>JAWZYU010000019.1:57496623-67496623 GCA_038380435.1 Ryuthela nishihirai | reverse complement strand
ACTGTCCGTATTTGCCCAGACGCGTTCTTGCCCATGCATGCGGACATGCCTTTTATTAATATAGGTTCTCTAAATAATGTAATACATAACAACTATTTACGGAAACATTCAAGCGAAATATGTGCAATATATATATATTGTAGAAGTTCGAAGGGTAGCCCGGAGGGCAATTTCTTCCTTGTATCCGGCTGTAATTTGAGCCAAGCTACTATTTAAGCCCTGGCGTTAATATGTCAGAGTATATGGAGTTATATTGAACAGCGAAGATTTGTATAGCAAAGACACACAGAGACAGTCATTTTAGATTATCATAGAACAGATCCTACAGAATCAATAGGAATGAATTTTACAGAACATTCGAAAGTTGGTGGGGAAGCGAGACAAAATAATGCTCTGCAGGGCAATCCACCAGATTCCAGGACGTATGGCATCCCTGTCTGAAACTCAGCCACTATTTACAAATTATTCGCTATTATCCAGCTACATTTCAATCACAGACTACAAATTAGGTTGGGTTGGGTTGTTTTACCTCTGAGCGGCACTTTTTTGCACACCATGGGCTAAATGGCCAGGTCACATGGACCCCGAAGACTCAGAGAAGGTTGGGGGAGGGGACCCACTGGAACAGCTGTTGGGAGACAGATGGTAGCCTCCCGTCAAGGCCATCCAGCGTGTTCTTTAACGTGCACAGGGTATGGCTCTCCCGCACACGGGGCCACGGCTTAACGTCCCATCCGACGGACGGCGGCCTTTCCAAGCCCAGCGGTGTCCCCTACTGACCGTGGGCAGGGCGGAGAAATTTTGCGGAGATAAATCTCAACGCTGACCCAGCTGGGACTCGAACCTGGGAACTACAGATTACGAGCCTGGCGCGCTACCGACTGAGCCACCCCCGCCCCTACAAATTAGGACCTGGCGTTTAATATGTCACATACGGTATGTTTTCATTTACTTACGTTCTATTGTTAAAATTGAGGGATAAAAAATTACCACTGGAAGCTGCTTGCCATAGAGGTCAGTATAATAGGCCACAAAAACCTGTGAGGAAGATGAAACTTGAGCAGAAAAGCAACACAGAAAAAAAAATATCCATACCTTACCAGAACATAGGTCCCTTCAAGCCAGTAAACAAGCGTGTTAATCAATGTGCTAGAGAGCAATTGGTCCCCTTGTTCTTCTCCCCCTAAAACCGACTTTCAGTAAATAATCACGCAATTGTTTCTTAAATATTAAAGCCTTTATTATGATAACATCCAACGAAATAAAGAATTTAGGTATTAAGAAAAATTTTGCCAAAAATTTCCTTATTGGCATTCAACATATTTTCAACACTATGTCTGGAATCCAAATTCAAAATTTTTATTGCAATTAAATTCTTTTACTTATTAAAAAATTTTCAGAAAAATATATATAAAAATATATATAAATATACCACAAAGTTTAGAAATTTTATATATCTGGAATAACAATTTCGCATTAATGCGATTCTTAAACCGTTCGATCTTGCGTTTTTCAAAAGATTCCGAATGATTCGATTTCGCGGAGTCTCTCCATAAAAAACTTAAGTTTTATATTCAATGTGACTTTATAATGACGTAATATCTTCGTTTCCTAAATGACACTTGAAGGTACGTTAACCTAACTCTGAACCGAGAAACAGAATCTGCAACACTTATTGAGCAATTGACATACTATCCGTTACGTCATCTATGGTCTATTCTCACTAAGCAAAAATGTTTAAGGAGTTGTTCATAAATTACGCAACGCCATTTTACATGAATTTTAATTCTCCTTACATAACGTTTGGCCAGACTGTTTCCTCTCTCTTAAGTAACACTTTTCTTTCGTAATGTAATTAGCACAGCAAGTAAACTTTACTGTAATAGTAGCTAATCATAAGTGAAAATATAAAATACATTAGCCGATTTTGTCAACAGAAAACAGAAAAAGATTAATAATTATATAACAAGCATTTTAGTTTGGTTGTTTTACCTCTGAGCTGCACTTTTTGCACAAAACAGGCTAAATGGCCAAGTCACAAGGACTTCGATGGCTCAGTTGGGTTGTTTTACCTCTGAGCGGCACTTTTTTTGCACACCATGGGCTAAATGGCCAGGTCACATGGACCCCGAAGGCTCAGAGAAGGTTGGGGGAGGAGACCCACTGGAACAGCTGTTGGGAGACAGATGATAGCCTCCCGTCAAAGCCATCCAGCGTGTTCTTTAACGTGCACAGGGTATGTCTCTCCCGCATACGGGGCCACGGCTTAACGTCCCATCCGACGGACGGCGGCCTTTCCAAGCCCATCGGTGTCAAATACTGACCGTGGGCAGGGCGGGGAATTTTGCGGAGTTAAATCTCAACGCTGACCCACCTGGGACTCGAACCTGGGAACTACAGATTACGAGCCTGGCGCGCTACCGACTGAGCCACCCCCGCCCCTCGATAGCTCAGAGATTGTTGGGAGAAGGGAATCCACTGCACGTCTGTTCGGAGACAGATGATTATCTTATGTGGTTGAAGGTAAATGAACAGAATAAAGGCCATCCAGTGTGTTCTTCAACGTGTATAGGGTATGGCTCTCCGTTTTACTACAGTGTGTATCGCTACCTCTCAGCCACATAAATACCTCGCAACAAAATTGCGGTTGGGCTTTGAAACCTCAAAACTTTATATAATATGAACGAAAATACATTAAAAAAAATTTTTTAATATTTCTGAATGAAAAAGTTGCATGAAAAAGTAACTACAACTCCCCAAAAACAGGCCACTGCAAAAAGCAACCTGGAAACAGGAATGCTTTATTCGGAAAGTTTTGAACTACTAATAAACTATTACCGAACACTCAATAAATTCTGCAATCCTTAAACGCTCATAGCAATTTCGTTAATGATTGAGAATTTCTTTCACATTCGTAATATTTTACCGAGTTCCAAAAAAAAGTATGGTTTTAAATTTAGAAACTGACGAAAATGATTCAAAGTCGGTTTACTTCTTAAGAACCCTGGATCAGGCATAAAAACAATCCTACATATAACAACAATGAAAATTAGACATCACATCTCAATCATAAATTAAGATTCTCAAGAGTCCTTATGATAATCGCCGTCTTCCTACGATAGTGCTGCCATCTGTTAGCCCAGAATAACTCTAAGATATCTTAACAGTCTTAACCAACTGAAATCCACGATTTCGTAACCTTTCCCCTTAGCTATACTTTGATACACTACATCGATGAAGGTGGAAATTCACTCCGCAATCTTACAAAGTTAGTAAGTTAGCCCCTCTTTTAATTCCCCATTGTAGAGCATTCGTCAAGGATTTGCTGATATAAATTCTTTCGCCGTCTTTTCAGTATGCGTAAAAAAGCCTACTCTTATTTTCAAGGTTGCAATCTTGAAAAAAGTGTGGCTCATATGGGAGAGAATACGTTAATGAACAAATATCGCTCAAAGACGAGATTCAAACAGATTATAGAGTGATTAGATTTCACAGTGATTTTTTTTTGAAGAAAACTTCTGGAAGTTCGAATTTGCAATTCTAGTGACATAGCTTAGAAGGGTGGAAGAGGACACAGGAGCGGACTGGCAAGAGCGACAATAGCGTCCCGGGACCACATTTGCTCATAGGAGGAAAACTTTTTTTTAACAATAAAATTCTGATTTTACACGTCATACGGAACCCTAGAAAAAATTATTTTAACCGATAAGTGCGAACTGTCAACAGAATAGGTATTAAAAAATTTCCCCTGTTACAGCTGCGACCCTGGAAAAACGGTTCCAGTCCGCTCTTGAACAGCAGTAATAAACTAGTTGTTTAAGTTGGGTTGTTTCACCTCTGAGAGAGACTTTTTTGCACACCATGGGCTAAATGGCCAGGTCACAAGAACCCCGAAAGGTTCAGAGAAGGTTGGGAGAGGAAACCCACTGGAACAGCTGTTTGGTCCTCCCGTCAAGGACATTCAGCGTGTTCTTTAACGTGCACAGGGTATGGCTTTCCCGCACACGAGGCCACGGCTTAACGTTCCATCCGACGGACGGCGGCATTTACAAGTCCATCGGTGTCCCCTACTGACCGTTGGCAGAGCGGACCAGCTGGGACTCGAACCTGGAAACTACAGATTACGAGCCTGGCGCGCTACATACTGAGCCACCCCTGATCATTTCTAAGGGTGCACTCGGGTAATAAACTAGTGAGGTAGTGATTTTATCAAATACTTTTAACCGTTTAATTATCAATTAATATAATTTTATCAACTGATTGTGAGTAACTGAAAATTTTAATCGTTATCTAAATGTGCTGAAAATTTGCTTCGTGTCTAGGCAAACTCAAAAAAGTTACTTATTGGAGATCAATCATTTCTTCAAGGTCAAACAATAGTCAAATTTTAATTAAACTATGATGCAAATATGCCAGACTTTCTGTCTGGTTTGTTTACTTATTGGCGAGACTTTCTTTACACACAATGGGTTAAAGAAAATGAGCGGGTGGGAAAAGGAATCCATTAAACCAAGTGTTTTTAAATTTTTACGAAGTCATGGAACTCTACATTTAATCTCGCCGTCCTCTGAAACTCCTTAAATTTAGCACCGACCATCACCTTGGAATCATTACATTTAATTTTTTTCCTGCACAAGAAATGGCAAGCCAAATGATAATTAAACAATATTTACACTTGTTGCAAAATTAAGAATTTTCTTGATGTTATGGAAAACATTTTAAATAAATATATATATGTAATTCTTTTAATGGTAATTTGAAACACATTTCATGATCGGCAAATGGATTTTTTAGTCAATATAGATATAATCCTGTAAATAAAAAAAATGCCCACTTAAGCAGCTGCTTTGCCACAGAGGTCTGACAGGAACTTGTCAGTTTAATACGTTATAGTGAGGAAGGCGAGACCTCAACAGAAATACAACACAAACATCCATGCCTTACCCAGGGCTCGAACCCAGGTCCCTTTGATCCTTAACCGTTGCAAACAATTTGAACATGTGCTGAAAAACTGTCTTTACCCCTTTCAATTCTAACAGAACCCTAGCAAAGCTTTCGCAGATTAACCTACATTCAGTTGCCCATTTCCTCCCCCTGAAATTATGACAATAGATAGATTACGGTAAACAACCGAAATTTAAATTGTACCATCAAGCATCTATAACCAATATCGGACAGACCTATTAATGACAACAATGGTCCGCTATTACATAACTGAGTGTGAATTACCAAAGATATTAATATATATATAGTTGAACGAATCTATGTCAATGAAAATTCCATAAACGGAGTTCCCAGAATTTAATGAAGGTTACTTCATAATCATAATTTGGCAGTCATTCCAAATTGCTATTCCCATTATGAATGATGCAACTAAGTCAAAATGTGATCATTTGCGTTCACTACATATTCTAAATCACAAAGCAGAAGAAAAAGCTATTTTAATCAATACTCAATCAAAAGTCAGAATCATTCATCAGAAATCATTGCTAATTGTTTTAATAATGCACCTGATTTCCATCAATGTTCATTCGTTCGAATTTTTTTTTTATGAAACATTTCTGATTTAACAACTATTTCAGAGTCAAAATCCTTAGGAAAAGGGAACACAACAACAAAATTAAATTTTGTCTCGTGAACACATTGGGGTGGTGGTGGTGGGGGGGTGGCTCAGTGTGAGCGCGCCACACTCATAATCTGCAGTTCCCAGGTTCGAGTCCCCCCCCTGGGTCTGCGTTGAAATTTATCCCTGCAAAATTCCCCGTCCTACCCTCGGTTAGTAGCGGACACCGATGTGCTTGGAAAGGTCGCAGCCCATCGGATTGGACATTAAGCCGTGGTCCCATGTGCTGGAAATCCATACCTTATGCACGTTAAAGAACACCTTGGATGGCCTTGACGGAAGGCTACCATCTGCCTCCAAACAGCTGTCCAGTGAAACCTCTCCTCCCAGCTGTCCAGTGATTCCTTCTCTGCACTCTCGGGGCCTTGTGACCTGACCATTTAGCCCATTGTGTGCAAAAAAAGCGCCGCTCAGAGGTAAAATTATATATAACTTTATTTCCATTTTCATATTTCACATTCATTTACAGAAACATTAAAACATAAAATGGACCATCAGATTTGAATGGAAACTGCAAAAGAAATAAATATTAAATAAAATAAAACGAATAAAAAATAAAAACAAAATAAAATCTGACAGAAATATACAACTGACAAGTATTTCTGTATAATCTAGGAGTTATGATACAACTCTTAAAGATTACAAAAACAAAATTCTGCTATAAGCGAAAATCTCAGGCAATGGAAAAATAAAACTAAGAAATCATAAACTAAGAATCACATTAAAACATCTTCAATATCATCAATATTTTTTTTTTTCTTAAAATTACATTTTTTTTTTCTTTTTTCATACTATTTGGTAAAGAATTATATATTTTTGGTGCAATAAAATTAAAATGCTTATGTATGATTTCTTTCTTTGATTTCACAACATGAAACCTGTTTGCGGAATATCTAGTTTGACATGGGATGAGCCATTTTTCAATCCAATTGCGTTTTTATGCAGAAATAAAAGACACCTATATAAATATAACTTTCTCAAGGGTAATATATCATTACTTATGTAATGATAATTTACATTACTAATATTATTATTTGATACTAGTTTTACAATTTTGCTTTGTAAATTCACTAGAGGTAGTAAGTTTGATCTCCCCCCTCCCCCCAACAAGTGATTCCATAAATTTAAAATGGAATAAACCCAACTAAAATAAACTAAATTTAACAACTTATTATGTATGAGAACATGATTTAAGATAATATAACTTGTACAAGACATATCTTAATTTTTTTACACACGGTATCCATATATTTTTTCCATTTTAAGTTTTGTTCAACATAAATACCTAGATATTTAACACATTCGACCTGTTCAATAATTTTACATGCACATCCATTTACCAAATTACAACCAGAATTGTGTATTTTATTACTATCTCGTATATTCATTAAGCCGAAATAGATAAATGTGGATAAAACTAATTTTATTTCCAGTTTACTGCTACTAAACCAGTTTCTTATGCTTTTTAAATCATTGTTAATCTTAAATAAAAAATCATTATTAGTTTCAGTCGAGTCGAGTACACTATTGCTGTGTCATCCGCATAAGCTGTGATTTTGCCGAATAAATTTAAATTGCAAAAATCATTAATGTATATTAAAAATAATACTGGCCCAAGAATAGAACCTTGTGGTACACCACTATTCAAAACACGCATATTACTTTCTAGTTTATTGACAGCCACGTATTGTTTCCTGTTTTGTAAATATGTTCAAACCAACTGTATGCAACAATCCAAACAACGTGAACACACTGATATCTGAAATGGAAGTAGCCCCTTTATACCTTGCCCTTGTTATGATGTTTTGCAAATGCGTTGTCGATCGTTCAAATTCAGATATAGGTTCTCAATAACTGCAAATATGGCGAAGAATATAATTTATAAAACTAAATATATATTTATATTTTTAAATTATTGCATTTTTATCTACATTTTAATATTAATAAAGCATGCAATACAGAATAGTTTTAACACAATCTTCAGGCTCGAGACCCAAATACTTCGCTAATTAGTAGACAATGTAATCTAAATGTAATCTAATTAGTAAGACACTTCGCTAATTAGTAAAGACTAATTAGTCCAACAAAAGTTGCCCGAGCCCAGTTGGAGAAAAAAGAATCTAATACAATCATAAAATATGGTTGGGTTATTTTACCTCTGAGCAGCACTTTTTTTGCACATAATGGGTTAAATAAATGGCCAGGTCACAAGGATCCCAAGAGCTCAAAACATTGGGGAAAGGGATCCACTAGACAGTGGACCCCGTCAAGACTACCCAGTGTATTCCTTAACGTACACAGGGTCTCTCTCCTGTGCACGAAGCCACGCCTTAACGCCCCGATCCATCGGACCTAAGGATCCTAAGCCCAAAAGTATCCCCTTTTCTCATCGAGGGCAAAACGGGAGTTACCGGAGAAAATTCTCAACACTGGCCCAGTTAGGACTCAACCTGAAAACTTTAGGTAACGGGCCTGGTGCACCATAAAATATAGATGAGGTGCCTAGAGCACAATTATCCACTCTAGAAGTTTTTCCTTTGCTATTGTAATAGCTTATAGAGTGATTGAAATAATATAAATAATAAAAACAAATACCCCTCAAGCAGTTGCTTGCCACAGAGGTCTGACATCGAGATGCAAAATTATTTTCTCTTTTTAAAATTGGAAGTTTTAAGTTATTTCACCATCCATTGGGTAAATATACTGGGTTAGGTTGTTTTACCTCTGAGCGGCACTTTTTTGCACACCATGGGCTATATGGCCAGGTCACATGGACCCCGAAGGCTCAGAGAAGGTTGGGGGAGGGGACCCACTGGAACAGCTGTTGGGAGACAGATGGTAGCCTCCCGTCATTAAAGAACACACAGCGTGTTCTTTAATGTGCACAGGGTATGGCTCTCCCACACACGGGGTCATGGCTTAACGTCCCATCCGACGGACGGCGGCCTTTCCAAGCCCATCGGTGTCCCCTACTGACCGTGTTCAGGGCGGGGAATTCAACGCTGACCCAGCTGGGACTCGAACCTGGGAACTACAGATTACGAGCCTGGCGCGCTACCGACTGAGCCACCCCCGCCCGTAAATATACTGGATATTTGCCATATAAATGTCATATGAACTTTAGGTACTAATATTATTCAGTGAGAAAAATCAGATATTTTTTTTCATACGAAACAACAGAAAAAAGTCAATTATCCTGAAGTTTTGAATTGTAATTTCTAGCGAATCAACCCTTTACATATTTAAAAAAAATGGGAAGGGATAAATATTTTTCGTTTCGAAATATTTAAATTTCACACAAAAATTATTACGCGGAATCATTAGGACGACTGTGTCAGTCGTCTACTGATTTGTACTCGTTCTGCATTGTTTCCGCTTCCATAATTTTTCTAAACATTGAATGAATATAGCTAAAAACCTAGATTTCCATAGATTTTACTTACATAAGTAACCCGTCTGTCACATTTTTCCACAAAAAGTTTACTTGTGCTTTTCACAAGTTAGGGGATAATCTGAGCGGCGAACAACACAAAGAAGTCTTTCTCTCAAAATGTCACCAGATATCACGCAATATTTTGAAGATTTCGAATGTTAAGGTAAGACAAGTAGACTGATATGAATTATCCACGAATACTTCGGATATTTTCCTTTTCCACTGTTCAGGAAAGGCCATCTTTTTTCACTATATCACAAAAATATAGCAAGAAATTTTCTCCAAAACTTTTTTTTTTTAATTTCATGCCAACTTAAGAAACAAAAACTAATGCTTTCAAATTCTTTAAGAATATGGCACAAATTTGAAAATAAAAATGTTAAAATTATTCCTAAAAATACTATTTTAGACAAAAAAAACTACATTTTTTAAACCCACAACTTTGGGAGTAAAAAAAAGATTTTTATTTGGAGAACACAACCTAAAGGACAACTTTTCGAAAGTCGTCCTTTAGTTGAACATACAAACTCATACCATACATTATGCAATCATCTCATACCATACATTATGCAAACATACAAACGGCTTAGGTACAAGTATGCCGAGAATTCAGTTTCAAGGAGGCTCCGAGAATTTACCTTCGGGCAGAGGGGGGGGGGTCTGAGACTAAGACTTGAGTCCCAATTTTACTAAAATATTCCGCCAAATAGGAAAGGTTGGGTTGTTTCACCTCTGAGAGGCACTTTTTTGCACACCATGGGCTAAATAGCCAGGTCACATGGACCCCGAAGGCTCAGAAAAGGTTGAGAGAGGGAACCCACTGGAACAGCTGTTGGGAGACAGATGGTAGCCTCCCGTCAAGGCCATCCAGAGTGTTCTTTAACGTGCTCAGTGTATGGCTCTCCCACACCCGGGGCCACGGTTTAACGCCCCATCCGACGGACGGCGGCCTTTCCAAGCCCATCGGTGTCCCCTTACTACAGGGCGGAGAAATAGGAAAGGTCAAAATGTTATTCTATATGGAATGAGGTTTTATAGTAGCTCTTTAAATTTATTTTTAGTGTCGGACATAATTATATGGGGCTAAAACAAGATTATACAAGGGCAATTTTTTTGGATTTCAAAGCAGGTAGACAAGTTTGAGATTCAGTATAAGAAGACAGGATTTTCAGAGAGGTGGGTGCCTCAAGCTCCCCCCCCCCCTCTGGTTACGTCCCTACTTGAAGCACTACCGATTGAGACAACACTCGTTCCAACTTAGGAGGCAATGAATGGATTGTGGGTTGTTTTACCTCTGAGCGGCACTTTTTTGAACATAATGGGCTAAATGGCCAGGTCACAAAGATCCTAAGGACATGGCCATTTAGCCTAAGGGCTCAGAGAAGATTATCTCTAGATCCAAGGGCTCAGAGAAGATTTCTCTGATCCTAAGGGCTCAGAGAAGATTGGGAAAAAGGATCCACTGGAGACAGATGGAGGCCCCCCCCCCCTCCCCCCGAATCCACCGTGTTCTTTAACGTGGTAAAGCTCTCCTGCACGCGAAACCACAGCTTAAACGCCCATCCGACGGAGAAAGGCATTCCTAAGCCCATTGGTGTCCTCTTTCTCACTGAGGGTGAAACGGGGGTTAGAGGATAAAAATTCTCAAAGCAGGCTTAGATTGGAAATTAGTGTATAATCCAACACACTTTTCAGTTTGTTCATTTTCAGTTCTTTAATACAACTCCAACACACTGAAAAGTGTGTTGGAGTTGTATTAAGGAAAATAATATAATTAGCGCCGATTCTCTTTTCCTTTCTGCTTGCTGGTTTTCTTTCTGCCGTATATATATATTTACTTTTTTTTTTTACAAAATCCGTGCATAAACACGAGTACGGAAAATATTTTCCGGTAAAATTTTATTTATATCTACTTTAGATATTCTGATTTAAATTCAACAGCTTTATCAGCGTTCCTCTTTATTTGGAGATATATTCTACACCCCTTAAACCTCTTTTTGTGAACATGCCGAAAACTTTTAAAAAAATGCGGTGATCTAAAGATAAAAATTAATTTTTCCTCATACAATCCGTTTACTACGGGGGGGGGGGGTCTTACAGTGTCATTATAATACCCCACGGAGAAGAGTGGAAGTACAGCAATGGAAAGCATATCCTATCCATCTTGGATAAGGTGTGCTCTTCTTATACAAGATGATGTGAAACTTTGGGAATCCATGTCTTATCTAGGATTCGAACACGATGGCGTTTGTTCCAAGGTAAACAGAATAACTTATTAAAGATTCATCAGACAAAGAACAATCTTATTTATAATATTTCGAAAACTACGTTCCGTAAGTAATATGTCATATGTCCTGGATTCCCGGAACAATTCCAAGAGATATAATTTCACAACGAAAAGATGCAAAACAAATTCAGAAGCAACCGCTATAAACAAGTCCCTATGCAAACATTGAGCAGTATTCAAAGAGCGGTGGAAACTTCGTCGCACGGGAAATACACGTGTGTACGATTACATGCAAATGGCTGACGAGTTTCGTCTCGCCTGGCTTGCGACTGTTGACGTCACTTCCGGCGACAGGAAGTGATTGTAACTCTGCATGATACGATGTCGAACAAAGTAAAACCACTACAATTTAAGAGAACCTTTTTAAGTCACGAAGCTTATTTTCTGAAAGAAAATAAACATAAAGACTGTAGTTGGATATTAAATCAGATCTCCATTGTGGAATCATCTATAAATGTTTTAGACTGAATTGCGTCGGGTTTTTCACTCTCGAGTACTTTTTGGTTGTATTACAAGCTAATTGGTCAGGTTACGAAGACCCCCCAAGGCTCAGAACAGGATTAGGAAAGGAGAACCAATGGAAAACTCTTACAGCTCCCATCTAGAAAAATTTCTAGCATATCCAAGTCCGTCTACTGGATTGCCATTCCGATATATTTCTTTTTGCAAAATATTCTTTCTAACTTCTTTTCTGGTTGTTAAACTAATGCTATGAGGAAAGAAGTGTACGGAGCCATGACTAAAATATGTTACCGAACGGACGGTGACCTATCCAAAGCGTACTTTGTCATTCAGAGCTCGAGTATGAAGAGAGAACAAAACCACTAGCACAATTTGAACCGAAACCTGGAACTTAAGTTTACGAGAATGGCGAGTAGCCATTTGCGATCCAGGAAAGTTTAAATTAGTCTTCTGCAAGAACTCATTATTGAAATTTTTCTTTCATTACAAGAATTAAATTATGTGATAATTTATGAAAAAAAAATCCTACAATAGCCATTAAATAATACCAATCACTAGAAAAATGAAAGAAGAACGAAACAATGCATTATATACGATTTACATAGAGCATTATATCAACTAATAAGCATGAAAGTGTGAGGCAAAAGCTTGTCGAGAAGTTTCGAGTCTATAACTGCTCAGATCCATTTCAACTAAGCTGAGAACTTATCAGTCCTAATCGATTTTAAGCGAGAATTATTCGAATCCATTCGACCCGGTATTAGCGGTTGAGAGGACGGCACAAAAATTTTATAAACTTTGTACCGTTCTCTCAACAGAATTAAAAATTCATTTCAGCGGAACCAAAAATTCGTTTGTATCCGAATTGTATCCGAACGGAACCAATCGTTCGGATACATTTAAGCAGATCCGAACCGAAAATACTCTGATCCATTCGAACTGAACAGCGAATTATTCGGATTCATTCAAGCAGAGCCAAAAAAATTGTTCGGATTCATTCATGCGGAGCCAAAAAAAATTGTTCGTATTCGTTCAAGAGGAGCCAAGAATTATTCGAAGTCATTCAAGTATAGTAGCTAAGTATTATTTGGATTAATTTGTGCGAGTCAATATCCTTTCGGATTCATTGGAACTCTTTAAGGCTCGATATTTCAAATCTCGATTGGTCTGGAGCCTGAGTACAAAAAATGAGCTCGATTTCTTGAGACTTTCTGGTAGAACAACATATTGCTTCTGGCGAATATGGGAAGCTCGTTTTCAAACAGAATGAAATTCGTTACTTCACGACTGTTTCGCCCTCTAATGGCGGAAATCCGAACTAATAGACGATTTGAGAAATACAAATTGAAATATTTAATTTCTACTTATTCAATCGAAAAATAATATTTTTATCTCTTGAAATCAAACAGTTGCATTTTCTAATACGATTTGACCCCATTACCTAATGGGTAGCTATTAGTGTAAACCATTTGACATGATGAACAGATCCTTACAACACCCATTTAAAGTTTTGTTTTTTCCAAACTTAATTTCCACCGTTTAGTGACCCTAAGACAACTGAAAGATTCGGAAGATGCAGATCATAATATATCATTAGCCTGTATCAGCCAAAAAGGGGGCGGGGTGGCTCAGTCGGTTGCTCGCCAGGCTCGTAATCTGAAGTTCTCAGATTCGAGTCCCACCTGGGCTATCATTGAGATTTCTCTCTGCAAAACTCCCCGTCCTGCCCTCGGTCAATAGGAGATCCCGATGGGCTTGCGTCTGTCGGGGGCCTTAATAAAAAATGAGACGTTAAGCTGTGACCCCGTGTGCGGGAGAGCCATACCTTGTGGACATTAAAGAACACGCTGGATGGCCTTGACGGGAGGCTACCATCTGTCTCCTAACGTTCTCTCAGCCCTCGGGGTCCTTGTGACCTGGCCATTTAGCCCATTGTGTGAAAATCATTGTGCGCCGCTAGACGAAAAACAACCCAATCTTACTAAGCCAAAAAAGAAATTTTTATTCATTACTTAAAACAAAAAGTTATGTTTTTCCAACCACCTGGGTGTAGGAGTAATCATTACTAGAATGTAAAATCTCTTGACCATCACGGGGCGGGGGTGGCTCAGTCGGTAGCGCTCCAGGCTCGTAATCTGTAGTTCCCAAATTCGAGTCCCAGTTGGGTCTGCGTTGAGATTTATCTCCGCAAAATTCCCCGCCCTGCCCACGGTCAGTAGGGGACACCGATGGGCTTGGAAAGGCCGCCGTCCGTCGGATGGGACGTTAAGCCGTGGCCCCGTGTGCGGGAGAGCCATACTCTGTGCACGTTAAAGAACACACTGGATGACCTTGACGGGAAGCTACCATCTGTCTCCCAACAGCTGTTCCAGTGGGTCCCCTCCCCCCAACCTTCTCTGACCCTTTGAGGTCCTTGTGATCTGGCCATTTAGCCCATGGTGTGCAAAAAAGTGCCGCTCAGAGGTAAAACAACCCAACCCAACTTGACCATCACACTCCACCACCGAAATTTCAAATTACTAGCATAAACAGATCAAATTGCAATTGTCATTTAAAGTTTCCCCATTTTCCATCTTTTTCCACCGTTAGAGGATGTTATCTAAACTACTGGGAGATTCAGGAAACGCAAGCCCTGGTATTTCATCAATACCTATGCAACACAAATAGAATTTTTATGCATAAAACCCAAAGAAGTTGAATGTCTACAGAATAACGGACAAAGTGAAAACAATAGTTCGTTTGTTTATTTTTTTAAACGAGCTAAAGTAAAATATTTTTAGAAACAACGATATTTCTTATAAGAGCTATATAGCTTAATCATATTGATTAATGCTTATTGAAAACGGTAATCTTATAATGTCCGTTGCAAATTAAACAACGGGGGATGGATAACGGAGGGAGGATCTTTCATCTGCTAACAATTATTCAATGGATCGCCGTTGTTACAAATATTCATTTGATCATTTTATGCACAAAAGTTCCTTCATACGTAAAAAAAACTAATTCACATTTTCATGTTGATTATTGGTTGAATACGACAAAGCTTATTAGTTTTTTTTTAAGTTTTTTTTAGACATACTTTTTAGTCTTACATGACTAAACACCAACTTTAATATCTAAAATTTACACTACAACTCAATAGGTTTAAAAACAAAATGTATGAGAACATTATTCAAAAAGTCACTTTATCTTGTTCCCAGATCTCATTAAGGCATATTTTCTTACTAGAATTCCAAAACTGTTTTAGAAACTAAATCTAGCGCCACTTACAATAGTAGTATTATATTATTGTTGATTTTGAAAACCAATACAGAAACTCCTAACTTCAAAATATGAAAGTTTTTAAAAATCATTATATTAAATCATTTAAAAATTTAAAAATTTTAAAAATCATTTTTTAAATCGCAGCTGATCCATAAAAGGATCAGCTGCGATTTAAGGACAATAAAGATCATTAATATATTACGTAACAACTCGAGGAGGGAGGGGATTAGTGATCGTTTACGCGTGTTACACACTAAAGGAATGGTTTCAAATGAAAACCGTTAAAATTCTATACTTATTTGTGCAATTATAAAATTTTTTGGTTTAACAAAATCGATTAATTTACTACTATTTATAAACTATTAGTGCACTGAAAACAAAACATTAAAAATACCTTTACAAAAAGAAAAACATTACGTAAGAGGGTGGGGGGTCGCAAAACCTTACGTTGTGTTAACATAGGACAGCGTTAGCTATTTCGCCACCCGTTTCTCCAAGTCTGATCTTAGATGTTAATGATTACTTTTGCTAAATTTATTGTCATTTTTAAAATAAATTGAAAAATCACCTGTTACAAAATAGGTCATACTCCCGTCAACCCAACTACAGCTATGGTCGTTAGTTTGTTTGCAAATTTGCCTCCCGGTGCAGTTACACCCGTTGCACGTGAGGTAACGTACATTGGGGAGGGGGGGAGGGTTCTTCAACAACTTACTCAGTTTATGGACGATCAGAAAAATATAAAATATTACGATTAAGAATTTACTACTTTACTAATTTAGAAAAAAATTGCTTTGATATCAAATTACAATTTTAATTCAAAATTACATTTCCAATTTCACTAGAGAACCAAAAGGAAAATGTGCACCCAACGTACGAGTCATTAGAAATATTGAATTTTGAAATTTTCCTCCTTTATGATCGGCACATATAAGTAAACGACGACACTGTTTTAAACTTCATTTTCCTAGAATGTTGTTATTCTTCTCCCCTGCAGATGCTTTGGGTCATTTGTTTCAAATAACCCTTGAAAAACTAACATGAAGAAAAATCATGATTATTACTAAATAAATATCTTTCTAGCTGGTGATACGGATCATAAACAAAAATTAAATAAAATTCAAAAAGTTTAGTGTAATAATAACTTTCTGTTTTCATTAAACATAAATTAGCAAACAGAAATAGGTGGATAAGAACAAAGTTTAAAGTAAACAAATAGAGACAGGAAAATATATTAATTTCAGCACGAAAGTCCTTAAAAATTGCGCGCACTTCATCCACCAGAGACAACAGACCGAACACGTGCCAAAGAACTGCCAGCAGCGCCGTCCCACGGCCAACCAAGAAGAGCACGCGCAGAAAGCGTCTGTTGCCAGATCCTCAGGCTCAGACGCAGAAAAACACTTGGGGATGCGCCCACCCTGGCCTGGGGGTGGCCGGGCCGTACCGAGATGCCGTCACCGCCGGGGGCACATATTTCCCCTGCCCTCCACTTCCTCCCACCCCTCCTTCTCCGGGGACCAAATTGTTTTCCTCAAGGTCATCCCGGACACCGCCTCAGCCAAGCGAGTGAGCCAGTCGGTAGCGGGTGGTCGCCCTCGTTAGCACGGGCACGCGGGAAGCGCCCGCTCCAGGGTGTAGCCGCCGTTCCTGGTGAATGAACGGCACCACCGTCGTAGCTTACGATACGCCTCAAATTAGAGCTGGGTCGACGTTGGGTATAACTCGGTCAGTGTAGACAATTTTAGAATCATCTCCTCGCTGTGCCGTTCTCTTGTATTCACAACACCAAATTCTGTTATACATGAACGGGCCTTGAGAAACTACCATCATTCCCAAATTCTGTCTGCTTTGTTTCAATAAGAAAATCTAAGAATTTTAAAAATACTACATACTCGAATCATGCAACACATGGAAAAATTATATAAAACTTGATTTGTTTTCTGGAGTTATTAACAGGATTACGGCCACAAGGAAAGCACAAAGAAAGCCACACGGAAAGTCTAGTTATTCACATTTACAAACTTTCTGACGGCGCACACGCTCCAGTTTGTGTGAGGCCACCTCCGTTGTTCGTAAAGGTTTTAAGACGTCAGAAAGTTTGTAAACGTTAACAAACGCAAAACTGCTTTCTGTGTGGTAATATCATGTTCACTCCGTCATATGTTAATAGTATTGTCGAAATTAATCGTCTCTGGCTGTTGCATAAGAAAACCTAGATTAATCAAATCTAAAATAAAGATATAACCTATCGTGCTATCCCTACCATCAATCTAATCTTGATTTTAAGAGATATTTGTTGTGAATTATGGAAGCCGGAACATTAAAACCAGCATCTCTCATCCTAAAAAGTTATCTGAAGGGTTATTAAGAACTATTACATCAAACCAGTTAACTTTAATTATACCAAGAATGATTCTTTTAGTCTTCCACGGTTTTGTTTTTCTACAGAAAACTCATCTAAATAAAAAAAAAACTGCAACTACTGGAACTTTCATAAATCTGCAATCACTAAATGAATATTTCCTCTCTTAAGATCCAAATGGTGGCATCACTCCACCCTACAAAGCTCGAAACTACAGGGATGGGTAGAGGGTCCTTTGTCGTATGAGACCACTGTTAATCTAACACTTTTCTTCAAATAGACCAAAAACGACACATACTCGAAATACAAATGCAGAAAGAAATTTTATTTGTTGAAATAACAGTCATTATATAGGTCATGTTCTTTACATGTAACCCCGTAATTTCCTTTAATAACATGGTCAGGAATTATACCTTATCCCACTGTAGAAAGAAGCAGAAAAGACTCCCTGAGCTATCTCTTGATTCTAAACTTACCCTCTGTGAAATATCTCACTCCAAGACGATCAACTACTTATAAAGCAGATTGTCAGTTTACCCATTTCTTCCCGCAGCTCCTCCTTAAAAACTGGAACTCCTCCCTGCCAACACCACAATATCAACTAACTCCTGGGTTGAATTGTTTTCATCTCTGAGAAACACTGGACAAATGTTAGAAGTCAGGATCATTCACCTAGGGGGACGGGAGTGAGAAAATTCAAGGAAGATATAGGAGACAAATGCCCACTCCATCAAGACCACCCAGAGTTTTTAACATGTACAAGGTATAACTTTCTTTTACACGTAACCACAACTTAACGCACTGCCAATGGACAGCGACTTTTCCAAAACCATTGGTGTCTTTTCTATTCCTAAAGGAAACTCCGGACCACTTGACCAAAATACTTGATGTCATTGCACCAAGTTCGTGTTAGACTTCACAGATGGCTACCAAAATATAATACACTTCTCACAAAAATTAGGGGATATTTCAAAATGAATATGAAGCGATAAAAAAGAAGCATTTGAATTTTTTTTATTAAACAAGAACATCAGAAAAGCAAACGACAAGTCAAAGAAAGTTGTTCGATTATGCAAATGAGATGCAAACTCAATTGTCGTGATTGAGTAGCAAGTGACATATTGGTGGGGGTGAACAGATGCATGTCAAACTGGACGAGAGTGCCACACATTGACTGTTCAGTAGGATGTATGGTCACCCAAGACTGCCAAAACACACTGACAGCGATGGAGCATGGACAGGATCAGAATGTCCAGCAGTTCTTGCGGGATCCTCTGTCACTCCTGCTCCAGGGCAACTTCCAGCTCAAGAAGTGTTGTGGGAAGCATTAGACGGTTTGCCAGACGTCTTCCCAGTGCATCCCAAGCATGTTCAATGGGATTCAGGTCTGCAGAACATGAAGGCCAGTCCATGCGTTCGATTCCTGCCTCCTGAAGCATGTTGTTGACGAGATGCGCACGGTGGGGCCTTGCATTATCGTCCATGAAAAGAAAGTTGTTTCCAACTGCTCCAGCACAGGGTACCACTATAGGGTGCAGGACCTCATCTCGATATCTGACAGCAGTCAGCGATCCGTTTCTGATGACGTGGAGGTCGGTACGACCACCAATGCTGATGCCAGCCCACACCATGATTCCACCACCACCGAAGGAGTCCCTTTCTCGCCTGAAACGTGGATTCTCCCGTGTTCTTCGTTCACGCCAGATCAGGACACGACGATTGTCAGGCTGCAGACTGAACCGTGACTCATCAGAGAACAGTTGACCACTCATCACGGCGATGAGTGGTCAACTGTTCCAATATCATCAATGCGATGAGAGGTCAACTGTTCCAATATCATCAATGCGATGAGTGGTCAACTGTACCAATGACGATGCTCATCAGCCCCCTTCTAGGGTTCTACGGTATTCAGCAGATAACGGAATGCAAACCATTTGTCGCCGTGCATGCAGTCCAACACGATGGTGCCGATTTCGCATGGTCTGGATGCATATCCGTCGTCTAGTGGCAGCAAGAAACTGTCCCCGCAGCTCTGTTGCATTACAGAGAACTTAATAAACGGGTAAAAGATCGGTTAGCTGCTGATAAGAATCTTTGGCTTGATGGTTGATATTATCGGCATTCCCTCTCTCAATAAATATAGTTTCTTTAAACATCCCACTAACCCCATTTTCTCTCCATAGGTAGTTGGAATGTGAAGACTCTGCACAGAGCTTTTTCTCTTGATGTCCTCACACAAGAATTCCACCATTATAATTTAGATATTCTCGGCTTGCAAGAGACCAGATGGACAGATAAAGGTCAGATTCTTAAACATAATCTTAAATTTCTCTTTTCAGGGAGGGACGACAATAAGCATCACCAAGGCGTGGGTCTGTTTCTCAGCAGACACGCTAGTGATGCTCTTCTATGATATGAGTGCATTAATGAAAGGTTTCTTAGAGCAAAATTTCAGACAAGCGTTAAAGACCTGAATGTTATCTGCTGTTATGCCCCCCCTGAGGATGCCGATAAGAATGAGAAGGATAGGTTTTATGAACAACTTCAGGATATTTTGAATTCTATCAAGAAAGGAGATATTACCCTTGTTCTTGGTGACTTCAATGCCAAAGTTGGTACTGACTCTGACCTTTGGGGAGGAGTAATAGGCCTTTTTGGTATTGGTAGTTGAAATGGCAATGGGCAACGTCTCCTACAGGTAAGTAAACTCAATCGATTCAGAATAACTAACACTTATTACAAACACCGCGACATACATAAGTACACATGGGTTTCACCTGATGGGCTGCATAAGAATATGATTGATTACATATTAATTAACAGCAAATGGGCTAGTTCTGTTAGGAATACCAGGGCATATAGGGGAGCTGAAATTGGATCTGACCATTACCTTGTTAAAAGTGTCTTGCAACTTAAACTTAAAAAGTGTTGTGCTAAATTTAAAAAATTTACCTTTAATACTGAAGTTCTGAAAGATCCAGTTATAGCCAAAGCTTACCATGATAGGTTACTTAGTCATTATGACAGTCATGGTATGCTTACTACTGAAGTTGAGGAAGAATGGGATCATTTTAAACAGGCTTTTTTGGAAGCTAACAGTACTCTTTAAGGAAAAAAGGAGCAGAAGAGAGAGAATTATCTGAGTGATAAGGCACTTGAGCTTATTTCGGAAAGAAAGAACTGCAGGAATATCCTTAATCAATACCCTACTAGTCCTAATAGAAAGCATTACAGAGAACTTAATAAACGTGTAAAAGATCAGTTAGCTGCTGATAAGAATCTTTGGCTTGATGGTTTGGCTGACAAAGCCGAGGAAGCAGTTAGACAGCACAACAGCAGAGAGCTGTACCAGATAGTTAATGTTTTATGTGGTAGAAAACGGACAGGCATGCAAGGATTGAAGGGTAAACAAGGTAAGGTGATAGAAGGGGAGGATTCTGTCATGGCTAGGTGGGCTGAGCATTTCAGTGATGTTCTAAACAATGTAGTTAGTTCTACTCCCATTGTTTGCAATGATGATAGATGCATTGGTGGCTTCAATGTTGGCCCTATAACACAATCTGAAGTTATTTTGGCTGTTTCTAAACTTAAACTACATAAATCCCCAGTGGTAGATGAAATTACTACGGAAATGCTTAGAGCTGGGAATGTTTCGTTTCAGAACATCGTTCTGAAACGTTTACAAGTTCATTTACAACGTTTATTAAGTCTGAAACGTTCATTTACACGTTTATTAAGTTTTTTACACGTCTTTAGTCATAATGACTAAGTAACTTGGATGACTGAAATTCTGAATATCTTTTATGATAAAGGCATGGTTCCTAAGGATTTTAGCAGAGCTATTGTTATCCCTATTTTCAAAAAAAGGTGATCGCAGCTCTTGTGATAACTAAAGGGGTATCAGCCTACTCTCTGTTCCAGGGAAAGTTCTTTCCATGATTGTGCTTAATAGAATTAAGAATCTGGTTGACAGTCAATTGCGTGATGAGCAATGTGGATTCAGAAGTGGTAGGGGATGTGTGGATCAGATATTTTCACTTAGGCAGATTCTTGAGAAATGTTTAGAGTTTCAGAAACCTTTGTTGCTAGCTTTGTTGATTTCAAAAAGGCTTTCGACTCTGTTGATAGTCATAATTTGTGGTTGATTGTGAGATCATATGGTATACCAGACAAATTAGTTAACATAATGAAAGCTCTCTATAATGACACTGAGTCGTGTGTGAGAGTTGGTAAGGCTTGTAGCAATTGGTTTAGCATTACTTCTGGTGTTCGACAAGGGTGCATTTTGTCTCCTTTTCTCTTTAGCTTGGTTATTGATTATGTTATGCGAAATTCACTTCAAGGGAAAGATTTTGGCCTTAAATGGACTGGAGATACGAAAATTTCTGATTTAGATTATGCTGATGATTTAGCCCTTTTGGCAAATGATGTTGAAGAGATGAACTCTTTCATTCGAGCTGTTGATGAGACTGGTAGTAGAGTAGGTTTGGTTATAAACAGAGAGAAAACTAAAGTGATGAAAATTGGTCAGGCAGGCTGTGATTCAGTTAATCTGAATGGTTGCACCCTTCAGCAGGTGTCACAGTTTAATTATCTTGGGAGCTACATAACAGATACTGGTGATGTGCGGCATGAGATTTAACAGACGAATAGAGATTGCTGCCGGGACTTCTAAGAATCTATGGAGAGTGTGGAGAAATAGGCGTATACACATAAAGACTAAAATTAGATTGTATAATAGTTTGGTTCTTTCTAGGATTAGTTATGGTAGTGAAACCTGGAAGATGTGTAAACAAGATAACAGGAAACTAGATGCTTTTGATTCCAGATGCTTACGCAGTATCTTGGGCATTAGGTGGTTCAACTTTGTAACTAATGATGAGGTTAGGCAAAGGAGTTTGCAACTTCCTTTAAGCAGCATATTGTGCAGAGAGAGACTCCGTTGGTTTGGCCATGTTGCCCATATGAATAATTATAGTTTGGCGAATAGGGTTATGAACAGTGTGCCTAAAGGCCTCAGAAAGAAGGGGAGACCTAGGATGCGGTGGGCAGACAATGTCAAACAGGACCTTGTTAGAATTGGTGTGCAATGGCCAGATGCAGTAGATGTAGCTCAGGATAGACTTGCTTGGAGAACTAAATTGCACGGTCTGGTTGGACCTCCGTAGCCCATGGCTGCTTGAGGATGATGATGAGGATGCACTTTCAAGATCAGGGAACGTGAGACACTCCAGTACTTCCACCCTTTTGTATAGTGCATTTTCACCAATGAAATAAAAGTTGGTTTTGCGTCTCATTTGCATAATCGAACAACTTTCTTTGACTTGTCGTTTGCTTTTATGATGTTCTTGTTTAATGAAAAAAAATCAAATGCTTCTTTTTTTTATCGCTTCATATTCATTTTGAAATATCACCTAATTTTTGTGAGTAGTGTAGTTGGCTATTAACACAAACACCATTGATGAATCGCTGAACATAGAGCCTACGTCCATCAATTTGTAGTTCTGCTGTAGGTGATTTGTTCACTACTGAATTAATTTAATTTGTTTGAGGGGAAAAAAGTCTATAGATTACCTACTGCCAAATATTTGATAATTGATTATGTAGAATTCGAATGGATGTTGTTTTTTTTCCCATTCTTGATTACAGATGTCATCGAACAACTCTCCTCTAAGTGGTAGATGTCTGAAACAGTTATATCTTTTCTAGATATGAGAAACAGTTCTCTTGTGCTACACTATACTACTTCTAATGTATTCGTTTGTATTCTAATATATTCGGTAACGAATGAAAATGCACGGCGAAGCCAAAAATCAGGCTCTTTTGCAAGATTACTGCTTCTATGATTCAAAGTTTGTATTTAATACTACACAAGGAACACATCATCAGCCATGTGACTTCACAGTTCACTTAAATATGATCAACGAATTTCATTGCTCGGGGATTTGATTTCTAAGTTATGGTTGATATAATCCCCAAAAATACGGAGAGTTCCTTTGTAACATAATACTTATACTAAGCAATATAGCATAAAAATCATTTGACACAAAAAAAGTGAGAAGACGTCTAAAAAAAACGTTAATTAACTATCATCGTGAGAATATAATGAACCTCTCACTCTTAACTTTCCTATGAAGTGACCGCTGACGACTTAACATGGTGGCATCTATTGTTAGATATTTCTAAAGGGACCTCATCAATGGGGGAGGTTCCCTCCGTAACTGTTCAACACTTAAAACAGCAGGTAATCACAACATTGTGGGTTTCCACATTGGCGGCATTGTTTGATTGCCTCAATTTCGCGTTGACCACAAGTGGCGACTCGCGCAGGTTGGTTTGGGGACAAGGACATGAGGGCAGAGGCCAAAAGAAATTAACTGCCGGACGATGTTTCCAATGCCTCCCACGCACGGCCTTTGTTAACCAAGGCTTCAGAGCTTCACCCATTTCCGTTGATCTTATCATAGAGAACCTGAATTTTAATTTCTCCGCCATTGTGCTCCAGTTTCTTTTCCTAGGGGGTTGGCAAGGGGTTTCGCTACGCGGAACAGCATCTAGGAAATGCTTATAAGATACAGGTTAGGAAGTCAATTACAGCATTTCCCCTTAGATGAGAAACTCGTTTAAACCAACTTATTTATAGTAGTGTGCTTTTTTTTTTCTCATATCACAAATTCTACATATAACTTTTACATACGATCCGCAGAACTATAAACTTAATTGCAAGAGACTTAAATGCAGATTACGTTTATGAATCGTTTTCTTATAAAATGATTGCTATTACTTACTAGATCACTTAAGGCAGGCGTTGGAGAGCTAGGCTCGCAATCCGCAGTCCCTAGGTTCGAATTACAACTGTACCAGTCAGAGATGAGATTTACGCTCGGGGAGAAAGGAAGCAGCGATGGGCTTGTAAAGGTCGCCGCCATCCGTCGGAACGGATGTTAACCCGTGGTTCTGTGTGTAGGAAAGCCATAAGCTGTTCACATTAAAGAAAAGATTGGATGGCCTTGATGGGAAGCTTTTATCTGTTTACTAACAGTTATCCAGTGGATCTTCTTCCCCAAGCTCCTCCGAGTCCTTGTGACCTGGCCATTTAGCCCATTGTGTGAACAAAAGTGTTCCTGAGAGGTAAAACAA
Organism: Ryuthela nishihirai; assembly: GCA_038380435.1. Classification (NCBI taxonomy): domain Eukaryota; kingdom Metazoa; phylum Arthropoda; class Arachnida; order Araneae; family Heptathelidae; genus Ryuthela; species Ryuthela nishihirai. The sequence goes on along the minus strand of JAWZYU010000019.1, from coordinate 67,472,049 downwards.
CTCAACTACTTGATTATTAACAGTCACTTGGTTTATCTAACATACTAAATTAATAATATACTAAATTGTTAAAAATGCAATTGACTGAAAAAAATCGAAATTTTATTAGACTTTTTCAATTATATTTATAGTATCTTTTGATATTTAGTTTCATATTGTTACTTACTAGTAACAAGATATTCCTAGGTAATTGATTAAATATGATTTATATCAACTTAGGTATTTACTACAATCATTTACAAATTTTTTCGATATATAGTAACAGTTTTTTGTGATCTGGAGCTTTTGATTATTATTTATGTGTTACGAAATTATTTAAATTAATGTGACTGATGAAATGGACCTTGGGTTCGAGTACAGGATAAGGTACGGATGTTTCTTTCCTTGTGTTGTCTTGCTACCGAGTTCTCGTCTTCCTCACAATCTTCTCTATGGAGTATTATACTAACCAAATTCAGGTTAGACCACTGTGGCAATCGGCTCCTTGAAATGTAATTTACTCTTTTTTACGCTTACAGATTATGAACGAAAAGAATACTCGCAATCACGTGAGCGATTCTACTTGACTTTGCAAGAGTGTATCATACACAAAGAGGTAAATATTTTTGGTTCTAGAGAGGGCATAAGCAGACTTCGTTCGCGAATATCACGGAAGGCTTTATACCACAATGCTCGCTGATCATAATGCAAAACCTCCTGACGTTGTCAAAAGCACTATATTTGGGGATAAAAACATAAAAGAATTTCTTACCAGCAATACTATATTTTATTTATTGAAACAATTTAGATTCCACGTTTCTACAATGATGTTTAAAAACAAATTTTTTCCATTAAAACAGTGACATATTTCAGTTGAGATTCGCTGAAATAAACAGTTCAACTTGAAAATTTAACATCCATCTTTCTACCATTTTGGGGGCGAGGAGGTCGTGGTAAATATTTCGAATTTGTCAAGCAGCTCCTTGAACCCTTTGATTTCTCCGCTCAAAAAGTTGTGATTTAGTTTGTTTTACTTCTAAGTGGCACTTTTCTGAGCACAATGGCCTAAATCGCCAGGGTTGGGTTGTTTTACCTCTGAGCGGCACTTTTTTGCACACCATGGGCTAAATGGCCAGGTCACATGGACCCCGAAGGCTCAGAGAAGGTTGGGGGAGGGGACCCACTGGAACAGCTGTTGGGAGACAGATGATAGCCTCCCGTCAAGGCCATCCAGCGTGTTCTTTAACGTGCACAGGGTATGGCTCTCCCGCACACGGAACCACGGCTTAACGTACCATCCGACGGACGGCGGCATTTCCAAACCATCTCCGCAAAACTCCCCTATTGACCGTGAACAGGGCGGGAAGTTTTGCGGAGATAAAACTCAATGCTAACCCAGCTGGGGACTCGAACCTGGGAACTACAGATTACGAGCCTGGCGCGCTACCGACTGAGCCACCCCCACCCTCCTAAATCGCCAGGTCCCAAGGACCCAAGGGCTCTGAGAAGGTTGGGGAAGGAGAGAGCACAATGGACTACATCGACAGATTACAAGGACCCAGAGCACGTTGGGGAAGGGAATCCATTGAACAGCTGTTATGAGCTTCCCGTCAGAACCATCCAATGTGTTCTTTTAACATACACAAGATATGGCTCTTCTGCACATGGGCCAGGCTTAACGCGTCTTTCTAAGTTCAACAGTATTCCCTTTCTCACCGAGGGCAGCAAAATGAGGATTAAAGGAGATGACAGATCGCAGTACATGCACAGTTGAGACTCGAACCTGGGAACTGCAGTTACGAGCCTGGCGCGTTACCCGACAGCCAATTCCCGCCCCAAAAGGTTGCGGACCACTGTTCTACTTGGCAAGTATTTCAAGAGCTATTATGGTCAAAGCTAATCTGATTACAAGGATGTGATGATCAAGCATCTCGCTTTATTGAAATTTGAAAATATAGACATAATATTTCTTTACCTGCATTCAAAGCACCGTTCACGTAATCAGGAAAATCAACTAAAAGCATGGCAGATTTATTTTTATTTTTTTTTTCGAAAACCATATTGCATAGCTAAAAGAACCGTATTTTTATGAGATACTTACCTAATGTATTACCTAACAAATAATGTAAATACTTAAACGAATGTATTAAATATTCATGTCAGTGAAAACGCATGTTTCTTGCCTCAAAAATAAGTTTTTCAAAGAAAAATGACACTAAAATAAATATCGCTATCTCGATTTTCGACACTATTCGTTTAGTATTTAAAGAGTTGACAATGGCAGTGGCAATCATGGAATTTACCTTCGAAGTTAACTAAAGCTTAAACAATAAAATATTTTTTCAAGATGTTTATTTAAATAAGTGTACATTTTGAAAGTTTATGTAAATAATTCTTCCCGTATTCCTCATTTTTGTGTGGTACTGTTGCTAATAAACATTCTAGCTTCATAACTCTAAAATACTGGCTAAAATTTTAGTATCTAGATAGATTTGATGCAGATTTCTAATTTATAAGCTAACATTTTACCGGACGGAAAAAGTTTATTTTAGAAGTTATGGATTATCAAAAATTTGGCTTTTGACTTTCTTTTATAAAAGGAAATTTTTTTCTATCAGCAGTACACTAATATTTTATGTATAATTGATAGAATAAGAGTTGGTCTATAATTTTATATCTTTTTAGTACCACCCTTGTAAACTGGTCTTATGATTGCCTTTTTTTAATATTTAGGCAATTTCTTATATTGATTGAAATTAGGAAATCTGATAAAATATTGCTACATGATTTCAGGTGTTGATTTAGATATTATCTATAGCACTAGATATATTTATATTTAAAGAATTTATAACAGATTTTATTTCGTTAGTATCAGCAGACGGTATAAAGAACAGGGAATCCATACTTAGATTGATTTGAAAGGTAATGTGTCTCGAGTTTCTCTTAATCATCATTGCAGCAAAGGCTTAGTCAAATTCAGCAGCTATCTGAAGTTCTGTCAAGCGTTTAAGATTTTTTTTAACCTATCCAATCACCTGATTTATTATTACCTTTTTCTTGCATTGAGATTCCACGTCTTAAAATCGAACTTTGTAAATGTAAATTTCATAAACTACATGTTTCGTCTATTCATACAAAAATCGTAACCCGAATTTTTAATTGCGTATTCATTTTTAACGGAATAGTTCCCCCGCCTCCCTAGTTTTTATAAATATCCCAAGCTTGGTCACTTTGATTAATTTTTCAATTTCCGGGGATTTATCTTCTTTATTTCCTCTACGCATTTTGAATTTATTATCGCTTTCAGATTTTTTTTTTTTAAGACTTCATTTTAGTAATTTTAATGAAAACAAATAAAATGTTATTGGAACGTCGGTGACATAAATATATATTATTCCCGTATAAGGGGGATATATCTTTTCAAATATTTTTCTGGTTGCATTAACTGTATTTCTTATCCGATTATTGAAAAGACACATGATAGTCCGAGAATTGACTGCTGATTATAAATAATGATTTAGCAGAAAGTTTCATATCAAGTCTAACATTAATATTGCTCGTAGTCAACCGTGATAAAATTTTTTACTGATATTTTTTTCTAGTTCAATTTTAATCATGGAACCATGATTAAAAGGAAAGAAACAAAACTCGATTAATGCACTCAAATGACTATCTACTCCCTTTTTAGGAATAGCATTATTAATATCAAAATCACTTATTGATATTTCACTATATTGTTTGTGATTACTAATTGAATTAAGATTGTTAACTAAACAATTTTTTTTCATTAGTAGTCGATGAAAAATAAAGTCTAAAAAATTAAATATTAGATTACCTTCACCAATATAAAGTATCCCCATTTTTAATAGGTAAACAGGTGAATTACCAAATGTATCGATACTGGTTAGGAACCTCTAAAAGTTTCAATATTGCTTAAGTTGAAGAAAATACGTTGAAGTATAGATACTTCAGAAATTTCCGAAATCCCCATGTGTCTACGAACCAGTGTTTAAGAATCGCTGACAAAGGTTTCAGCTGGGTGCAGGCACGCTTCTATTGGTTCAACAAATAGTGTATAGATCAGTGGTTCCCAACGGGGCGTTTTAGAAATTGTGGAGGCATTTTTTTTGGTTTTACTGTGGAAATATATTAAATAGAACATTTCTTAGATTAACATAGTCTTCCGTGAGAGGACTTACAGAAATAATACCTGGTTCAGCTCAAAAGGTTATGAACCATTGGTCTAAGTTAATAAATTACACCTCTTATCCCTACTTTTAGGATTTTTATTTTAAAAATATTTGATCAAATTTTTTAGTTTCCATAACATATGTTCAGAATAAATGACACATATTTCACCAAGAACAACTGAAAAAGAAAAAAATTGCGCAAAAATAAGCACATTTCACCGCATATACTCTATTCTTTGGTCCATTTTCAGATTAACATTTCGGCCATATAGTAAAAAAAAAAGGTTGATTAAAAAAAAAGAATTACATACATACAAAAAGTTGAAAATTTCAAGTCAATAGCTCCCCAAATGGATGGTCATTAGTTATCAGAATCTTAATTGCTGTTGAATCTCAAAAATTCATCCTCTGAAGGGGAATGAAAACGTATTCAATTAGGCTGGATAAAGATTTACGAGATTCAATTACAGAAATATCTTTATCTTTAATGATATATTCTTCAGCAAACTGACTGAAGGATGAATATTGAATATTATCAACCGTAACAACATTGGTGGTGAAACTTTCCAGGGTACAAAACGCAACTTCCTCTGTATATAAAGTGAATATATGAAGTTTAAAATTATAACGAAATACTCAAATATGAAAGCCGCTCATAAACTAAAACAATCTTATGTTCTTGTTGAAATATCATTAACTTAAAAACCAACGTAAAAGCTTAAAAGTATGATAATTAAAATGTATATGTTTACCGTACTTTTTTAATGACTGATCTTTAAGCACTCTCAAAGTCATTCGAACTCCAGAATACCCTTAACTAATGAAATCAAACCACAGCATTCAGAGGAACCCTGCTATTCCAACCAACAGAGTTTAACACACCAGATGATAGGGAATGAAGTCCTAATCTATAATTCGCGTCTTTAAAACACACTCTCTATACATATCGCTTTTTCAAGAGTTAAAATTTCGAAATGGCGCCCAATGTCGCCAAGTCCCGTGTCCCGCCCCGCCCTTCATGAGAAGTAACAGCACGGGCGGTCAGGCATCGCAGAACAAAGGCGTAACGCTACGGGGCAGGTGCATGCATAGGTCAAGGTGAACATGTCACAAGAGCAGACCCCGATCAACTCTGCATGCCTGCTCTTCTCATCACCACTATGGCTGCAGTCTGAAGGATGAAACAGCTTCTCGGCTGAAGAAAAAAACTCTTGCATAAATCGGTTTCAAGTTACGAATCAATACTAGAAAAAAAAAAGATGTGAAGTTTAAAATTTACCAAACTAAACCTTGTACACTACATTAAAAATATACGGCTAAGATTTCACGGCGTTTGTTTGATACGTACAATTCAGTTTTAAATTGTAAATAATAAATATAATAAATACCCCCTCAAGCAGCTGCTTGCCACAGAGGTCTGACAGGAGCCTGTCAGTTTATATGCCATAGTAGAGGGTCTGTGAGGATGGCAGGATCTCAGCAGAAAGACAACAACACATCCATGCCTTACCCGGGGCTCGAACCCAGGTCCCTTAGTGGTTAGCCAAGCGTGCTAACCACTCGAACACGGGACGGCTTTAAATTGTACCTTAATTTTTTATAAATTTTATAAATTGTAAATCATTCGCTCTATTTTTAGCAGTTCCGTGACATATCATAATATCGTTGACTAAGATAAGCTTAGCCGAAGTTAGCATTTTTCTGTCAATGAAATTTTTTATTTTGTAAAATGAGCAACCGCACATTGTATATTTAGATATACTCTGCTGCAAGCTTCACAGGATTTTAGCATCACGTTACGGTTCTACTCCAAACCAGGTACTTGCTGCAAAAGTGGTGCATTCAACTTTTCATTCAATCTCGACTTTTATTATGTTCAGTTTGTCTTTTCTATTTATAAATCCCCTTGCGAAAGAGATTTCATTTTCTCGGTTAAAAGGTTTTCCAACCAACACGCATCATTCATCTCTAATGATTTCTACATTTTTCTGTAGGCTGAGAACTCCCACTTCGTTTCTTTGACATTTTTAAATCTGATAAACATTTATAAAACATCAGCTTGCGGTAAGAATACAAAACATTATACCGAACACTGCACACGGACTCAAATAGCATTTGTTACTAACATACAATATTCGATCTTTAATTTCCTAAAAGCATTTGGCAATTAACATTTCAACTTTAAAGGTCAAGTTTTGTGGTTTAAGCGAGTGGCTCAGTCGGTAGCGCGCCAGGCTCGTAATCTGTAGTTCCCAGGTTCGAGTCCCAGCTGAGTCAGCGTTGAGATTTATCTCCGCAAAATTCCCCGCCCTGCTCACGGTCAGTAGGGGACACCGATGGGCTTGGAAGGGCCGCCGTCCGTCAGATGGGACGTTAAGCCGTGGCGCCGTGTGTGGGAGAGCCATACCCTGTGCGCGTTAAAGAACACGCTGGATGGCCTTGACGGGAGACTACCATCTGTCTCCCAACAGCTGTTCCAGTGGGTCCCCTCCCCAACTTTCTCTGAGCCTTCGGGGTCCATGTGACCTGGCCATTTAGCCCATGGTGTGCAAAAAAGTGCCGCTCAGAGGTAAAACAACCCAACCCAGCCTCCCAATTAAAAGTAGAAAATTGTACATTCATACTGCAGTACTAAGTTATTGCACAACCGTACACTCGACTAAAAAACCTCAGTTTCATTCTTATGGTAACTTTACTGCAGTGTTTAATTGTAACATAATTATTCCTCGCCTGATTAAGATATTTCTTAATTTGCATTCACATAATTTTATATTAACTTCTTTCGAATCAATGCTAAATGTAATGTGTTTTAAAGACTAAGTAGGCTGGACGCAAAAATATTTATTTGCTTAGAATACGCAGAAATTTTATAGTGTTGTATGTTAAAATATGTTACAGATGTAAATGTAAAAATAGCACACAAACTGAAGCGTTACGATGCGTATGTATCATGTTTCTTTAATACAGAGCCTTACCAAATCATAAGTGAATTTTCATGTTTTGACACTAGAAAGCCAAACTCAATATTTTGAAAAATATACCTTTCCGGGAATGAGACTGAAGGCACGTTAAAGATTTAATTCAAGTCTAAATCTCGAACATCAGCAACATTCATCACAATATTCAACGAATTGCGGCAACGGGAATATTTAAGAAGAGCGTCACTCCTTAAAACGTTCGCCAAATTGCGATAATTGAAAGAATTATCATTTAAAAATGTAAATATATAATTATTTTATATATTTGATATGACAATTATTACTTGCTTTCTGATTAGAATATGAAATCGTTTACAAAATTTTATTTTCCATAACTTTTTTTTCCCTTACAAAATCAAGTCCCACGAAGCGCAAAAAAAAGTGTCCGCAGGAATCCAAATAAACAATCAAGTCATAATATCATAAAAATAAACTCAATATTTTACACTTAAATGGATACCACAGTTTTAAAATGTTTTTCAGAAACGTCTGAATGAAATTTTTTTCAACATCTCTTAATTGTTTTCAAAATTAAATAACTCCTCAGGGATACTGTTGAACACAGAGGGAATTTCATAATTTCCACAATTTTCCACATAAAAATAAAAATAATAAATAAATACCCCCTCAAACAGTTTCTTGCCACAGAGGTCAGACAGGAGCCTGTCAGTTTAATACGCCATAGAAGAAGGTCTGTGAGGATGGCGGGACCTCAGCAGAAAAACAACACACCCGGGGCTCGAACCCAGGTCCCGTAGATCAGAAACCAAGCGCGCTAACCACTCGGCCATAACTGTTTTTAAAATGTTGTAATATTTATTTACCTTCGATTTATATCTAGCATTTTGATTATGATTAATCTAATATATTCAAATAAGCATTATTTGAATAATACTAAAGTGTTAATTTGTATTTACATAGTTGACTGATAGGTAATATATTCATAATAGTGTAGCCCTTATTGATAGTAAGGATTTTATTTTTGTGTTGGTTGGTGCAATGTCTATCAATCGCATTTTGAATGTTTCTTAGTTTAACTATATGTGAACAGTAATGTTTTACCATAAAGCCATAGCTTATAATTGATTGATTCTCCAACTGTATGATAAACCATTTGACAGATACTTAATGGTAAGATGGCATGGAGTCTGAACAGAATCATAGAGCAGTATCTTAATTTGCCACAAACATAATTTACATGTTTCTTCCACCTAAATAAATCATTAACAAACAGATCTGATACAATCACTGATGAAACCCTTCCAATATCATTACACTTGCAAATTACCTGAAATGTTAGTGCCACATTTGTTAGACAACTAAGTGAGTGAAGTTACATTTGATTTTTATCAGGAATTGAGATATTAGGCAGATAGAAGTACGTGGCCTTATACTTGTTTGTGTTTAAATAATAATAATTGTTTTGTAACCATACTGAAATAATATCAAATAATTTTGTTGGTCACTATTAATAATTTAAAAAATTTTTACTACTGCTTATGATATATAGTCAGTACATAAGTTGGCAGAAGAATTAATATTTAGGTTGCTATCATTAATGTAGGTAAGGAAAAGTGATGGTCCCAATAATTGAGCCTTGGAGGGCTCCTCAGCAAACTTATTGATACATATCACTAGTGACGTTAGTAATTTTTGCTACAATAAATCTATGTTTTACGTAATTTTTAATAAAGTAAAAATAGATGTCCCCTAATTCCTATGTTATGCAGTTTATTAAGTAAGATCTTATGATCTAATGGTCGAATGTTTTTCGGAAATCAAAGAATATTGCTCCAATGTTACTCTTGTTTAAGCTTGCATTGATTTCATCAGAAAATGCTCCAGTAAATTTAGTGTTCCTTTCTTTAGAAGCCAAATTCAAAAAAATGTTACAGTTGACAACTTTGCTTTCATATATTCCAACTTCCACAACTCTTTAAATGCTGAATGAATATTGCTACAATTCAAGATTTAGATCTTTACCTTCGTTATCATTTCCATAAAAAGTATATTCTTCAAGCAATTAAGTTTCTAATTTGGCTTTCTTGTGTCATAACATGAGAATTCCCCGTTTCTCAGAGCTTTATATAACACAGTAATTCTTTACTATATATGATTAAAACAACTTAAGGACTAATATGACTTTGTACAGAAAAGAAAACTGCCTACTGATTTTAAACTCAATAGGGTCATTGAGTAACAATGAAAACGCTGATCATTAAAGAATTATTTGAAAGGAAAAAATGCCCTTTGAACGAAGACGCAAATGTTCCATTTGAGACTTGACCAAACACTTTTCTCCTGCCTGCAGAGCAACACTTGTAGTGAGAGGAGAAGCACTACGGCTATACTATGGCCACACGCGCGCGCCACACAAAAGGATGAGGCAGACTATCACCTCGAGTGGAGATCTCCAACCCCCGCCCGCGACCTTGAACTGCTCACTGCCCCTAGGGGAGACGCCACCGAAGGAGGTTACAGGAAGGGGGATGCCATGGGCGACAGAGGGGTAGGGAGGTGCGGCCCAGCTCTGGTATTCCAGGGCTGGGGGTGGCACAAATGCACGCATGCAATCGAGTGTACGCGTAACTGGATGATGTGGACAGCAGGCTTTGTTAGCTGCCATGTTGAACGATCACAATCGGACCATGATGCTGCTCGAAGGATTCCTGACTACATCTCTATTCCGCACTGCATCATGGAGCGAGCAAGTCACTGGAGGCAGATACGTCGTGATTTCGGTGAACTTCGGTAACCTCCGCTGTTGGCACCAATAGCCGAAGGCAGCAGAGTTAGGGGGGAGGGCGGGGTCAACGCTAAGTTAGGCTACTCGGTAAGGAGTGAATGAACCCCCACAAAAGACTAGAAAAAGGCAGTGGGAATACGAAATTACTTTCACTCTTAGTTGAGAAAAAAAGAATAACAGCTCATCTAGTTTAGTATCACTACGGTATTAGTAGAATTAAAAAGACTAACCTTAATGAGAGCATTGTCTGGCTCACACCTTTGAATCTAAGCTATGTAAAATTTAAGGCCTCAAAATATTGGAATTTCTAAATATATATATTTATTATTCTGACTGATGGGAAGATTAAAAAATAAATAAGATACTATGTGGTGAAAGCATTAAGCATATTTCATAACTTCTAATATTATTTATAACTGCTGTTCATTAAAATTTTAAATGCATTTCTTTTTTCTTGTGGTCCTTAATATAGTGAGGCCCTCAGCTGTAGCTTAGTTGGCTCACTATGAGGCTGAATTTCAAAGGCTGGCTATTATAACAATATCTGCTATCAGAAAATATGTTGGAAAACGATTTATAGGTGCCTTAAACAGTCAAAAGATAAAGATAATAATTTATTATTAATCGTAATCCATGTTTTTGAAAAAAAATTATTAATAGGTACCCGATAGTTTAACTTATTTGTGCAAAACGATGGAGATTCAAATACCAGATGGGATATGAATATTTTTCATTGTTTTTATCCCAATTCTAAAGACAAAAACATTTTCAGAAGAGCATTCTTAATGGATTTGGGTTGGGTTGTTTTACCTCTGAGCGGCACTTTTTTGCACGCCATGGGCTAAATGGCCAGGTTACATGGACCCCGAAAGCTCAGAGAAGGTTGGGGGGGGGGGGATCCACTGGAACAGCTGTTGGGAGATAGCTGGTAGCCTCTCGTCAAGGCCATCCAGAGTGTTCTTTAACGTGCACAGGGTATGGCTCTCTCGCACACGGGGCCACGGCTTAACGTCCCATCCGACGGACGGCGGCTTTTCCAAGCCCATCGTGTTCCCTACTGACCGTGGACAGGGCGGGGAATTTTGCGGAGATAAATCTCAACGCTGACCCAGCTGGGACTCGAACCTGGGAACTACAGATTACGAGCCTGGCGCACTACCGACTGAGCCACCCCGCCCCTATTCTTAATGGAAGACAGCTGAAAATTTCTCTACCAGTTTTCAAGGTTTTCTCTTACAAAATACACAAACTTTAAAAGACTTTCTGTAACTTACATATGATTTCCTGCTACGAAATGAACAAATATCCGAGAAACCCCACCGGACCTCGAAATATTACAACGAAACAAAATGGTGCAACTAAAAGCTGCAAATTTCCAAAACACTACTGAAAAAATATTTCGGAAGACGGGATTGGGGGGTGTGTGTAAAAGAAACGAAGCTATTATTTCTGTACGAAAATATCCATTTTATAACTGTTCGCTAATTAAAAAAATAGGCCTAAAATACTTTATAAAAGCACAGTTAGGTCATCAGTCCTCGATGTAATCACCTAAGTTTACAAGTTTTAAGCTTTTAATTCAGATTAGTGCACTTTTTGGTGGAAAAAGGATGTCTCCACTTTGGATGCGTCTAAGGACCGATGTTCGGATTAATTGGAGTAAATGTTGGAACATTGGAATAAATGTTGGAACACAATGAAATATGGTGTACCGGGAAATTTATTTCGGCTGGGTAGTACAACCCTTATAGAGAGGCAAAATATATTGCCTCTCTATAAGGGTCGTTAACGATGATAAACAACAAATAGGAATTCTCCAAGAAGATGCTCACAGTTTTTACATCTAAAATGTAACAAATATCCTTCAAATTATAATAATCTCACATATCCACGAACTTATCTCTTAATAAAACGATTCAGCGTAAGTAGTATCATACTGCATGAAGTTGTACATGCGCAAATCCGGATTCGAATCTTCAAAAGATAGGGCATGACCACTTCACGTAAGGCAACGCTAAGAATTTGGTACTGTTTTACCTCCGAGCGGCACTTTTTTTTTAACACAACGGGCGTCACAAGGAACTCGTGGGCTCTGTTTAGGTTGGGGGAAGAGGACCCACTATTAGGAAGCAGAGGACAGATGTTAGGAAGCAAATGATAGCGTCAGGTCAAGGTCATCCAGCGTTTCTTTAATGTGCACGAGTATGACTTTCCCACACACTGAACCACAGCTTAACGTCCCATTCGACGGATGGCTACCTTTCCAAGCTCATCTGTGTCTCCCTGCTGACCGAAGGCAGGGTGGGGAATTTAGCGGAGATAAATCTCAACGCTGACTCAGTGGGACTCGAATCTGGGAACTAAGGATTAGATCCTGGCGCTACCGACTGAGCATTCACGCCCCAATTTGGTACTAACAGTTTTATAACCATTGAAATATTATTTAATCTGGTTGGACAAGTCACTAGATTGATTGATAAGTTTGTAAAAAAAAATACCCCCTCAAGCAGCTGCTTGCCACAGAGGTCTGACAGGAGCCTTGTAGAAGGCCTGACAGGAGCCTTGTCACAGTAGAAGGTCTGTGAGGATGGCAGGACCTCAGCAGAAAAACGACACATACATCCATGCCTTACCCGGGACTCGAACCCAGGTCCCTTAGATCAGTAGCCAAGCGCGTTGTGCGTTTATGCAAAATGTGTACAGTGATACATCACTGTGTTGTTGCATTTGCATACTCTGAACGTAGTATTAAGAGAGAGTATAAAGTTCACTGCATCAGCCCATAACTATTACAAGTATCAAAGATTTGGTTTCCATCGTTAAAACTTTGTACAGAGTGTGAGTTAATTATAGAAATTCATGTAATTTCACTTGCTGGGAAAAAAAGGATTAAAAGCTACGGAAGCGGTCCGAGAATTACGCGAAGTGGAAGGTTAAGGGGCAGTCTCTATTTGTGCTGCTCAAGCTTGGTTCAAGAAGTTCAAAGGTGGTGAGAGGATACTCGAAAATAAGATGTTTTCGGGAAGGCCAATATCGGTAGATCGCAACATTCTGTGCCACGCTGTTGAAGCTGATCCATCAAAAAGCACTGCCTCTCGTTCAAATTTGGTTGCTGACAAGCAACTATAGTGTGGGATCTGCATACATCAGTAAGGTAGCCAGGAGTTGCCGAAGTGTTCCACATGAACTGACTACTGAACAAGCAAACCGTCCTATAGAAGTCTGAAGGAAACTCCTCGCTAAACAAGGGGCGGGGGTGGCTCAGTCGGTAGCGCGTCAGGCTCGTAATCTAGTTCCCAGGTTCGAGTCCCAGCTGGGTCAGCGTTGAGATTTATCTCCGCAAAATTCCCCGCCCTGCCCACGGTCAGTAGGGGACACCGATGGGCTTGGAAAGGCCGCCGTCCGTCGGATGGGACGTTAAGCCGTGGCCCCGTGTGCGGGAGAGCCATACCCTGTGCACGTTAAAGAACACACTGGATGGCCTTGGAACACACCGTTAAAGAACACACTGGATGGCCACTGGAACAGCTGTTGGGAGACAGATGGTAGCCTCTGTCTACTAGGGGCTACCATCTGAGGATGGAGGCTACCATCTGTCTCCCAACAGCTGTTCCAGTGGGTCCCCTCCCCCAACCTTCTCTGAGCCTTTGGGGTCCATGTGACCTGGCCATTTGGCCCGTGGTGTGCGGAAAAGCGCCGCTCAGAGGTAAAACAACCCAACCCAAACCCTCGCTAAACATACAATCACCATTTTATCAAGCGAATTGTTAAGTGCGAAGAAAATGGATATTTTTCAACAATCCGAAAACTCAAAAACAGTGACTTAGCCCAGACCCGCCAGCATTTCCTGTCTCAAAGAGGGGATGATTCGAAACGAAAGCAATGTTGTGCTATCAATGCTGACCTCTATTCAGCACAACAGGATATCTGGACTCTGTGATGCTTCAATGCTATCCAGGATTGGAAGGTACATAAGTACTTCGGACCAAAGAAAAACTTCGAGAACTGGCATTTGAGCTGTTTTGCCACCCAGCATATAATATAGTTCGGACCTAGCTCCTTCCGACTATCACCTCTTTCGCTCCATGGTTCCTTTTCTTCAAGAAGCTTTCAAGCATTCCAGGAACTCGAAAACGGATATAGGGAGTTTTTCACCTCTAAGGACCACGCATGGTATTGAATCAGAATTGAATAACTTGCCGACAAACTGCTAGGAACTATCGAAAATGATGGTTTTAAATATTTCGCTGAGTAACATTCGTTATTTATATTGTAATAATCATTTCTCAAGTAGACGATAAAACGCACAGACTTATGAATCACCCTAGTATATAAACTTCAGAGCGAAGAAAGTTAAAATGACGATGTTACCTAACTACTTGCAATCACAAAATACTACGAATTGCTAAGATGTGTGCTAAGATATCAGAAACAGATCCACAAACGTCGTTACGCAAGCTCCATGCAAATTCCCAACGCCTAATACCTTTGGGAACCACATGCAGAATATATTCGCAGTTTCCCAACTCCATTTCTTAAGCCTGTCTAATTAGCAAGCCGATATGAAGGAATGGATTATTAAATATTAATTTCCATTTAGATCTTTCTTACACCAATGTCTTAGACATCCACATAAGTTTGAGTAAAATGCTACAACTTGAATTTTCTTAGGACAGAGATGGTTATTAGTGCAATAGCCGAGTTCAGGAAGTTTTATGTTCAAGAACAAGGAGGAAGTTAATGTGATACTGAATTTAAAATTAGCTGCAGTTTCCCTGTCTGGCCAAGTAACGCTGAAGCGTATGTAATTGTAGCTTAGCGAACAAATTAATGCAAGACAATTACAAGTATTATAGGGAAAAAAGCACAGTACATGTGCTGGAAAGTAAGGTGTGATTAGAATACAATTTTCAGAAGCCGAGAGTGGATACAAAAGATTTGATAAATAAGATGAAATGTTTATTTCTAGAGATCCAAATATTTAGTCAGACATAAATAATACGATATAAATTTCAAGACGAGAGATTCGGAATAATTTTAATATGCTACTGATCTAAGGGACCTGGGTTCGAGCCCCGGATTTAGGCATGGATGTGTGTGTCGTTTTTCTGCTGAGGTCCTGCCATCCTCTCAGATCTCCTACTGTGGCATATAAACTGACAGGCTCCTGTCAGACCTCTGTGGCAAGCAGCTGCTTGAGGGGGTATTTATTTATTTTTTATTTTATGCAGACATGACATGCGTTTCATATTGTACGCAATGTAAATAATTACAAATAAAATAGCAGCTAATGTCAGAGAGATTGTTTCGAAACTGTCAAGAGTCATTTCTGCCATTTTATTCTTTAGTCTAAGAACTATTTTAGTTCCATTCTGCCATTTTAGTCCAAGAACAATTAATCGATCAAATTCTAAACAGAGAAATTATTAAACGTTATAATAGTGAAGGAGCTAATTAGTGATCCACTAACAGTCAGTGGTCAGAGAACTTGACTAAGAAAAGTTTAAAAAAGTATTAAAAGTAATAAATATTAATTTTATATTAAAAAATATTATTACATGGAGTTTGCGTAACGACGTTTGTGAATCTGTTTCTGATATCTTAATACATATCTTAGCAATTCGTAGTATAATCTTAGCAATTCGTTGAATAATAACAAGATCTGTAAAACTACCAAGTAGTTTAAAGCTCTTAGCACACATCTTATTAACGTGATTACGCATACTCAAAAAAGACGAAAATATCGAATAAAAATTTTTTGAGACGAACTTATAAAGTATACTCGAGTTAACCTACTAAAAAAAACCAGAGTGCAAAATGAAAGTTTATTCACCCTAAACATTTTCACTTAATACAGTCGAAGTCAAGAAATAAGAAAACATTTCTGATTATTAATACGAAAATATTTTTTATTAAAAAGGGTGTGTAAGTTACACAAGGAGAGTAAGACACAATATGGAATTCGCCTAATGGCTATCTGAAACTCAATCCATAGCTCTTGGAAACGAAACAATAATGAAGCAAAAAAAAACGCATGGATATGATAAATAAAGCACAATGAATAATCCAATATCATGAAACACTTGTTTTCAACGACATATACAGGCACTGGTGGATCTGGGCATAAGAAAACTTTACTTTCACAATAAGAACAATCACTGATTAATCAGCAGAAAAGTCATATTTTAAACATGACTTATTTGTGAAAACCTAAAGTGATACTTGCACTTTCTATTATATATATGTTACCGCTAAAGCTCGAAAGCCGTTAATGTGCACATTACCTAGCTAATCTGCAGATTAGCTGATTTGCTCCGTTAACGTGCGGAATTAAGAGTTTTCCGCATTTTACCTAGGTAATGTGCCCATTAACGGCTTCCGTATCGTTAAAGTTCAAAAGTTTGTTTCTCTCATAGTGGTGAATCTCTTGAATATGAATCTTCGTGTCACGTGATTCACTCGTCCGCATTATAAAATACGCCCCGGATGAGCGGAGGCCAAGTGAGAACGAATCGGTAAAGTGATTCATTCTTGATAACGAATCACTAAAATGATTCGTTCTCACTTGGCCTGCTCGTTTTGGGGGCGTTTTTTATAATTCGGACGACTGATTCATGTTGACAGAGGGATGACCCTGGTTTCAACTCGACTCTCGGACACTAGATAAATAACATTATGTTAATTTAAGCGTACAGAAACGTTCCTGTTGTTCCAGCAAAGATCTTATTTTCACTTTAACGAGTGCCTAGTAGGTAATGTGCAGATTATCCAGGTAATTTGCAGATTACCTAGGTAATTTGAGAAATGAAACAATTTTCCGCACGTTAACGGATCACCCTAGTTAATCTGCACAATACCTAGATAATCTGTAGAATAACTGATTTCTGCACTTTAGCGTTAACATATATATATGCTGATCGAATTGATAATATGCTGTTGAGGTTGAGTTGTTTTATTTCTGAACGGCAATTTTTTGCATACAATGGTCTAAATGACCAGGTCAACAGGACTCCCTGGGCTCAAAGAAGGTTGGGGAAGGATGGACAGCGGTTAGGAGACAGAAGCCTCTTGTGAAGTCCAACCAGAGTATTCTTTGCACAGATATGGCTCTCATGCAACGTGCCACAGCTTAACGTTCCATCCGACGGACGGCGGCTTTTCCAAGCCCACTGATGTCTCCTTTCTCATCGGAGAAAATTCTCAACGCAGGCGTAATTGGGAAATAATGGCGTGACTCCTATTGCTATTAATGCACTACAATAGTTCAACAATATTACTCTACATCCCTTGCCTTAAAAGTCGAACTATAAATTCTTCAAATAGATTATTTAGGTTCTGAGTACCGTTTTGTTTTTCCTGCATAGAGGGCTAATCGACTAAATTTTAAGACCAATGGCTAAAGATAAACTGGAGACCTCCATCAAAAACATTCAGCTTCTTTTGCAATGGTAACGATAATGGCTCTCCTCCAATGAAACCATAGCCAAATGATCCTTCCGACGGGCATCCAAAGATAATTATTTCCCTTATTCAACATGAACGGAGCACAGACAAGCAGAGTCTTGACCTATCTTTGGTTCAATTAGAATCGAACCTGTGAATCTTACGTAACAAGCCTGCTACAAATTCAGCAGCCATGAACCCCTTCTGCCAAACATACCAAAAGTTGTTTTGGGATTAGTTTCTGCGATTAAGAATTACTGAACAGTTCCATCAATGAATTTGTGAAAAATACATCAAGATGTGGAAGATGGTAGAAGATGAGGAAAATCTTGGTTGGTTGTTTGGGGTTTTATGGCGCATCAGCAACAATGGTTGTTATGCGCAAAACAAGGGGAAATCTTAATATATGCAGAAAACCCTAAGAAACATAGCAATACGCAGAAGCTCTGAGAGGTGAGAAAGAGATAAAGTAGCGTAATTAACTGTAACGAACCGTCAAAGACCACCGGTCGCTAAATGATAAGTCGGAGGTGGGAGTTGGTGTAACGCAAGCATACTAACGTGCATGCAGAGAACCACATTCTCCACACTTTTCATAAACGGCTGCCTGAAACCCACAAGGTAGGGAGAGCGGGAACTTTTATCAGTACTGTACCCCACCCTTCCCCTGTTTCAAGATTACAGTGTCAAGTGCTATTGGTCGCTTGCTAGGGCTGGAAAGAGATGATAGGAAAGGGGGCGGAAATGGAAGAGCAGGAGGTCCCGGATTGTGTCCGCCCTCCTCTCCCGTTGCTCCTGCGCTTCCTCATCCAACTCCTGAAGGCCTTATCGCCACAAACGTTATTGCGCTGTACGTATACACTTATATAAATGCCGCACGGGCTCTCTCACTTTATCATTCGTTCAACGGGAGAATTTAGTGCGTTTGATAAATTAGTTTTATCACGAAAGTTCTAAATATGGTGACAGCTTTATTTTTACAACGGCGAAAAAAGGTAAAGGCACTGCGGACATTAAAACAGTGTCCACTACCAGAGCACACATACACATGAAGGGAAACAGTGGAAATGGCGCTGAAAGCTAACGTTATTCTTGACAGGAGTATTGTCGTGCAGGTGCCTGTTTTTCATCAAAATGCCAACGAAGTAACGCACGTTAATTGCCCAGGCAAAAGTGTGTTTTCCACTGCTCACCAGAAAAAGTCTCTTCGCCACATCTCAATCGATTCAAATGACACATAGCACACAATAGAATGGTGCTTGATTAATTACCCTTCAGAACATCCATATCGAAACCTCATCAAATGGAAGAATGGATAAAGGAGCTTTTTGTTTGGACGGGAAAAAAAGTTGCGTCCATATGTAGTGGGATGGAGTTAATCAGATGGGGTGCAAAATACAGATGTCATCAAAAGAGCGGGATAAAGCAGCAGCGTGAAAAGTTTTTAAAAATTCCAGTGTAAACTATATAACAGTCAAAGTGTCGTGGGAGAAACTACCAAATATACAATAACACAAATATGTCGTAGGAGAAAGACGTCACGGTATTTTTAGTAGCTGCAGGAATTGTTACTCACTGAACCTACGGTAAAACGTTTGTATGACAATTTTGGGGGCCAAGATCATAATTCAGAGTTCTTGGGTTCGAGTCCGTAAAATAAAGCATAAGTATCAGTAGTGTAATTATTGAGGAATAAAGATTCTCATGACAGCCCTAAGTTACTTCAAAATACTCGAAAACAGCGATTTAAAAAATTTTTGGATTCAGAAGAATTTTTGCCAGCATTTACGAGAATTACTTACGCAACGATCTGATAAGGTGCCTGTTGGTCGTTACGAATCTCAGTTAACCTGTCTGTTGTGTCTGTGCACAATGGCATACCCAAAGTATATAATAAAAAATAAAAAATAAATACTCCCTCAAGCAGCTGCTTGCCACCTCATGTTATTCAGGGTTGGGTTGTTTTACCTCTGAGCGGCACTTTTCTGCACACCATGGGCTAAGGACAGGTCACAAGGACCCCGAAGGCGCAGAAGTAGGTTGGGGGAAGGGACACACTGGGACAGCTGTTGGGAGACAGATGGTAGCCTCTCGTCAAGGCCATCCAGCGTGTTCTTTAATGTGCACAGGGTATGGCTCTCCCGCACACGGGCCGCGGCTTAACGTTCCATCCGACGGACGGCGGCCTTTCCAAGCCCATCGGTGTCTCCTATTGATCATGGGTAGGGCGGGGAATTCTGCGGAGATAAATCTCAACGCTGACAAAGCTGGGACTCGAACCTGGGAACTACAGATTACGAGCCTGGCGCGCTACCGACTGAGTCACCCCCGCCCTGTTATTCAGAGTCCTGGAAATATGATGTAACCAGAATTGAACACAAAAAATGTTAACCAAATTATGTTTTAAT
The DNA here is from genome assembly GCA_038380435.1 of Ryuthela nishihirai. Taxonomy (NCBI): domain Eukaryota; kingdom Metazoa; phylum Arthropoda; class Arachnida; order Araneae; family Heptathelidae; genus Ryuthela; species Ryuthela nishihirai. The sequence goes on along the minus strand of JAWZYU010000019.1, from coordinate 67,452,305 downwards.
ACGTTTAAGCTTTACTACATCCTTATAAATTATGAGAACTTTATTATCCTTCTATATTATGAGAACTGTAATTAAACAGAAATCGAAAAATATATTGGAGCATCTAATACTCCAATGCATCACTGGAGACGGTTAATATTAATATAATTTGAAAAAAAGTCACAAAAATTCTAATTAACCGAAATTTCATATCGTCCCGATTGGCCGAGTGGTTACCGAGCATCACTACTGTTCAAAGAGACCTGGGTTCGAGCCCCGGATAAGGTATGGATGATTTGTGTTGTCTTTCTGCTGAGGTCTCGCCTTTCTCACAGATCTTCTCTATGGCGTATTAAACTGACATTCTCCTGTCAGACCTCTGTAGCAAGCAGCTGCTTAAAAGGTTATTTTTATTTACGAGTACATCCATTCATCAGAAATTTTTTGCTTTTCAAACAACTAAAATGGTCGAGTAGTTACTCTGCTTTGTTCTGCAGTCAAGGGATCTAGATTTAAATCCTCACATAAGGTAGAAAGAAAAATTTATCAAAAATCTTCTCAATTTTATGTTGATAAATTCCTTGTTGTACCATCACGCCAAGTGGGTTGCCTCAGGAGTAAAATATAAGTCTAACTTTAAATGCATTAGAATATTCATTAAGTTTTACAACAGTACAAAAATCTAAGGGACCTGGGTTCGAGCCCCGGGTAAGATAATGGATGTGTGTGTTGTTGCCCCGTATTTATTACGTGTGTGTTGTTGCCCGTTGTATTATATATTTGAAATAATAGCCCTTGATGTTGTTATTCATCAACAAAACTGGCGAATAGGTAATAAGTAGTGCATAACTATTTCAATTCACGAAAGAACTGAGCTTATAGCAAAGACCAAATGACCATCGAGAAACTTACGTGATATCGCGAGATTACTGAATCTTGACCGCAACCACAAGACGCCTAAACCCCTGCCTGTATCAACCCTCACCGCATTCACCCACTATACATACGAAAGAAGTCATAAGGTCAAGGACCTCATCCGAAGGTCTGTTGATGTTGTCGTGCACGAGTAGAAATCGCACGAAGTTCTACGACATGACTGTTATTTACCTCATGCACAATGAGACAGTCGCAATGTTAATAGCTCCTTACAGAGATATGAAACTCTCAGTAGTGGAATCAGTTGGAAAAATCCTGAAAGCTATGTTGCATTAGTCGGTGCTAAACTTCAGTCAGTAGAGTCTTTTTATGAAATATAATATGCTATGGATAGGTATAGAGGACTGTTAATTAGACCACCTACTTGGTGTGCAAATAAAAAATTTATCTTCAGGCAGTCATTTCACTTTTCACGGAGGTCTGACAACAATCTATCATTATAAAATGTATGCCATGGAGGAGAACCTAAATCTTCTACCAGATTGAAATCTAAGTCGCTTCGCAGCAAACTATGCTAACCGAGCTGATATTTTTTAAAACCTAATGCATTTATATAACTTACCTATGATAAAATATAACTCCATAAAATGATCCAAATTAATGATTTATTAGATAATCGTTTAAAAGGAAAATAAAAATACGCCCAGGTCAGAATTACGGAAGGTAACCAGGGATATGCTGCCAATCCACAGACAACAAGCTCAATTATATAAACCAAAAATAAAAAAATAAATACCCCCTCAAGCAGCTGCTTGCCACAGAGGTCTGACAGGAGCCTGTCAGTTTATATGCCATAGTAGAAGGTCTGTGAGGATGGCAGGACCTCAGCAGAAAAACAACACACACATCCATGTCTTACCCGGGGCTCGAACCTAGGTCCCTTAGATCAGTAGCCAGGCGTGCTAACCACTCGGCCACGGGACGACTATAAACCAAAAGGGTAGCAATAAAAATGCGCTTACATAATTGGTTTTCATTGGGTCAAAAGAAAATCCATTATTAAATTTGTTTAATTTTTATTAAGATATACTGGTACGTCTAACAGTTTAATTAAAATTAAATATCAATCTGATGGGTTGGAATGGGGTGTTTTACCTCTGAGTGGTGCTTTTTCGCACACAATGGTCTAAGTAGCCAGGTCACAAGGACCTCGAGGGCTCAGAGGAGAGAAGGGGACCCACTGGACAGCTATCAAGAGACAGATGACAGCTCCAATCAAGGCCACCGTTCGATAGTCTGGTGGTCAGCAAGCATACTTGACTGCAGATCAAAGGGGCCTGGATTCGAACTGCAGATAAAGAATGGATATTTCTTTATATATGCTGTGTCTCTGCTGAGGTCCCGCTTTCCTCACAGATATCTATGGCGCATATAGACTCCTATCAGACTCTGCGGAAAGCAGCTGCTTAAGCAGTAATTTTTAAAGAAATAACTTTTAAATGAAATTATTCTGGTTTTAACCAAAGGCTCAGTGAAAAAGCAAAAATTTAATAATCGTCTCTTGCAACCCTTCTGCAATACATCCTTGAAGGGTACAATGTGAGTAGTACAAATATATCATGGGATTGGCTCTTTATAACAGTTGAGTTCAAATTTAACACTTAACATACTACCTGATGACTTTTCCGTCCGGAAAAATCTCAGAGTTCACAAAACTAGCATTATGTTAGTGCAAAATTAATGGCCGTTTTTAAACCCTCACTTCAACAAATCCTAATTCAGCTCATAATCAACTTTATTAATCAAAAGAAGCCCCCCCCCCCCATTAGAATCTACATTTGGCCAATTAGAAACAAATTCATCTATGCCATTTTGACAAAAATCCGTAGTTCTGGATAAATTATTTGAAGACGTTTTCTGCTGCCTCACGGTTCTTGAAAATTTTTCCTAGAGAAAGTTGTCCAAATGCTTGAATAAGTGGTAATCTGTTGGCGACAAGTCAGATGAACAGGGTGGATGGGGCAAAGTTTTGTAGCCCAATTAAACTTCTGGAGCATCATTTGTGCAAGGTCATGTCATAAAGAAGAATGGGACCTCTTCGATTGACCAATGCTGGATGTTTATCGCGCAACTTCTGGTACATTTCGTTTAGTTCATCACAATACCTCTCCGCATTGATGGTTTTGACTGGATTCAAGAAGCTGTATTAAATGATGCCGGACGCAGACAACCGAACAGTCACCATAACTTTCTTTTTGGTGCAACTGAGACATGGAGAGGTATTTCGGCGCTTCATCGCGATCGAATCATTGTGCTGATCGTTGGCGGTTGTCGTACAGAATCCTCTTTTCGTCACAATCTGATCGAGAAATGAATCGTTTTTGTTGCGCAAAAGCAACAAAGAACACACTTCATAAATATGATTTTTTTAATTTCATTCAAATTGTACAGAATCTACTTATCAAGCTTCTTCACTTTACAATTTGATTCAAATGCCGAACATCAGTTGTGTGATCAACATTTAGCTCTTCCGCAATCTCTCGGATGGATTTAGGGGTCTGCCGAGTGGTTAGCGCGCTTGGCTACTGATCTACGGGACCTGGGTTCGAGCCCCGGGTAAGGCATGGATGTTCGTGTTGTTTTCTGCTGAGGTCCTGCCATCCTCTCAGATCTTCTACTGTGGCATATAAACTGACAGGCTCCTGTCAGACCTCTGTGGCAAGCAGCTGCTTGAGGGGGTATTTTTATTTATAATAATTGTCTTCAATTGTTCGTTGTCAATATGGCAGGAGGCGTCCTCGACCTTCCTCATCTTCAAGGCTCGTATCACCACTACGAAACTTTTCGAACCAATCCCGCACTGTATGTTCGGAAGTGCTTCCTCGCTCCCATGCTTCGACAACATGACGAGTTGTTGGAGTCGCGTTGTGCTCAAGTCTGAACTCGTGCAACAAAATTATATGCAATTCCTTTTTCCAACGTAACTTTGAGACGACTAAAAATAACAAAAACGAAACTATCTAGAAACAACAAAGAATATGCTTTAAAACAGTGTCTCGCAAACTGTGTGCCGCGAGAAATTTTCAAATTGACACTAGATATTCCAAAGATTTCATTTTGACTTGTGTTATCGATTTTGTGTATTAAAAGTTTTTTCTCTGTTACCTATAGACGTGCTTTAATAAAAATCTTTCAGATTTTATCAACTGGGATCTTGTAAGTATTTATCAAGCTTTTTCCAAATTTTGGTATTAATTTTTGATTATTTTAAGCCATAAAATGGACAAATATTTAAAACAAACACCGAGTTATGATTAATTATATTTATTATTATATTTATTTTAAATAAAATGCATTTAACGAAACTTCAATTTTCCTCTTTTTACGTTTTTTTTAGGTGTGCCGCGGGAAAAAATTAGATTCAGTGTGCCGCGGAAAAAAATTTGATTCTGTGTGCCGCAGAGTAAAAAAGTTTGCGAGACACTGCTTTAAAACGATATAAATACATATATTTTATTTCACAATTAACAATAAGGAATAGTACAAAATCGGTCATTATTTTTGCACCAACCTATAACTAAAACTAATTAATAAATAACTATAACTAATAACTTGAAACTGAAATCGGGTTAAGTATCTAAAGTTGGCATCAGATCTTGGTGTTTGTGGGCCTACTGAAGATGTAACATTTTTATTATTTTAAATATGCTTTTAAAACAATTATTGTTATATCAAAATGTTTATTTTATTCGTAGTTTGTATAAGTTGCATTTCTTTTTCCAATTCAGAAAATATTCCCATGAAGAGCAATAATCCCTACTAAAATTTCGAGCTTCCTTATTCTTAATACTAAACGAAATAAATAGTAAAGACTTTCTAGTTACGGAACATAGAATTAGATTATTAAAGGCATAACAAAGACGCTTTCGTAATTGCAAATTAAACTGAAGTTGCAACTAACTTTTTAAAATGATTCCCTATTAATCAAACCGCTGAAAGATTCGAGTCTCTGAAAGAATTCATTAACACGGCTCTGGAAATCACAGAACTTATGGAAACTGCATGCTACTTCGGCAGAACAATTTCCGTCATTCAATCTCCAGTACCAACATATTTTTTATTCCTTTCTTGGACTAAAATACCACCAGGAAAATCAATTAAATAATGGAGTTGCAATAAATTACAAAATCAGCACATTGAAAATTTTAAAATTGAAAATAAAATTGTCCTTTGTAATTCAAAAAGGAAATCTCTGGAAAAATCGTTTTAAGCTTTCGTAAGTTGGGAAATTATCTGAAATAACATATGAAATGTAATTAATTTTCATTCGTTGTTATAACACAAGATTAGCCAATCCCGTTCGGCACAGTGATTTTAACCAATAGCCATAAACATTACACAGTGGCGAAGCGTATATAGCAAGTTTGAATCATCTGAGGGAATGAGAATGCACAATTCACGCATCAACAATTCTCATAGGTCATTAGTTGATTGGTTTCAATTTGAATTACTCCCGTGGCCGAGTGGTTAGCGCGCTTGGCTACTGATCTACGGGACCTGGGTTCGAGCCCCGGGTAAGGCATGGATGTTCGTGTTCTTTTGTCGTCCCATGGCAGAGTGGTTAGCGCGCTTGGCTACTGATATAAGGGACCCGGGTTCGAGTCCCGGGTAAGGCATGGATGTTCGTGTTGTTTTTCTGCTGAGGTCCTTCCATCCTCTCAGACCTTCTAGTGTGGCATATAAACTGACAGGCTCCTTGCCAGACCTCTGTGGCAAACAGCTACTTGAGAGGGGGGGGTATTTATTATTATTTATTATCAATCAACCAGTGATCTAGAAGGGCATTTTTATTTCGCATCCCAAGTCATAAGCGTTCATTTGATACATAACGCGCAGTAATCGGTCCCTGTTTTGGAGAGAAATACTAAAAGGCTATATATTTCTCTTTTTTTTTCCTCTTTGGTCGTGAGGGAGGGAGAAAGGAAGAAGTTTGTTAGGTTATATTAAAGGTTCTCAAACTTTTCTACGCCTCTTCTTACTACTGACAGATGTTATCACACACACTCCATTACTAAGTGCATCTTTAGTATGTATTTTTAATATAACTAATGAGAATAAGATTAAAAGACTGCAGCAGAAAAACTTGGAACAAAACTGTTAAAAAAAAAGGTTCTCTCTATGTATTTCTATGTTTCAGTTTAATCTGCAAGTTTCTTTTTTGAACTAATTGTTATTGTACCTCATCAGAAAACATTTGGTGCCTCACATATTCAGATTTCATCAATTTACATTAACAGAAACGTTAAGAAATCTTCACCGCCGCCGTCCAAAATTCTTGGTTACCGTAATGTTTCTCTACGTCATATTTGGGGCAGATTATCAAAAAAAAAACATCGTTATGGTAAAAAAAAAAAAGTAATAAAACAAATAAGTTTTAACTGCTTTTAATGTACAAATTAAGACGAAAGCATTTTGACGGTTCCCCAGCAAAAACTTAAGGGCCCAGAGGGCATTTGAAATTTACAGTTTGAGAAATACTGACCCATATCTCTACACAATATATAAGGCACTCCCACGTTGAGTTAATGAAAAGCCTTATTAGAAACTCAGTGACTTAAAGAATAAACCTTTTATGGGAATGAAACATAACGGTCAAGTTTCCGCATCAATTAAAGGTCTATACAAGTCTATCTAAATCCTGAATTTCATCAATATTCGGGGCGGGGGTGGCTCAGTCGGTAGCGCGCCAGGCTCGTAATCTGTAGTTCCCAGGTTCGAGTCCCAGCTGGGTCAGCGTTGAGATTTATCTCCGCAAAAATTCACCGCCCTGCCCAAGGTCAGTAAGGACACCGATGGGCTTGGAAAGGCCGCCGTCCGTCGGATGGGACGTTAAGCCGTGGCCCCGTGTGCGGGAGAGCCATTCGCTGTGCACGTTAAAGAACACGCTGGATGGCCTTGACGGGAGGCTACCATCTGTCTCCCACAGCTGTTCCAGTGGGTCCCCTCCCCCAATCTTCTCTGAGCCTTCGGGGTCCATGTGACCTGGCCATTTAGCCCATGGTGTGCAAAAAAGTGCCGCTCAGAGGTAAAACAACCCAACTCATCAATATTCATTCAGAATGCAAAGAAGCTGAAAGATACAACAGCAAAAGTTGCCAGTCATAAGATTTTACCTCAAAATCTAAAACACAATAATTATTATATCAAAGCGTTTACTAAAATAGTTGCATATTTAAGTAGGTTCGTTTAATAATTCTTCGATATTCGTTAATTTTGAAAAATATTTTGATCATGTTCCATTAAAAAATGTTTACATCGCACTGCTTCCGTAAGGTACATTTGAGCGAATAAATTATGACCATATTTGTTTTCTCAGCAATAAAAAATAAACAGTTTTCCTATCCTAAACAATTTGTTCACACATCTGAACCAATTTAGTATTAAATACTTCTGTGAGGCACGAACTTCGCAGAAGTATTTAATGATCAAGCTAACTAGTTCGGATGAATATGTACAATCTAATACACACAAGGGAGCAAGATTTGCATACAAAATCTTAACCTAGACTATCCTAATCTAAATAACAAAATCTCAACACAAGAAAAACAAACTGTAAACTTAATCGAGCCTCATCTAACCCAAACTATCATATGGAACTCACAAATTCTAACTCAACTGGTCAAATAGAGAGGAATGGAACGAAAAAGATTAAAAGGAAACCTCCAACAGAGAAAAAGATTCGTCTTCCTGTATGTTACACGCACAAGTCCCGATGTAGGTCAGATTAAGACCGAGCTTTACTAAGGGCAATAACAGTTAATTTGGCGATATCAAATGAAAAACATGAAATTAACGGTTCCCACTATTTTTATCACTAAATTATCTAGCAATTTTTTTTGTACCAGTACTATGTAAATATGAACTTTCAAAATATCATTTTACTAACGAAAAGGGCATTTTCGAACAAAGTATGTGAATAAAATAGGTAATACTAAAAAAAATTATTTTCTTGCATTTATTATCCTACAATGTTGTGCAAACCATGTCCAAATGAATCTGTACTAAATTCATGTACCACAACTTGCGAATCGCAGCTCTACATGCTGCTGATGCACACAAATGTGAGAATGACCAACTCTAGGGCTTAGAGCTGGATTGTGGAAAGGGATATACTGGACAGCAGTGATCATGAAAGTTTCCTCAACACCATCGACCTTGTGCTTTAACGTATAAAATGCATGGTTTTATGGTATAAAATGCAAGGCGCTATTGCTTAGACCCATCGGATGGAGGTAGGCCTTTTCTAGCCTACAGAAGTCCCTTTTTTCACGGGGGGCAGAGTGGATGTCGGTAGAAATAATATCAAAGTAGGCACAGTAGGTTAAAAGCTTGCATCGCTATCGACTAAGCGATTCCTATCAAACGTTATGACAATTTTAATGCCAAGTATCTATTAGGTAAGCAGTTGTAGATTAAGTTATTTGGAGACCCCAGGCGCAAAATATTTGAGGAGCTCCCATCGTCCGGGATGAATGTGTGCATTTTTTGGGGAAAGGGGAAAGTACTCATTCTACAAAAAAAAATAATACATCTTCTGAATGGGAGAAAACGCATAGAGAGCGTTCAATTTATTTACAGAAATATATATATAAAATTTAATACGCATTATATGAATTAGCATATACCGAAAAATGAACGCAAACTTAATTATAAACTAAAATAAATATCTGTTAATTTTAGTGTATTTAATAAAAATCATATCACATTTAGAATTAACTAAGTAAAAAAAAACCAGATATGTACAAAATAGTACATAGCACTGATTGTAAAATATTTTGCTAAATAAAACTTTCGGGAAAAAAATCGAGTTTTGACTCTTTTGTTTACCTTTTTGAGGTTTACCTCTTGAGTTTAACCTCTTTTGAGGTTACCATGAGTGTCGAGGCCCTAAGCGAGCGCCTCATGCATGTGTGGAGTAATCAGCCACTGTAAATAAGCTTAATAAACGTTTTACAATAATTTAAATTAAAAAAAATTTTGGGTTGGATTGTTTTACATCTGAGCAACATTTTTTTTTTTGCACACAATGTGATAAATAACCATGTTATAAGGACTCCGAGAAGATTGGAGTGAGGGGGACCCACTGGACAGCTGTTAGGAGACAGATGGTAGTCTTCCATCAAGGCCATCCAGCGTGTTCTTTAACATGCGCAGGAGATGGCGCTTCCCTACACGTGGGGAGGGTCTCTCCGTAAAACTCCCCTCCCTATTTTTGGTCAGTAAGGGACACCGATGTGCTCGAAAAGGCCGCCGTCCGTCGGATAGGACGCTAAGCCATGCCCCGTATATGGGAGAGCTATACCCTATGCACATTAAAGAACACACTGGATGGCCTTGACGGGATGTCAAACAGATGTCTCCCAACAGCTATCCAGTAGGTCTTCTCTTCCCAACCTTCTCTGAGCCCTCGGTGTCCTTGTGACCTGGCCATTTATCCCATTGTGTTCAAAAAAGTGCAGCCCAGAGGTAAAACAACCCAATAACTCGCACATAGTGTCACGGCACATCCATCCGACAGACGGCGGCCTTTCCAAGCGACCTTCCCTAAAAAAATTTTAGATATACAAATTTTTTAAAGAAATTTTTGTTATGCATCAGTAATTATACTGATGCATAACATTCTGTTCTATATAGGGGTGGGGGGTGGATTTGTATTTAACATTTATTCTCCGTAAAAATCACATTTTACCGAGTTCGAAACTTAAGAAATAAAATCAATCAATATGGCATTTAAACCTCCTCCGGATAAACTGCACTATAGAATTACAATATTAAATTTGGAATTTTTTCTGAAACAAAAAGAATAGTAAACATATATTCTGGCAGCATTTGAACTATCATTCATTAAAATAGGGTTACATCGCATTCTTTCAACATTTTATCAACATATTACTACTTTCAACATTTTATCAACATATTACTTTCGAAACTTGGTGGTGATGATGCTGACGAAAGCACTGCTAAGGAATCGAACTCCAACGTCGAAAGATACGAACAGCGCGATAACAGGAAAAAGATCAATGAACAGGGGTAAAAAAAATGTGGAGAGAAAATAAAACACAAAAACAGAATGAAAGGGGGAAATGCTCGTATAGCCTCTTGCATCTCCTCTAGCCAGACATTCAGCTAGCCTCGACCGCCGTGCATTTGACGATCCGCCAGCCTCAACACCAGCGCCTTCTCACTCACCCACGCGAATCCTAAAAGCCCGATTGGTTGAAGAGCGAAGGCTGTTGCTTAGCAACCGCTTTACATTTTTACCAGCAGCAGCAGGTCAACGATCACTGGGTGCAAACCGGAAAATCGCAGCAAACTGTAGGCAGGCGGCCGAGGGCAACGGAGACGCGGGAAGACGACACATGGATGTACGATGCTCTGAGCGACGGTTTCACGCAACACATGTCGATGCTGTCTGATACCATGATGTGCTCTTCCTATTCTCTTCTGATACACGAAAGGGTGGACGACAAAAAAACAATAGGGAGATGCTGCACCATTTTGTTATTAATAAAAGTTAACTCTCAGTTTCCAAAACTTAGTCACAAATCGCACAAGTTAAAAGCTTAGGGCCATATTTATAATAGATCGCCAAAATTTTGAACGATCCATAAATTATCACTCAAGGTCTCTCCTATACCAAATACATTACGAGAAATGCATATTCCTAATTTCGCGGAACAAATTGCTAATGGCGGATTACCACAAAGGCATAAGGCGCTCGCCTGCGACCACGACGACACCCATGAGTTTTTGTCTTCTATTTTGCATCAAATCTTCAAAACAGTGAAAACTCGATTTTTTCCGAACATTTTATTTAATAAAATATTTAACAATCAGTCAATTGAGGAGGTACCTGTTTCATTTATTTCGATTATAACTTACGTGTACATATCGTGTTTTATTTGGGTCAATTTAATATTATGTGATTCTTGCTAAATACAGTGCAAAGAACAATATTTATTTCGTTTTTTTTAGTATGTGCAAGTTTTATAACACATATTAAATTTTCTATTTCTACATTTCAATATATTTTGCCTGCTGCATACAATTTTTGCATTCCTAAGTTCTAAAACATTTTGTAGATTGAGTACTCTCAGGAGGCCCCTAACCCGGGTCTCCACCCGGGTTAGGAGCCTCCTGAGCCTTTTCCACCTGGAGCCTTCAGATACTTTAAACGGCCATTGCATGTAGTCTGAGGAAAGAAGCACCCGCACAATTCAACAAAAACGGCTGCAATTAATAACGTTCATTCAGCATTTTATGCATATTCAATGCTGTTATATATAAACAAAAAAGTTTATGTATTAGGGGCATTCAGCCCATTTTCGGATAAGGTCATTCTTAAAAATCATAATGCCAACATTGAGCCACAGCGTTAATGCACCATACTGATAAGTAGCATTAAAAATATTAGTCACCACAAATGAAACATATAGTTGTTATTTACGAAGAGATTTATTCTTTTTTACACAGTGTATTAATCCCTGATTCGAACTTTGAGATGAAGCTCAGAAACCTCAGCCGAAATTACTCTTGCACCGTTTATCTAGAAAATCATGGGCGTGGCAAGTCTAGGGCCAGATCCGAACCAAGGGTCATAGTCTTCACGTTACTGAATTACATAAACTGATGAAACAAACGGAAACAAACGCTTCATATCGATTTATATTGCACATCACCCCACCCCCCCACCCCCCCACCCCCAGGTTGTCGCAGATCTGGAGGAATTGGGAAGAAGAGGTCAAACCTTAAATAAAATAAATAAATAAATACCCCCTCAAGCAGCTGCTTGCCACAGAGGTCTGACAGGAGCCTGCCAGTTTACATACCATAATAGAAAGTCTGAGAGGATAGCAGGACCTCAGCAGAAAAACGACACAAACAGCCATGCCTTACCCGGGGCTCGAACCCAGGTCCCTTAGATCAGTAGCCAAGCGCTATAACCACTCGGCCATTACGGGGAAAAAATTAAAAAATAAAAATTATTATGGGAAAATATAACTTGTTAGTTTGATAGTTATATTCGATAGTTATACCCTTTTCTACCCTTGTACAGAAAAATAACTTGATACAAAAATTGATTTAAAGTCATTGTCTTCAATCCTTCTAATAGTTCAATAACATTTTAAATTCTACGCCTTTTTTACTTATTTTTACCCGTTCTGTGGGAACGGACATTCCACAGAGTTCCTTGTCCGTTCAGACAGACGACTTTTCCATAACACTTTTATACAATTTAAACGGACATGGAACTCTTATTTATCAACAGAAGCAATGTTCACACCAAAAATAATCAATTTTTCTTCAATATTCCCAAATGAAGTTCTTGGTTTAAAGCAGTGTCTTGCAAACTGTGTGCCGCGAGAGATTCCAAATGTGCCGCGAGAGATTTTCAAATTGACACTAGATATTCCAAAGACTTCATTTTGACTTGACTTGTGTTATCGACGTGCTATCGACGTGCTTTAATAAAAATCTTTCAGATTTTATCAACTGGGATCTTGTAAGTATTTATCAAGCTTTTTCCAAATTTTGGTATTAATTTTTGATTATTTCAAGCCATAGAATGGACAAATATTTAAAACAAACACCGAGTTATGAATTAAAGAACGAGAGCAAATCTTCAAGTAAAACCAGGCTGATGACTTCAACAAAGCGCAAATATAATGACGATTATATAGAGTTTGTTTTTATTCTTTTTTAGGTGTGCCGCGGAAAAAAAATTAGATTCAGTGTGCCGCGGAAAAAAATTAGATTCAATGCAGAGTAAAAAGTACGCAGAGTAAAAAAGTTTGCGAGACACTGGTTTAAAGAAAGAGTAATTAAGATCGGTATTCGAATTGCATTTAGAAGAATGAAATAAACAGTTCAAAACCTTCATTAGACATTCCAGAAGAAATGAATACAAATTTCATTTATTCTATATTCATTCTGAATAACAATTCCGTCTGATTTCTAATGAAGGTAAAAAAAAATACCCCCTCAAGCAGCTGCTTGCCACAGAGGTCTGATAGGAGCCTTTCAGTTTATATGCCATGGTAGGTCTGAGAGGATGGTAGGGCCTCAGCAGAAAAACGACACACACATCCATGCCTTACCCGGGGCTCGAACCTAGGTCCCTTAGATTAGTAGCGAAGCGTGCTAACCACTCGGCCACGGGACAGCTAGTAATCTCAAAATATAAACTTCAGGCTTCAAAAAATACTATTAAAATTATTAATTTAGCATTTATCTGATAGAACTGCTTTAATATATTTCATGAGACTCGACTATTTATATTTTTTAAATTAACCTGTTGAAAAAGGAACAACATGTCTTATCAATTAAGCAAATATCATTGAACCTTTACAGTTAAAAGCTTCATTCACGTAGCGTTGGACTAAAATAAATTATTCATAAATAAATCAGTACTGTAATTAAATCGTAATAAACACACTTCACATTTGTTTACCTTTAATGCGCTTCATGCATATTGTTTCGCTTGAGTTTACGTTTAACACCAATAAGACATCGATTTAGAGCAAATTTGGAGCACCAATGCTCGAAATATGTAACTTCTACTATATCATTGTTATTGATGGGATATAATTGTGGTATCATAGCCTCAGATGTACTCGGTGTGCGGGGAAGGGGTCTCGATTTCTTTGGGACGGGGGTGGCTCGGTCGGTAGCGCACCAGGCTCGTAATCTGCAGTTCCCAGGTTCGAATCCAGTTTAGGCCAGCGTTGAGATTTTTCTCCGCAAAATTTCCTGCCCTCGGTCAGTAGTGGAACACCGATGGGCTTGGAAAGGCAGCTGTCCGTCGGATGCGACGTTAAACCGCGGCCCCCGTGTGCTGGAGAGACATACCTGTGCACGTTAAAGAACACGCTGAATGGCCTTCAAGGGAGGCGACCGTCTGTCTCCCAACAGATGCCAGTAGGTTTCCTCCTCCAACCTTCTCTGAGCCCTCGGGGTCCTTGTGACCTGGCCATTTAGCCCTCTGTGTGCAAAAAAAGTGGCGATCATCAGGTAAAACAACCCAACCCGATTTCTCTTCCTGTTATACATATTTTAATTACCCTTCGATTCGATAATTAACCTTTATTTCTCCAATTTCTTTAAATTTCTTTATAAATAAAAATACATCCAAAAAACGATCAACGGACATTTTACTAAGTACAATTAAAGTTAGGTCAATAATAACCTCTATACAGAACTCAGTAACTTTTTAACTAAGCTTTTTATGAAAAAATGGGACTGAAGATAACTTAAAGATTATATTTAAAGATAACTTAAAGATCTATTTCCTCTCGATTTTCAACAATATTCTTTCTGCTTTCAGAGAGTTACGGAAATAGGAATCATTAACAGCAACAAGTCCAGCTGTAAATATTTCCCTCAAAAAAGTTAAGAGATTTTTCAGCAATTCGCGTACTAATTATGTTCGTTTTCGTCAATTTTGAATTTTTTTCATAACTTGCCAAATGTTTTAGCATCCGTAACTCTTTAAATACTAAACGCTTATTACTGAAAATCGAAATTTAAACATATTTGATCGAAATCTTTAAATTATCTTGAATCCATTTTTTCATAAAAAGGTTCATTTAAGAAGTTACTATTGACATAACATGTAATAACGTGGCCGTTGAGTAATATATAATGCATATTCGTCTGGTTTATGAAAACTGCGCAAAATTATCTTGTAAACTCAGAAAACGAAAAATGTACTTTTGAATTTTTAAGCACCTCAGGAATCTAACTCTTGAAGGTGTGTACAAACAAAAGCTTAAATATTATTTTTACTTAGTTTTAAGATCATTCCATTTTCTTCAGTTTATCCTTAATTTTACTATATATTTTAAAAAGTAAAATAATCATTTGTCTCAAATGGCGAGGAAGGTGTTTATATGTCACTGATGAAGACTAAAGTTTTCTTATTGCTTAAACAAGAGGACTCATGAGGGTTGTGTTGTTTTACCTCTGAGCGGCACTTTTTTGCACACCATGGACTAAATGGCCAGGCCACAAGGACCCCGAAGGCTCAGAGAAGGTTGGGGGAGGGGACCCACTGGAACAGCTGTTGGGAGACAGATGGTAGCCTACCGTCAAGGCCATCCAATGTGTTTTTTAACGTGCACAGGGTATGGCTCTCCTGCACACGGGGCCACGTTTTAACGTCCCATCCGACGGACGGCGGTCTTTCCAAGCCCATCGGTGTCCTCTACTGGCCGTGGGCAGGACGGGGAAGGACACATGAGGTAGAGCGCCCAAACTAATAATTTGAAGTTACAGGTTCGGATTCCAACAGGTTTTCTGCGTTCGCCTGCTCTTAATGAGAAAATGAGCACAGGTAGACTTTAAAGTCTGACTTTCATGAGATGGGAACATTAAGCCATGCTTTGTGCACGTTAAAGAATATGTTAGAGGGCCTTCATGAGACTACTACCAGTCCTTATCTACGCAATTTTCTTCCCGAATCTTTGGGTTCTTGTTTCCTGCTGTTTTGTATAGCAAAGTGCCACTTTCAAACCTACAGGTAAAAAAAAAATCTCTAAATCAGTATTCGAAGAAGGAGTATTTTATTTTTATGTTAAATAACTAACTTGGAATTAAAACGAAAACAGTAAAAGGGAAAGATTCTTCACTAAATTGTATTAATCATGAATCAATGATAAATTTTGAGTTTGCACCGAATATTATCCGATTTACTTAAAACTACCCAAACTTTTCTTAATGGGGAGCCATATTAAGAACTTATTTTTGTGAGTCAGAAGAGAATCTTCAAGTTGGCCAGATGCAGTTTACAAAGAAGCTTTCATAGGGCTACAAAAACTTTTCGTGCAATACATAGATATAGCAACATCCTTTTTCATCAGATAATAAGAAAACTATTGAAGTTTAATTTTGTTTGCTTCTTTGAAATACATAGATTGGGCTTGCTAGTAGGTCTACCTTATAAGTTTCTGTAAATTGAATGGCTTCAACCTATGATTATATGCATTTGAACACTGCTTTTACTGATTAAAAACAAGATTGTAAAATACCAATTTTTCGAATTATGTACCCAATATTAATGATTCCAAGGCAAGCGTTGCCGATCTCTTGGGGAAGGGTATACTGCCAATAAGGGGGAAAGGTTCAATACCATTAGTTTTATAATGCCGAATGCTGATCTTTTAGAGAAGTCAATGCCTGAAACCTGCATGTTTCTTAACCGTACTACCAAAAGCACAAAAGAAAACATGACATCAAGTACATCATAGAGAAAGGTGGCTTTACTTACGTGTGCAATACCGTTGACTGCATACCCGGAGTTGACAAACCCCTGCAAGGCACAAAAAACAGCCGTCAGGTGACATGCTACACAAAAGGCATTCTCTAGGTTCTAATAGTGCAAGCATACATGAGTGAATAAATACCCATTCTATTCAATCTATTCTCAAATGTCAAATTTCATTGATAAGGCGCATCTATTACAGAATGTATTTTCAATAACAAGCAAAAGAAGGAAAAATATTAGCGAGATAAATTTTCTTTTTGAGAATTTTAACGTCTTACAAACCAGTATTCTTTCTGGTCTATAATGCATGGAATCCTGCAATCAAATTTCAACGAAGGGCTGGTCTACCCATGAGGTGGCCTTTTTGATCACAAGTGGTTAAAAGGTCATGTCAAAAAGATGCGAAAACTCAGAAAAAGATTCAGGAAAGAGAACCAGAGGAGAACTAATAGGCGTTAATGGAAAGTTTATGGAGGATCCAATGAACGGTTAATAGGGGTTAAAAAGAAACTACACTTCCTAGCCAAATTATTATGAACAATTCACATCGTGTACGAAGTGCTATGAAAATGCCAATGTATGCAAAATTTCTTACTGATAAAAGTATTTTACGTCACTGTGAAGTCCCTTAAGAGCCGTAACGGCACAGTCAAGTGCGACAAGGGGAAAATGGCTCATCTACTAACTTCGAAGGGCAATGAGCAAGATCATCCATAACAGAAGTGATAGAATTCAGCGTAAAATCAAGGGGAACAATATCCCAAGGGTAAGGAGAACGGCAATGATTAAAAAAAATAATTCTGCGAATCGTGGCAAATGCAGGGGAAAAAAGCTCTGAGAGACAGGACAAACGTTTGTTGGCACGAGCTGTACGCAAAACAGAGCTGATATGTGTTCAACAGCTAAGAGAAAAGACTTATTAGCAGTACTCCAAAACCCATTTCAATGAGAACAATGCGAGAGAGAACTGAAAACTTTGAAATTTGGGGACTGTACCATGATACATACGACAAAGTATTAGGTAGGTGGTCATAATAGTTTAGCTAGGCAGCGTATATTGGATTTAAAATATCTATTCTAAACGCGAGATCATGCCTCAATTCCCCTCTGATGAACAATGACCTTTTCAAGACCATCGGCATCAATAAGCTTCAACAATGCCCAAAAGGGCTAAATGAATTACTTTTCCAAGTTAATATTCCAAAACGAATGCTGCTGTTACCTTATGCAAAAGGGTTCAACGGCAAAAACGACAAATATACATTCTGTTCAGTAACCTGGCAGATGTACACGCGTTAGATGGATTCCAACGTCATGGAATTAATTAGCAGTAACCGCTTCATTCTAAAGGCCTAAAAATTATTTGCAGATATGCCGTACGTATTCTTTTAATCCTAAACCAAAAGGAAATGAGACAAAAAAAATCCTCCTATCTGCGACTACATCATAGGTTTCCTGAAACAGCCATCAGAAGTAAATCATGTTTGCAGAGCTGAAAACGAACAGCCATAACACAAAATTTCTGGTTAGCAATCTCAAACTGCGGGTATTAATTAACCAAAATCACTTGCAATTTCGTATAAATGTTTTTCTAAAAAACATTCAAAATTTATAATGCATTAATTATCCAAGTTGAAAAAAGCGACTTCGAACTCACCCTTAATATAATAAATCAAATTTGCTCGTAATATTAATGTAAATCGCAAGAAACCTGCCTCTACAACTTCAACGTGATCATCTAGTGATTTGCAAAAACAGCTGCAAAATTTTTGTGTAATAAAGCTTTTAAACTTTTAAATCCTCACTCATGTATTAAATGTGGAATTTTCGCTTATCTTCGTAATGCCTATTCATGATTCACAAAATGAAGACTGAAACACGGCATTTAACCTATTGTGCCCATTAGTGATAAACGCATTGAACCCACAACCCTGTAAAACAGAGCTACATGGCTTTTTCAAAACTGGTTTCTATCGTACCAGTTTCAAAGGAAAAGTCTATGCACAAAAAACATACCTGTTGGAAACTTCTTTTTACACAAATTAGATGATAATCTCCACATGCATGAAACATAAAATGTGGAAATATATTTTATCATAATAATTTTTGCTTGTCAATCTACAATGATTTATCGTGATATTAAAATAAATGTGCATACTTTTCAAAGTACTTGTCATCCGTTCTTAGTCTTTTAAGCTACTGAGTTAGTGTGCAAATATTAAATAGTTAATAAATTATATTTAAGAGCCATTATTGATACAACAAATAGTGCCCAAGATTTGTTTCTTCACATGAAAAAGGGATTACATACGCTAAAAAAGAAGAGTTATTTCTCAGCACTTTTAATTGATATATCTTGAATGGCAAAAGAGTGTCGAAAGCTCTTTTAAGTTCTAATATAAAAAAACTAAAAGGCTACGCTGTTTGAATATTAAATTTCCTTTGGATGTGGTATGATCAAGAGACAACAACATAACGTTCTTGTTTTTATCTGTTGGGCTTCCTGAGATGTTGTCTGACCCCCATAATGTTAGCTGATTGAGAGGTGAGGAAACAGAGAAACTTCTATCCTGTCAATATTGTTTCACCGTAAGATCCGCTCTTTATGCAGGAAACTTGCTTCCTTGTTTGAAGGAACCAAGAAGTAACTTGGGGAGAAAAAAAAATATGGCTATTAATCGGTATGCTTCTTTTCTTAATTCATATTGAAAACGTTACCATTATTCAAAAGTATGCCAAACCTGAAAACATGCATTTACCTTCATGCTATATTACGTACATGCAATAATAGATTACGTACATGCAAAAATTAATAGCATGAACGTAAGGGCTGTACTACTATAACTCGAGGAGAACGGGAATTGGGTTGGGTTGTTTTACCTCTGAGCGGCACGTTTTTGCACACCATGGGCTAAATGGCCAGGTCACATGGACCCCGAGGGCTCAGAGAGGTTGGGGGAGGGGACCCACTGGAACAGCTGTTGGGAAACAGATGGTAGCCTCCCGTCAAGGCCATCCAGCGTGTTCTTTAACGTTGGGTTGTTTTACCTCTGAGCGGCACTTTTTTGCACACCATGGGCTAAATGGCCAGGTCACATGGACCCCAAGGCTCAGAGAAGGTTGGGGCCCACTGGAACAGCTGTTGGGAGACAGATGGTAGCCTCCCGTCAAGGCCATCCAGCGTGTTCTTTAACGTGCACAGGGTATGGCTCTCCCGCACACGGGGCCACGACTTAACGTCCCATCCGACGGACGGCGGCCTTTCCAAGCCCATCGATGTCCCCTACTGACCGTGGACAGGGAGGGAAATTTTGCGGAGATAAATCTGAACGCTGACCCAGCTGGGATTCGAACCTGGGAACTACAGATTAAGAGCCTGGCGCGCTACCGACTGAGCCACCCCCGCCCCCAAAGAGAGAACGAGAATGAAAGGGGTTTGTAACCAGCTTATTCCGAAAGCACATTTTTGCATTCCATCATAAATAAACGTAAAAACGCAAGTTTTCTTCTATTACAAAGAGCAACTACGTTTCTTGAAGTCCAATATAGAAAACAGCTTCCCTTCTAAATTTAAGGACGCACGCTGGAAATAAGGTGTAAACTAAATATTGAACAAACTTACATCTTCGATATATCAACTGAGTGCAGCATCTCTCATATTTCTAGTCATAGAGATTATAAAACAGTTTTTATCATTAAAAAATTAAACCAAATGGTAAAAAAATTTCGTTTACAACAGTTGAAATGATAACACCGTTACATAATGGATAACCACCAAATTTTTCAAATATTACTTACTAACTGCTAGTTTCGTTTCCATTCTTATATATGTGTATGAACCCATCTTTAACTTCAATAGATGACAATCTATACTAAATCAGTTTATTTCCGAAACAATACGGGGCGTTGGTGGCTCAGTCGGTAGCGCGCCAGGCTCGTAATCTGTAGTTCCCAGGTTCGAGTCCCAGCTGGGTCAGCGTTGAGATTTATCTCCGCAAAATTTCGCCGCCCTGCCCACGGTCATTAGGGGACACCGATGGGCTTGGAAAGGCCGTCGTCCGTCGGATGGGACGTTAAGCCGTGGCTCCATGTGCGGGAGAGCTATAACCTGTGCACGTTAAAGAACAGGCTGGATGGCCTTGACGGGAGCCTACCATCTGTCTCTCAACAGCTGTTCCAGTGGGTCCCCTCCCCCAACCTTCTCTGAGCCTTCGGGGTCCTTGTGACCTGGCCATTTAGCCCATGGTGTGCAAAAAAGTGTCTCTCAGATGTAAAACAACCCAACCTAAACAATACATTTGATTAAGTGGTTTGTTCCATTATGAAGTTCTTTTATTATTTAAGTTCTTTCAATCCGTGCAGCTTGTGAAGATGCAATTCCATGTTAATATGCAATAAGTCACCTATCACTCCCAAAACTCATTAAACAAATGTTAAACTACTCAAAAGTTTCGGTATTTGTATTTTTATTAGCCCCTTGAGGTAAAGAAAAGCAACGGTCAGGTTCATGGGTTGCCGCGGTCTCCGCCAAGGGACTATCAGAGACAACGTGCAATGACATCCGATCCTTCTCCCTGTCAGTCCTGAGGCAGTACGTCAACAACGCTCTAATCGCTTGTCTTTAGGACCAAAACTGCCACTTGAGTGCCTAGCGTCGGTCGCAGCCAGGACCGACAGTTCAGTCAAGTGGCTGCGGACTCAGGCTGTGCCGCCGGCCGCTGCAGCATCTCTCAACCGGCCGTCGGATGGCACATTCTCTCTTCCCACGCAAGTACAGGAGAAGCGCAAAGAGCCGTTCGTTTTATGTAGCAGGGCACGTTTATCGACAGGCCTCACATCCTCAGAGGGCCAATTACACACAGACTGCGTGCTGTTTTTTGTTGTAAGAGTTGAGAACAGGGGAGGGGGGTTACTGCACAGCTGCTGAGGGGTAAATATTTTCTCATCACTGCTGTCACAGCTGATCGAGAACTGAGAGGTTTATTTACAAATTTACTAGAAGTAGATGCAAGAGCCAAATAAAGGAGTCTATATCGGTTCCATCATTACGTTTCGACGCAAATCTAAGCTTCGTTTCTTCTTGATGAACAGATTTTCCCAAAATTACATTAGAAATAGATCTTGTTGACCACTTCGTGACAAATTTTCATATCATATTTTATGCTTCAAACTTTTTCGTGTTTTTGTCACAACATAATTAAGGGCAGAGATAACTTAGAAGCTTTCATTAGCTTGTTCTGATTTCTCGTACAATATACAAAAATAACAAGGACACAACCACTGACTCAGCAGTTAGGTTTGCTAACGACTATATAATCCAAAATCACAATTAAGCTTTTATTCGTGTTTAACCAAAATTGAAATATAAGATTAAATAGGCATAACAAGCTATTTAAAAAATTTAATTCGGATTAAAATACTATCGGAAGATTACATTAACAAAATCTGATAAATTAAGCAGTAAGATTCGTAAACTGAAACTAAACACAAAAATAGAACATAATAAGCTAATAATAATGCTTATTTCCAGTATTTTTTTTCTTTAATATGAAGTAAAACTAAGAAACTACGATTCATTATGTAAACTCAATAGCAAAATAAACAAACACTAGACTAAGAAAATAATTATCAAAATGCTTCCTACTTAGGAAAAAATGTATACGAACTCACGGAAGAGTTTTAAGAGTATTTGGGTTTTGTTCATTTGCAGCTGCACTTTCACTTTTCAAAATAGCTCTTTTTAAAATGTGCAATTTTTTCGCGTTTTGGTAAAGCGTTACGAAAACGAACAAAATTATACCAATGTTAAAAACTAATGATTAAGGAGAGAGATTCAACTGAGAATAAGACAAAAGAAAACGGTAAAACGATACAGAATTATGTTATTTCAATGCTAATCCCTCCGATATTCAGCGCGACCTGTTTGAAAAACTTGACAATCAGAACTGGTTTCTCAGACCAAAAAAAAAACAACAAAGAGATCATGTAGCTACTTTCGGTCGTGGCGATAAAAAACTTAATGCTGTCTGGGTTAAAATAATAGCTGCAAACACAGGGGGTGGGTGTTGCCAATGAATACACTTCCTTCGATCCAATGGTCCATAGTTAGAGAGAGGAGGAACAACTATTTCTTCGTCTCAACATAAACAGCCAACCTTTAATTCCGCAAAAACCATTCGTTTTCAATTTTTTAGCGTTATAATGAGGGTCTCGAGCAAAATTCTGTAAATACTAAATAGGTATATTTGTTTTATTAAAATGAATACAAGTTTAGATTGTGACACTGACATAATGATAATGGTGGCACCAGAAAGTGGCGGTAAAACGGAAAGGGGCAATTATTTACGATTATTGAATACTATAACCAAATGGTGAGATCCTCAAGATTCCAAATCGAAGCGCAGAAGAATTAAGGTAACAAAACCCACGGAAATAGCTGATGATATCGAATATGAGAGTTACATTCACTCTTATCAAACATCATCAAATGATCTCATATACCCTCGGCTTATCGTGAGGGTCATCTAATAGAGGCGAAAACTGTCAAAAAAACAGCGCTTCTTGTCATTTCTCAATGCTGTTTCCTTGCAAGGAGAGAAATAATGTTTTGTGTCTGCAACAAAAATTTTTATTACATCCAAAGTAATATTTAAATACCATGCATGTTGTTAGCTAGGTTCAAGTTCAAAGGAGAACAAGTTTTCTATAAAATATATAGCTTGAAAAAGGGATTTTAACACATATTTTACTCTATAGAGGATCTCAATCTAAGCACATGCGTCTTGTTATTAAAACCGCTTGTCCAAGCCTTTTTTTAATTAGTTTGTGTGTGAGAGAGAGGGGGGGATAATCAAAATTTCGCTTCATTACATTGTTACCAAATGAAACAAAACTATCTTGCAATTACCACTTAATTTTAGAGCTTGTTCGAATTTCAATGAAATTAAAATTCATTCAAGTATTAGAATATTTTTCAAGCTTAGAATAGTATGTCAATACGATTCTCAACAGAAATTTACTGATTGCATCATTAAACGGCAGTTTCTCACACAATATGAATAACGACAACGCAGAACTCCTAAAGCCTCCCGAGCTTCTCGCCTGCTGTTGTCAAGCCGAAAGAAAAGCCTTCGTGTCCAGCTTTCGCTCAACTAGCGTGACCTTTGACCTACGTGATGGTTAGCGCTCGAATAAAGCATTCCCGAAGGTTCTTTTTCTGTTTCTCGCTCCGTCTTCAATGAGCAGTCGCATCACCCACCCTGTTCTCCAAGAGATGTGGGAAGAGATGAAGAGAGAGGAGTGCAAGCAGCTGGGGGATGGTGCACGTGGATCCTTCCAATCGATCGAATGCGTCATCAGAACAAATGGCCACCGTCAGCGTGGGCCCCACCGGCCGTGACTAAACGTTGCTGAGGTCTCTCTCTCTTTCTCTCATTCATTCACTCGCTCTCTCTCTCTCTCATTCATTCACTCGCTCTCTCTCTCTCATTCGCTCGCTCTGCCTGAGTTGGAAGCGTTGGAAGCGCAGGAAAAGCACGCCAGAGAGGGAGAGAGGAGGCAAGAGCGCACTGGGATGACCGATTTCTCCCGATGAGGGGATGCTGTGGTTGGATGGTTGCTGTAGCACATGCACAATACTCAAGCAGTCAACAGCCCTAGGAAATCAAAATGTCGGCTTCGCTATATTTCGCACGATACAACACTTAAAATGTGATGTTATCGAATTTTATTACATAACGAAAAATTCTATGAATGATTCAGCAACTTAAACAATTTCATTTATTTTATCAATCAGAGATTAAAAGCAAAAAGTAACCTTTTTTTTAAACATGTTACCTGTAAATTTCATACAATAAAGATAAAAGAATCCAGGGTCAGATCTAGGCAAAAAATATAGGACAGAAGGTTACCATGACTCCGATACAGTAATCACAACACAAAAATATTCTTTTCACTGAAGTCAAAATAAGAATAACTGCTGAAATGAGATGAAGACGGTAAAAATAATTTTTATTAACATATTTTCACAATTTGTCAGAAATTTTTAGGTGTCCAGACCTGCAAGATGAAAAGCCGAAATTATAAGATATACTTATTCAGAATGAACTGTTCTTCCCTGCTATTAAAAAAGAGCTCCGATAAAAAAAATCTCAAATAATATTTTTGCATTATAGTCTGTAGTAGTCTGTAGTACATTATAGTCTGTAGTACAAGCTATTTAAAAAAATTTAATTCGGATTAAAATATTATCGGAAGATTTCATTAAAAAAACGTTTGACGGAATATGAGTAAAACATTCAATGTTCCGTCAAATGTAGCTGCTTATAAACATGAGTAAAACACTCAGTGTTCCGTCAAATGTAGCTGCTTATAAACATGAGTAAAACACTCAATGTTCCGTCAAATGTAGCTGCTTATAAGCCCAAAGCACGAATATTATTTTGTTCAATCAGTGAATGTCTCGAGCCACTAAAAGCTTATGAATATTCTACAGAACTTCTGATAAGTTTTACACATTACTGGCGACCAAATGCAAAAATGTTACTAGATCTTTTGTAACAATCAGTTAAACACAGAATCACGCCAATTCTTTACGTTTTTCGTTTTCTACAGCACTAAAAGCAATCGTCTGTCCATGGAAATAAAGACTCTGAATTAATCCAGTCAATATAGTCGTAAAAGGTTTTAAGATTGTATTAGTTCTCGACCAGAAGACACGCTCCATGCTTCATACTGATTAACTCAAACTTTTCCAACTGCAATTTAATAAAAGGCACATTCTCTTCAGTATAATTATACGAATACGACATAAAAAAAAGAAAAACGGTAAACTCGTTTTCACATCGGCATATATTTGGGTTATTTTAGCTCTGAGCGGCACTTTTTTGCACACAGCGGGCTAAATGGCCAGATCACAAGGAACCCGAGGGCTCAGAAGGTTAGGGGGAGAGGACTCACTGGAGAGCTAAAAGGAGACAGATGGTAGCCTCCCGTCAAGGCCATCCAGTGTGTTCTTTAACGTGCACACGGTATGGCTCTCCCGCACATGGGACTACAGCTTAACGTCCCATCCGAAGGACGGAGGTACATCCACATAATCATTTGGTTAGAAAATTAATTCATCTCTGACCTATATTGGTCATGAGTACTGATGAAAGAAGTATTTTTTTACTGCATGTTAATAGTTGCGTTAAAAAACCTGCAGAATAACTTGACGGGAGGTTATCATCTGTCTCCTACAGCTGTCCTGCGGGTCTCCTTCCCCCAACCTATGGACACCGATGGGCTTGGAAAGGCCGCCGTCCGTCGAATGGGACGTTAAGCCGTGGCTCCGTGTGCGGGAGAGCCATACCCTGTGCACGTTAAAGAACACGCTGGATGGCCTTGACGGGAGGCTACCATCTGTCTCCCAACAGCTGTTCCAGTGGGTCCCCTCCCCCAACCTTCTCTGAGCCTTCGGGGTCCATGTGACCTGGCCATTTAGCCCATGGTGTGCAAAAAAGTGCCGCTCAGAGGTAAAACAACCCAACCCAAATCTCCCAACCTACTACAAGCCCTTAAGGTACTTGTGACCTAGCATGATGTGCAAAAAAGTGCCGCTCAGAGGTAAAACAACCAAACCCTTGTGATCTAGACATTCATCAGCCCACTGTGCGCACAAAGCGCCGCTAAGATGTAAAACCAATTAATAATTAAAATTTTATAGCAGTTTAACAAATTTTAAAGCAATTTAGCTCATGTTTAAATACTTATTAAAAAATAATATTCGTATTTGCTAAAAAAAATATTTCAACCGTTTTTGATTACTGTTGCTGATACAACAAAAACATATTATTAAGGAATGCAGATCAAATTCGATATGCGAAACATACAGAATAAATCCGCTCTGCTATAGGATTTATCACTGTTAAAGTGTCGCTTACCTAACACCTAATATGAATTCTACCGCATAAAATGCGCGACTTCAGCTACAGTACTGAATATGAATTTATTAGAGCAAAGTGAATCAAATGAAGCGGCAGACAAATACGATGACCAGATCGTTAGAAATGACATTCACGTTTCAGTCCTTCATAAAACCATAGATGCATTGAATTATGTGTGCCGAGTGGTTAGCACGCTTGTCTACTGATCTACGGGACCTGGGTTCGAGCCCCGGATTAGGCATGGATGTGTGTGTCGTTTTTCTGTTGAGGTCCTGCCATCCTCTCAGATCTCCTACTATGGCATATAAACTGACAGGCTCATGTCAGACCTCTGTGGCAAGCAGCTGCTTGAGGGGGTATTTTTAGTCTCTCTATATATTCTGCATGGTTGAAAAAATGACATATAAAATGCGTAAACTTTAGTTTCATTTTCCAGGCATGAATCACAAAACGTACTTTCAAACAAACTGGGATAGTAAATAAACAAAATTTCGTCAAATGCGTAGTGTTACAAAATATCAATATACACAGTATAGAGATGACTTATTACCAGACTCTAAAAGATTTTTTTTATAAATATTACAAATAACAAAGATTAGGGCAGAAAGTAGTATAAGTATTACCTTTTTTTAATTTTTATTGATTCACAATTAAAATCTGCATTTTAAATCCGATAAAAGTACTGACGCTTGTCTATCAAATCCCCCCCACACACACACACATGTTCTAAAAAAGTATTTAATACAGTTAAGGGTCAAGAGCTGCTTTTGTGTAAATCTTAACTGATATCTCTATGATATACTCCTGTCTATGCTTTGTAAGCCATGAGCTTATAGAAAAAAAAAGACACAGTGACAGTTAAACAAAGCCAACAAGAAAGACAAGATCTAAACACAAGCAGCGATAACTTCAACATCCTTTCACTCACTTGTTGCCTCTGGCTACAGAGAGTAGGACTGGGGGGACGGGGGGGGCAGGGATGTAAGCAAATACATGATCGCTGCCACTCTCCAATGGGAGACACACCCAAAGCATTAATAGGTCGGCAGGCGGGGTTTAGAACAGTTCCATAATTAAATTACACAGCGTAGAAGCGATAATTTCACCGATGACCGGCTACTGCAGTTGCCCCGAAGGATTGAAAAGCGGACCAAGCTGTGTTTGCCATCACACGCTAAACTAAGGAGGCAGCAAGTGAAATTCTTGTTACAAATGCTGCGAAATATCGCGAGAGTATACAATCTCCATTCGTACTGCTCAGGCCTGAAAGCTTTACATACAAACAAAAGTATTCTTGTTACAAAAAGGTCTAGGGTGCAGTACAGCAAATCATTTGTGCCAGACTAAAACGATTAAGGTCTCAATAGATGTTATTTGTCATCACAATTTCCACAATCTTCTACACTTCCAATGAAAAGAAGCGAACAAGCTTACAATTAATCATATCGTTTCATGACCCCGAATGACTAATCATATATCCTGAGGCTTAATAAAAAAAAATAGTGCAGAACTTCCCAAACTAAGAGATACCAGGCAGAAGAAGTATAAAAGCGACCATATACTGAAAATAAAACTAACGGGGCAGCATACATTGCACACAACTTCATCATATGCTTAGATCACTAAATACAAAAATTCAGTGTTCTATAGCTGAAACTTTTACCAAGCTTTAAATGTAACATACTGTCTCTTACAATACTTACGTCTCTTAAGTTTATAAAGATGGTAAACTTTATATCAGTTAAACGGGAAGCGATTTTTCTGGGTTTTTTTTTTACTCTATTGCCTGAAACGTAGTGTTTGGGACTGTAATCCCTAAAAACATCAAAATTTGATTTACAAACGTAGGACCATTTCTGTCGCTTTATAGCAAGTATCTCTAATTATTTATTGTGTCATATGCAGGATGGGTTATTTCACCTCTGAGCGACGCTTTTTTCATATAATAATATAAATGATTAAGTCATAAAAACTCCAAGGGCTCAGAGCTAGGTCGAGGAAGAGAATCCACTGGATTTCCCGGGAAGGTCATCCAGCGTGTTCTTAAACGGGTGCAGTGTATAGCTTTCCTATATACGAAAACATGGTTTAATCTCCCATTAGACAGAAAACAACCCTTCCAAACCCACTGCTGTCCCGTTTCTTACCAAGGGTATTAAGCATAGAATCATGGCTATACATAAAATTTTAATTCAAAGTTTGAACAGCTCAGGCACTAAAAGCTTTACATACAAATGAAATCGCCAAAATTGCTTTTTCGAAATCAGGTATCACTGAAACTTACCTCTAATGGGTAATCTTGGAATCGGTAGTTTATTTTACGATCATAAGACTATCTTCATACTTTGTACGAGAAAGTAAAAAGAAACTCAAGTATGAATATCAACAAATTCAATTATGAGGAGCAATGTTCGGGAAACGCTGAGCTATTTAAACACATTACTCCCGATGCTTTTTATCAGCCGTCTAATTAGAGAGCGGCTATTTGTTTTTCAAATCGGATCTTCAGGATCTGAATTAGAAACACCGAAAAATGTAACAAATACGAAGAAAAACAATAATAAAAACTTGGTTTCGTATACGAGGCAAAAGAACTTTAAGACTAGGGGGATTTTGAATTGGGGAGGGAGAATAGAAATATGGACTATATTTCAGATATTTAGAATATATGCTTGTAGTCACTGTCAAAATTCGGAAAAATGAAAAGCGGGAAAACTTTAAATTTCGAAAAACGTTGTTTTGTTACTGGCCAAAGAAATTCACGGCACGAAATTTCAAGAACAATTAACACATAGCAACTTCGCATCAGAACGATTTTACCATAATTCTTCAACTCTTAAACATCTACTCAACGAGAAACAGTGAAACAATCGGTAGCGCCCGCGGCTCATTTACGAACTAAGCTTAAGTTCCCACTAAAAGTGGATTTGCGTCATAGTTATGACATGCTCACGATTGTTAAAGCGCGGAGCTTATATTTACCACATCGCACCTTGGAATCCCATTCAAAAGCCACTATACACGGCCTTCTTAATCGTTAAGCTACATCCAGAGTCAATAACGGACAGGATTACATCATTAGGAGTCGCAAGATTAGCGGCGATAAGGTTAAAGAATGAAAATCGAAAAACTTACGCGTGTGATTGGCATGAGTTTCAAGTAATCGACGGTTCATAAGAACTAGAAGAACGTATATCGCCTCTGACAAATATGGAAA
The DNA here is from genome assembly GCA_038380435.1 of Ryuthela nishihirai. NCBI lineage: Eukaryota > Metazoa > Arthropoda > Arachnida > Araneae > Heptathelidae > Ryuthela > Ryuthela nishihirai. The sequence continues at coordinate 67,422,985 of JAWZYU010000019.1, read as the reverse complement.
TTTCATTTTCAAAGTGAACGAAGTTTTTCCGCAAAACTTCCCGCCCTGCCCACGGTCAGTAGGAGACACCGATGGACTTGGAAAGGCCGCCGTTCGTCGGATGGGACGTTAAACCGTGGCCCCGTATGCAGGACCTGTGCATAATCCTAAAGAACATGCTGAATGGCCTTGACGGGAGGCTACCATCTGTCTCCCAACAGCTATTCCAGTGCGTCCCCTCTCTCCCTTCTCAGCGTGAATTTTTTTTTTTCTAAGTCCTCGGGGTCCTTGTGGCCTGATCCATTTATAGCCCATTGTGTGCAAAAGAATGTCGTTCAAAATTAAAACAACCCAATTTTAAGTTGCAAATGGTAGCATTTTATTAGTACTTATAAAAAATAAAAAGCATTTGTCTCATTTCTTAAATTTAAAATGTTGCTTTTCTCACACCCCTCTGACAAAAGGGAACAGATTGTTACGCTGTCAGCAGAAAACCTCTTAACACTCTATGACCGAAATTTCGAATTTATACCATAAATAAATCACTTAAAATATTCGTTAGAACTTTCGCATTCTAATGTCCTCTAAATGGGGGGCGGGGGGGGGGGCTCAGTCGGTAGCGCGCCAGGCTCGTAATCTGTAGTTCCCAGGTTCGAGTCCCAGCTGGGTCAGCGTTGAGATTTATCTCCGCAAAATTCCCCGCCCTGCCCACGGTCAATAGGGGACACCGATGGGCTTGGAAAGGCCGCCGTCCGTCGGATGGGACGTTAAGCCGTGGCCCCGTGTGCGGGAGAGCCATACCCTGTGCACGTTAAAGAACACGCTGGATGGCCTTGACGGGAAGCTACCATCTGTCTCCCAACAGCTGTTCCAGTGGGTCCCCTCCCCCAACCTTCGGGGTCCATGTGACCTGGCCATTTAGCCCATGGTGTGCAAAAAAGTGTCGCTCAGAGGTAAAACAACCCACAACCCTCTAAATGATGTAAATTATAACCACAAAAGGATTTGAAAAATGCGAATTATATTTAATAAGTGCCAATCCAACTGAAATAGAATTTTCCAATCATCTCTTAAAACAAAACAGTTGCGTTTTTCACACCCCTGGGTGTAAGAGGGAAACTTATAGTTGCAAATGCAAACCTCATAACCTTCATACATCCTACCATCAAAATTTCATTTTTTCAGTATTCATACATCGCTTGCAATTATCTATTCAACCGAAAAAAGAATTTTTTTTATCGCTAAAAAGAAACAATTGCCTCTTGAACACCTTCACATTCCAGAAACAATATTTCAAATTTCTAGCAGTAATTCCATCGTTTGCAATCTGTTAAATATTTTGCGATTTTCAATTTTTCCACTGTTAGAGGCTTTGGGAAATTCGGAAAGGGTAAATTGAAATATTTCATCAATACCTATCCAATATAAAAAGAATTTAAAATTTACAAAAAGAAAAAAGTTCTGTCTTCAGCCAGGCAACAAAATGAAAACATTACGTCGTTGTTGTTTTTTTTTTTGAAAAAGAAAAAATAATCTTGATTGACACAAAAACAGTACTACATTTCATAATATATAATATTCACAGATGTAATAGGTATTACGGTGAACTTTTTAAAATACGTTAACAGATTTATTCAAGAGATAACACGGATAAAAGTACGTTTTGGAACAGGTTGATGGAAGCCATGGTAGCTGTGAACACGAATGATATTTTTCTGAATTACTATTAAATGAATTGTGGTATACCGTCCTTCATTTCAAAAACAGATTGGAAGAAATCAGTTAGCAACATGAAATTTCAGCGAAATAAAAGAATAAGCTAGAGAGTTTAAATGACTACATTTTAATTCTAGTTCACAAAAAATTAAAGGAATATTGTTGAATTCAAATATTTCAGCCAAATCTCTAAGTCTCGAAGTAATTTATCACTAGTGACATTTTTCCATAAAAATTTATTCAATTGCGGTGATTTCAACTGACATAAATTGCATTATTTCCTAATTGTTTGGAGAAGTATATATGTTCTATAATCACACAGTTGGGGTCATCACAATACTTAATCATTCCTTTCACGTAGGTGTCAACGAAAACCTTTGAACATCGATCGAAATAAAGAAGCGCTTTTACCCACTTTAAAATACCTGTCCCATAACGGTTATTTTTAAATTTATTCCACAGATGGCAGTAAGTATCGAACAAGAGAATCTGGACTTGCAACTAAGAATAGCAACAGAATTCCCCAAGCTAGTAACATTCTAAATGTCAGAAAAAATGCAAAACCGAATCGACAAAGAGCTCACTGTTTCCAAACGAGATGCAACATTCACTTCATTCCTACAAAATGGTATAAGGATGGATAGACAGATCAGAGTATATGAACGGATGAGGAGAAGCAAAACGTCAGCTCAAGGCTCCATCCCTTCCTAAAGCAGGCCACACCATCTGGTCGGGAAAACGTTTCGCCAGAAATAACTCCACAAACAGCGGGATCGGGACTGATAAGCAACCGGCTTGCGATACATCGGCCCCCATACACTGCGATGGTTAAGAGAAACGGGCCGGCGGTAGCTGCTATCTGAGCGCGGAAATGGCCGCGGGCACTTGGCCGAAACTAACTGAATGACGAAAGGGTGACGCACTTGCTTGCTGGTGACGGAGTACATGACAAATACCGAGACAGGAGAATCTCGCTCACATCTCAAGAACAACTTCACCAAACAATGGGAATGGTCAACAACCATTAAAAGATTAGTGGTGAAGGGAAATTCATTTTCATCAACGCAATCAATCAATCACCATACCTAATTTCTTATCTTTCATTAAAAAAACTCAATAGTGTCATTAATTTTTGATCGAATGATAGATCATTGATTACACTGAACTTTTTTGTCATTACGGGTCATGTGTTTGATCCGTAATAAAATCAAATAGTTGCATGAATTATTCTCATTCGTCATATGATTTTTAATAAATTCAAAAATTTGTTTAAATAAAAACTTAAGTTGGGTTGTTTTACTTCTGAGCGGCACTTTTTTGCACACCATGGGCTAAATGGCCAGGTCACATGGACCCCGAAGGCTCAGAGAAGGTTGGAGGAGGGGACCCACTGGAACAGCTATTGGGAGACAGATGGTAGCCTCCCGTCAAGGCCATCCAGCGTGTTCTTTAACGTGCATAGGGTATGGCTCTCCCGCACACGAGGCCACGGCTTAACGTCCCATCCGGAGGACGGCGGCCTTTCCAAGCCCATCGGTGACCCCTACTGACCGTGGGCAGGGCGGGGAATTTTGCGGAGATAAATCTCAACGCTGACTCAGCTGGGACTCGAACCTGGGAACTACAGATTACGAGCCTGGCGCGCTACCGACTGAGCCACCCCCGCCCACATCTCGAGCATCGATGATTAAATCCGCATCTTAGAGAAATGGTAACAACAACCAACAGATCTGTACATTTTGATTTTACCACGGAAACACATTTTTTTTGCACACAAAGGAATGGGGCCACAAGAATCACCAAGGGTTCAGAAAAGGATAGGAAATCCGCTGAATAGCTGTTAAGATGGAAACTTCCGGTGAAGGACATCCAGCGTGTTCAGCAAAAAAAAAACCATCTGTTTTGCATCCGTTTTGCATTCTGTTTATTTTTTAACTTATTTTTAGCTCATTTCAAATAAAACTAGCTGCTACTTCATTTTGTCATCTATCTGTAGAAATTCAACTTCTTTTTCGTTTTAATATATAAATGAAAAATTCTTTGTCTTGTGATATGTATTCAGTCACAAGACGTTACAATTCGCATTTTCAAACTCTCTCAATAATTTGATTTTTCCAGAATTGCAAAATATTTTGGAATAAATTATATACTTATTAATGAAGGGTGAAAAACAATCCTAGAATAATAATATTCATCCTAGAAATTTTTAAGTAGTGTAATAAGAGTGTGCTGGTCAGGGATCTGTCTTGACAACGCAACTTGTCCACTTGCCCGAAAAGATGTAGGCAAACTTTTTTTGATTTAACAGATAAATGGAAAATTCTCCCTGGTTTCGAGGTGTAAAAAAATACTATTCACGCTTCCTGAAAACTTCTGTTAGTTTTAATTTCCATCGTTCACGGACGTTAAAGTTGGAGAATGAAAAAAACCTCTTTAAAAACGAGCATTCCATATTCACTAAAGGTAATCCGTTGACATTAGTTTTGCAATTCCATATCAATAAAAAATTCAAAACTAATAAAAAAAGAGTGACCACGTAATCTTATTTCAGTGTTTCCCAAACTGCCCGAAAGATCTAAGATAATGTACTAACCCTCGTTAAAAGAACACTTATGAGTATTCGCTTAAACGAGCGATACATGCCCATACCCATTTTTGTTGGGGCGGGGGTGGCTCAGTCGGTAGCGCGCCGGACTCGTAATCTGTAGTTCCCAGGTTCGAGTCCCAGCTGGGTCAGCGTTGAGATTTATCTCCGCAAAATTCCCCGCCCTGCCCACCACGGTCAGTAGGGAACACCGATGGGCTTGGAAAGGCCGCCGTCCGTCGGATGGGACGTTAAGCCATGACCCCGTGTGTGGGAGAGCCATACCCTGTGCACGTTAAAGAACACGCTGGATGGCCGTGACGGGAGGCTACCATCTGTCTCCCAACAGCTGTTCCAGTGGGTCCCCTCCCCCAACCTTCTCTGAGCCTTCGGGGTCCATGTGACCTGGCCATTTAGCCCATGTTGTGCAAAAAAGTGCCGCTCAGAGGTAAAACAACCCAACCCATTTTTGTTAGAGAAGTGAACTCACCCACCACCTCCGCCAATAAGAGCTTGGAGCAAATAAGTGGCTTGTCTGTGATCATGTCGAAACGAGTTTCTTTCATACCATCTCGCTCTTCCATGATCTTCAGTACATCATAAGAATATTAGATACCAAAACTCTTTCGCAAGTGTTCAAAGCATTGCGAAGCAGCAATAACAGATTCGGAAGAAAATAATCCAAATTGGGAAAGAAGTTTTGTCCAAAAGTGCTGAGCCTCATTATCAACACTTATTGACAACTGCCGATTATCATCACTATTACAATGCAATTGATGCCTACGTCTGGATTTATTAGAAATAAGATTTATTAACTAAGTGACAAGATCTTTTTAATTAACATAATAAGTTTTGATAAATAAGAAACTTTTAGTAAATCATGCCATATTTATTACTTATGAGGTAAAACAACCCAACCCATTTTTGTTAGAGAAGTGAACTCACCCACCACCTCCGCCAATAAGAGCTTAGAGCAAGTAAGTGGCTTGTCTGTGATCATGTCGAAACGAGTTTCTTTCATACCATCTCGCTCTTCCATGATCTTCAGTACATCATAAGAATATTAGATACCAAAACTCTTTCGCAAGTGTTCAAAGCATTGCGAAGCAGCAATAGCAGATTCGGAAGAAAATAATCCAAATTGGGAAAGAAGTTTTGTCCAAAAGTGCTGAGCCTCATTATCAACACTTATTGACAACTGCCGATTATCATCACTATTACAATGCAATTGATGCCTACGTCTGGATTTATTAGAAATAAGATTTATTAACTAAGTGACAAGATCTTTTTAATTAACATAATAAGTTTTGATAAATAAGAAACTTTTAGTAAATCATGCCATATTTATTACTTATGTGTATGCAGATCATCCAATTTTTACTTTCCACTTCTTCCAAAAACTATTCCATAATAAATTTAAACAAATTACACAACAAAAAAGTTGGTAAAATTTACTTATTATATAACATATACTAGGCAATTTATAGTGCCAAAGTATTAATTTTTTTACTTTTCAGATGAAAAGTACCTAAACAGGTTTACGTCCAGTTATAAGCATATGGAACGAATTTGAGTATGCATTTTAATGAGAATTCAGTGTCGCTTTTACGAGTGTTCGCCTACGAGCAGAAATTTTAGAACCAGTTGTGCTCGTGTAATAAAGAAACGAGTGTATAAGATTTTTTACCTCAACATAAATCATATTCAGCCAACATAAAGCAATTGCTTCGAATCTTCATGAACGTACACCGAATATGAAACAAATGGTAGAAATTCAAAGAGACCAGTGAAAATAATAGTTGTACTTAGAAGTTTATATGGTTCAGTGTCGATCGACACTGAACCATATAAACCGTTAGCAGGAATGGATAACTGTTATATATCTTCTAAAAGGCAGGGCTCCCTAACCCAGATTTGGGTTGGGTTGTTTTACCTCTGAGCGGCACTTTTTTGCACATCATGGGCTAAATGACCAGATCACATGGACCCCAAAGGCTCAGAGAAGGTTGGGGGAAGGGACTCATTGGAACAGCAGTTGGGAGACAGATGGTGGCCTCCTGTCAAGGCTATCCAGCGTGTTCTTTAACGTGTACAGGGTATGGCTCTCCCGCACACGGAGCCGCTGCTTAACGTCCCATCCGACGGACGGCGTCTGTCCAATCCCTTCGGTGCCCCCTACTGACCGTAGGCAGGGCGGGGAGTCCCTAACCCATAGCAGCGAAAGGTCAACCAATCAATCAGTTATATTTCATCAACAAATACAATTTAAAACACAGAAAAATATGAGTGAACCCAAAAACCACATGGTTTGTCTGGGTCACTAAAGGAAATTAATGCAAAAATCAATAACGACTTACTCACTACAAAGAATACAAACAATATGTGTCATTTTTCCGATATATGTACAATAGATTTTTACTTTAAAAAAAAATACCCCCTCAAGCAGCTGCTTGCCACAGAGGTCTGACAGGAGCCTATCAGTTTATATGCCACAGTAGAAGATTTACGTTTGATTATTTAACATAAGTGCAACATCTTCCAAAGAAAAGAGGAAGCTTGGTCCGGCAAGTTAGCCTCTAAGTACAACTATTATTTGAACAGCGAAGGAAAGGGGGGATTTCAATTTTCGATCACTACCCCAAAAAAAGTGAGGAAATGCTGTTCTAAGGTAAAATCTTTTACGAAAACAAAATTCAACACACTGTATCAACAACTTATTCTAAGGACAATTCGGAGAAACAAAAATTAATTAGCAATTACCTTCTCTAATAACACTTGCTTCGACATTGCGAATCTTTTATTGTTAAAAGATTTCATTTCAGCAACACAGGTATAGTTCAAAACACACGTTTTACTCGTATTCATTCTGGCGATATTCGATGAAAAAATCCAAAACAGAAGTATATAGTAGGGTCAGTGATGTATCCATTATTTTTCTTTTCTGGAGAGGGGAGAATTTAGAAAGTATGCCAGAAATTTAAAATCAATATCAATCCAAACTAGAAATATTTTAGGCAGTAAAATTTGATTAAATAATCGAAAGCATTGTTCTTTTAAATTTTAGAAGATAATTATTTCTTTATTGGCCCTTTATCTCACCAATAAACATATACCTTATTTTAAAGGGGTCCAAATTCCATTCTCACCCACTTGTGTAAGCCACTGGGTAAGATTACTATTTTGTAGTTAGTGAAGAGATACTTTATGTAACCACTCTACGAAGTAGGGTAGCCATTGCATGAGATCAACGAGTACACCGTCCCTAAAGAGAATCAACAAAGCCCACTTCCCTTGCTGTGGAGAGCCGTCAATGGCTGCCACCCCCATTTCCGCTAGACCCGGTGTCTAATGACGGTTGCTGTGACAGGTAAACTCCTCCCTATTCTACACAGTGGAGGCCAAGGGTTGGGGGGAAACCACAGCGCCCACTGCGATGCAACACCAGCCGTGACAAATATGTTGTTCAATAGGGGGCATCTCAATTCGAGGGGGCATCATGATAACAAAACAAAAGCATTCCAAATAGTTTTCAATCAGGAGCGGTGTACAATTCGACAACTTTCAATTGGAGTTATACTATTCTGAATATAAATCTACTTCAGGAATAAAAAAAAACTTAAGTTAAACTGAACTTTTGAACTCTGCAAAAAAAATTTGCATTTACTCGCAGAGTTTTCGCACCCTTGTGCGATAGATTTATGGTAATTTTTCCATCCACTTTGTTCTCAAAATTTTGAGAGTTAAAGCTGTATTTTCTACTCAAAATCTTTTCCCAACAAGTCCTCAGTTAGCCAACAGTCCTGATTTCCTAATTTGGAGGTGCAATAATCCACTGCTAGATCCTTTGGCTCCTCATTGTTTGCTACGAAAATATACCTATTACAAGATACACAGCTTCCTTACTATAGGCTGCAATATTCTACTGCTAGCTCCTCTATTTTTTTATGCCGTGGGAACGTATATGTCAGAGAGGGGCTCTTGTCTTCACACCGAAATTCTAAGAAAGTAACAAACTTTAAAAGATCTAAAAAACCTCCTTTATTTTCTGATTTCAAACCCATCATTATATATTTTACCAGCAGTAAACAAGTATATTACACTAATACCGAATATTTTCCTTCCATCATCATTTTTTAATTTTGGGCGCTTCCAGAAATTTTTGCTTTCAGTCTTCACTCACCACCAAGTCGGCCCTTCAAGTCGGATGGGAAGTAAAGCCATGGCCCCTTTGCAGGAGAGCCATAACTGTGCACGTTAGAGAAGCCAAAACAGACTGTTGTGTGCACAAAAGTGTACCTCCATATAAGTTTGTTCGGTTTGTTTTACCTCTGAGCGGCACTTTTTTTTAACACAATGGGCTAAATGGGCAGGTCACAAGGATCCCGAAAACTCCGAGAAGGTTGAGAGAGGGACCCACTGGAAGCTATTGGGAGACAGATGATAGCCTCGCCTCCCGTCAAGGCCATCCACTGTGTTCTTTAACGTGCACAGGGTAAGACTCTCCCGCACATGGGATCACGGCTTAAAATCCCATCCGACGGACGGCGGTATTTCCAAACCCATCGGTGTCCCCTATTGACCGTGCGCATGGCGGGGAGTTTTGAGGAGATAAATCAAAACCCTGACCTAGCCGGGACTCGAACCTGGGAACTGCAGATTACGAGCCTGGCGCTTTACCGACTGATCCACACACACCCCGCCCTACCTTCATATAAGTATGGATAGATTTCAGTATGTTCATACCAAGTCCAGATCCCGAAAAAAGTCGAGGGGGTATCATGATCCAAGAAATACAATCAAGCTGGAAAAGCGTAGAGGGGGGGGGGGGACGACGACGACAAGAAACTGGATTTCCAATGCAGTATAACATTCCTCTCTCCGTTTCATAGGGCTTCAAAAGATTTCTTGAAAAATATATGAAATATAAATAAGTAATAATTTTTGGCCTCTATTATCATTTTTGGCATTCTGAAGGGGGTGGGATGCATGCCCCCAGATTCATCCCCTGGTTCATACTGTTATTTTTTTGGACCTCCATAGCCCATGGCTGTTTGAGAATTCTATATACACTGGTTTCTATAAATTAAGAAAAATTCCTATGTTAAGTCAATGGGAAGCTAACGTAAAAGCTCTAACTTCTAAAATAAGGTTTTTTGTTTTGAAAAATGTGATTTGCAGATAAAGATCTCAATCAAATAAATCCATATCTCGATTTTCAACAATATTCGTTCTGTATTTAATGAGTTATGGAAGTTTGAATATTTAACAACAGCAATGCCAGTATTAAGAAACATACAAAACTGATGAATAGTGAAAGAATTCTTTACACAAAGTTCTAAAATACAAACTTATTTTATTAGACACTTTGATACCATACTTATTACTAAGTTTTAATTAACTTCTGAAGTCAATTTTTGTGGCTGGCATTGTTATCGCTAAATATTCAAACTTCCATAACTCATTAAATACTGAACGAATATTGTTGAAAATCGAGATATGGATTTATTTGATTGAAATCTTTATCTGCAATAACATTTTTCAAACAAAAAAACTTATTTTAGAAGTTATAGAGCTTTAACGTTAGCTTTCCACTGTCTTAACATAGGGATTTTCCTTAATTTATGGAAACCAGTGTATATATGTTAGTTTTTCTAGTTCTAATTGTGGGCTGCAGTACGTTCACTGTCATATACAAGGTTGGATCTAAGTGAATTTCCTGATGATCCGTCCTCGACTTTCTCAGTTACAGTACGCCAAGGAAGAAAACTAAAAGATTTACATACTGACGTGAAAAATTCCCCAAATTTCGCACCTCCGTTTAGAGATCCAAAAATCGCAAGAATACGAAAATTAGGCGATTAAATAAATACGTCTTTTGAAGTGGTCAAACCTGCTTATGTTTTGAGTTTTTTTTTTCTTTTTTTTTTGCAAAACTATTGAATCTAATAAAATATAACTTCTTACGATAAAAAATAAATAATTTACATAAACTATAAAATCTATCTAGACGTCATGAAAATATTTATTTGAAATAATTCATGCAACATAACAAAATTTTAAGTTTGATAAAATTCTCAACGTCAACTCAAATACGCCACTATATTCCATTAAATATGATGCAAGTTCACTAAAGAATAAGAATTTCTACGTAGAACTAATAGAGTATCGATTCTAGAGATTTATTTAATACATTACTCATTTTAAAATTTAGGCAATCCATTGTTGGTGAAAGCATAGTCGAGCCAACATAAGTCGGCAAAGGTGAAAATTTGTTACTCGTATGTTATACACTTTTCAGTCTCGTTAAATAAAATGGGCGAGGGAGGGGGACGCAAAAAAAATGTGATGAAATGAAAACTGCATATTCAGTTGGGTTGTTTTACCTCTGAGCGGCACTTTTTTGCACACCATGGGCTAAATGGCCAGGTCACATGGACCCCGAAGGCTCGGAGAAGGTTGGGGGAGGAGACCCACTGGAACAGCTGTTGGGAGACAGATGGTAGCCTCCCGTCAAGGCCATCCAGCGTGTTCTTTAACGTGCACAGGGAATGGCTCTCCCGAACACGGGGCCACGGCTTAACGTCCCATCCGACAGACGACGGCCTTTCCAAGCCCATCGGTGTCCCCTACTGACCGTGGGCAGGGCGGGGAATTTTGCGGAGGTAAATCTCAACGCTGATTCAGCTGGGACTCGAACCTGGGAACTACAGATTACGAGCCTGGCGCGCTACCGACTGAGCCCCCCCCCCCATATATTCAGTACACTAATAAATGTCTTTTGGGGCAGAAGTGTAGTAAACACCCCAGAGGCGTTAAATAAATAAATAAATAATGTCTTAAAAACACTTCTGTCCCGCTAGGTACCTTATGTGATGGGAAATTATGTTACTTCAAAACGGGATGTTAAAATCTGAGGCCTTAGTAAAAATCAGAGAAACAAAGGTGAAAACATGCATTATAGAAAAGTAACACTAAAAATAACTCTAGTGCAATGTTGATATTGAATGAGTCGAATATGAACGATTTAGGAAATTAACAGCGGAATTCTGACATTTCAGTAATATAGAATTTTATGGAAAACGCCAGTTCATACAGCACAAAGATGGATAATATATAAACAATACTTGGTTTTTCATTCCGCATCCTCTACTATCTTAGACCACCTTCCAAAGTCCCACAATGTGTGCTAGAAACACTGATCACTGATCAGATTTAAATCATTTTTTTTTACCTGCTGTCATAGAATTACACAACTAAACTTTATGTTGCTATCTCAGGAAAGAACATATATCTACCCCGAGACATATCAGAAAAAAAGTTCTCTGACGGAGAGAAATGGAAGTGGTTGTTTCAGATAGTTATGATTATATTGCAAATCATATTAATGTTTGATAAAGTTGGGTTGGGTTGTTTTACCTCTGAGCGGCACTTTTTTGCACACCATGGGCTAAATGGCCAGGTCACATGGACCCCCGAAGGCTCAGAGAAGGTTGGGGGAGGGGACCCACTGGAACAGCTGTTGGGAGACAGATGATAGCCTTCCGTCAAGGCCATCCAGCGTGTTCTTTAACGTTGGGTTGTTTTACCTCTGAGCGTCACTTTTTTGCACACCATGGGCTAAATGGCCAGGTCACATGGACCCCGAAGGCTCAGAGAAGGTTGGGGGAGGGAACCCACTGGAACAGCTGTTGGGAGACAGATGGTAGCCTCCCGTCACGGCCATCCAGCGTGTTCTTTAACGTGAACAGGTTATGGCTCTCCCGCACACGGGGCCACGGCTTAACGTCCCATACGACGGACGGCGGCCTTTCCAAGCCCATCGGTGTCCCCTACTGACCGTGGGCAGGGCGGGAATTTTGCGGATATATACCTTGTTTGATAAAGAGGATCGGGTTGCCCACATCTATGCAAAACTAATTTCTCTATTTATAACTGATTTTTATCCTTATATAGAATAATAAGAAATTGACAAGTTATCTATTCACTACATTCCGATTTTGTATTTTTGAGAAACAAGCCCAAAAACATTTTTCACCCAAAAAAATTAAGCTTCCATTGATGCATGAACATATGAGAAAAGTATCTCAAAGTTTCTTTTTTATTGCAGAAAAATTCAATGACACCCATATCTGAAACCTAATTGATAGCTAAACACTAAGTACACAGCTCCTGTCTGTGTGTTGTATCATCTCTTTAGATCAAAGTGTAGTGGACTCTCAAGGGAACTTTCTACAGTTAAAAAAATTACGACTTCGAGAATCAGCAAACTTTAAACAATACGATGACTTGAGATTCCCGGGCGAAACTGAAAATTTGAAGTGTGTGCACTTGGGTGAATGTAATCCCGGTAGTACTTCCCCCATTGCAGCATCCCTGGCCAAAGCAAGGATTTTAATCTCCGAAATGGATGATGGTCATAGTGGCGCATCTGCGGAGAAATAGGGATACGGGGGAGAGAATTGGATGCCATCTCCTCCTCCTCTTCTACCCTCTCCCATCATACCCCCCTTCATTTCTACCCCCTCTTGTTCTATGGCACTTCAAACTCTTTCGCTTCAATTCCAAAACATTTCGCATTGGGTGATCCATCAACGGGAGATAGGGAAAGAGATTTAGAGATTGACATTAGCCTATGATCCACCTCGCAATCTCTTTTTTATCATTCTAATGCTTCAAAATTGATTTGACAAAACTTTAATGGTTCTAAAGTTTCCTTAATTTAATAAATGAAACACTTTTGCAAAAGTCAGGTTGGAATGTTTCAACCCCCAATGCAAAAACTACTTTTTATCATGATTATGTCACAAGAAACAGAAAATTCGACACATGTTGAGAAAGTGAATCACTGGACAGCTATGAGGTGTTTTCACCAAGATTATACGGCGTGTACTGTCATATATAGCGCACTTTTCTCACGGACGGCAAAGCATGGACAAGGGGGAAACATTTACTAAGAGTTCACTTTTTTCATACATTTGCAGACAGATACAGCGAACAGATATTCGACCTGCAATATATGCAGAGGATCATCATGTCTAAAAAAGTTCAAATAATCATACCAAAAAATCATTTCCCATTAAAAGGTAACCAAAAATTGCAGAAAACGTAACCGAGCTGTAACAAAAAATTGAAAATGAGATTTCAATCTTACTAAAATTAACCATTTTAATTTACTGTTGTACGTATTTTTTCAGTTTCGGTGAAAATATCGGATTAGCAGAAATCCAATCACACAGATCACAATGGACTTTCCAAACTCTTAAAGAGATGATAATTTTTTCCTCAGGAAAAGTTGAATGTAAGAAAAACTATACGTAAAAATGATTGAGCTGTGTTTCCTCTGAGTGGCACTCTTTTGCACAAATGGGCTAAATGGTCAAGAAACCAGTGGCTCAGAGAAAGTTGGCGGTAGGAGACCCACTGGAAAGCAGTTAGGAAACAGATGGTAGCCTCGAGTCAAGGCCATCAAGCGTGTTCTCTAAGGTTCACAGAGTATGGCTCTCCCGCACACGGGTCATGGCTTAACGTCCCATCAGAGGAACGGCGGCATTTCCAAGCCCATCGGTGTCTCAATGTGCAGTAACTGAGATTTCCCATTTTTAGGAATTTTGCCTTCAAGAATAGCATTCTGTGACTAATTTTGCGCCACCGATATGCTTTAGGTTTATTTTCTACTTTGTTATGGTACATATAGGAAAGATAGGTATTTTTTAAATTTTTTAAATTCATTTATATTTTTTGTCGCTAAAAATGTCTACGTTCAGAAACTTTAAATTTGATATATAACTCATAAACAACGACCACATCTTTCCTCCTCCTTTGCTTGGAGTCGTGTTTCAGGTAGCCCATGACATTGGAAATCTCACGAGCTTTGAGATATACCTCGATAAGGTTGCAAAATTTCCGATCCCTTTTGTGGGAAGGAGAAAATGGTAGAGGACATAATTCAATGTAGTCGACGATTGCCCTCATGAGCTTTCATTTGTCACCTAACTCGTAACTGGGTTGGTTGGGTTGTTTTACCTCTGAGCGACACTTTTTTGCACAACATGGGCTAAATGGCCAGGTTACAAGGACCCCGAAGGCTCAGAGAAGGTTGGGGGAAGGACCCACTGGAACAGCTGTTGGGAGACAGATGGTAGCCTGATGGACAGATGGTAGCACAGGGTATGGCTCTCCCGCACACGGGGCCACGGCTTAACGTCCCATCCGACGGACGGCGGTCTTTCCAAGCCCATCGGTGTCCCCTACTGACCGTGGGCAGGGCGGGGAATTTTGCGGAGATAAATCTCAACGCTGACCCAGTTGGGACTCGAACCTGGGAACTACAGATTACGAGGCTGGCGCGCTACCGACTGAACCACCCCAGCCCCTAACTCGTAACTGTAGGCCCTCGCACTCGGAAAATATAGTAGAACGACTTTCACATTTCTCCTTTCTTAGGGAGGAGAAAGCATGGAGGGTAAATATGATAACCCATTTACTTATTAATTTTATAATAATTTAGCTTTCATTTGACATACAACTTGTTATGTTTGGCCCTCGCGTTCCGAAGATATACCGAAGAGATAGCGGAACAATCGTTTCATATTTCCCCTTTCTTAGGAGGAGGGGAAGAAGGAAAATTTTTATAACCTGTGACACTCCTCATGTCACAAGCTTTCATTTGACTCACAGCGCGTTACTTTTGGCCCTTGCCGAAAATATAGTGGGACAATTGTTTTCATATTTCCCATTTTTTAAGGGGAAAGAAAGTATGGGGGGGTCAATTTTTATACCTTATGACAGTCCCCGCGTCACAAGCTTTTGACACATAAATCATTAAGATCATTAAGTTTGTCCGTCGCGTTCGAAAGATATGGGTTGGGTTGATTTACCTCTGAGCGGCACTTTTTTGCACACCATGGGCTAAATGGCCAGGTCACAAGGACCCCGAAGGCTCAGAGAAGGTTGGGGGAGGGGACCCACTGGAACAGCTGTTGGGAGACAGATGGTAGCCTCCCGTCAAGGCCATCCAGCGTGTTCTTTAACGTGCACAGGGTATGGCTCTCCCGCACACGGGTCCACGGCTTAACGTCCCATCCGACGGACGGCGGCCTTTCCAAGCCCATCGGTGTCCCCTACTGACCATGGGCAGGGCGGGGAATTTTTGCGGAGATAAATCTCAACGCTGACCCTGCTGGGACTCGAACCTGAGAACTGCAGATTACGAGCCTGGCGCGCTACCGACTGAGCCACCCCCGCCCCTATCGAAAGATATGGTGTTGACAAATCCACAAGACGATAAACTAACAAACCGACAAAGAACAAGCAATAGGAAGACAGGTAAAACGTTAATCACTCTCAGTAGCATAATTAAATAAAAAAGTGTGCATTACTACAAATAGTTCCTATTTACTAAAACAAAAATGTGTCAAAGCTTTTAAAAGCAGAAAATTTTTCTTAATTACAACAAATTATCCTTTCGTTAATTTTTTCCTTCCAACTACACGAACAGATTCAAATTGTGAAGCAAATTAATACAAAGAGACATTGCTTAATTTAAAAATAATAAATTTCCCCTCATGCAGCTGCTTGCCACAGAGTATACGTCGTTGTCAGTTTATACGTCATGAATTTATACCTCATAGTAGATCTGTGAGGAAGGCGAAACCTCTACAGAAAGACAATACCCACATCCATGCCTTACCCTGTGCTCGAACCCGGTCCCTTTAATCAGCAGCTAAGCACGCTAACCACTCGGCCACAGGGAAGCTACAATTTTTTTTTACGCTTGAGTAAAAGATGTGCTTGACCTTGCCCATCTCGCTGCGATAAACACGCGTCCCTTTTGTTCGATCGCAGTTCATGCCTCTCTTTCCCGACACAGATCACTGCGGACACTGGCATGCATGCATATTTGCAATCTAATTTCATTCGGTTGTTGTCTAGCCCGAATCTGGTGAACCCATCATTTCCTAAACAGACAAACTTCGTTGTTTAAAAAAAAAATTTCGTTTTTATTTCTCTAGATATAGGCATTTTGCATTTTTAAAAGTATTTTTTTTTAATATTATTTCTACAAATTTTCTTTGTTTTTTTACTGTTTGGAATATTCTTTCAAATGAACTATGCGCACCACCACTTAAAATGTATATTACGGAATGATTTTTCTATCTAAATCTATTATTATTAAATACATAATATATGCCGGTTCTGAACAATTTTACCGATTAGTGCAATGGTTCATAAAAGCTGTTCCGCATATTTCTCACTTACAAGGGAGGTGCACTGACGAAACCCTCTGTATAGAATAACTAGTTAGTCTATTTTTCGGAAAGCAGAAAAAGACAAATTTAATCTGTACCCCCCCCCCTCTCTCTCTCTGGGAAGGGAGACAAGTTCTGACTGTCAATCGCACATTACCACCTAAATATAGCATTTCTAGCAAACACAGACAATTTACAATATCAGTTGTTTGAAGTTTTTCCATTTTCCACAACTTATGCACCTGTTATTGGGGAAAATTCAAAACAATGGAACATTTGGAAAATGCAAAAAGTAACATTTTTATTATTACTTAACCAAATAAAAAAAACATCTAAAATAGTTCGATGTCTACTCACTGCTAGATAGACAACTTGGAAACAAGCTTCTTTTGCTGCTTTTTTTTTTCCAAAATGGAAAAAAAGTTAAGAATCCATCGCTTGCAGTATCCACAATATCCAAAATAGAAAAGCTTGCTGTGATATCATGGTTGGGTTGGGTTGTTTTACCTCTGAGCGGCACTTTTTTGCACACCATGGGCTAAATGGCCAGGTCACATGGACCCCGAAGGCTCAGAGAAGGTTGGGGGAGGGGACCCACTGGAACAGCTGTTGGGAGACAGATGGTAGCCTCCCGTCAAGGCCATCCAGCGTGTTCTTTAACGTGCACAGGGTATGGCTCTCCCACACACGGGGCCACGGCTTAACGTCCCATCCGACGGACGGCGGCCTTTTCAAGCCCAGCGGTGTCCCCTACTGACCGTGGGCAGGGAGGGGAAATTTTGCGGAGATAAATCTCAACGCTGACTCAGCTGGGACTCGAACCTGGGAACTACAGATTACGAGCCTAGCGCGCTACCGACTGAGCCACCCCGCCTGATATCATGGTACGATGTGTACTTTTACTGGTTGTTACTGTACTTTTATTCATTTGCATTACTTATATCTGGTTGTATTTATTTTTTTTACTTATATCTGGTTGTATTTATTTTTTTTACTTATATCTGGTTGTATTTATTTTTTTTACTTATATCTGGTTGTATTTATTTTTTTTACTTATATCTGGTTGTATTTATTTTTTTACTTATATCTGGTTGTATTTATTTTTTTTACTTATATCTGGTTGTATTTATTTTTTTTACTTATATCTGGTTGTATTTATTTTTTTTACTTATATCTGGTTGTATTTATTTTTTTACTTATATCTGGTTGTATTTATTTTTTTTACTTATATCTGGTTGTATTTATTTTTTTTACTTATATCTGGTTGTATTTATTTTTTTTACTTATATCTGGTTGTATTTATTTTTTTACTTATATCTGGTTGTATTTATTTTTTTTACTTATATCTGGTTGTATTTATTTTTTTTACTTATATCTGGTTGTATTTATTTTTTTTACTTATATCTGGTTGTATTTTTTTTTACTTATAAGTAATACAAATAGAAAAGTAGATATATCTGGTTGATACTGTACTTTTTACAAATATTACAAAAATAAAATTATGACAAAAAGTTTTTTTAAAGAAATTACGTTAAATATATATATTTGGTTCTAATTTTGCATTTTAAAAATAAACCTTTTTGTGTAATGTCCGCAAAATATTTTTGGCAAAAAATAAACGACATTTGAAAAATATAGGAGAAAGTCATTAAGAGCTGGGCTTTTGACGTCAAAATTGTAAGTGGAACAGAAACCAGAAAATTTTAAATTCCGAAATAGTATAATTGGAATCCTGAATGGGTTTTTGTTGTCAGGTTTTTATTTTTACATTTGGGATGTTTTAATGTAACATTCTGAACTAAGACTGTACATACTCTATGCCACAAAGAATACGTTTCGTGAAAAAATGGCATTCGCAAAGTAAAACCATAATTTAATTTCCCATTTCAAATGTATCCATACGTAGTGAAGGGCCACTTCATTGCGTCACGACCTCCCAAACAGTAACGAACACTCTTAAAAACGATAATGAACTGGTTCCTCGCAATTTATTTGCTACATCTGACAGCAGATACGAGCAATAATAAGCTAAGGGAATATTTAGGCATCATAATCAAGCGAGTAACAAAAGTAACAACGGCTTATTAGCCTTGATGGCGTAAAAACGATGGATTAATAGACGTATGCAAATGTGGCACCCCACCTGGGAGACACGCCTCTCTGACAGCTGACAACGTTTTAAATCTTGCCCTACCGGCCCTGTCAGAAAAATTTCATAGCAAATGACGCCGTAGGTTTCTTCGTGAGTGAAACGTTGAGTTCGACTTCAAAGGCGAGCACTTAAAAGAGTTCGAAATTTAAACCTAATGTGTACACTAAACTTGTCTTTTGCCACTTTTTGAGAGCAATTGCAACTTCGTTTCAATTAACATGTTAAAAAAAAAGACGCTAATTTAATAATGCTCACCAAAAATACTAGGGGACACTTCAATGCTTGTGCAAAGCCACATGAAAGTTCCATAACTTTGAAAGTAAGCTTTTTTATAGAAAAAGGACTAGCTTTCAATTCAATTCATCCAATATTTTTAACAATATTCGTTTGATATTTAATACGCTATGGATGTTGAAACATTTAACTGCCGCAATGTTAGTAATGGAAATTTATTTCAAAACTGAATCAAAAACACAAATAGTTTACAAATATAAATGCAATTTTCGCAGGTTGTGTGATGATTTTTTTTTTAATTTCAGAAAAGTGGTCAGTACGAGCAGCATCTGTTAAATGTTTCAGCTTTCATAATTCTAAATATTAAAAAAATAAGTTGAAAATAAAGATTGAGGTAAATTTTAGGGATTAGGTTGGATTATTTTACCTTTAGATGCACTTTTTTGCGCACAAGGTCACAAAGATCCCACAGCTCAGAGAAGGTTGGGGGGAGGGGGACTGGACAGCTGTTAGAAGACAAATGGTAGCTTCCGCCAAGGTCATCTAACGTGTTCTTTAACGTGCACAAGTCATGGCACCCCCGCAAACAGGTCATGGCTTAACGTCCCATCCGACGGACTGCTGCCTTTCCAAGCCCATCAGTGGCCATTACTGACCGAGGGCAAGGCTGGGCATTTTGCGGAGATAAATCTCAATGCTGGCCCAGCTGATATTCGAATCTAGGAACTGCAGATTACAAGCCTGGCGCCAACCGACTGAACCACCCGCGCTCAAAATTTATCACAGTGATCACCAGTGTCACCAGATTTATCACCAGTGACAATCTACCATGAAAAGCTTGTGTTAGAGAGTTTGAATGTGGCTTTCTTTTCACACAATATGGACGTGTACCAATACTTTTGGTAGTATAGTGTATTGCAAGAGTAATTTTTTTAATGAGATACACTAAAAATAATAGTTTTAATTTATAAAAAAAAGTTACGTAAATGCTCCCAAATCTTTTTTTAATTAGAAGCTCGTTATCTCAAAGTGTAGTTCGAGATAATTGATCCATTTTTTAAACCTCCTTCACGTATCCCCCTCAGTTAACATCATGGCGTTTATACCCATCTTTAAAAGATAAGCAAAATCTTCAGCATCGAAAGTTTTTTCACTCTTACGATATCTATTCCCCCTAAATAACCAGATTTCGGAAGATATGGCAGCTACAGCTATCCCGGACCACATCCTGCCAGTATTTATGTCCAGCATATATAAAGTGTGGCGGACTACCTCCAAAAGATCTCTGCTCATGCTGAAGATAAAACGTCCGATGCAAGCGAACCCTTACCTTCCCGTGATGGAGGCGGTAGTAGCAGTGAGACGAAAAGAGGGAGAAGGGGGGTAGGGAGGTCATTTACTCCCCGTCACGGTTCGGAGCGGCAGAAAATGGCGCCGTACGTGGCGGGTCAAGGAACGAGAGAGATGCCTCCCACAGCCAGCAAGCACTTGTGGACCATTGCCCTTTGTGGAGCAGAAGCAAGGAACAGCAGCAGTTAATCTGTTCCTGGATGCGGACAGCCTTACTTTCCCCTGTTCTACCCCTTCTTTCTCTGTGGCTGGCTGACTAGCTGTAGGTTAGATGCACGAGTAAGAGCTGATGACACCTCCGACGCATCAACCGTAATTAAATGGCAAACAGCATCGAATCTCGAAGGTTAGAAGACTCCTTAAAGGTAGTTTTAGGGACCTGAGCTTTCACTGAGTCAAGATTTCATCTTTTATTTACAAGATTTCAAATAACTATGATGTGAAGCTTGTTAATAATTAGAGAAACGTATGGTTTTGTTCGCCCGAAACTATCAAGGTTTCCGCAGCACGTAGTTAAGTTCCCTTGTAGAGAAACTGCAGTCTGTCACTGCAATTGAACCAAAGTAAAACCCCTGCGATACTGGGCACACTTTAACAGAATGTGATAAATATTCAGATTAAAGCTAACTCTGAAAATTAGGGTTAACCAATAAGCTCATTATGTCGACAGAGGAAAAGGAACATAAATATTAGATACATGCAGACATGTAACCAGATATATGCATGAGGAGTCAAGTGGCTCTGTGTTTATCAATTTGCTTTTATTAGGTTTATTTTATACTTTAGATAATTACGAGATATTACCAGATAAAAATATACCTATATCGATTTCTTATCTTGGACATCCATGAACATTTAAACTTTGTCCTCTCCTCACAAAATATTTGTTTCCCAAGCGCCTGGTATAATGTTTATTTCGAGTTCATTGGAAACTTGGAATCGGTACAAATTAGGCAGTTCCATACAATAACATAACATTGTAATCCAAAGATATTTCTACGACTCGTCTAATTATGATCAAAGACAACAAATGAGTTAAAATCTAGATCTTTTAAAGTGGAGTTTGCTAGAGGTCTTACTTCATATATTGCAATAATCGCACTATTTAAATATTCCTGACATTGTACGAAATCTTTGCTCTTGTTCGTTAGATGTAATATAAGACCAATACAACTCGTTAGTTGTAAATGAAAGACCAGTTTGCAGAACTTGAAAAAACATTTGAAATCATTTCTTAGATTTTCCAATATTACCGCTGAAATTTTAACTGCTTCAGTGGCCATATACAGGTAATGGACAGAAAAATGGAAGCCTTCCCATGTTAATAGGGAGTTAAATTCAAAGATCCGTAATTTCCACAACATTTTATAGGAAAATAAGACTAGATAAATTAAAATCTAATTCAAATTTCTCTCTCTAAATCTTATTTTTTAACAATATTCGCTGAGCATTCAAAGAGCTATGAAAGCTTGAATATTTAACAGCAGCAAAGTCAATCCTAAGAGGCGAGGGGATGCTCAGTCAGTAGCGCGCCAAGTTCGTAATCTGCAGTTCACAGTGTGGGAGACAAAGTGGGCGAGTCCCGCCTGATCCAGCGTTGAGATTTATCTCCGCAAAACTCACCACCCTGCCCTCGGTCAGTAGGAGACACCGATGGGCTTGGAAAGGCCACCGTCTATCGGATGGGACGTAAAGCCGTGGTTCCATGTGCGGGAGTGCCATACTCTGTGCACGCTAAAGAACACGCTGGATGGCATTGGCGGGAGTGCCATACTCTGTGCACGCTAAAGAACACGCTGGATGGCATTGGCGGGAGTGCCATACTCTGTGCACGCTAAAGAACACGCTGGATGGCATTGGCGGGAGATTACAACCTATCTCTTAATAGAGCTTTCCAGTAGGTTTCCTTCCCCCAACCTTCTCCGAGCCCTCAGGGTCCTTGTGACCTGGCCATTTATCCCAGTGTGTGCAGAAAAGTACCGCTCAGAGGTAAAACAACCCATCCTAGTCCTAAAAAACCTTATGCAAAACTAACAGTTATTTAAAGAATTATTTTCAGAAAATTCTACAACGTACACTTATGTTATTAAATAATTTGAAATAATTAAAAATTTTTTTAAAGTATTAACTTTTGAGGTGAATTCTTATGATTGATATTGCTGTCGTCAAATATTCTAACTTCTATAAAACTAAGTACTGAACGGATATTGTTCAAAATTGTGATTTAGAGAAATTTGAATGGACGTTAACTTATCTAGTCCTATTTTCATATAAAATGTTTATTGTAGAAATTACGGACTTCGAATTTGACTCTCCGTTTACTTAACATGGGAATGTTTTCATTTTTCTGTCCATTACCTGTAGAGTCAGAAGCAGCACTTTAAAAGGATAACGTAACTGACTTCTCTCAGAAAACAGCAGTGTCGAAATACACAGCCTCGGCATTTTTAGAAAGGGTTTCGTTGTTAACACAGCGAATGAAAATCCTGCTATTTGGCGCTACAAAAAAGATGATCAATTTTTTGCTAAAAATAAGATTATCCACTGGTCAGTAGTATAAAATTATGAACGTCGAAACTAAATTTCCTGTCCAGATCTGGAATTCGATAGACTATCATACTCACTGAGATTTGACGACTTGTTGTTGGTTCAACAAAAGAGGAATCGAAAGATTTGGAAAAATCGCGTTCCATCCTATGGAACATTAAGTAGTGGTTCACTGCGAAAAAAAAACTATACTCTGTGCACAATGAAAACATTTGATGCCCCTGACCAGGGCCAGATTAAGTGGGGGTCAAGGGGGCATCTTTTGCTACTAATACCTGCCGTTATTTTAAATAAAATTAACATAACTTTGAACTCGTGCAAAATTTTTACTTTGTAACAATATTATACTTAGTGAAAGGTGGTTTAAGATCGATGTTTTTATTAATCCATTTATTTATGCTTCGTTTCTGGTAACAGGAGGGGGTGGTTAAAATCTTTAAGCGACTCGTGACCAGAATGGCTTAATCCGGCCCAACCCGATAGAAGGCTTTCATCTGCTACTAATGACTGCTCAGCGGATTCTGTTTCCCTAGACCATTTCTTGAATTTTGGTGTCACTATGAACTGGTCTTTAAGTTTACTGTGCAGCAAATAGTGCTGTTTAGGGATAAAAAAAAAACTCAAGACTCTAGAAATACCCAATCAAAGAAAAAAAAAATCGGTCAATTGGCAAAACTGTGAAGTATAAAAACTCAAAGGTTCAGGGGTTGGGTTGGGTTGTTTTACCTCTGAGCGGCACTTTTTTGCACACCATGGGCTAAATGGCCAGGTCACATGGACCCCGAAGGCTCAGAGAAGGTTGGGGGAGGGGACCCACTGGAACGGCTGTTGGGAGACAGATGGTAGCCTCCCGTCAAGGCCATCCAGTGTGTTCTTTAACGTGCACAGGGTATGGCTCTCCCGCACACGGGGACACGGCTTAACGTCCCATCCGACAGACGGCGGCCTTTCCAAGCCCATCGGTGTCCCCTACTGACCGTGGGCAGGGCGGGGAATTTTGCGGAGATAAATCTCAACGCTGACCCAGCTGGGACTCAAACCTGGGAACTACAGATTACGAGCCTGGCGCGCTACCGACTGAGCCACCCCCGCCCCCAAAGGTTCGGGACAAAGTGGGTAGAGTCTTTATTAAGCAGGAATCTCATTGATCACAAACTGATGATTCTGGCTTACAATACCAGTGGGAGAATTTACCTTTACTATATATCATCTTAGTTTTGGAAATGAGCTAAAAAAATAATACGAGACAAACCTCAACTATCGTAATAGCCAGGTAATAAGAAATCGCAGGTATTCCAAGTAGATTTACTTTCTCACTGAGATTCTATTTGAGCCACAAAAAAAAATATTTTAATGAAACAGTTAACACTAAAATGAAATCGTAAGTGTTGAAGACGTACATTGAAGGCTGAAGGAATACCTGACATTAATCAAAAAATTTTCTAAAAGCAACCTAATTTTATCATTCTGAAATGTTTCAGGGTAATCAATACTCAACTGTAAATACTTCTCCCAAAAAACATGTTCCAACTTCTAATCTGCGATAAATGAAATTGCTAAATAATCATTCTTTATTCGTTTCCGATACGACAGTGCATGCCAACGATAAGTGAAACTCTGGCCAATTAGAAACAATTAGAAACACGTAATTGAACATTTATAAAGGTGGGGAAAGAAACTTGGATGAAACAACAAAGCAAGGAAATTATAATAAATAACCCAACAAGGAGAACAAAAGATTGAAACTGCATCAGCATCCAAAACGATGTAACACTTCGAATATTGGGTCTATTGAATGGCTCTTCTTTGTGTTTATTGGGACTAAGTGTTTCGAGTGCGCTTGGGACGAAACTGAGCCGAAACGTAATAAAGCAGTTAATTAGGCTGCCCGACTGGTCAAAAGAAAAAGGCCACGATTCCTGTGGGCTTCCTGTCATTTGGAGGCCGGTAATGGCAGAGCCGATGCAGAAGTCAACGCTCTGAGGCGGGGCCCCTGCCGTCACTGGGCCGAGACAGGTAAAGCGTTGGCTGGTTGTTGCTGGGTTCATTCAGATCTGCATGCCAGCATTTTCCCGCCTCCACCATGCAGTGTTTCTCTTCCCTTTACGAGTGAAAGACTTGTTTACCTCCTCCGAGAGACTGCAGAGACCAGTGGCTCGAGAAATCTTTGGTGGTCTCTTTGGCATTGTCTGAGCGTCCCGCTAACACGCATCTCGGCAACCGCAAATGTGGTGGAGAATTTCTCGAAACAAGAGGAAAAAACGTATGACAGGAGAATTTCGGCGGTGAAATCGATCTTTGTCTGGGAGGTACGCGAAGATGCAAACTGTACTTTCTCGGAAAAGCAGTAATTAATGTGGTTGAGAATACATTTTTTTTTTGAATGGATTTGGTAAAGATGTTAAAACTTCCACGAGTTTGCTACATTACATAAATTAAAAAACATTTTTTTTTTCACCGTGATCTTTAACGTGTATAGGGTATGGTTTTCCTGTACACGGTGCCTCGGCTTAACTTCCATCCGGCGCCAGGCTCGTAATCTGTAGTTCCCAGGTTCGAGTCCCAGCTGAGTCAGCGTTGAGATTTATCTCCGCAAAAATTCCACGCCCTGCCCACGGTCAGTAGGGGACACCGATGTGCTTGGAAAGGCCGCCGTCCGTCGGATGGGACGTTAAGCCGTGGCCCCGTGTGCGGGAGAGCCATACCCTGTGCACGTTAAAGAACACGCTGGATGGCCTTGACGGGAGGCTACCATCTGTCTCCCAACAGCTGTTCCAGTGGGTCCCCTCCCCCAACCTTCTCTGAGCCTTCGGGGTCCATGTGACCTGGCCATTTAGCCCATGGTGTGCAAAAAAGTGCCGCTCAGAGGTAAAACAACCCAACCCAACTTCCATCCGATAATGGGCGGACTTTCCACGTCTCCCTGTGTCCCCTTTCTCAAGGAAGACAGGGTGTGGGGGTTAGCATTAAGACGGTGAGTAGTGAGTTCCCACCATGGGGACCCCCCACGCACTGTGCTTCCCACTATGACGTCACTGCCCCGCCCCTTCCGGTCA
Organism: Ryuthela nishihirai; assembly: GCA_038380435.1. Classification (NCBI taxonomy): domain Eukaryota; kingdom Metazoa; phylum Arthropoda; class Arachnida; order Araneae; family Heptathelidae; genus Ryuthela; species Ryuthela nishihirai. The sequence continues at coordinate 67,397,119 of JAWZYU010000019.1, read as the reverse complement.
CCTGATGACGTCACCGCACCCTTAATATTCATAATTTGTAATTATTAATAAGGGGGCGTGGCCTGGAGGGGCGTGGTCGGTGACATCATAGGCGGAAAGCACAGTGCGTGGGGGGTCCCCATTGTGGGAACTCACTACTACGGTGAGTCCTGCACGTTAAAGAATACTACGCTGGTTGGACATGACTGGTGGCTTCCATCAGTCTCCTAACAGCTACTTCCCCAACTCTGTGCTCTTGGACGTCCATATGACGGAGTATTTAGCCCATGATGTACACAAAAGTGGCAATCAAAGGCAAAACATCTCAAATATGAGTATATTAAAATCAATATTTATGCAAAGGTGAAATGCTTCAAAAACAACGAATCAAACTATAATTCGACATCAAGTATAGAAAGTGAGGAGAAAACGCACACAAACACTTGATCTATATAATACTCAGCTGATATTGAATTATGACCACTCCAACCCTCGTTTTATAAATGGGAAGTTAATTTCGAAAATCTATAACTTTTAATATATCATTTTATGTGAAAATGTGACTGATGATAATTTCAAGATCTCGATTTGCAACAACATTCTTTCACTATTAAAACAGGTATGGAGGTAAACATTTAAGAGCAGCACTGTGTTCGAACAAATTTATCAAAAAAATTAAACGAATATTGAAGGAAGTATTACACGCACTTTTAAAATATGTAGTTATTAATGAAATGGTTTGAAATAATACTTCTTATTTCACTTCTTATTTCAGTTTCAATTAACTTCAAAGGTAAGTTTTGTCTAGAATTGCTTTTGTTAAAAGTTCAAACTTTCATAACTCTTTAAATATTGAAAGATTATTGAAAATTGATATTTAATAGAACTAATTGAGATCTTTAATTTACCTTTTATAGTGAAATTTTCAAATAAAACGTTTAAAAGATAGTGCTTCGAAATTGGCATCCCACTGACATAACATGGGATTGAGTAGTCATAATTCAATTATCACTCGGTGTATAATCGTTATAAGCATTTTAAGCGCAGTTATCTGAAGGTTTGGTTGCTCACCATCATCAAAGTACTGATTCCTAAATAGAAAAAATATTAACCATTTTCCACACAGATTTTTTTTTTCAAAATGCAGTCATAAAACAGTTTTACTTACCTAAAAAAATTCCGTAGGATTATTAAAAGCTCGGGATATTTATTTCTAAAAATGTAAACATTGCATTTTTATAGGAAGTAAATATGCAAACTAGTATTAACGCTGGGTAATATTTATTTCCCGAAAATTAATAACTCAGGTTTGTTTGAATTAATGAAAAAGTAACTACCTCTCAAGCAGCTGCTTGCCACAGAAATCTTATACAGGAACCTGTCAGTTTAATACCTATAGAAAAGATTTGAGGAAGGTGAGACCTCAACAGAATGACAAAACAGAAAAGAAAAATTCGTACCTTATCCGGGGCTCGAACCAAAGTCTCGTTGATCAGTACTAATGGGACTTTCACGCTTGCCACTCGGTCATCAAGAACGCAGAATAAGATAATAGTTATTTCTTTAAAAAATGTTAACTTGAAGTAATCTGAAAAGCGGCTAAACAAGAAGGTGTGTACTGCCCAAACGAGACAGTTCAGGGGGCATTGGAGTGGTTCCTACGTCGTGCATGGTAGCACTGATTTCCATCACTCTACAAGACCATTAACTCGCAAAACTGTCATAGAACAGTCACTCATCAAAAGCAGAAAATTTGATATTCAGTGCGAATTAGTGTATCTTGGCAACCGAATCAAACTTCATTAATTAACGGTTTCCGTTTCGCTTCAGAAATGCAATGGTACCAAGAGTGAGGAAAAACCTTAGATCAGAGATCGATGTGGCATTTCCGGATATCTCAAGGAGTCCTTCGCAGTAAAGAGATAAAGAGCAGCTGTTGTGTGAGGCGAGCCAAAGGTCAGAAGGGTGTAAAACGAGATAAGACGTATTCAAGATGTATTCGCATGAGGTATGTTAAAGACACGACCAAATGAAGGCACATACGTTCCTAATGCAAAATGCAGATGCAGCATATAGTTGATACTATGCAATTCTACATCCCATTCAACTGCTGAAGTTCAGCATTCCTGAAATAAGCAGATACATCATTTAGGAGGAAATAAAAGTGGTTTCTATAAAGTTATTCTAAATTTAATGAGAGTAATATCAAATGTCGCCCTTCAAGAATGTACAGATACTATGAAAAGTTTAAATTTCTATCTTGTTTTTCCTTATCATCTTTCCCGGATATAGCATAAACGATGAGGGAGGGAGAAGGGTCAAGGCTTTGGAAACAACCTGTACAAAAAAAAAATACTGACACCAATTTATTTCGAGATATATAGAAAAAGGTTTTGACTCTCCTGCATTCGGAACCGCAGTTTAAAGTCCCATCTAATGGACGGTGAATCATGAAAAGCAGTCGGTTTCTTTTACTTTACGGCGAGAGAAAGTCTCTGAAAAAAACTGAAAAAAATAAACTTCAGTAGAATCTCAACACAAACCTATGAACCTTTGGTAATGACTTCGACATAGTGAGGATTAAATAAAGCGTTAGATACTTGTTTGGCTTATAGACTTCTTTTCTCCTACAAAGCATCAAATGTTACGCTCCAGTTGCACAAGACAAGCACTAAATCAATAGTGCTCAAGACAAAATAGCTACAGTGTTTCTGAAAGACTATTACATTACTTCCCCAGACGGAACAGGTACAACAAACACTTTGAGCCATTAAATGTTCGTTAAAGAGAGATCACACTATTGCATTCATTCCGGAATTATTACGGGTGTTGTGGCAATAAAACAATAAAAAGGATAGAGAACTGCTTGATCTGTAGAGCGTCAGATTTGTAGACTGAGTTTCGCATTTTCGAGACCAAGGACCCGAGAGCCAACATTAAAACCTTCTTCTCAGAACCTTAATTTATTAAGAATGCTCTATGCCTTGGATTCTTCTCACCTACACATTAAGCCTTGAGCAGCAAAGAGTATTCTGTTCAGTCTAAGTTAACCAACCAATTCTTTGGAAGAAATTGCGTGGTTCGGAAATTCCATTTTATCCCTCAGCGTTCGATTGCCTTTGTTTTACATCTGAGCCTTTTGTGCACACAGAGTTAAACGGCCAGGTTGGTTGATTGGTTGTTTTACCTCCGAGCGGCACTTTTTTGTACACAATGGGCTAAATGGCCAGGTCACAAGGACCCCGAAGGCTGGGGGAGGGAACCCACTGGGACGACTGTTGGAGAACAGATGGTAGCCTCCCGTCTAGGCCATCCAGCGTGTTCTTTAACGTGCACAGGGTATGACTATCCCGCATACGTGGCCCGGCTTAACGCCCCATCCGACGGCCGGCGGCCTTTCCAAGCCCATCGGTGTTCCCTACTGACCGTGGTCAGGGCGGGGAGTTTTGCGGACATAAATCTCAACACTGACCCAGCTGGGACTAAACTGCCAGGTCAGAGGGCTCCAAGGATTCAGAGAAGGTTGACGGAAAAGGATCCACTGAGCAGATGTTGCAAGACAGATGGTAGCCTCCCGTCGACGCCATCAAGTTGTCCATTACGTGAAGCATTAGGTCTCAGACTCGTGAAGAACAAACATGATGGACTCTTACATAATATAAATGAGTGAAAGAATAAATATCGTTTCCCAGACTTTACTCTCCACAATAATGAGACATTCTGACAACTTGATAAAATTTTACCTTTCAATTCCTCTCTCTTTCTACATCTTCGCGCCCATTTTCATTTTTATTTATTTGAGGCTGTCCCAGGTTCTCCGACCTTGTGGAAAAATAAACCTCAAGCAGCTACTTTCCACAGAGGTCTGACAGGAGTCTGTCAGTTTATACGCCAAGGAGAAGACCTGTGAAGAAGGCGAAGTGAAAAGTCGGATGGGATGCTAAGCCATCAGAGGAAAGGGGAGAAACACGTTAAACGACATATTGCATGACAACCAAAGGATGCTCCCATTTGTCCCTAACGGCTATTCAGGGGATCACCTTACTCACCGTGCTCTGAGCCTTGGGGACATTGTGACCTCAACAATTCGCAGCAAACAACAACTTAAAAAAACGTTTTATGACATGATTTAACTTATTGTTACTAAGAACATATACCTCATTATGCTTTGTTTACATGAGATTGTATCATATCCAAGTGACCTAGATAAACATAAGGGTCTTCGATACTTGTTTATACCACAGGTAACCGTAAAATGCAGGTCGCCTCACGTTCCCTGATGCTTGCCTTATAAGCAGTGTATTTCAATAACATTCTCATGGTCAAGTGCATGAAAATATTATCTCATGACCATGTACCACAACAACCGATAAATACGTTTATGAATAAGAAATATTCTTATACTATGTTTATCAATATCAGCAAGCATGTATTTTTGTACTATCACACACTTGGGTACTATAAAACAAAAATAACACACGAAAAATGAACCGGAATCGAATACGATGTCATTACCAAGGAGATGATTCGTCCGTCATCGTTCTAGCATTGCGCATCACCGTGGGCATAACAAAAGCTGTAGGAAGATAGCTAACATTAATTATTGTTAATGATTCTTTGGAGGAAAGAGGGAAACAAGACACCGGGTGGCCTTCATTTGCACAGTGGCCTCCAGATTTGCTGCTAGGCGTAGGACAAGTTACCACTAAGGAGAAACAGCAGAAAAACATCTGGGATAAAACCAAACAGCCAGGTAATGCACCATAAATAAAAGGCGTATCTTATTTGCCTTTTATCAGAAAGAAATGAGTGTTGAAGTTCAATCGGTAATTCAAAGGATAAGATGGATAATTAATGTAAACCAAGCTTCCTGTAACCTCTTTGTGCAATGCGAGATATTAAGGCATTTATTCATATGTTATTCACAAATATGTAGACCAAAAATATCAGTTACATGAAAAAATAATTTTATCTCGTTTTTTCAAAAAATTAGTTATTGTTTTCGCTTTGTCCTAAATTTTTTTTAAATAGATAAATGTTTTTTTTGTGGGTGAGGAGGGGGCGAGTGACAAATTTGGATAGACAGTAACAAAATATATTTTAAGATTTGCATTTTCGAATTTTTCGATAGTGTTAATTTGCAACGTTACAGTTGAAATGGTAAATTAAATGAATATTATACACAGAAAGATATGTCAAAAAAAACCTGCTAGAAATTTAGGGTTGGTTGGGTTGTTTTACCTCTGAGCGGCTCTTTATGCACACAATGGGCTAAATGGCCAAGTCACAAAAACCCCAATGGATCAGACAACGTTGCGAAAGGAGGCCAACTGGCTAGCTGTTTTATCTTTATTTTAATACCCAAATGGCCAGGTCACAAAGACCTCAAAGGCTTAGAAAAAAGTTGGAGGAAGGGAACCACTGGACAGCTGTTAAAAGACAGATGGTGGCTTCCCACAAGGCCATCCATTCTTTAACGTGCACAACCTATTGGGATCTCCTGCACGAGGATCACGGTTTAACGTCTCATTCGACGAACGGTAGCCTTTCCAAGCCCATCGGTGTTCAATTAATTTCTCACTGAGTGCAGGGATCTCAACGCTGGCACAGTTGGGACTCGAACCTGGGAACTGCAGATTAGGAGCCTGGAGCACTACCGACTGAGAACCTTCAAAGCTTCAAATTGTAAATCTTACATTGTAAATGCTGCAAACCATTATTCTAAATTAAACCCTCCACCCCAATTTTGTGGGGGCATTTCGCTTACGAAAACCTACAACGGGAAAATCTAGCATTCAAATAATTTTACACAAGAAAAAATACTTGGTGAAAGGGGGCTCAAAAAGATTGGAACCGCTGTTCTAAAAATTTCTCAAAAGTCTTATCTACAGTATTTCCCATTGGCTGAATGATCGGACTCTGCAACAAATCCGTGAAAAAAATTACGTAAGGTATTTTTATGCATTTCTTTTTACATTAATTGATCTCTATATAATATTTTATACAAAAAATGGCGTACGAAAGCTAAAATTTGCTCTAGAGTAGTGGTTCTCAAACTTTTATGCTTTACGTATCCCCCCTGGAAATGTGTATGTAACTGGCGTACCCTTTGTATAGACAGATAAAACTATAGTTATAGTATAACAATGGGAATAAAATAAAACATATATATATATACACACATTAAATTTTCTATTCATAAATTACATATATAGATAAACACAAAAAATGACAATTTATTAACAAATCTTATAAAATTATAAACATTTTACTGCATTGGGTTGTTTTACTTCTGAGCGGCACTTTTTTGCACACCATGGGCTAAACGGCCAGGTCACATGGACCCCGAAGGCTCAGAGAAGGTTGGGGGAGGGGACCCACTGGAACAGCTGTTGGGAGACCGATGGTAGCCTCCCGTCAAGGCCATCCAGCGTGTTCTTCAACGTGCACAGGGTATGGCTCTCCCGCACACGGGGCCACGGCTTAACGTCCCATCCGACAGACGGCAGCCTTTCCAAGCCCATCGGTGTCCCCTACTGACCGTGGGCAGAGCGGGGAATTTTGCGGAGATAAATCTCAACGCTGACCCAGCTGGGACTCGAACCTGGGAACTACAGATTACGAGCCTGGCGTGCTACCGACTGAGCCACCCCCGCCCCATTTTACTGGGTAATCAGTGAAATGGACTTGTTACTAGATCTAGCGCCTTTTGAGCTCTCACGGCGTATTTCAAAAAAATTTACCGCGTACCCCCAAGTTGAGAACCCCTACTCTAAAATATAAATTTTTTGTTTTTCTTTTAAAATATAATTATGGGGAAATAATCTCAAGGTATGTTTACCTACATTAGAGTCCCATAAATATTAGTTCGACGTTTAAAAAGTATGGAAAGCCGGGATATTTAACAGCAACTACATCCGATAACAGGGTTTATTATTCGTTAATGAACTTCATGGAAAAACTATTTGATTAATTTCAAGTAACTTTGGGATAGCCCGGGACATTTAGTGGTGGTCCGATGAAGGAGAACTATTGTGCGTTAAAGAACAGCTGGATGACAATGAAGGGGAATTTATCTGTCTCCCAGTCCAGTAGATCCCTCAAGTTCTGAGGCTGATGAGTGGTTACAACTTGAAAAAAAATATTACTTCTTAAACAGCTCACTAGCCATGGAAATCAGTGCACGAGAAGTTGCTATAGAGAAATGTGAAATACAAGAGATCTCAACATAAAAAACAACATACATACCTTGTATGGGACTCGAACCCGAGTCACTTTGACCCGCAGTCAAACGTGCTAATCGGTCGGCCACTAGACGGTAATAGTTTCCATAATTATTTAAAAACCGGTGAAATAATTTCCAAAATCAAGAGTTTGACAAACTTTACATATAATTTTTTTTACATACTAAACACAGTATTTTTTTTATTCAGCTTAGAATCTGTCCACTGTGAAAAACTGCACAATGGTTCCTAAATATTATGGCAGTATCCAAGTAATTTCCTTCTTTGCCTTTGGTGAGAAAAAAAAAATACCCCCTCAAGCAGCTGCTTGCCACAGAGGTCTGACAGGAGCCTGTCAGTTTATATGCCATAGTAGAAGGTCTGTGAGGATGGCAGGACCTCAGCAGAAAAACAACACACACATCCATGCCTTACCCGGGGCTCGAACCCAGGTCCCTTAGATCAGTAGCCAAGCGTGGCTAACCACTCGGCCATGGGACGGCTTAGGTGAGAAAGGGAGGAACCTAATAGGCTGTGTAAATGCTGACGCCCAGTGAATGAACATTACGCCGTGGCTCGGTGCATGATAGCCATACCTTGTGGATGTCAAACAACACGCTGGATGATCTTGACGGGTAGTATGCACCTTTGATCCCTCGGGATCCTTACAACTTGGCCATTTAGCCCATTATGGGCAAAAAAGTGAGGCTTAGAGGTAAAACAATTCAACCTTGTAACCTAGTCATTTAGCATATTTTGTGGGAAAAAAAAGTAGCACTCAAATAATAAAACACCCTAATGCAAATAATTTATGTAGAGGAGAGTATTATAATATAAAAAAAAAAACTCCATGATTATATGAATAATGGTCGGCTTTCAAGATTTCGGTAGCATGTTAAGAATACATTAAATCCTTGTTCTCACTAAAACTATTAGGTCAAATTGCCTGCCACATGACAGGAAATTCAAGGGAAAATATATTCTTAGCTATTTCAAATACTAATAAAATTAACGCAATACCAAGAGTTATAGCTAACCAAAATTTACCTGAACTGACGCATACCTTAGGAGGAAATAAAACAAGCCCTAAAATACGTATTTGGGTGCAACGCCCATTTGTTAGGCAAGCTACCACGTGGAGGAAACGAAGAGGTGTATGACTAATGTCATTTTTTGAGATCTTCTTCCTCCTCTACCATAGCCAATAACAATGGCACAATTTTTTAACGTTCCTGCGATATATAGACAAAATTGAATATTTTGCTATTTAGCACTTTTTTATATATATTTCATCAAGTGTAATGACAATAACATTATTGGAGGGACTCCTATGGGCAATATAAACTCCTATTTCATTAAGACAAACACGTTTGTAAAGAATGTATTTAATACCTATAATATATAAGTGATTGCCTACCCCTTATTCTATATTCGACTTAAGAGTTATTATCAAGGATAACCTTGCATTAAGGCTGAGGGCGAAGGTTGGCTCAGTCGTTAGCGCGCCAGATTCAAATCCCCACTGTGCCTCCATTGAATTTTCTAAACTCCGTTCCACCCCGAGTGAAAAGGAAACTACCGACAAGCTTGGAAAGACCGCCGTCCATCAGAAGGGATATTCAACCGTGGCCTCGTGTTGCAAGAGAGCCATATCCCACATTAAAGAATATGGCGGATGGCCTTGATGGGAGGCTTCGATCTGTTTCTTGCTGCCTCCCTTTCCCCTATCAAGCTTTATATAGCCATCACCTTCCCCCTATTAAACCCTCGTTCGGCTCTAGCGCTTTATATTATTATTACATTCGAAAATTTGCCCATCATTTTGGGCTTTAACCACTGCTTTAATCGTTGCACAGTGGTTCAAAATGCAAAAAAAATTAATAACTCAAATAAAAATGTTGGAATTTTTCTGAAATTTGAAACAAGAATCGCTAATTGCTTTTGTAGTAGTACATCACATATTTGAAAATGATCGGTTATACTGGATATTTATTATACAAGTATTATTATATAAACTTCAAGCACTTTTGCTATTCAATGGTAAATTTTTAAAGAATTATTGAAACTAAATATCAAATCATCCCAAAATTTGCATAATAATTGTTGGTATGTAAGTCCGTAACATAGTTGAAAATGGTGGGAATATTCTGAATATTTCCCAAGTAATTATCAAATGAACTTTAAATACCAATGATATTCAAAGGGAAATTTTTGAGGGAAATCTCACGGATAACTCAAATATAAAATATCTGATTTGCATGAAATTTACAATTATAATTGCTGGTGTATCGATCCCTAACATATTTCTAAACGGTACAATTGATAAATTTTTAAAAATGTTACTAAAGGTAAAACCTATGTTATGTAACATAAACCTACTTATATTTATGAGTTTCAAAAACACAATAATATGTTTTACAGATACAGTTATGTAGTACATATAATCCACAAGTGATTTTGTTTCTATTGCAATTCTGATACAATAAAGCAATTAAAAGCATTCATATGAAACATAATTGTAGAAATTTAATTTCAAAATTCACGAAAATCACCCATTTTAATCCTCACTGTTTGAGCTAGAAATCCTCTCTGCCTTTTGTATTTCCTCTTTTTCAAGTGAGCAAGTTAACAGGTGTATTGTCTCAAGCCACATGGCTTTCAATTTCTTTAGGGGCTGTTTCTGAAGCGAAAAATTAACAGGATCCGAAGTGGAGGCCGCGGAATATTTCCACGCCTTAAATTCTCGAAATTTTTAAATCCTATTTTTCGGTTCATGAGACCTCGAGAGTAGTTCAAATTGGCAAAAGCCCTACCTAACCATAGTCGAACCGTGTATTAAAATTGTTTGGCTGTTATTAATATTGTTCTTATTAATATATATATATTATATTGTTTAAAATTGTGTTAAAACCGTGTTTAAATTTGTTTGGCTGTTATTAATATACATGTTATTAATATTGTTGTTTTAAAAGTTGCAAAATGTGTAAGTTTCAAAGTAAAATATTGAAAAAAAAATGTTTTATTATTCATATTTGACCTTGTTTGAGACTCTCTTATTTCTATCAGATTTGTTCATACAAATGAGGCAAGCATGGGAAGTCAATCTTTTTTCGTAAATCCCATATAGTCTACAATATATTCCTGGAAAATTTTTAACTGGGTAACTGGGCTTTTAATTTTGTAGGACATATTTTCCGTTTTTAAAAAGACATTTCCTTGATAGCATCAAAATGATATGTAAACTAACAGAAAATGTTTGAAGAAATATTGCAAAAAATGTCTATTAATAATGTATATTTACCTCCTCTGACTTAATTACAATCTTTACACGTATTTGGAAATAATATGGAATAATTTTTTTTTCTTAATCTGCATATCAGAAAAGGTTAAAAAAAAAAACTAATTTTTGCACCATTCTAACAGGTACACGAATAATTTTTTGAGACTTGAATCATGATGATCTCTAAAAACTGTACTGATGTGCCTTTACACCTACAGAAGATAAATTATGCGTAAAAGTTGGAAAAATGAATTTCGATCAGCCGTTTCGCGTTTTGAACCACTATGCATTGATTGGTAAATGATGGATAAGGAAAGTAAAGGCATCATAACATTTCTGAAAACTACCACTTGACGGCTTTTACCAATTGTTTATTTGTATTGCTAAGAGAACGGAGATTGTGCATATCTGTGAAATAGTGCTCTTTTTGCATTCGCTTCACAAGTTTTGGCGAATAACTTTATATATAATGTGTCTTACTACAAGGTGATCCCTATAGACTTTCTCCGCTATCCTCTTTGAGAATGGGGATATCGATGTGCTTGGAAAGGTCGCCAGATGGGACGTTAGGAATGGACGTTAGTCGCCAGATGGTCCGTCAGATGAGATTTTAGGAAATGGCTTTGGGTTGTTTTACCTCTGAGTGGCACTTTTCTTACACACCATGGGCTAAATGGCCAGGTCACAAGGACCTCGAAGGCTCAGAGAACGTTGGGGGGATGGGACCACTGGAACAGCTGTTGGGAGACAGATGGTATCCTCCCGTCAGGGCCATCCAGCATGTTCTTTAACTTGCAGAGCGTGGCTTTCCCGCACACGACGCCATGGCTGAACTTCCAATCCGCAGGACGGTGGCCTTTCCAAGCCCATCGGTATCCCCTACTGACCGTGGGCAGGGCGGGGAGTTTTGCGGAGATAAATCTCAACTCTGACCCAGCTGGGACTCGAACCTGGGAACTGCAGATTATGAACCTGGCGCGCTACCAACTGAGCCACCCGCACCCCATTTGTTAGGCAATGGCACCGTGTGCAGGAAAGCTATATACTGTGCATGTTAAAGAACACGCTAGATAGCTTCAATGTCCCATCAGACGGAAGGTGTCCAAACCCAGTGATTTATTATTCATATCTGACCGAGAGCAGAGAATGGGTTGGGGGACAAAATTAAAAAGCAAGTACAGTGAGGACAGCAGCCTGGGAAAATCGGAATCAGACTACAATAATCTCGAAGTTTGCGGCTAGTTGCCCTTATGGATTGTGCCAAACCTGTCTCCGACCAGAGTTCCCAATCTGCTACATTCTAGAGAACTTCAGATGCGTTTTACGCATTGCTGGAGACCGTAACGCAAAAATGAACATTGTACTTAGTAAACGCTAATAGCGATTCATTCTGCATATATACCGCATTTCTTCGATTCTAAGACGCCATCGATTCTAAGACGCACCCCGTTTTTAGAGACGTTTATATGGGGAAAAAAGTGCGTCTTAGAATCGAAGAAATATGTTATATATGGCTTTCTCCGCCTTTATGCACTACCGTCGTTATGATAGGAAACCAATATGAACCTAAAAATGTCGCCGACCATCAAATGAGTCCCTAAAACCGTAATCTCATGTACAAGACACCCATAAAGTGGAAGTTAAAATAAATACTGACAGTTATGGAAAGGGCTAATTTAAGGCTATCAAATATATTTCAAAGTGAGCTGAATAATTTCATATTTTGAATTTCGGATTCTTTTTCGGCTCAGAAAGAAAGTGAAGACAAAAAGACAAACTGCCTTTTGGAAGATCACACTTTTTAGATTACTAGAAACTTTTTCGCATTTTCTTTTTCTGTTTTCTTTTTTGTGTATTTTATTCAATGTGACGACTGATGTTTGCAATTTAAATTGTTTCTGTATGAAGATCTCACTAACGAGATTACTCTTGTGAGATCTCGAAATCGTTTAGTATACTGTTAAAACATTATCTGAAAAAAAATTACATTTATATAGTAAATTTCATTTTTTCACCCATTCATTTCTTTTACAAAAACAGATTTACAGTTTCGTTTGTTCAAAAAAATTAAACTAGTAAAAGATTCGGAATGGTAAAACTTTTAGACTAATATAAACAGCTTTTAAATGCTAGCTAGCAATTTGAAATTTAGATAATATAGTAGAATGCACTAGCAGTTTACACTGATAAAAATTCTTCTACTCCCCTGGTGGGCAAGAAAATTCAACTTTTTTTTTTTTGTTTTACAGTATGAATGATTTTTTTTTTAGACATTAGTAAAGTTTTCCATTCGTATTTTCAAATTCTTCCACTACTTTGAATTTCCGCCGTTAGAGGAGTGGATCAACTTGAAAAATCAAACTATGTCCGTTTTATAATATTTAACAAAACCTTACGCTTTACGTTTCGATCTAAGTATGATTAGCGCGCTTGGCTACCGATCTAAGGGACCTGGCTTCGAGCCCCGGATAAGGCATGAATGTATGTGTCATTTTTCTGCTGAAGTCCTGCTCAGACTTTCTACTATGGCGTATAAACTGACAGGCTCCTGTCAGACATCGGTGGCAAGCAGCTGTTTGATGGGTATTTATTTTTTACTTTTATTTATTATGGCTGCTGGTGCAATTTTTTTAGATATTTTTATTAAATAAGTTTTGTATACAAGTACAGCATTACAAATACATAACAATTATCGATCATTTTATATACTGATACTTTGCATGTATATGGCCAATAGAACTGTTTACAAATTTCTGGTTTTAAGCTAATATAGGAGCCGTCCCATGGCCGAGTGGTTAGCGCGCTTGGCTACTGATCTAAAAGGGACCTGGGTTCGAGCCCCGGGTAAGGCATGGATGTATGTGTCGTTTTTCTGCTGAGGTCCTGCCATCCTCTCAGACCTTCTAACTCTGGCATATAAACTGACAGGCTCCTGTCAGACCTCTGTGGCAAGCAGCTGCTTGAGGGGGTATATATTTTTTTTATTTAAGCTAATATAATATTAACAAAAATAAAGCCATGCAAAATTTTCCTGAATATTTTTCCAAGATGCTTATAAACAAAATTTCGAAAACTTGAACTCCAGTGTGATGTGATAAAATGTGATGGGAAGGTTAGAAACCCTTCAACAAATGGGCTTCCTGCTATCCCAAATAACTCCAGTGTTAACATCAAGGCCAATATATACATAAAAAACTTTTTATTATAAATAAAAAGGTGTTTTTCATTTCAATTTTAATCACTTTAAATACGATACGTAAAAAAAAATATCACGTTAAGAATACAGGTGGGGAAAAAAAAAATCAAAAATTTCTCTACTGCTCCATTTTGATCAGTACACTGAAGCATTCATCAACCTATAAATCCCTGACCTTTTAAAACCTGAAAACAAAAACTGATTAAACGAGTCAGGGAACATCTGAAAATATGTAGACGCCCCCTCTTGCTGATGAGCCACGCGTTCCCGGGCTTGCGACTGCCCGCTGATCGACTAGACGCGCCCGGCCACGGACCGGCTCGTCACCATGGTGAGAGTGTAGAGGCCACGTGACTTGCGTCACTTGCCGATAAACTTGGCGAGTTGCCCGCACCGTGCGCTACGGTTAGTAAACTACCGGCGCGGATCTATGGAAAACAATCATTTTGCTGTATTTAATACTTCACATATTCGTTATCAGTTTCAGTACATTATCTTGTTAGTATATAGCATAACTATCGGATCAAGCAGCACTTTATTATTTACGTTATTATACACAGCGAAATGTTTTTCAGCCTAATCCGTTTTCGTTTATCTCGATAAATTTCATTACCCAGGTAAATGACGAAATGCTTCAAGGATGGAAGTGACTAATGTCAAAATTCTTTCACTTGAAGAGTTAATCAAAAGCAATCTTTTGTTTCATTTTCACCAGGATGTTTGTGAAAGAATGTTGAGGAGTGGGGATTGTTTGCGGGATGTATGGTTGTGTGTCGTTTTTCTGCTGAGTTTCTGCCATCCTCTCAGACCTTCTACTATGGCATATAAACTGACAGGCTCCTGTCAGACCTCTGTGGCACGCAGCTGCTTGATGGGGTATTTTTTTTTAGGGGAGAGGCAAAATGCATAATTTCTCTTCCATAGCTTACACATGTATTCGCCCCCGAAAAACTGACCTTAATACTGTCAACGGCAGTAAAATAGGCAATTAAATCGGGTTGGGTTGTTTTACCTCTGAGCGGCACTTTTTTGCACACCATGGGCTAAATGGCCAGGTCACATGGACCCCGAAGGCTCAGAGAAGGTTGGGGGAGGGGACCCACTGGAACAGCTGTTGGGAGACAAATGGTAAACTCCCATCAAGGCCATCCAGAGTGTTCTTTAACGTACACAGGGTATGTCTCTCCCGCACACGGGGCCACGGCTTAACGCCCCATCCGACGGACGGCGGCCTTTCCAAGCCCATCGGTGTCCCCTACTGACCGTGGGCAGGGCTTGGGTTGTTGTTTGGGTTGTTTTACCTCTGAGCGGCACTTTTTTGCACACCATGGGCTAAATGGCCAGGTCACATGGACCCCGAAGGCTCAGAGAAGGTTGGGGGAGGGGACCCACTGGAACAGCTGTTGGGAGACAGATGGTAGCCTCCCGTCAAGGCCATCCAGAGTGTTCTTTAACGTGCACAGGGTATGGCTCTCCCGCACACGGGGCCACGGCTTAACGTCCCATCCGACGGACGGCGACCTTTCCAAGCCCATCGGTGTCCCCTACTGACCGTGGGCAGGGCGGGGAATTTTTGCGGAGATAAATCTCAACGCTGACTCAGCTGGGACTCGAACCTGGGAACTACAGATTACGAGCCTGGCGCGCTACCGACTGAGCCACCCCCGCCCTAATTAAATCGGGGAATTAATAGGTGGGGAGGGGGCAATCATGGCAATTATTAATATAGTA
Source organism: Ryuthela nishihirai (assembly GCA_038380435.1). Lineage (NCBI taxonomy): Eukaryota > Metazoa > Arthropoda > Arachnida > Araneae > Heptathelidae > Ryuthela > Ryuthela nishihirai. The sequence goes on along the minus strand of JAWZYU010000019.1, from coordinate 67,381,710 downwards.
ACTGACAAAATCCTGTTAGACCTCTGAGGTAAGCAGCTGCTTGAGGGATAATTTATTTATTTACATATTATAATTTATAGGAAGGAGGAGCGAGATATTGCAGTCATTACAATATTAGATTTCTTACATATTTCTAAGTTAGTCTTATTTGTCCACATATTGTCACCCCATTGCCTTGAGCGCAAAACGCCGCGGTGGGCAGGTGAGTCTCTCTGGTTGACGCTAAAAAACATGATAGCCTTGACTGTAGTTCCCATCACCAACTTTGCCTTATACTTAGGGACCATGTGACCAGGCCACTGAGCATCAAAAGTCTGCCGCTCAGAAATAAAACAATTTATTTTTTTATTTTAATACGTTTTAAATATTAATACAGCAGATCCTCACCAATCGTGATGGTCCCGGTCGCGGCTGGTGAGGGCCGCAGTCTTTGTAAAGGAAAGAGAGGTGTGTTCTTTTTGAGAGGCATGCCTAAAATCCTATAATAAAGCCTTCATTTTGATTAATTTTATTTCATTTTTAATGTTTTAAAAAAAAGAATCGCTTTTGATACTTATGTTTTGCATCAAAGCAATTTTCTTTAAAAAAAGGAAATTAAATAGAAAACTTTTTAACAAAATGGTGAGTGAGGCATTTATCATTCGAAAGTTAGCTGCGAAATGTTAGGTGTAGGGCTCAAGAAAATTTTATGGGCCAGTATTAGCATTACCCATTCCAAGGTCCTTTTCCCTAAAATCCGCCAATATTTATACTTAACAAAATAAGTAGAAAGCTTATTGAAGCCCCAAGCAAGGGAAAAAAAACAGCCCACCAGAAATTATATACAACCATCTTTTCAAATTAATGAATTACATTGGTTTTTCTATCTGTATACAGCGGTAATCTGATACGGTTGGACACTGTTTTTGCCCACAATGGCCTAAATGGGCAGGTCACAAGGAACCGAAGGGTTATTAGAAGACAGAAGGAAGCCTCCTGTCAAGGTCACCAAACATGTTCTTCAACATGTACAGGGTATGGCTCTCCTGCATATGGGTCAAAGCTTAAAGTTGCCAGGCACATTGGGACTCGAACATGGGAATTACAGATTACAAGGGGCGGAGGTGGCTCAGTCGGTAGCGCGCCAGGCTCGTAATCTGTAGTTCCCAGGTTCGAGTCCCAGCTGCGTCAGCGTTGAGATTTATCTCCGCAAAATTCCCCGCCCTGCCCACGGTCAGTAGGGGACACTGCTGGGCTTGGAAAGGCCGCCGTCCATCGGATGAGACGTTAAGCCGTTGCCCCGTGTGCGGGAGAGCCATACCCTGTGCACGTTAAAGAACACGCTGGATGGTCTTGACGGGAGGCTACCATCTGTCTCCCAACAGCTGTTCCAGTGGGTCCCCTCCCGCAACCTTCTCTGAGCCTTCGGGGTCCATGTGACCTGGCCATTTAGCCCAAGGTGTGCAAAAAAGTGCCGCTCAGAGGTAAAACAACCCAACGTTAAAGAACACGCTGGATGGTCTTGACGGGAGGCTACCATCTGTCTCCCAACAGCTGTTCCAGTGGGTCCCCTCCCCCAACCTTCTCTGGGCCTTCGGGGTCCATGTGACCTGGCCATTTAGCCCATGGTATGCAAAAAAGTGCCGCTCAGAGGTAAACCAAACCAAACAGATTACAACTCATTCTCCTCCCCATAATAAAATCACTATTCGCATATTCCTATGCTTTAAAATTTGGCGCGGTTTCGTGAAGAACCGCATATACTCGAGGGTGGTACCCCGTCTGATAAAAAGTAGTACTATTTATTAATAGTGGATACTCAAAAAAAGGTTAGAGAGGGATTACTGTAGATAACATTTCGTTTTAAAAAAATATCTAGATTAAAATCTTTTTCAATTTGTTATTCGCTGTTTTTTCTCCCGTTCCACTGGAATGTCCGAAAACTAGAAAAATTTTCTAAGATGACGTTTCTAAGCGTAAAAGCCAGAGATAAAAGAATTCAGGCAATGAAATCTTCAAAGAGAAGATTTGTGATGTTTACAGAAGAAGGAAATAAACGTATTTTTAAGAAAGATTCATGAGGGCTTTTGGATTGTTTTACCTCTGAGCGGCACTTTTTTGCACACCATGGGCTAAATGGCTAGGCCACAAGGACCCCGAAGGCTCAGAGAAGGTTGGGGGAGGGACCCACTGGAACAGCTGTTAGGAAACAGATGGTAGCCTCCCGTCAAGGCCATCCAGCGTGTTCTTTAACGTGCACAGGGTATGGCTCTCCCGCACACGGGGCCACGGCTTAACGTCCCATCCGACGGACGGCGGCCTTTTCAAGGCCATCGGTGTCCCCTACTGACCGTGGGCAGGGCGGGGAAATTTTGCTGAGATAAATCTCAACGCTGACCCAGCTGGGACTCGAACCTGGGAACTACAGATTACGAGCCTGGCGCGCTACCGACTGAGCCACCCACGCCCCATTCATGAGGGCAATTCGTGAAGTACTTGAACCCAGTTACATGTCATCTGCAACCTATCGGAACATGATCACAATTCGCTCACCAAAACGATGAAATATAACCTACTTCCGAAATTATTTATATTCCGTTGGATAAGTTAAGCCGTGATCCGATGTATAGGACAGCCACATTCTGTTCAAAAACAGGTGGGTGGCCATGGCGAGAGGATCCATCCTCCATTCACTATCCAGTGGATCGTCTTCCCCAGCCCAGCTCTGGGTTTTTGTGACTTCGTCGTTTTGACACCTGTTCGCACCAAAAGATGCCGCTTAGAAGTGAAACAACCGAATTAAAATTAGGATCTGAAATCAGTTTCTTTAATAAATTTTGCAATTTCAGGCGATTTATTTCCAAAAGAAATTGTTATTATTTAATTCAGGTGGTTCCATAATTTTTAGATCGAAGCGCAGAATCTGCAGAAAATATTTGGTGCTGTTTTTTTTTCTTTACTTCCAAAGATACAAGGCGAAAATATTTTGACCAAATGAACTTTTACTACCAATATCTTGGACAACTGTTGCTTAAGACTAACATTCTTTATCACAAACGATACGAAATATTTTAAGCTTCATAACATTTCTATGATGGTCTCACTATCTCCTATTTATGGCTAATGTCCCAAATTCTATTTTTAAAGATAATAGAAAGATTATGGTTAACGGCGCAGTTTTAAAAGTGATTTTCTTTTCCCCAACTTCGGATCGTTTTGGGTTGGGTTGTTTTACCTCTGAGCGGCACTTTTTTGCGCACCATGGGCTAAATGGCCAGGTCACATGGACCCCGAAGGCTCAGAGAAGGTTGGGGGAGAGAACCCACTGGAACAGCTGTTAGGAGACATGGTAGCCTCCCGACAAGGCCATCCAGCGTGTTCTTTAACGTGCACATGGTATGGCTCTCCCTCATACGGGGCCACGGCTTAACGTCCCATCCGACGGACGGCGACCTTTCCAAGCCCATCGGTGTCCCCTACTGACCGTGGGCAGGGCGAGGAATTTTTGGGGAGATAAATCTCAACGCTGACCTAGCTGGAACTCGAACCTGGGAACTACAGATTGCGAGCCTGGCACGCTACCGACTGAGCCAACCCCGCCCCCATTTTGGGAGCATATAGCGAACAAATAAAAAACGGTTCGCCGCAAAAACAATATTCTGTCGTTCATTTACGAGATTATCATATGAAAAAAATATAACGAAAATATAAATAATGGTGTAGCAACCAAATTCGGTAAAATATCGTTGAATGCGTCTTTAATGCGACAAGCGCAGATTTCATAGTTCTGCATTTGGCTTTCTTCCAATAGTTATAACTCTCCCTTTCCATATCAACACACATAAAGAAGCTTACGTATTTCTTCCGGCTCTAGCGACACAGAAATGAATCTACCATTGAGTCAGCTGCAAATAGTTGCACAGGAGGCCAAAATCAAGGCGACCGACTGACAATCTTCCAACTGATAAATCGTGGAATCCCCTTTTAACCACAGTGTCACTGACTTGCAACATTTGCTTAAACTTGCAACCGTTGAACAGAAATCACTATGACAAGGGCACAAAGTGTGCCAGAAATGTGCAATATTATATCAATTTGAAATTATGCTAGCTTATTCGAGTTTGATTTTAGAATATAAAGCAAATGAAGAGGGTAACTTATTCTCTGTCTACACAAAATGGAAATAAAAACTCATTGTCTATCTATATAACGAAAACTACAGATATTATTCAATCACCATCGCTAAACACTTTCGAAAGGATGATAAAATCTCGATGAAATTTTTACATAAAACGAACTTTTCTAATTCCCCCATTTCCTTGATATGTCAATAATCAATTCATACATGCAAATAATAACTTCAAATCTATTAAATCCTTATAAGGTTTTCCTATCTAATCGAGTATTTCCCTCATTGTGTTTAATATATCAGTTCGAAATTGGCTAAACTGACTAGTTGAACCCTCTAACAGCTAACAGTCCTGCACGATCCGATGGTCCATGATCATATGCTATCTAATGCATAGGTGGTAAAGAGAATATGGTTAGAGGTTAGAAGGTTAGTATCACAATTTGAAGGGTTATTCATTTATTGTTTTTATTTACTGAAGAGTCCCCAAAACTTTAAGGCAAGATAAACTTAGAATTTTTCGGACTCCTAATTAAGCCGTGGCCCCGTGCATGGGAGAGCCATACCCTGTGCACGTTAAAGAACACACTGGATGGCCTTGACGGGAGGCTACCATCTGTCTCCCAACAGCTGTTCCAGTGGGTTCCCTCCCCTAACCTTCTCTGAGCCTTCGGGGTCCATGTGACCTGGCCATTTAGCCCATGGTGTGCAAAAAAGTGCCGCTCAGAAGTAAAACAACCCAACCACTTAATAATATTAAAATACTTCTGTCAAATAGTTAAGAACATTTTTTAACATGCATAACAGAAAAAAAATTTAAACATGCGCAAAGAATTTAAAACTATGAATTTTGCATTATCTGTTTCTTTATTCGGTGTTTATTGTCTGTGTTTCGCTTTCTCGCTTCACCAGAGTTGCCAAGACATCCAGTATTCTTCTGAATTGTCTATTATAACAAAGTTGTCGTCATAAGAACATTCAACCAAAATAAGAAATGTACTATTTCAAAATATAATAATTATTCACTAACGAAGATATTCATAATAATAAATGAATGCTTAGCAAAAATTCCGATAGCAATACCGGGTTATTGGTCATAAGCGTGCAAAAATAGTAATTCGTCAGCATCAATCTAAAAAATGCGTAATTTTTTTCTAATCTCTTGTATTTCCCTGAAGTATAAAACGGCATCCTAAATATACTGAGTGAACGCAGGACAATACTTAAAATTCTTATTAAAAGAAGTTCGTTTCGCAATAATTTAAGTGGGAGGGGAGAGAGAAGAATCTGCTTCATTGAACGAGTGTTTAAAACAGAGGGGGTGGGGTATTAATTTCCCTGTTTGTCAAAAAAAAATAAAATCGAATCTTCCAATCCTGAACACATAACCGGTTTCTTATGTGTACATAAATTATATTACTCTAGAAGAAATGAACAAATTATAATATCCCTCTAAAACCCAATTAAATACGCAATTCCGGACTCATAAGAAAGCTTCTTTACATCGAAAATAGTCGAAAAATAGCGAAATTAGGAATATGTGAACAGTTAAAAATGCCAAGTTATTGCAATTAGCAAGTAGTCCTTTACTAACTAGTAACTTAATTATGAGAGGGAGGGGTCTTCGCAAATCTGTGCCCTCTTCTCTTGTACGAACCTATTCAGCGCGTCGTACATCATGTAGAACTTCTGCGCATGGAACCACCCAGCTAAATATCTCAAGCGATAGATGACGACCTTTTTCAGATCATAGAGTCCCTCTCTTATCACTGAAGACAGGATGCGTACAAACGGAGAAAATATGAAAAGTTGGCAAAGTTTGAATCGGAACCAACGAACCTCGAGTAACGATCCTGGCGTGATGATCATCTATATGATTCCGTCTCTTAAGAACACTGCACGAGCAATCAATCACCGCCGTCGTCGTCGCCTATTGATTACTCGTCCCTGCGGCAGCAATGATTATCGATTTCTTATTTGGAAATCGATTTTAAATCTACCGAAAAAGAAACTAGCATTGAAAGCGCTGATGAACTGAACGAAATTAAACGAAGGAATAATTATTAAACCGGCTCTGTAAAAACGATTCGGTCTAGGTTTACGATGGTAAGTACACTACTGCACTGAACCTACTTCATTATTCCAGACGAACAAAGCTTCATTTTATAAGAAGCTACGAATAAACAAAAAATACATCAAGCAGTCCATATTCCATGATAACTAAAAAATGACATTGTGGAGCATTTTCGGCGAAGTGATTATTAGCAAATATCAAGAAAATTACTTCTCCATATCCATTCGAAGGAAGTTCTTCGATTCTGGAGAATCCAGAGGAAGTCCATCGAACTCTACAGAATATGAAAAATTCGTTTCCGCAAAGCGAAAAAAATGATGAGTTTCACCCTTGCACTTGAGAAAATAGCAAGTCATGGCTGTCGATTAAATTCCTTGACCACTTTTTATGAATCTGAGAGGTTACAAAATGATCTGTTGTGTTACAGATGGTGAAGATATGCGAGGAAAACGAAACATGATCATAAAAGCAACATAAATCAAAAAGTAAAATATCCATGCCTTATGCGAAATTCGAACTCTGATACCTTCGCGCTGGTTTCAAACATTAGAATACACCGGCCATAAAAAAGGACTGTTTTTTTACATGCGCAAAGAATTTAATGACAACATTTGTAGTAGTCTACTCTCTCTATCTAAAGCAAACGAATTTGTTACTGCTAAATTTAAAATCTCATACAAATCCCGTGGCCGAGTGGTTAGCGTGCTTGGCTACTGATCAAGCCCCGGATAAGACATGGACGTTGGTGTTGTTTTTCTGCTGAGTCTCGCCGTCCTCACAAGCCTTCTATACTATGAACTTCTATACTGGCAAGCTCCCGTCAGACCTTTGTGGCAAGCAGCTGCTTGAGGGGATATTTATATTTTTTCCTTTACAGACTTCGCAACATTACGAAGCACGTTATGACAAAAATAAACTCTACACACAGAATTTTTTAAATCTCTCCATTAAAGAGTTTTCTATGCAACACATATAACAGACACCAACCAATCTTCATTTGCAGAATACCATATATAATTTCACAAACAATTACAAATTGTCGAACTATTACACGAAATTCTTTAATCCAACATCAAACACTGACGGCTTCAAAAAGAATTTTTTTTAAATTCGCGAACAGTATAAAATACGCTGTTATTCTTATAAGGACCCTAAAACTTCGACGCTACCTTCCGTAATCTAAGCACGCACAAACCTGCTACTGATAGATAAGATAATGTCAAAGCATATTTCTGATTCTGTATAATCTATGCATCTACTGCCAAACTTATAGCCAATTAAATAACATTAGTGGGCTCTAACTGTAGTGATGAAACAAGTCCTTAAAATAAGCATGCTATGTCATCGATGAGTAATGATTTGAGTTTTTTACTCCAGAGCAATTCATTTTTGCTGCCCACTATGTTAATATGCCCAAAAGAACTTTAAAGGTTCAGGCATATTTCAATGTTTATATTTCTTTACCATAATAATTTTGATTAATTTAAATATGACTTTATATAAAACAATTACATTACAATTTGCATCTTTAACTCTATTATATGCTTAAGTTTATTTGTTTATATCACGTATACGTTTTCCTAAAATGTGTCAAATTTTATCACGGACAGTGCCGGTTCGCTGATCAGAGGCATACACGTTTACAACTCACTAATAATGAAACTAATTTTTAACGCTTTTCGAAAGATCAATGAACTCGAAGATGAGGAAAACAACAACTAGAGCAAGTTGTAGTAGTCAAAAGACTTGACAGCACCTAAATAAAATGCACTCTACACAGGAAAAACTATGCAAGAACGTTATAACGAAACTCTATAGACAAACATTTTTTTTTTTCAAATCTCTGCAATAAGAATTTTTTTTTTAATTTATGAGTATCTACTGTTTTACTCTTGGTAAATTTATAATAAAATATTTAGTCGCTTATATTGTAAACTTTTGTAGTAAAATGTGTATAATATTAATTTGATTAGGAGACATCTACGCAAAAAGCTGGAATATGTATCTTATAGAGTGAGGCTCTATAAGCTAAAGTGTTTCTTGGATCACAACTTTTTGATTACGAATTCCATGTACTCCGTACTCCAACAGATACATTTCATATCACCAGATGGCGCCATACAGCATGGAAGGAGTCGGCCACCTGTGACGGAAGCAAAGCGATGTGCTAATTTCGCATGGGTTTTCGCTTCGAAAAACCTTCCTTCGCGGGTTAAATCGTAGCTGTTATAAAGAAGGCTATTCAAAAGCAAAGCAATAGAAACTGTACAATGTAGATGTCGTCAAAGGCATTTCACTTTATCGATTCAGCAAAAGTCCTCGAAAAGATATTAAATTATTGTCCGATATATCAAAATTACACGCCTATTTTCATGTATAAACGATGCTTATACTTGAACTTTATTGTCTCAGATTTGAGCTTGCGCTCAAATCTGAGACAATTAAAAGTTATGTAAACCAATTACGGAACAATTAAAAGCGAAATTAATACTGGACTGTTTGTTTTGGGAGGGGAAACCAGTGTTTAATCCAATGAAAAAAGAAAGAGCTACAAATGTTTGGATTGGAAAAGTACCCTTTTATCAATTTTTCCCATTGAAATTTTGAAGTATTTGTTAAATCACACAACCAACACCACTACAACCTTTTTCACATTTAGTGAAAAGAGTAACATTTACTATTTCGCTTCTTTCAGAATTCCCTCAAACAGCAACACTAATCATGACAATCTTAATATAGATATAACGCAAAATTCATATTTCATTCTTTCATCTATAAAATGTTCTGTATATTAAGAGAGTACAAAAAAAAAAGATTTTAGACTACCGTTTAGTAGAAAAGCACACATTAAAATAAAATGCCTTGGAGCGAACATTTTATTACAATTTGGCCACGGAATTATTTAATAATATAAAAATCATGAGCATAATTTATTCAAAATTAATAAAATAATAGACAAATAATTATACTAAGGGCTTTTGAAGTTTTTGTGTCCAAGTTATCCATAAAGGTGATATTGTGGAATACTTTCATCGAAGTGATTAACCTCGGAGTGCTCAAACATTGGTCTTCTGGCTATCATTTGCATTTTTAGCTTGCCACAATTAATTTTTGAATGGTTGCACCTGTTCGTTCGTCCAGCTGGTCATGAATATTATTATTATTATTACACAGATATAGAAAAATTTTGCCACTTAACGCATTTTCCTATCGAGGTGTAGAAAAAAATCAGGCAGGATTATTTTTCATTATTTTTCACTTTGTCCTGTTTACTTTTCTCCATTACCTCTTGTTATATTGTATTATATTGCATCTTGTTATATTGCATTATATTGCATCTTGTTATATTGCATTATATTGCATCTTGTTATATTGTATTATATTGCATCTTGTTATATTGTATTATATTGCATCTTGTTATATTGTATTATATTGCATCTTGTTATATTGTATTATATTGCATCTTGTTATATTGTATTATATTGCATCTTGTTATATTGTATTATATTGCATCTTGTTATATTGTATTATATTGCATCTTGTTATATTGTATTATATTGCATCTTGTTATATTGTATTATATTGCATCTTGTTATATTGTATTATATTGCATCTTGTTATATTGTATTATATTGCATCTTGTTATATTGTATTATATTACATCTTGTTATATTGTATTATATTGCATCTTGTTATATTGTATTATATTGCATCTTGTTATATTGTATATAGCAGATAAACATTCACGATAAGCTTTGATAAATTATGGATGCAGCAAGCTAAATTACTTCAAATAAAATTGAAAAAGTTATTAAATCTTGATAATTTCCCTTTGTACTTTCGTTGAAAAAAAGTATTATAACATTTGTGTATTCTATTAAAAACTAAATTACAGATTATGACAAAGGAAAAAGGTTCAAAAGAAACAGTTCTGAACAGTACATTTCAAACTTTCAGCCGCGAAACCCTTTTACAAACTCAAATCTTTGATACACCCCAATGTATGTAAAATTGGAAATACACACAAACATAAATATGCGCGTGCACAAATAAAAAAATGAGTAAAACAATAAAAAAATTACTGAATAAAGTATACGGTGTAATGGGCGACAGTTACAATCTGAGATCTGCTTAAGCATTCAGTTAACTTCTGTATTTGCTTTTTGTCACGCCATATCGCAAAAATCTCAAATCGCATAGTAAATGGCGGCATGTTTTTAAACAGCGCTCCTTAAATCTCAGGATACTTTTCAGTTAAGTTGACAGAGCAAAAATGAAAGAGGAATAACAGTAAAATTGAATCACTAATAATCTCTACAATATCTAAGCTGTCATCAATGTTTCACGAAACCCAGTTGGAGAACAACTGATTTCGAGCAATATATATATTGAGGAATGCAGCATTCGGTCAATGGCCGCTAAAAGACCAAATGCTCCCACGAACATAGCAAGAACTACACGCCTACCCCTGAGTTAACAAGTGTGAAGAAATTTAATGAAAACAGAGTCCATATGTCCTATAAAGTACCTCTGTGAATCTCAAATCTTTCAGTGGTTAAAAAAACGAAAACGGCAACTTTTTCCAAGAACAAACTAACCAAAATTTCAGGAAATCGCAATTAAAATAACGTTTATAAATAACACAAATGTTTTTAAAATAAATATAAATATGAAAAACATTTGTGTTAAGTAATAGCTCCTAATGAATCTTAACCTACTAAAACAGTTGCAAAATTAATATATCAACATCCTTCAATTAAAAAATAACAAGAGTAACCAAACTTAGGAACTATTACTGAACCCTTGAATCTAATAACACTTCTAGTTAAGCTCAACGTAAAGTGACTGAAATTTAACTGGTTTCCTGGTTCGTTTCGAAAACAGAGGTCTTGTCAGTTGTTACGTACGTGTATTTACGTCACAGAGGTGAGGCTCATTTAGAAAACAAGAGACAAGTTCTTTTTTTTAATCGGTCACCTTTCATTAAAAGGCTTGAGCGAAAAGGGTCATTTACTAAATTATTCCGATAGGGTTGTGATGTAATTACACCTCATGCGATAAAGATGAATTGCTAATATTTCCTTCAGATCTATTAAACTGCCATTGTATCGCATTAATGTGCTGCATTACTTATATCACTGACAATCGAAATTACCATAGAAACAATGAACTACCCAACGAGCACATTAAATTCACTAATTCGAGCTTTGACAAACCAAACTTTTAGTAATTAATTCCAAGCTCTTATTTTGAGCAACAGATTTGGGTAAACCTGAACAAAAAATGTCGCTATTCATTAATAAAATACGGCGTCATATCCTTCTGTAAGCTTTGTCTTGAGGATGAGATAGCAAAAGGCCAAAAAAAAGAAGCAAATCATTCCTTACAAACGGGAAAACAGACACAACTAAACGACCTTGGACATTTGAAAAGAAATAATGCAGAGGATCATTTCTTGGGACATAATTGTGTGGAAACCAGAAAAAGAGAATGCTGTGTACTAATGATCTAACCAAACCTAGTGCTAAGGTATAACGTCGACAAAAACAAACGTAGCGAAGTTGCACAGCTTGATTTCTTCTAAAAAGAAATTATTTTCAACTATATATATATGTACGTGTATTCTACTTCGAAACATGCGTCAAAGTAATGCACCTTTTCCGTTATAAATTTGTATCGTTTTAAGACAGATTGGGTTGTTTTACCTCTGAGCAGCAATTTTTTGCACACCATGGGCTAAATGGTCAGGCCACCAGGATCTCGAGGGTTCGGAGAAGGGAACCCACTGCAGAGTTGTTAGGAGACAAGTGGTAGTCTCCCACCAAGGCTATCCTCTCCCGCACACGGCCTAGCGTCCCATCCGACGGACCGTGGACTTTACAAGCCCATCGGTGTCCCCTACCAACACCACCTAGAGGAGGTGTTGGAGGTAACACTCCTCTAGGTGGTGTTGCCCCTACTGACCGAGGGCGGGATTTTCCGGAGATAAACCTTAAAGCTGGCCCAGACGGGATTTGAACCTGGGAACTGACAAATTACGAGCCTGACGTTCTACCGATTGAGTCATCCCCGGCCAAGATAGAAGGAGAATTACGCCTAGATATTAAGCAACTACATGCTATTGAAAACCTACAATTCTGAAAATAATGAAAAATATTAATTTCTTACTCGAAATTATCCTAAGTAATTTTCGACAATTATCGCTGTCGACGGCAAAAAAAATACCACGTCAACTGACGTCTGAGGTGTGACTGATCACGGATACATAGTTGGAAGTGCTTTGGGAACCAGAATCTTAGTCATGTTAGCTTCTAATTCTGATCCCATGATATAAATTTTAAAGCCATCAAAAAAGATCTGGTTGGCATCGGGTAGACCAGCGGTCAGGACGTCGACGTCATCGGGATGTCGTGGATTCGTACAATTCTTCATTTACAATTCTAAGAATCTGTTATTACTTTATAGCAAAGAAAGCCATGAATGCAATTGCTGATGTATATTTCTGTGCTCCATGCATGTCTATCCTGAGCAACAACTACTACATTTGACCAATGCGACCTAATTCTAATAAGGTCCTTGACATTGTCTAGATTTGACACTTTTTCGGTGATCTTTAGCTATGCTGTCCATAATTCTATTCAATAACATTCAGTTCTGAATGCGGGTAAACCACAATACAATTTCTCCCCGAATAAGATGCTGCTTGAAAGCCGGTTGGGGGACTCCATTTAACCACTTCTTTGTTTATATAATCAAACCAAGTAATACTCAAAATGCTATGTAAGCATCTATAATCAAAAGCATAAAGCTGACTAATTATTTGGCTTACAAAGCGCCCAAATTTTCCTTTAATAAACTTTTTACCATGCCCTTTTAAGTTATTTTACTGCAGTTTTATCATAAATTAACTCTCAGGATGTGGTATCTCGTCCATCCACCGAATTCTAAGGTAACTGCATTACGATAATCAACGCATTTAGAAGAACTCACTAAAATATACAAAAAGTCCAAAATAAAATGCAATAAATATTACACCTATCATTAACAATTTCTGATGAGCGAATTAAAAATAAGCATACAGAATCATCTCTTCTAGCGAGTTGCCACACAAACAACCCCTTTACCACGGAGCAAAGAAAGTAAAGCATCGTGGCGTTCCCCATAACCGAACGACCGAAAACAAATAGTGACGAGCCCCTGTGGTCGATGCCTCCCGGCAAGTGCAGGGAGAAAGTTGCAGAGGCGATGCACCTGACTGGCAGGGGCAGTTCAAGGTCGATGGGTCACGCTAGCCTACCCCTGCTGTCCTACCCTTCAGGCATGAACATCGGGCACCGCTACCCTCTAGTAGAGCAAGAGCAGTTGGACGATGATTGACTGGGCTTTGTTACCGACGTCGTCGAGAACGCAGGCTTACGTAACTCTTCTACTGAGGAGGATAGTTACAATAATATAATGATTTTAAAACTAAACGGATAAACTGAGACATATAAACGGACTCTTAAGAAAGTAACGAACTTTTCTTTGTCGCTTTGTATATAACAAAATTTAGTCAACTTCATTATTATGAACTCATAAATAGTTCATTCTTTACATAACTCATTCGGTTTCATAAGTCACAGAGGGAGATCACTTCATCCTGATGTTAATATGTGGAATAAAAATTATGTGCGATACATAGTCTAATAGTCCTGTTGGAGGGAAGAAGATGGCATAATTTGTGGTAGCCTATGGCACAAGCTTTCTTTTGGCATAATACTCCTTTACCTTCGTGAAGGGGGAGAAAGGAGATAATACTTTGAGCTAGCCGGTGACAGTTTCCACACATCACAAGCTTTCATGTGGCATACAATTTGTTATGGTATGTTTAAAACATGTTCCGAAATATTGTGAAAATTTTGCTTAGATATTTCCCCTTTTGGTTGAGAAAGATTGTATTTTAATTTTCTTTTTAACCTATGACATTACACTCCCTACGTCCTAAGCGATAGGAAGATAGGTAAAGCTTTAACAGACATAGTAGTTAGGATGTTAGCTGCTGTTCCAGTGAGGCAAACTTTATGTGTTAGCTCTAACTGAGGCAGTGGTCAGCAGTGACTGACTTCAATCTTAGTGGGGCATGTCCTTGTACGAGAAGGCTTGTTAATTATTTTAGGAACTGTGTGAAATATAACTGTAATGACATCACGACGTAAACAGTAGAATAGGTATACTGCTAGAACTTTTAAGAGTCTGGAGAGTGTGAAAAAATAGGCATATAGACAAAAATTAGTTTATATAAATTTGGTCGTCTCTAATATTTGTTATGGTAGTAACAATCAAAATAACAGGCAGCTTGATGCTTTTGATTCCAAAGACTCGTGCTGCATATTGGATAGTAGATTGTTTGATTATGCAAGTACTGAAAGGTTACTTGAAGGAAGTCAGTAATCGCCTTTAACAGGGAAAGTTTGGCCATGTTGCAGACTGCAGATTAGCAAACTGAGTTGTACTGTGCCTGAACGCTTGAGGAAAAAGGTTTAAGAGAATAATGGCTGAAAATGTAAAACGTGACCTTGTTAGAATTTGACCTGCAGTGCCCAAAATGCAGTAGCTGTTGTTAAAGATCAGTCCATGGTTCTTCGAAGATTATTTATGTCTAACTGTTTAATATTTAGTAGTAAGTCTAATATCCATTATACATTCACAATTTTAAACACCGCAAATGATTTATCGGCTTTACGTTTCACCACCAATCAATGAAAATTCACCAACTACTACTTCCTGCCAGCCATTTCCAGGCCCGTAATAAAGAGAAAAACCTTTATTTCGAATCGAGGGGTAAAAAAAATTTCAAATAACAAGGACAATGGGTGTTTTTTTTTTTCAACCTTAAAAATTTGTATACGCAATTTCTTTTTTTTCTTCCTTAGTTCCTTCTTCATTGGCATTTCCAAGAGAGGGGTTGCTATTTTTGCACTTCCAGGAGGTTTGAGAACTAGGACCTGCAAACTTCTGATTATGAGCTTAATGCTAATTAGTGCAGAGAGTAGTGGCATTTTTTTACGCCACTACTGTCTGCACTAATGCCGTCTAACGTCCCGAATATACTTAGCTTCTTTACAATGAGGGGCGGGGGTGGCTCAGTCGGTAGTGCGCCAGGCTCGTAATCTTCAGTTCCCAGGTTCGAGTCCCAGCTGGGTCAGCGTTGAGATTTGTCTCCGCAAAACTCCCTGCCCACGGTCAGTAGGGGACACCGATGGGCTTGGAAAGGCCGCCGTCCGTCGGATGGGACGTAAAGCCGTGGCCCCGTGTGCGGGAGAGCCATACCCTGTGCACGTTAAAGAACACGCTGGATGGCCTTGATGGGAGGCTACCATCTGTCTCCCAACAGCTGTTCCAGTGGGTCCCCAACCTTCTCTGAGCCTTTGGGGTCCTTGTGACCTGGCCATTTAGCCCATGGTGTGCAAAAAAGTGCCGCTCAGAGGTAAAACAACCCAACTTCTTTACAATGTAAAGAGCAATCATCATCCGTTGAGGAACGTGAATCACTATTAAAGTTTACAGTGCGGCACACAATCATCCCTTAATGGCCGTGAAAGCTTATTACAGAGCAATGCTATGTATTGACCTCTTCACAATATAGCGAAGTAACAGACAGATATTTTAGGTCCTGGGCAAAAACCTAAAGTAGTACCCTTTTCTTTCAGAAAAATATTAAAAAACAGATACTTCTTACCCTTTAATATGATTTATTATTGCTGTAAAACGCAGAGCATACATAAGCAAGCATGAAAAATTACATCATCTGCTTTCGAACTCAAATTCTCTTGGTTAATAAGTTTCAGATTGGTAATTCTGGCTTCACAACTTAAAACTTAACTTAAACTTTAAAGTTTCTTTCCTGTGAACTTAACAATGCTTTCTGTTCACATACTAAATGATGGAACATAAGAAGTAATCGAAAAATACTAATTTACGTAAACGAAACATAAATTAAAGGATTATTAACAAAGCTTGTGCACCTTCATCTGTGCTGTTATGAGAAATAAATGTTCTCAACAGCCTCGCCTTTTACGGAATAACAACACAATCACATCTCACCAGTTACTGGCCATTCTGCAAGTTCATTCGCAATCTTCTACACTGACATCATTAACAGTAATCAGATTTTCCTCGAGAATTTCGACAACTACAAACTCCAAGAGAAGAAAAAAGAAATCGTCTTTGCATATTACTGCAACTAAGATTCAACCGATCACTAAAAACGTTACCGAAACTTCGTATTAATCTATTCTGACATCCCAACGTCGAAATTCAGATAAAAAAAAAACTATCCATATATATTTCAACACAGCTTCCAAAAAACACAGTTTCTCAGATTTTAAACCAAGCAATCTCAGCAGATAGAAAAATTGAGCAGCGTTATTTCTATTACCCATCTTAAACCGACTTACTTTCATCTTTAGGAAGTACATTTAAGTCAAACGGGCCGCCGTTTGTTAAGCGATGTAGTTTGTAAGGAGTTGCTTTCCTCCACGCTTGCTCATTAATGACGGCACACGTAGAAACATTTTCCCACTTATTCCCAAGGGGAAGTTTCGCGCTTGCTGGCTAAAGTCGTTGCCATCAAGTAAACGCCACATCACCTTGCTTCATGTCAAAAGGTTAGGAAAAGGTGATGGAAAGCTTCGAATGCGTCCGCTTAATCCCTGGGCCCTTGCGCAGCTAAGCCATAGTTCGTCACTGTCTAAACTGTTCAGCTAAAGGACTATCAGCGACCGGGGCCAACCATTCAATGCTGCACTAAAGATTGAATGATGGATTTTCAGATGTTATGTCGTTGATTCTCCGGGCACTTAAATTATTTTATTTAATATTGTAAACTTGAACCAGATGAACGAGATTCTGATATTGTAGGAATTGATTCAGTATATAAATACACCAGCAACGTAACCGTAAATGAATTTCTTTGAGCGGGATTGCAATGTTTTATTTTAACGCAACACTTTTTTTTTTGCATACAATAGGCTAAATAGCCAGGCCACAAGGATTGGGTTGTTTTATCTCTGAGCTGCACTTTTTGCACACATTGGGCTAATAAATGGCCAGGTCACAAGGACCCCAAAGGCTCAGAGGTTGGATAATCCACTGGACAACTGTTCAGAAGTAGATGGAACCTGCATACAATGACTCTCCCACACATGGTACCATGATTTAATGTCCCACACGATGGCCTTTTCAAGCCAGTCAGCGTCAGATTTCTCACCGAGGTCAGAGTGGGGGTTAACGGAAAAAATCTGAAAGCAGCCACAGTTGAAATTCGCGCTTGGAACATTACGAGATTGTCAACTGAACCCAACCAGCCTGCCCCCGTCTCCCATTCGGGTAGGAAGTAGAGGATATTTTTCCTAAGGAAAAAAAGCATGAGCTGGAGCATTATTTTTCAAACTTTTTCTCCTATCCCAGCGTAACACATTTTGTACTGCGACTCAAAAAGAATAAGGCGCGTTTTAGTATAGCCAACAGATATAATAGCTTGAATTTATTTAACTTGAAAAAATATACACGACTTGAGAAAAAAAAAGAAAAAAAACGGACTCGAGGATAGTAATAGTTTTATATACTAATAAGAATTTTCGCATTTTTGCATATGCGCCCTAAAGAGTAGAAACCTAAAGCATATCGATGGTGCAATAAGTCACTGAGTTATGGTGCAATAAGCCGTTCGTATTCACTTCAAAGGAAGATAGGGTTGTTGGGTTGTTTTACCCCTGAGCGGCACTTTTTTGCACACCATGGGCTAAATGGCCAGGTCACAAGGACCCCGAAGGCTCAGAGAAGGTTGGGGGAGGGAACCCAGTGGAACAGCTGTTGGGAGACAGATGGTAGCCTCCCGTCAAGGCCATCCAGCGTGTTCTTTAACGTGCACAGGGTATGGCTCTCTCGCACACGGGGTCACGGTTTAACGTCCCATCCGACGGACGGCGGCCTTTCCAAGCCCATCGGTGTCCCCTACTGACCGTGGGCAGGGCGGGGAATTTTACGGAGATAAATCTCAACGCTGACCCAGCTGGGACTCGAACCTGGGAACTACAGATTACGAGCCTGGCGCGCTACCGACTAAGCCACCCCCGCCCCCAGGAAGATAGGGCGCTGGAATTATTGTTGAATAGGTAAATCGGCGCCCTAATCTTCCTTTCAAGTGAATACGAACTCAGTGACTTATTGCAACATCGATATGATTTAAGTTAATTTTTTTTCTTCTTACGACAAATATAGGAAGATAAATACATAAATTTAAAAAATGCCTTTCTTTGTCATTAGAAACACCTACTTTCAAAATTTTTTATTTGATATATAACTCGTAAACATCGACCACATTTTACCTATCTTTTGGAGTCGTACTTCAGGCAGCCCATGACATTGGAGATGTCACAAGCTTTGAGATATAACTCGTTAAGGTCGACCCCCGTGAAAATCTGCCCCCCCTCCCAATTTTTTATCAGGTGGGATGGTGGGGGGAAAATTCAAAATGGTTTACGACGATCATTATTATATGTGCTTTCATTTGACACCTAACTCGTAACTGAATATACTGGTTTCCATAAATTAAGGGAAAATGAGAAACATCGCGATAATTCGCCAAAAAATTGTGAGATCCTCACCAAACTTGTTCATGTAACCAGTAATGCCGAGTGAGCATATCGTATGCAAATTAGTCAAGGTTGCATCAATTTACATAATCGGATAGAAGTATAAAAACCGGTGTTTTGGAGTGGATCGTTATTTTGTGTTGTAAATGTAAGTAAAGAAATTCGAAATAGCCATTTTATAGGAATGACCTCGAGACATCATTTGCCAAATGAACTGCGTTGGAGAGCTATTGGCCAGCTCGAAGCAGGCCAAGGTCAGTCAGACGTGGCACGATGGCTGAATGTGTCTCCTTCTGTGGTCCACAGACTGTGGAATCAATTTCTTAGCACCGATTCCGCGTCTCGGAGGTTAGCCGAGGAAGGGCTAGAGTTACGACCACTGTACAAGACCCATATCTGCGATTAACAGCACGAAGGAGGAGGACGTCTACTCCCTCTCAGCTACGATCCTCTCTTGCAGCAGTCACTGGGAGGGTTGCATCAACTTCTACTGTGCGTAGAAGGCTTCATGAGGGAGGTCTGTACGCTAGAAGACCAGTAATTTGTATACCCCTCATGTCACGTACCAGGACAGAGGTTGAATTTGGCACGCAGGCATGTTAACTGGACAGAAGAGCAATGGAGGAGGATGTCCTTCACAGATGAGTCCAGATATTGCTTGCAGAGTAATTCCAAACATTGTTTGATATGGAGAGAACGAGGTGCCCGCTGTCATCCTAGTAACATCCGTCAGACAGTTACGGCGGAGGTAGCGTGTGTGTTTGGGGTGGCATTTCCTTAGGTGGACGCACAGACCTATACGTGTTGATGAGTGGGAACCTCAATGCTCAAAGATATAGAGATGATATTCTGGACTCTTATGTACTTCCTTACGCTGGTGCAATAGGTGAAAGATTAATCTTACAAGGCGATAACGCTCGTCCGCACAGAGCTCGACTAATGGAACAATACCTTCAAGAGTTTGGTTGTTTTACCTCTGAGCGGCACTTTTTTGCACACCATGGGCTAAATGGCCAGGTCACATGAACCCCGAAGGGGTTCATGTGACCTGGCCATTTAGTTAGGTTACTCGTCAAGGTCATCCAGCGTGTTCTTTAACGTGCACAGGGTATGACTCTCCCGCACATGGGGCCACGGCTTAACGTCCCATTCGACGGACGGCGGTCTTTCCAAGCCCATCGTTGTCCCCTACTGACCGTGGGAAAGGAGGGGAATTTTGCGGAGATAAATCTCAACGGACCCAGCTGGGACTCGAACCTGGGAACTAGCACTTATGAGCCTGGCGCGCTACCGACTGAGCTAGCCCCGCCCCATAGAAGCAATAGGAAGATAGGTAAAAACACTGCACTAGAGCATTATATTTTCACGCCATTTTTTATTATTATCGGCCTCAAATACCAGAATTAAGGGATTTCCCTACCGGGCATTACAATTAATAACGTTTTTACTTAGGGAATTATTTTAAATTTAAAATTCGTAACGCAGTAAACTAGATGAAAAATCCATTTATGAATCTCTTATAAATTAATAAACATGAATTATTTACTAATTATCATCACCATCCTCAAGCAGCCATGGGCGTTCGAATCCAAGCTGGGTCAGCGTTGAGATATACTCCGCAAAATTGCACGCCCTGACCACGGTCAGTAGGGGACACCGATGGGCTTGGAAATGCCGCCGTCCGTCGGATGGGACATTAATCCGTGGCCCCGTGTGCAGGAGAGTCATACCCTGTGCACGTTAAAGAACACGCTGGATGGCCTTGAGGGGAGGCTACCATCTGTCTCCTAATAGTTGTCCAGTGGATCCCCTCCCTCAATCTTCTCTGAGCCTTTGGGATCCTTTTGACCTGACCATTTAAGCCCATGGTGTGCAAAAAAGTGCTGCTCAGAGGTAAAAACAACAACAGCAGCCATGGGCTACGGAGGTCCAACCAGACCGTGCAATTCTGGTTAGCTTTTCAAAGAGTCAAACGACTTTTTTTTCAACTATCGATCAAGTGAAAAAGTACTAGAAAGATGAAACACATTTTGTCTTATTCGACGAAGATAGGGCCAACCAAAAACCACCAAGGGTTTCGACGTTTCCAATACAGAAGTAGCTGTAAGAAAGCCAAGGTCAATGAAAACCACTCTGTTCTGGGTACAGTGTTGAGGAATGCCCCACCCTTCAACAGGTTGCCTACACCTATTCTAGAAACTGCTGAGTTGTGTTTCAGTGACATCATTAACAGCAACACGAAGGTCGTCAGATGACCTGATTTTTTTTTCTGAAACCTCACCATTGCAGAAACAATGCAGAACAACCAACTTTCTCTTAACACCCGCCAAACTCCATCAACTAATAATAGAATAGAGATCCATTTCTGATGCAGTGCAACTAAGTATAGAGAAGAAATTGTCTTGAGTCAGGTAGGATTATGAACCCAGGACCTACTGATAACGTGTCGGGTGCTCTACCGTTGCCCAAGATTTCGTCTATAAACAACTGTGAACCTTACAGTATCTAATCAATTTCGTGTGGTTTGTTTTTTCCTTTTTTCTTTGGGGGGGGGGGGGCAAGGACCTAAGGCCTCAGATGAAGTTGGGGAAGGGGACCCACTGGATGGTTGTTAGGAGACATAGCAGCATACTGTCAAGGTCATTCACGAATTCTTTACTCTTCTGCATACGGAACCACGGCGCTACGTCAATCCGACGGATGGCGATCTTTCCAAGCCCGAAGATATCTCCCTTTCTAACCGAGGATAGAGTGGGGTTTAGCGGAGAAATCTCAACACAGAAACAGTTGGTACCCGAAAATGGGAACTACAAATTACGAACCTAGCGCGCTACCGCCTAAGCCAACCAATTTCGTGGAAACGGAGTGTCCAAAATTGAAAAAAATTATAATAGAAGGAAAAACTACGATATAGATGCAGTATCTTTCATTTACAGCTTACAACCTTTATTACGTGTAATACAATAATAAATGGCGTAAAACAACTAGATACAAACAAAAAATTCGTTTCCTGAATCTTAACCTTCGATATGTTATCACTGTCTTAGAACTTCTACGACAAAACTGCATCAGGTGAACATTGCATTTAAAAGACCCGTGCGAATTTCCACAATTAACTCAATTACAAACAAGCATACTTCAATCAAAGAAATTCATTGAAGCAAATAAACAGATAAGCAAGAATTTACCAACACAATAATGAACTTGCTTTAAATCCGCCGGAGTCAAACGACCTTCACAGGTAAGCAGTTTCTCTGGACCAGCTTTTCTCCCTCAGCAGGAACTCGAGCAGAAGCCCCAAATCCCCGTAAAGAGTGTGTTTATCAGCGGTAGGTGGGCCGATAACACCGAGTGCGTGTCAACGGGGCCGTCCCGCCTAACCTGTATGCGCGCCATCGACTCGGCACAGGTGACAGGTGTCTGCGGTTCGGCTCCTCGGGGAGGGTGGGGTGGTTGACCCCTAGGCGTCCTTCTTGGCCGCGTGCCGCACGTGACACTAGGGAAGAGGTCACGTGGCTAACCTGGTTTAGCAAACAGACAAGCGAAGACTGCAATCAGAAATAGGGAAGTAGACCAATCCCGATTCGGCGGTAGTAAGTTACGTGAAGTAAAAACTGATGCGCCGCGTTTCACTGTGAGGCCTGTTGCGTTTTTGCTTCAGAGAATGCTCATATAACGATGCAGAAGTGTGAACATATATTAATAACACCCTAGTAATTTATATATATTCCAATTATTTAAAAAATATTTTATGAATTTTAAAAACCAAGCTATACACATTCACCAAACTACACTTAGAACCCGGAAAAGAATAATTTTGAACTGATTTAACTTCTTAAAAAAACAGATTGGATGATATGCCAGTTATTTTTAATGTAATTCCAAGAAATCTACTGGACTTAAAAGATACTTTTAAGTAAAAAAAGCACTTCAAACCTGGTTGAATAAAAATTCGAGTTTATTGCAGAATTTTTTTTTTCTGCTCACGTCCGATTAAAATTTTAAAGTACTTAATTACGTTTCTGAAGTTTTTTTCCATTAAATGAAAGCGTCAAATTCATGATTTTTTTAACATACTTGGATTATCAAATAATATTCAGAAATATGTGATTATCAGAGACAATAATGCTATTTTACGAATTAGTTTTTTTTTTATTTTACATATATTTCAACTTTAGAAACTGTTGTTTTTTTTTTTGCCTTTTCGATAGCTAAAAAGCGCATACTTTTAATAAAAAACTAATTTATTTATTAATCATGCAATATCTTATCACAAAAACCTTGCTTCTGAACATTTTTCTGTCCGCGGTATCTTCGACTGAGAAACATTTGCATAAAGCAGTTGCTCCCTCATAAAATAAGCCATTTTTCTAAGCAATCGCTATGGGAGAAAAATTATCTTGTCATATATAATATTTACAACGCCTTTCACTAAAAGATTTCAGTCTCAATATGAACTTGTTTTACTAAATGTACTTTCGAGTACATTTAATATCGAACAAATTCGATATATATATATACAACGAGCAATCGGTCCAAATTAGGTTCGGTCTAATATTTTAACGGAAATATTTATATATATTCTGAAGTATAATGAATGTCATGACGTTCAAACCATATGGAGGTAGAGCAATTATTCTGTCATTCTGCTAGGTATTGTGGTACACTACCCCTCAGGGAAGCCCTTATCTCACTTGATACGCTGGGCATCCTTGGAATGTGAAGAATGTTGAGAGGCACCCGCGTTATTTTACAAGAGCAGTGTCAGAGCTGACGGTGAGCAACAGTGATTACTATTATTGATCATTCTGGTATATGTTGAAGTCGGCAACATAACTTAAGTTTGGGTAAAGAATTCTTTCACAATTCATCAGTTTTGTATAAGTTTCTTAAGACTGGCATTGCTGTTGTTAAATATTCACACTTCCATAACTCAATAAAATACTGAACGAATATTGTTGAAAATAGAGATTGCTGTATTTGACCTAGATCTTTATGCTATCACGCTTTTCAAAAAATATATATATATATTTTTTTGAAGTTACAGAGCTTCGACGTTAGCTTTCCATTGACATAGGGTTATTCCTCAATTTACGGAAACCGTACATGGCTTGATATTCTTTACTTTTTAAATTTCTGGTCTTTTTGCAAGCCAAAAGTTTACAACATACAAAATTCATTTAACGTTTTCCAAATATTTAAGTTACTATCTTCGCTGTTAAGTATTATGATAATAATGGGGTATAAAGCTATTTTACGAAAAATTAATAAAGGAAAAATTGTCTTCAAAGGAATAAAAAATCGGTTCGGTTCCACCAGGCTCAAGAAAAGTTTTTCTTTATATCTAGTAATATCATGAAACTTAAAAGCGAAAATAGTGGCTTAAATATTTGGTAAAACCAATAAATAGCTGTGTATATAACAATATTCATTTAACGTTTTTGCTTTTATAAATTTAATACATTCTTCGCGGAGACACAATGTTTTTACCGAGATGTATGGTGGGAAAATGCTATTTGAATTACTCTGTATAAATGATCCTGTTTTCAATACAGCTTGAAGATCGTTTTAATACTAGATTTACGATATCCGTGGCTTTCTAAAACAATTTCTGAAGTGCAAATTTTTTACTCAAACTTAACTAATTTTATTGTCTTACATTCTCAATCGATTCCATATTCGAAAGGAAAAGCATCAGTGAGGGTGGAAACAGTTAAATGTAATGGCGTAGGAAAAATGAGACAATTTTTTCGATATATAAATACATGCTTTGCAATGAATGAGTCAATATTAGGGATGCAATGCTTGCGTTCTTTTCACAAAACGTAAAAACCTGTCATGCAACTTTTGCTCAAGTTTTTAATATCCCACTGTAGCTCAGGTATCAAGCAAAAAATATTATTTTCCAATTCGTAAACTGATATCGCTTGTTGAAACAATCACTAAAAACTGACGAACTGCTATTTTGAAAGGCAATCAGAAAATTATCCTGTTTTGTAATTTTCTCATTGAAGCATCAATAGCATATTCTAAAGTTCATAATATTTCGAAAAAGGCCAGTGCTCCCGAATCATGAAAACGTTCTCAAAGAAAAACCGATGGGCTTGAAAAGGCTGCCGTACGTCGGATGGGCCGCAAAGCTGTGAGTCGTGTGCGAAAGAGCCATACCATGTGCAAGTTAAAGAATATGCTGGATAGCCTTGACGGAAGGCTACCATCTGTCTCCCAACAGCTGTTCTGTGGGTCCCCTCTCCCCAACCGGGGCCGTGCCCCAAATTTTTGAGCCCTCGGGATCTTTGTGACCTAGTCATTTAGCCCAATGTGTGCAAAAAAAAGGCCACTCAGAGGTAAAACAATCCAACCTTCTTCACGATATTCTCTGTGGTAATAATAACAAGTTTGTCAAAGCTACGTGACAAGCAGCTGCTTGACACGTAACTTATTTTTTTACTTTTTAAGAAAAATAAAAGTTTCTCTTACGTATACTCGATATTAGCAATGATAATAAATTGCAATGAAACTCAATTATACTTCTGTGTCATGTATATTCTTACGCCTAATATAAAGCCTTTAGGTAAAACTCCTGATAACCTTATATTCGTGTCAACAATTCTATTCTGTAACGTGAAGAATGAAGGCCGTTATCATTTCTGACACGACTATCTACCAACCTGACACACGACAGCTAAATAACATTACGTTTGCATTTACTTCAAAAAGTTTGGTCTTTCCTTTTATCCTTTGCATTCAATCACTGAGGTTACGTATACAGTAACGAATTCCCTATCTTCCTCAAACTCGTAATTCAGAAAACCTTTTCAGTTGAGAGGCGAGTCTATTCTGTGGTTAATAGAAATTACCTCTACTAGGTAGAATCTGACGTTCCTGAATCCCAGTGCGTCTTCCAAAAGCTGTCTCGTTCCGTAGATGGAAAAGTTGAAAGAATGCCAAATATTGGAGGGCAAACCTCAGTGAAATCAGTTGTTTACGGCGCATAGCTTAAGAAGGAAGGCTCCGAGTCGAGTATATGTGCGAGTACGTGCGTGCGTGCGTGGATGCGAGTGCTCAGGCTCTACCATCATGCACAGCAAAGGATGGAAACAGGTTAGTTGGCTTTAAGCCAAGGACTCGCGCCAAGCTGAAACAGCGGAGACATCTGCGATGAACTGCGGCTGGAGACGCAATCCTCCATCCGTTCTGTGCGTGCACTTGGACTTCAAAACCGAACAAATAAAATGGAATTAACTATCAATTAGCGACCTTCTCTCTAGTTAACCGCTTTATGCATGGGGTGTATTAAGAAAGAAATACAGTTCAAACAATTACAGAAAAATAGTACAAAAGAATTCATCTTTTGAAAGGAGCTGGTGAGTCGATCAAGTACCATGACATAATACAGAGCACTTCAAATTACCAGATTTTTCTCTTATTCCAGGTGGAAGCCAAATTATCAGCTCTGTAACCCCTAAAAATAAGCATTTGGGGGGGGGGGGGAGTGAAACCAAAGCTAAAAAAACTAAATGTTTTTCAATAATATGCATATTTCAGAGATAAGTCAAAGAT
This sequence comes from Ryuthela nishihirai, assembly GCA_038380435.1. Classification (NCBI taxonomy): domain Eukaryota; kingdom Metazoa; phylum Arthropoda; class Arachnida; order Araneae; family Heptathelidae; genus Ryuthela; species Ryuthela nishihirai. The sequence continues at coordinate 67,355,330 of JAWZYU010000019.1, read as the reverse complement.
GAGTTCAATAGTTTTGGCCCAGTCACGCTGGATCGGACTCAAAATAGCACAGACGGTGCTTACAGTCAATATACAGTAATCATTTACAGTAATATAATTTCTTCTGATTATAATCATTTACAGTAATATAATTTCTTCTGATTATAATCATTTACAGTAATATAATTTCTTCTGATTATAACTTCAACATTTTAGTCAGTTTTTAGTAATTAAAGTTAATAGCACCATGAGCCTTTGATAATTTTTTTCTAAGTATTCTTTCTTTTTCATTAATAAATTGCTAGAGTTTATTATAACTTAGCTTCTACGAATTATTTCTAGTATTCATCATTCAAAATATAATTAAATTTTTAAATATGTCTTCAAGCAATTACAAATATTTTAAGGTTTGCAACAGCTTATAATATGAAGAATTAAAAAAAAAAGGTTTAGCGCCATACATCCCTCTATATATGTTTTACGATACATAAGAATATTTTTTTCTCTCTCCCTAACCTGGCTCGGACTCAGTAATTATGAAAATGTTTCGGGCCCAGGCTCAAAAATTTGAGCCCGAATTCACCTTTAGCATTTAAAGAATTGTAGAAGTTGGAATATTTAACAACGGGTCGCTAATTGAAAAGAGTATACACAATATTGAGAAAAACTGGGAAAATCATTATACAGATTTCTAGAGTAAATTCTTACGACTGGTTATGTTGTTATTATATATTCCAACATCCATAATTCTTTAAACACTACATGGATAAGGTTGAAGGCCAAAACTGATATACATTTATATTTAACTTCAGTCAGTTTTCGAAAATAGTGCTCCAAGATTGATTTCCCTTAAGAGAATATTAGGCATAATATATTCTGTAGTTTCGAGATTACCTGGCCCTCGTATAAAGGCTGCAAACTGTTCTCAGCTTGTGTAAAGAGTTAGACCACAATGGTTTAAATTTCTGTTTTAAAGAAATTAATCATTTAATTTTTGAGGTAAGGTTGGCTCAGTCGGTAGCGTGCCAGGATCGTAATCTGTAGTTCCCAGGTTCGAGTCCAACTGTGTCAACGTTGAGATTTATCTGCAGTAAACCCTCACCTTGCCCTCAGTCAGAAAGAGGATACCGATGGTTTGGAAAGGCTGCCGTCCGTCGGATGAGAAATAAAACCGTGGCTGGTGTGCAGGAGAGCCATACCCTATGCACGTTCAAGAACATGCTGGATGGCCATGACGGGAGGCTACCATCTGTCTCCTAACAGCTGTTCTGTGAGTTCCCTTCCCCCAACATTCTCTGAACACTCGAGGTCCTTGTGACCTGGCCTTTTAGCCCATTGTGTGCAAAAAAGTCCCCTTCAGAGGTAAAACAACCCATTTTTTATTTTGCTTATAAAAGGTTTTTTTTTTTTAACTATCAATTTTCGACTGAAATAATTTAAAAAAGAATATTTTAACAGATTTGACATGTGTAGTTGGCGTAAGTCGACCTATCTAGACTTGAAAAAATGCCCTTTTAAGAATTACAATGAAGTCGTAATTCGAGGCACTGAAACAAATAAAAGAACAAAAAACCAGAGAGCAAGGATGCTAAAAAACATCGAAAGGATTGCCAACAGTTTGACATGCCTCGTACAATCGCCAGTTTTGTTAAAACATCAAAATTTTAGAGGAATACTGAAAACTAAGAGTGACTAACTTTTATCTCTGGTACGCTGAAAAACATTTCAATGTCAGTGTTGTAATTTCAACACAAAAAAGTTGATTTTATGAAGAACGTGACATCATTTTATATACCCATCAGTGATCTTTCACTAAAAGAAAATCTTAATGTGAACTACAAAATACGAAAAATTTGCAAATCACGAGGAACACAAACTTAGTGAAAATACGAAACGCTTCTTAAAAACAGAAAAATAAAAAAAAACTCCATCATAGGGAAAAGATACAAAAGTTGTCAATTATGATAAAGTAATAAAAAAATAAGTGCATAGAGAATGGAGTTAAATGAACTGTCAGAAAACATTAGCAAAATTTTTCTTCCATACGTAGAAGTCATTATTTATTAAAATCTTATCATTCCTGCAAATTTGCAAATGCAAACTTTAACAACAGTCAGAACATAATGTGCGTTGAAGAATCAAAAGTTTTCCTCAGAGCTCTTGGATGATTCACAGTGCTAACAGCAATACCTCCCCTAATGTGATTACTGAAAAACGCGGGAGCGCATCCATACAAAAACAATGCATTTTCAAATTTCAGTTCATCGCTTTCAAACATGATCAATTAAAATGGGGGGAGGGGGAGGTTCAATTTTCTAACTGTTCACGAGAAACTGGCTGGTGAAACATAAAATTACTTGGAATACAAAGATTAAATCAGTTAAAAAAGTCCTAAATGCGCAAAAATCTCGTTTATAAATTTAATTTTTTTACCATGATATAATTTCAGGAGAGGGAAGGAGTACATTACATACAATTATGGACACCAATTGCCTACATGACTGGAATTACCACCAATGTCAACAGAAAGTTAACAACTTCCAAAACCAATTTTATTAAAGGAAAAATTTTGTCTTCCTAGGGAAACTGCAGTAAGCATATATATATACATGTGTTCCTCTTACTCGTTAATAATTAAATACATATTAATCAAAATATTAATATCTATCAGTAACTTCTGCATTAAAATATTAAATCATAGACATTTCATATCTACTTTTATTACAAAACTTCTTCATTTTCGTAGCACAGATATTCAATCGTTTCACTTCGCAAACTTTGTTTCAAATATTTATCTCTACTTGCACCCTTTTCTACTTTTGAACATCTTGTATTAAGGAACTAAAGAAAAATAGTGCCTTAGAATAAAAAAAAGCAAAACTCACTCTGAAAGAACTTTGGTTCGCAGCAAAACATAAGAAAGAATACGTTCTACCAACAACTAGCTGAAAACTGAGGACAAAGAATGAAACAATAACCTGAAAAACTTTCTATTACTAATTACATATATCTGCACAAATGTGGTACAGTTATCTCATTTTACAATTTAAACTTTTTTCGCCAAATGCAGAATATTCATTCTTGCCACGAGATAGCAGGAATCAATCCAACATTAAAAAATCCCTTGTAAAAACGACCATTTTATCCTCCAATTTGTTCCTTTAGAAAATATTCATGAGCAAAGGGTGAATTTATATCTTTCGATATAAATTTCAGTTACTCATGCGCAAGACGTTAAAAATGCTATCTTTTAACTTTTCGCATGCATTCATCGTTCACTCTCCAGTTATGCGAAATTATATTAATTTTGTGATAATGAAACATATTGAATAGACTGTCTCGCTATACGCTACAATCTCTAAAATGGTTTTGTACCAGACAAGCATTATGAGTAGACCAGTAACCTCTGAACTATTCAATTAACTAAAATTTTTGAATATTCATGATAATTAATCTTAAAACTTTTTTTTTTAATTTCAAAATGTTGAACTCTGATTACCATTCGTTTCGTTTCAATTGTGGAAAACGAAAAATTGGTTCATCTTTCACTATACATTTATAACATTTTAACGTCACTTATATTTGGGTAACAAACTGCAACACTAGTAAATATTAAATTTATTATGCTTCCATATATATTTATTTACTACAGTCAAAGCAAAGTTTACCAACTACAACCGGATCATAAGTTAAGCCAATTCATGTATAAGTATTTCAAAAAATGTGACAAAAGGCTTCAATTTATATAACTATATATTAGCAATTTCACATTTATGTGGTTTCTGATAGCACACAGCAAACCGATGCATCCCACATCACAATTTTAGTCACTCAGTTTTAAACTTCCACTGAATTTAGCATCCCCTCTCATCTCCTCCCATATTTCTACAGATTTCAAATAATTTAACCCATCAAGATGTGTAATAGCAATAAAAAAGCTTGGTATGTTGTATCCAAGATCAGGGGAGTTCAACCTTTGTCACTGACGGTCATTTTTCAATAACGGAAGCAATATATTCTCAGAACTTGAACACATTATATTGATTAATTGGCATAAAAATTTAAATACATACAATTTTCAACACATGGATATTACTATTATTCACATCATTTTATGTAGTCACTTTTAGAAACTGAATTTAGAAGTTTTCTTGATTGAGAATACTGTCATGCGAAAAAATAATATCCATCTGCATGCATTTTGTAGTGGATGGAAACTTACCTTTGGAGCTAGATACAAGCCATAGCTTGCATATCCCTGCCCTAATAAATGATAAAATGGAAATCTTGAACTGTTTTCTTGATGTCCTAACAAAAATTCCAGAGAAGATTCTGTTCTCATATGGATGATTATACTGCTAAATATTTTCTATGAGCTGGACATTTCATGCTTGCAAGAGACCACATGGACGTATAAAAGTCCAATATTTTTTAAAAACCTAAATTTCTCTTTTTCGGGATGTGATGAGAGCAATTACCTAAATGGTGTAGCTTTGCTTCTCAGGCAGGAATGCGAGTAATAAACTCTTTTACAATATGAATGCATTAATGAACGGTTTCTTACAAATAATTTAAAACTGATTAAAAGACTTTAATATTATCTGTTGCTATCCCATCAATGAGAGCTCTGGTGAGAATGGAATGTAAAATTTCATGGATAACATCTGAATATTTAGAATTCTGTCAACAGTCTTTTGCTAGATAAGTGGAAACTCTTGTGCTAGGTGACTCAAGAGGGAAAAGAGGTTGTAGAGGGTATCAAGCATATCAATAACTCTCCCCCTCCCAGCATTTGACTCAAACATGTCAGTCTTCCCTCCCATTAAAATTTTCTGGGTATGCTACTATGGATGACTTCAAATGCTAAAGTTAGTACTGACTCACCTTTGGTTAGAATAGATCTTTTGGTATTAATAGTTGCAATAGCAATGGGGAATGTCTCTGCTGGTAAGAAAATTTAATGGTTGAAATAACTAACACTGATTGCATAGGAATATGATTGATTATATACTAACAGCAGGCACATACCCAGGATTTAGTTTTGGGGGGAAGTGTGTGTGTGTGTGGGGGGGGGGGGGAATTAGAGAATATAATTTCTGGAGGCTTTTTTTTTTCTTTCTTTTTTAGAATAAGACTTGAGGAGGGTTTTCCAATAATAAATATTCCACCGAAGAGGATAGGTTAAAATTACATTTTATATGGAATAAAATTTTACAGCTGGTTTTCAGATCTATTTCTAGTGTCAGACATATATTATGGGGCTAAAATAATAATATACAAAGACAACTGTTTCGTATTTCAAAGCAGGGAGACAATTTTGAGATTTTGAATAAGACAACCGGATTTTTCAGGGAGGGGGATCCATACCCCCTGGTCTCCCCCTGAGTATGTCCCTGACATGAATAACAGAAAAGGGGCTATTTCTCTTTGGTATGCAGATCGCATAGAGGAGCTGAAATTGAGTCTCATCATCTTGCTAAAAGTGTCTTGCAACTAAAACTTAAGACCCTCAGGCATTCAAAGCTCATCACAATATATTACTCAGTCATTATGACAACTGGGATTATATCTAAATAATCATTGAAAGGTGATATGAATTTTTGGTTTGAAAACTGAAGCAAAGGAAGTTGCCAAAAAGTACAACAGAAAGTACAACAATTCAATCATATAATAAATATTTTTCATGAGGAAAAAAATGTGAATAAGATTGACAGGTAAGAAATTCAAGGTTATTGAAGGTGAGGTTTCTGTCATTGCTAGATGGCCTAATATCAGTTAGTTCTACTACCCTAGTTACCAGGGGGTAAAAGATATTACTACTGAAATTCTAAAGGGCTGGAAACACCTGGATCTAGGGAAGGCGACCAATCTCCAAGATTGCTGATAAATGGAACGGAGGAAAAAAAATATTAAACATATTTTAATATGTTTTTTTTTCTGAAGACTAATGAAACAGATTAATAAACATGTAAAGGATCAGTTAACAGCTGATAAGAATCTTTGGCTTGATAGCTTGGCTGACAAAGCTGAGGAAGCAGTTAGACAGCACAACAGCAGGAGGTTGTACCAGATTATTAATGTTTTATGCGGGAAGAAACAGACAAGTACACAGGGATTTAGGGATAAACATGGCAAGGTAGTTGAAGGTGAGGATTCTGTGATGGCTAGGTGGGCTGAGCATTTCAGATATGTTCTAAAAAATGTGATTATTTCTACTCCCATTGTTTGTAATGAGGATAGATGCATTGCTGGCTTTTATGATGGCCCTATATCACATTCCGAAATGCATTGGCTATCGCTAAATTAAAACTACATAAATCCACATGGGTGGACGAAATCATCACTGAAATGCTTAGAGCTGGGAACATTTGTGTTGTCACATGCCTGACTGAAATTTTGAATTTTTTTTATGATAAAGGTGTTGTTCCCAAGGATTTTATTAGAGCTATCATTGTCCCAATTTTTAAAAAAAGTGATTGCAGTTCGTGTGATAATTATAGGGGAATTAGTTTACTTTCTGTTCCAGGTTTTTTGCATGATTATATTTAATAGAATTAAGAATTTGGTTGATGCACAACTGCGTGATGAACAGTGTGGATTCAGAGTGGTAGGAGGATGTATTGATCAAATATTTTCATTTAGGCAGATTCTTGAGAAATGTTTAGAGTTTCAGAAACCTGCAGTTGCTAGCTTTATAGATTTCAAAAAGAACATTTTCCTGTGATACTTATTTCTAATTTGGCTAACTGGCATAACTTGGTGATAGTCCTTATGATCAGTGAGTACAGAGAAATTAGAGTTCCATATATCAAATAACCTCAATCAAAATGTCTCATTTTTCAAGCACATACACAGTGCATCTTTTTAATAAAGATGAAGTTTGTATAAGTGAAAAAATATATTATGCATTATTTAATTATGCTTAATTTATTTATTCTAATTATTTCCAAAACAAGGAAATAGTCCTCTGTAATTAAAGTACTAGATACTGATCAGTAAAAATACTATTAATTCAGAAACTGGCATCACCTACCTACCTTGTCACAACATGCACCAAAAAGCACATTTTTTTTTTATCAGTCAGAAAACATTATTAGCATGCAAATTCTACTTTATCACAACTTAAGCTCTCTCTACAATATGAAGTCCTAAAAAAAAAGTTGTCATTTTATCATCAACATTTAAATAAGACTTGTGATTATCTTCAGTTATCCACACCATTCCATATTAACCAGTACAGAAAAAGCATTTTCTCTAAATATTTTTGTCCCCTATTAAAACATTATTAACATAAACCATATGATTTTGAAAATAAAATTGCAAAATTTCACGTAGGCTGTGCAGAAAAAAGTTTTGCATTAAACAACATTTTGACTATCTGACCCAGTGTCAGACTTTACACAGGATACTACCCTGACATATACCTGAAATTATTCCAAGTAAAAACACAGAACAGTTGGCAAAAAGGTGTACTTACATAGTCATGAAATGCCTTGGCTTCACTAGAATGTTCACATGTATCCCTCCTTTCTGGAGCAGCACAATATAAGTCCCAAAATACACTGAAAAGTTAAGAATTAATTTTATTTATATTCATTATCTTAATACACTAAGAAAAGCATATGAAACATGTATGTATCTGCAACATGCTGAAGACTTGTTACTAGTACTTTGCAAAGACAGAAAGCTATTACAGTTCAGATTTAATTCTATAATTAGATTTTGCAAAAATTACTGTTTTGGGTTAATTCTTGTGGAAGAGGTGGACTTGGGAAAAAACACAAATCTTTCATTGGGGCAGTAATGGCTCAGTTGGTATCATGCCAGACTTATCTGCAGTTGCCAGGTTCGAACCCTACCTGAGCCACCATTGACATTTATACCCATAAAACTCATCGCCTTGTAGGGGACACTGATGGGCTTGGAAAGGCTGCTGCTGTCCATCGGATGGGATGTTAAGCCATGACCTGTGTGTGGGAGAGCTGTACCCTGTGCATGTTAAAGAACATGCTGCATAGCCTTGCAAGAGGCTACCATCTGTCTCCCAACAGCCATCCAGTCAGTCCCCTCCGCTGACCTTTTCTGAGCCATCGAGGTCCTTGGCAATTTAACCCATTGTGTGCAAAAAAGTGTCGTTCAGTGGCAAAACAACCCAACCCTACCTTTAATTGACATAGTATATAAAAAACTTACTAGTCATTCTAAATATTCATGCACAGAGAGAACACATTCTTAAAATTTTCTATTACCTAGAATCAATCACTTGTAGAAAACGTGTAATAATACTCTCTCCTCAGTTATCCATTTACAACAGATATTTATTTTTGTTTTAGAGAAAAGACATGAGAGGAAAGACCACAGCATAAAAACAATACACATTTCAATGTCTTCCACCAGATCCGAATCCAAGGTCCCTTTGCTCCCCAATCAAATACACTAATTCCCTCAACCACCTGGATGGAGTAGGTAATATAAGAAATTACTCATAAAACTCCTCCACCCATTCTCAAACAGTGGGCATGTGCCATAGGAGCGAGGAATTTAAGGAAGTATATATTATAGACAACAGTAAATATGCAAAGTGACTAAACTTGGATTAAAACTTTGGCTCGAAACATATTCCTTCAGACCATCTTCCATTCTAGTATTAAAGATTCAATTTAATCGGTTTATAATAGGTTAATCGATTGTTGTCCCACTCTTCTCAAAGATTTTTCTTCGGATCTCGACTCTGATTATAAGAGTATTTTCATTTTTTTTTTACACCTTGCAAGCCCGACCCAATTCTTCCAGAATAATTCTCTGGTTTGGTACTGATCCCTTTAAGATCTTATAAACATATATAATCCTTGATTTCGCTCTACCAATAAAAAGTCTGTCCACCAATGGTGTGCAAAGGGGGTGGACAAGGTAGGCAGAGAATGTACTTTGCCCACCCATGAATTTAGGTTTGATTTTAACGTTGCAAATGATACCTACAGAAAAACTATTTCTATATTCAGCTGCAACTGAAGATCAGAAATGATCCAGGGCTTCACTTTCGAAATATAATATCGGGTGCTCATTTGTAAAGCACTTTATATGACAAGAGATTTTTCCATCTGCAGCTAGTAAACAAAGAAAAACGGGAAAAAACTTTGCACACAATTCAAATGGGAAAAGCTTATTATGTATTATAATGGAGAAGCAATTAAAATGGAAAAATTCAAATGGTATCCATTTTATTTCAACTTCTTTATCCTGCTATCATAATTTTAAGATTCGAAAAAAGATACGAAGAAGCTGAAGTCTGGCGCGCGGGTCCTCCCCCCCCTTCCGAAATCCCGTCGTCTTATACGAAATCGCAAACTTGTCTACTTCCTTTTAAATCCAAACAAGTGTCAGTTTTTGTACAATTTTATTTTAGCCTCAAATACCAGTTAAATGGCATGAAAATTTCTAAATAACAACACAATTTTTAAACAATATTATCTTGAACCATAAGCAAAGGTGCATATATGTAAACTGTTCTAATTGAATTCAGAAGCTTTCCTACAGTTTCTCAGTATTTCACTTTATTATTCCCAAATGGAAACGAATTATTTCTTCTGTTTCATCCTCTTCTTATTCTGTTTGTAGTTATTATAAATTATTAGTATTTCAAACTTGTCTACCTGCTTTGAAATCCAAAGCATAATTTTATTTTATTTTATTTTAGCCCCATGTTATAATACTCTACATTAAAATAGATTTTAAAATATAAACAACCATATTTTATTCCATTGAGAATACCATTTTAACTTTTCCTGGGATTTCGTAGAGGGGGGGGGGGGGGAGTCCGGAACCCTTGAGTACGTCTTTGTCTTAAGCATGTTTGTCCGGACCCCGCTGAGTGAATATAAATGAATATCCAATATCCTATGGAATATTTCTGCAATTGGGAAACCACAGTAAAGTCTTATTCTCTGATAACTCCCCCCCCCTTCCCCCCACTACCGCCTCCCCGAAACTAAATCCTGGTGCATACCCGACTTTATTCTGCCAACCCTAAAGTTTTGGACTTCGCACGCTACTGCTGTTCGTAGTAGAATACAGTTTTGCTTATTCATATATATTAACATTATTAGATTGTAAAGAAAGAAATTTCCACGCAATTTATTTTTAAATTATTTTTATAAATGATATGTAAATTAAATGATTTATATAACTTCGCCGACAATGTTACTCAATTACTTTTCAGTACAGTATTTACACATCACTTTTATTCTACAGTTTTCGCAAGACCAAAATAAAAAGAAATTATTGATAATACATTTCGTTCTTTCAACTCCCATCATTCAATTAAAATATTTCTGCTGGTATTGGAGAAGTAAAGAAGACCTACAATGCTTTAATATACTTCAAAAACGAGTCGCACCGCTTGAATGAAAAGAATAACATCGATATTATGTATGTGATTGTAGAAGGATAATCGTAATAATGCATTTCTGTCAGATCGTACAATTTGGTGGCTTCACCACAAATCGTATGAAGTGCGAAAAGTGGGTGGCATTTACGTGGCACGGGGTGGCCACAAACAATGGCGTCCAAGAGCGGGACCCGCGGGACGCAACTGGGCCGACCGGTAAACAAGGGACAAAGACACAGGAAACAACGTGCGCGATGAGGTCACAGCTGCGCGAGCGAGCGCGGCTACCGACCCGTGGCAGCCGGCCGAAACGCCCGGCCGGGGCTACGGAGTCTCAGCTGAACGTTAAACGTAACGTATAAAAACGGCCTGGGGGGCTTTCTGGTTCGTCGAGGTAACATTGGTAAATGTACAGGCGTGAAGCTTCTGATACGAACATTTGGGCTTTGTAACTGAACAGAAGCTATTATTGAAATATAATAGTAAGCCTGAAAAGGCTGGGGGGGGGGGACTATAAAAATACATATCGCTCCTGACGAATATGAGATGTTTGTTTTCAAAGAGAATCGAAGTTTTTCATTTACCGATTTTCTCAAGATCTAACAGTATAAATTCGAACTAATGGATGATTGGGAAAATGCAAATATTATTACTTTATTAGCACCTATAAAACACAAAGAAATTTTATCTCGAAAAAGGGGGTCACGGACCCCTGGTCCCCCCCCCCTCGGGTACGTCTTTAAAATAAAAAATAATAATAAATACCCCCTCAAGCAGCTGCTTGGCCACAGAGGTCTGACAGGAGCCTGTCAGTTTATATGCCATAGTAGATGGACTGAGAGGATGGCAGGACCTCAGCAGAAAAACGACACAAACAGCCATGCCTTACCCGGGGCTCGAACCCAGATCCCTTAGATCAGTAGCCAAACGCGCTAACCACTCGGCCATGGGACGGCTTTGCCTGAATCATTTTTTCCGGCCCTCCGAGTGAATGTAAATGAATATTAATATTTTCGCGTGGATAATATCTATCATTTAATTTGAAAAGAGTTTACTTATTTTTATTTAATTTTATTATTATTACTAAAAATTTATAAAAACTAAAAATAAAATAAAAAATAAATATTCCCCTCAAGCAGTTGCTTGCCACAGAGGTCTGACAAGAACCTATCAGTTTATATGCCATAGTAGAAGGTCTGAGAGGATGGCAGGCCCTCAGCATACAAACAGATTAAAATAAAAAGAAACAAACAATAATTCACTTTGTTTCCATTTGGAAGTAATTAAGTTAAATATTGAGAAACTACAGGAAAGCTTCTGAATTTAATTACAACAGTTTACATACATGCACCTTTGCTTATGGTTCAAGATAATTTTATTTAAAAAACGGTGTTGCATTATGGTCACTAAAAACTTTTCATACCATTTAATTGGTATTATGCATTAACACTTTAGCCCGCGGATTACCTTCATTGTAAAAAAAAAATGTCCGTAATGAAAATGGTCGAACAGACTTCGTATCAGTTCACAAAAGAAAGAAAAAAATGTACAGAAAATAGTTTTAGTTTCCCAACCACCACACGCAAGTAAATTCCGTAATGGTCAGTGTTCTTGAATATAAAACTGTTTCATATTAATTCTTATTCGCATTCGTATTTACAGTGCTCAAATCAAAGGAAGTTTTATTGATACCGAAATTATGATGATTCTTTGTTTAAAACAGTGATTCTTATTTTCTAGCGACTCTTTCGTGAAAAAACAAAAAAAATAATTTTTATTTAAAACTAGTTAAAAATAGACGGCAGTAGCGGTCTATTTTTATCGGTTTGATAAACTAGATATTTTGATACTGAAAACAGATATTTTGATAAACTCCCCCAGAAAATTTCTGATACGCCCCCGTTGGGAAACACTGGTTTAAAATAAATAGATGGAGTAAGAAATATAAACATGACAAATCACTAAGAAATACATAGTGTGCATTGTTCAATATGTTACTTTTCAACGAATTGTAATATTTTAGTGCGCAGTTTTTTTTATACTACTTTTGACCATTATGTAGTTCTAAAACAAGAACTTTTAATGTAATCATTTCGTTCTGGTTCTACTCATCACTAATTTCCTAAACCATTATTGGTGACGTTTTATTTTCCATGAAGCCAAATTTTCATAAAAATGTCGTACGAGTGCCAAAATGTGTAATGGATTAGACTGTTCTACCTCTGAAATGAATTTTTTATGAAGTAAATTAAATGGACTAAATTAATGGCCAGGTAACAAGGACCCCCAAGTGCTCAGGGAAGATTGGTGAAGGGAATCCACTAGACAGCTGTGAGGTGACAGAGTTGGATTGGGTTGTTTTACCTCTGAGCGGCACTTTTTTTGCACATCATGGGCTAAATGGCCAGGTCACATGGACCCCGAAGGCTCAGAGAAGGTTGTGGGAGGGGATCCACTGGAACAGCTGTTGGGAGACAGATGGTAGCCTCCCGTCAAGGCCATCCAGCGTGTTCTTTAACGTGCACAGGGTATGGCTCTCCCGCACACAGGGCCACGGCTTAACGTCCCGTCCGACGGACGGCGGCCTTTCCAAGCCCATCGGTGTCCCCTACTGACCGTGGGCAAGGGGGGGAATTTTGCGGAGATAAATCTCAACGCTGACCCAGCTGGGACTCGAACCTGGGAACTACAGATTACGAGCCTGGCGCGCTACCGACTGAGCCACCCCCTGAGGTGACAGAAGCCTCCTGTCAAGGACATTCAGAGTATGGTTCTCCTGTAAAAGGGGACATGGCTTAGCATTCCATCCGACGGACAGCAGTTTTTCCAAGCCCAACGGTGTCCCTTTCTCACCTAGAACAGAACGGGTATTAGCGACGAAAATTCTCAACGCTGGTCCAGTTCTCATTCCACTCAGGGAACATCAGCATCAGATTACGATATAAGTGAAATAGCTGAGATCACTGTGAGAAAACCTATACAAACTACAAAAAACTTAATTTCCCCGTCCTTAAAACATGCAGAAAAAACAATTTAAAAAGGAAACTAACCAACTAATTATAAAAATAAAACTATCGATCAGTGATTTGTGAAATCACTGACTGATTGACAAGTAATTGTTATCTCAATCAACCAATGGCATTATGAAAACTATTGATGCATCAACTGCGCTCTTTTTGCTTCACAAGTTGACATACGCCTCGCATTTCCGAAATGGGTAAGAAATTTATCGAAAATCTTAAAAAAAAGTGAAGCTACTTCATTCAGCGTTCTGCATGGATGAGCGATTACTGTTATATACAGAAATTTTGACCTATTTCCGTAACATCTCACTGATACACCACTTTTCGTGCCCGAGTATTATTGTACTCAGTCACAATATTATTGTACTCTAATCACAATCAACCAATGTCTATTTTGAATACCGATAAGCAATTTTCAAACGCAAAATATTACCAATCTCCGCACTGACGCCTTTTTCCCAAATCTGTATGAAGCAGTTTGCACTAAAGTTGCCCACAAGTGCAGATGTTCGCATTACACCATGTAAGTGAGATTTCTGTGCTGATGGTATCGTAACAGCGTCGACAAGTGAACAAACTATGATGACACCGTCAAGGAGCGCAGACCACCTGAGACAACAAGGTATAGCATGCAGTCTTATGATGACTCTAGCACGTGAACAGATGCGTGTCGAGCTTCCGCATTGCGTTCTTTTACCGGCTGTTGTTCTCATTCCTTAACTTTCCTCCTTTTTACACTACTCTTTACAATTCTCACTATAAAATATAACTTTTTTTTTGCTTTAATGAAAACAACTCAACTTCGAATCAACATAGTCGTGAAGGATTGATTTTGGATTGGGTTGTTTTACCTCTGAGCGGCAGTTTTTTGCACACAATGGGCTAAATGGCCAGGTCACATGGACCCCGAAGGCTCAGAGAAGGTTGGGGAGGGGACCCACTGGAACAGCTGTTGGGAGACAGATGGTAGCCTCCCGTCAAGGCCATCCAGCGTGTTCTTTAACGTGCACAGGGTATGGCTCTCCCGCACACGGGGCCACGGCTTAACGTCCCATCCGACGGACGGCGGTCTTTCCAAGCCCATCGGTGTCCCCTACTGACCGTGGGCAGGGCAGGAAATTTTGCGGATATAAATCTCAACGCTGACCCAGCTGGGACTCGAACCTGGGAACTACAGATTACGAGTCTGGCGCGCTACCGACTGAGCCACCCCCGCCCCGTGAAGGATTGATAATTTCTTAAATATCGAATACCTTATTTACTCCCAGTGCCGTCCCGTGGCCGAGTGGTTAGCGCGCTTGGCTACTGATCTAAGGGACCTGGGGTTCGAGCCCCGGGTAAGGCATGGTTGTGTGTGTTGTTTTTCTGCTGAGGTCCTGCCATCCTCACAGACCTTCTACTGTGGCATATAAATGGACAGGCTCCTGTCAGACCTCTGTGGCAAGTAGCTGCTTGAGGGGGTATTTATTTATTTTTTTTATATTTACTCCCAGTGGCCAAGCGGTTACCGTGCTTAGCATCGAATTAGAGGAATTTGCGCTCATCTCTACCTTTCCTAATAGCTCTATGGCATATTATACTGGCATGGCATAGTATACTGCCTGAAGATATTTTTTTAATATCTACTGAATAATGTTGCATCCAACCGAAGATCGAAAGGTTAGGGGGCTGGGATTGGTTCAGTCGGTAGCGCGCCAGGCTCGTAATATCCAATTCCCAGGTTCTAGTGCCACTTGTACCAATGTTCAGCTTCATCTCTGCTAAGTTCTCACTCTGCTCTTGTCAGTAGGAGACTGCGATGAGTTTGGAAAAAAAACCGCCGTCCTTCAGACGGGGCGTAAATCCGTAGGCCCATGTTCGGGAAAGTTATGCTGGATTGCCTTGACGGGAGGCTTCCATCTGTCTCCTAACAGCTGTCCAGTGGATCTCCTTCCCCCAACTTTCTCAGAGTCCTCGGAGTCTTTGTGACCTGGTATTTAGACTATTGTGTGCAAAAAGATGTACAGTTCAGAGCTAAAACAACCCAACCCGAAAGGTTAGACTTTTTTTAATAAAAAAAATAATAAATACCCCCTCAAGCAGCTGCTTGCCACAGAGGTCTGTGAGGATGGCAGGACCTCAGCAGAAAAACAACACGAACATCCATGCCTTACCCGGGGCTCGAACCCAGGTCCCGTAGATCAGTAGCCAAGCGCGCTAACCACTCGGCCACGGGACGTAGTCCTTTTTTACCCCACTGCAAATACCTGCAATACCCTTCACAACAATTATATCTGAAATTTTAAACATGTACACTATCTTTCTACATGAACCGAGACGAAAAACGTCATGTAAAAGCCCTTTCTTTAACTTTCAAAATAAGATTTCTATGAAAAATAATCACCTGATATATAATTGAACTCGATCAATCCTCCCTAAGATTGCATGAAAATCATCATTTTCAAGAGGGGCGCATCTACGGGTGCCGTTTTGGAGGATCAAACTTTCTCCATTAGGATTTAACAACTAATATGAAATAGAAATTTAAATAAGTGCCATATCCCAACCACGAGAAAAACGTAATACTCTAAGCATTCACTCGGCATGCAGAATAAACCAGCTTCGAGAACAGGATCCCGTTCGCAGACCATAGGGTCTAGATCAGGGACGTGCAACCAATGTTGTGGCCGCATTCATATACACATGTATTAAGGATAAAAAAAAAATTCTTTGAAACCCTTATAATAAACGAATAATTAAAATCAATTTAAATGAACGTAAACAATTTCTTTTTGAAAAGGCTAAATTTCAAGTCATTTTTATTTCACAGACCTGAATAGGTTTGTGAAAATGGAATATGTCTCATTATTGTGATACCTCGTTGAAATTACATCTATTAATATTAAGAAACTAATATAAAATTAAATGTAGGAATATTAAAATTTATTTCATATTTGGCATATCTATATTACCATTATGGATTTTTTAAGAACCTCGGAAAATGTTAAGTAAAACAAGAAAGCCCAATCTCCTCTGAAGATGTAGAATGTTCATTATCGAAAAACAAAAAAAGGAGGTCTGCACCCTCACCACTTTGGAAGAAACCAAGGAGCAAATATCAATATATTTGGGTTGGGTTGTTTTACCTCTGAGCGGCACTTTTTTGCACACCATGGGCTAAATGGCCAGGTCACATGGACCCCGAAGGCTCAGAGAAGGTTGGGGGAGGGGACCCACTGGAACAGCTGTTGGGAGACAGATGGTAGCCTCCCGTCAAGGCCATCCAGCGTGTTCTTTAACGTGCACAGGGTATGGCTCTCCCACACACGGGGCCACGGCTTAACGTACCATCCGACGGACGGCGGCTTTTCCAAGACCATCGGTGTCCCCTACTGACCGTGGGCAGGGTGGGGAATTTTGCGGAGATAAATCTCAACGCTGACCCAGCTGGGACTCGAACCTGGGAACTACAGATTACGAGACTGGCGCGCTACCGACTGAGCCACCCCCGCCCCAAATATCAATATAAACCCCACGTTACCATCAAAATATCAAATTTCTACAATAGGCTACTTATATTATTAAAGTTTTCTCTTATCATTTTTAAATATTAGAGTATTCTAAATTTAGCACCCTTTAACGTGGAAAATTCGGATAATGAAAATCGTAATACCTACTATTTATCCAACACGAAAAAGAATTAATCTCTTAAAACAAAATGCTGAATATCGACAAACAAACGACGAAATGAAAACAATAGCTCACTTTTTTTTAAAAAAAATCTAAACAAACCACTTTTATTAATAAGTATAATTGCACAAACACAAAGGCTTCTAAATAAACTGATGAAACAGCGTAACAGATATGACTGACTGACGATCACTGTATTGTAGGGGCGGGGGTGGCTCAGTCGGTAGCGCGCCAGGCTCGTAATCTGTAGTTCCCAGGTTCGAGTCCCAACTGCGTCAGCGTTGAGATTTATCTCCGCAAAACTCCCCGCCCTGCCCCCGGTCAGTAGGGTACACCGATGGGCATGGAAATACCGCCGTCCGTCGGAAGGGACGTTAAGTCGTAGCCCCGTGTGCGGGAGAGCCATACCCTGTGCACGTTAAAGAACACCCTGGATGGCCTTGACGGGAGGCTACCATCTGTCTCCCAACAGCTGTTCCAGTGGGTCCCCTCCCCCAACCTTCTCTGAGCCTTCGGGGTCCTTGTGACCTGGCCATTTAGCCCATGGTGTGCAAAAAAGTGCCGCTCAGAGGAAAAACAACCCACAACTGTATTGTAAATCATTATATTTCGAAAAATTTAACGATGAAAAGCATAGGTCTAGGATATTATAACGTGTAAATTCTGGGTGAAATGCATTTCATTACTTGAACTAATAATAAAAAATAAAAGTTTAACCAGATCGCAATACGGCCATTTTAATGACTCTGTAAATAATCAGAGAATAGAATTCAGTCGATAGCCACTGACGGCATGAATAAAGCCTTGCAACTAAATGATCAACCATAGCATCTCCATTAATGCTATAAGAAAGCGATCCACTTGTTATTTCCTCAGAAGTTTATACCTTCTGAATCTGCAGGTTTCATTTCATTGGCTATTTTCAGAGACAGCAACACACATGACTGCAAACACTTCTCTGCAAACAGGAAAAACACGAGAGTGCAGAAGTCGTTGCACTTTATGCACACGTAGATGAATACCCTCTGCCCTCCATTTCTCCGCCCCTTATATATAACAGAGAAGGGCGGTGCGGATAATAATAGCGAATGGGTCACAGGTACGCGCATATGTAGAGCATTAAAGGATGCTAGCTTGGGATGCGTTGGCGGTACCTGCGAGCAGAAACAAGCCGTGCACCACAACCACGGTTACGGTGCTTTGCAGTGAGGCAAGGAAAAGGGTTTGGGGTTGGCGATCGGAGATATCTCTGCTCCTCCCATCTCGGATGTTGTAATTGTTCTGCCTCTCCCTAACAGCCTGGGCGGAGACGAGTCCCAAATACAACGGCCGGAGGGAAGAAGATCTGCCAGGAAAAGTAGATGAATACGGTCGAGAATTACATCTATGGAGAGATCAAAATTAGAGCAACGCATGATTTCACGATTATTTACATACTCTGAGGTAATTCTCTGTCAACCTTTTGTAGTTTTTCGACATGTGAGGAGTCAAAATAAGTTACTCGACAAGTAAATAAATTTGCCCACTATTAACTTTGCAATTGAAGTAACAATAGAATAATATTTTATTAACAGTTCTTGTTTTTTTTTATGTCAAAACAGCATCTGATAATTGCTTGAGAGTCAATTTGTGGGTCAGATATTTAATGGATAGAGAGCCGTGCTTGTAGGTTTGATTCACATAGTGAATCAAACCTAACGTAAAAGCTCTAAGCACTTTTACGACGGATTATAATAAGTGAGATTATTGTACAGTACAACTATTCTTCAATGAATAGCTCCAGATGATCTTTGAAAACAAAATTATTCACCACTTCCAGAATATTTCAATGGAATGTCATCCAAAGCTCCATAACTTAAAACTTCTTTTATGGAAGAATGAGATTACATTTTTGATTTAACTCATAGCTATTGTACAGACGATACTAATAAATGCAAGGTTATAATGACCCCCAATGAATTTTCAGCTCTCAGCTGAAAAGGAAAAGGGCTATATGAAGCATCTACAAAGGAGAGCTATAGAAGACAGATGGAAGTCCCCCGTCAAGGATATCCAGCAGGTTTTATAATGTGCATAAAGTAAGACTATGTTCCATCAAACAACAATCGCGTTTCCAGTCCATCGAGGATAGGTGGGGTCAGCAGAGAAAATCTGAACAACGAAACGGTAGTGACTTGAATCTAGAATCGAGTTACGATCCCGGTTAACAACACATCTATCTCGATTTTCCAGAAAGTCAATATTTAATTATCAAAGCTCGAAAGTCTGACCAAATCGCTCATCCTAAACCCCCCGCCCCCCCTTCAAAAACTCAAAAATTTGACACAAAATAATAAACTTCGAAATCCACTGAATTTTTAAGGAGTCGGCTAACAATTCTAATAAATTATATCAAATTCTTAACAGAGGGAAACTGCACATAATGTCCTTCAATTGTTTCAATCTACAAACAACATTAAGTTGCTTCTAAATATAAAAAGTAATTACACTATGTAGTTGTGTATACAAAAATGAGCAATTATCGTAATTAAAATTCCATTATTCACAAAATACAAAAATTATGTATCTGTTACGACTGTACTTCTAAAAAGATCGACGAACTCTGCAAAACTAATAAAATTTAAAAGTTGAATTTAAAAAGTGGATTTACAAGTTGGAATGAAATATCCCAATATATGCTGTGGAAGGTAGTGTACAAGTTTTTTTTGCATTTCAAGCACAGCTCCCTTCGCTTTAAATACTATCACGGAAACCATTAGGTCATACACAGTGACTAACTTATTATACACTAGCAGATTTACCCGGCGTTGCTCGGATCTGAAACTCTTCAGAATATAGAATAGATGGCACTCAACACGTCGCAGGCTTTCATTTGGCATAAAAATCATTACGATTAATCCCCTTTGGTTTAGGGACGGGGATGGCTCAGTCAGTAGCGCGCCAGGCTCGTAATCTGTAGCTCCCAGGTTCGAGTCCCAGCTGGGTCAGCGTTGAGATTTATCTCCGCAAAATTTCCCTCCCTGTCCACGGTCAGTAGGGGACACCGATGGGCTTGGAAAGGCCGCCGTCCGTCGGATGGGACGTTAAGCCGTGGTCCCGTGTGCGAGAGAGCTATACCCTGTTCACGTTAAAGAACACGCTGGATGGCCTTGACGGGAGGCTACCATCTGTCTCCCAACAGCTGTTCCAGTGGGTCCCCTCCCCCAACCTTCTCTGAGCCTTCGGGGTCCATGTGACCTGGTCATTTAGCCCATGGTGTGCAAAAAAAGTGCTGCTCAGAGGTAAAACAACCCAATTTACCCTGGCTTCCAGAAATTTCCATTCTTTTTTATTTTGGATTCTTGGTTGTCAATGTTCGGGCCATATATTATTAATATTGTAAAAAAAAATATCGCAAGTGTATGTCGGATACCCGTGCTATAACAAATTCACTCTGTTTATATAAGACTCGAATTGATTTTCTCTGTGGCAAAGAAAGTTTTCGAAAAAATATCCATTAGCAGCAATAATAATAATGGCACATTGCATTACTTGAAACAGCTGTTTACCAGAGCAAACTATCTAAAGGAAACAAAACCAAAATCATTGAAGAACGTTTCAAAGGAACAATCAGAAATCATAATCCGACCGACGAATTAAACAAAAAAAAAATGCATCTGCAATTCCGAAAGGATCGAAGTTTTTGCCATTATAAAATACAACGGATCCCAAAATAATTTTAAGCATAACATCAATATTTGCATTAATTGAGTTCACCAACGTTAAGCAGCGAAGAGAGGGAAAAAGGGGTGAAGCTGACAATAAGTTAATCAATGGACGAACGATTAAAAAAAAATTCTTCACGCAACCGTCACTTCTCCGCCGTCAAACTGAACAACGCGCACAAGTCCACATTCGCGAACAGCGCGAGGGTGAGGGGGGACAACGTCGGGAACTTTCCAGCTACCACTGTTCGCGTTGCCATGGTCGCCGGTTGCCATAGAAACCAGACGATGAATGGAGTAACTAGTTTAGTCTAATGGAGGAGGGAATGGCTGAAGCTGTAGGCGGCGAAGGGATCGCAGGGACAGGGTACAAGAGCTGTGTTTATTGGTATCGTCAAACCTGCTTCATCGTTTCTACAAGGATCGTTTAGCTACCGTTACTGCAACCAAATAGGCTTCTAAATTCGGTGTACGCAAGGAAATCAAGTATAGTTTCATTCGGTGTCGATTTCTGTTCTTTTTTCCATATAACGGGACTTGATAAAACGGACACAATGAAAAAAACTACTGCCGTTTTACATTGATGCCCTCAAGTACGATAACACGAAAAGCTATTCACGCAGTTTAAGATCATCATAATTCTACTTAATCGTCTGCCAGAGCTGAAAGAAAAAGTCGCGCACGAAGACAAAATTTTCGACTGCTTCAAACGATTCAGATCGCTGCTGGCCCGCATCTTGTAAAAGTTGGATGTTTGTCAAGGACTATCGAAGATTTTTTCTCGACTCGAATTATTCGAGAAATTTTAAAATCTATATATGAATAACATAAATTTATTTATTTTACCGATAGTGAGTAAGGATTTCTCTTCGAAAAGCTCGTTTTCCATCTGATAAATTTCCAATTCAGCTTTATCAGAATTGATTCAATTTTTTTTTTTCTTCCATCCTCCAAGGGTTGGGAGACTTTTGGGTTGGGTTATTTTACCTCTGAGCGGCACTTTTTTGCACACCATGGGCTAAATGGACAGGTCACATGGACCCCGAAAGCTCAGAGAAGGTTGGGGGAGGGGACCCACTGGAACAGCTGTTGGGAGATAAATGGTAGCCTCCCGTCAAGGTCATCCAGGGTGTTCTTTAATGTGCACAGCGTATGGCTCTCCCGCACACGGGGCCACAGCTTAACGTCCAATCCGACAGACGGCGGTCTTTCCAAGCCCATCGGTGTCCCCTACTGACCGTGGGCAGGGCGGGGAGTTTTGCGGAGATAAATCTCAACGCTGACTCAGCTGGGACTCGAACCTGGGAACTACAGATTACGAGCCTGCGAGATTTTTGCTTTAAAGAGAAATGCCATTTCTGTAACTGGATAAATACTATAAATTATAGTAACAAGGACTCCAAGGCTCAGAGCTAGATAGGAGAGATCCACTGAACAGCAGTTAGGAGACAGATGAAAACCTACCGTCAAGGTTATCCAGCGTGTTTTTTAACGTTCACAAGGTATAGCCCTCAAGTATGAGGTAATACGACTGACTACGATTGGTAGTCTTTCGAACTTATAAGTGTTCGCTTACACAAAAAGGGAGTGGGAGTTGGGTTGTTTTACCTCTGAGCGGCACTTTTTTTGCGCATCATGGGCTAAATGGCCAGGTCACATGGACCCCGAAGGCTCAGAGAAGATTGGGGGAGGGGACCCACTGGAACAGCTGTTGGGAGACAGATGGTAGCCTCCCGTCAAGGCCATCCAGCGTGTTCTTTAACGTGCACAGGGTATGGCTCTCCCGCACACGGGGCCACGGCTTAACGTCCCATCCGACGGACGGCGGCCTTTCCAAGCCCATCGGTGTCCCCTACTGATCGTGGGCAGGGCGGGGAATTTTTGCGGAGATAAATCTCAACGCTGACCCAGCTGGGACTCGAACCTGGGAACTACAGAGACTCGAACCTGGGAACTACAGATTAGGAGCCTGGCGCGCTGCGCTACCGACTGAGCCACCCCCGCCCCAGGGAGTGGGAGTTAATGGAGAAAATATCAATGCATGCATAGTGGTGATTCGAACCTAACTACATCATGCTAAAGAGCATGGTACGCTACTTACTGAGCGAACCCCAAACCCCGATACTAGCTAGGAAAACTATCAAGTCAAAAGTTATTGTCATCTATATATTTAATAAAATGTTTGACGCAATTAAACCACAACAGTGTTTAATAATACTCAAATTATTACTGATATATTAAATCCACTTCCGAGCTTAACTTTTGTCATTAATAATTTCAATAGAAATTTTTCTTTAACGTACAGTCCATTGTTAAGAAAACGCTTGTTAAGTATATTTTGATGATGAGGATCTCGTTTATAATGCTGATTCGCGATGGAATATAAAAACTCCATTTTAAGAAACAAATGTGTTCCGCAATCGGCATAGAAAGCTATGTGATGCTTCTGATCACTAGATTCCTTCATAGCTCTTGCGAGTGGGAATCTTGATTGGTGTCCAGTAGAGTGTTGGGTTGTTTTACCTCTGAGCGGCACTTTTCTTGCACACCATGGGCTAAATGGCCAGGTCACATGGACCCCGTAGGCTCAGAGAAGGTTGGGGGAGGGGACCCACTGGAACAGCTGTTGGGAGACAGATGGTAGCCTCCCGTCAAGGCCATCCAGCGTGTTCTTTAACGTGCACAGGGTATGGCTCTCCCGCACACGGGGCCACGGCTTTACGTCCCATCCGACGGACGGCGGCCTTTCCAAGCCCATCGGTGTGCCCTACTGACCGTGGGCAGGGAGTTTTGCGGAGATAAATCTCAACGCTGACCCACCTGGAACTCTAGCAGAGAGAATCAAAGCAACTGACATATTAGATGGTCACAAGTACGTATTGCAAATGGACTCGAAACGTTTCAGCTAACTTATAAACTGCTCTTCTTCTACAGGTGATTTATTACCTGTAATGTATTTATGACTTAGATAACAAAAGTGCATCTACACGAAATCTGCAAAAATACTGTGACACTGCTAACAAGAAGAAATCACGACTTGTAGAGAGCACTTTCATCAGACCAATCGTTTTCAACCCCTGTGACTCGAGTTGCGCGAAGCATTGCACGACATTAATGGAAGAAAAATAAGCTAAAAACTAAATCGGAATAAAGAAAAAATCTTGAAAATAAAATGGGTTGGGTTGTTTTACCTCTGAGCGGCACTTTTTTGCACACCATGGGCTAAATGGCCAGGTCACATGGACCCCGTAGGCTCAGAGAAGGTTGGGGGAGGGGACCCACTGGAACAGTTGTTGGGAGACAGATGGTAGCCTCCGTCAAGGCCATCCAGCGTGTTCTTTAACGTGCACAGGGTATGGCTCTCCCGCACACAGGGCCACGGCTTAACGTCCCATCCGACGGGCGGCGGCCTTTCCAAGCCCATCAGTGTCCCCTACACTGACCGGCGGGGAATTTTGACAGGGCGGGGAAATTTGCGGAAAATAAAATGAACATGAATGATATATAAAACAAGAATTGGTAGTATAGGCACCGGCTGGGGGGGGGGGGGGCAACTGGAAAAAAAGTTCATAAAATTTACGTTAAATAACCGTCGCCCAGTGGTTAGCACGCTTGGCTACCGATCTAAGGGACCTGGGTTCCAGCCCCAGATAAGGCATGGATGTATGTGTCGTTTTTCTGCTGAGGTCCTGCCATCCTCTCAGACCTTCTACTATGGCATATAAACTGACAGGTTCCTGTCAGACCTCTGTGACAAGCAGCTGCTAGAGGGGGTATTTATTTTATTTATTTATTTAATGTACAAAAAAGTTTTTTTTTTTTCGCTTCTTTAAAGAAATTCGGGTTGATTGAATTTTTTTATAATGTGCTTTTTCTTTTCGTTTTGTTTTCGGGCATCCTTAGTTGTATGATGTATATGCATGATCCCTTATTTGCGACTGCAGTCATTAATAAACAGCTAACATAATCATTTCTACCTTGAAACACTGTTATTTGTTCTATCTTTGTTATTTTGTTTTTATATGATCCCAGCCACCGAAAACATTTATGCTGGCTCCCATGACTGACAGCTATATATTACTTTTGTTATTGGGCAATACTATTGCAATATACTGTTGAATTTTAAAAAACATTTATGAGGATTGGGTTGTTCGGTTGTTTCACTTCTGAGCGGCACTTCTTTTCACACAATGGGCTAAGCTGACAGCTATTAGGTCATCCAGTGTGTTCTTTAACATGCATAGGCATGGCTCTTCTGTATACGGAACCACATCGTGACGTCCCATCCGACGGACGGCGACCTTTCCAATTCCATCGGTGTCCCCTACTGACTGAGGGCAGGGTGAGGTTTTTTGCGGAGATAAATCTCAACGCTGGTCCACTGGGGCTCGAACCTGGGAACTGCAGATTACCAGAGGCGGGGGTGGCTCAGTCGGTAGCGCGCCAGGCTCGTAATCTGTAGTTCCCAGGTTCGAGTCTCAGCTGGGTCAGCGTTGAGATTTATCTCCGCAAAATTTCCCCGCCCTGCCCACAGCCAGTAGGGGACACCGATGGGCTTGGAAAGGCCGCCGTCCATCGGATGGGATGTTAAGCCGTGGCTCCGTGTGCGGGAGAGCCATACAGTGTGTTCTTTAACATGCATAGGCATGGCTCTTCTGTACACGGAACCACATCGTTAAAGAACACGCTAGATGGCCTTGACGGGAGGCTACCATCTGTCTCCCAACAGCTGTTCCAGTGGGTCCCCTCCCCCAACCTTCTCTGAGCCTTCGGGGTCCATGTGACCTGGCCATTTAGCCCATGGTGTGCAAAAAAGTGCCGCTCAGAGGTAACCCAACCCAACTGCAGATTACCAGCCTGGCGAACTACCAATTGACACTCCCTCCCCCTTTAAGATGCATGATGCAGTGGTTTCCAACTCCAACCAGACACTGATATTTCGCAAATGCAGATAAATACGATACAATCTGTCAATAAAGAGAATATTTTAAATATTAAAATGTTTTTTAACTTTTGGTGTGCTCTTTTACCCACCATTTGACTTACAAGATTTCTTGATTTGGGTTCCAGAAAGAAAAATTAAATCTGGAGATTCCGTCCCTTCATGAAGTTTCAAACCCGTTTCAAACATCCATTGACGAAAACGTATTTTTCGTTAAAGTATCCTAATTTCTGGCTCCAAAGCGACTTGAACCGATTTGACGGGTTTTACAAGTATCCAAATCTTTTACCAAGCGTCCACGCATACATATTATCTACATTCAAATTTATATATACACTGCTGGCTATTAAAAGTGCAATACCAGGAAGAACTCATCAGATTGTCCCGAAATATGCAAGATGGGCAGTCCATGGGAGAACATGTAAATGATTCAAAACGCAGCGCATACGCACATCATGTGTGACAGTAACGCCCCCTAGAAGTGGTATAAGAGGAGATTACAAAGAGCCGGTGTAAAGCATTGGAATTGAGAGTGCTCGCAGTTCTTGAGCACTAAAGGATCAAGTATGCCCCGTCGAAGAACACAGCATCCATACAACCAGGTTTCCAATTTTGATCGAGGGAGAATTGTGGGATTACGGGAAGGCAGATTATCGTACCGAGACATCAGTGCTCATGTTGGATGGAATGCTGCTACAGTGATGAGAATATGGCGTCAGTGGGTAGAGGAGGAACGAATTTACCGACGTGAAGGATCTCAACGGCCCTGTCACACAAACGAACGAGAGAACAGACATCTCGTGCACATGGCTTTGAATGATCATACAGCCACATCAAACACCTTAGTTCAACATCAACCAGTGTTCACACACATGGCTCGACATTGTCTAAAGCATTGGAGCAACTTTGTTAGGCAGCCCTTGCTTCGGCTACCGTTGACTCTACAACACAGGTGTATGCGACTGCAATGGTGCCAAGAACGTCACGTCACGCATGGATGTGCGAATGGCGTCGCATCGTTTTTTCAAACAAATCCCGCTTCAGTATGCAGCACCATGATGGACGAATTCGAATCTGGCAGTACCGCGGCGACAGGCCAGATTTGTCCCCAATTGAATGTCTGGTCCATGATCTCCAAACACCAGCAGCTGCTACAACAGATGAACTTTGGCTATGTATCGAAACTGCATGGACTTACATTCCCCAAACACACATCTGACGTCTCATCCTCTCAATGCTCGACCGTGTAGCAGCGGTTATTGCCGCTTATGATGGCTGCACCAAACAAAGTTTGCAGAGGAAACTTATCAAAATTGTGTTTAACTCCTAGAAGTTATTTTTTACTGTTTCTGATAGATACTGATTTCTTTGTATTCCACAAGTCTAACCGAGTTGTATTTGTAATCATTTGATCCTTGTAAAATAAGCTATGTATTCACTAAATATGGTTTTGATACCTCTCGTCTTTCCTGGTGTTGTACTTTTAATGGCCAGCAGTGTATATAATCCTTCTCAGGGCCGGCGTTACCGCACGTACAACCAAACAACCAAGTGCGACTGCACCAGATAGCCTTTTTTTTTTCAGTTTATTCGCAAATTTGCCGCCCCTAACCATGGCCAAGAGGTTAGTGCGCTTGGCTACTGATTTAAGGGACCTGGATTCGAACCCAGGGTAAGGCATGGATGTTCGTGTTGTTTTTCTGCTGAGGTCCTGCCATCCTCTCAGATCTTCTACTATGGCATATAAACGGACAGGCTCCTGTCATACCTCTGTGGCAAGCAGCTGTTTGAGGGGGTATTTATTTATTATTTATTTATTATAACGACCATAGCTGGTGGAAGGTTGACTATGTAAGTATGACCTTTTTTAAACAAAATGATTTTCAATTACCTTTAAATGACATTAACTTTAGCTAAATGAATCACTAATAGCAGACCTGGAGAAAGGGGGACAGCCCTAAATTTCCATATCCCACCAATGATTTATAGGATCTTAAAAATTAAACTACCGGTAGTCTCCGTTTGACACGAGTTATGCGTTCGTGGAAATATGTCCACGGAGATTTCTAGGGAAGATTTTCCCATAGAAAAATACGTAATAAAGGGGGCTGCGTTGAGGAAAATTGGCTTGGGTTGTTTTACCTCTGAGCGGCACTTCTTTGCACACCATGGGCTAAATGGCCAGGTCACATGGATCCCGAAGGCTCAGAGAAGGTTGGGGGAGGGGACCCACTGGGACAGCTGTTGGGAGACAGATGGTAGCCTCCCGTCAAGGCCATCCAGTGTGTTCTTTAACGTGCACAGGGTATGGCTCTCCCGCACACAGGGCCACGGCTTAACGTCCCATCCGACGGACGGCGGCCTTTCCAAGCCCATCGGTGTCCCCTACTGACCGTGGGCAGGGCGGGGAATTTTTGCGGAGATAAATCTCAACGCTGACCCAGCTGGGACTCGAACCTGGGAACTACAAATTACGAGCCTGGCGCGCTACCGACTGAGCCACCCCCGCCCTCAAGGAAAATTGGCATCGAATATATAACATCATAAATTTCTCAAAATTAGTTATATAGCCTTAATTTAAAAATACAATTTATACATTAAATAGTACAAGAAACAAGCCAGAGTAAACAACGTTAAATCAATGTATTTGATGTATTAGAACAAAAGCTGGCCAAAAGTATGAAACTGCGTAGCTCTTCGACGGTATGCGAAAGTCGAGTTAGTGCTAAATATGAATTGCGTCCTTATCAAAATCGAAATGTCGTTATCTGAGGACGAGTAAGCTAGAGATTACCTGCATCCAAAAAATAACTTCTAAGAGTTGAACACAATTTTGATAAGTTTCCTGTGCAAACTTTCTTTGAACTTCGTAAGTGTGCACAATACACGCCACATTGCGTTTCGCTGGGCGCAGCAGTCTTCAAATTTCAAGATTAATATGTAGATCTAGCCTCACTGGGTAATGCCCGAGTTAACAGTGCAAAAAAAAAAAATCATGCACAAATATGAAACTCACCATGTTTTATTCTTGCGTTGTGTGAAGTTGCGTGTTTCTATTCAGTTAAGTACCGCTTTTTGACTAGTTTTGTTAGTATAGTTACACTAAGAGTTTAAGCACATAAATATGAGAGCACAAAATCGTAAACAGAGCTTCGTCCTTAAAATGAGTAGAAAAATTATATTTATAAAAATTTATGAAAAAGCACAGAGAATTATATTTTGCTGCTTACAGCTAACAAGTTAAGCGCAATCTGCATAACTGGTTAAATTTGTACTAGTCCAATGAATCCAGATAATAGTTCCAGGGTTAATAGCGCAAAAGTTCAATTCAGGTTGTCAATAATAGCATACCATGTGGAGACGTCACATCTTTCTCAAACATTGACATTGTTCTCCGATTCGAGACAAAGATGTAGAAAAGATGTGAATTTAAATCAGGCTGATCCCGAGCAAGTAAATTAGGTCCGCCTGTTAACCACCTAGAAAATCTAGGAATCGCTACTAAGTTGTATACAGAATTAGTTGAATGTAACAAGAATAAATAAATAGCAAAATGAAAAATAGTTCACCAACGAGGAAGAACAAACATGTATTGTTTGAATACAACTTAAAGAAAGGGTTCTTAACGAAAGATGCTTGATGCATAATAATTAACTGGGAGGGCCCAAGTTAGTTTTTGTATCCTATTAAATGAAAACAGGAAGCATTTATCTAATTACAAATATGTTAAAGAAGAAATATGCTATTGAAATTGTGAAATTAAAACTGCAAAGTGTAGCAAATTCTTGCTGAATGTAGTAGTAATATCATTAAGGCATATTTTGCAACGAGTGGACTCAAGTTGAGAAGAATAAGATTGCAATTAGTGATTGATTCACTTAAAAAATAATTCTTCTGCTCATCAATCCTAAGCGAAAGATAACTTTTTTTAATTCAGAGATGATTTGAAGTAAAATAAAGTGTCTTTTTTATGACCACCCACTCTGATGATACTCATAAAACTATGTCCACATGAAAAAATACCAAACTACAGAATAATAATTATTATTATCGAGTGCCTAATTTTGTTGCTAATTATGTTGTATAAAGCAAAATCCAATTATTTTCATGAACTCATAAGAGATAACAAAATCGATGAGACATTGTAATACATCCTTCATCATACAATTAATTATCTATATTGATAAATCGATACATTAATATCAATCACCTGTCAGTCAACCAATGATCTACGAGATACATCAATGGGTCCGTCAATCGCGCTGTCGCATGGCCTTAACTGCTTCAAGTGTGTAAGCTAAAAAAATTACATTTTCGTTGATAACACTATTGAAAGCTGTGCCTTCCTGAGTGGCTGATTGTATGTTACCTCCTAATATGATGTTTAAAAATGAAATATGTTCACGTTTTCATTTATTTGCTCAAAAAGCTTCCCCACCCTACAAAAAAATTACAAAACCCTTTATTGCAATGCTAGATCACCGTAACGAAATAAAACAGTATGTAATAATTGCTAATTATTTTGAAATTTGACTTAGTAAGCTAATTACTTCATATAAAAATTTTGAAGTTTGCGATCAGAGGATTGGCCAAGAAAGACTTTTCTTTCAGTACATTGGAGATTGATCTTGCATTTGATACAAATAACTTTTCTCAACTAAACGTAACAAATATTTAAGATGGTTTTAACCCTTAACCACTCGTCCTTAATATAGAGCATAGTTATGACGCGCGGTCATAGAGATGCCTCACAAACTTTTAAAGTATTAGTTTTGTATTGATTAATGACAGTTATAGAATAGAGCCTTTGTTATCAACTAGGAAACATGATAAATGTCTTACCAACTTAAAATAATGCCAATAGAAAAATATAGAGGGCGAAATCTAAAAAATGTCAGAAATTACGACGGAATGAGTTGGGTTGTGTTGTTTTACCTCTGAGCGGCACTTTTTTGCACAACATGGGCTAAATGGCCAGGTCACAACGACCCCGAAGGCTCAGAGAAGGTTGGGGGGAGTGGACCCACTGGAACAGCTGTTGGGAGACAGATGGTAGCCTCCCGTCAAGGTCATCCAGCGTGTTCTTTAACGGGCACAGGGTATGGCTCTCCCGCACACGGGACCACGGCTTAACGTCCCATCGTACGGTCGGCGGCCTTTCCAAGCCCATCGGTGTCCCCTACTGACCGTGGGCAGGGCGGGGAATTTTGCGGAGATAAATCTTACGCTGACCCAGCTGGGACTCGAACCTGGGAACTGCAGATTACGAGCCTGGCGCGCTACCGACTGAGCTACCCCCGCCCCTACGACGGAATGAAGATCTCGTGTGTCACAAATCTCACAGACGTGGTTAAGGAAGTACAATTAAAATGCAATTACAAAAAAAAATATATCTTATTAAACAAACACATTATAAATTAAATACGTGTAATCAACATTTTCTCTTTTTACAGGATGACTGGCAATTCGCATCCACTAACTATGGAATGCGATTCTATGTTCCGTTACGGAAAAAAAAAAAGAGTCCAATAACATTTTTGCGCTACAGCCTCCACTAATGCGTAAAACGCATCTTGAAGCTCCGCCGAATGTAGCAGATTGTAAGCTCAGTGGCCCGAGACAGTCATTGAATGAGCAATATGGCGTACATGCTTTGGGCTTAGAAACTGCTCCATTCGGCGGATTTCAGATGCGTTTTACTCATTACTGCACGCCATCATATAAAAATGCTACCAATATTTTTTCTTTATAGCATGTCTCGTAAAACAACTCACCCTTTATAAAGGTGCCAAAAACTATGTATTCAGAAGCCAAATTAATCTTGCTAATTCTCTGGGTTGGGTTGTTTTACCTCTGAGCGACACTTTTTTGCACACTATGGGCTAAATGGCCAGGTCACAAGGACCCCGAAGACTCAGAGAAGGTTGGGGAGGGGACCCACTCGAACAGCTGTTGGAGACAGATGGTAGTCTCCCGTCAAGGCCATCCAGCGTGTTCTTTAATGTAGTATGGCTCTCCCGCACACGGGGCCACGGCTTAACGTCCCATCCGACGGACGGTGGCCTTTCCAAGCCCATCGGTGTCCCCTACTGACCGTGGGCAGGGCGAGACTACATTCACTGGCTCCTTCATTAGTACCATCGCTATGTCATGGTCAGCGGAGAGTCAAATTAGATACTCCGTATAAATAAAAAAAATAATTACCCCCTCAAGTAGCTGCTTGCCACAGAGGTCTGACAGGAGCCTGTCAGTTTATATGCAGAGTAGAAGGTCTGAGAGGATGGCAGGACCTCAGCAGAAAAACGACACAAACATCCATGCCTTACCCGGGGCTCAAACCCAGGTCCCTTAGATCAGTAGCCAAGCACGCTAATCCCTCGGCTACGGGACGGCTAGATACTCCGTAACTTCTTAATCTTTTTATGGAAATATGTGAAAGAAGATTCAAATCTGAATCGAATCTACCTAAATCTCAATTTTTTTTAAAATAATATTCCTCCTGTTCTTTACACAAACTTTTCAAATATATAATTATTAAATGGTTTGAAATTCTTAAAACTTTTGCGGTTAATTCTAATGAATTACATTGCTGTTGTTACATATTCAAATTTCCGCAACTCTTTCAATACTTAATAAAAAACACTGTTTAGAAAGAAATTTAAAAAAAGATTCAATCAAGATCTTAATTTACTTTCAGTCACATTTTTCCATAAAAAGCTTATTTAAGACGTTTGGAATTACACCTACATTAAGCTAGCTTGGGATGTTTCGGATAAAGTAGCCAGTGAATGCATTTACCCTAATAAGTAGGGGCGGGGGTGGCTCAGTCGGTAGCGGGCCAGGTTCATAATCTGTAGTTCTCAGGTTAGAGTCCCAGCTGGGTCAGCGTTGAGATTTATCTCCGCAAAATTCCTCGGCCTACCCACGGTCACTAGGGGACACCGATGGGCTTGGAAAAGCCACCGTCCATCGGATGGGGCGTTAAGCCGTGGCCCCGTGTGCGGGAGAGCCATACCCTGTACACGTTAAAGAACACGCTGTAAGCCCTTGACGGGAGACTACCATCTGTCTCCCAACAGCTGTTCCAGTGGGTCCCCTTCCCCAACCTTCTCTGAGTCTTCGGGGTCCATGTGACCTGTCCATTTAGCCCATGGTGTGCAAAAAAGTGCCGCTCAGAGGTAAAACAACCCAACCCTAATAAGTACATAATTTCTAGCGAAGCATGGTAACATAGAATCTAATCTTCAGACTCTGAATAGTCTTGTTTCTATTTCTCATTACGTAAGCTTAAATTGCATTTATGACACGAGCCATGGTTTGTTAATTTGTTAAAAGTAGCATAACAGTGGGATAACAAAAAGCTTTTCAATCGATCCTATGGAGAAGTGCCACAGTGTGGTATATCCAGTGGTAGAGCGCGTGTCCGCCTTAACAAAGGGCAGGAACTTGTCACAGGACAGCACCTCTAGAGCACATCAGACTTGTTGGACGTCACGGTCAGCTACACAGCGACAGCTCAAATCTATGCTATGCAAACTGGGGTGAAATGAGAGCTTGATTTGACTCTACTGTACTTGTCTGGGTTGAAAAATAGGAACCTACAAAACTTCTCTACAGCTGTTGAATAAGGTGCGGATGGTTTTCATTATAAAAAAATAAAATAAATACCCCCTCAAGCAGCTGCTTGCCACAGAGGTCTGACAGGAGCCTGTCAGTTTATATGCCATAGTAGAAGGTCTGAGAGGATGGCAGGACCTCAGCAGAAAAACGACACATACATCCATGCCTTACCCGGGGTTCGAACCCATTACACACCCAAAAAATACCTCCTCAGGCAGCTGCTTCACACAGAAGTCTGACAGGAGCCTGTCAGTTTAATACGCCATAGTAGAGGGATCTGTAAGGATGGCGGGTCCTCAGCAGATTTTCTGCCAACTGCACGCGGTGTTCGCAAGTGGTCACCCTCCCAAGTACTGACCACTGCCAAAGCTGCTTAACTTCGGTGATCGTACGAGAACTGGTGTTTTCAGCTTGGTACTGCCGTTAAGGTATATATATTTTGCGAGAGTGGACAGAAAACAAAATTCTTTTCCTGTAACCTTAAAAGAACTTGTATTTCATAATTTCTTAAAAATGTTGGCATAAACATCTCTATAAAAACAAAACTTCTTTGGTATATTATATCGTCACCTTACGTTCACATGTTCTTAGCTTTCATTCGATTATTTCAAATCTGAGGGGAGGAGAGAAGAATGCTCAGCAGTCCCTCCCACATTCTACGGTGTACTCCTGCTTTCATTAGGTCTGTCTTTCAACTTGAAGAATTGGAATGTTTTACCTCAGAATCAGGGCCATCTTAAGCCTTACCTGGGATCCTAGGCAAAAGTAAAACATCGCACTCTACGTTAGGAATTTTCCCTCTCGTCACGATAAGTGATAATGAAAATGGATCCCAAAAATCACCGGCCCCCCAGCATTTGCCTATGCCAAAAGATGACCCGGCTCAGAATGCATTCGTGCACACTATGGGCTAAATGGTCAGATTCCAAGGACCTTCAAGTCTCAAAAACGTGTAGGGAAAGAGGACCCATTAGAGAGCTGGAAGCCTCCCATCAAAGCCTTCCAGAGTATTCTTCAACGTGCACAGCTTATAGATCTCCTGCACACGTAACTTCTCATCGATGATTTTTCCAAGCCCATCGATGTTCTCTTTCTCACCAAGACAGAATGGGTAGAGAGTTGGTGGATATAAATCTCAACGCTGATACAGTTGGGACTCGATCTGGAAACATCAGCCAGGCGTTCTACTGACTGAGAATGTAGAATTCGCATATTGTATTTAGAGGGCGCTTGTGACGTGCACCTAAATATGATAATGAGTGTCCTTTTATGACAAGAAGTTCAGAACATTTTTAAGCTCTTTCGTTTTCGAGTTAAAACCAAACAGAGCAGTTGGTTTGGATCTCCAATATTAAGCAAAACGCATCTGAAGCTTCAAGTTCCACACCGTATTAGCATTGGAAAGGCCGCCGTCCGTCGGATGGGACGTTAAGCCGTGGCTCCGTGTGCGGGAGAGCCATACCCTGTGCACGTTAAAGAACACGCTGGATGGCCTTGACGGGAGGCTACCATCTGTCTCCCAACAGCTGTTCCAGTAGGTCCCCTCCCCCAACCTTCCCTGAGCCTTCGGGGTCCATGTGACCTGGCAATTTAGCCCATGGTGCGCAAAAAAGTGCCGCTCAGAGGTAAAACAACCCAACCCGTATTAGCACCGCGAAACTGTTAAAAGTGCGCGAATACGTTCATCAAGAAAGGATTAAGGTTTTTGGGGTCCCATTTGCTTAAGTATGAAGCATTTAATATGAGAAACGGTAATATTCGAAAACTTTCAGAACTACACTGTTTTACTTTATCATAATAGACTAAGCTACTTTCAAAAAATAATAATATAAAAGTCGAAGTTTTAAGTGGTATTTATTATATCATAATAAGAAACACATACAATCCATATAAACACCAACAAATTTAACAATGCACTCAAGAAAGAGAGCCCCAATGATCATAACGAAAAATTTCGTCTGCTGCCAGTGGTATATTAGCCGCTAATAACTCTAAAAGATTCCGTGGTGATCTCCTCTTAGAAAAGACGGCGCACCGTAAACGTAAAAATGTTACTGGACCCTTCCAATAAGTCCTCCAAAAGGAAGACATGTCCTAAAATTTTGCAAAAACATGAAATGTTCGCCTTTTTATATAATTACGTTTTAAATAAAAAGCACTCTTTTTATAATAAAAATAAATAAATAAATACCCCCTCAAGCAGCTGCTTGCCACAGAGGTCTGACAGGAGCCTGTCAGTTTATATGCCACAGTAGGAGATCTGAGAGGATGGCAGGACCTCAGCAGAAAAACGACACACACATCCATGCCTAATTCCGGGGCTCGAACCCAGGTCCCTTAGATCAGTAGCCAAGCGTGCTAACCACTCGGCCACTCTTTTTATACATTTTTTAAATTTGTTGAACCCATGATTATAACTTACTGTTAACTGTGTAATAATTTACTGTAAATGCAAATCGTGAATGCTAAATTAATTTTGTTAATGCTGTTATTTTGTTAATGTTATTATTTTCTATAATTTCAATATTAGCAATTTACATACCAGATTAAAAAAAAGTATGCATTTGAGAAAATTGTATAAAACTTTGCTTCTGCCCACAGATAAATGGAGCTATGAAAGTTGACAGCAGTTTTTTTTTCATTTGCAACATAAAGGACAGCGAAGGAATTACTCCCAATTTGTACAAGCCTTCTCATACAAGCAGCAAGAGCATGTCCTACCAAGACTGAAGTCACTGCTGACCACTACACTTCAGTCAGAGTTAATAGATACACACAAAGTTGCCTTCTGGAACAGCAGATAGTTACTAACTGTTATGCCACTTAAAAAGTCACGAACTCTTTTTTCAAGATGAGATATCAAAAGTTAAAGCTGTACTTATTAAGCATGTAGTGCTTGTAAATCAGCAATTTATCATCGGTTTAGGCCATTTGGACCAATTATTTATACTCTATGCCTATTACAGCTAGCAGGTGCTCAGGATAGTAGCAAGGTGCACATGTTTTTTCTGCTAATTGTTGCCAAATATTAAAACTCACTAGGTGTGCAGCAAAAGAATTTACTGCATACCTAGAGTACAATCGGCTAAGAGTACACAGGATCTATTCAAGGTTGGGTTGTTTTACCTCTGAGCGGCACTTTTTTGCACACCATGGGCTAAATGGCCAGGTCACATGGACCCCGAAAGCTCAGAGAAGGTGGGGCAGGGGACCCACTGGAACAGCTGTTGGGAGACAGATGGTAGCCTCCCGTCAAGGCCATCCAGCGTGTTCTTTAACGTGCACAGGGTATGGCTCTCCCACACACGGGACCACGGCTTAACGTCCCATCCGACGGACGGCAGCCTTTCCAAGCCCATCGGTGTCCCCTACTGACTGTCGGCAGGGCGGGGAATTTTGCGGAGATAAATCTCAACGCTGACCCAGCTGGGACTCGAACCTGGGAACTGCAGATTACGAGCCTGGCGCGCTACCGACTGAGCCACCCCCGCCCCATCTATTCAAGAAATGCAACTATAGAGAAAGTATCCAGTAGTTTCATGTCCAGTGGATTTACCCAATGGATCCCAATAAATTTGAGAAGCAAGACTTTCTTCTAAAATCACCAACATTCCCACTGAAAACTTGAGATCAACATAGGGTTACCAGATGCCAGTGTTCTAAAAGGAGGACATAAAAAGCTAGAAATGCAGGACAGAGGAGGACATGCTTTCAATTTGTAAAATAAAATACGTTTTATGCTACTAGGTTTTATTTCTAGTACTTTTGATGATCTTGAAAAAAAAAGGGGGGGGGGGGAGGGCAAGAGGCTGGATTTCCATTGTAGTAAACATTTTCTCCTTCATTTTAGAGGTTTCCAAAAATTTTCACGAAAAATATGTGAAATGTGATCATGTTTAATTTTTGGTCTTCGTTACCCATACTATACCAGCATTCTCGGGAAGAGGGAGCTGGCCTTGGATATATCTGTATACCACTTGGAACAAAGGGTGAGTCATTGCTATATATATATTGACACCACTGGGTAATTTCATATGTAATGTGTTATATACAGATAATTCCCAAGATAATTTCTTATATGGCTAACCCAATATAAGATTAATTGTAACTTAATCTGGCAGATATTCAATGAAATATAAAACCATTTAAATCAAATATATCTACAATTAATATCATATGGTTATCAAAAAATCAGTATTCTTAAGTAATTTCCTTGGAAATGTTAGGTCTAACAGTGTTCTATTCATAAAAATATACATGTACAATATATACTATTAAAAAAGTTTGTCTTATAAGTTCCACTGATAGTCTTAGAATCGACTACAAAATTCTATACAAAAAAACTCAGCAAAAATATTTACTTATCATTTAAAACAAACTGCACTCATGTACTGAAATATATTTCAATATTATCAAACATCTGAATATCATTATGGTATACCAGTTGCAATTTTAATTAATTTGTTACAATTTTAACTTTTAATTGATAGGAACAGTTGCAACATTGAAACAGTTACCATGGATTAAAAAATCTCAGAGAACAAGCTTATTCTCTAAATTATTACAATTGACAAAACACTGGCTTCTAAAATACACGACTGGATCCTCAACTTTTTTTGCACAATTCCTATTATTTTCAGAATATTTTCATTCTACGGTTATGGCACTATTGTTATTAATAATGTCTGTTTTACCATCTACTTCAGGTGATTATTACGATATAAATAACAGTTTATATTTTGCTGAGTAAGATTTATCATTTTAAATAGTTCACAACCATCTGTCAGCAAGTCATTCAATTCCTCTTCAATACCATACTGGTCCTTGGAAGTGAAAAACTCTTGACATCCATTCCAACTTTAGAATGTTTGAAACTACCTACCTTGAATAATATGTGCCATGGAGTAAAGAGGTGGTAGCCAGAAGGAGCTAGGTCATGAAAAAAACTCAAATTCCAGTTCTCGAAGCTTTTCTTTGAAGTGAGGTTTTTTATTGCCTTTTTGGAGGAGTACATGATGTTTCTACTATTCCTGGGTAGCATTTAAGCATCACACAGTGCATGGATTCCAGTTATGCTGAGTAAAAGTTTGCACTGATGGCATGTCCATCAGAAACCAGTTCAAAGTGCACCACCCTCAAACTTCTGCCAAACACACATCATTGCCTTTCAAACCTGAAGACAATCTCTTTGAGACAGAAAATGCAGACTGGCCCAATCAAGCCACTGCTTTAGGGTATTCGAACTGTTGAAAAAGGTCAACTTTTCAGCACACATAACAATTTGCTTCTTGAAACAGTGGCGGCATGGATCAGTTCAGTCAGACTTGAGTCAATTCAAGTGGAACACTTTGGTAATTCCTGGCTCCTTCACCATTGCATTGCATATACTGCTTGTGAACAACCAAGTTTGGATAAGCGCCTGTGAATGTTCGTTGATAGATCAGCTTCAACAGCATGACACAGAATGTTGTGATCTACTAATATTGGCCATCCTGACCGCAGCTTAACTTTCACAGCTCATGTCACCACCTTTGAACTTTTTGAACCAAATTTGAACAGAACAAATGGATACTGCCCACTCACCTTTCACTATGCATATTTCTCAGAACACTTTGGTAGCTTTTTATCCTTTCCTCCAGTAATGTGTAAAATTGTACAAATTTCAAAACTTAACTCACTCATTATACAGCATTACTAAGGATGAAAACCAAGACTCCTGTACTTGTAATAGTTGGACTGACACGGTGAACTTTATATTTTCCCTTAGCACTACTACATTCAGAGGTATGTAACAGCAAATATATCACCATACATATTTTGCTTCACAGTCATTGTTCAATTGATTTATAAGTAGGACATAGATTTTCCAGATTAAAAGAAAAATCACACTTGGTGGGATTGAAATTAGGGTTTTTTTTTATAAAATAAAAGCAGCTGTGTGGCTTTTAAATTACTGAAGTTAGCAACACTGATTACTGCTGCTGCTATATTTTTGGGTTGGAACTTAATACCTCACTTGGGCGATACATTTTATGTCAGCTCAAAATAATGTCATCATATTCCATTTCTTTCATATGGTCAAATGATTAGTTCATATGAAGCAAAGAGTTATGGTTACAAGGTCAGATACCATAGTTTACCATTAATTATTCTTTTTTTAGTGCAGTGTCTTTGGGTTTTACTTGAATTTTTAAATAATCTTTCAAAAGATAATATCAGGCAAAAACTAAAAAAATCCATGCCCTACTTATAAGTTGCAAAATGGATGCCTGGGAGTTATACTCATATTTAACCCTTTAATGCTCGAAATTTGGAAATGAACTCATCCAAATAGTGCTATTCCTTTGTCTTTAATACCCTTTATTGAAATTTCCTGGGCTTTAAAAGGTTAAAAATCTGGAGTAATTCTTCTAAAATTATCAGACTAAAAAATTTTAAAAACATAAAAACTATTCAACTTATTCAATCCAGAGCACATTAACACACTTCATATTTATCATTATTATTATTTCAGTTATTCATCATCCTCTTACTGAATTTAAGCATTCATAGTCTCAAAAGGCTATACAAATGCAAGAAAATTCAGATTGCACCTTATCACCATATCTCTTCAGAAGCAAAATTTCCTAAACACTTGATTTTTAATGTAAATTTAATATTTTACTTTTTTATTTTCAAAGAAAAAAGTGGAAAGAATAGTTGAAAATATAACATGTTTCTTTCTACTATTCCAGTAAAGAGAGAAAGAACACTATTAATCTTAAAATGGCTCTGTGGGATTTCACCATGATAGCAAAACATTCCCATAGAAACAAACATTTAAAAACGATTATGTATTATTATAATGTATTAGTATCCTTTTAGAAAAATACAGTGTAAGATTATAAACATTTATAAACATGCAGTAATTTAATTGCTGATTAGTTAGTGTGTTTGCATGCAAAGAGACCTGTATTCAAATTCCATGTAAGACACAGAAGTTTCTTCTTCATGCTGCTTCTTTCATGGCTGTTCCATAAA
This sequence comes from Ryuthela nishihirai, assembly GCA_038380435.1. NCBI lineage: Eukaryota > Metazoa > Arthropoda > Arachnida > Araneae > Heptathelidae > Ryuthela > Ryuthela nishihirai. Next base: position 67,314,986 of record JAWZYU010000019.1, on the reverse strand, counting down.
AATTTACATAGAGAATTCTATCAGGCATAAAAAAATATTGCTTAAAAGATTTTTATTTTCAAGGTTTTCAAAGTAGATGCCTCAACATATATTCTTTCATATAAATCTGTCTAAACAGGAAGAAGTCAGTGAGCAACCTCTGCATACATAAATAAATAATTTAATATTAGTTTCATAAATTACATTTACAACAGTTCTCTGTTGTAAATCTGAGAAGCATTACAAAGAAAATGAAATCATTTTAAAAAGCCCTTCAGGATTGTAAGATAAATCATATGAAAATTTTGAAATTTAAAGGGCTTAAAATCTAAGGAAGTTTGGGAACCATTAATTTAATAAGTTAAAGTAGAAAAGACTAATATTTTTCAAGCATTTCTGACCTGTGGTGTTCCTCATGAAAAGTTTTCAACTTATTCAAGATTAAGAATACTATCTACCTGTTTCTATTCAAAATTCTATTCCTTCTATCTAATTGTTTCTGAATAGAGGAAATTCACTAATTGTGGCAATTAATATTCAACTGGACACTAGGCAAAGTGTAAAAAAAAATCTCCATCTCTAGGATTCAAACATAGAATCTGGAAGAGCTATTAATGACAATTTATACCTAAAAATGAAGAAGCATTTTAGAATAACATAATGATCTTGTTGTTTTACTTGGAAGAAGCGTTCACACTAATTGCTTGTGCTGTATATACACTCCACTGAATTATTATATGATCACCTCAACCTATATTATTCTAATATGGTGTCATTGAAAGCTAATAATATCACAGAATGCTAATTTCAAAGCTCTACAACTTCTGAAATAAGGATTTAATGGAAAAATGAGACTGAAAATATATTAGCACATTTGTTGCCATCTTGATACCATACTTGAAAGGCCACAGGAATGAGGAAGACCACCTCACCTCCCACCTCCACATACAAGGTAACAATCTCAATTCAGTGCTACTAGGGTATGGGGAAACACACCTAGTGTCGACTCACCTGTGTATGTCTGTGGTTCAGACAAGAAGTACTATCAACACTGAATGAGGCACACAGCACTGAGAGCATGCACAGCAACAAATGCATTAAAGATCTCAATCAAATTTATGTAAATATCAATATACAACAATATTACTTCATCATTCACAGATATTTGGAAGTTTCAATACTCAACAGCGGCAATGCCAGTCCCAAAAAACTTGCAAAAAATTAACAAAAAATGAAAAAAAATTATTTACATGAATTTAAAATATATATTAATTATATTCAAATTAAGAAAACCTAAATAAGAAGTATTAACTTCTGAGGTATATTCTTATGACTGACATTTTTGAATATTAGAACTTCTAAAACTTTTTATATATTATATTAATATTGTCAAAAATTGAAATTTGAAGAGATTTGATTAAGACCTTTATCTCAGTCACAGTTTCCTTTTAAAATGATTATTTTAGTAAGCAGAGTTTTGAAATTTACTGTCCTATTGACATAACGTAGCTCAGAGTGCATAATTCAATGGCCACTGATTGCATACACAAATTTTATTGGTACAAACATTGTTACATTTAAACACTCAAAATCATTACACTTAAAATTAGTTGTCAAATTAACACTTACCACCACCACGAATGTAAAAACCCTGGTGGCTCCCCTAATGTTATATTTTTCTCCCATCTTATCTGAAAATGCAAAAAAATATTTTTTAACCACAACTCAAATTTACTATTATAATGACAAAATAAAAAGCTGTCAATTGCAAAATGCTAATAGGTATAGCTTTCTTGCTCTCAACACTGAAAAAAATTAATTTTCTCTTTCTATGAATATGTTAAGTATCAGTGATTTATAAATGGCTGCCTCAGTCAGCACTTTCGGACACAACAATCCATACAGATTTCAAGCCTCACAATGATGCAAGTGCATATAACAAATATTTCTACATCTTGAACATATTTCTATGTCTACAAATAACAATTTAACTATTTATAATAGGGTTCAATGACCAAATTAATGATTATTACTTTATTACCATCAATATTTTGCTTATGTTCCAAATAAATAAAAAAAAAACACGTTTGCAATAGACACATAAAATTTACAGCAGCACATAAAAATATCTTCAGTATCATTCTGGGGGACTTCAACTTTGTCTACCTCATTACCTACGATTTAAATCACTTTTCACTCCACATATACATACATGATCCTCAAGTAGTAATGGACTACAGAGAATTGGGTTGTTTTTACTTCTGAGTGGCACTTTTTTGCACACAATATGCTAGAGAGACTTCTAAGGGCCCAGAGAAAATTGGTGAAAAGGGAGAGGAGAGGAGAAATGGATACCTATTAAGATATAAATGATAAAAAATAAATAAATAAATACCCCTCAAGCAGCTGCTTGCCACAGAGGTCTGACAGGAGCCTGTCAGTTTATATGCCACAGTAGAAGATCTGAGAGGATGGCAGGACCTCAGCAGAAAAACAACACGAACATCCATGCCTTGCCTTATCCGGGGCTTGAACCCAGGTCCCTTAGATCAGCAGCCAAGCGCGCTAACCACTCAGCTTCCTGTTAATACGAACTAGCATGTTCTTTAATGTGCACAAGGTGGCTCAAGCATTCCAAGTGGTCATTTGGGCCAACATGATGGTTATTGGACATACTTCCCAAATCTTAACTCAATATAATAATGCCATGAATAGCATTTTGACATGCAAGTCTTTTACATAGTTTTTCTAACATAAAAGTTCAAAAGATACCTCTTTATGTGAATTAAGAAAGACAAATTTCATCTTGTATTTTTCACCTAAATATTATTAATGATTTGTGACATTTAGAAATTTTTAAATCATGTTAATTTAATATATTTTTCATCTTAATATAAGTAATAATGCAAAACAATAAATTCCCTTAGGATTGAAAAAATAAACTCAGTCAAGGGTTGCAAAAAACTACATGTGTCTGGAGCCACAAAAATATAAGTTCATAAAAAAAAAACATTTTCCTTTTCTGAAGAGGTAAATAAGCAATAATTTCCTTCAAGTGGCAAAAAAAATCCTCCAGAGGTAAAAACTAACTTTGCTAAGAGCAGTAAAAAAAGTAATTTTGCTTGGAACATCAAAATATCTTGGGCCAACACTGGCTCTCCTGCACACAGGGCCATAGCTTAATGTCTCATCCAATGGATGGCAGACTTTCCAAGATCATCAGTATTCTATTTCTCACAAATTGTAGTAGCAGAGATAAATCTCATGCCAGCACAGTTTGGACTTCAAACCTGGGAACTGCAGACTAGTCTTCATACTTCATCCTATGCTATTTTTTGCCATACATACTATTCTGAGCTAGGGCTGTTGCATTGCACCCCTGCCAATCAATTCTAACAAGCTTCTGTTTAACAATGTCCACCCACCTCATTCTTGCTATGCCCCTTTCTCCAAGGCCTTTAAGGCATTCAATTTATATAATTCATTAATCTTTAGTTCTGCATGCAGGCAACGCAGTCAAACCAATGCAGCATTTTTAGCATTCCCCCCCCCCCCCCAAATATCAGTTTAATAACAGAAAAAGTCTATATCACTTTCATAAATAAAAATATAAATAAATCCCCCCTCAAGCAGCTGCTTGCCACAGAGGTTTGACAGGAGCTTGTCAGTTTATATGCCATAGTAGAAGGTCTGTGAGGATGGCAGGACCTCAGCAGAAAAACGACACAAACAGCCATGCCTTACCCGGGGCTCGAACCCAGGTCCCTTAGATCAGTAGCCAAGTGCGCTAACCACTAGGCCATGGGATAACTACAATTAATTTTATACCATATTTTTATACCATATATAATATATCAGCCATCCTGTGGCCGAGTGGTTAGCACGCTCGGGTACTGATTTACGGGACCCGGGTTCGAGTCCCGGGTAAGGCATGGATGTTCGTATTGTTTTTCTGCTGAGGTCCTGCCATCCTCTCAGACCTTCTACTCTGGCATATAAACTGACAGGCTCCTGTCAGACCTCTGTGGCAAGCAGCTGCTTGAGGGGGTATTTATTTATTTTTTATTTTATTTATTTATATATATCACAAAAAAAACTTGATATTTTCTTTTTCTTTCTTCTTACATGTAATGCTTCAAAACTTAATTTACTACTGTTTAAGAAACAAACATAATTTGTTTTGGAAACAAAGGTTTAATTTTACCCTATACTAAAATTAAACACATATTTTATTGATAAATGCAACATTTTGTAATATTTATTAACATCATGTTTACCAGTTTGGTGTATGAAATCACCAATTCTCCCTATCATATGGGAACATAATACTTAAATAATGGTCTCAAATGACAAATAAAACCTGGAATCACAGGCTGAATAACAACATATGATTCATACTGTTTGATTCAATACAGCTATATATATAAAAGAAGAATCATAATAGTATTGAACCAGGGTGACAGATATTAATAGCTATCATCTTTAGAATATTTCCATTAATACTTCTTTTAAGATGGCCATTCAAAGTAACACACCAAATAGTTTAACAATGTTTATAATAATTCGCTTTTAATTTTTATAGTTCAAAATTAAAAAATTGCATTAAACCTTTTCAATTTGTTAAACAATTAGTAATCAATGGGATAATAAATTTACCCCATTGGGGTTACAATTTTAATTTTTCACCATTGTCTAATTATTAGTATATAATGTGTGTTTTTTTTTGACTAAAGATGATTAAAATTTTTAAGGAGTCAAATTTCTATCAATGCATGCATTTTGGTCATGTTAATATTTTTTTAACTTTTTTTCACTGGAACACCAAATGAATTTTAGAATTTTATCCTGAAGCAATTAAATAATAACTATATGTCATAAACAAATAAATTATCCCTCAATCAGCTGCTTGCCACAGAGATCTGACAGGAGCTTGTCAGTATAATATGTCAGAGGATATCTGTGAGGAAAGCAAAGTCTCAGCAGAATGGCAACATAGAAAAGACACATCCATACCTTATCGGGGGCTCAACAACCCAAACCTCTTTGATTCAGTACCTAAGTATGCAAACAACACTTGATTCAGTACCTAAGTATGCTAAAACTAAGTATGCTAAAACACACAAAAATATGCTAAACACTCAGTGTTTTAGCATACTTAGTTTTACTTAAATTAACAGAACTTAAATTAACAGAAAAAATGCAAGATAAATCAAATTTCCAAAATGTAATTTTACCCTTCCCCACTTTAAGTGTTAATAAGATGTCTATGCATTTACTTGAACTGTTTTGATAGTTGCATGTTTCATGCCCCATTACAGAACTCCTAAGTGTGTAGAATCATGTGGTGGTGAGACAACATTATCAGTGCAAAAAGTTCATAAATTTGGGGGGTTAAAAACAGCCTTGTACAGAAGACATACATTTGTGAATGGAAAAGCAAAAAAGAACTCTAATCATCAATGAATAAGCTGGAAGAGATAAGATAAAAAAAATTTACTGTTTTAGTGCTTTCCCTTTTTCTAGAGATATCTTAGGAGTTGATTTGATGAATAAAGATAAACAATGAACAAAGATAAAATTCAACAAATAAAAAGTTCCTCAAAGTAAAAGCTGAAACATAAACTGGTGAGAATAGAAGATAGTAACACTGACAGAAGTTTGCTAATGTACAGAGTAATTACAAAGTAACTTACCAACTTCCATTATTTACAACTACCATATTTGTCATAAAAAACAACAAATCACATGAAAATGAAGAGAAATGCATCAAGTTTACAGATGATCAGTATGGATACTGGAAGTGATGTGACAGACATCTCATATGAAATTTAATTTCTTCCCACACTTTATGAAGCATATCAGAAGTTACTTGGGTGATAGTGATACTGTCCTTCCGTTCATTGATGAACTGGCAATGGCTATGTAAATTGCATTCTTGATAAAAACCCTCACAAAAAGAAATCGAGTGTGACTAGATACATGAACAGGAGGCCACTTAAAAGTATGTCACAATCAATCTAGCAGTCTAGAGCATGATGATTTAGATAATCTCTCACTTGCAGAAGATAATGATGATGCAATGCACTTGTGTTGCAAAGTTAGTTAAAATAATAAAGATAAATACCCCCTCAAGCAGCTGCTTGCACAGAGGTCTGACAAGAGCATGTCAATTTATATGCCATAGATTTTATTCAAACCAAAAATACACATTGTGCTTTCTCTGTACATGGTATCCATTTCTGGATCAGAATATTTCAATAAAGTAATTTTGTGTACTAATGACTGTATAAACTGCACCTGTTATTATTATTGAATTTTGATTTTTTGCAACAAGAATTTTTTTTTCTCGGAAGTAAATTTCATACTCAAAATATGGTATTGTCAACTTTTTGATTCTAAGTCTACATATGATACATAAACAGGTGTGGACCAAATTAGGTGCACCTGTGAAAAACCCTTAAACTTACTAAAATATCCCCAGGGTGATTACTTGATTTAGCATACCAGCCCTACACATGCACTTTCCACTGAACTGCAAATTTAGAGTCCCTTTGCAGTCCCTTGAATGTAGCTGCCAAACATAAGTGAAATTTATAGTCCCTTGAATGTAGCTGTCAAACATGAAACTATTTTAAGGACAGGGTTGGGGTGGGGGTGGCTCAGTCGGTAGTGCGCCAGGCTCGTAATCTGTAGTTCCCAGGTTCGAGTCCCAGCTGGGTCAGCGTTGAGATTTATCTCCGCAAAATTACCCGCCTTGCTCACAGTCAGTAGGGGACACCGATGGGCTTGGAAAGGCTGCTGTCCGTCGGATGGGACGTTAAGCCGTGGCCCCGTGTGCGGGAGAGCCATACCCTGTGCACGTTAAAGAACACGCTGGATGGCCTTGACGGGAGACTACCATCTGTCTCCCAACAGCTGTTCCAGTGGGTCCCCTTCCCCAACCTTCTCTGAGTCTTCGGGGTCCATGTGACCTGGCCATTTAGCCCATGGTGTGCAAAAATAGTGCCGCTCAGAGGTAAAACAACCCAAACAACCCAAGGACAGGGTTACTAGCAGTTTCATTTTTATGCAAGCCAGATTTTATATATTTTTTAATTTTGGGTACTTCTGTTAGTAAGAGGTGAAAACAAAAATAAGGCCACAATTTATTTTAAAAAATAGGACTAGAAGTGGAGACAAAAAAAAGGGCAGAAGTGAAGATGAGAAAACACAAGCCAGCAGTGAAGATGACAAAAACATGTGTCAGCAACAAGTGAAAACAACACAGCTACAGGTCATCAAAATGTGATAAAACAAAAAATATATTTATGGTATTGATGTTCATATTTTTCACCCACAACTCATTTGTTTGTTGTTGTTGTTGTTTTTTGTCAAAAAAAAACAACTTTATGCTGGGTTTTGTATTTTCCTCAGCATCTTTAGGGGACAGAATTTCTTTTTCAGGTTGCCATTTGGTAGTCTTGCTTTAAATCACAAGGTTAGAAATTTCCTTCACTTTGACTAGAATAGCAACTCACTTGTTAGACTTACCAAAACTTAAAATGTTTTCTGCATGAATTCATTTCATTAACAAGTTATGGCTTTTGATTAATCAGGAGAGATCAGCAGTTATTTATCATTCTCATCTGCACTATTTGCTATTTTCTAAGCACAAACATTTTTTTTTTTTCGTTCATTCCAGCTGGTCTGGAATTTATTTCTGGCTTTCAAGCAAAAAAAAAAGATCCTAGTAGTAAGGTTAAAAAAATGTAAGCTTACAATTTTTTAGGTTATGGTAAATAAATTAATAAATACCCCCTCAAGCAGCTGCTTGCCACACCTGAGCTAAAAAATAATGTAAAAATTAACTCTCTCTTTTGATTCCAACTCATTTATACTAGTTGTGAAGAACCTTTAAAATCTTATTTGAGCTATTAACTACTGAATATAGTCACTTTTATTTAATTTAAAACTGAACATACTTTACTTAAACAATGATTATATACCTTGTTCTAAGAAATCAGCAGTTGCTAAAACTAGATGCAATAGTATTAGGGACACACAGCTAAATACTTTTGTTCACATATGTGATAATCATATTAAAAAACAAAATAATTATAAAGTTGAATTTAAATAACAACAATATTGAAAATCACCAAAAAAAAACATGGAGAAGATCAAATGCATCACATTCCTTTGTACTGATTTTATAAACAAAAATGTTTGGGTTGTTTTATCTCTGAGTGGCACTTTTTTGCACACCTTGGGTTAAATGGCCAGGTCACAAGGACTCCGAGGTCTCAGAGAAGGTTGAGGGAGGGGACCCACTGGAACAGCTGTTGGGAGACAGATGGTAGCCTCCTGTCAAGGCCATACAGCGTGTTCTTTAACGTGCACAGGGTATGGTTCTCCCGCAAACAGGGGCCACGGTTTAATGTCCCATCCGACGGACGACGGCCTTTCCAAGCCCATCGGTGTTCCCTTACTGACCGTGGGCAGGGGGGGGGGGGAGAGATAAATCTCAACACTGACCCAGCTGGGACTCGAACCTGGGAGCTACAGATTACGAGTCTGGTGCGGTACCGACTGAGCCACCCCCGCTCCAAAACAAAAATGGTTACCCTCATTATATGTTCACTAAGAGTATATACAAAATGGGTTGTTGTTCTATTGTTTTACCTCTGAGCAGCACTTTTTTTGCACACAGTCACTCCAAATGGACAGGTCACAAGGAGCCTGAAGGCTCAGAGAAGGTTGGGGCCAGGTCACAAGGAGCCCGAAGGCTCAGAGAAGGTTGGGGGAGAGAACCCCCTTGGAACAGCCGTTGGGAGACAGATGGTAGCACAAAATGGGCTAAACCTAAATTTCTGTATAGGACTTTATAGATGTTTAGTTCATTAATTTTTTTTATGATATGTTTAAAAACCTCGAGTTTCTTTTACTTATCATAACACTACAAAATAAAATGCTTTGCAAATATAATTTTTTTACTGCATAGCTATATTTTATTATTCATTCAATTAAGCTACAAGGCAATAACAAAACAAAGTTATGTTAAACCCAGGAATAGGCACAATTCTTTTTGCCACATTAGTTGGTATGGGTGGAACTGATCCTTTGGCCAATTCTGACTGAAAGCTAAAACTCTTTAAAATAATCATTATAAACTTTTTTTAATTTTTTCAAAATTCTATACTTAACATTATATTTGCACATTTTTTAAAATAATGTTTTATATTTCAGCGAAAGTATAAGGATAAGGATATTAAAAATATGATTTCATATTCAGTGAAAGTATAAGGATATTAAGATATTAACACTTTTCAAATGTATTTGCACAAAATTCATAAGCATTTGCAATACTTAATTGTGGCATTTGCATTAGTAATTTCCAAAATATATTTTGACTATTCATAAATATATATATTTGAAAAAAATGCAATAGGAAAAAGAGTTTAAAAAATGCTGCAAAAGTAACTATTGTTAGCAGGAATGATACAGTCAAAAGGATCAAGGATGATTTTTGCACAACACCACAGCAAATAATTACCCAAAAAAAAACTATAAGAAAAAAAACTAGGAAAAATCTATTTCTATGTAACAAAATCATTCAAGGTCAGCTAGATAATTGAACATGTTTGAAATGCTTATGAGTATGACAAAAAGACTAGGTACAAACCCTCTCAAGTTAAACAACTGATTCAAAAAGAATTTCCACTTTAAAGCAGTTAAAGGGATGATCACCCCAGTAGTTAATATGGTAGTGGGGGAACAGGAACCTGTCACACTATAAAAAAGATTTGTTTCACACACTATAAACACACTATAAAAAAGATTTGTGAGGAAGGAAAAACCTCAGCCAAAAGACAACACAGGAAAGAAACATTAGTCCCTTTACCCGGGGCTCGAATACAGGTCCCTCTAATCAGTAGTGAAGTACATTAAGCACTTGGCCACTGGGACAGTACATTAGGGTACAATAGTTAAAATATACATTATTCTTACAGCATATAGGGACAATTATATTAAAAGTTTTTCAAACAAAGATGTTTATGTTCACAAGCTGCATGCAGCTCCTCAATAGTATGATTGTATTTATAATGTTGGTTCAGGTGAAGTAGGCACATTCAATTAAAGTTTCAGTTCTGGTTGTGACAAATATCACTTAGTTGCCCTTTTGGTGTTAACATGACTGTGACAGCATTTTTGCTTCCTTTCTTTCCAATAATATGAAATTATTATGCAAGCAACTTATATCTCTTAGAATATTTTCTGTACATAGTTTTTCATCAATCATAGCTTTTATTATTTTGGAACCTTCAAAATTATAATAATAAATAAAATAAATACCCCCTCAAGCAGCTGCTTGCCACAGAGGTCTGACAGGAGCGTGTCAGTTTATATGCCACAGTAGAAGGTCTGTGAGGATGGCCGGACCTCAGCAGAAAAACGACACAAACAGCCATGCCTTACCCGGGGCTCGAACCCAGGTCCCGTAGATCAGTAGCCAAGCGCGCTAACCACTCGGCCATGGGACGGCTTTTTTTTTTTCAAAATTATACCCATACTTTTTTCCCCTTAATTACCACTAGCAACTATAAAGTTATACATATCAATTCTCTTAGAGAAATTGCAAATGTGAATTGCCATTACGATTAATCTAGGATAAAGTAATTCTTTTTTGTTTTGTCACATCAATGCACACATCCAGTACATTGTCATTTCTAACTGGAAGTTAACTCTCCACAAAAACAATTGTTTAGAGCAAAATGTTTTTTAACATTTTTTTTTTCATAATTAGGTCATTCCATGTCAATTTAACTAGGCCAGTCCACCCTCAGTCAGATTTCAATGATAATATCATAAATGTTATTATACATTAGATATGCAATTGCCCAAACTATTGCAGGAATTATAATCATTTAAACTAAGGATGAATAAATTGAAACTGGGAGTTAATTTTTTCCCCCTTTGCTTCCATGGTAGATGAGAATAATAAACTTGCTCTTCTAGTGTAATTTTTATTGCAAATTCAATAAAAAATGTTTATTGTGAATGTATTGAAAAAATTTTATTGTGAATTCAATAAAAAAAATATATTGTGGTAAACAAAATTTGTAGGGAGAAAAATAGTGTGGTCCTATAAATAAAACTTTTATATATGTTTCACATTATACTCTGTTTGATCTTCATATAAAATTTTAATTATAGTCATTTTGTAGATAAAAAAGGAAAAAAAATTGCTTAAACTTTATACAAAATTGCGGTGTACGATATATGTTTAATTTCTTTTTTATCAATAAAGTCACAGATTCTTTTTTTATTTAAAATTCTTGTTTTTTCAAAAACATTTTAATGCTCTAATACATTTTGTAAATCTCATTTTTTAACTGAATTCCCAATCCAAAATTAAAGTGGAACATCAAATTTAATGTTACCATTTACCTTGAAAGGAAAGAACAAAATTAGAAACTAAGTTACAATCACAATTGCTTATTTTTACTTTTAATTTAAATAACCATAATTCCTTTCAAAAAAAATTTTTACAATATTTTGGGCAACTTGCAGGTTTTATGCATCTTAACATTAATAACAGATATCATTGAAATGTGTAACAGGTAGTGGACATTTATAAATTTGTTTCTGATGATTTCATATTGAATAACCCAATTCTAGATATACTTTTTTATTCCTTGAAAGAAGTATAGAATTGCATTATATTTTGGGAAAAAAAGGAAATTAAAATTACAATTTGTTAGGTACCATTGGTACATAGAAAAAAAAATGCTATAAAATTTAATTTCATGTGCAAAACTTAATAGAAATATGTTTTTGCATCCACAATTCCTCAACATATTTTGAATATACATCTGCAAAAAATTCATAGAGATGCAACAGAAAATTTTATAAAAAATATCACAGAAACAACTAACATCAGTGCACACAGTATGGTAGGGGAGGGGATGGCTCATAATCTGCAGTTCAAGTCCTGCCTAAGTCAGTGTTAAGATTTATCTCCATAAAAACTCCCACCCTGCCCTCTGTCAGAATGGGACACCAATGGGCTTGGGAAAGGTCGCCATCGGTCAGATGAAATGTTAAGCCATGGCCATGTATGTAGAAGAGTCATACCCTATGCATGTTAAGCACGCTGGATGGCCTTGACAGGAGGCTACCATGTCTCCCAATAGCTGTCCAGTGAGTCCCCTCCTGACACCTCACAACCTTCTCCGAGCCCTCGGGATGCAGATTTGTGCAGATTTTAGGGAATTCATTTGTGGTCATCAAAAATTGTCTATGGAGTGACAAAGACATAGGTGCACTTACTCCCAGGTTAAGACTCTTAAAGGGAAATATTTAAAACTCATTTTGCTGCAGTCCATGGTTGTAAATTTTACATATTATTATGATGCATAGTTTTGCAAATATTAATTGTATAATTTTAATTTTCAATATTCTAAACATTAGGTATAAATTTCAAGTTTTTTATTTCACTGCATACTTTGTTTCTGACTCAAAAACACACCTAGTTTATCATTAGTTAAAAATTTTTTTTGGCAAATCAATTCAATTATGTGCATAAATTTTTCTTTTCCCAGAATTTAAATCTTTGAAATATAAAATTTGCATTTTCTTATATCAAAGGTTTGAAAAAACTTTTCTGCCTCAGGGTTGCAAAAACTTTAATCTCATTTCCAGCTTTTGAATGGCTATTGCACTTGAAGTAATAAGCGCAAAATGTAAATTTATGAAAAGGTGCATTTAAAATATCTCTTTTTACTAAATTTAAACTTGTTTTCAGAGTTATGCTTTTTGCATAATATTGTTAAGGATTAACCCATATGCTAAAGATATTAACATATGATGCCTATTTGTTTTTTAAACAATCTGCTTTGTTGAAAATTGGAATTATCATTTCCTCTTCACTATAAATATATATGATGTATGCCCAACAGAAATCATAAAATGCTCCATTTTAATCCTTAAAGTGCAGAAAGACACTGTAGTTCCCAGAGCCAAATGCAGTCTCATACCATTGGGAACTATAGTTGCGTTACATTGTTTTACCTCTGAGCAGCACTTTTTTGCACACCATGGACAAATGGCCAGGTTACAAGGACCCCGAAGGCTCAGAGAAGGTTGGGAGAGGGCACTGGAACAGCTGTTGGAACTGGAACAGCCACTGGAACAGCTGTTGGGAGACAGATTGTAGCCTCCCATCAAGGCCAACAGTGTTTTCTTTAACGTGCACAGGATATGGCTGTGCACACACGGGACCACAGCTTAACGTCCCATCCGACGGACACCAGCATTTCCAAGCCCAATGGTGTCCACTACTGACTGTGGGCAAGGCAGGGAGTTTTGCAGAGATAAATCTCAACGCTGACCCAAACCTGGGGACTGCAGATTACGAAGAACTATAGTTTCCAAGATAATATGCTCTAAGAGTTTATTTTTTTTCTCCATAAAAATTTGCCATCTTTAATGTTTTTTTAATTGATCCTGAAAGTTTGTGAACTAAATTTGATAATTAATATAAACCTAATTATATTATTATATAATTCAATAAAGTTGCCAAAAATGAAAAAAGAAAACATTAAAGTGCTGTGGCAGCCATTAGTGTGATATTTTTTTTTCACCTGAGCATTTTGGATGGTTTTTTTCCCCCTTCTTTTAATGTTTCCAAACTAAATTTTCTTTGAGAGTGTTCTCTAAACTCTGCCATTAAACCTTTTCTTGAGCTTTTGAAATTTCCCCAAAAATAAACTCTAATGAGTTAATAGTAAATGCCAATGTAAACAGTGAAAGTATATAGTGAATCTGACGAAACTTCCAACAGTATTGTACAAGAAAAAAAATATGGAACTATATAATTGTCTTGAAATAACTAGTTGAAAAGAAATTTGGTTGTCCTGACTGGGATTCACACCCGTGTCTTCCAGAAGTCCTGTTTCAGGCAAATCCATTTATAAATAATTACGTAAAATTAAATGCTCTCTCTTTTAAAATATAACTAATGAACAGAATATGGCATGTTATTTCAGAATGAGGTTCAAATCCAACAAAAATTACACTTTTTACTATACTGTTTTAAATAAGCACTAGTAAAATTACTACCATTGCCATTTTTGCCACCCAAACTTGCCATTTTTTCTCAAATTTTTTATTTTCCAAAAATTCACAATTCCCTTTATTTTGGTATATGACATGACCTATTTCTATATTAGTTATTTCAGTATAAGATTTTAAAGTTATTCTCTTTTCTGTTGGAAGCATTTCAAAATTAACCCAGCCACCATAATGAGTTTTGTCTATAAGCCTGGCATGTAAAGGGTTAATATGCTGTTCGATAATGTAACAAAAAGTATCAAGTTATTATAATAACAAAAAAAAACTAAAATGTTACATAACATTACACAAGAACATTATACAAAAGTTACTAATCTTTGATACATATATTAAAATGTCTGGCCAAATTTATTTCATATTGAATATTGCACCACTCTTTCTTCAAATTATGTATATACAAGTGAACCTACTTTCCAAACCAAAAATTGGGGCACACTTTTCCAATGCCTTCTTAATAGTACTTTCTTATCTTGCCCTTTGAATTCATTTTGACACTAATGTAAAATTTCATAATTAAATATTCATAACAATTTTTAACTACAGGCAAAGTAACTATAAACCATATTGCCTGAAAATATTCACCATCTTTATTACCTCATACTTAAATCAATTTTCACCTTGCTGCCATTATTGTGTGGGCTTTCATAAACTGACTCCTAACGACTGGAAACATTGTGGCCAATTATCATTACTGCTTGTGTTTTCACGAATAATTAATTTTTTTAGTCTCCAATTCTCTATCTTTTGTGACTTACACATATTTTCACTGCAATACTTATCAACTTGATCTATTTAATTACAATTTGCCAAAATATTGGAATTTCCAGGGCATTTTGATGGTTTGCATGGGGCAGTAGGGCAGAATATTTGAAAATGGGACTGTGGCAGAAAATCTATACATATTCCCTGCCTAATAATCTAACTGTTATTCTAAAATACTCCAAAACCTATACATTTTTTAAACCGCTTATTATTCAAAATAAATGCAAGAAATACCTAAGCCTTTAGGTCAAAACTAAAGAGATAGAATACTAACTTTACAAAACATACACCATTTCCTTATATCATCTAAGTAATAATCAATATACACCTTGAAATTTACTTTGGACAAAAAAAAATAAATTTTTGACAAAAAAAATTTTTTTTTCAATTCTTACAGAAAATAATGGCACGTAGCAGCAGCATAACTAAAATTTTTAAGTCCCCCTATATCAAAATTACGATGAGACTTAGTTTAGACCTTATAAGCCATACATTTTACAACATTCTGCAGAACCCTCTGAACTTAGTAACATATTGCAGATCCCATTTAGTGATGCTAAGCATGCACCTCCAAAGTTCTACATCATCCTGTATGATTGAGTTTTAACCTAGGAGGGAGTAGGCATGCCTAATTTGGCCATATCACAGGGGCAGATTAGTTATTTATCCACCTCTGCTTGAAAGCTAACACTCCAAAAAATATTTTATTCTAAACTATCACACTTTTGAACTTTTAATTTTTTTTACAATTTTTTGAAAGAATACACAATTATAATATACATTTTGAATGTAATATAATTTATAATATGCTTTATGTTCCAATGAAAGAATGAGCAAATTGAAAGATTAACACTTTTTATGCATTTGGAATACTTAACGTGGCTTTAAAAATCTATATTTTACCAAAGCTGAATATTCATCTACAAAACTACATAAGGATTCAATGAAAAAATAAATAAAACAAAATAATTTGAAAAAAGCAAAATCTAGCAAAAAACAACTTTACTACATATACACTGGCTATATCATGAATTTTTTACACTACCAAAATGGAATATATTGGTTGGCCTAAAACAAAAAATTTTTATCTACATATTAGAAGGAACATCAAGGTCAGCTGGACAAATGGACACAGAATTCATGACCTTCAAAAATGAATGTGGGGTAGCTAAATGACTAGTTCATGCTTATTCCCAGGTTAAATTATCTACATAATCAATGTGAATGTCATATACTAGTTGGTTGATAATATTTTTCAAATTTTATCACTTTCGTTAGCAGTATTGTTACCAGATCAGTAGTGGGCAACCCACAGTACGTCACTGTTTTTGATCACAGTGTAAAAACCATAATCACTTAAGCTGATGTCAAAAATTTAAACAGATATTTCAAATTATTTTTAGTGTTGTTACTAATTTGTAAATAATGCAATTATTTCTGCAATTTTCTAAGTGAAGTAATGTGTAACATTATACCTTTACTGTGTTCTACATGTCAAAATTTTTTTTACTGTGCCAGTAGGCTCAGAAAAATCCTGTTGACAGACACAAGGTTCTGCACCACTGTACTATAGCAACATAAAATTTTGCATAAATTTTTAGTGTTTTGATAACTTTACAAAGAAATTATAATTTGGGTTGTTTTACCTCTGAGCGGCACTTTTTTGCACACCATGGGCTAAATGGCCAGGTCACATGGACCCCGAAGGCTCAGAGAAGGTTGGGGGAGGGGACCCACTGGAACAGCTGTTGGGAGACAGATGGTAGCCTCCCGTCAAGGACATCCAGCGTGTTCTTTAACGTGCACAGGGTATGGCTCTCCCGCACACGGGGCCACGGCTTAACGTCCCATCCGACGGACGGCGGCCTTTCCAAGCCCATCGGTGTCCCCTACTGACCGTGGGCAGGGCGGGGAAATTTTGCGGAGATAAATCTCAACGCTGACCCAGCTGGGACTCGAACCTGGGAACTACAGATTACGAGCCTGGCGCGCTACCGACTGAGCCACCCCCGCCCCAAGAAATTATAAAATGTTACCATTTATGAAAAATGAAAAATTTATATTATTGAGTATTTTGCTTCAGATTTGGATGAGTAATTAATCAAATTGCTATAACTTTATATTAAGCTCATCTTCTATTCATCAGCAGTTATTTTTTTCTGCTCCGAAGCTTATTTTTTAAAAATATAAAAATTTATAATTTTAGATTTTGTTTCCTTTACATAAATTTTGATAAGTATTTTAATTAAATAATCTATACAACGTAAATTAATGCAAGTGTTTAAAATTATTTAATATCATGTATTGGTATAACACGCCTGATTTTTTTGGAAACAAGCATAAATTAAACGTTTCACATAAAACGCGCCTTAACGAGCCGCGAAAAACTTTGGTAAGTAGTCGAAATTTATGCATTTACAAATACAATTAGAATGCGTTGGTTTCCTTTTGTTTGATTCAATAAAGTTCACAACGAGAAACTTTCGATAAAGTTGCTTGCGAACTAATATTCGTTTCGACCACACTCTTCCTAAGTTATGCCAGTAGAATCACTGGCAAACCAACTTCATGCCCAGGCTTAACTAATGGATCAAAACACAGTTTCCTAATCGCTCAGCTAGATGTTTAAAGCCAAGTTTGTTATAAGAGAGAAAAAATATTTACCTCTGATAGGAATGTCTGTGCTGCTTTCTGTGCTCCAACATGTAACAAATATTCGTAGACATAGAGTGCTAATCTGAAAAAGGAAGAAAAAATATTTTATAGTACAAATCGGATCTAAGGGAAGTCAGCCCATCCCACCATACCGCCCCTTTACTAATGTATGGAACGGCCCTGGCCATATGCCTCTGAACTGGGGCATGCACACTTCCTTCGCAACCAGAAACTAGCTTGCTGACAGCCGAACGAACTATACAAGAGTATAGTCATGAACGAAGTGTTTACAACTAATCGTCCCGATCTTTATCAATATGATACATGCACTGTCAACAACATTCTTTATAAAGTACGACTACAATCCGTTTGATCGTGTGGGATTCCCGTGTCACTCCGAAACACGAGTTTTATCCCAAAGTTTAGCGCGATAAATAATTCTAAAGCTACAAAGCGAACTATGGAAAGTACCTTATGTTAAGAGTGAGGTTATGGGTATAGAATCATAGTTTATTAACGGATTCTCAACTTACTTTTCTCTTGCTTGAGCATCTGAAGGTACCGTAGAGCCTTTCCCTTTTGCGTACATGCTGTGAAGTTGAACCGTAACACACCTGTCAAGACATTCAGGACCACACCGACCTTGTTACCATAGAAACATAAATTGATCTGTCACGGGCAGCGATGTGATTGGACTCGGCCCTCTCGATGCAGCAGTTCCTCTCCAGGCCCAACATATACGTCACAAGCAGATATAAAAACTGAAGGGCTGCTATTGGGCGATTGCGATAGCGCGTGTGTTTAGTGCTCATCACCCCTGGTGGTGTTTATAATAGATCATTTAAGTCATCTGAAATAATTTTAGCGTTATATAATTACTCCTCACATTTTATGATATTTTTTAAAACATATAAATGTTACTGTTGATTTTCTTTCTTGTAATTTGCTTCATTGCATTTATACAAAATGCAGTACGGGGTATGCTATCAAGTCAGAGAACAGCAGACGACCAGACTCGGTGAACGTCCAGCTGCATCAACAAGGGAACTTGAAGGAGGTGGTGAGGTCGGAAAACCTGGCAGTGTTTCAATTTACATAATTTTGGGATATCAAAGGGTACAGTAATGTTTATAAGTTAGCACGAAGGTCATCTGAAAGCTTATATCAACCTAGCATATAAATTTGTCTGAAGATTTAATATTTATTTTTTTATAATTATAATTTGTATACGTAATAAAAAAATAAAATTTCTGTGATGTCCTAACCAATTAATTCGCAAAATAACATCATTAATATTAAATTTTTGAAAAATGAAATTCAAGTTAGTGCATATTTGAGATTTTTTTATTGTTTTCTATTCAACGAACTCTTGGCTAGGCAGAATTTAAAAAATAAAATAAAAGAAAACATCCGATTAGTACATGCCAAAGGGAAGCCTCAGAAATGACCACGAGTCGATAAATAACAAAGGAGCACGCCAACCGCCACTGGCTCTTCCATCAGTTGAGCTTCCTCCCCATGAAGACGAGACACTTCGCATTTCGTCATTTCCGGTCGTTAAACGTTCTAGTTGTACACATTGATTCTACGTAATTGTCATGTTGGGTACTCTGGAATGGGAAAGATTTTACGCGTTTGCTGAAGAATTCGTGGCTATTTCGTCGACGCTGGGTGACAACTGGTACATGAAGACTTCTAAGGTTAGAATACTATGTTGAATTATTGTTTTTCCAACTATGTCAAGTTATACAACACAGAATGGATGTTTCAGCTTTTAATCTGACAAATAGATTTCATAACTTTTTTTTCTTTATTGAAAGAGTGGTAATGTTCAAATTTAAAATTAAATCACATTTCATATTACTACGCATAAATAAATCAGAATTTCTTGTATTATGTAACATAATCATAAGAAATAAGTTGAAGTGTGAAATATTTTCGCTGATTATTTTTTAATTGCCGTATACTTTTTACATTTTTTATATGATTTTTCTAGGTTGATTTTCCATTTCATATTTATCATAGTAATAAATTTAAGATTTAAAAGCAATATAATTATTTTGGTGTTACTTCCAAAGTTTAAAATATTTTAAACCGCTCAAGATCACCATCTTGATTAGTTTTAAAACCCAAGACGAGTTAAAAATGCTTAAAGTACAATAGAATCACTCAACACTTTGTAAGTTTGTAAATAGTTTTTAGTTTGGTAAAAGTGCTAGGTAAAATGTCGAATTCCGCCCCGTCGTTACGCCAACTTACTTAGAATTTGGCGATGAGATATTTAAAATGGTTTAAAGCTTGAAGGCAGATGTCTGTGCACATGAGTATTAATGAATGCACATATTATTTATAAATTTTAAAATAAGTGTTTTAACAAAGCTCTGCATTGCCGATACATATTAATGGATATGAAATGGCAGTAACACCTATCGATAACGATGAGAGATCAGACTATCCACCCTGCTAGGCCACGACGTAGCTCACAGCACCCAGCCCACCCCTTGTGCTTGCGTG
The DNA here is from genome assembly GCA_038380435.1 of Ryuthela nishihirai. Lineage (NCBI taxonomy): Eukaryota > Metazoa > Arthropoda > Arachnida > Araneae > Heptathelidae > Ryuthela > Ryuthela nishihirai. The sequence goes on along the minus strand of JAWZYU010000019.1, from coordinate 67,294,967 downwards.
TGTATCGATCAGTCCAGCTCTCGGAAAGGACACAAGTCCAGGCGAAACTAATGCCACAGCCACGTGGTCCCGCTGATTGCCATTGGCTGCGCTGGCCTGTGCCAAAGCTGAGAGCAAGGGTGATGGTTGTTAGAGAGGGAGGACTCGATGAGACGGTTGCGGAACTTTCCCAACAGGGGTAACTAATGGCTTTTTAGCTGTTGTAGACTTTCTTTAGCTAAATTACGTTCAAACAGAAATCTTGAACTCGAAACAATATCTTAGGAGGTGAATATGAGATTATTGAAAACATAACTTGCAAAATAATAAAATGAAACTGATAGCGAATAAACGTTCCGCGTAACCTTGCTGATATTAAGTGGTATGTGACGTACTTCCCATTGCTCAATTCTTGCAACAATTGCGGCACGTCACTTGCTTCTAATTTGATCTGTATATTTTAGTTTGAGTTTAGTGTCTTTTATAAATATGTCATTTAAAATGCTGAAATAGCGAAAGATATCGTTCATTGCGATGTGAAATGATGGAAATTATGCTGGTTTTAGTTGATGATGCTTAGAGAGGCAGCAGAAATTATATTAATCCTACGTTTGAAGTAATAAGAACGAGTACTGAAAGTCGCGGTTACAGTTTCAAAAACTTTATATTTGGCATGTGTCAGAGTAAATAATTCCATATAAATGATTTTAAAAAAAATTATTGAAATGTAAAACTTTTTATGCAATCAAAAGTAATTTATTAACAGAATTGATGCGTAGGAATTAATAATACGGTTTCATTTTTCGATATATAAATTTTTTGTCTTTACATTCCTGTCTGATAAACTAGAAGCTGACGTCATAGATATCTAATATACGTTGCAGGACGTCATTTACAAGATGACGAAATTGTGCAAGGCACAATTTTCGTTATGGAGTTCGAATTCTGTTCGTAATAAATCTTATTCGACGGAACCCTACGACCAAGGCACAAAATACGGTGGGGGGAGGGGGAGCGTACCAATCTCGGGTGCAAAATTTGGGTTGTTGTTGGGTTGTTTTACCTCTGAACGGCACTTTTTTGCACCACCAAGGGCTAAATGGCCAGGTCACATGGACCCCGAAGGCTCAGAGAAGGGGGAGGGGACCCACTGGAACAGCTGTTGGGAGACAGATGGTAGTCTCCCGTCAAGGCCATCCAGCGTGTTCTTTAACGTGCACAGGGTATGGCTCTCTCCCGCACACGGGACAACGGCTTAACGTCCTATACGACGGACGGCGGCCTTTCCAAGCCCATCGGTGTCCCCTACTGACCGTGGGCAAGGCGGGGAATTTTGCGGAGATAAGTCTCAACTCTTTGAAATCTCAACATCTACAGCTGGGACTCGAACCTGGGAACTACAGATTACGAGCCTGGCGCGGTACCGACTGAGCCACCCCCGCCCCATGCAAAATTTGAATGGACGAACCGATGCATATTGGAATTACCTTTTTTTTTAATTTAATAATTGCTAGTGTCACACTTTAAATGCCGCCAATTTCATCAGATTTAAATTAGACATCGTTACATTGTCATTTATAATTAAATTATAACTTGTCCTGTTAGAAAATCCAACAATAAGATGCTTTTGTAGATGCGCCCTCAGCTTAATATTGTGTCATTCATTGGCGTCGGTTTAGTAGCTGTTCCCAACGGGGACGTTTGGTTTGCCAAACTGATAACGTTGTGCTACCGCTATCTAGGTTTAAGTAAGAAAAATTAGTTTTATTTCCTTTAAAGAGTTGTTTATAAAGTTTTATAAAATAATTCTTAATGAAAGGAGGCATTAGAAAATGATACCTAGTAAAGGATGGGCGGGCTAAAGCAAGTTGGGAACTGTTGTTCTAACCCCCGAACTTGGAACGCGATCAGAGTCAGATCAGAGTACATAAATGCTAGCAGGAATTTCCCGGTGGGTTGTAGCGATCGATCAAAAGAAAATATTTTCAATGATTAAAATTTACGCGGGAGAAAGATTAATTAATGTTCATCTGGCAACACTTCTGGCTGGTAACAGTTTAATGAAACTATTATACTCCGTTTCAGATAAAGAACGTAGCTGCAAAATCTGAAGATCAAAGATGGCAACAACCAATGAAAAGGGGGCGACACCCACATAAGTTCTAGCAAGTACAAATCACAGATGTAATATCCCGCCACAGCTTTTTACAACAAATAGTTCCACATCTCATGCGATAAATAAGTCCTTTTTCTAATGTATATTATTTTTATGCATAGTTTATGGAAGCGAGCAATTAAAATTGCTGTGTTTTATTCTGGAATATTGTAAAATGCATAGTGAAGCACAAATCTTTTTTCATCGGTATATTAGCGATTTGAAGAATTATCCACTGTTGCTCAAGTCGTTGGGGCGGGGGTGGCTCAGTCGGTAGCGCGCCAGACTCGTAATCTGTAGTTCCCAGGTTCGAGTCCCAGCTGGGTCAGCGTTGAGATTTATCTCCGCAAAACTCCCCGCACTGCCCACGGTCAGTAGGGGACACCGATGGGCTTGGAAAGGCCGCCGTCCAGTCGGATGGGACGTTAAGCCGTGGTCCCGTGTGCGGGAGAGCCATACCCTGTGCACGTTAAAGAACACGCTGGATGGCCGTGACGGGAGGCTACCATCTGTCTCCCAACAGCTGTTCCAGTGGGTCCCCTCCCCCAACCTTCTCTGAGCCTTCGGGGTCCATGTGACCTGGCCATTTAGCCCATGATGATGGGAAGTGTTGTGCAAAAAAGTGCCGCTCAGAGGTAAAACAACCCACAACAACCCAATGCTCAAGTCGTTATTGACTGACGTCTGCGCTCTCATAACATTGCTTCCTCCCTGCGCAAATTATAGTTTATTTCCGTTTGGACAAATTTTGACCCCACACAATTCCAGAGATACTTGACCGAATGGCCCAAAATTTCGTAAGCGAGTTTTCTCTATCTGATCTCATATTGGGTGAAACAATCATTCGTACCTGCAATTGGGAAGATTAATGTACTAATGCCTCTGGCAATGTAAGATGGCTGTCGCGATTAGAAATTGCGAACGAACAAGCTACGAATGGAAGATGGAAAAGAAATACGTTTTATCAAAAATACCGATTTTTTTCTAATTTTTGCACCTAATATATATATATTTTTTTATATATATATAATAATATATTTATTTTCCATTCTCATTTACAGAAACATTACACACAAAAATTTACCATTTGATTGCACAACCTCATGCTACTCTTGATCTTCTGCCAAATTTCCAGGTTCCTACCCATGGCCGAGTGGTTAGCGCGCTTGGCTACTGATCTAAGGGACCTTGGTTCGAACCCCGGATAAGGCATGGATGTATGTATCGTTTTACTGCTGAGGTCCTGCCATCCTCTCAGACCTTCTATTATGGCATATAAATTGACAGGCTCCTGTCAGACCTCTGTGGCAAGCAGCTGCTTGAGGGGGTATTTATTTTTTTTTTTACCCCCTTTATGTGAAGAGTTATGGCGACCAAACACAGAGAGAGTTATTGATACATTTTCAGGCATCGCATCTTGCTTACATTGGCTTTCGTGGTTAAGTGTAATTGGACAAGATTTGATTGGACAAAAGACTATAGGGAGATTTATTGCTCTTTTCTTTATGTGAAATAGATTATATTATATACAATGATTAAAATTTAAAATTTTGTTTGGAATAAAATGATATTTTGCTTCCTTCTAATGCAGTGGTTATTCACTTTTTTGTTGCGATGGACCGCCCCCCCCCCCCCCCCATGAGTCTAATTCTTTCTCTGGTCCCTTATGAAGTCTAACTCGTTCTTCGGACAACTTCGAAGTCTAAATTTTTCTACGAACCTCCTTCCGATCATTACCTGATATATTTTACTTAAACTGAAATATAGATCTTTGCAACGAGGACTCTCTAAAAGTTCCAAGAACGGATTAATTCTTTAGGTCTTTATCTGGTCTTACTTATTGGTTATTTTGTAATTTATAACTAAATATGTGAGTGATAAAATTCGATTCTCCAGACAGAGGCATAGCTATGGGGTGATGGGTGGGAGATTCCTTCCCAAATAAATCGGAGTTGGAAAATTCGAAGCACCTCGTAAAATTTAGGTGAGTTATGAAAATTTTGATTTTTTTTTTGTGCAATTAAGGGGAGTTAGCAAAATCGAGACAACTGACAAAATATAGGGTAGTTGGCAAAATTCGAAGCCACTTGGTAAAATACAGGTGAGTTGGCAAAATTTTGGGCCGGAACAACGTGGCAAAATCATCCTTCCCCCCCCCCCCAACCATAATCCCTTCGCTACGTCTTTGTCTCCAGAATTCACATGCAATCAACAACCAATCACGGGCTATGATCAGCACGAGATAGCTAATGTTGCCATACCAAATTAGCATGATTCCAGGCGAAAGTAAAAAATCGATGCGGTTAAGATTTCGACCTCATAAAATAAAGCCCTCCTACAAAAGTTGGCCGCGAAACGTTCGTCCATTGATAGCTCTCCTCATCGATAACATACTAGTCCATTCATAACTCTCAACTCTTCATTCGTAAGGTGAGTGCGATCATTACACCAAATTTGAGACCGAACCGATCGGTTTAGTATCTGGTGAATTACAGGGAGCCGAAAACTTCCGCCACCAGTGAGGTCACCCAAGACTTAACGGGACTTCGCTGAGTGTCTGCGCACCCGTTCGGAATACTCCTGGAAGCTTGCTACTCCGAGTCATTTACTACATATTAAGGTCCGAGCAACGCGGGAATTCTGCTAATATATAGATGTTTTCAAGCTCGATCATATCAGAGACGTACCCTTCCCCCCTCCCAAGAGGTGGGAGTCGCCGAAAATTCTGTCTCTTATACGAAGTATCAAACTTGTCCAAAATAGTTGTCTTTGTATAATTCTAATCTAGTATTTTATGTCCGACACTAAAGTAGATTAAAAACAATTATGTATAAAATTTATTCCATATAGAATATCATTTTAACATTTCCTGTTCAGTGGAATACTTTAGTAATTGGGAAAACCCTACCCAAGATTCAACCTTGGGTAGGGTTTTTCTAACTGCAGTCGAACCTGGGAACTGCAGTTTAAACACCATTCTAACACCATTCATCTAACACCATTCTTAAAAATCAAAAACGATATTTCGTGAAAATAAATTAGCATTTAATGGATTTAATGAAGATAATAATACGAAGTTATGGGAAGTAATAAATATGTTATTGATGATATAAAAAAGATGTCAATCGACGAGAATGTTGGAAGACACTGGAGCAGAGAAAAAGCTCTATAAGAAATTATATATACGTTTTATCAAAAAAAAAAATCATCTTTCATTCAGATTTAGAAACCGCTATTTACAATCTACAAAGAATTTTAATAAAGCAGTTAAATGGTTCCCTCTGAACAAAATGAGTGTAAATGAGAAAAAAACAAAATTTGTGTGTATGGTTTCCAGCATTGTACATTTCACAGAAGTATTACTAAACATCCACTAAGTTGTTCGAATTTGGATATTCTATTCTTTGATATACGCAGTTTTCCTAAAATGGAAGAAGTAAATGAAATAATTTACCTAGGCTTGAAAATGACATCAAAAATGAAATGGAATAAACATATTGACTGGATGTGTTGAAAATTACATTTGTAAGCATTTAAAGTTAGAAAACAGAACATATTTGTTGATATAGAAATAATTGTTTTAATATATAAAGCACTTTTGAATCTAAAATTAGATATGGAATAACAGTGTATAAAAAACATCCTATAAATCATAATTAAATAAAAATTAGTCTACTAGAACTATTGTGTAAATCAGAAGTTAAAAATTCTTTATAATAGAAGATGATATTTTTGGTTTGTTCAAAATTTACCTATTGAAAGTTTATATGTGTTTGTTTGCGTTATCAATAACTTCTTTAATAATAGCTATAAGCAAAATATTTGCCACAAGTTTACTGGATAAAAGGCTAAAGAATTTTTAAAACAGCCAAAATTTTGTAATGGTTTTGAATGGAATTCTGAGGATTATCAAATACCCTACCTATTTAATTTGCTTTCTAGAGAAACTGTAAACTTAAGATGAATTCCTGAAATTAAAGAAAAATTATTTGAGTGGTTGATAAAAAAGTGATATTTTAAATCGGAAACATTTATCATTTTATTGCAGTTTTTTTTTCTCTCTTTTTATGTTATGATATTTATGTCATCTAGCTCATATCTGTTAAAATCATATACATTCCAGCTAATGAAATATATAAGCTTTGGCTTAGTGGAAATTTTTATGTGAAATAATTATATAGATCAGTGGTTCTCAACCTTTAATGCTTCACGTACCCCCTGGAAATGTGTATGTAACTGGCGTACCCCTTGTATAGATAGATAAAACTATAGTTATAGTATAACAATGGGAATAAAATAAAACATATATCAGTGGTTCTCAACCTTTTATGCCTCACGTACCCCCTGGAAATGTGTATGTAACTGGCGTATCCCTTGTATAGATAGATAAAACTATAGTTATAGTATAACAATGGGAATAAAATAAAACACTGACTTTGTTACTAGATCTAGCGACTTTTGAGTTCTCACGGCGTACCCCACGTTGAGAACCCCTAGTATTGATGATAATTTCAGTAATACCAGATCCCCCCCCCCCAACAAGCTATCCACATCACAAGTACGTCTGACAGCTGCCTGTCTGTCAGTATAATCCGCCACAGAAACGACTATGGGACGATGGGTGGGTTCGGTTGTTTTACCTCTGAGCGGCACTTTTTTTGCACACGATGGGCTAATTGGCCAGGTCACAAGGACCCCAAGGCTCAGAGAAAGTTTGGGGTAGGGGACCCACTGGTCAGTTGAGAGACAGATTGAAGCCTCCCGTCAAGGCCATCCAGTGTCTTTAACGTGCACAGGGTCTGTCAATATAATCCGCCACAGAAACTAATATGGGACAATGGGTGGAATCGGTTGTTTTACCTCTGAGCGGCACGTTTTTCGCATACGATGGGCTAAATGGCCAGGTCACAAGGACCCCGAAGGCTCAGAGAAAGTTAGGAGTAGGGGACCCACTGGACAGTTGAGAGACAGATTGAAGCCTCCCGTCAAGGCCATCCAGTGTCTTTAACGTGCACAGGGTCTGTCAATATAATCCGCCACAGAAACTAATATGGGACAATGGGTGGATTCGGTTGTTTTACCTCTGAGCGGCACTTTTTTTTGCACACGATGTGCTAAATGGCAAGGTCACAAGGACCCCGAAGCTCAGAGAAAGTTAGGGGTAGGGGACCCACTGGACAGTTGACAGACAGATTGTAGCCTCCCGTCAAGGCCATCCAGTGTCTTTAACATGCACAGGGTATGACTCCCGCACTTAACGTCCATCTGACGGATGGCGACTTTTTCAAGCCCATCTGTGTCCCCTACTGACCGTGGGCAGGGGGTGGAGTTTTGCAGAGATAAATCTCAAAGCTGGCTCAGGAGGGACTCGAACCTGCGAACTGCAGATTACGAGCCTGGCACACTACCGACTGAGCCACCCCGCCCCTCGATGGGCGAGGGTAGGGGATTTCTGGTGCACTTGAGTCTAAAAAGGGTGCTGCTTGAGTGTGATTTTCGGTGAGTGCGTTAGAAAATATATGTTATTCAGGCCCTCGTGGAGAGGAGGTTATGACTCAATAACTCCCCGCCCCCCACTAAGTACGCCACTCACTGCTCTGCACAAATTTAAAAAGTTCCAGCAGTCCTACTGTCCTGTTTACCTAACATCGCACAATGACCTATCGTCACACATCCCCAAGATATAAAGAACAAGAAAGCTCTCAGTGGGGGGTGGGGTGGCACTGTATCGGTAGCGCGCCAGGTTCGTAATCTGTAGTCGGGGTGGGGCGGCACTCAGTCGGTAGCGCGCCAGGCTCGTAATCTGTAGTTCCCAGGTTCGAGTCCCAGCTGGGTCAGCGTTGAGATTTATCTCCGCAAAACTCCCCGCCCTGCCCACGGTCAGTAGGGGACACCGATGGGCTTGGAAAGGCCTCCATCCGTCGGATGGGACGTTAAGCCGTGGCCCCGTGTACGGGATTGGGTTGGGTTGTTTTACCTCTGAGCGGCACTTTTTTGCACACCATGGGCTAAATGGCCAGGTCACATGGACCCCGAAGGCTCAGAGAAGGTTGGGGGAGGGGACCCACTGGAACAGCTGTTGGGAGACAGATGGTAGCCTCCCGTCAAGGCCATCCAGCGTGTTCTTTAACGTGCACAGGGTATGGCTCTCCCGCACACGGAGCCACGGCTTAACGTCCCATCCGATGGACGGCGGCCTTTCCAAGCCCATCGGTGTCCCCTACTGACAGTGGGCAGGGCGGGGAATTTTGCGGAGAAAAATCTCAACGCTAACCCAGCTGGGACTCGAACCTGGGAACTACAGATTACGAGCCTGGCGCGCTACCGACTGAGCCCCCCCCCCCCCCCCGTGTACGGGAGAGACTTACTCTGTGCACGTTAAAGAACACACTGGATGACCTTGACGGGAGAAAGCTATCATCTGTCTCCCAACAGCTGTTCCAGTGGGTCCCCCTCCCCCAACCTTCTCTGAGTCTTAGGGGTCCTTGTGACCTGGTCATTTAGCCCATGGTGTGCAAAAAAGTGCCGCTCAGAGGTAAAACAACCCAACAACCCAAAGCCCTCAGTGGAAAGACAATACATATCAGGAATAAACTTTGCACAGATTAAAAACATCTGAAGAGTATCGTCCTAGACCGGCACGTCGAAACACAGATATATTAAAAAAAAAAATCACGTGGAGAAATGTTTTCTAAATAACCCCACCACCAAACTTCAAAGTTAAGAACACTAGATAATAATTATCATTTTAAGAATGTCATTAACGAAGCATTGCTTTCAATTCGAAAATTTGTAATTCCGTTTAATTTACAGGAAACTAACTTTTATCAGTGCTGTCCCAAAAGTAAATTTCACAACACAACTCCTCCCACTCGGTCATTAAGATTCCCCTGAGAATAGCACGCTTTGGGAAATACTAATCTAGCACATTATCAGTGCATCCCTAATATTGTTACTAAAAGTATTCTAGATGTAACATTTTCAGTTAGGATAAATTGGTGCAATAGTTAATGCCTCCGAGAAGTCGCTGCAAGAGAGAGAAATTATTTGTCGATGCTGTCAGTAGTGTTCTTTAATTAAACGTTTAGGAATGGATGACTGCAGCAGACTGCGCAGGTGATGTCTGCCAATTGTATGCTTTTGGAGTGAAGCGGCTTCCTATCATTTTTCTGCATAAGAAGTATGCACCAAGTGTTGTAATCGTGGAAAGGAAATCATTTTCGATTAGAAGCAAGTTTCAGAGGTCTCTGAACTCGAAGAAGTTGTTCTCGGCCAACTATTTTTTGGTCTTCGTGGACCTCTGGGGATCCTGAACGTTTGAATTATTGAATTTCATGACATTATCCTTATATAAAGCTGTCCCATGGCCGAGTGGTTGGCACGCTTGGCTCCTGATCTAAGGGACCTGGGTCCGAACCCCGGGTAAGGCATGGCTGTTTGTGTCGTTTTTCTGCTGAGGTCCTGCCATCCTCTCAGACCTTCTACTAATGGCATATAAACTGACAGGCTCCTGTCAGACTTCTGTTGCAAGCAGCTGCTTGAGGGGGTATTTATTTTTATCTTATTTACATTGGATCGTGTGAGCTCACAAAAACCTGGATCGTGTGGGCCCACTCACAGAAATATTGAGCGTGTGCAGTTACCGTTCACAGCAAACTGGAGCGTGTGCAGTAACTGCACACGCTCCAGTTTGCTGTGAACGGTAACTGGAGCGTGTAAAGTTGCTGTACACGTTCACAGCAAACTGGAGTGTGTGCAGTAACTGCACACGCTCCAGTTTGCTGTGAACGGTAACTGGAGCGTGTACAGTTGCTGTACACGTTCCTGAGGTCCTGCCATCCTCTCAGACCTTCTACTATGGCATATAAACTGACAGGCTCCTGTCAGACCTCTGTGGCAAGCAGCTTGCTGAGGGGTATTTATTTATTTATTATTTATCCTTATATGGAAAGATATTTCGAATTTGGATCTTGTAAAAAAAGGATATTTGCTGTACAGCAAGTTAATAAAATAGCCATTTTCGCACAATATCAGATTATTTTCATCAGATTGTGCTAAAATTTTTGAACCGAACAGTTTTGATAATGCTCAACCCTCCCGAGAACTGTTACAGAGAGGGGGAGGGAATCCGACAGAAATGCCTGCGCAATTTTTTTTTTATCTTCGTATTATCAATCGATCAACTTTTAGTTGTTCCTTTAAAATCATATCACATAATATTTACACAGAAAAAATATACACTGCACGACATTGAAATTGCCCCACCCAGAAGGAGTGAGGGGATACGGTTGAAATGTAGCACATACATAGCAATGCATATTGGCGTACCATGATTTAATTTGCAGTCACTTACAGCGGTTAGAAGTTAAGATAATGCAGCACCATGTAACTGTCTCAGTAGGTGGTTGCACCGCCGTGAACGGCAATACAGGCAGCAATACGGCATGGCATGGAGTCATACAGTCGACAGATATGGTCCTGAGGAATTGCACACCAAGTAGCGTTGACTTGCTCCCATAATTCATCGAGATTCCGTGCCGGCTGGTGAGAGGATTGCACACATCGTCCAATGTGGTCCCACAGATTTTCTATTGGGGATAAATCTGGAGATCGTGCTGGTAATGGCAATGCTTGAACATGCTGCAAACATTGTCTGGAGACCCTAGCAGTGTGTAAACAGGCGTTGTCATGCTGGAAAATGGGCTGCTGCATGCCTCCCAGGAACGGTAACAAAATGGGCTGCAGAAACACGCTAACATATTGGCAATGCTTGAACATGTTGCAAACATTGTCTGGAGACCCTAGCAGTGTGTAAACGGGCGTTGTCATGCTGGAAAATGGGCTGCTGCATGCCTCCCAGGAACGGTAACAAAATGGGCTGCAGAATCACGCTAACATATTGGCAGCTGTCAGTGTTCCCGTGATGCAAGACAAGAGGTGACCTCTGTCATATCCAATAGCATTCCATACCATTATGCCTGGAATTCCCAGGTTCGAGTCCCAGCTGGGTCAGCGTTGAGATTTATCTCCGCAAATATTCCCCGCCCTGCCCACGGTCAGTAGGGGACACCGATGGGCTTGGAAAGGCAGCCGTTCGTCGGATGGGACGTTAAGCCGTGGTCCCGTGTGTGGGAGAACCATACCCTGTGCACGTTAAAGAACACGCTGGATGGCCTTGAAGGGATGCTACCATCTGTCTCCCAACAGCTGTTCCAGTGGGTCCCCTCCCCCAACCTTCTCTGAGCCTTCGGGGTCCATGTGACCTAGCCATTTAGCCCATGGTGTGCAAAAAAGTGCCGCTCAGAGGTAAAACAACCCAACCCAACCCATTATGCCTGGCTGATGGGCGGTGTGCCAGTTGTGAACAAAAGCTGGATCTGTCCTCTCGCCAGGTTTTTATATAATATATAACCTGGCGAGTAATGTATAAGGCCTGGCGAGTAATGTATAAGTTATATTAAAATTGAGTAACCTGGCGAGTAATGTATAAGTTATAATGAAATATATATAATGTTGTATTTCTCAGATACACAATTTTAAAATATTACATTTTACAATATATATTCTTCTTTATACATAGTTTGTCCAATAAAAATCATATTTTGGCACCAAGCCAGACGAGTGCTGCGATGGTTTGCAGTCAATGGCAGTCGATATAATGGTTGCCTACAGCACAGGTGTGCCTCATGCAACCTTCGGTTTGCCATTCGGATTGTTATGGGGACGTCCATGGCTGCTGACACAGACCGTCGAATATTGCCTCCAGTGCTCTATGGTTGAGCATGTTGAACAATGCGCCTATCAAGCCGTTCTGATGTCTGTTGGAAGGCACCACTACCTATGCAACACACACTAGAACCTTCATTTCGCCACAGTTGCCAACAGTTCGTGCATCCTGATGAACATTGGCAGCGACACACGATGTGTAGTCCATCCTGTTTCACATGGCCTATAATTCTTCCTCTCTCAAAAGCATCCAAATGGCGATAAACCTGCCGACAGCATGTACCAGGCATTTTCGGTCTTCGCTGAACAATTTCCAAGTGGAACCACCTAATCTCAACAGTTTACATGACTTCCACCTGCATAAACACACTACCATTCCTGTTCCTTCTGGGGCGGGGGTGGCTCAGTCGGTAGCGCGCCAGACTTGTAATCTGTAGTTCCCAGGTTCGAGTCCCAGCTAGGTCAGCGTTGAGATTTATCTCCGCAAAATTCCCAGCACCGCCCACGGTCAGTAGGGGACACCGAAGGGCTTGGAAAGGCCGCCGTCCGTCGGATCCAACGTAAAGCCGTGGCCTCGTGTACGGGAGAGCCACACCCTGTGCACGTTAAAGAACACGCTGGATGGCCTTGACTGGAGACTACCATCTGTCTCCCAACAGCTGTCCAATGGGTCCCCTCCCCTGACCTTCTCTGAGCTTCGGGGTCCTTGTGTCCTGGCCATTTAGCCCATTGTGTGCAAAAAAAAGTGCCGCTAAGAGGTGAAACAACTATTTATTCAAATTTTAAAAAAGTCCCAAATTAGTTTCAAGTTTGAATGTTTTTTTTTTATAATATATAGTTATTTTAAGGTATAATTATAGTTATTTTAAGGCAAAATTAAAAACTCAATATTATTGGGGAATAAAAATACTAAAATCATTTGTGTAAATACAAATGTTTGAGCAGTATCCTTGTAAACGTTAAAGTCAATTTATTAATGAGAGGATGCGGATCTTTGGAAGGGCAAGTGGGCTACCACACTGATATTGATATTAACAAGAATGGAGGCAAAAAATGTTAAAAAATAAATATTCTCTCAAGCAGCATCTTGCCACAGAGGTCTTGACAGGATTGGGTTGTTTTACCTCAGAGTAGCACTTATTTCCACACAATGGCTAAATGTCAGGTCACAAGAACCCCGAGGGCTCACAGAAGGTTGGGGGCTCACAGAGGTCTTGACAGGATTGGGTTGTTTTACCTCTGAGTAGCACTTATTTCCACACAATGGCTAAATGTCAGGTCACAAGAACCCCGAGGGCTCACAGAAGGTTGGGGGCTCACAGAGGTCTTGACAGGATTGGGTTGTTTTACCTCTGAGTAGCACTTATTTCCACACAATGGCTAAATGTCAGGTCACAAGAACCCCGAGGGCTCACAGAAGGAAGGAAGGCTGACCCACTGGACAGCTGATGGGAGAGAGATAGTACCCGCCCTTCAATGCCATCCAGAGTATTATTTAACGTGCAGAGTGTATGGCTCTCCCGCACACGGCGCCATGGCTTAATGTCCCATTCGACGGACAGTGGCCTTTCCAAACCCATCGATGTCCCCTACTGTCCTAGGGCAGGGCGAGAAATTTTGCGGAGATAAATCTCAACGCTGGTTCAGATGGGACTCGAAACTAGGAACTGCAGATTACGAGCCTGGGGCGCTACCGACTGAGCCTCTCCCGTCCCTAGGTCTGACAGGAGCCTGTCAGTTTATACGCCATAGCAGATGGTCTGCGAGGATGGCTGGACCACAGACATTACATAAATTTTACTAGAAGAATTTTTAAAGACAGTTAAAACGATGGGGAAAATTATCGGTCTCGATCATTTACTTCCCCCGCACTCCCAAAACTCTTATTTCTTTTAGATATGGGCTAGATGAGAGAGAATCCGCAGCTACATAGTGTTTATTGAATAAATTACAAAGCTCTGGATTCAAATGTTGAACTCATAACCGAAATAAATTATTTTATTTTTTTTTTTTGTAATTACGGTAAAAATTTTAATTTCAACTGCACTTAGGCTGGCGTAATTAGTACCATAAAAACTCTGGTTCAGTGTATCCCCTTCCCCAACTTCCTCTGAGCCAGTGGGATCCTTGTGACCTGTCCATTTAGTCCAGTGTCTCGCAAACTTTTTTACTCTGCGGCACACTGAATCTAATTTTTTTTTCCGCGGCACACTGAATCTAATTTTTTTTCCGCGGCACACCTAAAAAAGAATTTTTGATGGTTACGTAAAAAGAGGAAAATTGAAGTTTCGTTAAATGCATTTTATTTAAAATTTAGATATGAACATATTTCAATGGGATGTATGAGATGTCAAGCTTTGGAGCCAAGAATAATGCATATTTGTTCGCAGAAGAAATTCTGCGAACAAATATGCATTATTCTTGGCTCCAAAGCTTGATAAATACTTACAAGATCCCAGTTGATAAAATCTGAAAGTTTTTTATTAAAGCACGTCGATAGCACGTCGATAACACAAGTCAAGTCAAAATGAAATCTTTGGAATATCTAGTGTCAATTTGAAAATCTCTAGCGGCACACTTGGAATCTCTCGCGGCACACAGTTTGAGAGACACTGATTTAGTCCATCCATCGTGGGCACAAAAGTGCCCCTTACACATCACTAGTCAAGAGTAATCAAGATGTCGGAACAAGAAGTATCCAGTGGTGGTGCGTAGAGCATAATTATCAAATTTCTCACCAAGACAGATGTCATCGTTCCGAAATCTTTACCGGGCTTCGAGCCCAGTTTGGGAAAGATTGTCACAGGCAATGTAAAGGGTGTACAGTTGGGCCAAATTATTTAGAGAAGGAAGAAACCGTATCGAATATGAATCTCACTCTCAGAGACCAAAAACTTCTGTCACTCTAGACAATGTCAGTATTGAGGAACTTATCTTAGACAACGAGCTGAAATTCAATAAAGTGAGCGTAAGATATGTGCCACGACTTCTGTCGTTTGGGTTGTTTTACCTCTGAGCGGCACTTTTTTGCACACCATGGGCTAAATGGCCAGGTCACATGGACCCCGAAGGCTCAAAGAAGGTTGGGGGAGGGGACCCACTGGAACAGCTGTTGGGAGACAGATGGTAGCCTCCCGTCAAGGCCATCCAGCGTGTTCTTTAACGTTGGGTTGTTTTACCTCTGAGCATCACTTTTTTGCACACCATGGTCTAAATGGCCAGGTCACATGGACCCCGAAGGCTCAGAGAAGGTTGGGGGAGGGGACCCACTGCAGCAGCTGTTGGGAGACAGATGGTAGCCTCCCGTCAAGGCCATCCAGCGTGTTCTTTAACGTGCACAGGGTATGGCTCTCCCGCACACGGGGCCACGGCTTAACGTCCCATCCGACGGACGGCGGCCTTTCCAAGTCCATCGGTGTCCCCTACTGACCGTGGGCAGGGCGGGGAATTTTTGCGGAGATAAATCTCAACGCTGACCCAGCTGGGACTCGAACCTGGGAACTATAGATTACGAGTCTGGCGCGCTACCGACTGAGCCACCCCCGTCCCACACGACTTCTGTCACCAGAGCACAAAGACAACACGCATCCAAGACAGCGCTCGTCCTCACACAGCCGCTTTAACTATGGAGACTCTGCGGAAGCTTTGGCTCCATCTGATTCCATTTGTTTGGATCGCTGAAGGATTTTTTATGGAGCAAGTGTTCCTAGACAATGATGTGGTCATTGGAGCTGTGGAAAGTTGGATTCACAAGCAACCAAAAACCTTCTTTGAAACTGTACTTTGTTTATACTTTTTCTTTTTGTCAGTTGTGACCAAACGTGTTTAAATAACTGGAAATCGTTTTACCGCTCATCTTATTCGCTGCGGATAAGCTAAGTAGCTTTCCGGATGAATTTTTTGGAATTTGTATATTCCTTATGTACTGGTGAAAAATCGACCAGAAATATAAGCGGGGCTCCTACGGAATTCGCACAAGAAGGTCATACTCATCTATGCAATAGGAACAAGATTTTAGGCATTTATGCTGTCCCATGGCCGAGTGGTTAGCGCGCTTAGCTAATGATCAAAGGGACCTACGTCCGAAACCCGGGTAAAGCATGGATATTTGTGTTGTTATTTTTCTGCTGAGGTCCCGTAATCCTCATACACCTTCTACTATGGCGTATAAACTGACAGGCTCCTGTCAGATCTCTGTGGCAAGCAGCTGCTTGAGGATGTTTTTATTTGTTTAACATAATTTTCAGCAAACGCATCATTGCAAGAAATGTTTCCGGAATTATCACTTTAGTAGAATCGACATTCTCGCCAACAATCTCGCAGTGCTTCAGATGGATTACAGATCTATAATGATACGATTTCATTTAATGTTTGAAAGTTAATAGCCATAGTAGCCGCCCTTTCACAAGTGAGAGATAGTATTCTACCTGGTAGCGTTTAAAAATATACTAATTGAGCCATACTGCTAATGGAATAAGAATAAACAGAAAGGAGGGTTGGCTGGCTGGCCTGGATCAAGTCGCTGCTTTTGGCTGTTCGGATTGCTGGAAAAGATCCATTTTCATTGCATGTAACAATTCGTTTGATGAAGCGGTGGTCTCATGGAATAGCGAGGAATTTCCTGTAGACTTCGATACGACGGTTTGCTTGTTCAGTAGTCAGTTCATGTGGAACACTTCGGCAACTCCTGGTTACCTCATCGATGCGTTACAGATCCCACACTATAGTTGCTTCTTCAGTTATCAGTTCATGTGGAACACTTCGGCAACTCCTGGTTACCTCATCGATGCGTTACAGATCCCACACTATAGTTGCTTCTTCAGTTATCAGTTCATGTGGAACACTTCGGCAACTCCTGACTGCCTCATCGATGCGTTACAGATCCTACACTATAGTTGCTTCGTCAGTTATCAGTTCATGTGGAACACTTCGGCAACTCCTAACTGCCTCATTGGTGCGTTACATATCCCACACTATAGTTGCTTCTTCAGTTATCAGTTCATGTGGAACACTTCGGCAACTCCTGGTTACCTCATCGATGCGTTACAGATCCCACACTATAGTTGCTTCTTCAGTTATCAGTTCATGTGGAACACTTCGGCAACTCCTGGCTGCCTCATCGGTGCGTTACAGATCCCACACTATAGTTGCTTCTTCAGTTATCAGTTCATGTGGAACACTTCGGCAACTCCTGGTTACCTCATCGATGCGTTACAGATCCCACACTATAGTTGCTTCTTCAGTTAACAGTTCATGTGGAACACTTCGGCAACTCCTCGCTGCCTCATCGGTGTGTTACAGATCCTACACTATAGTTGCTTCGTCAGTTATCAGTTCATGTGGAACACTTCGGCAACTCCTGGCTGCCTCATTGGTGCGTTACAGATCCCACACTATAGTTGCTTCTTCAGTTATCAGTTCATGTGGAATACTTCGGCAACTCCTGGTTACCTCATCGATGCGTTACAGATCCCACACTATACTTGCTTCTTCAGTTATCAGTTCATGTGGAACACTTCGGCAACTCCTGGCTGTCTCATCGGTGCGTTACAGATCCCATACTATAGTTGCATCTTCAGTTATCATTTCATGTAGAACACTTCGGCAACTCCTGGCTGCCCTATCGATGCATTACAGATCCCACACTATAGTTGCTTCTTCAGTTATCAGTTCATGTGGAACACTTCGGCAACTCCTGGCTGCCTTATCGATGCGTTACAGATCCCACACTATAGTTGCTTCTTCAGTTATCAGTTCATGTGGAACACTTCGGCCAACTCCTGATCGCCTTATCGGTGCTTTACAGATCCCACACTATAGTTGCTTCTTCAGTTATCAGTTCATGTGGAGCACTTCGGCAACTCCTGGCCGCCCTATCGATGCATTACAGATCCCACACTATAGTTGCTTGCGAGCAACCAAGTTCAGACGAAAGCCTGCAAGTGCTTTTCGACAACTCAGCGTTCGATCAGCTGCAACAGCGTGGCACAGAATGTTACGATCTACGGATATTGGTCGTCCCGATCGCCACTTACTTTCGAGCTTAGTGTCACTATCTTTGAAATTCTCTTGAGCAGCATTAATTAAGACTGTCCCCTAACTTTCCACTTCGCATATTTCTCGGGCCTCTTCGGTAACGTTTAATCCTTTTTTCCAGAAATGAAATAAAATTGCACGTATTTCAATGCTTAAACTCATTAATTGTAGAACGTTTGTAACGATGGAAACTAAGACTCCGATACTTGTAATGGTTATGGACTAACACAATGGGTTGATGAGAGACAGATGGCAACCTCCCGTCAAGGCCATCCAGTGTGTTCTTTAACGTGTACAGGGTATGGCTCTCCCGCACATGGAGCCACGGCTTAACGTCCCATCCGACGGACGGCGGCCTTTCCAAGCCCATCGGTGTCCCCTACTGACCGTGGGCAGGGCGGGGAGTTTTGCGGAGATAAATCTCAACGCTGACCTAGCTGGGACTCGAACCCGGGAACTGCAGATTAAGAGCCTGGCGCTCTACCAGACTGAGCCACCCCCGCCCCTGATACAATGGACTTTATACCTTCCCTTACTATGACCATCAGAGAGAGGTATGCAAATGCAACACTGTGATGTGTCACTGTATATGGGGCGGGGTGGCTCAGTCGGTAGCGCGCCAGGCTCGTAATCTGTAGTTCCCAGGTTCGAGTCCCAGCTGGGTCAGCGTTGAGATTTATCTCCGCAAAAATCCTGCCATGTCCACGGTCAGTAGGGGACACCGATGGGCTTGGAAAGGCCGCCGTCCGTCGGATGGAACGTTAAGCCGTGGCCCGTGTGCGGGAGAGCCATACCCTGTGCACGTTAAAGAACACGCTGGATGGCCTTGACGGGAGGCTACCATCTGTCTCCCAACAGCTGTACCAGTGGGTCCCCTCCCCCAACCTTCTCTGAGCTTTCGGGGTCCTTGTGACCTGGCCATTTAGCCCATGGTGTGCAAAAAAGTGCCGCTCAGAGGTAAAACAACTCAACGTTAAAGAACACGCTGGATGGCCTTGACGGGAGGCTACCATCTGTCTCCCAACAGCTGTTCCAGTGGGTCCCCTCCCCCAACCTTCTCTGAGCTTTCGGGGTCCTTGTGACCTGGCCATTTAGCCCATGGTGTGCAAAAAAGTGCCGCTCAGAGGTAAAACATTCCAATCCAGTCACTGTATACAGTTTACCTGGCGAAAAACGCACGGACTTCTGGATCACCCTAATAATTCGATAGTAATACTTTTAATTTTTTTCTCATTAATGCTTCCAATTTACCTGGTTATAATCGCAATAAGTAAGAAAAAATATAAATTTATCTTAAGAGGGTGTGAATAATTTCGCTCGAAGGTGGAGAATTGATTTCTCTCGACGAGGAGGGTGTGTAATTTCTCTCGACGAGGAGGGTGTGTGATTTCTCTTAAGGGGGAAAACGATTTTCTCTCTAGAGAGAAATAACTTCGGTTTAATATTTTGTTTTTGCAGTTTCGTTTCTAGGACTTAGTCATATTCGTTTTATGTCGCAGTGTGAGAGCATAGCTTTTTTTTTCACACGTCGATAGGCGAAATAATATTTTTATTTTTACTGAAACACAAACACAACATATATGAGCCGAACCTGCACCTCGGTAGTCGCAGTGGCACCTCGAGCCAACGCAATGCCACGGAGCCACCAGGCGGCTTGTTCAGTGGTTCCTAAAATATATAATTTTTGATATCTTCGTTACCAAGTCACTCGACATCGATCCAGAAAAATATCACATTGGTCGGGTGCGAAATCTAGTTTCGCCACCACTTGAATATCTAATTTCCAGGGTCTGCCTTAAAATTTATATGCTATTCGAGCCTTCGGTGGCAGACGGTAGGCCATGTTTATTTTACAAATTTAAAAGTCTTAGGGTTGGGTTTTACCTCTGAGCGGCACTTTTTTGCGCACCATGGGCTAAATGGCCAGGTCACATGAACCCCGAAGGCTCAGAGAAGATTGGGGGAGGGGACCCACTGGAGCAGCTGTTGGGAGATAGATGGCAGCCTCCCGTCAAGGCCATCCAGCGTGTTCTTTAACGTGCACAGGGCATGGCTCTTCCGCACACGGGGCCACGGCTTAACGTCCCATCCGACGGACGGCGGCCTTTCCAAGCCCATCGGTGTCCCCTACTGACCGTGAGCAGGGCGGGGAATTTTGCGGAGATAAATCTCAACGCTGACCCAGCTGGGACTCGAACCTGGGAACTACAGATTACGAGCCTGGCGCGCTACCGACTGAGTCACCCCCGCCCCAAAAAGTCTTAGGATTTGATAATGGTTTGACTTTGGCGGACATTGCTCGAAAAATTCTTTCGATAAGAAATAGCTCCGCAAATCGCAACAATTTTAATAACGTGAAGGAAATTTTATAAAATTTTTAATTCAAACATCATTTTTTACGAAGTCAATACGAAGATATATCGATTCGTTTAGAACTTATTATTGACTTAGATTGTGTTACTTCTGAAAGACCCTTTTATTTTTCTTTTGCATATAATGGGTTAAAACGGCAGGTCACAAGTACTCGGAACTAGATAGAAAAAGTAGATCCTCTATACAGCTGTTAAGAGAGAGATTGAATCCTCCTGTCAAGGCCATCCAGCGTGTTTTTGAATGTGCCAGATTTTGACTCTCCTGCACACAAAAAATGACAATATAATAGTTTGGTTCTTTCTAGTGTTAGTTATGGTAGTGAAACTTGGACGCTTTGTAAACAAGATAACAGGAAACTTGATGCTTATGCAGTATCTTGGGCATTAGGTGGTTCAACTTTGTAACTAATGATGAGGTTAGGCAAAGGAGTTTGCAACCTCCTTTAAGCAGCATATTGTGCAGAGAGAGACTCCGCTGGTTTGGTCATGTTGCTCGTATGAATAATTATAGATTGGCGAATAGGGTTATGAACAGTGTGCCTAAAGGCCTCAGAAAGAAGGGGAGGCCTAGGATGCGGTGGGCAGACAATGTCGAACAGGATCTTGTTAGAATTGGCGTGCAGTGGCCAGATGCAGCAGATGTAGCTTAGGACATATATGCTTGGAGAACTAAGTTGCACGGTCTGGTTCGATCTCCGTAGCACATGGCTGGTTGAGGATGATGATGATGATGAATGTTCCATCAGACGGTGGTTTCTTTGGCTCATCGGTGTCCCCTTTCTCACCTAGAGTAGAGTGGGGATTCGAACCTGGAAACATCAGGTTATGAACCTTGAGTATTACCAGCTGAATCGATCCCCGTGAAAAACACTTCATCTCAAATTAACTCACGAACAGTTTCAATAGAAGATATCCCACGATTTAACTCACGAACAGTTTCAATAGAAGATATCCCACGATTTAACTCACGAACAGTTTCAATAGAAGATATCCCACGATTTAACTCACGAACAGTTTCAATAGAAGATATCCCACGATTTAACTCACGAACAGTTTCAATAGAAGATATCCCACGATTTAACTCACGAACAGTTTCAATAGAAAATATCCCACGATTTAACTCACGAATAGTTTCAATAGAAGATATCCCACGATTTAACTCACGAACAGTTTCAATAGAATATATCCCACGATATATTTAACAGTTGGGCCATTTTTCCCCCTTACATTTTTTATAGAATAGGAGAAAAACAAGTTCATCATTCACGCCCCTATTAATCGTGAGGAAGAAATAATTTTTCTACTCTAAACAGTGCATAGTTAAGTTTGCTTAATCGAATGTGATTACTGCTCATTATCCACAAGCTGTAAAAAGGTGTGCGTTAATCGGTCTAGGTTGAACGATCAATGGCCCACTTTATTAACCCTCTTTTTACTCTTCTAGTCTTCATCAGGTTTGCATCCGATTTGTCGATGGTGGTGAATACTGACAATGACTCTGTTATCGAAAAAAATTATACTTACATAATCGATATCTTATTCATCTTTACGAGACGATGAAAAATTAAATTAATTACGCACACTTACGAATCGTTAGTCAAAATCTAATAAAAATAGTTTTACGACCGTTAATTAGATTTCATAGCGAAATAAAGTTTTGTAAGCTGTCACGTGCGTAAAATCTGCTTCCATTCTGTAGTAAAACGTTTTTTTAGAAACATTTGAAGTTTTCAAAGAATCGATACAGTGGACCCCCGATATAACGCGCATGTCGGGTGGGAAACAACACCCGCGTTATAAGGTGAACGCGTTATACCGAGCGGCGCGGTGGCGACACAATAAATTTCACACTGTAAACTTTTCTTCTACTCATCATGCATACAATAATTAAACACTATTCAAAATACATGCAGGAACTCAATACATACACAATTACTCAATACGCAGTAACAATAAAATGCGATGCGATACTAACGCCGCACGGACCTGTATAAACATGTTTGAACTTATCGCGAACATCGCCCGCGCTATAACCGAGTGCGCGGTATAGCGAGCAGTGCTATAACGAAGGTCTACTGTATTTATTTTTATCACTTGTGGAGTTGCGTTTTGAGACGGACGTCAAATACGAAACTTAACCGTTTTAAATCGAAACTTTAAAAGAAAATTTAGATTTTATAGTTTAAAGCAGAGTTTTTTTAACCTTTTACTTCCCCTGAACCCTTTTCATGGTAATATATAATCCTTATGAACCCCTCTTTTCATTGTACCGAGGACTCAACGCTGGCCAGTCCCGTCTGGCCAGCGTTGAGATTTATCTCTGCAAAACTCCCCGACTTGACCTCGATCAGTAAGGGGCGGGGGTGGCTCAGTCGGTAGCGCGTCAGGCTCGTAATCTGTAATTCCCAGGTTCGAGTCCAGCTGGGTCAGCGTTGAGATTTATCTCCGCAAAATTCCCCGCCCTACCCACGGTCAGTAGGGGACACCGATGGGCCTGGAAAGGCCGCCGTCCGTCGGATGGGACGTTAAGCCGTGGCCTAGTGTGTGGGAGAGCCATACCCTGTGCACGTTAAAGAACAGGGGCGGGGGTGACTCAGTCGGTAGCGCGCCAGGCTCGTAATCTGTAGTTCCCAGGTTCGAGTCCAAGCTGGGTCAACGTTGAGATTTATCTCCGCAAAATTCCCCGCCCTGCCCACGGTCAGTAGGGGACACCGATGGGCTTGGAAAGGCCACCGTCCGTCGGATGGGACGTTAAGCCGTGGCTCCGTGTGTGGGAGAGCCATACCCTGTGCACGTTAAAGAACACGCTGGATGGCCTTGACGGGAGGCTACCATCTGTCTCCCAACAGCTGTTCCAGTGGGTCCCCTCCCCCAACCTTCTCTGAGCCTTCGGGGTCCATGTGACCTGGCCATTTAACCCATGGTGTGCAAAAAAGTGCCGCTCAGAGGTAAAACAACCCAACGTTAAAGAACACGCTGGATGGCCTTGACGGGAGGCTACCATCTGTCTCCCAACAGCGGTTCCAGTGGGTCCCCTCCCCCAACCTTCTCTGAGCCTTCGGGGTCCATGTGACCTGGCCATTTAGCCCATGGTGTGCAAAAAAGTGCCGCTCAGAGGTAAAACAACTCCAACTCCTCGATCAGTAAAGGACACCGATGGACTCGGAAAGGCCGCCGTCCGCCGAATAGGACGATAAGCCTTGGTCCGTGTGCGGGAGAGACACGGCAAAGTTTTTCTTCTAAAACACCCGGGAGGCAGAGGGATCTTTCTCCCAACTGTTGTCCATTGGGGCCCCTCCCCTAAACAATCGCTGAGCCATCGGGGTCCTTGTGATCTGACCATTTAGCCCATTGTGTGCCAAAGTGTGCCCTCAAAGATAAAGCAACCCATCTCTTTCATTGTAATGTATAATCTCGCGAACCCCTTTACAAAAATACACTAGTCCTCAAAAAATAAGGGACAACCCTATGTTATGTCAATGAGAAGCTAATGTCAAAGCTTTATAACTTCTAAACTGTTTTTTTTTTCCGAAGATTTGGTAGCAGATAAAAATTTCAATCAATTACATCAATATCTCAATTTTAAACAATATTCACATTCAGAATTTAATGAGTTATGGAAGTTTGAATATTTAACAATAGCATTGCCAGTCACAAAAATTGACTTCAGAAGTTAATTAAAACTTCGCAATAAGTATTCCTTTGTTCTCTTGTCATTCCATTCTCTTTTCATCTTGAGAGAAGCCACTTTCTCGTTTTCCTAAGAGAAGCCATTCTCTTGTCATCTTAAGAGAAGCCACTCTTTTGTCTTCTTAAGAGAACCTGTTTTCTTGTTTTCTTAAGAGAACCAGCTCTCTTGTCTTCCTAAGAGGAGCCACTCTCTTGTCTTCCTAAGAGAACCGCTCTCTTATTTCCTTAAAAGAATTCGCTCTCTTGTTTTCTTAAGAGAATTCGCTCTCTTGTCTTCCTAAGAGGAGCCACTCTCTTGTCTTCCTAAGAGAACCGCTCTCTTATTTCCTTAAAAGAATTCGCTCTCTTGTTTTCTTAAGAGAATTCGCTCTCTTGTCTTCCTAAGAGGAGCCACTCTCTTGTCTTCCTAAGAGAACCGCTCTCTTATTTCCTTAAAAGAATTCGCTCTCTTGTTTTCTTAAGAGAATCCGCTCTCTTGTCTTCCTAAGAGGAGCCACTCTCTTGTCTTCCTAAAAGGAGCTACTCTCTTGTCTTCCTAAAAGGAGCTACTCTCTTGTCTTCCTAAGAGAATCCGCTCTCTTGTCTTCTTAAGAGGAGCCACTCTCTTGTCATCTTAAGAGAAGCCACACTCTTGTCTTCTTAAGAGAACCCGCTCTCTTATTTCCTTAAAAGAATTCGCTCTCTTGTTTTCTTAAGAGAATCCGCTCTCTTGTCTTCCTAAGAGGAGCCACTCTCTTGTCTTCCTAAGAGAACCGCTCTCTTATTTCCTTAAAAGAATTCGCTCTCTTGTTTTCTTAAGAGAATTCGCTCTCTTGTTTTCTTAAGAGAATTCGCTCTCTTGTCTTCCTAAGAGGAGCCACTCTCTTGTCTTCCTAAGAGAACCGCTCTCTTATTTCCTTAAAAGAATTCGCTCTCTTGTTTTCTTAAGAGAACCAGCTCTCTTGTCTTCCTAAGAGGAGCCACTCTCTTGTCTTCCTAAGAGAACCGCTCTCTTATTTCCTTAAAAGAATTCGCTCTCTTGTTTTCTTAAGAGAATCCGCTCTCTTGTCTTCCTAAGAGGAGCCACTCTCTTGTCTTCCTAAAAGGAGCTACTCTCTTGTCTTCCTAAAAGGAGCTACTCTCTTGTCTTCCTAAGAGAATCCGCTCTCTTGTCTTCTTAAGAGGAGCCACTCTCTTGTCATCTTAAGAGAAGCCACACTCTTGTCTTCTTAAGAGAACCCGCTCTCTTATTTCCTTAAGAGGAGCCACTCTCTTATCTTAAAGGAGTAAGAGGAACCACTGTCTTGTAAGTAGAAGGTAAGAGGAACCGCTCTCTTGTCTTCGTAAGAGGAGCCACTCTCTTGTCTTCGTAAGAGGAGCCACTCTCTTGTCTTCTTATGGGAAAAAAAACTTCTCTTGTCGCACTTAGAGAAGCTAATTTCCCGTCATTCCAAGTGAATTTACTTTTTAACTAATTTTATCTGGTTTTATTTTATTTGGTTTTTAATTTTTTAATTTTTTTTTTAATTTTATTTGGTTTTTCCCGCTCTAACAATTCTAATTTTTCCGAAATACAGTGGACCTTCGTTATAGCATTGCTCGCTATACCGCGCACTCGGTTATAGCGCGGGCGATGTTCGCGATAAGTTCAAACATGTTTATACAGGTCCGTGCGGCGTTAGTATCGCATCGCATTTTATTGTTACTGCGTATTGAGTAATTGTGTATGTATTGAGTTCCTGCATGTATTTTGAACAGTGTTTAATTAGTATATGCATGATGAGTAGAAGAAAAGCTTACAGTGTGAAATTTATTGTGTCGCCACCGCGCCGCTCGGTATAACGCGGTTCACCTTATAACGCGGGTGTTGTTTCCCGCCCGACATGCGCGTTATATCGGGGGTCCACTGTATTGATTTTTTCCCCTCTCCTTTTACAAACAAATTTACTTTTCTCGGCCTAAGTGAGTCTATTCCTCTGCCTCCACACGTAGATTTAAAATACCAAGTAAATCATAAACAATTAATATATTCAAAATTACTAAGTAACTTTGATTGTTACACTTATCCATTTTGGGTTGTTTTATCTCTGAGCGGTTGGTTGTTTTGCACACCATGGGCTAAATGGCCAGGCCACATGGACCCCGAAGGCTCAGAGAAGGTTGGGGGAGGGGACCCACTGGAAAAGCTGTTGGGAGACAGATGGTAGTCTCCCGTCAAAGGCCATCCAGCGTGTTCTTTAACGAGCACAGGGTATGGCTCTCCCGCACACGGGGCCACGGCTTAACGTCCCATCCGACGGACGGCGTCCTTTCCAAGCCCATCGGTGTCCCCTACTGACCGTGGGCAGGGCGGGGAATTTTGCGGAGATAAATCTCAACGCTGACCCAGCTGGAACTCGAAACTGGGAACTACAGATTACGAGCCTGGCGCGCTACCGACTGAGCCACCCCGCCCCTTATCGATGAAGGGGAATGACACGTTTGAGTCTAACATATTTGAATCTCTATATTTCGAGGACGGTGTTAGAAAGTATGATACATAAGGTCTTACGATGGCATGAGTTGGGTTGTTTTACCTCTGAGCGGTACTTTTTTGCACACCATGGGCTAAAACCATGGGAACAAACTTTGCGAGATCTAAGATCTCGCAAAGATTTTCAAATTTTAGTTCTCAATCCGCCGTCCGTCGGATTGAGAACTAAAACTGACGGTTTCTACTTTTTTCACAAAGAAAGGGTTCGATGTTTTGAAAAGGCCTCAACTGGCATAGTGAATGGCTAGAGAGTTATTTACTCTTTCAGCAGATATGTTGTGTTGGCTGGAACTGAGGCAGTGATCAGCACCTGATTTCGGTGTGTTTAGAGAAGGCCTGCAGAAACTGGTGGCCGCGGTGGCTCAGTCGGTAGCGCGCCAGGCGCGCTGACCGACTCACAGTGGGCTAAATGGTCAGGCAAACGAGCCTGGCGCGCTACCGACTGAGCCACCCCCGCCCCTACACTTATCCAATCTTGCCATCTGGATTAGAAGGTCGAAAGACTCGAACATATCCAGAGGAAATATTTGTTTTTGATTGATGATGATGATGATTGTTACAAAAACTGAATTTAAAAATGCAAAGAATACTTTTCTTATTTTCAAGTTTCTATGCTAATAAAATCATGCAAGAAATCCTCTTCTCACTTCATCTTCAATGTGTTATTATATTAAGATTAACCGTAACCGGCCACTAGCATGAAGTCCTTAAAAGGGCTACGTCCAGTTGTACCTCGTAATGTATGTGCCGGCCCTATGTGTCTCTCCGTGGCAAGCGCGCTGCATCCAAGTGCTGAAGTAGTCCCCGATCAGACCGACGAAAGATTTCGAGATGCGGAATTTGCGTCGATACCTCCCCACCAGGAGGTGGGGGGTTCTCCAAATCAGATTCGAACGAAGCACAAGTGATTCGAGAGAAATCACATTATGGCGTGAGATTTGAGGGGGGGGGGGAAACGTGACATTAGACGTAAGTTTCCGTGGTTCGCTGCCGAATGCTACTCAAGTCCATTGAAGCAAATGCACAAAGCAGGATTCCAATTGGTTTATTCCTTAACGGTCCTTTTTATGCTACAAAACCAGTGGCAGGAGGTTGTTTTCCAGAACGAATGGTGTACGTTCCAAAATTTGAAAGTGCGGCGACCGTAGGGTGTGTGTGATTCACGCAGCCGACTTTTACTCATTTCCAACGTTTGGTTTCTGATGTTCCCAGGTGTGTGCGTGTTTTCTGTTGTTGTTTTAGATAGGGTGTTTTGCCTTTCACCGAGACTTTTTTTTGCTCACAGTGGGCTAAATGGTCAGGCTACAAAGGAACACAAGTGCCAAACGCTTAGGGTTATCCTACGCGTTCGTTAACGCGCAAATACAATTATACAATTTATTCAATCTTTTCGAGTAGAGTACATTGTGATAGTTTACATTTCACATTCACAAATTGGGGCGGGGGTGGCTCAGTCGGTAGCGCGCCAGGCTCGTAATCTGTAGTTCCCAGGTTCGAGTCCCAGCTGGGTCAGCATTGAGATTTATCTCCGCAAAATTCCCTGCCCTGCCCACGGTCAGTAGGGGACACCGATGGGCTTGGAAAGGCCGCCGTCCGTGGGATGGGACGTTAAGCCGTGGCCCCGTGTGCGGGAGAGCCATACCCTGTGCACGTTAAAGAACACGCTGGATGGCCTTGACGGGAGGCTACCATCTGTCTCCCAACAGCTGGGGCGGGGGTGGCTCTCGGTAGCGCGCCAGGCTCGTAATCTGTAGTTCCCAGGTTCGAGTCCCAGCTGGGTCAGCATTGAGATCTATCTCCGCAAAATTCCCCGCCCTGCCCACGGTCAGTAGGCGACACCGATGGGCTTGGAAAGGCCGCCGTCCGTGGGATGGGACGTTAAGCCGTGGCCCCGTGTGCTGGAGAGCCATACCCTGTGCACGTTAAAGAACACGCTGGATGGCCTTGACGGGAGGTTACCATCTGTCTCCCAACAGCTGTTCCAGTGGGTCCCCCTCCCCCAACCTTCTCTGAGCCTTCGGGGTCCATGTGACCTGGCCATTTAGCCCATGGTGTACAAAAGAGTACCGCTCAGAGGTAAAACAACCCAACATTCACAAATTACAGGTATCATTGTAATATTTTGACATTTCACATTTACAATATGCTTACAGGAATATAATGTACAATGTACTCAGTAATTACAATTCAGTATGTACCCACGCAAGTAAGCTCGTTTGTGAAGTAATAATATTCACCAAATCGCTATTTTTTTTTTAAACTTGGCTTACTAACTTACTTAAACTAACTTTACTAAACTTTACTTATGTAAGTATTGCAATTTTTATGCTAATTGCAGGAACCATGATATGAAAATATAGAAGTTTATTTACAAATAATGAAAATATTTCTAACATGCTGCGTCGATGACGCAGTGCTATCGTGGCAGTAGCACTGCAATAATAATTACGACAAAAACCTTAACGTTCTGGCCGTAATTATTATTACAAAGTACCCCAGAACTTCAACCAGTTACAGTCGCTCAAAAAAATATCCGAACACTATAGCTGTCCGTGGCAGAGTGGTTAGCGCACTTGGCTAGTGATCTAAGAGACCTGGGTTCGAGCTCCAGGTAAGTCATGGATGTTCGTGTAGTTTTCCTGCTGAGGTCCTGCCATCCTCACAGACCTTCTACTATGGCATATAAACTGACTGGCTCCTGTCAGACCTCTATTTCAAGCAGCTGCTAGAGGGAGTATTTTTTTTATGGTTGATTGCAGAATTCGGAAAAAATATCTAGCAACGATTTTTTTTTTAAATTAGTGATCTGGCAACCTTCGTGTACGTTCACAAAGGTTGCCAGATCACTAATTTCTAAAAAAAATCGGGGGCAGGGGTGGCTCAGTCGGTATCGCGCCAGGCTCGTAATCTGTAGTTCCCAGGTTCGAGTCCCAGCTGGGTCAGCGTTGAGATTTATCTCCGCAAAAATTCCCCGCCCTGTCCACGGTCAGTAGGGGACACCGATGGGCTTGGAAAGGCCGCCATCCGTCGGATGGGACGTTAAACCGTGGCCCCGTGTGTGGGAGAGCCATACCCTGTGCACGTTAAAGAACACGCTGGATGGCCTTGACGGAAGGCTACCATCTGTCTCCCAACAGCTGTTCCAGTGGGTCCCCTTCCCCAACCCTCTCTGAGCATTCGGGGTCCTTCTATGAGCATTCCTGGCCATTTAGCCCATGGTGTGCAAAAAAGTGCCGCTCAGAGGTAAAACAACCCAACCCATACCTTCAAAAGAAGGATATTCGAGAGTCTCACAGGACCCATAATACACCAGTTGAACATCCCTAATTTGCACTAACCGGATTATTTATAATCTTGTCAGTCCCTCACGATGACCCGAAGAGTAGAGAGAGTTTCTAGAAAGAGCCTGATTTTTATTATTTTGTTAAAAAGATTACACGCGCTCATCTATAGCTAAAGATCTCCATTTTTTCCCCCAACCGACTCTCGCGTCTTCATTAACCCTCACTAATCGCGACGGCGGTAAGCGCTCGTTGGTCGTCGTGTAGTATCGAACTGGAACTGTGCACATCCAGCGAAGACGGCTCCGTTGCGCATGCGCTCTCGTGCGATTGCGAGAGGAGGAGTTCCGCATCCTGTGTGTGTTCAGCTGGGAGAGAATACGTCGGCAGGCTGCACTTTCATGCCTTAGCCCACCCTTCGGGCTAGCGAGGATGCCGAATAAAAATCCTGTAGCAGCCACAAATTTGCGCTTCTACGTGGCCCTTGTCTTCCAACTCTTTATAACCGAGTTGAAGAGAATAGCGACACACGTTATGTTTCTGAATCTTTTAATCACTGTAGCTACTTCTGGAATTTTTTTTTTTGTTGTTGTTTTTTCACGGATAGGTGCAGAATGAGGTGAGGTTTTTTTTTTTAGTGTTTCCCCGGGCATATTGAAATGCACTAGAAGACTGATTTTCTGAGTCGCAGTCATCGAAATTTTTTCCTTATTCGTATTGTTGTAGATCTTTTTCATGTAGAACAGCAAGGAGAGTTCAGTAATGAAATTGCACCAATATTTTCATGCACAAACAGTATACATACCCCGTCTTCAACTGCCGTCAGGAAGATCTAAGTTGCATTTGAGGTCGTATATTGTAAGTTGTTGGATTGTTTTACCTCTGAGCGGCACTTTTTTGCACACCATGGGCTAAATGGCCAGGTCACATGGACCCCGAATGCTCAGAGAAGGTTGGGGGAGGGGACCCACTGGAACAGCTGTTGAGAGACAGATGGTAGCCTCCCGTCAAGGCTATCCAGCGTGTTCTTTAACGTGCACAGCGAATGGCTCTCCCGCACACGGGGCCACGGCTTAACGTCCCATCCGACGGACGGCGGCATTTCCAAGCCCATCGGTGTCCCCTAGTGATCGTGGGCAGGGCGGGGAATTTTGCGGAGATAAATCTCAACGCTGACCCAGCTGGGACTCGAATCTGGGAACTAAAGATTACGAGCCTGGCGCGCTACCGACTGAGCCACCCCCGCCCCATATATATTGTAAGTTGATTCCAAGTGTACACATGAAAATGGGGCGGGGGTGGCTCAGTCGGTAGCGCGCCAGGTTCGTAATTTGCAGTTCCCAGATTCGAGTTCCAGCTAGGCCAACTTTGTGATTTATCTCCGCCAAACTCCCCGCCCTGCCCACGGTCAGGAAGGAACACCGATGAGCTTAGAAATACCGCCGTCCGTCAGACGGGACGTTAAGCCATAGCTCCGTGTGCGGGAGAGTCTTATTCTGTGCACGTTAAAGAACACGCTGGATAGACTTGACAGGATGCTACCATCTTCCTCCTAACAGCTGTCCAGTAGGTCCCCCCCCCAACCTTCTCTGAGCCCTCGGGATCTTTGGATCTTGTCATTTAGCCCATTGTGTGTAAAAAAGTGCCGCTCAGAGGAAAACATCTAACCTATACATAAAAAAAAGACCCTTATTGAAATCTACTGCGCATCTACATTCAATATATAGTGTATTTTAAATATAGTGTGATTAATGCAGAAACAAACATACTATATCAGAAGGTTATTAAGGGGGAGCTCTTTTGTACCTTTGAGCTGCATTTTTTTTGCACACAATGGGCTAAATGCTCAGGCCACAAGAACCCAAAGGGTTGGGTTGGGTTGTTTTACCTCTGAGAGGCACTTTTTTGCACACCATGGGCTAAATGGCCAGGTCACAAGGACCCCGAAGGCTCAGAGAAGGTTGGGCGAGGGGACCCACTGGAACAGCTGTTGGGAGACAGATGGTAGCCTCCCGTCAAGGCCATCCAACGTGTTCTTTAACGTACACAGGGCATGGCTCTCCCGCACACGGGGCCACGGCTTAACGTCCCATCCGACGGACGGCGGCCTTTCCAAGCCCATCGGTGTCCCCTACTGACCGTGGGAAGGGCGGGGAATTTTGCGGAGATAAATCTCAACGCTGACCCATCTGGGACTCGAACCTGGAAACTACAGATTACGAGCCTGGCGCGCTACCGACTGAGCCACCCCCGCCCCACCCAAAGGACTCATAGAAAGTTAAGGAAGAGGGCCCATAGAACAACTGTTAAGAGACAGATGGTAGTCTCCCTTCAAGGCTATTCAGCTTGTTCTTTAATGTGCACAGAGTATAGCTTTCCCGCACACGGAACCACGGCTGAACGTCTCATCCGAGAGACGACATCCTTAACAAGTCCATCGGTGTCCCTTTCTCACCGAGGGCAGAGTGAGGGAGGAGAGGGAGTTAGCGGGAATAAATCTTGACACTGGCCTAGGTGGGTTGGGTTGTTTTACCTCTGAGCGGCACTTTTTTGCTATCATGAGCTAAATGGCCAGGTCACAATGACCTCGAAGGCTCAGTGAAGGTTGGGGAGGAGACCCACTGGAACAGCTTTTGGGAGACAGATGGTAGCCTCCCGTCAGGGCCATCCAGCGCGTTCTTTAACGTGCACAGGGTAGGCTCTCCCGAACACGGGGCCGCGGCTCAACGTCCCACCCGACGGACAGCGGCCTTTCCAAGCCCATCGCTGTCCCCTACCGATCGTGGGCAGGGCGAGGAGTTTTACGGAGATAAATCTCAACGCTGACTCAGCTGGGACTCGAACCTCTAACTAACCTCGGAACTAAAGGAGTCCTCATGACCGATCCTCACTAAAGGGAGTCCTCACGACATATCCCTCACTAAAAGAAGTCCTCACGACATATCCCTCATTAAAGAGAGTCCTCATGACCGATCGATCACTAAATGGTGACCTCATGATCGATCCCTCACCAAAGGGAGTACTCATGGCCGAGCCCTCACTAAAGAGAACCCTCATATCGATCCAGCAGCCTGGGAATTGCTGATTTAACAATATCTTAATTGCAGAAGGTAACGGGAAGGCGTGGCATCTTGTTGCAAAATTATTCTTCCTTCCGGATCGGGTCGTCGTCATTAATTTGCTGTAACACAAAGTTCTCGAGCGCATTCATATATACAACACCTGTAATTGCCTTTTTCACACATTTGGGGCGGGGGTGGCTCAGTCGGTAGCGCACCAGGCTCGTAATCTGTAGTTCCCAGGTTCGAGTCCCAGCTGGGTCAGCGTTGAGATTTATCTCCGCAAAATTCCCCGCACTGCCCACGGTCAGTAGGGGACACCGATGGGCTTGGAAAGGCCGCCGTTCATCGGATGGGATGTTAAGCCGTGGCCCCGTGTTCGGGAGAGACATACCCTGTGCACGTTAAAGAACATGCTGGATGGCCTTGACGGGAGGCTACCATCTGTCTCCCAACAGCTGTTCCAGTGGGTCCCCTCCCCCAACCTTCTCTGAGACTTCGGGGTCCATGTGACCTTGCCATTTAGCCCATGGTGTGCAAAAAAGTGGCGCTCAGAGGTAAAACAACCGAACAACAACCCTTTTTCACAAAAAAAAGATACGTGAAGTTTGCGAACCTAGGAGAGGCAAACTTTTTATAAATTCAACAATAGTAGCTCGTAGGAAACGTCCTGTTGCCTTAGATGGGGATTGATTCAATCGATAGCGCGCCAGGCTCGTAATCTGCAGTTCGTAGGTTCGAATCCCAATTGTGCTTGGGGGAGGGGGTGGCTCAGTCGGTAGCGCGCCAGGTTCGTAATCTGCAGTTCCCAGGTTCGAGTCCCAGCTAGGTCAGCGTTGAGACTTATTTCCGCAAAACTCCCCGCCATGCTCACGGTCAGTAGGGGACACCGAT
The DNA here is from genome assembly GCA_038380435.1 of Ryuthela nishihirai. Taxonomy (NCBI): domain Eukaryota; kingdom Metazoa; phylum Arthropoda; class Arachnida; order Araneae; family Heptathelidae; genus Ryuthela; species Ryuthela nishihirai. Next base: position 67,261,263 of record JAWZYU010000019.1, on the reverse strand, counting down.
GGGCTTGGAAAGGTCGCCGTCCGTCGGATGCGACGTTAAGCCGTGGAACCGTGTACGGGAGAGCCATACCCTGTACACGTTAAAGAACACACTGGATGGCCTTGACGGGAGGCTATCATCTGTCTCCCAACAGCTGTTCCAGTGGGTCCCCTCCCCCAACCTTCTCTGAGCCTTCGGGGTCCATATGACCTGGCCATTCAGCCCATGGTGTGCCAAAAAGTGCCGCTCAGAGGTAAAACAACCAACCAACCAACCCAATTGTGCCATAATGGAGATTTTCTCCGCCGATTCCCGTTCTGTCCTCGGTTAGAAAGGGGACACCGATGAGCTTGGAAAGGCCGTCGTTCGTCGGATGGGACGTTAAAATCTACTTCTCTGTACGGAAGAGCCCTATCCTCTGCAGGTTAAAACCACGTTGGATGGCCCTGACGGAAGGCTACCATCTGCTTCCTATAACAGCTGTCTAGTGACAGGTGAGAAAGCAAGCGGTCATCAGCAGCACTTCCTCTGTACACGATGTTCCTCTTCCTCCTCCGAAATATATTTCGGTTTGGATGCACTCAAAGACCGTCCGCCATCAAAGACAATATGGCAAACCGCTAGGCCACAACCAGCACTCTATTGTAGCTTTATGATTGGCTCTATTTGTCTCTGGCGCATTAAAGGCAAAGGCATTGGTCACTTGGTTATCAAAAAATAATGCGTCTCCTCCCCTCCCATCCCCTCCCCTCCTTCCTACCCCTGCCATCATTCCGCTATGCTCTTCAAGGCCCCGAAATGTATTAACCACATAGTGACCGTGAAGTCGTCATTCCTTGTCACCTTAGAAAATCATGACGTCATTGTCCCCCCTGCAATTAGGAAATGATTCACGATTGTGTTGTGGTGGCGAACAATCCTGCGGTGTCTCCTGTCGCCATTTGCCAGTAATTTATATAGCAAACTGCCTGCTTCCACCAGGCTGTGTGTAAGCTGCTGCTCCTCAGCCATTTCGCTTCGATTAGTGTGGCGAAAGAGTTTCAAAAACGCTTCCAGCTGGTACAGAAAGTAAGTCATACGGCCGAACAGAAAGCGTGGGGAGCTCTTTAGCGTTTTTAACCTTAAGAAATATTTGTGGCATCATAAAACTTTTTTGCCAACAACTTATCGCTGTGAGATGAAAAAAGTTTGAGTTTTTGTTTTAATTTCCTACTTATAGGACAGATAGAGGTCTTTGAAACTATTCGTAGTTTCTGCACGTTGGGTTGGGTTGTTTTACCTCTGAGCGGCACTTTTTTGCACACCATGGACTAAATGGCCAGGTCACATGGACCCCGAAGGCTCAGAGAAGGTTGGGGGAGGGGACCCACTGGAACAGCTGTTGGGAGACAGATGGTAGCCTCCCGTCAAGGCCATCCAACGTGTTCTTTAACGTTGGGTTGTTTTACCTCTGAGCGGCACATTTTTGCACACCATGGGCTAAATGGCCAGGTCACATGGACCCCGAAGGCACAGAGGAGGTTGGGGAAGGGGACCCACTGGAACAGCTGTTGGGAGACAGATGGTAGCTTCCCGTCAAGACCACCCAGCGTGTTCTTTAACGTGCACAGGGTATGGCTCTCCCGTACACGGGGCCACGGCTTAACGTCCCATCCGACGGACGGCGGACTTTCTGTCCATCGGTGTCCCCTACTGACGTATGCAGGGCGGGTAATTTTGCGGAGATAAATCTCAACACTGACCCAGCTGGGACTCGAACCTGGGAACTACAGATTACGACCCTGGCGCGCTACCGACTGAGCCACCGCGGCCACCAGTTTCTGCAGGCCTTCTCTAAACACACCGAAATCAGGTGCTGATCACTGCCTCAGTTCCACTGGGGCGGGGGTGGCTCAGTCGGTAGCGCGCCAGGCTCGTAATCTGTAGTTTCCAGGTTCGAGTCCCAGCTGGGTCAGCGTTGAGATTTATCTCCGCAAAATTCCCCGCCTTGCCCATGGTCAGTAGGGGACACCGATGGGCTTGGAAAGGCCGCCGTCCGTCGGATGGGACGTTAAGCCGTGGCCCCGTGTGCGGGAGAGCCATACCCTGTGCACGTTAAAGAACACGCTGGATGGCCTTGACGGGAGGCTACCATCTGTCTCCCAACAGCTATTCCAGTGGGTCCCCTCCCCCAACCTTCTCTGAGCTTTCGGGGTCCATGTGACCTGGCCATTTAGCCCATGGTGTGCAAAAAAGTGCCGCTCAGAGGTAAAACAACCCAACCCAAAGCCTCAGTTCCAGCCAACACAACATATCTGCTGAAAGAGTAAATAACTCTCTAGCCATTCACTACGCCAGTTGAGGCCTTTTCAAAACACCGAATCCTTTCTTTGTGAAAAAAATAGAAACCGTCAGTTTTAGTTCTCAATCCGACGGACTGCGGATTGAGAACTAAAATTTAAAAATCTTTGCGAGATCTTAGATCTCGCAAAGTTTGTTCCCATGGTTTTAGCCCATGGTGTGCAAAAAAGTACCGCTCAGAGGTAAAACAACCCAACTCATGCCATCGTAAGACCTTATGTATCATACTTTCTAACACCGTCCTCGAAATATAGAGATTCAAATATGTTAGACTCAAACGTGTCATTCCCCTTCATCGATAAGGGGCGGGGTGGCTCAGTCGGTAGCTCGCCAGGCTCGTAATCTGTAGTTCCAAGGTTCGAGTTCCAGCTGGGTCAGCGTTGAGATTTATCTCCGCAAAATTCCCCGCCCTGCCCACGGTCAGTAGGGGACATCGATGGGCTTGGAAAGGCCGCCGTCCGTCGGATGGGACGTTAAGCCGTGGCTACGTGTGCGAGAGAGCCATACCCTGTGCACCATACCCATACCCTTGACGGGAGGCTACCATCTATCTCCCAACAGCTGTTCCAGTGGGTCCCCTCCCCCCAACCTTCTCTGAGCCTTCGGGGTCCATGTGACCTGGCCATTTAGCCCATGGTGTGCAAAAAAGTGCCGCTCAGAGGTAAAACAACCCAACTCTTCATCGATGGGCTTGGAAAGGCCGCCGTCCGTCGGATGGAACGGTAAGCCGTGGCCCATGTGCGGGAGAGCCATACCCTGTGCACATTAAAGAACACACTGGATGGCTTTGACGGGAGACTATGCCATCCAGTGTGTTCTTCCGTCCAGCTGAGACTACCATCTGTCTCCCAACAGCTGTTCCAGTGGGTCCCCTCCCCCCAACCTTCTCTGAGCCTTCGGGGTCCATGTGACCTGGCCATTTAGCCCATGGTGTGCAAAAAAGTGCCTCTCAGAGGTAAAACAACCCAACTCTTCATCGATGGGCTTGGAAAGGCCGCCGTCCGTCGGATGGAACGGTAAGCCGTGGCTCATGTGCGGGAGAGCCATCCCTGTGCACATTAAAGAACACACTGGATGGCTTTGACGGGAGACTATGCCATCCAGTGTGTTCTTCCGTCCAGCTGAGACTACCATCTGTCTCCCAACAGCTGTTCCAGTGGGTCCCCTCCCCCCAACCTTCTCTGAGCCTTCGGGGTCCATGTGACCTGGCCATTTAGCCCATGGTGTGCAAAAAAGTGCCGCTCAGAGGTAAAACAACCCAACTCTTCATCGATGGGCTTGGAAAGGCCGCCGTCCGTCGGATGGAACGTTAAGCCGTGGCCCATGTGCGGGAGAGCCATACCGTGTGCACATTAAAGAACACACTGGATGGCTTTGACGGGAGACTATGCCATCCAGTGTGTTCTTCCGTCCAGCTGAGACTACCATCTGTCTCCCAACAGCTGTTCCAGTGGGTCCCCTCCCCCCAACCTTCTCTGAGCCTTCGGGGTCCATGTGACCTGGTCATTTAGCCCATGGTGTGCAAAAAAGTGCCGCTCAGAGGTAAAACAACCCAACTCTTCATCGATGGGCTTGGAAAGGCCGCCGTCCATCGGATGGAACGTTATGCCGTGGCTCCATGTGCGGGAGAGCCATACCCTGTGCACATTAAAGAACACACTGGATGGCTTTGACGGGAGACTAGGCCATCCAGTGTGTTCTTCCGTCCAGCTGAGACTACCATCTGTCTCCCAACAGCTGTCCAGTGGGTCCCCTTCTCCCAACCATTTCTGAGCCCTCGGGGTCTTTGTGACTTTGCCATTTAGCCCATTGTGTACAAAAAGTGTCGCTTAGAGGTATAACAATCTAAATGTTCTTTCCCCCCCCTGGAGTAGGGGACACCGATGGGTTTGGAAAGGACGCCGTCCGTCGGATGGAACGTTAAGCCGTGGCCCTGTGTGCGGGAGAGCCATACCCTGTACACGTTAAGGGTTGGGTTGGGTTGTTTTACCTCTGAGCGGCACTTTTTCGCATACCATGGGCTAAATGGCCAGGTCACATGGACCCCGAAGACTCAGAGAAGGTTGGGGGAGGGGACCTACTGGAACAGCTGTTGGGAGACAGATGGTAGCCCCCCCGTCAAGGCCATCCAGCGTGTTCTTTAACGTGCACAGGGTATGTCTCTCCAGCACACTGGAACCACGGCTTAACGTCCCATCCGACGGACGGCGGCCTTTCCAAGTCCATCGGTGTCCGCTACTGACCGTGGGCAGGGCGGGGAATTTTTCGGATATAAATCTCAACGCTGACCCAGCTGGGACTCGAACCTGGGAACTACAGATTACGAGCCTGGCGTGCTACCGACTGAGCCACCCCCGCCCCGTGCACGTTAAGGAACACGCTGGATGACCTTGACGGGAGGCTACCATCTGTCTCCCAACAGCTGTTCCAGTGGGTCCCTCCCTTAATCTTCTCTGAGTTTCCCCGCCCTGCCCACGGTCAGTAGGGGACACCGATGGGCTTGGAAAGGACGCTGTCCGTCGGATGGGACGTTAAGCCGTGGCCCCGTGTGCGGGAGAGCCATACCCTGTGCACATTGAAGAACACGCTGGATGGCCTTGACGGGGGGCTACCATCTGTCTCCCAACAGCTGTTCCAGTGGGTCCCCTCCCCCAACCTTCTCTGAGCCTTCGGGGTCCATGTGACCTGGCCATTTAGCCCATGGTGTGCAAAAAATGCCGCTCAGAGGTAAAACAACCCAACGTTAAAGAACACGCTGGATGGCCTTGACGGGAGGCTACCATCTGACTCCCAACAGCTGTTCCAGTGGGTCCCTCCCTTAACCTTCTCTGAGCCTTCGGGGCCATGTGATCTGGCCATTTAGCCCATGGTGTGCAAAAAAGTGCCGCTAAGAAGTAAAACAAACCCAAACAAACCCCCCACTGGAAGTTTCTGGGTGCGCCCACCACTGGTAATAAAATATATACAATCTAGGTGTAGTTTCTTGGAACATTCTCTGCCGTATACATTTGAAAAACAAAATCTGTGTGTTACAACATAGTGTCAAAAGTGGCTGTTTATATTTTTCAGAAATACCACACTTCGGTGCCCAAGGAAAGTTTTTTGCCCCCAGCTTTTCGCCAGAGGAGAACAACCTCAGAATTTTCCTTAACCGCAGCAGAACTTCGCTCTCTTTTAACTCGATCGCTGCAGACGAGCAAATCCCTTGTGTCAATCGCCGACGAGAGTTTTTAAGAGCGTTGATTTCCTAAAGCACGACGTTAAATTTTAGGATGCTTACGCTACTCCTGGAAAAGAAAATTATCTGATGATGCAATTCGTTGAAGACGTTGAATTAATCATTTCTCACCCACCAATCCCCGTCCTGCAGATTAAAACGTTGTCATTGTAAATGTCGTTTAAGTTACATGGAAAGATTTTTGAACTCAACCTTATTCTAGAAAAACGCATGCAGCCTTTGGCTAATATGCGTTGTTTTACCTCTGAGTGGTACTTTTTTGCACAACGTGGGTTAAATGACCAGGTCACAAAGACCCCGAGGGCTCAGAGAAGGTTGGGGGAGGAGACCCACTGGAACAGCTGTTGGGAGACAGATGGTAGCCTCCCGTCAAGGCCATCCAGCGTGTTCTTTAACGTTGGGTTGTTTTACTTCTGAGCGTCACTTTTTTGCACACCGTGGGTTAAATGGCCAGGTCACAAGGACCCCGAGGGCTCAGAGAATGTTGGGGGAGGGGACCCACTGGAACAGCTGTTGGGAGACAGATGGTAGCCTCCCGTCAAGGCCACCCAGCGTGTTCTTTAACGTACACAGGTTATGGCTCTCCCACACACGGGGCCACGGTTTAATATCCCATCCGACGGACGGCGGCCTTTCCAAGCCCTTCGGTGTCTTCTACTGACCGTGGGCAGGGCGGGGAATTTTGCGGAGATAAATCTCAACGCTGACCCAGATGGGACTCGAATCTGGGAACTGCAGATTACTGCAGGTTACCAGCAAATTACTGCAGATTACGAGCCACCCCCGCCCCTTGGCGAGTATGAGATGATCGTTTTCAAAGAGAATGAAATTTCTTCATTTTCTGATTTTTGCGTTGTTTATTAACGAATATTCGAATTAATGAATGATTGAGAAAATGCAACGAATAATAATTTCGTTAGTGCTTATACAACATAAAGAGAATTTATCTCCTAAAATAATAAAGTTGCGTTTCCGCAATCACACCCCCTGAGAGAAAAAGAGGTAAATAGTTGTCAGTGTAAAACCCTTCGTCGTCACAATCAATCACCGTCAGTTAAATCACTTCATCGACCACTTCACCGACCACTTCATCGACACACATCACCGGAATTTAAAATTTTTGGCAAAAGTAGATCGTTTGAAATGTTTTCATGTTTTGGCAAATTTCGCATTTAGGGCTCTCTAACAATGGGTTGCGCCGTCCCGTGGCCGAGTGGTTAGCGCGCTTGGCTACTGACCTAAGGGACCTGGGTTCGAGCCCCGGGTAAGGCATGGCTGTTTGTGTAATTTTTCTGCTAAGGTCCTGCCATCCTCTCAGATCCTTCTGCCATGGCATATAAACTGGCAGGCTCCTGTCAGACCTCTGTGGCAAGCAGCTGCTTGAGGGGGTATTTATTTTTTTTATTTAACAATGGGCATTACGCATGTTGAGATATTCGGAAAATGCCGATCCTAATATTTCATCGATACCTATCCTACTCTGGGTACGAGGTGGCTCATTCGGTAGCGCGCGAGGCTCGCAATCTGCAGTTCCCAGGTTCGAGTCCCACTTAGGCAAGCGTTAAGATTTATTTCCGCGAAACTAACCGCCCTGTTCTCTCTCAGTGGGGGACACCGATGGGCTTGGAAAAGTCTCCGTTCTTCCGATGAGATGTTAAATTGTGTCTCCGTATGCGGGAGAGCCATACTGTGCAAGTTAAACACGCTGGATGGCCTTGACGGGAAGCTACCATCTGTCTCCCAACAGCTGTTCCAGTGGGTCCCCTCCCCCAACCTTCTCTGAGCCTTCGGGGTCCATGTGACCTGGCCATTTAGCCCATGGTGTGCAAAAAAGTGCCGCTTAGTGGTAAAACAACCCAACGTTAAAGAACACGCTGGATGGCCTTGACGGGAGGCTACCATCTGTCTCCCAACAGCTGCTCCAGTGGGTCTCCTCCCCCAACCTTCTCTGAGCCCTCGGGGTTCTTGTGACCTGGCCATTTAGACCATTGTGTGCAAAAAAAAAGTGCGCTCAGAGGTAAAAAAATAAATACCCCCTCAAGCATCGGCTTGCCACAGAGGTCTAACAGGAGCCTGTCAGTTCATATGCCATAGTAGAAGGTCTGAGAGGATGGCAGGACCGGACCTCAGCAGACAAACAACACATACATCCATGCCTTACCCGGGGCTCGAACCCAGGTCCCTTAGATGAGTAGCCAAGCGCGCTAACCACTCGGCCACGGGAGGTAAAACAACTCAATTCGAATAAGCTTTAGTTCATTTATTCAAGAAAATAAATCCTCTCCCCCCCCACCTCACACAAATATGAATTTTTTTCATCAAATTTTTTTTGCTCTAAGTTATTAATTCCTTTGGTTCCATACTTCAATTTCTGTTTTGTTATGATCTCATTTCTAGTCGAAACTGGTTTCTCTACGATGCAAATTCGCAGAAACATTTTTTTTTTGCCCTCCCTTTCGTTAATTTGATAATTTCGAAATTTAGGTCGACGTCCCGTTTCCTCTTTGCCCACGTTCTGTCGTCTCGTGCTCCTCTTATTGTTTAATATTAATGACCGCATTATTCGAGCTTGCATTCATTATTCATCGTAGAATAAATCCTATCAAAGTTTTCCAGCTTTCGACGACGAACCACACAGGTGGAGAGATGCATTCACTCCGAGCTGCAGCCAGATGAGGAAGAGGAGGATGAAACAGTCGGAAAAGAGGATTGCCGGGCGACTTCGAAAACGAAAAGCCCGCATTTCGTATCGCCAACGCATCGTCTCTCCGACCACCTTTGTTTGCTCTATTCCGCGCCATTTGCATCCGGATCAGTCGATTCCATGCGGATCTATGTTTTGTGTTTCGATCTGTTTCGCGGATGTCTCGACTCTCCTAAAGCGTTTGCTGGGATGAAACGAGGATCCCTCTATAAACGATCTCTCGCTTAAAGTTCGAAAGAAAGTTTTCAGCTACAGTCTAGCCTTTTATAGAACTTTGTGTGTGTTCCTCTCATAACACGTGAAGTTACGGAGTGCTTATTTTGTTTTCAATGGAAGTCTTGCACAATATTTAATGAAAAAGAGATTGGATTGTTTTACCTCTGAGCGGCACTTTTTTGCACACCATGGGCTAAATGGCCAGGCCACAAGGACCCCGAAGGCTCAGAGAAGGTTGGGGGAGGGGACTCACTGTAACAGCTGTTGGGAGACAGATGGTAGCCTCCCGTGAAGGTCATCCAGCGTGTTCTTTAACGTGCACAGGGTATGACTCTCCCGCACACGGGGCCACGGCTTAACGTTCCATCTAACGGACGGCGGCCTTTCCAAGCCCATCGGTGTCCCCTACTGACAGTGGGCAGGGCGGGGAATTTTGCGGAGATAAATCTCAACGCTGACCCAGCTGGGACTCGAACCTGGGAACTACAGATTACGAACCTGGCGCGCTACCGACTGAGCCACCCCCGCCCCCCACCCCGCGAGAATATGCATAGAGATAGAATTGCTAGTAACGATAATGGAAGCCAAAAATGTTTAAACTTGTCCATATTTCACGCATTTTTCATGAAATTATTTGAAAACTGCTAAAACGAAGGCGAAACAGTCTCTTTTTCATCATCATCATCATCAGTTTATTAAAATAATAAGGTTATTGTAATTAATTAATTTATTTATTGTAATTGTTAAAGAATAAGGTTATTGTAAGGCATTTGTAATACTCTTAGTAAACCAAGAGCATCTAAGCTCATGTAAGTTAACATAAATCATGTAAGTTAACACAATCATCATGTAGGTTAACATAATAATTCTTATTGATTATTAATAAGAGATTATTATAAAAAGTTATTTAAGAACACAATTTTGGCAACATTGACACTCAGCTTTACATAATTGAAACATATATATTTATATAGAAAAATAATAAAGAATTTATAAAAATGAATTAAAGCTTTTTTACTTTAACACTGAAAACAGGCTGTCAGCATTTGTAACTTTGTTTGGTTTGTTTTACTCTGAGCGGCACTTTTTTGCACACCACGGGCTAAATGACCAGGTCACATGGACCCCGAAGGCTCAGAGAAGGTTGGGACCCACTGGAACAGCTGTTGGGAGACAGATGGTAGCCTCCCGTCAAGGCCATCCAGCGGGTTCTTTAAGTGCACAGGGTATGGCTCTCCCGCAATCGGAGCCATGGCTTAACGTCCCATCCGACGGACGGCGGCCTTTCCAAGCCCATCGGTGTCCCCTACTGACCGTAGGCAGGGCGGGGAATTTTGCGGAGATAAATCTCAACGCTGACCCAGCTGGTACTCGAACCTGGGAACTACAGATTACGAGCCTGGTGCGCTACCGACTGAGCCACCCCCGCCCCGCATTTATAACACTCATTAGATAATTAGCAGTGAGAGATCTGAATGCAAAAGATTTGTTTCTTTTCCAATTACAATCGGTAAAGAATTAAAAATTTTAGGACCTAAATAATCAAAAATGTTTGTGAATAATGTTTTTTAACAAGTGGCAACAGAAACCGTTTCCCATCATCTCGCATAGAATAATTTGTACAATGCAGCACTGCATTGTAGTTTTTAAAGAAGTAATTTAATGTTCTATAAACAAATAAGGGTCTTAATGAAAATGCATATAAAATGGTACAGTCGCTCAAAAAAGTATCCGAACACTGTGGTTGATTGCAGAATTCAGAAAAAATATCTGGCAACGATTTTTTTAGAAATTAGTGATCTGGCAACCTTCGTGACACATGATTACAGAATTCAGGAAAAATATCTGGAGCGTGTACAGCAACTGTACACGCTCCAGTTACCGTTCACAGCAAACTGGAGCGTGTGCAGTTACTGCACACGCTCCAGTTTGCTGTGAACGGTAACTGCACACGCTCAATATTTCCGTGAGTGAGCCCACACGATCCAGGTCTTTGTGAGCTCACACGATCCAATGTGCTGTGAACATTAACCGCAACCGCTCCAGTTTGCTGTGAACGGTAACTGCACACGCTCCATATTCATTGCATTATATATTCATACGCATTATATATATTAAAAAATATCCGAACACTATGGTTGATTACAGAATTCAGAAAAAATATCTGGCAACGATTTTTTTTGAAATTAGTGATCTGGCAACCTTCGTGTCACGTGACACAAAGGTTTCCAGATCGACTGTATATCTGCAATGATTTTTGAGAGACTGTATATCTGCAATTTCAGGCCTACATAACCTTTTTCCTGCTCTATTACCCCCTTCCCTCCCCTTATTTTTTTTTATAGATCCGGTGTTAAATATGATGAACAAATATGATCCTGTGTTAATATGAATGAAATGCATACAACAGATTGTTATTTTAATATTATTCATTCAATTTTCGCACATTAGTTTGTAAATGTCCTAATATTAAAAGAGTATATGACTTTAACGAACAATGTCATCTTAATTTATTAAGAACCAGATCTCTTTACCTATAATGTTCATTTTATTATTATTTTTAACATGAGATCATAAAAAATGCGATTAGGGAAACCTCCTTTTTAAAAAGCCAGTAAAACAAGATGCAAAAGCAGCAAATCTCATTAATTATTCATTCAAATCATTCGTTAAAATTATGTGCGTATTTGTTTTAGTATTAACAACTGTTGTTTATATCGTTAATTAATTTTTATTCAAATTTGTTTTCTAGTCTTTAATATCCAGTTCAGCATTTAATAATATTTTCAACAACTGGTTCGGTCACAAATTTAAATTTGATTCAGTTAAAATGGAAATCTCGTACTGATAAAATATTTAGATACAGAGATGAAAATTTTACATAAATTTTATTTCACCAAAAAATAGTTCCAAAAAATTTTAATCCTCTTGTATTAAAATCTAACCTAAAGTACGAAATTGATAGTTGGAGGGGGATTGCTTACGTACAGTCGCTCAAAAAAGTATCCTAACACTATGGTTGATTACAGAATTCAGAAAAAATATCTGGCAACGTTTTTTTTTTTAGAAATTAGTGATCTGTCAATCTTCGTGTCACGTGACACGAAGGTTGCCAGATCACTAATTTCTAACTTTTTCCTACTTTTTTGAGAATCACTTTTTTCACTTTTTTCTACTTTTCTGAGCGACTGTACATAAATAGTATATTTTCAATCCACAAGAGAACTGGTAAGCCATCATTATACATTAATTATTCAAATATTATTTACCGTTTATTCATCATGATATTAGACTAATTTTTTTAAATAATATTTTTATATGAAAATAAATGGTACTCATGATATTACTGCTTCTAATAATAGACAAATTGTATTGTAAAGTATTAGCAAAAATAAAGTATTTTGAACCTTTTGTCCCTCCCACCTAAAGTGCTTAATTCATTATATTCCCAGTTTGAAGATGGGAAAAATGCAAATATCTTCGAAAAGCATCTATATGTATTAATGCTTTTCAAACTTAATTAGCTGATGTTACTATTTTATTACTATACATGCTTATTGTTACAAATCCGTTACTACAAATGCTTAACTTCTTATTTTTGCCATGTTTCATATAGAAGTAGACTAGGAGTCTAGACGGGTTTTTATGCTGCTTGATTATGCATGTTTAGGTGATAGTGAATATAGTTTTTTTTCCTGTATTTTGCTTTTTTTGTGTATTTCCCATAGATGTATTCTATTTTAATTAATTTCGTATGAAAACTATTGTAAAAGAATAATTTCGTATGTTTTAAAAAACGAGATACTGTCTATCCCCCTCTTCCTCCTTTTTTTCTTGTGTGTCTGTAGACATTCAACTGTTTTTAAAAGAGATAAAAGTTCTTTTTGTGTTGGGTTGGATTGTTTTACATCTGAGCGGCACTTTTTTGCACACCATGGGCTAAATGGCCAGGTCACATGGACCCCGAAGGCTCAGAGAAGGTTGGGGGAGGGGACCCACTGGAACAGCTGTTGGGAAACAGATGGTAGCCTCCCGTCAAGGCCATCCAGCGTGTTCTTTAACGTTGGGTTGTTTTACCTCTGAGCAGCACTTTTTTGTACACTATGGGCAAAATGGCCAGGTCACATGGACCCCGAAGGCTCAGAGAATGTTGCGGGAGGGGACCCACTGGAACAGCTGTTGGGAGACAGATGGTAGCCTCCCGTCAAGGCCATCCAGCGTGTTCTTTAACGTTGGGTTGTTTTACCTCTGAGCGGCACTTTTTTTCACACTATGGGCTAAATGGCCAGGTCGCATGGACCCCGAAGGCTCAGAGAAGGTTGGGGGAGGGGACCCACTGGAACAGCTGTTGGGAGACAGATGGTAGCCTCCCGTCAAGGCCATCCAGTGTGTTCTTTAACGTTGGGTTGTTTTACCTTTGAGCGGCACTTTTTTGCACACCATGGGCTAAATGGCTAGGTCACATGGACCCCGAAGGCTCAGAGAAGGTTGGGGGAGGGGACCCACTGGAACAGCTGTTGGGAGACAGATGGTAGCCTCCCGTCAAGGCCATCCAGCGTGTTCTTTAACGTTGGGTTGTTTTACCTCTGAGCGGCACTTTTTTGCACACTATGGGCTAAATGGCCAGGTCACATGGACCCCGAAGGCTCAGAGAAGGTTGGGGGAGGGGACCCACTGGAACAGCTGTTGGGAGACAGATGGTAGCCTCCCGTCAAGGCCATCCAGCGTGTTCTTTAACGTTGGGTTGTTTTACCTCTGAGCGGCACTTTTTTGCAGACTATGGGCTAAATGGCCAGGTCACATGGACCCCGAAGTCTCAGAGAAGGTTGGGGGAGGGGACCCACTGGAACAGCTGTTGGGAAACAGATGGTAGCCTCCCGTCAAGACCATCCAGCGTGTTCTTTAACGTTGGGTTGTTTTATCTCTGAGCGGCACTTGTTTGCACACTATGGGCTAAATGGCCAGGTCACATGGACCCTGAAGGCTCAGAGAAGGTTGTGGGAGGGGACCCACTGGAACAGCTGTTGGGAGACAGATGGTAGCCTCCCGTCAAGGCCATCCAGCGTGTTCTTTAACGTTGGGTTGTTTTATCTCTGAGCGGCACCTTTTTGCACACTATGGGCTAAATGGCCAGGTCACATGGACCCCGAAGGCTCAGAGAAGGTAGGGGGATGGGACCCACTGGAACAGCTGTTGAGAGACAGATGGTAGCCTCCCGTCAAGGCCATCCAGTGTGTTCTTTAACGTTGGGTTGTTTTACCTCTGAGCGGCACTTTTTTGCACATTATGGGGCTAAATGGCCAGGTCACATGGACCCCGAAGGCTCAGAGAAGGTTGGGGGAGGGGACCCACTGGAACAGCTGTTGACTGATGGTAGCCACCCGTCAAGACCATCCAGCGTGTTCTTTAACGTTGGGTTGTTTTATCTCTGAGCGACACTTTTTTCCACACTATGGGCTAAATGGCCAGGTCACATGGACCCCGAAGGCTCAGAGAAGGTTGGGGGAGGGGACCCACTGGAACAGCTGTTGGGAGACAGATGGTAGCCTCTCGTCAAGGCCATCCAGCGTGTTCTTTAACGTTGGGTTGTTTTACCTCTGAGCGGCACTTTTTTGCACATTATGGGGCTAAATGGCCAGGTCACATGGACCCCGAAGGCTCAGAGAAGGTTGGGGGAGGGGACCCACTGGAACAGCTGTTGACTGATGGTAGCCACCCGTCAAGACCATCCAGCGTGTTCTTTAACGTTGGGTTGTTTTATCTCTGAGCGACACTTTTTTCCACACTATGGGCTAAATGGCCAGGTCACATGGACCCCGAAGGCTCAGAGAAGGTTGGGGGAGGGGACCCACTGGAACAGCTGTTGGGAGACAGATGGTAGCCTCTCGTCAAGGCCATCCAGCGTGTTCTTTAACGTTGGGTTGTTTTACCTCTGAGCGGCAATTTTTTGCACACTATGTGCTAAACGGCCAGGTCACATGGACCCCGAAGGCTCAGAGAAGGTTGGGAGAGGGGAACAGCTGTTGGGAGACCAATGGTAGCCTCCCGTCAAGGCCATCCAACGTGTTCTTTAACGTTGGGTTGTTTTACCTCTGAGCGGCACTTTTTTTGCACACTATGGGCTAAATGGCCAAGTCACATGGACCCCGAAGGCTCAGGGAAGATTGGGGGAGGGGACCCACTGGAACAGCTGTTGGGAGACAGATGGTAGCCTCCCGTCAAGGCCATCCACTGTGTTCTTTAACGTTGGGTTGTTTTACCTCTGAGTGGCACTTTTTTGCACACCATGGGCTAAATGGCCAGGTCACATGGACCCCGAAGGCTCAGAGAAGGTTGGGGGAGGGGACCCACTGGAACAGCTGTTGGGAGACAGATGGTAGCCTCCCGTCAAGGCCATCCATCGTATTCTTTAACGTTGGGTTGTTTTACCTCTGAGCGGCACTTTTTTGCACACCATGGGCTAAATGGCCAGGTCACATGGACCCCGAAGGCTCAGAGAAGGTTGGGGGAGGGGACCCACTGGAACAGCTGTTGGGAGACAAATGGTAGCCTCCCGTGAAGGCCATCCAGCGTGTTCTTTAACGTTGGGTTGTTTTACCTCTGAGCGGCACTTTTTTCACACTATGGGCTAAATGGCCAGGTCACATGGACCCCGAAGGCTCAGAGAAGGTTGGGGGAGGGGACCCACTGGAACAGCTGTTGGGAGACAGATGGTAGCCTCCCGTCAAGGCCATCCAGCGTGTTCTTTAACGTTGAGTTGTTTTACCTCTGAGCGGCACTTTTTTGCACACCATGGGCTAAATGGCCAGGTCACATGGACCCCGAAGGCTCAGAGAAGGTTGGAGGAGGGGACCCACTGGAACAGCTGTTGGGACACAGATGGTAACCTCCCGTCAAGGCCATCCAGCGTGTTCTTTAACGTTGGGTTGTTTTACCTCTGAGCGGCACTTTTTTGCACACTATGGGCTAAATGGCCAGGTCACATGGACCCCGAAGGCTCAGAGAAGGTTGGGGGAGGCGACCCACTGGAACAGCTGTTGGGAGACAGATGGTAGCCTCCCGTCAAGGCCATCCAGCGTATTCTTTAACGTTGGGTTGTTTTACCTCTGAGGGGCACTTTTCTGCACACTGTTGGCTAAATGGCCAGGTCACATGGACCCCGAAGGCTCAGAGAAGGTTGGGGGAGGGGACCCACTGGAACAGCTGTTGGGAGACAGATGGTAGCCTCCCGTCAAGGCCATCCAGTGTGTTCTTTAACGTTGGGTTGTTTTACCTCTGAGCGGCACTTTTTTGCACACTATGGGCTAAATGGCCAGGTCACATGAACCCCGAAGTCTCAGAGAAGGTTGGGGGAGGGGACCCACTGGAACAGCTGTTGGGAGACAGATGGTAGTCTCCCGTCAAGACCATCCAGCGTGTTCTTTAACGTTGGGTTGTTTTACCTCTGAGCGGCACTTTTTTGCACACCATGGGCTAAATGGCCAGGTCACATGAACCCCGAAGGCTCAGAGAAAGTTGGGGTAGGGGACCCACTGGAACAGCTGTTGGGAGACAGATAGTAGCCTCCCGACAAGGCCATCCAGCGTGTTCTTTAACGTTGGGTTGTTTTACCTCTGAGAGCGGCACTTTTTTGCACACCATGGGCTAAATGGCCAGGTCACATGGACCCCGAAGGCTCAGAGAAGGTTGGGGGAGGGGACCCACTTGAACAGCTGTTGGTAGACAAATGGTAGCCTCCCGTCAATGCCATCCAGCGTGTTCTTTAACGTGCACAGCGTATGGCTCTCACGCACACGGAGCCACGGCTTAACGTCCTATCCGACGGACGGTGGCCTTTCCAAGCCCCATCGGTGTCCCCTACTGACCGTGGGCAGGAAGCGGTGAATTTTTGCTGAGATAAATCTCAACGCTAGTCGGCAAAAATGGAAGCCAAGAAACATCCATAACTTATGGGAGTGAATCTAAATCCTTTTAATCCGTAGCCACTTCGCCACCAAGATGCTTGATTACCATAATTTATAATTACGAGCGGCATTCAGAAAGTTCTTGGCTTGCATCTGCAGTACAAAAACCATTAAACTTACCTCAAGGGGGCGAGGGTGGCTCAGTCGGTAGCGCGCCAGGCTCTTAATCTGCAGTTCCCAGGTTCGAGTCCCAGCTGGGACAGCGTTGAGACTTGTCTCCGCAAAACTCCCCGCCCTGTTCACGGTTAATAGGGGACACCGATGGGGTTGGAAAGGCCGCCGTCCGTCGGATGGGACGTTAAGCCGTGGCCCCGTGTGTGGGAGAGCCATACCCTGTGCACGTTAAAGAACACGCTGGATGGCCTTGACGGGAGGCTACCATCTTTCTCCCAACAGCCATTCCAGTGAGTCCTCTCCCCCAACCTTCTCTGAGCCTTCGGGGCAAAAAAGTGCCGCTCAGAGGTAAAACACCCTCACAAACTAAACCCTTTTACTGCCCTTCAAAGTACTCCCTTCCAGCATCTATGCAAAGTTGAAGACGTCTACGCCAATTTTGGAACCACCATTTTTTGTCCTTGGTGATACTCCTGTTGGAGAATATCCCGCAACTCTGAATGAACACATTTTGCAAGGTCTTGCACCCTTGAAAACAGCTTCCCAACAAGTTCCTTTTTGATTTTTGAAAACAACCAAAAGTCGCATGGTGCAAGATCGGGTGACCATGCAGGATGGGGTAGCTGATTAATTTTTTTTTTTCCTGCTCCAGATAGGCTGTAACTTGCCGTTTTTTGTGAGCGGTCCTGTTGTTGGACTCTGCTCCTTCATCTTCTTAACAATTATGAGAGGGGCGGGGGTGGCTCAATCGGTAGCGCGCCAGGCTCCTAATCTGTAGTTCCCAGGTTCGAGTCCCAGCTGGGTCAGCGTTGAGATTTATCTCCGCAAAACTCCCCGCCCTGTCCACTGTCAGTAGGGGACACCGATGAGCTTCGAAAGACCGCCGTCCGTCGGATGGGACGTTAAGCCATGGCCTCGTGTGCGGGAGAGCCATACCCTGTGCATGTTAAAGAACACGCTGGATGGCCTTGACGGGAGGCTAACATTTGTCTCCCAACAGCTCTTCCAGCGGGCCCCCTCTCCAAACCTTCTCTGAGCCTTCGGGGTCCTAGTAACCTGGCCATTTAGCCCATGGTGTGCAAAAAAGTGCCGCTCAGAGGTAAAACAACCCAACGTTAAAGAACACGCTGGATGGCCTTGACGGGAGGCTACCATCTGTCCCCCAACAGCTGTTCCAGTGGGTCCCTTCCCCCAACCTTCTCTGAGCCTTCGGGGTCCTTGTGACCTGGCCATTTAGCCCATGGTGTGCAAAAAAGTGCCGCTCAGAGGTAAAACAATCCAACATTAAAGAACACGCTGGATGGCCTTGATGGGAGGCTACCATCTGTCTCCCAACAGCTGTTCCAGTGGGTCCCCTCCCCCAACCTTCTCTGAGCCTTCGGGGTCCTTGTGACCTGGCCATTTAGCCCATGGTGTGCAAAAAAGTGCCGCTCAGAGGTAAAACAACCTAACTCAACAATTTTGAGCACAACGGTGTTAGTGAAGTAATAATGGCCATTTGTAGTCGTTTTTTCAGATAAGGTGTCCATGGCTACCACTCCTTGGGAATTAAAAAAATTGTGAAAATCCTCTTCCTTGAACGGAAGTCTCATCGGAGGATTTGAGGACGCAGCTCATCCTCCACAACCCAAGCATAGTTGTCAATCTTTCTGGGAGTTGTGTAGTAATAAAACCAAATCTCATCACCTGTGATAATATCTGTTAGCCGTTTGGGGCCACGAGGTTCAAACATTGCCAACATCTCCTTGCACGAGTCGACTCTAACCCTCTTTACTTCTCTTCCTATTGCGTTTTGCCTTGACATTTTTTGCGGTTCTGTTAGTTTGTGGGGTAATCATTTGGTTCAGATCTTTCAGAACTTTAATGTTACTGAATAAAATGGTTTCCACACTGCCAATCGATTCATTAACATCTAAGTGCGTTAATGAGTTCACGGACAGAAGCGATGGTTCTCACGTTCACGGCCTCCTTCGGTCTTCCTGCACGAGGAAGGCCTTCGAAGTTCTGTCCTCTGTCTCTGAATTTGCGCATCTATCCTCTAACAGTGCCATACAAATAGGCATGATCCCCATACACTTGTGATAACTTGGCATGAATTTTTTTCGCGTTGGATTGGGTTGTTTTACCTCTGAGCGGTACTTTTTTTGCACACTATGGGCTAAATGGCCAGGTCACACGGACCCCGAAGGCTCAGAGAAGGTTGGGGGAGGGGACCCACTGGAACAGCTGTTGGGAGACAGATGGTAGCCTCCCGTCAAGGCCATCCAGCGTGTTCTTTAACGTGCACAGGGTATGGCTCTCCCGCACACGGGGCCAGGGCTTAACGTCCCATCCGACGGACGGCGGCGTTTCCAAGCCCATCGGTGTCCCCTACTGACCGTGGGCAGGGCGGGGAATTTTGCGGAGATAAATCTCAACGCTGATTCAGCTGGGACTCGAACCTGGGAACTACAGATTACGAACCTGGCGCGCTACCGACTGAGTCATGCCCGCCCCCTATCTTCCTGTAAGCGCTATAAAAATGAAAAATAAAATTAAACATGCCAATGATGCAACCACTTCCTGAATTCATACTAGCTTCATAGGTAGATGTGTGGTAGGATAGAAAATAGGAAAACTTTCAGTTAACATTTATAAGCTTTCATTTCTAAGCTACGATCGACTTCTGTAGAATTTCCTCACCCTTCGGGCTGCGAAGAAGGGGCTTTAACTTGAAATAGCTTATGATACTCTACAGCAGTAGCTCTCAGTCTTTTCCAGCCTCGACTCCTCTTACCTTCGATGCGACTTTTTGTGGTCCTCTCCTCCCTTTACCATTGATTCAATCTTTCCCTACCTCCTTTTGCTATCGAAGGATTTTGTCACCCACACACTTACCATTCACGGAATTTATTTCACACATACCTTTGCTATTGAGGGAAGTAACTTCAATTGAGCATAGAATATTCTCACAACACAATGCTCTAGACTAGGGATTCTCAACCTTTTATGCTTCACGTACCCCCTGGAAATGTGTATGTAACTAGCGTACCTCTTGTATAGATAGATAAAACTATAGTTATAGTATAACAATGGGAATAAAACATATATATCAGTGGTTCTCAACCTTTTATGCTTCACGTACCCCCTGGAAATGTGTATGTAACTAGCGTACCTCTTGTATAGATAGATAAAACTATAGTTATAGTATAACAAAGGGAATAAAATAAAACATATATATCAGTGGTTCTCAACCTTTTATGCTTCACGTACCCCCTGGAAATGTGTATGTAACTAGCGTACCCCTTGTATAGATAGATAAAACTATAGTTATAGTATAACAAAGGGAATAAAATAAAACATATATATCAGTGGTTCTCAACCTTTTATGCTTCACGTACCCCCTGGAAATGTGTATGTAACTAGCGTACCCCTTGTATAGATAGATAAAACTATAGTTATAGTATAACAAAGGGAATAAAATAAAACATATATATCAGTGGTTCTCAACCTTTTATGCTTCACGTACCCCCTGGAAATGTGTATGTAACTGGCGTACCCCGTGCATAGATAGATAAAACTATAGTTATAATATAACAATGGGAATTTCTCAATCTTTAACTATAGTTATAATATAACAATGGGAATAAAATAAAACATATATATCAGTGGTTCTCAACCTTTTATGCTTCACGTACTCCCTGGAAATGTGTATGTAACTGGCGTACCTCTTGTATAGATAGATAAAACTATAGTTATAGTATAACAAAGGGAATAAAATAAAATATATATATCAGTGGTTCTCAACCTTTTATGCTTCACGTACCCCCTGGAAATGTGTATGTAACTAGCGTACCTCTTGTATAGATAGATAAAACTATAGTTATAGTATAACAAAGGGAATAAAATAAAACCTATATATCAGTGGTTCTCAACCTTTTATGCTTCACGTACCCCCTGGAAATGTGTATGTAACTAGCGTACCTCTTGTATAGATAGATAAAACTATAGTTATAGTATAACAAAGGGAATAAAATAAAACATATATATCAGTGGTTCTCAACCTTTTATGCTTCACGTACCCCCTGGAAATGTGTATGTAACTAGCGTACCTCTTGTATAGATAGATAAAACTATAGTTATAGTATAACAAAGGGAATAAAATAAAACATATATATCAGTGGTTCTCAACCTTTTATGCTTCACGTACCCCCTGGAAATGTGTATGTAACTGGCGTACCCCTTGTATAGATAGATAAAACTATAGTTATAGTATAACAATGGGAATAAAATAAAACATATATATCAGTGGTTCTCAACCTTTTATGCTTCACGTACCCCCTGGAAATGTGTATGTAATTGGCGTACCTCTTGTATAGATAGATAAAACTATAGTTATAGTATAACAATGGGAATAAAATAAAACATATATATCAGTGGTTCTCAACCTTTTATGCTTCACGTACCCCCTGGAAATGTGTATGTAATTGGCGTACCTCTTGTATAGATAGATAAAACTATAGTTATAGTATAACAATGGGAATAAAATAAAACATATATATCAGTGGTTTTCAACCTTTTATGCTTCACGTACTCCCTGGAAATGTGTATGTAACTGGCGTACCTCTTGTATAGATAGATAAAACAATAGTTATAGTATAACAATGGGAATAAAATAAAACATATATATCAGTGGTTCTCAACCTTTTATGCTTCACGTACCCCCTGGAAATGTGTATGTAATTGGCGTACCTCTTGTATAGATAGATAAAACTATAGTTATAGTATAACAATGGGAATAAAATAAAACATATATATCAGTGGTTCTCAACCTTTTATGCTTCACGTATCCCCTGGAAATGTGTATGTAACTGGCGTACCCCTTGCATAGATAGATAAAACTGTAGTTATAGTATAACAATGGGAATAAAATAAAACATATATATCAGTGGTTCTCAACCTTTTATGCTTCACGTACCCCCTGGAAATGTGTATGTAACTGGCGTACCCCTTGTATAGATAGATAAAACTATAGTTATAATATAACAATGGGAATTTCTCAATCTTTAACTATAGTTATAATATAACAATGGGAATAAAATAAAACATATATATCAGTGGTTCTCAACCTTTTATGCTTCACGTATCCCCTGGAAATGTGATGTAACTGGCGTACCCCGTGCATAGATAGATAAAACTATAGTTATAATATAACAATGGGAATTTCTCAATCTTTAACTATAGTTATAATATAACAATGGGAATAAAATAAAACATATATATCAGTGGTTCTCAACCTTTTATGCTTCACGTACCCCCTGGAAATGTGTATGTAACTGGCGTACCCCTTGTATAGATAGATAAAACTATAGTTATAATATAACAAAGGGAATTTCTCAATCTTTAACTATAGTTATAATATAACAATGGGAATAAAATAAAACATATATATCAGTGGTTCTCAACCTTTTATGCTTCACGTACCCCCTGGAAATATGTATGTAACTGGCGTACCCCTTGTATAGATAGATAAAACTGTAGTTATAATATAACAATGGGAATTTCTCAATCTTTAACTATAGTTATAATATAACAATGGAAATAAAATAAAACATATATATCAGTGGTTCTCAACCTTTTATGCTTCACGTACCCCCTGGAAATGTGTATGTAATTGGCGTACCTCTTGTATAGATAGATAAACCTATAGTTATAGTATAACAATGGGAATAAAATAAAACATATATATCAGTGGTTCTCAACCTTTTATGCTTCACGCACCCCCTGGAAATGTGTATGTAACTGGCGTACCTCTTGTATAGATAGATAAAACTATAGTTATAGTATAACAATGGGAATAAAATAAAACATATATATCAGTGGTTCTCAACCTTTTATGCTTCACGTACTCCCTGGAAATGTGTATGTAACTGGCGTACCTCTTGTATAGATAGATAAAACTATAGTTATAGTATAACAATGGGAATAAAATAAAACATATATATCAGTGGTTCTCAACCTTTTATGCTTCACGTACCCCCTGGAAATGTGTATGTAATTGGCGTACCTCTTGTATAGATAGATAAAACTATAGTTATAGTATAACAATGGGAATAAAATAAAACATATATATCAGTGGTTCTCAACCTTTTATGCTTCACGTACCCCCTGGAAATGTGTATGTAACTGGCGTACCCCTTGTATAGATAGATGAAACTATAGTTATACTATAACAATGGGAATAAAATAAAACATATATATCAGTGGTTCTCAACCTTTTATGCTTCACGTATCCCCTGGAAATGTGTATGTAACTGGCGTACCCCTTGTATAGATAGATAAAACTATAGTTATAGTATAACAATGGGAATAAAATAAAACATATATATCAGTGGTTCTCAACCTTTTATGCTTCACGTATCCCCTGGAAATGTGTATGTAACTGGCTACCCCTTGTATAGATAGATAAAACTATAGTTATAGTATAACAATGGGAATAAAATAAAACATATATATCAGTGGTTCTCAACCTTTTATGCTTCACGTATCCCCTGGAAATGTGTATGTAACTGGCGTACCCCTTGCATAGATAGATAAAACTGTAGTTATAGCATAACAATGGGAATAAAATAAAACATATATATCAGTGGTTCTCAACCTTTTATGCTTCACGTACCCCCTGGAAATGTGTATGCAACTGGCGTACCCCTTATATAGATAGATAAAACTACAGTTATAGTATATCAATGGGAATAAAATAAAACATATATATCAGTGGTTCTCAACCTTTTATGCTTCACGTACCCCCTGGAAATGTGTATGTAACTGGCGTACCCCTTGTATAGATAGATAAAACTATAGTTATAATATAACAATGGGAATTTCTCAATCTTTAACTATAGTTATAATATAACAATGGGAATAAAATAAAACATATATATCAGTGGTTCTCAACCTTTTATGCTTCACGTACCCCCTGGAAATGTGTATGTAACTGGCGTACCCCGTGCATAGATAGATAAAACTATAGTTATAATATAACAATGGGAATTTCTCAATCTTTAACTATAGTTATAATATAACAATGGGAATAAAATAAAACATATATATCAGTGGTTCTCAACCTTTTATGCTTCACGTACCCCCTGGAAATGTGTATGTAACTGGCGTACCCCGTGCATAGATAGATAAAACTATAGTTATAATATAACAATGGGAATTTCTCAATCTTTAACTATAGTTATAATATAACAATGGGGATAAAATAAAACATATATATCAGTGGTTCTCAACCTTTTATGCTTCACGTACCCCCTGGAAATGTGTATGTAACTGGCGTACCCCTTATATAGATAGATAAAACTACAGTTATAGTATATCAATGGGAATTTCTCAATCTTTAACTATAGTTATAATATAACAATGGGAATAAAATAAAACATATATATCAGTGGTTCTCAACCTTTTATGCTTCACGTACCCCCTGGAAATGTGTATGTAACTGGCGTACCCCGTGCATAGATAGATAAAACTATAGTTATAATATAACAATGGGAATTTCTCAATCTTTAACTATAGTTATAATATAACAATGGGAATAAAATAAAACATATATATCTGTGGTTCTCAACCTTTTATGCTTCACGTACCCCCTGGAAATGTGTATGTAACTGGCGTACCCCGTGCATAGATAGATAAAACTATAGTTATAATATAACAATGGGAATTTCTCAATCTTTAACTATAGTTATAATATAACAATGGGAATAAAATAAAACATATATATCAGTGGTTCTCAACCTTTTATGCTTCACGTACCCCCTGGAAATGTGTATGTAACTGGCGTACCCCGTGCATAGATAGATAAAACTATAGTTATAATATAACAATGGGAATTTCTCAATCTTTAACTATAGTTATAATATAACAATGGGAATAAAATAAAACATATATATCAGTGGTTCTCAACCTTTTATGCTTCACGTACCCCCTGGAAATGTGTATGTAACTGGCGTACCCCGTGCATAGATAGATAAAACTATAGTTATAATATAACAATGGGAATTTCTCAATCTTTAACTATAGTTATAATATAACAATAGGAATAAAATAAAACATATATATCAGTGGTTCTCAACCTTTTATGCTTCACGTACCCCCTGGAAATGTGTATGCAACTGGCGTACCCCTTATATAGATAGATAAAACTACAGTTATAGTATATCAATGGGAATAAAATAAAACATATATATCAGTGGTTCTCAACCTTTTATGCTTCACGTACCCCCTGGAAATGTGTATGTAACTGGCGTACCCCTTGCATAGATAGATAAAACTATAGTTATAGTATAACAATGGGAATAAAATAAAACATATATATCAGTGGTTCTCAACCTTTTATGCTTCTCGTATCCCCTGGAAATGTGTATGTAACTGGCGTACCCCTTGTATAGATAGATAAAACTATAGTTATAATATAACAATGGGAATTTCTCAATCTTTAACTATAGTTATAATATAACAATGGGAATAAAATAAAACATATATATCAGTGGTTCTCAACCTTTTATGCTTCACGTACCCCCTGGAAATGTGTATGCAACTGGCGTACCCCTTATATAGATAGATAAAACTACAGTTATAGTATATCAATGGGAATAAAATAAAACATATATATCAGTGGTTCTCAACCTTTTATGCTTCACGTACCCCCTGGAAATGTGTATGTAACTGGCGTACCCCTTGCATAGATAGATAAAACTATAGTTATAGTATAACAATGGGAATAAAATAAAACATATATATCAGTGGTTCTCAACCTTTTATGCTTCTCGTATCCCCTGGAAATGTGTATGTAACTGGCGTACCCCTTGTATAGATAGATAAAACTATAGTTATAATATAACAATGGGAATTTCTCAATCTTTAACTATAGTTATAATATAACAATGGGAATAAAATAAAACATATATATCAGTGGTTCTCAACCTTTTATGCTTCACGTACCCCCTGGAAATGTGTATGTAACTGGCGTACCCCGTGCATAGATAGATAAAACTATAGTTATAATATAACAATGGGAATTTCTCAATCTTTAACTATAGTTATAACAATGGGAATAAAATAAAACATATATATCAGTGGTTCTCAACCTTTTATGCTTCACGTACCCCCTGGAAATGTGTATGTAACTGGCGTACCCCGTGCATAGATAGATAAAACTATAGTTATAATATAACAATGGGAATTTCTCAATCTTTAACTATAGTTATAATATAACAATGGGAATAAAATAAAACATATATATCAGTGGTTCTCAACCTTTTATGCTTCACGTACCCCCTGGAAATGTGTATGTAACTGGCGTACCCCGTGCATAGATAGATAAAACTATAGTTATAATATAACAATGGGAATTTCTCAATCTTTAACTATAGTTATAATATAACAATGGGAATAAAATAAAACGTATATATCAGTGGTTCTCAACCTTTTATGCTTCACGTACCCCCTGGAAATGTGTATGTAACTGGCGTACCCCTTGTATTGATAGATAAAACTATAGTTATATTATAACAATGGGAATAAAATAAAACATATATATCAGTGGTTCTCAACCTTTTATGCTTCACGTACCCCCTGGAAATGTGTATGTAACTGGCGTACCCCTTGCATAGATAGATAAAACTATAGTTATATTGTAACAATGGGAATAAAATAAAACATATATATCAGTGGTTCTCAACCTTTTATGCTTCACGTACCCCCTGGAAATGTGTATGTAACTGGCGTACCCCTTGTATAGATAGATAAAACTATAGTTATAGTATAACAATGGGAATAAAATAAAACATATATATCAGTGGTTCTCAACCTTTTATGCTTCACGTACCCCCTGGAAATGTGTATGTAACTGGCGTACCCCTTGTATTGATAGATAAAACTATAGTTATATTATAACAATGGGAATAAAATAAAACATATATATCAGTGGTTCTCAACCTTTTATGCTTCACGTACCCCCTGGAAATGTGTATGTAACTGGCGTACCCTTTGCATAGATAGATACAACTATAGTTATATTGTAACAATGGGAATAAAATAAAACATATATATCAGTGGTTCTCAACCTTTTATGCTTCACGTACCCCCTGGAAATGTGTATGTAACTGTCGTACCCCTTGTATAGATAGATAAAACTATAGTTATAGTATAACAATGGGAATAAAATAAAACATATATATCAGTGGTTCTCAACCTTTTATGCTTCACGTACTCCCTGGAAATGTGTATGTAACTGGCGTACCCCTTGCATAGATAGATAAAACTATAGTTATAATTTAACAATGGGAATTTCGCAATCTTTAACTATAGTTATAATATAACAATGGGAATAAAAAAAACATATATATCAGTGGTTCTCAACCTTTTATGCTTCACGTACCCCCTGGAAATGTGTATGCAACTGGCGTACCTCTTGTATAGATAGATAAAACTATAGTTATAGTATAACAATGGGAATAAAATAAAACATATATATCAGTGGTTCTCAACCTTTTATGCTTCACGTACCCCCTGGAAATGTTTATGCAACTGGCGTACCCCTTATATAGATAGATAAAACTACAGTTATAGTATATCAATGGGAATAAAATAAAACATATATATCAGTGGTTCTCAACTTTTTATGCTTTACGTACCCTCTGAAAATGTGTATGCAACTGGCGTACTCCTTATATAGATAGATAAAACTACAGTTATAGTATATCAATGGGAATAAAATAAAACATATATATCAGTGGTTCTCAACCTTTTATGCTTCACGTACCCCCTGGAAATGTGTATGTAACTGACGTACCCCTTGTATAGATAGATAAAACTAGAGTTATAGTATAATAATGGTTATTTTTACTTTGTTACTAGATCTAGGGACTTTTGAGCTGTCACGGCATACCCCAAAAAAGTTTACCCGGTACCCCATGTGGAGAACCCCTAATCTAGACAATATTATGCGGTTCAGTACCAGAAAGGTACGAACCGTACGGACCCTCTCGGAGTGATCCGTACGGCTCGGAAGGTCCAGGACAGGCAAGGGCGAACCACCAGGTGGATGGTTATTTCACTCAAGTGACAATATTTAATTATTTTAAATATAGTTCTTCAGAGCTTTGCGACCCGTTTGTGAGTCGCGACCCACATATTGAGTCTCTGTTTTAAAAAATTAGGATTGTATTTTCGATTTTTCCCATTTTTGTATATGTGGTTTTTTTTATGGCTTTTTTAGTGCTCTTGGCTACTGATCTAAGGAACCTGGGTTCGAG
The DNA here is from genome assembly GCA_038380435.1 of Ryuthela nishihirai. Lineage (NCBI taxonomy): Eukaryota > Metazoa > Arthropoda > Arachnida > Araneae > Heptathelidae > Ryuthela > Ryuthela nishihirai. The sequence goes on along the minus strand of JAWZYU010000019.1, from coordinate 67,233,408 downwards.
CCCCGGGTAAGGCACGGATTTTCGTGTCGTTTTTCTGTTGAGGTCCTGCCATCCTCACAGACCTTCTACTATGGCATATAAACTGACAGGCTCCTGTCAGACTTCTGTGGCAAGCAGCTGCTTGAGGTGGTATTTATTTATTTATTTTTTATTTCTAACCTCTAGTTCAGTGTCTCGCAAACTGTGTGCCGCGAGAGATTCCAAGTATGCCGCGAGAGATTTTCAAATTGACACTAGATATTCCAAAGATTTCATTTTGACTTGACTTGTTTTATCGACGTGCTTTAATAAAAATCTTTCAGATTTTATCAACTGGGATCTTGTAAGTATTTATCAAGCTTTTTCCAAATTTTGGTATTAATTTTTGATTATTTCAAGACATAGAATGGACAAATATTTAAAACAAACACCGAGTTATGAATTAAAGAACGAGAGCAAATCTTCAAGTAAAACCAGGCTGATGACTTCAACAAAGCGCAAATATAATGACGATTATATAGAATTTGCTTTTATTCTTTTTTAGGTGTGCCGCGGAAAAAAAATTAGATTCAGTGTGCCGCAGAGTAAAAAAGTGTGCGAGACACTGCTCTAGTTGATAATGTCAACGTAGATGGCCTTTGTGAAGTTGAAGCTGATGTTGGTAACACTTGTGTCGATTCTGCGATCTTGTGGCACCCTGATTTAAGCTTCACGTGTCTCTAAGGGATTGAGAACTTTCCACAACTTGTGAAACTTCGCTCTGCACGACATCAGCTTTCATTTGATGCATAACTGGTTGCGATCAGCCACCGGCTTCAGAAGGTATTGTGGATCGACTGTTCTGACAAGCCAACAAACCGACAGAATCCCCGGTAAATTTCAAGCGAAAACCAATAGACGAGGAAGCGCCACTGCTATTTCAAACAAGTGCATGTTTGTTTCTCCTTGGGACGAGATAGTTCTGCCGTGAAATACATAATACATGGTGCTAATGATAATAGCAAGGCTCCTTTCTGATAATTTAAGTCTCGGAGCGAGGTACCTTATTTCTGGGAGGGTTTGGCATATAATATTTTTTGTTTTAAATGGTGATCGTTTGAGATTTTTTTTTTTGGAAAAATAGTGAAATAGGAAAAAGTGTAACTTAAAAATACCATGCGAAGTCAAACGAATCTTAATCCAGTAATAAAGTATCACATGGTATACTGGCTAGCACTCGGGACATGCTCTCACTTTAGGTAGGTGGCCTGGCAGACGTGGGTTCGCATTCCACTCAAGGCAAAACTAAATTTTTTTCAGATAACTATTACAGAACTCCTTAATCCAATATAATTCATGTAATTAAACTAGTATTTTTTGTAGTCAACCACGTGTACTAATGATTTGAGTGTTGGACTCTGAAGACTAGTTTCGATACCTGATTTGGAATGAATGCTCGTGCAGTGTTCATTGGGGGCGGGGGTGGCTCAATCGGTAGCGAGCCAGGCTCGTAATCTGTAGTTCCCAGGTTCGAATCCCAGCTGGGCCAGCGTTGAGATTTATCTCCGCAAAATTCCCCGCCCTGCCCACGGTCAGTAGGGGACACCGATGGGTTTGGAAAGGCCGCTGTCCGTCAGATGGGATTTTAAGCCGTAGCCCCGTGTGCGGGAAAGCCATACCTTGTGCACGTTGAAGAACACGCTGGATGGCCTTGACGGGAGGCTACCATCTGTCTCCCAACAGCTGTTCCAGTGGGTCCCCTCCCTCAACCTTCTCTGAGCCTTCGGGGTTCATGTGACCTGGCCATTTAGCCCGTGGTGTGCAAAAAAGTGCCGTTCAGACGTAAAACAACCCAACGTTAAAGAACACACTGGATGGCTTTGACGGGAGGCTACCATCTGTCTCCCAACAGCTGTTCCAGTGGGTCTCCTCCCCCAACCTTCTCTGAGCCTTCGGGGTCCATGTGACCTGGCTATTTAGCCCGTGGTGTGCAAAAAAGTGCCGCTCAGAGGTAAAACAACCCAACCCACCCGTGTTCATTCTGCCTTGCAGGAAATAGACTTTTGTTTGACTGTACACGTTAGGAAGGATGCAAAACACCTGTGCTTGGATTATATTTTAAACAACTGTGCTTTGATAGCATGTTTCTTACCCGTGGCCGAGTGGTTAGCCCACTTGGCTACTGATTTAAGAGACCTGGGTTTGAGCCCCAGGAAAGGGATTGATGTTCGTGTTGTTTTTCTGCTGAGGTCTCACCATTGTGTAGAAACCACTTGGTGGTTATTGTGTGGTTCCTACCCAATGGTTAGAAAGATTTTGAATATTGAAAAAAATTCGCATCGTTTCGAATGGAGTCCCGTTTCCGTTCATTCTCAAACAACAATGTGTAAGGTTGCACTAATTAGTAGTGTTCAACTAATGATGTGTGTTCATCTAATTAGTTAGAGAGTCGAAAATGGAAGTGTTTGATCGCTTTGCGTGGTGAGTTGGGTTGGGTTGTTTTACCTCTGAGCGGCACTTTTTTGCACACCATGGGCTGAATGGCCAGGTCACATGGACCCCGAAGGCTCAGAGAAGGTTGGGGGAGGGGACCCACTGGAACAGCTGTTGGGAGACAGATGGTAGCCTCCCGTCAAGGCCATCCAGCGTTTTCTTTAATGTGCACAGGGTATGGCTCTCCCGCACACGGGGCCACGGCTTAACGTCCCATCCGACGGACGGCGGCCTTTCCAAGCCCATCGGTGTCCCCTACTGACCGTGGGCAGGGCGGGGAATTTTGCGGAGATAAATCTCAACGCTGACCCAGCTGGGACTCGAACCTGGGAACTACAAATTACGAGCCTGGCGCGCTACCGACTGAGCCACCCCCGCCCCGAGTGGAAAGGAGAAGAGCGAGTCTAAGTGGATGAGAGACGGGTTGTTTTACTTTTGCGCACAAAATGGGCTAAATGGACAAGTCACAAGGATCCCAAAGACTCGGAGAAGGACCCACGGGACAGCTGTTAGGAGACGAATGAAAGCATGCCGTCAAGGTTTTCCCATTATGATTTTTTACGTGAATATGGTATGGCTCTCCTGCACATGGGGCCACTGCTTTCTGCCCCATTCAAAGGGGCAGAAAGGCCTATCCAAGCTTATCGGTGGGGATTTAGCAGAGATAAATCTCAATGCTGAACATTGGAACTCGAACCGGGGAGCTGCAGATTACGAGTCTGGGACGCTACTGACTGAGCCAACCCCCTCCCCAAGCAGGGAAGAGACGAGGGGGGGAGTGGGTATCAAGGATTGAGATAGAAAGCAGAGAAAAAAAGGGGATGTGAAGTAGGAAGAGGTAAGGTAAAGGGAGGGTTGGATTGTTTTACCACTTTTTTGCACACCATGGGCTAAATGGCCAGGTCAGATGGACCCCGAAGGCTTAGAGAAGGTTGGGGGAGGGGACCCACTGGGACAGCTGTTGGGAGACAAATGGTAGTCTCCCGTCAAGGCCATGCAGCGTGTTCTTTAACGTGCACAGGGTATGGCTCTCCCGCACACGGGGCCACGGCTTTAACGTCCCATCCGACGGACGGCGGCCTTTCTAAGCCCATCGGTGTCCCCTACTGACCGTGGGCAGGGCGGGGAGTTTTGCGGAGATAAATCTCAACGCTGACCCAGCTGGGACTCGAACCTGGGAACTACAGATTACGAGCCTGGCGCGCTACCGACTGAGCCACCCCCGCCCCAGGTAAAGGGAGAAGAGGCAAGTAAAGTGGTGAGAGATGGAAAGGGCGAGATAAGAAGGTGTAAGGTAGATAGGAGAGAAGGAAGGGGAACCATCCTTCTCTCCTATCTACCTTCTCTCTTATCTCCTATCCATCCTCTCATTATCACCTTGGTTATATATAGAGTGGTATATATATTTTTAAGTGTGTATTTTTGGATGAAGTTTGTAAAAAAAAAAAGGAAAAAGGATAAGGAAGAGGAGAGTTGAGGGGTATGAGATGGAAAATGTGAGGTAAGACAGTGGAAAGAAATAATAAGGATGGGAAGTAAAAAAGAGCAAGTTAAACGGTGTGAAGTGAGATGGAGAGAGAGAAAGATGATGAGGGTTCGGGGGGAGGCGAATTAAGGGAGTATGAGGAAGAGAAGGAGGCTGTAAAGAGGATGTGAGGTAGGAAAACACGAGGCAAGGAGCCTCTAGAAATACCATCGACTAAATACCACTCATTTGATAGGTCATTATATAGCCGCGCCAATGAACTTGTCTGCACGTGTACAAAGTTATTTTGTTCGCTCTTACTATGACTAATGCATTTTTGTTATTGAAATTATCCTTAAAAAAAGATAAAGCATCCCTCATTTCCTTCAACCAATGAGCCGACTCTGCTCTGAGAATACGCCAGAGTATAAATATAGATCTATATGTAACAGGCAAAGTAGCAATTGACCTTACAAGTGGTTCTAATGCCGATCGTGGTGCATTTAAGATATTGACCAAATATCGTTAATTTTGAAATTTTTACTCGATATAAAAAACATGAAAGTTGCCTACTAAATTCAGTTCGTCCGCCGCTTTTTTTTCATTTGGCTCTGCATCCATTTGGTCCAACAGTGCGCTTTCGCTGCTCAGCAAATGCTGCCAATTCTTAATGAGTAGAAAAATTGACTTTAGGTGGGTTGGGTTGTTTTACCTCTGAGCGGCACTTTTTTGCACACCATGGGCTAAATGGCCAGGTCACATCGACCCCGAAGGCTCAGAGAAGGTTGGGGGAGGGGACCCACTGGAACAGCTGTTGGGAGACAGATGGTAGCCTCCCGTCAAGGCCATCCAACGTGTTCTTTAACGTGCACAGGGTATGGCTCTCCCGCACACGGGGCCACGGCTTAACGTCCCATCCGACGGACGGCGGCCTTTCCAAGCCCATCGGTGTCCCCTACTGACCGTGGGCAGGGCGGGGAATTTTGTGGAGATGAATCTCAACGCTGACCCAGCTGGGACTCGAACCTGGGAACTACAGATTACGAGCCTGCCGCGCTACCGACTGAGCCACCCCCGCCCCCTTTAGGTGGGTGAGATGTGCTTTCACGATCTCCCAATGACTTATCACGTGGTCTACGGATCGCTGAAGAAGAAGATCCCCTCTAGGAAGACAATTTGATTCGCCAGGAATATGGAATAATCTTCGAAATCATCGGTTCTTTGTCGAAGCCATTGGATTTATCTTTAACGGCAGTGGTCATAGCGTGAGTGGCAAATAGGGAGACTGATCAATGGAAGATGCGGTGGCAGGAAGTGTCCTAGTCTCACTCCCCCCCCCCCCCCCCCCCGTTTCATAACGGTGTTTTTCATTATAGCTAAGATTTTATTTTGCCGAGATTGCAATTCTGGCGATATATCACAGCTGAAGAACATTCCTTTTAATAATCGGAATTACAATTTCACTTAAAAAGAAATTATCTAAATTCAGTTCGAACATTTTCCTTTGGGAAGACTAGATTCTTTCCTGACATCATGCCACTGCTTAAAACCGCTGATAACTCATCCTCTTCCTCCTCCATTTTCCTCCTCCTCTTCTTTTCCTCCGTTCCCTCACCTGGAGAGAGGGTGGGAGTGAGCAGAGAATAATCTTAATAAATGCAGAATGTGAGAATTTCAGATTACGGGTCAGGCTTACTACCGACGGAGCTAATCTCTATTCTCTGATGATAATGAGGAGGAGGAGGAAGAGGAAGAAGAAGAAAGAAGAAGAGGTGGAGGGGAAAGAATAAAAAGAAGAGGAGGAGGGAGGAGGAAAAAATACAGGATGAGAGGAGGAGGAAAAAAGAAGAGGAGGAGGAAGTGAAAGGAAAAGAGGAGGAGGAGGAGGAGGAGGAGGAGGAGGAGGAGGAGGAGGAGGAGGAAAAAGATGAAGAGGAGGAGGAGACGAAGGAAAAGAAGAAATAGCTCCGTCGGTAGTACGCCTGACCCGTAATCTGAAATTCCCACGTTCGAGTCTTCGTTCTGCATTTATTAAGATTATTCTCTGCTAACTCCCACCCTCTCTCCAGGTAAAAAAAGAGACACCAATGGGCTTGGAAAGACTGCCGTCTGTCGAATGGGATGTTAAATCGCTGCCCCGTGCAGCAGAGTACACCCTGTACACATCAGAGAAACGGTGATGTCAAAAGTCTTCTTGGTGTCAACTTTTGTCAACATCTCTCCAGTTCTTCTACGCATGTCTGAGCTTCAGGGTCTTTGTGACCTGGCCATTCATTCCATTATTAGAAAAACGTGCGGCTTAGAGATATCACCCTATCCTCGCTCCCTCACCAAGAAAATGTGTCCATTGCAACCTAATTGAAATGATCATGGAAATATCACATAGGTTTGAAAGCTCAAATGTTTTGCGTTCATCCAGAGCGAAGTTTAGCAGCATCCTTCTTTCCTCCGGGGGGCGGGGGTGGCGCAGTCGGTAGCGCGCCAGGCTCGTAATCTGTAGTTCCTAGGTTAGTTCCTAGTTTCGAGTCCCAGCTGGGTCAGCGTTGAGATTTATCTCCGCAAAACTCGCCGCCCTGCCCACGGTCAGTAGGGGACACCGATGGGCTTGGAAAGGACGCCGTCCGTCAGATGGGACGTTAAGCCGTAGCCCCGTGTGTGGGAGAGCCATACCCTGTGCGCGTTAAAGAACATGCTGGATGGCCTTGACGGGAGGCTACCATCTGTCTCCCAACAGCTGTTCCAGTGGGTCCCCTCCCCCAACCTTCTCTGAGCCTTCGGGGTCCATGTGACCTGGCCATTTAGCCCATGGTGTGCAAAAAAGTGCCGCTCAGAGGTATAACAACCCAACAACCCAAATCCTTCCCCCGGATAACCATGTGACCTGGCCATTTAGCCCATGGTGTGCAAAAAAGTGTCGCTCAGAGGTATAACAAGCCAACAACCCAAATCCTTCCCCCGGATAAGACTCGCCAAAATTCGGAAGTTTTTTCCAGCATTGACTCTGAATTGCCTCCGCGTAACTCGAGCTAGAACGAGAACTCCGCACGCAGCGCCATCTCGTTGCTAAGATCATGCTCTCGAGAAAGTGGCGCGGCTGAACTCACCGGAGAGCGCGAATCGCGGACAGAACCGTGTGGGTCCGCCGCAGATCCTCTCTCCTAGTGTGTGTGGGGGGGGGGGGCAGAGGCGACACCATAAATGCCCAGATTGGATGTTTACTTAACACTTGGCTTGCACTGTCATTTCAAATGTAGAAGTGTTAAGCCTCTCAGGCGGCCACTTCATGAGTGGAAAGCATAAGTAGGAAATAACGTGCGAAGGCTCATAGAAGGCTCCGCACACACCAACTGATTGTAATACTTTTCCTGTGCTTCAGCAGGTGAGGTGGAAAACAATTTCTCTTCAAAACACAAGTGCGGGAGTAAACAGTTTTTTGTATGCCGAGCGGTAATTAGGTCGGTTTTTTCAAGCCCCCTCTCTGAGCGGCACTTTTGATGCGCAGTTAGCGGAATGACTAGACTGAATGCTATTTATAGATCTACGGGATTTTAATGGGACATGGACCAAAAGATCTGGTTCGATTTTAGCTTCTTGAAATATGCAATAGTTTAATAATTTTTATCCTCCATTACCTTTACTAGTAGGGGTGGGGGTGGCTCAGTCGGTAGCGCGCCAGGCTCGTAATCTGTAGTTCCCAGGTTCGAGTCCCAGCTGGGTCAGCGTTAAGATTTATCTCCGCAAAACTCCTCGCCCTGCCCACGGTCAGTAAAGGACACTGATGGTCTTGACAAGGCCGCCGTTCATCGGATGGGACGTTAAGCCGTGGCCTCGTGTGTGGGAGAGCCATACCCTGTGCATGTTAAAGAACACAATGAATGGCCTTGACGGGAGGCTACCATCTGTCTCCCAGCAGTTGTTCCAGTGGGTTCCCTCCCCCAACCTTCTCTGAGCCTTCGGGGTGCATGTGACCTGGGCATTTAGCCAGTGGTGTGCAAAAAAGTGCCGCCCAGGGGTAAAACAACCCAAAAAAGCCCCACCCTTTCCTTGTTCAGGTCATGAACGTTTATATTATAATTTTGAATCCCTTATCAGCGACTGATCTGAGGTTAGGCAAGTGAGCGTAGGTCGCACGTCTTCCTCGGGAATATTTTTATGAGCTGAAGAGGCAAAAAAAATATGTACTATCGCTGTCCAAAAGGTTAAGGGTTGGGTTGTTTTACCTCTGAACGGCAATTTTTTGCACACCATGGGCTAAATGGCCAGGTCACATGGACCCCGAAGGCTCAGAGAAGGTTGGGGGAGGGGACCCACTGGAACAGCTGTTGGGAGACAGATAGTATCCTCCCGTCAAGGCCATCCAGCGTGTTCTTTAACGTGCACAGGGTATGGCTCTCCCGCACACGGGGCCACGGCTTAACGTCCCATCCGACGGACGGCGGCCTTTCCAACGCCCATCGGTGTCCCCTACTGACCGTGGGCAGGGCGGGGAATTTTTGCGGAGATAAATCTCAACGCTGACCCAGCTGGGACTCGAACCTGGGAACTACAGATTACGAGCCTGGCGCGCTACCGACTGAGCCACCCCCACCCCCAAAAGGTTAAGTTATGACCCCATGTAATGACGATGCGAAAATAACTTCGAGGTTCTGTTGTTTCTAAAATAAGTTTTTTGCTGACAAATGTCACTTTCGATATTTTGAAAGTTTGATAGCTTGGATATTTAACAGCCGCAAATGCCAATCCTGAAAAACTTATACGAAACTGATGGGTATTGAAAGAATTATTTCTACAAACTTCTAAAATATACTTATTAAATGGTTTTTAACTAATATTTATTATTTAAGTTTAAATTAACCTCTGAAGTAAATTCTTTACAACTCGCATATCTATTTGTTAAATATTCAAATTTTCGTAACTCCAAAAATATTCTTTAAAAATCGAGATTTAAAAATGATTTGTTGAAAACTTTATCTTTAGTCGCACCCCACTCCCGAAAATATGTATGCAGCTAGGCCCGGATCTAGAAAAAATTCGAGGCGGGGGGGGGTGGGGGTCAAGAAACACAATCGAGCCAAAAAAAAGTAAGGGGAGATTGTAATTTTCCGTAAAACATGTATATTGTAATTTTCCGTAAAACATGTATATTGTAATGTGACATTTTTCCGTAAAAAGCTAATTTTAGAATTTTTTATTTTCGAAAAGTTATTTTCCCATCGTCATTACAGTCGCTCAAAAAAGTATCCGAACAGTATGGTTGATTACAGAATTCAGAAAAAATATCTGGGAGCGATCTTTTTCAGAAATTAGTGATCTAGCAACCTTCGTGTCACGTGACAGAAAGGTTGCCAGATCACTAATTTCTGAAAAAAAAATCGTTCCCAGATATTTTTTCTGAATTCTGTAATCAACCAGACTGTTCGGATGTTTTTTTGAGCGACTGTACATGCGGAGATACTTAACTTTGGACAGCGATGTATTTTTTTTTTTCAATACCGGAGGCTGGATTCATTTCCAATGCAGTATGGACCTTTCATCCCCTGTTTTATGGATTTTTAAAAACTTTTTTCCAAAAATGCATGAAATATAAATAACTTTAATAATTTTTTACCTCTTTTACCCCTTAGGAGCATTCTGATGAGGGGGGTGGGGCGTGACCCACTTCCCCCCCCTCTCTCTAGATCCAGCGCTGTATGAAGTTATAGGCTGTTCCTCGGAGTTCTATTGCCTTTCCAATCAACTTACTTTCAGTGATCAGTCACAATGAAGAATGAGTGTGGTGTCTGGTGGGCATAATCCCCTTAACACCCAACTCTGAACCCTTGGTAGGGGGAGGGTCCTTGTGATGGAACCATTTATCCCATTGTGTGCAGAAAAGTGCCGCTCAGAGGCAAAACAACCGAACATGCTTCCCCAACTCTCACACTTCCACTTCTTTACTAAAATGTGGGAATTCATTTTTAAACGCTTATGCACAGAGAAATAGCTAAATAATAAAGCGGAAAATTAACTGCCAGATAAGAAGCTACAGTCGCTGAAACAAAAATATCCGAACACTATGGTTGATTACAGAATTCAGAAAAAATATCTGGCAACGTTTTTTTTTAGTAATTAGTGATCTGGCAACCTTCGTTGTCACGTGATTACAGAATTCAGGAAAAATATCTGGAGCGTGTACAGCAAGTGTACACGCTCCAGTTACCGTTCACAGCAAACTGGAGCGTGTGCAGTTACTGCACACGATCCAGTTTGCTGTGAACGGTAACTGCACACGCTCATTATTTCTGTGAGTGGGCCCACACGATCCAGGTCTTTGTGAGCTCACACGATCCAATGTGCTGTGAACATTAACTGCAACCGCTCCAGTTTGCTGTGAACGGTAACTGCACACGCTCAATATTTCCGTGAGTGAGCCCACACGATCCAGGTCTTTGTGAGCTCACACGATCCAATGTGCTGTGAACATTAACTGCAACCGCTCCAGTTTGCTGTGAACGGTAACTGCACACGCTCAATATTTCCGTGAGTGAGCCCACACGATCCAGGTCTTTGTGAGCTCACACGATCCAATGTGCTGTGAACATTAACTGCAACCGCTCCAGTTTGCTGTGAACGGTAACTGCACACGCTCAATATTTCCGTGAGTGAGCCCACACGATCCAGGTCTTTGTGAGCTCACACGATCCAATGTGCTGTGAACATTAACCGCAACCGCTCCAGTTTGCTGTGAAGGGTAACTGAACACGCTCCATTTCATTGCATTATATATTCATACGCATTATATATATATAAAAAATATCCGAACACTATGGTTGATTACAGAATTCAGAAAAAATATCTGGCAACGATTTTTTTTAGAAATTAGTGATCTGGCAACCTTCGTGTCACGTGTCACGAAGGTTGCCAGATCACTAATACATACAATCGCTTTTAAAGTCTCTTTTAAATCTCGTATTGAGTCGCTCTTAAGTCTCCTATTGGAGATTTAAAAATAAATGGTAAGGGAAAAAAAAAGGAAAGGTTCGTTTTTATCTCGAATTTTGATCGACAATCACTAAGAATGAATCTTAATTTCACTCCAAGCCCATCTATCGGGATGCTTTCTGCTACTTAATAGGAACCCCGTGTTATTTTTTACTTGCCACATGATGACCTCAGTTATTGGTTTTTCTTTTTTTTAATCCCAAAGTTCAAGCTCGCGGTCATATTTAAATTTATGTACGGACCCTCGAAACAGTGTGAGCTCCGATAATGCTGCTACCACAGAACAGGGCCAGCTGTAAAGCAACGCCACCTCGCGGCCGAGCGAGATAGTTCGCCTACGCACACGGAGTCGAGGGGGGGAGGGAGGTAGCGAGGAACGAACGAATGACGCAGAAAGAGCGAGAGAGCGGAGCGAGGAGAGACAGAAAGAGAGAGAAGGAAAGAAGAGGGAACGATGCGCTCCTGAGCTGGGCTGATCGGGAGCAGCGAGAGCAGCAGCATCCGATGATCGAGGTGAGGTGGAAAGAGCGAAAGAAAGAGAAACGCAGTCGGAGATAGAGAGAAGGGGAGAAGGGAGGGTAGTCGTGGTGTGGCGTGATGGACCACGCGAAGGAGGGAGGGATGCAAGGGGGGGAAGCAGGAAAAGAGGGAGGGGACAGACAGAGATTCGCTTCGCATCTGTCGTATACTTTGATCAGCGAAACTTTGCCGTTTCCAGCCTCCGTTGGTCGCGACGAGAGGACGAAGCGAAGCAGCCATTAATGAAACGCTCCAATTAGAAAAGCGTCGAAATGGCGGCTTCAAAAATGTTGCACTTTCAGTCCTGGGAAAGATTCTCTGATGCGGCACTTCCAGTACTGCAGGTAGATGCCCGAAGTACCGCGTTACCACTCTTTGAAGAAAAGATCCACCGTAATACTTCCAATATCGGAGGTGGATGGCCGAAGTACCACTTTATCACTCTTTGAAGAAGAGATCCATTGTAATACTTCCAATACCATAGATGGATGCCCGAAGTACCGAGTTACCACACTTTGAAGAAGAGATCCATTGTAATACTTCCAATACCGGAGGTGGATGCCCGAAGTACCACTTTATCACTCTTTGAAGAAGAGATCCATTGTAATACTTCCAATACCGGAGGTGGATGCCCGAAGTACCACTTTATCACTCTTTGAATAAGATCAATTGTAATACTTCCAATACCATAGGTGGATGCCCGAAGTACCGCTTTACCACTCTTTGAAGAAGAGATCCATTGTAATACTTCCAATACCGGAGGTGGATGCCCGAAGTACCACTTTATCACTCTTTAAAGAAGAGATTAATTGTAATACTTCCAATACCGGAGGTGGATGCCCGAAGTACCACTTTATCACTCTTTGAAGAAGAGATCAATTGTAATACTTCCAATACCATAGGTGGATGCCCGAAGTATCGCGTTACCACTCTTTGAAGAAGAGATCCATTGTAATACTTCCAATACCGGAGGTGGATGCCCGAAGTACCACTTTATCACTCTTTAAAGAAGAGATTCATTGCAATACTTCCAATACCAGAGGTGGATGCCCGAAGTACCACTTTATCACTCTTTGATGAAGAGCTCAATTGTAATACTTCCAATACCATAGGTGGATGCCCGAAGTACCGCATTACCACTCTTTGAAGAAGAGATCCATTGTAATACTTCCAATACCGGAGGTGGATGCCCAAAGTACCACTTTACCACTCTTTGAAGAAGAGATCCATTGTAATATTTCCAATACCGGAGGTGGATGACCGAAGTACCACTTTACCACTCTTTGAAGAAGAGATCCATTGTAATACTTCCAATACCGGAGGTGGATGACCGAAGTACCACTTTACCACTCTTTGAAGAAGAGATCCATTGTAATACTTCCAATACCGGAGGTGGATGACCGAAGTACCACTTTACCACTCTTTGAAGAAGAGATCCATTGTAATACTTCCAATACCGGAGGTGGATGACCGAAGTACCATTTTACCACTCTTTGAAGAAGAGATCCATTGTAATACTTTCAATACCGGAGGTGGATGCCCGAAGTACCACTTTACCACTCTTTGAAGAAGAGATCCATTGTAATACTTCCAATACCGTAGGTGGATGCCCGAAGTACCACTTTACCACTCTTTGAAGAAGAGATCCATTGTAATACTTCCAATACCAGAGGTGGATGCCCGAAGTACCACTTTACCACTCTTTGAAAAAGAGATCCACTGTAATACTTCCAATAACGGAGGTGGATGACCGAAGTACCACTTTACCACTGTTTAAAGAAGAGATCAAATGTAATACTTCCAATACCGGAGGTGGATGCCCGAAGTACCACTTTACCACTCTTTAAAGAAGAGATTCATTGTAATACTTCCAATACCGTAGGTGGATGCCCGAAGTACCACTTTACCACTCTTTAAAGAAGAGATTCATTGTAATACTTCCAATACCGTAGGTGGATGCCCGAAGTACCACTTTACCACTCTTTCAAGAAGAGAGCCAATGTAATACATCCAATACCGGAGGTGGATGCCCGAAGTACCACTTTAACACTCTTTGAAGAAGAGATCCATTATAATACTTCCAATACCGGAGGTGGATGACCGAAGTACCACTTTACCACTCTTTGAAGAAGAGATCCATTGTAATACTTCCAATACCGGAGGTGGATGACCGAAGTACCACTTTACCACTCTTTAAAGAAGAGATTCATTGTAATACTTCCAATACCGTAGGTGGATGTCCGAAGTACCACTTTACCACTCTTTAAAGAAGAGATCCATTGTAATACTTCCAATACCGTAGGTGGATGCCCGAAGTACCACTTTCCCACTCTTTAAAGAAGAGATTCATTGTAATACTTCCAATACCGTAGGTGGATGCCCGAAGTACCACTTTACCACTCTTTAAAGAAGAGATTCATTGTAATACTTCCAATATCGGAGGTGGATGCCCGAAATACCACTTTACCACTCTTTGAAGAAGAGAGCCAATGTAATACATCCAATACCGGAGGTGGATGCCCGAAGTACCACTTTACCACTCTTTGAAGAAGAAATCCATTACATTGCTTCCAATACCGGAGGTGGATGCCCGAAATACCACTTTACCACTCTTTGAAGAAGAGATCCATTACATTGCTTCCAATACTGGAGGTGGATGCCCGAAGTACCATTTTACCACTCTTTGAAGAAGAGATCCATTACATTGCTTCCAATACCGGAGGTGGATGACCGAAGTACCATTTTACCACTCTTTGAGGGAGGTATTCATTCGAGCTCTTTTCCGTCCTTTACAAGGATATCCATTTCAGCACTTCTAATCCTTGAATGGCTTGATATTCCCAGGTTCAATCCTTTGCTCTGCATACATTGAAATTGTTTCCGCTGACTCCAGTTCTTACCTTGGTAAGAAAGAGGACACCTATGGACTTCAAAATCCGCCTTCCATCGGATCGAACCTTAAGCCATATGCAGGAGTGCTCTACCTTATGAAAGTTAAAGAACATCCTGGATGACCTTAACTGCAGGCTTCCATCTGTCTCTTAATGTCACTCCAATAGATCCTTCTTCCTTATCAGCTCTGAAGCTTGGGGTCTTTGTGACTTGGCCATTTAGTATTTAGCCCATTGTGTTGGTTTGGTTTTTTTTTTTTAACTCTGAGTGGGTTGGGTTGTTTTACCTCTGAGCGGCACTTTTTTGCACACCATGGGCTAAATGGCCAGGTCACATGGACCCCGAAGGCTCAGAGAAGGTTGGGGGAGGGGACCCACTGCAACAGCTGTTGGGAGACAGATGGTAGCCTCCCGTCAAGGCCATCCAGCGTGTTCTTTAACGTGCACAGGATGGCTCTCCCTTACACGGGTTGGTTGGGTTGTTTTACCACTGAGGTCACATGGACCCCGAAGGCTCAGAGAAGGTTGGGGGAGGGGACCCACTGGAACAGCTGTTGGGAGACAGATGGTAGCCTCCCGTCAAGGCCATCCAGCGTGTTCTTTAACGTGCACAGGATGGCTCTCCCTTACACGGGTTGGTTGGGTTGTTTTACCACTGAGCGGCACTTTTTTGCACACTATGGGCTAAATGGCCAGGTCACATGGGCCCCGAAGGCTCAGAGAAGGTTGGGGGAGGGGACCCACTGGAACAGCTGTTGGGAGACATATGGTAGCCTCCCGTCAAGACCATCCAGCGTGTTCTTTAACGTGCACAGGATGGCTCTCCCTTACACGGGTTGGTTGGGTTGTTTTACCACTGAGCGGCACTTTTTTGCACACTATGGGCTAAATGGCCAGGTCACATGGACCCCGAAGGCTCAGAGAAGGTTGGGGGAGGGGACCCACTGGAACAGCTGTTGGGAGACAGATGGTAGCCTCCCGTCAAGGCCATCCAGCGTGTTCTTTAACGTGCACAGGATGGCTCTCCCTTACACGGGTTGGTTGGGTTGTTTTACCACTGAGCGGCACTTTTTTGCACACTATGGGCTAAATGGCCAGGTCACATGGACCCCGAAGGCTCAGAGAAGGTTGGGGGAGGGGATCCACTGGAACAGCTGTTGAGAGACAGATGGTAGCCTCCCCCGTCAAGGCCATCCAGCGTGTTCTTTAACGTGCACAGGATGGCTCTCCCTTACACGGGTTGGTTGGGTTGCTTTACCACTGAGCGGCACTTTTTTGCACACTATGGGCTAAATGGCCAGGTCACATGGACCCCGAAGGCTCAGAGAAGGTTGGGGGAGGGGACCCACTGGAACAGCTGTTGAGAGACAGATGGTAGCCTCCCGTCAAGGCCATCCAGCGTGTTCTTTAACGTGCACAGGGTATGGCTCTCCCGCACACGGTGCCACGGCTTAACACCCCATCCGACGGACAGCGGCCTTTCCAAGCCCATCGGTGTCCCCGACTGACCGTGGGCAGGGCGGGGAATTTTGCGGAGATAAATCTCAACGCTGATCCAGCTGGGACTCGAACCTGGGAACTGCAGATTACGAGCCTGGCGCGCTACCGACTGAGCCACCCCGCCCCCTTTTAACTCTAAACGGCACTTTTTTGCACACAATGAGTTTTTCACCCGATCGTAAAACGTGATTCATGCGCTAAAATTACGTTTTAAATTCTTCATATTGCAAGTTTTTGTAAACTGTCAAATAATTATAATTATTCGATGATTAAATGATTAAAGTTTAAAAGGAAATTATTAATTAATTTTTAAAATAATGAAATTCAAAAGATGAAAAAACAACATTTTGGGTTATATATATACTAATGAAATATTATGATTCACATTTTTAGGGTCATCGAATAGTTTAAATTTCCACCGTTAGAAGGAGCTAAATGTGGAAAGTGGCAAAAATTTAACAAATAATTATTTAAAATGAATATTTTACAAAAAATATATATTTGGTAGGGAATTGGCTCAGTTGACAGCACGCTAGACCTAATTTAGAGTTCTCTGGTTCGATTCCCACTCACTCTTGCCAGTATCCTAACCACTATACTACATGGGAAATATTTAGGCTATACCATGTAAAAATTTATATTGTGTTCCAGTAATTATAGTTCGAAAACCGTTTTTTTTTAATGCTGTCTTTAGCTGTCCCGTGACCGAGTGGTTAGCACGCTGGGCTACTAATTTAAGGGGCCTGGGTTCGAGCCCCGGGTAAGACATGGATGTAGTAATGTTTTTCTGCTGAGGTCCTGCCATCATCTCAGACCTTCTACTAATGGCATATAAACTGACAGGCTCCTGTCAGACCTCTATAGCAAGCAGCTGCTTGAGAGGGTATTTATTATTTTATTTTATTTTTTATTTAGCTTTTTGCTGAGCATAAAATAACTTTGGAGTGAGTGATTTAAGTTATGCACATTTAATAATTCCTCGGTTGGGTTGGGTTGTTTTACCTCTGAGCGGCACTTTTTTTGCACACCATGGGCTAAATGGCCAGGTCACATGGACCCCGAAAGCTCAGAGAAGGTTGGGGGAGGGGACCCACTGGAACAAGCAGTTGGGAGACAGATGGTAGCCTCCCGTCAAGGCCATCCAGCGTGTTCTTTAACGTGCACAGGGTATGGCTCTCTCACACACGGGACCACGGCTTAACGTCCCATCCGACGGACGGCGGCCTTTCCAAACCCATCGGTGTCCCCTACTGACAGTGGGCAGGGCGGGGAATTTTGCGGAGATAAATCTCAACGATGACCCAGCTGGGACTCGAACCTGGGAACTGCAGATTACGAGCCTGGCGCGCTACCGACTGAGCCTCCCCCGCCCCAAATAATAAATTTATTTTTAAATAAAAAAGCCGCCTCGGCTTTTTAAATAATTAGCCGCCCTCGGCTATAAATCATTATGAACAAGAGAAACATGCAAAAAGCACAGCTGTGTTCAGAGTTTTGTTCGGAAGTTCTACAGAGCGAATTGTTCGGAAATGGGAAAGAAATTGAGAAATCGGAAGTGGGGAAACAACTAGGGAAATCAAATAATGCTAATGAAACGATCTGCCAAGTTTTTCAAGGTCATCCGCCAACTATCTGCTTAATCACTACAAGCAGAGAATAAAATCTCTAACAATAATAACACTTCCTAATCAAGTTTCATATTTTGTAACCGTTTCAATATAAATTGTAAACCCATCAAGAGAATGAAATTATAAAGATCTCAGAGAGATCTGTCCAAATACTAAAGGCCATCGAATTTTTCCTTAGAATAAAGAGCGTTATGATGAAATGAAAATTGTTGAATGCTGCCAGCATCACCGTACGCAGGTTTTCAGGGGCGGGGGTGGCTCAGTCGGTAGTGGTCCAGGCTCGTAATCTGTAGTTCCCAGGTTCGAGTCCCAGCTGGGTCAGCGTTGAGATTTATCTCCGCAAAACTCCCCGCCCTTCCCACGGTCAGTAGGGGACACCGAAGGGCTTGGAAAGGCCGCCGTCCGTCGGATGGGATGTTAAGCCGTGGCCCCGTGTGCGGGAGAGCCATACCCTGTGCACGTTAAAGAACACGCTGGATGGCCTTGACGGGAGGCTACCATCTGTCTCCCAACAGCTGTTCCAGTGGGTCCCCTCCCCCAACCTTCTCTGAGGCTTCGGGGTCCATGTGACCTGGCCATTTAGCCCATGGTGTGCAAAAAAGTGCCTCTCAGAGGTAAAACAACCCAACCCAACGCAGCTTTTCTAGCAGAGCTCTGACGTACTGCTGGGACGTCACCAAAACACAAAACGCTACTTACTGTATTATTCCTACCACATTCAATATGCATGCAAAATATTATCCAGGATCATCTTTAATCCACGGCAAAGTCTAAATTAGTTAAAAAAACCTTCCCCCCGACAATAAATTTTAAAAATGTCACACAATTTTATGAACTTTTAGTGATAAAAGAATTCGGAAGAGGAAATAATATATTTTTCTAACATAGTTTATTAATTTATTATACACTTCATACTATTTTCGGGGCGGGGTGGCTCAGTCGGTAGCGCGCCAGGCTCGTAATCTGCAGTTCCCGAGTTCGAGTCCCACTGGGTCAGTGTTGAGATTTATCTCCGCAAAACTCCCCGCCATGCCCACGGTCAGTAGAGGACACCGATGGGCTTGTAAAGACAGCCGTCCGTCGGATGGGACGTAAAGCCGTGTGCGGGAGAGCCATACCCTGTGCACGTTAAAGAACACACTGGATGGCCTTGACGGGCGGCTACCATCTGTCTCCTAACAGCAGTTCCAGTGGGTCTCCTCCCCCAACCTTCTCTGAGCCTTCGGGGTCCTTGTGACCTGGCCATTTTGCCCATGGTGTGCAAAAAAAGTGCCGCTCAGAGATAAAACAACCCAACCCATACACAGCGCCACTTCTTTACGAACTATTTTCGACGGACGGCGGCTCTCCAAACCCATAGAATTCATTTTCAAGTGGGCACTATGGTTTAAACTGGGGAGTTGTGGGTCTGTTTGAACCCAGGTTCCTTTGATCAGTAACCCAGCACGCTAGCCACTCAGCTACGAGACGGCTTAGCTACAAATACAACGTTCGAATTTCCGAATCGTATATTATTTCTAATTTGCAGCGTTAGAGGGCGCCAAAATCAAAGATAACAAACTTCATTCTCTTTGAATCTCAAGCATCTTATATTCGCCAGAGGCGATATGTCTTTCCCGTTTGCTTATTTTTTTCGCAATTATAAGCAAAAGCAGAAATTTCAACAGTAACTTCCCCCATGTGCACCCAACTCAGAAACCATTTGGTGCGACGGTTGGCTCAGTCGGTAGCGCGCCAGGCTCGAAATCTGCAGTTTCCTTTTCGAGACCCAACTGAGTCTGCATTCATAATTTTCTCCGCTAACTCACATTCTATCCTTCGGTGAGAAATGGGATCCCCTTGGGCTTGTGCAGACTGTCGTCCGTCGGATGGGACGTTAAGCCGTGATTCCGTAGCAGGAGATACAGAACCTGTGCATCGTTAAAGAACCTTGACGAGAGGCGAAAAAATTAGTAACTGTACATGTTCTATATATTTTTCGCAAGAATATTGCAAGAAGGGCCCACGGCTTAATCCATCCGACGGATTGCATCCTTCCAAGCCCATCGGGGTCTCTTTTTTTTTTGCTGAGGGAGAGTGAGGTTTAAAGTAATAAATAAATCCCCTCTTAAGCAACTGCTTGCCACAGATGTCTGTCAGGAGCCTGTCAGTCTGGTGGAGAAATATCTTAATGACAGCGCAGTTAGGATTCGAACCTGGGAAATGCAGATTACGAGCCTGGCGCTAAACCTCGCGACCAATCCCAGCTAAGGCTTTTTGGGTTGGGTTGTTTTACCTCTGAGCAGCACTTTTTTTGCACACCATGGGCTTAATGGCCAGGTCACATGGACCCCGAAGGCTCAGAGAAGGTTGGGGATTGGGTTGTTTTACCTCTGAGCAGCACTTTTTTTGCACACCATGGGCTAAATGGCCAGGTCACATGGACCCCGAAGACTCAGAGAAGGTTGGGGGAGGGGACCCACTGGAACAGCTGTTGGGAGACAGATGGTAGCCTCCCATCAAGGCCATCCAGCGTGTTCTTTAACGTGCACAGGATATGGCTCTCCCGCACACGGAACCACGGCTTAACGTCTCATCCGATGGACGGCGGCCTTTCCAAGCCCATCGGTGTCCCCTACTGACCGGGGGCAGGGCGGGAAATTTTGCGGAGATAAATCTCAACGCTGACACAGCTGGGACTCGAACCTGGGAACTACAGATTACGAGCCTAGAGCGCTACCGACTGAGCCACCCCCGCTCCAGCTAATAAGGCAAGGACCTCTTAATTTATTTACACAAATATTATTTAGGAGGGCCATGAACTGATACTTTAGCCTTGTCTATTATCTCTGCCAGGGTATCTAAAAAGAAAATGAAATAAGGCAGAAAGACAACAACAACAACAAAAAAAAACCCATGCCTTATACGAGGCTTGCAAGTTAAGAAATTATATCTTTCAGTAAATCACACCTTTTAATGCTATTTTAATATTAAAAATTAACAAGTGTCTAAATTTCAGGTCTCCTTTAAGCTTGATGCATGAGCCAAATGGTCCTCACGACCTCCCCTCTAAAAGGCCCTGACTCTAGGTACTGTATTAAGATAATTATCAATAAAAATAATACAAGTTGCGTTCGTTTGTACTCATCATATTATGGGGAGGGCGTGGCTCAGTCGGTAGCGCGCCAGGCTCGTAATCTGTAGTTCCCAGGTTCGAGTCCCAGCTGGATCAACTTTGAGATTTATCTCCGCAAAACTCCCCGGTCAATAGGGAGACGTAAAAATAAAAAATAATCCAAGTTAGAAATAAATCTAAAATATAATTACAATGGATAGAAATACATAACTTGCCACACAACGTGTTTTTCTCTATCAAGACTTTTGAAGAAAAAGTCTAAGCCAAATAAGTCTAAGTCGACACACTACTACCCACAGTCAGTAGGGGCCACCGATGGGCTTGGGAAGGCCGCCGTCCGTCGGATGGGACGTTAAGCCGTGGTCCAGTGTGCGGAGAGCACATACCCTGTTCACGTTAAAAACACCCTGAATGACCTTGACGGGAGGCTACCATCTGTCTCGCAACAGCTGTTCCAGTGGGTCCTCTCCCCAACCTTCTCTGAGCCTTCGGGGTCTTTGTGACTTGGCCATTTAGCCCATCGTGTGCAAAAAAAGTGGCAAAATCGAGAGCTGTCAGGTAGTTATTACTACCTGACAGCTCTCGATTTAAAAAAAATATAGACCTGTGAGGAGGAAATGATCAGTTTGGGCCTATAACCAATCCGATCATTTCCAGTGTTTTTCTGGTCGTTCCAGTGTTTTTATTTATTTATTTATTTATTTATTATTTGGCCGAGTGGTTAGCGCGCTTGGTTTCTGATCTACAGGACCTAGGTTCGAGCCCCGGGTAAGGCATGGATGTTCCTGTTGTTTTTCTGCTGAGGTCCTGCCATCCTCTCAGATCTTCTACTATGGCATATAAACTAACAGGCTCCTGTCAGACCACTGTGGCAAGCAGCTGCTTGAGGGGGTATTTTTTTTTATTACTATCAGAAATTATTCTTCCCAAATAATGTGTATTTATTCCCTTCTTTTTAGTGGCCATTTTAGAAATGCTGTAAGTGTTTTTGCAAAATATATATGATATTTGTTTTCCCTCCTTTTCTGTTATTAATATTCTCCAGAATGTGTGTGGGGTGCTGCATTTCCCATCTCCCTAGTGTGTGTGGGGTGCTGCATTTCCCATCTCCCTAGTGTTGTTCTTTCTATCCGATTTCATTTATGCTGGAAATGTTTCGCAGTACGTTAAGACACCAAAAATTTGGCTTCGACTTTTTCTCCAAAAGTCTTGATAGAGAAAAACATGTTGTGTGGCAAGATATGTATTTCTCTCGATTGTTTATATTTTAGATTTATTTCTAACTTGGATTATTTTTTATTTTACAGTTTTTTGTTTGGAGCATGCAACAGGAACCACAACTGAGGTTTCGAATGTACAGTCGTTCAAAAAAATATCCGAACATTATGGTTGATTACAGAATTCAGAAAAAATATCTGCCAGATCACTAATTTCTAAAAAAAAAATCGTTGCCAATCTTCGTGTCACGTGACACGAAGATTGCCAGATCACTAATTTTTAAAAAAAAATCGTTGCCAGATATTTTTTCTGAATTCTGTAATCAACCATAGTATTGTAAACAAGATAACAGGAAACTAGATGCTTTTGATTCTAGATGCTTACGCAGTATCTTGGGCATTAGGTGGTTCAACTTTGTAACTAATGATGAGGTTAGGCAAAGGAGTTTGCAACCTCCTTTAAGCAGCATATTGTGCAGAGAGAGACTCCGTTGGTTTGGCCATGTTGCCCGTATGAATAATTATAGATTGGCGAATAGGGTTATGAACAGTGTGCCTAAAGGTCTCAGAAAGAGGGGGAGACCTAGGATGCGGTGGGCAGACAATGTCAAACAGGACCTTGTTAGAATTGGTGTGCAGTGGCCAGATGCAGTAGATGTAGCTCAGGATAGACTTGCTTGGAGAACTAAATTGCGCGGTCTGGTTGGACCTCCGTAGCCCATGGCTGCTTGAGGATGATGATGATGTTCGAATATTTTTTTGAGCGAATTTACCTAATTCAATTTTTCGAATGGTACGACACAGCCTCCACTTTCCCAGCCCAGAAAAAAATTAAAATCTAAATTTAACGCGCTTGTGGAAATTAGTCTTTCTCATTACGTCATCGTTATTGTGTCGTGCAGAAGGTGTGTGCACGAGAGAGTTCGAATCCGTCGATGCTTTGTTAGCTGAACGGCAGCGATTACCTTATCTGTCTGAATCTTGCCTGAAGTGTACGATTCGACCATCACAACTCCTACTCTTCCCTCCTCCCTCCCTTATTGACTACTGATTACGCCCACACTCCTTCGTCGCTTCTGGTTTACGCCTCTCCTTTATAGCTCGTGCCGCTGCGAGAGACGCAAACTTCGTTCGAGCCACTACGGAGCGGAGGGAATCCATTGCTAAATCAAAAGTCGATGCCTGCGAATTATTCTTTGTTCGTTACACTGGTAAAGAACCTTGAAGACGAAACGTTCTCGCAAGACGGGGCTAGAAGTAAAATCAGAGAAAGGATTTTGCTCAGGGAGACTGAAAATAACGATTATGAAGTTTTCTCTTAAAACCTTTAAACTTTTTGAAACCTGGACGGGTTGTTTTACCTCTGAGCGGTACTTTTTTGCACACCATGGGCTAAATGGCCAGGTCACATGGACCCCGAATGCTCAGAGAAGGTTGGGTGAGGGGACCCACTGGAACAGCTGTTGGGAGACAGATGGTAGCCTCCCGTCAAGGCCATCCAGCGTGTTCTTTAACGTTGGGTTGTTTTACCTCTGAGCGGCACTTTTTTGCACACCATGGGCTAAATGGCCAGGTCACATGGACCCCGAAGGCTCAGAGAAGGTTGGGGGAGGGGACCCACTGGAACAGCTGTTGGGAGACAGATGATAGCCTCCCGTCAAGGCCATCCAGCGTGTTCTTTAACGTGCACAGGGTATGACTCTCCCGCACACGGGGTCACGGTTTAACGTTGGGTTGTTTTACCTCTGAGCGGCACTTTTTTGCACACCATGGGCTAAATGGCCAGGTCACATGGACCCTGAAGGCTCAGAGAAGGTTGGCGGAGGGGACCTACTGGAACAGCTGTTGGGAGACAGATGTAGCCTCCCGTCAAGGCCACCCAGCGTGTTCTTTAACGTGCACAGGGTATGGCTCTCCCGCACACGGGGCCACGGCTTAATGTCCCATCCGACGGACGGCGGCCTTTCCAAGCCCATCGGTGTCCACTACTGACCGTGGGCAGGGCGGGCAATTTTGCAGAGATAAACCTCAATGCTGACCCAGCTGGGACTCGAACCTGGGAAATACAGATTACGAGCCTGGCGCGCTACCGACTGAGCCACCCCTGCCCCACGGGTCCGGTGACTCCTTGGTTCCATTTGTAGCGACGATTGTGTTTATTTTTGTCTGTGTGTGTTTGATTTTATGCATTTTTTTTTTGTACTTTGGTGGAATAAAGGTATTATTATTATTAATATGAATTCATTTCGCGATATTTCTTCAGTTGAAAGATATGAAATCATTCTTAACATCAGTGTCAATTTTAAAGGAGGTTGGGTTGTTTTACCTCTGAGCGGCACTTTTTTTGCACATCATGGGCTAAATGGCCAGGTCACATGAACCCTGAAGGCTCAGGGAAGGTTGGGGGAGGGGACCCACTGGAACTGCTGTTGGGAGACAGATGGTAGACTCTCTTCAAGGCCATCCAGCGTGTTCTTTAACGTGCACAGGGTATGGCTCTCCCGCACACGGGGCCACGGGTTAACGTTCCAACCGACGGACGGCGGCCTTTCCAAGCCCATCGGTGTCCCCTACTGACCGTGGGCAGGCGGGGAATTTTGCGGAGATAAATCTCAACGCTGACCCAGCTGGGACTCGAACCTGGGAACTGCAGATTAGGAGCCTGGCATGCTACCTACTGAGCCATGCCCGCCCCTATTTAAAGGAGGAAAATAATAAATTTTTCTTAAGACTGGTGGGATACAAACCCACGAGACTCCAGGTGTTATGAAGAGCACGTGGAAACATAAACCCACAGAGCCAAATTTTCCACTAAAACTGATATCGATGTTAAGAGTGACATGTCAATGTTAAGAGTTCGCAGCTGATGTTTTTAGCTCGATTGCAAAAATTGTGATACTATTAGGATTCGTAATTTACGAATCTCCCATTAGTTTTAATATCCACCGTTAGAGGGCACTAAATTTGGGAAAATGACAAAAACTTTAAAACTATCTATTTTAAGCTAGAAAATTTAAATTTGAGCGATAGGGCTTGGTTGTCAAAAGTTTACATTTATAGCACCAATTCTCCCCCCTTACAGTCCCTGTAGGCGAGGAACTCACTTTTTTTTTCCTTAAGAGAAAAAAATAATTTTTTTTCTTCTCGGTATATTCGCACTTTCTGAATCATCTATTAGTTCAAAATACCACTGACACAGTGTTTTAAAAGTCGGAATGTGACCGTCATCATTCTCTTTGAAAACGTGCATTCCATATTCGCCAATGGAATCCCTCCTCACATCAGAAAGAAATCATTCATTCTTCTTCTTCTGGAATTCGAACCCTGGTCCTAATACTCTTAGGGGCGGGGGTGGCTCAGTCGGTAGCGCTCCAGGCTCGTAATCTGTAGTCCCCAGGTTCGAGTCCCAGCTGGGTCAGCGTTGAGATTTATCTCCGCGAAATTCCCCGCCCTGCCCACGGTCAGTAGGGGACACCGATGGGCTTGGAAAGGCCGCCGTCCGTCGGAAGGGACGTTAAGCCGTGGCCCTGTTTGCGGGAGAGCCATACCCTATGCGCGTTAAAGAACACGCTGGGTGACCTTGACGGGAGGCTACCATCTGTCTCCCAACAGCTGTTCCAGTGGGTCCCCTCCCCCAACCTTCTCTGAGCCTTCGGGGTCCATGTGACCTGGCCATTTAGCCCATGATGTGCAAAAAAGTGCCGCTCAGAAGTAAAACAACCCAACCTAATACTCTTAATTGCTCGACCACAGAGAGTGAGAGATCCTGACTGGACACTCGACACCTTTCAATTAGAATTATTTTCCTCTTTTAATTGCGAATAACTTCATTATAATAACATCCAATTGAATAAAAGAAGCCTCATTTTCCATCGAGTAGCCATTCCTTCCCATCTTCCTCTACGTTCCGATCGTCCTCACCTTTAAAGCATATCTGCCCGTCGGGCGGTGTCACGTGACTGAAACCGAAATTGTCCCGATCTTCCTCCGAATGAACTTAATCCAATTAGAGCAGCCTGATCGAGTCGACCACATCACGTGATGCCCGTCAGAGGTGGATGTAATCTCGTTACACCAGGGGGAGCTCTTCGTGGTAACTGCATAACATGTTTCGTCGCTATCAGAATCAGGACCTTCTGCCTCTCCCCCCTTTAACCCTACTGGCAAAGCAAATATGCAATGATCAATTAGGACTTGATTACTTTTGACATTCTTCAGCCCCCTTGGCCACGAGAGTGTTTGTGTGCAGACAGAACTTGCGCAGACCGACGCGACATTCTCAATCTCGCATCTTTAACATTTTAAGTGTTCACTAGCCGAGATCTCTGAACACCGACTCCACCACCAGATAGAACCGATTCTTCCGAAAATCCGAAGGTTTTGCATTCGGTGTGATCTTCATTTCAACAAGGTTGGGTTGTTTTACCTCTGAGCGGCACTTTTTTGCACATCATGGGTTGGGTTGTTTTACCTCTGAGCTGCACTTTTTTGCACACTATGGGCTAAATGGCCAGGTCACAAGGACCCCGAAGACTCAGAGAAGGTTGCGGGAGGGGACCCACTGGAACAGCTGTTGGGAGACAGATGGTAGCCTCCCGTCAAGGCCATCCAGTGTGTTCTTTAACGTGCACAGGGTATGGCTCTCCCGCACACGGGGCCACGGCTTAACGTACCATCCGACGGACGGCGGCCTTTCCAAGCCCATCGGTGTCCCCTACTGACCGTGGGCAGGGCGGGGAAATTTTGCGGAGATAAGTCTCAACCCTGACCCGGCTGGGACTCGAACCTGGGAACTACAGATTACGAGCCTGGCGCGCTACCGACTGAGCCACCCCCGCCCCTTGCACACCATGGGCTAAATGGCCAGGTCACATGGACCCCGAAGGCTCAGAGAAAGTTGGGGGAGGGGACCCACTGGAACAGCTGTTGGAAGACAGATGGTAGCCTCCCGTCAAGGCCATCCAACGTGTTCTTTAGCGTGCACAGGGTATGGCTCTCCCGCACACGGGGCCACGGCTTAACGTCCCATGCAACGGACGGCGGTCTTTCCAAGCCCATCGGTGTCCCTTACTGACCCTGGCAGAGCGGGGAATTTTGCGGAGATAAATTTGAACGTTGACCCAGCTGGGACTCGAACCTGGGAACTACAGATTACGAGCCTGGCGCGCTACCGACTGAGCCACCCCCGCCTCTTTTCAGCAAGGAAGAAGAAATGATGTACAAATGACAAACGTGCTCATTGAATCGATAACTCATTTTTCTGAAACGCTAAAGAACTGCTCTTAAGGACATTTATACTCATCTACATCTTATTTGCATTCCCTGTTTTTGTATATATTACCAAAGTTTTGGGGGCATTTTCATTAAATGTGAATGAGAAGTCTCACTGAAAGCTCTCTGGGGGAAGGGTTAGCTCAGTCCTTTAACGCTCGTAATCTCAAGTTCGAGCCCCACCTGGGCCAGCGTTGAGATTTATCTCCGCTAAACCCCACCCTACCTGCCTTCGGTCAGAAAGGAAAACCTATGGACTTGAAAAGGCCGCCGTCTCTCAAATGGGACGTTAAGCCGTGGCCCCATGTGCAGGAGAGCTATACCCTACGCACGTTAAAGAACATGCTAGATGGTCTTGAAGGGAGACTACCATCTGTCTCCTAACAGCTTTCCAGTGTATCCCCTCTCTTCAACCTTCTGAGCCCTCGGGGTCCTTGTGACCTGGTCATTTAGCCCATTGTGTGCAAAAAAGTGACTTTTAGAGGTAAAACAACAACCAAACCGTTCTTAGGAGTGGAACTGGCTCGGTCTGTATTCGTAATCTAATGTTTCCAGGTTTGTGTTCCAACTGCGCATGCGTTGATATTTCTTTCGCTAACCCGAACTTAACTCTTTGTGAAAAGGGTGATTCCTTTGGACTTCGGAAGACTGCTGTCCATCAGATGAGACTTTAATCCGTGGCACCATGTGTAGGAAAGTCATGCCCTTCACATTTTCGAAAACACAAAAATCAGTATATTTATAAATGTATTATTACATATCAATTTCGATTTACTTATTTACTCATGATAACATGCCTAAATATAGGTTTGTATATATTTTTAGTCTCATATATAGAATATATGTACGCTCTAAACTCAATGGGGGTTGAATTATAATCACTCCAACCTATGTTTTCTCAATGGCAAATCGTAATCTGTAGTTCCCAGGTTCGAGTCCCAGCTGGGTCAGCGTTGAGATTTATCTCCACGAAATTCCCCGCCCTGCCCACGGTCAGTAAGGGACACCGATGGGCTTGGAAAGGCCGCCATCCGTCGGATGGGACGTTAAGCCGTGGCCCGTGTACAGGAGAGCCATACCCTGTGCACGTTAAAGAACACGCTGGATGGCCTTGACGGGAGGCTACCATCTGTCTCCCAACAGCTGTTCCAGTGGGTCCCCTCCCCCAACCTTCTCTGAGCCTTCGGGGTCCATGTGACCTGGCCATTCAGCCCATGGTGTGCAAAAAAGTGCCGCTCAGAGGTAAAACAACCCAACCCAACTCAATGGCAATTTAATTTTGAAGATCTGTGGCTTCTAAAAGAAGCGTTTTGTGAGAAAATGTGCAGAAGATATTTTAAAGATCTCAATCAAATCTATCAAAGTCTCGATTTTCAAAAATATTCTTTCAGTATTTAGAGAGTTATAGATATTTATACATTTCAGAGCAGGAATGTGATCCAAGAAATTCATTAAATAGTTAAACGGATATTGAAGGTAATTAGGATATTGAAGGTATTAGGAATTATTTAGACACACTTTTAAAATAATGTAATTTTTTATGAAATGGTTTGAAATCATCCTTCTTATATCCTTTTAAATTAATTTCAAAAATTACTTCTTTCGCTTACCATTGCTGTTGTTAAATGTTCAGACATTCATTACTCTTTAAATACTGATGGAATATTGTTGAAAAAAATATCGATATTTAGATAGAATTGACTGAGATCTTTAATTTACCTTTAGTCGCATTTTCCATAAATCGCCTATTTTAAATATTTTTAAAAAGCATAGGGCTTTGAAGTGGGTTGGGTTGTTTTACCTCTGAGTGGCACTTTTTTGCACACCATGGGCTAAATGGCCAGGTCACATGGACCCCGAAGGCTCAGAGAAGGTTGGGGGAGGGGACCCACTGGAACAACTGTTGGGAGACAGATGGTAGTCTCCCGTCAAGGCCGTTCAGCGTGTTCTTTAACGTGCACAGGGTATGGCTCTCCCGCACACGGGGCCACGGCTTTACGTCCCATCCGACGGACGGCGGTCTTTCCAACGCCCATCGGTGTCCCCTACTGACCGTGGGCAGGGCGGGGAATTTTTGCGGAGATAAATCTCAACGCTGACTCAGCTGGGACTCGAACCTGGGAACTGCAGATTACGAGCCTGGCGCGCTACCGACTGAGCCACCCCCGCCCCTATGCTTATTGATTATCAGCTTACAGTTGTTCAAGTGTAAACCAGATCATCCCTGTAATGATGATCACACGAGATTCTTTATGTAAAGTTGAGTGTCAGTGTTGCCAAAATTATGTATTTAAATAATTTGTAAATTAACCTACATGAGCTTAGATGCTCTTGGGTTAATAAGAGTATTGCAAATATATGTTGTTTGTAACCTTATTATTGTAATAAAACTGAAACTGAAAACTGAAAAAAGATCCTTGTTTTGGACAACGCTTTTAGACGTTCAAAAGAAGAAAAATGTTCAGAGTTGACCATCGACGTGAAGGTGCTCTAGTGTAAGCCATCGTTGTTCTAATGATGTCATGCGAGAAATTGGACACCGAAGTTTCGGTGAGAAATGTCATATTGTCAGCCTACTGGCGTGATCCTTACAGGTCCTACGGAGGTCACCAGACAGGGTAAAAGTATTTGTAGGCAGGCCTCTTATTTAGTTAAAGAAAAAAATAATGTTAAATTTTATCAGAATTAGACACAAACTTAACAGCATCTATTTCATTGTTCCTCAGAAGAAATAAACTGCTTATGCTTGTTGATGTTGTTGTTTTATCTCTGAGCGGCACTTTTTTGTACACCATGGGCTAAATGGTCAGGTCACATGGACCCCGAAGGCTCAGAGAAGGTTGGGGGAGGGGACCCACTGGAACAGCTGTTGGGAGACATGGTAGCCTCTCGTCATGGCCATCCAGCGTGTTCTTTAACGTGCACAGGGTATGGCTCTCCCGCACACGGGGCCACGGCTTAACGTCCCATCCGACGGACGGCGGCCTTTCCAAGCCCATCGGTGTCCCCTACTGACCGTGGGCAGGGCGGGGAATTTTGCAGAGATAAATCTCAACGCTGACCCAGCTCGGACTCGAACCTGGGAACTACAGATTACGAGCCTGGCGCGCTACCGACTGAGCCACCTACGCCCAGTGTAGATCAGTCTTTGGCATACAGGAATAGGAGGGAATTTGGTGCCGTTAATGGATATAATAGAAATAGATACAATGACACTGAAAAATAATTGTACCTGATATATAACAAAACTCTTTAGCTACATTTCACAGATGTCATTGATTTGAGGCATTTAATCTGACAAAGTGCATATAAATTATAATTTTTTTTTTATGTTCCTATTTACTACTTTTTTAGTTTTTAGAGTTTTTGCAACTTTTGTGATGGTTTGTACATTATAATGTACATGATGAATTATAGTGAAATGTTTAAAAAAAAATCGTTTTTGTATATTCTTGTGTTTTGGGTCATAAATAAAGCTAATTTCTATGGAAACGATTTTTTTTTTCTACAAATTTGTAATTTCACAAGTAGTAATCTCGTAAATTCGGGTTGTTGGGTTGTTTTACCACTGAACAGCACTTTTTGACACACCATGGGCTAAATGTCCAGGTCACATGGACCCCTAAGGCTCAGAGAAGGTTGGGGGAGGGGACCCACTGGAACAGCTGTTGGGAGACAGATGGTAGTCTCCCGTCAAGGCTATCCAGCGTGTTCTTTAACGTGCACAGGGTATGGCTCTCCCGCACACGGGGTCACGGCTTAACGTCCCATCCGACGGACGGCGGCCTTTCCAAGCTCATCGGTGTCTCCTACTGGCCGTGTAGAGCACGGGGAATTTTGCGGAGATAAATCTCAACGCTGACCCAGCTGGGACTGGAACCTGGGAACTACAGATTACGAGCCTAGCGCGCTACCGACTGAGCCGCCCCGCCCCCCTCGTAAATTCGGATATCGCTTAATTCAACAACTGCGAACCGTTGTCCCTTGCTTTCCGCCTGTTCTTTGGTTATTTCTTGACAGCCACACAGTCTTAATCGCTCGTTAATTCTCCCTCAAGAATTTTGTCTGTTATGCTCCCCCCCCCCCCAGTGATAATTCGTAAAAAATGGTCTCTAACGGAATTGCAATAAAAAGGAAACACTTTACCTTGAGTACTGCAGCTAACTTACAGGCTATTGAGAAACACAAACTGAAGTGTCCGTTTTTAAGATTGTGGAAGAGTTTGGCTTAGCTAAACAAACTGTTTCTGATATGAACGAACTAAAGAAAAATCTGAAAGAAATTTTTCTTCAGGTTGATGTGAATGTCTGTCAGAGTGAGGGGCGGGGTGGCTCAGTCGGTAGCGCACCAGGTTCATAATCTGCAGTTTCCAGGTTCGAGGCCCAGCTGGGTCAGCGTTGAGATTTATCTCCGCAAAACTCCTCCCCTGCCCACTGTCAGTAGGGGACACCGATGGGCTTGGAAAGGCCGCCGTCCATCGGATGGGACGTTAAGCCAGGGCCCCGTGTGTGGGAGAGCCATACCCTGTGCACGTTAAAGAACACGCTGGATGGCCTTGACGGGAGGCTACCATCTGTCTCCCAACAGCTGTTCCAGTGGGTCCCCTCCCCCAACCTTCTCTGAACCTTCGGGGTCCATGTGACCGGGCCATTTAGCCCATGGTGTGCGAAAAAGTGCCGCTCAGAGGTAAAACAACCCAACCTTAAAGAACACGCTGGATGGCCTTGACGGGAGGCTACCATCTGTCTCCCAACAGCTGTTCCAGTGGGTCTCCTCCTCCAATCTTCTCTGAGCCTTCGGAGTCCTTGTGACCTGACCATTTAGCCCATGGTGTGCAAAAAAGTGCCGCTCAGAGGTAAAACAACCCAACGTTAAAGAACACGCTGGATGGCCTTGACGGGAGGCTACCATCTGTCTCCCAACAGTTGTTCCAGTGGGTCCCCTCCCCCAACCCTCTCTGAGCCTTCGGGGTCCATGTGACCTGGCCATTTAGCCCATGGTGTGCAAAAAAGTGCCGCTCAGAGGTGAAACAACTCAACCCAACTTAGTTCGATTCTCAAAAGTGTCCGTTAACATATTATTTTGTTAGAATCTTTGTTTTGAAAACTAGACTTTCGTGTTTCATTCAAAATTCTGCCACGATTGCAAAGAAGTCTCTCTCACAAGGGTCAAAGCTCAGAAGTGTTTCGTTAGAAGTCGAGTTTTAGGGATTCATCGTGAAAGGAATAACGTGCCATGGGCTCGAGCAAAAGGGAAAAAAGATGATTGGATCTTTATTCCATCTCGAGATCCGAGTCTCACCTTTCATTGGAAAGGTGGCTGCGTCAAGGTCAGCTGAAATGTTGCTTGTCGAAATATATCTGAATGACGCAACGAAAGATTTCGCATTGCCACATAGCGCGCGTTCGCGATCAGTCGATTGGGCAGACATTGCCCCGGGAGACAAGCGATTACGTCGGAGGAGGAGGGAGAGCAGGGTCGGGGGGGGGGTCTAAACTGAAAGATGGCGCTTTGCTCTCGTGTTGGGATGAGAGTTGGCATCGTTGCTATTGGCAACAGGGTTGAGTTGTTTTACCTCTGAGCGGCACTTTTTTGCACACCATGGGCTAAATGGCCAGGTCACATGGACCCCGAAGGCTCAGAGAAGGTTGGGGGAGGGGACCCACTGGAACAGCTGTTGGGAGACAGATGGTAGCCTCCCGTCAAGGCCATCCAGCGTGTTCTTTAACGTGCACAGGGTATGGCTCTCCCGCACACGGGGCCACGGCTTAACGTCGCATCCGACGGACGGCGGCCTTTCCAAGCCCATCGGTGTCCCCTACTGACCGTGGGCAGGGCGGGGAATTTTTGCGGAGATAAATCTCAACGCTGACCCAGCTGGGACTCGAACCTGGGAACTACAGATTACGAGCCTGGCGCGCTACCGACTGAGCCACCCCCGCCCCTCAAATATAACGTAAAAAAAAAAACTGCTTTAAAAGTTAGGAAACTAAACTTTTACGAGTGCCGCGGAATTTGAAAGTTTCATTAATGTTCCACAAAAGGAAGGAAACCACACTTAGGTAGACACTAAAGAGTATTCGCAAGGATACCCCAAGTACAAAATTTTCAAAATTCTCGGTTTATTGTGAAGTATCGCAGGTGAGCTAATACAATTGGACTCCTCTCTGCTGCCTGCAATTGACACAGCTTTTTCAAAGCCCCGTCAGTATCTATCATATTACAAAGCCCATAATCTTTCTGCACGCCATTGCCACGACATAAAGTCCTTACTTTTCTGCACTTTGCTTCAAAGTCCCTCCAGTGTTTCCTACTTCGTGACTCCTCATTCCCAAAATTATCCTAGACTGAATCAGTGGAAAAATCCATTGACAGACACCACTGCTTCGAAATCCCTTCGCATTTCGCAAGATCATCCACACTGCATCAATGAGGAGACAAAGTCTTCATCACTGTGGAGCGGGGGGTGGCTCAGTCGGTAGCGCGCCAGGCTCGTAATCTGTAGTTCCCAGGTTCGAGTCCCAGCTGGGTCAGCGTTGAGATTTATCTCCGCAAAACTCCCCGCCTGCCCACGGTCAGTAGGGAACACCGATGGGCTTGGAAAGGCCGACGTTAAGCCGTAGCCCCGTGTGCGGGAGAACCATACCCTGTGCACCTTAAAGAGCACGCTACCATCTGTCTCCCAACAGCTGTTCCAGTGGGTCCCCTCCCCCAACCTTCTCTGAGCCTTAAGGGTCCATGTGACCTGGCCATTTAGCCCATGGTGTGCAAAAAAGTGCCGCTCAGAGGTAAAACAACCCAACCCAAAATCCTCGACTGCCTCAGTAGTAAGAGAGCCAACTCTTTCACTCTGTTGCACAGCACACATCTGTTTCAAAAATTCTCGAGCCTTAAGGGTCCATGTGACCTGGCCATTTAGCCCATGGTGTGCAAAAAAGTGCCGCTCAGAGGTAAAACAACCCAAAATCCTCGACTGCCTCAGTAGTAAGAGAGCCAACTCTTTCACTCTGTTGCACAGCACACATCTGTTTCAAAAATTCTCGAGCCTTAAGGGTCCATGTGACCTGGCCATTTAGCCCATGGTGTGCAAAAAAGTGCCGCTCAGAGGTAAAACAACCCAACCCAAAATCCTCGACTGCCTCAGTAGTAAGAGAGCCAACTCTTTCACTCTGTTGCACAGCACACATCTGTTTCAAAAATTCTCGTCAGTGTCTCCTCCTTTACCAGACTAACGTCTTTTGCAGGGGCGGGGGTGGCTCAGTCGGTAGCGCGCCAGGCTCGTAATCTGTAGTTCCCAGGTTCGAGTCCCAGCTGGGTCAGCGTTGAGATTTATCTCCGCAAATTTCCCCACCCTGCCCACGGTCAGTAGGGGACACCGATGGGCTTGGAAAGGCCGCCGTTCGTCGGATGGGACGTTAAGCCGTGGCCCCGTGTGCGGGAGAGCCATACCCTGTGCACGTTAAAGAACACGCTGGATGGCCTTGACGGGAGGTTACCATCTGTCTCCCAACAGCTGTTCCAGTGGGTCCCCTCCCCCAACCTTCTCTGAGCCTTCGGAGTCCATGTGACCTGGCCATTTAGCCCATGGTGTGCAAAAAAGTGCCGCTCAGAGGTAAAACAACCCAACCCAACGTCTTTTGCATCAGTTAAAGTAGTCTTTTCCTCTCTTACACAGGGGACTACTGATTCAAAGTCTAGAGTATCAGTGCTGTCTCCTTTGCAAAACTATTCTCTGCTCCGTAATAAGTTAGAAGGCGAAGAATTTGTCTCTCCTCTGTATGGCATCACAACTTTTAAGTCCAGTCGGAGTCTCCATCTTCTCATGATCATCTGTTGCTCGATCAGCAAAAAGACTCCCACTCATACATGGCATCACTGCTTCAAAATCCCATTTGTCCCCCTGCCCACGGTCAGTAGGGGACACCGATGAGCTTGGAAAGGCCGCCGTCCGTCGGATGGGACGTTAAGCCGTGGCCCCATGTGCGGGAGAGCCATACCCTGTGCACGTTAAAGAACACGCTGGATGGCCTTGACGGGAGGCTACCATCTGTCTCCCAACAGCTGTTCCAGTGGGTCTCCTCCCCCAACCTTCTCTGAGCCTTCGGGTCCATGTGACCTGGCCATTTAGCCCATGGTGTGCAAAAAAGTGCCGCTCAGAGGTAAAACAACCCAACACCACTACTTCAAAGTCCCATCGTCGCTTCTTCCTTCGCAAGAATTCCTTCTTCTCTTCGTCAGTGAAAGGAACGAAGTCTTTTTCTCAGCTGCAAGTGGCACCACTACTTCAATGCCTCATCACTATCTCCCTTTTTTCAAGACTATCCTCAACTACTTTAATGAGCAGACGAAATCTTTCTCTTTTCTGCGCATGGCAGCACTCTTTCAAACCCAGTTGGAGTCTTGTAGTTCACAAGACTATCATCTGCACCATCAGCAGGATCAGTGAATCCTCTTTCACAAACTCTCATCGTCTTCTTGGGTGAGAAGACGAAGTTTTGTCTTCTGTGCGAGGTGCCACTCCTTCAGATTCCCATCAGTGTCTCCTTTTTCTTCAAGATTATCCACGCTTCCACCAATGAGCAGATGAAATCCTTCCCTTGCTGCACACGGCACCGCTGCTTCAAAGTCCCATCGTATTCTCTTCTTTCGCAAACTGCAATCGGGACTCCATCAGTGAGAAGATTAAGCCTTTTCTTCTGCTGGCTATTTCACTACTCTTTTTAACCTCATCGGAGTCGTGTAGTTCTCAAGACTATTGTCTACCCCATCAGTGAGATCGGTGTCTCCACTTTCAAAAACTATCATCGGCTTCTTCGGTGAGAGGATGAGGTCTTCCGCACACGAATTGGGTTGTTTTACCTCTGAGCAGCACACTTTTTTGCATGGGGCGGGGGTGGCTCAGTCGGTAGCGCGCCAGGCTCGTAATCTGTAGTTCCCAGGTTCAATTCCCAGCTGGGTCAGCGTTGATATTTATCTCCGCAAAATTCCCCGCCCTGCCCACGGTCAGTAGGGGACACCGATGGGCTTGGAAAGGCCGCCGTCCGTCGGATGGGACGTTAAGCCGTGGCCCCGTGTGCGGGAGAGCATACCCTGTGCACGTTAAAGAACATGCTGGATGGCCTTGATGGGAGGCTACCATCTGTCTCCCAACAGCTGTTCCAGTGGGTCCCCTCCCCCAACCTTCTCTGAGCCTTCGGGGTCCATGTGACCTGGCCATTTAGCCCATGGTGTGCAAAAAAGTGCCTCTCAGAGGTAAAACAACCCAACTTTTTTGCACACAATGGCCTAAATGGCCAGGTCGCAAGGACTCTGATGGCTCAGAGAAGATTGGGGGAGAGGACCCACTGGAACAGCTGTTGGGAGACAGATAGCCTCCCGGCAAAACCATCCAGCATGTTCCTTACCATGCACAGGGTATGGCTATCCAGTACAAGGGACCCCAGTTTAATGTCCCATCCGATGGATGGCTCTCTTTCGAAGCCTTTCAATGTTTCCCACTGACCGAGGAGAGTGCTGGGAATTTTACACAGATAAATCTCAATGCTAG
Source organism: Ryuthela nishihirai (assembly GCA_038380435.1). NCBI lineage: Eukaryota > Metazoa > Arthropoda > Arachnida > Araneae > Heptathelidae > Ryuthela > Ryuthela nishihirai. The sequence goes on along the minus strand of JAWZYU010000019.1, from coordinate 67,196,823 downwards.
CGAGGCTTGACTCAAATCTGGGGACTGCAGATTACGAGACTAGCACGCTACCAACTGAGCTACTCCAGACCTTCTTTTGCACACGGCACTACTGCTTCAAAGTCCGTTGCTCTCCCGTCTTTCACTAATTCTCTTCGGCTTTTTCAGTGAGAAGACCAAATCTCCTTCTTTCGCGCACGGCACCACTGCATTTTACCCATCGTGGTATTTGGCCTCGACTATCTGCGATCGATAAATGGTGCGCCGTTTCGCCCCTCGCGTTATTTTGCCTCGAGTATCTACGATCGATAATTGATGCGCCGTTTCACCCATCGCGGTATTTGGCCTCGTTTATCTGCGATCGATAAATGGTGCGCCGTTTCACCTTTCGCGGTATTGGGCCTCGAGTATCTGCGATCGATAAATGGTGCGCTGTTTCACCCATCGCGGTATTTGGCCTCGATTATCTGCGATCGATAATTGATGCACCTTTTCACCCATCGCGGTATTTGGCCTCGAGTAATTACGATCGATAATTGATGCGCCGTTTCACCCATCGCGGTATTTGGTCTCGAGTATATGCGATCGATAAATGATGCGCTGTTTCGCCCATCGCGGTATTTGGCCTCGATTATCTGCGATCGATAATTGATGCGCCGTTTCACCCATCGCGGTATTTGGCCTCGAGTAATTACGATCGATAATTGATGCGCCGTTTCACCCATCGCGGTATTTGGTCTCGAGTAATTACGATCGATAATTGATGCGCCGTTTCACCCATCGCGGTATTTGGCCTCGAGTAATTACGATCGATAATTGATGCGCCGTTTCACCCATCGCGGTATTTGGCCTCGAGTAATTACGATCGATAATTGATGCGCCGTTTCACCCATCGCGGTATTTGGTCTCGAGTATATGCGATCGATAATTGATGCGCCGTTTCACCCATCGCGGTATTTGGCCTCGAGTAATTACGATCGATAATTGATGCGCCGTTTCATCCATCGCGGTATTTGGCCTAGAGTATCTGTGATTGATAATTGATGCGCCGTTTCACCCATCGCGGTATTTGGCCTCGAGTATCTGCGATCGATAAACGGTACACAGTTTCATATAGTAAATGACAGACGAAATTTTGTGGTCCTGGCTGCTAATGCATATACTCTTTTATTAAGGTACTGCGGAAAAAACTCATGCATTATAATAAGTTAGTGTTCAAATGCCTCGATGGTCCTATTGTACTTTAAATTGAAAAAAGTAAAGAAAAACATTATGATAAATTAATAGAAAGAAATAACCTAATAATAAAATATAAAATTACGATCATATTAATCAAAATATTTTTTGTGACTTTAGACATGTCTCTCAAAACATCAAATTTTATAAAGACTTCGGGTGTTCACAAACCAACATAATCCCGCGTTTGATGACTGATTATTATTCATATATTGTAGGATTATATTTTTAAAGGAAAATTGGATATCACTGTATTGATGCAACCTGGATATTAAATGTGGTGGAAATATGTGGACACGTACAGTCTGATAACTAATCTCTTTCTCTTTAAATCTATGATTTGGAAATTGATTTGTGCTTGAAAATTTTGTTTTATGTAGATTTTATAATTTATATAATGGTTTACATTTTGGTTTGAAATTATGTCTTTGAAAGTCACTAAAAGGAGTCAAAGACAGATGTACAGTCGCTCAAAAAAAAGTATCCGAACACTACGGTTGATTAGAGAATTCAGAAAAAATATCTGGCAACGATTTTTTTAGAAATTCATGATCTCGCAACCTTCGTGTCACGTGACACGAAGGCACGAAGGTTGACACGAAGACACGTGACCGACAGGTTGACACGAAACACGTGAACGAAGGTTGACACGAACGTTGCCAGATCACTAGTCTCTAAAACAAATTCGTTGCCAGATATTTTTTCTGAATTCTCTAATCACCCATAGTGTTCGGATATTTTTTAATATATATAATGCGTATGAATATATAATGCTATGAATATGGAGCGTGTGAAGTTACCGTTCACAGCAAACTGCAGCGGTTGCGGTTAATGTTCACAGCACATTGGATCGTGTGAGCTCACAAAGACCTGGATCGTGAGGGCTCACTCACGGAAATATTGAGCGTGTGCAGTTACCGTTCACAGCAAACTGGAGCGGTTGCGGTTAACGTTCACAGCACATTGGATCGTGTGAGTTCACAAAGACCTGGATCGTGTGGGCTCACTCACGGAAATATTCAGCGTGTGCAGTTACCGTTCACAGCAAACTGGAGCGGTTGCGGTTAATGTTCACAGCACATTGGATCGTGTGAGCTCACAAAGACCTGGATCGTGTGGGCTCACTCACGGAAATATTGAGCGTGTGCAGTTACCGTTCACAGCAAACTGGAGCGGTTGCGGTTAATGTTCACAGCACATTGGATCGTGTGAGCTCACAAAGACCTGGATCGTGTGGGCTCACTCACGGAAATATTCAGCGTGTGCAGTTACCGTTCACAGCAAACTGGAGCGGTTGCGGTTAATGTTCACAGCACACTGGATCGTGTGAGCTCACAAAAACCTGGATCGTGTGGGCTCACTCACGGAAATATTGAGCGTGTGCAGTTACCGTTCACAGGAAACTGGAGCGATTGCGGTTAATGTTCACAGCACACTGGATCGTGTGAGCTCACAAAAACCTGGATCGTGTGGGCTCACTCACGGAAATATTGAGCGTGTGCAGTTACCGTTCACAGGAAACTGGAGCGGTTGCGGTTAATGTTCACAGCACACTGGATCGTGTGAGCTCACAAAAACCTGGATCGTGTGGGCTCACTCACGGAAATATTGAGCGTGTGCAGTTACCGTTCACAGGAAACTGGAGCGGTTGCGGTTAATGTTCACAGCACACTGGATCGTGTGAGCTCACAAAAACCTGGATCGTGTGGGCTCACTCACGGAAATATTGAGCGTGTGCAGTTACCGTTCACAGGAAACTGGAGCGGTTGCGGTTAATGTTCACAGCACACTGGATCGTGTGAGCTCACAAAAACCTGGATCGTGTGGACTCACTCACGGAAATATTGAGCGTGTGCAGTTACCGTTCATAGCAAACTGGAGCGTGTACAGTCGTTGTACACGCTCCAGATATTTTTCCTGAATTCTGTAATCACGTGACACGATGGTTGCCAGATCACTAATTTCTAAAAAAAAATGGTTGCCAGATATTTTTTCTGAATTCTGTAATCAACCGTAGTGTTCGGATACTTTTTTGAGCGACTGTACAGATTTTGTTAAATAGTGTTCGGCCATATGAATTTTGAAGTAATGAAAGATCGATTCATAAATAATCGATCAAAATTTGCCCATTGATGCATTATTATTCGATCCTATTTCTTTTTGTGCATTTTCTTTTTATTGTCTTGTGTTGCCTGCCGTAGATGGCGCAAGGGTTGCTCAATAGGCTTGTAATCTGCAGTTCCCAGGTTCGAGTCCCAATTGCCTCGGTATTGGGTTGTTTTACCTCTGAGCGGCACTTTTTTGCACACCATGGGCTAAATGGCCAGGTCACATGGACCCCGAAGGCTCAGAGAAGGTTGGGGGAGGGGACCCACTGGAACAGCTGTTGGGAGACAGATGGTAGCCTCCCGTCAAGGCCATCCAGCGTGTTCTTTAACATGCACAGGGTATGGCTCTCCCGCACACGGGACCATGGCTTAACGTCCCATCTGACGGACGGCAGCCTTTCCAAGCCCATCGGTGTCCCCTACTGACCGTGGGCAGGGCGGGGAATTTTGCGGAGATAAATCTCGACGCTGACGCAGCTGGGTCTCGAACCTGGGAACTACAGATTACGAGCCTGGCGCGCTACCGACTGAGCCACCCCCGCCTCGGTATTGAGATTCATCTCTGCTAACATCTGCTTTGCCCTCGACGAGAGTTGGTCTCTTTTTGTCGATTTTTCTCTTTCATTTATTCTTTTTTTTTTCTCTCCTTCATTTTATATACTACTGATGTAATCTAGATCATATCTGTAAAGCCATATATGTACATTCCCGCTGATAAGCTTCGGCTTAGTGGGATTTTTTTATGTAAAATAATTATAGATAATACTTATTGAAATGAATTTGAAATAAATTTGAATTTGAAAGAAAGGGAGGCGCTGATGAGCTTAGAAAGTTTGTCGTTTGTCGGATGACACGTTAAACCGTGGTTCTGTGTACAAAACATCCGTACCCTGTGCACATTAAAAAGCATGTCTTGACGGAAGGATACTATGTGTCTCCTAAAAGCAGTCCGGGGTGGGAGTTGGAGTGGCTCAGTCGGTAGCGCGCCAGGCTCGTAATCTGTAGTTCCCAGGTTCGAGTCCCAGCTGGGATTGAGATTGGCAACTTCCAGCTGGGTCAGCGTTGAGATTTATCTCCGCAAAATTCCCCGCCCTGCTCACGGTCAGTAGGGGACACCGATGGGCTTGGAAAGGCCGCCGTCCGTCGGATGGGACGTTAAGCCGTGGCCCCGTGTGCGGGAGAGCCATACCCTGTGCACGTTAAAGAACACGCTGGATGGCCTTGACGGGAGGCTACCATCTGTCTCCCAACAGCTGTTCCAGTGGGTCCCCTCCCCCAACCTTCTCTGAGCCTTCGGGGTCCATGTGACCTGGCCATTTAGCCCATGGTGTGCAAAAAAGTGCCCCTCAGAGGTAAAATAACCCAACCATAAAGCAGTCCAGTAGATCACCTTCTCCAGACTTTCTCTGAGTCTTGGGGTCGTTATGGCCTTTTTGCACACAATGGGCACTTAGCCCATTGTGTGCAAAATAATAAAGCCGCTCAGAGGTAAAAAAAACTACCCTGACGTAGACTTTGTTCTCAGTTTACGCAATATATATCTTTTGTTCTTTAATTTATTTATTCATACTGGAAAGGCGTTAGGATTCTGGTTGAATCGAACTTCTTGTCTCCCACCGCACCCCCTATTTTTTTTTATAACCCCTGGACGTACTAGTCCACCATTTATGCTCTTTTCATGAAGAAAATAATTTTAGCGCGTGAGCGACGAGCATTAAAGATTTTTTATGTTCAACACCCGTCAGTGATTAAATGGTATCCTAAGGCAAACTAAGCCATCCTGTGGCCGAGTGGTTAGCACGCTTCGCTACTGGGGCGGGGGTGGCTCAGTCGGTAGCGCGCCAGGCTCGTAATCTGTAGTTCCCAGGTTCGAATCCCAGCTGGGTCAGCGTTGAGATTTATCTCCGCAAAATTCCCTGCCCTGCCCACGGTCAGTAGGGGACACCGATGGGCTTGGAAAGGCCGCCGTCCGTCGGATGGGACGTTAAGCCGTGGCCCCGTGTGTGGGAGAGCCATACCCTGTGCACGTTAAAGAACACGCTAGATGGCCTTGACGGGAGGCTACCATCTGTCTCCCAACAGCTGTTCCAGTGGGTCCCCTCCCCCAACCTTCTCTGAGCCTTCGGGGTCCATGTGACCGGGTCAATTAGCCCATGGTGTGCAACAAAGTGCCGCTCAGAGGTAACCCAACCCAACGCTTCGCTACTGATCTAAAGGACCTGGGTTCGGACCCCGGGTAAGGTATAGATGTTTGTGTTATTTTTCTGCTGAGGTCCCGCCATCTTCACAGATCTTCTACTGTGACGGATTAAATTGGCAGGCTCCTGTCCAGACCTCTGTGCCTGGCAAGCAGCTGCTTGAGGGGTTATTTATTTATTTATGGCAAACTGTGGGGAAAAATTAATTTTTGCTTTTGTTCTTTAGAAACAATGGCAATGTAAGTTTTTGAAATGTTTGTAACTTATTGAAAACAACATTCTCTTATTTTTCGTCAGTTGGGTTGGGTTGTTTTACCTCTGAGCGGCACTTTTTTGCACACCATGGGCTAAATGGCCAGGTCACATGGACCCCGAAGGCTCAGAGAAGGTTGGGGGAGGGGACCCACTGGAACAGCTGTTGGGAGACAGATGGTAGCCTCCCGTCAAGGCCATCCAGCGTGTTCTTTAACGTGCACAGGGTATGGCTCTTCCACACACGGGGCCACGGCTTAACGTCCCATCCGACGGACGGCGACCTTTCCAAGCCCATCGGTTGTCCCCTACTGACCGTGGGCAGGGCGGGGAATTTTGCGGAGATAAATCTCAACGCTGACCCAGCTGGGACTCGAACCTGGGAACTACAGATTACGAGCCTGGCGCGCTACCTACTGAGCCACCCCCGCCCTTTTTTCGTAAGTGTAAGCTTGGATATTTTTAGGGGTATTTTTTTATTTTGGGTTCATTTTTTGTGACTCTCCAATAAGAAAACTAAATACTTTAGTATTAGCAACACATGACAAAATACTTCAAGTCTTGAAAAGCCCAGCCGAGAAATCTCAGCAGTTAGCACTCAACAAATGCCACCTAACTTTCTCTTTAAACTTTCACAATTAATTCCAGGATGTACAATCAGTTTTGTTCTCTGAAGTGTTGCAAGGTTCGAAGTGCAATTTCTTTTTCTGTTGATTTTTTTTTTCGGTTGGTCTGGCGTATTTCCGGCTTCGGTTCGTTTTCCTGTGGGCAGAGAACGCCTGCGTTTTCTTCCCAAGAATCATCCTCGGTTTTTCCATCAGCAAAACCTTTCCTAACCCGTGTAAATAGCACTTGGAGTTCACCAAAATGCTCGGATGTATGCACGTTTCGGGCTGGCTGCTTCAGCATGCTTGTTGGTACACTCGCGATACTACAACCGCTGAGGCGAGGTCGTTGGGCCGACTTTCTTCAATCTCCGAAGTTATTCGCTCCCCACATCCCAACAGTTGGTTGTCCCGCATCATGCAGGGGATTACTTACGACTCTGTAAAGAAGAACACGTCGGTGGACGATCTCAGTCCATCAGAAATGAGGTCCGGTGCTCCCGAATTGTTTGGGAAGATAAGAAACACTTCATTGGTCGTCCTATAGTTCACCTTACACAAGGTCGTCAACAAGTGACATCGATTTTTGACTGCAGCGCCCTCTAGCGAAGTTTTCTGACTTTATGGCTGTTGTTATGCAAGTATCGGCAGGGGCAGGAGTAATAATTAATCGGGAGCGCGCAAAGTCGGTGTGGAAGCTGCAGAGAGGGACGAGAAGGGGGGAGTGGACGAGGGGGTGAAGAGAGAGGAGGATAGAAAATAAAAAAAAAAGTCCAAGAAGCTGAAAAGTTTGAAAGAAAAAGAATATCTAGATGCGCGCTTTCCAATTTAGTAAGACGGTCTCTTATTCTCGCTCAGTAGAACTCGGTCTGCATTTCTGCTTTCAGATTGTTTTGTCTTGTGGCTTTCATTTCAGACTCGACGAAGTTTCGAATTCTGTATATGCATGCGGGAGTCGAACCCAGGAGTCGCTCCAGGGTACGTTTTTTCCTGGATTGGGGACCATTCGCTGTAAGCTTTCGTCAAAAAGTTCTATCGGTGAAGTATTTCCCAAGTTGAATGATTTGAAACCTATGAATCGTCATATTTCGTTAGCACCTGTTCAACTAAAAGAATTTATTAATTTCTCAAAACAAAAAAAAAAATGCATTTTCTCCTCTCATCCTGGGGGTGAACAGACAAATTGTAGCTGCCAAGGTTGTACCCCTAGGTACAACCTTGGCAGCACCAATTGGAGCATCTCTTGGTGGTTATCACACTCCATCGCTAAAATATCAAATTTCTAACCCAAATAGATTGTTTGCAATATTCTTTAAAATTTTTCTAAGATTAGGAGGGCACAGTTAAAGCTTTTGGGAGATTCTAAAAGTGTGAAGCATAATAGTTTATTATTTGGGGCGGGGTGGCTCAGTCGGTAGCACGCCAGGCTCGTAATCTGAATTCCCAGGTTCTGAGTCCCAGCTGGGTCAGGGTTGGGTTGTTTTACCTCTGAGCGGCACTTTTTTACACACCATGGGCTAAATGGCCAGGTCACATGGACCCCGAAGGCTCAGAGAAGGTTAGGGGAGGGGACCCACTGGAAAAGCTGTTGGGAGACAGATGGTAGCCTCCCGTCAAGGCCATTTAGCGTGTTCTTTAACGTTGGGTTGTTTTACCTCTGAGCGGCACTTTTTTGCACACCATGGGCTAAATGGCCAGGTCACATGGACCCCGTAGGCTCAGAGAAGGTTGGGGGAGGGGACCCACTGGAACAGCTGTTCAGAGACAGATGGTAGCCTCCCGTCAAGGTCATCCAGCGCGTTCTTTAACGTGCACAGGGTATGGCCCTCATATACACGTCGCCACAGCTTAACGTCCCATCCGATGGACGGCGGCCTTTCCAAGCCCATCGGTGTCCCTTACTGACCGTGGGCAGGAAGGGGGAGTTTTGCGGAGATAAATCTCAACGCTGACCCAGCTGGGACTCGAACCTGAGAACTACAGATTACGAGCCTGGCGCGCTACCGACTTAGCCACCCCCGCCCGAAGATGGGTCAGCGTTGAGATTTATCCCGCAAAACTCCCCGCCCTGCTCTCGGTCAGTAGGGGACACAGTGGGCTTGGAAAGTCCGTCCGATGGACGTTATGCTGCAGTTTCGTTACCCGTGTGCGGGAGGGCCATACACTTTGCATGTTAAAGAACACGCTGGATGACCTTGACGGGAGGTTACCATCTGTCTCCCAACAGCTGTTCCAGTGGGTCCCCTCTCCCAACCTTCTCTGAGCCGTCAGAGGTCCTTGTGACCTAGCCATTTAGCCCATTGTATTAAAAAAAGTGCCGCTCAAAGGTAAAACAACCCAAGCCGGGGATCGAATCTGTCTTGTTATTGATCTAGCATTGGACCTTTTCATGAGAAAACGTCTCTAATTTTACGAAAGGCTTCACGGTTCCTGTATCTCCCACACACTCTCCATCTGTGTGTTTACCGACCGAGGACAGGGCGTTGAATTTTACGGAGATAAATCTCAACGCTGGTCAGGCAGGACTAGAACCTAGGAACTGCAGATTACGAGCCTGCGTACTTCCGACTGAGCCACCCCCGCCCCAGGAATTTTCGGTCTCAGTATGCAATTGCATTAGAAAGGAAACATGTTTGAGAAACTCCTTATTAAAAAGGAAAGTGTAGCTCTCTTATTATTGCATCTAAACATACAAGAGTTGGGTTGGGTTGTTTTACCTCTGAGCGGTACTTTTTTCCACACCATAGGCTAAATGGCCAGGTCACTAGGACCCCGAAGGCTCAGAGAAGGTTGGGGGAGGGGACCCACTGGAACAGCTGTTGGGAGACAGATGGTAGCCCCCCGTCAAGGCCATCCAGCGTGTTCTTTAACGTGCACAGGGTATGGCTCTCCCGCACACGGGGCCACGGCTTAACGTCCCATCCGATGGAAGGCAGCCGACGGACGGCGGCCTTTCCAAACCCATCGGCGTCCTCTACTGACCGTGGGCAGGGCGGTGAGCGCTGACCAGGTCAGTAGACTTAACGCTGACCCCAGCTTGGACTCGAACCTGGGAACGGCAGATTACAAGCCTGGCGCGCTACCAACTGAGCCACCATTGCCCCTAACATACAAAGGCGATGATATTGCGCTATACATGATCCATATTCAAACAAAGGGTTTTAGCATGCTGAAGTCACTTTAATTTGTTGCGTATTTTCAAACTGCGATTTTCTAAAATTTAATATATCTGCGAAATCAATGTTTTGCCAACGTTTTTACGTTTTCTAGCCAAGAATTCGTTTTGCTTGTCGAACCATCGGAGCGGGGGTGGCTCAGTCGGTAGCGTGCCAGGCTCGTAATCTGTAGTTCCCAGGTTCGAGTCCCAGCTGGGTCAGCTTGAGATTTATCTCTGCAAAATTCCCCCTCCCTGCCCACGGTCAGTAGGGGACACCGATTGGCTTAGAAAGGCCGCCTTCCGTCGGATGGGACGTTAAGCCGTGGCCCCGTGTGCGGGAGAGCCATACCCTGTGCACGTTAAAGAACACGTTGGATGGCCTTGACGGGAGGCTATCATCTGTCTCCCAACAACTGTTCCAGTGGGTCCCCTCCTCCAACCTTCTCTGAGTCTTCAGGGTCCCTGTGACCTGGTCATTTAGCCCATGGTGTGCAGAAAAGTGCCGCTTAGAGGTAAAACAACCCAACGTTAAAGATCACGCTGGATGGCCTTGACGGGAGGCTATCATCTGTCTCCCAACAACTGTTCCAGTGGGTCCCCTCCCCCAACCTTCTCTGAGTCTTCGGGGTCCATGTGACCTGGCCATTTAGCCCATGGTGTGCAAAAAAGTGCCGCTCAGAGGTAAAACAACCCAACGTTAAAGATCACGCTGGATGGCCTTGACGGGAGGCTATCATCTGTCTCCCAACAACTGTTCCAGTGGATTTCCTCCCCCAACCTTCTCTGAGCCCTCGGGTTTTCATAACCTGGCCTATGAGCCTTCGGGTCCTCGTAACCTGGCCATTTAACCCGTTGTGTGCAAAAAAAGTGCCACTCACAGGTAAAGGAACTCAACCCATCTGAAAGGCGTGGAACTTTCTAAACCCGTTGGTATGACGATTAGTGGAGAAAATTTTAGCAGCACAGTGGATTGGGTTGTTTTACCTATGAGCGGCACTTTTTTTTGCACACAATGAGCTAAATGGCAAGGTCACTATTCCCCTGAAGGTAACTCACTGTACAGGAAAATTGGCGACTCGAATTTGGAAACATCAGGATTACAAACATGGCGCAGTTTAACTGATTTAATTCTCATATAAACGATACTCTTACTCAATCTGTATGGGGCGGGGGTGGCTCAGTCGGTAGCGCGCCAGGCTCGTAATCTGTAGTTCCCAGGTTCGAGTCCCAGCTGGGTCAGCGTTGAGATTTATCTCCGCAAAAATTCCCCGCCCTGTCCACGGTCAGTAGGGGACACCGATGGGCTTCGAAAGGCCGCCGTCCGTCGGATGGGACGTTAAGCCGTGGCACCGTGTGCGGGAGAGCCATACCCTTCGCACGTTAAAGAACACGCTGGATGACCTTGTCGGGAGGCTACCATCTGTCTCCCAACAGCTGTTCCAGTGGGTCTCCTCCCCCCACCTTCTCTGAGCCTTCGGGGTCCTTGTGACCTGGACATTTAGCCCATGGTGTGCAAAAAAGTGCCGCTCAGAGGTAAAACAACCCAACCCAAATCCGTTTTGAATTCTTCACGTTCAGTCGTTTTTTTTTTCTGTAATTCATATGGAGAAACTTAAAAAAAATGTAAAAGACAAGCAAATTTGAGTCATATTTTCGTATATTTGTATTTGCACTTTTTTGTTGCCTCTGAAATTTTTCTGCTCAAATCCAGTGCCTCATTTACTCGCCCCATGAATTATCCCTGCTTATTAAGTAGCCTTCGTAGATAGCTTTTAGCTTAAGCATCATATACACCGAAGAGCCAAAACATTATGACCAGCGCGTCTTTATGCAAATCGAAGCAACTGCAGATAAACGACGGCGCGTGTGAAGGTCATGAAACGGAATAATAAATAACACCTGATACTGAGCTCTGTTAATCAGTGTTATTCTTGTTCTTCAGATGAGAAAGGCTGCGGATTTAAGCGAGTTTGACAAAGGCTAAACTGTAATGGCCAGACGACTGGGTCAGTGCATTTCCAAGACGGCAAGGCTTGTGGGGTGCTCGTGATCAGCCGTGGTTAATACCTTCAAAAAGTGATCCGAGGAGGGAAAAAACCACGAACGCCGACAAGATATGGGCTGACCACGGTTCATCAATGCTAGAGTTGAGCGAAGTGTTGGGTTGTTTTACCTCTGAGCGGCACTTTTTTTCACACCATGGGCAAAATGGCCAGGTCACATGGACCCCGAAGGCTCAGAGAAGGTTGGGGGAGGGGACCCACTGGAACAGCTGTTGGGAGACAGATGGTAGCCTCCCGTCAAGGCCATCCAGCGTGTTCTTTAACGTGCACAGAGTGTGGCTCTCCCACACACGGGACCACGGCTTAACATCCCATCCGACGGACGTCGGCCTTTTCAAGCCCATCGGTGTACCTACTGACCGTGGGCAGGGCGGGGAATTTTGCGGAGACAAATCTCAATGCTGACCCAGCTGGGACTCGAACCTGGGAACTACAGATTACCGACTGAGCCACCCCCGCCCCAATGAGCGAAGGCTATCCCATATGGTACAAGCCAACAGAAGGGATACTATGGTGCAACTCGCCCGTAATTTGAATGCTGGTGACGGGAGTAATATGTCACAACACACAGTATATCGAACCAGGGGCGTAGTCATGGGGGGAGGGCTCCCCCAAAAGTAACTCGGAGTTGGCAAAATTCGAAGTGACTTCGTAAAATCTACGTGAGTTGTGAAAATTTTTTTTTTTTAGAAAATTAAGGGGAGCTGTCAAATTCGAGACAACTTGGCAAATCTAAGGTAGTTTGGAAAATGGAGAGACGTCAAAATTTAGAACAGTTGGCAAAATTCGAAGCCACTTAGTAAAATAAAGGTGAGTTGGCAAAATTCGGAGTGACTTGGTAAAATCTTGGGGAGTTGGCAAAATCGGGACAACTTGGCAGAATTCAGGTGAGATGTAAAAATTAGGATTTTTTTCTGTAAAATTATAGCGAGTTGGCAAAATCTAGGGACAGTTAGCAAAATTCGGAGTGACTTGGCAAAATCATAGGGAGTTGGCAAAATTCAAGTGAGATGTGAAAATTTGGATTTTTTTTCTGTAATATTATCAAACTCCCCAAGATTTTGCCAAGTTGACTCGATTTTAGTCAACTATCCTGAATTTCACAAAGCCAATTATCACAACTCGCCCGTATTTCCCAAGTGGATTCGAATTCTGCCAACTGCCCTACATTTTGTTAAGTTTACTCAATTTGTCCAACACTCCTTCATTTCACAAAACAAATCTGAATTTTCACAACTCGCCTATATTTTACCAAGTGGATTCGAATTTTAACAACTCGCCGTAATTTTACAGAAATAATTGCAATTTTTACATCTTCCCTGAATTTGCCAAGTCACTTCGAATTTTATCAACTCTCTTTAATTGCACAAGAAAGATACAATTTTCACAACTCCCCTGTATTTTACCAAGTTGGCTTCCAATTTTGCCAACTTCCCTAGATTTTGCCAAGAGTTTCCGGTTTTTCCAACTCTCCTTAATTTCACAAAACCAATCCCAATTTTTACAATTCACCTGTACTTTACCAAGTGGTTTCCAGTTTTGCCAACTTCCCTAGATTTTGCGAAGAGTTCTCGGTTTTTCCAACTCTCCTTAATTTCACAAAACCAATCCCAATTTTTACAATTCACCTGTACTTTACCAAGTGGTTTCCAGTTTTGCCAACTTCCCTAGATTTTGCCAAGAGTTTCCGGTTTTTCCAACTCTCCTTAATTTCACAAAACCAATCCCAATTTTTACAATTCACCTGTACTTTACCAAGTAGTTTCCAGTTTTGCCAACTTCCCTAGATTTTGCCAAGAGTTTCCGGTTTTTCCAACTCTCCTTAATTTCACAAAACCAATCCCAATTTTTACAATTCACCTGTACTTTACTAATTGGTTTCCAGTTTTGCCAACTTCCCTAGATTTTGCGAAGAGTTCTCGGTTTTTCCAACTCTCCTTAATTTCACAAAACCAATCCCAATTTTTACAATTCACCTGTACTTTACCAAGTGGTTTCCAGTTTTGCCAACTTCCCTAGATTTTGCGAAGAGTTCTCGGTTTTTCCAACTCTCCTTAATTTCACAAAACCAATCCCAATTTTTACAATTCACCTGTACTTTACCAAGTGGTTTCCAGTTTTGCCAACTTCCCTAGATTTTGCCAAGAGTTTCCGGTTTTTCCAACTCTCCTTAATTTCACAAAACCAATCCCAATTTTTACAATTCACCTGTACTTTACCAAGTGGTTTCCAGTTTTGCCAACTTCCCTAGATTTTGCCAAGAGTTTCCGGTTTTTCCAACTCTCCTTAATTTCACAAAACCAATCCCAATTTTTACAATTCACCTGTACTTTACCAAGTGGTTTCCAGTTTTGCCAACTTCCCTAGATTTTGCGAAGAGTTCTCGGTTTTTCCAACTCTCCTTAATTTCACAAAACCAATCCCAATTTTTACAATTCACCTGTACTTTACCAAGTGGTTTCCAGTTTTGCCAACTTCCCTAGATTTTGCCAAGAGTTTCCGGTTTTTCCAACTCTTATTAATTTCACAAAACCAATCCCAATTTTTACAATTCACCTGTACTTTACCAAGTGGTTTCCAGTTTTGCCAACTTCCCTAGATTTTGCGAAGAGTTCTCGGTTTTTCCAACTCTCCTTAATTTCACAAAACCAATCCCAATTTTTACAATTCACCTGTACTTTACCAAGTGGTTTCCAGTTTTGCCAACTTCCCTAGATTTTGCCAAGAGTTTCCGGTTTTTCCAACTCTCATTAATTTCACAAAACCAATCCCAATTTTTACAATTCACCTGTACTTTACCAAGTGGTTTCCAGTTTTGCCAACTTCCCTAGATTTTGCCAAGAGTTTCCGGTTTTTCCAACTCTTATTAATTTCACAAAACCAATCCCAATTTTTACAATTCACCTGTACTTTACCAAGTGGTTTCCAGTTTTGCCAACTTCCCTAGATTTTGCCAAGAGTTTCCGGTTTTTCCAACTCTTATTAATTTCACAAAACCAATCCCAATTTTTACAATTCACCTGTACTTTACCAAGTGGTTTCCAGTTTTGCCAACTTCCCTAGATTTTGCCAAGAGTTTCCGGTTTTTCCAACTCTTATTAATTTCACAAAACCAATCCCAATTTTTACAATTCACCTGTACTTTACCAAGTGATTTCCAGTTTTGCCAACTTCCCTAGATTTTGCCAAGAGTTTCCGGTTTTTCCAACTCTTATTAATTTCACAAAACCAATCCCAATTTTTACAATTCACCTGTACTTTACCAAGTGGTTTCCAGTTTTGCCAACTTCCCTAGATTTTGCGAAGAGTTCTCGGTTTTTCCAACTCTCCTTAATTTCACAAAACCAATCCCAATTTTTACAATTCACCTGTACTGTACCAAGTGGTTTCCAGTTTTGCCAACTTCCCTAGATTTTGCCAAGAGTTTCCGGTTTTTCCAACTCTTATTAATTTCACAAAACCAATCCCAATTTTTACAATTCACCTGTACTTTACCAAGTGATTTCCAGTTTTGCCAACTTCCCTAGATTTTGCCAAGAGTTTCCGGTTTTTCCAACTCTTATTAATTTCACAAAACCAATCCCAATTTTTACAATTCACCTGTACTTTACCAAGTGGTTTCCAGTTTTGCCAACTTCCCTAGATTTTGCGAAGAGTTCTCGGTTTTTCCAACTCTCCTTAATTTCACAAAACCAATCCCAATTTTTACAATTCACCTGTACTTTACCAAGTGGTTTCCAGTTTTGCCAACTTCCCTAGATTTTGCCAAGAGTTTCCGGTTTTTCCAACTCTCATTAATTTCACAAAACCAATCCCAATTTTTACAATTCACCTGTACTTTACCAAGTGGTTTCCAGTTTTGCCAACTTCCCTAGATTTTGCGAAGAGTTCTCGGTTTTTCCAACTCTCCTTAATTTCACAAAACCAATCCCAATTTTTACAATTCACCTGTACTTTACCAAGTGGTTTCCAGTTTTGCCAACTTCCCTAGATTTTGCCAAGAGTTTCCGGTTTTTCCAACTCTCATTAATTTCACAAAACTAATCCCAATTTTTACAATTCACCTGTACTTTACCAAGTGGTTTCCAGTTTTGCCAACTTCCCTAGATTTTGCCAAGAGTTTCCGGTTTTTCCAACTCTTATTAATTTCACAAAACCAATCCCAATTTTTACAATTCACCTGTACTTTACCAAGTGGTTTCCAGTTTTGCCAACTTCCCTAGATTTTGCCAAGAGTTCTCGGTTTTTCCAACTCTCCTTAATTTCACAAAACCAATCCCAATTTTTACAATTCACCTGTACTTTACCAAGTGGTTTCCAGTTTTGCCAACTTCCCTAGATTTTGCCAAGAGTTTCCGGTTTTTCCAACTCTCCTTAATTTCACAAAACCAATCCCAATTTTTACAATTCACCTGTACTTTACCAAGTGGTTTCCAGTTTTGCCAACTTCCCTAGATTTTGCCAAGAGTTTCCGGTTTTTCCAACTCTTATTAATTTCACAAAACCAATCCCAATTTTTACAATTCACCTGTACTTTACCAAGTGGTTTCCAGTTTTGCCAACTTCCCTAGATTTTGCCAAGAGTTTCCGGTTTTTCCAACTCTTATTAATTTCACAAAACCAATCCCAATTTTTACAATTCACCTGTACTTTACCAAGTGGTTTCCAGTTTTGCCAACTTCCCTATATTTTGCCAAGAGTTTCCGGTTTTTCCAACTCTTATTAATTTCACAAAACCAATCCCAATTTTTACAATTCACCTGTACTTTACCAAGTGGTTTCCAGTTTTGCCAACTTCCCTAGATTTTGCGAAGAGTTCTCGGTTTTTCCAACTCTCCTTAATTTCACAAAACCAATCCCAATTTTTACAATTCACCTGTACTTTACCAAGTGGTTTCCAGTTTTGCCAACTTCCCTAGATTTTGCGAAGAGTTCTCGGTTTTTCCAACTCTCCTTAATTTCACAAAACCAATCCCAATTTTTACAATTCACCTGTACTTTACCAAGTGGTTTCCAGTTTTGCCAACTTCCCTAGATTTTGCCAAGAGTTTCCGGTTTTTCCAACTCTCATTAATTTCACAAAACCAATCCCAATTTTTACAATTCACCTGTACTTTACCAAGTGGTTTCCAGTTTTGCCAACTTCCCTAGATTTTGCGAAGAGTTCTCGGTTTTTCCAACTCTCCTTAATTTCACAAAACCAATCCCAATTTTTACAATTCACCTGTACTTTACCAGGTGGTTTCCAGTTTTGCCAACTTCCCTAGATTTTGCCAAGAGTTTCCGTTTTTTCCAACTCTTATTAATTTCACAAAACCAATCCCAATTTTTACAATTCACCTGTACTTTACCAAGTGGTTTCCAGTTTTGCCAACTTCCCTAGATTTTGCCAAGAGTTTCCGGTTTTTCCAACTCTCCTTAATTTCACAAAACCAATCCCAATTTTTACAATTCACCTGTACTTTACCAAGTGGTTTCCAGTTTTGCCAACTTCCCTAGATTTTGCCAAGAGTTTCCGGTTTTTCCAACTCTTATTAATTTCACAAAACCAATCCCAATTTTTACAATTCACCTGTACTTTACCAAGTGGTTTCCAGTTTTGCCAACTTCCCTAGATTTTGCGAAGAGTTCTCGGTTTTTCCAACTCTCCTTAATTTCACAAAACCAATCCCAATTTTTACAATTCACCTGTACTTTACCAAGTGGTTTCCAGTTTTGCCAACTTCCCTAGATTTTGCCAAGAGTTTCCGGTTTTTCCAACTCTCCTTAATTTCACAAAACCAATCCCAATTTTTACAATTCACCTGTACTTTACCAAGTGGTTTCCAGTTTTGCCAACTTCCCTAGATTTTGCCAAGAGTTTCCGGTTTTTCCAACTCTTATTAATTTCACAAAACCAATCCCAATTTTTACAATTCACCTGTACTTTACCAAGTAGTTTCCAGTTTTGCCAACTTCCCTAGATTTTGCCAACTTCCCTAGATTTTGTCAAGAGTTTCCGGTTTTTCCAACTCTCCTTAATTTCACAAAACCAATCCCAATTTTTACAATTCACCTGTACTTTACCAAGTGGTTTCCAGTGTTGCCAACTTCCCTAGATTTTGCCAAGAGTTTCCGGTTTTTCCAACTCTCATTAATTTCACAAAACTAATCCCAATTTTTACAACACACCTGTACTTTACCAAGTTGTTTCCAGTTTTGCCAACTTCCCTAGATTTTGCAAAGTTTTCTCGATTTTATCAACTCTCCTTAATTTTACAAAAGCAATCCCAATTTTCACAAATCGCCCGTATTTTACCAAGTGGATTCGAATTTTGCCAACTGCCCTAGATTTTGCCATCTCGCCACAATTTAAAAAAAATCCCAATTTCACATCACACCTGATTTTTGTAAAGCCACTCTGAACTTTGCCAACTCCCAAGATTTTCTAACTCTTAGATATTGCGAAGTTGCCTCGATTTTGCCGACACGCCGTAATTTTACAGAAAAAAAGATTGCAATTTTTACATCTCACCTGAATTTTGTCAACTCTCCACGATTTTGCAAGTCACTCCGAATTTTGCCAACTGCCCCTAGTTTTTGCCAACTCCCTAAGTTTTGCCGACTCGCCATAATTTTACAGAAAAAAATCCTAATTTTTACATCTCACCTGAATTTTGCCAACTCCCAAAGATTTTACCAAGTCACTCCGAATTTTGCCAACTCCCTAAGATTTTCCCAACTCACCTGATTTTACTAAGTGGCTTCGAATTTTGCAAACTGCTCTAAATTTTGCCGTATCTCCATTTTCCAAACTGCCTCAGATTTGCCAAGTTGCCTCGTTTTTGACAACTCCCCTTAATTTTCAAAAAAAAAAAAAAAAAATTGGGGAGTTTGAAAGTTTGAAGTGATTCGGCAAATTTAGGAGATGTGTAAAGATTGGGATTAATTTCGTGAAATTAAGGAGATTTGATCAAAAAATTCATACTGATTTGCTACAATTCAGACGAAATATAAATATTGGAAGTCAAATGGCAAAATGTAGGAGAGACGTGAAAATGTGAAAATTGTCTTCCCCCCCCCCCCGAGCGAAAATCTAAGCGCAAGTTTGCTCAGTTGGCAAATTTTGTGCCAAAATTTTGCTCGAGTTGGAAAATTTTGGACTTCTCCTCCCCCCCCCCCCAACCATATTCCTTCGCTAGGCCCCTGCATCGAACCCTGCTGAAAATGGGGCTGCGTTACCGCAGGCGACTTCGAGTGTCCATGCTAACCGTCTAACCATATTCACCGTCGAAAGCGCCTACAATGAGCCCGCGAGCATCAAAACTGGACCTTGAATGATTGGAGAAGGTCGTCTGGTCCGACGAATCTCGTTTCCTGTTGCACCATGTGGACGGCCAGTCTACTAGTTTGCACTAGGATGCACTGTGGGACGAAAAGACGCCGGTGGAGGAAGTGTAACATTTTAGGTAACGTTCTGCTGGGGAACCAGGGTTCCCCAGGAGATTATAACATTATATTAGGGGCATTATATTAGAACAGAACATTATATTAGGCAGGTGGTCATAACGTTTTGGCTCTTCGGTGTATATGTTTGCAGGGCCGGAGCTAGGCCCTGCAAAAAGGAGTCATGCCCCCCCCCCCCTCCTTTTCAGAATGCTATTAATGGTAAGAGAGGCAAAAAAAATTAAATTATTTATATTTCATGCACTTTTCAAGAAATTTCTTGAAGACCTATAAAACGGAAGGGGAAATGTTACACTGCATCGGAAATCCAGTCTCTTGATTAAGGATTAAGGATATCCGGCACTTTTTTTTTTTGCGTTTTTCTCTCTCGATTGCATTTCTTATCCCCCCCCCCCACTTGATATTTTTCTCGGTCCAGGCCTGTGTGTGTGTTCTTGTTCTTCAGATGTGAAACTGCACCTGACGCTGCGTGAAAGATCAGCATAACTGCTGGTGGGTCGCCACGCGACTCTGTTTGCTAAATTTTATCTGTAATTAACATGCAATTGTCTAGTTCAACTCATTCTAACAGAGTTCTAGCATATCTACTAAAGAATCTTGAAATTGTTAGCTGAAAAATAATTTAGTTTCTCGTGAGTGGGATTCGAACCGAACGTCTCCCAGTAGTATGCCAGATGTGCTAACCACTACACCATCAGCGGTGATCATTTTCTTGAGCTATGTGACTTATGGGACACATGAATATATCTACAGATCCATTCATGAGTTCCATATCTATAGGACATCTGTGATACTTTACTATTAAATGGGTTGGGTTGTTTTACCTCCGAGCGGCACTTTTTGCACACCATGGGCTAAATGGCCAGGTCACAAGGACCCGAAGGCTCAGAGAGAGTTGGAGGAGGGCACCCACTGGAACAGCTGTTGGGAGACAGATGGTAGCCTCCCGTCAAGGCCATCCAGCGTGTTCTTTAACGTTGGATTGTTTTACCTCTGAGCGGCACTCTTTTTTCACACCATGGGCTAAATGGCCAGGTCACATGGACCCCGAAGGCTCAGAGAAGGTTGGGGGAGGGGACCCACTGGAACAGCTGTTGGGAGACAGATCGTAGCCTCCCGTCAAGACCATCCAGCGTGTTCTTTAACGTTGGGTTGTTTTACCTCTGAGCGGCACTTTTTTGCACACCAAGGGCTAAATGGCCAGGTCACATGGACCCCGAAGGCTCAGAGAAGGTTGGGGGAGGGGACCCACTGGAACAGCTGTTGGGAGACAGATGGTAGCCTCCCGTCAAGGCCATCCAGCGTGTTCTTTAACGTTGGGTTGTTTTACCTCTGAGCGGCACTTTTTTGCACACCATGGGCTAAATGGCCAGGTCACATGGACCCGAAGGCTCAGAGAGAGTTGGAGGAGGGCACCCACTGGAACAGCTGTTGGGAGACAGATGGTAGCCTCCCGTCAAGGCCATCCAGCGTGTTCTTTAACGTTGGGTTGTTTTACCTCTGAGCGGCACTTTTTTGCACACCATGGGCTAAATGGCCAGGTCACATGGACCCGAAGGCTCAGAGAGAGTTGGAGGAGGGCACCCACTGGAACAGCTGTTGGGAGACAGATGGTAGTCTCCCGTCAAGGCCATCCAGCGTGTTCTTTAACGTTGGATTGTTTTACCTCTGAGCGGCACTCTTTTTTCACACCATGGGCTAAATGGCCAGGTCACATGGACCCCGAAGGCTCAGAGAAGGTTGGGGGAGGGGACCCACTGGAACAGCTGTTGGGAGACAGATGGTAGCCTCCCGTCAAGGCCATCCAGCGTGTTCTTTAACGTGCACAGGGTATGGCTCTCCCACACACGGGGCTACGGCTCAACGTCCCATCCGATGGACAGCGGCCTTCCCAAGCCCATCAGTGTCCCCTACTGACCGTGGGCAGGGCGGGGAATTTTGCGGAGATAAATCTCAACGCTGACTCAGCTGGACTCGAACCTGGGAACTATAGATTACGAACCCAACGCGCTACCGACTGAGCAACCCCCGCCCTTACTCTTAAATGAAATCTGCTGAAAATTTGTTTGTCTTTAAGCGCAGATTATAAACATTTTTCTTTTTTTTTTCGATTTGCGGCAGTGGTCAACACTGCTGACCACTGCCTCAGTTAGAGCTACCACAGTACTCAAAGTTTGCCTTGCTGGAATAGTGGCCAGTACCCACCATGCCACCAGGGCTGATTTTATTTGTTATGCTACTTCCTATTTTGTTATTTCTGCACAGTTGATTTTCGCCAAAGAGTCTGACATTCACGCTGAGAATCTCACGAAATCTCTAAAATGAAAATATGTTGAAGCATTTCTTGTTTTTCAGGAAGACGAGGAGGATGAAGCGTACCTCGTTAAGAAAGTCATCATCCCGGACTCGAAAACATCTTTGCGTGATGACATCGCTGACGTAGAAAGTGCCGCAGAAGACGAAGTAGGAATTCAAGATTTGGAGAAACAGGTAACAACAGGACTGGACTGCAAAAAGTTGGGTTGGGTTGTTTTACCTCTGAGCGGCGCTTTTTTGCACACCATGGGCTAAATGGCCAGGTCACAAGGACCCCGAAGGCTCAGAGAAGGTTGGGGAAGGGACCCACTGGAACAGGACACAGATGGTAGTCTCCCGTCAAGGCCATCCAGCATGTTCTTTAACGTGCACAGGTTATGGCTCTCCCGCACACGGGGCCACGGCGTAACGTCCCATCCGACGGACGGCGGTCTTTCCAAGTCCATCGGTGTCCCCTACTGACCGTGGGCAGGGTGGGGAGTTTTGCGGAGACTGCAAAAAGACTTGGTTGCTTCAGTAACCAATTAAGGATATCTGGACCTTGGGCTCTTCCCTCCACCGCCACTCCCCCCCCCTGCACTCCAATTCCCATTTGCATGTAACTGACACGCAATTATTTGATCATTAGTTTAATAACTATGTTTAAAATAATTTAACTATGCTTCTAGCATGATAAAGATAATTTAAATAATGTAATAAATTGTAGAGTACATAATTTTCTGTACAGAGTAAACTCGGAAAAGTTAAGCAATATAAGCTGAAGACATTCTTCATGCTCTTCCTTTAAACATTTAGCAAAAATTAAACCGAAATTTAAACATTTCATAACTGAACACAAAACGACAAACAACATTGGGTTGGGTTGTTTTACCTCTGAGCGGCACTTTTTTGCACACCATGGGCTAAATGGCCAGGTCACATGGACCCCGAAGGCTCAGAGAAGGTTGGGTGAGGGGACCCACTGGAACAACTGTTGGGAGACTGTTACTGACCGTGGGCAGGGCGGGGAATTTTGCGGAGATAAATCTCAACGCTGACCCAGTTGGGACTCGAACCTGGGAACTAAAGATTACGAGCCTGGCGCGCTACCGACTGAGCCACCCCCGTCCCACAAACAACATTGGAAATGGTATTAGACAGCATTATCCTTTAACCCCAGATGGAGCTTTAGTGATATCGTTCACAATAGTTCTTTTGGAAGGGAACGGAAGGGGAGGGCTGCCAGTTCAGTATGACCTACTGTTCTGGTCATCAATGGCCTCTTTTTCTTATTTCAACTCTGCCGAGGAGTGGTCAACTTCACAGGGTCCTGGTGCTGACCATTTATACGTACTAGACTGGACTAGTTTATGGATCCTGGACTTGCTGCACTGGTGGGCTTTTGTTGAAGGAGAATCTGCCGCTGTGTTTTCTGTTTGCTTCTGGGTTGCCAGCCCTAAGTGAATAGAGGCATGGGATACCTTATATCAGCTGGTGGATAATCCTAATCAGAGGCCATCGCAGGTACCTGAACCTTACTTAGCTAGTTGGGCATCGTCAAGCATAAACTGGAGTAATTGGAGTAATGTGTCTTAGGCAGACCATATGGCTCTTGAAAAAGTGGTTCCTGCCAGCATTGGTGACTTCAGCCTTTAGTGGAGGAGGAACACGTCTTTGCCCCATGCCTGCGATTGGGGGGGGGGAGGGGGAGCTGTTTGATATTGTTGACCCTACCTTTCTCAAAAAAACTTGTTTCTTTAAAAATCCTACTAATCATTATCTCTCTACACATACGTGGATTCTCTTGATATCCTCACGCAGGAATTCCAGCGTTATAACCTAGATATTCTAAGGCTTGCAAGAGACCAGATGGACAGGTAAAGGTGAGATACTTAAAAATAACTTTAATTTTTTCTTTTTAGGCAGGGAGGATGGAAAGCATCTCCAAGGTGTAGGTTTGCTTCTCAGAAGACATGCCAGGATGCTCTTCTAGGATATGACTACATTAATGAAAGATTTCTTAGAGCTAAATGTTTAAAACAAAAATCAAAGACCTAAATATCATCTGTTGTTATGCCCCCACAGAGGACTCTGATGAGAACGAGAACGAGAAGGATACGTTTTACAGCCAGCTTCAGGATATTTTGAATTCTGTGAAGAAAGGAGATATTTCTCTTGTGCTAGGTGACTTCAATGCTAAAGTTTTTTTTATTTTGCACACAATTTTGCACAAAATGGGCTAAATGACCAGGTCACAAGGATCCTAAAGGCGACAGATGGTAGCCTCTCGCCAATGCCATCCAATGTGTTCTTTAACGTGCTCGGGGTATGGCTCTCCCTCACACGGAGCCACAGCTTAACGTCCCATCCGAGGGGCGGGGGTGGCTCAGTCGGTAGCGCGCCAGGCTCGTAATCTGTACTTCCCAGGTTCGAGTCCCAGCTGGGTCAGCGTTGAGATTTATCTCCGCAAAATTCCCCGCCCTGCCAACGGTCAGTAGGGGACACCAATGGGCTTGGAAAGGCCGCCGTCCGTCGGATGGGACGTTAAGCCGTGGCCCCGTGTGCGGGAGAGCCAAACCCTATGCACGTTAAAGAACACGCTGGATGGCCTTGACGGGAGGCTACCATCTGTCTCCCAACAGCTGTTCCAGTAGGTCCCCTCCCCCAACCTTCTCTGAGCCTTCGGGGTCCATGTGACCTGGCCATGGTGTGCAAAAAAGTGCCGCTCAGAGGTAAAACAACCCAACCCGTCCATCCGACGGACGAACGGCGGCCTTTCTTACGCCATCAGTGTCTCCTACTGACTGAAAGCAAGGCGGGGAGTTTTGGGGAGTAAATCTGAACGCTGTCACTGGTGGGACTCAAACCTAGGAACTGTAGATTATGAGCCTGGGACGCTACCGACTTAACCAACCCACCCTCAAAATGTTCTGACACTTCCATGTTATTTGAATGGAAAGTTTCAGTCAAAGATCCTTAACTTTAAAAATACGCTACTTTGGAAAGATCCGACTCAAATCTCTACTTTATCTCTTTAAATCTGGAACAACATTTATATGTTATTTAAAGGATGAATGGAGACTGAATCAGTGAACAAGAGCATCGCCGATCATAACAGTTGATCACAAAAGTTAAAACAAATGATAATTGTACAAACACGACGAGTGTTAACAGTAGCGTCTGCTGTTAATGTTTCCTACTTCAATAAATTTTAAATGAATACCTGGGTTCAAGCCCCGGGTAAGGCATGGATGTATGTGTCGTTTATTCTGCTGAGGTTCTGCCATCCTCTCAGACCTTCTACTATGGCATATAAACTGACAGGCTCCTGTCAGACCTCTGTGGCAAGCAGCTGCTTGAGGGAGTATTTATTTTTACTTTATTTACATTGGATCGTGCGAGCTCACAAAAACCTGGATCGTGTGGGCCCACTCACAGAAATATTGAGCGTGTGCAGTTACCGTTCACAGCAACCTGGAGCGTGTGCAGTAACTGCACACGCTCCAGTTTGCTGTGAACGGTAACTGGAGCGTGTACAGTTGCTGTACACGTTCCTGAGGTCCTGCCATCCTCTCAGACCTTCTACTGTGGCATATAAACTGACAGGCTCCTATCAGACCTCTGTGGCAAGCAGCTGCTTGAGGGGGTATTTATTTTTTTATAGTTGAAAATGGAAATTTGGAAAGATTTGAATGACATCTTTATCACTGATGACGTTTCTTCGTTAAAAATTTATTTTCAAAATGCGGAAGCTTTGAATGTTGTTTTCAAATTCCTATGCATAAAATTGTCGGAGCACTTTTGTTCATAAAGTGTATACCTAAACGTTTATTTTTGCTCAGCTGCATTCTCATTACGAATCAAAATCGCCAACAGTGGTTCTAAACAGGTAGTGACCAGAAATTTTCAAATGAAATAAGAAAAGATTATTAATGATAATGTTTATATACCATACAGACTCTTCACAAAAAAAAATACTTTCAACAAGTACTCTAATATATATTAAAACTTAAAACATTAGTTTTCTTTTCAACAAAACATTTCTTTGAACCAAAAACTTATATAGTGGCCGTTGGGTTAGGTTGTTTTACCTCTGAGCGGCACTTTTTTGCACACCATGGGCTAAATGGCCAGGTCACAAGGACCCCGAAGGCTCAGAGAAGGCTGGGGGAGGGGACCCACTGGAAACCGTCAAGGTCATCCAGTGTGTTCTTTAAAGTGCACATGGTATGGCTCTCCCTCATACGGAGCCAAGGCTTAATGTCCCATCCGACGGACGGTGGTCTTTCCAAGCCCATCGGTGTCCCCTACTGACCGTGGGCAGGGCGGGGAATTTTGCGGAGATAAATCTCAACGCTGACCCAGATTACGAGATTACGAGCCTGGCGCGCTACCGACTGAGCCACCCCCGCCCCTATAGTGGCCGTACGGTCGCGCAAAAAAGTATCCGAACACTATGGTTAATTACAAAAAATTCGGAAAAAATATCTGGCAACGATTTTTTTTAGAAATTAGTGATCTGGCAACCTTCGTGTCACGTGACACGAAGGTTGCCAGATCACTAATTTCTAAAAAAAATCGTTGCCAGATATTTTTTCCGAATTCTTTAATCAACCGTAGTGTTCGGATATTTTTTGAGCGACTGAACACAATCTGTGCATGTTTCTTGATGATTAATTATTATGCGTTAAAAAAGGAAAAAAAAAAGTTTTTATATTCTCAAAAAAATTGTTTTTTTATAAGTTTATTTTACAAGTCTATATATAGGTGCCTAAAATTTCGTTTCTCTTAATGCGGCCACGAGAGAATATCCCCCGAGACCCAGTGGCCACGAGGATGTCCTACAACAATCATCCGCTCTCCATTCACTTCTGCGAGGTTTTAACGTCACCAAACGAAAACCTGCGTTTACTAAAGCCCTAAATGCGTTAGTTTTTTCTATTCTTTGCTTTATGCAATTAAGTTCAACGCATCAATATGTCTTTCTTCCGATCTTCATTTATCCAATTTTTGACCCTTCTCCCTTCTACGAATGTTCTATCTCATCTCATCTTTCCCAGCATCTTCCAAAGTCTCACCACATCCAAGAGAGCTGGTGAGTTTCTTAATCCAAGCTCTTCCTTTTCTGCTCATCCACAGTCTTCTCGCATCTTTAGCATCCTTTGCTCTTCTTCTTCCTCTTTGCTACCGCTCACCCCAACTCATCCTCCTCTCTCTCTCTTTTTTTCTATTTTTTTTTTCATTCCTTTTTTTTTTTAATTTTTTATGCACGAGATGCAAAAGAGAGCTCGGGACTTGCTTCTTCGTTGGTCGGACTGCGCACGCCAGGAAGAGACAGAAGGAGAGAGAGCGACAGACAAGAAAAATGAACGAACGAACGAAAAACTCGAGGGAGGCGGGAGGGGGGAAGAAAGAAAGAAAGAAAGAAAGAAAACGAGGAGAGAAGAGGGTGGAAGGAAAGAAAGAAGCAAAGAAAAAACGCGGGCCTGTTCTCCCCGATCAACTGGTTGCCTGGCTGTGGCGAACATCGAGAGTTGTCCGGTTGCCATGACAACGAGCAGCCTTTTATACCTACTCTGACATCAAAGTCGCCGTCTCTTGCAGTCTCCGCTCGGAAGGAAGGAGAGAATGATGGAGAGAATAGAGGAAGGGTGGGGGGGGGGAGAGAGAGAGGAGGGAAGCGGCTAAGGCAGGAACAAAACAGAAGCTCGTGGCTGGCGCGTGTGCTTGCGTGTATGTGTTTGCGTCTCCCTACGTGCAAGCCCAGTTGAACTTCGTGTTCTTGACCTTTTCGCAGAGGACGACTAACCCAACGAGGGTTTTAGGCATCTTCTGTCCTATGATGAAATTGTCGCAGAACAAAACAACCGGATACTTAATCTTACTTCTTCACATGTCGGATTTTAGGGAAGAAATTTCTGGAAATGAGTACGAAAGAAATTCTCTCCATTTTCCGTTCCCTTCGCATCGAAATGTGGCTCTTTTTTAACAGCATCGTCACCAGGAGGTTTCAATGGAGAGAAAAAGTGAGCTGAGAACACTTCTTCGTGTCGGTATCTTCTTACCTGCGCTGCTAAATGAACAGAACCGTCTTCAGTGCAACAGGTGCTGTCATTTCGTTAATTTCTGAGCCCACTCTTACAGTTGGGTTGGGTTGTTTTACCTCTGAGCGGCACTTTTTTTGCACACCATGGGCTAAATGACCAGGTCACAAGGACCCCGAAGGCTCAGAGAAGGTTGGGGGAGGGGACCCACTGGAACAGCTGTTGGGAGACAGATGGTAGCCTCTCGTCAAGACCATCCAGGGTGTTCTTTAACGTTGGGTTGTTTTACCTCTGAGCGGCACTTTTTTGCACACCATGGGCTAAATGGCCAGGTCACAAGGACCCCGAAAGCTCAGAGAAAAATGGCCAGGTCACAAGGTCACAAGGGACCCACTGGAACAGATGTTGGGAGACAGATGGTAGCCTCCCGTCAAGGCCATCCAGCGTGTTCTTTAACGTTGGGTTGTTTTACCTCTGAGCGGCACTTTTTTGCACACAATGGGCTAAATGGCCAGGCCACAAGAACCCCGAAGGGTCAGAGAAGGTTGGGGGAGGGGACCCACTGGAACAGCTGTTGAGAGACAGATGGTAGCCTCCCGTCAAGGCCATCCAGCGTGTTCTTTAACGTGCACAGAGTATGGCTCTCCCGCACACGGGGCCACGGCTTAACGTAGCATCCGACGGACGACGGCCTTTCCAAGGCCATCGGTGTCCCCTACTGACCATGGGCAAGGAGTTTTGTGGAGATAAATCTCAACGCTGACCTAGCTGGAACTCGAACCTGGGAACTACAGATTACAAGCCTGGCGCGCTACCGACTGAGCCACCCCCGCCCCCACTCTTACAGAGCGAATCAATATTAATTTGCTTTGGTGATGGAAAAAACAGTCAGCGAAATAGAGCTAACTCTGTAAGCTAACCCTGTAACTGTGTGGGAAGAGACGGTGGCTCAGTTGATAGCGTGCCAGGTTCGTAATCTTTCAATTCCCAGGTTCGAGTCCCACCAGGGCAAGCTTTCAGACCTATCTCCCCATAACCTTCCGCCCTGCCTTGGTCAGAAGGGAACACCGATGGGACGTTAAGTCATAGCCCCGTGTGCGGGAGAGCCATACCCTGTGCACGTTAAAGAACACGCTGGATGGCCTTGACGGAAGGCTACCATCTGTCTCCAAACAGCTGTTCCAGTGGGTCCCCTCCCCCAACCTTCTCTGAGCCTTCGAGGTCCTTGTGATCTGGCCGTTTAGCCCATGGTGTGCAAAAAAAGTGCCGCTCACAGGTAACCCAACCTCTTCCCCAAACTTTCTCTGAACTATTGGGGTCATTGTAACCTGATCATTAGCCCATTGTGCGTCAAAAAATTATCATTATCATCATCATCATCCTCAAGCAGCCATCGGCTACGGAGGTCCAACCAGACCGTGCAATTTAGTTCTCCAAGCAAGTCTATCCTGAACTACATCTACTGCATCTGGCCACTGAACACCAATTCTAACAAGGTCCTGTTTGACATTGTCTGCCCACCGCATCCTAGGTCTCCCCTTCTTTCTGAGGCCTTTAGGCACACTGTTCATAACCCTATTCGCCAATCTATAATTATTCATACGGGCAACATGGCCAAACCAACAGAGTCTCTCTCTGCAAAATATGCTGCTTAAAGGAGGTTGCAAACTCCTTTGCCTAACCTCATCATTAGTTACAAAGTTGAACCACCTAATGCCCAAGATACTGCGTAAGCATCTGGAATCAAAAGCATCTAGTTTCCTGTTATCTTGTTTACACAGCGGCCAAGTTTCACTACCATAACTAACCCTAGAAAGAACCAAACTATTATACAGTCTAATTTTAGTCTTTAGGTGTATACGCCTATTTCTCCACACTCTCCATAGATTCTTAAAAGTCCCGGCAGCAATACCTATTCGTCTGTTAATCTCATGCCGCACATCACCAGTATCAGTTACATAGCTCCCAAGGTAATTAAATTGTGACCCCTTTACTGCAACCATTCAGATTAACTGAATCACAACCTGCCTGACCAATTTTCATCACTTTAGTTTTATCTCTGTTTATAACCAAACCTACTCTACTACCAGTCTCATCAACAGCTCGAATGAAAAAGTTCATCTCATCAACATCATTTGCCAAAAGGGCTAAATCATCAGCATAATCTAAATCAGAAATTTTCGTATCTCCAGCCCATTTAAGGCCAAAATCTTTCCCTTGCAGTGAATTTCGCATAACATAATCAATAACCCAGCTAAAGAGAAAAGGAGACAAAATGCACCCTTGTCGAACACCAGAAGTAATGCTAAACCAATTGCTACAAGCCTTACCAACTCTCACACCCGACTCAGTGTTATTATAGAGAGCTTTCATTATGTTAACTAACTTGTCTGATATACCATATGATCTCACAATCAACCACAAATTATGACGATCAACAGAGTCGAAAGCCTTTTTGAAATCAACAAAGCTAGCAACCAAAGGTTTCTGAAACTCTAAACATTTCTCAAGAATCTGCCTAAGTGAAAATATCTGATCCACACATCCCCTACCACTTCTGAATCCACATTGCTCATCACGCAATTCACTGTCAACCAGATTCTTAATTCTATTAAGCGCAATCATGGAAAGAACTTTCCCTGGAACAGAGAGTAGGCTGATACCCCTATAGTTATCACAAGAACTGCGATCACCTTTTTTGAAAATAGGGATAACAATAGTAAAATACTTAGGAACCATGCCTTTATCATAAAAGATATTCAGAATTTCAGTCATCCAAGTGGTAACCGAAACATTCCCAGCTCTAAGCATTTCCGTAGTAATTTCATCTACCCCTGGGGATTTATGAAGTTTAAGTTTAGAAACAGCCAAAATAACTTCAGATTGTGTTAGAGGGCCAACATTAAAGCCACCAATGCATCTATTATCATTGCAAACAATGGGAGTAGAACTAACTACATTGTTTAGAACATCACTGAAATGCTCAGCCCACCTAGCCATGACAGAATCCTCCCCTTCTATAACCTTACCTTGTTTATCCTTCAATCCTTTTATACCTGTCCGTTTTCTACCCCACAAAACATTAATTATCTGGTACAGCTCTCTGCTGTTGTGCTGTCTAACTCCTTCCTCGGCTTTGTCAGCCAAACCATCAAGCCAAAGATTCTTATCAGCAGCTAACTGATCTTTTACACGTGTATTAAGTTCTCTGTAATGCTTTCTATTAGGTCTAGTAGGGTATAGATTAAGGACATTCCTGCAGTTCTTTCTTTCCGAAATAAGCTCAAGTGCCTTATCACTCAGATAATTCTGTCTCTTCTGCTCCTTTTTTCCTAAAAGAGTACTGTTAGTGTCCAAAAACGCCTGTTTAAAATGATCCCATTCTTCCTCAACTTCAGTAGTAAGCATACCATGACTGTCATAATGACTAAGTAACCTATCATGGTAAGCTTTGGCTATAACTGGATCTTTCAGAGCTTCAGTATTAAAAGTAAATTTTTTAACCCTAGCACAACACTTTTTAAGTTTAAGTTGCAACACACTTT
Source organism: Ryuthela nishihirai (assembly GCA_038380435.1). Taxonomy (NCBI): domain Eukaryota; kingdom Metazoa; phylum Arthropoda; class Arachnida; order Araneae; family Heptathelidae; genus Ryuthela; species Ryuthela nishihirai. The sequence continues at coordinate 67,165,895 of JAWZYU010000019.1, read as the reverse complement.
TAACAAGGTAATGGTCAGATCCAATTTCAGCTCCCCTATATGCCCTGGTATTCCTAACAGAACTAGCCCATTTGCTGTTAATTAATATGTAATCAATCATATTCTTATGCAGCCCATCAGGTGAAACCCATGTGTACTTATGTATGTCACGGTGTTTGTAATAAGTGTTAGTTATTCTGAATCCATTGAGTTTACTTACCTGTAGGAGACGTTGCCCATTGCCATTGCAGCTACCAATACCAAAAGGGCCTATTACTCCTCCCCAAAGATCAGAGTCAGTACCAACTTTGGCATTGAAGTCACCAAGAACATGGGTAATATCTCCTTTCTTGACAGAATTCAAAATATCCTGAAGTTGTTCATAAAACCTATCCTTCTCATCCTCATCGGCATCCTCAGTGGGGGCATAACAGCAGATAACATTCAAGTCTTTAATGCTTGTCTGAAATTTTGCTGTAAGAAACCTTTCATTAATGCACTCATATCCTAGAAGAGCATCGCTAGCGTGTCTGCTGAGAAGCAGACCCACGCCTTGGTGATGCTTATTGTCGTCCCACCCTGAAAAGAGAAATTTAAGTTTATTTTTAAGAATCTGACCTTTATCTGTCCATCTGGTCTCTTGCAAGCCGAGAATATCTAAATTATAATGGTGGAATTCTTGTGTGAGGACATCAAGAGAAAAAGCTCTGTGCAGAGTCCTCACATTCCAACTACCTATGGAGAGAAAATGGTTAGTGGGATGTTTAAAGAAACTATGTTTATTGAGAGAGGGAATGCCGACAATATCAAACAGCCCCCTAATCGCAGACATGGGGCAAAGACCCGTTCCCCCACTACTAAAGGCTGAAGCCATCTACACTGGAAGACTTCCTCCAATGTAGAATTTGACGATGCCAATAGAAGCAAAGAGTTCAGGTGCCTGCGATGACTTCTGCTCAGGATTATCCACCAGCTGATAAACATATCCTGTGAATCTATTCACTTGGGGCTGTCAACCCACAAACAAACAGAAAACACAGCGGAAGATTTTCCCTCCACAGAAGCCCACCAGTCCAGCAAAATCAGGATCCATAATCAAGCTCAGAGCCATATATCTGTCAAGTCCAGTAGGTTTATATGGTCAGCATCAGGACCCTGTGTGGTTAAAAAGAAAAGTAGCCATAGTTGTCCAGATCAGTAGGCCACACTAATCTGGCAGCCCTCCCCTTCCGTTCACTTCCACAAGAGAGTATCTCTTTTGAAAGGTACTAATGGTCTTCACCACGAGAATCAGCTCCACAGTGAACAGTTCGTACGTTACCTGCTGATCGTTCTATTTTGTTGACGTTTTGTTCAGCATTCGAAACTTAAAGCACTCATGACTTTTTAACTAAATTGCATCGAACGATAGAAAGATTGAATTATAATTGTATATTTGGGTTGTTTTACCTCTGAGCGGCACTTTTTTGTACACCATGGGCTAAATGGCCAGGTCACATGGACCCCGAAGGCTCAGAGAAGGTTGGGGAAGGGGACCCACTGGGACAGCTGTTGGGAGACAGATGGTAGCCTCCCGTCAAGGCCATCCAGCGTGTTCTTTAACGTTGGATTGTTTTACCTCTGAGCGGCACTTTTTTGCACACCATGGGCTAAATGGCCAGGTCACATGGACCCCGAACGCTCAGAGAAGGTTGGGGAAGGGGACCCAATGGAACAGCTGTTGGGAGACAGATGGTAGCCTCCCGTCAAGGCCATCCAGCGTGTTCTTTAACGTTGGGTTGTTTTACCTCTGAGCGGCACTTTTTTGCACACCATGGGCTAAATGGCCAGGTCACATGGACCCCGAAGGCTCAGAGAAGGTTGGGGAAGGGGACCCACTGGAACAGCTGTTGGGAGACAGATGGTAGCCTCCCGTCAAGGCCATCCAGCGTGTTCTTTAACGTTGGGTTGTTTTACCTCTGAGCGGCACTTTTTTGCACACCATGGGCTAAATGGCCAGGTCACATGGACCCCGAAGGCTCAGAGAAGGTTGGGGGAGGGGACCCACTGGAATAGCTGTTGGGAGACAGATGGTAGCCTCCCGTCAAGGCCATCCAGCGTGTTCTTTAACGTTGGGTTGTTTTACCTCTGAGCGGCACTTTTTTGCACACCATGGGCTAAATGGCCAGGTCACATTGACCCCGAAGGCTCAGAGAAGGTTGGGGAAGGGGACCCACTGGAACAGCTGTTGGGAGACAGATGGTAGCCTCCCGTCAAAGCCATCCAACATGTTCTTTAACGTTGGGTTGTTTTACCTCTGAGCTGCACTTTTTTGCACACCATGGGCTAAATGGCCAGGTCACATGGACCCCGAAGGCTCAGAGAAGGTTGGGGAAGGGGAGCCACTGGAACAGCTGTTGGGAGACAGATGGTAGACTCCCGTCGAAGCCATCCAACGTGTTCTTTAACGTTGGGTTGTTTTACCTCTGAGCGGCACTTTTTTGCACACCATGGGCTAAATGGCCAGGTCACATGGGCCCCGAAGGCTCAGAGAAGGTTGGGGGAGGGGACACACTGGAACAGCTGTTGGGAGACAGATGGTAACCTCCCGTCAAGGCCATCCAGCGTGTTCTTTAACGTGCACAGGGTATGGCTCTCCCGCACACGGGGACACGGCTTAACGTCCCATCCGACGGACGGCGGCCTTTCCAAGTCCATCCAAGCCCATCGGTGTCCCCTACTGACCGTGGGCAGGACGGGGAATTTTGCGGAGATAAATCTCAACGCTGACCCAGCTTTGACTCGAACCTGGGAACTACAGATTACGAGCTTGGCGCGCTCCGACTGAGCCACCCCCGCCCCTATATAATTGTATATAGGAAGGTGTGTTCTGAAATAGTATTTACCGAAATAGCTGCATCAATTAACTATAATAACGAAATCTGTAGCTGAAAAATGCATTTTACTAGATTATCAGAAGATTAATTTTCATTTAATGGCAATTTGATTTGCACGGTGCGTCAGAATTGATCGTGCGTTAAATTTTGATGGTCCTAATCGAGTGAATTACGATATAATAATGTGCTGTGAAATAATTTTCCGGGAAAGCTGAATTTTTAGGTAAACTGCTTTCTGTTAAATTTTAAACTCTATTATTTCCTGTGATGGACAAAAGATTAACTTTTGATGATGTTTTGTGCAACATTCGAGTTTTTTTAAAGCCTTGCTTCCCCCCCCCCCTCGCTGGTAAGGGAACTGACGTGTCACTTCTGTGGAAGGAGTGAACTATTTAAGTCTTTTAAGCAGCCATACGCTAAGATTGGGTTGTTTTACCTCTGAGCGCCAGGCTCGTAATCTGCAGTTCCCAGGTTCTAGTCCCAGATGGGTCAGTGTTGAGACTTATCTCCGCAAAACTACCCACCCTGTCCACGGCCACCAGAGTAATACAGATGGGCTAGGAAAAGCCGCCGTCCGTCGGATGGGACGTGAAGCCGTTGTCCCGTGTGCGGGAGAGCCATACCCTGTGCACGTTAAAGAACACACTGGATGGCCTTGACGGGAGGCTACCATCTGTCTCCCAACAGCTGTTCCAGTGGGTTCCCTCCCCCAACCTTCTCTGAGCCATCGGGGCTCATGTGACCTGGCCATTTAGCCCATGGTGTGCAAAAAAGTGCCGCACAGAGGTGAAACAATCCAACGTTAAAGAACACGCTGGATGGCCTTGACGGGAGGCTACCATCTGTCTCCCAACAGCTGTCCAATGTGTCTCCTCCCCCAACCTTCTCTGAGCCTTTCAATCTCGGAGTAATCTCGGAAGAAAAAAAGAACCTCGGAGCAAAAAAGGCCACTCAAAGGTAAAACAACAACCCAAATCTAGAAGTATGTAGACTTGGTTGCATGGGATTATGTGGATTAAAGAGATCCACGCTAAGCTAATGATGGATATTCAATGTATACTTTTAACAATCAGTGAACAATTAGTATTAACTCTCTAGTTCACAATATCCTTCTCAAGTCAACTCTCCAAGATCAAAGTCTCGAAACTGTGAAGTTCTGGTTTCGAGACAGAAACTTGTACGAAATTTCCTCTTGTATAAGTTAACAATCTGTTGCTGCCTGAACACTCGCATTTTCTAACTTAGAAAAGAGTAGAAATAGAAAGAAAAATAAAAACTTTTCCTGTTCCAATGACTGACTTTTCTTTTTATACGATCCCTTTTTGTCTGTTTCTGTGATCTCCCCAGGGTGCTGAGGCTGCGTCCCCAAGTGATCGATTCTTCACGTACGAGTACCACGTGATCTACAGCCACAGCTACTCCGTTCCTGTGCTCTACCTCATCGCCTGCCATTCAGGTAAAGGAATTCTCTTCTCCTTTTCTCTTCCACTTGCAATGGAGACGAAACAGATCCAAGTTTTTATGATGTGAAGAGCACAGTTATTACAAGTCTTGTTCGTTTCAGAAAAGTAAAATGACGATGATTCTGTACTCGACTCTTATAAATGATATGATAATAATAGGAAAGGAGAAGTCATATATCCACCATAAGAATTGAAGAATAGTAATTCTAATTCCTGATATTAAATGATCGAGTTTTAGCAAAAATGCATCCGCCATTTACTCGCGGATTTACGGGATCTCAGACCTAGATTCATTTCTGAGACCATTATTTTTCATACTAAATTGTTATAAACTGATTTTTGCAAAGAAAATGATCTGATCGATTGTAAATGAAACTTATTGAAATATACTGCTCACAAAAATTAGGGGATGTTTCAAAATGAATATGAAGCGAAGAAATATCCCCTAATTTTTGTGAGCAGTATACAATCAAATCAGATATTACTAAATATGAGGGGAGTAGTTACAGTTGGGATAAAACCAGTTAACTTTTACACAGTCGTATCAGAATAATATGACCACCTACCATAAATATGGTAGGTGGTCTATTATTCTGATACCACTGCGTATTTCTTTAATTGGATTTAAACTGTATTTTGTTTTTAGAGTTGGTTATAAAAGTGCATGTGTGAAAAGATTTAGTTTTCTTAACTTTGGAATAATGATCAGTTTTATTATGTTTTAAACTATTAATATGTCGGGTTGGGTTGTTTTACCTCTGAGCGGCACTTTTTTGCACACCATGGGCTAAACAGCCAGGTCACAAGGACCCCGAAGGCTCAGAGAATGTTGGGGGAGGGGACCCACTGGAACAGCTGTTGGGAGGCAGATGGTAGCCTCCCGTCAAGGCCATCCAGCGTGTTCTTTAACGTGCACAGGGTATGGCGCTCCCGCACACGGGGCCACAGCTTAACGTCCCATCCGACGGACGGCGTCCTTTACCAAGCCCATCGGTGTCCCCTACTGAGCGTGGGGAGGGCGGGGAATTTTGCGGAGATAAATCTCAACTGGACTCGAACCTGGGAACCACAGATTACGAGCCTGGCGCGCTACCGACTGAGCCACCCCCGCCCCATTTTTAATTTGTCATATTCTGTAAGCTTTATTTTCTTCTATACTACAATATTATTTAGTTCAATTCCGTTTGGTTCTTCAATATACATAGAGTGTTTATTGTTTGAGATTGGATATGCGTGGATAATCTTTTACTTGTGGTTAATATTATTTTTTACATTGAGAAATTGCCAATTAAAATCCTTTACTAATTTGTCAATATTTACAGAATTAGGAGGTGTTTTTAGATGAGATGGTTATTCTTTAGAACGGGGTTCTCAACGTGGGGTACGAGGTAAAATTATTTGGGGTACACCGTGAGAGCTCAAAAGTCGCTAAGTTGGCAACACTGATGTGCAAAAATGTCCTTTTTTGTGTTTACCGATATATATATAATTTACGAATACAAAATTTAATGTGTATATGTATATATAAATGTTTTATTCCCATTGTTATACTATAACTATAGTTTTATCTATCTATACAAGGGGTATGCCAGATACATACACATTTCCAGGGGGTACGTGGTGCATAAAAGGTTGAGAACCACTGATATATATGTTTTATTTTATTCCCATTGTTATACTATAACTATAGTTTTATCTATCTATACAAGGGGTACGCCAGTTACATACACATTTCCAGGGGGTACGTGAAGCATAAAACGTTGAGAACCACTGATATATATGTTTTATTTTATTCACATTGTTATACTATAACTATAGTTTTATCTATCTATACAAGGGGTACGCCAGTTACATACTCATTTCCAGGGGGTACGTGAAGCATAAAAGGTTGAGAACCACTGATATATATGTTTTATTTTATTCCCATTGTTATACTATAACTATAGTTTTATCTATCTATACAAGGGGTACGCCAGTTACATACACATTTCCAGGGGGTACGTGAAGCATAAAAGGTTGAGAACCACTGATATATATGTTTTATTTTATTCCCATTGTTATACTATAACTATAGTTTTATCTATCTATACAAGGGGTACGCCAGTTACATACTCATTTCCAGGGGGTACGTGAAGCATAAAAGGGTGAGAACCACTGATATATATGTTTTATTTTATTCCCATTGTTATACTATAACTATAGTTTTATCTATCTATACAAGGGGTACGCCATTTACACACACATTTCCCGGGGGTACGTGAAGCATAAAAGGTTGAGAACCACTGATATATATGTTTTATATTATTCCCATTGTTATACTATAACTATAGTTTTATCTATCTATACAAGGGGTACGCCAGTTACATACACATTTCCAGGGGGTATGTGAAGCATGAAATGTTGAGAACCACTGATATATATGTTTTATTTTATTCCCATTATTATACTATAACTATAGTTTTATCTATCTATACAAGGGGTACGCCAGTTACATACTCATTTCCAGGGGGTACGTGAAGCATAAAAGGTTGAGAACCACTGATATATATGTTTTATATTATTCCCATTGTTATACTATAACTATAGTTTTATCTATCTATACAAGGGGTACGCCAGTTACATACACATTTCCAGGGGGTACGTGGTGCATAAAAGGTTGAGAACCACTGATATATATGTTTTATATTATTCCCATTGTTATACTATAACTATAATTTTATCTATCTATACAAGGGGTACGCCAGTTACATACACATTTCCAGGGGGTACATGAAGCATAAAAGGTTGAGAACCACTGATATATATGTTTTATTTTATTCCCATTGTTATACTATAACTATAGTTTTATCTATCTATATACGAGGTACGCCAGTTGCATACACATTTCCAGGGGGTACGTGAAGCATAAAAGGTTGAGAACCACTGATATATATGTTTTATTTTATTCCCATTGTTATACTATAACTATAGTTTTATCTATCTATATACGGGGTACGCCAGTTACATACTCATTTCCAGGGGGTACGTGAAGCATAAAAGGTTGAGAACCACTGATATATGTATGTTTTATTTTATTCCCATTGTTATACTATAACTATAGTTTTATCTATCTATACACGGGGTACGCCATTTACATACACATTTCCAGGGGGTATGTGAAGCATAAAAGTTTGAGAACCACTGATATATATGTTTTATTTTATTCCCATTGTTATTCTATAACTATAGTTTTATCTATCTATACAAGAGGTACGCCATTTACATACACATTTCCAGGGGGTATGTGAAGCATAAAAGGTTGAGAACCACTGATATATATGTTTTATTTTATTCCCATTGTTATACTATAACTATAGTTTTATCTATCTATACACGGGGTACGCCAGTTACATACTCATTTCCAGGGGGTACGTGAAGCATAAAAGATTGAGAACCACTGATATATATGTTTTATTTTATTCCCATTGTTATACTATAACTATAGTTTTATCTATCTATACAAGGGGCACGCCAGTTACATACACATTTCCAGAGGGTACGTGAAGCATAAAAGGTTGAGAACCACTCATATATATGTTTTATTTTATTCCCATTGTTATACTATAACTATAGTTTTATCTATCTATACAAGGGGTACGCCAGTTACATACACATTTCCAGGGGGTACGTGAAGCATAAAAGGTTGAGAACCACTGATATATATGTTTTATTTTATTCCCATTGTTATACTATAACTATAGTTTTATCTATCTATACAAGGGGCACGCCAGTTACATACTCATTTCCAGGGGGTACGTGAAGCATAAAAGGTTGAGAACCACTCATATATATGTTTTATTTTATTCCCATTGTTATACTATAACTATAGTTTTATCTATCTATACAAGGGGCACGCCAGTTACATACACATTTCCAGAGGGTACGTGAAGCATAAAAGGTTGAGAACCACTGATATATATGTTTTATTTTATTCCCATTGTTATACTATAACTATAGTTTTATCTATCTATACAAGGGGTACGCCAGTTACATACACATTTCCAGGGGGTACGTGAAGCATAAAAGGTTGAGAACCACTGATATATATGTTTTATTTTATTCCCATTGTTATACTATAACTATAGTTTTATCTATCTATACAAGAGGTACGCCAGTTACATACACATTTCCAGGGGGTACGTGAAGCATAAAAGGTTGAGAACCACTGATCTATATGTTTTATTTTATTCCCATTGTTATACTATAACTATAGTTTTATCTATCTATACAAGGGGTACGCCAGTTACATACACATTTCCAGGGGGTACGTGAAGCATAAAAGGTTGAGAACCACTGATATATATGTTTTATTTTATTCCCATTGTTATACTATATCTATAGTTTTATCTATCTATACAAGGGGTACGCCAGTTACATACACATTTCCAGGGGGTACGTGAAGCATAAAAGGTTGAGAACCACTGATATATATGTTTTATTTTATTCCCATTGTTATACTATAACTATAGTTTTATCTATCTATACAAGAGGTACGCCAGTTACATACACATTTCCAGGGGGTACGTGAAGCATAAAAGGTTGAGAACCACTGATCTATATGTTTTATTTTATTCCCATTGTTATACTATAACTATAGTTTTATCTATCTATACAAGGGGTACGCCAGTTACATACACATTTCCAGGGGGTACGTGAAGCATAAAAGGTTGAGAACCACTGATATATATGTTTTATTTTATTCCCATTGTTATACTATAACTATAGTTTTATCTATCTATACAAGAGGTACGCCAGTTACATACACATTTCCAGGGGGTACGTGAAGCATAAAAGGTTGAGAACCACTGATCTATATGTTTTATTTTATTCCCATTGTTATACTATAACTATAGTTTTATCTATCTATACAAGGGGTACGCCAGTTACATACACATTTCCAGGGGGTACGTGAAGCATAAAAGGTTGAGAACCACTGATATATATGTTTTATTTTATTCCCATTGTTATACTATAACTATAGTTTTATCTATCTATACAAGGGGTACGCCAGTTACATACACATTTCCAGGGGGTACGTGAAGCATAAAAGGTTGAGAACCACTGATATATATGTTTTATTTTATTCCCATTGTTATACTATATCTATAGTTTTATCTATATATTATTTATTTATGAGCCACCCCCGCCTCCAATCGAACTAACCTTTAGCGTATTTGGGTGCAGAAAAAAAAAGAGCAAAGGACCGGGTTCGAATCGTGGATACCTTTAAGTGTGCTGAGATCTCGTTTTCCTCACAATTCTTTGGTGCATTATACTAACTTCAGATGATTTCTTTCAGGGGTGTCTCTTTGGCTTAATATAATGACCATTATTTGTAATATTTTTTAATGACCTATGTGATTTACCATTGAACGGGATTAGCATTGTATTTGCACGTGATATTGCACTGGTTTACCTTGGCAGCAATGATAATATTGTTATAAAAATGAATGAGGATTTAAAAGAAATAAATAACTGGTTTGTGAAAAATATGCTAATTTTAAATGTCAACAAATCGAAATATATAAATTTTAGACTAAAAAATAAGTGTATTGATGAACTATGCAATAAGTTAATTTATCATGACATAAACTGTCAAAATTGGTCATGTTCTTGTCCAGTTATACAGGGTGTTGATGGTTTTAGATATCTGGGAGTATTTATAGATAGTAACCTCACATGAAAGTTGCATGCAAAAAACGTAATAAAAAAGCTTGAATATCATGATTTCAAGAATATATTTTATTAGAAGTGTTTTGAATTTGTCCATGTTGTTGGAAAAAAATTAACAATTCGTGAATAAAATCTTATTTGGAATATGGTATTATTTCATGGGGTGGCCTTTATGAATCAAATTTGAGACCTATTCAGAATCTTCAAAACTATGCGTTGAGGTGCATGCTCAAGAAACGAAAGTCTGATAGCATCCAAAATTATTATACTTCTTGGGGGCGGGGGTGGCTCAGTCGGTAGTGCGCCAGGCTGGTAATCTGTAGTTCCCAGGTTCGAGTCCCAGCTGGGTCAGCGTTGAGATTTATCTCCGCAATATTCCCCGCCCTGCCCACGGTCAGTAGGGGACACCGATGGGCTTGGAAAGACCGCCGTCCGTCGGATGGGACGTTAAGCCGTGGCCCCATGTGCGGGAGAGCCATCCCTGTGCACGTTAAAGAACACGCTGGATGGCCTTGACGGGAGGCTACCATCTGTCTCCCAACAGCTGTTCCAGTGGGTCCCCTCCCCCAACCTTCTCTGAGCCTTCGGGGTCCATGTGACCTGGCCATTTAGCCCATGGTGTGCCAAAAAGTGCCGCTCAGATGTAAAACAAACCAATTATACTTCTTTACAAATTTTACAAGTCCGAAAATTATATATTTACGATTTGTTAACATATATTGTCAAAAATTGGGATGATTCAAATGTAAAAGTTTCAATAAAAATACCAGACTTTCAACAGTTGTACATTTAAATGTGATTACTCCCAGAAAAAGAGCTTTTTGCAAACATTATATATGCCTGGCTCCTAAAATATTCAATAATTTACCTTACAACATAAAAAAATTAAAGAAATCTTTATCTTTTTAAAAAATTAATTGTGAAATGGATACTCGAGCAAAAGGTAGAAAATTTCTTATATTAATTATGCCTTGCATGATTATAGTGTCTAAATACACATTTTGAGTCATAATGTTAACGAGTTTATTATATGTCAGTGTTAAATAGGGGCGGGGGTTGCTCAGTCGGTAGCGCGCCAGGCTCGTAATCTGTAGTTCCCAGGTTCGAGTCCCAGCTGGGTCAGCGTTGAGATTTATCTCCGCAAAATTTCCCCGCCCTGCCCACGGTCAGTAGGGGACATCGATGGGCTTGGAAAGGCCGCCGTCCGTCGGATGGGACGTTAAGCCGTGACCCCGTGTGCGGGAGAGCCATACCCTGTGCACGTTAAAGAACACGCTGGATGGCCTTGACGGGAGGTTACCAGCTGTCTTCCAACAGCTGTTCCAGTAGGTCCCCTCCCCCAACCTTCTCTGAGCATTCGGGGTCCATGTGACCTGGCCATTTAGCCCATGGTGTGCAAAAAAGTGTCGCTCAGAGGTAAAACAATCCAATCAGTGTTAAATAAGTTGGTAGTGTTGGTTTACAATATTTTATGTTTTCTTAATCTAATATCTCCACAAACGAGCTTTGGCTCATGTGGAGTTTTGAATTTTACACTTTCAAAATTGTTTATTTACTTTGGAAAAGAAAACATTTATTCCTTTTGTTATTATAAGTTTTAAATTACATGTTTGTAATGTATCAAAAGTGTGAAATAAATTTGAATTGAATTGAAATAAAAAAAAAGTTTATTTAGGCCTCCCCTCAGGTTTTCTAAGGCATATTGTACTGATTGGCTGGCTCCTGTCAGACCATTTCCTCACAGGTCTGACCGTGGGTAGGGAATTTTTGCGGAGATAAATCAACGCTGACTCAGCTGAGGCTCGAACCTGGGAATTGCAGATTACGAGCCTGGCGCGCTACCGACTGAGCCACCCCCGTGCCCTTGTGTTTTAGGAAGTGTTATGAAAGCTTTTTTTCCCCCCCCCCCTATTACTTCTGTCCCAATTAACTACCGCATATTCCAACAAATGAACGAACCTTTTCGTAATATTCGGTAATGACTTCCGTTCTCTTTCGCAGATGCAACTTTTCTTGCCAACCGCCCTCCAGGAAACTTATCAGACGGTCAATCCATTGAAGAGTTGTTTGAAGCCACCAGTAACAGACGTAGTGATATTAGCCATCGTTTGCCCTGGTGACCTTTGAACTCTGCCCCCAGCAACCGTTTAGCCGCGAAGCGAGAGGAAGTGCATCTCTTCCCCCTGCTTTGCATATCTCGTGCGATCGATCGCGTTGCGCGCGACAGGAGGCGCTGCCGAAAGGCCAGTCGGGAAACAAGAAGGGTGGAGGGGTGGAAAGGGAGGGGAGGACACCGTGGCGCGAGCATGTGACTGACTGGGGATGCCACGTGTCGGGTCACGTGACCCGGGTGGCTGCAGTTAAAAATAACTTGCGAGCTAGATTTCTCGGTGTGATCTCTTCTTCATTCGGAACTCCGTTTCCTCATCAAAGCATTTGTTTCGACCCAATTCAACGAAGAGGAGGAGGGATGATAAGGATGGAGGAGGATGCAGAGGACGAAAGAAGCTGGACAGAGTAGATGATTGTCGAAGGAAAACAACGAATTGTATACTTGTTTCAATCCACGTTGTTCACTTCTTCCTCAGGATGATGAAGTTATTTATCACTTCTTCTTCTTGCTCCTCACGAGATCTCATCATCCACTTATTGTACCGATTTTCTTCAGAGTAAAGAAAATCTGAAAAGAAAATCTGCTGCCCCGAATTTTCTCTATCGGTTTAAATTTATCATTGCCTTAAGGAACGAAAAGGATACGTGAATGCGCATTAAACACTGGTTTACTACTTAAGGTTGGGTTGTTTCACCTCTGAGCGGCACTTTTTTGCACACCATGGGCTAAATGGCCAGGTCACATAGACCCCGAAGGTTCAGAGAAGGTTGGGGGAGGGGACCCACTGGAACAGCTGTTGGGAGACAGATGGTAGCCTCCCGTCAAGGCCACCCAGCGTGTTCTTTAACGTGCACAGGGTATGGCTCTCCCGCACACGGAGCCACGGCTTAACGTCCCATCCGACGGACGGCGACCTTTCCAAGCTTATCGGTGTCCCCTACTGACCGTGGGCAGGGCGTGGAATTTTGTGGAGATAAATCTCAACGCTGACCCAGCTGGGACTCGAACCTGGGAACTACAGATTACAAGTCTGGCGCGCTACCGACTGAGCCAACCTCGCCACCCAGAACGCGAGGGCCTACAGTTACGAGTACGATGTCAAATGAAAGCTCATATAATGACCGTCTCAACCTATTTCAAATTTTGCCTCACCCAATCTCCCCCCCCCCCCACCTCCCTGATAAAGGAGAGGCGGTTTTACGAGGGGGCGACCTTAACATTATACATCTCAAATTAAAGTTTGCGATATCTCCAATGTCATGGGCTACCTCAAACACGACTCCAAAAGGGAGGGTTGGGTTGTTTTACCTCTGAGCGGCACTTTTTTGCACACCATGGGCTAAATGGCCAGGTCACATGGACCCCGAAGGCTGGAACAGCTGTTGAGAGACAGATGGTAGACTCCTGTCAAGGCCATCCAGTGTGTTCTTTAACGTGCACAGGGTATGGCTCTCCCGCACACGGGGCCACGGCTTAACGTCCCATCCGATTGACGGCGGCCTTTCCAAGCCCATCGGTGTTCCCTACCGACAGTGGGCAGGGCGGGGAATTTTGCGGAGATAAATCTCAATGCTGACCTAGCTGGGACTCGAACCTGGGAACTACAGATTACGAGCCTGGCGCGCTACCGACGGAGCCACCCCCGCCCCACTTAAATGAGGCAAAAAAAGGCTGACATTGTTTCTCTCTGGGCATTTCAACATACGACAATACTTAAAAGTAGTCAAATGATATTAAGCCTGACGTATCCATGGTGATGTGATGTTTCGTAAACAGTTTACAATTGTTCGTATTACGATATGTACGCATATAACTGCCGGCCGTGATAATTTGTTAGCCCTAAATTTTAGTAATAAACAACAGATAGGAATTTTGTAAATGGATATGTGGTCACGTCCAAAATATATATCCTTCTTTTATAAAACTGTGTTATAGCAGATAGTAAAATAATTTAATAGCATATAATAAAATATTCCGAAGACTATTTTAAAGAGAAATTTTAAAGCCAAAAAAACGAAATTATGCCACATTAAAATCACCATAAATTTAATGTATTCGTATGGACGCCGGTGGCATTAAAGACATAGTAAAATGTCGACGACGACAATCAGAAAATTTCAGGGTTGTTCTGAAGTTATGCGTCTCCTGTTTCTTCCCCAGTTGGGTCAGCGTTGAGATTTATCTCCGCAAAATTCCCCGCCCTGCCCATGGTCAGTAGGGGACACCGATGGGCTTGTTAAGGCCATTTTTTTGCTTGTTAAGGCCATTTTAAGGCCATATTTGGAAAATGGTCTTGTTAAGGCCTCCGTCTGGTCAGATTGGTTGGTTGAGATTTATCTCCGCAAAATTCCCCGCCCTGCCCACCGTCAGTAGGGGACACCGATGGGCTTGGAAAGGCCGCCGCCCGTCGGATGGGACGTTAAGCCGTGGCCCCGTGTGCGGGAGAGCCATACCCTGTGCACGTTAAAGAACACGCTGGATGGCCTTGACGGGATGCTACCATCTGTATCCCAACAGCTGTTCCAGTGGGTCCCCTCCCCCAACCTTCTCTGAGCCTTCGGGGTCCATGTGACCTGGCCATTTAGCCCATGGTGTGCAAAAAAGTGCCGCTCAGAGGTAAAACAACCCAACGTTAAAGAACACGCTGGATGGCCTTGACGGGAGGCTACCATCTGTCTCCCAACAGCTGTTCCAGTGGGTCCCCTCCCCCAACCTTCTCTGAGCCTTCGGGGTCCATGTGACCTGGCCATTTAGCCCATGGTGTGCAAAAAAGTGCCGCTCAGAGGTAAAACAACCCAACGTTAAAGAACACGCTGGATGGCCTTGACGGGAGGCTACCATCTGTCTCCCAACAGCTGTTCCAGTGGGTCCCCTCCCCCAACCTTCTCTGAGCCTTCGGGGTCCATGTGACCTGTCCATTTAGCCCATGGTGTGCAAAAAAGTGCCGCTCAGAGGTAAAACAACCCAACGTTAAAGAACACGCTGGATGGCCTTGACGGGAGGCTACCATCTGTCTCCCAACAGCTGTTCCAGTGGGTCCCCTCCCCCAACCTTCTCTGAGCCTTCGGGGTCCATGTGACCTGGCCATTTAGCCCATGGTGTGCAAAAAAGTGCAGCTCAGAGGTAAAACAACCCAACCCTGTTTCTTCTCTCCTCCATGGTTGCTACGTGGGATAGATCAGCATTATACATCACGAAAAATGTTTTTAAAATATGCTGATTTTTCGGTTGTCTTAACTCTGAGCGGAAATTCCGTGCACACAATTTGCTAAACGGCCAAGCACGGTGATTCCAAAGAGCTCAAAATTGAATCGAGAGAAAGGCATACGGACGCCTCTCGTCAAGGCCTGTTCGCAGAGGCGGTCATAAACCTGGAGGGGGCCATTTAGGGACATACGAAGGCTTTTGTAGTGAAAAGTGTCATTTCTGGAGCACTTTATATGTCCTTATATTTGCGTTCATATAGGTACTGAAGGCGTGAGGGGTTTGCCTTCTTGGAAAAGAAATTGGTTGGCTGTTAAAATGAAAAAATGAAATACTTGCGGGTCTCTTGGAGGGCGGGGGTGGCTCAGTCGGTAGCGCGCCAGGCTCGTAATCTGTAGTTCCCAGGTTAGAGTCACATCTGGGACATCGTTGAGTTTTTATCTCGGCAAAACTCCCCACCCTGCCCACGGTCAGTAGAGGACACCGATGGGCTTGGGAAAGGCCGTCGTCCGTCGGATGGGACGTTAAGCCGTGGTCTTTTGTGCTGGAGAGCCATACCTTTAATAATTCCTTGTGCTGGAGACCGTTAAAGCATACCGTTAAAGAACACGCTGGATGGCCTTGACGGGAGGCTACCATCTGCCTCCCAACAGCTGTTCCAGTGGGTCCCCTCCCCCAACCTTCTCTGAGCCTTCGGGGTTCATGTGACCTGGCCATTTAGTCCATGGTGTGCAAAAAAGTGCCGCTCAGAGGTGAAACAACCCAACCCAAAAAGCCCTGGCCCTGTGCACGTTAAAGAACACGCTGGATGGTCTTCATGGGAGGTTCCATTTGTCTCCTAACAGCTGTACAGTTGGTCCCTTCCTCCTCCCCTCAATCTGGCGGGGGTGGCTCAGTCGGTACCGATACAGGATCGTAATCTGTAGTTCCCAGGTTAGAGTCACATCTGGGACATCGTTGAGTTTTTATCTCGGCAAAACTCCCCACCCTGCCCACGGTCAGTAGGGGACACCGATGGGCTTGGAAAGGCCGCCGTCCATCGGATGGGACGTTAAGCCGTGGCCGTGTGCGGGAGAACCATACCATGTGCACGTTAAAGAACACGCTGGATGGCATTGGCGGAAGGCTACTATCTGTCTCCCAACAGCTGTTCCAGTGGGTCTCCTCCCCCAACCTTCTCTGAGTCTTCGGGGTCCTTTTGATCTGGCCATTTAGCCCATGGTGTGCAAAAAAGAGCCACTCAGAGGTAGAACAACCCAACCCCAGTGGACAGGATGCCCTCCCCCTTCCCCCTTCTCTAGATCCGTCCTGGTTCCATGAATTTTGTAACAGCAAGTAATTCGGGATCAAATATATTTGGAAAATCATATTCAGATAATTTCGCCGTGGTTCTTTGATTTGCAATCAACGATTCCCCCTCCCCCTTAAAACAAAAACCTTTGCAAATTGCTTTGTTTCCAAGATGGCGTTCCATACAACATCAACTCACGCGGTGAATAATACATTCAGTATTATATAATTCGTTTGCAATTGGAAAAAAGGATCTGTTCGAATATCTAATCTCAATTTTGAAGTTACAGGAGAATAAGCCTTGAAAGATCACATGAAAGGATAGGAATACACCCTAAGTGTCCATATGGCCACACTTTGACCATTTTTAGAATAATTTTCGTACAGGGTTTGAGTGCTTCAGTTCGTCTACCGAATAAAGAACTGTTACCCTGGTGTCCTGGGCACACAGCATCGCAGAGTCCTTGCATAGTCTCTTTAAGTGTGGTATACCTAATTGCGTTAGTGTTACGGACTGGTCGCCGCCTGTTGTCATGGTAACTGGCACGCATGTCTTCAGCAACTCATCAAAAACTTTGCAGCAGGAGAGAGAGGAAGAGAGCAGCGAGGAGAAGGGGGGGGGACACTAGAGAGGGGAGGGAGGGTGATAACAAAAATCGATAGGCTGTCAGGAGCGATGCAACTTACGGCAGTTGCAAAAATTTTTCCCAGAAACTTCGTCGGAGTGTGGGTTGAACTGGCGCATGTTGTGCGAAGAGCAGTAAAGAGAAGTTTACCGTTGCTTGGAGATGAGAGGGGGGGAGGGTAAAGGGGGGGAGCATAGATGTTAATTTTGCAGAATTTATGTTGCAACTTTTGCGCGTGCTCTTCGTAATGATCTTAAAACGGTTTTAATCCGTCTCGTACTCTTGCTTTGGGAAATAATGCAGGAAGGGATAAGCCATTGGAGCATCTGTGTAGGCTGATGCTCCAATCATCGTTAATTATTTAGAGATTGTTTTTGTAGTCGAGTGTTGAGTTGCTGTTTTTAACCATATTTTGAAAAATTATACGTTTATGTGGCTTAATGTTATGTTTACGTGGCTATGTCTGCAAATATATGAGTAATGCGGTGATACAGAGTGTTAAGAGGCATTTTTGCCCACACAATGGGAGATATGTCCAAGTCACAAGGGCTCAGGCAAAGTTGGGGGAAGGGACCACTGGACACGAGACAGATGGTTGTGTTGGGTTGTTCTACCTATGAGTGGCACTTTTTTGCACACCATGGGCTAAATGGCCAGATCACAAGGACCCCGAAGACTCAGAGAAGGTTGGGGGAGGAGACCCACTGGAACAGCGGTTGGGAGACAGATAGTAGCCTTCCGCCAAGGTAATCCAGCGTGTTCTTTAACGTGCACATGGTATGGTTCTCCCGCACACGGCCACGACTTAACGTCCCATCCGACGGACGGCGGCCTTTCCAAGCCCATCGGTGGCCCCTACTGACCGTGGGGCGGGGGTGGCTCAGTCGGTAGCGCGCCAGGCTCGTAATTTGTAGTTCCCAGGTTCGAGTCCCAGCTGGGTCAGCGTTGAGATTTATCTCCGCAAAATTCCCCGCCCTGCCCACGGTCAGTAGGGGACACCGATGGGCTTGGAAAGGCCGCCGTCCGTCGGATGGGACGTTAAGCCGTGGTCCCGTGTGCGGGAGAGCCATACCCTGTGCACGTTAAAGAACACGCTGGATGGCCTTGACGGGAGGCTACCATCTGTCTCCCAACAGCTGTTCCAGTGGGTCCCCTCCCCCAACCTTCTCTGAGCCTTCGGGGTCCATGTGCCCTGGCCATTTAGCCCATGGTGTGCAAAAAAGTGCCGCTCAGAGGTAAAACAACCCAACCCTACTGACCGTGGGCAGGGCGGGGATTTTTTGCGGAGATGGTAGTTTCTTGTCAACGCCATGTAGCATGTTCTTTAGCGTGCACACGGCACCACGGCTTAAGTTCTCTGGGGGGTGAGGGTTTAGTGGGGATAAATTACAACACTCACACAGTTGGGACTCGATTCTGGGAACTGCAAATTGCGAGTTAAAATGTAACAGTGATGAAGACGAACAGGAAGCAAATCTACACTTAAGAAGACTATAAAGTCATTATAGAGAAATTCAAAAAAACGAATGAGATGTCTGGTATCAGAAATAAATGAATTTGAATCATTCTCAAATCGAGGCCCTTTTTGAGATGCTGAAATATCAAAAAAAATTATGCTGGAAAATGGAAAAGAGTATTATTTTATAAACAGTAGGAACTCAGCCCTATAAAAAACATGAAGGACGAAATGAATTTTTATATTTAATAAAAAAAATTAAATGTTTAATTTTTTTTTGGCCGTCAAAGAAGTGACAGCCTTCAACCTTTGACTTTGGATCAGGCTTCAAGGTAACGTTAAATATCGTGACAAAAAAAAGGGAATCACTGTCATCCGTGTTTTTTTTAACTCGGTTACCTTTTTAGTTTTCTTTTATTATTGTCTATGGTAAAATATGTCTAGAAAAAAATCTTAAATGTACTTAAAGGTTCGATTGTTTTACCTCTGAGTGACACTTTTTTTGCACATCATGGGCTAAATGGCCAGATCTCATGGACCCTGAAGGCTCAGAGAAGGTTGGGAGAGGGGACCCACTGAAACAGCTGTTGTCCCGTCAAGGCCATAATTAATTACGTCAAGGGCATATTTAATTGAATACGTCAAGGCCATCCAGCCTGTTCTTTAACGTGCACTGGGTATGGCTCTCCCGCACATGGGGCCAAGGCTTATCGTCCCATCCGACGGACGGCGGTCTTCCCAAGCCCTTCGGGGTCCCTTACTGACTCCAAGCCCTTCGGGGTCCCTTACTGACCGTGGGCAGGGCGGAGAGTTTTGCGGAGATAAGTCTCTGCGCTGACCCAGCTGTGACTCGAACCTGGTAACTGCAGATTAAGAGCTTGGCGCGCTACCGACTGAGCCACCCCCGCCCCATGTACTTAAGGAATTTCTTATATTTTCATGGTAATAGAATATATTATCATTTTAGAAAATTACAGTTTGATATTCAGCATCATTAAGAACAAATGTAATTCATATTGAATTATCTAGTTGCTCCATATATCTCCTTTAATAACCCAAATTTATGTCTTAGAGATAGTACTGAAAACTATAAATTGTCTTTCAAGCAGGTACAGGTCACAGAAGTGTAACAGGGATTTTCTCAGTATATACGATCTACAGAAGATCTATGAAAAAAGGCAAGACCCTAGCACAAAGCTAATGTACAAAAAGTAACATCTATGCCTTGCCCGGTGAGAGAAGGGCTTTGAGAGAGGCGAGACCTCAGCAGAAAACTACAGAGGTCTCCGAAAATTAAGAAAATATCAGAAAAATCACTATAATTCGCCAAAACATTGTGCGATCCTCACCAAACTTGTTCATGTAACCAGTATGCAAATTAGTCTGGATTGCATCAATTTACATAATCGGATAGCGGTATAAAAACCGGTGTTTTGGAGTGGATCGTTATTTTGTGTTGTAAATGTAAGTAAAGAAATTCGAAATAGACATTTTATAGGAATGACCTCGAGACATCATTTGCCAAATGGACTGCGGTGGAGAGCTATTGGCCGGCTCGAAGCAGGCCAAGGTCAGTCAGACGTGGCACGATGGCTGAATGTGTCTCCTTCTGTGGTCCACAGACTGTGGAATCAATTTCTTAGCACCGATTCCGCGTCTCGGAGGTTTAGCCGAGGAAGGGCTAGAGTTACGACCACTGTACAAGACCCATATCTGCGATTAACAGCACGAAGGAGCAGGACGTCTACTCCCTCTCAGCTACGATCCTCTCTTGCAGCAGTCACTGGGAGGGTTGCATCAACTTCTACTGTGCGTTGGGTTGTTTTACCTCTGAGCGGCACTTTTTTGCACACCATGGGCTAAATGGCCAGGTCATATGGACCCCGAAGGCTCAGAGAAGGTTGGGGGAGGGGACCCACTGGAACAGCTGTTGGGAGACAGATGGTAGCCTCCCATCAAGTCCATCCAGCGTGTTCTTTAACGTGAACAGGATATGGCTCTCCCACACACGGGGCTACGGCTTAACGTCCCATCCGATGGACAGCGGCCTTCCCAATCCCATCAGTGTCCCCTACTGACCGTGGGCAGGGCGGGGAATTTTGCGGAGATAAATCTCAACGCTGACCCAGCTGGGACTCGAACCTGGGAACTACAGATTACGAGCCTGGCGCGCTACCAACTGAGCCACCCCCGCCCCTCTACTGTGCGTAGAAGGCTTCATGAGCTAGGTGTGTATGAGGGAGGCCAGTAATTTGTTTACCCCTCATGTCATGTCACGAGAGAGAGCGGTTGAATTGGGCACTCATGCACGTTAACTGGACATAAGAGCAATGGAGGTCGGTACTCTTCACAGATGAGTCCAGATATTGCTTGCAGAGTGATTCCGGACATTGTTTGATATGGAGAGAACGAAGTACCCGCTATCATCCCAGTAACATCGGTGAAAGAGACAGTTACGGCAGAGGTAGCATGTGTGTTTCTTTGGGTGCCATTTCTTTAGGTGGACTCACAGACCTCTTTGTGTTGACGAGTGGGAACCTCAAAGCTCAGAAATATAGAGATGACATCCTGAAACCTTATGAACGTGCTTAAACTGGTGTAATAGGTGAAACGTTCATCTTACAAGACGATAACGCTCGTCCACACAGAGCTTGACTAGTGGAGCAATACCTTCAAGAGGAGACCATTATGCGCATGGAGTGGTCAGCTCGATATCCCGACCTAAAACCGATTTAGCATGTATGGGATGCTCTAGGGAGACGGGTTGCTGCTCTTAACCCGCCACCTGAAACAAAGGGGGAGCTATTACTGCTTTAAACAGCTGATTCATAACATCATGGAACATCGCTGTCGCACCTGCGTTGTTGTAAGGGATGACCACACTTCTTATTAAAGAACTTTGCCCATTGCATTCTGACAGCACATTTTTGGACAAGTTCCTGTAAATGTTATTTTTTTGACGAAAAATGTTTCTAGTGTAAAATATTTTATGCCATTCTGAAACTAGCATTGTAATTCATGGTTCCATTAAATTTCATTAAAATCATTCATATCGTTTTTCATTTATCATAATTTTTTGAGTTGTCCATAATTTATGGAAACCAGTGTAATACACAAAAGGTAACACCCATGCCTTACCCCGTGAGAAAGGGTCTATGAGAAAAGCGAGACCTCAGCAGAAAGCTAATGGACAAAAAGTAACATCAATGCCTTACCCGGTGAGAGAAGGACTCTGAGAAAAGCGAAACCTCAACAGAAAGCTAATGTACAAAGAGTAACATTCATGCCTTACCAAGTGAGATAAGGTCTGTGAGGAAAGCGAGACCTCAGCAGAAATCTAATGGACAAAAAGTAACATCCATGCCTTACCCGGTGAGAAAAAGTCTATGAAAAGAGCGAGACCTCAGCAGAAAGCTAATGCACAAAGAGTAACATCCATGCTTTACCCGGTGAGAAAAAATCTATGAGAAGAGCGAGACCTCAGCAGAAAGCTAATGCACAAAGAGTAACATCCATGCCTTACCCGGAGAGAAAAAGTCTGAGAAGAGAGAGACCTCAACAGAAAGCTAATGCACAAAGAGTAACATCCATGCCTTTACCCGGTGAGAAAAAGTCTATGAGAAGAGCGAGACCTCAGCAGAAAGCTAATGCACAAAGAGTAACATCCATGCCTTACCCGGTGAGAAAAAGTCTATGAGAAGAGCGAGACTTCAGCAGAAAGCTAATGCACAAAGAGTAACATCCATGCCTTACCCGGTTAGAAAAAGTCTATGAGAAGAGCGAGACCTCAGCAGAAAGCTAATGCACAAAGAGTAACATTCATGCCTTACCCGGTGAGAAAAAGTCTATGAGAAGAGCGAGACCTCAGCAGAAAGCTAATGCACAAAGAGTAACATCCATGCCTTTACCCGGTGAGAAAAAGTCTATGAGAAGAGCGAGACCTCAGCAGAAAGCTAATGCACAAAGAGTAACATTCATGCCTTACCCGGTGAGAAAAAGTCTATGAGAAGAGCAAGACCTCAGCAGAAAGCTAATGCACAAAGAGTAACATCCATGCCTTACCCGGTGAGAAAAAGTCTATGAGAAGAGCGAGACTTCAGCAGAAAGCTAATGCACAAAGAGTAACATTCATGCCTTACCCGGTGAGAAAAAGTCTATGAGAAGAGCGAGACCTCAGCAGAAAGCTAATGCACAAAGAGTAACATCCATGCCTTACCCGGTGAGAAAAAGTCTATGAGAAGAGCGAGACTTCAGCAGAAAGCTAATGCACAAAGAGTAACATTCATGCCTTACCCGGTGAGAAAAAGTCTATGAGAAGAGCGAGACCTCAGCAGAAAGCTAATGCACAAAGAGTAACATTCATGCCTTACCCGGTGAGAAAAAGTCTATGAGAAGAGCGAGACATCAGCAGAAAGCTAATGCACAAAGAGTAACATCCATGCCTTACCCGGTGAGAAAAAGTCTATGAGAAGAGCGAGACCTCAGCAGAAAGCTAATGCACAAAGAGTAACATTCATGCCTTACCCGGTGAGAAAAAGTCTATGAGAAGAGCGAGACCTCAGCAGAAAGCTAATGCACAAAGAGTAACATTCATGCCTTACCCGGTGAGAAAAAGTCTATGAGAAGAGCGAGACCTCAGCAGAAAGCTAATGCACAAAGAGTAACATCCATGCCTTACCCGGTGAGAAAAAGTCTATGAGAAGAGCGAGACCTCAGCAGAAAGCTAATGCACAAAGAGTAACATCCATGCCTTACCCGGTGAGAAAAAGTCTATGAGAAGAGCGAGACCTCAGCAGAAAGCTAATGCACAAAGAGTAACATCCATGCCTTACCCGGTGAGAAAAAGTCTATGAGAAGAGCGAGACCTCAGCAGAAAGCTAATACACAAAGAGTAACATCCATGCCATACCCGGTGAGAAAAATTCTATGAGAAGAGCGAGACCTCAGCAGAAAGCTAATGCACAAAGAGTAACATCCATGCCTTACCCGGTGAGAAAAAGTCTATGAGAAGAGCGAGACCTCAGCAGAAAGCTAATGCACAAAGAGTAACATCCATGCCTTACCCGGTGAGAAAAAGTCTGAGAAGAGCGAGACCTCATCAGAAAGCTAATGTATAAAGAATAACATCCATGCCTTACCCGGTGAGAAAAAGTCTGAGAAGAGCGAGACCTCAGCAGAAAGCTAATGCACAAAGAGTAACATCCATGCCTTACCCGGTGAGAAAAAGTCTGAGAAGAGCGAGACCTCAGCAGAAAGCTAATGCACAAAGAGTAACATCCATGCCTTACCCGGTGAGAAAAAGTCTGAGAAGAGCGAGACCTCAACAGAAAGCTAATGCACAAAAAGTAACATCCATGCCTTTACCCGGTGAGAAAAAGTCTATGAGAAGAGCGAGACCTCAGCAGAAAGCTAATGCACAAAGAGTAACATTCATGCCTTACCCGGTGAGAAAAAGTCTATGAGAAGAGCGAGACCTCAGCAGAAAGCTAATGCACAAAGAGTAACATCCATGCCTTACCGGGTGAGAAAAAGTCTATGAGAAGAGCGAGACCTCAGCATAAAGCTAATGCACAAAGAGTAACATCCATGCCTTACCCGGTGAGAAAAAATCTATGAGAAGAGCGAGACCTCAGCAGAAAGCTAATGCACAAAGAGTAACATCAATGCCTTACCCGGTGAGAAAAAGTCTATGAGAAGAGCGAGACCACAGCAGAAAGCTAATGCACAAAGAATAACATCCATGCCTTACCCGGTGAGAAAAAGTCTATGAGAAGAGCGAGACCTCAGCAGAAAGCTAATGCACAAAGAGTAACATCCATGCCTTACCCGGTGAGAAAAAGTCTATGAGAAGAGCGAGACCTCAGCAGAAAGCTAATGCACAAAAAGTAACATCCATGCCATACCCGGTGAGAAAAAGTCTATGAGAAGAGCGAGACCTCAGCAGAAAGCTAATGCACAAAGAGTAACATCCATGCCTTTACCCGGTGAGAAAAAGTCTATGAGAAGAGCGAGACCTCAGCAGAAAGCTAATGCACAAAGAGTAACATCCATGCCTTACCCGGTGAGAAAAAGTCTGAGAAGAGCGAGACCTCAACAGAAAGCTAATGCACAAAGAGTAACATTCATGCCCTTACCCGGTGAGAAAAAGTCTATGAGAAGAGCGAGACCTCAGCAGAAAGCTAATGCACAAAGAGTAACATTCATGCCTTACCCGGTGAGAAAAAGTCTATGAGAAGAGCGAGACCTCAGCAGAAAGCTAATGCACAAAGAGTAACATCCATGCCTTACCGGGTGAGAAAAAGTCTATGAGAAGAGCGAGACCTCAGCATAAAGCTAATGCACAAAGAGTAACATCCATGCCTTACCCGGTGAGAAAAAATCTATGAGAAGAGCGAGACCTCAGCAGAAAGCTAATGCACAAAGAGTAACATCAATGCCTTACCCGGTGAGAAAAAGTCTATGAGAAGAGCGAGACCACAGCAGAAAGCTAATGCACAAAGAATAACATCCATGCCTTACCCGGTGAGAAAAAGTCTATGAGAAGAGCGAGACCTCAGCAGAAAGCTAATGCACAAAGAGTAACATCCATGCCTTACCCGGTGAGAAAAAGTCTATGAGAAGAGCGAGACCTCAGCAGAAAGCTAATGCACAAAAAGTAACATCCATGCCATACCCGGTGAGAAAAAGTCTATGAGAAGAGCGAGACCTCAGCAGAAAGCTAATGCACAAAGAGTAACATCCATGCCTTTACCCGGTGAGAAAAAGTCTATGAGAAGAGCGAGACCTCAGCAGAAAGCTAATGCACAAAGAGTAACATCCATGCCTTACCCGGTGAGAAAAAGTCTGAGAAGAGCGAGACCTCAACAGAAAGCTAATGCACAAAGAGTAACATTCATGCCCTTACCCGGTGAGAAAAAGTCTATGAGAAGAGCGAGACCTCAGCAGAAAGCTAATGCACAAAGAGTAACATCCATGCCTTTACCCGGTGAGAAAAAGTCTATGAGAAGAGCGAGACCTCAACAGAAAGCTAATGCACAAAGAGTAACATCCATGCCTTACCCGGTGAGAAAAAGTCTGAGAAGAGCGAGACCCCAACAGAAAGCTAATGTATCTATGAGAAAGGCAAAACATCAGCAGATATTCCATCATTTGGAACGGCAAGAAAATGAAATATTCTTGAGGTTGGGTTGTTTTACCTCTCAGCTGCATTTTTTTTTGCGCGAATGGACGAAACGGTCAAGTTACAAGGACCCTAAGGTGTCAGAAAAGGTTGGGCACACATCAAAGTTATCCAGTGTGTTCTACAAAGTGCGTAGAATACGCTTTCACCTAGGGTGTACACGAGGCCACAGCTTTACAATCTCATCCGACGAACGGCGGCCTTACCAAACCCATCATCGGTATCCCCTAATTACCGTGGACTGGGCGGAGAGTTTTGCGGAGATAAATCTCAACTCTGACCCAGCTGGGACTCGAACCTGGGAACTGCAAATTACGAGTCTGGCGCACTACTAACTGAGCCAACCCAGCCTCCCACCCCACCTCAAATGTGCACAAAGAAATATGAAAAGAGCAGAATCGACAGTGAACCCCAGTGACCCGGTGCGACACTCAAATGCCGCATTAGAATTATCGAAGCATTCCTTTTAGAAATAATGAAATATATTCGGTGACGAACCATCGACTTGTGGGTCGTTCGAACCAATCGTAAAGATGTCGGACTTTCTCTCCGGCTTCGCAGCGATCACCTCCCCAATGAAACGAACACCTACCTTCGTCGGAGCAGACATTGCTACAAACTATCGGTGGAAGTGAGAATTATTTGGGACTGAGACAAAGGATAAATTTCGAGAGAAGCGACGGATGAGAGAAAGAGAGAATCTCGGCAGCAGACATTCACGAGAGGATGGTGGAGCTCGCGCTCTCTCCGCTCCTTCTGTGCATCTCTCCCTGTGTGTGCGTGTGTACGTGCGCCTGTATGTTCGCTGCCTCTCGAAATTCTAGACTTGGAAACTTTGCAACAGACAGTTTTAAATGCCAACACTCCGAGCGGTTGCCATGGAAACAAGAGCAATTGTGAATATTGATCAGTTGGAGAAGCAGGTGGGGAGATAGCGAAGGGTTGGTTGGTGGGCGGTCGTGGGGGGGGGGGGAGACAGGCAGAGGAAGAGGAGGATCTGGTAGAGGTCCATATGTGTTGCGTTGTAAAGCAGAGAATTCGGTTAGAATTTTCATATTGTAGTGGGGGGGGGGGCGGATAATCTGGGCCAAAGGTCATAAACAATATTTTTTTTGTCCGGATTGATGTGACTTGCGTACGAGATGCAAAAGAAAGTGAAGCATCTCAACAGGTATTTTTGCAACGAGAAATCAATCGATCGTTTAGTTTTCTCACGGTTGGTGATTGCAAGATTCACGAGATGCTAACCGAAGATTAGAGACTTTTTCTCATTCCGAGTTTAGTTTTGGTTCGATTTAAAACCCTGCAATCCAAAGAGAGAAATGGAATTCAAATTGCAACGAAGCGTTCAAGATAATTGCACTCGGAATCTCTCGCTATCCTCTAAAGAGAATGAACAAAAGATTAAAAGGAATGCAGCTGCACATGGACATCCTGGATGCTGGGACAGAGGACAAGGCAGAATAACAGGCACATTAGAGATGTGCAAGCGGAAAGGGATTAAAACCACTAAATTGCACATGGATGCCTCTTCTCGAAAATGAATTTAACAAAACCCTGTAAATTGAGGATGAATATAT
Source organism: Ryuthela nishihirai (assembly GCA_038380435.1). Taxonomy (NCBI): domain Eukaryota; kingdom Metazoa; phylum Arthropoda; class Arachnida; order Araneae; family Heptathelidae; genus Ryuthela; species Ryuthela nishihirai. The sequence goes on along the minus strand of JAWZYU010000019.1, from coordinate 67,138,416 downwards.
AAAACGGATTGGATCGTTTAAACTTCAGAGGCACTTTTTTGGACACATTGCGTTGCATAACCAGGTCCATTCGTCAGCTGTTAGGATACATATGGATCCGCCAGTCAAATCCGGGCTGGGTGGCTCAGTCGGTAGCGCGCCAGGGCTACCTCCATTCGTGTGATGGGACATTAAGCTGCGGTCCCGTGTGTGGGAGAGAGACCCTGTGCACGTGAAAGAACACGCTGGATGGTCTTGACGGGAGGCTACCATCTGTCTCCCAACAGCTGTTCCAGTGGGTCCCCTCCCCCAACCTTCTCTGAGCCTTCGGGGTCCATGTGACCTGGCCATTTAGCCCATGGTATGCAAAAAAATACCACTCAGAGGTAAAACAACCCAACCCAATGTCTCTCCTGTACACGGGGGCACGGCTTATCATCCCTTTTGAGTGGACGACTACCTATCCTAGGGGGCTCACACGGGGGCACGGCTTATCATCCCTTCTGACTGGGCGACTACCTATCCTAGGGGGCTCACACGGGGGGCACGGCTTATCATCCCTTCTGACTGGACGACTACCTGTCTTAGGAGGGTTGGGGGGGGGGGGCTCTATTGATAGCCCGCCAGGCTCATGCAGTTCCCAGGTTTGAGTTCCACCTGGTCCTGCGTTGAGATATATCTCCGCAAAACTCCCCGCCTTGCCCACGGTCAATATGGGACATCGATGGCCTTGGAAAAACCTCCATTCGTGTGATGGGACATTAAGCTGTGGTCCCGTGTGTGGGAGAGCCATATCCTGTGCTCCTTAAAGAACCTGCTGAATGGCCTTGACGGGAGGCTACCACCTGTCTCCTAACAGCTATCCAGTGGGTACCCTCCCCATAACATTTTCTGAGATCTTGTGGTCCTTGTGGCCTGCCTTTTAGTGCATTTTAGGCGTTGTGTACAAACAAATGGCCGCTCAGAGGTAAAACAATAAAAATCGATCTAACCAAGTCGATCGGTGTCTATAATCTCACTCAAGACAGAGCGATGGTCAGTGAAGATTCGAATCTAAGAATGTCAGATCTCGAGCCTGTCTCGCTACAGATTGAGCCAATCCCCTTTTTGCGTTGTTTGGGTTCGGTTGTTTTACCTCTGAGCGGTACTTTTTTGCACACCATGGGCTAAATGGCCAGGTCACAAGGACCCCGAAGGCTCAGAGGAGGTTGGGGGAGGGGACCCACTGGAACAGCTGTTGGGAGACAGATGGTAGCCTCCCGTCAAGGCCATCCAGCGTGTTCTTTAATGTGCACAGGGTATGGCTCTCCCGCACACGGGGACACGGCTTAACGTCCCATCCGACGGACGGCGGCCTTTCCAAGCCCATCGGTGTCCACTACTGACCGTGGGCAGGGCGGGGAATTTTGTGGAGATAAATCTCAACGCTGACCCAGCTGGGACCCGAACCTGGGAACTACAGATTATGAGCCTGGCGTGCTACCGACTGAGCCCCCCCTCGCCCCCCCACTTTTTGCGTTGAAAGGGAATAAAAAAGAAAGCTGCACGATGGAGTTCTGTTTCTGCTCCGAAAAGAATTGGAGTTTCATAGCATAAAAAGTTGACATCTAAAATTCTTTTTGAAGGTTAAGATTTTTAACTTGATTGCTCACAGATAAACTGGATATAATTTTGTTACCTTAGGGGGCTGGGAGAAGGGGAAGAAAAGGAATTGAAATCGCTTCCGGTATATATATATATAAATATCACCTCAAGCAGCTGCTTGCCACAGAGGTCTGACAGGAGCCTGTCAGTTTATATGCCAGAGTAGAAGGATTTGTGAGGATGGCGGGTCCTCAACAGATTGGGGCGGGGGTGGCTCAGTCGGTAGCGCGCCAGGCTCGTAATCTGTAGTGCCCAGGTTCGAGTCCCAGCTGGATCAGCGTTGAGATTTATCTCCGCAAAAATTCCCCGCCCTGCCCACGGTCAGTAGGGGACACCGATGGGCTTGGAAAGTCCGCCGTCCGTCGGATGGGACGTTAAGCCGTGGCCCCGTGTGTGGGAGAGCCATGCCCTGTGCACGTTAAAGAACTCTGGATGGCCTTGACGGGAGACTACCATCTGTTTCCCAACAGCTGTTCCAGTGGGTCCCCTCCCCCAACCTTCTCTGAGCCTTCGGGGTCCTTGTGACCTGGCCATTTAGCCCTTGGTGTGCAAAAAAGTGCCGCTCAGAGGTAAAACAACCCAAAACAACAAATGTAGTGCCCAGGTTCGAGTCCCAGCTGGACCAGCGTTGAGATTTATCTCCGCAAAAATTCCCCGCCCTGCCCACGGTCAGTAGGGGACACCGATGGGCTTGGAAAGGCCGCCGTCCGTCGGATGGGACGTTAAGCCGTGGCCCCGTGTGCGGGAGAGCCATACCCTGTGCACGTTAAAGAACACGCTGGATGGCCTTGACGGAAGGCTACCATCTATCTCCCAACAGCTGTTCCAGTGGGTCCCCTCCCCCAACCTTCTCTGAGCCTTCGGGATCCATGTGACCTGGCCATTTAGCCCATGGTGTGCAAAAAAGTGCCGCTCAGAGGTAAAACAACCCCAACCTCAGCAGAATTTTTGCCAACTGCACGCGGTGTTCCCAGGTGGTAACCCTCCTGGGTACTGACCGTGCTCAAAGCTGCTATATAATATTTTTTAAAGTAATTATTCTGTTAAAATAGTATAATATATATATTTTCCCTTTCCTTTCTATTGGCCGTGTTAAAAAATATATTTGCGAAATATTTGTAATATATATATTTACTATGTTTTTGCCTCCATTCCGGTTATTAATATACTCCAAGGATTGAAGGGATCTATTGAAGTATAAAAAATACTTCAATAGATAAAACACAACTCTTGTAACAATTTGAAGGGGGCATAGCCTCCTTCAAAAGTAAAACCGTATGAAATTTTTTTATGATTAAAGCGCAAGAAGAACTGGTTACGAGTATTTGAAAGTCTTTTGTAGTTGAATCTGTAAATCTTCCTCTCTGAGCTGGCCCCATTTTTTTAACACGTGCTCTTTATTGAAAAAAAAAAACTGTACCGAAAATTTAAATAAACGAAAAAAAACACTTGATTTAAAACAGAAAAGTTGACAGATTTTTCTGTATCTGAAAGTAAAAATTAAACTCGGCATGTTCTTTAGTGACATACCTGGAAGTTTGGTCCAATCTTGAAGGAACTGAGCGCGCTGTGGAAGTCTGTACTCGTGACGTGATGTCCTTTATCACTGAGCCCTTGAATGAAGGACTCTTCCTCTGGGAGGGGGGATTCGCAGATATTTCGAAACGAAAGACGAATTGGTCCTATTCGCAAACGAAGTTTGCGGATATACATTATGTGAAAAAAGTGTCCGGACACTTGCATGTTATGTGAATGGAGAGCCACTTTCAAACCTCTCTATAGCATTGAAAATAAACCTTTTACGCAAAAACTATTATTGGCGATAAATTGTAGATGTCACTGAAATCTGTCTAAATATATTTTCCGCAATATTCGTTTAATATTTAAAGAATGAATGGAAGCTGAAACATTTATCTTCAACTTTTGACACTTGGGAAAAAATACTTCAATAGATAAAACACAACTCTTGTAACAATTTGTTCACTAACATAAATTAAATATCTAAAGGCGATTTTTTAAGATTCCATCAATTTGGAGGCAATGTGACCGTGTCCATTTTCAACAATCTTCGATCAATATTTAAAGAGTCATTGAAGACGGACCATTTAACAGCAGACGACACTGTCACATTGACTCCAAATTGACGAAATCTTAAAAAAAAACGTCATACAAACTTCAGATATTTAAATTATGTTAGTGAACAAATTGTCACAAGAGTTGTGTTTTATCTATTGAAGTATTTTTTCCCAAGTGTCAAAAGTTGAAGATAAATGCTTCAGATTCCATTCATTCTTTAAATATTAAACGAATATTGCGGAAAATATATTTAGAGAGATTTGAGTGACATCTACAATTTATCGCCAATAACAGTTTTTGCGTAAAAGGTTTATTTCCAATGTTAGGGAGCTTTCGGTTGGGTTGTTTGACCTCTGAGCGGCACTTTTTTGCACACCATGGACTAAATGGCCAGGTCACATGGACCCCGAAGGCTCAGAGAAGGTTGGGGGAGGGGACCCACTGGAACAGCTGTTGGGAGACAGATGGTAGCCTCCCGTCAAGGCCATCCAGCGTGTTCTTTAACGTTGGGTTGTTTTACCTCTGAGCGGCACTTTTTTGCACACCATGGGCTAAATGGCCAGGTCACATGGACCCCGAAGGCTCAGAGAAGGTTGGGGGAGGGGACCCACTGGGGCAGCTGTTGGGAGACAGATGGTAGCCTCCCGTCAAGGCCATCCAGCGTGTTCTTTAACGTGCACAGGGTATGGCTCTCCGGAACACGGGACCACGGCTTAACGTCCCATCCGATGGACGGCGGCCTTTTCAAGCCCATCGGTTTCCCCTACTGACCGTGGGCAGGGCGGGGAATTTTGCGGAGATAAATCTCAACGCTGACCAGCGGGGACTCGAACTCCCGCCCCACTCAACCTAGGAACTGCAGATTATGAGACTTGCGCTACGACTGAGCCAGCCGCAGTGTTTAAGGTAGCGCCTTAGGTTTCAAGCTTATATAGCGAAAGTATACACACGATTTTGATCTATGAGTTGTGAAAACTGAGAAAGCTCCAACTGCGCAGTCTCATAGTCACCCCAGTTGCGAGTCCCGCATCCTGTGCAATTCGGCTCTGACGTCAGAGAAGAATGATTAGTCTGCAGTTGTTACGACAACAGGAGTCCTCTTCCCCAGGGGCGGGGGTGGCTTAGTCGGTAGCGCGCCAGGCTCGTAATCTGTAGTTCCCAGGTTCGAGTCCCAGCTGGATCAGCGTTGAGATTTATCTCCGCAAAATTCCCCGCCCTGTCCACGGTCAGTAGGGGACACCGATGGGCTTCGAAAGGCCGCAGTCCGTCGGATGGGACGTTAAGCCGTGGCCCCGTGTGCGGGAGAGCCATACCCTGTGCACGTTAAAGAACACGCTGGATGGCCTTGACGGGAGGCTACCATCTGTCTCCCAACAGCTGTTGCAGTGGGTCCCCTCCCCCAACCTTCTCTGAGCCTTCGGGGCCCATGTGACCTGGCCATTTAGCCCATAGTGTGCAAAAAAGTGCCGCTCAGTGGTAAAGCAACCCAACCAACCCGTGTAAGGGAGAGCCATCCTGTGCACGTTAAAGAACACGCTGGATGGCCTTGACGGGAGGCTACCATCTGTCTCCCAACAGCTGTTCCAGTGGGTCCCCTCCCCCAACCTTCTCTGAGCCTTCGGGGTCCATGTGACCTGGCCATTTAGCCCATGGTGTGTAAAAAAGTGACGCTCAGAGGTAAAACAACCCAACCCAAACCTCTTCCCCATATTGCTTCAAGACTCGATTTATTGGCGCGTGGCAGATTCTCCGACGAGCGAAACCCTTGCCATACACAATTCCGCAGAACTTCCTTACCGCAGTGTTTACCCATTTTGTTTTTAATTACGACGGTTAGACCACGATCTTATAAAACAGAAACCCACAATGGGTGTTTTCGCTTTACAACTAAACGGAAGCGAAAACATCTTTCAAAAGACGTCGAAAACAATCTTTGCAACAAAGAAACTATTCCATAAGGCTGTTCCATTTATAGTTCAAATGAGTCACAGACGTAAATAGCTGACTTGTGCTCTTACTTCTTCTCAATGAGGGCACCATTGCCTTATATAAACACTAATATTTTATGGAAACTTTTAAAGCTTCATGTTTTTCCCACCAAAAATATCCGAGTTTGTGGTTTTCGAATACCGACATTCTTCCAGTATAATTGAGAGGTGGAAAGGTTGGGTTGTCTTACCTCTGAGCGGCACTTTTCTGCACACCATGGGCTAAATGGCCAGGTCACACGGACCCCGAAGGCTCAGAGAAGGTCGGGCGGGGGTGGCTCAGTCGGTAGCGCGCCAGGCTCGTAATCTGTAGTTCCCAGATTCGAGTCCCAGCTGGGTCAGCGTTGAGATTTATCTCCGCAAAATTCCCCGCCCTGCCCACGGTCAGTAGGGGACACCGATGGGTTTAGAAAGGCCGCCGTCCGTCGGATGGGACGTTAAGCCGTGGCCCGTGTGCAGGAGAGCCATACCCTGTGCACGTTAAAGAACACGCTGGATGGCCTTGACGGGAGGCTACCATCTCACTCCCAACAGCTGTTCCAGTGGGTCCCCTCCCCCAACCTTCTCTTAGCCTTCGGGGTCCATGTGACCTGGCCATTTAGCCCATGGTGTGCAAAAAAGTGCCGCTCAGAGGTAAAACAACCCAACAACTCAGAGAAGGTTGAGGGAGGAGACCCACTGGAACAGCTGTTGGGTGACAGATGGTAGCCTCCAGTCAAAGCCATCCAGCGTGTTCTTTAACGTTGGGTTGTTTTACCTCTGAGCGACACTTTTCTGCACACCATGGGCTAAATGGCCAGGTCACACGGACCCCGAAGGCTCAGAGAAAGTTGGGGGAGGGGACCCACTGGAAATGCTGTTGGGAGACAGATGGTAGCCTCCCGTCAAGGCCATCCAGCGTGTTCTTTAACGTGCACAGGGTATGGCTCTCTCGCACACGGGGCCACGGCTTAACGTCCCATCCGACGGACGGCGGCCTTTCCAAGCCCATCGGTGTTTCCTACCGACAGTGGGCAGGGCGGAGAATTTTTCCGGAGATAAATCTCAACGCTGACTCAGCTGGGACTCGAACCTGGGAACTACAGATTACGAGCCTGGCGCGCTACCGACTGAGCCACCCCCGTCCCAGAGATGGAAAGACTTGGCGCTAAACGGAGAAGTGACCGTTTGTTTGTTAATTTGTTTGAGTCATCACGATTGAGGCCTGAAGTTCGCTCCAAATGACCTGAAATTTGAGTCATCTTGGACCCGGGTTCGAGCCCCGGGTAAGGCATGGATGTATGTGACGTTTTTCTGCTGAGGTCTTGCCATCCTCTCAGACCTACTGTGGCATATAAACTGAGAGGGTCCTGTCAGACCTCTGTGGCAAGCAGCTGCTTGAGAGTGTATTTATTTTTTTTTTTTTTTTCGATATAAAGGAGGCAAGAAACCTGTTGAATCTCGTCGAAATCTGCCCAGTGGGTACTTAAGTAATGACCCATTTACGTTCCAAGCTAACACTTAAGGTTAAGAGTCACTTTTTTTTCGTTTTCCCCTTTCTCCGTATCGCCATGGTTATAATATTTTCTTGGATCGGCATTGGTCAGAAATGGTTTAGTTTCCTAAGCATATAAATAGAAGGTGACTGCAGGGTTGGGTTTGTTTTACCTCTGAGCGGCACTTTTTTGCACACCATGGGCTAAATGGCCAGGTCACATGGACCCCGAAGGCTCAGAGTAGGTTGGGGGAGGGGACCCACTGGAACAGCTGTTGGGAGACAGATGGTAGCCTCCCGTCAAGGCCATCCAGCGTGTTCTTTAATGTTGGGTTTGTTTTACCTCTGCGCGGCACTTTTTTGCACACCATGGGCTAAATGGCCAGGTCACATGGACCCCGAAGGCTCAGAGAAGGTTGGGGGAAGGGGATCCACTGGAACAGCTGTTGGGAGACAGATGGTAGCCTCCCGTCAAGGCCATCCAGCGTGTTCTTTAATGTTGGCTTTGTTTTACCTCTGCGCGGCACTTTTTTGCACACCATGGGCTAAATGGCCAGGTCACATGGACCCCGAAGGCTCAGAGAAGGTTGGGGGAAGGGGACCCACTGGAACAGCTTTTCGGAGACAGATGGCAGCCTCCGTCAAGGCCATCCAGCGTGTTCTTTAACGTTGGGTTGTTTTACCTCTGAGCGGCACTTTTTTGCACACCATGGGCTAAATGGCCAGGTCACATGGACCCCGAAGGCTCAGAGAAGGTTGGGGGCAGGGGACCCACTGGAACAGCTGTTGGGAGACAGATGGTAGCCTCCCGTCAAGGCCATCCAACGTGTTCTTTAACGTTGGGTTGTTTTACCTCTGAGCGGCACTTTTTTGCACACCATGGGCTAAATGGCCAGGTCTCATGGACCCCGAAGGCTCAGAGAAGGTTGGGGGAGGGGACCCACTGGAACAGCTGTTGGGAGACAGATGGTAGCCTCCGGTCAAGGGCCATCCAGCGTGTTCTTTAACGTGAACAGGGTATGGCTCTCCCGCACACGGGGCCACGGCTTAACGTCCCATCCGAAGGAAGGCGGTATTTCCAAGCCCATCGGTGTCCCCTACTGACCGTGGGCAGTTCGGGGGAATTTAGCGGAAATAAATCTCAACGCTAACCCAGCTGGGACTCGAACCTGGGAACTGCAGAAATGAAACGGAATGAAATATATTTTTCCTTAGAAATAATACTCTTTTTTTTAATGGTCTTTTGAGTAAAAAAAAATCTTATAAAATATATGTAACGCGTGTTTACTATTTTCGCTAGAACTAACGGAATCTTTACAACTAACTTTACATTAAACGATTATTACGATTCTCAAGAGATGGAGAAGATAGAACCGTTGTCATTCTCCCATGACACTCTTGAAGATCCGAGGGGCGGGGGTGGCTCAGTCGGTAGCGCGCCAGACTCGTAATGTGTAGGTCCCAGGTTCGAGTCCCATCTGGGTCAGCGTTGAGCTTTATCTCCGCAAACCTCCCCACCCTGCCCACGGTCAGTAGGGGACACCGATGAGCTTCGAAAGACCGCCGTCCGTCGGATGGGACGTTAAGCCATGGCCTCGTGTGCGGGAGAGCCATACCCAGTGCATGTTAAAGAACACGCTGGATGGCCTTGACGGGAGGCTACAATTTGTCTCCCAACAGCTCTTCCAGTGAGCCCCTTCTCCAAGCCTTCTCTGAGCCTTCGGGGTCCTAGTGACCTGGCCATTTAGCCCATGGTGTGCAAAAAAGTGCCGCTCACAGGTAAAACAACCCAACCTTTGCAGATGCTATCCTGCCCTCAAGCTAATTTCTTGAGAAGGGATAGAGGGATTTATAGCCACCTTTGGGATGGGGTACTCCTGATTTGTCACGTAATCCCAATTATAAATAAAAAACGCCCATAAGACTAAAACAAAAATTTAATTTGGTTAGGGGGATAAAGGTGCTTCTGAAAGAAAATATTTTTGATTTTGCCTTCCGTTCTCCTCAAATATTATATTTTTTTGCGAAATAGCTAAATGATATTTTGCGAATTTCAAGTGTGTGTGTGGGAGGGGGGAGGTACAGTCGCTCAAAAAAGTATCCGAACACTATGGTCGATTAAAGAATTCAGAAAAAATATCTGGCAACGATTTTATTTTAGAAATTAGCGATCTGGCAACCTTTGTGTCACGTGATTACAGAATTCAGAAAAAATATCTGGAGCGTGTACAGCAACTGTACACGCTCCAGTTACCGTTCACAGCAAACTGGAGCGTGTGCAGTTACTGCACACCCTCCAGTTTGCTGTGAACGGTAACTGCACACGCTCAATATTTCCGTGAGTGAGCCCACACGATCTAGTATCAAAATAATATGACCACCTACAGTCGCTCAAAAAAGTATCCGAACACTATGGTTGATTACAGAATTCAGAAAATATATCTGGCAACGATTTTTTTCATAAATTAGTGATCTGTCACGTGACAACGAAGGTTGCCAGATCACTAATTTCTAAAAAAAAAATCGTTGCCACATATTTTTTCTGAATTCTGTAATCAACCATAGTGTTCTTATACTTTTTTGAGCGACTGTATTTAAGGAGGGGGTTATTCGAATAAGCCGTCCCGTGGCCGAGTGGTTAGCACGCTTGGCTACTGATCTAAGGGACCTGGGTTCGAGCCCCAGTATTAGGCATGGATGTGTGTGTCGTTTTTCTGCTGAGGTCCTGCCATCCTCTCAGATCTCCTACTGTGGCATATAAACTGACAGGCTCCTGTCAGACCTCTGTGGCAAGCAGCGGCTTGAAGGGGTATTTATTATTATTATTATTATTCGATTATGTGATTGGAAACATTTCTTTAGAGTTATTTACGATTTTTCGGGTGGTAGTAAATGGAGGTTGGGGGGGGGGGCGTTGAATCACAAGCAAAATTAGATCCTCTCTGTGATAGTTCATTCCGATTATTTGAAGCAGAATTAGCAGAATTAGCGATTAAGCAGAATTAGATCCTCTCTGTGATAGTTCATTCCGATATTTGAAGCAGAATTAGCAGAATTAGATCCTCTCTGTGATAGTTCATTCCGATATTTGAAGCAGAATTAGCAGAATTAAATCCTCTCTGTGATAGTTCATTCCGATATTTGAAGCAGAATTAGCAGAATTAGATCCTCTCTGTGATAGTTCATTCCGATTATTTGAAGCAGAATTAGCGATTAAGCAGAATGAGATCCTCTCTGTGATAGTTCATTCCGATATTTGAAGCAGAATTAGCGATTAAGCAGAATTAGATCCTCTCTGTGATAGTTCATTCCGATATTTGAAGCAGAATTAGCAGAATTAGCGATTAAGCAGAATTAGATCCTCTCTGTGATAGTTCATTCCGATTATTTGAAGCAGAATTAGCAGAATTAGCGATTAAGCAGAATTAGATCCTCTCTGTGATAGTTCATTCCGATATTTGAAGTTGAGACGCGACTTATTTCTCAGGAGCGTTTCGTTTTCCGGAAACGGCAGAGACATTAAGAGGACAACTCTGTCTCTTCGGATCATGCTTCTAGGCGTGATCTTCCATTGCTGGTTCACCATTTAAAACGATTCTTTTACTTTTTTTTTAACTGCCATAATTTTCGAAAGTGCTAATTAATTTCTGTAAATCATTTCCACCTGCAGAAAAACTTGTTTTTATTTTTTTTTTCTCACTACGTACTTTTAAGCATTTTCTTTTTCTTTTTTTTTTCCCTTCCGTTTCCAAAAATAAAAATCCCTGGAAAAGAACGAAAGCTTCGGCGGCAGAAGAAGAAAAAATTAGAACATGATGGGGAGTACAGATTTTACACGCTCCCAGTTGCCAGTAACCATGGCAACGATAGCCATTTTGAATATTGATTGACTGCTCGAGCTCGGAGGCAGTTTTTGTCGTGGGAACGGCGGGTGCTTTGGGTAGACACCAGAAGAGCTAATGAGGCATCGGGGATCCCTGATGGCTGACCTCTGGATGCCACAGGACGTCGCCAGGCCCCGGGGTGCCATCATGGCTTCCAAGGAGATGCCTTCGACAGAGAAATACACGCATTAGCAATCGGGAATATTAATTCCGACTGCAGATCGTTGATGAGGCGAACGACGCGGGGTTGGAAACTCGAACCAAAAGGAGCCAGGTCAACTCATCGAGCAACGAATTGATCATATCAGTTTTTATATATATTTTTTAATTTAATTCATGATTAATAAATCGTATTGAAACCATCGTTTAAATCTTTTATTTAGTGGATAAGACTGAAACCGCAACAAGTTCTGCGAGTTAGCATTTGTTATGACTCTGCAGAGTGCGGGTTGGGTTGTTTTACCTCTGAGCGGCACTTTAACATGCACAAGGTATGGCTCTCCCACACACGGAGCCACGGCTTAACGTCCAATCCGTGGGACAGCGGCATTTCGAATTCCCATTGGTGTCCCCTACTGATCGTGGGCAGGGCGGGGAATTTTGCGGAGATAAATCTCAACGCTGATCCAGCTGGGACTCGAACCTGGGAACTACAGATTACGAGCCTGGCGCGCTACCGACTGAGCCACCCCCACCCCCTCTCTTGAACCATCCTGAGTTGTCCCTCAAGAGGATGATTGATTGAATACGCAAAAAATGTTTGCGACTTGGGTTGTTTGGGTTGTTTTACCTCTGAGCGGCACTTTTTTGCACACCATGGGCTAAATGGCCAGGTCACATGGACCCCGAAGGCTCAGAGAAGGTTGGGGGAGGGGACCCACTGGAACAGCTGTTGGGAGACAGATGGTAGCCTCCCGTCAAGACCATCCAGCGTGTTCTTTAACGTGCACAGGGTATGGCTCTCCCGCACACGGGGCCACGGCTTAACGTCCCATCCGACGGACGGCGGCCTTTCCAAGCCCATCGGTGTCCCCTACTGACCGTGGGCAGGGCGGGGAATTTTTCGGAGATAAATCTCAACGCTGACCCAGCTGGGACTCGAACCTGGGAACTACAGATTACGAGCCTGACGCGCTACCGACTGAGCCACCCCCGCCCCAATGTTTGCGACAAAAATATGTAAACTCTTTGTATATGTGTTACGAGTGAGAGTTAAAAGAATCTGTAACTATAAATCACAACTGCTTCGTTCAACTTTCGGAATAAAGAAAGATTCTTGCAGAACTGTAAATACAAATTGAACTTTCCTAGACTCGTACAGTAGCTCGAAAAAATATCCGAACACTATGGTTGATTACAGAATTCAAAAAAAAAATATTTGGCAACGATTTTTTTTTAGAAATTAGTGATCTGGCAACCTTCGTGTCACGTGATTACAGAATTCAGGAAAAATATCTGGAGCGTGTACAGCAAGTGTACACGCTCCAGTTACCGTTCACAGCAAACTGGAGCGTGTGCAGTTACTTCACACGCTCCAGTTTGCTGTGAACGGTAACTGCACACGCTCAATATTTCCGTGAGTGAGCCCACACGATCTAGTATCAAAATAATATGACCACCTACAGTCGCTCTAAAAAGTATCTGAACACTATGTTTGATTACAGAATTCAGAAAATATATCTGGCAACGATTTTTTTTTCAGAAAATAGTGATCTGGCAACCTTCGTGTAACACGAAGGTTGATATTCGTGTAACACGAAGGTTGCCAGATCACTAATTTCTAAAAAAAATCGTTGCCAGATATGTATTTTCTTTTTTTAATTCTGTCTTGCTTGGAGAACTAAATTGCACGGTCTGGTTGGACCTCCGTAGCCCATGGCTGCTTGAGGATGATGATGATGATGATGAATCATCTATAGTGTCCGAATATTTTTTTGAGCGACTGTACCACCTTAAGGTAGAAAGTTCAAGTCTCAACTCTGCCAACTATAGAACGTTTTTTTTTTATTCTCGGTGAGAAACAGAGCACAGTTCATTCCGAAAGGTCGCGTCCACCCAATGGGTAATGACATCGTAATCCTAGTATATGTGGAGCAGGGGTGGCTCAGTCGGTAGCGCGCCAGGCTCGTAATTTGCAGTTCCCAGGTTCGAGTCCCAGCTGGGTCAGCCTTGAGATTTATCTCCGCAAAATTTCCCGCCCTGTCCACGGTCAGTAGTGGACACCGATGGGCTTGGAAAGGCCGCCGTCCGTCGGATGGGACGTTAAGCCGTGGCCCCGTGTGCGGGAGAGACATACCCTGTGCACGTTAAAGAACACGCTGGATGGCCTTGAAGGAAGGCTACCATCTGTCTTCCAACAGCTGTTCTAGTGGGTCCCCTCCCCCAACCTTCTCTGAGCCTTCGGGGTCCATGTGACCTGGCCATTTAGCCCATGGTGTGCAAAAAAGTGCCGATCAGAGGTAAAACAACCCAACGTTAAAGAACACGCTGGATGGCCTTGATGGGAGGCTACCATCTGTCTCCCAACAGCTGTTCCAGTGGGTCCCCTCCCCCAACCTTCTCTGAGCCTTCGGGGTCCATGTGACCTGGCTGTTTAGCCCATGGTGTGCAAAAAAGTGCCGATCAGAGGTAAAACAACCCAACGTTCAAGAACACGCTGGATGGCCTTGACCGGAGGCTACCATCTGTCTCCCAACAGCTATTCCAGTGGGTCCCCTCCCCCAAACTTTCTCTGAGCTTTCGGGGTCCATGTGACCTGGCCATTTAGCCCATGGTGTGCAAAAAAGTGCCGCTCAGAGGTAAAACAACCCAACCTAGTATAGGAGAGAGAGAGTTATACCCTGACCACTTTAAAGGAACACACTATGAATGGTTTTGGGTGGGTAACATCTGAACTGCACTTTTGAACACACGTTGGCTAAATGGCCAGGTCACAAGGACCCCAAAGCTCAATAGGGGTAAGGAGAAGAGGATTCACTAACCAGTTGTTCGATAGCAGATGGAATCCTCCTATCAGTGTGTTCTTTAACACTCACGTGTAAGGTTTTCCTGCACACAAAGCCACGTCCTAACTTTCGATTCGATGATTGGCGGCCATTCAAAGCCCATCGATGCCATTTTTCTCACGTCGTGCAGAACGAAGTTAAATTCAAAGGATACGAAGTCTGAAGTGAAAAGAAATACTCTTGACATCTTATCATCAGGAGCTTATAGTCAGCGAGGGAAGATTTTCTTGCCCGATGAAAGAGTTATTTTTCAACCTATTGAATAATTATTTAGGCACATAATAATAGAAATTAACTATGTAATAATTTTGGGTTGTTTTACCTCTGAGCGGCACTTTTTTGCACACCATGGGCTAAATGGCCAGGTCATAAGGACCCCGAAGGTTGGGAGAGGGGACCCACTATAACAGCTGTTGGGAGACAGATGGTAGCTTCCCGTCAAGGCCATCCAGCGTATTCTTTAACGTGCACAGGGTATGGCTCTCCCACACACGGGGCCACGGCTTAACGTACCATCCGACGGACGACGGTCATTCCAAGCCCATCGGTGTCCCCTACTGACCATGGGCAGGGCGGCGAGTTTTTTTGCGGAGATAAATCTCAACGCTGACCCACCGGGACTCGAACCTGGGAACTACAGATTACGAGCCTGGCGCGCTACCGACTGAGCCACCCCCGCCCCCCATGTAATAATTTGAAATTTGCGCCAGTGACAGATGCCCTCGCTTATAATAAAACACGAGCAAGCAAAGGAAGTAATTTAATGAATTTATCCTGTAGTTAAAATAGCAATCGTTACGAAGTTTTTTACGAAAATTAATAGTCTGGGTTCGAGCCCCGGATAAGGCATGGATATTTGTGTTGTTTTTCTGTTGAGGTCCCGCCATCATCACAGACCTTCTATTAAAGCGTATAAACTGACAAGGCGGCAAGCAGCTGCTTGAGGAAGGATTTCTTTTAAAAATAAAAAACAGTAATTTTTAGAAGTCAGTCCCTACACACACATGGGGCGGGGGTGGCTCAGTCGGTAGCGCGCCAGGCTCGTAATCTGTAGTTCCCAGGTTCGAGTTCCAGCTGGGTCAGCGTTGAGATTTATCTCCGCAAAATTTCCCTCCCTGCCCACGGTCAGTAGGGGACACCGATGGGCTTGGAAAGGCCGCCGTCCGTCGGATGGGACGTTAAGCCGTGGCCTCGTGTGCGGGAGAGCCATACCCTGTGCACGTTAAAGAACATGCTGGATGGCCTTGACGGGAGGCTACCATCTGTCTCCCAACAGCTGTTCCAGTGGGTCCCCTCTCCCAACCTTCTCTGAGCCTTCGGGGTCCTTGTGACCTGGCCATTTAGCCCATGGTGTGCAAAAAAGTGCCTTTCAGAGGTAAAACAACCCAATCCAGTCCCTACACTTTTTTTTTACTCTTTTTGAATATTTGGATACAACTGCGTGGAAAAGCATCGGGAAAAAAATAAACGAAGGAAACACTTTCTTGCTCTCAAATAGACGTAAAAGTTGTTTAAGACGAGAATTGTAGTAATTTAATCTCAAAATGATGAGTGTATTTTTGTTCCTGAGATTTAAACCGAATTTCTTTCACTTCCCAACAGATGGCAGACCTCTGAGATTGGAAGAAGTGTGGGACAAAGTCCCTAGCTCCTACCAGAGCCTACTAGGAGAGCAGAAGTGGTCGATCCTAACTCAACAGGTGAGTCCTTGCAGAAAGAGTTCAGCTGTTGACATTGCGTGCGAAACACAAGTAAAGCAAATATCTGTGATTGGTCCAAAGGCATCCGCTTAGCTCTCACCCTCCCCTCACCCTCCCCTCCGACTCCTTCGCTCATTGAAAGGAAAAGTTATCGAATAGAGGAAGACGTAATACTTGTTTCTTTATTCAAATCTAAAAAATTATCCCATGGGAGAAGAGGAGAAGTGCAAGTAACTGGTTTGAGCCCGAGAAACACCACAGCGTCCTCTGGTATATTCTTTATAAAAAAAAAAATCATTGATAGATAGGGTTGGGTTACCTCTGAGCGGCACATTTTTCCAAACTATGGGTTAAATGGCCAGGTCACATGGACCCCGAAGGCTCAGAGAAGGTTGGGGGAGGGGACCCACTGGAACAGCTGTTGGAAGACAGATGGTAGCCTCCCGTCAAGGCCATCCAGCTTGTTCTTTAACGCACAGGGTATGACTCTCCCACACACGGCGCAACACGGCTTAACGTCCCATCCGACGGACGGCGGCCTTTCCAAGCCCATCGGTGTCCCCTACTGACCGTGGGCAGGGCGGGGAATTTTGCGGAGATAAATCTCAACGCTGACCCAGCTGGGCTCGAACCTGGGAGCTACAGATTACGAGCCTACCAACTTAGCCCCCCCCCCCCCCAGATAGAGTAATATAGCTATTTTGTTCCTTTTATTCTAGTGGTTTAGGTTAATTTTTTTCCGACCCCCCGTGGCCGAGTGGTTAGCACGCTTGGCTATTGATCTAATGGGACCGGGTTCGACTCCCGGATAAGGCATGGTTGTATGTGTTGTTTTTCTGCTCAGCTCCTGCCATCCTCTCAGATCTTCTACTATGGCATATAAACTGACAAGCTCCTGTCAGACCTCTGTGGCAAGCAGCTGCTTGAGGGGGTGTTTAATTTTTAAAAAAATTAAAAAATTCCTCATATTAAAAGAGCTCTGAAGGTGAAAGGAGCAATTCTCAGAACTTGCATACGATTCTGTGCGCTTGCTTCGATGTCCACGTGATGGAAAGCGGGGGGGGGGGGGGTGGTAAATGTAATTTTACCAATCGACATCCCCATTCGATATTTCGGGTAATTCGAAAATATATAAAACTCATACAAAAAGATTACCCATAATTTAAAGTTTTATATTTTATTAAATGATTAAATAACGACAGTAAATGTGTGTCAAAAAGGTCATGGAACTCTCAGAGTTTCCTATGTTACGACGTCGTGGGTTTAGTATAACGTGGTGGTGCTAGTATCACATGTAATTCCTTAAATGAGAAATTTGCAGTGTCAGAAAGGGAGGGGGGGGGGGGGGGGCTTGGAAAGTCTCCGTCCATCGAATAGGATGTAAAGCCATGGCACTGTGTGCATGTTAAAGAGCACACTTGATGAGAGCCATACCCTGTGCATGTTAGAGTACACTCAGAATGGTATTCACAGGTAGCTACCATCTGTCTCCTAACAGTTGTGCAGTGGGTCCCCTTCCCCCAACCTTCTCTGACACCTTAGGTCCTTGTGACCTGATCTCCGCAAAATTCCCCCACCCTGCCCACGGTCAGTAGGGGACACCGCTGGGCTTGGGAAGGCCGCCGTCCATCGGATGGAGCGTTAAACCGTGGTACCGTGTGCGGGAGAGCCATACCCTGTGCACGTTAAAGAACATGCTGGATGGCCTTGACGGGAGGCTACCATCTGTCTCCCAACAGCTGTTCCAGTGGGTCCCCTCCCCCAACCTTCTCTGAGCCTTCGGGGTCCATGTGACCTGGCCATTTAATCCATAGTTTGCAAAAAAGTGCCGTTCAGAGGTAAAACAACCCAACCCAACCTGGCCATTTCATCCATTGTGTGCAAAAAAAGTCCACACCCACAATGGGCTAAATGGCCAAGTCACAAAGACCCAAAGGTCCGTAGTAGATTAGGTAAGGGACCCACTAGACAGCTGTTATGGGACAAATGGAGCTTCTCTTCAAACTATCCAGCATGTTCTTTAGCATGCAGAGGATATGGCTCTCCTGCCTAAGGGACCACAGCTTAAAGTCCAACACGATGGACGGAGACCTCCGTAAGCCTATCGAAGCCCCCTTTCTGACCGCTGGGGCTTTGCGAAGATAAATCTCAACGCTGGCACAAGTGGGACTCGAACCCAACAGTTGGGTAAGGAAATTGGATCCAGTGAAGATCCAGTGAAAGTCATCCAGCATGTTCTTTAGCATGCAGAGGATATGGCTCTCCTGCCTAAGGGACCACAGCTTAAAGTCCAACACGATGGACGGAGACCTCCGTAAGCCTATCGAAGCCCCCTTTCTGACCGCTGGGGCTTTGTGAAGATAAATCTCAACGCTGGCACAAGTGGGACTCGAACCCAACAGTTGGGTAAGGAAATTGGATCCAGTGAAGATCCAGTGAAAGTCATCCAGCGTACTTTTCGACGTGTGGTGAGTATGTCTCTATTTCACACAGTGCCATGGCTGAACGTCGCATCCGACGGACATCGAGGTCAGAGCGGGGATTAGAGAAGAAAATTTCAAAGCATGTTCAGTAGGGACTCGAACCTCGGAACTTTAGGTTACGGGCCTCGTTTAATATTGGCAGAATCAACCCCCACTCTTTGGGCGCGGGGGTGGCTCAGTCGGTAGTGCGCCAGGCTCGTAATCTGTACTTCCCAGGTTCGAGTCCCAGCTGGGTCAGCGTTGAGATTTATCTCCGCAAAATTCCCCGCCCTGCCCACGGTCAGTAGGGGACACCGATGGGCTTGGAAAGGCCGCCGTCCGTCGGATGGGACGTTAAGCCGTGGCCCGTGTGCGGGAGAGCCATACCCTGTGCACATTAAAGAACACGCTGGATGGCATTGACGGGAGGCTACCATCTGTCTCCCAACAGCTGTTCCAGTGGGTCCCCTCCCCCAACCTTCTCTGAGCCTTCGGGGTCCATGTGACCTGGCCATTTAGCCCATGGTGTGCAAAAAAGTGCCTCTCAGAGGTAAAACAACCCAACAACCTTTAACAATTCCATTTCAGAATTTATGGAGTATTGATTTTGGCTTTCCTCGGGTATAGCATGGAGATTCTCTGATTTTTTTACTTAGGCGGTGTAGCTGATTTTAAAAAATACAAATGCGTTTGAAAACGTTAGATTTTGAAAGCGTCTTCTTTTTTACTTTGAAGGGCAAAAGGGCGAGAGGATGTGAAATCTAAGCGGAAGCGGAAGTCATTGTGTGAAGAGTGCACGAGCAGCGATTTTAAGGGAGTAAATCCCATTAAGTGTTCTAGATAAATTCTCCTGTCCAGACGCTATTATGAAAAGGGCGGCATTTTAGTTTTGCACTCAGGGAGTCTTGAGCTTTTCACTGAATTTCGGAATAAAACTTTGTATGGATACTTCTTTAAACCCAAAACAAGAAAGCCAAACGTAATTGAGAAAAAAAAAATCATCTCTTTACTAAAAAATCAAGCTTGTTGCACTATAATAGATTCGAACTTTTTTTCGGTTCTATTTTCTGTTCCTTTATTTTTATTTTTGCATAATTTTGCTATGATGAGCAAAAAATGTCATGAGTCGACATATACTTTTCGGAACGCAGGGGGGAGGGGCGAAAAATGTTATTTTATGCACTTCAGTGAGACAAACACCACGTGGGACGTATTTTTAAATGTTAATTGGGGTATACAAAGGAGGTAAGATTCTCCCTCCCTCCCCCCACCTTTTCCCCTATCTCTTCAATAGAGGAGCACTTAAAGGGAGAGGTCCGTCCCTTTTCCCGAGGGAAGAGTCCAACCATTTCCAGAGTGGTATAAGGGCAAACGCTCGTATCATTGGTCTGGTGTAGGGGTTCTCAACGTGGGGTACGCGGTAAAATTTTTGGGGTACACCGTGAGAGCTCAAAAGTCGCTAGATGTAAGTTAAGTACAAAATTTAATATGTGTGTATATATAATGTTTTATTTTATTCCTATTGCTATACTATAACTATAGTTTTATCTAACTATACAAGGGATACGCCAGTTACATACACATTTCCAGGGGATACGTGAAGCATAAAAGGTTGAGAACCACTAATATTTATGTTTTATTTCATTCCCATTGTTATACTATAACTATAGTTTTATCTATCTATACAAGGGGTACGCCAGTTGCATACACATTTCCAAGGGTTAGGTGAAGCATAAAAGTTTGAGAACCACTGATATATATGTTTTATTTTATTCCCATTGTTATACTATAACTATAGTTTTATCTATTTATACAAGGGGTACGCTAGTTACATACACATTTCCAGGGGGTACATCCCCAGTGAAGCATAAAAGGTTGAGAACCACTGATATATATGTTTTATTTTATTCCCATTGTTATACTATAACTATAGTTTTATCTATCTATACAAGGGGTACGCCAGTTACATACACATTTCCAGGGGGTACATGAAGCATAAAAGGTTGAGAACCACTGATATATATGTTTTATATTATTCCCATTGTTATACTATAACTATAGTTTTATCTATCTATACAAGGGGTATGCCAGTTGCATACACATTTCCAGGGGGTACATGAAGCATAAAAGGTTGAGAACCACTGATATATATGTTTTATTTTATTCCCATTGTTATACTATAACTATAGTTTTATCTATCTATACAAGAGGTACGCCAGTTACATACACATTTCCAGGGGGTACGTGAAGAATAAAAGGTTGAGAACCACTGATATATATGTTTTATTTTATTCCCATTGTTATACTATAACTATAGTTTTATCTATCTATACAAGGGGTACGCCAGTTACATACACATTTCCAGGGGGTACATGAAGCATAAAAGGTTGAGAACCACTGATATATATGTTTTATTTTATTCCCATTATTATACTATAACTATAGTTTTATCTATCTATACAAGGGGTATGCTAGTTACATACACATTTCCAGGGGGTACATGAAGCATAAAAGGTTGAGAACCACTGATATATATATATATACGTTTTATTTTATTCCCATTGTTATACTATAACTATAGTTTTATCTATCTGTACAAGGGGTATGCCAGTTACATACACATTTCCAGGGGGTACATGAAGCATAAAAGGTTGAGAACCACTGATATATATGTCTTATTTTATTCCCATTGTTATACTATAACTATAGTTTTATCTATCTATACAAGGGGTACGCCAGTTACATACACATTTCCAAGGGGTATGTGAAGAATAAAAGGTTGAGAACCACTGATAGATATGTTTTATTTTATTCCCATTGTTATACTATAACTATAGTTTTATCTATCTATACAAGGGGTATGCCAGTTACATACACATTTCCAGGGGGTACATGAAGCATAAAAGGTTGAGAACCACTGATATATATGTTTTATTTTATTCCCATTATTATACTATAACTATAGTTTTACCTATCTATACAAGGGGTATGCTAGTTACATACACATTTCCAGGGCTTACATGAAGCATAAAAGGTTGAGAACCACTGATATATATGTTTTATTTTATTCCCATTGTTATACAATAACTATAGTTTTATCTATCTATACAAGGGGTACGCCAGTTACATACACATTTCCAGGGGGTACGTGAAGCATAAAAGGTTGAGAACCACTGATATATATATATTTTATTTTATTCCCATTGTTATACTATAACTATAGTTTTATCTCTCTATACAAGGGGTACACCAGTTACATACACATTTCCAGGGGGTACGTGAAGCATAAAAGGTTGAGAACCACTGATATATATATTTTATTTTATTCCCATTGTTATACTATAACTATAGTTTTATCTCTCTATACAAGGGGTACACCAGTTACATACACATTTCCAGGGGGTACATGAAGCATAAAAGGTTGAAAATGACTGATATATATGTTTTATTTTATTCCCATTGTTATACTATAACTGTAGTTTTATCTATCTATACAAGGGGTACGCCAGTTACATACACATTTCCTTGGGGTACGTGAAGCATAAAAGGTTGAGAACCACTGATATATATGTCTTATTTTATTCCCATTGTTATACTATAACTATAATTTTATCTATCTATACAAAGGGTACGCCAGTTACATACACATTTCCAGGGGGTACGTGAAGCATAAAAGGTTGAGAACCACTGATATATATGTTTTATTTTATTCCCATTGTTATACTATAACTATAGTTTTATCTATCTATACAAGGGGTACGCCAGTTACATACACATTTCCAGGGGGTACATGAAGCATAAAAGGTTGAGAACCACTGATAGATATGTTTTATATTATTCCCATTGTTATACTATAACTATAGTTTTATCTATCTATACAAGGGGTACACCAGTTACATACACATTTCCAGGGGGTACATGAAGCATAAAAGGTTGAGAACCACTGATATATATATTTTATTTTATTCCCATTGTTATACTATAACTATAGTTTTATCTATCTATACAAGGGGTACGCCAGTTACATACACATTTCCAGGGGTTACGTGAAGCATAAAAGTTTGAGAACCACTGACATATATGTTTTATTTTATTCCCATTGTTATACTATAACTATAGTTTTATCTATCTATACAAGGGGTATGCCAGTTACATACACATTTCCAGGGGGTACATGAAGCATAAAAGGTTGAGAATGACTGATATATATGTTTTATTTTATTCCCATTGTTATACTATAACTGTAGTTTTATCTATCTATACAAGGGGTACGCCAGTTACATACACATTTCCAGGGGTTACGTGAAGCATAAAAGTTTGAGAACCACTGATATATATGTTTTATTTTATTCCCATTGTTATACTATAACTATAGTTTTATCTATCTATACAAGGGGTACGCCAGTTACATACACATTTCCAGGGGGTACATGAAGCATAAAAGGTTGAGAATGACTGATATATATGTTTTATTTTATTCCCATTGTTATGCTATAACTGTAGTTTTATCTATCTATACAAGGGGTACGCCAGTTACATACACATTTCCAGGGGTTACGTGAAGCATAAAAGGTTGAGAACCACTGATATATATGTTTTATTTTATTCCCATTGTTATACTATAACTATAGTTTTATCTATCTATACAAGGGGTACGCCAGTTACATACACATTTCCAGGGGGTACATGAAGCATAAAAGGTTGAGAATGACTGATATATATGTTTTATTTTATTCCCATTGTTATACTATAACTGTAGTTTTATCTATCTATACAAGGGGTACGCCAGTTACATACACATTTCCAGGGGTTACGTGAAGCATAAAAGGTTGAGAACCACTGATATATATGTTTTATTTTATTCCCATTGTTATACTATAACTATAGTTTTATCTATCTATACAAGGGGTACGCCAGTTACATACACATTTCCAGGGGTTACGTGAAGCATAAAAGGTTGAGAACCACTGATATATATGTTTTATTTTATTCCCATTGTTATACTATAACTATAGTTTTATCTATCTATACAAGGGGTATGCCAGTTACATACACATTTCCAGGGGTTACGTGAAGCATAAAAGTTTGAGAACCACTGATATATATGTTTTATTTTATTCCCATTGTTATACTATAACTATAGTTTTATCTATCTATACAAGGGGTACGCCAGTTACATACACATTTCCAGGGGGTACATGAAGCATAAAAGGTTGAGAATGACTGATATATATGTTTTATTTTATTCCCATTGTTATGCTATAACTGTAGTTTTATCTATCTATACAAGGGGTACGCCAGTTACATACACATTTCCAGGGGTTACGTGAAGCATAAAAGGTTGAGAACCACTGATATATATGTTTTATTTTATTCCCATTGTTATACTATAACTATAGTTTTATCTATCTATACAAGGGGTACGCCAGTTACATACACATTTCCAGGGGGTACATGAAGCATAAAAGGTTGAGAATGACTGATATATATGTTTTATTTTATTCCCATTGTTATACTATAACTGTAGTTTTATCTATCTATACAAGGGGTACGCCAGTTACATACACATTTCCAGGGGTTACGTGAAGCATAAAAGGTTGAGAACCACTGATATATATGTTTTATTTTATTCCCATTGTTATACTATAACTATAGTTTTATCTATCTATACAAGGGGTACGCCAGTTACATACACATTTCCAGGGGTTACGTGAAGCATAAAAGGTTGAGAACCACTGATATATATGTTTTATTTTATTCCCATTGTTATACTATAACTATAGTTTTATCTATCTATACAATTGGTACGCCAGTTACATACACATTTCCAGGGGTTACGTGAAGCATAAAAGGTTGAGAACCACTGATATATATGTTTTATTTTATTCCCATTGTTATACTATAACTATAGTTTTATCTATCTATACAAGGGGTACGCCAGTTACATACACATTTCCAGGGGGTACATGAAGCATAAAAGGTTGAGAATGACTGATATATATGTTTTATTTTATTCCCATTGTTATACTATAACTGTAGTTTTATCTATCTATACAAGGGGTACGCCAGTTACATACACATTTCCAGGGGGTACATGAAGCATAAAAGGTTGAGAACCACTGATATATATGTTTTATTTTATTCCCATTGTTATACTATAACTATAGTTTTATCTATCTATACAAGGGGTACGCCAGTTACATACACATTTCCAGGGGGTACATGAAGCATAAAAGGTTGAGAATGACTGATATATATGTTTTATTTTATTCCCATTGTTATACTATAACTGTAGTTTTATCTATCTATACAAGGGGTACGCCAGTTACATACACATTTCCAGGGGGTACATGAAGCATAAAAGGTTGAGAATGACTGATATATATGTTTTATTTTATTCCCATTGTTATACTATAACTGTAGTTTTATCTATCTATACAAGGGGTACGCCAGTTACATACACATTTCCAAGGGGTACGTGAAGCATAAAAGGTTGAGAACCACTGATATATATGTTTTATTTTATTCCCATTGTTATACTATAACTGTAGTTTTATCTATCTATACAAGGGGTACGCCAGTTACATACACATTTCCAGGGGGTACGTGAAGCATAAAAAATTGAGAACCACTGATATATATGTTTTATTTTATTCCCATTGTTATACTATAACTATAGTTTTATCTATCTATACAAGGGGTACGCCAGTTACATACACATTTCCAGGGGGTACGTGAAGCATAAAAGGTTGAGAACCACTGATATATATGTTTTATTTTATTCCCATTGTTATACTATAACTATAGTTTTATCTATCTATACAAGAGTTGAATTGTTTTACCACTGAGCGGGATTTTTTTGCACACAATGTACTAAATGGCCAGGTCACAAGGACCCCGAAGACTCAGAGAAGGTTGGGGAGAGGACCCACTGGAACAGCTGTTGTCAGACAAATGGTAGCCTCCCGTAAAGCCATCCAGTGTGTTCTTTAACGTGCACAGGGTATGGCCCTGCCGCACACGAGCCACGGCTTAACGTCCCATACGACGGACGGCGGTCTTTCCAAGCCCATCGGTGTCCCCTACTGACCGTGGGCAGGGCAGGGAGTTTTGCGGAGATAAGCAAAGAAAGAAACAGCAGAGGACGACGTGTCTATCTCTGCACAGCAAACTCTTTGGCGGGCTGTAGCTAGTAAGAAAATATTATATGAATAATGGAAGCAAAAAGGAAAAGGTTATTATATAATAACGCATTTTGTAACAAGGAGGACTGTTCTGGCACCCACACAATGTGCATTCCGACGTTTTCTAGGCTTGTTCGAAATGCATACTGTATTCAAAACGCGGTTAGACAGGACAGTTCAGGGGCGGGGGTGGTTCAGTCGGTAGCGCGCCAGGCTCGTAATCCCAGGTTCGAGTCCCAGCTGGGTCAGCATTGAGATTTATCTGCGCAAAATTCCCCACCCTGCCCACGGTCAGTAGTGGACCCCGATGGGCTTGGAAAGGCCGCCGTCCGTCGGATGGGACGTTAAGCCGTGGCCCCGTGTGCGGGAGAGCCATACCCTGTGCACATTAAAGAACACGCTGGATGGCCTTGACGGGAGGCTACCATCTGTCTCCCAACAGCTGTTCCAGTGGGTCCCCTCCCCCAACCTTCTCTGAGCCTTCGGGGTCCATGTGACCTGGCCATTTAGCCCATGGTGTGCAAAAAAGTGCCGCTCAGAGGTAAAACAACCCAACGTTAAAGAACACGCTGGATGGCCTTGACGGGAGGCTACCATCTGTCTCCCAACAGCTGTTCCAGTGGGTCCCCTCCCCCAACCTTCTCTGAGCCTTCGGGGTCCTTGTGACCTGGCCATTTAGCCCATGGTGTGCAAAAAAGTGCCGCTCAGAGGTAAAACAACCCAACGTTAAAGAACACTCTGGATGGCCTTGACGGGAGGCTACCATCTGTCTCTCAACAGCTGTTCCAGTGGGTCCCCTCCCCAAACCTTCTCTGAGCCTTCGGGGTCCATGTGACCTGGCCATTTAGCCCATGGTGTGCGAAAAAGTGTCGCTCAGAGGTAAAACAACCCAACACAGTACAGTTCAGATCAGATGAAACAGATTCGATAGCATTCTAGGTAACTTTAAAGATAAAATCACTCTCGGGGCGTTTCTCATGCAGCACTTAAGGTTACATTCTCACTTGCTGAGTGCGAGGTTTGTAACTTGATGTTTCCAATTTGAATCCCCGATGTGAATTATTTGAGATTTTCTTTTCTAACCTTCACTCTGCCCTCGGTGAGAAAGAAGACATCGATAGACTCGGACATACCTTCAGAAGGGGCATTAAAACGTGGCCCCATGTGGAGGAAAAACCCATACCTTTGTGAACGTCAAAGAACAGGCCCAAGCCTCAGTGGGAGGCTTCTATCTGGCTTTTAACAGCTATAGTGTAAGGTTTCGCGTTCCTTTGCTTGTGACCTTTGTGACCTACCTGGCTATTTATCCCATTGTATACATAAAAATACTGCTCGCAAGTCGAATGAACCGAACCAAAGTTATCTCTCCGTGATGTCTTACTTTATTAAGCGAGCGTCTGCCCTGTTTCATTTGTGACTTTGCAGTGACCCTGACTGCCCAGAGAGACATATTGCCTCATCTCCTCGGCTGCGATTGCATTTTGGGGCTGAGCATAGCATCAGAGAGGAGATTCTCTCTGCAGGGGTGCTCTACGAAATTCAATGTCGCTGGTAAATGCATCTTATTTTGTCGGAGTCTCTACACAGAGAGAGAAAGAACGATCGTCGGAGACAATACTGGGAAGAAGATCTTTCCTCATTGGCCGGAGAAACGGAGGGAAAAAGAAAAAAAAAACAGAGAATGGAGAGAATTAGAATTTGAAATGCAAATGTGTCTCAAGTCAGTGTCCTTGTCTTAACGATGTTGCCGTACACAGCCATTGCACAACTGGCTCTCCCTCCTTATGGCTGACAGTGCTGCCATCTAGTGGCGAGAATCGCTCAGAAGAAACTGCCTCTTCCCTTTAATCGCTGATGGAGAGGATTTCATCGTGGCAGTCCCATTGAGCCGATTAGTTGGCCACGATTAGTTTCGAAAAGGTATTCCTTTTCATTTCCAAGAAACGTAAAATTGATGTTTTCTCGACTAATAGGTAGAAGTAACCAAACGCTATAGGTACGGTCACGTGAGAAGCATCTTCAGGGATTTAGCGTCATTTCTGGCAAAACCAATACCAACAGCGGGCGACTTCACAGCAATCTAGATTGAGTTGGGTTGTTTTACCTCTGAGCGGCACTTTTTTGCACACCATGGGCAAAATGGCTAGGTCACATGGACCCCGAAGGCTCAGAGAAGGTTTGGGGAGGGAACCCACTGGAACAGCTGTTGGGAGACAGATGGTAGCCTCCCGTCAAGGCCATCCAGCGTGTTCTTTAACGTGCACAGGGTATGGCTCTCCCACACACGGGGCCACGGCTTAACGTCCCATCCGACGGACGGCGGCCTTTCCAAGCCCATCGGTGTCCCCTACTGACCGTGGGCAGGGCGGGGAATTTTGCGGAGATAAATCTCAACGCTGACCCAGCTGGGACTCGAACCTGGGAACTACAGATTACGAGCCTGGCGCGCTACAGACTGAGCCACCCCCGCCCCATCTAGATTGAGTTACCGAACTATGGTTAACCATGCTCCAGTGAGCTGCGACGCCGCATCCTCCGTTGGTAATAGTTTTGCTTTTAAGGCGTCTTCTAATTCGGAAATGTTAATAACACTGAACAGTTTTCAGTCTACACGCTAACTTTCAAATCGACTGATATCTGTTTGTCAAGAAACGAAGAAGAGTTGCTTCTATCAAAGTTCCTTATTGTCATCTGCATTAAGCATTTCGATGGATCAAATGGATCGCATCTAGTTTTGAAAGACTGATAACGGAGAAGACGACACGTCCACCTCCCCCGCAGCCATCATAATAAGTTCTCCTCTATCGAATTAACAGGAATACAACACTGATATCAACTCACTTCGGGAGTTCATAAAGCTATCAGAAACAATATTTTCTTCTGTGAGTTCATATCAGCCTACAGTCTATTGAATTAAAACAGAAACCAATTAGAGCATAGACGACATTCAGAGGGTCCCAGTAGAGCCAGATCTGGAAGAGGGGAAGCAATTATGCCCCTCCGCAGATAATGTTAGCAACTGAAACAGGGGAAAAATTTAAATGTCAAACACCGGATAACCATTCCGAGACATTTCGGCTGCATCCAGTCACTTGTAACCAACCTTCATTTTTTTTTTACAGATTCGGGCTTGAGTCTCAGCATCATTGAGATTCAGAGATTTCACTTTAATAACAATTGCATTTTGAGGGTTTCGTTATAATATTGCTTTCATAAGGGCGCATAAGTGCGCTTTAAGATTACTTTCAGAGGGTATTGTTATAAATTCAAATACATTTAAAGGGTATCGTTATAATTACGATTGCATTCAGAGGGTATCGTTATAATTACGATTACATTCAAAGGATATTGTTATAATTACGATTGCATTCAGAGGGTATCGTTATAATTACGATTACATTCAAAGGATATTGTTATAATTACGATTGCATTCAGAGGGTATCGTTATAATTACGATTACATTCAAAGGATATTGTTATAATTACGATTGCATTCAGAGGGTATCGTTATAATTACGATTACATTCAAAGGATATCGTTATAATTACGATTGCATTCAGAGGGTATCGTTATAATTACGATTACATTCAAAGGATATCGTTATAATTACGATTGCATTCAGAGGGTATCGTTATAATTACGATTACATTCAGAGGATATTGTTATAATTACGATTGCATTCAGAGGGTATCGTTATAATTACGATTACATTCAAAGGATATTGTTATAATTACGATTGCATTCAGAGGGTATCGTTATAATTACGATTGCATTCAGAGGGTATCGTTATAATTACGATTACATTCAAAGGATATTGTTATAATTACGATTGCATTCAGAGGGTATCGTTATAATTACGATTACATTCAAAGGATATTGTTATAATTACGATTGCATTCAGAGGGTATCGTTATAATTACGATTACATTCAAAGGATATTGTTATAATTACGATTACATTCAGAGGGTCTCAGTATAATTACGATTGCATTCAGAAGGTGTCAGTTTAATTACAATTGCATTCAGATTATATACATAATTCTGACCTTAACAGCAATTGGTTTGAAAGGATCGCACTCAACTCGCTGCATTCAGAAGAAGTGCATTGGACCAATGAATATATCCAGAGGGTCGAGAAATTAATTAATTCTGGCCTGCGACCGATTTATGATCTAAATGAATAAGCAGTTTTGAATTCCAAAATCACTACCATAAATTAACTGACGTTATGTCATAGTGGACGAGTGTTTGGCGTGCTTAACTACTGATCAAAGGTTGGGTTGTTTTATCTCTGAGTGGCACTTTTTTGCACACAATGGGCTAAATGGCCAGGACACATGGACCCCGAAGGCTCAGAGAAGGTTGGGGGAGGAGACCCACTGGAACAGCTGTTGAGAGACAGATGGTATCCTCCCGTCAAGGCCATCCAGCGTGTTCTTTAAAGTTGGGTTGTTTTACCTCTGAGCGGCACTTTTTTGCACACAATGGGCTAAATGGCCAGGTCACATGGACCCCGAAGTCTCAGAGAAGGTTGGGGGAGAGGACCCACTGGAACAGCTGTTGGGAGACAGATGGTATCCTCCCGTCAAGGCCATCCAGCGTGTTATTTAACGTGCACAGGGTGTTGCTCTCCCACACACGGGACCACGGCTTAACATCTCATCCGAAGGACGGCGGCCTTTTCAAGCCCATCGGTGTCCCCTACTGACCGTGGGCAGGGCGGGGAATTTTGCGGAGATAAATCTCAACGCTGACCCAGCTGGGACTCGAACCTGGGAACTACAGATTACGAGCCTGGCGCGTTACCGACTGACCCACCCGCACACACACTGATCAAAGGGACCTGGGACCTGTTTCTGTGTTGTCATTCTGCTGGGTGTTCAATCCTTCCTCATCGAACATTTATGTGACATACTATACACTAAAACCTCCTCTCAGAACTCTGTGGCAAACATTTGCTTTAGAGGTGCTTTGTTTTATAATTTAATGTGTATTTGAACTAATAAAGAATTCTTATTGATATAATGTCGAAAAATCTAGTTAATGCGAACTAAACGTACTCTTCTCAACTATTTTGCGTTTTCCAAAAATCGTCCGAAATGTGAAAATTGCAATAATTTCCCAATGTACTTCTTGTTCGGATTTTTCAATTTAAATTATACGAGTCTGATCAGCCAAGTTCCAGGACTTATTTGTTACCGACAGGTGGCAGCACTGGCGTAGGGTTCACAATTGGAAGCCTTTTTCCGTTAGGAGCGTGTTAGCCGTTTTATGTTACTGTTGCGTTTTTGCAGCAAAACTTATAACCTTTGCGCAAGGGTTATGAGTTTTGCTATCTTTTTTTTTACAGATGGATGCGAAATTTGTGGAACAGGGGTTCATTACGAAGTTTTCGATGAAACTGAAAGAAATTCTGTCGCTCTATTAGCTCCATTAAGCATGTATTCCTACAGTCCAGCTCTCGAATTTGTTTCCGGAACTTGAAATAGTTTGTTTCCACCGTTAGAGGGCACTGAGGTTAGGAAGGAAGTGGGGGGGGGGGAAACTTGAACCAATGTCGTAAGCATTCTGTTAATGCTAGAAAAACGAAATTTGCGAGGTCGATTGTGACGATCAAAAGTTTTGTTTACATTGAAGCAGCAATTTGATCCCTCGCTGGAGGTTGGGTTGTTTTACCTCTGAGCGGCACTTTTTTGCACACCATGGGCTAAATGGCCAGGTCACATGGACCCCGAAGGCTCAGAGAAGGTTGGGGGAGGGGACCCACTGGAACAGCTGTTGGGAGACAGATGGTAGCCTCCCGTCAAGGCCATCCAGCGTGTTCTTTAACGTGCACAGGGTATGGCTCTCCCGCACACGGGGCCACGGCTTTACGTCCCATCCGACGGACGGCGGCCTTTCCAAGCCCATCGGTGTCCCCTACTGACCGTGGGCAGGGCGGGGAATTTTGCGGAGATAAATCTCAACGCTGACCCAGCTGGGACTCGAACCTGGGAACTACAGATTACGAGCCTGGCGCGCTACCGACTGAGCCATCCCCCCCCCCCCCTCGCTGGAGGAGAGAGGTAAAACTCAGTATTTTGCTTTAAGAGATAAATGGAAAATTGTCTTCAGATTTCATAGATACTAATGAGATATCTACTATTCGTGCTTTCTGAATCTTCCATTAGTTTCAATTTCCATCATTAGAGTGCTCTGAAAGCGAAAAATTGCAAACTTTATTATCTTTAAAAACGAGATTTCGATATTCGCCAGAAGCAGTTGGTGTTCGTCGTTTGTTCAATATTTTTAGTATATATCAGATTTTCGCTTAGAAGTGCAACAAGCGATGTCTGATCACGGTTTTTGAAACTCGCGGACGATAATTTGAAGCATGCCTCGTTGATTGTGGCGGCGAATCTCGCTGACCAATGCCAAATGACCAATATCTGATTTCTGCTTCTATACAGGGTGTCTCAAAAATATAGGTACAAACTTTCAGGGGAGGTAGATAACATCTAAAGGAATGAGAATTGCATAGGAACCCATAACCGGGTTGGGTTGGATTGTTTTACCTCTGAGCGGCACTTTTTGCACACCATGGGCTAAATGGCCAGGTCACATGGACCCCAAAGGCTCAGAGAAGGTTGGGGGAGGGGACCCACTGGAACAGCTGTTGGGAGACAGATGGTAGCCTCCCATCGAGGCCATCCAGCGTGATCTTTAACGTGCACAGAGTATATCTCTCCCGCACACATGGCCACGGCTTAACGTCCCATCCGACGGATGGCGGCCTTTCCAAGCCCATCGGTGTCCCCTACTGACCGTGGGCAGGGCGGGGAATTTTGCGGAGATAAATCTCAACGCTGACCCAGCTCGGACTCGAACCTGGGAACTACAGATTACGAGTCTGGCGCGCTACCGACTGAGCCACCCCCGCCCCACCCATAACCGGAAACGTCACCGTAAGTCAATAGGCAGCGCTGTTCATCAGTGCGCTAGAGGGGAAATTTCGGATTTCCTCATTCGAGCGGTAGTCGGCTGACGAAGAGCATGCAAAGGTATTCGAACAGGGAGCTGGCAGACATGTACTTAGTGTATGTAATAGCCGAGGGCAACGGACGAGCCGCTCAACGAATGTATCAA
The DNA here is from genome assembly GCA_038380435.1 of Ryuthela nishihirai. Taxonomy (NCBI): domain Eukaryota; kingdom Metazoa; phylum Arthropoda; class Arachnida; order Araneae; family Heptathelidae; genus Ryuthela; species Ryuthela nishihirai. The sequence continues at coordinate 67,105,897 of JAWZYU010000019.1, read as the reverse complement.
GAACGCTTCCCACACAGACATGCACTGGGCCACCGTTTGTTTGCGTGTGCGCATCAAAATGTGTGCGATTATGGGTCATTAAGAGCTGTAACATTATGAAATGTATCATCTAGTACCCCATTTGCAAAAATTATGTCCAATAAATGTTTTCCCATTAATCACTGTCTTGTATCCTTTCAGATCTTGTACCTCTGCTACCACTTTACCATGACGTTTCCGGTTATGGGTTCCTATGCAATTCTCATTCCTTTAGATGTTATCTACCTCCCCTGAAAGTTTTCGCCTATATTTTTGAGACACCCTGTATATATCTTCCGGTTCTATTTCTAAACTCGACGTTGGTCGATTGACCGCGATTCCTTCCATTTGGAGAAGTAGCACATGAGAACGCTTCTTTTGACTACAAAAAGTAGTGGCTCAAAAAGAATCGCAAATTCACTGATAATTTCATTTCTTACTGATTAGTCAACTTTTTTCCCCCCTCCTCATATGTATTACGAAAATGCACACTGTGGCAAAGTTGACTGTGTACTGGACCAGGCCGAATCAGGGGAGGGGGAAGGTCGTCCTCCTCCTTTGAGAATGCTAGTAAAGGTAATGGAGGCCAAAATGATTATATTTGTGCATATTTAATTCATTTTTCAAGATCTTTTTTTAAACTTCTAAAACGAAGGTGAAAAATGTTACACTGTAATGGAAATCGAGTTTCTTGCCCCCCCCCCCCACCCACTCCCTTCCACCAACTTTTGCTATTTCCGGTCCTGACTGGGACAATGTGTGGCGTGAGAGTTGGGTTGGGTTGTTTTACCTCTGAGCGGCACTTTTTTGCACACCATGGGCTAAATGACCAGGTCACATGGACCCCGAAGGCTCAGAGAAGGTTGGGGGAGGGGACCCACTGGAACAGCTGTTGGGAGACAGATGGTAGCCTCCCGTCAAGCCATCCAGCGTGTTCTTTAACGTGCACAGGGTATGACTCTCCCGCACATGGGGCCACGGCTTAAAGTCCCATCCGACGGACGGTGGCCTTTTCAAGCCCAGCGGTGTCCCCTACTAACCGTGGGCAGGGCGGGGAATTTTGCGGAGATAAATCTCAACGCTGACCCAGCTGGGACTCGAACCTGATTCAAAACGGAACGCAGGCGAATCGAATATTTGATAATAATTTGTTCTGTATTAATAATGAATGCTAATATATTACTATGATTTAAACCTCTAATAAAAAAAGTTTCCATTTTATGTTAATTTCAAATATGTTTTCCGGAAATTACCCATTGTCTGCCTTTCCTACTTGTTCCGCATTCGTTAAGAAGAAGATTTTGGTTGTTTTACCTCTGAGCGGCACTTTTTTGCACATCATAGGCTAAATGGCCAGATCAATGGAGCCCGAAGGCTCAGAGAATGTTGGGGGAAGGGACCCATTGGAACAGCTGTTGGGATGTCTCCCAACAGCTGTTCCAAATGGTAGCCTCCCGTCAAAGCCATCCAGCGTGTTCTTTAACGTGCACGGAGTATGGCTCTCCCCCAAACGGACCACGGCTTAACGTTCCATCCGACCGACGGCGGCCTTTCCAAGCTCTTCAGTGTCCCTACTGACCGTGGGTGGAGAATTTTTCGAAGACAAATCTCAACGCTGACCCAGCTGGGACTCGAACCTGGGAACTGGAGATTACGAGCCTGGCGCGCTACCGACTGGGCCACCCCCGTCCCTTAAGAAGAAGAGACCTCCTACAACATTTTAGTGTACCTAGGGCGGAAACATTTTAGTGTACCAAGGGCGACATAATACCTGCGCTGCCAATAAGTTATCGACTTGAAAGTGCAAGCGTAAGATGGGTTGTTTTACCTCTGAGCGTCACTTTTTTGCACACCATGGGCTAAATGGCCAGGTCACATGGACCCCGAAGGCTCAGAGAAGGTTGGGGGAGGGAACCCACTGGAACAGCTGTTGGGAGACAGATGGTAGCCTCCCGTCAAGGCCATCCAACGCGTTCTTTAACGTTGGGTTGTTTTACCTCTGAGCGTCACTATTTTGCACACCATGGGCTAAATGGCCAGGTCACAAGGACCCCGAAGGCTCCGAAAAGGTTGGGGAAGGGGACCCACTGGAACAGCTATTGGGAGACAGATGGTAGCCTCCCGTCAAGGCCATCCAGCGCGTTCTTTAACGTTGGGTTGTTTTACCTCTGAGCGTCACTTTTTTGCACACCATGGGCTAAATGACCAGGTCACAAGGACCCCGAAGGCTCCGAGAAGGTTGGGGGAAGGAACCCACTGGAACAGCTATTGGGAGACAGATGGTAGCCTCCCGTCAAGGCCATCCAGGGTGTTCTTTAACGTACACAGGGTATGGCTCTCCAGCATACGGTTCCACGGCTTAACGTCCCGTCAGACAGACGGCGGCCTTTACCAAGCCCATCGGTGTCCTCTACTGACCGTGGGCAGGGCAGGTGAGTGGGAGTCAGCTGTTATGTGCCCCGCAAAATCACAATAACGGTCAAGGGGCGTAGTGCATAATATCTGTTGAGGAACATAATTTGGAAATAAATAGTTTCTACTTGCAAAGTTCTAAGCCATAGGTTAACAGAGACAAACTCTTTTTTATTAAAATGGGTAGCGATTTGATTCCAACAGAACGTGTTGAAATAGATGGATACCGAATCGAGTTTCTCTTCAGTTTTAGGAAATGCCTTCTTTTGAGAAAAAAATCCGCGAAGTTCGTATTTTTTAGAGAAAAAAAAAATCCGAGATTTCGTTTTTCCTATTGCACGTACTTAAAAAAATCTACCTGATCTTACTTTTTCCACAAGCATTTAAACTCGTTGGCCGCAGCTTTGTCGTTCATGGCGATCGGGATGGCTTTGTCAACTTACAAAGTTCATCAAAAAAAAAAGAGTTTTTTGGTGGCTCCTTTTGAAAAAAAACTTAACGTTAAATTTCTTTACGTTAAACTCAACGTAAAAAATTCTCACTTAACGTTAAATTTCGGTTTAATCGCTCTGTACCTCTCGTCAAAGCCAAAAGGACAAACCATTTAAATTTTGTCCTGCCATAAATACTATTTCACAATAACATAAATGGTTTTGATTTCACTGAGAGACCCGCAAGATAGGTGAGCTTATTTTTAAATATGTGATTCCAAGTTCAATTACTGACTGAAAGAGGGGCGGGGGTGGCTCAGTCGGTAGCGCGCCAGGCTCGTAATCTGTAGTTCCCAGGTTCGAGTCCCAGCTGGGTCAGCGTTGAGATTTATCTCCGCAAAATTCCCCGCCCTGCCCACGGTCAGTAGGGGACACCGATGGGCTTGGAAAGGCCGCCGTCCGTCGGATGGGACGTTAAGCCGTGGCCCCGTGTGTGGGAGAGCCATACCCTGTGCACGTTAAAGAACACGCTGGATGGCCTTGACGGGAGGCTACCATCTGTCTCCCAACAGCTGTTCCAGTGGGTTCCCTCCCCCAACCTTCTCTGAGCCTTCGGGGTCCATGTGACCTGGCCATTTAGCCCATGGTGTGCAAAAAAGTGCCGCTCAGAGGTAAAACAACCCAACTGACTGAAATTCGAAATCAATTAACTCGAAATTCAGTTTCCAGGCGATTAAAAATGGAAAGTGAGTAGTAAACTTCGCGGCAAAGCAAAGAGCCGAGAATCTTGGGTCTCGGTGCCAAATGCGTGTAGGTGCTGCCATCCATCGGTTTGACTAAAATATACAAAAATACATTCCCATAAAAATTTAAACTGGATTTGCATTAAATCTAGCAAAACATAATATGCTGAAATTTTCAATAAATATTACGAAAATAATTAAAGTGCCTTTTTTTTTTCAATGGCGGGGGAATTATTTGGAACAATGGCCACAATACATAGGGCAGAACATCAATGCTGAATATTGAATATCAATGCATATTATTCTAGATTTTTTATACCACTAAATCAACTGTGAAAAATTTATTATTTTAAATCAACTATAAAGAATATTAGAAAAGATAAGCACATAGCTATCATTGCTAAGAGATTTAATCATCCTTTTGTATAGCCTATTATGCAAAATCTGCTAAGGACGCATCAAAATCTTTAAATGCAGTTTCCAATCACCAGGAAATATTTCTTCCCATCTGCATTCACTCGGATTTGGGTTGGGCTGTTTTTTATTGAGCGGCACTTTTTTGCACACCATGGGCTAAATGGACAGGTCACAAGGACCCCGAAGGCTCAGAGAAGGTTGGGGGAGGGGACCCACTGAAACAGCTGTTGGGAGACAGATGCTAGCCTCCCGTCAAGGCCATCCAGAGTGTTCTTTAACGTGCGCAGGGTATGGCTCTCTCCCGCACACGGGGCCACGGCTTAACGTCGCATCCGATGGACGGCGGCCTTTCCAAGCCCATCGGTGTCCCCTACTGACCGTGGCAAGGCGGGGAATTTTGCGGAGATAAGTCTCAACGCTGACCCAGCTGGGACTCGAACCTGGGAACTGCAGAACTCAGTCGGTAGCCTGGCGCGCCGACTGAGCCACCCCCCGCCAGGCATTCATTCGGAACAGATTTGGATAGGGCCCAATCCATCGCACATCAGATTTCAGTTCCCATTGGGCCTGATTAGATATGTTTTTAGCGCCCCCTGATGGTCTATTCTAAATAAGATGGACTTGGAAAAGACCACGGATGGATTTGACCACTTGATTATTGCTCATTATGAGCGCAGAACCGACGTTTAGAAATAAAGCAATCAACTGGCATTCACTCGTCGGAGAGAATCGATTCCTCGTTCATTTCTTTCTCGAGATATGAGGGGCGGGGGTGGCTCAGTCGGTAGTGCGCCATTCTCGTAATCTGTAGTTCCCAGGTTCGAGTCCCAGCTGGGTCAGCTTTGAGATTTATCTCCGCAAAATTCCCCGCCCTGCCCACGGTCAGTAGGGGACACCGCTGGGTTTGGAAAGGCCGCCGTCCGTCGGATGGGACGTTAAGCCGTGGCCCCGTGTGCTGGAGAGCCATACCCTGTACATGTTAAAGAACACACTTGATGGCCTTGACGGGAGGCCACCATCTGTCTCCCAACAGCTGTTCCAGTGGGTCCCCTCCCCTAACCTTCTCTGAGCCTTCGGGGTCCTTGTGACCTGGCCATTTAGCCCATGGTGTGCAAAAAAGTGCCGCTCAGAGGTAAAACAACCCAACCCAGTGAGGTCCACGTGAATGAAATATTGTTAAAATCGGTTGTTTACGATTTCATTAGCGGCCTAGTGTAGTTACATCGTTTGCACAACCGGAAAACTGTGGGTGTTATTTTGCCTAGCAAAATCTCATACCTTATTGGCTAATATTTTAGTTACTAGCACACTTCAAACACTGGCACAGTGTTTTTCGGGGGTTTTTTTTTGTTGTTGTTTGGAGAGCCAGAGCAACGTGTTATATATAATATTTGTAAGAATTCTTAACATATCCCACACATACAGAAAGCACCCTTAACACATAACAGCCTAACCCTGATTCTTGAGCGTGTGCAATTGGACCCGGTATTTAAGTTTCCGCTTCTCAGTAAATGGGGGCTGTTAATCAAGGTTCTCAGTCGGTAATGCGCCGGGATTGTAATCTGATATTCCCAGGTTCGAGTCCTAACTCTGCATACGTTGAGATTTTCTTCACTAATCCCCTCTCTGACCTTTGTGAGAAAAGTGACACCGATGGACTTCGAAAAGACATACTTTCGATAGAGCATTTACCCTTTAATGCCCAGAACGGCCGACGTTTGAAATGGACTAGTCCAAATAATGCTATTTCTTTGTTTTTACTACCCGCTACCTTTTTCTCAGATTTCTTGGGCGTTAATGGGTTAAGCCGTGGTCCCACGTGCAGGAGAGCCATACCCTGTACACGTTAAAGAACACACTGGATGGCCTTGACGGGAGCCTCCCATCTGTCTCGTAAAAGTTGTCCAGCGGATCCCGTTACTCCAACATTTTCTGAGCCCTTGGGGTCTTTGTAATCTGACCATTTACCCCATTGTGCACAAAAACGTGCCGCTCAGAGGTAAAACAACCCAACCCACATCCATTAAAAGTCACTTGCGATTGTGAAGAGAAAGAGTGATTTAAATTGCTTTTGAGCCATGGATACTCCAAAGTAGTTTTTTACTCCTGTAAAAGTTAAAAAGGATGTAGGGTTTTTTTTTTCACTTGAATAAATAAGATGTAACACTAGACTTCCGGCGTCCCTGTGCAAGTGGGCAATCTGCTTATGGAAAATATGACCCTGAGTAATCTCAGATGACATCGTGGTTGATCAAAAACCACAATCGACAAATACAGATCCGGTGTAGCACCTCAAAGACTAAAGAAAAGGTCTTCTGCTTCCATCACTTGGACGTCAGTCGACTGCCTCCTCCTTGGCAGATGCAACACGTGGTTCACACGGCTGACTGCTGCGAACTTGAGACTGGCTGGATCCATCATTTCGACGGTAGCTCCGGCACAGCGGGGCCCGCCCGCGTGCTCCAGACAGCTCACGCTGTGGGAACCCACTTGACGTCGCAAGCCAAATGACGTCATTTTCCTCCGTCGAACTTTCCTACCGACTGATCAATAGAGAGGCCAGGAGGGATGGGCGAAGAGAAAACGGACGGCTTAAAGCTTAATCGCAGGAAGTTGCGCGTTGTTTTGCACTGGATGTGGAAGCTAATTGCGTCACTGCTGCACGCGGGTTCGAGATTACGAAACCGGAAGGGAATGAAGACGTCGGAATCACGTCTCTGCAAACAGGAGATTTCGGCTTCTGGGGGAAAAAAGAACATAATCTAGGCAAACGTCATCTTTTATGCGAGGTTAACTCGACTTTTAGAGAAGTTTTCTCTCTCTACTTTGAAGCATTTATTTCTCAACACATTTTCAGAGCCAGTGGAAATTCAGTTGTGAACTTTACAACGGAATGCCTTGCCTAAGAGGAAGAAGAGATTCAGCTCATTTCGTTACTTGGAAGTTCTTCGAATACAAAGAGAGAGTAAATGGATACCAGAAAGCATTTTGAAAGTACGAAAGTAGACGCATTAGATATACAAAGAAGTATATTAGAAGTATTTATGAATGCTTGTTAGAAAGGTATAGAGGCCCGGATTTGTTTAAAAAAAAAGATTATGGGGGGGGGGGATCGAGCCGAGAAAAGGAGGTTATTATATTACAGTCACTCTTGCCCTTGAAGGTTGGGTTGTTTTACCTCTGAGCGGCACTTTTTTGCACACCATGGGCTAAATGGCCAGGTCACAAGGACCCCGAAGGTTCAGAGAAGGTTGGGGGAGGGGACCCACTAGAACAGCTGTTGGGAGACAGATGGTAACCTCCCGTCAAGGCCATCCAGCGTGTTCTTTAACGTGCACAGGGTATGGCTCTCCCGCACACGGGGCCACGGCTTAACGTCCCGTCCGACGGACGGCGGCCTTTCCAAGCCCATCGGTGTCCCCTACTGACCGTGGGCGGGGAATTTTGCGGAGATAAATTTCAACGCTGACCCAGCTGGGACTCGAACCTGGGAACTACAGATTACGAGCCTGGCGCGCTACCGACTGAGCCACCCCCGCCCCTTTTCCCTTGAAGTCTCTGACCTTAGTACCATAACATTTTCCCCTTCGTTTTAGAAATTTTAAATTTTTTATTTAAATGAGTAAAATATGCACAAGTTTAATGATTTTTGTCTTTGCTTTTTGTCCTTACCAACGTATATTACACACAGGAAAGAATTGCGTTAAGGATGGATGAAAAATGTCTGGAGCTGGCTAAGATGGAAACCGGCGATGTAAAAAATATCCAGTGATAAAATATCCAAAAATGTCACGTGACAACGAAGGTTGTCAGATCACTAATTTCTAAAAAAGAATCGTTGCCAGATATTTTTTCTGAATTCTGTAATCAACCATAGTGTTCGTATATTTTTTTGAGCGACTGTAGGTGGTCATATTATTTTGATACTAGATCGTGTGGGCTCACTCACGGATATATTGAGCGTGTGCAGTTACCACTCACAGCAAACTGGAGCGGTTGCGGTTAATGTTCACAGCACATTGGATCGTGTGAGCTCACAAAGACCTGGATCGTGTGGGCTCACTCACGGAAATATTGAGCGTGTGCAGTTACCGTTCACAGCAAACTGGAGCGGTTAATGTTCACAGCAGATTGGATCGTGTGAGCTCACAAAGACCTGGATCGTATGGGCTCACTCACGGAAATATTGAGCGTGTGCAGTTACCGTTCACAGCAAACTGGAGCGGTTGCAGATAATGTTCACAGCACATTGGATCGTGTGAGCTCACAAAGACCTAGATCGTGTGGGCTCACTCACGGAAATATTGATCGTGTGCAGTTACCGTTCACAGCAAACTGGAGCGGTTGCGGTTAATGTTCACAGCACATTGGATCGTGTGAGCTCACAAAGACCTGGATCGTGTGGGCTCACTCACGGAAATATTGAGCGTGTGCAGTTACCGTTCACAGCAAACTGGAGCGGTTGCGGTTAATGTTCACAGCACATTGGATCGTGTGAACTCACAAAGACCTGGATCGTGTGGGCTCACTCACGGAAATATTGAGCGTATGCAGTTACCATTCACAGCAAACTGGAGCGTGTACAGTTGCTGTACACGCTCCAGATATTTTTCCTGAATTTTGTAATCACGTGACACGAAGGTTGCCAGATCACTAATTCCTAAAAAAAATCGTTGTCAGACATTTTTTCTGAATTCTGTAATCAACCGTAGTGTTCGGATATTTTTTTGAGTGAATGTAGTGAGTTGGGGGCAAGGGAAGTGGGAGATTTCCCCCTACTTTGAAAGTGTAAATAATCGGAACAGGGTCGTACTACTTAAACATAGGAAATAATTTTATACCTGAAATGCAGGCCCTAACCCTGAGCTAACCACCTATGAACAAGTTTTCCTATGGCCGAGTGGTTAGCGCGCTTGGCTACTGATCTAAGGGACCTGGGTTCGAGCCCCGGGTAAGGCATGGATGTTTGTGTTGTTTTTCTGCTGAGGTCCTGCCATCCTCTCAGACCTTCTACTATGGCATATAAACTGACAGGCTCCTGTCAGACCTCTGTGGCAAGCAGCTGCTTGAGGGGGTATTTATTTTATTTATTATTTATTATATAATGTAATCCTCAATATTTGGCCCTTTTTTTATTTCGAACGTATAAGACAGAATAGTCCTAAAAACTGCTCTGAATTAGTACAAGCCGTCTCATGCAATTCCTTTCAGGTCCGATCTAGAAAAAAAAAAAGGGGGGGGGAGGGGGAAGGGACTGGATCGATCCAGAAAACGATAAAGAGAGAGAGGCAACAGACTGGAATTTCATTATACACTACAGGAAAAAAAAATTGCAACACCTGGAAGGATTAATGCCATTTTGTTGAAACGCAGGCAGCTGTTAGCATACACTGAGATGTGCGATAATTACATTATCAAAAAAAAATGGAAAATTAGCACTTTCCCTACCTGGTAAAGTGGTATAATTAGTATGATGTTGAATCGCCTCGCACAGCAATGCATTCATGAACATGGCAGGGAAGGCTATCGTACAGCTCTATAATGTCCTCCTGAGGGATAGGCTATCGTACAACTCTATAATGTCCTCCTGAGGGATAGGCTATCGTACAGCTCTATAATGTCCTCCTGAGGGATAGGCTATCGTACAACTCTATAATGTCCTCCTGAGGGATAGGCTATCGTACAGCTCTATAATGTCCTCCTGAGGGATAGGCTATCGTACAGCTCTATAATGTCCTCCTGAGGGATAGGCTATCGTACAGCTCTATAATGTCCTCCTGAGGGATAGGCTATCGTACAGCTCTATAATGTCCTCCTGAGGGATAGGCTATCGTACAGCTCTATAATGTCCTCCTGAGGGATAGGCTATCGTACAGCTCTATAATATCCTCCTGAGGGATAGGCTATCGTACAGCTCTATAATGTCCTCCTGAGGGATAGGCTGTCGGACAGCTCTATAATGTCCTCCTGAGGGATAGAAGGCCAAAGAGCGCGAAGTCGCCATTTCAGCGACAGTGGTTGGCGCACATCTTGGGTGTTGTTGGAGCTGTTGGCCCATCATGTCCCAGACGTGTTCAATAGGCGAAAGGGACGGCGAGCGTGCGGCCATGTTAGTACCGGAACGTTTTGCTCGTGTAGATACTGCAGACTAATGCGGATTGTGTGAGGATGGACGTTATCTTGCTGGTAAAAGGTTTCGTGCTGCTGAATAAATGGGACAGCCACTGGCTGCAAAATGTTGGTAACATGTCATTGGGCAGTTAGAGATCCACTCATGATGACCAGTTCTGACCGAGATGCCCGACTAATGGCACCCCACACCATGACACCAGGTGCTGGAGCTGTGTGACGATGTCGCACGCACTGGGTGACGTTCCTTTCCCCTGGATGTCGGCAAACACGTTGTCTACCGTCCTGCTGACCAAGATAAAAACGAGATTCGTCCCTAAACACCACGGGCTCCACTTTTGTTCGTTCCCCACTGAAGACGTGCTCGCATGTGGGCAGATGTGAGGTGCAAACGCAGTGCACGACGATAGGCTCGCAATGAAAACTGTAAAAGCCTGTTGTTTACCGTCCTCCTGGTAGGTATACGATGTGTTACCTGTTGCCAGTCCCTTTGCAGTTGCGTTGTAGTCGCCAATCTGTCACGCAATGCTATGTGTCACAAATGGCGGTCCCTGTCGCTTCGTGATCATACGTCGTCTTCCTGATCCTTGTCGGCGTGTGCTGGATCCTTCTTGAACCCACTGTCGCCATATGCGAACGATGGTGCTGGAATTATGACCAACAAGATTGGCCACATCTCTGTACGACAAACCAGCTTCTCTAAGGCCGATAATTCTTCCACGCTCAAAGTCTGTTAACTGTTGGATCGGCTTCGACGTCTGCGTAAGGATATCTTTAACGATTTAGAACAATTTCCACAACGTTTTGTCAACCAGGGAGCTTTGGTTGTTTGACTGCTCCGCACCTGTGACGTCAGCTCGCGCCTGTCCAATTGTTTCGATCGTCTTGCAAACGTAATCCTTTCCACGCATTTCCATATACTACCGCATCCCTAAATTTCGTCACATTTGCATAACTTCTTGCAAGTGTTGCATTTTTTATTTCCTGTAGTGTAGTATAATATCATCTCCCCACGTTTTAAAAGTCTTTAAAAAATTTCTTCAAAGATGCATAAAATATACATAACTTTATTATTTTTTTTTGCCTCCACTAACCTTACTAGCATTAAGAAGGCGGTGGAGGGGAGGTTGGGTTGTTTTACCTCTGAGAGGCACTTTTTTGCACACCATGGGCTAAATGGCCAGGTCACATGGACCCCGAAGGCTCAGAGAAGGTTGGGGGAGGGGACCCACTGGAACAGCTGTTGGGAGACAGATGGTAGCCTCCCCGTCAAAGCCATTAAGCGTGTTCTTTAACGTGCATAGGGTATGGCTCTCTCCCGCACACGGGACCACGGCTTAACGTCCCATCCGACGGACGGCGGCCTTTCCAAGCCCATCGGTGTCCCCTACTGACCGTGGGCAGGGCGGGGAATTTTATGTGGAGGGGAGGGATTAGAGGTTTGTTTTTATTACTTAAAAATTCTCAATAGCATTTTATTTTCAAAAACATTTCTTTCCTCAAAACGTATAAACTTATATAAAACGAAAACATTATTGAAGTTCATTAAAGACCCACCAAGTACGACTTTTTCATTTGCAGTATCGTGTTTTGGTTTCTTTTATTTTTGACACCCTCAATTAGGGAAGGAAATCCACTGGCTAGCTATTTGGCCAACAAAAAACGCTCATCAAAAGGGGCGGGGGTGGCTCAGTCGGTAGCGCGCCAGGCTCGTAATCTGTAGTTCCCAGGTTCGAGTCCCAGCTGGGTCAGCGTTGAGATTTATCTCCGCAAAATTCCCCGCCCTGCCCACGGTCAGTAGGGGACACCGATGGGCTTGGAAAGGCCGCCGTCCGTCGGATGGGACGTTAAGCCGTGGCCCCGTGTGCGGGAGAGCCATACCCTGTGCACGTTAAAGAACACATTGGATGGCCTTGACGGGAGGCTACCATCCGTCTCCCAACAGCTGTTCCAGTGGGTCCCCTCCCCCAACCTTCTCTGAGCCTTCGGGGTCCATGTGACCTGGCCATTTAGCCCATTGTGTGCAAAAAAGTGCCGCTCAGAGGTAAAACAACCCAACCCTCAATTAGGAAAGGAAATCCACTGGCTAGCTATTTGGCCAACAAAAAACGCTCATCAAAAGGGGCGGGGGTGGCTCAGTCGGTAGCGCGCCAGGCTCGTAATCTGTAGTTCCCAGGTTCGAGTCCCAGCTGGGTCAGCGTTGAGATTTATCTCCGCAAAATTCCCCGCCCTGCCCACTGTCAGTAGGGGACACCGATGGGCTTGGAAAGGCTGCCGTCCGTCGGATGGAACATTAAGCCGTGGCCCTGTGTGCGGGAGAGCCATACCCTGTGCACGTTAAAGAACACTCTGGATGGCCTTGACGGGAGGCTACCATCTGTCTCCCAACAGCTGTTCCAGTGGGTTCCCTCCCCCAACCTTCTCTGAGCCTTCGGGGTCCTTGTGACCTGGCCATTTAGCCCATGGTGTGCAAAAAAGTGCCGCTCAGAGGTAAAACAACAACAACAAAGCTCATCAAAATCATCCAGTGTATTTTTAACACGCACAAGGAACCGCGTCTTAAAAAATGCCATGCATAGACATTTCTTCTTTCAACAGGATACTTAAGTTCATTTGCCATCAATGACGTTTTTTAAAAGCATAACTTTGTCTCCTTTTCTTAGGTACGTCAATATTTACATCCGGGTCCAGTTCTAGAAAATAAAATAAAGGGAACGGAGAGGGACGAAATTCAATCGAGTCTGAAAAAACGCGTTAAGGGGAATGGAGGCAAGAAACTGGATTTCCTTTATTGAATAAGATTTCCACCTCCATTTTACAGATCTTTAAAAAATTTCTTGAAAATGCATTAGAAATTCATAATTTTAATAATCATTTTCAGGGGGAGGACCCCACCTCAGATACGGCCCTGTCTACATCATTAAGGTCTCCTTTCTGAAACCAATTAGTGTCTCCTTTTACAAACGCATCTATGTCTTGTTTTAAAGTTTATCGGCATTGCCTTTTCTCATGAATGAGCCTTCTCTCCCAAATTAACTGGTATTTCCTAACCTGAAACCCATTATTGTATCTTATTTCAATTTCAGTGATTTTTCTTCTCCATAAACCCATTCTCCATGTCCCCATTTCAAATTCATTGTTGTTTCCTTTCTGAAACATGACTATCCCCAAATCATCGATGTTTCCTTTCTAAATATCATTGGTGTCTCATGTGCCCATTCCATGGGTGTTTCCCAATTGGAACTCCTATTCGAAAGCAGTTGGCGTTTCCTATCCCAAAGTCATTGGGATAGGAAACGCCAACTGAACTTTAACTATCCGGAATCCGTTAATCCTTCCTTTCTGTAAAGTCCAATGTGATATCCTTTCCCAAATTCAACTGATGTTTCGTACTGTAAAAACCATTGATGTCACCTATCCAAAATTCACTGGTTCTCCCTAAATCCATTAGTGTCTCTTATCTCAAATCCATTGTTGTCTCTTATTCTAAATTCATTGGTATCTCTTATCCCAAATTCATTGGTGTCTCTTAGTCCAAATCCGTTGTTGTCTCCTATCTCAAATCCACGATGTCTCTTATCCCAAATTCATTGGTGTCTCCTATCCCAAATTCGTTGTTGTCTCTTATCCCAAGTCCACGATGTTTCTTATCCCAAATCCGTGATGTCTCTTATCCCAAATTTATTGGTGTCTCCTATTCCAAATCCATTGGTGTCTCTTATCTGAAATCCGTTATCCCAAATCCACGATGTCTCTTATCCCAAATTCATTGGTGTCTCCTAACCCAAATCCGTTGTTGTCTCTTATCCCAAATCCGTTGTTGTCTCTTATCCCATATCCATTGTTGTCTCTTATCCCAAATCCATTGGTGTCTCTTATCCCAAATCCATTGGTGTCTCTTATGCCAAATCCGTTGTTGTCTCTTATGCCAAATCCGTTGTTGTCTCTTATCCCAAATCCGTTGTTGTCTCTTATCCCATATCCGTTGTTGTCTCTTATCCCAAATCCATTGTTGTTTCTTATCCCATATCCATGATGTCTCTTATTCCAAATCCATGATGTCTCTTATTCCAAATCCATTGTTGTCTCTTATTCCAAATCCATTGTTGTCTCTTATCCCAAATCCATTGTTGTCTCTTATCCCAAATCCATTGTTGTCTCTTATCCCAAATCCATTGGTGTCTCTTATCCCAAATCCATTGGTGTCTCTTATCCCAAATCCATTGTTGTCTCTTATCCCAAATCCGTTGTTGTCTCTTATCCCAAATTCATTGTTGTCTCTTATCCCATATCCATGATGTCTCTTATTCCAAATCCATTGGTGTCTCTTATCCCAAATCCATTGGTGTCTCTTATCCCAAATCCATTGTTGTCTCTTATCCCAAATCCATTGTTGTCTCTTATCCCAAATCCATTGTTGTCTCTTATCCCAAATCCATTGTTGTCTCTTATCCCAAATCCATTGGTGTCTCTTATCCTAAATCCATTGGTGTCTCCTATCCCAAATCCATTGGTGTCTCTTATCCCAAATCCATTGTTGTCTCTTATCCCAAATCCATTGTTGTCTCTTATCCCAAATCCATTGTTGTCTCTTATCCCAAATCCATTGTTGTCTCTTATCCCAAATCCATTGGTGTCTCTTATCCTAAATCCATTGGTGTCTCCTATCCCAAATCCATTGGTCTCTTATCCCAAATTCATTGTTGTCTCTTATCCCATATCCATGATGTCTCTTATTCCAAATCCATTGTTGTCTCTTATCCCAAATCCATTGGTGTCTCCTATCCCAAATCCATTGGTGTCTCCTATCCCAAATCCATTGGTGTCTTCTATCTTAAATTCATTGGTGTCTCCTATCCCCCAAATCCAACTATTTCTCCTTCCTCCTCAAGAGCAAGCTAAGTATTCTTCATGATGTGTTAAGAGATCACTGTAAATATTTTCTACATTAAATATTATTTCCGCAGTGGGTGCCGAGGACTAGTTCGTATTTCTGTGGTAAGCAATTCAAATGGAAATGCACGTGGGAGTTTTGGCGGATATTTATACAAATTTCACCTTCGCTACAAAAGTCCCGCCAAGAAACGTACAATTCTTTACACGCGCCGTAGAGTAAGATCCTACGAACCCAAGGAACGAGCTGAATCTTTCGATTTCGGTTGATCTGACTAAGAAAATCTCGGAACTGAATATTCTGCGCAAAACCAAAACATATGATTTAACATAAATCTTTAAGAAAATCGGTTTTGAATCCAAATAATAATTTCTCAGTTGTCGGTTTTTAAAACAGAAACTCGGTGAAAAATTGTCGACATTTCTCTGAAGTTTGAACTAAAGAAACCGGAATTTGCTTAATTCTGCTATTTTTACTTTTCGAAATGGAAGCTATTCATTCCTCGCGTCAAGGAACTTGTGAAGCGAAAACAAAACGCCATTTTCCTCAACTGAAACCTTTTCATTCGTGATCTTATCTTACCCTTACTTATTTAGTGAAATGATGAATCATTAATTTAATTGGTCTCGTGTTGTAAACAGTTCTTAACACCTTATTAGGAACCTGATAGGTTCAACAAGTGCATGACCTCATCCACGAATGACCCCAGCTGTCACTTTAAGAAAGTTTCGCGTTTTCCTGCCATTTCAGTTGGGTTGTTTTACTTCTGAGCGGCACTTTTTTGCACACCATGGGCTAAATGGCCAGGTCACATGGACCCCGTAGGCTCAGAGAAGGTTGGGGGAGAGGACCCAGTGGAACAGCTGTTGGGAGACAGATGGTAGCCTCCCGTCAAGGCCATCCAGCGTGTTCTTTAACGTGCACAGGGTATGGCTCTCCCACACACGGGGCCACGGCTTAACGTCCCATTCGACGGACGGCGGCCTTTCCAAGCCCATCGGTGTCCCCTACTGACCGTGGGCAGGGCGGGGAATTTTGCGGAGATAAATCGTGTGGAGAAGAGCTGCACACGAGTCCATGGGAGATGCTTCCTAACAGCTGTCTACTGAATATTCTTCCTTTACCTAACTCTGAACGCTTGGGGTCTTTGAGACCTAGCCGTATACCCCATTATAGGAAAAAAAGTGCTCCTTAGGTGGGAAAAAAGAACCAAAATCTTCAGTATCATCGAAATTTATTTCTGAAATCGACATAGTTTCTCCTCTTCGTCCGTTTTTGGCAGAAAACAGAAAAACGTTAAAAATAAAAAAATAAAAAAAACCTCAAGCAGCTGCTTGCTACAGAGATCTGACAGGAGCCTGTCAGTTTATATAGCCGTCCCGTGGCCGAGTGGTTAGCGTGCTTGGCTACTAATCTAAGGGACCTGGGTTGGAGCCCCGGATGAGGCATGGACGTTTGTGTTGTTTTTCTGCTGAGGTCCTGCCATCCTCACAGACCTTCTATTATGGCATATAAACTGACAGGCTCCTGTCAGACCTCTGTGGCAAGCAGCTGCTTGAGGTGGTATTTACATTTAAAAACGTTAAGAAAAGATAAATGCTCAAATTCATTGGCTTAGAAGGAAAAAAGATCCTAGTTAAGTAAGTTAAAAACAGTTGAGATAATCACAAGTAATTTGTAATTACACCGCGAAATCCGACCCTCGATTGCTGGGGGGCGGGGGTCGCTCAGTCGGTAGCGCGCCAGGCTCGTAATCTGCAGTTCCCAGATTCGAGTGCCAGCTGGGTCAGCGTTGAGATTTATCTCCGCAAAATTCCCCGCCCTGCCCACGGTCAGTAGGGGACACCGATGGGCTTGGAAAGACCACCGTCCGTCGGATGAGACGTTAAGCCGTGGTCCCGTGTGCGGGAGAGCCATACCCTGTGCACGTTAAAGAACACGCTGAGTGGCCTTGACGGGAGGCTACCATCTGTCTCCCAACAGCTGTTCCAGTGGGTCCCCACCCCCATCTCTGAGCCTTCGGGGTCCATGTGACCTCGCCATTTAGCCCATGGTGTGCAAAAAAGTGCCGCTCAGAGGTAAAACAACCCAACCTCGATTGCTGTGATCCGCATCGAGCTCCGACCGGCCACGCTTCCCGACACGGCGGTATCTCCGTGGTGGGCGACGTATACAAACCGTTCGCCAGCCTTCAGGTAATAGTGTTGAGATATTTTAGTCGCTCTTGCTCTGACGTCACGTATCGAGTTCTCCCGTCGTCATGACGACGAGAAATTTTGTTTCTGATTCCGTCCGTGTGTGTGTGTGTGTGTATATCCTCTCCCCCCCCCCTTCTTACCCTTCGCTTTTAATGCTTCCACAGTGAAGATTTTCTCCAAAGGAACAGAACTCCCATTCTGGCGTTTGATGATAAAGGCTGCAATGGATGGATCAGCAACCTTCTCTCTTTCATTAAGTTCCGAGAGAGTTCTCTGCATTTTGTTGGAAAAGAGTTAGACTCAAAAAGAGAAAATGTGCAATGTTGTGGGTGGGGGTGGTAGGAAGAGAAAAATATGCCAGAAATTAGTACCATTTTACATTTATGAATACAAATATTGCAATCAACCTTTGAGTTCTAGTGATTCCGTTCTAATGTGAATTCTTTTAACGCTTTCCTAGCGAACAGCAAGCTACAATACAGTAGGGGCGGCTCAGTCGGTAGCGCGCCAGGCTCGTAATCTGCAATTCCCAGGTCCGAGTCCCACCTGGGTCAGCGTTGAGATTTATCTCCGCAAAACTCCCCGCCCTGCCCACGGTCAGTAGGGGACACCGATGGGCTTGGAAAGGCCGCCGTCCGTCGGATGAGACGTTAATCCGTGGCCCCGTGTACGGGAGAGACCTACTCTATGCACGTTAAAGAACACACTTGATGGCCTTGACGGGAGAAAGCCATCATCTGTCTCCCAACAGCTGTTCCAGTGGGTCACCTCCCCCAACCTTCTCTGAGCCTTCGGGGTCCTTGTGACCTGGCCATTTAACCCATGGTGTGCAAAAAAGTGCCGCTCAGAGGTAAAACAACCCAACGTTAAAGAACACGCTGGATGGCCTTGACGGGAGGCTACCATCTGTCTCCCAACAGCTGTTCCAGTGGGTCCCCTCCCCCAACCTTCTCTGAGCCTTCGGGGTTCTTGTGACCTGGCCATTTACCCCATGGTGTGCGAAAAAGTGCCGCTCAGAGATAAAACAACCCAACCCAATGCAGTACGTGTTGTAAACTTATCCAACGCCGCTTAGGTTTTAATTCTGGGAAAAAAACACTTCGGACATCCAAATGACGTCCATTTGGCATTCTTTGCTTGCTTCGATTTTCGGACACTGCTCTTCCACAAGCTTATAGGGAACACTGTTCTTAACTTCGTGTCACGTGACACGAGGGTTGCCAGATCACTAATTTCTAAAAAAAAAATCGTTGGCAGATATTTTTTCTGAATTCTGTAATCAACCATAGTGTTCGGATATTTTTTTGAGCGACTGTACCTGTATTCAAGGCCATCCGGCGTGTTCTTTAACGTGCACAACGTACGATTCTCCTGCAAACGGCACCGCGGCTTAACTTCGCATCTGGCGGACGGAGGCCTTTTCAAGCCCATCTGTGTTCCTGTCTGACGAGGATCTGAATGCTGGCACAGTTGAGATTCGAACCTGAGAACACAGATCACGAGCCATTAAAATATAACAGTGAAATTTAAAAGTTATTAGAAGACAAAAACCCAAATGATTAGAAGTCCAACATTTTAAAAAAATTTAATCAAATAATCTAAACAACACTATCCTGTCCAAAAATATTAGCTGCAACCGAAAATATTCCGCTTATTAAAATTTGACGTCCTTATCAGCTGCCTAGTCCGCCTAATTGAACAGGCTTCCCTGCCCGTAATAATTAGTCGTTCCCATACTAAAATTCATTTCCATATGGGAGGGTTGGGTTGTTTTACCTCTGAGCGGCACTTTTTTGCACACCATGAGCTAAATGGCCAGGTCACATGGACCCCGAAGGCTCAGAGAAGGTTGGGGGAGGGGACCCACTGGAACAGCTATTGGGAGACAGATGGTAGCCTCCAGTCAAGGCCATCCAGCGTGTTCTTTAACGTTCACAGGGTACGGCTCTCCCACACACGGGTTGGGTTGTTTTACCTCTGAGTGGCACTTTTTTGCACACCATGGGCTAAAATGTCCAGGTCACATGGACCCCGAAGGCTCAGAGAAGGTTGGGGGAGGGGACCCACTGGAACAGCTATTGGGAGACAGATGGTAGCCTCCCGTCAAGGCCATCCAGCGTGTTCTTTAACGTTCACAGGGTACGGCTCTCCCACACACGGGTTGGGTTGTTTTACCTCTGAGTGGCACTTTTTTGCACACCATGAGCTAAATGGCCAGGTCACATGGACCCCGAAGGCTCAGAGAAGGTTGGGGGAGGGGACCCACTGGAACAGCTATTGGGAGACAGATGGTAGCCTCCCGTCAAGGCCATCCAGCGTGTTCTTTAACGAGCACAGGGTATGGCTCTACCGCACACGGGGCCACGGCTTAACGTCCCATCCGACGGACGGCGGCCTTTTCAAGCCCAGCGGTGTCCCCTACTGACCGTGGGCAGGGCGGGGAATTTTGCGGAGATAAATCTCAACGCTGACCCAGCTGGGACTCGAACCTGGGAAATACAGATTACGAGCCTGGCGCGCTACCGACTGAGCCATCCCGCCCCCCATATGGTCCCCCCCACCGTCTCCCTTGCCCTTTTGTACATCATATTTTATGCTCTTAGCAGACATTTACTGACTACTAAGGAGGCGAGGTGGCTCAATCGGTAGCGCGCCAGGCTCGTAATCTGCAGTTCCCAGGTTCGAGTCCCAGCTGGGTCGGATGGGACGTTAAGCCGTGTGTGGAAGAGCCATACCCTGTGCACGTTAAAGAACACGTTGGATGGCCTTGACGGGAGGCTACCATCTGCCTCCCAACAGCTGTTCCAGTGGGTCCCCTCCCCCAACCTTCTCTGACCCTTCGGGGTCCATGTGACCTGGCCATTTAGCCCATGGTGTGCAAAAAAGTGCCACTCAGAGATAACCCAACCCCGCCCTGTCCACGTCAGTAGGAGACACCGATGGGCTGATCTTGGAAAGGCCGCCGTCCGTCGGATGGGACGTTAAGCCGTGGCCCCGTGTGCGGGACCACGGCTTAACGTGCCATACCCTGTGCACGTTAAAGAACACGCTGGATGGCCTTGACGGGAGGCTACCATCTGTCTCCCAACAGCTGTTCCAGTGGGTCCCCTCCCCCAACCTTCTCTGAACCTTCGGGGTCTACGTGACCTGGCCATTTAGCCATGGTGTGCAAAAAAGTGCCGCTCAGAAGTAAAACAACCCCAACTGACTACTAAAGTTTTTACTCGCCAATGGATCGCAGTCCCTTTACTGAGAACACTTGCTACACGGTTTTAAAAAGTTCCTACCAATAATTCGAGAATAATATTGTTGAATAAAAACCTTTCTTCCTTTTTAGGAGCATCCAAAACTGGGCATCCCTTGCTTCATGTTGCATCCCTGCCATACAGCTGATTTGATGAAGTCAGCCCTCTCAGTCGCTTCAGAGTCATCTTCCTCCAGGTACGTGTCTTTACCTAATTTGCATGGCGAATTATTTCTCTTTCTTTAGTTCAGAGTTTACATAAACCACAGTGTGTTATGTCACGTTTCTCACATTACCAGGTTCGCGAGGGCATGGTTGAGCGTGCCAAGCTCGTAATCTCCACTTCCCAGATTCGAGTTCCACTTGTGCCGGCTTTGAGATTTTTATCCGCTAATCCCCACCTTGACCTCGGTGAGAAAAGCCACATCGATAAAGTTGGAAAAGATCTGTCCGTCGGATGGGATGTCAAGCTGTTGCTCCGTGTGCAGAAGAGCCATACATACACTATGCATGTTTAAGAACACTCTGGATGGCCTTGGCAGGAGGCTACCATTTATCTTCTAACATCTGTCCAGTGAGTCCTCCCTCCCCAACCTTTTTTAAGCCTGTGGGGTCTTCGTGGCCTGGCACAGTTGGGACTCGAACCTGAGAACTGCAGTTTACGACCCTAGAGAGCGGTGATAACCCTCAACGCTGGCACAGTTGAGACTCGAAACTGAGAACTGCAGTTTACGACCCTGGACAGCGGAGATAACCATCAAAGCTGGCACAGTTGGGACTCGAACCCTAGAACTGCAGTTTACGACCCTGGACAACGGAGATAATCCTCAACACTGGCACAGTTGGGACTCGAACCTGAGAACTGCAGTTTACGACCCTGGACAGCGAAGATAACCCTCAACACTGGCACAGTTGGGACTCGAACCTGAGAACTGCAGTTTACGACCCTGGACAGCGAAGATAACCCTCAACACTGGCACAGTTGGGACTCGAACCTGAGAACTGCAGTTTACGACTCTGGACAGCGAAGATAACCCTCAACGCTGGCACAGTTGAGACTCGAAACTGAGAACTGCAGTTTACGACCCTAGACAGCGGAGATAACCCTCAAAGCTGGCACAGTTGGGACTCGAACCCTAGAACTGCAGTTTACGACCCTGGACAACGGAGATAATCCTCAACACTGGCACAGTTGGGACTCGAACCTGAGAACTGCAGTTTACGACCCTGGACAGCGGAGATAACCCTCAAAGCTGGCACAGTTGGGACTCGAAACTGAGAACTGCAGTTTACGACCCTGGACAACGGAGATAACCCTCAAAGCTGGCACAGTTGGGACTCGAACCCTAGAACTGCAGTTTACGACCCTGGACAACGGAGATAATCCTCAACACTGGCACAGTTGGGACTCGAACCTGAGAACTGCAGTTCACGAACCTGGACAGCGAAGATAACCCTCAACGCTGGCACAGTTGGGACTCGAAACTGAGAACTGCAGTTTACGAACCTGGACAGCGGAGATAACCCTCAAAGCTGGCACAGTTGGGACTCGAACCTGAGAACTGCAGTTTACGACCCTGGACAGCGAAGATAACCCTCAACGCTGGCACAGTTGGGACTCGAACCTGAGAACTGCAGTTTACGACCCTGGACAGCGAAGATAACCCTCAAAGCTGGCACAGTTGGGACTCGAACCTGAGAACTGCAGTTTACGACCCAGGACAGCGAAGATAACCCTCAACGCTGGCACAGTTGGGACTCGAACCTGAGAACTGCAGTTTACGACCCAGGACAGCGAAGATAACCCTCAACGCTGGCAAAGTTGGGACTCGAACCTGAGAAATGCAGTTTACGACCCTGGACAGCGAAGATAACCCTCAACACTGGCACAGTTGGGACTCGAACCTGAGAACTGCAGTTTACGACCCTGGACAGCGAAGATAACCCTCAACACTGGCACAGTTCGGACTCGAACCTGAGAACTGCAGTTTACGACCCTGGACAGCGAAGATAACCCTCAACGCTGGCACAATTGGGACTCGAACCTGAGAACTGCAGTTTACGACCCTGGACAGCGAAGATAACCCTCAACACTGGCAAAGTTGGGACTCGAACCTGAGAACTGCAGTTTACGACCCAGTACAGCGGAGATAACCCTCAACGCTGGCACAGTTGCGACTCGAACCTGAGAACTGCAGTTTACGACCCTGGACAGCGAAGATAACCCTGAACGCTGGCACAGTTGAGACTCGAAACTGAGAACTGCAGTTTACGACCCTAGACAGCGGAGATAACCCTCAAAGCTGGCACAGTTGGGACTCGAACCCTAGAACTGCAATTTATGACCCTGGACAACGGAGATAATCCTCAACACTGGCACAGTTGGGACTCGAACCTGAGAACTGCAGTTTACGACCCTGGACAGCGGAGATAACCCTCAAAGCTGGCACAGTTGGGACTCGAACCCTAGAACTGCAGTTTACGACCCTGGACAGCGAAGATAACCCTCAAATTGCAGGGTTCAATTCTCTTGTGCCGTAGGTCTGTTTGGTAACACTGTTAATTTTTATTGCTCACGTTACGTAATTTAAACTTCTGAACTCATGATGATTACAGTAAATATATTTTTAAAAGAAATTTTTTTTCTCCTCCTTCCTCGTGTAGAATCTTTACAGAATTCTGTATAAAAACTCAAACTAAATCAAAAACCTAAGGTGAAATGTCGCAAAATTTTGTGTGTCGTAAATTCTACTGTAACTGTTTAAAAAATTGTAGGTATGTGTACGTGTAAAAGACAGAGGGGGGGAGGGCGTACATGATCGTCTTCCTGCATAAAATGGGGCGGGGGTGGCTCAGTCGGTAGCGCGCCAGGCTCGGATTCTGTAGTTCCCAGGTTCGAGTCCCAGATGGGTCAGCGTTGAGATTTATCTCCGCAAAATTCCCCACCCTGTCCACGGTCAGTAGGGGACACCGATGGGCTTGGAAAGGCCGCCGTCCGTCGTATGGGACGTTAAGCCGTGACCCCGTGTGCGGGAGAGCCATACCCTGTGCACGTTAAAGAACACGCTGGATGGCCTTGACGGAAGGCTACCATCTGTCTCCTAACAGCTGTTCCAGTGGGTCCCCTCCCCCAACCTTCTCTGAGCCTTCGGGGTCCATGTGACCTGGCCATTTAGCCCATGGTGTGCAAAAAAGTGCCGCTCAGAGGTAAAACAACCCAACCTATTCATGTCAACAAACTTATTAAGGTAATTATAAAGACAAAAACCTTACCTTGCCGACATATTGCTTTCAGCCGCTTGTCTTGCAAATCAAGCTTCGAAGAGATTTGATGAAAAGTGATTTTTATTTTACAAGTTTCACTTCTGCAAAACGCCACACAGCAATATACCATTGTTAAAACTACTCTGTAGAAACTGCAGCAAATAGACAGAACAATAAATAACTCACATATGAACAATTACTTATCTGAATCCAATTTTAAAACTAGGGCTAAACAACGTAATAACGTGCGCTACACAGAAGCAAGTAGCAAGAAAACAACGGATCGCCAGCGCCACAACGGACGAAAACGTAACTAGCACTGCTGTCACTTCACGTCGTGAAATCGGCAAGCATTCCATTACGTAGCGACCGCTATCACTATCCCCTTTCTCACTGAGGGCAGGTCAAAACGCTACCACAATTAGGTCTTGAATCTGGGAACTGCAGTTACGAGCTTCGCGCACTATCGACTGGGCCAATACTCCTCCCCCATTTTGATACAACCAAATTGATAGTAGTTTCATACACACGCTATGTAGTCCTATGGAAATATACAATGCATTTCATATACACACTATATATAGTCCTATGAAAATATACACACTAAGTAGTCCTGTGGAAATGTACTATACATTTCAGTCAGCTTTTTCCCGTGGCCGAGTGGTTAGCGCGCTTGACTACTGATCTAAGGGACCTGGGTTCGAGCCCCGGAAAGGCATGGACGTTAGTGTTGTTTTTCTGCTGAGGTCCTGCCATCCTCACAGACCTTCTACTCTGGCATATAAACTGACAGGCTCCTGTCAGACCTCTGTGGCAAGCAGCTGCTTGAGGGGGTATTTATTTATTATTTAATATAAATTAACATCAGCATTACGTCACATATTTCGAGGTACACTCAGAATGGAGTTCAAAGGGATAGAAAGACGTCATTGGGGTCGAGAGAGGGGGTGTACGAATCCGTTAACCAGAAATACTTCGAAAAAGCAATATTATTTTTAGTTAGCTTTTAAGGGATAATAATTTTGTTTGTTAGATTTAATGATAGCTATACAACTTGCTTAAACAGCATGCAAATCTAGATTGAGTATAAATATAATATCCAAAGTCCTTTGGAAACAGTGGCATAACCAAGGTGTGTCGGAAAGTGTGTGTGTGGGGGGAGGGGTTAAAAATTTTAATGCAAATCTACGAACTAATGATTTTGCAGAAATACAATTTCAGTGTGCTTTTTAATCTTTTATTTTATTTATTTGAATTTGATATAGTTACTATTAATTTATTTAACTCTTTTCTTGACTTGCAGGGCTAACTATCTGGTCACATGGCTGAGTGCAGTTGGTCCATTGGTTGGACTAAACCTCTCCATGGAGTATTCCAAATGCATCGTCACAGACACTAAAAGCAAAGAATCTCAGAAGCTGGATAGCTAATAATTAATGCACATAAACAGTTCAAATGATTATTAAAAAAAGATTTTATGCTGCGTTTTTATTACCTAACATGAACAACAGAAGATCTTGTTTATGTAGATCCTCTCTGGTTCCCAATGGCAAATGTATAGGCAGTTTTTATGTGTGAAACAGCTGTTTTATTTCGAAATTGAAGAAAACTGTTGCTTTTTTAATCTCATAGTTAATCATCTGTAAAAAGTTTAAACTTGAATAAAATGAAAAGTTTTAAAATTTATCGGATAAAAGATAAAACATAGCATCTCTGATAAAGTACAGTCCATAACATCTTTGATTTTTGTATCATTGTTTTTATTCTATTTCTTGATTTTGATAATTTTAATTTGGATAGTTATAGCAAGTTCAAATATTGAGTTGTTTTACGTCAAGGCGGCACTTGCATACAATGGGCTAAATATCCAGACACAAGACCCCAAGGTTTCAGAAAATTTGGGAAAGGATATCCACTGGACATTTCTTAGGATTGGATTGTTTTACCTCTGGGCTGCACTTTTTTGCATACCATGGGCTAAATGGCCAGGTCACATGGATCCCGAAGGATCAGAGAAGGTTGGGGGAGGGGACCCACTGGAACAGCTGTTGGGAGACAGATGGTAGCCTCCCGTCAAGGCCATCCAGCGTGTTCTTTAACGTGCACAGGGTATGGCTCTCCCGCACACGGGGCCACGGCTTAACGTCCCATCCGACGGACGGCGGCCTTTCCAAGCCCAACGATGTCCCCTACTGACCGTGGGCAGGGCGGGGAATTTTGCGGAGATAAATCTCAACGCTGACCCAGCTGGGACTCGAACCTGGGAACTACAGATTATGAGCCTGGCGCGCTACCGACTGAGCCACCCCGCCCCCTATTTTCGTTGAAACTATTCTCTATGCTTGTTAATTCTTGTAAACAGACTTAGATTTAGATATTGTCCTTGCCGAATTCAGTTTTCCAGGATTCAAAAGTTCCCTATTGTGCCTTTGATCTATTTTATCTTTTTTTTTTTAAGGAGTGCAAAAGTAGGTAAACGAGAAACTTAATTCACTCTAAAAACAAGACTCCCACAGGTGCCAGAGGAGATAGTCTTCTAGTTAACATAAAAATCTTGGATAGCTGAAGTTACGGTTTCAGGCCATAAGGCGATGTATTTCGACCATGAATTATTAATTTCATTAAATTGGTGTGATTGAGACAAGACGTTGTGTGGTGGACTCGTGATTCCACGTTTTCGGAAGACAGCAATCGTGTGTAGCACGAGGGATGATAGTGGCAGCTGCTTTGAATCTGTGATTTTTGCCACTGCAATAGTAATAGGTTGTCTGAGAGAATACCTAAATAATAAAAGCCGAATAAGTATTTAATTACTGAAGACTGATTCTCTCTGCAGGAACGTGGAACGTGAGGACATTACATAGAGATTATTCTCTTGATGTCCTCATGCAGGAATTCCAGCGTTATAACCTAGATATTCTAGGCTTACAAGAGACCAGATGGACAGGTAAAGGTGAGATACTTAAAAATAACTTTAAATTTCTCTTTACAGAGAGGGAGGATGGAAAGCATCACCAAGGCGTGGGTCTGCTGCTCAGCAGACATGCTAGTGATGCTCTTCTAGGATATGAGTGCATTAATGAAAGGTTTCTTACAGCAAAATTTCAGACAAGCATTAAAGACTTGAATGCTATCTGCTGTTATGCCCCCACTGAGTATGCTGATGAGGATGAGAAGGATAGGTTTTACGGACAACTTCAGGATATTTTGAATTCTGTCAAGAAAGGAGATATTACCCTTGTTCTTGGTGACTTCAATGCCAAAGTTGGTACCGACTCTGACCTCTGGGGAGGAGTAATAGGCCCTTTTGGTATTGGTAGCTGCAATGGCAATGGGCAACGTCTCCTACAGGTAAGTAAACTAAATGGTTTCAGAATAACTAACACATATTACAAACACCGCGACATACATAAACACACATGGGTTTCACATGATGGGCTGCATAAGAATATGATTGATTATATATTAATTAACAGCAAATGGGCTAGTTCTGTTAGAAATACCAGGGCATATAAGGGAGCTGAAATGGGATCTGACCATTACCTTGTTAAAAGTGTCTTGCAACTTAAAACTTAAAAAGTGTTGTGCTAGGGTTAAAAAATTTACCTTTAATACTAAAGCTCTGAAAGACACAGTTATAGCTAAAGCTTACCATGATAGGTTACTTAGTCATTATGACAGTCATGGTTTGCTTAATACTGAAGTTGAGGAAGAATGGGGCCATTTTAAACAGGCTCTTTTGGAAACTAACAGTACTCTTTTAGGGAAAAAGGAGCAGAGGAGGCAGAATTATTTAAGTGATAAGGCACTTGAGCTTATTTCAGAAAGAAGGAACTGCAGGAATGTCCTTAATCAGTACCCTACTAGTCCTAATAGAAAGCATTACAAAGAACTTAATAAACGTGTAAAGGGTCAGTTAGCTACTGATAATAATCTTTGGCTTGATGGCCTTGCTGACAAAGCTGAGGAAGCAGTTAGACAGCACAACAGAAGAGAGCTGTACCAGATAGTTAATGTTTTGTGTGGTAGAAAACGAACAGGTATACAGGGATTGAAGGATAAACAAGGCAAGGTTATAGAAGGTGAGGATTCTGTCATGGCTAGGTGGGCTGAGCATTTCAGTGATGTTCTAAACAATGTGGTTAAAAACTAAACAATCTACTCCCATTGTTTGCAATGATGATAGATGCATTGTTGGCTTTAATGTTGGCCCTATAACACAATCTGAAGTTAGTTTGGCTATTTCTAAACTTAAACTTCATAAATCCCCAGGGGTGGATGAAGTTACTACGGAAATGCTTAGAGCTGGGAATGTTTCAGTTACCATTTGGATGACTGAAATTTTGAATAACTTTTATGATAAAGGCATGGTTCCTAAAGATTTTACCAGAGCTATTATTATTCCTATTTTCAAAAAAGGTGATCGCAGTTCTTGTGATAACTATAGGGGTATCAGCCTACTCTCCGTTCCAGGTAAAGTTCTTTCCATGATTGTGCTTAATAGAATTAAGAATCTGGTTGACAGGCAATTGCGTGATGAGCAATGTGGATTCAGAAGTGGTAGGGGATGTGTAGATCAGATATTTTCACTTAGGCAGATTCTTGAGAAATGTTTAGAGTTTCAGAAACCTTTGGTTGCTAGCTTTGTTGATTTCAAAAAGGCTTTCGACTCTGTTGATCGTCATAATTTGTGGTTGATTGTGAGATCATATGGTATACCAGACAAGTTAGTTAACATAATGAAAGCTCTCTATAATAACACTGAGTCATGTGTGAGGGTTGGTAAGTCTTGTAGCAATTGGTTTAGCATTACTTCTGGTGTTCGACAAGGGTGCATTTTGTCTCCTTTTCTCTTTAGTTTGGTTGTTGATTATGTTATGCGAAATTCACTTCAAGGGAAAGCTTTTGGCCTTAAATGGGCTGGAGATACGAAAATTTCTGATTTAGGTTATGCTGATGATTTAGCCCTTTTGGCAAATGATGTTGATGAGATGAACTCTTTCATTCGAACTGTTGATGAGACTGGTAGTACAGTAGGTTTGGTTATAAACATAGAGAAAACTAGTGATGAAAATCGGTCAGGCAGGTTGTGATTCAGTTAATTTGAATGGTTGCAGTCTTGAGAAGGTGTCACAGTTTAATTACCTTGGGAGCTGCGTAACTGATACTGTGATGTGCGGCATGAGATTAACAGACGAATAGGTATTGCTGCCAGGACTTTTAAGAATCTATGGAGATTGTGGAGAAATAGGCGTATACACCTAAAGACTAAAATTAGACTGTATAATAGTTTGATTCTTTCTAGGGTTAGTTATGGTAGTGAAACTTGGACGCTGTGTAAGCAAGATAACAGGAAACTAGATGCTTTTGATTCTAGATGCTTACGCAATATCTTGGGTATTAGGTGGTTTAACTTTGTAACTAATGATGAGGTTAGGCAAAGGAGTCTGCAACCTCCTTTAAGCAGCATATTGTGCAGAGAGAGACTCCGCTGTTTGGCCATGTTGCCCGTATGGATAATTATAGATTGGCGAATAGGGTTATGAACAGTGTGCCTAGAGGCCTCAGAAGGAGGGGGAGACCTAGGATGCGGTGGGCAGACAATGTCAAACAGGACCTTGTTAGAATTGGTGTACAGTGGCCGGATGCAGCAGATGTAGCTCAGGACAGATATGCTTGGAGAATTAAACTGCGTGGTCTGGTTGGACCTCCGTAGCCCATGGCTGCTTGAGGATGATGATGATGATGACTGTTTAGAGCAATAAATTTCAAATTCCTTTGAAAGTTCTGTTAATAAGTATTTCATATCAAAATATGGACTTTAGTTTTCCTTTTACCACAAAAATTCAAATTTTATCCAATATTTCATGGATTTTAATATTTTGAAACATGAGTCATATTTTTCATAGATAAATGTTTTTCGCTATTTCAGTGTTCATTTCTTTAACGTTTCAATGGTATTATTCGTAGAATAGTTACTTTAAGTTTCAAAACATGGTTTCTACATTAAAATTATTCATGATATTGGTTGTTTTTATTATCTGAAGTTAACCTTCGAGCTAAGGTAACTATCATTACGCTGGTGGTTTGTTGCTAGATTTCCTTTTAAAGGTGCATGACCCAATTTTTAGTTCGAGATACAGTCATTTAACCATTATGCTCAAATCAAGGATCTGTATTATCAAATGAGTCAGATGGAGACAGGAACTGCTAAAAGCAACAATCTGAAGACATGCCTGTTGGGTTGTTTTACCTCTGAGCGGCACTTTTTTGCACACCATGGGCTATATGGCCAGGTCACATGGACCCCGAAGGCTCAGAGAAGGTTGGGGGAGGGGACCCACTGGAACAGCTGTTGGGAGACAGATGGTAGCCTCCCGTCAAGGCCATCCAGCGTGTTCTTTAACGTGCACAGGGTATGGCTCTCCCGCACACGGGGCCACTGCTTAACGTCCCATCCGACGCTCAGAGAAGGTTGGGGGAGGGGACACCCACTGGAACAGCTGTTGGGAGACAGATGGTAGCTTCCCGTCAAGGCCATCCAGCGTGTTCTTTAACGTGCACAGGGTATGGCTCTCCCGCACACGGGGCCACTGCTTAACGTCCCATCCGACGCTCAGAGAAGTTTGGGGGAGGGGACACCCACTGGAACAGCTGTTGGGAGACAGATGGTAGCTTCCCGTCAAGGCCATCCAGCGTGTTCTTTAACGTGCACAGGGTATGGCTCTCCCACACACGGGGCCACTGCTTAACGTCCCATCCGACGCTCAGAGAAGGTTGGGGGAGGGGACCCACTGGAACAGCTGTTGGGAGACAGATGGTAGCCTCCCGTCAAGGCCATCCAGCGTGTTCTTTAACGTGCACAAGGTATGGCTCTCCCGCACACGGGGACACGACATCCGACGGACGGCGGCCTTTCCAAGCCCATCCGTGTCCCCTACTGACCGTGGTCAGGGCGGGCAATTTTGCGGAGATAAATCTCAACGCTGACCCAGCTGGGACTCGAACCTGGGAACTACAGATTACGAGCCTGGCGCGCTACCGACTGAGCCACCCCCGCCCCGATGCCTGTTGTTATTCAAAATTGATGACATTATCTGCAGTTGAAACTTGGACCCAGGTTCGTTACCTCTTACGAACATGATACTAATGTCGCGAAAAATTTGCAAATTCAATTGCGAAATTCATTTTGGCATTACACATGAAATTAAGGTACTTTTAACGCAGTAAACCAAAACATTATACTTAATTTGAAATATACTGAACAGTTTTTCGGATCAAACACACTAATATAAACACAAGAAAAAGCCACTGTAATAAATCAAGACTTTTATTCTTGCTATTTCTGACTCATGATACAGTTGTACATTGAGTGGGTAAAACAACACAAAAAAAATACAGTGAGATGTTTCAAGACAAGGACATTTTATTGGAGACTTCTGTGATTTATTATTCCCTCCCCCCAAATGAAAACACAAATATAATGATAATAAATACATGCAACTATAACAATCTTCAAAAAATGAAAATCACAAAAATATTTAAATTTGTAACTCCTAACCATTTTCAGTGAATTACAGGGATCGTTTTTTTTTAAAGTTAGTAACCTAGAAAGGCACATAAGGATCTGAGCTGTAAAATTTTTTTCAAAGGTTAGAAAATTGGAATTTGTTCGCAGAAACAATTATTTTCAAAGGTTAGAAAATTGGAATTTGTTCGCAGAAACAATTATCTTCAAAACTGTTTCTCTTCATCTCGAGTCCTTAGGCCACGTGCTATTTCAACATGGTGAATCACTACAACTTGGCTAAATCTGTTTTCTAACACTGAAGTCTTTAGAAAAATTTCAATCAAACCTAGTCTCTAATTCTAGATTTACTTACAAATGACTTTTACAAGCACATTTATACCACATACACACGGGGAGGAAAAAAATCACTTCCGCATGCCACTTCTGGGATCCTGATTTTTTTTTTTTTTCGTACGAAAACTTTCAAAAAAAATAAAGTTTTAAATGATGTGAAAATTCGATGCCATATTCTGACTGGGTTCTCTCTTAAAACTAACATTTTTAAGCCATTTCGATCAAATCACAAATGGGAGAGCAGACACAGAAATTCACATACCTTATAGACTACTTTTCGTTTTCAATGCTTGTGGAATTTAATGTCCGAGATCAGGGGCGAAACTACCGGGGATGTAGGAGGTAGAAAGCAACGGGAAAGGGCAATCCGGACGCCAAACTCAATGATGAGTCGTAATATTCGAGTAGGCCCTATATGAATAAAGCCCACTCGAATATTATGCACCAGGGCCCATGCTGATCTAGTTTCGTCACTGTGCGAGATAACGTATTTCCAAGGAAGGAAATGATAACGGCTGTCTGATGTTTTTCTATCGATAATATACATCCAACGTTTCCCTTATAACACAGCAATTCATTCTGCGTTAATAAAATGTCAAACACGCCAGAAAAAGTTCACAGTTTGGTTTTCAGTATTACTGATATGTTTCTAGCCTAACCATTACATCATACATACACTCACAGGTAGAGGATTTGACAGATCATTA
Organism: Ryuthela nishihirai; assembly: GCA_038380435.1. Classification (NCBI taxonomy): domain Eukaryota; kingdom Metazoa; phylum Arthropoda; class Arachnida; order Araneae; family Heptathelidae; genus Ryuthela; species Ryuthela nishihirai. The sequence goes on along the minus strand of JAWZYU010000019.1, from coordinate 67,073,576 downwards.
ATAGGATTAAGGACCTTCATACAGTCACAGGGTAGGAGGAATTGTTTCATCATTGATAGGATTAAGTGCCATTAAAAATATATTTATAAGGGGTAAAATAATCCACTGCCAGCAGTAAACTTACTCAACCGCTTGTAGTGGAATTTAGTGGCTCAGCGGCATTTTTCCAAACACAATGGGTTAAATGATCACTCCACAGACTCCAATGGCTCGGAGAAAGTTGGGGAAGGGGACCCACTGGATAACCGTTAGGAGATAGCCTTGACGGGAAGTTTTCCATCTATCTAGCGTGTTCTTTAACTTGCATAGGGTATGACTCTCCAAAACCAGTGGATTATCCATGAACATGAATGACAGGAGCATAATATTCCGAAAGTCAACCGCTTGTTGTCACTGCACCAATTTTACATCCGTACAAAAGTACCAAGCAAAATTTTGTTTCGCGACTGGCAACCAAGCTTAAAACATAATTTGCAGACATCCGGCTTTAATAGATTTGCTGCGGAAGGGCGCACCGCTTTTATTTTAAAATTTCTAAGAGCTGACTCTCATTTTTGGATTATATTATACACCAATGATTTACTTGTATTCTGAAAACACCAAAATATAAGATTAATTATTAAAAACTGATAAGTGGCGTTGTGTATGCTGAAAGAAAACTTCGTCAGAATGAATTTAAAAATTAAAAATTAACTTTATAATCTTTAAATATAATGCTACAATATGCATAACATATTGTCTTAAACTCTATGATTTGATCATTTAAACAAATTGCGAATTGTCAGGGAGCACACAGAATTTGTAATTGGATTAAAAATTACACGTATCATCTTCCTTGAAACACTTTCATACCTTTACGCACATACAAAGTAAGGATTTACGATTTTATTTTTAGTAATACTTAAACTACATATTAGCTAATGCCTTTTTTTTTAAGAGACATATCATATGAACTAAGTTTTATACGTAATTCTTCATGCAGTATAAGTAAAATATTTTGGCAGGGGGACTATTCGTATTATATAAATCACACTCAAAAACTTAGTTTTGACTAATTCTAGCCTTTTCCTATTACAATTCATATACTACTGAGAGAAGCTACGAGGGCATATCAAAAAGTAAGTTGCACTCTAAAATGCATAACAAACAACAAAGTATATGAGAATGGCAAATATATTAGGGTGAAGATGCAACCTGAATCTACTTCTCCACATTATCGCTTAGGTTTTACATAATCCTTATCCGAACTTATGATTAATTTGTCCATTCCCCGAGTGTAAAAAAAAATCTCCAAAGTCCACCAACCAGGTTGTGGATCATGGAATGTACACTACAGTAGGAAATGTCTAAAGCACTCGCCATTTCCTTGATTTTAATCCAGCGGATTATCCCGAATCATCTCATTAACACCCGAACCGTGATCCGGAGTGATGTACATCTTTGGTCTGCCTCTGCGGTATTCCTCTATTAAATCTGTATGGCCGTTTTCAAATTGTTGGCACAATTTAACAATTAGCCTGACGAGACATCCGCCGTATAAAGGGAGAATCCGATATTTCTCAATCGATTTCCGTACAGTACAATTAATTTTTCGTCTACAAAAAACGAATTATTCTGCAGACTTCTAATTCGGTGTAACACTCGACGCGTCATCATTCAAGAACAACAGAACGCACATTACATTCACGTGTTACAACTGCCTCGATTGTACTGGGTCATACATTCCTCTCAAGCACATATGTTGTTTCCTTACAACGACGACAGGGTTGGGTTGTTTTACCTCTGAGCAGCACTTTTTTGCACACCATGGGCTAAATGGCCAGGTCACATGGATCCCGAAGTGGCATGTGAGAAGGTTGGGGGAGGGGACCCACTGGAACAGCTGTTGGGAGACAGATGGTAGCCTCCGGTCAATGCCATCCAGCGTGTTCTTTAACGTGCACAGGGTATGGCTCTCCCGCACACGGGGCCACGGCTTAACGTCCCATCCGACGGACGGCGGCCTTTCCAAGCCCATCGGTGTCCCCTACTGACCGTGGGCAGGGCGGGGAATTTTGCGGAGATAAATCTCAACGCTGACCCAGCTGGGACTCGAACCTGGGAAGTACAGATTACGAGCCTGGCGCGCTACCGACTGAGCCACCCCCGCCCCAAAGACGACAGGTAATGCTAAGTGAAACTTACTTTTTGATACGTTTGTTACTGATATTTAATCCTTTTAAAATTTTTCATATATTGCCTTTCAAGCAACTATAAAAATATGTTAGAAAATGCTGCTCTAAAAACAGATCTTTCAATTACTGACTTTTATGAAGTTACATGATACTAGCAAATTTCTCATTGAAATTCAATTGGTAGAAGAAAATAAAGTGGTTTAAAACTCAGGTTCTGCATAAGACTTGAATTTTGAATACAACATATGGTGGCAAGGGATAAAACCCACAGCAGAAATTTAGGATCAGGTGGTCAAGTATTTGGGAAATTAAGATGGGAAGTCCAAATTTGTTTAAGAGAGAAAACATTTTAACAGTGAATCAAGTGGTGGCATGCCACTATCTGGTTATGATATGAACATAACGGGCGTCTACAATGAATTACCGGGGTTGTGCAACATATAACCCCATTGGGCCAGATCTGGCACTAGAAGTAGGGTTGTCTGGCCTGCCAAGTGAATAAGATGAGTGTTAATATTTATATGGTTTAAATTAGCATTCCATTTAAAGCAGTCTGTTGATGCAGAAAAACTAGGAAATAATCTGAATATTAAAGATACAAGAACAGTTTATGGTAATTGCATCTAAATACAGAAAGTGAAGAGCGCTTTAATGTTTTAGCTGACGTGTTGCCTCTGTTACCCAAAAAGTCAGTGTAAAAGATTGCAATTCCTTATCTTAAGCCCTATACTAAGTATAATCGAAAGCAGACCCGGATTTAGAAGAAGAAAAAAATCGGTGAATGCTACCCCTAGATCAGAACCTGACAAAGTAATGTATAATCGATAACATATGATCCAATAAGGTCAATATATTATTGGGCGCCATCTATTGATTATAAGTAAGCTCTGATATTTAATTTCATAAAAGCCAGTTTGCAAAGCATGAAAAATTAGTGGACTCTGCAGCTTAACTATTACAGTATCAGGTTTAAAACCAGTGACATAGATTACAAAACATTTCATTGCTTTTAAAAACCAATCACTAAGAAAAATATCCTTAATATTTTTATTACTGAGGATAATATATAATTTCCCCACGAGCACTGACTGTAAGAAGTATCCCAGGTGTAATATCTGCGCACTTACAGCATTCACGAGGGGATGAAAGATGAAGCCTTCTGTACGCTTATTGTTTAACATACTCTGTTACACTGAAGACAGAACAGCATTCTTGCAGTTGTAGTGTAAACAAACATGTTGATAATAACAAATGCGATTTGGGCGGTTTTTACATAAAACGTTTTTGACATAAAAATCAAATGGTATAAAGAGAAACAAGAAATCAAATCAGGAATTCTTTCAAACATTAGTTGAAACTATTTTCTTACATCGTATTTGTATTGATGTAACATAAGTTGATAGTAAGCTGTGATGCGATTGCTAGGCTAGCAATGCCATATTATGGGGAAGGACAACAGTGGAGCTGTACATGACATCTATTATCAGGACCGGATTTACACCTCACACGCCCATAGGCACAAGAAGTTGGAAGTGCACACTTAACTTACGTATGGCAGTTTTTAATTTTGCATAATTTTTCACTTTTACACCACGAGGAAAGTACGGTAACTGAAAAGGATACGAGAATGTATAATATTTCAGTATATAGTGACATTTAGAAATCAAATTATTCATTTTCAAATATAAACATTTTCTTCCCTGCTTTTTTTTTGCTCTGGGAATGAATAAATTATTCTAAATTATCGAAGTACCGAGATATTTTCATGATGTTTAAATGGAAAGTTCCATTCAAAGCTCCCTAACTTTGGCAATCTTAAAACCATTTCCTCAAATCTCATTTTCGAGTAATATTTCAGGAATTTGAAAGCTGAAACATTTTACGAACAGCAGTATTCCTAATCGCAAAAATTTTCTTCAAAAGTTATAACCATTTATTAAAACAGATGTAATTTTAGAAGCTTGTGTAGTAGATGTTTGTGCAGTTTAGTTTCTATCAGTTTTGAAACTGTGTTTAGGACGAGCATCTGCTGTCTGATATTTCACCTTCCATAATTCTTTAAATATTAAAAGAATATTGCTTAAATCGAGGTTTCGATAAATTTGAGATCTATAATTTATCTCCTTTAGCATTTTTCTGTAAAAAGCTTAATTTTAAGGTTATGGAATTTTAAATGTGGTTTTCCATTCACATAATATGAAGTGTTCCAATACATTTGATAATATACTGAGTTTACTCACAAAGTTCGCTTTTTACTTGCGAGTTCATTTGCGAATGAAAATTTCTCTGAACCGTTTTGTATCATGGATATTTGCAAGTAGTTTTTTTTTATTCCTTCTAATAATAGAAAATAATTTTGTTGCTACTTAAAATGGAACACTTGAATGCTGGGTCTCCCAGTTACGTTGGTGCCCTTAGGTAACTAGGATGCCTACCATGTCTCATCGGAAATCCGGCCGTGTCTAGGATTCTTGAATGTATCACTAAATTGGCGATTTAAGACCGAGTTGTCTTTCAACACATGGTTGTTGGAAAGTTCCATAAGAAGCTAGTCACCCAATAGGCAGACTTAGCACACCAAAAATGAAAAATTATTTTAAAAGAATTTGATATCTGAATAGAAACATCGAAGTAATCATCATGGGAAAAATCAGAACTTTGTTGAACTTCCCAACACTTGACTATTCCCTATTTTTCTGTTCTCTTTTTATTACTTATCCCCACCTAAACCAAGGCAGTGTCCTACTAATGTAGATCTAAGGTCAAGATTGACCCATTTAATTATTCTTAAGAATAATTATTATGGACTTAAGACCTTAAGGTCAAGTTTGATCTAAATAGTGAGCTGTGTTGGGTTGTTTTACCTCTGAGCAGCACTTTTTTGCACACCATGGGCTAAATGGCCAGGTCACATGGACCCCGAAGGCTCAGAGAAGGTTGGGGGAGGGGACCCACTGGAACAGCTGTTGAGAAAAATGGTAGCCTCCCGTCAAGGCCATCCAGCGTGTTCTTTAACGTGCACAGGGTATGGCTCTCCCGCACACGAAATAATGCGAGGATTGTTTTACCTCTGAGCGGCACTTTTTTGCACACCATGGGCTAAATGGCCAGGCCACAAGGACCCCGAAGGCTCAGAGAAGGTTGGGGGAGGGGACCCACTGGAACAGCTGTTGGGAGACAGATGGTAGCCTCCTGTCAAGGCCATCCAGCGTGTTCTTTAACGTGCACACACGGGCCACGGCTTAACGTCCCATCCGACAGACGGCGGCCTTTTCAAGCCCATCGGTGTCCCCTACTGACCGTGGGCGGGGAAATTTTGCGGAGATAAATCTAAACGCTGACCCAGCTGGGACTCGAACCTGGGAACTACAGATTATGAGCCTGGCGCGCTACCGACTGAGCCACCCCCGCCCCAAAAATAATGCGAGGAAATCAGATCCTGTCGTGTATTTATGTTTCATTACCAATATATTATTCTGAGTTATACTTACTTGATTCTTTTTTCTGATATATATTGTATAAACATAAAAATAGTATACTTTGGGTAATTTGTTAATATTGGATAACTGAGATAAAGGGCAGGGAGAAAGGTAGCCGATTGAGTGGAGCACAGAAACGTAAACTGGCGAAAGAAACAAAAAACGAGCGAAATTTTTCCAAATTGCCATCAGTTTCCAAAGCGAATCCAGCAGAAGCAACTTCTCTCAGCAGCACAGACATCGTTCCAAAACTCGTAGGTGTTTTAGATACTGACCCTTGCTCTAGCGCTAAACAAACACCATTCCAGAATATGTGAATGTGTCACTGATCATCCTACTTCTGGTGGTAAACACTGGGCCATTTGAGAAATCACGTCAGACAATGACAAACAAATAAGATATTGTTCACAAAAAATATTTTTCAGTATGAAAGAGAAGGGTGAGAAATACACTCGAGAATGGCTACTGTATTCAGTATCAACAGGGTCCGAGCACTCTTTTGTTTGAAAACTTCATAAACCTTCAACATCCTGGTTTGCTGCAGATGATTTAGTAACTTGCAGAATACTGTTTTAACTGAAATGAATATAGCAGTACTCACAGAGATTCAACGTTGATATATTTAAATCGAAGACACTGCTTTGGATTGATGCAAAAAAATGGAAGAACAAATTAAAAATGGGGCATGAGTATTGGCAATATATCTTGTAGCTATTATTCAAACATTAGCAGAACGTGGTCTACATTTCCAGAGATCAAACGAGACATTTGGATCATTGCACAATGGAGATTTCTTGGAATTGTTGGAGCTTATGGCCTGCTAAAAATGGGTCAAACTGGGCCATACCTGGAAATATGGGAATGCTGGTACTTCAGTTTATATGTTGACTCTACACCTATTTTACATATCGATCAAATGATATTTCCCACAGACGGAAAACCAGTTGAACGATTTAGAACATTTCTCCAGTTGAAAAACCAAGAAATAGCAAATCAAGCACTGCATTATCTGTGCCAAGTTTGCAAAATAGATTTCTCAAAGTGCATAGGCCAATCTGTGACATGCCAGAGCATTATCAAGGAATGCAGAAGCTTTTAGAATAGAGCAAATATGCCATAGTTATACCATGTATAGTACTCTCTCAATCTTGTCGGCCAGTGGCAGTAAGTTTTTTCTCAACAGTCCAGTTACTTTATATATATATTTTTTCTGCCTCAACATACCTAAGGGTAATGATCGAGTGTTGAAATCTCTTTCTAATACCTAGCGAAGCAGCACACGTTATGCCAACAAGTGCAATTCTGGAGTTCTACTCAAAGATTGTGAATACATTAGAAAGTACAGCTGAAAACCAATTACAAAAGGGAGAAATTACACAAGAGGCAGAAAACATTGCAAATAAGATGCAATTGGAGTTTGTATTCATGTTGACCATGTGGAATGAAATTTTACACCACACAAATCAAGCTCTCCAAGAAAAAGAATTGGATTTGAAATCATGTGCAGACCTCTGTCAATCATTTAGCAGACTATTTACACGCTTTGAGGTATGATTTTGAAAGATTTGAAAACATACCAAAAGATATCTTGCTTGATACTAAACTACAAAGTAGCCAAGTCCCGCAAGCGAATTAGGGGGGGGGGGGGTGAAGCAAATGATGGCAGTGCACCAGAAATAGGATTGAATCTTGGAGACAAACTTCGCATATCTACTTACTATTCTGTAATTGATACACTTGAAACTCATATGGAGAGGTAAAGTATACTAAGAAGTACCTAGATTTTCTTTTCTAAACGATATGGACTTAACTAATAATATTTACAAGGTTCCCAAAAGCTAGTTGACTTGAACACGAATCTCTGTAAAACTACGGCACCTCCATTGTTATATGAGCGCAAAGTTTAATGACATACGAAATAAGAAATTCAATCACATTGATTTTCATGACACAATAGTGAAAGACTGAATACAATTTGTATTTCCACATATAGAGATGGCACTACTTATTTTTATAACATTGATGATTAACCACTAAACAGAACGCTTTTGTCAGCTGAAAAGAATTAAAAAAAAAAAAACTGATAACAATGCGTCAGGGCAGACTTGACTCTTTCCTTACTGTGTGTGGAAGCAGAGATGCTTTGTCCAGTCAGCTTCGATGAACTAATCCAGATGTTTCCAATCAGAAAACCTAGAATGAATCTGTCATTTCGAAAAATTTTATTGTTTAGCATTGTTTTTATTTCGAATTACATATTTGAGGGGGGGGAGGATACCATAATATTTTTAGTGCTTACGGCCTCTAAAGCTCTTAATCCGGCCCTGAATTACATCACTAATAACATGGCAAAAACTGAAAATACATTAGACATTTCATGACAACTGTTTCCTATCAGAGTTCTTTCTCTCTTACACACACAAATAGGGACAAAATAATGTACTCTAAATACAAAATCCAGCAGTAATGAGAAAATGCATTATTTACATTCACAACAAAAATCTTATGTGGACTTATTTCAGCTTTAAAAATTTGTTTAACTAAAATAATACTGTTTAGAATAATTTGAATATTGATTTTTCAGCTTTTCAAAAACATAGTACTGATACTTTATCCAAATTAAAAGAAAATCGGTGTCACATTGTAATACAAAAATGCAAATTGACCCAACCATTTCAGTTTAAATAACTGAAACAAAAACAGATAGCACTCTTAGCAGACACTCTTTATAAAATCCAATTTTGATCATCCAAAATGTTGGTGCGATTCAAATCATGGCCATGGAAATAAAGTTTTCATTTTGCTGTTAACTTGATAAAAAAACATGGCTGTTACTCTGCTTACACTTTTGGTTATTATGAGTAGTATTACATTTAGTGGTACAAAATGCTGCTTCCTGTAACTAATAAACATCAGAAATAATAAGCAAACAAATTTTTTGTGAAAACATGAACAATGTACATAACTGAATGGTTAGGTGATCATATCTTTGGACTACTTCAGCCTCTTAATTGGCATAACCTTTAAGCTGTTCTAAATCCAAAGAAGCAAACAAACGACAATATCAGTCCATATCACAAAGACAATTTAAGAATGTATTTTCTTTATCACAAATACGTTTTAGCAAAACAAACAAAAAAGTACTATATGTTTATCACAAACTATTTCAAATGTAGACACTGTAAAACTTTTATCACTAACCGTGCGATGTGGTTTAATTTTGTAGTCGATGGCTAATACGTTAAATTCATTAGCTCTAGCTGGATGGCATCACACATATTTGGTTTTAAACAGACTTATGTTACAATTGCTATTCCTAAAATTTCAGTTTTATTCTATGATTCTATGTCAAATCAACACAAAAAAATGACAATTTGGACCCAACCATTCACATTTTAATGAAATTTGGTATATTTTTTCTACTTGTTGAAAACTCTTATGCACCATATTTCAGATTTTACAACAAATGAATTCTGAGAAAAACAAAATTGCCAAATTTTTTTAAACCAAATTTCTTGAAAATTAATATCTCTGGATCTAATTACATTAGGAAGGAAAATTGGTTTCATTTCCCAGCTCTTTTCTGCACCTTTAAAATTTGAATTAGAATTTCTGACAAAGTTTCAAGGGCATTGTACAAATTTGACCTTGGCTATCTCAACACATATCCTCTTAAATGTTTTGGAAAAAAAAAAAAGTACTGAAACATATATTAACCAACAACATCAAGAAATTTTTTCCTGGAATCACTATGGGTTCCAGTGTTATAAATTTTTGAATTAGGCATAGTTGTACAAAACCATGGATATCTGTACAAAGTAGCCTAACATAGTATTACCATATAGTAATTTATGAAATAATACAAAGGCAAAATTTGATGAAAGATTTATTACACAAGTTTATTAAAGCTTGTACTTACTAAAATAAATGTGTAAATCACTGATAATGTCCTTTTAATCAGGAAGAAACTTAAGTTTGACGATGTATAATACATTCTTCAGGTTAAAAATAACTTAAAATTCTCTGTCATTGAACAATAAAATTTTAAAGTTTATCCTTCAAACTATTTGCATGTTAAAAGTTTTAGGAACAGTTTTTAGTTCTGCTAAAAACTTTTAACAAGCAAATAGTTTGAAGGATAAACTTTAAAATTTTGTTGTTCAATGACAGATAATTTTAAGTTATTTTTAATTAATTCCTGAGCAAGAAGGTCCTTTCAATTGTGCATTCTTCCAGTACCAGTACAAGAAAACCTTTGTCTTATAATAAAAATTACCTCTGAAGAGCTGCTTGCAACAGAGCTCTGACAGGAGCCTATCAATATAATCACCATACAGATGGTCTTTGAGGAAGATAAGACCTCAGCAGCAAACCAACACAAGAAAATATTCCTGCTTTATTCAGAGCTAGAACCCAGCAACAACTTTAATCAGCATGCTAACCACCTGGCCACCAGTACCAGTGAAACATCAGGTTCTCCTGGATAACAGTAAAGAAAAAGTTGAATCATGTGGTTGAAAAAGAAATATTTTTACTTCTTCTATTATATTATTGGTGCTTAAAACACATCCTATCCACCATTGTTCCTATATTGGCCTCAAATGAGCAAACTTAGAAACCAAACATACATTTCTAGAGTACATATACTTCATTCAAGTTATTTAGACATTTTAACATTTCATGTTACTCAGGATAGCAAAGCCTTCTCTGAGCATGGTGTCATTTATATTATTTTATGATGAATACAAAATCTTTTTTTCCAGGCATTACTTTGCTAACTTCATATTGCAAAAGCATTTAGAATATGCTGTTTCTTGAAGTAAAGATTTACCAGGTTTAGGATCTGGTGATGACATTATTCCTTTCTCTCCCATAAGGCCTTGGATTCTTCTAACCATAAAATCAGATGTTCCAAATTAATTTTCCTATGTTCCAACACTTTGGCAAAATAGTTAAATATTTGTCTTGTCAGGCTCCATTGTCATATTCTTCTCGCTGCAGTATTTGAGCTCGTCCTAAGTCATCCAATTATAGATCCTATGCAAATCCCATGAATACTTTGAACCTGAGGTAGAACTCATGAGCATTGGAAAGGGGTGTTAAGTAGAACTGTTTCCCCTGCCCTAGGAAAATTTAATAAAAAAAAGGTAATTTATGTTGAGTAATATATGGTGTACCAAAATTAATGTCACTTTTTCCTTCACAAAAGTTAATTACAATTTTACAATTTCTTTCATTTTCGATAGTATATATTATATTTATTAACATGTACAAGCAATTTTTATCTGTATTTTCAGTAATAATTTAATACTTTTTCTCTTTTTTGTTTTGGGCATCCTTAGTGTATTTTACGATATTATATTACTATACATGATTACTGTATTTGCAACTGTGCTCACTAATGAAAATTTAATATTCTAAAAAAAAATCTAAATATTTAAACCCTGAAACACAAATTTTACTGTTTACTTAAGAGTTCTAAAAATATATCAAATCCCTGAAAAGAGAGAAGTCAAAGTTGAGGCCTTATGTTGATATGAGATGGAATGACCCAAGAAGAGTTTCCAAAATGTGAACAAAACTTCAAAGAATTTAGCATTTTTTCTTCACCTTTTAAAACATAAGTTGTCAAAGAGCTCTTACAATAAAACTTAATATGAAGTATGAAACTTTTCATGGAGTCAATCATGAAATATTCACAAAAACTTGTGATTGATGTACTTATGGAAATCTGTAAACATTGCTTTACTGTCATCTTAAAACTTTCTATGAACTGATAACAGTTTAAAAAACTTAACTTTTAACCTCGTACTAAGCAGTGACCACAAGTTAGTATAAAGTGATAACATTAAAATATTTTACAATTTCTTTTCTTGTTTTAAAAGCAAATTTTTAATAAACTATTAACATGCACCCTATTATTAATCTAATCATGAGCGAAACTGAGAACCATTCTTTAGTGAATATTTCTCAATATTATAATGTGATCAAATGTAACCTTGATTATCTTTTGAAACCATTGGTATTAGATGTGAATGCCTCAATTTATACATTTTTTTTTCATTTCACCTTGTATTACACTATTTAACAATTTGAACAAACTTAAATTTTTAGGTGTAGGAAGTTCAATATTCAAAAATGTTTTCCAACATAGTTTTTAGATCAGATTTAAAAAATCTTCAAAATTTTCAAACTAGTGTTGTTTTTTTTCCTTATAATGAAACACCTTATATAGTTTAAAGTTATTTTAGATCTTTAATTTGAACATTGTAGTGTCCTAGGAATTGTTTTGCACAGTTAAAAAAAGACCTTCTTGCTTAGGAAATAATTAAAATAACTTAAAGTTGTCTGTCATTAAGCAATAAAATTTTATTTTTCAAACTATTTGCATATTAAGTTTTACCTTTCAAACTATTTGTATATTAAATTTTTAGGAGCAAGGACAGCACTCTGTCTTCAATGAAGTGATACTATGTGGTGATGTAGTGCTGTTAAGAACCTCTTCCCATATGTTGTGATGAGTGAGGTCATTATTTCAATAGCCTCCCGCACAATGGTTCTGCAGCAAGTGGATGCACATGCTAGCAGTGTGGTGTGCTTTCAGTCTATGCTAGCAGTGTGGTCAGCTGTGTGTTGTATTACCAGCTCAGCAGCGTCAGTTATTAGCTTGTTCTGGCTGACATGTCTGATGCTCTGTGAACCTCTTCTGTAGAGAACTATGGGTATAGTAAACAACAGAATTATCCTGCTAATGTAGGCAAAATCTGTTACACAAGATTTTTAAAGGATGCTAAAAAATTATCAAAAGAGACAGACAAATTGTCTGTCTCTTTTGATAATTTTTTTCAGATTTGGAACTGTGTTGAAAATATTTATTTTTTTGGGCCCCGAGTAATTTCTGGACTGATTAACACAGGAAAGGAACATAAGATATCCTGCCCTGTGTGAATCAGTCTGCAAAATACTCAGAGCCCAAAAAAATCAATGTTATTTTCAGCCCAGCTCCAAATCTGAAGAGATTATAAAAAGGAAAAGAGACAAATTTAGCCTCCTTCAACAATTGGGCATATACAGATTTCCCCTACATTTGCCAGATAATTCTGCTATTTACTATATCAGAAAACCATATGTCGACAGGAAAGGTTCACATCATCGGACAGATGTCATCCAAAACAAACTGACTGCCACTGCTGAGCTGGCAATATAACATGCAACTACCATAGACAGGGGGTATGCACATTGCTAGCACATGCATCCACTTACTACGGAACCATCATCCACAAGGCTATTTAAATAATAATCTCACCCTTCTCCACCTGCAACCAAAACACTGGAATCACCCTTCACAACATGTGAAGAGAAGTTCTCAACAACCCTAATGTCACCACATAATGTCATTTCACTGAATACTGAGCACTGTCCTTGCTCCACAAAGCTTCCAAGTTTGCTCCTGAAAACTTTTTGCTATGCAAATAGTTTGAAGGATAAGCTACAAAATTTTATTGCTCAATGACAGAGAACTTTAAATTATTTAAATTCTTTTACATTTTAGTAACTTAGCTGGTAGATGAAACAGTTGCCTAATACAAGAATCCTGGTTCAAAATTGACATACAAAACCTTTTGCTATCATGTTTTAAAACAGTTCTTTTGAGTTCATTTGCTATATACATAGGACTTCTATCAAACATTTCAAATTACAAGTGCACTGACATGAGCTTTAAACAATTAGTAATTCAATAGTTTTCAATTATTACTCTGAAAAGTTGAAATACCGAATACAGAAGTCAATAAACAAAATTAAATTTATAGAATGATAGCAATTTTCCTTAAAATTCAATTTATTACACACAAGTTTTACAAAATTAATGTTTGCTTTATTACTGCAAGAAACTGAAAAATTTGCTGGCGTAATGTGTTAAAACTTTTAGAAAGGTTTTGAAACTTTAATATACAAATGCAGCATTCCTTAGTTTCACTATAATTTAGTGGAATTAAGAATTGCATCTTTTTGAATGAAGAGTTGTTTGATAAATTTATCATCACAAAATAGGTCTATCTGACGGACAAGTCTTTGAAGTCTCAGTCTTTAGTCAATGAAATTAAGTTTCTTTTAGAAGGTGAATTGGTTCATAAAATATCTTGATGCAGATGTCAACTGCAATGAAGTTTGGACATAATTTTCTTGTGTGCCACTTGATTAACATTAAACACTATTAAATACACATATTACAAAGAACGATTCAAAATTTGTGCAACCCATATTAGAAAATTTCATTTATTCTCAATTTATGTTTACAAATTTTTAACAAAGGGTTACAACAGATGTCGAAAATAAATCAGGAAACTGTTCATCAAAGTCAGCTTGAACAGTTAAAAATTATTTGGTTGCTAAATAACATTCGACTATGTATACACCATTCAGCCTGGAAAAATTTCATTGTGGGCAACTAATACATGTCAAACAAAAAACTGACAGCATGAGAACTAACTGGTATTGCATATGTCGGTGACTGCAGGGCTGCCAACATTAGAATCGGTATTTAAATCCGTTCAGTTGGCACGAAATAATAAGCATTTACATTTTGGGTTGTGCAAATTCTGAATCACTCTATACTTATTTGAGAACTACAATAGCCCCATTGTCAAACAAATTTCACTATAGATTATGTGACCAAGACTATCAGAGATTCTGCATTCCTATCCCTTCCTTTTTCAGAAACTGTACATTTTAATATACTTTTATTACCTTTAAAATGTAATTTTATGAATAAAACTGTTTCCTCACTCTTTTAGAACCATTGTGCACATTACACTCTCATAGGTCTCATCACAAATGATATCTGGGAACAGTTTCTAAAAATGTTTAAAGTTAGTAGCCAGCTAAATTTCTAGTCCCAAGAGGAAAAAGATGGAGACTTGGGAATCCATAGTCTGAAGTAGGGCTTCACCCAGGAAAAATGTTTTAAAATCAGGTGCTGCATTACACATTGAATTCCTAGTGAAATGTAATGCTCTTCATATTAAAATGCCATTTTATTCATTTCTTTTTATACAGTATTTAAAATTTGTGCTTTTGACTGTGAATTATAGTTTTAACAATTACTTTTGCATATTACATTTTATAGCAATTATTAGCATACCACAGCAGTTTTGCATGGAGCATATAGCTTGGTCACTATAGTATATAGCACAATAGCAAGAAATTGTATTACAAATATTATTGTATGGTTGGCAACACAATAGATATTATACATGCACAATAACAGTATAATCCATTTTTGGATAAATTCAAATATAACTGAGACAAAGGTGCTCATGTTTTGCTAACTTGGGCCTATTATAGATGCAACACAAGTACATGAATACATATTTTTGCAAAGGAACTAGCAGTTCATATTTGTTCATTTATTATCAAGTGTATCTAGGCATTAACACTCTGTACAATTATGTGTTCTGTAATTTGTATTTGATTTAAAAATTATATAATTTATTTAATGTAGGCATAGCTTAGATAAAAAAAGTAGTTTCAAATAATTTAGTAAATCATTGGCAATCAGGTATCTATTTTTGGAGCAATGTTTACAGTCAGTTGGTCTTGCAGGACATCAGCATGGATGTTTGAATAGCTGTGTCAACATTAACGTGTTGGGCTGTCAGTAGCAATCTCTGGTGCAGATCAAACCTAGTATGTAGCAAATTGTACTATGTCCATTAAGACTGAAGCTAGTGCACAGAGAAGTCAGCTGGTATGGGAAAAAAAGATAGTCTGGCAATAGAGTAGTAAAGCAGAATCTGAACTGAGGTGGTGATCTGAGGTTTGACAGAAAAAGACAATGGTAATGAGTAAAGAATCTTCAATAGTATTTGGATAAGATTCCTTGGCAGCTCAGGGTGATATCTGGGCAGTATGAATATAGCTTTCTGGATTTCTACCATATTAAAGTATTATTAAACTATTAGCCAACAACTTGGTAAGATGCATCTTAAATATTATTAAAGATTAAAATCTGTTGTAAAACTTTAATCAAAAGTGCTATAATACTGTCAAAAATTTAAAAGTTAAATAAAGGCAGCACTCAAGTATATATCACAATGTAGACAATGAACTTTGCCTCCATATTATATCATCTTTGCATATCAATCACCTCAGTTCACCACCTCAGAGATGTTTATCCCCCTCTTACCAGTATAAGCATGTTATATCACCAAAAAATTGTATGTAAAAGTTATAAGCATTAGCTATTAGTTGAGTCAATATCATTAGTACTTCTACTTGAGTGATACTTTTAATTTTTAACTTTATACAGTGTTATAGAGATCTTTTATTGAAGTTTATCTACTTCACTGTAATTAATCTATTTCTATAAGATCTGTTGTATTAAATCGTCTTGAGTGAATAGAATTGGCACTATTAAGGGTGTATATATATATATCAGAATCATCCATCACTCACTCTCAGACATCCATCAGCCATGAATACATAGTATTAAAAGAAACTTGGACATGTCAGCATCCCTATAGACTCCAAGTGCTAGTGTTTTGGGCTGAATTGCCTTGTAACAGTTTTACAACAGAGCAACTTTTATATAAAAGAGGTAACAATATTCTTTATCTCTGTAAAAGTATAGTGAAACTGAAAAAAACTTTAATACTAAAAACTATTAATGTTTAACCCTTTAAGTATCGGAAGCTCATTATAATCAGTTTTCAAAAATCACCACGAAAGATAAATCAATAAATATTTAGCAGAAAAATTTTTCGTTGACATACGGAAATTGAACTCTCATCTCTCCAAAAACATGCCAGAGTGTTCTTACCAGTTGAACTAATGCCAGCTCGTGCTCCCAGACGAGCTGGCATTAGTTCAACTGGTAAGAACACTCTGGCATGTTTCTGGAGAGATGCGGGTTCAATTTCCGTATGTCAACGAAAATTTTTTCCGCTAAATATTTATTGATTTATCAATGCCAAAAGAGCATCAGGTCATGCTGCGATTATCATCTATGTTTAAATCACTATGTTACAAAAGAACTTGCAACATTTATTATTTATGGTTACCTACCATCTTTTTTTCTTTTAATTTTTATATTTTTTGCTCAGAAATAAATGGTCTTTCTTTTAGTACATAAACTATTTCATTCATTAGTTGTTTCAATATGAGGCTCAGAAGTTGAGTTGCATTTATAGAGAAAAAAAACTGACATTTGTAAGGGTTAATGTAGTTTTCCTTCATATTAAAGAGTAATAAAAGTTCAATTCACAATTTTTATCTAAATAACTACAGATGACAAGCAATATAATTTAACAAAGCAGTATAGAATACATAAAGTCTTAACAGTTTCAAGTACTTTAAAAATATGATGGACGATTTCTACTTGTCTTTCACTGCAACTTTTGACATCTATTACACAAAAAAAACACTTTTTATATGAAATTTATTGTTTTCAAAACAAGCAAGTACTGCCAAATATATTTTCGATATCAATATTCAGTGATGTATGCAAAAAAACAGATTAAAAGGTATAAGCCAATGTTTAAGATTAACCCATATGAAGAATTACTAAAATGTTTAACAACTGTTTTAAAAACTTAATTATCTTACAAGTTTTTCCTCTTTTCTGGTGCACTAGCCACATTAAGTTAAAAAATTATCTTGTGAACAGTTTGGGGTAAATGCTTGTAAAATATAAATATTAATATTACATAATTAATAGTGTTTTTTTTCTTCTATATATTTCAGTAAAATAGCTTAACCTCAAAGTAATCAAAATTTCAAAGAAGAAAGATGGAGTAGTTCTCACTCTTTTCCTTACTTTAAGACACTTCAAAGGAAATTTCAGAAGTTAATATTTGCATGTTAATAATGAACCATTTTGATTTTATCAATACTCAAAACATTAAAAGTACTAGTCAAATATATTAAATGCATAAATTCATAGATGTTTACTTTTTACTACATTTTAAACTTTTAAATAAAAATAAATACCTCCTCAAGCAACTGCTTGCCACAGAGGTCTGTCAGGAGCCTGTCAATTTAAAATGCCATAGTAGAGGGATCTGTGAGGATAGTGAGTTACCACTTTAAAATTAACTTACAGACTACTGGTTGAAAACCACTGTACTAATTAATATACAAACAATTTAACAGATTTTACATCTCTTATTCACACGATTTTGTTATTGTAAATGTTCCATTTTCCAGTAAATAAGCTAATTTAAAAACCTTAGTAAAATTGAATTTATACAAATCAACAATGCACTGACCAATTAAAAAATATATGCAATTCTCAGTGTCAAATTTTGGCCTTCTTAAGCAATTGGATAGTTGTTCTAAGATGGCTATTCAAAATAAAGTTACCAATAACCGTATGACTATTTCCTACAATTCAAAAAATAATTTCCAAATTTCTTGCTGTCCTCAATATTATGTAGTTGGCTGATTGAAGAAACTCATCTTGAAATATTGAGCATAAACAAATAAACAAAAACAAATTGCCCTCTTAACAGTTTTCAGAACCTTTCAATTATTTTATCACTAATAGATGCTTTCTTGATTCATACTTACACAATTTTGTTTTATATTTCAAAGTAGATTTTTTTTTAGCATTCAAATGGGAAATATTTCATTTTTTTTTTTTGTTTTCAAAAAGCTATGCTAATTTTATTACCTGTAAATTGGTATACCTGATTTACACATATAAGATAAAAATGGTAATAAAAATTATGAAGGAAGGTATCACATCAATATCGTCAATCAATTTTACAGGATAAATTGTCTTAAACCGGGTGGGATATGACCCACAACCTTCTGATAATGTGTCAGATGTTCTGGACCACTGAACTACCAGCCGCTGATCAAGGTTTTGATCAATGTTTTCAGAGTGATATCTTCCTTCATAATTGAACAAATATGTCAAAAAAATCTAAATTTAATAAAAATTATATTTTATCATTTCATTCTGGCTAAGTTACCAATTTTTATACTCTTAGAGTACATCACAGGTCAACAGTTTTTTAAAAATTTACCATAATGTATGGACATTAAAGGGTTAGCAATATGTCAGTGGGTCATATATTATTTTTAATTATTTTATAACCTCAATATGACTTTTCACAATATGGAAAATTAGGTTTAATTACGATTCATTGTACATTTTTTCCTTACAAAAATAATTATTGTG
The DNA here is from genome assembly GCA_038380435.1 of Ryuthela nishihirai. Lineage (NCBI taxonomy): Eukaryota > Metazoa > Arthropoda > Arachnida > Araneae > Heptathelidae > Ryuthela > Ryuthela nishihirai. The sequence goes on along the minus strand of JAWZYU010000019.1, from coordinate 67,054,740 downwards.
GGAATATTTATCAACAAAATTCTGGCAGTCTGCACAATTTTGGTTAACTTGTTTTCATTAAATAGTTTTTGTTAGTCTACCATATCTCAATGAAAGTTAAATTTACTTCAATTAAAAATTTATTATGAAATCATAAAATCATTTCAGAATTCAGTTTACATTATCATGACAATTTTATTGACTAAACCAATGTGGTTCAACTAATGACCTGCTGGAACTGTCTTTTCATCTGCAAATTACTGAATGGGAAAAATAGAATAAATCAAAGAGTACAAATGTGGCAGTTCAACATAAAACAGTATTAACTGACAGTTTACTATTCATACTTGAAGAGCAAGTTTCTCTATATTTTGTAAAAATTATTAATAAAATTATCTGATGTGGTTTAAATTTTTTTTATTCATCTCAAGTAATTTAAGACGTTTATATTTTAACAATAACACTTTGCCCAATTAAAATTGCACTTCTTTTGGAGCAAATAAAGAGAATAATCGGAAAACATACCATTTAAAAAAATTTAGTGGCAATGGTCCCTGCCAATAACTTTTCTTTGTATTAACTAATCAGAAGCCTAGAAAAACCGAGTTGAAAAAAATTGGTTGTCCTGACTGGGATTCGAACCCAGGTCTCCCTTAAGTATGCTGGGAATCTTAACCGCAACTCAACTTTTCTAGTGTTCCTTGTCTACAGGACTTTCCTGTGATAATTTATTACTAATCAGAAGCCTATCCTGTAAAACTATATTAGTACAGTCTCTTAGTAGAGAGAATGTTGGACCACACTGGATTAGACAATGGGCTAAATAAAGTAGTATTATCTAATTATGAAAGCTTCAAATAATTTTTTTCAATCAGTATTTAGACGCCATTTTGAAACAGAAAGTGGCATAAAGAAATGAAATCATACCTAAAAATTGGTAAATTATTAGAACTGTTAATTTTACAATATATTTGTACTTTTGACTTAGAAAAAAACCCCTACAAGTTCAAGTTGTCCACATTTTTACAAGGTGCAATGTAAATTGCACCTTGTAAAATAAACATTTTACAAGGTGCAATTTTTTTACAAGGTTACCCATGTGCAATGCAGTAATCAAAAGATTTGATGGCACAAATTCATTTAATATTTAATAAAAGTACCTATAATAAACTATTTACCTCTAAATAGCAACACTTCTTACCAAACACTATATGTTTTGTCGTGGTAATGACAAAAGTGTATAAAACTTTTCACAGAGTAATTCTTTGAAAAATATTTTTATCAGTTAAAATCTTTGCAAAACAGCTTGGAAATTTGTATTGAAACAGCATTAGAAATTAAAACTGGTTAAAAGTTTGGAAACTGAAATGATATTCACTGACTTCCTTTTCGTTAAGACAAATCAAAAGCATTTAGCATAAGTATACATAACAAGAATTATGTTATACATTATTGAGCAAATAGCGGTCCCTTAAAAAATCACAGTAAAATGAACTCCTTGAAGGAACTTTGTACAAAAATTATTCTGTACATCACCATGATCTTCGCTGACCAGCAGGCGAAAAAATATTTAATGCTCTTCGTGGCTGCCTGTGGAATGCAGCACCCCATCAAGGGGCCTGGCAGAGGCAAATACTGTTCCTTTCATCTGGAACATTAGTCTGAACAGATTTCTTCATGGATTATTTGGTGCACTAATGTTAAACCTTTGGTTTCAATTCTTCTGCAAGACCACCCCAACGTAGATAAAAAGTACGAGTCCTCCATCGGATTGATGGATCAAATAAAGCCTTGCAATGCAAATAAAATGCACCAAATTCACGGAATGTCCAAGCAATGAAAAAATCAGACTTGCTGAATGGTGGTGTACTGTTCTATAAGAAAAAAGAAAAAAAAATATTACAATCAATAAAAGAATTTTGCATTCCTACATATTCACTTTAATCATTATTACTTCAAATCAATGGTGTCCAACTTTTTCAGGCTCAGGGGCTACTTAGCTAGCACAAAACCCATGAGAGTTCCTTCCCTCCCATAACTCAGCAAAATTCATGGGTCATAACTGGAAGAAAACTTCTAGAGGAACTTTCACAGTGCCCAAAAAAAGCTTTGTGAGTTACCAGTTGGATATCACTGCTGTGAGTCATATAAAATATTTTGCAATATTATTCATTTAGTAAAACAGTAAGTACTAGTTTTTTCACCTAAAAAGAATGGCTATAAATGCCTGAAGCAAAAATTTACAAACATTTGTAGGCTTTGACATTTGTCTACATCTATTAATTATTAAAAATATTAGCTAAAAGGTTTAATAACTTTTTAGCCAATCTTTTTAATAATAAGACTATTTAATACACAGTATCTTAGGATGTGTTTTACTCATATTACATTGGAACTTTATTATAAGAATTTATGTCAGTACTTTTTTCCACACAGATGGCAGCACTAGTGCAAGGTTGGAAGATGGAAGTCCTCTCTAACCTGTTGTTTTCATAGCCAATACTGTCAAACAGTATACTGGAAGGTTGTAAAATATTTGCTTTGAAATAACATTGTGCAATTTTAGAACAGATAATCAAGTTTTTTGTGTAAGTGAAAAACAAAAACAACTGCCATCCTCTCTCAACTGCTGTTATTCTGCCTTGCCCCCAAAGCAGAACTCCTGGGGCTTTAAAAAGTTGCATCAACAATCAGAATGATGAAAAATGAAGAAATGCACAAACAACTCCTTTATCCCAAAAATCAAAAAAGCTCCATCTATGTTCAAAGCAAAAATGTGGATGTTTCTTTGATCCAAGGTTTTGACCACAAGTTTGTTCTTAAAGGACTGACAGTTAATCAAGCATTTTACCTAGGAATTATGGAACACTTGAAGAGACGTGTTTCATACATCAGAAGCTAGCTCACATGAAAAGAGTCTATTCTTCATCATTGTTATGTCCCTCTAACTTACTTTTACTTTCTTGTTGTGTCACTGTACATAACTGTGTTATATATGTATTTTCAGCACTGTTCTAAATGGCAATGTTGCTAATTAGTTTTCATTTGTGGTCTGACTACTCTCTACTTGTCTGTTGCTAGATCATTTGTAAATCTCCAGATGTGCACATAAGGGCATAAATAATTTTCTAGCACCTTTGATTGCACTACTCTCATTTAGCCTAAGGGGTAGGTATGAATTACAGAAGATGAAGGAGAAGGAAAATAACTAAGGCAGAAAGAGAGGAATCAATGAACTGACAGGATGCCAGGTTCTTCAGTGTGTCAAAACTGGCATAACTCTTTTGCAGAAACCATAAAGGAGCACGATTTGATTCCAGGGAGAACCAGCTTATGTAGGTATTAGGATATCCTCTCACCAAGTTTTGAGGTCTATAAAGTGATTCTGTATGGATAAGGACAGATTTCCACCTCATTAAGTGAATGCCTGTAAAAGCAGAGTAGCATTTAAGCTGATGGGACAGTGTGTCCAAGTGAATCAATTAAGCCATTGAGTAACAGCCATTTCACTTAGTGAAGTGTAAGCATAGCTAAGACCCAAAGAATAGAGTGCATTCCTATAGTGTATATATAAATGTGTGAATGTAAAATATATTAATAAATGGTGAATAATCCTCTAGTATGATGGGCATTCTTTATTCTCATAGGCACATCAAAGAATAAGTGTAACAACCAGCAGAAATGTAGCTTCAGCTACAATCACAAGTGAGAAGGAATTAATAGAAAACAAAGAAAAAAAGGAAGTTTGGGTGCCCACAACCACCACTCCCCAGGCCACTACAATCATCATGATGCTCTTCCATACATAGAGAAGTCTGTGTATGCTTAGCATATGCATCTCATATATTGCAACATCTCATATATTGCACAGTGTTTGTCCCTAGATCTAATTTTCCCAGGTCCTTAGTCTCATAGATTTGCTGTTTGCAGCAAACCCCCCCCCCATCTCCACCCCCTCTCAACAATCAGCAAGACAAAGCAAGCAAAGACATTGAGACCATAGCTTTGATGAAGTTGTCAGATCTTTCTCATTGCTAATCTTTTAAATCTCACAGGTCATTACATTTTGTGATGCCTGCACATTGCAAAATCCAAAAATAGTTCATAGATGTTATTTTCCTGTAGCTTATCATAATTGCGCTGGTGCTATGAACTTTGAATATTTATTTCAAAATAGTAATATACTATATCATATTTAAACAAAATACTTATATAACCATATAATTTTCGTTTTTATAATGGGGCACAGATCATACTGAATTTCCCTTTTATTGGAATGTCTGTTGAACAATCTTCTGTGAGATAAATTTCAATTGAAATGTTCAAAGTCCACATAGAGCTAGAGAGCACAGTAATTCCTCACATAGCACCACAGTCATGTTCCAGAAAACAATCCTTTCGTGTGAAAATGTTTAATGCAGGTATGATTTTCGCATCAAAAATAAAAATCCATTTTAATTTTTCCATTAATAATAAAGACAGGAGTTGCATTCTTTTCTGTAATTTCACACTTTAACTTTTTTGTTATTTTGAAGTATGTTTTATGCTTCCATGCATATAAATATGCTAGCAAGCTTATATATATGTGTTAGTATATCATTAGTATGAATGTACTGCCTATTTACATGTTTGTATTTGTATGTCTTTAGGTATGTGTGCATCAGAAAATTTTCTTAAACAGTTATGTTTAACAAAGAAGACAGTCCAACTTAAAAGCATGCATCATATAACATAACTACTACTTCAATTACTTTTTACTACTATTTACTACTTCAAGCTACTTTTCTATATTATGGCTTTCATCAACGTGTACTGCATTAAGTTGAAGTATATTTAAACCTCAAAAAATCATGACTGACTCAATGTTAAACAAAACACTGAGAGATGAATGGCAATAACGTAATCTTCAAAGCAAATATCCACAACTTACTCTAACTCAATACTCAGTCTAAATAGTTAGCTATTGATACTGATGTTTCAATGACTTTGCTGGTGGCAATATATGCAACAACTAGATCTGTGAAGACTTAACTTGAGACTGTAATTTGTGCAAAAACTATCACCAAGAAATGGTGCACCAGTGTCAGCTGTTTTCCCCATCACAAAAATCTATCAAAACAGTATATCAAATTTATCTGTTTCATAAACTATACTTTTTGTATTAGGATGACATGTTACTAGTTTGAAAAATACTAATTGTAGCTATATGTCCATTTAGCAACAACAAAATATTAAAATTGTCTGCAACATTTCAAAGTATATAAATTTAATTGTAGCATGTATAATCTGATTACAATCTAATGTAGTATCAGATACATATGTCCAAAGCATGGAAAGAAATCTGAATAAAAATGCATTGTTTTCTTTTCAAGTTATGAGCATCTAATTTTAAAACAGAACTCTGTGTGTAAAGACATAAATTACTTTTACCTGAATAACACTGAGAAGAATCCAATCTAAAATTAGCCATATCAACACATGAACTAAGTATACAACAAAAACATCCCATTGGAACAGGAAATTTGCTGCCCATGCTGCAAATGCTCCAAGAACCATGCATTCTGAAAGTGGTTCAAAAATTATAGTATAGGGAACCATGGCAAATCGAAGCTTTGCCCACCTGAAATAGGAAATATATAAATTTTATCTTAAGTTATTCTTTAATTATAAAATGCTTTAATTTTATTTTAAAACTTATAACATGAGACAAACTACAATTTGTAGTAAAATTACTAGTGATTTATTTCTTAAAAAATATGCTAATGTAGACAACAAAAAAATTATATTACTCTGCCACTAAAAAAAATACCATAATAAAGCTCGTTAATGATTTGTTTTAATAATCTTTAAGATCACTATTAGCCTCACTATTATGATGCACTTCACAGAGAAAACAAATTCAGAATTTAGATTTTTTTTTATTATTCTGAGTTGGCAGATGCATTTATAAATATATATATAAGAGAAAAAAAACTAAACATTAATTCTAATATATTTAATTTGTAATATATACACTGAGATAAGTTTATTAGGTACACCACCCCTTGTCACATAGTCATTCCAGCACATAATACATCATGTGACTGCCATAAAAACTGGTAGACCAGCCTCATCAAGCATCAGCTAAGAGTTGGATTGAACATCAGAATGGGCAAACTGAGCCATGTGAGTGACTTTGAATGTAGCAAGATAGTTGGTGCTAGGCATGCCAGTTCTAGCATCTTCCAAACAGCTGCCCTACTGGGCTTTTCACGCATAACTGTTTTGAGGGTTTACAGAGAATGGTATGAAAAGCAAAAATCTACTGGTGATCACCAATCCTGTGGATGAAAACAGCTTGTGGATCACAGGAGTCAAAGGTGACTGGCGAGAATTGTGCAAGCGAACAGAAGGGCCTCAACAAGTCAAATCACAGCAGAATTGAACATTAGTATGCAGAAGGTCATCTCCAAATCAATTTCTTATGTTTCTTTAGCTTACTACGAGAGGAATTTATATACTGAATTCAGTCATTATAGCTCTTACTATTTAAATGAAATCACTCTCATTTTCTTCAAAAAGGGGATAATTAGGGGCCAAAATCTCACATACTTTTTAAGTTAAGATTAGAAGAAGCTGTATACTGAATTTGGTGGTCTTAGCTCTTATTGTTTAGGATCATTTGTTAACCCCTTTTTTTTGGGGGGGGGGGGAAGTAAATCGTTTACTTGGAGAAACACAAGTTCAATCCTTTATGTTTCTCCAAGTGACAATAAGAAGTTATATCCCGAATTTGATGACCCTAGTGTTTATCATTTAGGAGCAGAGAAATTCAATACAAACCAAACTGGATTTTAATGGGAATTTCAAGGAATCCAACCAGTCAACATTGGTTTTGGTTCATCCCAGTGGATTCACATATAGTCTATAAAATTTCCCTTAGTGAAGGGAAAGTTCATGCAAATTGGTACCTCTAGCTCTTTAGGGGGCCAACTGTATAAGTGAACAAACACTCTTTTCCTTATTTATAAGATTACGATTTAAAAATTTCCTTAGAGAAAAAATAATAGTTTCATAATCTTCATTCTGCAGAATGCCACTGTCACATGAATGCAACAAATATTTCCTTCAACGTACTGTATCAAGGAACAATAAGTTGTAATTAGTACATTGTATCTAAAATTACCTTGATATCCTCCCTTGGAAGCTTTCTACCTCACACACTCCAGCATTTTGCCATGCAGGTTGGGAACTGATACAAAGACTCCACCCCCTATAACAACATTAAAATATATATGAAATAACAAAAGTTTTAATTTTCAGCACAAGTATTAAAAAAGTTGAAAAGCTTATTGTTTTCATTTAAGCCTTACTCCTAAGCCTATAGACTGATAAGCTTTGGTAGTAAATGGGAGCTAATCAATAACAATTGCCAAGAGTCATAGGGCTGGTAATAATTAATTTAATTAATATCTCCTCAAGCAGCTGCTTGCCACAGAGGTCTGACAGGAGTCTGTCAGTTTAATATGCCATAATAGAAAGTCTGTGAGGATGGCGAGATCTCAGCAGAAAAATGACATGAACATCCATGCCTTATCTAGGGCTCCAACCCAGGTCCTTTACCAGCAGAAAACAAACAACATTTATGTTCTATACATCTGAACTTTGGCTGCTGAAGATAGGGCACTGACAATCTTGTTGAGTAGGTAAATCAGCAACCTATCTTCCTTTGAAACAAATATGAACCCAGTGACTGATTGCACCATCGATATGCTTTAAGTTTATTTTCTACTTTTTAGGGCCCTATAATCATATATTTTTTTAATTTTTTAATTTATTTTTTGTCACTAAAAACACGTACCTTTGAAAACTTTTGATATATGATTCAAAATCAAGCACATTCCCCCCCCCCCTTTTGAAGATATGTTTGAGGTAGCCCATGACATTGAAGACATCACAAGCTTTAATATAAGACACGACTGGTTAAGTCAAACCCCATGAATATCTGCCACCCCCATTTTATCAGGGGGAATAGTGGGAGGGAATTCAAAATAGTTTATGGTTATCATTATATGAGATTTCATTTGACACCTAACTCATAACTTTAAGCCCTCGTGTTCACAAGCTATAGTAGAATGATTTCACATTTTTTAGAGGGGAAGAAAGCAAAATTCTAGCAAGGTCCTGTTTGACACTATCTGCCCATTGCATCGTAGGTCCCCTCCTTTTTCTGAAACCCTTAGACACACTGTTCATAATCCTGTTTGCCAATCTGCAACAATACATACAGGCAACATGGCCAAACCAATGTAATCTATCTCTGCACAATATGCTGAGCAAAGGAGGTTGATTCTAACCTCATCATTACTTACAAATTCGAACCACCTAATGCCAAGATACTGACTAAGCATCTAGAATCAAAGGCATCAAGTTTCTTGTTATCCTGCTTACAAAAGATCCATGTTTCGCTACCATAACTAACCTTAGAAAGAACCAAATTATCATGCAACTTTATTTTAGTCTTTATGTGTACAGTCTACTTTTTCACACTCTCCATAGATTCTTAAAAGTCCCAGCAACAATCCCTATTCTATTTATCTCATGCTGCACATCACCAGTATCTGTTACATAGCTCCCAAGAAAATTAAACTGAGACATTTGCTCAAGAGTGCAGCCATTCAAAGCTCAAGTGAACTAAAGTGGACATAACAGTGGCTTCAAATAATTAATGGAACTTAAAAAAAATAATAACACTTTATGAAGTAATATTACATTTTAGTTTCATTTGTTTTGCCTTCAACAATCACCTGTATGAATTTTGGTGCAGCCAATGTTTTTTATGGATGCTATTTAGAAAGTATGCAAGAAAACTTCATTTATCCCCTTTTTTTTCATTCTTATGCAATTGTTAAAGACAAAGTCATGATATAAGCTCAGAAATCTTAGACAATTAGAATGACCAATTGGACATTTTAAGTCTGTGTTCTTTGAAAATAAATACCAGCCAAATTGTGATATGATACTCAAAGTTGCTTTTAAATACAAATCAAATTTCAGATTTTGATCAGAGAAAACTTTCCTTATTTGTTTTCTTCAAACAAATAAGGAAAGTTTTCTCTGATCAAAATCTGAAATTTGATTCATCTGAAATTTGATTCATCTGAAATTTGCTTCTTCAGCAACATTCATTTTGCTACCATTTCTTTCAAAATACCTATGTGAAGTTATTTTTTTCACCAATGTTACACAAAAAAAGGAAAGAATCCCCTTTATCATGCATTTAATTTGCCATTTTTAATTTTGTGAGAATTGATTTGGTAAATAAAATTCAACAGAAACATTCACAAAAGAGATAGAAAATGTTATTCAAAGTCTAAACATAGTAAATAATAAGACAACGTTTTGAGTCAGTACAATTTAAAACATGATTTCTGTGTTAATAAAATACTTCAATGTCAGGAAAGTATGTACATATTACCAAGTGCTATTCTATAGGTCTTTCTGCTCATTGGTGTACAGAAGGGAAAGATTGGTGTTTATACCCCACCCCCCTCCCAGAGTTTCAACACCATGTATTCAAAAAAACTGAAAAACTAACCCAAGTTCATCAAATAAGACTTTATGCCAAAACCCTTCCACACTGGAAGTTTCTGGTATGCCACTGTTTTGCTTGAAATGGTAGCAAAACCACTGCAGATTGGCCTACATATTTATAAAACCAAAGATGTTAAAATGTTCAAATCTAAAAAAAAATAAAATTTTTAGAAACATTCAATTAAAGTTTAGTTATAATTTTGCCTGGAACGTTTAATATAACCTTAGCTAATTTATTGTAAATAATGTATAATATCGCATAAAACACCACCACTCTTAACATACAGGATTACAATTAAATAATTACTGGTCTTAACAAAATATTTATCTCAATGTAAGAGGATGATTCTTAACAAATATCTTACCTGTCAGTAAAAGATTTGGCAAAGAAGAAGTCTTCTGCTAAATACTGACCAAAAGCTTTAATCCCTCCTACTTCATCTAGAAGTTGTTTTCTCATTAGAGCTGACATTCCCGTAGGACAGTTTATACGAAATAAATCTGCAGCAAGGTATATTCGAGCATGTGATGTACCAAAATACACCTATAAAAATAAAACATTAACTAAAATACAGGGTGGGCATTTTAAAAAATACCAAAAAAAAAATCATTGTTAGTCCAGTATTTTATGCATGATATATAAAAATTAATCTTGTGAGTTTCAAAGAATAAAACACAAACTTTCCATACACTATATGAATTTATAACAAAAGCACCTAAATTAAATCGAAACGAAAAAGAACAATACCAAAAAACCAAGTATCAACTAAAAAAACCCTATTGTTACTTATTACTTGGAATTCTTACATTAAAAAATATGATCCATTCATGAAAGCTATTATTAGTGCTACTCAAATATTAAGGGCCAACACAAAATCTGTATAACGGATTTTGATGAAATTATATTGGGATGTTAGTACAACATAACGTGATAATGCACAAAAACTGGACAAATTCAGACTGGAAAGAGTTATGTTAATCAGTTCATGGTAAAAACTAAACAAAATATCTCATAACAATGGTAAATGAACATTCACTCTGATGTAAACTCAAAATTGCACTTTTTTTTTTGGGGGGGGGGGGGGGGTTAATGCAGGAGGAAACTCTTGCATTGCTTTATGATTAAAGAAAGCTACAGACTGAATTTTGTGGTTCTATTGCTGTTTAAGAACTTTTCAATTGTTTGGAGAGGAAAGAGTTGGGGTTTGGGTTGATCGAGTTTCCGTTCCCTCCGGATGAATGTTTGATGGAACCTGTTTAAACTGAATCATGACTCATCTGTGAAGGGAACAAATTGCCTGCTGCTCCTGGATCCACTTGAGATGTTGACATCAATTCAAACAGACACACTTCAAACCTATAGGGATCAAGGGAACACAGACAGCATATTGTTGTGTACAAAGACCTCTCTCTGAAACTTTCTAGATTTGGGTTGTTTTACCTCTGAGCGGCACTTTTTTGCACACCATAGGCTAAATGGCCAGGTCACATGGACCCCGAAGGCTCAGAGAAGGTTGGGGGAGGGGACCCACTGGAACAGCTGTTGGGATACAGATGGTAGCCTCCCGTCAAGGCCATCCAGCATGTTCTTTAATGTGCACAGGGTATGGCTCTCCCGCACACGTGGCCATGGCTTAACGTCCCATCCGACGGATGGCGGCCTTTCCAAGCCCATCGGTGTCCCCTACTGACCATGGGCAGGGTGGGGAATTTTGCAGAGATAAATCTCAATGCTGACCCAGCTGGGACTCGAACCTGGGAACTACAGATTACGAGCCTGGCACGCTACCGACTGAGCTACCCCCGCCCCGAAACGTTTTAGAGACAGTATGCCTTCATGTAATTCTTCCTATGGATACAGAAAGTTCTGAAGCTAGTTGATATGTGTGGGGTCTTTATGATGCAGTTCAATCACATAATGATCATGTTGAAAGAACCCTAAGACAACCTTGGACAGTTCTGTGGGAGACATTTTGGGTGCTACAGAACTGATTCCATATTTTGCCACTTGACTACCCTTTCCTGGCTTTCATCTGACTTTCTTCTTTAAAGAATCAAATAAACTAGTGTGGTTCAACTCTCTTTTCCTTTCAGAGGCAGAAAACGGTTTTCAAGCTGAACACGAGAGCCAGGCAATTTCCAAACTAGAGCAAGCACTAAGTCAAACATTTTGAATTTTGAAGCATTACGGAATTACTAGCTTTGTAGATTTCAAAAAGCTTTTGACTGTTGACTGTCACAATTTGTGGCTGATTGTGAGATCGTATGGCATACCAGAGAAGTTAGTTAACATAATGAAAGCCCTCTATAATAACACTGAGTCATGTGTGAGAGTTGGTAAAGCTTGTAGCAATTGATTTGACATTGGTGGAGTTAAGACAAAGGTGCATTTTGTCTCTTTTTCTCTTTAGTTTGGTTATTGATTATGTTATACAAAATTCCCTGCAAGGGGAAGATTCTAGCATTAAATGATCTAGAGATTTGAAAATTTCTTATTTAGATTATGCTAATAATTTAGCCCTTTTGGCAAATGATGAAGTGGTATAGAGTAGGTTTAATGATAAACAGAGAGAAAACCAAAGTAATGAAAATTGGTCAGGCAAGTTGTAGTTCAATTATTTCGAAAAGTTGCACCCTTGAGCAAGTGTCTCAGTATAATTATTTTGGTAGCTATATAACAAATATTGGTGAAGTGTGGCATGAAATAAACAGAATAGGAATTGTTGCTGGGACTATTAAGAATCTGTAAAGTGTGAAGGAAAATAGGCATATACATCTAAAGACTAAAATTAGGCTATAAAATAGTTTGATCCTTTTTAAAGTTGCTTATGGTAGTGAAACTTGGGACTCTTTGTAAGCAAGATTACAGGAAGATTGATGCCTTTAAATTCCGGATGCTTACTAAGTTTCTGGAGCATTATTAGGTGGTTTTTCTAAGTAATGATGAGGTTAGGCAAAGGAGTTGGCAACCACCTTTGAGCAGCATATTGTGCAGAGAAACTATTTGTTTGATCATGTTGCCCCTATGCATAACTGTAGACTAAAAAATAAGGTTATGAAAAGCGAGTCAAAAGGACTCACAAAAAGGGAAAGATCTAGGATGCAGTGGGCAAACAATGTCAACAGGACCTTGTTAAAATTGGCCTATACTGTCCAAATGCAGCAGCTGTAGCTCAAAACAGACTTGTATGGAGAACTAAATTAGTCTGGTTGGACTGGGAGGGAGGGAGTCTGTCTATCAGTACTGAATGCCACTAAAACATCATAGTTATTTTGTGATTTATCTAAAATTAATACAATGGAAACTAAGAAGATACTTTTTTTTTCATAATTTGGACAGCTCTTTGCAGAAGGTAATTTTAAAATTGCTGATAATTTGGTTGTAATGAAGCACTTTTAATAATTAACTGCTTAAATTGTTTAGTTTATCAACTAAATTTAATCTCTAAATAATTATTATCTAGTAAGGCTATAAAATATTTAACGTTACCTTTTCTAATAAAGCTGGAAAACCTTTTCTATCACAAGTAAATGGCATTTGGTGGACTAGTGCAACTTTTTCTGTCATGGAACAGACCATTTCAAGGAGAGTGTCATCTTTCACTGAAAATTAAAATACCGTTGAATTTGCAAATATGGTACATTTATTTATAGTATTCAAATAATTATCTGATACTATCAAATTAATTTAATAGGGTTTTTCTGTTTCAAATCATTTTATTATAATATAGGAATTTCAATGGTAACTTACTTTTAATGCCACTATCAGAGACTAGAATGAGATCATACTTTGCAGCTTTATAACCAGGATGCATATTGTTAATTTTTGGATTAACTCCCACCTTTTCACCACCTGAAAAATTGTAAAAACTGTTGGTTTTTATTTAGTATTATTACCTAAAATTAAGACAAGTTTAATTTCTTACTAATCACAGATTTACTCTCAAGGGTCAGAATTTAGGGTAGGGGAAGTCTTGAAATATTAAAAAAGGTCAATCAGAGAAAATATCAATAAAAATAATTTTGGCCCATTTTAAAATTGTTTTCACTTCTTTTGTAACTTGGAAGTTATACTTACTTCATCCTATAAGAGAGAGAAATGAGAGGAAAGACATCAATATCAGTAACTTTTTGCCCTATATTTTTTCTAGATATTGTGAAGGTAATTCTTCATCTTTCTTTTTAGAATGAAAAAAAGGAGATAATCTAGATTTTTTTCCCTTTACCTTGATAAATTATCATTGTATAATATCAGTTTCTAACTTGCAAAAAAGAGACATTCTGAAGGAGTGAGCTATAAACAGATTTAACCCAAATATGCAAGCAGACCTTAGAATGTCTGAATTACAAAAGGTTCATTGCTATTGAAAAACAAAGTTGTCAGTTTGTAAAATGAACTTTATAAACTTCATTATTCACATAATTTAAGGTTCATACAATGTTAATAAAAGCTAGATTTATACTTTGGACTAGCTTAACCTTTTAGAGATGGCTGTCTTGGCAAGTTTCTAACCTAAAAGGACAGCAGATTCCCGTAGAATTTCACCTCCACAAGCACTACTGACTTGCAGATGTGTCTTACAGCCCTCTCCACTCACCATGGGTGGCGAGCTGGGAAGAACTGACAGGCCTGCAATGCTTTCTCTCCCCTCCTCCAACCAACTTCTTAATAGCCGGTTATGCACAGAGATTGGTCAAAATAATTTAAGATTTCAAATGTTTCTGAATGGAAAGTTCAAAGTCTCGTGAGTGTTGAAAATAAATTAAATATCAGTAATAACAGTTTGGGTAAAATAATTTTGATATTTTTTTTAAGTCCATGAGATTTAGAGACCTTAACTATTCAAAAACTATGCAGATGGAAACATTGCAGAAAAATTAATGTTAGAAAGCTTGGAGATATTTAACTTCCATAATATTATCTATAAAGAGCTTATTAAAGTCTAATTAAACTTCTAAATTCTGAACATCCCTGGATCTAGAAGAAAAAAAAATACGGGGGGGGGGGGGGGGGGACAAGAAACACAACCAAGCAGAAGAAATGAAGGGGAGAGGGCAAGAGACTGGATTTTCAATGCAGTACATTATTTCTCCTTCCCTTTTACAGGTTTTAAAAAAGTTCTTGAAAAATGCATGAAATATCAATAAGTTATCATTTTTTGCCTTTTTTTACCATTATTAGCATTCTGAAAAGGGGGCATGGCTCCCTCATTCCCCCCCCCCCCCCCTCCCTCCTGCTAGATCCACCTTTGCTTCTGAACATACATTACAGTTGGTATAACAGTGAAATTTTCGATTATTCTATCCACTTATATAATATTTACTGTATTAATATATATATCCCCTCAAGCAGTTGCTTGCCACAGAGGTCTCACAGGATCCTGTCAGTTTATATGCCATAGTAAGTCTGTGAGGATGGCAGTACCTCAGCAGAAAAACAACCCATACCTAATTTGGGGTCGAATCCAGGTACTTTTATGACTTTCAAAACGAACTGAGTCAGTGAAATAAGATGCAAATTTTAACTAGGTATAAATACATTTGTGTGTGTGTGGGGGGGGGGGGGGCAGGTATTATCGAGCAGAGTCTGGGAAGACCAGAATGCATTCTGGCATATTATTTTCCCTGTTTTTCAGTTTCCATAATTTCGCTCTATCTTTAAAACACTTTTTCGAAAATAGGTGTACATAAAATATAAATATTAAGATTTATTTTTTGCTTCCATCCTTTTAGATCAATCTTTGCTAAAATGAATACCTGGGAATTATAAGAGAAAATGTTTTCATCTGAAAATTATGTGATAGCAGGAATGCTCACATATTATATTTATAAAATATGCAGGCCCAGATATAGAAAAAAATAAAGGGAGACGAGGGGGGACAAGAAACTCAATCCAGCCAGAAAAAAAGTAGGGGGGAAGGCAATAGACTGAATTTCATCACACCTGTCATACCCAGTGATACAAAGAACACAAGCAGTGGATGAATGGATGAATTATGGTCTGATGAATTATCCTATGCTTTGTTTTCGAAAATGGACAAATGCATGTGTGGCGACAACCAAAAGAACCTTACAACTCTGATTGCTTGTTTCCTACTGTTGAGGGTTCTGGTGGTTCTGTAATGGTGTAAGATTCTTTCTTGTGGCATGGCTTGGGTGCACTCATTCCATTAGAAGGCAAGATTAAAGTCAAATCACTATTTGACAGTCCTGAGTGATCATCATCCAATAGTACAGAATTTCTTTTGTGAAGAAAAGCTATCTTTCAGGATGACAATGCTCCCTCCTACAGAACACATGTGGTCACCCAGTGATTTGAAGAGCATGCGACTGAACTTTTTCACATGCCATGGCCACCACAGTCACCAGATATCAGCGTGCTGGAAATTTTATGGAAACCTTTGGAATAACATCTCGGGCAGCATTTTGCTTTATGCCACAATGCATACAAGTTGTACTGGACTCGCATGGCAGTCCAACACCATACTGGCGATTACATTGCTCTTTCTGTTTATTTTAACCTGTAGGCATTATATATAAAAAAAAATACCCCCTCAAGCAGCTGCTTGCCACAGAGGTCTGACAGGAGCCTGTCAGTTTATATGCCATAGTAGGTCTGTGAGGATGGCAGTACCTCAGCAGAAAAACAACCCATACCTAATTTGGGGTCGAATCCAGGTACTTTTATGACTTTCAAAACGAATTGAGTCACTGAAATAAGATGCAAATTTTAACGTGCAGGTTGTGAACTGATACAAAGACTCCACCCCCTATAACAACATTAAAATATATATGAAATAACAAAAGTTTTAATTTTCAGCACAAGTATTAAAAAAGTTGAAAAGCTTATTGTTTTCATTTAAGCCTTACTTCTAAGCCTATAGACTGATAAGCTTTGGCAGTAAATGGGAGCTAATCAATAACAATTGCCATGAGTCATAGGGCTGGTAATAATTTAATTAATATATCCTCAAGCAGCTGCTTGCCACAGAGGTCTGACAGTAGTCTGTCAGTTTATATGCCATAGTAGAAGGTCTGAGAGGATGGCAGGACCTCAGCAGATGAACGACACAAACAGCCATGCCTTACCCGGGGCTCGAACCCAGGTCCCTTAGATAAGTAGCCAAGCATGCTAACCACTCAGTCAACAGGTAAATTTATTGGTTCTATGTACAGGAATTTTTGGAGGACAGTTTTTTTTTTGCTGCCAGTCCTTGAGGATGGGTATGCTTTTACCTATCTTGATATTGCTTTTCACTTGTCCTTTGTCAGTTTGTGGATTTGTCAAGAGTTGTTCCACCATATCTTTTAAACACAATGAACAAGCTTAATGATATTTATGTCAAATGAAAGCTTGTGGTGTGGGAATGTCATGCATAGGATATAAAAAGTTGATCCCCCATACTTTCTCTCACCCTAAAAAATGGTAAATACTAAAGAGACTGTACTGCTACATCTTCAGATGGCAAGACCAAAAGTAAAGAGCTATGTGCCAAATGAAAGCTTGTGACATGGAGAGTATCACAGGTTACAAAATCCCACCCCCTGCCTCCCTCCTGAAAAATAGGAAATATGAAAACGATTGTTCTGCTATATCTTTGAAACATAAGAGCTGGACATAACAAGTTACATGTCATATGAAACTGGTGACATAGGGAATGTTGTGGATAATAAAAATAAACCCCATTGATTTCTTCCTTCCTAAAAAAAAAATTAAAATGTAAGACATTGTTCTTTTACTATATCTTCCAAACGCAAGGGCCTACAGTTACAAGTTTGGTGTTGGAAGAAAGCTCATAAGAGGACTGTGGTAAATTACTTTGAATTATGCCTCTCCATATTCTCCTCTCACAACAAAAGAGGATGGAAAATTAGGGGTGTCAACCTAAAGAGTTATATCTCAAATTAAAGCTTGTGCATCTGCAATGTCATGGGCTACCTCAACACAAAGCACCAAAAAAGGGGGAGAAAAAATGCAGCTGATGCTTATGAGTCATACAACAAATGAAAGATTCTAAAGATAGATGTTTTTAGTGACAAAGAAAAACTATAAATAAATTTTTTTTTAAATACCCATCTTCCCATATGTGCCTTAAAAAGTAGGAAAAAAAACCCTACAATGTATTTATGGTGCAATCAGCCACTGAATTCGTATTCACTTTAAAGGAAGATTGGGCTCTTATTTACCTACTCAACAAGTTTGCCATTTCAACTCATGCAAATCTCCTACCTAGAAAACTTAGATTTTGTGTTGTACATATTTTATTCTTTAAAGAAAATTATTCCTAAAAAAATACTGATTATGCTCTATTATGCATGGGTCTTCTCTGTTGCAAAATGTATTTGTAGTTGGGGTGGTCACTATGATGGCAATTTAAGTAACTTGTTTCATATTCATAAAAAAAAAATCTCCAAATTTGTTTTTAACATAAACACCTTTCTACTGTAAATTTTATAAATACTGATCATTTTTGTTTTATTAGGCAGATTTATAAGTTTAAAATATTGTTAATTTTAGATTTAAATCAGCACTGGATGGTTCATTTACATTTACTTTAAAATTCTAGAAAATCTGGCTTTTTATTTCATTTTCCACTACCTCATAAAATTATTACAAAATGGCATTTTATTTATTTGGCACCTAAATTGTTTAATAACTTAAGAGTTAGATTTAAGAATGGGAAAAAAACCTAATACTTTTAAAAAATGTTAAAAAAATACTTTTGCATTCAAAATAGGGAACAACTCTTGAGTTATAATTTTATATTCTTGTGTCACTTTTTACCTCAACTAGTTCTGGTGTTGCCCTCACATTTATTCTTTTTTTTTTTATTTTCTATTATTATAATGTAATACAATTTTAATAGTTTTTTTTCTTAAAGTTGAAACTAGGGTTATAATACTTGGACAAGCAATGAAACTGCCCTTTGGTGTTGAACATGTCAAATTATTCCCCCCCCCCCGTTTTGAATTGTTCTCTAGATATTTAAGGAAAATATTGCATACTTCGTGAATATTTCATTTCTATGATTTGTGTATGTACTCTGAATATTGAGATAAAAAATCTATGATGACTATTAAAAATTAATTAAATACATTAATTTACATAACACTAGTGGTGAAATGATTAATAAGGTGGAAAAATATTTAGAGTACAATAATTTAATACAAAAGGGCAGCTTAGAAATTTCCACTTATTTCAGAAAAAACTTCCCATGTATAACTAGAAATCTGTTTCTAATTTATTATAATTTTAATAGTTTTAATGAAAGAAGCAACTAAATTTTATTGTCTTCTTTATTTTCACTAAGAGTAGATTACTAAGGGTAGATTACAGAAATTTTACAGTAATAAGCAATCATTCTATTGACAGAGAACTTTCTTTCTGATAGACAGTTTGTGCTAGGTGGAATATGAAAACCATAACAGTGTGATAGTGTGTGTTCTTACTGAGGAGCCAGTAACTCAGTAGATATTCACTATCTAATGTTAGATAGCACTATCTAATGTTATAAGAAGGTCAAAGGTTTGTATATGATCCAATTCCAAATAAATTAACTTAGATATAGCCACTGTGGTGGTCAAAAATATAAAATTATGAACTCAAGAGTTGTTCCCTATTTTGAGCACAAAAACAGATTTTTTAAATGTTTTTTAAAGATTAGGGTTTTTTTCCTCCATCACTAAGCTTTACCTTTATTATGCTAAACTATAAGCTTACCAACAAAAGCTCGGGCATCTACTGTTGGATATTTTTCCATCAACTTTCGCACCAACATTATGGAAGGATCACTTTCATCTTCAATACAAAATAGCAATTCATACTGGAAAAGAAAGAACATACATGCATATATTTAACAGATTTTACAAAACAATTTATATGTATAAATTTTTAAAACATGAGCATAGCAGCAACAAAAATCTGATAGATAAAGCATTAAAACTAATGCATTTTTAAGCCATTTCAATCAAATCAAATGGGAGAGCTGACACATAAATCCATATACCTTATAGACTATACTTTTAGTTTACAATGCTTGTGGAATTTAATATCTGGGATCATGGATGAAACTACCAGGAATGCAGGCAGGCATCTTCAAAACTGTTTCTTTTCATCTCGAGTCAAATGCTATTTAAACATGGTGAATCACTACAACTTGGCTAAATCTGTTTTCTAATACTGAAGTTATTAAAAAATATTTAACTAAACCTATTCTCTAATTCTAGATTTACTTACAGATGACTTCTACTGACACATTTACACCACATACACGTGGGGAGGGGAAAAAATAACCTCCGTATGCCACTTTTGAAATCATGATTTTTTTTCTCATACAAAATCTTAAGTTTTAAATGATATGAAATTCAATGGTATATTCTGACTGGGACTCTTAACCCTTCCAGTGTCCAGCATGAAAAACTGGTTTACATCCAGAGGTGAAATTCAACTTTAGAACATTTTTGCCAAACAACTAAAGGAAAGAATTGTGGCATGTTATATACCAAATTAATCAACATTTAATTCTAGATGTGCTAAAATTAAAATATTTAACAAAAAAGATGAAAAAGTTTTATTTTAATAGGACCTTTTTTTAAAGTTATCTAGTAAAAATGCATCTGGCAACACAAATAAAAATTTATTAAAAAACGCTAATAGACAGAAATGATTATAATGCACGATTAGAAAGGCTATATATATTTCTGAATAACACAAAAACTAATTTTCTTGTTTAAAGTAAACATTTCTTCTGCTTTGTAATTCTTTTTCTGCATGCCATACTATGAGAAAAGTCAGACTTGTTAAAGAGTCCAATAAACAAGTCAATTTTCATCATCCTCAACCAGCCAAGGGCTGTGGAGGTCCAACCAGACCATGCAATTTAGTTCTCCAAGCATATCTGCCCTGAGCTATATCTGCTGCATCTGGCTACTGCACACCAATTCTAACAAGGTCCTGTTTGACATTGTCTGCCCACTGCATCCTAGGTCTCCCCCTCTTTCTGAGGCGTTTAGGCACACTGTTCATAACCCTATTCGCCAATCTATAATTATTCATAGGGCAACATGGCCAAATCAACGGAGTCTCTCTCTCCATGTAATGATGAGGTTAGGCAAAGGAGTCAGCAACCTCCTTTAAGCAGCATATTGTGGAGTCTCTCTCTCCACAATATGCTGCTTAAAGGAGGTTGCTGACTCCTTTGCCTAACCTCATCATTACTTACAAAGTTGAACCACCTAATGCACAAGATACTGCGTAAGCATCTAGAATCAAAACCATCATCCAAGTTTCACTACCATAACTAACTCTAGAAAGAACCAAACTATTATACATCTAAAGATTAAAATTAGACTGTATACACCTATTTCTCCACACTCTCCATAGATTCTTAAAAGTCCCAGCAGCAATCCCTATTCTTCTGTTAATCTCATGTCTCACATCACCAGTATCTGTTACATAGCTCCCAAGATGATTAAACTGTGACACCTGCTGAAGACTGCAACCATTCAGATTAACTAAATCACAGCCTGACTGACCAATTTTCATCACTTTAGTTTTCTCTCCATAGCCAAGTGGTTAGCGCGCTTGGCTACTGATCTACGGGACCTGGGTTCGAGCCCCGGGTAAGGCATGGCTGTTTGTGTCATTTTTCTGCTGAGGTCCGCCATCCTCTCAGACCTTCTACTGTGGCATATAAACTGACAGGCTCCTGTCAGACCTCTGTGGCAAGCAGCTGCTTGAGGGGGTATTTATTTTATTTTTTATTTTTTTATAACCAAACCTACTCTAGTACCAGTCTCATCAACAGCCCTAATGAAAGAGTTTATCTCATCAACATCATTTACCAAAAGGGCTAAATCATCAGCATAATCTATATCAGAAATTTTTATATCTCCAGACCATTTAAGGCCAAAATTTTTCCCTTGCAGTGAATTTCACATAATATAATCAATAACCAAAGAGAAAAGGGGACAAAATGCACCCTTGTCAAACATCAGAAGCAATGTTAAACCAATTGCTACAAGCCTTATCAACTAAAGACACACGACTCAGTGTTATTATAGAGAGCTTTCATTATGTTAACTAACTTGTCTGGTATGCCATACAATCTCACAATCAACCACAAATCATGACAATCAACAAAGTCGAACACCTTTTTGAATCAACGAAAGCTAGCACAAAGGTTTCTGAAACTCTAAACATTTCTCAAGAATCTGCCTAAGTGAAAATATCTGATCTACACATCCCCTACCACTTCTGAATCCACATTGCTCATCGTGCAACTGACCATCAACCAGTTTTTTAATTCTATTAAGCACAATCATGCAAAAAACTTTACCTGGAACAGAAAGTAGGCTGATGCCCCTAAGCTGTCACAAGAACTGCAATTACCTTTTTAAAAATAGGGATAATAATAGCTCTGGTAAAATACTTAGGAACCATGCCTTTATCATAAAAGATACTCAAAATTTCAGTCATCCTTGTAGTAACCAAAAATGCCTTTATCATAAAAGATACTCAAAATTTCAGTCATCCTTGTAGTAACCAAAACATTCCCAGCTCTAAGCATTTCTGTAGTAATTTCATCTACCCTGGGAATTTATGTAGTTTTTTAGAAACAGCTAAAATAACTTCAGACTGTGTTATAGGGACAATATTAAAGCCAGTAATATTTTTAATAAATAACTAATCAACAGTAATAAGTCATGTTATATATCAAAGAGAATTTAATTCTGAATTTTATTGAAGTAAAAAATATGAACAATGTAGTAACATATTAATTTTAATAACACTTTTTACTGTGGTATACTGATAAAATAGGTACATATTTCATAATTACTTCCAAAATATTCCATTTTTAAAAATAGCACTTTTTTGTTAATTTTTAGAAGATTTTCGAAAATTTAAGGAAAAATATATTGATAATAGTTCAAATCAAACTTGTGAGCTTAAATCAGATAATTGCTTCAAAACAGGGTAACGTTAACAAACAAATCGGCAATAGCACTTCTAATATGGCAATCAGATGGCTTTATCAAGTTATTTATATTGCAGTTTAATAAAATATAAATTAAATGAAAAAAGAAAATATTATTTTTCAAGCTTGAATTACATATTTTTAAAAGATATTAGTAAGAAAATTTTCAAATGTCAACTTTTTTTTTAAATCAAAGTTTCATGTGTTGTACAAAAAAGGTCTATAGACATCCTTGTCCCAGGGAGGGTTAATAATATCAAACAAGGAATTTGTGTTGAAATAGAATTTATCCACACAATTCACTATGAATAATCCTAATCTTATAAGATAGCTTCTTTGACTAAAAATTATTTTTTCTCTTTATTACACAAAGTTCTAATTACTGATTCTTGTCATTTTATTCTTTGTTTCGATCAAATATTGTCGCACTTTAATTTTTTGGATTAGATTAATTCTGAGAATGCTTGTCTTGTAGACTAAACATATCAATTATTCATTTTCCAACTATGACTTACCTTTAAAATATCATGTTTCTGGAAATGAATGACTTGCTGGCAGAGTTAATTTTAAAATATTTTAACAGGAAAAACAAGCAAACTTGAGTATCTTATCTCTCACTTTTAAGATGCCTATATCTGTAAAGGTTAATTTTGCGAGTACCCCCAACCCTTTATGGCACATTTTCAACACAAAGAACTGCATTGCTGATATCAGCACATACTCTCACAGACTGTGGCTTCATATCTATGCAAACTATAGAGATTTTTGTTTCTGTTTTGTTTTTAATACCCCGTGGTTTCTATGATACTCAACCAAACAGTCCCAAATTTTGTACACAAGTTCCCTTTGTGTGACGCCATGTTGGGTAAAAAAAAAAATCAGGTTCCTACCTGCACTGGGATGCTTTAAAATAATGCCTTTGGGAATGCATGGGATCTGGGAACAGAGGCAGGTTTACATTTTATGACACAATTCAGTCAGGGAGCAATAAATGGCAAGAATGAATTTGGCAGCAGCTTCAGTTTACCAATAAGAATGGCATGGTCAATATTTTTGATTCTAGCATGCCTCCTTTGGAAACTTTGATTTAAAACTTAGCACTGCAACTCAGATGACAACCAGAAATGCTGAAATTTTAAAGCATCTACATGATTTTCGAATGAGTTACGACTGCCGTAGACACACAGACATCTTTTGTTGTTATAAATTAATGGGTTAAACCAGACATAATCAATTTGGTAATCACAAAGATTTTAAAAGTGCTTGAAAGTGTATCTGTTAGTAGTGTTCACATGCACAATCATGATGTAAAGTTTCATCTGCTGCTATTGACAGTTTATATTTGGAGCTAAAAACGCTGGCAAATTTATTACAACCAACACATTAAAAAGGATCAATATTTTATATTGTTTACTAAAATAATTATAGAAATGAAGAATGCAACCTATGTGTAAAAATATTTCAAATAGAATTTTTTTCCTTTCTTTTTTAAATATTACATTCCAGTTGATAATTACTAGTAAAAAGTGAAATTAAATGTAAAAGCTTATACTGAAATTTTTGAATTACCACAATACTACACTTACTGGGATAACAGAAAAGAAAGTTAATGTAAATATTTGATGCTCACCATGTTAGTCAAAATTGGACAAGTTAGGCAAGTCTATTTTTGGACACTTTGATGATAGTCATGCATAATTTCCAATACCTTAGTTCCATCAAAAATATTGCAGACTGCTGTGGTATACTGTTTAAAGTCAGCACCATATCTAGGCTATAGTTCCTGCCATAGGCATTACTTTTTTCATATATATGTACAAAAATTTTCACATATTACCATCATTATATACAGGGTGCCCCTCCATAATCCTTACACATAAGCCAGGTGTCCCATATATTCATATACATGGGCACAAGTAAAAAATAACTATAATGTGTTCTTCTTTGTTGTTTCAGATGAGTTGGCATATGTATTGCCTCACACCATAAGAGAAAGTGGAATTGGTATTTATTCATGTTGCTGGAAAAAGTAAACGAGAAGCATGGGAGGAATTTCACAGACTACAGCCAGGCAAGCCATGCCAGTTGGTAGTATTTTGAGTTGTGTTGGGTTGTTTTACCTCTGAGCGGTACTTTTTTGCACACCATGGGCTAAATGGCCAGGTCACATGGACCCCGAAGGCTCAGAGAAGGTTGGGGGAGGGGACCCACTGGAACAGCTGTTGGGAGACAGATGGTAGCCTCCCGTCAAGGCCATCCAGCGTGTTCTTTAACGTGCACAGGGTATGGCTCTCCCGCACACGGGGCCACGGCTTAACATCCAATCCGACGGACGGCGGCCTTTCCAAGCCCATCGGTGTCCCTTACTGACCGTGGGCAGGGCGGGGAATTTTGCGGAGATAAATCTCAACGTTGACCCAGCTGGGACTCGAACCTGGGAACTACAGATTACGAGCCTGGCGCGCTACCGACTGAGCCGCCACCCCCGCCCCTGGTATTTTGAAGAAACTGATGGAGAGGTTTGGTGATAGATCAACCTAGACCAGGCCATCTGGGTAGTACCATAGATATACCTGTGTATGTTCTGGCTGAAGTTTAAAGTTAGCCCTCACCAGTTTCTAAGAAAAATTGCACAGGAGGTGGGAATCAGAAAATTATCTGTATCCAGAATCCTGAGAAGAAACAGGTTCTACCCATACAAAATGTAAATGGTACAGGTTGGGTTGTTTGTTTTACCTCCGAATGGTATTTTTTTTTTATATACACAATGGGGTAAATGGCCAGGTCATAAGGACCATGAGGACTCTGAGAAGGTTAGGGTGAGGGGACCCACTGGACAGCTGTTAAGACAGATGGTAACCTCTCATCAAAGCCATCCAGTGTGTTCTTTAATGCACACAGGGTATGACTATCCCACACGGTTTAACATCCCATTCATGGAAGTGGCCTTTCAAAGCCCATCGGTGTCACCCACTGACTAGGGGTAGGGTAGGGGTCATATTCTTCAGTGATGAAGCAAACTTTCACTTGAATGGGACAATCAACCATCACAATTCTCGTTACTGAGCTACAACACAACCATATTAGGTCAAAAATGCACATGCACAGAACAATCCCAGAGTATCTGTTTAGTGTGCAATTCATGGTGATATCACAGGACCTTACTTTTATGCCAACACAGTTACTGGTGACTTATTCACAAATGTTAAATGTCATTTTGGTACCCTAAGTAGAGGACACACCCTTAGCAAGTTACTACAATGTTTTGGATGGGGCCCTACCCCACTATGCCAAAAGAATGAACTTGACTGGATGAAACACTACCCGAAAAATGGATAGGCCGACATCAGGTGGTGGAATGGCAATCTTGAAGTCCAGATTTGACTCCCTTGGAATTTTTTCTAAAGAGGTCATCTAAAATCTCATGCATACTAAAACTGCCCTCAAACACTGAATGAATTAAAGGAGACCTTCAGCATTGAATGTTGCAATATAATGCTATCCATTCTCTGAACATGTGTCTGTCACTCAGAGATAGGATTGCCATATGCAAGAAATATAGAGGTGCTCAGTTTGAGTATTTGATATCTTAGTATCAATTACGTACAGTTGAATATTATTACTTTGTCTATGTATGAAGACTTATGGAATACCCTATATATATATAATAGAATCAGGTAGTATTTTTATGCATTGAAAATTATTTATTCCAGAAAAGAATTAGATATTAATGATTTTGTTAACGGCAAGAAAAGTTATTTCGTAAAAAATACATATTCTTTTTGGACCATTATTGTTTTATAGATGTAATAATAATCACTACAAATCTACATACAACCTTTTTCTGTTGTGTACCATTACTTTTAAAAAAGATTTTCTATATAAAAAATGCATTTTTAATTCTAAATATATTTTAACTATGAAAGGCACATCTTCGATTTTTATCATAGGTGCCATGAATCTTAGATACAGTACTGTTTTAACTGATTAATTTTTTTTAATTTAAAACAAAATTCAATATATATTTCATAATTATTATTTTAGCAGAATTGTTACAGGTTAATGAAGCAAATGAAGACTACCATACAAGGGTGAGTCAGTAAATGCTACTACCAAAACTATCTACTTTACTGCCCATTAAAATTAGGGAACCAATTTTTTTCTCAATTCAATAAAATACTACATTTCTAACAATTCCTTCATAATATTAATACATAAAGTGAAATAGACCGCCATCCCTTGATTTACACGATAAATAGATTCCAGGAAATCACTGTAAATCAAAACCAACAATTTATGGGGAAAAGGGGGGGGGGATAGGTTCCAAAAAATTCCTTGATGTGAATAAAATGTACATTGAAAATTTTATTGTTATGAATCTGAAAACATGTCATAGCTGCATATTTATCTGAAATTTCAGTTCAACAGTAATAATAAGCATCAAAGTAACATTACTTTGTAATTTATTTGCACTAATTCAGATAAGCTTAGATTAATTTCTCATATATTTCATTATTGGTCACAAAAAAAATATTCATCATTAATATAGGCATACGCTATACTATCAAATCTGAAGACGAAATTTGGAAAAAGGATATTTATGAACTCAATATAAATTAAAAATTGAGTATTTGTACCAACATTTAGTACTTTATTTTGCAAAATTAGAACTTCTATGATATTTTAGAAAGTATTTATAAATAAGCTGTATTTAACATATATAACAGTCTGCAAGTTAAACTTATAGGTAAAAATGAGATAAAACATGTTTTTTATTAGTCTGAAAGAATTCAATCTAGAAAAATCAGATCTCGCTGCCAATTCAAAACATACTTCATTTCATTTAAGATGTTGCAAGACAGATTGCATTACAATGGCAAGAATACAATTTTAGCAAAAGAATATAATATAACTTGTCACAGATTACAGTTTTATTAATATAGGAATTTATTATTATCTATTTATCCTGGAAAATAATTGGTATCAACCAAAACCATTTAGTTGATTTTTCACTTTGGGATGATAGTCTAATAACCTTCATAACACTATACCACTGCTACTTCACAACATAATTAGTTTTTAATTCACAAAATTCGCTGTTAAATCTATAAACTGTTCTCAGATTATGAGAATCATGTCTGGTCAAATGCTTTTAACTAGATTTTAACTTATAAATTCTTTTAAGGAAGTTAAAATTAAAGTTAGAGATGAGAGTTCTCAGAGAATGATTATGCAAATTAAGATCTTACAAATCATGCTGTGCTATCAAAAATGTACAACATCAAATTGAAGAATCACCAACTACCCTGCAGTTATCACAGAACATAACATGGACTAGTCTCTCCAGAAAAGACAATGACTGTGTAACAATGCTGCCAACCTTAACTACGGCAAATCAGCAGTGAACAGTAAGTCAGCACTGGATACTAAACAACCCAGATAATGGAGTGTGCCAGCCATTGTACAGTGAGGGCCTCAAAAGTAAGAATTAATTATGGTGTATACTTGCTAAATCTACCATTTTTAGCAAATAACAGTAACTGTGTGTAGCACTAAAATCAAGCATGAAATTTACAGTAAAAGAGGCTCAGTACTTTTATTATAAGTAAAATTGGTTAACTGAAGCCATTTTAAGATATAATCTGACAACATGTTCTAGATTTAACGGGGAATTTTGTGAATTAAAAACTAATTGTTACACTATCACTGAGCTGAAAATATATCTATACTTCATAATATGTATTATATCTGTATATATATATAAAACTTAATCCATACCATGTAAAACCGAGTCTATAATCATGTAAAATGAAACTGGTTGATTTTTCTTGACCATGTAAAACTATCATAATACGAATCGAAACTGATTTCATTTTTCTGACTGCATAAAATCAAAACAATGTAAATTGAAGGATAGGTGTATACATATAAGCACACATATAAGTTCTATAAATATGAAATTAAGTTTATTTGTTTGCAACTGCTATTTTACAGTTTGTACATTACATTTCTCACAAGATATTTTTAATTATATATTTATAGCAATAAGAGAAATAGGAAAATAGAGAATTAATTCCTTTTTAAACTGTTTAACTGGCAGAATATATAATCTTGTAACACTAACAAAGAGGTGCAGTCCTTCAGATTGCCATCTATATTATAACAGATCAAACAAATAAACTTTTGTTGTTTTGATAAAGCTTTATTGAACCTTCCCACATACACACCCTTTCTTTCACTTTTCTGGGTTTTTTTTTTTAACTTATAAAGTTAAAATAAAAAAGTAGAAATTTTGAAATCTTTTAAAAAAAAGCTCAAATTTTTTGGCTATTTTATTAACCACAACTAAATGTTCTTTCTTTTGGCTTATAACATGACCTATTTCTGTTGACTGGTTACTTGTTAAAATAATTCTCATATTCACTTATTTTACTGAGCATAATTGACCAAAATATTGACCTTTTTCAATGTACATCACTGAGAAAAAATTACAGAAAATAAATTTCCTGTTTCAGGTAAAATTTTATTTTCCTCTTATTCAGAAAGAAATTTTCATTCCATTCATATGCATTATAATTATTTCAGTCTATTATTTTTTAAAATAAAGTTTTATTTACTTTGTCAGACTTTTTTATTCACTACATCATTCAGAAAAGTCATTAAAATTAATGCTTTCATAATTTTTGTTTCATATTTTATTTCCATAAAATCCAGAATTAAATGCCATTTCATTTTGTATATAACATGAAGAATTTCCTTTCATTAATTATTAGACACAAAATTTCTGAAGTTCCCATTTTATTTTGACCATTGGATTGGATTGTTTTACCTCTGAGCGGCACTTTTTTGCACACCATGGGCTAAATGGCCAGGCCACAAGGACCCTGAAGTCTCAGAGAAGGTTGGGGGAGGGGACCCACTGGAACAGCTGTTGGGAGACAGATGGTAGCCTCCCGTCAAGGCCATCCAGCGTGTTCTTTAACGTGCACAGGGTATGTCTCTCCCGCACACAGGGCCATGGCTTAACGTCCCATCCGACGGACGGCGGCCTTTTCAAGCCCATAGGTGTCCCCTACTGACTGTGGGCAGGGCGGGGAAATTTTGCGGAGATAAATCTCAATGCTGACCCAGCTGGGACTCGAACCTGGGAACTACAGATTACAAGCCTGGCACGCTACCGACTGAGCCACGCCCGCCCCTTATTTTGACCAAAGACAGCTAAGAAAAAGCCTGGTCATCAAGTACCATTCAGCTTTATAGGCTGGCACTGTAAAGGGTTAAAACTTAATAAATGAATGCTTAAGAAATTAATAAATTTATCCATCCTAAAGATTGCTCCATTTCTCACATACAATCCACTTACATGGAACTAATGGAGCAGATAGTCCCTTTTCTCATACGCCATTCTTATTATACAAGTAAAAATTAATGAACAATTGTTCATTTTACAATTATTAAGCAATAAATTGGCATAAGAAACAAATGAAAGAGAAAGCTAGCAAGAATAAATTGAGACAACAAAGTTTCAAACTGAGCACTTTATTTCATACTATATTGATGATGTTTGGCACCACTAGCATAAGTCAGGGCAAAACATTGACCCATGTACATAAAATATGATCTGTTCATTGAACAAGTCATATTCTATGTAGTATATGTGACCGGTTGATTGGACAGGTCATATATAATAAATAAATAAATACCCCCTCAAGCAGCTGCTTGCCACAGAGGTCTGACAGGAGCCTGTCAGTTTATATGCCATAGTAGAAGGTCTGAGAGGATGGCAGGACCTCAGCAGAAAAATGACACAAACAGCCATGCCTTACCCGGGGCTCGAACCCAGGTCCCTTAGATCCGTAGCCAAGCGCGCTAACCACTCGGCCATGGGATACTATATACAAAAGTAAAATGGGATACTATATACAAACATATAAAAAAACAAAATTTTTTTGATTTGATTTTACTTGCAGTCAATATTTCAGGAAGTTAATTTTTTTTTATTTTGTTTTTAAAAAAACTGATTTAAAAACTACAATCTTCTAAACCTAATATCACATTATCATCACACAAAAGTTCTCCAATTACAATGTTCCATGTAAGTACTGTGATCTTTCATGAGTGTCCCTTGATTCTCTTTGTTCTTCAATTTTCCAATTGTGTTATGGAAAAGAAATTTAGCCTCTTGGAATAAGACCTACTATGTGGTCTGTAAATGGTAGCTAGGTAGTCACTGGAAGGAGAGCTATGCACCAATCCCCTGTGATGATGCATAGAACCGGCCAGGCCTAGCACCTAATGTCCAACCCCGCCTTCTCGTGGTGCGGACCGTTAGTAACTTTCAAAAGAGATACTCTCTTGTGGAAGTGAACGGAAGGGGAGGGCTGCCAGATTAGTGTGGCCTACTAATCTGGACAACTACGGCTACTTTTCTTTTTTTTCTACCCTGCTGAGGAGTGATCAACTACACAGGGTCCTGGTGCTGACCATGTAAACCTACTGGACTGGACAGATATATGGCTCTGAGCTTGATTATGGATCCTGATTTTGCTGCACTGGTGGGCTTCTGTGGAGGGAAAATCTTCCGCTGTGTTTTCTTTTTGTTTGTGGGTTGACAGCCCCAAGTGAATAGATCCACAGGATATGTTTATCAGCTGGTGGATAATCCTGAGCAGAAGTCATCGCAGGCACCTGAACTCTTTGCTTCTATTGGCATCGTCAAATTCTACATTGGAGGAAGTCTTCCAGTGTAGATGGCTTCAGCCTTTAGTAGTGGGGGAACGGGTCTTTGCCCCATGTCTGCGATTAGGGGGCTGTTTGATATTGTCGGCATTCCCTCTCTCAATAAACATAGTTTCTTTAAACATCCCACTAACCATTTTCTCTCCATAGGTAGTTGGAATGTGAGGACTCTGCACAGAGCTTTTTCTCTTGATGTCCTCACACAAGAATTCCACCGTTATAATTTAGATATTCTCGGCTTGCAAGAGACCAGATGGACAGATAAAGGTCAGATTCTTAAAAATAATCTTAAATTTCTCTTTTCAGGGAGGGACGACAAAAAGCATCACCAAGGTGTGGGTCTGCTTCTCAGCAGACACGCTAGTGATGCTCTTCTAGGATATGAGTGCATTAATGAAAGGTTTCTTACAGCAAAATTTCAGACAAGCGTTAAAGACTTGAATGTTATCTGCTGTTATGCCCCCACTGAGGATGCCGATGAGGATGAGAAGGATAGGTTTTATGAACAACTTCAGGATATTTTGAATTCTGTCAAGAAAGGAGATATTACCCTTGTTCTTGGTGACTTCAATGCCAAAGTGGTACTGACTCTGACCTTTGGGGAGGAGTAATAGGCCCTTTTGGTATTGGTAGCTGCAATAGCAATGGGCAACGTCTCCTACAGGTAAGTAAACTCAATGGATTCAGAATAACTAACACTTATTACAAACACCGCGACATACATAAGTACACATGGGTTTCACCTGATGGGCTGCATAAGAATATGATTGATTACATATTAATTAACAGCAAATGGACTAGTTCTGTTAGGAATACCAGGGCATATAGGGGAGCTGAAATTGGATCTGACCATTACCTTGTTAAAAGTATGTTGCAACTTAAACTTAAAAAGTGTTGTGCTAGGGTTAAAAAATTTACTTTTAATACTGAAGCTCTGAAAGATCCAGTTATAGCCAAAGCTTACCATGATAGGTTACTTAGTCATTATGACAGTCATGGTTTGCTTACTACTGAAGTTGAGGAAGAATGGGATCATTTTAAACAGGCTTTTTTGGACACTAACAGTACTCTTTTAGGAAAAAAGGAGCAGAAGAAGCAAAATTATCTGAGTGATAAGGCACTTGAGCTTATTTCGGAAAGAAAGAACTGCAGGAATGCCCTTAATCAATACCCTACTAGTCCTAATAGAAAGCATTACAGAGACCTTAATAAACTTGTAAAGGATCAGTTAGCTGCTGATAAAAATTTTTGGCTTGATGGTTTGGCTGACAAAGCCGAGGAAGCAGTTAGACAGCACAACAGCAGAGAGCTGTACCAGATAGTTAATGTTTTGTGTGGTAGAAAACGGACAGGCATACAAGGATTGAAGGATAAACAAGGTAAGGTTATAGAAGGGGAGGATTCTGTCATGGCTAGGTGGGCTGAGCATTTCAGTGATGTTCTAAACAATGTAGTTAGTTCTACTCCCATTGTTTGCAATGATGATAGATGCATTGGTGGCTTTAATGTTGGCCCTATAACACAATCTGAAGTTAGTTTGGCTGTTTCTAAACTTAAACTTCATAAATCCCCAGGGGTAGATGAAATTACTACGGAAATGCTTAGAGCTGGGAATGTTTCGGTTACCACTTGGATGACTGAAATTCTGAATCTCTTTTATGATAAAGGCATGGTTCCTAAGGATTTTACCAGAGCTATTGTTATCCCTATTTTCAAAAAAGGTGATCGCAGTTCTTGTGATAACTATAGGGGTATCAGCCTACTCTCTGTTCCAGGTAAAGTTCTTTCCATGATTGTGCTTAATAGAATTAAGAATCTGGTTGACAGGCAATTGCGGGATGAGCAATGTGGATTCAGAAGTGGTAGGGGATGTGTAGATCAGATATTTTCACTTAGGCAGATTCTTGAGAAATGTTTAGAGTTTCAGAAACCTTTGGTTGCTAGCTTTGTTGATTTCAAAAAGGCTTTCGACTCTGTTGATCGTCATAATTTGTGGTTGATTGTGAGATCATATGGTATACCAGACAAGTTAGTTAACATTATGAAAGCTCTCTATAATAACACTGAGTCGTGTGTGAGAGTTGGTAAGGCTTGTAGCAATTGGTTTAGCATTACTTCTGGTGTTCGACAAGGGTGCATTTTGTCTCCTTTTCTCTTTAGCTTGGTTATTGATTATGTTATGCGAAATTCACTTCAAGGGAAAGATTTTGGCCTTAAATGGGCTGGAGATAGGAAAATTTCTGATTTAGATTATGCTGATGATTTAGCCCTTCTGGCAAATGATGTTGATGAGATGAACTCTTTCATTCGAGCCGTTGATGAGACTGGTAGTAGAGTAGGTTTGGTTAAAAACAGAGAGAAAACTAAAGTGATGAAAATTGGTCAGGCAGGCTGTGATTCAGTTAATCTGAATGGTTGCAGTCTTGAGCAGGTGTCACAGTTTAATTATCTTGGGAGCTATGTAACAGATAATGGTGATGTGCGGCATGAGATTAACAGACGAATAGGGATTGCTGCTGGGACTTTTAAGAATCTATGGAGAGTGTGGAGAAATAGGCGTATACACCTAAAGACTAAAATTAGACTGTATAATAGTTTGGTTCTTTCTAGGGTTAGTTATGGTAGTGAAACTTGGACACTTTGTAAACAAGATAACAGGAAACTAGATGCTTTTGATTCCAGATGCTTACGCAGTATCTTGGGCATTAGGTAGTTCAACTTTGTAACTAATGATGAGATTAGGAAAAGGAGTTTGCAACCTCCTTTAAGCAGCATATTGTGCAGAGAGAGACTCCGTTGGTTTGGCCATGTTGCCCGTATGAATAATTATAGATTGGCGAATAGGGTTATGAACAGTGTGCCTAAAGGCCTCAGAAAGAAGGGGAGACCTAGGATGCGGTGGGCAGACAATGTCAAACAGGACCTTGTTAGAATTGGTGTGCAGTGGCCAGATGCAGTAGATGTAGCTCAGGATAGACTTGCTTGGAGAACTAAATTGCACGGTCTGGTTGGACCTCCGTAGCCCATGGCTGCTTGAGGATGATGATGATTAGCGAGTCCAAAATTTGTATATGAATTTTGTGAGGATCATAATGAGATTTATGTGCAAAACTTGAGGTGGATAGGATTAAAAATTACCAATACAGAATGTTACAGTGATAATGACCAAAAGACAGAATAAGTATTTTAGTGTTTGATCACAGAAAGGTTTGGTTCATTTTGAAAATTTACACTGTGAAATGCATGTTTCTTCAATGGCTAGTTGATGTCACAGTATTTGCTTTCAATCTACACAATTTATGTAGTAGCTTAAATATACAAATTATTTAAAAGTTCAATCTTCGTTTTGGCACCCTGTAATTCCATATATACTTACCCAATTGGTTCAAAATTTCATACACAAGTTTTTTCCCCCATGTGTGCCCAAATGTTGGGTAAAACACAATTGGGTTCCCACTTGTTATGGGACAGGATTAATCCCTTTGTGAATGCCAGGGATCTAGTAATGGTGGGTATCATCTCAGCTACCATGAAAGTTATGAATAAAAAATAAAATACCCCTCAAGCAGCTGCTTGCATAGAGGTCTGACATTAGCCTGTCGGTTTATATGCCATAGTAGAAAATCTGTGAGAATGACAAGGCCTAGGCAGAAATGGAGAGGAGAAATACCTGTGATACTTGCAATTGTGAAAGTTATTAATGGAAAATAGAGGAGAAACTGGCACAGTGCCATTGACTGTGAGTTCACCCAAAATTTATACATATTTTATGGGTTGGGTTGTTTTACCTCTGAGTGACACTTTTTTGCACACAATGGGCTAAATGGCCAGGTTACAAGGACCTCAAAGGCTCAGAGAATGTTGGGGGAGGAGACCCACTGGAAAAGCTGTTGGGAGACAGATGGTAGCCTCCCTTCAAGGTTGTCCAGCATGTTCTTTAATGTGCACAGGGTATGGCTTTCCCACACACAGGGTCACGGTTTAACGTCCCAGCTGAAAGCCTTTCCAAGCACATCACTGTCCCCTACTGACCGTGGGCAGGGCAGGGAATTTTGCGGAAATAAATCTCAATGCTGATCCAGCTGGGACTCGAACCTGAGAACTGCGGATTACGAGCCTGGTGTGCTACAGACTGAGCAACCACCACCCATATGTTTTATGAGGACCATAATTAGTTTATATGAAAAATTTGAGGTTGATAGGATAAAAAATGGCTGAGATACAGTGTTGCAGAGATAATGACCAAATAATAAAATAAACATTTTAGGGGTCTGATAAACTTTAATAAACAACAAACCTAGAGTTTTTATGATGACAATATTATGCATGAAAAAACTTATCACAAAACAATTAGCTTATAGTAAAATCCCAGTAGCTCTTTTTGAACTATGTTTCAAAACTATATTATACAGTTTAGCTTACTAAAATTACCACCACAATAAAATATTTCATGTTGCAGAGTTTATTCGTATTCATTCTCTCCTTGAATGGCTGAGCACCCCAAAAAACTGGATGGGACTGCAATGTCGTGGCTCTGCAACATTTGGCCTCTTTGATTACAGGCTATCAAGCTAAACAATTTATTATAATGTGCTATCTTAGTTTTAATCCCATATTCAAAAATTAGATTAGTGAATTACCTGAGGATAATTCATTGTGAAAAAAGTCTCCAAATTACTGAAGAGGTTTTGGTCCACTCCTGTCAAAGGCTTTAATATAGATACCCCAGGCAAAGGAATTTCAGGGGAAGGTGGAGAATGTTTTCTGTGAAGCTTGAGTTTTCTAAAAAGCAAATGCACAATTAATTATTCACACTCCATTATACGTTAAAACGTGATGCACAAATAAAAAGATACTGATCATCAACTAAATGAATTCACCATTCTCACTGAAAATGTGTGGGATCTGTGTGCTTGAACTACAAAAATAACCTATTTCTATGGATATTATATCCCATTCCCTATCAATAGATGATACCATAAGCACTTCCAAATCATGAAATTAATGTCAGTCTCCTGTTAGCTGAGGACTGAACTAGATGCATTAGCTCAAATGATTCAAATACCTGACACATTTTTAGGAAGTTGTGAGTTTCTGTATAGCCCCAACCTTAAAAATTTTCAGGTTACTCTTCAATCAACCAAATGGTAAAACACAAATAATCAAACATTAATTAATAGATTCTGAAAAAAATTCATCACCATAACGGCAGGGATCAAACCTACATCTCTCCAGATTCATGCCAGAGCGCGCTACCATTGCACCATGCGTCGGACAACAAACTCTTTCAGAATATGACCTTATAAATCTTTTTCCTGAGACGTGACTGAGACAGTGCAATCTATACTCAAGGAGATGCAACTTTTTCAGTTGTTGCATTTGATTATCAGATGTTTGTTGCATTTGATTATCAGATGTTAAGGAGAAGGTCGCTAATGCTGAGACGTTAATATATAATTAAAAATCAATCCAAAGTGAATGAACAGTATTCCCTGTTAAGATAGACATCAAACATTAATTAATAGATTCTGAAACAAATCTTAACAGGGAATACTGTGCACTCACTTTGGATTGATTTTTAATTATATATTAACATCTTAGCGTTAGCGACCTTCCCATTAACATCTGATAATAAAATGCAATGACTGAAAAGTTGCATCTCCTTGAGTATAGATGGCACTGTCTCAGTCACGTCTCAGGAAAAAGATTTATAAGGTCATATTCTGAAAGAGTTCGTTGTCTGACGCGTGGTGCAATGGTAGCGCACTCTGGCATGAATCTGGAGAAAAGTGGGTTAGATTCCCGCCGTAGGGGCGATGAATTTTTTTCAGAATCTATTAATTAATGTTTGATGTCTATCTTAACAGGAAATACTGTGCATTCACTTTGGATTGATTTTTAATGCAAATAATCTTTGCTATTTATTAGTATTTAACTTTCATTTCTTGAAAAAAAAAATGCTTAAAGCAAAATTATGCCAATCTAAATAGAGAAAATTAAAAACAGTTTAGTCAGTTTTTGATTTACACAGAGTTATGTTCTTAAAAATGGCCACTTAAACTACAATTTTCCATGAAAAATAAAGGAAATGGTAAGGAAAGAGGAAGCACTGTACTATCTTTTCTCATCAGCTGACCAAATGAGAATTTTTCAGTCATAGGCCTGAACCTTAATTATTGCATAAAAATTCACCCCCCCCCCCCACATTCAATGCCCTAAGTAGATTATATATTTTTAATAAGAATTTTGTTTATTACATACATTCACAGTAAATTCTAAAACCTGCTGCATATACCCATATATTTAATAAAATAATAGTGTACAAGATGCACAAACCCTGGTCTAATAAACAGCTACTGGGAATGGTGCATGCATTAAGGAGTCTAAACAAGAAATGTGTGGCCTGTAAATCATTCACCTACTAAATGGTTAAAATCAAGGTAATTATAAGTATTGATTATAAATATAAAATATATACGAATTTTCACATACTGTTTCATTTGTTATAAATTACAGGCCACATTTGATCCATGGGCTGTAATAGGAATAGATAAAAATTCAATTTGTTATTAAAATGAATAGGAGAATCAATATAGATGAAATTAAAAGTAGTTATGTAACATAATTATGATAAAATAAAATGCATTTTAATGCGATATTTATGATTTAACATTTTTCACAAAATCAGTTTGGTAAAATTTTGATAGTTAGCCAGGACAAAATGACATCAGAAGATTGCTACTTATGATTGGCACTTTCATTGCAACAAGGAACAGCATTTGCTACAAAATGTGCACTTATCTTGTCTCTCGAATTAGATTCATAGTGAAAATGAAATACTTTAAGTAAAATATGCACAAAAGTTTTGCTTTGCAATCATTCTTCTCTCATTAATTTTATTAAAATATTTTATAGTCTTTTACTGGATTCACACTCTGCAGGCTGGATTAAATGCTATCAAGGCAGATATAAGGTGGAGGGACATGGCTACATATCAGAATACTAATTAGGGTAATGGAGGCAAAAATAATTTAAACTTGTGCATATTTCACGAATTTTTTCACATTTTTCAAGAATTTTTTAAGACTTCAAAGATAGAGGGGTAAATGTTACACTGTAATGAAATTCAGTCTCTTGCTCCCTATTTCACTTTGTTCTGGCTCGACTGCATCACTTAGCAACCCCTGCTGTTTTTTCTACATCCAGACCTAACTGCTATTACAGGCCACATCTCACTCATGGACCATAATTCACCATCAATGATTGCAGCTAATCATCTTGAAAATGGTACAACTCCAAGTGTCCAGTCTTACAATGTAAATGAATTTTACCAGAGGGAATGCATTTAATCACCATACACAAACACTAAAGATACTTGGTGGTGATCACAGAGTTCTTAAAACTAAAGAAAACAATCAAACATGGATTCCCAAACTTAATGCTTTGAATGATAGTTCACACAATATGACAAATAATTATTACATACCTAACATAATGAAACTACATGGGAACATGCCAAAATTGTTCATCAGAGCATGTGCATATTGTATCATAAGGGGCTCTACGTGTTAAGAATTTCATGCATTTAATATAAGCTGTGGTCAGTAGTGACTTCTGTCTTAGTAGGGCATGTCTTTGTACGAGAAGACCTGTAAAAGCTAGGAGTAGCTTCTAGGCTTCTTCTCTGTCCTATACGTTGTAAATAATAAAAAAAATATATAGAGTCTGAATCGTGATTGAATTCACTATAGAATTTGAGTAGTGTGCAGATATTGCCCTGTATAAAAAGTTTGTGATTAATGGCTGTCTAGTTTGTTGATAATTATTCAAAGGTGGAGTCTATGTTGATAGATTCCAAGTTAGTGTGTTTTAGAAAGTCAGAGTCTAAGATACTGCTGACTCTTCTATACTGGGAATAGTTCTATCATCATCATCATCCTCAAGCAGCCATAGGCTACGGAGGTCCAACCAGACTATGCAATTTAGTTTTCCAAGCAAGTCTATCCTGAGATACATCTACTGCATCTGGCCACTGCACACCAATTCTAATAAGACCCTGTTTGACATTGTCTGCCCACCGTATCCTAGGTCTCCCCCTCTTTCTGAGGCCTTTAGGCACACTGTTCATAACCCTATTCGCCAATCTATAATTATCCATATGGGCAACATGGCCAAACCAGCGGAGTCTCTCTCTGCACAATATGCTGCTTAAAGGAGGTTGCAGACTCCTGTGCCTAACCTCATCATTAGCTACAAAGTTGAACCACCTAATGCCCAAGATACTGCATAAGCATCTGGAATCAAAAGCATCTAGTTTCTGTTATCTTGTTTACAAAGTGTCCAAGTTTCACTACCATAACTAACCCTAGAAAGAACCAAACTATTATACAGTCTAATTTTAGTCTTTAGGTGTATACGCCTATTTCTCCACACTCTCCATAGATTCTTAAAACTCCCGGCAGCAATCCCTATTTGTCTGTTAATCTCATGCCGCACATCACCATTATCTGTTACATAGCTCCCAAGATAATTAAACTGTGACACTTGCTCAAGACTGCAACCATTCAGATTAACTGAATCACAGCCTGCCTGACCAATTATTCATCACTTTAGTTTTCTCTCTGTTTATAACCAAACCTACTCTACTACCAGTCTCATCAACAGCTCGAATGAAAGAGTTCATCTCGTCAACATCATTTGCCAAAAGGGCTAAATCATCAGCATAATCTAAATCAGAAATTTTCATATCTCCAGTCCATTTAAGGCCAAAATCTTTCCCTTAAAGTGAATTTCACATAATATAATCAATAACCAAGCTACAGAGAAAAGGAGACAAAATGCACCCTTCTCGAACACCAGAAGTAATGCTAAACCAATTGCTATAAGACTTACCAACTCTCACACACGACTCAGTGTCATTATAGAGAGCTTTCATTATGTTAACTAATTTGTCTGGTATACCATATGATCTCACAATCAACAGAGTTGAAAGCCTTTTTGAAATCAACAAAGCTAGCAACCAAAGGTTTCTGAAACTCTAAACCTTTCTCTAGAATCTGCCTAAGTGAAAATATCTAATCCACACATCCCCTACCACTTCTGAATCCTCATTGCTCATCATGCAATTGACTGTCAACCAGATTCTTAATTCTATTAAGCACAATCATGGAAAGAACTTTACCTGGAACAGAGTAGGCTGATACCCCTATAGTTATCACAAGAACTGCGATCACCTTTTTTGAAAATAGGGATAATAATAGCTCTGGTAAAATCTTTAGGAACCATGCCTTTATAATATATATATGCCATATTCAAAATTTCAGTCATCCAAGTGGTAACCAAAACATTCCCAGCTCTAAGCATTTCTGTAGTAATTTCATCTACCCCTGGGGATTTATGAAGTTTAAGTTTAGAAATAGCCAAAATAACTTCAGATTGTGTTATAGAGCCAACATTAAAGCCCCAATTCATTTATCATCATTATAAACAATGAGAGTAGAACTAACCACATTGTTTAGAACATCACTGAAGTGCTCAGCCCACCTAGCCATGACAGAATCCTCCCCATCTATAACCTTACCTTGTTTTTCCTTCAATCCTTGTATTCCTATCCGTTTTCTACCACATAAAATATTAACTATCTGGTACAGCTCTCTGCTGTTGTGCTGCCTAACTGCTTCCTCAGCTTTGTCAGCCAAGCTATCAAGCTAAAGATTTTTATCAGTAGCTAACTGATCCTTTACACGTTTATTAAGCTCTCTGTAACCCTTTCTATTAGGACTAGTAGGGTACTGATTAAGGACATTCCTGCAGTTCTTTCTTTCCGAAATAAGCTCAAGTGCTTTATCACTCAAATAATTCTGCCTCCTCTGCTCCCTTTTTCCTAAAAGAGTACTGTTAGTTTCCAAAAAAGCCTGTTTAAAATGATCCCATTCTTCCTCAACTTCAGTAGTAAGCAAATCATGACTGTCATAATGACTAAGTAACCTATCTTGGTAAGCTTTAGCTATAACTGGGTCTTTCAGAGCTTCAGTATTAAAGGTAAATTTTTTAACATTAACACAACACTTTTTAAGTTTAAGTTGCAAGACACTTTTAACAAGGTAATGGTCAGATCCAATTTCAGCTAACAATTTCACTAACAGAACTAGCCCATTTGCTGTTAATTAATATATAATCAATCATATTCTTATGCAGCCCATCAGGTGAAACCCATGTGTATTTATGTATGTTGCGGTGTTTGTAATATGTGTTAGTTATTCTGAAACCACTGAGTTTACTTACCTGTAGGAGACGTTGCCCATTGCCATTGCAGCTACCAATACCAAAAGGGCCTATTACTCCTGCCCAAAGGTCAGAGTCAGTACCAACTTGGGCATTGAAGTCACCTAGAACAAGGGTTCCTTTCTTGACAGAATTCAAAATATCCTGAAGTTGTCTGTAAAACCTATCCTTCTCATCCTCATCGGCATCCTCAGTGGGGGCATAACAGCAGATAACATTCAAGTCTTTAACACTTGTCTGAAATTTTGCTATAAGAAACCTTTCATTAATGCACTCATATCCTAGAAGAGCATCACTAGCGTGTCTGCTGAGAAGCAGACCCACGCCTTGGTGATGCTTATTGTCGTCCCTCCCAGAAAAGAGAAATTTAAGATTATTTTTAAGAATCTGACCTTTATCTGTCCATCTGGTCTCTTGCAAGCCGAGAATATCTAAATTATAACGGTGGAATTCTTGTGTGAGGACATCAAGAGAAAAAGCTCTGTGCAGAGTCCTCACATTCCAACTACCTATGGAGAGAAAATGGTTAGTGGGATGTTTAAAGAAACTATGTTTATTGAGAGAGGGAATGCCGACAATATCAAACAGCCCCCTAATCGCAGACATGGGGCAAAGACCCGTTCCCCCACTACTAAAGGCTGAAGCCATCTACACTGGAAGACTTCCTCCAATGTAGAATTTGACGATGCCAATAGAAGCAAAGAGTTCAGGTGCCTGCGATGACTTCTGCTCAGGATTATCCACCAGCTGATAAACATATCCTATGAATCTATTCACTTGGGGCTGTCAACCCACAAACAAACAGAAAACACAGCGGAAGATTTTCCCTCCACAGAAGCCCACCAGTGCAGGAAAATCAGGATCCATAATCCAGCTCAGAGCCATATATCTGTCGAGTCAAGTGGGTTTATATGGTCAGCACCAGGACCCTGTGTGGTTGACCACTCCTCAGCAGGGTAGAAAAAAAAAGTAGCCATAGTTGTCCAGATCAGTAGGCCACACTAATCTGGCAGACCTCTGTTTCCGTTCACTTCCACAAGAGAGTATCTCTTTTGAAAGGTACTAATGGTCTGCACCACAAGAAGGCGGGGTCAGACATTAGGTGCTAGGCCTGGCCAGTTCTATGCATCATCACAGGGGATAGCTCTCCTTCCAGTGACTACCTAGCTAGCATTTACAGACCATTTATTATTGGCAAGGGTTAATCAATTAATGATTTTACATGAATGTAGTTCAATAAACTGATTATTAACTAAATTATATAGGTTTCATTACTTCTTGTAGATAAACTGCCTTACATACTTACACAACATATAAAATCTTTGTGCAGCCATGGTCTACGGAAGTCCTACCAGACTGCATAACTGTGTTCTCCATATATGTCTGTCATGAGCAACACCTGCTGCATTTGCCACTTACACCAAGGTCCTGTTTGATATTGTCTGCCCATTGCATCCTACTTCTCCCCCTTTTTCCAAGGCCTTTAGGCACACTATTCATAATCCTATTCACCAATCTACAATTGTACACATGAGCAACATGGCCAACAGTCTCCCTTTGCACAATATGCTGCTTAAAGGAGGTTGCTGACTCCTTCTAACTTCATCATTACTTAAAGTCAACCACCTAATGCCCAAGATACTGTATAAACATCTAGAATCAAAGGTATCAAAAGTTAACTAACCTTAAAAGAACCAAACTATTATATAGCCTAATTTTAGTTTTAGGTGTATACACCAATT
Source organism: Ryuthela nishihirai (assembly GCA_038380435.1). NCBI lineage: Eukaryota > Metazoa > Arthropoda > Arachnida > Araneae > Heptathelidae > Ryuthela > Ryuthela nishihirai. The sequence goes on along the minus strand of JAWZYU010000019.1, from coordinate 67,011,446 downwards.
TTTCCCCTCTCTCCATAGATTTTAAAAAATCCCAGCAGCAATCCCTATTCTTCTCTTTATCATGTTGCACATAACAAGCATCTATTACATAGCTCCTGTAATTAAATTAAGACACTTGCTCAAGACTGCAGTCATTCAAAATATTGAAGCACAATCTGCTTTACCAATTTTCATCACTTTAGTTTTCTCTCTGTTTATCACCAAACTTACTCTATTACTAGTCTCATCAACAGTCCTAATGAAAGAATTTATCTCATCAACAACATCCCCTATATGATCTAGTATTCCTAACTAGCCCATTTGCTAATATATAATCGATCATATTCCTATGGAGTCCATCAAGTGAAACCTATGTGAAGAAATAAATGTCCTGGCATTTGTAACATATGTTAGTTATTCTCAATCATCAAGTTTGCTTACTTGTAGCAGATGTTCCCCATTGCCATTGGAACTATCACTGCCAAAGGGACCTAACACCCCTGCCCAAAGGTCAGAGTCAGTACCAACTTTAGCCTTGAAGTCATCTAGCACAAGAGAAATATCTTCTTTCTTGACAGAATTTAGAGTATCCTGAAGCTACTTGTAAATCCTATCTTTCTCATCCTCATCAGAATCTTCTGTGGGGGTATAACAATAGATAACATTCAAGTCTTTAATCTTAGTTTTAAATTTAGCAGTTAGAAATCTTTCATTAATGTAATCATATCTTAGAAGAGCATCACTGGTGTGTCTACTGAGAAATAAACCTTCACCTTGGAGATGCTTTCCATCTCTTGCAAGCCCAAAATATCTAAGTTATAACACTGGAATTCCTGTATGAGGATGTCAAGAGAATAATCTCTATGAAAGGTCCACATACCTGTGGAGGGAAAATGATTAGTACAATTCTTAAAGAAACTAGGTATATTGAGAGAGATAGTGCCAACAACATCAATCAGTCCCCTAAACTCAGGTATGGGGGCAGACTTATTTTCCCTACTGCTAATGGCTGAAGACACCCATTAAATGCTATCAGGGCAGAGAACTTTAGGCACTACTTTTTCAAGCAGATCTTTTCAAAAACCAGAATCTAGATACAAACTGACCTGCCCGAGGCAGATTACTCCAGGGTAGGATTGTCAATGCCCAACTAGCTAAAGTAAGGATTTCAGGTACCTGTGGACACTGATTTCAGGTACCTGTTTCTAATCAGGATTATCCTCCAGCTGATAAAAGGCATCCTGTGCCTCTGCTCGCATTGGACTGGTAACCCATAAGCAAACAGAAAACACAGCAGCAAGTATAGGATCCATAACTGAGCTCAAAGCCATAAGCCAGTCCAGTGGGTTTAAAGGTCAACGAAAGAAAATGTGGGCACAAAAAACTAGATCAAAAAGTCATATTTATCTGGCAATCCTCTCCTTCCATTTCCTTCCAGAAGAGAATCTCTCTTATGAAAGGTACTAACAGCCTGCACCATGAGAAGGCAGGGTCAGATATTAGGTGCTAGGCTTGCCATTTCTGTGTATTATCACCAGGAATTTGTATACAGCTCTCCTTTCAGTGTATGCCTAACTACAATTACAAACCAATTGTTTTAGATATTAAGTCCATTTCAAACCCACTACACAGTTCTGTCAAATACTTACTACTGTAATTCTGTAACAATAACAATTCTGTTTTTAAGACAAAAAATAAATACTAAACCTTAATATTTATTTTGTTATTTAGTAATAGAGTATAAAATCCCACCCAGGACAACCAATTTTTTTTAACTAATTATTTCTTTTGTTATTTTTTGGTGGAGCAATGATATAGGTGCCTTAAGTGGAGCTACCATTGATTATCAGGAGATAGGGAATTTAAGTAAGAGCAACTCCTGAAAATAGCAAAACTCTAGGGGGGGGGGGGACACTATACAAAATCCAAAACTCCACACATTAAGTACTTCATTTATATGTCAGCATTTGTGGTAACATTTTCACATTTATTTACTACATTTTGGATGTTTATATTTATGCATGCAAGTCTAAGTACACTTGGCAAAAGCCCAAATCTTGCAAGTAGTTACCAACCTTTGATTCAGAATCACTGCACTAAATATCATTCAAGTGTGTAGGGTATTTACAGTCTTAAATAAACTTAATATCTTCTATGTTATATTTAATTTTAAATATGTAAAATAAATACCGATAATAGCTTATAATATGCCACAGTCACAAAAAAATGCTAACCTATGAACTGAATATTTTATGTTTTGAAACAATGAAAATATTTCACTCTACATAATACATGCATGATCTTCAGAAGTCTTTATTTTTTAGAAATTCCAATATTATAAAGTTGAAAAGATATTAAGTATTAATGTTGAGTGTCTGTAAATGTGACACTTCAACTGAATGCAATTTGCCCAAAGGGAGCAGAAGCTACACTAACATGACCAATTTACCTTGATTTCATTCATATTTTTCTAGCAACTTCTCTAAGACATTTTCAGCATTGTTTTAACAAGATAGCAACATAACAAATATCATTTGAATTTGTCCACATAAAATATTTTCTGAATCATTACATTTGGCAGAAACAGGCCATTGATATAACTCCAACTTAATATCTTGCAGTGGACTATGCTATGACAGAGAATGCATATATATATATACTAGATCCCAAGAATGGACGGATCTCTTAGCCTGGTGTTTCTAGTCACATCACCTCTTTCAGCAACATTTGCATACATCCCTCAAGGTCTGCAGTTTGATCCCAGGTCAAGGAAGCCTCATCTTGGCAAAGCAAGTTCTCTACTTTGAGTGGAGCTGCCTAAGACTGATTTGGCTGATAAGCAGTGACATTTGGAGATTAGTTAAAAATTACTCTTCTACTTCCAAGTTAATTTAAAAATAATGAACACCCATTGAATTCAGATGTTGGTTTCCCACTTTATGCCTACATGGCAATATGGATTAAAAATACCTTACCTCAATAAACAGGAGGATTTCAGATATAGAAATTGTAACTGTGCTTCAGCCAATAGATGGTGGCACATTATAGGGAAATGGCAGTCCATAAACTATTGCCAGAACGAATTGCAGTATGGTAACAGGTTTTCGATAATCGCCATCTCCCACCATTGAAATTAATCACATGTGCAATCACCCTGAGATTTGTGCTCTCTACATTGGTCAGAACTTGCAGTTGTCCAACCACCATCCAAGGATATACAGGGTGTCCCTGAATTCATGGCCCAAATGTGAGGGGATGGTAGTACACACCAAACCCATCAATATTCGTCATAGAATATGTGGCCGCAAATGCAGTGAGGAATCGAAAATGAAGGACAGACACAGATGTTTCCAGAGTGACATTTATTGGAGATCATTACAACAAATGCTCAAACATCTGCCCACCAATGTTGATACAGGCGGCACAACAGCGGAGTAGTGATTGGTGTACCTACTCATAAACACCAGTCTTGTTGCGCACATCGGCAGCTAAGAATGCTGGGGTTTGGCCAATCCAGCGCTTTTAAGCCATGCCACCTTGTCTGCACCCCCTACTGACACCAGGCTGCATTTGTGGCCTCATATTCTATGACGAATATTGGTAGGTTCGGTGTGTACTACCATCCCCTCACATTGAGGCATGCGTGTGAGCATCTCAGAGCTCCTTGGTGAGTTTTGTATCCTTCTGTGCTAGAAATAGATACACTGTTCTAAGAGCATATCTCGATGTATGAGACTTCTGTATAAGTCTCTACAAGGTAGTGCCATAGTTTCATGTATGTATCGTTGTGTACATTAACGGATGTTACAATCTCTTGCATGAGGTTTTATAAAGTCTGAGGAACAGCAAGAGTAGCAATTTAATGTTTTGTGAAATATTCACATTGATGCAAAGAATATCTCAAAGCATGATAAAAATGCAACTGATCTGAGAATACAAAGATTTGAATGAATTTTATCATGAAGATGTAAGTCTGACAGTCATGTGCAATAAATTGAAGGTTTTGGTTAAAATATTGTTCCTTTCATTAATATGGATAATACTTCCAAGATAAAATACTTCCAAGCAGCTACTTGGCACAGAGGTCTGACATGAGTCTGTCAGTATAATACACCACAGAGAATGTGTGCAAGGAAGGCTAGACCTCAGTACATCCATGCCTTATCTGAAGACTTAATTGGGTTCCTTTGATCTGAAGTCAACCATACTAACCACCAGAGCAGTCAAACATAAAACTCTTAAAACTAGACATTTTTCTAGTGTATCTCATTTTATTCAATGCGATCTATGATGATTCTAGTACATCTAATATTACAATAAATGTTTACCTTATTCACTTGAAAAATTACCTTTCTCACCATATGTCACATAAGAAAATGTCATTTGAATTTGACAAATTGCCATTCAGTCTAAAAAGTGCTACTCAATAATTCAAAGTATGTTCAATTTTTTTAACAAAATTGACAGTAGAGCTTCACATTGCAGTAATTAAAATCAGATTAACATCATTAATACTCCATGATACTAGGAATAGGAATCAGTGATTATAATAATCCCACATGCACACATCCCAATACTCCACATCCCTACCACTATGATAACCACTATTAATGTCCTCATTAACACATTTATTATTAACCCTACGCATAAGTTTACAAGGGTTATAAAGTTAATAAAATTACCCCACCCATTGTAATCCCAATGCAATGGAAAATAAAGAAATTTTTAGTTTATTTACAAATGAGGCTTTCCGCAAAATTTTCAAATCTTGGAGATTTCCCTTAACTCCACACCCTCTTACTCACCTCCTTCACATGCAGATCGCATTACAGCCATCCACACATATGCCAGCCACTCCAAACCTTGGATTGGAGCTGACAGTACAATTTATGGCACCCCACTCTTCCCCTGGGTTCAACGAATAACTGCTTCTAACACAATGCCTGAAGCTGCTCACTTGCCATCTGATAATGTGCCCAAAGTGTGTGAAACATGTGTGCTTACTTTTACTCACATTTATTGACACTACTGCAATCACAAAACTTTTATGAGAAGAAAGAAAAATCATTAGCATTCTGCATCACCTTCTGCACTTTTACTGTAACTCATCACTTGCTTTCTTCTGACAAGAGCTTTGATAAATGAACTTGTCACTCGCTATCAACTGTCATCTCTGAAGTTCCTCTCACTACCCATCTTCTACAGTATGTAAAATCTCATTCATTACTTTTGATACTAGGTAGCATAGAACTTTTGTTGAAGTCAGCAGAGAAAATTCTCAACCCAGACATAATTGGGGCTTAAACATGACATGAGATTGCATGCAGAGCACATTATTACTAACTGAGCCAACCTCCATCCATTTTTAATTAAAAGAGTGGAAATCGCAGTTTTCTTCAATGGGAGTGCCAAAAATGTGCATATTACATGCTAATAAATCATCGTCTTTTTTTTATATATCAAAGGACATTATTGAATAAACCAATAAATTGCAATATTACAAAATATCCATTTATTTTTTTTTTGGAACAGAAATTTGAAAAAATTAAATACAGAAATGGTTAAGAAATACTGTTAATATATAAAATTTTAACCAATTTTAAATATATTACTTTTGGTTTCAACAATGTGTTTATGAGAGCCTGAAGCCCCTTGTATTAACTGCAATGATAACACTTTTGGTCGGTTTAACATTTTTATAATTTTTGCTATAAATTCAGTTTTGCAGTCTTTATATGTCATACTTTATATTAGATTTTTTGCTCTTACTATTCAATCAAAACATCAATTCAAGGTTACTCAAATAATTCTACTTTTTGTAATAATTTAAAATTACAGGTTAAATATACTGTTTATACTTCTGTATATTGCCTAATCAAAAGTTCAAAGAATTTGTGTTAATGCAATGAGTAGTTTTCACCTTTCACAATAAGCAGTTTACTTTTCAATTACCCGAATATTCAATAAATCAAATTATTCAATGTCAACAATTAAACTATGTTAAATATTGTGCATGCCAAAATATGCTTTTTAACTGGTGAACAAAACAAACGATATTAGTTCGTATTTCAAATGTTACTGATCGTGAAAAATTTTATAGGAAAAAGTCATATTTAAATAGGAGTACATTAGTTTCTGACAACTGGAGTTCGCTAACGTCAATAACCTTGCATTTTCCACTACACGTACAATAAAAAGAGTAGGATATTTAAAGTTACTGATATAAAAGGATCATGAAATTGTAATAATAATCACAATACTTTTTAACGGTTCACAAAATATGTAAGTGTATTGAGAAAACACATCAGCAGAATCACTATTATTAATTTTTTTAAGTGCAGTTGCACCCCGACTGTCATGGTAGACGAGACCTCGCCCACCAAATACTAAGCCTACATTTCGTACGCTGGGCATAGAAACCTTGTAACCTCAATCTCTGGCTACACCGGCATGTCGCCTGGCCGGCGTGAAGTTTCATGGCCATCATTACCAGTACATTGTTCAAAAATAATATCCTAAATAAATCTAAATATCGTCTCAAAGAATACTTGCCCGTTGAAAATAGCTATTAGATGCATAAACCACACGAAACACCATCCAGCGAAGAAAAATATTGCAAACCCAAACAGAGTATAAAACAGAAGAACCATCTTGGAAAACTCGAGTTTCTCCACAGCGTCACGCTTAACGTAACAGACACTGGTCACAGGCTACAAAATTCTGAGCGCTATTTGGCTGGTTCGAAACGAGGCTTCGACGTCACTATGTCACAACGCGATTATGAGAAAGCTGAGCGATGCAAGAAGAATGTCGAGTCTACGGGTTTACACACTTTCTATTCTCTAACGACAAAGTACGAACTACATGGTTTAACATATTTCGAACTGGGTAATAAAATATTTCTAACGTGATAACAAAATTTTATATATTTCATTTTTAGAAAATATAATTTCATAGTAAATATAAAGAATAGCAAGTACTATTAAAACATAAAAAAAATATATTTCATTGCTTTTGTCCTCTAAACTAGGGGTCAACACTTTGTGCATCGTATGGGTACTCGGCCTTTCAAAAACGGATTTGACACTACATATTTATTTACCAATAGCTCAAAAATGAGATGTTACGCATTATGTATTGACAGTGGAGTAAATAAGGGGAGCAACTGGGAGGTCGCCAGGGGCGCAACAATCCAGAGGGAGAAAAAATTGTCTTTAGAAAACAAATTTGAGAATTTTTTTTCATTTTGCTCGTTTTGGGGATTCTGTGAAATTTTTCTTGTTTGCTGCCCTCAATTAAGAGGGTGACAAAACTGACGCACTGCAGTGCATTGGATTATGTGGGTGATAGAAACAGTACTCGCCCCTGGAGCCAAATTACCTAGTTACATCACTGTGTATTGAAATACTAAATTTTCCTAAATTGCAACTGAAATATTCATTTCATTTTGAACAATTTCGTGTCCGAAACAGTGGTCGGGCAATGGGATTATTCCTCTTACGAAATTTTATTCTTAAACTATTAGTAGTTTAGCAATTTACCTTACCAAAAACACATAACAAGATCCTCAAACACCCCTCCCCTTCCAAACCACCATTGTTTCGAAATATTAAAGTTTATAAGCTGTTAAAAAAAGTGATTTCCAGGCGCATATCCAGCATTTTTTTAGTAAGTGCTGAAACCAAGATATTTTTCAACAGCCTTGAAAAATCCCCACCATTCGATATTTCAAAAATACCTGTGCTATATATATATAAATTTACGGGTTTGTTAAGATTAAAAAAAAATCTAAGGGTACAGATGAAAAAAAAAAGTCTTGAAAAAAATATTGCTACTCCATTAAGTAGCATTGCAAAGATATTGTTGTTCGCAACCCACACAACCACAATATCCATAAGATATCAGAGATGACTAATGGATATCCTATAGTCATCTTAGATGTCTTTTATATGTTTTCTGGATATTGTGGTTGTGTGGGAAGGGGCGCGATTATTCATCTATGATTATTCAAAGCAATTTATCATCGAGGTGCAATGAGGTAGTAATATTAGAGACGGGACTCCGATTCCCGTACCGTTGGCACCCATGATCACAGACGGGTGCTTGCAGACTGCTTAAGAAGGCAACAATACCCATGATGCCTTGCGACTGGCTGGTAAAAGACGATGAATGAACGACGACCAAGTGATTGAAATGAAGCAGAACTTTGCTGTTTTTTGTTTTAAATTTGAGATTATTCCAGTGTAGAAATTAAAACAACAAAATAGATTTAATTAATACGCACTTATTGATTTATATCGGATGAAAAGCAGAGACACTGGAAATGCTTCTCTTTCAAATTGAGGTTTTGTATGAAAATTTAGAAAAAAATTCGATATACTCTTAATATGTGATTAAAACTGAACTAAATTGACAGTAAATTTACCAGACTTTAATTTGAGCCCATTTAAAACAGCGACAATGGTAAACATATTTCAAAATCTAATACATGATCAAATCAATAATAATGCATGAACAAATCCGTGCCTCATTTAAAAAAAAAAGATGAAAAGTTGCATTTATTTTCTTCTTTCATTAAAAAACATTAATTTTTATTAAAAATTAAAAGAAATTATCAAATAGTGTAAACTTTTTTTTAATTCAGCTGAGGCAGGAAATCAAATCTCCCCCAATAAATGACATAATTTAATTTCATGTTATAAAAAAAAAAAACAAATATTGTAAACTTGTTATTTCAGCCGAAGCAGAAAGAAATTCAATCGCCCCCTCCCCCCCCCACACACAAATGATATAATTAAAATTTGATGCTATGAAAAAACAAATATTGTAAACTTTTATTTCAGCTAAGGCAGAAGGAAATCAAAGGTCTCTTACATATACACACACAAATGACATAATTAAAATTGTGTGCTATATATAAAAAGCAAAATAATTTACACATTCTCTCATTTCAACTAAGGCAGAAGGAAAGGCAAGCACCCCCCCCCCCACACACACACACACACACATGACATGATTGAAATTTCATGCAACAAAAACAAATATTATAAACCTTTATATCAGCTAAGGCAGAAGAAAATCCAAGGTCACATACACATACAAATGACATAATTGAAATTTAATGCTATAAAAAAAAATGTAAAATATTTTCATTTCAGCTGAGGCAGTAGGAAATTCATATCACACACACAGAATTTAAGAAATGAAGTTACTGAAAAGTATATTTTTGTCACTGTATTTCGTGCAAATTTAGATGTTTGCTCTGATATTGATGCCTTTTAATTTTTCTGTCATTTGTATCTCTAAATGGTGAAGTCTAATTTTAGCATATTCTTTTGTAATGTTTCTTTTTCATATTATAAGCATGATTGTCAACTTCTGCATCCAGTTCCCTATTACTGATATGACTATCAAGTGATAGGAGCACCAACATGCATTGAAGCCTATGTAAGACAATAACCTGAATTTTTTACTTAGGTATGAAATGGTTGTTGTTTAGGAAATTAAGTTTTCTCCTGGAAGACTGCTCAGTAATTTTTGCAATTGCACATACATACTGTGAGAAGGGCGAGAAAACCTCAATTATTAATATTAACTTTTAAAGTAGCAGAATCTGATTAATCGGTTTCCAAAAATCCCTACAAAAAACCTACAACATGCTTTTCATATGCTTCCCTACCATTTTTTTCCTTTTATTATTTTTTTCCAGAATTAAATGCTTTTTCTTTTGATATGTAATATGGACTATTTCATTCATTAGTTTTTCATAATAAGGCTCAAAAGTTGTTGTTTCTTAAAGGAACAAAAAAAAAATTGTCTCTTTAAGGGTTAATAAGTGCAGACACAGAAGACTGCATTAGGTCAGAGTCAATGCTAATTTACATTCTATGCAAGAAATCTTTCATAATTTTATCGTATCTATCCGTAGGAAGTGTCGAAAATAGTTTAAATTACCCAAATTAAATTTAACGTTATAAATTCGAGAGGTATCACTCTATCACGTAATTCTCATACTTGGTAGAGGTACTCAAAACGTTTTCGCGGGGTCTGAAATGTCATTTGACTTTGACTTTCTTACAGAAAAGAGGAAGTTTTATGCACACTTCCCCCTTTCACTACACGGAGAGGGATTAACTAGATACACTTAGGGTTTTCGGTTATTTTCACCCTTCATTTCATTATCTTAAAAATGTATTCTTCCCCTCGCCCTTAAAATTATACACATTTCCTTATATTGGAGCAGCCTCCCCCACTCTTTTGATCCTTCTGATTTCAAATCCTTTGGGAACACCAGGGAAGGCTCGTAAAATAAAATCTCCCCCATAAATAATAAATAAATACCCCCTCAAGCAGCTGCTTGCCACAGAGGTCTGACAGGAGCCTGTCAGTATACATGCCAGAGTAGAAGGTCTGAGAGGATGGCAGGACCTCAGGAACGTGTACAGCAACTGTACACGTTACAGTTTGCTGTGAACGGTAACTGCACACTCTCAGTATTTCTGTGAGTGGGCCCACACGATCCAGGTTTTTGTGAGCTTACACGATCCAATGTAAATGAAATAAAAATAAATACCCCCCTCAAGCAGCTGCTTGCCACAGAGGTCTGACAGGAGCCTGTCAGTTTATATGCCATAGTAGGTCTGAGAGGATGGCAGAACCTCAGCAGAAAAACGACACGAACATCCATGCCTTATCCGGGGTTCGAACCCAGGTCCCTTAGATCAGTAGCCAAGCGCGCTAACCACTTGGCCACGGGACGGCTCCCCCATAAAATAGCAAAATAAATATTAAACGAATTTTATATGCATAATTTGTCTTGTCAAAAAACATACAATTTTAGCATTCGTTAGGTAATCAATATTTGTCATACTCTGTAAACAAACTACCATTCACAGCACTGAAATGAAGGCACCTACGTTTTGTTTGTACAGCGTTACGTTCACTTCCTGAAATTTCAATCGTTTAACAATGTAGTTACGAGTAAAGTGTTTACACGGTGCTCTGCTAAATGCTACTAATTCGTTTCTATTTAAATTTATGCTATGCTTTGGCATATAAACTGACAGGCTCCTGTCAGACCTCTGTGGCAAGCAGCTGCTTGAGGGGGTATTTTTTTATTTAAATGTAGTGAAAGGGCGACAAACTTAGTAGCGGTGTATTCGCTGCTTGTCAGTAGGTACGTAAAGGAATATTATTATTCAAGCAGGAATGAAACAAAAGTGCTGAGACGTTGAATAACACAAAATAAATGGGCTCAGAATGTTCAATAATGAACCAAAACGAAAAGTATTGAGAGTGAAGAAAAAAAGACACCCGAAGTTCTCTGCATAGGATCTGGTCCCAATGAAGGAGATCTGAGTCAAGAAACCTGTGGAGCACAATGCGAGGAAGATCTGGTTATGAAAAGATGAGAAATATTAATTTCTTCGTATCTGGATATTTATTTATTTATTTCAAAGAATTCACGTAAGTTCGAGTTTATCCCGATATTACACTGATGACCATTCGGAATGTTCCGTTGTGGCTCTTGAAATCTGACTAAATTGATCGTTGTCCTACCTGTTCGAGACGATGAATGGAGGTTGGGTTGTTTTACCTCTGAGCGGCACTTTTTTGCACACCATGGGCTAAATGGCCAGGTCACATGGACCCCGAAGGCTCAGAGAAGGTTGGGGGAGGGGACCCACTGGAACAGCTGTTGGGAGACAGATGGTAGCCTCCCGTTAAGGCCATCCAGCGTGTTCTTTAACGTTGGGTTTTTTTGCACACCATGGGCTAAATGGCCAGGTCACAAGGACCCCGAAGGCTCAGAGAAGGTTGGGGGAGGGGACCCACTGGAACAGCTGTTGGGAGACAGATGGTAGCCTCCCATCAAGGCCATCCAGCGTGTTCTTCAACGTGCACAGGGTATGGCTCTCCCGCACACGGGGCCACGGCTTAACGTCCCATCCGACGGACGCGGCCTTTCCAATTTTGCGGAGATAAATCTCAACGCTCACCCAGCTGGGACTCGAACCTGGGAACTACAGATTACGAGCCTGGCGCGCTACCGACTGAGCCACCCCCGCCCCAATGAATGGAGGTTTGAAGACTCTGTTTAAAGTACGAGAGGGAATTATTGAATTGTGTTGTCAATTCGAATGATCTAAAGCTGTTGTAAAACGAAGCTTTTTCCTTCGATCTTGAAATCCAGTTGTCTATGTGATCTTTTCAGCATTTGCAGGTTTGGCTTGTTAAAGATGTTAAGTTGGGAGAGGAGCAGTATTTCTTGGCAGCCTTGTCAACTGTTTCGTTGAAACAAATCTAGTGGAGATGGAACTGTCTTCCATGATAGATGATGATGTAGATAATAATGATAATACTTATTAGAACTGATTTATGGAAAATTTAATTCGTGGGATTCATGAAGAATGGTCTGGAGAGCAGAGCGAGAATCTGTGAAGAGACGAAGGTTAGGTGAAAGCAGCTCCGGATCTGGAAAAAAGAATGGAGAGGGGGGGGGGGGGGATGAGATCGGATTTTCAGTGCTGTGTGAAATTTTACCCTTCGTTTTAGGTTTAAAAAATTCATGAAATATGCACAAGTTTAAAAATTTTTGGCCTCCATTATCCTTACTAGCATTATCAGGGAGATGCCCCCCCCCCCCCCCCCCCCCCCCCCTTCAACACCACTACCACCACCCATCTCCGGTCGCCCGAGATCGGGCCCTGTGTGAAAGGCTGGATTCAGCCCAACAGAAAGCTTCGGAAATATGTAGTAGCAGCTCTTCAGAATCCCTTCCCAAATTGTGTTTCAGTTTCGAGGCAAGAAATAGGAGAACGCTGCTGTTGCATTTTTTGCTCCTGGGTCAACAAAACCATTGGTGAATCCAGGGCTGGATTTAGGGAAGAATCAAGGGGGCCATGAACATAGCTTGTAACAGTTTTGTATTAACCCTTTGGTTTAGAACTGCAAAGGAGTTTGACTGATGAGGACCTTGCCGAGCCTATTAATGAGTGATGAGAAAGAGAATGTTGCTGCAATGTATATTCTCAACTCAAAGCTTTGGATAAAGTAATAACACTCAGCAAGAGTTCATGGACAAAATAGTGGAAGTGGGGGGGGGGGCTAACTAGAGGGCGTCCCACTAGTTACGAAGATGAAAGGAAACACTTGTAGCGAGCGTAACATACACCGTTCTAGAGAAGCGTTTGAGAGCTGCGTCATTCCCAAGTACTGCGCATGTGTATGGCGAGAAAACAATCTAACATCTTGACAATATTTTATTTTGGGGGGAGGGGCAGAGAACCGATGCATTTTGACGTCCCCCTAATTCGAAAAACCCACTTCCAACGCTGGGTGGAATGCTATCCTGTAATGGAGAAACCCTCATATTTAACAGGGAGATTGAGGCTGTATCCCGTACCTACATTTAAATTCAAAATGAACTGCAAAAAACAAGAAAACAAATAGCCATCATAGATTTTTTTTTTCACTCCAAAATCTCTGCCAGCAACTTCAATCGCTCTCCTTGAAGATGGGTTGACTTTACCTATACTTAACGTACGCATTTTTATATTATCAAATAATCAAAATATTATTTCCTGATTTTTGCCTACGTTCTTTCTTTTTACCTTTTTACTATCTTTTATTTTTATCGATCCATAAACCTCTCATTTTCAATTGAATTATAATTTCAACATTTGCACGAGTTTACAGGAACGTAACCTCGCGAATGTGAAGGGCTTACTCTATTTAATAATGATAAAAATAAAATGTTAACTGAAAAAATAAGAGCTGTAAAGTTTCTAAAATTTATATGGCAATATTTTAATTATTTGGATTATTTTATAAACATTGATATAATAAATACGGAGCCTCTGGGAGACTGTTCCTTACGATTAGCGATTGAGCCAGTCATGCCAGACATCCAAGTCCCGCCTCCACCCCAATTTCTCTAATCTACTCCTGTCAACGTCCCTGTTTTGCCCCTATATGTATAAATGAAATTAAGCGTATGGTACAGCTACAAGTTGTTATTCGACATCTATCCCAAGCACGTGTCGTTTTGTCGAATACTTATCAGCGAAATCTCTCAAGGTCGCTTGCTAATCGTGACACAAGACTTCAAGGTAAGCTACATAACGGGAAATAAGAGTTGCTAGATGTGGCTGCAGCGAAGCGATGCATTTAGAACGCTCCTTTAGGTATACCATTATCAGCAGTTGAATGACAACGTACCCAGCGTAAAATCAAAAATTGTGCCATTCGATCCACCAGGAAAAAAAGAAATACTAGTTAAGTTGTATGCATTAATAATTTCAACTGCATATGTAATACAATATAGTTTTGGTAACAATGGTAAATTAGCGAAGAGAATTTTTGAAATACCTGTAACAAGGAGAGTTGTTCACGACTGGTGTGCTGTGAGCCTGTGCCAAGAGTACATAATAAAGTCAATTTACATGAATGCTGCACGTGAATTTTACATGAATGCATTCTGCAAGTGATTTTTTTTTTCTTAATCGGGGGAAGTAGCAGTGTCATCTGAACATATTAATAATCAGTTCTTTTCACAGCAATTTTTATTTTGCTATAATTTTTAACATACTATAAGAAACGCATTTAGGATAATAGTAAAAGAGGTTTTCTTTATATATTTGTTTCATTATTAATAGAGTATATATATTTTAATTAAAAATTTTTCCTGTTTTTAACAATAGGTTCAACGGACGCCAGTTGAGTTGTTTTACCTCTGAGCTGCACTTTTTTGCACACAATGGGTTAAATGGCCAGGTCACAAGGACTCCGAAGGCTCAGATTTGGGTTGTTTTACCTCTGAGCTGCACTTTTTTGCACACCATGGGCTAAATGGCCAGGTCACATGGACCCCGAAGGCTCAGAGAAGGTTGGGGAAGGGGACCCACTGGAACAGCTGTTGGGAGACAGATGGTAGCCTCCCGTCAAGGCCATCCAGCGTGTTCTTTAACGTGCACAGGGTATGGCTCTCCCGCACACGGGGCCACGGCTTAACGTCCCATCCGACGGACGGCGGTCTTTCCAAGCCCATCGGTGTCCCCTACTGACCGTGGGCAGGGCTGGGAATTTTGCGGAGATAAATCTCAACGCTGACCCAGCTGTGACTCGAACCTGGGAACCCGAAGGCTCAGAAGTTGGGGGAGGCGATCCACTGGACAGTTGTTGGGAGACAGATGGTAGCCTCCCGTCAAGGCCATTCAGCGTATTCTGTAACGTGCACAGGGTATGACTCTCCTGCATACTGGGACAGCTTAATGTCCCATCTGACGGAAGGCGGGCTAAGCATATTGGTGTTCCCTACTGACCGAGGGCAGGGTGGGGAGTTTTGCGGAGATAAATCGCAAAGCTGCCCAAGCGGGACTCGAACCTGGGAACTGCAGATGACGAGCTTGAGGCGCTATCGATTAAGCCCCCCCCCCCTCCCTCCATGGACGCTAGTGGGAATCCACTGGTTGCAAATTCAACTTGTTTTAAAATATTTTAACGAAGTCAAAATAGTGAATGAAATCACTTAAAAAAAACTAAAATTAACATATGGTTATGTATATTTTCACCAGCGTGTGGTATTACTCCACTCCCTTTTTTGGCGGGGGTATCTCAGTCGGTAGCGCGCCAGGCTCGTAATCTGTAGTTCCCAGGTTCGAGTCCCAGCTGGGTCAGCGTTGAGATTTATCTCCGCAAAATTCCCCGCCCTGCCCACGGTCAGTAGGGGACACCGATGGGCTTGGAAAGGCCGCCGTCCGTCGGATGGGGCGTTAAGCCGTGACCCCATGTACAGGAGAGTCATACCCTGTGCACGTTAAAGAACACGCTGGATGGCCTTGATGGGAGTCTACCATCTGTCTCCCAACAGCTGTTCCAGTGGGTCCCCTCCCCCAACCTTCTCTGAGCCTTCGGGGTCCTTGTGGCCTGGCCATTTAGCCCATGGTGTGCAAAAAAGTGCCGCTCAGAGCTAAAACAACCCAACCCACTCCCTTTTGCAGCGTGTGGTATTACTCCACTCCCTCCTGGTGTTGTTTCATTATCATGTGCATCTTTTCACAATATGGCGCTGTTTTACATTTGTTTCTGTTTAAGATTTCGCTTTCCACAATATATTACTACTTTCTATCATAAAATAGTGTTAACCTACCATCACTATATTACAGTGAAACATTATACTTCCCTTTTTACGGAGGGGGTTCAAAAAGTTATTCATACGTGTCTATAGATTTGCACTAGTTCCTCCAATTGGATTGGATTGTTTTACCTCTGAGCGGCACTTTTTTGCACACCATGGGCTAAATGGCCAGGTCACAAGGACCCCGAAGGTTCAGAGAATGTTGGTGGAGGGGACCCACTGGAACAGCTGTTGGGAGACAGATGGTAGCCTCCCGTCAAGGCCATCCAACGTGTTCTTTAACGTGCACAGGGTATGGCTCTCCCGCACACGGGACCACGGCTTAACGTCCCATTCCACGGATGGCGGCCTTTCCAAGCCCATCGGTGTCCCCTACTGACCGTGGGCAGGGCGGGGAAATTTTGCGGAGATAAATCTCAACGCTGACCCAGCTGGGACTCGAACCTGGGAACTACAGATTACGAGCTTGGCGCGCTACCGACTGAGCCACCTCCGCCCCACTAGTTCCTCCGAAGTTAACGAGTTACGACTTGTTTGAAAGATTATCTAAACTTGTTATTACGTGTTAAAAATAAAGGCCGTATCATCATTTCTCTCTTTGTTGGCGGCTCGTAAAGTTCGGTCTCTTAAAAAAAAGTAAAGTTCGAAATCTTTGCGTTGTTGCTATGGAGCTTACTAAAGATGGGGAAGATTTTACATTTTCCCAAGGATACAGCTTGGGGACGACGTGAAAAATTTTCATTTCGATTTATCACAAGTATATGGGGATCATGCCTATTCATAGGCACTGTTACGGGATGAACGTGCAAATTTAGAGAAGGATAGCAGAGCTTCGAAGACCTCCCTCGCGCAGGAAGATCGGAAGAGACCGTAAACGAGAGAACAATCGTTGCTGTTCGTGAACTCGTTAAGGAAACCCACACATCACCATTCAGGTAATAAGTTTAGATGTCAGTGTATTAAAACTAATTATTCATCTACACTTAAAGTTCAGAAAGATCTGCGCCAAATGGGTAACCCACAAACTGACAAAACAGCAAAGAAAGGCTAGAGTCGGCTCGTGCAAGGAGATGCTGGCAATGTTTAAACCTAGTGGCCGCAAATGGTTAACAGACATTGGCACAGGTGATGAGACGTGGTTTTATTACAATTCCAGAAAGATTGACAACTGTGCTTGGGTTACGAAAAATGAACCGCGTCCCCAAATCCTCCGACAAGACTTCCGCTCAAGGAAGAGGATGTTCACATTTTTTTTTAAATTTCCAAGGAATGGTAGAAGTGAGCACTTTATCTGGAAAAAAATGACTATAAATGTCCAATACTGTACCATGATTTTGCCCAAAATGGTTAAGGAGATGAAGGAGCAGAGTCCAACAACAGGCGTGTCAAGGGTTCTCCTTCTTCTTCACAATGCCAGTGCTCACAGAACCCGGCAAGTTACGGCTTATATAGAGTAGAAAAAAAATCAAGCTGCTACCCCATCCTGCATATTCACACGATCTTGCACCATGCCATTTTTGGTTGTTTCCAAAAATTAAAAAGAAACTTGCTGGGAAGACTTTTTCAAGGGTGCAAGCCCTTGCAAAATATGTTCGTTCAGAGTTGCGAGTATCACCAAGCCTTCCAGAATTGGCGTAGACGTCTGCAACTTTGCACAGATACTGGCGGGGAGTACTTTCAAAGAGTAAAAGCTTTGTTGAGGTAAATGCAATGGTTTTTGTACTGCAGATGCATGTCTAGAACTTTTTGAACGCCCTTCGTATAATGCAAGGTCATAGTGTGAAAATCAACCACAAACTGTGACAATCAAGTCAAAAATCATTATGAAATCTACGAGCCAGAACACTTTTATCATAATAAATATTAAATATTTCAGCAGCCATATGACAACAGAAATATTTCCAGCTCTAAGCACTTCTCTAGTAATTTCCTCTACCTTGGGGATCTGTGTAGTTAATTTTGAGATAGTTACCAATGTAACTTCAGATAGTGAAATAATGCAAACATTAGGCTACTAATACAACTTCACTACAATGGCAGTAAAACGAACCTCATTTTGAAAAACAGTTTTAAAATGCTCAAGCCATCTCGTCATAACAGCTGTTTGCCACAGATGTTTAACATGAGCGTGTCAGTTTAATACGCCATAGTAAGTTGGGTTGTTTTACCTCTGAGCGGCACTTTTTTGCACACCATGGGCTAAATGGCCAGGTCACATGGACCCCGAAGGCTCAGAGAAGGTTGGGGGAGGGGACCCACTGTAACAGCTGTTGGGAAACAGATGGTAGTCTCCCGTCAAGGCCATCCAGCGTGTTCTTTAATGTGCACAGGGTATGGCTCTCCCACACACGGGGTCACGGCTTAACGTCCCATCCGACGGACGGCGGCCTTTCCAAGCCCATCGGTGTCCCCTACTGACCGTGGGCAGGGCGGGGAATTTTGCGGAGATAAATCTCAACGCTGACCCAGCTGGGACTCGAACCTGGGAACTACATTACGAGCCTGGCGCGCTACCGACTGAGCCCCCCCCCCCGCCCCCCCATAGTAAGTAAGGATGGCGTGACCTCAGCAGAAAATAACACAACATTCATGCCTTACTCGGGGCTTGAACCCAGGTCCCTTTGATCAGTAACTTACTCAGAACTTGACAAACTTAAATTGCTTTCTTCCTTCCCCTTATAGTGTTGGGTGCTTTGTCAGAGCTAAAATATTACATATCATATAGTTATTAGTTATAGTTATCATATAGTTATATAAAACATATTATAGTTATTACTATTTAATCTATACCAACAAAATTTATTTTATTCTTCCCAAATAACTGAGAAAGAGGACATTTCAGGCGAAAACAGAAAAAAAGATGTCTGACCAGGTTTCAAAATAGATGATTTGTCAGGTTAAAAAAGGATGTTGGCATCCCTAATACATTGTATAAACGGATACACACCGACTACCAAAATGTTTTTAGTGTACAGAAATACAGAAACAATAGCTTTGCTTCCCAAGCTTCCTCCACAACAATTCTTGGGTTCGTCATTTTTCTGTTGCCCTCTGACTTTTGCAAAATGCAACTTCTTGCCGAGAGATGTGAAATAAGCAGTTTTAAGTTTCGCAAAACCTCAGATTGCAGCGAAATGATGCAATAACCCGTTCAATACAGCCACTTCAGCGCAACAGATTACTTTGAACTCTGGTAACATAATTATGACCTTGAACGCAACGAGACGGCCTTCTTAGTCCGATTGTCAATTTGGTGTTACTTTGTCACTGGAGAATTTAAAAAGAATCTGGCGACTCTTTAGTGCTGTGTCGGGGACTTGCTGTTTATAAGTTATTGCCTGCGAGCTGAGGCGCACCCAAAGTGAAAGAGAGGTTGGGTTATTCCATCCCCTCCTCCCCCGAAGGCTTCACTATCTGATATTTTCTAAGGCAGTCCTCTAAAAACAGAGACTCAAACATGTCAATCCTCACCCCTATTGAAAGTTTCTGATTACGCAACTACCTGCAAGAATTATGCTGATTTTAGGTTGCCTTCATTTGCAAAAGTTTCATTCGATGCATTCATAAGAGAAGTTGGCGACCACAACATATTTTCCACCTATATATGGCAGTACTCGGTTGGATTGTTTTACCTCTGAGCGGCACTTTTTTTGCACATCATGGGCTAAACGGCCAGGTCACAAGGACCCTGGGAGCTCAGAGGAGGTTTGGGGGAGGGGACTCACTGGACAGCTGCTGGGAGACAGATGGTAGCTTCCCGTCAAGGACATCCAACGTGCTCTTTAATGTGCACAGGGTACGACTCTCCCATCTTAATTAATACAGGGCCACAACTTAACATCCCATCCGACAACGGCGGACTTTCCAAACCCATCGGTGTGCCCTACTGACCAAGGGCAGGGCGGCGAGTTTTGCGGAGATAAATCTCATTGCTGTCAGTTTAAACCTCTTAATTCTCACACTGCATCACCAAAATTTCGAACGTAAATATATCGTTTCCAATATTAATTTAAAATTTGGCCAGTCTAGTTTTTTTCGCAGTTAGGGGGTGTATTAAAAAATTAATTAGGAAATTCGGAAAAAGCGAATCTTAATATTTGGTCAATACCTGTCCAACCCAAAAAGAATTTTATCTCTAAAAAAAAAAAAGATGAATACAAGTATCTACGGATACTTTGTCTTAAAGGTCAGACGACAAACTGAAAATAACAGATTTTTTTTTTTAACGAGCTAAAAACACAATTAGCTTATTTGAATATCACTTAAATAATTTGTGTTTAACATAAAAATCTTCAGAAAGAACTCGTAACGCAAAATAATTTCTTTTTAGTCTCGAAAAACGAAGGTTGGGTTGTTTTACCTCTGAGCGGCACTTTTTTGCACACCATGGGCTAAACAGCCAGGTCACATGGACCCCGAAGGCTCAGAGAAGGTTGGGGGAGGGGACCCACTGGAACAGCTGTTGGGAGACAGATGGTAGCCTCCCGTCAAGGCCATCCAGCGTGTTCTTTAACGTGCACAGGGTATGTCTCTCCCGCACACGGGGCCACGGCTTAACGTTCCATCCGACGGACGGCGGCCTTCCCAAGTCCATCGGTATCCCCTACTGACTGTGGGCAGGGCGGGGAATTTTTGCTGAGATAAATCTCAACGCTGACCCAGCTGGGACTCAAACCAGAAAAACGAAGGCGAATCGTTTCAAATTTCATCATTTCGATTATCCATTTACTCTCGGTTCCTATTACGTGGATAGTGTGGAGTATGCTGTATTTTTTCAGAAATTTTTAATAGAATTTTTTTTAAATGTTTTATCAGTCTATCTTATTTTTTTATTATTTTCTTATTTATTATTACTTATTCATATACCTAGTTTGAAAATGCTTTTTTTTTAATTAGCAAAACAATGTTTTGTAAGTTCTTATTTACTTAATACTAGTATTAAAAAAATGTTAGGTATTTAGTGATACATGCAAAAAAAAAAGTTTGGGAGCCGCTGATCTGTTACTTCTCACTGCTAGCCACTAAATGATCCATTTTAATCCATTTAAAACAATCTTAAAAACAAATTAAAAATTTATTGCTTATTGTTCGGTGTTTACAGAACAATTTTAGCATGCATACGAAGTCCTGCTTGCTGGCAGTAATTGATCGTTTCTAATTTGCCCTCAACAAATGGATTTGAGGTAACAGGACGTACAAAACAAGAATAGCAGATTGAGCTCTTACAAAAATTAAAGACAAAACATCAGAATATTATAACATTTAACTCGTTTACGTATGCATGCACAGTAAGACGAAACTGATGAAAAGTTTGTTTCAGGGACAGCACTTACATCCACTGATGTGTATTTCGCTGAGATCACCACAGAGGTGCCTCACTTTTCGATGACAATTTTTATTCCGAAATTCTTTCGCCCACGAATTCCAACTCAATGATTTGCATTCCATTACTGTTACTGCTGAATACATGCACGGTATGGTATCGAGTCCTTGTCGCAGAAAGCACGTAACTAATTGCAGATGACCACAAGGAAGTTCAGAAAGGACTTTTTCTTTGCACGTATACGAACATAGTTCCTGTGAGCAAGGAAGTGTTGCAACGTGACCACATGGGAGTATCTTTTCCACTTCAACTGTACACGCCGCTTCTTTGGGTGCATGAGTGGCATGGCAACATACCTCACTAATATTTCTTGCATCGTGGACGTTTTCTGAAGTTGGCTCTACTGAAATTGATTCTTTTTCTGTAACTAATTTTTTAACGATGGAACGCTTATCAGAAAATGGATATTCTGTTTCAGCAATGACATCTGCACTAGATAATATCTTCTCTGGACGAGGGCGGTATTTTTTGCTCGAAATTTTGGTTTTTAAGGAGCCTGTCACAGGGCACAGATAACATAAATGACTCTTGTTGCACTGTAATAATGAGCAAATATTCTTACATTCAAAATTATCGTAGTATGCGTTTGAAACATGGCACTGCTGTTTGCATGTGTGACCACAGAAGTGTTTTCTTGAACATACCTCGTCACACCCACCATGTTTCACTTTATCAAAATCCTTTACTAAAACCACTTTTGTTACTTTGTAGGGGTGATTTTGGCATCTTAAGGGGAGTTTCTTTCCCATTCTTTGCCTTTGTGTCAAATTTCCTGTTATTCGTTTCCACAGAAGAAGCCTTGATGAGAGCATGTCGAAATTTCCGATACAATACAATCCCTTTTTTGCTCTGGTCAAAGCAATACGCGTTACATCTTCCGTTACTAAAAACTGAGTCTCCTTATTCTGCTTGCTTTCTACAAACGATAAAAGAATTATGTCATTTTCAAGACCTCGGAAGTCTTCCACTAGAGTTACATGCGAGTTTTGTATATTCATTGACTTAAATATCGTTTCAAACAGTAATTTCTGGGAGATGGTCATTGTTAAAATGGTAATCTGTTCGCCAGTATAACCTTGTTGTAATAAGTAGAAATAAAAACGAGACAGGAACTCTGCTTCATATTTGTTTACGCATACACCAGTACTATGACATGCATCACCTGATTGCTGATGATTAATGAAAAACACATCTTCTGCCACTCCTTTGATGCTTTCGTACATAAAATTTGATTGACATGTATAAGCTCTACGGTGAAAATCTGGTACCATCAATTCTTCGATGGAGGGTTTCATTCTATGCTGTACTCGTAGACGAAGTGCAGGTACTCCATTGGCACACAGTCTGTCAGAAAGAATGCTCTGCATACCGAAATCTTTCGCTAGTTTATGGATGAAATGCTTTGTACTCGATTGAAAGCGATCACCAATAAGGATTAATTGCTCAGTGGTCGATGCTAAGGAAGCCACCAATTGAGTCTCAGCTATTTCTTTAGCTTCCTCTACTAAGACCACACGTGCTCGAACTTTTTCAATAACTTCCCAGTTTTTCAGAGCACTAGTTACAGTTATCCCAATTACATCTGCTTTTTCCGCATATGCTGCAGCCACCGTAGCAGTGTCTTCTTTCAACATTTTAACCTTCTCCTTATACAACATCATCAATTGTTTTGTATCCTCTTCCCAAATACTTATTCCTTCTTTCCTCCACGCATTGAAAAGCTCCCACCGACCTACAATACCCAACTGCCAAATGTTACATTCACTGTTTTCTTCCACAGTTCTTTTCCTTTTACACCTCAACAATGCTCTTTCTAAAATAGGAAAAGCGTTATCATCATCATTAAAATATGCATTCACATAAGATTGTATTTTCTTACTTGCATTTTTTATGCTGAGTAGATACTGTCCCTTTTTACTGAAAGTGGATCGGTCAATACTTAAAATAATACCTGGGGAACATATGAATGCAAGAGTTTTTCCAAAATCATTGCTCTTTACAGAATGCGTTAATTTTGGACTAATCTCGATGTCTATTCCATCGTCACTGAATTTGCTCTCATCAATCTCATGAAGAACCTCTTCTATCACACAACAGTTAAATTCGGGAAAGCCGAGGTATTTACAATTGGAAGAATCTGTTAGACAAAGCCATATTTTCAAGGTGAAGCTTATTTTGTCCAAGACACTGGAATCTGCAGTTTTTAAAAATTGACAATCTGATACAGATTCTTTCAAAATCTGGAAAACTCCCTTAAATCTGTCAGGAAAACGTAAAAAAAGATCAAGAAGTTTCTTTCCCTTGTCCAATATAGGAGATGTTTTTGACAAATTAATGGTTTCTTTTAGTTCCATCATCTTCTGATTAATTTCGCTAATACTCTGATTCAATTCATTCATACTAAAGACAGCACTGTTCACAGTTTTAAAGTCTGCGTGTTTTCGCAGTATTTTATAGATTTTTCGTTTTTCTTCTGATACACTTTGTTCTGCATTTGTTCGTAAAAAGTCTTTCTTCTTGATAGGGAAAACCAACTTTCTAAGTGTCTCTACGATTGTTTGTAATTCGTGTGAATCCAATGCAGAATTCTTGGTTTGCCCCGCCATCCTAATAATATTGTCTGTTATTTCCAAGACACCTTGAAGGAAATGATCCAAGACAGCAGTTGTATTGCACATTATAACAATGGGTGTTTCCACAAACTTTTTAGTAATCAGATGCTGGACAATCTGCACTCCAAGATGTGTCTTTCCTGTTCCAGGAAAACCATCAATAAGAACCACTTTGTTTGACAAAGCCATCCTGAAAGCCCTTTCTTGTTCTGTTTCGAAATTTGAATGGGATGGCTCATTATAGAAGCGCCTTTCATTTGAAAATTCGCCAAGAGAAATACTGCAATTCGCTTCACACTGTATATTAGCTGTACTTTGCACTGCTTCTTCTGCATGTTTTAATATACTCTTAGTCACATTATTTGCGCTGTAAGGGAGCTTTTCTTCACGTTTTACCAAAAAGTCGATATTCGCCCGAAGAGGAAATACTTCTTTATTAAAATACTTTAGTTTTATCATACATTCCCTGTACGATTCATAAAATGGCTGGGCTTCAACCATGTCGTACGTTCTTGAGGAGCATACATCAAAAAAGTTGTCTCTTTTGCATTCGATGATGACTTCCAAAGAGCAGCTCTTGCTACAACCATAAGTAGGTTTCCGATCCTGTAAGGAGACAAAGCAGAAATTGCCACTGAACGCGTCTGGCGAAACGCAGAGCAAGGAACCTGGCAGAAGCCTCTTCGTCATTTCCCAATCGATCTCTTTTTCTGTCGTTACAGACAATGAAAATCGTCTCCCATGTGGGCCATAGGTTTCACCAGTTAATTTAATTTTCTGGTATATGTTGGAACTAGGTTGTTCTTCTGCAGAACGTGAATTCATTGATCTGTAGTCAAAAATTTGTCGTTGGAAATGACGACGCAATGTTTCTCTTAACAGTCGGAAATGGCAAAAGATATAATGTTCAATAGAATTGAATTTTCCGTTTTTCAGTTTTTCTATGTGGTAGACGCAACCTTTGACAAAGATTTCCCACTCTTCTGGAAAAACAGGTACCGACCTGAAGAAATTTGGAGGATTGCCCCAGTAGGAAGACAAAGATTCTTTCAGTTCATCATTTGATACTGGTTTTTCAAGAGAAGCCATTGTTTTGGATTCACTTCCTTTACCGAAATCTTTCTGTAAGTCTACCTTTGCAGCAAGCTACAGTAATGATGGAGTCCAGAATTTTCTGTCACGGATCTTCTTATTCGTTTTTCAGATTCATTCTGTAATATATAAGCAATGCCAAATAAGTTTTCAAAAAAAAATCCTTAAATTAAAATAATACTACTACATATACAAGTATTAAACAAGCACTTTTATTCAGTTAAATAACAATAATCATATCAGATGTTTCAATAATTTCGCATTTTCATTTTTTAAATGAAAATAGCTTACTCTTAATCGGCACTTTTAAAGAGCTGGGTTATTTTACCTCTAAGCGTCACTTTTTTTCATCTAATGGGACTAAATGGCCAGGCCACAAGAGTTCAGAGAAGTTT
The DNA here is from genome assembly GCA_038380435.1 of Ryuthela nishihirai. NCBI lineage: Eukaryota > Metazoa > Arthropoda > Arachnida > Araneae > Heptathelidae > Ryuthela > Ryuthela nishihirai. The sequence goes on along the minus strand of JAWZYU010000019.1, from coordinate 66,985,847 downwards.
GGTGAAGGGAATACATTGGATAGCTTTGGAGACAGATGGTAACCTCTCAAGACTATCCAACGTATTCTTTAACGTGCACAGGGTTTGGCTCTCCTATACATGCGGAACGGATTAATGTCCTATCCGATGGACCCATCGGTGTCCCGTTTTCATCGAGAGCAGAGTGGGGATTATTGTAAGTAAATCTCAACTCTGTCACAGTTGAGACTGGAACGAAGGCAGAAAAATTTTATTTTAGCCACATAATATATAAATAAAAAATAAATAAATACCCCCTCAAGCAGCTGCTTGCCACAGAGGTCTGACAGGAGCCTGTCAGTTTATATGCCATAGCAGAAGGTCTGTGAAGATGGCAGGACCTCAGCAGAAAAACAACACACATCCATGCCTTACCCGGGGCTCGAACCCAGGTCCCTTAGATCAGTAGCCAAGCGCGCTAACCACTCGGCCATGGGACGGCACCATAATATATATCTGACACTAAAAATATACTGAAAAGCAACTATAAAATTTATTCTATACAGAATATTACTTTAACCTTTCCTGTCCTGTAGAGTATTTTAGAAATTGGGAAACCCTATTCAACTCTTACTCTTATTCTCCCCCCCCCCAAAAAAAAAAAACTAATTTCTGGATATGTGCCTGTTTTGCACTATACCTTTACTTTATATTTAATGTAGTTAAATAATAAATTATCTAGATATACTACTTTTCTTTTTTATAGAGCTGATAAAAACAGAATAGGTAAAGGAAATTTGTATTGCATTTTGAAGTCCTCTCTTATTTTCGTCATAATTCTGTAGTCATGTAGTCAAATCGCCTACTGCATTGCAAGGAATTGTTTATTTAGCTTCTGCTGTAAAAAAAAAATGCTGATTAAGTTGAAAAAAAAAACGCACACTGCTGTATAAAAAGAGTAAGTTGATGCCCGACGCTTGGCCTACATATAATGCAGTAAGTATCACGAGTAACTTTCGATTTATCCTCAACGAACGTTCTGCAGAGTTATTGTGAGTCAGAGGAATTTCTACTTCCTTCTTCCTTTCATTCAAGCGCCAGAAAAACATCAGTACGCTAGATAGAAGTAAAATAATCGGAAGAAAAAACAATACCACAACCTGATCGGGTTCTTTCAAAACCAGTTTTTTTTTTTGTCTTTTAAATTATATTCCAAAGAAAGCAACAATACAAGAAGATATAAGCAGTAATAAATAAACAGTTACGTAAAAAATTTCACTGGAAAAGGCAACAGCACGTCGTTAATATGCAGAAACTGCATTATGATGCCGTCTTCACTTTGTTTCATGCAGTTTTGCAGCTTCTCTAAGTGGACTCAAGAGCTTGTCTCTCGGTGCCTACGTATATTGGCTCGGCTCCAAATACATGAAGAGACTGCAGGGGGAAAAAATATACAGTCGGGTATTCACTACTTTTGTATCTTTCAAGATGAAAGTATAATTTTCTTTCGTAAATCCGTGTTGTAAATATGAACGAAATTTTATATTATAGAGGAAGATTTAATATCAGTCGAATATGAAAAAAAAAAGATTTTTAGCTTAGCATAATGAAGTGTTTTGAATTTCTGCTAATCATTTCAAGCGTTTCACCAGCGGTTACGGCCGATGAATAAATATTATACATGGTTCAACTATTCAGACATAAAAAGATGCATAAGATGAAGGCATAAAAAAATACACGGCTAACATACATACACACAAAATCCTCATACAGTCCAGCGTTGAGATTTATCTCCGCAAAATTCCCCGCCTTGCCCACGGTCAGTAGGGGACACCGATGGGCTTGAAAAGGCCGCCGTCCGTCGGATGGGACGTTAAGCCGTGGTCCCGTGTGCGGGAGAGCCATACCTTGTGCACGTTAAAGAACACGCTGGATGGCCTTGACGGGAAGCTACCATCTGTCTCCCAACAGCTGTTCCAGTGGGTCCCCTCCCCCAACCTTCTCTGAGCCTTCGGGGTCCATGTGACCTGGCCATTTAGCCCATGATGTGCAAAAAAGTGCCGCTCAGAGGTAAAACAACCCAACCCACAACAACACAAAATCCTCATACAGTCACACGTTATGGATGTCCTACCAGATTGTGTAATTTTCCTCTCCAGACACGTTTGTTCTGAGCCTACAGCTGCTGCATTTGGCCACTATAGGCCAAGTCTAGAGAGGTCCTGTTTGACATTGTCTGCCCATTGCATCCTAGGTTTCCCCCTTTTTCTGAAGCTTTTAGGCACACTCAGGGGCGTAGCTATGGAGGGAGGGGGGAAGCTCCCCCCAAAGTAACTCGAAGTTGACAAAATTCGAAGCGACTTCGTAAAATCTATGTGAGTTGTGGAAATTTGTAATCTCTCTTTTTTTTGTAAAATTAAGGGGAGTTAGCAAAAACTAGGGTAGTTGTCAAAATCGAGGCAACTTGGCAAATCTAGGGCAGTTGGGAAAATTCGAAGCCACTTAGTAAAATACAGGTGAGTTGACAAAATTCGGTGTGACTTGGCAAAATTCAGGTGAGATGTAAAAATTGGGATTTTTTCGTGTAAAATTATGGGGAGTTGGCAAAATGCCGAGTGACTTTGCAAAATCTCGGGGAGTTGGCTATAGGTGTCTTGTGGTACCTGGTACCAACACGTTACCAGCAGATCTTTTAACTCTTGTAAGTTACGTGGTTGAGCCGCTGCAGATCAGATATGCTGTTCCAACACAAACCACAGATACTCAATTGGATTGATGTCTGGAGAATTTGAAGGCTAGGGCAATACCTGGAAGTCTTCCTCATGTTCCGCAAACCATTCTCAAACAATCCAGGTAGTGTAACATGGTGCATTATCCTGCTGAAAGAAGGTACTACCAGAAGGAGATACCATTGCCATAAAAGGATGTACCTGGTCTGCAATGATGTTTAGGTAGGTGGTAGACGTCATAGTTTCCTGCATATCAATGACTGGACCTAGTGTTTCCAGAAGAACATTGCCCAAAGCATTACACTTCCTCCACCGGCTTCTTTTCGTCTCATGGCGCATCCTGGTGCCAACATTTCCCTAGGTAAACAACGCACATGTACCCGGCCATCCACATGGTGCAACAGAAAACTACATTCATCGGAGATGACGATGAATTCAAGGTCCAGTTTTGATGCTCGCATGCCCATTGTAAGCGCTTTCGATGGTGAACCGAGGTTAGCATAAGCAGCCCCATTTTCAGCAGGGTTCGATGTACAGTGTGTTGTGGCACATTTCTCCCGTCACCAGCATTCAAATTACGGGCGAGTTGCACCATAGTATCCCTTCTGTTGGCTTGTACCATATGGAATAGTCTTTGCTCACCTCTAGCATCAAGCTGTGGAGGGCCCACATCTTGCTGGCGGTTCGTGGTTTTTCCCTCCTCGGACCACTTTTTGAAGGTACTAATCGTGGTTGATCTTCAAAACCCCACCAGCCTTGCCGTCTCGAAAATGCTCTGACCCAGTCGTCTGGCCATTACAATTTGGTCTTTGTCAAACTCGCTTTAGGTCAGCTGCCTTTCTTATCTGAAGAACAAGAATAACACTGATTAACAGAGCTCATTATCAGGTGTAATTTATACCGTTTCATAACCGTCGTTTATTACACATGCCGTCGTTTACCTACAGTTGCTTCGATTTGCATAAAGATGCAGTGGTCATAATATTTTGGCTCTTCGGTGTATATACTCATGCACTTGAAATATACTGATGATCACAAAAATCAGAACACCAAGAAGGGCCGATCAGAACACTCTTATTTGGGGGTTCAATATAGCTTTATTGTAGTAATAAATGATTATATTATGAAGGTAATTGGAGAGTCACATACCGAGTTGTTTAATAATGACGGAGGAGGATGCGTGCTAATCTTAAAGCGAGTAATTGAACATTAAAAAATATAGCCCAATCAAAATACAAAAGTTTATTAACTTTGTTAAAAATAAAATATATTTAGTCTTTAATGGAATATTAAACTTCGATAAGCTTTCTTTTCCCTTTAACCCAGCACGAAATATGCTTAAAAATGCGAAAGTACATTTGAAGATTATTTTTGAACCCAAAAACTTCAACTTCATATATTTGCCTTGTTAAACAATATACAGTATATAGCAGTGCTGCAAAAAGCGCATTCGTTTTAAACTGTGAACTCAAGAGGAAAAATGCCGTGAATATATAAAAGAAACTATTTCTAGAAAGCATCAAACATAACGCAGAATTATAAAGTATAGGACTGACGAAAGTGCTTGGTTACTGATCTGAAATATCCGTTCGAGTCCAGGATAAGTAATGGATGTTTGTGATTTCTTTCTGCTGTAGTTTCGCCTTCTTCACAGACCTTCTCTATGGCGCATAAACTGACAAGCTCTTATCAGACCTCCGTGGAAAGCAGCTGCTTGATGGGATATTTTATATTTATTTGTTACTTGTCATGCTCATGTAAAAAATCTATTTTACAGTTTTGATGTCGTCCAAGCTCCAATCACGGATTGACACCAAATTTTGTTTCAAGTGACAGGAAAAGTATTCGCATGTATTAATTTCTTCACACTACATACACTGAAGTGACATTTCAAATAAAAAATGATTAAACCTATTTCCCCCCTCATATGTTCTTCTACTAACATCCAACTTCAAGTCTGAATTACTACTGAAAAAACGACGATCTTGAGTACAACCATTTTTGTTCCAGCCATATCTGCCAGCATTACCTTTTCTCAACGTTGCCCGAAACTTCAAACACGTACAATTTCCCCGAAAACATAATTTAATAGGAAACCTTATTTTCCGTTCCATCGTAAAAATCAATTAAGACACTTGCGTCATTACGATCTCCTATCTTCGCTTCAGGCATCCCTCCCCCCAGCACTTAGATGGGGTCTTACCGACATCTCTGTCCTCTGAGACACTATGTCGCACACAGGAGAAAAAGAGAGCTAAAACGGAAGATGCAGGACTACTTCGAGGGAACTTATCGCAGTGACGCTGGTATGAGCCGACAGGAATCTGACACACAGCGCCTGGCACATAGCCCTGCACGCTGACACAAGACCAGGCCAAATTTTAGCATATCCGGGTGATGTAAGCGCCCAGGCCGCTGGAGGTCTGGCCGCTTATGAACGGAAGGAATGGAGAGTACTTAAAGCCGGAAGTGACAAATACTCTTATTCTCCAGACAGCACTGCCGTATAGCTATATATATTAGTGAAAACATCGAGAACTTTCGCATTGACACATTCTATAAGTATTCTTATTTTATCAAAAAAAAGAGTCACTTAAATTCAACTGAAGAATGCGAATTCATAAACACATACTTGAGTATTTGAACGAAAAAGGGGGCGGGGGTGGCTCAGTCGGTAGCGCGCAGGCTCGTAATCTGTAGTTCCTAGGTTCGAGTCCCAGCTGGGTCAGCGTTGAGATTTATCTCCGCAAAATTTCTCCGCCCTGCCCACGGTCAGTAGGGGACACCGATGGGCTTGAAAAGTCCATCGGTGTCCCCTACTGACGTCCGTCGGATGGGACGTTAAGCCGTGGCACCGTGTGCGGGAGAGCCATACCCTGTGCACGTTAAAGAACACGCTGGATGGCCTTGACGGGAGGCTACCATCTGTCTCCCAACAGCTGTTCCAGTGGGTCCCCTCCCCCAACCTTCTCTGAGCCTTCGGGGTCCTTGTGGCCTGGCCATTTAGCCCATGGTGTGCAAAAAAGTGCCGCTCAGAGGTAAAACAATCCAATCCAATGAACGAAAAAGATTATACATAAGTATGTATTGTCAATCAAACGCTTCCATTCAGTATCAATCAAGGTCAGATATAGAAATAATAGCTTGGAAATTTTAGAAATGGGTACTACAAATATCAAACAGGTTCTTTATTTAACACACATTCACTAGAATATTCCCCCCCCCCCCCAATTTAAGGGAGAGAGGGATAACATTCGAGAATGAAAATAAATTTCTTTTTAGGTAGCCTACCTGCCAAAAAGGCCGTTTGACTGTCGATATAATTCTTTAGAAAGAAAACCTATGACTCAGTCACAGGTCAGTACTATTCGTTTTTAATGCAAATGATAAACAAAATCATTTGTAAAAACAATCATTAATCTCTATTTCATTCTGGCATCATCAATGCGATTCATGTATTAGAATCTTCAAAGCACGATAGTGATGAATCCTTTTAGCCCCAAAAAACTCTCCTTTTTCATTCAAATCAATAACTGAAATATCGTTACAAAAAAAAAATGCTTTCAGCTTGTGTTACTATTAATTATGGATTTTTTTTTACTTTCTAACTTTTTATCTTCTTTTTTATTATTTACTTATTATTATTTTTAAAATTCTGAACTAACAGGAAAGTAAAAATTAAAAACCTTGGCTACTCTCATTAGCTGTTGAGTTAGAGTAGGGATTCTCAACGTGGGGTACGCGGTAAAAATTTTTTGGGGTACGCCGTGAGAGCTCAAAAGTCTCTAGATATATGTTATATATATATATGTTTGATTTCATTCCCACTGTTATACTATAACTATAGTTTTATCTATTTATACAAGGGGTACGCCACTTACATACACATTTCCAGGGTTACGTGAAGCATAAAAGGTTGAGAATCATTGAGTTAGAGCATTTTCTCCATTAAAAGTTAATAGTTTGCATGCCAGTTTACCCCGAATAAAGCAAACAAAAAAAAATGGAGAAAATTTAAAAACTACATAAAACACAAGGATATTGTTAACTGAAGTTTGAATATGCACGACTTCTTTACGTTATTGTACATCAGATCATCTGCGTCGCGTTTGGAACAATGCATTTTTTCTCCTTTACAACTATCCACGTTCAAATGGGCCCAGCACGAGCGATATCGTTGAGTCTGACTGAACAGGAATATCGTGACCAGCGTAAAACTGCCAAAGTAAAGAATGGCGATGTATTCTAGCCGGATGCTGCTCGTTATTATCCTAGAACAGAATGTTCTTCTCGTCACTTCTCCTTATTGAGAAAGGCACTTTGTCGATTAGAAAGGCAGTTGTGACCATTTCCTCTGGATATAAGATGGCGGTTACGACAGTTTTAGCATACTTCTAGAAAGTAGGAAACTTCTCCAACCCACCCCAGAAAAAACAAACTTCGAAGAAGAAGTTTCTCGCAAAACATCATTCTTCACTGATAATTCTAAAAGAAAAAGAAAACTAGAGAAAGCTAATCTTTGTTTCTGAAATACAATGTACGTATTAGAGAAATGTTTAGAACAAATTTAGATTCTTATCACGAAAAAAGTAAAATTTCAAAAGGGGCCCAAAATGAAAAAGAAAAAACAAATTGTGAGGAAAGGAAAAACTCTATATAGGTGCAAAATTTACTGTTGGTAAAATATAAATTTATATGAAATAAAATAACAAATGTATTAAAACAAATAAATACTGACAAAAAAATGTTACTTAAATCTTAATTTTTATAATGTCTCACTAATTAAGTGGGAGAAAGGGATTGAATTTTGCTCGGTATTTAAAAGTTCTGAAAACAGGTCCGACGTAGTGTGTTTTTGAGTAGCGGCACATTCACATCGCATGTTGGATTCGTTGGGCTGTTTAACTCAGCGACACTTTTTTGCATGCAATGCGCTAAATGGTCAAGTCACAAGGACCCCAAAGCCTGGTGAAGGTTGGGGGTTGGGTTGTTTTATCTCTGAGCGGCACTTTTTTGCACACCATGGGCTAAATGGCCAGGTCACATGAACCCCGAAGGCTCAGAGAAGGTTGGGGGAGGGGACCCACTGGAACAGCTGTTGGGAGACAGATGGTAGCTTCCCGTCAAGGCCATCCAGCGTGTTCTTTAACGTGCACAGGGTATGGCTCTCCCGCATTCGGGGCCACGGCTTAACGTCCCATCCGACGGACGGCGGCCTTTCCAAGCCCATCGGTGTCCCCTACTGACCGTGGGCAGGGCGGGGAAATTTGCGGAGGAAGGTTGGAGGAGGACACCCACTGGACAATTATAAGGAGACACATAGCAGCCTCCCAACAAGGCCATCTAGGGTGTTCTTTAAAGAGCACAGGGTATGGCTTTTTGGCACACGGGGCCATGGCTTAACTTTCCATCTGACGGATGGCGGTTTTTCCACGTCTATCAGTATCCCCTACTGACCGAGGACAGGGAGTTTTATGGAGATGAATCTCAATGCTGGCCCACCCCGCCTGGGCCTAAGACCATTATTTCCTAAAGAAATTTCGTAACAGTCACACTACACTACCAATATTTCAAATTTATAACATAAATACTTCGTTTGCAATATTTCTTTGAAATTTTCAACTTTTTCCACCGCTGGAGGGTACAATTATAGCTATAGGAAGGTTCAGAAACTGTAAATCGTAATATCTGACCAATACCTATCCAATACAAAAAGAATTTTTATCTCTATAAACAAAAAACAGATGGAAGGACAGACGACAAAGTGAAACTATTAACTGTTTTTTTTTTAAACGAGATAAAAATTTATATCGTTGATTTCTTTCCTGCAATACTTTCTTACTATACTACCTGCAATACTTTTCGTACAATTTCCCTGCAGCACTTTCGAAATCATTTTGAAAATATAAAATCTTCCTCTACCCTGCGATGTAAAAAGCAGAGCCGAAAGAGTTCGAAATATTATCTACACTTATGTACAATTTCGCCGTTTCACTGCCTTTTGAGCTCGCACACAAGCAAAAAATATCGGATGATCGTTAGAATAAACACTCAATTTCAGAAACAAACATTTATAAACGTTAGTTCGTGAACTGTAAGCTTTGTAATATTCATAATATTCAGAACAAATCTTAAAATCGCTATCGTGCATGGCACCATTACAGGCGCAATTCCTTGTAAACCTGTAGTTTCGTAGAATACTGGAGGAAAGTTGGAATGTACGTATACACGATGTGACGCGCTTCCGCCATGATTTGCCGCATATGAGGGCAACTGGTTCACCTACTTTACTCATCACTCGTTTCGCAGCACTGATCGTCCATTACTGTTTAGTAGAATTAGCCACTCTGATGAGGCTGTACCCATCTGCTCTGCCCCAAACTTTGCCCTCTATTCTAACCACAACCGTATAGCCATTTCAGTCCTACACTATCTGACAACTAGGTTCAGAGCAGTTCTCGACTTTTTTCCTTCTTCCATTGAGGATATGTAAAATTCTGTGTATCACCAACAATGGCATCTTTCTCTGGATTGTGAAAAAACAGAAACTGCGAACTTTGAAATAACCCTTTTTCACTTTCACCGGAAAAATAAATATAGCAAACTCTGGGTTACCCGGTACTCAAGCATCCAGAATTCTCGTGCAACTAGCAAAAATTTAAAATTGAACATTTGGAACTTAATGCCGGCAAATTTCAATGCACATGGTGGATACCACTGATTCTGGCGTCGTCTTTCCCACATTGTTACCATTCATGCTATGACATGCTACGCACTCTAGTTCCAGTACGGGAATTAAATTATCAGGTAGCTGAATTCGTGATCGTATTGTTTTGTTTATCGGAAATCTTTCACCCCCTCGTGTCTCTGATAGCATTTTTTTCTCCTGTGTATGCTTTTCTGCTGACTTTGCCTTTCATTCTCTTTCACATTTCGATATTTGAAAAATTTGGTACTACCAACGCCAACCGACGGCCAAAATTACCACTTCCCATGGTGGCTTTGAGTTAACCGAAATGCCACCATGGGATCAATAGGTCATCATATGATCATGGTCAAAGCCACCATGAATCAATACCTGACGGCTACTTCATTGACTGTCTGTAGCAGTTCCTGTAAGGTTTGAAATCGGTTTGCAGTCACTAGTCGTGATACTCGTTAGCGGTCCCTGTCTGTGAGCACTAACTTGCAGCCGCAATAGCATCTATGATTAGCGTTTGAATTGGATATGCTCCACTGTTTATACACTCGTTGGACAATTTGTTTTGAAACACAAGCAAATTTGGCAACTTCCTTCACAGCCCATTTTTTGCTACCAAATGCAATAACATCCTTTGTTTGACAATTCGTTTCAGTAACACCCTTTTGACACTCAGTCAGGTCTTTCTTCTGACCTCTGATTCACTGCATGAACACATATGCATTCTGCTAGGGCTGAAAACACTACAGAACACATAGAAGGTTACATGCCTTTATATAGTGTTGCATTACTACTGGCGTGATATCTACCTATGTATCAAGTTAATACTATAGTCTGTTGGGAGAGTGACTAATTTTTTTGTCCTGTGTTTATAATGAAGAAAGTTTCTTTGTGTATCTGTCCGCTTATGCACTTGGCCCCCAGAAAAGCAAGAGGCCCAAACTTTGCACGAACGTTCCTTTCTCGAACTTCCTCAGCGGAAAAGCATAGACTATCCAATGGGGTGGGCAGATTTGAATATCTTGAATCGCTATGGACTTAATATTAGCGGTTAGCTAATATTAAATAGACTTAATATTAGCGGTGTCTCTCATAGGGTTGGGTTGTTTTACCTCTGAACGGTACTTTTTTTGCACACAATGGACTAAGGACCCCTAGGTTGTGTTGGGTTGTTTTACCTCCGAGCGGCACTTTTTGCACACCATGGGCTAAATGGCCAGGTCACATGGACCCCGAAGGCTCAGAGAAGGTTGGGGGAGGGGACCCACTGGAACAGCTGTTGGGAGACAGATGGTAGCCTCCCGTCAAAGCCATCCAGCGTGTTCTTTAACGTGCACAGGGTATGGCTCTCCCGCACACGGAGCCACGGCTTAACGTCCCATCCGACGGATGGCGGCCTTTCCAAGCCCATCGGTGTCCCCTACTGACCGTGGGCAGGGCGAGGAATTTTGCGGAGATAAATCTCAACGCTGACCCAGCTGGGACTCGAACCTGGGAACTACAAATTACGAGCCTGGCGCGCTACCGACTGAGCCACCCCCGCCCCGGCTAAGGACCCCTAGGACTCAGAGGTTTGCGGAGGGGACCTACTCAGGGCCGGCATAAACTTTTGCGGGCATTATATATGTACTGTGATGTATGTGGTGTGATAACTTTTGCGGCATTTATATGTACTTCTAAATTTTATAATAATAAATTATTTCTTATAAGTACAAATTGCGGCACATATCTACATACAACTTATAGGAACACCGAGTATATTATAAATATTACATAATTTTTCTCGCCGCAAAATCTTTAATTACGTCATCAAAATTGACCGATTTCGCTTTCTGTTGAAAGAGTCATCGATTAGCGGGATTCTGCGATTAGATTTATTATTGGGCTTAGAAAATAACTGACATTCTCTCTGGCGGTGGGACGTGGAGCTAGAGGAACGAGGAAACACTGTGTCGGCTACTGTGTTAAAGATAGGAAAATGGCGTCGTTTTTTACGATGAGCTTTTCGTGGCCTTTTAAAGAGCGGGGCCGGGGTTCCGGGGAAACCACTGAACCCGTTTCGCGCTGGCCCTGGACCCACTACACAGCTGTTGGGAGACAGACAGTGCACTAGTTTCCCGCCAAGGCTATCCAGTGTGTTCTTTAACGTGCACAGTGTATGGCTCTCCCGCACATGGTCCATCCGACGGAAAGCGGCCTTTTCAAGGCCATCGGTGTCCCCCTAGACCGTGGGCTGGGCGGGGATTTTGCGGAGCTAAATCACAACGCTGGCCAACTGGGACTCGAACCTGGGAACTGCAGATTACGAGCCTGACGCGCTACCGTCACCCCACGATTGTAGGAGGTCGCATAAGTTTATTACAATTCTATGGGGGTCGCAATATCAAAACATTTGAAAACCTCTGATTTAGAGAACGCACGCTATTCTTAAACTGTGGAAAATGTTACTGTTTCTTGTTAGGTTTATCATATTACACTCCGCAGAAGTAGTAAAAATGGTTGTTACTGAATTATCTAGTTGGAAAATTTTGAACAAATTAGGTTTCATTTTGTTTTAAGCAACCACTTTCCGTTGCAAAGCAAATATTATTTGCCTATCTACAAATTCTGATATATTGCGATTACAGTAAAACCTTGGATTGCGAGTAACTTTGTTTGCGAGTATTTTGCAAGACGAGCAAAGTTTTAAAATAAATTTTAACTTGATAAGCGAGCTAAGTCTTGTAATACGAGTAACATGTATGCGCATGTCTACCAACCGTCACGTTCGGTTTCAGTCGGTCGGTGTGCTTTACATATTTACTCAACATACGTACGAAGTATTGTTTATTTTCTTTCTAAACGTGGTTAATGCGTATTTTTTGATAACAGTACTGTAACCATGGCTCCCAAAAAGAAAACTGTTGAAAAAGAAAGTGATAAGAAGAAGTAAATGATTACGGTGGAAGTTAAGAAGGAAATCATCGAGAAGCACGCACGAGGTATGCGAGTGGTCGACATCGCAAGATTTTATAATAAGTCTACATCGACTATTTGCACAATATTAAAGAAGAAAAAAGAATTAAGGGGACTAGATGTAGCAAAAGGAGTCACGCGACTATCAAAGCAACGGCCACGTGTTCTGGAAGATGTAGAAAAGTTGCTTCTCGTGTGGATAAACGAGAAACAACTAGCAGGTGATACTGTGACGGAAAACTGTATCTGCGAGAAGGCAAAGATTTTGTACGCCGACCTCATAAGTAAACTGCCAGATACGTCGATAAGATACGAAGAAGGCTTCAAAGCGAGCAGGGGCTGGTTTGACAACTTTAAGAAGAGAAGTGGTATCCATAGTGTTGTGCGACACGGAGAAGCTGCGAGTTCGGACGTTAAGGCAGCTGAGGCGTTCGCCACCGAATTTCCGAAACTCATGATTTCCGAGTGTTACCTACCATAGCAAGTTTTTAACTGTGACGAGACAGGACTTTTTTGGAAAAAGATGCCAAAGAGGACTTACATTACTATAGAAGACAATGCAATGCCTGGTCACAAGCCCATGAAAGACCGTCTCACCCTCTTGTTTTGTGCTAATGCAAGCGGGGATTTTAAAATTAAGCCCTTGCTGGTGTATCATTCCGAGAATCCACGAGCCTTCAAGAAATGCAAGGTACAGAAGAGTCAGTTAAACGTTATGTGGAGGTCCAACAGCAAAGCTTGGGTCACTCGTATCTTGTTCGTTGAGTGGATCAATGAGGTCTTCGGTCCTACAGTGAAAAAATACCTTTTAGAAAATAATCTGCCACTCAAAGTTTTGCTAATTATGGACAATGCCCCTGCTCATCCTCCAGGTCTCGAGGATGACTTACTGGAGGAATTCGAGTTCATTAAGGTGAAGTTCCTTCCTCCCAATACCACTCCACTACTTCAGCCCATGGATCAGCAAGTCATTTCGAACTTTAAAAAGCTTTACACCAAAGCATTATTTCAGCAGTGCTTTGAGGTAACTGAAGGAACAAATCTTACCCTCCGAGAATTCTGGAAAAATCATTTCCACATCGTGAACTGTCTCAAGATCATCGATAAAGCTTGGAATGGGGTCACCAAGAGAACGCTCAATTCTGCTTGGAGAAAACTGTGGCCTGACTGCATTCTAGGAGATAACTGTGAGGGGTTAGCTCACGAAGAGGAACTGCCAGTTCTCGATGAAATTGTCTCCTTGGGGAAGAACATGGGACTGGAAGTGAATGAGGACGACATTCAAGAGCTGGTGGAGGAACATCGCCAGGAGCTGACCACCGACGAACTAATGGATCTGCATCGCGAGCAACAGCAAAAGTTTGTGGAGGAGATCTCGTGTGAGGAAGACGAGAAAAAGGAGGAGGAATCACTCACTTCAAATGAGATTAAGGACATGTGTAAAATGTGGGAAACAGTCCAAAATGTTGTAGAAAAACACCACCCAAATAAGGCTGTGGCAATGCGAGCAGTGAACCTTTTTAATGACAATGCAATGTCACATTTTCGGGAAATTATAAAGAGAAGGCAGAAGCAAATGTCCCTTGATAGTTTCGTCGTTAGAGTTACACAAAAGAAAAAAGATTCCAGTGTTCCAAACGCAAATTAATTGTGTGTATTATTTTTATGTACCTATATGTATTCTTTTTATTTTGTATTAAACATTTTATTTGAATAAATTTTTTGTTGTGGAACGAATCATTGGGGTTTCCATTATTTGTTATGAGTTATTCGCTTTGATATACGAGTGCTTCGGATTACAAGTACGTTTCCGGAACGAATTAAGCTCGGTAACCGAGGTACCACTGTATATTGAAACCAAAAACAAAATAAACGGGTTTTAGTAGAATAAGCATAAAATTTATAAATTATTAAATGAATCGCAGGACACTGTAGAAATAAGCATCTGATTTTCTCCCTGATCCTTACACTGCCCTCAGTGAGAAAGGGTACACCAATGGGCTTGTAAAGCCGCCGTCCATCAGATGGGGCATTAAGACGTTGCTCTGTGTGCAGTTGAGTTATATCCTGTGCTTTGAAGAACAAGTTAGATGGCCTTGAGGAATTTCCATTTGTGTCCTAAAGTTGTTTGTGGATCCCCAAATCCCCAACTTTCTCAACTTCTGTGACATGGCTATTTAGCTATTGTGTGCAATATTGCGTCGTCCAGGCAAGATCTGGGGGCACACTCTTCATCCCCTTTGAGAATGCTAGCAACCGGATCGGAGGCGATATATATATTAAATATATATATATTGCCCTTTTTTTCCCCAATAAATTTGTTAAGATCACCAAAACGGAAGGAAAAAAAATGTATCTCGGACGGAGTATTGTTTCATTCCTGCTCGATCTTGCCCCTTCATCTACTGATGGCTTTATTTTTTTTACATCCCAGCCTGCATACACCGAAGAGCCAAAACATTATGACCAGCGCGTCTTTATGCCAATCGAAGCAACTGCGGGCAAACAACGGCGCGTGTGCAGGTCGTGAAATGGGATAAATAACACCTGATACTGAGCTCTGTCAATCAGTGTTATTCTTGTTCTTCAGATGGGAAAGGCAGCAGACTTAAGTGAATTTAACAAAGGCCAAATTGTAACTGCTAGATGACTGAGTCAGAGCATTTCCGAGACGGCAAGGCTTGCGTGTGGGGTGCTCATGGTCAGCCGTGGTTAGTACCTTCAAAAAGTGTTCCGAGGAAAAAAACCATGAACTGCCAGCAAGGTGTGGGCCGACCACAGCTCATCAATGCTAGAGGTGAGCGAAGGCTATCCCGTATGGTAGGAGCCAACAGAAGGGATACTGTGGCACAACTCACCCGTAACTTGATTGCTGGTGATGGGAGTAATGTGTCACAACACACAGTACATCAAACCCTGCTGAAAATGGGGCTGCGTAGCCACAGGCCACTCTGAGTGCCCATGCTACCTCAGTTCACTGTCAAAAGCGCCTACAATGGGCATGCGAGCATGAAAACTGGACCTTGAATGATTGGAAGAAGGTCGTCATCTCCGATGAATCTCGTTTCCTGTTGCACCATGCAGATGGCTGGGTATGTATGCATCGTTTACCTGGGGAAGTGTTGGCACCAAGACGTACTGTGGGATGAAAACAAGCCAGTGGAGGAATGAAATGCTTTGGGCAATGTTCTGCTGTGAAATCCTGGGTTCAGTCATTCATATGCTGGAAACTACGACGTCTATCACCTACCTATACATCATTGCAGACCAGATACATTCTTTCATGGCAACGGTATTCCCTTCTAGTTGTGCCTTCTTTCAGCAGAATAATGCGCCAATACACACTGCCCGGATTGTTCGAAAATGGTTCGCAGAACATGAAGAAGACTTCTAGGTATTGCCTTGGCCTCCAAATTCCCCAGACATCCAATCGAGTTGGGTTGTTTTACCTCTGAGCGGCACTTTTTTGCACACCATGGGCTAAATGGCCAGGTCACATGGACCCCGAAGGCTCAGAGAAGGTTGGGGGAGGGGACCCACTGGAACAGCTGTTGGGAGACAGATGGTAGCCTCCCGTCAAGGCCATCCAGCGTGTTCTTTAACGTGCACAGGGTATGGCTCTCGCGCACACGGTACCACGGCTTAACGTCCCATCCGACGGACGGCGGCCTTTCCAAGCCCATCGGTGTCCCCTACTGACCGTGGGCAGGGCGGGGAATTTTGCGGAGATAAATCTCAACGCTGACCCAGCTGGGACTCGAACCTGGGAACTACAGATTACGAGTCTGGCGCGCTACCGACTGAGCCACCCCCGCCCCCAATCCAATCGAGCATTTGTGTTTTGTTGGAACAGCATATCCGATCTGCGGTGGCTCTACCACGTAATTTAACAGAGTTAAAGGATCTGCTGCTAACATGTTTGTACCAGATACCACACCTTTAGAAATCTTGTAGTGTCCATGCCTCGCCGGGTAAGAACTGTTTTGGCGGCGCGTGAAGGACTAACATCATATTAGGTAGTTGGTCATAATATTTTGGCTCATCGGTGTAGATGGTCATTTCATATCAATAAACAAGCACTCCTTAACAATTTCATAATTCAGCTTTTCACTAAAGCTTCATGTTGACTCCTGCTTTACTTAGAAATCAGTAAAGTGAATTTATCGGTGGATATTTTCATTGCTGCGAGGAGAATATTTGCAAAGAACAAAACTACATAAAAACAGCAAGTTTGAATATGTACGACCATTTCGTTGCTATTGATTGTCTCGGCGTTTCTAAGTGCAAACTCAAGGTGCGTTGTTTACGAATTTGCAGTTTTTTCTACCTGACACTCCAGTAAAAATGTTAGTCTGGTTTATCTCATTTGGAACTTCTTGACGTAGACATGAACTTTGGGAGCAATTGTATCACGGAAAATTATCACCTATAACAGAATTGTTGAGGTTTCTGCTCAAGTTTATCTTCACAGCTATTAACATGCATAAACAGCAATTATAATTTGAAACTCTAAATCACTCATTCAGCAATTCAAACTTATTCGCATAATTTGATAAATCAAAATCATCATAAATAAAGAGCAATTTGCATTATTGAAAGTAATCAAGTTGCATTTGGAGACAAGTTCGTAATTCTTTGTAACAACATGGACGCTTAATTCTTGAACCTTCGTATACTTTTGTAATCCTTTAATCCTAATAAAGCATATCGATTAATTTTAAACTAAATAGTAACAAAACAACTGCTGTAGATCACCTAAAATTAAAATCTATCACACTTAAAGTTTAATACGAAAATTTAGATAACTTACCAATCATTTTGTTCATCAACCTACTCTAAAGCCATTTTTCCTTACAGGTAGTGTTGCCAAATACTGAATATAAAATTTTTCTTTATTCTCTTTTCTCAGATGTAGAACAAATGATTTAATGAAGTAAAACATTTTTTTTTATTCTTAACCTATTCGGACCTGAATTATTTTTAGGAGAAATAAAAATATTTGAGGATGGTTAATGTGTTACTTTTTTATTCTTAACCTATTCGGACCTGAATTATTTTTAGGAGAAATAAAAAATATTTGAGGATGGTTAATGTGTTACAAGGATCTAAATATGACAAAAAAATTTACATTTTTATTTTTTATTTTGAGTGATTTTGAGAATATCAGTTTCTCTTTTTATCACCCGAGTTAGAAATCATTTATCTATGTTCGTATTGCTCGTGCAAACTTTTGAAACAACTGTGCATAATTATGCACAATGAGTCCAAAAGGGTTAAAGCAGCAAGTTCTCATTCTTCTAGAGAAAAGTTAAGTTGATTTAGGTTACAGCTGTTTAAAAGGTTGACGCTATTCAACTGAATAAATTAATTGCGTTAAGAATCGGAAGGGTTACAAGCAAAATCAGCTTTACTTTGATTTCAGATTTTAAAAGTATTTTGGATTATGGATTTCATCTGACAAATTCATCTGTTTTATGAAAATTACGAAAGCAACATCCATCAATCGATGTGAGAGTAGTATGTGATGGTATTAATTTATACAAGTTAAAATTCAGTCCGGTGTTTTAATCATAAAGTGCATTTCAACGGGTTTAGAATAAAGTCCATAAAGGGCATTTAAAACATGTTCCAAAAAGGCACGCATCAGCTGCAGTTAGGAACATTTGTAGTCTTTGGCATTAATGGAACAAACTAACGAACATGTCGCTTTGGACTGAAAATTTCGTACCGGCAACTTCGATTTGGAAGATGAGATACATTTTGGACGCCTTTAGTTCATACAGATCAGTTAGCATCTATAATTAAAGTGACCAAACACAGAAAGAAATTGCAGAAAAGCTTTGAATTTCATCTGTATAACATTAAGATTACATTAAGAAACTTGGCTGTATTTTAAAGAGCAACGTTTAAGTACCATATGAACTGTCAAAAAAATTTAATTTAAAAATAAACATCCCTTCAAGCAGCTGCGTGCCACAGAGGTCTGCCTGTCAGTTTATACGCCGAAATAGAAGATCTGTCAGGATGGCGCAACCTCAGCAGAAAAACAACACAAACATCCATGACTTACCGAGATTCGAACCCAGGTGCCTTTGATCACTAGTAAAGCACGCTAACCACTCAGCCACAGGACGGCTAACAAAATATTTACTGGACCGATTAAATGTGTGTCTTATCGCGTCTAACATATTTCAGATCCTTTTTTTGGATCGACATCTTACTGACGATGAAACTCCCCCCCCCCCCCCGATACGGGACCACCTTGTCGAGGGGGAGGGGGGGCTTGAGGGCCTAAACGAGTCGAAGGCTATGCTGACTATAGTGGGACCAGTCGGACAGGCCAAGATGGAAGATGGCCGGACTAAGAGTTCCAGTCACGGGAGCCGAGGAAACTTGGGATCTTTATATCCTTGTTTGTGGCTGTCCGGGACATAGATTAAATTTAGGTTTTGACTGATGGATGAGTTTTACTCCTATAGTACTGCTCGCCATTAGGTAGTCAGGGATGAGCTGTATCTATATGGTACTGTTTTGTCCCTGACCGTAGATAGCGATAAACATGGCATTATCCCAATACTGATAGTGCTTTAGGTCCTATTTCCTAATTTCAAGGGTGTCCAAACAACTGTTGGTGAGTTATTTTCGTTCCAAATTATAACGTTCCTACTGCAGTAATATCTATGGGCATATGGAAAGATTGGTTGGGTTATTTTACTTCTAGGAGGCTTTAGCATACAATAAATGGCCAAGTTACAAGCACCCCAAGGACTCAGAGAAGGTAGAAAAAGGAGACCCACTAGACAGCCGTTATTAGGAGACAGACGGAAGCCATCTAGCGTGTTCTTTAACGTGCACCGGCTATGAGTCTTCTCCATGCGGATCCACGGCTTAACAGCCCATCCAACAGATGGCAACCTTTCCATGCCCGTCGGCGTTTCCTTTCTCATTGATGTTAGAATGGGATTAGCAGAGAAATTCTCAATACTGTCACAGTTGGGATTCGAACCTGAGAACTATAGATTACGAATACCCGGCAGAACCAACCTCCGCCCCTTTTAGGAAAGAATCTGACAATCGTTTCTGATCGCAAAGCTGAATTGCGACTTTGCGTTCTATTCATTAAACGACTGAAGTGCATCAAAAGATTTTGATTGAATTGGATTGTTTTACCTCTGAGCGGCACTTTTTTGCACACCATGGGCTAAATGGCCAGGTCACATGGACCCCGAAGGCTCAGAGAAGGTTGGGGGAGGGGACCCACTGGAACAGCTGTTGGGAGACAGATGGTAGCCTCCCGTCAAGGCCATCCAGCGTGTTCTTTGACGTGCACAGGGTATAGCTCTCCCGCACACGGGGCCACGGCTTAACGTCCCATCCGACGAACGGCGGCCTTTTCAAGCCCATCGGTGTCCCCTACTGACCGTGGGCAGGGCGGGGAAATTTTGCGGAGATAAATCTCAACGCTGACCCAGCTGGGACTCGAACCTGGGAACTACACAAAAGATTTTGAAAAAAAAAAATTTGCTCTAGTATAGTTTGTATTTCTAAGGTATTCTCTGTAGCGTGGATCACAAGAAAATTAATTATAATTTAATATGTCAATATGAGTTAAAAATATTGATAATTTCTTTATTGCCAAATGTTTTGTAGCTTCGAAAAACGAATCTTTTTGCTCTTCTGAAAAAAAAAAAAACGCGGGTGACCTTGAACTTTTTTATGCAAAAAGAGCATTTTTCCAGGGATACTGTTGCAGTCTGAATAAACGACTACTTTAAGGCCACGTATGAGCAACACAGTTGCTTGTGTATCATTGATGATCAAATTGGATGAAATCGTCAAGTGGCATACTTGAAAGTTCTCAAGGGGTGGAGATTTGGGTTGTTTTACCTCTCAGCGGCACTTTTTTGCACACCATGGGCTAAATGGCCAGGTCACGTGGACCCCGAAGGCTCAAAGAAGGTTGGGGTAGGGGACCCACTGGAACAGCTGTTGAGAGACAGATGGTAGCCTCCCGTCAAAGCCATCCAGCGTGTTACTTTAACGTGCACAGGGTATGGCTCTCCCGCACACGGGGCCACGGCTTAACGTCTCATCCGACGGACGGCGGCCTATCCAAGCCCATCGGTGTCCCCTACTGACCGTGGGCAGGGCGGGGAATTTTGCGGATATAAATCTCAACGCTGACCCAGCTGGGACTCGAACCTGGGAACTACAGATTACGAGCCTGGCGCGCTACCGACTGAGCCACCCCCGCCCCGGTGGAGATTTAACGTGTTCGAGTGTAATAGGGAGTTTGCCTCAGCTTCTGATTTTTGAGACCGTCTTGAAAATTTATGCTATTCAATCCCTCATAGTGGAGTTTATGACAGCATAATTCCTTCCTGAGTATGCCACTGGAGCTTCAACAAAATAAGGGATGGGCACTCCCACGCCGTGGTTCACCTAGTTTGCAACCAGATGTTCCCAAATTTGAGACCCAGTTGCGAATACTTTAAGTTTTTCTCTGCTAAACACTCACTCTGCTTTCTGGTAAAAATGAAAAGGCCGCTGTCAATTGGATGACACATTAAGCTACTTTTTAGCTGAAGGGCAGCATAGAAAACTAAAATGGAAAGGCTGGCTGGCTGCCAAAGAAATGAATAATCAATAGAGTATGTATAACTAAAGCAAAAAGACTAAAATGACACATAAGCAATATAATTTTATTAAAATTGATTATTTTAATGAGAATTCGCTGGACCGAAGTTGGATTTCCTGTCTTCTATACGTTTTTTTTTACAAATTTATTTGTCATCAGGGGGGGGGGGGGGGGGGGGCTCAGTCGGTAGCGCGCCAGGCTCGTAATCTGTAGTTCCCAGGTTCGAGTCCCAGCTGGGTCAGCGTTGAGATTTATCTCCGCAAAATTCCCCGCCCTGCCCACTGTCAGTAGGGGACACCGATGGGCTTGGAAAGGCCGCCGTCCGTCGGATGGGACGTTAAGCCGTGGCCCCGTGTGCGGGAGAGCCATACCCTGTGCACGTCAAAGAACACGCTGGATGGCCTTGACGGGAGGCTACCATCTGTCTCCCAACAGCTGTTCCAGTGGGTCCCCTCCCCCAACCTTCTCTGAGCCTTCGGGGTCCATGTGACCTGGCCATTTAGCCCATGGCGTGCAAAAAAAGTGCCGCTCAGAGGTAAAACAACCCAACCCAATTTGTCATCAGTAATTCTCGGGCCGAACAAAAAGAAGTGGTTGCCCATAATTTGCCCAGGTTTGCATTAAAGTATGACCAATGTCCAAGAAAGCTACACCCGGTGCACATTAAAACTTTGGAACCCTATGCTGGACTCAGTCGACTTTTCGATTTCTCTATTTTGGTTCAGTGTTGGACTAATTCGGATATTAAACCTCAGAGTTAACATTAATTGGCCAGCATCTGTTTTATTGATTGGACCTGTAGGGATGGACAAGGGAGGAAATTGGACCTGTAGGGGGCGAACAGCGAAAAGAGTTGGATCAGAAAAGATTAAAGAACACGCTGGATGGCCTTAACAGAGGCTTACATCTATTTCGTAATAGCTGTCCAGTGGATTCTCTGCCCCTTAACCAGCTTTGAGTATTTGTGGCCTTGTGATAGAGCCTTTTGCCCATTGTGTGTAAAAGGTTTCGCTCATAGTGCAGAGCGCGTTCAAAAAGTTCTGTAGATTTGCATTCGTTCCTCAGAAGTTTACGAGCTGCAACTTGTTTTAAAACTTGTTTAAACTTGTCTTTACGTGTTAAAAAATAAAGGCCATATCATCATTTCTTTCTTCGTTGGTGGCGCGTAAAGTTCGGTCTGCGAAATCTGTGCGTTGCTGCTATGGAGCCTCTACTAAAGACGTGGAAAGATTTTACGTATTCACAATGACGAAGCTTAGGGACGACGCGAAAAAGTCCATGCCGATTTATCACAAGTATATGGGGATCGTGCTTGTTCATGTGGCCCTGTCACAGGATTGATGCACAAATTCAGAGACGAACGGCAGAGCTTTTGAAGACCTCCCTCGTGCAGGAAGACCGAAGGAGGCCGTGAACGAGAGAATCAACGTTCAGATAATAAGGTTAGATGTCAGTGTATTGATTGGCAGTGTGGAAACAATTATTCATGAACATTTAAAGTTCCGAAATATCTGTGCACAATGGATATCCCACAAACTGACAGAACAGCAGAAAAAAGAGCTAGAATCGTGTAAGGAGGTGATAGCAATGAACCTAGCGGCTTGGGTTGGATTGTTTTACCTCTGAGCGGCACTTTTTTGCACACCATGGGCTAAATGGCCAGGTCACATGGACCCCGAAGGCTCAGAGAAGGTTGGGGGAGGGGACCCACTGGAACAGCTGTTGGGAGACAGATGGTAGCCTCCCGTCAAGGCCATCCAGCGTGTTCTTTAACGTGCACAGGGTATGGCTCTCCCGCACACGGAGCTACGGCTTAACGTCCCATCCCACGGACGGCGGCCTTTCCAAGACCATCGGTGTCCCTTACTGACCGTGGGCAGGGCGGGGAATTTTGCGGAGATAAATCTCAACGCTGACACAGCTGGGACTCGAACCTGGGAACTACAGATTACGAGCCTGGCGCGCTACCGACTGAGCCACCCCCGCCCCTTGAACCTAGTGGCCCTAAACGGTTAAAAGATATTGGCACAGGTGATAAGACTACGTTTGGGTTGCGAAAGACGGACCGCGTTCCCAAATCCCCCGACAAGACTTCCGCTCAAGGAAGAGGTGTTCACAATTTTTTTTTTTAATTTCCAAGGAATGGTAGAAGTGAGCACTTTATCTGGAAAAAAATGACTATAAATGTCCAATACTGTACCAACATGATTTTGTCCAAAATGGTTAAGGAGATGAAGGAGCAGAGTCCAACAACAGGCGTGTCAAGGGTTCTCCTTCTTCTTCACAATGCCAGTGCTCACAGAACCCGGCAAGTTACGGCTTATATAGAGTAGAAAAAAAATCAAGCAGCTACCCCATCCTGCATATTCACACGATCTTGCACTATGCGATTTTTGGTTTTTTACAAAAATTAAAAAGAAACTTGCTGGGAAGACTTTTTGAAGGGTGCAAGCCCTTGCAAAATACGTTCATTCAGAGTTGCGAGTATCACCAAGCCTTCCAGAATTGGCGTAGACGTCTGCAGCTTTGCATAGATGCTGGCAGGGAGTACTTTCAAAGACAGTAAAAGTTTTGTTGAGGTAAATACAATGGTTTTGGTTCTGCAAATGAATGTCAAGAACGTTTTGAAAGCCCCTCGTAAAACACTTAATCCATCGAAATAAATTTCTAAAAAACGGGAATTAAAATTTGTCCTTCACTTCTCAAAAGTTGACCCATCAGCAATCTCTAAACCAGGGGTTCTCAACCTTTTATGGTTCACGTACCCCCTGGAAATGTGTGTGTAACTGGCGTATCCCCTTTTATAGAAAAAGCTATAGTTATAGTATAACAATAGTTATTTTTATTTTGTTACCAGATCTAGCGGCTTTTGAGCTTTCACGGCGTACCCCACGTTGAGAACCCCTACTCTACACTATTTCACCTGACATAAATTGCATTTTAACGTGAAATTTTGGTGAATTCAAGATTACGAGGCTGGCGCGCTACTGACTGAACATAATTAATAATAACGTAAAATGCATTTAATTGCATTTACGTAATTTCACGTTAAAAAATGTAATTTACATTACGTTTACGTAATTTCACGTTTTAATAACGTAATTTCACGTTAAATGCAATTATTAATTGTGCAATATATTTTATACAAGCTATCTTGAGACGCTGTTAACCCTTTCACGACTAAGGGGAACATTTTTCCCATTTTAAAATTGGTGATTTTCGTATTTAATTATAACCTTATCTGCATTTTTATACAGAATGTCAAAATAGAACGTATGCCGAACGCAATTACGTAAACGGGAACGTTTAGAAAACAAAAACAGAACTGTCAGGACGCATAATATATGTACTATGTGCAATGTCCATCTTTGCCTCACTACCAAAAGAAATTGCTTCGCAGAATATCATCATTAGCACATCATTTTGTATAGTAATTTTATTTCATAATTTTGTATTATTTTAGTTAACATTTTGTTCTAATAAACCAATAAATAAAAGACATTGCATAATAAGCCTAACTATAATTTGTGTTACCTTTATAGTCCATTGGGAAAAATATTTCCCATAAAATTCCACAAAATCTACACATTGTTATGTATTTTTCTTATGATTTTTATTTATTTTACGTCTAAACAAACTAAAATAAACAGTTACGTACTAATATTTACTCTTAGAAACCTTGTGGTCCTGAAAGTGTTAACAATAAATCTGATTATTAAAAAAATAATTCTTTTATCCCGCAGCTGTATTAATGGTAAAAACTACTCTAAAGGCAACTATTAGATGTGGGCGCAACTCACAGTCCCAATTTTTTTTTTTATTTCCTGCTTTATGTATAGATCGTAACTACTCATTAGGAACTGTAGTGGTTTTATTCTTCCGACAATTTTCTTTTGCCTGTGTCCCTTTTCCCCTCTTCCTCATTTAAATATGCTTGGGGAGGATATAACTTAAATTCGCTTTGTATATTGTGCCATTAGTACTTCATGGGGGGAGGGTCAGGTTCAGTCAGTAGCGCGCCAGCCTCGTAATCTGTAGTTCCCAGGTTCGAATCCCAGCTGGGTCAGCGTTGAGATTTATCTCCGCAAAATTCCCCCGCCCTGCCCACGGTCAGTAGGGGACACCGATGGGCTTGAAAAGGCCGCCGTCCGTCGGATGGGACGTTAAGCCGTGGCCCCGTGTGCGGGAGAGCCATACCCTGTGCACGTTAAAGAACACGCTGGATGGCCTTGACGGGAGGTTACCACCTGTCTCCCAACAGCTGTTCCAGTGGGTCCCCTCCCCCAACCTTCTCTGAGCCTTCGGGGTCCATGTGATCTGGCCATTTAGCCCATGGTGTGCAAAAAAGTGCCGCTCAGAGGTAAAACAACACAACGTTAAAGAACACGCTGTATGGCCTTGACGGGAGGCTACCATCTGTCTCCCAACAGCTGTTCCAGTGGGTCCCCCAACCTTCTCTGAGCCTTCGGGGTCCTTGTGACCTGGCCATTTAGCCCATGGTGTGCAAAAAAGTGCCGCTCAGAGGTAAAACAACACAACGTTAAAGAACACGCTGTATGGCCTTGACGGGAGGCTACCATCTGTCTCCCAACAGCTGTTCCAGTGGGTCCCCCAACCTTCTCTGAGCCTTCGGGGTCCTTGTGACCTGGCCATTTAGCCCATGGTGTGCAAAAAAGTGCCGCTCAGAGGTAAAGCAACACAACGGTAAAGAACACGCTGGATGGCCTTGACGGGAGACTACCATCTGTCTCCCAACAGCTGTTCCAGTGGGTCCCCTCCCCCAACCTTCTCTGAGCCTTCGGGGTCCTTCTGACCTGGCCATTTAGCCCATGGTGTGCAAAAAAGTGCCGCTCAGAGGTAAAACAACACAACGGTAAAGAACACGCTGGATGGCCTTGACGGGAGACTACCATCTGTCTCCCAACAGCTGTTCCAGTGGGTCCCCTCCCCCAACCTTCTCTGAGCCTTCGGGGTCCTTCTGACCTGGCCATTTAGCCCATGGTGTGCAAAAAAGTGCCGCTCAGAGGTAAAACAATCAAAAAAATCCAAAGTACTTCGTGGTTTGTTTGTTTTTTTCGATTAACGCTTTTGAGATTGTATTAGTTTGTTGCATACCCGTCACGCAACAATTTCCTTTGTTCTCTGAACGACGGTTCGCTGAATCGTCTTCCTTCCGCCTTTTAGTAGTAAAATACTTGTATGCTGGGTACAAAAAGCAAACAGGAAAGCGGACAGGGGTCTACAGACAGGATATTGATAAGCCCAGTTCCTGTTTCTCTCCTTTTCATTACTTGTTTTCATTTTCAGATTCATAAACGATGCAGGAAAATGTTTCGAGAATGCAATTTCACCTTGAGGTTTAGAGCAAGATGGCTTGAAGGTTAGGTAATGAAGGTTAGGCAAACCCAGAATGGCTTGAGTTTAGAGCAAGATGGCTTGAAGGCTGACTCTTCGTTTCCACCCTGAGCACAAGGATTTCGAGATATGATGCTGTGGTTTGCTTCCTGTGCATTGTCTGCAATGTTCTGATAGAATTCTAAGAATGGTTTCTGAGAATGATAGAATTTTAAGAATTGACTGCAAATCATGAATGTTCCTTCCAAATATCAAAGACAAGAACATCAGAAGCAACAGCTTTGGGTTGGGTTGTTTTACCTCTGAGCGGCACTTTTTTGCACACCATGGGCTAAATGGCCAGGTCACATGGAACCCCGAAGGCTCAGAGAAGGTTGGGGGAGCGGACCCACTGGAACAGCTGTTGGGAGACAGATGGTAGCCTCCCGTCAAGGCCATCCAGCGTGTTCTTTAACGTGCACAGGGTATGGCTCTCCCGCACACGGGGCCACGGCTTAACGCCCCATCCGACGGACGACGGCCTTTCCAAGGCCATCGGTGTCTCCTACTGACCGTGGGCAGGGCGGGGAATTTTGCGGAGATAAATCTCAACGCTGACCCAGCTGGGACTCGAACCTGGGAACTACAGATTACGAGCCTGGCGCGCTACCGACTGAGCCACCCCCGCCCAGAAGCAACAGCATTTGAATTTTGCCCAACATTAGGATTGACAAGAAACATCAAGATAAAATGCGTCAAAGTATGTAAAATCCAAAGATTGTTTAACTTTCCGAACACTTTTTATTCATTACACCTGCTTCAGTAACTTGATTTTTAAGTTCTGATAAAAACGAGGAACCAATGTAAATGCCAGTGTATTTTTCGGCCAGTTCGACTCTGGAGAAGAAGGATTTGGTTGGTTGGTTGTTTTACCTCTGAGCGGCACTTTTTTGCACACCATGGGCTAAATGGCCAGGTCACATGGACCCCGAAGGCTCAGAGAAGGTTGGGGGAGGGGACCCACTGGAACAGCTGTTGGGAGACAGATGGTAGCCTCCCGTCAAGGCCATCCAGCGTGTTCTTTAACGTGCACAGGGTATGGCTCTCCCGCACACGGGGCCACGGCTTAACGCCCCATCCGACGGACGACGGCCTTTCCAAGGCCATCGGTGTCTCCTACTGACCGTGGGCAGGGCGGGGAATTTTGCGGAGATAAATCTCAACGCTGACCCAGCTGGGACTCGAACCTGGGAACTACAGATTACGAGCCTGGCGCGCTACCGACTGAGCCACCCCCGCCCAGAAGCAACAGCATTTGAATTTTGCCCAACATTAGGATTGACAAGAAACATCAAGATAAAATGCGTCAAAGTATGTAAAATCCAAAGATTGTTTAACTTTCCGAACACTTTTTATTCATTACACCTGCTTCAGTAACTTGATTTTTAAGTTCTGATAAAAACGAGGAACCAATGTAAATGCCAGTGTATTTTTCGGCCAGTTCGACTCTGGAGAAGAAGGATTTGGTTGGTTGGTTGTTTTACCTCTGAGCGGCACTTTTTTGCACACCATGGGCTAAATGGCCAGGTCACATGGACCCCGAAGGCTCAGAGAAGGTTGGGGGAGGGGACCCACTGGAACAGCTGTTGGGAGACAGATGGTAGCCTCCCGTCAAGGCCATCCAGCGTGTTCTTTAACGTGCACAGGGTATGGCTCTCCCGCACACGGGGACACGGCTTAACGCCCCATCCGACGGACGACGGCCTTTCCAAGGCCATCGGTGTCTCCTACTGACCGTGGGCAGGGCGGGGAATTTTGCGGAGATAAATCTCAACGCTGACACAGCTGGGACTCGAACCTGGGAACTACAGATTACGAGCCTGGCGCGCTACCGACTGAGCCACCCCCGCCCCAGAGAGAAGAGGGATAGTAGTGTTATTCTCTCCTCTTCTTCTAGTGTATAGTAGGTACTATCTCTGAAATATTCTTTGCATTATTTTTGCTCTCAACTAAATGATCAATTCCGAAAGAGTTAATGCAGGAAAAAAATCTCTTAGTCTTCCAGGAAGAAAACTACTTTGATATACTGCCTCTTCCTGCAAAACGATCCTAACATTCTACATTTTAATGTTATTGCCAGTTGAGTGGTGACAAATTTAAAAATGACGTCGCTAAACGCGAAAGCACAGATATATTATGACCTCAAATTACCTAAAACTCGCCTGTACTAAACTGAGCTGCAGATAATCCGAATTCTTAAAAATCATGATAATTAGAAAAACTTAAAAGTGTGAACTTTTTTTTTGCATATGGTACCTCAGTTTGAAGAAGTTACAGAATTAAAGAATAAAAGTTTCTTTGCAAATAAATTTCGCCAAATATATGTTAACCATGTCCAAATCTAGTGGCGGATGGCCATGGTCTTCACTTAGCGAATCTGCCCTGCCACACTTTAGTAAACGGTTTATACATAACATTTAAATAATGGGGCGGGGGTATCTCAGTCGGTAGCGCGCCAGGCTCGTAATCGGTAGTTCCCAGGTTCGAGTCCCAGCTGGGTCAGCGTTGAGATTTATCTCCGCAAAATTCCCACGGCCATTAGGGGACACCGATTGGCTTGGAAAGGCTGCCGTCAGTCGGATGGGACGTTAAGCCGTAGTCCCGTGTGCGGGAGAGCCATACCCTGTGCACGTTAAAGAACACGCTGGATGGCCTTGACGGGAGGCTACCATCTGTCTCCCAACAGCTGTTCCAGTGGGTCCCCTCCCCCAACCTTCTCTGAGCCTTCGGGGTCCATGTGACCTGGCCATTTAGCCCATGGTGTGCAAAAAAAGTGCCGCTCAGAGGTAAAACAACCCAACATTTAAATACTGGTCTGGATTCCAACTACACCAAAAATGTTTGTTCGATTCCATAAAGGTGAGCGAAATTTAACTGGAGAGTATGTCTATAAATATCGGAATATTTTGAACTATTTAGGAAACCCTAAAGAGCAACCCCTTCCTCCTCCATTTTGAAAAACATGGTATCTAAACATGGTAGATAGGCAACATATCAGCTCCTGCATGAACAGTGAAGTCTGAATACCAGTTCTAAGTAATCAGCATTTTCTCTGGTCATAATGTAAACACTAAGATAATAATAATCATAAACACTAATCATAATGTAAACACTAAGAGTGTTTACATTTGCAGATTTTTAAAAAAAAATGATTACTTCCAAATAATTAGCTGATTTTTCTTCCGAGAAAGAAATTGTTATCGACTGCTACTGCGTAGCGTTACTTCCTAGGAACGAGTAATATTTTGCATCATATGTTGAGGATACAGCAGCATAAGTATTAGGAATAAAAAGTTTTAAACCATGTCGCGTAACGGATATACTTACGGAGAGTAATTAATTGAGACAAACGTAAAACCACTTTATCGTAGAATATGTGTGAACACAAATATCTGATGGCAACATCCTTCAACCCGATGGAGACTAAATTTAATAAGAGAAGCTCAACTCTTGTAGGTTTAGGGACGCGTAATTTCAAAATGGCTTGTCTTCTTCCGACGTGGTGCATTGAAACAGATAGCTGACCTATCATAAAGGGGAAATGGGATGTTTGGATAAGATGATGGAAAATTATTTCCAAAACATTGTTTCCATACCTTATCTCGTGTGATGGCCTGAGACAAAGGGGGGTAGAATTGGGGGGTGACAATGCGGTTTAGTCAGAAGGGCTGTCAACCGTCTCTGGTCTTAGAAAAATTTCGAGATGGGTCCTAAAACAGTGGTCAAGGCTGCGAGTGGGTTTTCATGTTGTAAGACATCGCGTCTGATAGGGAAGCAAAGGGGTATCGACAGCGCAGGGGGTGACGTGATCCAAGATTCATCCTTCAATAAAACGTGGTCCGTAGAAGGGGTGAGGTATCGAACGCTTGTTGCGTGTTCTAAAGCGCGTCTTTTATGTCACCCATACAGGTCACTAGACCATATTACCCCTCAATATTTTCCATAATTACGAATAATTTGTTTTTAAAACAAAGATTTTTTTTCGCCGTTTTCCTTTTATAATTTTTTTTTTATTTTTACCCAATAGCATTTTTTCATTTAATTTTCTGCAGGACAATCTTTTAAAACAGTTACTGCGGGATAGTCCATATTCTAGTGAAGGTCGAATTCGCAAAATATGGGACCTTGTAATTATTTTTGAGGATTGCATCAGCCATTCTAAACGTTGCCAACGAAAGTTTAGCTGTTCTTTGCAATTATTTTTGAGGATTGCATCACCCATTCTGAACGTTTCCAACGAAAGTTCAGTTGGACTTGGCGGAAACCGAGGGACTTATTCGGAAGTTTGTGATCAGTGAGGGGGAGTTTAATAGAGGGGGCGGAACTTTTGATAAGGGGGGATTAAAAAATGCATGTCAACCAGGGGGCAGTTATGATAGGGTTTTTAATAAAGGGGGCAGAACTTTTGATGAAGGTTTTTTTTTTATAAAGGGGTGGAACTTTTGATAAGGGGTTTTTTAATTAAGGGGGGAAGTCAAAAATTGGAAAAATTACGACTAAAATTGAGGGCTTTTCTAAATATAGTACTCATAATAATATAGTACTCAGCGTCTCCCCCACCATCAATAATGGAGTACCTCAAGGGGATGTCTTCAGCCCGATGTTACTGAACATCTTGCTGTCAGGCCTACCCTCTCGACTCGAGGAGAGAGTGGGTATTTCCATTTACGCTGATGATAAATTAATTTTACTTTTTTAATAAAGGGGGTGGAACTTTTGATAAGGGTTTTTTTTAATAAAGGTGGGAGTGAAAAATTGGAAAAATTACGACTAAAATTGAGGGCTTTTCTACATATAGTACTCATAATATACATTAGATGGCGCCACGGGTTTTTAATAAAGGTGAAAGGAATTTTTAATATAGGGAGGATTAAAAAATAAAGGGGGATTAATTATGAAATATTAGTTAATTATTAATTAATTATAAATTATGATTATCAATAAGGGGACGTGGCCGGAAGTGGGCGTGGTTTATGCCGTCATACCGGAAGTATCAATTACGCTCTTCTGGGACTTCACTACTTGCAGCACATATAACTCAGGATAGATATACTTGGAGAACTAAATTATGCTGTCTGGTTGGACCTCCGTAGCCCATGGCTGCTTGAGGATGATGATGATGATGCCCAAATTGTTCATAGAACTAGAAGATCAACATATAATCTTTGGCGAATATGGAACTATTGTTTTCAAAGGCAATAAAGTTCATCTTTTTATGATTTCAGCACCCTCTAAAGGTGGAATTTTAAACCTAATGGCAACACCTAAAGCATTTCTTGGCTATAAGTGATATTGAACATATTTTTACAGTTCTTAGATAATATAAAATTATTGAATTTGATTTTATTACCTACTCTTCAACATTATGTATATTGCCTATTTGCGATGTTACATATTAATTAAATTGTTGCTCTTACACTGATCATTGTAGTCATTAGCTAATTAATTAATCTGCTAATTAATTGATCTGTTAATTATTTATCATGATTGTCTTTTAATTAATTATCTTTCTTTTCTTTTTTTCATTCTTAAAACTGATAAAGCTTAGTAAAGCTTTTGTTTTCGGGTTGTTTATATGTTGGTTAAATTTAATCAAGAATTTCTATGATAATAAACTTGAACTCGAATTCATAAGTAACAACCTTAAAAGAATTTTTAATTTATCCCTCAAGAATAAAAAATTGAAATTCCTCACCCTCTAGGGTAAGCGGGAAAATGGATGCTGTTATGTAAACCCCTTGACAGTCATATCCTACCAGCAAAATGCATGAATGGATCGTTTACAACATTGTTTAAAGTTTTGCATTTTCCAACTTTAGGGACTTCTATCGGTACTAGAAAATTCGTACTACTAGAAAATACGGAACATGCAAATCTTAATAAATTATCAGTACCTATCTAAAAAAAGAATTTTTCATTTATCTTTAATCACAAAAGAGTTTAACGTCTATAGACGGATAGAGGGACAGACAGACAAAGTGAAAACAAAAGCTCTTTTTTTAAAAAAAAAGAACTAAAATTTAGAGGCAAGTGACCCGAACTTAGAGCATAATCCTGTTGTAGTATATAAATACATTCCAGTTAAACAATACAATATTCTTACGTCCATTTTTCCCCCAAAATATACGCAATATAAATGTTTACTATTCTTTTACCTCAGTTTAAGTTACTGAAATTCTTCAAGAGAGAAGTACCTCCTTAACCCTACTAGACACCACCTGTTGTGGCAGGTTATAAATCCTGCATTACTTCTATTAGGTTGGGTTGTTTTACCTCTGAGCGGGCATGTTAGGTTGTTTTACCTCTGAGCGGCACTTTTTTGCACACCATGGGCTAAATGGCCAGGTCACATGGACCCCGAAGGCTCAGAGAAGGTTGGGGGAGGGGACCCACTGGAACAGCTGTTAGGAGACAGATGGTAGCCTCCCGTCATGGCCATCCAGCGTGTTCTTTAACGTGCACAGGATATGGCTCTCCCGCACACGGGTCCACGGCTTAACGTCCCATCCGACGGACGGCGGCCTTTCCAAGCCCATCGGTGTCCCCTACTGACCGTGGGCAGGGCGGGGAATTTTGCGGAGATAAATCTCAACGCTGACCCAGCTGGGACTCGAACCTGGGAACTACAGATTACGAGCCTGACGCGCTACCGATTGAGCCACCCCCGCCCCTGCTTCTATTAGGTAAAGTCTAAAAGTTGTTTCACCTGGTACTAACACAAGAATAATTCTTGAAATAGATGCAATCACAACTTCCGGGTTTTAGACTCCACTGACAAGCACAATTAAATGGTAACCTTCGCATGTGCAGTGGCCTCTGTCTTATTTATTGTCAGCGATTTCGGGTTCTGGTACGGACAAGAAACAAATAAGCTCATTAAGAGTAGGATATTTTAGAATATATCTAGAGTAATTATGATGGGGAAAAATTAAGCACATCGATAGTGCAGTCAGTGTTACCAATTCACACGTACGAAATAAGCTAGACAAAGCCCTAAAAAGGCGTTTTGGCATGAAAAAAAACTAGTTTTTTTCAATGCTTGAGAAACAACATTTTATTTAGATCGCAACTTCAGTTGTGCAACGAGGCCTATATTCGAGTTTTGGGCAGGTGAATTCTCACTATTTTGTAAAAAACTGAAGCATGTTGGGTTGTTTTACGTCTGAGCGGCACTTTTTTGCACACCATGGGCTAAATGACCAGGTCACATGGACCCCGAAGGCTCAGAGAAGGTTGGGGACCCACTGGAACAGCTGTTGAGAGACAGATGGTAGCCTCCCGTCAAGGCCATCCAGCGTGTTCTTTAACGTGCACAGGGTATGGCTCTCCCGCACACGGGGCCACGGCTTAACGTCCCATCCGACGGACGGCGGCCTTTCCAAGCCCATCGGTGTCCCCTACTGACCGTGGGCAGGGCGGGCAATTTAGCGGAGATAAATCTCAACGCTGACCCAGCTGGGACTTGAACCTGGGAACTACAGATTACGAGCCTGGCGCGCTACCGACTGAGCCACACCCGTCTCTTCCATTTCAGTGTATTACATGAAAGCACAAGGAGAGTCAGAGCAAGCTGGTAAGTTCTTCAAGTGGATTTAGGCACATCGTTATAAGCTGATTTCATTCCATAGCTGATTATACTGGCAGCCTTAAGTCCATTTTATATTGTCAGGATTATTCACTTCACATGATGCAAATACACCATTCTGAAATACTAGTAACCTGAAGAGACAATATAGGTTGCATTAATTTATTTAAAAAAATTGTGAAGGAAGATTGTGAACAGAAATAAAAAATACGTTTAAGAACATATGCTTTATAAGTGAGGCTTAACTCGATCATCCCTCCTTTGACCTCCTTGATCAGTCTGTCCTTTTAGCCTTGGTTAACACCTTATGGAAAGGAGGCTAACATTTCACCGGAAACAAACACTGCATGTATACAGAGGTTGGGTGGCAGTTATAGAATGTACTTAAAAATATAATTTATGCGAAATTTTAAATCGTTACGAAAGTGGCCTAAAAACCCAAATATAAAACGGAAAAAGCTAGTTTTCTTACTTAAAAAAAAAGGGAAGATTTCCAATTTTCCAAGCGAGATAGCTTCTGAAAAAGCTAAGTTGGCAATACTGGTCGAGTACATCTTCTCCCTCTTTCCAAAAATAAGGCCTAAGAAGTAATATAATCCAAGATAAATACACTGCTCACAAAAATTAGGGAATATTTCAAAATGAATATAAAGCGATAAAAAAAAGAAGCTTTTGATTTTTTTTTATTAAACAAGAACATCAGAAAAGCAAACGACAAGTCAAAGAAAGTTGTTCGATTATGCAAATGAGATGCAAAACCAATTTTTATCTCATTGGTGAAAATGCACTATACGAAAGGCTGAAAGTACAGGAGTATCTGCACGTTTTCTGATCTTGAAAGTGCACATCCTGCAATTTCCCAGCCCTTGCAATGCCCCTGCAACACGATTTGCCCGAATGCGAAGCCTGGAGAGCCATAGGACGTCTTGAAGCTGGTCAAACACAGACGACAGTGGCAACAGCACTTGGAACATCCCAAAGCGTGATTAGCAGACTGTAGAATCGCTTTCAAGAGACTGGCACAGTACGAAGAAGACGAGGGCAGGGTCACCCATCTGCCACAACAGCAAGAGATGACCGCTACTTGACCTTATTGGCAAGAAGGAACAGGCGCAGCAGTGCAACAGAGCTGCGGGGACAGTTTCTTGCTGCCACTAGACGACGGATATGCACCCAGACCATGCGAAATCGGCACCATCGTGTTCGACTGCATACACGGCGACCAATGGTATGCATTCCGTTATCTGCCGAACACTGTAGAACCCGTAAAAGGTGGGCTGATGAGCATCGTCATTGAACCCGTGATGAGTGGTCCTCTTCTCTGATGAGTCACGGTTCAGTCTGCAGCCTGACAATCATCGTGTCCTGATCTGGCGTGAACGAGGAACACGGGAGAATCCACGTTTCATGCGAGAAAGGGACTCCTTCGGTGGTGGTGGTGGAATCATGATGTGGGCTGGCATCAGCATTGGTGGTCGTACCGACCTCCACGTCATCAGAAACGGATCGTTGACTGCTGTCAGATATCGAGATGAGGTCCTGCACCCTATAATGGTACCCTATGCTGGAGCAGTTGGAAACAACTTTCTTTTCATGGACGATAATGCAAGGCCCCACGGTGCGCATCTCGTCAACAACATGCTTCAGGAGGCAGGAATCGAACGCATGGACTGGCCTTCATGTTCTCCAGACCTGAATCCCATTGAACATGCTTGGGATGCACTAGGAAGACGTCTGGCAACCGTCCAATGCCTCCCACAACACTTCTTGAGCTGGAAGTTGCCCTGGAGCAGGAGTGACAGAAGTCCCACAAGAACTGCTGGACATTCTGATCCTGTCCATGCCCCATCGCTGTCAGTGTGTTTTGGCAGTCTTAGTGACAATATATCCTACTGAACAGTCAATGTGTGACACTCTCGTCCAGTTTGACATGCTTCTGTTCACCCCCACCAATATGTCACTTGCTACTCAATCACGACAATTGAGTTTGCATCTCATTTGCATAATCGAACAACTTTCTTTGACTTGTCGTTTGCTTTTCTGATGTTCTTGTTTAATAAAAAAAAATTCAAATGCTTCTTTTTTTTTATCGCTTCATATTCATTTTGAAATATCCCCTAATTTTTGTGAGCAGTTGTGAGAGTGGATGTAGAATTAAATATAAAAATATTAGCACGATGAGGTAGATCATTTATGTCGTCTCTCTCTCGAATAAACCCAAAAGTCGAGCCTTATGAATATTTTAATAAGTAGAATTATTGAAGATCTGATAAAAAGATGTTATTTTAATTCTCTACGAATGAGTGTTGCAACCCCGAGAAATCCGTAAACTTTGGTGCCCACCAAATTCAATAAAATGTTCCCGTTTCTTCAAATATTCACTCCCCTCAAAATGATTTCTAGTCAACTATCTCATGATACAAGCAAATAATCATTCTGTTATTAGAATAATCAGACATTGACCTTGCAAGCATGAGCAGCAGAAAAAAAGAACAACGTTTGAAAAGTTAACAGAGAAAGTAGTAAATGTCGTCAATATTTCAGGTTTTTTTGTCCTTGGCTCTCTATCCGTCCATGCTTTGCCTATATCAGTCGAATTATCCCCGTTCTCTCACTACCTGTTTCTTAGTTTTTTTTATATAGTATTACTAGGCAATCGTTTGGTTTCCTCTTACTCGTATTATTATCAACATTAGCATATTTTGATAACCCTGATAAATGGTCAAAATCTCCCAAGTCCATTTCTCGCAAGATCTTAAATTTTATAGCCTACAAAGACTGAGAAGTAAAGTTTCTAAACAGAGAATATCTGCTTGAATAAACTCTATCGATCATAATACATTGGTTTTCATAAATTAAGGAAAAATGAGAAAAATCGCGATAATTCGCCAAAAAATTGTCCGATCCACACCAAACTTGTTTATGTAACCGATAAAGTAATGCCGAGTGAGCATATCGTATGTAAATTAGTCTAGGTTGCGTCAATTTGTGTAATCGGATAGCGGCATAAGAACGGGTGTTTTGGAGTGGGTCGTTATTTTGTATTGTAAATATGAGTAAAGAAATTCGAAATAGCCATTTTATAGGAATGACCTCGAGACATCATTTGCCAAATGAACTGCGGTGGAGAGCTATTGGCGGGATCGAAGCAGGCCAAAGCCAGTCAGACGTGTCACGATGGCTGAATGTGAGTCCTTCTATGGTCCATAGACTGTGGAATCAATTTCTTAGTACGGATTCTGTGTCTCGAAAGTTTAGCCGAGGAAGGGCTACAGTTACGACCGCTGTACAAGACTGATATCTGAAATTAACAGCACGAAGGAGCAGGACCTCTACTCCCTCTCAGCTACGATCCTTCCTTGCAGTAGCCATTGGGAGAGTTGTATCAGCTTCTACTGTGCATAGAAGGCTTCATGAGGGAGGTGTGTATGCTAGAAGGCCAGTAATTTGTATACCCCTCGTGTCACGTCACAAGAGAGAGCGGTTGAATTGGGCACGTATGGTAACTGGACTGAAGAGTGATTCCGGACATTGTTTGATATGGAGAGAACGAGGTACCCGCTATCGTCCCAGTAACATTGATCAAAGAGACAGTTACGGAGAAGGTAGCGTGTGTGTTTGGGGTGGCATTTCCCTAGGTGGACGCACACACCTCTATGTGTTGACGAGTGTGAACCTCAATGCTCAAAGGTATAGAGATGACATCCTGGACCCTTATGTACGTCTTTACGCTGGTGCAATAGGAGTAACATTCATCTTACAAGACGATAACACTCGTCCATACAGAGCTCTACTAGTGGAACAATACCTTCAAGAGGAGACCATTATGCGCATGCAGTGGCTAGCTCGATCCCCGACCTAAATCGGGGCGGGGGTGGCTCAGTCGGTAGCGCGCCAGGCTCGTAATCTGTAGTTCCCAGGTTCGAGTCCCAGCTGGGTCAGCGTTGAGATTTATCTCCGCAAAATTCCCCGCCCTGCCCACGGTCAGTAGTGGACACCGATGGGCTTGGAAAGGCCGCCGTCCGTCGGATGGGACGTTAAGCCGTGGCCCCGTGTGCGGGAGAGCCATACCCTGTGCACGTTAAAGAACACGCTGGATGGCCTTGACGGGAGGCTACCATCTGTCTCCCAACAGCTCTTCCAGTGGGTCCCCTTCCCCAACCTTCTCTGAGCCTTCAGGGTCCTTGTGACCTGGCCATTTAGCCCATGGTGTGCAAAAAAGTGCCGCTCAGAGGTAAAACAACCCAACCCAACCCAAAACAACCCGACCTAAATCCGATTGAGCATGTGTGGGGTGCTCTAGGGAGACGTGTTGTTGCTCTCAACCCGCCACCTGAAACAAAGGGGGAGCTTATTACTGCTTCAAAGGAATAATGGTCGTTACTCCTTACTGAGCTGATTCACAATATCATAAACAGCATGGAACATCGCTGTCGTGCCTGCATTGCTATAAGAGGTGACCACATTCCTTATTAAAGAACTTTTCCCATTGCATTCTAACACCTCATTTTTGGGCAAGTTCCTGTATTACTTTTTGACGAAATATGTTTCTAGTGTAAAATATTTTATGCCATTCTGAAACCAGTATTGTAATTCATGTTTCCATCAAATTTCATTAAAATCATTCATATAGTTTTTTGTCTATCATAATTTTTCTGAGTTTTCCTCAATTTATGGAAATTAGTGAATTAATACGCTAACTTACATTTCTTTTGTATTCTATGCAAATCTTGTTTTTCTGGATTCGTGCCAATGCTGTAAGTGTGTTTGAGTTTTGACACGTGTCATAAAGGAAGTTTCTTGCTTCAATAACAACATGATAGAGTGACTCAGAACTTATGGCCACCCACAGCAACAAGAAAAGTATGGTGACGAATGAAGCTTGTAACAACCCCATCATTCAGACCTTGAGGGTGCGACCTCTCTTTCGATTACACAATAATCACGGAAAACGAAAGAAAGGCCATTCGCAGAACTTGCACATGCGTGGTGATCGTTATTGTCGTGTAGTAGAGATGAAGGACGGTAAAGCTGCCTTACTTCCGGTGAGGAAAGGAAAGCACAAATGCAATGAAATGGTACAGTCGCTGAAAAAGTATCCGAACACTATGGTTGATTACAGAATTCAGAAAAAATATCTGGTAACGATTTTTTTTAGAAATTAGTGATCTGGCAACCTTCGTGTCACGTGACACGAAGGTTGCCAGATCACTAATTTCTAAAAAAATCGTTGACAGATATTTTTTCTGAATTCTGCAATCAACCATAGTGTTCGGATATTTTTTAACATATATAATGCGTATGAATATATAATGCAATGAATGTGGAGCGTGTGCAGTTACCGTTCGCAGCAAACTGGAGCGGTTGCGGTTAATGTTCACAGCACATTGGATCGTGTGGGCTCACTCACGGAAATATTGAGCATGTGAACGGTAACTGGAGCGTGTACAGTTGCTGTACACGCTCCAGTTATAATTTCGGAGCGTGTACAGTTGCTGTACACGCTGTACAGTTGCTTGTTTTGGAGAACATTGATACAGTTGCTGTACACGCTCCAGATATTTTTCCTCAATTCTGTAATCACGTGACACGAAGGTTGCCAGATCACTAATTTCTAAAAAAAAAATCGTTGCCAGATATTTTTTCTGAATTCTGTAATCGGATTTTCTGAATTCTGTTCGGATACTTTTTTGAGCGACTGTACGTCCTTTACTCACCGTACAAGTTATTTCGTGTCCAAAGTTTTGCATTTAATTTTTATCAGCCAAATAATACGATATGAAATAAGCGAATCATAATATTATAACTGTGCGAAATATTGATATAAGCAGGGCTGGATCTAGTTAAGATATACACAGTCGTATCAGAATAATATGACCACCTACCATACTATGGTAGGTGGTCATATTATTCTGATACGACTGTGTATATATATATATATGTGTATATCCCATGGCCGAGTGGTTAGCACGCTTGGCTACTGATCTAAGGGACCTGGGTTCGAGTCCCGGGTAAGGCGTGGATGTATGTGTCGTTTTTCTGCTGAGGTCCTGCCATCCTCATAGACCTTCTACTATGGCATATAAACTGACAGGCTCCTGTCAGACCTCTGTGGCAAGCAGCTGCTTGAGGGGGTATTTAATTTTTTTTATTTTATATGAATGAATAAATAAATACCCCCTCAAGCAGCTGCTTGCCACAGAGGTCTGACAGGAGCCTATCAGTTTATATGCCACAGTAGAAGGTCTGTGAGGATGGCAGGACCTCAGCAGAAAAACGACACATACATCCATGCCTTACCCGGGGCTCGAACCCAGGTCCCTTAGATCAGTAGCGCTGTCCAGTAGATCAGTAGCGCTGATCAGTAGCGAACCCAGGTCCCTTAGCCAAGCGCGCTAACCACTCGGCCATATTGGTCAAATATTTTTGATTGGATATATATTCAATAAATATATATTTTTATTAAATATATTCAAAATATTTCGTCAAAAATTGTCTGTGTTTAATTCCTAATTTATGGGAATTGTTGAGCAAAGGGTTTGTTTTTGAACCTTGAACACAGTTCCAAGGCCATTAAAAATTTCGTTAGCTTTTGCATTTAAATCTATTTATATTGTTTTCATAATATCGAGGCAAAGTGTTAAAAGATCGATTACTTAAATGATTAGTGTGTTTGACTTGCACATCAGTGTGACATGGGTTGGGTTACCTCTGAGCGGCACTTTTTTGCACACCATGGGCTAAATGGCCAACGCTAAATACAACGCTGACCCAGGTGGGACTCGAACCTGGGAACTACAGATTACGAGCCTGGCGCGCTACCGACTGAGCCACCCCCGCCCCGTATTTCTCGCGATATCTTAATAAAGTGTAGCGTGTTTTGAATAGGCAAGATCTGACTAGTAAAACCGTGATTTATCACATTTTTAACATTGAAGACTTTTATATAGGCTAAATGCAGCCTATTCGTAAGTACACTTTGTAAGTAATGATGAGGTTAGGCAAAGGCGTCGGCCTCCTCAAAGACCTCCTTTAAACAGCATATTGTGCAGAGAGAGACTCCGTTGGTTTGACCATGTTGCCCGTATGGATAATTATAGATTAGCAAATAGGATTATGAACAGTGTGCCTAAAGGCCTCAGAAAGAGGGGGAGACGTAGGAGGTGGTGGGCAGACAATGTCAAACAGGACCTTGTTAGAATTGGTGTACAGTTTTGGAGAACATTGTACATGTTTGGAGACCTAAATTGGATAATCCGGTGGACCTCCATAGCCCATGACTTCTTGAGGATGATGATGATGATTCAGTTAATAAATATCCTTCTAATTCGATATTGTACGTCTACATTAACGACGTTTGTTTTTCGTGACCAAAAAGAAATGTGTGAAAAAATAATCTAAACTTTTCTGAATTAGTGCAAATAAAGTGGAAAAATAATGTTACACTAATGCTTATTATTACAGCTGAACTGTAATTTGAGATAAATATGCATACGTTTTAATATATGTTTTTTTTTTTTTTCAAATAAGGAAGGGGCGGGGCTCAGTCGATAGCACGCTAGGTTTGTAATCTGCCGTTCCCAGATTAGAGTCCCTGCTGGGTCAGCATTGAGATTTATATCCGCAAAACTCCTCGCCCTCCTCACGGTCAGTAGGGGAGACTGATGGGCTTTGAAAGGTCACCGTACGTCAGATGGGACCTAAAGCCGTGGCTCCGTGTGCGGGAGAGCCATAACTCGTGCATGTTAAAGAAAATGATGGCCTGATGGGAGGCTACCATCTATCTCCTGTCCAGTGGGTTCCTTCCCCCAACCTTCCTAGAGCCTTCGGGGTTCTTGTGACCTGGCCATTTAGCCCATTGTGTGCAAAAAAGTGCCGCTCAGAAGTAAAACTTTCCAACCCATAATAAGGATTTTTCGGAAACTATC
Source organism: Ryuthela nishihirai (assembly GCA_038380435.1). Classification (NCBI taxonomy): domain Eukaryota; kingdom Metazoa; phylum Arthropoda; class Arachnida; order Araneae; family Heptathelidae; genus Ryuthela; species Ryuthela nishihirai. Next base: position 66,943,960 of record JAWZYU010000019.1, on the reverse strand, counting down.
TCTTTTTTTATCATAAGATGTTGTTCTCGATTTCCACGGTTTCGATATACATGGTGATTTTCCGGAACCTATCTACAGCACGCTTGGCTACTGATCTAAGGGACCTGGGTTCGAGCCCCGGATTTAGGCTATGGATGTGTGTGTCGTTTTTCTGCTGAGGTCCTGCCATCCTCTCAGATCTCCTACTGTGGCATATAAACTGACAGACTCCTGTCAGACCTCTGTGGCAAGCAGCTGCTTGAGGGGGTATTTATTTTTTTATTTTTTATCTACCGTGTAAATCGAGAGATGGGTGTATTTGTAAATTTTCTGTATGATTAAATTGCAGCTTAACGCTTAAAAATGCACTGATAATAAAGGTTCATAAACCTTCGTCACAGATTTTTTTCTATGGCGCAGTGCTGTCCAACTTCTCTAAGACCTCGGACCATTTTTCCTTTCGCCAATATTTCGCGGGCCAAAAAAAAAGAATGGGACAGGATAGGTAATTGAAAAGTCAGTTCATGAAATCTCAAAAAATTATTTTATTTTATACGAAAAATAATAAGTGATAATAAACTGATATAAATTTTCTAAACCTTATCAAATATTTAATAAATTTAATGGGAGCATTGTGGCCGTAGTTGTTGGGCAATAAGAATAGAATGAGTAAGTTGAAATAATGCAATAATAATTGCAAATAGAATGAGTAAGTTGAAGATTGCATATCAAGTAAGTAATATAAGTTGCCAAAAAATTATAAGATGGATTATAGATATTTATTTAAAATTTCAAGTAAAAACTTGATTTTGTTCGCTGGGCCACAAAAATCTTTGTGCGGGCCGCTAGTTGGACAGCGCTGCTATGGCGCATTATTTTGATAGATTCCTGTCAGATTTTGTGACAAGCAGCTGCTTGAAGGATAATTTATTTACAAGTGTTTTTTTTTTGCAACATATAGCAGACTAATAGATGAAGATGAAAGCATTAATAAAATGCTATTTTAGTCATTTTGTCGATCGACAGCATGGAGCAAAATTTACAACATTTCAATATAAATTTATATGAGAGTGCAGTGGTTCTCAACCTTTTATGCTTCACGTACCCCCTGTAAATGTGTATGTAACTGGCGTACCCTTGTATAGATAGATAAAATTATAGTTATAGTATAACAATGGGAATAAAATAAAACATATGCATATAAACATTAAATTTTGTATTCATAAATTATATAAGCAAAAAATGCCATAAACAATTTAACAAATCTTATAAAATTATAAACATTTTACTGTGTAATCGGTGAAACAGCTCTCACGGCGTACCCCAAGAAATTTTACCGCGTACTCCACGTTCAGAACTCCTATGATAATGAATTACTACATAAACAACATAAATTGTTACTCTTTAATATAGGTATATTTTCTACAAAAAAAAAATTGATTTCTCATCAGGAATCCACCTCAATGTTTCAATTTTATTTCTGTTTCAATTCAGAAATTTAACATTAGCATAATGTTCAAAATATCCAAGTAAAAGTGCCTTATTCATGTATTGAAAATATTGCAATTTTTTAAAATGTTTCAATTTAAGTCTAAATTAATAAAAAAATTTTCAATTAAAACCATCTCAACTGCAACATTATGTCAAAGTTAAATGTTCTTTTGAAGAAAAAGACCACATTTTTTATTTTGAAAGTAAAATATTGAACTCGTAATTGTACTAATGATTGTAGGCAGCTCAACCCGATCAGTTTACACGAGCATGGCGACTGGAAAGTCGGTTGGTAACGCTCTTCTTATTACAAGCTCTCTAAGAAAAATTAACTAGCACCAAAATATAGGCAAAATTGCACAGGTGGAATAAATAAGAAATATTCCACTACTTTTATTTTTGAAAACATAAAAAGCACCGAAGGAATGTATATTGTAAAGATTACGATTTAACGGTCAGTGTTGCCGTTCTTTCACCTTATTAACATTAATCACTAAATATATCATCACATATAGAATCTCTAGCCGTAACTATAGTTGTGCCTGTACCATGACAATCAAATATCTATTTTAGAAAGTGCATTAAACACTGAATTTGAACATCTGACACAATATTTCAATATCTGACACATCTTCGTGTTTCGTTGCCCACAGCAACGAAACCTGAAGACAGGTACATAAATGCAGGAAACAGACCAATGAAAATAAATAAGTCAATTTTGTCATCATGATGAATTTTCACAAAGCGCTTTCTGCCGAAGTAATTATTTATAGTTCCTAATATAATTTGTATGCTGGCTCTTGCTTTTCTTCGCGTATTGTGACTACTTATATTTGGTTTGATAGCATTTAGCATCTAAAGCATTGGCGCCGAGTATGGAGGAGGAGGAGGGGAGCTCGTGCCCTCCCCCCTAAAATTTCTATTATATATCTACAGACAATATAAATATGTCTGGTATCCTGTTAATGTATGTGAGCACCCCCTTCCCCCTCTGAAAATTTAAAAACCCGGTGCCAGTTAGCTAAATAATGCATGTTTCCGACCATGAAAAAAGGGTTTTATTCTCTGTTTTGACGTTAACTGTTCTTAACTCTATACCACTACTACTTCATAATATGTATAATATTCTCTGCTTTCATATCATGCTCCTGCATGATATGAAACATAACACCAGATATAAATCCTCCATTGGGTTGTCTGTCGTCCTTTACTATTGAATCATTTGCATGCATTCTATCCTTGTTGAAATCTCTGCCAAAGTCTATTCACCACTGAATACCTAACATTGAGCCATCTGGCAACATCTGCTTGATTTTGTCCTCCTCGAGCCGATTTATAGCTCTCCGTAGAATATCTTCCTATAAATCCGTAGCACTTCTCCTCCCGTAGCACTTCTTCCGTAGCACTTCTTATATAATATGATACCTGCTCTCCGTAGCACTTCTTCCTATAAATGATACCTGGTATATATTATCGGACTAGCATCTATTTTGTGCGACAATCGTATGAGGCAGAGATGGTGCAACCTGGATACTATGGAGAGGGATCTGCAGGACACTTTCACCCATAATGTTATTTCAATAATCTGTTATCTTGAAAACTCCACTTCACAAAAGAACAACTTTGAAAACGGACTTTAATACTCACTCATTTTCGTATACAGTTGCCAGCGCCATTCATTTGAATACTGTACCTCAGTCGTGCGTCGTATTTTACTTATTATTCATGACTTTGGTCTTTTGCTATTATCGGAGTTTTAAGATATCGCGTTTTTATCATTTATTTCTTAATTTATAGAAACCAATATATAATGAGTACTTACATGTGAAAAGATATATTGATCCCTTTCAGATATCTAAGAAACACTTTATAGAAGCAAAATGTTTCACCATAGCTGAATACCTTGGCGACATTTGTTGCAAGATGTAAAACTGCCCTTTATCAACGATATTAAAATAAAATTTTCAAAATCTAATCTGAATACGAATGCTTCTCTCAATGAAGCTGCTATCTAGTATCAATCTAAGCTCACGGTCATAAACATTTTGGCCCCAAATTGTCAGCTGAAAAATGCATTGTTTAGCTCCCATTTACACTGCTTGACTTAAAAATGCCACACCATGAAGGAATATGCGAAATGAGACGAAACTTACCGAACATGATTAATTTCTTACACAATGATTTAATTTCTGAAGCAATTACATGAATGCGATGGGTGAAGAGACAGTATAATGTGGCCTGAGTCAGTAGGTCATATGACAGCTGATATGATGTATAGCGATATTACTATGAATGTATAGCCTGCTGACATGCTGGGCTAAGCAATATTCGGCAATAAGGCATGGCATTGAGTGGAAAAGTCCCCGGATGGTGTTCTGAGGTATCGCTAACCATGCGTTATTGATCTGTGTCCATAATTAATCGATTTTGCGAGGGGGTCGTGCAGAAGTATGAAGTCGTCTACCAATGACGTTCCACACGTTCTCTATTGGGGAGAAGTCTGGGGGTCGTGCTGGCCAAAGCAGCACCTAGACGCCTTGTCTGCTGATGTTGGTAGTGTGTAGGCGGTCGTTATCCTGTTGAAATTGGGCATGAGGGATATTACGGAGATATGGCAACAAAACGGGCTGCAACACCTCATGACTGTATCATCATGCTGTCATTCCATATCCACTATGAGTACGAGTGGTGAACGCCTGTAGAAACTGATAATGCCTCACACCATGACACCAGGCTGAGAAGCCGTATGAAGCTCATGGATGGCCGCAAGATGAGCCCAGTGACCACGTTGTCTCCAGACTTTCAATCGGCAATTGTCGGCACTGAGATAGAAGCAAGACTCGTCGCTGAATACGATATGATTCCAGACATGGTTCCACCAGGCCTGATACAGCACCACTGCAACCTTGCGCTGCAATGTGTTGCGGTGAGTGGCAGTCGTCGCAATGGTGGTGAGAGTGCAAACCTACCTCAGCTAATCTGTAATTCACAGTCTGTGTCAACACTGGGATGTCCGTAGCTGTCTGTACACTGCATCGAATATCGTATGCTGCGGATTGTGGGGCTGCTGTGTCTTGCCATCAAATGCGGCAATCGAGGCGTTCGGACTCTACCTACGTGTAACAGTCCCACTATGGCAATGCAGGTTACCTTCTTCCAACCACTGTCGTCAAATTCGGACGATAGTTGTTGCAATCCGATGCGTTTCCACCTTGATGGACGCAGTGACCAATCAGCCATGTGATGAAGCCCCTGGAAAAGGTTTCGTGTGATGGTAGGATTCCCGATGGTGTCGCCCATGCATTCTCACTCCTTACACGTGTTTTTGCCACCGAGATCACTTCGATGCAGTAAAGTCCACACGCCCGTACTGTGTAATATATCTAACATGTACTGTGTAAACTTCAGATTGTGTTATAGGTCCGGCATTAAAGCCACCAATGCATCTATCATCATTGCAAACAATGGGAGTAGAACTAACTACATTGTTTAGAACATCACTGAAATGCTCAGCCCACCTAGCCATGACAGAATCCTATCCTTCTATAACCTTACCTTGTTTATCCTTCAATCCTTGTATGCCTGTCTGTTTTCTACCACACAAAACATTAACTATATGGTACAGCTCTCTGCTGTTGTGCTGTCTAACTGCTTCCTCGGCTTTGTCAGCCAAACCATCAAGCCAAAGATTCTTATCAGCAGCTAACTGATCCTTTACAAGTTTATTAAGGTCTCTGTAATGCTTTCTATTAGGACTAGTAGGGTATTGATTAAGGGCATTCCTGCAGTTCTTTCTTTCCGAAATAAGCTCAAGTGCCTTGTCACTCAGATAATTCTGCCTCTTCTGCTCCTTTTTTCCTAAAAGAGTACTGTTAGTGTCCAAAAAAGCCTGTTTAAAATGATCCCATTCTTCCTCAACTTCAGTAGTAAGCAAACCATGACTGTCATAATGACTAAGTAACCTATCATGGTAAGCTTTCGCTATAACTGGATCTTTCAGAGCTTCAATATTAAAAGTAAATTTTTTAACCCTAGCACAACACTTTTTAAGTTTAAGTTGCAACACACTTTTAACAAGGTAATGGTCAGATCCAATTTCAGCTCCCCTATATGCCCTGGTATTCCTAACAGAACTAGCCCATTTGCTGTTAATTAATATGTAATCAATCATATTCTTATGCAGCCCATCAGGTGAAACCCATGTGTCGCGGTGCTTGTAATAAGTGTTAGTTATTCTGAATCCATTGAGTTTACTTACCTGTAGGAGACGTTGCCCATTGCCATTGCAGCTACTAATACCAAAAGGGCCTATTACTCCTCCCCAAAGGGCAGAGTCAGTACCAACTTTGGCATTGAAGTCACCAAGAACAAGGGTAATATCTCCTTTCTTGACAGAATTCAAAATATCCTGAAGTTGTTCATAAAACCTATCCTTCTCATCCTCATCGGCATCCTCAGTGGGGGCATAACAGCAGATAACATTCAAGTCTTTAACGCTTGTCTGAAATTTTGCTGTAAGAAACCTTTCATTAATGCACTCATATCCTAGAAGAGCATCGCTAGCGTGTCTGCTGAGAAGCAGACCCACGCCTTGGTGATGCTTATTGTCGTCCCTCCCTGAAAAGAGAAATTTGGCTGTTTCTAAACTTAAACTTCATAAGTACCCGAGGGTAGATGAAATTACTACGGAAATGCTTAAAGCTGGGAATGTTTCGGTTACCACTTGGATGACTGAAATTCTGAATATCTTTTATGATAAAGGCATGGTTCCTAAGGATTTTACCAGAGCTATTGTTATCTCTATTTTCAAAAAAGGTGATCGCAGTTCTTGTGATAACTATAGGGGTATCAGCCTACTCTCTGTTCCAGGTAAAGTTCTTTCCATGATTGTGCTTAATAGAATTAAGAATCTGGTTGACAGTCAATTGCGTGATGAGCAATGTGGATTCAGAAGTGGTAGGGGATGTGTGGATCAGATATTTTCACTTAGGCAGATTCTTGAGAAATGTTTAGAGTTTCAGAAACCTTTGGTTGCTAGCTTTGTTGATTTCAAAAAGGCTTTCGACTCTGTTGATCGTCATAATTTGTTTTTGATTGTGAGATCATATGGTATACCAGACAAGTTAGTTAACATTATGAAAGCTCTCTATAATAACACTGAGTCGTGTGTGAGAGTTGGTAAGGCTTGTAGCAATTGGTTTAGCATTACTTCTGGTGTTCGACAAGAGTGCATTTTGTCTCCTTTTCTCTTTAGCCTGGTTATTGATTATGTTATGCGAATATCTCTTCAAGGGAAAGATTTTGGCCTTAAATGGGCTGGAGATACGAAAATTTCTGATTTAGATTATGCTGATGATTTAGCCCTTTTGGCAAATGATGTTGATGAGATGAACTCTTTCATTCCAGTTGTTGATGAGACTGATAGTAGAGTAGGTTTGGTTATAAACAGAGAGAAAACTAAAGTGATGAAAATTGGTCAGGCAGGCTGTGATTCAGTTAATCTGAATGGTTGCAGTCTTGAGCAGGTGTCACAGTTTAATTATCTTGGGAGCTATGTAACAGATAATGGTGATGTGCGGCATGAGATTAACAGACGAATAGGGATTGCTGCCGGGACTTTTAAGAATCTATGGAGAGTGTGGAGAAATAGGCGTATACACCTAAAGACTAAAATTAGACTGTATAATAGTTTGGTTCTTTCTAGGGTTAGTTATGGTAGTGAAACTTGGACACTTTGTAAACAAGATAACAGGAAACTAGATGCTTTTGATTCCAGATGCTTACGCAGTATCTTGGGCATTAGGTGGTTCAACTTTGTAACTAATGATGAGGTTAGGCAAAGGAGTTTTCAACCTGCTTTAAGCAGCATATTGTGCAGAGAGAGACTCCGTTGGTTTGGCCATGTTGCCCGTATGAATAATTATAGATTGGCGAATAGGGTTATGAACAATGTGCCTAAAGGCCTCAGAAAGAAGGGGAGACCTAGGATGCGGTGGGCAGACAATGTCAAACAGGACCTTGTTAGAATTGGTGTGCAGTGGCCAGATGCAGTAGATGTAGCTCAGGATAGACTTGCTTGGAGAACTAAATTGCACGGTCTGGTTGGACCTCCGTAGCCCATGGCTGCTTGAGGATGATGATGATGTACTGTGTAATATACCTAAGTCACTTCATACTGTGTGTTTCTTTGGAAGCATTTCGAAAGTAAAGGAAATGTATTTTATGACTACTTAATCAATCGCATTTCTTTATAATAGTAAAACAAGTTGCGAATCATTGTTTTTAGCGAAGTCCATTATTCAAATTTTAAATAAAAAGTAATTGGAAATTCTTAAAAATTATTGTGAAAAACATTTTATTTTGTTTCAGCATTATCCACATGTATCAGCCATGAGATATATTTTAATTTAATGTCCATAATATTTAAACTAGTTTAACAAATAGGGATTATTTGGAGAATGAGTTTTGTTTATTTTTTGACACTGAAATGGCGGCGCTAGCAAGTTAGCCAGGAATCGTGGTTTTATATCATGGAGGTAGGAAGATAAGGAGACGCCCTAACGCGCTTTCCCTGTGGAAGGTAAATGATGCTTACGCAGCATTGCGGTAGCCATGTTGTTGCATTCAAAACAAACCGTCTGCCGCTGCAATCAAGCCTACTTACACTCAGTTTTACTGTGCGATTCATGCAGCCGTAAGCTGAACAGGCTGCCAAAATACAAATGTCGACAAAAATTAGTATAGATGAGTAACTACTAATCAATGTTTTGAATAGAACAACATGGCTGCCGTAGCATCATTTCAAGTGCTTAGGGCTCCTCCTCTTATCTTCCTACCTCCATGTTTTATATTATCTAGTTCCCGTTTACTATATCTATGACTAAAAGCAATTTCATGAATTTTAGTAGAATAGTGGAAAGAATCATCATTTTAATCGCTCAATCGAGATTAATAATATTGAAAAACAGGAAGAATATATTCATCGTCAATAAACTGTAACCGTGTAGTTAGTTTCTGTCACAGAGTAGTTCTCAGTTATTATGATGATTGTTTGAACTGTTACCCCTTGTAATTTTAATTATTAAACTCTACATGCTTTAGCTATTATGAATTAACAAGAAATGGAGGTAAGTATGGTACACGAAATGTAAGATATCAGGATAAAATATTGATCAAGATATAAATGAAATTTATCACGAATCTATCCATTTGTCATTTACATCTACGAACATGCATGCATTAAATAATACAATTATATCACATAGGCTACTGTAATGCCTAAGGTAACTAGATGTATATTGGTAAAAACGTGGACATTAGATTAATGCCCCGATTTCAGCTTTCTATCACCCTATGAAAAATGTTCCTAACATAATTGGACAATGGGCAGTAGTGCACACCATGGTCCTCATCCGCCATTTTTTTTTTTGACGCAACGTAACAAATTGGTCCTTTTCGTTGATTACCATAACCCCCCAGACCCAAACAAGAGTTTCTAGAAAAAAAATTGTTTATTTCGTCACCATGGTGTAATAACTCGAGTTTTCGTCAAATGCAAAGTACTGTTACCATGGTAACAGCAATTTGCATTGTAAACAAATGCAACATAAAAAGAAAACGTGATTCCACTAAAAAATATCCCTCACAACTAAAAAATTAAAATTATCAAAAAACAAAAAAAAAAGCCCATAAAGAAACTACTTGGTTATTGATTATGTTATGCGAAATTTACTTCAAGGGAAAGATTTTGGCCTTTAAATGATCTGGAGATATGAAAATTTCTGATTTAGATTATGTTGATGATTTAGTACTTTTGGCAAATGATGAGATGAATTCTTTCATTCGAGCCATTGATGAGACTGGTAGTAGAGTAGGTTTGGTTATAAACAGAGAGAAAACTAAAGTGGCAAAAATTGGTCAGACAGGATGTGATTCAGTTAATTTGAATGATTGCAGTCTTGAGCAGGTGTCACAGTTTAATTATCTTGGGAGCGATGTAGCAGATACTGGTGATGTACAACAGCATGAGATTAACAAACGAATAGGGATTGCTGCCGGGACTTTTAAGAAGTAATTCAATAAATACATATAATCTTGTATTTTTAACACCATTATAAATCTTATTTTCATAAATTATTGAACTGTTTAGTAACAATTATGAATATTTTATAGAAGGAAGAGAAAACTCTTGATGTAATAGTTGATGCTATCATCAATCGTGCTCAAGATCTGAAAAACAGCATATCTTCATTTATTTTGAAGCTGGAAAATGAATATGAAATCATGAACTGGTAAGATAGAATTTTCTTTTACACAGTAAGAGAATGATTAAATGTATTGAACTGTATTCTACTGATGTGTCAGAGATAATTTTTATTAAAATTTTTTCTCTCTTTCTAAGTGATGTATAAACTGTTCCATTTAAATGCTATAAATACTGATAAATAAAAAAAATTAATTTTTGATTCAAAATATGAAACTAATTTTTTGCACACTTTATTAGTTAACCCGTAACTGGTATGGTACATTTTCTGGAACGGCGTTGGTAAGGTGGGGTCAGGGAGTGTTAGTAGCTCAAAATACATGGATGTGTGTGTCGTTTTTCTGCTGAGGTCCTGCCATCCTCTCAGATCTCCTACTATGGCATATAAACTGACAGGCTCCTGTCAGACCTCTGTGGCAAGCTGCTGCTTGAGGGGGTATTTATTTATTTATTTATTTTATATATACTATTGATTTTCAGATATTTAACAAATTATTTGAATTATTGATTATTTGAACTATCAAGAAAAATAGTAGCGCTGGGGTCTGGTAGACCCCGCATACCAATTACGGGTTAAAAATATCATTTTAAATCATTCTGCCATTTTTAAACCACGTGATATCTCTTTCTGACAAGGAGTTTTTTTTTTATACAAAAGCATTGTTCTACAACCAATGACAATTGGATTGTTCTGAATGTTTCATGTTAATGATATTTAAAATAGTTGTACTAATAATATAACAAAAAAGAATTATTTACAAAACAGTATTAATGCTGCCATTTTGTTTCTTTTTCTCGAAAAATTGTGCAATTTATTCCATACCTATGACACTAAAATCATAAACAATGAACTGCTGTTCCACACTTTAAAAAAGCCCAATGGGTTTAAATAGGTGCAAAAACACCCAAAATCATAAACACTGATTTCCACACTTGAAAAGAGCAACAGGAATTAAATAACCCAATGGGCTAAAACAAGTGCAGAAATGCTCAAAATTGTAAACAATGAACTGCTGTTCTGTACTTGAAAAAAAAAGCCTCAGGGGTTAAATAACCCAATGGGTTAAAACAAGCAAAATCCTAAACAGCAAACTGCCATTCCACATTAAATAAGCCCCAGGGGTTAAATAACCTAATAGACTAAACAAGCACAAAAACAACCAAAATCCTACACAACAAACTGCAGTTCCACACTTGAAAAATGCATCGGGCTAAGTAATCCAATGCGTAAAAAAAAAGACACCTAAAGTCATGTATCTCACCTAAAACCCTTGATGTAACCTAACTATATCCATGCACATTTCCTTTTCTGAACACTAATTAATAGATTCTGAAAAAAAAATCATCACTGACACGGCGATGAATTTTTTTCAGAATCTATTAATTAATGTTTGATGTCTATCTTAACAGGGAATACTGTGCATTCACTTTGGATTGACTTTTCTGAACACACACAACTCTCCCAAATATTCAAATGAAAAAAATTCCACCACATATTAGAACTACACTTATTTGCAACATTGACACACCCACTCACACTTATCTACCACCAAATTCTATGCACATGCCACAATATGATGTTACTTCATATTCCTTTGCCTCTAATTCACTGTACTCGCAGTTCCATAGACTTAAAATTGTGACAACAAAAAATAGAGTAGAGGTACACAGTGTGGTAATTAAAATTAAAGTTTTTAATTCTCTATGACACTGTTAAATGTTTTTAAGCACTTCAACATGTGGACTATGCTATCAAGTATCAAAAGTTATTATGGAGAGATTTATGTACCGTATCTCAGATGATGGGTAGTAACAGTAGCCGTCACAGAAAATATTCTCATTAACATAAAACTGACCAAACTCTGCAACACAGACATTGTCCCCCCTCCCTCCAGCATGGTGTCTTATCCTTAGGGGATATAACATATACCTCGGAAATACCACACCCCCCTAAACACTCTCCTCTCTCATCGCCGACCTGCACTAATGCACACCCACCAAACCTTTTAGAATACTTCCATAATGCATCCTAAAATCAGCGATTAAAGTACCCCCCCCACACACACACACACACACATACACAATTCCCAATATCAATACCGACATGAAAACCATTATTCAGGCCCTCATTAACATAATTATCCTAACCCCAAAATTCAGTTTATGAAATTTATAAATTCACTAAAAGTACCCCACTTATAATTATGAATTACTAGCCACAAAAGTGAAACTTCCCTCAACACTCACTGATCTTGTGATCTTGGTGATTTCCCATAATCCCACACCCTCTCCCAACTTCTGTCACATGCAGATCGCAATACAGCCACCCGCACATCCACCGACCAGTCCGATCCTCGCAGCTGAGCCACTGATAATTCAATTTATGGCACCCCACCCCTCTCCCGCTCTCAACAACGTCTCCTGCATTAGTTTAAGCTCCTCACTTCCCACCTGACGAAGCTCCCAAAATAAGGGCACGAAATATGCGTTGTGGATCTAAGACTTTTTTTTTAAGCACTCTATGCTATCAAAGGTATAAATGATTATTTCCTTCACCAAGGCAGGTAGACCATCAGCATCTGTTATCCTTCTTTTAAACTCTACTGAGACATCACTTGCTGGCAAGAGCATCGATTATTAAATTTGTCACGGAAAGCAACGTGGAAGTTCCTGTTACTGCTCATCCTCTGTGGTATGGTACTTAAATCTCTCCTTAATAACTTTTGATACTTGATAACATAGTTCATGTGTTGAAGTGGTTAAAAACATTTAATAGTGTCATAGAGAATTAAAAACTTTTATTGTGACAACATTAGTATCCTGTGATTAAAAAAAAACCCTTACAAAACTGCTTATTCTATATCTAATTTTAATTTTGAAAAGGCACTTTCTGATATAAATTTAGATATCCAAAATATACCAATTTACCATGATTTCAAATTCCTCAATTACCTTGGTACTCTTTATTCAATATATGTAAATAATATCCCTCAAAAAAATGTAAAGTTTTACAAAAAAAAAATGTGTATTCAGTAATATGATCAGATAAATAATCTCTTAAAAGAACCTAATTCTTGTAAGTAGGTATTTTCAAATCAATGAAAATCCACATGGATTCCCTCTGATATGGCATTGCATGTAAGTAGTAGAAGCTACTTGCCAATAATACTCAATAAAATTGGACAAAATATTATTAAAAATGCAAAGTTGATTATTAGTAAATGTTGATTATAGGTTTATATTATTTGCAGGCCTTCAGCTCTTGATAATTTTGCCCTACTCTCTGGCCAAATAAATACTCTTATAAAAATAATAAAGAATGAAAAGACTCCCATTTTGAGAAACAGAGTTCTTCTTCCTCTTGTTCTTTCACCTGATAGAGACGAAGAATTAGTTGTAAGTTGTAGTTTGTATCTCATTTAGTTATTTATTTTCATAGCAATAAATAAGCTATGAAGTATTTGTGATTGATATAACTAAAGTTGTTTTTTTATAATTTTTTAATTCTGCTGTAATATATACTAATACCATTTTGTTATCTACCATACTTGTAACCACCACCTAAACAGTGAGTTGTAATATTTGCCCACTAATGAATTTGTAATTCTTGTTTTTTATTGCATATCAGTTAAGCTTGCAAGGTGAAAGATAACTGTACTGCCAGAACGTACAACTGAAAAATAGCATGCTATGGGCATTTTCTGTTGATCAAAGAACATCCCAGTAAGGATATTCACAAAAAAAAGTGATTCCAGTGCAAGACAAAAACTGTCATGTAAGGACATAAAAACTTTAAGGCTGTGGTATTGCACACCACAGCAATTGCAATTCAGCTGCAATACAACTGGATAGCAATGCAAAAACTGCAACTTTCCTGCAACTAGTACTGCCAGTACTAGTTGCACTTAGTTGTTCTTCAGAGTGTAGACTATTTGAGCAATATGTGTTTGTGAAACAATGCTGTCATGCTTCAGTCTCCTAATTTGTTTTTGGTCTTGTATTATTCTTTGAGTTTTATTTCATTGTTTAGTACCTCATTACTCCTGGTTAACAAGATAATTGTTTGAATCTTCAAGGATTTATTTTTCTTGGAATATAAATTTTGCTTATTTAGAAGCATCAAATCTTTACTGTGATATCAAGCTTGCCTTGCAGAATGTCCAAAATGGATTCCATTTGTATTAAAATTGTGGAATTTGGTGAGTAATTATTATGCAGTAATTAACATGTGACAAAATTACACTAGCTTACTAACAGACAATATACTATGGCATATTTACTGCTCAGTTTATGTAAGTTATTTAGCTGCATATATATTACTACCAGAATTCTGGCAGTTAAAACAAAACAACAGTTTGAACAGTTGATACGAACACATTAGAATACAAATAGGAAGCATAAATTGTATTAAACTGCAGTGGAATGTATAAGCATATTTTAAGCAGAATACGACCTTTTCAATTTTAACCAATTTTGAATGTTTTTTGTAATCTCGACTGTTTTTACCTTGTTTTCAAAAGTCAAGGTCAAAAGTCAGAGTCAAAGGACAAAAAATCCTTGTGACTCTGAACCATGAGTCTGTTCCTAATAAAGTGGCCACTTAGTCTTGTATTCCTATGTTTCAACTATTTTTAACTTTTAGCCAGAATATTAAACTCATAAAGTCCAAAATGTATACAAGGTGACCAAAAAGTGACAGAGCTCATAAAGACGATGCTATTTCCCAGCTAGCACAAAATATATCGATAGTGCATCTTAGTACTACAGCACATGATTCAACCTTTGCTTGCTCCTACTAATGTATGTTATTTCAGAACAATCAAAGCAAATATTTTTTACAAATACTAGGTGTATTTATTGTTGAGCATTTTTAATACTCATTCATATATAGATTAACAATGGATTTCAGCAATTATTTCCGAAATTCCTTCTTTCAAATTTCTAAACCTCAAACTTTGTGGTGTATGTACCTTGAAATATGTTGAAAAGAATTCAGTCAGTAGAAGGTATAGTACACCCCTCCTACTATCAATAAAGCAGTTTTGTTTTATGTGTGATGGTCTGCACTATGGAACAAGAATCTGATTTATGTTTGAACTCCCGCATTCATCTTCCCATTGAACACATCTTTACCATTGAATGCAATTCATTTTCAGGCTCATTGTAATTAGACATAGTCAAAGCAACAGTGTGCCCAAAGTGTGTGTGGGGGGGGGGGGGATTTTATAACATCCAGCCCCTTAAGGTCTGGATAATTTATAATACATAAAACAATCTCTGAAATTGGAATTCCTAGCTTGGCATTCATTTATCCCCAACTTTAAATTGTAATATTCCAAGAATGCCATTGATTGGAAGAGTGGATTTCATTTATAGTAGTGTCTGATAATCCTCAACTGCATAATTGTTTTTACCTCTGCACAGAAACATTTGTCCCAAACTTTGTGGTGAAATATTGAGGTTTTTATTCCTAAATTTGAAACAATCATATTTTACACTATAGACTAAACCATGGGAACATCCCATGCATGGTTTAGTCATGCGGTGCCCAACCCATAGCTCGCAAGCAACACGTTGCTCGCGTACCGTTTTAATGTGGTTCGTGTATTCAGATTCAACACATTTATTAAAAATAAAATAGTTTTAAAAATTATGCATAAATATATATATAAATTAATTTTTATTAGTGGCCATTTAGGACATACGTCCCTTTCAGCTCAAGTGACACGCCTAACAATCGGCTGGCCTTGAATGATGCGCACTTCACATGCGCATCTACTGACACCTCCCACCTCTCTCCTTCCCCTTAATGCAGCGAGTTATCATTTGCCGCAAGATGACACCTCTCCGCGAGATGACCTTTTACCTCTGCACAGCAATCTGTGCAGAGGTAAAAACAATTATTTTATAGTGGTTATATGTTTTTATTTTCGTAATATTTAACGCATTTCCGTATTTACACGGAGCGAACTTTGAATTTGTGTATGAACTGACGGATGGTTTCAACCAGGTATAAAAATATTTGATTTATTTTAAGGGTTAATATACTAACAATTATATTTATCTTATAGTCACCCTAATTATGTCGGGGGCGGGGGTGGCTCAGTCGGTAGCGCGCCAGGCTCGTAATCTGTAGTTCCCAGGTTCGAGTCCCAACTGGGTCAGCGTTGAGATTTATCTCCGCAAAATTCCCCGCCCTGCCCACGGTCAGTAGGGGACACCGATGGGCTTGGAAAGGCCGCCGTCCGTCGGATGGGATGTTAAGCAGTGGCCCCATGTGCAGGAGAGCCATACCCTGTGCACGTTAAAGAACACGCTGGATGGCCTTGACGGGAGGCTACCATCTGTCTCCCAACAGCTGTTCCAGTGGGTCCCCTCCCCCAACCTTCTCTGATCCTTCGGGGTCCATGTGACCTGGCCATTTAGCCCATGGTGTGCAAGAAAGTGCTGCTCAGAGGTAAAACAACCCAACCCTAATTATGTCTGAATATGAGCCAGAGAAAAAGAAAAAACAGACATACACTTACAATTTTCAAGAAGATTGGGAAGAGAAATATTTTTTTATTTATTTTAAGAACAAATGTATTTGTTTGATTTGCCGTTCAACAGTTGCTATTGGAAAAAAGTGCAACGTAGAACGACATTTTACAACGGTTCATAAAAAATGTGATACTGAATATCCTATTAACAGCAGTTTAAGAAAATCTAAAGTGAAAGCATTGAAAACCACATTAGTTGCCCAACAATCTATATTTACTAAGTCCATGACTAAATCAAGAGCTGCTACAATTGCTTCATTTAAGATTGCACATATACTTGCAATGCACAAAAAACCCTTTGACGACAGCAACATAATTAAAGAAGCAATGCTTGTTGCATCAGAAACATTGTTTCAAGAATTTAAAAATAAGAAAGAAATTATATCAGCTATTGAAGATGTTCAATTATCAAGAAATTCAGTCACTCGTAGAATAGAAGCAATGTCTGAAAATATCAAATTACAAAGAAAAAAAGATTTAGAAAAATGCGTTTTTTTAATTTACAATGTGATGAATCAACAGACATCTGCAATATTGCTCAAATAAATATGTCAAAATTTAAAGATTAATTCTAATCAAAATAATTAACGTTGCTCAAGAGAAAAAAAATTAGTAAAGACTCAAAAAAGGTTTAAATAACAAAACAAATTTATTTCCAAAAATCACTCACCAAAACTTCAATGAAGAAGATACTACATCATTTTAAACTCATTATAAACTCTTCAACAAAACTCCAACACTCAACTCCACTGACTAAACACTGTTCTCACTACAACTCTCTCTCTGTGCTTACTGTGACTAACGTGTCACCAGGTTATAACAAGAGGCTACAGAGCCTGCATGTGTCATGTTGCACGCCGGGAAAGACATTTGCATAAATTGACGAACGGTGAAAGCTGTGATGCAAGAGTGGGCGTTCCTTGTACATGTGCTTTAGCGGGTGACAGTCAAAAGTTCGGAGTTGCGCATGCACAACTCCTAACTATTGGAAATGAGTGCTGTGATGCAAAAAATGAAATAAAAAACCCCAAAATCATAAATATAATGTAAATTAAGCAAAATCTGGTTAAGATAAAGTAAAAGTGAAGGAGGGGGCATCACACTGCCCCTTCAAAAACTTGTGTCCATAGCAACCAACGGAGCACCTGCCATGATTGGTTCTGGTGTTGGCTTCATCACATTATGTAAGAATGATGCTGAGTTTCCAAATTTTTTTCATTATCACTGCATCATTCATCAACAGGCATTATGTACAAAAGTGTTGCATTATGAACATGTCATGAAAGTTGTTCTAAAAATTGTAAATTCTATTCGAGTCAGACAACTTCAGAGCAGATTATTCAAAATACTGACTGATGAACTTGATGCTGAGTATGGAACTTTAATGTTACATTCTGAAGTTAGATGGCTTAGTAAGGGAAAAGTCCTACAACGATTTGTAGAGCTTCTTCCAGAGATAAAACTGTTTGTAGAATCCAGAAACGAAACTTATGAAAAACTTAATGATCATGGCTGGTTGTCAGATTTATCCTTTCTTACAGATATAACAATCAAAATGAATAAACCCAATCTTCAGGGGAAACAAAGAACTCTTTTTGAATTAATAGGAAGTGTAAATGCATTTCAGTCAAAATTAAATTTGTGGATATCCCAAATTAAAGAATGTAACTTCAGCCATTTTCCAAATTTAGAGAACTATATTCATAAATATAAGGAAATTGAATCAGATAAATATTCTGAAAATCTCGCTGAACTTAAAAATAATTTCGAAATTAAATTTTCTGATTTTCGTAAAATTCATCCAATCGTTTCATTCATTTTAAATCCATTTGTTGATATTAATATTTCTGAAATATTGCAAAATATTGCAAGTATGTTGAATAAAAATGTTAGTATTTTAGAAATGGAAATAATTGATTTTCAATCTGACCTACAATTAAAAACAAGAGTATTACAAACTGATTTTTGGACACTTGTGGATGAGAGAAAATATCCACTTGTAAAGGAAACTTTTCGAAAGGTTAAACTCCTGCTTTGGATCATCAACTTACCTTTGTAAAAGTGGCTTTTCGACAATGAAATTTTTTAAATCAAAGTTCAGATCCAGAATAACAAATGAACATCTGAATGATTGTATGAATCTTGCTGTAAGACCTTATGTACCAGAGTACAATAAACTGGCTGAAGACATGCAATGTCAGTCTTCACATTGATTATTAATATGTTTTGTTTGTCATGTATTGTATTTAATTTGTAGTAGATTAGTAATAAACAGTAGTAGTGTAATATTATTGTGTTTTCTTTTACCTATTGTTGCTGATTTTTTCAAAAAAAAAAAAGTTTGTCCTATGTGTGGCTCGCCTAAAATTTTTAAATTCTTAATTTGCTCGAGATAGACTAAAGGTTGGGCACCACTGGTTTAGTCTATAGTGTAAAAAAATTCCATAGCAGATGCTGTGGTAGGTTTAACTTGTAGCATAATGCATGATCACCTCAAATTTTAAAGAAAAACCACAATTTTCTTGAGGAACTGAAAATTGAGCACAAAATGCCCAATATTTGATGTGTTGGATTGTTACTAGATTACTATTTGACAGGATTGTTACTAGTGGAGACATGTAGATCCACCCACCACTTTTAACCCAAATCTAAATGTGCATCAGTGCAGTGGAATCACCCTCAACAAAGAAGTTTAAGACTGTGCCATCAGCTGGAAAGTTGGTGGTGACTGTATTTTGAGACTATCATAGTGTTCTTGTGTATTTTCAAAATACTGGAGATACTGAATGCTGCATCGTACTACACACTTCTGAAAAAACATAGTGACAAACCAGCAAGTTGACTTTTTCCTACTATTAATCTTTTATTTAACATACTTTAATAAATTTACAATTAGCTTTTGCATGTTCAAGCTTACTGTAGACTGTTACTTGTTTGTAATATTCTTAAAATCAATCAAGTGTAATTAATAATTAATATTTTTTTTATAAACTTACTCTTAATGACTTTAAATGTTTTACATCATTATAAGGTAATATATCTATAATTCGCTATATTTCAGAGGCTAACAGAGAACAGAGTACAAGCCTTTAACCATGAAGTAGTTCCTGATTACCTTCGAACTAAGCCAGATCTTGAAATTGAAACAAAGGAGCAGCAGCTTGTGGCAAAGGCTAACCAAATTCCTATTGATGCAGCCCAAGTATTTACCTAATTTATTTTAGATAGTTTAGATTACAGTTTTCTTTTTCTGTTAGTTGGAAGTTATACTTTCTTGGCTCTGCATAGGTCATGTTTTTTTTTAAACTCTTTTTATTTGCAAATGGCCAACCTATGTGCAAGTTTTGTGATCCCATTTTGCCAATTTCTCATTTGTGTCCTTATATCAGTGTTGTAAAATTTTGAGTGTTCTGTTTATGTAGCTATTCTGAATCCTTACTCAGGCATTTTGTTTAATACCTCCTTATTCCACATATTTTTTGCATTTTTACTGTTTAAGTGGCATATATTTTATTGTTCTTCGATTTTTCTAGGGCTCTTTACATCCGTGGTTCATTTAAACTATTGTTTCTTTACCATTTATTATATTTTAATTACCATTTCTGTGTGTGTGTGTGTGCTATTATGGCCTTTGACCATTTTAACGTTGGTTGTGAATTCCATGATTTGAAACTGTTTTTTCTTTTATTTCGAACACTATATCTTTAATTGTTAGTGTGCCAATAAACCCCCAAACAAACAATCACTGTTATTTGTTGAAAATATTGCTGTAGTTTAGAACATGTAATTCACCGAAAACAGCAGTAATACAGAAATGTTTTAGGAAGCATTGAAGAAAATATATGAATGTCATATTAAAATAACTTGTGTACATCAGCTTCATACATTTTGAAGTTGCACACATCACCTCCATCATTGTTATTGTACCTATATATGCTTTCTCCATCTAATTACATACTGCATCTTATTACATATATAGATTTTTACCATAAAAGTGGGTAAAGGTGTTCTAAGGATTCTATGATTCCTTGTGTAATTTGCATTTTGATATTTTTATTTCAGACAATCCAACATTTTAGTTTTCAGCTTCTATTTGACGACTGGCAATATATTCTCTGGCAGAAATATGAATCAAATACTGCAATATCTATATGCTTTTTAAGTTTTTATAGTTTATAGCTACTAAATGTGTTAAAGTTTAGCATACACAAATTCCATACCACATGGTTTCATATGAACCATTTCACTGCTATAATTTATGTAACTGAATCAGCTGATTATTTTCAGACACATATACTATCAATGACTAGCACTCTCTTTTGTTTTGTAAAATGGAATTTTAATTATCTCTCCCTATTTTTTGAACACAGTTAAATTTAAAGCGATGTGCAAAATTAAAATGTTTAAAAAAACTGTCTTTTCTTGGCAGAAACAAATTACAGCTATGAATAAAATAGCAAGTAGTACAGTTGATTTTGTAAAATCAAATCGAGATGCATGGGAAAGTGAATCAGGTAAGTTGCCACTATTTTATTGTTTTTTTTTTTAATGTATCTATTAATATATAAATTGTTTAGAAAATATTTTGTCACATATTAAACATGAATATTTCATTGTTGAAAATTGCTAACATTTTTATTATAAAATAATAGATCAGGTTTTGCGATTTAAAGCAAGGAAAAAATTCAGGGACCAAAAAGTCACTAGCTAAAGCATTTTAAATTATGTACATATAGCCTATAGAATTTTCAAGAACAAGGGTTTAAAGAAATGATTGTTAAAATAGGTTATAGATTTTAAGTAAAATTTATATATAGATAAGTTATAGTATTACAGTTCTGCATAAGAATGAAGATTGTAAGATGAAGTGTTGCATGAATAATCATTTATACATGAACGTATGAAAGTAAATTCAAGAAGAATGAAAGGATTCTGATCACACTTAATAGAATGTAAGATTTGCAACGCCTCATACTGCCAACAATGTCTCCAATCAATTCCAAAGATAGTAAAATCCATTGGAGCAAAAAGGATGCCCTTAGATCACAACGAATTCTGAAAGGAGTGCTTATGAAAAAAAGGGATTGGGTTCAGGAAAAAAAAATCCATGTTATTTATAAAACATATATTAAAATTTTTATTTGAACAAATCTAAAATTTCAGTATAACAGTAATAATCAATATTAATGTAACATTATTTTGTATGTACTAATTCAAATAGCTTAGAGTAACTTTTCATACATTATTTTGCTTTCAGTCACAAAAAGCACTCATCGTTAATGTAGACGTACACCAGTGAATTTGAAAAAAGAATATTTATGAACTGAAAATAAATTAAAAAAAAAAAACATTTGTACAAATACTTAATGCTTTAGTTTGAAAAATGTTTTTATGTGATATTTTATGAAACCGTATACTTACAAATCAGCCATATTTAGCCTAAATAACAGTCTACAAGATTAAACTTGCTGTTAAAAATTAGATAAAACGCTACTACTAGTCTGAAAAAACATTCAGTCCAGAAGAGTAAGATTTCACTGCTAATCCATAACAAATATTATTTCATAATATGTTTGGAGACAGATTGCATTACAATGGCAAGGGTGCAATTTTAGTGAAAGAATATAAACATAATTTGTTATAGATATTTTTTTTTAATATAGAAATCTATTATTGTCATTTCTTAAAAATGCATAAACTAAACCCATTTATTGGATTTCACTTTGGGAAGACAGTCTTATAGCTGCTACAAATAACTGATAATGATCTAGTAACTGATTGTATTACTTAGAATAGAACCAGTTGCATTTTCTTGGCCATACAAATTGAGGATTGAGTGGGTATGCATTCAGTAATACACATCACATTATATAAGAGCTATAACATGTGACGTCATTGGTGGCAAAAATTGTCAATTTCCCTGTGGTTGGGTACTGAGTGATTGGTCCCAAATTTGGTTAGGTAGTCCCATTTAGTTCTAGCCCTGTTGCGATAACAGATCAGGCTCCTAGCTGCTATGGATTGGGAATGATCCCTCAAAAATTATCCAAAATTTATGGGGCACTGCCATATCATACCTTGTGAATGGAGTAATGTGTTGGAAGTAGTATGTTAATGGTGGAAAGCTGTGAATGAATTTACTGAACGGGGAAGAGTTATCAATGGACATATGTTTCACACCAAACTTTTGGCATGAGTTTAACTAGTATTAAAATATTTATACCCGTGTCTAGTACCTGACTGTGTCCCATTGCACAACAATGCTATACTGGTATGTGTAATTAAGTGTGTTCCCATGATTATAAGGCCTTTTCTACCTTGCAAAAGTTCTATATGACCCTCATTCATTCACCATTCTGTTCTAAACCTATAGTAGTTGTTAAAGCGTTAATGAATACATCAAATATTCTTATATTGTACAACAATGGGAATAATTTATTTTACAGGTCAACGAGCAAGTGCAACTCAAACATCTTCTCTTGCTGACACAAGTGCCTTAATTAGTGCAATTTGTCATGGTAAAGGATTGAAACCTGCTACAGGATCTCCTAAAGGGCAACCTACTAACCCTCCTCCACCACCTCAGCAGCCAAGCAGGCCAGGTATAATTTCACTTAGTATAATATGTTTCCTGTTCATTGTTTAGTATAAGACTTTTAGGCTTAAATGCCATTAGTGTGCATAACCTCATGTGATATCCAAGGACAATTTGAAGCTCCAAAACTTCTAAAAAAATTATAGAAGAAAAAAATGCTAAAGGAACTTGAATAACTATTGCTTGATTATTTTCAGCAATATTTTCTGCATTTAAATTCTCAATCTTTTCCATTTGTGACCTCTCCCCTTACTATTGACAGAATTTGTCACCCTCTTTACCATTGATGGAATTTTACTTATTTAAATGATGATATTTCTAATAAAATATTGGATTGAACAAGTTTTTCTATTATCCAGGCAGTTTCCACCAATTACCTTGGTTAATTAGCACTCTACTATACTTCATAATTACTGTTTTATATATATATATACAGCGATCAGCCAAAACATTAAAACCACCTACCTAATATGATGTAGGTCCTCCTCTCGCCGCCAAAAGAGCTCTCACCCGATGAGGCATAGATTCAACAAGATGTTGGTAGGGTCACTTGATATCTTGTACCATGACTGCAATAGAAGACCCCACAGTTCCCGTAAATTGCTGTTTTGGAGATGCTCTTACCAAGGTGTCGTGCCATAACGATCTGGCCTTTGTTGAAATCAGATAAATCTTTTGCTTTTCCCATGTTGAGACAAAACAAAATACCGCCTGTGCGAGCTCCGACCCAGGTATTATATATATCATTTGTGACCTTGGCACATGGCACTGATTGACTGCATGCGCACTTCTTTAGGGGCGAGGGTGGCTCAGTCGGTAGCGCGCCAGGCTCGTAATCTGTAGTTCCCAGGTTCGAGTCCCAGCTGGGTCGTTGAGATTTATCTCCGCAAAATTTCCCGCCCTGCCCACGGTCAGTAGGGGACACCGATGGGCTTGGAAAGGCCGCCGTCTGTCGGATGGGACGTTAAGCCGTGGCCCCGTGTGCAGGAGAGCCATACCCTGTGCACGTTAAAGAACACGCTGGATGGCCTTGACGGGAGGCTACCGTCTGTCTCCCAACAGCTGTTCCAGTGGGTCCCCTCCCCCAACCTTCTCTGAGCCTTCGGGGTCCATGTGACCTGGCCATTTAGCCCATTGCGTGCAAAAAAGTGCCGCTCAGAGGTAAAACAAAACAACCCAAAGCGCACTTCTTTGCATAACACAGAGGTGGTTTTAATGTATTGGCTGATCGGTGTATACCCAGCAGCTTATCTTGCAAATGAGCAATTTTGCATATTTGTAGTTAGCAGAGTTCCTTGACAGCTATTGGGGGAGGGGGGGGGTGACAGTCTGTAGCAGTTCAGGCTCATAATTTGCATTTCCCAGATTTAAGTCCCACTTGAGTTGGCATTTAGATTTATCTACACAAAACTCTGCCCTCAGTCAGTAGGGGACACCAATTGGTTTGGGACCTCCATCCAATGGATGGGATGCAAAGCCATGACCCCATGTGCAGGACTGCCATATCCTGTGCATATTAAATAGCACGCTAGGTGACCTTGATTGGAGGCTACCATATGTCTCCTAACAGCTGTCCAGTGGGTCCACTTTCCCCAAATTTCTTGGAGCTTTCAGGGTGCTTCTGACCTGGCCATTTAGCCCATTGTGTGCAAAAAAAGTACCGCTCAGGTATATTTTGTTACAGTTAGTTTTATTACTAGTTTTATTACTAGTTTCCTTAAGTCAGCCTCTGCTCAGAATTGATTTTTTTTTTTCTCATGGTCATATTTGTCTATTATACAGTAAAAACGATATTACCATGAATGAAAAAATATAGCCTTAAAAATGGTTAAATTGTGAAGAGTACTCAATCATTGCTTTCTTTTTTATCTCTTTTTTTCTGTGAAATTTAAGATTTGCAATTTCCGAATCTCCCTAAAGGTATAATTGTGACCTCTAACGGTGCTGACAGCAATAACTACTCACTTTTCTCAGAGGGGTGTGGAAAATGCAACTTTTTAAATTTAAGAAATAACAGACATCCGTTGTACGTTATATAATTATTAATGAAATACTATTTGCATTTTCTCCATCATCCGTTAGCTCAAATTAAAACTTTCAAGGAGTGAAAGAGTAGGTAAACAAAAAAATTTAATTCTCTCTGAAAACGAGATACCCATATGTGCCTGAGACGATATGCGTTCTTCTAGTTTATGTTCCATTTGCATTAATCCTAGAGAAATTATGTGCTGTAGTCATTGTGTAGCTGTTACTTAAGAGATGTGTCACTTAAGCTAGAGTAATATAAAGAAATAAAAATATTAACGGCAATATATTTTTTTCAAGTATTTATTGTATTTCATCATTTTTGTAATATAAAATTGTGAATGCATGAAATGTAAATATTATGCTAATTTCATCATTTTCATATCATGTACATCACTTAATTTTCTTATTTCTTATCTTCTACATAGCATCTGGAGGTAAAGTTCCAAGTGCTATCAAGACAAATATAAAAGCCGCTGGCAGCATGCATCCATATGCAAGATGATTATTTGTTCTTTATTTACCACAGATGAAACTTCACTGTATTTTATTCTTTTGTATATATTTTTTTATGTTGTTTGCTGATACTGTGCAGTTTTTTTTAATAAAGGTAAATTTGTAAAATTTAAAAAAAAAGGTAAATTTCTCTTAACTTTTTATTTGTTCCCAGATGTGTAATTTGAAGATATTAAAATTGTCAGAATTTTACAAGTGGCAATGTAGCTTAAGGGAATGGGCCAGACTTTGCAGAGTTGCGGCAATTATAAGAATTACTACATAATAAACTATAATAATTTATCAACAAGCCAGTGGTGTGTGACTATTTAGCCAACCAACATCGACGAGAACTGTAAATGTGAACCACGGACGTGCACAAAAGTACCGCTTACAGGTATAACGATCCTATTCAAAGTTAATTGCGCAATTTCGTAGCCTTACTCGGAATCTTCTTGCATTACTGCTATATTAACACTAGTTTCGCATTTATACAATGGTTCTAAAGCTGGTGGGTTGGTATAGTCAATAGCAAGCAGGCTCGTTCCATAACGCAAAAAATTTGAAACGGTCACAAAAAGGTATTGAACAGGGTACTATGAAGATGCTTCCAACGATTTCTATGCTAATCAAACAGTAAAGGGTAATGCGGTAAGACTGCATAACAAAACGGTTCCGCATTAGTGACCGCTAGCAGTGCCACCTGCCCGAATAGTAGCTGTAAGTACTTGGCGAAAAATTTTCCTCGGATTGAATCCTGCCTTTACTATACCGGTCCAAAATTTTAAATGGACTCGCCCAACCAATGCTATTCCTTCCTCTTCAATACCTGCAGCTTGGGCCGGTATGGTAGTGAAAAGGTTAAAATATTCCTAATATACTATATAAATTTGCTTGATTTACTGCTCGTGGGGGTGTCTTAAGTCGGTAGCGCGCCAGGCTCGAGTCCCAGCTGAGTCAGCGTTGAGATTTTTCTCCGCAAAATTCCCCGCCCTGCCCACGGTCAGTAGGGGACACCGATGGGCTTGTAAAGGCCGCCGTCCGTCGGATGGGATATTAAGCTGTGTGCGGGAGAGCCATACCCTGTTGACGTTAAAGAACATGCTGGATGGCCATGGTGGGAGGCTACAATCTTGTCTCCCAACAGCTGTTCCAGTGGTTTCCCCAACCTTCTCTAAGCCTTTGGGGGCCATGTGACTTGGCTATTTAGCCCCTCCCCCCCCCCCCCCCCCCGAAGTGGGACCACCTTGTCATGGTGGGGGGCCTATGAGAAGTTGGGTTCTGATCGCTGGCACTCTGGAATTCACGATATCTTGTGGCCCCTGGTGGAGTGGACCTGTGGACTGGTTTTTGGGAGGGGCTGTACTTGAGGGTTCTGCGGATAGCGTGTGGCTAACCCGTCCAGTAGGCTCATTGATGCGGTCTCAGTGATATCGTGGGTCGGAAGACCACTGGGGGGCTTCGGCCCGCTGACAGAGATACCTCTGACTGGAGAGGATGAAGTTGAAGGCTCGCGACCGGGAGTGGCTGCCCTGGTTGATGGGCTTATCGATGGAAAAGCCAAACTAAAAGACCCACATGAGATCTTTTGGCAGAACTTGGCTTTCATGGTGGAGGGGCTTAGGTGCTCCGAAGTGGTGTGGGCCGGGGGTCCTCTAGCGTCCGCACAGCCGGCAACCTCCCAGAGATGCCTGAAAGGGAGGGTCTGTTGAAAGGACGTGGTGAACCTGAGTAGGCAGACCTACTCAGGTTAGGGCAGGGGTAGGCAGACCTATCCTGCATCTGTGAAGGGCCCGGTTGCAGCCCCGAAGTGGGTGGCGTCCGCTTTGCTGGGGGCCTTTTGTCGGTGTGTTGTGGAGAATTTACAATTTACAGCCCTTTGTGGAGGGGAAGAAGTTGAAGGTCATGCTGAAAGGCTGGTAGAACCCTATTAGGCGTGGCTCATCGACAGGACAGCCTAAGAGTCTCTGCTACAGAGGACCTAAAAAGATAGGACTTCTTCAAAAAGTTTGGCTTCTAAATTCAAAAGATACCATCCGATATTATTTTGGCAAAGTGTTCAGACAAAAATCAGAGAGTGATTTGGCATATTCCTAGGCAAGTTTCTAAATTCAAAAATATCCCACTCACTGCACCTCAATGATTATATCAGACAGACTTGTTTCTAAAGTAAGGTCTCTCTCTTCCACAGGTCTCCCACAGTAATGCAAGATCTAAGATGAAGTACCCTGACTAGTGGATTGTGGTTTCGTGGCAACTCCCTCAAGGTGTAGTGCAGTCTCTGTATTGCGGAACAGTGGGATTGCCACACATTATTATGTTGTCCATTTAGCCCCCCCCCCCCCGATAGGAGCCCACCTTGATGTGATGGGGGGGGGGCTGAATGGTGCCTCTGTGAAGTAGGGTCACGGCTCGCTCGTTTGTTCGTGGTTTGCACGAGATCTTGTAACCTCTGGTGGAGGGGCCTGCAGTGCTTGGGTGGGGCTACTCTAGTGGGCTTATTAACTTGCCCCCCTGAGAAGTTCTGGGTTGCAGCCCCAGTGGAGGGGCTGTGGTTGAGTGTCTGTGGACTGGGCTTGGGGAACCCAGTCCAGTGGACTCATCGGTGCATCTCGGTGAAATTGTGGGTCAGAAGACTGGCTGAGGGCCTTCGGCCCGTGGAACTATGGAGAGGACGAAGTTAAAGGCTCATGGCTGGGAGTGGGATACCCAGTCGAAAAGCCAGACTAAGAGCCTCCATCCCGGGAGCCGAGTCAACTTGGTTCTATATACCATTTTTGTGGCTAACCGGGGAACAGATTAAATTTAGGTTTTGACAGATGGATGAACCTTCCTTCTATAGGATTGTTCGCCATAGGTAACCATGGATGAGCTGTGTCCATGTGGCACTGTTTTGCCCCAGTGTAGGTAGTGTTCATGGCATTCTCCCTATAGATGTAGTGCAGCCTGATGTTGCAGAGCATCTGGGACTTGCCTTTATATATTGTAATGTCCATTTAGCCCATGGTGTGCAAAAAAGTGCCGCTCAGAGGTAAAACAACCCAACCCTACTCTTCCTCATCCTACGGAAATCTATACAACTTTTCATTTGTAGTAGCAGAAATTACAAGCAAGAAGTTTGCATTTCCATGTTTCTAACACGTATCTCCAAAGCAAGTGGCCTCACTTTTGCACGCGATGACAGAATAGCATAATAGATCACATGACCTTTAGTTCTTTACCTCATGTTTGATATCACTGTTGGAGGTCGCTCGACTCCTCAATGGACGTGTTTCGCTTGGCTTTGGCAACTGATATGTTCCTTTCTTTTTGTTTGTCTATCTGTTCCTAATTCAATTTATATATGCAGAAGTGTTGGATCATATTAATTATATCCAACTTATTAATGTATAGGCAGAAAATATAGAACAATCCATTGCCTTTTATTTTGGGATGTAAAGTGTGGCTCATGTGCTAGATAATCCTATAACCATTAGAACACACTTGATGGGAACAGTGGCGCACCCAGAGGGGTGGCCCAAGGGGCCCTGGCACCCCCCAAAGAAAAATAAAAAAAACTAGAAAATTTTCCAAAAATCTTTTCCTAATTAAAATTCACTTTTTATATTTATGTTCTGTCGTGTCTTACATTAATTATTCGACAAAATCACAGCTTATGCGGATGACAGCAATAGTGTACTAGACTGAAACTAATGATTTATTATTTAAGATTAGCAATGGCTTAAAAAGCATAGGTTGTTTAACCTCTGAGCGGCACTTTTTTGCACACCATGGGCTAAATGGCCACTTAAAAAGCATAAGAAACTGGTTTAGTAGCAATAAACGGGAAATAAATGTGGATAAAATTAATTTTGTCTGTTTCGGCTTATTGAATATGAGATTGTCATAAAATACCACATTCTGGGTGTAATTTGGTAAATGGATGTGTATGTAAATCTATTGAACAGGTCGAATGTGTTAAATATCTAGACCAGTGTCTCGCAAACGTTTTTACTCTGCGGCACACTGAATCTAATTTTTTTTCCGCGGCACACTGAATCTAAATTTTTTTACCGCGGCACATCTAAAAAAGAATTTTTGATGGTTACGTAAAAAGGGGAAAATTGAAGTTTCGTTAAATGCATTTTATTTAAAATAAATATAATAATAAATATAATTATTCATAACTCGGTGTTTGTTTTAAATATTTGTCCATTCTATGGCTTGAAATAATCAAAAATTAATACCAAAATTTAGAAAAAGCTTGATAAATACTTACAAGATCCCAGTTGATAAAATCTGAAAGATTTTTATTAAAGCACGTCGATATTAAAGAACTATATGTAAATCTATACACGATTATATATATATCGATAACACAAGTCAAGTCAAAATGAAATCTTTGGAATATCTAGTGTCAATTTGAAAATCTCTCGCGGCACACTAGTGTGCCGCGGCCACAGTTTGCGAGACACTGATCTAGACATTTATGTTGAACAAAATCTGAAATGGAAGAAACATAGTGTGTAAAAAATTACGATTCGTCTTGTACAAGTTATATTATCTTAAATCATGTTCTCATAATAAGTTGTTAATTTTAGTTTATTTTGCTTGGGTTCATTCAATTATGCACTATGGAATCACTTGTTGAGGGGAGGTGGGAGATAATCAATCATCAAAACTACTACCTCTAGTGAATTTACAAAACAAAATTGTAAAACTAGTATCAAATAGTAATAGTAATATAAATTATCGTTACATAAGTAATGACATACAGTATTACCCTTGAGAAAGTTATGTTTATATAGATGTCTTTTATTTATACATAAAAACAATTGAAAAATGGTTCATTCCATATCAAACCAGATATTCAGCAAACAGATTTCATGTTGTGAAATCAAAGAAATCATACATAAGCATTTTAATTTTATTGCACCAAAAATATATAACTCTTTGCCGAATAGTATAAAAAAATTTATTTGGTAAATATTGATATTGAAGATGATATACTGATATGTAACTTCTTAGTTTTTTTTTTCCATTGCCTGAGATTTTCGTTTTGCAGTAGAATTTTGCTTTTGTAATCTGTAAGAGTTGCATCATAGCTCCTAGATTACACGGAAATACTTGCCAGTTGTATATTTCTGTCAGTTTTGAACGTTTTATTTTAATATTTATTTTTTTTGCAGTTTTCATTCAAATCTGATGGTACATTTTATGTTTTTAATAGACATTAAGGATTTTAATGTTTCTATAAATGAATGTGGAATATGGAAATAAAGTTAAAGAAAATAGATTTCACATCTTTAAATTGTCTTCAGTCACACTTTTTCAAAAAATAATTACTTAAGATGTTCAGCGTTCTGCATCTCAATTATTATTAACATGGAACTATATATATAATAAAGTGACTGCTGTGTGTCTGTAACAATGTTTTCCTGATAGCTAGATAGATCTCAAACAGTTAAAAGAAACTCAAATTGTAATTTTACACGTTTTCTGCCAACAGAAATTTATCTTACTGTAAGCATCTTATATGCTTTTTTTGACATCACAGCGGATAACCATGTCTCCATGCTGTGACGCCAAATTATCTAGCCAATGACCGTCAAGAAACGCTTCCTCACGGAGTGGCACCACCCTTCCTTCATTCTCTGGAAAGACGAGTTTTGTCGATCCCACATCTCTCCAGTGTTCTAGTGCTTATTAAAGTTCTTATTTAAATGCATTCAGTTTAGCATTGGAAAAAGTAGTCATCGCCTATCATAGATGGTGCTCTTGGGGCTCTACATATAGGTAGAGCAACTCATAATTGCCGAATAGGTCCTCAAGATCAAATGGAAGTCATGGAGAGATCAAGCCTTGATCTTCAAATGCTACAAAAATGAAACTTATTGCCTATGCGCGTTTCTTATTGTAAATCTCAGAAACGTTACGAAATTTTACATCTGGTGGGTCCTACAAGGTCAAATTTCGATCTAGCAGTGCTGGAGAGGTAAATATTGGTGGGTAGGGATTTCCCAAGTTAGGGCTGCCACAGACATACACAGTTATATCAGAATATGACCACCCACGGAATCATAGTGTACCAGCCCAGGCACATCACAGTTCACATGACAAGGTCGACCAAATGGAGATATAACGGCTAGCCAGATGAGCCATAGTGCATAACGTGAGCACAATGGTAAGAGGCATTTACAGATATTCAAAACGGAATGATCATCGGCTACCGCACCAAGGGTGGAAGCATCTCAGAAACAGACTTTGTGGGCTGTTTGCGAGA
This sequence comes from Ryuthela nishihirai, assembly GCA_038380435.1. NCBI lineage: Eukaryota > Metazoa > Arthropoda > Arachnida > Araneae > Heptathelidae > Ryuthela > Ryuthela nishihirai. The sequence continues at coordinate 66,912,311 of JAWZYU010000019.1, read as the reverse complement.
TGCTCTAGTAAGGATGTACCAAGAATGGACCGCTGGTACACCTAGTACCACCAGACATCATAACTGTGGAGCCCCAAAGGCCTTCGACCCCAGAGGAGGTCGCCTGGTAAAGGGCAATCGTCGTGCAACAATTAACCACTCAAGTGAACGCTGGGGCACCCGTGTCCCCAATAACAGTAGAGCGAACCCTGTTACGCATGAATCGACACTGTGCAAAGGCGCCCATGTTAACCAAGGTCCATTGGACAGTGGAAAAAGATTGTCTTCTCCGATGAATCGAGGTTTCTACTCCACAGAAGTGACAGGTGCTGGCAGATACAGCGTCACACACGAGTACCAACACCCGGACGTTTGTTGGTTAAGTACAGGACGGTGGTGGCAGTGTACATCGGGGAACGTTTTCCTGGGACCGCTGGATGGGTCCCTGAACGTCAATGGCTACCTGTCCATCCTTGCTGACCACATGCATCCCTTCATGTGGACGTTTACCCTGGTGGTGATGGTGTCTACCAACAGGACAATGCACCCTGTCGCTAAGGTGGTGCACGACTGGTTCCAAGAACATGACAGCAATGTCTCCGTTTTCCCTTGGCCAGCAAAATCACCAGACCTCAATCCCATAGAGCACCCGTGGGGCCATTTGGATTGACAGGTTCGATGTGCAGACCCACAACCACGTCATCTCCAGAACCTCCATGCTCTGCTGGAGTCCGAATGGACACGTGTGCCTCTGGCAACCTTCCAGGGCCTCACCGAGTCCATGCCACTTGGTCTCGCCACTGTCATCCGGGCCAAGGGTGGTTATTCCCATTATTAGGTAGGTGGTCATATTATTCCGATACGACTGTGTACATCTTTTATTACTTACTTACATGTACACGACGATTAGCATTATACAGTATAGGTTTAGATCATAGAGCATGGTTAAATACTAGGCCTCTAGTCGTATCATATCCATTTTTAAACATGTTGAATGCTCAATTTTAAAATGAATAATGGAAAATGCATTTGTTACAAAACAGAAATTAAGACTAAACTGTTGATTTATCAAAATTTTGGTTATTAAAAGTATTTCCTAACTTCTGTCACTCCCTTAAAGATTACCCTGCAACCGCTCGCTTCGGGGTATGTCGCTCCAAACCGATACAATTCACTAAAAAAATGCACTTCATTGTTAAATCCCTGGTTATGCCGCTGGTCACATTTATTGTATTTCAAGTTATTAAAGTATTTGTAATCGGATTTAATCAGACTCGGTGTCAGTGACTCTCGTGATATTTCCTATGGACGGCACCCATATGCTTCACGCTAGTCAGATCTGTTTTTATACAGTCCTCATCACAACCCACTACTAGAAGCGGCCACAAGACCATGAATGCTATGCATACGCAGAATAAGTTTTTCTATATAGTATACAGTATTGTTTATTTTAGCGTTTTATTGCTAATTAATAATTTTATTGCTTAATTTAATGTTTTATTGCTAATTATATAAGGTATTAGTTGTATGTATTAGTCTGCTTAATGGTATTCCTAATGTACTGCATTCTATTGAAATGATAATGTAAACATTAGGATTTAATTTAACCCCTATTAGTCCATTAAATCAAGTGCTTATTATACTTAGGTATTAGGCTTCTCGCAAATATAAGTTTACTAAATAAATGACACAAGCTTCTGGTGCTGGTTTATTGTTTCATAACACAGATACAGGTGGTAATAAACCATTCACTGTCGATCAAAGTTTATGACTGACAAAAAGACGTTCTGTGGTGACAGTCAGAATGATAAATAAGAACAAACCTTAATAACAAAATATGATTTTCAGTCCCTGCAATAAAGAAACTTTGACAGACAGTAATCACATCAGGTGCAAGTGAAAATAAATAAAATCAAAGACACAAGCTACGCACGCTTCTCTATCAGATACTGCTTATATACACATTTAGTCTTTCATTACAATTTGTTTTCACGTTTTTGTATGCAGAAAACAAAAATGAATACTGAACATCAAGTGAAACTTTATCTGATTCGCTGTAAGCTTGATTAAAAATATCGATTGATTTTAGATACAATGGCGTACGTACACAGAGGCAAAATTTTTGAAGTTGACCATCATGATTTTGGGCTATAAATGTAGACAGACAATTCTGATATCTAATATTAGAGCTATTATTAACTGTGGTTTAAACAGTGTTCCTTGCGACTTAGTGTTATAACAGCCAAATGCTGGTTACAAAATTCCTATTACAATTAATTTCATATCTTACGCCATAAATTTGTAAGTCTATCTAACTACATTGACACACAACACTACTTATTTCACTAAAATAACAATACACAGAGGAATAGGGTAGACATTAATTACTCTAGATCTGGTGTCTCCTCCCTAGGAAGTTCAACACACAAGAAGCGTATGTCTATAAGACATGGTCAAAATGAATATTCCTTCACAGACCATTCACAAATTACACACATATACGCTGAGAAAGCAGCAATGTAAGAAAATTAAAAATTATAAATCATTTTCTGTAACATGTGAATGGTCCTAATGTTGGAAAGGCCTACACAATTCTTGCACACGCTCTTTCATACATAGAAGATGAAAGGTCTCATATAACGAGACAATTACATCAAGGATGTTTCCTTGTATACATGAAAATGAAAACGGTCTTGAAATTTTCAATATCCACTTATCTGTATAAGTTTTTAAGTTACAGCCAAATGCAATATCACCATATTATTTCCAAACTGTACAGAAATTTACATCGGTTGGCTATTTTTTATGATAGCCGATGATCTATGATAACAATGAAGCAAATAATTACAACCTCATAATCAGCCTTAGTGTCCAAATAATGCTAGCATAATTTTGGAATTACATTTAATGGCAAATAAATATTTGCTTTGAGTATTAAAAAATCTGCCAACTTATTCAGCATTTTACTATTTCAATACTCAACTCTTTTAAAAAGTGACATAACACTTTTGGTAACAACGAAAAAATGTTTCCCTATGTAATTAAGCCAACATAAATTTAGTATTTTATGTTCTGCTCTGGATTATGAAGGGTTGGGTTGTTTTACCTCTGAGCGGCACTTTTTTGCACACCATGGGCTAAATGGCCAGGTCACATGGACCCCGAAGGCTCAGAGAAGGTTGGGGGAGGGGACCCACTGGGGCAGCTGTTGGGAGACAGATGGTAGCCTCCCGTCAAGGCCATCCAGCGTGTTCTTTAACGTGCACAGGGTATGGCTCTCCCGCACATGGGGCCATGGCTTAACGTCCCATCCGACGGACGGCGGCCTTTCCAAGCCCATCGGTGTCCCCTACTGACCGTGGGCAGGGCGGGGAATTTTGCGGAGATAAATCTCAACGCTGACCCAGCTGGGACTCGAACCTGGGAACTACAGATTACGAGGCTGGCGCACTACCGACTGAGCCACCCCCGCCCCAGGATTATGAAGGGATAGTAGCACAAAACGTGAGATGAACAAGAAAAATAATGCAAAATGTAATAACAAAAAAAAAAAAATTGACATCCAGAATATTTAAACCTGAAATTTGGTTGAAATTTGTTTATTAAAGAGCCTAGAATCACATGACACTGAAAATATAGAATTACGCTTCAGTGATACATGATTTCTTTTAATCAAACTAAAAGTGGTAACAGGGAAAATCAAATCAATATACGCTTATTAAATTCCCTGCTTAAAATGTCTTGGGTTGTTTTACCTCTGAGCATCACTTTTTTGCACACAATGGACTAAATAGTCAGGTCAAAAAGACCCAAAGAGCTGAGCAAAGGGAAGGGAAGGGGATCCACTGGACAGCTGTTAGGAAGCAGATGGAAGCCATCCGTCAAAGCCACCTAGCATGTTCTTTAACGTGCACAGGGCCAAGGAGAACCTCAATGTTAAACCTCGAAATGAAAGCAAATTTTTTGAACTAATACATTTAAACTTCATTTATGTATAACTTACATTCAAAACCGAATAAATTTATTAGTTTCTAACAAAATTTAACATATACACTCCATTTTTAGCTGTAATTTAACAACTTTTTAAAGATTAGATTCAAAATCATGGATATTCCTAAAACATAACTCGTTAAGTTACAGCTGAAAGTAGACTGCACAGTGAGTTTCGAATACAAGCTCTTCATATATAAATGGAAATTAAGGATAAATTTCTGTTTTAATATTCTTCCTAACAAAAACTTTACTCAAAACATGTAATTCTTCAAATTATATAAAAGAATTCAAGTAAGCATACAATAGGAAAAAAAATTAACCAAACTTGCCTTGCAGGAGTTACTACAAGTCATAAAAGATTCTTACAAGTGTTTATTTTAGGACTGGCAGATGTGAAGGTTACCTGGACATTATTAATAAAACAAAACAACATAAATTTTATTTCCTTTTAGTATAAAACTGCAGTTCACAAAGCACATAGAAAAAACAGTTTTGGGCTTTCCTTCAAGAAGTGCCTAGTCATTATTAACTTAAACAATGTGAAATTAGAATTTTGGGCAACACTTTGGATTACAAGAACAGTGGTACAGCTCATCTTGACTTTTCAAATCGCATATTAGGTAAAGGCATTTAACATAATCATGCTATGAGCATTATATAAAAGATTAATACTCTCAAGTTTGGACACTAAGGTGCTGAATGACAAAAACAAAATGAAATTGAAAACAAATGCTTATATGGCAATGACTAATCTGGTAGTGGTCACAATTTATATCAATATTACTTAACTGCAGGACTTTTGCTAAAAATACAATTAACTAGGCTTTCTAAAAGTCTACTAATGACATATAAACACTAACCTTTTGCAATCCTCTAAGGCTGTCACAACACGGTTTTAAGAAATACAAATTTGCTACTAAGCTGCATTTGAGCTTTGGTTGTTATATGCAAATGTTGAACCTGATGATCTTTCTTCGTAGTGCTTGCCTAAAAATAAGTTCAATCGTTTCCATTAATTTTCCTATGGTAATAATTACAGATGAATGCATTCGATTTCTTTTAAAGCATAAAAATTTGATATTCGTACTACTGTAGCATGTGTTTCTCGACTAAGAACCTGATATGCAATCAAGGATTTTCAACAAGTACTGAAATTTTTTTTGGCTTCCCAACAAGATGATGTTTTAAAAACAAGCAATAGATAATAATAGACATTAATTAATAAAGATTAGTCACATACAATATTGAAGCAACAATAAAAATAAATGCACCATTTATCTGCTGGGATGATTTGTTCCATTCCTGAGTAGCAACCTTTGTTGCAAAACCATTGCATTTTCACAAAAATAAAATGCTAACAGGGCTTGGGAAGAAAATCTAATAGAAAGCTGTTAGGGGTAGATGTATATATCTCTCACCACGTTAATATTCAGTTTAATGATCCGTCCAACTACTGGCAGGGAATGGGTTAGCAGAGAAATTACAATGGACAGTTGAGACCTAAACCAATATGTCACTAAGCACCCTACTCTAAAATAAATATTCAGTTTATGACTTCTCAGAATGAATATTTAGAGATCTGCATATAAGGTTTGAATAAATCCTTTAGTAAATAAATCTGTCAAAATTATCTTTGAAAAACTTATAAAATCTTATGTGAAAATATTACATTTTTGTCTTTTGAAGGTGAATTATAATGCAGAAAACAAACCTTTGATGTAAAAAAGCAGAATAAAAATCCGCATTTGCTAATAATGATGTGATCAATAGTAAATAAATCTGTCAAAATTATCTTTAAAAAACTTATAAAATCTTATGTGAAAATATTACATTTTTGTCTTTTGAAGGTGAATTATAATGCAGAAAACAAACCTTTGATGTAAAAAAGCAGAATAAAAATCCGCATTTGCTAATAATGATGTGATCAATAATATTTTGCTTTACAATGAACAGTTTTAGTGCTAAGGCACCAATATAACTTTTGCTATTATAAATATAGGCAGTCCCCAACTCATATATGTTTGAAGTGGAAAAAAATAATTCAGGTCATGCGAAGGTGTTAGAGGTGGCCTTTATACATGTTAGTTCATGTTTGGAACATCCGACATTTAGTACAAAGTATTCTTCTGTAAACTTTGTGCATCACATATTTAGTGAAATTTTCTTAATTACATTCCTTTGCCAATTACAGTCATATCTAGCAAACATGCAGTGAAAGAATGGGGTGTTGGCTTGTGTAAGATAAAGAAAAATAATATATTTTTTTAAATAAATTCCTTTATTTTTGAATTGCACTTTAAGTTAATTTCAAATTATGTATCATAAATAAATGTGTGTGTAAATATTTACGAGTTTTTTATTAGGTGCATTTCTTGTGAAATGAAGATGTAGGCATAACAATGGTTGTAAAATTCATAATAAATAAATAAATATTTCTTTAGAAGAGTGTGTAAAGCACCAAAACATAAAATGATATATGGAAGTGAAAAGTGATGCAAATGTATTTTTGGTAAGGATTTACGTAAGGTTCCAGGCACTGAACCCTTGCAGAAGCATTGCTGGTTTTATTATGAAGTTTTAATGACTTGCTGATTTAACACTAGGTTTTGATAGAAAGTGTATTAAGCTCAGTATGTATGCAAAAGTGTAGTAACTAAAAAGGTAGGAAAACAATGATGAATGTGCATGTCCACAACGATCAATGAATTTGAATTGAAAATGAACATTTCAATGCTGAGGCATCAATATAATTTTCATTATTCTAAGTCACTTCATTTCATGCCAGAAATAATGAACTCATGCTTAATAGTATTTTTTGAATACAAAATTGAATGTATTAAAATGTAAAGTGATACAGCCAGTAAAAAAATACATTATATATTTCATAGAAGAAACTACTGAATTTTTTTTATCTAAAACTTCCCCCTGGACTGAAATATTCCAACATTGTATGCAGAATTCATTAAATTGATATTCTTCTTTTTCATGCGGGTAAAGGCATTTAATGTAGGATTATAAAAATTAGTACTTTCTGAATTAACACCCAAGAATTTTCTGTTTATGCTAATTATATTTTGAAACCTTTTTATTATAATTCTTTATTACTGTTTTCAGCTATGAGAAAATAATTCTTTCATTTGTCAAAAGGATTATATGCTTCACCCAATTTTAACATAATTTTTTCACTAGAATTTAGAACGTATGTATTTAAATAGTGCTTAATATGTGAATTTAAGTAAATTAATCACTCATTAAACTTTGCAAATCTGAACTGATATAAAAATGATTACTATCCTTATCCTGAAAGGGAAAATATTTTTCAAATACTACAGAGACCAACACATCACTGAAAATGCCGAAAAGCAAATCAAATGTTATGAGCAGTAGCAAAGGTGCTGAGAAGAGATGATACTGATATTATAGTAACATTGCTAGAGTTAGTCTTGGCATTTTCACTGTTCTCCATTCTTTACAACTTACTTGTCCACTGAGGGGCTATGCTTTCAATAAAAAAAATAAAAAAAATAAATACCCCCTCAAGCAGCTGCTTGCCACAGAGGTCTGACAGGAGCCTGTCAGTTTATATGCCGCAGTAGGAGATCTGAGAGGATGGCAAGACCTCAGCAGAAAAACGACACACACATCCATGCCTAATTCCGGGGCTTGAACCCAGGTCCCTTAGATCAGTAGCCAAGCGTGCTAACCACTCGGCCACGGGACGACTACATGTGAAAAATGAATTTATTGAAAAATTCAACTGGTTTTAAATTTCAATACATGTTGAAGCAGTTTTTAAAATTCATGTCAATATCAAACTCAGAATTTTATTACTCAAAAAATTCAAATGGTTAATTAATATTATTAAATGAATACTGTCAGCCTATTGGAGAGCAAAAAGTTAAAACCAGTTAGTGAAGAATAACTGTATTCTGATATTCATTTCTATATGAGCACCAACACCTTAAGGCATATTTAAGAGGCACTAATCAAGGGAACATATATGCATAAAATTGATATACAATGCTTAACACACTATTAATTTCTCTTTTCAGCATGACAATAATTGATGAACCACTTAATGCAAAACTTTGCAAGTACAAATAAAATAATAATCAAAAGTAACAGTACACTGTTTCTTTATTCGAAAACTCTTGCATAACTTGACTAGGAATTTAAGCTATAGCCTTTAATGTGCATTTTATAAACTAAAGTACAAAGAAAAAGGAGTAAATATCAGGATACATCAGTGTTCTTCAAGTATTTAACTTCTAGTTTTCACAATAATGACAAAAATAAAACCAACCTTTTTTTAAAAGAAGTACAAATATGTAAATGGAATCACTTAGTTGATATACTTAATTATACCCAGGAAACTATTGTGTAAGAAAATATTAAATTCCTCTAACAAATTAAATACAAATGGGAGAAATTTATTCAACCACTAAAATTTCCCTAAACGGTAATTAATTTTTAAAACATACCTATTAAAATACGTTATTTCCCAGATTAACAAAAGAAAGTAGTCAGAAATCTGAGAATAGGACCTTAATTTAGGAAGAAAAATTCAGTAAGAGTTGTTGCACATACACTTGGTTTCAATGAAATTGCCCCACTGTGAGAATTGATGGATTTATTTGAAAAGTTGCATGATTGTCAAGATAAATACAAATGCTACAAAAAAAAAAGTGACAACACCTGCAGTAGCTGGAGAGGTGGGCAAAAAAAAAAAGACTTTTTGAAAAAAGTTCGGATTGTTTTACCTCTGAGCGACACTTTATTTTTGCACACAATTGGCTAAATGGCCAGGTCACAAGGACGTGTGGGGCTCGGAGGTTGAGGGAATGGGACCCACTGGACAGCTGTTAAGAAGACACATAGTAGCCTCTTGTCAAAGCTATTCAGCATGTTCTATAACATATACAGGGTATGGGTTTCTCGCTAACATGGCCACAGTTACACATTCCATCCAACCGATGGCAGTCTTTCCAAGCCCATTGGTGTCCCCTACTGACCAAGGGCAGGGTGGGAGATTTGCAGAGGTAAGTCTCAATGCTGACCCATGTGAGACTTGAACCTGGGGACTGCAGATTACGAGCCTGGCAAGCTACCAACGTAGCCACCCCTTCCCCAACTAAGTGCGGAAAATATCCAAATGAGGTAGTCAGAGAATATGTTGTGGAACCAGTATGAACAGACTGATCATCTCCAAGGTTAAATGGTCAATCCATTAAGTTGCTACTCATAATTGGAAGAGGATAACTAAAGGGGGAATCATGTGGTGGTAACTGTAGAAAAGCATTCATACCTCCCATTCAAACTCAAGGGTGTCCAGACATATACCAGAGAGTGAGGACCAGCCAAACTGGCCTAAGATCACAGTAAACACGTCCACTGCTGTAAAATGAATTAATATTGCAGTGTCCAACCAAGGCACACCTGGTATAATGGAGCACAACTTATAGATGATTCATGGATCCCTGTCATATGTCAAATTATCTTTCATATCATTCCATTGTTAACAAAACTAAGTAGAGAATGGTGGTGATGTGCAGCTTTCAGTGATGAGTCCTAATTGATCACCAGCATGAGAAGATAATTGTTTAATGATGCAGGGTGACATAGTTACTCCAAACTACATTTTAAAATGTCCCACCAAGTGAATGATGGGTGCCATAGTGTGAGGTGCTATCAACTGATAATTATGCCTTGGTCTTCATTGAGAACATTCTGCTTACACATTCCTCAATATTCATACTGCTACAAATCAATCACATGTAGAATGTTATATTGCAGCAAGACAATGTCAGCCCATATGCTGCTAACATCGTTATGCTACATCTTCTTCACACTGACATCCTTCCCTCATTCTTTAAGACACCAAATTTTCAATCATAAACTACATTCAGAATATGCAGATACAGTAGCTTACTACAGTCTTCAACTGGCCAAAACTGTCATCCATTGCATGAATAAAAAAAAATTATTCCACAAAAAGCTGTTTGCCACAGCAAGCCGAGATGCCACAAAAAAGGTTTGTGAGGAAATAGATATCCCAACGAAAAGACAAAAACTATCCATCCTTAACAAGGGCTAGAACCCATGTCCCTTTGAGATTCCATGATCAGGTTCCACCAGCCATCACGATAAAACATGGTGGAGCATTCAATACAATATTAAACACCTTTTAAGCTTGAAACCATGACTGATGTACTTTTATTACGGCCAATAGAGATCATTCATCCCACACACATCTAAATTTGTTACTAAACTCGCTCTATTTGGCCTAAATCCATATTTTTTTCTTACGATTATCTATGCCTTTTTTTAGAATGGAATTGACACCATCAGAATATAGGAATTACAGTGAAGCAGAATGTATACTGAATTACTTGGGTACTGAATATAAGAAATTTTTTTTTCTAAAAACTAAGTTATAGGTAATTATTTTAACAAAGGCAGTATAGCTTTGAGCAATAAACAAACCCATAAATTTTATATTTATCAATGCATGCACTTTTAACCCTCCAGGTGGCTGGAACGGGTTCTCTCCATCACAGCTATCTGGTCCAGTAGAGTTACTAATGTGACAGCACCACTACACAGACATTGCTTATGACTTACTGTGGCATTTAAGAGCCCAACAGAGATATAAAAAGGTAATGTTTGGAGGGTTAAAACTCTGATCCTAATTAACTGGATGATTTCATTATCACATAAAATATGTATATGTAATTTAAAGCATATAGGGATAATGCTTCCTTTCACATCTCATCCATTCGAAAGGAATTAAGAGAATTATTATTAAGCTATGCAGAGATTTATTAATCAGAGCAACACAAAATAAAAATACAGTGGATTCCTTTAACTCTTGCATATTAATAAAAAGCCTTGTTCCTATTAAATGCTTAAAAAGCTACATAACTTTGGCTCATTGCATATTTCATTCTCATTATTCCTTAAGTATCACATTATTATTATGAATAAGCTATTATAGTATGCATCATCAAGCATATTAATTCTGATGTGTGATTGTACAGAGTTCTTCTGAACTAGGCCATTTAAATTAGTATGCAATTGGTTAATATTATAATACAACATAATCTGAGTGAGCGATACAATCAAACTTTCACTCATAAGGTGGAGACCATTAATAGAAGAAAATTATTTTCTTATTCATAGTAGAATGGCCTTATAAATCACAAAAAGTTACTGACGTTGGTTGACATTTGTGCTTAGACTTCATAGAAGCCATTACAGATACTTGAAAGCTATGAGTAGTAACATTTACAGTAGTAATTACATGGTTGACAGTTACAATTTGTGAAATATATAAAGTTAGTAATTAAAGACTATAATTGTTTTCAAATGAATTATTTTAAACTTTCTGTGAGAATTGGGTAAAGACTTTAAAAAGCTTAAATTTTAATTCTTAATCTCTATTGCTCAGTAATTTTAGCTGCCATAAAGGTTTTAAATAAAGCATAAACAATAACGGTAGCCTTTTTAATGGACTTCTCATAAAGAGCAACCATGGTCTGTAATAAATATGGATTCTTATTTCTCTACCTTGAGCTTATACATTTTAGCATAAAGCAAGATCCAACACTTTATATTTCTTTTATAAAGACCATAGTTGAGGCAATGTAATGGAAATGAAACGTTTATAATGGAGATATCAAACTTGAACAGTTGCATGGGCAGTACTCCTTGCATTATTGAATTATTTTGTTACAATTTTGAATGAAATGAAATGGCCTGAAGGAGTATGATACTGTATACCACTGTTAGAAATTAACATGTCCAATAGCAATCATAAAATAGTCTGAAAAGAATTATTAAAAAAAATACATTAAAAATAGAGTACTTTATTACCATTTTACTGTTGAAGAGCAAAAGCTGATCATGCTGGTAACAATAATTAAGGAAAGCTAAGAATTAGATAGTTTTTTTCTATAAAAAAATACGATGTCCAGGATTACTAATGAATAGGTTAGTTTTTACAATATTTGAAGATCACTTGCAGGATATATTAATCTTATAAATTAAAAAAGACAACTTATAAATCACAAAAGCTAATGAAGGTTTATTACAAAATAGATGATGCATGGAAAAATTTCGAGAATCTATCTGGAAAAAAAAAATTGAATATTGATTTAGATGCAATGAAGTTAACAAGTCATTTTTCAGACCTCAAAAATATATGAAAAATAAAACATATTTAATAAGAAAAAAAGAGACTAGTTTTATTAAGCATTATCCATAAAGAGACTTATTCTCCCAAATTTAGAGTGCAAATCAAGATAAACAGAATGATTAACAGTTTCACTTTATTATGGCTCAAAGGGGAGAAATTACCATTGCTTATAAAAGAAATATAATACTAATACCTTTGTAATTATGAAAGGGGTTTACCCAATATGTATTTTACAATTATAATTTTATTTTTCTCTCAAGGGATGCACAGTGCTATTTAGCATAGAAGGTCACATAAAACAGCTTTGCAAGTCTTGTGTGGCCTTTTAATTTTGATGCTCATGAGCTTGGGTGGTATATTAATAAAATATATGTAGATTAATAATTTTATTATTTTGAGTGTAATTATGTAAAAATTCAACATGCCTAGAACCAAAAAAAATTTCCATATTATGACAAAGAAAAGTAAATTTTGCTATAACTTTATGAAATGGATTCTTATTAAAGCTTTAGTAAAAAAAAATGATGCTGAATATAATTATCTATATCCATCTTGATTTCCAACAATACTTATTCAGTATTTACAGTTACAAAATCATAAATAAATGTTAAGAATTTATCTTAAAAGTTAAAATATAAATAATAATTGCTATATTACACCATTTTACTAAAACACAAGTATACATAATGATTCTTTCAGTGTTCATAAAGTTTCAAATGATATGTTTTAGTAAAAGAAATGGTGCTAAATGTTCTAATATCCATAACTCTAGTAAATAGTGCTAAAATAATTTAAACAGATTTGATTAAGTGACCTAAATATTTATCTTCAGTTTAATTTTCTTTCATTTTCCCCTTAAAAGCTTATTGTAAAAGTTGCAGAGCTTTGAAGTAAATGTTTTATTAAAATAACAGGAATTCTCTATTGTCTTTTTCAGGCAGTGCATTTGGATGTTTAGTCAATAACATATAAGGAAATTTTTAAAAAATTTTTAACATATTTTAAGCTAAATCTTTTTTTTTATAATGCTTAATATTATCTACTATACATCATTGAGATTGTCATATGGTTTTTCATGAACATTCCTAGTTCAAAATTTATTTCCACAAAATTAACTTTTGCAAGTTTGTTAAAATATATCACTTACATTCATCACTGCATATACCATGTTATCTAAATCATGTTCATTATCTTGCTGTTACCAAATATTTCGGGACATTGAAAATGGTAAATGAATTAAATTAATATTTTTTTCAGCATATTTAAAACAAAAATTTCATTACACATTCAATAGATTTGTGATTTTCATTGCTAATTACCAATGGTGCTCCAGATTTACAAAACAAATTATAGCACTATCACGATATATAGTAAAGAATAAAGAGAGATGAAAAATTGTCAAAATACTCAGGAAGTATACTGTATAATATAATATTCCCTTGGTTTAAATTAATTTATTTTAAGCAAAATTAAAGTTAAATGATTTGTTTATTAACACCAAATATGTATATGGTGTATTTTGGAGTTAAATCACTTGGAAAGAAAAAGTGAGCAATGTCAAATTAACACTTCACTGCTACATACCATTTGATATTTAACTTTGGATGTGTGTCCTCAATGTTTGTCCATCTGATGATCCTGACAATACACATAGAATAATGTCTCAGCCACACCACCATCTTCCAGTGTACATGAAAACCATTTTTTGATGAGTATTAATTTATTCCACACTAATACTGATGTATTATTTGTATTTGCAGTGCCAATTAGTGCAAAAACAATATATAGTTTTGGGTCTTTGTCAGGATGTTGAGCGAACCTCCACTTGACCACTTTTTAAAAATGGCTTGCTTTAAACTCTAATTTTTTAGAAAAACATCCCTCATTTAAAGTAAAACCAATCTAAGGAACTTAATCTGCCATTCACTTATATCATCACTTCTAAAATAATTTCAAGACAATATTTCCTACTATTCTGAAATTAATTTTAACATTATCACATACATAACACTTTTTTACATTTCAATCTGTGTTAGGTAGTTTTTAAGTACCAACAGTACAATTTTTACATTAGCAATTACAGAAACATTTTTTACAATTTAATTTACATACAGTATGGCTGAAATATTATAATTTTGTAACTCTAGAATTTATTTTTTTCACATTAAGCAAATTTCTACAAATACTAACAAAATGGCACAAAAAAATTTTCATTTACTCACACTTAAAAAAAAGTTTAGAAAAACAATTATTTTCTATCTTAATGTTATTGTTCATAAAATATTACTGAAACCATATGAATACCATAAACTTTACAGCCTTTAGTCTCAAATAATTATCATTCATAAAAATCTAAAGAATTTTCACAACACCAGAATTTATTATAATAATTTAAAAATGTTTTGTTGTTCAATAGACTTTGCATTACTTTTCATTTATGATCTTAAAAAATTATGAGAATGATACACTGTCTACAAATACCATTTTCAATTATCATGCTCTTCTAAAACAACACTGACCATTATTCAGCATTTTAGAATTAATACATAATAAAGTCAGTGTTAAATTACAACATTAACTTTAATATGTATTTTATCAACAGTTTTGAATCAAATGAAGCTTTTCTATTTACTCATTATTAGGATTATCTTTCCCCAAACATAACACCATTGGCTCAATGCTGAGAAATAAAAGTACCAATATTCATGTTTATTCTACAGTATAGAACACATATGTGTATATTACAAATTTTACAGCTTTAAATTCAGATTGTACTTATAACCTTAAAAAATGCCACTCATTCAACTATTTGCTTTTAAAACTTCTATACTCATGGTCTAAAACATCTTTTTCACAATCTCTTAGTGGGTATACAGAATATACTTATCATGACAATAGTGGGTGGTGTAAGAATACCTTGATTGACATATGCTGTGAAAATATGGCTGAAATCAAAAATTGTTATTTTAAGGGGTTAAATAGCAAAAGAACAGCTTTGTATAATTTTATCATGTTCAAAACAGCATCAGATTTCACTGAATCTAATCTAATTAACAATTAAAAGTCTAAAAAATTTCTTATTCTCAATTAGAAATAACTGCAAAATATTTTTCCCTGTTAGAAATGAAAGCTCCATTAGTCATTAATTGATCAGTGAGACATTGCATGAAATAAAAATAGAATGGTTATTAGTCAACTATCCATCTAATAGATAAAAATTTTATGCACCACATGCCATGGAGGTAGACAGGACAGTTGATATATACTTCGTCTATACTGGCATGCTCAGAAAACACACACTGTGATATTTATTAAACAATGTACTGAATCATTGGTAGGCCATGAAATTTAAATATATTTACAAACAGTGAAAAGGCAACAGAGATGTATTATAAGCTTTTATTTCATAAGATTTTAAAATAAATAGCTCCAGGCAGATCTCATTTATCTTAATGAATATTAACCTGTAGAAATATCAATTTAATCTAAGGCAAATAGAATGAAATGTTTAGTTGAATTCTAATCTACTTTACAAATATTTCAATGATGACTATTAAGTTTAAATATCAATAAAATTTGAAATTAAACCAAAATATTTCATGTTAATTGGCATAAGACAGAGCAATAGTTAATAGAAGCACATTAATACTAATAAGCTATTTATGTATTATTCAGCAAGATGACTGAGATCTGCCCTTGGCTATTTAACAGTTTGATACAGTGGAATAGAAATTTATATATCTCATAACAGCTAATATTAAAATATGCTAAAATTGATCATATTTAAATAAATAATTTCATACAGAACATATTTTCACTATTTTTTGAACATTTTCTCAACTGGAATCTGGAACAAACATAGCATATTTTAATATATTTCCATAATGGATTAAAATTTATAATAATAAAAGATGTCTGTCTGTGGCAACCATAATTGGGAAATTGTGGCAAGTGCTTCAAAACTTGACAGTGTTTTTGGTTGTCATCCAAATTGTAGTGGCCAGTTTCTGGTTAAAATTCTGAAAGAGGGACTTGCTAGAAGGAAAAATATTTACATGCTATTCCTATGGTAAGGAGTTATTGCTGTCAAATCCAATGTTGCCATTTTGCATTTCATCTTTCAGAGCTGGCAACACTGCATTTAATCGTTTTTCCTTATCACAACAAGGAGGACTGGTTAAATGCAGGCTGCTGCTGGAGTGCAATGGATAACAGAACAAAAAATTTTGATGTTTACTTTTAAATGAAGAGCAGTAAATTAAGAATAGTGGTTGAAGCAAATGCAGAGAATAAACTGTGAATGCAAGCATTGTAGTATAATTCAAGAACAAATTTACGTTACAACTAAATTTCAATTCATTCTTAACCTAATCATTTAACCTTAGAAGTCTGAGTGGGGTCTCATAGACCCCACTCTGACTTCAAATGGTTAAAACATATGGTACTAAAAATTCATACTCATTAATCTCCATGTAACTTTTCAGTTTCATTTCAACCTTACTCAAATGATGAGTCTCCACTTGAATATGTGTGTTTAACCTAAATTTATATCATTTTGTTTCAACAGCCCCACAGGTTGAGAATAAGGAACAAGTTTTGCATGTATGTTCTTTACTTTTTAATTTTTAAAAATGCAAGTAATCATTATTTCTAATTCCCTTATTCACTGCTCAAATATAATTTGAATCCTCATTTTTTTGGTTTCGTGGACCAAAACCCATGAAATTGTCGGCATCAAAAGTAAATATACTTATTTTCAGTGATATTAGCACAGTAGTTTCAACTGCTCATATAGTAATGATGTCTTCAAGATAAATACAAACACATCAGGAAAAATTGCAGTGTTTTTAGGAACATAGATATGTTAAATTTATTTCATGATGCAGAAGATAATAATATAACTTTCAATCTGATGATAGATGTTAATATATTCAAAATTGCAATAACTGAGCTAATGTTGTGACAGTATAAGGTGGTGTAATTAAATTTTACTGTCAATTTATACATTCAAGAAGTGATGTATTCTGTAAACTTTACTGCATCAGGAAATAAATTTATATCTATATTCCAAATTGCATTATAATTTTTTTCTATGTTTTTATCTTGGAGACATCATTACTATATGAGCAATTGAAACAACTTCTGTGCTAATAGCAAAACACACTGTGTATTTATATACTTATAGCATTGGACACAGCTACAATATTTATTCAGCTTATATCTTACCTCTGAGTGGCACTTTTTTGAACATAACAGGCTAAATGGTCAGATCACAAAGACCACAAGAGCTCAGAGAAGGTTGGGGGAGGAGATCCACTGAACAACTGTTAGGAGACAGATGGTAGCCTCCCATTAAGTCCATCCAGTGTGTTCTCTAATGTGCACAGGGCTCTCCCACACCCGGGGCCATGCTTTACATCCCATCCAACAGACAGCAGCCTTCCCAAGCCCATCGGTGTTCCCTACTGATAGATGGGTGGGGAGTTTTGCAGAAATAAATCTGTACACTGCCCCAGCTGGACTCAAACCTAGGAACTGCAGATTACAACTTGGATTGCTATGAATGAGTCACACTCATTCCATTTATGTCAGCATTGCAAGATTATTTTAGGTTTGTTGTTTAGAAGATCACATTCATGTGCAGAATTTAAAAAATATATATTTCCATAAATAAAACGTTTACTATGCTTTAAATATAGATTGATTAGGTTAATAATCTTAAAAATAATAATTTTAACATTTAACTGAATATGGTGCCATGAGATCCCACCAGCTATTAGATGTAAAAAACATTTCCTGCCTGGGTTTTGTTAACAGCAATTTTTACCTATAGCATTCTTAGAACTACGTTGTATATAGTAAAAATTCCAGATATTTTTATTCCTTAACTATTTTTCCTATAGCATTTGTTGTTTCATCAATATTTGTATTATTCTTTCAATTACTCAGTCATTATTTAAAAATGTGTTACCTTATTCCTTTTGCATTTTATTTTTTCATAGACTTTACTTTGAGGTCTCTTAGATTTCCTCTTAACTCTTATCATAGTTAGTGAATTAAAAACACAATCAGAAGTGTCACTATTTTCCAAAAAAAAATTTGTTTCCACAACATCCCGAGATTGAGAGCAAGTTGGCATGGATTTCAGCAGGAGTGTGTCTTCACCATTACAAATTGTATAACTCTTAAATAATCTCAACTATTTCACAAATAGACAGACACTTCTTTTTATTTATATACATATTACTTGTTGAAGGGCAAAATATTCCCTGATTTTTATGATCAATGCTACAAACTTTTTATTTTAATTGAGCATACGAGCGAGTTCCAGGAAAAGTTAAAGAGACAGATTTAACCAGGGATTCGCAAACCTTTGTGGGAAAGGATGTCTTAGCTCAGTGAAGGTGGCAAGCCCAGTGTCCTTCATTCAAATGCAGAAATTAAAGCTGACAGTGTGGTAAATCAGTAGCATCCATGGGGTATACAACAGTAAGAGCAGCAAGTAAATGTACTAAGCTAGTCATGGTACACACAGCTTGCATATAACAAATTTCTAAAACAATAATTCATACTTTTTTTAGATTGAAATTAAAAATTTTCAAATTCTAAGAAAAGCACTAATTGCTTCATGTCAAGTTTATCCATAAAATTGGCTCATTATGCATAAAATAACCATATAAGCATATAAAATTGGTAGGAACTTAAAAATCTTAAAGGCATTCTCACAACCCATTACAATGAACCTTTACTATATCTAATTAGAACTATATAAAATAATACTTGTGAATATAATGACATTCCAAAATAATATATTTTAATGCTATTCTGCTTGATTTTTTTTTTTTTGCATGAACTTTATTTGTCTTGTTATGAGGCACTGAATACCAACATGTAACGTTTTATAATATTTTACAAATGGAAACAACAAATGAATTACTGCTAAGAGTTGGAAAACAGATTACAAATTGTATAAATATGCTAAGAACTTGCTGATTTTGGTTTTTCTGTAAAACTGACATATACTAAGGGTAATATGGTAATTTTAAATTAACTCTACTGTGCTTAAAGTGGTTAATTGAAATAGTTTATATCTTATTATGCTAAAATATATTATTTATGGAAAAGCAAACAAATGTAATATTAATGTTTAGCTGATATATGACACACATTAAATGGTTCTGCAAGCAAATTATGTCTCTATCATTGTTACTATGGTTATTTTTCCTAGTTTAATTAATATGGGCTTAAAAATGAAACACCCTGAAATGTAACAAATGACCACTTTTCCTGAGCTGGGGTTAAGATTTGTGTCTCAGATGCTGACATGGTTGTTTGTTCTGACAAAACTTGCAGATAAATTAGCTACTTTACCAGATCTGATTACAAAGGAAAGAAAACAAATTACTGTTAACAGACATGCTTGTGTCATAATTTCATCCCAGATATCAATGTAAAGTGGAATAGAGTATAAGTACAGTGAAATCTTGTTAGAATATACTTCAGAATAATGCCAGTTTATTAATTCCATATGATGTAAAAACATTTCAGTTTACATAATACACCGCAGTTTTCAGTTTTGCATTAAAATTTTGGTGGCACCAATACCATATTTTTACAAGTAAAACATATTATTCATAAATCAAATAAAGAACTGAAGTTTTCATCAATGAGGCAAAAGTTGCTCTGTGATTTTTTTCTGTTTACAACTAAAGAAATATAGATTTTTATGCACTGATTGTTTGACTTGCTGAGGGGCACTTTTGTGCATGCAATGGGCTAAATGACCAGGTCACAAAGACTCCAAAAGTTCGGCGAAGGTTGAAGAAGGGGACCTATCGAACAGGTATTAGGACACAAATGAAAATCTCCTATAAAGGCCATCCAGCATGTTCTTTAGTTCTCCAGATGGCTGGAACATGTTCTCCCTGCCACAGGTGTTTGGTCCTTTAGTGCCAATGACATGGCAGCCACATCACACAGCCATTGCTTAGACCTTACTGTGGCTGTTGTAAAACAGAAGCAGAGATAATGTGTAACACCAGGAGGGTTAATGTGCACATATATGGCCCTCCTGCACACAGGGCCACAGTTGAACATCCTATTTTATGAATGAGGACCTCTTCAAATCCATCAATTTCCCTTTCTCACTGAGAGTGTGTTTTGTTGGTTAGTGAAGTACAGTGGGGACTAGAATCTGGAAAGATCAGATTACGAGCCTGGTTCACTATCAACTAAGCCAACTTCTGACCCTGATATTTATGTAATTTGTTTTGAGTGTAGGATTGCTAGAATTCTCTCTGGGGAAGGAATGTTGTTAGTATAAAAACTAATAAATTTTTAGATGTGGTGATGCACCAGATACTTCATTAGAGTCAGGTGGTGATGTGAAGCAGCATGTTAAATGCTACATTCTTACAAAAATCAAATATAAAGCATTAAGTATTTTAAAAGTAATACAGTAATGGTACAATAGGATGTATTTAAAATGTCTATACTGTGTATATTATATTAAGAGTAAGAACAATAAAATGTAATCTTTGTAAAATACTAGTAACACAAGACTACATTTTTTATTATATTTTTCTTCTGCTGTGTAATACACATTTTAAATATAACATAATTTTCAACACAAAAAAATGCATTATCGAAAACCTGTTAAAATTATGAAATAGGATAGAGAAAGCTAGAACCCTAACTTATAATTTTGCTTATACAAAGACATGCCTTCTAAAGCAATAATTACGTTCTCTGGATATTGTACCAGTAAAAGCTAATACAAAATACACAAGGGTTATGCCTGATGAACATCAGTAAGGTTCTGTCACTATACCAGTTAGGGTATAGTCAGTATGCAATTGCAAGTGCTAGTTTAAATTTACAATGAACCAATGTATTATCCTAATATATTAATCCACATCAGGTCACTTAATGTTAATAACTTTTATCAGCTTTGGTCAGACCAAGATCACGTGAAATGGTTTCAAGTTGTCAGAGGGCAATTCCATGTGCTAGTTTAACCAAAAGAGAACTGCGATATTATTCTAAGCTAACTACATCAGATCACTCAATGTTAATAACCTTTATCAGTGTTGCATGGTTACCTTAAGTATGAAACAATGGAATGCAGAGTGAAAGTCATGAGACATCAGATTTATGAATAAGCAAATGTAAAAAAATCTGTCTGCCTCCCAGATTTGGACAGGATCATTTGAAACTTTTTTTTTTTTCATATTCATATTTATGAACTCAAACCTCTTGTGACTTACACTGATGTGAAATCCACTGCTTCATACCATTTAAGTGTCCAATACCAGATTTCTTTTTTTTTTTTCTTAAGCTTAAATGGCTTAATTGGGCATCTGGGGTTTAAGCTTAGATGGCCTTCATTTTAATTTGAATTTATTATTTTACTTTTCAGAATTAAATGCTCTTTCATTTGGTATGCAATGTGATATATGCTTATACGTTAACTCAGATGGAGTTCTAAAGCTGCTTATCTACAGAAAAAAAATAATGTCTTGGCCACAAATGCATTATCTTGAGAAATCTAACATTTTTATCAGCACTGAAACCATTAAGAAATCAATATTAAGCTAGCTAAACAAATTATTTACATTTTTCCTTTTCATAATTTATTACAGTTGGACAAAGGATTTCTACAGAGCAAATATTTGCCATACTTAAAGTAGTAAAGTAAAATATAAGCAAGAGATCATACAGTGATTTTAAAAACTGGGAAGAACATAATTTGCAAGTATTTCATTTCCTTCAGCAATTAAATGAGCCATACATATGCAGAATTAATAGCAATATTCATTAAAAAAAAAGTATTTTTACAGAAAATGCTTTTGCAGGAAATACTTGAAAGAACGTTAATTACCAAAACATACCGTATTTGATTTGGAATGCAATGAAAATATTTGGTTTAATCAAAGATAAAGCTCACAAGTTATATACCCAGTCACTTTCTAATCAAATACTAAATTGTAGGCTTAGAAAATGCATAACCCAATGCATCGTTTTATGCTTAATAATAAACTGGCACACAAAAAATGATAACTTTGTAACATGCAGAGAAACTGATTCAATTTATTATAACATTAATAAAAATTAAAACTTTTTTTTATCCAATTTAAGTTTCCAAATTTGAACAATACAATGCAGAAACAGAGCTATGATTGTTGCAAGTATACAATTTCAACATGTGTGTAGCATTCTGAATGTCAAATAAGTTACATTTTAAAATTTTTACACTGTTACACTTTTAATTAAAAGATTTGTACTATAACAAATCATGCATAAGTAACATTTCAGTGTGGTTTCTTCACAGCATCTAATACACAATCTCCCAAAAGTTAAACAATTATTGTGATATTCTACTTCTTTACTTAATATTGAAAATTTGTGTTGCTGAGCAGTGTATCTTCTTAATAAAGCTGCTCATCTAATATCCGGCACACAAATTTGCTGGATAAACAATATTTTTTGGCAGGAGCAGCCACTGCATGAATGGAGGGAAGAGGTAAAAGTATGTTCTATCAGGTTCAGCAGATACAGCTGCATCCTCTGATTTGACCTATTCATCTACCCTATCCAAAATGTTCCTTTTAATACTGCAATACTAATTGAGTTTTATCAGTGCTTAAATGAGGTATTCACAATGTCAATCTGACCTGGCATCACAATATTTCCTGGAGTAGCATAATCACCGATCATTAGGCTGTTGTTGACTGGAAAATGGGAAGTGTTGCCTAAAACCACTTGCTGTTGGTGCTGCAAAAAATGAAAAATTGTTTTAGAGATATAATTGTTTTAGAAACAAATATTTGTATATTTTTGATAGCTTTTAAATACATAAAACCAACAAGCATACAAACATTTTAAAATTCTCCATTTCCCACAAGAATATAACAATGAAGACTGCCATTTGAAGGATGAATTCTTTCAATTAGAAAATATTTTAAATATTTATTAGTCTCAACCAGGCATGTCCAACCCACAGCTCAATGTAAAAGAACTTGTGACTCAAAAACAACAACAGCAGCAGCAATATGCTGAATCTGGTTCATTTTTTCAATATTTTGACCAAACTTTTTTGGTACATAACTAAAGACTTTGCCAATTCATAATACTCATTAAAAAATGTATATTTTTATTTTATTAATCAAGATACTTTACTAGATTCCTTAAAAATATTGGTTTTGCCATGAGTGGGATTTGAACCACATCTCCTGGTTCTAATCCTAATAGCATTTTCCTAAGTGTTCTTTTTGTACATAGCATGACATACTTTTGTTTATTACTTACATCAGGATTAGGTTCTAAAGCTATTTATTTCCTGAAAACACTTTGAAATAAATCCAGCAACCACATGAGTTCAGTTTCAGAAACCTGACACTGTAAGGATTAAAAGGTTACTTTTTGTTGCATTTAATCTTTTATTTCAGACTTCAGACTTCTAAAACCTTATTAGTTTTAAAGATTCAACATTCTTAAACAATCCCAATCAAAGCCATAATAGAAATGTTTGTACACTAACATACTGAAAACACTACCAAAATATGCCTAATAGCAAGAATGCATACATTTTTGCATTCTGCTCCTGTAAGGTGAAGAACAATTGTAAGGTAGAGTAAAAATTGTCTTGAGCAGGGTGGGGCATAAATTCTTGACCTCCATCTTTGGCCTACAGGCATTGTTGATTTCTTACCATTAACCCTTTAATGTCTATAACAACTTGCCGATTTGTTTGGCTGAAATTTGAAATGGACTAGACCAAATAGTGCTATTCCTTTATTACTCTATACCTTTCTGGCATCATCTTTGCAGTTAAAGAGTTAAGCTTACCATTTATAATGCTTCATTAAGTGTGGTTAGTTATAATACAAAGACACTTTTTAGTGATATTAATTGTCCCAATTGTCCCAATTGTCATCCTTTGTTGCAAAAAACTAAAGATGTTTCTGTCAACCAGTCTTCATTTGCAGTCAAAATATCTATGCTGACTATATGATATAAAGAGAATATAGGAAATCTTGATCAGCAGCAGACAACTTGACATGTTATCAAGAAGCCATTGTTTGTATCCCATTCACCTTAAGATAACTTTCCCTCTACACTTATTACTATTCCTGCCCTACAGGTGCTTACCTATAATGCACTTGTAGCTATAATGTCTATAATGCTTTCTTGCTATTAAAGTTTTTTTTTTCAGATTGATGAGCAAAGTAACATTCTTGGGGCATCACAAAAAACATTTAAAATAACAACAGTTTAGAAAAGTCACAATAACTGATGGTATTTTCTTTTTAGTAATTCTGTTTCGCTTATTGCAACCTTCAATATCTATATAGGTGGGTGATGTAAGACTAATTGCCATTGTTACATGGATAACTAGTATCTAATTTTTTTTTTATTAAACAAATATTATTGATGACAATTCACAAAATTGTTACTAGAATTCAAATTCCAGGGTTCCAAACCATCATCATCATCCTCAAGCAGCCATAGCTATGGAGGTACAACCAGATTATGCAATTTAGTTCCAAACACATCACTCCTGATCTACATCTGTTGCATCTTGCTACTGTATACCAATTCTAACAAGATCCTGTTTGGTACTGTCTGCCCACCAGATCCTAGGCCTCCCCCTCTTTCTGAGGCCTTTAGGCACACTGTTCGTTAATCCTATTCTCTAATCTATAATTATCCATACAGGCAACATGGCCAAACCAATGGAGTCTCTCTCTGCACAATATGCTGCTAAAAGGAGGTTGCCGACTCCTTTGCCTAACCTCATCATTAGTTACAAAGTTGAACCACTTAGTGCCCAAGATACTGCATAAACATCTAAAATCAAAAGCATCTAGTTTCCTGTTATCTTGTTTAAAAAGGTCTAAGTTTCACTACTATAACTAACTCTAGAAAGAACAAAACTATTACACAGTCTAATTTTAGTATTTAGGTGTAAATGCCTATTTCTCCACACTCTCCATAGATTCTTAGAAGTCCCGGCAGCAGCCCCTATTCATCTATTTATCTCATGCCACACATCACCAGTATCTGTTACCTAACTTCCAAGATAATTAAACTTAGACACCTGCTCAAGACTGCAACCATACAGATTAACTGAACCACAGACTGCCTGATCTATTTTCATCACTTTAGTTTTCTCTCTATTTATCACCCAACCTACTCTACTACCAGTCTCATCAACAGCTCTAATGAGAGTTCATCTCATCATCATCATTTGCCAAAAGGGCCAAATAATCAGCATAATCTAAATCAGAAATTTTTAGATCTCTAGACCATTTAAGCACAAAATCTTTCCCTTCAGTGAATTTTTACATAACATAATCAATAATCAAACTAAAGAGGAAAGGAGACAAAATGCACCATTGTTGAACATCAGAAGCAATTCTAAACCAATAGCTACAAGCTTTACCAACTCTCACACATGACTTGGTGTTATTATAGAGAGCTTTCATTATGTTAACTAACTTGGCAGGTATACTATATTACCTCAAATTATGATGATCAACAAAGTCAAAAGCCTTTTTGGAATCTACAAAGCTAGTAACCATAGGTTTCTGAAACTCTAAATATTGTTCAAGAATCTGCCTAAGTGAAAAAATCTGATCTACACATCTCCTACCACTTCTGAATCCACACTGTTCATTAGGCAGTTGTCCATCAACCAGATTCTTAATTCCATTAAGCATAATCATGAAAAGAACTTTACCTGGAACAGAAAGTAGGCAGATACCCTTACAGTTACCGCAAGAAATGTGATCACCTTTTTTAAACATAGGGATAATACATCAGGTAAAATCCTTAGGAACAATGCCTATATATCATAAAAGATTTCAAAATTTCAGTCAGTTATGTGATAATAGAAACATTCCCAGATCTAACCATTTCAGTGGTAATTTCATCTACTCCTGGGGATTTATATAGTTTAAGTTTAAAAACATACATGATATAGGGCCAACATTAAAGATAGTAATGCATCCATCCTCATTACAAACAATGGGAGTAGAACTAACCACATTGTTTAGAACATCATTGAAATGCTCAGCTCATCTGGCCATGACAGAATCCTCACCTTCTATAACTTTATCTTGTTTATTCAATCCCTGTATACTTGTCCGTTTTTTTTCCAACGTAAAAAGTTAACTATCTGATACAGCTCTCTTCTATTATGCTGTCCAGCTGCTTCCTCGGCTTTGTCCAGGCCATCTAGCGATTTATCAGCTGCAAACTGATATTTTATACATTTATTAAGGTCTTTGTAATTCTTTGTTAGGACTAGTAAGATATTGATTAGGACATTCACACAGTTCTTTCTTTCTAAAATAAGCTCCCGTGCCTTATCACTCAAATAATTTTGCCTCCTCTGCACCTTTTCACCCACAGAAGTACTGTTAGTTTCAAGAAAAGCCTGTTTAAACTGATTCCATTCTTCCTCAACTTTAGTAGTAAGCAAATCATGACTAAGTAACCTATCATCACAAGCTTTAGCTGTAACTGGGTGTTTGAGCTTCAATGTTAAAGGTAAATATTTTAACCTTAGCACAACAATTAAATTCGATTTGCAAGACACTTTTAACAAGGTAATGATCAGATCCAATTTCAGCTCTCCTATATGACCTAATATTCCTAACAGAACTAACCCATTTGCTATTACCATGTATCAACCATTGCTCAACCCATGATTCATGGCATGTTTAATGGTGAATCATGGAATTTCAAGATTTCATTTACTACCAGACTCTGAATACATATTAAGTTTATTGGTCTTTTTAACTGGACTATAATTCAAGTTTAGACTAAAGTTCATTAAAATTAACTGAAAGTCTTTACACATATCTGACTAAACTCAAAACAAAATTACTCAATAGAACTGTCATTAAACTAACCAGATTCACTAAACATACTATAAAAATGTGAAGTCAATCTGGCTCCTTTTTAGAATAAACTATAAAAATCACTATAAAATTATGAGTGAAAAAAATAATAAAAATTTTCCCATTTTCATCTAAGTATTTATATTAATCTGAGCCTCGGGTAATGCATGGATGTATGTGTTGTTTTTCTGCTGAGGTCCTGCCATCCTCTCAGACCTTCTCTGGCATATAAACTGACAGGCTCCTGTCAGACTTCTGTGGCAAGCAGCTGCTTGAGGGGGTATTTATTATTTTTATTTTAATAAAATTAATACATGGTGTGATAATTAACAGTAATAGCTAAAAAAATAAACAAAACAGGCTCTTAGTTTAGCCCACATTATATTTATTTTTAAATTCATCAGAACCCTGAGCAGAAATATGACTATTATGAAAACAAACGGCTCTCATTAAACTGTT
Organism: Ryuthela nishihirai; assembly: GCA_038380435.1. Lineage (NCBI taxonomy): Eukaryota > Metazoa > Arthropoda > Arachnida > Araneae > Heptathelidae > Ryuthela > Ryuthela nishihirai. Next base: position 66,884,780 of record JAWZYU010000019.1, on the reverse strand, counting down.
ACTGTATGGATATTAGAGAATTAAAAACATTCAGGCTTTTTTTTACATTAATTATTGGTGGATTTTTGCTTTCTCTGTCAAAAATCAGTGATTTTTTTTAGAATTTATGAATGGAGGAGGGGGGGGGGGGAGTAAGAAAAAACAAGTATTTGAAAAACTGTTTAGGAAAACATTCCTCCTGGAAGTTCTAGGAGGATATGGGAAAAATTCCAGATCCCTTATGCCAATTACATAAAGGAATATAGGAAAAACGGTCTGTAATGCTTAATTTTCTTATCTGTAAGGCCAATAATTTTTTCAAAATCAATTTTTTTTATCTTTCAAAGTTAAAATGCATTTTAGGAATTTTTTTAATTGCATTCATAATTAAAAATTATGCTAATACACTAATCTGAGTGTTCGCATCTACCATAGAAGTAAAGAAATAACCTTCAGTTATGCTTGTAATTTACACATTTCTATCTGTAATATAAATAATGGCTATAAGTTCTTTCAGAAAATGTTTCAACTCCTAATATTTTGGGCAATTGCATATCTTATGTGTAGAAATATTTATATCTAATTTCATTAAAGTTATGTTATGAGTTGGTAACCTGGCCTGTTTGAACCAACATAGATATGACCCAGCTATAAAAGTTGTTCAACCTAAATTGTATCAAACAACTAGAACTTTATCACATATAGATTCTTTAGACTTCTTAAATATTTACATTTTCTCTTGCAGTTTAATATGCTCAAAGCTTTCTTGACAAGGATTGGGTTGTTTCGCCTAAGATTGATTTTTTTCTTTGCCACCCTGAACTAAAGGAGTAGGTGGCAAAGACTCCAAAGGGGTAAAAGTTGAATAGGGCAGGGGATCCACTTGACAGCTGTTTGGAGACAGAAGCCTCCAAATAAGACCATTCAGTGTATTATTTAATGTGCACAGAATACGGCTGTTCTGAACATGAAGTCTTGACTTAATATCCCATTTGATAGCATTAATCTTTGCAAGCTCACTTGTTTTTCCTTTTCACTGAGAACAGAGAAGGAATTAAGGACCCCATCCATTTATCAGAATGCACGAGTGCTAAAACGTGCCATGCATCCTTGCCTATGGTCCGTACAAGTACTTTGTCGAAAGTTTTTAACGAACTGCCCATCCATCAGTTTTCTAGCACGAAGAAATTGCTGCCATCTGGTGGGCAATTAGTTCACTAATAGAAAATGGCTCCTTTTTCTAATAAGAATAGAATTGCATGTTTAAGAATTATTTTGTCCTATTGTATGAAAAAAAAAAGAAGAGAAAACACAGATTTTGGTGTTGGAAATGGCTACAAGAGAAGCAATTATATTCACATATGAATTTGCTAAATGAACTGTGTTTTAACAATTCACACAACTATTGCAAACGAGTGAAGAAAAGTATAATACATTAAAAGAGCCACAGTGCAGTTCACAGGGCAACATGGTGCTACTGAATAAATATAATGCCTAGGAACCAAAATTCCTGGATATTTAGGTGTTTACAGGCAAGTGTTTTATGTGTGTTTATCCTTTGATTTCATCTTTTTTTTTATGGGGGTATAAGTGCGGAGTAAAAATTCTTTGTTAAGCGATATGTGCAGATTAAAATTGTTGTCTTCTGCAAGATTATATAATTTATGGGGGGTTTTTTTCACGCGGAATGAAAATTTGTTGTTTAGTGTTATGATCTAGTTGAAATTATTGTCACTAATGAGATTATATATTTTTAGTGCATTTTTATAGTAATGAAAGCATGCTATTGAGCAATATGCATAGTTGTGCGGATATACCCTATATAAAGTTAATTTGGCTGATATTTTTTATATACTAAGTAAAATTTTACATTTGAAAATAAGCATTTATCATAAAATTTTTTTTGGTGTATTATCGTTGTACTGGTAATGCAAGTTTTAAGCCATTATCTGTACGACTTAGTTGAATATTCTTGATAATGTTCTATTTCTGTGAGGTTTATTTATTTTGTTGTAAATTTAGTAATAATTTTCTTTATAGAAGTAAATTATATACTTTTTTTTAATAAAACAAGGGTGAAAACATTTTTTGTTTTCATTAGTAGACTGTAGGGGGCGGGAAGTAACGTAAAAGCACAATGTAGCATTACGTTGCGTCAAAAACAAAATGGCGGCTGTTATACCGTGAACTGCACTACAACTTATATCGTAATAGCACAATGTTGGAATACAAATATCACTGTTCTAGTATCAGTTTGCCTTGTATCAGTCACTTTCTTGTGTTCTTTATGTAAGGTAGTCCGAAATGAATTTATATTTTTCATTAAGAAATCTCTTGTCGCTTTGGGTTCGACTTTGTGGCACATATCTAACAATTACATATTCTTCTTTTCTTGACTGCTGTAATCATTGTTGCAGTTTTATTTTCCACAGACAAGGCATGAAAATATCTGTATTTAAGAAACTTTTCAACATATTTTCAATGCACCACCACAAGCTATTGACGTATACAACAGATCACAGACAATGACGATGACAACTATAGTTCGCGCAAGCACACTAGTCAGATCCAGGAGCAGTTGAGGTAAATTATCTATCATGAGTATAAGCCTCTAATCATGCAAGTTCTCGGTGAGTAGCACTGAGCAAACTTGTTTTTGTTGCCATTCATGCAAAGTTTGAATTGGAGTAAATTTGTCTTTGCCTTACTTGACATGCATTCTGATAAATGGATGGGGCCCTTTAGTAGATAAAATTATGCACAGTGGGGACTTGTCAGGTTAGGCTATCAACTTGAACAAATCCCTGCCCTATTCTCAATAAGAGAAAATAAAGCATGAATAATATGAGCAAAATCTGTGATTTGTCCACTAATCTGCCTTGGCAAGGTTAAAACTTTTGAGTACTTGGTTGATTAATTACTGAAGTAGATACTTAACCCTTCCCATGTTCAAATCATATGTATATGTTGACAGAATCCGAAATAAGAAACTGAGGATTTCTGCATCTGTCTTTAATGCAAAAAAAAAAGAAAAAAAAGAAAAAACTGCTGCTTGAAAATGTCCTTAAATAAATTTATAAAATACATTATTAGGCTTGAAAAAATAATACTTTATTTTTTCATTTGATGCATATTTTATTAAACTAGGATACAAATAATTTGTTAAAGCCACCCAATCATCATTTGTTAGACCTGATATATGGTATTGCTGATTTGTTAACATTACGCCATGGCAGAACAGGTGCATGACCTAGTTAATTGCTGGGACACGTGAAAGTCAACTGGCTACACAGTGGATTGTTTACAGCGAGCATTGTTGGATCACAGATTTAATAACATAACCATGCATCCATAATTTTATATTAAACCTTTGTTTTAATTTCTGTTGATTTATTTTATTCTTGTAACATATTGATCTTTCAGAGTTATGCTACATCAGACGGCTGACTTACAAGTTGTTGTGATATTTAACATTGTGTTAGGTTACTGCTAATATTTCTTTCATTATATCTTCATTTCCCAGTAAAAAAACTTTGATTTTGTATTGTTTTCTGAGAATGAACAAGGTTTTGGATACAGAAGCCAAAAGGACTTCCTTGGCATGGAAACGGAAATCAGTCCTCGTATGAAAGGGCAATTCTGGATGTGTTCACTCCCCCCAAGCAAAATTTCACTTAAAAATATTTTACGAGTTTTTAAGTTTATATTGAATGGTTTTGAAAGCTTTTTTGGCAACTATGTACACAATGTAAACCAATGTTCTTGCAAAATTCCCACCAAAATTCAGCACCCAAAGAAATAATATTTATAAAAAAAAGTAGCCAAGAATGTGTTTCTACATTTCATAAACAGAACAGTAAATCCCATTTATGTGAGCAATCCAAGTCACTTTGTATGATGCTGGCCCATGTTAAAATATACCACACTGAAAAGAATCATTAAAAGATATAAAAACAATGTGCCAGGTAAATATATTATTCAGGAAGAAATTTACTCTTGATTAATATATAATTTAACTGTTTCTATCCATCACATTTTCCAACATTAAGCCTTAACTGAATAACCCGATCACTATATCAATGTGAAAATGTTTATAAAAATTAACATACTTGTAAATTTGTTAATTTTTTTTTTTATAAAATTTGCAGTTAAATTCTATTTAATTTGGTATATAACATGACCTATTTCTGTTAATTGCTTTTAATTCTAAAGTTGACTTGTTTATCTGACTCAGCCCAATTGGTGAAAAGCCTGGACTTTTCTTAAAATAGGGTACTCAGAAAAAAAATTATAAAAAGAGAGTAATTTTCTTGTTTGAAATAAAAATTCAATTTTATGTTATTCAGAAATAAATAGCCTTTCTATTCATATGCATTATAATTTCTGTCTATTAGTTTTTTCTTAATTTTTACTACATGACTCTAAAAAGTCATATTAAAACAAAAATAATTGTCTTTTTTTGTTAAATATTTTATTTTCTTGAAATCCAGAATTAAATGCTGATTAATTTTTATATATCATGCCATAATTCCTTTCATTAGTTATTTGTCAAAAAAAAAGTTCTGAAGTTATTTTTTTTAGCAGAGCATAGGGAGAAAATAACTTGGCCTCTGGAGGTAAACCAGTTTTTCAGACTGGAAGGGTTAAGGATTACTCTTAAGATATTTTCTTTAGGTATGGAAAAGGGACAATTTTATTCATCTGATTTCTTGTTTTTGAGGAAATAAATTTACCTGAGTGAAAAGAGATGGTGAGATCCCACCTCCAATTGAACTAGTTGGAACACTTGCCTGAACTCGAGAAACTGTTCCTGTTCGTTGACTGTTGCTACTATTTCCAGAATTCTGAAGTGTTCCTGAAAATAAAAAATAGCCATTATTCACCCTAATAGTGAAGCAAATGAAAATACCTAACACTATGAAGTTTGATCAATTTTCCACTGTTTACAGTTTGATATTAGAAATTTTATATAAAATTCAAAATATGAAAATAAATGATGACAAAAAATGGAAGAGAATATAGAATATAATCTCTCAGTTACTAAAGTTGAGTATAATTGCAAGTAAATCAGTTATGGTGCAAGAATGAACAAATGAAAGTTGATACAATAAAAAGTAGAATGTGAAACTAATGATTTATAAACTAATAAAAAAATGCTGAAAAATTAATTAGAAGCAAATATTTGCCTTCTGGTTTGCCAAGCACATAATATAGTTAAACAAAAATAAGAATAGTCTGATGACCTTACCTAAAGGAATGAGATTTGATGTCTGATGTGCTGCAAGTGGACTATGCTGCAAATGCTGTTGAACTGGATGGGCATCCATAACAGTATCACCATTCATAATAGCTATTCCATTTACTACTAAGTTGGCATTATTTGCTACAAAAATATAATAACCAAGTTTAAAACAATATGTTTCAGCATATACCAGGTGGATAATAAGAAAACAGCTTTCATTAAATAATATTAAACACAGCTAGTATAATAAAAATGTAATAATTCACGATATTTGCTGTACAATGAATTCAGTTTAAAAGTTACTCAATCTCAAAGATGAGGAGTGCAAAAGTTATTACAGACTACGTTGCATTTGTAATCAGTTGCAATTACAACTGTCCTGTTACAACTTTAAAAATGATCTTAATAAGTATTAACTAGTCTAAAATATATCCTTATATACTAGACAAAGCATAATAGACCAATTAACAATGTAAGTATATTTACCAATGTATCAGTGGTTGGTGCGTCTACTTGATTTAGCTTTGCCTGATGTTACAATAAAACATCAATGCTACTTCATATATTCAGTACTATCAGTCGAAATCAAGTCCCACAGGTATAATGGTTTTCTTTTACCTCTGAAGATTAAAGACAGGGGTCCTTGTATAGGTCACAAGGACCCCTGTCTGTAATCTTCAGAGGGTTGACCCTTGAGGGGTCCTTGTGTAGGTCACAATAACCCCTCAAGGGCTCAGAAAAGACTGGGGAAAGAGGACCCAATGGCAGGCTTTTAGGAGACAGATGGTAGCCTAATATCAAGGCCAACCAGTGTGATTGTTAACATGCAGTGTATGGCTCTCTTGCACATGGCTTAATGCCCCAGATGACATACAGTGACACTTCCAAGAATCTGTGTCCCCTTTCTTACTGAGGGCAAGGTGGGGATTATAAGTAAATAAAATAAATACCCCCTCAAGCAGCTGCTTGCCACAGAGGTCTGACAGGAGCCTGTCAGTTTATATGCCATAGTTGAAGGTCTGAGAGGACGGCAGGACCTCAGCAGAAAAACGACACATACATCCATGCCTTACCCGGGGCTCAAACCCAGGTCCCTTAGATCAGTAGCCAAGCCCGCTAACCACTCGACCATTTTACCAGAGATAAATCTCAAAGCTGGCATAGTTGGGACTAGAACCTGGGAACTGTAGATTACAAGGCTGACATGCTACTGACTGAGCCAATTCCCCCCGCACATAAGAAAGGCATCACATCACAGAATGGGAGTTGTTAAAATAATTTAATAACACAATTTCGCTATAACATTTTTAAGTGCCTTAAAAGTTAACTATAATCTGCTATGAGATCTTAGGCTTGATTTCATACTCATTGCACAGAGCAATAAATTTTAAAGGCTATATTTAATTGCAGTTTCATAAAATGCAAAATAAAGTACTCTAAGGATTAAAATGTTACATGCTGAAAAGATTACTTGTTGAATACAGTATTATAAAGAATTTAGAAGTTTACCACCAGAGTCTGTTGCTAAGAAATGGCTTGCAATTTTTTATTTTACAGTGTACCAATTCATTACTTTCCAAAATAGGTAGAATTATCCCAGGGTTAAGGATCACAGTTCTAATTGCTTAGATTATTTAATTTTTCCACTTTTCAGATCACTTATATCTTTTCATGAAGGTTTATCAGTTGCTTCTACAATTGAATTGACCCAAAAACTATGCTATGACTCAACTATGTAGGTCATTCAGAAAGTAAAGAATGTTTGTGCATAATGTCTGCACAGTTTCCTACCGGGGCTCAATCAAAGTCAGCAGGGCCTAGTGCTGTGTTGGCTATCTCCTGGCACCATTGTTGGGCATGTATTATCCATTTGTGGTTAATTATAATCTTTTGAAATGAACATGTGCATTGAAATCCCACCGAATGCTAAGTTTGATCAGTTATCCGTTTTCTGACTGCTGAAAACACCAGGCCTATTGACATTCATCGGAGACTTGTTCAAGTGTATGGAGAAGGTATTATGAATAAATCCAATGTCAGAAAGTGGTGCATAATGTTTAAAATGGAAGAACAAACGTTCATGATGAGGAGCGGTCAGGGCACCCCTCTCTCATCATAAACGAACTCAAACTAAAGGTTGATGACATCATTAAAGAGAATCGACACTTTACAATTAGCAAAGTGCATGAAAAATGAACTGAAGTTTCTCGTACACTTATGTACCAAATTGTGTCTGAACATCTGAACTTCAACAAAATCTGTGCAAGATGGTTCCCACGAATGCTCACCGATGAACACAGAACTCAGCAACTGGGAGCTGCATTGATGTTCTTGGAGCATTACTGCCAAGATGGCAATGAGTTTATTGACCAAATTGTTACAGGGGATGAAACGTGGATTTCGTACTACATCACCAAGAACAAAAGACAATCACTTGAGTGGCATCACCCTCAAACACCGAAAAAGCCATGAAAAGTCAAACGAAATTTATTTGCAAAGAAAATCATGGCAAGTGTCTTCTGGGACTGGAAAGGTGCCTTACTTGTTGATTTCATGGAAAGAGGTGCAACCATAAATGCTGATGCCTACTGTGCAACTCTGAAACGTCTATGGCGAGCCATTCAGAACCGTTGCAGGAGCATGCTCTCATGAGGAATCTGTTTCATACAGGACAATGTATGCCCGCACACTGCCTGGAAGACAAAGGAGCTGCTTGAGGAGTTTCACTGGAAAGTTTTTGAGCCTGGACGTTTTTTGAGCCTGGACACCTTACAGCCTGGACTTGGTGCCATCGGATTACAACTTGTTCCCCAATTTAAAGCAGTTCCTTTGTGGACAACATTTTGATGATAATGGCTATGTCCACACTTGTGCACTTTCATCTTCAACTTCACTTTCAACTTTCAATTCCACTTTTCAACACCGAGTAGTCTAGTGCATACCTTAGATGGAATGCGTTGGACGCATGCCTTCAACTGTCTACACCTGTGCGTCAAATAGTTTTCAATTTTCTACCAGTGTAAATGTGAGGTTGTAATGGACGTAACTGATGCTGCTATGTTAGCGGGTATAAGTGCTGCAATTTTAGTGCTGAAAAAAGTGAAAAATACAGGCAATTGATATGGATGAAAGATTATTTTAAAATGAGGAATTTTGTAATAATGAGGGAATTGGAATTAAATGAAAACTTCTTTTTTTAAGAACTTTACGCCAATGTCTAAAACAAACTTCTACATGCTTCTGGGAATGGTGGAGACGAATTCCTCTGGGAATGGTGGAGACGAATTCCTTTCTGGGAATGGTGGAGACCTCATTTCAGAGAAGCAATAGCAACTGAAGTGAAATTAGTGATCACAGCAACAGATCTGAATCGAGGATTCCCGAAAAGAGTATTTAATTATAGGTTGTCTAGAGCAAGGCATATTGTGGAAAATGCCTTTGAGTCGCTTGCATCTGTATTCAGAATTTTTTAAAAGCCGATAGAAATTAAAGTTGAAAATATTGTAGTTGATATTGTGCTTGTTTGTGTTATCTTCATAATTTTCTTTATTCGCAACCAGATTCGACAAGGTATTATTCACCCCAAGGATGTTTCGATAATGAGGATACGAGTACTGTAGAAATAATTCCTGGATCTTGGAGACAGGTAACTTCAGGTGATAGTGGTGTCAGGCCTCTTCGATCAACTCCACAGAATGCATCAAGAACTGTGAAGGACATCTGGGAAGAGTTCATGAATTACTTTATGATGGCTGAAGGTTTCATATCACGTCAAAACAAGTACTTGTAGAGTTATATAACATAGGTAGCTATATAACATAGTTATATAACATATAGTAGCATGAAACGTTTACTGAAAATATTATAAATGAAGGTTTTATTTTTATTTTTTGTAATAATATTATTATTTTATTTATTTTAATCTTCAATAAAGGCCAATGTTTGTTCTGATGATATGGTGAACAAAAAAACACAAGCTCAATAATTACAAAAACAGAACGAAACCTTCCAGACAAACTTTGAAGTTGCATGGAATGTTAAACAAAAATCCACTACTGGTGGACGTACATGCGCTACTGCGTGCATCACTGAAAACTGTGCCGTTCAACTGATTTGAGGCATGCCTTTGCGCATGTGTCATACGCTAGACGCATGCACCTCAGCGCGTGTAAAATGCACAAGTGTGGACATAACCAATGGTGCACTAAAGGAGGCTGTTATGGACTGGCTGAAAGGACAGGCAGAAGAGTTCTATGAGGAGGGGGGTACTTAAACTTATTCAAAGATATGATAAGTGCCTCAATGTCCAGGGTGACTATGTAGAAAAATAGGCTAAGTTACGAGTTAAAAATTGCAAATAAAATATTTGAAAAATTTAAAAGTATATAGCTTTTATAATCAAACGTTCTTTACTTTCTGAACGATCTTCGTAATTTTAACTACTTCACCTCCTTTCTGTAAGGAAAACAGAACATAAACATGAAAGAGATTGGAGATGTCAATAAACCACCATATAATTTGAAAAATGTAAAAGATTGCTTAGTTAAAATGTACAGCTACTCCTAATTTATAAAATCCTTAACAGTATAATACAAGTTTATCTCAACAATAAAGTTGATAATGCTTCAACTCTAATTAGATGAGACAAAAAAAAAAGTGAAACACTTACTTGTGCTTTGGGCATCTAGGGTTTGCCAATAACTTTCACTAGGAGATGTTTCATTGCAACCAGGTGGAGGTTGTGGAGACTGTCCAGTGTAACGGAAGAAAGGATTCTTTAAATCTAGAGTATTGCATGCTCTAGAACCACCACCTTCTGTACATAACTCTATATCAACATCATAACTTTGCCTGTATGAAAAAATAAATGTACTATAATATTCAATGAATGGAGTGCAATAAATTAATTTCAATACAAAGTATAGAAACCAAAATAAAAAGAGTCATGTCTCAAACAAAATGGTTTACTTATGATATAAACTAAACAAATGGCCAAGCAATAAGCATGCTTTAGGTGTATGACAAAGTATCTGGTTTAAATCCCCTATAAGATTACTTTTTTCAAATACATACTGTCTTTTTGCCAAAATCTCTTCTAACAGATCACAACTATGGTGTTATTTTATGTGGCAAAATCCTGTAAAACGTCTATAGCAAGTTGAGTGCTTGATGAATATTTTTAAAACCACTGGAAATAAGTTACAGCCAGTGAAGCAATTTAAAATAGCTTGTAACTTCTATGGAGCAATCAAACTTGAGCTTCATCATGGAATAACCAGATTTCAATTTTACTGTATTTTTTAAATGCAGTGAAAACCCAATGTCAAGTGGCTTTTTATAATATTGCAGATTCAGATATACAAGGGGCATTCAAAAAGTTCTTGACATGCAAACTGCAGAACAAAAACACTGAACTTACCTCAACAAAATTTTTACTGCACTTCAAAGTACTCCTTCTCCAGCATCTATGCAAAGTTGTAGATGTCTATGCCAATTCTCGAACACTTGACAGTACTCCTGTTGAGGGAATACTCTGCAACTCTGAATGAATGCATTTTGCAAGGTCTTGCACCCTTAGGAAAGGCTTCTCAGCAGCGTCCTTTTAAATTTTTGGAAATAACCAAAAATCGTATGGAGCAAGATTGGGTGAACATGCAGAATAGGATAGCTGTTTGATTTTTTCCTGCTCCTTAGGAGCAGGAAAACAGGCCACAAACTTGCCAGGTTTTATGATCACTGGCATTGTCATGAAGAAGGAGAACACTTGACACACAAGTTGTTAGAAACTGCTCCCTTATCTCCTTAACCATTTTGGGCAAAACAATGTTGGTGTAGTATTGGACATTTATAGTCATCTTTTCAAGTAGGGTGGTTCAGCTGGTAGTGTGCCAGGCTCATAATCTGCAGTTCTCAGGTTCGAGTCCCAGCTGGGCCAGCACTGAGATTTATCTCCGCAAAATTCCCCACTCTTCCCATGGTCAGTAGGGGACACCGATGGGCTTGGAAATACTATAATCCATCAAATGGGATGTTAAGCCATGGCCCTGTGTGTGGGAGAGCCATATCCTGTGCACATTAAAGAACATACTGGATGGCCTTGACGGGAGGCTAGTATCTGTCTCCCAACAGCTGTTCCAGTGGGTTCCCTCCCCCAACCTTCTCTGAGCCCTCAGGTTCTTGTGACTTGGCCATTTAGTCCACTGCGTGTAAAAATGTGCCACTCAGAGGTAAAACAAATTAGCTTTTCAGGTAAGATGTCCATGGCTACCAATCCCTGAGAATTGAAAAAAATAGCAAACATCCTCTTCCATGAGTGAAAGTTTTGTCAGAGGATTTGGGACACAGGTTCATCTTCCGCAACCCAAACATAGTTGTCCATCTTTCTGGGAGTTGTATAGTAATAAATACATGTCTTATCACTTGTGATAATGTTTGTTAACCAATTGGGACCATTTCGTTCAAGCATTGCCAGCATCTTCTTGCATGAGTCAACTCTAGCCCTCGTTTGCTGTTCTGTCAGCTTGTGGGGTACCCATTTGGAACAGATCTTTCGAAACTTTAAATGTTGATGAATAATTGTTTCCACACTGCCAATGGGTACCTTAAACTGATTACCTCAAAGGTAATGTGTGGGTTTTCCTTAACGAGTTCACGAACAGCAGTGATGGTTCTCTCGTTCATGGCCTCCTTTAGTCTTCTGGTGTGAGGGAGGTCTTCGAAGCTCTGCCATCGTTCTCTGAATTTAAACTTCCATCCCATAACAGTGCCATATGAATAGGCATAATCTCCATATACTTGTGATAAATCAGCAATAATTTTTTTCACATTGTCCCCAAACTGCATTTTTGTGAAAATGTAAAGTATTCTCCAGTCTTTATTCGGCTCCATAGCAACAACATACACATTTTGCAGACCTAACTTTACCAGTGAAAAGAGATATGATACAGCCTTTGTTTTTAACACATAATGATAAGTTTAGACAAGCTTTCAAGCAGGTCGTAGCTCATTAACTTTGGAGGAACAAATGCAAATATACAAACACATGACAGGAATGTTTTGAACATCCTCCGTAGTAAGGGTTTTTCACCACAATGTTTTATTCATTATTTTAGTACAGTTCAGCAATTATAAAAATTATCATTTCTCCAGAATAACTTAAGTGCAATCCATTCTTTCATCAATTAGCAGTAAACAATGGGCTCATTAAATGTCTTTTTTTCATGTGGTGATGCCCAATATGTTCCACAAGTAGCTGCCACACTTGCCATGGATTTTGATTCTCAGTTTAATATCAAATTATAATTAAGGCAACTGTTAAAATTTTTTTTCACTAAATGAAATTAAATGCAATTCAAAACATTTAGAACATGTGTTAAAGGTGTGATGGTCAATTAATACTAGTGTTTCCTGTGTAATGTTGTAGAGTGTGTACCCCTAAAATCAATTTAAGCTATCAGATGGTTGTGATCTCCAATAACTTACCATTTCCTAACTGAATATTGGTTAAATAAACCTTTCTTATTTAACATGAAATAAATTTCAAAAATATTAAAAAAATACCTATCTTCTTATATGCACTTTAAAAATTTGAAAATAAAACTAAGGCATGTCAATGGTGCAATCAGTTACTGAATTCGTATTCACTTCAAATGAAGGTGCAAATTTACCTACTCAACAAGATTGCCAGCACCCTATCTTACTTTGAAGTGAATATAAATTCAGTGACTGATAAGAGTTATACATTAAACATAATTAGAGAGCAGGGCCAGCTCCAGACCTATTTCGCCCTGTGCAAGATTTTTTTGGTGCATTCCATTCAACTTCCCAATAAATTTATAAATTAATTTTTTACTAGCAACTGAAATGGAGTTCCTTTTTTTTACTCAAAAACCAATTCACAAAAAAGACACAAAGAAATGCAAGGCACCTTAAAGATAAAACCTAAATATACATTGTTTTTTAAAAAAATAAATTAACTATCTTATTAAATATAACATTATTACTTATTATCATAAAAATAGGAACACATTTAGTATTGACAGATTTTGTTTAAAAAAAAGTCTCTTCTTGCTTTTTTACTTGCAAAACTTTTTAATTCTGGAAAAAATTCTGAGAAATCTTGGTATGGGTTATATTGTTTTCAAACTAAAATATTGCTAGTGAAATCAATTTTTCTTGGGACTTAGTTGATCACATATAGGTTTCGATTAATTTTAATTTTGAGAACTTCTTTCACCACTAGCCACAGAAACAGGTGTACTTAAAAAGATTATCAAAGAAACCCATATGTTTGGCTACAGGTCTTCCAAATTTTTCCCTTTGACGAAATTCAAGATGCTAAGTGGAGTTAGGTTATATCTAGGTTCTTTACAAATGTCTGGATACTTAACAATTTATCCCATAGAGGACCACCTTCAATATCAGCATTAGCACCAACAGTCAAAGCCAGCTGAAGATCAGAGCAATACTTTTCAAGCTCCTTTTTCTCTGGTAATTCATTTATCTTGTAATGGAAGCCCCAGATTTCTGCATGCTGACTGAGCTGCTCAAATCTTTCTTGAACTGACATAATGGCTATGTCAAGAAATCTATTGAAAAATTCGATTTCGAACTGCTTCTTGGATACTGCAATGGGTTCATCTCTAATCGAAATGTCGTTTTACGCATTTTATTCATTTTGTTGCTAGAAATTCAGGCTCAATTTTGAAAAGGTTAGCAAGTTCACTGGCACTTAAAATAGACCTATCTAAATTCATCTCATATCTCAAGTATTTCAAATATTGTATTTGGGATAAGTGCAGATTATGAGGTGATACCCAGAAAAGATACTCGGAATGAAGAAGTGCACAGATATGAAATGTGGGTTCACACAGAAGATCAAAATTATGCCAACCGGAATTGTTTGTTTGGGGGGAGAGCAGCCCTATGTAAGTTTCCATATGCATCCTAACCTATACTTCTTTAGGTTTAAACCCTCGAGAAAAGGTCATAACTTAAGCTCCTTTACATAGAAACACTTCACAATCAGGGCATGATCTCCGCAATTAATTTAACATTGTAGACATGCACACTGTGCATGTGTACTTTATTCCACAAAACTATGTTTTCGATCCACTTCATAATCTGCCCATGAGCCTTATACTTTTGCAATTATAATAATTAATGCTTCTCTGTATACCATTTTTCAATAAAATATTCCAAATTATAATTTTCAAAAATTAGTTTTACTTATCTTGTTTAGCTCAACAAATTTTGATACTTTGATGTCTTTGACCAGAGATACAGATAAAGCTCTAGATGAATTTTTAACAGAACAGATAACCTATTAGCATGCTTTAATCAACTTTGGAGGGGCGGGGTGGCTCAGTTGGTAGCATACCAGGCTCGTAATCTGCAGTTCCTAGGTTCGAGTCCCAGCTGGGTCAGCGTTGAGATTTATCTCCGCAAAACTCCCCACTCTGCCCAAGGTCAGTAGGGGACACCGATGGGCTTGGAAAGGCCGCCATCCATCTGATGGGATGTTAAACTGTGGCCCCATGTGGGGGAGAGTCATATCCTGCAAGTTAAAGAACACACTGGATGGCCTTGACGGGAGGCTACCATCTGTCTCCCAACAGCTGTTCTAGTGTGTCCCCTCCCCCAACTTTCTCTGAGTATTTGGGGTCCTTGTGATCTAGTCATTTAGTCCACGGTGTGCAAAAAAGTGCCACTCAGAGGTAAAACAACCCAACCCTAATCAACTTTGGTGTACTCCAAAATTTACAAAACGGTCACCACGATACAATGAAGGTATGGTGAACGACATAATGAACTCTTCTCACCACCAAGATAAGTGTTCAAGTAGTGACTGAACAGCCACATAGTCACGATTTGAGTGATCCTTCGGTGGCACGACTGTGGCACATGCTCCATGGCCGATTTCTGTATATCTGCAACATTGTTGCGATACATTGTGGCGTGACAAAGTTGCCGGTTTGCACAGGCCCTTTTATAGCAATGAAGATATTTGATGCACACATTAATGTATATGTATTCTGACATACGTCGTAAAATCATACATTGTTTTAAATGCACAAATTTCAAAATTTAGGATTACAATAAATCAATGAATTTGGCACCCTGTGCGATCATACTACTTGAGTATGCCTTAAGCAGGCCCTTGTTAGAGAGTTAATGCAATGGAAAAATTTAAATGAACACATCTTCATTCTTCTGTTTTATTAGCCTTTTCTTTTGTAAAAATAAGAAAAAACTGTAAAAGTTGGGATGAAATTTCCTAAAAAAAAGGGGGCAAAACTAAAATTTGGATTTTCAATGACCAAGATGATTTTTTTTTTTTTTTTTTGTTTCTGGTAGTTTTTTTATTTTCTGAGACATCAGGTTAAGGAATAGATTGAAAATAATTTGAATTTTTTGGGAGCTCTCTATATATTACACATATATACAGGGGTTTATCAAAATAATGGAAACAGTGACTGGAGTACACGCAATACATAGTTGCAAATCACAGAGATGAAATTACCTGCGATGTGAGGTATATAAAGGAGAGAAGTATGATGTTGGCTATCACATAGCAGTGCCACAGGAGCAGGTGAAACAGCTGTTGTGGTGTAATTGTCGACAATGTCAGATCTCAGTGACCTCTAAAAAGCATGATCATTGGTGCATATCTTGCAGGAGCTTCAGTAACCAGAATGGCAGAAATAGTAAGTGTAACATGTGGAACTGTATCAAAGATTATGACTACCTATCAAAAAGGACAGGGCATTGCCTCCAAACGTTCAAATTGTGAACCCCATATGAAGTTGTCAAATAGGGATAGGTGAATGTTGGCACGGATTTACAATGGAAGCACAAGACCATGGCACCGCAAATAGCAGTAGAGTTGAACACTAGCCAGAATAATCCCATTTCCATCATAGCAGTTCATTGGGAACTTCATCGTGACGATATTTATGGCCATGCTGCAATCCACAAACCTCTGATTGCCAACATCAATGCAACAAAATGTGTAAGGTGGTGCAAAGCATATAAAAACTGGGATGCTAAAGACTGACAACATGTCACTTGGTCTGATGAATCATGATACATATTGTTTCCCACCACCGGTAGAGTGTATGTCTGGCAAAAACCTGCAGAAGTGTACCATCCTGACTGTGAAGCAAGGAGATGGATCCCTGATGCTCTGGGGTGCCACATCATGGCATTCCTTAGGGCCATTAGTTATTCTGCAGGGTCGTGCCACATCTGCAATGTACAAATCCATTCTAGGGGACTACCTGTATCCATTGTTGTGGACATTGTTCCCTAATGACCATCCCTGGTTTCAAGCAGATAATGCACCAGTGCATTGTGAGAAACGTGTCAAGTTGTGGTTTGCAGAGCATGATGATGAGGTAGAGCAGCTACCCTGGCCACCTCAATATTGAACATTTGTGGGAATATCTGAAATGCAAGGTCAGATCACATTTTCCAGCATCACTGGCACAGTTGGGCCATATGTTACAGAAAGAAGAATGGTCCCTCATTCCATTACCATATGTGCACAACTTGTAAAAGTTTATTCCACATCAAATTGTGTCTGTTCTGAATGCCTAGGTGGGTCTACAGCTTATTAATAAAATGTTCTCCACAAACAGTATGTTTCTATTATTTTGATAAACCTCTGTATATATAAATTAAAAAACTTAGTTCAAATTTTAATATTTAAAAAAAATTATGGTATTAAAGACTGAGTTTATGGTTCATGGCCATATATGCAGGCTTCATGAACCTTATTTTATTGTTTGCAGCAGCATGAGTTAATCAGCCATAAAAAAAATCTGACACAACACAACCTATTACAATATCTTTCTTTAAGCTGACATGTTGTTTTTCTGCTGAGGTCCTGCCATCCTCTCAGATCTTCTACTATGGCATATAAACTGAAAGGCTCCTGTTAGACCTCTGTGGCAAGCAGCTGCTTGAGGGGGTATTTATTTTATTTTATTTTAAGCTGACATTAAGCCACTTGATGAACTTCTCTCACAACTTCTTTCACAACTTCTCTGAAAATTATGAACGAGTCTGACAATTGGTTTACCTTATGAACTTCTTCAGTAAACTGGACAAACTTAATCCATGACTACTTGGGTTATAAAAAACATTTTATCTAAAAACAATGTAAGCCTCTAATTCTCAAAAATATGCACTTAACAATTGTGTATTTTATTCAGGTCAAGTGGTCACAGATCAAGGTTTCTACCATTGAATAAATCTGAATATAGTTATCATAAGAGATGTAGTCTCAATAAGAAATACTTTAAGACTTTATTGGTTAGCAGTTATAGCATGCTCAACTCATCCAATCATTTTGCTATAATTTCTACCAACTTGTTAATATTTATCATATTGACATGAAATCTAATCAAAAATGAAATCAATGAATTTAAATATTTCAATTTAAAAACAATACTGTCTGCCATAAGTGTAATGAAAATATGGGGTAGTCTATTAGTTGCCACAATAGAGGACCATCAAGTAACCTTTGTTACTGAGAATTTTAGAGTACATCTTATTGCTCTAAATTTCATTATGATATCTATAATTTAATATTCATTGTCATTTCACTGATTTAAGATTTTAACATACTGTACAATACATATTAAAACCTAGAATTCAGTTTTATCCAAACTTACTTCTAATTTTCTTTCATTAACAGACATAATACACTTTTCAAAATTTAAAACTTTCTTTTTTGCTAGTTTATTGTGCATATGTAGAATTTAATCAATTTACCTTCTGTTGGAATTAAGTACTACTTTGCCTACAACAATTTGTCCTCGTTGTACAAATAGAGGTGTATCCAAGAGACATCTTACTTGGTACCAGTGGGTTAGAGGTTGAGTTGGAGAAGTTGAAAGCCATACTGTCTGGCTGCAATTAAAGTTTTTGCAATATATTTTACTTGGTGAGACTAAAAATAGAATGCAATATTTTACTTATCATAAGCACTTACAATTCAGTAAAAACAAAAATTATTAACCCAAATATATATTGTCATAACACGTGGTTTTCTAAATGTACAAACTAATCTGGTGAATGCCAAAGACCATCATAATATAAGTTTCAGATTTAAAAGATATATAATACATGGTTTAAATGCTGGAAATACACATTGTAATCAAAGATTATTTACAACCAAGCTGAAATTACAACCAACCATACCTTATTTTCCTCTCCAGAAAATGAAGTCATAATTAAAAAGACCTTCTTGCTCAGAAAATAAAATAACTTCAAGTTCTCTGCCATTCAACAATAAAACTTTGTAGTTTATCCTTCAAACTATTTGCATATTAAAAAAGTTTTTAGAAGTTAGAAGCTTTTCAGAACAAGGACAGTGCTCCATCTTCAGTGAAGTGACATTATGGCTGTTAAGAACTTCTTTCCACATCATGAAGGGTGATTCCAGTATCTTGGCTGTAGGTGGGGACAGGCGAGGCCATTATTTAAATAGCCTTGTGGATGATGGTTCCACAGCTGTGCTAGCAGTATGGCATGCTCCCAGTCTATGGTAGCTGTGTGTTGTATTGTCAGCTCACCAGTGGCAGTTGTTAACTTGTTTTGGCAGACATGTTTGATTCTCTGTGAACCTCTTCTGTAGAGAACGTATGATTTTTCTGATATAGTTAACAATAGAATTATCTGGCAAATGCAGGGGAAATCTGTAGACACCCGATTTTTGAAGGAGGTTAAATTTGTCTCTGCCTCTTTTTATATAATTTTCTTCAGATTTGGGGCTTGGCTGAAAACAATATCGATTTTTTTGAGCTCCAAATAATTTGTGGATAAATTTAAACAAGATAGGATCTTAAGATATGGATCTGGCAAAGTTTTCCCACTTGGAGTCATTGAGAGGAGAGCTGAATCTGCTGTTGTTAATACTTATTAGTCTTTCTATCATTTTTGTATGGTACCCATGGTGTGCAATAATGAATTGGATGTTTTGAATTTCTTTTTTAAGTAAAAACTTATTTGATGATACACTAGCAATTTTATATGCCTGCAATACACTGCAATTTTTTACACTCATGGGCTGCAAGAGTCTAAGTATATAATGGAGGGTATGAAGGTAGGCTGTCGGTATATTGACATCGACAAGGCACCTGTGTCATCTTTTTGGATAAAAACTTTAATATGCAAATAGTTTGAAGAATAAGCTATAAAATTTTATTTGCTCAATGACAGAAATTAATGACAGACTTAAATTATTTTAATGCTGTCATATTTTTATAAACACTTTATATATATATATATCTTTAAATGGAAATAGTTTCTGCCATCTGCATGTTAAGATATGGCCCCAAGTACAGGACAGTATACTTTGTGCATTTAAAGAACCAAATGGGTAGCTTTAATGGAAGGCTTTCATCTGTCCCATAAGTGCTGTCAAATGGATCTCCTTCCCTACCACCTCTGAGCCCTTGGGTTTTTGACCTTGACAATGTGTGTACACAGAAGTGCTACTGAGAGGTAAAACAACCCAACTTCTACCATGTAAATGTAAAAAAAAAATAACTGCTTGAAAATAAGGCAAGCATTCAGAATAGAGTGGAGGCAAATATACCTGCTAAAAACTTTCACTAATGGTGACAAATGTGTATCTATTGTGATCTTTTGTATCTTATTTTGTTTCATGAGTAAAAAATATTATTCACAAATGTACTGCCAAACATCACACATATTTGGTATGCACACCAAATCATCCATGGATATCAACCTGCAAATGAATGAATAAGAAGAAATCTGTCACATGAACTTCACTAAACTGGTTTTAAAATTGAGCTCTGCTAGTAAGATTATAAACTTCCTCACATGCAAGCAGGTTTACCTAGCATAGCTCAAGTCTGAACCCTTTCAGGGTCCCATCTGAAAAACTGGGTTACATCCAGAGATCCAGCAATTTTTTCACTATGATCAGCCAAAAAAAAAAACTTTAGAATTTTTTTGCCAAATAATTAATGAAAGGAATTATAACATGTTATATTCTAAATTAATCATTTAATTCTGGATTTTTGAAAATAAAACATTTAACCAAAAAAAAAGTTTATTTTAATAGGACTTTTTTTTAGTCACATAGTAAAAAAAAATGCATCTGGGAATGCAAAGAAAAAATTATTTAAAACTAATAGACAGAAATAATTATAATGCCTGTGAATAGAAAAGCTATTTGTTAAAAACAATAAAAAATAAAAAATAATAATAATAATTACTTCAAACAAAAAATTACTGTCTTTGTATAATTTTTTTCTCTATTCCATACTTTGAGAAAAGTCCAAGTTTTGAGTCAGATAAACAAGTCAACTATAGAATTTTTTTTTAAATAGCCAATCAACAGAAATAGGTCATGCTATATTACCAAATTAAAAAGAATTTAACTCCAAATTTTATGCAAATAAAACATTTAAACAAATTGAAAAGCACATTAATTTTAATAAGACTTTTTCACAGTGATATAGCAAAACTAGAAGAATGCATATCACCTCTGGCGCATACGAGAATCTTGTTTCCAAATAGAAAGAAGTTTTCCCTTACCTACTGTTTCATTCCTTAAAAGTGTCAGTTTGAGCTAGCGGATGATGGTAAAAATTAAAATAGTATTTCATTAGAAATTATATAATATGAAAGTTCTCGTCTTTTAATTCTTAAATGTAAAAAGTTGCATTTCCCACACCTCTCTCAGAAAAGTGGGTAATTTATTGCTGTCAGTGGAATCTCTCTTAAAAACTACCACTAATTTTTCAAATTTCTATTCTATACATATTATTTGCAGCTCTGCCGTTTCATCATTTCAGTGATCGGTAAAGATATATATATATTAAAACTACTAAGTATTTGAAAAATGCAAATTACAATATTTCATTAATTCCAATCAAATTAAAAAAATTTCTAATTATCATTTTCATTGTTTCCAATGGAAACTTCCTGAAGTTCACATTCCACCACCAAGATTTCATATTTCAATCATTAATACATCATTGCAATATTTATTTAAAATTTTGGAATTTTAAATCTTTTTCACCATTAGAGGGTGCAATTATAGTGTTCGAAAGATTACAAAAGCACGAATCAAAATATTTTATCAAGTCCTATCTAACCCTAATTTTTTTTTTCATTTATCTCTAAACATAAATAATTATCAGCTAAAACAAAAAATTGTGTCCCCCCCAGGTCTAAGAGTTAATTCATAGTTGCCAGTGGAAGCCATCATGGTGTTCACATTCCACCACCAAAATTAAAATTTTTTAGCTTAAATACATTGTTTGCAATATTTGTTTGAAATTTTGGAATTTGCTAATTTTTCTGCCATTAGAGGCTGCAATTATAGCTTTAGAGATATTCAGAAAGTGCATAACAGACAGATGACAAAGCAAAATTATCTTTGTTTTCTTTGAAAACGTGATAGAAATAGATCCAACTATGCAATTAAGGCCTAATTTTGGAAAAACCAGATGAATAAAAAGTTAAATTATATATTAATTGAATGTAAATTTTTTCCAAAATATATTTACCTGAAATATGGGTTGGGTTGTTTTACCTCTGAGCGGCACTTTTTTGCACACCATGGGCTAAATGGCCAGGTCACATGGACCCCGAAGGTTCAGAGAAGGTTGGGGGAGGGGACCCACTGGAACAGCTGTTGGGAGACAGATGGTAGCCTCCCGTCAAGGCCATCCAGCGTGTTCTTTAACATGCACAGGGTATGGCTCTCCCGCACACGGGGCCACGGCTTAACGTCCCATCCGACGGACGGCGGCCTTTTCAAGCCCATCGGTGTCCCCTACTGACCGTGGGCAGGGCGGGGAAATTTTGCGGAGATAAATCTCAACGTTGACCCAGCTGGGACTCGAACCTGAGAACTACAGATTACGAGCCTGGCGCGCTACCGACTGAGCCACCCCCGCCCCCCTGAAATATGGTACATACCTTGACCCATAATTTGAAGTAGTCGTGACACTCCCTATATCAACAGCTTTCATTTGAGGCATAGCTTATTGGGCTCTGTAATAACTTCTTCTTTGGGGGGCCTGATCAAAGTGATGATGTGAGGAAGTTATAAACCGAACTCAGTGATCTTACGTTACTGTTTAGGGGAAATTCTTTCCCTGGTTTTATGTTTGCCAGACATTTGGTGGTGGTGGTGGGGGGGGGGAGTTTAGGAGGTTAAATTCTTACATTTCTTTAACTTATTATGTGAGGAACCCCTGATTTTTAGGGTGGGGGAGAAATATTAGGGATCAAAAAACATGCTTAAGTTGAGTTAGAGGAAGCTATATACCAAAGTTGGGGGTATTTACTTTTACTGTTTAGTAGTAACCATTTCTTCTTTTTTTTTTGCCTTTTTTGTGTTAAGTAAATCTTTGTGATCCAAACCCTTACATTCCAAGGTACAATGAAAGGAAGCTGTATATTGAATTAGATTGTTGGGTTGTTTTACCTCTGAGCCATCGACCCCGAAGGCTCAGAGAAGGTTGGGGGAGGGGACCGACTGGAACTGCTGTTGGGAGACAGATGGTAGCCTCCCATCAAGGCCATCCAGCATGTTCTTTAATGTGCACAGGGTATGGCTCTCCCACACACAGGGCCATGGCTTAACGTCCCATCCAATGGATGGTGGCCTTTCCAAGCCCATCAGTGTCCCCTACTGACAGTGAGCAGGGAGGGGAATTTTGTGGAGATAAATCTCAACGCTGACCCAGCTGGGACTCGAACCTGGGAACTACAGATTACAAGCCTGGCGTGCTACTGACTGAGTCACCCCCCCCCCCCCCCCCATGAATTAGGTGGTCTTAGCTCTTAATGTTTAAGAGCACAAATATTTAACCCAGATTTGGTTGATCCCACCAGGTTCGCAGATGTAGCTCAGGACAAACTTGCTTGGAGAACTAAATTGCACAGTCTGGTTGGACCTCCGTAACCCATGGCTGCTTAAGGATGATGACCAGGTTCATACAAACCTTCTGCTAGGTGAGGGAAAATTAATGCAATGTTTTGTGCCTCTAGCAATTTAAGGAGATGAGTGCATAAGTGGTCAGACAGACAAACACTCTTCTTTATATATATATAAGATTTTTGATATAAGATAAATGGAAGATTCCAATCAAAACCATCCAATTTTTTTAACACACCTAAAATGTTATTGCCTGCACATGAAAATCACAGATTCCAATTAACAGAGTGCATTATGCAAGACCCCTCATCTCCTTTCTCACAGTATGTAAAGTGCAAATAAAAAGAAAAAACATTAATACAGGAAAGATCAGTATTCAACATGCAAACCTGAGGCAATATCTCCAAGGAATTATAAAATCAAGTCTTTTAACTTTTCAGTTCAGATTTGTTAACTTTTTCTTATATTGACCATATTAAGCACTTTCAAACAATATTTCAACAGATAGTAGTGTAATGGAGTCATACTAAACAAACCAAAAATAATGCAACAAGAAGGAAAAATCATGGGGGAGGGGGGGGGAATCCTAACACACAGCTACGATTTAAAACTGACAAAGGATGACAATTATGATCTATAACTTAAAGGAAAATAACTATAGTGGAAAAATACTATCAACTCTAGAAGAATTAAATATCATCCTTCACAATTTCATTGTTTTGTGCAAACACAAAATTCTAGGATTACTAAAGAGCTCCTCAAATAGCCATTAAACACTTTAGGTTAATCCCACCAGACTTTTTAGTTCACTAAAGAATTTTTAATAATTGTATTATTTTTAATGTTTTAGGAACACAATTTTTATTTGCATAATAGAAAATATTACTTACGTGGATCCAAAGAAAGCCACATCAAACCAAAAGGCAAGGCCATGAATTTCACCAGTCTGAAGCAAAGTATAGTTAAGAGGAATTTCTATCCTATGTAGATCTGTTTCTTGTGATACTTGAAAGTCTACTGTGTAACGTAAAGACTTGGCCATACAAATATGTATATCAAAAGTATCCTAAAAGAAAACAGAATGTAAAGTGATTTTGTAAACTTTTATATGGCATTCATATATGTTAATGTAAAGGATGGTTCAAAAGTATCTGGAGATAAAAACATTTCTCCAACAAACACAGAGATAATTGCCAAATATATGCTTTTCAGTCATAACCAGCATTTATTTTATTAAACAAAGCTTTTGTTAACAATACAATTCATTATTTGATGAAATAAACTGTCTTCTTTACACAACAACATTAAAACAATTATACATATCCACCACGAGTGTTTTCCATGATATGATACCTATGTTGATAAATTTTTAATAACTGTATAGTGTTTCTTTTATGTTTAATAATAACCTCTATAAGATATGTATATAATTAGAAATATTAAATTGAGTTAAGCAGCAACAAAATTTTAAATAATGCAAAATAGCAAAGTTTACAAATATCAGAATTGTAAGTTAAGTATTTATAGGTTATTTGCAGTTGTGATTGGATGTCACATTTCTTCATAGCGGATAGTTTAAATATTAGTACCAAGATGCAAAATCCTTTGACTTGTAAACTGGAATTAATCAAATATGCCAACAATCTCCTGCAACCATATTAGTGGGTAACAGTAATTATAAATGGGAACATCTACGCATGAAAGTGTGGGGGATGTGGAGTATTTACTGAAGTCCTAAAGGAACAAATCTAACCAATAAGAAAATGTATATAGGAGTTGGAACACAGCACTTGCATAAGATGGCAATACCACTGCTGCAGAAGACTTCAGTGAAAGAAACCTCAATACAGCAATACTGTTTGAAAGCATCACAAAATAATGGAAGCAATGGGGCTTTTTCTGAGAATGACTGAAACTAGGAATACAACAGTAAAACGACAAGTTTGTACTTAACTTATCTCCTGCTACAAAGAAATGCTCTGCAAAAAGAAGCTTCAAGTGAATGTAGTTGCTTCTGTCAAGAAAATCCTGCCCTTTCTTAGGAGAATGACTTACTTACTTATTATCCTTCTTCAGAGAGAGGAGCCACAGACTGACCATATTTCCAGAAGTAGCCTCTACCATCTACAGTAAACTCTTTAAAATATAGTCTCCTTGGAGATTGTGTATTGTTTCAGATTTCAGACAGAAATAGCAAATGGTTGAGCAGTTTGGAACAGTTGGGTTGTTTTACTTCTGAGCAGCACTTTTTTTGCACACCATGGGCTAAATGGCCAGGTCACATGGACCCTGAAGGCTCAAAGAAGGTTGGGGGAGGGGACCCACTGGAACAGCTGTTGGGATACAGATGGTAGCCTCCCGTCAAGGCCATCCAGCGTGTTCTTTAACGTGCACAGGGTATGGCTCTCCCACACACGGGGCCACGGCTTAATGTCCCATCTGACGGACGGCGACCTTTCCAAGCCCATCGGTGTCCCCTACTGACCGTGGGCAGGGCGGGGAATTTTGCAGAGATAAATCTTAACGTTGACCCAGCTGGGACTCGAACCTGGGAACTACAGATTACAAGCCTGGCACGCTACCGACTGAGCCACCCCCGCCCCCACAGTTTGGAACAGCACATTTCAATTAATACTAAGTACTAACAATTGAACTTGTTTACATCTGTAAATGTCTAATGACTAAAAGATAATGCTAGTGTGGTTACAAATGTAAATAATAGTTTAATTTGTTAAATGTAAAAAAATGATAATAAACAAAAGTCACAGCAAATGTTGTCATGTGCCGTAAGGTCAATTTTAAAAGCATGCCTAATACTTATTAGTTGGATTCACCTAGTTAATTATAGAGAAGCAGATGAGCAGTTAAAGAACATTCAAATATATTCAGTAACTGTTTTTTCTGCACTTTTACATCATTAAATGTTGACAATCTGATAATGTATCCATTCATAAACTTGCTCCTTCCCTCTCTGCTTTCTAACCTTTTTATAATTTCCTTTTTTTATCTGTCAATGGCAATTTTTGGTAGTGGTGAAAGGGGAAAATTCTTAAAGACATATGAGATTGTATATGTGAGTGTTGGATTGCTTCCCTAATATTTCTGGATTGTAAATTATTTTTGAAAAATTTGCTGGATGTTAAAATATTATGAATTGTAAAGTGCCCGATTTAAAGATATATCAATATTAAACAGCAATATTTTATGTCAGATATATACATGCAATACAGTACATGAACTTACCACAACAGGTTGCCTAAAATATTCCTTAACAGCAGCATCCCGCAAACTTGCAAGATCTACACCATGGAAAGATTGCTGATACCTAAAAATATAAATGATGCATTTACATTTTATAATGACAACAGTTTAGTAATAATTGAATGTTCTCTTCAACTTTCATATAATATCAGATTAACTTCCATCATTACAAACTGTAAACTGAATAACTCACTGTGACTATAAAAAATAAATACTCCCATCCTCCACTCCTGACAAAAAACAAAAACAAAATCCAGGTTTTTATTTTTAAGTCAGTTTTTATATTTTACTTTGTTAACCTTGTTGCTTATTGTCTTTCACATTTATTGTTTCTGTCATATTAACCAATTCAATTTCAAGGACTTCTACTGAGATTAATTTTTTTTAAATTATGTTATAGAAGAGCAAGAAGGGCAGCACTTAAAAAAACCAAAAAAAAAAAATTAATATGGAAGTATGTTTTATTACACTTGGAACTGATTTCTGAATTTTCTGATGAGGATTTGTAGCTAAACCAATGGTTCAACAAAATAAACTGCATTTCTTTAAAATAACAAATAGGTAATAAGGCATTTTCATCTTTTTTCTTTTAAATCATCATACATTAAATAATAGATACTGAAAAAAATTCATTCTGAAAAATTTCATTGGCCGATGCGTGATACAATGGTAGCGCGCTCTGGCATGAATCTGGAGAAATGCGGATTTGATTCCCGTCGTGTCGGTGATGAATTTTTTTCAGTATCCATTAATTAATATTTTATGTCTATCTCAACAGGGAATACTATGCATTCACTTTGGATTGTTTTTTAATTAAATCATGTTTACTTAGCTACATTTTTTATCAAAACTTAATCAAATAAAATATACTGAAATAGATTTTGATTCAACAAGTTCTGTTGTATCAGAACAAAAGAATCAAACATAAAAATTATTCAATTTAACCTTTCCTACACTAATCACACTTAAGGCATTTCTCCCTTATCTCTCTTTACTTAAAATTTTAATAATTTTATTGTGCAAAATAAATTGCTTTTATTTTGGCATTATAAAATGGCATATCTTTTTTACTAATATTAATATAAGTTCACTTTTTTTTACTGAACATAGTTAAAAAAAAGTTGGGCATTGTGTGATTACAATTTTTTTTCTTGGCATGCAATAGATTAAGAGCAATAAATCATCTGTTTACATTAGTTTCTAAATTATCTCTATAAATAAAACTTCATATAACTAATTAACCCACGAGATCACTAGTTTTCAAATTGAAATCTACTAGTTGAAAACAAATATTAACTTTATCTCCTTCATTTCTGAACTGATATATATTATTATTATGTCTGCTGCAGATTTTGTGAGCAGAATAAAAATTACTAATACCAAAAGCATGCAAGAATAACAGTTTAGTTTAGTCTTTTCATATCTTAGATTTTTCTGACCTTTCATAAAATAGTGCTAATTAGAAAAAATATACAAGATCCTGAAAAATATATTTATGAACTTTTTGTGGTTGCTGATGCCTCATATCTGGTCTCAATATCAAACTATATCAACACTAAAAATAAATTTTACAAGCAAACCTTTAGTATATTTATGGGTTTAGCAGTAATATTTGCATAAATAGTACTATTTGCAGATGTTAAAATGATATATTGAAAATAAAATAATTTATAACATGGTACTGAGGTCCTGCCATCCTCTCAGATCTCCTACTGTGGCATATAAACTGACAGGCTCCTGTCAGACCTCTGTGGCAAGCAGCTGCTTGAGGGGGTACTACTACTACTACTGAAACCTTTAATCAGGGAAAGAAAGATATACAGGTATTCACTACATGATAATACCCCCCCCCCCCCAATAAAAATAATGTTACAAATAGAGGTTGCATTATCAACCATTTACCTAAATTCACTTTTCTGTACGAAATTATTGTATTTCAAATTATTTTCGATTTTTTTTAAGAAATAAAAGCAATAAATACATGAAATAAGCATGAATGTATTCCTGCTAATTTTTGTAAAGGTGCAAAACATGAAAATAAAATTGAAGCAATTAATTACAGAAAAAATTTCCCAAATGAAGTTGACAGCTATGAATCACAATCAGTTGATGTCTTTGCCCCAATTTAAAGAATTTGTATGAAGATTCATCTCCTCTTTGTAGAGAACTTTGTAGAGAACATTCTGCAACTACCTTGCAACCTAGAAACTTCTCTGCTAGTTGAGGTTGTTCTCATCAAAAAGGTTAATGTGATGAAAAACTTCTCCTAAGATCTTGGCCTAGAGCACTGTTAAATAGCTCAGCAACTGATACAATTAATTTTAATTCCATTCATTTTAATCACTTATATCAATCCCTTTTTTTTCATTAAACAATTTATTTAAATTTTTGTCTTCACCATAAAAATTAACAAGGAAATACTTTGAGGAATGTGTCTTGCTCACCTGTGATTATATACATATATATCTTATATTCTTCATTCATGTCAAATTCACATAAGTCAGGGGATATAAATAAATAAAATAAATACCCCCTCAAGCAGCTGCTTGCCACAGAAGTCTGACAGAAGCCTGTCAGTTTATATGCCACAGTAGAAGATCCAAGAGGATGGCAGGACCTCAGCAGAAAACAACACGAACATCCATGCCTTACCCGGGGCTCGAACCCAGGTCCTGTAGATCAGTAGCCAAGCGCGCTAACCACTCGACCACGGGACGGCTACTTGTATTAATATTTTCATAATTTTTTTTTAAACTCATAATTTTTGGGTAAACTCATTAACCTGTACCTGGACAAGACACTCACAGTGCTGCATAGTTCACCCTAGCAGGTCTAGCCCACTAGTCAATTGATCCTGGAGGGACCAACCCAAGACCTCCTATTTACCTGAAATAGAGGTCCAGACCTGTGATGAACAGGCTGGATGGCCCCATGGCAAGATGGGCCAAAGAGAACCCTAGCCATGAGCTCAGGAGAGCAGACAAGGATCCCTGAGCAACTACTAGGATACTCCTTTCCAGGAAAATGAGTCCCTGTGTATAGCAAACATCGAGCATTTAGGATCCTCTGAAGGTCCTGAAACCAGCAGAACCTTCACAGAGTGGTCCCCTCACCATAGACGATTCTTCAACATCAGGATATTATATTTTCTTGAAGCTTGATTGGTTGGTTGTTTTACCTCTGAATGGCTCTTTTTTGCACACAATGGGCTAAATGGCCAGGTTACAAGAACCCTGAAGGCTCAGAGAAGGTTGGAGGAGGGGACCCACTGGAACAGCTGCTGGGAGACAGATGGTAGTCTCCCGTCAAGACCAACCAGCATGTTCTTTAACGTGCACAGGGTATGGCTCTCCTGCATAAGGAGCCAAGGCTTAACATCCCATCCGATGGATGACGGCCTTTCCAAGCCCATCTGTGTCCCCTATTGTGGGCATGGTGGGGAGTTTTGCGGAGATAAATCTCAATGCTGACTCAGCTGGGACTCAAACCTGGGAACTGCAGATTACAAGCTTGGGGCGCTACTGACTGAGCCACCCCTGCCCCATTTTCTTGCAGCAGCACCTCTTGATTTTACAAACTTTGTCACTCTTTCTTCTATTTCTTAGAGCTGCAAATAAAGAACATGGTGGAATTCCACTCTCTGGAAACATCGGCTTCTTTAAGTGTTTCTAACACTTTTTGTGATTTTTCCTTTCTGTTCCAAATAAAAATTTTCATTCATGGGACATCTTAATGCAAAACTACATAGCAGCCCTCTACCAGACCATTCAATTAGTGAATAACAAAACACAGAATGTTTAATGAAGTTCCAGAATTCACACAAGACAAAGCAAACAAGTAATGTCTTGTGATTCATTGTTTTCTTGTTCTACCACCTTCACAATAAAATTCCTTAATGAATAACTCACTGATCCTCTAGGAATGCACTTGGATGTGTAAGAATCATTGGAATCACAAATTTCATTGTTTAATTGACATTAGTTTATCCCTTTTCTTGAAATGTTTGTGGTAATCTACTGTCTGGAGTGTAGAGCTTCAGTGATTTAGTTCAAAAATCTGAACAATCTTTCATATGACAGTAAACATATCCCCTCCACCTAATGTGGCAAAAACACATTCTGTTTTATGAAAAAATTGGAACCCACAGAGGTCAGGCCTTGAAATGTGCATTACAGTAAAAAGATTAACTTTCAAGGGGAAAACAGGGACCTTACTTTTGACTAATTTGTGGGCTTTGTCTAAAGGACATAATTGCTATATTAGTAAAGATAGGGAAAAGTATTCGTAATGAAACATAGTCGAACGAGGCTTTCACAGGTTTAACTTTCACGGATTTGATTATTCATGAGTTTGCCATCAATAATTAAATGGGAATTTTTTTTTAGTTTTGTGGCCTACTGAGAAAAATTGCAAACACGCGTAGACGAGAAAATGTAAAGAAAACTAAAAAAGTTTACTAAGTCATAAATGCATAAAATATATGTATTATTAATCTATTTTATCATTTACTACCATAAATATATACACAAATTTATTATAAAATTGTGCACTATATATAAATAAGTGTGCTAAAGAACTGCGGACTATGTATTCTGTTCGGGGACGCCATGCTTTTGTCTCAGTACTAGCCAGCCTCATTCACGTGTTTTGTCTCTTAGTGTGCGGTGTATCTCGTGTTTCTTGCAACTTTTTGCATTTTTAAAGTGCAATGAAATATCAACTGTAATCATGGGTCCAAAGAACAGTGCTTCTAGTGCTTCAAAAAGTGCTCTCAAGAGGCAAAAAAAGTGAAGACCTTACAAGAAAAGGTCAAATTATTAGATATGCTTTGTACAGCGAAGTCAGCTGCTGCAGTTGCCTGCCATTATGGCACATCAATGAGTCGACCGTAAGGTATATCAAGAAAGTAGAAAGAAAAATTTGTGAAGCTGTTGCTCAGCTACACCAGTGGGTGCAAAGACTCTATATCAAGTGCGAGATACATATATCTCTCATGTAGAAAATGCTACTTTTATGTGGATGCAGGATTGCTTTAAAAATGGTATTCCTATAGATTCAAATATGATAAGAGGAAAGGCAAAGTCATTATATGTTTCTATAAAGGAAAGGGAAGGTGAAGAGTCTAGCTCTACAGAGTTTCATGCCAACAAAGGCTGGTTTGATAATTTTAGGAAAAGGTTTGGCCTATGTAATGTGAAAATTACAGGAGAACAGGCTCTGTCGACCAAGAGGCAGCTAGTGAGTTTCCTGACATATTAAAGGAACTTACTGAAGAGAAGGGATATGAACCAGGGCAGGTATTCAATGCTGATGAAACCACTCTGTTTTGGAAGAAAATGCCACAGAGGACATTCATTAGAAAAGAAGAGCATCAGGCTGTAAAGCATGAAAAGGTAGACTAACTATGCTGTTTTGTGCAAATGCAGCGGGGCATATGATAAAGCCTACCCTAATTTATAAAGT
This sequence comes from Ryuthela nishihirai, assembly GCA_038380435.1. NCBI lineage: Eukaryota > Metazoa > Arthropoda > Arachnida > Araneae > Heptathelidae > Ryuthela > Ryuthela nishihirai. The sequence goes on along the minus strand of JAWZYU010000019.1, from coordinate 66,852,906 downwards.
CGCTAACTCTGAGCCTTGAAGGGAAAGAATACATTCCAGCTGCCAGTTTTCTGGATGCATAATAAGAAGGCTGGGTCAACAAGAACACTTTTCTTGGAGTGGTTTCATTGGGTTTTGTGCCGGAGGCCAGAAAATGCCTTGCCCATAAGGGAAAACCTTTTAAGGTCCTACTAGTACTGGACAATGCCCTGGTCACCCAGAACCCCACGAGTTTAACACTGAAGTCATCTTCATGCCCCCCCAACACAATGTCTGTCATCCAGTCTATGGAAGAAGACCCCAACTTAGAGAACATAATGAAAATGTGGAAGGAGTACACTATTGCCGATGCTATAAATGTCATTGAAAGAGCCATGAAAGATATCAAGCCAGAGACAATAAACTAATGCTGGAAGAATCTTTGGCCAGAATGTGTGAACGAGTTCACTGGCTTTACTACAGAGCCAATCAAAGAGATTATGAAAGACATTGTGGAGTTGGCAAAGAAGGTGGGTGAGGAAGAGTTTAAGGATATGGTTCTTTGGGAAATTCAAGAGTTAATCAACACCAGCCCTGATGAGTTAACAGAGGATGACTTAAAGGAACTGACTGTTCCCAAAGCATAGGCGATACCAGACAAAGAATAAATGCAAGAAGACAAGTTTACATTGGACAATATTGCAGAGGGTCTGCTTAAGTTCAGGGCTGTGATGGACTATTTTTATGACATTGACCCGTCTATGATACATTCCTTGAAGTTGAAGGAATTGGTAGAAGTGGCATTGTCTACATATACCAACATTTTTCAAGAAATGAAGACGTAAAAAAGCCACACTGAAATCACAATGTATTTCAAGAAGATAACACTGAGTATCCCTGCCTCCCCTTCCACCCTGAGGCACCCCCTCCTCCTCTGCATATGGAACATGTAGATGACAACAAGGATGAATACCCTGACGATCCACTTCCACTGCTCGAATAAATGACAATAATGCCACACAGTTACCATAAACATTGGTTGAATGTGTGTGTCTTTTTGTGTACTGTAAGTCTCATAACTATTTGCAAGAACTGTGTGTCATAAGTGTTTGTGGTTTCATCATCATCTGTACATAGTCATCACTAGACTAGTCATCGTGTGAAAGATGTGGTTTGGAAGTGGATATTAGCCTATCCTCACATAGGCATAAGGTGAGTGATATTTTTAAAATCAAAATGTTTTTCAATTAACTGGTAGGTGTATGTATCAACAATGTAGGCTAACACAAAAAGAGAGAGAGAGAAGCAATCCAGTACACGTATAGTATGTGATGCAATAATACATGTATTTAGATAGCAGTGAAATTATTAAAGTTTATAAAATACAGTACTGTATTGTACTGTATATAACTGTGTTTTATAAACTTTAATAATTTTACAGCTAATACTGTACATGTATTGCATCACATACTGTGTGTGTACTGCATTGCCTCTCTCTCTCTGTGTTAGCCTACATTGTTGATACTGTAATTTTAAATTTATAAAACATACTGTTGCAGTACAATGCATTGCTTTACTTTTTTTTTGTGTGTTAAAATATGGTCAACAGTATTAAGAGTTTAGATTTGGGGGGCCTAGAGATATTTGTGGTTTTTCCACATTTGCGGGCATTCCTAACCCCCGCGAATGTGGAAGGTCGACTGTATACAAATAACATAATTTTAAAACTCCCACTGAAGGGGAATGGGCTTTGCTTCATTACATCTGCAATTTCATTATTACCAAATTCATTATAAACATGTTGGGCTGTATTTATTTCCTAAAATTATTTCATTTAAATATTTATCAGATAACTATGTTGCATTAAATAGCAAAGTTAATTATGTCATAACAGGAATAAACAAAACTAAAAAAGCTAAAATAATGTCTTGAAAATTTCTACTAAAAATAATAAAAATTATAATCAGGTGTTAGAAGAAAAAATCTTAAAAGAGTCAAATAGAGGGAAAAAAAATTATGCATCTGCAATCTACTTACCAAAAATTAGCTTTATTTAACTGCTCCATATACAATGAAGCATCGCTAAATGGTGCTATATGAAGATCACCTCGAGAAGGAAACATTTTACCTGTGAAAATAGAGAATAAAACAACTATTCACACAAAAATTACCTAATTTATGTATTTTTTTAATATACTTATTGCACATTGTTAAATCACAGTGACATTTTTCCTTACACCACAGAAACCATTATTTCAAACTTTATACTTTTTATATAAAATTCATAAAACCCTTTATAGGTACTCCTGTTACCTCATCTAAAATATGATTATAATACACTGGTTTCCATAAATTAAGGAAAATCCCTATGTTAAGTCAATGGGAAGCTAACGCCAAAGCTCTTTAACTTCTAAAATAAGTTTTCTTTGTTTTGAAAAATGTGATTACAAATAAAGATCTCAATCAAATAAATCAATACCACAATTTTCAACAATATTCGTTCAGTATTTAATGAGTTGTGGAAGTTTAAATATTTAGTGATAACAATGCTAGCCACAAAAATTTACTTCAGAAATTAATTAAAACCTAGTAATAAGTATTAGATCAAAGTGCTTAATAAAATAAGTTTGTATTTTAGAACTTTGTATAAAGAATACTTTCACTATTCTTCAGTTTTGCATAAGTTTCTTGACTGGCATTGATGTTTAAAAATATTCAAACTTCCATAACTCATTAAATACTGAAAGAATATTGTTGAAAATCAAGATATTGATTTATTTGATTGAGATCTTTATCTGCAATAATAGTTTTCAAAACAAAAAAAAAACTTATTTTAGAAGTTATAGAACTTTCATGTTAGCTCCCCATTGACTTAACCCACAGATTTTCCTTAATTTATGAAAAGCAGTATATTATGCTGAAATCATGATAACTATTAAAATTTCCATGTGCCATACTTATTTGGTCAAAAATATTTCATTTACTTGATTCATACTTGTTTGGTCAATAGCTTAAAATTACTTTTTATAAAATATCAATTACTTGTGTATAAAGCTAAGAAGATTCCATCTTATATCAATAAACTTATTTTAGAAGTTATAGAATTTTCATGTTAGCTCCCCATTGCAACTGATAAGTGTATAAAGCTAAGAAGTTTCCATCTTCAGGTCATGAACAGCCTACTCAGTAAGTTATCAAGCTTGTAGCTTCTGCAGCAACTCAAGGTTGATCCTGAACTCAGCCAGTATTGTGATTTTCATCAAGAACAGTAATGAGCTTACGAAGTCAACCCATAAGTGAAAGCATCAGAATATGTGTTAAATTTTGCCTCATGCAAAAGAGCCTTATAAACAGTGTATTAAAAAAAGCTTGTTGGAAAGATTTAATAAGTAGCTTTTATATATATAGTTTTTCTTTCTAATGGCTCTTACTAAGTTTGGGTTGGACAGGACTGATCTAAGCAGACTGCAAAGCAATTCTTAGAAGTTCACAGGTAAGGAAGCCTTCCATAAATGGTACAGTGGAAGGAAACTGATGTCCAATTCCTTGACTATAGTAATTGGGCTTGACTGCAATGGTCCATCATGAGATTATTACAATTAGCAATTGTGCATGCACACTCATGCTGCGAGAAATTTAATACATATGCAGACAACTGCATTACTTTGGTCCATGCCAAGCTTCACCATGTCAATTGTGCATACTCACCAAAACATTCATGATAAGTAAGCAAATTTCAACAATAAATGAATTTTTTTAAGCAAATGCTGCAGTTATAGACACCTGATATTAATTTTAAGGCTAAGAAAAATTATGTCATCTAATAATATTCAGGTGATGCTCAGGGGGAAAATAACATTAAAATACATCAGTATTACTAAAACTGGTCATGCAATAGAAATTATTTACTATTTAAATACTAAAATGGAAGAAATTTATATAGATATAATATGCTGGGTCCATATAATATTTTGTTTAATATATTGTATATAATATAATATGTATGCATATAATATGTTATACATCCTATAATATTGTTAAGACAGATGAATGTGCTACAGTGAATTTATGATAAATGTCATGAACGCTCGCATATGCTTTTACGTGAGAATTATGTAACCAACGAATTGGAATACAGAACCAATCTGAAAAATAGGAAAGATAGAATTGTTATGTTGGAGTTGTGGATATCCGAAAAGAGGCATAATTAGTTTCAGTATGTGCACGATGGGTGTATAAAGTGAAGAAGTATTTTATATGGTGACTGTGCAGGAGGTTGATTAATTTATTGGTGTGGATCATGTTGGTAGGCTGGAAAAGGAGAATTTGTCATCTTGTGTGTGGTGATCAACGTCTGAAAAGAATTGGTTCTGAGAAACAAGTACACTTAGCCACAGTTTTGGAGTACTTGAGGACTAAAACCTTAAAAGGAAGTCATTTAGTGTATAGTTAGTTAGTTTGTTTAGGAATTGGTAAGGATATTCTCATTAGATTGAATATTTATTTATCAACATGATTTTATTGTTCATTGAATGATATTAGCCTTGTATTGTGATATGGGTGTGAATAGAATTGAGATAATACATTCTTCTGAAAGTTTATCCTCGTACTGTTATAGAGCTTCGTACCGGTTGACTTTGTTTTTAAATAATTTCATCATGCTTTTGCAATAAATTGCATTGTTTTGTAATTTTTATTGAAATATTTTCACCTGAACTTCACGCTCAGTACTCATCCATTTAATATGTAACAATATGTTGGGTTGTTTTACCTCTGAGTGGCACTTTTTTTTTGCACGCAATGGACTAAATGGCCAGAAGGACCACAAGAGCTCAGAGAAGGTTGGGGGGAGGGGACCCACTGGACAGCTGTTAGGAGACAGAAGGAAGCCTCCCATCAAGACCATCTAAAGTGTTCTTTATGTTTAATGTTTATGTTTAATGTGCACAGGGTATGGCTCTACCACACATGGGGCCACAGCTTAACATCCCATCCTACAGAAAATGACCTTTCCAATCCCATCAGTGTTCCCTACTGACTGAGAGCAGGGTGGAGAGTTTTGAGGAGATAAATATCAATGCTGACCCAGCTGGGACAAACCTGGGAACTGCAGATCACAAGGGTGGCACGTTACCGAGCTACAGGGAGAGCATGCACCATTGCCTCAAGAGATAAACTATGTAACACCAATATAGTTCCCCTCTGCTTAGACTTTCCTACTACATAAGCCATACTCTGATTCGTGACATCACCTCTAAGGGGCCAACTACATATACATTTCACTATCACAAACTCACCTCTTGAAGTGTCTCGTGTGATTGGGGTAAAATGGGTTGCATAATGCATTTTTAATTTTTTAGTTGCCTTAAACTTTTAAAGTTTTGAGTTCCTTGAGTTAAGAGTTAAATATTCTAAATGTTTCATCGGAATTGTTAAAATATAGTCATGCAACATTAAAAGCAGCAACTATAAAGCTTCAGGATGCCAAATGTCAATTTCCTGCATATGTAGTCATCTTGTCACTTTCACCAGCTGAATTACAATTTCTGCAGTAGTCAACTGCAATTTTTGCAGCTGATTTGTCTGCAAGAGAAACAAAAGTACTACAGATAGCTTCATATGGCATATTCATACTTTGCCTGGGATATATACAAGGAAATCCATGGAACATCATGCATCAGTTGCAACTTAACTGGTTATCTGCATGCAAACATAACATCTGATCAAGCCTCAATAACACCAAAAGCTTGAGAAAGAAGCAAGTGAGCCAGACCAATACAATATCTATGAAACTGGTAATATGCTTTAATATCATTGACTTTTTTTCACTTTTACATGACAAAAGTTTGAATATTACATTCTATACTAATGAGCATTAACATAGTGAAAATGCTGATATCCGAGTTCTGTAAGCACTGAAGTTTATCCAAGATAATCACGTTCTTATGTCTTCAGACATAATGAGGCATTTAGCCTTAGTATATATTATAATTTTGCATCGTAATTGAAGTATGGTGCATCAAAAGATAAATCAAAGTTACAATTAGCATCACATTTAGACATAATTGATTATCTCATAATAACTCTACTTAGTAATAAAAATTGTCTATTTCATCAGCATTTGTCAATTCCCCTTGAGATCTTCAGTTCAATTCTAAGTCAGGGAAGCCTGATCTCAGCAAAAAAAAATATTCTCTACTTTGAGTGGAGCAGCTTATATCTGATTTTGGTGATAAGCAATGATGTTCGGAGATTGGTTAAAAACTACTCTCATACCCCCAAGTTAATTGAAGAGATAATTAATGCCTTTTGAATTCAGATGTTGGTTTCCTACTCTGTGCCTATATGGCAGCATGGATTAAAAATACCTTACTACAATATATAGAAGGATTTCAAATATAAAATTTATAGTGATGCTACAGCCAATAGATGGTGGCACATTGTAGGGAGAAGGTGCACCAAGTTGCAGATATAAAGAACTGTAGTATGGTAGCAAGCTTTCAATCGTTGCTGCTTCCCACCATTTGTGGTATGTTGCCTGTGCAATCACCCTGAGATTGGTGCTCTCTGCATTGTAGTTGTACTCTATATCCTCCAATTGTGGTTGGTCTAGTCCACAAACTTAGGCAGAGCTGTATGTGTACTTCTTAAGACTCCTCAGTGAGCTTGTATCCTTCCAAGTTTGGAATGTGCAGCATTCTATGAGTATATCTCATAGAATGCTCATACAGGATCCTTTGTATCATGTAGCATTGTGCAATCATTCAATGTGTGTGGTCATCTAGTCGTGTTTCTCCAAAAGAAAGAGATGAAGTGTGTTTTGCTGTTAGCCAATCATAAATTGGTCGATACTGTTCAAAGTTCATTTAGGTGTAGATTTAACAAGGATCCTCCACCTGAAATGGCCAACATCAGATGAAGTTCTGGGAGGCATTACAGAATCTTGTGTGCATAGCCCCTAGAGTCCATTTGTCACCACAATTTACAATTGCAGGTTCCAAATCAACACTCCATAACATGGTATATAAAAACTTTTGATGCATGCATACAATATCCAGTTTGTGCAACAAATAAGCTGGATGATAAACCAAAACATGTGGAATTTAGCAGTTCAAATTCCACACATTTTGAACACCTGCTTAAACACATGTTGAACAGTAATGGCCGATTTATGCTTGACTAACACCAAAACACACCATACTTTTTTCCTTTGTTGTAAACATGACCAGATGATTACACACATTGAACAATCACACAATACTACATGGGGAATTATGAGAATGTAATAGTAGCACGTCATACTCTGGTGGTCACCCACAAAAGTGTTTGAATGGGGAAATGTATAGGTACAACATTCTATGTGATGCCTTTTGCATATTTGGTAAACATTCACAACAGACTATATTTGTTGGACATGCTGTATAGCACATTACCTAGACAAGTGCAAATGCTGCCACATTAACTCAACTGGTAGACCAACTAGTATATTAACATGAGATCACATTACATTTCAGTAGACCAGTTTTTTTTTTACATTTGTTAATTTTCTTACTTATGTTGCTAAAATTAAATATTTACACATGTAAGCAATTTTTAGCCTTAATTAAGCAAAATACATTTACCTGCAAAAGTCTGGTACTTTCTTTACAAATAAGCTATTTTTGTGTTTCAAAGCTATATGCCCTAAAAAGTTGAAAATAAAACTCCAGTATATTGATGGTGTAAATCAGTCACTGAATTCATATTCACTTCAAAGGAAAATAGGGAACAGGCAATCTTGTTAATTAGGTATATTGATGCCCTATCTTCCTTTGAAGTGAATTTGTATTCACTTCAAAATTACACAGTGAATTTGTATTCAGTGACTGACTGCATCATCAATATGCTTTAGTTTTATTTTCTACTTTTTAGGGCATATAGAAGAATAGTTTTTTTAATTTTTTGTCACTAAAAACACCTATTTTTAGAAATTTCATTTGATATATGGCTCCTAAACATCAACATTTCTCCCCCCCCCCACTTTTTTTTGGAGGGAGGGACCTATGACAGTAGAGACTTCATAAGGTTTAACACATTAAGGTTGACTCCCAAAAAATTTCTGTCCTACTCTGGAGGTAGAAAATGGTAGGGGCATAATTCAAAATCAATCAATAGTAAATACAGAGTTACCTCTTGACATAGAAGTCAAAGTAGTCTACAACTACTCTCATACCCCCAAGTTACAGTCCACATATGAGCTTTCATTTGACACTTAACTCATAACTGTAAGCCCTCAGATTCGGAAGATATAGCAGAACAGCTTTCAGATTTCACTTTTTTTAGAGGGAAGCAGAGAGGAGGTATATTTTTACTGCCCACAACACTCCTCATATCACAAGCTTTTTCATTACACAAACAATTCTGTTGCATTTGGCCCTTGCATTCGAAAGCTATAAAGCAATACTTCACATTTTTCCTTTTGGGGGGAGGGGGCAGTATCATAAATTATATTCTTCATTCTTGCCCCCTGTGTAAGACTTTCTTTCTGCACCAATTTTTTTACAAAAATATGGCAACAAAGCATGTGTCAATTCATTTTATTAACATTGTAAATAAAAAAAAAACACCCCTATGTTGTTTCATATAAATTTGATATATGTATGTGTTTTACTTTTATGAGCTAGCACAAGCAGTACTCATGATCATCAGAGTTCCTATAGTGAGAATTAAACTTAATTTTTTTAGAACAAAAAAAGTTTTGAATTTTGCATTCCTTGTAGTTACCCTGTGCTTGCAGTTTTTTTGAAGTATCAAAAATATGGTTCAACATTTTTATTGAATTTTGCACCCCTTGTCATGCTGCACTCTGCTCACCTGCCTAGTTTCAGCACTCAACATATACGGGAATTTTTATAACCTGACTATCTCCATGTCTCAAACTTTCATTTGACACATACATCCAGCCCTCATATTCCAAAGATATAGCAGAATAATCATTTTCATGTTTTCCCTTTCATAGTGTGTAAGAAAGCAGGGGGTGGGGGGTAAAATATTTATAGCTTTTGACACTCCCTGCATCACATGCTTTCATTTAACACATAAATCATTGTTTATTCATCACATTCTGAAGATATGGTAGAACATTTTAAACAAACTGACAAATGAAAAGCAATAGGAATACAAATGAAAAATCTCCACTATTGCACAAAATTATATATATTGCATAAAATTTAATGTTAAATTAAAATATTTTTGCATATTTTCAACATACTGAGTATATATTTTGAGTTATATGCATAAGTTCAGTACTGAAGAAACACCATTGAACTGTAACTTTTACTTAATACTTCCTCTATACATTTTGTTCACTCTGAGGTCCAATTTTTGACTACACTTTGTCAGACAGTGTGCTTCAGTAATCGTATTTGTTTTACCTATAAATTATTCAAGTTAGCAACTTTACATTCAAGTTAGATATGCCAAGCACTAATTCTAGGTTATCAAAAATATATTATTTTCCTTTATGACATTGGACTGTTCCATAAAAAATAGTTGCCAGTGTGACTACCATTTCAATACAGTATATTTAGGGTGCTAAAGAAATATGTGAAGATTTTGACAATGGCTAAATTACTAAGGGGACAACCACAGAAATTATGCATCAGCAGAACAGATCAAAGAAACATCTTTCAATTGTTAAAAGAGGACTGATTCACCATCATTGTAAAACAATGATAAAAAGGCAATAGAGCAACTGTTTCTCAGTTGGCTTAACAATTTGAACTACCATCCTACAAAGCTGCTAAGTAACTATTTATGTAAATGCATATTACATGGAAATTTGTTTGCAATGATATTGCTTGCTTAAAGTCCTAAGTGATCATCACACTTGCTAGATTCAGGAGGATGAGAATGTAACATCACTGTACTCCAGATTAATGACACAAAGATCTCTGAAGTGACAAAACTGCCATATGGTTCTCTCTTAAATGTGGCTATACTTTAGTTTAATGATATACAGAAGATTCAAACCTTACTGACCCTGTTACTGTGAATCATTATAAGGGTTTAGGATTTGAGGGTGTATGGCAACATCTGGAATTACACACCTGCATATTGTTTGTAACATTGTGAACAGCAATACATCCACTGAAGTTTTAATTAGATGTATGCTTTCTTCTGCTGTTAGCTTATTTACAAAAGAACAATTTACATTCCAGGATGATAATGCTCTATGTGATCATTCAGGTACAGTGAAGATCTGAAAATAGCATTCAATAATTCTGAAGCTACTGGAAAATAGGATTTAACATTGCAAAGTCATCTGATTGCAAACTGATAAAACAAACTGTGAATACTAAAAGAAAAAAGGTTCATGAATGCAGACCAATTAAAAGGTTATCTTAACTGAGAAATTACTAATTAATGGCATCATACCATTACGGAATATGAACTGAGAAAACTTGCCTAAGTATATGTAATGATTAATAATAAAGGTCACCCAATTAAACATTATTTGAACATTTCCATCCTGAGTTTGTTGTATGAATTATAATATGTGCTGGCAATTTGCATAAATTACATGGAAATTTGTTGGCAATCATATTGCTGTTTACAGTATAGTATATTACTTTCTGGAAAACTGCACATAAGATCCATTGAAAATAGTGGGAATCTGTAAAAATATTTAAATTCAACATTAAATTTCCATTCAAAAAGTAGATGTAGTTTTAGTGGTTAAAGTGAATTTTTGATAAATCACAGAGCTTTAAAACAGAAAAACAGCTCATTTGTAGATACACTATCAGACTTTTGAAAAACCCTGTATATACTATACTTATATATAAATTATTTTGGTTAAATACCATTTGGTGCTAGCCACTTTTTGGCATGTAGGTAGGTTTCAAGCATACGCTCATTAAACAGCATGTATCCCATGGGCTCTGAAATTATCACATCTACCATTTCAGGTAGATTAATTTCTTCAATTTTTCCAGGAATGACTACAACCCTCCCAGCCAATTTGTTGTGGTAAACAAGTGTCTGAAAAGAATAAGTAAGTTTCAATACACAACACTTATCAATAACATTATAAGAATATTTCAAAAATACTCATGGAACAAGAGTTGAAATATTTACACGTTACCTAATTATTTAAAATGTTTTTACTTAACCCTTCCTGGATCGACATCTATAGATGTATTTTATACAACACATGAAACTAAATTTTAAAAAAAAATGCCATTTGAAAATTTTCTTACATACATCTTTTAAAAATATGTAATTCAAACTTGAAAAATAATATTTTCTTTTTTTTCATTTGATGCATATATTATTAAATTACAATATAAAAAAGTTGATAAAGCCAACTGATTGCCATATTTTAGAAGTGTCATACAGTATTGCCAATTTGTTTGTTAACATTATTCTGTATTGAAGCAATCACCTGATTTAAGCTCGCAAGTTTGATTTGAACTATTATAAACATGTTTTTCCTTTAATTTTCGAAATTCTCCTAAAAAATAACAAAAAAACTGCTACTTTTAAAAACAGAAGATTTCGAAAGAAATTATGAAATATGTACCTATTTTTTTGGTATACCACTGTAAAAAAGTGTTATTAAAGTTAATATGTTACTACAAGTCCATATTTTTTTACTTCAATAAAATTCAGAATTAAATTCTGTTTAATTTGGTATATAACATGACCTATTTCTGCTGATCAGTTATTTATTAAAAATATTCTAAAGTTGACTTGTTTATTGGACTCTGCAACAAGTCTGGACTTTTCTCACAGTATGGTATGGAGAATAAAATGGAAAAAAAAAATTAATCAAAAAAATTTACCGGGTAGTAGATTAATAGAAAAGAATTGTGATTTTAATAAAGAAAACAATAAAAAAAAATTATTTGCATTGCATATTTGATGTTATTTTGTCGCCCAGTTGTCCGGCGCCCACTTGGCTATCGCCCATTAGCCCAGCTGACCATGTCCGCACTGTACGATATAATGTCCAATGCAATAGCAGTATAGTAAGTTTTTAATACACTTCTAGCTTAACTAGCCCAGTAAATTAGTGCTTTTGTTTATTATATAGTGTAATATAACATGAAAATTTAAAGAATATTATACAGATGTAAAATTTAGGTTAGAATGAAATTATTAAAGTTGTGAAATACTTTTACTCTAATGATGAAACATTTATATTTAATACCTTTCGCTCTTCATTCATGAGAATTTTAAGGGAAGCATGCTTCCATAGATGCTTCAGCACAGTCCACTTTCAAACAGAAAGAAATATTGGCATGCACATTCTTCATATGAATATAGAATTAATGTGGCCGATTTCTTTTAGAAAATATATTAATTTTATTCTTATGAGGAATTTTTCTTTGCATTTTAGAACTACTGCTCTGAAGAAGAACACAAACTTCATGCAAAATACAAGAAATGAAAACAGACATGATTCCATCTTGTAAGTCCACTTAGAGTACTTGTGCAAGTAGACTTGATCTCGTAAGTCCAGACCAATGGGTTTAAAATTATAGCTTAAAATTTAGTTTTAAATATTACTAAAATTTATTTCAAATTATGAATTTTAAAAATCTTTTAACTTTTCAGGCATTTTACAATTTAATAATTACATGAGAAAAATAGCAGTTGTTTAAAAAAGTACCAAATAGGTCAATGCAAAAGACATTTTTTAAAAAAATACTTACTTCAGCATGTTTCGCCATTGAACTTGCTTCAACAGCATATACCTTTCTTGCTCCAGCCTGGGCAGCAAAAAATGATAAAATTCCTGATCCAGCTCCAACATCCAGCACAACCTGTAAATGTGAATAAGATAATGTATATGAAGGGCAAGGAGATTGTATGTGGTGTATTTAAATAACTTAAAATATATGACCTGCTTTTAAATTTTGCAATAAACTATTCTAAACTGCAGTTAGCAACACTAGATGGAGAATAAGTGAATCCTGGAAGTATCCATTCATTCCTTCAACATAGCATCTCTGTACAAAAAAAGACAATTTAAAGATTGAAACAATATTAAAAAAATCATATTGTGGCTTTAAACCAACTTTGTTTTTATTAATTACACACTATGTTGTCTTTCTGCTGAGGTGTCACCTTCTTCACAGACCTTCTCTATAGTGTATAAACTGACAGGCTCCTGTCGGAACTCTGGGAAGCAGCCACTTAAAGTGTTTTTTTTTTCCATGGTATATGTCTTAGAATATCAGGTATCTTTTTCAGTATTGAATCAACTTTCTATTCAGATTTAGTAACTCTTTCTTTATAACAACACTAAATGCTTTTTCAAACATCTGAATAAATGAAGAACAATGCATATGCACTAACAGAAAATAAACAGTACAATAAAAGTATGTGAAACATCAGCAATGGATATCCTAACAAATATCCACAACTTAAAACTGCTGAAACAAGAGCATCGCAATATATTATCAGAAAAGCTTGAAAATTAGAGTATATGAATGTCAATATGAAAGATACCAAGAATAATGGACAATTTTTTCTAAATTTGAAAAAGAGATTTAATATATAGGCATCTATGCAGTGTTTTTAAATAATAAGAGAAAAAAAGCAACATTCTATTAAACATAAAAAATTTCTAATTTTTCCCATAAATGTCACATAAGAAATATCAAATAAGCATCATTTGCTGAAAGAGGTTATAAATGAGAAAAGATAGAACACAATACTTCAAACCTGTAAAAATCAGACTAACCACATAGCCAAAATTCCCATGTACATTGAAACCTCCCTCAACCCTTAGTCTTAGGTTTCTGAAACTGAACTCACTCTGATGGTGCTTAGATCCTTTGATGATCAGTAATCAGTTGACTAAAGAAGAAGCACTATAAAAATTTATTTTGTTTCAAAAACAATATTCTTAAAAATGACTATAAAGGAATAAAGAACTTAAAAAAATGTCAACAATAAGCCAGCATATATAAAACTTAATGCCATGAAACTTGAATTATAATCATTTCAGATTAAATAAATAAATAAATACTCCCTCAAGCAGCTGCTTGCCACAGAGGTCTGACAGCAACCTGTCAGTTTATATGCCATAGTAGGTCTGTGAAGATGGCAGGACCTCAGCAGAAAAACAACATATACATCCATGCCTTACCCAGGGCTCGAACCCAGGTCCCTTAGATCAGTAGCCAAGCGCACTAACCACTGAGCCATGGGATGGCTACTGCAACTATTATATAAATAAAATTCAATTTAAAAATAATAGCAAAAATTTATTTCAAAATTTGCATTTTCTTGATGTTAATGTAAATTTCTTGATGTAATGTCTTGAGATTCATTGTCTTCTTGTCCTGCCACCTTAACAACAAAATTCCTAAGTAAGTTTGTCCCCTTACTCCCAGTTATTCATTGACTGTCATGAAATGAACCCTGGCTGTATGACAATCAGCAAACTGATAAATTTCATTGTTTATCCCTGGTTGACCTTAGTTTATACCTTTTATTGGGATGTTTCAGTTAATTCAGCAACTGGGATGTTACATATATCTTTAGTGATTCAATTCAAAATGTTAAAGAACCATCTTTAGGTCGGCAAATATGTTATCCATCTAGGGAAGGGGACAGAAACTTGATTCTGTCCCCTTCCCTAGATGATAGTGGCCTTGAAAAGTCCATTACTGCAAATTAATTAACTTTCAGGGGGAAACAGCAACGAAATTTGCCAATTTTCACTGCTCAGTATGCTCCAACTAAAGGATCTTTAAAGCAAAAAAGTTCATTATATCAGTAAAGGAAAAAGTATTCATTATAAATAATTATATACAGCATTGTTTTAAAGCCCAAACTGAAAGGAAATGGGTTTTGTTACAGCCATAATTTTGTTACTACCAAGTTTGTTATAAGCAAGTTTAACTGTAGGTGTGCTAATGATGACATCTATATTCGATCTGACCCTTGACAATTAAATACTGACCAGTGTACCCAACACTGCTTGATGCTCATTTATTTAATTTAATTAAAAAGCTTCTGCAGATTAGAGGAAATAAGTTTGTTTTTATTTGATTATATATCATATGAATACATATGGATACTAATCCTAGTGTGCACATTCAGTCTTATTATATAACATAAATCATGTATACATACTATGAATCAAAGTTGCGAAATGCGAACAATTCAAATAAAAAATAATATATTCAAAAGTTCAATAAATGAAGACAATCCTCATTTCAGGTCTCCATTTTTTCTAAGGTCAGTCTTGTTTCTACTACTAACATTATCTTTGTAATATTCATTACAAAAAGAAATTTGAATTTTAGTTAGCTATTAACTCTTTCATGTCTATTCTGGAACTGAGACTTGACTCAATATAGTAGGATGAACTAAAAAATACACTTTTGACAATATCTGCTTTGTTATATGAAATTTATGATGCACTGTCAAATATACAATGATACTTACCCAAGTAGTCACTTCCCACTGAAAACTACATTATGTAACTATATGACCTTTATAAAGAAGTAAAAAATCAACAATGGACAAAACATGAGATACCTTGTCTTTGAAATCTTCTACATTAGCAAGAATTGCCCTTTGATATGTAGAAGTTCGAATGTAGTCTTGCATCATATTTTGTTGCTGCGATAAATAGCCATAGAACTATATAGAAAAAAAAAACATTTTTTACAATGCTGCAAGAATATTGTTAAAAATCATATTATTATTTATACATTATTTCTTTGAACTAATTTAAAAAAAATATTACACCTCAGCTCTCTGGCAAGCGGTGACATATAAGATAATTTACTTTCCTGCAAATACTTAACATTATCTATATTACTAAATATTTTGTGTGAAAAAATTTTTTTCTATGTTTTTCATCTATGTTTAAATCTATATTACTATTTATAATTCTGGTAGTTGAGTAGCTCCATTTTGAATCTATTTATTTGTTATCCATAACTCACTAAACTTGCCATGAGCACTGCTGAAGATTGCAGCAAACTTGTTTTCATAATTCAAATTAAAAACTTCAAAAACTAAAAATCACATTCTAAGCTAAAAATAAATATTTAAAAAAAGTACGTTATCTTAAAACATATAATATCAATGTATGAGTGGATAATGCAGTCCATAAGCTCAAAAGCTGATATTATTAGGGTGGGGGGGAAATGAGCAAGAAATTAAGCTCAGATATATTACACCTATTACTACTAATTATAACAATTGTAAGAATGTCATTCTCTCACAAAAACCTGTTATTAATATACACTAAAATGGCTATTTTAACTCCTCAATTTCATATACCAAAAAATTAAAATGTTCCTATTATCGGGATAATTTATTATACCTGAAAATACTGGGTAGCAGATGAATCATCAGTTCGAAGAGCAAACATGGAGTTTGTTCCATCCCTGAAACCATCCACTATAGAACGGAACTGTGAAAGATCTGGAAAATAAAATATTCTTCTCAAGCGAACCCACTTGCCACAGAAGTCTAACAAGAGTTTAGCACAACAATATTTTAACACTGAATAAAATATATTATTACTTCACAAAATGCTAAAACTATGTTTCTTAAATAAACAATTAAATTATAAATTTTATATTTGTGATTTTTGCTACTTCTACTGATATTTTATAGACTTTATAAGATATACATTTATCTTTTACATATTTCACATTAATTTTTTACATTATTTTTTTTAAATATTAAATCATAAAATTTCCATATAAATTTAGCATGAGAGAATTTAATAATGATGCAAAGACCACTAATAAGCAACATAACACAATTTCAAGCTTTGTTGTTACAAAATTACTTATGAGATGAAAATCTAGCTTATTTGTGACTTAGCAACTAAACTTGCCAAATGCAGGTTGAAGGCTGAAACAATCTGTTGTTTTCCTTAATTTCAGTCAGAAGCTTTCAAAAAACTAAAAATTTGCTGCTCTTGACCTTTGAAAACCAAAAAGTCTTCCTAAACATTGAGACAGAACTTCAGGTAAAACGCTTAAAAAACGTTTTCTACTTCAAAAACATTTCGCCAATTGCTCATATTATATAGATAGGTTGGGTTGTTTTACCTCTGAGTGGCACTTTTTTGCACACCATGGGCAAAATGGCCAGGTCACAAGGACTCTGAAGGCTCAAAGAAGGTTGGGGGAGGGGACCCACTGGAACAGCTGTTGGTAGTCAGATGGTAGCCTCCCATCAAGACCATCCAGTGTATTCTTTAATGTGCACAGGGTATGATCTCCCACACACAGTACCATAGCTTAACGTCCCATCTTACAGACAGCGGCCTTTCCATGCTCATCAGGTGTCCCCTACTGACCGTGGGCAGGGCAAAGAGTTTTGCAGAGATAAGTCTCAATGCTGACCCAGCTGGGACTCGAACCTGGGAATTACAGATTATGTGTGCACATATACAAGTTTCAGAACAAAAAATACAAAAATATTCACAATTTTTTCCACTAATAAATTGTTCACATTAGCATTTTCATTAACTTACATAAAATTATTGCAGGAAATAACTTCTGTTTTAAGATAAAACTGAAAATTATATGAAAGTATATGAATGAGTGAATAAAAATGGCAAATAGAATGATCACAAAAATACTTGCATGGTAAATTAGGCAAAAACACTAAAAGCTAAACAATATCAAATAAGCCCCCACCCCAACACACATACATAGGGAGACATGATTGTTTTATGGCTCATGTTCCCAATGTATAGTACAGAATTTTAAGATTGAAATAGAGTGTTCTCACACACTAACAATGACACCTTCTTCACTAAGCAATCCTCTTATTGTAGTATCCTAAATCATTAGATAGTTCCAATGTTATGCCAATGGGAAAACAAATTAGAAATTCAATATCTTGAAGAATGAACTTTTTTATGGGGACCAGACTATATGTAAATTAAAGTTCTTAATCTAGTCTGTCACTCAAATTCAGCAATATCCATTCAGTATTAAAAAGTTAGGGCAGCATCACCCTCCTTAAAATGTTTTGTCAAAATTGACAAAAATTCAAAGAATTGCTAGATGAACTACTAGATATATAATTAGTTTAGTAAATTAGTTGAGCAATTCACCTTTTTCTTCACCCACAATCATGATTCCTGCATCAGATTCACTCAAACAATCAAGTATTTCATTATCGCTTAGTATATACTCCTTATACTAAATTAATCATTCTAATTGTTTGTTGGAAAATCTTTTTCTTGACATTTTGATTAATATTTAACTTAAAGATATAAACAAGGACACTGACAACTAATAATGTATTACTTGAAATAATTAGTTGAAAAAAATTGGTTATCCTGATTGGGAACAACTCAGGACAACCAATTCTCTTCAACTAATTATTTCAAGAGTTTTTTTGTCTACAGGATGTTTTCCTGTGACACTTTATTATTTAATAATAATGCTTTATTGTATTTACAGCAGTTATTGTGTTATGCCATGCTTCTGTGAATAACAGCTAATGCTGAGTGGTGCATAAGCATTTTCCCAAGCTCAGTAAGCTAGTCATATACTTCCTGCACCCATCCTGGCAGGGTTAATAAAATAATATGTAAATATTTCTATCTTGAAATATTGTTTGAAACATGAAACGTTAGCGACCTTCTCATTAACATCTGATAATCAAATGCAAAGACTGAAAACGTTGCATCTCCTTGAGTATAGATGGCGCTGTCTCAGTCACGTCTCAGGAAGATTTATAAGGTCATATTCTGAAAATATTCATTGTCCGACGCGTGGTGCAATGGTTAGCGCGCTCTGGCATGAATCTGGAGAGATGCGGGTTCGATTCATGCCGTGGCGGCGATGAATTTTTTTTCAGAATCTATTAATTAATGTTTCTTAACAGGGAATACTGTGCATTCATTTTGGATTGATTCCATTCATACATTATAGAAGTGTCACAATACTTTGATAATTTAGTGCAATTTGTTCCTTCCCAGAGCAAAAACAAGTAAGGAAGAAAATTGTTTAAATATGAAAATGAAAAATTTGGTTTATTTAATCTTACTGCTGATCATTATATACCATTTAAAACATTAACTTACATTAATTTTTACAGTATTTGGTAAGAAAAAACATCTACTTTACCTATCATCAAAATTCCCACATCTGTTTCAATTATATTATTTCCTTTCTTCGTGTTGTGAAAGTTTTTTGTCTGAAACCAGCAGCTAATGCAATGAAAATTCAAAATTTGAAATTTTCTTGATGGCATAGCCCAAATCAGAGTGATTATTCGCAGAAGAGTTCTATTAACCACGAGCCCAGAGCAGGGGGTTTGAAATATAAGATATATTTAAAGTATGTCTTCAACAGTGTTACAGACTTATTAAGTACACATATAATGCATAATTGTTGCAGTTTACTTATGATCAAGGTACTTGATACATGATTGTTAAAATGGTTGAACATATATTTAATAAAATGTTGAATAGGTATTAAGAAAAATATAAATTTATTCAGCTGAATGCTATGCAACAATTGATCAATTGGATGCATGTATACTAAAGCCTATTTGCACCAAAAGCTCTTTTTTATATAAACATCTGACAAAATTTAAATGAACACTACAACAAATGTAAGCAATATGCTATTGTGTGGATAATAATTCTAGTAATGAAAAAATATGCAAATCAAGAACTAAAAATAGTTTCATAACATATTATGTGTATCTTCAAAACACAAACTAAACAAGGGATTAAAAGCACCTACCATTTACATTAGGAAACTGCAGATGCATAGTGTTTCCATCTTTGGTAATTATGTAAGATAGTCTACCAAGCTGTGAACTATCAGTATCCTTGTAGATCTTAACCTCAAGAAGGGCATCTGGACCATTACTTCCTCCTAAAATATTTGAAGCAATTCAAACTCAGTAATTACTACTCTGATAAAGATATTAAATGTGATAACTGTAGTAATTTACTTAGTTTACAATATATTACTCATTTAAGCTAAAAAAAATATAGTCTGGATTTAAAAAGTAGGCAAGTAAACACTTGCAGCTCCTGCATGGACAGAATATAGTACATAGCATAAATACAATTACAGTGTAAATAGATCTCATCCCTTTCCCAATGACAATAAAGAAAAAGATAAATGTAAATCACTCCTTCATCATTTACATTTAATTATCTAAAAAGATAGAATAATGAAATGTTTAATAAGACAAACTGAAAAGAAAAAAAAAACATTTCTATTATATATTTTATATTTTTGGAAATCCAATCTTGCCAATATTATCAATTCATATTACTAATGAACTTAGGCCATTGGACCATAAGTAGCGAGTGTTGTGAAAATGAATAATCTCATTTTTTAAATTCAAAACTGCTTTGTTTCTGAGGTAAATAAACCACCAAAATTCATGTTCTAAAGTAGTGATTCTTAATCTTTATCCTTCAGTTTCCCTAAATATGAAAGAAAATATTTGAAGCTCTTCAAGCAATTAACCTCTTCATTTGCAGCCAATGGGTTTTCCTACTTGCAATTTTTACCATAGAAAATTTGTCTCAACTGTCAGAATCATTTGTTAACAGTTCATAGTTTAATACCTAATACCTACAGGGGTTTAAGAAAATAATGGAAACATGTACTGTTTGTGGAGAACATTTTATTAATAAGCTGTAGGCCCACCTCAGGCATTCAGAACAGATGCAATTTGATGTCGAATAGATTTATACAAGTCATGCACATAAGGTAATGGAATGTGGGACCAGTCTTCCTGTAAAATATGACCCAACTGTGCCAGTGATGCTGGAGGTGGAAAGTGTGATCTGACCTTGCACTCGATATTCCCACAAATGTTCAATAATACTAAGGTCTGGAGATTGAGGTGGCCAGGGTAGCTGCTGTATCTCATCCTCATTCTCTGCAAACCACAATTTGACACATTTTGCACAATGCACAGATGCTCACAATATAAGGTGCAGGTGGTTCCCTAAAATGGATTTGTATGTTGTGGATGTGACACAATCCTGCAGAATAACCAATGTCCCTAAGGAATGCCATGATATAGCACCCCACAGCATCAGACCCCATGCTTCAGTCAGAACCAGTAGGGATGGTACACTTCTACAGGTTTTCGCCAGACGTACTCAATGGTGGGAAACAATGTGTAGCACGATTCATCAGACCAGATGACTTGTTGCTCTTTAACATCCCAGTTTTTATGTACTCTGCACCACGTTTTGTTGCATTGATGTTGGTAATCAGAGGTTTGTGGATTGCAGCACAGCCATAAATATAGCACAATGAAGTTCATGACAAACTGTTATGACAAAAATGTCATACTACATGATTCCAACTAGTGTTCAACTCTGATGCTATTTGCGGTGCCATGGTCTTGTGCTTCCATTGTACAATCCGTGCCAATGTTTGTCTATCCATATCTGATAACTTCATATGGAGTTCACAATTTGCACGTTTGGAGACAATGTCATGTCCTTTTTGATAGGTAGTTATAATCTTTGATACAGTTCATCATGTTACACCTACTATTTCCACCATTCTGGTTACTGAAGCTCCTGCAAGATGCACACTAATGATCATGCTTTTTGGAGGTCACTGAGATCTGACATTGTCAACAATTACACCTGTTCCTGTGGCACTGCTACGTGATAGCCAACATCATACTTCTCCCCTTTATATACCTCACATCGCGGGTGATGTCATTTCTGTGATTTACGTATTGCGAGTACTCTAGTCACTGTCGGTGTTTTCATTATTTTGATAAACCCCTGTAGCTCCCAACATTGAAGCACAGGCTTCAGGAAAATTTTCATCGTAGTAAAATGTGATTCAGGGTTCTTCTCCCCTGATGATTCTATCAAGTCAATCTTTTTTCTTAAAGTATTTAATAACAATTTAAAAATAGACATTTATCTCTTCTTTCATGATAATTCTGATAGAATATCTGTATCATGTCAACAATTATTGACATTGGTACTTATGTTTTACTTTTCAAATTTATTACTTCAAAGAAATATTGTATTTTGGATACCCCATCCATAACGGGATTTAAGGCCATTTGCTTTAACTGGCATAGTGGTTAGAGAATGACCTACTGTTCCAGCAGGGCCAACTTTGTGTGTTGTGTTAGCTCTAACTGAGGCAGCAGTTAGCTGCAACTTTGATCAAAGGTCTTGTATGAGGAGACTTGATCAAAGGCCTTTAAAAGCAAGAAGTATTGTCTAAGATTCTTCTCTCTCCTTTGCATTGCAAATGAATGAAATCAAAGGTTTTCAAAAATGTTTATCTCACTAAAGAAATCAGTATTATGGACTGTTGTGAAAATATGATTACATTTGACATGCATGAAGATAGCTTATCAACATGAGAAGGAATAACTTTTTTTTTACTTGGCTGCCAATTAAATTTAGTATCTCAAATAGATTAATTGGTTCTTAAGCAGATCATTAGCATTTTTCCCCCAAGATACTGATAAACATATGGAAGGCATAGCTAAATCATTATTATTAACTTAATAAAAATGTTAGTTTTCTCCATTTCTTTATTAGCCTCATTTTGCAAGTCTGCAATTACAAGGATGGTGGTAGTATCTTGAGAACACTTAACAACTAAGATATCAATAATGACGAAAATGAATTATAAAACATATTGTAGCCTAATAGCTACTAAATAAATTTAAATTTCTAAAGAGAAAACTTATATTTAATTTATAAGTAATAATGATAGCTTCTTTTCTGAAAACACGAAGTTACTGAAATTATACATGGTCCTAATACGACCTTGATTTTACTTTAGCCCAAATGTTAACAAATGCAGATATTCTGCAAAGCCAATAATCATGGGCTTTAGTTGTTAAAGGTGTAATGGAAAAATATTTTCATTCCTTGAGCATAATATATCATTAATACAGTATCATTAAACTACACTCATCACTACACCATCAGCAGCTAACCATTATTTTCAGCAATGTGACATATAGACTTTGCCACATATTTTTGCTGATTTGCTACTGGCACCATCTATGTCAGGAATCAGGCAACATTCTTGTCTATAGGACATTTAGCTGATGCTGATTTCAAAACTGTTTTTAGTTTTTTTGTTATCTAAAACTGTTTATCTGGTATGTAACTGGGAGAAATAGGTTCAAGTCACAAGCATAGAAAACTAATTTTTTCTGCAAAGTTTTTCTTGAATTCTATTATTTACTATTTAAACAATAATTGATAATCTCAGCATTACCTGTTGATGTTTAAACATCTATAAATCAATAAATATTTTTGTGGAAAAAAATTCACTGACATACGGGTTGGGTTAGGTTATTTTACCTCTGAGCGACACTTTTTTGCACACAATAGGCTAAATGGCCAGGTCACAAGGACTCCGAAGGCTCAGAGAAGGTTGGGGGAGGGGACCCACTGGAACAGCAGTTGGGAGACAGATGGTAGCCTCCCATCAAGGCCATCCAGTGTATTCTTTAATGTGCACAGGGTATGGCTCTCTTGCACACGGGGCCACAGCTTAACATCCCATCCGACAGATGGCAGCCTTTCCAAGCACATTGGCATCCCCTACTGACCATGGGCAGGGTGGGGAGTTTTGCAGAGATAAATCTCAATGCTGACCCAACTGGGACTCAAACCTGGGAACTGTAGATTACAAGACTGGCGCTCTACCGACTGAGCCACCTCTGCCCACTGCCATACGGGACCATTGAGGCACCCAAAATTTACGGGAAGAGTGAGATTCATTACTAGTGTAAAAAAGACTGATCTGGCATTAGTTCAACAGGTTAGAATACTCCGGCATGTTTCTGGAGAGATGCGGGTTCGAATCCTGTATGTAAGCAAATTTTTTTCCACAAAATCATTTATTTACCGATTGATTGATTGAATCAGTTTTTTAGATATAATTACTGGAAACAAAATCAAGCAAATATGGTATGACATATCAATTAACATATTTTTACATTTTGTAATAATAAATAAATACTCCCTCAAGCAGTTGCTTGCTATAGAGGTCTGACAGAAGCCTGTCAGTTATGACATAATAGAAGGTCTGTGAGGATGGTGGGATCTCAGCAGAAAAACAACAGAAATGTCCATGCCTTTACCCGGGGCTCAAACCCAGGTCCCTTAGATCAGTAGCCAAGCATGCTAACCACTCAGCCAGCGAAATATTTTATTTTATCCTCAATTTAATCATTATACAGCAGTTATTACACGTTAATGAGAATGTTAAATGTTTCAAAAATCAGTATTTATAGGTAAGCTCTTTGTTTTAGTTACCACTTTACATCTTTTTGACATGGAATGCACCAATTTCAGAATAAGTTTTTCTGTAACAATATATTTAAAAGAAAAGAGTAAAGCTCAATTAATTTATGATTATTGAAAGCATTTTCTTGTAATTTCATAACTAATTTCATAAAAATATTCTTGATAGAACTGAAGTCCACACTAGATACATACACACTAGCCACATACTGTCCAAAGCTATTGCATCCTTTAAAGGTGCTATCTGCTAACACTTTTGAACCTTTGCAAAGTGACAAAGAGTGTTATAATCATGAAAAATCCAAAGGTTCATCCCCAAAAAGATGCCTGGCTATTGGCAACAAGTTTGTTTATAATATTTTGATATAATCCTGAATTTTCACTATTCCTTTATTATGTAATCTTCCAACACCCTAAACAGGACATGCAATCCCATATCATGAATTTGCTTGGATGCTTTGCAATAACTTTAAGACATTGAGGAATTCCTCACAAGGCTGTGTTCTTATATAGGCACTACTCTGATTTCCGGTATGGCAAAACTTTCGTTAATCACGAAAATTACTTTTTAGCATTCTCAACACTCCACAGTCTATGCTTCTTTGCCCATTATAATTGTCTCTTGTGCTGAAAATATGCCAGTAAAGTTTGGACAAGCCTTGCACCCAGCAATCTGATTTCTAGGGTTGGGTTGTTGTTAGGTTGTTTTACCTCTGAGAGGTACTTTCCATCACACCATGTGCTAAATGAAGAGATCACCAAGAATCCAAGGGCTTGGAGAAGGTTGGGATAAGGGACCCACTGGACAGCTGTTAGGAGACAAAGGGAAGCCTCAGGTCAAGGTCTTTCAATTTCTAAGAGTCTTCTAGGGCACACATTGATATTTATTGCCAAAATCCTTGTTTTCAAAAGTTGCAGTGAATTTTCTGTTTGAAAGTGCAATCCTATGCGGTATCCTATCAGCATGTAAAGTTGCTTTTCTAGTTTTCCCAATTCTTTCTCAATTAACAACAGACCAACTTTCAGTCTTTTCAATTTTTTCAAAACAGTAGAAAGTCCATGTGATACTTTAGCCACAATTTGACACACAAAAAACAGCTTTCTTCCTTAAGATGTATGTTTAATTGTGAGATGTATTATTTTATATTTCTGATTATGAGGCAAAAGAGGCCTTCCCATAACGATTGTTTATTAACATTACACAAAATGTTAAAAGCAATATACAGTGTTTACATATCCACAAATTCTGTTTCAAAGTAAAATGAAACAAGTACCAAATCCCAATTTTATGGTTACTTATGTGATTTGATTGGTTGTAATGAGAGCCTATTTGATTCCTAGTATCACCTTCTATTCGTAGTTGTACTTTTTAAAAAATATCTGAAAATTTATATAAAATATTTTAAACAGCAAAAAAAGTTAATAATTTAGTGGGTAGAAATTGGTTGAAATACAAAAAAAAAAGCGTAAAAATACATGTGTTTGGACTTTTTGCCATCACTGTATATAGTCTGCCTATACTTAGAGTGCATTAGAAAATGCACTCTAAGTATAGGCAGACAATTCATGATGCAATTCAGCAACAACCCTTGCTTACTCTTAGTACCATTAGAATCAGAAAATACAATTTTGCAATGGTTGATTTACTTAAAGACAACTTGGGTCTTGTGAACTATACTCTGTTTCATGAGTTTACACCACATCACAACAAATCATGTCATAAGCTTCATCAATGTTTTATCAAAAGTTGATGAAACTGAGGACAATTGGGTGGTAGACACTGCACACATTATCATTCCAGAGTAAGTAGTTCTTTGCAGCCTACATTTAAGACCAATTATATATTTAAAAAAAAAACTCCTCAAGCAGCAAGAGGTCTGACAGGAGCCTCTGTTTAATTCGCCATAGTAGATCTGTGAAGATGGCGGGACCTCAGCAGAAAGACAACATAACATCCATGCCTTAACTGAGGTTCAAACCCTGATCTCTTTGATCAGTAGCCAAGCATACTAATTACTTGGCCATGGGATGTCTACCAATTATATGCATTCAATAAATTGATGTTTAATAAAAAAAACACAAAACACAATCATTTTTTTCTTCAAATACAAATAATCTCTGATAACTTTATTAGTAATTTCTATACAGATATATTGATAACTAAAAATATTTACAAAAAGGCGTTAAGGATTCCATCGTAAGACCCTCAAGACAGATGTCCTAAAAATAAAATAATTACTCTGAGCTTTATACTATCTACTACATGGATGAGCAACCTTTACTCATTAATGTGCCACATGAAGATTTTTCAATGCTGCAGGCCAGAACTTTGTTATTGAATAAAACACTCTAACCTTACCCTCCCTATCCCAATCCCTTGAGTAGACTGTACTTTTACAATCAAAGTAATTATATTTCCACATGTAGATATTTACTATAACAAGGAAATAGAACAACAGCATTATTAAGAAAACAATGAAATGCATTTTAACCAAAATTTACATCAATTCCATGCACAAATACTGCAATTTAGTTGTGTCAGAAATGTCCGTACTTGCATCAAGAGCCAAAGAAAATTATTCAGTTTTTGATGCAAGCTCTTAAAGGTATTTTCTATATTGGCAGCAAGTCCATTGATCTGCCTGGTTGTGCTTCTGCTTTTAAAGGGAAGAAGGGGCTCCCCTACTAAAAGGACAGAGATAACCTAGAAGCTTTTATTGGGCTTGTCTTGGTTTCTCATACAGCATATAAACACATACAAGGGACATGTCAGCTGGTTTAGTAGTCAGGTATGCTAATCACTAGCCTACTTATGGGCTAATGGTTAGCATACCTGACTACTACACCAGAGTTATGTTCTGTGGAATAAACTTATGCTGACAATGTCATTTTTTTTTCTCTATAGACACAACACATCAAACAACTATTTATAAGCACTCATTTACAAATTCACCATCAGAACAATTTTTGGAATATTTTGCAGTTTTCTAGTTAATAACTTGCGCACATAATAGTTTGGGTTGTTTTACCTCTGAGCGGCACTTTTTTGCACACCATGGGCTAAATGGCCAGGTCACATGGACACCGAAGGCTCAGAGAAGGTTGGGGGAGGGGGACCCACTGGAATAGCTGTTGGGAGACAGATGGTAGCCTCCCGTCAAGGCCATCCAGCGTGTTCTTTAACGTCCAGAGGGTATGGCTCTCCCGCACATGGGGCCACGGCTTAACGTCCCATCCGACGGACGGGTTTCTTTCCAAGTCCACCGGTGTCCCCTACTGACGTGGGCAGGGCGGGGAATTTTGCAGAGACAAATCTCAACGCTGACCCAGCTGGGACTCGAACCTGGGAACTACAGATTACGAGCCTGGTGCGCTACCGACTGAGTCACCCCCGCCCCGCACATAATAACATTGGAATCTTAAGACCTTTTGGCAAATAAAACATTTTGCAGGTAATGTTATATTCTTTAACAACAGACTCTATCCCTAAATCAAATCAAATACATTGATATATTTTGCAGTTGTATAGAATAAAAATTCAGTATTCCATCTTTCTTGAAACACTCAATGATCATCATTTTCTTTTCTTCAATGCTATTTTTGGGATAAACACACAAAAGAATTAATAAAATAATTACCTTCTATTCAGGATATATGACATACAACATGCGTGCAAGGCATGAATGGCATTACTAAACTAGCATAAAATCATATAATACGTGACACACTTGCACTATCATACTATGTGACACCAACCCCTTGTTTGGGGATAGTTATTCCTGAAAATAAGATCAGAAGAAAGAAGTTTTGGCAGAAATAGAAAACATTTAGAAGTCCTACAGCAATCCTAACATACCTATCTCCTCCTCCTTAAAAGTGGACTATTTGAGTGAGAGTTAAGGTCAGGGATCTTTAATCAGTAGCTGAATATTAAGAAACCCCAATTGATTGCAATGCACAAAGTGATGCCATGTGAGTCAATGTCATAAAAATCAATTTAGTTTTAGGCTACTAAAGAATACCACTTTGAAATAGTGTAAAGGTAAATTTGAAAAGAAACATTAATATTCCACAAAGAACTTCAAGAACAGGTAAAAATTCAATAATTGGCCTAAGGGCCATGGGTTGTCCACAACTGATCTATATATTTTACAGAGTTTCCTTGATCAAGTAATCCTCTTAAATGGTAAGTGCTAAGGACAACAAAATTTTATATAACATTTTTTTATCATGTCTTAAACCAACATTGAAAAGTGTACATGGGTCAGATATGGCCTGCAGGTCATGGTTGTCCATGATCTATCTACAATATTTTTAGTTTGCCTACTTAATCAAGTATGCCTTCTTAAATGGTAAGAGCTAAGACAATAAAATTTGGCATGTTTCCTATCATGTCTTAAAGCAAAATATGGATTTGGCCCTTCAACGTTTCTTCTCCCACTCCTAAAAAAATTTAACGAATAACTTCTCTTAAATGGTAAGGTACAATCTGATCAAATTGTCATATTGTTTTTAAAACGTAATTTAAACCTTTTAAACTTTAAATGTTTTATACTTTACTTATCCTAAGCAATGAATTCAATGTTCACACACTTCCTTGAGTGAACTGAACACTTCTCATCTTATACCACCGAAGTTAGTTAACAAACCGTCTGCCACACTTCTGGCTCGATGCTGAAACTTCTTCCCTCAACATGGATGTCTGCTGCAGCCTAAGCTTATCTTGTCAGCAACCGATAAAAGCAACAACCCACTGCAGCACCAAACATCTGACACGATGGAAACCTCCATAATCTCATCAGTTTATTACTGTGTTTACATCAGTTTATTGCTGAATTCACAAGCATCTACTTATTTATGCTTATTATCCTTAACCTACTCTCCAAATATCACAGGATTCCCAATTATCCAATAGATCAAAAAATATGAGAGAAAAAAAAAACTTTTCAGTAGTTTTAACAGCTGACCAGCAGAAAGAACAGGAACCTCAATACAAGGACATCAGATCCACTCAGACCTTCCTCTTCATCCCACTCAGCAGGTGATATCCTGTGCAGGAACTAACTACAGTGCAATGTCAATATAATGAATGCAGAATAACAAAATATTCAGTACAATGATTTTTTTTTTTATCCCAGCCAATTTGCTATGTATCTCTATGTGAAAGTGTTTCATTTTAACCCATACCAACAGTTAAAATATCAGTAACGAAATAAAAATTTATTCTGTTACGAAAACTATGACAAGCATAAAGAAATTTTTAATAAGAAAATCCTTAAACAATACGTACAATGTATATTTTAGCATCTGGCAATACTTCAATAATTTAAACACTGAAATATCTAATCAATTACAGCATTATAAATCATGTGCTATTCTATATCACCCAGCAAACATTTTTGCCAATCTCAGTGTGTGATATAGAATGCTCTCTATACGTCTTTAAAGTGCCGTTGCCCCATTTTTCTAGCATAAAAGGGGATTTTCAAACTTGGATACCTACATGATGGCGTTATATTTTACATTTCTGGCAATATATCTATACTTGTTATGATGTCTAGGTGTCTAGCCATCCTGTGGCTGAGTGGTTAGTACACTTGGCTACTGATCTAAGGAACCTGGGTTTGAGCCCTAGGTAAGGAATTGATGTGTGTGTGTTGTTTTTCTGCTGAGGTCCTGCCACCCTCATAGACCTTCTACTATGGCATACAAACTGACAGGCTCCTGTCAGACCTCTGCAGCAAGCAGCTGCATGAGGGGGTATTTATTTATTTATTTATTTTTAGTGTCAAATGAGAAGTTCTTTCAAAGCAGTTCTAATTCATGCATTTTATTTTGTCATTCATTAAATTTTTGAGTTATTGTTACATTTGTTTTAAGTTTGTTAATTAGTTTAGTTTCATTATTAGTAGCTAATATAGCACAAAGTCTTTTCTGTTTTGTGACATGGAAAGATATTCTGGGAAATGTGTTGAAGAATTGCAAAATCTTTTAAGAATTCCCAAATAGATGCTTGTTGGAACAGGCAGTTAAAAAATTACCGACTTTTTTAAGAACTAAACTTTAATATGCTGCAAATTTATTTCATAATGATTATTTTGTAATGTGTAACTATCGTAGCATGTTTCTCATTACATTTCAGTCATATGAAAAAATCTCTGCCTTTCGTCAAACCTTCCTGAGGAAGCATTATGAATGCCAAAACATGCAATATAGTATAACATCAAGATTTTATTTTAAAAGTTTTCAAAAGATCATGATCATCTCTACAGCACAGATTGAATGCAATAGTATCGCCTTTGGATGAAAAGTGCATTGTTAAACGAACTGTGAATGGATAATGTGAATGAAGCATTTGCATCAAGATCTGCCATTCCACATAAGGTATGGATATTTGCCCACAGAACTTTTAATGGCTTTTAATTATATTAAACAGTTATAGAATGCTTTTTTTAGAAACTATTTCAGTGGATTTGATACATTGTAACAGAATGTCCTCCCAAACCACGACACTACTGCTCTGTACAATGCACATGAAATCCATTGCCATACATCGTTTTTGCCACAAGCATAGCCATTTATTTGTATGGTGAAAAATGAAACAAGATTAATTGAACCAGTAGACTTTTTCCAATTATCAGCTCACTCAAAAAGACTTAATTTGACATTTCTTTCATTACATTTGCAACTCATGAAATTGATTACCTGGAATGTTAATCCCAATAGACTAGGAGTTTCTTTTTAATCTTCAATTTTTTCTCCAAAACAAGATGACATTAAAATGTAAGATAATAATTTTAATACTTGAAAAAACTAAGTAACAAAAACCAGGTAACAACTGCGAATTAATATTTTCAACACAACTATGATGCCATCGTCTGGTCAACAATTGTAATTATTCTGTTTTGTGACACTTTTCAACTTCTAATGGGTCCATGGTTGATGTTCTTAGCAACATGCAAATTGCAGTTTTAAGAGCAGATGTCATTGTGGTCATATAGAATGATATTTCAAATTATGAAGAGTTTGATGCATTATATTTTTAGAACCCTATTGTGACTATCAAATGTATTTTCAAGTGTCTCGAATGTTGCCTGCTGGATGGGCTACAGAGGTACTGGATGTTCTCACTGTGTTTTCCACCATAATTCTTGTGCTTACTAATTACACTAATCAATACAGTTGCAGTAGCATGAATAAAAGCTATCATTTTACACTAATTCTGACAAGCTGATTGTAGATCTAGAATTAAACGTTTTGTGTCATGTCACAAATTTGGAAAAGTCAACAATGATCATTTATCAAACACTTGTAAAAAAAACCATGTTGGAACTAAAAGAGACACTTTGTAATATGATACAGAAAGCATTTGTCAGACAGGTTTGCAAAAGGGTGAAAAAGTTGTCTATTTGTTTGACGTGACACATGCTGTCTATTTGTTTCATGTGAGGACAAAGCATGGCAAATTCTGTTTCCCCAGACCCCAGTCACCTTTCTCTGTCCATCTGGTCTGTAACTTTCTTTAATCATCAGTTGCTATCTGTATTCATTTGAGAATGATTATTTTTCTAAGAGCATTTGTTTTTCTGTGAATTTGTGGTCTAAAGATGGAAAAGGTGAGGCATCGTGGCTATGTAAATTACCAGTTTTTTTTTTTATGTTTGTCAACAGTTTACAATAAAAACACAATGCTGATTTATAACAAACACAGTAAAATAAGCCTATCATTTGTATTTTGATTGTGATCTGGGTGATAAGACAAAAATTGGGTGCTGCATAACTTGCTATGCAAATTTAACTGAATGGATGAAAGGAAAGAGGATACCATTTTCCATTCCCATGATCTGGTGTGAACCAACCAGTCATCTTGAGGATTGCTATTTCTGTCTTACAAACACTGAGGGATATTCAAAGATTTCATTACAGTATCCAAATATTCCATATGAAATGAAACTAATGCCACATGGGTATATCCCAGTTCTACCACCAAATTGGGAAGATCTCATTATTCCCAATGAAGAAGAGGAATACTGTTTGGAAGATCCATCTACTTCTGATTCAAGTTACATTGCACACTGCAGTCAAGAATCTCATCTAATTCAGCAGAGTGAGCTAAATCTTTCAAAACAACAAGCAGAACTTCTTGGATCCAGGCTGCAAGAATGGAATTTGCTGGCTAAAGGCATGTGGATTTCTGTATTTAGAAAAAGAAATGAGAACCTTTAATATTTTTATGGCATGCAGGATTCCTTCTGTGTGTCCTCAGACATAAATGGACTGATGGAAGAATTACATTTCCACACAAACCTGAAGAATAGAAGCTATTTATAGATTATTCTAAAGTATGCTTAGCTATTCTGTTGCCCAATGGAAATAAAAAACCTTCAATATCTGTGATTCATTCAGTTGATATGAAGAAAACCTACAATAGCATTCTGTCATACTGAATACAATAAATTAC
Source organism: Ryuthela nishihirai (assembly GCA_038380435.1). Lineage (NCBI taxonomy): Eukaryota > Metazoa > Arthropoda > Arachnida > Araneae > Heptathelidae > Ryuthela > Ryuthela nishihirai. The sequence goes on along the minus strand of JAWZYU010000019.1, from coordinate 66,820,219 downwards.
AAGGAACACTGTTGGCAGATATGTGTTGATTTGAAGGTAACTGCATTGTTACTTCGATTACAAGGTGGATTCATGAAGTATTGCAGTTTCCTTTGCTAGTGTAGCTGAGCAATACAGCAACACTATGTTGTAAAAGACTGGCCAGTCAGATAGAGCTTTGTTCCTGGAATTCATACCATTAAATACACAATTAAAAGGACCTTCTTGCTCAGAAATTAATTAAAAATAACTTAAAATTCTGTCATTGAGCAATAAAATTTTAAAGTTTATCCTTCACACTATCTGTATGTTGAAAGTTTTTAAACTTTTAAACCTAAAAACTTTCAACATACAGATAGTTTGAAGGATAAAATTTAAAATTTTATTGCTCAATGACAGAGAATTTTAAGTTATTTTTAATACCATTAAATACACACCATTAGTAAATCCTTAGTCGGTGCTTTTTCCTCCACTACACATAAAGCTGGGCCTTATGAAGACCTTTGCAAAAGCTTTGGACAAAATGATGATTTTGCATACTTAAAAGGACAATTTCCAAAACTGAGTGATGGAAAATTTAACCCTTTAACACTCAAGAATGTGAGAAAAAGGCAAGAGGATAATAAAGACAAAGGAATAGCACTATTTAGACTATTCCATTTCAAATCTCAGTCATTTTGATCTTTAAAGGGTTAAAGAAGGTATCTTTATTGGTCCAGAAACAGGAAATTTTTGCCTGATACCACTTTCAAAAGCAAACTAAATCCCAATGAATTAGCAGCGTGGACATTTTTTAAATCATTAGTTCAAGCGTTTCTTGGGAATAAACAACTGATAGAGGAACTGTTATATAACTATCAAGTTTCAGGATGCTGGATGTCACATAATACATTTTATACATTCTCATCTAGACTTCTTCCAAGATAACTTAGGTGCTGTTAGTGATGAACAAGGTGAAAGATTCCACCAAGATATAACTACAGTGGAAGTACGCTACCAAAGAAGGTGAGATCCTGCAATAATGGGTAACTACTGTTGGTTTTTATGAAGAGAAGATGATACTTTTATAAAGAGAAAAAAACAGCTGTTTGTTAACAAATTAGTATTTTTGTTACATTGTCAAACATACTCTGTGCAAAGAGATAATACAATGCCTTCATATTATCTCCAAATGTATTTTCATGACAATCCTTCAGGCCCAATAACTATGATGTGTATAAAAATCATATACACTGAAGAGCCAAAACTGATGCCAAATATGATGCTCCATGTGCTGCCAAAACAGCTCTTAGTTGGTGAGGCATGGACACTACAAGATTTCTAAAGGTGTCTTGTGGTATCTGATACCAACATGTTACCAGCAGATCCTTTAACTCTTGTAAGTTACATGGTTGAGCCACCGCAGATCGGATATGCTGTTCCAACACAACCACAGATGCTCAATTAGATTGATGTCTGGGGAATTTGGTGGCTAGGGCAATACCTGGAAGTCTTCCTCATGTTCCATGAAACATTTTTGAACAATCCGGGCATGGCACATTATGCAGTGTGGCATGACACATTATCTTGCTGAAAGAAGGCACTACTAGAGGGGAATAGCATTGCTATGAAAGGATGTATCTGGTCTGCAATGATGTTTAGGCAAGTAGCAGACATCATAGTTTCCTGCACATGAATGATTGGACCCAGGGTTTCCCAGCATAACATTGCTTAAAGCATTACACTTCCTCCACCGGCTTGTTTTTGTCCCACAGTGCATCCCAGTATCAACTAGTAGATCGGCCATCCACATGGTGCAACAGAAAACGAGATTCATCAGACCAGATGACCTACTTCCAATCATTCAAGGTCCAGTTTTGATGCTAGTATTTGCGCGCATTGTAGGCGCTTTTGACAGTGAACCGAGATTAGCATGGGCACGGTGCGGCCTGTGGCTACACAACTCCATTTTCAGCAGGGTTTGATGTACTGTGTGTTGTGACATATCACTCCCATCACCAGCATTCAAATTATGGGTGAGTTGTGCCATAGTATCTCTTCTGTTGGCTCGTACCATACGGGATAGCCTTTGCTCACCTCTAGCATCGATGAACTGTGGTTGGCCCACACCTTGCTGGTAGTTCATGATTTTTTCCTCCTCGGACCACTTTTTGAAAGTACTAACCACGGCTGACCATGAGCATCCCACAAGCCTTGCCGCCTCAGAAATACTCTGACCCAGTTTTCTGGCCATTACAATTTGGCCTTTGTCAAACTCACTTAAGTCTGCTGCCTTTCCCATCTGAAGAACAAGAATAACACTGATTAACAGAGTTCAGTATCAGGTGTTATTTATACAGTTTCATGACCTTCTCACATGCCGTCGTTTACCTGCAGTTGCTTCGATTTGCATAAAGTTGAACTGGTCATAATGTTTTGGCTCTTCGGCATATGCTGAACACAAATACAAAATAAATGATAAAAAAAACTGCATGTTACAAATTTTTTACTGTCAATTCCATGATCAACATACCTAATTTAGGAAAACAAAAAACAGCTTGTTTAGTTCATGTTATCGAAAAAAAAGTTAAAAAATTTTACCAAGGGACAGGTAAATCACTTTCTTATACTAAGCAACCTTATAATAAGAAAAAGACAGTTTTTTACAAATACCATCCGAGCAAAAGGCATTCTGTAATGCAAAAATTGCACTCTAAAGCAATTTAATTAATACATTAACCTGTTGAGGGCGATGTGCCTCATATGAGGCCTGAATGTAGTCTTGCAAACAATTACAAGGATCACCATGGACATTTAAATTTTAAAAGGAGGTACCCTGAGACTTTTAGAAAGTTAAATGGATATTTATTATATATTTATTCAACCACATTGATGCATATATTTATTAATATTGCTCATACATAAAAAAAAACTCAGGCCCTGGGGTACTGCAATGGCCAAAAAACCTAGTCCTCAACAGGTTAATGAGCGATAATAGTCGATCTCAAGACTAATTTTTTAATTGTACACACAGCCAACAATTCGTGTATTATTAAATTTTTACCAGTTATTTTTTCTCTGGTGCTTCAGCCCCCATGTACCTTTACAACAAACATAACATGCTCTATCTGATATACAAGGTATGCACAAACTTAGCACCAACAATCAGGCCTCTTTCAAGTTCTGATAAATTTTGTCATTTACCCATTATTAGTGTGACTTTTTAATTCATGCATATCACAAACTTCATCATACTGAATGCTGCCACTTGTTGGCATACAACAATTTTTATTCTGCTCATACAATTCATTCTTGAACATAGAGTGAAATGGTCATAACACTGGTCATGGAATATAAATTTAAAAATGCCTTTCTTCCCACACAGTTTGGAAATGAAATTGTTAGGATGACAAATAAAATTACTTTATAAAAATAAGCCTGAAGGAGATTTATATATGCAAAAAAAATTATGATAATATAGTTGCAATTTTTTTCACTGCACATATAACACTACTACACACATTTTTTTTGTACTATTATACTACTACACACATTTTTTTTGTACTATTTTATACTACTACCCATCTTGGATCCTGTTGTATTGTGTACATACGTAATCCTCAGGCAGCCATGGGCTATGGCTACCCAACTAGACTGGGAAATTTAGTTCTCTAAACATGTATATTCAGAGCTACAGCTGCTACATTTTGCCATTGTAGACCAATTCCAACAAAGTACTGTTTGACATTGTCTGCCAACCGCATTCTAGATCTTCCCATTTTTCTGAGGTATTTAGGCACACTGCTCATAGCTCTATTCGCTAATTATAGTTATGTGTACAACAAGCAACAAGGCCAAATCAACTCAGTCTCCCTCTGCACAATAGGCTGCTCAAAAGCAGTTCCCAGACTACTTTGCCTAACCTTATCATATCAGTACTTACAAGGTCAAACCACCTAATGCCTAAGATACTATGTAAGCACCTAGAATCAAAGGCATCACATTTCCTGCTCTCTTGTTTACAGTGTCCATGTTTCACTACCATAACTTTCAGAAAGGCCTAATTATATAGCCTAATATTAGCTTCTAGGCATAAATGCATTTTCCCACATTCTCCACAGATTTTTAAAATCTCAGAAGCAATTCCTATTGCCTGTTTATCTAATGCCACACATCACCAGTATCTGTTACCTAGCTAACGAGATAATTAAACTGAGGCACTGCTCAAGGGTGCAACCATTCAAAATAACTAAATCACAACCTGCCTGACCAATTTTCCTCATTTTGGTTTTCCCTCTGTTTATCACCAAACAATGAACTCTACTACTAGTTTCTTCAACAGCTCTAATGAAAGAGTTCATCTCATCAACATCTGCCAAAACGTCCAAATCAGAAATTTTCAAATCTCTTAACCATTTAAGGCGAAAATCTTCCTCTTACAATGAATTCCACATAACATAATCAAACTAAAGAGAAAAGAAGACAACTCACACTTGTTCAATTCCAGTAACAATGTAAAGCCTTGACAACTGTACATATGACTCTGTAAAATAAAATTCTCTAGAAACCAAAGGTCTAACTCAACTTCAGTTTTGCTATTCAAATATGCCCACCTTCAGCAAAAGCTTCCATATTAGGCCACTAAACAGATTTGTATCGAAGAATCATTTGACACTGTCAGGCCACCCCATTCTTCAAGCCTTTAGAAATCCTGTTTATAGCTCATTAAATCTAACATTCTGGTAAAATGCCCAATAAGTGTAATCTCTCCTTGCAAAAAATGTTGTTTAGAAATGATTGAAGACTCCATTGTCCAAAATTATCTTTATTTTTAAAATTAAACTACCTAATACAAAAAACAGCAGCTTACCACACTTTTGCACTAGTGCAAACTCTGCAAATTATCGTAGGTTGGTGTCACCGTCAGTCTGGCTACTGCAAACAAAATATTGCTACAGTTCAGCAAGTATAAAGCAGTCCAATTTCTGACCCTTTTCTGTTTACGTAATTCTTTTACAACATCGCAGCTTCATCTTTTAATCAATTCCTTGTTTTGCCTGACCTGGACTTGGGCAATAATTTCATTTCAAAACTGCAGTGCAGAACTGGGCTTGGGTAAAACAGAGTTAGTGATACTTGATTCAATTCTGAAAGCATGAACAATTGTTTTTTGGTTTAAAAGCTCTTCATTAGATCATATAACATTACCTTATGGCTTTTAAACTATTTCCCAACCCTGAGAGGGTTTTTACTTTCACACTTTAGTTTGATTTTATTTATGCAGCTGACAAAAGCAAAGATCAATGCAGTAAAGCAGGTGCATCAGTTTTTTTTTTCCTCATTTCTTTGGTTTTGGATACTTTCTTTTAATTTTTATACTCCCTTGTTTTATTATATTTAATTTATATTAATTTTACTATATAAGTATGGATATTTTCTAATAATACTTTTACATTAAAATATCAGCATTCACTAATATTGCCTTTTTCAATAATAATGACAAAAAACACAATAAAAAAAAATTCGAATTTCTGAATCTGAAAATCTGAATTTTTTTACTAGCAAAGGGAATTATTGGATGCAAGTAATTAATATGCTGAAAAAATGTGTTTCATCATGTCAGGTTTTCTTACTACTAAACTATCAACAGCTAGTCCATTCTTCATCTAATTCTGACAGCTGAAGATTGAACTATCCATTGATAATTTAATGTTCAGAATAAGTCGCAGGTAACTGGGAGACTTGGGTTGAGTACCATTCATCGTGAAACTCATTTTTCAAGCAAAATTATATATTCAATTCTGAAAAGTAGTCTATACATTTATTATTGATTGATATTATTACATGGACCAATGGTTTGAAAGCCTACCTGGTATAGTAGTTGGAATATCTGAGTACTAAGACAAGCAGGCATGTCCTTGTGTGTTGTGTGAGAAACCAGGACATGCTAGTAAAATTTCCAGGTTATCTACATCCTTTGTGTAGGAAAGTAACTTCTCTTTTTTTTTTTAAATAAAAAGGTGCAATTTTTAAAGTTAAATTTTAAAAAAATTCATCACAGAAGTTGCTAAGAAGAAAATATTGAATATAAAAAGTGATGATCACTATTAATATCATATTCCTAAGCTTCTAACAACTCACAATTCCATAGACTTTATATCATATCATGAAACAGTACTATGCTGTGATAAAAAAAAGTCCTTACAAATAAGTTTCTAATTGCACAGCAAATTCGTAAAAGTTCTTTCCCATCTAAATAATTCTTACACAAAACCTTTTTAAGAACCCACTTGCTGAATTCTTTAATGAAACAATAGTTTATTTCCTTCTGGTTTTATTTACTATATATATACACAGTCGTATCAGAATAATATGACCACCTACCATACATATACTATGGTAGATGGTCATATTATTCTGATACGACTGTGTATATATAAAATGAAGCAGGTAGGTAGCTGTTAAATAAAATAACAGCCATAAAAGTGTAGCATTTCAAGCATTTTTTTAAAAATTAATTACTAAGTGCTCTAAATGTTTTTAGGGACACCAAGAAGCAATTCAGGACTACCTACTTCATTTCAAAACTTAATGACACAAACATGTAATCAAATATTGTAGTGGGCTGAGAATTTAAGATTGGTATATTAATGATGTCCAATGTTGCTAGGCAAGTTAATTTAGTTATGCTATTCCCTAACATTGTGGTGGGTGCAGGGGAGTTGGCTCAGTTCATAGTCACCAGGCTTGTAAGCTGCACATCCCAGGTACAAGTACCAATTGTATTAGCATCAAGATTTATCTCTGCCCAGGCCAGATCAAGTTTGGAGAGGTGGGAGGGATTATCTAAGAAGACCAAGACCTCCACCCCATTTATAGATCTGGTAGGTAGTGGCCTGATCTCCACTACCTACAATTCTACCCTTGGTGAGAAAGCAGACACCAAAGGGTGGAAAGGCCACCATCTGTCTGATGGGATGTTAATTGAGAGCCCCCTATACAGTGGAGTCAAACCGTGTGCATGTAAAGTACGTGCTGAATGACCTTGACAGAATACTATCATCTGACTCCTAAGAGCTGCCCAGTGGGTCACCTTCCCTCAACTTTCAAAGTCCTTGTGACCTGCCAATTGCATGCAAAAACAAGGCATTCAGAATAAACTCACCAACCCCCACAATGGTGTATTTTAAAGAATTGTATTTAATATGAAATTTTCACTGCAATTGCAACAGCTTATATTAAAAACATTTGTTTCCCTAATCTATAATTTCATATATTTAGTTTCAAATCAATTCAGAATATTCTGAATAATAGTGTAAGTATTTTTTTTTTATCAATATAATAAATATTTCCTCTGCAAGCAAAAAAAAATGTGCAGTAATTTTTTGCTAATGATAAGTATTGCATCATTTTTTCCCCTCGAAGTTGAAACTTTCATACCATGTCTTTTATTCATTATTATTTAATGCATAAAAGTATTAATCCGGTATCTATTATTTCACATAACACATACCGGAATCTATACCCAATGGCAAATTAGGAACAGAACTTTTTGTTATGGATCATCCAAATAAGCTTTATTGCTTACAAATATTTTAAAATGAATTACATCCCGTAAGCTACATAAATTTAACATTACAAAAATAGTATTTTACTGACCGCAGAATTTAAATACAAGGGAAACAATACAACAATAACAAATTTTACATTGCATCTGCTCATACCGCAAGTTTGTAAACAATAACAGCATGTAACAAGACAAAGAGTATATATAAAATATCAAACAAAAGAAGAAAAATAAAAAAACAAACCTTGCTTAAACTTCACATTAAGATTTTCATATTCATCAGCAATAAGCAGAGTTACTGGGAATGGGAATTTTTTCGTAATTTCTAGATTTTCCGACAAAGACGAAACCACTACTCCTTCAAAAGTGGCCGCCATATTTAGTGCTAATAAGTATGTTTCTGTACGCTTTTGGACAATATTAAGTGAACGTAATGTATATTATTTTCTATAACCAGCAAGGTAACTTCGAATAATTAAAATACTTATTAATTTCTTGCACATTAAATTCATAATTTTCTGGGCCTAGATAAAAATCATCTCACAAATTCACTAGAGGGAGCTCACTCACGATTTCATTTGCAGTTGATAGGAAATGAATCGATAATGTCGGTGGCTTCAAAAGACTTCAAACCTGGTGAAATCATTGGTTACAAAAAAATACATTGTGCCATTAAGAAGAGTATTAAGCATTGGTTAAGCCCGTTCGTTACGCCCAACACAGTATTACGCCATGGATTTCACATCTCCCATTGTTTTTAGCATCGGGTTATATTCAAAGAATACGTTTGTATCCAATAAGAGATTTAGAATCAGCTGGTGTTCGCCATGTGAATCGATATATATCATATAAAAATCTCATACAGCCATGTGCTATGGAGGTCCAACCAGACTGTGTAATTTTCCTCTCCAGGCATGTCTGCTCTGAGCTACAGCTGCTGCATTTAGCCATTGTAGGCCAATTCTAGTAAGGTCCTGTTTAACATTGTTTGCCCAGCACATCCTAGGTCTCCCTCTCTTTCTGAGACCTTTAGGCACACTGTTCATAACTCAATTCACCAATCTATAGTTATCCATACGGACAACATGGCCAAACCAACGAAGTTTCTCTCTGCACAATATACTGCTCAAAGGAGTTTGCCGACTCCTTTGCCTAACTTCATCATTACTTACAAAGTTCAGCCACCTAATGCCCAAGATACTGCGCAAGCATCTAAAATCAAACTCAGCAAGTTCCTTGTTATCCTGCTTGCAAAGAGTCTATGTTTTGCTAACATAAAAAATCTTAGAAAGAACCAAACTATAATACAGCCTAATATTGTTCTTTAGGTGTATATGCCTATTTTTTCACACTCGCCATAAAATTAAAAAAATAAATACCTCCCAAGCAGCTGCTTGAGGAGGTATTTATTTCAGAGGTCTGACAGAGAGCTTGCCAGTTTATATGCCATAGTAGAAGGTCTGAGAGGATGGCAGCACCTCAGCAGAAAAACGATACATACATCCATGCCTTATCCGGGGCTCGAACCGAGGTCCCTTAGATCAGTAGCCAAGCGCGCTAACCACTAGGCCATGGGACGGCACACTCGCCTCAGATTCCTAAAAGTCCAAGTGCCAATTCTTATTCTTCTATTTATCCGATTTATCTCATACCACACATCACTAGCATATGATACATTTCTACCGAAAATAATTAAACTTAAAAAAATAATAACTACCGAATGACTGCATCTTGAGCACATGCTCAAGGGTACAACCATTCAAAATGACTAAATCACAACCCTGCCTGATCAATTTTCTTCTTTGGTTTTACCTCTGTTTATTACCAAATCATAAACTCTACTACTAGTCTCTTCAACAGGTCTAATGAAAGAGTTAATCTCATCAATATCATCTGTCAAAATGACCAAATTATCAGCATAATCTAAATCAGAAATTTTGAAATCTCCAGACAATTTAAAGTCAAAATCTTTCCCTTGGAAAGATTTTGACCTTCATGGTTTGTTCTTTGTTGATGATATTATATTATTGTTGAAGATAGTTATATCTTTAACAATTATATTGAAGATAGAACAGGAATGGAGAATTTATTAAATATTGTGAATGATTTTGGCGGGAACTAAAATTAATTTTAGCTCTAAAAAAGGTATGCTGATATTTTGGAATTGCAAGGAATATACCTGATGTCAAGTTTGGAAATCATCGAATTTGTAGAATGTACTCGGCTTTGTATCTGGGCATTACCTTCAGTCAAGAAACAAATTATCTGAATATTCTTGAAGATATTGTCAGGAAAATATTTTTTCGGTACATTGGAATTATAAAAAACAAAGCTGTATTATCTTATAATAGGTATGAGGTCACCAGAATATTGTGGAAATCTGTTGCTGTACCAGCTATCACCTGTGGCTTAGTGCCCTTGTTTTCTCTTCAAACCTGAGAAAAGTTTGTGAAACCTAACAGATCCAGATTGCTAGGTTTGCACTTAGAGCAAACCACTTAACTCCTAATGTAGTGATTCAAGGTGAAAATCTTTTGAAAGCAGAGAAGCAAAAAGCAAACTTCCTTTTTCAGGTCGCCTTCACAATATAAATGAAAACAGGATAGCCAGAAAAGTGTTTGAATATTTAGGGTTCTTTCTCTTCGAGTACGAAATTCTATGTGGTTTAGAAGAACTCTTGCTGCAGATAGAAAATTCGATCCTAAATCAGGTTCTTGGAATTCTACAATTGTTGTGGGATGGAAATATAGGATTATTAAAGATATAAAGTTGTTGGGTTGGGTTGTTTTACCTCTGAGAGGCAATTTTTTGCACACCATGGGCTAAATGGCCAGGTCACGTGGACACCGAAGGCTCAGAGAAGGTTGGGGGAGGGGACCCAATGGAACAGCTGTTGGGAGACAGGTGGTAGCCTCCCGTCAAGGCCATCCAGCGTGTTCTTTAACGTGCACAGGGTATGGCTCTCCCGAACACGGGGCCACGGCTTAACGTCCCATCCGACGGACGGCGGCCTTTTCAAGCCCATCGGTGTCCCCTACTGACCGTGGGCAGGGCGGAGAATTTTGCGGAGATAAATCTGAACGCTGACCCAGCTGGGACTCGAACCTGGGTACTGCAGATTACGAGCCTGGCGCGCTACCGACTGAGCCACCCCCGCCCCAAAAAGATGTAAAAGGATCTTCACATGATTTATTGAGAAGAGAACAAACTAAAATTTCTAGTCTAAGGCAAGTCTATGATAGGAAGACTGTGTAAGAAACTTACGTGGCTAATCACATTGGTAGTTCACTTCTATGTAAGGCTAGAGCAGGTTCTTTGAAAACGAATAAAAGACTCAGTAAATTCATAAACTGTTCTGAAAAATGTAATCTATATCCTAATGCCACTGAGAAAATCATGCACATTGTACTGGAATGTGATTCTTTAGAGCAGTGGTTCTCAACCTTTTATGCTTCACGTACACCCTGGAAACGTGTGTGTAACTGGCATACCCCTTGTATCATCATCATCTTCATCATCAAGCAGCCATGGGCTGCGGAGGCCCAACCAGACCATGCAGTTTAATTCTCCAAGCATATCTGTCCTGAGCTACATCCGGCCACTGCACACCAATTCTAACAAGGTCCTGTTTGACATTGTCTGCCCACCGCATCCTAGGTCTCCCCCTCCTTCTGAGACCTCTAGGAACATTGTTCATAACCCTATTCGCCAATCTATAATTATCCATACGGGCAATATGGCCAAACCAGCGGAGTCTCTCTCTGCACAATATGCTGCTTAAAGGAGGTTGCAGACTCCTTTGCCTAACCTCATCATTAGATACAAAGTTAAACCACTGAATACCCAAGATACTACGTAAGCATCTAGAATCAAAAGCATCTAGTTTCCTGTTATCATGTTTACACAGCGTCCAAGTTTCACTACCATAACTAACCCTAGAAAGAACCAAACTACTATACAGCCTAATTTTAGTCTTTAGGTGTATACGCCTATTTCTCCACACTCTCTATAGATTTTTAAAAGTCCCGGCAGCAATCCCTATACGTCTGTTAATCTCATGCCACACATCACCAGTATCTGTTACACAGCTCCCAAGGTCAACTATGACACCTGTTCAAGACTGCAACCATTCAGATGAACTGAATCACAACCTGCCTGACCAATTTTCATCACTTCAGTTTTCTCTCTGTTTATAACCAAACCTACTCTACTACCAGTTTCATCAACAGCTCGAATGAAAGAGTTAATCTCATCAAAATCATTTGCCAAAAGGGCTAAATCATCAGCATAATCTAAATCAGAAATTTTAGTATCTCCAGACCGTTTAAGGCCAAAATCTTTCCCTTGCAATGAATTTCGCATAACGTAATCAATAACCAAACGAAACAGAAAAGGAGACAAAATGCACCCTTGTCGAACACCAGAAGTAATGCTGAACCAATTGTTACAAGACTTACCGACTCTCACACACGACTCAGGGTTTTTATAGAGAGCTTTCATTATGTGAACTAACTTCTCTGGTATACCATATGATTTCACAATCAACCACAAATTATGATGATCAACAGAGTCTAAAGCCTTTTTGAAATCAGCAAAGCTAGCAACCAAAGGTTTCTGAAACTCTAAACATTTCTCAAGAATCTGCCTAAGTGAAAATATCTATCCACACATCCCCTACCACTTCTGAATCCACATTGCTCATCACGCAATTGACTGTCAACCAGATTCTTAATTCTATTAAGCACAATCATGGAAAGAACTTTACCTGGAACAGAGAGTAGGCTGATACCCCTATAGTTATCCCAAGAACTGCGATCACCTTTTTTGAAAATAGGGATAACAATAGCTCTGGTAAAATCCTTTGGAACCATGCCTTTATCATAAAAGATATTCAAAATTTCAGTCATCCAAGTGGTAACTGAAATATTCCCAGCTCTAAGCATTTCCGTAGTAATTTCATCTACCCCTGGGGATTTATGTAGTTTAAGTTTAGAAACAGCAAAAATAACTTAAAATTGTGTTATAGGGCCAACATTAAAGCCACCGATGCCTCTATCATCATTGCAAACAATGGGAATAGAACTAACCACATTGTTTAGAACATCACTGAAATGCTCAGCCCACCTACCCATGACAGAATCCTCACCTTCTATAACCTTACCTTGTTTATCCGACAATCCCTGTGTACCTGTCCGTTTTCTACCACACAAAACATTAACTATCTGGTACAGCTCCCTGCTGTTTGACTGCTTTCTCAGCTTTGTCAGCAAGCCATCAAGCCAAAGATTCTTATCAGCAGCTAACTGATCTTTTACACGTTTCTCTGTAATGCTTTCTATTAGGACTAGTAGGGTACTGATTAAGGATATTTCTACAGTTCCTTCTTTCTGAAATAAGCTCAAGTGCCTTATCACTCATATAATTCTGTCTCTTCTGCTCCTTTTTTCCTAAAAGAGTACTGTTAGTGTCCAAAAAAGCCTGTTTAAAATGACCACATTCTTCCTCAACTTCAGTAGTAAGCAAACTATGACTGTCATAATGACTAAGTAACCTATCATGGTAAGATTTAGCTATAACTGTGCCTTTCAGAGCTTCAGTATTAAAAGTAAATTTGTTAACCCTAGCACAATACTTTTTAAGTTTAAGTTGCAAGACACTTTTAACATGGTAATGGTCAGATCCAATTTCAGCTCCCCTATATGACCTGGTATTCCTAACAGAATTAGCCCATTTGCTGTTAATTAATATATAATCTGAACGTCCTTTCAGATCTCTCAAGTTTAACACACTGCACTGCTATCTTTTTCATTCTTCCGAATCGTTCTCAGTTCTAATTCGTTGGCTAAATTGAATCTCACCTAGAAGCACACACGAATGTGTGTGCTTCTACGTGACAGTGTATTCTGTCGTACAGTGTATTCTACGCAACAGTGTATTCTGTCGTAACAATATATACATAGCATGGAATTTCAATTATATCACATGTGTGTTTGCCACTTAGATTTCCTTCTGCCTCAGTTGAAATAAAAGTTCAACTGAGGAAGAAATATTAGTGTGTGTGCAGGTGTTTGTTTTCTGTTGTTTTTCCATAGCATGATATTTTAATCACGTTATTTGTGTATGTGTGGGTGGGGGACTTGGATTCCTTCTGCTTTACCTGAAATGAGAAAATATTTAATATTTAGAGCACGAAATTTCAATTATGTCATGTATGTCTGTGACTTGGATTTCCTTCTGTCTCAGCTGAAATAAATAATGTTTTCAATATTTGTTTTTTTTTTATATTGCATGAAATTTCCTATATACATATGTGTGTTTGTGGGAGGGGGTGAAGGGCTTGGGTTTACTTTTGCCTCGTCGATAGAGGCCGCTACATTACGCTGGATAGTGAACAGAATCCATCAGAGCGGTTCAAGCTATTCGAATTATGACACGATTTATGTCATGAATATCGAACATAATCGAATTATGACACGAATTGTGTCATGTGACTTGCATTTCCTTCTGTCTCAGCTGAAATAATAATAAGTTTTCAATATTTGTTGTTATCGTTATTTGTAAGATTTTGGCCTTAAATGGTCTGGAGATACTAAAATTTCTGATTTAGATTATGCTGATGATTTAGCCCTTTTGGCAAATGATGTTGATGAGATGAACTCTTTTATTAGGGCTGTTGATAAACTGGTCGTAGAGTAGGTTTGGTTATAAACAGAGAGAACACTAAAGTGATGAAAATTGGTCAGGCAGGCTGTGATTCAGTTAATCTGAATGGTGCAGTCTTGAGCAGGTGTCAGAGTTTATCATGGGAGCTACGTAACAGCTGAAATAATAAGCTTACAATATTTTTTTTCATAGCATGAAATTCAAATGTCTAAAGCTTAATGAGTAGGGGGGGGGGGGGTGATTCCTTACCTCAGCTGAATTTAAAAACAAAGTTACACCATTTGGTTATTTTTTTTACTGCGCGAAAATTCTGCAATGAATTACTAAAGCAGATTGTTTTTAATACGTTTTATATTTATTATAACTTTTCCTTCAGGTAAGACATAGTGATAATAAATAGTATATAAATCTGTATTATTATAATATTAATAAAAAATTATATTTTTCAATGAAGTAAAAAATAAATTTGACTTTTCATGTTTTTTTAATGAGGTGTGGATTTGCACAATTAATATCTATAAATTTTGCGGACTTTTGCTTAAGCTAAAAGATTTGATCATGTATTAGATTTTAAAATATGTTTACCATTGCTTCCGTTTTAAACGAGCTCAAATTAAAGTCTGCTAAGTTTACAGTTAATTTAGTTGAGTTTTAATCACATATTAATAGCATCTCGAATTTTTTTTCTAAATTTTCATACAAAATTTCAATTTGAGAGAGCAGTTTCCAGCGTCTTCGATTTTCATCCGATGTAAATCAACAAATGTGTATTAATTAAATTTATTTTGTTTTAATTTCTACACTGGAATAATCTCATTGAAATAAAAAACAGCAAAGTTCTGGATCATTTCAATCATTTGGTCGTCGTTTACCAGCCATTCGCAAGGCATCATGGGTAATCTTGCCTTCTTAAGCAGTCTGCAAGCACACCCACTTGTGATCATGGCTGCCAATGGTGAGGGAATAGGAGTCATGTCTCTAATATTACTACCTCAATGGATATTAGGTTTACTGTTAAATGTTTTCTCCCACTTGGCAATCAGTGTTACCAGCTGCAGAAGGTAAAATATCTAGTATATCCCCAGTTGCCTGGAGGGTTGCTATAGAATCTTAATAGGAGTCAAAATGTCCAATAACATAAACACGTGCTAGACATTTTTTAAGGCCAGATCTGAAATCAGCACCTGAAAAATAATTGAAGGCAGCTACAATTGTTTATGTTATAAAAACCCTGTAAATCAGTATCAGGTATTATACCGTTTAATGACCTTCCCGCGCACCGTTGTTTACCTGCAGTTCCTTTGATTTGCATAAAGTGCTGGTTATAATATTTTGACTCTTCGGTGTATGTCCTAGTGTTAAAATACGTAGGTCATTTTAAAAGTGATGCACAATGTGGCAACACTCCGGTATGGAAGATGAAATCACCAGTTGTTGAAAGGAAGTCTAGACAAAGGTGACGGTTTCGCATCATAGCACATTGCATTTTGTCACGGCTCATAATGGCGTTTGCAAATAATTTCTGGTTACTGTTAGCGTGACTGAGATTTCATTTTCAAAATTCCTAATCCAAGCTTCATCAGTAGCAACAATTCGATGCAGAAACCTCTCCCTATAAAGTTTCAATATTCAATGGCTGATCTTCATGCATAAAACCTGAAATCCCTGATATCAACATTTTCTGAAACAAGTGTTCCAAAATGCGATGATATAAAACACGTAACCTCCACCTTTCTCTACTTCCTATATACAAAGACTAAACTGACAGGCTTCTGTCAGACCTCTGTGGCAAGCAGCTGCTTGAGGGGGTATTTATTATTTATTTTATGGTGATTGAGTCATCCACACTGGAGGTCCGCCCCCACGAAATATTGGTATTAAATATCACGTGTACCAAAATTTGGTTTTTCCTTTCCTAAACTTATGTAAATAAATGTAAATCTTTGTTCTTTTTACGTTTTCTTTTGTTGTTGGAAATATTTCACTTTTATTATTGTGGGCAAGCATTTTTAACGAATATTTCCATTTTGTTGTAATACGCACTCATTAATGAACGACTTATTTCCCTTTCTAACACAGATTTCCTTCCAGGAAATACTCTTGGACAAGAAAAGACGAACCCTGATAAAATAACCCGCGAATCGTGAAACCGGTATGCAAATATCTCTAGGCGAATGCGTTCACACCACTTGTTTAAAGTACTTACCCAGTGGCCTAGATAAGGTTTGTCAGACGCTCGCTCTGAACATTCTGGCTGCGTTCATTTCAGTTGCTGCTAATCATGTCTCAATGATTAGGAATTTGAGAAGGGATGCATTGACTGTGCGAATCAGGCTGGTCGTGTCGACGAATCGCTCATCTGAGTCGTAGTGATGCAGCAATAACACGGTATGTCAGCAATGGGTACGTGAGGGCTCGCATACACAGCAACAAGGTTCTGGTCTGCCCAGCCAGACAATTGGGAGAGAATTGTTATAATTCGATTAGCTTGAACCGCTCTGATGGATTCTGTCCACAATTACAGAGATGTAGCGGCCTCTATGCAGCATCCTGTATCATCGCTCACCATTGCGAGAAGACTTGCAGCTGCAAAACTCCAGTCTCCCCTTCCGTTAACCACTTTACATCGGCTTGTGTCACTGCATTCACATGTTGACTGGGCAGCGCTCACACGTGATAATTTTCATTACGATGGGGCATTTGCTTTCAGATGCATTTTTTCTAAGAGTGTATTTTGCCTCCTGTACAGGAAAATTTTCTGCTAGTACCCATGGGCCTTTTTAGCACTTCTTTGCTGTTCTATCTCTGAACATTTGTTTTTCTTGTACCTAATGGGGCAAAAGGCTGTCTTAATGTTTAGAACTAGTAATCTGCTGGAAGGTTTACTAACTGGTAAGGGCCTTGCTTTAATGGTCACAGGATATGGATCTCCTGATGATGGTAATAGTGCACCCAGCTGGACATTCTATTCAAACCAACCAGTGTCCTTTTACTAAAGGCAGAATGGAACCTTCTGGACGGCTTCAATGAGAGGCTCAGTGCAACTCCGAGGTAAACCAAACCTTGTATCATGGTGCATGTGTTCAACGAAAGTTTTCTTAGTTTCTTTTTGCGCAATTGAGTAAAACATCCATCACTTGAGTATAAAATTCTGAATTTTACTTTTTAGACACTGCCATCATTTGTTTCAACACTCCATTTTTACATTTACTACACCAGCTATTTGCACTTGTGATCACAAGATTTTGATTTTAAGGAGAAAAAATATTTTTATACTGAGAAAGATTTTAAGGTGAAAAAAAAAACATTTAATTTTTCTAAAAGAAATTAGCATATAAAATGCAAGTGGCATTTCTGAACTCCTTAAATTGGACCAGTATTCAAATGGATGTTTTCCAGAATATCATAAAATGAAACATTGTAGTACTTGGAGGAATTAGGAATGGCGACAAATGATTGCAAGAGTATTATGATTCTTACTCATTGAATGATCCAATATGAAATGGTAATTGCGCTCTTTAAACAAGTGGTGTGAACGCATTCTACTATCTAAACTGATAGATATTACATGTAAAACTCTCTTGCAGCTCGCTTACCCGGAGACCTGACAGAATGCATTTGTTGTAAAATACCTGTGAGGGAACTGACAGACCCATAATCAACAGTGGCTCATACCCCCCCCCCCCCCCACATCTCACTCCGGTTATGAGCCCACTTTAAAAAATTCTGCTTGTATCGTTATTAAAAAATCCTGCATTGTAAACTTTACAATGCAGGATAATGCCAACAGAAAAATTTGTTTCACATGTTTGCGATGACTCATATTTTGTCACACAAAATATTTAGTAACATACACCCCAAAACGTTTGGCACGGATCGATGGTAACTCTCCGATAAGTTCATTCATAGGTTTCCACCAATCACAATTCCCGCCAAATGTACCAGATCGATAATTCCATTCTCAAGGTAGATGGCAGTAGCACACCGAAAATCTCGAACACTTTTCAAGAGATCACTCTGGACCCATGGCAGCTAGGAACCCCCATCTGTCACACTAAGAGTGTCAGAACTAAGTGGGACTACCCCACCAAATTCGGTACCGATCGCTCAAGTAGTAGCAGATCCACGGGGAAATTGCTAATTCAGACGTGTCCGCCACCGTAATAACTAATATTAAACCACGCCAAAAGTTTGGCGCGAAATGGGCAATTCTCGCGAAAAGTTTGGCGCCAAACATACATCGATCAACAACTTCACAAGGCAGGCGACGGCGGACCTGCAAATTCCAATTATTTCGGGAGCTGAGGCTCGTGCCCCCCCCCCCCCCGCTGAAAATTTTCTATTATATATCTAAGAGACAAAATAAATGTCTGGTATTCTGTTACTGTTTGTGAGCCCCCTCTCCCCCTTAGAATTTAAAAACCCGGCGCCAGTGGTCCGAGGTGAAACCTCAGTAGAAGGCAGTAAGATCCATATCTTTTCTAATGATAAAACCCATATTCCGTAGCTCTGTGGCAAAGCCTGTTGCCTGACTACTGGGATGGCTAAAAGTAATTGTGTGAGGAGATTGTTAAAAACGCTTACAATTCGTTAAGTTAATCAACCTAATATAGTTGCAAATATTAGAACCGATGTAATAAAATTTTATTGCAATATTTTTTAATAAATTTTTTTGTACTTTCATAACATATATTTTTTTCTTATAACACACCTTAATTTACTGATACTCTAAAAACAGTTCTTTCTCCACAGCCTTAAAATAATCCACACTTTTACCAACTGTCTTGCATGTTTCCACATCTTTCGAGAATGGGCTATGGTTTATAACATCTGTATACACTGCTTTTCTAAATATTAAATGCTTCTGTTCTGTTGCTAAAGTTACTTCATCAGCCGTCAATGATTTTTCCATATTTATTTCTTTTACTTTCTTCTTCAGTGAAACTAAAAATTGAAACAAAGATCATTTTAAAACAGGCAACCAAATATTCATAAAAACAAAATATGACAGCAAGGAGACAATGTTAATAAAAGGAAAATTGTGTTCCCACATACCACTGTTTTCCCACAGGAACTGAAATTAGAATTCATCTCCTTGAATGATTTGCCAACTCGAAGAAAATACTCTTCTCGTAAATCATGAAAAACGAGTATTTTATTTTCTTTGAGTAAAGGCCTTGTAAGAATACCAAAACAGATTCAGGAAAATTTGCAAAATACAATGTTTTATACATCACACAATAGAATCTAGTACAAAAGACCCCTTTTCATGGCATTCCTGATATCCAAGGTTTTGATAATGTGTAGTGAGGAAAATTATGGTCTAGTTCGAAAACCTTTGTTCCAATTGCATTTTTTGATTCTACTATAAAAACCTACAAGGGAAGGGGGGGGGGGGGGGCAAATGTAAAATGCTCCCCTAGGAACTTTTCAAAAGTTTTCAACTTTACAATGAATGCATCAGAGTTGACTGTTCTCTGCCTTTTCCTGCACTGATGAATTAAAATCTGATCTTCAAGACACCACTTTGGGCTGAAATTCAAGACTGACAATTGCAGAGCATTTTTCAATTTGCTCTTTTTGGTGGATGATATTATGTTAATAGTCCAGCCACCAGGAAACCTACCAAGCAATGCTAACTGTGACAAACAACTCTGCCACTAAAAATGTTTTAGAAATGCCATATAAGTCTCAGATTATGCTACTCGGGGTTGAACCAAAAAGTCCAATTTCACCTGAGAAATATACTTGTACTACGATGAAAAATATGATTACTTTGGAGTAAAACTTGAATAGGTCTAGATACTTGAAAACACATGAAGAAATCACCAAGAATGCTACAAAATACAAAGAATTATTAAATAAACTAATATTTGTGTACAACAAATATGAAGCCACTTCCATTTTTTGACAATTGGCTAAAATACCAGCATTTTTAATTTGTAATATTTGTCCTCATTTTATCTTACACACAGCCAAATCTTGAGAGTACAAACTGAATTCACATATTTACTCTTGGAGCTTCCCCATGTTGCAGTTATATGTGCAGTCCAGATATAAGATGGAATATCAAAGTTCGAATTCCATGAAACTGTCAAAGCTGCAATATTTTTCAAAACTTACCAGCTTTAAAATTAATTTAACATATCTTCTATTTGTAATGCAAGGCCCAAGAACTCACTGGCTGAAAAGAACAGAATTTCTCAAGGGAAAAATATTATCATCAAAAATTGTATGTAAAAGTGGGAAATACAAAAATGTAACAAATTCTGAAGTAAAGGTAAACACATCAACTACAGAGCAGATTAAAGCAAGAAGTCGAGACTTGACTCATACAGGTAGAAAACTGTCTACAAGTGTATTGGGTTGTTTTACCTCTGAGTGGAACTTCTTTTACATACAATGAGAAAAATGGCCAGGTCACAAGAATCCTGTGGGGTTAATTTTATATACCCCCTATATATCTTCAGAGAAAGTTGGGGAGGGGACACACTGAACAGCTGTTAGAAGACAAATGGTAGCTTCCCATCAACATCATCCATTATGTTCCTTAACATGCATAAATTGCTCTCCCGTGCAAGGTACCATGGCTTTATGCCCAAGCCAATGGATGGCACCTTTCCAAGGCCATCAATGTCCTGTACTGATGGAGGGAAGGGTGAGAGTTATAGGAGACAAATCTCAACACTGCCCCAGGTGGGGCTCAAACTAGCAAACTGAAGATTACAAACCTAGTGCACTACTGACTGAGCCAACCCTCACCCCACCTTTGATAAGTTCGAAAATACAAGTACAATACTTAAAAAAAAAATCAGGTTTTATTTCTTTCCTTTTCTCTGGGGACTGACCCCCCCCCCCCCCCCCCCACACACACACACACCACCAGATCCCCCTTAATCTAAGCTTGACCTCTTATTTCTCTCAACTAGTAAAGAAACATCTTTTTTTTTTCTTAATTGCAGGATCAATTCCAGAAATATCAGCCATTTTATTGTTTGCTGAAACACAAGTCTCGATCCTTATTAATCATTAATTTTCCAGTGGATTCGAGAAATCATGCAGGAGTTGCTCCACATCATGAGAGAAAAACCCACTAGAAATCCCGTAAGATTGACAGTTTCCTAATTTCTGAACTCTTATAACTTTGCATTCTTGCTTCTACATACTTTTCATGTGCAAACATCTCCAAAACTTTTTACTTTTCGTCTGCTAATGGAATGAAACCCACTCAACATCCTAAGTTTAGTTTACTTCCGAGTGGTTTTTTTTTTGCACACAATTGACTAAATGAGCATGTCACAAGGACCACAAGGGTTCAGAGAAGGTTGGGGGAGTGAACCCACTGGATAGCTGTTGAGACAGAAGGTAGACTCCCATCAAGGCCATCCAGAGTGTTCTTTAATGTGCACAGGGTATGTCTCTCCTGCACACAGGGACATGGCTTAATGCCCCATCCAATGGACAGCAACCTTTCCAAGCACATCAGTGGCACCTACCGACCTATTAACAGGAAGAGGTTTTTGCAGGGATAAATCTCAAGGCAGGCCCAGCTGGAACTCGAACCTGGGAACTGCAGATTACGAGCCTGGTGCGCTACTGATCGAGCCATCCCCGCCCTTTCCACAAGTGGGGAAGTTATTATAACACTCTGAGGAGTAATTTGCTATTCAAGGGCAGAACCCAAACATTGGAAACAAGAACCAGTTTTAAAAAGTTTCAACCCTAGATCCAGTTTGTTCTCTGGGAAAAAAATTATCAGCCATATAGTACCAAAATATTCTGATCCAGCAACTATTCTGAGGAACCAACTGCACAGAAACTTAGGTTTCAGTTATGTTTTCTGTCTGAAGAACTGATTTATCTAGAATTTTGAAAGATGTAAATAAGACACTACTACATTCAAAATGCAGGTACGTAACCCAAAGGTTCTTGGAGAACTGCCCTTCTTGAATGACATTACTTACCATTTAAATGATCTTAACCTAAAACTTCAAGGTAAAACACAATGTCTGATATTTGTTTGGGCATGAGAATTGATTCCATAATAAACTAAAAATCTTTAAATTATTCTGGGAGAAAAATTACTTGACTCACTTTAGAGTGTGTAAAGAACTGCTTTGAATAATTAGATTTTGGTGGTTCAAATTTGCTTCAAATATTAAAAATTCATATTAGAATTTAATGGAAATTTCTTCCACTTCAAAGGCTGAAAAACAATATATTTCTGTTGAACAACCCACTTGGTGTGGTCATTGAAGACCATCCACTACAGTTGTAACTGGAACTTTGTGACTTACAAATGAACACTTTCTCCAGTGGATTGACAGAAAGAAGACTAGAACTGTTCAAACATCTGTCTCATGAACGCTTCCCAAAAGTAGAGATTTTGGGAGAATGCCCATGATACTTGACAGAGTTATCTGTGCAAAAGTACATTTTCCAATATGAAGTATAGAAATTCAATATCGTAGTTCCCTGAGGGTTGAATTGCTATTGAATATACTAAAACTTGCTATAATGAAATGACATGTGGACTTTGGTAACAGCTAATATCAGCTTTGGTAAGAGATAAAGAACATACTCAGTATGCACATTAAAGACATACTAATGTCAAAGCTCATTACTGATGCAACGTTCCATGTGATTTTGTATCTTTTTTTCAGTGTTTTATATTTCTTATTATGTGCCAATTAAAGACAAGATAACGAAACAGTCTACCCCAATTTAAACTTAATCTCTAAAAATAATGTATATATATAAATACACACGCTTATAAGATGTGGCACCTGAGTTTCTGTAGAGTAGCAGTGGTAACCTTAAATATTATTCGCATCTCAAACATAAATATTATATGCAACTGTATTTATTGTCAAATAAGATTCTTACAAAATCCAGTTTTCTTTATTATCTTCATTTTCCTATTTTTCTTTCTTTGGTCACAAAATTCCATCCATTGTTCAATAACTTCAGTAGCCCAGCCTACTGTTTTGATAGGTTTAGAAGGGCATTCACACTCATTGCTAAGGTACAGTCTAGATTTTACTTCCAAATGTGCTATGCCTTTATCCTATGCAAATATAAAATTTTAATGTTAAATGGGAAATTTTTTTAGTTATATTTGTTGAGAAATACCATTAAGCAAGCGATATGTTTTGAATAAGAAAAACTGATTCATTTTATTATATATTATTTTTCACATAAATAATCCTCAAATATTATGCTGAGAAAGGTGAAAATAGTCATATAGTCAGAGTTTTTTATTTTTGAATAAACTACACAATTAAATTTTTTTGCAGTTGTTTTACCTTGTGCATTTTTTTCTACATAGTGGACGAATTTGCCAGGTCAAAAGACCACAATACTGATTTCGAAAACATTAAAATATTGGCGAGATTGGGGGAAGGGAGGGGAAACAATCCTGTGCAGGGGAAAGGAAAAGGGGCATGAACTACCCATGATTACTTCAAATAAGTTGTTAATCCAGATGTTTTCAGAATTATTTTGCTTAACAGAATTAAGAATTCAGTTGAGACAACTTTGAGATGAACAGTGAGGGTTCAGGAGCAGTAGGCGATGCATAGATAAATTTGGCTGATTCTTCAGAAATATTTAGCCTCAACATGTCAGCTTTGTAGAGAACAATTCACTCTGGTTACCAGGTTATTTTGAGGTGTTTACAGGAGGAAAAAACCCCACAACTTGTTGTGTCCTATAACAAAGTAAAGAGGATAAAATTGCAAATTTTAGAGAGAAAAAATATAAATTGAATTTTTTAAAAAATTACCAATCTTCCTAGAGGACTTTAAAAAGTAGAAAATAAACCTAAAGTATATGGATGGTGCAATCAGTCACTGAGTTCATATTCGCTTTAAAGAAAGATAGGAGCTGGCAATCTTGTTGAGTAGGTAAATCAGCGCGCTATCATCCTTCGGAGCAAATACAAACTCGGTGACTGATGCACTATCCAAATACTTTAGGTTTATTTTCTACTTTTAATGGCCCTATACAAAGATGGGTACTTTTTTTTTAATTTTTTCAATTTATATTTTTTTTTTTTTGCTGTCACTAAAAGCACCTACCTTCAAAATATTTGATAGATGATTCAAACATCGAGCACATTTACCCCTCTTTTGGAGTCATGTTTAAGGTAGTCCATGACATTGGAGATGTCACAAGCTTTGAGATACAACTAGTTAAAGTCGAACCCTGCAAAAATCCGCCCATCCCCATTTTATCAGGGGTTAATAATTGGGGTATTATTCAAAATAGCATATGACCATCATTATATGAGCTTTCATTTGACACCTAATTCGTAAATGTAGGCTCTCGCGTTTGGAAGATATGGGAAATGTGAAAGCCATTCTGCTATTTTTAAAGAAAGCATGGGGGGGGGGGGGGGGGGTAATTTTTTTTATAGCCTAAGACACTCCCCACATCACAAGCTTCATTCAACATATAGCTCGTTACTTTCCACACGCACATCTAAGAGATATATGGGAACAATCATTTTTATATTTTCTCTTTTTTAGAGGGGAAGAATGCACTGGGGGTCAACTTTTCATAGCCTAGGACATTCCCCATGTCAGAAGCTTCATTTGATGTATAGCTTGTTATTTTTGGCCTTTGTGTTCTGGAAATTAGCTTGAGTAGCTTTCACATTTATCCCTTTTTTAGGGGGAAGAATGCATGGGGGGTCAATTTTTCATAGCCTATGACACTCGCTGCATCACAAGCTTTCATTTGGGACATAAATCATTAAGTTTCTCCATTGTGTTCAAAAGACATAGTGGAACAAATTTTATCAAAT
Source organism: Ryuthela nishihirai (assembly GCA_038380435.1). Classification (NCBI taxonomy): domain Eukaryota; kingdom Metazoa; phylum Arthropoda; class Arachnida; order Araneae; family Heptathelidae; genus Ryuthela; species Ryuthela nishihirai. The sequence goes on along the minus strand of JAWZYU010000019.1, from coordinate 66,795,224 downwards.
CCACAAACTGACAATTGTCAAAGCCAAAAGCAGTAGGAAGATAGGTAAAAACAATAAACATACTAATTTCAATAGCTCTTTTTTAAAAAAGCATAGTAAAAAAAAGAGTAATGTCACTGGATCTGAACCTCATTACAAAATAACTAATGAATAGAATATGACAAGTAATAGGAGGATTTATATAAAAGAGCATTTAATTCTACATAATAATATATAGATTTTTCCTGAAATATTTAAACAGTGAAACAATTAAAAACCAGAAATATAGTAAAAATTACAACACTTAGATATATGCATTCTTATGAAATGATGCAGATATTGTCCATTTAGAAACATTCATTTCACCACTTTTCTTTTGTAGCAATTCCAAAAGATTAAGAAAAACTAACAGAACCACTAATAAAATTTGATTTCCACAATATCCAGTGGTTTGCATCAGTTCGATCAATCCACTTGTTCAAAAACAAAAAAATTGTGAAAAGGAGACATCAATATTAATAACAAAATAAATACATATATGCAAATAGAATTGTTGTGGTTACTGATTCTTAAAATTCGTTGGTTGGTTGGCTAGTTGTTTGAGGTTTTATGGTGCATGACCTACTAAGGTTATAATGTGCCAAATGAGGTTGGGTTGTTTTACCTCTGAGTGGCATTTTTTTACACACCATGGGCTAAATGGCCAGGTCACAAGGACCCCAAAGGCTCAGAGGTTAGGGGAGGGTACCCACTGGAACAGCTGTTGGGAGACAGATGGTAGCCTCCCGTCAAGGCCATCAAGTGTGTTCTTTAAGGTGCACAGGGTATAGCTCTCCTGCACACAGGGTCACAGCTTAACATCCCATCCGACGGACGGCAGCCTTTCCAAGCCCATCAATGTCCCCTACTGACCATGGGCAGGGCGGGGAATTTTCGGAGATAAATCTCAATGCTGACCCAGCTGGGACTCGAACCTGGGAACTTCAGATTATGAGCCTGGCGCACTGCCAAATGAGCCACCCCCACCCCTACCAAATGAGGTAAAAAGAAGTGAAAAGACAAATAACTCTTAACCAAAGTTAAAACCAAATGCTGCAAAAGACAAAACCAACAAGATGTATATAATAGAAACAATAAAGAGGTAAAACAATAACTATAATATATACAGTATATATGTTACCAGCAATGTATGAAAAGCCGGCATTCTATAGAATACCCGGCGTTTTTAGGCAATGTATGAAATATGAGAATTATTACATACTTTCCCTAGGCATTGTATAGAATACCTAGGCATTATATAGAATGACAAATACTATTTCGGCAAAGTATGAAAAAGGCTTTTATTGAAAAGATGCAAGTGAAAATGTAAGAAGTACAAAATATAAGATACAGGATTTTTCTACAAAAGAGAAAAATACCAGTGCTGAACTACCGCCAGAAATATTAACATCATAACCTGTAATGAATCTGTCGTCTGCATTATAAAAAACGCCCCAAATGAGGTAAAGCCAAATGAGAACGAATCAGTAAAGTGTTGAATATTCAAAGTTTGCAATTCGAGTTAGGATACTCGTATTTCACTTTACTACTTGTCAAATCTATTTCAGTGGAGTTCCGAGATGCTTGTGATATGTCGTTTTTTGATGACTTTTTTAATCTGTTTTTTGACCTTAACTCTCTTTCTATGGAAGCTAGGGTTCTCAAACTTTGGGATCCCTATTGAGGCAACCCTCTTTTACACTCTTACAATGATAGGGGGCGCTTTTCCGAATGGAAGGGTGTCTTTTTGGTGTCCAAAGTGACCAACTACGGCGCTCTTTTTTACCGAAACTAGGGACTGGCGGATCTGGCAATCAGGGTGAGCCTATAGGGGACCCAGGGGAACATATACTGGTCAATTCGAATTGGACTGAGTGCTCTGGTTCTCTGTTTGAGGTGAGCGTCAAGAGTCACGTGACTCGCATTGCGACATTAAACATCACTGCCGGGAGTATTTTATACTTTGCCGATTTGCCTTTTGGCATTCTATAGAATGCCTAGGAAATGTGTGAAATATGAATCATTTCATACATTGCCGGCTAGTTTTAGGCATTATATACAATGCCTAGGCATTCTATAGAATGCCGGATTTCAAACTTTGCTGGTGACATATACAATGCATAAAATTAACCCAGGTATAAAAGACCTGGGTCAGAGGGCAAATAAAGAAATCCATAAAATCACAACTTGACTTTAATTTTAAACTTTTCTTTAAAAGTGTAAAATAGGCAATTTTTATGGGAAAAAATTAACACTTAGAGTATATTATCTTGGAAACTATGGCTTCCAATGGATATAACACTGCATTTGGCTCTGGGACTGGTGTTTTTCAGAATGTTCAGGGTTAAGATGTCTATTTTCCCAGAAGTACTCATTTTGGTTGTGTGTTTTTTTTTACAAAGTACATTATTATCCCTAAGCTATATTGAGTAGTTTACTTCAGTATACTTTCTTTAATCTGTTATTTAAAAATACTTTAATAAAAAATTTAAACCAGCAATAGCTTTACCACTGTGAATTTTACATACTGTAAGCATTGTTCCTGTAAGATCCAAGATGAGTAAATACTTTAGTCTTGATATCCATGGTGCTATTTTATCTGTAAGAGCCTTGTTACCTATAGTCAAAAATAATTTTTTATGGTAATGCTTTTTATTTTCCTTATTATAAAAACACCATAGAACTTAACAATTTGACTGCAATGTAATAATAACATAAAATACATTAAACCCTCAAATCTGAACCCCATAAATGTGGATGTTAAAAAATCAAGACAAAAATGCCACCAACTTGGTCATGGGAAGGTCCATTGTTTTACATTTTGCCACTTGGCAGATGAGGGCAGCCTTTGACACTGTTATGGTCAAGACCATTTCCTGTTTTCTCCACAAATATTTTGAAGACTTTTTGTAAAGGGTTTATTAGTAACAATAGAGACTCTAACCAAGGTATAGCATCAAAGTGTAGAGAAGGAAATGCATGTGAGCTTAAGTCTTGTGGATAAATTAAAAATTCTTGAAAAGTTGGGCACTAGTTGGAGGAGATTCTGATGTTAAGCTTTCAGGAAAAGCAAAAAAAAAATTGAGATCAGAGAGAACCTGAATGATGTCATCCCCTAAATTAAACCTCATATGAACATTTAAGGACTCTTAGGAGAATAGCAGTTTGTGAGCATAGGCAATGAACTAGTCAAATGAAGATTGATACTTTTTTTTTCAAGTCTTGCCCTCCTTCAAGATATATATATGAAGAGCTTCAACTTTCACTCATGCTCTACTTCAATAGTAGCATGAAGTGCTACTGTTACTTACTAATTTGATGGCAACCAAGGAGCCCTGATTTGTCACCCCTAGATTTATTTTCCTTGTACAGCTTTGTAAAGAATTATATTTATATGGACAAAATTAGAGACCAGAATAAAAGAAGCAACTGAGTAAGTAACAAGAGATATGCTGTAGCATGTATGGCAAAAAGTGGTATACTGATTAGTGATACACAGAATCATGAAATGTGGAAATTCACTAATTATGCTAAATATTATATATAGTAAGCTTTTGATTAAAACATTACTTTCTCAAATTTGTAGATTATTTTCCTACACACAGATTTTTGAAACCCCATCATTATTTTTCAGACACCTTATATTTTAACACCAGTAAAAAACATATTTTATTGATATTTTATCATTAAAATACAACTTTTTTTTATTAGTATTATATTTTAGCATTAAAGCATGATTTTGGTATGTTTTCAATGCCATGTGCTCACTACCTCATAAATCCAGACTTTCACCTAATTCTGACCATCCTTCCTTCAAAAATAGTCCAGATTAATGAGGGTTTACTGTATAGCAAATAGCTTATTGAATTAGTCTTATATCATAAGTTTTTTACCAAGTAAGAAAATATTCAATGTGATAGCAAGAAAGTATTACATCTGCAACTTATTTTTTAAATAAAAATTGCCATAAATATGATGCCCAGTGGACCATTTGAATAACATTAAAATGAACACTGTTAGTGGCACAGGAATTAATTACTCTTCATTTTTATCAGCGAATGGGGAGGGTAAAAAAGGCCATATTGCAGTGATACAATGATATCATTGCAATCTGTTGTGATAAGACACAGCAGACTGCATGCTGCAATCTGCTCATTACTTATAAGCTAATGTGATCATTTAGGGTCTGGGCTGGCATTGCCATTTGTGTTTGCCACAACCTGCAGATAAGTATATAGGGCTAAAGAATAATAGAAAACAAAAGAACATTTAGAAATTTCCTTTGTATGTATCATTAGAAAAGAAATTCAATAAACAAATAAAATTTCATTTTTATCATCTGCACCACTATTTTAATAACACAAAATTTTTCAATATGATTGCTTATCACTTCAAAAATGTTACTCAGCTAACATATTTGTCAGTTTTTACAAATGAATTCAATTTCCACTAATGGATTAAAAAAAACTGCTTTAAGGGTTAAACAAACTGATGCAACTTCAGAACCTTATCTTGGAACAATTAAAAAAAGATGTGTCACATTACACATCAAAAGAACTTTTAATTCTAATTTTTTTTTTGAAGGAAAAGGTAAGGAAGCATGAAAACATGTTTCAGGCCCATTTATAGAGGTTTTTGAAAAAAAAGAGTTACAAATTCCCAAATATATCTATATTTCATTTGATCTCTTCTTAATTTTTATATCCCATTTGATTTTCTTTATCTATTGTTTGTAACATAGCTTCTTATGATACTGAAAAGCTCATTTGAATGGTATTTCAATCATAAACTGATTTTGAACAAAATTAACACCCTTTACTTTGTGTTTACATCATTGGAACAGAAAAATAGTATCTGAATGTATAAAATAGCTTATAAAACTGACCCTGCATCCATTTATTAGTCATAATTTTAGTTCCTAAAAATTTTACTTATTGCGATTGAAATTTCTCCCAAATTTCAAGTTCCAAGAATGAACAGATTGTTTACAAGAATCGTTTTACTATTTTTCAACTTTCCCACTATTGAAGAGTGCTACTAAAACCATTGGAATATTAAAAAAAAAAATCTTTATATGAATATTTCATTAATATCTACCCAACCCAAAAAGGAATTTTTCATCTCTAAAAAAAAAAGCTGAATATGTGTAAACAGATAACAGCGAAAAAAATTAAAAAAAAGAACCAAAAATTCACGTACTTTTGCTTCTTTCATTCCTGTTTTGTTTTTTTTGCTGATTTTTTTTTTACATAACTTTAACATTTTTACTTGTTAATTATTTCAAGATAAGGTTTTAAAATTTTGTCTGAAAAACAGAGAAAATCTACAACTAAATCTGTAAATGTTTTGTAATATCCTTAATAAAAATTTTTCATAAATATTAATTCTGTTTTGCTATACCTGAGAGATCTAAGAAATGAAGATCAGTTGGACCTTTATTAAACATATGAACTGGTAGTGTCAGTTTACGTACAGCATTATCAGTCAAACAGTTGCTTTTCAAAGACAGCTTTTTCAAACTAAAAAGACAAATATTATCTTTTATTTATCAAACAAGTATCATGGTTGTTATATTACTTGGTCAATTGCACAATGCCAAAAATTCACATTTTCTGACATTTCTAGTTGACATTGCACAACAAATAAACTTGCATAATTATCAAGTATTTAGTATATTCAAACCTTTATGTCAAAAATATGGATACAGCAATGTCATCACATTATTAGGGCCAACCAGGGCTCATCCCCACATGCAATTCCTAAAATTTTCCTTTTGAGAAAAAGAAAATTTTTATTAATTTTGATAGAAAACGATTTAATGTGAGTTAATATTTTAAGAAGAAAAACTCAGCTGTGGCTACTTTCAAGTTCTGCTCTTGATTAACAATGTCAGCAGCAAAGTGAAGATCATTTGGAGCTAACTGCAACCAGCCCTTATGGCCTGGAATTCGTGACATAGCAATCAAGAAATCTTGGGGTATTGACATTTCTTGCCTCAACTGACAGATGGCAGCAACATTTAGTACATTCATTTCTTGTATTGATTCTTCCCATGACAACACAACTGCTGTTGCAGTTTCAGTGGGAATGTCTCAACTCTCTCCTTAACATCCCAAATCTTATACCTTGTGTCTTCGACCTGTTCAGATCTTGAAGAAGCACTTTGAAGGAAAAGTTTTCTGATGGAATAACAAGATTCACTGGTGGACACACTAAGTCTAATTTTTTATGTGGAGGAAGAAATAAGGGCATATATTTATTGCTGGGACAAATTCTCAATCACTCTGGTTATTATATGGAAAAATTAATGTTAGTTTTTTGAACAGCCTATAGTATCATCCATAACAGGTTGCCTGTTAAACTTCCAGTTCTAGCATTTTTCAAATATCCACAGCAAAAGTTGTAAGCTGGCCATCCGATGTAGCATAACTCCAAAAAATCTCTAATATCAACCAAAAGATCGATAATTTATGGAAATAAAATAAATGAAAACTAAGGTTTAATTACAAAAAAAGGTAATAAAATACTAACCTTACAATGGGAGTATATATCCAGTTTCTTAAAATTATTTGGACTTAAATCATTCATGTAAACAACTTGCCATGCAGCCACTTACCAGATGGCTCTCCCCACACCTTCCACATGTGAGCGAGCAATTACATCTGTGACTTCCTCCTCTCCCATGATACTGTGTGTTGCAGCAATCTTCAAGAAGCTTTGGCTATGAAGACTTTTTTTCTTATAGTTCAGATTTGAAGAGTGGGAAAGATGCAAAGAATGCTGGGATAAATGATAAAAAAAAATAATTCTAGGAATACTAAAATAGGTTTAAGGCAGAAAAAGAGTGTAAAATGGGGGGGGGGGGTAGTAAAACAAAGGTGTGTACTTTATAATACTTCTGAAAGCTTCCATTTTTAAAAATAGGAGTTTCTGTTAATTTGCTGATTTTTGAAACTTTAAGGAAATATTTGTTGATAATAATTCAAATCAAACTTGTGAGCTTAAATCAGGGGGTTGCTTCAGCAAAGAGTAATGTTAAAAAAAGGCAATACCATATAGGACTTCTAAAAATGCCAATCTGATGGCTTTAACAAATTATTTATATTGTAGCTTAATAAAATATACATCAAATGAAAAAAGAAAATATTCTTCACGTGTGAATTATGCATTTCTTATAAGATTTAAAAAAAATGCCTTTTTAAAAAATTTTTTATTTATAAATGTTTTGCTTTAAGAATGAATAGATATCTCATTTTAGATTCTGCCAACATATACATATGATCTGGACATGGGAAGGGTTAAATCTAGCACACTTATTCTTGTATACCATATTGAATGGATGTCCATTTATTTAAAATGAGGATTTCTCAATATAGCAGAGATTGCACTTCAAGTCATTCAATATTATGCACTTCTTTAAAAGAATTGCTCCTGGTTCTTCTGGAGAGTATTTTACATTGTATATCCTGAGAATGATAAACTATTATTCACACCTATTTCTAATGTAAATTTTTTTTTAATGAACTATTAGATATTTTCTAAGACATAAAAGGGTCATTCCATGCCAAATCAACCTGAATTTTGGAAAAAGTTCACCATTCATCACTGATTTCAATTATATTTAGCATAAATGTTAACACATATAAGTTGTGTAGTTGCCCAAAATATTTTGAATCAAAAAAATTTTATAAGGAGTTATAGTCATCTAACTTGAGGGGGGAAACAAATTGCGATTATGATCTGAAGTTTTTTTTTGTCTTTTTCTTTGTTTCTATGGTAGATGAGGCAGTTGTACAATGGTGCAATAGGTGTGATGGACAATCGAAGTAGGTATGTGAAGCACTAATTTGCTCACTCCAAGTGCCTTTTCAAATATCCCATTCTATTTTTTGTTAGAAAAGAACACTGAGTTCAACAAAAAAACTGATACCCTTTGTTAGATAAGTGTTTTTTTTTTTGCAATAAACTGTCACTGAGATCATTCTGTTAGCTTTTATTTTCTTTCTTGAGTGTTATATGTTTCTGACTTCAATTACACTGATTTATCGCCTTAGTTTAACAAGAATAGTTATTTCTTTAAATGGTGTCACTTAGGAGACGCACATGGTGGGAAATCTTACTGCACTCATTTCTATGGTAATAATTTTGTTTCCAATTCTACTTCATTATAAAATGCTGTATTATATGAAGATATGAATCTTTGTTTTCCATTCCTGCAATTCAAAGACAGAAAACATAAATTAAAGTATACAAACTTTCATAACTGTTATAACTTTGGCAACAGCATTAAAAGTGTGAGTAGCAGTAGAATGGTACTTATGAAATCCCATTTGAGTGCAAGCAGAAAAGATGTTGGTAGCATCTGCCTGGTGTGCAGGTGCAACAGCATCAGTGTATGCAGCATGCAGTCCCATGAAGTGCATCATTAACGATAACATAGGTGCAACTTCAATATTTTTTTCTCATTATCAAAACAATTGCCATACTCCATATTTGGTACAAAGGTTATATGGAGCATAATATAAAATATATGTAAGTTTTAATGTTTTGCTTAAAGGGCCAATTTAAAATTTTCAGTTTCTGAAATTTTTTCAAAACTTAAAATGCATTTGCAAATTTGGTATTTTATTGAATTCATGTCAGAATGCAAAATTTGGTGTTTTCATCTACCATAGCAAAGAAAAAAAATATCCCAAAAAACTTTAGGTCACCATCACAATTTGTATCTTTTCTCCCTTAAATTAAATGACTAACTCCTTATAAAAAAAAAACTTTTATTCAAAATATTTTGAGCAACTACACATCTTATATATACTAACATTTATACTAACATTTATGCCAAATATCACTGAAATCTGTGATGGTGAAATGGCCTAGTTGAGTTGACATGGAATGACCAGAAATAGAAACCTGAAATTTGAATTTTATATCTTACCTATTCATATTGCAAATACACTCAATAATTTCATGGTTATCACCTAAGAAGCAAAAACTAAGATCAAGTTCTGAAATGCACTCACTAAACTTCAGTAAAGGATCAAGAAATTCGTTTATCATTACCAAGGAATCTGGTAGTGCTAAAGATGATAATAGTAAATCTTTGTATGCTACAACAAATAATGCCGCTGTTTTTGTTTGCAGTTGCCGATCAGATAACAGAAACTGTTGCCTTAAAACTACTTTTCTGAATATTGATTCACCAATTAATGATGGGAAGTCTTCCAAAGATTCAATCAATCCTACATTTGTTGCAACAAAGTCTAATAGTATATTGTAAAGTGAATTTGGATTTTGCAACATTTTGGAAATGTAAAAATATTAGGCTAGTTTAGTTGTCCCTAACCAAAACAGATAAGACATTTTTTTGATTTAAATCTGTAGTTGCTAAAAGAATTTTGGTAAATAACTACAAATGTCTGTAATTGAAAATTCTGTTACTTTCCTCCACAGTGAGAACTCAAAGAGCAGAGTATAACATTAAAAGAATCTTGTAATCAGGTGATGCATGATAAAGTGAAAACCAATTCTACTTTCTGAAGCACTCCATTTTAAAAACCTAAGAATAGAAAAAAGCAAATTATTATATTTGGCATATCTTACATTAATAATCATATGTATACATAAAACAATTTAAAATATGGGAGAATAATACTAAATAATGCAGTAAAATGCATACATATGCTAGAATTGCAAATTAACACAAAATATGGAGAGTAAAAAGGAACTTATAACATGGGCATACTTTACAACTACATATGCAATGTTATTCCAACATTTACATGATGAAAGTATATGGAGATGCCAGTGGTGGTGTTATTGAAATGAAAAAATGATAGTGTGCAAATGATAAATATATCAATTTGGCAACATAATTAAAGATTATGTCCTCTGACAAGCCAACAACACAATAGCAAATCAACACAAACCAGAATATTGGTTTATGAATATAGAGTATAGTATACATTTATATAGATGAACAGAGTAAAGCTTGCAATCGTTCCTAATACCTATCGCTACTAATAGTAGATACAGAAGAAGAAAAAGACATTAAAGAAGTGTTATTGGCAACAGCAACAAATTTACTTCACCAGGTCTAAAAATTATTCTACTTTAGGCAAAATTATTGTACTCTTAAATAATATTTTTAATGAAAATAATTACTACACAGTACCTATCAATTATGTTAGTAGGGATGAATAAGTACATAAACAGTTGGAAAACACTGAGTCCAAACATAATTTGAAACATTTAATTTTTCTGTCATTTTTTTCCACTTATGTTAAAAATACATATTTATCAAAAATATGTCTAAGTGAGATACAAATCAACTAATTGTATATTTTTGAAACAGCCACACTCAAAGGAATGTGTAAACAGTTCATCACCAATATACTATAAGAAACTGTTTGATGGTGTTTATAAATACTAGTGTAAAATTGCCACATACTACCTGATTCCATCAGTCTCTTTTGTATAGTAGATGTGACATTACCTCAACTTGCCAATCAAACTTGAACAGCTGTAATATACAGCATTTACTATGAAAGAAGTTAGAAACTAATGAGAACTTTTGAATTGCTTTTTTAAATGTTACTATGAGCAGTAGTAAAACTAGAGCTAGGGAACCAATTTAAAAACTTAAACTGAATAGTAAATGTAACTTACAACATAAACTAGTGCATGCTCTGTCACATATGTAAAACTATACAATGGATTTTTATTTATATTTGTACAAATATATTTATATTTATATATTTATAATGAATATAACTATCAGCCTTCAAGTTATGATTATGTTGCATAGAGATAATATCAAATATGCTATCAAATTTTCTGTATGTTGGATATTGTATTTCTCCTTCAGTACATATCAATATAAAATGGCTATTCTTAAAGAAAATGTTAGTAAAATTTTGATCTGTAGCAATATATAGGGAGTTTTTCTAATAAAGTCTTTCATACTAGGGCCACATTTTACCTTAGACTGTGGAGCCATATTGGCAGCAACAGGAGGTGATGTCTGTGGCATATCAGGTAATACATGTTGCTCTTCCCTCTGTACTTTAATTTAACAAAATAAATTATTAATCATTGAATGATGCTACAGATTGATTATTAGTTTTTAATTATCAGCAATTAAGTCAACATTCCTAAGGTAAAAAGTATGGCAAGTGCCTATTTTGGTCCTGTGAATGCTGTAAGACATCACTTTACATGCCACTTACAAAGAGAATGCACGTTCCTCATCACCTTGTGAGTCTCAATAGAAAAGCAGCAAGAAATTATATTATCAGCATATTTCATATGCATGTGAAAACTGCAAGATTTTACTATTTATCTATAATTACAAAGATTACAAGAGAACAGGGCTGGTCCGATAAGCGACGCTACGAGGTGACCAGCTCTGAGTGCTATTTTTGAGTGGTGACAATATTCAGGATAAAATACCATGGTAAAAAAAAACACTTCAATAGATCAGAAAATATTTTTTGGTTAATCATAAAATTCAACATGAAACTTGCTGAGGTACAAAATGTTTCACATTATGGGAATGCTGAAGTCTGGGTTTCTTATATTGTGCCTATGAGAGCTTTTATTCTTTTCCCTTATATATTTTTTGGACTGGTTTACTTTACCTCTTTTACCAGCACTTTTTTGCAAACAATGGGTTAAATCAGTGGTTATCAAAGTGTACCGTATGGATTCCTAAGGTGTCACATGGAACATTTTTTCCAACAGCAACTATGGGGGAAGAGGAGCAGAAGTCAATGAAGAAGTTCAGAAAGGGGCCATGAGCAAAAAAAGTTGAGAAACACTGGGCTAAATTACCAGTCATCGCTAGATAAATGGGTTGGATTGTTTTACTTCTGAGCTGCACTTTTTTTGCACAAAATGGACTAAATTGTCAGGTCACAAGGACCCCGATTATTTTTCAGTTTGTATTACTGTGGAAGCTATAGGGTCCAGTTTAGAATGTCCTTTCCCAGTTAAAGGACTTCGCTGCACTATTCTTCTACACTATAGCCGATTCGCTGTCCATATTATAAAAAAAAACACCATAAGGATATAAAGTATATAATTCTGGAGTTTTTTTTAATATAATGCTGTGGGTTGTATCTTAGAAAGGCAAAAAATTGGTAGGAATTTAAAAAAAAAAAAGCTTTAGATGCTACCTGCCGATGGTGGCATTTTACAAATTTTTGTGACCGTCGATTTATATATTTTCAAGGTCCTCTTTGATTTCAACAATTATCTGACTGCCACATTGTAAAGCCCCAGAAAATAAATAAATCATTTGTTTGTTGTTGTTTTTTTATAATATGGCAGGTGATTTACTTGGGAATCTGAATCGGTATTGTTCTAACAGAGTTATGCGACACTAGAGTTTTCCGTTATTTAATGTACACAGTTAAAGACACACAACTTTTAAAGTTTAGACAAAAACACAAATAGAAAATAACTATTTAATCTTCAGAATATAAACTTGACTCAAAAAAAAAACATTGGTTATTTTAGTTTGAGTTACTGGGAAAGGATGTAGCCTAAACTGGAACTTATAATTTCCACAGTAAACCAAACTGCAAAATAACCAGGACCCTGAAGACAGAGAGAAGTTTGGGTGAGAGGAACCACTGGAACAGCTGATGGAAGACAGATGGTAGCCTCCTGTCAAGCACTTTTTTTAATGTGCACAGGGTGCAGCTCTCCTGCATATGAAGCCATGTCTTAAGGTCCCATCCGATGGATGATGGCCTTTCCAAGCCCATCAGTATTCCCTATTGACCATGCGCAGGGAGTTCTGTGGAGATATTTTCTAACAGAATTCAATGCTGACCCACCTGGGATTCGGACCTGGGGACTGCAGATTATGAGCCTGGCGCACTACCGACTGAACCGCCCCACTGGATAAATATTAAGACACAGATGGAAGCCTTCCATCAAGATCATTCAGCATGTTCTTTGACATGCGCTAGACAATATGTATTGACATGTATGTATGACATCTGACAATATGCATATACTCACTTGCACACTGACCACGGCTTTTTCATACCATCCAACACACGGCGACCTTTCTATTGGTGCTCCCTTTCTAATCTAGGGAGTGTGAAGGTGTACCGTATTGTTTCTTTGATGACATACATATGCACTCTATCGTAGAAGGGAAACTGGTACGTCTCCAGAACGCAAGCACAAATTCATTAAACTGAAAGACCATGAATTAATTCTTAAACATGAATACCAAAGCACTTAATATTTTCTAGAAAGTACAGTAAAAACTATTTAAAGAATGACGCTATAAATCACAGGAAGCAAATACGCACAAGAACATGTCAAGAATACTTCATACTCTTTCCGTTACATGTATGAACGATAGCAATCAAAACAACGACCACCTGATCAAAGCACTAGCATACCAATTTCCCTCTGTTCATGAATGTTGCCAAACTTAAGAACAAAGCATTTTTTTTTAACACTCCACCTCACGGAAGGTAGCCTATTGGGGCCTGGTTGAGGCTTCTATCCCGGATCGAAACTTAAGTAGGAGATATTAAAAGCAATAGATTTTATAGAAAAAGTTAACATTTGTTAAAAAATGGTTAAAATCCGAAACCTCCATTATTTTTATTACTAGTAGTCTTTCAAAATAATGAGAGTTCAGAATGAAAGAATCAGGCAAGTGAATGATTCCTTCATGACTCCTTTCTGAAATGAATTGGTTCAACTCGTGATCAAATATTTTTCACTTTTCAGAACAACACACAATGTTTCTAATCAGGGCTGGATCTGGGAGGGGGTATCCCCCATTTTCAGAATGCTACTATTGATAACAAAGGAAAAAATTAGGAAACTTATTTATATTTCATACATTTTTTTTTTCAGAAAAATTTTAAAGATCTGTAAAACGAGGAGGAAACATTATACTACATTGTAAATCCAGTCTCTTGCTCCACCCCTTTTTTTCTGCTCGATTGTGTTTTTTGCTCCCCTCTCTCTTCGATATTTTTCTTGATCCGGGCATCTTTCTAATTAACGGAAAACTACAGAAACTAAAACTATTACAATTAAAAATCGCCCTTTTCCCATGCAAAGTTCCAAGGAACAGAAAGAATCAGAATGAAGGAATCTACCGTACTTACCCAGTTGTTGAAATAGATCTTTTTGATTCCTTTGATTCCTACAGTGCTCAAAGTGAAAATCGCTACGCCAAGAAGCAATGGAAGTAGAGATATATAAATCGCAGGAAGCAATCGGCCAACGGAAATATGCAAATGATCAAATCATCCAGTATGCCTTTAAAGTTGATGGTTTTAATTCTGATAACATCAATCCAGCATGTCTGATATAATCTAAAATAGAAAATTTCTTCCATACATCAATAACTGTTAGTGTTTTATCCTTATCTAGTTTATCCAAAATGTATTAGAATCTTCGTCTTACGTATTAAGTTTTAAATGTTGCAGTTATACCCTGGTCTAATGATTGTATTAAGGATGTCGTATTTGGCGGCAGAAAACAAAATTGCACATTTGGGTGTTCCAAAACAGGATGACCAGGCGCATTGTCTTTTCTATTTTTCTAAACCATGCTATATCAAAATCGTATAAAAACAGAATTGGTGTACTTTATTACTGATTTCTAACTATAACCGTGTGTGTAAGGTAACCTAGCAACGCCGTGAATTATGTTATTTAGCCCCTATCTAGATGATGGGAGATTGTTTAGGAACTTCATATGCGATTGAATACTTTTTGCGTGACATTTAAAGTTACAGAATATGCATGACCTTTCTTCACCATCAGCAGGAGCTCAAATAGTGGTGGCATCGTCTAATGATGCACGATTTCCAGTCGAAGCAATAATAGATGGGTAACACTTATCTTTATTGTACGGTTCATGATATTTTGACGATTCAGAGTATTTTTGGGTACTTAAAATGGATTATCTGCTCTCAACTCTCCGTTTATCTACATTTTATGTAAAATCGTATACATTTCTAAACAATAATTTTACGAAAAAAGTTTAGATATTTAGAAAACATTTTTTTTACGATGTGACTTGTTTTAAATTTGGCTGTAAGAAACTTTGATGCACTCATATCCTAGAAGAGCATCACTAGCATGTCTCCTGAGAAGCAAACTTATACCATGAAGATGCTTCCCATCTAACCTCCCTAAAAAGAGAATTTAATCAGAACTCTGAAATTCAAATCCAGGTTTGAAAAGTTCACCATAACTGTTAATTGATCCTTTACACATTTATTAAATCCTGTGTAATATAGCCTGTTAAGATTGCTAGAATGTTGATTCAAATTTTTCCTGCAATCCCTTCTTTCAAAAATAAGCTCCATAGCATTATCACTCAAATAACAGTTTCCTCTGCTCCAATTTAGCCAAAATTCATTAGTGTCAAGAAAAACCTGTTTAAACTGATCCCATTTTTTCTCAACTTCAGTATTAAGCAAACCATGACAAAGTAACCAATCATGGTATGCTTTGGCTATATCTGGATCTTTCAGTGTTAAAAGGCAATTCTCTTAATCTTAATACATCATTTCTTAAGCTTCAGTTGTAAGACACTTTTGACCAGATAATGGTCAGACCCAATATGAGCTTCCCTATACTATCTGGTATTCTAACAAACTAGCCCATTTGTTAATTATAGTAATATATCATATTTCTATGCAACCCATGAGTGAAACCCATGTGTATTTATAGATATCCCAGTGTTTGTATTACATGTTAGTTATTCACAAACCATTAAGTTTAACTACCTGTAGCAGATGTTGCTCATTGGAACTACCATTGCCAAAAGGGGGCCTAAGGCCCCTGGTTAAATGTCAATAAGTACCAACTTTAGCATTGAGGTCATGTAGCACAAGAGAAATATCTCCTTTCTTGACAGAATTCAAATTATCTTATCATGAAGTTATCTCTAAAACTTATCTTTCTTGTTCTCATCAGAGTCCTCTGTAGGGGCATAATAACAGATAATATTCAAGTCTTTAATGCTTGTTTCAAATTTAGCTGTAAGAAACTTTTCTTTAATGCACTCATAACCCAGAAGAGCATCACTAGCATGTCTCCTGAGAAGCAACCTATCTATACCTTGAAGATGCTTTCCATCTTTCCTCCCTCATAACCCAGAAGAGCATCATTAGCATGTCTCCTGAGAAGGAACCTTCTATACCTTGAAGATGCTTTCCATCTTTCCTCCCTGAAAAGAGAATTTTAAGATTATTTTTAAATGTGACCTTTATCTGCCCATCTAGTATACTGCAAGCTTAGAATATCTAGCTTTTAACTAGAATTCTTGTTTATGGACATTAAAAGAATAATCTCTGTGCATTTACAAGTATTCAATTACTATTTTTTTTATCCACTAAATGAAATGTACTAGTATAGCAAGTCTAGTTATGGATGAGATTTTAAGCATTGAAGCTGTTTACCATGTTATGACAGAGGGATTGATATATGCACTCCCCCCCCCCCACTTTTTTTTTGCATTTTCAAAAAAAAAAAAGCAGGTCAAAGGATATATTTTTAGTGTTGCTGCCAGTTTATATATAAGTAAGATGGGTGTTTACACCACTAGTCTGCTGTTTTGATATGACTAGCAATAATATTTACAGATATATCATCTGATAATATGTATAAACCATGATAATAATAGAATGTTTTACAATTCACCATAATTACATTATAAAAAGCCTTCAAATTTTACTAATTAATTATGGAAAGGTCTATTTAGTTCAGATATTTTCATGTAATGCAGCAGGCAATTCTTTGACAGAACTTGAATATGTTCAGATATCTTATTGTTGTCTCTAAGGGTTTAGGGGTGTAGTAGCTATTTATAGTTATAAGAATTGTATTTCTAAATTGCATTTGTGAGTAATAATGATAAAATTGTAACAGTACTGATTTTGGAATTCACATAGTAGAAAACATTTAGCAATCATAACTAATGAACTATGAATTGGTGTAATAATTTATCTGTAGCAATCTTAAAAGTATATGAACATAGCATATTCTTCAATGAATAATAAAATTTATGTCCTTTGAAAAGACCTTGCTCAGAAAATAATTAAAATAACCGAAAGTTCTCTTCATTGAGTAATAACATTTTGAAGTTTATCCTTTAAACTATTTGCATATGAAAAAGTTTTCAGGAGCAAACATAAAAGTTTTTGGGAGCAAGGACAGCTCCATCTTCAATGAAGAATGGTTGCATTAACAATGAAGATTGGTTTGCATTAACTTTCAACTTTACCTGTGAAAATAAATTGGATTTATCTACCTTGCATACAAATTTTCAAGCATAATATTTAATGCATTTAAACTTTATATAAGAATAAGTTGAATAACAAAGTCAAAGGCAACCTAAATGCTAAAATATCATTGTAAGTTCTGGCGTAATTTAAAGTAGAATAGAAAGTGATTTATTTGTCCAAATTATCATGCCCCACCAGTTAAATACTACTGCTTTAAGCCATTCAAGAGTACTTCAAACTTTGTAGACCAAACTTAAGTTCTTTTTTTTAAAGTAGGACATTTCCATATATGAAGATGATATATTGACACAGTCAAGAAAGAATCTAACTTTTTTTTTTCTTTATAGGAAAACAGATACTTTTTGGGCAACTACAGGGCTTTATCCTCAAAACTTTATTTTAGCACTTCCATCAGCAGCCCAGATTAGTTCTGTCATGATTCAATGCTATAATGGTAAGTGTAAGTAATTTCATTGGGTACTTATTATATCTATAAATTGCAGTTTTATTTCATCTTTGGGGAACCAAGTTTGTAACGATGAAAAATCTAGTGACAGTTTTTGATATTTTTAGGCAAACAAAATTTACTAATACCTTATTTTTAAATTACAAACAAAAGTTTATCATATTACACCAAAAGAACACCTGATTCTAAACAGAATTGATTATATTAGAACCACACCGTCTATTCTATTTATTGTCTCTGCATAAATTTTGTAAATATATGTATACTCTTTAATTGCTTACTTAATTTAAATAGTTTTCTTATTTTATGAGATAATTTGAAAATGTAATATTTAATTCTATACCTTGTTACTGACATAGATCAAATTCTAAATAAATTTCTTAGAAATAACCCTATTTAAACATATGGCAATAGAATCATATCAGAACACGGGTAAATCTGGGGGGGGAGGGGGAAGCCATGCTATCCCACCCCTTCAAAATAGAGGCAGAAATTATTAAACTTATTTATATTTCATATATTTCTCAAGAAAAATTTTAGACCTGTAAATCAGAGGGGGGAAATGTCTGGGAAATTGTTGTCTGTGGAAATTTTCTCTTGCCCCCTACATTTTTTTTCCAGCTCGACTGTGTTTTTTGCCCCCCCCCCCCCTCAATTTTGTTTTAGATTCGACCCTGTTAGAACTAAGCTTGGTGTTTAATCCAATAACATAAATTACACCTCTATCTCACCACAGATATAAACTAGGTCAACCTAGAAAAATATACAATGCAGATTTTGACCTGATCACATCACAAATCAGAAAAATTCATTTAGTTGCAAAACACTGACTCACACATCAGACAAAACGTAATTCCAAGCCTATGTCGGGGTTTTTTCTTTCTTGCCTTCCAAACAAAAATGGTATCTAAAAGAGTTGCACTTGTGTACTGTTTTTTTATGGGTTACGAATAATACAAGGTGGTTTTCTAACAGCAAAAAAAAAAAAGACAAGATCATCACAGCCTTGCCTTAAGCTTATTAAATGCTGATAAGCTCACGATAGAACAATAAGCTACTGTTTAGGTCAAGTTCAAATCTGCAACATTGCCTATCTGTTAAAAAAAATTTAATGGTGTTAGAGATTGCAATTACCTGGTTAAATTTTAAACAGTTCATCAAAATTGAAAGAATTATTACATAAAGCTCTAAATATATAATTAGTAAATGTATTGAGATAATTATTACTTGTGTTTTGATTAGTTTTTGAAATAATTATTACTCATATTTTGATTAGTTTTTGAGATAAATTCTTGTGAATTGAAAGCCAACTTTTACTGTTAAATATTCCAGCTTCCATAACCCTTTAATCAGGAGTAGGGGCACATCAGTCTTTTAACCATCACACCTGTGTTTTTGACAGCCATAAATTAACTGTCTGACATCTGCACATATCCACTCATCTGCCTGGCCTTGAGTGTTCCAACTACATAGAAGAAAAAAAGATTATGCTACTTGACAGTATATTTTGCTTTGGCAGTGTAGAAAGAAACGTGAAGTGAGGGAGTCCCAAAAAAACCATAGTGTACTACTGATAGTCATTTTTTTACCATATTATGGATCTCTTCCTGTAAATATTTAAGAGCGGAAATTTAAATGAAAGGAAGATTCAGAAAACACCAATAGTCTTTTTTTTTTCTTTAGACAAATTTTCTTTTATCCAGACAAATATAAAAAAAACACACCTTCCACTTCCTAGATTTGGGATATACTGCTTATGTGCCAGTTGTTTTTCTTTTATCCTTTAAAATAGCAATGTTAAATGTCTATGAATCATGTTCTGTGGAGAGTTAAAGTGAAGACTGTGTGTAATAATGAAAAGTGTAATAATGTTTATTTTGAATAAAACAATGGAAGAATAATGAATTGCTCTGGGTGAATGTGAAATGCTTATTTTAAAAGTGAATGAAGCTTCTCATTTTTTTGCCCTCTAACAGTGAGAGTTCAAATTAATGGATGATTCAGAAAAGCAAATAATAATATTTCATTTGACCTGTTTAAATCAAAAAGAATTTTTCATTTACCTCTTTTTTAATTTTGCCACCATTCCCTGACAGTAAAGGGGCAAATTCCTGCTGCCAGTGTGAACCCCTTAGCCATCACACTTTACCATAATTCTAAATTTCTTATATGAGTAATTTATTTGAAATGTTAGTTTTATGATTTTTTTAACTTTAATGTCCTCAGAATTGGTAGAAATTAGAACTGTTAAGAGATTTGGAAAATTCACATCTTAATATTTCATTATTACCTAGCCAACCCAAAAGCAACAAAAAAGTTTGCATTTGATGTAAAGCACAATTAGATGTATTAGCAAAAGTTTCATCAGTGAATAAGTAAGGGTTACAAAAGGTAATTTCCTATTGGGGCCAGTGTACAGCTAGTATCACTGAAATTTTGTATAGAGTGGCACACCAATGAGCAGGCAAACACAGCCAGGAAGTAGCTGCAACATAGTAATTGGAGTAATCACAGAGCTGAGGAAAAAAAATTATGTCAAGAGACATCTTTTGTTTCTGGCAAATCCACATTAAATGAAACCCATTTTCACTAGGGGTATTATACATAGTGAATACCCCTAGTGAAATACCCCTATACCCTCTTGGGTGCCTTGGGACTTTGTAAGTCCCAAGGCACCCAAGTAAATAATTATATTTCAAAAATGTAACAAAGACAGTAAAAATGATTAATTTTTGTATTCATATCTTATAGAACATATTATTATTATTAATGTATAAAACTTTGGGAAAATTAGTTTTCATTTTATTTATAAGTAAAAATTTTGCAAAACGTAAAAAAAGAACATGAAATCTATCAGAGCTTGCCACTTAACTAATTTAATATCCTGGGCATGGCTCTTACCAGGAAAGGGAGTCCAGGATCCACTGCTTGGCCTGTATATTTATAGCACTCAGGCAGTGCATCACAACTATGTTTCATAGCACTCATGTGAAGGCATAGTTGTGCCCCTCCATTAAGCCATTCACTGATTATGGAAATCAAGTTCTTCAATGACTTTGATAGTCAACACTTTCTTTGGACGTGCAGTTCAGAACAACAATGCATTATTGATAGAATGCTTCACCAGTTATGTGTCATTTATGTTATTGTTTTGGGGAAAAAAATTTTTTTAATAATTTTGTGGCTATCCACATTGTCAATGCTAGCATTCCAAGTGAATATGCTTAACACTGCTATAGCTAATCCACATTGACTCAGAGCTCTCTAATATGTGGTTACCTGTATAGTATATTAATGCTGATTAATTTATAATTCTCATTGATTGATTAGTTATTAATTATCATCACTTAATTTTGTTTATATCAAAAACTTTATACATCATGGACTTTTATTACATTTGTCATTACCTACCTTACCATATGCCGAAAGCTGTCACTGCTAGTAAAGTATGGGTTGCAACTATTGCATTTTCAAAAAATAATGGGAGAAAACAGCCTAATAGTTAATCACAACTTTCCCCACAGTCCCGTGACATTTTGAGCTCTAATCCATTACAGTGAATTCTCAAGTATGTCTCTTTTCAAATGAAATAAAGAAATAAAAATAAAAATGTCTCCTTGTTATTAGAAAAAAAAGTCTTAATTGATATCACAAAATAATTAACACTAAAAATGCATTTGTTTCAATTGAAATGGGGAAACTGATTTTGGTTTTGCCTTAACCTTCCAGTGTGTTGTACTGCTAGCTTGGCAGTACAACACATGGCAACAATAGACTGAGAACACGCCACACTGCTTGCACGTGTCCACCTTCTTCGGAACCATAGTCCACGAAGCTATTGAAATAATGACCTCATCCGACCCACCTGCAACCGAGACACTGGAATCGCCCTTCACGACATGGAAAGAAGCTCTGTCTAAACAGACCTAACATCACTACATAGTATCACTTCACTGAAGATGGAGCGCTGTTTTTGCTCTGAAAAGCTTCTGAGTTTTCTCCTAAAAACTTTATGCAAATAGTTTGAAGGATAAATTTTTAAATTTTATTGCTCAACAACAGAGAATTTTAAGTTATTTTTAAGGCATTGGTAAAATCAGAATGTCCCCTTGTATCTGCTACTCAGAAATGTACCTTGTATCTGCTTTCACAAATTCTAATATTGATAATTCTACATATTTTTCAATGAAGAAAATAAATAGTAGGTATTCATGACAGTTCTATTAAAAAATGTATAGAAATATGGCCATCATCAGACAGGCCTACATATTGAATAGCTGCACAATATTGATTACTTCCCAAAAGAAATTTAGAAATTCTGGATTATATTTTTGATGGTGGAGTAGCATCTGTCAATAACTCCCAAAAATAGTAACACTTATCTAAATTTATTTGGTAGCAGGCTTGCCAACTATTTATAGTAATTAGCCAAAATTTGACATGTTGATAAATGAGCATAAAAATATAGATGTCCATAAAATGCCAAGAATGTTACACCAAATATTACTGTATTGCTTTTTGGAATTGAATTTATGAAGTTTAATAATAAGTAAATTATTAAAAATTTCTGAAATGAAAAATTATGTTTTCTTTAAAAAGGTTTTTATGCACAAAGACAAAAGTATTTTAATGACGGTAGCATTGTGAAAAAATAACTGAAATTATTCAGTGTAGAAAATTAACCATTGTAACATGAAGTAGTAGTAAAAAAAATTAAGTATTCTTCAATTTTTTTATATGTCTGTAAATATTCTTGGCTGTCCATAAACTCTAAGGTTGGCAACCCTGCTCTCTGTAGAGTGGATCTGGACTGCAAGATATAGGTTGTGTGCACCTTCCTTTTAAAGAACATTGCCATATAAGAATGTGGTTATTTAAAACTTTAATTTTTGTCTTGCATCCAAGATCACATTAATACCTACTAAAATATTCAGGTTTGTATAGCAGTAATATGTGAAAAATATACATAGTAAAGATTTAAATGCATTTTACGTTTATCATATTTGGTGCATTGTTTACGTCTTTCTGTTATACTCTTGAAAAAATTTCTTTCTTCAGTTAAAACATTGGGCATTGAGAAAACAATAAAGCAGGATCCAGTCGAATTTGAAGAGATTGGTGAAATTGGTATGATGCATTTTTGTACTTGCATAGCTTTGAACTTAATAAAATAGAATGCATTAATGGCAGTTAGTTATTTGTTATTTCAAATTCTTTAGGTTCTTAAATTTATGTTAAGCATTTTTTATCACTTAATTTAAATTTTTATAAAATAAAACGAGTCTCATTACAAAGGCTTACTTATTAATACTGAAAAGGGACCATAAAGGCTGATTTATAATTTGTCGTAAGGTAATGGTTCACCACTATGATGTAGAATGCATACATATCTTATCGTAAGAATGCCCTTTGGGATTTGCCACTTGGCTCAATGGATAAAGGAATTATTTCTTTCAGTGGTGCTTGGCTGACTTCCTTGCACCTCAGTTCAATCCCAAGTGAGGAAGCCTCAATATTATGTTTGAATGGAGCTGCTTAAATCTGATCTGGCTGATAAACTGTGTTCAGAAATTCAGATGGATTTCTCTCATACCACAAATGGTAATACATCAAAATTAATTACCTTCGAATTCAGATGTTGATGCTGCTCTGTGCCTAAATGGTAACATGGGTCACAGACATAATTACAAATCAGATGAGAATTGAAAAATAATGGAATTAAGCTAATAGATAGCAGCATGAATTAGAGAGTAAATGGGTTGGGTTGTTATATCTCTGAGCAGCACTTTTTTTGTACATAATGGGCTAAATGGCCAGGTCACAAAGACCTCGAGGGATCAGAAAAGGTTGGAGGAAGGGGATTCACTGGATAACTGTTAGGAGACAGATGACAGCTTCCATCAAGTCCCATTCAGTATGTTCTTTAACAGGCACGTGGTAAGCTCTGCCACACAGGAATATAGTTCAACATCCCATCTGACAGACGGAAGCCTTTCTAAGCCTATCGGTGTCTCCTACTGACTGAAGGGTAGCTGGGGAATTTTGCAGAGATAAGTCTCAGTGCTGGCCCAGGGGGATCTCGAACCTGTGAACTGCATATTACAAGCCTGGTACACTACTAACTTAGCCATCCCCACTCCAGAGAGAGAAGAAATGAAAATTAAATTGTGATAGAGGAAAAATGAGAAAAGCACTATCTAAATAAATTCCTGCTCAAGAATTTGAGAAGTTTAAAGTAATTCTGCTGGTGCTCCTCCATTACTGCTTCATGATGCTAGTTAAGATGTCCAATAACTGGGGTAGGTACAGAAATACTATTGCATATTTAATTTTGGGTTGTTGGGTAAGAGGGGCTGGCTAACTACCTTTAAATTTCCTCTGTATTTGTTTATAAATTCCTTCCATAAACTTGTCTGAATATCTGCACATCTTCCTGTGTCCTTGTATTTTTATTTCCATTTGCAGAAGTTTTTCTGTTGAGCAGTGTCTGACAGCTCTTAAAAAATAGTGTATTAAATGCTGACCTTTCATATGAGTTGGGGTGGGCTGATTCTTTGGGAATAAAATTAGGGACGAAATTGGGATTACAGGAGACTATGTAGTGCTTACAGAGTTCTTGAATCTTTGA
The DNA here is from genome assembly GCA_038380435.1 of Ryuthela nishihirai. Lineage (NCBI taxonomy): Eukaryota > Metazoa > Arthropoda > Arachnida > Araneae > Heptathelidae > Ryuthela > Ryuthela nishihirai. Next base: position 66,770,837 of record JAWZYU010000019.1, on the reverse strand, counting down.
ATTGCAATATCCAAAAATGTTATACTGCCACTGATTTCCACTTCGTGGGTGAATTTTATAGTGGTTGTTACATTTGTTATTCTCTGGTCTCTTCTTATAGTGATTGTTTCATTGGTTATTCTCTGGTGGGGCGTGGGTGGCTCAGTCGGTAGTGCGCCAGGCTCGTAATCTGTAGTTCTCAGGTTCGAGTCCCAGCTGGGTCAGCATTGAGATTTATCTCCGCAAAATTCCCCCCCCCCCCCACGGTCAGTAGGGGACACCGATGGGTTTGGAAAGGCCGCTGTCCGTCAGATGGGACGTTAAGCCATGGCCCCGTTTGCGGGAGAGCCATACCCTGTGCATGTTAAAGAACACGCTGGATGGCCTTGACAGGAGGCTACCATCTGTCTCCCAACAGCTGTTCCAGTGGGTCCCCTCCCCCAACCTTCTCTGATCCTTCGGGGTCCATGTGACCTGGCCATTTAGCCCATGGTGTGCAAAAAAGTGCCGCTCAGAGGTAAAACAACCCAATCGTTATTCTCTGGAAATTAATTAGGAACATATGCATCAAGATCCAAAGCATAGAAAAAGTAGTTTAGCAGTAATATATGAAACTTACAAAGAAATATCGATGACAAAATACTTAAATCATCTGATAAGTAAACTACATTCAATATTATGAAATGATTTGCAGAAGAAAATTACAAATCTTAGTAATAAGTTTCATAGTTTTTTAAAATCCTTTACATCCCAAATAAATGGGAAGTTACCACAGACTGAACCTGTCCCATTGCTAAACTTGGCCAAGATCCAATTAATTAAAAAGTAAGCCAAAATTCTACAAAAAGGACTTAAATTTATATTCCTGCAACCAAGCTCAGCATTACATGAACTGTTACCACACATAGAACAAATTATTGATCCCATACCATCTAATGAAAAAGATAAGCACCGATTTAAAATATACAGAACCTTTACATCCAAATTTAATAACAATAACAGCCCTGGAAAAGAAGTAACAATTTTGAGGAACTTGAAACCCTAATATAAAAATACTTCTAATAGATAATGCAGAACTGGTAATGATTAGTGCCTACATAACTTATTCATCCTTCCCTATCACACATTCCACTCATTCAATGTCATATCATTGTAGCCCAATACCTTGGTCTTGATGCTGCAATGAGGCTGAATGCGAAGAAGGCAGAGGCAGCCACACCTACTGCACTTGAATACTTTAGCATATGTGATGTGCTGGGGTGCACTGAATACTATTCAATTTGCTGTCATGGATGCTGAAGTATTAAGCACAGCACATCCTCCAGACCAATGGAGTCCCAATGGGTTTGTCCCTTTTAAGTCTCATGGCCTGTTTTCTGCCACATCAAGAAGATCAGAGGCTCCGACCCTAAACCACTGCTAATGGGTGCTGTATGTCTATGATGTATTTCTGGTCTTTGGAAGGACCCCTTCTGAAATTATGGAACTCTTAAGCCAGTTAAATAATGTAATTCCCACCATAAAATTCATGCACAAACTAGAAATCGATGTCAGCATAGCATTTTTGGATATTGTAATTCAAAGATTTGAGAACTAATCAAATAATACCCAAAAATTGCTGAGTTCCCAGAGTCAAAAACATCAAGCTTCGTTCTATCTTAATTGCAGAAGTTTCACCTACTTTCGAAATACAAAAATCCTTCTGAATGTTGATACATATTTTGTATTAGTGTATGTATTTATATAATCTGTGCATAAGCACTGTATGTTCTGGACCCTAAGATACACCAAGATTTTAAAAGGAAATATTTCATTATAAAATATTTACATTATCATTATGCATGGAACAAAAACTGTTTGGCATAAAAATCATAAAGACAATACTTATCCGAAAGAAAAATTGGTGTTGCTGTCACACTCTCATCCTTGGTGTTATGATGTGTGAAGTGCCACTGCCTTCATTTGATGTAAATTACTGCCATCCAGTCTTATCTTACAACTCTGCTGTGCACTAAGGCAGATTCAGGAATTTGCTGTGGGTGGGGGCTTCAGTTGTCTATGACAAAAGCCACTGTCAATAAATTTTAAAATCATTTTTAATATTGATATCTCCAAACGCTGGATTTCTTGGGTAGGGGTGGATAGAGGATTTACCACCCATGGATGATACGATTGGCTGTCCATGGGATAACTTTTAATCCATAAAGTGCATAAAAATTTAAGAGGGTTTTTTTTATGAGGATAAAAATGTCCTATGATCCAGAAGATACAACATATATAGTAGTTATATTATCATGTTAATGTATAATAACAGCCTATATCATAAATCTAAAAGATTAAAATTTTCCAATGTCTTTCTAGAGTTGGATTTTTCTGAGGGAACTTTACAAAAGAAATCAATATCGCCAGAATCATGTGAAGCCAGATTCCTTAAATTTGTTATTAAATCTGGATATGATCATTTTTGCTCTGTTCATCGAATAGCAGTGAGTGGCTCCATCATATGATAAAGTTACATAACATTGTGTCTAACAGCCTGATGCTGCTGTTTATTTCACCAAAGGGAATTTTTTTCTAGTCAATAAAATAGTTTGCTATTTTTCAAAATGAGGCATTCAAAATAAACTTGTATTAATGATATGATTTATAGGGTTAGAAGAACATTTATTACCATATCAATATTTGTAGCAATCTGAAAGTCATTGTATAATAAAGGATTATAGATAACTATTTTGTGAGTAATATTTTTTTACAGTTTTATCTTTTCAGCTGTAATAAAAAATAAATCAACTCTGCCATAGAGGGCTGACAAGAGCCTGTCAGTGTAATTTGCCGTAGAGAAGCTGTACAAGAAGGGTAAGACTTCAACAGAAAGACAAGAAAAATCCATGTTTTATTAAAGTCTCGAACCCATTACCCTTTTTATCAGCAGCCCAAGTATGTTAACATGCAGCTACAGTGAAACGTCAATTATCCGTGGTAATTGGGAGACGCTAGAGCCCGGATAATTGAAAAACACAATTCAAATCGCTTTTTATTGGGTTAAATGCATAAAAACATAAGATAAACATTCTTGTAATATGTAAATACAAAACTTAACATTTTTAAATTTATTTAGATAGAAAGTCAATGATTTATTTTTCGTTTTTTTTTTTGTTTTATTATTTTTATACGTCCACGAATTTGTGAAACTTCAAGGTAATCAACATCATCTTTACTTTCCACGAACTTGAGTAATGCTTCTGCAGCTGTTAGGGCTTCAATACAACTTTGTAAGCTGGTTGTAGTTCCTCATCATTGTCCTCGTCGAGAGAAACACGATCATGCCGTCGGTGTCGGTTCTTGCACCAATTTGGATTAAGTCGTCGTCAGCCATTTTTTCGTATTCGGCTTCATTTTTGTCTATATTTAACCACTCGTTAATATTTTCCTCGTACGCACCCATCAATATTTTGAATTGATTTTAAAATATCAGGGTCGATTTCTACGCTATTATTTGAGAATTATTTTCTCAAATAATTGTTTGGCAGAAGATAAATGGCGACAATATCGCCATTTTCTGCAGAAAGTTTTTCTACTGGAGGATGGGATGGAGCATTATCTAATAACAGAATTGCTTTGTGAGGAAAACTTTTCTGAGAGAGAAATGTTTTTACGTGAGGAACGAATTTATCTTTCCACCATTTTTCGAAAATATCCTTAATCATCTATGCAGATTTATGATTATAATAATCTGCTGGAATATTTGTGGTGCCCTTCAAACATTTGGCAGATTTCGCTTTTCCCACTATGGCTAATTTTAATTTGTCTTCTGAAGCGTTTGAGTAGCACAGAATTGTTATTCTCTTAGCTTATCTTGTATCCTGGCGCATTTCTTGTACAGATGTTAACGTGCGGGTGGGCATTGCTCGCCAATAAAGTCCTGATTCATCAGCATTGTAAATTTCTGATCGTACAACAGCCTTCTCTTTAATAATTGTTGCAAAATCATCACAGAATGATGTTGCTCCTACGTTATCCGCACTGAGCTTCTCACCATGTATTTCTAACTCCCTTATACCATGCCTCTCTTTAAATCGTTTGAACCAACCAGAAGAAAATTTAAATGTCCCGGGTATGTCTAATTTTTCAAAAAAATATTTCGCCTTAAAATCAGTAGCTTTGATATTGGAGTTCCTTCAGCTCTTTGTTGTAAAAACCACTTTATCATTACACCTAGTTGTTCATTTGTAGCACCTTTGAGCGATTTTCTTTGTGAAGTGCTAGCAGATGTATCATATTTAGAAACAAATTTATCTATCTTCGGTTGGTTTTTAATTATATTCCATATAGTTTGCTGGCCAATACCAAATTCGGCTGCAAATGATGAAACACTTTCACCTTTTTCATGCCTTTTAATAATTTTCGAATTATTTTCCACTGTTGAAACAATCTTTTTCCCAACATTTTAGGGGTTGAAATGCTAGATGAATTTGGTTACACAAGAGCACACGAACAAATTTTCGTAATGTTTAACAGAGAAATTTGTAATGCACTTGACTGCGCAATCTGGCGGCAGAACGGGAAACCGCAACAATAAGTTCTGCTAGAAGAATGATGCAATATTGTTTAATTATGATGCAGTTTTATTTAAAATACGCAGTAATGACCTGTTATTTTACGAATCCACTTGCATAGAGAATTAAAAAAAGTGAAATTCCTATGTACTACAGAGGACCATGGTGAATCCGACCCCACAGATAAATGAGCCCCGGATAATCAGAGTTTTACCGTACTTCGATGACCATCCAACTGTAGTAGTTGTATTCATATCAACTGCAGATTGTCAGCTGCAGTTTCATATCAACTGCATATATTCTGCAGTTTCATATCAACTGCATATATTCTGCAATTTCATATCAACTGCATATATTCTGCAATTTCATATCAACTGCATATATTCTGCAATTTCATATCAACTGCATATATTCTGCAATTTCATATCAACTGCATATATTCTGCAATTTCATATCAACTGCATATATTCTGCAATTTCATATCAACTGCATATATTCTGCAATTTCATATCAACTGCAGATCACAATAGATGAAGGGAAACTTCTAATCATCATTTGTAGCATTTTTGCTAGTTAATACATAACTTTTCAAGAAATAGAATAATAACACACTGCCTTTGGCATATATGGGATGCTTCTTTTCAAAGCGAATGTTTTTTATTTTCCACATTTAACACCCTCTAACAGTGGAAATTCAAATTAGTGGATAATTTCGAAAATACAAATATTAATATTTTATTTTTTCGCCCATTGTATGAAAAAAAAAAGCAATATTCTTTCAAACATTCTTGCCCCTCTCCCCCTTGGAGAAATTTCTGCTAACGCCACTGAATAAAGGGACATTTCCTCGGAATTTACGGAAAAATTAGTTTTTCTCAGTTTAAAAAATATAATTAAATTAAAAAATTTAAAAATATTTATCTTCCCATATGTGCTCTAAAAATATAAAACTATAGCATAGCGATGGTGCAATCAGTCACTGAATTCGTATACACTTCAAAGGAAGATATGGTGCCAGCAGCCTTGAGTAAGTAAATCGGTTCCCTATCTTGTAGTATGGGGGGGGGGGGTCTATTTTTTTTATAGCTTATAACATTTCCTGCATCACAAGCGTTCATCTGATGTATAAGTTATTACTTTCGGCCATCGCATTCCGAAAATATAGCGGAACAATCATTTTCGTATTTCCTCTATTTAGGGGGGGGGGAAGAAAGCATGGGGAATTAATTTATTTTATATAGCCTATGACAGTCCACCCATCGTCGTCATCATCATCCTCAAGCATCCATGGGCTACGGAGGTCCAAAAAGTTCAGAGTCTTTATTCCATTCCGTTTGGTGTATGTGGTCAGGACCCTGTGTGGTTTACTACTCAGTAGAGTAGAAAAAAAAGTAGTCTTAGTAGTCCAGATCAGTAGGCCACACTGATCAGGCAACCCTCCCCCTCTGTTCCCTTCCACAAGAATATCTCTTTTGAAAGTTAATATAGCAGTCCGAACCATGAGAAGGCGGGGCGGACATTAGGTACTAGGCCTGGCCGGTTCTGTGAATCACAGGGGATTGGTGCATAGCTCTTCTTCCAGTAACTACCTACCTACAATTTGCAGACCATTTGACGTGTAGCTTGCTACTTTAGGCACTCGCGTTCTGGAGACAAAAGAACAATAGTTTTCATATTTAATGAAATAAAAAAAATAGTTTTTTATTAAGGAGTTTAATGTAATTGGCAACTTCGCGGTATTCAAAACTACAGCTGTTGAAAAATTTCGGGCCTCGAAAAAATGAAAAAGTGTTCTGCTCCAGGAACGTGACTTACTTACTCCGTCCCTGATCAACTTGCATTTCTTTAAAAATAATAATAAATACCCCCTCAAGCAGCTGCTTGCCACAGAGGTCTGACAGGAGCCTGTCAGTTTATATGCCATAGTAGAAGATCTGTGAGGATGGCAGGTCCTCAGCAGAAAAACGACACGTATATGAAAATTCAAAAGTCGATTATGAATTAAGCAGATTTCGCTAAATTTATACGCAAAAAAACTCTCGTACCTCTTTCTTTTACTATGACATTTTTTGAAATTATACTTCTATTTATTACGACTGATGTTCCCAGCTATTTGGAAGACGTTGATGTATTTGGTCATGAGATGGAAGTAAATGAACGATTTATATACAAACTCCCTATCCCCCCCCCCCCCCCTCCACAGAATGAGCATTTTTCCCGTTTCTACCCCCGTGATGAAGGGGAAAATTCCCGTGATGAAGGGGAAAATTGTGTGTATGGGAGGGAAATGTTACTGAATACCCAGAGACAAAAATGACTGAAACAAAATCGGCAACACTGTGGAGAAGACAAGTTATGCCAGTGAGCCAGAAAAAAGATGGGAGGAGGGAGGGAAATAGGAATTATATTGCTATACAAACTAGATTTCTATTGCAGTGTAACATTTTCCCCTCCATTTTATACTTCATTAAATATATTTTTCATTGAAAGAAACTTTTATACTTTATTTGGTTTCTAGAAGATGCACTCCAACCTTATTACCACTTAATAACAATAATAGGAGATTCACGAAATATGCACGTTTAATAATTTTTTGCTTCCATTACCTCTACTACAGTATTGTGCGAATTAGTTGGGACAAGCGAAGAAACGCTAAGTCCCTTCCGCTGCAAGTCTAAACTTGTTCGTAACCTTCTGCTGCAAGTCTAAATTTGCGTATGTACCTGCAATGGACGCGCAATTTTAGACTTGCAGCAGAGCGATATCTGCAAGTCTAGAATTGTCTGTTGTGTTATTCTATTATTTACACTTCCACTTTAGTCGGAATTGATATTTCATAGGCTGAAAACGTGATTATGTAAGTAGTTCACAATTTTCATCGGAAACTTTTATTAAATACATCATGGACATCACGCCTCGTAAACGAGCTAAAATAATCGCTTTAGGCGAAAACACTTCACTTACTGCTAGGCAGATAGCAAAAGCAGTTGGCATCGGGAAATCCAGCATTTCATGGATCATGAAGCTGCATAAGGAGACAGGGTCCGTGGGCACGTCCCGTAAAGGACATTGTGGAAGAAAAAGAAAAACCACCCCTAGAGATGATAGTCTAATTCGAAGAATTAGTATCATAGACCCGAAGACCAGTGGAGACATCAAAAGGGAGATTGCGTCTCATGGGTTAATATAGATGCTTCCACCGTACGTCGTCGCCTTCTGGAGTGTGACCGCCGGGCTCGACGCCCCTCCAAAAAGCAGCTTTTGACACCCGCTATGAAGCAAAAAAGGCTATCCTGGGCAAAGAAACATCGAGACTGGACTGTGGAGAATTTGGAAAAAAAGTGCTATTTTCTGACGAAACTCACTTTGAGGTGCATGGCTACAGGTCAAATTTCGTCCGCCGCTCGCCTGGAGAACCTCTTTGATCCGGCCACAATCAGCAATCCCCCAAACACCCAACCAAGGTCATGTTTTGGGGATGTTTCACATCTTCCGGGCCACAGACGCTTCACCCCATTGAAGGAATGATGGACAGCAAAAAGGACATAGGCGTTCTGAAGGCGAAAATGGTTCCAACACTGCAGAAGCCGTTTCCTAACGACGATGAGGTATTTCAACAGGATCTGGCTTCATGCCACAATTCTAAGCTTGCTAAGACCTTCTTTACCGAGCAACATTTGAAGGTATTGGAGTGGCCAGGAAATTCACCAGATCTAAATCCCATTGAAAATTTGTGGGCCATTATTAAAGCGCGCATATCTAAGATGGATTGCACGACGAAAACCAAAATGATAGAAAGTGTCATGAAAGTGTGGTACCACGACCCTGAAGTGAAGGAGATGTGTGGAAAGTTAGTGGCATCAATGGTTGAGAGGGTGAAATAATTAGGTAATTAAAGCTAAGTGGGGTCATATTCACTATTAACTATTAAACAAATAAATATTTTAGTTGCGTCTTTGTTACTGCATTTTCCTATTGTCCCAACTAATTTGCACAGTACTGTAACATTCTCAATGTATGCTCTCCCTCCAGTAGGTTTATTGTATATTACATAATTAAACGAGTTAAGGAAATTTGAATATTTAACAATAGCAATGCCAGTCTTAAGAAACTTATACAAAACTGAAGAATGGTGAAAGAATTCTTTACACAAACTTCTAAAATAGAAACTTATTTTATTAAACACTTAGATACAATACTTATTACTAAGTTTTAATTAATTTTTGAAGTCAATTTTTGTGGCTGGCATTGTTATCACCAAATATTTAAATTTCCATAACTCATTAAATACTGAACGAATATTGTTGGAAATCGAGATATTGATTTATTTGATTGAGATCTTTATCTGCAATCACATTTTTCAAAACAAAAAAACTTATTTTTATAAGTTATAGAGCTTTCACCTTAGCTTTCCATTGACTTAACATAGGAATTTTTCCCCTTATTTATGGAAACCAGTGTAGAAATTTTACAAGTGTCAGAAATTGAACTGGGCCCACATGAACAATTCGAAGTAAACAATTTAGTCACAAAGTCATTTGTTAAAAAAAATTATATATTGGAAATAAATAGCAATACAAATAGAAAAAAACAATCATTATCCAAAGTTGAATGGGACATATTTTCTGCATAAAGTATACCATATTCGTGAAATATTACATTTTTGATTATAAATTTATTACATATCATTTTTCTAATCTGCAGATAGGATTAGAGTATACCATTTGGAGATTAACTTTGTGTCCAACTAGTTCACGTATGTTGTCAATGCCATATCTTATCATTGTTGGCCTGAAAAATATTTGAAATTTGATTATTTTTGATGCTAAAAAACATAAGCATAATAAAAACTTATGGTTTTTAGACTGAAATATATATATATCAATCAATCAATTTTATTTCATCATCATATACAATTTATAACAGAAAAATATGAGTGAACCCAAAAACCACATGGTTTGTCTGGGCCACTAAAGAAAATTAATACAAAAATCAATAACGACTTACTCACTAAAAAGATTTTAATATGCCCTAAATTTTTCTATAATCTTTTTTTTAAATCATCCTAGATTTACAATGTGATTTCACAATTTATTACTAATTTTCTCTTCTTATTAGCAAATATACCAAATGTATTATATTCAACCACAAAATGGCAGTAATTTTTTCGACGTTTCTAGGTATGCACTTAAAATCAGACAGAGAAGAGACCAACAGTGGCGTTCAGGATAAAAAAAGGGACAGAGAAGACAGTGTTACTTGAGTGAAAAACAATGAAGCTTATTTCTGATACAAAGGAAGTGCAGTGATGACTCAGTCAAAGGTCTACTAGTCTTAGCAAAAATTATTGCTGAAGGTTTAATAAATATTTAGAGAACTTTCTAAAGAGAAGAAATTTTGCTTGGTAGCCATTGCCTGAAAGAGCAGATTAGCTGTCAGTCAGTCAGTCACTACAACAATATGGAATTTCACCAGAGAGTAATTATTTTATACGGAAAAAAAATACGAATGAAGACAAAGGTAATCAAAGAGAAGGTTTTGTTATGGTACAGTGGGCCAAGCATTTCAAGAATATTTTGAATTAGATACTCTGCCATCATTGTTTGCAAAGAAGACAGATATGCTAAAATTTCAAAAACCTGGAGTTATTAGCCTTGTAGATTTGATTTAGCATTAAAGTCAGACATGCATGTTGTCCTATTTTCTGTTTAGTAAGATAATAATTATTTATGTGAAAAGCTTTGGGAGAGACTAGGTCCTGAAGTTCAATATTTGAAAGTATCCCACTTAGAATATAGTGATTATTTATCTCTCTGGCCAATTATGTTTACAAATGAACTGTTTTATAGTGCTATTAATGAAGTTAGCCAGGAGCAGACTTGATGATTGATATGTAAATTACTAAACCATGAAACTGAACAGGTAATACTTCAAGATTTGATTTAGGGAAATGGATATAGTGGATGATAGTCTTTTGTAAAGTGTTCTATGATAGTGAAACTAGAACTCTTTGCAAATAAGATTACACAAGGTTTGATGCTGGACTTCAGATGATTATGCAGCCTCTTCAGTATCAAGAGGTTTAATTTCACAAATAACGCTGAGATTAGATAAAAAAAAGTAATCAAACTATACTCCATTTAACCTAACTTGAGACCTGATGTAAGCAAACAGTTCTTTGCCTATTGGCTAAAGACCTCATCACCACTTCTAAGTGTACTTGCCCACATAAAAAAAAATGCAAAAATTTCTCTGATATATTGGTTTCAACAAAGCAATGGTCATGAAAAATAGATTTAGTATACATTATTTGGTTTCTAAATGATGCACTCCAACTTTATTAGCACTTAATAGTAATAATCAGGAGATTAGTGAACTTCAACAGCAAAAGGAAACTAAAACCACCAAGAAATAATTTAGTGAAAAAATGATTCACCGTTGAGTGGACTCCAAATTTACTCCAAAGATATTGCGGAAGTAAAGGAAATATTTACTATTAAGATGAAACTTCGATAAATGCAAGCCAAATGGTTTCTGAGGTGTGGGAGTTGATGCAATAAATAGGTAAGATTTGAAAGCATACTTGTCAATTTAGCAGAAGTAATAACAATACCGTAGGCAATGTATTACACAATAACAATTTCCAGCCAATCATGGACTGAAACATTTTGATTTTAAAGTTATATTTGTTCAAATGGTTTCTTAGATAATGTTTTTACTATTTCATATTTATACATAAACATTTACATAATTTACCACTGACTTTTTTAGCACCAGAGATATGAGGTCATACATCTTTGGTACTGTGTTTTATATCCAAGTGTTTGATGTGTGCTTAAAAATGAAGCCTCAAAATGTAACCAATAGCATTTATTTCTGTGTGCAATGATGTTAAAAAACACTTGCTTGTGTCATAAAGTTTGATTATGTTATGTCAACTTAAGTGGAATGGAGTATACTTTTAATTCTTAAATGAGGGAAGATGATTTTCTAAATGTATTAAGATTGATACAGATGCTAGAAATTGGAAAACCACCAAGTAGGGCAATGACACATGGCTGCTTGACCTGATGAATTCATTAGTGACCTACTGAAGCCAATCCAAGTGTAGCAGCCAGTGAACTTGCTAAGCAACTCAATCTGAGTAATTCCACCATTCATCACCGTATAAAACAAATAGGAAAAAATGACCAAAGTTGGAAAATGAGTTTTGCATGAATTGTCTCCAGCAAATCTTCGACAAGTAGACACTTCCACTTCACTGCATTCTCATCAATTTCTATTTTTGAACTATTATTGTAAACGAAAAATGGGTGCTTTACCATAGCACAAAATATTTTGAAAGTGGCTTAGTCCAAAGGATTTGGCCACACCACAACCAAGAGAAGGATTCACTACATGAAGGTTTTGCTAGGTATTTGTAAGGTATGTAAGGGTCTAGTCTGTTTTTGAAATAATGAATACGAATCAAATGATCACAGATAATATCTATTACCAGGGAGTCAATCATATATATTACTATTTGTTACCTATTTCATGATAAGTTGAAATTATTTATTATGCCAGAATACTGAAATAGAAGAATAAGTATGCTTGTTACCATTTCTATGGTATACATACATACACTGAAGAGCCAAAACATTTTATGTTAAGGATATATCTCTTATTAAGGAACACCTGAAATGTAGACAAATCCATCTTATATGCCATTTTGGCATCAATCTTGTAAACTCTTGTTACCACAAATTCTGATATACCATTGTTACCATCAATGTTGGATCATACTGCTTTATTTCTGCTATGTTTTACTTATACTGAAGAGCCAAAACCTTATGCCACCTGCCTAATAGGGGCGGGGGTGCTCAGTCAGTAGCGTGCCAGGCTCGTAATCTGTAGTTCCCAGGTTCGAGTCCCAGCTGGGTCAGCATTGAGATTTATCTCTGCAAAATTCCCCACCCTGTCAGTAGGGGACACCGATGGGCTTGGAAAGATCAGCGACCGTCGGATGGGACGTTAAGCCGTGGTCCTGTGTACGGGAGAACCATACCATGTGCACATTAAAGAACATGCTGGATGGCCTTGATGGGAGGCTACCATCTGTCTTCCAACAGTTGTTCCAGTGGATCCCCTCCCCCAACCTTCTCTGAGCCTTCGGGGTCCATGTGACCTGGCCATTTAGCCCATGGTGTGCAAAAAAGTGCCACTCAGAGGTAAAACAACCCAACCTAACCCTGCCTATGATGTTGGTCCTCCATGTGCCACCAAAACTGCTCTTACCCAGCAAGTCATGGATGCTACAAAATTTCTAAATGGTGTCTTGTGGTATCTGGTACCAATATGTTACTAACAGATCCTTTAACTCTTGTAAGTTATGTAGTTGAGCTGCCACAGATCATATATGCTGTTCCAACACAAATCACAGCTGCTTGATTGATGACTGGAGAATTTGGAGGTCAGGGCAATACCTGGAAGTCTTCCTCATGTTCCGTGAACCATTCTCGAACAATCTGGGCAATGTGGCATGGCACATTATCCTGCTAAAGAAGGCACTATTAGAGGGGAATACCATTGTCATGAAAGGATGTACCTGGTTTGCAATGATGTTCAGGTATGTGGTACGTGTCATAGTTTTCTGCATATGAATGACTGGACTCAAGAGTTTCCTAACAGAACATTGCCCAAAGCATTACACTTCCTCCAACAGCTTGTTTTCGTCCCATGGTGCATCCCAGTGCCAACATTTCCACAGGCAAATGACACACATGTACCCAGCCATCCACATGGTGCAACAGGAAACGAGATTCATCAGACCAGATGGCCTTCTTCCAATCATTCAAGGTCCAGTTTTGACGCTTGCATGTGTATTTGCAGGCACTTTCACCGGTGAACTGAGGTTAGAATGGTTTATCTCATATATGGTTATGGCTTACCTCTAGCATCGATGAGCTGTGGTTGGCCCACACCTTGCCAGTAGTTTGTGGTTTTTTTTCCCCTCCTTGGACCATTTTTTGAAGATACTAACCATGGCTGACCATGACAAGGCTTTGCATCTCAGAAATGTTCTGACCTAGTCATCTGACCATTACAGTTTGGCCTTTGTCAAACCTCACTTAAGTCCGCTGCCTTTCCCATCTGAAGAACAAGAATAACACTAACAGAGTTCAGTATCAGGTATTATTCATACCGTCTCATAACCTTCACATGTGCCATTGTTTATCTGCAGTTGCTCCGATTTGCATAAAGATGCACTGGTCATAATGTTTTGGCTCTTCAGTGTATCAGTACTATAGTTATCTATGAAGTTGCAGGAAATGGACAAAAAAAAAAGATACGTTTGTTTCATTTATTTATTAGAGGTTACATCTATGAAGTTACAGATTAATTCTTCTTTAGTGTTAGGAACTTAGTTTTAAAATATCCTCCTTGAATATTTAATAATAAAAGTGAATATGAATCTTAGTTTATAGCAAAACTATTCCATGCTGGCTACTAAGCACACACACACAAAAAAAAAACATTTTTTAAGTCTTAATCTTTTATACCATTTTTAAAACATCTTTGGAGAGGGGCATATCCCCCTCCCCCTGGATACACAACTCTTAGTAATTATAGCAAAATGCTGCAGCCTTTCTACCAATTCTTATTGTCCATAAGTTTTTTTAATTCCATTTATTTTTTTCTGTATGAAATTTTTAAAAAAACTATTTGGTCGTATATTTAATGGCACTAATGAAAATTTCACCAATAACAGTAATATTAATATAAGTTAGTATTCTGCAAAAGGCAATAAAGATGTTTCAATATGAAATAACTCATGAAAAGTTAATAACAAAGACTGAATTGAAAAAGTTCTATTTTTAATCAATATCTTGATAGTAGAGGCACATTTACAAAATTTTAGCAAATGGAACATAAAAGGTAAAATATATATTGATAATGCAGAAAATTACGCAAATTTACATGTGGAAACAAAAAGTTAATGTGCTTTGATTATAGCATCGCGAATATAGAACTTGTGCACAAAAAAATCACAATGCTAATACTTATTATATTCATAATATCAGTAAACTTTCAGAAGGAATGTAGAATCCAGATTTTGTATATATATATATATCCTTCATCAGCTAAGATAGTAATATAATGAAAGCAGATAAATAGAAGGTTAATTTGAACATGTTACATAAGGGGATATGTGGTATTCTATCACGTGCAGTTGAAATATGATGTTCATTAGATTGATACTTTGTTGTCATATTTTTATTGTTGCAAAATGGTAGATGAATTCTGGCAACTATATAGATTGTTGATTAGTACATTTTTGTTTGGGGAATATTTTACTAGGATTTTCCATAAATTTAATTAATAAATTTAAATATATTTATATACTATATTTTTATTATAAAATTCCACAATTCTTGATATTTTTGCTTGAAATAGTCTCAATGCATAACTTTGAAAACAAAATAAATAATTTATATTAATAATATTAAATATATTTTATAGGTTGTTTTATAGTTGTATATCAGGGCTCCAGAAATACAACTTAAATCTACTCACCTGAAAAAAAATTTACTTGCCCATAGTATATTAAACTGAGAGTTCTTAAATCTTAATCTTTTAATTTTTTATATTATTAAAATATTATTAATTATATATATATGTAAAAAATTCAAAATGATTTCCCAAACAAAAATTTATTGATTAACAATCCAAAATAATTGCCAAACTTCTTCCACCACTTTGCAATAATAAAAATGTGAAACCTAATGAATGTCATATATCAATTGCCCATTACAGAATACCACACATCACCTTATGTAACATCATGTTAAATGAACCTTTTATTTACTACTTTTATTATATCACTATCACAGCTCATGAAGGATATACATGTATATACACAATTGTATCAGAATAATATGACCACCTACCTAATAATGGGAATAACCACCCTAGGCCCGGATGAGAGTGGCGAGATGGCGTGGCTGGATGCAATGAGGCCCTGGAAGGTTGCCAGAGGCACATATGCCCATTCGGACTCCAGCAGAGCATGGAAGTTCCGGATATAACGTGGTTGTGGGTCTGCATGCCGAACCTGTCGATTCAAATGATCTCACAAGTGCTCTATGGGATTGAGGTCAGGCGATTTCACTGGCCAAGGGAGAACAGATACATCGCTGTCATGTTCCTGGAACCAGTCACGTACCACCTTAGCGACATGGCAGGACGCAGTCCTGTTGGTAGACACCATCACCACCAGGGTAAACGTCCAACTTGAAGGGATGCATGTGGTCAGTGAGGATGGATAGGTAGCCATTGGCATTCAGGGACCCATCCAGTGGTACCAGGAAAACATCCCCCAGACATGACACTGCCACCGCTGGCCTATACTTGACCAACAAGAGTGTCCGGGTGTTGGTTCTTGTGTGTCTGACACTGTATCCGCTACTTCTGTGGAGTAGAAACCTTGATTCATTGGAGAAGGCAACCTTTTCCACTTTTCCACTGTCCAATGATGGTAATCCCATGCGAACTGCAGGCATTCTTGCCAATGGACCTTGGTTAACATGGGTGCCTTTAAGCAGCTTCGACTCTGGAGAACCATGCATAACAGGGTTCGCTCTATTGTTATCGAGGACACGTACCTGGATAGTGTTATCGAGGACATGTACCAGCATTCATTTGAGTGGTTAATTGCTGCACTGTTGCACATCAATTGCCCTTTATCAATCGACGAAGGAGACATCCTCTGGGATTGATGGCCTTTAGAGCTCCACAGTTATGATGTCTTCTGGATATACTCTGTGTGCTAGCACTACATTCTTGGTACACCCTTACTACAGCACCTCATGAACCTCCCATGAAGTCTGCTGTTTCTGAGATGCTCCCACCCTTGGAGCGGTAGCCGATGATCATTTCTTTTTGAACACCCATCAAATCATTTTTATATTATTTATAAAAATTTTTCTCTCTCTGCCCATTGTGCTCACATTATGCACTATGGCTCATCTCTGCCCATTGTGCTCACATTATGCACTATGGCTCATCTGTCCTGGCCAGCCACTTATATCTCTGTGTGGTCAACCTTGTCATGTGCACTCTGTGATGCACCTGGGCGGGTACATTGTGATTCCGTGGGTGGTCATATTATTCTGATACGACTGCATATATATATATAATGGCATCTGAAATCTGGGTTCTACATTTCTTGTGTGAGTTTACTGATGTCACCAGCAATGTGACAGTTTTGTGCACAAGTTGCATGTAATGCTATAATCAAAGCACATTTACTTTATTTACTTCCAAATGTGAATTTGTGTAAGCTTCTGTATTATTAACAAGTATCATACTTTTTGTTGTCCATCTGCTAAATATCTAAGTATGCTTCTATAATTAGCATATTGGTTAAAAATGGAACTTTTTCTTCAATTAAATTTTTCTTATTTACTTTTCACTTTATATTTTATTTATTATTATATATTTACTTACTTATTGTATATATATTTACTCTTTGATTTAATAATTTGAATCTATCAGATAAACTTCAAAGTATAGCTTTCTTAAAAAAAAAACTCATACTCAATAATAGTTATACCTTTCTAATGAAAGTCCAAAACCTAAAACTACAAAATCATCTGGTAAACCCATTGGAAGCAACAATTCAGGTCGAAACATTCCAGAATTTCCTATTTCAATCCATTTCTTTAATCCTTCATGGTAGCCGAAAATCTCCATACTTGGCTCTGTATAGGGATTGTAAGCTGGCTTGAAGCGCAACTTAGTAATGCCTAGAAAGTGAAACAATCATTTTGTTTTAAAAGTTATGCATTATGGCTATGCCAAGCAAAAAATATCTGGAAACTGTATAAATTACAGATAACATTTCTTTTACACAACATATCCAAAATGGCAGACAATTCATATTTCATTTCTGAACAGGGCAGGGCAAAAGGATGCAATATAAATAGATGTTTAGTATCCAGGCTACACTAGAGGGGCTCCCCAAAACTCAGTATTTCTGATAATTATGTAAATAAAAGCACATTTTTATTAAAAATTTAAATTTACCTTTTTTTACATTTATATATGGGCCAGAATAAAGAATACCAAAATTTGACATTGCATATTGTAGTTATGGACAGGGAGATGTTCTATTGAGGGCATAGTATAGCCTTGGACTCCAAACAGGAAGCATTTGTGAGCAGCTGCATCATAATAAAATAATAAATACCCTTCAAACGGCTGCTTGCCATAGAGGTCTGACAGGAGCCTGTCAGTTTATATGCCATAGTAGAAGGTCTGTGAGGATGGCAGGTCCTCAGCAGATAAACAACACAAACATCCATACCTTATCTGGGGCTTGAACCCAGGTCCCTTAGATCAGTAGCCAAGTGTGCTAACCACTCGGCCATGGGATGGAACTTTTTTTTATGTAAGGGCAAGGGTGAAGAGGGTGGACCAAGTATGAAAATGACACACGAGTATTTTGAGGAAAAGTTTAACAAACCACCCCCAACTAAGTGAAAATTCTCAGATCACCAGGGAAAAGTCAATGGTGAGTAGCAAAAGAACTGGCTATGGAGAGAACATCTGTACAAAGAATGATTAATAAGCTGGGGACTTTTTCGCACAATTTGCAAGTTATGCAGAAACTTCGAGAACTGGATATGTCACAAAGATGTTTATTTTGCACTTGAACTCTTGCTGATGTTTATGAAGACTATAGTTTCCTCTGCAATGTCTGGTTTTCTGATGAATGCCATGTGCTGTTGCAGGGATACATCAATAAACAGATAAAATGAAGTCGAATGGCATCCTCATCATGCAAGAAACTCACTTTCTGCTATGCCATTTCTAAACATTGGACCTTATATTACTGAAGATAATCAGGTAAATGTGTCATGGTGAATCAGATATGTTACCTACAGTAGGTTATCAAATCCTTTCTGCACAATCTGAAATACTTCTGCAGAGCAAAAAATTTGCCTTTGATTCTAACATGATAGAGCTGCAGCACACACAGCTAGGAATGTGTTGCAGGTCCTCCAGCAGTGTTTTCTGAATCAGCATATCTCCAGGGGGACAGATTATACATTCCCTTCGAATTTGCCAGACCTCACCCCATCCCAAAGCCTAACTGTGGAGAATGCTTAAATGAAAAGGTGTATCACAATCCAATGACTTTTAACAATGATCAATTGAAGACCAACATCCAATGTGTACTGCACTCTATACCACTTTGATGCATCCCGGAAATGTTTGACAAATTTCCTTCCCAGATATGAAATCCGTTTGGAATGTTGTGATTCACATTTGGAGCACGTGGTTGTGTTATGTCATCTGTTTGTTCAATTTCCACTGCTGTAGTGTGTTTTCATGTTCTGTTTAACCTAGGATGCATTAAAGTGAGTACAATTCTCAAACTATTTTTTATTCTCATTTTTGGGTTGGGTTGTTTTACCTCTGAGCGGCACTTTTTTGCACACCATGGGCTAAATGGCCAGGTCACATGGACCCCGAAGGCTCAGAGAAGGTTGGGGGAGGGGACCCACTGGAACAGCTGTTGGGAGACAGATGGTAGCCTCCTGTCAAGGCCATCCAGTGTGTTCTTTAACGTGCACAGAGTATGGCTCTCCCACACACGGGACCACGGCTTAATGTCCCATACGACGGACGGCGGCCTTTCCAAGCCCATCGGTGTCCCCTACTGACCGTGGGCAGGGCGGGGAAATTTGCGGAGATAAATCTCAACGCTGACCCAGCTGGGACTCGAACCTGGGAACTACAGATTACGAGCCTGGCACGCTACCGACTGAGCCACCCCCGCCCCATCTCATTTTTGGTATCTTTACTCTGGGCCATAAACAAAAAATGGCAAAGGTTCTTTTAAGTTATTGCACAAGAAACCTGTTTATTATGAAAAATAAATTAGTTTTCCATTTAAATTATTGCTTTTTACCTGCTCTTGATCAGCCATTTTGGGACTGTATCCATGATATTACTTGAAATCTCTAATTACATCAGTTAGCTACAGTGTTATCAATTTAATCATTTTGCTTTTCACATCCTTAAAAAAATTAAATAGAGGGTGAATAATTCAATTTGTGGACTGCCATCACCAACTATTAGTAGCTTTTCTTACAAGTTAATACATGATATGTGGAAATACAACAACTCTTTGTGAGCATGGAGCGCTGCATGCAAAATCATGTTGTGATATGATCACAGGTAACAGCAGAACAGTAGCAGTTAATGCAATTTCTTTGATTTGGAAAGGTATTCATTTGTGTGTGTGGTGTGGTTTTCTGCAAGCTATTGCTGATTTGGAAACTGAGCAGCAGTATGTGATATGTTACTGTGTTTAGAAAGGCTTAAATAATGAACAGATAGTCACAGAAATGACTCAAGTATATGGAGAACAGCACTTTGTTGCCCAGATCTTGATACATCCTCCACAAAAATTGCATCCATCTGTGAAGTGTTTGCTCTACTTGAAAATCATACTTCATTTTAGGCACTGCTCTCCATACACTTAAATATTTTTTTCCTGACAATGTGTCTGGGCACCAGTTAAACCTCACCAAACATTGTAAAGTATCGCATACTGCCACTCAGTTTCCAGAGCCTGTAAAAAAAAAAAATCACGCATACAAAATCAAATCTATTTTTAAGGAAGGAAAATGTCAGAGACTGACTGTACTGTTCTGTTATTACTTGCTACAATATCACCAACATGTTTCAACTTGCATACATTGCTTTGCACTCTTGAAGAGTCTCATCTGTTTTGTCCAATATCATATATTAACTTGTATGAAAATCTGCTAATCATTGGCAATGGCAAATTCATGAATCAAATGATCCATCTTTTGTGGCATGGGACATGAGACAACACTATTATGCCCCTGGTAATCTGATGCAATGTTTGTGCTCCATATCTTTAAATTTCAGGATGTTTAAAACAATTTTATTTTCATAACAAAATTAAAGCAATTTTCAAGAAAAATTGGAGAGGGATCTCAAAATTTCATGCTTAACCCTAGGTCACTAAAGAGCATTGCACAGCCCTGCCTAAAGAAAAATCTTGGTGAATAAATAGAACACTTTAATCTATGCATGGTTTTCAAAAAAAAATACACTGAAAGTACAATTTATTATACACACCAGACTCATCTACAAACCTGCCCTATTCCACCACAATATGCAGCCAGCTAAAACCCCATTTGGGCTATAAATAGGTCATATACTTACCTGCTGTAAGCATACCTGCAGCTGTTATGATGGTAAACACAGCGATCTGAGTGAGTTTGATTGTAGGCAGATAGTCAGTGTGAGGGAGATGGGGTATCTATATCAGCAATTGCAGAATATATGAGATTTCTGGTGTGACCATCGCACATATATACCAGGACAACATCAAGACCAGCAAAACCTGCAGCCATCAGGAAAAATGTGGCAGTAACTGGGCTGTTAATGTTCAAGGTGAGCACTGCCTCTCCCGCATAACATCAGAACAGAGAACCATAATAAAATGTTGGCATTAAATGATGGGGCAACTATGAAGAAAGTTCATGCAAAGACTATTCGATGTACAGGGGTTTATCAAAATGATGGAAACATGTACTTACACCACCTCTGCTGTTTAGCGGAGGTGGTGTAAGTACATGTAGTGTTTGTTAATATTGTAAGTATATGTATTGTTTGTTGATATGTACTGTTTGTGGAGAACATTTTATTAATAAGCTGTAGGCCCACCTCAGGGGTTCAGAACAGATGCAATTCGATGAAGAATAGACTTATACAAGTTATGCACATACAGCAATGGAATGTGGGACCATTCTTCCCATAAAATATGACCCAACTGTGCCAGTGATTCTGGAGGTGGAAAGTGTGATCTGACCTTGTGCTCCAGATATTCCCACAAATGTTCAATAATATTGAGGTCAGGAGATTGAGGTGGCCAGGGTAGCTGCTGTACCTCATCCTCATGCTCTGCAAACCACAACTTGACATGCACACTTGTTTTGCACAATGCATAGGCGCATTATCTACTTGAAACCAGGGATGGTCATTAGGGAACAATGCCCACATTGGGTGCAAGTGGTCCTGCAGAATGGATTCATATGTTGCAGATGTGACATGACCCTGCAGAATAACTAATAGCCCTAAGGAATGTCATGATATGGCACCCCACAGCATCAGGGATTCACCTCCATACTTCACAGTTGGAACCAAACAGTTGGGATGGTACACTTCTACAGGTTTACACCAGACATACACTCTACCAGTGGTGGGAAACAATGTGTAGCATGATTCATCAGACCAGATGTGCTTTGCACCACCTTACACATTTTGTTGCATTGATGTTGGTAATCAGAGGTTTGTAGATTGCAGCACATCATAAATACCGGCATGATGAAGTTCCTGACAAACTGTTATGATGGAAAAGGGATCATTCTGACTGGTGTTCAACTCTGCTGCTATTTGCAGTGCCTTGTGCTTTTGTTATACAATCCATGCCAATGTTTGTCTATCCATATCTGACAACTTCGTATGGCGTCCACAATTTGCACATTTGGAGGCAACGCCCTGTCCTTTTTGATAGGTAGTCATAATCTTCAATATAGTTCTCGTATTACACCTACTATTTCTACCTTTTCTGGTTGCTGAAGGTCCTGCAAGATGTGCAGCAATGATCATGATTGGAGGTCACTGAGGTCTGACATTGTCAACAATTACACCAAAACAGCTGTTTCACTTGCATTTGTGGCACTGCCACATGGTAGCCGACATCATACTCCTCCCCTTTATATACTCACATTGTGGGTGATGTCATCCCTATGATATGTATACAGTATATTGTGTGTACTTCAGTGTTCCCATTATTTTATATCAGTTTTCCCATTATTTTGATAAATCCCTGTAATGATGGTACAACTGGGCTATACTAGATGTACCCACATCAAGTACACTTGTTAACAAAACACCACCAGTTACGAGGCTGCAGTGGGCAAAGGAGCATTGCCAATGGACTACGGAAGACTCAAAACGGGTAGCTGGGTCTGACAAATTGAGGTTCCAACTACAACATACCATCGGGAGGAGGCATGTATGGCATAGACCATAGGAGGCCATGGAACTGTCAAGTCTGAGTAATACAGGCCAGCAGAGGTGGTCTAATGTTCAGGGGCATGTTTACGTGGGCTACCTTGTGGCTCCTTATCCTATTGAAACCATCATCACTGCACAAGGCTATGTTGATGTACCTGCCACCCACCTACACCTGTCCATGGCTATCCATATATATAGCAGGATGCCTTCTTTCAACAAGACAGTGCCATCTCATAGCTCTCATTTGGCAAAGGACTGGTTGGAGGAGCATTCCAGTGAGTTCACATCCCGCAAGTGGCACTCTCCAGATTTGAACCATATCGAGCATCTGTGGGACACAGTGGAGTGATGCATTCATGCCCTAAACCCACATCAGCAACTCTGTCTTAGAGGGCAACCATCTGTGCTTTACAGATGGCTGCCCTGGAAGCCCATCATGGCTGCAATATGACCCAAATGTTTACAACAGCTGGTAAAGCACAAGCAATAATGTGCTACTGCTGTTGTGAGGATAAAAGGTGAACCTAAATGGATAAATAACCTAAATGTTAATGACTAATGCATTTGGAAAACTTTAAACATAAGCAACTATTGAAATTTCCTTTTTGAGTTTTAAAATTATAAACATACGATTTTGGTTCTCTGAAAACCATAACTAATATTCCACTGCATTCACATACTGAATCAAACTGAGTGAGGTATATTGGTTCATGATCTAATAGTTATGATTCTCTTTGAATATAAAGTCAGTGGTCATTAAATGATAACTGAGATACCCATGTTATGCCAATGGGAAATTAATTTAAAAGTTCAATAACTTCTAAAATAAGCATTTTATGAGAAAAAGTGACCAAAGATAAATTAAATATTCAAAATATCTGAATATTAATTTTCTGCTTCCATTTAATGTTTAAAGTAGTATAAAATTTTGAATATTTAGCAGAATGCCAGTCCTAAAAAAATTTGCAAACTGACAAATATTGAAACAATTTATACACTTACACTAAATGGATTTAAATAACATTTACTAAGTTTTAGCTTTTGAGGTGAATTGTTATGTTTGGCATTGCTGTTATCCAAACATTCAAACTTTGATCTCTTTATATACTATGTGAATTTTGTTCATAACTAAAACTAAAAAAAAAACTGCTCATCATCTAATGTTTATTACCAATATTCAAGCAGTTTCCTTACAATTTCAAGGCATTAAACTGTGGAGTTTTACACCACACTATTGCAGTCTTGCCACTGGCAGCCAAAACAAACAAACAAACAAATAAATACCCCCTTCAAGCAGCTGCTTGCTATAGAGGGTCTGACAGAAGTCTGTCAGTTTATATGCCATAGCAGAAGGTCTGTGATGATTGCGGGGCCTGAGCAGAAATACAACAGAAACATACATGCCTTAACTGGGCCTTGAACCAGGTCCCTTAGATCAGTAGCCAAGCACACTAACCACTCGGCCACTGGATGACTAGACACCTAGACACCATAACAAGTATAGATATATTGCCAGATATGGCAAGATGCAGACTTTTTGCGTGCTGGTAAGATTTGGGATTAAACCTCAATTTGTAAGCCTTGTACATTACTGATACCTTGTACATTACTGACACTGAAACATATACCTGTCCTTTTCTGTTTGATTATATGTATAATTTGTATTGATTTGTACATTCTAACTATAAATATTTCGTATTGACTACTTAAAACTAAAATTCAACTTACCAAGTTTGTTAAAAAATTGGTGTATAATGCCCATAAGGTCACCCAAAGTGAGTCCATAATCTGCAACAACTCCTTCTATCTGGTGAAACTCTGCCAAATGTGTTGCATCTAGTGTTTCATTACGAAATACTTTGTCAATGCTAAAATATTTTGTTGGAGTCAAGTTTTGCTGAAAAGGTTAATAATAATATAACTGATTTTGAAGGAAATATACTATTTAAAAGAATTTCAATGATAGTTTGAAAGAAGTTTTTAAAGTAAATATTTAAAAGCATATAGATAATACTGATACAACTAAGAACTGAAGTTAGTTTTAGAAGAATGCTTTGATCTGTATTCTGTGACTTATTTTAGAAGAAACAGAATTTTTAATAATGTAGATAAGTACCAAAATCCTATATAAAGTTAAACTTAAATTCACAACATATAATACGTTAACCTTTTACATGTCAATAATGTATGCATCTATTGATAAATGACAAAATCATCAAGAAGGCATACATTACCCTAGTCGAATAAATTAAACTTCACTTTCAAAAAAATACAAATGTCTGGTTTTAAAACATATCAAAGATAAAAAAACAGTCTCAGTGTCACAAATAGTAAACAAGCTCACTATATCATTAATGCTAGATGAAAATGTTGAAAAAAATAAAGATTTCAGTTCTGGCAAATTCTGCAGCAATAATAAAAATCTCAACAGATTTGCAGCAACATGCAGTAAATGGCAACTTATGACATTTTCCACTAATGAAGGTATTTTTTTTCAGTGCACATTACATATTTTGGCTTCTGCACTTTGGAGATGTTCATAACAAAGCACCTACAGGTTAAGTGTACTAGTACTAAAAAATTTCTAATAACCTCAGGATGGCATAGTGAAACATTTTGAGTGAAATACAATTTTTTTTAACCTTTCAATGAAAACACATCAACCAATTATTTAAAATAAAATTTCACACATCAAACCCTCTCAACATAGAAGTGGGGGGCATTAACCTCCACCCCTTGGCAAAATGGCATTGCCATTCTTCTCCCATATTTGGGAAGGGTGGGGACTGATTTCCAAGTGAAAGAAAATCCCCTTTGTTTACACTTCTAAGACTTCATTCAATTTCAGGAAATAACAAAATAGTCTCTTTTTATTGGGAAACCAAGGAACATTAATAACCTAAATCATTTAAAAAATATATATATATACAGCAATGAATTGTAAGATTTTCCTATCAGGAAATAAACAGGTAAAGACAGACCAAGATTTAGAAAAAATAAAGAGGAGGGCAAAGTGATGCAATCAAGACAGAAAAATGTAAAAGGGAGGCAAAGAGGCTGGATTTCTATGCAGTATAACATTTTTCTTTCTGTTTTAGAGGTCTTGAAAATTTCTTGAAAAATGTGTAAAACATGCACAAGTTTAATATTATTTTTTTGTTTCTATTACTTTTATTAGCATTCTCAAAAGATGGGGGGGGGGGGAAGGACCCTCAAAGATGCTCAGAATTGTTTTACCTCTGACCAACACATCATAGTGTACACTTTTTTTGTACACTAAGAGCCAGATCACAAGGATGCTGAGAGCTCAGAGAAGGTCTGGATGAAGTGCATGAGAATTTCAATACCACTTGTCCAAGCAGGCTTTGTCACGTAGTTAATTTACAGACTGCACATGGTCCATCACTAATGCACCGAAAAGTGGTCAACCCATAACTGTTACCCCACCCAAAAACGAAATGTTAGTGGCAGGAGCATTAGTACAAAGCACAGAGAAATGAAAAAATGAGGGCTGCCAAAGAGCTAAGCATTTCATGCAGATCTTTGGGTCGACTGATGTAGTGTTTATATTTGAAGGTCTATATTCTGACTGAGAATATAGACCTTCAAACTGAGGCTGATCCATGGTTTGTTAGAAGACTGAGAATTGCAATTCTGCAAGATTGTATTGAATGAGGAAAGACAATGCAATGGACTCCTTTATATGATTATCTGGTCTGACAAAGCTTACTTCAAACTGTCATCTCTGTCAATAGGCACAACTGTGTTTATTGGTCATCTGAAAAACCCCACATCACAATACAAGAAAGCTAAACCAACCAGATATTACAGTTTGGGGGGAATTTCATGTTTTGGAGTCACTGGATATGTGTTCTTCAATGTGACAGTCACAAGAGACATATCTGAACATGTTAAGGAACATTGTCATACCACAACTGCAGCAGCAACAAAATTTCAGAACATTCTTTCAGAAAGATGGTACTCCACTTTATTGTTCTTTAAATGGGCATGACTTACTAAGTCAGGAATTACCCCAGAGGTGTAGGTCAAATATGTCCAATTGAATGGACTCCAAGGTCACCAGACCTTATAGCTGTGGCCTTCTTCCTTTAGGAAGCCCAGAAACAATTGATGATATGAAAACTCTTTCTTTCAAGAACTTTCAAGAATTGAATGCAAACAAAGTGTCTCTCAGTGTGGCAGACTCCAGGAATGTATGAACAATGATGGGAAGCAATTTGAGCAATTAAGGGATTGACATTTCTATGTTTATGAGTGACTAATTTCCACCAAAATGTAAGAAATAATAACTTAAAACAGACAAACTACTTTTGCCTCCTTCTGTATATTTCAAATGGGAATTTTTTTTTAAGTTTCACATTATATACTAGGAGTACTTGTGTCCATTTCTGGGCTGTTATTTCAGAATCTGTCAATGTTTGGAGACAATGGGGACTGTGTTGGGTTGTTTTACCTCTGAGCGGCACTTTTTTTGCGCATCACGGGCTAAATGGCCAGGTCACATGGATCCAAAGGCTCAGAGAAGGTTGGGGGAGGGGACCCACTGGAACAGCTGTTGGGAGACAGATGGTAGCCTCCTGTCCAATGGGGACTGTGGAAAAGCTACTTTTCTTTAATGAGTATGCATACAACCTAAAGATTTGAAATGACTAAAAATTGACATGTATAATATAAACACTTTATCATTGCAAACAGTTTACCTGCTGAGATAATTTATAGAGCATCCTTGCACTAACTGCTGTTGTATGTGTTCGCAACAAGTTCTTTTTAGCTTCTTCAATTTTCCAATCATACTGATACCTATGAAACAGAAATAATTTCTGACATATAGAAAAATACATTCAACAGCACATTAACAAATTGACTTAAATTTTCTGATCATGTGTAAATCTACTTTCATTTCTCTGACCAAATCTTAGTATATTTTTTCTGCCTGATTTTTAGAATCAGTAAGAACATTGTTTTATATACTGTTAAATCTAATAGGTTAACTGCACCAAACATTAGTAGTTTTAAAAATTAAAAGCATAATTCACGAATTTACACAAACTTTAATGATTTTATCCCTTTCAGTCTAATCTATTACTCAAGTGCAAAAAGTTTGTTCCTAGTAAATTCCAACTTAACTCTTAGGGCCGCAATTTGCAACAGTAATGTTACAGTGATTCCAATTGCTTCTTAAAAATGTATGTAAAAAGCTGAAATGTATGTACAAGCTTATGGTACCTCAGCCACAACACTAAGGTACAGCAATTTCAACTCAGCTGCAATACAACAGGCCTGCAACATGAAAATTGCAATTTTCCTGCGATTTGCACTGGGGACTTCTTCAGAGTGTTGTTGCAAATGGTTTGAAACACTCCATTGTAGCACAAAGAGAAACTGACTGCCCTTCTGTAGTTAGGGTAAAAACAATTACACAGTTCCAAACATTAATTTAAAAATATTTGTTTAAAATTTATTACAAAAGCAATACATTACCCTTGAGATCCATAGCCTCCTTTGGAATGCACCTTTTTGACACGCTCTAAATAATCCATTGGAAATTCATTTGCAAATTGAGGGTCTAAAGAAATAATTTGAAAGTGTGAAGAGTGTGAAAAACATTGTACAATGCATTCAAAAATGCGAAAAATACAAATAACTTTTCTAAAACCTACAAATCGGTTTCAAGGGAAGAATGGAAAAGGAAAAAAAATAAATCGTATATAGTAGCTGTAATTTTGGGTGAATGGGCAGGTGGCCATGTAACATCATTAGTGGCAGAAAATGTCAGTTTCCCTGTGGTTCCGTGGCAACTTGAGAAATCAGTCCCAAATTTGGTGGGGTGATCCCACTTAGTTCTAGCTCTGTTGGGGCAACAGATCAGGCTTCTAGCTGCCATGGGTGAGGAGTGATCCCTCCAAAAACCATTCTGTGTGGTTCCGTGGCAACTTGAGAAATCAGTCCCAAATTTGGTGGGGTGATCCCACTTAGTTCTAGCTCTGTTGGGGCAACAGATCAGGCTTCTAGCTGCCATGGGTGAGGAGTGATCCCTCCAAAAACCATTCTGAAATTTCTGGGGGCACTGCTGTCACCTACCTTGAGAATGAAGTAGTACATTGCAAGTAGTATGTGTGGAAAGATTAAATGAAGTGTTATTTCATGTCAAGCTTGTGGCATGGATTTAATTAGTATAAAATATTTAGTGTCAAATAGAGCATAAGTAGCTTATAATTCATAATGTATTTAATTTGTTGTGTTTAAATTTTAGCCTTACAGAATATTACACTGAAATTTTGGTGTAATAACTATAAATCAATGAAAAATGGCCATAAAATCTAAAGGATTGTTATTGCATTTAAGAATAAGGTATTTTATTTGACTACTTACTAGAAACTGACATTAAAAATAAATACCTCCTCAAGCAGCTGCTTGCCACAGAGACAGAAGCATATCACAGTTTAATACACCATAGAGAAGATCTGTGAGGAAGGCGAGACCTCAGCAGAAAGACAACATAAACATCCATGTGTTACCCAAGGTTTGAACCTAATTCTCTTGATCAGTAGCTAAGCACACTAACCACTCAGCCACCAGATCAGAACTTTAATTCTTTACTAACTTTCATTTATGTAACATGTAATAATCTTGTAATTAAGCATTTAAATATCATTTAAGTTGTTAAAGTTCATTGATAATATCATTCATGATCAGTTCATATACTGGAAGATTCCAGAACCACAGTTTTATATACCAAAGAACCCCACAGTTTCTGATATAACACAAGTTTAAAATCTTTCCTGATAGAAATCACTCATTTTAAAAGTTTTTTAATCCAAGAAATTTACAAATTTAAGTTGGTAATACCCACATGATAAATAATATATTCAACAAGTTGAAAAATGCATCAAAAACGATAGCAGAAGGCATTGTGCTACTATGGCAGCCATTACTGAGACCTAAATTGTTAGTGATGCCATTTTGGTTATTTTATTTCTTCTAAAATTTCAGAATTAAATTATTATTGGTTGAGAATATATTTTAAATGTTACCATTACTTATATTCTAATAATTTTGCCATGTTTTTTAAAATTTCAATAGAATTTTTTTATCAAATATAATTTATGTATTTCAAAAAGTATATACTTTAGAGTCAGCTACATTATCCTGTATTTTTGCTCTTAAAATTATTTTGCCATTTTTTAGATTAATATTTAATGTGCATACAAAGCAATTAATTATTTCTAAACTAAAATGACTTTTTGGAATTTCAGTCTAAGAAGCAAACAGCCTAAATTTTGGTTTCAAAATGAGCTATTTCTGTTTATAGCCATAATTCATAAATATCTAAAAAAAAGTTGATGTCTTTTTAATATAATTTTTTCTGTAATAATTCACGGGTTTATAAATGTATTTTGTGAATTTTATGTAAGTTTATTATCATATTTTTGGGAATGTTCTCTAGCAGTAATGCAACCTTGACCCAGAAATAATTTCAATGCAATTTCCATTAAGCGTTATATGCTGTTGCATGTTTATATTTAATTTTTTTTTCTGAAAGTTCTTTAGCCCTTTTATATATTTTGGTATTTGTTTTAATGAATATATCTTATTTTCAAAGCAAAATAAATTTTCTTCATCACTAAGTTACTTCAGCATTTATGTATAACACTGCTCAAATGAAAAGTGAACAAATAGGAAATGAAGCAGAAATCATTTATTGATCTGTCCAAATTTGCCTTGATTATTGAAAATTTGTCCTAGCATGACAATCTCTTCTTTAGAGAGACTTTGGCAGTTGCATAAGGAAGTCTGTGACAATGCACTGCACCTCTTTGACCTCAAATGCCTTCTTTCCATGGCATTTGTTTAGAGGTCCAGAAATGTGAAAAATAGGGGAAATGCCAGGACTACAGGAAGGATGTTCCGGGTATTTCCAACCATATCTGTTCAGCATTGTTATTGTTGCCAGGGAAATATGGAAATAGGGATTATGTTGCATAATGTCTGCTCCCATATTGCTCAAGCCCTCCCTGTCTTACAACAATTTTCTTATTCAAAAGTCCTTTGTGCTTTGACTTTATTCCCTGCCTTTAAATGTGCAAAGTTTTACAATATCCTGCGAGTTGAAAGTGTCACTATGATACAGAAACTCAATCAACAGCAAACCCAATAGTCAATTTAAAATGTTATCATACTGCACATTGTTCAACTTTGGATGCTTCCATGCAGGATTTGTCCAAAATACACAAAATGTCATGTTCAATGTCAAAATCAAAATGTTCATGTCAAGCTGATACTTGCCACTGATTCTGGTTTTGACGAGTTCCATTTATATAGGCATTTCCCTACATAAGCATATAAATAACATTCAGTCAAATTATCCAGATATAGAGGTTGTCCACTTTTCATCTCAATAACTCTTATACATAAATATCAATGTATATACAGAGCAATTCAAAATTCATGCAACCCAAAATGTAAATGCTTATTATTTCACTCCAACTGAATAGAATTAATACCGATTCTAATGTTGGCAACCCTGCAGTCACTGACATATGCAACGCTGTTTAATTCTCACACTGTAAGTTGTTTGTTGGTGATATGTATTATACTAGTTGCCCATAATGAAATTTTTCTAGGTCAAACATGCATACATAGTTGAATGTTATTTGACAACCAAATCATTTTAACTGTTCAAGCTGACTTCAATGAACAGTTTCCTGATTCACCAGTACCCAAGAAGTCTACAATATCATGTTTAACTGCATGATTCCACAAGATTGAAAATGCACATGACAAGAAACTACAGATCAGCCTTCTCTATTAAGTGATGAAAAACGTGAGAATATTGATCAACGTTTGCAGCAGTCACCCAAGAAATTGCACCCTTGTAACCCTTTGTTAACAATTTGTAAACAAAAATTGGGAATAGATGAAATTTTCCAATTGGGTTGCATAAATTTTGAATCACTCTGTATAACAATATAAATGCATATTTATGAAATTAAGATAAATAAAAAAAAATACCCCCTCAAGCAGCTGCTTGCCACAGAGGTCTGACAGGAGCCTGTCAGTTTATATGCCACAGTAGGAGATCTGAGAGGATGGCAGGACCTCAGCAGAAAAACAACACACACAACCATGCCTTACCCGGGGCTCGAACCCAGGTCCCTTAGATCAGTAGCCAAGCGTGCTAACCATCGGCAATGGGATACATTCAATAAATTAAAGTAATAATGGAAATATTCTGAAATATTTACATTGAAATAAATTAGAAACAATAAAATTAACTTAATTTTTTATCAAACTTAAAATGAAAAAATTTGGTAAAGATTTGCTTTTATTTAAAAGGAATGCTCACACTATCAACAAGGATGGACTGGCTTAAAGTCCCTTGGGGATAACAAAATAAACAGGTAATACATGTAATAGATATGAAGCAGTCAACAAAGAAGTGTGCCAAATTGGTCAAGTAACTCTTCTATCTAAGCAAAGAGTAAAATTTTAATCTTAATGACAAATTGTTTTTCATGAAAGGGGTGATTAAGGAGGCATTGCTGGCATCTAGCTATTAAATGTATGCGAGATTGGTTGGATTTGACTCAAGTAGCATTTCTTTCATCTACTTAATGAAATGATCATACAAAATCTTGGGGCAAGAAGGTGGGGAAGTAAGGATGCTATAGACATCCATTAAGAGCAAATAGAAAGCCTCAATAAATAATTGTTAGACACAGCTATTTAGGTATAATTTAATATTGCTGATTAATACTGTTACATAAAATGTCTCAAAAAATTTCAAAATCTCAAGAAATGAGGAGTGCTATAAGAGAAATGGGTAGACTTGCCCTATGGCTAATATCTTTGCAATTTTCACCTCACTCATTTATTTACCCTAATTATGGAAACCTAGAGTAAATAATATCATAAAGATATTTACCAGTTGCTTGTAGCTTGTACAGCAGCGATGGAGTTCATTTCAAACTGGTGATTTCTTCCAGTTGAATTGGTAATTTACTATATGAATTCGGCTTCAATTTACTAATTGTCATTGGCATCAACTAAACATCGCTAATTCAACTTGAAGAAATCGCCAGTTTGAAATGAACTCCATCGCCACTGTACCAGCCTACAAGCAACTGATAAATATCTTTGTGATATTATCTACTCAAGGTTTCCTTTGTGGTAATTGGCAAAGGATAATTGTAAGGATTTATGATAATTAGGATATATAAATGAGTGTGGTGAAAATTGCAAAGATATTAGTCATAGGGCAAGTCTGCAAGTATTCTTCACCCATTATTCATATAATACTCCTCATCTCTTGAGATTTTGAAATTTTTGAGAAATTTTATGTAACAGCATTAATCGTGAATATTAAATAATAGAAAGCCTCTTTACATGACTTGAAACTTGTTGTTTGATATTCATGTAAACAACCAAAGGGAAGTGGCTTTTGCAAACCAATTATCTTTTTCAACAAGAGCAATGCACAGCAGAGAAAATCTTATCATTGAAAAACTTGAGAGCCTCAGGTTCTCAGCTCCAAACGCTGGCATTTCACTTTCTTTGGCAAAAAGGAATTAGGTTTTGTGGTATGCAAAAATACAAATCAAAAATTAGGAATTAACTTTTAAATACTGAGGAAATCCTGTTTAAATTTATAAGTCATTTATCTGTTAAGGAAAATTATTTAGATCAAAACAATTATGCTCCAAATTTTGCAGATCATATCATGATTTCAACTTACCAGATATAAAGAAGGTGTCATGTGCATCTCTGGCTGGGTGCTGTTGCGGCTGGAACAGAGCATCAAAATTCCAAAAGGAGCTTTCTATATAGTTGTTTGTAGGCATTTCAGTAAATCTGAAATGAGAAAATATACTAAGTACATTTAACTGGAATTTTACTACATTACTCATTTCAAAGAGTGTCATATTTCCTATGTATACTATGTAGTAGACCAAGTTCTCTTTCTGAGGCAGATTCTTAAGTAGTGCTTAGAGCAGAAGTGGCCAACCAATGGGCCACAAAGCTTGACCGAAAAAAAATTGTTATAAATGAGACAGCTGTTGAAGGAATAAAATGTGCTTTGTTCAAAACAAAAATAAAGTTATGCTAGTAAACAAGTAATAACAAAGGAGAATAGATTTTACACAGAATACCAACCAAAATCAATTTGAACAAAGCAATATTTATATGCATCAAGAGAAAGCACACATCTATCATACATTAGTTACTGCAAAAATTCATCTTAGCAAAAGGTGAAGTACATTTTAGGTTTTCCACAGTTCCCATATATAGTGGAAAATAAGCATTTTGCATAAATTTAAATCTGATTTTTAAATTTATGTAAAATCCTTATTTTTCACTATGTGTGGGAATTGACATATCAGAACCTAAAACTAAATGTATGCACATATGAATAGTGGTCCACCAAAATGTTTTTGCTTTTTCAATTGGCTCATCTTGAAAAAGGTTGGTCACTCGTGGCTTAGTTTAAAAAATAAGTCATTACTAGCTTCATAATTTCAGTAAGTTTTTTGGTTCTGCTGACTGGCGTAATGTATAGTTGATTACAATTCTTACAAAATACCTGAAAAGTTAATCTAATGATAGCACTCTATAACACTGAATTATGTGTACTCACATTGTAACGTATTAAATAATATATCCTATCACTATCTGTATTGCATTCTGCATTCTTATCATTTTACATATTTTATATTGTATTATATTATTAAGCAATAATAAATTTTTGTGTGTGTACATACATATTATATATAATATATTGTATTATATTATTAATCATAATAAATATACAAACTGTTGACAAAGAATTCAAAGAATAAGCTAACTGGGACTTTAAACCTTCCAGATCTTGGCACTCATGGTACCAGCTATGATAGGAAACTGCAACTTTTCAGTATTGTGTGCGTACATACTTGCTTGTATGTGTACATACGTATTATACACTATATTGCAAAAAGTGTCCTGACACTTTCATGTTAAGTGAACGAATAGCCACGTTAAAATCTACCTAACGTTGAAAATAAGCTTTTTACGGAAAAAAGTCACTAGACATAAATTTAAGATCTCGGTCAGAGCTCTCTAAATCTCTATTTTCTATAATATTAATCTAATATTTAAAGAGTTATGGAAACTGAAACATTTAAGTGAAACTTTTGCTAGTTTTGAAAATTTACTTCGAAAAGTTAAATCACAACTGTTATAACAAGTTGTTCACAATATAAATGTGATGTTTGAATTTTGTGTAAGGTTTTTTGAAGTTTTCATCAATTTGGGGGGGGGGGGGATGTTTTGGGAGTGTGGTGTGTGTGATAACATCTGTTGTTAAATATTATAGCTTCTATAACTCTTTATACATTAGATTAATATTATAGAAAATAGAGATTTAGAGAGCTCTGACCAAGATCTGCAATTTATGTTGTGACTTTTTTTGTAAAAAGCTTATTTTCAAAGTTAGGTAGATTTGAATATGGCTATTCGTTCACTTAACATGAAAGTGTCTGGA
Organism: Ryuthela nishihirai; assembly: GCA_038380435.1. Taxonomy (NCBI): domain Eukaryota; kingdom Metazoa; phylum Arthropoda; class Arachnida; order Araneae; family Heptathelidae; genus Ryuthela; species Ryuthela nishihirai. The sequence continues at coordinate 66,735,653 of JAWZYU010000019.1, read as the reverse complement.
CACTTTTTGCAATATAGTGTATATTTTGCATTGTATTATATATTCATCAATAATAAATATATAAACTATTGATATAGAATTCAAGGAATAAGCTAATTGAGACTTTAAAAATGTACCAGATCTTGGTGCTTGTGGCACCATTTATGAGAGGTGAATATTAAATAATAGAAGTAATAATTGCAACCTTTCAATATTGCTCACAATTAGATGTAAATTGGTCCAATTTATATTTAACTCTGAGCAATATTGATAGGTTATCATTCCCAATCATAGATGGTGTCCAGAGTGACAAAATCTGGAAGAGATAAATTCACAATTAGTTGATGAAATGAACTAATCATTGGCAGTTTAGTGGTGAGAATATGCAGCATGTAACTATAACACAGTTTGAGTCCCACTCATGGTGAAACTCATTTTATGAGTAAAATTATTTCTTGTATTATTATACTATGCCAAACAGGACTTGTTAGAATTGGCTTACAATGACCAAGAGCAGCAGCTGTAGCCCAGGACAGGTATGTTTGAAAGACTAAATTACACACTCTGGTTCGACCTTTGTAGCCTATGGCAGCATGAGGATTTTGTTTGCTTGTGTATGTGTGGATGCTTGCTTGTGTGTGTACATACATATTATACTGTATTGTATAATAAAAATTCTGTATATCTTAGCCAAACTGCAGAAAGCAAAATTAAAAATCATTCAAATTTTAAAATGTAATAAGACTAATATTCAAGACCAAATATAAGGGAGACACTACTCCCATCCATCCTCGGAAATTTTAATGACCAGAATGGTGGAAAAAATTAAACATCTATAGTTTTCACGAATTTTTTTAAAAGATCACTAAAATGGGGGAGAAAATATATATTGCAATGGCATTCAGTGTGCTACAGTAACTTATTTGGCCCCCCCCCCAAAAAAAAAATGTTAATTTTTATATCCTTACTTGGCAATTTTCAGCTCATATCCATCATATTAATTTTTCTCAATCACAATTATGATTAGAATCAGGTTTCACAATGAAACAATGAGTTGGGTGGCTTTACCTTTGAGTGGCACTGTGGGCTACACAATGGGCTAAATGGTCAAGTCACAATGAACCTAAGGGTTTAGAGATGGTTGGGGAAATGGGATTCAACTGGCAGCTATTAGGAGACAGATGTAAGCTTTCTGTCAAGGCATCCAGTGTATTCTTTAATGTGCTCCGAGTATCGCTCTCCCACACATAGAGTCACAGCTTTACATCCCATATAACAGACAGTGGTCTTTCCAAGCTCATCGGTGTCTTCTTTCTGACCAAGGGCAGGATGGGGGTTCAGCAGAGATAAATCTCAATGCTGGTACAGGTGGGACTCAAACAAAGGAAATGCAGATTACAAGTCTGGAACACTACTGACTGAGTCAACCTCTACCCCTGAGGAAACACTGAACTATCTTTTCAACTTAGTTAATAGAAAAAGCTAAAAAAATATTGTGATAGTTTCAGGATTACATATCGTATTTTATGAAGGGAGAGATTGTATTGGTTTGGTTATGTTGCTTGCATAAAGGATTGCAACTTAGTGAATGGTTATGAACAGTGTGTGTAATGGTTTGGGGAAAACCTAAAATTAACTGAGAGAACAATGTCAAACACAACTTTATTAGAAATGAGATGAAGTAGTTGTTCCTCAAGATAGACATGTATAGGAGAGCTAATTTATAGTCTTTTTGAAACTTAGTAGCTCATGGCTCTTGAGTATTATGTTTTATTATGTATACTGTTTTACTTTTGAAAAGTAAATAACAAGAGCTATATTTTTCTGCTAATCTTTATTTAAATATGTAAAAATTATTCCTTGTATTATTATACTATGCCAAACAGGACTTGTTAGAATTGGCTTACAATGACCAAAAGTAAAATGTAGATGATATTTACCGCTCAGCATAAGATTACAGCAAATATATATATATATAGAGTAACTCTATGTTTTAAAGGAAAATTTTTTAGAAGTTATCACAATAACAGTAAAACTACATCTTATTTAAAATTTCAAGAAATTATAGAATTAAACTGACAAATTTATTCACTCATATTTCAATTTTCTTGTGACCTCAAGTCAGTATAGTTACCCCATTTCCAGAAAGATTTGTTTGAATTCTGTTTTCACTTTCATCAAAGGATGGCGATGACCACAATCAGGTAGAATACCAAAAGCATTAAAATTGTAAGGCTTGAATTTCTTTTGTTTCCATGAGGCACTGGAAAAGAGGGAAAGACCAACATTGTAATATTACATGGTTTTTTTTTAAGGTAAAATATTTTGATAAGCAGTTGTATGTTTATGCATCTAAAACATTCTATTAAAATGCATTATGCTAAATTCTTAACCCCTTGTGTGTCCAACTGGGTCACTTTTCCAATTCTAGTGGCTTTCCATTTTCACTTTTCCAATTCTAGTGGCTCAGAGTCGATCTCCCATTGTGTAATGCAAAACTAAATTTTATTTTTTTTCAGAAATCAGTATTTTTTTAACTATTTTTAATTAGATTTTAAAAATAACATTTTAGTCTATGATATATATATATTTCCTGTTGATTCTGCTTGAAAAAATTAGGATAAGTTACAAAAAGAATCTATTTGAGCCTGTAGTGATTGTATGCATTTGTTGAATCACCATAAATAGCATCAAATAGCGACAATTTAGTTTATACCTTTATTCTGCCTTATCATAGTAGATTATCGATTTGTTTTTTTTCATTTGTGGTATTTTGATCTATTTATAGCTCTAGTAGAGGTATAATGCTTTCTAAACTTTTAATGTATGTTATTAAAAGTTGAGTAAGTGGAACATATTCATTGAACAAATTGCATAAAACAAAATTCTGATGGATTAGAAAAATATTTAGAATACATAATTTTTGCTTGGTGAGATTTAGTCAGACTTTGACTTAATAAGAAAATAGAGTAACACATAATTTGTAAGTTTACAAAAATTATTTTAAATAAATCTTGAATTTATACTCCTTTTAATAACAACAAAATTAACTTTCAGTTTTTGTCTGTTAAAATTTACAAAATAGTATATACAAGAAATATACCTAGCAATCATTTCTGGGGTAAGATCTGTTTCTTGCTTGACAAGTGATATTCTGAAATCTGGTCCTTTTCTAATTTTATAACTTTTCAGAACTCTAAAATTTTCAGAAATATTTTAAATTAAAAATATTATATTGCTTAGACTCTAGCAACAATTATATGACTATGAATGTAAAAGATCACAAATCTATCCAAATTTTATGTAATTTATACTATGTTATGTCTATGATATTAATTTCTCATTGATGAAACTCAGGCATTTGTGCTACTAATAAAATGATGTTTCAAAGCAGAAACAATATTTTTGAACTGGCCATAATTAACAAACTAGTGAATTACAAATCTCAGAACTAAATTTGCTTAAAGTACAAAACAAGCATAAGAGTTAAACAATTAGGAAGCATAAAAAGTTCACCTGGCTACGATTCAGACTGGTCCTGATTAAAGAACATTGTATTGCTATGAAGATAAGGCAGAAAAATTCCCCATTTAATTTCTACAGAGGGCAGATAATTACTTCTGATAGAAGGATGCATCTTGCTCCTAAAGCCACTCTGTGACTTCCTTTTAAAACAGCCTCATCCAATGGAAATCAACATCCTTGGAGGGCTTCTTCAGCTTCCCAAACAAGTGAAAATCCAATGGCATTAGGTCTGGAATATATGGTGGGTAATTGTATGAAATAATGTGATGATAATGTTGAATGAATAATGTGTTGAATAAATGTTTGTGAAATGAGTTGACCATTGCCAGGAGCAAGGATCCCCATCCACTAAAGTTGCATAACCATTTTCAACCTCATGATACCAATTCCTCACATGATGACTGACAGGACATATGAGTCATATACACCCACAAGTTATCAATGGATTTCCATTGGGTGGGCCCTCTGTGTCCAGAGAAACTGACTCAGTACCAAATGCAAGAAAAAATTTATGATTTTTTCATGAATTTCAGACAATAAAATACTAAGCTTATTTCTACAAATGTGAGACACTTGAAATAATGATTAAAAAATAAAAATGAGATAATGAAAATTAGAGGAAATAATAATAATTTCTTTAAACATACTTAGAAAGTCCTTAAATTTATTTAATATATTGTTAGATATTATGGCAAAAAAAAAAAAATCAATACTATTATGCTCACAAAATGCACAAGGATGTTTGAATGGTAATACCAATATGCTGAAATGTTTGGTTTTGATGCTGTAGTGGTCATGAGGTGTATCTCCTTCATCATCATCATCATCATCATCATCATCATCCTCAAGCAGCCATGGGCTACGGAGGTCCAACCAGACCGTGCAATTTAGTTCTCCAAGCAAGTCTATCCTGAGCTACATCTACTGCATCTGGCCACTGCACACCAATTCTAACAAGGTCCTGTTTGACATTGTCTGCCCACCGCATCCTAGGTCTCCCCTTCTTTCTGAGGCCTTTAGGCACACTGTTCATAACCCTATTCGCCAATCTATAATTATTCATACGGGCAACATGGCCAAACCAACGGAGTCTCTCTCTGCACAATATGCTGCTTAAAGGAGGTTGCAAACTCCTTTTCCTAATCTCATCATTAGTTACAAAGTTGAACCACCTAATGCCCAAGATACTGCGTAAGCATCTGGAATCAAAAGCATCTAGTTTCCTGTTATCTTGTTTACAAAGTGTCCAAGTTTCACTACCATAACTAACCCTAGAAAGAACCAAACTATTATACAGTCTAATTTTAGTCTTTAGGTGTATACGCCTATTTCTCCACACTCTCCATAGATTCTTAAAAGTCCCAGCAGCAATCCCTATTCGTCTGTTAATCTCATGCCGCACATCACCATTATCTGTTACATAGCTCCCAAGATAATTAAACTGTGACACCTGCTCAAGACTACAACCATTCAGATTAACTGAATCACAGCCTGCCTGACCAATTTTCATCACTTTAGTTTTCTCTCTGTTTATAACCAAACCTACTCTACTACCAGTCTCATCAACGGCTCGAATGAAAGAGTTCATCTCATCAACATCATTTGCCAGAAGGGCTAAATCATCAGCATAATCTAAATCAGAAATTTTCCTATCTCCAGCCCATTTAAGGCCAAAATCTTTCCCTCGAAGTGAATTTCGCATAACATAATCAATAACCAAGCTAAAGAGAAAAGGAGACAAAATGCACCCTTGTCGAACACCAGAAGTAATGCTAAACCAATTGCTACAAGCCTTACCAACTCTCACACACGACTCAGTGTTATTATAGAGAGCTTTCATAATGTTAACTAACTTGTCTGGTATACCATATGATCTCACAATCAACCACAAATTATGACGATCAACAGAGTCGAAAGCCTTTTTGAAATCAACAAAGCTAGCAACCAAAGGTTTCTGAAACTCTAAACATTTCTCAAGAATCTGCCTAAGTGAAAATATCTGATCTACACATCCCCTACCACTTCTGAATCCACATTGCTCATCACGCAATTGCCTGTCAACCAGATTCTTAATTCTATTAAGCACAATCATGGAAAGAACTTTACCTGGAACAGAGAGTAGGCTGATACCCCTATAGTTATCACAAGAACTGCGATCACCTTTTTTGAAAATAGGGATAACAATAGCTCTGGTAAAATCCTTAGGAACCATGCCTTTATCATAAAAGAGATTCAGAATTTCAGTCATCCAAGTGGTAACCGAAACATTCCCAGCTCTAAGCATTTCCGTAGTAATTTCATCTACCCCTGGGGATTTATGAAGTTTAAGTTTAGAAACAGCCAAACTAACTTCAGATTGTGTTATAGGGCCAACATTAAAGCCACCAATGCATCTATCATCATTGCAAACAATGGGAGTAGAACTAACTACATTGTTTAGAACATCACTGAAATGCTCAGCCCACCTAGCCATGACAGAATCCTCCCCTTCTATAACCTTACCTTGTTTATCCTTCAATCCTTGTATGCCTGTCCGTTTTCTACCACACAAAACATTAACTATCTGGTACAGCTCTCTGCTGTTGTGCTGTCTAACTGCTTCCTCGGCTTTGTCAGCCAAACCATCAAGCCAAAAATTTTTATCAGCAGCTAAATGATCCTTTACAAGTTTATTAAGGTCTCTGTAATGCTTTCTATTAGGACTAGTAGGGTATTGATTAAGGGCATTCCTGCAGTTCTTTCTTTCCGAAATAAGCTCAAGTGCCTTATCACTCAGATAATTTTGCCTCTTCTGCTCCTTTTTTCCTAAAAGAGTACTGTTAGTGTCCAAAAAAGCCTGTTTAAAATGATCCCATTCTTCCTCAACTTCAGTAGTAAGCAAACCATGACTGTCATAATGACTAAGTAACCTATCATGGTAAGCTTTGGCTATAACTGGATCTTTCAGAGCTTCAGTATTAAAAGTAAATTTTTTAACCCTAGCACAACACTTTTTAAGTTTAAGTTGCAACACACTTTTAACAAGGTAATGGTCAGATCCAATTTCAGCTCCCCTATATGCCCTGGTATTCCTAACAGAACTAGTCCATTTGCTGTTAATTAATATGTAATCAATCATATTCTTATGCAGCCCATCAGGTGAAACCCATGTGTACTTATGTATGTCGCGGTGTTTGTAATAAGTGTTAGTTATTCTGAATCCATTGAGTTTACTTACCTGTAGGAGACGTTGCCCATTGCTATTGCAGCTACCAATACCAAAAGGGCCTATTACTCCTCCCCAAAGGTCAGAGTCAGTACCAACTTTGGCATTGAAGTCACCAAGAACAAGGGTAATATCTCCTTTCTTGACAGAATTCAAAATAGCCTGAAGTTGTTCATAAAACCTATCCTTCTCATCCTCATCGGCATCCTCAGTGGGGGCATAACAGCAGATAACATTCAAGTCTTTAACGCTTGTCTGAAATTTTGCTGTAAGAAACCTTTCATTAATGCACTCATATCCTAGAAGAGCATCACTAGCGTGTCTGCTGAGAAGCAGACCCACGCCTTGGTGATGCTTTTTGTCGTCGCTTCTCCTAATTTTCTTCACTGTTCAAGAACTGTTTAGGGAAGTTTTTCCAGAAATATCAATTTATCCAAGAATTAAGATACTATCAAGTCTCAAATGTCTAATATTTGTCATCATTCCAGAGATTGCAAACAACTCATAATATCAGGTATTCTGACAATGTGTGTGTGTCCGTGTGAAATTGTATGCTCTAGTGAAACACTTTTTGATATTTAATTCCTTTAGATGACAGCCAGTAGCCCAGTGGTCAGACCACTGACGTGTTATCAGGAGGTAGTGAGTTCAGATCCTACCTGGCTGAAGACAATTTGGGACAGGGGATGGCTCAATCAATAGCACACCAGGCTCATAATCTGCAGTTCCACAATTTGAGTCTCAACTGGGCCAGAAATGAGATTTATCTCCACAAAGCTCCGAACTCTGCCCTCAGTCAGTAGGGGACATCGATGGGCTTGGAAAGGCCACTGTCTGTCACATGGGACATTAAGCCATGGCCCCATGTGCACGTTAAAGAACATACTGGATGACCTTAACAGGAGGCTACCATCTGTCTCCTAACAGCTGTCCAGTGGGTCCTCTTCCCCCAACCTTCTCTGAACCCTTGGAGTCCTTGTGACCTGGCCATTTAGCCCATGGTGTGCAAAAAAGTGTTGCTCAAAGGTGAAACAACCCAACCCATAGATGATTATTACTTTCACTTTTATTGATTTAACACTGATTTTCACATACAGTAGATTCTTGATTATCCAGAATGAATGAGAAAAAAAAAAACAATTCTGGATAAAACTAATTTCTTTGTTAATCCATTAAAATGTACAAAAACTTCAAAATTTTTAGGAAATATTGCAACGTGGATTTACTTTATTCACTTAAAATAGGATAGCAAGGAAGTTTGTTTTTTCTCTTTGTTCAACTTTCATGAATTATGATGGAAACAGTACGTGCATAAAACTTTTACTGTCGCATCATATTTTAGCAGCCTCTTTCTCATATTCCATATCCAATTTTCCATATTTTCAGGCATGCATATTTTTTAACATCCTGTTGATGGATTATTCTGACCCAAGATATAATCAAGGATATATTGTATTTTTGAAATATTAATTTGCAGTCATAAACATTAGCTTTAGAAGTATCCTAACAAAGATATCTTTCAATGTGAGCACTGAAAATTTTCAAAAATCATATTTTGTAATTAATAAACCTTTGTGACTTAAACTAATATTTCCTTTGTGAAAAAATATCAATAGAAGAATATAAAATTATCCAATTACACTTAATACAAGTGGTATTATGATGTGAAACTATGAAATATTGCCAGCTTTATCATATGCTTCTACCGAAGTTAAATATCTAAATCTAAGCTATCTAAATCTTAATTTTCACCAACATTCATTTAGTATTTAATGAACTATGGAAGGTTAGTTATTTGGGATTTTATGGCACAAGAGCAACAAAAGCTATATTGTGCCAAACTATATTATGGAAGCTGAGGCACTTATTAGTGAGTATTGCTAATCATAAGAACTTAACTTAAAATTATAATTAAACAAAATTTATTAATAAACTATAATTAAAGCATAACTGACAGCTATGTATAAATAATCTATTCAAACAAGTGAATTTTTAGAAGTTTGTGCAATGGTTTAGATTCATCAATTGTGAAGAAAATTTGTTAAGTTTGTGACCCTGGGGTAAAACATCACAACTTTCTTTAATCCCTATACTGAAGGAGTATTGTTGTAAAAATGAGATTTAGCTAGATTTAAATCTTTAACTTTCAGTCTCATTTCCAATAAACACTTATTATTTTAAAAGTAATGGAGCTTTATATTTGGCTTTTTAATAACATAATATGAAAACAGGTTGAATTTACTAGTGCTCAAGTTGGAGATGATATATTAATTGATGAATCAGAATTACTGCTTTTTTTAGAGGAATGCAACCACAACAGAACTTTTGTTTTTAATATCAACTAGATTACTATTCTATTTCAGAAAATCACAAACAGTATCTAGTGATAAATGTGTTAAACTGCTTTTCAATGAAAATAGCTTTTAGTTCTGTCAAAAAATGCAAATACACAAACAAAATCAACAGTTGCCTCGTGGCACAATGGTATCAGGTTAGCTCACGGTGACACTGCAGCTGCTGATGTCTGGGTTCATTGCAGGATGGCATGGTTGTGTGTATATCGTATTAGAAACAAGGACAAACCTGATTGAGCTTCTAGGTTATCTTCATACTTTTTAAAACAAATAAATAAATGCAAAGTATATATGTGCAAGACATATAAAATTATTATAGTTGGAAAACAATCACACATGATATGAACATAACAGGAAAACTGTCTAATAAATACAATTCACATGATACAAACATTTCTTGCAATAATTTTCTCTTCTTTAAATCTTGTTTCAAATTGTCATGAATTTCATCGAATTTCATATCTTTTATTTTTAAGAGGCAATTTTGTACTTCATCCTGTATATGTTCCACCTATAAATATAAAATAAATTAATTATCAAATTAGTTTCATCTCAAGTTATTTCCCAAAATGTTCATAGACTTCACTGAATTAAAACGGTGCCTGTAACTCTTGTTATTTAATTTTAATTAGCTAATTAACACATTTCCACTTAACCTAAATATTATAATTAGAAAGCATAATGAAAAAACATGATGTCATTTCATGCAGCTGGTAAAATAAGTTCAGCAGTGGAATTATAATGACAACTATGGAATGAAACTGGAAATGGTTGAGTTGGGCTGTTTCACCTTTCAGTGTCAGTTTTGCACACAAACTAAATGACCAGGTCACAAGGACCCCTAAAGGCTCAGAGAAGGCTGTGAGGAGGGGACCCATTGGACAGCTATTGGGAGACAGATGGTATACTCCTGTCATGGCCATCCAGCATGTTCTTTAATGTGCACAGGGTATAGCTCTCCCGCACATGGGGTCATGGCTTAATGTCCCATCCAACAAAAGGTGGCCTTTCTAAGCCCATTGGTGTCCCCTACTGACCAAGGATGGGGCAGGGAGTTTTGCAGAGATAAATCTCAATGCTGGCCTAGGTGAGACTCGAACCTGGGAACTGCAGATTACAAGCCTGGCCACTATTGACTGAGCCACCCCTGCCTCACTGGTAATGGTATAATACCTCTGAAGTATAACGTTGATAAGGCTACCTCTTTACAATAGGTACTTTTTAACATTTATACTTTAAGTTAAGCAGAATAGCATTCATTAACAAATTTAAAGTGACAATATATCACAGTAATTATATTTAAAAAAACAGTCTTACTATTCAAGACATAACTCACTTAACTAAAGGACTATGGAAAATGAATTAAAAGTGGAGAAATTACATAAGATGAACAGCAATCATGGTTTCTTCTGAGCAATATTAGAATGCAAAGATATCTAAGCAACTTATGGAGTTCCAAAGCATCATTATGTTCTGGTTTAAGCTTTCTGCAAACTCAAATGCAAAATGTAGAGCCTTAGATTGTGAGGAACCTCGGCAATTATTTTCATGCATGCAACCAGCCAAGCATACCTCTGACACTATCTCACAGCACTAAGCACAGCAACAAAGCTTCTACCTCTATTCAGCATTGCCAACCTCCTAAAATAAGAACTGTACCTTGAAGTAAAAGTTATCGTCTTTCACAGTTCAACATTGTATGTATGATAATTTTGATTCCCACGATACAAGATGCAAAATATAATTATTTTTTTTTTAAATTAGAAAATGATATGGGGCGAAAAGATACTCTTGCGTTTGTGCCTAAATAAGTACGGGGCAATTGACCCCCATCACCCTAAGGAATTGGTGACTATATCTATACATATTAAATGTATGTCTATACATTTAAAGTTACTTACTTTTCGAAATACTCGTGGTCCTCCTTGAGCTTTTTTATCAATATGAATCCACCCAGAAGACATTGCTTTACTAAATCCTACTTTAGCATTAGAGACATCTTTCTAAAATAATATAAAAACCACATGTTATCGACAAAATAAATATATTTCCATTTTTAAAATTTATTAACTTTTCCAGTGTTCAGGTGTTTTATAAAAAAAAAATACTAAACTTTAGAATCTTATAATGAAGAAACTAATAACAAAAATAGGTGTTGTTATACATCAAAAGGTAAAACATTAAATTAAAATCAATCCAAAGTGAATGCACAGTATTCCCTGTTAAGAACATTAGTTAATAGATTCTGAAAAAAATTCATTGCCGTGAATTTTTTTCAGAATCTATTAAAACATTAAATTTGGATTAATAAAATGGCAAAAATTAAAATAAAAAGAAAGCAAGTGATTTTTTTTTCCTTCATAACATATCTAAATGGAAAATAATTCAGAAACACTGAAAGTTTTAAACTACAAAACAAAAAGCTACATTTTTGTAGTAATGGTCTAAAACCCCCAGGAAAAAACAACTCAATTTTGGCAAACTTTGCTTTTGATTGAAAGTTGGGTTGGGTTGTTTTACCTCTGAGTGGCACTTTTTGTACATAATGGGCTAAATTGCCAGGCCAGAAGAACTCTGATGGCTCAGAGAAGGTTGGGGGGAGGGGACCCAGTAGACAGCTGTTAGGGGAAGATGGTAGCCTCCTGTCACAGCCATCCAGCACGTTCTTTAATGTGCACAGTGTAGGGCTCTCCCACATGAGGCCATGGCTTAACGTCCCATCCAACAGAAGGCAGCCTTTCTATGCCCGCTGGTGTCCCTTACTGACCAAGGACAGGGCAGGGAATTTTGCAGTAATAAATCTCAATGCTGGTCCAGACAGGACTCGAACCTGGGAACTGCAGATTACGAGCCTGGCGCACTACCAACTGAGCCACCCCTTCCCAACTTTTGATTAAAAACATGTATATTTAACATTATAGTGCTGAAAGCAACAGTCAGTTGTGAAGGGAGATGGCTCTATACACAACACAAGTCATAGTGCTGCCATACTTTGTAGAAGTTTAAATCACTGCATTTGTCATTTTCCGATGCATAAAGTTGAGAAAGAAACTGAAAAGGTAAGAATTATGCACAGAACTAGCTATGCTTAATACCTGAAAGCCCAACCCCTGCCTTTTTTAAGCAATTGTTTCATTTTTGCTTAAAATACAGCCCAGCATGTGTTGAGAAACAATTAATTTGACCCCTTCTCATGGTGCAGACCATTAGTACCTTTCAAAAGAGGTACTCTTTCCTGGAAGAGAATGCAATGGGAGAGCTGCCAGATCAGTGTGGCCTATTGATCTTGTCATCTATGGACCACATTTGATTTTTTTTTCTACCCTGCTGAACATGGTCAACTTAACAGTGTCCTAGTGCTGACCATTTATACCCACTGAACTGACATATGGCTTTGAGCTTGATTATAGACTTTAGACTTGCTGCAATGGTGGGCCTCTGTTTGGGGAAAATATACTACTGTGTTTTCTGTTTGCTTATGGGTTACCAGCCTTAAGTGAATAGATGCACGATATCTTATGGATAATCTTGATTAGATGCCATTGCAAGTACCGGAACCCTTACTTCTTAATGCATCGCCAAACAACCCTGGAGTAATGTGTCTCAGGCAGATTTCTATTTTGACAGAACTGACACCTTAAAAGGTTCACTTGTAAAGGTGTTGCCTGAAGTTCCTACCAGCATTAGTGACTTAAACCTTTAGTGGTGTGGAAACAGGTCTTTGCTCCATGCCAGCAATTAGGGGGCTGTTTGATGTTGTTGGCCCTACCTCTCTCATTAAACCTAGTTTCTTTAAAAAAACCTACTAATCATTTTCTTTCTACAGGTATATGGAATGTGAGGACATTACTTAGAGATTGCTGACATCCTCATACAAGAACTCCAGTGTTATAACCTAGATATCAGATGCTAAATATCAGATGGACAAATGAAAGTAAGATCCTTAACAATAACTTTAAATTTCTATTTTCAGAGAGGGAGGATGGAAAATATCTCCATGGCATTGGTTTACTTCTCAACACAGACATGCCAGTAATGCTCATCTAGGATATACATATGTACAATATCCTCATGCAGCCATTCATATGGAGGTCCAACCACAATGTGTATTTTTTGTTCTTTAAACACATCTGTCCTTAGCTACAGATGCTGCATTTGCCAACTGCAGGCTAATTCTAGCAAGGTCCTGTTTGACGTCTGCCCATCGCATCCTAGGTCTCCCCTTTTCCTGAGGACTTTAGGGAGGATTCACAACCCTATTTACCAATCTAAAGTAATGCATATGGGTAAGGTGGCTAAACCAGTGTAGTCACTCTTTGCACAACAGCTGTTCAAAGGAGGTTGCCTACTCCTTTGCCTAACCTCATTATTACAAAGTGAAACCACTTAATGCCAGTTACCTGTTATCTTGCTTACAAAGGTCCATGTTTCACAACAATAACTAATCCTAGAAACATATTAACCAATAAGTTTTCCTCCTGGTATAATTTGCTGTTTTGATTACTGTCACAAAATTGTGAAACATTTGCCATTTTCATTTTAGAAGTCCACTGCTTAAAAATGCATTAAATAGGTTTTAGTGCCTATTTTACTGATAACTTATTAGCTGTTTCTTTGAGATACAAAATTAAAGAAGCAAAATATTATTAGAATATTCTTTTTATAAAATTAAAATGATAATTATACCATAAGATGTTGCTGCAATACACCTTCTGGTGGAATAGAATGAAATACTAGAGCTTCATGGCTTCCATGAGATGCTACTTCTTGACCTTCTGATGTAAGTTCCCAAGATTTATCATTTTTCTGCTCTGCTATAATAACCTGCATATAATAAAAATATATTAAAAATCTCATAAAAATAAATTATATATATTAAAAATCTCATAACACATAAAGATGCTTCCTTGTCTGTGATATTTAGAAACATAAAGTGATCAGGCCTTCTGTAGACTTAAGTAATTACATTTTATCTATTAAATATTTCAAATAATATATATTTGCATCAAGCTGACTTTAGTTTGACCAAAGTTATTAACCTTCCCAACTCCCTTTCCATCTGCTTGGTAATTTTAATTGAGAAAAATGTGCTTATCATTATATATATTTTCTTCTTGTATGAAGGTATCAAGACCATACTGTAATGCTACAAAATGTATGTTTAAGTTTTTGAATATCTCGGGCATCAGGCAATTTCTCTTGCCAACTAAATGAGGTTTTTTTTTTCTCATTATTAGTGGTGTTACTGCAGAAAAGAACTTAATTAGTGATTATCAATATAAATTTTAAACTGTAATCAAAACTTAATAAACTCTGCTCAAGAGAAAAATTAGAAAGTCAAAACTATTTCATAAAACAAATAATGTTTATTGAAAAGAAACTAGATTCAATAATAATCTTTTCACAAAAAAGCAACTCTTTGCAAAAAAAAAACACTTCTCACAGTAGCAACCTCACAATAACTATTCAACATTACTGTCTCTGGGCTCCTATGGCTCCATCTCTACACTCAAATTCTACTGCTACTAATGTCTGACTCCACTAATGCTCTCAACTCTTCTGTTCTTTTACTCTCATGACCTAACATCACTTACTATACACCTAGCATGCAAACTGACATGTGCGAATCATACTGGTGGAAGTCACATTTGCATAATATGATGATCGTGTGCTCATGCTAGGTATAACACAAAAGTAGGATTATCCTTCGGTGCATCAGAGGTGTCAATCAAAAATCAGAGTTGTGCATGCACAACTCCTCTTGCAGTACTGGTGAGCAGCAATACTGATTCAACTGAAAATATATAAGGCCACAAAACAATAATTATAACATAAAGCAAAACTAGTTAAGGAAAAGTAAAAGTGAATGGGTTATCACAATACTTTTGACTCAGTATCCTTACATTTCAACTACTAGTGGACAATAAATTTTTATTAAAATACTAAAAAAAATTTCCAAAACAAAGTAGCAGCTTACCAAAGAGGTCTGGTAAGAACATATCAGTATACCATCAAGAAGACCCAGTCACATTGATAAAAATATTTTTGGGAGGATTTAGACCTTACCTAAATCATGATAATTCATTGATATGAAGAGCAGAAAATGAAATGCTGTTTTAGCAAATTTTCCCTAAACAATTTCGTTAAAATGTATAATAACTAGATTAAGAAAATTAAGTATTTTAATATTTTAATTTTATAAATGAAAATTTGTTAAATTACTTGTAAGCCAACACGTGGCCGAGTGGTTAGCATGCTTTGAGTCCCGGTTTAGGCATGGATGTTTGTGTCGTTTTTCTGCTGAGGTACCGCTTTCCTAACAGTCCTTCTGCTTTGGCGTATAAACTGACAGGCTCCTGTCAGACCTATGTGGCAAGCAGCTGCTTGAGGGAATATTTATTTTATTTAATTTGTAATACTTACATCGCCTATGGACTGTAAACTTTTCACTACACCTACAATTTTCTGGTGATCTACTTTAAATATCTGGGCTAATAATATAGAATCAATTGATCCATCATCATATTCTTGCAAATATTTTAATAATTCTTCCGTCAGATCTGTCATTTTTAAATACACTGTGAATTTCCACGCCTTTCACAACATATGCCAGAAGAAACCACGAACTTAAAAACCACGATGAACGATTACGGTTACAAATTTGTAATTTTCAGCTTTCACAATCAAACTGAAACCACTTTGCTATTTTTAATAAAAAATAAAATATTCCTGAAGCACTTGCTTGCCACAAGAGGTCTGATATACGCCATGATGAGACATGTGTAGAATTTTATTAAGACCATGATCAGGTCTTGCCTCTTCACAGATCTCTATGATCTCGCCTTCTTCTCCAGATCTCTATAGATATGAAAGCGCTCATGATATTAAATTCAAAGGCTCCTGTCAGACTTCTGTGGCAAGTGGCTGCTTGAGAGAGTATTTATTTTTATTTATTGTAAAAAATCAGAATAATCTGCAGATGATTCGGATTCAAAATGAGGATTAAGTACAAACGATATTCCTTTCTGACACACTGGGTGAAATCTATACATCTCTGAAGATAAGAAGACGAAACTAAAACTCTATTTTTTGACAATGTTTATTTAGACAGCTCTGTATTAGGCGGTCTGTAAATGGTAGCTAGGTGGTCACTGGAAGGAGAGCTATGCACCAATCCCCTGTGATGATGCATAGAACCGGCCAGGCCTAGCACCTAATGTCCGACCCCGCCTTCTCGTGGTGCAGACCGTTAGTACCTTTCAAAAGAGATACTCTCTTCTGGAAGTGAACGGAAGGGGAGGGCTGCCAGATTAGTGTGGTCTACTGATCTGGACAACTATGGCTACTTTTATTTTTTTCTACCCTGCTGAGGAGTGGTCAACCACACAGGGTCCTGGTGCTGACCATATAAACCCACTGGACTGGACAGATATATGGCTCTGAGCTTGATTATGGATCCTGATTTTGCTGCACTGGTGGGCTTCTGTGGAGGGAAAATCTTCCGCTGTGTTTTCTGTTTGTTTGTGGGTTGACAGCCCCAAGTGAATAGATTCACAGGATATGTTTATCAGCTGGTGGATAATCCTGAGCAGAGGTCATCGCAGGCATCTGAACTCTTTGCTTATATTGGCATCGTCAAATTCTACATTGGAGGAAGTCTTCCAGTGTAGATGGCTTCAGCCTTTAGTGGTGGGGGAAAGGGTCTTTGCCCCATGTCTGCGATTAGGGGGCTGTTTGATATTGTCGGCATTCCCTCTCTCAATAAACGTAGTTTCTTTAAACATCCTACTAACCATTTTCTCTCCATAGGTAGTTGGAATGTGAGGACTCTGCACAGAGCTTTTTCTCTTGATGTCCTCACACAAGAATTCCACCATTATAATTTAGATATTCTCGGCTTGCAAGAGACCAGATGGACAGATAAAGGTCAGATTCTTAAAAATAATCTTAAATTTCTCTTTTCAGGGAGGGACGACAATAAGCATCACCAAGGCGTGGGTTTGCTTCTCAGCAGACACGCTAGCGATGCTCTTCTAGGATATGAGTGCATTAATGAAAGGTTTCTTACAGCAAAATTTCAGACAAGTGTTAAAGACTTGAATGTTATCTGCTGTTATGCCCCCACTGAGGATGCCGATGAGGATGAGAAGGATAGGTTTTATGAACAACTTCAGGATATTTTGAATTCTGTCAAGAAAGGAGATATTACCCTTGTTCTTGGTGACTTCAATGCCAAAGTTG
Organism: Ryuthela nishihirai; assembly: GCA_038380435.1. Lineage (NCBI taxonomy): Eukaryota > Metazoa > Arthropoda > Arachnida > Araneae > Heptathelidae > Ryuthela > Ryuthela nishihirai. The sequence continues at coordinate 66,718,349 of JAWZYU010000019.1, read as the reverse complement.
GTACTGACTCTGACCTTTGGGGAGAGGTGATTGGCCCTTTTGGTATTGGTAGTTGCAATGGGCAACGTCTCCTACAGGTAAGTAAACTCAATGGATTCAGAATAACTAACACATATTACAAACACCGCGACATACATAAGTACACATGGGTTTCACCTGATGGGCTGCATAGAAATATGATTGATTATATATTAATTAACAGCAAATGGGCTAGTTCTGTTAGAAATACCAGGGCATATAGGGGAGCTGAAATTGGATCTGACCATTACCTTGTTAAAAGTGTCTTGCAACTTAAACTTAAAGAGTGTTGTGCTAGGGTTAAAAAATTTGCTTTTAATACTGAAGCTCTGAAAGACCCAGTTATAGCCAAAGCTTACCATGATAGGTTACTTAGTCATTATGACAGTCATGGTATGCTTACTATTGAAGTTGAGGAAGAATGGGATCATTTTAAACAGGCTTTTTTGGACACTAACAGTACTCTTTTAGGAAAAAAGGAGCAGAAGAGAGAGAATTACCTGAGTGATAAGGCACTAAGCTTATTTCGGAAAGAAAGAACTGCAGGAATGTACTTAATCAATACCCTACTAGTCCTAATAGAAAGCATCACAGAGAACTTAATAAACGTGTAAAAGATCAGTTAGCTGCTGATAAGAATCTTTGGCTTCATGGTTTGGCTGACAAAGCCGAGGAAGCAGTTAGACAACACAACAGCAGGGAGCTGTACCAGATAGTTAATGTTTTGTGTGGTAGAAAACGGACAGGTATACAGGGATTGAAGGATAAACAAGGTAAGGTTATAGAAGGTGAGGATTCTGTCATGGCTAGGTGGGCTGAGCATTTCAGTGATGTTCTAAACAATACCATTAGTTCTATTCCCATTATTTGCAATGATGATAGATGCATTGGTGGCTTTAATGTTGGCCCTATAACACAATCTGAAGTTATTTTGGCTGTTTCTAAACTTAAACTTCATAAATCCCCAGGGGTAGATGAAATTACTACAGAAATGCTTAGAGCTGGAAATGTTTCGGTTACCACTTGGATGACTGAAATTCTGAATATCTTTTATGATAAAGGCATGGTTCCTAAGGATTTTACCAGAGCTATTGTTATCCCTATTTTCAAAAAAGGTGATCGCAGTTCTTGTGATAACTATAGGGGTATTAGCCTACTCTCTGTTCCAGGTAAAGTTCTTTCCATGATTGTGCTTAATAGAATTAAGAATCTGGTTGACAGTCAATTGCGTGATGAGCATGTGGATTCAGAAGTGGTAGGGGATGTGTGGATCAGATATTTTCACTTAGGCAGATTCTTGAGCAATATTTAGAGTTTCAGAAACCTTTGGTTGCTAGCTTTGTTGATTTCAAAAAGGCTTTCAACTCTGTTGATCGTCATAATTTGTGGTTGATTGTGAAATCATATGGTATACCAGACAAGTTAGTTAACATAATGAAAGCTCTCTATAATAACACTGAGTCGTGTGTGAGAGTTGGCAAGGCTTGTAGCAATTGGTTTAGCATTACTTCTGGTGTTCGACAAGGGTGCATTTTGTCTCCTTTTCTCTTTAGTTTGGTTATTGATTATGTTATGCGAAATTCACTTCAAGAGAAAGATTTTGGCCTTAAATGGGCTGGAGATACGAAAATTTCTGATTTAGATTATGCTGATGATTTAGCCCTTTTGGCAAATGATGTTGATGAGATGAACTCTTTCATTCGTGCTGTTGATGAAACTGGTAGTAGAGTAGGTTTGGTTATAAACAGAGAGAAAACTAAAGTGATGAAAATTGGTCAGGCAGGCTGTGATTCAGTTAATCTGAATGGTTGCAGTCTTGAGCAGGTGTCACAGTTTAATTATCTTGGGAACTATGTAACAGATAATGGTGATGTGCGGCATGAGATTAACAGACGAATAGGGATTGCTGCCGGGACTTTTAAGAATCTATGGAGAGTGTGGGGAAATAGGCGTATACACCTAAAGACTAAAATTAGACTGTATAATAATTTGGTTCTTTCTAGGGTTAGTTATGGTAGTGAAACTTGGACACTTTGTAAACAAGATAACAGGAAACTAGATGCTTTTGATTCCAGATGCTTACGCAGTATCTTGGGCATTAGGTGGTTCAACTTTGTAACTAATGATGAGGTTAGGCAAATGAGTTTGCAACCTCCTTTAAGCAGCATATTGTGCAGAGAGAGACTCCGTTGGTTTGGCCATGTTGCCCGTATGAATAATTATAGATTGGCGAATAGGGTTATGAACAGTGTGCCTAAAGGCCTCAGAAAGAAGGGGAGACCTAGGATGCGGTGGGCAGACAATGTCAAACAGGACCTTGTTAGAATTGGTTTGCAGTGGCCAGATGCAGTAGATGTAGCTCAGGATAGACTTGCTTGGAGAACTAAATTGCACGTTCTGGTTGGACCTCCGTAGCCCATGGCTGCTTGAGGATGATGAGATGATGATGATGATGTATTAAGCAATTTATGGTATATGATCTGAGCACTTTTGTGCGACTCTAATGTAGCTACACATCTTCAAAGACATATCTTTGGCAATTAAACACGTCTTAATATTTTGGTGATTCTATACTAACAAAAATAAACAACTTTGAGATCTATTTTTACATATCACAGAATATGTATCTATATAACTAATTTGACTCTGGATCTTAAAACTTCATTGAAATTGCTTATTACCCAACGCACATTCTTAATCACTTGTAGCGATTCAAAAAATAAAAATATGAACCACGCCGAGATCCTATGAGACAGGTACTAAACTGTAGTTCTAGAAAAGCGAGTTGTAGAGCCGCACTTTCTCAGAGAAATGGTCCCTGAAAGGCAGAGTTATGGAACAGCACAGCATAAAAGCACGCAACAAAAAAGTAAAGTAGCGATTCAAATTTTAAGATATTGAGTAGATGCTAAGGGAAAAATATTCTAGTCATTTGAGTCTTCTGACTTTCGTATCCTTTCAAGTAGTCGGATCAGGCACTTACCTAGGATTTAGTTTCGGGGGGGGGGATGGATGGGGGGGACCGAGAATAAGACTTCAAAATGGTTACTATTCATTATATTCCACTGTACAAGAAAGGTTATGCTGATATTCTTTATCAGAGAATATTCTGTAGTTCAAGAAATAATTTTGTGGAAAAAATGATTCGCCGATTAGTGGGATTCGAACCCAAGCCTCCCAGTAACATGTCGGGTGCTCTAATCACAAACCCATCATCAGCTATATCATCAATTATTCAAGTTCTATTAATTACTAAAAAAAATGTGTGGAAAAAATTATTCGTGTTCTAACTACTAAGCTATCACCAATTCTGTCATTTATCCGCTGAGCACCTGAAATGTACCTGGGAGGCGTAAGTTCGAATCCCACTGATCTGCAAATAATTATTTGCACAAATTTGTTTCTTCAATTAAATGTCAACAGGTAATCTATAAACTTAATAGTGATTATTCTATAGTTATTTATTTTTAAATTCTTTATTCAGTGTCAGCCATAAAAATGGGACTGAATAATAACTATACAAAGACATCTGCTTTGCCTTTCAAGGCCTTGGGAGCTACTGGACTCCCATTCTATGCATCTCCTTGACTCACTCTATGCATCTCTATGCATCTCCTTGAGCTCTTCTCTCACCCTATGCATCTCCTTGAGCTGGATGACATGAAATACATCAGGAGTCGGTATGAGCAAACATGGAGTAATTCCTATATCATGATCTTTACTCATCCAGGTATTAAATTCGGCGATACTACACATAGGGGTTTAAGTAGTATGACTAGACGTCCCCATTTTCTGGGACAGTAAGTGGAAAAAACATTTTATTTCAGACAAATAACTGTCCCCAGAATTCCTTTTATATCTTTTAAAAATATTAAATTAATTGTACAGCATTAGCAAAATATTTACTAATAAATTAGTTGTGGCAACTTTATTATAAAAACTTTTCTGCCGGTAATGCAAGTCATTGAAAATTTGAGACTAGTGCTTGATAATGAAAGTCATCAATTGAAAACTGTCAGTCTAGAGTGTGCAGATGTTTCAATTTTATGGGCATGTTTGCACAATCCGTCAAATTCAATTTTGAAAAGTCCCTGGAACTTTTTCCTTAAGTCTAGTCAACCTAATATTATGTTAACATTCTTTAGAACAGTGGTCAAGAGAACAGAAAATGGCATATTGATGATATAGATGTCATTGTCAGACAAGTTGATAGTTCAAATTTAATAAAAGGCTTTAATATCCAAAGATATACTGCCAAATGTTTAACAACCTACTCACTACTTCTAACAATAGTTCTCCAAACAAGGGCAGACTAAGGGGCACCACATCATTGCAGCTTAGCAGTGATCAATGTGGGGTACAAGCAAATTGGAGCAGAATCCGATTACGTGAACTGTAGTGAAATGAAGATGCAAAGAAAATAGGCAGAGCCTCAGGGCAGTGATTATCACGGGGACACGTTCTTTTATTTGTTAATAAATTTATGTTATGTTTGTACAGTACAAGTGTCGGCACTCCACCAATTTCTGACTCCGTATATGCTCAGGGCTTTCTATCCTAGAATCAAGTGTCTGTGCACTAAATAACAGGCAGCGGTTGGCTGTCAGGAGAGACCAACATGATAATAGACATAATGTAGAAGTCTGCAAATAAATTTTGGCATACACATTAGTCAGATCGCACAAGCATTCAGTCACATTTTCTTGCATTTTCATCTTTACCTATGCGCAAACTGTATTTGTTGCAATTTGCATTTTTTGCTCTTTGTCAGTCTGGCTTTATTTATAATATTGATACAGAGCTGATATTAACTGTTTACAGTTGTTAATTGTTTGAAGATTCGCAAGCTGATGGCAACCAAAATCATAATTTGGGAAACAGCAGAGAAAGATGTAATGTCTTTTAATCAACAAACCACAAGGAATTTCTGTTAAATTATTGTATTGTCTATATATTTTGGCCGAAAAAGATTTATAATAAAAAAGTGCAATAATTCATTTTTTTTACATTATTCATATTTTTTAAGTACTGAGCAGGTTGTTAAACATTTTGCTGCATATCCCTGGATATTAAAGCCTTTTCAACAAAAGTTTCTTTTAATATTTTGTTTCTCTGCTTTGTCAATAGAAAGTAGAAATCATGCAAAATATTTAATTTCCCTGCAACCATCTCTTTGTTATAAAGTTTGACAGAATTTTCAGTATACCACAGGGATTTTTGAGGAAGGCTTAAAATGCCTTTTTTGTTATACAGAATACAGCCCTCTATTTGAGATCCTCGTTTATCGTGGATAATTTGGACCAGATGATAAAGGGGTCAAGACCCCTTTTACAAATTGGTCCAGGAAAGGAAGGAGATTGATAGATTCAAGATACCGTGGATAATCGAGGGCTGAAAAAACGTCACCTACAGTGAATCCCCTTTAAGCGGGAAATTTCCGCTCATAAAAAGTAATGTAAACAGTAGTTAATAAGGACCAGATCATTTCATTAGCTATTTAATTACACATTTTTTTTAAGAAATTGCCTTGACTTATTACTTACGATGAGTTAGCGATCTATTTATCTTAAAAATAAGGTGCTAATTTTACATTTTCACTCTGTGTGTATGCCCATGAATTTCTGTATGTGAGTGCCAACAGTATTTTTATTATATACTTTGACAGGAACAGTTTGGTTTCAACTTTGGCAGGACGATCATAAAGAGGATCATGACCCCTAAAATAATCCATAGCTTCATCAATGTTGCTGAAAGCTTCTCTTGAACCTTAAAGTATCAAGGTCTTTTCTTCTGAAATTTCATTGTCGTCATTTCCGGTGCACGGATCTGATCCTCGGATGTGCATGGAATTTTTACGTAGAGTTTTGAATAATAGGGAAAACACATAGCGGGGATTCGAATAACTTGGGCTTCCTGTATACTAATTTCATTAATGAGCAATGGATTGCAGATGCATGATAATAATCAATTAATTTTTTTTATACGTACAAGTGACAATGTATCTTAAGGGAGTGGGCCACACTTTGCAGAGATACTGCAATTATAAGAATTATCACATAATAAATTATAATAATTTATCAATAAGTGTGACTATTTAGCCAACCACCATCGATGAGAACTGTCTAAACGTGAACCACGGATGTGCACAACAATAACACTTACAGGTATAACAACCCTATTCAAAGTTAGCTGCGCAATTTCATAGCTTTTCCCAGAATCCTCTTGCGTTATTGCTGTATTACACTAGTTTCATATTTTTGCAATGGTTCTAAAGATGGTGGATTGGTGTAGTCAATAGCATGCCAGGTTCGTGTCCCAATTGTGACAGTGCTAAGATTTACAAAGCGTGTCCTAAAACAACAATGTTTTTTCTGTAAACTGACATAACGTTTAGAAGCCTTGCCAGTGTACCCATTGGTTAATCATATTGTTTAGTAACCATAACAACCGCCGTTTCATTTACCGTCAGTACCATCAGGGGTTACTGAGGTCCAACCAGATTGTGAAATTTAGTTCTCCAAACATATCTGTTCTGAGCTACATATACTGCATCTGGGCACTGTACATCAATTCCAACAAGGTTATTTTTGACATTTTCTGCCCACTACATCCTAACTATCTCCCTCTTTCTCAGGCCTTTAGGCATACTGTTCATAACCATATTCGCTAATCTATAATTATGCATATAGGCAACATTGCCTTAACCAACGGAGTCTCTCTCTTTAGAATATGCTGGTCATAAGAAGTTGGTGAATCCTTTGCCTAACCTCATCATTACTTACAAAGTTGAACCACCTAATACACAAGATACTGTGTAAGCATTTAGAATCGAAAACATTGTTTCCTGTTATTTTGTTTTTAAAAAGTTCGTTTCCCTACCATAACTAACTCTAGAAAAAACCAAACTATTATGCAGTCTAATTTTAGTCTTTAGGTTATATGCCTATTTCTCCAGAGATAAAATAGCCAAATCGCCATGTCGAATATTTACTGGGGACGGGGGTGACTCAGTCAGTAGCTCGCCAGCCTCGTAATCTGTAGTTCCCAAGTTCAAGTCCCAGCTGGGCCAGTGTTGAGACTTATCTCCGCAAAATTACCCACCCTGCCCATGGTAGGTAGGGGACACCGATGGGCTTGGAAAGGCTACTGTCCATCGAATGGGACGTTAAGCTGTGTCCCCGTATGTGGGAGAGCCATAATCTGTGCGCATTGAAGAACACGCTGGATGGCCTTGACGGGAGGCTACCATCTGTCTCCCAACAGCTTTTCCAGTGGGTCCCCTCCCCCAACCTTCTCTGAGCCTTCAGGGTCCTTGTGACCTGTCCATTTAGCCCATGGTGTGCAAAAAAGTGCCGCTCAGAGGTAAAACAACCCAACCCAACAACCTATTTCTCCACATTCTCCATAGATTCTTAAAAGTCCTGGCAGCAATCCTTATTTGTCTCATGTTGTTAATCTCATGCCACACGTCACCAGTATCGTTACATAGCTTCCAAGTTACCTATACTGTGACACCTGCTCAACAGTAGAACTAATCAGATTAATTAAACCACAGCCTGCCTGACCTATATTCATCACTTCAGTTTTCTCTCTATTTATCACCAAACCTACTCTACTAACAGTCTCATCAACAGCTCGAATGAAAGAGTTCATCTCATCAACAGCTCGAATGAAAGAGTTCATCTCATCAACATCATTTACCAAAAGGTCTAAATCATCAGCATAGCTAAATCAGAAATGTATCGTAGATCGCGTAAAGATATGGGATGTTCCAGAAAAACATCACACATTACCATCTCCATCTGAGAATATGCCCAATTGGCATAAGTAAAAACATATAACAAGAAAACCATCCGTGGGTGGGCCTCTAGAGGCTAACATAAAACATCATCATCCTCAAGCAGCCATGGGCTACGGAGGTCCAACAAGACCGTGCAGTTTAATTCTCCAAGCATATCTGTCCTGACTACATCTGCTGCATCTGGCCACTGCACACCAATTTTAACAAGGTCCTGTTTGACATTGTCTGCCCACCGCATCCTAGGTCTCCCCCTCTTTCTGAGACCTTTAGCCACACTGTTCATACCCTATTCGCCAATCTATAATTAACGATATGCAACATGGCCAAAAACAGCAGAGTCTCTATCTGCACAAAATGCTACTTAAAGGAGGTTGCAGACTCCTTTGCCTAACCTCATCATTAATTATAAAGTTAAACCACCTAATACTCAAGATACTGCGTAAGCATCTAGTTTCCTGTTATCTTGTTTACACATCTTCCAAGTTTCACTACCATAACTAACCCTAGAATGGACCAAACTATTATAAAATCTAATTTTAATCTTTAGGTGTATACATCTATTTCTCCACACTCTCCATAGATTCTTAAAAGTTCCGACAGCAATCCCTATTCGTCTGTTAATCTCATGCCGCACATCACTAGTATCTGTTACATATCCCCCAAGATAATTAAACTGTGACACCTGCTCAAGAGTGCAACCATTCAGATTAATTGAATCACAGCCTGCCTGACCAATTTTTATCACTTTAGTTTTCTCTATGTTTATAACGAAACCTACTCTACTACCAGTCTCATCAACAGCCGGAATGAAAGAGTTCATCTCATCAACATCATTTGCCAAAAGGACTAAATCATCAGCATAAACTAAGTCAGAAATTTTCGTATCTCCAGTCCATTTAAGGCCAAAATCTTTCCCTTGAAGTGAACATAATCAATAACCAAGCTAAAGAGAAAAGGAGACAAAATGCACCCTTGTCGAACATCAGAAGTAATGCTAAACCAATTGCTACAAGCCTTACCAACTCTTGCACACGACTCATTATTATTATAGAGAGCTTTCATTATGTTAACCAACTTGTCTGGTGTACCATACGATCTCACAATCAACCACAAATTATGACGATCAAGAATCAAAAGCCTTTTTGAAATCAACAAAGTTAGCAACCAAAGGTTTCTGAAACTGTAAACATTTCTCAAGAATCTGCCTGAGTGAAAATATCTGATCCATACATCCCCTACCACTTCTGAATCCACATTGCTCATCAGGCAATTGACTGTCAACCATATTCTTAATTCTATTAAGCACAATCGTGGAAACAACTTTACCTGGAACAGAGAGTAGGCTGATACCCCTATAGTTATCACAAGAACTGCGATCACCTTTTTTGAAAATAGGGATAATAATAGCTCTGGTAAAATCCTTAGGAACCATGCCTTTATCATAAAAGATATTCAAAATTTCAGTCAATCAAGTGATAACTGACACATTCCTAGCTCTAAGCATTTCTGTAGTAATTTCATCTAATCCTGGGGATTTCTGAAGTTTAAGTTTTAAAACAGTTAAAATAACTTCAGATTGTGTTATAGGGCCAACATTAAAGCCACCAATGCATCTTTCATCATTGCAAACAATGGGAATAGAACTAACTGCATTGTTTAGAATATCACTGAAATGCTCAGCCCACCTAGCCATAACAGAATCCTCACCTTCTATAACCTTACCTTGTTTATCCTTCAATCCCTGTATGCCTGTCAGTTTTCTACCACATAAAACATTAACTATCTGGTACAGCTCTCTGCTGTTGTGCTCTCTAACTGCTTCCTTGGCTTTGTCAGACAAGCCATTAAGCCAAGGATTCTTATCACACAGCTAACTGATCCTTTACACATTTATTAAGTTCTCTGTAATGCTTTCTATTAAGACTAGTAGGGTATTGATTAAGGACATTCCTGCACTTTCTTCTTTCTGAAGTGAACTCAACTGCCTTATCACTCAAATAATTCTGTCTCCTCTGGTCCTTTTTTCCTAAAAGAATACCATTAGTTTCCAAAAAAGCCTGTTTAAAATGACCACATTCTTCCTCAACTTCAGTAGTAAGCAAACTATGACTGTCATAATGACTAAGTAACCTATCATGGTAAGCTTTAGCTATAACTGGGTCTTTCAGAGCTTCAGAATTAAAGGTAAAAATTTTAACCTTAGCACAACACTTTTAAGTTTAATTTGCAAGACACTTTTAACAAGGTAATGATCAGATCCAATTTCAGCTCCCCTATATGCTCTGGTATTCCTAACAGAACTAGCCCATTTGCTTTTAATCAATATATAATCAATCATATTCTTATGCAGCCCATCAGGTGAAACCCATGTGTACTTATGTATGTCGCAGTGTTTGTAATAAGTGTTAGTTATTCTGAAACCATTGAGTTTACTTACCTGTAGGAGACGTTGCCCATTGCCATTGCAGCTACCAATACCAAAAGGGCCTATTACTCCTCCCCAAAGGTCAGAGTCAGTACCAACTTTGGCATTGAAGTCACCTAGAACAAGGGTAATATCTCCTTTCTTGACAGAATTCAAAATATCCTGAAGTTGTCCGTAAAACCTATCCTTCTCATCCTCATCGGCATCCTCAGTGGGGCCATAACAGCAGATAACATTCAAGTGTTTAATGCTTGTTTGAAATTTTGCTGTAAGAAACCATTCATTAATGCACTCGTATCCTAGAAGAGCATCACTAGCGTGTCTGCTGAGCAGCAGACCCACGCCTTGGTGATGCTTTCCATCCTCCCTCCCTGTAAAGAGAAATTTAAAGTTATTTTTAAGTATCTCACCTTTACCTGTCCATCTGGTCTCTTGCAAGCCTAGAATATCTAGGTTATAGCGCTGGAATTCCTGCATGAGGACATCAAGAGAATAATCTCTATGTAATGTCCTCATGTTCCACGTTCCTGCAGAGAGAAAATGATTAGTAGGATTTTTAATGAAATTAGGTTTATTGAGATTGGTAGGGCCAACAATATCAAACAGCCCCCTGATCGCAGGCATGGGGCAAAAACCTGTTCCTCCTCCGCTAAAGGCTGAAGTCACCGATGCTGGTAGGAACTTCAGGCACCACCTTTTCAAGTGGACTTTTTCAAGAGCCATATGGCCTGCCTGAGATACATTACTCCAGTTTATGCTTGACGATGCCCAACTAGCTAAGTAAGGTTCAGGTACCTGCGATGGCCTCTGATTAGAATTATCCACCAGCTGATATAAGGTATCCCATGCCTCTGTTCACTTAAGGCTGGAAACCCAGGAAGCAAACAGAAAACACCGCGGCAGATTCTCCCTTAACAGAGGCCCACCAGTGCAGCAAGTCCAAGATCAATTTTCAAGCTCAAATCCATAAACAAGTCCAGTCTAGTGGGTATAAATGGTCAGCACAAGGACCCTCAGAAGTTGACCACTCCTCAGCAGGGTTGGAATAAAAATAGAAAAAAGTGGCCATAGATGACCAGATCAGTAGGCCATACTGAACTGACCACCCTCCCCTTCCGTTCCTTTCCAAAAGAGAATATCTCTTTTGAAAGGTACTAACTTCAATGGTACTAACGGCCTGCACCACGAGAAGGCGGGGTCGGACATTAGATGTTAGACCTGGCCGGTTCTGTGCACCATCACTGGGGATTGGTACACAGCTTTCCTTCCAGTTTATGCCTAGCTACAGTTCAAGCTAAAAATAGAATATATCATGCACAAGGGACCTAAAACGAATAGCTTTCCTCAGAGAAAGCAATCATTTTAGGCCTCTTTTGTACTTATTAAAAATATTATATTCAATTAAGCAAAGAAGAAATAATTTCATTAGGATTATTTTTAAAAACCTCAAAAAAATCTTTTTGAGATGCATTTAATATGATATATATGTGGTCGATACCCAAGTCTTTCGTAATCTGCAGTTCCCAGGTTTGAGTCCCAGCTGGGTCAGCGTTGAGACTTATCTCCGCAAAACTCGTCTCCCTGCCCACGGTCAGTAGGGGACACCGATGGGCTTGGAAAGGCCGTCGTCCGTCGGTTGGGACGTTAAGCCGTGGCCCCATGTGCGGGAGAGCCATACCCTGCGCACGTTAAAGAACACGCTGGATGGCCTTGACGGGAAGCTACCATCTGTCTCCCAACAGCTGTTCCAGTGGATCCCCTCCCCCAACCGTCTCTGAGCCTTTGGGGTCCATGTGACCTGGCCATTTAGCCCATGGTGTGCAAAAATTAAAAAAAATCCTTCTCCTTTGAGATTCCAGGGGCCTGCGACATTAAAGGCTATTGAATTTTTTGTAGAAATTTAGTACATCATGTACCACTCCGCGCCTGAGAACTATATTTTTTCAACTTTCGCTCACTATTAGAAGTGTCACTGCCGTTCCGTGATGAAATTGATTATATGACGCTTAGAATTAAAGTAGTTGAGAATGAACCTTGCCTTCCCTTAAAAATATATTTCAAAATTGGGGACTATGTATGAAAAGACGGATGTGTTTTGTCCAAGTTTTCCAAGAATTTCAGCTATGGTCCCCAAAACATGGCGTCTTTGACTAGTTTATAGAGGGAAAGTTTTGTCTATTGACATAATAAATTGTTTGCCTCGACTATTTGAAATGCAATGTACATTTCCTATACTGTGTCATTATTCATGATAAAAGAAGTTTTCAAACTTTACCACTTTAGGTTCCTCTTTGCTGATCCTAGGCAGCCTTTTTTCTTGCTGGACGCTGCAGAAAAAAGTCTTTTCTTGGTACCCTAATTTTAAATTATATCAAGTTTTTCAATTCTAGTTTACGAACATTTTGTAGAGCAGCTAATGAATTGACTCTAAATTATGGCTCTGATTGAGAACTGTAAATTTTGTGAACCGAATATTGATAGCTTCCATCTTCTTGAGGTAAGCTCGTCTAATTTATTAGTTCCATGATTGAATTTGTAATATTAATTTTCAGTTTGATTCACTAAGTCATTTACGTTTGGAAATCTATATGTGTATACATCGATTTGCGCAAGAAATTTCCTATGTATATTGTGTATCGAACATTGTGTACAGGACGAAGTGCTATGTAAACTTAGTCCCCATCTAATGACAGTTGTATATGATTATAGCCTTTTGAGTTGCAAGTATGTTATCAACATACCTAATTGAATATACTGTAATATGCACTTAAATATTTGCAGAAAATGGGGCTGCTGTATTTTCATGAACAGATGTGCTGTAATAGACCAAATTAGTAGTATTAACAATTGGAATTTGAGGGGTCAGAATCTCAAAATATTGAAATTTTGAAGATAAATAAAATGCAGAATTTTTAAACTTAATAATAGTATGATGTTTGGGGAGTCAAAAAATGGTAATTGATATTAGGGAGTGCTAAGGGGAACTTGATACCTGGGGTACTCAGAAATAAAACATTTGGAGGTGCTAAAAATGGAGCAATGTTTCCAGGGGCCCAGAAATGAAATTTGCCCCATGTACATTAATTTTTGTTTTACCCCCCTTGGGCTATAAGCAATTTCTGTAATTTAATGAATTTTTAGCTGAACTACTGCATGACATGCTTCAAATTTGTATTAAAAATTTATAAATTGTAAAAAAAAAAGGTTTAACAGAATAGTACAAGGATGCTTGCCTTATATATGTGAAATTGTATTTGAAATATTAAATTACTGTTGTAGATTAAAGATTAGAATTATATTTAGATTAATACAATTGAAAAAAATTGGATATATTCCTATATATCCGGTATTGAGATTTATCTCTGCTAACCCCATTTGGAAGGGGACACTGAATGAAAGGTCACAAAGGGGACACTGATGGGCTTGGAAAGGCTACTGCCCATTGAATGAGAGTTAGGCCTTGGTCCCATGGGCAGGAGAACCATACCCTGTGCCTGTTGAAGAATAAACAGGATAGCCTTGATGGAAGTCTTCCATAATCTAACAGCTGTGCAGTGGTTCCTCTTCCCCTAACCAACTCTGACCTTTTGGGGTCCTTGTGACCTGGCCATTTAGCCCATTGTGTGCACAAAAGTACTGCTCAGAAGTAGAACAACCCAACCCAGGCATAAAAGTTCAAAAGAATACCACTTTTTGTGTTAGCCATAAAGAAAATGTAAAAAATACTAATTGCAAGATATTATTTCAGATTGTTGGAAAGGGAAGATCTTTCAATCTGCTTTTTGAGCAAAACTGTGAATGTTGCTATTCCTCTCTGCCCCCCAATAAGGAACTAGACCAGTTTTTCTTCATTAAATCCTCTGCTGCCATTTTGTTTTTAAAGTTGCCAAGACTGTGTAGTTGACAAACATTTGAAAAATCTCACCTATGGCAACAATGAAGCCACAAATGTTAAAATTCACCAAAATGTTTTATTCCGTCCAATGAAAAACGAAGCTACCAAGATATTCTAACCTTATATGGATGAAATATTAGAGTGACAGCTTCATGTGAATAAATCTGAAATTTAAATATTACCTAATAGCCAAAAAATGTTGATATACTGCAACTTTTTTCAACTGAAGAAGTAAAACATCACATTAATATGTTGGTTGCCACCTTAATATCCATATTTGGATGGCCACTGGTATGACTAGCAGCCTTCCACACAAGTAACTTCAGTCCAATTGCTACTGGAACAAAGGAGAACATAACAAGTGCTGACTTATTCAGATGGTAGGGATTAATGATACTTAATAATGCACCTATATGTCATGCAACACCCCAAGCAGAAGTAGCATGACTAACAATGTGTCAAGTAGTAGCAAATGTGTTAATGAGCCATTTTCAAGGAAGGATTTAAGCTGGAAGTTTTCCAGGGGAGAGTTAATCCATTGGGCAGCTATAAAAAAATATAGTGATGTATAGAACTTATAAAGTTTATTTCACATTTTTGAATACTATAAAAAAAATAGACTGCAAAGAGCTTTCTCATCAATACAATAAAAAAAAAATACACCACAAAGAGCTTTCTCATCAATACAATAAAAAAAATGCACCACAAAGAGCTTTCTCATCGGTACAGTATAATTCTTGACTGTCAGACAAGCTGGCTTCTTTATCAAAGTTACAGATTTGTAATATGGGAGGTATATGTTTAGCAAAGAGTTCAAGCTGGACACAGCATGGAAAATTGATTTGGAGTCTTGGCTTTTACAGATTGAGCTTTAGAAGAGAAATACTTGAAGAGATTAAGTAGATTTGTCCTTTTGTGGTAAAATATTTTTATTGGATAAAGATTCAAAAGTGACGCAGCATCTGAGAAGAAGGAAAAAAGCCTAATTTAAGGGTTGCTTCTCTTTAAACTACTTGTAATGGGGTTTTATATTGCTAATAGGTTATGATCAGGAATGACAGCCTTACCAAATAAAAAGTATTATTTTGGCATTTTTTAACTGCCTACTTGACTGAGCAAGCTATTTTATCAACTTTTTTTTAAACCATTTAGATATCAGCCATAATTATGATTAAACTTTAGAGAAGTTCATTTTAGACACTGTTACATTGCTTGCTCTGAAATTTAGTTTAGTAATGTGAAGGGTACCATAGAATTTTAAGAGTTTTGCTACTCCATGTATGAAATCTCATTCCAACACTTTGAAAATCTCAGTATCTCACTGATAGTTAAGAGTTTCATAAATCATATAATAGCTTGGGGGGGGGGGGGCATTAGCTATGGGTTATGCTGCAAGGAACACCCAATTTGTCAATCTGTGTTACAGTAACATTTATAGGAGGAAAAGTGACCAAGCATTTCTTGCTGTTACATGGAGAGGAGTAGTAAAGAAAGTAGTTAAAAATATTAAGTAATATATACATGTCTGTTTATAGCATGGCAAGTTAAGTTCAAATGGAAATGGAATCTTGGAACAATTTCCAACTCTGACTGCATTATACAATCATGTAAGGTAAAGAAATAGTGTACTACCATATGACAAGCTGATAAAAAAAATGAAAACTACTGAAGATTTTACATATATTATTCACAAGGGCAAAAACATAGCAGAATGACAGTACATAATTAATAAAATTAAACATGCCATGAAATTAGAAGCATAATACTAAATGTCTTTTTGCTGACTAAAATATTAAAAATGGGAAAATTTTATTTTAATGGAAGCAGGGGTAACTAAAACAGTCTAAAATTAATATAGTTAAATATTTTGGGTTATTTATTTGCAAGCAAAATATATAAAATTTCAGATGAAAATATTCTGCCAGGGAAAAATATTTGGATATACATTTTTTATGGTACTTTATAAAGTAACTGAAATTAATATTTACAGTAATTCTGTATGTACCAAGTTTGTGATCTTGAAAAAATGTGAATGCCAAACATGGTTCTTTCGAAAATGATGTATGATTCATAGTAATTTCATTGTATCTCTATAATTAGTTATGGTAGTGAAACTTGCACCCTTTGTAAACAAGATAACAGGAAGCTTGATGCTTTTGATTCTAGATGCTTATGAGGTATGTTGGGCATTAGGTGGTTCAACTTTATAAGAATAATGAGGTTAGGTAAAGGAGTCGGCAATCTTCTTTGAGCAGCATATTGTGCAAAGAGACTTCATTGGTTTGGCCATTTTGCCCATATGGGTAATTATAGATTAGCGAATAGGGTTATGAACAGTGTGCCTAAAGGCCTCAGAAAGAGGGGAGACCTAGTATGCAGTGAGCAGACAATGTCAAACAGGACCTTGTTAGAATTGGTGTACAGTGGCCAGATGCAGCAGATGTAGCTCAGGACAGATATCCTTGGAGAACTAAATTGCACAATCTGGTTGGACCTCTGTATCCCATGGCTGCTTGAAGATGATGATGTACATTTGGAATTTCACTTGGACATTGTTTAGAGATTACTTCATATTCCATCTTCAGGACATTATCCTAATAGTTTTTGGTAAATTCTGCATTATGTAATTTGAAACAAAGTGTAATTGTTTTTTACTAAGCATTTATAATAAAACACTATATTTTAAGTATTGAAAAAAAAAACATAGTAATCAAATATGTGGAATTAAATATCTTATTCAAAAGGAAAAAATGCCAAATGATACTTCTTTAAACAGTATAAATGTTTTAATCTAGGAAGCCCAGTGATTTTTACACCTTTCAAGCAATAATTTTAATGAACTCTGGATGTTTTTAAGTAAAGTTGCATTTTTCGTTGTTTGATTCTCATTTTAATTATTGTTTCAGCCTTTTCTTCCAGACGACTATGACTATATGGTGTGTAGTTTCAGTGCACAAGGGTCTGTGTTTAAAACACGCCTTAGGACAAATGGCAAAGATCAGAATTATGCTCAAAAGTGGCTTGAGGATTTTCAGATGCACTCGAAATGCACAATGCGTGTGGAAAGGACATATCCACACAGTGGAACAAAAAATGTCTTCAAGGTAATATTTTTTTTAGATTTTTTTACAAAAAAATTATATTTTCATAGAAAAGATGCATAATTGCTTTGTTAATATTAATAATCTGTACTGAAGTAAATACTGGACTTGGGATTTTTTATGAGTATCACATATTGAAATAAATACAATCTGAAACATTTTTCATATTCTGCATTCCTTTATGAATACATTGGTTAATTTTTACTTAACTTGGTTATCATTAACACAAAAACACTATGTTAAACTCCTTGATTAAATAATTATTAACCCTTCCCAGTTCCAGCTATATTTTCACATTAATCATGCAAAAAAAAAAACTTTAGAACTTTTCTGCCAAATAACTAAAGAAAGGAATTATGGCATGTTATATGCCAAATTAATCAGCATTTAATTCTGGATTTTCTGAAAATGAAATGTTTAACAAAAAAAGACAAGTTTTATATCAATAGGACTTTTTTAGAGTCATATAGTAAAAAAAATGCATCTGGCAACACAAATAATTTTTTTTGTTTTGAAAACTAATAGACAGAAATGATTATAATGCACATGAATAGAAAGACCATTTATTTCTGAATAACAAAACAAATTATTTTATTGTTTAAAGTAAACATTTCTTCTGTTTTGTAATTTTTTTCTTTGCACCATACTTGGGCAAAAGTTCAGGCATGTTGCAGAGTCCAATAAACAAGTCAATTTTAGAATATTTTTAATAAATAACTAATCAACAGAAATAGATCATGTTATATATGAAATTAAAAGAATTTAATTCTGAATTTTATTGAAGTAAAAAATATGAACATTGTAGTAACTTATTAATTTTAATAACACTTTTTTACAGTGGTTTACAAAAAAAAGGTACATATTTCATACCTACTTCCAAAATCTTCTGTTTTTAAAAATAGTTTTTTGTTAATTTTTAGGAGATTTTCAAAAATTTAAGGAAAATATGTTGATAATAGTTCAGATCAAACTTGCAAGCTTAAATCAGATGATTGCTTCAATGCAGAGTAATGTTAACAAACAAATCAATAATACTGTATAGCGCTTCTAAAATATGGCAATCAGATGGCTTTCTTGAATTATTTAAATTGTAGTTTAATAAAATATGTATCAAATGAAAAAAGAAAATATAATTTTTCATGCATGAAATGCATATTTTTGAAAAACATAAGATAATTTTCAAATGTTTTTTTTTTAAATCGAAGTTTCATGTGTTGTACAAAAAAAGTCTATGGACATCCTTGAACCGGGAAGGGTTAATTATGTGATTAAACTTTTTAATTAAATAATTACACTGTTCTGCAAGAAAAAAATTCCCCCCCCCCCCCTTCTTTCCAAAATTTTGTCTGATTTTTATGTTTTTGAGGGTGCTGAATCTGACAGCCAATTGGCTCTATCACCTAGTTTTCTAGAGATATGGGTTTAATTTAAAAATACACTATTTATTCAGAGAACTAAATATATAATTTACCAAATATTTATTTATATTATAAAAAGTTAACGCCGACATTAATAAATCCTGATACATGTAAATATTTACACAAAAATTATTTTGTTGTCTTCTATCACTTACATTTTATCTCTGGAGCCTCTTGCTGCAGGGCCTAACAGTAGTCCGCCAACATACTCTCATTCCACTTCCCTCTATATCATTTTTCCAATTTGGATATGTTGTAATGGAACTTTTCTCCATGCTCATCTGAAACCACTCCTATCAATTGCGGGAAAAAGAATCAGGTGTGAGTATAAGAAATGCAGCTTTAAGCGGCATATTGCATCCTAACACCCTATATGAAGAAAGTAGTTTTTTGATGATTTCTTCATAGTTATCTGCCCTTACATTGCCTAAAAAGTTGTGGCAAACATTTCTGAATGCTTTCCAGGCTCTCTTTTCATTGTAGTTTAATTTATTTTGGATCTCAGGATCTTGAAACAACTGTCTGATTTGAAGACCAACTAAAAATTCCCTATTTTATGTGTCGCTAATTTATGAAACTTTTCACCTTAATCAAGCAAATCCATCACCCTCTCTATTCATTGCTTTCACAAAATCTCACATAATAAAACTGAGACTTCCAGTAGTTTGAAAATTAATAAAATCACAGATATTCACAAAAAAATCAATTTTCTCAAAAAATGCCCTCCCACAAAAACTGCCTGATATAAACATTTGAATGCCAGATTTGTATTTGTCACACTCAGATCTATAAAGTTAACCCATTTTTTTCAAGGATTTTCATGCAGACCAGTGTTATTAATTATGTAATTATTGATTATATGGATTAATAAGCAATTTAATTCCTTATTAATCATAAAGCTAGTTTTGAGGTTCTGTTAAGCAAATGCAATTTTTTTTTGCATATTGTAGCCAATGAGGGTGGGGGATTATATGCAAACATAATCACAGACTAAACAGTTGATGAGTTTAAATTCCTTATCCCATGTAGAATTTCTTTTTGCATTAATAAAAATGTAAATGAAATTTTGTATCTTCTCTCCCCAGCCTTCAAAAAATCCTGGTACACTATTGTGTATATGCAAACTTTTCTGTTGAGCTTTATCCAGTTTCAATAGTATTAACTTTTCTGTTTAATTATATACTTGTCTCCCTGTGTTTGGAGCTGAAGGAAATTTCCTGAATGTTAGTCTGCATGGTAATGGCAAGAGCTTTTTTCTACTTAGTAGATGACATTACAGTGTTAAAGATAAAATAGTGAACTTAAAAAAAAAACTTTAAGATCACATGTGAACTAACATTTTTAATACAACTTGTGTTTTCTTTCAATTTCTGAGTTGTAATTTTACCTTTAGTTACTGTGACATGTTTACCATCCATGATGAGTGTAATTTTTGTTGCTCTCATTAGGGTGTTCCTCTGTTTCATTTTCTTTGGAGATTGCTTTTTCAGTAGGTTTTCCTATGCTTGTTTGGGCAGGGTTGGAATGTTATTACAGTAGAATTCTTTGTAATGGTAAGTGTAGGGTAGTTTGAATTTTATTTTGGGTGTGCTGATAATGAATGCTTGATGAAATTATGGAAACTCTTAATTTTAGTTGTGAAATTTCTTAAATATATAGTTTTAAAAGATAAATAAGAAATTGGTGAAAAAAAAATGCAAAAAGTAACTTTAGCACTTGCAGAACACAATACAAAATGAAGATTTCCTTTGGATTAACATACACAATAAAAGTTTCAAACCAAAACCAGATTTTGCTGTTATGTTAGCCAATCACCTGTTACTGAAAATCTGTTTTTTTCCCTTTGTATTTGTTTTATAACATGTATCTGATAATAGATTTGAAAAATTTAGAAACATTGAAACAGTTTTAAATCACAAAATATACAAAAATGAAAAAACATAAGCTGTACTTTTGTGCAAATCATTAAAATCATCCAATAGAAAAAAAGTTCTCTAGGTATATGATTTTATTTGACTGAAAGCACAGTTAGATGAATGTAATGTAAACAAGTTAATTAATGCTTCATGCTCTAGCACAGGTGGCTAGATTTCATAGTTAAATTTAGAATATGACTCATGGCAATAACATAATGTAGACTTGTGTTAATGTCAGTTTGAAGGATCATAAAGATTTATTACTTTCTGACACATCAAGTTGTGGAATAAATTGAGAAGATTAACTTATTTAGGAACTCTGAAAATATCAGTATTTAATATATATATAAGTATCAAAGCTACATTTTTAAAAAATTTTAGTTTCTTATACTAACTGCTTGTTTAGCGCTTTCAGCCATGTATACAGGTTTGGTGAACCACATTTTCATAGTTTTGGTAGCATTGTTTTAGAGGATATTTTCTGTGATTTTTTATTTTTTTTTTGCAAGTATTCTACTATGCATGGTGAGCTTTTTACTCATTTAAAGTAAGAATTTTAAATGATTTATCAAGAGGCGTAAAAGATTTTTAGCAGTGTATCCTACTAAGTTAAATAACATATGATTGATAGATTTTTGTACTGTACATAAATATTTTCAATCTGGATTTTATTAAAGTTTTGTAGGATATGTTGAAAAAAGTATGTTTTTCCTACAGATCGATTTGCGATGTCAGCATAATACCAGACCTAGGAGTGAGAAAGTGAGAGAAAAGGAATCTTGTAAAAACACTGATTGCCCAGCAAAAATGGGAATAACAATTAAGCGTGTGGTAACAGAAAGAAAGAGCAGGTTACTGTTTATTTAATCATGCTAACTGTAATTTTATGTCAGTCTTGTCTAAATCTCAGTATTACTTTTTTGTATACATAATTTGCATTTCAATATTATACTGTGAAAATATGAAAAATATTATTAAACAACCTTAAGATATTTTTTAGTATATTTCATTCTCATAACCTTAGAAAAATATTTCCCTAAGGGTTTAAAATCCCACAGATCTTGTCTACACCATTGTCTTCAGGTAAGGGGGTAGGGGTTGGCTCAGTCAGTAGCATCCCAGGATAATAGTCTGTAGTACCTGAGGTTTGAGTCAGCTGTGCCTGAGTTGAGAATTTTCTCTGCTCCTATTCTGTCCTTGGTGAAAAAGGGGATAATATTGAATTTGGAAAAGCCATCTGTTAGATGTGATGTAAAGCTGTGGCCCCACATGCAGGATAATTCCCCAGTGCTTATTGGATGGTAAACACATTGGATGGCCTTGACTTCCATTTGTCTTCTAACAGCTGTCCAATGGATCCCCTTTCCTAACTTTCTATGAGTTTGGGGCCCTTGTAATCTAGCCATTTAGCCTAATGTGTGAAAAAAAAAAGTGCCACTTAGGGATAAAACAACCAAACCCAACCCTTCAGGTAAGATGGAATCATGGACGATAAGATGGGTTTAGTTGTTTTACCTTTGAGTGGCATAGTGTTTTTGCATACAATGGGCTAAATGGCCAAGTCACAAGGACCCTGAAGATTCACGGAAAGTTGGAGGGTGTGTTAAAGTGTGTTTAAGGGGCTTTACCAGATTGTCCATTTCATGTCATTTGTCACAGTTACTGAAGATTAAAGGGCTGAAGACTGTAATTGTCATCATTTTTGCTATAATTGGTTTTGACATATAAATAGATTAGGCAGATGTAAAAAAGATATTTTTACTGATTTTTTTTTTCAAAGCCAAACAAGAGGATGAATAAGTATAGCAATTTATAATTCCAGTCCTTTATTGATATATTACAAAATTATAACTCAACTTTCATTCAATAGATGGCATATACACTGGTGTTCATGAAATCAGAACATCAAGAAGGACCAATCAAAACACACTCATATTTGGGGGTTCAACGTAGTTTTATTGTAGTAATAAATGATTACAATATGAAGACAATTGGAAAGTTGTGTACCAAGTTGTTTAATAATGACTGGTTTGGGCTGTTTTATTTCTGAAGGACACTTTTTTTGTACACAATGGGCTAAATGGCCAAGTCACAAAGATTCGGGGTGAAGGCTCAGAGAAGGTTAGGGGTGTGGACCACTGAACAGATGGTAGCCTCCAATCAAGGCCATCTAGAATATTCTTTAATGTGCACAGCGTATGGCTCTCCTGCACAAGGGGACATGGCTTAATATCTCATCCGATGGACAACAGCATTTCCAAGCCTATCGGTGTCCATTACTAACCAATTTTGCGAATATAAATCTCAACGCTGGGCTGGGTGAAACTCTAACCTGGGAACTACAAGTCTGGCATGTTATCGACTAGCCATACCTGCCCCATTTTATGACAGTGTCCACCCCTTGCTTATGTGACCTGCTGTAAATGGTGAGGCATGGAGTCAAATGTTTGATGCTGGATTATGGAATAACCTTCCAAGCACTATGCATCCATGCCCAAAGTTTGTCTACATTTACCAAAATGTGCTGGTATTGCCACAACCTCTGTTTGACCATATCCCATACATTTTTGATGGGTTACAAATTAGTGGATTTAGCAGATCAGGAAGAATATGCACATTGTTTTCCCTCAGGTATTCAACAGTGGCAGCTACTGCTGCATAAAGTCTTGCATTGTTCTGCTGAAATATGGTGTGTGGTACAGTCTGTAAATATGGAAGACCTATTGGTTGTAAAATGTCCAGGATGTAAGAAGCGATGGTGTTGGTGATCTGTAAGAAGGCAGATTCATTACTGATTGCACCTCACACCATAATCTCGTTCAATGCTGCTGTATGCGAGATTCATCAGAAAAGACAATGTACCATTTGCTGTACCACTGACATTGCACCACTGTAGTCTGACTGCTTTGTGTTGGGATGACAATCTTAGCAATGACCAGCAGGCGTACAGTCAACTGCATCAAACTATTACTGCTGACATTGGAAGATGTGCACCCACCTCCACTTGTTGGGCTAAGATCATAGTCGATTTTCATTTTAGAGGAAAAATTGATTTTCCTCTAAAATGAAAATTGACTTACAAAGTGGTAATTAGTTGTATATCCAAGAAAGTTGAGTTTATTCAATATTTAATTAATTATATATTTGTAAGATGTACTTTCCATCTATAAGGCATTTATCTGCCGATTGTGGCTAAGATTGCCTGAACAGTGCCTATATGTGACATAATAAAATATGTACTGTAGGTTGAGAATGTTCATATCATCTATTAGAGGAGATCTTGATTGGCGGCAGGTAGCTCAGTTGTCCAGAGCACCTGACATGCTATCAGGAGATCGTGGGTTTGTATCCCACCCGGATCAAGACAATTTTTCCTCTAAAATGAAAATCGACTTACAAAGTGGTAATTAGTTGTATATACCAAGAAAGTCAAGTTTATTCAATATTTAGTCATTTCATTATTCAGTTTTCCACTGTACTGTTCCATGACAATCATTGTTTGAATATTAGTAAATTCCCATATTTTAAAGAAATACAATGTTATAGAAGTTTTGTTTATGTGAAATGGAAATAAAAGAATGAAATGAATCTTATCACAGTAACATTTCAGATTTGGCAATAAGTTTCTAACATATGTTGCGATGGTCCTGTTTTATCAATTTTAAGTTCTAGACCTTTGTCAGAATATTCCTGCATGATATTGCATCATTTTTATTGCATTGTTCTAGGTCTGTATAGTTTGAGCATTGCCCTGACATCTGTTGAACTGCATAATAATGTATCATTTTAAGATTAAGATTGTTCTGTTTATCATTACAAGGGAGGAATTAATTTTACCAGAAAAGGTTAAATCATTAAAACAGTAGGCTAGTTAGTAATAGTGGAGCTATAAAGAATGTGCAAAAGGTAGTGGGGCTATTGGATAAACCAAAAAGGAAAATAAATGTATGTAAAGGAAAGTTTAGTTATTGATTAGGTTATTGATATGGTTTAATGCTATGTGGTAATTATGTTCATAATTTACATGCAGAAGAAGAATGCTGTATTTTATTATTGTAAATCTAATTTTATTGATATTAATCCTGGTATATGTTTTTATGGCAGCTTAATATATTCACCATTCAATTGGGAATATAATTGTGATTGCAGTTTTGAAAATTTGCTACCTTTTTTATATATATATAAGTTACAATTCATTACATTAGAATGAGTTTACATGGAGACACTGAGTTGTTGCTAGATTTGCTGTATGCATATGTTTTCTAGGTTTCTTGTATTTCACTGCCTGATCTTGTTCCAGAAAGGTTTGTTGGGTTGCATAAATGTCTTGGATTTAAGTGTCTAATGTACTGAACTGAAATGCTCATTAAGCCATTGTACCATACCTGTTGACTGCAGTTCGTTAACTCCTTTTGTTTTTTCTCATTTGTACAGCTGAATTTTAGACTTCCACATCTAATGAGAAATTAATTTAAGCTAATAATAAATCAATCAAGAATAGGAGCAGCAATCTAATACTGAAATTGAAATAAGAAACTGTGTCATGAGAAGTAGTTAGGTATTCTTTAGTGAATGTGGGTCTCTGGAAGAATTCTCTAAATTATTACTCACCTGCTAGATTCTAATCAGCATTTTAAGATATATCAAATATATATTCTTAATTGCCATTCAGTGGAACAAAGAGAGGAACCTACTGGATATACAGTATATTACCAGTAGGTTCCTCTCTTTGTACAGTATTATTGATTATACATTATTATTGATGAAAACTGAAAGTATCGTTAGACATAACTCCCAAATTAAATTTATTTAGTAAACAACTTATAGTAGTAACAACTTATGTTATTTTACTTCTGAGTGGTACTTTTTTGTGTACACAATGGGCTAAATGGCCAGGTCACAAGTGCTAAGAGAAGGTTTGGGGAAAGGACCCATTGGTTGTAAAATGGTTGTAATATTGGTTGTAAAATGTCCAGGATGTAAGAAGCGATGGTGTTGGTGATCTGTAAGTGACAGTAGTTATTTTACTTCTGAGTAGTACTTTTGTGTACACAATGGGCTAAATGGCCAGGTCACAAGTGCTAAGAGAAGGTTTGGGGAAAGGACCCATTGGTTGTAAAATGGTTGTAATGGTTGTAAAATGTCCAGGATGTAAGAAGCGATGGTGTTGGTGATCTGTAAGAAGGCAGATTCATTACTGATTGCACCTCACACCATAATCTCGTTCAATGCTACTGTATGCGAGATTCATCAGAAAAGACAATGTACCATTTGCTGTACCACTGACATTACACCACTGTAGTCTGACTGCTTTGTGTTGGGATGACAATCTTAGCAATGACCAGCAGGCGTACGGTCAACTGCAAAAAACTGAGGGACCAGTTTTTTGCAGTTGACTGTATGCCTGCTGGTCTGTACCCACTGTCAAATACCTAAACCATTGGACAACTGTTAGGAGACACATGGTAGCCTCTTGTCAAGGCCATCCAGTATATACTTTAGGGTGAATAGGGTATGGCTTTCCTTTCTGCACAGGAACATGTCTTCATATCCCATCTGTGTCCCCTTTCTCATCAAGAGCAGGGTAGGGGTTAATGGAGATAAATCTCAGCACTGTAACAATTGGACTCAAACCTGGAAACTTCAGATTATGAGCCTGGGATGCTACTAAGTTACTGCCGTCCCTAAATGACTTATAATTATATTTGTAGTATAATTTGATTTTGAGATAAATTCTCAATACTAGCAGCATCTGTTGTTAAATTTCCAGCATCAATAATTCTTTATTAAATGAATTTGCCGAAGTGTGATTTCTGCTCAGTGTTCTTAATGTCATAGTGAAGAAATTCGACCAATTGCAATTAAATGGTAGTAGTATCTATGCCTGTCTTAAGGACTGCATCTGAGAGAGAGCCCCTGTTGTTGTACACTGCTAGGATTCTTACAGAAAATCACTGGGTGACCTCTCCATTGGTTTGTATTGGTAGCTTGGATAACTTGCCCAAAGTTAACATCCACTTTCTAGTTTATGTGTCTTCCATTGTTGGTAAACCATATTACCATGCTTTAGGCGGGCATGTTTGCAGGGTAAACAGTGCCTTAACCCACTGTCAAATACTTGTTGAATATGTTCCTTGCTATAGGTACGTAGACTGTATTGCTCAAGTATTTGTGAATGCATGCCAATGCCTCTTGGTGATGCCAATACAGACAGCTATATGTGATTCTCATGTCATTGCTCAAGTGGCAATCAGTGCTTTGATGTCAGCCTGGTGGAAAATATCATCATTTGCAAAATATCACTTGTCTTGTGGTTTTCACTGGGGACCTAGCCTACGCAGTTGGGCACTAAATCTTCCTGTGTGGCTGAAGTAGGGGTTTCAAGTAGCATTGATGTGCAATATACCCACACTGAATTCTCTTATTTGTTTATTTGTGTCACTCTCACACTATAACCACCCTCTTTCCCCTGCCAATCTATCATGAATTGGTGCTCAAAAATAGGCATTGGTCTTCTGGTATGTATTTGAAAAAACTAAAATTGAATACCCCCCCCCCCCCCTCCACTCAAGCAGCTTCTTGTCACAGAGGTCTGACAGGAACCTGTCAGTTTATATGCCATAATAGAAGGTCTATGAAGATGGTGGGACCTCAGTAGAAAAACAACACAAACATCCATGCTTTACCTGGGGCTTGAACCCAGATTCCTCAGATCAGTAGCAAAGCTTCAAATAACATGGCAGTGTCCAAACATTTGGTAATATAATGTATATACAGTGGAGTCAATTCTGCAGTGCATAATGAACACTAGACTTGATGCAGTGAATATTTATAATAGGCACTTCAGTAGGCTATCATATTCTTAAATGAAACTGATGTTCAAAATTTTGAATAAATATTCTTAAAAAATGACACCTTCATATTCTTGACATGAAAAATTAGGATACCATTACTGGGGATGCCAATGACAACTAAATTCTTACTGTGTCCCCAAAACTTTATAACTTTTTCAGGAGATATCAAAAATGAAAGGACTTGGCTTAAAGTTCACAATTAGTCCTCTCGGGGTCTTTCAGAGGGAGGGCCATTTGGCTTTGGAGCTCAAGCTCAATGGGGGCCTCAATTTTAGACACTTGTTAATTTTTTGATATTAGATACAACAGTAAAAGATATAATTTTTTTAACTGACAGGCCTTAAATAAGGCATGGATGTTTCTTTTCTGCCATTGTCTTCCTGCTGAGGTTGTGTCTTACTTTTCTGTGGTGTATTATATTAACCAACTTCTTTTGGATCTTTTTGGAACAAGCAGGTGCTTCAAAGCAGAGTTTAAAATTAGAATTAAAATAATTCATATGTAATAATGGCACTGAATTTTAGTTAAGGGTTTCTCTGGATCTGTGAGAGGCTCTGCTCCTATTTATAGTGAATTTAAGTGATTATACTTAATCAGTATGACACTTTACATTTAAACAAACCAGCAACTCATATTTACTGGAGATGAAAAAAATGGGTTCAAAATAAATTAAATTCCTGTTCACACACTATTTCAAAAAACTACTCAGTTTTGGCATTTGAAATCTGAAAATCCAGAATTCCAAATATTTTTATATTTTTATAAATTCCTTCTGGACAGCCCTTGGAGTGTCAGAAATGAGAATATGTGTGGAATTAAAGACACATGATAGCCAAGCATAGCAATTCTTGTGTATACCAAACAACATTAAAGTTGCAAAACTTTATTCTTAAATTCTGATACAGAACATAACTGTATTGCTTTATTGAAGTGATAGCTTTAAAAATTGATTAGATATGGATAATCAGGTTCGAACTTCATCTGTCTAAATAGGTAAAGTGATGTTTATCTAACATATGAAGAAGGAGAATAAACAAAGGAAAAAATGTACTGAGTCTGTGAATGAATTAGATCACAGTTCTAATCCATTCAGGCATATGGAGCTTTGAATTCTTTATTACAGGAAATTGTGGTGGAAGTAACAAAATTACATGAACTATTTATGGATGACATATGACTGTCAACTGTTGCTTTTACACTTTCTTTTCTCTATCTTTCATTTATGTAGTGTTTCTCATAGAATGTAGTTTCACTTTTTATTCAGCCACAGTTAATTGGCAGATTTTAAATCACATGATTGTTTCAATTGTGATTGCCCATCTATTTTTCTTTTTAAAATTTCTATGATTATAATACTAAAAATTCAGGTGTTGGAAATACAACTTTAAACTATATGCAAGTATTGAATAACTATTGCTCTGTTTAAGTAACAGGATGAAGATGGTTGTAGAGGAAAAATTGTCTTCAGCCCATGTTGAATCATTATCTTCAGCCCATTTGAATCCATGTCTCACGAAATACACTACAGGAATAAAAAAATGCAATACTTGCAAGAAGTTATGCAAATGTAATGAAATTTAGGGAGGCAGTAGTATATGGAAATGCATGGAAATGATTAGGTTTGCAGGATGATCAAAACGATTGTACAGGTACGAGCTGATGTCACTGGTGTGGAGCAGTCAAACACAGATAAAGGAACCAAAGCTCCCTGGTGATAAAATATTGTGGAAATTGTTCTAAACTGCTAAAGCTGCAGACATAAATAGAGGTCCAACAATTAACAGACTTTGAGCGTAGAAGAATCATTGGCCTTAAAGAAGCTGGTTTGTTGTACAGAGATGAGGCCAACAAAGTTGGCCGCAATCCCAGCACCATCTTCACACATGGCGCCAGTGGGTTCAAGGATCCAATACACGCCAACAAGGATAAGGAAGACTGTGTATGACCAAGGAGCAACAGGACTGTCATTTGTGATGCATGGCATTGTGTGACAGATTCGCGACTACAACACAACTGCAAAGGAACTGACAACAGATACATCGACCTCCCAGGCAGATGGTAAACAACAGGCTTTTACAGTTTTCATTGCAAGCCTATAGTCTGGCACTGCGTTTGCCCCTCACATCTGCCCACGTGCAAGCACGTCTGCAGTAGTATCGCCTCACATATTTCTGATTATAACTGGAATGAACAAGAGTGGAATACCGTGGTGTTTAGTGATGAATCTCGTTTTTGTCTTGGGCAGCACGACACTAGACAACGTGTTCATCATCATCCAGGGGAAAGGAACACCACCCAATGCATGTGACATCATCACACAGCTTCAGCACTTGGTGTGGGGTGCCATTAGGCAGACATCTCAGTCAGAACTGGCCATCATAAGGGGATATCTAACTGCCCAATGATATGTTACCAACATTTTGCAGCCAGTGGCTATTTCATTGTTCAACAGCATGGAACCTTTTACCAGCAAGATAACATCCATCCCCACACTGCCTGCATTAGTCTGCAGTATCTATACGAGCAAAATGTTCAGGACTACCATGGCCAGCACGCTCGCAGAACCTTTCACCTATTGAACAGATCTGGGACATGATAGCCGACAGCTCCAACAACACCCAAGAGGTGCACCAACCACTGTCGCTGAAATGGAACAGCGACTTTGTGCTATTTGGCGTTCTGTCTCTCAGGAGGACATTATAGAGCTGTATGAGAGCCTACCCTGGTGTGTTCATGAATGCATTGTGGTGCAAGGCAGTTCAACATCATACTAATTATACCACTTTACCAGGTAGGGAAAGGGGTAATTTTCCATATAATTTTTTAATAATGTAATCAATCACACGTCTCAGTATATGCTAACAGCTGCCTGCATTTCGATAAAATGGCATTAATCCTTCCAGGTGTTGCATTTTTTTTTTCCTGTAGTGTAATTACACTGTATGATTGTACCCTTCTTTATATTCTTCCAGTTTATGGCAACTATACAATATTTAATGTATTGGACTAATTACAATTACAATGTAAAACTTTACTGCTAATGAAATTATAAGTCAACAGGATGAAAATTCCTTGTGATAAGAAAAAAGCTAATAATTTTGCCTTATGATAAGTTTGAAGGAGCCAAAATTAAAAAAAAATTATGAAATGAAGTGCAACAACTAATGTACATACATATATATAATACAGTAAAATCCACTTATTGTAACTTAATTGTAAAATTTGTTTCCATGTTCCATATCTAACACTATTAATTAGCATATTTTATGACATATATTTTACATTTATAAATATAAATAATAATATTTGTTATTTAATAAAATATACTTTTTTCAATAAAATATACCTTTATTGTAAAGAAATTGTGTAATACTTTTTCCAGTTTACATTAATAATTTTAAAGCCATTTCATGTACATTATTTTTTTTTGGCACTTGCAAAAGCATATAATTTTTTACATAATTACTGAAATGTGTAGAGGATCTCCTCTGGATAAGCCATAAAAGAATAATATATAATCCCAGATAATGCATGATGGATTCAATTAATCCCACACCCTAAAAAATATGCTTAGGGTATGGTGATGGATAAGCCACTGTGCTGAATATTAAAACCTATACAACATAATATTCATATAGTATTCTTTAGTTTAAAAAATAGATTTTCCAATATGAATTACAATGATAAATGAGAGGCATATGAATTTATTTTTAATAATAAAAATAAAGTATTAGTGTATAGGTATATATTAAAAAAAAAAGGATTTAGAAAAATTTACGAAGAATTATTGTTTCAGTTATATATGAACTTGATAAAATTTGAGCTTGATACACATCAGATACACAAATTTGAAATACTTAACTGGAAATTAAACAATTGTAAAATTAATAATGAATGGAAAATAAGCAAGCATCACATCATATTCTCATGATGTATCCTTCTTTTTTAATTTTTAAAGTCACCACATGAAGAAAGTTCCTGCCCTTTTATGCTATTTGAACACTCTTGTCACTTTCAATCTATTTAATCATTCTAACAGTGGTTTTATTTATGAAGCAGATAATTTAACTTTCAAAAGTAACAATTAATATTGTAATATTTTTTTAAAATATTGGTTAATATAAGTCTGTGGGAATTTTGAGAAATTTAAACCAGTCCACATTGGTTTTGGTTGACCCCAATGGGTTTACACATAGCCTATACTCTTCTCCTAGGTGAAAGGAAAGTTCAGGCAAAATTTGTTGCCTCTTTTGGGGCTGAGTGCATAAGTGGATACATACACAAACTTTCTTCTTTATATAATAAATAAATAAATACCCCCCCCCCCCCCCCCCCCTCAAGCAGCTACTTGCCACAGAGGTCTGACAGGAACCTGCCAGTTAATGACAGGAATAACATAGTAGAAAGATATTTATTTTTTGTGTGTAGCTTTAAAATTTCCTATTGTATAACAATATAGAATTAAGTATTCAGTGATCTTTGTAAACTTTGATTTCAGCAATGTTTATTCAGTATTAAAAAAAAAATGTGGAGTCTGACATTTCGAAAGTTAATTAAATCATAAACAACTTTTTGGTTTAAAAAAGCTTCAAATCATCATTTACAAAGGGTATATTTGTAGAAATTTTGCAATAATTCAGTTATATTTTGAAAAAGATCAAAATGTAATGAACAACTCTGTTCCAGTTTTCATGCTTCTATGATTACTGACTATGATTGGAAATTAAGATTCAGATAGATTTCAATTATATCTTATTTTATTACTTTCTGTATTGCCTTTTTGAGAGAGTGTACAGGATAAAACTTTGTCCAAAGTATGTAACTAGAGTAAGATATATGTCGTAATATTTCATCACATTTTACCAAAAATAAAAGTTTATTTTAGTTCTTTGACTTTAGCTTTCCATTGGTATAATATGGAAGTATCTGAATTACTTTAATAGGGTAGAGTACACTCTTGTAATTAACCTGTTTATAGTGGTTTATGAATTTAAGACTTCTGTGAGTCAGGTTGCCTGTCCAATAGACAAAACTTGAAAATTACTATTAACGTTCACCAGTCAAGAAAAATATCATCTGTCACAAATTCAGGTTCCAAAAATTATATTTAACTTGTGTTTATATAAACAAACTTTTCCCTACTCATCACTTCTAATTTCCTATTTGTCCATTTCCCTTTTTTTTAGTGCTGGGAACAGGTCTATCTGAAGATCTAACATTTTTACAAACCTCTTGCATTCATACTGCCATTTTTTTTTTTCTCTCAGAAAAAGAAATCCACTCTCTCCTTAGCAAAAGGGTAATGATTCAGTTATATATAATAGCATTTCTTATTGTAGCAGAGTGGTAAAAAATTCACTTTATACATAAATAGCATTCCATGTCATGGCAAAATTTTCACATACTACTCATTCTAAGCTTAATATTCAAAGAAGAGTAAATTGATTTCATTAACCACTTTTAGTACAGGTGCAAAAAAAAAATCATGATTCCTTCAAATAAAAAATATTTGTCAACTTATCATATCACAGAAAATAGAATAACAGTCCTTAAAAGAGTGCAAAATTGCATCCAACACAAGGTATAACTATTCTTGATTTCAGGAATAGTACAAAATATTATTTATACTACTGTATTCATTATGTTATCCACTTACTTAGATTGTTTGACCAATTAAAATTTTATGTAATAGAATTTTTGCTTTAGGTTGTGAAGTGAAACAATTAAAAGTATTTTAAAATATGTATAGTCTAATAATTGAAAACTAGTTAAGATTTTGCTAATTTTTATATATTTACAAATCAGTGACTGTAAATAATTTAAATATAAATAATTTGCAGTCATCGTATTACAATCATGATCGGTTACACTTGCAATTGGTTTTACAGTCACCATATTTACAATCAGTGACTGTAAATAATAAAATAAAAATTTGGAAATTTTGTAGACACTCATTAATTTGGCTTGGAATCCAATTTCAACAAACTGAAAAGAGGTAAGGTTGAAAATTTTTTTATTTTAAAATAGTAATACTTTATAGGTCTGAAATAAAAACTAAATTACCCCTCAAGTAGCAGCAGCTTGCCATAGAGGTCTGACAGGGGACTGTCAGTTTAATATACCATAGAGAAAATACACAAGGAAGCTGAGACTTCATCAGAAATCAAACTAGTTCCTTTTTAGGAGCTTGAATTCCTTCCCTTTGATTCACAACTAAATACCTTAACCGTGTATAATATAAAACTTGTATATAATTATGTATTTAAAGCTATTAATATCTTACATTAAATCTTTTTATTTAATATTTTTGCAGATCCAAAGATCCACATTTACCAAACTATCCTGCAGTTATTCAAATGGATTTTTGCCACAATCATTCAATTTTGGCTCCTGAAATTTTGAAACATCGAAGTGTTTTGCCAGATGTAAAAGATAAAATTCTGCAGCTTTTTCAACTAGGTCATAATCCTTCTACAGCTCTAGATATGCACAAATATGACCTGCAGTTAGAGCATGGAGAAAATTACAATAAAATAGCTTTAGACCGTGCACTTCTCCCAGATCCACAGTTTTGTTATAGGTAATATTTCAAGATCCAAAGTTCTTTTGTGGTGTTCATTTGAGAAACAGAATTATTATTTATTGTGCTTTATTCACATATTCCTGATTGTTTTTTGAACATATAAGTGTTAATTTTCTACATAAAACAAAATTTAGCTCTCTACTGCTTGATATAGTGGAAATATTTACTGAGAAATTAAAAAAGTGAATTTCAAACCCCCTAAAAAATTTCAACCCCCCCCCCTAAAAATAAGTGATTGTTTTTGTGATTTCTGATTAATTATAGACCAGAAAAAAATATTGATACTGTATTTTATTCAAATATCTTTAACACTATCAATTATATCTCTTGGAGACACCCAGTGCATGCTTGATATGTAGAAGATTCCATCTGTCGAAATTTATGACTAAAAATGTCCATCCAAAGTATAAAACAATGCTTATGTAAGCATTAAAATACCTGAAGCATTGCCTACAGGTAACTGCTGTTTGATCCATGATCTGCTACTGTGACTCCATATAGGCTATAGCTGTTTCATGATCACTGCCAGGTGTTTGACACTTTATTGCAGGTGTTGGATTACTCCAAAGTTGGTTGTCAGAATGTTGTGCAAGCCATCAAAGCCCATCACTATTAATTCACTTACACATATAAAACACACTTGAAGTATGGTGACTGGTTTCAAGAATGCATATTTTCATCATCAGCTGGTTATAGCTATGCTTTTGGAGGTTATATTGTGACTGGCAGCTTGGTGTAGTTAATATTGCATCTGTGTCAGTAGCTTACTAATTGGAACCAAAGTTTGAAGTGCTTATGTGGCTGAAGATGAGAGAGTATTTCATAGAGGAGAAAGGAGGGGAAGGTATATGTGTGTCAACTCTAATGCATGTTCTGAATAAGATAAATTTTAACTTTCTCTGGCTAGCTGAGAATATTATGGCAAATGAAAGAATAGAATGGTGAGAACTAAACTAATCATATTTGACCAGTTGGACTACAGTGATAACATAAATTTTACACATATGGTGTGTCTGAAAAGTAATAAGCAAAAATTCTGAAACAATAGCAAATTTATTATGAAAGTCATTCAAAATAATCAAAATGGGATTCTGTACACTTGTTATACCTCTCTTTTAATCATTGAAAGCAAAATTCCTCCAAAGTTATCTCAGTGGAATGACCAATCACATTCTTTTAGATGGTATGATATCATTTCCCTTTCATCTTCATTTTTGTTTTTGGAAATAGGAAGAAGTCAGCTGGAACCTTTTGCAAAAGAAATCTGAGCAATTAACACAGAATGTGTAGGTGCACTGTCATGCAGTAAAAAAAGTTCTTGTTTTATGAAAGTCTGGTCTGACTCGTGAAATTCTTTCCAACAATCATTCTATCACTTTTAAATAAAATTGGTCATGTTTGGTTCTTCCTTTTGAAACAAATTCCTTGTGAATGATCCCTTGGAAAAAAAAATGTATCATTACTTTTCAGAAGCACTGTGTATATGTAATATATAATGCTTTTAATTTCACATAATAGATGTGAAAAGATGTAATGAAAGGTATATGAGTCTGTTTGCTATCTTTCAGGTCATTAATTACAGTGCAGTTGAAACTTTAGAGCAGGGGTCAGCAACTAGTTTCAATGATGGGTCAGATTAGATAAGAATAGAGGCAAGCCAAAATGAATTTCATGAAAAGATGTTATACATATTATCGTGTTAGTATTTAATAGGCTAACATTCAGATTACTGCTTTAGGATATTATTGAAATATTACCTTTTAAGTACTAAAGTGGTGTTTAAATTTGCCTGTGAGTTACTATAATTGAATTTCTTAACCAATCATTCTTCATCTCATAATTTTTGATTAGTATTTCTTCTTTTGCAGGTTATATTACAAAATAGTGAGGAAGCAAGCTAACATCATTGGAGAAATTCTAGATAGTGATCCAAAAAATGCTCTTGTTCCTATTAATCCTGAGCACAAAACTGATACATCAATACAGAACACTGAAAATACGGGTACAACTAATGCTATTGAAGATTCTTCTGCTGGTGATTCTGCAGCTGATGCAGCATCAAAGAAAGCAAAGAAAAAGAGAAAGTTAGAAAGCACCGTAGTTGATAAAACTGAAATGGCAAATCAGCTAGAGGATATTCTATGCAAATTCTGTGAAAATGGAGGGTTTGCTGGAATGCAGTTGATTGATGATAATACTGTAATGGCCTTATGCACTCCTCTAATGCACAGAGTCCATACACTGGTGAGGCAGAGTGGTGAACTTGTGTTTGTAGATGCTTATGGAGAATTAGAAGAACCTAACAGCTGCAGGGTTTTGATGTTTATGACATACACTTGTGCAGGAGCTTTACCTCTTGGTTGTTTAGTAACAACAGCAACTACTTCTACATGCATTAAAGCTGCTTTAGATCTATGGAAACAGATCCTTCCTGAAGGATGCTTCTTTGGTAAAAGTGATGGCCCACAGATCTTTTTAACTAACGATAATGAGCCTGAAAGACAAAGTTTAAAATCTTCTTTTCCACAGTCTCATTTACTAATATGTATTTCACACATTCTTCAAGCATCATGGGTTTTTTTGTGGGATAGAAAAAATGGTATAAAGAAAGATCATAGGTCACTGCTCTTTTCCAAAATAAAAATGCTTCTTTTTTCACAAACTGTGGATGAACTTGAAATGAATTATGCTTACACCATTCAGGATAACATGGTAAAAACATATACTATATTTGTTGATCACATAAATCACATATACAATCATCGACATGATTGGGCTCTTGTATATCGTCGTCATCTGCTTCCTAGAGGAAATGATATTGCTATATTTTGGGAAGTAGCAATGATTCTTTTAAAAGATCCAATCTTAAGTAGGACAAGAAACTATAATCAGTTGCAAGTAATTGATTTTTTATCAAGGCTTGATACTTATTATGAACGCCGTCTTATAGACATGGCAAATAATCGATATGATAGTGTAAAACATTCTCGGTTCTTGTTTATTGATATGCCTCGAGAAGCCTACACTATTACACAAAAATCAGAGAGTGAATATGAAGTACATAATGATACTAAAGATACAACTTATCAGACTGATATTACATTAGGTATGTGTGAATGTAGAACAGGAAAAAATGGAGCACCTTGTAAACATCAACTTTTGGTTTTCCGAAATTTCACAGTCCCTACTTATGACTGTGTTCCTATAAGCACTCCAGCTGAAAAAACTTTACTTTTTCAACTTGCAACTGGGCAAGAAGTAGAAAATGGTCATGCAGTAGAAGTTTCAAACAATGTTTCGAATGTTTTGAGTGAAACATGTGCTCCAGATATTCACATGCATGACTTGGGACCCTGCAGCGATGGAGACTTCTTTTTAGGAGATGGTGGACCTTGTGATAGCCTTAGTCAACATTCAGCAATTAGCCATAGTTCTGTTTTGAGCCAACACAGTTCAACATTAAACCAGCACAGTTCTGCTTTGAATCAGCACACTTCAACTTTGAATCAGCACAGTTCAACTTTGAATCAGCACAACACACCACTTAACCAACATACCCCTTCTCTTGGCCAACATACTTCAACACTTGGCCACCATACTCCTAATATAAATCAGCATAGTCCAGCTCTCAATCATCATACTACACCTCAACTAACTCAACATGTTCCTACAATGAATCAACATACAGTGCCACTTAGTCAGCAACCAACTCCAGTACCTCAGCATGCACCACCATTGCCACTGCCACCTCCTCCAGTAAACCAACAGCCACAAGTTCAGGCAGTTCATGACCTCATTGATCAAGTATGCAAAAAGTTGAAAGAAAGAACAACTAGGATTCCACAGACATTTATTCCAGCACTTGATACTTTTTTAAAAAATTTTGATAAATTGTCCTCTGATTCTTCACTTGAGTATGCACTTTACTCATTTGGAAAGTTCTCAAAATCTGCCATGCCTTTGTTTAAACGCAAAATTGTTGATAATAAACTAATTGGTTTACAGTCAGCTGGGGACTTGAAAAAGAAGAGGCTTCCGCTACGAGCAACTAAACTAGTGAGGAATAATATATCATCTCATCAGTAAATAGTCTGGGGAAATTCAAAATTACATTTAATATGTTGAACTAACACTGAAAAACTTGTCCATCATCAAACAAAACCATTACCTGTTGAAGACTAAAAGTCCATATACAGGTCATATTATTTAACCTAAAATACTGGTTACAGCTTTTATGTATATATATAATGTAACATTTTATGTAATTAGCTTCATATGAATATGGTGCTGCTGTTATGTGTGAAATAAAAGCAGTTGGCTGCTACCTCAGAGCCTTCACAGACATCTTGCTCCTGCTTTTCATAACCATAATGATGAGAAGTGCCTATATACGTAGTGTGCCATGGACATAATTCAAAATAACTGAAATTTACAGCTAGATTATTTTACATGTATGTATTTTACGTACACTGTTAAATGTCTCATTTTTCTGTTGTAGGGTTAAATTGTATTGTCCAAATTATATATGTGTGTGTGTCATTACCTGAGACGTTTAAGTGATGTTTTTCATCATAACATCAAGTTAAAAAGTAACATAATGTGGAAATTATGTCAGTATTGTATCACTACATTGGTACTATAGATTTTTTGATGACTTTGCAGTGCATTTAAGAAGTTTTTTTTTAGGCTAAGTATATTTTTGTATCTTTTCAGCAAGGTTATCATTTATTGCTATAAAAATATTTTCTTTTAGCATTTAATCATACATATATTTTACATGTAAATTTCAGCATCAGATTAATATTTCATGTAACATTTAAGCATGTATCACATACTTTAAAATAAAAATATATTAGTGAATAACTTAGTCTCATAATGGAAATCAAATGAAAAAAAAATGATGTAAAGAAATTATTTTCTTTACATGATTGCTTAGATACTACATTTTCCATTTCTGTACATGAACACAATTCATTAGTCTTACATTTCCTTCACAGGAAATTAAAAAATTCTTTTTTTATAATGAGGTATTTTCAGGTGCTCAATAATGATATAAATTTTTAAATGTGCTGCTTGATATATCATGTTCAACATCTCTATTAAATTAATGTCTTGGTGACCAAGTGGTTAGCATGTTTGGCTATGGATTAAAGGAATATGGGTTGAGCTTTGATAGGAGATATGGATGTTTCTTTCCATTTGGCCTTTTTTGTTGTTATATAACTATTTTTTTATAGTTTAATTATTATTATTTATATTAATTTTATTGGTTTTAATATTGATTAAAAATGTGAATTAAATATTAAAATTTCACTATAATCATTCAAAAAGTGTGGAGGGGGTGGCCATATATTTTTGTATGAATTTAAATTCATGAAAATATTTTGATTTTGTACAGATTGTACAATTTACACTGTATATGCAACTATCAAGATGTGCTAAAGTAAGACCAGTAGTATACTTTATCTGTTACATTAGTAACATGTTAAATCACAGCACTTCATAGAAACAAATTTTTGAACAGTTAATGTGGGCATAGAGGAAAATTGTCTTGAGATGGGTGGGATCTGAGGTGGGGGTGGCTCAGTGAATAGTGTGCCAGGCTCATAATCTGCAGTTCCCAAGTTTGAGTCCTACCTGGGCCATTTAGCTCTGCTAAACTACCACCCTCTCCTCAATCGGTAGTCTTTGAAAGGGTGCCATCCATCAGATAGGATGTTAAGCTGTGTGTGGAAGAGCCATACCCTGTGCACATTAAAGAACATGCTGAATGGCCTTGACAGGAAGCTACCATCAGTCTCCCAACAGCTGTCAAATGTGTTTCCTCCTCCAACTTCTCTGAATATTCATGGCCCTTGTGATCCAGCCATTTAGTCCATTGTGTGCAAAAAAGTGCAGCTCAGAGGTAAAACAATCCATTCCAGGTGGGATCTGAACTCATAGCCTCCTGATGACATATCAGGTGCCCTGGTCACTGAACTACCAGCTGCTGATCAGTTATCAGCTATTGTGGATGTTAAACCCCCTCATTGTAGAATCAGCCACTGGTGGCTGCATTATAACTGCAAGTATATAACTGCAAGCATTATAACTGCTAAGTGAAGGACCTTTTACAGATTTCCCAGGCTTGGGCCCATGACAAGTCACACTCCATGGGGACAATTGAGTAGCTTTTTTTTTTGTTATATGAGTTATCCTCAATTCTCATGCAGTTCTTAAGTATCTCTAGTACATATGTCAAGAGGTCTTGGGTTCAGATCCCACCCAACTCAAAACAATTTTCCTCTATGACCACGTTGACTTATAGCATAATAGTGTTCAAAAATTGTTAATAAGACCAGTGATTCGTCATATGATTTGAAAATTTGCAGTTGATAACATACAAAATGTTGCAGCAGTTGGATTTTTGTTTAAATGTTTACGGTGAATACAGAGATTTTTAGATGTATACAGTACATGTTCACTAATAGTTTTTTTATTTGCTAGTTTAGTCAACATTTTGTCTGTCTTTATTGTGAAAAATCATATTGGATATGGCTAATGATTATCATGACATAATTTTGATAAAACTAAGAACTCTCATAACTTTCTTCTAGTTCCATTTAGTTTGGAACAGTTGTTATTAGTTATGTATTTAATGTGTTATATATGTCAGTAAATTATATTTTAAAAGTGATATGTTTTTGGATCTAGGTCAGTTTTCAATACTAATGCCTGAATTAACTAATTGATGCTAAATTTTTTTAAATGCATATTTTGTAGTTCTCTAATGCAAATAAACTGGCTTTTGAGAACAAGTGAACAGAAAATAATCAAGTGTTGAAAACAAAAATTTTGTCATTCAAAATAAATACTGCACTCTATTGAGAACTGAATCATGTATATGTGATTTCTATTAGTTTATATTTCATCAACTTGTTAATAGACTGGAATTAGAAATATCAAATGTTGAAAACAAAAATTTTGTGATTCAAAATAAATACTGCACTCTATTGAGAACTGAATCATGTATACGTGATTTCTATTAGTTTATATTTTATCAACTTGTTAATAGACTGGAATTAGAAATTTAGCAATGTTTTATTTGCTTTGAAATCTTTTAGTTAACAGGAAAAATTCTGTGTTTATTAATCTTTAGCTGGTGATTTCTGTTTTTTTTTTGTTTATGTGAGATGCAAAAATTAACATGTGCATTTTTTTTGTTATGATTCTTTAATTACACGTTTCTTTGCATTTTGAAACAAAGAATATAACTCAATTTTTATTAAAAAATAAAAATATTCCACTAAGGTACAGGAAGATGATTCCACTGAAATTTCAGAAAAGGATGTTTTTGATATACTAAATAGCATTATGTTATGAAAAAATGTAATGAATTTTTTTTAAATATATATTAATATCACAAGTGCTCAATATGAGTTTTATTTTATATCTACACAGCCGTGATATGGAGGTAATCTGTTATTCAAAAGTATGCATTTTATATAAGGTGCAAATATGTGTCTTAGGAAAAGCTTTTGTGAACTCTAACC
Source organism: Ryuthela nishihirai (assembly GCA_038380435.1). NCBI lineage: Eukaryota > Metazoa > Arthropoda > Arachnida > Araneae > Heptathelidae > Ryuthela > Ryuthela nishihirai. Next base: position 66,676,806 of record JAWZYU010000019.1, on the reverse strand, counting down.
TTGATAATGCTAGATTATTTTTGAATGAAGAAACTGAAGAAATTAATTCATGACAGATATATTAAAAATTGTGTATGTATGGAGGTAGCTGCATAATATAGATTAGTTCTAAAGAAAGTTAATTTGGTTTTTGAATAACTTTGAATGATACTCTGCCAATATCATAAATCTTTTTTTCCTTTCACTTCTGTTTTGTGCAATTATCCAAAACAAGGACAGCTAATATTTGTTTTAAAGCAGGGAAGGGGGGGGGGTTTGAATATAACCAGTGAGATGGGTAATAGTGACCTCAAATTTTATTACTGAATATCTTCTGGCACACATAAAATAATAATCTTTGACCAAATGTTTGGCAAGTGTTATCATTTTGACTGAATACCAAACATACATGAGCATGAGTATGTTTGGCAAGTCCTTTCAGTAGTAGGTGCAAAAATAACTTAGTATCTCTGTGATCCCTTGTGACTAATTATGGTTTAATATGTACATAAGAGAATGTGAATTATTTATTTAATATCAGTAATAATTCATTTATTATTATTGATATTTATCAAATAATGTCAATTTGGCTAGCATTGTGTTCATATGCATTAGTAAACAGTATGTCAATTTTAATTAAATATAATGGCTAACTGTAAAATTGCTTTCAAAATAATCTAGAAATAAGGAAATTTAAAAAAAATTTATATCTTAATTTTTTTAAATTGTAATCCAATATTTTGTTTATTTTACTTTGTATACATTATTTCAGTTTTCAACTTCTACATTCTTTAAAAATTTTAATTCTGACTAATGGATGATTTGGGAAAATGCATATGGCAATATTTTATTTGTACTTATATAACATAAAAAGTATTTCACTTTTATTCCTTAAAATTAAATGCTTTTCTCACATCCCTATGAGAAAAGAGCTTGACACTACACCACCAAAATTTCAGTTTCTCCCATAAATGGCACTTGTAATATTCGTTAAAAGCTTCACAATTTACATGTTTAGTGCCCTCTAACAATGTAATTAAAACTATCTAAGGATTTGAAAAATGGAAATCATATTTTATTAACAGTTAGTAGCCAACTAAAAAAGAAAAATTCCAGTTTTATTGCAAAACAGTTGCTTTTCTCACCCACCATGGGTGTGAGGATAACTTATTGTTGTCAATGCAGACCTCATGACCTTCACATTCCACCACCAAATTAAAAAAAATGCGCAAATACATTGTAATATTCATTTCAAATTTTGTGATTTAAAAAAAAAATCCATGTTTAAGGAGTGTGATTAAAAAAAAAAAGTTAAAGCTTTTGGTTAATTCAGAAAATGTGAATTGTAATATTTCATCAATACATATCTAACCTAAAAGATTTTTTAATTTATCTCTAAAAACAGCTTTCTTTTAAAACAAAAAAGTTTCATTTTCACCCAGCAAGGGAGTAAAGGGCAACTTATTGTTGCTAGTGCAAACCTCATGACCTACACATTTCACCACAAAATTTTTAATTTCTAACATAAATACATCATTTGCAATATTCATTAAATTTTTTTGCAATTTTCAACTTTTTCCACCATTAGAGGACAAATTTAACTTTTGGGAGATTAAGAAACTAAATTGTAATATTTCATCAATACCAATTAAACCCAAAAAAGAATTTTTATTTCTAAAAGTAAAAAAAAGTGTCTACAGACAGACTGATAGATTACAAAGGAAAACATTATTCGTGTTGTTTTTGAAAACGAAATTGAAACTAAATGTAATTTTTTTAAAAATTCAACTTTTACCTTGTAACTGGAGCCTACTTTTTTTTCCCAGTAAACTCTTTAATTAAGCTTCTTTTTTTTTGTCTTCCAGTGATTAAGTTGTAAAAGATATAAAATATATACCATATATTTTTAGCAATTATATAAATGTTTTCAAGTAAATCCATTTAAAGTTTTTTCTTAGTAGAAATGATTTATTATTTTAATAAATGTTTTGTGGAAAACATTTTGCCAACATATGGGACTCGAAACTGCATCTATCCAGAAACATGCCAGAGTATTCTACCATTGAACTCAGCTGCCCTTTTTCCTACTAAGTATGACTTTTCACTATTTTCCTGTGATTTTCAGCACCTACACTTGGCACCATTTCTGATCTTGGGTAGCAACTAGTAAGGTGAAAATAAATAATCAGGTTATTTCACACTGTTAGTTTTATTGGTGATTTTAACAATAAATGACAATCACAGAGTTACCTGTTGACTTTTTAACATCTAAAAATCAGTAAATGTTTCGTGGAAATAATTTTGCCGACATACAGGACTTGAACTCTGATCTCTCCAGAAACATGCCAGAGCTCTGTTGGGGCGGGGGTGGCTCAGTCGGTAGCGCGCCAGGCTCGTAATCTGTAGTTCCCAGGTTCGAGTCCCAGCTGGGTCAGCGTTGAGATTTATCTCCGCAAAATTCCCCGCCCTGCCCACGGTCAGTAGGGGACACCGATGGGCTTGGAAAGGCCGCCGTCCGTCGGATGGGACGTTAAGCCGTGGCCCCGTGTGCGGGAGAGCCATACCCTGTGCACGTTAAAGAACACGCTGGATGGCCTTGACGGGAGGCTACCATCTGTCTCCCAACAGCTGTTCCAGTGGGTCCCCTCCCCCAACCTTCTCTGAGCCTTCGGGGTCCATGTGACCTGGCCATTTAGCCCATGGTGTGCAAAAGAGTGCCGCTCAGAGGTAAAACAACCCAACCCAGAGCTCTGTCTTTTTTCCACTAAGTATGACTTTTTACTCTTTTTTCCTGTGATTTTTGACACCTACCCTTGGTGCCATCTATGATCTCAGGTGGCAACTATTTTTTATTGCACTGAATGTAAAATGGAAATAAATAAGCAAGTCACTTATCACCACTTATCTCTTATGATGATGCATTCTATACATGATATATATATATGAATTGCAACTCCTTAAAAATTTTACTTTATTTATACCTTAACACATTTTTAAGCTTTATTGCATAACGTTTGTATCAATTTTAGAGTGGTTTAAGTTATATATTATAGTATTGAATTCAAAATCTAGTGAACACATCCCTTCGCTATATAAAGCAAATGACCGTGTAAGTGTGGGCATCAAATGAGTTTACTTTGGCTTCTGACTGGGAATACTGTAATACAGCAATTGATCACTCTTATCTATTCTATCTTGTTGGGAACAACTATTATTAGTGTCATGTAGACAAAAAATAAAGTGATGTCTCAGTGACTATTAAGGAGGATAAATACAATATTCAGAAAAGATTTGGTAATCTTGCATTTAAATGATCAAAGGTATGATAAGAGTAAAGCAAGTCTCAGTGTGGTTTTAAAAAATGTTAGAGCAGGGTTCCTCAACTTGTTTACTTTGTAAAAACTAGAACTATCTTATGTGATGATAAAAGCGATTTATGAAAATAAAATGTATTATATGAGTTCTGCATATGGTTTAACTCTCCCATCTGTTTGTTACTCTCTGTATGCTTGAAATAGTTGAAAATATATATAGGTGCCAGCAAGAAGGGGTGCATACCTTTGGAAATAATATTATGGTTTCCTTCTGAAGAATTGTATTATGTAATAGCTGTAATTCCAGGCAGGTGAACAAATGGGCAGACACATGTTCCTTATACGTTTATGGTGTGACGTCATTTGTGGTGGAAATTTTTGGTTCCCTGTGATTCTGTAGGTGCTTAACTGATCGATCCCAAATTTCGTGTGGTGGTCCCACTTAGATCTAATCATGTTGGGTTAAGGGATCCAGTTCCTAGCTGCTGTGAGCTGGGAGTAATCCTTCTGCAAGTGTACAAAACTTGACGGTGCTGCCATGGGCTGGGAGTAATAGCTCTGCAAGTGTCTGAAACTTCTGCTGTTAGCTACCTTGTGAATGGAGTAATATGTTATCTATTGAGAGTTGTGAATGGAGTAAATGCTGTCAATGGAAAAAGTTATGAATAGACTGACATTTCACACCAAACTTTTGACAAGATTTAATGTATAAAATGATATTTTACATCCTAACTACAAAAATATTGATGTGAAAATTTGAAATTTGCAGATTCATTACATTAGTTATTCTTAGTTGGAGCGAGAAGAAATTTGCAAATATCATAAAGGCTAAATTGAAGAAACCATTGAAATTTTTGTTCAACTATCAGGGAAATATTCACTCTTATTTTACTGCCCATCAATTTTATAGAGAAGATTGTCTTGAGCTGGGTGGGATACGAACCCATGAACTCGAAAAGAAAGCTTACAAACACCATACAGAGCTTTCTTTTGGAGTTCAGCCTTTAAACTAATCATAAAACAATTGCAAAATGGCCTCTTTTTACTTTATTTTAATGATTACTGTAAAGTTTAGGTATTTGTTAAATGTTGATGTGAGTACAATGAAGTTAATGATCAGGAAATGAGATAAATAGTACATGCATATAAATTTTTATGATTGCAGCTAGGTGGTTCATGGAGAAAAGGGGAAATGAAAGTAGTATACTTAGCTGAAAAGGTTGAGGAAACAGATTTATGGGCAATCTGTTTCAACAGTTCGATTGGTGCTATCATTTTTTACCTACACATTTACTAGATTTGTATTTTTCAGAACAGAAAGAAAATTTAAGATATTAGAACTTTTCTGTATTCAGAAAGGAATCACCAATGAGGTAGAAAAGCCACCATCCATCACATGGTACTGTAAGTCATGGCTCTACGCAGATGAAACATACCATGTGCAAGTTGAAGACTAATATCTTAATGTTTCCTTTCTCTTCTGAAAAAAATTAGTAAATGTGTAGGTAAAGAATGACAGCATCAATCAAACTGTTGAAACACACTGAGATACCAAATCTCACAGGCATTCTAAGCATTTATTTGGAGTGACATTTTTTTGGAACTTTTTTTCAAGCTTTTAACAAAAAGTGACTTTGTACTTAATGCTGCACACAAATATCTTTGATTCCATTTCTATTGATTTACTTTGAATGAAGTTTATTCAAGTTAACAAAAAATGAGATCATTATTGTGGCAAGAGTGTTTAATTTTTTTTTGTGCTAACTTCAACAGAGAATGAAATTGCCATGAATTTGAAATGTGAGCTTTTCCACCAGTATTTTTCGAATTCTTTTTTCCCTGAGACCAAGTAGATTATGTATTATTTTTCCATTTCATAGAAATATTTGGGTGTTTTTGGTAGAGGCATAAGCCAAGGGGCATTCAGCCATTTTCACTACTCAGTCATTGTTTCAAAAATGGAGGAAACGTGGGAATAACTCCAAAGAATTGTAATAATTTAGAGTATCAAAAATTTTAATAGCAGTGCAACTTCACTTTTTGATGCAGTTGCCATGAATCATGAGTAAATTGTATCTACAACATGCTGATATAATTCAGAAGCTTTTCTGCAGTTTTTCTGCAAGAATAAACATTAACTGCTTCAAATTGAATATTGGTTTCCAACCACATGAAAATATTAATACCAATCTACATTTACTCAGTGGGTTAGAGAAATCAATTTTGAAGGTCAGGTCTGGCTTGCAGACTATAGTTTGCACATCTCTGCTGTAGCCCCCATTAGTCCCTCCTGCATTTCTTTTGTGCCATATTGTCTGTTCCAGTTGTTTGTTAAACTTTAAGCACTGGAAGCAGTTGCCTAATTGATGAAAAACAATTATAGGTGTATCTAATGTATGATTCAATATGACAAATTTTATTAAGATGTTCATGCAAAAGTAAGGGACTTTTTCTAATGTGGAAAACATTGCTTGATTGAATATAGATTGCTTTAATAAATATATTTTCCTCTACCTTCTCTCATTATGCAGTGTTGAGTATTAAAAAGGTTTGTCATGACATATGCTGTATTTTTCAAATTTTATAAATGTTGATAATACATTTTTGCAACAGAAATGTAGAATTATTTAAAATTAGACATTTAGATAGTAAACACATAAAACAAGAATCTCATTTTATATGTTTACCATCTGTAACACTTGCCAGTTATATTTATATAAAATGTATAAATATTTTTGAAATGATGTTTTTTCTCTCCTATTTTTCATTAAATTTTCAGCCATTTAAATTAATTTGATATCCTTAGGCCGCATCTTGTGAGGGTAAAGTGTCAAAATTGGGGGGTCTTCAGTGTGTAATTGCATATTTTTACGAAAGCCATAGGATTTAAGGACTCACCTTTCAACATAGATAGTTCATGCATGTCATTCTTGTTGTTCATACTAATTTGAAAGTTGTACGTAATATTTATTATAAATAACTAGTACATTCCTAAATATTTTTATAGTACTTCTGTAATATTTTCATTGGATTTTTATAATGTAATAATACCCTTGCATTCTTTCACCTATTGTGTTAAGAAATAAACTCTATTGTTTTAACCATCAGTAAAATATATATATTTGTGTAATTTGTTTAATATTAGTTTGCTACCTGTTGAGTCCACTGCATTTTCCACCCTGTACTTGGCATAATAAGTGCCAGTAGTCATGCATTTTGAGTGCTGCATCTAGGATTTAGATGTGATTCAAGTTCTCCTTTACTAGAAAATGTACAAATGACTTGAGGTATGTTGTCCAAAAGATTTTAAGAAGTAATATATTAGCTGTTGAAGCAGGTAAATGTCAGGCACAATACAAGAGATTCAAATCATGAGATCCAGTACCGTTTTCATTATCCAGCAGAGCTACATGATGACTAAACATGACAGCATAAATTACATATCTCAAACAAATCTGTTTAAAGCTCGATTTTAAAAAATATTTGTTCAGTATTCAAAGAGTTATGAATGCTGGAATATTTAAAAGGTAATTTATTAAGGGACGTGTGCAAGGAATTATCAGCCTGGATGTATAGCACAGTTGGCAGAATTATTTGTTGCATACTCTTTCACATTGAGAGGTTTCTTTAATTAGAGATATGTTTTTTAATGGCTGATATCATTGGAATATAGTCCACTTTTTTTTTGGGGGGGGGGGGGGCAGATGCTAAAGAATTCACTCGTACTATTTTGATGAAATCAACAGTTTGTGTTTCTAACCTAAATCAGTTACATAACTACAACGTGACTTTTGTGAAAGTAAGGTTAGAATCCCTTTTAATCTGTTTAGAGAGATTTTTCCATAAAGCCAGAAGGTTTTCTGAAACTAGAGGTTTATTAACAAATCATTATGTAAACAGTTTAAAATTCTCTGCAAAACAGATACCAAATATACAGGTACTATACAGAAAAATGGAGACAGTTTCATGCTATCTCAATAAAAAATCATATTCAGAGCTCAATAATTTCTGCAATATGATTTTTAATGAAAAATATGTTAAAGATAAAAACTAAATCAAATCTATCTAAATCTTTATTTTAAACAATATTTATTCCATATTTGAAGAATTATGAATGCTGGAATATTCAACAGGCTAGAAAAAAAATTAACCCAAAATTTAATCAAAACGTTAAAACAGGTTAAGAGATGAGTGCTTTGTGCATTACACCCAGTACTCTACTAGAATCAACTATGATCTCTTAACCTGTTTTAATTAAATTGTAAGTCAATTTTTGTAGCCTTTTAAATATTCCAGCATTCATAACTCTTTGAATACTGAACAAATATTGTTTAAAATCGAGGTTTAGATAGATTTGTTTGAGATATGTGATTTATCTTTAGATATATTTTCATTAAAAATCATATTGAAGATGTTATTGAGTTCTGAATGGGACTTTATATTGAGTTATATTTTTTTTATGAGAACATGGAACTATTTCCAGTCTTCTGTTCAGTACCTGTATAAGCTTAGGTTACTGTGAAAAATTCAGCTTAGGTGAGACACTCAACATTCATAAGTAATAATTATTAAGTGGAATTCTTTTGGGAAATTATCATTATTAACTTGGTCACCATCCATTAACTAGGATGTTAAGCCCTGGATGCAGTAGGGCCATATCCTGTTTGCATTCAAAAGCTCATTGGATATACTACATGAGAGGTTTCTGTGTGTTCTAACAGCTGTCCATTGGATCCCCTACCTAGCTGTGAACCGCTGTGACTTAGCACACACTTGTGTACACAAAAGTGTCACTCAGAGGTAAAATAGCAGAAATTTGTGAGAAATGATAGTTCATGAAGTAGATGCAGGGCCAGACTTAAGCATATGTTAATAAACTATAGCTTGGGACCTCACATTGTGAGGGCCTCAAAGAAATGCTTTTCAAGTTTTATTGTGTTAAGAAATTTTTTTTTAATATTTAATCTGTTGGTCAGACACTGTTCATCTTCACTTACCAAGACTAGAATAATGTTTTCACCACAAATTTCGAGTTTATATTATAATGTTCACTTCAATCAGAATAAATGTACATATTGTGAATTTTCTTAAATTTGTATAACTTCAGAGGTCAAAGTCCAACCCTGAGTAGATGCAAAAGTTTATGAATGAAAGGCATTAATTGACAGATGCCATCCTAGTGGTTGAGTGGTTAGCATTCTTGGCTGCAAATGAAATGGGCCTGATTCAATTCCTGGATAAGATATGGATGTTTTCTATCTTTTGGCTGAGGTCTCGCCTTCCTCACAGATCTCAGTGGAGTATATTGACAGGCTACTGTCAGACCTCTGTGGTAGGCAAGTGCTTGAGAGGCGTTAATTTTTTTTATTAGTTGACAGGAATATGATAAAGTTATATATTCATTCATATGTTTGTTTAATAGCACTGATTGCATTTCAAACAATTCTTCAACCCATTCAGACATTATATGGCTGGCTATTGTTGCTCCTCTTACGTTTATCTGGATGATGATAATATCAGTAGCTCAGTGTAGTTCGAGTCCCTGTGATGTGATTGCCACTGCTCACCTTCTTTATCTGCTGATTGCTTTTTCGTCATTCTTTAGATAGCATTCCTCCTAAGTCATTTGTCGATATTTGAGTAAATGTGCAATTAAAGTATGTATGCTCATCAAGATCAGAGGCCTACAACCTTTTTGAAAGAAGAGCATTGCACTGTCCAAGGAAAACTAGATGAGTATCAAGGGTCCTAAGGACAGATTTGGTAAGCAGCAAATGATTCAATGACAGATTTGATGACTCCTCCCCCCGTAATTCAAGTTTTTCTGTTTAGTCCAGTGGTTACAAACTGTAATGCTGCAATATTTTAATTGGAAGATTATTTTAAGATATAGAAATATGAAATGTAAACTGTGTGTTTTGATAAATTAGAAAGTATTGGCTATTTTTGTGCTGGTTGTAAAAAATTCTTTAGAATTTTTAATGGTAAATATACAGTCCATAACAGTAAATCGAATTGGGTGTTATGATCATGCTCTCAAATAGGTGAAACTACCATTTCTATAGGTGGTTCAGTGTACTGTGTTCCCATGGAGTTGAAATACTTTGAAGGACTGTATACCCCAATTTCTTGTTACATGATTAGGGGCCCATGCAGATATTTTGCACTAGGGCCCATGATGATTTAGTTTTGCCACAGCTCTTGAGCACTGATCAAGGATGTGTTGTCATGTTCACAACAATGGGTTGCATGTCTAAATGTTGTGGTGCAGCTAACCCTAACTGGTGTGTGATTAGCAAACGTTAATGCTAAACCAACAAGCATATCTTTTGTGTTTATATGTATATGAGAAACCAACACGAGAAAGTTACAGATTATCTCCATCCTTTATATTAAAAAAAAACATAGTGCTCTCAGGACATCAGGCTACTGGCACCTAGATAAATCATTGACTAATAATTTCAGTTTATCTTTTCTTGTAATTGGAAAAAAATAAAATGATATCTTTGATTATTATTTGAACCTTTTAATCATACTTTAGTAATTAAAATAAGCATAAATCAATCTGATTTTTTTAGGTACAGCAATTTAATATTGAATCCTTCGTAATTTTATAATGATGTTATTAAAGTATTATAGTTCTTGTGAATGATTTCTAGATTTTTTCATTACAAATAACATTGAAATTTTTATTTTGTCATAAAATATTTATAAGTATTTTAAAGTTTGTAATAGCCTATATACAAAGAATTAAAAAAAATGTTTTTTATTAGCTTGCATTTCTGTATATGTGTTATAGGATTTGCCTGAGAATCACCCACCCCCATAACCAGTCTTGGGCAACAATGGGTTCAATAGTTATTAAAATGGTTTGGTCCCCGGTCAGGCTCAATAATTTGTGGTTGAGCTATGTATAGGTGACATAAAGCAGACTCCAGAACTTGGAATCTATAAATTATTTTAGTATTTGCTTTAAGAAGGGCACTAGAAAAATCATTGTTTCTAATTACACTATCAATGGGAAAAATACATACTTTATAAATATTTATAAAATATAAGCTTTCATTTAAAATAACTGACAAATGTTAGCATGCTCTTAGAGAAATTACTTGTAGTGTAAATTCTGTGTTTTGAAATATGTATCGTGATTTATTTGTCTGATTTTGATATTTAACATAATGATTATTTCTAAATTATATGATAGCTCAAGTAGGACATGATTTTTAGTTATTGTCGAAACTACTGCTGTGTCTTAATTATAGTTTTGAATACTTTATTCATAAGCATTGTACTTGTCATTAATTACCCTTAAGTCATCCACTTGTTTAAAAAAGTAGAAACATTTTAAATGCAGCTACATTATAAATATATTTTGAACTGTTAGAATTTCAGAGTGAAATATAGATAAACTAGTACTTTTTATTTGTTTTTGTTAAACTAGTGTTTTTGCATTTTACCTTCCCCACTTTTGAGAGTATAACTTTTGCAATTGAAATATTGAAATCAATATAGACTAAAGTTGACATTGGTTGAAAATTCATAGACCTGCTCCATCCAGGAAAGGAGTAGGTTTTTATCAGACACTCGAAAAACCACTATGGGTTTTAATTACACTATCAAATGAGAAAAATGTAGTTTTTTCTCTTTAATTCTTACTTTAATCTTAATTTTTAAACTTTAATAATATTAATTAGCCGTCCCATGGCCGAGTGGTTAACGCACTTGGCTACTGATCTAAGGGACCTGGGTTCAAACCCCGGATAAGGTATGGATGTATGTATCGTTTTTCTGCTGAGGTCCTGCCATCCTCTCAGACCTTCTACTATGGCATATAAACTGACAGGCTCCTGTCAGACCTCTGTGGCAAGTAGCTGCTTGAGGGGGTATTTATTTTTATTTTTAATATTAATTAAAAACGGAGAGAAAATATTAATACTATGCCAATATTAATATTTCCTTAGTTTTTCTGTACTCAGAAAGGAATCACCAATGAGGCAGAAAAGTCACCATCCATCACATGGTACTGTAAGTCATGGCCCCATGCAGACGAAACATACCATGTGCAAGTTGAAGACACAAGGTAGCTTAACTGAAGGCATTACTGGCGAAAACAAAATTAGCAAAGGCAGTAGTTTCCCCAGTGAGAGAAATTAAGGGACATGGTAAAATGATACTACATGTAACTCATTAATAACTGTATATAGGTTATGAGAATTCATGATGTTCTACACCCACTAGAGTTGGGGGGGGGGGGGGGATCTTTGGTCTCAGAAAATCAAAGGTTAAAAAATGCGAAAATTGCAAAATAAACCAAAAGCATTTTTAATCCAAATATTCTGTGAAATGAACAAGAATAGTATTGTAATGACAATAAAAAATTTAATCAGGTCTTGATGATTTGGCCCAGATCTAGGAACTTCTCCAAAAATTAAGGACCAGGATGGAGAGACCATTACAGTCTGGAATACACAGTATTCCTGTAGTTAAATATTATGATAATGTGGTGCACTGTTGCCTTAATCGATGTTGTACTATTAAATCCCAAGCAACCATACACCCAAATTTGGGCAGGCTTTGCTTTTTAAAAGATTTTAATTAATATGCCATTTTTGACATCATTTTCATTATGTCCACACTTACGCTTTCAATTTTCCAGATAAAAACGTAGATGCGAACATAAAATGCCTGCATAGCACCATGGGTGCTGAGGGGAGGGGGCCGTTCCCCCAGGAAAAAAATGATTTAAAATTAATTTGTTAAATAATATATCAGGTGCACTGAAAATAAATATTTTTTGCTTTAAAGAAAGGTACAGCGTGAATTTTTTTTTAAAGTTTTTATTTGTGGAAGTATTTCATTTATTTTTATTTATTATTATGAAAAAACTTTTTAATGTGTATTTCTAATAAGTTTTTTTTTTTTTCGTTTTATTTTTGGGCATCCTTAGGTGTATTATGGTATGATGTAATGCATGATTCTTTATTTGCAATTGAACCCATTAGTGAATGGCTCAACATAAATATTTTTACATGGAGATATATATTGATTTTTTTTCGCCATCATTTTTCAGTGCAATGGCGAGTTAACAACTGGAATTTGCCCTCCCTGTTGCAAGTGATGAATCTCTGAAAAGCTCTTTATGTTGCGACACACATTAATTTTTGCAATAACTTTCAGCTCTTGAGATATATCTAGGAAAATTTTAAAACACAGCTGATCTTAGTAGTATATTATTTATTGACATTATTTATATTTTAAGTTAATTTTACGAGTAGGGATTTTTCCTACACTATCACTACTCCTAGTAATCGGCTAGTTCTGTCATTGTTAAAAATAACAGTACTGTCAGTTTATTCATTTTTACCCAGCATTTTACCTATTTATAGAACAGTCTTAAAAATTAGAACTCCCCTCCTTAAATTGGAACATCACCTTGAATTCAATTATTAGGGGAAAATACTGTACAAAATGTTGAATATGTAGATCCAAGAAATAGGTTAAAGCTAATATTATACATATTAATGCTTTATTATCTATTTGTTATTTATTGTACTCAGTAGTTGAATTTTGACCACCCCATGTTATGTCAATGAGATGATAACTTTGAAAATAAGTGATATGTGGGAAAATGTGACTAAAGGTAAATTAAAAATCTCAATCAATTCTATCTATCGGTTATCAATAATATTTCTTCAGTATTTACAGAGTAATGGTAGTTTGGGCATTTAACAACAGCAATGCTAGACAAAAGAATTAAACTTTGAAGTTAATTGAAACTGAAATAACAAGTAATTTCAGACCATTTCATAACTGCATATTTTAAGAGTGCAAATAATTCCTTCAGTGTTGGTTTAATTTTTTGGTAAATTTCTTGGAACATATTGCGGGCCTGGAATGTTTAAATATCCATAACTGTCTAAACACTGAAAGAATATTGTTGAAAATCGAGATTTAGATACACTTGATTGAGATCTTTAAATTATCCTCAGCTATATGTTATTATATAATGCTAATTTTATAAGTTATAGATCTTCGAAAATTAACGCCATTGACAAAATATGAGATGTAGTGGCCATTGAGTGTTTATATAATATATCCGTTCTGGCTTGATTCAGTAATTTGCGCCCCCCCCCCCTCACTCTCCCAAAAGCTGATTTTCCAGATCTGAGCTTGTTCTGATATGTTAATTTGTTGATATTTCGTAAAGGAAAAGAAACATTCATCTTTCTGGAAAATATGAAAGTATTCATGAAAAAAAAAAGATTTCACAGAAGCATTGTAGGTAGTAAATTGCTGAGAAAATGTATGAAAATAATGATAATGTATGATAATGAGGAAAAAAAGGGAAAAAATTCTAGGCTCATATATTGCTTATTATTTATAAGCATTAATCTAGCTTTTCTTCTACGATTTTTTTTCCATTTTACTACCGAGGAGAAAGAGAAATGCATTCTAATTCTGATTATATGAAAAAGTGTTTTAAAGTACAAATTATACCTTATTTGCAACTGTGACGACTATTATTTTATCTAAATATACTTTTCTGGTTAAATAAAGTAAGCGTATTTTGCGAAGCAGAATAAACAATGTCTTTCATTAAATGTATAAAATGTGAAAAAAAAAATTGGTTTTTATGTATAATCAAAGGCATTTAGTGATAAAATTGTTTTTTAATTCTTTGTATTTATAGTTGAATTCCTTGCGTGTGGGGGCGGGAGTGGCTCAGTCGGTAGCGCGCCCGCGCCCACGGTCAGTGCGTGTGGGATAAATTACACTATTTGTACCCTTGTTCACCAAAATACATTGGAATACATTCAGATGCTTATTATTAAAATGCACGCCAAAACTATTTAATTTTAATATTGTTAAACTTCCTTGGCCAATGCAGAATTGGGAGCGTAAGAAAATGAAGTTCATGCCAGTACATTGTAACAAATCTTGAATAGGCTAATCCAGTTTTAATAATGCTGATAGTTTGAAAAGTAATTATTAAGGTAGTAAGTGTTTGCTAGTTGCTTTAATATTTTTTATAGGGAATTTTAAATACTTCACCGGTTTTTATGGACTACATCTATGCGTGTGAACTTGTTCATGTGATAGCAAAAAATAGTTTGTCTCACGAGTTACCTGCAGCCATTAAAATCGAAGTAAAACCTTTTTTCGTTTTTGCTGATGTAGTGCATAAGAAGTGTTCATTGTTGTGTAGGTAACGGAATCTATGGTGTCACGAAAGGTCGAAATATTAAACACCTATATTTCATGTATTTCCAATGAATATTTTAAAGACGTCTAAAATGGATGTGAATTTTTCCCCCCCTATTTTTTTTCTAGATCGGGACCTGGTGTTACGTACGCTCTTGCAGTGCTATGCGTAATAAGAAGCGATAGACACAGCGATCTCAATCCCACTTATTAGAGATTTGTTGGTTTAAGGACAGTTATATTAATCAGCTTTCTATACAATAAGAGTTCATGCCATCAAGATCTTCCATTTATGAAATATCCTGATTTTACTTAACTTTATAAGAAATTGTTTCTAATCTCAGTATTGATTAATTTTTTTCAAACGGAGGCACCCCATTTCAAAAGATGGAGAAACTAGAACCATTTATTGTAGTAGTTTGTTCTAGTTTATCGTATGTATTTCCCCAAGGACAGAACTACAACTCGACTCGCTAACCACTATACCAGTAATGCCTGTATATCAAATTATAATCATTCTAATAGCATTGGTATTGTATTATAGCTTGAGCAATAAATTTACTTAATGTATGTAAATTTCAAAATAGTTTTTATGCTCTTATTAGCTCATAAGATCTGCAGTTTATATTCTGCTGGTACAGAAAATGCAACTGTATATTTTGAGTTCAATTGAAACAGAAGTGCTAAAGGCTGTATGTTCTGCCCTTTTGCTGTATTATAAATTGCCATAGTTTTCATATGAATCTCATCCATACCTGTGGCTGAGAAATATGCAGACAAAATATGTTCATTGTAAATAAGCTCATGAATCATTATCACATCATCATTGTGTCGATAATTGTGTGTACATGTTTTCATTCTTTGAATTATTATTTTTGTGAGATAATGATTGCATTGTCCGATGTAATTGAGAAATGGAATGGAGCACAATAAATTTCAAAACAACGTTTTAAACAGAGATTATTTATTTATTCTTGAATAGAAACACCACAAAACCAGAATAAAATAAAGTATATGTAAGAGAAAAAAAAAACGTTTAAAATTAATTACAGGTTAACTGCAGTAGGCGTGCCTAAAATTTTGCTGGAGCTGGCGCACGGAGAATTTTATATCCCAGTCCACATTTCAGATCTTTTAACACACGGATAAAACATTTTCTCTCATCTTACTGCAATTAGAGTTATATATATTTCACACGATTTAAATAAAGGAAAAGAAACAGTATAATATTAGTTGCAGAGAAATCTCGGGAAATATCCTGGAAGCATGGAGGCGAACTCAATTTTTTCAGTGAAAAACCGGAAATACAAATATTGGAGGCAGTAAAATTTTACCATTCGTTACTTCACCGGAATAAATGAAAACGTGATAATTGCAAATTATAGGAGCTGAGGATCAAGCAACAAATTTCTTACTGCAACTAAATTCGTATCAGAAGATGAATATGCAAGTTGATTGGCCCTTGGGTGGTTCGTCCATTAGACTACCTGGGGTACTACCCCACCAAAAATAATAACGATTTTCAGATTACGTATTCCTAATTTCTCGTATCTAATCAACATATTTTTATATTCCTCTTGTAATAATTTGACTTGTTACGTAGACAGTCACGCGTTTACCTAGCGAATCATGATTACTTCGGCTGCTTTCGTCAATGCGAATTTTGACATTACGGCTACCGTCCCGAATCTTTATGATATACACCCGATGACACAGATGTCCATGCGCTGAAATACAATAGCATAAGTGGCGTACCGGTAAATCTCCTCCCCGCAAGAAATGGTGGGGGGGGGGCTTTTCTTTCATTTAACTTTTCGAAAACATACATAAGTATCTAATATATGTTTCATAATTCGACATTTTGGAATGAATCGGGATCTATTCAACCCAAACGAATTTTTAATTTAACTCTAAAATCAAAAAGTTCGATGTCTACATACGGGAAGATACGACAAAAGCTAAAACAGCTCGTTTTCAGCAAAACGGTTTAAAAATAAAAGCAATAAAGAAATAGGGAAAAGAAATGCTGATAATATTGAAAACATTTCTAGTTTAAGAAAAACGAGGTTGGACATCGCTAGTCGGACGGAAAGAATGCTCACGGCCAAGCCTTTCCAGTTTAGATGGCTTCAGCCTTTAGTGAAGGGGGAACGGGTCTTTGCCACATGCCTGCGATTAGGGAGCTGTTTGATATTGTCGCATCCCCTCTCAATAAACATAATTTCTTTAAGCATCCCATTAACCATTTTCTCTCCATAGGTAGTTGGAATGTGAGAACTCTGCACAGAGCTTATTTGCTTGATGTCCTCGCACAAGAATTCCACTGTTATAATTTAGATATTCTCGGCTTGCAAGAGACTAGATGGACAGATAAAGGTCAGATTCTTAAAAATAACCTTAAATTTCTCTTTTCAGAGAGGAAAGATAATAAGCATCACCAAGGCGTAGGTTTGCTTCTCGACAAACCTACGATCTTCTAGGATATGAGTGCATTAGTAAAAGGTTTACAGCTAAATTTCAGACAAGCATTAAAGACGAATATTATCTGCTGTTATGCCCACCACTGAGGATGCCGATGTAAAATGAAGATAGGTTTTACGGACAACTTCAGGATATTTGGAATTCAGTAAAGAATGGAATATTACCTTTGTTCTAGGTGACTTCAATGCCAAAGTTGGTACTGACTCTGACCTTTAGGGAGGGGTGATAAGCCTTTGGTATTGGTAGCTGCAATGGTAATGTCACCTACAGGTAAATAAACTTAATAGTTTGAGAATAGCTAACACTTATTACAAACACAACGACACACTTACGTAAACCGAAAATTAGCATCACCAAGGCGTAGGTAGGCTTAAAGCTTCATAAGAATATTTTTCATTTTATATTGATTAACAACAAATGGGTTAGTTCTGTTGGGAATACCAGGTCATATAGGGCAGCTGAAATTGGATCTGACCATTACCTTCTTAAAAGTCTCTTGCAACTTCAACTTAAGAAGTGTTGTGCTAAGTTTAAAAAAGTTACTTTTAACAACGCAACTCTGAAAGACCCAGTTATAGCCAAAGATTACCTTGATAGGTTACTTAGACATTATGACAGTCATGGTTTGCTTAGGCACTGAAGTTGGGGGAAAAATGGGACCGTTTTATATTGGCTGTTTTGGAAACCAACGGTACTCTTTTAGGTAAAAATGAGCAGAGGAGTCATGGCTAGGTGGCTGAGTATTTCAGTGATGATCTAAACCAGTGGTTCTCAACTTTTTATGCTTCACGTACCCCTGGAAATGTATATGTAACTGGCGTACCCCTTATATAAAAAAGATAAAACTGTAGTTATAATAATGCCAACTTAGCGACTTTGTTACTAGATGTAGCAACCTTTGAGCTCTTGTAGCAATTTGGTTTAGCATTACTTCTGATGTTCGATAAGGGTGCATTTTGTCTCCTTTTCTCTTTAGTTTGGTTATTGATTATGTTCACTTCAAGGGAAAGATTTTGGCCTTAAATAGGCTGGAGATACGAAAATTACTAGTTTAGATTATGCTGATGATTTCGCCCTTTTGGCAACTGATGTTGATGAGATGAACTCCTTCATTCGATCTGTTGATGAGACTGGTAGTAGAGTAGGTTTGGTTATAAACAGAGAGAAAACTAAAGTGATGAAAATTGGTCAGGCAAATTGTGATTCAGTTCATCTGAATGGTTGCAGTCTTGAGCAGGTGTCACAGTTTAATGTTCTTGGGAGCTATGTAACAGATACTGGTGATGTGCAGCATGAGATTAACAGACGAATAGGGATTGCTGCCGGGACTTTTCAGAATCTATGGATATTGTGGAGAAATAAGCCTATACACCTAAAGACTAAAATTAGACTATAATAGTTTTGTTCTTTCTAGGGTTAGTTATGGTAGTGAAACATGGACACTTTGTAAACAAGATAACAGGAAACTAGATGCTTACGCAGTATCTTGGGCATTAGGTGGTTTAACTTTGTAACTAATGATGATGTTACGCAAAGGAGTTGGCAACCTCCTTTAAGCAGCATATTGTGGAGAGAGAGACTCCGTTGGTTTGGCCATGTTGCCCATATGGATAATTATAGATTGGCGAATAGGGTTTTGAACTTTGTGCCTAAAGGCCTCAAAAAGAGGGGGAGACCTAGGATGCGGTGGTCAGACAATGTCGAACCGGACCTTATTAGAATTGGTGGGCAGTGGCCAGATGCAGGATTTATTATTATTTATTGATCAATTATCATGCCTGCTTTCTTTTCACCCAGTGTTTCTTTTTATCCCATCAAATATAAATCGCTTTCTAAATGTCTGTTTTCGAAAAAGTCTGCGAATATGCAATTCGTAACACTAAACAAGCACAAAGAGTTTCCGTGCTATCTGCCGTTGAGTAAGAGAGTACTAAACGGAAGTGAAAAAAAAATTACCAGACAGAAAAGAGTTACGAATCATCCGAGAAAATAGCTCAAAAATGAGACGAATGGAAAGCCTAACTGAAGGTCACAGATAAAATGTTTTCTTCAGAGTAGGGGTTCTCAACGCCGTGAGAGTTCAAAAGTCGCTAGATCTAGTAACAAAGTAAAAATAACTATTGTTATACTGTAACTATAGTTTTATCTATCTATCTATCTATCTATTACATACATATTTCCAGGGGGTTCGTGAAGCATAAAAGGTTGAGAACCGTTGATTTAGAGAATCATTCCGGTTATTTCAAAGTCAGACTTTGTATATTAAAATAAAGCTAATATTGATATTCACATGAAACTAAAGTGACTGAAACCAACGGCCGAAATGAACGAACGGCCGAAAATGAACCAACGGCCGAAACAGTAAGAGTGTTTTTTAATATGACAACTCTTTGCTTTTCATATTACCATTGGCTAAGATCTGTTTTTTATACTGAACACTAATTTTTGCAAAGTTTAAGACTCACTGTTGAAAGTATAGCTGCACTCCAGTGGCATTAAAATCAATGATTAAAGCGACAAAAATATTATGAAACTATTTCGAAATGAGAATGAAGGATGGCAACCGCTAACCTTATTTCGTTGTATATTGTATGACTGAGTCATGTGTGATTGTGTGTAATTAATGTAAAGAGTTTGGTCGTACGATATCAAAACTAAATTACTGTTAAAGCTATAGTATTCTTTTTAATAAATGTGGAAAGTGCTAATATTTATTTAGCAGTTAATGACTGCCATATGAAAATAAGTCACTCAACTAGTTTGGACTTAACAGGTTAGTAAACATAATATTTTATATACCTGCTATTATTTTTGCCCATCAATATGTAGCGTTTTTTCATGGTTTCATCGTTATGCGTCCTCTTAGGAATTTTCTTAAGTTGAAAGAAAGTGTAAATTGTTTGTTGAACTCATTCCAAATATTTCATGCAAAATATTCCAATGAAGGCTTGAAGCTCGCAAATTTCCTGGAAGGTCAAATACTGATGAAGTCTATAATGTAAAAGGAACAGACGCTTCCAAATCATTTCTGATAAATTCATAATGTAATTGTGGCATTGCTTTATTCGTTAGTTTGTACTAGGAGTTTCTCCTGAAAAAATATGAAATTGCTTTTCAAGCAACTGCTTATGACAGAAATCTGCTAAAAGCCTGTCAGTATAATTCATCATAGAGTAATACCTCCTTGCTATGCCACTGCTTATAGTGCTTCAACATGTCCAAGAGAAAAAAAAAACATTTAAATGTCATTTTTACCAGCACAAATTATATATATATTTAAAGTAATGAGTTGAAAGAAATTGGTTTCCTGACTAGGATTCAAATTCATGCTGGTTGTATAGTGGTTATGATGCCTGGCATGCTCCTGGGAGACCTGAGTTCAAATCCCAGTCATGACAACAATTTTTTTTTTCAACTCATTATTTCAAGTGTTTCTTGTCTACAGGAAATTTTCCTGTGCTAATGTATTCCTGGAAATATATGTATTTATATATGCGAGACCAGCTTTTTGAAATGTTGAAAAACTCTTAAGAGTTTGAGAAATGTTTCTAAAAATGAACTTTTGCATCATGAAATTGTATATTTGATTTTCTTACTGGGAGACAAGTGTGTATATGTTGTGAAAGGGGGAGAGGGGTACTTTGATCTGTATTTTTTTTTATGCATCTATATGGCCATCATCAATATCCTTTGAAGTGAAAATGCTAGTTAATTTTACACCATGTAAGTAATTTTGCACATTGCAATTTTTAACAAATGAAAAGATAATAGAAATAATGATAGAAAACAAAACCCATCAGCATGATTAGAAAAATATCTGTAATCAACACATAGATATTTTAACAGGTATTGAAAACTGAGGATTGACCTCTTATGACAAGTAACCCAAAGCTGTTTCTAAGGTATGAACATTTTTTCCACAAATAATTAGTCAATGATCCAATTAGTTACCATAAAACAACTATTACAATTTAAAAAGGGCCAAATCTCATCATTGCATTGAAGTTTTATGATATTATCAGTTGCATTAACTTTCAATAGGCTTTATAGTTAATAAGTTGCAAAAGTAACCAAATATATATTTTTTTAAATCCATTGGTGACTGCCTCATGTGAGCCAGAAGCATTTAGAATATGCTGCATTTTCTGCATCATAAGCTACTACCTGTAGTACCTCATGTATTTAAAAAAAATAATTTAAATATAAAAAGCAATGAACAGCAGGAAACATTTTTGAAAAAACAATAATATAATAGTTACACAGGAGATATCTATAAAATATTCTCCTTAAATAATACCAAAATTAGAAATATAACTTAGAATTATGTAAAATGTAAAATAAAGAATCTTGGAAAAAATATTCAAGTTCATTTATATTGCCTATGGTTTAATAATTCAGAAACAGTTTGTCAGTATAGTTGGGGGTTTCTCTACTCAAGTGTGGTGGAGGATTTGTTCCTAATAAACATTCTGCTGATATTAATCGTGACTGGAAAACAAAATAGAGGGTTCTAACACTAGTATTAATCTGACCATCCTTTATCCCCCCTTCCAAAAAACCAGGAGGAAATATTTCTCTTAATTGGTAAAAGCTAAGATCACTAAGTTTGATTACAGCTTCCTCTTATGACTTTAAGCAGCATAATGGTTTGGTCTCCAAACCTTTCTCTCCCCCCTCCCACAAAAGGGGAAATGCATAAATGATTACTGAGTCTAGCAAGTTATATATCAAATGAAAGCTACTGACATAGGAAGTATCATGGGCTATTTCATATCATGCCAACTTCTTTTTGCCTTACCCCAAAAAGGGGGTGGGAAATCACAAGAGTCAATCATAAATGAATTTTATGTCAAATGAAATTTGGGGGGTGTCTCTATGATATATTTTTAAGAATTCAGCACCTTAACAATGCTAGGTAAATCTTGCTAGTATGTGATAAAATAAAAATAAAATAAATAAATACCCCCTCAAGCAGCTGCTTGCCACAGAGGTCTGACAGGAGCCTGTCAGTTTATATGCCACAGTCGAAGGTCTGAGAGGATGGCAGGACCTCAGCAGAAAAACGACACAAACAGCCATGCCTTACCCGGGGCTCGAACCCAGGTCCCTTAGATCAGTAGAAGAATTAAAAACCTGTTTCTCTCATAATCCACTTATCATAGAGACCTGACAGGAGCTTCAGTATATCAGAGAAGTCTCATGAAGGATAGGAAATCTAAGCAGAAAGACAACAGAAATGTTTTATATGGTACTCAAACCCAGATACCTTTGTTCAGCATCCAAACATGCTAACTACTAAGCTACACATATTTTAATATTTTTGAATAGTCACATAAGTAATGCCTGTTATGAAATAATTACCCCAAAACACTATAATTTATGGATATAAAATAAGGGAACAGAATAACAAGTAACTAATTAAGTACAAAATGTTTTAATCTATTGATTGATGTGTCATGCAAAAGTTTGTTTAGGCTTAAGCTATTTAAACAACCCTGTGCACACAAATCTTGGAATCCTGAGTCATGGGAAAGAATGAGGTTATGGGTATATGCTAATAATTTTTTTTTCAATCAACTGCAAGGAGAGTAGGCATTTTAAATTTTCAATGTAGTGGTGATAATGATGAAAGTTTTGCGCACATATTAAAAGTTAGGAATTCTAGCATAATATGCCAGTGAAAAACTATATTTAAAGTTCCATAACTTTCAAATATGATTTCTCAAGGATAATATTTCTGGATATCTCAAATCTGTAAGTCATGAATTTGAACAATATAAGAAACCTTTGTTGATCACAGATTTGATTATATGCTCGTATGCAAATATGATACCAATTTTCCCAGCCTGGAAAAATCTGGTGATATATGTCTTGAATCTCACATCTAATATTGCTATCAAAGTTATGCTTAAATTCAAGTTTATTGTCTTTCCTTTTTTTTATGCCTTTTTTTTTATGTCTTTTCTTTATTTCAGTTTATTGTCTTTTTATCGACTAAAAAGAGAAAAAATTTGTATTTCCCAATGAAAAATTCCATCTGAACTTTCTATTTTAATTTAGGTTCTCTCTTACACTTTATTAAATTGTGGCTCTTAAACATAAAGCATCTTGAAGTGGTAGTGCAGTAAAGATATCATGCAAGATGTAAAATAAGAGACAATATTTCATAAATTTCAAAGTTTTATTGTGAAATTTACTGTACTATACATGAATTTTACACTTGACATATTCTTGATTCATTTTTGAAAATTTATCTCATACACAGAGTCCAGGACAGAATTGACCAATAAAAAAAGTAACAATTCACTGCTTAATGCTTTTGGGTGGGGGTGGGGGGGTAAAATTGAAAATTGGGATTTTTTTTTTTTGTAAAATTAAGAGGAGTTAGCAAAATCTAAACAGCTTAGAAAAATATGGGATAGTTGCGAAATCGAGGCAATTTAGCAAAATCTAGAGCAGTTAGCAAAATTCGAATCCACTTGGTAAAATACAGGCGAGTTGTGAAAATTGGGATTGGTTTTGTGAAACCAAGGAGAGTTGGCAAAATCTTGGGGAGTTGGTTAAATTGAGGTGAGACGTAAAAATTGGGATTTTTTCTGTAAAATTATTGCAAGTTGGCAAAATTCTAAGCCACTTGGTAAAATACAGGCAAATTGTGAAAATGGGATTGTTTTTGTGCAATGAAGGATATTTGGCAAAATTCGAAATGACTTGGCAAATTCAGCAGAAATATAAATATGAATTTATTTCTGTAAAATTATGGCGAGTAGGCAAAACCGAGGTAACTTAGCAAAATGCAAGTGAATTGCGACAATTGGTTTTGTAAAATTTAGGAGAGTTGGCAAAATCGGAACAATTTGGGGAAATTGCAAAATTACCTCAGAAATAGGGGGAGACTTAGGAATGATGTTATGGGCAGACAATGTCAAACAGGACCTTAGAATTGGTCAACAGTGGCGAGATGCAGCAAATGTAGCTCAGGAGAGACTTGTTTGGAGAACTAAATGACACAATCTGATTCGACCTCCCTATCCCATGGCTACATGAGGATGATGATGATCTCTTTAAACACTGAACGAATTGACAGGTTTTTAACCTTGGTACAATTTTTCCGTAAAGCTTTATCCGAAATTTATGGAGCTTCAGATTAGCTTTTTACACTGACATTACTTATGGGAGTTCTTTATCATTTTTCTTCTTTGCAAAAAATGATTGACTTATGAAATTCTGCGTGAAACATTTTTTTATACTTCTGGTTTCTATGGCTTTATTTTTATTCGTATTTGCTTTATACGCTTTTATGCAGAATGTTTCAAAAGTAGGTTTACAGCTTTGAGAGCATATGTACATTTATTAATAGATGGTATTTACATATCAAATACATAGAGATGTAGTCAAACACATCAAGTTTTGCCAGTTGTTTGTCTGTTGCGACTTCTGAACATGTAATTCTTGTCCTTAGATCATCAACGGTAAAGGTGAAAAGTATACTTTATCCTTGGCAAATGAGAAAAAAGTCTAGTGGAGTTAAATCGAGGGCCATGTTATCGGACTTATTCGGCCTGCCACCGATTTGGAAAATTCGGATACATCTGACAAAATTTGATGTATTTGGCTAGATTTCTTTTTATTTGAATTGTATCAATCATTTATTAATAAATGTATACATCCTCGCAAAGTTGTAACCAACTTTTGAAACATCCTGTAGAAAGTGAATGGAAATTTTGCCGCAGACCACATGTTAGGTCCACTTTTTAACTATTTTTTCCGAAAAAGCGACCTGATGTTTTCACTTATTTATCTGTCAGTCTATCTCCGTTTGTAGACATCGAACTTTTTTAATTTTAGAGATAAAAAGATTCTTTTTGGAATTGGTTAGGTATTGACGAAATATTGCGATTCGTTCTTTCGGAACCTTCCTATAGGTATAATTGTGTCTTCTAACGGTGGAAAAAGTTGAAAATTAATATAAGCGATATAATTATGTTAGAAATTGGAAATTTTTGTTGTGAAATGTAAATATTATGAAGTTGGCATTGGTAACAATGATTTTCACCTTTACCCTAGGTCGTTGCCTTCACCACCCAGAGGGGGTGGTAAACAGCAATTTTTGAGCGAAAATTGTTTTTTGAGGTAAATTGAAAATTATTTTTATATTTTTTTTGGTGTTCGATTAACTATTATGATTCACACTTAAACTCTCCCAAAACCTGGACGGGGAGGGGGTGCTCAGTCGGTAGTACTCCAGGCTCGTTATCTGCAGTTCCCAGGTTCGAGTCCCAGCTGGATTAGAGTTGAGATTTCTTCACAAAACTCCCCGTCCTGCCCACGGTCAGTAGGGGATTCTGATGGGCTTGGAAAGGCCACTGTCTGTCGGATGGGACGTTAACCCGTGGCCCCGTGTGCGGGAAAGCCATACCATATGCACGTTAAAGAATACAATGGATGGCCTTGGTGGGGGCTACCATCTGTCTCCTAACAGCTATTCCAGTGGGTCCTCTCCCCAACCTTCTCTGAGCGTTCGGGGTTCTTGTGACCTGGCCATTTAGCCCATGGTGTGCAAAAAAGTGCCGCTCAGTGGTAAAACAAACCGAACTCCCAAAAACTTTAAATGCGCCCTCGAATGTGGAAAATTTTGAAACTTTCAAACAAATATTGTAAATCTACTGGGGCTAGAAATTTGGGTACTTACGTATTAACGCCACCTGGCGTTAATACGTAAGTACCCAAATCTATTACAAAATAATGTTACATTAATGTTCATTTTTACTGCTGAACTGAAATTTGAGATATCTACTGTATATATATGTTACCGCTAAAGCTCGAAAGCCGTTAATGTGCACATTACCTAGCTAATCTGCAGATTAACTGATTTGCTCCGTTAAAGTGCGGAATCAAAAGTTTTCTGCATTTTACCTACGTAATGTGCACATTAACGGCTTCCGTATCGTTAAAGTTCAAAAGTAAAAAAAAAGACTATTTCTAGTGTCCGAGAGTAGAGTTGAAACCAGGTCATCCCTCTGTCAACCTGAATCAGTCGTCCGAATTATAAAAAACGCCCCCAAAATGAGCAGGCCAAGTGAGAACGAATCACTTTACTGATTCGTTCTCACTTGGCCTCCGCTCATCCGGGGCGTTTTTTATAATGCGGACGAGTGAATCACGTGACATGAAGATTCATATTCAAGAGATTCACCACTTTACGGATTCGTTCTTACTTGGCCTTCGCACATTAGGGCAATTCCAAATGCCATTTTAGTAATCCCTGTTGTAACAAATGATTTTATTGCGTCTATATAAATAACATTTTGTATGCTGTATAATTCAGACAGATTGTTTATTTTACACTTTAATTGTCTATCATTAGTTATTTCATAGAATAACTAGTTAAAGTGCGGAATTATTAATTTATTACACGCTGCTGTGGCGTTAATACGTAAGTACCGAAATTTGATATTTTAGCGGTGGAGTGTAATGATGAAGGGGTTCATTTGTCACTTCATCCCCAGGGTGAGTGGGAAAACGCAACTTTTTGTTTTATGAGATAAAGGAAAAATTTCTTTTGAGTTTAATATGTACTAACGAAATATGATGATTTATAGCAGGCGTGTCCAACCCGCGGCTCTAAACAGCGAGTAATGCGGCCCACAAAATCGTAAAGTTTGTGTTTACGGCATAAGCTTTCACAACACGATTATGTGATTTTCAGCAAGTTTTTGACATCCCACTAGTTTTATGTTGCCCTTTTTTTTAATTTTATAATAAAAAAAAACAAGAAAATCGGGTTTTATTATTCATATACATTAACTATATTATATATTTTATGTGCTGCCCAAAACAATTCATCTTCACTCAATGTGGCCCAGGGAAGTCAAAAGGTTGAACACGCCTGATTTATAGTTTCCAAATGGCCTTAGTTTACCATCGTTAGAGAGCGTTAAATGTAAAACTTGAAGTAATATTGCTAACGATATATTTATGCTAGAAATTAGAAAATCAAGTGATAGAATTTATTTTAGATGAAGAATAAATAATTGATAGTCATATGCGTTTTAATTAAATTACAATAAGCTAAAATTCGACCAATAGCTCCTTATTTTTATAAATTTAGTATTTAATTCTAAAATTTTCAATATAATAATAATAAATTTTTTTTATGCATTGGATGATTTGCCCCTTAACCCTAGGGAATAGTAAAATCCAACTTTTTCCTTTTAAGGGATAAACGGGATATGCTTTTTGCGTTTTATAGGGCTAATAATATTATTTAGATTTTCCAATCACCCATTAATACGAATTACCTAGTGTTAAAGGGTGCAAAATTCAAAGAATTAAATTTTTTTTCTGAAAACGAACATCTCATATTCGCCAGAGGCGGCAAGTTGTTGTGGGTTGTTTTACCTCGGAGCAGCACTTTTTTGCACACCATGGGCTAAATGGCCAGATCACAAGGACTCCGAAGGCTCAGAGAAGGTTGGTGGAGGGGACCCACTGGAAGAGCTGTTGGGAGACAGATAGTAATCTCCCGTCAAGACCATCCAGCGTGTTCTTTAACGTGCACAAGGTATGGCTCTCCTGCACACGGGGCCACGGCTTAACGTCCCATTCGACGGACGGCGCCTTTCAAAGCCCATCGATGCCCCCTACTGACCGTGGGCAGGGCGGGGAATTTTGTGGAGATAAATCTCAACGCTGACCCAGCTGGGACCTGCAGATTACGAGCCTGGCGCGCTACCGACTGAGCTACCCCCTCCCAAGGCGGCAAGTTATCCCTCTAGTTTAGTGTAGAGTCGCAGCAAGATATGGGACAATCGGATTCATAATACACGTTACATTAGGAGAGTAAAGTATGTACTTTCATCTTAGATATTTATTTGCTTTTCGCAGCTTCGTCCATTAGTTTGCGATTTCTTTGTTGGTGTATTATCATATTTAATTCAAGCCAGTAATCACAGACGTCGCCAAATATTTTTGCATGTGGAGTTTAGTCTTGACTTATGAATGTCTGGTTCAAGATAATCTGGACGAAAATAAATAAGAGCGGAGGCCAAGTGAGAACGAATCAGTAAAATGTTTTTTATTCGAGGGTACCGTTTGAGAACCCTAGCTGCCATAGAGAGTAACGGTCAAAAAACAGGTTCCAAAAAGTCATAAAAAACTAGATATTACTGGCATCTGTTAACTTCACTGAAATGGTTTTGACAAGTAATAAAGTGAAATACTAGTATTCTAACTCGAGACAACCTTGAATAAAAAACACTTTACTGATTCGTTCTCACTTGGCTCCGCTCAATCGGGACGTTTTTTATAATGCGGACGACAGATTCACTGGATACGAAGATTGGCGCACAATTACCACTTGCTGTTAACCGAAAAGTGCCATAATTTGTTATGCTCTTAAAGCAAACATTCGAGAAAGATAGTGGCGTAATTAGCAAGGTCTGCATTGCAATCTTATAGAGGCACTCCATGTGACATCGACGAGTGCAAAATATTTGAAGCAATGAGTTTAGAGAGGTGCTTATAATATAGAAGCTAGTGAGTTGGCTGACGCGGGCGTTCGCAGTCGAGCTCAGATCCCTTTAAATATTGAAATAACAATAAAGTGATCATAATTTCGTTTGTGAAATCAGTGCAAAGTTATGTAATCCACACGGTCCTTCTTCACATCTTTATAATAATAAAATAAATACCCCTTCAAGCAGCTGCTTGCCACAGAGGTCTGACAGGAGCCTGTCAGTTTATATGCCACAGTAGGAGATCTGAGAGGATGGCAGGACCTCAGCAGAAAAACGACACACACATCCATGCCTAATCCGGGGCTCGAACCCAGGTCCCTTAGATCAGTAGCTATGAGGGGGCCTCAAAAAATGCATTTAAAGTTTTACTGTGCCATGCTAAAGCGTTTTCTAATATTTTAATTAATCTATTGTGGAAACCCTGTTCATCTTAGCTGTAGATATACTGTTTTTATTCCGTCAGGTTCATGTTTGTTTTTTAATATTCCCGTCAATTAGAATAGTAAATATATTTATCTACTTTGAATTTTTTTGGGCCTCTTTAATTTCCATAGCTTAGGGCCTCAGAACTTCAAAGTCCGGCTCCGCAAAAATCGTGAATTTTTTTTTCAAAAAAAATATTCAGATGCTACACACTGAAATGTGTACCATATTGGATAACATTTATGATGATAACATGCATTTTGCTAGACCTGATTTTTATGAAAATGAAATCATTGAATAATACATTTTTATTGAATAATACATTTTTAATTACCACTGTAGGTTTATCAGATTAAAAATTTGTAGGGTTCGTTGCCTATTTCCGATCGTATTTTAAGGCAATATTTTATGTATGTCTTGGTTTTTGTGAATTTTTGTTGTATCATAATCCTTATTTATGAGATTGAGCGAATGTAAGATATATTTTTGCAGTTTTATGAGCATAAAGGTAATAACAGGGCGAGGTTAGGCTAAAAAAAAAAAGGCTTTTTGCACAAAAATGAATTATTGGTTTGAAGTTAAAAAAAATAAATGCCGTGCTGATGAATTTAGAACGAATGGTCACCCTAAATAATAAGAGCATTCATTGGAATGTAACCCCCCCCCCCCCGGAAGTGCTTGAAATGAGAATTATTTCACCTATTGAAAAATACGCTGCAGTACAGTGATCGGACATTATTATTGTGAATAGTTAATGCAAATTAGGTTAGTTCAATTATGCATTGGATTCTACATTCTTCTGATTAAGCAAACAGAGTTGAACGTAGTTTTAGGTTATATAAATAATTTCACTTACAACGACAACTTTAGAACCACACCAGTGTAGAGATGTACCTAGGCATGTATCATGAAATACGTGAATAGCTTGATAAGGTAGTAACGAAATTTTTTATTTCTCGTTAGTTTGATAACTATAATAATCGTTTTACTAAGAGACACTCTTTCTGCATAATGAGTTAAATGGTCAAGTAATGATTCAGAATTATTAAACATCAAATTCACAATTTTTAGTCCATTTCTGGTTAATATCGATGCAGAGGCATGGAGGAAGTAAATTATTGAACTAACCATCTGCACAGATTAAGAATAGAAGCTTTAAATATAAATCTCAGTGTCTCGGAGCAAATATCTCAACAAGCACACTTTGGTACGATGCATTTGCTTTTTGGTTTCATCTATTCAAAAACTGTACTTAATTTCAACCAAGGCTGGGGTGGGGGTGGCTCAGTCGGTAGCGCGCCAGGCTCGTAATCTGTAGTTCCCAGGTTCGAGTCCCAGCTGGGTCAGCGTTGAGATTTATCTCCGCAAAATTCCCCGCCCTGCCCACGGTCAGTAGGGGACACCGATGGGCTTGAAAAGGCCGTCGTCCGTCGGATGGGACGTTAAGCCGTGGCCCCGTGTGCGGGAGAGCCATACCCTGTGCACGTTAAAGAACACGCTGGATGGCCTTGACGGGAGGCTACCATCTGTCTCCCAACAGCTGTTTCAGTGGGTCCCCTCCCCCAACCTTCTCTGAGCCTTCGGGGTCCATGTGACCTGGCCATTTAGCCCATCGTGTGCAAAAAAGTGCCGCTCAGAGGTAAAACAACCCAACCCAACCAAGGCTATGATCTTGTTTTTTTTCTCACCTTGGATTTATTGCAACGAGTTATTTTTTCTAGCCACGTTATATGTTCTGAACAGAAAAATTGGATTATTTGGTCATTTATCTACATCGGTCATCAGTGTTATCTTCTGAACCTTAATGCTTAAATGGAATATGCACTAGTCCATAACATTTTTTTTTTGTTTTTGTAATGCGTTAGCTCTTTCAATTGATGTCAATTGCAAGGCAGCAGAAGGGCGACATAATTGCATCGTTTTACCCGTGCCAGCTGACAGTCACTCGATTGTTGGTAGCGGACATTGGGTGGCTGATGGACAGATGGCAACCGTTGCATTTGTCTGTCCCTAATGGACTCAACGAATGGATAGTTTCCCTTTAGCCAAAATTCACCATTTATACGCATTATTGAGTCGTGCGTTTATTATTTCACTCTTTTCTTGCAAAATAATATTTTTTCTTCTTTCAATGGGGCGGGGGTGGCTCAGTCGGTTGCGCGCCAGGCTCGTAATCTGTAGTTCCCAGGTTCGAGTCCCAGCTGGGTCAGCGTTGAGATTTATCTCCGCAAAATTCCCCGCCCTGCCCACGGTCAGTAGGGGACACCGATGGGCTTGGAAAGGCCGCCGCCCGTCGGATGGGACGTTAAGCCGTGGCCCCGTGTGCGGGAGAGCCATACCCTGTGCACGTTAAAGAACACGCTGGATTGCCTTGACGGGAGGCTACCATCTGTCTCCCAAGAGCTGTTCCAGTGGGTCCCCTGCCCTAACCTTCTCTGAGCCTTCGGGGTCCATGTGACCTGGCCATTTAGCCCATGGCGTGCAGAAAAGTGCCGCTCAGAGGTAAAACAACCCAAATCTTCTTTCAATTCAGAAGTTCAAGAAACGACAGTAATAACTTATCGTATTTTTTGCATTAACCGATATCGGAAGGTCGAAGAAAAAATTTTCATATGGATTATTTTCTTCAAACTCGTCATTTTTGGTTTACGAACGCTGATTGCTTAAGCAAATATAGAATTTTTTGTTAGACCTTTATGATCTGTAAGTTTACTAGCTTGAAAGTTTTTTATTTGCACTTAAATTCTTAACGATTTTATATTTAACCGTAACCAAAAATCTTTTCAGATTCATCTATAATCATATGTAAGAGTAATATGTATCATTTAATAAACAGTAAACAAGATCGTATCAAATGCAAATTTTGTACCCAAATTTTTTTTTTCTATTCAAATTTTTCATCTTCCAGTGGTAGCGGGGTACTGGAGTTGGCTCAGTCGATAGAGCGCCGGTCATACTCTCAGTTTCGAGCCCCAATTGTGATTATGTTGAGATTTATTTCTCCTAAGTTCCATTCTGCCGAGAGCCACATCCAGTGCACGTTAAAGAACACATTGGATAACCCTTTCCCCATATTCACTAAACCCTTGGGGTCCGGACATTTAGACCACCCAACACAACCCAGCAATAGTGTATGAGAATTGTTCGTGTATGCAGAATAAATATTAAGTTTATTACGAATATCAAGATTTCAGGGTTTAAAAGCAAATTTTTAATTTCTACGGGGACAGTAAGCTTTTTGAAACAGTGTGAAATAATACGGCTAACTTTGAATTCTATCATCATCATCCTCAAGCAGCCATGGGCTACGGAGGTCCAACCAGACCGTGCAATTTAGTTCTCCAAGCAAGTCTATCCTGAGCTACATCTACTACATCTGGCCACTGTACACCAAGTCTAACAAGGTCCTGTTTGACATTGTCTGCCCACCGCATCCTAGGTCTCCCCTTCTTTCTGAGGCCTTCAGGCACACTGTTCATAACCCTATTCGCCAATCTATAATTATTCGGGCTGGATATTAAGATGTACCAATGATCGACTTATACTTGTTCTTAGAATAAAACCTATCGTTCTTCTAGAGTGTGGGACGGGGTGGCTCAGTCGGTAGCGCGCCAGGCTCGTAATCTGTAGTTCCCAGGTTCGAGTCCCAGCTGGGTCAGCGTTGAGATTTATCTCCGCAAAATTCCCCGCCCTGCCCACAGTTAGTAGGGGACACCAGTGGGCTTGAAAATACCGCCGTTCGTCGGATGGGACGTTAAGCCGTGGCCCCGTGTTCGGGAGAGCCATACCCTGTGCACGTTAAAGAACACGCTGGATGGCCTTGACGGGAGGCTACCATCTGTCTCCCAACAGCTGTTCCAGTGGGTCCCCTCCCCTAACCTTCTCTGAGCCTTCGGGGTCCTTGTGACCTGGCCATTTAGCCCATGGTGTGCAAAAAAGTGCCGCTCAGAGATAAAACAACCCATCTCTTCTAGATTGTATAATTTTATTAACATTATGGAATTTCCTAATATGTGAACGAATAATTTCATGCTCCTGCTTCGTATGGCACTATACCCTGGATAGTTAAAAGATTGACCTAGAGAGGTTGGAATGACATTTAATATAACCTGTAAGTACAATAGAAATTATCAATGCTAGATAAATAGAAGTTGACTTTTAATTTTTTTGAATTATTAATATAGAAGAAATGGGAAACCCAGTTGCATCTGTAAGCACCATATGAGGTACTCTTAAGAGTTCTGTGGGGAGTCATTGGGCTAGACAAAACTACCGTAGTTGGCCAAACCTTCAGCAGGAGAGAGCTAGGAATACATATCGCCTCTAGAAAATATGGAATGCACCTTTCCGAAGAAAATGAAGTTTGTTATTTTCCGTATTTAGCTCCCTCTATATTGGTGGAAATTCTAACTACGGGACTATTCGGAAAACGCGAATAGCGGAGTTTATTAGTTACCTATCCAAATAGTATTTTTTCATTTATCACTTATAAAAAGCCCCACTCACCGGAGGTAAGGAGGCATATCGCTATCACTACATTCTAGCTCCTAAATTTCAATTTCTAGCATGTTTCAAGTTTTGACATTTTCCAACTTTTTTGGCCCCCATTGGTGGAAATTAAATCGTTGGAAGATTTGAAAAATGCGATTTGTAATATTTCATTAGTATCTATCCAACCGAAAAGAATTTTTCCCTTATCTCATAAGAAGTTAAAAATCTTAAAAAAATAGTCGGATGTTTATAGACGGACCGCCAGAGTGAAAACAATAACTCGTTTTCAGAAAACGAGCTAAAAGAAAGATTATAAAAGTTTATAAATAATCTGGAAATTAAATGATTCAGAGTAAAAAAAAAAACTAGGATCCTATATCAGTAATTGAAACAGTAAAGATGAAATACACTGGTTTCCATAAATTAAGGAAAATCCCTATGTCAAATCAGTGGGAAGCTAACGTCAAAGCTCTCTCTAACTTCTAAAATAAGTTCTTTGTTTTGAAAAATGTGATTGCAGATAAATATCTCAATCAAATAAATCAATATCTCGATTTTCAATAACATTCGTTCAGTATTTAATGAGTTACGGAAGTTTGAATATTTAGCGATAGAAATGCCAGTCACAAAAATTGACTTCAGAAGTTAATTAAAACTTAGTAATAAGTATTGTATCTAAGTGTTTAATAAAATAAGTTTGTATTTTAGAACTTTGTGTAAAGAATTCTTTCACTTTCTTCAGTTTTGTATAAATTTCTTAAGACTGGCATTGCTGTTGTTAAATATTCAAATTTCCATAACTCATGAAATACTGAACGAATATTGTTGAAAATCGAGATTTTGATTTATTTGATATAAAAAAGCATCGAACGAAAAGGCGATTGAAAGTGCATTCTTAACTCACATGACAGTGCTTGCCTAACTGGGGCAAGTTCATTTTCATCACATTTTATCTGCAATCACATTTTTCAAAAAAAAAAAATATTTTAGAAGTTATAGAGCTGTGACGTTAGCTTCCCATTGACTTAACATAAGAATTTTCCTTAATTTATAGAAACCAGAGTATGTGTAAAGCTTTTTTCGCTTTTATTAATGCTTTTAAGAAAAGTAGACATAAACTTTCAATGTCTTTTTTTCCGAGTTGAAAAAATTCTGCCCGAATTGTCTTTAGCAAGTAGTATATAAAATTAGTAATTAGGAAAAAATGACTTTATAAGGTGACCAGTTATCCGAAACCTATTTAAATCAACGTTATCTTCATCAAATAGATGAATCGAACTTCTGTCTCATCCTAAACTAGTTTTAAAATATTCTGAGTTAGCTAATAGCTTGGAGGAAAGAACGGAGAAAGGAAAATTTATTTCATCATGTTCCGTTTTGGTGGCCTCCAGTTATCGTTTACGCTTCCTTTCTTATTTCGCTTCTCGGTACTTGTTCCATTTGAACAGGAAGTGGCTGCCGCTCCTGTTGCATGTAGTGTGCGCATGTGAATATGCTGCAGAAAACTAGCTGGCTCTTCGTTGCCAGGCGCAGCTGGATTTCAGACGTGTGTGTTGCTCTTGCGACAGCTGGGTAGATCCCCTGCAGTGAAGGATGTTGACCTCATCTCAAACGACATTTTTTATTGCTATTCATCCAAATTTCTTTGATTTTGACAGTTCTTTGGCTATCAAAGTGTACCGCAAGTCAATTAACATCATAGATTTCAATTCGGCACAGCTTGACAGGAAATTTTATTAAAAGGTAGGATGTGTTCAGTACGACAGTGTTATTAGATTAGCATCTTTGTGTGATATATAGGATTTTGTTTTACTTGTCAGTTGCGGAAGCTTTGTAGAAAAAGACTGAAGAATTTGTAATGAAAATGAACTTGCCCCAGTTAGGCACGTACTGTCATATAAGTTATGAATCCACTTCCAATCGCCTTTTCGTTTGATGCTTTTTTTATATTTACGGAGTGAATTTAAAGGGTCCGAAGGATCGCGATGTTCATGGCTGGATAGTGAGGACTCACTGGGCAGCTGTTAAGGGCAGGTGAAAGCTCCGTTAAGGCAGAGCCATTCAGAAGGTGTGCAACGGAAACGTTACACACAGTATCCACAGAATCTAGCTTTTTTATTCAAAATGTGTTTATATTAAGAGAACTATATTGTTATAAGATTTTTTTTCGTATATTTGTACAGAGAATAGGGTTTCGTTTAAGTTTCTGCACAACTACTATGTGTATATTATGTCAATATGATTTTATTGTTTCCTTTCTTTTGACCTGTTCGTGATCATCCATTTTTGGGATTGACGGATTATCCCTTGCATTCTCTGGGTGATTTCAAGTAAATGTTGATAAATCATTTCAGCACAAAAAGTGAAACATTACCCCTTTTGTGTGAATGAGGCACAAGGCTCTTCCTCCCCCCCACATCTCAGAAAAATTACTGGCCAAATATCGTTGCAGAGCTCTGTTTCAAGGCCATTCAGAGTGTTAACATGCGTAGAGTAAATCGTTTTTTTAAATAAAATTTAATATAATTTTTTATAAAATTTTATAAATAGTTTCGCTTTGTCGTCCGTCTCCTGTCTGTCCGTCTGTAGACATCGAACTGTTTTGTTTACAGAGATAAATTAAAATTTCTTCGTAGATCGTGTATGGATATGCGATGTTCCAGGTAAAACATTACCATCTCCATCTGAGAATATGCCCAGTTGGCATAAGTAAAAATATAAAAAAACAGTAAACTACCCGTGAATGGTAATCTGTAGTTCCCAGGTTCGAGTCCCGGCTGAGTCAGCGTTGAGATATATCTCCGCAAAATTCCCGCCCTGCCCACCGTCAATAGGGGACACCGAGGGGGCTTTGAAAGGCCGCCGTCCATCGGATGGGACGTTAAGCCGCGGCCCCGTGTGCGGGAGAGCCATACGCTGTGCACGTTGAAGAACACGCTGGATGGCCTTGATGGGAGGCTAACAGCTGTTCCAGTGGGTCCCCTCCCCCAACCTTCTCTGAGCCTTCGGGGTCCTTGTGACCTGGCCATTTAGCCCATGGTGTGCAAAAAAGTGCCGCTCAGAGATAAAAACAACCCAAATTTAAACAATTTATGTACCTAAATTAAATTCATAGCGTTACAGATCACTCAATGCAGAAACAGCGAAACTACTAACGACTTTTGCAAATAATTTGTATATAATAAAAATTTGATATTTCGGTGGTAGCTTTTCAAGATATATTCCACTGACAGTAATAACGTACCTACTTTTCTCAGAGTGTGTGTGGTAAATGCAATATTTAAACTTAAGAAATAAAGTACAAATTCTTTTTATATTGTATAATTACTAATAAAATACTATTTGCATTTTCCACCATCTGTTAGCTCAAGTTAAAACTTTTAAGGAGTGAAAAACTAGGTAAAGGAAAAACTTCATTCTCTTTGAAAATGAGATTCCCATATGCGCCAGAGGCGATTTGCGTTCTTTTAGTTTTTAGTTTGTTTTGAGCAAAAAGCTAGCTGATGTTTTCATTTTCTATCCGTCTGTAGACATTCAAATTTTTTGTTGTTAGGTTGCATAGGTAATGATAAAATATTTCGATTTGAACTTTCAGAATCTCCCAATAGCTTAAATACCTCCTCTTTCGTCATCATCCTCAAGCAGCCATGGGCTATGGAGGTCCAACCAGACCGCATAATTTAATTCTCCAAGTATATCTGTCCTGAGTTATATGTGCTGCATCTTGCCACTGCACTCCAATTCTAACAAGGTCCTGTTTGACATTATCTGCCCACCGCATCCTAGGTCTCCCTCCCTTTCTGAGGACTTTAGGCACACTATTCATAACCCTATTCGCTAATCTATAATTATCCATACGGGCAACATGGGCAAAACAATGGAGTCTATCTCTGCACTATATACTGCTCAGAGGAGGTTGCCGACTCCTTTGCCAAACCTCTTCATTTCTTACAAAGTTGAACCACCTAATGCCCAAGATACTGCGTAAACATCTAGAATAAAAATCATCAAGTTTCCCGTTATCTTGTTTACAAAGCATCCAAGTTTCACTACCATAACTAACCATAGAAAGAACCAAAACTATTATACAATCTAATTTTAGTCTTTTAGGTGTATAGGCCTATTTCTCCACACTCTCCATAGATTTCTAAAAGTCCCAGAGGCAATTCCTATTCGCCTGTTAATCTCATGCCGCACATCACCAGTATCGGTTACATAACTCCCAAGATAATTAAACTGAGACACTTGCTCAAGGGCACAACCATTCAGAGCGACTGAAGCACCAACTGCCTGACCAATATTCATCACTTTAATTTTATTTCTGTTTATCACCAAACCAACTTTATTACCAGTCTCATTAACAGCCCTAATGGAAAAATTCATCTCATCAACATCATTAGCCAACAAGGCCAAATCATCTGCATAATCTAAATCAGAAATTTTGAAATCGCTAGACCAGTGGTTCTCTCAACCTTTTATGCTTCACGTACCCCCTGGAAATGTGTATGTAACTGGCGTACCCCTTGTATAGATAGATAAAACTATAGTTATAGTATAACAATGGTAATAAAATAAAACATATATATCAGTGGTTCTCAACCTTTTATGCTTCACGTCCCCCCTGGAAATGTGTATGTAACTGGCGTACCCCTTGTATAGATAGATAAAACTATAGTTATAGTATAACAATGGTTATTTTTAACTTTGTTACTAGATCTAGCAACTTTTGAGCTCTCACGGCGTACCCCTAAAAATTTTATTGCGTACCCCACGTTGAGAACCCCTACTCTAGACCATTTAAGGCCAAAAATTTTCTCTTGAAAAGAATTTCGCATAATATAATCAATAACCAAACTAAAGATAAAAGGGAACAAAATGCACCCTTGTCGAACACCAGAAGCAATGCTAAACCAACTAATTCCCCTCAAGAAGCTGTTTGCCAGAGAGGTCTAACGGGAGCCTTGTCAGTATTATTACACGCCATAGAAGAAGGTCTCTGAAAAAGGCAGAAAAACAACACAAGAAACATTCATGCCAAACCCCAGGTTCCTTTTATCAAGAACCAAGGGGGTTGGTATTGATTCAGTCGATAGCGCGCTTTAACCTGATGTTCCCCAGATTAGTGTGCCTTTGTATTGAGATTTTCTCCGCTAACACCCGCTCCACCCAAGTAATAGATTTTCTTTTAGTGCACCAGTTGTGTGTGTGTGTGGGGGGGGGGGGGGGGGATCAGTCGGTAACACGCCAGGCTTGTAATCTGCAGTTCTCAGATTCGAGTCCCATCTGGATCAGCGTTGAGATTTCTCTCCGCAAAACTCGTCGCCCTGTCCACGGTCAGTAGGGGACACCGATGGGATTGGAAAGGCCGTCGTCCGTCGGATGGGACGTTAAGCCGTGGTTCCATGTGCGTGAGAGCCATACCCTGTACACGTTAAAGAACACACTGGATGGCCTTGACGGGAGGCTACCATCTCTCCCGACAGCTGTTCCAGTGGGTCCCCTCCTCCAACCTTCTTTGAGCCTTCAGGGTCCTTCTCTCAACAGCTGTTCCACTGGGTCCTCTCCCCCAACCTTCTCTGAGTAGTCGAAGTAATTTTGGCCTGGCCATTTAGCCCATGGTGTGCAAAAAAGTGGCGCTCAGAGGTAAAACAATCCAACCCAAAGCACCAGTTGTGTACTTCAGTTTCATTAGCTACAATCAGTATTCGTAGCGAGGTTCAGGTGTGCCGTGAAATTGGTTAAGGGAAAGGTCATACTTCTCCCAACTTGTCTCTGCTCTTCATATCTTACTATTTGGAATGATTAGGTCAAATATAAATACTTGACAGTCTCTTAACATGAAATAATTAACTTTATTTTTCTTAATAATTTTATGGATGACAAAAGTGCGAGGATATTCCTATGTAAATTGTACATAAATGGCCCCCATCTGATCTCGCAAGATAGACTCGTCATTCCATCATGTTCCTGCAAGTGTTAGAAGGCAAAACAAATACCTCAGCCTTAAAAAGTTTGCGGAACACTGGCTTACATAACTATTAAGGTTAGTTGCTTTTAGATTTTGTATAAGTAGTGATCATTTGCAAAGATGCTTCGTCATTTCAAGGATTTCGAGTTCATAGCCATTTCTCTTAATAAAATTATACCTGTCATGCATCCCTGGCTCAGAGAAGCTAATTACCTTTACTAATCTGCGAGACGGCATGATGCGACGAAGCATTCACTTGATTAAATCCCAACATGCCGAGCAAGCCACTGTGTTAACATGTGATAGAGTTGTTGACCCCGACCTCCACGAACTTGAAGTTGGAGCGTGGGACGGAAGTTTGGCCCACGTGCTACTGCTGCCGTGTCATCCTCCACCGTCGGCCAGCGGCGGACTGATGCAGACTGATGACCCGCAGAACTGCTGAAGCACCCATAGTGCTTGCACGCGGTGTCTCGTCCCTTACACCTTCCAGCTCGACCGGATGGACAGGGTTGGGTTGCCCTGCTCTAACCTGAACAGAGCTCTTAAGCGGTTGGCATTGTAAACCACTTACCGTAAGATCACCTGTGATAAACAGCAAAGGAATGTTATTTGTGTCCTATAGTGTACTTGAATAGCAAACCTGGTTCCGGATAGGAAAAGCAAATATAGAATATCATTTATCGGTGAGTTATAATTCTGTTATAGAATTTGCTTTCTATGATTGACCAGTTCCTTAAATCTGTGACAGACAATATAAGAATAGTTATTGATACTATATTTAGAGAGTGAGTTTAGTTGGTCTTAAGTGTACAAAGTAAAGATTTTAGTTAGTGAGCACGAATTTTTTGCTTGAACTTGATGACTTCATAATTGAGAAATTAATCTTAGATGCTCGTAACATAGCAGCCTAAATTCCATTTTTTTTACGGAATAAAGCAATAATCATTAATTCAGTAGTAAGCCAATTTTTTTCAGCTGAATATTTCATGAGTCACAATAATCATTAGTTCATTAATTTACATTAATAGGAACATTAACAAAAGTTTTAACATGGGAGGGGACTAAAAAAAACCTTTCTTTGATAGTTAAGTTTTTTTTTTTTCATATTTGCAGTAAATAGTTGTTTTTAGTTCATCATTTCAGAAATTAGACATTTAATATATGCCGAAAGTGCTGTGGGAGGAGCCAGAACGCACTGTGGAGGCAATGATGATTTGGTATTTATTTGTTAAGCCTTCGTGATTATCATCATAATATTCTAAACTATGCATCACCTGCCAACTATCTGTGTGCGACTTGTTTGAAGCCGCGGCGTGCAAGGTGAACACTGGCACAGCTGCAGTTGTGTAAATTTCCTCTTTTTTGCAGAATGGATAATATCAGTATTTTCGGAGAAAGATTTGGATCCGGAATGTTCACTATGTGACATTCCGGATTCAAAACGTACTGACGAACGCTTCAGAATAGCCGAAACAATTGCGAGCGATTTATAAATGAAAAGCATTCCATTCTACACTGCAAGGTAAGCTTTTATTGCATTGTAGACTGACCTGTTGTCGTTAACGAACGGATGCTGTGCTTATTGTTCTCGTCATCGTATTAGTGACCGCTCTAACGACATTGTATATTATAAGTGATCCATGACCTAACCC
Organism: Ryuthela nishihirai; assembly: GCA_038380435.1. Lineage (NCBI taxonomy): Eukaryota > Metazoa > Arthropoda > Arachnida > Araneae > Heptathelidae > Ryuthela > Ryuthela nishihirai. Next base: position 66,635,774 of record JAWZYU010000019.1, on the reverse strand, counting down.
TTGGAGAGATGTTTTCGCAATGTTCGGCAATGCCTAAAGGTATTGGGTATTCGCTCCTGAGAAGCTTAACTTGAACATTCCTTCTAGATTCAACTCTGAACTTATATTAGTTGAAAATAAATCGATGTCTGATGTGTAATTACACAGTATGGTTGGACCTTCTTAGCCTATGGTGCTTGATGATTATGTCGTATGTATTGTGTGTGTATGTATTTGCGTGCACGTCTACCTACCTCCGACCCTTTTCATGTAATGTGACACTCCTTCCCCCCTCGAGGCGTCATGAAAATTTGGGATGATCCCAATAACTTTAGTATTATTACATTCATTGGTTTTCGTAAACTTTTTCATGTATCAAACTTATTTGAACAGATTACATCATTTTTTAAAACAGTTATCTCTGTAATTTATACTGTCAACATCGGTTGTGTTCTACCCTAATGCATATTCGAAATTTTGTTCGTTTAAAAGGTGATATTTTGAAAGCCCAAAAAGTAACACTGATCAGGCCGTAAGGACAGATGATAGCCAAAAGTTTTTAAAAATTACATGATTGTTTTTCATTCTTTTGCAAAGTATTCTCTTCCGAACTGTTGTCTACTATTTCTTAAGCTCTGACCTCAATCATTTCATATTCGCCATAGGCGATTGGTCATTCGTATTTATTTCTTTGTATAGAGAAACGTTTTAATCTTAATAAATGAATTATTTTTAATTAAATGATGCGTGTCTTGCATTCATCGAAGATTCGTCATTGGAAAAGGGCTAGGGTCCGCGATTTGTTTCCCGTAGAGTTCAGGAATTTGAGAGCATTCCTCCAGGCATCGACGGCACGAGTTTCTACCCACGTGGTTAGTATGAGTCAGCAAACCACATTTTAAATGTGCTGTGGGTTCGAAGGTCGTCGTGAGTAATCAAATTGGTTGAATGGAAGAAAATAACATCCGTTGACCCTCTTTGTGGTTTCGAGTTGAAATGATTTCATAATTAGTCAGAACAATTATAACATCATTCACTTCTTAAATTGTCCTTTAATCTTCTGCTCGTTTCTTGCAGACTTTCATATCCAGTTTATTACGAATAGCCGTCCCGTGGCCGAGTGGTTAGCGCGCTTGGCTACTGATCTACGGGACCTGGGTTCGAGCCCCGGGTAAGGCATGGCTGTTTGTGTCGTTTTTCTGCTGAGGTCCTGCCATCATCTCAGACCTTCTACTGTGGCATATAAACTGATGGCTCCTGTCAGACCTCTGTGGCAAGCAGCTGCTTGAGGGGGTATTTATATTATTACGAATATGCGAAAATAACTTTCAGATTTAACCAGTTTTTTTTCGATAGAGATTAAAGACAAACAATTTAAACCTATAGAAAAACGCATCGAACTTGAACTGAAAGAAAAAAATAATCTCTCTGAATTCGAGCCTGAGCGTAATTCTTGATTTTCTAAAGTAATTTTTTCAATAATAAAATTGATTTTCTAATTTCTAATTTAATTCATCAATTTAAAATTTAATGATTAGGTTTAACCTACCATATTTTAAAAACAAAAATCTGAATCAGAACTCAAGTGGAAAAAAATTGAAGACGAACAAAATAAATTTATTTTAAATCTCGAGAAACTATTGTTAACTAAAACTATTGTCATAGACTGATTAAAATTTATGAAGCACATATTCATAAGCTAAGGAATACACTGAATTACTTGTACGGGTGGGCCTGATCCGTTTTCAACAGCAAACCAGTGGGATTGTATTACTACACATGGCATTCATTTTTTTATGTAATCTATCGCAGTGATCCTAAACTTCAGAACAAAGTTGTGGAGACCATTAGAACAGTTGTTACGGACTTGGAGCTTCATTCAAACATCAAGCAGATGTTTTCGCGAGCGCGGGATACGACTTTTTATTGTTACATGGGGTTAACGTCCCTCTTATGGATGGATGTGATCCTTTTCCAATCCATTGATGTCTCTTTGCTTACCGAAGTCAGAGCGAGAGAAGAGGAGAAAATCCCAATCCTGGCACAGTTGAGACTGGTCCAAAATCTGCGAACTTCATGTTTTGAGCCTGACGTGCTCACCATCTCGTCTTCTCTAGATCCAATGTCCAATCCACTGATGCGATATCCCAATTTATTAAAAACTGAATCTCTTCAACAGTAATTTTTGCTTTGTTATCGTTTTCAACATAAACGATACGAAAAGAATCTGTTTTTTTAAAGAATCAGTAAAAGAAGGATCAACCACAACGGTTCTCTTTGTTTTATTATTATGAATATTGTTACTATTATTAATTATTTCAACAATAGCATTTTTAATTAAATTTTTTCGTTTTTTAATCGGCTCGGTGATTAATAATATAACAATCGGTTCAAGGTAATCGGCTGAATGACACTAAATCCACCTTGCCTGAATCTTGCTGTCCTTGTGACTAATGTAGCTCGTGGTGCAGCACTATGAAAGCAAAAAGTGTTGTTGAACCAGATCAAATGATTTTTATTAAAGTTGCAAATTTTCCTTTTCGAAAACAGAGTTGAATAAAAAGATAAAATGTGTTATGGGAACAAATTCATACATACAGCATAGAAATAATTAAATTTTTTAACTAAAGTTATTACTAGGTATGTTACATAAATAAAATATTTCACACGATCATTTATCTACCTTGAGCTTATTTTGCTGTGACACGTACGCTTGGTAAATCATGCTTGACTGTCTGAAGTTAAATGTGAGGAAATCTTGCTATGGCTCGCAGCCATGTGGAAATAATTTGATGCAGTTGATGGTCGCCTCTGGATAAGGATCTCGCAGAAAACAGGTTAATTCCTGTTTTGTTTTCCTCGTTCTGGTAAATCTAGAAAGTATTTCAACTTTCATGTTAAACTTACGTAATGACATTGCATTTCTCAAGGCGTTTTAAATAACTTTTGTCACGAAAATTACATTCCAAGGATGCAACTTTATACTTGTAAAAGGGACATGTAGGCAGACTGCCTTGACAAAATGCAGGTGGGGGAGAAACTGAGGAAAACAGAATTTGATATTTTTATTGATTGTAAAAGTATGCCTCAAAACTAATACGAAAATAGATTTTGATAAAGTCCAACTTCTACGAGAAAAGCTCCAAAGACAGATAGGAAATGAAGAGTATTTGTGATGCTGGGAAATAAATTGATAATTAGAGTATTTTACATTGGCGCATAATCGGTTAGGACCAAAACTATGTGACGAAATTTGTTAGAAACAAATATTAATATCAGAGCAATTTCGGTAGGATTATATTTGGTATCAATCCACAAATTCAGTTCACCTGGAATGTGTGTGAAGGTAAAAACTTCGTAGTTCACGGTAATCATGGGTGTAATGATAAGATTTACTGATAGTCAATATATTAGAACTCTTAGTGTTATGGCTTATTAAATGTATTCGGGTAATTTGACATATTGGTACTTTTTGAATAATAAGGCGCTAGTCAAACATTTGCTCATTTCAGGCGAAAAAAATATTTCAGTCAAAAACTGTATTGGTCTGAAAATATAATTTTTCCGGAAAATACATATAGTATTATATATTTCGCAAACATGCTCTTATTTTTTTACTTGGAGCTTCGAACGACTGTTAAACCCTGGCCCCGAATAACCTTGTGGCCTAATCCGATATTAAACTAAGGCACTAGTGCGCATCACATGGCACATGGGATGAGCACCAGTGCACATGTGGCACTTCGTGACTGTACAAATAGCGCATAAGCATTCATTGAGGTAAAAAAAAATGACAGCCGTGGTTTAAATTTCTTAAAGAATTTAAATCTTTAAAATGCTTTGGCTTTAAGATGCTTAAACATATAACAAATTTTAATAAGTATTGCAAGCATTTAACTCGGTGAAGATTTTTCATCATTGAAACAAATCAAGAACAGAGGTCTCTCGCTTGCTAATGGTAACTTTGCCTATAAGAATAAGAAGAATTATTATTATATATAAGAAGGTTTATTAACTTGTGGTGGTGGCACATTACATTCTTTTTAGTGGAAAAAGTGATACATGATAAAGTTGTGAGCACCTCGGTTCTAAGGCTTTATTCAAGCTATTGTTTAAGTGTGGGGTATTCAACACGTTTAGCTGACGGACAATTTTTTCTATTATGTAAGTAACAAACTAGCCAGGTTGGGTTGGGTTGTTTTACCTCTGAGCGGCACTTTTTTGCACACAATGGGCTAAATGGCCAGGTCACATGGACCCCGAAGGCTCAGAGAAGGTTGGGGGAGGGGACCCACTGGAACAGCTGTTGGGAGACAGATGGTAGCCTCCCGTCAAGGCCATCCAGCGTGTTCTTTAACGTGCACAGGGTATGGCTCTCCCGCACACGGGGCCACGGCTTAACGTCCCATCCGACGGACGGCGACCTTTCCAAGCCCATCGGTGTCCCCTACTGACCGTGGGCAGGGCGGGGAATTTTGCGGAGATAAGTCTCAACGCTGACCCAGCTGGGACTCGAACCTGGGAACTACAGATTACGAGCCTGGCACGCTACCGACTGAGCCACCCCCGCCCCACAAACTAGCCAGAATCTGTCACATGATCCTATCGGAACACTATAAATGTTATAAATAAAAACAAGCATGAGGAATCTAAATGAAATTCTGGGGCGGGGGTGACTCAGTTGGTAGCGCGCCAGGCTCGTAATCTGCAGTTCCCAGGTTCGAGTCCCAGCTGGGTCAGCGTTGAGATTTATTTCTGCAAAACTCCCTGCCCTGCCCACGGTCAGTAGGGGACACCGATGGGCTTGGAAAGGCCGCCGTCCGTCGGATGGGACGTTAAGCTGCGGCTCTGGGTGCGGGAGAGCCATACCCTGTGCACGTTAAAGAACACGCTGGATGGCATTGATGGAGGCTACCATCTGTCTCCCAACAGCTGTTCTATCCCCTCATCCAACCTTCTCTGAGCCTTCGGGGTCCTTGTGACCTGGCTATATTTAACCCATGGTGTGCAAAAAAGTGCCGCTCAGAGGTAAAACAACAACCCTACCCAAGTGAATTCTAATGGAAGTATGGAGGGCATTCAAAAAGTCCTTGACACGTGTCTGTAGATCTGCATTCGTTCCTCCGAAGTTAAGGAGCTGCGATTTGTTTGGAAGCTTGTTCTAAACTTGTCATTACATGTTAAAAATAAAGGCCATATCATCATTTCTCTCTTTATGGTACCTACTAAAGACGGAGAAATATTTTACATTTTCAGAAAGATGCAGCTTGGGGACAGCGTGAAAAAAATTCATGCCGATTACATACAAATATATGGGGATCATGCTTGCTCATGTAACACTGTTACGGGATGGATGCTCAAATTCAGAGAAGGACGACGGAGCTTCGAAGACCTACCTCGTGCAGGAAGACCGGAGGAGGCCGTGAACGAGATGACCATCGCTGCTGTTCGTGAAGTCATTAAAGGAAAACCCACACATCACCATTCAGTAATAAGTTTAGATGTCAGCGTATCGATTGGCACTGTGGAAACAATTATTCATCAACATTTAAAGTTATGAACGATCTGTGCCAAAGGGCTAGAGTCGACTCGTGTCTGGAATCCGGCCGCGATTTTTGGTTCTTTCCAAAAATTAAAAAGGAACTTGCTGGGAAGCCCTTTTCATGGTACCAAGACTTTACAAAATGCGTTCATTCAGAGTTGCTTGATATTGTTGCGGATCACAAAAATGGATAGCCACTGAGCGTGAGTATTAAAAGCTATATTTCAAAACCAAATTCAATACAAGGTAAATTGTTACAAAGGAAATATGGATGAAGTATCTTATTAACAAATCAACTATTAACATGCACAAGTCATCAATCTTCCTGCGTAGAGCACACAATATCAGCTCTGTGTATTTTACTAAATACTACCTTTTACTTGATTTACCAGGTCACCCGAAGATCTTCACTCGTAAACCAATTCTCGTCCTGTGCTAATAACTTTTCACACACTAGCCGAACAAAAAGACAGTCCGTGTAGACATTCGAAGTTAGCCATAAAAGTTCCCACTTTTATACTTCCGCGTATACACAACACATCAAGTTACTTCTTGATACTTAACGATAAAAGATCCCACTTTTATCCTTCCGCGTATACACAACACATCAAGTTACTTCTTGACACTTACGCGCACTGTCTCAGAACAGCTCACCGTCCATTTTCGAACTCACCGACCGTTACAACACACAACAACCGTTACAATACAAAAATGACCGTTAACGCTCCACTCTTCTTCTCCAAATTCTCCCAACGTTCTTATTCGTTGGCTGAAACTTTTTGCTTTTGGTTGCCAGATTCCTTCTGTCGTAACACTGCCCCCTCCCTAGGTCTTGTTCGTCCCGAACAATTCTGGATTCCAAAGTTTCTTCAGTTCTTCGATGAAACGGGGCCAAACGATCCACGTGAACCACCTTGCACTTTGTAGCTGGACGTCGACGAATGCGATATACCACGTCTGTGTCAAAATGAAAGCGAATCTCATTATGACGTAGATTTCTTTTCTGACTGAAGCCTCGTCCACAAACATAATACGTGTAAGGCCTATAGCACTTGTGAACACGTTTATGTCTCTGCAGGGAGAAGAATCGACTAAGAGTTTTCGTGCAAAACCTGTAAAAAGTTTTCTTCTTTGTCGAAAGTTTTCTTCTTTGGATTTTTACTTCTATCAAGAGTAACAAGGAATGAAAGTCATTAGTGACATAAAATCTAGGGAGAAGTTTCATCCTCCAGTCTGACCCTTTTGTCAGTTGACTTTCCCTTAATTCAGAACTGTCGTGATGAACCTTCAGCCATATTTCACCTGATTCCATTTGATCCCCAAGGTGCTTCACAAATATAATATCAGCTCCATAATTCTTTTTAGCTCTTCGGTCCATCTCCTCCTTCCATACTCTTGCTAGAACTGCAGCTTCTAATCCGACAACCTTACCTGTTTCTCCTGTATAAGTGAAATCAGTGATGTGTCGGGCTGCTAGCAATATTTTTTCTGTTTTACCTTCACATAGCCAGCTTGCAACATCTTCAGATACTCCTTGTTCTATTAACATGTTACGAAACTTGTTCAAAGCATTGCCGTTATGCAGAACCTTACGGACACGTGATGCTTCATCTACCCTATTATCCACAATGTTCACCAAACGCAGTTCTCCTCCTAACTCTTCGACGAGCTCTTGCAGTTCCAAGGATCCGTTACCAAGGAAACACTGAACAGCTTCCATCACTTCCAGAGAGTTGTCAACAGAGTTTTCAAGAGGTGAATCCATGTTGCTGATAACAGCTGAACAACTCAAACTCTCCATTCCACGAGCTTGTGATGCTGCAACCACTTTCTTAACTAAATCAACAGCAACATCTTCTGTACTGATGAGATCAATAGCTCCTTTTCCGAATTCAACATCATAAACCAAAGCACACACTCCTTCAGCCAGCTTTTTGGACACAATTGAGCATATCATTAGAGGAACGCTATCTATGGTAGCCATCAGATCCTTGCAGCGGTAAATCTCCTTATCTGTTGGCACCAGCTCCTCTGTCTGTCCTACGATGCAGCATCCGACGTCTTTCATCATCTGCTCGATTTTATCTTTAGTGCAGTCGACTGTGAAGCCAAGGATGGATTCCAATTTGTCCAGAGTATCTCCCGTCAATTGGAGAGCACGACCGGAGATCATAGGGACCTTGAGACCTAAAGCAGCAAGTGCAGGAGCCAAGACAAGACTCACTTTGTTGCCGACACCTCCTGTGCTGTTTTCATCTACCATCCGATGGCGCCACTCGGGTCTCCAGCAAAACACATGACCCGAGGAGGTCATAGTTGCTGTTTCTTCGGAATTCACTTTCTTGGAGCTCTCATTGTAATTAGCCAGGGAAACATCAGTCATGATTGCCAAATTGTTCATTCTGGAGATCAGCGACGAGTTTTGTAACATGATATTGTCCACTTTAGAGCTCTTGTAGTCGTGATAAAACTTTTCTATAGCCTTATAATCTAAATGGTTATAATGTCCAAATCTGCACATTGACTGTTCAGAAAAGAAATTCAGCATGGTTTCGTTGAGATTGTCTGAGGGCTTTACTTCTCTCTGATCGTAACTCTGAGGCTTAGTTTCATCCAGAAAGTTAGTCTTTGAAGTACTGTCTCTGCCTGAAGCTCTTTTACTAGCATCACCTGTTATGCTTCTAAGCCATCCTTCGGAATTCCTCTTCCTTAAATCCCCACTTTCTATAAACGATTCGAGTGTGGCTATATGCTTCGGAAAAATCTCTCCGACTTCGCCAGTAACGTCGAATGGCACTTTGTATCTATGATGAATGGACGCCTCTTCTTTACTCGGACCACTCTGCGAAACGTAAACTCTGTTTCGTTCCCCCTCATTACCACTCGTTACTCTGCCTTTGCGATAATTGTCCATGACGCATTTTGCTGACGGCGAGGAATAGAATACCTTTCGTGTGGATCTCTCTTCAGATCGTGCCAGACTTGTATACCTAGGTATTTTGAAGTGCAAAGCGTACTGTATAGTCTCACAGCTCTCTGATCTGTGTGATTGTTCTTCACAGTTCCTAGACATGTCACCAGCGACATAGACACTCTGCCATGCATCACCAGTAGTTGCGTGGTCAAAGGCATTATCTGCGCTATCTCTACGATTCTTGATTTCCAGTAGCAGATCCACATTTTTATATGCGTTGCCTTTCTCTTTTTCTTTTCCATGTTTGCAATCTAACTTAACACTATCAAGATCATCTTTTTCACTGACAAATTCAACATTTAAACTATTGCATTGTCTATTGAGTTCGGTTTTATGATCCTTGAAGTGATCAATAATCTTACCAACTCGAGAAGCCACTTCAGCTCTCATCTCAGTATTTTGTGCGGCCATTTCGGCTTTCAAGTCACCTATTTTATCGCTTTGGGCGGCTATATCACCTTTAATCTCAGTTTTTTGTGCGGCCATTTCGGCTTTCAAGTCACCTATTTTATCGCTTTGGGCAGCTATATCACCTTTAATCCCAGTATTTTGTGCGGCCAGGTCACCTATTTTGTTAGCCATATCGGCTTTCAAGTCATTATTTTGACTTTTAATGTCATTCATCTGTGTAGCCATATCGGCTTTCATATCAGTCATCTGCGTAGCCATATCGACTTTCAAGCTATTTATCAACTTTACTAATTCATCCATACTTCTAGTTAACGGCATTCAATAAATTATCCCACTTCTGACACCAAGTGTTGCGGATCACAAAAATGGATAGCCACTGAGCGTGAGTATTAAAAGCTATATTTCAAAACCAAATTCAATACAAGGTAAATTGTTACAAAGGAAATATGGATGAAGTATCTTATTAACAAATCAACTATTAACATGCACAAGTCATCAATCTTCCTGCGTAGAGCACACAATATCAGCTCTGTGTATTTTACTAAATACTACCTTTTACTTGATTTACCAGGTCACCCGAAGATCTTCACTCGTAAACCAATTCTCGTCCTGTGCTAATAACTTTTCACACACTAGCCGAACAAAAAGACAGTCCGTGTAGACATTCGAAGTTAGCCATAAAAGTTCCCACTTTTATACTTCCGCGTATACACAACACATCAAGTTACTTCTTGATACTTAACGATAAAAGATCCCACTTTTATCCTTCCGCGTATACACAACACATCAAGTTACTTCTTGACACTTACGCGCACTGTCTCAGAACAGCTCACCGTCCATTTTCGAACTCTCCGACCGTTACAACACACAACAACCGTTACAATACAAAAATGACCGTTAACGCTCCACTCTTCTTCTCCAAATTCTCCCAACGTTCTTATTCGTTGGCTGAAACTTTTTGCTTTTGGTTGCCAGATTCCTTCTGTCGTAACAATATTCTCCAACAGGAGTACCACCAAACGTTCCAATTGGCGTAAACGTCTGCAACTTTGATAAATGCTGGAGGGGGAGTACTTCGAAGGACAGTAAAACTTTTGTTGAGGTTAAGTGCAAAGATTTTTGTTCTGCAGATGCATGTCAAGAACTATTTTAATGCTCCTCATAATAGATATGACGTACAGCACAACTTTTTGTTTGGAGGCAGTTATCGTGAATCACGAGTAAAGCTGTATCTATAAACGTGATGATAGAATTCTGAATTTTTTCCAAGTTTCACTTGAAAAATAAATTTAAGCGTTTTTATTGAAAAAATTAAGCGTTTAAATTGAATGTCAGTTCCTAACCATGGAAAATACTAATATCTGTCCACTATCACTCGACGAGTCGGACAAACCTATTTTGTGGACCATAAGATGTAATCCCCGAGTTTTGTGCTTATAATTCAGTAACGGTTATTTGTACGACATCATCGACTTCGGTCACAAATCACTATCAGATTGGCTTGAGTTAACACTTAAGCAGTCGGGGTTTCCTGTCCAGGGTTACTAAAATCCTTCCAGGGTTACTTCTTACCTTTCCTTCCAGGGTTACTAAAATTGAAAAGTGATGATAATTTGGGACAGGGCCCAAGTTACTTTCCATTGACAAATTAACCATTTTAACATATTTTCAGTTATTTTATTAATGAACGAAATATTATTTCCCATTGTGTAGATACCAATTCTACTTCTTCCACCTGTTTCCTAACAGCTGTCCAGTGATCCCCTTCCCCAACTTTCTCTGAGTCCTTGTGACCTGGCCATTTAGCCTAATGTGTGCAAAAAAAGTGCTGTTCAAAGGTAAAACAACCCAATCTGCTGCTGCCGTGATTCTTTGAAAAAACAACTGTGGTTCGCGTGCATATTTGAACTTGTTTATATAGGTTTAAGCAACCTGTATTTCAGGCCGCTAAATGTCTGGTATTCAAATTTATTGCTGTCATTTCAGGGAACTTAGAACATTTTACAGTAGATTTTATTTGTACTTGTAGAAACACTGTAATCACTTGATCAAGGGTTATCCACCACTAGGTTTTCCATAAAAAAAAAAGAACCATCTTGAATTAATATCATCCTTTTTATCTTTAGTGCTCAAAAGGTAAACAATTTGCTGCAATACATTGTATTTTTTGACGTTACCTATGTAGATCGGTAAAGATATTTACTAAAATTGAAAAGTGATGATAACTTGGGACCGGCCCCAAGTTTCTCTCCATTGGCAAATCAACCATTTTAGCATATTTTCAGTTGTTAATGAATAAAACATTATTTTTCATTGTGTAGATACCAATTCTACTTTACTAACGATCAGGGCTAAGGGAAATCCCCTCGCCAATAGCGATAGATCGATAATTTAGTTTGTACCTTTGAATGCATTATTGGTAATTTCGTTCAATGCCTTTTTTTTAACGCATGTAAAAACAGGAAGAGTATTTTGCTCCTTCCTCCCACTTTCTCATATGCCTTTGCCTGGCCTGGGATAAAATAACTACTGGATTTCAAAATTTTCCCACACCTGTCAAAAACAAATACCCCCTCAAGCAGCTGCTTGCCACAAAGGTCTGACACTCGGCCATGGGACGGGACTGAATATAATTAAGTAGGCATATCGCAATGATTATTCTACATTTTAGGTTAGTTACTTCCTATATGGTTATAGGATCCTTTAGAAGAAACGACCTTAAAAAAAATGTCTGCGTTCCATCAGGTATGTATTTCACAATTAATATACCTTGCCTGTTGTGTTGGTAAGTAAGTAAAAAAAAATTTTTGCTTTTATATCTATGACATCTAGTTTTTAATGTTTACAAGAAAATATTTTTTAAAAAGCCATGAAGTTTTAGATGATGTCATATCGAAGTTTGACATGGATTTTACATTAAATGAGTGATTTAGGTTATCCCACCAAGGGATGTAATTTGGACCTCTCATTATTAGAGACCCAAAGTACCCCACTAGTGGAATAACTAAAGACACTAATGAAAAAGTAATGAATATTTTTTAATATATAACTAATTATATGTAATATATATATTTTATGAGTAGTCAACTAACTTTTATATATAATCATAACCACCAAATTTTACCTAAAACTAAGTGTAACCAGCAAAATTGAAAAGTGGACCATGTTTTCCAAATGACGGTTCAAGAATATTGTATTTAATCAGAATTATTATTCAAGACCAATAATATATTTTACCTTTCGTTATTTTTTCTTTATTAATACGTCTTGAAAAGGAAAAAAAAGGAAAAATTGCAGTAAATAAATATGTTAATTTAAAATATTTTTAAAGTGGTATGAATATATATACTGCTGAGGGCCATCCTCACAGACCGTACTCTGGCATATAAACTGATCCTGTCAGACCTCTGTGGCAAGCAGCCGCTTGAGGGGATATTTATTTTTATTATTTATAATTATATATAAATTGCATTTTGCCCACATTATCTAGTTACGCTACTGCGTCAGATGTTTGTATTTTGGTTGCCTATGAGCATTAACCTGGGTCACAGTTCATAAATCCCGATTAAAATCATCGATACAGTGGTTTTCTGCCAGTCAATAATAGACATGCCAGTCTCTTTAACAACTGACTCAGTATGTCTAAGCAAAAAAGAGGAGGTTTAAAATACGAACTTCTAAGTAGATTTTGATTGGGTCTAATGAGAATTCAATATACTTTCAGCCGCCACTATATTAGGTGGAGTTCCATGTTATATCAATGGTAACTCAGATGTAGAAATCAGTAACTTCTTAAATAAGCTTTTTATGTAATAGTGCGACCGAAGATAATTTAAAGATCTCAATTAAATTTATTTAAATTCGATTTCCACAGTTATGTGTTCAATATTTAAAGAGTTTAGAAAGCTGAAACATTTAGCAAGTTAGGTCGTTCAGCAAAAATCATTTAAAATTGGCGAAAATTATCAGAATTGTTTCATTCAGCCAGGGGTGACTAATTTTTTTGTCCGGTGAGCTTGTATTATATATAATTTTAGCTCATTTCTTATTGAGTAATATTATTACTTTATCAGCTTCATTAAAAATTTAATGATTTTGGTTTTAACAGGGCTCGGCGAACTAGCAAAAATTAAACACGCTCAGTAGAGCACCAGTAATATAGATATAGGCACTAAACGCACAATGGACGGGTTGACTTCAGTCGGTAGCGCGCTAAACTCGTAATCTGAAGTTCCCAGATTCGATACCCAACGCGAAATTCTTTACAAGTAATTAAGCCGTCCCATGGCCAAGTGGTTAGCGCGCTTGGTTACTGGATCTAAGGGACTTGGGTTCGAGTCCCGGGTAAGGCATGGATGTTTGTGTCGTTTTTCTGCTGAGGTCCTGCCATCCTCTCAGATTTTCTACTACGGCATATAAACTGACAGGCTCCTGTCAGACCTCTGTGGCAAGCAGCTGCTTGAGGGGGTATTTATTTTATTTTTATTTTAATTAACTTATGTTTTAAGTTTTCATACATTGAAATTAAATATTTAGTTTAAGACAACTATGAATCCCATTGTTGTATATATTTCTGCATTTTCGCATACTTTTTACCTTTGCAATTATTTTTTGCAGAAATATTTTCTGTAACCTATAAATAATTGTAAAAATTTGAATTAGAAATTTTTTACCGAATAATAAATATCTTGAAGTTTTATCTTTATACGTTCTTAAATGTTTTTATTAAAACTTTGCTAATTTACCCTTCCATGTATTTGCCAGTAATTAGCGCATAAACACCTTGCCATAATTAATCAATAATCTATCTAAAGCTGCAACAATGAAGTTCACCATTTTTTTTATATCAGTTCGAAGCGGAAAGAGCTCATTCCATGAGTGAGTCGTTATGGCCCACGCGCGGGAGGGCTCCCGCTGCATTCTTGACTCCTGGAAGTAATTATCGTGTTAGACATGATCAACGATAAAATGTCACCGGCGTCAGGACATATAGCACGACGAGTGGAAGATGGACAGACCTTCAAATATAGTTTCATGGACTTTGGGGTTGAGTTTTCTATTTTTGGTGTGTTTTTGTATGTAGGTTTTTTTTGACACTGCCTATTCATTTAATGGTAATGTTATCAAAATCCCGGACTACCTGTTTTTTGTGTGAGAAAGTCTTTACAATTTCTTCCGATTTTTATTATTTAAATAATTTTGTTGCATATGCAGTGAGCCACAAATCATGTCTAGTTTTGATCGTCTGCTCTGAAATCCAACCCAGCTTTACATTTTGCACAGATATACGACCAGCTCAATGATGGCAAGTATTTTGTTCATAGAATTAAATTTATGGCAACCAGTCAACCCAAATGTTAGGGCCCTTTCACATTTGAACAATTGTCAAAATGAGATTTATTGCTGGTAGAAACTTATGATTTCGATACGTACTTCCCCCGATATAGATAATTAAAAGCCGTCGGAGCAAAAACTAGGTAACTCCACTTTTCGCCGTATTGAAAACATAAATTTCTATCAGCAATAAATCTCATTTTGAATCATCATAATTTTATAATATATTATTCATAAAACGGAAAAAAAATCGCTGCGAAATGAAGACAAATGGGATTGATCTGGCAAGCAAAAACAATCTCTTACTCATTTTATCTGGTGCAAAAGAAGTAGGTAACTCTTGGAGATGTCTGCTTTTCCACTGAGTTTTCTCAGTAAAGATCCTGCGGAATCTGCCATTACCGTATATTGCAGCAAGTGATTTTTTTTTTACAAACGATAAATATGGGAATATAATCCTGGCGTACTGTGAGAATACAGGAAGATCTTATTTCTTCATGTACAATGAAACTTTGGTGAAAATGTTGTTCTACAAGTCAGTTTTTTACACTAGCATTTTCTCTTAAATTGTATAGTGCATTTATCCATTCTCAGATAACTATTCTCAGGAAGATTTTATTTCCTATGTACGATGAAACTTTGGCAAAAATGTTGCTCTACAAATCAGTTTTTTACACTAGTATTTTCTCTAAAATTATATAGTTCATTTATCCGTTCTCAGATAACTTAGTTCTCAAAATGAAAACTACTGCTAGGTACTTTTTATATATATGCTGATAACTGAATAGAGTAGAAATGATGATGCATTACCTGAAACCAGGATAGTTATTTACATTGTGATAGGAGCTTTGGATTTATTGAGAAAGATAAACTAAGGAAGAAGAGAGCATCCTATTTTCTGAGTGGAATCACTTGGTAAAGAACAAACCAAAGCTTAAGATGTTTGAGTTAAATCAAGAAATGATTATTGAGTGTGCTGGCCATTTGCTGCTTTAAGAAAAACATTGCTAATAAGATCAAGCAATTAATTTTGCTTTCAAAATACAAAAGCTTTTATTACAGCACTGATCAACGGACACCTGCAAAGTGCTTCAATATTATTCACCATATTTTATCATGGCCACCAGACTAAAATATATATTACGGACCTCGCCCATTATAAACAACTGAAATGGGGATATTAATAAAAGAAATACCCCCTCAAGCAGCAGCTTGCCACAGAGGTCTGATGGGGATATTAGCTTGCAAAAAATATGAACTAGAAAACAACATGTGTAACTTAGTCCTATGTCTGACAATCATGTCTGTACTGACATTGTTGATCGTGAAGAATATTTTTTCTGTTGCAAATTAATTTTTGCAATAACACTGCTTGTCAAAAGTTGTTTCGATCACCAAGGCGTGAATAAAAGAATAATCATTAAATAAGATATTTTTTACGTATCTGGGTGGTTTGAAAAAAATCAACAGGTGAATCTCATAAACCCTGTAAAAGAAGTGTTTTCATAGACACTTGATCATTTCAAATTGAAATGCTATATGTCAGTATGGAATAACCGACTGCTTTTGATTTCTCAAAAAAAAAAAGAGTTGGATGATTCGACACAATAGAAAGGTCAGGGTTAGTCAAACAAAGGTGGCCCTATTCTGGGGTTGGATTATGTTATCTGAAGGTTATGGAAGCAATTCGAAATAACCCAATTATCACAAAACCTGTTCAAGAATATCCTAGGTTTCCAACCTCTTGAGAAATACAGAGACTTCAGGCCCCCTCATTGCAGCCACAGGAAGATAAGTTATCATTTCAAATGTAGCCAGAAGGCATCACAAGATTGAACTTTGACCTTTGACTCATTGTGTTTGTCCCTTTTACTTCCAAATAAGGACAGGCTTTTTGAAACGATGTATCATGTAGCCTGGACCCAAGAAAAATGCTGCTTATGGACAAATCTTGATTTTCCTCAACAGTCGCACAGCAGATGTTTACTGAATTGGAGAGAGATGGGAACCCACAACGAACTCCATAAAATCATTGAGAGAAGTGGATTTGGTGGTGGAACTAGGTGTGTGTGTGCCAGGTTTTTATTTAATGTCTGTACCACTCTCCATGAATTTGATGGAGGTTCTGTGAATTCTCTGAGATATTGAGGTGAGATCCTTGATCCCTATGTCAAGTCATATTCAATAGGTGACGATTTCTTGATGCATGATAACACCCATCCATCCAGAACAAGACTAGTCAACCATTATCTTGAGGAAAAAGTATCCAGTGAATGGAGTGGCCAGAATTCTCTCCAGATCTCAACCCAATAAAACAACTATAAGATGTCATGAAAAAGTGTATTGATGTTCTTCCTATCGGATGTTCTGGGAAGATGTATTGCTGCACTTCAACTTCCATCAGAAACCCTTCAGGATCTCAGGAATGCCTTTATTGCTCAGTGGATTTGACTGCCCTCTTATTCCCTGAATTATATTATTGAGAGCATGAATATATGAGCAGTGTCAGGCCAATATTAGTACTAAATGGGACACATTCGTATTGACTATACATTTTTTATTCAACTAACTTCATCCTCTCTCCCTTTTTTTTTACCTATCTTCCTATTGTTTTCGCTCGTCCTTTGTCAGTTTGTGGATTTGTCAAAAGAGTTGTTTCACCATACCTTTCGAACGCGACTGACAAACTTAATGATTTATATGTGAAGTGAAAGCTTATGACGGGGGGAGTGTCATAGGCTGTAAAAATTGCCCTCCCATGCTTTCTTCACCCTTTAAAAAGGGGAAATATGAAAACGATTGTTCCTCCATATCTCCAGAACGCGAGTGCCGAAAATGACAAGCTATGTATCAAATAAAAGCTTGTGATGCAGGGAGTGTCATAGGTTATTAAAATCCATCCTTCTTCCCCCCAAGAATAAATATAAAAACGATTGTTCCACAATAACTTCAGAACGTGAGTATTAAACCTAACATGCTGTATGTCAAATGAAAGCTTCTGACATGGGGAATGTTGTAGACAATAAAAATATGTCCCCCACCTGATTTCTTCCCGCCTAAAAAAGGGGAAATGTGAAAGTCGTTCTTTTATTATATCTTCCGAATGCAACGACCAGGGCCGCCGAGAGAATTTATGGGCCTCTATGTAATATTATGCTCGCCCCCCCCCCCTTGAAAACTTTTTATCTTTGCAAATCATTAATAGCAATTATTCTGGACACAATGATGACATACAGAGGAAAAAAAGCCTGTTGCGCAGTCAAGCATGCAAAAACATAGGCCTACACAGTTTGTGTCACATAAAACTTTTTAGCATAGGATCGATATATAGCCTAACTAAGAATAATTTTTGTAAGAAAAAGTAGAGTCACTTAATCTGACGGGCCCCTATGCACTAGTCCCCCTTGCCCCCTCCCCCCCCCCTGTCGGCGGCCCTGGCAACGACCGATAGTTATGAGTTAGGTATCATATGAAAACTTATATGACGACCGTCATAGAATACTTCGAATTATGCCCCCCCCCCAGTCTCCCCTCTCTCCAATAAGGGACGTAAAATTAGAGGGGAATCGACCTTAACGAGTTATATCTCAAATTAAAATGCAACGTCTCCAATATTATGGGATACCTCAAACACGATTGCAAAAAAAGGGGAAGAAAAATGCCTTCGATGTTTATGAGTCATTTATCAAATGAAAGTTTCTGAAGATAAGTGTTTTTTAGTGACAAAGAAAAAAATATATATATCTTCCTATATGCACCCTAAATAGTAGGAAATGAACCTAAAACATATCGATGGTGCAATCAGTTACTGAATTCGTATTCACTTCAAAGGAAGATAGGGAGTTCATTTATCTACTCAACAAGATTGTCGGTACCCTATCTTTCTTTGAAGTGAATACTAATTCAGTGACTGATTGCACCATCGATATTTTTTAGGTTCATTTTCTACTTTTTTAGGCACATATAGAAAGATAGGTATTTTTTAATTTTTTTCATTTATTTATCGTGTACTTTCATTTATTCTTTTATTTTTACCTATCTTGCCTTTTTTTAGTTGTTTGTTGGTTTGTCAGTTTGTGTTTGTCAAAACAGTTGTTCAACCATAGTTTCAAATGCGATAGGCAAAATTAATAATTTATGAGTCAATGAAAACTTGTGATGGGGAGGGGAGTGTCATAGACTACAAAAATCCCCCCATGGTTTCTTCCCCACCCCTCAAAAACGGATTAATATGAAAATGATTGTTCTGCTGTATATTCGGAACACAAAATCCGAAAATAACAGGTTATGTTTCAAATGAAAGTTAGTGAGGAGTGTCATAGGTTATAAAAATTCCCCCCCCCCCTGAAAAAAAAAACGAAAAAAAAAAAAAAATAATGAAAACATGTGAAGGATTGTCCTACCTATATCTTTCGAATGCAGTGGCTAAATATAAGTTGTATGGCAAATGAAAGCTTGTGACATGGGGAATGTTATGGGCAATAAAAATATACCCCCTGCCTTCTTTCCACCTGATTTTTACATTTCTCCTTTTATAGGGGGGGGGGAGGCTATAAAAGGAGAAATGTGAAAATCAGTTCTATGTCTTCCAAATGCAAGGCCTGCAGTTATGAGTTAGGTGATGGCCATCATAGACTACTTCAAATTATGCTCCCCACCATTCTTCCCCCACCCCTTCAAAGAAATGGAGGATAGAAATGCCATTGTTTATGAGATATATATGAAATGAAAATTTCTGAAGATTGCTATTTTTTTTAAATTTTTTTTTTTGCCACTAAAAATGCCTATCTTCCTATATGCACCCAAAAATGTTGAAAATAAACCTGAAGCATATTGACAGTGCAATCAGTCACTGAATTTGTATTCGTTTCAAATGGTGCTGATTTACCTACTCAACAAGATTGCCGGTGTTTTACTTCCTTTAAAGGAAATTTGAATACAGTGACTGATTTTATCATTGTTATGTTTAAGGCTTTGAAAATAAGTTTTTTTACAGAAAAATGTCACTGGAGAAAATTTGTAGATCACACTCAGATCTTTCTGTATCTTGATTTAAAAAATTTTAATTTAATATTTGGAGTTATTGAAGCTGAAAAGCTGCTGTTATGTTCCTCTTAAATACTTTTCTTTAAATTAATGAAAGCTGAAAGAATCATTACAGGAAAACTCTTAAATTCATGTTAATTTTAGCAAACAACTTGTCAGATATATTATTACTAACAGCATTTGCTGTTAAATGTTCCAGCATTAATACCTCTTTAAATATGAGGCAAATATTGTTGAAGATCAAGATTTAGAGAGATTTGAATGAGATCTATTTATTTCCTGTGACAGTTTTCCACAGTAGCTTATTTTTTAAATTTGGGAGCTTTGAATGTGACTTTTTATTAAACAGTGTGGCAGTATCTAAACACTTTTGGTGATATAATTTAATGAGAAGAGAGAGACATAAGTTAGAAGAGAAATCTCTTTGATAAGATTACAAGGTATTGAACTAAGTAATCACAAACATCATTGTCACATTACTGTTATCATCAGGCTAAAGTATCTCATGATATCATATTGCATTATTTATCTACTGTTATTGCATCTTTTTAATGTCATTTAAATTTGAGAATTACCTCATATTTTTGGATGACTCCTGTTATTCTATGAAACAATGAGTGTTGTATGAAAATTGCCAGTATGTGCATATCATTCCACATTGTACATTGCATAAAAATTGCTCATAAATTTGAGCATTTTGGTACCAAATCTAGTTTCTTGTAGTCATAATAAAATAAAGCAGAACTATTAATGTTGCTGTAGAACTTTCCCTCAAATGTTGTAAGTTTGTTTAATTTTCCTTACTCTAGAAAGTTACATTGCTTTTTTCTTTATACTTCACCAAAGAAGAAACTGAACACAATACTTTCTAATTTCAGATTTGGGACCATTGGCTTTCAAAGAAATATGGCAGACACATCCCCTGGTAAAGTACAAGCTTTAAGGGCTATGTTTGCCCAAAAAAACGAACCTGTTATGGGAATGATTCCACTAGGAAACAAAGGAAATCGACCTTGGAGACGCACTTCAACAGCATCTGTATCTTCTCAGGAGGATGGACCAATTTTAAAATCATTTTCTGAGGACAACACACCATTACCAGTTTCTTCAACTAATAGTTCTATTTCCCCTGCTAAGTTAAAAGTATTGCCATCAGTAATAAAACAAAAAGCTGAATTAAATTCAGTGAAGAACAGAGAGCCAAAGAATGAAACTAATAGTGTGTTATGTGATAAACAAGTCAAAATGGTTCAAAAACCATGGGTAGGACCAAAACCTGTTTGTGTACAACAATCTAGAAATACTACTTCTATAAATGCCACAAATAGTCTGAATATTAGTCACAGAACTGTAAATGGAACCAGTCAAGCTAAGGTAGATGATGAAAAGCATGTCAGTGAAAGTAATGGACTGCTTAAAAATAATGATAAATCTAGGACTGTTGGTGAAATGATAGCATCCTTTATGCTTTCAAATGATTGCAACAACATTGCTTCAACCAGAACAGACAGCAGGCTCAGTAATGAATTAAAGGGGGACAGTAATAGTGACAAAGATATGTCTGCATCAAAACTAAACAAATGCAGCACTACTAACAATGTGCAATCACACACTGAAAATTTAAATTCACCTAATGGTACTCATTGTGTAGTATTGCCAAAAACTATTGTGAAAGACTCATGCTCTGATTTAATAAGTTCTGATAATTATATATGCAAAAGTAGTTGCAATTTCAAAAGAAAAGAGCTACCACCAAAAGATAAATTGGGACCAGCTCCTCTTAAACCAGTGAAGCCCCCAAATGTGAAATTACCCGTGAAATGGGGAGGCAAAGCAGTGACTTCCTGTCCTACAATTCCACAGAGAACAGCACCTTTACTACCACAAAGGCCATCACATTCACTTCCACAAAAGCCAGTACATTTAGCACCACAAAAGCCAGTGCCTTCAATACCACAAAGACCATCATATCGTAAGTTGATTTAAGCAATTTGAATTTATTTTACATTTGTTGTTTGATTATATAATATAACGAAATCACAATATATGTATCATAAATTTAGTAAGACTCTATAATGTATATTAATAATACATAGCAGAAATAAAGTAGTATAATCTAATATTGATGGTAATAATGACATATCAGGATATGTGGTAACAAGAGTTTACAAGATGGATGCTAAAATGGCATATAAGATGTATTTGTTATATTTCAGGTGCAGAGATATCTCAATATTCAATTTAATCCACGATAAAAGCTGTATTATAGTAAGTCATTCAATCAGCTCAACATAAGCACATGGTGTGATTTACGAGCTTATAGCAACAAGAGCAGATATGAGCCCGTTGGCTACTTTTCTATGCTCTGTGCCTGAGTTGACATATCTACATTTATCTCTGCTCATCCTGTATCTTTACCTAATCATAAAGGAGTTAGAGAGTGACAAATGATTATATTTTCCAGTCCTTGGTTCTCACTGGTACAGCGGCTAAGGTTGACCTCATTTAGATGTTGAAGCAGTTGTCTGATGTTCCTAGCTGTGGGTCAAATTTTCTTTTCATAGCTTACCAGTCCTATAACCTCAGCTTGATGTTAAAGTGCAGCAGAAGGTTGTAGAAGCATTTATTATGTGTCACTTTATTGGATGAATTGTTAGAGCCTACAGGTACTGTTCAGAAATGAGCTCACTGGAAAAGGAAATTGCTTATATAAAAACAAAAGCTAAAGAAATTGGTTACACAGAGCAAATATTAAATAAATGGGAAAAAGGGCTAGTTATAATGTAGAAAATAATTCACAACCACCACAAAATCAATATAGGGCCTTTAATAAATATGCCAAAAGCTTTCCATACATGAAAAACATTTCAAAAACCATGACAAATATTCTTGCAAAACACAATACTAAACTGCCTATTAACATGACACATACAATTAAAAACCTATTAATTAATGACAGAGATAAACGACCACCTACGGGAGGCATTTACAAGATTAACATTCCTGATCCAATTTTAACTTTACAAGGTAAAAACACTTATATAGGAAAAACATATCGCCAATTCAAAACTAGAATGATAGATCATCAGAATGATATTAATAAAAGAATTCCACACACCACACTAATGCAAACAAGAATACAAAACAATTTAAAAATGGATAAAGTCGAATATAAAGCAATAGTAGCTCCAAAAACAAAATATCAATTATTATATACTGAAAGCTCCTCATACATAAAAACCATAACCGCATACGTAACTCTGATATACCACCCTTACCTGCAGCATGGAATCTCCTTAATCAGCATAAGGTGGGCGCAAGTCCAACTACATCAGAGCACATGACCGTTGAGCGGGATAGTATAAAGCCGATGAACGCGCTACCGTTAACTGAACCTGAAGATGCGAACGATGGATTAGTTGATGAAACGCGTTGTTCTGGTGGGATTGAGGAGTTTTAGTTTATTTTAATTTTAATGAATGGGACTAGTTTGTCCTTTTTTAAAGAATTGAAATAAATGTTATTTAAATCGCTGAAGTAAGCATTTGTGATGTGCAATTTAAGACAACAAAAAAACAGTATTAGTGATAGTAGTTGGTGAAAGCCAAGAAAGATAACCTTGGTAACAGCTGAAGACAGGACCACAACCAAACATCATGAAAGACTGGCTACAATTCATCCAATAAAGTGACGTGTAATAAATGCTCCTACAACCTTCTGCTGCACATTAACATCAAGCTGAGGTTATAGGGCTGGTAAGCTAAGAAAAGAAAATTTTACCCACAGCTAGGAACATCAGACAACTGCTTCAACATCTAAATGAGGTCAACCTTAGCTGCTGTACCAATGAGAACCAAGGACTGGTAAATATAATCATTTGTCACTCTCTAACTCCTTTCTGATTAGGTAAAGGTACAGGGTTGGGTTGGGTTGTTTTACCTCTGAGCGGCACTTTTTTGCACACCATGGGCTAAATGGTCAGGTCACATGGACCCTGAAGGCTCAGAGAAGGTTGGGGGAGGGGACCCACTGGAACAGCTGTTGGGAGACAGATGGTAGCCTCCCGTCAAGGCCATTCAGCGTGTTCTTTAATGTGCACAGGGTATGGCTCTCCCGCACACGGGGCCACGGCTTAACGTCCCATCCGACGGACAGCGGCCTTTCCAAGCCCATCGGTGTCCCCTACTGACCGTGGGCAGGGCGGGGAATTTTGCGGAGATAAATCTCAATGCTGACCCAGCTGGAACTCGAACCTGGGAACTACAGATTACGAGTCTGGCGCTCTACCGACTGAGCCACCCCTGCCCCTAAAGGTACAGGAGCAGAGATAAATGTAGATATGTCAACTCGGGCACAGAGCATAGAAAAGTAGCCAATGGGCTCTTGTTGCTATAAGCTCGTAAATCACACCACATGCTTATGTTGGACTGATTAAATTACTTATTATAATACAGCTTTTATCATGGAGTAAATTGAATATTTTAAGTAGCTGTGGTCTTTTTAATTAACAGAGATATCTCCATATCTTCTTAAAGGGAACAGACTCTGTCAAATGTCAATTAAATACTATTTCTCAACGCCCCCTCCCCCAACCAATTTAGAAATAGCCAAAACTTAACAGAAATACACTATTGCATTCCCATATATCAAAATTCTAACATCCACCCTAAATAATGCCCTCTTATGTACATATAGTCCCTATTACTATGCAACATACATATATAAAAAATACATAATGTAAAGTAAGTAAAATAAGTAAACATAGCAGAAATAGAGCAGTATAATGCAACATTGATGGTAAATTTAATAAAATTCTACAACTGCATATATAAGTCAGTAGCATGCCAGGCTTTTAATCTGCAGTTCACAGATTTGAGCTAACATTGGTCTGGGCTAACATTGTCTGAGTAAACATTGTCTGGGCTAACATTGAGATTTATCTCCGTAAAGCTCCCTTCCCTGCCCTCGGTCAGTAGGGGGTGCTAATGGGCTTGGAAAGGCTGCTGTACATTGGATGGGATGTTAAGACATGGCCTTGTGTGCAGGAGAACCATATCCTGTGCACATTAATGAACACACTAGATGGCTTTGACTGGAGGCTACCATATGTCTCCTAATAGCTGTCCAGTAGGTCCCCTCCACCCACTTGAGGTCCTTGTGATCTGGCCATTTAGCCCAAAGCTGGGCTAAATCTTGTGATCTGGCCATTAAGTGCAATAAGCTTGTGATCTGGCCATTAAGTGCAAGAAAGTGTGGCTCAGAAATAAAACAACCCAATTCAACTGTCCTGATTTTTCAGGAGTATTGTTGCCCCCCCCCCCCCAGTCTATTTTTATGGATGGTCAGATGATATTAGTGAATGCTTTTAGTAATAATTTTGGCATGTGGATATGTTTCTTTGTAATATGTAAATATTCAAAGTGTGTATGGACTTTCATAAGTTAGGGTGAGTCGAGATTTTAAAAATATTTTCAGCTTAATGTTATTTTGGTAGCTTGAATTTTTATTGCTGTGGAGTAAACTGATAGCTTATCACTTGTTTAACTCGTTGGTTAATTCATCACATTTTGGTTGTTCAGTGTATAAAGAATTCTGGATTTTGAAGAACTGACCTTAATTCATTAATGTAAAATATGCTATGCTTAAACTGAAACATTTTACTTTCATTATAGCATAAACAATCTTGTTACTATGGTGAATTCAAAATATTATTAGGTGTAGAAAAAGAAATGGGAACAGTGTATATTATGTGCAAGCAAGGATTAAAGTTTTTATTAATAAATACTAGGTTTTAAATTTTTATGAAATGAAAAGTAAAAAATCAATGTGCACTTATAAGTATTTTTATTTGCTAATAAAATGCCATTATACTTTTTAA
Organism: Ryuthela nishihirai; assembly: GCA_038380435.1. Lineage (NCBI taxonomy): Eukaryota > Metazoa > Arthropoda > Arachnida > Araneae > Heptathelidae > Ryuthela > Ryuthela nishihirai. The sequence goes on along the minus strand of JAWZYU010000019.1, from coordinate 66,610,610 downwards.
TTCCATGTTTTTAATGTGAAGATTTCACTTTAGTTATATCACTTAAAAAAACTGGCATCTCCAAATGACATGTTTATAAAATTTTACTTTGTGAAATGGAAATGTTCTGTTTGAAGAGAATATTATTTAATATATATTACTGCAATGATAGAAATAGTACACTTTGACTGTTCAAAAGTAATATTAAATACATAATTCAAATTCTTTAACTACAAACAGCAGCATTATTATTTTCTTTGGGGTTTCTATTATACTTACTAATCACTATTGTACCTCATATCCAATATCTCCCATGAAAATCTGCTAAATCAAATTGACCCATGGAAATTTTTTTTCTAAACTTTTTTTATTTATCCATGGTAATATTAATAATCTATAAAAAAAATGTAAATATGTTAACTTAAAAAGAGTTACCACAATCAATAGGCTTATATGTATAATACCTTGTCACAGTTATGATCATAAATGCAGCAGGCATGTTTGAAATTACATTGCGATTAAAGTATTTTATTAATTATTCAAGCAAAATTAGTGCTATAGTTCAATAATATTCATTTTGATTACATGCATGTAAAATTACGGTAACCTCTTTGCTGGATAGAATTTTTTCCCATCTTTCATTTTCCATGTATGTAATCAGAGAATGCCAGAAGTGTATGATATATTATTATAGTTGAATTTACATAGAAATGCCATTTAAATTTGGACTATATTATATATAGAAATTTGAACTAAATATATTGAGTGCCATACTACTATTATATATGATGAAACTGAAAAAAATATTTCATTTCTGGATCATATTAATAATTCTTGATATTTGATTTTTTTTTTTAGCTTGTCCTCCAAGACCTTTAATGTCTCCACCTCTACCACCATCCTCTGTGGCATTGACACCTGTGATATCATCTGTTATGAAATCCTGTGAATCATCAGTTGTTGAAGAAAAATCACTAGTGGAAGAGTTAGAGGAATTATATGAGGATACTTTGCTTAATGAAAAGCATACCAGACCAGTTTCTTTAATGTTAGTAATAAGTGTTTATCAGGAATAGACAAACTGTAAAAAATATTTACCCATTTCCTAGCCACATTGAGCCTACTGCATTTTAAGCTTGACTGAAACAAGACAGAAATGGCACTGCCTTAACATATAAGTCACTGGTGCATAACTAAGATATCCCACATTTGAATTTAGGAGATGACTGGAAAATTTTTAACATTTACAAAACTTCATTGTCCATCAGAATCACTTCAGAAAGTTTCATGTTTTTCCTGTGATCTGATTATATAAATATTATTATTAATGTACTTATTCACATACCTAATGCCCACATACTTTCCTCAAAATTAACCCCCCCCCCCCTAAAAAAAAAAAAAAGAAAAAAAAGAAGAAAAAACACTAGGATAATACATAGAATATTAAGGTTAGGACTGAGAAAATCTGTTATTACCATAGTTAATTAAATTATGTTGATGCTTACTGGAACTGAATATTGCAAACATACAAAATGTGTTTTAAAGCATTTTTCCAGTCATGGGTTTATTAAAATTGATTTTGTGGGAATTCATATGTTCTAGTAAAGGCAAAATTGAGTCAGGGACATAATGCAGTTAGTAGGATTCAGGGATACAGCTATGTAAGCATAAATATTTTTCAATCTGGCTGAGAAATGTCACATAAATTTTAAAATTAGTTATGTAAAAATTTGCAAATTTTGATATGGTTAATGCATAAATCTTTTTTTAATATTTTCTTTTTAAAGTCAGTGTGCTGTTTTTACAGACAAGTCAGGTAATGTGTAATGAGTAAGTAGAGCATTTTTTCCCAGTTTTTGATGATCATTTCCATTCATTAATTGTATATTTGTGTAACTAAAAAAAAAAGTTTATTCAGTATTCATTGAACTGATTTGCATTTTTTTTTTTTGTGAATTTGGCATTGCTAGGCTAAAGTTTGCTCTCTCATGGCTAAATGATTAGCACACTTGGCTACTGATCTAAGGGGTCTGGGTTCGAGCCCCGGGTAAGGCATGGGCGTTTTTCTGCTGAGGACCTGCCATCCTCACAGACCTTCTACTATGGCATATAAACTGACAGGCTCCTGTCAGACCTCTGTGACAAGCAGCTGCTTGAGGAAGTAATTATTTTTTTATTAGGTTAAAGTTTAGTTGCGATGTGCATTTTCTTGAAAATAGTTGTCTGTAGGTGGGATGGCACATATCTGAACTATTACCAAAGTCTAAATGCCACCAATCTTCTTGCATACTTTCAGTTTTGGGGTCAACCTTGTACAATTTTGTCAATGAGTATCTAAGAGTGGCCCAGAAAAAAAACCCTGAAAATTCCTCGGTATGCAAGGAGTTGTATTCTTATTGTTATTAAGAATAAACATTCGGGTATGTGAAGCCAGAATTTTCGAAAAAAGTAAAAGATTCCCCATAGGCTGCCCATTTGCCACAAACATTTGATAGGAAGCTGTGTGTATAATATGCCACAAGTCTGATAGGACTCTGTCAGTATAATGTATCACAAATAACTAGTGTGGCAAACAAAATCTCAACTAAAAGACAATGCAAATATTTATGCCTTCTCCAGTACTTGAATGTTACTTCCTTGTTCCGCAGAGAAAGTAACTATTTTGTGAGGAAATTTTATTATAGCTATACATTAAAAATGTTTTCAAGAAAATGTGCACTAAAAGTATAATATCAATCATGCAGTACTGAATTCCATGTAAAATATCTTGTGTGTATCTATTATATATTATCTACATTTAATGTTTATTAAAGCATATATTTAAACATTATTTTAACATTTATTTTAAACACTAAAGGAGTATAAATGCTAATGTATGCAGCTCTAAATACATTAAAAATGTTGCATTATTTGTTTTCCCTTAAATGTTCATCCATAGTCATTATGTTAGCTATAATTTAGAATACAAACTAGTTGTTGTCTTCATCTGCAAAATGATCTTTGAAATTTATATTTTTTAATGATTACATTAAACATATTTTACTAGAGGTTGGGAAGTCCTTTATGGTTAATGAGTTGATCTTTGCATTAAAGAATAGACATTAAAATGATAATCTGCCATTATTATTAAGTGCCATTTACAAGTTGAGTGATGTCAAATTGAACTTTATAGAAGAATCTGATGTAAATAATTAGTGTGTCTGTGTGGGTAGGTAGGCATATGCATGCCTGTCTGAGCACCTGTCAGGGTTCAGTTATTTTATCTTTGAGTGGCATTTTTTTTGCACACAATGGGCTAAATGGCCGGGTCATAAGGACCCTAAAGCCTCACAGAAGGTTGGGGAAGGGCACCCACTAGAATAGCTGTTGGGAGACAGATGGTAGCCTCCTGTCAAGGTCATCCAGTGTGTTCTTTGACATGCACAGAATATGGCTCTCCTGTTAATGGGACCACAGCTTAATGTTCCATGCAACAGACAATGACCTTTCCAAATCCATCAGCCACCCCCCCCCCCCCCCCCCCATTGACTATGGGCAGGGTGGGAGTTTTTCAGAGATAAATCTCAATGCTAACCCAGCTGGGATTCGAATCTGGGAACTGTCGATTGAGTCTGGCATGCTACTGACTGAGCCACCCCTGCCCTGCACCTGTCAGGAATGCATGCATTTTTTCCACAGCAGGCTGATGTTTGCACTCTTCTCCAGTGTGTCTGCTCATTATCACTGACAGTTTAATTGCTACACAAACAGTTGAAAGAGTTTTGTTTTTTTACAGATTTTGGCCCCTGTCATTCCACACATATTTAACTGATTGATCCAAAATTTTTTCACACAGTTTCCACACAGGTTACCTCTGTGTTGTATTAAAAATTCAAATTCCTACCTGTAATAGAACACAATTTAAAATCTTGAATTGTTTTGCAACTGTAGGGGGTCCAGCATCACTTTCTGCAGTGATTGTCTTACAGGCTTTCCTCTGCACTATGAATAATTTAATTTCTGTGACTGTTTATAAGTTCTATCAAGTTTGTGAAAGGAGAAGTTAGGGTAGATTATATAGATGGTTAGGTGGTAAATCTTGAGGTTGCTTATGACACTCCCTGTGTTACAACCTTCATTTGATACAAAATTTGTTACTCTCAGCCCTTATGTTCAAAAGATACAATGCAACAATCATTGACACATAGGGGCAGGGGTGTGATGTAACTATATGCCATAGACTTTGTTGTGGAGTGTAGATAGTAGGCTGTAGCTGTATAATGATGAAAGATGCTGCTAACTGTCATATATCCCTAGAAACTTCATAATTAGAAATGACACATGAATGGGATCCCACTCACTGCAAATCTTTTTTTTTTCAGGTTATTATTTCATGGTTCCATGTCTACAGGACATCTGTGATACTTTACCACTGAATTATTGATTAACGAGCATGAGTGACAAATATTAAATTCCATCTGTAACTGACTGTATAGTTGTCTACGTCCCAATAGATGGCGACACTATGTAAATCAAATAAAAATGTGGGAAAGTTTAAAGGTCGCATTAGCTGAAGAAGAAAACAGTAGCTCTTGATGGTGTAATGGTTATACTTGGCTGGTTACTGCGAGATGTGGGTTCAGATCCCAATCAGTGCTGTGGCAGTGAATTGTGCATGTGATCATCTCATTTTAATATTATATGCATTTGCAACTTAACAAGCAATAAAATGAGGATGTGATACTTTTGAAGAACAATTTTTTTTTCAGCCTATTATTTCATGTGTTCCATGTCTACAGCACATCTTCTGTGATACTTTACCATAGAAATGATACATTTGATCATTTTGGATGGGATAGTTCATTCTAATTATTTAGCTTCAAAGCACAATTCTACTTTTGTTTTAACAACTATTGTCTTGTGTGTACATATTCATGTTCTTATTTAGGGAATTATTGAGTTCTTATCTAGTAATTAAATGTTTTAAATGTTGCTCCCATTTTTACCTGTAATGTAATGAATATATTGTTGCACATTTTTAACAGTATTTTTATTTGACAATGCTGTGTGTGAATTCAAAATGACCAAACAGATTGTAAAAACTTATTTAATAAATAAAACAATTAGTTTGCAAGAATTCAACAAATACAAATGGATTAGTTAATTACTATTGTCATATATCAGTATAAAATGATAAAAGAATATAACACTTGAAACTGAACCACAGTAGTATCTACATGCAAATCATACCATTTCTTACTAATGATGCTTTTAATTTAATATGCAACTTTTCTTATAAATGACTGAAGTCATTCAAAATTTTCACAACTAAACTCATAACTATTAACAGTAATACTGGCTGACACATTCAAGTTGTACACAAGCCCAATCAGCTACTGACTTTCTCCTATTTTCTTTAAACTTTATTCTATTCACAATATAACATACTTCAACAGTTCATGCTGTATCTCGTAATCACACTTCAGTTGTTGCATGTGATCATCTCGCTTCAATATTGTATGTATTTGCAACTTAACAAGCAATGAAATGAAGACATGGTACTTTTGAAGAATAAAACAGTTAATCATATTAGTTCACTAATATCAAGTTAACATTTTAGAGCAAGCACTTTTAAAATAAATGTTATTTCAGTTCATATAGAGGTAAATGAAATAGCAGAATCTACATCAAGTACTGATTTCATAAATATTTTGTAGCACATTTAGTGTACTGATAATGTTAAACTTATTCATTTCAATTTAACAGTTTTTGAGAAGCCAATGTGATGCTTGTTACAATTTGTTATTATTTTTAGACCTGAATACACAGAAGAAGAGGAATTATCACAAACTGATGCTGAAGAACTATATGATGATGCTGGTGAAGAACCACCAGCATTGCCTATATCACCATTTCCCACAAAACCTAAAAACCCACCACCACCACCACCAGGATCACCAAGTAACTCTTTGGGTGAGTCACTAGTTTTTTTATAAGATGGAGAATGAGTAGAATGGAAATTAAGGAGTAGAATGTGGATTAAATATTTTTAGCAAATTATCTTTTGTTTGTTGCTGGGAAATCACATTAATGAAGCCATTATGCTTTGCTAATAAGTTAGTGTGATTTCTCAGGAAAGAGAAGAATTAATGTTTATTACATATAGAAAGGACAAAGTAATAAACTTTCCGATGTTATGTCATTGGAAAGCCAGATTTGAAATTCTTTAATTTGTGGATAAGTAGGCAGATGGGTGGATTTCTGAATTAATATTTCATTATGGAGAAGACATGGTAAAATATATGATGATCCCTGTCAACTGATCATTAAGCATTTTCTGTATAAAATTTAACAGAAGATACCCATTCATATAAGAAATGGGTAATTTTAGGTTCCCTATCTTAGTGGTCAAGCAACTAGCATTTATAGTTGATTAATGGTTTGATTCTCACAGAGCTGTAAGATTTTGCCTTGCTTGAGTGAGAAAATATTTTTTGCTAATTTTAAATATTTGTTTTATGTTTAGTTACTTGTTGCAAGAGGAAAATGTCAGACATGGAAACTGCTTTAGAATACTTAAATTGTAAACTTAGATCCAGTTCTTAATTTTTTATGCTTTTGCTTGAACTCTTTATTTTTGCTAAGTTTTAATTCTTTATTTAAATGTTATGTAAAATTTATATTTCTCTAACTGAAAATTTTCCCTTTTTGGTTTGATTGCACTATTTTGTGGATCAGAGGATCTGTATCAAGATGCAGTTGATGTAAGTGTAGCTTTGATACGTTTTTGTTTTGCATACATATATGAGTGTTTTGAATTTAAAAAACTTGAAATTTTTGTAATTTAAACCAAATACAGTGAAATTCTGATTTAGTGTTTCCACATTTAGTGAGATCTTGTATTTAGTAAAAAAAATTTTCTGGTAACAGCTGAAGCTCATATAAGCAATGTGTTATTTTTTCCTGTATTTAATGAGATCCCCAGGTGTAGATGAAATTACTACTGAAATGCTTAGAGCTGGGAATGTTTTGGTTACCACTTGGATGACTGAAATTTTGAATATCTTTTATAATGGCATGGTTCCTAAGGATTTTACCAGAGCTTAAATTATAGTAAATGACCCTCATTTAGTGTAATATAAGTAAGTATCACTAAGGAGAAGGAATAATTGTCAGAAGAAGAAAATTGAGAAGAAACAGTTTCCGCTTGTGGGAAAACGTGGGGCATTTGAAGTTATGAGAAAGTACCTTGTTCTTTTAGTGTTGACACAATTTTAAATGATTTGAATGTGTTGGAAGAGAAACTTGCTGGGCAAACAAGCAAGTTTGCTGGAATACTTAAGAAGTAACTTAATACAAATAGTGTTATATCAGTGAATGGCCAAATTCAAACTCTTTAATTTCTAAATAAATGTAGAGTAATGACACAACTGAGTGAAATCAATTTAAATTTTTATTAAAATTCATTGAGCATTTATACAGTTACAGGAGATGTAATATTTTATATATTTCAAAATTGTTTAAAACTGGATTGTTGAATAAATGCTTAAATATGCATTTATTCATTAAATGGCTCAATGACCAAATTGTTCATGAATCAAGATTGGATTGAGATCTTTGCCTGAACTAATATATTTTCTCCATAAAAGTCTCATTATTTATATTCCTCTTGCTTTCTCCTTGGCATTTGTCAGTTAGTTTGTGCATTTGTCAAAATCGTTGTTCAACCATATCTCTGCAACCTATTGACCAGTTGTGATTAATTATGTACCAAATCAAAGCTTTTCATGCTGGGAGTGTCATAGGCTGTGAAACAACTTACCTCTGTACTCTCCCTCCCCCTAATAAAGAAGAAATGTGTTAACAATTGTTTCATTGCATCTTTTGAACAGATAAAGGCTGAGAGTAACAAATTTTGTGTCAAATGAAGGTTGTAACACAGGGAGTGTCATAGACAACTTTTAGGTTTTGCCACCTCACCTATATTCCCCTAATGTCATCATCATCATCATCAAGCAGCCATGGGCTATGGAGGTCCAACCAGACCATGCAATTTAGTTCTCCAAGCAAGTCTGTCCTGAGCTACATCTACTGCATCTGGCCACTGCACACCAATTCTAACAAGGTCCTGTTTGACATTGTCTGCCCACCGCATCCTAGGTCTCCCCTTCTTTCTGAGGCCTTCAGACACACTGTTCACAACCTTATTCACCAATATATAATTATTCATACGGGCAACATGGCCAAACCAACGGAGTCTCTCTCTGCACAATATGCTGCCTAAAGGAGGTTGCAAACTCCTTTGCCTAACCTCATCATTAATTATAAAGTTAAACCACCTAATACTCAAGATACTGCGTAAGCATCTAGAATCAAAAGCATCTAGTTTCCTGTTATCTTGTTTACACATCTTCCAAGTTTCACTACCATAACTAACCCTAGAAAGGACCAAACTATTATAAAATCTAATTTTAGTGAAGAAAACTATTATAAAATCTAATTTTAGAGAAATAGGTGTATACACCTATTTCTCTACACTCTCCATAGATTCTTGAAAGTCCCGACAGCAATCGCTATTCGTCTGTTAATCTCATGCCGCACATCACTAGTATCTGTTACATATCTCCCAAGATAATTAAACTGTGACAGCTGCTCAAGAGTGTAACCATTCAGATTAATTGAATCACAGCCTGCCTGACCAATTTTCATCACTTTAGGTTTCTCTATGTTTATAACCAAACCTACTCTACGACCAGTTTCATCAACAGCCCGAATTAAAGAGTTCATCTCTTCAACATCATTTGCCAAAAGGGCTAAATCATCAGCATAATCTAAATCAGAAATTTTCGTATCTCCAGTCCATTTAAGGCCAAAATCTTTCCCTTGAAGGGAATTTCGCATAACATAATCAATAATCAAGCTAAAGAAAAAAGGGGACAAAATGCACCCTTGTCGAACACCAGAAGTAATGCTAAACCAATTGTTACAAGCCTTACCAACTCTCACACACGACTCAGTGTTATGATAGAGAGCTTTCATTATGTTAACTAACTTGTCTGGTATACCATATGATTTCACAATCAACCACAAATTATGACAATCAAGAGAGTCGAAAGCCTTTTTGAAATCAACAAAGCTAGTAATCAAAGATTTCTGAAACTCTAAACATTTCTCAAGAATCTGACTAAGTGAAAATATCTGATCCACACATCCCCTACCACTTCTGAATCCACATTGCTCATCACGCAATTGCCTGTCAACCAGATTCTTAATTCTATTAAGCACAATCGTGGAAACAACTTTACCTGGAACAGAAAGTAGGCTGATATCCCTATAGCTATTACAAGAACTGCGATCACCTTTTTTGAAAATAGGGATAATAATAGCTCTGGTAAAATCCTTAGGAACCATGCCTTTATCATAAAAGATATTCAAAATTTCAGTCATCCAAGTGGTAACCAAAACATTCCCAGCTCTAAGCATTTCAGTAGTAATTTCATCTACACCTGGGGATTTATGAAGTTTAAGTTTAGAAATAGCCAAAATAACTTCAGATTGTGTTATAGGGCCAACATTAAAGCCCCAATGTATCTATCATCATTGCAATCAATGGGAGTAGAACTAACCACATTGTTTAGAACATCACTGAAATGCTCAGCCTACCTAGCCATGACAGAATCCTCACCTTCTATAACCTTACCTTATTTATCATTCAATCCCTGTATACCTGTTCATTTTCTACCACACAAAACATTAACTCTCTGGTAGAGCTCTCTGCTGTTGCGCTGTCTAACTGCTTCCTCGGCTTTGTCAGCCAAACCATCAAGCCAAAGATTCTTATCAGCAGCTAACTGATCTTTTACTCGTTTATTAAGTTCTCTGTAATTCCTTCTTATTAAAACTAGTAAGGTATTGATTAAGGACATTCCTGCAGTTCTTTCCGAAATAAGCTCAAGTGCTTTATCACTCAGATAATTCTGGCTCTTCTGCTCCTTTTTTCCTAAAAGAGTACTGTTAGTGTCTAAAAAAGCCTGTTTAAAATGATCCCATTCTTCCTCAACTTCAGTAGTAAGCATACCATGACTGTCATAATGACTAAGTAACCTATCATGGCAAGCTTTGGCAATAACTGGATCTTTCAGAGCTTCAGTATTAAAAGTAAATTTTTTAACCCTAGCACAACACTTTTTAAGTTTAAGTTGCAAGACACTTTTAACTAGTTAATGGTCAGATCCAATTTCAGCTCCCCTATATGACCTGGTATTCCTAACAGAACTAGCAATTTGCTCTTAATTAATATATAATCAATCATATTCTTATGCAGCCCATCAGGTGAAACCCATGTGTACTTATGTGTGTTGCGGTGTTTGTAATAAGTGTTAGTTATTCTGAATCCATTGAGTTTACTTACCTGTAGGAGACGTTGCCCATTGCAGCTACCAATACCAAAAGGGCCTATTACTCCTCCCCAAAGGTCAGAGTCAGTACCAACTTTGGCATTGAAGTCACCTAGAACAAGGGTAATATCTCCTTTCTTGACAGAATTCAAAATATCCTGAAGTTGTCCGTAAAACCTATCTTTCTCATCCTCATCAGAATCCTCAGTGGGGGCATAACAGCAGATAACATTCAAGTCTTTAATGTTTGTCTGAAATTTTGCTGTAAGAAACCTTTCATTAATGCACTCGTATCCTAGAAGAGCATCACTAGCGTGTCTGCTGAGCAGCAGACCCACGCCTTGGTGATGCTTTCCATCCTCCCTCCCTGTAAAGAGAAATTTAAAGTTATTTTTAAGTATCTCACCTTTATCTGTCCATCTGGTCTCTTGCAAGCCTAGAATATCTAGGTCATAGCACTGGAATTCCTGCATGAGGACATCAAGAGAATAATCTCTATGTAATGTCCTCATGTTCCACGTTCCTGCAGAGAGAAAATGATTAGTAGGATTTTTAAAGAAATTAGGTTTATTGAGATAGATAAGGCCAACAATATCAAACAGCCCCCTGATCGCAGACATGGGGCAAAGACCCATTCCCCCACCACTAAAGGCTGAAGCCATCTACACTGGAAGAATGATGCCAATAGAAGCAAAGAGTTCAGGTGCCTGCGATGACCTCTGCTCAGGATTATCCACCAGCTGATAAACATATCCTGTGAATCTATTCACTTGGGGCTGTCAACCCACAAACAAAGAGAAAACACAGTAGAAGATTTTCCCTCCACAGAAGCCCAACAGTGCAACAAAATCAGGATCCATAATCAAGCTCAGAGCCATAATTCCGTTCAGGTTGATATATATGAGACAGATATTTCATGGGTGTCAATCACAAGTTACATCTCAAAGCTTGTAATGTATTATACTCCACCACTTTCTAACTCACCCCTCAAACAAATGCAGGGGACAAATGTAATTCATCACTCCATAGGAGAGGAAAGTGTTCTTAGTGACAAAGTTCTCTGTGAATTGTCATTAAAAAACAAATAGCAAAATAAAAAAGTTAAATGAAAAAGAAAAACCTTTCTTTTTGCTTGTACCATAAAAAAAGTAAGTAAATAAAGGTAAAACATACCAATGATAAAATCAATTATTGAATTCATATTAACTTCAGAAAATATAGGGTACTAAAACTGATTTCTCTTACCAATTGAACAAAAATTTCTGCTGCATTGAAGTTAATATGAATTCAGTAAGTGATTTCATTGATATATTTTAACATTTTAGAATATATGTAGGAGATTGTTTTTGGAATATTTTAAGGTATCTTTTTGGAATTTATAGAACATGAATTCAGATTTCCATTGACAATAACATGGAGCTGTTCATATTTCTCTTCAAGTTTGAATGCCTGTAATTAATTGATGTTACTGTAAAGATTTTGTTTTGATATGCTTGCTTATTTTTGTAAATATAATAAATACAATTTTGTTTCCTTGCAGCCAAATCAAGAAGAATTCTATGAAGTGATGCCAGTAGATTTACCACAGGAGTAAGTAGAACTAAAGGAAAAATTCTAGTAATGCTGCTTATTTTTTATTCCTTGTATAAATTAAATTTTTGAAAATAATTTGAAATATTTCATGTTACTATAAGAAACTAGTTTTTATGTTAGATAGCCTTCTTACTAGAAGTTATTTATTTATGTGAATTCGTATTGAAAGTATTTTGAGATTTTGAGTAATATTATATGTTATATCAAGAAGTTTAGAGTGAACCCAATTTAAGTGCAGTAGATGCATTACTTTGGATGGAAAAGTTTTTAACTTAGATGTAGTTTTTTTTTATCAAATTATAATATTCTAAATGTAAATAGTTTGTGCTATACTTGTGAAATAAAAAACATCCATTGTTTGGCATTATCTTATTCTAACTATAGTGTCTGTTAATTTGTCAGAGAAGAATTTTAACAGGGTTTTAAATTTTTGACTTTTTTTGTGCAAGTATTTTCTTCCTGTAAAGGCCGCACCATCTTATGACTAACACTTTATGTCAAACAAAATCTTATGAAATAGTCAGATGGTGAATTTATTTTCATGGTACCACTGCCTACATAATTTTAAACTTCGAGATAATGCATGCTGAATTATTAAGTTTTTACTTTAATAGATATTAAGGGAAATTGAATGTTAAATGAAAGAGTTATTAATTTAATTCTGTGTTATTCACAAGTTAGTAGGAGTTGTATCAAAGGTAAGATTAATATTTAATAGGAATTTTTATTTTTATTTACAGTTAAATTTAATAAGTTTTGCAACATTAAATTATTATAACTGAGTAAATATAATTGCTTCTGAAGTAAAGTTGCAATACTTTGTTCACTTACCAGAGACCAAGGTCCTCTGTATAGCAACAATAAAAAAGAACTTGAAAAGTTACGTAGAGAGGAAGAAAAACGAATACGGAGAGAGCAAAAAGAAAGGGAAAAGAAAGAGAAAGAAGTGGAGAAAATTAGGAAAAAGTTTGGAGTAAGTTCATATGTATACTGGCTATTATTTGAGAATATCTTGCTTAAACTGTATATATACAATCCAAGCATCCTAAGTTTGAATGACTGAAAATTTCCTTAAGATTATCAGTACTTCTGGGTTTGGTAGCAAAATAGGCTTGTTACATTAATACAAGTAGGTAAAGAATGCTAACTAATGGAAACATGTAAATGTTTTTTAGTCTTTTACAATGGAGCTTTTAAAAATGTATGCATTGAAGCAAGGCTTCAAATTTAATTGCTCTCTCAGTTATATAATCCTTAAAGTAGTTCCTGGAGTGAATGCAGTGTCATATCTGTTGAAAACTAATTTCCCAAGGTAATATGTTCCAAGTGTTTGTTTCATAAAGCTCTTTTTAATCAATCCTAAAAATTTATGAACTAAATTTGATATTATAAATCAACTGATTTAGATATCCAATAAAGTTGGAAAAAAAGACAAAAAAATACACTGATATGGCAACCAATAATAATTAAGAATGCCTTAAATCCTACAATGATTGAATACTTACCTTCTACAATGATTGTGGAAAAAAATGTGACATCTTCCTTAAATCTCCAAATAAATCTCATATAAACCTCTTCAAATAAACTCTCTTTAAATCCTCCATAAATCTCTTCTTAAATTCCCCTTATAAATACCTCCAAATCTCCAGCAAATCATCTCAAAGGGCCTCTATGGCCAGGTAAACCTCGGGGTTCAACATCTTCACTGGCGAGGCCACATGGTTACAGTATGAAGTGGAAGGGAGCCATCTGAAGACCCGTAACTGTACTAATGCTATTATATTCTGGTTACATGCTTGTGACTGTCCTTTTCTTACAAGGTGAGTTCTTCTGATACCATCTTTTTGATTCATTCTACCATCTAGGCACAGAGCAGGGAACCAACATCTGAATTCAACTCATTAATTTTTATCTAATTAATATTCACTTCATAAGAGAAATCTTTTCCAAATCTCTGAACATCACTGCTTATCAGAGACAGCTCCAGTCAGAGAAGAGAATGCATCATGCCAAGATGAGGCTTCCCACTGCTGTGATCGAACTTGGGACCCCGAGGGAAGTCTGCAAGCACTGCTGAGAAGTGATGATTTAATCCACAACACAAGAGGCTAGCCCCGAAGGGCATTGTTATGATTAAGTACATATGCTTTCTCAGTTGTAACAGTGGACCGTTACAATTATCACGACTTTTTTTTGCACCTGATTGGTAGTTTTTTTTTTTGTTCTCTTAATTTTCTCAAACCAAAGTTTCATGAATGTTCTTTGAACTTATATAATAATAATCTTTTACTTATATAATAATAATAATAAAATAAATACCCCCCTCAAGCAGCAGCTTTCCACAGAGGTCTGACAGGAGCCTTTCAGTTTATATGCCATAGTAGAAGGTCTGAGAGGATGGCAGGACCTCAGCAGAAAAACAATACATACATACATGCCTTACCTGGGGCTTGAACCCAGATCCTTTAGATCAGTAGCCAAGTGCACTAACCACTCAGCCACAGGACGAACTTTTTATAAAAAAATTTGACTGAAAAGATTATAACTGTCTAACCTTGATTTTAAACAATATATGATAGTTAAAGAGCTATGGGAGCTGAAACATTTTCACAACTTAGATCATCCTACAAAATCATTTTAAATTGATGAAAATGGAGATAGTCATTACACAAACCATTAAAAATATGCTGATATCTTTTATTAAAATTTAATATAAATATTATTATTTCATTTTAACTGAGGGAAGTTTTAAAGTTTTTGAAGAGTTAATTAAAACAATTAGCTATTCAAATCAATTTTTCTGGTTTCCATAGCTCTTTAAACATTAAACAAATAATATTGAAACTAAAATTTAAATACATTTTAAGTATTCAGGAATATTTTTCCACAAAAAAAAACTTAAGGAGTTACTGAGCTTTGTATTTCACTTTCTGTTGACATAACATGGGTCTGTTCCTAATAATGTTGTCACTGATGTATATCTTTCTGTTTTAAAATCATATTTTTTATTGGAGAAAGTAATTTAGCATTTCTTTATAGTTACCTAGTCTGAACCTAATCTTGAATTCTTTAATAAATAATTTATTTATTAAATAAAAAAATTGTTTTAAAAATATGCAAGTTTGTGTATAATTTATCGTAAAATGCATTAGTTAACTGTAATTAAAGGGAGTTTTTTTAGTTAACAGGTGAAGAAGTACCAATTGATGCTGGATTAGTGAAAGCTGACAATAAAGGTGGACGCAATGATCTTCCTGTAAGGAAAGGAGAGACTGTGCTTATTTTACGGATGGAAAATAATCCTTCTGGAAAATGGCTTGTAAAGAACGAAAAAGGGAAAAGTAAGTAATCTATTATTGAAAGACAATGTATTATATGCAATTGATGTTTGTTGTGCACAAATTGATATATATATATAATGCAAAATGAGGTGAAACATTTGTGAATTGTGTAAGAAAAATAAACAACTAAATTTAAACAAGCTTGATAAATTTTGTGAACATTGTTTGCAATTGCTTTTACTAACTGTAAAGAAAAATTGGTCTAATGATATGCTCTAATGAGAAATGTCATCTTCCTTAGTCATTAAATATAATATGTGACTAAGATTTATGTTCTTGATGGGACTGTTAATAAATTTTCTGAATTAAGAACATTTCTTTCCAGATCCTGAGTACTACATATATGTCTGCAGTGGCATCCAAAAAGTTCTTGACATGCATCTGCAGTACAAAAACCATTGTTTTTACCTCAACAAAACTTTTATTGCCTTCAAAGTACTCTCCTCCAGCATCTTTGCAAAGTTGCAGATGTCTATGCTAATTCAGGAATGCTTGGTGTTATTCCTGTTGGGGAATACTCTACAACTCTGAATGAACGCATTTTGCAAGCTCTTGCAACCTTGAAAAATCTTCCTAGCAAGAAGCGTTTTTAACTTTTGGAAACGACCAAAAGTCAAATGGTGCAAAATCAAGTGAATACGCATGATGGGGTAGCCAGAGCTGCCAACTACTCTGTTTTTTATCCAGTTTTTGATTTAAAAACCGAAAATCCAGTTTTGTCTTTAAAAATTCGATTTAGGATATTTTTTTCAGTTTTACATTAACAAAAATCTGCCTCCAAATTGTACTGTATTTTTTGCTCTTTTCCTAAAAGGAGAATGTGAATGAAATGTAATTGTTTCTGATTTAGCTCTTTTATTGTACTAAAAGTGCAGCTCTGTCCACACTCCTGTGCCTTTCCTATGGGCTCACCTGTGCACCAATATGAGGATATCTGACTCCAGCAGACCTTTCTGAAACACATGGCAAAGTTCACACCTAAATTTTTTAGAGTTAAAGGTCAGAGATTGTTTCTAAATGCTCTAAATGGGTGTTTATTGAATCTATACCAAACTCTTCCAGCTGTGGCCAACTAAACTCTAATTGAATTACTCATAATCGAAAACTTCAGAGTGAAGGAACTAATACAGATTAGAGAACTTCCTTGATCTGTTGGCCATGATTGATATTGCAACTTGAAGGTATTTCATGAATATATCACTATTTCTGACTCCTCTTTTTTAATCTCTACCCTATCTTTTTTCCGTACTTGAGGTGAAAAAGCAATTTTTGAATGAATGCTGTATCTTGATAAGTGTCATCCAGAGGGAGAAAAACTTTATATTTTCTTCCTTATAATACTTAATAACAATTTCTTACGCCCCACAATATATTTTATTAAAATTTAATATAAATATTATTACTTTCATTTTAACTGAGAGAAGTTTTTAAGGCTAAGAAATAATCCTAAAAAATCATATACTGAAGTGGAATATTTAAAAAGGTTAAGAAGCTCTCAATTTTATCTTACAAACCATCTATTTTTATCTGGGTTGGGCTTTTGTGTTTATAAGGGATTAAAGCTTTTCTTTCACTAGAGTTAAGCCACTTTTAATTATAATAAATTTTGCACTTTGTGTTCCCTACTGTTGTATTACTTATCTTCCTATTGCATTTTGCTTGCCATTTGTTGGCTGATGTCAGTTTTGTTTCACTATAACTTTGTAACTTGGCAGTCAATCACAACAGGCATGAATGATGTTTTATGTCCGAGCTGCATGAAAATGGCACTCAGAGTCTGTTGATTATTAAATCAGTTAATCATATTTACATATTGATTGTTAGTTAGTATAATTAGCTTCTAGGTTTAGCTTTTTTTTTTGCTTTGCCCCCAAGCTGCATCCTTATGAAAATGTAAAATCTTTCTCAGTCTTTAGTAAGCTTCATAGTAACAATGCACATATTTTGCAGACAGAAATGATGATACAACCTTATTTTTATTATGTAATGACAAGTTTAGATAAGCTTTCAAACAAGTTGTAGTTTGTTAACTTTAGAGGAATGAGTACAAATCTACAGACACGTGTCAAGAACTCTTTGAACACCCTCTGTAAGATATTCCTTTATATTTACCACTATGGGAACTGTCGTATTAGAGCATGTTGAAGTGGTTGTCTGAAAAACTTGTTATATTTTGTATAATGTGCATGTATTAGATGTTTTCCAAAAAATAAGCAAATTATCCACCATTTGAAAAAGTCTGAAAAAAGAACATAAGGTGAATTTTAAAAAATTAAGTAATTTTGTCATGAATCAGAAAAGAACCAATGATAAATTATTTTTAATTTAATATTTCTTTAATTCGACCTCAGTAGACATTGAAGACTACACAGGGTTTCCATAAAAAGCAATCTTGTCTCATTTTTCTTTATGACTCCCATTTTTTGGCAGTTTTAATGATCTTGTGTGTTTGGCTTTAGTTGGCCTCAACTCTCTCTTCAAATCGCTAATGAATATTTCCTGTATAATGAAGGTCTCTTCTTATACAGACTCATTCAGACACATTTTTTTATATATTTTTTAAATATATGCATATTTTTATAGTGCCATTGATCTTAGAGTATTTATATGTGTTGCATAATTTCTTATAATTTTTATAATTTTAAATGTTGTGCATTGAATGTTATAGCAGCATGAAATATTTTTAAAACTGACTTGCATAAAAGTCTTTGAAAGGTAGTAAGAGACTTGGGACTGTCTATTATAATATGTTAAAAGAAGTTGTTTACAGATGATTCAGTTACTATATAAGAAAAACAAGGTGTTTGTTGAATGATATGAGAAATTTGATTTCATGTATGAATTTTTAAAGTAACAATCTTTGTGTACATTTTTAAAATTGAAATTCAAATAATTTTTTAATGAAACAAAATAAGATTCTCATTATATAACTGACCATTTGTAACTGAAAGAAATGAAATATGAAATGATCAGCTTTCAATACTGTGCTTTTTTTTTGAGAATATTAAAATTTTTTTATTTTATATGCTTTGCAGTTGGCTATGTGGAGCTGACCAACATCGAGGTAGATCCAGACTCCGTTAAATCTGTAAGCTATAAGAACTGCTGTCTGCCTTTTTCATTCTTCTCTGTTGCCTTGCTGCTTAATGCCTTTCTGGGCTTGTCTGTTTTTATTGCTGTGTGGGGAAGAAATATTCTTTATTATATTGATTTATGAATGAATGACTGCATGTTTTGCTCTATTGAAAAAAAAATATTTCTTCTGATGCA
Source organism: Ryuthela nishihirai (assembly GCA_038380435.1). Lineage (NCBI taxonomy): Eukaryota > Metazoa > Arthropoda > Arachnida > Araneae > Heptathelidae > Ryuthela > Ryuthela nishihirai. Next base: position 66,592,051 of record JAWZYU010000019.1, on the reverse strand, counting down.
GAAAAAATATTTTAAATGAAAACAAAGTAATGTTTTCAACACAGGAATTTTGGAATTATAATGTTGCAATCTTAAATATGCATTGTTCTAAATGAATTTCTAAGAATCTAGAAAAATATTGTGCATTTGAATGCTTGAAGTAAATTTTACCATATATTTTGTACAATTTTTATCTGGAAGTTTGTTGGTATACCAAAGGCAGTGCATTTTTTACACTTTACCACTGTTTTCAAATTTTCAGTTTCTTTGCACAGTGCTCAATTGCATGCATTGTTTGTAGTTTCCATTGCAATATAACATTTCCCCCTTTGTTGTAGAGGTCTTGAAAAATGCATGAAAGATCATAAGTTTAATAATTTTGTGCCTCTATGATCATTACTAGCATTTTCAAAGGGAATGGGGGAGTCTGCCCTCCTCCTTTCCTTGTGAAAGTTGGCCTTACAAAATGCTCAGTTTTCACAGGCTTTAGCATATTATTAGTATTTTTTAATAAAATAATCCATTTGTTATGGATGTTGCCTGTAGTTATCAGGCTCCTGTTTGTATCCTCTAAAAATTAATTCTTCCTAAATAAATGAATTTAAGATACATACATATCTGGTCATGTAAAAAGTTCCAGCTCTGTGCAGTCCTATTTGCTATGAAACTGGTCCACTAGGAGATGCATTGTATAAGATGAAAGATAGGTGTCATTTGCTATTGGATAGTGTGAGTTGCTTTTCAAAGGGTCTTAAAGTGTTGATTCAATCATGGTGAGTTTGCAGATCAAATTCATGGTACACTACTGTATGAGTTTAAATTTGGGAATACTATCGCCCAGGAAGTCTGTAGCATATGGACAGGTTAATGTAGCAATTCGTACAGCACAGACATGGTTCAAATAGTTTTGTGAAGCCGATGAGACCCTGGAGGATGCTCCAAGATCTGGACGACCTGCTGTTTTGGACAGTGAGGTCCTACAGACAGTGCTCAAGCCAACCCCTGTCAAATGTGAGGAAATGGTTCCCTACTTCATACCTGGCCAAGATTGTGGAACCAGCTGCACCATTGGGGAAAGGTAAGAAAGTTGGACAAATGGGTTCCTCATGCTCTTACTGAATTAATGCAATGGCTGAGCATTTGAGCAATGGCTGAGCATTTGCAATTAATCCAATGGCTAAGCATTTGAGAACAAAATGCAATGGCTGAGCATTTGCAATTCCCTCTTCGCATACATCACCTATGAGTCTCTACTCCACAGGATCCTGATTTCTGATGAAAAATGGATCCTGTATGACAACAGCCGATGGTCATATCAGTGTTATTGCCAGAGGAGACACCAAAAAGGTCCCAAAGCCCAACCTGTGTCCCCAAAGGTGCTGTTGACTGTGTTTTGGACACTGGCTGGTATTGTGCATTATGAGCTGTTTTAGCAGGAGGAAATGACCACTACTATCATATACTTCAGGATGCTACCACATGCATATGTGCTACTCAAGGAATTGCAGCCTGCTCTGGTGAATCGCCAATATTCACTGCTGTTACAGGATAATGCAGGCCACATGCATCTGTCATGACCTGTCACACCATTGTTGAACTTTGATAGGAAGTTTTGCCATATCTGACATATTCCCGCAAAAATTTCACCAATGGACTACTACCACTTATTCTGTGAGAGGGAGCTACAGGACTTTTTCACCGATAAGAATACTCAGTTTTATTGGAAGGGTATTTTTGATCTTTAGCAACATTGGGGTAAGATTGTTACATGTACTGGTGATTAATTTGATGAATAAAGATGCTTCTCTGTGAACATCAGGTGTGTTTTATGATGGTGTGAAAGCAGTGGAACTTTTTACATGACCCAATAGTTTGTATGGTTTAGCAAAAATGTAATCTAATATTTTATTGCATTTTTCAATGATAGTGGAAATTAGTAGATTGCCTTAATTTTGGAAACTTGCTGGATACTGTTAGAGAGAGCTAAGAAAATATTCAAAAGTGTGTGCATCTTTTAGGTAGCAAATTAGTGAACATCTTACGAACTACAAATTGGTGAGCATCTTATGGATATCACAAATTAGAGTGCATCTTGTGGACTGCAAATTAACACTTAAAATGAATTGATTTTGAACAATGTCTTTTCAAATTGTCATAACAGCAATCAACAAAGATGGTAATTGGAACAAATGATATGATACACAAGGCAGGTTTATCACTTAAAGAAATAGTAGCATTTTCATTTTTGGTTCTGAGATTACTAGATTATTGTAAAGTCCAAAGAATAGAACTTTGAAATCATAAAAGCATAAATAAAAGCTGTAGATTAAGTTTTACTTTGAATATTTTTTCACTGGTAAAGATTTTAAATATTACTTTTTTTATGCAATAAGACAATATTCATGTTATTTTCAATATAATTTTATGATTTCTGAACATTTTGTGTTTGCTAATTACCAATGAACATTTTTTTTTTAAATATGCAACAAATATTAACATTGATTTTTTTTCACATTGAATTTTTTTTATTTTAAATGATAACTATAGATCAGGATTTTTTGAACTTTTTCCTTGGCAGTCCCCAATATAGAACAGAATTTGCCAAGCTCAGATCTGAAAAATCCAGAATGGTTATAATTACATTTAATTTCAGAGATTCACTGTAAAGTACTTTCAACATTTCAACATTTGAAGAAAAAAATTTGGTTCCTTTCCACTTTCATTAAATCGAGTGATTTAATTATTCATTTATTATAATTTTTATGACATGAATTCATTTCAAAGCATATTTTTCCCTTCTAACTACAGTGTGAAAATTCAAAGTTCAAATTTAATGTGCTGTGCCCTTTTTGAAGACTATGACCCATAGTGTGAAAAAAAAAACTGCTGTAGATGATCATATTTGGCTAAAGGCAGATAGTTGAATTATTGTTAAATTTGTACAACCTTGAAGAAATGAAACTAATGTACCGCTTAAAGATCATATTGTATTTATCACAAAATGGTGTTACAGATAACAGAATCACCCTCTTATGGACAGATTTATTCACCTGATTTAACACTTTTGGAGAATTGCTTTTTGCTATCACTAGAACTTAACAATGGGTTTCCTCATTCTATGGCATTTTTACTATTGGTTAAATTACAATGATATGCATGCTAACTAACTGACTAATTAATTTCTATTGGTAATTTGAATGTAAATATTGATCTAAAGGTATAATTAAAAACTATTTTGTCAATAATGTGCTGCAAAAACTTAATAACTAAGGAAACTTTGTTGCCTCTTGATTAATGGAGCACTTGTATTTGTTTTGTGTTAATAACAGTGAGATTGAAATGCAATTGACATTGATATAATCATCTTTGCCCTCTGCTTTCAATCTGACAATTTTCCTTATGTTAACTAACATGTTATCTAACTAACCATGTATCCTACCTGTGTCAGGCATCTTCTCTACCTGATGGTTCTCCTGCTCTATCTGCAGCAGCAGAAAAGACTCAGAATTGGTTGGCTAAATTTACATCTTGTGTGAGGCAAGTTACAAGTGTCTAACAGGTTTTATGTTCTAAACATATAGTGTTATTAAATAGTAACAACAATGAAGTGTCTGCTACAAACTGCTTTTTATTGACTAAAAGCTATGAAATTTATCATAATTTCATTTTAAACTTATAAAGGCATTGTTTTTATATAAGATATGGTGAGTGAGAGGTAAAGTATCAATTGAATCTAGAAATAAAGTAAATCAGATATAATAGAACAATCGTAATGCTTATTCTTTAATTAGGTGAAATAGGACTAAAAGCCTTTTCTATTTATATATATATATTCTTTAAAGTGCCAGATTTCTCAAAAATGACATATTTGTAGCCAAGTTAAACTTTAATTTTTTCAGCAGTGAAACAGCTGAACTTATGATGATGTAATTATATTAACAGGCAGATTATGATGATGTTAATTAACAGGCAGATGTAAATCATATGATATACGCAATGAAAATGATTTACTTTCAGAATAAAATAACACGAATTAAAAAAAAAATGAATCTGCTAAGTTCTAATTCCAAACAGTGGTATCTGGCAATTTAAGAGTTAATTAAATGATGAATTGTATCTGCAAAAAATGTACAAATACTTTTGAACATTTGCTTATTTGTATTAGTGTATTCGTACACAGCTTAAAAACACATTGAAAACTGATTGACAGCTTTCTTTAATGTCATGCTTAAAGTATTTTTTTTTTAATTTGGCCCTTATGATATACAATTCTGAAAATATTTCCCTTGTGCATTCAGAATGCTAATTGAATTTCTTTATCCTGTATCATAATTCCAGTGGCAAAAAAGCCACTATACCTCTCATTTATTTAGTTAATAACATTAACTCTGTTTCAGTTGGATATATGACAATATCGATTTTAATTTTGCCCTGTTTCACAATTGATTACTTGGGTGGGGGTGGCTCAATCAGTTGTATGCTAGGCTTGTAATCTGCAGTTCCCAAGTTCAAGTCCCAGCTGGTCCAATATTGAGCTTTATCTCCACAAAACTCCTTACCCTGCCCACAGTCGGTAGGGGCTTGGAAAGGCTGCTGTCCATCGGATGGAACATCAAGCCGTGGCCCCATTTTCATGAGAGCCATACCCTGTGCACCTTAAAGAATACTTGATGGCCTTGATGGGAGGCTACCATCTGTCTCCCAACAGCTGTTCAGTGGGTCCCCTCCCTCCAACCTTCTTTGAGTCCTTAGGGTCCTTGTGACCTGGCCATTTAGCCTATTGCGTACAAAAATGTGCTGCTCAGAGGTAAAACAATCCAATGATTACTCTTAGAATTTTTTTAATGCATAATATCAACCATATTATTATTTTTTACACTGAATTTTATTGAGTGACTCAGTCTCATCTCTAGAGATAACTAATTTTGTCAACTAATTTCTAAAACTTTATCTGTACAATTGTTTCAAATATTTGATCATTAACTTTTCCAATGCAGAGTTTTCTCACATCTGCAGCCTGCCCTCATTGAGAAAAATATAGAGTTTTGTTGTTTGTATATACATTGGTCTCCTCAACCCAATTCTGCTTTGTGGTTATTGTGAACTGATCATTAGCCCATTTTGAACTGAAAATGTGCTGCTTGGAAATAAAACAATCTAACACAAAGCTTTATTAAAGTTTTAATTGTTAATTTTTTTAACAGTGCCTCATTAGTAAAATTGGCCATTATATTGTAAATGCACATATTTAAGAAAATGCTTGCAGTGAAAAGAATAAATTTTGATGATGTGATATACATAAAGTCTCTTATAGTTAAAAATTACTAACCATATTAAAATTGTTAGTATATTAATAATATAGTTTCTTCATATATGGTGGAAAATAAATTTCCATTATGAGATTTTTTTAATGCTCTAGTGTGCATTAGCTTTTATTTCTGGTTCAATAAAAATAATTTTGCTTTTAGTCTGAAACAAAAGGTGCATGTGCAATGGTGAAGAAAGCAATGATTCACCATACTGCTTTAGAAATTGTGTAGCAAAAATGGTATGCCTATCTAAACTTGTAACTTGCCTGGTTTACTGATGAACAACAACCAAATATATATTTAAAAATATGTTGCCTATCAACTTTTGCAAATCCAGTTATGCATGCATGTTGTAATGAATGCTAGTCAGAATGCTTGTGTATGATTTATTGCTGTCTTTGTAGAATACTTGGCTTTGTCTCTTGTCTTTAAATGCTTGTTGTATTTATGGTTAAAAGTAGCAATTTTTTTCACATTATTTTTCTATGAAACATGAAATTTTCTTGTTTATATTTAAGCATAAGAAAAAAATTATAGAAAAAAATTGCTATAGGAAAAAATCTGCTATCATTCATAAAATGTTATGTAATGTATGACTTTTAGCTTGTGATAAATACAGGGAGTTATGAGATATTTGCAGACTGTTGTATTTGCTCTGATACCTTTGGCAAAATATACCTTTGGCTTTATATGTAAATCTGTACTAAGCTTTTATCTCATATGCTTAATTTCTCTTTTGCTGGATGCTTAATATTTGCTGACATTACATTTTGTTTCTACCAATAGCTAAATTTATGCAGTTATAATCGATGGAATTTTATTAATGTATATCGATGGAATTTTAATAAGTTCAATATGGCATTACATGATACCTACTTCTATGCTAATTTTACTTTCTCTTTTTGCACTGTTAGTCTTACTATAACAATACAAGTATTGTGTATGAAATTAGTAACAAATCTTCTTAATTATATATTCAGTAGAAACTTTTTACTGTTATTTTATGATTCTTATTTTCTGTTCTATTTTATTTTCTTGTATTAACTGCTTTTGATTTTTGGAAGTCCTTCCAAGTGAATTGGATATTTACATTAATATTAAATGAACGTAGTTTTGTACTTTAAAGTGATAACAAAGCTGAAAGGAGATCTTTTTATCATTCTCCTGATAGGATGAATGGAACCAGCCAGATGTACTAAAAGTCTAGCCCTGCCTTCAAGTACTTTAGACTCTTAACACTTTACAGAGGACATAGGGGCGGGTGTGGCTCAGTCGATAGCGCGCCAGGCTCGTAATCTGTAGTTCCCAGGTTCGAGTCCCAGCTGGGTCAGCGTTGAGATTTATCTCCGCAAAATTCCCCGCCCTGCCCACGGTCAGTAGGGGACACCAACGGGCTTGGAAAGGCCGCTGTCCGTCGGATGGGACGTTAAGCTGTGGCCCCGTGTGTGGGAGAGACATACCCTGTGCACGTTAAAGAACACGCTGGATGGCCTTGACGGGAGGCTACCATCTGTCTCCCAACAGCCGTTCCAGTGGGTCCCCTCCCCCAACCTTCTCTGAGCCTTCGGGGTCCTTGTGACCTGGCCATTTAGCTCATGGTGTGCAAAAAAGTGCCGCTCAGAGGTAAAACAACCCAACAACAGAGGACATATTATTTCTTTAGAGGGGAAATGAATCAGAAAAATCTGTTCCTTGGGCATCATTGATCCTTAAGCTGGAGTAATATGTCTCAGGTAAGCTGGCTTTGCCAGTCCCTGAAAGAACCAGTGAATTAAATCAGGTATGTCTGAAGTTCCTATCTGCTAGCATTGGGGCTAAAATCCTTTGAAACCTAGGGACAGATCATTGTACCTTATCTGTGATTAGAATGTGTATGGTATTGTCACTCCCTGACTTGTTAAATGAGCTTTTTTCAACCGTTTTTTGTTGACACAAGTACTTGAAGCTACTTTTGATATCCTGGTACAAGAATTTCAGTTATGCTTATCTTGGGTCTATAGAAGACCAGATCAACAAGTAAAGAGATGAGAAATTTAGATAAAGTGCACCATTTTTAACAGGAATGTCATTGATGGTCATCTTAGAAGTATTGCTGTGCAAGCAAAATTTATTTTAGTGGAATTTACAAACTATTATTGAATTATTATGAATTTGAATACCAGTGGCTGCTATGCCTCCAGCTAAGATTTAGGTGAGAACAAAAAAGAACATTTTATAAAACATTTCAGGATATTTGAATTTTTTTAAGAAAGTAAATGCTGGGGGATGCTTAGCTTTAAAACTTCTGATATTGTGCCACTTTTACCGAAAGTATTTGTAATGTGCTTTGCAGTAAGCATGCACTTAATAATAGTATATTAACACATTTGTTTAATTTTATAAATTTTATGTATAAATGATTTGTAAATTTATATAATGTAATGGACAATGATAGCATTTTAATAGTGTAAGAATAATTAGTATTATCAGAAGTTATATTTTAGGTTTTTGCACGAATCTAAATTGAGGTTTAATTTGGTTAAAAAAAATTGAATTTATTGAAACCATCATAATGATTGTATGTGTGCTAATATTGCATTAATTCTAATATTGTCCATAGTATGTAAATTATTTTATTTCAAAACTGCAACAATTTTTCAGGTGATGACATACAGGAGGGTATCCATAATTAGTGCAAGGTAAGAAGCATAGTTCAGTTTTTGCATTTAATATTAGAAGGATGTCTGCCAAAGTTATTTGTTCAGTTTAATTAAGATTGCAAGAATTTCATACGAGTAAAAAAATTACCCTAAAGCAGTTGCTCATCACAAAAGTTTGACAGAAGCCTGTTAGTATAATGTGCCATAGAGAAGATATGTGATTCTATTACCCTATTTTATTTCACTTAAGGTGAAACTTCAGCAGAAAGATAAAACAAAAGGAAATATCCATGTTTAATCAGTACCTCAAATCCCGTATCATTTTGATCAATAGCCAAGGATTGATCATTTTGCCAATTATGATGGTACTTTCTGATTAAAAAATTGTAAATGTAGAGAAGGAAGTGAAAAATCGAGAAACAATTTCACAGCATCATTATTAACTTATAAAAAAGAATAATGCTTATTTTTGCTGGTTAGATTATTAACACGTGTATATAGATTATGCACTGAAATGTGTTAATTAAGTGATTGTAGAAGCCATGTGCTTTCATCTGTACTCAGCAGTCATCATCAGGGTGGCAAAAAGTTCCACGGGAAAGCCATTTGATGATGAAATGTTAAAAAAGGTTAAAGTTCTTTTCTTGAAGACATTTTCAGCTGAAAAAAGTTCTGCAGCAGAAGTAAGTTTCGGGATTCTTGTACTGGAGTAAGTCACTGTGTAGCTGGGATCTTCATTGTGTTCCGAGAAGCAGATAAATACATTTTTCAGTTGGTAGTGAGATGAAAAAGCCATTTACACACATACTACAGCAGTCTGTTGAAAGGGGCAGTTGCTAGGAAATTGATGTGTCAAGATCAGGTTTATGCAGTGGAAAGGAGGGATGTAGCCCAAAGGTTCGCCAGTGGTGGTGGGAACTCACTTAGTGAGATGTGTCAGACAGCAGGGGAAAGGGGTATGTTAAAGTTGCAACTCTGTCTCTGAAAACGAAGATTTCGAAGGTTTCTCATAAAGCAACTTTAGTTTTGGAGTGGGAGGAGGAGATTATTATGGGTTGGGTTGTTTTATATCTGAGTGGCACTCCTGAATGCGGAGTCGAACTGCAGGACTACCTGACCTTAAAGGAATAGTCAATCTCCCCTAGAAAAAAGGACAAAGGGAGAAAGGGCGGTGCATGGAGTTTTGTTTTCAATATATCATTTATGCTCAGTAGTCTTCTGCTTTAAGGTGCATGTAGTGCAGCTGATATAAGAAAGAGGAGGTATTGACAGGTGAAGTGGGGGTTTAGGGGAATGAAGTAGATTCTTCTTTTTGTCAGCTTGGTCAATGGAATCTCCATCGTGCTTAAGAATTTTAGATAGATTGGGTGGTGTTTTGAAAGGCATTTTTAGGTTAAAGGTTTTAGGAGGTTGCTAACAATGGGTTAATGGAGGGGGTGAAATTATGCTGGAGGGGCTGTGGTGGGAGATAGTGAAATTTAAGTTTAGCTTTGTCAAGGGTACTGTTAAAGGCTTTATTACATCCAGCATTGCACCCAGAGGCAAAGATGAAGTTGATTTAATTTTGGAGATTGACTGGGAAAGCACTATAAAATGCAGAATAGAAAAAGACACTTTTAAACTGTGTGTGTGTGGGAGGGGGGGGGGGCAAAGACATCGAAAGGAATAAGACTTTGAGGGGGGGACCAGGTTTTCTGAAAAAACAAGTTTAATAGCAAAACCATCATGGAATGAAGGATCATCCACATTGCTGAAAAAATTATTGCTGTGTGCATCTATTCAGCATGCAAGGGATAGCATTTGCATCTGAGAAAAACAAACCTTCGAGCTGCACTTACGGATTGCTAAAACCATCGCTGTCTCTATCCTATACAAACTCTTACAGTGGATTCACCAAAAAACAGAAACTCTTACATTTGTAAGGCAGAAAAAGGCTAAACCAGCCTAAAATGAAATGTGGTCACACTGAAAAACCACCAGCCAAGCTTCTATCCCACAAATTTACTTCTGAAGAAACTGACCACCTAGAACTAGGACCAAAATTTATTTTCCCCCCGTGAAAATGCAACACCCAAGAGATCATCACAGAATTGGAAAGCATTGTCAATCGGGTGCCAAAGCTAGAGAGAGATTTCAGCTGTATAGGCCATCCCATCAAGCTTTGTTGTATCTCTTCCAGTTGCCTGACAACCAGGTTTCCAAATTTCTAAATAATATTAGAAATGACCCCTTCATCAGAACACTTTCATTTGACAAATCTGCACAACCTGTTATCCTGGATACCACAATCTTTGAGGCAAAAATGGAACAAACTTTAGCTGAATTAAATGTTAAAGTGCTTCAGAGAGATCCCACTTGCAGCCTATCCCAAACAGTGAGAACATTCAAGAGCAATACTTTTATTCCAGATGATCTTCGAAAATTTGCTTTTTACACCCATTTACAGGGGGTAAATTGCCTCTCTCCACTTTTGTTAAAAGTAAAACACACAAGACCATTCTGACCCCTTCTATCAAAATATTGGACACCTATATTTAACCTCAAAAAAGCATTATTAAAATTCTTTCAACTATGTTTCTTTCTAGACCATCTCCTCAACTGAGACTTTCTGTTGAAGATCCGAAATTTAAAAGGCATCTCTGATCACGCCAAACTGCTTTCCTTTGATGTTGTGTCCCTGTATCTTAACACTCCCATCAACAATGCAAAAACATTTTTGATTTAAGCACTGATTAATGTCTGAAAGCTTAGCCAAATCCAAACCAACAAAATCTCCAAATTGCTCAACCTTGTCATTTACAATAACTATTTTAAACATAATCCAACCCTATATAAACAGTGCATTGGATGCCCCATGGGATCCCTTCTTTCAGGTCTGCTCACTGACATTGTCCTTTGAAACCCTAAAAGCACATGATTGAACAATGAGCACTCAAGCCCCTCTTTTGGGCCAGATTTGCCATTGTTTTCCCCATTTGCTAACACTCAGAGCAGGAGCTTACTAACTTCTTCGACTAGCTCATTTCATTTTATCCTACTATATTGTTCACACAAGAGAGTGAGGTAGGCAAAAACCTCACATTTTTGAACCTTAGTATTCGGCAAACCAACCAGGGCACTCTAGCTGCCAAAGTTTTCAGAAAACTGTTTTTGTTCCCTCACTCTTATTCCCTTTAATGCCTTTGTCCCAACACTGTTTAAAATCTCCTTTTCCTGTTCTGCATTTTATCATCCTTTGCACACCTGGGACACACCAGTCAACCCCCAAAATAAAATCAACTTTATTTTTGCTTCCTGATGCAATGCTGGATACACTAATGCCTTTATCAACAGAATCTTTCATAAAGTTAAACTTAAATTTTCACAATCTCCCACCATCACCCCTTCAGCATAACTTCATATCTTCCATTGCCATCTCAAATATTGCACCCCTTGTTAGCAACCTCCTAAAACCTTTAACCTAAAAGTTTCTTTCAAAACACCACCCATTCTGACAGAACACCACCCATTCTATTTTTCAAATTCCTTTTCAATTTTTTTTCCTTTCAATTTTTTTCAAAATTTTTCGTTTTAAAACACCACCCATTCTATTTAAAATTCTTAAGCACAATGGCGGTTTCATTGACCAAGCTGACAAAAGCAGAATCTACTTCTTTCCCCTAACCCCCACTTCACCTGCTGATACCTCCTTTTCATATATTGACTGCACTGCATGCACCTTAAAGCAGAAGATTGCTGAGCATAAATGGGATATTGAAAACAACTCCATGCACTGCCCTTGCTAACTTTGTCCTTGAAGGCAGATAGTCCTGCAGTTCGACTCTGCAGTCATTATGGAGACGGGGATGGCTCAGTTGATAGTGCACCAGGCTCATAATCTGCATTTTCCAGGTTCAAGCCCCACCTAGGCCAGTATTGAGTTTATCTCTGCAAAACTCTCTTCCCTGCTCTTGGTCAGTAGGGGACACTGATGGGCTGGGAAAAGCTGTTGTCTGTCAGATGGGATGGTCCTGTGTGTAGGAGAGTCATACCCTATGTATGTTTAAGAACACATGCTGGATGGCCTCAACAGGAGGCTGCCATCTGTCTCTCAACAGCTTTCAGTGGGTTTCCTTTTCTGAGCCCTCGGAGTCTTTGTGATCTGGCCATTTAGCCCATCATGTGCAAAAAGTGCCACTTAGGGGTAAAACAACCCACAGTCATTGTCTCTACCCCCCAATCTTGTTGCTTTTTGAAAAACTCTCAAAATCTTCACAAACAGATGTTGCAACACACCCCTTCCTCCTGCTGTCTGGTGCATCTTACTATGCGAGTTCCTACCCCACCACCATTGACCAACCAGTCACACCCCTCCTCCCCAATGCACAAGCCTAATCTCTACACCTCAACTGCCCAGCTATTGCTTCTTTCAAGACAGTGACTGGCACAGCACATATGAAAATGGCTTTCTCCTCTTTGCCTACCATTGCTTACATGAAAATATATCCAACTGCTCCTAGTAACACACTGATGATATCAGCTACACAGTGACTTTTGCTCCAATACAAGAATCCTGAAATTTACTTCTGCTTCAGGACTTTTTTCAGCTGAAAATGTCTTCAAGAAAAAGATATTACTTTCACCTATTTAATATTTCACCATCATGTCACTTCCACGTGGAACTTTGTGCCACCCTGATGATGTGGTTGCTAAGTGCAGTCGAAAGCACTTAGCTTCTACAATAATGTAACTAGTACATTTCACTTCCTAACCTATATACACTTGTTAATAAATCTAACTGGAAAAATGACGCTGTTCTTTCTTGTATATTAAAATGTAAATGGTAGCTAGGCATTTTGCTATTATGATGTATTATTTAGAATCTGGTCAGATATAGCACCTAAGTCTCTGCTTTCTCATGGTGCAGTCCATTAGTGACTTTCAAAGGAAATATTCTTTCCTATAAAGAAGTGGGTTGCTAGATTAGTTTAGTTATTGATTTCATCTTCTCTAACCATTTTCGAAAAAAAAATTTTGACACTGCTGAGGATTAATTATACTGAACAACAAATTTTGACCTTTGGTGTGTTTCAGAAGTGCAAACAGCCATTTCTTATGTAAATCGAGGTGCTAAACACCAAAAATGACAACAAAAATGTTTGACTGGCTATGGTTTTTGAGATATAGTCACTTACCTTAATGACATCATTTGCTGAAGGTTGCATATTGGTCTACAGCAATCGCTGCCTCTTTGCCTGCTGCTTATATACCAAATCTTGAGAATCACATTATATTCTAGTAGTAATCTGCTAACATTGATAGGCTCCATATTCCTCGATATCTCTTTTCCATTGTAGCAATTTGCTGATGAAAAAATCCCCCTTGCTCATTGCTCACAGTGCCACATTTTCTGGAAAGAAATCCAAATGAAAACTTAAAAAATGTACCTTCAATACATGTTACATTCCAGTTTGTGATATAAGGACAACAGCTCTTCCACAAGATCCATGTAATTTTTTTACCTTTTTATTCCCTAAGAAGCCCATCACACATGTTGGATCCCTCTGTGTGAACTCCTGTTCATGGTGAGGGGACTACCCTGTGAAGGTTCTGCTGGCTCCGGGTACCTTCACAGGGTCCTGAATGCTCGCTCGCATGTTTGCTGTGCACAGACACCCATGTCCCTGGAAAGGAGGATCATGGCAGTTGTTCGGAGGTCCCAATCTTCTATCCTCAGCTCATGACTGGGAGGGGGGGAGCATCATGGGGCTGGGCAGTGAATTCTGGGGCCACTGCTATACCCTGCTTTGGTCTCTGCTTTAGGTAAATGGGAGATCCTAGGGTGGTCCCCCGCCCAGAATTAATCGGCTGGTGGGCTGGTCCTACTAGGATCAACTATGCGAGTGGTGAGTAACCTTGCCCACGTCCAGGTACAAGTTTGTGTTTCCTCACATGTTAACTAATTTTAGAGTTTTTTTTCTTTTGTGAGAATGGTTTGTCTCTCACACTATTTTTTTTTTGTTTCTTTTATGGGAACTCAGATGAGTTCCTTACAATTTCTCTTTTACTTTTACTTTTTTTTAGTTGTGAGGGCTTGGCTCACTGGCTGTGTGGGTGTGGTGCCCAGGCAGCCCTGGCACTCGATTGAATGACCCCTTGTTGCACTCTGTGGTGGGTGGGGACAATGGGCACTGAACCACAAACCACAACCACGAGGTCTAAAAATGTAACTTCATCGGCGAATGCCACAAAAAGAGCTCAGCATGAGCCCCCATCTATGTCTTCTTTGTCATCATCACTGTCATCGTCTTGTGTTTCTCTATCTCTAAGTTTCCTATCATCCTTATGGGTGATCAGGTGATTGGGAACATGTCCCAATTTTTTTATCAACAAAGGATTGAAAGGTCTTGCGGGAGAACCATTATCAGTCAAGCACCTAAGATCTGGTGACTTGCAGGTGGAAACTGCTTGCTCTAAACATTCTGAGCTCCTCTTGAGTGTAACAGCAATTGGTGGAGTAGCAGTCACCATCACTCCACACAAGACGCTTACTTCTTCCCAAGGTGTGATCTCTGAGTGGGGCCTCCTCAAGGTTTCTGAGGAGGAGATCCTCTCAAGCTGTCATCCCAGAAAGTGATACCAGGACCCAGGAGTCCCACTGGGTTTCACAATGCTGTGATGGGAAATTAATACCCACCTGGATACTAATTATCACTTTCAACATGCTATACCTGCCAACTTCCATCAAGGCAAGTTACCTTCACTGTGAGGTATGGTCATACATTCCAAACCCCCTGCACTACTTTCAGGGAGTGAAAGTTCAGGAGTTTTTTGGTCTCAACTGGGACCAAAAAAGAAAATTTTAACCCCTCTTCATTCGGCGGTCTCTGATCCATGTCACTCGGATGACTCTGAGGACATAGTCACAGACAGCCCTATTTTTTCAAAACCATCGTTGGTGATGGTTAAAATATACCGAAAGTCGTCTGCCCAAGCTCCAAACATCTGAGATGGCCATACTTTTACAATGGAATTGTTGTGGATTCCAGAGGAATATTGACATCAAGGTCCTCCTGAAGGCACACGAGCTCATCTGCATGTGACTGCAGGAAACATATTTGCAGACAGCCAATGATCCCACTTTCTGGCACTTCTCTGTTGTTTGCTGGGACCGGGATTGAGATGGTCTAACTCATGGCGGTGTCACCATCCTTGTGAGCAACCATTCTCCATTCCAGGTCATACCCCTCACCACCAACTTAGAGGCGGTTGCCATCTGTCTCTTTGTGGGATTTTTGATGACTCTCTGTTCTGTGTACCTATCACCTGGGAGTTGACACCACAGCTGCTGTCCTCCTTTCTCATCTTGGGGGATTTCAATGGACACAGTCTGCTTTGGGGCAATGCTGATACCAACGGGAGGGGTGGAGACTTTCTTGGCTCTAACATCCTCCTTGTTGAACACTGTTGTCAGCACTTACTTTCACTCCCGGACCTGCACTTTCTCTGCCATTGATCTGACCATCTGTTCCTCCTCGATCATTCCACTCTTTACATGGGAGGTCAAGGACAGTCCTTATGGAAATAATCACCTCCCCGTGGTATGCACCATCTCCCGTAGGGGGCCTTGTTGTGATTCACGTGTATCCCGGTAGAGGCTTGATCGGGCCGATGAATGGCTTCGAGCTCCTTTCTGAGCTTGATGGTATCAGCTCCGTCAGCCAAGTGCCAATCAGTGTTGCAGTGGCGGAGATGTCGGACTGCATCATCCATGCAGCTGACTCTAGTATTCCTCAGATCTCAACTCGGTTTCTACAGTTTCCAAAACTGTGGTAGAATCCCGACTGTGCCACAGCTCGTAAAGCTCAGAACAAGGCTTGGGAGGGTGTTTTGGAGATATCTGACATCTCACAGCCTTGAAGCATTCAAATGTGCCAAGGTGAAAGCCCATTTTGTCCAGTGCTAGAGCCAGAAGGAAACTTGATCAAATATAACTTCTATCACCTGCACTACCAGTTCTAAGGTTGTGTGGAATAAAGTCCGGAAAATGGGTGGGAAGTACACGTCCCACTCATTATTGATCCTGGAGCACAAATGGACAGACAATTGCTGATCCCCAAGCAATTGTGTTCCATTTGTGTGGAAGAGATGGAGGAGAAGGACTCCCCAGTGTTGGTCATGGCCAACATTCTGGCGGAGTCCTTCTACTTCATTTCTTCTTTATCTTCATACTCCCCCAAGTTCCTGGCCCTAAAGAGCAAGGCTGAGCACTCTCTGCTGTGTTTCCATTCGAGTGACCTGGAGCCTTACAATAGGCCATTCACAGTGGGAGAGCTTCGCCTTGCTCTGCACTCCTCTCGTGAATTTGCTGTCAGGCCAGATAATGTCCATTATGCCATGCTCCAACATCTCTTACCATTGAGTAAGGATCATCTGCCTCGACTCTTCAACTGTATATTCATCAAGGAACAGTTTCCGGACTCCTCGTGTGAGGCCATCATCTTGGCCTTACCCAAGCCAGGCAAAGACCCAAGATTCCTTCCAATTATTGTCCAATTGCATTGACTAGCTGCATGTGCAAGATGTTGGAAAGATTGGTAAATACCCGGCTGACTTGGTATTTGGAACATCACGGCCTTCTTTCCAACACCCGGTGTGGCTTTCGCAGGCAACGGTCTACCTTAGACCACCTGATTTGCCTCGAATCAGCAATCAGGAATTATTTTTTACACAGAGAGCACCTGGTGTCAATTTTCTTCAACATAGAAAAAGCGTATGACATGATGTGAAGATTCAGATTTTCTTCATGACCTCCATAGCTCCGACTTGAGAGGTCACATGCCGAACTTCATAGAAAATTTTTTATCGTCTTGTATTTTTCGAGTTCATGTCGACAACACTCTGTCACAGCCTTTCCCCCACAAGACCAGAGAGTGCCACAAGGCTGCATCTTGAGTGTTACGCTTTTTGCTGTCAAGATAAATTCCATTACATGGCAACTTCCTCCGACTGTAAGCAATGCCCTCTATGTTGACGACTTTAGCATTTTTTACTCGTTGTCCAACACGAGGGTCATTGAACGACAACTGCAAACTTCCCTGAATAATCTCTTGGTTTGGGGCGACGGCAAATGGGTTTAGTTCTCCCCACAGAAGACTGCTTCTGTGCACTTTTGCTGCAAGTGTAATCTTCATCTGGACCCTGAGAACGAAGTTGCTCGGTCTCATCTTCGACCAGAAATTGCCCTTTTTACCCCGTATATGACATCTCGGGTCCAAGTGCATGCAGGCATTGAACATCTTCAGGGTCCTCTCCTACCTCTTTTGATTGGTGGACTGCTGTTCATTGCTCCACCTTTACCATGCACTTGTTCAATCAAAACTGGACTATGGATCCCAGGTGACTCCACCTGGGATTTGGTGGTGAAGGTGCTGGACCCCTTACACCATCAGGAGCATCGTTTGCACAGGGGCTTTCTGCACTTCTCTGATCCAGAGTCTTTATGTTGAGACTGACAAACCATCTTTATCTATTCACCATCAGCAGTTGTCCCTGCGGTATGCAGGAAAATTGCGATCCCTGCCTGGCCATCCCACTTGGGGCTGCATTTTCAGTCCTCAGTGGGAAACTTTATATCAGAATCAGCTTACTGCCATTCATTCTTTTGGTTTGTATGTCCAAGGTTACCTGAGAGACATTAACACCAATCTCGATAGCATCTCACAGTTGACATCCGAGCCACTTCCACCTTGGCTCACTGTTTCCCTTTCCCGCGATTTTTCCCTGTGCTGGACAGGGAAGGCCTTTACACCTGACTGTGTTTTTCAGCAACTCTTTGTCAGCCATCATGCTGAGCACCTAGACTTCTTTCCTGTCTTCACAGATGGCTCGAAGTCTGGCACATTGGTGGGATCAGCCTTGGTCTGCTATGATGTCATCATTGCAGACCAAATCCCACAGCAGTGCGGGGCGGGGGTGGCTCAGTGGGTAGCGCGCCAGGCTCGTAATCTGTAGTTCCCAGGTTCGAGTCCCAGCTGGGTAAGCGTTGAGATTTATCTCCGCAAAATTCCCCGCCCTGCCCACGGTCAGTAGGGGACACCGGTGGGCTTGGAAAGGCCGTCGTCCGTCGGATGGGACGTTAAGCCGTGGCCCCATGTGCGGGAGAGCCATACCCTGTGCACGTTAAAGAACACGCTGGATGGCCTTGACGGGAGGCTACCATCTGTCTCCCAACAGCTGTTCCAGTGGGTCCCCTGCCCCAACCTTCTCTGAGCCTTCGGGGTCCATGTGACCTGGCCATTTAGCCCATGGTGTGCAAAAAAGTGCCGCTCAGAGGTAAAACAACCCAACCCATCAGTGCTCCATTAAAGTTGCATGCTATCAGCCTTGCCTAAGACCACATAGCAGCTAAATAGCATCGTCAGTGTGTTTTCTACACCGACTCACTTAGCTCGCTACAGGCTTTGATCTCAGTGAGGCGTCAGCCTCACCCTCTTCTCTCCAAGATCTGCCAGCAGCTCCATTGTCTGGCAGCCACTACCACTGTTCTCTTCTGTTGGGTGCCCAGTCACATCGGAATCAGGGGCAATGACTTGGCAGATGCTGCTACCAGGTCAGCCATGTCCCTCTCCGACACTCCACTGTAGCACTTAAAAAGAACACTTAAAATGAAACAGATAGATTACAAAGAATTTGCAGAATTCATTGTGCAATAAGTAAAGTTTACTAACAGTTTTTCTCTTCATATATGACAAATAATAGAACTGCATATTTTAGATTTATTATTAAATAAAGTTGTTTTTGCAGCGAAGAACTGTACAGTGAAGCTTTATCTGAGGAAGAAGAAGAAGAAGGTAAGAATCTCGGTGTTCATTGAAAGTTTTTTAATATATGCCAGTAGTTCTAAATTATGGTGATGCAAAATTTTGAGCAAATCAGATTATATATTAGTATTTGAAACTATGGCATAAAACTACCATTAAACAAATTTTAATTGAGCTTTCAAAAAATGAAGCCGAAATTTTCGTAGCAAAGCAATTAGCAGTTTTTCACTTCATGCCTGTGTGGTTGGATTCTCCAAATTTTTGCTCAAAAAAGTAACAAAAGAATAACTTGTGTTCATAGAAGAAGAAATGTAAGTGAACCTTTATTCAATCCATCACAGAATCAACCACCAAAGCATCAGTTGAAAAATTCTCTGTGACTTTGCTATAGGGTTAATTTAATAATTTACTCTGAATGGTTGCACTCTTTAACAGGTGTCTCAGTTTAATTATTTTTGGGAGCTATCTAACAGATACTGGTGATGTGCAACATGAGGTAAACAAAAGAATAGGGATTGTTGCTGGGACTTTTAAGAATCTTGTAGAAGTAGATGTACATTACACTTAAAGACTAAAATTTGGCTGTATAATAGTTTGGTTCTTTCCAGGGGGTATGGCAGTGAAATTTGGACTTTGTAAACAAGATAACAGGAAACTTGATGTCTTTAATTCTAGATGCTTATGCAGTATCTTGGGCATTAGGTGGTTCAGCTTTGTAAGTAATGAGGATGAAGTAATATAAGCAATGAGCCTCCTTTGGGCAGCATGTTGTGCAGAGAGAGACTTCATTGGTATGGCTATGTTACCTTATGCATAAGTATAGGGTTTTTAGCAGGGTGCCTAAAGGCCTCAGAAAAAGGAGGAGATCTGAGATGTGTTGGGAGTGTAAAACAGGACTTTGTTTGAATTAGTTTACAATGGCCAGATGTAGTTCAGGACAGATGTTTTGGAGAACTAAATTGCCCAGTCTGGTTTGACCATAACCCATGGCTGCATGAGGAGTATGATGAATGAATGAAAAGTTCTAAAATTTAATTATGATTGAACAATTTTATTTACTATGCCTGAATTCGGTATTGACATTTTGATTGACAGTATGCTTTTGTTATTTAAGTTATACTCAATAAACAATTTTGAACATATAATGGATTTTTGAATTTTTATTTGGATATGAGGTGGCAACCTCAGTTTTTTTGATTGGAAAATAATGAAATTGAAAATTACATGATGAAAACAAAAAGGAAAGAAAAAAGTTGAGAATTGCTGTAAAATGTTCTTGGATGTGTTTATCGTGGTTTTAATCTTGATACATGTAGTCTAGATGACACTTGGCTGTTTCATCACCTGTTTTAATGTTTAGGCAAAATTTTCATAATAAAATTTAATTTTAAAAAGTTAAAAGTTCAATAATGTTTAATAGTAAATATTGAAAAATGTTTCTTTTTTTAAAGAAATTAATATTTAAATTTCTAATTTAAAACATTTTTAATTCTGCTTCATTAACTTTGTTAGTAACTCAAATATTATTTTGATTAACTTTGAATAAACACACTTTTGTTGATTGATGTGCATTTTACAACTGCTCTGTTCCATGCTAGAACCTTTTATGAATGGTTTATATCTATTATAAAATGTTTATTATCATAGCAAATTCGAATCCAAAACTTAATATTATATATGCAAGATGCATTTGACAAACTCCATTGAAAGAAACCTTTTTTTGGAGATAATTTGTTCAAGATGAACTTACACAGCTACTTTTAAATAGTACAGCAGCATATTTTTACTGTTTAAAATACTGTGATCAAAAAAGCATCTTATTTTGTATGAATGGCATTGTTTGTTAAACATAAGATATGAAAACACTATATCTACTTATACACTTGACAAACTTAATTCGGGGCGGGGGTGACTCAGTCGGTAGTGCGCCAGGCTTGTAATCTGCAGTTCCCAGGTTCGAGTCCCAGCTGGGTCAGCATTGAGACATCTCCGCAAAACTACCTGTCCTGCCCACAGTCAGTAGGGGAACACCTATGGGCTTGGAAAGGCCACTGTCCGTCGGATGGGATATTAAGCCGTGGCCCCGTGTGCGGGAGAGCCATACCCTGTGCACATTAAAGAACATGCTGGATGGCCTTGACAGGAGGCTACCATCTGTGTCCCAACAGTTGTTCCAGTAGGTCCCCTCCCCCAACCTTCTCTGAGCCTTTGGGATCTTTGTGACCTGGCCATTTAGCCCATGGTGTGCAAAAAAATGCCAGTCAGAGGTAAAACAATCCAACCCAACAAACTTAATTCTTCCTGGTTATTGGAAATTCTTGGTGCTCTTCATTTAGAAAATGTTAAGAACTCTTGTGAGAAAATATTTTTACATTTTCACAATTATGGATGTTTTATTATAGTGGTTAAGTGAAAATTTCTAAATCTTGTTAATTTTACTGTTTATTTCACTATGATTATGATAACAAATATTAATGCTTTTGTTTCAGGAATTTATGAAGTAACATACTAAAACGAGGTGAATTTCCAAGTTTTCTCAATGCTACAAAACACCTCTCTCTTGATCTCTTGGATATATATCTGGCTGAAGATACAGACTAAATATGGAATATTTGGTTGTGCAGAATATGTGCAAGAACATACCTGCTATGAACTTAAATAGTTGTGTTTTTATTTTAATTTGATATAAAATATCCAAGGAAAGCAAGAAATATTAAAAACTTACTTAGAGAGAGGCCTACTATTTTGGACTATATTTAAGATTTTATGTGGTTTGAATCTTGTTAAAATGTCATTCACAGTAGCAAAAATTTCAAATACAATCTAATTTGTTATAATTTTGAAACAAAATTAAATTTCGGACAAGCAGTTCTCATTAATAAGTAATAAGATACAAGTAGAACAGTGTCAATAGCTTTCAGTTTCCAGTAGAATGTTATGTATAATGTAGAAGTTTTAAAATAATTGTAAAATCTGAGAAATGAGTAGAAGTAACTGTTAAAACATATTCAAAGTGCACATGGAAAGAACAGAGAAAACTAAAGTTGGCTTTTTGAATATACAAGCATTTACTTCTTTCACTGAGAGTACCTGTTTATCAGCAGCATATTTTTGGGGCTAAGATGCAAATGCTAATTTTTGGGGTCTAACATATGGATTTCATTCAGCATTTTTATCTTGATTGTTCATGGTGTTTGGATGCCCTTATTTGGCAGAGCCTAGTGCTGCACACCCAACAAATATTCTTAAAATTCACAGTACTAGATCTGTTGCAATATTCGAAGCCACTTTTACTTTTTACATAAAAAAAATAATTTTCCTGTGTTCATATTTTGATTGGCAGGTAAATAATTCTTTAGAATTTCATGCATTCTATATACCGTATATTTCCGCAGATAAGACGATAGTTGAATCATAAAAAAAGCCCCCAAAATCCGGGTTGTCTTATAGGACAGATACAAAAAAAATTAGATTGAAATTTATATAAATTGAAACCATTATTACTACAACTATTCGAAAAATCTATCATATTGTTTAAATACGCTACATGATAATACATTACATTGTAATAGTAAATAATACATTACATTGTAATAGTAAAACAATACTAAAACAAAATAAATATTAAAAGTTATGTTTATTGAGCTACTGAGGAAAACACGGACAAACTGTAATTATTTACTAGTACTGACAGGTTCCTGTCAGACCTCTGTGGCAAGCAGCTGCTTGAGGGGGGTATTTGTTATTATTATTATACAGAGTAGGGTATGTCCACAATAGAATAGCCCATACGACGCTTTTGTGAATAGTCAAGGTCATTACCCGAATGCCCGAATCAGTGCGAATGTTTGCGAATAGGACATAATTCTGTATACGCTATACAGTATTATTATCCAGATGATGAACGCCAATCAAAACTAAATTAATAGACCGTTGATAGTTTGGGGTCATTTTATAGCACAGATATATGCTAAAACTATAAAACTTTGACGAAAATTTATACCTCGTCTTATCTGCAGAAATAAACGGTAATTTGAATTCAATATAAATGAATTCGATTGTAAAAAAAAATTACCATTTGAAATATTTTTTTATATATATCTTATAAAAACCTCTGTGGCAAGCAGCTGCTTGAGGGGGTATTTATTTATTTATTTAAAAATATATAATTATAGCTTGAAAAGTAATATTTTCTTTTTTTATTTGATGCACATTTTATTAAACTACAATAAAAAACTTATTTGTTAAAGCCATCTGATTGCCATTTCTTAGAAGTGCTATATGGTTTTGTTTGTTAACATTACGCTATGCTGAAGCAACTACCCGATTTAAGTTCAAGTTTGATTTGAACTATTATTAACAAAATTTTCCTTAAAGTTTCGTAAATCTGAAAATTAACGGGAAAAAAAAACTGCTATTTTTAAAAACAGAAGATTTTGGAAGTAATTACAAAGTATGTACCGCTATCCACCCCCATTTTACACTGTTTTCTGCCATAAACCTATTTCAGTATTTTCGGAATTATTTTTTATCATTTATATCATTTATCTCAGCATTCTATACATCTTTCTCGCTCTTAAAATCGAAACTTTAAGTTAAAACAGTCTTCTTCGGCTTCATGACTGGCTGCAGCTGCAACTAGGCAAACTAGGTCATGGCTCACTGCCTGAAGCTGAGGATGCAGGTAGCTTACACATGCAATCTCCATTTCATGTGTTATCAGTGTCTCCATACAAGATTGTTTATGGTGTTGATCCCTTATATCTGTACCAGATACATCCCCTTTGTAAAGTTAGTGTTTACTTTTTTTATATTTAAAACTTTGTTTTCATTTCAATAGATTTATTTCAGTAAATTTCTTTTATTCAGTTGATCTATCGATCGATTTTTCGGAGTCGTGCTATATCAGATGGCCAGCTTATAACTTGTTGCTATGGATATTTTATTTAATATTGCATTAGGTTATATATTAATTTTTCTTTTATTATTTTTTCATTTTCCAGTAAAAAAAACGATCTATCATTTCCTTAAAATGAATGGGGTCTTGGATACGGAAGCAAAAAAGGACTTCCTTTTGGCATGGAAATCAGTTCTTCTGTGGGAAGGCTTTTTCTGCATTGCTCTCCCCCGCTTGCTACACTCACTGGGGATGTTCAAAAAGTGAATTATAATCATTTCTGTGTATTTTTTTAAAATTTATATTTGTATTACCAAATGCATTTTTTTACTACATCATTCTGAAAGTCCTATTAAAATAAAACTCACTGAGGACGTTTTACCCTTCGCACTGATGACAACATTTCATTTTGAAAAGAATTACTAGTTTTTAAATTTATATTCATTGGTTTCTGTGCCACTCTGACAATATAGACTTTTTTTTTCCTTTGGTGCACTAACTTTTTGGCACAGTCAAAATCCCAAAAATTCAACACCCAAAGAAAAAAAATTCATAATTAACCATTGTGAAAAAACTGGCCAAGTTTTAAAATATACCACATTCCACACTGACACATGTATTAAAGTTTTGTTGTGTAATAACACTGAAAAGAATCATTAAAATAAATAAATAATTAATGATTTCAGGTAGAAATATTTTTCAGGAAGAAATTTACTTTTGATTAATGTATAATTTAATTGTTTTTATTCATCACGTTTTCCAATAATAAGCCTTAATTACATAGTCCGATCTATTTTTCACTATATTACTGTGAAAAAGTAATTAAAACTAATATGCTTGTAAATTTGTTTAAATTTTTTATTTTCATAAAATTCGTAATTCTGTTTAATTTGGTATATAACATGACTTATTTCTGTTGATTGGTTGTTTTAAAAGAAATTCTAAATTTGACTTGTTTATCTGACTCGACACAATTGGCAAAAAGCCTGGACTTTTTTCAAAGTATGGTACCAAGAAAAAAATTTAAAAACGGAAGAATATTTACTTGAAAAAAAGAAATTGAAGATATTAATTACTTAATGGCTTTCCAACTGAAAAAATATCAAGAAATTAAAATTCAATTGAAGTTTTTAATTCTCTATGACACAGTGTCATAGAGAATTAATAACTTCAATTTAATTTTAATTACCGCACTGTGTACCTCTACTCTAATTTTTGTTATCAAGAAATTAAATACACACACACACACAAATGATAGAGATCATCTAGAAGCTCTATCGGACTTTTCCTGATTTCTTGCATGACATACAAACACATAACCAGTTTGCTAAGAAAACCTAATTTATTGAGTATATTTATTATATACATTACCATCTACTTCAAGATGTTTAGGAGTGGAAAAGACATTGTTTTCAAGTAACAGATATTTGTGTTGTGTACTGCTGGTACAAAAACTCACATTAAATAGAGGAGATTGATTGAGAGCTGATAGCTCAGTGGTCGAAGCACCTAACATGTTTTCAGGAGATTGGGTTAGTATCACACACAACTCAAGAGAATTTTTGCTTTAAATTTCACATATATTCTAAGATTACAATCTTTCAGTTGTGAGATGCGTTCTCTAGGACTGAATAAAAGTATAAACCATTTCAGTTTTTTTATAGATCTCGAGAACAGAATGAAACATTGAATCGTATGAGATAATTATTTATGAATCTTGTACTGTTGCACCTTTTGAATGGTGCAGCAATATATAGATGCTCAAAGAAATAAGTACAATCCATATTTTTTCCATATCAATGAATTTTATATAGCTATTGTTTTTCCTGTAGGAAAAATTAATATTTGTAAATTTACTGATATAATGGTTTGCTGCACTTCTCCTGCATATGTTTCTAAAATATGTAATTTTCAAGCATAGCAAAGTGTATATAACTGGAAGAAATTTTTTAATAATTGTGGAGTAGCTCTACCAAAAATAGCAAATTGAAAACTGTCTGAATATGTTAAATTTGCATGATATATAATATGAATATATACAGTGTAATACAAATCCTGTTCTATATTTATCATTCATTCAGTTTTTTGCAGAATTTTTTCCCTCTTGATTAAGAATCATAAATGTGAAAAGTGATATTACAGATATTGGAACAGGGCCAGACTTACACATAAGCTAACTAAGCTACAGCTTAGGGCCCACGATATGAGGGGCCTCAAAGAAATGTATTTCAAGTTTTATTGTGTAATGAAAAGCTTTTTAATATTAATTCTATTGTGAAAGCACAGTTCATCTTTGCTTACTAATGCTACTGCTTTCACCACATCGTTTTCATGTTTATTTTTCAATGTTTCCCTGAATCAGAATGACTATATATATATTTCGACCTGCGATTTTTTTGGGCCTCTTAAATTTGCCTTAGCTTAGGGCCTCAGAAAGTCAAAGTCCAACCCTGTACTGGAAGAAGTTCTCTTCTCACAATCAAATAGAAATTACTCTTTTAAGGCATTATTTCTTCTAAAGGAAAAAAAGTATGTTGTAGTATTTGTCCAGAATTTCAATGCAGAATTTCATTTTTATACAAATACAGTGAAGAATTTAAATTTGACTGCAAATTAAAGTGAAAGCATCATAATTAATTTATTAGAAGTTATGCCAATAAGTGAGATTATTTTATTGACTTCATCTAACAAAATCTGTCATTTGGTAGTGTAATACTTTCACAGGAATCATTTACTTGTATTAGCATATAATTCTGCATTTTTGCTGATAAACTTATTAACATACACTGAGATGCCAGTTTATTTGGTACATCTACCTAGTAATGTGTTGCACCTCCTTTGGCATTCAGAACAGCCCGAATTCATCAGGGCATGGAGCTTACATGATGCTTGATGCATTGTGTAAGCTCCATGTTTGATTTGCAGCAACTGTGGTGGTGGGCAGAGTCTCCAGTAAACAGCCCTTACCACCTCATCCCAAAGATGCTTGATAGGGGTTAGATCTGGGGACTTTGTAGTCCAATGAAGCAAGGAAAACTCGTCAGCATGTTCCTGGAACCATTTGGTGATAATACATGCCTCCTGAGCAAGTGCATTATCATGCTGAACATGTCCATTCAAGTGAGGATAAACTGCAGCCATGAAGGGAGGAACTTGGTCAACAGCAGTGCTCAAATATGCTGTAGTATTCAGATGTCCTTTGATGAATATTGGGGGCATAATGTGTTAGGAAAACATTCTCCACCCATCACACCACCACCAGCCTATACTGTTGACAAGAGACAAAATGGCTCCATGGCCTCATGTTGCTTGCACCAAATTCTGATCTTTCCATCAGCATGCTGCAAAAGGAACCTTGATTCGACTGACTGGGCTACCTTTTTCTAGTCCTCAATGGTCTAGTGTCGATGTTCCTGCATCTACTAGAGATGCACTTTTGTGTTCTTTGCTGGAAATATCGGCACCCGGCATAGTCAGCAGCTGTTATAGCCCATTTGCAACAAGGTCTGAAAGTGGTGCATTCAGAGATTACCTTCTGTAAACCAATGTTCAATTCTACTGTGAACTAATGTTTGCTTGCTCAGTTCTCACAGTCTTTGACCTATCTGATCCACAAGCTGTTTTCATCCACAGGATCACCAATTACTGGTAGTATCTTGCTTTTCGCACCATTCTCAGTAAACTCTTGAAATGGTTGTATTTGAAAAGCCCAGAAGGATAGCCATTTGGGAGATGTTAGCATGTCTAGTATCAACTACCATGCGATGTTCAAAATCACTCTGCTCATTTTTGCCCATTCTGATTCTCACTGATCCAACTCTTACTGATGAAGAGCTTCTGCCAAATTTATACCGCACACCATGATGTATTACGAGTTGGAATGTGATGAGGGTTGGTGTACCTAATAAACTGGCATCTCAATGTATTTCTTAAAATGGTTTTGCATGTCAACATTTAACTACAGATCAGAATGTATGCCAATATGTGTATGTTTAAATTCCATATAGAAAAATGTGCACGATTTCATTTTGTTCAGATGGATGCATTTTGTTATTTGTATATCTTAATCTTATTTTATGGAAATAGAAGTGGAGTGTGATTATATCTTTGCATCCTTTGCTTACTTGAGTATCTGTATAAATATTGAGCATAGTGAATGTAAAAAAGAAAAAAAGTGCAATTCTAGAAAAAATTTACGAAAAAAAAATATATTTTAAACTAAATTATAAGAACAATTCTAGGGTAAGTTTAGTTTATGTTTGTGCATAAAACATTTTATTACTTCAAATTAGTTAATTTCTTAACAATGAAGTGAATTAAGAAATATACACAGGTGTAAAATCCTGAAGTAGTTAAACCAAATGGTTTGAAGATCTTACCAGAATGGCAGTGTTATTCTATTTTGATAACTTTTGAGCAACAATTTTTACATTCTGCAATTGAAAGCCAATTTTAACGAATTCTTAACATTGCCTAACCAAGGCATTCACATTTGATCCATTTTCTACATCTTTAGGAAAGAATATTGAGCAATCTTTATGATAATAAAGAACATAGTTTCATTATGTGGTTATTTATTATAAGTTACATCGAATGATAAAGCATTTCAATAAGGTTGACACAATATTATAGAGCTTGTCATAATTTATTTGAGTGAAACGTAAATCATCATTCCTTAGAAGCATTTTAATATGCTAAAAATTGATTCATGTTATTACCAGTGGTGAAGTAGGTCGGTACGCCGTACCATCAAGAAATTATTTGCTGGTATGACGTACCGGTAAGACATTTTTCAGAAGTGGCTCCGTTTATGATTTCCTTTTTCCCCTTAATGCTTTTTTCAACGGAGAATTTAATTTTTTTTAAAGCGGACCATTTTTTTTTTTCTGGGTTCGAGCCCCGGGTAAGGCATGGCTGTTTGTATCGTTTTTCTGCTGAGGTCCTGCCATCCTCTCAGACCTTCTACTATGGCATATAAACTGGCAGGCTCCTGTCAGACCTCTGTGGCAAGCAGCTGCTTGAGGGGGTATTTATTTTTTTATTTATTATTCCTTTTAAGAAAAACTCGTCGGTTTTTACATTATTACAGTTTAACCCTTTATATATCAAACTGATTGGAAACCGGATACATGAAATTCCATTGAAGCGGACAGGGAGTGTCAAGGGGGGGGGGGGAACAGGGAGTGCTAGAAATTAGAAGTAGTGCTTCCTCTCTTTGAACGATTAGCAAGGATATTTGGTATAGAAAGCAGAACTAGACAAAGGAGACTCCAACCGAAGCCGTCTTTCAGGGAGTCGTATAAAGAGTTCACGGACAATGCACGTTCCCATCCGCCATAGCTGTCTGAGTTCGGTCTTAATCACTACCGGAGACAGAACTGGGAAAACGGGGTGGCAAAGAAAAGATATGAACTCACTTAAACGTTGAAATCCATTGCAAATTTTTTTGAAATTTTAAAATTTTTGTTTTCAAAAAAATATATATTTTTTTATATTCTGCTGAATTGAAAATTCCAAAGATTTCTGGAAATAACGGAAGGCAGTTTGATGGGGCACATGCTTCCCCAAATTTAAGTAATGAGTCTGAAGGGGGAGGGGATTTTTTAATATAAAATCATGGAAAAACTGATTTTTAAAAATTAGTTTTATCAATTAATCACCTTACGTTACGCTACTGGAGTAACCATAATTGAAAAACTAATACATGTTCTTTTAATTTTATTGTCGCACAAAAGTTGGCATATCATTTTTTTTTAAACATAATTTTCGCCCAGCACACCTCCCTTAATTTTAAGGCAGAAAATATTTGCTGTGAATTTTAAATATTAAGTTGCCCTTCCTAGCCATTTCAAAAACTGGTGGTCTGTTTCTTCATCTCTCTAAACATCTGAGAGTTCTAAATAGACATGTATTCAGAGTATACATACACACAGTAAGAGAATACGCACAGTCCTAAACTCTACGATTAAAATTATTTGAAAGATTTAAAAAAGAATTTTGGCGCATATTAATTTAAATTTTTTTTATTTGTATCTAATTATAAACGTTAACAAAAGAAAGTAAATATATTTGTTCACTCTAGATAAATTTATTTTGAATAAAATAATTTGAATTTATAGTATTTGTATACATACTAGATACGTCGAGCCTTTCAGATCCCCAAATATCAGAATCATTAAAATAAAGAGAAATTATGATTATCAACTTATGACAAATATGTTTTTCCTTAGAAACATTGATAAAATTATTATCAACTTTTTAATTACACCAAACAATAAATTTGATGTAAAAATAATGCTATAGCATGATTTGGGTTCTGTTTTAACGAACAAGGCCGTGGAACTGAAAGAAAAAGCCCAGCTGTTTTGCATTATACAAAAGTGGGGTTACTTTTCTTGGAACCTTTTATCAAAGTGGATTAAGGTTAGGAGAGAACAGAAAGAATTCTGCCAGGTCCACTAGAAGAGTGGCGTTGCAGTTTGCAATTAGCGGGTACCTCTTATGGGGGAAAGGAAGCAAGCATGAGGAGAGTTTGGGATGCAATGGTCTGCATATCTGGCTGCAATGGTATCCAAACGGTAAAAGCATACACGCACGGCCAACTTAATAATTGCCATTTTCACTCTGTGGTATTAGCGTTGCTGAATCGCTAAACATTTCTCATTAAGGTGAAGACAAGGTCGATATTGAGGTCAAATCATATGTAAAGTTAAGCGTGCCAACAAATACGTAAATCACGTGTAAAAGTGAAATGATTAATTTTTCTATTGCAGGTATGGCAAACATGTACCCGTGACAAGAGTGGAAAGCTAAATGATTTTGCTTGGCACACAAGAGCGCTCAACAAAATCATTTCGCAACTTTTTTTGGCAAAAGTCGCTCCTTTTCTACCTCATTTTGGATGCGGAAACTGCAATTTCGCATCTTTTATGGTGGATTTACCTATGTCATGTAATCATTGATTACCTATGTCATGGGGCGGGGGTGGCTCAGTCGGTAGCGCGCCAGGCTCGTAATCTGTAGTTCCCAGGTTCGAGTCCCAGCTGGGTCAGCGTTGAGATTTATCTCCGCAAAATTCCTCGCCCTGCCCACGGTCAGTAGGGGACACCGATGGGTTTGGAAAGGCCGCCGTCCGTCGGATGGGACGTTAAGCCGTGGCCCCGTGTGTGGGAGAGCCATACCCTGTGCACGTTAAAGAACACGCTGGATGGCCTTGACGGGAGGCTATCATCTGTCTCCCAACAGCTGTTCCAGTGGGTCCCCTCCCCCAACCTTCTCTGAGCCTTCGGGGTCCATGTGACCTGGCCATTTAGCCCATTGTGTGCAAAAAAGTGCCGCTCAGAGGTAAAACAACAACTCAACCTATGTCATGTAATCATGATGCTTTATAAATATTAAAGGCTGTTCCAAATCTGCAATAAATGTTATTCTAAAAAAAATGCTATAGTTGGCTTTTGAGTTTAAAACATGTAAGTTGAGTATTCAAAATTACAATACGAGTGAAACGTTAGTTTTCCCTTTCCAAAAGGAATTTCTTTAATTACTAAAATAATTTTAAAAACATCTAAATCATATTTTTTTTCAATAACACTGAAATCTAAGGAATGCAACGGAATCAGCAGGAATTTAAATATATTAATATTTATTTCACATTAAAAATCCCTAAATCATTCATCACTATTTATGGAAAATGAGAAAATCTAAGAGCACTGTACTTTCTTCGCCACACGGGGCGGGGGTGGCTCAGTCGGTAGCGCGCCAGGCTCGTAATCTGTAGTTCCCAGGTTCGAATCCCAGCTGGGTCAGCGTTGAGATTTATCTCCGTAAATATTCCCCGCCCTGCCCACGGTCAGTAGGGGACACCGATGGGCTTGTAAAGGCCGCCGTCCGTCGGATGGGACGTTAAGCCGTGGCCCCGTGTGCGGGAGAGCCATACCCTGTGCACGTTAAAGAACACGCTGGATGGCCTTGACGGGAGGCTACCCCCGTCAAGTCTACCCCGTCTGTCTCCCAACAGCTGTTCCAGTGGGTCCCCTCCCCCAACCTTCTCTGAGCCTTCGGGGTCCATGTGACCTGGCCATTTAGCCCATGGTGTGCAAAAAAGTGCCGCTCAGAGGTAAAACAACCCATTCTTCGCCACACTTCAATTTATTAGCCGCTGCAAGACGACTTCATTGGAGTGATCGCCTGTGTGTGATTTTCCACACATAGCTATGCTTTGAAGCGTACCGCTAAAATATAAAATCTACTTTCACCACTGGTTATTACCTATTGTCAGCATTTAATGTGGGAAAGTTAACTTTCTTTCATATTCTATATTCTTTAACATGTTTGCACTTAAAATTCTAAAGGTATTTGTAATAATGTAGCATATCGAATTTCCGAACATGCAGTATTCCGTATATAATGCTCAACTTGGTTTCTATGCTGCATATAATATACTACAGTAAAGCTAATCAGTGCAATTGATTTCAATTCAAACTAATGGCAAATCTGGTTTGTCAATGTTAGTGAAATGTTATACTGTAAAAAAGGGTGTCTTATTAGATAAAATTTAATTTCTCACAGAATACAAAGTTATTAAGTGTAATCACAGAATGACTAAGTGTATATAATGTTATAGCTAAAAATAAACGAAATGTTTTATGCTTTCACTGCTTTACAAAGTAAATATAATTAAAATATTTCTATTGACACTGCAAATAACAAACCCTTTATATAAAATTTTTTGAAAATTCTTTAGTAAAAATATGATAAAGATTCTTAGATTAAACAGGCTTAAAACGTCCAACTTTAGATAAAGATGTGACCAATAAGAATGCCCCATTCCTTCCATATGCTCTGAAATGAAAGAACAGTTTACTTGCCACACTTGTCAAGGAATTGAGGCATTATAACCTTCCAGTGAAGAGGCCCTCTGCTTACTGATATATACCAATATATATATATACCCCCTCAAGCAGCTGCTTGCCACAGAGGTCTGACAGGAGCCTGTCAGTTTATATGCCATAGTAGAAGGTCTGAGAGGATGGCAGGACCTCAGGAACGTGTACAGCAACTGTACACGCTCCAGTTACCGTTCACAGCAAACTGGAGCGTGTGCAGTAACTGCACACGCTCCAGTTTGCTGTGAACGGTAACTGCACACGCTCAGTATTTCTGTGAGTGGGCCCACACGATCCAGGTTTTTGTGAGCTCACACGATCCAATGTAAATAAAATAAAAATAAATCCCCCTCAAGCAGCTGCTTGCCACAGAGGTCTGACAGGAGCCTGTCAGTTTATATGCCATAGTAGAAGATCTGAGAGGATGGCAGGACCTCAGCAGAAAAACAACACGAACATCCATGCCTTAATCCGGGGCTCGAACCCAGGTCCCTTAGATTTGCAGCCAAGCGCGCTAACCACTCGGCCACGGGACGGCAATATATCAATATATAAAGTTTTTTAAATTTCTTGATGTCAAACTTCAAATATTCACTATGAAGGTGAGAACACTATTAAGGTGAGAACTTCTACAATATTATTTTCTAATGGATTTTTTTTAACTTTAGACAATAAAGTGGGTCTTATTCACAGTGACTAGTGATGTTTTTTTAAATATATTGAACTATAAAATAGTACAATTACTGTGCAACAGCATTTTTAAGTATGTGAAGAATGTATTTTTAGTGTTTCAATCTTTAGAGAGAGTGCAGCTAAGTGAAATAACCAGAGACATTCACAAAAATTCAAAAGTTGACATATTACTCGTTTCCAGTAATTTTAAAATGTCAATATTTAGTAGTATTTTTGCCAGCCACTAGCCCATCTGTAGCATTTTATTATATAGTTATTTGTTATGTAGGAGCTGTATTTCTATTACATATGTAAAATATAAAATCTTTATAAGTTTTTCAAATAACTACATAGTAAAATGTGCTAAGATCAAGAGACTTAAAATGAGTGATCCAAATTGGACTAGATGAACCGTTTTTATCATTTTGATAAATCTTTTTTCCTGTGCTGAATAAATATTTATACCAAGTAAAAACACAAATTGTAATTAAAAAATATTTTCAATACATATATATTATGTACACAGTCGGTTAAAAATATGAAATCACCAAACATTTTGGAAGGTAATTGTTCAGAAAAGTGGACAAATGAAGAGATGAAAAAAAAAGAATTTTTTTTTTTCATTATTATTTTTAAGGCAATTTTAATTAATAATAATATTGTTTATTAAAATCTTTGTTTTAACATATTACTGAACTCTGGTGCTGATGACCCAGGAAACTGAAGGCTGAAACTAATGCAAGATATAAATATTTTAGCCTTCTTGCAAGAAGGATATTTTCTCGAAAGTTTTATTTGTGGTCTCAAGCTTTCAAGTGGTGCTATTTTGCTCTCATAAAAATTTTGGAAGTGTGGAAGATGTTATCACTGGGACTTATTGCTGTGAGCAACACAATTCTGACATATTCATCTCCACACTGGTAGAAGTTTTTTTTTTTTTGAAAATTTTCAAAAGATAAAGGATGCAATCGAGATCTATCCTAAAAGGTAATTGTCTCAAATACAGGAAAATTAAGATTACTGAAATAATTCTTGTTTTAATTACTAATTCTCTTATAGCTTTGCCTTATCAGACTATTTCTTATTATATTAATTTTTAAGTTCTCTACTTTCTCATAACTATTGATATAATAAACTATTGAGAATAATTGAGAACATGTAGTGAATCTTTAGTTGCAAATAAAAAAATACATTTAGTAAAAAATGGTTTAATGTATAATGTTTAGTATGTGCACAATAAAAATATTAATACGATGCTTATGCATACTAAAGCTTTCTGTGAATTCAATTATTACTAAAAGATTAATTCAATTTGTCATTCAGTGATGTATTTGGAGAGTTCTTTTTTTTCTTAAAAAAAAAATAATGAGTTCATTCAAAAATGGACAAAATATTTTTACATATCAGGGACAATATTCACATTAAATTATTGTAAAAATTTTATTAATAAAACACTGATTGTGTATGAATCCAGCTTTTTTTTTTAAGAGAAGGGTATATTTTTTAATTGACATGTGTTGGAATATTTTTCCTATAGAAAAATTGCTGCTTTATATCTTGTGCATGAATGTAAATTTTATTACTTAAAGAGGTATTTGGGACCAATTTAACTTTAAGATTGTGATTGTTATTATATATGTATATAATCAAAATTATTTATAATTATTCTATATTAGAAATGCAACTTTAGAATGGACATTTATATGTAAATATGAAAGCCTGAGCACTGTGCCTTTAAGTGTATATTGTAAATCTAGTCTACACCTGTAATTTTCAGAGTTTATATCTATATTGAAAGAGGCGCTGAATGCATTTAACTCACTGTATGCATTACTAAGTGATCAAATTTCTATTTGATTAAATAAAATTTTTTTATCAGATTTTGTTTATTTTGACTTTTTTTTGCGAATAGTAGTTTCCTCAACTTTGCTGAGAAGCTCTGCTCAGAGTTAGCTTCAAAAGGAATAATTACAATGAAATGGGGTTCATGAGATGGTAAATTAGTATCCACTTGAGGATACTGGGGCGGGGGGTGGCTCAGTCGGTAGCGCGCCAGGCTCGTAATATGTAGTTCCCAGGTTCGAGTCCCAGCTGGGTCAGCGTTGAGATTTATCTCCGCAAAATTCCCCGCCCTGCCCACGGTCAGTAGGGGACACCGATGGGCTTGGAAAGGTCGCCGTCCGTCGGATGGGACGTTAAGCCGTGGCCCCGTGTGCGGGAGAGCCATACCCTGTGCACGTTAAAGAACACGCTGGATGGCCTTGACGGGAGACTACCATCTGTCTCCCAACAGCTGTTCCAGTGGGTCCCCTCCCCCAACCTTCTCTGAGCCTTCGGGGTCCATGTGACCTGGCCATTTAGCCCATGGTGTGCAAAAAAGTGCCGCTCAGAGGTAAAACAACCCAACCCAACTTGAGGATACTAATTTACAACAAGGAGTGTTTCGAGGTTACACGGAGATTCGATGGATTTCGAGTTACGCGGATTTTCGAGTTACACGGATTTCGAGTTACACGGAGTAATCGACAACACGGAGTGTTTCGATTTGCAACACTCCACAACAGCCAAACATCATTAAGGCAGGATACTTTACAGCAGGGGTGGGCAAATAGCGGCCCGAGGGCCACATTCGGCCCGCTAAGAGTTTTTTGTGGCCCGCCAAGACAGTCAGAAAAATCCGCCTTGAACCGAGATTTCCTTCCCGTGCGCGACCTAAGATTCGTCTCGTATTTTCCACTAGGACGGCCACGTCAATACGCATGCCCAGCGTAGATACGAAAGCAATTGCCCACCCCTGCTTTAGAGGTATGACTGTATATTTCCAAACCTCTGCATTGTTTTCACTTTGAGTTTACCAGGGCATGCTTGTACGGTTTGCCATAATAAACCCACTTAAAGGGCTTTTCCTGTAGCAAACTATGTTTGTGGTGCAGTATGATGTACTGATTTCAACTTTCCGAAAAATTTCTGCATTGGATATGCGTTAATATTGTAGACTCTCGATCATCCAGAACGAGGGAAAAACCATATGTTATAATAGAATTTCTGTTAATCTACCGTCTATACAAAACGTACAAACACTTTTGGAGGGAAAACCATCTGTCATAATAGAATTCTCTGTTAATCTATCATCTATAAAAAACGTACAAAAACTTTTGGAATGTATCGTAACTATGCACCAATCCCCTGCGATGATGCATAGAACCGGCCAGGCTTAGTACCTCATGTCCGACCCTGCCTTCTCGTGGTGCAGGCCGTTAGTACATTTCAAAAGAGATGAAGGTAATGGAACTTAGGGAAGGAGATATTACTCTTGTTCTAGGTGACTTCAATGCCAAAGTTGGTACTGGGTTGGGTTGTTTTACCTCTGAGCGGCACTTTTTTTGCACACCATGGGCTAAAATGGCGAGGTAACACGGACCCCGAAGGCTCAGAGAAGGTTGGGGGAGGGGACCCACTGGAACAGCTGTTTGGAGACAGATGGTAGCCTCCCGTCAAGGCCATCCAGCGTGTTCTTTAACGTGCACAGGGTATGGCTCACCCGCACACGAGGCCACGGCTTAACGTCCCATCCGATGGAAGGCAGCCTTTCCAAGCCCATCGGTGTCCCCTACTGACCGTGGTCATGGCGGGGAATTTTGCGGAGATAAATCTCAACGCTGACCCAGCTGGGACTCGAACCTGGGAACTGCAGATTACGAGCCTGGCACGCTACTGACTGAGCCACCCCCGCCCCAAGTTGGTACTGACTCTGACCTTTGGGGAGGTGTAATAGGCCCTTTTGGTATTGGTAGCTGCAATGGGCAACATATCCTACAGGTAACTAAGCTTAATGGTTTGAGAATAACTCTCTTGTGGGAGCGAACGGAAGAGGAGGGCTGTCAGATTAGTGTGGCCTACTGATCTGGACAACTATGGCTACTTTTCTTTCTACCCTGCTGAGGAGTGGTCAACCACTAAGGGTCCTGATACTGACCGTATAAACCTACTGGACTGAAATAAGGTTCTGAGCTTGATTATAGAGCCTGAATTTGCTGCACTGGTGGGATTCTGTAGAGGGAAAATCTTCCGCTGTTTTCTGTTTGTGGGTTGACAGCACCAAGTAAATAGATTCACAGGATATGTTTTATCAGCTGGTGGGTATTCCTGAGCAAAGGTCACCGCAGGCACCTGAACTCTTGCTTCTACAGAAATCGTCAAATTCCACATTGGAGAAAGTCTTGCAGTGTAAAATACGGTGGGGGAATGGGTCTTTGACCCA
This sequence comes from Ryuthela nishihirai, assembly GCA_038380435.1. Lineage (NCBI taxonomy): Eukaryota > Metazoa > Arthropoda > Arachnida > Araneae > Heptathelidae > Ryuthela > Ryuthela nishihirai. The sequence continues at coordinate 66,554,607 of JAWZYU010000019.1, read as the reverse complement.
TGCCTGCAATTAGGGGGCTTTTGATATTGTCGGTATTCCTTCTCTCAATAAACATAGTTTCTTTAAACATCCCACTAACCATTTTCTCTCCATAGGTAGTTAGAATGCGAGGACTCTGCACAGAGCTTGTTCTCTTGATGTCCTCACACAATAATTCCACCGTTATAATTTAGATATTCTCGGGTTACAAGAGATATGGACAGATAAAGGTCAGATTCTTAAAAACTAATCAGTCTTGAGCAGGTGTCACAGTTTAATTGGGAGCTATGTAACAGATAATGGTGATGTGCGGCATGAGATTAACAGACGAATAGGGATTGCTGCCGGGACTTTTAAGAATCTATGGAGAGTGTGGAGAAATAGGCGTATACACCTAAAGACTAAAATTAGACTGTATAACAGTTTGGTTCTTTCTAGGGTTAGTTATGGTAGTGAAACTTGGACCTTTTGTAAACAAGATAACAGGAAACTAGATGCTTTTGATTCCAGATGCTTACGCAGTATCTTGGGCATTAGGTGGTTCAACTTTGTAACTAATGATGAGGTTAGGCAAAGGAGTTGGCAACCTCCTTTAAGCAGCATATTGTGCAGAGAGAGACTCCGTTGGTTTGGCCATGTTGCCCGTATGGATAATTATAGTTTGGCGAATAGGGTTATGAACAGTGTGCCTAAAGGCCTCAGAAAGAGGGGAAGGCCTAGTATGCAGTGGGCAGAAAATGTCAAACAGGACCTTGTTAGAATTGGTGTGCGTTCCCAGATGTAGCTCAGGACAGACTTGCTTGGAGAACTAAATTGCACGGTCTGCTTGGACCTCCGTAGCCCATGGCTGCTTGAGGATGAGGATTATTATACCTATTTTCTAAAAAAGCGATCGCAGTTCTTGCGATAACTATAAGAGTATCAGCTTACTTTCTGTTCCAGGTAAAGTTCTTTGCATGATTGTGCTTAATAGAATGAAGACTGGTTGTTGGGGAATTGCGTGATGAGCAATGTGGATTCAGAAGTGGTAGGGATGTGTAAATCAGATATTTTCACTCGGGCAGATTTTTGAGAAATGTTTACAGTTTCAGAAACTTTTATTTCAAAAAGGCTTTCGGCTCTGTTAATAGTCATAATTTATGGTTGACTGCGAGATGGTATGGCATACCAGACAAGTTAATTATTATAGAAGGCTTTCATTATGTTAATACCGAGTCGTGTGCTAGTTGGTAAGGTTTGTAGCAATTGATTTAGCATTACTTCTGGTGTTTGAGAAGGGTGCATTTTGTCTCCTTTTCTCTTTGGTTATTAAGTTATGTGAAATTCACCGCAAGAGAAAGATTTTGGCCTTAAATGGTCTGGAGATACGAAAATTTCTGATTTAGATTATGCTGATTATTTAGCTCTTTTGGCAAATGATGTTGATGAGATTAACTCTTTCATTCGAGTTGTTGATGAGATTGGTAGTAGAGTAGGTTTGGTTATAAACAGAGAGAAAACTAAAGTGATGAAAATTGGTCAGGCAGGCTGTGATTCAGTTAATCTGAATGGTTGCAGTCTTGAGCAGGTGTCACAGTTTAATTACTTTGGGAGCTATGTAACTGATACTGGTGATGTGCGGTACGAGATTAACAGACGAATAGGGATTGCTGCCGGGACTTTTAAGAATCTATGGAGGGTGCGGAGAAATAGGCGTATACACCTAAAGACTAAAATTAGACTGTATAATAGTTTGGTTCTTTCTAGGGTTTGTTATGGTAGTGAAACTTGGACCCTTTGTAAACAAGATAACAGGAATTTTAGTCTTTAGGTGTATAATAGTTTGGTTCTTTCTAGGGTTAGTTATGGTAGTTGGGTTGTTGGGTTGTTTTACCTCTGAACGGCACTTTTTTGCACACCGTGGGCTAAATGGCCAGGTCACATAGACCCCGAAGGCTCAGAGAAGGTTGGGAGAGGGGACCCACTGGAACAGCTGTTGGGAGACAGATGGTAGCCTCCCGTCAAGGCCATCCAGCGTGTTCTTTAACGTGCACAGGGTATGGCTCTCCCGCACACGGGACCACGGCTTAACGTCCCATCCGACGGACGACGGCCTTTCCAAGCCCATCGGTGTCCCCTACTGACCGTGGGCAGGGCGAGGAATTTTTGCGGAGATAAATCTCAACGCTGACCCAGCGGGACTCGAACCTGGGAACTACAGATTACGAGCCTGGCGCGCTACCGACTGAGCCACCCCCGCCCCAGTTATGGTAGTAAAACTTGGACCCTTTGTAAACAAGATAACAGGAAACTTGATTCTTTTGATTTTAGATGCTTATGCAGTTCATTTTCATTAGGTGGTTCAATTTTGTAAGGAATATGTTAAGCAAAGGAGTCGGCAACCTCCTTTAAGCAGCATAATTTGCAGAGAGAGACTCCGTTGGTTTGGCCATGTTGCCCCTATGGATAATTATACATTAGCGAATAAGGTTATGAACAGTGTGCCTAAAAACCTCAGAAAGAGGGGGAGACCTAGGATGTGGTGAGCAGACAAACAGGACCTTGTTAGAATTGGTGTGCAGTGGCCGGATGCAGCAGATTTAGCTCAGGACATATGTGGAGAACTAAATTGCAGTCTGGTTGAACCTCCATAGCGTGTTGTTGTGTTGTTTTACCTCTGAGCGGCACTTTTTTGCACACCATGGGCTAAATGGCCAGGTCACATGGACCCCGAAGGCTCAGAGAAGGTTGGGGGAGGGGACCCACTGGAACAGCTGTTGGGAGACAGATGGTAGCCTCCCGTCAAGGCCATCCAGCGTGTTCTTTAACGTGCACAGGGTATGGCTCTCCCGCACACGGGCCACGGCTTAACGTCCCATCCGACGGACGGCGGCCTTTCCAAGCCCATCGGTGTCCCCTACTGACCGTGGGCAGGGCGGGGAATTTTGTGGAGATAATCTCAACGCTGACCCAGCTGGGACTCGAACCTGGGAACTAAAGATTACGAGCCAGGCGCGCTACCGACTGAGCCACCCCCGCCCCAACCTCCATAGCCCATGGCTGCTTGAGGAGGAGGAGGAGGATGATCGTAACATGGATGTATTCATTCAAAATAGGATAACAAGAAAATCTTTCGCTGTCGCATCGTATTTTAGTTTCCGCTTTCTCCTGTCGCACATTATTTTCGTGCATACATTTCATCATCCCGGATAATCGAGAGTACTTATTAGAAATTTCTGATTTAATCCATAATTTTGAAATTCGGGCATTAACGAGCTCAAAGTCAAACAAATCAAAATTTTGGACGCAAAAACTCTGAAAACGGATATTTCATATTTACCATTATTGTAAAAGTTGCATTAGTTAATATTTTACCAAAAATATTCGTGAAACTTGAAATTTTATTGGTCGGAAATATAGAGAAAGCTGCGAATTGCCTGCCGAAAGCCGTTTGAGTGTTACTTTATTAAATGTACCATCTGTTTACAGATGGAAAATTCTTTACAACTAGACACACTTTTGAATAATTTTGCCGTATTGTTCTCTTAGCCAGTTCAGTGGCCAAACAATAGTAGCACTTTCTGGGTCCAAAACAAAGTACCTATCCCTCGATTTACACGGTGAAAAAATTGCAACCAGTTTCGATTTACGGTGATAAGATTGTTTTACACGTATTGAATTTTTTTTTATGTATATAGATATAATACATATCGTGAAGTATGTGTTATTACACTGTTAACCCAAGTAAAATTCCCAGCCCTGCCCACGGTCAGTAGGGGACACCGATGGGCTTGGAAAGGCCGCCGTCCGTCGGATGGGACGTTAAGCCGTGGCCCTGTGTGCGGGAGAGCCATACCCTGTGCACGTTAAAGAACACGCTGGATGGTCTTGACGGGAAGCTACCATCTGTCTCCCAACAGCCGTTCCAATGGGTCCCCTCCCATAACCTTCTCTGAGCCTTCGGGGTCCATGTGACCTGGCCATTTAGCCCATTGTGTGCAAAAAAAGTGCCGCTCAGAGGTAAAACAACTCAACCCAAGTAAAAATAAACTAAATAGTTTCGATTGCTTTCATTTATTTTGAATAAAAGGTAGATAATACCACGTTCCTATACTAATAAAATCGTTATCTGTAACAAGTTTCCTATATATTCCTTCGCCAAAATTATATTCTTAATAAGGCATGGATGTTTGTGTCGTTTTTCTGCTGAGGTCCTGCCATCCTCTCAGACCTTCTACTGTGGCATATAAACCGACAGGCTCCTGTCAGACCTCTTTGACAAGCAGCTACTTGAGGGTTTTTTTTATAGTACAATTGGTCTCGCTCGCGACATCTTAATAAAATGAAGTCTGTTTTGAATCGACAACGAGATCCGACTTTTCCAGTTTTTTTTTTCAGACTAGAAAAAAATTTCTCATTTTTAGAAACAAGTTTAACTTTGTAGTCTATTATATGGGCTAAATACAGTTGATTCATAAATATATGAATACAAATTTTACAAAATGAAGCACTAAATGTTGGTATAAATGCTTAATTTCCAATTGATATTCATGACATTCTAGATTTCGCTTAACTTTGATAGGTATTGGAGCTCTTGAACGTAGACTAAGCGAACTCGTAAGTTTTCAGGTGAAACAAAATGGCTATTTCACATTACAGTTAAGAAGAGACTCCATTATAATGAAAGCAGCTTTTAATTTCCAGAGTTATTTTGGATTTAAAATAGCCGATATAAGTTGTTTCTTGTATAGTTTAAAAAATCTAGCATAGGAAGTTGGCTTCGTAATTGCTTCCTTCAAATACCCTGCAGATTTCTTACTTTCACAGAGGCTGGCTCGGTTGGTAGTGCGCCAGGCTCCTAATCTGCAATCCCAGATTATAATCCCAGCTGTGCCAATTTTGAAATTTGCGTCCGCTAAACCTCCTATATTGCGCTCGGTCGATAGGGGGCACTGATGGTCTTGAAAAAGTTCCATCTGATGGAGGGGGCCTTAAGCCTTGGTTCAGTGTGCTGGATAGTCATACCTATGCACATTAAAGAACTTGCTGGGGAGGGATGGTAGCCTCCCGTCAAGTTTATACGGTTAATATCTCATTCCCTAATATGAAAGATTTGTAATTTTTTTTTTATCACCTAATGTTAATGGTCTTGACAGGAGGCGCTCATCTGTCCCCTCTCCCCCTAACCTTCTTTGAGCCCTTGAGACTTTGCTATTTAGTCCATTGTGTGCAAAAAGAGTGCCGCTCAGCTGTAAAACAACCAAAAACTTTAATCTTTTACTCAAAAGGGAAAGATTTAACGTCAAAAAAATAAGTTTTCATTTCAAAGATTTGAACAAAGTTCCTTGGATTCAAATTTCTAAAGATTATCTATTTTAAGACTCTAGAGGTGAATCCAGTTTTTGGAATACTGGAAGAAAATTATAATGTTCAGTGATTTTTGAGACGATACACACCGCACCATATATATATATATATATATATATATATATATATACAGGGTGTCTCAAAAATATAGGTACAAACTTTTAGGGGAGGTAGACATCTAAAGGAATGAGAATTGCATAGGAACCCATAACCAGAAACGTCACCGTAAGTCAATAGGCGGCGCTGTTCATCAGTGCGCTAGAAGGGAAATTTCGGATTTCCTCATTCGAGCTATAGTCGGCTGACGAAGAGCATGCAAAGGTATTCGAACAGGGAGCTGGCAGACATGCACTTAGTGTATGGAATAGCCGAGGGCAACGGACGAGCCGCTCAACGAATGTATCAAGAAAGCTTCCCACACAGACATGCACCGGGCCACCGTTTGTTTGCGCGTGCACATCAAAATTTGTGCGATTATGGGTCAAACTTCGCGCATCTGCTGTAACATTATGAAATGTACCATCTAGTACGCCATTTATAATAATTATGTCCAATAAATGTTTTCCCATTAATCACTGTCTTGTGTCCTTTCAGATCTTGTACCTCTGCTACCACTTTCCCATGACGTTTCCGGTTATGGGTTCCTATGCAATTCTCATTCCTTTAGATGTTATAGGTACAAACTTTCAGGGGAGGTAGATATTTTTGAGACACCCTGTTTATAGGCACCCCCACAGCTATGTTGATACATTTCCACTCGCATAATTTATCTTGAAAATGAACCTGCCGAGATGGTATCACCGACTCACTATCAAGATAGGAGTATGTACCTTTTATATAAAACATCGACTATATTTATTCGTGTTTTGAATTTTTTCGTTTTCATGGACAGATGTTTGCTTCAAAGTTTTTCTTGTATGTAATCAATACTTGATCGACAAAATTTGGAAAGATAAAGTTAATATTTGTGCCAGTAATAAAACTCAATGCTAATTCCTTTAGACAGTATTTTATTACAGTGAATTTTATTTTAAATATTAACATGCTACAGTATTTTCATGAAACATTGTCGAAAAGGAAATTTATACATCTTATATTTAGAAAAATATCGATACAAAAAATTTAGATGTTTACAACTAAAAGTATAAAACCATTTCACGCCTTCCTACATTGTTCGAAACATGAAACAATGACATTATCATTTTGAAATTAAATTTCACGTTTTTTTACCATTTAAAATTTGATGATTTATATTCTTACGCAGAGCAGCGAAATTTTAATTTATTCACGAAGTCATAAAATAGTTATATAAATAAAAATACGAAAACACTTCATATATACGAAATCTGTGCCCTCAAAAATCTAATAGCAAAATATGCATTCTTAGAGACCACATTTCGCTCTGCATGTTCCGATGTGAGAATAGGTGCTAGTCAACAGTTGCTCACGTGCTAGTTATGCAAATTTAGAAGCAGTCTACACTTTTTAAGTGGCAGTTTTCTGAGGGAAGGATTAACAGAGATAATAGCTGGCGCTCTATAGGTTCAATTATATTGATTGCATTGGTTAAAGTGACAACGGATGTTGCAAAAGCTACACGAGTACTGCGACGTATACTTGTGCCTGGATAAATGCCACGATTCAGCAGAAACTTGACTGCACCAGAGATGATCGTTAATATTTCCCAATTGCGTTCCATCGCTAATGTATTCTAATGTTCGGACAGTGGTATGCGAGAGGCAATTTTTCATCGAGTGTAGATGATCGCGCATGCCCTGTATGCACACCAGAAGACATATCAAATGACCAGTGCCATCTGATCATACAATAGGTAAGTACGCGTTGTCTTTTCGATTGCGAATGACGAATGCTTCTACAATAACCACTTGCGATACATCATAGAGTGAGTCTAGCTGTTGCTGAGACATTTCAGAGATTGATTTTCCTGTGGACCAATAAAGCTTATTTTACATCTCGAGGATATCCTTAGCTATTGCAAAAGTCTTTTGTGGGTATCTAAGAATCTTCGCGTTTCCTCAAGTCAGACACGAGATGCAAAGTAATTTATTTGTAAGGATGCAACGAAAACTAGATCCAGAAGAATGTTAAGTATGTATTAGCTTAATCGAGCTGGAACAGACAATGTTGCTTCATTATAAACTCTCCCCACCCATCCACCCTCCCTCCCTTTATTTTATGGGTTGCTCTAATCATATACCCCTTTCATCATCCCTCCCTCCCAATCACCACCAAAATGCGGCCCTAGATACCTACTTCTGGATGGTACTAAGCAAAAAAAGTACTAGGGAAATTTTAATTACAAAGAATATAATTTATGAGCCAAACACATTTCGCTACAGCTATTTAAAGTGAGCTTTATTCCATTCTTTTTTAACGAAGTGTTGCCTCATGTGCTGGACGATAAGATAGCATCTAGGCCAGACACCACCTCATTTCGAAAGTTAGGTCCGACAGTTGAATGCGAGACAGTCTCCGTTCAGTAAAAGAAATACTAGATTTAAAGGTTGTGTACAGGACGTCACCCAACAATCTATATCTGTGCTAGTGGCAACACTGCATACAGTAATCACTATAACAGACGATGTTTTGAAGTTCACACAGAAAGGTCTCCCCAGATACACACCTGTTACAGACAATCCGCAGGCTATACATCTTAACTCTGGTTAGTCTACAGATGAGATATTGGAACATTTGTATCACTTATTACTCCAGGTGAGAGCGTCTTTCCACAGAGTACAATAGCCATTTTCAATTGCTACTTTTTCGGTATTTTTCAGTCACAATGGCAATAAATGATGGGTACATTATTACATCACATCTTTCACTTATTGCACCTTTTGCAGTTTTTTCACCCCGTTTTTATCTTGCACGCTATGCTAAATACAAGAATCTAGATGTATCAAAAAATTTGTCAGCCATTTTTCTCGAAAATAAAACCTCCAACCGAAAAGTGTGTGCGAGAACAGTTTTAACTTATTTTTCATGAGCAATGGCACAATGAGGTCAACTTGTACAACAGTTTGGCAACTTTGAACGGATATGACGGTTCATGTGAGCATTTAACTACTGAAGTAGTAGTAGAATACGCAAAGAGAAAGTGTGGGTTAAACTCGCAAAATTACAACCAGGACATGTAACATAAAGCAATCTGAGAAAATTTTAATTGCCAGGAGTATAATTTATCAGCATAACACGTTTCGATATAGCTAATTAATGAAAAGTGGAGCTTCATTCAAAATCATTAAAAAATTAAAGTTATTCTGATAAGTTTAAATAATTTCCATATATTTGTATTATCTCAACTGTACCTGCTTATTAAGACTTCTGAAAAATTACTTTAAAAAAAAACCTCAACTTAATATTAAGATCTTATGAAATTTTTTCTGCCTAGGGCAGAGAATTGTAAAATTTAGGAATATTTACATTGTTTTAATGCATAATTGATGCACTGATTCAAGGGTTATTTGGCAGTTTTTGTATTTTTCACAGAAAAATATGTTATCAACTGTCAATGATCAAAGCACTGATTATAGTAATAAAGTATTAAAATATTTTTTAGTGTTCAGTGCCAGCACAATTAAAGTCACTTTGTACAATATTTTTGTGTCTAAAGAAATATATACAAGTACACCAATACCCCGATTTGCATTATTTCGCTATTTTGTTGACGGTAGCATAATCCCTAGTTGCATCTCGAATTCATATTGTGTCCTCTGATGTTTTGTCTTTTTTCCCAATAAAGTCTATTCTTCAATTAATCTCGTATTTCGACTCGCTCAAGCCAAGTCACCCATCATGTAAATGCATTGAATATAATAGTATGTAGCCATATTCAAACTATATTTTCCTTTTTTTTTACCCGTACATATATTTTTATTTGTAATTCTCTCGAGTCTATTCATTTTCTGCAATATTTAATATTGTTCTCTCTTATTAACTAGATTTTCTGTGATTGCCGAAGATTTCAGATACTGAGGCATCAGAACGTATTCAGGTATTTTTAGTTATTTCTCACTGGAAATAAGAATTCCGATTTGAATCACGTTTTCCAAGAACGCAAACTGCAGTATGGGTGTATACCATTTTGAGAATGGTCATCAGCTCTGATAAACCTAACACTTTTAGAGTCAATTAGCGTTCAGGAACAAACCACAGCGAACAGAGACAAGCGGATGCGTCAGTTGTGTGCATCCACCTGAATTGTGCACAATCCAGTGAAATCGTAGTTATGGCAAAAACCGAAGTACTAGATTCCTCGGTAGATTTTCCACAAGGAATCTCATTTAGTTGAAATTTCCAATGCAGTGTTGCTCATGCACACACTTAAGTCAGATGTGTATTGAAGATGGCACAGTTGTCACATAGAGGTCATTTCTGTATTCGATAGTTCTTCATTTCCGAGTTTCGCTAAATCTTTTTTGCTCAGGTGGGCCACGATTCCAGCGCCAAAGGCATCTCCAAGGACATTAATCGCTGTTCGGAAACGATCTCTGGAATCGTAGAAAAGATTAAAAATGCGCATGAAAATCAATGGTATTTCAATTAAAATGAATGCATATCAGTAACAGGAAAGACTAAAACGGTATTTTATACGGAATAAAGTTTTATAGTTAATGTTTTGAATAATTTTTTAGTGTTGGCAATATAACGAGGATAAAATTGTACAGAGACACTGTTTTGGATTTCAAGGCAAGTTCGTATAAGATTATGAGTTTTTGGAGGGGGGAAGGGGTCCTAACCCCTCCCCTAGGTATATCATTGATATCAACTAGCGATATCAACTGCTAGCTCATGTTTAGTGGCGTAGAGGTTTTAAGGGTTCGAGGCAACAGCATATTTTGCTATAGGATAGGTACACCCCTGATCAAGTGGCACTGTTTCAGCACATAAATGTTTAAAGTGAAATTCAGAATAATATTTGAATGTGGATGTACAAAGAGCCAAATAAGGTTAGTTTACTTTACCTGATGCAGCACTTTCGTGTACTAACGGGCTGTTAGTTGAGACCAGGACTCAGAACTGAGTAGGGACTCGATAACTTATCAGGAGGCTTCCATTTAGGTGACGAGATTATCAAGCACATTAATATTTATAGGATATGACTCTCCTCCACCCGAGGAGTGACTTAATGTAATATTCGACGGATGGAGAAGCAAGGGTAAGGTATGGCTCTCTTCCACAAGAAACCATGGATTTATGTCGCATCGGACGGATGGCCTTTTCAAGCCTGTCAAGTGTTTCCTTTCTGACCAAGGGAAGGAATATTGTGTAATTAACTATAATAAATTAACTATAATAAGCACCAAACCCTTGGCTTTTAACCTTTTTATCTGATGAAGTAGTGTCTAGCTGGCATGGGTCACGGGAGACTTGGGTTGGGTTGTTTTACCTCTGAGCGGCACTTTTTTGCATACCATGGGCTAAATGGCCAGGTCACATGGACCCCGAAGGCTCAGAGAAGGTTGGGGAGGGGACCCACTGGAATAGCTGTTGGGAGACAGATGGTAGTCTCCCGTCAAGGCCATCCAGCGTGTTCTTTAACGTGCACAGGGTATGGCTCTCCGTACATGGGGACACGGCTTAACGTCCCATCCGACGGACGGTGGCCTTTCCAAGCCCATCGGTGTCCCCTACTGACCGTGGGCAGGCGGGGAATTTTGCGGAGATAAATCTCAATGCTGACCCAGCTGGGACTCGAACCTGGGAACTACAGATTACGAGCCTGGCGCGCTACCGACTGAGCCCCCCCCCCCCGCCCCCACGGGAGACTAAACCAAAAAGGGCAAGAAATAAAAGGAACCGTTCAAGAGCACTTAAGAGCTCAAAGATATGATCACTGGTCAGTCTAGTTCACCTGGTCAGTCTTCGGGCCCAGCAACCCGTTCGAAGGCTGTGCCGGCTGGATTGGGTCCCTGGTTGGACTTAGCCAAGACCAACCGAGGTCGAGGATGCCGCCGACCAGTTGGGCATGCCGGTTGGATGGTGACGGTGTCTTAGACCTCGCATATCAAGTGCTCTGGGTGAGCAGTTCGAGGGCTCTTCTGAAAAAGATTTGTGCCCAGTAGGTCGAGCCCCCACCAAAGTCTGGATCTCACTAAGAGTCTCCACCCCGGATGCTGAGCAAACCTGGATCTATATATCCTGATTCATCGCTAACCGGGGAACAGATTAAAAGTTAGGTTTCTTCCGGTGGTTAGCTTTCCTTCTATAGGACTGCTGCCATGCGAGGTCGGGGTTGAGGTGCGTCTATATGGCGCATTCTTGCCCCCGGCTCTAGATAGTCGTGGCTTTTCATAACCAGGTAGTGTCGTGAGACGGAACCGGGAATTGCCGTGGTTGCATAAGATCGCAACAAAATAGTCCTACTATGGCATATAAACCGACAGGCTCCTGTCAGACCTCTGTGGCAAGCAGGTGCTTGAGGGGGGATTTATTTTTATTTTATTTACATTGGATCGTGTGAGCTCACAAAAACCTGGATCGTGTGGGCCCACTCACAGCAAACTGGAGCGTGTGCAGTAACTGCACACGCTCCAGTTTGCTGTGAACGGTAACTGGAGCGTGTACAGTTGCTGTACACGTTCCTGAGGTCCTGCCATCCTCTCAGACCTACTATGGCATATAAACTGACAGGCTCCTGTCAGACCTCTGTGGCAAGCAGCTGCTTGAGGTTTTTTTTTTTATGAAAATACTTTATGCGCTATAGTCGTAAAACCAATCTTATTCTTGAAGAACATACCTCAGCATAAGAATCAAGAGGTAAATAATAAAGTTAGAATACACAGAGAATACGGCATTTTAATGAAGCTATACAAAAAAATAAAAGTATGAACGGATGAAAGTCATTTTGAATAAATAATTTACATATCTTTAAAAGTGAATCAACATTCTAATGTTGCTGAAAATTTTTCCAAAATAAGTGGTGGCAACTTACAGAAACCAATCGACGACAAATATCAGTGCGACGTCATCCGCGGGAAGGCCAACAACATTTAGGACCATTACCATGGTGACCAGACCTGCCTGAGGTATTCCGGCTGCACCGATGCTGGCAGCAGTTGACGTAATGCTAGAAAGAATTTCGCATTAGTGCCGATTCATGCTTGCAACAACTGTTCAAATCATTCACTAAACAATGTTGAAACTATCATAATACTTGTAACTATCATTGCTAATTTACCTACTAAGCATATCTAGTTTCTCAGCCGTTCAATTTGCATTCTAATGCAGATTGACATTATTGAAATCAATAAGTTATGAATATCAGTTATTAAGCAGGGGGGTTGGTTGGGTTGTTTTACCTCTGAGCGGCACTTTTTTGCACACAATGGGCTAAATGGCCAGGTCACATGGACCCCGAAGGCTCAGAGAAGGTTGGGGGAGGAGACCCACTGGAGCAGCTGTTGGGAAACAGATGGTAGCCTTCCGTCAAGGCCATCCAGCGTGTTCTTTAACGTGCACAGGGTATGGCTCTCCCGCACACGGGGCCACGGCTTAACGTCCCATCCGACGGACGGCGGCCTTTCCAAGCCCATCGGTGTCCCCTACTGACCGTGGGCAGGGCGGGGAAATTTTGCGGAGATAAATCTCAACGCTGACCCAGTTGGACTCGAACCTGGGAACTACAGATTACGAGCCTGGCGCGCTACCGACTGAGCCACCCCCGCCCCTTAGCAGGGGGTATCCAGGATTTAGGTTACGGGGGGGGGGGGGGGGGGTCAGAGAATCAGGCCTGAATTTGCCTGTTATTACTAATTACTAAAATACTCCGCTGGACAGGAAAGTTAAAATTAAATTCTATATTCACGTGGAATTTTGAAATCGTACCAAAAAATTGTTGACTACATAGAAGCTTGGATGTTCATTTTTGTTAAAAAACAAATACATAAATTAAAACTCAAAAATAGTCAACTATAAAAAAGTCAGATTAGAATTAAGTTTCAGACTTCAGACTATATATATAGCATTGCCCTCTCCTAGGGCTAAAATAAAATTATACCAAGACCTATCCATAGTAAATACATAATGTTGATACAGAATTCAATAAATGAATACGTGGAAAAAACTCCACCTGGCTGATTCAGCGGTAGAGCACTCTGGCATGTATCTCGAGAATGGTTGGTTCGAATCCCGAACCATCGTCTTTGGGTTTTTTACCTCTGAGCGGCACTTTTTTGCACACCATGGGCTAAATGGTCAGGTCACAAGGGCTCAGAGGAAGTTGGGGGAGGGTTGGATTGTTTTATCTGAGCGGCACTTTTCTGCACACCATGGGCTAAATGGCCAGGTCACATGGACCCCGAAGGCTCAGAGAAGGTTGGGGGAGGGAACCCACTGGAACAGCTGTTGGGAGACAGATGGTAGCCTCCCGTCAAGGCCATCCAGCGTGTTCTTTAACGTGCACAGGGTATGGCTCTCCCGTACACGGGGCCACGGCTTAACATCCCATCCGACGGACGGCGGCCTTTCCAAGCCCATTGGTGTTCCCTACTGACCGTGGGCAGGGCGGGGAATTTTTGCGGAGATAAATCTCAACGCTGACCTAGCTGGGACTCGAACCTTGGAACTACAGATTACAAGCCTGGCGCGCTACCGCTGAGCCACCCCCGCCCCGAAGTTGGGGGAGGGGACCCACTGGAACAGCTGTTGGAAGACAGATGGCCATCCAGGCCATCCAGCGTGTTCTTTAACGTGCACAGGGCATGGCTCTCTCGCACACGTGGCCACGACTTTATGTCCCATCCGACGGATGGATGCCTTTCCAATTTCATTGGTGTTACCTACTGACTGAAGGCACGGAGTTTTGCGGAGATAAATCTAAATGCTGGTCCAGCTTGGACTAACTTGGGAATTGCAGATGACGATCCTGGCGCGCTACCCACTGCGCCATCCTCCGCCCCCAGAACAGTGTGGCAGAAAATAAAGAATTTTAATTCTCTTTGAAAACGAGCATTTAATATTCGTCAGAGGCAATACGTTTACTTTTGGGTTCCCTCTCCTTGGAAGCATATTGCACATCAGAGGTGGGGCGGCTCAGTCGGTAGCGCGCCAGGCTCGTAATCTGTAGTTCCCAGGTTCGAGTCCCAGCTGGGTCAGCGTTGAGATTTATCTCCGCAAAATTCCCCGCCCTGCCCACGGTCATTAGGGGACACCGATGGGCTTGGAAAGGCCGCCGTCCGTCGGATGGGACGTTAAGCCGTGGCCCCGTGTGCGGGAGAGCCATACCTGTGCACGTTAAAGAACACGCTGGATGGCCTTGACGGGGGGCTACCATCTGTCTCCCAACAGCTGTTCCAGTGGGTCCCCTCCCCCAACCTTCTGAGCCTTCGGGGTCCATGTGACCTGGCCATTTAGCCCATGGTGTGCAAAAAAGTGCCGCTCAGAGGTAAAACAACCCAACTGCACATCAGAGGTTAAGTCCGTATTCAAATGTTTGGTACAAAACACTTGGCTTTGGTTTATGCTTGTTATCTCCTTAAGGCATTGTTGTAGGTAAGATCTCCTGGGCACGAGGCTTATAAATTTGCTCTTCCAAGTCAAAAATCTAACTTTTTTTGAATCCAAAGTTTTTACCTTCTGTTCTGCACCACATTCCTTCAGTCTCTTTCTATATCATCACTTTAAGGTCCGAGGGAATAAAAATATCACTTGTAAGAATGTAATCAGTATAAGTCAGGTGGCAGTGATGGCCTGTTTATCTCGCTTTGACGTCACCTAACAGCGAAATCACACAATTCGGAAACGTTTGTATTAAAATTTAATCATATTAAGACATCAATATTTGAGCTTGAAAAATCAAACTTCAATCTTAATAAATTTAACGAAATATTCAAAGTAGTTATCTAAAATGTTAAAATTACTACACTGCTTTGGGGACAACCTGTATAATTAGGTAGTGCATCTTTCGATTACCACACTCCTTAATTTTAGTTTAGCCAGGAAACTCACCTGATAGCAATGATGCTGCCAATGCTGAGGGGCATTTTCCTGACCTGAGCAATAAATATTGCAGCCACTGCTTCGTACAAAGCTGTGCCATCCATATTTATAGTTGCACCCACAGGAAGACAAAACCTCGACACTCGGGGATCGACGTTATTCTTCTCTTCCAAGCATGCAATCGTCACTGGTAAAGTGGCAGAGCTGAAAAGTATTAATTAAATGCATTAACGTAAATCGTATAGATCAAAAGTGGAAGTCAGAGTTACAGCAGTATTTTAAAAACATTCTAAAAAAGATTAAAATTGCAAAATGTTTAAATGCGAGTGGTGGATGTCGTGTGCAAAAAAGATCAGAGGTAAAACAACCCTTAGAGGCAATCTCTTTTGCATTAAGTACAGTATCATGATCAGACTTATGGTAAGTGTACAGGGTGATTCAAAAATTATCGTTCAAATTTCGTGAGGAGGTAGGGAATACGTCAGGAAACCGATTTCACATAGGAAAGTATGTCCGCAAACGTCATCTACATGAACAAAATGGACAAGTAAAGCGAACACAAGGAAACAGTAAAGTGGTAACGAATGCGACTTTTATTCCAACAAGGTAAAGTACGGGTTCACAGTAGGTGCTCAGAATTGCGACCATTTACACGGACACAGGATTAACAGCGCCGTTGCATTGACCGCCGAACATTTTCAAAAACGCCTGGCATATCACGGACAATGCCTGCGGCGGCCACTATTCGTGCAACAAGGTCCATTTCACTGTCGACGGGGGTCTCGTACACATGGTCTTTCATGGCCCCCCACAAAAAGAAATCCATGGGCGATAAATCAGGTGACCTGGGTGGCCAAGCGATCAGTCCACCTCTACCGATCCATCGAGCTCCGAATGTTCGGTTCAGGTAATCACGCGCAACAATTGTGCTATGGGCTGGAGCCCCGTCATGTTGATACCACATATCTCGACGGATATGCGCAGGAACAGCGCCCAGAAAAGTCGGTAACACTGTCTCGAGAAATATTAGGTATTTCCGGCCTTCCAATCGGGGCGGTAGCAAGTAAGGTCCCAACAAACAGTCACCAATGATTCCAGCAAACACATTTACGGCAAAACGATGTTGCGCAGCGTGACTTCTCGTACCATGCGGGTTGTCGTAAGCCCACACATGTGAATTGTGTGTATTGAACACACCTTCACGAGTGAATGAAGCTTCATCTGTAATAAGGACAGAAGCTGGAAAACGGGGGTCCACGGCACCTTTCTGCATGAACCATTGTGCAAATTCCACACGCTTCGGATAATCGTCAGGATGCAGTAACTGCACCCTTTGCAGATGGTAAGGATGCACACGTTCCTCGTGCAGTATCCGCCACACTGCTGACTGAAAGACCCCAAGCTGCTGAGCAATAGCTCGTATGCTGGTATTCGGATTATCTTCGATGGACTGTAGGACTTGTTCTGTGACGTTGACAGTCCGCGTCAGTCGTCTTCTCCCCGTATCCTGCATGTTGCTGCGCAGTGAACCACGTTCGCGCAGATTGCGATGCACACGTGCAAACATTTGATGCTGCGGTATTCTTCTGTTGGGGTATCGGTCTTCGTAAACTTGCCTAGCTCGGCGGCCGCTTTCGCCAGCTGCCCCATATGCGAGATGCATATCCGCTAGCTCTTGATGCGTAAAACGATTCATCTTATCACTAGTAAGTCAGCTCATACACTGATGACAGCGGGAGTGGTCGGGTGAGCTGTACACTGGTTGGGTACACACAGCGCCCTCTACATACACATGCGTACATTTGCAGACATTCTTTCCTATTTGAAATCGGTTTCCTGACGTATTCTCTACCTCCCCACGAAATTTGAACACTAAGTTTTGAATCACCCTGTATATATGTCGCAGGGAGATGATAAAAATTGGGATTTGATCAAATCCCTAAGGTATATGATCAATTCACGGAAGATGTTAAAATAACAATTCTGTGGGGTGATTTCCCTGAAGAAAGTAAGTGATTTGATCAAATCCCTTAACTGTTTTAGTGAAAAGATGAAATAATATTGTTTAGATATTAAAAGTATTTATTTAGTAAACCATGCGTTATTAAATGTAGAATAGTTCATACAACAATAGTCATTGAAACATAAATTATTTATTCGAAACTAATTAACTAAAGAAATAGGTACTTAAGCTGATATTTTTAAAAACAGCATTATTAAATGTAGAATAGTTAATACAACAATAGTCATTGAAACAAAATTATTTCGGCTAGTACGGAATTGTAATAGCCGGTACATTGTACTTTTTTTCTTTTTTTCCGAATCGCCTTTTTCACCTCTCCTTTTTTTTTTACTTTCACCTCTTATTATCTCCTTTCCGAATCGCCTTTTTAAGGTATTCTTAATGTATCTCGATCTACAATACACCACCTGCCGAATTATTCAAAACGCCCTTCATGAGCGAAGGCCAAGTGAGAACGAATCTGTAAAGTGATGAATCTCTTGAGTATGAATCTTCGGGTCACGTGACTCCGTGGTCCGAATTATAATGAAACGCCCCGAATGAGCGGAGGCCAAGTGAGAACGAATCCGTCAAGTGGTGAATCTCTTGAGTATGAATCTTTAGCTCACGTGACACTACTTTGGACACTAGAAAGGGTTTTTTTTACCTTTCTGGGAAAAATGTTTAAGTAGTGGTGCTAATTTAAATTGTTCAATGATTGTGACAGCTTCTTCTATCCTTTCGCGAGTCCACAAAGGTTTTTCTTTTTCATGCCGCTTGTTCAAAAACGTCCTGATAGTTTCATTAAACTGTTCTTCAGATACAAATTCGGTCAGAGTTTGATTTTTTTCTATATCTGAAC
This sequence comes from Ryuthela nishihirai, assembly GCA_038380435.1. Lineage (NCBI taxonomy): Eukaryota > Metazoa > Arthropoda > Arachnida > Araneae > Heptathelidae > Ryuthela > Ryuthela nishihirai. The sequence goes on along the minus strand of JAWZYU010000019.1, from coordinate 66,536,458 downwards.
TCATTTTTCTACGGTAGGTACTTGATAAAACTCGAAATACAGAAAACAATAATAAAAATGCGCGCAACCCTCCTCGCGTAATGTTTGGGCGCTGGCCGGCACGGACGCCAGAGGGGAGCGGTGAGGTAAAGGGGAGTGGTAACAAGCGAAACATAGAGCTGTGCGAGTCCTGACTTGTTTATTTCATCTTTTCACTAAAACAGTTAAGGGATTTGATCAAATCACTTACTTTCTTCAGGGAAATCACCCAACAGAGTTGTTATTTTAACATCTTCCGTGAATTGATCATAGATAGACCTTAGGGATTTGATCAAATCCCTATTTTCATCATCTCCCTGCGACATATATATACTTGGCAATTTAGCGCATTGTGTGCAAAAAAGATCAGAGGTAAAACAACCCTTAGAAGCAATCTCTTTTGTATTAAGTACTATATCATAATGCGCTAAATTGCCCCCCCCCCCCAAGGGCTCAGGACCCACTGGACAGTTTAAGTTCTGTGCCCGGGTAAGGCATGGCTGTTTGTGTCGTTTTTCTGCTGAGGACCTGCCATCCTCTCAGACCTTCTATGGCATATAAACTGACAGGCTCCTATCAGACCACTGTGGCAAGCAGCTGATTGAGGGGGTATTTATTTTTATTATGAATTTACAGTAATGCCTCGATATGAATTAGATGCATTTCTATAGCTACATTCGGGTATTATATCAGGGAATACTCAGAGGGGTATTCGGGGGTCCTTTCCACAACGTTAAGAATGTTATTTAGATTCCACATCATAGAAATGCCAATTATAGCAGGTGAGAATTAATGATAAAAGACTGAAAATGTCTAACTTTCAAAAAATTGCTATTCCATTCTACGAGATAAGCGATATCGGTTTTTTTTGTATTCCGTAGTAAACAGTTTCTTGTTTTTGTAATTGAGACATATGTTAATTGAGCGATACCTTGAGGAGGTTCCAAAAGCAGTGGAGATGGCCTGAAGCATGTTGCACATGAATTGGAAAGGCCGTCTGCGGACGAAGATGAAGTAGAGAAGAGGAAGAGTGATGAGGCCGTGGATGAAGAGCCCTGCCAACACAGTTCCAGTGTATAAGCCAACCTGACCGGCAATCTTGGATAAGTCATCCATCTCCAAGATTTTTCCTGCCACTAGAAACAAGACACCCACAGGAGAAAACCTAGGCAAAGAGAATAACATAATATTACGATACATTCTTATACCAGTCACAAAAGTTTACTAAAAACATTTAAATTTTAAGGTGCATTGAAATTTTAATCTAATAAGCAATATGGAGATGAGGAAGAGAAGACAATGCTAATGCCATTGAATCACGTTTATTAGAGTTAAAGAGTTTAATAATCGCTTCGAGACTTTTTAAAGAACATTGAACAAAGACCAACTAATGTTTGCGCAAACATTTAATTCAAGGGCAATCTTAAAATTTTAAGGTTGTTGTTGTTTCACATCTGAGCGGCACTTTTTTTGCACACCATGGGCTAAATGGCCAGGTCACATGGACCCCGAAGGTTCAGAGAAGGTTGGGGGGAGGGGACCCACTGGAACAGCTGTTGGGAGACAGATGGTAGCCTCCCGACAAAGCCATTCAGCGTGTTCTTTAACCTGCACAGGGTACGACTCTCCCGCACACTGGGCCACGGCTTAACGTTCCATCCGACGGACGGCGGCCTTTCCAAGCCCACCGATGTCCCCTACTGACTGTGGGCAAGGCGAAGAATTCTTGCGGAGATAAATCTCAACGCTGACCCAGCTGGGACTCGAACCTGGGAACTACTGATTACGAGCCTGGCGCGCTACCGACTGAGCCACCCCCGCCCCACTTTTAAGGTGTTTTTAATAGCTGAACAGTTTGTGTGCTTGATTGCAGAACAATGGGATCCTAGTTCGAAGCCTGCCCGTTGTCTTCCTATCCTCACTGATCTAAGTGTTGGATTTACTTATTTTTTTTGATATAACAGTGTAAAATAGCCAGGTCATAAGAACCCCAAGGGTTCAGAGGTTGGTGGGGGGAAAGGGAACTCACTGGACAGTTGTTAGAAGACAAAACTTCCCGTCAAGGTCATCCAGCATATTCTTGAACGTACATAGGGTATGACCCTGCATAGGATATGTCCCATCCAATGGACGGAGCATTTCCAAGACCATCGGTAGCCTCTACTGACTGAGGGCATGGTTGGGTTTTACCTCTGAACGGCATTTTCCTGCACACCATAGGCTAAATGGCCAGGTCACATGGACCCCGAAGGCTCAGAGAAGGTTGGGGGAGGGGACCCACTGGAATAGCTGTTGGGAGACAGATGGTAGCCTCCCGTCAAGGCCATCCAGCGTGTTCTTTAACGTGCACAGGGTATGGCTCTCCCGCACACGGCGCCACTGCTTAACGTCCCATCCGACGGACGGCGGCCTTTCCAAGCCCATCGGTGTCCCCTACTGACCGTGGGCAGGGCGGGGAGTTTTGCGGAGATAAATTTCGACGCTGACCCAGCTGGGACTCGAACCTGGGAACTACATATTACGAGCCTGGCGCGCTACCGACTTAGCCATCCCCGGCCCTTAGGGGAGATTAATCTGAACGTTGGTACAGGTGGGACTCGAACCAGGGAACTACAGATTACGAGTCTGGCTCTGTACAAGAAGTAGGTAAACAGGACAGCTATTACGAGACAGACGGAAAGCCTCCAGTCGATGAAAATCACAAGAGTTTTTTTTTTTGGAAGATATTGTCTTTTGTTTAGATTCATTTTTTACTCAGACTTCATCGGAAAACCTTTCTCGGACTGTTAATATCAGGAACTGTTAAATAAGACTTTGCACTATTCTAAAAGACTTTTTCGCATTTGTTGAAAAGAATTTTTCTATATAATGAAAGATTTTAAGAGGAAATGATGAAGGGGTAATTCTTTAGTTTTTCTACTATATTTATTAATGGTGCAAATCTGAATGTTTACGATTACTTATCGAATACGAGATTGAAAATTGAAACCCAACTATTAAACTCTAGGAATTAATACAATTCGCTATAACTGAAAAATTAATGTAACACTCACCAGATGACTAGTTTTGTGATAATCATCATGGCATCACTAAGAGACGTAAAAACATCAAGCAGAGGTTTTCCAGCTTCTTTCATCTTGCCCAAGGTGATGCCCAGAACCACGGAGAATACAACCAACCCAAGGATGTTCGTTCCACCTCCCATTTCGTTCTTTATGATCCAGCTACGATAGTCGGGATCTGGAACAAAATTTTACACACACACTATTAAGCATTTTCTTGTGCGATTTCTTAGAACTTAATAACGACGTTTTGATATCTTAAGAGAGATGAAAATATTAAATGTATCTTTCAGTTTTTAATCTTACCTTTGTCAGAGGTAGCGTTTTCCGAAGAAGTGAAATTTGTTTCCGTAGAATTGAACTCTACTTCAGAAGAATTGAAACCAATTTCAGAAGAATTGAAGTTTGTCAAGTTTTGAATCATTGGCTGCTGCTCGGGCTTCACAAGAACAGTTGAATACTACGAACAAAAGAGTTACAAAAAATATATTTTAGCTTTTGCTTTAAATATTGAAAGTTATATTTCTTAAAATCTATGAAGTAAATATATCAATAGTCTTCAACCTAACTATCTCCATAACCCAAGAATAAATTAAAACCACTCAGGCAAAAATAATGAAAAATTATTAAATCGTAAATATAACAATAATTTTAAAAAAATGCACAATAAAATAAATTTAAAAAATAAATATTAAATAATGAAATAAAAAATAAAAATAAAATATATATATATATGTAATATAATACATAATTAACAAAAAAATTAAAAAGAAAAATCGTAAAAAATCTTTAAAAATGATAAAAATAATATATATTATATAAAAAAACATAAAAAATTGCAAAAAAAAATAAATAAAAATAAAACAAAAAACTATTTCAAAGAATAATAACTAAAAAAAAGCATTAAAAAAATTAATTCTCCAAACAAACTCTGAATGCTTCCCTGAAAGCATATACAGACATAAACACTCATAAAATCCTAAAATATCAATTTTCACTGGGCGACTATCTCTTACTTCTTTGCATGATATTAAGCATAATTTTGATAACCAAAATATTAATATATACGCGAACCCTAAATTTAAAATAAACATAATACCCACATACATCCAAAATTATTCTGAGAAAGCCTGTAGAAGGACCTCTCAATGCCACGTAACGTTAAATAACAACGAGAGAACATCCTTGTTTTCCTTGGAGTAGGATTCGTATGAGGGGAGATATAAATCGCCCTCCCCCCCATATGCTAAAATAATATTTTAACTATCCATCTCACATTGTATGGCGCATATTTTTAAATTATAGTAAATAAACTGAAGAAAGGTTCATTAAGCTTTTTTGTCTTTCACCATTTACAGGGTGTGTAAGAAATCTCCGTTCTCATTTTCCCATTAAAGGAACCATCTTTTTGAAAGAAAATATTGATCGCGTTTTGAGTAATCGGTGCCAAAGTTAACCGTGACCTTTTAACTGTGGTGATAGGCTCTTTTTCCTCCGTTGATAGTTGAAATAGCGATAGTGTCATACCCACTTCTAGATAATTCGTAGTCCCAGAACTTCTTTTCATTTAATTATTCCCATTAATATTTACCCGTGATGCTGGATGAAATTGTAGATTATCGGGATTTAAAACCGTGGTTAGCGCGCTTGGCTACTGATCTACGGGACCTGGGTTCGAGCCCCGGGTAAGGCATGGCTGTTTGTGTCGTTTTTCTGCTGAGGTCCTGCCATCCTCTCAGACCTTCTACTATGGCATATAAACTGACAAGCTCCTGTCAGACATCTGTGGCAAGCAGCTGCTTGAGGGGGTATTTATTTTTATTTTATTTACATTGGATCGTGTGAGCTCACAAAGACCTGGATCGTGTGGGCCCACTCAGAAATACTGAGCGTGTGCAGTTACCGTTCACAGCAAACTGGAGCGTGTGCAGTTACTGCACACGCTCCAGTTTGCTGTGAACGATAACTGGAGCGTGTACAGTTGCTGTACACGTTCCTGAGGTCCTGCCATCCTCTCAGACCTACTATGGCATATAAACTGACAGGCTCCTGTCAGACCTCTATGGCAAGCAGCTGCTTGAGGGGTTTTTTTTTTAGATGCGAGTCAGATGCGCTGTCTTCGAAAGAAATAAATGTCCAATGCACTAAGCACAAGAACGGCACATTCACACACATTATGTACCACATGGGAATGTGCTAGATTTTCTGGGCCTTAGCTGCTGTGCTCAACACCTTGCTTAATGAAATGGCTTAAATTGATATTCCTTGAACGCTTTCTTCAGTCAACGTAGCTTGAATGCTGCTTTGCTTCATGAGACGGAAATCTACTTTCCCGTATTATCTCTTTACAGACCTCAAAACTTCACGAGAGGATATCGTGATCCCTGCGTTCTTTGGGTTGTTTTACCTCTGAGCGGCACTTTTTTGCACACCATGGGCTAAATGGCCAGGTCACAAGAACCCCGAAGTTCAGAGAAGGTTGGAGGAGGGGACCCACTGGACAGCTGTTTGGAGACAGATGGTAGCCTCCCGTCTAGGCCATCCACAGCGTGTTCTTTAACGTTGGGTTGTTTTACCTCTGAGCGGCACTTTTTTCCACACCATGGGCTAAATGGCCAGGTCACATGGACCCCGAAGGCTCAGAGAAGGTTGGGGGAGGGGACCCACTGGAACAGCTGTTGGGAGACAGATGGTAGCCTCCCGTCTAGGCCATCCAGCGTGTTCTTTAACGTTGGGTTGTTTTACCTCTAAGCGGCACTTTTTTTCCACTCCATGGGCTAAATGGCCAGATCCTTCTCTTTCTCTTCTTTTCCACTCATGGGCTAAATGGCCAGAATTCTCTGAGCCTTCGGGGATTTAGCCTAATGGCTAAATCCCCGAAGGCTCAGAGAAGGTTGGGGAGGGGACCCACTGGAACAGCTGTTGGGAGACAGATGGTAGCCTCCCGTCAAGGCCATCCAGCGTGTTCTTTAACGTGCACAGGGTATGGCTCTCCCGTACACGGGCTTAACATCCCATCGACTGACGGCGGCCTTTCCAAGCCCATCGGTGTTCCCTACTGACCGTGGGCAGGGCGGGGAAATTTTGCGGAGATAAATCTCAACGCTGACCCAGCTTGGACTCGAACCTGGGAACTACATATTACGAGCCTGGCGCGCTACCGACTGAGCCACCCCCGCCTCCAGTTTGAATGAACCTCCGTATCTTAATGTTGCTTGAGGATTTTCCATAATATGACCACAAATGCTTTAATAACAGCAAATTGGCATGAACATTTGCATATTTTTTAAGCAATATTAAATATTTCAAATGCGATTACATTTAATATATGATGATTTCAGCTTTTAAGTTACAAAAAAAAATTTTATTCAACATTTTCTTTACACATCTTTTCTGAATTGTCTTACCTGTGCGAAGCAGGCTTCGATTATATTTGGAGGGAACATGTTCCTAAAAAACAAGGATAAAAATTTTAATAATTATTTTGGAAAAATGAATCACTAATGCATTGCACACATTATTTATAAGTTCAACTTAAATCTGTTTTTAAGAGTTTCCCCGGAAAATGATACAAAACGAGAATTAGTAGATTTTGATAACGTTTGATTAAATGAAACCATTTACTCTTGGATAAGAGTAGGGGGGGGGGGACCTACCAGTCTCTAGTCAGTCTCTAGGCCCTGGTTACTCTCCAGTTACTGTACCAGTTGAGCTAAGGCGGTAGTGTGATACACCGGGTTGGTTAGGTTTTTTTACCTCTGAGCTGCACTTTTTTGCACACCATGGGCTAAATGGCCAGGTCACAAGGATCCCGCAGGCTCAGAGAAGGTTGGGGGAGGGGACCCACTGGAACAGCTGTTGAGAGATAGATGGTAGCCTCCCGTTAAGGTCCATCCAGTGTTTTCTTTAACGTTGGGTTGTTTTACCTCTGAGCGGCACTTTTTTGCACACCATGGGCTAAATGGCCAGGTCACAAGGATCCCGCAGGCTCAGAGAAGGTTGGGGGAGGGGACCCACTGGAACAGCTGTTGAGAGATAGATGGTAGCCTCCCGTTAAGGTCCATCCAGTGTTTTCTTTAACGTTGGGTTGTTTTACCTCTGAGCGGCGTTTTTTTGCACACCATGGGCTAAATGGCCGGGTCACACGGACCCCGAAGGCTCAGAGAAGGTTGGAGGAGGGGACCCACTGGAACAGCTGTTGGGAGACAGATGCTTGGTAGTTTCCCGTCAAGGTCATCCAGCGTGTTCTTTAACGTGCACGTCAAGGCCATCCAGCGTGTTCTTTAACGTGCACTCTCTCTCGCACATGGGGCCAAGGCTTAACATCTCATCTGACAGACAACGGCTTTTCCAAGCCCATCGGTGTCCCCTACTGATCGTGGGCAGAGCGAGGAGTTTTGCGGAGATAAATCTCAACTCTGACCCAGCTGGGACTCGAACCTTGGAACTGCAGATTACGAGCCTGGCGCGCCACCGACTGAGCTGTTGTACTCCGGCCTAAGCAAGGTTACGATAAGGGGAAGAGACCACTGCCATAGAGTTCATGGTGTCGGAGAGCACTACTTGATATTTATACCTTATATTTGACGCGAACTAAGGTTCAAATAACCATGGGTCAAATAGTAATATATTTTATAATAAAAATAATAAATACCCCCTCAAGCAGCTGCTTGCCACAGAGGTCTGACAGGAGCCTGTCAGTGGCATATAAATGCCACAGTAGAAGATCTGAGAGGATGGCAGGACCTCAGCAGAAAATAACACGAACATCCATGCCTTACCCGGGGCTCGAACCCAGGTCCGAGTAGCCGAGCGCGCTAACCACTCGGCCACGGGACGGCAATATATTTTAGGTTAATATTTATTCGTTATTTTAACCTACATAATTTTTCGCACCTGCTTTCTTATCCAATATCAGTTGTGACTATCACTTGAGTGTGTTCATTAAAAACTTTTAAAGGAAACGTGTGTGTATATGGGCATGGCCATTTGAAACATCCACTATGTCCTGCTAAGATTTCAGCAACTAGTTAACTTTAAGAAGGCATAATGTAGGTTGACGTTTAAAAAAGGAATTTTGAATGAAAGCAGTTGCTTTAGGGTTGGGTTGTTTCACCTCTGAGCGGCACTTTTTTGCACACCATGGGCTAAATGGCCAGGTCACATGGACCCCGAAGGCTCAGAGAAGGTTGGGGGAGGGGACCCACTGGAACAGCTGTTGGGAGACAGATGGTAGCCTCCCGTCAAGGCCATCCAGCGTGTTCTTTAACGTGCACAGGGTATGCCCGCACACGGGGCCACGGCTTAACGTCCCATCCGATGGACGGCGGCCTTTCCAAGCCTATCGGTGTCCCCTACTGACCGTGGGCAGGGCGGGGAATTTTGTGGAGATAAATCTCAACGCTGAGTTGCTTTAGGGGTTGCATATTATTTTAAAATGAGTTGAACTGCATTTAAAGAAGGGGTGACTCGAACCCCAGAGAAAAAGGGTTTCGACACACTGTCTGTAATATCGCTGAAGCACTACTGAATACAACAGTTATTTTTTTTATGTTGTCCTTTGCAGAAAGATACTTTTATCACTACTTGAGGTGGAAGAGGTGAAAGTTTATCACGGAGTGGGGATAGGATTAGTTGCAACTGATTGCGACTTTCCTTTCTAACAATTTACTCATTCAAAATATTAATTCAAAATTTCTAGAAAAAGTTTAAATATGCCTCAGATTTAGGTATAAAAAGGCTACTCTTCGATTCAGAATTGCTAACTAATGAATTATTTCATTTTATTATTACGAGATTAATGTAAGGACACTGATTGGCTTCTCTCACCTCACCAAGTCCATGAGAGTGTCTTCTGTAGTGGATGGTTTCGGTTTCTTCCCTGGCATGTGCGAAGAATCAGAGTCTCCATCACCTCCAGGACGGATGCTGATGACCAAGATGATCCCCAGGATGATGGCGAGAACAGTCGTGGCCAAGTAATAGGTTACTGCGCGAAAGCCGATCTTTCCGGATAGTCTGGTATCGAGACAACCGAGGGCAGACACAAGACTCGAGACGATGAGAGGAAGGATCAGGCACCGGAGCATGCGCAGGAAGATCTCACCAGGATAGTTGACGTATAAGATCTCTCGTGGGGTCCAGGTTCGAGCTTCCCTGAGTCCAAAGCCGAGTGCAATGCCCAAGATGACTGCGAGGAAGGTGAGGATGGTGAGAGCATTCTGCTTGAGGCAGAGGAGTCCGCATGATGATTGCGATGATGAAGGATCTTCTTTGACTGGCAGGGCTGAGCCATTGGCTGTCTGCAGGGTGACTGATGACACGCCATTCGATGGCTTTGACTCCATCGTCAGCTGATCTCTTCCCTGTTGGTTAAAAAGAAAAACGTTAGAGATGATTAACGACCCACTTATGGCCGCTTAATGACGATCATCTTTATTAGATATGAGTTGGGTTGTTTACCTCTGAGCGGCATTTTTTTTTGCACACCGTGGGCTAAATGGCCAGGTCACAATGACCCCGAAGGTTGGGGGAGGCGACTCACTGGAACAGCTTTTGGGAGACAGATGGTAACCTCCCGTCAAGGCCATCTAGTGTGTTCTTTAATGCGCACAGTGTATGGTTCTCCCGCACACGGGGCCATGATTTAACGTCCCATCTGACGGATGGCGGCCTTTCCAAGCCCATCGGTGTCCCCTACTGACCGTGGGCAGGGCGGGGAGTTTTGCGGGTTGGGTTGTTTTACCTCTGAGCGGCACTTTTTTGCACACCATGGGCTAAATGGCCAGGTCACAATGACCCCGAAGGCTCAGGGAAGGTTGGGGGAGGGGACCCACTGGAACAGCTGTTGGGAGACAGATGGTAGCCTCCCGTCAAGACCAACCAGCGTGTTCTTTAACGTGCACAGGGTATGGCTCTCCCGCACACGGGACCACGGCTTAATCGAATATTTTTCAGTCTTTTTTTTCATAGGAGTTTAAGAAGTTACTGAGCTTTGTATCAGAGTTAATATTGACATAGACATGTACCCAGCATTTAAGTTTGGGATGGAATCTGAGTTGGGTTGTTTTACCTCCGAGCTGCACTTTTTTTGCGCACAAATGGCCGTGTCACAAGGACCCCAAGTGATCAAAGAAGGTTGGGGGAAGGGGACCCACTGGACAGCTGTTAGGAGATAGACGGTTGACTCCCGTCAAGGTCATCCAGTGGTTCTTTAACGTGCACAGGGTGTAGTTCTCCCGTACACGGGGTCATGGCATAACGTCCCATCCAACAGACAGTAGGCAGGGAGTTGGGGGGGGGGGGGGAGGGTCTGAGTATAAAGACTTGAGTGGGGGTTTTCCATTTACTAAAATATTCCACCGAACAGGAAATATTAAAATGATATTCTATATGGAATGAGATTTTACAGGTTTTTTTTATCTATTTTTAGTGTCGGATATAAAATATGGGGCTAAAATTGCACAAAGAACTGTTTTGGATTTCGAAGCAGGTATACAAATTTAAAATTTATAATCAGGCGAGAGGATTTTCGAGGGGGGGGGGGATACTTCCGAATTGTACAGTGCATAGTCGGAAAAAAAATATTTTGCATGCAATCCCCTTTGCTATCACAAAAATAATGCATTCTGTATTAAGGTGTTTTGAATTGTAAAAAAGAAAATCATTGGAGACCTTTCCATGCCTCATTTCAAAGCTTAGCAGTTCTCTTCCGTTTTGAACCCTTTCGAGTCGAATATGTTTAATACAGGCCACTGATTAGGAAGTGTTTTTTATTAGATGAAAACGTAAGTTATTTGATGACGTCTTCTATGAGGCATCTCATTGGAAAGCCCAAGTATGGGAATGAGAAAATCTTGCATTGACGAACGGATCCGACAAACGGTGATCCGAGCAACGGCACACCGGAAGACAAACGGTGATCCGAGCAACGGCACACCGGAAGACAAACGGTGATCCGAGCAACGGCACACCGGAAGACAAACGGTGATCCGAGCAACGGCACACCGGAAGACAAACGGTGATCCGAGCAACGCCACACCGGAAGACAAACGGTGATCCGAGCAACGCCACACCGGAAGACAAACGGTGATCCGAGCAACGGCACACCGGAAGACAAACGGTGATCCGAGCAACGGCACACCGGAAGACAAACGGTGATCCGAGCAACGGCACACCGGAAGACAAACGGTGATCCGAGCAACGGCACACCGGAAGACAAACGGTGATCCGAGCAACGGCACACCGGAAGACAAACGGTGATCCGAGCAACGCCACACCGGAAGACAAACGGTGATCCGAGCAACGCCACACCGGAAGACAAACGGTGATCCGAGCAACGCCACACCGGAAGACAAACGGTGATCCGAGCAACGCCACACCGGAAGACAAACGGTGATCCGAGCAACGCCACACCGGAAGACAAACGGTGATCCGAGCAACGCCACACCGGAAGACAAACGGTGATCCGAGCAACGGCACACCGGAAGACAAACGGTGATCCGAGCAACGGCACACCGGAAGACAAACGGTGATCCGAGCAACGGCACACCGGAAGACAAACGGTGATCCGAGCAACGCCACACCGGAAGACAAACGGTGATCCGAGCAACGCCACACCGGAAGACAAACGGTGATCCGAGCAACGCCACACCGGAAGACAAACGGTGATCCGAGCAACGGCACACCGGAAGACAAACGGTGATCCGAGCAACGGCACACCGGAAGACAAACGGTGACCCGAGCAACGGCATACCGGAAGACCCTCCCCTTGCAAGAAATGTCTCTGGGGGTTTCCTTTTGTTTCATTTAATGTGCACCGTCATATACTTTAATTTTAACCTTTCGAAAACATACATAATAAATATCTGACATATATTTCGGATTTCGTAATTCGACATTTTGGAATGAATTATTTTAAACTCCTTCGTAAAATATTGCTCCAGATGCTTTAACTTTTTGTTTTGCATTAAAAAGCTCCCTCTTCTAGTGCAGAAAATTATATCAGAGCAGCAAGACGTTCATGATGACGTTGGAAACATTGGTCTTAAGAGCGAAACAGGTAATGAAAGAGAAACCGATTGTTCATGCTGTTATTCGTTCAAAAGCTAAAAGGAAAAAAGAAAAATTCTCGTCTGTTGCTTTAAATAGTTGTAGATGAAGTTTCCCCATAAATTTTTCAAATGTTATTGAAGAGGCCCCTCATTGGGGGTTGGGTTGTTTTACCTCTGAGCGGCACTTTTTTCCACACCATGGGCTAAATGGCCAGGTCACATGGACCCCGAAGGCTCAGAGAAGGTTGGGGGAGGGGACCCACTGGAACAGCTGTTGGGAGACAGATGGTAGCCTCCCGTCAAGGCCATCCAGCATGTTCTTTAACGTTGGGTTGTTTTACCTCTGAGCTGCACTTTTTTGCACACCATGGGCTAAATAACCAGGTCACATGGACCCCGAAGGCTCAGAGAAGGTTGAGGGAGGAGACCCACTGGAACAGCTGTTGGGAGACATATGGTAACCTCCCGTCAAGGCCATCCAGCGTGTTCTTTAACGTACACAGGGTATGGCTCTCCCGCACACGGGCCACGGCTTAACGTCCCATCCGACGGACGGACGGTGGCCTTTCCAAGCCCATCGGTGTCCCCTACTGACCGTGGGCAGGGCGGGGAAATTTTGCGGAGATAAATCTCAACGCTGACCCAGCTGGGACTCGAACCTGGGAACTACAGATTCCCCTCATTGGGGGATTTCGGTCCTATCAGTACGCTCCCTAGATACAAGTCTAGGATTCGCTTGGATCATTTTTCTCCGTGGTGTGGAAAGGGTTAAAACATTCGGAAAAAATTGCTTTTATTCACCATCCTGTTTCCAAAAATTTCCTTTTTCTTTCTTATGCTAATATTTAAATGAAAAAAAGCCCATCGTGCCACTTACATGTTTCCATTCCATTTTAGGTGGATTCTGAGAGTAACTCGATAAACTGGAGTCAGCACGGTGAAGAAAGTGTACTAGGTTCAGGATATGAGGACAAAGTAGCTGTTAGTTATATGACAACAGTCTGTACTCAGAAATGACGTCACAGATCAGTCTCGGGCTGCCAGTGCTGATATCTTGACGGTGGGGAAGAGCTACGTCGCACGAGGTGCAGACCGACAAAGGTAATTGTTTTCAGAGATAACATGGAGGCTCGACAAAGGGTACTTCACCGCAGATAGTCAGAAATGTTCTGACAAACAAACCTGCGGAAAAATTATAAGTCCTTCAGATCTGGAATTTGTCCAGAATATTTGCTCATGTGGAAAAAGAGGGGGAAGGGAAAGTGCTGGAGTAATGCTCTCACCACCACTAGGGGCCGTAATTTCAGGTTTACATTGGCTAAGTTTCATTTGATGCCGGGTTGGGTTGTTTTACCTCTGAGCGGCACCTTTTTGCACACCATGGGCTAAATGGCCAGGTCACATGGACCCCAAAGGCTCAGAGAAGTTGGGGGAAGGGACCCACTGGAACAGCTGTTGGGAGACAGATGGTAGCCTCCCGTCAAGGCCTTCCAGCGTGTTCTTTAACGTGCACAGGGTATGGCTCTCCCGCACACGGGGCCACGGCTTAACGTCCCATCCGACTGACGGCGGCTTTTCCAAGCCTATCGGTGTCCCCTACTGACCGTGGGCAGGGCGGGGAATTTTGCGGAGATAAATCTCAACGCTGACCCAGCTGGGACTCGAACCTGGGAACTACAGATTACGAGCCTGGCGCGCTACCTACTGAGCCACCCCCGCCCCCTTTGATGCCGGAGATGGGCATTTTTTTTTCTGAGGGCTTTTGTGTCGAGTTATTTTACCTCGGATGCATTTTTTTTTTTACCAACCATGGGCTAAATGGCAAGGCTGGGAAGAGATGATCCACTGGAACAGCTGTTGGGAGATAGATAGTAGCCTCTCGTCAAGGCAATCCAGCGTGTTCTTTAATGAGCACAGAGTAAGACTTTCCCGCATACAGGGCAACGGCTTAACATCCTATCCGACGGACGGCTGTCTTTCCAAGCCCATTGATGTTCTCTTTCTCACCAAGGGTAGAGAGTCAGCGGAGAAAATTCTCAAAGCAAACAATTGACACTAAGAATGTGGGAATTGCAGATTCTGATCCTGATGCTCGATCAAAAAGATTTTCTAAGTTATTGAAATGTTTCCTTAGTTTTCACATTATGACCGCATAAATACTTTTATTACGTTATGACCATAAAAATTGCATATACACATATCAAGCAATCAAAATTAGTTTCAAAATTAAACGAAGTTAGCTGATACTCGAAATAAAAAATATACTCCGCACGAAAATGTCAAGTTTTTTCGTTGCCACGGATGGAACATTGTCCACCGGAAGAGCCACAGCAGTTTTAATGTGAAGAATATTCAATTTTAAAAATTGGCACGATATTTTTTCTAGACTTGTTTTCATTGGCTGTTCGATTAATTTTTTGCCATTAATCAGGGATTTTCACGTAATTTATGAATGAGGGGGTTACTTGACGTGAGCCGAGTGCATTTCATTGTCTCGGGCTAGATTTGGGTTGGGTTGTTTTACCTCTGAGCGGCACTTTTTTGCACACCATGGGCTAAATGGCCAGGTCACATGGACCCCGAAGGCTCAGAGAAGGTTGGGGGAGGGGACCCACTGGAACAGCTGTTGGGAGACAGATGGTAGCCTCCCGTCAAGGCCATGCAGCGTGTTCTTTAACGTGCACAGGATATGGCTCTCCCACACACGGGGCCACGGCTTAATGTTCCATCCGATGGACGGCGGCCTTTCCAAGCTCATCGGTGTCCCCTACTGACCGTGGGCAGGGCGGGGAATTTTGCGGAGATAAATCTCAATGCTGACCCAGCTGGGACTTGAACCTGGGAACTACAGATTACGAGCCTGGCGCGCTACCGACTGAGCCACCCCCACCCTCATTAATCAGGGATTTTCACGTAATTTATGAATGAGGGGGTTACATGACGTGAGCCGAGTGCATTTCATTGTCTCGGGCTAGATTTCATCGAACTATTCAGTCACAATTTAGCAGACGGAGACAACACCTACTCTCTTTTGCAAGTACCCTTCCATTTTCGTCATTATCAAAGGTAAACACTCTTTCGCAGTCGATCGCAATCTATTATCGCAATTCCACGAATCGTCTTTCCAGAGTTCAAGAAATTCCATCACGATAATCGACCCCGAAGAATCAATCTATCGTACTTCGCATTTTAAGCGAAAAGAAGAAGTACGCCAATTGCCCTTCCCCCTTTTGGAGTCTTTCCAGGTAATCACCAATGTCGAAATGTTGTTCGAGTTTCGCTTCAGCTCTCGGCTTAGATAACAAACTCGCTCTGATGACCTTCAAACGCAGGTCGACAAGACCAGATTTACTGTAGTTGTTCTATTTATCACCGACCACCTTGATTTAACATACATCAGTGACCACTGAATTACGACCGCCTCCCCATCGCATTTTAATCAGTGGAACGCTAATTTCTAAAGAGAGCATTTTTTGGTGGAAAATGCTACTCAAGGTCAAATATCAAAATTATCTCAATTTCCAACAATATTTGGACATTATTAAAAAAAGTTTGAAATTGTTACATATTCAAAATTCCATGATACGAATTTACCTCGGAATAGGATGAGGGGAGCGATACTCTTTGAAGACTTTAATATCGTATTTTCTAAGGTAGGGGTTTCTCAACGTGGGGTACGCGATAAAAATATTTTGGGGGTACGCCGTGAGAGCTCAAAAGTGGCTAGATCTAATAACAAAGTCGCTAAGTTGGTATTATTATCAGTGGCGGCTCGTAACTAAAATTAGTGGGGGTGCTGCTCCAGAAAATTTTTAGCCTTTGTTTTAAAACTGTAAAACAACCTTCAACCAGCACGCCAGGGTCGGCACTGCGGGAACGACAGTGCTCTCTCTCCCTTGCAGCCTCGCGTGTAGCTTCCTATGTGCGCATGCGCACAACAGTCAAATACCTCGCCGCTAGTACTGTGAAGTGCACAGTTCCATACAAAGATTTTTGTATCTTTTTTATAAACTGGGGGATGGCTACTGACATTAAGCTTAAGGATTATATATTGTACAAGTATAAAGAAAGAATTAAAGAAAAAAGAAAAAAGGACTCATTATATTAAATGTTATCGATAATATCAAGTTGAAATTGGGGGTGCTGCAGTTTCACAGTGCCTATACGCGGCCGCCACTGATTATTATAACTATAGTCAGGGCGTAGCGAAGGGCCATGGTTGTGGTGGTGGTGGGGGGGGGGAGAGAGAGAGAGAAATCAAAAATTTTCCAACTGGAAAATCAAATTTTGCTAACTGATCAAATGTCTAGCTTTTTGCTAGAAAACAAAAACTCTTGCATTTTGCCAATTGACTTCCAATTTTGCCAACTAGCCATAATTTCACAGAAATTATCAATATCTACATCTTGTCTGAATTTTAGCAAGTCAGTGTGAATTTTCCCTTGATTTGGCCAACTCTTCTTAATTTCACAAAACCAATTCCAATCTTAACATCTCTCCTTATTTGTCAAGTCACTTCAAAATTTTCAAACTCCCCAATATTTTGTCAAGTTTTCTCTATTTTGTCAACTCTTAATTTCACAAACCCAATCCCAATTATCACACCTCGCCTATATTCCACCAAGTGGATTCGAATTTTGCCAACTACCTTAGATTTTGCCAACTCGCCTATATTTTACCCAGTGGATTCGAATTTTGCCAACTCGCCATAATTTTACAGAAAAATATCGCAATTTTTACATCTTCCCTGAATTTGCCAAGCCACTTCGAATTTTATCAACTCTCCTTAATTGCAAAAAGGCACAATTTTCACAACTCCCCTGTATTTTACCAGTGGCTTCGAATTTTTCCAACTTCCCTACATTTTGTAAAGTTTCCTCGATATGTCCAACACTCCTTAATTTCACAAAAATAAATCCCAATTTTTTGCAACTCGCATGTACTTTACCAAGTGGTTTCCAGTTTTGCCAACTTCCTTAGATTTTGCCAAGTTGCCTCGATTTTACCAACTCGACTTAATTTCGCAAAACAATTCCAATTTTGGCATCTCTCCTGAATTTGCCGTCACGGCAAAATTTTGGAGTTTGAAAAATTTGAAGTTTTCTCGATTTTGTGAATTCTTAATTTCACAAAAACAATCCCAATTTTCACAAATCGCCCGTATTTTACCAAGTGGATTCGAATTTTGTCAACTGCTCTAGATTTTGCCACCTCGCCACAATTTTACAGAAAAAAAAAATCAAAATTTTTAGATCTCACCCGATTTTTTCCAAAGTCACTCTGAATTTTGCTAGCTCCCAAGATTTTCTAACTCTCCTAGATATTGCGAAATTGCCTCGATTTTGCCAACACGCCGTAATTTTACAGAAAAAAAGATTGCAATTTTCACATCTCACCTGAATTTTGTCAACTCTCCACGATTTTGCCAACTGCCCCTAGTTTTTGCTAACTCCTTACGTTTCCCAACTCTCCTAGATTTTCCCAACTCGCCATAATTTTACAGAAAAAAAAATCCAAATTTTCACATCTCACCTGAATTTTGCCAACTCTCCACGATTTTGCCAACTGCCCCTAGTTTTTGCTAACTCCTTACGTTTCCCAACTCTCCTAGATTTTCCCAACTCGCCATAATTTTACAGAAAAAAAAATCCAAATTTTCACATCTCACCTGAATTTTGCCAACTCTCCACGATTTTGCCAACTGCCCCTAGTTTTTGCTAACTCCTTACGTTTCCCAACTCTCCTAGATTTTCCCAACTCGCCATAATTTTACAGAAAAAAAAAAATCCAAATTTTCACATCTCACCTGAATTTTTCCAACTCTCCACGATTTTGCCAACTGCCCCTAGTTTTTGCTAACTCCTTACGTTTCCCAACTCTCCTAGATTTTCCCAACTCGCCATAGTTTTACAGAAAAAAAAATCCAAATTTTCACATCTCACCTGAATTTTGTCAACTCTCCACGATTTTGCCAACTGCCCCTAGTTTTTGCTAACTCCTTACGTTTCCCAACTCTCCTAGATTTTCCCAACTCGCCATAATTTTACAGAAAAAAAAATCCAAATTTTCACATCTCACCTGAATTTTGTCAACTCTCCACGATTTTGCCAACTGCCCCTAGTTTTTGCTAACTCCTTACGTTTCCCAACTCTCCTAGATTTTCCCAACTCGCCATAATTTTACAGAAAAAAAAATCCAAATTTTCACATCTCACCTGAATTTTGTCAACTCTCCACGATTTTGCCAACTGCCCCTAGTTTTTGCTAACTCCTTACGTTTCCCAACTCTCCTAGATTTTCCCAACTCGCCATAATTTTACAGAAAAAAAAAATCCAAATTTTCACATCTCACCTGAATTTTGCCAACTCTCCACGATTTTGCCAACTGCCCCTAGTTTTTGCTAACTCCTTACGTTTCCCAACTCTCCTAGATTTTCCCAACTCGCCATAATTTTACAGAAAAAAAAATCCAAATTTTCACATCTCACCTGAATTTTGCCAACTCCCTACGATTTTTGCCACGTCACTCCAAATTTTGCCAACTGTCCCTAGATTTTGCCAATTCCCTAAGTTTTGCCAACTCTCCATAATTTCACAGAAAAAAAATCCTAATTTTTACATCTCACCTGAATTTTGCGAACTCCCCACGATTTTGCCAAGTCACTCCGAATTTTGTCAACTCCCCAGATTTTGTCAAGTCACTCCGAATTTTGCCAACTCGCCTGTATTTTATAATTATAATATTATATATAATATTATATTATATATATATTTATATTAAATATATTAGTATAAAGTATTAGTATTTATATTTATAATTTTGCCAACTGCTCTAAATTTTGCAGTCTCCATTTTCCAAACTCACTCAGATTTGCCAATTTGCCTCAATTTTGACAACTCCCTTTAATTTTTCAAAAATAAAATTACAGATTTTCACAACTCACCTAGATTTTACGTTGTTAGGTTGTTTTACCTCTGAGCGGCACTTTTTTGCATACCATGGGCTAAATGGTCAGCTCACATGGACCCCGAAGGCTCAGAAGGTTGGGGGAGGGAACCCACTGGAACAGCTGTTGGGAGACAGATGGTAGCCTCCCGTCAAGGCCATACAGCGTGTTCTTTAACGTGCACAGGGTATGGCTCTCCCGCACACGGGGCCACGGCTTAACGTCCCATCCGACGGACGGCGGCCTTTCCAAGCCTATCGGTGTCCCCTACTGACCGTGGGCAGGGCGGGGAATTTTGCGGAGATAAATCTCAACGCTGACCCAGCTGGGACTCGAACCTGGGAACTACAGATTACGAGCCTGGCGCGCTACCGACTAAGCCCCCCCCGCCCCCCTAAATTTTACGAAGTCGCTTCGAATTTTGCCAACTCCGAGTTACTTTGGGGGGAGCCTCCACCTATCCCCCCCATGGTTACGCCCCTGCATCTTTCTAAAATTTCCTATTTTTTGAACCTACAATGATTCTCGGAATGAATTGCCCATACCGAGAGATTGACGAAACTAAAAAACAAATACTTTTTGTATGGGCAATTCATTTTGAGATGCGACAGTTTTTATCTCCTTCGGTAAGCAACTTAAAAAGTACAATAAAAAATGTCAACCTTCGAGTTGAGAGTTACGAGCATTTGAATAAGAATTGTCCCTTTGCAGCGTCACCTTCTTTATCAGTCAATTGCTCATCTATAACGAAAAAGAACAAAGCGAGCGTCAACATTATAAAGCTGTAAATCTTTCAGTAGCCAACAGGTGGCGATGCAATCGACGTCGTCTGCTGTCACCAAGAGTGTTGCCAACAGAAAGCTAATTTTTTAGATATAAACATCAACTATTTGTATTATTTTTCGATGAAGTAATCGAACTAAACGCCTCAAAACCTTGAAATCCACTGAATTTTCCTTCAAATCTACGGCACTGGCGAGAATGCGTTTTTTTTTTTATGTTTTTGCCAATTTATCCGGAACTTAGCATTATTGCCGTCCCATGGCCGAGTGGTTAGCGCGCATGACTACTGATCTAAGGGACCTGGGTTCGAGCCTCGGATAAGGCATGGACGTTTGTGTCGTTTTTCTGCTGCGGTCCTGCCATCCTCTCAGACCTACTCTGGCATATAAACTGACAGGCTCCTGTCAGACCTCTGTGGCAAGCGGCTGCTTGAGGGGGGATTTATTATTTATATTTTTTTTATTTAGCATTATTGCAATTCAGAAAATTTTTAAGAAACGTTTCGCCAGCAGTTTGTACACAATTTTCGTTTAAACATATCTTTATCTTGGAGTGAATTCTGGTAGCCGATTGGTTAACGAGCTTGGCGCGTTAACCAATCGGGATTTCGAGCCCCTGGTAAGGCATGATGATGATGTCTTTCTGCGCCTTTCTCAGATTCATCTCTGGAGTATTAGACGGACAGGCTCCTTTCAGACCTGTATGGCAAGCGGCTGCATCAGGGATTTTTCTTTTTATACTGCATTTGGTAACTTTTGATATTTCTTTGCGAAATATCCCTTTTGTTGCCTCCTAGTGGTTAGCGCGCTTGGCTACTGATCTGCGGAACCTGGGTTCGAGCCCCGGGTAAGGCATGGATGTATGTGTCGTTTTTCTGCTGAGGTCCTGCCATCCTCTCAGACCTTCTACTTTGGCATATAAATTGACAGGCTCCTGTCAGACCTCTGTGGCAAGCAGCTGCTTGAGGGGGTATTTTATTTTGATTTTTTTTTATCAGTATCAGCGATTCATTAGTCATTTTGCAATACCAAATAGATTAACTATTAAAACATTTATGTATCTAATTGAAACTTTCAGTTGTTATAACTACATCATCAGCGTGACGTCCCATTCCACCTAATGGTAATTATATTTTTGCTTCCCAGATTAAGGAATTTAATTTTTTCATGTCTGCAAGTCTTTTGCAAGGATCAGTTAAAGCAAACGAATTTCTTGTCTAGAATATCATTACCAAGGATTACATAATCTGAAGTCTAAAAGTCTGTATAGGTAATGTTTTCTGAATGGTGTTCCGCAAACTAGGGACGTACCGAAGGGAAGGTATAGGGTTGGGTTGTTTTACTTCTGAGTGGCACTTTTTTTGCACACCATGGGCTAAATGGCCAGGTCACAAGGACCCCGAAGGCTCAGAGAAGGTTTGGGGAGTGGATCCACTGGAACAGCTGTTGGGAGACAGATGGTAGCCTCCCGTCCAGGCCATCCAGCGTGTTCTTTAACGTTGGGTTGTTTTACCTCTGAGCGGCACTTTTTTGCACACCATGGGCTAAATGACCAGGTCACAAGGACCCCGAAGGCTCAGAGAAAGTTGGGGGAGGGGACCCACTGGAACAGCTGTTGGGGGACAGATGGTAGCCTCCCGTCAAGACTACCCAGTGTGTTCTTTAACGTGCACAGGGTATGGCTCTCCCGCACACGGAATCACGGCTTAACGTACCATCCGACGGACGGCGACCTTTTCAAGTCTATCGGTGTCCCCTACTGACCGTGGGCAGGACGGGGAATTTTGCGGAGATAAATCTGAACGCTAACCCAGCTGGGACAATTTTTAGGGTAAAATAGGAGATAATCAAATATCATTATTAGGGGATACGAGTAGAATTCTGAGTGTAGAAATTTACCTTCACATAGACTTCGTCTGATAAAATAAAGAAAACATTGATTTCAACAGAAAGAAAATATCACCCAAAACTTACCCTCGCCAACTTACCTCTCTGATCGTAATGGCGATTTCTGTGGTAAAGGAAGACATTGGAAGCAACCTACGCAGTGCCATTTTGACGAACGTCACCCGCGGTTTGTTTGCTTAAGCACATTGAAAATTCTCCCACCTGTGCTAGTGCAAACAAAAAAAGGCATTTCGTGAGCAGCTCGGCCGTTGGCGACGTCCACTGCTGCAGGATAACAAACTCAAATATAAATTGCAAAAAGGGTTTAACGAACAGTGGGCAGAGAATCTGATTTATGTCTCAGCGGGCATGACCTGTGAATAAATCAGTTTAAGATAGAGAAATTTGGGAGTAGATTCTGTCAGGTGTATAATAAAAAAAATAAATAAATACCCCCTCAAGCAGCTGCTTGCCACAGAGTTCTGACAGGAGCCTGTCAGTTTATATGCCAGAGTAGGTCTGAGAGGATGGCAGGACCTCAGGAACGTGTACAGCAACTGTACACGCTCCAGTTACCGTTCACAGCAAACTGGAGCGTGTGCAGTTACTGCACACGCTCCAGTTTGCTGTGAACGATAACTGCACACGCTCAGTATTTCTGTGAGTGGGCCCACACGATCCAGGTCTTTGTGAGCTCATACGATCCAATGCAAATAAAAAAATAAATCCCCCTCAAGCAGCTGCTTGCCACAGAGGTCTGACAGGAGACTGTCAGTTTATATGCCAGAGTAGAAGATCTGAGAGGATGGCAGGACCTCAGCAGAAAACAACACGAACATCCATGCTCGAACCCAAGTCCCGTAGATCAGTAGCCAAGCGCTCTAACCACTCGGCCACGGGACGGCTGTGGGTCTGATAGAAGAGAAAAATTAAAATTTGTATACTTCATGCATTCTTCAAGAAGTTTTTTAAACAGCTGTAAAATGGATGACAAAACGTTATATTGCTTTGGAAATTCAGTCTCTTTTCCCTCCCCTAGATTTATTTTTTTTCTAGATCCGGGCATGTCTCTCCCCAAAAGGTGAGGGTCAGTAGTAACCTTGGCACTGAAGTCCCCCTAAAAAGGGTAATATCTCGTTTTTTGGCAGAATTCAAAATGTCTTGAAGTAGTCCGTAAAATCTATCCTTCTCATCCTCAGTGGGGTCATAACAACAGATAACTTTCAAGTCTAACAGATTGGATTGTTTTACCTCTGAGCGGCACTTTTTTGCACACCATGGGCTAAATGGCCAGGTCACAAGGACCCCGAAGGCTCAGAGAAGGTTGGGGGAGGGGACCCACTGGAACAGCTGTTGGGAGACAGATGGTAGCCTCCCGTCAATGCCATCCAGCGTGTTCTTTAACGTGCAGGGGATAGGTCTCTCCCGCACACGGAGGCACGGCTTAACGTCCCATCCGACGGACGGCGGCCTTTCCAAGGCCATCGGTGTCCCCTACTGACCGTGGGCAGGGCGGGTAGCTTTGCGGAGATAAATCTCAACGCTGACCCAGCTGGGACTCGAACCTGGGAACTACAGATTACGAGCCTGGCGCGCTACCGACTTAGCCACCCCCGCCCCCAAGTCTAACGGCTTGTCTGAAATTTAGCTGTAAGAAACCTTTCATTAATGCACTTATATCCTAGAAGAACATCACTAGCGTGTCTTCTTAGAAGCAAACCTACGCCTGGGAGATGTTTATTGTCTTCCCTCCCTCAAAAGAGAAATTTGTGTGTTTTTTTAAATGACCTTTATCTGTCCATCTGGTCTCTTGCAAGCCGAGAACATCAAGGTTATAATGGTAGAATTCTTGCGTGAGAACACCAAAGAATATGCTCTGTGCAGAGTCCTCACTTTCGAAGAATGTGATTCAACAATTGTGTAGAAATCAAACCTATTGATCAATGAGAAAAGAGCAGACGAGAAGGGTTGGGTTGTTTTACCTCTGAGCGGCATTTTTTTGCACACCATGGGATAAATGGCCAGGTCACATGGACCCCGAAGGCTCAGAGAAGGTTGGGGGAGGGGACCCAGTGGAACAGCTGTTGGGAGACAGATGGTAGCCTCCCGTCAAGGCCATCCAGCATGTTCTTTAACGTTGGGTTGTTTCACCTCTGAGCGGCACTTTTTTGCACACCATGGGATAAATGGCCAGGGTTGGGTTGGGTTGTTTTACCTCTGAGCGGCACTTTTTTGCACACCATGGGCTAAATGGCCAGGTCACAAGGACCCCGAAGGCTCAGAGAAGGTTGGGGGAGGGGACCCACTGGAACAGCTGTTGGGAGACAGATGGTAGCCTCCCGTCAAGGCAATCCAGCGTGTTCTTTAACGTGCACAGGGTATGGCTCTCCCACACACGGGGCCACGGCTTAACGTCCCATCCGACGGACGGCGGCCTTTCCAAGCCCATCGGTGTCCCCTACTGACCGTGGGCAGGGCGGGGAAATTTGCGGAGATAAATCTCAACGCTGACCCAGCTGGGACTCGAACCTGGGAACTACAGATTACGAGCCTGGCGCGCTACCGACTGAGCCACCCCCGCCCCAATAATAAATGGCCAGGTCACATGGACCCCGAAGGCTCAGAGAAGGTTGGGGGAGGGGACCCAGTGGAACAGCTGTTGGGAGACAGATGGTAGCCTCCCGTCAAGGCCATCCAGCGTGTTCTTTAACGTTGGGTTGTTTTACCTCTGAGCGGCATTTTTTTGCACACCATGGGATAAATGGCCAGGTCACATGGACTCCGAAGGCTCAGAGAAGGTTGGGGGAGGGGACCCACTGGAACAGCTGTTGGGAGACAGATGGAGCCTCCCGTCAAGGCCATCCAGCTTGTTCTTTAACGTGCACAGGGTATGGCTCTCCCGCACACGGGGCCACGGCTTAACGTCCCATCCGACGGACGGCGTCCTTTCCAAGCCCAACGGTGTCCCCTACTGACCCCGTGGGCAGGGCGGGGAATTTTGCAGAGATAAATCTCAACGCTGACCCAGCTGGGACTCGAACCTGGGAACTACAGATTACGAGCCTGACGCGCTACCGACTGAGCCACCCCGCCCCTCAGACGAGAAGGCCTTCAATTGACTTCTAGAGAGGAAATTAAGAATTATGGAAGATTTTGGAAAGATTAACGAGAAAAACAGATCGATGTGGTATGGACATATGTTAAGGGGTTAGCGGAGAAAATGTAAAAGCAGGTACAGTTTGGACTGATCTGGCATATTAGACGAATCTGGTTCGCTACCGACTGAGCCAACCCCACTCACGTGGGTCAGCAGACCCTTAAATCAACAACAGAAATAGACTGTGCATGATGTCATACGAATGAGGTTCACACATTGCGAAAGCGAAACGAGACAGTCACGTAATTACGCACTTCGTTATGTTTCCGGAAGAGGGATTGGAGCCATTATGCATCACGGGTTGACTGAGCTAACCAATCACCTTTCAAACCAAGAAGTGATCTTTTAGATCATTGGTTGATTGACAAGTAATTAATAGCTCAATCAACCAAGGGCGTAAGGGAGAACTGCCGATGCTTTTTGTTTCAAAACTGCTCCTCGTCTTATCCTTCCTATTAAGGGGAATGAGCAACTTCCTTTGGACAGCAACGGGAAATTGGTGGCGCAAGCCTTCATGGGAAGACTCCTTCCGTTGACCTTCATATCCCCATGTAGCAGTGTGGTGTCGTGCATCTTGTTAAGGTTGGGTTGTTGGGTTGTTTTACCTCTGAGCGGCACTTTTTTGCACACCATGGGCTAAATGGCCAGGTCACAAGGACCCCACAGGCTCAGAGAAGGTTGGGGGAGGGGACCCACTGGAACAGCTGTTGGGAGACAGATGGTAGCCTCCCGTCAAGGCCATCCAGCGTGTTCTTTAACGTGCACAGGGTATGGCTCTCCCGCACACGGGGCCACGGCTTAACGTCCCATCCGACGGACGGCGGCCTTTCCAAACCCATCGGTGTCCCCTACTGACCGTGGGCAGGGCGGGGAATTTTGCGGAGATAAATCTCAACGCTGACCCAGCTGGGGCTCGAACCTGGGAACTACAGATTACGAGCCTGGCGCGCTACCGACTGAGTCACCCCCGCCCCAAAAATCTTGTTAAGATGGATGTTTCTGCTCATAACTGATATCACAAGTAATCGAAACTCGACAGAATTTGGGTTTTAGTACAAAGGAATGGACATTCATCCCCCCCAACCCTCCTCCCCACTTTTGACGTATCACAGGTTGTAGTTTTGTTTTTCGATGTGCAAGTAGGTTATATTTACGATGCATTATGTTGAAACTTCCGTCTTTTTGGCTGGGGAATTCCCCACTTTGCTTATAAACTTAATATAAATATAAATCGGGACTTGCTCAATTGTTGAGATTTTTGAGGCGCGCATTCGTCCTAATCAACTGGTTATACTGGAAATGTGTTTATGGACGATATACGGTCTTTCCAAGCTCATCGGTGTCCCCTACTGACCGTGGGCAGGGAGTTTTGGGGAGATAAATCTCAACGCTGATCCAGCTGGAACTCGAACCTGGGAACTGCAGATTACGAGCCTGGCGCGCTACCGACTGAGCCATCCCCCGCCCCACTATTTCGGACAATCCTTCCAATCACAACGGCGATTTTTCTCACCGAGGTCAGGCGGGTCAGGTGTTGGGTCAGGGCGTTGAAAGCACGAAGGTCTATTACCTTTGAGTTCAACGCGTGGTAATGTCCTCCTACAGTACGAACTACATATCATTTCGTCGAGGCAAATTCTTTTCCGGATTGGCCAATCTATGCTCGCTGCTTCATTGCTTCCAACTGCCAAGACTGCGACGCACAGAACCACAAGGTGCGAAAGAAAGAAACGCCCGCATTTTTAATTTTTCGAAACAGTTCCGTACGGCAAAGTGAAGGTGACCTTTTAACCGACAGCAGTCGCCATCTGAGGTCGTACGTTTATTTGGGCAGTGCTTAAAAAGGTCACCTGTCGCTAATGAGGGTGTTCAAGGTCGATGAAGGATGCAGAATGGTAGCAGTTAGAAAGCGATTTACTCTGAATGAATGGCCTCTTTATTGCTTAGCAACGGATGCAGTTAGAGGAAATACAGGGTCAGGTTTAATTTCGTTAAAACAGAAATCGTCCAGTTCTATTACCGTCGAATGACACTTTGTGCACAAAATGGGTTGTTTTACCTCTGAGCGGCACTTTTTTGCACACCATGTGCTAAATGGCTAAGTCACAAGGACCCCGAAGCTCAGAAGGTTGGGAGAGGGCACTCACTGGAACAGCTGTTGGAATTTTGGGTTGTTTTACCTCTGAGCGGCACTTTTTTGCCCACCATGGGTTAAATGGCCAAGTCACATGGACCCCGAAGGCTCAGAGAAGGTTGGGGGAGGGGACCCACTGGAACAGCTGTTGGGAGACAGATGGTAGCCTCCCGTCAAGGCCATCCAGTGTGTTCTTTAACGTGCAGAGGGTATGGCTCTTCCACACACGGGACCACAGTTTAACGTCCCATCCAAAGGACGGCGGCCATTCCAAGCCCATCGGTGTCCCCTACTGACCGTGGGCAGGGCGGGGAATTTTGCGGAGGGAAATCCCAACGCTGACTCGGCTGGGACTCGAACCTGGGAACTACAGATTACGAGCCTGGCGTGCTATCAACAGAACCACCCCCCACACAACTGGTGTATTAAAAGAAAAATTTATTACTTGTGTGAAGCGGGTGTTAGCGGAGAAAATCTCAACACAGGCACAGTAATCTGGGAACATCAGGTTAAAGCGAGCTATCGACTGAATCAATGCCAACCCCATTGGAAAAGGAGTGGGATAAGCATTTAATCAGGAGCATCCGAGAGATGCTCTTTTGAAAATCGGAGATTTTCTTGAAGAAAAAAAAAAAATCCTGGGGTTTGGCATGAATTTGATGAATACATTTTAGATTTTTAAAAAACTGTACTGAATTCATTGGATTGCATTTTTTACCTCTGAGCGGCACTTTTTTGCACACCATGGACTAAATGGCCAGGTTACATGGACCCCGAAGGCTCAGAGAATGTTGGGGGAGGGGACCCACTGGAACAGCTGTTGGGAGACAGATGGTAGCCTCCCGTCAAGGCCATCCAGCGTGTTCTTTAACGTGCACAGGGTATGTCTCTCCCGCACACGGGGCCACGGCTTAACGTCCAATCCGACGGACGGCGGCCTTTCCAAGCCCAACGGTGTCCCCTACTGACCGTGGGCAGGGCTGGGAATTTTTGCGGAGATAAATCTCAACGCTGACCCAGCTGGGACTCGAACCTGGGAACTACAGATTACGAGCCTGGCGCGCTACCGACTGAGCCCCCCCCCCCTGAATTCATTGAATGGGTGGTTTAAAATTATACTTATTTAAATAACTTTCGAGGTCTTAGGGTTGAGATTGGAATTTTTATTTTTAGTATTACGCGCGCAAAAAATGCAGCCCAAAGGTAAAACTGCAAAATCTATCACTGAAATAGAGAAAGAAAAATTGCCTTCATACTTTTTGAATGCGCAAAATAAAGTGAAAACTTTTATCCAGCAGATAGAATTCGATGCTCAGAGCGTGCGTTTTGCCCACGGTCCAATGGTTTCGTCTGCAGCTGTTGTCCCCGCCGGCAGACGCCTTCCGCTTTCATTCCAACATGGATGACTGCTTCCGGAAAGAGTGCGTGTGGCACCGGACGCCGAATCTGGTTCAATCCAACATCCACAGCATGAAAATAGAGCACGGCAGGCAGATGATGGTACGGGAGGAGGGGGGGGGGCGTGGTCAGAGCTTAATAAATAGTAGACAATAGTTCAAAAGGAAATACCATGCAAAGAGAGGGGGGGGGGGGAAACGATCATTTGTAGATTTTTTTTTCAGATTTTGGCTACCATTTGTCCATAAGGAGCGACAGGTTTTACCTTTGGGTGTTTCAAAATATCACCCCTTAGAAATTTCGAATGCTCAGTAGGGTGGAACGCATCTACGTTGCGTTCCACCCTACCAAAGTCAATGGATGTCCATAAATGTCTCGCCTCGATGGGGTTTGGGTTGTTTTACCTCTGAGCGGCACTTTTTTGCACATCATGGGCTAAATGGCCAGGTCACAAGAACCCCAAAGGCTCAGAGAAGGTTGGGGAAGGGGACCCACTGGAACAGCTGCTGGAAGATAGATGGTAGGCTTCCGTCAAGGCCATCCAGCGTGTTCTTTAACGTGCACAGGGTATGGCTCTCCCGCACACGGGGCCACGGCTTACCGTCCCATCCGACGGACGGTGGCCTTTTCAAGCCCATCGGTGTCCCCTACTGACCGTGGGCAGGGCGGGGAATTTTGCGGAGATAAATCTCAACGCTGATCCACCTGGGACTCTAGCCTAGGAACTGCAGATTACGAGCCTGGCGCGCTACCGACTGAGCCACCCCCGCCCCCACCTTGATGGGCGAGGGAGTGGAGAGGTTAAGGGGAGTTTTTGCCGACAATGGTCTAAATGGCGAAGTCACAAAGACCAAAAGGGATCAGAAGGTTTAGAGGGGAAGAGACGAGTTGTCAGGAACAAGGCTGTCCTGCACACGGAACCACATCTTAAAATCCCATCCGATAGCTGGCGTTGAGGGCCGCAGTTTCACTTTTTGGATCTGGGGTTGGGTTGTTTTACCTCTGAGCGGCACTTTTTCTGCACACAATGGACTAAATGGCCAGGATCACAAGGATCCCGAAGGCTCAGAGAAGTTGAAGGAGGGGACCCATTGGAAGAGCTGTTGGGAGACAGATGGAGCGTCCCATCAAAGCTTTGCATCTGGGGAGAAAGATGGAAAGGAGAAAGAATATTCACAAGTTTTCTGCAATTGAAATATTTAGAACGAGTCACGTGAATGAGATAAAGCCATGTTACATGCTTACCCGAACTTATTAAACTGTAAAAAAAAAAAAAAGTGTGTGTTGGGGGGGGGGGGGGTTTGACAATGATTAGACAATGCCATTGGCTCTAATCAGCATAGATGAAATAATTTTTTTTCCAGATAATGTTTTACATCCTCCTCCTCCTCAAGCAGCCATGTGCTACGGAGGTCCAACCAGACCGTGCAATTTAGTTCTCCAAGCAAGTCTATCCTGAGCTACATCTATTGCATCTGGCCACTGCACACCAATTCTAACAAGGTCCTGTTTGACATTGTCTGCCCACCGCATCCTAGGTCTACCCCTCTTTCTGATGCCTTTAGGCACACTGTTCATAACCCTATTCGCCAATCTATAATTATTCATACGGGCAACATGGCCAAACCAACGGAGTCTCTCTCTGCACAATATGCTGCTTAAAGGAGGTTGCAGACTCCTTTGCCTAACCTCATCATTAGTTACAAAGTTAAACTACCTAATACCCAAGATACTGCGTAAGCATCTGGAATCAAAAGCATCTAGTTTCCTGTTAT
Source organism: Ryuthela nishihirai (assembly GCA_038380435.1). NCBI lineage: Eukaryota > Metazoa > Arthropoda > Arachnida > Araneae > Heptathelidae > Ryuthela > Ryuthela nishihirai. Next base: position 66,506,246 of record JAWZYU010000019.1, on the reverse strand, counting down.
CTTGTTTACACAGCGTCCAAGTTTCACTACCATAACTAACCCTAGAAAGAACCAAACTATTATAAAATCTAATTTTAGTCTTTAGGTGTATACGCCTATTTCTCCACAATCTCCATAGATTCTTAAAAGTCCTACGTTAGTAGTCAGACAATACTCAATTTCTAGTTAAACAGCGCTGATAGCTTAAAAGAATCGTGCAGTGCACGAGGCATGCAGCATTTTACTCGGGCCATGCAGTCCTTACGAGCTTGCATTTGTCTCTTGGAATATCGTACCTCCGGATTTGGCGAAAAAGAAAAATTCAGTCGCTTTTGCGACGTCACGTTCGCTTATTTTTCTAAGGAAATCTTGGCAACAGATGCATTCCGGAGGAAGATAAATGAGGATGTCAGAAGACAAAGCACGCTGCATTTGAAAATGTCGAAGAAAAAACAAAAATGTCGCTTCTGGTTTAATGTAGAGAGTCTGACTAAGTGCAAAATTTTTAATATAAAAATTATATAGTATCCTGCACTTTTAATGAACTTGCGTATACGAGTGGTACAAAGTTCTTTTGGTACACTTCTATTATAGATAAAAATATTTTTACTGAACATCAAAAGTTCGCATCTAGGGAGGGTGGAGAGTTGTTTTACCACATAGCGACACTTTTTGGCAGACAATGGACTCAATGGTCATGTTACAAGGACCCCGAGGACAGATGGTTTGAGAGGAGGGAACACACTGGACAGCTGTTAGGAAACAGATGGTAGCCTCTCGTCAAAGCCATCCAAGTGTTCTTAAACATGTTCAAAATATGGCTCTTGCACATGGACCACGGCTTTAAGTCTCATCCAACGGACGGCAGTCTTTCCAAGTCCATCGGTGTCACCATTACTGAGAGCAGTGGAGATTAATCTCAACGCTGCTCCAGATGGAGCTCGGACCTGATAGTTACAGATTACGAAGCTGGCTGTCGTACTACCGACTGAGCCACCCCCCCCCTCATTTAGGGGAGGAAGAGCATGCCTTCCCCTTTGAGAATGATAGTAACGGTAATGAAGGCAAAAATTAAAGCTATGCATGTTTTCACGGATTTTTATGAAATTTTCAACCTCTAAAAAAGAAAGTTACATTGCATCCCGTTAGATTTTGGGTTGTTTTACCTCTGAGCGGCACTTTTTTGCACACCATGGGCTAAATGGCCAGGTCACATGGACCCCGAAGGCTCGGAGAAGGTTGGTGGAGGGGACCCACTGGAACAGCTGTTGGGAGACAGATGGTAGCCTCCCGTTAAGGCCATCCAGCGTGTTCTTTAACGTGCACAGGGTATGTCTCTCCGCACACGGAGCCACGGCTTAACGTCCCATCCGACGGACGGCGGCCTTTCCAAGCCCATCGGTGTCCCCTACTGACCGTGGGCAGGGCGGGGAATTTCGTGGAGAAAAATCTCAACGCTGACCCAGCTGGGACTCGAACCTGGGAACTACAGATTACGAGCCTGGCGCGCTACCGACTGAGCCACCCCCGCCCCCTGCATCCCGTTAGATCGAATTATCTTGTTACGGGGACGCAAAAGCTCGGGGGGAAAAAGGAAATAGTTTCATCCCCCTATTCGCCTGAGGCGAAATCTGCTCTTCTAGTTTTATTTCGCGCCGACACGTGCGATGCACACAGACAACGCAAAATTACAGAGCTCAACAGATTTAATAATTATGCAGCCTCAAAGGTCTGAAAAGAATTCTCCGGTCTGCGTTTGGGCTGTGTCACGTCACAATGGAAAGAATTTTTTTTTTTATAAAAGTGAAAAAAAAAAGTACGAAAAATGGCTTGTCTTACCTTTAAGGTTACCTGCCTGACAATTGGGTGAAGGTCATTTTTACGGGTTTTCAGAGTGTACGAGGTGACGTATGCACGAGCGAGTGCCGCTCAACAAATGCAAAATCGAGAAGGAAATGCAACCACAGTTCCGGTCCCCCCCCCCCACATATGACTCATTATCGTCAGAGCTGATTCTGCTCATGAAGAATTGAGAGATAAGCAAATGTGCGGTTTCATAAGTTAGAACTAATAAAAAGGGAAAATTTCTCTTCAAACTACACTTCACGGATTGAAAGTTTTATATCTTACTTCATTTCTATTTCTCCCAAGCCCCGATCTGAGACTGGATTTTCATTACTGAAAGAAGGGGGAAACGTCAGTGTAACGTTTCCCCCTTCATTTCAGAAGTTTTTAAAGCTTCTCTTAAAATATGTTAAATTTGCACGAGTTTAATTATTTTTCTTCTCCATTACGTTTACTAGCATTTTCAGAGGGGGGGGGGGTATGGCTTCTCCCCCTAGATCCCTAGCCAAGCATGCTAACCACTTGCCCACCGGGATGGCATAACACCTACAGAAAAATTAATTTTGGTGTGATCATGGCACCCACCGCGGTCGCTGCCCAGTTGTAAGGGATGTTGGGTTGTGTTGTTTTACCTCTGAGCGGCACTTTTATGCACACCATGGGCTAAATGGCCAGGTCACATGGACCCCGAAGGCTCGGAGAAGGTTGGGGGAGGGGACCCACTGGAACAGCTGTTGGGAGACATGGTAGCCTCCCGTCAAGGCCATCCAGCGTGTTCTTTAACGTGCACAGGGTATGGCTCTCCCGCACACGGGGTCACGGCTTAACGTCCCATCCGACGGACGGATGCCTTTCCAAGCCCATCGATGTCCCTACTGATCGTGGGCAGGGCGGGGAATTTTTGCGGAGATAAATTTCAATGCTGACCCAGCTGGGACTCGAACCTGCGAACTACAGATTACGAGCCTGGCGCGCTACCGACTGAGCCGCCCCTCGTTGCCCAGTCGTAAGGGATGTTGAATCGTATATCATTAGAAGACAGTAGTACTCTTCAGATTTCAAAACACGTGTTGGGAATGATCTTGGCGGGAGTTTCCCCATCTGACCTAACTCTTATCCAGTTGTAGAAATTTTCCGTGTAGTTGTTGGAAGTCAACTCTTGCATCCTAGGCATGATACGTCACAGGCACAACTTCTAAATATACACACATATTCTGTCAATCTTTATTTTTGGACTCCGTACGCCACTGGTTTCAGGTTATATAAAACTATCAAGATAAAAAGAAAATCCAGAATTTTAAAAATTTGCTTTCAAATTTAAGAGTGTGCGTTTCTGCATCGTATTACATAAAGGGTAGAGGGGTAAAGAGGGTGTGGGAAATATTACAAAAGAGAAGGCAATTCCATACGGGTCTTTTAAGGAATCTTTTAGGTAGGCGCTCACTGGTCAGCAACGGTTGCGTTGTTTTACCTCTGAGCGGCACTTTTTTGCACACCATGGGCTAAATGGCCAGGTCACAAGGACCCCGAAGGCTCGGATAAGATTGGAGGAGGGGACCCACTGAAACAGCTGTTAGGAGACAGATGGTAGCCTCTCGTCAAGGCTCGTTAAGTTTTTTAACGTGCACAGGATATAGCTCTCCCGCACACGGGGCCACGGCTTAACATCCCATCCGATGGACGGGAGCCTTTCCAAGCCCATCGGTGTCTCCCAATGACCGCGGACAGGGCGGGAAGTTTTGCGGATATAAATCTCAACGCTGACCCAGCTGGGGTCAGCAACAGAGGCACGGCATTGCCAGTAGGAATTGCCGTTTCCTCTGCTACCTCGTTCATTTGCAAGGATTTTCCCGCGGAATTTTACGATTCAGCTAGCTGCGCGCGCATCGAAAGTGGGAAGTTTTTACAGCTTTCTCGTTTCATTCAAAGATTAGGATTTGAGTTGAATGCGTGAATTTTCAATGTTGAGTGATAAAATTAACTTCTGATGAATTGTTTCGGAATCAATATGTGAAGGAGAAAGGGAGGTTAAGAAGACAAAGATTTTGAGTACATAATATACGTCAAAAACGAATGAAGTTTCGGGAATTCCACTGGGTTGTTCAGAGATTTAGTTGATGATTAAATTTTTCAATTATTTTTTCAATTATTAAAGGAAGGGAGGAAGAATATTTATCTAAATATCTTTTAGGTAAAAACTTTTTTTGTTTATAATAACAGAAAAACTATCTTTTACTCTCCTTCATTTGTAAATATTTAAATAAGATCATGCAAAAAAAATATCGAAAGCTTTCCAAAGAAAATTCACTTTATTAATGTTAAATTTCATCCTCCTCCTCCTCCTCAAGCAGCCATGGGCTACGGAGATCCAACCAGACCGAGCAATTTAGTTCTCCAAGCAAGTCTGTCCTGAGCTACATTAGCTGTATCTGGCCACTGCACACCAATTCTAACAAGGTCCTGTTTGACATTGTCTGCCCACCGCATCCTAGGCCTCCCCCTCCTTCTGAGGCCTCTAGGCACACTGTTCATAACCCTATTCGCCAATCTATAATTATTCATACGGGCAACATGGTCAAACCAACGGAGTCTCTCTCTGCACAATATGCTGCTTAAAGGAGGTTGCAAACTCCTTTGCCTAACCTCATCATTAGTTACAAAGTTGAACCACCTAATGCCCAAGATACCTGTAACATAACAGGAAACTAGATGCTTTTGTTTCTAGATACCAAGCATCTAGAAACAAAAGCATCTAGTTTCATGTTATGTTTACAAAGCGTCCAAGTTTCACTACCATAACTAACCCTAGAAAGAACCAAACTATTATACAGTCTAATTTTAGTCTTTAGGTGTATACGCCTATTTCTCCACACTCTCCATAGATTCTTAAAAGTCCCGGCAGCAGTCCCTATTCGTCTGTTAATCTCATGTAGTACATCACCATTATCTGTTACATAGCTCCCAAGATAATTAAACTGTGAACCTGCTCAAGACTGCAACCATTCAGATTAACTGAATCACAGCCTGCCTGACCAATTTTCATCACTTTAGTTTTCTCTCTGTTTATAACCAAACCTACTCTACTACCAGTCTCATCAACAACTCGAATGAAAGTTCATCTCATCAACATCATTTGCCAAAAGGGCTAAATCATCAGCATAATCTAAATCAGAAATTTTCATATCTCCAGACCATTTAAGGCCAAAATCTTTCCCTTTAAGTGAATTTCGCATAACATAATCAATAACCAAACTAAAGAGAAAAGGAGACAAAATGCACCCTTGTCGAACACCAGAAGTAATGCTAAACCAATTGCTACAAGCCTTACCAACTCACACATGACTCAGTGTTATTATAGAGAGCTTTCATTATGTTAACTAGCTTGTCTGGTATACCATATGATCCCACAATCAACCACAAATTATGACGATCAACAGAGTCGAAAGCCTTTTTGAAATCAACAAAGCTAGCAACCAAAGGTTTCTGAAACTCTAAACATTTCTCAAGAATCTGCCTAAGTGAAAATATCTGATCCACACATCCCCTACCACTTCTGAATCCACATTGCTCATCACGCAATTGACTGTCAACCAGATTCTTAATTCTATTAAGCACAATCATGGAAAGAACTTTACCTGGAACAGAGAGTAGGCTGATACCCCTATAGTTATCACAAGAACTGCGATCACCTTTTTTGAAAATAGGGATAACAATAGCTCTGGTAAAATCCTTAGGAACCATGCCTTTATCATAAAAGATATTCAGAATTTCAGTCATCCAAGTGGTAACCAAAACATTCCCAGCTCTAAGCATTTCAGTAGTAATTTCATCTACTCCTGGGGATTTATGAAGTTTAAGTTTAGAAACCGCCCAACCAACTTCAGATTGTGTTATAGGGCCAACATTAAAGCCACCAATACATCTATCATCATTACAAACAATGGGAGTAGAACTAACCGCATTGTTTAGAGCATCACTGAAATGCTCAGCCCACCTAGCCATGACAGAATCCTCACCTTCTATAACCTTGTTTATCCTTCAATCTCTGTATACCTGTCCGTTTCCTACCACATAAAATATTAACCATCTGGTACAGCTCTCTGCTGTTGTGCTGTCTAACTGCTTCCTCGGCTTTGTCAGCCAAAGATTCTTATCAGCAGCTAACTGATCTTTTACACGTTTATTAAGTTCTCTGTAATGCTTTCTATTAGGACTAGTAGGGTATTGATTAAGAACATTCCTGCAGTTCTTTCTTTCCAAAATAAGCTCAAGTGCCTTATCACTCAGATAATTCTTCCTCTTCTGTTCCTTTTTCCTAAAAGTACTGTTAGTGTCCAAAAAAGCCTGTTTAAAATGATCCCATTCTTCCTCAACTTCAGTAGTAAGCACACCATGACTGTCATAATGACTAAGTAACCTATCGTGGTAAGCTTTGGCTATAACAGGGTCTTTCAGAGCTTCAGTATTAAGGTAAATTTTTTAACTTTAGCACAACACTTCTCAAGTTGCAAGACACTTTTAACAAGGTAATGGTCAGATCCAATTTCAGCTCCCCTATATGACCTGGTATTCCTAACAGAACTAGCCCATTTGCTGTTAATATATAATCAATCATATTCTTATGAAGCCCATCGGGTGAAACCCATGTGTACTTATGTATGTTGCGGTGTTTGTAATAAGTGTTAGTTATTCTGAATCCATTGAGTTTACTTACCTGTAGGAGACGTTGCCCATTGCAGCTACCAATACCAAAAGGGCCTATTACTCCTGCCCAAAGGTCAGAGTCAGTACCTACTTTGGCATCGAAGTCACCAAGAACAAGGGTAATATCTCCTTTCTTGACAGAATTCAAAATATCCTGAAGTTGTTCATAAAACCTATCCTTCTCATCCTCATCCTCAGTGGGGGCATAACAGCAGATAACATTCAAGTCTTTAATGCTTGTCTCCAATTTTGCTGTAAGAAACCTTTCATTAATGCACTCGTATCCTAGAAGAGCATCACTAGCGTGTCTGCTGAGAAGCAGACCCACGCCTTGGTGATTCTTATTGTCATCCCGCCCTGAAAAGAGAAATTTAAGATTTCTATGAATCTGGTCTCTTGCAAGCCGAGAATATCTAAATTATAATGGTGGAATTCTTGTGTGAGGACATCAAGAGAAAAAGCTCTGTGCAGAGTCCTCACATTCCAACTACCTATGGAGAGAAAATGGTTAGTGGGATGTTTAAAGAAACTATGTTTATTGAGAGAGGGAATGCCGACAATATCAAACAGCCCCTTAATCGCAGACATGGGGGCAAAGACCCGTTCCCCCACCACTAAAGGCTGAAGCCATCTACACTGGAAGACTTCCTCCAATGTAGAATTTGACGATGCCAATAGAAGCAAAGAGTTCAGGTGACTGCGATGACCTCTGCTCAGGATTATCCACCAGCTGATAAACATATCCTGTGAATCTATTCACTTGGGGCTGTCAACCCACAAACAGAAAACACAGCGGAAGATTTTCCCTCCACAGAAGCCCACCAGTGCAGCAAAATCAGGATCCATAATCAAGCTCAGAGCCATATATCTGTCCAGTCCAGTGGGTTTATATGGTCAGCACCAGGACCCTGTGTGGTTGACCACTCAGCAGGGTAGAAAAAAAAGGAAAGTAGCCATAGTTGTCCAGATCAGTAGGCCACACTAATCTGGCAGCCCTCCCCTTCCGTTCACTTCCACAAGAGAGTATCTCTTGTGAAAGTTACTAACGGTCTGCACCACGAGAAGGCGGGGTCGGACATTAGGTGCTAGACCTGGCCGGTTCTATGCATCATCACAGGGGATTGGTGCATAGCTCTCCTTTTAAATATGGGGGTTATATTCTACTTTAGAAAAATCAAAATAAATAAATACCCCCTCAAGCAGCTGCTTGCCACAGAGGTCTGACAGGAGCCTGTCAGTTTATATGCTAGAGTAGAAGGTCTGAGAGGATGGCAGGACCTCAGCAGAAAAACGACACAAACAGCCATGCATTACCCGGGGCTCCAGGTCCCTTAGATCAGTAGCCAAGAGCGCTAACCATTCTGCCATAAAAAATTATTCACTTGTGATTAAACTGTTCTAATATTTTGGTCCCTAACTAGGTCATTCTTTAGGGGACGACTCGAACTGTGATCTTTGGGTGTGACATAGGAACACCATCCAAAGACCATCCTTCGATTACGTTCCTGGAAAAGAATTTTTCATCTCTTCAGTTTTCTGAAGCAGAACTTGAAAAGAAATATCAACCCTAAGACAGCTATGAAAATATTTCTTACTCGGGATTCACCGTATTATCGGGAAATTAATATGAATTAAATAAAAGAATATATTCCGTTAATGAATAAATAAGAAATATATTCGTTATATTCTGTGAACACGTCTGTGAACGAGGCGGGGGTGGCTCAGTCGGTAGCGCGCCAGGCTCGTAATCTGTAGTTCCCAGGTTCGAGTCCCAGCTGAGTCCGCGTTGGGATTTATCTCGGCAAAATTCCCCACCCTGCCCACCGTCAGTAGGGGACACCGCTGGGCTTTGAAAGGCCGCCGTCCGTTGGATGGATCGTTAAGCCGTGGCCCCGTGTGCGGGAGAGACACCCTGTGCACGTTAAAGAACACGTTGGATGGCCTTGACGGGAGGCTACCATCTGTCTCCCAACAGCTGTTCCAGTGGGTCCCCTCCCCCAACCTTCTGAGCCTTAAGGGTCCATGTGACCTGGCCATTTAGCGCACGGTGTGCAAAAAAGTGCCGCTCAGTGGTAAAACAACCCAACGTTAAAGAACACGCTCGATGGCCTTGACGGGAGGCTACCATCTGTCTCCCAACAGCTGTTCCAGTGGGTCCCCTCCCCCAACCTTCTCTGAGCCTTCGGGGTCCATGTGACCTGGCCATTTAGCCCATGGTGTGCAAAAAAGTGCCGCTCAGAGGTAAAACAACCCAACGTCTGTGAACACGTACCTGGCTGTCCCATAGTCTTTGGGAAGAAATAGGAAACACTATCTCTACGCAATTGATTACTATAATTAGCATTATTAAGGTTATATAGTTCATTGTACCATTAAAATTAATTTTTCGGTATTCATATTATTGGTGATCGCGAAAAATAATTGATAGACAAAAAAGTGCACGTGCTGTTACAGAGCTCAGTTTCGTTAAAGTGAAACAAGACTCACTCTAGCTGCGCGCGCCATCAACTAAACAAAGCAAGAAAGGTGACGAAGGTCGTGGCTAAAGTGATTAAGGACTTAACGTCATTAGCAGGCAGGGGAAATGCCTTTTGGGATTCATCCTCTTCAATCCGTGAGCGATATTGCCGGGGCCGATGAAGGGGAGAATATTTTAATGCGCGTCTCCGTTGCTGACCAGTGAGCACCTACCTTTTGATTCCAGGAATTCTAATCAGGGGATGCAACAGAATGATTAAGTGCAGAGGAGGGTGGGAACTGTTAAAGATAACAGGAGTGAAAAGAGCCATCATTGTTGAGAAATTCTCCTTTCTCTCTAGGATGATATTTTATCTAGAAGGAATTTTCTTGCGAACAATCTATTAAATGGCGAGATAAAAAGGACCTCCCAAGGCAGGCCCGACTTTCACTTTGAGGCCCTAGCTACCTCACTGGTGCATTCGAATGTGTGTGTGTGTGTGTGGGCGGGAGGGGTTGTCCCACCTCCTGGAAGGGCTCAGTCGGTAGCGTGCCAGGTTCGTAATCTGCAGTTCCCAGGTTCGAGTCCCAGCTGAGACAGCGTTGAGATTTATCTCCGCAAAACTCCCCGCCCTGCCCACGGTCAGTAGGGGACACCGATGGGCTTGGAAAGGCCGCCGTCCGTCGGATGGGAAGTTAAGCCGCGACCCCGTGTGCGGGAGAGCCATACCCTGTGCACGTTAAAGAAAACGCTGGATGGCCTTGACGGGAAGCTACCATCTGTCTCCCCACAGCTGTTCTAGTGGGCTGGTCATTTAGCCCATGGTGTGCAAAAATGTGCCGCTCAGAGATAAAACAACCCAACCCTCCCCCTCGAAGACTTTTGCAAGGAAGTTCTCCACAAATGGATATTAAAATGCGCCAAATGAGAGCCAGATATGTCAGACCTTTCGCTTCCATTGAAAATTTATGGTATGCCGCTAGTCAAGTTTAAAAAGACCCAAAAATTCGGAAGTCGAAATATATATTTGCTATTATGACTGAAAAGGGCGTTAAAAATGAACTTAAAAATGTTGTGGGGGAACCATTTATATTTTGTAACAACTAATATAAAAATAAATTCACAACTGCTACAACAGTAAAACATTAAATGCATTTTTTTTTTTTGAGGCCTTGAGCTCTAGCTTAGTTTTTTTATTCATAAGTCTGGTCTCTGCCATCAAGGGATCAGAGGAAATTGAGTCAGTGGAGGACTATTACGAGACTGATGGAAGCTTTCTATCAAGGCCATTCAGCGCATTCTTTTAACGTGCACAGTTTATAGCTTAATGTCCCATCTGACAGGCGGTGGTCTTTCTAAGTCCACAGATGCTCCCTTTCTCACAGAGTGGGAGTCCACAGAGGCTCCCTTTCTCACAGAGTGGGAGTCCACAGAGGCTCCCTTTCTCACAGAGTGGGAGTCCACAGAGGCTCCCTTTCTCACAGAGTGGGAGTCCACAGAGGCTCCCTCTCTCACAGAGTGGGAGTCCACAGAGGCTCCCTCTCTCACAGAGTGGGAGTCCACAGAGGCTCCCTCTCTCACAGAGTGGGAGTCCACAGAGGCTCCCTCTCTCACAGAGTGGGAGTCCACAGAGGCTCCCTCTCTCACAGAGTGGGAGTCCACAGAGGCTCCCTTTCTCACAGAGTGGGAGTCCACAGAGGCTCCCTTTCTCACAGAGTGGGAGTCCACAGAGGCTCCCTTTCTCACAGAGTGGGAGTCCACAGAGGCTCCCTTTCTCACAGAGTGGGAGTCCACAGAGGCTCCCTTTCTCACAGAGTGGGAGTCCACAGAGGCTCCCTTTCTCACAGAGTGGGAGTCCACAGATGCTCCCTTTCTCACAGAGTGGGAGTCCACAGATGCTCCCTTTCTCACAGAGTGGGAGTCCACCGATTATTCTCAAGCATTCACAGAGCAACCTCGAAATATCAGAATACAAAAAACTGGTTCGTCACTGATTGAACCCAACTCACCCCAAGGTCAGATTAAGAAATTTCGTTACAATTAAAGATGTTGCCCTCCCCCCCTCGTGTTATATCAGAAAGGAATAAATATTTTTCTTTCCTTAGTTCCTTAGCATCACCTTATACCACCTTCCTTTCAGTATAATACTGCCAATTAAAAATTAAATATGTTAATTTTGCTTTAACGCTAGATTAGTAGCAAAAAATAAAAAGGGGGTGAGAGGCTTGTGGTCTCTTAACCCGACCCCTGCCCGTAAATTATCGTGGCAGCGCTGGGACCTCTAGGAGCTAACTCTGCATTGAGCCAATGACACCATTTTCGTATGTCCAAAAGCCCAAATAAAGACGAACTTAGTCTCCATCTTCAGTCACTAGATTTGTTTTCGAACTTTAGATCATCGTTTATGCTCCCGACCACAAAGCAGAGTCATCTCTGCTCGACGAAGATGCACTCAGCTGGGGTTGATGACTCTTTTGATGAACCTCTTCAGTCACGAAGCCAAAACCACAGATCCCCCAAAATGCGACGCAACTTACAATAAGTACCCCCTCAAGCAGTTGCTTGCCACAGAGGTCTGACAGCAGCCTCTTAGTTTATACGCCATAGTAGAAGGTCTGTGACGATGGCGGGACATCAGCAGAAAAATAACACTAACCTCCATGTCTTACCCGGGGCTCGAACCCAGGTCCCTTAGATCGGCCCATCAAGTGCAAAACGAATTTTACATTAATGAATGAATGCTCATCTCGTAAACGGATTGTATAGGACAGGGGTTGAGTTGTTTTACCTACGAGAACTTTTTTTTGCACACAATGGGCTAAATGGTCAGGTCACAAGAACCCGAGAGGTTCAGAGAAGGTTCGAGAACAGCTATTAGACATGGTAGCTTTCCGTCAAGGTCATCCAGCGTGTTCTTTAACGTGCATAAGTTATGGCTCCCGCACTCGCTTACGTCCCATCCGATGGCAGGCAGCCTTTCCAATCCCATAGGTGTCCTGTCAGATGAAGGCGGCCTTTCCAATCCCATCGGTGTCCCCTACTGACAGTGGGCAGGGTGGGAATTACAGGAGATAATTCTCAACGCTAGCCTAGCTGGGACTCGAACCTGAGAACTTTAGATTACGAGCCTGGCGCGCTACCAACTAAGTCAACCTCAGCAGCTACAGAGGATAGGGCTCTGAAACATAATAGGCTCCAAATCTGTTAATTCTCAATATACAGCGGGCTGCATTTTAAGTAATAAGCATTTTATTTATAAAAAATAATACCCCCTCAAGCAGCTGCTTGCCACAGAGGTCTGACAGGAGCCTGCCAGTTTACATACCACAGTAGAAGGTCTGAGAGGATGGCAGGACCTCAGCAGAAAAACGACACACATCCATGTCTTACCCGGGGCTCGAACCCAGGTCCCTTAGATCCGTAGCCAAGCGTGTTAACCACTCGACCACGGGACGGCTTTTATTTATTTATAATACCTTTTATTTAATATTCAAAATAAACTTATGTAGAGTAAATAAATATATTTACTTTCTTTTGTTAAAGTTTGTAATTAGACTCAAATAAAAATTTTAATATACGCTAAAATTCTTTTTTGAAATCTCCCAAATAATTTCAGTGATAGAGTTTAGAAGTGTGCGTATTCTCTTACTGTATGTGTGTATATACTCTGAATACATGTCTGTTTAGAACTCGCAGCTGTTTAGGAGATGACGAAACAGACCACTATTTAAAATTCATAACAAATAAATAAAATATTCCCTGCCTTAAAAATTGCTTCGCTACTGATCTAAGGGACCTGGGTTCGAGCCCCGGATTTAGGCTATGGATGTGTGTGTCGTTTTTCTGCTGAGGTCCTGCCATCCTCTCAGATCTCCTACTGTGGCATATAAACTGACAGGCTCCTGTCAGACCTCTGTGGCAAGCAGCTGCTTGAGGGGGTATTTATTTTTTATTTATTTAAAAATAAAGGGATGTGTGCTAAGCGAAAATTATGTTTAAAAAAAAAAAAGATGTGCCAACTGTTGTGGGACAATAAAATTAAAAGAACGTGTATTAATTTTTCTATTATGGTTACTCCAGTAGCGAAATGTAAGGTGATCAATTGATAAAACTAATTTTTAAAAAATCTGTTTTTCCATGATTTTACATAAAAAACTCCCCCCCCCCCTCTCAAACTCATTACTTAATTTGGGGAAGCATGCGCCCCCATTAAACTGCCTTCCGTTATATTCCCAGAAATGTTTAGAATTTTCAATTCAACAGAATATAAAAAAATATATATTTTGAAAACGAAAATTTTAAAACCCCAAGTACACGCTGCTTTGCAATGGATTTCAACGTCTAAGTGAGTTCATATCTTTACCACCCCGTTTTCTCAGTTCCGCCTCCGGTAGTGATTAAGACCGAACCCAGACAGCTACGGAGGATGGGAACGTGCATTGTACGTGAACTCTTATATACGACTCCCCGAAAGACTGCTTTGGCTGGAGTCGCCTTTGTCAAGCTCAGCTTTCTATACCAAATATCCTTGTTAATCTTTCGAAGAGAGGGAGCACTACTTCCAATTTCTAGCACTCCCCCTTGGCACCCCCTGTCGGCAGAAATAGAATCTCAAGTATCCGGTTTCTAAATCGATCTAATCTATCTAAAGGGTTAAACTTTAGTAATGTAGGGGCGGGGGTAGCTCAGTCGGTAGCGCGTCAGGCTCGTAATCTGTAGTTCCCAGGTTCGAGTCCCAGCTGAGTCAGCGTTGAGATTTATCTCCGCAAAATTCCCCACCCTGCCCACGGTCAGTAGGGGACACCGATGGGCTTGGAAAGGCCGCCGTCCGTCGGATGGGACGTTAAGCCGTGGCCCCGTGTGCGGGAGAGTCGTACCCTGTGCAGGTTAAAGAACACGCTGAATGGCCTTGACGGGAAGCTACCATCTGTCTCCCAACAGCTGTTCCAGTGGGTCCCCTCCCCCAACCTTCTGAGCCTTCGGGGTCCATGTGACCTGGCCATTTAGCCCATGGTGTGCAAAAAAGTGCCGCTCAGAGTAAAACAACCCAACCCATTTAGTAATGTAAATAAAAACCGACAAATTTTTCTTAAAAGGAATGGTCAGCTTTAAAAAAAAAAATTTAATTTTCTGTTGAAAAAGCATCAAGGTGAAAAGAAAATTAATTTGCATTAACGGAGCCACTACTGAAAAATGTCTTACCGGTAAATAATTTCTTGCCGGTACTGCGTACCACTGCTTTTAATACCAAAATGTAAACCTATGTCATTTGCAGGGATTTATCGTCGGTTGAACGCGATCATCATCTCATTAGTCTGGTGCTAGTGATCATAGCAGTCGATGCTAAGTTAATAAGTCAGAGTTCGCAATCGTCATTAGGTAAGGGGCGGGTGTGGCTCAGTCCGTAGCGCGCCAGGCTCGTAATCTGTAGTTCCCAGGTTCGAGTCCCAGCTAGGTCAGCATTGAGATTTATCTCCGCAAAATTCCCCGCCCTGCCCACGGTCAGTAGGGGGACACCGATGGGCTTGGAAAGGCCACCGTCCGTCGGATGGGACGTTAAGCCGTGACCTCGTATGCGGGAGAGCCATACCCTGTGCACGTTAAAGAACACGCTGGATGGCCTTGACGGGAGGCAACCATCTCTCTCTCTCTCTCTCTCAACAGCTGTTCCAGTGGGTCCCCTCTCCCAACCTTCTCCGAGCCTTCGGGGTCCTTGTGACCTGGCCATTTAGCCCATGGAGTGCAAAAACAGTGCCACTCAGTGGTAAAACAACCCAACGTTAAAGAACACGCTGGATGGCCTTGACGGGAGGCTACCATCTGTCTCCCAACAGCTGTTCCAGTGGGTCCCCTCCCCCAACATTCTCTGAGCCTTCGGGGTCCTTGTAACCTGGCCATTTAGCCCATGGTGTGCAAAAAAGTGCCGCTCAGAAGTAAAACATCCCAACTCATTAGATAAAACTTATTTCATGTGGGCCTCACGTCTTCAGGAGTAATGTGTATTATACCCCGGTGGGGAACATTTGTCCAGCAAGTCGAAACTTGTTGTGATCCATAAATTATGTCTTCTTTTTACGTAACTCGTTTCAATGGTAAGGCAACTGTTTTGATTAACGATAAGCCAAAAGCAGTAGGAAGATTGTTCCTATTATTCTATGGCTATTTAAAGCAGTAGGAAGATTGTTCCTATTATTCTATGGCTATTTAAAGCAGTAGGAAGATTGTTCCTATTATTCTATGGCTATTTAAAGCAGTAGGAAGATTGTTCCTATTATTCTATGGCTATTTAAAGCAGTAGGAAGATTGTTCCTATTATTCTATGGCTATTTAACTTATTTAAGTTTTTACCTTAGTTTTAATTACACCTCAGAATATATCCAAACATTTCTTTTATTCAACTTTTTTAAAGCCTTAGACAGACAGCGTAAAAAAATAAAGAATTGCTTCGATCGAGATGACACTTCCGTTAGTCCAAGTTGTGTGGGAGAAATGTAAAGGGGGGAAAAACCTTCTCCCCCCAAAACAAATTATTCTATGCGAGGTAATGGGAAAAGGTTTCTGTTGCCACTTGCAAAAAAAGAAATTATGCACAAACACTGATTATTTGGCCCCTAAAATTTTTAATTCTTTAAAAAATAAATAAATAAAAATAAATACCCCCTCAAGCAGCTGCTTACCACAGATGTCTGACAGGAGCCTGTCAGTTTATATGCCATAGTAGAAGGTCAGAGGATGGCAGGCCCTCAGCAGAAAAACGACACAAACAGCCATGCCTTACCCGGGGCTCGAACCCAGGTCCCTTAAGATCAGTAGCCAAGCGCGGCCATACCGATTATAATTCGAAATGAAACTAATTTTATGCATTTCAGATCTCTCACTGCTAATTATCTAATGACCATTACAAATGCTGACAGCCTGTTTCCAGCGTTAAAGTAAAAAAAATTAATTCGTTTTTATAAATTCTGTGTTGTTTTTGTATATATATATATTTTCTTTATGTAAAGTTGAGTGTCAGTGTTGCCAAAATTATGTATTTAAATAATTTGTAAATTAACCTACATGAGCTTAGATGCTCTTGGGTTAATAAGAGTATTACAAATATATATTGTTTGTAACCTTATTATAATAAAACTGAAGTAAAAAAGAATTATCTGTGAGCAATACTTTTTTTTTTGCACAAAATGGGCTAAATGGTGAAGTTATGAGGATACTAAAGACTCTGAAGGTTGAGACGGGGATCGACTGGACGTAGTTAGAAGATGGCAGCCTTCCTTGGAGGCCATCCAATGTGCTCTGTAGTCCTGCCACAACTGTCCTGCGCATGGAAGCTAACATTTGCTTTTATTATGAAAATGGATGTAAAAAACTTTTTTTACATTTATAATAAGTAAATGATGGGCTTTCAAAAACAAAAAAAATGAAGACTTACTTTTTTTTGTTGCACCTGATGTTATTTAACGTAAATTTTTCCGGAGGGGGTCAACCATTCCTTCCCCCCCCCCCCGACTCTGAGCTACAGATCCCGTATGTCCCCGAAAATAAGCCCTAGCATGATTTTTCAGGATGCTCGTAATATAAGCCCTACCCCAAAAATAAGCCCCAGTTAAGATCGTCAATCAGACGGACGCGTTTAGTACGTTCGTTGCAACACACGACGGACGTGTTGAATTCTAAAATAATATATAATTAAATATAAATAAATATTATTGACATTAATAATTAATTATAATTGATATTATCATTTATTTTAAGTATTTGTAAATACTTAAGCCGTCCCATGGCCGAGTGGTTAGCGCGCGTGGCTACTGATCTAAGGGACCTGGGTTCGAGCCCCGGGTAACGCAGGATTGTTTGTGTCGTTTTTCTGCTGAGGTCCTGCTATCCTCATAGACCTTTTACTATGGCATATAAACTGACAGGCTCCTGTCAGACCTCTGTGGCAAGCAGCTGCTTGAGGGGCTATTTTTTTTTATAATTATAATTTATTGTTAGACATGAGAAATGGAAATTAAGGTCGGAATTCGGGGTTTGGAGAGTCATGATGATGTTCCAGAAGATGATGACATGACTGTATTTGAATAAATGTAGATTTTGTACATGAAAAAAATAAGACATCCTCTGAAAATAAGCCCTAATGAGTCTTTTGGAGCAGAAATTAATATAAGACCAAGTCTTATTTTCGGGGAAAGACGGTAGCATGTGAATAGGAAGTCCCATTTTTTACTTTCAACACACACGAAAGGAACTCTACACCCCGAGGGGCTCCCGCCATGAACTTTGACTCATTCAGACTTTCCTCGCCACATCCGGAGATTAAAGTAGGAAATCACTCCCCACAGAAGGGGGTTTTAGCTTTGATAAAGAGAGTCTGCCACCAATGTCGATCTCGTGAGCAATGCCCTGATGATGGTGACGCAGCAGGAGACTCCAGCAGAAGAGTGATGGACGTGGGGGGGATGCTAATTTGGATTACCCGGTTCCAGACTCCACCCATTTGCTGGCCTGTATTCAGTTGCAACAGCATTTGAATTCTTTTAATGAGAACTTCATTCAGGATGAAATAAAGGTCAATTGAAAAATTGGAAGATGCGATATAAAGCAACAGCAAGGGGGTCATGCGAGACTGGCGAGACTTTTTAGTTCTTTGCAGATTTACCATCCGCCATGGACCCTGCGGCGCCGTGCAGTGCGACTTCACCTGTAACACTGAAGTCCCGGTTCCAAACCTACCGTTGATGCATATTTTTCGGTCTCTTGGCAGAATGGTCAGCACACTTGGCTACTGATCTAACGAACCTGGGTTCAAGCCCCGGATAAGGCATGGATCTATCTCGTGACAGAGTGGTCAGCGCGCTTGGCTACTGATTTAACGTACTTGGGTTCGAGCCCCGGGAAAAGCATTGTTGTGCGTGTTTTTCTGCTGAGGTCCTGCCATCCTCACAGACCTACTACGGCATATAAATTGATAGGCTCCCGTCAACCTCTGTAACAAACAGCTGCTTGAGGGGGTAATTATGTATTTATTATGGATGTTTGTTATCTTTCTGCTAAGGTCCCGCAATCCTCATTGACCTTCAATTATGCATATTAAACTGACAAGTTCCTGTAGGCTCCCTGCGCCAGGCTCGTAATCTGTAGTTTCCAGGTTCGAGTCCCGCTGGGTCAGCGTTGAGATTTATCTCCGCAAAATTCCCCACCCTGCCCACGGTCAGTAGGGGACACCGCTGGGCTTGGAAAGGCCGCCGTCCGTCGGATGGGACGTTAAGCCGTGGCCCCGTGTGCGGGAGAGCCATACCCTGTGCACGTTAAAGAACACGCTGGATGGCCTTGACGGGAGGCTACCATCTGTCTCCCAACAGCTGTTCTATCCCCTCATCCAACCTTCTCTGAGCCTTCGGGGTCCTTGTGACCTGGCTATATTTAACCCATGGTGTGCAAAAAAGTGCCGCTCAGAGGTAAAACAACCCAACCCAAATCCTGTAGGCTCCCGTCAACCTCTGTAACAAGCAGCTGCTTGAGGGGATAATTATATATTTATTATAAAATAAATACCCCCTCAAGCAGCTGCTTGCCACAGAGGTCTGACAGGAGCCTGTCAGTTTATATGCCAAAGTAGAAGGTCTGAGAGGATGGCAAGACCTCAGCAGAAAAACGACACAAACAGCCATGCCTTACCCGGGGCTCGAACCCAGGTCCTTTAAGATCAGTAGCCAAGCGCACTAACCACTCGGCCATGGGACGGCATATTTATTATGGATGTTTGTTACCTTTCTGCTGATGTCCCGCCATCCTCGCTGACCTTCAATTATGCGTATTAAATTGACAAGTTCCTGTCAGAACTCTGTGGCAAGCAGCTGCTTGAGGGGGTATTTTATTTTAATCACCACATCTGCAGTAAGGGCGATTGGAGTATGTACGACCTATTTATCAACAGGCGATTTTCAGTTGCTTTGAAAAATAGCTTTAAATTGAGCTAAATTGATCATTAAAATCCGAGATCAGACTTGGCGAAAGTTGGGGGAGTGGGGGGGGGGGGGGGGGGGGGGGGGGGGCAAAATAGCTTGCGTGGCCCCGAATGGCACTTTTAAGTCTTTTATTCATTAGGGTCGACAATATGGTAAATTCAGAAGAACACTTTTTTAAACATTTTTTCATTTTCTTGCTAGGAAAACCTTATTTTAAAAATCTAATGTTACATAAAATCGATCATTATCAAAAATTTATTTTCTAAAAAATATTGACTTTTATAAAAAAAAATAAGTTATCTTCTTCGGAAGATTCATCCAGTTCTCAGATATTTACAATTTTCATATATGTATTTTTTTAACTTTCTCTTAAATAATTATACTGTTAAATATTTTGGAAGTTTTCATTATTAGTTAAAAAGACATCCGTCTATAAAAAAAAAAGAGATAAAAAGCATTCTGGCTACCCTATTATTGGTGGAAAATCCGCCATTGTGCGATTCATTTGCGTTAATAACGATTTTTAAGAAGGGAACGAGAGTCTCAAGAGCTTGTTCTTTTCCCTAAACTTTTCGTCCAAAGTTTGTACGATAATTTGATGTTAAGTAAGAAATAATTTCAAAAGAAAAATCACTTTAGTTATTTGAATCTTCAACAAAAGTAACTTAGATCTTAACTTATTTATCTTATTAGTTAATTCTGGGGTCGGTGTAATTTTAGCTGCTTCCAATTCTTTCAAACTCTATTAATAGTTTCTCTACTGATACTTCTTAAAATTTTAACTATGACATTATATAATTAATCAAGATTTTTTTTTTTTTCAACTGCTCCAACGTAGAGATTTATCTCCCACTAAACCCCTTTCCCCTCGGTCAGACAGGGGTCATCAATGGGCTTGGAAAGGTCACCGTCTGTCTCCATGTGCAGGCGAGCCATATTTTCTGCCTGTTAAAGAACACGCTGGATGACCTTACCGAGAGGCTACCTAATGTCTCCTTAATAATTGTCCAGTGGGTTCCCTCAACCTTCTCTGAACCCTTGGGGTCCTTGTGACCTGACCATTGTGCGAAAAAAGTGCGCTTTCTTTATTTTCCGTTTAATATTATGCCGTCCCACGGCAGAGTGGTTAGCGCGCTTGGCTACTGATCTAAGGGCCGGGGTTCGAGCCCCGGGTAAGGCATGGATGTATGTGTTGTTTTTCTGCTGAGGTCCTGCCATCTTCTCAGATCTTCTACTTTGGCATATAAACCGACAGGCTCTTGGCAGATCTCTGTGGCAAGCAGCTGCTTGAAAGGGTGTTTTTTTTAACTTAATATTTCAGATCTATTAAGTTTATCTTTCAGAAAACTTTTTTTTTTTCAAATTTGTTTCAATGTTTTCTTCCCAAATGATGTCGTGAATAATTGTATCCAAATCTTACATTTTCAACTCCAGTCTACAAGGAGTCGGGAAGCCCCTCACTGCACAAGAAGTCGGGGTCACGAGGACAGACTCGGAGCAGTTTGGGAAAGAAGGCCCACTGGGCAGTGAAGAAACTCCTCAAAGGAAAAAAAAAAACTCTAAAGCGATCTCTTTCAAAAAATAATAATAATAATAAAATTTTGGAAGAGATTTCTTTCCCAGAAGATTTTTTTTTTTTATTTCTCTCGCTGTTCACTTCCAAGAAAGAAAATTGATCGCATTCAGATGATTTTTTGGCACACACATAAAAAAATGCGAAATTACCTACATTATCGAAATGAGACAAACCGAATAATGATCCCCAATCGACAATAATCACAGATTCATTAGCTAACAGCTGTTGACCAAGATCAACGCAATTTCATAAAATACTCACTTATTTTCAGAGAGAAATAATCCACAAAGCGATGTCGAATCTTCTTAGCTGTGCGGTGAGAACTCCTATTATTTAAAACGCCGGAGATTCTACTTCCTCTGCTGCTGCTTCACAGATCGAAACCCCCACGACCAACTTAACTGCCTGCATCCAACTCAATTCACTCACTGCTACCCGCAGATTCTTGCCGCCGCGTTAGGACTCGGTTCGGCAGACTTTACGGTGGAGGTGTGGATGACGTCGCTGGTCACGTGGCTGCCTCGCGTATGGCCTGGTAGAGTACGAAACCGGTTTCTCTGATGATAGGGGGCTGAGGAAAACGTGTAATAACGCCTGATGAATAGAGAGGCAACAGGAGGCAGTCGTTTAATTTTCGGATTCCGTACTAAGTGCAGGTATACGAATGCCAAAGGATGATATGTACACGAGTGCTGCCCTGGACGTTGTGGGCTCTCTCTACTCCGAGAGAAATGGTCACCTTGGGAATATAGGTCTATGTTTTCGGGGGATTGAGGGCATTGTAATTAGGAAGGAAACGGCAACTCCTGCACTTGGGGGAGGAGCAGTCTTTTAGTTGGGCGCGAATGTTGGTGACTAGTTGCCTTCTCTCTGATGATTTTGAGGTTGGGTTGGGTTGTTTTACCTCTGAGCGGCACTTTTTTGCACACCATGGGCTAAATGGCCAGGTCACATGGACCCCGAAGGCTCAGAGAAGGTTGGAGGAGGGGACCCACTGGAACAGCTGTTGGGAGACAGATGGTAGCCTCCCGTCAAGGCCATCCAGCGTGTTATTTAACGTGCACAGCATATGGCATTAATGGGGCCACGGCTAAACGTCCCATCCGACGGACGGCGGCCTTTCCAAGCCCATCAGTGTCCCCTACTGACCGTGGGCAGGGTGGGAAGTTTTGCGGAGATAAATCTCAACGCTGACCCAGCTGGGACTCGAACCTGGGAACTACAGATTACGAGCCTGGCGCGCTACCGACTGAGCCACCCCCACCCTGATGATTTTGAGGCTTTTCACCTTCAAAAGCAGAGCAAAAAATATTGTTCATATTCCCAATCGTCAAAACAAGTTCCCTTCTGGTTCAAAAACTGTTAAGTTCCTCTCATTCTTCAAAAAGAGATCTTATTTTTAAAAGGGACCCACAACGAGGAAGTCTTTGCGACACAGTTTCAATGGTGACGTCACAAGGAGCACCGTGTGACCACCATTGGAGCCCTTGATACGTATCACAAAGGACCCCCTCCTAGTGGTATTCGAATTTTGTTCAATGCACCGCAAAAACTGGAACAATACAAGAGTTGGAGAGATGAAATATAATGGCGCTATATTTAGGAGATGCGATATGAAAGTGAGGCTGACAGATTTATAATTCATAGGATGTGTGGATTATCAGAGATTTTAATCTCCCCCTCCCCCCACTCTCGACGAATTCTGCTAACGCCACCTAAGACGATCGAGTGCTTGTATGGTTTTCACAGAATCTCAGCTGTTGGGTTGGGTTGTTTTACCTCTGAGCGGCACTTTTTTGCACACCATGGGCTAAATGGCCAGGTGACATGGACCCCGAAGCTCAGAGAAGGTTGGGGGAGGGGACCCACTGGAACAGCTGTTGGGAGACAGATGGTAGCCTCCCGTCAAGGCCATCCAGCGTGTTCTTTAACGTGCACAAGGTATGGCTCGCCCACACATGGGGCCACGGCTTAACGTCCCATCCGACGGACGGCGGCCTTTCCAAGCCCATCGGTGTCCCCTACTGACCGTGGGCAAGGCGGGGAATTTTGCGGAGATAAATCTCAACGCTGACCCAGCTGGGACTCGAACCTGGGAGCTACAGATTACGAGCGTGGCGCGCTACCGACTGAGCCACCCCAGCCCCAATGTCAGCTGTTAACACCACAAAAATATTCTAAAGAGATACATGTTTGAAATAGTGCGGAAACTCCGTGGGTTAGAGTTGGATTGTATTTACCTCTGAGAGGCACTTTTTTTGCCCGTAATTAGCTAAATGGCAAGTCACAAGGACCCCAAGGGTTCACAGAAGGTTGGGGAAAGGGATCCGCTGGGCAGATGTTAGGAAATAAATGGGGGCCTCGCGTTAAGGTAAGTTTCCTGCATGGGGCCACGGATTTAACGTACCATCAACGGACGGCGGGATTTCCAAGCATATCATATCCCTTTCTTACTGAGGACAGGATGGAATTTAGCGGAAATAAATCCCAATGCTGCCATAGTTAAGACTCGAGCTTGGGAACTGCCTATTACGAGGCTGGTGCGCTACCGGCTGAGCTACACTCATCCCAAGTGGATTCATATCCCACGGGAGGTGAAACTCAATTTCTTTCAATTAACCTTTCAGAATTTATAAAAATAAATAACTATACCCCCCCCTCCTTTAAGGAACTGTTTGCCACAGAGGTCTTACATGTTTATAAATTAATTACACATGAATTTCCCATTGAAATTGTTTTTAATATAGCGGTTGGAATTAGACAGTACTCTCTTTAAAGCAATGCACTCTTAAATTTTAGAAATACAAATTGTAAGACACCAAGACAAGAACCAAAATATACAAAATTTGGAATTGATCGTCTGACAAGCTCGTCAATTTAGCTATTTCGTCAAACATTTCACCTCCTTAGAAAATGGGGGCGGGGGTGGCTCAGTCTGTAGCGCGCCAGGCTCGTAATCTGTAGTTCCCAGGTTCGAGTCCCAGCTGGGTCAGCGTTGAGATTTATCTCCGCAAAAATTCTCCGCCCTGCCCACGGTCAATAGGGGACACGATGGGCTTGAAAATGCCGCCATCCGTCGGATTGGACGTTAAGCCGTGGCCCCGTGTACGGGAGAGGCATACCCTGTGCACGTTAAAGAACACTCTGGATGGCCTTGACGGGAGGCTACCATCTGTCTCCCAACAGCTGTTCCAGTGGGTCCCCTCCCCCAACCTTCTCTGAGCCTTCGGGGTCCATGTGACCTGGTCATTTAGCCCATGGTGTGCAAAAAAGTGCCACTCAGAGGTAAAACAACCCAACGTTAAAGAACACGCTGGATGGCCTTGACGGGAAGCTACCATCTGTCTCCCAACAGCTGTTCCAGTGGGTCCCCTCCCCCAACCTTCTCGGAGCCTTCGGGGTCCATGTGACCTGCTCATTTAGCCCATGGTGTGCAAAAAAGTGCCACTCAGAGGTAAAACAACCCAACGTTAAAGAACACGCTGGATGGCCTTGACGGGAGGCTACCATCTGTCTCCCAACAGCTGTTCCAGTGGGTCCCCTCCCCCAACCTTCTCTGAGCCTTCGGGGTCCATGAGACCTGGCCATTTAGCCCATGGTGTGCGAAAAAGTGCCGCTCAGAGGTAAAACAACCCAACGTTAAAGAACACGCTGGATGGCCTTGACGGGAGGCTACCATCTGTCTCCCAACAGCTGTTCCAGTGGGTCCCCTCCCCCAACCTTCTCTGAGCCTTCGGGGTCCATGAGACCTGGCCATTTAGCCCATGGTGTGCGAAAAAGTGCCGCTCAGAGGTAAAACAACCCAACCCTTAAAAAATAACTTTCCTCACCCTCTCGAAATTTAAACAACATGTATTTAGTTCAGTTCCTGACACAAGCATTTGAAATTTGTATTAAATTTTGCAAATTGTCTTTTTTGTCCAGTTAGTGATCAGACACTTAAAGCTAAACAGCTTATCCGTAAGTTATGATATAACAAACGTCCACACCATCAACTCTGGGACTCGAACCGAGACACTAGCAGGTGCGGTGTCATCTTGAGCCAAGGGTGATTCCACTGATCAGATGTAGTGCTTTCTCCCTTAAAGTCGAATCTCCCGGAAAGGCAAGCTACAGCCTGAGTCATAAAATCATTCCGTTATTGCATCACTTCATTCATGGTTTACAGCAACAGGGGTCAAAGCTAATTCACCTGTTGCCCTTCACTCGCGTGATCAGTGCGAGTGCACCCAAAAGCGAGGAAACGTGACTCACGTTTCCGTTACGTCGCCTTTAGCTAAATGACGTCAGAATCCTATACAAGATCCGAGCAGATGATCATTCTGTGGTAAGCCCGGATGTAGAAGAAAATAAAAAAAGGGATCTCACTCTCGAGCAGCGGGTTGGGTTGTTTTACCTCTAAGCGGCACTTTTTTGCACACCATGGACTAAATGGCCAGGTCACAAGGACCCCGAAGACTCAGAAGTTTGAGGGAGGGGACCCACTGGAACAGCTGCTGGAAGACAGATGGTAGCCTCCCGTCAAGGCCATCTAGCGTGTTCTTTAACGTGCACAGGGTATGGCTCTCCCGCACACGGGGCCACGGCTTAACGTCCTATACGACGGACGGCGGCCTTTCCAAGCCCATCGGTGTCCCCTACTGACCGTGGGCAGGGCGGGGAACTTTGCGGAGATAAATCTCAACGCTGACACAGCTGGGACTCGAACCTGGGAACTACAGATTACGAGCCTGGCGCGGTACCGACTGAGCCACCCCCACCCCCTAGAGCAGCGGTGTGCAACTAACGGCCCGGAGAAGGATTTTTGTGGCCCGCGAATAAAATCGAGTTTTTACTTGAAATTTTAAATAAATATCTGTAATCCACTTTATAATTTTTTGTCAACTTATATTACCTGATATGCAATCTTCAACTTACTCATTCAGTAAAGTTTTCAAAACATTCTTAAGCCGATCGGCAAACTTCTGAAACCTTTTAAGAGCGCTGCGGCGTCATCAAACAAATGTTTTTATGAAGCTGCAGTAATAAGAAACATCTAACGACAGCACGAATCACTCTCACTGCGCATGCATATGGCGAGGATTTTGCCAAACAAAACTAATCGCTAAAGATTGGATTGGATTGTTTTACCTCTGAGCGGCACTTTTTGCACACCATGGGCTAAATGGCCAGGCCACAAGGACCACAAGGTCACCAGGACCACAAGGCTACCATCTGTCTCCCAACAGCTGTTCCAGTGGGTCCCCTCCCCCAACCTTCTCTGAACCTTCGGGGTCTATGTGACCTGGCCATTTAGCCCATGGTGTGCTAAAAAGTGCCGCTCAGAGGTAAAACAACCCAACGTTAAAGAACACATTGGATGGCCTTGACGGGAGGCTACCATCTGTCTCCCAACAGCTGTTCCAGTGGGTCCCCTCCCCCAACCTTCTCTGAACCTTCGGGGTCCATGTGACCTGGCCATTTAGCCCATGGTGTGCTAAAAAGTGCCGCTCAGAGGTAAAACAATCGAATCCAAATGAAGAACTAAATTGCACGGTCTGGTTGGACCTCCGTGGCCCATGGCTGCTTGAGGATGATGATGATGATAATCCCTTGGACCAAGCTGATGATGAAATGGTAATGTCGATATTGCGTAAGAAACTATTTTCGGGGGGAAATATAATAAATACAGAAAGAATAAATTTAGGAAATATTGCTTATCTGCAAAATTTTATGCAGCTGTAAAATTCACGCAGATAATTTTCCATTCTCTACCGGTGGCGCACTCTTCACATACATTCGGCGATCATTGCAGGGATTATTTGTGTTTTATTTTTTCGTTATGCTTCGTCATCTGACGTTTCGTGGATTTACATCAAAGGTTGAAAAGTTTCATGCTAATGAGTCACGATTTCTTTTCTGAAGGCACTCCCTACATAATTCTTCAGCGAACTGTGGAATGAAGTATCTCCTGGATCTTGCAACCTCTTTGGACAAGATTTATGAAGGCATGCATATGCATCGATAGAGTCATTTTTGTGAACTTTCTTTTTTCACAGCAGTGTGTTTTTTGTGCATTTGAACTAAAACTTTTACATCGTGATTTGTAGAACATTGCATATTAAGTGAATTTTCTTTACATCGCTGCCAATAGTAATACGAGATGATCTATGTTATTCAGTTTTTTTTTTGGTCTTTAGTTCGAGTCTAACCAACGGTGTCAGCTTTGAGATTTTTTCTCCACTAACCTTCATCTTGCCCCGGTGAGAAAGGGGACAGCGATGGGCTTGAAGAGGCAGCCGTCCGTCGGATGGGACGTTAAGCCGTGGCCCCGTGTGCGGGAGAGCCATACCCTGTGCACGTTAAAGAACACGCTGGATGGCCTTGACGGGAGGCTACCATCTGTCTCCCAACAGCTATTCCAGTGGGTCCCCTCCCCCCAACCTTCTCTGAGCCTTCGGGGTCCATGTGACCTGGCCATTTAGCCCATAGGTGTGCGAAAAAGTGCCACTCAGAGGTAAAACAACCCAACGTTAAAGAACACGTTGGATGGCCTTGACGGGAGGCTAACATCTGTCTTCTAACAGCTGTTCCAGTGGGTCCCCTCCCCCAACCTTCTCTGAGCCTTCGGGGTCAGCGTTGAGATTTATCTCCGCAAAATTCCCCGCCCTGCCCACGGTCAGTAGGGGACACCGATGGGCTTGGAAAGGCCGCCGTCCGTCGGATGGGACGTTAAGCCGTGGCACCGTGTGCGGCAGGACCATATCCTGTGCACGTTAAAGAACACGCTGGATGGCCTTGACGGGAGGCTACCATCTGTCTCCTAACAGCTGTTCCAATGGGTTCCCTCCCCCAACCTTCTCTGGGCCTTCGGGGTCCATGTGACCTGGCCATTTAGCCCATGGTGTGCAAAAAAGTGCCGCTCAGAGATTACACAACCCAACCCAACCCTTGCCTAACCTCCTCCGAGACCTTGTGGTCTTTGTGACCTCCCCCATTTAGCCCATTGTGTGCAAAAAAAGGGCGGCTCAGAGGTTTTGCCCTTTGTTTTTTATACCTAAATAGGATGGGTGTCAGAATTTCCCTAAGCATGATGTCCAAAATCATCGATTGTTTGCGGGCTGGATAATTAATTAAAACCGATGTAAGAATGTCATTTCTGGCTGGTTTCAAAATTGAAAAAAAAATAAAACCTCGTCATTAAAATATAGAATGCACATACAGTGCAAATGTGAAATTGGTTTGAAATTTTTTGCTGGTAATTTATAAGGTAAGAGAATTAAAAAAAATACAAGTTTTTCGAAAGTAGTGCATTAGTAAACAAATAGGTTTTGTGTTTGAAAAATCATTTGAAACGAAATTCTCCCATAAATCTTAGTGACTTGTTTGGAGTTAGTGTTGAAAATCAGTTTTATGAAACAAAAAATAAAGGAATTGAAATTATCAATTTTAGACATGGCTCGTTTCATAAGCAACACATAACCATGGCAACCATCTGCTCGTTGCTAGACGAAATGCACCAGAAGTTGCGCAATAAACATCCAACATTGGTCAATCGAAGAGATCCCATTCTTCTTTATGACAAGACCTTGCACAAATGATGCTCCAGAAGTTTAATTGGGCTACAAAACTTTGTCCAATCTACCCTATTCATCTGGGGCGGGGTGGCTCAGCCGGTAGCGCGCCAGGCTCGTAATCTGTAGTTCCCAGGTTCGAGTCCCGGCTGGGTCAGCGTTGAGATTTATCTCCGCAAAATTCCCCGCCCTGCCCACGGTCAGTAGGGGACACCGATGGGCTTGGAAAGGCCGCCGTCCGTCGGATGGGACGTTAAGCCGAGGCCCCGTGTGCGGGAGAGCCATACCCTGTGCA
This sequence comes from Ryuthela nishihirai, assembly GCA_038380435.1. NCBI lineage: Eukaryota > Metazoa > Arthropoda > Arachnida > Araneae > Heptathelidae > Ryuthela > Ryuthela nishihirai. The sequence continues at coordinate 66,477,871 of JAWZYU010000019.1, read as the reverse complement.
CGTTAAAGAACACGCTGGATGGCCTTGACGGGAGGCTAACAGCTGTTCCAGTGGGTTCCCTCCCCCAACCTTCTCTGGGCCTTCGGGGTCCATGTGACCTGGCCATTTAGCCCATGGTGTGCAAAAAAGTGCCGCTCAGAGGTAAAACAACCCAAACAACCCAACGTATATATCCTTGTTTTCAGATCGTGTTTTCTTCCGGGTGGGTTGTTTTACCTCCGAGCACCATTTTTTTTGTTCACACAGGGCTAAATGGCTAGGTCATAAGAATCCCAAAGATTCTGAGAATGTCGGAAAAGGTGACTCACTGGATAGCTCACCGAGGGCAGCGTGGGGATTTTATGGAGATAAATCTCAAGTTGGTGCTCGGAACTAAAAACTGCAGATTCCGAGCCAATCACCAATCGCAGGTATCACGTGGTTGAAAGAGGAGAGATTTCAGATGCACATGTAACATCCAGTAAAAGAAGTCTTGCTTCAATTCTTAGGTAACCTTTCTGCTGCCCACACTTCGAGCTGATGCCCGAATGAGGATTTTCCATCGATTGTTTGTTGCTAGAACCAAACGACCATTTCACAGCTCGGAATGGTCTCCCAAGTATTGCGAACAAAGGCACGAGTTCGAGAAGCTGAACAATGACAGTGGAAACTGCCACTTCCGTTGTTCATTCGCAATCGCCATAACAATAACTTCCTCCAGGAGAAGGAACCTATTTATCACATGTAGACACTGTTTGCAGTTCTCCGAGCAACCATTTCCAGGCATGTGACTCGAGGATGCCGTTACGAAAGTCATTGGAATGGCCCAATGCTTATCTTCGTACGTTGACGTTATTTACGAATTTTATGCAGCGGAGGAGAATAGGAATAAACTCCCACAGAAGGTCACAATGCCTTTACAATAGGTATTGCTGCTTGAAATGTAAGACCGTAATGCATCAATGGTGATGCATAACTTATCACAGAACTGTAGCGAAAAGAAGAAAGGTGACGAAAATACTTCTTTCAAGTCAGGGTTGGGTTGTTTTACCTCTGAGCGGCACTTTTTTGCACACCATGGGCTAAACGGCCAGGTCACAAGGACCCCGAAGGCTCAGAGAAGGTTGAGGGAGGGTACCCACTGGAACAACTGTTGGGGGACAGATGGTAGCCTCCCGTCAAGGCCATCCAGTGTGTTCTTTAACGTTGGGTTGTTTTACCTCTGAGCGGCACTTTTTTGCACACTATGAGCTAAATGGCCAGGTCACATGGACCCCGAAGGCTCAGAGAAGGTTGAGGGAGGGGACCCACTGGAACAGCTGTTGGGGGACAGATGGTAGCCTCCCGTCAAGGCCATTCAGTGTGTTCTTTAACGTTGGGTTGTTTTACCTCTGAGCGGCACTTTCTTGCACACCATGGGCTAAATGGCCAGGTCACATGGACCCCGAACGCTCAGAGAAGGTTACCAATTTCTCGATTACGAATTTCTGGTTCGATTCCAATGCAGTAGACGAATTAGATTACAAAGACAGAGTCAACCGCCTCTCCATTTTAAATAGGTAATATACTCATTTTCATCTGCATTTTAACAAATGTTGCTTGTAACTTGCTGATCACCTGGTGAGAGGAATTCACCGGTTCCTCATCCAGGTGACAAATCTGCTGCTGACAGGTATCCATGTACCATTGCATTATGGGAGTTGCCATTCCCCGATGATGCATCTTAACGTATAAACGCAATCAGAACAAAGCAACAATGTGATAAATTGTAAGCATTTTAATGCTACCAGAACTTCTGTAAGAATGAATCATACGAGAGGAATCGATTCTTTACTGACCTTGCTGTTTTCTCGCCTGACGAGATGAGGGAGGAAGTTCCGTGGAACCGGATGAAGAGAAAGGAGTGCAACGGAGCGGGGACATTGGAGGAGGAAGGGAGGGGAAAAAAGAGCGAGGAGAGGGATCACGGAACAAGAATCAGGAAACGCCCACGTTTGTAACTTGTGTAGATCTCTGATTAATGCAGTAATGTTATTATTCTGTGGTTCAAGGTCACTTTTAGGCAGTTGTTGTGCACAACACAATGCAACCGTTCCTATGGTCGGTTGGAATCCACTGTGGTCGTTGAGAAATCCACTACTGCTGCAAATCGAGATTTCATCAAGTGGACATTTAATTGTGCGCGATGGTCATGAGGCATTTGTTTGTAGGAAATGCGTAAATCGATTCAAGTAATGCTGAGGGGGGGGAGGGGGATGAAAAATTACAGAGCGATGCCAGAATAAAATGAGAATTTTTATTTTTAGTGAACGGAAAGGAAAAGCCGATTCTTTGGAAATTATAAAATAGGATGAAATATCATTATTGGAAAGATTTAGAGGCAGATTTAAATCTGTGTTAATCTTGATTTTTTTTCAGAAAAATTAATCTGTATTAACAGAGTTAGGGAAGTCTCCTTAGGAACGTCGTCGTAATTGTACAGTCGCTCAAAAAAGTGGGCGGTCCTTACGCTGGCGGTCTTGCTCTGGAAGTAATGGTCAACTACCCAAAACAAATTCCTGGGTGTGCCACTACCACTCCTTGACATTCTGCTTCGTTGCTTAATGTATCAAGACTCTTGAAAGTAATATTATGAAAAACCCGAAACTTGTGATTCTTTCACACGCGTTTCTTCCGTTGAATTCCTTTCCCTTCGTTTTTTGAAGGAAAACAAGTCCGTGTTTCTGTTTTTCCACTAATAATCTTAATGTCAGAATCCAATGACCATCGTCAGCAACGACTAAATGCAGTTACCCTTCCTTTCACATTCATAGTTTCTGGAATTTCCTGTTTGCCTTCTGGAAATAAAATAAAATCTTCATGAAACTTACGCAATATTAAGGGAAAAAAAATAAAATTTCCCGTCTGCTTTAATTGGGATCAATCTTTATTCACTATCGTTAATTCTGCTGAGGAAGAAGACAAAGGCAGTTCTAATGGAAAGGACGAGTCGAGGGCCACGCTGAACGGAAGTGGGATCCCCTATTAAGCTGGCTTATTGATGGAAAAGCCTGGGAGTCTTCACCACATTAGTGGGGCGGGGGTGGCTCAGTCGGTAGCGCGCCAGGCTCGTAATCTGTAGTTCCCAGGTTCGAGTCCCAACTGGGTCAGCGTTGAGATTTATCTCCGCAAAATTCCCCTCCTTGCCCACGGTCAGTAGGGGACACCGATGGGCTTGGAAAGGCCACCGTCCGTCGGATGGGACGTTAAGCCGTGGCCCCGTGTGCGGGAGAGCCATACCCTGTGCACGTTAAAGAACAAGCTGGATGGCCTTGACGGGAGACTACCATCTGTCTCCAAACAGCTTGTTCCAGTGGGTCCCCTCCCCCAACCTTCTCTGAGCCTTCGGGGTCCATGTGACCTGGCCATTTAGCCCATGGTGTGCAAAAAAGTGCCGCTCAGAAGTAAAACAACCCAACCCTATTAAGCTGGCTTATCGATGGAAAAGCCTCTGGGAGTCTTCACCGCATTAGCTCCCTCCAGTCCAAAAAGTTAGGCAGGCTTATTCAAAGATTGGCATTCTAAATTTAAAATTTAACCAACAAAGTTTCAGTGTTGTATATGTTTGGCATTTTATTAGAAGGAAATTTCACTGAAATGTTTGGCTATTATATTTAGGCTATGCGCAAAAAAAAAAAGGTTTCTAGAAAAAGTGGCAATGAAATCGTTGCTTTCATATTCCGAGGATTCTGTCTGTGGCAGTTTCTTTTTTTAAAAGCTGAAATTCCCCTCACACGCTTCCAAATCGAAGTGCGTGACGAACCCCATTTTGTAGCAGTCTTTCTGCTGATGTAAACAGGTATTTAGTCCACTGATGTTGCTTTTGTTTTCCTTTGAGGACTACAGGCGAGTAGACTAATGACGTCAAACATCGCCCTGGGAACCCGCAGGGGCCACGTGATCTTTGTGAGTGACCTACTTTCTTCGCTTACTTTGCGGTTTCTGGAAACACGTTGCTAGAATCTAGGACTGAGGAGGGTTATTGGGATAATTGGCTCCAACCTGCGGGAAGGTTCTTTAAATCTCATTAAATGATCGCATCGACAATTTTAGTTTAGGTTAAGGAAACTTGAATTGAGATAGGCACAATCACTCTTATTTTGTCTTCTTTGGGTTGGGTTGTTTTACCTCTGAGCTGCATTTTTTTAGCAAGAACCTCGCGGGCTCAGAGAAGGTTGGAGGAAGGGAACCATTGGACAGCTATCAGAAGACAGTGACCTACCGTCAAGGTCATCAAGCGAGTTCTTTAACATGCACAGGGTTAGAGCTCTCTCGTATAGGGGGCGGGGGTGGCTCAGTCGGTAGCGCGCCAGGCTTGTAATCTGTAGTTCCCAGGTTCGAGTCCCAACTGGGTAAGCCTTGAGATTTATCTCCGTAAAATTCCCCGCCCTGCCCACGGTCAGTAGGGGACACCGATGGGTTTAGAAAAGCCGCCGTCCATCGGATGGGACGTTAAGCCGTGACCCCGTGTGCGGGAGAGCCATATACTGTGCACGTTAAAGAACAGGCTGGATGGCCTTGACGGGAGGCTACCATCTGTCTCCCAACAGCTGTTCTAGTGGGTCCCGTCCCCAACCTTCTCTGAGCCTTCGGGGTCCATGTGACCTGGCCATTTAGCCCATTGTGTGCGAAAAAGTGCCGCTCAGAGGTAAAACAACCCAACGTTAAAGAACACGTTGGATGGCCTTGACGGGAGGCTAACATCTGTCTTCTAACAGCTGTTCCAGTGGGTCCCCTCCCCCAACCTTCTCTGAGCCTTCAGGGTCCATGTGACCTGGCCATTTAGCCCATGGTGTGCAAAAAAGTGCCGCTCAGAGGCGAAACAACCCAACCCAATGAGCAAAATTCAAAAGTCTCAAGCTACACCTCAATGATTAGACAAACCAGACGAATCTGATTCTATCAGCTTATATGTATGTCTTGCTCATTATAATAGGTCCTTTCTCTGCAGTTATGTTCTTTTTAAAGTGAAGGCATGATTAGAGAGTAGATGGGTCAAAACATGGCACCCTCTGTATAATGCAGTACTATCTTGAATAGTGGAACGTTTGGGGGTTGTCATGGAATTATATTTCGTGTTCTTTACGGGAGACTTCCACCTTTGTCTACTAATAGTTGCTCACTAGATCCCTTTCTCCAACAAAGCTCAGGGGCGGGGGTGGCTCAGTCGGTAGCGCGCCAGGCTCGTAATCTGTAGTTCCCAGGTTCGAGTCCCAGCTGGGTCAGCGTTGAGATTTATCTCCGCAAAATTCCCCGCCCTGCCCACGGTCAGTAGGGGACACCGATTAGCTTGGAAAGGCCGCCGTCCGTCGGATGGGACGTTAAGCCGTGGCCCCGTGTGCGGGAGAGCCATACCGTGTGCACGTTAAAGAACACGCTGAATGGCCTTGACGGGAGGCTACCATCTGTCTCCCAACAGCTGTTCCAGTGGGTCCCCTCCCCCAACCTTTTCTGAGCCTTCGGGGTCCATGCGACCTGGCCATTTAGCCCATAGGTGTGCAAAAAAGTGCCGCTCAGAGGTAAAACAACCCAACGTTAAAGATCACGCTGGATGGCCTTGACGGGAGGCTGCCATCTGTCTCCCAACAGCTAATCCAGTGGGTCCCCTCCCCCAACCTTCTATGAGCCTTCGGAGTCCATGTGACCTGACCATTTAGCCCATGGTGTGCAAAAAAAGTGCCGCTCAGAGGTAAAACAACAACTCGTATATTTCCAGAATTTTTGCTAACATTTGTTTAAAAAATTGCATTACCTCACTAAACTTCCTACTTAAAGTTATTGTAGTAGTAGTAGCATTTATTACCACTCATAATCCATATATATATATCACAAATTTTCATACATGTAACAATAACAATGGTGAAAACACAAATACACAAAAATAGGGCAAGAAAAATAAAAACCACACACATAATTTTAATTATTACATGCCAAAACCAACGGGCTAAACTGCCCGTCCAGGTTCCGTTTTAATTACCAACATCATATTTATTTTTCAATGGCCGAGTGGTTAGCGAGCTTGGCTACTGATCTAAGGGACCTGGGTTCGAGCCCCGAGTAAGGCATGGTTGTTTGTGTAGTTTATCTGCTGAGGTCCTGCCATCCTCACAGACCTTCTACCGTGGCATATAAACTGACAGGCTCCTGTTAGACGTCTGTGGCAAGCAGCTGCTTGAGCGGGAATTTATTTTTATTTTATTTACATTGGATCGTGTGAGCTCACAAAAACCTGGATCGTGTGGGCCCACTCACAGAAATATTGAGCGTGTGCAGTTACCGTTCACAGCAAACTGGATCGTGTGCAGTAACTGCACACGCTCCAGTTTGCTGTGAACGGTAACTGGAGCGTGTACAGTTGCTGTACACGTTCCTGAGGTCCTGCCATCCTCTCAGACCTTCTACTCTGGCATATAAACTGACAAGCTCCTGTCAGACCTCTGTGGCAAGCAGATGCTTGAGGGGTGTTTATTTATTTTATTATTTATGTTACCGGCAATGTATAAAAAGCCGGCATTCTATAGAATACCCGGCGTTTTTAGGCAATGTATGAAATATGAGAATTATTACATACTTTCCCTAGGCATTGTATAGAATACCTAGGCATTATATAGAATGACAAATACTATTTCGGCAAAGTATAAAAAAGCTTTTATTGAAAAGATGCATGTGAAAATGTAAGAAGTACAAAATATAAGATACGGGATTTTTCTACAAAAAGAGAAAAATACCATTGCTGAACTACCGCCAGAAATATTAACATCATAACCTGTAATGAATCTGTCGTCCCCATTATAAAAAACGCCCCAAATGAGGTAAAGCCAAGTGAGAACGAATCAGTAAAGTGTTGAATATTCGAAGTTTGCAATTCGAGTTAGGATATTCGTATTTCACTTTAAATAAAAAATAAATAAATACCCCCTCAAGCAGCTGCTTGCCACAGAGGTCTGACAGGAGCCCGTCAGTTTATATGCCATAGTAGAAGGTCTGAGAGAGCCTGTCTGAGCCATGCGCGCTAACCACTCGGCCATGGGACGACTATTTCACTTTACTACTTATCAAATCTATTTCAGTGGAGTTCCGAGATGCTTGTGATATGTCGTTTTTTGATGACTTTTTTTTAATCTGTTTTTTGACCTTAACTCTCTTTCTATGGAAGCTAGGGTTCTCAAACTTTGGGATCCCTATTGAGGCAACCCTCTTTTACACTCTTACAACGCTAGGGGGCGCTTTTCCGAATGGAAGGGTGTCTTTTTGGTGTCCAAAGTGACCAACTACGGCGCTATTTTTTACCGAAACTAGGGACGGGCGGATCTGGCAATCAGGGTGAGCCTATAGGGGACCCAGGGGAACATTTACTGGTCAATTCGAATTGGACTGAGTGCTCTGGCTCTCTGTTTGAGGCGAGCGTCGAGAGTCACGTGACTCGCATTGCGACATTAAACATCACTGCCGGGAGTATTTTATACTTTGCCGATTTGCCTTTTGGCATTCTATAGAATGCCTAGGAAATGTGTGAAATATGAATCGTTTCATACATTGCCGGCTAGTTTTAGGCATTATATACAATGCCTAGGCATTCTATAGAATGCCGGATTTCAAACTTTGCCGGTGACATTTATATTTCAAAAAGAAATTTATCCAGAAGTTGCTTAGAAAGAAGTATTTTTAAGAATATATGTACGAATTAATCGGTTTTATCTTCTGAGAAGTTAACCGATGTTTGTTTTAAGGTCATCCCGGAATGAGAGAATGCCATCCGTTTGGTTGCCGTATCTTGTCAACAATAACTTTTTATGTTCTGCTTTCAGAAGATCGAAATAACTTTGAGTAACTTCCTATGTGATTGAACAACTGTAATTGCGCATTCCAAGCAGGAAGCAGTGACAGCAGATGCTATCGTAGCTTCAACTAATGGCATACACACACGCAGGACAACGTAAACATTGTAGAAATATTCTTTCCTAATGTCCTGATTGCTAAAAACTGTTAGGTTGCGAATTAAGTACTGCTCCTAAGTCAGTTGTTTCAATGTTATTTAGCGTACAAAGGGTAGGAAAAAAATTTCCTTTAAGTGGTGTTTACTACTGACAAGATACATAATTACATGTAATGGAATAATAATAATACTCCTTCAAGCAGCTGCTGCCGCAGAGGTCTGACAGGAGCCTGTCAGTTTATACGCTATAGTATAAAGTCTGAGTAAGGCAGGACCTCAGCAGACAACACAAACATCCATGCTTTATCCTTGGCTCGAACTGAGGCGTGACCACCCAGGTCCCTCTGATCAGTAGCCAAGCACGCTAACCACTCGGCAGGGAAACGGCTTATAGAAAAATAAATGGGTTAAAAAAAAGTTAATACTACAGCAAAAAAAATTTCTAATGCTTTTTTTTTTGTCTTTTATCGTCCCAGAATTCGAGGGAACTTCATGGGCCATTCTCGTATTTACACGGGAACATATTCGTGCAATTAGCTAAGTTGGTTGTTTTTATCTCTGAGTAGCATTTTTTGCCCATATGCTAAATGGTCAGGTCATAAAATCCTCCAAGGGCTCAAAAAAGGTTGCGGGGGGAGGGGGGATACATTGGGTAGATATTATGAGACAGACGGGTCTTCCGTCTAAGCTAGCCGGAATGTTCTTTTATGTGATATGTTCTTTCAGAAAAATGGGATCGCGGTTTAAGTCCCATCGGACAGACGGCGATATTTTCAAGCCCATCAAGTGCATCCTTTATCACTGAGGGATTTAGACGGTTATGAGGGGGAATAAATTTTGAGAACCACTGCAGTAGGTTCAAATACTTCTATCTCAATCTCATCAATTATGAACACAAATGGAGTTTTTCATTGAACCCTCCTGTAATTTTTTAGCCATTTACGATTTTGTAACCATTTCCGAGTTTGCGATTTTTTGTTTGTGCCCAGCATATACGAGAGAAAGTGTAACTCAGAATATTATTGCAAAATGTGTAAATTTTCGTGATTTTTACACCCATGTTGAAAAATTTAAATTTAGCTGACTGCATTTAGCAAGTTATGTATGCAGTGTGTCATCAGTACCAATATAACATCTACGAACTATCGGATTATACTGTCGAGCAATCGGACATTTTATCGATAAACTGTTTAGTTGCCATTTAAATAAAGAGATATGTTTTACTGTTTTCTTCGTTCCAGGTGAAACCTTGGATCGCATGTTAACAGAAACATCACCGAGATAAAAATGTTCAAAAATTATATCCACCATACAGAGGACTGTAAATATTCTGAAATGCAAATCAAAAAATAAAATCATATTTAGGTTGCATTTTGGGACTCATGAACAGATACAGTCGCTCAAAAAACTATCCGAACACTATAGTTGATTACAGAATTCAGAAAAAATATCTGGCAACAATTTTTTTTAGAAATTAGTGATCTGGCAACCTTCGTGTCACGTGATTACAGAATTCAGGAAAAATATCTGGAGCGTGTACAGCAACTGTACACGCTCCAGTTACCGTTCACAGCAAACTGGAGCGTGTGCAGTTACTGCACACGCTCCAGTTTGCTGTGAACGGTAACTGCACACGCTCAATATTCCCGTAAGTGAGCCCACACGATCCAGGTCTTTGTGAGCTCACACGATCCAATGAGCTGTGAACTTTAACCGCAACCGCTCAGTTTGCTGTGAACGGTAACTGCACACGCTCAATATTTCCGTGAGTGAGCCCTCACGATCCAGGTCTTTGTGAGCTCACACGATCCAATGTGCTGTGAACATTAACCGCAACCGCTCCAGTTTGCTGTGAACGGTAACTGCACACGCTCAATATTCCCGTAAGTGAGCCCACACGATCCAGGTCTTTGTGAGCTCACACGATCCAATGAGCTGTGAACATTAACCGCAACCGCTCCAGTTTGTTGTGAACGGTAACTGCACACGCTCAATATTTCCGTGAGTGAGCCCTCACGATCCAATGAGCTGTGAACATTAACCGCAACCGCTCCAGTTTGCTGTGAACGGTAACTGCACACGCTCAATATTTCCGTGAGTGAGCCCACACGATCCAGGTCTTTGTGAGCTCACACGATCCAATGTGCTGTGAACATTAATCGCAACCGCTCCAGTTTGCTGTGAACGGTAACTGCACACGCTCCATATTCATTGCATTATATATTCATACGCTTTATATATATATATATTAAAAAATATCCGAACACTATGGTTGATTACAGAATTCAGAAAAAATATCTGCCAAAGATTTTTTTTAGAAATTAGTGATCTGGTACCCTTCGTGTACGTCCACTTCAGTGTTTACGCTTCGTTTACTCAAAGTGGTAGTGGAGGTAGTCACAATAGTTATGATTTCGTCTTTTAAAGTGGGAAGGTATCAAATTTAAACCGTCTGGCTTATGGGAAAGTGCTCTAAATAAAGTGAAAATTGCAATCTTCCAGTGTAGGATTACTTCTAGCTATTCTTAAGGAAAAGCAAAAATAGCTAACTCATGGTATATATATATTTATTTTCTGCAGGACATTTCTAGAAATTTTTTTATGTAAATCTTTAATGGCAAAAGTGTTTACAATGCAGATGATCATCTGAATTTTCTACAGAATAATTTCTCTTATCAGATTTATTCTAATAAGAGCGAGATAATCTGACATGTCACATTTCTGGTTGCACTGGAGTGTGCAATTAATATAAGTTGTCTTGTCATGTCGTGCAACAGCAACTTTGGCTAAGTTGTTAAAATGAAGAATTTACGATAATACGGCTTAAGTCATGCTCTATTGGATATGTGACCAAGGCTATCTTTAACGATGACAGGGCAGTTACCACAATGGCCGTGTCGGCAGTGTTAGTTTGCCTCATTTTTTACCGTTGCCAGAAACATATGTTGAAGTCATCATTTGGACGTTTCCATTAGCAAAAGAAGAAACTTCGCTGACTGTTTGCTGACAACACAGAAGGTCAAAAGATAATTGTCTGAGAGATGTTTTATCTCAGATACCGATGTAGAAATACGAATTCTTACTGTGTTCACTTCATTGGCAAAATTAGCAGTGCTGTTATTAATGCTATATGTCACCTGTTCGACAGACACGATAGAAATGACTCAGATAACGGAAGATATGTTGCTTTAGAGAATTAGAATAATAAAGATAAAGAAATATTCATATCTACTCGGCAAAATGTGCTAGTTTCAGGCTCAATTCTACTAGTTTTAGATTTTAATCACTTTTTGGGAAGGTTGGATTTTTCATTTTTCCTCCTTTAAGGGTCGATTGGCCATCTTATATTGTTCTACACTGTGCTTAAAAGTTCGCTAATAGAAGATAATAAAAAAACACACTCAAATCCAAATTTTGAGTTTCAATAATAATCATTCTGTACTTGAAGAGTTATTGAGGCTGGAATGTTTATCATTATTAATACATCTGATAAAACTTAGGCACAAAAATTGATGAATATTGAAAAAAATTATTTACACATATATTTAAAATGTACACTTATTTTATTGAACGATTTAGGATAATAATTTTTGAAATAAATTTTTATGATTAGTATTGTACGGTTAAATATTCAAACTTCTATACCTTTTAAATATCGAATGAATATAGTTGAAAATCGAGATTAAGATAGAATTGAGATTTTGAAATTATCATCAGTTACATTTTTCTATAAAAAACATTTTAGAAGTTATAAAGCTTCAAAGTTTGTTTTTTATTGACATTACATGGGGTTGTAAGTGTATAGATTAATAACCGGGGTATTTCCTCACACACTTCCTCCCCCTTACTATTGACCCTCTGTCGCACCCAGTATTTCGAGCATGATTCATCCTTTCAAGTTTTGTATTTTAATGTTACTACTTTTAAGCTGATACAAAGACTAGTAATAATAGTAATTTCCACTTTATTTTTATATATGCCACTGTCAACCAGCAATATAGTTCACTTCCAGTCCTCGTAAAAAGTGTGAATAAAAAGAATAAATTACGCTTCAAATAGCTGCTAACATTTGAGATCTGAGAGGAGCCTGTCAGTTTAATATTACATATTGAAGGTCTGTGAGGAAGGCGGGATCGCAGCAGAAAGAAACATCCATGCCTCAGTTTGGGGTCGAACTCAGGTACCTTTGATCAGTAGACAAGCACATTAACCACATGCCCAAGGGATTCAATAATCATTCCCGAGTTAAAGTTATGAGGCTGCAATGTTTCTCAAGATGATGGTTTCTAGGAATAGTGGCCACATATTAATCAATTACCATCGAACTTTTGCTTGTGGATATTACTGCTTGTGCTCCAGCCACCGCTGTCACTTTAAAAAACTATCAATCAGGTAAAGTTACTGCTATGACAAAAGTAAAATCCTATCAAGCAACAATTTTATCATCTAATAGACTTCTTATAGATACTATTCGAGCATAGACACTTTGCCTAAATATTAGATATGAACCATTGAAGACGTCTATGCTCATCAGTGTAGGGAGTGTTCTTATAAAAATCAACTCCCTTTGCCGATATTGTACATTCATAAAAATTTTGTGCATTTTACCATTTGAAAACTATTTTATATATATATATACTAGGACAGATTTCAGAGAGGAGGATAAGCCCCTCCTTTGAGAATGTTAATAAGCTAAGATGAACAATGTTTTCACAAAAGATTAGATATTAAAAATATTTTATGTGGCACAGAAAAAATTTGAAATGCATTTCTTTGAGGCCTTAAGCTGCAACATAGTTAAAGTCCAGTCCTGTAGACATATGTATATATTAAGACATTAATTGAAAGCAAATGTTTTAAAAATTACTAAAACGGCGGGGGGAAAATCCATTTACCTGTCTCACCCCATCTTATATTTTTTTGAAATCCGGGCATATATATATATTTCATTATAATTGCTAAAGCTATAGGGACAGTTATAGGTCTCGAAGCCTCGAGGCGGCCATTTAAGGACGTATGGGAGATTTTGCAGTCCAGAAATGACTTACTTTACTAACGGATTATGTAGCAATTGATATCCTTTTTAACCGTTTGTCATTTAGCTTCTGAGATAATGAAGTGTTACGGGTCCCTTCCTAGAAAAGAAAATGGGGATCAAACCATACATTACCTTGCAGACCTCTTGAAGGGGGGCCATGGTGCCCCTCCCCCCTCCTTATGACCTAATAGACCTCCTTATGATGCTCCTTATAAGTGCTTTGTTTTAATAACCTTTTCATTTAAGTTATGCTTCTCTGCAAAGTGTTGCCAATTCACAAAAAAAAAAGCTAGAATTTTTAATGTTTGATAAATACCTTTTCTTTATATCTCAACATTAGTTGTACAACGAAGCCTACATTCAACTTTTGGGCAGATAAAATCTTTTTATTTCGTAAAAATTGAAGAATGACTTTAAAGTTAAATATGATAAAAAAATATGGAATAATAATCAAAGTGAAATCTTTGGAGCAAAGTATATTGTATAAGCTTAGTTTAAACGCTTTTTCTTATCTTTTTGTTCCTGTTGTAGAGAGGGAATTTTGCATCCCCTAGTATTTATACCAAGTGCTACTAGAAATGTTGCTCTTTTAACATAGTTTACGGCTAGGCTTCATTTTTAAAGGCGAACAAATTTTGATCTTATGAAACATAAATTTATTGATCATGAGAAATTAAAAAAATAAATTTATCACTAAGAAAGCCTACCATGGGAAATTTTTATTAGTATTATTAAAAAGTAAATCGTTAATGGATGTAATGAGAATATTTATTTTCTCAGTAGGTTAAACTTCTTTGGATATAGTAATGTAACATTTAGCTTAAAAATAACATTCTGAATCATTAGTTGAATAAATATAAGGGAAAAATTGTCATTAGTCGGGTGGGATCTGAACTCACAATCTTCTGATAACGTATCAGGAACGGAGGGTAAAAAATATATGATGCATTATTTGACGAAAATAATTTCGGAACACAAATTACAGAAACTTTTCTGGTTCAATCCAGTTACTTGCTCTTCTAAATTTTAGATTCATGTCCGATTGTTGGCGAGTGTAAATAAAATCTATTTCATTAGCCAGCTATTACATCGTTTCAATTTCTTTCCGTAACAAAAATATTAATCCAATATTCAATTTCAATCGTTTCCCAAAACGCATTTTAAAGAAGAAACTAAACATAGATTGTACTTACCTCCCTTCCTATTTTCCATGGTAGCTTCAACGTTCTAATATATTCTAGAACTCTCAAATAAATGTGTGACATGATCGGTTTCTACGACACCAAAGAACTGAGTCTAGAGTCGATTTGTGAGTTTGAGTACAGATTCGTGAAGTCAAAATGGAAGTGATTCTACTATGAACTAAGATGGCAGGAAATGACTCTCTTGCTTTTTATTATCATTTGAAGGAAGGAAGAAAGCAGCCTCCAATTGAAACGAGATCTGATTTCTCAGAGGAAGCCAACTGTCGTCATTGGATAACCAGGATACCAAGAATTTACCTCTAAGCCGACTAAAATGCGAAAAAAAAAGCAATAATCTAGAAGATATGAATAATGTGACATTGCTCTTTAGGTATCTTTTCAATTTCAATTGTAATATGAAAGTATCACCGAGAAAAATTGGGGCGGGGGTGGCTCAGTCGGTAGCGCGCCAGGCACGCAATCTGTAGTTCCCAGGTTAGATAGATAGAAACAAATCGACAAATGAATATTCCTGCGAGGTATTCCTGTCCTCGCAGACTCATTCAGTAAAATTTTTGGATAACTTTGTAGATCTTTCAGAGATTACAAGACGGTTAACATGTTTTTTTGAGATAATCAACAAGAAGAGAGTAGGAAAAAGGTTTCAATTTTTGATTAGAAGGTTCCAGAATATTTTTAAGATCAAAAGTAAAAATTTTCAAGTTCCTGAGTTTAACAGTAAATTCTTTTCTTTCTTTGTTGTAAAAGTTGCATTCAAATAGTATGTGATTAATATTAAGAATGGAATTGCAGAAGTTGCATTTTGGAGAGTCCAATTTTTTAAGTTTAAAAAGATATGAATTTGTTCGAGCTCTATTAAGTTTGATTCTTAAAATGGTAGAAATTTCTTTTTTATTTAGTCCGAAATTGTTAAATTTTGAAATTTTTGTGGAAATTTTGAATCTGTGTGTATGGGATGCATTATTTAAGTACCATTCTTGTAGTTCATTGAAGCATTTAATTTTATTGTTTGTTTTTAATATGGTGAATAGGAAAGGTGAATCTATAGAATTATTTAAAAGTTTTGCCAGGTTTTTAGTTCCCAGGTTCGAGTCCCAGCTGGGTCAGCGTTGAGATTTATCTCCGCAAAACTCCCCACCCTGCCCACGGTCAGTAGGGGACACCGATGGGCTTGGAAAGACCGCCGTCCGTCGGATGGGACGTTAAGCCGTGGTCCCGTGTGCGGGAGAGCCATACCTTGTGCACGTTAAAGAACACGCTGGATGGCCTTGACGGGAGGCTACCATCTGTCTCCCAACAGCTGTTCCAGTGGGTCCCCTCCCCCAACCTTCTCTGAGCCTTCAGGGTCCATGTGACCTGGCCATTTAGCCCATGGTGGGCAAAAAAGTGCCGCTCAGAGGTAAAACAACCCAACCCAAACCGAGAAAATTTAAACTAGGATCTAAATTTATATCAGATATATACCCAATCCTCGACTAATACGATTTCGGTTTAACACAACTTTTAAACATTTTAAGTGGGTCTGGTTTGCGACTAACACGACTGGTCGATCGGTTTTAACACGATTTCTCCATTACTTCTTTACGATGGTTTACATTCCTGCATTTACGACATAAGAAGACACCTTGGTTACTTTCCTTGCCTCACCTGTCCTCTTCGTAATTTCAGCAATTCCCAAAAGGTATTTCACATTTTACTATGCAAATAAATTAGTCTGTTTAAACAGCTACAACACGTGATATATTTGTAAAAATAAAGACAATTGTCACTGACCGATGGCAATATACAAATTCACCCCGATTGGTTAAAAATTATAACTTGTCATGTGCAGATTATAAACTTTTGCAAACATGCAGTTAGTCTTTTTCATTCTCGACAATGTTTACAACAATCGATTTCTCATTTTCAATGTATTAATACTGCACTGAACCATTTTTTAAAAATTTCCACCCTTATCATTGTTTCTTTTTCGTAAAAATGAGTTGCATTTAGCCACACTCGGTCTAGAGGTCAGAGCACGACTATTAAACCAAATGGCATGACCCTGTGTATCTATTTGTATATTTATAGGAAACCAGAACAAGTCCAACAGACAGGGATGTCCCCCGATGGGAAGTTCATTTTCGGCGCTCATTTTTAGATACCTTCTTTGAAAAAGTTGTGTAAAAAAAAAAATGCATGCCCCCCCATTTACATTATTTATTACTATAAAGATAAATCGGCGTCGTTCAAATGCTCTGAAATTTTATCCGTTTCTGCATGTTTAAATGGCCATTTTGTAGACCTGCGTTTTCTATCTGCGATTTTCATTTTATAGTATATATTAAATAAGAAACTACTAAGACTATAAGGGGCGGGGGTGGTTCAATCGGTAGCGCGCCAGGCTCGTAATCTATAGTTCCCAGGTACGAGTCCCAGCTGGGTAAGCGTTGAGATTTATCTCTGCAAAATTTCCCCGCTCTGCCCACGGTCAGTATGGGACACCGATGGGTTTGAAAAGGCCGCCGTCCGTCGGATGGGACGTTAAGCCGTGGCCCCGTGTGCAGGAGAGCCATACCCTGTGCACGTTAAAGAACACGCTGTGATGGCTTTGACAGGAGGCTACCATCTGTCTCCCAACAGCTGTTCCAGTGGGTCCCCTCCCCCAACCTTCTCTGAGCCTTCGGGGTCCATGTGACCTGGGCATTTAGCCCATGGTGTGCAAAACAGTGACGCTCAGAGGTAAAACAACCCAACGTTAAAGAACACGCTGGATGGCCTTGACAGGAGGCTACCATCTGTCTCCCAACAGCTGTTCCAGTGGGTCCCCTCCCCCAACCTTCTCTGAACCTTCGGGGTCCTTGTGGCCTGGCCATTTAGCCCATGATGTGCAAAAAAGTGCAGCTCAGAGGTAAAACAATCCAATCCAATACTAAGACTATAAAAATAATCCTGAAAATGTAGTTCGTGCATTACGATATATTTCCGATTTACGTTACATACTTCATTTCTTAAATAGCCGAACTAAGATTTCTACATTATTCCTTACGTACAATGGTGGTACAACGTACAATTCCTTACGTACATCGGTGTAATTAGAATTTTCATTCTGTTAGAATATGCAGGCAATTTTTTGTTTTAAGAGATAATTTTGTTTTTAGAGACAAGTTAGAAATTCTTTTTGTGTTGGATAAGTATCGATCGATAAACCATTATGACTTACCATTTTCGAATCCAAGAAATATCGTTGTGAAGAAAATGAATTTTGCCGATGGGTTGGGTTGTTTTACCTCTGAGTGGTACTTTTTATGCACACAATGGGTTAAATGACCAGATCACTAGGACGCCGAGAAAGTTGGGGGGGGGGGACCTACTGGACAGAGCTGTTGCGAGACAGAAGGTTGTCTCTCGTCAAAGCCATCCAGCATGTTCTTTAACGTGCACAGGGTATGGCTCTCCCGCACACGGGGCCACGGCTTAACGTCCCATCCGACGGGTTGGGTTGGGTTGTTTTACCTCTGAGCGGCACTTTTTTGCACACCATGGGCTAAATGGCCAGGTCACATGGACCCGGAAGGCTCAGAGAAGGTTGGGAGAGGGGACCCACTGGAACAGCTGTTGGGAGACAGATGGTAGCCTCCCGTCGAGGCCATCCAGCGTGTTCTTTAACGTGCACAGGGTATGGCTCTCCCGCACACGGGGCCACGGCTTAACGTCCCATCCGACGGACGGCGGCCTTTCCAAGCCCATCGGTGTCCCCTACTGACCGTGGGCAGGGCGGGGAATTTTGCGGAGATAAATCTCAACGCTGACCAAGCTGGGATTCGAACCTGGGAACTACAGATTACGAGCCTGGCGCGCTACCGACTGAGCCACCCCCGCCCCCAGTACAGATGTAAATAAGGATATCACTCGAGCTAAAAACGTTATTAATACAAGAATCAATCAATAATAAATATACAGATTACCTGTTGACATAAACTCCAAGAAATACTTTTGTGAAAAAAATATGTTTCGATGATAAGTGAAAGTCCCACTCATCCTAAATTTCAAGTCTGTAGTACATCATTGAACCGGATGGGTAGGTAAGTATGCAAAATGTAAGTGATTTGCCAAAAAATCGTACATTTTAGAATACCTAAAATTTAAGTCAGCCTAAATTATAGATTAATGATCAAAGAAAAGTGCATTATGATATCAAAAAAAAAAAATCAAAAGTATGCTAAGGAAGACCTTCCTCCCAGAGAAGGGTATACAAATGAAAGAATTTGAAGACCACTACGTTACTCTAAGCTCGGCTAATTTTTGTGAAACATACAAGGGTTGACATGTGGAAGCCTGAAAAACCACCTTGGAAAAAACTACATGTTAACGTTTTTTCTGCTGAGGTCCTGTCATCCTCTCAGACCTTCTACTCTGGTATATAAACTAACAGGCTCCTGTCAGACCTCTGTGGCAAGCAGCTGCTTGAGGGGGTATTATTTTTTTTTTATATAACGTAAATATATATCCCATCTGGAAATACTAATCAAAATGAATATATCTTCCCCTTCCTGCAAAACTTCCTTCCCATGTCCATAGTGGGATATTATTGAAAGAGGATACTTGGGTTGGCGAAAAGTGTGGAAAAAATAATTGCGAAAATCAAGACAATTTTTTTTTATGCTTCAACCAAACAAATTATGCTATAAGAATTCCAAGCGCACTTCCAAACTTGATAATTTTATAAAATATAAAACTCACCAAATATTAAACAAATGGTTTTATTACTTTTTACAGATATACATTTTTTTTTCTTCCCTTTCAGATAATTCACAACCGGTGAGTAAAATCTTTAACAGAATCAACAATACACATATATTCTATATTTTAACATGCACAATGTCAATGGTCTGTCACTCTCTGGACTATTTACATCATATATTTCTCTTCACCGGTAATTTACCATTCAGTTCATACATAAGTATATCAGCTGACATGCACTCATCAGAAGTTAAACCAGCAACAATCCATTTCAAGTCGAAATGCTTAAGAATTCGACAAACCAGAACAGGCAATAAATTTATCACAATTATTCTAGCTAATACTGCATGGATTCTCCACAAAAGCCTGTCTGGATGTTTAGGATTATGTGTACTGCATAGTGTTTTGATTTTTTTATCCATTGAACTTTCTAATATTATTTGTTGCTGATATCTATAAATAAAAACACTTTAGTATTATATGTATTATATTTGTCATTTTTACAATATTAGAAAATTCATAAACAAAACTTCAGCTACTATTTTTATGCCTAGTTCTCAATATTTCAAGATCAGAGAACGTGCAAGGCAATTTCATTAGAACACAGAATATAGACGCAAATCTAATTTTTTTGCATCATGCATTATAGGTTAGGCTAATCTGCACTCCCTCTGAGAAACTTTGCTTTGAAGACATTCACTCGTCACTTATTTTCTCCTGGTTCCTGCAAGGTGAAATAATAAGTGCAGTCAGTGTAGAATAAATAATTGGTTTTGTTATGAAGGAAACAATTGGGATAATTACCTAAATATTAAGTTTTTTCATTGTACTTTTATGATATTTATTGTAACAGGAGCGTATTTATATGGTTATTATCAGTGATTTGTTATGATATCGTTTAATTGTAATTTCTAAATGATAATAATCTCTGGAATAATAAATAGCAATTTGATTGATGGTCTAAGAAACTATAAGGGCATTAGAATTGAACGCAAAAATCCTCAGTGCTAACATATAATTAATATTTTTCTCTTTCCAATATTGTACAGTCGCTCAAAAAAGTATCCGAACACTACGGTTGATTACAAAATTCAGAAAAAATATCTGGCAACGATTTTTTTAGAAATTAGTGATCTGGCAACCTTCTTGTCACGTGACACGAAGGTTGCCAGATCACTAATTTCTAAAAAAATCGTTGCCAGATATTTTTTCTGAATTTTGTAATCAACCGTAGTGTTCGGATACTTTTTTGAGCGACTGTACACTAGTTCGATATGTATTTTCTGACCAAAGAACACATTATTGTTTTCATTGTATCAATCAATCCCTATGCACCTGTAGAGTATGATGTCATATTATTCAAAAGAATATCAAATTACATCATACTCACAGAATTATGAAGTCGACAAACTAATAAATATTATAATCACATTGTAAATATTATGCAGAAATAAAAAATTATTATTTTATATAATTATGAAATCCTTATTATAATTAAAAACAAACAAACAATTAAACTAATACTGATTAAGTCTTGAGATTGATCATGTAACCCAAAATCAAATATTCGTAATGCATTCTCAATAATTGCCAAATATCACGTAATTTAATTATCTCTGTAAAGCAATTGCATTTCAATACCATGCAAAATACTTGCTATGTCAAGATTCAAAAGTGCTTATTAAGGGAAGATATTTGTCTACCTCAAAAGCAGTAATATAGTAAGGCATTGAGTCAATTACCAATGTGAGAAGGGCGACAAACAAGTGTAAGAAAAAAAAAAAAACTCGAATGCCACTTATTTCAATAAGAAGGGAATTGAGCAAAGAATTTGTGGAGGGTGCCAAAAGGAAAACTTCCCAGAAGCAAAATCAGCACTTA
This sequence comes from Ryuthela nishihirai, assembly GCA_038380435.1. Taxonomy (NCBI): domain Eukaryota; kingdom Metazoa; phylum Arthropoda; class Arachnida; order Araneae; family Heptathelidae; genus Ryuthela; species Ryuthela nishihirai. Next base: position 66,457,071 of record JAWZYU010000019.1, on the reverse strand, counting down.
TTTCTTGTAATGATAACTTTTTAAAAGAATATTTCTACAAATTCACAGGTATATTTTTTACATTCCTTTTGCGGAGTGGAAGATTGTATTAATAAAAAAAACAGTGAATTTTTATTCTGTTAATTTTTTGCTCGTAATTAGTCCATGAATCAGATTATTGAAACTTCTAATCCAAAGCATGAAGATCATGAATACCCAATTAAGCACCTATATTAAAAGTAACAAAAATTAGATAACATTGTTGCTTAAAATATCCATTAGGCTTCTGTAATCTTACTCATTTCTTTTTTTAAAATATATATTTGTAGAAGATTTTAATTTCTTTGAAACAAAATTACTATCATCATTTGTTATTATACATTATGTCGTTGTTTTGGCTTATGTACATTCCTATATTTATAATTCCATGAAGTGTATCACACTAGTTTAAAAAGTTTGGGATCCTCTGATATATATCATACTGACAAAACCTAGTAGAAAATTTTTAACCCTGTTCTACAGCAAATACCACAAAAGCAATTCTTAGTATATAATCTAATATCAATAAAATATAGTATAATTCTTAAGAGACTTAGATTTTTTTTCTCACAGGACTATACTTTGAAGAGAAAATATATATAAAAATGACTAAAAATAGTTCTAACTATATTATCATTAAAAAAACATAACAAAAATGATCTGTTAAAACTATAGTACGATAAGCAATCACAATATTCTAATTCAGACTTTTGCATATTTTACCACATTAGGTTTTATCTAGCATTATGAATGTAAACATCTTTCTTTGCAATATATAAGCACATATTTTTCTTTAGTTTATCACTTTAACATAAGAATTAAAAAAAATGTAGAGATAAATAACACCTTAAAGTGTAGTGAAAAACATTTTAATATTTTCTCAATCTGGTCAACACAGGCCCTATACTTAAATAAACGACCACTTTATGATTCTCTACAATTTACCAATTCTACACCATTTAGAAACGTTTATGTGCATACACTGCATCAACTCTAAAGATTATGCTGCTCTGTGAAGTTTCACTCTTCTAATTTCTATAACTGAAACAATGTTTTTTTGTCTGTGAATAAATTAACTTTAAATATATATATCTTTCTTAAACAACTTATCTAAATTTGTTCTTATGCAAATAGGTGATTTTTCAGTTGCAAAAAATCTATAAAAATAATATTAGTAGCTGTCTTCAAAACATATTGAGATTTAGTAAAATTTTTTGTGGTTATCATTTTGATAAAAAGCTGCAATGCTGTTAATATAGAACAGAGTAAAATAATATAACAATAACCAACTTATCTCCCCAAACATACAGATAAGGAGAATGTTCGCATTTGCTCAATATATACACTTTGTGATTATTGTAGTACTTTGCAAATCAAGATGAGAGTAAATTCATATTCTGTTCATTGTTCCATCACAGTCAAGAGTCATCCCTTCAGTTAGAAAAATGTTTAATCAAATCTGTTGTATGAAGCAGCAATGGTAAAACTTCAAACAAATTTCACACGAATTTCTATTATTGACATTTGTCTAATATCCTTATCAAACAGGTAACCCAGAAATTTAAAACTACTCAAATTGCCACTGTTTCTATTTTGTCTTTTTGCACATAGCAGAATATTTTGGCAGTTAACGCTAAAATATCTGCAAATATTATTTGGTTGAATTTTTAATTCTTTTAAATTAATTAGTATGACTAGCATCATTTGACATTTTTTCAACTCCTAGTCAAATTGGCACACAGAACTACCACAAAGTTTCATGGTGGGCTTCAAGCTGCTAATGAATAATCTATGGTTTTGCCAAGTCTTCCAGAATCTGTGTTAAAGTCTGCAAAATATTTACGAAGTTTCAGTTGTAAGATAATTTTAGCAAGGTAATGACAGATGCATTCTCAGCTATATTTTTTGTTCCTAACAAATTACTCTATTATTAATTCACGACTGAAGAAAAAAATTTATTTTCAAGTCGTCAATTTTAGTTACCTTAGAGATGCTCTCCATTACTATTACAACAACCATGTCAAAAAACCTATCACTCCAGCTCAAAGGTCAGAATTAATACCAACTTTAGCAAAGATTCATCCAGCATAAGAGAAATATATTTTTTAAGTCAGATGGGACATTAAATCACAACCAGGGGAGCTGTACTCTGGTATATGCTCTCCTGGTTGGCCTTGATGGGAGGCTTCTAGCTGTCTCTTTAACAGTCGTCCAGTGGATCCCTTTTCTCTACCAAGCTCTGAGCACTTAGGATTCTTGTGGCCTGGTCATTTAGCCTGGTATGTATAGAAAAGCATTGTTCAGATGCAGTTCCCCCTCTGATAATGCTGGTAAGAGTAATAGGGACAAAAAATTATAAAACTTATGAATTTTTCATGCATTTTTTTTTCAAGAAAATTTTCCAAGATCTCTAAAATGGAGGGGGAAAATTACAATGGAAATCCAGTCTTTTCCCCCCTCCCCTTTATATTTTTCAGGCTCGATTGAATTTTTTGGAATCCACTAATTTTTTTGTAGATCCAGACCTGTTCAGAAGTAAACCAAACCAATTTTTTTCTGAGAGAATGCATAATATTTTGTAGTTATCCATAAAACCTGTTTTTCATTCTTAAATCTGGCCCTTAGCAGAGTTCAAGTCTAGCAAGCTAATGACATCAGGTAATAAATTTGCCAGTTCATTAGGGCAAGTCCATCTATCTTCCATACTTTTGCATGCATTCCCTCAATTCTGCTGTTGGTATACACCCTGAAGATACTTTATGATTGGATGAGGAGGCCTTTCCCCCTTCAACTCCAGTCATACCTTCGATTTAATTCTCTTGCTGTGTGATCATACAGCAGCTATTGAAGCACTTACGGAAACAATCAACACTTTTTTTAACGTTGCTGAAAACTTATCTACTTACACTTTGCTATCTATATGGTGGGGCTTTCGGTCAGGTTTATGTAAAGACAAATGGCAGAGAAGAGATAGTTCCTACCAGAGGTGTCATCCAAACTAATCACACTGGTTTAGCTCAATTAATTGTTAAAAATATTATTGATTGCCAAACCAGGTGTGTAAAGAAAAAAAACTAATTAATAATATTTCAGGAATTGTTGTGGCTGCTCCTTCTCACTGCTTCTTTAAATAAAATTGATTCTGCTAAATGTGTTTTGCATCACTATATGCTTAAAAAAACACATATAAAAATTACAAGAGAACCAATATTAGTTCAAATCCAGACTCACACACATAAACAAAGGGCTATTTATTTAGATCCATAATCAAAATCAATTGCAGCTGACAATCTGTGTGGCTTAAATAGTCAATATCAAGACTGTATGAAGTTGACCACTACTTACAAAAAAAAGGTCATAGACGACCAGATAAATAAGCTAAACTGATCTAACAACCTTCACCATCAGAGAAGAAAATATGACATTTGAAAAGTACCAATGGCCTGTACTGTGCAGAGGCGGGCTTCAGAAGCTAGCCTGGTTGATTCTACACATCATGGGAATGGGCACAGCTGTTCTCCTAGTGTATACCTATCTGTCAGGTCTGCTACTACATTAACACATTTTTCAAAAAATTTTGTCACTGAAGATTAATTTATTTAATGAAAACAAAATTATTAGTATCAGTGTAAGATACTCACTCTCCACAAATAGTGGTGAACTTGGGTATTTTAGAAATACTTGTTTTTTCGAAGAAAAAATAAGAAACTTTTATTTGTTTGCATGATAAAATAAATTGCACTACTTAAATGTGTACTTAAGTACACATTTAAGACAGTATTTAAGGCAGTTAAATAACTGTCTTAAATGTGTACTTCTCTTATTTGAACAGCTTTCCCCTCCCTTCAAAATTCAAGAAATTGCATTAGGGACAAAATATTTGCTATATACATCACACTCCCCATGAGTGTTAAAACTTTTCCTTTTTAAAAATTTTCTTGCTTCTTAGGAAATTTAAAAACAAAATGCTAGATCCTCCTATGATACCTTAAACTTAGCTTCACCTCTGTTAATGTTGTACCTTAAATGCACTTAAATTAAGTCTCAAGAAAAATTTAAAATATATTTTTTTATAACAGTCAAGTGCATTTTACAAGCAAAAGCATGTCTTCCATTTTTTTTGTGGACTTTCAATTATGGAAGATAACAGAAAAAGTTTCATTTTATAAATGATGCAAAAAAAAGTTTTATTTTTAAAAGCTTTTATGCGTATAAAAAGATAAACGAAATAAAAATTGCATTAGATTTCATTTCCATTACAAATACTAAAAATTTCTAGTTTTAAAAATATTTTTGCAATATTCAAGTGAAATGTATGAAGTTTTACATTCTATCCATCATTAGTAAAAGTGATTTGATACAGTGACTATATTTTCAAAATTAAAGCTTCATTTTCACCATTTAAATCTATCAACTTCTTCATTATATTTTTTGTACCATAACTTTGGTAGGAAAAATGTACAACATACATTACAAATCAGACTATCATAATATTGCATTAAAGGCACTTCCATTGAATGCAACATGGAAATAATACATCAGTGAGGCTTGCACCTGGACATAATTTTATAATTTTTAAAATAAACAATGCCAATGATATACCATATATAGTAAAGTTATTCCTGCCCTAGTTTTGCATGCCATAAAAACAAAAATAACTTTCAAAAACATGTATTTGTTACATTTTACCCCAGAGTGGTCTCTGGTGCAAATAACAACTTTGTACAAAGACATTCGGCACTTTTTTTTTACATAAATATTTATATTTAATTGAAATATATATATATAACTCTTATAATACACACATTACTAATATATTTACAAGGAATAGGCACTGTTTAGTCCCCCAATGACTGACAAACATTTCTACAATACAGCTGAAACATTATATATTTACTATTTTTAAAGTGAATCTTTAAAATGAGCACCCGAAACACTACTGGCATTGAGAGAAAAAAAGGGTTGCAGTCTTTTATTGGACTTCTCAAAATTGCAACATAATTAACACCAAATATATTTTGAAAAGAATCAAGATATCAACACATACAACATAGAGTTATAACTGGTATACTGGAGTGTTGTAGAAAAGTTGTAGACATAATGGATAAGTGGTGGCTTGTGATTTTTATGTGAGAATAACTAACAAGTGATTATTCCACTATTTTTTCAGTGACTGAAGGGATAATAAAAGGAATAAAATATTGTATTCTAGAGAATGCTAATTAATTGGAAAGGTGGGTTTTATTCACTGAGTATATAGTATAAAAGAAAGTAATGAAATATGAGATTAAAATTACATATTCACTAAGACATTAGCAATGTCATAGCAAATTTATAAGCACAGTCCTAAATATGCAATATTAATTTTGCAATCAAAGCACAATAACTGCAGCATACATTTCATTTGGAATGTAGTTATGGAAAGTGATGCTACATCAAATATTTACAGATAAAAGAGAAACAAGTTTATGGGGTGAAAAAACACCTCACCATGGTTAGATTTGTACTTTTGAGTAAGATTTTTCAATCAGAAGCAAAAACAGTGCTGCACTGCCTTCAGATGAAAGCATTAAAATAAATCATTAGTTCAATAGTAAAGAATCACAGGATGTGTCCTGTAGACTAGAACTGATGAAATAATAAGCTGAAAAAAAAAATGGTTTTGCTGCGAGTAAGATTCAAACCACATTTCCTGGAAACATGCCAGTTATGCTAACTATTACACCCTCATTGGCTAATGTTTTTCTTCAGCTGGTGTTTTCATCCAGAAAGTTTATAAATCACCAACTGAAGAAAAAACGTTAGCTGATGATGGTGTAGTGGTTAGCATAACTGGCATGTTTCTGGAGATATGGGTTCAAATCCCACTCACAGCAAAACCATTTTTTTTCAACTTATTATTTCATAAATCATTAGTATTTTAGTATAGGACAAAAGTAATATTTTCTTGTGATACTTTCATATTTGTTTCATAAATGTGGTATGACTGTGATTATATATATATATAATAAAAAAATTATACTTAAACTTATAGAATTATTTTCCTATTGCTACTATTTGTATGTTTTATGGCTTGATACAAAGTAGCTATTATGTCTCTTGATGAAATGAAAACTTTTGATTAACTGTGGTTTCCAATATATTATACAATCACTTAAAGGGCTTTATTAAATTAGATAACAGGTACTGTGACGAAATTAGAAATTCTATCAATGCTAAGAGGAAAAATGCTTGCTTTAGTTTGACTGCATTATTGTTCAATTTTTCCATCATTAAGATTAAATGACTTAAATTTTTGGTCACACCATTGTGTTGATTACATCCAATCAGAATGTATTTATCTTGCCACAAGCATATTCTAATGAAGAATATAAAAGAACTGTGCTAAACTCTTAATGTAAGATTGCTGTAACCAGCTCTCTGCTATGTGTTGCTTCTCAAATAATAAACTGAAAAATTTGTTTCTGTTCTACCAGCTAAATAAATAAAATCTAATACATATATATTATAGCCATGATTTCCATCCAGTGGATGGCTCCTGGGCAGCATCAAAATCTATATCTTTTTAGTTATTCCAGGAATTTCACATACTCATTAGGATGAACTGTCCCTGCAATAGATGCTGGTATTTTTCAATACTGCATCATAAATGCAGAAGTTTGACAAATAATTTACTTTCTGTACTAATATATAAGCTATTTCTATAGATACTGCTGAAAAGTTGAGACAGAACAAGGCACAGAAGAGTCTGTGATCACAATCTATTTTATGCTGCATGGACTTGCACTTAAGTGTAACAGTTTACAATGCACTCTTTATTTAATGGCTTAAGAGGTGAAAAGTAAATGAAGCTAGTATTAATTTCAGTAGAATCTCATGATTCTTCATGCAGACTGGCTTGTACGGACCCTTGGACATTATGATAATATATATTTCTATCATTCAGTAATTTTCACAGAATAAGCATTTGACACTCTTAGTATGAAAAGAAATTTTTCTGTATCTTTACATTAATAACTGTAGCTTATCTGCTTTTATGCTGATTTATTCAGTGTAAAATTCAGAAAACCACTGTGAAACTTTGAAAACAACAGCAACTACTTTTATGCAAGAATAGAATAATTTTTTTTCTGTACCTAGGAAATGAGGTTTTCTCTCTTGCAATAATTTAATTTGATAGTATTAAAAAAGGAGAGTTTATATGAATTAGTCAAGAACACTAAAAGTTTACTAAACATTATAAAAATATAAAACCTTTTTACTCTTCAGTAACTCACATTTCCCAGAGTGAATTAACAAAAATGTGGGAATGCTTATATGTCACATTGTTGAAGAAAATGGTTAGTTTCTGGTGGTCTAGTGGTTGACGCCTAGCATGCTTCTGAGAGACATGGGTTCAAATCCCACTCAGGGCAACCAATTTTCTTCAGCTAATTATTTCAAGTGCTCCTGTTACTCTTTGTCTAAATATGTCAAATCTTTCATAACATTCACAAAAAAAGTTATTATCTTTTCTTTAGTAAGCAGATGTTTTCGTCCTCTAACTTCTAGTGTGATTAACTTTATGTTAGTTGATATCAAAGTCATATTTTAGTAATAAATTTAATTCTACTGCTTTCTTTGTTTTTAATTCAATAGAATATTTGTGTTTCAATTTATTCATCTGTTGTAACAATAAATTATAACTCATTTAAAATTTTTGATACAATTTAATAGATTAATTGTGAAATGTGCAAAACTCAGCAAAACATAACTGTTATCACAGTGGGTACATATCAATACTATCACTTTGGTTCTACTGGAGCTCTGGAATAAGGAGAATGAAATTGTTGCAATATTTTCTTGCATTTAACTGTATAATATCATGCACATTAATTTAGCATTCTTATATTTCATAACATGTGAAAATTGAAATAAATGCTAAGGTGAGAAATGGATTTGTTAGCAAAAATGAATATCATGTATTTGAACATAGTAAAATATTTTCTGCATTTAATTTACAAATAATTGCCAAAATTACAAAAATATATTTCAGATATATTGTAATACAGAAGTCAGTCAATGAGCAAAGGATGCTTTAAAACTGGCACTTGTATAAGTCTTATACTAAAATTTTATAGAGCTTAAGTACTCTATAGAACTAAGTACAACTGTTCCTAACAGTTTAAAATTGATATCCTAGATATAATACATATAGAGTATTAATTGTGCATCGTTTTTCCCTCTTCTGATTTTGGACGGATGGGGGGCAGCTTGGACAGCACCCTGTGCTCATCATTAATGGGGGACTGCAATCGTCATATTGGCCATTCCATGCTTCCTACATTAGTCCTTGTTCTTCTCTTTATTCGTTTATTTGTATCCCCATTGGGGAGAGCTTCCAGTTTCATTGGCTTACGAAGTGTTGAATCTTGACTGGATGGTTGAACACAATTTCCATTAATAGAACTATTCAAATTACCATTAAAATTAGAAAAACTAACAAAATTGTGGTTGCTCTGTTCTTTGATGCTTTGGGTGCCATTGACGAGATTTACTGCTTCTTTCGTTGCTGCAAAAGAAGAAAACATTATCTATATGATATAACTTCTCTAAAATATAATTATGATGTAGCTGATTATAATAAATTATTACAAAATTTTAATTCTTGCAAGTGAAATTATAATAGATTTTCCACATTAAAATATTGCCTTACTGTAGCACCTACATAATTTTTTTTGGCACGTTTTTAGATCCTTAAGTACAAATTTCCCTGATTTAGTTTAGATTTATCATTTCCACAGGATTACTTTAGTATTTTTACCTAGTAAAATAAAAAAATACAGGTAGAAGTTTTGTTCAAGAGTTAATGGCTCACTTCTGCAATATTTATCTCAAGATTTCAACATTCTTATAATTTATTTCAGAGTTCATTCAAAAGATTTTTGAAGAGATTACTTAACTTTGTACTTCTTCTAGTGTAATGATTTTTATTTAGAGCCATTCAGAATTGAGTATTCTAGCTAATTAGAACTGTTAGAAGTATTATTAGCCCTTAAAATGCTGTAAGACCCAAAGTGAATTTCAGTCTTTGGTCCCAAAACCTCACAGTTCACAAACACACAGCCCCCCCCCCCTCACAGTTTACAGTACCATGCTGTATTTTTTTACTTTTGTACCGAATTTTAATTTTGGCAGAGGCTTAAGAATAGCCTGAGAATGTGCAGTACAAAATATTAACTTGTTAGGTTCAACAGGTGGTGATAAAATGACACTTTTCTTCAAATTACTTATCTTCAGGCTAATCATATTTCTTGATGACCAGATTCCTCCAACAATGCATGTTACTATAACACTGCAGGGCTAGTAGCATATTCAAGAGTTTACTTGGAGGAGGGGAGGGGATTAAAGGTTTATGAAAAAAGCTGCCATCTGGCCACTTTTAAAATCATTCTTAATGTTAATATATCCACATGCTAAGTTTTAGGGGCTGATTCCCACTATGACTTAGATTGATTTTGCATGCAATACTCCCATTAGTGCCATGCCACTTAATTGCCTGTCCCAGAATTTTCATATAGGTTTCCCACATGCCACTGCTTATTATATAAAAAATGAAAGTACAAGTGTATAATAAATAGAACATGAGTATGAGTTTAAAACACTCTTATTTTGGAATTACCACTTTTTTTGTTTTAAGTTTGTATTTAACAGTTTGGACATTTTATAATTTTTGAAATATTTGACTGTTTGGACCGAATCACATATGGTTTACCCTCATGCTATTCTGCATTGCATTAATAACTAAAGTCCCTAAATAAAACAAAACTTGATTTTGAACTTGAAGCTACTGTTACAAATTAGAAATACTATTCAAGAAGTAATTTAATTATATTTGTATAGAAGTTCAAAATGGGAAAAAGAATGTCTTAATGAAAATTTACATAAATAATAGCAGTATTCCTTCCACACCCCACTATGTTAAATTAATTGTGTATTGCAAATGGGTTACATTGCTTATACTAATACTTGAGTCAATTTCCTTAGATATGCTTGACTATGTTGTACTTTCATCATCTTATGGTATTTTTACTAGAGCTTAATTAGGGTAGGGTTCGAGTGACATTAAATTTCAATGGAGCATTTGTTATTTGATCATGATTGTATTAACAACTATTTTTTTTTAATTTAATCAAATGTAAAGCAAATGTTTGCTTTCAATTTTAGTGATATATCCACTTTAAATTAATTTAACAATTAGCTAGAGTACTCAATTCTGATTTTATGATATCTTAAAATATAGTTCCCATTGCATTCACAATATTAACCTATAAGCATAAAATCCTTTGGAAAAATTTGCTTTTCCACTCTCTCTTGCTGTTGGATTAACTTAGTTATATCTAATAATGATTAATATTAATAACAATTAACAAGTTCTGTCAATTTTTTGAACAAGGTTTTTTATATTAGCATGAACTTTTTTACTTTTACTACTTTTTTTCAATATTTATTTTAAAAAAAAAAAAGAAAGAAAATATATATTTAAGGATCAGAGCAACTGAGGTTATATCTGCTAGCACAAAATAATTAGGTTAAGAAGAGCATTATAATGCCTTTATAGAGGAAAATTACAAAAGAATACCCATATTTTAATGCGTTATATTTATTAAATAATTGTTACAATTACTTTTGTGGAAATTATTTAATAAAATATGTAACAAAATGTCACGAAATTCTTAAAAATTTTCTTTGTTCAAAAGACTTTAATATTGGTGATACTGGCGGCATGATATTCAACTTCTGTTTGTAGTTGGCTCTGCATGTCGGGTGTAACACTTACAACAGCTGCAGTGATTCATTACTTTAAATGCTGTAAACTACGAATTTTTTTGAAATAAACAGTGTTTTAATGTATCATTCTAAAAAAGAAGCCCAATTGTGTCAAATTAGGATTTCTCTGGGGGTAGGTAGGTGGTGTCACATGATAAGTGTCCACTTCTACCAATCCAGGAGTTTTGAAATTTAAGATTTAAGACCTTTACATGTGATAATAATTCCGCACTGTCATTACATGGAAATTTTGAGTTTCTTGACATTTTAGACACACAATTCTTTTATTATTTAATTATTTAATTACTTAATTTTACACTGTAGTTTTGGGGTATTTAAAACAAATTATATTAAATATGTTTTAATGCATTAGATATTATATATATATAATAAATTTTTTTGTTTTCCAAAATACTTTTAACATTTTAATCAACAGAATGCTAAGAACATTATGATAATCACGTAAGACTACCAAAGGAAAAATCTATGAAATTTGCTCGAAATTGCTTTTTCACACAATAAAAAGTTAGGGGGAGGAGGAAACAGAGGAATTAAACATAAAAATAAAATAGTCATATAAGATTAGTAGAGTAACTATCTAATTTTCATCAATCTCTTGCTGTTGGTTAATCAGGTTTCCTTACCTGATATATTCTGAGCTTAAAATAATTTGCTTAAATTAGCAAAATATAAAAATTTGATGTTTGACTGAGTCCACCATACTAGTTAAGGATTAAATACACATAGCACTCTTTTTTGTACCCTATGGGCTTTGGCATGATAATACGAATAAATGCAGGCAAACATTTATTCCATAAACACAACAAAAAAAAATATGGTTGTAATTAAAATTACCTGTGTAAAACTACATTGTTGGTAGGTAAGGGTTTTTATTTTAAATTTTGGTTACGTATGTCTTAGGGTCTCACTGAATTTCAACCATTCTTTCTAGTTAAAATTAAGTTATAATTTGTGGAAATTTATTGTGTTGAAGTTTTGTTAATCACAAAAAAAGTCAAGAAACATTGATACAACAGATGTTGATACTTTATTATTTAGTCTATGATTACTTCAGGATTTACACAATATAGTGCATTATGCTTCTCAAAATTATAAGCATGGAAAATGTCAGTCTATACTTTTTAATAGGCTTGCCATTATATTTAATTTAAGCTGTTATTTTACAAAAAACATTAATATCTGAAAATGATTCCTGCTAACTTTGCTGAACTGTTTCAAAATTGACCTATATATATATAGGTTATCATCACGTTACGTAGTTGAATTTAATTTACATTGAATTAGGAAAAAAAAAATAGTCAAGGCTTAAGAAACATAGACAATGATGATAGAAACATCTTTCGAAATGATTAATTTCTAAATTTTTCTATACATTTCAGTAGAGTAACTCATAACCAATGCATATTGACTTATACTGATTTCCAAATTACCATTCTAGTTGATAATGTGTTATCATATAGTGCATGTAAGCATATAATTCATTAGTTTTAGTGAATGCTGTCCACAGTGGACAGGCACACTCTGTGTTAGAATATCTTAAACATTATTCATTTCAAACTGACTAGGGGAACTAATAACTTATATATTTATTCTTTCAACTGTCTTTTCATAAGAAAATAAATGTAATCTGTAGATATTAACCTAAAGATCATATTTAATATATCTTAGTACTGTATCATACTATTGGCAAATCATAATTATTTCCTTTTACTACATTTACTTTAACTACATTAGTCATAGGATGCAAATATACAAACTTTCAAGAATATACATATATACATGCTATTCATTTGATCAAAAGTTGCAGGTTGGGTTGTTTTACCTCTGAGCAGAACTTTTTTTGCACATAATGGATGAAATGAGTAGGTTATAAGGACCACAAGGGCTCAGAGAAAGGAAGAAAAAAGAAATAGGTTATAATAATAATAATTTTTGAAAATGAGTAGGTTATAAGGACCACAAGGGCTCAGAGAAAGGAAGAAAAAAGAAATAGGTTATAATAATAATAATTTTTGAAAATGAGTAGGTTATAAGGACCACAAGGGCTCAGAGAAATTTCAGGAAGGAGATCTACTGGAGAGCAGATGGGAGCCTCCTGTTAAGTAAATACAGTGTGTTTTTTAACATACACAGGGTATGGGCCTCCTGCACATGGGATCATGGTTTAATATCCCATCTGATGGATGATGACCTTTCCAAGCTCAATCGTGTCTACTTTCTCACTGAGAGTAGGATGGACTAGTGGAGAAAATTCTCAATGTTGGCATAGTTGGGATTCGAATCTGGGAACTGCCGACCGAGCCTGGAATGCTGCCAACTGAAGCAATCTGCCCCAAATCTGCAAGTAATATCTTATATGCTATAATAAAGTGAGAAATTTATGCCGTTGAAAGATAATATTAACATAGCAGGAAAAGACTCAACTACTATGGTGATTTGAATTTCGCCATATATTATACTCAGGCAGACAGAAGCATGCTGTTGCAGCAGTCTTGACTAATTTAATGAATTTTTATCTGAATGTTTACTGTTTAAAATATTAATGTCATAACTATTCCACTGAAATGCTTTGTGATTGGCTAATTGTTATAACATGCTTGTATACTCAGTGACTTGATATAAGTATCGAAATATAGTAAACTTCTGTATTAGCTAAACATTTCTAATATTGTTTATGCTATTTGAAATGTGATGAAAAATTATTTCAATTATTTACTGGATATGGGAAACAAAAGTATTAAATTGTCAGGTTAAGCTCATTATATGAATAATCTATAAACTTTAGTATCATTTTTGAGATTAGTCAAAAACAGTGGCATAGCCAGGATATTCAGAAGGGTAGGGGGAGGGATACAGTTTTTTTGCAGTGTTTTTATTAATATAAATCCATTCTAATAAATTTCTTAAAAAGCATGATTTTCTCAAAAAGAGGGAGTGTATGTTGGGGGACAACACTTGGCTATGCTACTGGTAAAAAATAAGCATAAAAATACATTGTTCTGGCCACTATGAGATATAACTTACGACCCACTCTGTGTGCAGTCTCCTTGAACTTACTAAGGAGTTCTTCTTGACGCCTGGGTTTAAAATACGTGCCCGCTATATCTTCTTGTTCACCACGTTCTAACTTCTGAAATCAAAAACATCCAAATTCAGTAATTTTGTTAAATTTATAATGTAAGATAATGTTGAATATTAATGCTATATGGAAAATCCAGTATTTATCAATGCATCTAAAATATGGATGCCACTGTCCTAGATTGACACATTCAGTGCTTGAGGTGGAGGGTAACATAAGCACCCCCTCCCTATTTTTTTATTTTTCATTATTGCATCATTGCTCAAGAAGCAATGGTGGAATAATTTGTTCTAATTTTTTTCCATTTCCAGTGTTATAATTTTTTTAATCCTGTGTTCCCAAGCTCAGTATACTCTTTTCAGATTCTAGTGGTGCACAGAATATATCATAGCGTAAAATCTCAAATTTTAATTTTTTTTTAACAGCAACTGGAGATTCTGTCGAATTTTTTAAATTAAATTGAAAAATACACTTTAAATATCAATACCATGATAGATTATTAAAAAAAAAAATGGTGATAAAGTTTAACAATAATTGACTTCTGCCTATAATTACACTCATGTGCCTTGAGTCACTGTAAGTAGCTCCAAATGACAATACATATATTTGCACTTTCCCTCTGCTATTCCATACATAGATTATTGATCAGTTATGATTTCACAGTAGTGAGATCATTTTCCATCTAGCAAAGTTGTGCAGTGCTTTCAAAACGTTTAATGGAAGCTATCGATTTCTATTACTAGCAGAAGTTTCATTATCTACACTATATTCATTGCTTTTGGTCAATATTTAGTAGACTTTTGATTTTAAACAATCTTATAAATGGGGTTTATTTCACTTTGATACTTTTAAAATATTTTATATACTTCAATTAAAAAGAATGATAATTATTTTGAAACTAATGAAAAAAAAAAACTATACTATGATATATATCCATTTTTAATATCCTCAAAATAGTGGCTGTGTCAGAAAACATCGATTATAAAATTACACTGGAAACTCTATTTTTAAAACACAATGATATTTTAATTGCATTTCAATGAAATGCACTAATAAAAATTAGGAAATTGCAATTTTTAATTGAAAATCTTGCTGCTATTTCAAAACTTTTCAGTGTAATAATCAGCACTCTATTTCATGTTTTTTGTTAAATGTGTAACCAAGTCTTAAGCAACTTTTTGATAATTTTATAGCTCCGACATATTTTATGCATGTTTTACATTATTACCATTGCATTTTCTGTATGCTTATTTCTTTTCATTTTGAACAGCATTAAAATACATCATTTACACAACCTAAATGTTTGGTAAAAACTAAAAGTCAATGTATATATGTGACAATTTCATTGACATATTTAAAAATATTTACTAACAATAAAAAAAACTAATTCTGAAGATATATAAAATACTGTAATTTTCATGTATAGGTATATTTATGTGTGTATATATATATATACAGTCCCTCATGAGCTGTAATTAAATTTGTGAATCAGTTTATCTCCAATCCTTATTCTTCAGAGTTTGATTCTTTAAAACAAATGGAAATAAACACTTGTGTTTTAGCAAATTAATATTCATTCTTCAAATATCGCCACTTAAGTTATAAACTCAATATCAAATAATGGTAAGGAGAAATAAAACATACTTTTACCTGAAAAAATTTATCTTCAGATGCTTCTTCAAAGTAGCCAGTGAAGCTAGATGCTGAGTGATTGTGAGTATGATTATGATTTTGAGTATGGGTTATATGGCCACCAGAAGATGGAGCTCGTCCCCCAGGTTGAATACCTAAAAACAAATATGTTATGATAAGAAATTGAAGAGACTAGACTTACAGGACTATTATATTTATGTATAATACAGTGGCATACCCAAGGAGAGGTTAAGTACTCCCCCCTCCCCCATGAAGGTCTTATCATGATTAATTATTTTTTCTAAAAACCAAGACGGTACTGAGAAATCATTGCTCTTAGCTATGTGTCATTTCCCTTTCCCAATGGAATTTTTGGGGCAACAACTGCATCCTCTCCATAAAATCAGTACTGGAAGAGAGAGAGATGTTATATATTAGCAATATTTATAGCCATTCAAAAAGATTTTTGCTTAAAATGCTAATAGTTTGAATGAAGGGAATGTTGAACATCAAATAATTTGCTATTCCAGATGACAGAATATTTGGTGGCCAAAGCAAGATTATCCTTAACATGAAATAAAAAGGTATCCATTTATTTGTTAGTTTCTGTGTGTGCCTGATTTGGTGAAGCTAAACTTCAATATAGTTCCAAGTCAGTGTGTTCTGAATACAAGCCAAATGCACATCACCAATTGACTTTAAATTAAGTATATATTATTAAATTATTAAATTTATTTATTGTATTTGAATGAAAATTGATCTAAGATGGTTAACCAAAGGTCATCTTAAAAACTGTACTTTTCATGAGACTAAGACAGATGTTGTAATTTTGCTTTGTTCTTCGTTTTTAAATGTCTTAATTGTTATGCACAGTATCCTTTAAAGGGAAAAGAAAGTAGTTCTTTTAGCACTTAAAGTTTACAAAAAATTAAAAGAGTAGCTTCTAAACATTCTTCTAAACTTTAATAATTTCCTTGAAACTACATGTTTGCTGTAACTAATTTTAGCTTTTAGTTTTCGGGAGGGAATTGTTATTTGATATCAGTAATCTCTTGAGTATCTTAAGTAATCATGATACAATGTCTTTAACAGTGCTTTTAATTCTGTGAATTCCATATAAGGATTTTTTTAACACAATCAGCATCTATTAGAAGAATCTTTCTAGACTTAACAATACCACATACTACTTTAAATTAACATAACTTGAGGAATGAAATATATTCGAAAAAGGTCAAAATTAAAAAACTTTAATAATCTGAATATTTATGTAATTAATAACTTAATTTTTACCACAATTATATGTTTTTCAATTCTATGTTAACCAATTCATTAACAATCAAGTTGTGTATATTATTAGATTACATACAATATTGTGCTCATGACCATTCATCACTGACAATCAGCCCTGAACTTTGCATTTTTCTTTCCTTCCCACTTGGTAATAATAACCAGTTTTAGAAATTCAACCAGAGTTAAAAGGGTTTAATTTATCACTGAAAAAATAACATATCGATGAAAGTGTCCTTAAAAAGCCTATGAGTAGTCAGCCATCAGCAGTAAGATAATATAAACATGTTTTATGCAAGATTTAAGCTAAAGTCTGTTAGAAAAAGATATAATTTTTTTAATAAAATTGAATTCTTATTAATCTTCTTTTTAATTATTTCCTTATAAAATTAAGTTCTTTGAAGAAATGGTTGTAGTGCTTACAAAATTTGTATCAGCCAACAAAACCGAATTTTATTCCAAATTTCTTATAATTATGATAATTTTGCCTTTAAGGAAATAATCATTTTTTATATCAATGATATGCATTAAGATTTATTATAGGTAACCCTAATCATAGAAAGTGTTAAACAAAGTTGTATGAAATAATTAGTTAACAATTAGTTAGTAACTTGCTGAGAATTAAAGTCTCTTAAAGGAGACGTTAAAATAATATTTATTCCAAATTCTTGATTTTAAAATAAATTCATCTTTGTTAGCAAAAACAGAATGAAAAATTATAACTGTGGGGAAGAAATAAGAGCTTTATTAAAGTTTCTAATTTTAACCCTTTCTAAATTGTTAATATTAAAAGAAACATCACTGACTGAGAAGTACCTTTTCTTTAAAGTTTCCAGTAGATCAATATTCCTTTCTTATGTTTCTTCTAAATCGTAGAAAATTTTTCAGAAAGAAATAAAAAAAAATACACAATGCTATGAAATATACCTACCAGTTGGAGGTAATTTTGTACGAATCACATGCAGTTCTGGTATCCGCCATTTTTGGTGATCTTCATCCCACATACTTTCACTCTTTACTTTTTCTACATTGGAATAATTGCAATCTCTGCGCAAACATGGTTGAATTTTATCTAAAATTTGCTGCTGTAATTTTATTTGTTGATCTTGCTTTCGAATTGTTTCTAAGTAATCTGTTCTTTCAATCTCAAATTCACTTTGTAGGTCTCTTACTTCCCTATCTAAGGCTTGAATCTATATATGAATGAAACAAATCATTACAATTTCACAACATATGTAAAAAAAGATAATTTAACATATATTTAATGTTACAGTGCAAAAATTGCTCTAACAATAAATTAATTGCTTGTATTAAGAAGCAACACTTTTATTCAAATGAAGAGCTTAATTGAATTAATATCACTTTACTATCATATTTTCCATTTTGTAGTAAAACTTATTTTTTTTTAAATTGTGCCTGTTTAGTTCATGGCAAAACATTTTTCATATTACTAATTAGTTGATTACTTTCTGTGTAAAGCAGCTGTTTCCTCAGGTTCAAAACATATTGAATTAAAATTAAGGTAAAATTACTCTACAAACACTGTAAGTGCTATACTAATCACATGATATTGGGAAAAACAATCGGCTCATTGACATCTAATGGAGTAAGTGATAGTCTTATATCAGCAAAGTGAAGTTTAGATTAATTAGTCATACCTGCATTGACTTTGTTACTGTATTCTTACTGAAATAGCCTCTTCAGTTGTACATGGAGGAAAAATTCAGGTATGTTCTGTTCCTCAAGGGAGGCTTTCACAGGTTCAGTGTTGCTGCTTCTCACTTGTTGGGGACTGAGAGTTCTTTTGTGCTGTGCTATTATTAATAAACACTCTGCTGCCTCAGTGGTAGTTGCTGTGACATGAGTCACTGGGTGTCAGAGAATACTGAACTTTGCACTCCTATTAATGTGCTGAGCCAGTTGCTTACATGAGATACTTGTGACTGGGCATTACTATGAGTTTTGTGAGTGATAGCGGGAATGAAATACCAAATGTAAACTAATTGCCCAAAGATGGGAACAGGACTGTGCAATGAATCCTTTAATGCACTTCTGAATCATCTTCACGTCACCTCAGGGGCATGCCTGGTCCCCATCTTTACCTTGGCAAACCCAAGTAGCCCACATATACATCCACTGATCAAGCTAACTGTGTTTCCAATACATCCTGATGCCACAGACAGTGCTTGCCTGGCAGCTTGAAATGCATAGCAGTGCCTAGTCACAAGCATCTAGTATAAGCAACTGGCTCAGTGCACTAATAGGAGTGCAAAGTTCAGAATCCTCTGATAAAGTGACTCATGTCATAGTAACTACCATTGAGGCACCAGAGTGCTTATTAATAACACCACAGCATAAAAGTATTCCATCCCCAACAAGTGAGAAGTAGCAACACTGGACCTGTGAAAGCAACAGATCCTGTGAGGAACAGATCACCATCTAGACTTTTCCTCTATGTACAACTGAAGAAGCTATTTCAAGAAGGTTGGGTTGTTTTACCTCTGAGCGGCACTTTTTTGCACACCATGGGCTAAATGGCCAGGTCACATGGACCACATAGGCTCAGAGAAGGTTGGGGGAGGGGACCCACTGGAACAGCTGTTGGGAGACAGATGGTAGCCTCCCGTCAAGGCCATCCAGCGTGTTCTTTAACGTGCACAGGGTATGGCTCTCCCGCACACGGAGCCATGGCTTAATGTCCCATCCGACAGACAGCGGCCTTTCCAAGCCCATCGGTGTCCCCTACTGACCGTGGGCAGGGCAGGGAATTTTGCAGGGATAAATCTCAACGCTGACCCAGCTGGGACTCGAACCTGGGAACTACAGATTACGAGCCTGGCACACTACCGACTGAGCCACCCTCGCCCCATATATTTCAAGAAGAATGCAGTAACAAAGTCAATGCAGATGACTAATTAATTTGAGCTTCATAGCACCGACATATGGCTATTAGCTACTCCATTAGTTGTCAATGAGCTGATTGTTTTTCCTGATACCACATGACTAGTATAGCACCTAGTGTTTATAGAGTAATTTTATGTTAATGTAATTCTGCACACTCTGTTTATACTTTCGATTTTCATATCTGAATTTATGCGAATTTTCTTAATTAGCTATATTGTTTTCCCAATATTTGTTTGAATGATAATCTAGACACCAAGGATGTTCTAATTAGATGAAGTTTGTATACCAATTCAGTTTTTTTTGCTCTGTTCTTTTATCAAGAGTGGCTTCTATTGTTGTATTTCGGATAATTTCTTCTATTTTTCTTTTATTTAATTTTTGTAATTTTTTTAAATTGAGCTTTTTACCTGCTACAAAATTTTAAAGCCAGATATCCTGATTGTATGATACATGTTCTACCATTTGAGCTAAGTTGGTACAGCACATGTAGTTTATGCAATCCAGTTTGGCTGCCAAACATGTAACAAAATAATGGATTAACAACAAAATAATAGATTAACCTAAAAATACCCAAATGGCCAGTAAAGTAGTAAAGATGAAGGGAATAGTTGATAGAGATTCAAATATATTCCTTTTAAATCTTGATCAGTATAGGAAAGTTATGCAGAAAATTGTGAGAATATTTGATGGCTATAAATTGATGCTTTTTGCTTTTCTGTTGGAACAGGAAGTAATTTTTTTTTGGATTTAGAAACAACTCCCAGATATGTGTTTTGTCCATCCTGTTGTCCACCCCCAAGTATCTTTCCTTAACTATTTAGTGAGGAAGATAGAGAAATAAATTTCAGCTACTGAATTTGCAAATTCAGTCTTATTTCATTCTTTCACATTGTGAATAATGAAGAAATTATAACTGCAGATAATATTCAGTGAGATTAAGAGTTGTGTGACAGTTTATTTGGTATGATGCAAATCAAAATCAAACAATACAATTATCCAGATACTATGTATCTTTTTCGTAGCCTGTATTACCACGTCATTTATATTGCTATTTAAGCCAAATCATGATTAGACATGTGCTATCAAAACAAGTGACATTATTTAAAACCTTTTCTGTAATATATCCTCCTAAAACCTGGGACATAGCTCCAAATTACTCTTAATCATAGTATAGTGTGACTTCTTTTGCTTTTCAAAATTATTTTGGACAACAAACAGTAAGGAATAACATATATAAAAATATAACTGACACTATTAGATATTAGACTCCCACAAATAGCTTTTAAGTATACTGATAAAAGTTGACATTTTTAGAAAATATTGCTAGAGTTTGCTACAAAACTTCTGTCTATAACAGGAAAAGCAACCCATCACTAGAGAGTGTTTTGGTGCTCATAGACTTGTTAATCTCAAAAAGTTTATGAACTTTCTGTATATAACAGCTGTTGCAATAAATTGAAATATAAAGCAGAAATTGTTTTAAAACAGCAAATGAATTGCTTTAGTGTAAAGAAAAAAACTGCGAGTGGCTTAATACTGAAATCGAACTATTTCTTTAAATAAAATAATAAAAAAAATAAATACCCCCTCAAGCAGCTGCTTGCCACAGAGGTCTGACAGGAGCCTGTTAGTTTATATGCCACAGTAGGAGATCTGAGAGGATGGCAGGACCTCAGCAGAAAAACGACACACACATCCATGCCTAATCCGGGGCTCGAACCCAGGTCCCTTAAATCAGTAGCCAAGTGTGCTAACCACTCGGCCACGGGACGGCTTTCTTTAAATGCAAAATGATAACAATGCAAATAATGCAACAATGACTTAATTGTACCCTTAAAACTTACATTAATTTACATTTTAGGAATACTGATGTTTTGGAGGAAAATTATTGCAGTTTAGTGAGTCAGTAATTTACTGTTCTAACGATGAGCATACTTTCGTCATCATTTCTATTTGGCATTTTGATTTTACTTATATTTCCCATCTTAACACTTGATACATTTTAACTGTATTTTTTGTTTCAAATAATAAAATTTCTCAAATATATAATAATTATAGAGGATGTTTTGGAATAATGTACCAAAATTAAAGGGGCACCAAGGAAATGTTTCACTGAGTGAAAATGTCCAATAAACATATTGCAGCAAATATGTCATTAGGGGTTAGCACCCATTTTATATGCAGTCTGCCTAATAGTAAAAAACCACTTCAGTGTGTATTACTGCAAAGAAGATATTAGAACACTATTAAAACTGCTGAACAGGAAAGTATCTTTATATTGCGTTCCTCCGTTTTAGTGGTTTTTCAAAAAATAGTTTTGAAAAATATGCATATCATTTTTTTCCATTCTTTTGCATCTGTTTCAGCTATTAAAATTCAAAGCCCCCCCCCCCCTCCCCCCCCCCCAAAAAAAACTGTGGTTCCCTTGGTACTTGTTCTAGATTTGGTCTTGGTGTAGTAATACTAATATGAAACACTTTGCTCTTGAAATATTGGTACATTATTCCAAAACACCTGGTATATATATATTTACTTCATAGAACTTCAGATTTTTAAAGAAAATATACCTTTTTCTTAGCTTTCTTAAGTAGTTGTGTTTTTGCTCTTAATTCTTCATGGATGTTGTCATATACTTGTAGCATTACTCTGTCATCATCATCTACTTTGGCTAATGCCTCTGAAAATGTAAATAAATAATAATATTTAGTAATAAAGTATCACAGAAAAATGTTCTGTAGATAAGAGAAACACTTGAAATAATTAGCTGAAATTTTTAGGATGTAAATGTTTTTAAGTACAACCAACTCTCCTATAATATGAGGATATGTTCCTAAAAAAAACCTTGTTTATTAATTCCTCAGCTACTCATGAGACTATCTAAGGCTTATGCTTAATCTGATTATTCCTCTGAGTTTATCCACATTGATTATTCTTTTTTTGTATTATTTCTTATTTGGATGGAGAGTGAATACTACTTCCATTCCATTCTGTGTACAGGTACATCTTGGCATATACCACTATATGAATAAATATATATTATTTTACTATGAAATGACCAGTGCTATTCATGTCCTGCATCAAATTCAAACCATATTAGCCATGTATGAATAAATCTCTCTTGTTCATGTTAACTGGTCACATTCTATGAATGCTTTAGTAACAAATATGCATTCCAGGAGCCTACATTATAGTAGGGTCTATTATATTGTTATATTGAAAAGGAAGATGCACACAAAAGTTTTTTTCTAAATTTTAAGAAATGTCAAAGTCAGAGTTTTAAGGATTCTCAGAACTTTTTAAATTAAACTTAAAAAATAACAGTCATTATTTTAAACACTTAGATGAAGCTTTATAAAGGTAGTTTATATCTGGATGAATATTTTTTTAATTTACATATTTAAACCCTTCATTGGTGAGCTGCAGCCTGACAGACAGAATAATGTTTATATTAGTTATTTTGTTCCAGTCTTTTGAGTTAGGGAGCTGCCCTTTGTACTTCAAGTTGATTACTGTCGACTTGAAAGTACAAGTATTTAGTAACAGCTACAACAGATTTCCAAATATAGTGTGGATTATCATGTTACAAAATTTCCAAGTGGCTTCAGAGATTGTACCTTACCATTAGTGTAACTGTTTAGTTTCAGCTGAATGTTTTGGAAGAAAACGATTTAAATGTTAAGTGAATATTTATTGAACATAATTAAATAATCCTTCAATTTTCATATTATGTCAATCTGCAATAATGAAAAGAAAAAGATATATATCATTTTAAAGCAATTAAGGGTTAATAGAGATTGCCATTCCTGTTTTGGAAATTTTTTTTTTATGCAAATACATTAAAATAATTTTTAAAAGAAAAGAGAGGAGGAGGTACTCCCCTACACAAAGGATGGAGATAACCTAAACTCTTTTGGGTTTGTCCTGGTTTCTCATACAACATACAAACACCTATACAGGAACATGCCCACTGGTTTAGTAGTTAGGTACACTAACCACAGACAAGGTATGGGCTATTATTTATTTATTTTTGTTTAAGTTATGGAGCCTTCCACTGGTGAATGGTAGTGTGTTCAGCTACTGTGCTCAGGGATATGGCTCTGACTCCAGAGAAGGCATGGATGTTTATGAAGTCTTCTGGGATATTAAAGTTACCTTTCTGCTGAAGTTTACTTCCCTAATGCTTTTGTTTTTAAACCACTGAATACAAAGTTTCTCATTTGTATAGTATTAAAGCATATTCTCTGCTTAAAATGATTATGATACACAATGGTTACCTTAACAACTATCATTGGGGGAGTTATTCCCACTGTCCTGAGTGCAGTTATTTTATTGCAAGAAGCAATTTTAATTTTTTTATGAACTATATATTCATGTTCTAAAATGTCATCATCATCCTCAAGCAGCCATGGGCTACGGAGGTCCAATCAGACTGTGCAGTTTAATTCTCCAAGCATATTTGTCCTGAGCTACATCTGCTGCATCCAGCCACTGCACACCAATTCTAACAAGGTCCTGTTTGACATTGTCTGCCCACTGCATCCTAGATCTCCCCTTCCCCAAGGCCTCTAGGCACACTGTTCATAACCCCATTTGCCAATCTATAATTATCCATATGGGCAACATGGCCAAACAGCGGAGTCTCTCTCTGCACAATATGCTGCTTAAAGGAGGTTGCAAACTCCTTTGCCTAACCTCATCATTAGTTACAAAGTTAAACCACCTAATACCAAAGATACTACGTAAGCACCTAGAATCAAAAGCATCAAGTTTCCTGTTATCTTGTTTACACAGTGTCCAAGTTTCACTACCATAACTAACTCTAGAAAGAACCAAACTATTATACAGTCTAATTTTAGTCTTTAGGTGTATACACCTATTTCTCTACAATCTCCATAGATTCTTAAAAGTCCCGGCAGCAATCCCTATTCGTCTGTTAATCTCATGCTGCACATCACCAGTATCTGTTACATAGCTCCCAAGCTAATTAAACTGTGACACCTGCTCAAGACTGCAACCATTCAGATGAACGGAATCACAGCCTGCCTGACCAATTTTCATCATTTTAGTTTTCTCTCTGTTTATAACCAAACCTACTCTACTACCAGTCTCATCAACAGCTCGAATGAAAGAGTTCATCTCATCAACATCATTTGCCAAAAGAGCTAAATCATCAGCATAATCTAAATCAGAAATTTTCGTATCTCCAGCCCATTTAAGGCCAAAATCTTTCTCTTGAAGTGAATTTCGCATAACATAATCAATAACCAAACTAAAGAGAAAAGGAGACAAAATGCACCCTTATCGAACACCAGAAGTAATGCTAAACCAATTGCTACAAGCCTTACCAACTCTCACACACGACTCAGTGTTATTATAGAGAGCTTTCATTATGTTAACTAACTTGTCTGGTATACCATATGATCTCACAATCAACCACAAATTATGACGATCAACAGAGTTGAAAGCCTTTTTGAAATCAACAAAACTAGCAACCAAAGGTTTCTGAAACTCTAAACATTTCTCAAGAATCTGCCTAAGTGAAAATATTGATCCACACACCCTCTACCACTTCAGAATTCACTTCAGTATTAAGCAAACCATGACTGTCATAATGACTAAGTAACCTATCATGGTAAGCTTTAGCTATAACTGGGTCTTTCAGAGCTTCGGTATTAAAGGTAAAGTTTTTAACCCTAGCAAAACACTTTTTAAGTTTAAGTTGCAAGACACTTTTAACAAGGTAATGGTCAGATCCAATTTCAGCTCCCCTATATGCCCTGGTATTTCTAACAGAACTAGCCCATTTGCTGTTAATTAATATATAATCAATCATATTCCTATGCAGCCCATCAGGTGAAACCCATGTGTATTTATGTATGTCGCGGTGTGTGTAATATGTGTTAGTTATTCTGAAACCATTGAGTTTACTTACCTGTAGGAGACGTTGCCCATTGCCATTGCAGCTACCAATACCAAAAGGGCCTATTACTCCTCCCCAAAGGTCAGAGTCAGTACCAACTTTGGCATTGAAGTCACCTAGAACAAGGGTAATATCTCCTTTCTTGACAGAATTCAAAATATCCTGAAGTTGTCCATAAAACCTATCCTTCTCATCCTCATCAGAATCCTCAGTGGGGGCATAACAGCAGATAACATTCAAGTCTTTAATGCTTGTCTGAAATTTTGCTGTAAGAAACCATTCATTAATGCACTCGTATCCTAGAAGAGCATCACTAGCGTGTCTGCTGAGCAGCAGACCCATGCCTTGGTGATGCTTTCCATCCTCCCTCCCTGTAAAGAGAAATTTAAAGTTATTTTTAAGTATCTCACCTTTATCTGTCCATCTGGTCTCTTGCAAGCCTAGAATAGCTAGGTTATAGCGCTGGAATTCCTGCATGAGGACATCAAGAGAATAATCTCTATGTAATGTCCTCATGTTCCACGTTCCTGCAGAGAGAAAATGATTAGTAGGATTTTTAAAGAAATTAGGTTTATTGAGATTGGTAGGGCCAACAATATCAAACAGCCCCCTGATCGCAGGCATGGGGCAAAGACCTGTTCCTCCTCCGCTAAAGGCTGAAGTCACCGATGCTGGTAGGAACTTCAGGCACCACCTTTTCAAGTGGACTTTTTCAAGAGCCATATGGCCTGCCTGAGACACATTACTCCAGTTTAGGCTTGATGATGCCCAACTAGCTAAGTAAGGTTCAGGTACCTGCGATGGCCTCTGATTAGGATTATCCACCAGCTGATATAAGGTATCCCATGCCTCTGTTCACTTAGAGCTGGCAACCCAGAAGCAAACAGAAAACACAGCAGCAGACTCTCCCTCAACAGAGGCCCACCAGTGCAGTGAGTCCAGGATCCATAATCAAGCTCAAATCCATAAACAAGTCCAGTCTAGTAGGTATAAATGGTCAGCACCAGGACCCTGTGAAGTTGACCACTCCTCAGCAGGGTTGAAAAAAAAGAAAAAAGTGGCCATAGATGACCAGATCAGTAGGCCATACTGAACTGGCAGCCCTCCCCTTCCGTTCCCTTCCAAAAGAGAATATCTCTTTTGAAAGGTACTAACGGCCTGCACCACGAGAAGGCGGGGTCGGACATTAGGTGCTAGACCTGGCCGGTTCTGTGCATCATCACTAGGGATTGGTACACAGCTCTCCTTCCAGTTTATGCCTAGAATAAATGTGAAAAAAAAAGTATTTTCCTTTGAAGTAATTTTAATTTTCTCAAATGTACATATTTATTTAAGTTCAAATATCATATATTTTTTGGCATTCATAACCAAAGGTTCATTATTCCAAAGTTTATATATCAACTGGTGTTTCAATAAAACTTATTCTATAACTAAATATTTTATTAAACATTTGTTTGTGTTATTGCACAATAAAAACAGCTGTCTGATACTCTATGCCTGATAAAGTTATTTTTGTTTTTTCCTTTGCATAATATGAAAGTGCTACTTTCATTGTGAGTGGATTGGGTTGTTTTTTTTTGAGTTAAACTTTTTTTGCAGCACAAAGTTAAATAGGCAAGTCACAACAACTTATGCTCAAGACATGACCGAAGAAGAGACCCACCAAACAACAATTAGGGACACATGGGAGTTTCCTGTGAACAATATCCAACATGCTCTTAATGAGATTACAGATTTCCTATATTTATGCTGATGGCTTAACATTCTATCCTATTGCAGTTGCCTTTCCCGATATTTTGGTTCCCCTTTTTGCACTAAGAGCAGGGCACAAAATATCTAGATGCTGGCACAATATACTGTACAATAATATATGCAATACACAAATACAATAATGAACTGAGACTGAATTTGGAACTTCATATTACAAGTCTGGTACATTATGTGCATTTGCATCCTTTAGTTCTCCATTCTTAGCTGACCCACTACAGCTTTTTTCCTTTTTAAAATGTTTTAAAAGCTATTCTTTTAAAATGACCTTATAATTAGGATTATCAAGTAGTTACTTCACCCATCAATTATTGATGGATTAAGTAACTCCTATGATGTGATTAGAATAAGTTGGTCAAATTTTATTAGCCATTCTCTCTTATTTCTCAATTATATGAGATAGTTACAAAGTAATATAACAATTTACAAAATTCCTTTTAAAAAGCCTATATATTTAAAGTTTTGAAATATATACGAAAACCTTTTTTATTTTAGTATACTTTAGTATACTTTAGTAAGTTTTAATAGATGTCACCACAAATAAGTGGCAGTAATCATAGTGATAGCTACCTAGATTTCCATTAGCTGAATAAATGTGATGGTTATCAAAAAGTTGTATATTCTCTCTTTCAATGAAACAAAATCGTTACCATGCAGCCACTTACAGACCAAAGTTTAACAACAAACCTCCAGTTGAATCAATATTTTGTTGATATGGATACACTAAGTATGAGATGAGCTGGAACATAGGATTAATGTATTTAAGGTGACCCATGGTAGTCATATTGAACATTTCTAATCTTTTCTGCTATGTAAAAAAAAAATTAATATTTGTCCTATCAAAATATATATGATTTGTTGATGCTGTATTACAGTTTTTGTATAATAAATATTTAAAATCATTACATTCATTTGCAATTACCCCCATACTTTAGGTAACTTTTGCTTTAGGCTGCATTACTGCATTTTTTGCAGTCATCTCAAGACAGTTCCATTAAAATATTTAATGCTACTAATAATAATACACTTAGCAAAATATTGCACTAAAAATAATAAAAAAAAATTAGTGGTACCATGGAATATTACCTGCTATTGACCGTATTCGTCGTTCAGCTACATTTTTCCTTTTGGCACGTTTTTCTTTCAGTTCCCTGTCATGTACCTTTTCTCCTCCAACCATTTGCTCTTCCAATTCTTGCAGTCTATGATAATAAAAAAAAAGTTATAAAATTCAAAACACTTAAATATATATATGGTAATTGACTGAAATCAAAAAACAATATTTATATATATGTTACAGCAAATGTAGACATTAGTTGCCACCCATTGTTTTGACTACAGTTTGATGCAAAGAGTTTTAAAATACATTTCTACTAAAAGGTGTAAGTTGGTATTTTCTTTAGATTAACTGAATGTAGTTTAAAAGAGGAGTAATGAAGGCTGTGATTGTATGTTTTTTTGAAGTTTTCTAATGACTGTTTAAAATTTCTTTATTTTTGAAAAAAAAAAAAAATTCTCAATGTGATCCACTTTTTCAATATTTCACTGATTTAAATTTAATAATAATGGTGCTGCATTAAAATCACTTTCATATCTATACCAGAATACAATTACAATTTTTTTATGTAAAAATATTAAATATAAGAATTCTTTTGAAACTTGTACCTTATTAAGCAAACAGGTATGTTACATAAAATTAAATGGAACAAAAGATTTCTATGTGTCTGAGTTATATACTTTTAAGTTTGTGCTTGAATTCAGCTTTAAGAACAAGAAATTAATCAAATATATTTAACGTTCAAAATTTGAAATAGTAAAGACACTTCAACCAAAAAAATTTCTGTAACTTCTGAACTCATATTGCTGTATGAAATTTTGGAAAACAAAAAATATTGTACTTTTCTGATAGTACAGAAAACAAACACTTTTGTATGTTAATAACAAATCAATATTATAAATATCTGATTGGGTGTGATATTCATGCTGGCCATGATATTTCTTTAAAAAAGTTTGATTCATATTTAGACTGTATATTTCCATTTGTGAGAATGTTTGTTTGCAAATTACATAGATTTGAAATTGTAATCATTAATAAACTTTCCAAAATTAAGTTTCAAATTTTCTTTATTTCAATTTTTTGGTTAACAAAGTCTAAACTGTATATTATCCACATTGTAAAAATTACCATAGGCCGAAAGCAGCTTGCAAGCTATAAGTTTGACACCTTAGGTTAACAATTTCAGTTACCTCTCTGCAAATCAATCACCAATGACATTTTTTCATGAAATGCTTATTTTCAAAGTTAGAGTACTTTGAATGTGACTTATTACTGGCATTACATGTGCATTATTTTCTCATTGTTTTGAGAAAGTAAGTTTTTCTATGATATTAAAACATTTTGCTTTTTAGAAACATGCAAAGCTTATGAATGATTTAAATATTTAACTTTTCACAGAAGTCTTCAGAATTCTTAAATTCTGGGTATGTGGAATCTTTTCATTTAAGAAATCTAGACATCTACAAAACCAGTTATTTCATTACTTCCATCTAATGCTCCCAGCATTGCGTTATTTTGTTTACATATATGGTGAACTTTTACTGTTCAAGATTTTATCAAATGCATCATTTAAAATATGAAATAATTTTTGCTCTCTTATTTTGTTTCTTTTGCAGGAAAACCATGCAAAAATGTACATTAGATTATTTAGAAAATATGTTTAATATAAAGTATACAAGTTAACAGATTTGAATTAAGAAAAAGCATACCTTTCTAAAGCCTGAGCTTGTATCTGAGCAATAGATTGGGGATCACTGAAATGTAAAAATTACTATTAAAATGAATAATCATAACATTGAAAGAATGTAAAATACAAAACAAAAATAGTACAAAAAACTATTTTTAAAACACAGGAATTATAACAGAAATTATATAATTTCTATAAAGACTAAATATTTTTAATATGTCTTTGTAAAATTAAGTTGCATTAGAATTGAATGAAATCATAATTTATCAAAAAACTTAGTAATGATAATAATATACATAGCTCATTGAAAAAGAGCAAATAAAAAACAAATCACCATATATGTTAGTAGCTCCTTTTTAGTGTCTATTACAACAGGACAGTTGTTCTCAAATGTTTTTTCATCACAGAATAATTGGAAAATATACATATTGCAGACTTATCCAAATTTTGTGTTAAACTAATTTAACACAAACACTGACATGGATGTGCAAAGCATCACCCTAATAACTTTTCCTCATTAAATGTTTAACAAAGACTGAAAAAATAATGAAATTGTTTGCCTAACACAAAAAAAATAGGATTTGTAAATGGCTAAAATAAATAGTATTAGAGTTAATTCAATTACATATTTTGCAATGAAAACAGAGAAGTAACAAAAATAACTGAAAGTAAATAAAAATTTTGAATAAACTACTACTTAAATGTCATTTGAATATAATAGCACAGATATTTAGATTATAAAAAGTCACACAGGAAGAGTTAGACAAACCTGTTTCAACTTTATTCCCATGTGATCAACAAGGAAAATAAAAGAGTATTATAAATAATATCGGAAAAAAATAGAGAAAAAAAGATAGTTTCATGCAAAAAGTGAATTTAGACAAAAGTTTTTGGATATATAACTCTGTTTATGAAGTTATATTAGCAGGAAAATTTTCAAGTTATGCAACCATGAGTGAGAATATCATGTAAGTCAGAGGATACCTGTATAGCTTGGCAGTCTATTTGAATAGCTATTCAGGATAATGAACCACAGACCCATTTTCTTAGTTATTTAGGTAATTAAAAAGTTATTAGTACAGTACATGTACACTTCTTATCATTTGGCATTCCAAGTATGATTTACTAACAGTATTTCTGTGTTACTTTCTCAGTACTGGAATAAAAAATAAAAAATAAACATATACCCCTTCAAGCAGCTGCTTGCCACAGAGGGCTGACAGGAGCCTATTAATTTATATGCCAAAGTAGAATATCTGTGAGAAAGGTGAGACCTCAGCAGAAAAACAACACAAACATCCATGTCTTACCCGGGGATTGAATCCAGGTTTCATTGATCAGTAGCCAAGCATGCTAAACACTCGGCAAGGGATGGCACTGGAATAGATACGTTAAATTTCTCTACTGCTTCTAATATTTAGAAGAGCGAAAAACATTGGATAAAGCTGAAACAGCTGATTCAATTAACTAATCATTTGATTGATTAATAATCAACTATTTGATATATTGCATAAATTATCACTACATTATAGAATGAATATAAAAAACTTTCTGCTTCTTCATTCCTTGTTTTTTTGAGAACGTGCTTTGGCAGTGGCAGCTCTCGCACATTGTACAGGGAGCAATTGCTTGTGGCAGGAGTACAACTCAAATCTGTGGTATGCATACATTAAGAAAATGATCAAAAGAGAATTTAATTGCTAATAATAACAACAATCAATAAATCAATAGGCATTATTCATCAGTTAATAACGGATTAATCAATATATTGCATAGTTGACACTGCAATATAATAATAATAATAATAATAATAATAATAATAATAATAATAATAATAATAATAATAATAATAATAATAATAATAATAATAATAATAATAATAATAATAATAATAATAATAATAATAATAATAATAATAATAATAATAATAATAATAATAATAATAATAATAATAATAATAATAATAATAATAATAATAATAATAATAATAATAATAATAATAATAATAATAATAATAATAATAATAATAATAATAATAATAATAATAATAATAATAATAATAATAATAATAATAATAATAATAATAATAATAATAATAATAATAATAATAATAATAATAATAATAATAATAATAATAATAATAATAATAATAATAATAATAATAATAATAATAATAATAATAATAATAATAATAATAATAATAATAATAATAATAATAATAATAATAATAATAATAATAATAATAATAATAATAATAATAATAATAATAATAATAATAATAATAATAATAATAATAATAATAATAATAATAATAATAATAATAATAATAATAATAATAATAAATCTCCTTCTACCATGTAGGGCCTAGTGAAGAGGGGAAAATGGGATCACTTCCATGAGGTCTCCTAATGGAGCATCTAATTTTTTATGTTAATAAAACATTTTGTGTGAATTTTAACTTGTTTTTAACTTTTTTTTATTATATACTATACAAGCATCTTACTTTTATATTCTATATATTATTGGTTTATTCATAACTAATATGAGGGTCTGAAAAAATGTTTGTCCTGGAGCCTCGAGTTGACTTTTGGCTCCTACACTTTTTAAGAAGTGCTTGGACCATCTTAAAAAAAGGAGTGTAATGGACCATCAGTAGTGGCAGCAGCCATGACTGAAGTCTATGGCATTCATATTTTAATCGATACATAGACATCACTGATCAATCAGTAATTATTTAATCAATATTTTGTATGAATTTAAGTTGATATACAAGCCACAAGTATATGTAACATGTCACCTCACAAACATGTCAAGCGAATTTGAATGTTCAAGCTAATTTTTTAAATTTCTTAATATCAAACCACAGATGCTCCCAGATCACAGATTATCAGACTAAAGATGCCTGACTGTACTAAAATATATCATATACAGAATGCAGTAATATTTAAATTCTAACAAATAGTAATCAATTCAGTGTGCAGAATGGAGATTATTATTGGGTTTGATACAAGTATTAAAAATAACTTAGTATTTCATTAGGCATTTAAACCAGTGGTAAAGCATGTGTGGCAAACTGGAAAGCAATAGCAGACTATATGGTTTGTGCAGTTGATCCTTTAACAATTTTCACAGACCACTGATTGATTGAGAAGTGATTTATAGGTCATTGGTATATGAGAATTGTTAAAATGTCAATTGCACAGTTTTCCATTGCTTCCTGAGTTGATGCTATGATTCAGACATTTTACTCGGCAAAATCTTTTCCTAGAAGTTTATATCGATTGTACAACTTTTAGCAGTTTCTATTTCTTTGTAATTTAGTATTTCTTTTATAACATTAACTCTGTGGTAGCCAGTATCATGGAAAAACATCATGTATAGAATCAGCTATGATCCAAGGAAACTTAAAAATATTTACATTTATTATTTACAAAATAGCAACTTTTTTTCATCTGCAAATTTTGAAACTCTTACTTTTTGGATGGGGACATTGGCACCTCATTTGAAGATTCTATATGACCATTCTGATTAGCAGTAGCTACAGGAGAAGCAGAAACTTCTATGGTCTCAACATCATCCTGAAATAAAAAGTTTGAAAAACTGAAAGCATTGAAAAAAATTATCTCTATATAAAAAATTTGCTCAGTAAAACATCAGTGAAAATTAAGAGATGTTTCCACTACTGGGAAAGCTTTTGATTTCTTCAAAACAAATAAAAAACAAGATTTAAAGAATCAAATTCCAAACTAATTACTGTATTTGTCATGTTTATAAGATGACCTCTAATTTCAAAAGCTTTATAAAAAAAATATTTTTTTTTCCAATTTTTTAATATTTTTTATATAAAAGCAGCAATGAAAGCAGTTACAGCAACACTAGATTCATGAATACAATGCAATAAATTGAATAGCTTTTGACTGTAACACAATAGTGGAAAAAAAGAATACAAAGGAGAGACACAGTGCTAAGGGGGCAGGTTATTTTAGTGGTGTCCTTGAGCTCATGAAGTGCAGAGAGAGATTGCTGCTCTCTTGCTGGTATGCATAAGAATGATTGTAAGGGGGGGATTTCATCAAGATCAATTACAAGGCAAGTATGTAATTTTTTAGCCTTGTTTTTGAAGAAAAAAAATAGACTAATTCGATTTTAACAAATTTAGTCAATATTATCTATCAAATTATCCACAACTTAAAATAGCTAATGGGTTTTTTTTTTCATAAAGAATTAGAGCTGGAATATTTAATGCATTTTCTGTCTATCATATCTTGTGTTAATTAAGTAAATATATAAAGAGATCAGTTGTGCTACTACTGGTAATCTTTTACATGTTTACAAAAAAATTTCACCTACCTCAGCTGAAGAAGGTTTCTTTTCATTCATTTTTGCCAGCTCTTGTTCATAATAGGCCTTAAGTCTATTTACATCATGCTGTAGTTTGGCATTGCTTTCCTGCTCTTGCTGATACTTAGTCATTAGATCTTGCATTTTATCATCATATTCCTAGCAGATTATAAAATAAGTACAAGATATCAAATGTTTCACACAATGTGTATATTCTGTAAATACATTTGGCACTCTTATAAAATTTAGAGACTTTTTTTATTTAAAAAAAA
Organism: Ryuthela nishihirai; assembly: GCA_038380435.1. Lineage (NCBI taxonomy): Eukaryota > Metazoa > Arthropoda > Arachnida > Araneae > Heptathelidae > Ryuthela > Ryuthela nishihirai. The sequence continues at coordinate 66,422,277 of JAWZYU010000019.1, read as the reverse complement.
AAAGACTGAAAACTCGGAATTTTTCTAAAAAAGTGTTGTGTATAGTAGTTTTATTACACAGTTTGTGTATAAATCAATATTACTTTATTTTCAATTTGGCATAATATTGTGAAAATTGTTGTTTTTTTTAATTTCAGGAGAAACTGAAAGCAGAGGGGAGGGGGGAACAAATAGGTAACAATAAGATGCCAAGCAAAAAAAGCTAATAAATGAGTACATGATTAATTTACATACACACATTTCAAAAGTGTCATATGATATTTTATACATACAAAAGTGCCCAGAAATGGCATACATGTTCCATGAATGCAAGGTATGTGCACAAAAATGGCTAATTTTATTTAATAAATATGTTTATTAATAATTAAAATAATTCACTTACAAAAATATCATATGATAGTTATTTTATTTTCATTACAAGGAAAAACCCTGAAGGACCACAGTTTTTACTATAAGCCAGAGCAAAGGCATATACAGGTGTGGAAGGGGGAGAAAAGAATTTTCTTCCTTTTAGCCTTAAAAAGAGCATGTAGTGAAACCAAAGATGAAAGTTGATGTTCCCTTTAGAAATATTTTACTATTATAGTTTTTCCCAGCTTTGAAGATAACAAGTGATGCCAGAAAATTGATTTGCAATATAGTGGGTGGGTTTTTCACAGCCCTGAAACTAAGCAAATAATCCCTGGTTTCCTTTTTCTTAGGTAGAGCGATAACTGGTAAGGTTATAACTTTAATAACTTCATATACTTCTATGAGTGGTATTCTTTATCTTTCATAAATTTTCATTCGTTGCAGGTACAAAACTTTCATGTTTGGTGTACCACCATATTTTCATTCTGAATCAAATGAAAGAAACAAAATAAAAAAAAGGTTCCTTTTAAATTGTATAATATATTTGACATGTTTGCATGCTAGAATGGTTGGCATGAGGTTCTGCAGGTGGTTTTAGGATTGGATCAATAATTGGATAATAGCTGGATCAGTTCAAGTAGTTAGAGGGGAATTTTTACAGGACTTTGTACCTAGTGAATGATCTGAACAATTTGTAAATCAAATGATGCTTTAACACTTTTGATTTGAAAAGACAAGACTTTTTTAAGAACAATTTTTGAAAGAATAAGTTTAATATTTTATAAAAATGCATAATTCATTGCAAAAGTAATAAAACTACTATACACAAATAATATTTTGAAAGCAATACCCAATGGTTTTAATTACATGCTTCATAAGAAAGGATAATGGTATAAATTAATCTCTGATTGCATCATATCCAGGATATGCCACTGGTGTTCAGATGTGATTCTATTGCCCACATGATTAGGCAATCAGTGTCTGTTTATTAACAAATATCTAAAATAGTATGTGAAAAAAAATTTCAACACTGTCACAAATGTAATAAGAAGGTGAAACAGTGAAGCTATGAGCCTGACATAATATAAGGAATAAAACTGCCAATTTTCAACCAAGCAGCATCACCTTGTGTTTTATCATTTTCTGTCAAAATAGTTAAAGTGTACATGGAACTAAAAATAAGAGGAGTAGAAAAATCCGAAACTTATTAAAAAAGTATCACAATTAAAGATAAGGACTCACTGATAGTTTCAATGACTAAGAATCAGGATATTAATGTGAAAAAAAAATAGTTGCATGGCTAGTAAAATATGCATTTTCAAGTCCAGGATATGGCCTAAATGTTTTTTCACACCTATTTCCAAAAAATATATCATTATTTCAATAAAAAAAATGTCATATATATTGTAAAAACATGCATGTTGCAGAAAAATAACTAAAAGTTTGCAGTTTTATTCCATTTTTATGAAGTGCAAATTAAAATTATACTACTGTATTGGAAGTAGCATAACCACACTTTCCATTTCTTTAATGATGAAAATGGTCTAGTAGTAATGACCCCAAGGCACTCACTGTAATTGGATGTAAAATATGTAGAAAGATGCATGGAATGATGTTTGTTGTGATTGGTTAAAGGAAACTATGATGTTTTTTAAACATTACTTTTTCTAAAATTATCAGTAGAAAAAATCATCTTACAGTATTAGTAGCTAAATTTTACAAATATGCAGTTAAAAACAGAAGTTTACCTTCTGTATTCTAGCAACAGTAGTGTTATCTTCTGCCTCATCTTCTGCTTTTCTCTCTAATAAGGAAATCATATTACTTAAGAAAGTGCACAAAACTTAGTTTATATGGAATAGTATTAATAGATTACAGGTTTATTTAAATATGAACATATCAAATTATCAAGGGAAGCTATATTAAAATATACTATACATTATTTTCTTAATATAGACATGGCTTGCAAGTTTATATAAAAATAAAAAAAAACTGTATATTTTACTCAAATCAAAAAAAAAAGGAAATTAATAACAATTACATTTTCTTAAAATAATAAGTTGTATTAATAATGGAATTTGATGCTTGGCATGTTTTTCTAAATTTACACTAGTTATTACATGGAATGAATACTTATAGCACTAGAAATGAAAATGTCATATAAAAAAATAAATAAATAAATACCCCCTCAAGCAGCTGCTTGCCACAGAGGTCTGACAGGAGCCTGTCAGTTTATATGCCACAGTAGGAGATCTGAGAGGATGGCAGGACCTCAGCAGAAAAACGACACACACATCCATGCCTAAATCCGGGGCTCAAACCCAGGTCCCTTAGATCAGTAGCCAAGCATGCTAACCACTCGGCCACGGGACGGCATTGCAAAATGTCATATGACTATATAAATAATTAATAAGAATACAAATATATGTATAAGTGATTAAAACTGGTCAAATGGATGGTGTTTCAATTATTTTAATGGTTGTAAAGTTGTTTGGATAAATATATGTGCAACACAAGGCTAATAAAATAGGTATTACTGTCAGAACTTTTGAATATCTGAAGTGTACAAAAATAGGTGCATACACTTAAATAGTTTAGTCCTATCTAATCAAGAAATAGTAAATACACAGAGTTTACTGTTGACACAGAAGTCAATAAATAATTTTGTGGAAAAAATGAGTTTGTTAATTTGTGGGACAAGAAAAGTGAGTTGTCCATGAATTGGCAAACTCATTTTTCCCCACAGAATTAATTATTAACTTTTGTGTCAACAGTAAACTCTGTGTATTTAATAATGTTCATCTCATTAATAATGCCTTGAGTGTGAAGTGACATCCTTATTTACATCTTATTCAGAGCAAGATTGGGAAATGAAATTGTCACACTTGATTATAGATGCCTTACATGATGCCATTGACAACACGTGAGGGATGACAGATACATTAGTGGAAGGATGACAAGCCAATTCTAGTTCACTGGCTAGAACAGTCTGGCATGAATCTGGAGTTGTGGGTTCATGTCCCACAAATTGGCAAAATTCATTTTTTTCCCACAAAATTATTTATTGTGCTATCTAAAATTTCTATGTTAGTGAAACTTGGACTCATTGTAAGCAAGATAATGGGATACTTGATGATTTTGATTCCAGATGTTTACATACCATTTTGGGCATTAAATGACTTGATTATGTAAAAATGATAAGGTTAGAAGGAATCATCAAATGCCTTTAAATACCTTATGCAGTGTGAGTTTGAGTTGATTTGGCCATATTATACATTTGCAAAACTAGATTGGTGAATACAGTGGTGAATAGAGTTATGAAGAGTGTTACTAAAGGCTACAGAAAAGGGCAGACTTAGAAGGAGCTGGGTGAATAATGTCAAACAGGACTTTAATAGAATTGCCTACAGTAGCCAATGCAATTGATATTGATCAGTGTATTTGAAGAACTCAATTACAATCTGATCGAATATCTGTAGTTTACAGAGGCTTGAGGTTTATATATATATATACAATTTCTCATTGATTTAAAATGCAAAAGACCAAAGACTGGAAATAATTTGAACTTGTTATATTCTAACTTTTGACTACTCCTAATTAAGCTAGAGAGAAATCATTCCACTTTAAATATTGAGTAATCTTAGAACTTTACACTGCAGAACTTATTATCAGTCACGCAATACCAAGCAGTTATCATTTAACTGCTTGGCTAGACACTGTGGTTACAAACAAACTCTTAAACGTTTGTCAAATATGTTGATAGTGAAATTAAAACAATTCACCAGATATTTATTCAAGAATTCAATAAATAAAAAAGCAAACAGATACTTACTTATACTTGTATTATCATTTCTCTCCTCAGGCACAATTGGTATCTGACCACTTAACATGTTTTTCAGCCTATTAATTTCTTCTTGGTACTCTCTCAACAGAGCATCTTTTGGATCCTCATTAACTTTAGGTTTGTTCTGAATATTTTTTGCTCTATTAGCATACCTAAGAGTACTTAGAGTTTCATCATAATTGTTATCAGCTGGAGACAGGCATGCAACCATTAGAGTTTTTGTATTTCCTCCTAGGGAGTCCTGCAAGAGTCTTGTAAGTTTTGAGTCCCTGTAAGGAATATGCTTAGATTTTCCATCTACAAGGGCAGATATTACATTTCCTAATGCTGATAGGGACAGATTAATTTTTGTAGCTTCTTTCAGTCGATCACCTGTTGCACCTAAGTTGAGAGAAAAAAAAGAAAGGTTTTTAAACATTTGACAAATCAAACTAGTCATTGAACATTTACATTTGATATATGTGATTTTCTGTATCATACATTACCAGTTTGCAAGGTTGTAGACAAACATTAGCCGATCCAAAGGGGAGGGGGGAAGATGATTGGGATGATAAACTACATATCACAGCAGCAAATTGTAACTAAAATAATATTGTCCTTTGTGAAAAAGTGTTGATTATATACAATCACTCCATATCCTGGTTACTGCTTGCCCTAAATAGACTAAATCTGCCACTGCATAAAATGTGAAGGTGGGTAGGTAAGGAGGAATAAAGAACTCCATATCAAAATTTAGTTTCACATAAGAAACACTACTTGGTATTATGTGATAACTTTTTTTTTAGTTCACTATTCATATATTATTTTCTTAATTTTAATGCTTTAAGTAATATTTTGATATTAGAGGTTTTCTTATGAATCTTGATTACATACTTAATAGGCTTTTACAGGAATATTATACTTCTTGTATATGTAAAAAACCAGTATATATATTTAAGGTTGGTAATATTTTACTTGATAGACCAATCAGCAGAGCCACTTTAAATTTCCCAAGCCACTTGTCTTGACTCCCCCCAAACACTAGAACAGAATCATCCATCCCATCTATAAGGGAAATGCTGTGTATGGTCTTATTAATTTGTAATTAATAAAAGCTGATTGAATAAATTTATTTCTCATGACACACAACTGGCTAACAGTAAATTAATAATAATCTTAATTTAAAATGCCTAGATTATCTCTCTCTATATATACATAACAGTGAAAGCAAAAATAGTACATAAATGAACTAATTTTCCAGTTAGATTTGTTATTCCACTGATAAAAAATATGTCGAAAGATATGTATTATAATACTATTAGAAATGCCATAATAAAGCAATATTTGAAATGTTCTATTACTGCTATTGTTCCAAGGTCTTTATTTTTTCCTGCTTTCTACAATTCCAATAAACTTTTACATTATGCAGAATTTTGCAGCCATTGAGAACACATAATGATTTTCTTCCTCAATAATTGGCAATCTCAGAGTTATCTGTTGACTTTTAAAACTTCTATAAATCAATAAATGTTTTTGTGGAAAAAATTTTGCTGACATATGGGACTCGAACCTGCATCTCTCCAGAAACATGCCAGAGTATTCTACCATGGAACTAATGCCAACTCTGTCTTTTTTCCACTAAGTATGACTTTCACTCTTCCTGGGATTTTTGGTATCTATATTTGGCGCCATCTATGATCTCAGGTGGCCCCTATTTCTTTTTGGTGCGTGGGTCAACAGGCAACTCTGAGATTGTCAATTATTGATTAAATCATCAATAACGCTAAATAGTGTGATGTGACTTCATTATTTATTTGCATCTTACTCAGTACACTAAAAAGAAATAGTTGCACCTGCAATCATAAATGGCACCAAATGCAGATGCCGAAAATCATGGGAAGAGTAAAAGTCATACTTAGTGGAAAAAAGATAGAGATGACATTAGTTCAATGGTAGAATACTTTGTATGCTGTTGGAAAGATGCAGGTTCAAGTCCCATATGTCAGCAAAATTTTTTCCATGAAAACACTTATTAATTTTCTTCCTAAGAGAGTAAAGTCAATAAGTGGAGAAATAGTAAACTTTGGTGGTTTAATTAAAACATATTTGTAATAAAAAACATCTTTGACAAGAGCTCTATCATTGCTGCCAGCCAATTTGTTTGGTGAATGGTTAAAATAAATTTCATCCCCCCACACATTCAATCATTGTGAAACTCTTATTTGGTTTGAGTTTGATTAAAACAAAATTTCTTAGAGAATGACAACTTTAGTGTTATATGGGGGAAAAAAATAGAGAGAGAGAGAGAGAGACAATATTCTTGCCCTTTGTAAATAGAAACTGTTCTCATTAAGTAAAAAACAGTATTAATTTTAATCTTAAGATTATACAAACCTGTTTTTGCTTGTCTTTCACTTCCTGCTAAATCAACCAAATTTAGTTTGCCTTGTTTAATGTGTTCTCCAGCACTTTCCACCAATTCTAACATTTCTAAATGAATGGTAAAAATGGAGTGACTTCGAGATGAATCTGCATTCATAAGGGTAGCACCAACAGAACGGTTTTTCCACCCCATTTCCATTATTTCTTCACATTCTCTGGTGTTATGGACAGGATGAAGGGAAAGCCCTAAAAGTAGATAGTATAGAATATTTTTTGCAAGGTTTACAATTTCCTAAGCAAGCAGAGTAAAGCAATTTCATTTAGTTAGATTTGATAAGCTCCTAGTTCAGCAAACATTCTTAAAATAGTGGGTTTAAAATGCTAATGGCATGTATTATGAAAGTGAATATTTATGAATATGACCAATTAAAAAAGATTTCAATTTTATTTCATATCATTTGCTGAAACTAGAATACATTTGCACGCTCAATACTTATTGTTGTCTATGTATTTTATGGGTATCAGCAGGAATTATTCCAGGGAGGGAAGGGCAAGCTTACTAATTGCATATAAACTTTAATAACTAAACATACAATTTTATAATTTTTGGAAATCCAGGGAGGGGACAAATGGCCCACTCCCCTCCCCACACCTCATACTCATGATGTATCTGCAGGAAAAACCCCTATCATTCAAGAAAAACAAAATGAAGCATTTTAGAAAGAAAGGCTTGTGCAACTGCAGGATTCAATATTTCTTTTAATATATACAGTTCACTAATATATTATTGTTATCAATATGAAATCAAACCTTCCAATTATTATCAGTAATAATACATACCTTCAAATCTGTCTCTGATTTCCAATTATTGATCAGTAATAAAATATTAAGTCCCTGAATTCATATTATCAGTATAACTTTATTACCAATTTTCTAATTAGCTAAATATGCTAATTAGAAAAAATCATTTTATTTCTAATTAGCATATTTAGTTTCCTTGAATTATAACTACATGAGAAAGATAATCATTGCTGGTTAAAGCTAATAGTAACTGATTTGCTTGTTTTCAGAGTTTAAAATTTTTGACCACTGATATGTATGTGAACCTAGAGAAATAATACATTTCAGAAATGCTATATGTGGTAAACTATTAACATTGATAAAAAAAAAAGAAAATGAAGAAACTTACCAGGTACATAAACTCCTTTATCTGGATGTTCTTTAAGATCTAATTTTTTCTTTGTTTCTTTTCCTAATAAGTCACGAATTTCTTCATTATAAATTTCTAAATAGGAAGCATGAACCAAATATTTTTTATTTTCTGTAATAGCAATAGCCTCAAATATATGCTCAAATGCACGTGGAATAATTCCTCTTTGAGAAGTTGGATTAGGAATTCCTTGCATAGTAAAAGACTTGCCACACCCAGTCTGACCATAAGCAAATACTGTGCCATTGTAGCCTTCAGTGACACTCTGTAAGAAATTTTTAAAATATTGTGCATTAAAAATAGCAATAATTTTTGTAACAAAATGAATTAATTATTTAGTACATGTAAAAAGAAACCTGCCCAAGTATATAGGTTTCTAAAAGCTAGCAAAGAAATTTTAAATAATTTAATAATGGTAGCTTCTTTTTTATTCACCTCCGTTAGTAACTATGAGAAAATAAAAAGGGATTAATGCAGGACCCTCCATGTAACTATGGCTCATAGTACTCTTATAAGCTGCTTATATTTATACATCAATGAAATCAGCAAAGTGACATAAAAAGTAAAAGGACATCAAATGGCATTGCTGCATAATGAAAATATTCATGTCCCTGAATGCATTCCTTAACATTTAAAAACAAGTGAATTTAGATTATTACAGCCATTTTTTGATTCAGTCTTATTTTTAATGTGATCAGTAACAGGCAGAACAACAGAGTGTGGAAGAAACTCCTACCCCAGTTCTTCCATGGTTTCAATCAAGAAACCAACAGGAGACTTGTCCTGCAGTTTGGGCATTTGACAGAAGAATCAGGATTCATGAACATGGAAGGAAATATGTGCATGACCTCTTAGACTCATACATGGAAGTGTTAACTATAGAAAAATTGCTGCAGATGCATTAGGAGCTCAACCATGGACAACCCTATGGTGACGAACCCCATGAAGATGAAGAGCAATCAATAAAGAAATTCTCCAAATGGGAATTTAACAAATTGAAAGCGAAGTGTTAATATTTGGGGGATATTAATTCCCCCACAGTGCACAGCAGGAAAATCATCAAAGGATGTGAATAAATCAATCTATCCCTATTATTCACTGCTATGTGAGAAAATGAAAAGTACAAAGCAGCTTTTGATAATAAACTTCTTCAAAAAAGAGGAAACACAATACTACTTGCACCCCCACATTATCAAGATAGTGAAGCATCCCTCATCTTCATTAGATGGAGATGAGGAGCTAGATCATGTAAAAGCAGTTGGTGTGACTAAAATAAATGTATAAAATTTCTTTACTGCATTCGATTTTAGCTTATGTTTAGCAAAACTGAAAAATTTGATATGAAATATTCATTAAAATAAAATAGCAAACTAAGCACACCATTTAAATTTCACATGAATAGATATCTACAACCCTCTGGGTGGGCTTGGCCAGTGCACATATCCTTATGGAAAATTAGCTCTTATATATATGCAGTTTATGCAATGTTTTTCAGGGATGCTCCACTGCATACATCAAGAAATGACTGCATTTATCAAAATATAATTTTTTTTAAATTTAATCACCTATGTGTAGGGTTGGGGAAATTTGGAAAAATGGGACCATCCAACAGTTGTTACTACAAGCTAGAGCAAAGATATGTACCAATGTAAGGACAAGAACTAGATTTTTGTCTTCTAGCAAATTTATACATGACTGAGAGGAGTCTGTTCACTGTATAAATATTGTATCAAATAAACTGTAAATTGCTCATTCAGAATTGCATTACCAAAATGCATTCTACTACTGCTAGTTTAAGCTGGTAGTAGTTGTATTGCTATGTTTTTTAATGTTAAAAACTTTAGACACTGCCAAATGTGTGAAACAAAAAAAATATAGTTCAAAATGCAATGTATGGCAAAATTAAATTAATAACAATGTAAAAAATCAAGAATGCTTATCAAGTACATAAACTATTTTTATCCAGATATTCTTTAAGATGTAATTGAAATCTGATATGGCCTTAATGCTATGGTCCTAGCAAGTGCAATGTGAAATCCATCTTATATACTAATAATACACATACAATTTATGGCTATTGTAATATTAAATATTTATGCAATTTTTGCGAGAATTTAAAACCAGTTATCATAAGATGTCATCTGGTTTAAAATTCTCACAAAAATCACAATTGAGTACATTATGAAACAAATGTATAGATACATAGTTCAATTCTTTTAGTGTCCAAAATATGTAGTATATGTCACTAAGCTTCAGAAATGAAACATTAGCTCTATGTTCAGTGAAATAATGTAGTAAGATCACTTTTGAGAATAAGTTTTGCAACTTTTATATAACTAAGCTGTATGTGATTCACACATTTATAGCTTGCAAAAAAAAAACATCTGCTGTCACACAAATACTATAGTATTGGGAGCAGTATGCTTCAGTTCTACTTGCAAACAAGCCCAGTGCAAGTGGTATGCAAAAACGAAAATGTGATCATAATCTTAATATGGGGGAAATGGTAGTTCTACATGATTTGAGTTCTTAAATAAAACAAAACAGCTGAGACTGATTTTAAAAAAAAGAATCTAGCAGTAGGAGTAGAGATAGTGAAATTGTTGAAGTGAGTTTGTGTTTTGAAGTGAGTTGAGAAGAAGAGTTTGAATAAGGAAGTACTTCTTAAAGGATAATTTAGAGTTACATTTTAATTTTTCATAAGTAATCTTTTATTTGCCATGAACAATATATCCTTCTGAACAAAATTTTTCACAATTCTGAAGGAAAATATTACTTTTACCATATACAATTAATTCTAAAAATGGTGAAAGGAATTTTTAAATTCTTAAAAGAAATAATGATATATAATATGAATATAAAAATTTTATTTTCTGCGTGTTAAAACAAGGGAGAAACGATTTTTTAAAGAGGGTTTCAAATTGACTATGTCCCAATGCCAAATAGTTTAAATAATAACAGGGATCAAAGTGTTAAAGCTTCTTTAACTTGCCATTATATCTCTAATCATACTAGATTTTAACCATGTTTTTTTAAAAATCATAACAGGATGGTTTACATAAAAGGATAACTTTAACATAAAAATCCATAATTATTTATTTTTTTGAGTGCATTATAGAAAGAGAACTATAAATTTTTTTCTATAAATTGTTGATATTCTATTAAGTTACTGCATTATTTATTTCAATGTAGTTATTTAACTGGAATATCAATAGTTGAAAAAAAAATGCTGCTTGTTTGACATTACAATTGATAGTTAAATAATAAAATTTGGTAGTTTTATGTTAGACTGGCACTAGCAGAGTCTCACTTTTAAGATGCAATCTGCATATTCTAATTTTCACTGCAGTAAATGTTAGTTTTGTAAGTATCCCTCTACCCTTAGCACAGATTCAGCAATCTCAAAGGGAGAGCTCCCCCACGCAAAGGCTAATAGAAGGAGTGAGAGAGAACAAATTAAGCTACATTTTTGAGAGTTGCTTACTGTCTCCATTCCCCCAAAATATGGTTCCTAGGATCATCCCTGTTCAACAAGTATACAGGGTGGGCCAAAAGTAGGTATACAGTACAGATGAGTCATGTTTAGTCTCTTAGGTGCTTGAAATGTCCTCCGTCAACGTTGCAACATTCCTGGAACCTGTCCCCCCCGAGACTGTGATACACAGTAACACACAAATTCTGGTTCATCAATGTCCATAAATGCTTGTGAGATGAACTCCTTCAATTCATCCACTGTGTGAGGGTTCCTCTCAAAAACCTTCTCCTTTACTATGCCCCCAAAAACGAAGTCCATAGGTGTCAGGTCAGTTAATGTGGCAGCCAAGTCAATGCCGTGGGAAGGTGTTGTCAAGGTAGTTCTGTACTGTCAAAGCAAAATGAGGAGAGGCCACCATCTTGTTGAAAGAACAGTCCGGGGAAGTCAGCCCTGGTTTTGCAATACTGTGTAGTGTAAACAGTACACAGTACTGGTTTTGCAGTACTGTATACTGTTTGGCCAACCCTGGTTGGTATTATAATAAGGAAAAATGATGAATATCAAATGTTACCAATTCCAAAACATGAAATTCCACTAAATGATTCACAAAAAAATCATTTAAAACTGTTGAAAAGTTCATAATAACCACCAGGGAAAAAGAAACAAATTATATTTTTCCCGAGTTACTTTTCACCAGCTGTACAATGTGAGCAAATGAAGTGGATGGAAAAGGAAGATTATTATGACTAAACTTCAGAAAATGGCAACAATTACAATTCCTGGTAGGATTAGCCCAGCAAATATTTTTGCTTCTAGCAAGCCCCCTTTTGTAAATTCATTTGAAATTGGCCACTGCAACTTTGACAAGAAACAAAAGCACTCAAATTTTCAGGCATCTTACCACGATTTTTATTATCCACATCTACCACAACTTTTATTATCCATTTCCTGAAGAGTTATGGCTGCCACATACAACAGGTATCTCCTTTTCATTATTATAGATTTAGAAATAGAATTCAGTGAAATATTGTTGGTATTTAATTTAGCATCCAAGTTAATCTATTAACAAAAAGGCATTAATTTTCATCAAAGAAATACATAATTAAACTAAATTCACAATGTATATCACAATCTTTTGTTTATTAAATATTGTATTCCAATGCGAATATAAATCATAATCTAAATTTTTTTATCTTTTACCTCTACAATAGAATAAACTATTTCATTGTAAATTTGTTCTGTAGTTGAATCAGTGAAATAAGCTCCATCGAATGCAAAATTCTTGGGAAGTGCACTGTTATCAGCTGGGTTGACTATAGAACATTGGCCACAGGAAGGCTCCATATTTATTATCACCTGCACAAAACAAAAAATTAGGGAAAAATAAATAAAATGTTATTAATCTATATATATCTCATTTTAAATCTTATGGTAGTATAAACAGAAAACTGTCAGTTTGATAATTACACTCATACAATTTGTATTATTATCAAATTAAAAAGTGTAGAATATTGCCATACTTTATGGAGTTAATATTTTCAACAGCTCTTATTGTGTTTTTTCTTAATATATGTGTTGTCTATATACTGGGGTAATGTAGTCTATGTAAGTTACCAATTACTTCTATTGACCAGAGAAATCTTGTAGTTGAGAAGTTTTTGTCCATTAGTTAATTGGAGCATCTTACAATTGCATTATGTAGATGGTGGCCGAGTGGTTAGCACGCTTGGCTATTGATCTAAGGGACCTGGGTTCGTGCCCCGGGTAAGGCATGGATGTATGTGTCGTTTTTCTGCTGAGGTCCTGCCATCCTCTCAGACCTTCTACTGTGGCATATAAACTGACAGGCTCCTGTCAGACCTCTGTGGCAAGCAGCTGCTTGAGGGGGTATTTATTTTTTATTTTTTTAGATGGGAATAAGATCAGAAGACTTTGGCTAACTAATAGATGAGGACTTACAATATAATACATTTGATTGTAAAGAATTACAATACAAAGATGAAAGAACTGGACAAGTTCAACCAAATATTTTTCCAGACAAAAGTATCTGGCAGGGAGTGGATAGATTTAAAGAAAACATTAATGATGGCTATTGTTATAAATGTTTACTCTCATGAAAATATAGCAAATCTATTTATTTTTTAGACACAAAACAGCAATATAAAGGAAATGGTTATGGCAGTGATGTACACAAAGCAGTTTTATAAGTGACAGAGTGATATGTGTATTACATTAATGAAGTTTTATGAAGGCATGCTAAAAATCCTATGAAATTGCTTATTTAGCCTCAAGTGTAAAAACCAAAAATACCTTTGGCAGAACCGAGTTGCCTATTTGTTGTCAATCAAGACCAAAATACAGATTTTTTAGAGTACAGGAATAATGTCATATTTCTGTCCTTATGGTAGACTAATTGCAAGCAGCAAGTCTAGTCTCTTGGAGGAGGTAATTTCCTAATCCAGTATTCCACAACTGGTCTGCCAATGCATTTTAAGAAGTCTCCAGGAAAATTAAGCATTCTGTTACATGCAATTGCGTGCATGCTTAATCTCTTGGAGGAGGCAATCTCTAACTCAGTATTCTGCAATTGGTGATCTTGCCAATACTTTTGAAGAAATATGAAGGAAATTTTCAAAATTTTTTAACCATTTTTTTTAATTCTAAGGTGATTTGTAGGTGTTTTCATAAATAAATAAAAATGAATTACTCCTGAAGTAACTGTTTGTGGTCAAGGTGCAATTATAAAAGTCTCAATTGAAGATGAAAATATTTGGCAATAGTCCAATTAATATCTCGTCAAGATGCACATTACATTACAGTTCTCTAAAGAGATGCACTTCCAGTCTAAAGCATATCCTTGATATACAAGCAAAACTCTGATAATAGTGTTGGACAAGTGCCAAACAATTAACATCATATTTTATGCACATAGTGTAGGAACAAGATTGGCTAAATTTACACTATAGAAATTGAATGTAGTACAAAATATATTGTGCACAGAATACAAAGATCTAGATTTGAAATCCAATACATTCTTATGTCAGCAAAAGGTGAATAGTTTTTCATCAAATTCTGTTGTAGAAGTTTATTTGAAAAGTAAGAGTATGCAACAATATAGATGCTATGCTGCATTTGATGTCATATGATTCGGATGAAGAAGGTAACATGCAATGCACTACTGTTGTATATTCAAATTTTGAATGATCAGTGCAAATTTTCAATTAAAATGGGTTTACTCTCACAATATTCACTGTATAATTAACATTAAACTTCAAAATGAGATTGTAATATAGGTTACCAGATTACTTTCTTGCCTAATGACTAAAGTAACAGAGCTTCCGGTTGCTAATTCGTGAATGTCGTATTCTTACAGCTAAAGTCACAATAAACAGACTCACAACAATTGAATCATTCGACATATTATGTTCACATCTACAGTAACAGTTAGCAACACCAACGTGACTGTTAACTGTCCAGCTGTTTGCTTAGCCATTTCTCTCCTGTGCTGTTATGTTGCACTATATTCTGTTGTGGCAAGAGACGTTCTTGGAGATACCAGTCCTTTTAACACATATTGTGTTTTTGGTGGTCCAACTTGTTTATATGATACTAGTTCATACATATACGATGATACCAATACACACTTTGAGTGCCGTAATCATTTTAAAAACTTTTTTTTCGTGTATAATATGTGTGGAGAAAAGAATCAAAATTAAAGTTTTACCCCGAATGCATTTCCTTCGCCAGACTGGTGGCTTCCTCAGCGGGTGGTGCTATTAGCATGGTGGCTGCATTTATGTTACTAGCCATTTGGCGGTATAGCTCTAAATGTTGTCGAGTTTGACGAAATAGGAGATTCCACACTGAAGGGAGGAGGCCATGTCAGTATTGCATATGTTATGACTTTGCATATTGATTAATAGGTTTTCCATATAATTTAATTGAAATTTGGTAGGTGGAGATGTAATAATTTGTGGTTTTATATTAATTATTGGTAATTTATTTTCTATTATGGTTTGAGTAAGAGCAGTATTTCCCTGTTGTTTTTTTGAGGTCAGTTTTGTGTTCTTTTTGATATACTTCAATCTGTCTATATGTTTTCCCCAATATATTTATTTTTATTTCCAAGTATATTTTCAGGGTTTTCTATTTTGACTTCATATACTCCACCAGTGAATATTCTTTTTTCCCTGTCATTAATAGTCAGTGTTTTAACATTAGTTTGAATGGTTATGGGTAGTTGTATGTTATACTTTTCCATAACGTTTTAATAACTTACACTCTTTTGAACTGGAGTTATCTGGGTACTTAATTCATATGTATATATGTTAGTTCTAAAAAAATTTTCAGAACTATGAATTAAGATCAAATTAGCAACCAGAAGCTCTGAACTTTTGCCACGAGACAAGAAAGTAATCTAGTAGCTATGTTGCAATTATCACTCTTTTTAGAGCTAATGTTAATTATACAGTGAATATTGTGGAGTCTACTGTTGTAGTATGCTGCAAACTACTGCATGCTATTGTTGTAGTATAGTTGGTGGTATTTGTTGTTGTTGATCAAAATGTTAGAATTGCAGTATTCATAACTGTAGGTGCATTTCTACATGATATTAAATTGGACTATTGCCAATCGACATCACACAAAAATTTCTATTAGTGTGTTAAGGTGTTTTTACTACTTACATCTGATGTAGATGCCATTTATTAACTAAAAAATAATTATTTTACAATAATATGTTTTAATTTAGCTTTTAGAAACATGCCTTGCTTAGTGTAATTTAAAATATTAACAACTAACATTTTGTTTACTGAAGCAGTAGATAAAATACTATGAATGTATCAACTCTTTGTATTCACAAATAACAATGTGAAAGCCTAAATTTCTATTACCTGGTTCTGGATTATCATGTTTTAAAACAATGAATAAACTCATATTCTAACAAAGTATTAATTTCAGTGCCATTGACACAAAGGTTTAATAATTACTATGCAGGTAAAGAGAAGCATATTTTTCTTTACAATTACTATAAATTGCACAAACATATAACTCAAAGATAAAGCATACCTTGCTGTTTAAGTCTTTCTCTCTTCGATTCAAGGGTCGGCATCTTACTATGACTTTCACTGATTCTGCCGCCATAATTGTGGAAGTGCTTCAAAGTTTCAAAGCCTAACTCTATAGTAAACTGAAATACAACAAAATGATTAATTTTAGAAGAGTGCACAGAGCACTAAAACAATGTTTACAATGAATGAAAATGTTACTATACTTGAAATGATTGATTGTCCTGAGTGGGATATGAACCCATGTCTCCCAGAAGCATGCTAGGTATCATAACTGCTAGACCATCAGAAGCTAACCATTTCTTCAACAATATGACATATGGAATGCTTATATGTCATATTGTTGAAGAAATGGTTAATTTCTGATGATCTAGTGGTTATGATGCCTGGCTGCTTCTGGTAGAAGTGGGTTTGAATCCCACTTAGGACAACCAATTTTTTCAACTAATTATTTCAAGTGTTTCTTTTCTACAGGACATTTTCCTATCATACTTTATTACTTAATGGTATTATACTTTAAAACAATTTTACAAGAATAAAACAATAATGCTTTCTCATTACAGCTTTTTCTTTCTTTCAATTTCTAATGAAAAACTTATATAATAGTAAATCAACATCAAAATTTCAGTTGCTATTTTAGCTTAGTGTATAACATTATTTTGGTATAAAATGATTGCCTGAGGATTAGGTTTCACATTTTAGTGAGTTTGCACATTTGATTCCTGGCGAGTGTTGCTTATTTGTATGAATAAATCTGTATAAGCTACAGAAAATGTTTAGCTCTTTTTGCATATATTTCAAAAATATTTTTAGTAATTATGAGCTTTACAACTTAAAATGCTGCTGTGTTAGTGCTCATTCACTATTTACAGATATTGTTTCATTTAACAAAAGTCCTGCCATCCTCTCAGATCTTCTACTGTGGTACATAAATTGACAGGCTCTTGTCAGACCTCTGTGGCAAGCAGCTGCTTGAGGGGGTATTTATTTATTTTTTTATTTAACAAAAGTAATTTATAGAAGGATAATTTTAGACCTATGATAGGTTGATTCAACAGAACAAAAATTTTAAGCAGCTGCTTGCCACAGAGGTCTAAAAGGAGCCTGTCAGTTTAGAAGCCATAGTAGGTCTGTGAGGATGGTAGGACTTCAATAGAAATACAACACAAACATCACGCCTTAATGGGGCCTCGAACCCAAGTCTTTATATAAAACATGCTTTGGGAAGCAAAGTGTTTTAAGTCAGCATCATTGTATGGTAAATATCTTTTCTATTGTCAACAACTCCTGATACTTTTGCTGTATCTTTTAGATGGTTTCTTTTGATATTAAAAACACTTTAACATATGAATAATAATAAAATATAATAAAAAAAAGAATAAAAAGTAATAAAGAACAAACAACAACAAAACTTTGAGAATGACTGTTTCCTTATTTAATTGCATTTCAAGTAGTCCATCATAGAGATGCTGTAATACTATTTTCAAAATATATATTTCATGTAGAAAAGGGAAGGAAGAAGAAAAGAAATAGAAGGAAAGAACAAAAGAAAAGAGGAAGAGAAAAGCAAGAAAATCTGAAACTTGGAAGAAAAACAAAAATTAAAGGTAGAAGAAAGAAAATAAAAATATAACAGAAAGAAGCAAAAGTAAAAAAATGGAGAAAAAAACCGGAAAAAAATGTAAAGAGAAAACTATAGAGAAAATCAAAAACAGAAAAAAAGGATATAATCAGTGTTTTTTTTTTCTTCAAAAAACGTTTACAGGTACAATTGTTTAACAGATGTAGAAAATGAACAGAAGGTTTAAATTACTATATTGATTTGAATATGAAATATTTACTGATATACCCATTGTGTTAACTGGTATGCATATGAGCAAAAAAAAAATATTGATAATGGCAAATAATTGAAAACAAATATGAACACTTCAGTAGTATGCATGCAAATATTTATAGCAAAATGTATGGTACACTTCTATCCAAAACAAGGAAAGCATAAAAACAAACTTAAACATATTTAATGACAATCAAGTGCATAAAGAAATCATTGCAAAATTGAGATGATTAACCATTCTTCTAAAAAAGTTCAATCTTTCAAAGCTCGAAATTTTACTTTCATTATCAGTTTAGACTATTTATATGTAGTAATAGTTAATTTAATTGCTGTAAAATAGTAAAAATATCGAGGATAGAAAAGTAACAGATTATTATTTTTTTTTGCAACCAATAATAATTTCAAGCAATATTATCAGGAGAGAAAAATATTGTATTGCTTGGTAACTTTATATTATGATTTTTTTCAGTGTAATTTTCAGTTGATAATTGCTAATGTATTTTTTTATACATATGCTCTGTGGCTTTAAGACCTTTACGCTGTGTACTACTGAAAACAAATGTTGTGCTTAATGAGCTACAGGTAGTTTACTAGAAAAAGTAAGATGCTGAAGTTAATTGAGTGTTGTGATATGAATAGAATGGCAGAAATAATGTATGAATGGTAGTAATAATGGATTACAGTGCATAAGAAAAGATAATAAATTGTTGAACTACTACAATAGTTGATGTAATAACAGATATTGATACTCCGTTACATAACTTCCATATCCCATAAGAACTGTCAATATAGTTCAACAAAACTAATGAAATTAAATGGATTCAATAATATTGTTTAGGAAGAAATATTTAAAATGTTTCAGAATCAAAGTGAATTAAAACATATGCAATTCTGTGCATATCTTTTAATTGAATCAATAATTGAAATGTGCTATTGGCAAACGGTAGTATTTACTTAAGCTAGGTATTACTCCTACAGATGTTTCGGGCTACTTACTATCTGTTGAACCATCGCTTTTTCATTCTGTGGAGAACAACACAAATTCTAAGAATTCATTGTTCGTTCACGAGTGTACAAGATCCTTAAAACCGAAAGATCGTTATCCCACGAATGTCAGTCACCATTTACCGACCACTTTGGCGATACCCAACAACGATCCAGCCGTCCGCGATCATATGAAGCATTGCAAAACTACCGTCAGCTACCGTGGATACAAAGGCAAAACAAGACTGTCGTTAAGCAAACGTGCCCCCTCGCGGCAGAGAAGCGAAGTACATACACTAGATTTCTTCAATATTTCGTTATTGTTCATAAATGAATGATTAAAATTTATCATTTCTGCATTTCTACATCAATAACTTCTGGAATTTTTATACACAAAAACACGAAATAATTTAAGTTATTGAAAACTATTTATAATCATGATTCTAATGTTTCAAAATAAAATCCTTTTTAAATGTGGCCTAGTGGTTAAATAGTCTGTCTTTCTAATTAGTATTGAACAGCAGTTGAAACTCAATAACAGTTTTGTTGTTAGCACATTGTAGACGGGTGAAATTTGAGGAAAGTTGGGAATATCAGTTTCGGCCAGCAGTTTTCCCATTGTTTATGAACTCAAATACTTTGGGTGTCCGGAAAATTGTCGTGTGCATAGGACTCGAAATGATTCGGATTGGCACGACAAGCATTCTGAAGCCTTCGAACATCCCGACTGGCCCGCCAAATCCTCGGATTTGGATCCCATAGAAAATTTGTGGTATTATTTGGAGTAACGTGTATATCGTCATCCCAGCCATTCGGCCAATCTGGCCGAATTGCAGCATTTGCTGCTGGAAGAGTGGATGAATATTGATGTGCAATACATCCGCACAATATTGGCATTCATGTCAGACAGGATTTCGGCTGTTCTTTGGTCACACGGAGGCGTTACACGCTATTAGGTGACATTCAGCCAGGGTGACTAATTTTTTGTTCGTGAGCTTATTTCAAAGTATGCACCATCGTGTTCAAGAGATACAATATTGAAAACAACCATCCAGCTGAAACTATGCACATTAGCGACACAAAAAATACAATGCAAAAACGAAATTTTTTCCAAACACCCCAATATTTTGGCAGCAAGACAGATAGTTCATCCCTTATCTATGGCCTGTCTACAATGTGTTAAAAGTAAGAGCAGCGTCCAGTACAAAGTAGACGGTAAATGTTGGCTAGCTAAGTTTCACTTAGGGAAGTCGTATCACAGATTCCATGTTATTTTATAGCAATGATTTATAATAATTACATTTTTCATATACATTATAATATTTCTTAGGGTTTCATAAAACAATTATTATTTTTCTTCGAACTAATAGTCATTCTTCTTTTCAGAGAAAGAGGAAAATATTATTTGCTAATCATTAATTCAGTATATAAAACAATTTATTGGCATGTTGTCCACTCAAGAGGAAAATTTTTTGCTTGCATAATGCACTAAATTCCAGATAAGGGGGTAGAGCTGACTCAGTCGGTAGTGCACCAGGCCAAAGACCAGGCTCCTAATCTGCAATATGCATATGATTTAGATTAGGGGTTCTCAACGTGGGTATGCGGTAAAATTTTTTGGGGTACGCCGTGAGATCTTAAAAGTCGCTAGATCTAGCAACAAGTACATTTCACTGATTACCCAGTAAAAATGTTACCAGTTATTGTTTATGCCATTTTTTGTGTTTATCAATATATGTAATTTATGAATACAAAATTTAATGTGTATATATATATATGTTATATTTTATTCCCATTGTTATATTATAACTATAGATTTATCTATCTATACAAGGGGTACGCCAGTTACATGCACATTTCCAGGGGGTACGTGAAGCATAAAAGGTTGAGAACCACTGATCTAGATTATGATTAGATGATAATTAAATAATTAGATAGATTAATTTATTAGATAGATTAGATAATTTATGATTAGATGATAAGATCTGTATAAGTAGCCTCTGAAACAGCTGCTTGCCACAGAGGTCTGACAAGAACCTGTTAGTTTATACACCATAGAAAAGATGTGTGGAAGGCGATTTTTAAATTCAACGTTAAATATGAAAAAAATTGAAAATGTGAAGATCTATTATAGAGAGGTAAGGAGGACCAATTGACTATCGTTTCAAATTGAGCTCCAAATTTAAATATTTTTTGAAAGATTTTTTTTCCATTGTTGAAATACAGGGGTCTCAAAATAAGAATCAAATATCATATACTAATTTTACGAATGTACTATTTAAGCATTATTGTATAAATAAGTTAAAAAAAATCTGATTACATTCAACATAGATTGGATATCTAAAACAACATTTTAAATCAGAAATTAATATGTGCATGAGTGTTATAAAATGGCTGATAGTGTTGTGGTGAGAGAATATGTCGGAAAGGTAAGGGAAAATAATCATTAATTTTATTGAATTAATAATGTATTAAGATTCTGCATCTTTTGATATTCAAAATTAGATTGTTTTATTACAACGATAGTTCAAAATTTGCGTTAAATTTATTGGTTAATGTAGAGTAGGGGTTCTCAACGTGGAGTACGCATATCCCCAAGGGGTAAGTGGTAAATTTTTTTTGGGTACGCCGTGAGAGCTCAAAAGTCACTAGATATTTGCTATATATATATATGTTTTATTTTATTCACATTGTTATGCTATAACTATAGTTTTATCTATCTAAGGGGTACGCCAGTTACATACACATTTCCAGGGGGTACGTGAAGCATAAAAGATTGAGAACCACTGATATATATGTCTTATTTTATTCCCATTGTTATACTATAACTATAGTTTTATCTATCTATACAATGGGTACGCCAGTTACATACACATTTCCAGGGGGTACGTGAAGCATAAAATGTTGAGAACCACTGATATATATGTTTTATTCCCATTGGAAGCATAAAATGTTGAGAACCACTGATATATATGTTTTATTCCCATTGTTATACTATAACTATAGTTTTATCTATCTATACAAGGGGTACGCCAGTTACATACACATTTCCAGGGGGTACGTGAAGCATAAAAGGTTGAGAACCACTGATATATATGTTTTATTCCCATTGTTATACTATAACTATAGTTTTATCTATCTATACAAGGGGTACGCCAGTTACATACACATTTCCAGGGAGTACGTAAAGCATAAAAGATTGAGAACCACTGGTATAGAGTATTTTTTTTTGAAATTATACATTTCTTCCTATGAATCTGAGAATTTTATTGCAATTCAGCATACAGTGTATTGCATGCTTCCCTGAAGGCCAAATAATTTATTAAATTATGCATTAAAATATTATCTCTATTCACTTTACAGCATTCGGGTTTCACGAAAATGTGGGTTAACATTTAAAACGTTTTAGAACATTATAAATTCATACCTAATGCATTCAAAACATATCTTTAGGTATTTGTTAAAGTCTGTAGAACTTATGACCACCGCTAACGTAAGGCAATAAATGGTTTTTGGTTTTGGGTTAAACGTGTAGTTTTAAAGCATGAAGATAGCGAAATAGTATGTAGTGTATATGACCTTATTTTTATTAAATTTAATTCATCAAAATTTGCTTTTTCGTCTGCAAATATCTTCTTTCAAATAAATGGTGATATTGTCGCAATCATTTTACAGAGCAAACAACTAGGATATCAGCTAAACTGCATTTGTATGGACTTTAGTTCGACATAAAATTCAGTTTTTATTCGTGATTAATATTGCACTCTACTGCATAAATATTAGAATTACCGACTTCTAAAGATGTAAACTTTGGAGTTGTATTTAAATTTAGGACCTAGTATACTGAAGCCAAAAATTTTCCCCCCGAAACGATTTCTTTTAACTATGGCTCACTCTGAAGAACCAAATTTTTTGAACCAAATAGAGGGGGGAAAAATTACTGTTTCCCTCTCTAGAAACATTGCTGCAGACTTAGGCTACTAGACGTTATTACTAACAGATGATTAACACATATAAAGAAAAGCCATTGAAATAATTGAGATAAAAATAAATCGCATACATTTCATGAATTCTGCTTTATATGATGTTTCAGTGTAGTAATTTAAATGTAATACAGAAGAAGAGAAAATTATGATAAAGTTATAAACCTTTTCGAAGGTAAAAAAAATTAACTAACACCATGGCTTACACACTTTTAAAGCGTAGGTTATTTTCCTTGCAGATAAGCCTTGTCGGGCTTCGCCGAGATGTACAGTCGCTCAAAAAAGTATCCGAACACTATGGTCGATTACAGCATTCAGAAAAAATATCTGGCAACGTTTTTTTTTAGAAATTAGTGATCTGGCAACCTTCGTGTCACGTGACACGTTCTGAATGCTGTAATCGACCATAGTGTTCAGATACTTTTTTGAGCGACTGTACAAATGTTTGTTCTCTTCACTGCTCTTCTCGCACGCGAGTACTTTCTCGAGTGGGAGTTATTTAGTATCAGTGCTCAGAATTTTGTTTATTTTTACATTTACTTCAAGATTCTCATAAACTTTATTGATATGTAATAGCAAATGCAATGTAAATATATATCTTTTTCTTGTTGTTGAATAAATTGATTGAACTTAAAAAAATTGCGTCGCGTGTCAGGAAGACTAAAACTAACCCTAATCATGAAGTGCAGAGTTAATTTTAATGAACAGAGCAGATTAAATATGTATATAAAACATCCCCTCAAGCAGCTGCTTGCCATAGAGGTATGACAGGAGCCAATCAGTTTAATACACCATAGAAAAAAATCTGTGGTGCATTTATTTGAAGAAAAAAAGATTTATTTCCGTAATAAGGATTTGTGCATCCTACATAAAACTCTGTTGTTATTTCAGCAATTTTGTTTTATGTAGTTTTGAAGCTCTGTTTTGCAGTTCTCTCTTGCAAACGAAAGATATTCTCGCACCCCAATCGGAGGTGCAGAAGCCGTGGGGCGGGGCACAAGACATAAGCTTGAACCAACCAGCATCCGAGTGCTATTTTGAACGAGAGAGGTGTGAGCCAATGAATGGGCGACTGATGATTTGAGTGGCAGGAGTGGATGGAATAGCCTTAATCACGAGTTACAATTAATTTTGCATAAAAAAAGCAGATTAAATTGATCTCGTAATTCCTTCAGCTAAATTTATCTTGGCTGTAACGATTTTATTCATCCTACGTCAGAACCTCGATTGTATCATGTCGTATAATGACTATAGAAACTTGCGATCACTATGGTAAAAATATATTACAGGCGTCTTTTCTCCCTAACTTGCTCTTCTCCGTTTCGAACAATGAACCGTGGTACGGTAGCTCGAGCTGTCTCTAATATACATAGCACTCTTTTACATGGCCTGTCCACCCGACAAAACATTTTGTCTGTCGGGGGAGGAGTGTGGTTAAGCAAGTAGCACACAATTTTCATCATCTGTAGTTCCAGTTCCCAAGGGGCGGGGTGGCTCAGTCGGTAGCGAGTCAGGCTGGTAATCTGTAGTTCCCAGGTTCGAGTCCCAGCTGGGTCAGCGTTGAGATCCTGCCCACGGTCAGTAGGGGACACCGATGGGCTTGGAAAGGCCACCGTCCGTCGGATGGGTTGTTTTACCTCTGAGCGGCACTTTTTTGAACACCATGGGCTAAATGGCCAGGTCACATGGACCCCGAAGGCTCAGAGAAGGTTGGGGGAGGGGACCCACTAGAACAGCTGTTGGGAGACAGATGGTAGCCTCCCGTCAAGGCCATCCAGCGTGTTCTTTAACGTGCACAGGGTATGGCTCTCCCGCACACGGAGCCACGGCTTAACGTCCCATCCGATGGACGGCGGCCTTTTCAAGCCCATCGGTGTTCCCTACTGACTGAGGTCGAGTTGTTTTACCTCTGAGCGGCACTTTTTTGCACACCATGGGCTAAATGGTCAGGTCACATGGACCTCGAAGGCTCAGAGAAGGTTGGGGGAGGGGATCCACTGGAACAGCTGTTGGGAGACAGATGGTAGCCACCCGTCAAGGCCATCCAGCGTGTTCTTTAACGTGCACAGGGTATGGCTCTCCCGCACACGGGGCCACGGCTTAACGTCCCATCCGACGGACGGCGGCCTTTCCAAGCCCATCGGTATCCCCTACTGACCGTGGGCAGGGCGGGGAATTTTGCGGAGATAAATCTCAACGCTGACTCAGCTGGGACTCGAACCTGAGAATTTTGCGGAGATAAATCTCAACGTTGACTCAGCTGGGACTCGAACCTGAGAATTACAGATTACGAGCATGGCGCGCTACCGACTGAGCCACCCCCGCTCCATATATATATATATAGTTTACTAGATGCATTAATTTAGATATAGTCTTTTATTCCCTTTTCCATGCTTTTTAAGGCCGTCCTCTGGCCGAGTGGTTAGCGCGCTTGGCTACTGATCTAAGGAACCTGGGTTGGAGCCCTGGGTTAAGGTATGGATGTTTATGTTGTTTTTCTGCTGAGGTCTTGCCATCCTCACAGACTTTTTGCTATGGTACGAGCAATCTGTAGTTCTAAGAAAAATTTAATTCAGTACCACAGACCACTCGTATGGTTGCAAAATTGAATGGCCTTTCTCTAATATATATAGAACGCTGTGATTTGAACACAAAATATTAGCCGCTTTTATATTTCTATTCCTAAAAGCTTTGAATTTTGCCTGCCTTTAATTTTATAACAGAAAACATTATTTTGTTCACTTTATGTCCTTTCAAAATACAGCACTTTTCTCAGGAATCAAAAGGGCTTAATAGCGAATCAGCTTTAAACAGGATAATACTGTAATTTCTATTTCCTGATTAAAGAAAATCTAAAAATAGGTGATCTTCTGTATAAGATATATATGTCGAATTTTACCATCCTTGAATGCATACTTCAAATTCTTATATGTGTAAAATCTAAAACTTTCCTGTAAAATGTGGCTAAATGCGCAATCCATATTTATAAGGGTTGGGTTGTTTTACCTCTGAGCGGCACTTTTTTGCACAGCATGGGCTAAATGGCCAGGTCACATGGACCCCGAAGGCTCAGAGAAGGTTGGGGGAGGGGACCCACTGGAACAGCTGTTGGGAGACAGATGGTAGCCTCCCGTCAAGGCCATCCAGCGTGTTCTTTAACGTGCACAGGATATGTCTCTCCCGCACACGGGGCCACGGCTTAACGTCCCATACGACGGAAGGCGGCCTTTCCAAGCCCATCGGTGTCCCCTACTGACCGTGGGCAGGGTGGGGAATTTTGCGGAGATAAATTTCAACGCTGACCCAGCTGGGACTCGAACCTGGGAACTACAGATTACGAGCCTGGCGCGCTACCGACTGAGCCACCCCGCCACATATTTATAAGAGAACCTTTCATATCAAAATACTGTTTATCAGGAGCAGAAATTAAGAAAACAATTTGTTAATAGGGCGAGTCAAAATACAGTTTGTTACATAATAGCAAATAGTCTTTCATATATGAAAATATATTTCAGCTTAGGTAAAGAGGGAGGATATTTAGACTCCCCCCCCCCTTTGTGTGCGGGCCTTTGAACTATTATTGATCTAGCAAGTGGATGACATAACTTTGCTCTAATTTCTTGCCAAGACAGTCAACTTGCCTATGGTCTATTGCTATTATCTGTTGGTATATGATGTTTATTGATTGCTGGATTCTGACTTGGAATTTCTCTTAAATTTTTCATGCAATGCTATCCTTTTCTTTGATAATAGGGGGCGGGGGGTGGCTCAGTCGGTAGCGCGCCAGGCTCGTAATCTGTAGTTCCCAGGTTCGAGTCCCAGCTGGGTCAGCGTTGAGATTTATCTCCGCAAAATTCCCCGCCCTGCCCACGGTCAGTAGGGGACACCGATGGGCTTGGAAAGGCCGCCGACCGTCGGATGGGACGTTAAGCCGTGGTCCCGTGCGTGAGAGAGTCATACCCTGTGCACGTTAAAGAACACGCTGGATGGCCTTGACGGGAGGCTACCATCTGTCTCCCAACAGCTGTTCCAGTGGGTCCCCTCCCCAACCTTCTCTGAGCCTTCGGGGTCCATGTGACCTGGCCATTTAGCCCATGGTGTGCAAAAAAGTGCCGTTCAGAGGTAAAACAACCCAACCCAACAACATTGACGGGAGGCTACCATCTGTCTCCCAACAGCTGTTTCAGTGGGTCCCCTCCCCCAACCTTCTCTGAGCCTTCGGGGTCCATGTGACCTGGCCATTTAGCCCATGGTGTGCAAAAAAGTGCCGCTCAGAGGTAAAACAACCCAACCCAACCCAGTTATTATTCTCAAGATCTGTAATTTTTTAATCCATAATTCTTCTTGAGAATTAACCTTTCAAATGCTAGATACACTGTATTCCCCTCCCCCCCCCCCCCCCAATGAACGAACTACGATCTCCTAACCTATATTTATTCCTTGAACACAATTTCCAGGCTTCTCGCTGCCAGTGATTTGGGCACGAAACCCTTTCAAATAACTACTTCAATTCGCTCTGACGCCACCCATTCAGGTAGTAGCACAGATTCACTGCACGGAGCACCGAACCTTCCCTGTGTTTGTGGCAATTGTCTCCCACTGCTGTTTCCTTGGAAGCCACGTGTGCAGGTCTGTGACGCATGTACGACACGCACGGCAGTCATCCTCTACCAGAGCCGATGGACCAATGTTCAGCGGATCGGCGAGACCCTGCAGATAGATCACTGTTCTTTCGATGCCGTGCAAAAAATTTAGTCAGGCGTATCGTCGTCGGGGCAGTAATGTTAAAAGGAAAATGGCGATTCGTTAGCTTGCGAAGGTTCCCTTGCCTTTTAACTTCGGCACGAGATTGGGAACAGTTTGCGCGCGACACTCCAAAAGGGATTTGAGTAGAGCAGAAAGAAGTCGTTCTGACAGATTACAGTCGCCTGAGCAATCGTTCAAAGGTCATAAAAAACTCATTTGATTCGTAGAAACATGTTATATTAACGTGTTCAAGACAAAGACAGGTGCGTTGACTTTGAAGCTTCAGGTATAATCGAACGTTATCCATTAAGTGAGTTAACGATTACAAAGTCGAGTTAATGTTCACATTTGATGTTTTGAGGGCAGTTTCTGTTTCCGAAAAATCCTTACCATCCGAAATCTGATCGTTTAAAGTCATTTCTTAATTCAATAGTTTCGAAGAATTACCAGACTGTTCTTTTTAATATTTGATATTCTTTGTTTGACAAGGGGATGAAACATGTGGATTTGAGTATAAAGAAAAATTCTGATTGTGCTTGGTGGCTTGTGCTTGGTGGAATAAGAATCCACGATTTAAAAATAAATAAATTTAATAATTTTCTGTTTAATTCTATCTCTAACGACCTGGACACTCGAGATGCGACTGGTCTAATGGCACATAACAGAAAGCGTAATTTCGACCAGAATATTCAATAACACTCAAGCTTCTGATGACAGATTCCATGGTATAAAGCCATCAGATATATATTATAGAGGAATTTTTCTTGGGGCAAGACCCTAAGAGATGCTAGGCAGACCCTAGTTGTACGACCAGTCTAGACTAAAGTTGCGGAAGTGTAGACCTTTGACCTAGACCTTTGCGGAAGTGTAGAGCAGTGCGGTAATCTAGATCAGAGTTCTGGAAGTGTGGACCTTTGATCTAGAACAGGGCGGTAGTCTAAACCAGAGTTACGGTAGTGTAGACCTCGACTTAGAACAGTTTTGTCTAGACTAGAGTTGCGGAAGTGTAGACCTTTGACCTAGAACAGTGTGGTAGTCTAGACCAGAGTTGCGGTATTGTAAACCTTTGACCTAGAACAGTGCGGTAGTGCAAACCTTTGACCTAGAACAGTGCGGTAGTGTAGACCTTTGACCTAGAACAGTGCTGACCTAGAATCGCGGTAGTCTAGCCACGGGACAACTGCTAGGCAGACCCTAACAGTTTTTCGGCTAATTTCTTCTCCTGCCGAGCTCTAACTTTTCCTTGGTATTTGTGACCTGGTTATTTAGCCCATTATGGAATAATCCGAACAATTCCCTCTTCCTTCACCTCTTTAAAGAGTGGGGTGAGGGTGGCTCAGTCGGTAGAGCTCCAGGCTCGTAATCTTTGAGATGAGCAAACCATGAAACTGCGCAGTTAGAGCTTCGGAAGTTCTCACAAATCAAAGATCTATCAACTTTCAGTCATCTTGCAATTTATGTGAACTGTAGAAGTATCAACTGCGCAGTCTCATAGTCTTCCCAGTTGACACTCGCGCTACACCTAGGGGCGGGGGTGGCTCAGTCGGTAGCGCGCCAGGCTCGTAATCTGTAGTTCCCAGGTTCGAGTCCCAGCTGGGTCAGCGTTGAGATTTATCTCCGCAAAACTCCTCGCCCTGCCCACGGTCAGTAGGGGCCACCGATGGGCTTGGAAAGGCCGCCGTCCGTCGGATGGGACGTTAAGCCGCGGCCCCGTGTGCGGGAGAGCCATACCCTGTGCACGTTAAAGAACACGCTGGATGGCCTTGACGGGAAACTACCATCTGTCTCCCAACAGATGTTCCAGTGGGTCCCCTCCCCCAATCTTCTCTGAGCCTTCGGGGTCCTTGTGACCTGGCCATTTAGCCCATGGTGTGCAAAAAAGTGCCGCTCAGAGGTAAAACAACCCAACCCAACTCGCGCTACACTACTGAAAAATACATCCGCTAGCAACCCAACCGAAATTCGCCTTAATAGAGCTGCAGTAAGTATTAAAATAAAGTTCAGTTTTGTTCATAAATATTTGTTTTAAACAGAATTTTTGCAATCCCGCAATTTGTATGAGCTGACAAAAACCACTTGAGAAAAATTGAAATACGATTGTTTTAAATTTTTAATTTCGAAAATTGAGTGATAACAAATTTTTACGTAAACTATTGGACACATCCCACATTTTTCTGAAGGCCAAGGCATTCAACAATAGACATATTTCAGTTTGACACCCTCTGCTAAAATTAACAGCATCGCTATTACTCTTGAATTATCTAATCTTTTGCTTTAATGTTCCCTGACAGCTGAGCAGAAGAATAAACATCATAGTGAAGAATAAACATCGTAGTGTTTAACTTCTGCCTTTGCACTCAAGTGATTAAAGAATAGTGGATGTGGAGTGCCAAAGAATTGTTATCCATACTTTATGTGTTCGGCGAGTTCATTCATCATTCCGCAAAATTAAATCTGAAAACGTCAGCATGGAGTGTTGGATGTTGTGCAAAGAGTGCTGTTCTCTGTTGGATTCTTTCGAAAATTGCTTCTTAGCTAAATTGCTTCCATGGAAGGTAACACTTCTGCCGACATCTAATTAGGATGAATGACGTGCAACTTGTTTAAGTGGTCTACTATAATTCTTGCAAATGAACGTTGTTGGAGTTAAGAGGGGCTAAGAGATGGGAAGATAAAATGAAACATATGGAGAACAAATCCAAAGAAGGAACGAAAAAGAAAGAAGGTTGGGTTGTTTCACCTCTGAGCGGCACTTTTTTGCACACCATGGGCTAAATCGCCAGGTCACAAAGACCCCGAAGGCTCAGAGAAGGTGGGGGAGGGGACCCACTGGAACA
The DNA here is from genome assembly GCA_038380435.1 of Ryuthela nishihirai. Taxonomy (NCBI): domain Eukaryota; kingdom Metazoa; phylum Arthropoda; class Arachnida; order Araneae; family Heptathelidae; genus Ryuthela; species Ryuthela nishihirai. Next base: position 66,391,586 of record JAWZYU010000019.1, on the reverse strand, counting down.
GCTGTTGGGAGACAGATGGTAGACTCCCGTCAAGGCCATCCAGCGTGTTCTTTAACGTTGGGTTGTTTTACCTCTGAGCGGCACTTTTTTGCATACCATGGGCTAAATCGCCAGGTCACAAAGACCTCGAAGGCTCAGAGAAGGTTGGGGGAGGGGACCCACTGGAACAGCTGTTGGGAGACAGATGGTAGCCTCCCGTCAAGGCCATCCAGCGTGTTCTTTAACGTGCACAGGGTATTGGCTCTCCCGCACACGGGCCACGGCTTAACGTACCATCCGACGGACGGCGGCCTTTTCAAGCCCATCGGTGTCCCCTACTGACCGTGGGCAGGGCGGGGAATTTTGCGGAGATAAATCTCAACGCTGACCCAGCTGGGACTCGAACCTGGGAACTACAGATTACGAGCCTGGCGCGCTACCGACTGAGATACCCCGCCCCATTATTTATTGATAGGCATTATAACAGAATAAATTAGCTCTGATTACGAGTGCTGTCAGAATATAAACTAAGCAGTCTCATAGTGTCCCCGGTTCCCACTCACGCTATGTGAGATTTATCGGAACACTGGGAAAACGGAGAAGCAATTTAATCCTTTCTAGATAGCTATTAGATTATGATGCTGCTGCATCTGGTATTGGTGTTTGTTGTAACTAACCTCATTCCAGTTCATAGGGAAAAAAGTAGTTCATGTTTTCCCCATTCAGGGAACAGCATGGAAGATAGGCTAATGCCATTCAGAAACAGTGACGCTGAACACAACATTGCTTCCGACAATAATCAAGGGAATCTCAGTGGGAACGTGTTGCAGGTATCGTCGCGAGTCACGCGAAGTCGCACGCAATCACATTCCGCCTCTTTCGATTCTCAGAAAGAGCAAAACCGAAGCACAGCACCTGATGCAGGTCAAGCAATCGCTATTTGTCTCCTAACAGTTGTCCTGTAAGTTGCTGCTTCTGTAAGGGGTATTCTGTAATGGGGGCGGGGGTGGCTCAGTCGGTAGCGCGCCAGGCTCGTAATCTGTAGTTCCCAGGTTCGAGTCCCAGCTGGGTCAGCATTGAGATTTATCTCCGCAAAAATTCCCCGCCCTGCCCACGGTCAGTAAGGGACACCGATGGGCTTGGAAAGGCCGCCGTCCGTCGGATGGGGCATTAAGCCGTGGCCCCGTGTGCGGGAGAGACATACCCTGTGCACGTTAAAGAACACGCTGGATGGCCTTGACGGGAGGCTACCATATGTCTCCCAACAGCTGTTCCAATGGGTCCCCTCCCCCAACCTTCTCTGAGCCTTCGGGGTCCATGTGACCTGGCCATTTAGCCCATGGTGTGCAAAAAAGTGCCGCTCAGAGGTAAAACAACCCAACTCCCAACAGCTGTTCCAGTGGGCCTTCTCTGAGCCTTCGGGGTCCATGTGACCTGGTCATTTAGCCCATGATGTGCCAAAAAAGTACCGCTCAGGGGTAAAACAACCCAATAGGACAAGATTTTGTGATGACATTGTAACCTGTTATATCGTCGATATGTGATGCTGTCAGACGATCACTTGTGACATCGCAGATTTGATTTTTTTTTAACTTGATTTCTATTCTTTGAGTGGTGTCAACGAAGAAGACGTTTTGACCTTTTGCAAGAGTTATGCTCGAAATGGTTAAGTGTGGACACGCTAAGATTATGCAGAGAAAACAAACCTGGCACAAAACACAACCCGACTCATTACTAAACATCTCTCGTCGTTATGGCAACGGCAGCGTGACGTTTCTACTCGTCGGTTGTTGACCGCCGATAGCGGAATCAGGCTCGTTCCAATGAACAGAAACGTTCGCGAGAATTTCGTCAATACTTAATGCAACTCAAGCGTCCTTCACCTCATTCTTCTTTTCGAAGGGGGCGGGGGTGGCTTAGTCGGTAGCGCGCCAGTCTCGTAATCTGCATTTCCCAGGTTTGAGTCCCAGCAGGGTCAGCGTTGAGATTTATCTCCGCAAAATTCCCCGCCCTGCCCACGGTCAGTAGGGGACACCGATGGGCTTGGAAAGGCCGCCGTCAGTCGGATGGGACGTTCAGCCGTGTGCGGGAGAGACATACCCTGTGCACGTTAAAGAACACGCTGGATGGCCTTGACGGAGGGCTACCATCTGTCTCTCAACAGCTGTTCCAGTGTGTCCCCTCCCCCAACCTTCTCTGAGCCTTCGGGGTCCATGTGACCAAGCCATTTAGCCCATGGTGTGCAAAAAAGTGCCGCTCAGAGGTAAAACAACCTAACCTTAAAGAACACGCTGGATGGCCTTGACGGGAGGCTACCATCTGTCTCTCAACAGCTGTTCCAGTGGGTCCCCTCCCCCCAACCTTCTCTGAGCCTTCGGGGTCCATGTGACCTGGCCATTTAGCCCATGATGGACCAAAAAAGTGCCGCTCAGAGGTAAAACAACCCAACTCTTTTCGAAGACTGCATTTCTCTTTTTTTCTCTCTGTCACATTTCCAGTTCGATTTTTATCAGATGGAAAAAAAATGCTTTTTAAGAGCATTCCCGTTTGAAGAGACTAATGCGTGGTTTGTTGTTTCCGCATGCGTTTTTTATTTTTAATTTTATTTGTGCAGAATTTTTTCAATTGAGTTTTCTTTTTCTAGCCTCTGCAGTAATTGAGCTAATTTGTCAGCTTCCAGCTTTTGTTAACCACTGATAATGGAAGGGAATGGTTATTTGGAGACTAATTAAGTGCCCGACGGGCAAGAGTCAACAGCGAGTTAATGCTAATCTTGCAGAATGATTGCCTAGAATAGAATTAAAGTAATTAAGTTATTTAGCTTGCCCTACGAGCTGGATAAATGAAAATGCTCTTAATGTTAGTCGACGATTCCATTAGGAGCATCATGCTTCTGTCTCTGCGTGTCTCTTTATAGGATGTTTCACGTTGACAACGGCTTCGGAGAAGAGTGAGATGAGAGAGACAGATTTGAAGTTGTCGCAGATGGCGAGAGATGGAAATGATTTACAAATGCGATAAGATGGAGAGAGGCGTGCCCAAACGAAATTAGGAACCCGAACTCTTTTCGTTAGGCTATTTGTATTCCCCACATTATCCCTTGTTTATTTTGGTTGTTCGCAATTACGAACGACAAATTATAGGGCATTAGGAGTGCGGATTCTCCACCTCGCAGCGTTTCTCACTCTCACAGACCGATCTGTGCAAATGGTAATCAATTTTAGATGCGCTATGTTACAAAGAAAGTATGAAACGGTAACAAAGTTTTTAATCCTGGTCTTCAAGGTAGCGTCGATATTTTGGGGTTGGGTTGTTTTACCTCTGAGCGGCATTTTTTGCACACCATGGGCTAAATGGCCAGGTCACATGGACCCCTATTACATCTGAGCGGCACTTTTTTTGCACACCATGGGCTAAATGGCCAGGTCACATGGATCCCTATTACCTCTGAGCGGCATTTTTTTGCACACCATGGGCTAAATGGCCAGGTCACATGGATCCCTATTACCTCTGAGCGGCACTTTTTTTGCACACCATGGGCTAAATGGCCAGGTCATATGGACCCCGAAGGATCAGAGATGGTTGGGGGAGGGGACCCACTGGAACAGCTGTTGGGAGACAGATGATAGCCTCCCGTCAAGGCCATCCAGCGTGTTCTTTAACGTGCACAGGGTATGGCTCTCCCGCACACGGGGCCACGGCTTAACGTGTCATCCGACAGACGGTGGCCTTTCCAAATCCATCGGTGTCCCCTACTAACCGTGGGCAGGGCGGGGAATTTTACGGTGATCAATCTCAACGTTAATCCAGCTTGGACTCGAACCTGGGAACTACAGATTACGAGCCTGGCGCGCTACCGACGGAACCACCCCCACCCCACTGATACTTAGGAGTGAGTTTCTATAAACCATAGCACATATTTTTCTTCTTCTTTACCCCTTTTTTTGAGGAGGGGGAGGAGGTAGTTCGAAGTGTAAAAATTAATACCCAAACGGTTTTCTTGATTTTGGTTCTTAGTTTTTAAAAAGAAGGATGGGTGGCAGAGGACAAAAGTGTTAGCATTGGGGGAAAAAAAAACAAATTTTATTTTGCGATTAATGTAACATATATAAAAAAATAAAAATAAATAACACCTCAAGCAGCTGCTTGTCACAGAAGTCTGACAGGAGCCTGCCATTTAATACGCCACAGACGAGGTCTGTGAGGAAGGCGAGGCCCAGCAGAAAGACAGCACAGAAATAACCCATTCCTTATCCGGGGCTTGAGTCCATGTTTCTTTGATCAGTAGCCCAGGGCGCTAACCCCTCGGCCATCGGAAAACACTCGATGGCTTCGAACTGCTGCAGTCCGTCCGATGCGTTCATAAGAGTCATCCTGTGAATATTAAAGAACATGCCGATGACCAGATTTTCTCATGGATCTTCTTCCCTCCCCTACTTCAGTTTTTAGAGCCCCCTGATATGACCATTTTTGCTCATTTCTGCACAAAACTGCCTCTCAAGAGGTAAAAGCCCATCCCAACGTAAAATACGGTATTTTATGTTGTTTATTCATTCACTCATACTCAGTTGTGTTTTTTATAATATTTATGCCACTTTTTTCCGTTAAAATCTTGGGGAGTTGGCAACTTGGCAAAATCTTGGGGATCTGTTTCCCTCCATTCCCCTGAACTAATCCTGGGTTCGTCCCTGACAGAGACATAATTAAATTTATAATGTAAATTTAATCCCGAGTAGGGATTATAATGTAGTTTAATTTCCGAGTAAATTTATAATGTAATTTAATTTCCGAGTAGCGAATTTTTCTCTCCCCCAAATTTTTCTTCTTCAGTCAATAAATTGGTCATGATTTTTATGAAAAGATACAAACTTCTGTTTTAAAAGCAACAGAATGAACAGCATGTGTTGAGAAAACAAATTTTCGAATGGGTGGGCCATAAAGAACAGAAGAAAAGCGACAAATATCTGAATGAAAGAAATACGACGCTTTTTAAACAATAGGCCTATTCTTTACAGAACACTCAAAACGAGAAACGAACATGGAGGATAATAACATTTTGATTCCTAAGTGGCGGGAGATTCTGTAAAGAAGGGTTGGGTTGTTTTACCTCTGAGCGGCACTTTTTTGCACATCATGGGCTAAATGGCCAGGTCACATGGACCCCGAAGGCTCAGAGAAGGTTGGGGGAGGGGACCCACTGGAACAGCTGTTGGGAGACAGATGGTAGCCTCCCGTCAAGCCATCCAGTGTGTTCTTTAACATTGGGTTGTTTTACCTCTGAGCGGCACTTTTTTGCATGGGCTAAATGGCCAGGTCACATGGACCCCGAAGGCTCAGAGAAGGTTGGGGGAGGGGACCCACTGGAACAGCTATTGGGAGACAGATGGTAGCCTCCCGTCAAGGCCATCCAGTGTGTTCTTTAACGTTGGGTTGTTTTACCTCTGACCGGCACTTTTTTGCACACCACGGGCTAAATGGCCAGGTCACATGGACCCCGAAGGCTCAGAGAAGGTTAGGGGAGGGGACCCACTGGAACAGCTATTGGGAGACAGATGGTAGCCTCCCGTCAAGGCCATCCAGTGTGTTCTTTAACGTTGGGTTGTTTTACCTCTGAGCGGCACTTTTTTGCACACCACGGACTAAATGGCCAGGTCACATGGACCCCGAAGGCTCAGAGAAGGTTAGGGGAGGGGACCCACTGGAACAGCTGTTGGGAGACAGATGGTAGCCTCCCGTCAAGCCATCCAGTGTGTTCTATAACGTGCACAGGGTATGGCTCTCCCGCACACGGAGCCACGGCTTAACGTCCCATCCGACGGACGGCGACATTTCCAGCCCATCGGTGGATTCTGTAAGAAGATAAGATGGAATTCTGAATAGTCAAGAACCGTAATACGTTGTATTCGGCAATCGATTATTTATCTTGTCATTTTTTGACAAGGGATTAAAGAAGGAGGGGTTAGGTCAGTGTAATCCAGCATGACGAAAACTTTTCGTGCTCTCTGTTTATGAGTGCAGAAGTAATAAAATTTGTTGTTAAATTTTATATAAAAAGAGCTCCAGTTTCGCCTGATATTGTTAAAACCAAGGAAAGTAGCTAGGTGAAACAAAAAGTCGCCAAATATAGCTAAAAAAACGATGAAATGGCAACAGTGATACCACAGTGGTTTGCACAAATTAAGGAAAATCCTTATGTTAGGTCAATGGGAAGCGAACGTAAAAGCTCTGTAACTTCTAAAATAAGGTTTCTTATTTTGAAAAATGTGATTGCAGATAAAGATCTCAATCAAATAAATCAATAGCTCGATTTTCAACAATATTCGTTCAGCATTTAATGAGTTATGGAAGTTTGAATATTTAACAACAGCAATGCCAGTATTAAGAAACGTACAAAACTGAAGAATAGTGAAAGAATTATTTACACAAAGTTCTAAAATACAAACTTATTTTAACTAAACACTTTGATACAATACTTATTACTAAGTTTTAATTAACTTCTGAAGTCAATTTTTGTGGCTGGCATTTGTTATCGCTAAATATTCAAACTTACATAACTCGTTAAATACTGAACGAATGTTATTGAAAATCGAGATATTTATTTATTTGATTGATATCTTCATCTGCAATCACATTTTAAAGTATTGTTGCGGATCACAAAAATGGATAGCCACTGAGCGTGAGTATTAAAAGCTATATTTCAAAACCAAATTCAATACAAGGTAAATTGTTACAAAGGAAATATGGATGAAATATCTTATTAACAAATCAACTATTAACATGCACAAGTCATCAATCTTCCTGCGTAGAGCACACAATATCAGCTCTGTGTATTTTACTAAATACTACCTTTTACTTGATTTACCAGGTCACCCGAAGATCTTCACTCGTAAACCAATTCTCGTCCTGTGCTAATAACTTTTCACACACTAGCCGAACAAAAAGACAGTCCGTGTAGACATTCGAAGTTAGCCATAAAAGTTCCCACTTTTATACTTCCGCGTATACACAACACATCAAGTTACTTCTTGATACTTAACGATAAAAGATCCCACTTTTATCCTTCCGCGTATACACAACACATCAAGTTACTTCTTGATACTTACGCGCACTGTCTCAGAACAGCTCACCGTCCATTTTCGAACTCCCCGACCGTTACAATACACAACGACCGTTACAATACAACGACCGTTAACGCTCCACTCTTCTTCTCCAAATTCTCCCAACGTTCTTATTCGTTGGCTGAAACTTTTTGCTTTCGGTTGCCAGATTCCTTCTGTCGTAACAGTATGTATAAATATATTTCAGAAGTTAAAGAGCTTTGACGTTAACTCTCCAATGACATAATATACGATTGTACAGTCGCTCAAAAAAGTATCCGAACACTATGGTTGATTACAGAAATCAGAAAAAATATCTGGCAACGATTTCTTTAGAAATTAGTGATCTGGCAACCTTCGTGTCACGTGACACGAAGGTTGCCAGATCACTAATTTTTTTTGAGCGACTGTACCTTAATTTTTGGAATCCAGTGTAATTTAGCGTAAAGAAACGAGACGTGTACCCTGTATAGCAGGCGTCTCCTCACGGACAGATCCGCTGCAGTGAAGTATAAAATACAAAACTAGAAGGATACGAAACCAGTCTGTCACATGACGCAGAGTTTGCAAAAATTCATTTCCTGTAAATAAGTAGTCTCATTCATTCATTTTTAATCTGCAAACCATAGGACAGAGAATACTAGAATCTACTCCTAGCTTTTACAGGCCTACTAAGACCGAAATCACTGCTGAACACTGTCTCAGTTAGATCAAGGTTCAAGGTGTTGTAAGTTTTGGTGAAATTTGCCTTCAGTTAGATTAACGCACAAAGTTTTCCCTGCTAGAACGAATCCTCGTTAGCTCCCTAATCAGTAAGCTAGTTTAGGCTTAGTGGATGGGAAGCATTCTACTGAGCATTCTACATGCTCTTTGCAAAAGTGCACCGCATCTTGAAAAAGCGATAAAAAAAAGGAAGCCTAGTTATTAACCTGAGCAACAAACAAATAATAGTAATTCTTACCAATATAAAAAGTCATGGTATTGAGTCTCTATAGTGCAACGTTTCAACGATACAACCTGCGAAAGGTTGTTTGCATTCGGCATAATACGGTGAGGGTTGGGGATTGTTTTACCTCTGAGCGGCACTTTTTTGCACACCATGGGCTAAATGGCCAGGTCACATGGACCCCGAAGGCTCATAGAAGGTTGGGGGAGGGGACCCACTGGAACAGCTGTTGGGAGACAGATGGTAGCCTCCCGTCAAGGCCATCCAGCGTGTTCTTTAACGTTGGGTTGTTTTACCTCTGAGCGGCACTTTTTTGCACACCATGGGCTAAATGGCCAGGTCACATGGACCCCGAAGGCTCATAGAAGGTTGGGGGAGGGGACCCACTGGAACAGCTGTTGGGAGACAGATGGTAGCCTCCCGTCAAGGCCATCCAGCGTGTTCTTTAACGTTGGGTTGTTTTACCTCTGAGCGGCACTTTTTTGCACACCATGGGCTAAATGGCCAGGTCACATGGACCCCGAAGGCTCAGAGAAGGTTGGGGAGGGGACCCACTGGAACAGCTGTTGGGAGACAGATGGTAGCCTCCCGTCAAGACCATCCAGTGTGTTCTTTAACGTGCACAGGGTATGGCTCTCCCGCACACGGGGCCACGGCTTTTCGTCCCATCCGACGGATGGCGGCCTTTCCAAGCCCATCGGTGTCCCCTACTGACCGTGTGTGGGGAGTTTTGCGGAGAGAAATCTTAACGCTGACCCAGATGGAATACGGTGAGGCTATTGATTTTGCTGAAGTTAAAATATAAATTAATAAATTAATTCTTATATAGAATTAACTTGGATTTTTTTAAATGTCCCCCAACATGTCTTTTACTTTGAAAAATGGAATCCTCCCTCTTCCAACCATTATTTTTCATCCCTTATATCGACTGAAAATAATAAATTGCTTTTTACGCAACGTAAGCATTTCATATAATTGCCCCTTTAGAATTTTCAAGTTTAAAAAACGAGCTTCCAAGTTAACGAGGACGAAACACGAACGTTACAATGAGAAAGATGGTGTCCATTCTTGCCAGCATCCATGGTTCACTTGCGTACCCCTCTTCTAATGTCTCGAGCTAACAAAAGCACCATTGTTTGTTACATATACACAAAGCAACTTCAAACAAAACGTTAGTAATTATCGGTTTCGTTTATATCGGGTCAATTTCTGGTGCGTTCATCTTTTTCCACTGGCAATCAATGAATCCAGTCTCGAATCATTTCTGCTGATTGCTGTTCTGTATTATGATTCGGGGTTTGCACATGGGGGTTGGGTTATTGGGTTGTTTTACCTCTGAGCGGCACATTTTTGCACACCACGGGCTAAATGGCCAGGTCACATGGATCCCGAAGTTTCAGAGAAGGATGGAGGAGGGGACCCACTGGAACAGCTGTTGGGAGACAGATGGTAGCCTCCTGTCAAGGCCATCCAGCGTGTTCTTTAAGGTTGGGTTGTTTTACCTCTGAGCGGCACTTTTTTGCACACCATGGGCTAAATGGCCAGGTCACAAGGACCCCGAAGGCTCAGAGAAGGTTGGGGGAGGGGACCCACTGGAACAGCTGTTGGGAGACAGATGGTAACCTCCCGTCAAGGCCATCCAGCGTGTTCTTTAACGTGCACAGGGTATGGCTCTCCCACACACGAGGCCACGGCTTAACGTCCCATCCGACGGACCCTTTCCAAGCCCATCGATGTCCCCTGCTGACCGTGGGTAGAGGGGGGAATTTTGCGAAGATAAATCTCAACGCTGACCCAGCTGGAACTCGAACCTGGGAACTACAGATTACGAGCCTGGCGCGCTACCGACTGAGCCACCCCCGCGCACCCACGCGCAGAGAAAGCGATTTCTTGATCGCATAAGAAAAACGCATTGCATCACGAGTTTGTCAGCGGAGTACTTTACACACTCAGGAAGTATCTGCACTTTGGTGCATCACTCGACGTGTGTAGTCGACCTTGGCCCTCAGTGTGACGAATGACCTTAGTTCGGAGTAAATGATTAGGGTTGGGAGAACAGAAATAGGCAGAGCTGTCTGCTTTCACCGAAGCCAATCGATGTGGGTGGGTGGGGGGAGTCGGTGGAAGGGTTCACTGACAATCTCTAGAGCAAACGACAACGACTGGGTGAGCTCGGCCGAACGGGTAGAGTTGTACTGTATCGATTTTATTGATTTTTAGGTTAATTGACGCTTACCAGTGCTTCTCTCCATTTGTGTGTTGCGGGTTGCAGTTGGTACAAAACACACCGACATGAGGATGACCTTCAAGTGGCGCTGAAAGCGAAACGTGTCGGAGGGGATGCGGAGAGGCAGGAGGGGGGAGGGGATTGTAATCGAAAGAGTTGGTGGACAAATTGACGTTTCGTGTTGAAGGTTAAAGTGGGGCCGTGGTTTGCTATGGGGAGTCGATGGGATATCAGCAGTGCTTGCTTTTTTCTATTAGTATTGACTGAGTGAGCCGTCCCATGGCCGAGTGGTTAGCGCGCTTGGCTACTGATCTAAGGGACTCTGGGTTCGAGCCCCGGGTAAGGCATGGTTGTGTGTGTTGTTTTTCTGCTGAGGTCCTTGCCATCCTCTCAGACCTACTCTGGCGTATAAACTGACAGGCTCCTGTCAGACCTCTGTGGCAAGCAGTGCTTGAGGGGGTGTTTATTTTTATTATTACCATGTTATCTAATTTCTGAACTCACTCAATGGGAAAATAAACTTTTTATGGAAATAAATTGCAGACCTCAATCAAATTTATTCAAATCTCGATTTTGAACAATATTTGTTTAACCACATTCTTCCGAATACTTCGCAAAGAAGAATTGTAATAATTGTAACAGTAGCATTGCTTAGTCATAATAATTTTCCTGAAAGGTTTTTGAAACGCAACTAATGAATGCTACAGCGAATCATTCAACAAAATAAATGCAATTTTTAAAGTATGCGGTAATGAGTTGTGTTGGGTTACCTCTGAACGGCATTTTTTGCACACCAGGGGCTAAATGGCCAGGTCACAAGGACCCCGAAGGCTCAGAGAAGGTTGGGGGAGGGGACCCACTGGAACAGCTGTTGGGAGACAGATGGTAGCCTCCCGTCAAGGCCATCAAGCGTCTTCTTTAACGATGGGTTGTTTTACCTCTGAGCGTATTTTTTTGCACACCATGGGCTAAATGGCCAGGTCTCAAGGACCCTAAGGGCTCAGAGAAGGTTGGGGGAGGGGACCCACTGGAACAGCTGTTGGGAGACAGATGGTAGCCTCCAGTCAAGGCCATCCAGCGTGTTCTTTAAAGTTGGGTTGTTTTACCTCTGAGAGGCTCGTTTTTGCACATCATGGGCTAAATGGCCAGGTCACAAGGACGGTAACTGGAGCGTGTACAGTTGCTGTACACGCTCCAGATATTTTTTCCTGAATTCTGTAATCACGTGACACGAAGGTTACCAGATCACTAATTTCTAAAAAAATCGTTACCAGATATTTTTTCTGAATTCTGTAATCAACCATAGTGTTCGGATACTTTTTTGAGCGACAATACAGTCACCCAAAAAAATATCCGAACACTATGATTGATTACAGAATTCACAAAAAAAAATTGTTGCCAGATATTTTTTCTCAAATCTGTAATCAACCATAGTGTTCCACGAAGGTTGCCAGATCACTAATTTCTAAAAAAGTCGTTGCCAGATATTTTTTCTGAATTCTGTAATCGACAAATAGTGTTCGGTTGTTTTTTTTTGAGCGACTGAATATCAATGCTAACGCTTCTAAAAGCTCATTCTTTCTTTTGCGACAGCCCGCTGCGAACCGGTGACTGATATAGACCAAACGGCCAGGTCACAAGGACCCCAAAGTCTTAAATTTGGTTAAGAGAAAGAGATCCACTGAAACGCAGTCAGCATACAGGTGGAAGCCACGTGTAGAGGATATCGTGCCAGCTGCAAACGAAGTGTTAGCTGAAAGAAACTGATTTTTTTCCGCGGAACGGGATACTCCCGACCTCTGAGATATCCCAAGGCTAGTTCAATTCCAATTAAATGGAAATATTAATTTTTTTTCTCGACAATTCGCAGTCGCTCGTGACATCATAGGGGCGGGGGTGGCTCAATCGGTAGCGCGCCCGGCTCGTAATATGTAGTTCCCAGGTTCGAGTTCCAGCTGGGTCAGCGTTGAGATTTATCTCCGCAAAATTCCCCGCCCTGCCCACTGTCAGTAGGGGACACCGACGGGCTTGGAAAGGCCGCCGTCCGTCGGATGGGACGTTAAGCCGTGGCCCCGTGTGCGGGAGAGCCATACCCTGTGCACGTTAAAGAACACGCTGGATGGCATTGACGGGAGGCTACCATATGTCTCCCAACAGCTGTTCCAGTGGGTCCCCTCCCCCAACCTTCTCTGAGCCTTCGGGTCCTTATGACCTGGGCATTTAGCCCATAGAGTGCAAAAAAGTGCCGCTCAGAGGTTTTGTGTGTGTGATAGGGGGAAGGCTCAGTAGGTAGAGCGCCAGACTCGTAATCTGCAGTTCCTAGACTCGAGTCTCTCCCGGGCTAGCGTTGATATTTTTCTCCTCAAAACTCCCCTCTTTGCCCTTAGTTAGTAGGAGAGACCGATGGGAATGAAAAAGCCGCCCTCCGTCGCTCGAACGTTAATCCATGGCTTTATGTGCAGGATAGCCCACCTTATACATGTTAAAGACACGCTGGATGGTCTTGACGTGAGACTATCATCTGTTTCGTAACAGCTATCCAGTGGGTCCTCTTTTCCCTAACCTTCGCTGAACCCTCGGGGTCCTTGTGACCTGGCCATTTAGTGTGCAAAATATATCAGAGGTAAAACAAACTCAATTCTACCCCGAGATTGTGGGCGGGGGTAGCTCAGTCTGTAGCGCGCCAGGCTCGTAATCTGTAGTTCCCAGGTTCGAGTCCCAGCTGGGTCAGCGTTGAGATTTATCTCCGCAAAATTTCCCCGCCCTGCCCACGGTCAGTAGGGGATACCGATGGGCTTGGAAAGGCCGCCGTCCGTCGGATGGGACGTTAAGCCGTGGCCCCGTGTGCGGGAGAGCCATACCATGTGCACGTTAAAGAACACGCTGGATGGCCTTGACGGGAGGCTACCATCTGTCTCCCAACAGCTGTTCCAGTGGGTCCCCTCCCCCAAACTTCTCTGAGCTTTCGGGGTCCATGTGACCTGGCCATTTAGCCCATGGTGTGCAAAAACCATGGAGCCATACCATGTGCAAAACCATGAGAGCCATACCATGTGCACCATGTCCCCCAACTTTCTCTGGGCTTTCGGGGGCCATGTGACCTGGCCATTTAGCCCATGGTGTGCAAAAACCATGGAGCCATACCGTGTGCAAAACCATGAGAGCCATACCATGTGCACATTAAAGAACACGCTGGATGGCCTTGACGGGAGGCTACCATCTGTCTCCCAACAGTTGTTCCAGTGGGTCCCCTCCCCCAACCTTCTCTGAGCTTTCGGGGTCCATGTGACCTGGCCATTTAGCCCATGGTGTGCAAAAAAGTGCCGCTCAGAGGTAAAACAATCCAATCCAACCCCGAGATTTGCAATCATATTTATTATTGTTTGAGTCCTTATAATAAAATTAAAATAAGGAACAAACAGCATTTAATGCTTATTGATTCTGATTGAATCTTGCTGCTCAACTATTGAATAATTACAATTGCAAATTTCATTTCCTTTTATCTCTTGCAAATAAGTTTTGAGCTTTGTTGTTCCGCTGTAACACGTTTCAGGCCGAAAAAAAATTAATTATTTTTGTATTAAACTTCTACGATTAGAAAAGTGGACCGAATTTTCCAGATGTCTTCGTTAGAGGAAATAAAAATTCCGTTTCCATTTCAGTATTTCGTTCTCACCGCTGCTTCACATTCTGTTGAGCAATTACAGGCAAGGACAACTTGCTTCCGAAAAGAGAGAAATCGATATTAGTAGAAACCTTCCTGTAAAAACAATTTCGTTAATTTTTAATTAGAGTTTCCTTAATTATTGCTTTTTTTTTCTGAAAGAGCAATTTGAATTTGATCATCCAATAAACAACCCTAATTTCACTGCAGCCACGTTTGTACAATTTCTCAGCTTGTATGTTCTGAGTTATTATTAAATTTGCATTCGTGAAAATAAAATAACGTAGTCGATTTATCCGACGTTGTTCGGGTCTGTAAATAAATTAAACTCTAGAATATACATTCAGAGGTTACTTTATTAGGCAGAGTTCCATGTCATGTCAACAGTAACTCAGATACAAAATTCAGTAACTTCTTAAATAAGTTTTATTGTGGTAAAATGTGCCTTATGATAATCTACCCATCACAGTTGGGTTGGGTTGTTTTACCTCTGAGCGGCACTTTTTTGCATACCATGGACTAAATGGCCAGGTCACATGGACCCCGAAGGCTCAGAGAAGGTTGGGGGAGGGGACCCACTGGAATAGCTGTTGGGAGACAGATGGTAGCCTTCCGTCAAGGCCATCCAGCGTGTTCTTTAACGTGCACATGGTATGGCTCTCCCGCACACGGGGCCACGGCTTAACGTCCCATCCGACGGACGGCGGCCTTTCCAAGCTCATCGGTGTCCCCTACTGACCGTGGGCAAGGAGTTTTGCGGAGATAAAACTGAACGCTGACCCAGCTGAGACTCGAACCTGGGAACTACAGATTACGAGCCTGGCGCGCTACCGACTAAGCCACTCCCCCATTTTTTTATTATGGTAAAATGTGACTTATGATAATCTACACATCAGAGTTAAATCTATTTCAATTTCGATGTTCATGAAATATTCTTTTGGCATTTTGAGAATTATAGGAATTGGAATATTTAACAGCAACAATATCAGTTTAAATATTTGGTCTGAAATGTGAATAAAAGCAAGTTAAAGCGAAAGCAATACCGTTATACGAGAGTTTATTAACACGTAAAAGTATTTTTTAGTAGTTTAGGCGAATAATCATGTTAAATTTTGCCGATTTTGAATGATTATTTGCGGAACGATCCAAGCTGCAAAATTGCTTCAGCTTCTGCAACTATTTAAATACTGAACGTATATTGTTGGAAACTGAGATCTTTAAATTATGTTTTCATATTTTTTTTTATGAACAGCTCATTTAAAAAGTTACTGAGTTGGGTTGTTTTACCTCTGAGCGTCACTATTTTGCACACCATTGGCTAAATGCCAGGTCACATGGACCCCGAAGGCTCAGAGAAGGTTGGGGGAGGGGACCCACTGGAACAGCTGTTGGGAGACAGATGGTAGCCTCCCGTCAAGGCCATCCAGCGTGTTCTTTAACGTTGGGTTGTTTTACCTCTGAGCGGCACTTTTTTGCACACCATGGGCTAAATGGCCAGGTCACAAGAACCCCGAAGGCTCAGAGAAGCTTGGGGGAGGGGACCCACTGGAACAGTTGTTGGGAGACAGATGATAGCCTCCCGTCAAGGCCATCCAGCGTGTTCTTTAACGTGCACAGGGTATGGCTCTCCCACACACGGAGCCACGGCTTAACGTCCCATCCGTCGGACGGCGGCCTTTCCAAGCCCATCGGTGTCCCCTACTGACCGTGGGCAGGGCGGGGAATTTTGCGGAGATAAATCTCAACGCTGACCCAGCTGGGACTCGAACCTGGGAACTACAGATTACGAGCCTGACGCGCTACCGACTGAGCCACCCCCGCTACAAAGAGTTACTGAGTTTTGTACCTGAGTTACTATTGACATAACATGGAACTCTAATAAAAATGACAGATTTTTATTTTTATTTTTGGGAAAAAACCTGGAGAGACCAAACACTTTGTTTTAAGCTATGATAAGTAGATAATATATATGTTTTTATTATCTATCTATTTTAAGCTATGATAAGCTCCCGAAAAAGTATATATCGGACTGTATATATCGGATTTTGGTAGTCCTAGTGTTGACTGTTTAGAAAGAGTTCTTCCGCTTTTTGGGGGAGGAGACAATTTGTGGGGCCAAATCCTTACGTTTCCTAATTTTAAGATGAGGACACTGAGCACCGAATTTGGTGGTTCCAGCTGTTATCAGTTAAAAAGAGGAATATCACGATATGTAGACGAAAACCATTTCCCCCATGTTGGGAACCATCTGGCAAAATCTGGTTACGATATATAACAGGCTTCCAAATGCATAAGAAAGAAACAGCTTTGCAAAATACATATAACGATTGATTCTTGTTTCGGATTTTATATTTAATACGATTGATATGGTTTTGTTCCTTCTTTGGAATTGAGCAGGTGAATTTTTATTTCTCTGTCACGTGCTACACTTTGAAATATTTGAAATAGATACAATATGAGAAAATAAATCTATTACAGAGTGAAAAATAAAGATGACATTAGGTACAGTCGCTCAAAAAATATCCGAACACCATGGTTGATTATAGAATTAAAAAAATATCTGGCAACGATTTTTTTTTGAAATTAGTAATCTGGCAACCTTCGTGTCACGTGATACAAAGGTTGCCAGATCACTAATTTCTAAAAAAAAATCGTTGCCAGCTATTTTTTCTGAATTCTGTAATCAACCGTAGTGTTCGGATATTTTTTAATATATATAATGCAATGAATATGGAGCGTGTGCAGTTACCGTTCACAGCAAACTGGAGCGGTTGCGGTTAATGTTCACAGCATATTGGATCATGTGAGCTCACAAAGACCTGGATCGTGTGGGCTCACTCACGGAAATATTGAGCGTGTGCAGTTACCGTTCACAGCAAACTGGAGCGGTTGCGGTTAATGTTCACAGCACATTGGATCGTGTGAGCTCACAAAGACCTGGATCGTGTGGGCTCACTCACGGAAATATTGAGCGTGTGCAGTTACCGTTCACAGCAAACTGGAGCGGTTGCGGTTAATGTTCACAGCACATTGGATCGTGTGAGCTCACAAAGACCTGGATCGTGTGGGCTCACTCACGGAAATATTGAGCGTGTGCAGTTACCGGTCACAGCAAACTGGAGCGTGTGCAGTAACTGCACAGTTTGCTGTGAACGGTAACTGGAGCGTGTACAGTTGCTGTACACGCTCCAGATATTTTTCCTGAATTCTGTAATCACGTGACACGAAGGTTGCCAGATCATTAATTTCTAAAAAAAATCGTTGCCAGATATTTTTGCTGAATTCCGTAATCAACCACAGTGTTCGAATATTTTTTTGAGCGACTGTACAAGTTTTGTGGTTTCAAAATCACCTCAAAATGTAATTTCTTATAGGATGAAAAACACTCTGGCAGAAAGTAGTTATTTTTTTCCTATTTGTTTATTGGGTTGAAAGATCAGAGATGATACTACATTTTAACCAGCTGCTGTAGTTACGGCTGTTCTGAATCCATTTCAAATATCTGATGCATTGACGCTTGACATTTTCTTAGGTATTTTAGTTGTGAAAAGTAATTGATGGTTTGCGTCGCAACTCTGCGTGGAACAAAACGAAAAGCTTATGGAGTAGTGCCTCAGGTAAACGCCATTAATAATACGTACGCAGTTCCTTTATATTTCTTCTACGCAGTTCCTTTATATTTCTTCTACGCAGTTCCTTTATATTTTTTCTACCCAGTTCCTTTATATTTCTTCTACGCAGTTCCTTTATATTTCTTCTACCCAGTTCCTTTATATTTCTTCTACGCAGTTCCTTTATATTTCTCCTACGCAGTTCCTTTATATTTCTTCTACGCAGTTCCTTTATATTTCTTCTACGCAGTTCCTTTATATTTCTTCTACGCAGTTCCTTTATATTTCTTCTACGCAGTTCCTTTATATTTCTTCTACCCAGTTCCTTTATATTTCTTCTACGCAGTTCCTTTATATTTCTTCTACCCAGTTCCTTTATATTTCTTCTACGCAGTTCCTTTATATTTCTTCTACGCAGTTCCTTTATATTTCTTCTACGCAGTTCCTTTATATTTCTTCTACCCAGTTCCTTTACATTTCTTCTACGCAGTTCCTTTACATTTCTTCTATGCAGTTCCTTTATATTTCTTCTACGCAGTTCCTTTATATTTCTTCTACGCAGTTCCTTTATATTTCTTCTACCCAGTTCCTTTATATTTCTTCTACCCAGTTCCTTTATATTTCTTCTACGCAGTTCCTTTATATTTCTTCTACCCAGTTCCTTTATATTTCTTCTACGCAGTTCCTTTATATTTCTCCTACGCAGTTCCTTTATATTTCTTCTACGCAGTTCCTTTATATTTCTTCTACGCAGTTCCTTTATATTTCTTCTACGCAGTTCCTTTATATTTCTTCTACCCAGTTCCTTTATATTTCTTCTACCCAGTTCATTTATATTTCTTCTACGCAGTTCCTTTATATTTCTTCTACCCAGTTCCTTTATATTTCTTCTACGCAGTTCCTTTATATTTCTTCTACGCAGTTCCTTTATATTTCTTCTACCCAGTTCCTTTACATTTCTTCTACGCAGTTCCTTTACATTTCTTCTATGCAGTTCCTTTATATTTCTTCTACGCAGTTCCTTTATATTTCTTCTACGCAGTTCCTTTATATTTCTTCTACCCAGTTCCTTTATATTTCTTCTACGCAGTTCCTTTATATTTCTTCTACCCAGTTCCTTTATATTTCTTCTATGCAGTTCCTTTATATTTCTTCTACGCAGTTCCTTTATATTTCTTCTACCCAGTTCCTTTATATTTCTTCTACCCAGTTCCTTTATATTTCTTCTACGCAGTTCCTTTATATTTCTTCTACGCAGTTCCTTTATATTTCTTCTACCCAGTTCCTTTATATTTCTTCTACGCAGTTCCTTTATATTTCTTCTACGCAGTTCCTTTATATTTCTTCTACGCAGTTCCTTTATATTTCTTCTACCCAGTTCCTTTATATTTCTTCTACGCAGTTCCTTTATATTTCATCTACCCAGTTCCTTTATATTTCTTCTACGCAGTTCCTTTATATTTCTTCTACGCAGTTCCTTTATATTTCTTCTACGCAGTTCCTTTATATTTCTTCTACGCAGTTCCTTTATATTTCTTCTACCCAGTTCCTTTATATTTCTTCTACCCAGTTCCTTTATATTTCTTCTACGCAGTTCCTTTATATTTCTTCTACGCAGTTCCTTTATATTTCTTCTACCCAGTTCCTTTACATTTCTTCTACGCAGTTCCTTTATATTTCTTCTACGCAGTTCCTTTATATTTCTTCTACGCAGTTCCTTTATATTTCTTCTACCCAGTTCCTTTATATTTCTTCTACGCAGTTCCTTTATATTTCTTCTACGCAGTTCCTTTATATTTCTTCTACGCAGTTCCTTTATATTTCTTCTACGCAGTTCCTTTATATTTCTTCTACGCAGTTCCTTTATATTTCTTCTACCCAGTTCCTTTACATTTCTTCTACGCAGTTCCTTTACATTTCTTCTACGCAGTTCCTTTATATTTCTTCTACGCAGGTCCTTTATATTTCTTCTACCCAGTTCCTTTACATTTCTTCTACGCAGTTCCTTTACATTTCTTCTACGCAGTTCCTTTATATTTCTTCTACGCAGTTCCTTTATATTTCTTCTACCCAGTTCCTTTATATTTCTTCTACCCAGTTCCTTTATATTTCTTCTACGCAGTTCCTTTATATTTCTTCTACGCAGTTCGTTTATATTTCTTCTACCCAGTTCCTTTACATTTCTTCTACGCAGTTCCTTTACATTTCATCTACGCAGTTCCTTTATATTTCATCTACGCAGTTCCTTTATATTTCTTCTACGCAGTTCCTTTATATTTCTTCTACGCAGTTCCTTTATATTTCTTCTACGCAGTTCCTTTATATTTCTTCTACGCAGTTCCTTTATATTTCTTCTACGCAGTTCCTTTACATTTCTTCTACGCAGTTCCTTTACATTTCATCTACGCAGTTCCTTTATATTTCTTCTACGCAGTTCCTTTATATTTCTTCTACCCAGTTCCTTTATATTTCTTCTACGCAGTTCCTTTATATTTCTTCTACGCAGTTCCTTTATATTTCTTCTACCCAGTTCCTTTATATTTCTTCTACGCAGTTCCTTTATATTTCTTCTACGCAGTTCCTTTATATTTCTTCTACCCAGTTCCTTTACATTTCTTCTACGCAGTTCCTTTATATTTCTTCTACGCAGTTCCTTTATATTTCTTCTACCCAGTTCCTTTATATTTCTTCTACGCAGTTCCTTTATATTTCTTCTACCCAGTTCCTTTATATTTCTTCTACGCAGTTCCTTTATATTTCTTCTACGCAGTTCCTTTATATTTCTTCTAACCAGTTCCTTTATATTTCTTCTACGCAGTTCCTTTATATTTCTTCTACGCAGTTCCTTTATATTTCGTTAGAGAAGAAACCGATTTTACAAATGCAGATCAATCGTACAGGCAACGCTGACTATTTTTATTCTTGTTCGGATTCATTATTAAATTTCGAAGCATAATAATGACTTTTCGCATGTAAAAAGTTTAATCTCCAAATTCAACACGGGAAAACCTTTCGTTCAGTTAAGTCACGTAAAGTAAAATGCAGTGATGAGGAACTCATGCAGTCGTAGACCGCTAAATTCGAAATAACTAAAAAAAACCTACATTTTTTAGTCTATAAATACACCTTTTCAAAAACTAAACTTGTTGCACGTTGCTAATAAAATAAATTACGAGTAAAAGCGTTGGCTGGCTCCACAATTCATTTAAAGCATTTTTCCATTTACCCCCCCCCCCCACTTCCGCTATCCACCGTATACTGGGGCGGGGGTGGCTCAGTCGGTAGCGTGCCAGGCTCGTAATCTGTAGTTCCTAGGTTCGAGTCCCAGCTGGTTCAGCGTTGAGATTTATCTCCGCAAAATTCCCCGCCCTGCCCACGGTCAGTAGGGGACACCGATGGGCTTGGAAAGGCCGCCGTCCGTCGGATGGGACGTTAAGCCGTGGCCCCGTGTGTGGGAGAGCCATACCCTGTGCACGTTAAAGAACACGCTGGATGGCCTTGACGGGAGGCTACCATCTGTCTTCCAACAGCTGTTCCAGTGGGTCTCCTCCCCCAACCTTCTCTGAGCCTTCGGGGTCCATGTGACCTGGCCATTTAGCCCATGGTGTGCAAAAAAGTGCCGCTCAGATGTAAAACAACCCAACCCAACCACCGTATACCTTCGAATTGAACTCGTTATGGGCCCCCGCCCCGCTTAATACCCAGAAGCGAAGAGCGAATGTTTTCTGTCAACTCTACCGAGGCCACCACCAACTACAACTACCTTCTCGATGACGCTGGCCAGGCGTTCATGGTGAACAGTTTGCAGCGAACCTGACCGCCATTCAGGGCAACCTAGAATCAAGGTCCCTATTGATTGATGGACTGTCGGCCCATAAATCGACTGCTACTGCTGCTATTATTGGCTCGATAGCGACATCTGGTGGACTGCAATAAAAAACTCGGATCGATAATCTCGAAGAAGAAGCCCATCAATGGAGGAGACAACAGCGCTGACTGGTGGTGAGAAATGACAGTTTTAGTCAATCGCAATTTATTTCTTAGATAGTTTTCAAGCGTAAAATATTCAGTTCTAAGATTTCATAGAAAGCTACACAGATTTAAGTGTTGCTAATGATGAGTTTCAAGTTTCGAACAACTTGCGAATTGAATTCTTCCAAGTTCGAAATTGGTTCCAAATTTCAAGATATTAATGAATTAATTATTTATTCAATATCTGGTTTTTCCCGTGTATTACTTTAATTATTTGTTTAAAACTTCCACTTTAAGATACCAAATATGTGAACAAATTTAAATGAATTCAATAGAGAACAATCATTTAATTATGTAACGTCAACGGAAGAAATAAATTAACGTATTTTTGCTTGTTTAATGTGTTAAATAATTAGGCTGCATTAGGTATTACTTAGTCATCATTTATACATCTCATTAAATTGAAACGATGTTGCCTCAGATTTAATTAGCCAATTAGTTTGAAAACAATTCGCTAATTAGTTTTATGGGAGGAATATTATTTTTAATTTAATTAATGGGAAATGATTATTAACTTACAAAGTACTCTACGTATTAGAACAAAAAAAAATTAATACACCATCAGCAACTTCTTAACTATAATTGTTAATACATTTTCTTTTACAGTCAACATTTAAAAGTACATAATTATTATTGCATTAATCCGTGAAACGCTCGTTAACTCAAAATGCAAATCTAAATGATACAAGTTTAGAGGATGTAGAATATTTGAAACGCAGATAAAAAGAATCCATGAAACATTCTATTCAAGGGTTATTTCGAAATAACAACTAACAAATAATTTAAACAAGGCAACGGAATTAAACGTTCTAAAACGAATAATTGGCAACAATTTGGGTTGTTTGGGTTGTTTTACCTCTGAGCGGCACTTTTTTTGCAAACCATGGGCTAAATGGCCAGGTCACATGGACCCCGAAGGCTCAGAGAAGGTTGGGGGAGGGGACCCACTGGAACAGCTGTTGGGAGACAGATGGTAGCCTCCCGTCAAGGCCATCCAGCGTGTTCTTTAACATTGGGTTGTATTACCTCTGAGCGGCACTTTTTTGCAAACCATGGGCTAAATGGCCAGGTCACATGGACCCCGAAGGCTCAGAAAAGGTTGGGGGAGGGGACCCACTGGAACAGCTGTTGGGAGACAGATGGTAGTCTCCCGTGAAGGCCATCCAGCATGTTCTTTAACGTGCACAGGGTATGGCTCTCCCGCACACGGGGCCACGGCTTAACGTCCCATCCGACGGACGGCGGCCTTTCCAAGGCCATCGGTGTCCCCTACTAACCGTGGCCAGGGTGGGGAGTTTTGCGCAGATAAATCTCAATATTGACCCTGCTGGAACTTGAACTTGGAAACTGCAGATTACGAGCCTGCCGCGCTACCGACTGAGCCACTCCCCGCCCCTGTAGAGAGGTTATAAAACAAAATGTGGATTGGCTTATAAATACGTAACGAACTATATCGCCCCCGTAGGGCTGGCTTCGCTTCATGTATATGTAGACTCCAGTGAAGTCTGAAATATGAATAGCAAAGAAGCTGGAGTCAGTAGACCTATGACGTAGAGGTCATAGAGTTCATAATATTCCAATTAGTCTAAATGGTTTCTGGAAGAAAGAAAAAAAATAAAGTAAGTTATTTATGATTCATAAGACATATTTTGCTGCCGTTTCAAGCCCATGCTAATCGTTTGCGCCAGACTGTCAGTTGCCAGCCAATTTCTTATTCATGATTGCATGTATTAACATGCAAGAGGTCATGCCGACTATTGGTCATGGTTATTCAAACTCTATCCCTCCAATCAGAGATGCAGAAAGAGGGAAAAAAATGGTAGCCCGCAGTTTCAATCGAAAGAATACATTTAGAAATGACTGTTGATTTAAGAGAAAAAATATGTCTAATAGTTCCTTTGCTAACATGTGTACAAATATTTGTAGCAAGATTATTATTATTATAATCATCAATACTCACAGGTTATTTTCTGTATACAGTTTATATAAATAAAATAAAAATAAATACCCCCTCAAGCAGCTGCTTGCCACAGAGGTCTGACAGGAGCCTGCCAGTTAGATGCCATAGTAGAAGGTCTGAGAGGATGGCAGGACCTTAGCAGAAAAACGATACATACATCCATGCCTTATCCGGGGCTCGAACCCAGGTCCCTTAGATCAGTAGCCAAGCGCGCTAACCACAGGAAAATAAATATTAATATACAAAAATTCATTTTAGAAATATTATCCAAAAATAGCCGTCCCATGGCCGAGTGGTTATGGTTATTTCTACTATGGCATAGAAACTGACAGGCTCCTGTCAGACCTCTGTGGCAAGCTGCTGCTTGAGGGGGTATTTATTTTTTATTATCCAAAAATTCATATATATTCCCTAATAAAGATATACATTTGCCGTGAGCGGGTTCGAATCCCACTCACGGTAAAAGCATTATTTTCAGCTTACTATTTCACGAGTCCCGTGCGTACAGGACATCTTCCGTGATATTTTACTCCGAATCATATACATATTACCATAAGTATTGAGTTGAGATGTTTCGGTTGCTATATCTATGAGAGACCTTTTTGCACACATTGGGCTAAATGACCAGGTTACAAAGACCCTAAGGAGGTGGTTCACAAAATGTGTACCGCGAAATTTCGGATGATAAATGCAGATAAAAGGAAATTTATAAACCATTTGATTGCTACTTTCTGCAATTGATTCTTCATTAAACTTTTTCCGTTTGATCAAAAACTTATCCAAATTAAATCTTAATGTTAAAACCAACATTAACACAAACCATATCCATAACACGTACAGTCGCTCAAAAAAGTATCCGAACGCCATGGTTGATTGCAGAATTCAGAAAAAATATCTGGCCACGATTTTTTAGAAATTAGTGATCTGGCAACCTTCGTGTCACGTGATTACAGAATTCAGGAAAAATATCTGGAGCGTGTACAGCAACTGTACACGCTCCAGTTACCGTTCACAGCAAACTGGAGCGTGTGCAATTACTGCACACGCTCCAGTTTGCTGTGAACGGTAACTGCACACGCTCAATATTTCCGTGAGTGAGCTCACACGATCCAATGTGCTGTGAACATTAACCGCAACCGCTCCAATTTGCTGTGAACGGTAACTGCACACGCTCCATATTCATTGCATTATATATTCATACGCATTATATATATTAAAAAAGTATCCGAACACCATGGTTGATTGCAGAATTCAGAAAAAATATCTGGCCACGATTTTTTAGAAATTAGTGATCTGGCAACCTTGGTGTCACGTGACACGAAGGTTGCCAGATCACAACGTTCTGCTAATAATAATTATATTCACGTAGATTTTTTATGTAATATTATCCTTTAACAATTCATTTGGAACTTTAATGACACATATGAATATTACTATTATATGAATTATCATAAATTTCGCCCCCCAGCAAATCAAGTCGTATTTTCAACAGATTGTACCCAAGCAAAATAAATAATTATTAAAAATTCACCAGAAATAATTTTTCTTAAACGATGCAACCTAAGATCGTATTTTTTTACTGTCACATGAAATGATATGGTAAAACGTTACAGCTCCCTGGGAGGTCCTCAGGAAATCACACATGTGATTTCCGTTTCAAATTACTATCTGTTTAAACTGCCGAATATTTGATTTCTGGCCAGTCACAACGAACTATATGACAACAAATTTTTTGAAATATACGGCTCACAAAAATTAGGGGATATATTATCGCTTCATATTCATTTTGAAATATCGCCTAATTTTTGTGAGCAGTATAAATTGTTTTCTGAGAGCAGGAAATGATTCATCGTGATGTTCATAAATTGGTTTACAAATATTACACTGTGTATGCGTGATTAAATCGAAAAATTCACTCAATTTCCGATAGTGGGATGAATTCGGAATCCTATTCTAATTAGTTTTAATAACGAAATAATTTCAATATCCTTTTGAACGATAATAGATATTCTGCATTTGAAAATTTAATAAAAGCCGTTGGCATCTTTTATAAAAAAATAAAAAAAATACCCCCTCAAGCACTGCTTGCCACAGAGGTCTGACAGGAGCCTGTCAGTTTAATATGCCATAGTAGAAGGATCTGAGAGGATGGCAGGACCTCAGCAGAAAAACGACACACACATCCATGCCTTAACCCGGGGCTCGAACCCAGGCCCCTTGGATCAGTAGCTCTCCTACTACTTGCTCCTCATTTACAATTCCATCTCGTGTGTCACGTGACTTTTCAGAATCTGTTTTTTAACCTTTCCTCTGATTCTATTGGACGTAGGGTTTTGAAACTTTGTGGTCACTTTGGGGCATCCCTTTAACACACTATCTCACCGCTAGGGGGCGCTGTTCTTACTGCAAGGTTGTGCTTTTTGCGTCCAAAATGGACCACTTCGGCACCGTTTTATACCAAGTGGGAGGGGTTTGGGGACCGACCAATGGGGTATGTGGGTAGTACTCTTGGGGGGACATCTGGTGGTCACTTTCGATTGGTCACTTTCCCGCTATTTCTTGGTGAAAATTGGGTCTGAAATTTTCAACTTTTTAAACTTATGATGTCATCGTTACGTACTCCTCTAACCAGGTCCCTTGGATCAGTAACCAAGCGCGCTAACTACTCGGCCATGGGACGGCGTCTTTTATAACCATCTGCTAATTTAAAATCCAATGGAACCAATTTTGTTTTTAAGACTAAATTCTAAACGCTAATTCCAAATGCATGTTTTTCGAATGCTTCTAAGGCATTCATTCCTTCAATATCATAACGATACTCTGCAGTTGATGAAACGTAGTTCAGCTGTCGAGAAGCTGGTGAGCCAGAAGTATAATGATTCACCGCCCTGCTCCACCTAACTAGTTAAATTTCCTTCTCATATTGAAATATGTGGTGGCTCATTACAGCAACGATGCTTCTTCAGCCATGCGGAAAAACTGAATGAAGAGAAGATCTCCAAGTGAACAAATAGGGAAGGCTTTTGCGAAGAGAATCTCGTTTACTTTTCATTTTCTTCCTCCCTTCCAAACCTTATGGAAATTCTGCTCATACCAACGGCACGTGGTTCCTTCCCACTGACTCGAGTATTCTGTGTTTAATTAGTTCCGTTTGGCCGTCGGTGCAGAACACGATTTTCATGGATGACATGGATCCGGCAGCAAATTGTAGAACCACTCACATTCAGATTCATGGCTGCTTGGAGGCACTTGCGGTGTTTTGTATTCGTGTCATGAAAAATCCTTTTCATGTTTTTCGCCTTGGGTTGACCTTTGCCGTGGTGATAGGCGACCTTCGCGGGGTAGTAAGCTCGCGATGGCAGAAACTTCCTGTGGAAATATTCCATTACTTGGATTTGGGTTGTGTTGTTTTAGCTCTGAGCAGCACTTTTTTGCACACCATAGGCTAAATGGCCAGGTCACCCGTCCCCGAAGGTTCAGAGAAGGTTGGGGGAGGAGACCCACTGGAACAGCTGTTGGGAGACAGATGGTAGCCTCCCATCAAGGCCATCCAACGTGTTCTTTAACGTTGGGTTGTTTTACCTCTGAGCGGCACTTTTTTGCACACCATGGGCTAAATGGCCAGGTCACATGGACCCCGAAGGCTCAGAGAAGGTTGGGGGAGGGGACCCAGTGTAACAGCTGTTGGGAGACAGATGGTAGCCTCCCGTCAAGCCCATCCAGAGTGTTCTTTAACGTGCGTAGTGTATGGCTCTCCCACACACTGGCCACGGCTTAACGTCCCATCCGACGGACGGCGACCTTTCCAAGCCCATCGGTGTCCCCTACTGACCGTGGGCAGGGCGGGGAGTTTTGCGGAGATAAATCTCAACGCTGACCCAGCTGGGACTCGAACCTGGGAACTACAGATTACGAGCCTGGTGCGCTACCGACTGAGCCCCCCCCCATTACTTGGAACAACGTGTGTTTTTCTGAAACCGCCCCTTGTAAATGAGTACTGCAGTCAAGAAATACTAATGTCGCTAGTGGAAAATTTTTATAGATATCTGTAAATGAGAATGGAGAAAGAGGGATCATCCATTGCAAATGTTTCCGCAAAAAGGAAAACTCTCCAGCCTCATTTCTTCACTGATGCGAAGAAGAATACAGAGGTCAACGTTTGATCCGCCACCTTTTCGCAGTGTAGAGCATTTCAAGAAAGTTTTTCTCCTGATTTATGAGTTGTTAGGGTCTTTTACCTCTGAGCGGCACTTTTTTTTGCACATAATAGTTGGGGCGGGTAGTAAGTGGCTCAGTCGGTAGCGCGGCAGGCTCGTAATCTGCAGTTTCCAAGTTCCAGCTCCAGCAGGGCCAATATTGAGATTTATCTGCGCAAAACTCCCCGCCTTGCCCACGGTCAGTAGGTGACACCGCTGGGCTTGGAAAGGCCGCCATCCGTCGGATCCGCACACAAGCCGTGGCTTCGTGTGCGGGAGAGCCATACCCTGTTCTCGTTAAAGAACACGCTGGATGGCCTTGACGGGAGGCTACCATCTGTCTCCCAACAGCTGTTCCAGTGGGTCCCCTCCCCCAATCTTCTCTGTGCCTTCAGAATTCTTGTGACCTGGCCATTTAGCCCATTGTGTGCAAAAGTGCCTCTCAGAGGTAAAACAACCCAACACACAATAGGCTAAATGTCACAATAGTCACAAGGACACCGAAGGCTCAGAGAAGGTTGGGGGAAGAAGGTTGTGTTGGGTTGTTTTACCTCTGAGCGGCACTTTTTTTGCACACCATGGGCTAAATGGCCAGGTCACAAGGACCCCGAAGGCTCAGAGAAGGTTGGGGGAGAAGACAGATGGTAGCCCCCCCCCCCCCCGTCAAGGCCATCCAGGTGTTCTTTAACGTGCACAGAGTATGCCTCTCCCGCACACGGGGCCACGGCTTAACGTCCCATCCGACGGACGGCGGTCTTTCCAAGCCCATCGGTGTCCCCTACTGACCGTGGGCAGGGCGGGGAATTTTACGGAGATAAATCTCAACGCTGACCCAGCTGGGACTCGAACCTGGGAACTACAGATTACGAGCCTGTCGCGCTACCGACTGAGCGACCCCCGCCCCAGTTGGGGGAAGAAGACCAGCTGGATATGCTGTTAGGATAAAGTTAATACCTCCTGTCAAGGCTATCCAGTATGTTCTTTAAGGTGCACAGGGTATGACTCTCCCGCACACGAAGCCACGGCTATATTTTCAAGCCCATTGGTGTACCCTACTGACCGAAGTCAGGGCACGGGTATTGTGAAGATAAATCTCAACGCTGGCCATGGTGGCGGTGGGGGGGGGGGGGGGGGGGGGGGTAGGAGGGGTTAGATCTGTTGTCTATGCCAATATACGAACTTAATAATATAATAACTTAAATAATTATAAAAATAATTAAAGAAATAATTAAATAATAATTAATAATACATAAATATATAATTAATATATATATATATATTTATATTTTATTAAGCCGAGCCCGGGGTAAGGCATGGATGTATGTGTTGTTTTTATGCTGAGGCCTGCCATCCTCTCAGATCTCTACTATGGCATATAAACTGACAGGCTCCTGTCAGACCTCTGTGGTAAGCAGCTGCTTGAGGGGGTATTTTTTATATATATATATATATAATTAATAAATAAATATTAAATAAATAATAGTAATTAAGTAATATAATGACTTAAATAATTTCATTATTGCGAAACAACTTAAAATTTAATATACAATTAAATATTAAAAAATTTACACTTTTTTACTCTTTGGCAAAAGGCGTCAAATAGATTTTAAGTGGAGACTACTTAATTTCCGTTTAAAAGGAAATTTCTAGAGTAGAGTGTTACGCTCTTTTCAGCTGATACTATTTTTACACAAATGAAATTCTTGTTTCCATGTTTATGCTAATTTTAGCACGAGAAAAAAGAAACTAATACCAAATATTATGAAACTTTAAATTGGAGTTATTAAACATTTATTTTTTTTTTACTAAAAAATATGTCATATCCTAAATTCCTTGAAATAAGAAATTGTTGAATAAAATCAGGTTTTTAAAAAAAAATTTAATTTTTTCCATAAATGGCTGGAAAAAATTATTCAGTGTTATTTCAATATTATTTTAGATGAATTTTATTTCAATAATATTAATCGTAGTTGAGTGAAGTTTCAGAGATTGGCAAGAGATGGCGCCACTGTATATACTTGTATTTTCATGGCAGAAAAATTCGAACAATAAAATTCCCATATTAAGTGTTACGCATTTATGATATCATGGTTGAATAAAATGTTCACGGTAAATTAATTTATGAACGAGAGAAAATTTCTAATATAAATGCTTGGCAGTTTGTGAAATGTGATTGTATCAGTGTTTATTTACATTATAAGGTGAAATGAATTTGAAAGATCAACTTCCAATATAATAGGTAGTAATGTTAAGATTGCTGAGGTCCTGTCATCCTCTCAGGCCTTCTACTATGGCATATAAACTGACAGGCTCCTGTCAGACCTCTGTGGCAAGCAGCTGCTTGAGGGGGTATTTATTTATTTATTTATTTATTTTAATGTTAAGATAAGTAATAAACTGACGGACAAGGAACATATTTAGGGGTTGTTTATATGCCTATTAGTTGCCTTTTTTTTAAAATATATATTTGTATTTAACAAAAAATATTGATTAATTTTTTTAGTATTTTGAAAAAATCAGCAACCCCAAATATTATTTTTGAAATACGCCACTGCTTTCAAATTGGCTATGGATCGAAAATAATACAAAGAAATCCGTACAAAATAAAAGTACAAGGAATCAGTAGGACGTTTTCAAGGGGTAAAATTTAAAAAAAGAAATGTCTATATATATTTAATTGTGTACATTTCTTTTTTATTTTCGGCGAATATAAAGTAAGATTTTCACTTAATCTTTTTGTTACTGAATAAGTAATGCAATCCTGTGTCCCCTTTCTCGCTCACGAGGGCAGAGGAGGGGATGGCCAAGTGTCCCCTTTCTCGCTCACGAGGGCAGAGGAGGGGATGGCCAAGTGTACCCTTTCTCGCTCACGAGGGCAAAGGAGGGAACGACCAAGTGTCCCCTTTCTCGCTCACGAGGGCAGAGGAGGGGACGGCCAAGTGTCCCCTTTCTCGCTCACGAGGGCAGAGGAGGGGATGGCCAAGTGTCCCCTTTCTCGCTCACGAGGGCAGAGGAGGGGACGGCCAAGTGTACCCTTTCTCGCTCACGAGGGCAAAGGAGGGAACGACCAAGTGTCCCCTTTCTCGCTCACGAGGGCAGAGGAGGGGATGGCCAAGTGTTCCCTTTCTCGCTCACGAGGGCAGTGGAGGGGACGGCCAAGTGTCCCCTTTCTCGCTCATGAGGGCAGAGGAGGGGATGGCCAAGTGTCCCCTTTCTCGCTCACGAGGGCAGAGGAGGGGACGGCCAAGTGTCCCCTTTCTCGCTCATGAGGGCAGAGGAGGGGATGGCCAAGTGTACCCTTTCTCGCTCACGAGGGCAAAGGAGGGAACGACAAAGTGTCCCCTTTCTCGCTCACGAGGGCAGAGGAGGGGACGGCCAAGTGTCCCCTTTCTCGCTCACGAGGGCAGAGGAGGGGACGGCCAAGTGTCCCCTTTCTCGCTCACGAGGGCAGAGGAGGGGACGGCCAAGTGTCCCCTTTCTCGCTCACGAGGGCAGAGGAGGGGACGGCCAAGTGTCCCCTTTCTCGCTCATGAGGGCAGAGGAGGGGATGGCCAAGTGTACCCTTTCTCGCTCACGAGGGCAGAGGAGGGGACGACCAAGTGTCCCCTTTCTCGCTCACGAGGGCAGAGGAGGGGATGGCCAAGTGTACCCTTTCTCGCTCACGAGGGCAGAGCATGGGACGACCAAGTGTCCCCTTTCTCGCTCACGAGGGCAGAGGAGGGGACGACCAAGTGTACCCTTTCTCGCTCACGAGGGCAGAGGAGGGGACGGCCAAGTGTCCCCTTTCTCGCTCACGAGGGCAGAGGAGGGGACGGCCAAGTGTCCCCTTTCTCGCTCACGAGGGCAGAGGAGGGGATGGCCAAGTGTACCCTTTCTCGCTCACGAGGGCAGAGGAGGGGATGACCAAGTGTCCCCTTTCTCGCTCACGAGGGCAGAGGGGGGATGGCCAAGTGTACCCTTTCTCGCTGACGAGGGCAGAGGGGGGATGGCCAAGAGGCCAAGTGTCCCCTTTCTCGCTCATGAGGGCAGAGGAGGGGATGGCCAAGTGTACCCTTTCTCGCTCACGAGGGCAAAGGAGGGAACGACCAAGTGTCCCCTTTCTCGCTCACGAGGGCAGAGGAGGGGACGGCCAAGAGGCCAAGTGTCCCCTTTCTCGCTCATGAGGGCAGAGGAGGGGATGGCCAAGTGTACCCTTTCTCGCTCACGAGGGCAAAGGAGGGAACGACCAAGTGTCCCCTTTCTCGCTCACGAGGGCAGAGGAGGGGACGGCCAAGTGTCCCCTTTCTCGCTCACGAGGGCAGAGGAGGGGATGGCCAAGTGTCCCCTTTCTCGCTCACGAGGGCAGAGGAAAGGACGGCCAAGTGTCCCCTTTCTCGCTCACGAGGGCAGAGGAGGGGACGGCCAAGTGTCCCCTTTCTCGCTCACGAGGGCAGAGGAGGGGATGGCCAAGTGTCCCCTTTCTCGCTCACGAGGGCAGAGGAGGGGACGACCAAGTGTCCCCTTTCTCACTCACGAGGGCAGAGGAGGGGATGGCCAAGTGTACCCTTTCTCGCTCACGAGGGCAGAGGAGGGGACGACCAAGTGTCCCCTTTCTCGCTCACGAGGGCAGAGGGGGGATGGCCAAGTGTACCCTTTCTCGCTCACGAGGGCAGAGGAGGGGACGGCCAAGTGTCCCCTTTCTCGCTCATGAGGGCAGAGGAGGGGATGGCCAAGTGTACCCTTTCTCGCTCACGAGGGCAAAGGAGGGAACGACCAAGTGTCCCCTTTCTCGCTCACGAGGGCAGAGTAGGGGACGGCCAAGTGTCCCCATTCTCGCTCACGAGGGCAGAGGAGGGAACGGCCAAGTGCCCCCTTTCTCGCTCACGAGGGCAGAGGAGGGAACGGCCAAGTGTCCCCTTTCTCGCTCACGAGGGCAGAGGAGGGGATGGCCAAGTGTACCCTTTCTCGCTCACGAGGGCAGAGCATGGGACGACCAAGTGTCCCCTTTCTCGCTCACGAGGGCAGAGGGGGGATGGCCAATTGTCCCCTTTCTCGCTCACGAGGGCAGAGGAGGGGACGACCAAGTGTCCCCTTTCTCACTCACGAGGGCAGAGGAGGGGATGGCCAAGTGTACCCTTTCTCGCTCACGAGGGCAGAGGAGGGGACGACCAAGTGTCCCCTTTCTCGCTCACGAGGGCAGAGGGGGGATGGCCAAGTGTACCCTTTCTCGCTCACGAGGGCAGAGGAGGGGACGGCCAAGAGGCCAAGTGTCCCCTTTCTCGCTCATGAGGGCAGAGGAGGGGATGGCCAAGTGTACCCTTTCTCGCTCACGAGGGCAAAGGAGGGAACGACCAAGTGTCCCCTTTCTCGCTCACGAGGGCAGAGGAGGGGACGGCCAAGTGTCCCCATTCTCGCTCACGAGGGCAGAGGAGGGAACGGCCAAGTGCCCCCTTTCTCGCTCACGAGGGCAGAGGAGGGGATGGCCAAGTGTACCCTTTCTCGCTCACGAGGGCAGAGCATGGGACGACCAAGTGTCCCCTTTCTCGCTCACGAGGGCAGAGGGGGATGGCCAAGTGTCCCCTTTCTCGCTCACGAGGGCAGAGGAGGGGACGACCAAGAGGCCAAGTGTCCCCTTTCTCGCTCATGAGGGCAGAGGAGGGGATGGCCAAGTGTACCCTTTCTCGCTCACGAGGGCAAAGGAGGGAACGACCAAGTGTCCCCTTTCTCGCTCACGAGGGCAGAGGAGGGGACGGCCAAGTGTCCCCATTCTCGCTCACGAGGGCAGAGGAGGGAACGGCCAAGTGTACCCTTTCTCGCTCACGAGGGCAGAGGAGGGGACGACCAAGTGTCCCCTTTCTCGCTCACGAGGGCAGAGGGGGGATGGCCAAGAGGCCAAGTGTCCCCTTTCTCGCTCATGAGGGCAGAGGAGGGGATGGCCAAGTGTACCCTTTCTCGCTCACGAGGGCAAAGGAGGGAACGACCAAGTGTCCCCTTTCTCGCTCACGAGGGCAGAGGAGGGGACGACCAAGTGTCCCCATTCTCGCTCACGAGGGCAGAGGAGGGAACGGCCAAGTGCCCCCTTTCTCGCTCACGAGGGCAGAGGAGGGAACGGCCAAGTGTCCCCTTTCTCGCTCACGAGGGCAGAGGAGAGGACGGCAAAGTGTCCCCTTTCTCGCTCAAGAGGGCAGAGGAGGGGACGGAGATAAATCTCAATGCTAGCCCACTTGGACTCGTACCTGGGAACACCATATTACGATCCTGACGCGCTATCAGCTGAGCTAACCCGTGCTCTCACGAGTCTTGGCAAAATGAGACGAATTGCACTTTAATGCTAATGATGCAAAGTCGGGGTGGGGAGGAGGCAGTGAAATCTGCTATCTTGTAAACACCCCCCTGTTGACCTTAAAATCAGTTGAAATGAATAATAAAGATGATCATTTCCAAGATTGGGTCTGAGGTGAATTTATTATTATGATGGAAAGGGGGAAAAATGATAGAATAGATAAAGTTGTGACCGACGACGGCGTTTTGAAACTCCTTGCATTCACACTGCGCCATTCTCTTCGCAAAATTCCAAACCCTGCCCACGGTCAGTAGGGGAAACCGATGGGCTTGGAAAGGCCGCCGTCCGTCGGATGGTGCGTTAAACCGTGGCTCCGTGTACGGGATTGGATTGGATTGTTTTACCTCTGAGCGGCACATTTTTGCACACTATGGGCTAAATGGCCAGGTCACATGGACCCCGAAGGCTCAGAGAAGGTTAGGGGAGGGGACCCACTGGAGCAGCTGTTGGGAAACAGATGGTTGCCTCCCGTCAAGGCCATCCAGCGTGTTCTTTAACGTGCACAGGGTATGGCTCTCCCGCACACGGGGCCACGGCTTAACGCCCCATCCGAAGGACGGCGGCCTTTCCAAGCCCATCGGTGTCCCCTACTGACCGTGGCCAGGGCGGGGAATTTTTGCGGAGATAAATCTCAACGCTGACCCAGCTGGGACTCGAACATGGGAACTACAGATTACGAGCCTGGCGCGCTACCGACTGAGCCACCCCCGCCCCCCGTGTGCGGGAAAGCCATACCCTGTCCACGTTAAAGAACATGCTGGATAGCCTTGACGGGAGACTACAATCTGTCTCCCAACAGCTGTGCCAATGGGTCCCCTCCCCCATGGGGCGGGGGTGGCTCAGTCGGTAGCGCGCCAGGCTCGTATTCTGTAGTTTCCAGGTTCGAGTCCCAGATGGGTCAGCATTGAGATTTATCTCCGCAAAATTCCCCGCCCTGTACACAATCAATAGGGGACACCGATGGGCTTGGAAAGCCCGCCGTCCGTCGGATGGGACGTTAAGCCGTGGCCCCCTGTGCGGGAGAGCCATACCCTGTGTACGTTAAAGAACACGCTGGATGGCCTTGAGGGAGGCTACCATCTGTCTCCCAACAGCTGTTCCAGTGGGTCCCCTCCCCCAACCTTCTCCGAGCCTTCGAGGTCCATGTGACCTGGCCATTTAGCCCATGGTGTTCAAAAAAGTGCAGCTCAGAGGTAAAACATTCCAACCCAATCCACTACGTCATTCAGAATGCAAAAAAAAACGAACATTCAACTGCAATCGTTGCTGCAAATCGTAAACACGAACAAGAGCGTAAAATTTAAATAAGTACACACAAGAGTAAAACATGAACAAGTGAATACAAAGAATCAATGAGAGCATTTATTTTTATCAATCGCCTTTTTAACGATTATTTTTCCTTGAGTTCCCTTTCAAATAAGAATCGTATGGGGAAAAATGAATTATTGACAGTGAGAACGAACTTTTCATTATTTGAAGAGCTGCATCTAAACGTTATTAACATAAACCCAAAAGATTTGGTGTTTTTTCATCCCCCCCCCGTCCTTATTTATTTGAAATTTAATGCCTTGGCGAGTTCGTTTAGAAACCCCCGGTGATGAAACGTGTCACGTGACACGAAGGTTGCCAGATCACTAATTTCTAAAAAAAAATCGTTGCCAGATATTTTTTCTGAATTCTGTAATCAACCATAGTGTTCGGATACTTTTTTAATATATATAATGCGTATGAATATATAATGGAATGAATATGGAGCGTGCGCAGTTACCGTTCACAGCAAACTGGAGCGGTTGCGGTTAATGTTCACAGCACATTGGATCGTGTGAGCTCACAAAGACCTGGATCGTGTGGGCTCACTCACGGAAATATTGAGCGTGTGCAGTTACCGTTCACAGTAAACTGGAGCGGTTGCGGTTAATGTTCACAGCACATTGGATCGTGTGAGCTCAGAAAGACCTGGATCGTGTGGGCTCACTCACGGAAATATTGAGCGTGTGCAGTTACCGTTCACAGAAAACTGGAGCGTATGCAGTAACTGCAAAAACGTAACGGTAACTGGAGCGTGTACAGTTGCTGTACACGCTCCAGATATTTTTCCTGAATTCTGTAATCACGTGACACGATGGTTGCCAGATCACTAATTCCTAAAAAAAAAATGGTTGCCAGATATTTTTTCTGAATTCTGTAATCAACCGTAGAGTTCGGATATTTTTTTGAGCGACTGTACACACACCATCTCGTTACGACTGACTTCCTCCCTCATCCCTGCCTCCCACTAAACCCGTCATCTCTACTTTAAAAACGCAGCAGATTCTACTCAGCTGCAGACTCCGTTGGGGAGTACCGCAGCGGATTCGTGACTGAAGAGGAGAAATAAGAATAACAACAAAGGGAGGAGAGCCATCACATATAAAAAAACCCTCCTAGCCCCATCTGTAAGTTTCGCCTTGTTCTTCTTCTCATAGAGTCAGCAGGAGAAAGCAGGCACTTGTTCCCAGACGTTGCATAATCCGTCCTCTTTGTACTGAAGTCGAGCACTGATTTTAATGAATACACGAGGGAGGACGAGCGGGAGCACGAGGAGTAGACGTAGAGTGCGAGTGCCAGGAGAGAGAGCGTTCCAAGGCGCTCGTCTGACGTCGAAGTGACAGGAGAGGAGAGCTCCGCAGAAAACAATGGCAACATGCTCTTCGCCGGCCGGCTCTCGTGCTCTCGAAGCACTCTCGAGATCGTGAGACTCGCGCAAGGTGGAAGAGGAGGAGGATGAAGAGGACCAACGGCAAGATGCTATTGTTGCTTAAAGGAGGCTTTTCGATGGCGAGGCTGCCAGATCACTGTTGCGGAAAGAAGCATTGAAAGCGAGAAAGCGAAGATAGAAAAAGGTAAAAAAATGAAAAGAGGTAGAAATATCTGATTTCTGATGCATTTGAACGGCCGAAGTAGCAATTTTTTTTTAAATTTCTTTCAGCTCTGTTAATATTACTTTAATGATGATCGAAGAAAACGGAAAATAAGGAGAGAGGGAAAAAAAAAACGAGCTAATGTCCAATCCGTCTGACTCGCTAATCAGTTTCGAGAGAAAGCAGTCTGCAATAACCAAAAGAAGAGGAAGAGAGTAATATTTAAAAAAAAACAACGTTTGGGAGATAAGCGTAAGCGATCATTATGTCCATCTGCATTGCACAACAAATGGGCGTGTCGTGGCAAAGAAACAAAAAAGAAAAAAAAGTGATGCGAGCAATTAAAAATTTCGCACGAGATACGGAAAATGAACTGATCTGTTGAAGCAGAATAACTGGGAGGTGGTGGTGGTGGGTGTGTGTGTGGGGGTGGGGAGGCGATGTTGTTAATGCAATTTTCTTTCCACAATGAGACTCATCCGTTTGGTGCCATTTAATGCATACGATCCATTCATTAGGGCTGATGATGCGAGAGCAGATGATGAATGATGCACAGGGAGGTCAGCATCGTTTGAGGAAGTGAAAAATCTCTCTCGGATCGAAACGAAATAAAAAATAATGATGCCGTAATTGAAGTTTTTTCGTGTCTCTCCATCCACTTCCTCAACCTGCTACTGAAGCTCTGCAGGTAGCGCGCCAGGCTCGTAATCTGCAGTTCCTAGGTTCGAGTCCCAACTGTGTTTGAGTTGAGATTTATTATATCTTCTCCAACAACCGCTCTACCATTGATCAGAAAGGGGAGAGACTTAAAAAGGTCAGCGTCCGTCGGATGGGACTGTAAAGTCGTGGACTGTGTGCAGAAAAGCCGTTATCCTCTGCACATTAAAGAATTCCCTGGATGGCCTTGACCGGAGGCAAAGTAAGAAAGCAAATCCAGCATTTGAGTATGAAAACAACTTCTTTTTATAGATTACTGTTTTGATAATGCTGCCGGTCGATAGATGGCGCAATGGGCCCCCGCCATATAGTGGACTCGCATTCATAGACTCCCATTGGCTAAGGTTTCAATGAGACTGAGATAGCTCAATAGGTAAGAACATTTGACATGCTTTTGTGAAGTAGTGAGCTCTGTTTAACTTTCGTCGAAGCTAAATTGTTTTCAGCTAACTTTTCGTTAGTACGAAGGGACTTTTTACTTGTGAATGTTGATCGGTTATTTGTTTGGGTTGGGTTATTTTACCTCTGAGCGGCACTTTTTTTGCACATCATGGGCTAAATGGCCAGGTCACATAGACCCCGAAGGCTCAGAGAAGGTTGGGGGAGGGGACCCACTGGAACAGCTGTTAGGAGACAGATGGTAGCCTCCCGTCAAGGCCATCCAGCGTGTTCTTTAACGTTGGGTTGTTTTACCTCTGAGCGGCACTTTTTTGCACACCATGGGCTAAATGGCCAGGTCACATGGACCCCGAAGGCTCAGAGAAGGTTGGGGGAGGGGACCCACTGGAACAACTGTTGGGAGACAGATGGTAGCCTCCCGTCAAGGCCATCCAGGGTGTTCTTTAACGTTGAGTTGTTTTACCTCTGAGCGGCACTTTTTTGCACACCATGGGCTAAATGGCCAGGTCACATGGACCCCGAAGGTTCAGAGAAGGTTGGGGGAGGGGACCCACTGGAACAACTGTTGGGAGACAGATGGTAGCCTCCCGTCAAGGCCATCCAGCGTGTTCTTTAACGTTGGGTTGTTTTACCTCTGAGCGGCACTTTTTTGCAGACCATGGGCTAAATGGCCAGGTCACATGGACCTCGAAGGCTCAGAGAAGGTTGGGGAAGGGGACCCACTGGAACAGCTGTTGGGAGACAGATGGTAGCTTCCCGTCAAGGCCATCCAGCGTGTTGTTTAACGTGCACAGGGTATGTCTCTCCCGCACAGGGTGCCACGGCTTAACGTCCCATCCGACGGACGGCGGCCTTTCCAAGCCCATCGGTGTCCCCTACTGACCGTGGGCAGGGTGGGGAATTTTGCGGAGATAAATCTCAACGCTGACCCAGCTGGGACTCGAACCTGGGAACTACAGATTACGAACCTGGCGCGCACCGACTAAGCCACCCCCGCCCCTATTTGTTTGGGATTTTGTGGTGCAGTAGAAGTAATTTATAATGCGCCGAAGAGGAGAAATAGAAAAAAGGCGATTAAATAAAAGAAGATGGTTAATAGAAATGCAACGCCTATCTGGATTAAAAATGGCAAAAGAAAGGAACAAAACCTTAAAGTGAATTTCATTATTAAATTTCCTACTTAATGCTTGATTAAATCAAGTTTCAAACCAAATTCAGATGTCTTAAGTATTAAAATAACCTCTTAGATTAATAATAATAAAAAAATCTCCTCGAGCAGCTGCTTGCCACAGTAGCCTATCAGTTTATAAATAAATAAAAAAATGAATACCCCCTCAAGCAGCTGCTTGCCACAGAGGTCTGACAGGAGCCTGTCAGTTTATATGCCACAGTAGAAGGTCTGAGAGGATGGCAGGACCTCAGCAGAAAACAACACGAACATCCATGCCTTACCCGGGGCTCGAACCCAGGTCCCGTAGATCACTAGCCAAGCGCGCTAACCACTCGGCCACGGGACGGCTCGTCAGTTTATAGCCATCAGAATAATATCACATGAAAAAAGAACAGCAACAAAACAACCTTAATAAATAAAGTACAAATTTATCATTAAGCTCTAAACATATCTGGCAGAATTTTTTTCAGTTTGACGTCTTGAATTAAAAGAATCGTACAATTCGAACTATGTGATTTAGCAAAGAACATTTTTACGAGTGATATCATCGCTACAGACACTGGTTTGGTTCTGTTTATAATAGGGCACAATGTATGGGGATCCAATCAGAGCATTTCTCTTCCCTGAAGACACAGCACAAGCATAAACGTGTAATCTTATTACACTGACACTTAATTAAATTGGGTAACATTTAATTAACTTTGCTGACATTTTGCCATACTTATCAATGGCAACGATGAAGTCTAAATACACGCGAATACAGAAAAGGAGTGGATCTTGAATGTCTGAAAGGGAAAGTGTTCATCAGCATTAATATCATCTCATTCAGTGAAACTCTGCACCTTAAGAATGTCTCTCTCTCATTTTCGGTTCTGAATAATTAAAGTTTTGCATAAAACCGAAGGAATCGTTAGAGTAGATCAAGTGATATACAGCACACGATAATAATCAACCATTGCTGTTGTTGCTGTTGTTGATTGAGACCTAGATGCAGAGATAATTGAAAGCGAATAATGCAACCAATCACAGAATCAGGAAAGATAAGAATAGTTGCAATCTCTGATTTCGTACAAAGGACTGCTGCTTCAAAAGCATCACAACAATGGATACATGAGAAGATTTCTCATTCCTAACGGGTGAATATTAATGAGTTGGGTTGTTTTACCTCTGAGCGGCACTTTTTTTTGCACACCATGGGCTAAATGGCCAGGTCACATGGACCCCAAAGGCTCGGAGAAGGTTGGGGAGGGGACCGACTGGAATAGCTGTTGGGAGACAGATGGTAGCCTCTCGTCAAGGCCATCCAGCGTGTTCTTTAACGTGCATAGGGTATGGCTCTCCCGCACACGGGACCACGGCTTAACGTCCCATCCGACGGACGGCGGCCTTTCCAAGCCCATCGGTGTCACCTACTGACCGTGGGCAGGGCGGGGAATTTTGCGGAGATAAATCTCAACGCTGACCCAGCTGGGATTCGAACCTGGGAACTACAGATTACGAGCCTGGCGCGCTACCGACTGAGTCACCCCCACCCTAAGTATTAATGAGTAAAAGTTGAGTTATTCTACCGCT
Source organism: Ryuthela nishihirai (assembly GCA_038380435.1). NCBI lineage: Eukaryota > Metazoa > Arthropoda > Arachnida > Araneae > Heptathelidae > Ryuthela > Ryuthela nishihirai. The sequence goes on along the minus strand of JAWZYU010000019.1, from coordinate 66,350,793 downwards.
GGATTGTACTTTTGTGCCAGAATGAGCTAAATGGACAGGCGAAGAGGACCCCAAGGGATCAGAGAAGATTGGGTGAAGAGGATCCACTTGACAGCTGCTGTGAGACAGATGGTAGCCTCTCTTCAAGGTCATAAAGCGTGTTCTTTGGATTGCATAGGGAGGGATCTCTGCACGTGGTGCCATGGGTAATCTAAATATCATCTGACAGACTGCGGCCTTTCCAAGCCTATCGGTGTACCCTTTTTGATTGAGGGCAAGGTTGACGCTGGCAAAAAGTGGTCAACGCTGGCAAAAGGTGGGACTCGAACCTGGGTTCGAGGCTTGGTTTAGGGAGGCTCGCAATCTGAAGTTCCCGTGTTCAAGAAACTTCACAAAACTCCCCATCCTGGCCTCAATCAGTAGAGGATTCCATGGAATAGAAAAGCCCCTTCCTCCAAGATAAGACGTTAAGCTCTAGTGCCATTTGCGGGAGAGCTATACACTGTGTGCATTGAAGAACATGCTGGATGGAATTGACGGCAGGGTACGATCTGTCTCCTTACAGCTGTCCAGTCGGTCTCCTTCTCTCAACATTCTTTGAGCCCTACGGGGTCCTTGTGACCTGGTAATTTAGCCCATTGTGTGCAAAAAAAGTACCGCTTAGAGGTAAAACAACCCAACTCGAACCTGGGAATTGTTGATTACGCGCTGCCGACTGAGCAAGCCCCCGCCTCTGTTTGAAGGGAACACATTGGACAGTTGCCTTGGAAGTCTCCCATCCAGGCTAACTATCTACATTTTCTTTAAGGTGAGGACTTTTCTTAAGGATGATTCTCCTATACACGACAACACTGCGTAACATTTTACACGATGTTTCTAAGCTCTCCCCTTTTCATTTCGAGAGAAGAACAGAGGTTACAGGGAGAAAATCTCTATGCAAGCACAGAGGATATTCCGAAACTTGGAACATCGAGTTACAAGTGTGGCTAACCCTCGCCACCATCGAGTGAAAAGACCTCTGCTGAGAAGACTCAGGTGAGAAATCCACCGCTGACAAGTCACGCTTTATGTTTTCGGATATTTTTGTTCCTTTTTATCACTTCCATCCCTCCCTTCCTTCCTCAGCTTCTCCCATCCCCCGCAACTTCCTTTCATCTCCGGAAGTCTGAAACAATCAATCCGAGGAAGGCAGAGGCAGTAGCAGCAGCAGCAGTTGTGGGACTGGAAGCAGACAAACGGCTCGAGTACAGATCGATGTGAAACCGATTAGCGAGGATGGGGAATCGATGGCTATAGCGCATTCTCTGCACTCAGTGTGGGATGCGAGGAGGAGGAGGATTGTAAGCATCAGGAGCTAGAGGTTCGGAGACTTTTCGGCACCGATAATACCACCCATCCCCCCGTATATATATCCGCACACCCCCCAATTCACATCCACACACACACACAGAGAGAGAAGTTGGCCGGAAACTAGAGGTCATGTCACAGCGGCATGACGATGATCATCTCTTCCGGATGTTTGCCTCATCGCTGGTTGTAGGGGGAGGGGGGGATGGGAGGAGAGAACTGTTCTTTTTTTTTATCTATTCAGTGGGAACGCGTACAGAGTGAAATTTCGGTAAAAAACGGAATGAAATAATTAGAGTTGTGAGATATATATTTTTCAGAATTCTGCTAGATGTGTTGATGACAAATGCTTTCATCTCAAGTGATGTTTAGCTTTAATTTTATTGTTATCGTCATCAAAGTTTATGAGAGTAGTTTTCGAGATGATTGTTTTTTGAGTGTTGTGCAGTTAAATCAGACCTACGTCTGCAGATGTAGCACAGAACAGGACTTATGATTTCATGATTAATCGGTTTAATGAATAGGAAATAATCGAATACGAATATATAGTTCGAAGATATTCAGAAACTTTTGCAAGATATTCCTAATGAGAGTAGATTGTTGAATTAAGGAAAAGAAAGTGCAGGGTTGGGTTGTTTTACCTCTGAGCGGCACTTTTTTGCACACCATGGGCTAAATGGCCAGGTCACATGGACCCCAAAGGCTCAGAGAAGGTTGGGGGAGGGGACCCACTGGAACAGCTTTTGGGGGACAGATGGTAGCCTCCCGTCAAGGCCATCCAGCGTGTTCTTTAACGTGCACAGGGTATGTCTCTCCCGCACACGGGGCCACGGCTTAACGTCCCATCCGACGGACGGCGGCCTTTCCAACGCCCATCGGTGTCCCCTACTGACCGTGGGCAGGACGGGGAATTTTGCGGAGATAAACCTCAACGCTGACCCAGCTGGGTCTCGAACCTGGGAACTATAGATTACGAGCCTGGCGCGCTACCGACTGAGCCCCCCCCCCCCCCGCCCCACATGAGAGACAAGAGAGCTAAAGTAGCTCTGAAGAGTTCTCTAGCTTTCTGAAGATCGTATGGGCTCACTCACGGAAATATTGAGCGTATGCAGTTACCGTTCACAGCAAACTGGAGCGTGTGCAGTAACTGCGCACGCTCCAGTTTGCTGTGAATGGTAACTGGAGCGTGTACAGTTGCTGTACACGCTCCAGATATCTTTTCTGAATTCTGTAATCACGTGACACGAAGGTTGCCAGATCACTAATTTCTAAAAAAATCGCTGCCAGATATTTTTTCTGAATTCTGCAATCAACCATAGTGTTCGGATACTTTTTTGAGCGACTGTACAATGGATTTAAACAGATCCCAATTAGTAAAATATTTTTTTTTTATCAAATTCACAGGATACTGACTGAAATAGAGTAAGACAGACTGGGAAATGGTCCGAATTTGAAGACTTATGTATATTTATTTCATAAGCAGGGAAGAAGTTGCCAAATGGAAAGAGTTAAGGTTTTCATGATCATAATCAACCACTTTTGAGATAATATCGTTTGGGTTTTTCAAGACTGCATCATAAAAGTTTTTAAAGATAAACGATATAACTAAAAATATGATCAATACCCAAATCTTTGTGCAATTGCTTGTTGGTAATAAACCATGGCGCATTAACTGCAGATCTTAATATTTTGTTTTGTAAAGTCTGAATCTTTTTAATGTTCGTAGCTGAAGTATTCGCCCCATATTGGGGATACGTAAAGTATTATAGGACTTATGACCGTATTGTATAACATAAGCTTGTGGTCGATCAATAGCACTGAATTTCTTCCTATAAGAGGACCCAATTGGCATCGTACAGCGTTAACTTTGGAAATTATATCCTTCACATGATGATTCCACTTGAACATTTTGTGCAATGTAATTTCGAGATATTTTACGGTATCTTGCCATTTGATATCTTGGCCTAAGAAATGTAGTGGAGTAGGTTGGGTTGTTTTACCTCTGAGCGGCACTTTTTTGCACACCATGGGCTAAATGGCCAGGTCACATGGACCCCGAAGGCTCAGAGAAGGTTGGGGGAGGGGACCCACTGGAACAGCTGTTGGGAGACAGATGGTAGCCTCCCGTCAAGACCATCCAGCGTGTTGTTTAACGTTGGGTTGTTTTACCTCTGAGCGGCACTTTTTTGCACACCATGGGCTAAATGGCCAGGTCACATGGACCCCGAAGCCTCAGAGAAGGTTGGGGGAGGGGACCCACTGGAACAGCTGTTGGGAGACAGATGGTAGCCTCCCGTCATGGCCATCCAGCGTGTTCTTTAACGTGCACAGGGTATGGCTCTCCCGTACACGGGGCCACGTCTTAACGTCCCATCCGACGGACGGCGACCTTTCCAAGCCCATCGGTGTCCCCTACTGACCGTGGGCAAGGCGGGGAATTTTGCGGAGATAAATCTCAGCGCTGACCCAGCTGGGACTCGAACCTGGGAACTACAGATTACGAGCCTGGCGCGCTACCGACTGAGCCACCCCCGCCCTAGTGGAGTAGGATTTTTAATCCGTTTGCTGGTGAATAGTATCGCATTGCTTTTATCTGCATTTATTTTGATCTTCCATCGATGATACCATTTATCTAACCCATCAAGGGATTTTTGCAAACGTCGAATAGCAAATTCCGATCCAAGTGATGGCGAGACGAGGGCAATGTCGTCAGCGTATTGCGCAATTTGAACTTGGTCAAATGATGGTAAGTCATAAAGAGATAACGAGAAGAGATTGGACCTAGCAGAGAGCCTTGTGGGACTCCTGCAGCCATAACTCTCTTCGTAGATATAGAAGACTTGACACAAACTTGGAAGGTTCGATTTGTTAAATAGGATTGCAGGAGAGATGTAAGGCCTGTGGGCACTCCCATTTTGTTGAGCTTATAAATCAAGCCGTCAGTCCAGACGCGGTCAAATGCTTTGGCCAAGTCTAGAAAGACGGCTGCCACAGTTCCTTTTTTATTGAGAGCTTCAGAGATTTTTTTCCACAACTCTAAGGATCTGGTGCTCAGTCGATCGATGGCGCCGAAAACCAAATTGAGTTTCAGGAAGGACTGGATGTTGAGTAAGAAAATCGTCCAACCGGTTTAATATTATTTTTTCAAAGAGTTTGCCAATGGATGAAAGCTGACTGATCGGACGGTAGCTTGATGGAAATGCAGGATTTTTCCCAGGTTTCTTGATCAGTCTGACTGATGCATTTTCCCATACATCAGGGAAAGTATGGGTTCGAAGTAAGAAATTGAAAATGGAGCACAGGTGCGTTATCGCTTTCATTGACAAATTTTTAAGCATCCTATTAGTAATTGGGTCAGGACCAGATGCTTTTTTCACCTTAAGTTTTGAGGTTACTTGTGAAATTTCCTGTGGAGAGTAAATAATAGTTTGGTTCGTGTCAGTTGAGCGAAATGTAAAAGGGAGTCTTGAATTTCCATACATGTTTTCTCATCTGATAGGTCGACATTCTCCTGGAATTGTAGTTCTAAAGCTTTGTCATCGTTACTGAAACAAAGTCCAGTTGCTCCTTGAATAGGACGGGGGGGGGATGCAGAATATGGTTGCTTAAGAGTTTTAACCATTGTCCAGATGGATTTGTCACTTGTCCTAAGCGAAGTAATCTTGTTGTTCCAAAGTTGACTACGATAATCTTGTAATCGTTTCTTAACTTCTTTCTTGGGGGTTGGGTTGTTTTACCTCTAAGCGGCACTTTTTTGCACACCATGGGCTAAATGGCCAGGTCACATGGACCCCGAAGGTTCAGAGAAGGTTGGAGGAGGGGACCCACTGGAACAGCTGTTGGGAGACAGATGGTAGCCTCCCGTCAAGGCCATCCAGCGTGTTCTTTTACGTGCACAGGGTATGGCTCTCCCGCACACGGGACCACGGCTTAACGTCCCATCCGACGGACGGCGGCCTTTCCAAGCCCATCGGTGTCCCCTACTGACCGTGGGCAGGGCGGGGAATTTTGCGGAGATATCTTTCTTGAGCGAATAATATAACTTTTTATCCAGGATATTCCTTGTCCTCTGCCAGGAATGTCGAACCCTATTTTTGTTATTGATAAGATATTGTAGATGTGAAGGTAGAACGAAACAGTTATTATCTGGAATTAATTTTGTGCTGGCTTCTTTTTGGAGTCAAGTAATAAGTCAGTAAATTTAGTAATTGAGTAATCAATGGTTCGGAGGGAAAGATTACTACAAGAACCTGATACTCTTTTATGTACAATGGATTTAAACAGATCCCAATTAGTAAAATATTTTTTTTATCAGATTCACAGGATACTGACAGAAATAGAGTAAGTCAGACTGGGAAATGGTCCGAATTTAAAGACTTATGTATATTTAGTTCATAAGTAGGGAAGAAGTTGCCAAATATGACAAGATCCAGAACATCAGGCTTATGTAAGGTGTTATATAGATAGAATGTTGTTTCCGATGGAGCGTCGCATTATGAGATCCTGTTCGGTGGCATAATTAAGGAGCAATCTACCATTTTTATTACAGATTCGTGAATTCTATGCCACATTCTTGGCATTTAAGTCTCCTGCAACAATCGTTGGAACATGACTATCAAAAATATTTTTAAAGTCATCTAAGACAAGATCCGAATTTGGGTTGGGTTGTTTTACCTCTGAGCGGCACTTTTTTGCACACCATGGGCTAAATGGCCAGGTCACAAGGACCCCGAAGGCTCAGAGAAGGTTGGGGGAGGGGACCCACTGGAACAGCTGTTGGGAGACAGATGGTAGCCTCCCGTCAAGGCCATCCAGCGTGTTCTTTAACGTGCACAGGGTATGGCTCTCCCGCACACGGGGCCACGGCTTAACGTCCCATCCGACGGACGGCGGCCTTTCCAAGCCCATCGGTGTCCCCTACTGACCGAGGGCAGGGCGGGGAATTTTTGCGGAGATAAATCTCAACGCTCACCCAGCTGGGACTGGAACCTGGGAACTACAGATTACGAGCCTGGCGCGCTACCGACTGAGCCACCCCCACCCCTCCGAATTTGGTGGCTTATAAACAGAGAACACATTAAGAGTACCAAAGTTCTCATTAGAGATTGCAATAGCAGTAGCTTCCAAAGTAGTAAAATTAGCATTTGATAAGACATGATGTTTTATTGTCCGGTTCACAATTATAGCAGTTCCACCTCCGCCATTGTGCAAACGATCAGTTCTATATACATCGAAATTAGGAAATTTCAAAATGTCAGATGCACGCAGGTGAGTTTCTAATAAGAGAACTATATCCGCCTGAGAATCATACAAAAAGTGGCGAAACTCAGGAAGGTCCGAGAGAATACCATTGCAGTTCCAGAAGAAATTTTGAATATAATTTTTCTTAAGGGTTGGCTCCATGGCAAGATAGCAATGAAAACAAATAATTGAAGGCTTTTAGGCCTACCGTGATTTTGCCCATAAGGCCCTGTGCATTTTGGTAGTCATTGATAAGTGTTTTTACTGTAAGTAGGACTCCAGAAATATTAAAGTTTTTAAAAATCAGGAAGAGCTCCTGAAGATCATTAAAAATTGTTGCATCGTATTGTTCACTGCCACGGGATGTTTGTGTGGAAGGCAATGACGTAGAAGTTTTCTTTGTGGGTGCTAATTTTTCTTTCTTAACTCTTTCACGACCAAGGGAAACATTTTCCCCATTTTAAAATTGGTGATTGTCGTATTTAATTATAACCTTATCTGCATTTTTTATACAGAATGTCAAAATAGAACGTATGCCGAACGCAATTACGTAAACGGGAACGTTTAGTCCATGTCCATCTTTGCAATAATGTTGCATCTGTGCAATGTCCATCTTTGCTTCACAACCAAAAGAAATTGCTTCGCAGAATATCATAATTAGCACATCATTTTGTATAGTAATTTTACTTCATAATTTTGTATTATTTTAGTTAACATTTTGTTCTAATAAACCAATAAATAAAAGACATTGCATAATAAGCCTAACTATAATTTGTGTTACCTTTATAGTCCATTGGGAAAAATATTTCCCATAAAATTCCAAAAAAACTACACATTGTTATGTATTTTTCTTATGATTTTTATTTATTTTACGTCTGAACAAACTAAAATAAACAGTTACATACTAATATTTACTCTTAGAAACCTTATGGTCTAAAAAGGGTTAAGAGGTGGAGTTGTATTTTTATTATTAGCAGCCACACTTGCATATGAAATGTGTGATGAAACAGGTCTGCTGGTGTGTACTGGTTCAGATATAATTATTGCTTTACTTCTGGCAGTAGGAGATTTTTCTTTTTTAGGGTAGTAGGAACAGCCCTTATAATTAGCAGTATGGCCCATGCCACAATTAGCACAGCTAGGTGGACAGTCTGCTTTTTGTCTGATACAATTTTGAGTGAGGTGTTCGCCAGCACATTTTACGCATCTTGGAAGGTTATAACAACCGCTTTGGGAGTGTTCCTACCGCTGGCTCCGGTGGTATTGGGATGGGCTCTTTTTCGATTTATAGTTTTCAATTTTTATCTTTAAGTGAAATAGGTCAGAAATGTTAAAAACTTTCTTATTTGCAACATTCAAAGGCAATTCAATGAGGAAAACTGGGATTAAAGTTTTATCTTTACTTAGTCGAAGCTGTGATATTTTTATCACATTAAAACCTAGTCCGGCTAATTCATCATGAATTTCTTTAGTGCTTACATCTAGTGGGAGATTTTTTAGCACAACTTTCAGATTTTTGTCATTCGAAAGTTGATAAGTGTGAAATTGCAACTTATTCAAGTCAAAAAATTTTACAAACGCACGAAAATCATCTGTGCATCGTGTTTGTATTCGAATGGAGTCACCTGAACTTTTTGATGTGAAACTTTCAACTGCAAGCTTTGTTAATTCTTTATGGGTGAAGGTCCAATTCTTGGGTGATTGAAGTATGATAGCAGGAATTTTTTCCATTTTTTTCCTTTCCTTCTGTAGATCCCACCGGTATCTCTTCCATGTCTAATTCAACAGGATCCAGATTTTCTTCTTCCAATACTGAAAATCGGGTTTAAGAAATAAAAGTGTTCTCGTTTGATGGGGAGAGAGCACGTTTGGACCCTTTTCTTTTTTTAGCTTAGCTTGTTTATTATCAGAGTTTGTCATTTCAACACTTTCTTCTATTTGATTTTCACTTTGAATATTTATGTCAGTATTTGTCATAGGATTTAATTCAATATGCTGATTACCTTCACTGGTTTGTTCAAAAGTGATGTTTAATGCCATGTCTTCAGATTCATTAACGATTCTGAGACAGTGATCAGAATATTCATGTTCATCGATTTCTTTTTCAGTGTAGAATTTTTTCAAAATTGTCGTATTATAATGAGCATGTAGGTCTGGTGGAAGTCCATGAAACTCTTTTAGTACTGGGATTTTATCTATAGTGTCATTTATATCATTTAGCAATTTGTTTTGATCCATGAGAAATACACAAATTCGTGCTTTATAGTCAGTGAAAGAAATTGCAGAAATCGCTTGGTTGGTGGGGCGGGGGTGGCTCAGTCGGTAGCGCGCCAGGCTCGTAATCTGTAGTTCCCAGGTTCGAGTCCCAGCTGGGTCAGCGTTGAGATTTATCTCCGCAAAAATTCCCCGCCCTGCCCACGGTCAGTAGGGGACACCGATGGGCTTGGAAAGGCCGCCGTCCGTCGGATGGGACGTTAAGCCGTGGCCCCGTGTGCGGGAGAGCTATACCCTGTGCACGTTAAAGAACACGCTGGATGGCCTTGACGGGAGACTACCATCTGTCTCCCAACAGCTGTTCCAGTGGGTCCCCTCCCCCAACCTTCTCTGAGCCTTCGGGGTCCATGTGACCTGGCCATTTAGCCCATGGTGTGCAAAAAAGTGCCGCTCAGAGGTAAAACAACCCAACCCGCTTGGTTGGTATAGCTTTCCGTGTGGTCCAATTCACTCGGAAGCAGAAGAATACCTTCTCGTCTCTCCTCAGGAAGAGTTCAATCCCTTCAGATTCAATCATATTAAGGCTTTGATTAAAAGTTCAATTTAGCCAAAAATATTTTAGAACAAATGCAAAGTTAATTAAATTTAATATTAGATAACTCGAACAGATTAATTTACCAGATCAGAACTAAGTTTATACCACTTTTACTAAAGTAAAGTTCGTTTAGTAAAGAACACAACTATCGCAATTGTGCTAGAAGCAAGTATGAAATTACATTCAAAACTCAGCACTAGAAATACCTCTTCCAAGAATTTGTAACGCACATAAAATCCAGGATAATACTAATCCCAAAAAAAAATCACGTAAGAAAAAGAAGACACAATCTGTAGCGGTCAAAGTATATATCACGAAACTGACAAGTAAGATTTTTCAGTTAAATGCAGGACAATCCCAAATCTTCACAACTAAGGTAGTATCCTAATACCCAGGGCCGCCGACAGGGGGGGGGGGGAGGCAAGGGGGACTAATGCATAGGGGCCCGTCAGCAATAAGGGCCCGTCAGATTAAGTGACTCTTTACTCTTTCTTACAAAAAGTATTCTTAGTTAGGCTATATATCGATCCTATAAAATTCCATAAGAACATTATTTGTTATAATATGCTTTTAAAAAGAAACACTAGTTGGATTATGACATATTATCTCATTAATAGTAATTGAACGAACCATTTCTTAACATCTTTTTTTGTCAGCGTTAACTTACAGCATTTGCTTGTATTTTCCCTGTTAACCACCCACCCCTGCAGCAGTAGCAACAGTTGGACTCTCCCAAACCCAATCCGTGCGATCAGGTATATTACATTGTTCATGTTTCGAGTTCCAGTAACATCGTCTGTGTGTCAGTGTTACAAATTATAACAGTTTAAAAGTCTCTTGTCGGCACGTTTGTTTCACCATTTCGTTGTCATTTGTTTAGTAAAATGATAGATTCATTGGTGCTATAGTCTAACTGAACAATGGACAAGTATAAGCATAAGTCAGGAGCTGAGAAGCGAAAGGAGAGAAATAAAAAATTGGAAGTTATTAAGAAAGGGAGTAGAACTTTGTTTGAAGTCGGTGTAAAAGTGAATGTGGACAGTGAAGGTGCAAAAAATGAACTAATCCCAATCTCAAGCTCGTCTGTTCCCGCTCTCAAAAATAAAGAAATTTCAAGTTCAGAGGGGAATGATGATGGTTCTGGTTTTTTTTTTAATTATGACGACAGCAGTATTGAAACGAAACAACCAAACAGCAGTGAAAATGATGCGCGTTCTATAAACTATGAAAATGAAGCGAACTTTCCCGCTCCAGTTACGAACTCTGAGTCATGGCAAGTATCGTGTGATCTTGGAAAATTAAAAAGTGGCAGCCCAAGTGTAAGTGTAATTGAAGGTATAGTTCGAAAAGGTCCCTCTTCTATGCCTAATAACCTTCCAAGTGACGGAATAAGAGCCTTTCCGAAAACAGTTTTATTTTCAAAACTCAAGAATGGAGAATGTGTTCCTAGAGACTGGTTAGTGTGGAGTGAAACAAATCAGTCGTTATACTGTTTTCCTTGCAGATTATTTGGTGGCAACACTGAATCCCACAAATCCGTTTTAGTTAGTGATGAAGGCTGGAAAAAGGATTATTCTTGGCGTAAACTATATAACAAATTGCCAGTTCATGAAATGAGTGCTAATCACAAAAATGCTATATTGAATGGAGAGGATTGGAAAGAAGACTTCGTCATGGAACTGATATTTATTCTCAAATGAACTCTGAAATTGCCTCTAAAGTGAAATATTGGAGGGATTTATTTCACAGGATTCTGTCTGTTACATTATTTCTTGGTGAGAGGGGTCTCGCATTTAGAGGTTCTTCGAGCAAAATAGGGTCATCGGATAATGGTAACTTCCTTGGATTATTGAGTTGCTCGCTCAATATGATCCGAGGTTGAGAGAACATGTGACTAAAGTTCAAGAGTCACAACAAGAAGGGAAGAGACTTCGAGCTCACTACCTTTCAACGGATTCTCAAAACGAGTTCATTAAGGCTTGCAGCAACAAGGTTCTTCAAGCTGTACTCTTAGAAAGAGAAAAATCAAAGTATTTTTCAATACTAGCTGATGCTACTCCAGATACATCTCATAATGAGCAAATGACATTAATTTTAAGATACGTTCTAGACCGTGATTCTTCATTTAAAATAATGGAGAGGTTCATAAGTTTTGTAAAGTGCAATAAGAAAACTGGACAAGAAATTCCAAATGTACTCATTGAAGAGTTAGAGAAGCATAAGATCCCTTTAAAAGATTGCAGGGGGCAGGGATATGACAATGGAGCGAATATGGCTGGTGCATACAATGGCGCGAATATGGCTGGTGCATACAATGGCGCGCAAGCCATTATAAGTGCGCTAAATCCATTTGTCATTTTCTAACGGTAGTGCACATAGTCTAAATTTGTGTGGTGTGAACGCTTCTGAATGCTGTGAAGATGCTATTACGTTTTTTGGTATGGTTCAAAAAGTGTATAACTTCTTTTTAAAGAGCCCTCAGAGATGGGAGATACTAGAGAATACAATAGGTTGTTCCTTGCATAGCCTATCAAAAACAAGATGGTCTGCTCGTGTTGACAGTGTTAAACCATTTTCCAAACACCTATCACTCATCAAACATGCATTAAATCAATGCAAAAATTTTAATCTCTCAGCTAAGGGTAAAACGGAATTGATGGGAATAAAACGATACCTTGAATCATTTAAGTGCACTTTGATGGCAACAATCTGGTTCAAAATTCTCTCGGCAATTGACATTCGCAACAAGGTTCTACAAGCTCGTGATGCAACTTTTGATGTAGAGATTGATAATATTCGCGATCTGATCCAGGAACTGAAACAACTCCGTGATAAATGGGAGAACTTATTAAATGAAGCAAAAGTAGGGGCCACCTCATTAGCAAGTGATCTTCCTGCAGAGACAGAACTTCCGAAGACGAGAGTGAAAAGAAGGAATACTTTCTTGGACGAAATAAATGAAGATGTTCCAGAGTTTAGAGGGAATGAGGGGGAAACTAATGAGTTGGGTTGTTTTACCTCTGAGCGGCACTTTTTTGCACACCATGGGCTAAATGGCCAGGCCACAAGGACCCCGAAGGCTCAGAGAAGGTTGGGGGAGGGGACCCACTGGAACAGCTGTTGGGAGACAGATGGTAGCCTCCCGTCAAGGCCATCCAGCGTGTTCTTTAACGTGCACAGGGTATGGCTCTTCCGCACACGGGGCCACGGCTTAACGTCCCATCCGACGGACGGCGGCCTTTCCAAGCCCATCGGTATCCCCTACTGACCATGGGCAGGGCGGGGAATTTTGCGGAGATAAATCTCAACGCTGACCCAGCTGGGACTCGAACCTGGGAACTACAGATTACGAGCCTGGCGCGCTACCGACTGAGCCACCCCCGCCCAAAACTAATGAAGAATGGGAGTTCAGAGTAAATGTGTTTTATAGGGTAATTGATTCTGTTGTTTGTGGACTTACTAATCGTTTCACTTTGGCGGAAAAGTTAAATGATAGATTCAAGTGCTTATGTCTATATCCAGACATTGAAGAACGTGACATTGAAAATATGGGTGTTACTTTGCATGAACAATATTATGAAGACATTAATAGAGAGATCAGTGATGAGCTGAAATATCTAAAATCAATTCATTCTTCTAATTTAGGGACAGGCCCATTGAAACCACTGGAGCTCTTAAACCGTCTGAGAGAATTGAAACTGGACAGTTTATTTCCAAATATTTGTATAGCCATTAGAATATTCTGTACAATTCCTGTGACAGTTGCTGATGCTGAAAGATCCTTCAGCAAAATGAAGGAAATAAAAAATGTATTCAGATCAACAATGTGTCAAGAAAGACTGAGTAACCTTGGTTTGCTTAGTCTGGAGAGCGATCTTGCTAGGTCTTTAAATTATGATGACATAATTGACGTTTTTGCATCAACGAAGGCAAGGAGAGTTGTTTGTTGACATTGATCTACTGTATAAGTTAGAAGTTGCAACTCTTTGGGAATAATGTGTTATATTTAGTGTTGAATCTGCTATTATGCTAATGTGAAGTTTAACAAATACTGTTGCCTATTTTTCAGTACTGACAATTAAAAATGAAGACTCGCAGAATTGCATAGTTTTTCTCCATGATATGTTATGTAGCCTATATTAAATTTACTCAAAAATCCTAAATCTTGCTGTGAGCTTTGCAAAATATATTCCCTAAAATAAATGCTAAAAAGTTTTATGTGACACAAACTGTGTAGGCCTATGTTTTTGCATGCCTGACTGCGCAACAGGCTTTTTTTCCCTCTGAATGTCATTGTGTCCAGAATAATTGCTATTAATGATTTGTAAAGATAAAAAGTTTTCAAGGGGGGGGGGGGGGCGAGCATAATATTACATAGGGGCCCATAAATTCTGTCGGCGGCCCTGCTAATACCGATCAGTTGTCAGAGACCTACTGTCTAAGTGTGCCCAATATATGGAAGGTATCTCCACACCCCAACTAAAATGCTAACATTTTAAAGTAAAATCGAAGCTAGGCCTAAACTAACCTGCCTACCAAAGGCTCCACCGGGATTTATCCCGATCCCGCCTAAGGTTGTTACGCAACTTAAGCAAAATATTAGCTAACTGTGAACTAGATTCAAGAGCAATTCAAAAAAAAAAACTTGACCGCTCACCTTTCTCTCTGCCAACCGAGTCTATCACGAAAAAGAACGACACTGTTCATCTATGTTCAAAAACTGCTGAGTCACGCGACACCTATCAGAGGTCGCCTGGTGAGATGTGTCCTCACCTCATTGGTTCGGACATCCGAAAACAAGGGGGAAGCCCCCTCTCCGTGGTCTTTGATGCAGGCTACGACGGGACCATCGCGAACAGTCTACGCTGCGGGGGGGGGGGGGGGGAATTGACCTCCGCTGCAGCCAGGCGCCATCGGGTCTTCCAACATGGAGGTTAGCTTACTAGTTCGAGTGTTCGCGAATTTTCCAGCTCCCAAAGTCGTGTCCCAAGGTTGGGTTGGGTTGTTTTACCTCTGAGCGGCACTTTTTTGCACACCATGGGCTAAATGGCCAGGTCACATGGACCCCGAAGGCTCAGAGAAGGTTGGGGGAGGGGACCCACTGGAACAGCTGTTGGGAGACAGATGATAGCTTCCCGTCAAGGCCATCCAGCGTGTTCTTTAACGTGCACAGGGTATGGCTCTCCCGCACACGGGACCACGGCTTAACGTCCCATCCGACGGACGGCGGCCTTTCCAAGCCCATCGGTGTCCCCTACTGACCTTGGGCAGGGTGGGGAATTTTTGCGGAGATAAATCTCAACGCTGACTCAACTGGGACTCGAACCTGGAAACTACAAAGTCAGTAGGGGACACCGATAAAACACGATATAATGGCCTTGGTAAAGACCACCGACCATTGGGGGGGGGGGGGGCTCAGTCGATAGGGCGCCAGGCTCGTAATCTGTAGTTCCCAGGTTCGAGTCCCAGCTGGGTCAGCGTTGAGATTTATCTCCGCAAAATTCCCCGCCCTTCCCGCGGTCAGTAGGGGACACCGATGGGCTTGGAAAGGCCGCCGTCCGTCGATTGGGACGTTAAGCCGTGGCCCCGTATGCGGGAGAGCTATACCCTGTGCACGTTAAAAAACATGCTGGATGGCCTTGACGGGAGGCTACCATCTGTCTCCCAACAGCTGTTCCAGTGGGTCCCCTCCACCAACCTTCTCTGAGCCTTCGGGGTCCATGTGACCTGGCCATTTAGCCCATGGTGTGCAAAAAAGTGCCGCTCAGAGGTAAAACAACCCAACCCGTTGGACCGTTGGATAGGACGTAAAGCCGTGGCCTGTGTGATAGAGAGTTATACCCTATGCACGTTGAGAACACGCTGGATGGCCTTGATAGAAAATCACCATATGTGTCCTGTCCAATGAGTTTTTTCCCCTAAACCTTCTCTGAACCCTCTGGGTCTTTGTGACTTGGTCATTTAGCCAATTGTGTGCAAAAAAAGCGCTGCTCAGAGGTAAAACAACCCAAAACAACTTACACTGTTAGATGTTAAAAGCCGAAAGTAAGGAAAAAACTTAATTCTCTTTGAAAACCAGCATCCCATGTTAATCAGAGGTTTCATCTAAGTGTTCATTTATTCTAAGATAACAGGACATTTACACTGGTTTCCCTAAATTAAGGAAAATCCCTATGTTAAGTCAATGGGAAGTGAACGTCAAAGCTCTATAACTTCTAAAATAAGTTTTTTTTGTTGTGAAAAATGTGATTGCAGATAAAGATCTCAATCAAATAAATCAATAGCTCGATTTTCAACAATATTCGTCCAATATTTCATGAGTTATGGAAGTTTGAATATTTAACAACAGCAATGCCAGTCTTAAGAAATTTATACAAAACTGAAGAAAGTGAAAGAATTATTTACACAAAGTTCTAAAATACAAACTTATTTTATTAAACACTTATATACAATACTTATTAATAAATAAATAAATACCCCCTCAAGCATCTGCTTGCCACAGAGGTCTGACAGGAGCCTGTCAGTTTACATGCCACAGTAGGAGATCTGAGAGGATGGCAGTACCTCAGGAACGTGTACAGCAACTGTACACGCTCCAGTTACCGTTCACAGCAAACTGGAGCGTGTGCAGTTACTGCACACGCTCCAGTTTGCTGTGAGCGGTAACTGCACACGCTTAGTATTTCTGTGAGTGGGCCCACACGATCCACGTTTTTGTGAGCTCACACGATCCAATGTAAATAAAATAAAAATAAATACCCCTCAAGCAGCTGCTTGCCACAGAGGTCTGACAGGAGCCTGCCAGTTTATATGCCACAGTAGGAGTTCTGAGAGGATGGCAGGACTTCAGCAGAAAAACGACACACACATCCATGCCTTAAACGGGGCTCCAACCCAGGTCCCAATCACATTTTTCAAACAAAAAAGAAGTTATAGAGCTTTGAAGTCCATTGACTTAACATAGGGATTTGACTTAATTTATGGAAACCAGTGTATTTGAAAGTCACTTAACTGAATTTCTCACATTTTTATTAAACAGGCTTCCCATGCCTAGATTGATTTAGAGGACGAATTGAAAAATCCGTCCAAATCCCGATTTTCAACAATTTGTTCAATATTTACAGAGCTATAGAAGTCTGAATATTTAATTAAAGCAATGACAGTCATATTTTTGGGTTGTTTTATCTCTGAGCGGCACTTTTTGGCACACCATGGGCTAAATGGCCAGGTCACAAGGACCTCGAAGACTCAGAGAAGGTTGGGGGAGGGGGTCCACTGGAACAGCTGTTGGGAGACAGATGGTAGCCTCCCGTCAAGACCATCCAGCGTGTTCTTTAACGTGCACAGGGTATGGCTCTCCCGCACACGGGGCCACGGCTTAACGTCCTATCCGACGGACGGCGGCCTTTCCAAGCCCATCGGTGTCCCCTACTGACCGTGGGCAGGGCGGGAAATTGTTTGCGGAGATAAATCTCAACGCTGACCCAGCTGGGACTCGAACCTGGGAACTACAGATTACGAGCCTGGCGCGCTACCGACTGAGCCACCCCCGCCCCATGTAAACAGTGATGTGTTTATAAAACATTGTATTTAGTTTTTTTGTGCTTAACGTATTAGTTGGCGCATAAAACGCAAGGTTACGCTACTTAGCTAAAACATCGTGTCTAACCATATCTTTTTAAATAATTATCTACCTATTTAAATTTTTTCAGTAAATTCTAAATGTGTCATACAGCATCAACGAGCTCACATGTCTGAACTCCATTTGCCACACGGATTGAGTTGTTTTACTTCCCTGCTGCACTTTTTCGCACACAATGAGCTAAATGCCCAGGTCACAAGGACCCCGAGAAGGTTGGGGGATGGGGATTCACTGTACAGTTGTTAGGACACAGATGGTAGCCTTCCACAAAGCCATTTAGTGTGCACAGGGTATGGCTTTTTTACACACGGGGACCTGGGTTCGAGTCCCGGGTAAGGCATGGCTGTCTGTGTCGTTTTTCTGCTGAGGCCCTACCATCCTCTCAGACCTTCTACTGTGGCATATAAACTGACAGGCTCCTGTCAGACCTCTGTGGCAAGCAGCTGCTTGAAGGGGTATTTATTTATTTTTATTTACCATGATTAACGGTCCATCCGACGGACGGCGGTCTCTCTAAGCCCAACGGCGTCTCCTTTCTCACAAGGCCAGAGTAGCGGCTAGTAGTAGTATAAAAATCTTAATGCTGGCACTGTTAGGACTTGAAATTCGCCCCTAGGTGCTGGGGAGGAGTGTGTGAATCAATAAATATTTCACACTTTGCTTAAAACTGCCAGGTATTCTGTACAAAGCCTAGATATAGACATAACTTTGCCTATAACCTAAAGGGGCGGGGGTGGCTCAGTCGGTAGCGCGTCAGGCTCGTAATCTGTAGTTCCCAGGTTCGAGTCCCAGCTGGGTCAGCGTTGAGATTTATCTCCGCAAAATTCCCCGCCCTGCCCACGGTCAGTAGGGGACACCGATGGGCTTGGTAAAGGCCGCCGTCCGTCGGATGGGACGTTAAGCCGTGGCCCCGTGTGCGGGAGAGCCATACCCTGTTCACGTAAAAGAACACGCTGGATGGCCTTGACGGGAGGCTACCATCTGTCTCCCAACAGCTATTCCAGTGGGTCCCCTCCCCCAACCTTCTCTGAGCCTTCGGGGTCCATGTGACCTGTTTTATTGTATATTTTTTGTGTATTTAGCCCATTGTGTGCAAAAAAGTGCCGCTCAGAGGTAAAACAACCCAACCAACCCTATAACCTACAGATGTATGATTTAAGACAATAATGCTGCCTCTTTTGTATACAGGAAATGTTTCAATTTGGATTGCTTTTCAAACTTTCGAGAGTTGGGTTGGGTTAACCTCTGAGAGGCACTTTTTTGCACACCATGGGCTAAATGGCAAGGTCACATGGAGCCCGAAGGCTCAAAGAAGGTTGGGGAGGGGACCCACTGGAACAGCTGTTGGGATACAGATGGTGGCCTCCTGTCAAGGCCATCCAGCGTGTTCTTTAACGTGCACAGGATATGGTTCTCTCCCGCACACGGGGCCACGGCTTAACGTCCCATCCGACGGACGGCGGCCTTTCTAAGCCCATCGGTGTCCCCTACTGACCGTGGGCAGGGCGGGGAATTTTGCGGATATAAATCTCAACGCTGACCCATCTGGGACTCGAACCTGGGAACTACAGATTACGAGCCTGGCGCGCTACCGACTGAGCCACCCCCGCCCCACTTTCGAGAGTAATCACAAGAAGCTCTTCTAGTAATATTTCACCAATTATTTCATCTGTCAAATAATATGCAAATGGTCTGCTTGTCAATCTGGTATGTTTTCCATTCGGCTTTTTTTTTTGGTATCAGATCATTCGTCATCAATTTAACTATCCCTTTTCACCTACGTTTAGATTCTTTTTTCATATGTTTATGACACTGATGTGTGTAAATATAAATAGAATTTACATCTAAAGTGTGAATCTCAACTCATTGGCAATGACAACTCATCACATTCTTAGAGCTTTTCGTATCTGCAATATTTAGTCAACATTATTATTGTTCGCAGAACTCAGGAAACGAAGAAATAAAAATGCGGACTTCAGCCTAGACGGTATTTGACTCGAGTAACAAATTTCTGTCACGTTTAAATAAGGTGTCAGATATTATTATGCATTAAATCTCTCCAAATGGTTGCTGACAGCTGTTGTCAGATTTGAACGACTCCTCCGCTGCTCAGAGATGCTGCTGACTCTCGCCGTGCTCCCAAAAGCGGGCTTTGTGTTCACTAGAAAGATGATTTCTTTATCAACATTTCTCGTCGATGAAAATCAACACACTGCATTCGCGTGCTGGTCGGGGAAAGGAAAAATGCTATCGACATTTCGAATTGACTGTAAATGACAGATTAAAAAAAAAGGGGGCATTTCTCGAAAAGGACATTTTTTTATTGATTATATCGTGTTTTATCAGTGTTCGGGGATAAAAGGAGTTCTGCTTCGTCTATAAGCATCCACATCTACTTGTAATAATTTCAGTGTTGATTGTATCTGTTATATAAAATTTCTTAAATCTTTTCGAGGTAGAACATGGCTTTTGGGTTGGTTGTTTTACCTCTGAGCGGCACTTTTTTGCACACCATGGGCTAAATGGCCAAGTCACATGGACCCCGAAGGCTCAGAGAAGGTTGGGGGAGGGTACCCATTGGAACAGCTGTTGGGAGACAAATGGTAGCCTCCCGTCAAGGCCATCCAGCATGTTCTTTAACGTGCACAGGGTATGGCTCTCCCGCACACGGGGTCACGGCTTAACGTCCCATCCGACAGACGGCGGCCTTTCCAAGCCCATCGGTGTCCCCTACTGACCGTGGGCAGGGCGGGGATTTTTGCGGAGATAAATCTCAACGCTGACCCAGCTGGGACTCGAACCTGGGAACTACAGATTACGAGCCTGGCGCGCTACCGACTGAGCCACCCCCGCCCCAATAGAACATGGCAGAAGGAAATGTGCTCTTAATGTCGGTTTCGTTCCGATAAAAAATACAGTCGTATCAGAATAATATGACCACCTACCATAGTATATGTATGGTAGGTGGTCACATTTTTTCTGATACGACTGTGTATATCACCCGTAACTATCCGTTGAAGTACTTCAAAATTCAATTATAAGAATTTAAAAGGAACCCGGGTTTAAGTCCGAGATGTGGTATGTGAAGTTTTTTTTCTTGTGTTCTGAACTAGTCGTTCTATCTTCTTCACATATCTTCTCTATAGGTCGTACAGTCGCTCAAAAAAGTATCCGAACACTATGGTTGATTACAGAAATTCAGTAAAAACATCTGGCAACGAATTTTAGGAATCAGTGATCTGGCTACCTTCGTGTCACGTGACACGAAGTTTGCCAGATCACTTATCTCTAAAAAATCGTTGCCAGATATTTTTTCTGAATTCTGTAATCAACCATAGTGTTCGGATATTTTTTGAGCGACTGTACCTGTGCATTCATCATGCGAAGAGTTGGGTTGTTTTACCTCTGAGCGGCACTTTTTTGCACACCATGGGCTAAATGGCCAGGTCACATGGACCCCGAAGGCTCAGAGAAGGTTGGGGGAGGGGACCCACTGGAACAGCTGTTGGGAGACAGATAGTAGCCAGCTCCCGTCAAGGCCATCCAGCGTGTTCTTTAACGTGCCCAAGGTATGGCTCTCCCGCACACGGGGTCACGGCTTAACGTCCCATCTGACGGACGGCGGCGTTTCCAAGCCCATCGGTGTCCCCTACTGACCGTGGGCAGTGGGGGGGAATTTTGCGGAGATAAATCTCAACGCTGACTCAGCTGGGACTCGAACCTGGAAACTACAGATTACGAGCCTGGCGCGCTACCGACTGAGCCACCCCCGCCCCATCATCATGCGAAGAAGGCATGTGCTAATTGTAAGACATATTTATGTAGGAGGAACCAATCTTTGCGATAGTCTTAAACAGGAACTTTAAAATAACTTATTTTTCAGAGCATTTGGCTGTTGGAATAAGAGTTAGCCGCCGTTAATGGATGTAATGTATTCCTTGAAAAAAATTAAAAAATGTTAATTATTATTCAAATGTGGCACTTAACGATCTCGCCTGCTGCTAATTCCAGCCGTTACTTTGCAAAATTTGACCTCATTCTGAAAAAAAAACAGCTAAAAACATGTAAAAGAAAAATTAGAGCATGGCAGAGAAACCATTTCTCTCTAATCAAGCTAATGGGGACTCGCTGATTGCGATTATTAACGAGGAAACTTTGTGGACGACGCGGACCAACGTTGTCTAAAAAGATGACGAGGTTGTTCAATTTTGGGGTTTTCCATATGCTCAGTGGATGCTGTGGAGGGAGAAGGTTTTGACGACCGACAGGAAGATGAAAATGATTCCTGTTTATGATTATTAGGAAGCAGGAAGTAGTAATGGTATTTTCGGATGGAGCTGTGGGAGGATAAATAAGAGCTTTTCGGGTTTTTTATTTTTTCAGAATCTTTGCTTTAAACGTTTTTCGACGTTAACGAAGGTATTCGAAACCAACTCCTAAATAACAATTTAACATCCGTATTTAAAAAAAGATATATATTTTTTCTGATTCAATTAGTTCCGGTGGAGGTGGGGCGGGGGTGGCTCAGTCGGTAGCGCGTCAGACTCGTAATCTGTAGTTCCCAGGTTCGAGTCCCAGCTGGGTCAGCGTTGAGATTTATCTCCGCAAAATTTCCCCGTCCTGCCCACGGTCAGTAGGGGACACCGATGGGCTTGGAAAGGCCGCCGTCCGTCGGATGGGACGTTAAGCCGTGGCCCCGTGTGCGGGAGAGTCATACCCTGTGCACGTTAAAGAACACGCTGGATGGCCTTGACGGGAGGCTACCATCTGTCTCCCAACAGCTGTTCCAGTGGGTCCCCTTCCCCAACCTTCGGGGTCCATGTGACCTGGCCATTTAGCCCATGGTGTGCAAAAAAAGTGCCGCTCAGAGGTGAAACCAAACCCAACCATCCAGCTTCATGTTTAACGCATTCCTTCTTAACCATTGTCATAGCCGAGTGGAAACTGGAGTGACTGTGATCATGCGCAGTTGATGCTTCGACAGGTCATAGATCAATGATCTATCAATCAATGTCAGCCTGCGATTTACGACTGTTGTCGACTATATTATCGTCGTCTATATAACATGCTACATGTTCTTAAGAATAAGTTTTCATTTGACTCTTTTAACATCTATCCAGTGATCTCCTTCCACTACCCAATTCTGATTATTTGGGGTCTTTGTGACCTGGGCATTTTGCCCATTGTGCACACAGAAGTGCCGCTCAGACGTAAAACAACCCATTCCAATCGGTTTATCATCTTTAAGCAATCCGAGTTTTGTCACAGTGAAGAGTACAAATAATAAATAGGGTTGTTTTACCTCTGATCGGCAATTTTTTGCACACCATGGGCTAAATGGCCAGGTCACATGGACCCCGAAGGCTCAGAGAAGGTTGGGGGAGGCGACCCACTGGGACAGCTGTTGGGAGACAGATGGTAGCCTCCCGTCAAGGCCATCCAGCGTGTTCTTTAACGTGCACAGGGTGTGACTCTCCTGCACACGGGGCCACGGCTTAACGTCCCATCCGACGGACGGCGGGCTTTCCAAGCCCATCGGTGTCCCCTACTGACCGTGGGCAGGGCGGGGAATTTTGCGGAGATAAATCTCAACGCTGACCCAGCTGGGACTCGAACCTGGGAACTACACATTACGAGCCTGGCGCGCTACCGACTGAGCCACCCCCGCCCCAATAATAAATAGTATCAAGCAAGTGTTTGTATTGTAATGTAAATCAGAGTGAAATGAAAAGAATGACAGGACACATAATTTAGTGAAGCAAAGCATTGCTACCTTTATTCACCGCATGGGGGAGGGGACGCACCCCACGAGCTGTTTGCTATCACAATCCCTCATGTCCACAGCGCCTGCGCTCTCAGGCGTCAGGCTTTCAAGGCACCAATTGCTACTGATACAAAATCCTATCGTAGGCTGGAGGATCTGACCTTGAGAGAGTCAGGCATGGTTCAAGTATGTGTGTGTATATACAGGAAACAATGTGATCGGTGGAGAACAGACACAACAGGCGTCGAACTAAGGCAGCTGATTCATAGTGAGCATCGCCATCTTTCTCTTCTTCTTCGAGAGTTAAGAGAAGTTATCTGAATAGTAACATGTAATTAGTAGTAGTAATACGTGTGTTGGTGAAGTGGCGTGGCGCAGTTGAATGTCTGTCACTCCGCCAGCGAAATTTTATGATTTTTTTTTTCTTTTTTTTTTGGACATTCTCTGGCAAAAGAACGAACGAACAACAAACAATCAGCAACTTCTTTTGATTGAATATATCGGATGCTTCCAACGATCATCAAAATGCCATTTCTTTCCACTTTTGTTTTCAAATTCTTCTTTATAAATAAAGTGCTAACTGCTGGTAACAATAACCTCCCTTTTTTTTTTTATTATGCACGTGATTGAAAGGAATTAAGAAGGTATTTAGATAATCAACAACCAAACTGATTTCGTTTGCTGATGGATTCCGTTTCGTTCACTTCCTTGGGATGATTATCGCAATTCAGAAGTTTCGCTTCTCTCAGTTTCAGACGAAATAATAGAAGAAAAAACTTTTTAGCACTTTTTTTCTAATATGAGAGAGAATCGGGAACGAACTCGACTATTGATAATTATAACAAAGAATGGCATCACGTCGAAGATCAATTCAGCAGTAGCGACGATGTTTTTGTTTATCATAAGAAGAGATTGAAATCTTGTAATGAGTGCCAGGAACAAAAAAATATATATAGCAAAAAAAAAATTAAATATCACCCTGACGACAGAAGGCAGGAAGAGAGAGAGAAAAAAAATCCCCAAAAAAATATAACAGGCCGTAACCAAGTTTCCCATTGAAATCGAAGGCGAAATCTGAGCAAAGTCTAGAATTGCCGCAGTCTCCATAAATCTGCAGACACGGTGAGGCAGCGTTGAAAGGTCCATAGGTTGTATTGCCTCCCGAACTCTTCTTTTTCTTCTGTGAGGATCGATACAATATGAACGTTGAGGTACACTTCTCTGGGCTCACATCACCGAATGCAGAAGGTGACGAAAGCGAACCCTAAGGTCCCGAAGAGGACCCACTGGCTGATATGGGTGGATATGGCTGAACCTGTGGTGCGGCACAAACCTGGAATCGAGAGAAAACTTGATGAGAATACTCTCGGTACAGAGCGATACCAAACATATTTTCATATATACAGCCAGTTAAAAACAGCAAGAGGATTATTTATACTAGAATCTTCAAGGGATTGTCATTTGCATCACTGGGAGGGGGGGGGGGGAGACTAGGCGACTGCGTATAGTTAATGTTTCGATAATTCTCATTCATCACTGGTTGATTCATAGAAGATTGATAATAATTTATGATAACCTATAATGATTTATGATAACGCACAATGGCTCATAATGATTTATGATAGCCTATAATGATTCACGATACCAATAATGACCTATGATAACTGTAATGACCGATAATGATGCATAATAACCTGTAATGACCTATAATGATTTACGATAACAAATAATGGCCTATGATAACATGTATTGACCTATAATGATTTATGATGATAACCAATAACGATTTATAATGATCTATGATAACCTATAATGACTTATAATGATTTATGATAACCAATAATGAGCCATAATGATTTATGATAACCTATAATGACTTATAATGATTTATGATAACCTATAATGTATTGGTTATCATACATTATAGGTTATCATAAATAATAATTATTATTTATGATAACCTATAATGTATGATGATAACCAATATTATTATAATTACCTATAATGTATGATGATAACCAATATTTATTATAATGATTTATGATAACCAATAATGAGCCATAATGATTTATGATAACCGATAATGACTTATAATGATTTATGATAACCTATAATGACTTATAATGATTTATGATAACCACTAATGATCTATAATGACTTATGATATCCTATAGTGAGTTATAAAAACCAATAATGAGATAGACCAGCACTGTCCAACTAGCGGGCCGCATAAGGCCCGCACAAGGAATTTTGTGGCCCGCGAACAAAATCAAGTTTTTACTTGAAATTTTAAATAAATATCTGTAATCCACCTTATAATTTTTTTGTCAACTTATATCACTTTACTTGCTATTAAATCTTCAACTTTCTCATTGTATTCTCATTGCCCAGCAACTACGACCACAATGCTCCCATTAAATTTATTAAAATTTATATTGATTTATTATTATTTATTATTTTTTTGTATAAATAAAATTATTTTTGAAGGTTTTTGAGGTTTATTATTAGTTATTATTTTTCGTATAAATAAAATAATTTTTTGAAGTTTAGTATTACTTATTATTTTTGGTATAAATAATTTTTTGAGGTGACATGAGCTGACTTTTCAATTACTTATCCTGTCCGATTCTTTTTTCTTGGCCCGCGAAATATTGGCGAAAGAAAAAACGGCCCGCGAATTATTGGCGAAAGAAAAAATGGCCCGCGAAATACTGGCGAAAGAAAAAATGGCCTGTGGTTTTAGAGAAGTTCGACAGCACTGAGATAGACCAATGATGAGGTAACCAACAATGACCTATAATGATTCATGATAACCTATAATGATTCACGATACCAATAATGACCTATGGTAACTATAATGACATTTAATGATGCATAATAACCTGTAATGACCTATAATGATTTACGATAACAAATAATGGCCTATGATAACTTGTATTGACATATAATGATTTATGATAACCAACAATGGCCTATAATCATAACAATCAATGACATATAATGATTCACGATACTAATAATGATCTATGATAACTCTAATGACATTTAATGATGCATAATAACCTGTAATGACCTATAATGATTTACGATAACAAATAATGGCCTATGATAACTTGTATTGACATATAATGATTTATGATAACCAACAATGGCCTATAATCATAACAATCAATGACATATAATGATTCATGATAACCTATAATGATTCATGATAACCTATGATTCACGATACTAATAATGATCTATGATAACTCTAATGACATTTAATGATGCATAATAACCTGTAATGACCTATAATGATTTACGATAACAAATAATGGCCTATGATAACTTGTATTGACATATAATGATTTATGATAACCAACAATGACCTATAATGATAACCATCAATGACCTATAATGATTCATGATACTAATAATGACCTATGATAACTATAATGACATTTAATGATGCATAATAACCTGTAATGACCTATAATGATTTACGATAACAAATAATGGCCTATGATAACTTGTATTGACATATAATGATTTATGATAACCAACAATGACCTATAATGATAACCATCAATGACCTATAATGATTCATGATACTAATAATGACCTATGATAACTATAATGACATTTAATGATGCATAATAACCTGTAATGACCTATAATGATTTACGATAACAAATAATGGCCTATGATAACTTGTATTGACATATAATGAGTTATGATAACCAACAATGACCTATAATGATAACCATCAATGACCTATAATGATTCATGATACTAATAATGACCTATGATAAATATAATGACATTTAATGATGCATAATAACCTGTAATGACCTATAATGATTTACGATAACAAATAATGGCCTATGATAACTTGTATTGACATATAATGATTTATGATAACCAACAATGGCCTATAATCATAACAATCAATGACATATAATGATTCATGATAACCTATAATGATTCATGATAACCTATGATTCACGATACTAATAATGATCTATGATAACTCTAATGACATTTAATGATGCATAATAACCTGTAATGACCTATAATGATTTACGATAACAAATAATGGCCTATGATAACTTGTATTGACATATAATGATTTATGATAACCAACAATGGCCTATAATCATAACAATCAATGACATATAATGATTCATGATAACCTATAATGATTCATGATAACCTATGATTCACGATACTAATAATGATCTATGATAACTCTAATGACATTTAATGATGCATAATAACCTGTAATGACCTATAATGATTTACGATAACAAATAATGGCCTATGATAACTTGTATTGACATATAATGATTTATGATAACCAACAATGACCTATAATCATAACAATCAATGACATATAATGATTCATGATAACCTATAATGATTCATGATAACCTATGATTCACGATACTAATAATGATCTATGATAACTCTAATGACATTTAATGATGCATAATAACCTGTAATGACCTATAATGATTTACGATAACAAATAATGGCCTATGATAACTTGTATTGACATATAATGATTTATGATAACCAACAATGGCCTATAATCATAACAATCAATGACATATAATGATTCATGATAACCTATAATGATTCATGATAACCTATGATTCACGATACTAATAATGATCTATGATAACTCTAATGACATTTAATGATGCATAATAACCTGTAATGACCTATAATGATTTACGATAACAAATAATGGCCTATGATAACTTGTATTGACATATAATGATTTATGATAACCAACAACGACCTATCAGAATCTTCTACTTTGGCATATAAACTGACAGGCTCCTGTCAGACCTCTGTGGCAAGCAGCTGCTTGAGGGGGTATTTATTTTTTTATTATTTAATGACTTACAATGATTTATGACAACTATGGAAGCATCAACTACACAGTCTCATATACTACCCATTTATTGATACTAAAGACTTCCAGCTGATTCTCTATAATGGAATCTCCAAGAGAATTTGCTTTCCATTTATGCTAACAACATTATGAGAATTATTTATTGCACTGAAATTGCAAGTGGATTAGCTTGTTATTTATACTAATGGCTCCATGAAGATAGTTTGTTATTTGTAGTGAATACTTGGAAAGGATTAATTTTTATTTATAGTAGGTGCTGAAAGTGGAATAGCTGCTTTTTATACTAAAAAAAAAAAACGAAAAAAGGATAAGCTTGTTATTTACACTGAAAACTATAAAAAGATTAGCTTGTTAGTTTTGCAGAATACTTCGAAAAGATTAACCGAACGGAAGAAGCGAAATATGAATTATTTCTTCGCTCTTTGAATACTTACGCAAAGATAGGTTCTGTTTTTTTTTATTGAAATGTGATGTAGTAGCTTGTAACAGATATCTGGTTCCATGCGATTGTCAGGTTGACGAAGCAATTTCTGATAATGAGGCAAGACTCGGAAATCTTTTACCTAAAGGCAATTGACGTAAGAAGTGGGAAATTTATAATCACAATAGTTGTTTTTCCTTCGTGATGTAATCGAAGAGTGGAAATGCTGAGAGGAAAAGGAAGAAGAGTATAAGTAAGTGATCGGAATGAAAACAGAAAGAGGAAGTTGGAGAGGGAACAAGTTTGAGCAGGAAACCCTTTCCGGTATAATATTTTGCCTTCCGTTTTAATGCTTTTTAAAGAAATTTCTGAAAAGTACGCTTAATATACAAGTAATGGAGAGTTGTGTTGGGTTGTTTTACCTCTGAGCGACACTTTTTTGCACACCATGGGCAAAATGGCCAGGTCACAAGGACCCCGAAGGCTCAGAGAAGGTTGAGGGAGGGGATCCACTAGAACAGCTGTTGAGAGACAGATGGTAGCCTCCCGTCAAGGCCATCCAGGGTGTTCTTTAACGTGCACAGAGTATGGCTCTACCGCACACGGGGCCACGGCTTAACGTCCCATCCGACGGACGGCGGCCTTTCCAAGCCCATCGGTGCCCCCTACTGACCGTGGGCAGGGCGGGGAATTTTGCGGAGATTAATCTCAACGCTGACCCAGCTGGGACTCGAACCTGGGAAATGTAGATTACGAGCCTGGCACGCTACCGATTGAGCCACCCCCGCCCCGGTAAAGTAGGCGGGAATATTAATTTTCCCTATGTAAAGTTAATGGCACACAAAATTCAAAGCTTCTAATTCAAGGAACAGAATGTCAGCGTTGCTGGAAGTAAATTTAATAATTATATCCGCTTTAATCGTCTATTTAAAATAATCACGCGCAGAATGATGGCCTCTTACTTTTTGCTATCACAGAAAATCTATCTAAAAGATTCATAAATTAAACTATTACGAAGTTTGCTGTTGTGAATATAGTTGAAACTTCAATCTTCTCAGTGAAGGGAACGTTCTCAATAATATTTCATAACACTTTGAGAAAGAAATATGAATGGTAATCAATTCTGCATTAAAGCGTCAGGTTGTAGCTGCTGGAATCAATGATTCGCAGCCTTAAATTATCCATCCGGTAATGATAGGCAATCATGTCAAAATTCCATTGTTAAACTGTTATTTTACATTAAGCTATATCTTATTAATTTTATCGAGTCAATTTAGAGGATTTAAAATAAACTATATTGTAGTTAGTGTATTATGCATTCGAATATAACCTGGCTTATTCTATAATCAAAGGTTTCTGTTCCTTTAGCCAAATCATTCATTGATATGGGTTGGGTTGTTTTACCTCTGAGCGGCACTTTTTTGCACACCATGGGCTAAATGGCCAGGTCACCTGGACCCCGAAGGCTCAGAGAAGGTTGGGGGAGGGGACCCACTGGAACAGCTGTTGGGAGACAGATGGTAGCCTCCCGTCAAGGCCATCCAGCGTGTTCTTTAACGTTCGGTTGTTTTACCTCTGAGCGGCACTTTTTTGCACACCATGGGCTAAATGGCCAGGTCATATGGACCCCGAAGGCTCAGAGAAGGTTGGGGGAGGGGACCCACTGGAATAGCTGTTGGGATACATATGGTAGCCTCCCGTCAATGCCATCCAGCGTGTTCTTTAACGTGCACAGGGTATGTCTCTCCTGCACACGGGGCCACGGCTTAACGTCCCATCCGACGGACACGCTCCAGTTTGCTGTGAACGGTAACTGCACACGCTCAATATTTCTGTGAGTGAGACCACACGATCCAGGTCTTTGTGTTCTCACACGATCCAATGTGCTCTGAAAATTAACCGCAACCGCTCCAGTTTGCTGTGAACGGTAATTGCACACGCTCCATATTCATTGCATTATATATTCATATGCATTATATATATATTAAAAAATATCCAACACTATAGTTGATTACAGAATTCAGAAAAAATATCTGGCTACGATTTTTTTAGAAGTTAGTGATCTGGCAATTTTCGTGTCACTTGACACGAAAGGTTGCCAGATCACTAATTTCTAAAAAAAAATCGTTGCCAGATATTTTTTTCTGAATTCTGTAATTAACCATACTGTTCGGATATTTTTTTGAGCGACTGTACATATAAGAAGATAGATTTTGTTTTAAGTTTTCTTAATCTATATATTTTATTGGACAAATAATGCAAAAAAAAAATGATCGTGCAATGGTTAACGAAATGTATCGACTGGAAGTATTTTAAAAAAAACAACAAGAACAACACTTCTTTGTAATTTTACAGTAAATATTATTGGGCAGACAATAGAGCTTACCTTTGCTTGTACCATTTAGGGCAATGAGCCCGTCTTTGCCCAATTGAATGTTCCTGAGGCATTCCTCCGTACTCCCGGAGAACTGAAGAACTTTTTCGTTTTCTGTGTAGGCCTGAAAAGAAAAGCCATCAGAGGATCAACAGAGGAAAACATTTCACTTTGGAAATGACGAATTAGCTAAAGTAATCACAAAAATGAAAGCTTGTGTTTGAAACTTGAAGACAAAAACTGCTATCAATAATTAAATAATATATAATTATTATTATTAATAATAATATATAATAATAATAATATTTATTATTATTATTATTATTATTATTATTATTTATTAATAATATTATTACTAAAATATTATTATTATTAATATATAATTAAAAAAATATATAATTAATAATAATAATAATAATTAAATAATACATAATTATTATTAATAATAATATATAATAATAAGATATATTATTATTATTTAATTATTATATATTATTTAATTATTATTTATTATTAATATTATTAATAATATTATTACTAATAATGATATTATTAGTAATATAATTATTTATATTATTAATAATATTATTACTAATAATATTATTATTAGTAATATATAATTAAACAATATATAATTAATAATAATATTATTATTATTATTATTATCAATAATATATAATTAAATAATATATAATTATTTTATAATTATTAAAAATAAATAATTGTGCACATTTTTGAACAGACAATGCGAAAATTTGAACTAGAGCAATAATATATTGCCTCTGGCGAATATGGGATG
The DNA here is from genome assembly GCA_038380435.1 of Ryuthela nishihirai. NCBI lineage: Eukaryota > Metazoa > Arthropoda > Arachnida > Araneae > Heptathelidae > Ryuthela > Ryuthela nishihirai. The sequence continues at coordinate 66,319,514 of JAWZYU010000019.1, read as the reverse complement.
TTCGATTTTAAAAAGAGTGATTTTTTTTTTATTTCTGCGTTTAATGACTTTTAAAAGAGTAAATTCGAAGTAATAAATAAGTAGGAGCATATATATATAGTAATATTTTATTAACAGCTATGAAACACAAAAATATATTTTTTTTTCATTTATCTCTTAAAACAACATAGTTGTAGAGGCCCTGTATAGGTAGAGGTTGAATAAATAATAAATACCGAGATGGCCAGCCTCTAACTATACAGAACCTCTACATAGTTGCGTTTTCCCCCACGCCCCCTAGTGACGAAAAGGCAAATCAATGCTGTCAATGTGCATTTCTTGAATTTAACACTCTACACCAAAATTTCGGTTTTTCTAGAACATATAGATCATTTACAGTACTCATTTAAGGTTTTGCATGTTCCAATTTTTTTAACACTAGAGGGTGCTGCTGAAGCTTTTGAGAGATTTGCAAAAAATGTGCCCGAAAGAGAAGTTTTAAATTATTTTCGGAAAACGCCGAGTCTCTACAGAACGGACAAACAGGAGACAAAGTGAAGGAAATCATTAGGAAATTTTCTTTCTGAAAAAATTGTCGCTTACTTTGTTCGTCTGGTTAAGCAGCAAACGCAATAAGTCTTTTAAACAAAAAGGAACTCTTTATTTAGGGTTCGGTTTTTTTTACCTCTGAGCGGCACTTTTTTGCACACCATGGGCTAAATGGCCAGGTCACATGGACCTCGAAGGCTCAGAGAAGGTTGGGGGAGGGGACCCACTGGAACAGCTGTTGGGAGACAGATGGTAGCCTCCCGTCAAGGCCATCCAGCGTGTTCTTTAACGTTGGGTTGTTTTACCTCTGAGCGGCACTTTTTTGCACACCATGGGCTAAATGGCCAGGTCACATGGACCTCGAAGGCTCAGAGAAGGTTGGGGGAGGGGACCCACTGGAACAGCTGTTGGGAGACAGATGGTAACCTCTCGTCAAGGCCATCCAGTGTGTTCTTTAACGTGCACAGGGTATGGCTCTCCCGCACACGGGGCCACGGCTTAACGTTCCATCCGACGGACGGCGGCCTTTCTAAGCCCATCGTTGTCCCCTACTGACCGTGGGCAGGGCGGGGAATTTTGCGGAGATAAATCTCAACGCTGACCCAGCTGGGACTCGAACCTGGGAACTACAGATTACGAGAGTGGAGCGCTACCGACTGAGCCACCCCCGCCCCCTTTATCTAGGAATATTTGTGCGGGAAAATTGGGCATAATTGCAAATGGACTTCGCATCAGTCGGAATTCAAAGCTTGATTAAATACTTTTATACTGAACAGGATGTTCAATATAAGACAATGAAATCAAGCTTCAGCGTCGATCAAAATAATAAACTTAACTATTAGAAGCTTCATTCGAATAATAGGCTTAACTAAATAGCAGTCGAACACGAATCTGAACAATTGACTTAACCGAACAGCACTTTCCAATCGAGAATCATTCTGCATAATTGGCTTAACCGAATATCAGTTTTCCGTCGACTATGAAGTTAAATAATAGGCTTAACTGCACACAAATTTCGCCCGAAAAGCATTCACTTACTATGCACAGATGCCTCTTGGTTCCAACGGCGGTAGCGATGACGTAGTTGGTTCCGTTTTCTTCCCAGCTGCCCCGGCACTGGAAACCTGGAGGAAGAGAAAAATCGGGGATTGAGGAGGAGGCTGAGTAAACTTCGTTTGCTCATCTGCTTGCAAGAGAGGAGAGAGGAAGTGTTAATGGAATTAGTTGCAAGAGAAAGGGGATTTCAAGTGGCGCTTAATGAGTCTAGCAGAGAGGGGGGGAGGGGAAAGTGGGTGGGTGGGTTGGAAGATGCACTTTGAGAAAATGAAGACGGGTAAAGAAGAGAGAGAAGAAGAAGCCTTTGCAAGGGCAACTTCTGTCTTGTCAACAGTCGCGCCTACGTTGTGGGAAGAGCACTTCTGTTAATAGGTGATAATCGCTATGACTCTCTAACACTCTGAAAATCTTGATGACTTGGCTACGTGCGTATATTTAGTTTAAAAGCCCGGATTCTTGATTAAAAGTCAAGTCTTTGGTGTGCAATTTCGCTTCTGCAGCTATTACTTGCGCCTCGCGCCTAGTATTTCGCTCGACTCAGCGTCAATTTTCATGATCTACATTTATTATTTACTTCAGGGTTGAGTTGCTTTAACTCTGCTAAATATGCTAAATATAACGTGCTAAATAGCCAGGTCACAAGGACCCCGAGGGCTCAGAGCATGGTAAGGAGACATATAGGAACACAGCCGAAAGAAGTAAGAAGATAGGTAAAAAGATTTGGGGCCTCTACTCTAATTGGGGGCGGAGGGGTGGCTCAGTCGGTAGAGCGCCAGGCTCGGAATCTGCAGTTCCCAGGTTCGAGTCCCAGCTGGGTCAGCGTTGAGACTTATCTCCGCAAAACTTCCCGCCCTGCCCACGGTCAGTAGGGGACACCGATGAGCTTGGAAAGGCCGCCGTCGGTCAGATGAGACGTTAAGCCGTGGCCCCATGTGCTGGAGAGCCATACCCTGTTCACGTTAAAGAACGCGCTGGATGGCCTTGACGGGAGGCTACCATCTGTCTCCCAACAGCTGTTCCAGTGGGTCCCCTTCCCCAACCTTCTCTGAGCCTTCGGGGTCCTTGTTGACCTGGCCATTTAGCCCATGGTGTGCAAGAAAGCGCCGCTCAGAGATAAAACAACCCAACCTGCTCTAATGGATGCTGCCATATTCAAATCTATTGGTTTTGCCTTTCTCACTGATCAACGCAAATCCCTTGAGGACTCGAACCATGGAAAAGCAGATTAGGCACTTGATATGCTATCGATTAAGCCAATCGTCGACGTCCTCTTTTTGTTGCTAGAATGGCGAGGGGGGGGGGGGGGAGGTTGAGGGAATTGGCTCAGTCGGTAGTGCGCCAGGCTCATAATCTGCAGTTCCCGGGTTCGAGTCCCACCTAGGCCAGAACTGAGATTTATCTCCGCTATCAGTAGGGGACACCGATGGGCTTGGATTTGGGTTGGGTTGTTTTACCTCTGAGCGGCACTTTTTTTGCACACCATGGACTAAATGGCCAGGTCACATGGACCCCGAAGGCTCAGAGAAGGTTGGGGAAGGGGACCCACTGGAACAGCTGTTGGGAGACAGATGGTAGCCTCCCGTCAAGGTCATCCAGCGTGTTCTTTAACGTGCACAGGGTATGTCTCTCCCGCACACGGGGCCACGGCTTAACGTCCCATGCGACCGACGGCAGCCTTTCCAAGCCCATCGGTGTCCCCTACTGACCGTGGGCAGGGCTGCGAATTTTGCGGAGATAAATCTCAACGCTGACCCAGCTGGGACTCGAACCGGGAACTACAGATTACGAGCCTGGCGCGCTACCGACTGAGCCACCCCCGCCCCACCGATGGGCTTAGAAAAGCCGACGTTCGTCGGATGGGACGTTCATGTGCAGGATAGCCACACCCTATGAACGTTAAAAGAACACGCTGGATGGCCTTGACGGAAGGCTACCATCTGTCTCCTAACAGTTGTCCAGTTGTTCCTCTCCCCCAACCTTCACTGTGCCCTTGGGGGTTCTAATGACATGGCCATTTAGCCCATTGTTTGCAAAACGTGTGCAACTCAGAGGTAAAACAAAGGTACCAGAATGGGAAAGACCATTAATGCTTTTTTAAATTGATCGCACGAGGTTCGTATATCATGAGATGCGCATTATTTCAGATCTAGGCATTCAGCTATTTTGAAGATTTGTCTCCAGAGAATTTGTGATGGATAACATTTCAGGAAGAAAAACTTCTCGTAGTAGTACTGATATTATTTTGAATGAACAAATCTTTAATATTTCATAGTTGGGTTGTTTTACCTCTGAGCGGCACTTTTTTGTGCACTATGGGCTAAATGGCAAGATCACAAGGACCCCGAAGGCTCAGAGAAGGTTGGGGGAGGGGACCCACTGGAACAAGCTGTTGGGAGACAGATGGTAGCCTCCCGTCAAGGCCATCCATCGTGCTCTTTAACGTTGGGTTGTTTTACCTCTGAGCGACACTTTTTTGCACACCATGGGCTAAATGGCCAGGTCACAAGGACCCCGAACGCTCAGAGAAGGTTGGGGGAGGGGGCCCACTGGAACAGCTGTTGGGAGACAGATGGTAACCTCCCGTCAAGGCCATCCAGCGTGTTCTTTAACGTTCACAGGGTATGCTGAATGGTCAGGTCACAAGGACTCTGGAGGCTCAGAGAAGGTTGGGGGAGGGAACCCACTGGAACAGCTGTTGGAGACAGATGGTAGCCTTCCGTCAAGGCCATTCAGTATGCTTTAACGTGCACAGGGTATGGCTCTCCCGCACACGGGGTCACGGCTTAACGTCTCATTCGACGGACGACGGCTTTTCCAACCCCATCGGTGTCCCCTACTGACCGTGGGCAGGACGGAGAGTTTTGCGGAGATAAATCTCAACGCTCACTCAGCTGAGACTCGAACCTGGGAACTGCAGATTAAAAGCCTGGCGCGCTACCGACTGAGACCCCCCCCTACTTAATATTTCAGAAATGTGATGAATAATTTACGAAGTGCGCCTGATTGTGACAACTGGTAATTGTAGCAAATTTTAAAAACATAAAAGAAATCATTGTCGCGAGAGAAAATAAACTTTAAAAGAAAAACTTGGAGCGCCATCACGATAAAAAAAATACCTTCCGTTCTAGAGCGAGCGATATTTGAATTATTGATTGTTCATCTGTTTCTTGTCGATTGGTTTTTTAACAGTAATAGGAAGTTTTTTTGTGATGAAGAAAAAAGGAAAACAATGTCGACTTGATTCTGGTCCCGATTTCTATTTCCCTTGTTTCTGAAGAATAAGAATAAAAGAAATTCACCCAGCATCTGCTGGACTTACTCTTGACTTTTCTCTCTGTGGTGCACTCCTGCAGCAGCTCCATCTTGTCCACAGCGGAGCACCCGGAGGTGAGGGTGGCAGTCCCTGAGCAAGGAGGCAGATCATCATCAAAGGCAATCATGTGAGACATGTGGTGGTGGCTCCCTTCCATCGAATAGATGCCAGCCAGAGGACATTCTAGAGAACCCGATGAAAGCGCTGCGAGAGAATGGAGAGAAAAAAAAAGAAAAACTACAATGGCATCGTGAGTTGGGAAGGTAGAAAATACATTTGACTTCAATAAACGTCTCTGTAGAAACCTGGAAGGGAGAATTTTCCTTACACGTAAAAATGATGTCTTATAGGAAATATGTGAAGAAACTTGAAAGCATCTTAGTTTTTGGTGAAAAAATATCTGGCTAGAGAATATTTAAACAGTTCTATTGTAAAAGGTGCCGCTATAAGAAAAATAATAATGATGTTAAAGCATGTCATGTGATTATTTACCCAGGGGTGAGTGGGGGTGGGGGTGTCATCCCTATTAATATTAATTTTTAAAGAATATTCTCTTAAAATACGCAAAATTCCCCGCCTTGCCCACGGTCAGTAGGGGACACCGATGGGCTTGGAAAGGCCGCCGTCCGTCGGATGGGACGTTAAGCCGTGGTCCCGTGTGCGGGAGAGCCATACCATGTGCACGTTAAAGAACACGCTGGATGGCCTTGACGGGAGGCTATCATCTGTCTCCCAACAGCTGTTCCAGTGGGTTCTCTCCCCCAACCTTCTCTGAGCCTTCGGGGTCCATGTGACCTGGCCATTTAGCCCATGGTGTGCAAAAAAGTGCCGCTCAAAGGTAAAACAACCCAACCCAACTCTTAAAATACCATTAGAAAAGAGGAAAAACGTATTTGTGCTGTTTGACCAGAATAATTATTTTGCACACAATGGACAGGTTAAAAGGACCCAAAATGCTCAGAGAATTTGGGGGGAGATTGGGAAGTTGTTTTCCTCTGAGCGGCACGTTTTTTGCACACAACGGGCTAAATGGCCAGGTCACAAGAACCCCGAGGGCTCAGAGAAGACGAAAAGGGGACCCACTGGATAGCTGTTAGGAGACAGATGATATCCTCTCACCGAGGCCATCCAGCGTGTTCTTTAACGTGCACAGGCTCTACCAAAAATGGGACCACGGCTTATATACAGGAATTGCATAACTTTTTGATAGGTATGAACAGAATGACTAGTTGCACAGACGAAGACAAACACATAATATGAAATATGATGAAAAAAAACAAAGTAAACTTAGGGGGAAGAAAAGGAAGGTTTAAGACAACAGAGAGTAATATTAAATGAGTGAACAGAGGGAAAATAGATTGCGGATAATCCAGACAAAGATGGGGAGATGTTGTTGGTCAAACGTTTCAATATTCTAATAGGAGTGGAGTAATACAGTTTTTGAATTTTGTTTTCGAATTTAAAGAAGTGGTATCGCTCGGTAGAGAGTTCCAAGTTGAGGTTGCTTGATAGGCCAAAAAAATTTCACCTTAGCTTTGAAAAACTTGAGAGTAGAAAATATTTTATTATCGGAGCGAAGGATGTGGCGATGTCGTAATCGAATATTGGGTGTAAGAATCGAATGAAGGGGATCAGACTTGTTATAAATAGTGTCGTGAATAAGGGTAATAAACCGCAGCTTTCTTTTAGATTCAAGAGTGGGAATTTGGTAGTTGGAACGAATATCATCAAGTGTTAGAGATTCTCGTTTGTTAAAATAGATTTTGCTGATGAATTTGAGAGTTTCATTTTGAACTTTTTCCAATTAAATTGGAATGGGGTGCCATATCATGGCATTCTTTAGGGTCGTGTCACATCCGCAACGTGGGGCGGGGGTGGCTCAATCGGTAGCGCGCCAGGCTCGTAATCTGTAGTTCCCAGGTTCGAGTCCCAGCTGGGTCAGCATTGAGATTTATCTCCGCAAAATTCCCCGCCCTTTCCACGGTCAGTAGGGGACACCGATGGGCTTAGAAAGGACGCCGTTCGTCGGATGGGACGTTAAGCCGTGTCCCCGTGTGCGGGAGAGCCATACCCTGTGCACGTTAAAGAACACGCTGGATGGCCTTGACGGGAGGCTACCATCTGTCTCCCAACAGCTGTTCCAGTGGGTCCCCTCCCCAACCTTCTCTGAGCCTTCGGGGTCCATGTGACCTGGCCATTTAGCCCATGGTGGGCAAAAAAGTGCCGATCAGAGGTAAAACAACCCAACCCATCCGCAACGTACGAATCCATTCTCGTGAACCACCTGCACCCAATGTTGCCGGCATTGTTCCCTAATGAACGTCCCTGGTTTCAAGCGGATAATGCATCCGTGCTTTATGCTAAACGTGTCAAGTTGTGGTTTGTAGAGGATGAGGTACAGCAGCTTCCCTGGCCACCTCAATCTCCAGACCTCGATATTATTGAACATCTGTGGGAATGTCTGGAGTGCAAGATCAGATCACACTTTCCACCTCCAGCATCACTGGCACAGTTGGGCCATATTTTACAGGAAAAATGGTCCCACATTCCATTACCATGTGTGCAAGTCTATTTCACGTCGAATTGCATCTGTTCTAACACCCGAGGTGGACCTACTACTACTACTACTCTATTATTAATAAAATGTTCTCCACAAACAGTACGTGTTTCCATTATTTTTATAAATCCCTGTTTGTATATACATGGTGAATCTGAAAAAGTGGGCAAAACTTTACGGGGTGGTAGAACGCAGCTATACGAGCAATATTCGTCATAGAATGTATGGTCGGAACGCAAACGGCGAGCCGCTAGGTGGCGTTGGAAATGGTATAAAAAGGTCGGTCCTTGCACCCAACGGCATTTCTACCGTGGATTGCCGAGAGGATGGCTGGTTATACTAACCACGAAATGGCGGATATGCACTTTGTGTACGGTGCGGCGGACGGGAATGCAAGTGAGGCACAGAGATGTTACCGCGACCGGTTTCCAATGAGATGCACTCCACATCGGAAAACCTTCGAGCGTTTGCATCGGCGACTGTGTGAAACGGGATCCTTCGCCGTGAATCACTTGCATTCCCGTCCGCCGCACCGTACACAAAGTGCATACCCGCCATTTCGTGGTTAGTATAACCAGCCATCCTCTCGGCAATCCACGGTAGAAATGCCGTTGGGTGCGAGGACAGATCCTTTTATACCATTTCCAACGCCATCTAGCGGCTCGTCGTTTGCGTTCCGACCATACATTCTGTGACGAATATTGCTCGTATAGCTGCGTTCTACCACCCCGTAAAGTTTTGCGCCCACTTTTTCAGATTCACCATGTATATATATATGAATTAGAGGGGAGGGGGGTAAGCATGAAACTAAGGAACTTTCGATATTGGCAGAATCGAAATTTGTACTGATGACCCCGATTACGAACGTGATTACACTTGTGATTTCTTCACTTTGTATTTTTTGATATCCAGTGGCTCACGTGGATTTTGTGCTAGGAGGGGATCATTGGATTGGATTGTTTTACCTCTGAGCGGCACTTTTTTGCCCACCATGGGCTAAATGGCCAGGCCACAAGGACCCCGAAGGCTCAGAGAAGGTTGTGGGAGGGGGCCCACTGGAACAGCTCTTGGGAGACAGATGGTAGCCTCCCGTGGTCATCCAGCGTGTTCTTTAACGTTGGGTTGTTTTACCTCTGAGCGGCACTTTTTTGCACACCATGGGCTAAATGGCCAGGTCACATGGACCCCGAAGGCTCAGAGAAGGTTGGGGGGGGGGCACTGGAACAGCTCTTGGGAGACAGATGGTAGCCTCCCGTGAAGGTCATCCAGCGTGTTCTTTAACGTGCACAGGGTATGGCTCTCCCGCACACAGGCCACGGCTTAACCTTCCATCCGACGGACGGCGGCCTTTTCAAGCCCATCGGTGTCCCCTACTGACCGTGGGCAGGGCGGGGAAATTTTTACGGAGATAAATCTGAACGCTGACCCAGCTGGGACTCGAACCTGGGAACTACAGATTACGAGCCTGGCGCGCTACCGACTGAGCCACCTCCACCCCAGGGAGGGGCCCAAGTTATTGCTAATTACTATTTGTAATTGGAAGGGGGGGAGGCTTAGTACTATTGGAGCAAATACATTTCGAGAGGGTTTGTATGTCATTTACCCTCCCGCCGTTTTTCTAAAACTTATTACTTACTACTTTAAGCTTTCGACAACTTTTCAGATGTCTCTTTTCTTATCTCATTCGAAAGGTATATTTTTGTTGGGATGGGGGGGCTTTTCCGTGAGGATCTTCTCTTGGGGCGTCACTGATTCATCAATGAGTTGGGGCGGGGGTGGCTCAGTCGGTAGCGCGCCAGGCTCGTAATCAGTAGTTCCCAGGTTCGAGTCCCAGCTGGGTCAGCGTTGAGATTTATCTCCGCAAAATTCCCCGCCCTGCCCACGGTCAGTAGGGGACACCGATGGGCTTGGAAAGGCCGACGTCCGTCGGATGGGAGGTTAAGCCGTGTCCCCGTGTGCGGGAGAGCCATACCCTGTGCACGTTAAAGAACACGCTGGATGGCCTTGATGGCGGGCTACCATCTGTCTCCCAACAGCTGTTCCAGTGGGTCCCCTCCCCCAACCTTCTCTGAGCCTTCGGGGTCCATGTGACCTGGTCATTTAGCCCATGGTGTGCAAAAAAAGTGCCACTCAGAGGTAAAACAACCCAACGTTAAAGAACACGCTGGATGGCCTTGACGGGAGGCTACCATCTGTGTCCCAACAGCTGTTCCAGTGGGTCCCCTCCCCCAACCTTCTCTGAGCCTTCGGGGTCCATGTGACCTGGCCATTTAGCCCATGGTGTGCAAAAAAAGTGCCACTCAGAGGTAAAACAACCCAACGTTAAAGAACACGCTGGATGGCCTTGACGGGAGGCTACCATCTGTCTCCCAACAGCTGTTCCAGTGGGTCCCCTCCCCCAACCTTCTCTGAGCCTTCGGGGTCCATGTGACCTGGCCATTTAGCCCATGGTGTGCAAAAAAAGTGCCACTCAGAGGTAAAACAACCCACGTTAAAGAACACGCTGGATGGCCTTGACGGGAGGCTACCATTTGTCTCCCAACAGCTGTTCCAGTGGGTCCCCTCCCCCAACCTTTTCTGAGCCTTCGGGGTCCATGTGACCTGGCCATTTAGCCCATGGTGTGCAAAAAAAGTGCCGCTCAGAGGTAAAAAAAACCCAACCCAACCCATCAGTGAGTTTCTGAAATAAACTAATAATAAACAGAGAAATTTTGTTAAAATACGATTAAATTTTTTAGTGTAAATGGGATTTAAATTTAGGAACCAGAATGGAATCAAATGTGTCAATAGTGAGTTTAAACTGTAATGACAAATATATACTTTTCACAAAGTTCAGGCAAATTTTTTGTCTGAATAGGTTCTTCGCCCTTTAGCGTAGTACTTTTTTAAGTGCCCGTATTTCCCCCACTTTTTTTTCTTTAATGAACACTGATAGTAATTGATTTAAGTGCCACTTACTTGTGAGGGTTACGATGTTAGTTGGATTTGATTCGAAGTTGTGACCACTGCAATCTTCTAACGCATGGGTATGTAATTTGTCTGCAAAGGAACGAAAGGAATATATTATTATTAATGAAAATAATTCGTAGGATTTATTCAGTTGAAAATACATCGAAACTAAAAATCATCATGTTATAAAGTTTTTGTGTTTAAAGACAATACAACTTCTGTTTATAAGTCTGTTTATACTAGCAAGCAGGCCCGAATCAAAGGGCAGATAAGAGGCAAAAAATTACTATACTTACTTATATTTTATATATTTTTCAAGAATATTTGTTTAAAAATCCGTAAAACTGGGGGGGGGGGGGCTCAGTCGGTAGCGTGCCAGGCTCGTAATCTGTAGTTCCCAGGTTCGAGTCCCAGCTGGGTCAGCGTTCAGATTTATCTCCGCAAAATTCCCCGCCCTGCCCACGGTCAATAGGAGACACCGATGGGCTTGGAAAGACCGCTGTCCGTCGGAAGGGACGTTAAGCCGTGGCCCGTTTGCGGGAGAGACATACCCTGTGCACGTTAAAGAACACGCTGGATGGCCTTGACGGAGGTCTACCATCTGTCTCCCAACAGCTGTTACAGTGGGTCCCCTCCCCCAACCTTCTCTGAGTCTTCGGGGTCCTTGTGACCTGGCCATGTAGCCCATGGTGTGCAAAAAAGTGCCGCTCAGAGGTAAAACAACCCAACCCAATCTAGTCATGCATTTGAAAAATTTCAAAAGCTACAAATCTGTTAAAAAAAAGACTGCAAACGTTTTCAGCAATTAATCACGCCCTCTCTCATCAATTGATCGTGAACCGTGGGAAATTGCCAAGTGCTACATCAAAGTGCATTGCAGGAATATCGGCGACTGTTTATCTGCCCGGAAGGATATTACACCTATTGTTTATATTAGATTTTTCACAAATACACACACAAAAAACTCAACCGTTTATCTCGTAATATCAAAATTACTTGACTCCAGCATTGGCTTACATTAAAAATACCGACATTTCTCTATGAATCTGACAAAGGATTTGAAGCTTTTAAATTTTCACATCACTTATAATGGACTAATTTTAGAACGTAATTTAAAATGATGTAAAAAAATTTAGTTTTATCAAATCATTACACTTTACTTAGAGTTCACTAGTAAGTGTAAAGTAAGTGTAAACAAAAATTGTTCATGAAACTTAGTAACAGATTTAATGATAAATTGATCGCAACAAATTAATACACTATTCTAGTACATATGTTGGTCTCTTCCATGTTATGTGACTGACTGATCGTCATAAGTGGGAGCGGGGGTGGTTCAGTCACGCCAGACTCGCAATCTGTAGTTCCCAGGTTCGAGTCCCAGTTGGGTCAGCCTTGAGATTTATCTCCGCAAAATTCCCCGCCCTGCCCACGGTCAGTAGGGGACACCGATGGGCTTGGAAAGGCCGCCGTCCGTCGGATGGGACGTTAAGCCGTGGACCCGTGTGCGGGAGAGCCGTACCCTGTGCACGTTAAAGAACACGCTGGATGACCTTGACGGGAGGCTACCATCTGTCTCCCAGTAGCTGTTCCAGTGGGTCCCCTCCCCAATCTTCTCTGAGCCTTCGGGGTCTTTGTGACCTGGCCATTTAGCCCATGGTATGCAAAAAAAGTGCCGCTCAGAGGTAAAACAACCCAACAACAACGTCATAAGTGATATTTTTTTTAGTGCAAACTTATTTTCACGAGATTTGAATGTTACTTCTCATTCACATAATATAGAAATATCCTAACATTCACATAATATAGAAATATTCACATAATAATATATCATTCACATAATATAGAAATGTCCTAACATTCACATAATATAGAAATATTCACATAATATATCATTCACATAATATAGAAATGTCCTAACATTCACATAATAATATATCATTCACATAATATAGAAATGTCCTAATATTCACATAATAATATATCATTCACATAATATAGAAATATCCTAACATTCACATAATATAGAAATATTCACATAATAATATATCATTCACATAATATAGAAATATCCTAACATTCACATAATATAGAAATATTCACATAATAATATATCATTCACATAATATAGAAATGTCCTAACATTCACATAATATAGAAATATTCACATAATAATATATCATTCACATAATATAGAAATGTCCTAATATTCACATAATAATATATCATTCACATAATATAGAAATATCCTAACATTCAAATAATATAGAAATATTCACATAATAATATATCATTTACATAATATAGAAATGTCCTAACATTCACATAATATAGAAATATTCACATAATATATCATTCACATAATATAGAAATGTCTTCCCATAATGGAGGAAAGTGTATGCATTGAAAATAATCGTATACTTACTTGAGGTCTGAATCTCGACCACATGAGGAGCACGTTTGTGAAGCCTGAGGCACGTGTAACCATTTTTGCTGCAATTGAAAGAATTCAGTATTTAATGATGGTGGATAAACAAATACTCAGTTACAACATTGAACAATATAATAATAACTTCACGAGACTACAAAGATATTGAATGTCTGCTTTTACTTGATTTGCGCATGGCAGAGTTGAGATGAAAACGACATGGAACTCAGAGGAAATGTGCAGAATTCCTCTAAATTGCTACATACTGTGGAGAGCAATGCATAAGCTAATTAAGCAACAGCTTAGGAGGGCCTCATGATTATGAGGAGCCTTAAAAAATCAAGTTTAAAGTTTATTGTGTCGCGTTTTTTTATTTTCATATTAATCTATTGTGCAAACACCGTTCATCTTAGCTTTAAAAGGGCGGGGTGGCTCAGTCGGTAGCGCGCCAGGCTCGTAATCTGTAGTTCTCAGGTTCGAGTCCCAGCTGGGTCAGCGTTGAGATTTATCTCCGCAAAACTCGCCGCCTTGTCCACGGTCAGCAGGGGACACCGATGGGCTTGGAAAGGCCGCCGTCCGTTGGATGGGACGTTAAGCCGTGGCCCGGTATGTGGGAGAGAGAGAGACATACCCTGTGAACTTTAAAGAACACGCTGGATGGCCTTGACGGGAGGCTACCATCTGTCTCCTAACAGCTGTTCCAGTGGGTCCCCTCCCCCAACCTTTTCTGCACCTTCGGGGTCCTTGTGACCTGGCCATTTAGCCCATGGTGTGCTAAAAAGTATCGATCAGAGGTAAACAACCCAACTCTCAGTTTTAAAAAGTATTTATTGCATAGTACTGCTAGTATAATGTTTTCACCACATCAATTCATATTTTAACGTTCCTTTCAGTCAGAATAATGAATATATGACTAATTTCGACTTTCGAAATTTTGGGGCTTCTTAAACTTCTCATAGCTGAGGGCTTCAGAAAGTCAAAGTCCGCCCCTGCTGGTTATCACATACCATTAGTGGTGGATTAGAAAAAATATTTCGTTAAATCTAGAATTTTAAATTCTTTATCAAAATATCTGTAAATGATACGATTATATATATATAATGGTATTATAGTTTATAAATGCTTCAGGAGTTCCGAACGTTTTGTGAACACTCTACGAAACTTCTTAACCGAACTCAAAGTTTTGGGATTAATTTCGCTGCGTTAGGTCTTTACGACTTGGTTACGTTGGGTTGTTGTATTACCTCTGAGCGGCACATTTTTGCACACCATGGGCTAAATGGCCAGGTCACAAGGACCCCGAAGGCTCAGAGAAGGTTAGGGGAGGGGACCCACTGGAACAGCTGTTGGGAGACAGATGGTAGCCTCCCGTCAAGGCCATCCAGCGTGCTTGGTTACGAATGCAACTAAGAAGGCTTTTAAAGACTAAATAATTTTGTAGCTTTCAAGAAATACTTTGTGGGGGAAAAGTGAGCTTTGCCTTTAAATGTGATTCGAACCCACGCCTCTCAATTTGCATGCCAGGTGCTCTAAATACCAACTGCGACTTTTACACACACACATATATATAACAATTAGATATATAAATGAGAGAGCTGGTGATAGCTTAGTATTTAGAGCACGTGGAATGTAACTGGAAAGCCTGGGTTCGAATCCCATTCATTGGCAAAATTCTCTACTTCTATGTGAATAGGTAATTTTCGTATTTACTATTGATTCCTTAACTCTGCAGCTTGTTGCGACCTTAAGGTACTTTTTCGCCACTAGAGTCATATCAGCACTACTATATTGCTATTATCCACTGCATTATCAGGCACAATGGCCATGCTGATGTGAATTTTCTGTTTCAACTGCTATTATACACTGCCTACAATAAAATTTCACATGTTTTTTGAATGTGATTGGGTTGTGTTGTTTTACCTCTGAACGGCACTTTTTGAAAACCATGGGCTAAATGGCCAGGTCACAAGGACCCCGAAGGCTCAGAGAAGGTTGGGGGAGGGGACCCACTGGAACAGTTGTTGGGAGACAGATGGTAGCCTCCCGTCAAGGCCATCCAGTGTGTTCTTTAACGTGCACAGGGTATGGCTCTCCCGCACACGGGGCCACGGTTTAACGTCCCATCCGACGGACGGCGGCCTTTCCAAGCCCATCGGTGTCCCCTACTGACCGTGGGCAGGGCGGGGAATTTTGCGGAGATAAATCTCAACGCTGACCCAGCTGGGACTCGAACCTGGGAACTACAGATTACGAGCCTGGTGCGCTACCGACTGAGCCACCCCCGCCCCTATGCGAATGGGAATCTAATTCCAAAATTCTAAAAGTTCTAAAGTAGAAATTTTAATGGCAAAATGTGGCTGATGATCAAGATCATAATAAAATGTATTTAAATCTCTATTTTTAACAATATTCGTTATGTATTTAGACATTCGTATACATTTTAGAAGTTTGTCTTATGACTATTTCAATATTTGTTTATTGTGTTTTTTTTTTACAAAACAAGGTAATTTATTGTTAAATAATCCTTTTTGTTTACTACCAACGAATTCCACAGAAATCTGAGCTTAAATAGAAATGGATTCCCGTGTTCTCTATGGGGGGCGGGGGTGGCTCAGTCGGTAGCGCATCAGGCTCGTAATCTGTAGTTCCCAGGTTCGAGTCCCAGATGGGTCAGCGTTGAGATTTATCTCCGCAAAATTCCCCGCCCTGCCCACTGTTAGTAGGGGACACCGATGGGCTTGGAAAGGCCGCCGTCCGTCGGATGGGACGTTAAGCCGTTGCCCCGTGTGTGGGAGAGCCATACCCTGTGCACGTTAAAGAACACGCTGGATGGCCTTGACGGGAGGCTACCATCTGTCTCCCAACAGCTGTTCCAGTGGGTCCCCTCCCCCAACCTTCTCTGAGCCTTCGGGGTCCATGTGACCTGGTCATTTAGCCCATTGTGTGCAAAAAAGTGCCGCTCAGAGGTAAAACAACCCAATGTTAAAGAACACGCTGGATGGCTTTGACGGGAGGCTACCATCTGTCTCCCAACAGCTGTTCCAGTGGGTCCCCTCCCCCAACCTTCTCTGAGCCTTCGGGGTCCATGTGACCTGGTCATTTAGCCCATGGTGTGCTAAAAAGTGCCGCTCAGAGTTAAAACAACCCAACGTTAAAGAACACGCTGGATGGCCTTGACGGGAGGCTACCATCTGTCTCCGAACAGCTGTTCCAGTGGTTCCCCTCCCCCAACCTTCTCTGAGCCTTCGGGGTCCATGTGACCTGGCCATTTAGCCCATTGTGTGCAAAAAAGTGCCGCTCAGAGGTAAAACAATCCAACCCAACCCGTGTTCTCTTGTAAAGGAGTGGCATGCAAAAGAAGTTTGTGGCGATTGAATAGTTGCATGTTACGAAATCATGAAATGGCAAGAGGTTGCTTTGAATGCTTCTTTGCTTCTAAAAATCTACTGCTTAGGGTTAACCTAAACTGTTCCATTGCGTGACAGAGAATTATTTATTTCTTTTACAACGCGCACTTTAGCTTATGGCTCCACCTTTAAAAGAAATAAAAATTGTTTTCCGTCTCTTTTGTATTGCTGCTGCATTCTTTATGGAAGTCTCTATCTCGTGGTGCAGAAGTTGGTTCACTTGACTGCAGCCTGAAAAATTGCATGGGAGTTGGGGCGTGCTCGGGGCAGATGATTGATAAAAAAAAAAGTCGTTATTTTGACTGCACTCGAACGATTGATGATGGAAAGTCGGAAATCTATTAACATTTTATGTTATAAGAGATGAAGAGAACGATCGATCTTTAAAGTCTCGACCCTTTGACGAAGTGGTATCGCGTTGGTTTGCAGTGACTTTGCAAATCAGGTGTTCGGGTTCGAGTCACGGTTATGGCATGACCGTTTGTTCTGTTATAACCTGTATATAAGCTGGGGCGGGGGTGGCTCAGTCGGTAGCGCGCCAGGCTCGTAATCTGTAGTTCCCAGGTTCGAGTCCCAGCTGGGTCAGCGTTGAGATTTATCTCCGCAAAATTCCCCGCCCTGCCCACGGTCAGTAGAGGCCGTCCGTCGGATGGGACGTTAAGCCGTGGACCGTGTGCGGGAGAGCCATACCCTGTGCACGTTAAAGAACACGTTGGATGTCCTTGATGGGAGGCTACCATCTGTATCCCAACAGCTGTTCCAGTGGGTCCCCTCCCCCAACCTTCTCTGAGCCTTCGGGGTCCATGTGACCTGGCCATTTAGCCCATGGTGTGCAAAAAAGTGCCGCTCAGAGGTTAAACAACCCAACCCAAAGATCCCAAAGCTTCACAGCTGAGTAAGGGAAGAGAGCCAACTGACAGCTTTTGATGCTGGATGGGAAGCCTTCTGCCAAGGCCATGCAGTGTATTTCTTAACGTGCATATATGGAGCCATGGCTTAATGTCCCATACGACGGAAGGTTGGCTTTCCACGTCCATCAGATGCACTTCCTCCCCGAGGGAAAGGTGGTGAAAAATTCAGCCCAGGTACAGAGAAACTCGAACCTGAGAACATTAGATAACGAACCTGGTGCGCTACGAAATAAACCAACCAAGTCTCGCCTCTGGAACTCATTAATTATTTCCAGTGTAAATATCGTGGAGTTAGCTAATCTCATTCCTTCATCCTGTAGTTAATTTATTTCTATATTGGGTTGGGTTGTTTTACCTCTGAGCGGCACTTTTTTTGTACACCATGGTCTAAATGGCCAGGTCACAAGGACCCCGAAGGCTCAGAGAAGGTTGGGGGAGGGGACACACTGGAACAGCTGTTGGGAGATAGATGGTAGCCTCCCGTCAAGGCCATCCAGCGTGTTCTTTAACGTGCACAGGGTATGGCTCTCCCGCACACGGGGCCACGGCTTAACGTCCCATCCGACGGACGGAGGCCTTTCTAATCCCATCGGTGTCCCCTACTGACCGTGGGCAGGGCGGGGAATTTTGCGGAGATAAATCTCAACGCTGACCGAGCTGGGACTCGAACCTGGGAACTACAGATTATGAGTCTGGCGCGCTACCGACTGAGCCACCCCCGCCCCTTCTATTATATGAAGTCACGCTTTGTTATTTGAGTGGAACCATTTTTATCTTACCCTGATTCGCTCTTAACGAACAATCTGTCCGTCTGCAGTAATTTGGTTCCAAACATTAATTTGTAACAAAAAAATCTCTTTAACAATTGTATTTATGTTTCAGTAACAAAATTCCTTAAAAAGAAGAAGACAAAATATTTGCTTCTCTGAAATTATTGGGCGGGGGTGGGGGGTATCATCATATAATCTTCCGAGTTTTAAGTGTGCCAGTATTGAGATTTATATAGCCCAGGTACACAGAAACTCAAAAAATTATATAGCATAAAAATTCAGTGCAGAAAGGGACACCAATAAACTTGGAAAGACGTCTCCCTGATGGGTGGCTATCCGTGGTCCTGTGTGCAGGAAACTTGTATACCCTGTGCACATCAAAGAACATGTTGGATGGTCTTGACGAGATTTTTCCATCTGTCTCCTGACAGCTCTGCAGTGGATCCTCTTTCCCAAAGAGGCGGGGGTGGCCCAGTCTGTAGCATGCCAGGCTCGTTATCTGTAGTTTCCAGGTTCAAGTCCCAGCTTGGTTAGCGTTGAGATTTATCTTCGCAAAATTCCCCGCCCTGTCCAAGGTGAGTAGGGGACACTGATGGTCTTGGAAAGGCTGCCGTCCGTCGGATGTGAGGTTAAGCTGTGGCCCCGTGTGCGGGAGAGCCATACCCTGTGCACGTTAAAGAACATGCTGGATGGCCTTGACGGGAGGCTACCATCTGTCTCCCAACAGCTGTTCCAGTGGGTCCTCTCCCCCAACCTTCTCTGAGCCTTCGGTGTCCATGTGACCTGGCCAGTTAGCCCATGGTGTGCAAAAAAGTGCCGCTCAGAGGTAAAACAACCCAACGTTAAAGAACACGCTGGATGGCCTTGACGGGAGGCTACCATCTGTCTCCCAACAGCTGTTCCAGTGGGTCCCCTCCCCCAATCTTGTCTGAGCCTTCGGGTTACTTATGACCTGGCCATTTAGCCCATGGTGTGCAAAAAAGTGCCGCTCATAGGTAAAACAACCCAACGTTAAAGAACACGCTGGATGGCCTTGACGGGAGGCTACCATCTGTATCCCAACAGCTGTTCCAATGTGTCCCCTCCCCCAACCTTCTCTGAGCCTTCGGGGTCCATGTGACCTGGCCATTTAGTCCATGTTGTGCAAAAAAGTGCCGCTCAGAGATAAACCTCACCTAACCCTTTCCCAATATTCTCTGAGCCTCTGTCAGCGTGATTATTTATTGAGAACCGTGGTTATGACCCTCCATTAGCTTATGGTAATCCATCAAACGACCATGATGGCATAAACTTAAAAAAAGTTTGGGAATTTCTCTGAATGTCCAACAGTTTTTTTTTTCTTGTTGCTAAAGCAGAATCTTTGAAGAGATGACCTCAAGAGAGACAAAGGAAAAAGATTTAGAATACTCTCATGAAAATTTTATGTCTCGGGTACTTTTTAAGACACCCAATTTTTTATCAATAGCTTGTTTTCAAGAATAGGTTACATCATTCAGCTCTGTTTAAGAGGTTATTTTTGTAGAGCGAAACGGATTCTTACCATCCGTAAGTGACATGGACGACGAACTGCGCATAGTTAGTGGTCTGCACCACTTCCTGTGTGCAGACCACCCTCTTGACCACATCTCCCGTGGTCGTATTGGACACTCGGAAAGAGACATTTCTGTGGTTCATGTCGTAAGTGAGACGGCCGTCCAGCGCCCTCCAGTGGTGGTACATGGTGAACCACTCCGGGTAATGGCATTTGGCGTGAGGATGATTCGCTGAAAACGAAAATATTTCGGTTTAGAAAGGATCAAAATAATGGTTAAAGGAATAAAACAAAAACTATGAAACTATATAAATATTGCTAAAATCTATATATATATTAAAATAAAAAGCGAAAAGTTTGTTATAAATACAAATAAAGGAAACAATTGAAGTAATTTGCTGAAAAAAATTTGGTTTCGTTATGTGGTCTACGTTTAGCGATTATGATGCTTCTGGAAGAGGTGGGTTCGAATCCCACTCAGGACGAAACCAAGTTGTTTTCAGCAAATTATTTCCAAGTGTTTCTTCTTCACAGGACATTTTCCTGTTATACTTGGTCAGTAGGGGACACCGATGGGCTTGGAAAGGCCGCCGTCCGTCGGATGGGACGTTAAGCCGTGGCCCCGTATGAGGGAGAGCCATACCATGTGAACGTTAAAGAACACACTGAATGGCCTTGACGGGAGGCTACCATCTGACTCCTAACAGCTGTCCCAGTGGGTCCCCTCCCCCAACCTTCTCTGAGCCTTCGGGGTCCTTGTGACCTGGATATTTAGCGCATAGTGTGCAAAAAAGTGCCTATCAGATGTGAAACAATCCAAACAACAAAAGTTGAAGCTAGCAAAGAAAATCTCGACATAGGCATAATGAGAACTGGAACCTGAGAACGCAATATTAGGAGCTCATCTCAGGAACGGATTAACATAATGATCGGGGGGGGGGGGAGCTCAAAGAGGGTATCACTTTTAAGGAGGAAAATATTAAAAATTTTCGGAAAGATTCTAATAAAAGAAAAAGAGTTGGGTTGTTTTACCTCTGTGCGGCATTTTTTGCACACAATGGGCTAAATGGCCAGGTCACAGAGACTCCCGAGGCCATCCAGCGTGTTCTTTAACGTGCACAGGGTATGGATCTCCCGCACACGGTGCTACGGCTTAACGTCCCATCCGACGGACGGCGACCTTTCCAAGCCCATCGGTGTCCCCTACTGACCATGGGCAGGGCGGGGGAATTTTACGGAGATAAATCTCAACGCTGACCCAGCTGGGACTCCAACCTGGGAACTACAGATTACGAGCCTTAGCCGCTACTGATTGAGCCACACCTGCCCTTCCCCAGGGGCGGGTGTGGCTCAATCGTTGGAAGGCAGATGGTAGCCTCCCGTCAAGGCCATCCAGCGTGTTCTTTATGGCTCTCCCGCACACGGTGCTACGGCTTAACGTCCCATCCGACGGACGGCGACCTTTCCAAGCCCATCGGTGTCCCCTACTGACCGTGGGCAGGGCGGGGAATTTTGCGGAGATAAATCTCAAGGCTGACCCAGCTGGGACTCGAACCTGGGAACTGCAGATTATGAGACTGGCGCGCTAAAGACCGAGCCACCCCCGCCTCGACCAATAAAAGAGAGACGAAAGAATGACAAATTTGAAAGCAATAAAGCGATTCATGGGGGGGGGGGGGGGGCTTAAGTGAATAAAAATTTTATCTCTATAAGATTCGTAATGTTATTGTCCTCTTCGCCCGATAGTAGATAAAGCTAGCTTTAAAACATCTGCAACATAATTAATACTTTTAACCGTGTAAACAAAATATTTCGGTTTTTGCAGTTCTTGAATGAAATTGTAGATGCAATGTAAAAAATTTTAACTAATGAAATATTTTTTATTTTATTTTAGAAAATTCCTCAAAGCTTGTTCTGCCTCTCATAACAAAACATTTTTTTGAATAGTTGCGTTTAATGCCCGTGCACCAAATTTGTCCCTCTCTATTAGATAACTTGCCACTGATCGATGTGTGTGGGTGAAAAAATCGTCTTGTTTTCGATTTGGCCAAGGTCCAAAGAATTTTAATCCTTTAATCCGTCCAAGGTTTAACCCCTTAAGCCACCCCATGAATCGCTTTATTGCTTTCAAATTTGTCATTCTTTCGCCTCTCTTTTATTGGTCGAAGCAGGGGTGGCTCAGTCGGTAGCGCTCCAGGCTCATAATCTGCAGTTCCCAGGTTCGAGTCACAGCTGGGCCAGAGTTGAGATTAATCTCCGCAAAACTCCCCACCATGCCACGGTTAGTAGGGGACACCGATGGGCTTGGAAAGATCGTTGTCCGTCGGATGGGACGTTAAGCCGTAGCACCGTGTGCGGAAGAGCCATACCCTGTGCACGTTAAAGAACACGCTGGATGGCCTTGACGGGAGGCTACCATCTGTCTCCCACAGCTGTTCCAGTGGGTTCCCTCCCCCAACCTTCTCTGAGCCTTCAGTGTTCTTGTGACCTGGCCATTTAGCCCATGGTGTGCAAAAAAGTGCCGCTCAGAGGTAAAACAACCCAACGTTAAAGAACACGCTGGATGGCCTTGACGGGAGGCTACCATCTGTCTCCCAACAGCTGTTCCAATGGGTCCCCTCCCCCAACCTTCTCTGAGCCTTCAGTGTTCTTGTGACCTGGCCATTTAGCCCATGGTGTGCAAAAAAGTGCCGCTCAGAGGTAAAACAACCCAACGTTAAAGAACACGCTGGATGGCCTTGACGGGAGGCTACCATCTGTCTCCCAACAGCTGTTCCAATGGGTCCCCTCCCCCAACCTTCTCTGAGCCTTCAGTGTTCTTGTGACCTGGCCATTTAGCCCATAGTGTGCAGAAAAGTGCCGCTCAGAGGTAAAACAATCCAACGTTAAAGAACACGCTGGATGGCCTTGACGGGAGGCTACCTTCTGTCTCCCAACAGCTGTTCCAGTGGGTCCCCTCCCCCAACCTTCTCTGAGCCTTCGGGGTCCTTGTCACCTGGCCATTTAGCCCATGGTGTGCAAAAAATGCCTCACAGAAATAAAACAACACAACTCTTTTTCTTTTATTAGAATCTTTCCGAAAATTTTTAAAAATATTTTCTTCCTTAAAATCGTCTTTTTTTCGATTTGGCCGGGGTCCAAAAAATTTTAATCCTTTAATCCATCGATGGCTCATCTACCGACATCAACTCCTTGCCAGATTGATCCTTTATGGAAAAGACTGTTACGAAGGTCTATAGAAAGGTCGAAGGTGGAAAGGTTACCTTTCCTCAGATGCATGGTGCGAGATCCCTCATTTGCAGTGAAGAGGCCATCACACGTTGCATCTCCTGATTGGG
The DNA here is from genome assembly GCA_038380435.1 of Ryuthela nishihirai. Lineage (NCBI taxonomy): Eukaryota > Metazoa > Arthropoda > Arachnida > Araneae > Heptathelidae > Ryuthela > Ryuthela nishihirai. Next base: position 66,296,729 of record JAWZYU010000019.1, on the reverse strand, counting down.
CCACCTGGTACACGTTGCCATCTTCTTCTTGCTCATAGATCTGGAAGAAAAAGAGAAAAACTTTCATTTCCTGGGCCAGGGAAGCAAAATGCTTTTAATTATTAAGAGGTCAGACTCATTGCACGCAATCTCTATTCCGTTGTGTTATATAAGGTGCCCAAAAAAGCACTGTACAGTCGCTCAAAAAAAATCCGAACGCTACGGTTGATTACAGAATTCAGAAAAAATATCTGGCAACGATTTTTTTTAGAAATTAGTGATCTGGCAACCTTCGTGTCACGTGACACGAAGGTGCCAGATCACTAATTTCTAAAAAAAATCGTTGCCAGATCACTAATTTCTAAAATAAAATCGTTGCCAGATATTTTTTCTGAATTCTGTAATCAACCAGGGTGTTCGAATATTTTTTTGAGCGACTGTACAGCGTGAGAATTACGTCACCAATTACTTCGAACGACTTAACTGAAAAATAAGGAATAAGTTGTGGAAATTAGGAAGATTTTGTGTGAAAGGAAACGAATTTATTCTCAGTCTGTACACGATAAGACAATCCAAAGAATGTTTCATGCGGTGTGTGCATGGAGGTTAATTAGTTTAATAGTGTTGATTCTGTTATTGGACTGGCAAGAAAAAGAATGATGTTTAGGGTTGGGTTATTTTACCTCTGAGCGACACTATTTTGCACACCATGCGCTAAATGGCCAGGTCACATGGATCCCGAGGGCTCAGAGAAGGCTGGGATTCACTGGAACGGCTGTTGGGAGACAGATGGTAGCCTCTCGTCAAATCCATCCGGTGTGTTCTTTAATGTTGGGTTGTTTTACCTCTGAGCGGCACTTTTTTGCACACCATGGGCTAAATGGCCAGGTCACATGGATCCCGAGGGCTCAGAGAAGGCTGGGATTCACTGGAACGGCTGTTGGGAGACAGATGGTAGCCTCTCGTCAAATCCATCCGGTGTGTTCTTTAATGTTGGGTTGTTTTACCTCTGAGCGGCACTTTTTTGCACACCATGGGCTAAATGACCAGGTCACAAAGACCCCGAAGGCTCAGAGAAGGTTGGGGGAGGGGACCCACTGGAACAGCTGTTGGGAGACAGGTGGTAGCCTCCCGTCAAGGCCATCCAGCGTGTTCTTTAACGTTGGGTTGTTTTACCTCTGAGCGGCACTTTTTTGCACACCATAGGCTAAATGGCCAGGTCACATGGACCCCGAAGGCTCAGAGAAGGTTGGGGGAGGGGACCCACTGGAACAGCTGTTGGGAGACAGATGGTAGCCTCCCGTCAAGGCCATCCAGCGTGTTCTTTAACGTGCACAGGGTATGGCTCTCCCGCACACGGGGCTACGAGTTAATGTCCCATCCGACTGACGGCGGCTTTTCCAAGCCCATCGGTGTACCCTACTGACCGTGGGCAGGGCGGGGAATTTTGCGGAGATAAATCTCAACGCTGACCCAGCTGAGACTCGAACCTGGGAACTACAGATTACGAGCCTGGCACGCTACCGACTGAGCCACCCCCGCCCCGAATGATGTTTAGGATATTTGATGAATTAAATTCGTTAATGGAACAAGCAGAGTTGATCTCAACTTTTCTGTAGGAAGAGATTATCATTTGTTACATAATTATACTTAGGAATTGGTAAGGTTATTCTTTATAGAGTGCAGATTTATTTTTATACTGATTTTGATTTGTGTCAGTTGAGTTTGTATAAATGTTTTCATTTATACTTTTGTAATAAATTACATTATCTTAGAATTATAATTGTTAAGTACTATTTTTTTAAAACTCACACTGTGTTCCATCCGTTTAATCCATAACAATATCATTAATATGATCGAATTGCTGCCAGTACATCGATGACTGAAAGAAGTTTGTACAGAAGACAAAATACTTACAAAACATCGGAATTTGTCTTCATCCGCCTTGGCGACTTTGTGCTCGAGTTTGCCCACCAGGTATCGTGTGGAGCCATCTTTCCAATTCGCGAGACACACGAGCTCTTCCACTGAAAAGGAGAGTGAAGAGAAAGTAAATGAAAAAGGCAATTTACATATTTTGTGCTTCAAAACCTCTTCGCGCATTCATCATTGGGATTGATTCCAGTTCGCTGATTTTTCAACCATCGCCAAGCAGGTGCTGGCGAAATATTTTATATTCCCACTCAAATAAATTTCTTATTTCACGAATGCTTTGTAAAGTAATGAAAGCCGTTTAGAATAACTTATTTTTCAATCTAACAGATATGTACAGTTGATTTACAGACGCTCAAAAAAGTATCCGAACACTATGGTTGATCACAGAGTTCAGAAATGTATGGCAATGTTGCTGTTCCGCCATTTCTCGAATATTGCAGAGTTGGGTTGGGTTGTTTTACCTCTGAGCGGCACTTTTTTGCACACCATGGGCTAAATGGCCAGGTCACATGGACCCCGAAGGCTCAGAGGTTGGGGGAGGGGACACACTGGAACAGCTGTTGGGAGACAGATGGTAGCCCCCCTCAAGGCCATCCAGCGTGTTCTTTAACGTGCACAGGGTATGTCTCTCCTGCACACGGAGCCACGGCTTAACGTCCCATCCGACGGACGGCGGCCTTTACCAAGCCCATCGGTGTCCCCTACTGACCGTGGGCAGGGCGGGGAATTTTGCGGAGATAATTCTCAACGCTGACCCAGCTGGGACTCGAACCTGGGAACTACAGATTACGAGCCTGGCGCGCTACCGACTGAGTCACCCCCGCCCCGTTCGTGTTCTTTAACGGGCACAGGGTATGGCTCTCCCGCACACGGGGCCACGGCTTAACGTCCCATCCGACGGATGGCGGTCTTTCCAAGCCCATCGGTGTCCCCTACTGACCGTGGGCAGGGCGGGGAATTTTGCGGAGATAAATCTTAACGCTGACCAAGCTGGAACTCGAACCTGGCGCGCTACCGACTGAGCCATCCCCGCCCCCTAATACTTCAGAGAAAGATGGAAAAACTTGGGTCAATTTTTTTCAATATTTTGAAATTCGGAAAAAGTATTAAAAGCATAGGTATTGTTAGTTGATATTTATGTCCTTAGCAGGGATTTAAAAAAAAAGAAATGGCAGACAAATTCAGCCTTAATCTGAAATTTCCTTCCTATATGCAAAACATAAGCAAGATTACCCGAGATTAATCTGTTAGATTTATTTATAGAGCTTTATTATTTTGAATTTTAAAAAAATCTCTTTTTCTAAATAACAATTAGGATCTATTTTCGGCGTTTTTTAAAGCTAAAAGAGTTTTCTCCTTTTAAGGGGGGGGGGGGGGGGGAAATACGAATAAAAAGATGAATTTGTTCGTTAAACGAGACTTTTTTAATTCCTTTTTTCTCCAGAAGAGTGTAAAATCGGTTTTATTCTTTTCACGAGACTGGAGTTTTGAATTTCTTTGCTCTGCAGAGATTAAAAAAAAAAACTTAATGAAAGACATTGAAACAAAAAATTAAAACTGGCAAATTTTCTGCGGTAAAAAGTATTATTTCTTCATTTGAAGCTTTTTTTGCGAATGTTAGTTTATTTTTTCATATCGTTGAAATGAAAAAAACGCTTAAGTTGCTGATAAAATTCTGTTCGTTTCATTGGCTGTTGGATCTTTTTTTTAGTTTTTTTTTTTCTCCGGAAGCTGGAAAAGTGTTTAGAATTTTTTTGATAGCTTTGTTTCCTTGGGGTTTTTTCTTTTTCTTTTTCCCACTGTGTGGAATAATCCCTCGTTTTCATTTTTTGCTTTCTACATCATCTTGTGAGAAAATAATTTTTTTTCCAAAAAAAAAAAGAGGACCATGTCATGAATGCTTATAAAGATTAGTGCACAGAGTCTTTGCCATTTTAAGCTGCTAGTCTTATCAGATTTGAAAGGAACGCATTCTTTCACAAGAGAAATTTAACTAGAACGAAAAACGAAAACTGAAAGGAACTGAGATTGACGTTTGTAGTGGATGCTTTTAAATATTTTTCCCCATGCCATTCAACTCTAGTAGGGGCGGTGGTAGCTCAGCGACAGGATCGTAATCTGTAGTTCCCCGGTTCGAGTCCCAGCTGGGTCAGCATTGAGACATCTCCGCAAAACTCCCCGCCCTGTCCACGGTCAGTAGGGGTCACCGATGGGTTTTAAAAGGCCGCCGTCCGTCGGATGGGACGTTAAGCTGTGGCCTCGTGTGCGGGAGAGTCACACCCTGTGCACGTTAAAGAACACGCTGGATGGCCTTGATGGGAGGCTACCATCTGTATCCCAACAGCTGTTCCAGTGGGTCCCAACCTTCTCTGAGCCTTCGGGGTCCATGTGACCTGGCCATTTAGCCCATGGTGTGCAAAAAAGTGCCACTCAGAGATAACCCAACCCCGCCCTGTCCATGGTCAGTAGGAGACACCGATGGGCTGACCTTGGAAAGGCCGCCGTCCGTCGGATGGGACGTTAAGCCGTGGTCCCGTGTGCGGGAGAGCCATACCCTGTGCACGTTAAAGAACACGCTGGATGGCCTTGACGGGAGGCTACCATCTGTCTCCCAACAGCTGTTCCAGTGGGTCCCCTCCCCCAACCTTCTCTGAGCCTTCGGGGTCCTTGTGACCTGTTCATTTAGCCCATGGTGTGCAAAAAAGTGCCGCTCAGAGGTAAAACAACCCAACGTTAAAGAACACGCTGGATGGCCTTGATGGGAGGCTACCATCTGTCTCCCAACAGCTGTTCTAGTGGTTCCCCTCCCCCAACCTTCTCTGTGCCTTCAGGGTCCTTGTGACCTGGCCATTTAGCCCATGGTGTGCAAAAAAGTGCCGTTCAGAGGTAAAACAACCAAACCCAAATCAACTCTAGTAGAATAAAAAAAGAATCCGATCAGTAACAGCAAATGGTATGACAGATACGCTAATAATGATGTTAATGTAATCTGTTTGATAAGTAAGGAAGAATTCTTTTATATCTCTACGATTATGCCCACATTGGGCTAAATTGCCAGATCACAAGGACATCAAAAGCTCAATTTGTTGGAAGATCCCTGGACAACTGTTAAGAGTTGTCATCCTATCGTCAAGGCCATTCAGCATATTTTTCAAATTTCACACATTGCATGGCTCTGCCAAAGAAGGTCTAAGGAGAAGAAGGCTAGCTTCGCACAAGCGTAAGTGGCGCCGTTCTGCGGAATTTTACCGAAGCTGAACGTGGCAAATTGATGTGCATGCACAAAAACAACTGTAAGGGGCGATCTGCGCATGCGCAGTGCAATCATTTTTAGTCCACTGCAGCTGTGGTTTGTCTTACTCTTGGCATATTTATTGCGATTTAATCAGTGTTTCAACCTGTCTAACACCCATGACTGTTTGGCATAGTGATAGCTGACCCTAAAGTTATTCAGTGAGTATTTTATCCCGTTCAGGAGTATATATTACGATACCTGGAAAAGCCGTTGTATGTTTATTTTAAGTAATTTTGCAGAATTTTTGAAATTAATATGTAAATTAATACATTTAATCATCTTGCGAACATGTAAGTCAATGTATGTTGCAGTTTGGTGTTCCCTGGAGCATATCGACCTATATAGGTGTCTGCAGTTTGTTCTAATAGTAAATTTTTTTATGGTTGATACTAGAAGTGCCTGCTGCCATCTATTGACAGTTTATACAAGTAAGAAACTCGATGTGACTTTTTTTTGAAAATATCCTAAAGTCTATAAAATATAATTAAACAAAACATGTTGTCTCGCATTAAACCATAAATTTCACTTTATTATAATATATTAAATATAGTAGAATGTTCAAAATATTAAAATTTTTATGTTGAGCATAGCTACCTCTTGTTTTACAAAACAAGATTTTATTAAGGAAAATAATTTTAACTAATCCTTGTGAAAAAAAAATCATGATAGTAAAATTTAAAAAATGGACACTGAACAAAGTGTATGTAAAATTATTCACGTGGTGTAAGCTATTGAAAACCTTGCTGGGCAGTGGAAAAATAACGCAAGGAACTGGCTCCTCTCCTGGCTAGGTGGCTTCACTGCAATACACGAATTTGCCATGTTTAGAGGGCGCTGCATTCGAAAAGTTTACATTACGTCTATGGAAGCTAGCTCTCTTCTCCCTTAGACACTCCTTGGCTCTGCTGCACGTGATAGCACGGCGTGATCTCCTTTCGACTGAGGGGCGAGGGTGGCTCAGTCGGTAGCGCGCAGGCTCGTAATCAGTAGTTCCCAGGTTCGAGTCCCAGCTGGGTCAGCGTTGAGATTTATCTCCGCAAAATTCCCCGCCCTGCCCACGGTCAGTAGGGGACAACGATGGGCTTGGAAAAGCCGCCGTCCGTCGGATGGGACGTTAAGCGGTGGCCCCGTGTGCGGAAGAGCCATACACTGTGCACGTTAAAGAACACGCTGGATGGCCTTGACGGGAGGCTTCCATCTGTCTCCCAACAGCTATTCCAGTGGGTCCCCTACCCCAACCTTCTCTGAGCCTTCGGGGTTCATGTGACCTGGCCATTTAGCCCATGGTGTGCAAAAAAGTGCCACTCAGAGGTAAAACAACCAAACGTTAAAGAACACGCTGGATGGCCTTGACGGGAGGCTACCATCTGTCTCCCAATAGCTGTTCCTGTGGATCCCCTCCCCCAACCTTCTCTGAGCCTTCGGGGTCCATGTGACCTGGACATTTAGCCCATGGTGTGCAAAAAAGTCCCGCTCACAGGTAAAACAACCCAACGTTAAAGAACATGCTGGATGGCCTTGACGGGAGGCTACCATCTGTCTCCCAACAGCTGTTCCAGTGGGTCCCCTTACCCAACCTTCTCTGAGCCATCGGGGTCCATGTGACCTGGCCATTTAGCCCATGGTGTGCAAAAAGTGCCGCTCAGAGGTAAAACAACCCAACCCAACCTTTCGACTGAGGGCGACTTTTCCAAGTCCCACCGTTCTTCCTTTTCTCACCGAAGACAGATCAGTGTTGAAAGAGAAAATTTCTGATCAGCCAGTGTGGAGACTCGAACCTCGGAATATCAAAAGTCTGGCGAACTGCCAACTGAGCAACACCCACTTATCATGGATAGGCGCACAAAATCAAGGATGGCGTTAAGCAGAATAATTTGTTTAAAGACAGCTCTGTATTATTTTTATTATTGATCGTACACTCGAGGCAAACTCGAAGAAATATGTTTTGATCTGGCAACCTTCGTGTCACGTGACACGGAGATTGCCAGATCACTAATTTCTAAAAAAAATCTTTGCCAGATATTTTTTTCTGAATTCTGTAATCAACCATAGTGTTCGGATATTTTTTTAATATATATAATGCGTATGAATATATAATGCAATGAATATGGAGCGTGTGCAGTTACCGTTCACAGCAAACTGGAGCGGTTGCGGTTAATATTCACAGCACATTTGATGGTGTGAGCTCACAAAGACCTGGATCGTGTGGGCTCAGTCACGGAAATATTGAGCGTGTGCGGTTACCGTTCACAGCAAACTGGAGCGGTTGCGGTTAATGTTCACAGCACATTGGATCGTGTGAGCGCACAAAGACCTGGATCGTGTGGGCTCACTCACGGAAATATTGAGCGTGTGCAGTTACCGTTCACAGCAAACTGGAGCGGTTGCGGTTAATGTTCACAGCACATTGGATCGTGTGAGCTCACAAAGACCTGGATCGTGTGGGCTCACTTACGGGAATATTGAGCGTGTGCAGTTACCGTTCACAGCAAACTGGAGCGTGTGCAGTAACTGCACACGCTCCAGTTTGCTGTGAACGGTAACTGGACACGCAGTTACTGCACACGCTCCAGATATTTTTCCTGAATTCTGTAATCAACCATAGTGTTCGGATAGTTTTTTGAGCGAATGTAACTAACGTATTTTAGAAATATAAAAAAAATTATTTTAAGAAGTGAAGATTTATTTGAAAAAAAAAATTGTTTTTGACGGACCGGGATTCTGTTTTTATTGGAACAAGTAACATAATAAATTTTGATGATTGTAACAGAAGATTCAAACAAAATAACGGCTACAAAAAAAAAAGCTGCACAACCCGAAAAGCTTTCCGACAGGCCACTTGTTGATGACCTTTCTGTCGCCACCAGCAGCCGTGTTTTTGGCATGATTTCCGACGCGAGTATTTCCGAGATGCCCACTTCGGAAAATGTCATCCGCGGCCTCCCCGGCGATGACGTCAATGCACGGTGTCGGTCGCAGAGGCTCACCTATGTTGGGCGCGCGTTCTTCGCTCGCCCTCATTTCATCCAGGTAATGATCTACGAAGACAACTGACGCTCCCCCCTCTCCGTCGGAGAGGCCAAACATTTCTGGCATCCGTGGCAGATCCTCAGGGACTGTCAGCAGCTGGGTTACTTGGCAACAGGCTCTGGCATCGCTAGAGACAGTTATTCGATTGGAAGTGTTTGTGTGTGTGTGAATTGGCTTTGAGGCAAACGCTGCTAACCAAGGGGGAAGCGATGGATGCTGGGGATGGTTTTAGTTACAGAGGGATCGAAACAGGGGAAAAGATTTCTTTCAGGAAACGATTGAAGCGAAAATTCCCTTTTTGGTACATGAGGATAAAGATAGAGTATTAGCAATTTATTTAACCGGACGTTTTAGGAATTGGGAAGGCTTCAGGTAACTCTTAGGGCGGGGATGGCTCAGTCGGTAGCGCGCTAGGCTCGTAATCTGTAGTTCCCAGGTTCAAGTCCCAGCTGGGTCAGCGTTGAGATTTATCTCCGCAAAATTTCCCCACCCTGCCCACGGTCAGTAGGGGACACCGATGGGCTTGGAAAGGCCGCCGTCCGTCGGATGGGACGTTAAGCCGTGACTCCGTGTGCGGGAGAGCCATAACCTGTGCACGTTAAAGAACACGCTGGATGGCCTTGACGGGAGGCTACCATCTGTCTCCTAACAGCTGTTCCAGTGGGTCCCCTCCACCAACCTTCTCTGAGCCTTCGGGGTCCATGTGACCTGGCCATTTAGCCCATGGTGTGCAAAAAAGTGCCGCTCAGAGGTAAAACAACCCAACCCAACTGAGATAACTCTTAACTGTCGATATGCCCTGAGGTGTGATTTTTGGGTTGGGTTGTTTTACCTCTGAGCGGCACTTTTTGCACACCATGGGCTAAATGGCCAGGTCACAAGGACCCCGAAGGCTCAGAGAAGTTTGGGGGAGGGGACACACTGGAACAGCTGTTGGGAGACAGATGGTAGCCTCCCGTCAAGGCCATCCAGCGTGTTCTTTAACGTGCACAGGGTATGGCTCTCCCACACACGGGACCACGGCTTAACGTCCCATCCGACGGATGGTGGCGTTTCAAAGCCCATCAGTGTCCCCTACTGACCGTGGGCAGGGCGGGGAATTTTGCGGAGATAAATCTCAACGCTGATCCAGCTGGGACTCGAACCTGGGAACTACAGATTACGAGCCTGGCGCGCTACCGACTGAGCAACTGCCGCCCCATGTGATTTATGACTGCAGCCGAAAGGTCAGTGTATTTAGCTGCGAAGGGATTTGGATTTTAATCCTTAATTAGGGATGGACGATTTTTTCTCTGTGAGATCTCACCTTGTTCAGTTATTCTTTCCCTGTGAAGTATTATCCTATTAATTTTGTCAGATATTGGTTCGAATTCAGGTAAAGATGGATGTTTTATTTCTGATTATGTCTTTCGTAGTGGGGCGGGGGTGGCTCAGTCGGTAGCGCGCCAGGCTCGTAATCTGTAGTTCCCAGGTTCGAGTCCCCAGCTGAGTCAGCGTTGAGATTTATCTCCGCAAAATCCCCTCCCCCCCACTGCCCACGGTCAGTAGGGGACACCGATGGGCTTGAAAAGGCCGCCGTACGTCGGATGGGACGTTAAGCCGTGGCCCCGTGTGCGGGAGAGCCATACCCTGTGCACGTGAAAGAACACGCTTAATGGCCTTGACGGGAGGCTACCATCTGTCTCCCAACAGCTGTTCCAGTGGGTCCCCTCCCCCAAATTTCTCTGAGCCTTCGGGGTCCTTGTGGCCTGGCCATTTAGCCCATGGTGTGCAAAAAAGTGCCGCTCAGAGGTAAAACAACCCAACCCAAGTCTTTCGTAGTTCTCAGAGATCTGTATGTCAGTTGCATTGACAATTTCCTGGCAGACTTCGAAATAAATCAGGTGATTTTTTTATTATTTCGTAACTTGTTTGGATTAGGGTTGGGTTGTTTTACCTCTGAGCGTCACTTTTTTGCACACCATGGGCTAAATGGCCAGGTCACATGGACCCCGAAGGCTCAGAGAAGGTTGGGGGAGGGGACCCACTGGAACAGCTATTGGGAGACAGATTGTAGCCTCCCGTCAAGGCCATCCAGCGTGTTCTTTAACGTTGGGTTGTTTTACCTCTGAGCGGCACTTTTTTGCACACCATGGGCTAAATGGCCAAGTCACAAGGACCCCGAAGGCTCAGAGAAGGTTGGGGGAGGGGACCCACTGGAACAGCTATTGGGAGATAGATGGTAGCCTCCCGTCAAGGCCATCCAGCGTGTTCTTTAACGTACACAGGGTATGGCTCTCCCGCTCACAGGGCCACGGCTTAACATCCCATCCGACGGACGGCGACCTTTCCAAGCCCATCGGTGTCCCCTACTGACCGTGGGCAGGGCGGGGAATTTTGCGGAGATAAATCTCGATGCTGACCCAGCTGGGACTCGAACCAGGGAACTACAGATTACGAGCCTGACGCGCTACCGACTGAGCCACCCCGCCCCGTTAGGATTAGGATTACAGAGTTCTTTTGTTTCAAATCGGAAGGAAAAAGAAGCAAGATTTGATTGATGAAAAAAATTCACATTTCTTCTCATTTAGTTGTGGATTTAAGACCATTTGCAGTGCATATCGGTGAATTTCAGTGACACTCTGAATTAGTTTTACATAAATCTTCATCAACGAATCGATTTGTTGGTCATTAATTTTTTCCGCCAGTCCACCAAAAAAAAAAAGCCCCTGAAGTGTATTTTACATTTAAAAGAAAACCCTAATCGATAGTTAGAAGAAAAACCTAGACCGATAATCTTAGATACAACAGCGTGCATTTAAAGGGTATTTTTGTTGTGAGAGTTATTTGTTTACTATTCACGACACTTTAAGACGGAACTGTGTAAAAATATGTATCGTGTTATATTACTAGAAATTAAGGTTTTGCAACACAAGTTATGGTTGCCAATGTTGCCAATCCCAGAATCTTAATACGTAGAAATAACAGAAGACGCAATTAGTTTTTGGTTCAGTTCCCAATTAAAGTGCTCTTATGGTAATGTACATAATTAATTTTGAACAAAAAATAAATAAAAAAATACCCCTCAAGCAGCTGCTTGCCACAGAGGTCTGACAGGAGCCTGTCAGTTTATATGCAAGAGTAGAAGGTCTGAGAGGATGGCAGGACCTCAGGAACGTGTACAGCAACTGTACACGCTCCAGTTTGCTGTGAACGGTAACTGCACACGCTCAGTATTTCCGTGAGTGAGCCCACACGATCCAGGTTTTTGTGAGCTCACACGATCCAATGTAAATAAAATAAAAATAAATACCCCCTCAAGCAGCTGCTTGCCACAGTGGTCTGACAGGAGCCTGTCAGTCTATATGCCATAGTAGAAGGTCTGAGAGGATGGCAGGACCTCAGCAGAAAAACGACACGAACATCCATGCCTTACCCGGGGCTCGACTCCAGGTCCCTTAGATCAGTAGCCAAGCGCGCTAACCACTCGGCCACGGGACAGAAATAAAATTATAAAGAAGTTATCACTATGATAATTACAGTACTGTGCGAATTAGTTTGGACAAGCGAAGGAATGCTAAGTCCCTTTCGCTGCAGAGTCTAACCTGCTGCAAGTCTAAACTTGTTCGTAACCTTCTGCTGCAAGTCTAAATTTGCGTATGTCCCTGCAATGGGTTGTGTTGGGTTGTTTTACCTCTGAGCGGCACTTTTTCGCTCACCATGGGCTAAGTGACCAGGTCACATGGACCCCGAAGGCTCAGAGAAGGTTGGGGGAGGGGACCCACTGGAACAGCTGTTGGGATACAGATGGTAGCCTCCCGTCAAGGCCATCCAGCGTGTTCTTTAACGTGCACAGGGTATGGCTCTCCCGCACACGGGCCACGGCTTAACGTCCCATCCGACGGACGGCGGCCTTTCCAAGCCCATCGGTGTCCCCTACTGACCGTGGGCAGGGCGGGGAATTTTGCGGAGATAAATCTCAACGCTGACCCAGCTGGGACTCGAACCTGGGAACTACAGATTACGAGCCTGTCGCGCTACTGACTGAGCCACCCCCGCCCTGCAATGGACACGCGCAATTTTAGACTTGCAGCAGAGCGATATCTGCAAGTCTAGAATTGTCTGTTGTGTTACTCTATTATTTACACTTCCACTTTATTCGGAATTGATATTTCATAGGCTGAAAACGTGATTATGTAAGTAGTTCACAATTTTCATCGGAAACTTTATTTATTAAATACATCATGGACATCACGCCTCGTAAACGAGCTAAAATAATCGCTTTAGGCGAAAACACTTCACTTACTGCTAGGCAGATAGCAAAAGCAGTTGGCATCGGGAAATCCAGCATTTCACGGATCACGAAGCTGCATAAGGAGACAGGGTCCGTGGGCACGTCCCTCCCGTAAAGGACGTTGTGGAAGAAAAAAGAAAAACCACCCCTAAACATGATAGTCTAATTCGAAGAATTAGTATCATAGACCCGAAGAAGACCAGTGGAGACATCAAAATGGGGGATTGCGTCTCATGGGTTAATATAGATGTTTCCACCGTACGTCGTCGCCTTCTGGAATGTGGCCGCCGGGCTCGACGCCCCTCCAAAAAGCAGCTTTTGACACCCGCTATGAAGCAAAAAAAAGCTATCCTGGGCAAAGAAGCATCGAGACTGGACTGTGGAGAATTGGGAATAAGTGATATTTTCCGACGAAACCCACTTTGAGTTGCATGGCGACAGGTCAAATTTCGTCCGTTGCTCGCCTGGAGAACCTCTTCGATCCGGCCACATCCAGCAATCCCCCAAACACCCACCCAAGGTCATGTTTTGGGGATGTTTCACAGCTTCCGGGCCACAGGCGCTTCACCCCATTGAAGGAATGATGGACAGCAAAAAGGACATAGGCGTTCTGGAGGCGAAAATGGTCCCAACACTGCAGAAACCGTTTCCTAACGACGATGGGGTATTTCAACAGGATCTGGCTCCATGCCACAATTCTAAGCTTGCTAAGAGCTTCTTTACCGAGCAACATTTGATGGTATTGGAGTGGCCAGGAAATTCACCCGATCTAAACCCCATTGAAAATTTGTGAGCCATTATTAAAGCGCGCATATCTAAGATGGATTGCACGACGAAAACCAAAATGATAGAAAGTGTCATGAAAGTGTGGTACCACGACCCGTCCGTCGGATGGGATGTTTAGCTGTGGGTCTATGTGCGGGAGAACCAAAACCTGTGCTCGTTAAAGAACACGTCTTGACGAGAAGATACCATCTATCCTCCCGTCAAGGCCATCCAGCGTGTTATTTAATGTGCAGGCCATACAGATTGTCCAGTGGGTCTCCTCACCCCAACATTCTCTGAGCCCTCGGGGTCTTTGTGACCTAGTTATTTAACTCATTGTGTGAAAAAAAAAGTGCCGCTCAGAGGTATAACAGCCCAACCCATAAGCTGAACCTGGGGCGGGGGTGGCTCAGTCGGTAGCGCGCCAGGCACGTAATCTGTAGTTCCCAGGTTCGAGTCCCATCCGGGTCAGCGTTGAGATTTATCTCCGCAAAACTCTCCGCCCTGCCCACGGTCAGTAGGGGACACCGATGGGCTTGGAAAGGCCACCGTCCGTCGGATGGGACGTTAAGTCGTGGCCCCGTGTTCGGGAGAGCCATACCCTGTTCACGTTAAAGAACACACTGGATGGCCTTGACGGGAGGCTACCATCTGTTTCCTAACAGCTGTTCCAGTGGGTCCCTCCCCCAACCTTCGGGGTCCATGTGACCTGGCCATTTAGCCCATGGTGTGTAAAAAAGTGCCGCTCAGAGGTAAAACAACCCAACGTTAAAGAACACGCTGGATGGCCTTAATGGGAGGCTACCATCTGTCTCCCAACAGCCATTCCAGTGGGTCCCCTCCCCCAAGCTTCTCTGAGCCTTCGGGGTCCATGTGACCTGGCCATTTAGCCCATGGTGTGCAAAAAAGTGCCGCTCAGAGGTAAAACAACCCAACCCATATAAGGCGTGGACGAGCTAAAAAGAAATGTGGAAACAAAGTTATGGACGAACAGTGAAGGCGTTACTCTCTGCAACTGTGTTTATCTCCGTATTTACCCTCGGAAGCCGGCCATCAGTTAACACTTCCGGGTTGTTTATTCTCTCTGTGGTGGCATACGACGACGACGCAGACTAATCCATCAATCTTCCTGTCTTATTCCTCTCGCTTTATCTTTCGTGCGAAAAAAGAAGCGACTGATATGACATCGTCGATTTATATGCCTCCTGGAAATCCCTAAAAGTGATGCTGGTGACGTGAGCCTCGTTTACTGACGTCAGCAGATGCGCAGTCATTTATTGCTGTAGGTTTATTTTTACTCGCAGGATCCCTGTCCCGAACCACTGGTCATAAAGTTAAAGGTCGCCCGGCCGACTTCGGTCTTTCTTTCCGCTGATGAAGCTGGGAAAGGAAGCCTCATCCTCATCTTCGCCGACAGGGCGTTGGGAGCATTCACCGTGCTTACATCTTCTTCCAATGTAAAGAACAAGTTTAGTGACAACACTGCAGATAAGGGCGAGGCGATTCGACATAGGAGCTATTTTGGGACATCTGTGGAGAGTTTTGATCCCAAGGACGAAGGCTCAGATGGGGGATGCCAAGGATGACTTGAAGATGATTCCGTTGTTGTACAGAGAGAGGACCGTATAAATTATCCTCATACTAATGAATCGTGCTAAATTTTTTAACTTTAAGGAATTATTTGAAATTAACTTTAGCGTTGGGTTGTTTTACCTCTGAGCGGCACTTTTTTGCACACCATGGGCTAAATGGCCAGGTCACATGGACCCCGAAGGCTCAGAGAAGGTTGGGGGAGGGGACCCACTGGAACAGCTGTTGAGAGACAGATGGTAGCCTCCCGTCAAGGCCATCCAGCGTGTTCTTTAACGTTGGGTTATTTTACCTCTGAGCGGCACTTTTTTGCATGGGCTAAATGGCCAGGTCATAAGGACCCCGAAGGTTCAGAGAAGGTTGGGGGAGGGGACCCACAGGAACAGCTGTTGGGAGACAGATGGTAGCCTCCTGTCAAGGCCATCCAGCATGTTTTTTAACGTGCACAGGGTATGGCTCTACCCGCACACGGGGCCACGGCTTAACGTCCCATCCGACGGACGGCGGTCTTTCCAAGCCCATCGGTGTCCCCTACTGACCGTGGGCAGGGCGGGGAATTTTGCGGAGATAAATCTCAACGCTGACCAAGCTGGGACTCGACTTTGGGCGCTACCGACTGAGCCACCCCCGCCCCAAAATTAACTTTAGGAAAAGCATGTTTTGAATCAGAATCATTTCCAGAAGAGCAATATTTTAGAGCGGCCGCAGCCTTTTCCATGTGTACAACGATTTGTACGATATTAAAATATGATACACTATTACTATGAACATTTTAAGTTCAGTCCTAGGCCTGTTTAAATTTTTTTAAATTAAAATGCTTTAAACTGATATTTAGAGTAGAGAATACGTTAATGTCGAAGTGAAATTAATGAAAGCAGTTGTGACCACCTAAATGATGTTGCGGCATTATTAACAGGGCACTTAAATCGTGCAGAGGCTTATGCTAAATGTTTCCTAATGGCCACCAAATGCTGATGATTCGCCAGTGGTCAATGAAGTGAATATGGTGGCTTCAAGACTGATTACTGAAATGATTTTGACGATTCATCAGTGGCGACAGAAATCATGCTGAGATTGAACGATGACTATTATCGAATGATGACTATCCGAAATGATGACTTAGTAGCTGTAAATATATTGAAGTTATATGATTGGCCATCGAAAACTATGACGATGAATCATTAGTAGCCGTCAAAAAGTGGTGTCGTGCAGAAACAATGCTGATGATTCAACAGCTATAGCTAGGCTGCATGAGTAGCTACCAATATTGCCCCGATGATTCGCTAGTAGCATTGAAATGATCCTAATGATTAACTATTGGTAGTCATCATGATGCCGATAGTGCGAGAGTTGATACTGCTGAACAGAAAGGGGCGGGGGTGGCTCAGTCGGTAGCGCGCCAGGCTCGTAATCTGTAGTTTCCAGGTTCGAGTCCCAGCTGGGTCAGCGTTGAGATTTATCTCCGCAAAATTCCCCGCCCTGCCCACGGTCAGTAGGGGACACCGATGGGCTTGGAAAGGCCGCCGTCCGTCGGATGGGACGTTAAGCCGTGACCCCGTGTGCGGGAGAGCCATACCCTGTGCACCTTAAAGAACACGCTGGATGGCCTTGACGGGAGGCTACCATCTGTCTCCCAACAGCTGTTCCAGTGGGTCCCCTCCCCCAACCTTTTCTGAGCCTTCGGGGTCCATGTGACCTGGCCATTTAGCCCATGGTGTGCAAAAAAGTGCCGCTCAGAGGTAAAACAGCCCAACCCAACTGAACAGAAGGCATGTTAATGATCCTCTATGGTAACCAAAATGATGATGTGATAATGATCGTCAGAATTATCTCGAGGCTGCACGATCATCCAATGAAATGACGTTGACGATTCAGTACTGGTCGTTGTAATGATGCTGAAATTGACGACACCGAAATGATGGTGCTGATTTAAGTGGTCACCAAAAGTAATGGCGCTGATTCAACAGCGGTCATCAAAATACCACTGAAGCCATCAAAATATGTTGATTCAGAATTTTAAAGCCAATCAAATTTCTTTTCCAAAAAATCACTAAACGAGCACAGAATTAATGAATAGAACTTAAACTTACACCGTACAAAATGTTTATCAAAATGCTGAGGATGTGTCTCTGCCACACACTGAACCATGACTTAACTTAATTTATTCCAAATTAGGAGCCTTTTAAAGATAGTTGTTCAATGAGAAACAAAACTTAATCTTTTTCTTTATGTTTTCAACGAATTTAATTTAAATTGCAGCTTAAATTGTAGTTTAAATTAAAAAGCCAATCCCGAATTTCATTTCGAAAGCGAAAAAATATTTTAAAAAGAATAAAAGCTTTTGGAACTTCGTTTTGTTCCAAGTCACGCTGATGAAGACATCGTTCAATTATTTTGGGGAAAAAAACTGATCCCAAAGACAATGCAAACTGCTACTTCGATGCGAGAGAAATAAAAAGATCAGATTTTACTCTTTGTCTAAATGTTTTATTGATATGCTGATCAGACATTTATTTAAACGGGGAAAAAAAGATGTCGCTAAACATCCAACGGATCATAATTAACGCTTCAGCCAATTATTATTTGCAGAAAGGAGTCGTAAACAACGCATCGCAAAGGCGAAACGATGGAGAGTCTTATTGAGTTTCTTTCTATGATCTCCTCCTCTTGTTTCTTACACAAAAGATGCGGAAGCATCCGAGAAATTAATTGAGCACAAAGAATCGTATCATTTGGCTCTGTTAACGTTTCCCCCACCTTGTAAATTACCAGTAATTAACGTAATTGGATTTTAAACGCGAGTTCCTGAAGCTAAGAGGCTGAGAAGTGATGGCATTTGGCGAGGCCACGTCTAAATTAGAAACTATCAAGGGATGGGTAGGCGAACCCCCCCCCCCCCCCCTCTACCTCCTTCTATGGAGGACTGGGAAACTGATGCATCTGTCAACGCATGGCCACTTTGTGTTTCGTTTTCATGTGAATGCTTGGACATTAAATAACACCAAGTATTCTCGAGGCACTCGTGCAGAATGAAGGAGGCGAAGGGCTTTTACTCTGGATTCATTTTCTGGCAAAAAAATGCCACGTTAATCACTGGACAGGAGAAGGGGGGACCAGATTGCACGAGAGCTTTTGTTTCTGGCATTCTTGAGTTGTTTAACTTTGCCACTTCGTTGTTATTTACGATTCAAGAGATGAGGAGGAAAAAAAAAGGGGGGGGGGGAGAAGCAAATTGTCTCCCACTTTTGAGAAATGTCGACTTGACGGCGTTTTCTCTGCGTGAAGGTCAGAAAAGGGTGTCTTCGTGAACTCGAGTGATTTTTTTTTTATTCCTCGACTTGCATTGTAAAGAAATTCAGCGAAATTTATGGAACATGGAGAGACCGAAATTTGCATTTATTGTTCAGAAGCGAAGAGGACAGTGCAGGCTCGTGAATATTTATCTAGGTTACACTGGGATTCTAAGAGACAACAAAAAAAAATAATCCAACTTCAGGAATGTATCCATATCTCATGACGCTGTTAACAAATAATAACGTGCTGGAAAAATGTGTGCAGCGTTTTATTTTTGTCTTGCACCTTAACTGTCTTATCGACGTAAACAAGAAATTGCGAAGTTTTGGACAAGATCTTCGTGTCTTAAGGGATATGTTGGCGTGAATGGCCTCGCGGAGGAGACTTATCTGGATGATGGAAAAGAAAAATTCCGGAGAAGGAATAAGAACAGGTACAGTCGCTCAAAAAAATATCCGAACACTAATGGTTGATTACAGAATTCAGAAAAAAATATCTGGCAACGATTTTTTTTTTAGAAATCAGTGATCTGGCAACCTTCGTGTCAGGAAAAAATATCTGGCAACGATTTTTTTTTTAGAAATCAGTGATCTGGCAACCTTCGTGTCAGGAAAAAATATCTGGCAACGATTTTTTTTTTAGAAATCAGTGATCTGGCAACCTTCGTGTCACCACTAATGGTTGATTAGAGAATTCAGAAAAAATATCTGGCAACGATTTTTTTTTTAGAAATCAGTGATCTGGCAACCTTCGTGTTACCACTAATGATTGATTACAGAATTCAGAAAAAATATCTGGCAACGATTTTTTTTTAGAAATCAGTGATCTGGCAACCTTCGTGTCAGGAAAAAATATCTGGCAACGATTTTTTATTTAGAAATCAGTGATCTGGCAACCTTCGTGTCACGTGACACAAAGGTTGCCAGATCTAAAAAAATCTAAAAAAAAATTCGTTGCCAGATATTTTTTTCTGAATTCTGTAATCAACCATTAGTGTTCGGATATTTTTTTGAG
Organism: Ryuthela nishihirai; assembly: GCA_038380435.1. Taxonomy (NCBI): domain Eukaryota; kingdom Metazoa; phylum Arthropoda; class Arachnida; order Araneae; family Heptathelidae; genus Ryuthela; species Ryuthela nishihirai. The sequence goes on along the minus strand of JAWZYU010000019.1, from coordinate 66,277,554 downwards.
CGACTGTATTTTTGTAGCGGAAAGGGATAAATCTGAATTCTCTTGTGATTTAGCCAGACAATAAAAAGTGATGCAGCAGAAGTTTTTAAATATATGCGTTAGAACAGACGATTATTTATCTTATTTTCCTGCTGAGGTTTTATAACTGCACATCGTTATTCCATGCTGATTTATTCTGAATGGATTCTGTATTGTCTTGATAGACAGACATTCATGAGAAGGGATTTGCTCAACGGATATTTGAGATTGTCAGAAGTTGAACCAAATTATGGATATTTCGGCCCTTACTGTCAGAGCACCTCGAATTTGTATATATATTTAGAAACTAAAATATTTTTGTTTAAAATGTAATAAAGTTCGAGCCCCGGGGAAGGCATGGATGTGTGTGTCGTTTTTCTGCTGAGGTCCTGTCATCCTCTCAGACCTTCTACTATGGCATATAAACTGACAGGCTCCTGTCAGACCTCTGTGGCAAGCAGCTGCTTGAGGGGGTATTTATTTTTATTTTATTTACATTGGATCGTGTGAGCTCACAAAAACCTGGATCGTGTGGGCCCACTCACAGAAATACTGAGCGTGTGCAGTTACCGTTCACAGCAAACTGGAGCGTGTGCAGTAACTGCACACGCTCCAGTTTGCTGTGAACGGTAACTGGAGCGTGTACAGTTGCTGTACACGTTCCTGAGGTCTTGCCATCCTCTCAGACCTTGTACTCTTGCATATAAACTGACAGGATCCTGTCAGACCTCTGTGGCAAGCAGCTGCTTGAGGGGGTATTTATTTTTATTTATTTAAAGTTTAAGGCAGTTGTTAAAGATATTTATCTATCTTATCTATATAATAATATATCTATCTATCTTATCTATATTTTCTAAGATAAGATAATAAATTATCTATCTATCTTATCTATATTTTCAGTGGGAAATTTGTTCAGAAGTTATTTACAAAAGACGAAGTTTTTTGTGGAATTAGGCTTGTCAGAAACTAAATGCTAAAGGAAATACTGATTCGTAGTTAATGAAAAAAATTTCTTTAAAACAATAAATAAATAAATAACTTCTGAAGCAGCTGCTTGTCACAGAGGCCTGACGGCAACCTGTCAGTTTATATGCCATTGTAATTTTTGTCATATATACGGTGACCATACGTCGTTTATTTAAGAGGACAGTCCTTTAGATTTAGGGGCGGGGTGGCTCAGTCGGTAGCGCGTCAGGCTCGTAATCTGTAGTTCCCGGGTTCGAGTCCCAGCTGGGTCAGCGTTGAGACTTATCTCCGCAAAATTCCCCGCCCTGCCCACGGTCAGTAGGGGGACACCGATGGGCTTGGAAAGCCCGCCGTCCGTCGGATGGGACGTTAAGCCGTGGCCCCGTGTGCGGGAGAGCCATACCCTGTGCACGTTAAAGAACACGCTGGATGGCCTTGACGGGAGGCACCATCTGTCTCCCAACAGCTGTTCCAATGGGTCCCCTCCCCCAACCTTCTCTGAGCCTTCGGGGTCCATGTGACCTGGCCATTTAGCCCATGGTGTGCAAAAAAGTGTCGCTCAGAGGTAAAACAACCCAACGTTAAAGAACACGCTGGATGGCCTTGACGGGAGGCTACCATCTGTCTCCCAACAGCTGTTCCAGTGGGTCCCCTCCCCCAACCTTCTCTGAGCCTTCGGGGTCCATGTGACCTGGCCATTTAGCCCATGGTATGCAAAAAAGTGTCGCTCAGAGGTAAAACAACCCAACAACCTTTAGATTTATTTTTTTCTAAAATGGCCATTTTGTGTTATTTTTGTGAAAAAATAGTAAACTGAATATTGGCGCGAAGTAGATGCGTTGAAAATTTTAAATATTTCACAGATAAACACGTATCTTTTAAAAACATTTTAAAAAACGTTGAATTTTGCTTATGTCTCCCTGGATCTAATGCCCCCACTGAACGAATATTTTGATTAGCGAACAATTTGTGGACCAGTGAAAAAACCAAATCAAAAATCGAAACATTCAAAGCATGCATTTATACCAAATGCAACTTTGACATGAATTGTATACAGTTTTATAAATTTTTAAAACACAAACCTGATTTATTTTAAAAAATTCATTCGTGTGAAAAGTATCAAATTAAAAATTTTTTAAGTAATAATGTGATTGTTTAAAACGTTATGTATATGCTTATACTTTATAATAAATGTTATAAAGCTTTTTAGAGTTGGGTTGTTTTACCTCTGAGCGTCACTTTTTTGCACACCATGGGCTAAATGGGCAGGTCACATGGACCCCGAAGGCTCAGAGAAAGTTGGGGGAGGAGACCCACTGGAACAGCTGTTGGGAGACAGATGGTAGTCTCCCGTCAAGGCCATCCAGCGTGTTCTTTAATGTGCACAGGGTATGTCTCTCCCGCACACGGGTCACGGCTTAACGTCCCATCCGACGGCCTTTCCAAGCCCATCGGTGTCCCCTACTGACCGTGGGCAGGGCGGGGAATTTTGCGGAGATAAATCTCAACGCTGACCCAGCTGGGACTCGAACCTGGAAACTACAGAGTACGAGCCTGGCGGGCTACCGACTAAGCCACCCCCGCCCCGTATTTCACAGTAAAGAGATTACTGTTAATAACGTTTAAATTACAGCACTCATAAATGAGGAAATATTAATTACCCATTAGAAATTTAATCTTGAGCTTTTTTAAAAAAATAGTTCTAAAATAGTTGGGAAGGAAAACGAATGCCATCGCTATATCAGCGACTTGGAGGTAAGATGCGGTGTGTGTGTTGGGGGGGGGGGGGGGTGTTGTCATCTTCGCAAACACCACTCTGTAAACAAATTCTTCGTTAGATATTCCGAGTGGTGAAGGAGTTTTTTTTTTATTTGTAAACTTCCCGAATCCTTCCGTTGTTCTAAGATTCCGATGAATAGACGAATCGTTCACCGAAAACGGGATTAAGATTCTGATGACAGAAGAATTAATTAATTCTGGTAGTTGCCAGGTGTCCGAGAAAAACATATAGGTGTCTTTTTCTCTCTTGTTAGTTTTTCTCTTTATTCTTTGCCTATTGAGTTACAAAGGAATTATGTTGCATATGTGCAAGCGTTGAAAATTAAAGAAAAAAATTGTGAACGCTTTTATTTTGAAAAAAAAAAATTGATTTAAACAGCATCAGGTAAAGAAAAAAATTGGCTACGGAAAGAAAAATTAAATGTTAGAGAGGTCTTAAAATAATATCGAAATGAAGTGAACGAAAAACATAAGCAAATAAAATAAAAAAAAAATTAAGCAATTTATTTTGGCGCCTGTAGTCAAAAGAGGTGACAACACATAAGAAAACTAAAACAAAATTAATGATTCTGCTTTACGAACTCTGAAAAGGTAAAAAAAAAATAAATTGCCAAGACATTGAAGAAGAGAAGAAGAAATAGGAGAGAATGGGCAGACACTTCCCAAGAAAATCTTATTAGTAGGACCATTATTATTATTAAAAAAAAATCTTATTATGCAGGTGTTCAACAGCCCAACCTTAGAATTAGTAGGACCACCCAGGAAAATCAGTGTAAAATATCAGTCGTACAGTCGCTCAAAACAGTATCCGGACGCTACGGTTGATTACAGAATTCAGAAAAAAATATCTGGCAACCATTTTTTTTTAGAAATTAGTGATCTGGCAACCTTCGTGTCACGTGATTACAGAATTCAGGAAAAATATCTGGGGCGTGTACAGCAACTGTACACGCTCCAGTTACCGTTCACAGCAAACTGGAGCGTGTGCAGTTACTGCACACGCTCCAGTTTGCTGTGAACGGTAACTGCACACGCTCAATATTTCCGTGAGTGAGCCCACACGATCCAGGTCTTTGTGAGCTCACACGATCCAATGTGCTGTGAACATTAACCGCAACCGCTCCAGTTTGCTGTGAACGGTAACAGCACACGCTCAATATTTTCGTGAGTGAGCCCACACGATCCAGGTCTTTGTGAGCTCACACGATCCAATGTGCTGTGAACATTAACCGCAACCGCTCCAGTTTGCTGTGAACGGTAACTGCACACGCTCAATATTTCCGTGAGTGAGCCCACACGATCCAGGTCTTTGTGAGCTCACACGATCCAATGTGCTGTGAACATTAACCGCAACCGCTCCAGTTTGCTGTGAACGGTAACTGCACACGCTCAATATTTCCGTGAGTGAGCCCACACGATCCAGGTCTTTGTGAGCTCACACGATCCAATGTGCTATGAACATTAACCGCAACCGCTCCAGTTTGCTGTGAACGGTAACTGCACACGCTCAATATTTCCGTGAGTGAGCCCACACGATCCAGGTCTTTGTGAGCTCACACGATCCAATGTGCTGTGAACATTAACCGCAACCGCTCCAGTTTGCTGTGAACGGTAACTGCACACGCTCAATATTTCCGTGAGTGAGCCCACACGATCCAGGTCTTTGTGAGCTCACACGATCCAATGTGCTGTGAACATTAACCGCAACCGCTCCAGTTTGCTGTGAACGGTAACTGCACACGCTCAATATTTCCGTGAGTGAGCCCACACGATCCAGGTCTTTGTGAGCTCACACGATCCAATGTGCTATGAACATTAACCGCAACCGCTCCAGTTTGCTGTGAACGGTAACTGCACACGCTCCATGTTCATACGCATTATGTATATTAAAAAATATCCGAACACTATGGTTGATTACAAAATTCAGAAAAAATATCAGGCAACGTTATTTTTTTGAAATTAGTGATCTGGCACCCTTCGCGTCACGTGACACAAGGGTTGCAGGTCACTAATTTCTGAAAAAAATCGTTGCCAGATATTTGTTTCTGAATTCTGTAATCAACCATAGTGCTCGGATACTTTCTTGAGCGACTGTACCTAATGAAATACGGCTGAATTATTTTCACTAAACATAGGAAAATGCGAATTATCCCCAATTTAGGTGACATAATTTTTATAAAATTTTATCGCAATTTTAGTTTCTGAAAAATTCAGAAAACTAAATTGTGGATCGAAATAATTCCTTTCTCTCCTGGCAATGTAAGAATTAAATTTTACACTTCATTCCTAATTAGTACAACCGTGAAAGAAGGAATCTACTTTTTTAGACTTTTTAAGATCTCAGGTCCCTCATAGGTTGGTTTAAAAAGAATTAAAACACTTAAAAAGCAAACCGAAACAATGAAATGAAGCCATTTAGAGAATGGAGTCACAAATTTCCCTGGGGCGGGGGTGGCTCAGTCGGTAGCGCGCCAGGCTCGTAATCAGTAGTTCCCAGGTTCGAGTACCAGCTGGGTCAGCGTTGAGATTTATCTCCGCAAAACTCGCCGCCTTGTCCACGGTCAGTAGGGGACACCGATGGACTTGGAAAGGACGCCATCCGTTGGATGGGACATTAAGCCGTGGCCCGGTATGTGGGAGAGAGAGATACATACCCTGTGATTGTATGACATACCTTACAGGGTATGTCCAGACATACCCTGTGAACTTTAAAGAACACGCTGGATGGCCTTGACGGGAGGCTACCATCTGTCTCCCAACAGCTGTTCCAGTAGGTCTCTACCCCCAACCTTCTCGGAGCCTTCGGGGTCCATGTGACCTGGCCATTTAGCCCATGGTGTGCAAAAAAGTGCCGCTCAGAGGTAAAACAACCCAACCCACAAATTTCCCCATTTCTTCGATGACATCACACCTTTACGAGTTGCTTGTGACCTTATCATTTCGAGATATCGGATAACAAAGTCTTTTCTTTATCGCTTGGAGTTCCTAGACTTATTGTTCCTAAACTTTCAAAAAGCAGTCTGTTCCCTTTGCGAATATTGAAACGCATCGGAAGAAATGGCAGAGTAGAAATATGCGGGACAGAAAAGAACCGTGGAAACAGTCAAAGAAGGCGTAAGATATTTATTTCCAAGCCTCTTATGAAAAGAAAGCGACTTCCAAAAGAAGCAGCAAGAGGAAGGCAGAGAGAACATCTGGAGCAGTTACAGGCAGCTGGTCAGCGCACCCTGGGCAAGTGGATGATGCAAGATGGCGCTGCGAGCGGGCCGCTTGCCTCCACCACAGCCCAAGTCGGAAGATCAGATAAAGTTGTCACGTGGCTGGCGCCGCGCGTGGCCGCTGTCATCTATTTCACGTGTCAGTCGTAGCAGACGTCGTGATGACTCTTGCGCGCCAAAAAGAGGATGCCCAGCGCGCGCTTTCATCCCTTCCCCGGGGGCACTGACGGGGGGCTTTCACTTCCATTCAACGCGGGAAATATTTTCAGCAGTCGGGCAGTTTTCAAATACCGCAGTGAAAGCCGTAAATTTTGATTAAGCGAATTGAACTTTGAACTACGTTGGGCTAGGTATTGCTAAAATGCAGGAATCAGGTAAAAGGGAAAAAGTTGCTGGGGGGGGGGGGGGGGATTTTTTTTTACGATTTTTGGAAAGTAATGATTTCTCTATTAATATTGTGTCACTTCTGGGAACTGACTTTTAATAAGCAGAGAAATGTAGGGTTGATATTTATGTACAGTCGCTCAAAAAAATATCCGAACACTATGGTTGATTACAGAATTCAGAAAAAATATCTGGCAACGATTTTTTTAGAAATTAGTGATCTAGCAACCTTCGTGTCACGTGTTTACAGAATTCAGGAAAAATATCTGGAGCGTGTACAGTAACTGTACACGCTCCAGTTACCGTTCACAGCAAACTGGAGCGTGTGCAGTTACTGCACACGCTCCAGTTTGCTGTGAACGGTAACTGCACACGCTCAATATTTCTGTGAGTGGGCTCACACGATCCAGGTTTTTGTGAGCTCACACAATACAATGTGCTGTGAACATTAACCGCAACCGCTCCAGTTTGCTGTGAACGGTAACTGCACACGCTCCATATTCATTGCATTATATATTCATACGCATTATATATATTAAAAAATATCCGAACACTATGGTTGATTACAGAATTCAGGAAAAAATATCTGGCAACGATTTTTTTCTTTAGAAATTAGTCTTTTTTAATCAGTTTTTTTTAGAATTTACCTTCGTGTCACGTGACACGAAGGTTGCCAGATCATTAATTTCTAAAAAAAAAATCGTTGCCAGATATTTTTTCTGAGTTCCGTAATCCACCATAGTGTTCGGATATTTTTTTGAGCGACTGTACCACGATGGCTATAAAGTCACTTGTAACAGTAATAGTGTGAGTCACCGTATGGATGCGAATCGGGGAGACTGAGAGGGCCAATCAACCAATGATCTGTGAGAGCTGTAGAAGCGTAAACTGCGCAGTCTCATAGTCTCCCCAGTTTCCAATCAGCTATGCCATTGACGGCTAGCGATCGTAACATGTGGAATGTGAGGTAGGTGATATATTTGCTGTCTCTTAAATTATGATGTTAGATCTTTCAAAGCATCATTTATGTTCGATATGAGTCCAGTTTGGTTTATCTACTTCTAAGGGGAACTTATTTTTTTTTCCTGTCATAAGGAATAAAAAGCAGCAAAACTAGTGAACACTGAAATGGGTTGGGTTGTTTTACCTCTGAGCGGCACTTTTTACACACCATGGGCTAAATGGCCAAGTCACAAGGACCCCGATGGCTCAGAGAAGGTTGGGGGAGGGGACCCACTGGAATAGCTGTTGGGAGACAGATGGTAGCCTCCCGTCAAGGCCATCCAGCGTGTTCTTTAACGTTGGGTTGTTTTACCTCTGAGCGGCACTTTTTTGCACACCATGGGCTAAATGGCCAGGTCACAAGGACCCCGAAGGCTCAGAGAAAGTTGGGGGAGGAGACCCACTGGAACAGCTGTTGGGAGACAGATGGTAGCCTCCAGTCAAGGCCATCCAGCGTGTTCTTTAACGTTGGGTTGTTTTACCTCTGAGCGGCACTTTTTTGCACACCATGGGCTAAATGGCCAGGTCACAAGGACCCCGAAGGCTCAGAGAAGGTTGGGGGAGGAGACCCACTGGAACAGCTGTTGGGAGACAGATGGTAGCCTCCAGTCAAGGCCATCCAACGTGTTCTTTAACGTTGGGTTGTTTTACCTCTGAGCGGCACTTTTTTGCACACCATGGGCTAAATGGCCAGGTCACAAGGACCCCGAAGGCTCAGAGAAGGTTGGGGGAGGAGACCCACTGGAACAGCTGTTGGGAGACAGATGGTAGCCTCCAGTCAAGGCCATCCAGCGTGTTCTTTAACGTTGGGTTGTTTTACCTCTGAGCGGCACTTTTTTGCACACCATGAGCTAAATGGCCAGGTCACAAGGACCCCGAAGGCTCAGAGAAGGTTGGGGGAGGAGACCCACTGGAACAGCTGTTGGGGGACAGATGGTAGCCTCCCGTCAAGCCCATCCAGCGTGTTCTTTAACGGGCACAGGGTATGGCTCTCCCGCACACGGGGCCACGGCTTAACGTCCCATCCGACGGACGGCGGCCTTTCCAAGCCCATCGGTGTCCACTACTGACCGTGGGCAGGGCGGGGAATTTTGCGGAAATAAATCTCAACGCTGACCCAGCTGGGAGTCGAACCTGGGAACTACAGATTACGAGCCTGACGCGCTACCGACTGAGCCACCCCCGCCCCTGAACACTGAAATGACATAATAGTAAATAAATACATAATAAAAAAATATTAGCTGAATTTACAGACAAAAAATGAAACAAACTCCTCATCAAGCAGCTGCTTGTCACAAAGTTGTGATAGTTTAATGCGCCGCAGAGGAGATCTGTGAGGAAGTGAATATCACGGAAGAAGGACAACACGAGACAGGAAACCTCCATACCTTATCCGGGGCTCGAACCCTGGTCCCTTTGATCAGTCGCCAAGCACTCTAACCACCCGGTCACAGAACGGCACATCGCCCTTTTAATATTTTAACTTCTTTAAATCTTGTTCATATTCTTTCAAAATTCATGCCGTAGACGGTTAACTCCCCAGATAAAAAGAGTTAGTCTTTAATAATACATGCCTCACAGAGAGGGCAAGAAAATGTGAATGGTTGCAAAGGAATCGAACCCGGAAATCTGGGGTGGGGGTGGCTCAGTCGGTAGCGCGCCAGGCTCGTAATCTGCAGTTTCCAGGTTCGAATCCTACTTAGACCAGCGTTGACATTCATCTCCTGAAAACTCTCCACCCTTCCCAAGGTCAATAGAGGACACCGATGGGCTTGGAAAGGCCGCCGTCCGTCGGATGGGACGTTAAGCCGTGACTCGTATGCGGGAGAGCCATACCCTGTGTATGTTAAAGAACACGCTGGATGACCTCGACGAGAGTACTATCTGTTTCCCAACAGCTGTTCCAGTGGGTCCCCTCCCCCAACCTTCTCTGAGCCTTCGGGATCCATGTGACCTGGTCATTTAGCCCATGGTGTGCAAAAAAGTGCCGCTCAGAGATAAAACAACCCATCGTTAAAGAACACGCTGGATGGCCTTGACGGGAGGCTACCAACTGTCTCCCAATAGCTGTTCCAGTGGGTCCCCTCCCCCAACCTTCTCTGAGCCTTCGAGGTCCTTGTGACCTGGCTATTTAGCCCATGCTGTGTAAAAAAGTGCCGCTCAGAGGTAAAACAACACAACGTTAAAGAACACGCTGGATGGCCTTGACGGGAGGCTACCAACTGTCTCCCAACAGCTGTTCCAGTGGGTCTTCTCCCCCAAACTTCTCTGAACTTTCGGGGTCCTTGTGACCTGGCCATTTAGCCCATGGTGTGCCAAAAAAGTGCCGCTCAGAGGTAAAATAACCCAATCCAGAAATCTCGTGTGTTAATCTTGTAGTGGTGTAAGTAGTGTTTTGAGAGTGATTCAAATTCCAGGAGTTGTCACTCCCTATATCCACTATTAAGTTATCCACATCTCATTCTCAGGAATTGCACAAAAGCATCTCTCACAACATCCGACACGGGGCGGGGGTGGCTCAGTCGGTAGCGCACTAGGCTCGTAATCTGTAGTTCCCAGGTACGAGTCCCAGCTGGATCAGCGTTGAGATTTATCTCCGCAAGATTCCCCACCCTGCCCACGGTCAGTAGGGGACACCGATGGGCTTAGAAAGGCCGCCGTCCGTCGGATGGGACGTTAAGCCGTGGCCCCGTGTGCGGGAGAGAGCCATATCCTGTGCACGTTAAAGAACACGCTAGATGGCCTTGAGAGGAGGCCACCATCTGTATCTCAACAGCTGTTCCAGTGGGTCCCCTCCACCAACCTTCTCTGAGCCTTCGGGGTCCATGTGACCTGGCCATTTAGCCCATGGTGTGCAAAAAAGTGCCGCTCAGAGGTAAAACAACCCAACCCAACAATTCCTCTATCCACTATTAAGTTATCCACATCTCATTCTCAGGAATTGCAGAAAAGCATCTCTCACAACATCCGTGCCTCGACTGGACAAGCAGAATGCCCCGGAAGAAAATTTCATTCTGTTTGAGCTTCTGGCTTCCCTGTAAGAGCCATAATTCAAGCAGCGGGTCGTAAAGAGGAGCCATTCGAGGAATTGCTTCCCTCAGCGAAGACGGAGCGATGTGATCACTTGAAAGGTTACAAATGGCGACAGAGGAAGGGATTAAACTTTCTTGTGTGATTTTTTTACTCACGTACTGTAAGAGTGTACTAAACAATAAAAGGCACTAACTGCTGCTTTCAAGTGATTGACACTTGCTCTAAAAACAAAGGTAGAAACAAATCCTACAAACAAATCCTTTTGAATATTGTTTTTGCTTTTAAGTTATTTGATTTTTTGTTTTTTTTCAAAGTCGAGTATATCAAAATGAAAGAAGTTTCCTACATTAAAAGTAATTTATAATGAATAGAAGTGGCCTAGAACCTGCAGAGTTGGGTTGTTTACCTCTGAGCGGCACTTTTTTGCACACCATGGGCTAAATGGCCAGGTCACATGGACCCCGAAGGCTCAGAGAAGGTTGGGGGAGGGGACCCACTGGAACAGCTGTTGGGAGACAGATGGTAGCCTCACGTCAAGGCCATCCAGCGTGTTCTTTAACGTTGGGTTGTTCTACCTCTGAGCGGCACTTTTTTGCACACCATGGGCTAAATGGCCAGGTCACATGGACCCCGAAGGCTCAGAGAAGGTTGGGGGAGGGGATTCACTGGAACGGTTGTTGGGAGACAGATGGTAGCCTCCCGTCAAATCTTTACATTGTGTTCTTTAATGTTGGGTTTTTTTACCTCTGAGCGGCACTTTTTGCACACCATGGGCTAAATGGCCAGGTCACAAGTAACCCAAAGGCTCAGAGAAGGTTGTAGGAGGGGACCCACTGGAACAGCTGTTGAGAGAGAGATGGTAGCCTCCCGTCATGGCCATCCAGCGTGTTCTTTAACGTTGGGTTATTTTACCTCTGAGCGGCACTTTTTTGCACACCATGTATTTTTATACATGGCGTGCATTTTATACATGCTTTAAATTATGTATAAAGAAGAATATATATTAGAAAATGCAATACTTTATTATGCAATACTTACTTTTTTATGTGTATCTGAGATATACAACATTCTATATATTTCATTATAACTTCAGTTCTAAGGTAAAAAACATATAAATGTAAAGTACTGCATATTCTGAGAATAAATTATCTATCTATCTATCTATCTATCTATCTTGTATTTGAGCAATTTTTTGGGAGTTTTTCAGTTACGCACCACTTTGATTTCTTATCATTGCACTGAGAAGGAAGGTTGCAGAGAATATTCTCTTTCCATTTCTCATTCACGACAGTCATCACGATTCCTTAATTCTCACTCAAAATCTCTGCATTCTCAGGCGTGGAATGCAGTATCCGAAACAGAGGGACATATGTAGAGGCATAGCTGTACAGTTTAGAGGTCGCGACCTTGCAACACCCTGACAGCACGTGCGTCTCGGCCTGGCCCCCGCATGCAGACGACAAAGGGGCGCTGTGCCCTGAGAACTCGGTGTCTGTACGCGTGTGTGTGCACAGCATCCTTTCCCGACGCCCGCGATGCTCCGCTGCTCCGAAGAATAGACGGATGTTTTGAATTATCCTCGGACCATTACCCAGGCCACACCATCCTCCTGAGTGTCATCCCATCCGAAGTGTGGTGCAGGGGTGGAGAGGTGTGATGAAGGGGGCAGGGAGGAGGAAGAGGAGAAATGTAAGAAGAGGATGCCTTAGAGTGGATGGATGTCTGGATGGAAGTCTCCGGAATGAAGGGAAGGATGCCGCATCAGTGATCCTCTTGAACGCATTTCTGGAAACACGTGCCTCCATCATACATAAAACTGCGAATATTTGGAGCAGGGTGTTTTGTTGCTCTCATTTAAGGCTCTCTAGAGCTCTCTGAAAGAGTTGCAAACTTTTCTTTAAGTTGAAATCGAAAGTTGTAATATGTGTCTGGAATGGAATCTGATCTGTTGTTTTGAGACGGGAATTAAAATATTTTTGATCCCTCATTTGTCGGGTCATATTTTTTCATTAATGCCCTGCCTCGGTGGATCTCTTCTCTATGGGGCGGGGGTGGCTCAGTCGGTAGTGCGCCACGCTCGTAATGTGCAGTTCCCAGGTTCGAGTCCAGCTGGGTCAGCGTTGAGATTTATCTCCGCAAAATTCCCCGCCCTGCCCCCCGTCAGTAGGGGACACCGATGGGCTTGGAAAGACCGCCGTCCGTCGGATGGGACGTTAAGCCGTGGTCCCGTGTGCCGGAGAGCCATACCCTATGCACGTTAAAGAACACGCTGGATGGACTTGACAGAAGGCTACCATCTGTCTCCCAACAGCTGTTCCAGTGGATCCCCTCCCCCAACCTTCTCTGAACCTTCGGGGTACATGTGACCTGGCCATTTAGTCCATGGTGTGCAAAAAAGTGTCACTCAACCCAACAGTCCTCTGCAAGAAATATATTTTTATTTTATTTTTTTAATAACTCTTTGACGAAAATAAATATGTTCGGTCTTTGGGTTGGGTTGTTTTACCTCTGAGCGGCACTTTTTTGCACACCATGCGCAAAATGGCCAGGTCACAAGCACCCCGAAGGCTCAGAGAAGGTTGTGGGAGGGGACCCACTGGAACAGCTGTTGGGAGACAGATGGTAGCCTCCCGTCAAGGCCATTCAGTGTGTTCTTTAACGTTGGGTTGTTTTACCTCTGAGCGGCACTTTTTTGCACACCATGGGCTAAATGGCCAGGTCACAAGGACCCCAAAGACTCAGAGAAGGTTGTGGGAGTGGACCCACTGGAACAGCTGTTGAGAGAGAGATGGTAGCCTCATGTCAAGGCCATCCAGCGTGTTCTTTAACGTTGGGTTGTTTTACCTCTGATCGGCACTTTTTTGCACACCATGGGCTAAATGGCCAGGTCACAAGTACCCCAAAGGCTCAGAGAAGGTTGTGAGAGGGGACCCACTGGAACAGCTGTTAGAAGAGAGATCGAAGGCCGTCAAAGCCGTCTATCGTGTTCTTTAAATTGCCCAGGATATCGCTTTCCAAGCAATGCTCCACTGGGTCCAGCTCTTGTGCCTCTTTCCCATTTAATCTAATGCTCAGCCAAAATATGCCACTTGAGTGAAGCGCAGGATCCTTTCGATAAATCCAAAGAAATGCGAAGAGACTGAACTTTTTTGCTTGAATGTTGCGTCTCGACAGAGACCGCAGTTGACACTGGCATGCTCGTGCAAGGAAGGCAAGTGTCAAAAAGTCTGTTCACCAGGCGTCCTTTCTCTTTCTCTGAAGCACTTCCGTGTGTACTACGTTAGTTTTTCTGCCCTTGGGGCACCGAGGAACACTTTCTGTCACTGCTTATGTCTTGCAGAACGTCATTAAATCACACCAAGCTGAAGCATCGATATTGCGAAAACTCTCAGGGGAAAAAAATCTTTTTCTATCTAACGCAAGTGCTGTCAGGTGATATGGCGAAAGATATTAAATTGGATTCAATCTCCTCGCTTTCATAAAAAGAGATTTTTTTTTTTTGGAATACATTCAGAGATCTATAGTCTTCAGAAGGGTTTTTACTGTTGACTCTCCCTTGGGGCGCTGAAACAGACGAAATATCTGCGTTGTAGAGTTGAACGATAATTTATTAATTATTGCGTTACTAAAAAAATACGATCGTCTGAGAGGATGGATATTAGCTGTGAGAAGAAAAATTGAACTGGAAAAAATTCTCCGAAATCTCTAAAGTTTAAAACACTTCTCTCGTGAACTTTTTTTTATATTTCTGTGGATGAAACACAGAAGTAATTTCGTACTCGGAATCATTCCATTTGTTCGTGAACGATTCGGACCTTTGATTCATTTCTCAAACATTGATATTTCCTTTTTATTCACTGTTGTCTCCTTTTTCGCTCACTGGTGTCGTCTTCCTCACTCATAGTTCTCTTGTACCTCACTCACTGATGTCCTCTTCACTCATCATTGTCTCCTTCCTCACTCACTGATGTCCCCTTCACTCATTATTGTCTCCTTCCTCTCTCATTGGTGTCTCCTTCTTCACTCATAGTTCTCTTGTACCTCACTCACTGATGTCCTCTTCACTCATCATTGTCTCCTTCCTCACTCACTGATGTCCCCTTCACTCATTATTGTCTCCTTCCTCTCTCATTGGTGTCTCCTTCCTCACTCATAGTTCTCTTGTACCTCACTCATAGATGTCCCCTTCACTCATCATTTTCTCCTTCCTCACTCACTGATGTCCTCTTCACTCATCATTGTCTCCTTCCTCACTCACTGATGTCCCCTTCACTCATTATTGTCTCCTTCCTCTCTCATTGGTGTCTCCTTCCTCTCTCATTGGTGTCTCCTTCCTTACTCATAGTTCTCTTGTACCTCACTCACTGATGTCCTCTTCACTCATCATTGTCTCCTTCCTCATTCACTGATGTCCCCTTCACTCATTATTGTCTCCTTCCTCTCTCATTGGTGTCTCCTTCCTCACTCATAGTTCTCTTGTACCTCACTCATGGATGTCCTCTTCACTCATCATTGTCTCCTTCCTCACTCACTGATGTCCTCTTCACTCATCATTGTCTCCTTCCTCTCTCATTGGTGTCTCCTTCCTCACTCATAGTTCTCTTGTACCTCACTCATAGATGTCCTCTTCACTCATCATTGGCTCCTTCTTCATTCACTGATGTCCCCTTCACTCATTATTGTCTCCTTCCTCTCTCATTGGTGTCTCCTTCCTCACTCATAGTTCTCTTGTACCTCACTCATAGATGTCCTCTTCACTCATCATTGGCTCCTTCCTCACTCACTGATGTCCCCTTCACTCATTATTGTCTCCTTCCTCTCTCATTGGTGTCTCCTTCCTTACTCATAGTTCTCTTGTACCTCACTCACTGATGTCCTCTTCACTCATCATTGTCTCCTTCCTCACTCACTGATGTCCCCTTCACTCATTATTGTCTCCTTCCTCTCTCATTGGTGTCTCCTTCCTCACTCATAGTTCTCTTGTACCTCACTCATAGATGTCCCCTTCACTCATCATTTTCTCCTTCCTCACTCACTGATGTCCTCTTCACTCATCATTGTCTCCTTCCTCTCTCATTGGTGTCTCCTTCCTCACTCATAGTTCTCTTGTACCTCACTCATAGATGTCCTCTTCACTCATCATTGGCTCCTTCTTCATTCACTGATGTCCCCTTCACTCATTATTGTCTCCTTCCTCTCTCATTGGTGTCTCCTTCCTCACTCATAGTTCTCTTGTACCTCACTCATAGATGTCCTCTTCACTCATCGTTGGCTCCTTCCTCACTCACTGATGTCCCCTTCACTCATTATTGTCTCCTTCCTCTCTCATTGGTGTCTCCTTCCTTACTCATAGTTCTCTTGTACCTCACTCACTGATGTCCTTTTCACTCATCATTGTCTCCTTCCTCACTCACTGATGTCCCCTTCACTCATTATTGTCTCCTTCCTCTCTCATTGGTGTCTCCTTCCTCACTCATAGTTCTCTTGTACCTCACTCACTGATGTCCTCTTCACTCATCATTGTCTCCTTCCTCACTCACTGATGTCCCCTTCACTCATTATTGTCTCCTTCCTCTCTCATTGGTGTCTCCTTCCTCACTCATAGTTCTCTTCTACCTCACTCATAGATGTCCTCTTCACTCATCATTGTCTCCTTCCTCACTCACTGATGTCCCCTTCACTCATTATTGTCTCCTTCCTCTCTCATTGGTGTCTCCTTCCTTACTCATAGTTCTCTTGTACCTCACTCACTGATGTCCTCTTCACTCATCATTGTCTCCTTCCTCACTCACTGATGTCCCCTTCACTCATTATTGTCTCCTTCCTCTCTCATTGGTGTCTCCTTCCTTACTCATAGTTCTCTTGTACCTCACTCACTGATGTCCTCTTCACTCATCATTGTCTCCTTCCTCACTCACTGATGTCCCCTTCACTCATTATTGTCTCCTTCCTCTCTCATTGGTGTCTCCTTCCTCACTCATAGTTCTCTTGTACCTCACTCATAGATGTCCTCTTCACTCATCATTGGCTCCTTCCTCACTCACTGATGTCCCCTTCACTCATTATTGTCTCCTTCCTCTCTCATTGGTGTCTCCTTCCTTACTCATAGTTCTCTTGTACCTCACTCACTGATGTCCTCTTCACTCATCATTGTCTCCTTCCTCACTCACTGATGTCCCCTTCACTCATTATTGTCTCCTTCCTCTCTCATTGGTGTCTCCTTCCTCACTCATAGTTCTCTTGTACCTCACTCATAGATGTCCCCTTCACTCATCATTTTCTCCTTCCTCACTCACTGATGTCCTCTTCACTCATCATTGTCTCCTTCCTCACTCACTGATGTCCCCTTCACTCATTATTGTCTCCTTCCTCTCTCATTGGTGTCTCCTTCCTCTCTCATTGGTGTCTCCTTCCTCACTCATAGTTCTCTTGTACCTCACTCATAGATGTCCTCTTCACTCATCATTGGCTCCTTCCTCACTCACTGATGTCCCCTTCACTCATTATTGTCTCCTTCCTCTCTCATTGGTGTCTCCTTCCTTACTCATAGTTCTCTTGTACCTCACTCACTGATGTCCTCTTCACTCATCATTGTCTCCTTCCTCACTCACTGATGTCCCCTTCACTCATTATTGTCTCCTTCCTCTCTCATTGGTGTCTCCTTCCTCACTCATAGTTCTCTTGTACCTCACTCATAGATGTCCCCTTCACTCATCATTGGCTCCTTCCTCACTCACTGATGTCCCCTTCACTCATTATTGTCTCCTTCCTCTCTCATTTGTGTCACCTTTTCGCTCAGTAATATTTTCTCCATTCGTTGCTTGTTATTAGTGTTTTTCACTCAGTCATTGTTGTCTCCTTTCTCAAAGCGTGCAATGAAATTCCAACACTTTCATCCTAATCCGAACTCTAACCTCATAATATTAAACACACTGAAAATCTGAAGTTCATATTTTCAAGAATAGAATCAAGAATACACAACTTGAGTACATTCGAAAAAATTAGATATGTTACCAACTTCATTACGGTTCGTGAGGAACATTGCCTTGAATTAATCATCATCAGAGTTGATTTCATTCAATCATCATCATCAGAGTTGATTTCATTCAATCATCATCAGAGTTGATTTCATTCAATCATCATCAGAGTTGATTTCATTCAATCATCATCAGAGTTGATTTCATTCAATCACCATCAGAGTTGATTTCATTCAATCACCATCAGAGTTGATTTCATTCAATCACCATCAGAGTTGATTTCATTCAATCATCATCAGAGTTGATTTCATTCAATCACCTTCAGAGTTGATTTCATTCAATCACCATCAGAGTTGATTTCATTCAATCACCATCAGAGTTGATTTCATTCAATCACCATCAGAGTTGATTTCATTCAATCATCATCAGAGTTGATTTCATTCAATCATCATCAGAGTTGATTTCATTCAATCATCATCAGAGTTGATTTCATTCAATCATCATCAGAGTTGATTTCATTCAATCACCATCAGAGTTGATTTCATTCAATCATCATCAAGTTGATTTCATTCAATCATCATCAGAGTTGATTTCATTCAATCACCATCAGAGTTGATTTCATTCAATCACCATCAGAGTTGATTTCATTCAATCACCATCAGAGTTGATTTCATTCAATCATCATCAGAGTTGATTTCATTCAATCATCATCAGAGTTGATTTCATTCAATCATCATCAGAGTTGATTTCATTCAATCACCATCAGAGTTGATTTCATTCAATCATCATCAGAGTTGATTTCATTCAATCATCATCGGAGTTGATTTCATTCAATCACCATCGGAGTTGATTTCATTCAATCACCATCAGAGTTGATTTCATTCAATCATCATCAGAGTTGATTTCATTCAATCATCATCAGAGTTGATTTCATTCAATCATCATCAGAGTTGATTTCATTCAATCATCATCAGAGTTGATTTCATTCAATCATCATCAGAGTTGATTTCATTCAATCATCATCAAAGTTGTTTTCATTCAATCATCATTGGCAAATCAATTACGAATCACCAGCAATTATCCTTGTCATCAGGTCTTTTACTGCGAATCATTTATTTCCTTCCACTCACCAGCGATGTTCATTGTGAAATTATATATTTTCAGCAGTTACTAGAAATAATTATTTTAAAAAATTCTCCTAAATCGCGTTCCTTTTAGGAGTTAATTATGTTTCGATGACAAGACCAGTTTTTCCTTTGTTATGAGCGATTTACATTTGAATTTATTGGCAGTCAACTTTTTAGAAAATATTCATATGAAAAGGATTTGCTGTCTCTTCAAGATTTCCACTGCTGTAATCCACTGGTTCTTAGACAGTGGGGGTGGCCCGATCGGTAGCGCTCCAGGCTCGTAATCTGCAGTTCCCAGGTTCGATTCCCGCGCTGAGACAACATTGAAAATTATCTCCACAAAACTCCTCGTTCTCTCTTAGTCAGTGGGGGACACTGCTGGACATGGAGCGGCAGCCGTCCGTCGGATGGGACTTTAAACCATGGCTCCGTGTGCGGTAGAGCCATAATCTGTGTATGTTAAAGAATACGTTGGATGGCCTTGACGGGAGGCTACCATCTGTCTCCAAACAGTTGTCCAGTGGGTCCCCTCCCCCAATACTTCTCTGAGCCTTCGGGATCCTGGTCATTTAGTCCATTGTGTGCAAAATAAGTGTAGCTCAGGGGCAAAACAACCCAACTCTATGCCGTAATCCGCGATGTAACTCTCTCCATTTCGTTGCCACAATGTGGCTCTCCAATCTACACAATCTAACTTGGATTCTAGTCGATATGGCATACATAATCCATAAAGTAACTCTAAGGAAATATAATAGTTTCCTTTGGTTAAAATTTCAACCTTTAAATCAGTCTTTAGTTATTAAAATTAGTATCATTCAGTCTTCCATTCTATTTAAAATCTTCTCTCTTTTACTAATAAATCACTCTTAGCTTTAATCCATAAAGTGACTCTCCAAATTCATAAATCACAATCCATAAAGTGACTCTCCAAATTCATAAATCACAATCCATAAAGTAACTCCAGTTGTTGCCTCGGAGACATAGTGGTATCCGATAGTTTGCGACGGCAATTCAACTTCAGGGCTCAGGGTTTGAGTCCTAGGATGGGATGGTCGTTTTTCTGCCATTAACTTGCAGATAAGCTAGTAACTGTCAGTCAGATCGCAAGTTGAAAAAAAAACAACCAACAACACAATATAACGCGTAACTTTTAAGATTGTCATAAGCCATAAAATGACTCTCCAATTCCTAAGTCATAATCCATAAAGTGACTCCCCCATTCCTAAGTCATAATCCAGAAAGCGACTCTCCAACTCCTAAGTCATATTCCATAAAGTGACTCTCCAATTCCTAAGTCATAATCCATAAAGTGACTCTCAATTCTTAAGTCATAATCCATAAAGTGACTCTCAATTCTTAAATCATAATCCATAAGGTGACTCTCCAACTCCTAAGTCATATTCCATAAAGTGACTCTCCAATTCCTAAGTCATAATCCATAAAGTGACTCTCAATTCTTAAGTCATAATCCATAAGGTGACTCTGCAACTCCTAAGTCATATTCCATAAAGTCACTCTCCAATTCCTAAATCATAATCCATAAAGTCTCTCCAATTCCTAAGTCATAATCCATAAAGTGACTCTCCAATTCCTAAGTCATAATCCATAAAGTGACTCTCAATTCTTAAGTCATAATCCATAAAGTGACTCTCAATTCTTAAATCATAATCCATAAGGTGACTCTCCAATTCCTAAGTCATATTCCATAAAGTGACTCTCCAATTCCTAAGTCATAATCCATAAAGTGACTCTCAATTCTTAAGTCATAATCCATAAGGTGACTCCCCAATTCTTAAGTCATAATCCATAAAGTGACTCTCAATTCTTAAATCATAATCCATAAGGTGACTCTCCAATTCCTAAGTCATATTCCATAAAGTGACTCTCCAATTCCTAAGTCATAATCCATAAAGTGACTCTCAATTCTTAAGTCATAATCCATAAGGTGACTCCCCAATTCCTAAGTCATAATCCATAAAGTGACTCTCAATTCTTAAGTCATATTCCATAAAGTGACTCTCCATCTCCTAAGTCATATTCCATAAAGTGACTCTCCAACTCCTAAGTCATATTCCATAAAGTGACTCTCCAATTCCTAAATCATAATCCATAAAGTGACTCTCCAATTCCTAAATCATAACAAACCCATAATTCAATAACATTACTCTCCAATTGATACGTCACGTAATCGGTAATATAATTCTCTACCAGTTTTCGTTTCCTGAAAGCATTGCTAAATATACTTAAGAGTAATATTCTATTTCTATAAATTATTAATTTAATGCAGCGGAAAAGAGCCTCCAAAAAAATAAAAACCGCTTAATTCGACCCTTTGTACTTACCTCTGCTCTCGGAACTTTTGACGTCAGCACACGCTTGAAACCTGAGCAGCAGGTGCGAATCGTCTGTGCAGGAGTCGATGGTGGACAAGGGAAATTTGCACACTCCGTGACTTATGATGTAGCTGAATGTGAAGGGGCCCTTGAAGGGGCACGGGACGGGCGACGTGTTTACTGCAAGCAAACAACGAAGAAAAAGATCAAGTGTCAGCATTTGCTTGTTAAGATTCAAGAAAAACAGCAAAAATTTACATTCTTTAAGCTGTACAGTCGCTCAAAAAAAGTATCCGAACACTATGGTTGTTACAGAATTGAGAAAAAAATATCCGGCAACGATTCTTTTTTTATAGAAATTAGTGATCTGGCAACCTTTGAGTCACGTGACATGAAGGTTGCCAGATCACTAATTTCTAAAAAATCGTTGCCAGATATTTTTTCTGAATTCTGCAATCCACCATAGTGTTCGGATACTTTTTTGCGCGATTGTACATTCCCGCTAATAAGCTTCGGCTTAGTGGGATTTTTTTATGTAAAATAATTATAGATAATACTTATTGAAAATAAATTTGAATTTGAAA
Source organism: Ryuthela nishihirai (assembly GCA_038380435.1). NCBI lineage: Eukaryota > Metazoa > Arthropoda > Arachnida > Araneae > Heptathelidae > Ryuthela > Ryuthela nishihirai. Next base: position 66,256,130 of record JAWZYU010000019.1, on the reverse strand, counting down.
TAATTTTAAAAAAAAGCGTTGACAGATATTTTTTCTGCACGATTATTGATTGCAGAATTCAGAAAAAAATATCTGGCAACGTCTTTTTTTTTTAGGAATTAGTGATCTGGCAACCTTCGTGTTAAGTAACACGAAACGTGAAGGTTGCCAGATCACTTAATTTCCAAAAAAATCGTTGCCAGATATTTTTTCTGAATTCTGTAATCAACCATAGTGTTCGGATATTTTTTTAATATATATAATGCAATGAATATTGAGCGTGTGCAGTTACCGTTCACAGCAAACTGGAGCGGTTGCGGTTAATGTTCACAGCACATTGGATCGTGTGAGCTCACAAAGACCTAGATCGTGTGGGCTCACTCACGGAAATATCGAGCGTGTGCAGTTACCGTTCACAGCAAACTGGAGAGTGTGCAGTAACTGCACACGCTCCAGTTTGCTGTGAACGGTAACAACTGTGAAGCGTGTACAGTTGCTGTACACGCTTCAGATATTTTTCCTAAATTCTGTAATCACGTGACACGAAGGTTGCCAGATCACTAATTTCTAAAAAAAAATCGTTGCCAGATATTTTTTTCTGAATTCTGCAATCATCCATAGTGTTCGGATACTTTTTTGAGCGACTGTACTGGATTCACTATCATGAAGATGACAGGTAACGATTTTGAAATTTCCAATCGCGTTTTACATCTCTGTAAGTCAGGATTTCGCTTTGGGGGTTCGAGATTTTTTTTTTTGGGGGGGGGGGATCCGAAAATTTTGTTTCGGGAAAGGTTCAAGTATTTAATTCAGTTTGGTGGGGGGAGGGTTGTTGTCTGAGAATAAGACTTGAGTCTTATTCCTGGTGTATTGAGTGGGGGTTTTCGAATTACTAAAATAATATTCCACTGAACAGGAAATGGTTAAAATGATATTCTATATGGAATGAGATTTTATATATTTTTTTAAATCTATTCTTACAGTGGAACATAAAATAAAATTATACAAAGCAATTGTTTTGGATTTCAAATCCATTAGACAAGTTTCAGATTTCTTATAAGACGATTAGATATTTGCGAGGAGGGGGTCCGGACTCCCTGATCCCCCCCTGTATACGTCTGTTTCTGATGATGCAGAATGGGATGAATTACCTGATCATTCATCCCATTTGCAGTCGAGCGATGATTTGTAAGTTTGATATCAATTTCTTCTTCTTCCTAGGAGTTTTTTTTTAACCTCTTCATACAAAATTGTTGCCGCTACTCTGAGTTGAGTTGGGTTGTTTTACCTCTGAGCGGCACTTTTTTGCACACCATGAGCTAAATGGCCAGGTCACAAGGACCCCGAAGGCTCAGAGAAGGTTGGGGAAGGGGACCCACTGGAACAGCTGTTGGGAGACAGATGATAGCCTCCCGTCAAGGCCATCCAGCGTGTTCTTTAACGTGCACAGGGTATGGCTCTCCCGCACAGGGGGCCACGGCTTAAAGTCCCATCCGACGGACGGCGGCCTTTCCAAGCCCATCGGTGTCCCCTACTGACCGTGGGCAGGGCGGGGAATTTTGCGCAGATAAAACTCAACGCTGACCCAGCTGGGACTCGAACCTGTGAACTACAAATTACGAGCCTGGAGCACTACCGACTGAGCCACCCCGCCCCACCGCTGCTCTGATCCATAAAAAAAGATTCCTTCTAGAAACCCTAAAATATCAAAGTTTAGCGGAACATCAACGTTCATACTTTGGACCTCCAATTAAAACACTCTCCCTCAACCCCCCCCCCACCTCCCGTCGCAACCAAAAATAAACAAGTTTTCAAAGTGTGAAGAGTCCTTAATGAATGCTTTTTAAACTAAGAGATTGCAAATGAAATGATCAGCATATGAAACAGTCTCGGCCTTCGTTTCATGATCACCGTAATGTAAAGCAAGTGCTTAAAGGCAAGCCTGGCTGTGCTTACTCTTCGCAGTGAGACATTTAATTAGTTTGTTGGAGACAGCAATGGCGTTATTAGTTTAACCAAAGGGGGAAAGCAGCTATGTCGTCATTACCTTTGTGAAATACACCTTCAATTACAGACATCGTAGTAGTTGCGAGTACAGGCTGACATTGCATTACTGGGCCTTTTAATAGCATTAGTTGTGTATGGCGCCTCAATTTATGAGGAATCCGCAGCCTCTGGGTATCAATGTGTGGGACCAGTGGATGTCAGGAATGATGCGTACTAGTGGTTTCAGCATCATCATTTTCGGATACATCCCAAATTTGTGTATGCACTATACAGTCGCTGAAATAAATATCCGAACACTGTGGTTGATTACAGAATTCAGGAAAAATATCTGGCAGCGATTTTTTTTAAAGAAATTAGTGATCTGGCAACCTTCGTGCCACGTGACACGTAACACTATGGTTGATTACAGAATTCAGAAAAAATATCTGGCAACGATTTTTTTAGAAATTAGTGATCTGGCAACCTTCGTGTCACGTGCTTACAGAATTCAGGAAAAATATCTGGAGCGTGTACAGCAACTGTACACGCTCCAGTTTGCTGTGAACGGTAACTGCACACGCTCAATATTTCCGTGAGTGAGCCCACACGATCCAGGTCTTTGTGAGCTCACACGATCCAATGTGTTGTGAACATTAACCGCAACCGCTCCAGTTTGCTGTGAACGGTAACTGCACACGCTCAATATTTCCGTGAGTGAGCCCACACGATCTAGGTCTTTGTGAGCTCACACGATCCAATGTGCTGTGAACATTAACCGCAACCGCTCCAGTTTGCTGTGAACGGTAACTGCACACGCTCAATATTTCCGTGAGTGAGCCCACACGATCCAGGTCTTTGTGAGCTCACACGATCCAATGTGCTGTGAACATTAACCGCAACCGCTCCAGTTTGCTGTGAACGGTAACTGCACACGCTCCATATTCATTGCATTATATATTCATACGCATTATATATATTAAAAAGTATCCGAACAATATGGTTAATTACAGAATTCAGAAAAAAATATCTGTCAACGATTTTTTTTTTAGAAATTAGTGATCTCGCAACCTTCGTGTCATGTGACACGAAGGTTGCCAGATCACTTATCATCAATTAGATCACTAATTTCTAAAAAAAATCGTTGACAGATATTTTTTCTGAATTTTGAAGTCGACCATAATGTTCGGATAGTTTTTTGAGCGACTATACTCCAAAATGCTTCACGTGAAGGGAAAGACAAATGAGAGAAAAATGTCGACACCTCACTAGTGATGGCGCTGTCGTCCTGTGACGTCATCTGCATGTTTTCTGACTGTCCAGGATGTTTGATCAGTCGCTTTTGTGGTCACACGAAAGCGATTAAACGATTTTAATGCTTTCAGAGTTCCTGGCGTCCTAAGCCTATCCCATTACTAACCACGGGGGTACCTTCCAGTGTGATGTGATGCCACCACCGTTGTTGGTAATGATTTTAAGACCCTAGAAAGATTGAAAATGTTTATCATGCTAAACCTCTCAAATCGCTTCCTGTTTGGCAATGACTTTAGAACTTCAGATGAGCAATCAACTTGCCTTTTACGGTTTATGTCTTGTGCGTTGGGTTGGGTTGTTTTACCTCTGAGCATCACGTTTTTGCACACCATGGGCTAAATGGCCATGTCACATGGACCCCGAAGGCTCAGAGAAGGTTGGGGGAGGGGACCCACTGGAACAGCTGTTGGGAGACAGATGGTAGCCTCCCGTCAAGGCCATCCAGCGTGTTCTTTAACGTGCACAGGGTATGGCTCTCCCGCACACGGGGCCACGGCTTAACGTCCCATCCGACGGACGACTACCTTTCCAAGCCCATCGGTGTCCCCTACTGACCGTGGGCAGGGCGGGGAATTTTGCGGATGTTTGGCAGTGACTTTAGAACTTCAGATGAGCAATCAACTTCCCCTTTTGCGGTTTATGTCTTGTGCGAAAACATTTCTATATAAGGATACACTTGTGTCCCTATATTCCCTCATAAGCTTTCGTGTTGATGTGCTTCATTTGCTAAGCAAAAATGTTTCTTGAAATAGTTCAATACTTCACATCGGAATCTTCGTAAAGACTACCATAATGTTTTGGAATTTGAAGAAAGGAATCTTTGATTTTCCTGCAAATGTTTGGTTCAGTTGCCGTTTCAAATCTATTATACGATGATTGAGGTCATTTCCGTTTGAGGGGCGCGGTTGGCTCAATTGGTAGCGCGCCAGGCTCGTAATCTGTAGCTCCCAGGTTCGAGTCCCAGCTGAGTCAGCGTTGAGATTTGTCTCCGAAAAATTCCCCGTCCTGCCCACGATCAGTAGGGGACACCGATGAGCTTGGAAATGCCGCCGTCCGTCGGATGGGACATTAAGCCGTGGCCCGTGTATGGGAGAGCCACACCCTGTGCACGCTAAAGAACACGCTGGATGGCCTTGACGGGAGGCTACCATCTGTCTCCCAACAGCTGTTCCAGTGGGTCCCCTCCCCCAACCTTCTCTGAGCCTTCAGGATCACAAGGACCCCGAAGGCTCAGACCCGTTACTAATACGCCCGCCCCAGTATTGAATACAGAAAATTTTGCTCCCTCTAAAGAACTTATTAAAAGAGATATTTTCCTCTCTCATTCAGCAAAGTTGTCACCTGGATAGGAGCGCCACCTAGGGCTTGACCCCCCCCCCTCAACCACCTAAATTCCCTAAAAATTAAAAAAAATTCCTCTTCAAGCAGCTGCTTGCCGCAGAGGTCTGACAGGAGCCCCTCAGTTTAATACGCCATAGCGACGGTCTATGAAGAAAGCGACACCTCAGCAGAAAGACACAACGCAGAAAGGAAACATCCATACCAGGGAATCGAACCTAGGTCCCTTCAATCAATAACCAAGAGTGCTAACACTCAAGCACCGGGAAGGTTCTAAGTTCTAGGATGGTAAAAAAAAATAGAAGATTAGGATTTTAGAAATGAACTTTTGTGTGAACTAGTTTTTAAGCCATTTATTTATTCTATTACAATTATAGATTTTTAACAAAAATAAATTAAAAATCAATATTAGTACAATGTTTTTTAGATTTTTTTCTCTTGCAACCATCATTTATCTTACAGTCCAAATACCCCTCTAAAAATTTATCTTCTCCTCTCCCAAAATAAAGGGTGCGGGGGGGGGGCTCAGTCGGTAGCGCGCCAGGTTCATAATCTGCAGATCCCAGGTTCGAGTCCCAGCTGGACCAGCTTTGAGATTTATCTCCGTAAAACTTCCTGCATTGCCCACAGGGTCAGTAGGGAACACCGATGGGCTTGGAAAGGCCTCCGCCCGTTAAATGTAACATTAAGCCGCGGCCCCGTGTGCGGGAGAGCCATACCCTGTGCACCTTAAAGAACACACTGGATGGCCTTGACGAGAGGCTACCATCTGCCTCCTAACAGCTGTTCCAGTGGGTCCCCTCCCCCAACCTTCTCTGAACTTTCGGGGTCCTTGTGACCTGGCCATTTAGCCCATTGTGTGCACAAAAGTGCCGCTCAGAGGTAAAACAAACCAAAATAAAAGATTTCTTTCTTGCTCCTCGTGCACGAGTAGCAAGCGATTATGTTGTTGACCATAGCGGAGTAAATCGTCCTCTCTCTCTCATTCTTTATCTCTTCGTATTATAAACGAATAAAAAGACAATAAAAGTCTTTCTGAATGTAATTACTATTTGCTTTAGAATTAATAGCGTTTGCCTTTCAATGTGAGTGGAATGAATCACGATATAAATTATGCTTCCGAAGCATAAATCTAAATTCTATGTAAGCAAAACCAGAGCGTTCTGAGTCTTATGAAAACAAAAAATTATTGCTTTGAACATCTCTTTAGCGTGAAAGAAAAAATGATATCTTGCTTAAAAAGTGGGCTCCAAAATTTTCCAGTTTTATCCAACTCTGTAATCGAGATGGAATATAAATCTTCTTCAAATATTAATCTTCAATCCAGTGTCTTTCCCTCCACACAGGAAATCAAATCTTTATTAGAATGAACTTCAGAAAGTGACATCCCCCATCAATATTCTCACGGCGATTATTGATAGCACTTCGGCGTGCCTTCTCTTCACTTTGCAGACAAACGAATCAGGTTGGCTTTCAAAATTACTTGGCAGCCCTTTCAGAAAAAAAATACATATTTCTGTTTGGGCACATTGAGCAATGCCTGAGCAACATCTCTCATCATCTCGTGCAGATAAACGACAGGCCATTCTCACCCGACACATTCAACGCACAGACGAATCTTTATGGCCAACTTCAAACGTCATCATCATATCCCATTTTCAATTCTTCGCTCATTCCTTGCCTCCCCCCTCTCCTTCACCGTATCCCCCTCCCATCTCAGACGACTGCGGATGCGGCAGAGCATCCTCTTAAGCATCGACAGAATCCGTGAATCACCTGCCAACCGGAAATCTGCCGTATATTTTAATTTAATAGACATTCCTGCGTCGTCTCTCACAGGCCATCATTAGTCAGAACCCTCTAATGAATCACCGAGCAGCGGTCGACTCTAATGTAATTGAAATAGAGAGCTATCAATTAGGAAAGGGAAAATGGTCGCCAGATAGGTCCTACAAACCACAACGCTACTAGATACATCAGACTCACCGTTATACTACTCCATCCTTTGAGGACGGTGCAGCACGAGGAGCAAGGTTTCCATTTGCATAGAGCATCCTTAGTACTCTAAGCACCTTCGCTTTTCATGAAAATGTTTGGTTTAGTTGCCATCTCAAAGCCTATTATGCCATAATTGAGGTCATTTCCTTTTCATGACATAACAGTCAAGTTCCAGCATCAAGCTCCTAAATTTAGAGAACTGTTTTTTAAAGCTACACGTGGGATGCAGAAATTTGATGCTGCTCTTATTTGGTGGGGGGGGGGAGAGTCGGCTCAGCGGTGGCATAACAGACTCGTAATCTATGGTTCCCAAGTTCGAGTCCCACTTCGTGCCATTTTGAGGTTTATCTCCGCTAAATGCCCGTTCTTTTGCTCTTAATTAAGGTGACACCTATAGGCTTGGAAAGGTCGTCATCCGTCGGATGGGATATGAAGTCGTGGCTCTGTGTGCAGGAGAGCCGTATTCTGTGCACATTAAAGAACACGCTGGCTAGTCTTGACGGGAAGTTATCATTTGTCTCCTAACACTGTTCAGTGGTCTCCATCCTCCAGTCTTATGAGTCCTTGAGGTCCTTGTGACACAAATCGACTCTTACCATATATAGCTTTGCGCATGCAAAGACATATGGAAGCGTGTTTTTGCTTTATTTATGTTACAAATCCAATTTTTTTAGTATTGACTAACTCTGACACATGTATTGAAAAGGCCTACTAGTCGATCGCAATGCATTATTATTAAGGACTATCTTAATACTTCGTAACTATCTTAATTACTTCTTAAAGGGGGCGAGGGTGGCTCAGTCGGTAGCGCGCCAGGCTCGTAATCTGTAGTTCACAGGTTCGAGTCCCAGCTGAGTCAGCGTTGAGATTCCCCGCCCTGTCCACGGTCAGTAGGGGACACCGATGGGCTTGGAAAGGCCGCCGTCCGTCGGATGGGACGTTAAGCCGTGGTCCCGTGTGTGGACCCTGTGAACCCTGTGATACCCTGTGAACGTTAAAGAACACACTGGATGGCCTTGACGGGAGGTTACCATCTGTCTCCCAACAGCTGTTACAGTGGGTCCCCTCCCCCAACCTTCTCTGAGCCTTCGGGGTCCATGTGACCTGGCCATTTAGCCCACAGTGTGCAAAAAACTGCCGCTCAGAGGTAAAACAACCCAACGTTAAAGAACACGCTGGATGGCCTTGACGGGAGCCTACCATCTGTCTCCCAACAGATGTTCCAGTGGGTCCCCTCCCCCAACCTTCTCTGAGCCTTCGGGGTCCATGTGACCTGACCATTTAGCCTATGGTGTGCAAAAAAGTGACGCTCAGAGGTAAAACAACCCAACCCTTCATCAATGATATCAGCGTGTCTTTAACGTGCAGAGGTTATGTCTCTCCTGCACATGGAGACCCACTGTTAAATGTCTCATGAGATGGATGACAGACTTCACAAGTCTATTTACGTCTCTCTTCTCATCGTAGGACACGACTGAGGAAATCAACTGGAATTTTCCGAAGTGGCTTGTTACTTAACAAGTTAGGGAAAACTACAACAGTAAAATACAACCTGGAAAAAGAACATCAACGTTCACCATTGAACTCAATAGCATTAATTTCGTTGAATGCTGTTTTTTTTTCAGTAAGCATTGAAGCATGAAAAATAATTTGTCCCTGTCCCTCTTTCTCATGTTGTATATATATAACCTGGTATTTGTTTTGTCTTGTGATCAAAACAGCTGGTTAGTCAATTATTTTAATTTTCCCATCCCTGCTGGAGAAAATCTAATCCCAGACATAATGGACGCTGATCTATTAATATTCTAACAATAAAAATTCGTCACGAGAAAAAAAATGACCTGACAGACTTTGGCCTAGTAAAAAAACAGATCCTCCGCTCTGTCCTTCTGAATGACGCCCAAAATAGTTTAACTCCCACAAAGAGAGTATAAGATATTTTTCCACGTGCTTTTCCTCATCCGCATCCTCCACAAACTACGACCGTTTGTCGCCAGATGCTGAGAGGCTGGGAATGAATAGTCGTTGGTCATTTACATTTACCAAGACAGAGACTCCCACAAAGAGAGTATAAGATATTTTTCCACGTGCTTTTCCTCATCCGCATCCTCCACAAACTACGACCGTTTGTCGCCAGATGCTGAGAGGCTGGGAATGAATAGTGTTGGTCATTTGCATTTACCAAGACAGAGATGCATGTATAAATTATGTAAGCGAGCACTTAATTGATTTCTGGAGACAAATGATCTGCCAGTCAATGAAGAATGCATATAACAGATGATGATAATGAGAACGACTTACATCTGAACATCGAGTAGAGTAAGGCGTCTCCGTTGATTTCGGAACACAGACTCTCTAACGTGTAATGGTGGGGATTGGTTGAGCAGTAGGCTGAAAGATAGAAAAAAAATTTCTCATTAGTATTTGGCACGAAAGAAGTAACAACAAACTGTAATTAAATCACTTTAATTACTCGAACATGAAAACGCAATAAGTATAAACGAACATCTGTCTCTAGTGATTACAATTTGTTATTGGATTAGGAAACAAATGACACATTAAGCAGCAATTTCATGACAGCATTAATCCATGATATATTTTGTTATCGTGAGCATTTTTTGACTTTCAGTGTATTTTTTTTCTTTTTCTGAACGTTATAAGAAAAATGTGAACTGGCGAAGTGTTCTGTGGTGTTAATGGAGTGTTAATGATTGAAATTCAATTTCTTTGAGCCATTAACATACATGGCAGTCATTTAACATCGATCTGTTAAATAAAAAACAGAAATAGTGAAATGGCAAATTTACCGTCAAATCAGGGGCGGGGGTGGCTTAGTCGGTAGCGCGTCAGGCTCGTAATCTGTAGTTCCCAGGTTCGAATCCCAGCTGGGTCAGCGTTGAGATTTATCTCCGCAAAATTCCCCGCCCTGTCCACGGTCAGTAGGGGACATCTATGGGCTTGGAAAGGCCGCCGTCAGTCGGATGGGACGTTAAGCCGTGGCCCCGTGTGCGGGAGAGCCATACCCTGTGCACGTTAAAGAACACGTTGGATGGCCTTGACGGGAGGCTACCATCTGTCTCCCAACAGCTGTTCCAGTGGGTCCCCTCCCCCAACCTTCTCTGAGCCTTCGGGATCCTTGTGACCTAGCCATTTAGTCCATGGTGTGAAAAAAAAGTGCCGCTCAGAGGTAAAACAACCCAACCGTCAAATCAGTTACATGCACATATATAAAGTAAATTATCCTTCATAAAGAAAATAATATGTCACTAATTCAAGAATACAAAAGTGGAAAAAAAATGTGACTTACATATGCTTATTGACTAGATTTAATTCGTTGTCACTTTCTGACAATAGACGCATTCGATTGCGTTGTTGTTGGGTTGTTTTACCTCTGAGCGGCACTTTTTTGCCCACCATGGGCTAAATGGCCAGATCACATGGACCCCGAAGGCTCAGAGAAGGTTGGGGGAGGGGACCCACTGGAAGAGCTGTTGGGAGACAGATGGTAGTCTCCCGTCAAGGCCATCCAGCGTGTTCTTTAACGTTGGGTTGTTTTACCTCTGAGCATCACTTTTTTGCACACCATGGGTTAAATGGCCAGGTCACAAGGACCCTGAAGGCTCAGAGAAGGTTGGGGGAGGGGACCCACTGAAACAGCTGTTGGGAGACAGATGGTAGCCTCCCGTCAAGGCCATCCAGCGTGTTCTTTAACGTTGAGTTGTTTTACCTCTGAGCATCACTTTTTTGCACACCATGGGCTAAATGGCCAGGTCACAAGGACCCCGAAGGCTCAGAGAAGGTTGGGGGAGGGGACTCACTGGAAGAGCTGTTGGGAGACAGATGGTAGTCTCCCGTCAAGGCCATCCAGCGTGTTCTTTAACGTTGGGTTGTTTTACCTCTGAGCGGCACTTTTTTGCACACCATGGGCTAAATGGCCAAGTCACATGGACCCCGAAGGCTCAGCGAAGGTTGGGGAGGGGACCCACTGGAAGAGCTGTTGGGAGACAGATGGTAGTCTCCCGTCAAGGCCATCCAGCGTGTTCTTTAACGTTGTGTTGTTTTACCTCTGAGCATCACTTTTTTGCACACCATGGGCTAAATGGCCAGGTCACATGGATCCCGAAGGCTCATAGAAGGTTGGGGGAGGGGACCCACTGGAACAGCTGTTGGGAGACAGATGGTAGCCTCCCGTCAAGGCCATCCAGCGTGTTCTTTAACGTGCACAGGGTATGTCTCTCCCGCACACGGGGCCACGGCTTAACGTCCCATCCGAAGGACGGTGGCCTTTCCAAGCCGATCGGTGTCCCCTACTGAACGTGGGCAGGGCGGGAAATTCTGCGGAGATAAATCTAAAAGCTGACCCAACTGGGACTCGAACCTGGGAACTACAGATTACGAGCCTGGCGCGCTACCGATTGAGCCACACCCGCCCCTGGGGGAAGGGGACCCACTGGACAGCTGTTGGGAAACAGAAGGCAGTCTCCCGTCAAGGCCATCCAGCGTGGTTGAGAAGTAGGGTACCTGAGCAGAGTATAGCTCTCCTGCATACAGAAACACGAGTTTACGTCCCATCCGATGGACAGTGGTCATCTGAAGCCCATCGCTCTCCCCATTCTTACCGAGAACGAGAGTTTAGGGGAGACAAATCTCAACTGTTAATAACTAAAGGAAAATCACTACTTCATTTCATACTATTACTTTAAGCTCTTCAACATTCTCCAAGTCAACTCCAAAATATCTGAATTTCTATTGGAGCATTGAGAAAGCCGGCAACGGACCTCTCAGTGAGCTGTAACGTTTTACAATACAATACAATCTCAACTGTTGGGGGGTGGCTCAGTCGGTAGCGCGCCAGGCTCGTAATCTGTAGGTCCCAGGTTCGAGTCCTAGCTGGGTCAGCGTTGAGATTTATCTCCGCAAAATTCCCCACCCTGCCCACGGTCAGTAGGGGACACCGATGGGCTTGGAAAGGCCGCCGTCCGTCGGATGGGACGTTAAGCCGTGGCCCCGTGTGCGGGAGAGCCATACCCTGTGCACGTTAAAGAACACGCTGGATGGCCTTGACGGGAGGCTACCATCTATCTCCAAACAGCTGTTCCAGTGGGTCCCCTCCCCCAACCTTCTCTGAGCCTTCGGGGTCCATGTGACCTGGCCATTTAGCCCATGGTGTGCAAAAAAGTGCCGCTCAGAGGTAAAACAACCCAACGTTAAAGAACACGCTGGATGGCCTTGACGGGAGGTTACCATCTGTCTCCCAACAGCTGTTCCAGTGGGTCCCCTTACCCAACCTTCTCTGAGCCTTCGGGGTCCATGTGACCTGGCCATTTAGCCCATGGTGTGCAAAAAAGTGCCGCTCAGAGGTAAAACGACCCAACCCAACTCAACTGTTGGGCATGTGGAAATCGAATCTGGGAACTGCAGATTACGAGCCTGGCGTGCGATCTACCGTCTCCCCTCATTTTTTTTTTAATTCAAGGCGAAGTGTTTTAGATAGATAGGCATCTATCCTATCTCTACATCTAGTTAGTCTCAAACCAACCCCCCCCCCCCCCAAAAGAAAAATTAAATTTTGAACTTATCTAATCATTGATTTTATTGTCGGTGTAGTAGAACTAAGAGGTTTTCCGTTACAAAACGGAAAACGGTTATTCACTGTTGGTTTTGGATAAAAGTTTTAATATTTTTGTTTGAAAACGGAATTATTACTTTGGACTTTGATTAGATAAAAGTTTTAATATTCTTGTTTGATAACAGAATTATTACTTTGAACTTTGGTTAGATAAAAGTTTTGATTCTGGTGTATTCAGTGAAGTGTATGATAACAAAACACATCATTTTTTTATCTCATACACACACACACCTCATTTCAAACTAATTCATTTAAACTAATTCACAAATTAGTTTAAATCTCATCTGCCAAAAAAAAAAACTTAAATTAGTTTTTCGCATGCTAAAAAACATCCAGGTTTTTTCTGATTTTCACACATATTTTCGCAAAAAACACAAGAAACGTACTTTTCCCAAGATTTTCACAGAATTCTCTAGACCATTTTTCTGGCCCAGAACTCTCATCTATCCTACTACTAAGACTATTGAAATCACCAAAATGAATTCCCTTTTTGTGCTTGATGTGCGTTTATAACAAAGCCTATTTTTTGCCTCCATAAAATATATTATCAGATATTAAAAAAAAAACAACGATAGCAATTTATCGCTGTTTTACTGCCACTTTCCACTTATTTTGAAACTTCATTCTTTTGCAAACAAACAGATAAAAAAAGAATTAAAAAAAATTTACATTCCTAGGTTAAAAGAATAAAACAAACCGAGAATTAAGACCAGAGGTTCATGAGGGATTAAATTTCATTTATTATTCATGAGTTTAGTTTCCGTGATAGATGCTTATGTCAGAAATTTCATTATCAAAAAAATATAACCTTATGTTTTCCTTCCCTTTTTCTCGTTTCGAAAGAGCAGGTATAGAGAACTAGCTAAGAGAGAGCCTCTTAACTGAAACGTTTTTATGTTATTGTTGAACTTTTTATGTATCACAAAGTCCATCACTCATCTGCATATTAACTAGCCTCCTTCTCCTTTAGGAGATGACTTTTCATATAAAGAAGGCAAAGTTTGTGGGGGGGGGGGGGGAAGCAAGAGCGGGGATAAGAAAAGAAACATTACACAAATTTCTTCGGATTGCCCCATTTTATGTCTTTGGGAAGAAGAAATTTCTTCCTTTTCTTAATGCGCGCCTTTTGTTACACGTATTTAGTTTGTACTCCGTTCATTTTTTGTTCAGACGTTACTTTGGCAATGTCTTCACGTGCCCAGTAAAATTCCGAACGTCTCTCGTTTCTTAGGCTGTTGGAATTGAAAAAGTATGTGTCGTGGGGGGGAGAGGGGGAAAGAAAGTCTCTTGGAATGTTTTGTAGCGAAGAGAAATATTAAAATTACCACTATATGCTAATGAAGTTCCTCGTAATCTGGAGATTGTTACTTTTATAGTCTTTTTTTTTAATTTGCATTTGGGGTCGAGAAGTCTGCTAAACGCGATCTTGGTCGGCGTGTTTCTTCAGAAGGCGATAAATAAGAATTTGACCCTGAGTTCTTTTTACGAGATCGTCCGTGTTGATGTTTGATTTGATTTTACTTGCAGATACAGTCGCTCAAAAAAGTATCCGAACACTATGGTTGATGACAGAATTCAGAAAAAATATCTGGCAACAATTTTTTTTAGAAATTAGTGATCTGGCAACCTTCGTGTCACGTGATTACAGAATTCAGGGAAAATATCTGGAGCGTGTACAGCAACACGCTCCAGTTACCGTTCACAGCAAACTGGAGCGTGTGCAGTTATTGCACACGTTCCAGTTTGTTGTGAACGGTAGCTGCACACGCTCAATATTTCCGTGAGTGAGCCCACACGATCTAATATCAAAATAATATGACCACCTACAGTCGCTCAAAAAAGTATCCGAACACTATGGTTGATTGCAGAATTCAGGAAAAATATCTGGCAACGATTTTTTTCGAAATTAATGAAACTGATTTCTGGCAACCTTCGTGTCACGTGACACGAAGGTTGCCAGATCATTAATTTCTAAAAAAAAAACGCTGCCAGATATTATTTTTTTTGAATTCTGTAATCAACCATAGTGTTCGGATACTTTTTTTGAGCGACTGTACATCATTTTACTTTGCATTTCTTGATTTTAAGTCAACAAACGAAGGAATAAGAGTGCCATGCGCCATCCGACCCTTCTGTGCAGTCAATTACACGGAAAATAAATTGTTATAAAGCCTTCATCCCAAATGAGATTTTATCGCAGAAACTAACCGATTCCTCTTCCAGCTAATAATTCAGATCTGTTTAACACATTTCAGCAGCAGGTTCAGCATCACGAGAAACTTCCAATTCCTGAAGAGCAGACCGCATTGCCAGATAGCAACAGATTAACTTCCTTTCCCCTGAAGGAACAATAATATTGCGGAATGATATCCCACTTCATAACGAATTGGAAATCGATTGGGAAATTAGGTGACAGTTTCATAGGAGCAGAAGGCTTTGTCCTCAACGTCATCACCTACAAACTGGGATCGTTTGTCTTTTGTACCTTGTTAACAGCAATGTTAACACCTCGATGCTCTGGTGGAGCAAGGACAGCTGGATTAGAGTCCCACCGCTCGAAATCCAATCGGCTCCGATGAGCGCGTGTATTTCGGTGAAAGTTAAATCTCATTAAAGCGGGGCGTTAAAATCGCTCGGCTATAATGATGGCGTTTGCGTCGTCGCTCGCCGATCGAAGCGTTGCCATTTAACGTGCAGATTTAGACGACGAAATAAAACGAGCAGAAATGGAGAGCGGAAGAGGATTAAGGGAAGCTGACGCTCACAACTATTACAAGAAATTATAATTTTGGGAATGGCAACAAGGCAAGTCTCGCTCCTCGTGGGAGGAAGAGAACGAATCAGAGTAAGTCATTGTCTCGGTGAACTGGAATGGGTTTTTTTTTTTGTTTTATAATCAGGAGGATTTGAATTCAGGATGAAAGGTGGCATGGTAATAGAAAAAAAGAATTTTCTCTGAAGGCGGAATTTACGAAGGAAGCGGAATTTGTAATAAAAGGAAAAGATATGCAATAAACAAGCGGATTTGAATCTGATTAAGAAATGTTCTTCGTAACTAATTCGCTGCTTGTATTGTACATTTAGATTTGCCCTTGAATGTCTTTGACTATTATTACAAAATGAAACGTTGACGTTAATGTGTTGCAATTGTGTAACGTATTTTAAGCATTAGTTCTAAATAAATACGTGAGATAAATGGAACTTAATTTAATTAAATGCTGGTTTGCAAGGTTTTTATAACAAGAAGAATTGTAGCTGCCTTTAACTATTTTTCAGGTGCTGAATTTCAGATCTGGCCTTAAAAAATGGCTAGCACGTCACGTTTTTATGTTATTGGTCATTTTGACTCTTATTAAGATCTTCCTATACCAACACCTCCAGGCAACTGGGAAGATACTAGATATTTTATTTTTTTCGGCTCGCAACAATGATTGCCAAGTGGGTGAAAAGAACCAAATCTCAGACCGCCATTCTTGTTGTTTTCATTGTAGGAGGAACACGTGCTGTACGTTGAAGAGTGAATTTTGGCGTTTAAATGGCACAAAAGTAGCGTCACGGATGTGTTCACGTGACACGAAGGTTGCCAGATCACTAATTTCGAAAAAAATCGTTGCCAGATATTTTTTATGAATTCTGTAATCAATCATGGTGTTCGGACACTTTTTTGAGCGACTGTACGTGCTGAAGATTTTTCACAGCTATATTTGAATTCAACACCTCAAAATTAAATATATCCTATTTGACCAATATTATAGAAAAAAAATACAACTTGTTGTCTAGTGTTATTCGAAAAGATTATATTTTGAAAATTATGCGGAGATTATTTATTAATTCTGGTTTAAATAAGTCAAAGCAAAATTTCAAGCAACTGTCGGTGATAAATGTGTTTTGTCAATTAAAGTTGTTTTTAAGTTTCAGAAGTCGAGGGAAACTTGAAATACTATCACTTCTAATTTAAGAAAATTATATTCTGGAGGAAACCATTAAATTTATAAAAAGAAATAAATAGGCTTTGCTTCTGGAACTTTTAAGAGTGCTGTAGAGAGTGGGGGAAAATTACTGGATACATTTGAAGACTCTCTCAAACATCTATAGAGGATGTTGAAAAATTAGAGGATGTGAAATTAGAGGATGTGAAAAAATATTTGTAAAAACTCGCTCAAAAATCGATCGCAACAATATTTAATAATTTATTATTTTTGTTCTCATTTAACTTTCTATTTTTTTCTGATCGGCAACATTGCTGATAATTGTTTTACCCTAAATAACTCTCTAAATATTAAAGGAATGTTGTTGAAAATCTGGATTTAGAGAGATTCGATAGGCGTCGGGAACTATTGTGTGAGAGATATTCGAGTACAGTCGCTCAAATAAATATCCGAACACCATGGTTGATTACAGAATTCAGAAAAAACATCTGGCAACGATTTTTTTTAGAAATTAGTGTTCTGGCAACCTTCGTGTCACGTGATTACAGAATTCAGGAAAAATATCTGGAGCGTGTACAGCAACTGTACACGCTCCAGTTACCGTTCACAGCAAACTGGAGCGTGTGCAGTTACTGCATATGCTCCAGTTTGCTGTGAACGGTAACTGCACACCCTCAATATTTCCGTGAGTGAGCCCACACGATCTAGTATCAAAATAATATGACCACCTACAGTCGCTCAAAAAAGTATCCGAACACTACAGTTGATTACAGAATTCAGAAAAAATATCTGGCAACGATTTTTTTTTAGAAATTAGTGATCTGGCAACCTTCCGTGTCACGTGACACGAAGGTTGCCAGATCACTAATTTCTAAAAGAATCGTTACCAGATATTTTTTCTGAATTCTGTAATCAACCATAGTGTTCGGACACTTTTTTGAGCGACTGTACACGTCCCGTGGCCGAGTGGTTAGCGCGCTTGGCTACTGATCTACGGGACCTGGGTTCGAGCCCCGGGTTAAGGCATGGATGTGTGGTGTCGTTTTTCTGCTGAGATCCTGCCATCCTCTCAGATCTTCTACTGTGGCATATAAACTGACAGGCTCCTGTCAGACCTCTGTGGCAAGCAGCTGCTTGAGGGGGTATTTATTTTATTTATACACGTTGGGAACTACATATGATCAATAATTGCGGTGCTTAGTTACAAAAAACATTGTGAAGAGAATTAGCGATAGTTCTTTGCAAACGTAAACTTACTAACAGGATATAATAATAATAATCTTTATTTTATTCCGCCAGTCAATACAATATACATTTACATAGCATAATTATCTAATAACAATTAATATATACATGAGAAAAATTGAGAAGTGAAATAGCTGAGAAATATCAATTGCATCAGAAAAGGTAAATAACAATCATATTAAATATTGGTGTTTAATAGGAAAGGCGAAACAAAAAAGGAGAGCATAGTAAGCTGACGCTTATTTTTAGTTAATGCTCCCTATTTCCTTTAGTTCAATTATGACAACAGTAAAGTATACAATAATCCAAATAGTACAATAATTCAATAGTATAAAAGGTCAAATGGTTATGAGACATATTACACTGATACATAGAAGATGGTTGGTTTATGGAATATTTTCAGAAAGGAATAAGATTCTTCAGAAAAGGCTTAAGATTGCGCGAAGCTTCGTTTCTGCGATATTCTGTCCGAACTGGTTTCGACTACTCTTCAAATATCAAATTTATCTCCTTTTGTCCTTTATTTACTATTTAAAGAGCAATAACAAAATTCTACTAAGAATGCACAATATAAGTTCATTTATTCAATGTTCTTGGGGGAGTTAATATAAAGATGTTTGCTACTCTTAACAAACGAGAGGGGCGGGGGTAGCTCAGTCGGTAGCGCGCCAGTCTCGTAGTCTGTAGTTCCCAGGTTCGAGTCCCAGCTGGATCAGCGTTGAGATTTATCTCCGCAGAATTCCCCGCCCTGCCCACGGTCAGTAGGGGACACTGATGGGCTTGGAAAGGCCGCCGTCCGTCGGATGGGACGTTAAGCCGTGGCCCCGTGTGCGGGAGAGCCATACCCTGTGCACGTTAAAGAACACGCTGGATGGCCTTGACGGGAGGCTACCATCTGTCTCCCAACAGCTGTTCCAGTGGGTCCCCTTCCCCAACCTCCTCTGAGCCTTCGGGGTCTTTGTGACCTGGCCATTTAGCCCATGGTGTGCAAAAAAGGTGCCGCTCAGAGGTAAAACAACCCAACGTTAAAGAACACGCTGGATGGCCTTGACGGGAGGCTACCATCTGTCTCCCAACAGCTGTTCCAGTGGGTCCCCTCCCCCAACCTTCTCTGAGCCTTCGGGGTCCATGTGACCTGGCCATTTAGCCCATGGTGTGCAAAAAAAGTGCCGCTCAGAGGTAAAACAACCCAACGCTAAAGAACACGCTGGATGGCCTTGACGGGAGGGTATCATCTGTCTCCCAACAGCTGTTCCAGTGGGTCCCCTCCCCCAACCTTCTCTGAGCCTTCGGGGTCCATGTGACCTGGCCATTTAGCCCATGGTGTGCAAAAAGTGCCGTTCAGAGGTAAAACAACCCAACACAACCTTGTTCCCCATTTTCTTCCCCAGAACAATATTTACTAGCTGATATTGCACATTGGATAGTATTATTACAAATTGAAGTTGAAGGGTACCGTACATAATAAAACTGGCAACTGTGTGAGTTTATAAGCTGCAAATTAGATTGTCACAAAATAGTGATAAATCATATTTCTCCGAAGCTTGCTCGTTTCAGCATATGCAGTTTATAACTGATAACCGATAATTAGCATATTTCAAATGAAAAATTGTATAGTACACAAAGCAATAAAAAAAAGTAGGAGGTATGCGGTGGGGAAGAAAGTATTTAGGATGGTTGGGATGTTTTACCTCTGATCGGCACTTTTTTGCACACAATGGGCTAAATGGCCAGGTCACATGGACCCCGAAGGCTCAGAGAAGGTTGGGGGAGGGGACCCACTGGAACAGCTGTTGGGAGACAGATGGTAGCCTCCCGTCAAGGCCATCCAGCGTATTCTTTAATGTTGGGTTGTTTTACCTCTGAGCGGCACTTTTTTGCACACCATGGGCTAAATGGCCAGGTCACATGGACCCCGAAGGCTCAGAGAAGGTTGGGTGAGGGGACCCACTGGAACAGCTGTTGGGAGACAGATAGTAGCCTCCCGTCAAGGCCATCCAGCGTGTTTTTTAACGTGCACAGGGTATGGCTCTCTCACACACGGGGCCACGGCTTAACGTTCCATCCGACGGACGGCGGCCTTTCCAAGCCCATCGGTGTCCCCTACTGACCGTGGACAGGGCGGGGAATTTTGCGGAGATAAATCTCAACGCTGACCCAGCTGGGACTCGAACCTGGGAACTGCAGATTACGAGCCTGGCGCGTAACCGACTGAGCCACCCCCGCCCATCTGTTTTGAGGACTTCGAAGTATTTTTCCTTGCGTAAAAATTCGATTATATATTCTGTTATGTTTAGTGCACGAATTTTTTTTTTTAAGTAAGATTGCTGGTTAAAAAGTTAGGATGAGGATTACAGAACGAGTAAATCAGGTAAATGGGTCGGTTACGTTTGATCTTAATCAAAAATAAGAATGAAAAACCAATTATTACTCTTCGTGTATTGAATAAAATTCAGAGCATATATCTCCTATAAGATTTTAATGCTACCGCATGGAAAAAGTTGGGTTAGCATTAAAATGAAACATTTGGGGAAATCGGCTTACCGCTCATTTTCTCTCTCCACGTCCTTAAGCAGTTCTTTAAGGATAATAGTTTTCGAAATATGCAAAAGAGTTTGAAAACGAGAGTTCTTTTTTTTTCTTGTGGACGATGCTTCATTCTTAAGAGCACGTGAAGCAGGTTAATGTGGCGAGCTTTATTTCAAGGACATCGAGAACGTAACAAGATTATACTCTAAGATATATATTTTGGAGTTGATCTACATTCAAGGCCACCCAACTCTGTTCTAATAAAACAAACTCGTTCTCAGTTAAATCATGCATATTGGCCTGGCACATAAAATCTTGTTTCGGACATCCACGATGAAAAATGTTAAAGTGAGCGAAGGAGATGTTTTCCTTCTGAACAACACCTTTTTTTGTGTGTGTAAAAAGAAGTTCGGCTTAAAAAGGGTTTGGCACAAAGGGCCATGGCTTAACGTCGTATCGGGGCGGGGGTGGCTCAGTCGGTAGCGCGCCAGGCTCGTAATCTGTAGTTCCCAGGTTCGAGTCCCAGCTGGGTCAGCGTTGAGATTTATCTCCGCAAAATTCCCCGCCCTCCCCACGGTCAGTAGGGGACACCGATGGGCTTGGAAAGGCCGCCGTCCGTCGGATGGGACGTTAAGCCGTGGTCCCGTATGTGAGAGAGCCATACCCTGTCCACGTTAAAGAACACACTGGATGATCTTGACGGGAGGCTACCATCTGTCTCCTTTACCATCTGTTCCAGTGGGTCCGCTCCCCCAACCTTCTCTGAGCCTTCGGGGTCCATGTGACCTGGCCATTTAGCTCATGGTGTGCAAAAAAGTGCCGCTCAGAGGTAAAACAACCCAACCCAACCCTTAACGTCCTATCCTAAGGAGTTGGTTTTGTTTTACTTCTGAAGGCACTTTTCTGCACACCATGGGCTAAATGGCCAGGTTACAAGGACCCCGAAGGCTCAGAGAAGGTTGGGGGAAGGGAACTTACTGGAACTGCTGTTGGGGGACAGATGGTAGGCCTCCCGTCAAGACCATCGAGCGTGTTCTTTAACATGCACAGGGTATGGCTCTCCCTCCTATAGGGGCCACAGCTTAACGTCCCATGCGACGGACAGCGGCTTTTCCAAACCCATCGGCGACCTCTACTGACCGTGGACAGGGCGGGGAATTTTGCGGAGATAATTCTCAACGCTGACCCAGCTGGGACTCGAACCTGGAAACTGCAGATTACGAGCCTGGCGAGCTACCGACTGACCCAGCTGGGACCCGAACCTGGGAACTGCAGATTACGAGCCTGGAGAGCTACCGACAGACCCAACTGCGACTCGAACCTGGGAACTGCAGATTACGAGCCTGGAGAGCTACCGACAGACCCAACTGCGACTCGAACCTGGGAACTGCAGATTACGAGCCTGGTGGGCTACCGACTGAGCAACCCCCAGCCAAAGGCGTTTGGTCTTTCCCCCATCAACTCTCAAGGCTAGTGAACTCAATGTGCCTTCATGTAGTTCAACAATCGTGCAACACGTGTCCGTTCAAGTTCGTGGTGGCATTCATATTGTGTGCGTACTAAAAGAGTTTGGATTGGATTGGATTGTTTTACCTCTGAGCGGCACTTTTTTGCACACCTTGGGCTAAATGGCCAGGTCACAAGGACCCCGAAGGCTCAGAGAAGGTTGGGGGAGAGGACCCGCTGGAACAGCTGTTGGGAGACAGATGGTAGCCTCCCGTCAAGGCCATCCAGCGTGTTCTTTAACGTGCACAGAGTATGGCTGTCCTGCACACGGCGCCACGGCTTAATATCCCATCCGACGGACGGCGGCCTTTCCAAGCCCATCGGTGTCCCCTACTGACCCGTGGGCAGGGCGGGGAATTTTGCGGAGATAAATCTCACGCTGACCCAGCTGGGACTCGAACCTGGGAACTACAGATTACGAGCCTGGCGCGCTACCGACTGAGCCACCCCCGCCCCACGTGTTAAAAGAGCTCAGATGGGAAACCCGATTCCAGTTTTGCTTGTTAAGTGCGATTTTCTTTGGGATTAAGAATAGCCAGAATTTGAATACCTTAAAAGTACTCAATAAAGTGAAAGCTCACATTCCTTGATCTCCATTTGCTGCTAGGTAGAAAGAACAAAATTCATAAACGATGGAAAGTAACTAGAGGAAACGAACATCACTTTTGCTGAATAATAAGTAAAAGATAACATAATGTAAATAATTTTTCGAAATACTGCGACTACTCCTATTAATAAAAATAAATACCCCCTCAAGCATCTGCTTGCCACAGAGGTCTCACAGGAGCCTGTCAGTGTATATGGCATAGTAGAAGGTCTTGGAGAATGGCAGGACCTCAGGAACGTGTACAGCAACTGTACACGCTCCAGTTACCGTTCACAGCAAACTGGAGCGTGTGCAGTTACTGCACACGCTCCAGTTTGCTGTGAACGGTAACTGCACACGCTCAGTATTTCTGTGAGTGGGCCCACACGATCCAGGTTTTTGTGAGCTCACACGATCCAATGTAAATAAAATAAAAATAAATCCCCCCTCGAGCAGCTGCTTGCCACAGAGTCTGACAGGAGCCTGTCAGTTTATATGCTATAGTAGAAGGTCTGAGAGGATGGCAGGACCTCAGCAGAAAAACAACACAAACGTCCATGTCTTATGTGGGGCTCGAACCCAGTTCCCTTAGATCAGTAACCGAGCGTGCTAACCACTCTGCCATGGGACTCCTATTAGTGATATATTTATATTGCACCGGTGATTTGGAGGGAATATACAAGGATCTTTGCCAGGATTTGAATTAGGACACCCAATGAACAAAATCAGCTTAAATGTATTGCATTCTTAGATTTGGACTGGGTGAGTGCACGTGTTATTGCTCTCGGGGAATTGCTTTTTTTCAACAAACGAAAATCGCCAGAAAGCATCACAATACTAGAGATAGACAAAAAAACATGTAAAATGTTGAATACAGTTGCATTCCAGAAAAGGAAATATGGAAAAACACGAGTACAACATACACAAAAATATCGATGTACAACAGGACATATTTTCCCACAAAAAAAAAAACTTGCAATAGAACATGCCACAAAAATAACGACACGCGGCAGACTATGTCACACATAGTGCAACACATATAACATGTCACACATAGTGCAACACATATAACATGTCACAAAAATTCAATATTGTAACAGAACATGAGTCGGTAGCGCGCCAGGCTCGTAATCTGTAGTTCCCAGGTTCGAGTCCCAGCTGGGTCAGCGTTGAGATTTATCTCCGCAAAATTCCCCACCCTGCCCACGGTCAGTAGGGAACACCGATGGGCTTGGTAAAGGCCGCCGTCCGTCGGATGGGACGTTAAGCCGTGGCCCCGTGTGTGGGAGAGCCATACCCTGTTCACGTTAAAGAACACGCTGGATGGCCTTGACGGGAGGCTACCATCTGTCTCCCAACAGCCGTTCCAGTGAATCCCCTCCCCCAACCTTCTCTAAGCCTTCGGGGTCCATGTGACCTGGCCATTTAGCCCATGGTGTGCAAAAAGTGCCGCTCAGAGGTAAAACAACCCAACTTTAAAGAACACGCTGGATGGCCTTGACGGGAGGCTACCATCTGTCTCCCAACAGCTGTTCCAGTGGGTCCCCTCCCCCAACCTTCTCTGAGTCTTCGGGGTCCATGTGACCTGGCCATTTAAACCATGGTGTGCAAAAAAGTAGCACTCAGAGGTAAAACAACCCAACCCAACAGAACATGTTATAGAATACAAATATACTTTATGCACAGACATGCACCATAATTCAGGAACGAACCATTGGCTAGTTTTAAGAATCCAGCGCTGTACTAGAGTTTGTTATTGAAAATTTATCTTGCAAGCCAAACCTGCTATCCATTAAGCTATACGAGTACTAATTTAAATCAAGACAGATCTAATTCTGCATTTGATCGTGCAAATTACTTGTCCGAAATAAAAGAAATTTGCCATACTTACTTTCTTTATATTGCAGGACATTTATATGTTTCTCATATAGAACAACACACCGGTAACATTTCTCCAACCTGTGAAATAAAAAAAGGTTTTTTTTTTTAGAATTGCATGAAATTCATTGCGATTAATTTATGAAATGCTGCAGTTCATAACAAACAATGAATTTTATTAGTGAAGGGAACTGATTAGAATTATTACTTTACTGAAATATTTCTTCCATTTTTTAAGCAAAAGATAACGTGCTTTCTGAGAAGGCACGAAATAACTAATTGGATTACAAAAGACGAATCTTGATTTTTAGATAGAATTAGCCTTGGAATATTATTCCTCTGGGTTGCCAGAGGGGAAAAAAAAGTTCTCATCTGCTGATTCTTAAAAATGACTGTTGTGATGTTGACAAGCGGTGTCATCTGGCCAACACCTTAAAAAAAAAACTGGGATGAGTTAAATTTTAAAATTAATATACGTTGTCATAAGGATGGAATTTAAGGAGCTTAAATTAATTAGCATTAAATCCCAAACTGAGATGCAACAAATGTATGTTGTTTCGAAATTAGTTAATAACTGTCACAAGCAATTAGAAAGGTAATTTCCGAGGAATAATTAAGGAAATGGTTAGTCGACTTTCTTTTATGTTTAAAGATTTCCTGGTATTTTTCTCTTTCTGTTTTCATAAGAACCACAGCAAGACCTAAGAAACGGTGTGTGACGTGTTGACACGCCAATAACCACTATAGGGCCAAATACCTGTGGTGTGGAAAGGCGTTCCAACCACCTGGTCATTATATCGTACCAGTAATTTCTGAAGTTTTCAAATTCATCGTGATTTAGAACTGAATCAGTGAAATTATTTTAGATGAATAGGGAGAAGTTGGAAGTTGTTTAAAAGCACACTCTGCGCACCCCAGTTCTATGGAAAAAAAGAGCCTCACACTATGCGCACCCCAGTTCTATGGAAAAAAGAGCCTCACACTATGCGCACCGCAGTTTTATGAAGAAAAAAGAGCCTCACACTATGCGCACCACAGTTTCATGAAGAAAAAAAAGAGCCTCACACTATGCGCATTCCAGTTCTATGAAGAAAAAAAAGAGCCTCACACTATGCGCACCCCAGTTCTATGAGAAAAAAAAGCCTCACACTATGCGCACCCCAGTTTTATGAAGAAAAAAGAGCCTCACACTATGCGCACCACAATTTCATGAAGAAAAAAAAAGAGCCTCACACTATGCGCATTCCAGTTCCATGAAGAGAAAAAAAAGAGCCTCACACTATGCGCACCCCAATTCTATGAGGAAAAAAAGCCTCACACTATGCGCACCCCAGTTTTATGAAGGAAAAAAAGAGCCTCACACTGTGCGCATTCCAGTTCTATGAAGAAAAAAAGAGCCTCACACTATGCGCACCCCAGTTCTATGAGGAAAAAAAGCCTCACACTATGCGCACCCCAGTTTTATGAAGAAAAAAGAGCCTCACACTATGCGCACCACAGTTTCATGAAGAAAAAAAAGAGCCTCACACTATGCGCATTCCAGTTCTATGAAGAACAAAAAGAGCCTCACACTATGCCCACCCCAGTTTCATGAAGAAAAAAAAGAGCCTCACACTATGCGCACCCCAGTTCTATGAAGGAAAAAGCCTCACACTATGCGCACCCCAGTTTTATGAAGAAAAAAGAGCATCACATTATGCGCACCCCAGTTTCATGAAGAAAAAAGAGCCTCACACTATGCGCACCGCAGTTTCATGAAGAAAAAAAGAGCCCCACACTATGCTCACCTCAGTTCTATGATACACCGAAAGCCATAAACTCTTCTCCACCTCCAGCCAAAACGAGTGAGAAAAATATCCACAACAAACTTACGGTGCAATTTTTTTAGCCTCAGTAGAGAGTTGAGGTGGAAATTCTACTTTCATCTTATTGTTAAAACAGCAGGTGTTTTTCTATTAGGGAACTTTTCTTTTTTAACTCTTTCAATCGATTCGGAGCTCGTTACCACTTTCCTCCCCCCCCCTTCCCCCTATACTTGACCGAGAACCTACGTGTAGCTGTATGCGTCTCTCAGAAGAAAGAGCATTTTTTTTTCCACATCCTCTTACCGAACAATTTTTTCTACTTTCTCCCTTTCGCGAAAAACGCTCTCTTTTCATTCGTAATTTGTACTCGGTCCCCGTGTAAGTTCTGTCCTCGAAAGCGAAGGGAAAAAAATAGAATAGTAAGAAAGAGAAAAAAAAAAGAATTACTCAGTAGTAGACCAAAATAGACGTTCTTTGCCCCGCAGCACGGTACTGATGCTTTTGCGGCAGCTCGGTCTCCAGGAAAATGCCATTGGCCTGGAGCTCACATTGGCGCATCAAGCCTCTCCTACGGTGCGCCGCAGGGAAACACACACACATAACCACGCGCAAAGCGTCGGATCAGGCCAACATCCCGTTACCATGGTGAGGGCTTCTCTCTTCCAGAGGCTCAAGAGGGTTTCCCGGCGAAGATGGGCCGATCATTAGCATCGATTGGCCGAGGACATCGTAATGGAAGGGCACTAAATGGTGCCTGATCGCCGCCATGTTGGCTGACAGTCGGGTACAGAGACCCCGCCACGGGACTACGGGAGGCTGCAGGGAGGACTCGAGGTTGCCAACTATGAGTTATTAATGCAATGGTTGGCACACGAAAGGTGCTACGATGGCTCCTGGGTTTTCGCGTCCACAGGGATAATGGATGGCTTTTATGGAATCGTCATTTCAACAATGAGATGCATATTTTAAAAATTAAAACCTTAAGTATTTAAACCAGGGGTTTTCAACTATTATTCGATAAGAACCATAACAGAAAAAAAGATCGAAGTGGCAGACTACATTTCTGTGGATACTACTCTACTGGCGGATGGTACAGTCGCTCAAAAAAATATCCGAACACTATAGTTGATTGCAGAATTCAGAAAAAATATTTGGCAACGACGAATTTAGAAATTGAATTAGTGACAACCTTCGTGTCACGTGATTACAGAATTCAGGAAAAATATCTGGCAACGATTTTTTTAGAAATTAGTGATCTGGCAACCTTCGTGTCACTTGACATGAAGGTTCCCAGATCACTAATTTCTAAAAAAAAATCGTTGCCAGATATTTTTTCCGATTTCTGTAATCAACCATAGTGTTCGGATATTTTTTAATATATATAATGCGTATGAATATATAATGCAATGAATATTGAGCGTGTGCAGTTACCGTTCACAGCAAACTGGAGCGGTTGCGGTTAATGTTCACAGCACATTGGATCGTGTGAGCTCACAAAGACCTGGATCGTGTGGGCTCACTCACGGAAATATTGAGCGTGTGCAGTTACCGTTCACAGCAAACTGGAGCGGTTGCGGTTAATGTTCACAGCACATTGGATCGTGTGGGTTCACTCACGGAAATATTGAGCGTGTGCAGTTACCGTTCACAGCAAACTGGAGCGGTTGCGGTTAATGTTCACAGCACATTGGATCGTGTGGGCTCACTCACGGAAATATTGAGCGTGTGCAGTTACCGTTCACAGCAAACTGGAGCGGTTGCGGTTAATGTTCACAGCACATTGGATCGTGTGAGCTCACAAAGACCTGGATCGTGTGGGCTCACTCACGGAAATATTGAGCGTGTGCAGTTACCGTTCACAGCAAACTAGAGCGTGTGCAGTAACTGCACACACTCCAGTTTGCTGTGAACGGTAACTGCACACACTCCAGTTTGCTGTGAACGGTAACTGCACACACTCCAGTTTGCTGTGAACGGTAACTGCACACGCTCCAGTTTGCTGTGAACGGTAACTGCACACGCACAATATTTCCGTGAGTGAGCCCACACGATCCAGGTCTTTGTGAGCTCACACGATCCAATGTGCTGTGAACATTAACCACAACTGCTCCAGTTTGCTGTGAACGGTAACTGCATAAGCTCCATATTCATTGCATTATATATATTCATGCGCATTATATATATTAAAAAATATCCGAACACTATAGTTGATTACAGAATTCAGGAAAAATATCTGGCAACGATTTCTTTTTAGAAATTAGTGATCTGGCAACCTTCGTGTCGCGTGACACGAAGGTTGCCAGATCACTAATTTCTAAAATAATCGTTGCCAGATATTTTTTCTGAATTCTGTCATCAACCATAGTGTTCGGATGCTTTTTTGAGCGACTGTACCTCACGTTGACAAAACCCTAGCGTAGAGAATTGGCGCCAAAATATTAGTAAAATCTCTTGGCAACGTTTGGAATCGGTTTGAGTTGTGGAATTCGTAAAAAAGCTTCTTAAAACTAATAAATTATTGACTGACTAATATTAGACGATCTATATTCTGTAACTTTTTACACCCCCGATAAATACTTTCTAAAATCAAAAACTACATTTGATGCAAATTTACAGTTTTAAATCACTTCTAGCAAAATAAACATTTGAAAGTTCCACATTTATCTATTACTTAAATAACTTAAAAGTTTGATACTTTTTAAAACGACATGAATAAAAACTTTAGCATTAAAATTGTGTGTGGTGTAAGTTCCGTTTCCAGATATTTTACATGTAATGAGGTATTTTACTTCATTTTTAAAAAAAGAAAATTTATACTTCATTGTTCTTACTTTTTTCTTCAAAATAAGATGTAAATTTTAAAAATTGCATGATTATATTATTAGAATTGCATGATTATATTATTAGAACGCATAAAGGCGCTAATTTTAAACTTTTCGTAAATATAAGCGCCCCGGGTAAGGCATGGTTGTTTGTATCGTTTTTCTGCTGAGGTCCTGCCATCCTCTCAGATCTTCTACTATGGCATATAAACTGACAGGCTCCTGTCAGACCTCTGTGGCAAGCAGCTGCTTGAGGGGGTATTTATTTTTTTTATTTTTGTGAGATAAGATTTTAATGAGCTGTGGCGTGAATCTGTTAAGATCTTTTTAAATCTTTCAGTTGACTTGATGTCGAAGACTTTGTTTTTAGTGTTTGAGAATCTGTTTCGACGTTTTTTTCCGACGCTAAAATAAACCGAAATTCAATTCCAAAAGGTCCTTAGTTTAAAACTCTCTTCCGTTGGACTCCTCGTGATTATAAAAATCTCCCCTCGGGATACTTTCGGCCGCAGGAGGCCACGCAGAAGTCAACGAGGTTACAGAGCACTGAAAAGGTACAGTGCATCTGGCAACAACAGCGTTGCAGGTCATTCGGACACGTTCGGCGCGTTCGCTTCGTGCCTCGGAGTCTCGGCTCCCATTGGTGCTAAGGTCTCGGTGCTGATTCGCGTGCAAGCAAGGTCCTCTGGGAATACAAGATGGCCGCCTCGAAGAGAACGTGTTCGTGGGGCACGTTCTCTTTTGTGTGTACACGGTGGGCTTTTCTGGACGCCTCGAAAATATCAAATGAGGAAAAAGGGAAACGGAAATGAACAATACAACTTCCAGGAAAAGCTTTAAAGAAATGAAATTTGCTTTCAAAAATTCACCTCATGAAAACAAAAGACTTTGGAAAACTGCAAACCGTGGTTTGGCAGAGAACTTATTGTGTTTGAAGTCAAGTATATCTCTGGAGGATTCAACGAAAGTTTTTCTTTTTTTTTTCTTTTACATTTGTTGTTCACATTTTGCTTATGCTTTTTAATTTAAATAACGAAGGGGGCAAATCAATGGGGCAAAAAGCTAAATTAAGTGTTTGACGGCGACACAAAACGTAATTACTTTCCCCCTAACCTTTTAAATTATTTTAGTTTTTTGGCAAATATGCAAAAAAAGATTTAAATTACGGTTGGCGATTTCTTTCCAAATAGTTTTTGCGTTCAAGTTGGTACACTTACTTTCACTAAATGTAATAATTAAAACCCTTGTTATAAAAGCACGTTTTCGCTGAAATTGGGGGGCGGGGGGGGGGCCTCAGTCGGTAGCGCGCCAGGCTCGTAATCTGTAGTTCCCAGGTTCGAGTCCCAGCTGGGTCAGCGTTGAGATTTATCTCCGCAAAATTCTCCGCCCTGCCAACGGTCATTAGGGGACACCGATGGGCTTGGAAAGGCCGCCGTCCGTCGGATGGGACATTAAGCCGTGGCCCCGTGTGCGGGAGAGCCATACCCTGTGCAAGTTAAAGAACACGCTGGATGGCCTTGACAGGAGGCTACCATCTGTCTCCCAACAGCTGTTCCAGTGGGTCCCCTCCCCCAACCTTCTCTGAGCCTTCGGGGTCCATGTGACCTGGCCATTTAGCCCATGGTGTGCAAAAAAGTGCCGCTCAGAGGTAAAACAACCCAACTCGCTGAAATTGCACCAATTTGAATTATTTACAACCTCTGTTGTTTTCGCGCTATTCGGGTTTGCAACGCGTGAAGGAAAATTTCTTCTTAGTTTATTCATGGCGTTTGCAATTGCTCTTTCGTAGCTAATGACAAGAAGGTTTCAAAATATTCCACACAACAAAAGGGCAAGGTTAGGTTCGTATTCAGGTCGGATTCAGTCTGTTTGCTCCTGAAAGACAAAAAAAAAAAGAAAAAAGTGCAAAAAGAGTGCATTGTGTGCACTCTTTTTGCACACAATGAGGTAAATAGTCAGGTCACAATGGCCCTGAAGGTTGAGAGGAGGTTGGGGAAAGGGGAACCATTGGACAGCTATTAGAACACAGATGGTAGTCTCCGCCAAGGCACAATGTGTAATTAATATAACGTTCAGGGGAGAAGATACTTAAGGTGTTACACCCCCAGCCTCTCTGTATTCAGGGTAGGAGATACTTAAGGTGCTATACCATCACCTCCGCCCTCTGTATTCAGGGGAGGAGATACGTAAGGTGCTATACCATCCCCTCCGCCCTCTGTATTCAGGGGAGGAGATACTTAAGGTGCTACACCATCCCCTCCGCCCTCTGTATTCAGGGGAGGAGATACTTAAGGTTCTATACCATCTCCTCCGCCCTCTGTATTCAGGGGAGGAGATACGTAAGGTGCTATACCATCCCCTCCGCCCTCTGTATTCAGGGGAGGAGATACTTAAGGTGCTATACCATCCCCTTCCCCCTCTGTATTCAGGGGAGGAGATACTTAAGGTGCTACACCATCCCCTCCGCCCTCTGTATTCAGGGGAGGAGATACTTAAGGTGCTACACCATCCCCTCCGCCCTCTGTATTCAGGGGAGGAGACACTTAAGGTGCTACACCATCCCCTCCGCCCTCTGTATTCAGGGGAGGAGACACTTAAGGTGCTACACCATCCCCTCCGCCCTCTGTATTCAGGGGAGGAGACACTTAAGGTGCTACACCATCCCCTCCGCCCTCTGTATTCAGGGGAGGAGACACTTAAGGTGCTACACCATCTCCTCCGCCCTCTGTATTCAGGGGAGGAGACACTTAAGGTGCTACACCATCCCCTCCGCCCTCTGTATTCAGGGGAGGAGATACTTAAGGTGCTACACCATCCCCTCCGCCCTCTGTATTCAGGGGAGGAGATACTTAAGGTGCTACACCATCCCCTCCGCCCTCTGTATTCAGGGGAGGAGATACTTAAGGTGCTATACCATCCCCTCCGCCCTCTGTATTCAGGGGAGGAGATACTTAAGGTGCTACACCATCCCCTCCGCCCTCTGTATTCAGGGGAGGAGATACTTAAGGTGCTACACCATCCCCTCCGCCCTCTGTATTCAGGGGAGGAGATACGTAAGGTGCTACACGAAGGTTGCCAGATCACTAATTAGTTATTAGCCAGCTTTTTTTATCTATTAGATCACTAATTTCTAAAAAGAATCGTTGCCAGATATGTTTTCTGAATTCTGTAATCAACCACAGCGTTCGAATACTTTTTTGAGCGACTGTACGTCGAGTAGATTATTTGGATTTTGCAAAAATGAAACAGCCTGAGGTTCAGCCAGGGTCGGACTTTCACCTTCTGAGGCCCTAAAAATTCGAAAGTTGAAATATATATAATTATTCTGAAGGAGTGGAACATTGAAACATAAACACGAAATTGATGTGGTGAAAACATTATTCTTGCATTGGTAAGCAAGATGAACAGTGTTTGCACAATAGATTAAATGCTAAAAAAAAATAATTTCTTTGAGGTCGTAAGCTGTAGCTTAGTTAGCTTATGCGTAAGTCCGACTCTGGGTTCAACACCCATTAAGCAAAAAAGGAAATTTTTGACACTTGTCACAGTTAATCAATTTATGCAAATTTTTAAGGTGGGTTGATCGATTGTTGCAAATCGATGAAACAAACATCATTTTTGTATCATCGATTTCCGCGTTCTTGTGAAAGCATGGAGGCAGCACTGCAAGCAGGATATAAAAAAAAATCGATCTTGGGGCTTCTGCTGTCTCTGAACAAAAAAAATAACATTTTTTTTGTGGCATGTTGACTGTGTGCAGAGGCCTCTAGTGTTTGGATTTAAGCTATTCCGTTGAAATCTTAATTTAGGTATATTCTCACCTGAGCTACTGACTCTTTGAATATGGGGGAAATAATTAAAAGTATTTTCCATAATGTGATTTTATGAATGTACAGTCGCTCAAAAAAGTATCCGAACACTGCGGTTGATTTCAGAATTCAGAAAAAATCTGGCAACGATTTTTTTTTTAGAAATTAGTGATGTGGCAACCTTCGTGTCACTAATTTCTAAAAAAAATCGTTGCCAGATCACTAATTTCTAAAAAAAATCGTTGCCAGATATTTTTTCTGAATTCTGTCATCAACCATAGTGTTCGGATATTTTTTAATATATATAATGCAATGAACATGGAGCGTGTGCAGTTAAAGTTCACAGCAAACTGGAGCGGTTGCGGTTAATGTTCACAGCACATTGGATCGTGTGAACTCACAAAGACCTGGATCGTGTGAGCTCACAAAGACCTGGATCGTGTGGGCTCACTCACGGAAATATTGAGCGTGTGCAGTTACCGTACACAGCAAACTGGAGCGGTTGCGGTTAATGTTCACAGCACATTGGATCGTGTGAGCTCACAAAGACCTGGATCGTGTGGGCTCACTCACGGAAATATTGAGCCTGTGCAGTTACCGTTCACAGCAAACTGGAGCGGTTACGGTTAATGTTCACAGCACATTGGATCGTGTGGGCTCACTCACGGAAATATTGAGCGTGTGCAGTTACCATTCACAGCAAACTGGAGCGTCTGCAGTAACTGCACACGCTCTAGTTTAAAAAATTCATTATCAAATTAAAAATTCACATCACTGATTAAAAAAAAAAAATCGTTTCCAGAGTACCGTAGTGTTCGGATATTTTTTTGAGCGATTGTACGTATTGAGAGAGGACTGGAGGTGGTCATTGCTCTATTGTCGACTCTCATTTCGTATTTTTTTGGGTTGGATTGGGTTGTTTAACCTCTGAGCGGCACTTTTTTACACACCATGGGCTAAATGGCCAGGTCACATGGACCCCGAAGGTTCAGAGAAGGTTGGGGGAAGGGACCCACTGGAACAGCTGTTGGGAGACAGATGATAGCCTCCAGTCAAGGCCATCCAGCGTGTTCCTTAACGTGCACAGGGTATTGCTCTCCCACACACGGGGCCACGACTTAAAGTCCCATCCGACGGACGGCGGCCTTTTGAAGCTAATCGGTGTCCCCTACTGACCGTGGGCAGGGCGGGAAATTGTTTGCGGAGATAAATCTCAACGCTGACCCAGCTGGGACTCGAACCGGGGAACTACAGAATACGAGCCTGGCGCGCTACCGACTAAGCTACCCCCGCCCCTATTTTTTTTTGGAGGGGAGTGAGGATCAAAGAGCAATCGGTTTCTTTCCCCCCATCCTCAAGTTACTGCCACAAGACGTTTCTCAATCCAAATAAAGCCACAGCCGATTCTAAGGAGGATCCCTTTAATCAGGACCTCACACCATCAGGGGCGGGGGTGGCAGTGTCGGTAGCGTGCCAGGCTCGTAATCTGTAGTTCCCAGGTTCGAGTCCCAGCTGGGTCAGCGTCGAGATTTATCTCCGCGAAGTTCCCCGCCCTGCCCACGATCAGTAGGAGACACCGATGGTCTTGGAAAGGCCGCCGTCCGTCGGATGGGACGTTAAGCCGTGGCTTCGTGTGCGGGAGAGCCATACTCTGTGCACGTTAAAGAACACGCTGGATGGCCTTGACGGGAGGCTACCATCTGTCTTCCAACAGCTGTTCCAGTGGGTCCCCTCCCCCAACCTTCTCTAACTTCGGGGTCCTTGTGACCTGGCCATTTAGTCCAACGTGTGCAAAAAAGTACCGCTCAGAGGTAAAACAACCCAATGTTAAAGAACACGCTGGATGGCCTTGACGGGAGGCTACCATCTGTCTCCCAACAGCTGTTCCAGTGGGTTCCTTCCCCCAACCTTCTCTGAACCTTCGGGGTCCTTGTGACCTGGCCATTTAGCCCAACTTGTGCAAAAAAGTGCCGCTCAGAGGTAAAACAACCCAATGATAAAGAACACGCTGGATGGCCTTGACGGGAGGCTACCATCTGTCTTCCAACAGCTGTTCCAATGGGTCCCTTCCCCCAACCTTCTCTGAACCTTCGAGGTCCTTGTGACCTGGCCATTTAGCCCAACGTGTGCAAAAAAGTGCCGCTCAGAGGTAAAACAACCCAATGTTAAAGAACACGCTGGATGGCCTTGACGGGAGGCTACCATCTGTCTCCCAACAACTGTTCCAGTGGGTCCCCTCCCCCAACCTTCTCTGAACCTCCGGGGTCCTTGTGACCTGGCCATTTAGCCGAACGTGTGCAAAAAAGTGCCGTTCAGAACTAAAACAACCCAACCTCACGCCATCGTATTCGTCACGGCAAGCAAGCGAACAACAACAGTAGAGACGTGGCAGCGAATAAATAAATCATGGCGCGCGACGCTGCGGTTGTTGCTTCCCAGCGCAGACAGAATCCTTGTTCAGATTGCCACGAGAAGGCGAGCTTTCGAATCATTCGCTGGGTTTGGCTACCGAGGAGGTGTTGGTGACGCGGCCACGCTCTGGAAGACACGCGTCAAAGACGAGGGTCCGCGCGCACACACACGTTGGGACACAAATAATTATCTACTCGCAGGTGAATCATGCATCACGGCACGCTCACGCGTGACAGCTTAATCACTGGTTGCAAGTGGAAATAGAATCCGTGCAATGCTCTTTGCACAAAAGCTGACAATGTGGAAAGTCGGGTGCACTCTTTCTGGTGAGAACGAGGGCTTTTTTTTTCTCTTCTGCTCTTGTCCGACGTTTCAGAGAAATATTTAATCAGAAAAAAAGTGGAAAGGAAAATCTTTTTTTTTTTCGGAAAGGATATTTTTTTTTACTATTTCCCGTTTATTGAGGGTAGAAAGTTTAGGCAGATGATTGTGTGAGAGAAAGCAAGGTAAAATTTATTTAAATTTTGTTCTGTGTTGTGTGCTTGTGTTGGTTGTTTTACCTCTGAGCGATACTTTTTTTGCACACCATGGGCTAAATGGCCATGTCACGAGGACCCCGAAGGCTCAGAGAAGGTTGGAGAGGGGACCCACTGGAACAGCTGTTGGGAGACAGATGGTAGCCTCCCGTCAAGGCCATCCAGCGTGTTCTTTAATGGGTTTGACTATTTTACCTCTGAGCGGCACTTTTTTTGCACACCATGGGCTAAATGGCCAGGTCACAAGGACCCCGAAGGCTCAGAGAAGGTTGGGGGAGTGGACCCACTGGAACAGCTGTTGGGAGACAGATGGTAGCCTCCCGTCAAGGCCATCCAGCGTGTTCTTTAATGGGTTTGACTACTTTACCTCTGAGCGGCATTTTTTTGCACACGTTGGGCTAAATGGCCAAGTCACAAAGACCCCGAAGGCTCAGAGAAGGTTGGGGGAGTGGACCCACTGGAACAGCTGTTGGGGGACAGATGGTAGCCTCCCGTCAAAGCCATCCAGCGTGTTCTTTAACAAATTATGACTCCCCCGCACACGGAGCCACGGTTTAACGTCCCATCCGACGGACGGCGGTCTTTCCAAGCCCATCGGTGTCTCCTACTGACCGTGGGTAGAGCGAGGAGTTTTGCGGAGTTGTGTACTTGTTTTAATATAAGAATACGAGGATAAATGAATTTTTTCAATTTATGGCATCACTTGTGTTGCAGAAAAACTACAATTTTCTCAAATTAAAGTATCTGAAGGACTCAGGAGCAGAAACTTCGAAAGCTCCCCCCCCGCCCCCTCCACTCAATTACCAAATTTTTACGACCTACGAATGGGGCAAATATATGCAACAGGTAAAATAAACTGGATTTTCAGAGCGCATAAATAGAAAATTTAACATGCATTATATAAATATGGATGTATAGAAAAACTAACAAAATGAATTATAAACAATAACATATATCTGTTTTCTGTAACATATTTAATGAAAATCATATTACATTTGGTATTTAACCGAAACACGAGATGTGTGCACAAAGAGATTATATTGATTGCGAAATATTTTACTAGATAAACTGAAAAAAAAAATATTTTGACGGTTTTGAGCTCCCCCCCCTCCTCCCCTTTGAGTGTCGAGGCCTCAGGCGAATTCTTCATGAACATGCGCAGTAACATGCTACCAAGTTTGGCCTGTTTTGGTTACGAGATTAGTTAGTACCAGTGTTTCTAAAACGGGGGGGGTCACGACCTCACGGAGGGTCGTGAACACCTTAAAGGAGGGGGGAGGAGGACAGGGGAGGAGCTGAATACGGTTAAGTGTGTATTGTATAAATAATCTACTTATTTCATTGTAAAACTGATTACAGTAACATCTCCTCTTCTACTCCCTCACTGGGGAGGGGGTGGCTCAGTCGGTAGCGCGTCAGGCTCGTAATCTGTAGTTCCCAGGTTCGAGTCCCAGCTGGGTCAACGTTGAGATTTATCTCCGCAAAATTCCCCGCCCTGCCCACGGTCAGCAGAGGACACCGATGGGCTTGGAAAGGCCGCCGTCCGTCGGATGGGACGTTAAGCCGTGGTCCCGTGTGCGGGAGAGCCATACCCTGTGCACGTTAAAGAACACGCTGGATGGCCTTGACGGGAGGCTACCATCTGTTTCCCAACAGCTGTTCCAGTCGGTCCCCTCCCCCAACCTTCTCTGAGCCTTCGGGGTCCATGTGACCTGGCCATTTAGCTCATTGTGTGCAAAAAAGTGCCGCTCAGAGGTAAAACAACCCAACGTTAAGGAACACGCTGGATGGCCTTGACGGGAGGCTACCATCTGTCTCCCAACAGCTGTTCCAGTGGGTCGCCTCCCCCAACCTTCTCTGAGCCTTCGGGGTCCATGTGACCTGGCCATTTAGCCCATTGTGTGCAAAAAAGTGAGTAAGCTCAGAGGTAAAACAACCCAACCCAATCTACTACCTCACCAAACTAACTCTAATACACATGCGTATCTCTCACCATCTGTTGTTCAATCGATCATTCCGGGCGCCTTAGTTTAGCGGAATTATCTGGTGCTGAATCCTAGACTGCTGTCCGGATCATTCTGTTGTGATTCAGCCACTTTCGTAAATGAATGTATGGGAAAAATTCCGTCAATGGTAGGGGGGGAGGTAGCAAATTTTGTCAATGGTAGGAGGGAGCTACGAGTAATTCCATCAATAGTAAAAGAGAATCACGAATAATTCCATCAATAGTAAGATAGACTCACGAGTAATTCCATCAATAGTGATACGAAGCCACGAGTAATTCCATCAACCATTGGAAAAAAAGGGAGCCACTAGTAATTCTATCAATAGTAAATGGGAACCACGAATAATTCCATCAATAGCAAGAGGGAACCACGAGTAATTCCATTATATAAGAGGGAGTTACGAGTGATTCCGTCAATAGCAAGAGGGAGCCATTAGTAATTCTGTCAATAGCAAGAGGGAGTCACGAGTAATTGCATCAAGAGTAAGAAGGAATCACGAGTAATTCCATTAATATAAGAGGGAGCCATGAGTAATTCCATTAAAATAAGAGGGAGCCATGAGTAATTCCATTAAAATAAGAGGGAGCCACGAGTAATTCCATCAATAGTAGGAAGAAATCACGAGTAATTCCATTAATATAAGAGGGAGCCACGAGTAATTCCATTATATAAGAGGGAGTCACGAGTGATTCCATCAATAGCAAGAGGGAGTCATTAGTAATTCTATCAATAGCAAGAGGGAGCTACGAGTAATTCCATCAATAGTAAGAAGGAATCACGAGTAATTCCATTAATATAAGAGGGAGCCATGAGTAATTCCATTAAAATAAGAGGGAGCAACGAGTAATTTCATCAATAGCAAGAGGGAGTAACGAGTATATCCATCAATAGTAAGATGGAGTCACGAGTATTTCCATCAACAGTGATACGAAGCCACGAGTAATTCCATCAACCATTGGAAAAAAGGGTGCCACTAGTAATTCCGTCAAGAGTAAGAGGGAACCACGAGTAATTCCATCAAGAGTAAGAGGGAGCCACAAATAATTCCATCGATGGTATGTTGGGGTGAGAGTCACGAAAATTTATGTCAATGGGTAGTCGCTAGTGGAAATGTTTGAGAATCGCTGGGTTAGTCAGTGAAACTCGGTGTTCAGATTGACAGCGCGAGGCTTTTTGAAATCCCGTTTGCTTCTGTTTAGAGTGCATATATAATGGCTTTAAATTATAATTTTTTATTTTTTTTAATTTATAATGGTTTTAAAATTTTTTAATGGTTTTCCTAATAAACGCTGATTTTATTTTTTCTTAAATTTAATATTTTTTTTTAACCCCCAGAATGAATCAAAGAGGAATTTTTGTTCGCTATAATTCTGCTTCGTAAACAAAAGAAGAAAAGAAAACTCGTAAACAGTTCGAAATATTTCTCTTGCTGTGAATTGAGTGAGAAATGCTTCGACCTCTATTTAACCGAGGAAAAGAAGGATTCGACCTCTATTTAACCGAGGAAAAGAAGGATTCGACCTCTATTTAACCGAGGAAAAGAAGGATTCGACCTCTATTTAACCGAGGAAAAGAAGGATTCGACCTCTATTTAACCGAGGAAAAGAAGGATTCGACCTCTATTTAACCGAGGAAAGGATTTCGCCTTTCCTTCCTATTAGTAACGATTCTAATTAGAAGCAATAGATACGAACCGATAAGGAGATGCTGCAAACGTTCGTCATGCAATAGTCCTCATCCCTGTTCTAAATATAACCGAAGCATCTTCCCTCTCCCATATCCATCATCGACTTGTATGCGGTAATTGGCACGTGGGACCGCGGTTGAGCAATAAAGCCTATTGCGTCATTTGGAAGATAAAAGCAGAAGATTCAATGCAAGAAAGAGCAGAGCACAGCTATTTTTTTTTCCAAAAAAAATAGATAAAATTTCAACAACCCCTAATGGAAGTATATTTCTTTACATTTCTAATGACAGAAGAGATAACTGTTACCATGACAACAATATGAGGCAAGCATGTTGAATATGGGTTCAATAATAAGTACGAATGAATACGACATTAAGAACAGTGTGACAATAAGTACGATTTCATACCCCCCTTCCCCGCTCAAGGTTTCAGGCGCCCTAAGTTCTAGGCACAGCGTGCTTACGGGGCCCCCGAGAGGAAGGCATACTGGATATACTTGGGTGGGTTGTTTTACCTCTGAGCGGCACTTTTTTGCACACCATGAGATAAATGGCCAGGCCACAAGGACCCCGAAAGCTCAGAGAAGGTTGGGGGAGGGGACCCGCTGGAACAGCTGTTGGGAGACAGATGGTAGCCTCCCGTCAAGGCCATCCAGCGTGTTCTTTAACGTGCATAGGGTATGGCTCTCCCGCACACGGAGCCACGACTTAACGTCCCATCCGACGGACGGCGGCCTTTCCAAGCCCATCGGTGTCCCCTACTGACCGTGGGCAGGGCGGGGAATTCTGCGGAGGTAAATCTCAACGCTGACCCAGCTGGGACTCGAACCTGGGAACTACAAATTACGAGCCTGACGCGCTACCGACTGAGCCACCCCCGCCCCTGGATATACTTGATGGGAGACTTCGATCTGTCTCCTAAAATAGATCCAGTGAATCCCCTTTCAAAATCTTCGCTCAACCTTTGGGATCCTTGTGACCTGGCCATTTAGCTCATTGTGTATGGGGGAAAAGTGCCGATCAGAGGTAAACCCGCCCTCCTGATGGTGATGGTGGAAGGGCGGGGGCGGAAATAAATTCAAATTCTTGAAAAAAAAATAGCATTCCGTATTCACCAGAAATGACTGACTTTTCCATTCAATATTTATTAGTTAATTATACATTTAAATTTTATAGTGAAGGATGGTTAAACGAAATCCCATCCAGCTTGCGCGGCCATAGGCTCGCCTATATGCAAATCTAAGTGTCTTCAGATGCGGTTTCTCTCGTCTCTTCGTATCCTTTTTGTTTTGCTTTTCACTACTCACATATAAATTATTTTCGTGAGTACAGTCGCTCAAAAAAATATCCGAACGCTATGGTCGATTACAGAATCCAGAGAAAATATCTGGCAACGATTTTTTTTTAGAAATTAGTGATCTGGCATCCTCCGTGACACGTGATTACAGAATTCAGGAAAAATATCTGGAGCGTGTACAGCAACTGTACACGCTCAATATTTCCGTGAGTGAGCCCACACGATCCAGGTCTTTGTGAGCTCACACGATCCAATGTGCTGTGAACATTAACCGCAACCGTTCCAGTTTGCTGTGAACGGTAACTGCACACGCTCCATATTCATTGCATTATATATTCATACGCATTATATATATTAAAAAGTATCCGAACACTACGGTTGATTACAGAATTCAGATAAAATATCTGGTAACGATTTTTTTTTTTAGAAATTAGTGATCTGGCAACCTACGTGTCACGTGACACGACTTCAAAGGTTAGTTATACATATTTCTGTACGGTACGTGAAGTAAAGTTAATTAATATTAAAAATTATTATATGTAAAATTTTTTTCTCGGCGTCAGACTAGACACGTGATTCCTTTTGCTCT
This sequence comes from Ryuthela nishihirai, assembly GCA_038380435.1. NCBI lineage: Eukaryota > Metazoa > Arthropoda > Arachnida > Araneae > Heptathelidae > Ryuthela > Ryuthela nishihirai. The sequence continues at coordinate 66,215,254 of JAWZYU010000019.1, read as the reverse complement.
TCGAACTCACTGCGGCAACTGATAAAATCAACCACGCGCACATCAGCGAGCAACAGTTATTATTGAGTCACGTCATTTTCTCGAGATCTCATCTGACGGACACATCTCGTTGCCCACGTCACACAATTTAATAACGATGGACACATTCGTCGCTGACGTCATTCAGAAGGTTGACACGTGACTGACCTCGCGGCAAGGGCTAATGAAGGCGGACAGCCAGCGAGAGATAAAAGGTCACTCACTGGGTGAACTTCCTCGCAGTCTAGGAAGGAAGAGCCTACGGCCAAGCGAACGATTTTATTGACGGCGATCGCGTCAATCAGCGCTTGAAAGCTTGACCATCGGTGTGACCACACACAGTTGGGAGGAGAAGCTTTAGGCGGTTTTTGACCTCGGAGAGTTAAAGAAGGATAAATTTAAAGTTTTTTTGGGGGGGAGGGGTTATTTTATCTCTGAGCGGCACTTTTTGTACACAATGGGCTAAATGATCAGGTCACAAGAACCTTGAGCGCATAGAGAAGTTTGGGAGAGGGAACTCACTAGACAGCTGTTGGAAACACATGGTAGTTTCTCGTTAAGGCCATCCAGCGTGTTCTTTAACGTGCAGATGGTATGACTTTCCTGGGGTGCTCAGTGGGTAGCGCACCAGGCTAGTAATCTGTAGTCCCCAGGTTCGAGCCCCAGCTGAGTCAGCGTTGAGAATTATTTCCACAAAATTCCCCGCCCTGCCCACGCAAGTAAGGGACACCGATGGGCTTGGAAAGGCCGCTTCCGTCGGATGGGACGTTAAGCCGTGGCCCGTGTGTGGGAGAGCCATAATCTGTGCACGTTAAAGAACACGCTGGATGGCCTTGACGGGAGGCTACCATCTGTCTCCCAACAGCTATTCCAGTGAGTCCCCTCCCCCAACCTTCTCTGAGCCTTCGGGGTCCATGTAATCTGGCCATTTAGCCCATGATGTGCAAAAAAATGCCGCTCAGGGGTAATACAACCCAATGTTAAAGAACACGCTGGATGGCCTTGACGGGAAGCTACCATCTGTCTCCCAACAGCTTGAGTCCCCTCCCCCAACCATCTCTGAGCCTTCAGGGTCCTTGTGACCTGGCCATTTAGCCCATGGTGTGCAAAAAAGTGCCGCTCAGAGGTAAAACAACCCAACGTTAAAGAACACGCTTGATGGCCTTGACGGGAGGCTACCATCTGTCTCCCAACAGCTGTTCCAGTGAGTCCCCTCCCCCAACCTTCTCTGAGCCTTCGGGGTCCATGTGACCTGGCCATTTAGCCCATGGTGTGCAAAAAAGTACCGCTTAGAGGTAAAACAACCCAACTCATTTGCAAAGCGCGCTAACTACACGATCACGGGATGGCGTTACTCCAGAATATATATTCTTGTGAAATATCTGTAACATTCGTTTCGCTCATTAAGATTCTGAATTGTGGTGGGTGGAGGATGAGATGGAGTAGCCACAGACTCCTCCCGTACCCTAGATCCAGCTCTGCAACCAATTAACTTCGAAAGAAAAGCCAAGCGCAATGTGTCTAACTAAAACTTACGTTTCCATTCCGAAAATTAAAAAAAAAGGTGAATATCTTCACTCTCTCCTCTTTCGATTCTTTTTTTATTCCTCGATGTTTACAATCGAACACCTATCTCCTGAAAACATCTCGTGACTATTATCCTTCCTTCCCCTTAATCCCCCCCCCCCCCTCACCTCCAGATTGCGCTTCCTTGAACATCCCAGGCGACAACGATATTGGAGTCACGTCTCGCAACAGAGACCAGTCCACAGAACCGACTTTACAGAGGCACAGACCAAATGGATGTGTGTCTGAATGAAAGGGGAGGGGGGATAGAGAAGAAGAAGAAGAAGAGGGGGAGGAGGGGCGTACAGGATGGGGTCAATAATTCCCAAATCACTTAAAATTCCTTTCACGATCAGACCCTCCTGGGTACAGGAAATTGAATTTGAACCCGAGTGGCAAGAGGCCTTTCAGCGTTCGACCTTCCTCTTTTTTTATTTGAAGCCCATCCCCTTTCTCCTTCAGCTCCTCCTCCTCCCCCCCTCCCTACTCCAGTTTCTCCCATCAGTCCTCTTTTTTTTTCTCTTTCTCCCTGAATCTTCACCTCGCAGCACTCGGAGGCACGCGCCAGGCAGCTGATCACCAAACAGAGCCAGCTGTCCTTGCACTAATCGCCGGAAAACAGTTCCCCGTCTCGCAGGGAATGTGGCCAAACACGCAAGACACCTCTCCACTCACCCTGTGCGCAAGCTCTCTCCTCTCTCTCGTCCATCCTCAAGCTCTCCCTGCTCTTTCTCTCTTCGGTGGATGCTCTCATCTCCGCATCCCTAGCTTACACATACACACACTCACCATCAACGGACGGAGAATTCGTCTGTTTCTTCCCATAGATTCGATTTTATCGATTTCGGCTTCTTTCTTTTTTTTTCATCTCCTTTTTTTTTTTTCTCGTTTCTCTTGACCGAGCAAATAGACTCCCAGAGTTTCCAGCCAACGGAATCTCCCTTTTTTGTTGGGGGAGGGGGAATAGTTTGGTCACCTTCCCCCTCCGACCGAAAACCTCAAATAAAAAAGAAAAATCTCACTAAACAATCAACAATTGACCGCCAACAATGTCTACACACGCGCGCGGTGGTCTCTTTCTCTCTCGTTGTTGTGTCGCATTGTTATCGCGTTGTTTGCAGTCGCGACAACAATGGCTTCTCGAGACGCAAGCATTGTTGAGACGAAGTGGCACTTGAAGCAAATCCCCTCGATTGTTGGACAATCGAACATTTTTTTAACTTATTTCCGTGAAGATGGTTTGTTAAGAATTTAAAAGTTTTATGAATTGAAGAATAATCAAAACTCCTAATCTTTTTTCCCAGGTTCGAGTCCCAGCTGGGTCAGCGTTGAGATTTATCTCCGCAAAATTCCCCGCCCTGCCCACGATCAGTAGGGGACACCGATGGGCTTGGTAAAGGCCGCCGTCCGTCGGATAAAACGCTAAACCGTGGCCCCGTGTACCCTGTGCACGTTAAAGAACTTGACGGGAGGCTACCATCTGCCTCCCAACAGCTTTTCCCAGTGGGTCCCCTCTCCCAACCTTCTCTGAGCCTTCGGGGTCCTTGTGACCTGGCCATTTAGCCCATGGTGTGCAAAAAAGTGCCGCTCAGAGGTAAAACAACCCAACGTTAAAGAACACGCTGGATGGCCTTGACGGGAGGTTACCGTCTGTCTCCCAACAGCTGTTCCAGTGGGTCCCCTCCCCCAACCTTCTCTGAGCCTTCGGGGTCCATGTGACCTGGCCATTTAGCCCATGGTGTGCAAAAAAGTGCAGCTCAGAGGTAAAACAACCCAACCCAACCAAATCTTTTAACTTTACCGATCGTTTTATTTATTTTGCAGTAAAAAAAAAAATCCAGAGCGATTATCGTCAGCGCGGAATTCGATCAGTCGACATCGCCTCAAGATCCTAAACAGATATTCCCGAATTCAAATTCGGCACCGTGGGTTGAGATTTCCTCCGTTAACGCCCTCTTTTCCCGCCGTGAGAAAGGTGATGCAGATATGCTTCGAAAAGAGGGGACGTTATGCTGGTGCTCTTTGCATAGAGGAAACTTAACCTATACGCACAGTCACTCAAAAAAAAAGTATCCGAACACTATGGTTGATTACAGAATTCAGAAAAAATATCTGCAACGATTTTTTTTAGAAATTAGTGATCTGGCAACCTTCGTGTCACGTGACACGAAGGTTGCCAGATATTTTTTTCTGAATTCTGTCATCGACCATAGTGTTCGGATACTTTTTAATATATATAATGCGTATGAATATATAATGCAATGAATATGGAGCGTGTGCAGTTACCGTTCACAGCAAACTGGAGCGGTTGCGGTTAGTGTTCACAGCACATTGGATCGTGTGAGCTCACAAAGACCTGGATCGTGTGGGCTCACTCACGGAAATATTGAGCGTGTGCAGTTACCGTTCACAGCAAACTGGAGCGGTTGCGGTCAATGTTCACAGCACATTGGATCGTGTGAGCAATAAAATATCTGGAGCGTGTACAGCAACTGTACACGCTCCAGATAATTTTCCTGAATTCTGTAATCACGTGACACGAAGGTTGCCAGGTCCCTCATTTCTAAAAAAAATCGTTGCCAGATATTTTTTTGAATTCTGTAATCAAACGTAGTGTTCGGATACTTTTTTGAGCGACTGTACTAAAGAATACTCTGGATGGCCTTAATAGGAGACTTACAACTGGCTTTCACTAGTTAGAGTATCCTTTTCTCTATCGAGATCTAAATCCTTCGGGCCCTTTGTGACTTAGCCACATATTTCATTATGCTGATCTGAGGTAAAAAAAAATCAAAAAGTTATTCACTGAGTGTTAATTTATTTTGGGCTTTTATGATCTTTCGTTTCTTTCAGTGAGCAACAGAAAATAATGCTCAGAAATCGAAATTAAAAAAGCCCAACACAGTCCTACCATAAACTAAGAATAATACTGTGTTTAATCTAAGGTGCTGTAATATTCAGTTATTCCCTTGTTCCGGAGAGATGCGTGGGTTGGGTTGGGTCGTTTTACCTCTGAGCGGCACTTTTTTGCACACCACGGGCTAAATGGCCAGGTCACATGGACCCCGAAGGTTCAGAGAAGGTTGGGGGAGGGGACCCACTGAAACAGCTGTTGGGAGACAGATGGTAGCCTCCCGTCAAGGCCATCCAGCGTGTTCTTTAACGTTAGGTTGTTTTACCACTGAGCGGCACTTTTTTGCACACCATGAGCTAAATGTCCAGGTCACATGGACCCCGAAGGCTCAGAGAAGGTTGGGGGAGGGGACCCACTGGAATAGTTGTTGGGAGACAGATCGTAGCCTCCCGTCAAGGCCATCCAGCGTGTTCTTTAACGTGCACAGGGTATGGCTCTCCCGCACACGGAGCCACGGCTTAACGTCCCATCAGACGGACGGCGGCCTTTCCAAGCCCATCGGTGTCCCCTACTAACCGTGGGCAGGGCGGGAATTTTGCGGAGATAAATCTCAACGTTGACCCAGCTGTGACTCGAACCTGGGAACTACAGATTACGAGCCTGGCGCGCTACTGACTGAGCCACCCCCGCCTCGAGATGCATGGGACTCGATCATTAGTTTTATCAGGGGACTAACCTGAACTTAACAGGTTCCATTCTCAGTTTCAATGGGGTGGCTCAGTCGGTAGTTCGCAATCTGTAGTTCCTAGGTTCGAGTCCCAGCTGAGTCAGCGTTGAGATTTATCTCCGCAAAACTCCCCGCCTTGCCCACGGTCAGTAGGGGACACCGATGGGCTTGTAAAGACCGCCGTCCGTCGGATGGGACGTTAAGCCGTTTCACCGTATACGGGAGAGCCATATCCTATGCACGTTAAAGAACACGCTTGAGGCCTTGACGGGTGGCTACCATCTGTCTCCCAACAGCTGTTCCAGTGGGTCCCCTCCCCCATCCTTCTCTGAACCTTCGGGGTGATTGTGAACTGATCATTTAGCCCATGGTGTGCAAAAAAAGTGCGCTCACAGATAAAAGAACCCAAGTGTAGTTTAATAACAATATAGTAAAAGTGTAATTTTCAGGTGGCGGAATAAAACTTTTCAAAACATAACTTTAATTTATAAACACACAATATTTACATAAATTTATGATTGATTTTATTGGTCATTATTAAAAATTATTAACTCGCTCGTGAGAGCGGAACCCTAGTGTTCCTACTCTTTGAGAACTGCCAACTGCGCATGCTCAGATTCTCCAATTGCTTTCTCAGTTGACTCTCACGCTTCGCCACCTAGCACCCGAGTTTGAAATAAAAGTTTTCAGAATTCTCTAGCTTTTGGGACACAGAGCACAGGTAGATGAAAACCCCGTTGTCAACGTTTGGATGAAAGAAAACGTAAGTTCCGTAAAACAGAGGGGGAGGGGGTGGCTCAGTCGGTAGTGCGCCAGGCTCGTAATCTGTAGTTCCCAGGTTCGAGTCCCAGCTGGGTCAGCGTTGAGATTTATCTCCGCAAAATTCCCTGCCCTGCCCACGGTCAGTAGGGGACACCGATGGGCTTGGAAAGGCCGCCGTCCGTCGGATGGGACGTTAAGCCGTGGCCCCGTGTGCGGGAGAGCCATACCCTCTGCACGTTAACGAACACGCTGGATGGCCTTGACGGGAGGCTACCATCTGTCTCCCAACAGCTGTTCCAGTGGGTCCCCTCCCCCAACCTTCTCTGAGCCTTCGGGGTCCATGTGACCTGGCTATTTAGCCCATGGTGTGCAAAAAAGTGCCGCTCAGAGGTAAAACAACCCAACAACGTAAAACAGAGACAGCGCACCGCTTTTCTCCAGTTGTCTCCTTCCGCTGTTTCATCGCCGCGCATTCCCGTGAGACACGAGAAGCAAACAAATCCGACGTCATCTATTCATCCCCAGGTGAACACCATCAATTCACCTAAAGAATAACTTGGAAAATCTCGGTCGAAGTTTGTCAGAAGAGAGATATGACGTGACCTCTGACTTCCCCCCCCCCCTCCCTTCACAACCCGTCTCCCCCAGAAGGCGAACACGAACGACATGGAGATTATTTTCCGCCGGTCACGTGACTCAACTTTGCCGCCGTGCTTTTTTCTCGAGAGAGTGAAGCTCGCGGCATGCCGAAACTTTTTCCGTCAAGCTGTCAAAAGTCCACGTCTCTGAATTCGGATCAGGCGAGTTGCAGAAGCAAAATACGTCATCTGTATCCCTTGCCGGCGATGGTCGTATCTGACGCTCGCTCTCATCTGGCGCTCGCTCTCACTCTTTCCCTCCCCTATTGATCCTGGAGGATCTTTCTATTCCTTTCTCTCTCTCTCCGGCGACCAATGTGAATTCTGCGACACGTGGAGAATAGGAAACTGCGGCTACTGATCCTTTGAGGCTTAGTGCAGGGAGACTGGCCGTGCTAGTTTTCTAGTTTTACATACATTCTGCAATCGTATCTTGGGGAAGGAAGTGGGGGGGAGGTAGTACTCTCTCCCCCTTCTTCTCACTTCCTTTCCAGTGAATGAGAAACGAAACAAAGAGACATTTCTTTCTCTTTTTGGATGGAGAGCGTTGTTGTTTCGATTGTTTTACCTCTGAGTGGCACTTTTTCGCACACCATTGAGCTAAATGACCAGGTCACAAGGACCCCGAGGGGTCAGAGAACGTTGAGGGAAGGGGATCCGCTGTACAGATGGTAGCATCCCGTCCAGGATGTGATCTGGCAACCTACGTGTCACGTGACACGTAGGTTGCCAGATCACTAATTTCTAAAAAAAATCGTTGCCAGATATTTTTCCTCTATTCTGTAATCAACCATAGTGTTCGGATATTTTTTTTGAGCGACTGTACATTGAAGAACAATATGGACGACATAGATGCGAGTCTGACCACTTTCCTAAGTACATAACGCTTAAGTCATTTTATCCACTGTGCTCCTAAGAGGCGAAACAACTGACTACAAATCTAAGATGAAGTTATTATGTTATGTACAAACCTAAGATGAAGTTATTATGTACAAACCTAAGATGAAGTTATTATGTTATGTACAAACCAAAGATGAAGTTATTATGCTATGTACAAACCTAAGATGAAGTTATTACGTTATGTACAAACCTAAGATGAAGTTATTATGTTATGTAAAACCTAAGATGAAGTTATTATGTTATGTACAAACCTAAGATGAAGTTATTATGTTATGTGCATACCTAAGATGAAGTTATTATGTTATGTAGAAACCTAAGATGAAGTTATTATGTTATGTACAAACCTAAGATGAAGTTATTATGTTATGTACAAACCTAAGATAAAGTTATTATGTTATGTATAAACCAAAGATGAATTTATTATGTTATGTACAAACCTAAGATGAGGTTATTATGTTATGTACAAACCTAAGATGAGGTTATTATGTTATGTACAAACCAAAGATGAAGTTATTATGTTATGTACAAACCAAAGATGAAGTTATTATGTTATGTACAAACCAAAGATGAAGTTATTATGTAATGTACAAACCAAAGATGAAGTTATTATGTTATGTACAAACCAAATATGAAGTTATTATGTTATGTACAAACCAAAGATGAAGTTATTATGTTACGTACAAACCAAAGATGAAGTTATTATGTTATGTACAAACCTAAGATGAAGTTATTATGTTATGTACAAACCTGAGATGAAGTTATTATGTTATGTACAAACCTGAGATGAAGTTATTATGTTATGTACAAACCAAAGATGAAGTTATTATGTTATGTACAAACCAAAGATGAAGTTATTATGTTATGTACAAACCTAAGATGAAGTTATTATGTTTTGACAACGAAACGACACGAAAGCATCCTCCTAACGCTCTTTCATTTACTCGGTGGAGGATGCGGACGCCATTTGTCACTCTCTCCAAGCTGAAACACGTTTCTGTTACAACTGTAAACAAAAACCTATTACAAAAGCTTTTTTTGCAGCTGATGGCTTTTGTCAAAGGCCAAAGAAATAATGGGAATTGGAACTTGCATTTTTTATCGCCTTGCATTATAATAATGGCGACAAAACAAAAGTGATGAAATATGGAAAGATAATTTTTTTTCTGTTCTGCCACTCGTCGTTACTGACACCTCCTCATCCTTTTCCACGCTGTCCGGTGTGAATTGGAGGGTGATGAGGTCGCCACTGAGAGCTCCGTCACTCAAATGCGCATCACATTTCCATTTTATGGCGGTTTTGTGCTCGCTCCGAAGCTCGTGCCAGAATGGAATGTCCAAACCGACGGAGTCTCTGATAAAAGCAACAGAGTTATGTTGGGGATTGTTTTACCTCTGAAAGGCACGTTTTTGCAAATAATGGGCTAAATGGCCAGGTCACAAGGACCTCGAAGGCTCAGGGAAGGTTGGAGGAGGGGACCCACTAGAACAGCTGTTGGGAAACTAATGGTAGCCTCCCGTCAAGACCATCCAGTGTGTTCTTTTACGTACACAGAATATGGCTCTCCGCACACAGGGCCAAGGCTTAACGTCCTATACAGCGGCCTTTCCAAGCCCATCGGTGTCCCCTACTGACCGTGGGCAGGGCGGGGAGTTTTGAGGAGATAAATCTCAACGCTGACCCATCTGGGACTGGAACCTAAATGTTATATGACACGAAGGTTGCCAGATCACTAATTTCTAAAAAAATCGTTGCCAGATATTTTTTCTGAATTCTGTAATCAACCATAGTGTTCGGATACTTTTTAATATATATAATGCGTATGAATATATAATGCAATGAATATGGAGCGTGTGTAGTTACCGTTCACAGCAAACTGGAGCGGTTGCGGTTAATGTTCACAGCACATTGGATCGTGTGAGCTCACAAAGATCTGGATCGTGTGGGCTCACTCACGGAAATATTGAGCGTGTGCAGTTACCGTTCACAGCAAACTGGAGCGGTTGCGGTTAATGTTCACAGCACATTGGATCGTGTGAGCTCACAAAGACCTATATCATGTGGGCTCACTCACGGAAATATTGAGCGTGTGCAGTTACCGTTCACAGCAAACTGGAGCGGTTGCGGTTAATGTTCACAGCAAACTGGAGCGGTTGCGGTTAATGTTCACAGCACATTGGATCGTGTGAGCTCACAAAGACCTAGATCGTGTGGGCTCACTCACGGAAATATTGAGCGTGTGCAGTTACCGTTCACAGCAAACTGGAGCGGTTGCGGTTAATGTTCACAGCACATTGGATCGTGTGAGCTCACAAAGACCTATATCATGTGGGCTCACTCACGGAAATATTGAGCGTGTGCAGTTACCGTTCACAGCAAACTGGAGCGGTTGCGGTTAATGTTCACAGCACATTGGATCGTGTGAGCTCACAAAGACCTAGATCGTGTGGGCTCACTCACGGAAATATTGAGCGTGTGCAGTTACCGTTCACAGCAAACTGGAGCGGTTGCGGTTAATGTTCACAGCACATTGGATCGTGTGAGCTCACAAAGACCTATATCATGTGGGCTCACTCACGGAAATATTGAGCGTGTGCAGTTACCGTTCACAGCAAACTGGAGCGGTTGCGGTTAATGTTCACAGCACATTGGATCGTGTGAGCTCACAAAGACCTAGATCGTGTGGGCTCACTCACGGAAATATTGAACGTGTGCAGTTACCGTTCACAGCAAACTGGAGCGTGTGCAGTAACTGCACACGCTCCAGTTTGCTGTGAACGGTAACTGGAGCGTGTACAGTTGCTGTACACGCTCCAGATATTTTTCCTGAATTCTGCAATCACGTTACACGAAGGTTGCCAGATCACTAATTTCTAAAAAAATCGTTGCCAGATATTTTTTCTGAATTCTGTAATCAACCATAGTGTTCGGATATTTTTTTGAGCGACTGTACAATTGTTTTAAAAGATGAGTGAATAATAAAATGAGAGAGAAATGACACTTAAGATTGGCACTGGATGACCGCTAAGAGACGTTCGACTTACTAACCCCTAGACCACTACCGGTTCTCTGAATCAATAATTCATTTCAGATGCCTGAACATTAACATCAACACGCGTCTTGTTTATGAAGATTTTATACGATTAAATACATATTATATTTCACACATAAATTCTAACATGAAATTTTTGACATTCCTTCAAGTTGAATAAAGGAGTCGTTTTTACATTTCACACGGAAAATAAAAATCCAATATTAAATTCTCATTTCGAAAAGAAAACAAAAAAAAAATAAAACGATGCCCCGGCGCAATGCGCTTTTCACACTTTTTTTTTTCCAAAACGCGACCGATTTCATTTTAAGTGTTAATACCCGTAGTGCGTTTGCATATGCTCGAGTAGGTTTTTGTCCCATAAAAAACAACAAAAACCCAACAGACTTGGCTCTTCTGACAGATATTAAGTATCTCGGTCCGCTGGGAATTGATGTGGAGAGATTTCCTTGTCCGACCGCTCAGGGAGCAAGAACTTCTTCCCTCCAGGCATTGTGGAAGATTTTAATACAAAAGGGATTTACCTGACTCAAATTCAATATGAGAAGACCCCGTTCTGCAAGGATTTATTTGAGGGTCTGTTCTTTTTTCTCTGTTATTATATCGCTAGCACGAGACGCTCATCAATAACAATACTCCTCCTCAAAGCAACAATACTTCGGGAGCAATATATTACATCTGATTCTCGTGAAATATTCGATGGCTCTCATCTATGAGCAGTGGTTTTTTTGCTCTCTCTCTCTCTGTGTCGGTGATGTTTCTATTTACCACAATAAATCTTTTCCTTCTCCACACCTCTCTCCCTCCATTTCCGATCTTCATCTTCCTCCCCCCCCCCTTCCGCATTCCAACAATGTTTCCAGATCCCGAATATCTCACCGCCCCCCCCCCCCCTCCGCAACCTCTCCCGCAGTAGACTCGGGGATGTCACAACACTAGCCATAGTCGCAGTAGGTCACCTAGGCAACGGGCGACGGTACCTCGCCCGCATGCACGCGGCAGTGATTGATTCTGGAGACAAGCCACTAACGCCGCCGACCCACGAGGAATGTTCGATGAGATGATTGGCCGATGGCACGAGGACTTCCTGCCTCTCGAACGTGAGCGCGAGCGAGTCTGAACGAATGTCTTTCTCATCCCGGATGTTTCGAGTTAGGATGGCGAACGCTCGGATGCTGCGAGTGCGGAGCAGGGGAGTCTGGGAGAAGAGAGACGACACGAAACAACTCCGGTGAAATAATAACAAGATTTGGTATTCCTTGGAGTTAGAAGAAATATCGCAGGCAAAACAGGAGAGCAAACTCTCTTTCTTTATTCAGTTTCGTCTTCGAAAGGAGTCAGAAGAATTCTGCATCTCTTCTACAAAAGTTCTCTTCCACGATGAATAAGTTAGAACATAAAACAGAGCAAAAAAGTTTTGTGAAGAATCATGGAAAATAATAGACATATTTCGAACTAGTGACAACGACAGAGAAAGGCACGAGTTTCTTCTACGTCATTCTGACGTCACAGAGTGTTCTGGTTTCAGACTGTTGAGAAACACTTATCGGCACATTTCGTAATTGCCCGGATACTTGACGCACCTTCGTGTCACGTGACACGAAGATTGCCAGATTACTAATTTCTAAAAAAATCGTTGCCTGATATTTTTTCTGAATTCTGTAATCAACCATAGTGTTCGGATACTTTTTAATATATATAATGCGTATGTATATAGAATGCAATGAATATGGAGCGTGTGCAGTTACCGTTCACAGCAAACTGGAGCGGTTGCGGTTAATGTTCACAGCACATTGGATCGTGTGAGCTCACAAAGACCTGGATCGTGTGGGCTCACTCACGGAAATATTGAGCGTGTGCAGTTACCGTTCACAGCAAACTGGAGCGGTTGCGGTTAATGTTCACAGCACATTGGATTGTGTGAGCTCACAAAGACCTGGATCGTGTGGGCTCACTCATGGAAATATTGAGCGTGTGCAGTTACCGTTCACAGCAAACTGGAGCGGTTGCGGTTAATGTTCACAGCACATTGGATCGTGTGAGCTCACAAAGACCTGGATCGTGTGGGCTCACTCACGGAAATATTGAGCGTGTGCAGTTACCGTTCACAGCAAACTGGAGCGGTTGCGGTTAATGTTCACAGCACATTGGATTGTGTGAGCTCACAAAGACCTGGATCGTGTGGGCTCACTCACGGAAATATTGAGCGTGTGCAGTTACCTTTCACAGCAAACTGGAGCGGTTGCGGTTATTGTTCACAGCACTTTGGAACGTGTGAGCTCACAAAGACCTAGATCGTGTGGACTCACGGAAATATTGAACGTGTGCAGTTACCGCTCCAGTTTGCTGTGAACGGTAACTGCACACGTTCAGCAACTGGAGCGTGTGCAGTAACTGCACACGCTCCAGTTGCTGTGAACGGTAACTGGAGCGTGTACAGTTGCTGTATTTTTCCTGAATTTTTCCAGAATTCCTGTATTTTTCCTGAATTCTGTAATCACGTGACACGAAGGTTGCCAGATCACTAATTTCTAAAAAAATCGTTGCCAGATATTTTTTCTGAATTCTGTAATTAACCACAGTGTTCGGATATTTTTTAGAGCGACTGTACATTATATGCATGATTCCTACATTTGCGACTGCGCTCAAAATGATTTTTTTCTTAAAAACAATGATTTGTTTCTCTCCCCGTCCCCTTCAGAAGTAATCCTACCGATGCTCGTGCTTCTTAGGGAAGGCCACAACACGTGATTGAAAATATAATACGTTTTTACAATCGCAAGTGGAAAACAAGAATTCTGTTATGTTTTGAAGTTTAAGTTAAACAATGACCAATAACCTTGAACAGCCAAGAAAACAAATTGTCACTAAAATCCCACTTTAATAATGGTGATGGGGGGGGGGGGCTCAGTCGGTAGTGCGCCAGGATCATAATCGGCAATTCAAGGTTCGAATCCCACCCGTGTATGGAAGAGCCATACCCTGTGCACGTTAAAGAACACGCTGGATGGCTTTGACGAGAGGCTACCATCTGTCTCTCAACAGCTGTTGCAGTGGGTTCCCTCCCCCAATCTTCTCTGAGCCTTTGGAGTCCTTTTGACCTGGCCATTTAACCCATGGTGTGCAAAAAAGTGCCGCTTATTGGTAAAACAACCCAACGTTAAAGATCACGCTGGATGGCCTTGACGGGAGGCTACCATCTGTTTCGTAACAGCTGTTCCAGTGGGTCCCCTCTCCCAACCTTCTCTGAGCCTTTGGGGTCCTTGTGATCTGACCATTTAGCCCATGGTGTGCAAAAAAAAGTGCCGCTCAGAGGTAAAACAACCTAACATTAAAGAACATGCTGGATGGTCTTGGCGGGAGGCTACCATCTGTCTCCCAACAGTTGTTCTAGCGGGTCCCCTCCCCCAACATTCTCTGAGCCTTCGGGGTCCATGTGACCTGGCCATTTAACCCATGGTATGCAAAAAAGTGCCGCTCGTTGGTAAAACAACCCAACGTTAAGGATCACGCTGGATGGCCTTGACGGGAGGCTACCATCTGTTTCGTAACAGCTGTTCCAGTGGGTCCCCTCTCCCAACCTTCTCTGAGCCTTTGGGGTCCTTGTGATTTGACCATTTAGCCCATGGTGTGCAAAAAAAGTGCCGCTCAGAGGTAAAACAACCTAACGTTAAAGAACACGCTGGATGGTCTTGGCGGGAGGCTACCATCTGTCTCCCAACAGCTGTTCCAGTGGATCCCCTCTCCCAATCTTCTCTGAGCCTTTGGGGTCTTTGTGATCTGGCCATTTAGCCCATGGTGTGCAAAAAAAGTGCCGCTCAGAGGTAAAACAACCTAACGTTAAAGAACCCGCTGGATGGCCTTGGCGGGAGGCTACCATCTGTCTTGCAACAGCTGTTCCAGTGGATCCCCTCTCCCAACCTTCTCTGAGCCTTTGGGGTCCTTGTGACCTGGCCATTTGCCCATGGTGTGCAAAAAAGCGCCGCACATAGAATAAACAATCCACTCTGATCAAAGGAAAGTTTAAGGTGAAAAGAAACAAGGAAACCCACAAGACATAAAACTCCGATTATTTTATGCAAATTTGATTATTTATGGGAATAATAAATGTAAGAGAATCTGAATGACACGGAGAAAGAGAAAATTGTAAAACCGCGTTCCCTAATAATATTTCAAGAGAATTTTATATATTCGAGGTTTTTTCCCAGAGACCTTACGGAAATTGCTTCTGCCAGAGGTTTACAACGTGATCAGCAGAGACCCATTCAAAGAGAAAATGGATCCACAGCACGGGGCCTCTTGAGAAAAAGTTACGAGCCGATTGCTCGGCCTTTTTAATGATGCAGCTACTTCTAGACGAGGATCAAGTTTCGTGCGGATCGATATCCTTTCTGCTCGAGGAGTAACAACATTCGTCGCTTCTGTTGTCACTGGCAACAAACATTGAAGCATTTAAAATATCGCAGGAAATTGTGAATATTTGGGACAGGTAAGATAAAGAAGGTTTCTTGTTTGTTTGTTGGGGAATTTTGTGGATTTAAGGTTCACGCAGTAAACATTTCCTTTTTTGCTTGTCCGATTTACTCCTATGAATGCATTTTTGGATTTATGAAAATTTAACTTGTTTTTCAGGGGTTTTTTTATTATATATGCAATGAATTTTCTAAGAAACTAAGTAACTTGCTGGTTTTGACTGTGTTTTTTGGTTTTTCTGTTAACCTAAAATGGTTGTTTTATCTTTGAAAAAGCACTTTTTTTTTATCTAATCTAGATTGCCAAGGCACAAGAACCCCAAGTGGTCCGGTCTAGACTGCAAAGGCACAAGAACCCCAAGTGGTCCGGTCTAGACTGCGAAGGCACAAGAACCCCAAGTGGTCCGGTCTACACTGCAAAGGCACAAGAACCCCAAGTGGTCCGGTCTAGACTGCGAAGGTACAAGAACCCCAAGTGGTCTGGTCTACACTGCAAAGGCACAAGAACCCCAAGTGGTCCGGTCTAGACTGCGAAGGCACAAGAACCCCAAGTGGTCCGGTCTAGACTGCAAAGGCACAAGAACCCCAAGTGGTCCGGTCTAGACTGCAAAGGCACAAGAACCCCAAGTGGTCCGGTCTAGACTGCAAAGGCACAAGAACCCCAAGTGGTCCGGTCTAGACTACAAAGGCACAAGAACCCCAAGTGGTACGGTCTAGACTGCGAAGGCACAAGAACCCCAAGTGGTCCGGTCTAGACTGTGAAGGCACAAGAACCCCAAGTGGTCCAGTCTAGACTGCAAAGGCACAAGAACCCCAAGTGGTACAGTCTAGACTGCGAAGGCACAAGAACCCCAAGTGGTCTGGTCTAGACTGCAAAGGCACAAGAACTCCAAGTGGTCCGGTCTAGACTGCGAAGGCACAAGAACCGCAAGTGGTCCGGTCTAGACTGCAAAGGCACAAGAACCCCAAGTGGTCCGGTCTAGACTGCGAAGGCACAAGAATCCCAAGTGGTCCGGTCTAGACTGCAAAGGCACAAGAACCCCAAGTGGTACGGTCTAGACTGCGAAGGCACAAGAACCCCAAGTGGTCTGGTCTAGACTGCAAAGGCACAAGAACCCCAAGTGGTCCGGTCTAGACTGCGAAGGCACAAGAACCGCAAGTGGTCCGGTCTAGACTGCAAAGGCACAAGAACCCCAAGTGGTCCGGTCTAGACTGCGAAGGCACAAGAACCGCAAGTGGTCCGGTCTAGACTGCAAAGGCACAAGAACCCCAAGTGGTCCGGTCTAGACTGCGAAGGCACAAGAACCCCAAGTGGTCCGGTCTAGACTGCAAAGGCACAAGAACCCCAAGTGGTCCGGTCTAGACTGCGAAGGCACAAGAACCGCAAGTGGTCCGGTCTAGACTGCAAAGGCACAAGAACCCCAAGTGGTCCGGTCTAGACTGCGAAGGAACAAGAACCCCAAGTAGTCCGGTCTAGACTGCAAAGGCACAAGAACCCCAAGTGGTCCGGTCTAGACTGCGAAGACACAAGAACCCCAAGTGGTCCGGTCTAGACTGCAAAGGCACAAGAACCCGAAGGGCTCCTCGCTGAATTGGGTAGCTAAGACTTGGTTTTGTCAAAAGGAAACCAAGGTTGACAACAACTTGTGGAGGTAGAAAATAATTTAATTCCTTTTTTCATATCGCAAATAATAGGTAAAAGCTTCGTAGGATTTTGCTTCACATTTCCAAAACGAAAAATCCATTAATTTCTGTTGTGACACGAGTATTTAGTATCTGAATTAATCATCAGGCGATTAAAAGAGGGAAAAAATTGTTATGATGTGATTCTCATAAGGTTGGGTTGGGTTGTTTTACCTCTGAGCGGCACTTTTTTGCACACCATGGGCTAAATGGCCTGGTCACATGGACCCCGAAGGCTCAGAGAAGGTTGGGGGAGGGGACCCACTGGAACAGCTGTTGGGAGACAGATGGTAGCACTCCCGTCAAGACCATCCAGCGTGTTCTTTAACGTTGGGTTGTTTTACCTCTGAGCGGCACTT
Source organism: Ryuthela nishihirai (assembly GCA_038380435.1). NCBI lineage: Eukaryota > Metazoa > Arthropoda > Arachnida > Araneae > Heptathelidae > Ryuthela > Ryuthela nishihirai. The sequence goes on along the minus strand of JAWZYU010000019.1, from coordinate 66,198,225 downwards.
TTTTGCACACCATGGGCTAAATGGCCAGGTCACATGGACCCCGAAGGCTCAGAGAAGGTTGGGGGAGGGGACCCACTGGAACAGCTGTTGGGAGACAGATGGTAGCACTCCCGTCAAGACCATCCAGCGTGTTCTTTAACGTTGGGTTGTTTTACCTCTGAGCGGCACTTTTTTGAACACCATGGGCTAAATGGCCAGGTCACATGGACCCCGAAGGCTCAGAGAAGGTTGGGGGAGGGGACCCAATGGAACAGCTGTTGGGAGACAGATGGTAGCCTTCCGTCAAGGCCATCCAGCGTGTTCTTTAAGGTTGGGTTGTTTTACCTCTGAGCGGCGTTTTTTGCACACAATGGGCTAAATGGCCAGATCACAAGGACCCCGAAGGCTCAGAGAAGGTTGGGGGAGGGGACCCACTGGAACAGCTGTTGGGGGACAGATGGCAGCCTCGCGTCAAGGCCATCCAGCGTGTTCTTTAACGTGCACAGGGTATGGCTCTCCCGCACACGGGGCCACGGCTTAACGTCCCATCCGACGGACGGCGGCCTTTCTAAGCCCATCGGTGTCCCCTACTGACCGTGGGCAGGGCGGGGAGTTTTGCGGAGATAAATCTCAACGCTGACCCAGCTGGGACTCGAACCTGGGAACTGCAGGGCGGCAATGTCATAAAATAACATTCGTTTATTACTCACTCTTCTAATAACCTAATTCAACTATTTGTTTAAATTATTTCTGCCACAATAATAGAAACATAATGTCGATCATGAAGTTTTGTTTCAGCTATTTTTGTTTTCAGCGTTTAAAATCAAAAAGGAGCCACCGTTTTCTCTTTATTATCTCTCCGTCAAACTCGAAAGTTTGAAAACTTTATAACTTTCGAACGCTATAACTACCTATATCGAAATGTTTTTAAAAAGTATTTTATGTATGACATATTAATTGACTCTAAAACTTCTCGGCAGTCAAATATCCAACCATAGTTTATGTTATTACTAGCTTGAGAACTCACCAAAAATGGTGGAAAACGGTAGAACAGAAAATTTTAGATTTCTATCATTCATTAACAAATTTTTATCTCATCAGTTGGGGCGGGGGCGGCTCAGTCGATAGCGCGCCAGGCTCGTAATCTGTAGTTCCCAGGTTCGAGTCCCAGTTGGGTCAGCGTTGAGATTTATCTCCGCAAAATTCCCCGCCCTGCCCACGGTCAGTAGGGGACACCGATGGGCTTGGAAAGGCCGCCGTCCATCGGATGGTACATTAAGCCGTGGCCCCGTGTGTGGGAGAGCCATACCCTGTGCACGTTAAAGAACACGCTGGATGGCCTTGACGGGAGGCTACCATCAGTCTCCCAACAGCTGTTCCAGTGGGTCCCCTCCCCCAACCTTCTCTGAGCCTTCAGGGTCCATGTGACCTGGCCATTTAGCCTATGGTGTGCAAAAAAGTGCCACTCAGAGGTAAAACAACCCAACTCCACCAGATTAATCTCTCTCATTTCTTCACCAGGTTTAAAGTCCCTGATGATATTTTTCACCAGCTTTGAAATTCGCAACAGACATTTTTTCCTAGCGTTCAATTTCAAGAAGTTTATCTTCTCCTTTTTAAACGTTTTATTGAAAACAAAAAGATCTTCACGGAATATCTGGAGGTGTTACAGAAAGAGAGAAGAAAAACCCATTTGCATAGATGCGCACATAATTAGCATTGGCGGAAAGAACGAAGACGAAAAAAAAAAATCATTAATGGCGCGGCGTATCTTTGTGATTGCGGCAACCGAGATATTTCCATCTAGGTTCAAAGAAACCTGTTCCCGGTAATGCGAAGACCACTTGCGGTGATGCAGGGATTCTAAGAGGTTGGCACTGAAGTCGATGTGAGGTCTTTTTTTAACTAAAGACGTTCTGCAGGAAGCGGCGGTGTTATTCTCACCAAACGCTAGTCTTCAAAATCTCAGTATATATATAAAAAAACTCTTTTGGAGCAAGAAAATGTTCTGTTTACAAAGCGAACTTCCAGTTTTGAACGAGATATTTTGGCTCGATTTTTATTGACTCGTTTTAGCTCTGAACGCCGCTTTTTTTAAACGTAATAGATTAAATGACTAGGTCACAAGGTTTCTGAAGGCTCAGAGCTCTGTAAATGAGAACTGCTGTACACCTATTAGGAGGTAAATGTAAACTTCCCGTCAACGCTTTGGGTGGGGGGGGGTACTCGGTTGGTAGCGCGCCAGGCTCGCAATCTGGCGTTCGCAGGTTCGAGTCCCAGATGGGTCAGCGTTGAGATTTATCTCCGCAAAATTCCCCGCCCTGTCCACGGTCAGTAGGGGACACCGATGGGCTTGGAAAGGCCGCCGTCCATCGGATGGGACGTTAAGCCGTGGCCCCGTGTGCGACAGAACCATACCCTTGCACGTTAAAGAACACGCTGGATGGCTTTGATGGGAGGCTACCATCTGTCTCCCAACAGCTATTCCAGTGGGTCCCCTCCCCCAACCTTCTCTGAGCCTTCGGGGTCCATGTGACCTGGCCATTTAGCCCCTGGTGTGCAAAAAAGTGCCGCTCAGAGGTAAAACAACCCAACCCAACCCTTGCCCACGGTCAGTAAGGGACACCGATGGGTTTGGAAAGGCCGCCGTCCGTCGGATGGGACGTTATGCCGTGACCCCGTGAACGGCAGAGCCATACCCTTGCACGTTAAAGAAAACTGTGGATGACCTTGATGGGAGGCTACCAACTGTATCCTAACAGCTGAGAGTGGGTCTCCACCCTTCTCTGAGCCCTCTTAATCCTTGTGACTTGGCCATTTAGCCCATTGTGTGCAAAAAGGTGCCACTCAGGGGAAAACATCCCAACCCGTCAAACCATCCTTTGCGTTCTTTAAAGCGCACATGATGGACTCTCCTGTGCAGGGAACCACAGATTAAGATCCTGTGCAGGGAACCACGGATGGGAATCCGTCATCCTTCCCAAACACAATTTTGTGTACTTTCTTCCCGAAGATAAGACAGCGGAGAAAACCTCAAATAAGGAACTTCTCAAATCTAGAACAGAAGAGTACGAGTCTGAAAGTGAATTCAGCCAAATCTCGCTCTAGTTCCCTGAAGAGAAACTAGAGTTCTGTTCTTTACTACTAAAAATATTTTTTATTCCTTCAGCCACGAAGAAAAAAAAGATCTGCTCTTAATCTAAACGTTTCCTTAATGGTAAATGTAAGAACAGAGTGGGACAAATCGGCTCGAGGCATTTCATCGTCTTCATAGACAAAAGTTGAGCTCTTTTTAGCCACACAAAACTCTCTCTGAAAGTAGCGTTCTCAATTACAGTCAATGCGCTTTCGAAAGGACCCTTGCTCTTATTTCTACTTTTCATTCTTTCTATTTTCTAGTTCTTCGCTTTTCTCTGGTAACCATGGCGAAGTGAAAGAACGATTCAATAGCAGAGGTAACAAAAGGTTGATTACCCCTTCCACCACGCGAATCGGACCCCTCTCCATCCCGTCTCCCGTCATCCACCCACCTCCATCACAACTCGCTCAACTTTAGAAAAACAGGTTTGTGCGAGCTGCCACCTTCTCCCCATTTCATCCTTTTTTCCCTTCCCTCTCATCATTCTTCTCCCATTGCAGACTCCTTCGTCTTTTAGCGGGGGGGGGGGGAGACGCCACCCTCCTTCGAAGAGCACCTCTTCCCTCGCACCCTAACTCCCCATTGTATCGTCTGATTCTCTTGACGGAAGAGATGCTGTTTTCGGTCGTCTGCTCATAATTGAATGACCCGGAAAGAGAGAGCGCTCTGATGCGATTACCAGCTAAAGGTCTTTTCTTGTAGCAGCATCCACGCGCACAAAAAACACCCAGCAAGAGAGAAAAGATTGCCAACAACACACGAAGCCAAAATGGACTCGCAACCTCTTATGTTTTTTCTTCTTCGTCTTTTTCATCTGCTTCTTCCATCAAACACAACCCGGCACTTTCCCTCTCGGTCACCTCCCTATTCTTCCCAGGGATGCAGTTTCCATGGTGATGACCCATCTCATCTTCCTTTTCCCAATTACACACATGAAGTGACTTGGACAAGGCCACCATCTGGAGCAGAAAATTGTGGCAGAGAAACAGATGGAGGCCTCGGCTCCATCCAGAAATTGCTGCGGCTTTTATGGCTATTTAGAACGGTGCATTTAGAGAGAGATGCTGTGGGATGCAAACATCTCAGCAGCTGTGCCACGATCAATTGTATTTGGAAATGAATTTGAGATCCCTAGAATGAAATTGCAGATGAACGAATGGTAGAACAGTATCCGATGCGACGATGAGGCAAATAATTTGAATGGCGCGGCCTAATTTTTTTGTGTAAGACGAATCCATCACGAAAAGATCAAAATGTGTAAGACGAATCAATCACGAAAAGATCAAAAGATATAAGGAAATATATTTTCCTGATTTCGCGTGAAAATTTCGTCTGAATCTCGGACTACACTTCATTAAGAGAAAAATTATGGTCGTTTTCTTCACAGAATTTTCTGAAATTTTCATCTAAAAAATCATTGATAAAATCTTCATCAAAACAACTGGTCTTCTTTAGCGAAATCTCGAGTGTTTTTTTTCTCATTGTCATCATTCTAGTTTTATTCTTCACATTTGCAGAAATCTTCTTCCGCATCAAATCTGAAGAATGTATTCATCATCAAGTCTTCATTGAGTCTTTATTGTTATATGCAGTTGAGGATTAAATTTACTACACTTTAGGCCAGGTGATCACATCTTTTCGCTTCAGGCCAGGCGATCACACCTCTAAGCATTAAGCCAGGCGATCACACCTCTAAGCATTAAGCCAGGCGATCACACCTCTGCGCTTTAGCCTAAGCGATCAGATCTCTACGCTTTAGCCCAAGCGATCACACCTCTACGCTTCAGACCAGGCGATCAGATATCTACGCTTTAGCCTAAGCTATCACACCTCTACGCTTTAGACCAGGCGATCAGATCTCTATGCTTTAGCCTAAGCGATCAGATCTCTACGCTTTTGCCTAAGTGATCACACCTCTACGCTTTAGACCAGGCGATCAGATCTCTACGCTTTAGCCTAAGAGATCACACCTCTACGCTTTAGCCTAAGTGATCACACCTCTACGCTTTAGCCTAGGTGATCACACCTCTACGCTTTAGCCTAGGTGATCACACCTCTACGCTTTAGACCAGGCGATTAGATCTCTACGCTTTAGCCTAAGCGATCACACCTTTACGCTTTAGCCTAAGTGATCACACCTCTACGCTTTAGCCTAGGCGATCACACCTCTACTCTTTAGACCAGGCGATCAGATCTCTACGCTTTAGCCTAGGCGATCAGATCTCTACGCTTTAGCCTAGGCGATCACACCTCTACGCTTTAGACCAGGCGATCAGATCTCTACGCTTTAGCCTAGGCGATCAGATCTCTACGCTTTAGCCTAGGCGATCACACCTCTACGCTTTAGACCAGGCGATCAGATCTCTACGCTTTAGCCTAAGCGATCACACCTCTACGCTTTAGCCTAAGTGATCACACCTCTACGCTTTAGCCTAGGCGATCACACCTCTACTCTTTAGACCAGGCGATCAGATCGCTACGCTTTAGCCTAGGCGATCACACCTCTACGCTTTAGACCAGGCGATCAGATCTCTACGCTTTAGCCTAAGAGATCACACCTCTACGCTTTAGCCTAAGTGATCACACCTCTACGCTTTAGCCTAGGTGATCACACCTCTACGCTTTAGACCAGGCGATTAGATCTCTACGCTTTAGCCTAAGCGATCACACCTCTACGCTTTAGCCTAAGTGATCACACCTCTACGCTTTAGCCTAGGCGATCACACCTCTACTCTTTAGACCAGGCGATCAGATCTCTACGCTTTAGCCTAGGCGATCAGATCTCTACGCTTTAGCCTAGGCGATCACACCTCTACGCTTTAGACCAGGCGATCAGATCTCTACGCTTTAGCCTAGGCGATCAGATCTCTACGCTTTAGCCTAGGCGATCACACCTCTACGCTTTAGACCAGGCGATCAGATCTCTACGCTTTAGCCTAAGCGATCACACCTCTACGCTTTAGCCTAAGTGATCACACCTCTACGCTTTAGCCTAGGTGATCACCTCTACGCTTTACACCAGGCGATCAGATCTCTATGCTTTAGCCTAAGCGATCACACCTCTACGCTTTAGCCTAAGTGATCACACCTCTACTCTTTAGCCTAGGCGATCACACCTCTACGCTTTAGACCAGGCGATCAGATCTCTACGCTTTAGCCTAGGCGATCACACCTCTACGCTTTAGCCTAAGTGATCACACCTCTACGCTTTAGCCTAGGCGATCACACCTCTACGCTTTAACCTAAGTGATCACACCTCTACGCTTTAGCCTAAGTGATCACACCTCTACGCTTTAGCCTAGGTGATCACACCTCTACGCTTTAGACCAGGCGATCAGATCTCTACGCTTTAGCCTAGGTTTGGTATTTTGGTCTTCAAGAATCTACCTGGTTCTTTTTTTTTTCTGTCCTTAATAGCACTTTGACGCTTCTATTTATTTACACACCTAACAACCATGGTGATGTTAGGGCCAGGCCCTTCTACACCAGGTTCAGTTAAAAACAATACAAAAAGTATAAAGAAAAACAAGAGAATATTTTAAATATTATACATATCAAACATATTAGTTGTCATTATTCAATGAAGTGTCATAGTTTTATGCTTAATAGTAAAATAAATAAATAATAATTTAAAATTTGAAAATAAAGATCTGAGTAATAATGATATATTTAATATATTCATACATATTACACGTGTTCAAAGTCAGGCTGCGAAGGAACAAATTTCCATTATAGAACGTTAGAGTAGAAAGATTGAATTTAACTACTGTAACCATAGAAACAGAAATCTGATTGGTCGAGCTTTCCCATTGCTGAGGGGAAAGTTGATGAACTGAGACAACAGGAATCATTGAGAGCTTCTTTCTAGCATTGAGAGTTTTTTCTAACATTGAGAGCTTCTTTCTACCATTGAGAGTTTTTTCTAACATTGAGAGCTTTTTTTCTAGCATTGAGAGTTTTTTCTAACATTGAGAGCTTCTATTTTCTAACATTGAGAGCTTCTTTCTAGCATTGAGAGTTTCTTTCTAGCATTGAGAGTTTCTTTCTAACATTGAGAGCTTCTTTCTAGCATTGGGAGTTTTTCTAGCATTGAGAGCTTCTTTCTAACATTGAGAGCTTTTTTCTAGCATTGAGAGTTTCTATTTTCTAGCATTGAGAGCTTCTTTCTAGCATTGAGACCTTCTTTCTAGCATTGAGACTAAATTCGTGCAGATTGGTTCTAACTACTGAAGCTACATACATTCTGTGCACACGATTCATAATGCACTTAAAAATGAGTTTGAATTTTTTCATTTCTTCCGAATACGATTGCTTTTTGTCCACTGTGCAATCTTAAATGTTTGATCAATGACAAAGACATTACATGAAAGAGTCATTTCGTTCGTCTCCTTACCGAACTTCTGCTCCATAACAAAATTCTGTTTGAAATATCGAGCACAGTTTACCAGGATTCTCCAGATTCTGCTTCTCGGTTAATTCACATTTCGATAATCAGGGGTCTACAATCCTGGATAACCGACATCCAGGATCATCAAGGCTCTATAGTCCGAATAATCAACATACAGATAATCAAGATTCTATTACCTCTAATAATAGGCATGTGGATAATCGGGATTCTACAGTTCAGATAATCGGAATTCTACAGTTCAGATAATCGGGGTTCTACAGTTCAGATAATCGGGGTTCTACAGTTCAGATAATCGGGATTCTACAGTTCAGATAATCGGGGTTCTACAGTTCAGATAATCGGGGTTCTACAGTTCAGATAATCGGGGTTCTACAGTTCAGATAATCGGGATTCTACAGTTCAGATAATCGGGGTTCTACAGTTCAGATAATCGGGATTCTACAGTTCAGATAATCGGGATTCTACAGTTCAGATAATCGGGGTTCTACAGTTCAGATAATCGGGGTTCTACAGTTCAGATAATCGGGGTTCTACAGTTCAGATAATCGGGATTCTACAGTTCAGATAATCGGGGTTCTACAGTTCAGATAATCGGGGTTCTACAGTTCAGATAATCGGGGTTCTACAGTTCAGATAATCGGGACTCTACAGTTCAGATAATCGGGGTTCTACAGTTCAGATAATCGGGATTCTACAGTTCAGATAATCGGGGTTCTACAGTTCAGATAATCGGGGTTCTACAGTTCAGATAATCGGGGTTCTACAGTTCAGATAATCGGGATTCTACAGTTCAGATAATCGGGATTCTACAGTTCAGATAATCGGGGTTCTACAGTTCAGATAATCGGGGTTCTACAGTTCAGATAATCGGGACTCTACAGTTCAGATAATCGGGGTTCTACAGTTCAGATAATCGGGGTTCTACAGTTCAGATAATCGGGGTTCTACAGTTCAGATAATCGGGGTTCTACAGTTCAGATAATCGGGATTCTACAGTTCAGATAATCGGGGTTCTACAGTTCAGATAATCGGGGTTCTACAGTTCAGATAATCGGGGTTCTACAGTTCAGATAATCGGGGTTCTACAGTTCAGATAATCGGGGTCTACAGTTCAGATAATCGGGGTTCTACAGTTCAGATAATCGGGATTCTACAGTTCAGATAATCGGGATTCTACAGTTCAGATAATCGGGGTTCTACAGTTCAGATAATCGGGATTCTACAGTTCAGATAATCGGGATTCTACAGTTCAGATAATCGGGATTCTACAGTTCAGATAATCGGGGTTCTACAGTTCAGATAATCGGGATTCTGCAGTTCAGATAATCGGGGTTCTGCAGTTCAGATAATCGGAACTCTATAGTTCAGATAATCGGGGTTCTACAGTTCAGATAATCGGGATTCTACAGTTCAGATAATCGGGATTCTACAGTTCAGATAATCGGGATTCTACAGTTCAGATAATCGGGATTCTACAGTTCAGATAATCGGGATTCTACAGTTCAGATAATCGGGGTTCTACAGTTCAGATAATCGGGGTTCTACAATTCAGATAATCGGGGTTCTACAGTTCAGATAATCGGGATTCTACAGTTCAGATAATCGGGGTTCTACAGTTCAGATAATCGGGATTCTACAGTTCAGATAATCGGGATTCAACAGTTCAGATAATCGGGGTTCTACAGTTCAGATAATCGGGATTCTACAGTTCAGATAATCGGGATTCTACAGTTCAGATAATCGGGGTTCTGCAGTTCAGATAATCGGAACTCTATAGTTCAGATAATCGGGGTTCTACAGTTCAGATAATCGGGATTCTACAGTTCAGATAATCGGGATTCTACAGTTCAGATAATCGGGATTCTACAGTTCAGATAATCGGGGTTCTACAGTTCAGATAATCGGGATTCTACAGTTCAGATAATCGGGGTTCTACAGTTCAGATAATCGGGATTCTACAGTTCAGATAATCGGGATTCTACAGTTCAGATAATCGGGGTTCTACAGTTCAGATAATCGGGGTTCTACAGTTCAGATAATCGGGATTCTACAGTTCAGATAATCGGGGTTCTACAGTTCAGATAATCGGGGTTCAACAGTTCAGATAATCGGGATTCTACAGTTCAGATAATCGGGGTTCTACAGTTCAGATAATCGGGATTCTACAGTTCAGATAATCGGGGTTCTACAGTTCAGATAATCGGGATTCTACAGTTCAGATAATCGGGATTCTACAGTTCAGATAATCGGGGTTCTACGGTACATATAATCAAGATTCTATCGATTAATCATAATAATGAGGATTCTACGGTGCAGATAATCGGGGTTCTACGGTATTTATAACCAAGATTCTATGAATTAATAAAAATAATCAGGATTCTACGGTGAAGATAATAGGGATTCTACAGCCAGTTAATTGGGATTCTACGGTACAGATTATCAGGGTTCTGCGGTACAGATAATCAGGATTCTAAGGTGCTGGTTATCAAGGTTCTACGGTACATATATTCAGGATTCTGTAGTCTAGATAATCAGAATTCTACAATCCAGATAATCAGAATTCTACAATCCAGATAATCAGGTTTCTACAGTCTAGGTGATCAGGATTCTTCAGTTCAGATAATAGACATTTGTATAATTGATATTCTGTTACCCAAATAATCGACATCGGGGATTCTACATCCTAAACAATCGACATGCAGATAATCGAAGTTCTACTGCCCGGATTATCGGGGGGTTCAATTCTGATAGTATTTCTGCTCTCCTCTTTTTAATTTTACTCAAACAACCAGATTGAGATCGCTAAAAATGTTAGAGGCGACAAACTGGGGGTAACAGCTGTTGGGAGACAGATGGTAGCCTCCCGTCAAGGCCATCCAGCGTGTTCTTTAACGTGCACAGGGTATGGCTCTCCCGCACACGGGACCACGGCTTAACGTCCCATCCGACGGACGGCGGCCTTTCCAAGCCCATCGGTGTCCCCTACTGACCGTGGGCAGGGCGGGGAATTTTGCGGAGACAAGTAGCCTAGCCTGCAGCTTGACATCCAACACGAGGCAATGACAATCAGTCATCCTGTTGCAATTCTCTGTTGATAAATCAGATTTATAAATAGAATCCTCCGTTTCTCAGTCTTTGCTACGAATAGAGGGAGAGAATGGGGGGAGAGAGTAGTATACATTGCGATGAAGATAACGGAAGTGACGTGTTAAGGGGAAGATTGTCCGCGCTCTGATGCACACGGGCATGCCATTTACTTCTATAAGACGAATTTTCGAATTGGATTAATTTACACGAAGTTATGAACTTATTTTCATATGTTTTTTTTTTGTACAGAGGGACTTTTTTTTTTGGAAACATTACGCTTCTGTAGCGGGGAAACTTCTAAATATAATGAATGTTTGAACAATGATCTTTGACTTTTTGAAATTTTAATGCAGATATAATCTCGCAATTCAACAGTCAAAAAAGATAAAACAAAGTGCATATTAATTAAATATTCATAGAAGACATCTTTCGCAATTTTATTAAATTGCCAACTAAGAGCCTTAATTAAGAGATAGTTATGTTTTGTTTACACTTCCATAGGTTTATGAAATGTTAATGTTTCAGCATTGAAATCGGTCTCTCAGGTGAGAGCCAAGATCACCATGGTAAAGATATTCAAATTTTGGTAATTAAATAAATTATTACGCTTCATTAAACATATCCACTCCAAGACACGAGCAATTTAATTTCCTTTGAGCAGATGGTTTCGATTCTTAAGATTGTTTACCCTCGGGAGCGTGTGATACGTTTCAGTGATACCTTTCCTACAAAACAAAATCTCTCCTTTTTCAAGGTAGAAATGGAGTTGAACCCATCCTATTATACCTATAAAAATATATGGTGGAGTGTTTACCGTTCTTTTTTTGTGTTGTATTTCTGCTGAGGTCTATATGAGAATCTGCTATGGCGCATGAAACTGACAGGCTCCTGTCTGATCTCTATGACTTTTGGGTTGGGTTGTTTTACCTCTGAGCGGCACTTTTTTGCACACCATAGGCTAAATGGCCAGGTCACATGGACCCCCAAGGCTCAGAGAAGGTTGGGGGAGGGGACCCACTGGAGCAAGCTGTTGGGAGACAGATGGTAGCCTCCCGTCAAGGCCATCCAGCGTGTTCTTTAACGTGCACAGGGTATGGCTCTCCCACACACGCGCCACGGCTTAACGTCCCATCCGACGGACGGCGGCCTTTCCAAGCCCATTGGTGTCCCCTACTGACAGGACGGGGAGTTTTGCGGAGATAAGTCTCAACGCTGACCCAGCTGGGATTCGAACCTGGGAACTACAGATTACGAGCCTGGCACGCTACCAACTGAGCCACCCCCGCCTTAAATATCTCTATGACAAACGGCTGCGTAAGAGACGATTTATTTTTGGTTGAACTGGCCCGGGGTTGTCCGGATCTGATTTTTAAGATGTGATCTCTATATTTTGATTTTCACTGCATTAAATTTGGGTTTTATGAAGACCATCCCCTGCGTTCTTACCCCCCCCCCTTACCCCTTAGTACAAATTCAAAATTTATATATATGTGGAAAACGACTGAATGCAATGTCGCCAACTCCGAAAGATTAAATCACGCCTATTCTTCAGAAAAATTTCTATAATTCAATAAATGACAACAACGGATTTTGCAGCGATTCGTTTCCTATTGGAATAGCATGGCACATAGTTTTGATTCTGCCAAGACCTCTTTTAGAATTCTGACTTGAAAATGGGTACTTGAACGAATCTTGAACGATAACCAAAAACACTCGGTGAAATTTTGAAGTTTTTGCCACCATTTGCCAATGAGTTATGTCCGCCACAGACAGACGGACATTCCTTTTATTATTATTATAGATTTATTGATCTTGAGGCAGGAGTTGACTCAGCCATATCACGCCAAGCTAGTGGGCGGGGGTGGCTCAGTCGGTAGCGCACCATGCTCGTAATCTGTAGTTCCCAGGTTCGAGTCCCAGCTGGGTCAGCGTTGAGATTTATCTCCGCAAAATTCCCCGCCCTGCCCACGGTCAGTAGAGGACACCGATGGGCTTGGAAAGACCGCCGTCCGTCGGATGGGACGTTAAGCCGTGGCCCCGTGTGCGGGAGAGCCATACCCTGTGCACGTTAAAGAACACGCTGGATGGCCTTGACGGGAGGCTACCAACTGTCTCCCAACAGCTGTTCCAGTGGGTCCCCTCCCCTAACCTTCTCTGAGCCTTCGGGGTCCATGTGACCTGGCCATTTAGCCCATGGTGTGCAAAAAAGTGCCGCTCGAGGTAAAACAACCCAACACGCCAAGCTAGTAGCCTATATTTCGAGCAATAATCTCAAGAACTCCGGAAATGATGAATTCGGTACTCAAGAGTTTTTTTTTCTTGATGTGAAGAATTTATCTGGAGATGAAAATATGATATAAAAATATCACAGGAAAATGTGTCAATTCCTCTGAGTGTCACGTGACACGAAGGTTGCCAAATCACTAATTTCTAAAAAATAACGTTATATTTTTTATGAAGAACACTATGCTTGATTACAGAATTCAGAAAAATATCTGGCAACGATTTTTTCGCAGATATTTTTGCATTTGCATTGTCGCGTGACACAAAGGTTGCCAGATCACTAATTTCTAAAAAAAAATCGTTGCCAGGTCTTTTATCCGAATTCTGTAATCAACCATAGTGTTCGGATACTTTTTTGAGCGACTGTAGGTGATCATATTATTTTGATACTAGATCGTGTGGGCTCACTCACGGAAATATTGAGCGTGTGCAGTTACCGTTCACAGCAAACTGGACCATGTGCAGTAACTGCACACGCTCCAGTTTGCTGTGAACGGTAACTGGAGCGTGTACAGTTGCTGTATACGTTCCAGATATTTTTCCTGATTTCTGTAATCACGTGATACGAAGGTTGCCAGATCACTAATTTCTAAAAAAATTGTTACCAGATATTTTTTCTGAATTCTGTAATCAACCATAGTGTTCGGATACTTTTTTGAGCGACTGTACATTTATTTATGCATGTTTCATGAATTACTGTTACGATCTCAGCCAACGACATGCAGATGTGCATTCAAATCTTAGTGTCGTAACTGAACTACTGTTATTTGTAAAAGAAATATGTCTACCAGTTCGTAAACACCCCAAATAATCAGGATCCGAATATACGAGATTTACTGCAGTCATGTGTGTTTATTTTCAGGAACCTGCTCGCAATATTATCTTTTGCACATCACCGAGTTTTCCGTGGAATCGATTCCCTCCGTAGCCTTTATTCGGTGTTATTTATTTGCTTAATCTCCTGATCTGAAAAAGAACTTAAGCCCACGCGCATCAGTGCAACTTGAAGATGCTGACAGCATCTTTCAAGTGGTCCGCTGCGACTTCGCCGCCGTTGACGACTGCCGAGGGACCATCGCCGAGGCCGCTTTACCCTCGGCACTTCGATCAATAACCTATCGCAGGACCAGGCCAAAAAAATCGCAGGGGGCTAGTTTAAAGGATAAAGAATGGATATGGTAAGTCAGAATGCCACGCACGCCAACCAGAAAATCGAATCTGAGTTTAAGTTCTCAGAACAGGATTTTTTCATCCCAATTGCTTTCTTACACTCTGGTGGTTTTTGTTGCTAAGCGCATATGAGCATTCTACATCTTCAGAAAGGATCGCTGGAGGTTAAATATGTTTGACCCGACACGATTTTGAGCTGCGACTGACGCTAAGGTCAGCAAAATGCGAGAGATTCAATTATGTCGAATAACCGCGCTGGGACCGTGCACCTGATGGTGCGCAGGCGCACACCTAGTGGTTGATGGACCGCTGGAATTCTCGGAGGACATTTTGGGCAACGATTTATGGTTATTGCTCGGAACAGACGAATGGTGGCAGAAACGGTCCGTGCACCTGGAACGTTTTACCGCTCGTTTCTTGGACCAAGTTGTTTGGCTTCTGGCATCGCCGAGATGAATGGGATTGAGAGGCAGTTGCCATGGCCGCCGGATGGAGAGGAAAGACGGAGGCTTAAGGGTTGTGGAAGACTAATGTGGGCGTTTATTTGTGGAAAAAAACTTCTTCGGTGGCATTAAGAAATGATTCTGCTTCGGGAAGTTCGTTTAGAGTCACAGGCTTTGCTCCGGAAATGATGAATTCGGAACTCAAGAGTTTTTTTCTTGATTTGAAGAATTTATCTGCAGATGAAAATATGATTTGTTTCGTGGCAATTTGGTGGCTCAACAGTGCGTCGTTATATGGAGTCAGAAAGGTAATTGATGGGCTTGCAGAGAATGTTGCTTTAACGAATGACTTAGTGGGGAAGCTTTTGAATTTCAGAATTTGATTTATTGAAAGGATTTTAGGACAACATTAAGAAATTTGAAGACATGCATCGACGATTCCTGGAGATTGAATAAGAAACTGTGAACACGAAAAAAGGTTTTTTTTAACTGCTAAAAAAAGGTTTGGAAACTCGAAAGTTTCAGTTTCTGCCTTCACAGGATTTTGCTGATGTAGAGAAAAAAATTGAATTATCTTTGATCATGTATATCTTTCATTTTCAATGCTGCTGTTTTCGTGTTTCAATTGAAGCACGATACATCCATTAGAGGGGCGGGGTGGCTCAGTCGGTAGCTCGCCAGGCTCGTAATCTGTAGTTCCCAGGTTCGAGTCCCAGCTGGGTCAGCGTTGAGATTTATCTCCGCAAAAATTCCCGCTCTGCCCATGGTCAGTAGGGGACACCGATGGGCTTGGAAGGCCGCCGTCCGTCAGATGGGACGTTAAGCCGTGGCCCCGTGTGCGGGAGAGCCATACCCTGTGCACGTTAAATAATACGCTGGATGGCCTTGACGGGAGGCTACCATCTGTCTCCCAACAGCTGTTCCAATGGGTCCCCTCCCCCAACCTTCTCTGAGCCTTCGGGATCTATGTGACCTGGGCATTTAGCCCATGGTGTGCAAAAAAGTGCCGCTCAGAGGTAAAACAACCCAACCCTCCATTAGAAGACTTCGAAATTTACAAATTATGTCTTTTATTGATTTATATATATTTAAAATATTGTTTACAAAATTTAGGAATGGTTTGGGAACTTTTATAGACAGATAGATAGATGGATAATTTTTATTTCAGATAATGTTTTAGAGTATACAAAAACTTTTGAGGTCTCATAAGAGAGTTCGTGAGATCTCCATACAGAAACAATTTTAATTGAAAACATCAGTCGTCACATTGAATATAATACACAAAAAACGAAAACAACTCAAAACAAAAAATTTCTAGAAATCCAGAAGTGTGAAAATCAGAAAGGTAGAAACATTTAATATCTACGTTACATATAATTATCTCTGTTACATATTATTATCACCCCTCAGATGACCATGGTGTATAAATTATTTGGCAAGAAAGTTTTCTTTGTCATGTGGTGTTTGATGTTTACTGATGTGAGATGGTATCTTTTTTTTATGTGGAATGTTTTCTTCCTGAGGCAGAATGTTTTCTGATATCGGATGTTTCCTTTCCCCTGAGATCTCACCTTCTCACAGATTTCTTTATGGCATGCTATATTCAATGTCCTGTTAGACATACACGGGAAATGGGCTGTTGTTTGTGGAATAATCTATTTTGCAATAATTTAAAAGCACTGTTCCGAAGTTTTGTAAGGGTTGGGTTGTTTTACCTCTGAGCGGCACTTTTTTGCACACCATGGGCTAAATGGCCAGGTCACATGGACCCCGAAGGCTCAGAGAAGGTTGGGGGAGTGGACCCACTGGAATAGCTGTTGGGAAACAGATGGTAGTCTCCCGTCAAGGCCATCCAGCGTGTTCTTTAACGTTGGGTTGTTTTACCTCTGAGCGGCACTTTTTTGCACACCATGGGATAAATGGCCAGGCCACAAGGACCCAGAAGGCTCAGAGAAGGTTGGGGGAGGGGACCCGCTGGAACAGCTGTTGGGAGACAGATGGTAGCCTCCCGTCAAGGCCATCCAGCGTGTTCTTTAACGTGCAGAGAGTATGGCTTTCCCGCACACGGGGCCACGGCTTAACGTCCCATCCGACGGACGGCGGCCTTTCCAAGCCCATCGGTGTCCCCTACTGACCGTGGGCAGGGCGGAGAATTTTGAGGAGATAAATCTCAACGCTGACCCAGCTGGGACTCGAACCTGGGAACTACAGATTACGAACCTGGCGCGCTACCGACTGAGCCCCCCACCCCTTTGTTTTGAGTTAATAAGCTGAAATTCAAAGGGTTGGAAAAGAAGGCCTTAGCTCTAGTTGTTAAGAACAAATGAACGTATTTAGTGCAGTTGTCCTCAACCTTTTATGCTTCACGTACCCCCTGGAAATGTGTATGTAACTGGCTTACCCCTTGTATAGATAGATAAAACTATAGTTATAGTATAACAAGCCGTCCCGTGGCCGAGCGCGCTTATCGCGCTTTTTTAGGGGACCTGGGTTCGAGCCCCGGGTATGGCATGGATGTTCGTGTTGTTTTTCTGCTGAGGTCCTGCCATCCTCTCAGACCTTCTACTATGGCATACAAACTGACAGGCTCCTGTCAGACCTCTGTGGCAAGCAGCTGCTTGAGGGGGTATTTTTTTATTTATTATAATATAACAATGGGAATAAAATAAAACATATATATCAGTGGTTCTCAACCTTTTATGCTTCACGTACCCCCTGGAAATGTGTATGTAACTGGCGTACCCCTTGTACAGATAGATAAAACTATAGTTATAGTATAACAATGGGAATAAAATAAAACATATATATCAGCGGTTCTCAACCTTTTATGCTTCACGTACCCTCTGGAAATGTGTATGTAACTGGCGTACCCCTTGTATAGATAGATAAAACTATAGTTATCCTGCCATCCTCTCAGATCTCCTACTGTGGCATATAAACTGACAGGCTCCTGTCAGACCTCTGTGGCAAGTAGCTGCTTGAGGGGGTATTTATTTTTTTTTATAGTTATAGTATAACAATGGGAATAAAATATAACATATATATCAGTGGTTCTCAACCTTTTATGCTTCACGTACCCCCTGGAAATGTGTATGTAACTGGCGTACCCCTTGTATAGATAGATAAAACTATAGTTATAGTATAACAATGGGAATAAAATAAAACATATATATCAGCGGTTCTCAACCTTTTATGCTTCACGTACCCTCTGGAAATGTGTATGTAACTAGCATACCCCTTGTATAGATAGATAAAACTATAGTTATAGTATAACAATGGGAATAAAATAAAACATATATATCAGTGGTTCTCAACCTTTTATGCTTCACGTACCCCCTGGAAATGTGTATGTAACTGGCGTACCCCTTGTATAGATAGATAAAACTATAGTTATAGTATAACAATGGGAATAAAATAAAACATATATATCAGCGGTTCTCAACCTTTTATGCTTCACGTACCCCCTGGAAATGTGTATGTAACTGGCGTACCCCTTGTATAGATAGATAAAACTATAGTTATAGTACAACAATGGGAATAAAATAAAACATATATATCAGCGGTTCTCAACCTTTTAAGCTTCACGTACCCCCTGGAAATGTGTTTGTAACTAGCATACCCCTTGTATAGATAGATAAAACTATAGTTATAGTATAACAATGGGAATAAAATAAAACATATATATCAGTGGTTCTCAACCTTTTATGCTTCACGTACCCCCTGGAAATGTGTATGTAACTGGCGTACCCCTTGTATAGATAGATAAAACTATAGTTATAGTATAACAATGGGAATGAAATAAAACATATATATCAGCGGTTCTCAACCTTTTATGCTTCACGTACCCTCTGGAAATGTGTATGTAACTGGCGTACCCCTTGTATAGATAGATAAAAGTATAGTTATAGTATAACAATGGGAATAAAATAAAACATATATATCAGTGGTTCTCAACCTTTTATGCTTCACGTACCCCCTGGAAATGTGTATGTAACTGGCGTACCCCTTGTATAGATAGATAAATCTATAGTTATAGTATAACAATGGGAATAAAATAAAACATATATATCAGCGGTTCTCAAACTTTTATGCTTCACGTACCCCCTGGAAATGTCTATGTAACTAGCATACCCCTTGTATAGATAGATTAAACTGTAGTTATAGTATAACAATGGGAATAAAATAAAACATATATATCAGCGGTTCTCAACCTTTTATGCTTCACGTACCCTCTGGAAATGTCTATGTAACTAGCATACCCCTTGTATAGATAGATAAAACTATAGTTATAGTATAACAATGGGAATAAAATAAAACATATATATCAGTGGTTCTCAAACTTTTATGCTTCACGTACCCCCTGGAAATGTGTATGTAACTGGCGTACCCCTTGTACAGATAGATAAAACTATAGTTATAGTATAACAATGGGAATAAAATAAAACATATATATCAGCGGTTCTCAACCTTTTATGCTTCACGTACCCTCTGGAAATGTGTATGTAACTGGCGTACCCCTTGTATAGATAGATAAAACTATAGTTATAGTATAACAATGGGAATAAAATAAAACATATATATCAGTGGTTCTCAACCTTTTATGCTTCACGTACCCCCTGGAAATGTGTATGTAACTGTCGTACCCCTTGTATAGATAGATAAAACTATAGTTATAGTATAACAATGGGAATAAAATAAAACATATATATCAGCGGTTCTCAACCTTTTATGCTTCACGTACCCTCTGGAAATGTGTATGTAACTAGCATACCCCTTGTATAGATAGATAAAACTATAGTTATAGTATAACAATGGGAATAAAATAAAACATATATATCAGTGGTTCTCAACCTTTTATGCTTCACGTACCCCCTGGAAATGTGTATGTAACTGGCGTACCCCTTGTATAGATAGATAAAACTATAGTTATAGTATAACAATGGGAATAAAATAAAACATATATATCAGCGGTTCTCAACCTTTTATGCTTCACGTACCCTCTGGAAATGTGTATGTAACTGGCGTACCCCTTGTATAGATAGATAAAAGTATAGTTATAGTATAACAATGGGAATAAAATAAAACATATATATCAGTGGTTCTCAACCTTTTATGCTTCACGTACCCCCTGGAAATGTGTATGTAACTGGCGTACCCCTTGTATAGATAGATAAAACTATAGTTATAGTATAACAATGGGAATAAAATAAAACATATATATCAGTGGTTCTCAACCTTTTATGCTTCACGTACCCCCTGGAAATGTGTATGTAACTGGCGTATCCCTTGTATAGATAGATAAAACTATAGTTATAGTATAACAATGGGAATAAAATAAAACATATATATCAGCGGTTCTCAACCTTTTATGCTTCACGTACCCTCTGGAAATGTCTATGTAACTAGCATACCCCTTGTATAGATAGATAAAACTATAGTTATAGTATAACAATGGGAATAAAATAAAACATATATATCAGTGGTTCTCAACATTTTATGCTTCACGTACCCCCTGGAAATGTGTATGTAACTGGCGTACTCCTTGTATAGATAGATAAAACTATAGTTATAGTATAACAATGGGAATAAAATAAAACATATATATCAGTGGTTCTCAACCTTTTAT
This sequence comes from Ryuthela nishihirai, assembly GCA_038380435.1. Taxonomy (NCBI): domain Eukaryota; kingdom Metazoa; phylum Arthropoda; class Arachnida; order Araneae; family Heptathelidae; genus Ryuthela; species Ryuthela nishihirai. The sequence goes on along the minus strand of JAWZYU010000019.1, from coordinate 66,178,090 downwards.
GCTTCACGTACCCCCTGGAAATGTGTATGTAACTGGCGTACCCCTTGTATAGATAGATAAAACTATAGTTATAGTATAACAATGGGAATAAAATAAAACATATATATCAGCGGTTCTCAACCTTTTATGCTTCACGTACCCCCTGGAAATGTGTATGTAACTAGCATACCCCTTGTAGAGATAGATAAAACTATAGTTATAGTATAACAATGGGAATAAAATAAAACATATTGTTACGACAGAAGGAATCTGGCAACCGAAAGCAAAGTTTCAGCCAACGAATAAGAACGTTGGGAGAATTTGGAGAAGAAGAGTGGAGCGTTAACGGTCGTTTTGTATTGTAACGGTTGTTGTGTTGTAACGGTCGGTGAGTTCGAAAATGGACGGTGAGCTGTTCTGAGACAGTGCGCGTAAGTATCAAGAAGTAACTTGATGTGTTGTGTATACGCGGAAGGATAAAAGTGGGATCTTTTATCGTTAAGTATCAAGAAGTAACTTGATGTGTTGTGTATACACGGAAGTATAAAAGTGGGAACTTTTATGGCTAACTTCGAATGTCTACACGGACTGTCTTTTTGTTCGGCTAGTGTGTGAACAGTTATTAGCACAGGACGAGAATTGGTTTACGAGTGAAGATCTTCGGGTGACCTGGTAAATCAAGTAAAAGGTAGTATTTAGTAAAATACACAGAGCTGATATTGTGTGCTCTACGCAGGAAGATTGATGACTTGTGCATGTTAATAGTTGATTTGTTAATAAGATACTTCATCCATATTTCCTTTGTAACAATTTACCTTGTATTGAATTTGGTTTTGAAATATAGCTTTTAATACTCACGCTCAGTGGCTATCCATTTTTGTGATCCGCAACATTTGGTGTCAGAAGTGGGATTATAATAATTTAATTGAATGCCTTTAACTAGAAGTATGGATGAATTAGTAAAGTTGATAAATAGCTTCAAAGCCGATATGACTACGCTGATGACTGACTTGAAAGCCGATATGGCTAACAAAATAGGTGACCTGGCTGCACAAAAAGCTGAGATTAAAGGTGATATAGCTGCCCAAAGCGATAAAATAGGTGACTTGAAAGCCGATATTAAAGGTGATCTGGCCGCCCTAAGCGATAAAATAGATGATTTGAAAGCCGAAATGGCCGCACGAAATAATGAGTTGAGGACTGAGATAGTTTCTCAAAAAGATGATTTGAAAGCCGAAATGGCCGCACAAAATACTGAGTTGAGAGCTGAAGTGGCTTCTCGAGTTGGTAAGATTATTGATCACTTCAAGGATCATAAAACCGAACTCAATAGACAATGCAATAGTTTAAATGTTGAATTTGTCAGTGAAAAAGATGATCTTGATAGTGTTAAGTTAGATTGTAAACATGGAAAAGAAAAAGAGAAAGGCAACGCATATAAAAATGTGGATCTGCTACTGGAAATCAAGAATCGTAGAGATAGCGCAGATAATGCCTTTGACCACGCAACTACTGGTGATGCATGGCAGAGTGTCTATGTCGCTGGTGACATGTCTAGGAACTGTGAAGAACAATCACACAGATCAGAGAGCTGTGAGACTATACAGTACGCTTTGCACTTCAAAATACCTAGGTATACAAGTCTGGCACGATCTGAAGAGAGATCCACACGAAAGGTATTCTATTCCTCGCCGTCAGCAAAATGCGTCATGGACAATTATCGCAAAGGCAGAGTAACGAGTGGTAATGAAGGGGAACGAAACAGAGTTTACGTTTCGCAGAGTGGTCCGAGTAAAGAAGAGGCGTCCATTCATCATAGATACAAAGTGCCCTTCGTCGTTACCGGGGAAGTCGGAGAGATTTTTCCGAAGCATATAGCCACACTTGAATCGTTTATAGAAAGTGGGGATTTAAGGAAGAGGAATTCCGAAGAATGGCTTAGAAGCGTAACAGGTGATGCTAGTAAAGGAGCTTCAGGCAGAGACAGTACTTCAAAGACTAACTTTCTGGATGAAACTAAGCCTCAGAGTTACGATCAGAGAGAAGTGAAGCCCTCAGATAATCCCAACGTAGCCACGCTGAATTTCTTTTATGAACAGTCAATGTGCAGATTTGGACATTATAACCATTTAGATTATAAGGATATAGAAAAGTTTTATCACGACTACAAGAGCTCTAAAGTGGACAATATCATGTTACAAAACTCGTCGCTGATCTCCAGAATGAACAATTTGGCAATCATGACTGATGTTTCCCTGGCTAATTACAATGAGAGCTCCAAGAAAGTGAATTCCGAAGAAACAGCAACTATGACCTCCTCGGGTCATGTGTTTTGCTGGAGACCCGAGTGGCGCCATCGGATGGTGGATAAACACAGCACAAGAGGTGTCAGCGACAAAGTGAGTCTTGTCTTGGCTCCTGCACTTGCTGCTTTAGGTCTCAAGGTCCCTATGATCTCCGGTCGTGCTCTCCAATTGAAGGGATATACTCTGGACAAATTGGAATCCATCCCTGGCTTCACAGTCGACTGCACTAAAGATAAAATCGAGCAGATGATGGAAGACGTCGGATGCTGCATCGTAGGACAGACAGTGGAGCTGGTGCCAACAGATAAGGAGATTTACCGCTGCAAGGATCTGACGGCTACCGTAGATAGCGTTCCTCTAATGAGATGTTCAATTGTGCCCAAAAAGCTGGCTGAAGGAGTGTGCGCTTTGGCTTATGATGATGAATACGGAAAAGGAGCTATTGATCTCATCAGTACAGAAGATGTTGCTGTTGATTTAGTTAAGAAAATGGTTGCAGCATCACAGGCTCGTGGAATGAAGAGTTTGAGTTGTTCAGCTGTTATCAGCAACATGGATTCACCTCTTGAAAACTCTGTTGACAACTCTCTGGAAGTGATGGAAGCTGTTCAGTGTTTCCTTGGTAACGGATCCTTGGAACTGCAAGAGCTCGTCGAAGAGTTAGGAGGAGAACTTATGCGTTTGGTGAACATTGTGGATAATAGGGTAGATGAAGCATCACGTGTCCGTAAGGTTCTGCATAACGGCAATGCTTTGAACAAGTTTCGTAACATGTTAATAGAACAAGGAGTATCTGAAGATGTTGCAAGCTGGCTATGTGAAGGTAAAACAGAAAAAATATTGCTAGCAGCCCGACACATCACTGATTTCACTTATACAGGAGAAACAGGTAAGGTTGTCGGATTAGAAGCTGCAGTTCTAGCAAGAGTATGGAAGGAGGAGATGGACCGAAGCGCTAAAAAGAATTATGGAGCTGATATTATATTTGTGAAGCACCTTGGGGATCAAATTGAATCAGGTGAAATATGGCTGAAGGTTCATCATGACAGTTCTGAATTAAGTGAAAGTCAACTGACAAAAGGGTCAGATTGCAGGATGAAAATTCTCCCTAGATTTTATGTCACTAATGACTTTCATTCCTTGTTACTGTTGATAGAAGTAAAAATCCAAAGAAGAAAACTTTCGACAAAGAAGAAAACTTTTTACAGGTTTTGCACGAAAACTCTTAGTCGATTCTTCTCCCTGCAGAGACATAAACGTGTTCACAAGGGCTATAGGCCTTACACGTATTATGTTTGTGGACGAGGCTTCAGTCAGAAAAGAAATCTACGTCATAATGAGATTCGCTTTCATTTTGACACAGACGTGGAATATCGCATTCGTCGACGTCCAGCTACAAAGAGCAAGGTGGTTCACGTGGATCGTTTGACCCCGTTTCATCGAAGAACTGAAGAAACTTTGGAATCCAGAATTGTTCGGGACGAACAAGACCTAGGAAGGGGGCAGTGTTACGACAGAAGGAATCTGGCAACCGAAAGCAAAGTTTCAGCCAACGAATAAGAACGTTGGGAGAATTTGGAGAAGAAGAGTGGAGCGTTAACGGTCGTTTTGTATTGTAACGGTTGTTGTGTTGTAACGGTCGGTGAGTTCGAAAATGGACGGTGAGCTGTTCTGAGACAGTGCGCGTAAGTATCAAGAAGTAACTTGATGTGTTGTGTATACGCGGAAGGATAAAAGTGGGATCTTTTATCGTTAAGTATCAAGAAGTAACTTGATGTGTTGTGTATACACGGAAGTATAAAAGTGGGAACTTTTATGGCTAACTTCGAATGTCTACACGGACTGTCTTTTTGTTCGGCTAGTGTGTGAACAGTTATTAGCACAGGACGAGAATTGGTTTACGAGTGAAGATCTTCGGGTGACCTGGTAAATCAAGTAAAAGGTAGTATTTAGTAAAATACACAGAGCTGATATTGTGTGCTCTACGCAGGAAGATTGATGACTTGTGCATGTTAATAGTTGATTTGTTAATAAGATACTTCATCCATATTTCCTTTGTAACAATTTACCTTGTATTGAATTTGGTTTTGAAATATAGCTTTTAATACTCACGCTCAGTGGCTATCCATTTTTGTGATCCGCAACAATATATATCAGTGGTTCTCAAACTTTTATGCTTCACGTACCCCCTGGAAATGTGTATGTAACTGGCGTACCCCTTGTATAGATAGATAAAACTATAGTTATAGTATAACAATGGAAATAAAATAAAACATATATATCAGTGTTTCTCAACCTTTTATGCTTCACGTACCCTCTGGAAATGTGTATGTAACTAGCATACCCCTTGTATAGATAGATAAAACTATAGTTATAGTGTAACAATGGGAATAAAATAACACATATTTTATATATACACATATATATATTAACAAAGGTTCCCAACCTTTTATGCTTCACGTACGCCCTGGAAATGTGTATGTAACTGGCGTACCCCTTGTATAGATAGATAAAACTATACGTATAGTATAACAATGGGAATAAAATAAAACATATATATTAGTGGTTTTCAACTTTTATGCTTCACGTACCCCCTGGAAATGTGCATGTAACTGGCGTACCCCTTGTATTGATAGATAAAACTATAGTTATAGTTTACCAATGGGAATAAAAAAAAAACATGTATATCAGTGGTTCTCAACCTTTTATGCTTCATGTACCCACTGGAAATGTGTATCTAACTGGTGTACCCCTTGTATAGATATATAAAACTATAGTTATAGTATTCCAATGGGAATAAAATAAAACATATATATCAGTGGTTCTCAACCTTTTATGCTTCACGTATCCCCTGGAAATGTGTATGTAACTGCCGTACCCCTTGTATAGATAGATAAAACTATAGTTATAGTATAACAATTGGAATAAAATATATATATCAGTGGTTCTCAACCTTCTATGCTTCACGTACCCCCTGGAAATGTGTATGTAACTGGCGTACCCCTTGTACAGATAGATAAAACTATAGTTATAGTATAACAATGGGAATAAAATAAAACATATATATCAGCGGTTCTCAACCTTTTATGCTTCACGTACCCTCTGGAAATGTGTATGTAACTGGCGTACCCCTTGTATAGATAGATAAAACTATAGTTATAGTATAACAATGGGAATAAAATAAAACATATATATCAGTGGTTCTCAACCTTTTATGCTTCACGTACCCCCTGGAAATGTGTATGTAACTGGCGTACCCCTTGTATAGATAGATAAAACTATAGTTATAGTATAACAATGGGAATAAAATAAAACATATATATCAGCGGTTCTCAAACTTTTATGCTTCACGTACCCTCTGGAAATGTGTATGTAACTAGCATACCCCTTGTATAGATAGATAAAACTATAGTTATAGTATAACAATGGGAATAAAATAAAACATATATATCAGTGGTTCTCAACCTTTTATGCTTCACGTACCCCCTGGAAATGTGTATGTAACTGGCGTACCCCTTGTATAGATAGATAAAACTATAGTTATAGTATAACAATGGGAATAAAATAAAACATATATATCAGCGGTTCTCAACCTTTTATGCTTCACGTACCCTCTGGAAATGTGTATGTAACTGGCGTACCCCTTGTATAGATAGATAAAAGTATAGTTATAGTATAACAATGGGAATAAAATAAAACATATATATCAGTGGTTCTCAACCTTTTATGCTTCACGTACCCCCTGGAAATGTGTATGTAACTGGCGTACACCTTGTATAGATAGATAAAACTATAGTTATAGTATAACAATGGGAATAAAATAAAACATATATATCAGTGGTTCTCAACCTTTTATGCTTCACGTACCCCCTGGAAATGTGTATGTAACTGGCGTATCCCTTGTATAGATAGATAAAACTATAGTTATAGTATAACAATGGGAATAAAATAAAACATATATATCAGCGGTTCTCAACCTTTTATGCTTCACGTACCCTCTGGAAATGTCTATGTAACTAGCATACCCCTTGTATAGATAGATAAAACTATAGTTATAGTATAACAATGGGAATAAAATAAAACATATATATCAGTGGTTCTCAACATTTTATGCTTCACGTACCCCCTGGAAATGTGTATGTAACTGGCGTACTCCTTGTATAGATAGATAAAACTATAGTTATAGTATAACAATGGGAATAAAATAAAACATATATATCAGTGGTTCTCAACCTTTTATGCTTCACGTACCCCCTGGAAATGTGTATGTAACTGGCGTACCCCTTGTATAGATAGATAAAACTATAGTTATAGTATAACAATGGGAATAAAATAAAACATATATATCAGCGGTTCTCAACCTTTTATGCTTCACGTACCCCCTGGAAATGTGTATGTAACTAGCATACCCCTTGTAGAGATAGATAAAACTATAGTTATAGTATAACAATGGGAATAAAATAAAACATATATATCAGTGGTTCTCAAACTTTTATGCTTCACGTACCCCCTGGAAATGTGTATGTAACTGGCGTACCCCTTGTATAGATAGATAAAACTATAGTTATAGTATAACAATGGAAATAAAATAAAACATATATATCAGTGTTTCTCAACCTTTTATGCTTCACGTACCCTCTGGAAATGTGTATGTAACTAGCATACCCCTTGTATAGATAGATAAAACTATAGTTATAGTGTAACAATGGGAATAAAATAACACATATTTTATATATACACATATATATATTAACAAAGGTTCCCAACCTTTTATGCTTCACGTACGCCCTGGAAATGTGTATGTAACTGGCTTACCCCTTGTATAGATAGATAAAACTATACGTATAGTATAACAATGGGAATAAAATAAAACATATATATTAGTGGTTTTCAACTTTTATGCTTCACGTACCCCCTGGAAATGTGCATGTAACTGGCGTACCCCTTGTATTGATAGATAAAACTATAGTTATAGTTTACCAATGGGAATAAAAAAAAACATGTATATCAGTGGTTCTCAACCTTTTATGCTTCATGTACCCACTGGAAATGTGTATCTAACTGGTGTACCCCTTGTATAGATATATAAAACTATAGTTATAGTATTCCAATGGGAATAAAATAAAACATATATATCAGTGGTTCTCAACCTTTTATGCTTCACGTATCCCCTGGAAATGTGTATGTAACTGCCGTACCCCTTGTATAGATAGATAAAACTATAGTTATAGTATAACAATTGGAATAAAATATATATAACAGTGGTTCTCAACCTTCTATGCTTCACGTACCCCCTGGAAATGTGTATGTAACTGGCGTACCCCTTGTATAGATACATAAAACTATAGTTATAGTACAACAGTGAGAATAAAACATATATATATATACATTAAATTTTGTATTCATAAATTACATATATCGATAAACACAAAAAATGACATAAACAATGTAACAAATCTTAAAAAATTATAAACATTTTACTGGGTAATCAGTGAAATGGTTGCGCTTGTTTACGCTTGCAATTTTGTACTCTCATAGCATACCCAAAAAAATTTTACCGCATAACCCACGTTGAGAACCCTTACTCTAGTGTATTTTTTATGTCTTAATGTATATGGCTCTTTCGCAACATGTTCACGGTCTAAATTGAGAACCCCTACCCTAGTGTATTTTTATGTGCTTAATGTATATGGCTCTTTCGCAACAGGTTCACGGTCTAAATTGGGAACCCTTACTCTAGTGTATTTTTATGTGCTTAATGTACATGGCTCTTTCGCAACATGTTCATGGTCTGAATTGAGAACCCTTACTCTGGTGTATTTTTTATGTGCTTAATGTATATGGATGGCTCTTTTGCAACAGGTTCACGGTCTGAATTGAGAACCCTTACTCTAGTGTATTTTTATGTGCTTAAGGCATATGGCTCTTTCGCAACATGTTCACGTCTGAATTGAGAACCCTTACTCTAGTGTATTTTTATGTGCTTAATGTATATGGCTCTTTCGCAACAGGTTCATGGTCTAAATTGAGAACCCTTACTCTAGTGTATTTTTTATGTGCTTAATGTATATGGCTCTTTCGCAACATGTTCACGGTCTAAATTGAGAACCCGTACTCTAGAGTATTTTTATGTGCTTAATGTATATGGCTCTTTCGCAACAGGTTCACGGTCTAAATTGAGAACTCTTACTCTAGTGTATTTTTATGTGCTTAATGTATATGGCTCTTTCACAACATGTTCACGGTCTAAATTGAGAACCCTTACTCTAGTGTATCTTTTATGTTCTTAATGTATATGGCTCTTTTGCAACATGTTCACGGTCTAAATTGAGAACCCTTACTCTAGTGTGTTTTTTATGTACTTAATGTACATGGCTCTTTCGCAACATGTTCACGGTCTAAATTGAGAACCCTTGCTCTAGTGTATTTTTATGTGCTTAATGTATATGGCTCTTTTGCAACAGGTTCACGGTCTAAATTGAGAACCGTTACTCTAGTGTATTTTTTATGTGCTTAATCTACATGGCTCTTTCGCAACATGTTCACGGTCTGAATTGAGAACCCTTACTCTAGAGTATTTTTATGCGCTTAATGTATATGGCTCTTTCGCAACATGTTCATGGTCTAAATTGAGAACTCTTACTCTAGTGTATTTTTTATGTGCTTAATGTATATGGCTCTTTCGCAACATGTTCACGGTCTAAATTGAGAACCCTTACTCTAGAGTATTTTTATGTGCTTAATGTATATGGCTCTTTCGCAACAGGTTCACGGTCTAAATTGAGAACTCTTACTCTAGTGTATTTTTATGTGCTTAATGTATATGGCTCTTTCACAACAGGTTCACGGTCTAAATTGAGAACCCTTACTCTAGTGTATTTTTTATGTGCTTAATGTATATGGCTCTTTCGCAACATGTTCACGGTCTAAATTGAGAACCCTTACTCTAGAGTATTTTTATGCGCTTAATGTATATGGCTCTTTCGCAACATGTTCATGGTCTAAATTGAGAACTCTTACTCTAGTGTATTTTTTATGTGCTTAATGTATATGGCTCTTTCGCAACATGTTCACGGTCTAAATTGAGAACCCTTACTCTAGAGTATTTTTATGTGCTTAATGTATATGGCTCTTTCACAACAGGTTCACGGTCTAAATTGAGAACTCTTACTCTAGTGTATTTTTATGTGCTTAATGTATATGGCTCTTTCACAACAGGTTCACGGTCTAAATTGAGAACCCTTACTCTAGTGTATTTTTTATGTGCTTAATGTATATGGCTCTTTCGCAACATGTTCACGGTCTAAATTGAGAACCCTTACTCTAGAGTATTTTTATGTGCTTAATGTATATGGCTCTTTCGCAACATGTTCACGGTCTAAATTGAGAACCCTTACTCTAGTGTATTTTTTATGTGCTTAATGTATATGGCTCTTTCGCAACATGTTCACGGTCTAAATTGAGAACCCGTACTCTAGAGTATTTTTATGTGCTTAATGTATATGGCTCTTTCGCAACAGGTTCACGGTCTAAATTGAGAACTCTTACTCTAGTGTATTTTTATGTGCTTAATGTATATGGCTCTTTCACAACAGGTTCACGGTCTAAATTGAAAACCCTTACTCTAGTGTATTTTTTATGTGCTTAATGTATATGGCTCTTTCGCAACATGTTCACGGTCTAAATTGAGAACCCTTACTCTAGAGTATTTTTATGCGCTTAATGTATATGGCTCTTTCGCAACATGTTCATGGTCTAAATTGAGAACTCTTACTCTAGTGTATTTTTTATGTGCTTAATGTATATGGCTCTTTCGCAACATGTTCACGGTCTAAATTGAGAACCCTTACTCTAGAGTATTTTTATGTGCTTAATGTATATGGCTCTTTCGCAACATGTTCACGGTCTAAATTGAGAACTCTTACTCTAGTGTATTTTTATGTGCTTAATGTATATGGCTCTTTCACAACAGGTTCACGGTCTAAATTGAGAACCCTTACTCTAGTGTATTTTTTATGTGCTTAATGTATATGGCTCTTTCGCAACATGTTCACGGTCTAAATTGAGAACCCTTACTCTAGAGTATTTTTATGTGCTTAATGTATATGGCTCTTTCGCAACATGTTCACGGTCTAAATTGAGAACCCTTACTCTAGTGTATTTTTTATGTGCTTAATGTATATGGCTCTTTCGCAACAGGTTCACGGTCTAAATTGAGAACCCTTACTCTAGAGTATTTTTATGTGCTTAATGTATATGGCTCTTTCACAACATGTTCACGGTCTAAATTGAGAACCCTTACTCTAGTGTATCTTTTATGTGCTTAATGTATATGGCTCTTTCGCAACATGTTCACGGTCTAAATTGAGAACTCTTACTCTAGTGTATTTTTATGTGCTTAATGTATATGGCTCTTTCGCAACAGGTTCACGGTCTAAATTGAGAACCCTTACTCTAGAGTATTTTTATGTGCTTAATGTATATGGCTCTTTCGCAACATGTTCACGGTCTAAATTGAGAACTCTTACTCTAATGTATTTTTATGTGCTTAATGTATATGGCTCTTTCACAACAGGTTCATGGTCTAAATTGGGAACCCTTACTCTAGTGTATTTTTTATGTGCTTAAGGTATATGGCTCTTTCGCAACATGTTCACGGTCTAAATTGAGAACCCTTACTCTAGTGTATTTTTTATGTGCTTAATGTATATGGCTCTTTCGCAACATGTTCACGGTCTAAATTGAGAACTCTTACTCTAGTGTATTTTTTATGTGCTTAATGTATATGGCTCTTTCGCAACATGTTCACGGTCTAAATTGAGAACCCTTACTCTAGTGTATTTTTTATGTGCTTAATGTATATGGCTCTTTCGCAACATGTTCACGGTCTAAATTGAGAACCCTTACTCTAGAGTATTTTTATGTGCTTAATGTATATGGCTCTTTCGCAACAGGTTCACGGTCTAAATTGAGAACTCTTACTCTAGTGTATTTTTATGTGCTTAATGTATATGGCTCTTTCACAACAGGTTCACGGTCTAAATTGAGAACCGTTACTCTAGTGTATTTTTTATGTGCTTAATGTATATGGCTCTTTCGCAACATGTTCACGGTCTAAATTGAGAACCCTTACTCTAGAGTATTTTTATGCGCTTAATGTATATGGCTCTTTCGCAACATGTTCATGGTCTAAATTGAGAACTCTTACTCTAGTGTATTTTTTATGTGCTTAATGTATATGGCTCTTTCGCAACATGTTCACGGTCTAAATTGAGAACCCTTACTCTAGAGTATTTTTATGTGCTTAATGTATATGGCTCTTTCGCAACATGTTCACGGTCTAAATTGAGAACCCTTACTCTAGTGTATTTTTTATGTGCTTAATGTATATGGCTCTTTCGCAACAGGTTCACAGTCTAAATTGAGAACCCTTACTCTAGAGTATTTTTATGTGCTTAATGTATATGGCTCTTTCACAACATGTTCACGGTCTAAATTGAGAACCCTTACTCTAGTGTATCTTTTATGTGCTTAATGTATATAGCTCTTTCGCAACATGTTCACGGTCTAAATTGAGAACTCTTACTCTAGTGTATTTTTATGTGCTTAATGTATATGGCTCTTTCGCAACATGTTCACGGTCTAAATTGAGAACCCTTACTCTAGTGTATTTTTTAGGTGCTTAATGTATATGGCTCTTTCGCAACAGGTTCACGGTCTAAATTGAGAACCCTTACTCTAGAGTATTTTTATGTGCTTAATGTATATGGCTCTTTCACAACATGTTCACGGTCTAAATTGAGAACCCTTACTCTAGTGTATCTTTTATGTGCTTAATGTATATGGCTCTTTCGCAACATGTTCACGGTCTAAATTGAGAACTCTTACTCTAGTGTATTTTTATGTGCTTAATGTATATGGCTCTTTCGCAACATGTTCACGGTCTAAATTGAGAACTCTTACTCTAGTGTATTTTTATGTGCTTAATGTATATGGCTCTTTCGCAACATGTTCACGGTCTAAATTGAGAACTCTTACTCTAATGTATTTTTATGTGCTTAATGTATATGGCTCTTTCACAACATGTTCACGGTCTAAATTGAGAACCCTTACTCTAGAGTATTTTTATGCGCTTAATGTATATGGCTCTTTCGCAACATGTTCATGGTCTACATTGAGAACTCTTACTCTAGTGTATTTTTTATGTGCTTAATGTATATGGCTCTTTCGCAACATGTTCACGGTCTAAATTGAGAACCCTTACTCTAGAGTATTTTTATGTGCTTAATGTATATGGCTCTTTCGCAACATGTTCACGGTCTAAATTGAGAACCCTTACTCTAGTGTATTTTTTATGTGCTTAATGTATATGGCTCTTTCGCAACAGGTTCACGGTCTAAATTGAGAACCCTTACTCTAGAGTATTTTTATGTGCTTAATGTATATGGCTCTTTCACAACATGTTCACGGTCTAAATTGAGAACCCTTACTCTAGTGTATTTTTTATGTGCTTAATCTACATGGCTCTTTCGCAACATGTTCACGGTCTGAATTGAGAACCCTTACTCTAGAGTATTTTTATGCGCTTAATGTATATGGCTCTTTCGCAACATGTTCATGGTCTAAATTGAGAACTCTTACTCTAGTGTATTTTTTATGTGCTTAATGTATATGGCTCTTTCGCAACATGTTCACGGTCTAAATTGAGAACCCTTACTCTAGAGTATTTTTATGTGCTTAATGTATATGGCTCTTTCGCAACAGGTTCACGGTCTAAATTGAGAACTCTTACTCTAGTGTATTTTTATGTGCTTAATGTATATGGCTCTTTCACAACAGGTTCACGGTCTAAATTAAGAACCCTTACTCTAGTGTATTTTTTATGTGCTTAATGTATATGGCTCTTTCGCAACATGTTCACGGTCTAAATTGAGAACCCTTACTCTAGAGTATTTTTATGCGCTTAATGTATATGGCTCTTTCGCAACATGTTCATGGTCTAAATTGAGAACTCTTACTCTAGTGTATTTTTTATGTGCTTAATGTATATGGCTCTTTCGCAACATGTTCACGGTCTAAATTGAGAACCCTTACTCTAGAGTATTTTTATGTGCTTAATGTATATGGCTCTTTCACAACAGGTTCACGGTCTAAATTGAGAACTCTTACTCTAGTGTATTTTTATGTGCTTAATGTATATGGCTCTTTCACAACAGGTTCACGGTCTAAATTGAGAACCCTTACTCTAGTGTATTTTTTATGTGCTTAATGTATATGGCTCTTTCGCAACATGTTCACGGTCTAAATTGAGAACCCTTACTCTAGAGTATTTTTATGTGCTTAATGTATATGGCTCTTTCGCAACATGTTCACGGTCTAAATTGAGAACCCTTACTCTAGTGTATTTTTTATGTGCTTAATGTATATGGCTCTTTCGCAACATGTTCACGGTCTAAATTGAGAACCCGTACTCTAGAGTATTTTTATGTGCTTAATGTATATGGCTCTTTCGCAACAGGTTCACGGTCTAAATTGAGAACTCTTACTCTAGTGTATTTTTATGTGCTTAATGTATATGGCTCTTTCACAACAGGTTCACGGTCTAAATTGAAAACCCTTACTCTAGTGTATTTTTTATGTGCTTAATGTATATGGCTCTTTCGCAACATGTTCACGGTCTAAATTGAGAACCCTTACTCTAGAGTATTTTTATGCGCTTAATGTATATGGCTCTTTCGCAACATGTTCATGGTCTAAATTGAGAACTCTTACTCTAGTGTATTTTTTATGTGCTTAATGTATATGGCTCTTTCGCAACATGTTCACGGTCTAAATTGAGAACCCTTACTCTAGAGTATTTTTATGTGCTTAATGTATATGGCTCTTTCGCAACATGTTCACGGTCTAAATTGAGAACTCTTACTCTAGTGTATTTTTATGTGCTTAATGTATATGGCTCTTTCACAACAGGTTCACGGTCTAAATTGAGAACCCTTACTCTAGTGTATTTTTTATGTGCTTAATGTATATGGCTCTTTCGCAACATGTTCACGGTCTAAATTGAGAACCCTTACTCTAGAGTATTTTTATGTGCTTAATGTATATGGCTCTTTCGCAACATGTTCACGGTCTAAATTGAGAACCCTTACTCTAGTGTATTTTTTATGTGCTTAATGTATATGGCTCTTTCGCAACAGGTTCACGGTCTAAATTGAGAACCCTTACTCTAGAGTATTTTTATGTGCTTAATGTATATGGCTCTTTCACAACATGTTCACGGTCTAAATTGAGAACCCTTACTCTAGTGTATCTTTTATGTGCTTAATGTATATGGCTCTTTCGCAACATGTTCACGGTCTAAATTGAGAACTCTTACTCTAGTGTATTTTTATGTGCTTAATGTATATGGCTCTTTCGCAACAGGTTCACGGTCTAAATTGAGAACCCTTACTCTAGAGTATTTTTATGTGCTTAATGTATATGGCTCTTTCGCAACATGTTCACGGTCTAAATTGAGAACTCTTACTCTAATGTATTTTTATGTGCTTAATGTATATGGCTCTTTCACAACAGGTTCATGGTCTAAATTGGGAACCCTTACTCTAGTGTATTTTTTATGTGCTTAAGGTATATGGCTCTTTCGCAACATGTTCACGGTCTAAATTGAGAACCCTTACTCTAGTGTATTTTTTATGTGCTTAATGTATATGGCTCTTTCGCAACATGTTCACGGTCTAAATTGAGAACTCTTACTCTAGTGTATTTTTTATGTGCTTAATGTATATGGCTCTTTCGCAACATGTTCACGGTCTAAATTGAGAACCCTTACTCTAGTGTATTTTTTATGTGCTTAATGTATATGGCTCTTTCGCAACATGTTCACGGTCTAAATTGAGAACCCTTACTCTAGAGTATTTTTATGTGCTTAATGTATATGGCTCTTTCGCAACAGGTTCACGGTCTAAATTGAGAACTCTTACTCTAGTGTATTTTTATGTGCTTAATGTATATGGCTCTTTCACAACAGGTTCACGGTCTAAATTGAGAACCGTTACTCTAGTGTATTTTTTATGTGCTTAATGTATATGGCTCTTTCGCAACATGTTCACGGTCTAAATTGAGAACCCTTACTCTAGAGTATTTTTATGCGCTTAATGTATATGGCTCTTTCGCAACATGTTCATGGTCTAAATTGAGAACTCTTACTCTAGTGTATTTTTTATGTGCTTAATGTATATGGCTCTTTCGCAACATGTTCACGGTCTAAATTGAGAACCCTTACTCTAGAGTATTTTTATGTGCTTAATGTATATGGCTCTTTCGCAACATGTTCACGGTCTAAATTGAGAACCCTTACTCTAGTGTATTTTTTATGTGCTTAATGTATATGGCTCTTTCGCAACAGGTTAACAGTCTAAATTGAGAACCCTTACTCTAGAGTATTTTTATGTGCTTAATGTATATGGCTCTTTCACAACATGTTCACGGTCTAAATTGAGAACCCTTACTCTAGTGTATCTTTTATGTGCTTAATGTATATAGCTCTTTCGCAACATGTTCACGGTCTAAATTGAGAACTCTTACTCTAGTGTATTTTTATGTGCTTAATGTATATGGCTCTTTCGCAACATGTTCACGGTCTAAATTGAGAACCCTTACTCTAGTGTATTTTTTAGGTGCTTAATGTATATGGCTCTTTCGCAACAGGTTCACGGTCTAAATTGAGAACCCTTACTCTAGAGTATTTTTATGTGCTTAATGTATATGGCTCTTTCACAACATGTTCACGGTCTAAATTGAGAACCCTTACTCTAGTGTATCTTTTATGTGCTTAATGTATATGGCTCTTTCGCAACATGTTCACGGTCTAAATTGAGAACTCTTACTCTAGTGTATTTTTATGTGCTTAATGTATATGGCTCTTTCGCAACATGTTCACGGTCTAAATTGAGAACTCTTACTCTAGTGTATTTTTATGTGCTTAATGTATATGGCTCTTTCGCAACATGTTCACGGTCTAAATTGAGAACTCTTACTCTAATGTATTTTTATGTGCTTAATGTATATGGCTCTTTCACAACATGTTCACGGTCTAAATTGAGAACCCTTACTCTAGAGTATTTTTATGCGCTTAATGTATATGGCTCTTTCGCAACATGTTCATGGTCTACATTGAGAACTCTTACTCTAGTGTATTTTTTATGTGCTTAATGTATATGGCTCTTTCGCAACATGTTCACGGTCTAAATTGAGAACCCTTACTCTAGAGTATTTTTATGTGCTTAATGTATATGGCTCTTTCGCAACATGTTCACGGTCTAAATTGAGAACCCTTACTCTAGTGTATTTTTTATGTGCTTAATGTATATGGCTCTTTCGCAACAGGTTCACGGTCTAAATTGAGAACCCTTACTCTAGAGTATTTTTATGTGCTTAATGTATATGGCTCTTTCACAACATGTTCACGGTCTAAATTGAGAACCCTTACTCTAGTGTATCTTTTATGTGCTTAATGTATATAGCTCTTTCGCAACATGTTCACGGTCTAAATTGAGAACTCTTACTCTAGTGTATTTTTATGTGCTTAATGTATATGGCTCTTTCGCAACATGTTCACGGTCTAAATTGAGAACCCTTACTCTAGTGTATTTTTTATGTGCTTAATGTATATGGCTCTTTCGCAACAGGTTCACGGTCTAAATTGAGAACCCTTACTCTAGAGTATTTTTATGTGCTTAATGTATATGGCTCTTTCACAACATGTTCACGGTCTAAATTGAGAACCCTTACTCTAGTGTATCTTTTATGTGCTTAATGTATATGGCTCTTTCGCAACATGTTCACGGTCTAAATTGAGAACCCTTACTCTAGTGTATTTTTATGTGCTTAAGGCATATGGCTCTTTCGCAACATGTTCACGTCTGAATTGAGAACCCTTACTCTAGTGTATTTTTATGTGCTTAATGTATATGGCTCTTTCGCAACAGGTTCACGGTCTAAATTGAGAACCCTTACTCTAGTGTATCTTTTATGTGCTTAATGTACATGGGTCTTTCGCAACATGTTCACGGTCTGAATTGAGAACCCTTACTCTAGTGTATTTTTATGTGCTTAAGGCATATGGCTCTTTCGCAACATGTTCACGTCTGAATTGAGAACCCTTACTCTAGTGTATTTTTATGTGCTTAATGTATATGGCTCTTTCGCAACAGGTTCACGGTCTAAATTGAGAACCCTTACTCTGGTGTATTTTTATGTGCTTAATGTACATGGCTCTTTCGCAACATGTTCATGGTCTGAATTGAGAACCCTTACTCTAGCGTATTTTTATGTGCTTAATGCATATGGATCTTTCGCAACAGGTTCACGATCTAAATTGAGAACCCTTACTCTAGTGTATTTTTTATGTGCTTAATGTATATGGCTCTTTCGCAACAGGTTCACGGTCTAAATTGAGAACCCTTACTCTGGTGTATTTTTTATGTGCTTAATGTATATGGATGGCTCTTTTGCAACAGGTTCACGGTCTGAATTGAGAACCCTTACTCTAGTGTATTTTTATGTGCTTAAGGCATATGGCTCTTTCGCAACATGTTCACGTCTGAATTGAGAACCCTTACTCTAGTGTATTTTTATGTGCTTAATGTATATGGCTCTTTCGCAACATGTTCACGGTCTAAATTGAGAACTCTTACTCTAATGTATTTTTATGTGCTTAATGTATATGGCTCTTTCACAACAGGTTCACGGTCTAAATTGGGAACCCTTACTCTAGTGTATTTTTTATGTGCTTAAGGTATATGGCTCTTTCGGAACATGTTCACGGTCTAAATTGAGAACCCTTACTCTAGTGTATTTTTTATGTGCTTAATGTATATGGCTCTTTCGCAACATGTTCACGGTCTAAATTGAGAACCCTTACTCTAGTGTATTTTTTATGTGCTTAATGTATATGGCTCTTTCGCAACATGTTCACGGTCTAAATTGAGAACCCTTACTCTAGTGTATTTTTTATGTGCTTAATGTATATGGCTCTTTCGCAACATGTTCACGGTCTAAACGACACCTCAGCAACTTTTTCAAGCGTAGCGACTTCATTCTCATTGATAGAAAATCACCAGCAAGCGCAGAACTGAATAATGAATTTTCCGATGGCATTGCACAAGTTGAAATTTAAGCTTTAAATATGCTCTTAATAATTTACAAATTAGTTAATTATGCATTCAGATTTTGCAGTAGGTATTCAGAAGCAAGAATGCATTTTGTTCGACTTCGCAAAGAATGTTAAAGCTGGAATTTCTTATTCTCTCGATTTCGTTGTTTTGTTCTGTTAGGATGTCTGCGTGGTCAGAATCACTGCGCAGCGCTCTAGCAGGATAGAGAGCCCTGTTTGCAGATATGAATTGCGAGCCGCCACGCCACCTGAGGTCCGGGATCTCAAGTGGATTGGGTTGTCACACATACCGCAGCTCGATGGAAAATAGCGATATATTTATTAGGAACTATTAGGAGTAAGCCAGACATTTATTAAATAGTTTTTAAAGAATTTATCGTTGAAAATAAGTGTCATGTTTATCGGCAGAGTCATAAAAGGCATAAGTGTCTTCGTTTTTCTCTTTTGAAGCAAACCTTAGGTGCAAATGAAATTCTAAATGGAGAAGCAAATGCTGTAAACAAATTCTCTCTTGCGAAGTTATATTTTTTGAGAGGCGAATTGAACTCTGTAGGAGGTAAAATTTGCGCATTTTGCAAATTTTGAGTAACTGAGTTATTATCAGTAACTGTTTTTTGTGATGTTATTTCATCCTTACTTCATTGGCATTGTTCTTGCTTTGGATTCTCTTACTTATAAGCTGAAGTTTTGTGCATGCAATGTACCCAATGGCCAGGTCATGGGAATCTCAAAGGCTCAGACTGGATAAGGAAGAGGCTCGATTAGACAGCTGTTAGGATTTGGGTTGTTTTACCTCTGAGCGGCACTTTTTTGCACACCATGGGCTAAATGGCCAGGTTACATGGACCCCGAAGGCTCAGAGAAGGTTGGGGGAGGGGATCCACTGGAACAGCTGTTGGGAGACAGATGGTAGCCTCCCGTCAAGGTCATCCAGCGTGATCTTTAACGTTAGGTTGTTTTACCTCTGAGCAGCACTTTTTTTGCACACCATGGGCAAATGGCCAGATCACAAGGACCCCAAAGACTCAGAGAAAGTTGGGGGAGGGGACCCACTGGAACACCTGTTGCGAGACAGATGGTAGCCTACCGTCAAGGCCATCCAGCGTGATCTTTAACGTTAGGTTGTTTTACCTCAGAGCAGCAGTTTTTTTGCACACCATGGGCAAATGGCCAGGTCAAATGGACCCCGAAGGCTCAGAGAAGGTTGGGAGGAGGGGACCCACTGGAACAGCTATAGGGAGACAGATGGTAGTCTGCCGTGAACAGGGTATGGCTGTCCCGCATACAGGGACACGGCTTAATGTCCCATCCTACGGACGGCGGCCTTTCCAAGCCCATCGGTGTCCCCTACTGACCGTGAGCAGGGCGGGGAATTTTGGTCATTTGTAGTGAAACTATGATATATTGAATGAAAGACTCATATTTCAACGATTGAGTTTTGGGACGAAGTCTGTTGGTGAATAAAGATTGATAACCTAAAATTTTTGGAGGGGCTAAAACATAAAAAAAAAAACTGAACGTCTAGTCTAAAACTAAGACAATAATTTTACACCAAATAAATTCCGCAGGAAATGGGTATTCTGTTCATAATATGAAATTGTCAGATGCTAAAACTGATTAAAAGGAAATTTTGTATATTTCGGTTATTACAATCAAATTGCCCCAGGAATTGTAGATTTTACAAATTTTAGAGTATTATTTAAGATTGTATTACCTAATTCAAATGCTAAATTTAAAATAATTTCAGTGGGAAATTTATTCAGACGTTGCTTACAAAGATGTATTTTGAAGCATTTTCCGCAGAAATAATCGGACAAGTTCCCATTGCTGTGTACAGTCGCTCAAAAAATATCCGAACACTATGGCTGGTTACAGAATTCAGAAAATTATCTGGCAACGATTCTTTTAGAAATTAGTGATCTGGCAACCTTCGTGTCACGTGACACGAAGGTTGCCAGATCACTGATTTCTAAAAAAAATCGTTGCCAGGTATTTTTTCATTGTGTTCGGATATTTTTTAATATTTATAATGCGTATGAATATATAATGCAATGAATATGGAGCGTGTGCAGTTACCGTTCACAGCAAACTGGAGCGGTTGCGGTTAATGTTCACAGCACATTGGATCGTGTGAGCTCACAAAGACCTGGATCGTGTGGGCTCACTCACGGAAATATTGAGCGTGTGCAGTTACCGTTCACAGCAAACTGGAGCGGTTGCAGTTAATGTTCACAGCACATTGGATCGTGTGAGCTCACAAAGACCTGGATCGTATGGGCTCACTCACGGAAATATTGAGCGTGTGCAGTTACCGTTCACAGCAAACTGGAGCGTGTGCAGTAACTGCACACGCTCCAGTTTGCTGTGAACGGTAACTGGAGCGTGTACAGTTGCTGTACACGCTCCAGATATTTTTCCTGAATTCTGTAATCACGTGACACGAAGGTTGCCAGATCACTCATTTCTAAAAAAATCGTTGCCAGATATTTTTTCTGAATTCTGTAATCAGCCATAGTGTTCGGATATTTTTTTGAGCGACTGTATTGTTGAACGAAAAAAAAGAAGAGGAGAAGAATCCTATTTGCATCTTCTGAAGCTGACCGATGAGGAGCATCTTCAGTGCTCATCAGCTGCTAGAGAAGCGACCTCTACACAGAAGCATCAACAGTAATGCCAAGCAGCGGAGTTTTGCGTCAGTTGGCTGCTTCCAACTCGACGATCTGATGAGGTTGATTGATACGAATTGTGACGCACACGCCGTAATCTTTAATGTCTTGACATACGTAAATGCGAGTTAATTGAATCTCGGTGCCAGTGGCCAATTGAGGATGAGGCATTAGAGGCTTTAATTCCTTCGCAATGCCGAAATGGGAGGGTGGATTCGGTAGGAAGAGGAGAGAGACGGAAGAGAAGATGAAAAGGAGTCGGCGAAAGCGGTTTACATGGGAACAAGATTGCTAATGGAAACTGGAAGAGAGACCTGATGAATTATGAGTGGCATTTTGTAAGGATTACGAGAACCTTACGATTTTTGAGTTTAATTTTCATCGCACAAAAGCTCTCAGACTGGGTTGGGTTGTTTTACCTCTGAGCGGCACTTTTTTGCACACCATGGGCTAAATGGCCAGGTCACAAGGACCCCGAAGGCTCAGAGAAGGTTGGGGGAGGGGACCCACTGGAACAACTGTTGGGAGACAGATGGTAGCCTCCCGTCAAAGCCATCCAGCGTGTTCTTTAACGTTGGGTTGTTTTACCTCTGAGAGGCTCTTTTTTGCACACCATGGGCTAAATGGCCAGGTCACATGGACCCCGAAGGCTCAGAGAAAGTTGGGGGAGGGGACCCACTAGAACAGCTGTTGGGAGACAGATGGTAGCCTCCCGTCAAGGCCATCCAGCGTGTTCTTTAACGTTGGGTTGTTTTACCTCTGAGAGGCTCTTTTTTGCACACCATGGGCTAAATGGCCAAGTCACAATGACCCCGAAGGCTCAGAGAAGATTGGGGGAGGGGACCCACTGGAACAGCTGTTGGGAGACAGATGGTAGCCTCCCGTCAAGGCCATCCAGCGTATTATTTAACGTGTACAGGGTATGGCTCTCCAGCACACGGGGCCACGGCTTAACGTCCCATTCGACGGACGGCGGCCTTTCCAAGCCCATCGGTGTCCCCTACTGACCGTGGGCAGGGCGGGGAATTTTGCGGAGATAAATCTCAACGCTGAATCAGCTGGGTCTCGAACCTGGGAACTACTGATTACGAGGGCGCGCTACCGACTGAGCCATCCCCGCCCCAGGGAGATTCCAGAATCTGTACTGGGCTCAAAATTAGAGGATGTCGTAACTTGAGAACTATATAAAGAAACGACACGTAAATTTTGTAATGAGGGAGAAGAAAATGAACGTTCATTTAACCGACGGAACCGCGAGCATGCAAATTAGGGTTGCTAATAGAAGAGCACGTGGCAGTGGTCGCAATTCCATTCTAGCCGCCTAACATAAACTATAATTGATCAGTAAACCAAGGGGGCGGGGGTGGATCAGTCGGTAGCGCGTCAGGCTCGTAATCTGTAGTTCCCAGGTTCGAGTCCCCGCTGGGTCAGCGTTGAGATTTATCTCCGCAAAATTCCCCGCCCTGCCCACGGTCAGTAGGGGACACCGATGGGCTTGGAAAGGCCGCCGTCCGTCGGATGGGACGTTAAGCCGTGGCCCCGTGTGCGGGAGAGCCATACCCTGTGCACGTTAAAGAACACGCTGGATGGCCTTGACGGAGGCTACCATCTGTCTCCCAACAGCTGTTCCAGTGGGTCCCCTCCCCCAACCTTCTCAGAGCCTTCGGGGTCCATGTGACCTGGCCATTTAGCCCATGGTGTGCAAAAAAGTGCCGCTCAGAGGTAAAACAACACAACCCAAGCAGTCCAATACATTTTAGGAATTGGCTCAAAAAAACCCCCATAGATTAGCTGTTGAAGTGTCGTCTTTCTCACACGTGTTTTAAGGAGCGGGTCATAATATATTTCAATAAAAGAAATTCCTATATATATATGTACACCGATGAGCCTAGACATTATGACCACCTGTCTAATATGATGTTGGTCCTGCAAGTGCCACCAAAACAGCTCTTACCCGGCGAAGCATGGACACTACAAGATTTCTAAAGGTGTCTTGTGGTATCTGGTACCAGCAGATCTTTTAACTCTTGTAAGTTACGTGGTTGAGCCGCTGCAGATCAGATATGCTGTTCCAACACAAACCACAGATACTCGATTGGATTGATGTCTGGAGAATTTGAAGGCTAGGGCAATACCTGGAAGTCTTCCTCATGTTCCGCAAACCATTCTCAAACAATCCAGGTAGTGTAACATGGTGCATTATCCTGCTGAAAGAAGGTACTACCATTGAGAGGGAGATACCATTGCCATAAAAGGAGGTAACTGGTCTGCAATGATGTTTAGGTAGGTGGTAGACGTCATAGTTTCCTGCATATGAATGACTGGACCTAGTGTTTCCAGAAGAACATTGCCCAAAGCATTACACTTCCTCCACCGGCTTCTTTTCGTCTCATGGCGCATCCTGGTGCCAACACTTCCCCAGGTAAACAACGCACATGCACCCGGCCATCCACATGGTGCAACAGAAAACTACATTCATCGGAGATGACGATGAATTCAAGGTCCAGTTTTGATGCTCGCATGCCCATTGTAGGCGCTTTCGATGGTGAACCGAGGTTAGCATAAGCAGCCCCATTTTCAGCAGGGTTCGATGTACAATGTGTTGTGGCACATTTCTCCCGTCACCAGCATTCAAATTACGGACGAGTTGCACCATAGTATCCCTTCTGTTGGCTTGTACCATATGGGATAGTCTTTGCTCACCTCTAGCATCAAGCTGTGGAGGGCCCACACCTGCTGGTTTTTCCCTCCTCGGACCACTTTTTGAAGGTACTAATCGCGGTTGATCTTCAAAACCCCACCAGCCTTGCCGTCACGAAGGTTGCCAGATTACTAATTTCTAAAAAAAAGTTGCCAGATATTTTTTCTGAATTCTGTAATCAACCGTAGTGTTCGGATACTTTTTTGAGCGACTGTACTAAGTATTTGGTCGGTAGTCAAGCGTACTAAGTATTTGACCGTAATACTGAATTCCATCGTGATATTTTCAGCTTCTTGTTTATTAATTGTGAATATTAATAAACCGTTTTTTATAAAACAGTTTTCCTTCTAGCAATGATATGCTGTCGTTCTTTTCATGACAATTAAAGGCAGTCCACTGAAAATAATTTTTTCTCATTTAGTGAGTTGTAAGGGTTACCGCTCTCCCTTTAATCTTGTCGCCAGTGAAAGCAGAGAGAAAAAGAGAGTGAGCCCCAGGTGGACTGCTGAGTTGGCTATGAAGAGAGGAACTCATTTCTTAACGAGGCAGTGGGTGCTGTTAGAGGAACTTCATCGTATAGATGATGTTCATTATCCTTTACTGCAGGACTTGGAGGCGCAGTAATATATTTAGGTGTAATCACCCGTGAATTATGGGTGAGGTCGAACTCGAGCAAAGTCCTCTTGTTTGATAGAGGTTTCGTTGCAGGAGAAACCAATCAATAACCGGAAGTTCAGAAGGCATGTCGAAAACTTTTGAATTTAGTTACGTTTTCTGTATCCTCTTTCTCGTCATCATATAGATGAGATCATCTACGAAATGGATTTAGAAAATATGCTAAGTGAATTATGGCTCTTGGTAACCAGTTTCACATAAGATGTCTCATTTCATCCTGTAGGTTTTATGACAAAAAGAAAATGAAAAATAGAGACAAGAAATACGCTTTCCGGGTTTAATGGAGGAGGGAAAATAGATTTTGGATTTAGTTTTTCCGAATTTTAATCGTCGATACGATGTTTAGGACCATTATTAAAAATTAAATTTTGAAAACCGCAATTTGTGCAGTCGCTCAAAAAAGTATCCGAACACTAGTGTTGATTACAGAATTCAGAAAAAATATCTGGCAAAGATTTGTTTTAGAAATTAGTGATCTGGCAACCTTCGTGTCACGCCAGATCACTAATTTCTAAAAAAACAGTTAGCCAGATCACTAATTTCTAAAAAAAATCGTTGCCAGATATTTTTTCCTGAATTCTGTAATCAACCATAGTGTCCGGATACTTTTTTGAGCGACTGTACATTAACGTGTCTTATGACAAATAGGATGGTTTAGACAAATGTTCATCCAACTTTTTGAAGTCGCACCTATTTTCAGCTTTCAAGTATCATTTATACGATCACTATCCCCTGAGTTTATGCAATCAAGAATTCCTCTGAATGCTTGAGGAGTAGGGGGCGGGGGTGTCTCAGTCGGTAGCGCCAGGCTCGTAATCTGTAGATCCCAGGTTCGAGTCACAGCTGAGTCAGCGTTGAGGTTTATCTCCGCAAAATTCCCCGCCCTGGCCACGGTCAGTAAGGGACACCGATGGGCTTGGAAAGGCCGCCGTCCGTCGGATGGGACGTTAAGCCGTGGCCCCGTGTGCGGGAGAGTCATACCCTGTGCACGTTAAAGAACACGCTGGATGGCCTTGACGGGAGGCTACCATCTGTCTCCCAACAGCTGTTCCAGTGGGTCCCCTCCCCCAACCTCTGAGCCTTCGAGGTCCATGTGACCTGGCCATTTAGCCCATGGTGTGCAAAAATGTGCCGCTCAGTGGTAAAACAACCCAACCATTCCAAAAACGTAGGTAGTCTCACAGAAAACTGGCGCGTATGCACTAACTTCACATGCTCCAGTAGTTAAGAGAGTTTTAAGACAAGATGTCTCATTATCCAACGTTCTTAAATGTTCGGTAATGCTAAGAACAATTCAAAGCTCAATCAACTATCCGTATGGTCGTACATTAATACAGATAAGTTTATGTGATCGAATATATATCCAGAATAAGCCTCACATCATTGAAAGGCAACAAGTATCGGCATCAATAAGACTAACTTTTAAAGCAACTGGGACTATTCTAAACAAGTTAAAGTGCTCTGTACCTTCGTATGAATGCTCTGTAAGGATGCACTCCCCGCTTGCATTCAAATGAATCCTTTCTGTTTAAGTGTGTCGTTTACGGAATTCATATGGACAATGCTCAGAAGCTGCAGATTTCTTTTTGAGTAGTTATATTAAAGTTTTTTTTTTCTCTCGAAGTGAAAGGAAGACGTGAAAAAATAAAATAACAAGAACTCGTTTAAAAAAAAAACTGCATTTTCTTCTATGGAGTGATACTTCTCAAGAGAAAAAAAAATCTCCGTGAATAGGGCGGGAAGAATATATTGCGAGCATGCCAACACGTAATGTTGGTTTCGCCGCACTACAGTATATTGTACAGAGAATGCATCCTTACAGGGGCATCAAGTGCATTTTTTGCCTATACGTCTGGCCCCTGTTACATAATTTTTACACCACTTTAAAGTAGATTCGTGGTAGGTGATATAAAGGATTCATTTTTTATTACGTCTTGTAGTTATATTTCATGCCTTTCAAGCTTCTAGTTAACGAATCTGACTGCGACTGTGTGCATCAAATTTCGAGAATTTCATTAAAAAGTTTCCAAAGAACTCTAGAACATATTTTTCTGCAATTATCTTCATAAGCAATATTAAAAGTGTCTGAGAAAATTTTGCAGGCAGCGTGTCAGTAAAACTATTCCTTTACTAATGTTTATATAAGCGTAAATAATAAGCAAAATTTGTATTTACTTAACTACGTTTTCTAAGAACTCTTCCCAGTTAATTTATGCGCGGAGATTAAGTGTTTGTTACGATTAACTTGTTCTGAGACATCCTAATTCAATGAACGTTATCAAATCAGAAACGTAATTTAATCACATGTTGTTCCTGCTGTTTTAATTACTCGTTTGTGTTAATTAACAAGATCGCACTTTTGATCAGCGATTCTCAATCTGGGAGAAATTTAATCTATTTCTGGGGTAATGGGAGTAACTTTGAAATATTTCGTGCAAATGATGAGAATGAAACATAATTTTAGTCGTTGTACAGTCGCTGAAAAAAATATCCGAACACTACGGTTGATTTCGAAAAAAAATCTGTCAATGAGTTTTTAGAAATGAATGATCTGGCAACTTTCGTGTCACGTGACAGGAATTGGAAAAAAAATGTATTGCTTTTTGTTTAGTTGGGACAACAGTTTTTCCACTTTCTTTTTGGGTGCGGGGTAGTTTTCGGTAGCGCGCCAGGCTCGTAATTTGTAGTTCCCAGGTTCGAGTCCCAGCGGGGTCAGCATTGAGATTTATCTCCACAAAATTCCCCGCCCTGCCCACGGTCAGTAGGGGCCACCGAGAGGCTTGGAAAGGCCGCCGTCCGTCGGATGGGACGTTAAGCCGTGGCCTTGTGTGCGGGAGAGAGCCATACCCTGTGCACGTTAAAGAACACGCTGGATGGCCTTGACAGGAGACTACCATCTGTCTTCCAACAGCTGTTCCAGTGGGTCCCCTCCCCCAACCTTCTCTGAGCCTTCGGGGTCCATGTGACCTGGCCATTTAGCCCATGGTGTGCAAAAAAGTGCCGCTCAGAGGTAAAACAACCCAACTCGGATTCTTCTTTTCCTTTTGCCCTCCTGATTAGCAATGTTCCACAGAATCCAAGGGAAGATATAACATTACGGGAAGAAGAAAATTACTCCCAACTGTTTGAGGAGATGTCTTGTAGGAATAAAGAGAGAATTATGGCTGTGCTGCCGGAGACTGAAGCCTCAAAACGATGATGGAAGAAGGTGACAAAATCTCTCGGAAGAAAACTTCGCCGAGCACGAATATTTTAAGCGTGTAACTCTCCCAATTTGGCACGCGCCATCACGTGCCACGTCTCGTTCCTCTTTTGTGCCGCAGCTGCTGCAGTTCGAGTCGAGATACACTTCCGTGACGTAATTTTGGAGTCTACGAGAAGGACGCCTCCAGTCCTCGGGCCTTAAGCCTATTCTTCATTAGAATAATAAGTGAGGGCTCGGACGCATAAGAGCCAAAAGGGAGCACCATACTCAACAGAAGCGAAAAGTTAATTACGAAATTAACTTCATCAACGCCGTCATAAACTGAGGATGGCGCAAGAGCTCTTTTGTGGAAGAAAGAAGGATCGTTGTACAGCATCCGACGGAAGATGAAATGAGCAGGGTGAAAAGGGAGGGTCAGAATTTTGTGGGGAGGGGGGAGAGTGTTTAGAAGTAGGAGAAAGAGAGGTGCTTTCAGTTGCTGGGAATGAGGGTTGCGATGACTTAGTCGGAAGCTCAAGAGCAGCTGTTAGGGAAGAGGAGGAGTGAGAGAGATCGTGAAGGGAGGGGGGAGGGAAAGAGAAGATGCTTCTACCACTGATCGCATTCAAAGCGACACTTTTCGTGAAATGAATGCTTCACGTGGGGAGAGGGATTCAGTTGAACTGTTCCTTTGTCGCCAGTCTCGGCCACGTGATCGACCTGACAAAGGCGTTTAAATTAATGATGGTCGATTCGTTCGAAAAAGCAACTGAAGGTTGGATCAGTGGTAATTTGGAAGCAAATTACCACTGATATTTTTCTAGAGATTACTGAGACTAAAAAGAGATTTTTTTATCCGTTTATTTATTCATTACTTGCTAGAAAGCGTCTTTAATTATTCATATTATTCATGTGTGAAGGAATCAAAATAAATTATTGATAAGTTTACTGCTTGTTAATTAATTGTTGTTAATATTTTCGTTAAAAATCATATCGTGTTGGGAAATTTCTGCGAAATTTAACTGTGAGATTATTTTTTAACAAAATGTAGTGTTGGTTTAAAACTGTTTAGTCACTTTCTTTTTGACTGATAAACAGTAAAAAGAATTATGTTTAAAGTTTAATGGGATTCAGTAATTAATAATCACCTGACATGTCGTTGTTTGGGTTGGGTTGGGTTGTTTTACCTCTGAGCGGCACTTTTTTGCACACCATGGGCTAAATGGCCAGGTCACATGGACCCCGAAGGGTCAAAAAAGGTTGGGGGAGGGGACCCACTGGAACAGCTGTTGGGAGACAGATGGTAGCCTCCCGTCAAGGCCATCCAGCGTGTTCTTTAACGTGCACAGGGTATGGCTCTCCCACACACGGGGCCACGGCTTAACGTCCCATCCGACGGACGGCGGCCTTTCGAAGCCCAGCGGTGTCACCTACTGACCGTGGGCAGGGCGGGGAAATTTTGCGGAGATAAATCTCAACCCTGACCCAGCTGGGACTCGAACCTGGGAACTACAGATTACGAGCCTGGCGCGCTACCGACTGAGCCACCCCCGCCCCTGACTTGTCGTTAGTTTTGTGTTGTGGAGGCGAATGAACCAAGAAAAGAGTTGGGTGTTGAGAGCTGGTGGATGGGAAGTGTGGGAAAAAAGAGTTGAATGCTTAGAGGTTGTGGATGGAAAGTGTGGCGAAGAGAGATGAATGTTGAGAGGTCGTTGATTGTAAGTGTGGAGAAAAGAGATGGATGCTGAGAGGTCGTAGAGGAGAAGGGTGGAGAAAAGAGATGGTGCTGAGAGGTCATGGAGGGGAAGTGTGGAGAAAAGAGATGGATGCTGAGAGGTCGTAGAGGAGAAGGGTGGAGAAAAGAGATGGTGCTGAGAGGTCATGGAGGGGAAGTGTGGAGAAAAGAGATGGATGCTGAGAGGTCGTAGAGGAGAAGGGTGCAGAAAAGAGATGGTGCTGAGAGGTCGTGGAGAGGAAGTGTGGAGAAAAGAGATGGATGCTGAGAGGTCGTAGAGGAGAAGGGTGGAGAAAAGAGGTAAATGCTGAGAGTTGTAGAGGAGAAGGTTGGAGAAAAGAGATGGTGCTGAGAGGTCGTGGAGGGGAAGTGTGGAGAAAAGAGATGGATGCTGAGAGGTCGTAGAGGAGAAGTGTGGAGAAAAGAGATGGTGCTGAGAGGTCGTGGAGAGGAAGTGTGGAGAAAAGAGATGGATGCTGAGAGGTCGTAGAGGAGAAGGGTGGAGAAAAGAGGTAAATGCTGAGAGTTGTAGAGGAGAAGGTTGGAGAAAAGAGATGGTGCTGAGAGGTGGTGGAGGGGAAGTGTGGAGAAAAGAGATGGAAGCTGAGAGGTCGTAGAGGAGAAGTGTGGAGAAAAGAGGTAAATGCTGAGAGTTGTAGAGGAGAAGGGTGGAGAAAAGAGATGGATGCTGAGAGGTCGCAGAGGAGAAGGGTGTAGAAAAGAGGTGGTGCTGAGAGGTCGTGGAGGGGAAATGTGGTGAAAAGAGATGGATGCTGAGAGGTCGCAGAGGAGAAGTGTGGAGAAAAGAGGTAAATGCGGAGAGTTGTAGAGGAGAAGGTGGAGAAAAGAGATGGTGCTGAGAGGTCGTGGAGGGGAAGTGTGGAGAAAAGAGGTGGATGCTAAGAGGTCGTAGAGGAGAAGTGTGGAGAAAATAGATGGTGCTGAGAGGTCGTGGAGAGGAATTGTGGAGAAAAGAGATGGATGCTGAGAGGTTGTAGAGAAGAAGTGTGGAGAAAAGAGATGGATGCTGAGAGGTCGTAGAGGAGAAGGGTGGAGAAAAGAGATGGTGCTGAGAGGTCATGGAGGGGAAGTGTGGAGAAAAGAGATGGATGCTGAGAGGTCGTGGAGGGGAAGGGTGGAGAAAAGAGATGATGCTGAGAGGTCGTAGAGGAGAAGGTTGGAGAAAAGTGATGGATGCTGAGAGGTCGTGGAGGGGAAGTGTGGAGAAAAGAGATGGATGCTGAGAGGTCGTAGAGGAGAAGTGTGGAGAAAAGAGATGGTGCTGAGAGGTCGTGGAGAGGAAGTGTGGAGAAAAGAGATGGATGCTGAGAGGTCGTAGAGGAAAAGGGTGGAGAAAAGAGGTAAATGCTGAGAATTGTAGAGGAGAAGGGTGGAGAAAAGAGATGGTGCTGAGAGGTCGTGGAGAGGAAGTGTGGAGAAAAGAGATGGATGCTGAGAGGTCGTAGAGGAGAAGTGTGGAGAAAAGAGATGGTGCTGAGAGGTCGTGGAGAGGAAGTGTGGAGAAAAGAGATGGATGCTGAGAGGTCGTGGAGAGGAAGTGTGGAGAAAAGAGGTGGATCTGAGAGGTCGTAGAGGAAAAGTGTGGAGAAAAGAGGTAAATGCTGAGAGTTGTAGAAGAGAAGGGTGGAGAAAAGAGATGATGCTGAGAGGTCGTAGAGGAGAAGGGTGGAGAAAAGAGATGGATGCTGAGAGGTCGTGGAGGGGAAGTGTGGAGAAAAGAGATGGATGCTGAGAGGTCGTAGAGGAGAAGTGTGGAGAAAAGAGATGGATGCTGAGAGGTCGTAGAGGAGAAGGGTGGAGAAAAGAGGTAAATGCTGAGAGTTGTAGAGGAGAAGGGTGGAGAAAAGAGATGGTGCTGAGAGGTCGTGGAGGGGAAATGTGGTGAAAAGAGATGGATGCTGAGAGGTCGCAGAGGAGAAGTGTGGAGAAAAGAGGTAAATGCGGAGAGTTGTAGAGGAGAAGGTGGAGAAAAGAGATGGTGCTGAGAGGTCGTGGAGGGGAAGTGTGGAGAAAAGAGATGGATGCTGAGAGGTCGTAGAGGAGAAGTGTGGAGAAAAGAGATGGATGCTGAGAGGTCGTAGAGGAGAAGGGTGGAGAAAAGAGGTAAATGCTGAGAGTTGTAGAGGAGAAGGGTGGAGAAAAGAGATGGTGCTGAGAGGTCGTGGAGGGGAAGTGTGGAGAAAAGAGATGGATGCTGAGAGGTCGTAGAGGAGAAGTGTGGAGAAAAGAGGTAAATGCTGAGAGTTGTAGAGGAGAAGGGTGGAGAAAAGAGATGGTGCTGAGAGGTCGTGGAGGAGAAGGGTGGAGAAAAGAGATGGACGCTGAGAGATCGTAGAGGAGAAGTGTGGAGAAAAGAGGTAAATGCTGAGAGTTGTAGAGGAGAAAGGTGGAGAAAAGAGATGGATGCTGAGAGGTCGTAGAGGAGAAGTGTGGAGAAAAGAGGTACATGCTGAGAGTTGTAGAGGAGAAAGGTGGAGAAAAGAGATGGATGCTGATAGGTCGTAGAGGAGAAGGGTGGAGAAAAGAGGTAAATGCTGAGAGTTGTAGAGGAGAAGGGTGGAGAAAAGAGATGGTGCTGAGAGGTCGTGGAGGGGAAGTGTGGAGAAAAGAGATGGTGCTGAGAGGTCGTGGAGAGGAAGTGTGGAGAAAAAAGATGGATGCTGAGAGATCGTAGAGAAGAAGGGTGGAGAAACGAGATGGATGCTGAGAAGTCGTAGAGGAGAAGGGTGGAGTAAAGAGATGGATGCTGAGAGGTCGTGGGTGGAAGTGTGGAAAAAATAATTTGAATGTTTAAAATGTCTCGTGTGGAAAACATGTAAAATGTGTTAAATGCTTACAAGTCGTCTGTGGGAAAGAGATGGATGCGTCGAAGTCGTCTGTGGGAAAGAGATCGATGCTTCGAAGTCGTCTGTGGGAAAGAGAAGGATGCTTCGAAGGATGCTCGGAATCGGCGATCCTGTAGACGAAAACGGTTTATGGGTCAGAGAGGTCGAAGGAGATTGGCGAGATTCGTGCAAGCAAACAGACGGGCCACAACCAGGTGAATCAGAGCACAATTAAGCATTGGTGTGCAGAAGGGCATCTCCGAATGAACCACGTATTGAACCTTGTCGAGGATGGGCTACAAGAGTCTAGTGCCGATGTTGTCAGGGAAGAACACGGGAGCCCGTCTCCAGTGGGCACAGGAGCATCGACACTGGACCGTTGAGGACTGGAAAAATTTAAATTGGTCTAACAAATCAAGGTTCCTTTTGCATCATGCTGATGGAAAGATCAGAATTTGGTGCAAGTTGGGTTGTTTGGGGTTGTTTTACTTCTGAGCGGCACTTTTCTGCACAACATGGGCTAAATGGCCAGG
The DNA here is from genome assembly GCA_038380435.1 of Ryuthela nishihirai. Lineage (NCBI taxonomy): Eukaryota > Metazoa > Arthropoda > Arachnida > Araneae > Heptathelidae > Ryuthela > Ryuthela nishihirai. The sequence continues at coordinate 66,145,291 of JAWZYU010000019.1, read as the reverse complement.
TCACATGGACCCCGAAGGCTCAGAGAAGATTGGGGGAGGGGACCCACTGGAACAGCTGTTGGGAGACAGATGGTAGCCTCCCGTCAAGGCCATCCAGCGTGTTCTTTAACATGCACAGGGTATGACTCTCCCACACACGGGGCCACGGCTTAACGTCCCATCCGATGGACGGCGGCCTTTCCAAGCCCATCGGTGTCCCCTACTGACCATGGGCAGAGCGGGAATTTTTGCGGAGATAAATCTCAACGCTGACCCAGCTGGGACTCGAACCTGGGAACTACAGATTACGAGCCTGGCGCGCTACCGACTGAGCCACCCCCGCCTCGAATTTGGTGCAAGCAACATGGAGCTATCTTGTCTGGTGTCAACAGTATAAGCCGGTGGTGGCGGTGTGATCATGTGAGGAATGTTTTCCTGGCTCATTTTGGCCCCCAATACCCATCGAATGACATCTGAACGCCACAGCGTATTGAACATCGTTGCTGACCAAGCTCATCTCTTCATAATAAATAAAATAAATAGCCCCTCAAGCAACTGTTTGCCACAGAGGTCCGACAGGAGTCTGTAAGTTTAATACGCCATAGTAGAAGGTCTGTGAGGATACTGGGACCTCAGCAGAAAAACAATACACACACATTCATTTCTTACCCGGGGCTCGAACCCATGTCCCTTAAATCTGTTGCCATGACTACAGTTTATCCTCACTCGGATGAACACGTTCAGAATGATAACGCACCTGCTCACAAGGCACGTATCGTCACCAAATGTTTGCAGAAACATGCCAATGAGTTTTCCCTGCTTCATTGGCCTGCACGGCCCCACATCTCAACCCTATCAAGCACCTTTGGGATGAGGTGGCAAGGGCTGTTCGCGAGACTGTGTCATTGTCTTTGCAGCAACTGCGCGAGACAATCCCTTCAGCATGATCAAAATTCCTGCATAATTCATCCAGCATCTTGTAAATTCCATACGCTGAAGAATTGGGGCTGTTCCGAAGGCCAAAGGAGGCTCAACACGCTACTATGTAGGTGTACAGTCGCTCAAAAAAATATTCGAACACTATGGTTGATTACAGAATTCAGAAAAAATATCTGGCAACGATTTTTTTTTTAGAAATTAGTGATCTGGCAACCTTCGTGTCACGTGATTACAGAATTCAGGAAAATATCTGGAGAGTGTACAGCAACTGTACACGCTCCAGTTACCGTTCACAGCAAACTGGAGCGTGTGCAGTTACTGCACACGCTCCAGTTTGCTGTGAACGGCAACTGCACACTCTCAATATTTCCGTGAGTGAGCCCACACGATCCAGGTCTTTGTGAGCTCACACGATCCAATGTGCTGTGAACATTAACCGCAACCGCTCCAGTTTGCTGTGAACGGTAACTGCACACGCTTCATATTCATTGCATTATACATTCATACGCATTATATATATTAAAAAAATATCCGAACACTACGGTTGATTACAGAATTCAGAAAAAAATCTGGCAACGATTTCTTTTAGAAATTAGTGATCTGGCAACCTTCGTGTCACGTGACACGAATATCTCAATCCGAAATCTCACAAGGAAATTTATCCTACATTTTGAAACTACAGAGTTTCTGATACAATCTAAAATCAGAACCAAAGTATACAAAACTGGATCTAATACGTTTAGTTCGTGACAAACAGCATATATTAATCAATATAAAGAAAAATGCGCACCTGAAAACTGATATTTCTCCTTCTTCCTATCTTAAAAAAAAATAAATACTCCCTCAAGCAGCTGCTTGCCACAGAGGTCTGACAGGAGCCTGTCACTTTATATGCCATAGCAGAAGGTCTGAGAGGATGGCAGGACCTCAGGAACGTGTACAGCAACTGTACACGCTCCAGTTACCGTTCACAGCAAACTGGAGCGTGTGCAGTTACTGCACACGCTCCAGTTTGCTGTGAACGGTAACTGCACACGCTCAGTATTTCTGTGAGTGGGCCCACACGATCCAGGTTTTTGTGAGCTCACACGATCCAATGTAAATAAAATAAAAATAAATCCCCCCTCAAGCAGCTGCTTGCCACAGAGGTCTGACAGGAGCCTGTCAGTTTATATGCCATAGCAGAAGGTCTGAGAGGATGGCAGGACCTCAGGAACGTGTAAAGCAACTGTACACGCTCCAGTTACCGTTCACAGCAAACTGGAGCGTGTGCAGTTACTGCACACGCTCCAGTTTGCTGTGAACGGTAACTGCACACGCTCAGTATTTCTGTGAGTGGGCCCACACGATCCAGGTTTTTGTGAGCTCACACGATCCAATGTAAATAAAATAAAAATAAATCCCCCCTCAAGCAGCTGCTTGCCACAGAGGTCTGACAGGAGCCTGTCAGTTTATATGCCATAGTAGAAGGTCTGGGAGGATGGCAGGACCTCAACAGAAAAAATGACACATACATCCATGCCTTATCTGGGGCTCGAACCCAGGTCCCTTAGATCAGTAGCCAAGCGTGCTAACCACTAATTCTTTTACTATGTTTTTTCCCTTTTTTGCAAGACCATGTGTGGAAAAAATATATCTGTATTTGTACAGTTTAAAAAAAAATTAAAAAATGGATAAGTGACAGATATTTTTCTTCAAAATATTAGTTGCTTATAAACATTTGATAGCTTTCATATCGATAACTAAATCGTAATCCTTCTGCAGTTATGATCAAGAAACAGAAGGAGAGGAGAAATCACCTGACTGACACAGTTGCGAATTCCTTTTTTAAACTTTATAAACAATCGCCCCCCCATAAAGAAAAACTTTTAGTTAGTCATAAATCTTAAATCTCTCTTTCCACTCTGCAAGCTACAAGTTGGGTTGGGTTGTTTTACCTCTGAGCGGCACCTTTTTGCACACCATGGGCTAAATGGCCAGGTCACATGGATCCCGAAGGCTCAGAGAAGGTTGGGGGAGGGGACCCACTGGAATAGCTGTTGGGAGACAGATGGTAGCCTCCCGTCAAGGCCATCCAGCGTGTTCTTTAACGTGCACAGGGTATGGCTCTCCTGCACACGGGGCCACGGCTTAACGTCCCATCCGACGGACGGCGGCCTTTCCAAGCCCATCGGTGTCCCCTATACTGACCATGGGCAGGGCGGGGAATTTTGCGGAGATAAATCTCAACGCTGACCCATCTGGGACTCGAACCTGGGAACTACAGATTATGAGCCTGGCGCGCTACCGACTGAGCCACCCCCGCCCCTCAAGCTACAAGTGATTAAGTTTATAAATATAATAATGAAAACTTCTTTTCCTTCCTAAGTCTCCATTTTGGGCTTAATTCTGGAGAGAGAATTCTTGCTCTTCCTAACGGATGTGCTGCCTTTATAAGATTATCCTCCCGGCATGTTATCGATTTTCATTTTTCCGTTGATAGTTTTCATCGAACAATTTTCGCACTTCTTTATCTGAATAACCGGAACGACTAATAATTAGGAGGAAGTGGAAGGGGGGTGAGGAGGTTTATAAAAAGAAAACACTTCGGTACAGTTTACTTAACGAAAAGTCAACATCGGTGGTCGGAAGAAGTTCGTCTTCAAATTTGAAGTAAGCTTTCTCTTTGAAATTCTAAACTTTTGTTCCCTTTCATGATTGTTGGCTCTTAGTGATTGAATTGGCGTCGCCCTCTTTTATTCATCTTCTTCAAACTTGGATGATATTCTATTGGCCGACGGTTGTTTAGGAGAAAACCTGCGAGATGATGACTTCGCTTTAACATCTCCATTCATCATCTTTAAGTGCTTGAAATTGAGGTTGATCGTGTTTACTTGTCCCGGCAAATAAAGTGTCTAGAACGAATGGCCATCTGATACTTTTGACTTTTTTATCTGTTGGAGAATATGCTTTCTTTTTATGTGCGTTTATCATTAGGGAGTTTGTTTCAGTTTCGTGGGCTTAGATGGATTAGAGGAAATCTTGATCGGCGGCTCAGTGGTCCAGAGCATCTGACATGTTATCAGGAGGTCGTGGGTTGGGTTGTTTTACCTTTGAGCGGCACTTTTTTGCACACCATGGGCTAAATGGCCAGGTCACATGTACCCCGAAGGCTCAGAGAAGGTTGGGGGATGGGACCCACTGGAATAGCTGTTGGGAGACAGATGGTAGCCTCCCGTCAAGGCCATCCAGCGTGTTCTTTAACGTGCACAGGGTATGGTCTCCCGCACACGGGGCCACGGCTTAACGTCCCATCCGACGGACGGCGGCCTTTCCACGCCCATCGGTGTCCCCTACTGACAGTGGGCAGGGCGGGAAATTTTGCGGAGATAAATCTCAACGCTGACCCAGCTGGAACTCGAACCCAGGAGGTCGTGTGTTCGTATCCCAACCGTGCTCAAGACAATTTTTCCTTTAAAATTGATGGACGTTTTCAGAGTGATATCTTCCTTCGTAATTGAACGAATACGTCGAAAAATCTCTTCAATTTAATTAACTTAGAATAATTTGTAAAACTACATGTCGGTAATTTAAAAAAGACTGAGATAACTTAGAAGCTCAGTTGGGTTTGTTTCTCATACCTCATACAAACACATTCATACCATCCGGGGACTCGAACGCAGACAGTTCACCTCGAGCCAACGCAATACCACTGCGCCACCTAGGAGACAATTTCTATCCAATATTTGGTAAAGCACATTTTTTTTGGAAAATAGGCTAATATCACAATATAGCTCTCAGTTAATTATTAGTCATTAATAAACCATCAGACTAATTTCCTTTACTCTCAAACAATATATCGAACTTCAAGTTTGCAAAACCTTGACGGCGGTTATCAAATAGCAATATGTGCTGGCGCTGATAAAGATTTGCGAATAAGACGTTGCTCATGCGTGTATGTGGATAGGACATTACTCATGAGGGTGCAGATTAGACGTTGCTCATGCGAGTAAGAATAGAGCGTTGTTTATGAGGGTGTGGATAGGGAGTTGCTCATGAGGGTTTGGATAGGGACGTTGATCATGCGAGTGCAGGGGGATAGCGTAGGCCACCTTCACAACCCCCCAGCCTCGTGAAGGACAACTTCACGAGGGTGTGCATAAGACATTGGTCATGGGTTGGATTGTCTTACCTCTGAGCGGCACTTTTTTGCACACAACGGGCTAAATGGCCAGGTCACATGGACCCCGAAAGCTCAGAGAAGGTTGGGGGAGGGGACCCAGTGGAACAGCTGTTGGGAGACAGATGGTAGCCTCCCGTCAAGGCCATCCAGGTGTTCTTTAACGTGCACAGGGTATGGCTCTCCCGCACACGGGGCCACGACTTAACGTCCCATCCGACGGAAAGCGGCCTTTCCAAGCCCATCGGTTTCCCCTACTGACCGTGGGCAGGGTGGGAACCTGGGAACTACAGATTACGAGCCTGGCGCGCTACCGACTGAGCCACTCCCGCCCCACATTGCTCATGCTGGCGTGGATAAAACGTTGTTTATGAAGATGAAGGTGCCGATGGGGATAAACCTTTGTCATCAGGGCAAAGCTCTATTGATAATTCTTGTAGGTTCCATTTTAACTGCATCGCTGTTGAAATGCACGCTTCACTATATTTTCAGACTTGCGTATTTGCTGAGAAATGTTTGATATAGTCTCCGCAAAATTTCCCGCCCTGCCCACGGTCAGTAGGGGACACCGATGGGCTTGGAAAGGCCGCCGTCCGTCGGATGGGACGTTAAGCCGTGGCACCTTATACGGGAGAGCCATACCCTATGCACGTTAAAGAACACGCTGGATGGCCTTGACGGGAGACTACCATCTGTCTCCCAACAGCTGTCCCAGTGGGTCCCCGCCTCCAACCTTCTCTGAGCCTTCGGGGTCCGTGTGACCTGGCCATTTAGCCCATGGTGTGCAAAAAAAGTGCCGCTCAGATGTAAAACAACCCAACCCTGATATAGTAGCTATGTAAAAATAAACAAGTCTACTGGTTAACGAGAAAGGTTCACTAATTCTTGGCCTAATTCTCGCAAAGCATCATTACATCACGTTGATGTCAGAGTAATGGTTATTGATATCATCATTCACGTTGTCTAGGAGCAAGTTGTTACAGAGTTGAAGTATCACCGAAATGTCAGAATTATTTACGAGGACCAGTTCCATTAACGAGAGAGAGGTAAATGGCATTACGGGATGCCGATAATGATATTCGTTTGGGCAAGTCCCATTAAGCGAAACTTATATCGCTTCAGATAAATTTTCTGCCTCTAATTATAAGCAACTGGGAAAATGTATTAACGCCGAGCATATTGAGTATCGGACTTGAATACGTTTAGAAATCAAAGACCTTGACCTGTTAGCAGTGCAGATTATAATAGCGCAAGAGTTGACAGGCGATCGAATAAACCTTTCGATATTATTAAGTCTCAAGGCAATTCCTCTTTGGATAATTTCTCCATTTTTCCGTTACATAGTTCTCGCTGGAGAAATTAAAATGTTTCGATGAAAAGAGAAAAATGAGCAGGGTTCGAATCCCAGATGAAGAATGGATTGTGTTGATTTTATGTTGGTATCGTTTTCGCCACTTTGGCTTATTTATTTATTATTTGACAGTTTTAATTTGTTTTAATTATTATTAATTTTATTTATTATATTAACATTACATTCCTCTGGTAGTGTTTAGTTATATACTTCTGCATCAAAGCAACTGAGAAGACGAAAAACTTAGAATATTCATTAATAACATTACATATATCAGAGGGGCGGGGATGGCTCAGTTGGTAGCGCGACAGGATCGTAATCTGTAGTTCCCAGGTTCGAGTCCCAGCTGGGTCAGCGTTGAGATTTATCTCCGCAAAATTTCCCCGCCCTGCCCACGGTCAGTAGGGGACACCGATGGGCTTGGTAAAGACCGCCGTCCGTCGGATGGGACGTTAAGCCGTGGCCCCGTGTGCGGGAGAGCCATACCCTGTGCACGTTAAAGAACACGCTGGATGGCCTTGACGGGAGGCTACCATCGGTCTCCCAACAGCTGTTCCAGTGGGTCCCCTCCCCCAACCTTCTCTGAGCCTTCGTGGTCCATGTGACCTGGCCATTTAGCCCATGGTGTGCAAAAAAGTGCCGCTCAGAGGTAAAACAACCCAACCCAAGTCTTTGCACATACTTTTCATAACTATTCGCTAATCTGTAGTTTTACATATGAGCGACATGATCGAACCAAAGTAATCTCTTCCTTCAATAAGATGATGATTAGAAGGATTTAGCACTCATCTCAGTTAGGATTCATTAAGTACATAATAAAACCACCTGATACAATAAAGTCTGTAATTAAAGAACTTATTTTAAAAGAGCTCTTTTAAGGTCAGTAGTACGGAGCCCAATGTTTAAAATTTATGCAAAAAAGTGTAATAATTTCCATTTCATGTAAAATGAAATATCAGCTTTTTAAAGCATAAGCAGAATTGAATTTTTTTTTGTCCTGGGCCGTCCCATGGCCGAGTGGTTAGCGCGCTTGGCTACTGATCTAAGGGAACTGGGTTCGAGCCCCGGGTAAGGCATGGTTGTTTGTGTCGTTTTTCTGCTGAGGTCCTGCCATCCTCTCAGAGCTTCTACTGTGGCATATAAACTGACAGGCTCCTGTCAGACCTCTTGTGGCAAGCAGCTGCTTGAGGGGGTATTTATCTTATTTTTTTATTTTTGTCCTGAAACATCGTGACAGATTTTTTCTTACCTTCCAGCCAACTCACCGAAACTAAAATCTATGAAAAAAGAATCTTGACAGAAACTGATAACATCTACATACTTTCGTAAACATCCGATGCAAAATTCTACCCTACTTATGCTTGAATTGGTGCCGAAGAAAGTTTTAGAAGGAGTTCTTTATTACTAAATGTTCATAACTCTTTAGAAATTGAATTAATAATGGTTTAAAAGATTTACGAGATCTGATTTTGATGTTTGCTTCGTTTTCGGAGACATTATGTGTTTGCAAAATGGCAATTTGAGAGGAATGGTTTTTCTCTGGAAATGATTTCTCGTGGCTTCATTATCAGCACGAGAAATTGATTGTAGCCATATTAAGAAAAATTAAATGCTAAGCACATACGCTGAGAATTATGAGGTAAACTCATAATAAAAGATGGCTTTTTTGAGAATATAATAGCTTTTATTTTTCGATTATAACTCATAACTAATCATCATAAAATAGACAAAGATTGTGAACGGCCATCATACTTTATACGGCTTTCGTTCAAGGAAACGATTTTGTAATAAAAATAACGAATGCAATAAGTTTTAAATATATGCATGAATGAGGTTGGGTTGTTTTACCTCTGAGCGGCTCTTTTTGCACACCATGGGCTAAATGGACAGGTCACATGGACCCCAAAGGCTCAGAGAAGGTTGGGGGAGGGGACCCACTGGACAGCTATTGGGGGACAGATGGTAGCCTCCCATTAAGGCCATCCAGAGTGTTCTTTAACGTGCACAGGGTATGGCTCTCCCGCACACGGGGCCACGGCTTAACGCCCCATTTGACGGACGGCGGCCTTTCCAAGCCCATCGGTGTCCCCTACTGACCGTGGGCAGGGCGGGGAATTTTGCGGAGATAAATCTCAACGCTGACCCAGCTGGAACTCGAACCTGGGAACCACAGATTACGAGCCTAGCGCGCTACAGATGTATATTAAATACAAATTATGGACCTTTTTAAATTTCGGTTATTGAAATTTTCTGATGATCGCACACTTGAGAACCAATGTTTCATTGGTTATTTAGCTTACAAATTGACTTCCCACTAAAAAAAAAATTACCCCCTGAGAGATTTGACCAGATTCCGCCCCCTTTATTCTTCAGTATAAGGGTGTACTATTGGAAATAAGTGTGATGATACAGTTTTAAATATAAGTTTAAGTTTTTAAAACCCTATTTAAAATAGCTGAACGACGCTTCTGCAAATGATAAAAACAATTAAATGACCAATAATATCTGGATCGCCTTCGATTCGGGACTGCAGAGCGACTTTAGTTTAATGATGATTCTCTTAATTCGTCGCTGATCGAATGTTTTCTTTTCAGAAAATTTTTTCTAGTGTAGGTTTTTAATAATTGTCTTAAAAGTTGTGCTGACCTATCAAGGACATAGTGATTTTATTATTATTCTACGTTTAAGTTCCCTTTCGCTAGGGGGCGGGAGTGGCTCAGTCGGTAGCGCTTCAGGCTCGTAATCTGCAGTTCCCAGGTTCGAATCCCAGCTGGGTGAGCGTTGAGACTTATCTCCGTAAAATTCCCCGCCCTGCCCACGGTCAGTAGGGGACACCGATGGGCTTGGAAAGACCGCCGTCCGTCGGATGGGACGTTAAGCCGTGGCTCCGTGTGCGGGAGAGCCATACCCTGTGCACGTTAAAGAACACGCTGGATAGCCTTGACGGTAGGCTACCATCTGTCTCCCAACAGCTGTTCCAGTGGGTCCCCTCCCCAACCTTCTCTGAGTCTTCGGGGTCCGTGTGACCTGGCCATTTAGCCCATGGTGTGCAAAAAAGTGATGCTCAGAGGTAAAACAACACAACGTTAAAGAACACGCTGGATGGCCTTGACGGGAGGCTACCATCTGTCTCCCAACAGCTGTTCCAGTGGGTCCCCTCTCCCAAACTTTTTTGAGCCCTCGGGGTCCTTGTGACCTGGCCATTTAGCCCATGGTGTGCAAAAAAAGTGATGCTCAGAGGTAAAACAACACAACGTTAAAGAATACGCTGGATGGCCTTGACGGGAGGCTACCATCTGTCTCCCAACAGCTGTTCCAGTGGGTCCCCTCCCCAACCTTCTCTGAGTCTTCGGGGTCCGTGTGACCTGGCCATTTAGCCATGGTGTGCAAAAAAAGTGCCACTCAGAGGTAAAACAACCAAAATCCCTTTCGGCTAATAAAGGGTTCCTCTGAAATAACATCTAGTTATTCCCATGGACAACCAATTAGTAGATACGTTATTCTACATTTTATTCTTATTATTCCACCATAAAAAGCTGACTAGTTCGCACCCACATACTTATAACTATACCAGTAATTCTCCATCCAAACAGAGTTAGATATCAAAATCCTTCCGATTCGTCCTATCAGGGAAACATCTTCTTCCGCAATATCTGCAACTATTTCGAGGGATTTATTCGAGCCATTTTCTCTAAGCACAAAGAACATAGTAAGTTATTAACTCCGTTTGCAGTATCCGTGGCTTCTCGCTTGTTGGCTTGCTGGTTCCCGGAGGAAAAAAGAAAGAGAGCCTCCTCCTCCTCCTCCTCTCTTTCCATCTGGACTACCTCAGATGGGTAAGTGAAGCTGCTGACGGTTGAGGAGGTTGCTGGTGGGGAGGGAGGAGAGAAGTAGAAGGAGGGGAAGAAGTAATGAAGATAGCAAACAAGATGATGCCGAGGAGCATGCCACCAGTCAATGATGGGGAGAGGGGGGGGGGGAAGGAGAAAAAGAGGAATTCCTCGAGCTGATATTGGATATGACAGTGGCCAGATAAAAACAAGAGAGTTAGGCATCACTTCTCAAGTCGAACAGTTGATGGCTTTAACATTTGTCCTTTTTTATCTCTTTTATCGAATGGAAGAAGTTTCCGACACAAATCTGATTCTGTTTTTCGTTCTAATGTTGCTGAGTCGGAGTTCGTTAAGAGAAGAGAACTTGGGGGGGGGGGGGGGGGAATAGTCTCTTGAAGCTATTCCTCCCCCCAAGTTCCCCTTCCAGAAAAATCGCGAAACTTATTTTTTATTTATTACAGTGATTAAATTACAATCACCAAAAATTAAGAACACGAGATTAACCTATTAAGACAGTCGCTTATGTTATTTATTAAAAGTTGGAATTTTTTTTTTATACGACACGGTCGACTTATTATTTGTCGCGTCATTCATTAAAGTTCTGATGTAACACATTTTTAGAAAACTGCTCAAACTAGCAAAAGTTGTGTTTTTAAAAATTTTTATGCGGTGTTTTATCCTGATGATGATGGTGATAAAGACAAATTTATTTTTTCGAAAGAAACCTGAGACTTTTTAAACGAAAAAAGACTGAGATAATGCAGAAGCTTTGGGGGCGGGGGTGGCTCAGTCGGTAGCGCGCCAGGCTCGTAATCTGTAGTTCCCAGGTTCGAGTCCCAGCTGGGTCAGCGTTGAGATTTATCTCCGCAAAATTCCCCGCCTTGCCCACTGTCAGTAGGGGACACCGATGGGCTTGGAAAAGCCGCCGTCCGTCGGATTGGACGTTAAACCGTGGCCCCGTGTGCGGGAGAGCCATAACATGTGCACGTTAAAGAGCACTCTTGATGGCCTTGACGGGAGGCTACCATCTGTCTCCCAACAGCTGTTCCAGTGGGTCCTCTCCCCCAACCTTCTCTGAGCCTTCGGGGTCCATGTGACCTGGCCATTTAGCCCATGGTGTGCAAAAAAGTGCCGCTCAGAGGTAAAACAACCCAACCCAACCCAGAAGCTTTGTGTGAGCTTATTCTAATTTCTCCTATATCATACAGTAACTTACACAGGGACAGAGCCATTAATATAATAGTTAATGTGAGGGCCAGATCTAGGAAAAAAATTAGGGTGGGTGAGCAAAAGGCGCAATCGAGCCGGAAATAGGTAAAAGGGGGAAAAGGTTGGGTTGGGTTGTTTTACGTCTGAGCGGCACTTTTTTGCACACCATGGGCTAAATGGCCAGGTCACAAGGATCCCGAAGGCTCAGAGAAGGTTGGGGGAGGAGACCCACTGGAATAGCTGTTGGGAGACAGATGGTAGCCACCCGTCAAGGCCATCCAGCGTGTTCTTTAACGTGCACAGGGTATAGCTCTCCCGCACACGGGGTCACGGCTTAACGTCCCATCCGACGGACGGCGGCCTTTCCAAGCCCATCGGTGTCCCCTACTGATCGTGGGCAGGGCGAGGAGTTTTGCGGAGATAAATCTCAACGCTGACCCAGCTTGGACTCGAACCTGGGAACTGCAGATTACGAGCCTGGCGCGCTACCGACTGAGACACCCCCGCCCCAGGGTGGGTGGGTGTTGTCTCGAAAATTAACTACGCGCCATGCTCTTAAACTGCAGCTCTTATAGATTTAAGTCTCTACTTTTCCTCCTTTGGTATTTCCTCCGATAAATCCCTCTCTGATCTCGGTTTGAAAGCGGACACCGGTGGTTTTCGTGAGGCTGCTGTCCAAAGGCGTTCTCCTTTCTCTCAAGTCTTGTGAAAAGTGCACTTAATATAATCCGTTAATAAACTTAGCATTTTGTTCAGTAAATTAGTGAACAGAATTAATAGGTGCGTAATCCATTAACCACCTCACCAATTGATCTTTCATTGTGTGACAGTAATGAAAATGAATTAAATCACATAAAAATCAAATGTTAGGTTAATGAAGGAATTCACATTTCCTAAAGTGAACCTTAGGGGAATGTTTCGCCATGAAAATTTTGCGAACAGCTCATTTAAAGAGATCAAGATCAAAAATTTATTTCCAGTGATATTTTTTCCTAAAATTTTTTTTTATGTTACGGAGTTTGTTTCAGGGGACAGCCATATTCTAATCTGTACTATTCGCGAATGATTTTGTGTAGTGCATATTATATCGAAGAAAATCTCGGTTGTATTATTTTTGTTTTCCGAATGACAGGGGCGGGGGTGACTCAGTCGGTAGCGCGCCAGGCTCGTAATCTGTAGTTCCCAGGTTCGAGTCCCATCTGGGTCAGCGTTGAGATTTATCTCCGCAAGAATTCCCCGCCCTGCCCACGGTCAGTAAGGGACACCGATGGACTTGGAAAGGCCGCCGTCCATCGGATGTGACGTTAAGCCGTGGGCCCGTGTGCGGGAGAGCCATACCCTGTGTACGTTAAAGAACATGGTGGATGGCCTTGACGGGAGGCTACCATCTGTCTCCCAACAGCTGTTCCAGTGGATCCCCTCCCCCAACCTTCTCTGATCCTTCGGGGTCCATGTGACCTGGCCATTTAGCCCATGGTGTGCAAAAAAGTGCCGCTCAGAGGTAAAACAACCCAACCTTGTATCTCCTCTTGTGCTGAAAGAGATGAAACAGAGAAAATCGTTAGAAAGAAGAGAAGCTGATAGTCTTCCCAGTGTAGTGTAAAAGAGAGACTGCAGAGGGAGGGATGCAAGCGCCGAGAAATATGCTCGTGGTTGGCGAAGCTCATTACATCTCCATTAAGCATCCCATCATGCCTCGGCGGCGTCTGCTTCCATCTCTTCCAATGAGAAAGATCCCATCTTCTTCCTCTTCATTGCTTGCATCCAGCTACAGAAAATGTTCCCACTAGTCTCTTCGATTTGTTTCTCTAACTTTCACACCACTTTTTTCTGTCTTCCTTTCCCGCGCTCGAGAAACTTTCCCTCATCCATGGAGCTCTCTCTGTTCAGCCCGATTCGCTCCGATGAGAGAGGCTGAAGATGCTTGAGGAGCCGGAACGGAGGATTAAGATGAAATGCAACGGATTGCGAAATGTCGTATCGTTCAAAGATGAGAATTGTGATGGGAGCAAGGATGCTTTTTTCCTCCCTTCATATTCTTCTCGCGAAACGGATGAATGTATAATGTAACCACGGTGACTATAGCAGCCAAGCGAGGAAATTTTCTATGTTACCATCTCGTCTAGTAAATTCACATCTTTATGAGCAAAACTGGGGAGAGTCGGTTTTTGAATGCCATGACAACGAAAATTATTCGGAGGCGACTATAAAGAGATTTGTTCTGATGAAACACAAAACATTGCGAACATTTAAATAACAGGTGTACGAATAAGAGAGTAACAAATTTAGCTTCTGAAGCGATCTGTTTTAATCTCATTTTTTTTTCTCAATGTCTCATTTTTCAATTATCTCATTTTTCTCTCTCAATTATCTCATTTTTTTTTTCGGGATTAAAGGGTTGGTTGGGTTGTTTTACCTCTGAGCGGCACTTTTTTGCACACCATGGGCTAAATGGCCAGGTCAGATGGACCCTGAAGGCTCAGAGAAGGTTGGGGGAGGGGACCCACTGGAATAGCTGTTGGGAGACAGATGGTAGCCTCCCGTCAAGGCCATCCAGCGTGTTCTTTAACGTGCACAGGATATGGCTCTCCCGCACACGAGGCCACGGCTTAACGTCCCATACGACGGACGGCGGCCTTTCCAAGCCCATCGGTGTCCCCTACTGACCGTGGGCAGGGCGGGGAATTTTGCGGAGATAAATCTCAACGCTGACCCAGATGGGACTCGAATCTGGGAACTACAGATTATGAGCCACCCCCGCCCCGGGGTTAATGGGACAATTGCAATGAGACGGAATTCTTTTAAAACTGACTCGTCAAACAGTCGAAATAAACTTAAAAAGCGTCAGAATCGATGCGGAAACTGAAATAACAACAAATCGCCTCTGTGAAATATGCGTTTTCAAAGAGAATGGCGTTTGCCATTTTACAAATTTTAAACTTCTCGAGCGAATGAATGATTTGCAAATAGTAATATCCATCCACCCCAAAATCAAAATCTATCCCACCCCAAAAATAATACTTCACACTTATCGCTTTTAAAAAAACTGCGTTTTTTCACCCCCTGTAAGGATAAAGGGAATTTGATCAAGGATATTGAAAATTTAATATGAATTAATTAATATAAGTTAATTAATAAATCAGAAGGTAGAGGAGGCAAGTGCTGTGTCATTTCGAACCCCATTGGCCAACGCATTCTTCAATCAAGCTTTTAAATCTGTAACACGCGATATTCGTTCGAAGGTTTGCATTTTTCAGAGAAGGTTGGGCTCAGAGCTCAGAGAATTGCTCAGAGAAGGTTGGGGACCCACTGGAAGAGCTGTTAGGAGACAGATGGCAGCCTTCCTTCAAGGCCATCACAGCGTGTTCTTTAACGTGCACGGAGTATGGCTCTGTCTCGTACACGGGGCCACGGCTTAACGTCCCATCGGACGGACGGCGGCCTTTCGAAGCCCATCGGTGTCCCCTACTGGCCGTGGGTAAGGCGGAAAGTTTTGCGGAGATAAACCTCAACGCTGACCCAGCTGGGACTCGAACCTGGGAACTGCAGATGGGGACTGGCGCGCTACCGACTGAGCCACCCCCGCCCCATGTCTTGATGAGTGAATAGAATGATCACCTCGCTAAGGACTGAACCAAAACCATCTTTAAAATTTTAAAATAGTAGGTTAAGAGAGCTTTCCTTTTTTTTTGAAGGAGAAGAGGTGGCCCAGTCGGTAGCGTACCAGGTTCGTAATCTGCAGTTCCCAGGTTCGAGTCCCAGCTGGGTCAGCTTTGAGATATATCTCCGCAAGACTTCCCACCCTGCCCACGGTCAGTAGGGGACACCGATGGGCTTGGAAAGGCCACCGTCCGTCAGATGGGACGTTAAGACGTGGCCCCGTTTGCGGGAGATTCATACCCTGTGCATGTTAAAGAACATGCTGAATGTCCTTGACGGGAGGCTACCATCTGTCTCCCAACAGCTGTTCCAGTGGGTCCCCTCCCCCAACCTTCTCTGAGCCTTCGGGGTCCATGTGACCTGGCCATTTAGCCCATGGTGTGCAAAAAAGTGCCGCTCAGAGGTAAAACAACCAAACAACCAACTCCAAAACTTGTTAAATAGGCAATCCAAACTCGTGGGAAAAGTTTTAGTAATCGAAATATCACTTGACACAAATATAAAGTAGTACACAAATAACTCAAAATAAAAATCCTAGTTGTTACATAATGAGAAGTACTTTCCCATTTATTTTACACACTTCATCCACCTCACCCTCACGTGAGAGCGGATGTCACTTCACTGACTATCTCTTTTACACAGAAGTTTGACATCCTGAAAATGTTTACTGTTAATATCCAAAAAACATCCTGAAATTTGAATTTCTGTTGTGTGGACATTGGCTCTGCATCCTATAAAGACTGATCATTCACACACAATGAAATTATCCGCAAGACTCCCCTCCCTGCCCACGGTCAGTAGGGGACACAGATGGGCTTGGAAAGGCCTCCGCCCGTTAAATGTGACATTAAGCCGTGGCCCCGTGTGCGAGAGATCCATACCCTGTGTACATTGAACACGCTGGATGGCCTTGACGAGAGGTTACCATCTGTCTTCCAATATTTGTTCCAGTGGGTCCCCTACCCCAACCTTCTCTGAGCCTTCGGGGTTATTGTGACCTGGCCATTTAGCCCATGGTGTGCAAAAAAGTGCCGCTCAGAGGTAATACAATCCAACTTTAAAGATCATGCTGGATGGCCTTGTCGGGAGGCTACCATCTGTCTTCCAACAGCTGTTCCAGTGGGTCCCCTCCCCCAACCTTCTCGAAGCTTTCGGGGTCATTGTGACCTGGCCATTTAGCCCATGGTGTGCAAAAAAGTGCCCTCAGAGGTAAAACAACAACAACACAATAAAATTTACCTTCACACAGATTTTTATCAGCAAATAATCCTAATTATTCTAACTTCAAGCCCTGAGATTTCGGCTCCTGTAACCTCCTTTAAAATATTAAGAAAATAAACATTTTTCTCAAAGCGATCAATACGTTTAATAACACTTCTGGTCTTTTAATCTAACATTCCTTGCACCGGCATATCTGTGAAATCCTGAAATCGGTGAAGGCTTCAATCGTACCTTGTTGCAAATGAATTGTTTTTAACACCTATTCTGATTTATCTGAATTTTTCCCTGTCGGTTTCACTTATTCTATCCGCTTCTTTTTCCTACGCAGTAAATCTACTGCAAGAAAAGAACTTTCTCCGCCTTCGGACCGAGCTTATCCTTTCTCCCGGGCTTCTCAGCAATGCTTTAAAGGAGGCTGCAGGTGTGGCGAAAGCAATGCCGTTAGTTCCACTCTCGTGCTTAAGGCAACAACATTCTCAGGGATTGCCATCGCTTGGACGGTAACTCCAGAGTCTCTAAAAATAGACTTTTCAATCCTGATCGTAGCAACAGCAATAAAATTCTCTTCTCAGCGTCAGCTGCTGGAAGCCCAGCATCTCTTCCGATCCCGACGACTGCATCAGAGAGAGCCTCATCCTCATCCGTTCTCTAAATGCCAGATCTGTAGGGAGGAGAGAGCCCGCATCAACCACCAGTCACGTGGTTTACGCACAGATGACGTCATGCGATGAAGTCAAACCATCCTACTTTCCTCCGCTGCGCATACCTCACTCGCGCGTTTCATCTCCACCCTCACTTCGCTCCTCATCCCCCTCTCCCCTTTGGCTGACGGCCAATGGGGATGATTGATTACCGACTCCAGGTATCACGAATCTTTACTCTCTACCGCAGACTGGCTACCAAGCTTCAAAGCACTTCGAACTCTAAAGGAAATACAACGACAAGGAATGGAAAGATTTTCATCCATTACTTGCAGAGGGGAACGCTCGTGGATTCGGGGAGAATTCGTTGTGCTTTTTATTGACCGTATTGAAGGAGGCAAAGGGCATTTCATTGACCCACCCTCAAGCACATGCCTCCTTCACAGGTGGTGGTGGTTCGAGTTCACTGATCGAAGACACCAGAAGCAATGGGGAATGCAAAATAAGAATTTTAAGGAGATTATAAAGAGACAGATAAATTATCTTAAATATGAATAAAGATACTACTACGCAATACAGAGAGAGATAATAAATTCAAAAATGCTAAATAATAAAGATGCTAAACGAAGAGGTAAAGGGATGACTAATAGAGATACAGGGATGACTAATAGAGATAAAGGTAGAGATAAAGGGATGACTAACAGAGATAAAGGTAGAGATAAAAGGATGACTAATAGAGATAAAGGTAGAGATAAAGGGATGACTAATAGAGATAAAGGTAGAGATAAAGGGATGACTAATACAGATAAAGGTAGAGATAAAGGGTTGACTAATAGAAATAAAGATAGAGATAAAGAGATGACTAATAGAGATAAAGGTAGAAATAAATTGATGACTAATAGAGATAAAGGGATGACTAACAGAGATAAAGGTAGAGATAAAGGGATGACAATAGAGCTAAAGGGTTGACTAATAGAGATAAAGGTAGAGATAAAGGGATGACTAATAGAGCTAAAGGGTTGACTAATAGAGATAAAGGTAGAGATAAAGAGATTACGAATAAAGATATTAAAAACCGAGATAAAGAAAATAACATCAAGATATTAAAAATAAGGAAAAATAGATTTTAGTCACATGAATAGAAATTCTGAATGCACAGATTAAAAAGAAAGATCAGATTAAAAAGAAAGATAAAATCTTAAACAGAAAGTTTATTTTTGATATAAAGACAAACTGAATCAACATTTTATTACTGAATCAACATTTTATTGATCTTTACAGGCAGATTTAGAAAGAACTTAAGAAATGCCGAATCTTTTGGCTTCATCGCCAGGCTGAGAAATCAACGAGATGTCATAACAATAAAAGAGTACGCATGGGAAGAATAATGTCACGATTCTGTTATGACAAAGTAGATTGAGCATTTCGAAGATGTTCTCAATAATAGGAGAATTTCTGATTCCGTATACTTAGCAAAAGAAGATAAATGCATTTCTGGATTCAGCTGCTGGCTACAGACCCGGATCTAGAAAAATATCGAGCGGCGGGGGGGGGGGGAGTCAAGAAACAAATTGAGCAGGTTGGGATGTTTTACCTCTGGGTGGCACTTTTTTGCACACCATGGGCTAAATGGCCAGGTCACATGGACCCCGAAGGCTCAGAGAAGGTTGGGGGAGGGGACCCACTGGAACAGCTGTTGGGAGACAGATGGTAGCCTCCCGTCAAGGCCATCCAGCGTGTTCTTTAACGTGCACAGGCTATGGCTCTCCCGTACACGGGGCCACGGCTTAACGTCCCATCCGACGGACGGCGGCCTTTCCATGCCCGTCGGTGTCCCCTACTGACCGTGGGCAGGGCGTGGAATTTTGCGGAGATAACCAGTTGAGACTCGAATCTAGGTTCTACAGATTATGAGTCTGGCAACCTTCTTGTCACGTGACACGAAGGTTGCCAAATCACTAATTTCTAAAAAAAAATCGTTGCGAGATATTTTTTCTGAATTCTGTAATCAGCCATAGTGTTCGGATATTTTTTTGAGCGACTGTACAGACACATTTATTTCATTTAAAATAAACGTTTTTTGTTTAATTAATTTGTTGGTCACATTAATTCTTTTTTCGTTTTCCAGGTGTGGACCTCACATTTTTGGCCATTTAATGGAAATTAAGGCATTAGAAAAGTAGGTCTCAACATTACTAACCTCACGCGAAATGACAGTAGTCCTCGTGACCTGGCCACTTAGTCCATTGTGCGCAAAAAAGGCCGCTCAGAGGTAAAGCAACCCAATCCATTTCGCAGTTGGAGTATATTTTTCGAAGTTATTAGCTGTTCACCAGTCGAGAAATATACTTTTATTCTCTATTTTAATTTCTTAACTAAAATTTCATATTATTGAGATTTAAACTGAGAGGCTTATTATGACATTAGAAAAGAATAAAATAAAAATTAAAATCTAAATTAAAAAAGAACAAATTTTCCACTTTTAAGCTCCGTTTAATCGAGTTTCGAGTTTTTAAAACACCCAACCTCAGGAGAGAGAGAGAGAATGAAAAAAAGAAACCCAATAAAATGAGTGATAAGATTGAAAATCTCACCACATAAAAATTCTTAACGTAAGTAAATGGATCCTTGAAGAGAAATGCTTTAAATGAAAGAGCTTAAGTGCCCGAATCTTAAATTCGCTGACTCCACAGCAAGTTAATAGATTAAAGAAACCTTGCTCTGGCTGGAAACAATTTTCTCCCTCAGCAAGCAGAAGAAAGGACAGAAAGAGAAAGGTAAAAAACCAGCGTCACAAAAAAATTCATGACACGTGAGTGATTTAAGCCTCTTGTTTGACTGGTCGTCTTCCTTTTTTTCCTCGGCGACCAATAATTTCTGCGCCACTGTCTCTCCTCCCCGCATCTTCCTCTCCCCGTCCCATTGCTGCTCGGGTCGTTGCTGATGTGGGGACGATTTAAAGGTCGGTCCGTGTCACTAGATGGCGCTGAAATACAACCCTCTGCCACCCATTATTCAAGGTTCCGAGATCGGCTATGAAGTTATCAGGACCATATCGGGTCCCTAGGAGTCGTCGTAATTACCGAGTAGCAACTCGTCTTGCTAGCTACTTCCATCACATTTTCCCCATCACCCTCCCCTCCCCATCCTCCCTCTCTTCCTCATCTTTCGCAGTCATCACCTTTTCCTCTTCTTCCTCTTTCTGCCACCACTACCACCTCTTCTTCCTCCTTCCTTTCTCCCTCCCCTCCCCTCATCCCACCTCGAATTATCCTCGGGACAGAGACCTTCTCCGCAGAGATGGCGCTGTGCGCAATTTATTACGCAACAATGGCTGGTCTTTTGCGTCACGTCTCGCGCCGCCGCGAGCTGCGCGGTGCGGGAGCGATAATGGAGAGATAAAGAGATGAATTTATTGTGGACTTTCAAATGAACGCGGAGAGGAAATTTTTCTTCATCCTTATCAGTCCTCTGCCAGGGAACAGAAGTCATCCGATTTCGGATGGCTTCTGGAGAACTGAAGGAAAAAAATGGGAGGAGAATGGGGGAGAGGAAAAAAGGGAAGGAGCAACTTTAAGATAATTGTCATGTTTTTGCAGACAAATTAGCATGCAGAGACAAACACAGAGGAACGCAAAAAAAAAAAGGGAGCGTTGGAGAGTTCTTTAGGCACAACGACGAATACAGGGAAAATGTTCTTCTCTTCTGCAAATTATTGTAGTTTATTCTTTATCTTTTAAACAGAGCGTTTTCGGTGAGAGATTGATGATCGACTAAATTGCTTTTTTACGATTCCGTTCTCTCCTTCCTTACCACGTGGGAGAGGAATTCAGAAATGAAGATCTGCACGTGGAAGAAGAAGAAGAAGAACAGGCTCCTCGGAAAAAAAAAAAGAATGGGGAGAATGCTTTAAAAGATCTGTCGATGTTTTTGTTTCTAAATGTCATTATTCGTTAACAGCATGGACGGAGTAATTAGCATGTTGTTCGTAAATATTAAGCGTGCATTAGGGAGATGTTTTGCGAGAGGCGAAGACTTCTTTTTTTTATGTTGCTTCATTTTTAGTTAAAGAATATCTGATAAATTCGGGTGGCATTTATACACTCCAGATAGAGATAAGAAGCGAAATTGGAAGAAAAATCGTACTTTTTTTTTTTCATTTTTATTTTCAGTTATTTTTCTCTTAGAAGTGAGAGCTTAAAACAGTTTTAACGAAAATGAAGCATTTCGGATAAAAAAAAAAGGAAGTTTTAAAGTTTTGGTTAGGGAGAATTTTTATGGGTGATTGGTATTTTTTTTTTGGAGTCAAATTTATCTTGAAATTTAGAACTAAATATTCCATTCAATGCATTGTTTGCATTTCATGCTTTAGAGCAGGCGTGTCCAAACCGCGGAGCGCGGGCCGCATGCGGCCATGGACAGCTAGTAATGCGACCCACAAAATCGTAAAGTTTACGTGTTTACGACATAAGCTTTAAACGTGTTATGGGATTTTTAACGAATTTTTGATATCCCACTAGTTTCATGTTGCCCTTTTTTTAATTTTATAATAAAAAACATAAGAAAATAAATGAAGTTTTATTATTCATATATATTAACTATATTGTATATGTTATGTGCGGCCCAAAACAATTCATCTTCACTCAATGTGGCCCAGGGGGAAGTCAAAGGGTTGGACACGCCTGCTTTAGAGCATGGCAAATCGGGGATACTCAGGCATAGATAGAGGCGAGAGGAAGGGGGCGAGGAGGGGGGGGCAGTGTCATTTGACCCAAGTGTGACCTGGGTTGGGTTGGGTTGTTTTACCTCTGAGCGGCACTTTTTTGCACACCATGGGCTAAATGGCCAGGTCACATGGACCCCGAAGGCTCAGAGAAGGTTGGGGGAGGGGACCCACTGGAACAGCTGTTGGGAGACAGATGGTAGCCTCCCATCAAGGCCATCCTGCGTGTTCTTTAACGTGCACAGGGTATGGCTCTCCCGCACCCGGGGCCACGGCTTAACGTCCCATCCGACGGACGGCGGATTTTCCAAGCCCAGCGGTGTCCCCTACTGGCCGTGGGTAAGGCGGAGAGTTTTGCGGAGATAAATCTCAACGCTGACCCAGCTGGGATTCGAACCTGGGAACTACAGATTACGAGCCTGGCGCGCTACCGACTGAGCCACCCCCGCCCCATTTTATTAAAATAAATAAATAAATACCCCCTCAAGCAGCTGCTTGCTATAGAGATCTGACAGGAGCCTGTCAGTTTATATGCCATAGAGTAGATCTTTGAGGAAGGTGAGACCTCAGAAGAAAAACAACACAAATATCCATGCCTTACCCGGGGCTCGAACCCAGGTCCCTTAGATCAGTAGTCAAGCGCGCTATCTACTCGGACATGGGATTACAAAATTTAAAATTTCTTTTAATAAATAAAGCAAAATCTGCTTTTAAAGTATCAATTAAATACACATATTCAGATATTATTCGGAAGTGAAGGGGGGGGGGGGAGTCTCGCATTTTGGACTGGCCCGGGACACATCTCACCTTTTATACCCATGGGCTTAAGCAGCTTAAGGCAGTACAGTCGCTCAAAAAAGTATCCGAACACTATGATTGATTACAGAATTCAGAAAAAAATATCTGGCAACGATTTTTTTTAGAAATTAGTGATCTGGCAACCTTCGTGTCACGTGACACTATGGTGGATTACAGAATTCAGAAAAAACATCTGGCAAAGATTTTTTTTTAGGAATTAGTGATCTGGCAACCTTCGTGTCACGTGACATGTGCCCGAATCTTAAATTCGTGGTTGCCAGATCACTAATTCCTAAAAAAAAAAATCGTTGCCAGATATTTTTTCTGAATTCCGTAATCCACCGTAGTGTTCGGAAGACTTTTTTGAGCGACTGTACCCTCCGACTGACTGCTGCCATTCTCATGACTTGAAGATTTCGGCAGCTTTCAAAGATCACAGATCATTGCCAATCACCTCTGAGTCAATTAATCAAATAAGTCAGTAATAAATAATAATTTTTGCATTTATAACAACGTTTGAGAAATCTAAATAGCTCATTCAGCTGATTCATGTTTAAAGATATATATATTATCTCGAAATATCTTCCTTAGTCTGTTGTCATATATATATAAGAATTTTCCACGCTATGTTACCACATCATTTGCAACGTCATTCTAAGTTTTTCAGTTTCTCAGTTGCTTTGGGGAAGAAGTATAATACTAAACACCCCTTAGGTGTGTAATTTTAAATAAAATGACACAGAATTTCGGGCATTAAGGGTTAAATTGTTACAGATTAAATTTCCTGAGGCTCCTTTTGGGATATATCCCTTTAATCACCCTGCAATGATCCATGAACGCTGTCGTGGCTCCTTCTGCGCAGTCTCCTTGTCTCCCATTCCTTCCAAGTCTATCTCCGCATAATTCCCCGCCCTGCCTACGGTCAGTAGGGGACACCGATGGGCTTGAAAAGGCCTCCGTCCGTCGGATGGGACGTTAAGCCGTGGCCCCGTTTGCAGGCGAGCCTTACCCTGTGCACGTTAAAGAACACGCTGGATGGCCTTGACGGGAGGCTACCATTTGTCTCCCAACTGCTGTTCCAGTGGGTCCCCTCCCCCAACCTTCTCTGAGTCTTCGGGGTCCTTGTGACCTGGCCATTTAGCCCATGGTGTGCAAAAAAGTGACGCTTAGAGGTAAAACAACCCAACGTTAAAGAACCCGCTGGATGGCCTTGACGGGAGGCTACCATCTGTCTCCCAACAGCTGTTCCAGTGGGTCCTTTCCCCTAACCTTCTCTGAGCCTTCAGGGTCCTTGTGACCTGGCCATTTAGCCCATGGTGTGCAAAAAAGTGCCGCTCAGAGGTAAAACAACCCAACGTTAAAGAACCCGCTGGATGGCCTTGACGGGAGGCTACCATCTGTCTCCCAATAGCTGTTCTAGTGGGTCCTTTCCCCTAACCTTCTCTGAACCTTCAGGGTCCTTCTGACCTGGACATTAAGCCCATGGTGTGCAGAAAAGTGTCGTTCAGAGGTAAAACAACCCAACGTTAAAGAACCCGCTGGATGGCCTTGACGGGAGGCTACCATCTGTCTCCCAACAGCTGTTCCAGTGGGTCCTTTCCCCTAACCTTCTCTGAGCCTTCAGGGTCCTTGTGACCTGGACATTAAGCCCATGGTGTGCAGAAAAGTGTCGCTCAGAGATAAAACAACCCAACCTTCCAAGTCTCCGCTACTGGAAAGCTATAAATAGCATTACATCGAACGGACAAATGAGAGGAAAGAAATGAGAGATAAGAAACACAAAATGGCGAAATTTCCAACACGACTCTCACTCAAAATCATGTTGTTACACAACAACACTTTAACACGGCAAAAGCAATAGAAGCGGCGACAGCTTGAATTTTTGTCGACCCAGGTAACTAATACTAAATGCCGAAAGGCAGATGAGAGCTCGCACGAGCGAAGTTCCGATGCCGCCTAACAACTGAACTGGGAGCTCGCTTCTGCAGCAAGTTCCTCCGCTCCGAGGAGGTAATTGATGAAGTTCTCCAACAGAGGGATGCTGCACGTTCAGCAACTTCATTTGTCTTGATTCTCCTCTAATAATCCCTCGTTTGTCAAGCGAGAGACCTCGAGAGCATATTGCGAAGTAACGAAGTCGATTCTTCCAAAGGAGGAAAAAAAAAAAGAGTTCTTTGCTATTCATCGCTTGATGCCTTGCAATTGACAATCCGATGCATTCCTCGTCTGATGGCGAAGGGATAAAAATGCGAGGAGGAGGAAGAACATCCCAACGCATCACTTAAGGATCTCGATGGATGCTAGGAGGAGATTTTTAAGTTGAGTGGGATAGCTTAAAAGTTGGAATTTTCTTTATACACTCGCAATTAGGGTTACCACACGTCCTCCCGAAATTTTGAAAAAAAAACATGAAATATCCTCTTTTTTTGTACATATAGTCGCTCAAAAAAGTATTCGAACAATATGGTTGATTATAGAATTCAGAAAAATTATCTGGCAACGATTTTTTTTTTTTGGAAATTAGTGATCTGGCAAACTTCGTGTACAGTCGCTCAAAAAAAGTATCCGAACACTATGGTTGATTACAGAATTTACAAAAATATATATATATCTGGCAAAGATATTTTTTTTTGGAAATTAGTGATCTGACAAACTTCGTCTACAGTCGCTAAAAATAGTATCCGAACACTATGGTTGATTACAGAATTCAGAAAAAATATCTGGCAACGATTTTTTTTTAGAAATTGGTTATCTGACAAACTTCGTGTACAGTCGCTTAAAAAATATCCGAACACTATGGTTGATTACAGAATTCAGAAAAAATATCTGGCAACGATTTTTTTTTTAGAAATTGGTTATCTGACAAACTTCGTGTACAGTCGCTCAAAAAAAGTATCGAACACTATAGTTGATTACAGAATTCAGAAAAAATATCTGGCAACGATTTTTTTTTAGAAATTAGTGATCTGGCAACCTTCGTGTCACGTGACATTTTTTCTGAATTCTGTAATCAACCATAGTGTTCGGATACTTTTTTGAGCGACTGTACAGTACACGAAAAAAACTAATGTATGTTTTAGTTTATACTTCCTCCAAGTTGATTTGATTATTTTTAAGATTAAGGAACGGGCACTTATCGTTTGTAGGCGAAAGAATCTGTAAAAAATTTGATATAATGCCGATTCAAGAAAATGTTATCTTTAATTGCGACGGGGATGAGAAAGGGTGGGGGGGGGAACAAAATCAAAACTATCGATTTTCCTTGAATTAGCTGTTATATTAAGTGCTGGCTGTTACCGCGGTTGGTTAAAACAATAATTAAAACACAGAAAGCATAAAGGAATTTTACGTATGCTTCTAAAATTAAGTTTTGGTAAATTAAGAGGAAATTTTAAAACCAGTGACAACGTTATTAATTATTTCAGAGAGACAGTTCATTTGACTCCTTCAGAATTGGGGGCGGGCTCAGTCGGTAGCGCGCCAGGCTCGTAATCTGTAGTTCCCAGGTTCGAGTCCCAGCTGGGTCATCGAACCTGGTCTGTAGTTCCAGTAATCTGTAGATCTGTAGATACCTACTATCCAGTTCCAGTATCTACTATCCAGTTCCAGTATCTACTATCCAGTTCCAGTAATCTCTATCCAGTTCCTACTATCCAGTTCCAGTAATCTGTAGATACCTACTATCTGTAGTTCCAGTAATCTGTAGATCTTGACGGGAGGCTACCATCTGTCTCCCAACAGCTGTTCCAGTGGGTCCCCTCCCCCAACCTTCTCTGAGCCTTCGGGTTCCATGTGACCTGGCCATTTATAGCCCATGGTGTGCAAAAAAGTGCCGCTCAGAGGTAAAACAACCCAACGTTAAAGAACACGCTGGGTGGCCTTGACGGGAGTCTACCATCTGTCTCCCAACAGCTGTTCCAGTGGATCCCCTCCCCCAACCTTCTCTGAGACCTCGGGGTCCATGTGACCTGGCCATTTAGCCCATGGTGTGTAAAAGTGACGCTCAGAGGTAAAACAACCCAACCTAACTGCCAATTATTCCAGATGATAATCATATTCATAAACAACATGCAAAGATACAGTGAGTTATGTGCAATGATTGAGTCCACACACCACCTATTTATTAACGCCTAAATCTTTCTTTAAAATTCCTCCCATCTCTGCATACTGTGGTTCATGCAATATAATTGGCAACGTTTTTTCTATGAAGTTATGTTACATAGAAGTTTGTGTTGCAAATTCGATGCTTAAAGCGTTACCCTTTTGATAAACATCTCCTTATCATAACCGTACTGAACCACGGAGTATCAGTAATACCATCTGTGTTATAAATAGACAAAACACCTTCTAACATTTATCTGGAGCCGGCATTACGTATTTCGAATAAATTACTGCCACTTCTCTTCCTCTAACAACCGCGAAGTTGTTATTCGCCGGCTGAATTTCAAAAAAGAGGAATAGAGGAAATGAAGGAACACTTCGTCACGAAATTGCACTTCGCAGAATAACTTTGCTGCATTTCCAAGCACGCAGCGACAGAAACAAATACGCCACCAACGGAAATAAGTGGATAAAAAAGAGACCTAATCAACATTAGAGAGTCTCGCAGAAGGAAATCTCGAACCGAAAAGCAAACTCTAGTTCATGCTAAACACTAATGTTATTCAAATTACACGAAAACTTCGCATCAAGTTTCCTGTTTTTTTTCCACTTCTCCTTTTATCATGATTATTAATATTTTTATTTCTCTTCGTACAAGAAGTGGGTAAGACCAAAGCGAAAGATAAAAAGAAAATGTATATACGTATACCGTTGGAAGTGTGCAGGCTGATAATATGAGCCCTACATGCCACAGCGTTGCAGTAATGGAACTGGACTGTACGTATAATTATAATCCACGCTTCATTATTGCATTTTCGTGAAGTGTGAACACAACCTGTTTCTGACGATCACTCTCTCGCACTTTCTGTCTATTCCAGCAGAAATTTTGCAGTGCCATTGCAGACGTAATTATAGGCGCTGCTCTCAGCCCTCCTACCTACCTGGGCAACACCGTTCTGAGCAAGCGCACCACAAGGTATTAAATGCAAGAGCGGTTCCTAACACGTGATGTTGCATGCCTCTCAATCACGCGCCTTCCCTCCCCCCTTCCTTCTTTCTCTACCCTCCCCCCTGCAGCGGTACGCCCCTATTTTAGACCCTCCCCACACTCCACCCTTCCCAGCATTCCTTTCGATGGACAGTACCTGCTCTCGTTTTGGACGATGAGAGCTGGGTGGTTGTCGTCACGGGCGGTGTTCTCGCTGCCATAGTCGCTATTGGTTGATTAGTACTTGTTGCCAAGTAACTTCGCTTTAAAAACAACAATAAACTCGGCAATTTAACGATGTTATTTATACAAAGCTCGCGGAGAAACGATACTCGCTCTGTAATTCTGTATTGCACGAGACAGATTAGGTGATGGTTTGAAAGAAAGCATAGGAAGCAGATATTGAACAGAGCTTAAAACTGATGACTGCTTCGTGAGTAAAGTTCAGCCTTCAATGCGAGGTTTCTAGTTTTTTTTATGTAAACTGAAACTAAATGCAGTCCATAAATAATTCAAACGTTCAACAGACTTTATGCATATGTAAAAGGAACACAAAGTCTGCCAAATGTCGAGGTGATCGATGAATATTGGCATTGTCGAAAAGTTGTCGTTTCATAATTCTCGTTTTATCAGATTTTTATTCGTATGTACGACTACATACATTTCAATTGTGATTACAGTACCGAAGAATTGAATACAGACATACGTAATCCTTATGCAGTCATAGTCTATGGAGATCCAACCAGATATCATTTAATTCTCCAAATAAGTCTATTCTATGTAACAGCTGTTATATTTGGCCAATGCAGGGCATTTCTAATAATCACATGTTTGACATTTTCTGTGTTTTGCATTCTCATTCTAAGCATTTAGACCCACTGTACTTGACTCTATTATACAGGGTTGGGTTGTTTTACCTCTGAACGGCACTTTTTTTGCATACCATGGGCTAAATGGCCAGGTCACAAGGACCCTGAGGGCTCAGAGAAGGTTGGGGAAGTGGACCCATTGGAACAGCTGTTGGGAGACAGATGGTAGCCTCCCGTCAAGGCCATCCAGCGTGTTCTTTAACGATGGGTTGTTTTACCTCTGAGCGGCACTTTTTTGCACAACATGGGCTAAATGGCCAGGTCACAAGGAACCTGAGCGCTCAGAGAAGGTTGGGGGAGGGGGACCCACTGGAACAGCTGTTGGGAGACATGATAGCGTTCCGTGAAGGCCATCCAGCGTGTAACGATGGATTCTTTAACGATCGGTTGTTTTACCTCTGAGCGGCACTTTTTTGCATACCATGGGCTAAATGGCCAGGTCACAAGGACCCTGAGGGCTCAGAGAAGGTTGGGGAAGTGGACCCATTGGAACAGCTGTTGGGAGACAGATGGTAGCCTCCCGTCAAGGCCATCCAGCGTGTTCTTTAACGATGGGTTGTTTTACCTCTGAGCGGCACTTTTTTGCACACCATGAGCTAAATGGCCAGGTCACAAGGACCCTGAGGGCTCAGAGAAGGTTGGGGGAGTGGACCCATTGGAACAGCTGTTGGGGAGACAGATGGTAGCCTCCCGTGAAGGCCATCCAGCGTGTTCTTTAATGATGGGTTGTTTTACCTCTGAGCGGCACTTTTTTGCACAACATGGGCTAAATGGCCAGGTCACAAGGAACCTGAGGGCTCAGAGAAGGTTGGGGGAGTGGACCCATTGGAACAGCTGTTGGGAGACAGATGGTAGCCTCCCGTCAAGACCATCCAGCAAGTTCTTTAACGTGCGCAGGGTATGGCTCTCCCGCACACGGACCACGGCTTAACGTTCCATCCGACGGACGGCGTCATTTCCAAAACAAAAGAAGAAAGAGTTTTCTGCACAGGACAAAGTAGGAGAAATATTCATTCCTTTCTGTAATACATTCTGTTCCTAACTGAAAGTTTTTTTTAGATAAGACTTGGCTGAATCGTTCCCTCTCAAGGCTAGTGATCTGCACTGTGTGTAATGTATTTGACCAACCAAACTTTCAAATTTCTAGCACAAGTAGATCATTTGCAATAATCGCTTATAAATTTTCGTAATTTCCACAATTTAGTGTCCTCTAACGATGGAAGTTAAAACTACTAAAGGATTCAAAAAAATGTGAATCATAATACACGAGAGGGGCGGGGGGTGGCTCAGTCGGTAGCGCGCCAGTCTCGTAATCTGAAGTTCCCAGGTTCGAGTCCCAGCTGGGTCAGCGTTGAGATTTATCTCCGCAAAATTCCCCGCCCTGCCCACGGTCAGTAGGGGACACCGATGGGCTTGGAAAGGCCGCCGTCCGTCGGATGGGACGTTAAGCCGTGGCCCCGTGTGCATGAGAGCCATACCCTGTACACGTTAAAGAACACGCTGGATGGCCTTGACGGGAGGCTACCATCTGTCTCCCAACAGTTGTTCCAATGGGTCCCCTCCCCCAACATTCTCTGAGCCTTCGGGGTCCATGTGACCTGGCCATTTAGCCCATGGTGTGCAAAGAAGTGTCGCTCAGAGGTAAAACAAACAAACAAACAAATAATACACGACAGTGCCAATCCAACTCAAAAAATCGTTGCCAGTTATTTTTTCTGAATTCTGTAATCAACTATAGTGTTCGGATATTTTTTTGAACGACTGTACTTGTGTGGAGTATGGTGGCGTGCAGCTTTGGTGCTCGTTTTAAAACGTTGTTTTAAATTTTGTAAATTTTTCTATCGGTGGAGGGTGCCATCGAAACTATTTGGACATACGGAGCGAATTTCTTAACATTTCATCAATGCCTATCCAAGCCTCAAAGAAATTTTATCTCGTAGCAAAAATAAGTTTGGGTTGTTGGGTTGTTTTACCTCTGAGCGGCACTTTTTTGCACACCATGGGCTAAATGGCCAGGTCACATGGACCCCGAAGGCTCAGAGAAGGTTGGGGGAGGGGACCCACTGGAACAGATGTTGGGAGACAGATGGTAGCCTCCCGTCAAGGCCATCCAGCGTGTTCTTTAACGTGCACAGGGTATGGCTCCTCCGCAAACGGGACCACGGCTTAAGGTCCCATCCGACGGACGGCGGCCTTTCCAAGCCCATTGGTGTCCCCTACTGACCGTGGGCAAGGCGGGAAATTTTGCGGAGATAAATCTCAACGCTGCCCCAGCTGGGACTCGAACCTGGGATCTACAGATTACGAGCCTGGCGCGCTACCGACTGAGCCACCCCCGCCCCATAGCAAAAATAAGAGTTTATTGCATACAGACAAACGACAAAATGGACAGCAGCTGGGTTGCTTTCTATGTTGATCCCCGAAAGTGAGATCTGAATCTCCCAAGAGTCCTTCACGTTACTATAGAGACTGGAAGCGCATCTTCGGAGGAAGAGATAAATTCGAAAGCAGAGTCTTGTCAGCATCTTTTTTTTTATTTCGGTTTCAATTAGAACGGCAAATTTTACCGAACTCTTAAATCCGTTTCCTGTGATTGTTCTATTGTGAACTGTTTTACAATTTCGAATTGTCGAGGATTTAAGGTGATGCTATTAAATCTTAAGTCTTTTACACCCCCACCCCCCTCCACCAACTGAATAAGCGGCTGAGTTAACACGGCTGCGTCTTTGATTCAAGATAGATTTAAGTATTTCAGCTTCCTTCTGTTACGACTCCTCTCTTTTCGAAAGCAATCTTACCACGTGACATTTTCGCGCGCAGCGAATGCATTCCTTCCTCCGCTCCATCTTCTCCTCAGCATCCGTTCCTCATCACCGAGGCAGAAAGAGGCGCCGCACGAAATTAGCCCGTTCAAAATCCGTTAATGGCGTGGCACCGAAATCGGCTTTTAATTGAGGCCTCCTCTCAAGCATTACTGTCTGATGGAACTCACCTCGAGGTGGCGCTACTAAGCGACGTCATCGAGAGCTCTTCGTTATGGCGTCATCTAACAACACCAGAAGTTAATGGTGGGGATCAAGTCTCCGCTGTTGGGGTGGGATTAAATGCGATTACAGGGAACCTCATTGTAAAGCATCCACCCACCCTGGTGGCAATTATTTACAGCCGGGATGTCGTATGACGATAGCTCTCACTGAGATGGAGAGATGGGAAGCAGAGAAGATGATGGTGAGATGGGACGGTGAGAAGATGATGGAGAGATGGGAAGGAGGGAGAATGATGGGAGGAAGAAGATGAAGAAACTGGAGGGAAAGAAAGCAATGGAGAGATGGATAAAAAAGAGATAATAGGGACGTAAGAGGAAAAGGAGATAATGAGGTACGAAGAAAGGAGGAAGAGATAAGAAGATTACCATCTTCTTATCTCTTCCTCCTTTTTTCGTACCTCCCGTAAAGGCCATCCAGTGTGTCCTTAAAGGTGCACGGGGCCCACTGGATAGCTTTTAGGATGAAGAGAATAGTCGGATAAATGGGAGGGATAGAAGATGATGCAGAGGTGTGAAGGAAGGAATGCCACAGTGGATCAATGATGAAGTGGATCAAGGATGAAGTCAACCATAGTGGATGGAACAGTGGAATGAATTTCAGTGGAATGAAGTTCATTTAGTGGAATGAAGATCAACCACAGTGGATCAAGGATGAAGAGAATATGTCGGATAAATGGGAGGGATAGAAGATGATGGAGAGGTGTGAAGGAAGGAATGCCACAGTGGAATGGGAGGAAGAGGAGGCGATAAAAAGGCGAAGAAAAGTATAATAGTAGGATGGAGAAGGTGATGGAGAGATGTATAAAGAATAAAGTGATAAGGCGATGGGAGAAAGATAATGCTATGAAGATAGGAGAAGAAGAGAAGGTGATGGGATGTAGAAGATGGAGAGATGGGACGAAGAAAAGATAATGGTAAGGCTGGGGGAATGGAAGACGGAGGCATTGATAGAGGATGATAGAGATGGGAGGAAGAGATAATTACGGACAGGTGAGAATTTATTGGAGTCATTTATTCTCTTCCAACATGACTGTCTGGCTAATCAATAATTTTCCTATGCTAATAAATTTAAATGGGCACAGTCTTTGTTTCGTGTTATTTCATATTTAAGTAACTTCCAATTTATGGTCTCAGAGAAAATGATATCTGCTTTAATAATCAGGGAGGGTCAAATTCATTCGCTACTAATGAATGGATTTCCCCCATACCTGATTATTGATTAAAACCAGTAAGAGACATTTTAAGTTATGTAGAATGTCTTAGTTGTTTTTAGGGCGGGGGTGGCTCAGTCGGTAGCGCGCCAGGCTCGTAACCTGTAGTTCCCAGGTTCGAGTCCCAGCTGGGTCAGCGTTGAGATTTATCTCCGCAAAACTCCCCGCCCTGCCCACGGTCAGTAGGGGACATCGATGGGCTTGGAAAGTCCGCCGTCCGTCGGATGGGACGTTAAGCCGTGGCCCCGTGTGCATGAGAGCCATACCCTGTACACGTTAAAGAACACGCTGAATGGCCTTGACGGGAGACTACCATCTGTATCCAGTGGGTCCCCTCCCCCAACCTTCTCTGAGCCTTCGGGGTCCATGTGACCTGGCCATTTAGCCCATGGTGTGCAAAAAAGTGCCGCTCAGAGGTAAAACAACCCAACGTTAAAGAACACGCTGGATGGCCTTGACGGGAGGCTACCATCTGTATCCCAACATCTGTTCCAGTGGGTCCCCTCCCCCAACCTTCTCTGAGCCTTCGGGTTCCATGTGCCATGGCCATTTAGCCCATGGTGTGCAAAAAAGTGCCGCTCAGAGGTAAAATAACCCAAAACAACAACTTAGTTGTTTTAATGCTAAAACAGTGAACTTTTTTTATCTGCACTTTTAATTTAATAACATTGCAATCTTAAAAGACTTTGCTTGGATAAAATGTGATATTCGTTTTTTAGCTTCCTGTATAAAAAAAAAATCACATCTTCTGACCAGAGCAAGTCGTTGCAAATTGGCCTCTTTCACGGGTCTATGACTTTGCTAGTTTCCCGACAGTTTCGTTTCGGCATTCCCTCCTCCCTGAGAATGAGCAGCATCTTCGATTTGCTTATCACTTCCTCTTCGTTCTGACCTCATCTTCCCAGTTGATGCAACACGGCTCCAATAATATGCTCCAAGCCAACAGATGATCGCGAGCACAAATCTCATCGACTATGTCCCACCGACATCCTCACAAAGAACGAGAGGCTCGAGAGCAGAGGGGAGATAGAGATGTGTAAGAGCATCGAAGATGGATACACACAGGTGGGGATGTTAATCCCCCTTCATTCGGGAGTTGCGATGCCCTAAGCCTACAAAGCACTTGGGATTAATCTTCACGATCGTTCCCTGTCTTCATCAGCACCCATGCACGTGAATCAGACTGAACGTTAGAGTCGGTGAGAGCGAGTCTGTTGAACGTGAACGTTCACCAATCCGAGCAACCTCAGGCGACTAATGGATGCGTCGACGCATGCGTTTGGGATTGTGTTGGGACGAATGTCTACACCTCTCCCTAGAAAGGAACAAAAGACAGAGAGACAATGTGCTCTTCTTCTTATGCAGATCGCGAAAGAGAGCCTTCGTCTCTGCAGCTTCACGAAAAGGTAAGCTCTCTGCAAACAAAGAGCCCTTATCTCGGATATATCCTCGTTCCTTCTAAACATCGGAACTAGAAATTTCTTCTTTCCTCTCAGAATCTTCTGGGTTTTAGAGTATACGCGTTGCACACAAAATAAAATTCGTTCTGGAAAAATTTATGCTTTAAAAATCAATCCACATTTATAATAACTATTCTTTTACACAATATTTTGTAGATGTATCTGTCTCACCTGCTCAGAATCCTATTCATTCAGGGCAGAAAAACAAATATTTTTTTTTTGAATACAATAATTTTAAGCAGAATAATAGGTCACACTTTTTCTCGTTCATATTCTTAAAGGTAGCAATAAGGAAATAAGCTTAATTATATGAAATGCGAACTTTAATCAGAGGTGTTCATAGCGGTTGGGTTGTTTTGTCTCTAAGCGGCACTTTTTTCCACACCACGGGCTAAATGACCAGGTCACAAGGACCCAGAAATTGTTGAGGTAAGGGGCCCACTGGATAGCTTTTAGGAGACAGATGGTAGACTCCTGTTAAGGCCATCCAGTGTGTCTTTAAAGGTGCACGGGGCCAGACGGATGGTGTCTTCTGCAAGCTCAAAGGTGTCCTCTACTGCTACCAACGGTAGGGGGGGGGGGGGGGGGGTATCGGATATAAATCTAAAAGCTGGACAATTAGAACTTAAATCTGAGAACTGCAGATTAAACGGTGGATCGGAGATATTCATACTTGGGAGACTATGTAAATGGTTGACATTCTGACTATTCTCATAAATCACAATGAATCGTTTACCAGTTAAACTAACTCCAACTGTACCCTCAGTAAAAAAGAGGGGCTCAGATGCGCTTGGGTTGGGTTGTTTTACCTCTGAGCGGCACTTTTTTTCCCACCATGGGCTAAATGGCCAGTCACATGGACCCCGAAGGCTCAGAGAAGGTTCGGGGAGGAGACCCACTGGAACAGCTGTTGGGAGACAGATGGTAGCCTCCCGTCAAGGCCATCCAGCGTGTTCTTTAACGTGCACAGGGTATGGCGTATGGCTCTCCCGCACACGGGGCCACGGCTTAACGTCCCATCCGACGGAGGCGACCTTTCCGAGCCCATCGGTGTCCCCTACTGACTGTGGGCAGGGCGGGGAATTGATGCGCTAGGAATGTCGGTCGTCCGTCTGATGAGACGTTTAGGCCATCCGACATTCTACTCTTAGTTGAATCCTAACCTGTTCACGTTAAAGAACTTTAGGAGTATTCAATAATATGATGTCATGAGCAATTACGAATTGTCGAGAAAAAAAATTAAAATTTCCATTTAATTGGAATTGAACTAACCTTGGGATATCTCAGAGGTCGGGAGTATCCCGTTCCCCGGAAAAAAATCAGTTTCTTTCAGCTAACACTTCGTTTGCAGCTGGCACGATATCCGCTACACGTGGCTTCCACCTGTATGCTGACTGCGTTTCAGTGGATCTCTTTCTCTTAACCAAATTTAAGACTTTGGGGTCCTTGTGACCTGGCCATTTAGCCCATGATGTGCAAAAAAGAGCCTCTCAGAGGTAAAACAACCCAACGTTAAAGGGTTGTGTTGTGTTGTGAGTTGTTTTACCTCTGAGCGGCACTTTTTTGCACACCATGGGCTAAATGGCCAGGTCACATGGACCCCGAAGGCTCAGAGAAGGTTGGGGGAGGGGACCCACTGGAACAGCTGTTGGGAGACAGATGATAGCCTCCCGTCAAGGCCATCCAGCGTGTTCTTTAACGTTGGGTTGTTTTACCTCTGAGCGGCACTTTTTTGAACGCCATGGGCTAAATGGCCAGGTCACATGGACCCCGAAGGCTCAGAGAAGGTTGGGGGAGGGGACCCACTGGAACAGCTGTTTGGAGACAGATAGTAGCCTCCCGTCAAGGCCATCCAGCGTGTTCTTTAACGTGCACAGGGTATGGCTCTCCCGCACACGGAGCCAGGCTTAACGTCCTATCCGACGGACGGCGGCCTTTCTAAGCCATTCGGTGTCCCCTACTGACCGTGGGCAGGGCGGGGAATTTTTGCGGAGATAAATCTCAACACTGACCCAGCTGGGACTCGAACCTAGGAACTACAGATTACGAGCTTGGCGCGCTACCGACTGAGCCACCCCCGCCCCAACTTTCTTTTTTTTTTGGTAAATATGCATTTTTGTAATATTGAAACTCATTGTTGGTAGGAAAGGCGCTTCCGTACATTTTTTTCCCAAGCAAGAAGAAGAGGAATTTACAACTTACGTATTCTCGATAAAGAATTTATCCCCATCGACTTCCCTACAGGTGCCTTTGTTGGAGACTGTGCCATTGTAGATCCTTATTGGGTCTTGAACGCCTTTCTGGAACCAGCTTCCAGTCCATCGGGTGGGGAACTGACACGTATCTGAAAAATTAAACGGTCTCAAGGATTTACAAAAAAAAAGCATCATAACTTTACAATTCTTCATTAATTAAATGCATAAATACCTTAAGCATTTATAAAAAAAAAGGGGGGGGGGCAGAATAGTCTGAGGGGAGCTGATTATTATTGTACAGTCGCTCAAAAAAAATCCGAACACTATGGTTGATTACAGAATTCAGAAAAAATATCTGGCAACGATTTTTTTTGGAAATTAGTGATCTGGCAACCTTCGTGTCACGTGATTACAGAATTCAGGAAAAATATCTGGAGCGTGTACAGCAACTGTACACCCTCCAGTTACCGCTCACAGCAAACTGGAGCGTGTGCAGTTACTGCACACGCTCCAGTTTGCTGTGAATGGTAACTGCACACGCTCAATATTTCCGTGAGTGAGCCCACACGATCCAGGTCTTTGTGAGCTCACACGATCCAATGTGCTGTGAACATTAACCGCAACCGCTCCAGTTTGCTGTGAACGGTAACTGCACACGCTCAATATTTCCGTGAGTGGGCCCACACGATCCAGGTCTTTGTGAGCTCACACGATCCAATGTGCTGTGAACATTAACCGCAACCGCTCCAGTTTGCTGTGAACGGTAACTGCACACGCTCAATATTTCCGTGAGTGAGCCCACAGGATCCAGGTCTTTGGGAGCTCACACGATCCAATGTGCTCGCAACCGCTCCAGTTTGCTGTGAACAGTAACTGCACACGCTCCATATTCATTGCATTATATATTCATACGCATTATATATATTAAAAAATATCCGAACACTATTGTTGATTACAGAATTCAGAAAAAATATCTGGCAACGATTTTTTTTAGAAATTAGTGATCTGGCAACCTTCGTGTCACGTGACACGTAGGTTGCCAGATCACTCATTTCTAAAAAAAAAATCGTTGCGAGATATTTTTTCTGAATTCTGTAATCGACCATAGTGTTCGAATATTTTTTTGAGCGACTGTAGGTTGCACCATCACTTCTGAATACTTTGCGAAGTATTCGGAAAATTAAGATGATGAATGTTTATTTCTCATATCGATAATTTTTGGATGCTTTGCAATGTCAGTGTTTGAGTAGAAACCTTCGGGGTTTTGAAGTTGCTAATCACATTAACTTTGTTATTAGAACAGTAAATAAACTTTTCACTTAATAGATTCAGACGCGGAATCGCAAATTTCCAATCGGCAATAATGCAGGCTTGCTGCTGAAATGGGGGCGGGGGTGGCTCAGTCGGTAGCGCGCCAGGCTGGTAATCTGTAGTTCCCGGGTTCGAGTCCCATCTGGGTCAGCGTTGAGATTTATCTCCGCAAAACTCGAATATAATAACTGGATAATAATATGTACTCTGCTACGGCCAGTAGAGGACATCGATAGACTTGGAAAAGCCGCCGTCCGTCAGATGAAATATTAACCCATGGCTCCGTGTGCGGGAGAGAGCCATACCCTGTGCACGTTAAAGAACACGCTGGATGGCCTTGATGGGAGGCTACCCTCTGTTTCTCAAGAGCTGTCCAGTGCGTCCCCTCCCCCAACTACCTCTGAGCCTTCTAGGTCCTTGTGACCTGGCCATTTAGCCCATGGTGTGCGAAAAAGTACCGTTCAGAGGTAAAACAACCCAACGCTACTGAAACGAAAATTTTACCTAGATAGACGATGCAATTGCTGGCAGAAGTCTGAAATTTGTGTTCACAGACAACAGAAGGTTATCGTCTGATATCAGAAATTTCAGTTTGCAAAGAAGGAAAGTTTGCCGCCGAAATTGCAACTTCAACTTTTGTGAGTTTTTTTCTCGCTGGGTTGAGTTGGGTTGTTTTATCGCTGAGCGGCTCAGAAGTTTCCTGTTTTGCACACCATGGGCTAAATGGCCAGGTCACAAGGACCCCGAAGGCTCAGATAAGGTTGGGGGAGGGGACCCACGGGAACAGCTACTGGGGGACAGATGGTAGCCTCCCGTCAAGGCCATCCAGCCTGTTCTTTAACGTGCACAGGGTATGCTAAATGGCCAGGTCACAAGGACCTCGAAGGCTCAGAGAAGGTTGGGGAGGGGACCCACTGGAACAGCTATTGGGAGACAGATGGTAGCCTTCCGTCAAGGCCATCCAGCGTGTTCTTTAACGTGCACAGGGTATGGCTCTCCCACACAAGGGGCCACGGCTTAACGTCCCATCCAACGGACGGTGGCCTTTCCAAGCCCATCGGTGTCCCCTACTGACCGTGGGCAGGGCGGAGAATTTTGCAGAGATAAATCTCAACGAAGACCCAGCTGGGACTCGAACCTGGGAACTGCAGATTACGAGCCTAGCGCGCTACCGACTAAACCACCCCCGCCCTTTAATTATCAGTAAGATCTCTGGATTGTAAGAGGATACAAAGTGCGACACAGGAACGAAAATAGTCATTCCTCACTACACTACTCCACAATGGATTGCTAATGCTCAGAACGCATCAAAAATCTTCTTTCCAATATAAATTTGCTGCGCTATATCAATAAGACTGGATGCAGTTAAATCAACATGCTGCTTGGAAGACAGAGATACATTTCCTAAGGTGTGATGAATTATCGCTGCATGTTTTATTTAAGATTCTCATCCCTTATCGTCTCACATCAAGTATTAACGAGACGGATTATGAGGACCTTGCGAAAGAGAAGAGCGCCTTTGAAGTTTCTTTTTAAATTCGGATTTTAATCCAATTAAAACTCGTGACTTCGACTCCATGGGAATCTGATCTCCGATCTCTTTTGTGAGGAATCAGGGAAATGTTTTTCAGATTTGGACTTCTGTGAAATTGACTGATTCCGAATGGCAGCAGAAGACGCTACCTGCCGAGACGTTTTCGAGGAAATCCTGACGTTAATTCGCAACTCTTCGTAATTATTCAGTTCAGTCGTATGAGACTGAGGACATTATAAAAGGGAGTATGAAAGGTCATAAATATCAATGAAACAATTGAGCTGACGGGGGAATCACGAAAGAGATGGAAAGGAAATTGAATTTGAAATTATTGCTATCAAACTAAAATTGTAATGAGGGAAAAATCATCCTCATCATGCTCAAGCAGCCATGGGCTACGGAGGTCCAACCAGACCGTGCCATTTAGTTCTCCAAGCAAGTCTATCCTGAGCTACATCTGCTGCATCTGGCCACTGCACACCAATTCTAACAAGGTCCTGTTTGACATTGTCTGCCCACCGCATCCTATGTCTCCCCTTCTTTCTGAGGCCTCTAGGCACACTGTTCATAACCCTATTCGCCAATCTATAATTATTCATACGGGCAATATGGCCAAACCAACGGAGTCTCTCTCTGCACAATATGCTGCTTAAAGGAGGTTGCAAACTCCTTTGCCTAGCCTCATCATTAGTTAAAAAGTTGAACCACCTAATGCCCAAGATACTGCGTAAGCATCTGGAATCAAAAGCATCTAGTTTCCTGTTATCTTGTTTACAAAGTGTCCAAGTTTCACTACCATAACTAACCCTAGAAAGAACCAAACTATTATACAGTCTAATTTTAGTCTTTAGGTGTATACGCCTATTTCTCCACACTCTCCATAGATTCTTAAAAGTCCCGGCAGCAATCCCTATTCGTCTGTTAATCTCATGCCGCACATCACCATTATCTGTTACATAGCTCCCAAGATAATTAAACTGTGACACCTGCTCAAGACTGCAACCATTCAGATTAACTGAATCACAGCCTGCCTGACCAATTTTCATCACTTTAGTTTTCTCTCTGTTTATAACTAAACCTACTCTACTACCAGTCTCATCAGCACCTCTAAATCAAAGAACCATTTTATAATCTTGATAATTATTTTACCAATCTTTTACTAACATAAAAGGCTTGTAATTTGCATTTCCTAGGTTAGAGTCCTACCTGGAGCAGCGTTGGAATTTATCTCCGCTGAATCCCCTCTCTGCCCTCCGTCAGAAAGGGAAAAGTTTCCCGCCGAAAGCTTGGAAAGATCTTCGACCGTCGGATGCGACATTAGTCCGTGGCTACATATATTGTGTAGCCATAGTATGAGCACGTTAAAGAACACGCTGGATGGCCTTGACGAGGAGAATTTATCTGTCTTCTGACAGCTGTTCAGGAGTCTATTTCCCCCAATCTTCTCTGAGCCATTGGCGTCCTTGTGACTTATGTGACAGTGTGCGATTCCTTGTGAGTTATGTGACAGTGTACAAGTCCTTGTGAGTTATGTGACAATGTGCAAGTCCTTGTGGTTTATGTGGCAGTGTGTAAGTCCTTGTGAGTTATGTGACAGTGAGCGAGTCCTTGTGACTTATGTGACAGTGTGCAAGTCCTTGTGACTTATGTGACAGTGTGCTAGTCCTTGTGACTTATGTGACATTGTGCAAGTCCTTGTGACTTATGTGACATTGTGCAAGTCCTTGTGACAGTGTGCTAGTCCTTGTGACTTATGTGACAGTGTGCAAGTCCTTGTGACTTATGTGACATTGTGCAAGTCCTTGTGACTATGTGACAGTGTGCAAGTCCTTGTGACTTAGTAACAGTGTGCAAACAAAGTGCGCTCAGAGGAAAAACAATAGTTTTTTTTTCTTCTTAGTTGGGTTAATATATATTTCGGCCAATCCTCAATATGCGCAGGAAAGTGCTCTCTGAACAATAGAGTGTAACCCAAAACGAAAAATTGATGGAGGGGGGGGGGGAATCTTGTGGGATCGATTATGCTAAAAATATCTACCTGGGAAAAACCAATTTCGGAAAAAAGGGGAGGTGAGCTGAAGGGGGCCCTTACTCTTGACTCTTTAACCTATTTTTAGAACGATCCCTATTTTTAGAGATTTATTATCTTAACTGGATTAACTGGAACCCTTTAAATCTCGAACTAACTGCTGAAAATGAATGTTTCGATGGATTTAATTCAAATCTTTTTATGCAAAAATTCGAGATAGAGCTTATGTAAGAAGCTGCTGAGTCTGTATCCCCATTAAATTGGATCCCTATTAACATGAGTCTAGTGCTAATTATGTGACCTCCGAGTGTATATACAGTATATATATGGGGCGCGGGTGGCTCAGTCGGTAGCGCGCCAGGCTCGTAATCTGTACTTTCCAGGTTCGAGTCCCAACTGGGTCAGCGTTGAGATTTATTTCCGCAAAATTCCCCGTCCTGCCCACGGTCAGTAAGGGACACCGATGGGCTTGAAAAGGCCGCCGTCCGTCGGATGGGACGTTAAGCCGTGGCCCCGTGTGCGGGAGAGCCATACCCTGTGCACGTTAAAGAACACGCTGGATGACCTTGACAGGAGGCTATCATCTGTCTCCCAACAGCTGTTCCAGTGGGTCCCCTCCCCAACCTTCTCTGAGCCTTCGGAGTCCATGTGACCTGGCCATTTAGTCCCTTGTGTGCAAAAAAGTGCCGCTCAGAGGTAAAACAGTCCAACCCATTAAAGTACACGCTGGATGGCCTTGACGGGAGGCTACCATCTGTCTCGCAACAGCTGTTCCAGTGGGTCACTTCCCCCAACCTTCTCTGAGCCTTCGGGGTCCATGTGACCTGGCCATTTAGCCCATGGTGTGCAAAAAAGTGCCGCTCAGAGGTAAAACAACCCAACGTTAAGAACACGCTGGATGGCCTTGACGGGAGGCTACCATCTGTCTCGCAACAGCTGTTCCAGTGGGTCCCCTCTCTCAACCTTCTCTGAGCCCTCAGGGTCCTTGTGACCTGGCCATTTAGCCCATGGTGTGCAAAAAAGTGCCGCTCAGAGGTAAAACAATCCAACAATCCGAGTGTATATAATTAGAAAAATTTAACGAAAATTTTAGAGGTGTGAGTCACAAGGTATATAACAAGGTCTATACGAGATATTTCATAAATAAAACGATGCAACCTAGTTTTTCTTTCAATTAATAAATGTTTAATTTAATATTCCGGTATTTAGCGCGTTAAGGAGCAGAAATTCTTCTGCTCAAAGGGATCCGGGTTCTAGACCTAGATAAGGCACGGATGCGTTTTTCATATTTTATATTCTCTTTCTGCTGAGGTCTCGCCTTCCTACAAGATCGTCTTTATGCCGCACTAAACTGAAATTATCCGTCAGACTTCTATCTGACGAATAATTTAAAAAGAAAAAGGTTACCGTCAGACTTCTGTGGAAAACATCTGGCAAAGGAGTAGTTAATTTTTTTCTTTCAAGTGTTTAACATTTCGGAAATATCTTGGTGAAAACCAAATCAGGCAGAAACAGTTCTCTAATGAATTCATGCTCATTTAGTATCATCAGTGAACAGACGAGCTTCCTGTGTGGTCGTGCCTTCTGCGCATGCTCAAGGAGGAGCATACGGTCGAGTCTCTCAGCGTCCATGAAGATTGTAAGACACGTCCTCTCATTAAGAGAGGAATTATTTCAGAAGGGAGCAGTATGTAAGAGACAATGGGATGGCCTTGCACGTAATGTAATTCTGTTAAGTCATCAAGCATTTGCATTCATGAACGCAGATGCAGTCGCTCAAAAAAGTATCCGAACACTACGGTTGATTACAGAATTCAGAAAAAATATCTGGCAAGGATTTTTTTTAGAAATTAGTGATCTGGCAACCTTCGTGTCACGTGAGTTATTGTTCACAGCAAACTGGAGCGTGTGCAGTTACTGCACACGCTCCAGTTTGCTGTGAACAATAACTGGAGTCACGTGACACTTCGTGTCACGTGACTCCAGTTAGTGATCTTCGTTAGTGATCTCCATTAGTGATCTTCGTGTCACGTGACACGAAGATCACTAATCAGATCATCGTTGCCAGATATTTTTTCTGAATTCTGTAATCAACCATAGTGTTCGGATATTTTTTTGAGCGACTGTACACCAATGAGAGAAGGTTTTGTTAGGGGATATATTGGACAGCTGTTAAGAGACAGTACGAAACCCTTCGTCAAAGTAATCCAGCGTGTTCTTTAGCATGCACAGGGTATGGATATATTGCATTTTGAACCACGGCTTAATGTCCCATCCGACGGACGGCTGTGATCCTTTTTAAGACGATGGTTGGATTCCTTTTCTCACGCATGGTAAGATGAGGTTATCGGAGATAAATCTCAACACTGTGACTCGAACCTGGGAACTACTGATTAAGGGCATAGTTCGCTACAGACTAAGCC
Source organism: Ryuthela nishihirai (assembly GCA_038380435.1). Classification (NCBI taxonomy): domain Eukaryota; kingdom Metazoa; phylum Arthropoda; class Arachnida; order Araneae; family Heptathelidae; genus Ryuthela; species Ryuthela nishihirai. The sequence continues at coordinate 66,101,611 of JAWZYU010000019.1, read as the reverse complement.
AACCCCCCCCCCCCCCCAAGAAGATGAATTTGATTATAAAACTGCAAAAGAGTTTCGAAAAGGATGAAAAGCCACGTTGTCAAGAATCTCCTTCCCTAATTGGTTGCTTCGTCAGAAGACAAAAACAACTGAAAGGAGCAAAGTGTTGGTCTCGTCCGGAGAGAAAGAGAAGAGAGAAATTTCAGTTTTGCGCTAATTGGAAAAGTTAATGAATAAAAGACGCGCGTTCCTACAAAAAAAGAAGCAAATCGGAAAGGGAACATTTTCGACTCATTCATTACCAAAGATAAAGAGGGAAATCTACGAATAAAGTTATTCTAGAAAACGTTCAGTTAAAAGTAAAGCATTCCAGAATAATTTGTCCCTTTTCTTTTTATCTCCATCCTCTGCAAAAGCATCCTGTGCCTTTGGACTTCTCCTGCATCGCTTCCACGTTCGAGAGCATCCGATTTTTTTTCTTCTTTTCTTCCCTCTTTTTCTCCATTCTCTTCAGAAACGGAAATTTAGTTTGAAACCCCATCGCGGCCGATACGACAACTTCCGGGTCGCCAGTGATTAAGCTGCCAGGAACCCCTTCCTCGTGCTGCCATCGCTGCCGGCACCGGCGAAGAGCAATGGGCCAATTGTCATTGTTGAGCTTAATGAGAAGAAGGAGCAGGTGCCCGAGTTTTTTTTTTTCTTTTACGTCTAGAGCAAAAGAAATGAAAGTTCTGGAATCGGAGATTAGCAGAAGAATAAAATTGAATGCTACGCAAAACATAAATAGAAAGATAAGGAAATGGAATGTGAACTTTTTTACATATTCTCCTCTTTCTCAGCTGTCTCCTCCTTCAATTCATTTCAAAGCTTCCTTCTTCTACTATTCTCATCTTTTTCTCAGCTTTCTTCTCCTACGAGTCTTCTCTCTATCTCATCTTCCTTCTATCAGTCTCGTATCTTTCTCAGCTACTTTCTCTCTTACTCTTCTCCTGCCTTCCTCTTTCCTTCTTCTCATAATCTCCGTTATCTTTTCTCATCCCCATCATTCTCCTCGATTTCTCTTCTCTTTTCATGTATTCTCTTTTTGACCTTCCTCCTCCTATACACTCTCTTACTCTTCTCCTGCCTTCCTCTTCCCTTCTTCTCATAATCTCCGTTATCTTTTCTCATCCCCATCATTCTCCTCGATTTCTCTTCGCTTTTCATGTATTCTCTTTTTGACCTTCCTCCTCCTCACACTCTCTTACTCTTCTCCTGCCTTCCTCTTTCCTTCTTATCATAATCTCCGTTATCTTTTCTCATCCCCATCATTCTCCTCGATTTCTCTTCGCTTTTCATGTATTCTCTTTTGACCTTCCTCCTCCTCACACGTATATTTTCATTTTGTCATTGCAGAATCTGCTGTTCCTTTTCTCCTCTGTTTCTCTTCTTCCTAAACTCCCATCTACACTTCTTCTCACTCATCTTCTTTCTACCCATCTTTACATGCTATTTTTTATTCTTCTCTTTCTCTTTATTCATCCTCATCATGCACTTATCTTTGTTTTCTCTTTTCTATTGACATCTTAATTTTCTTTATGTTCTTCTGAAGCCTATACCTCCTTTCTTCTTCATTATTTTAAACTTCTTACACTTCCTAAACCATCGTTGCATCCTTCTTCTTATCATCCTTCCTCCTCTTTGTAAAATTCTTCTTTTCTCTTCTACATCTTCCTCCTTCCTATTCCTCCTGGGGCGGGAGTGGCTCATTCGGTAGCGCGCCAGGCTCGTAATCTGTACTTCCCAGGTTCGAGTCCCAGCTGGGTCAGCGTTGATATTTATCTCCGCAAAATTCCCCGCCCTGCCCACGGTCAGTAGGAGACACCTATGGGCTTGGAAAGACCGCCGTCCGTCGGATGGGACGTTAAGCCGTGGCCCCATGTGCGGGAGAGCCATACCCTGTGCACGTTAAAGAACACGCTGGATGGCCTTGACGGGAGGCTACCATCTGTCTCCCAACAGCTGTTCCAGTGGGTCCCCTCCCCCAACCTTCTCTGAGCCTTCGGGGTCCATGTGACCTGGCCATTTAGCCCATGGTGTGCAAAAAATTGCCGCTCAGAGGTAAAACAACTCAACCTATTCCTCCTCCTCCCGCCATACCATATCATAATATCTCTACTCTCCCACATTGCTCAAAAGGATAGATCCGAAAAGGCTCAGCTTATCCATTCATTCCTAGTGACAAAATTAATGGATAATTAGACTGTCATTTTCAGACACACGGCGACTTCAACACACATCTTGCATTAGGATGCGCATCCCTGTGTTGATCAGTGTATTTTCCACTGAGCATTATTCATCACGAGATAACACATCAAAGTGTCAAGTTTTTCACCTGAGCCCCAAGAGGTTAAGAAGGCACAAACGCTTCCCATTTTTTGTGCACGTTTGTGTTCCCGTTCGTAGAGTCTTGAAGCGGTAGACACCTTCCATTAAGCGGGAATTAATAGAAGAGGAATTAGATTAGGATGTATTTAATCATCGTATTGCATTAAACATCCTGCAGCCTAGTGACACAGCAGTAACGAGGGGATTCCACTAAGTGCAATTCTCATTAGAGAGACGCCTCCATATATATATCACAGGCTAACAACAACGAATAACTCCTTTTCAACGAATTAAAGTAATGATGAGCAGAACTGTACAATCCACGTAATGTGGGGCGCATAGCTTGCACGTGATATGTGGGGAAAACAGACCTACCAAACACTTTTTGACCATTTCCTCCTAGTTTTCGTAATTCGGCAGATAAGGAGCAGCCAAAGTTTTTATAAGACTAGCGAATTGAAAAAAAAAAAGATGGCTTGGTACAGTCGCTCAAAAAAGTATCCGAACACTCCGGTTGATTACCGAATTCAGAAAAAAATCGTTGCCAGATATTTTTTCTGAATTCTGTAATCAACCGTAGTGTTCGGATATTTTTTTGAGTGACTGTATTTAATATAAAAAAAATTAACGCCTAAATTTTAAGTCCCATTCAGAATGCCCAAGACAAATATCGTTCTCTTCCCCACCCTTCGAGAAAGACCTGATTATCATCGTCACTCAAGATATCGAATTTTTTTATGCTTTTTAAAGTCATTAACTTTTTTTCCCCATTAAAAAATTCATGGTACTCAGTAAGAAAAAGATTTTTTCTATGGATTATGCCACATGGAAAGAGACTTCAGCGGTTTCTGATATCTTAAAATAAAAAACATTGCCAAAATCAGAATTGGTTTGTTTTACCTCTGAGCGGCATTTTTTTGCACACCAAGGTCACAAGAACCCCGAAGGCTCAGAAGGTTGGGGACACACTGGAACATCTGTTGGGATACAGATGGTAGCCTCCCGTCAAGGCCATCCAGCGTGTTCTTTAACGTTGTGTTGTTTTACCTCTGAGCATCACTTTTTTGCACACCATGGGCTAAATGGCCAGGTCACAAGGACCCCGAAGGCTCAGAGAAGGTTGGGGGAGGGGACCCACTGGAACAGCTGTTGGGAGACAGATGGTAGCCTCCCGTCAAGGCCATCCAGCGTGTTCTTTAACGTGCACAGGGTATGGCTCTCCCGCACACGGAGCCACGGCTTAACGTCCCATCCGACGGCCGACGGCCTCTCCAAGCCCATCGGTGTCCCCTACTGACCGCGGGCAGGGCGGGGAGTTTTTCGGAGATAAATCTCAACGCTGACCCAGCTGGGACTCGAACCTGGGAACTACAGATTACGAGCCCAGGCGCGCTACCGACTGAGCCACACGCCCCTATCTGGTTATCGTTTCTCGGACTTTTGGCTAAGTTCAAAGTGTAGTTTCAAGTCGGACGGTTCGTCACAATCAGAAGTGACTCACAAAAAAAATGGAGAGTGTGCAGTAACTACTGCACGTGTTCTAGCAGCTGGGAAACTTTCGTCATTGCTCCAATTTGCTGCTTTCTGTTGCTAACGTTTATAACACTAAGCAGCCAAAATCGCCCTCTGTGTGGCCGCACGTTATAAATTTATGAAACTCTAGAGTACTTAAGATCTAAACCTCAGAGCTAATAGGTTATTCAGGTAGGTGTGGAAATGACTAAACACAAAAAAAATGAAGCTTTCTTGTTCCTACAAACAGTTCACCTAAGAGGATTACACTTGCTTCTGCGGCTGTGAGCTTTCCGTCTCTTGCGGTGTTTCAGTAATTAACTCTGTGGGGGGGAGGGAGGATTCGAAGGGGACGTCGGGAATGAGCCCATTGGAGGGGAGACAATGACATCTCTTCTTGAGAGGAACCACGGAGGCAGTTGGATCGTCTGGAGCGATGCGGTCGGGAGGAAAGCATCATCCCTTTTGAAGTGACGTTCTGGAAGGATGAGCTTGAGTGAAAGGTTGGGAATTGGAGCAGAGAGAACGCATTCCCTTCGTGTTTGTAAGAGAGGGTGAAGTTGTTCTTCTTTCGCCTCTCTGTGGGTGTAAAAAGAACTGACAAATGGTACCTTCAAAACACAAGCTGCGAGACAGAAGTTGTCAGAGTTGCTCTAGTTGCATTGAAAGAAAGTTTAAGACACAATTTCGTGGTAATAATTTAATGTCCCGTTAATCAATCCTTTTGGTGTTTTTCTATTCAAGTTTCAGAGATAAGTAGTTAGAAAAAAATTGCTTTTATTACTACGGATCGAAAAAATATCCATTCTTTGTTGATTGTGGGATTTGGGTTGGGTTGCTTTACCACTGAGCGGCACTTTTTTGCACACCATGGGCTAAATGGCCAGGTCACATGGACCCCGAAGGCTCAGAGAAGGTTGGGGGATTTTTGGGTTGGGTTGTTTAACCTCTGAGTGGCAATTTTTTGCACACCATGGGCTAAATGGCCAGGTCACATGGACCCCGAAGGCTCAGAGAAGGTTGGGGGATTTTTGGGTTGGGTTGTTTAACCTCTGAGTGGCAATTTTTTGCACACCATGGGCTAAATGGCCAGGTCACATGGACCCCGAAGGCTCAGAGAAGGTTGGGGGAGGGGACCCACTGGAACAGCTGTTGGGAGACAGATGGTAGCCTGCTGTCAGGGCCATCCAGCGTGTTCTTTAACGTGCACAGGGTATGGCTCTCCAGCACACGGGGCCACGGCTTAACGTCCCATCCGACGGACGGTGGCCTTTCCAAGCCCATCGGTGTCCCCTACTGACCGTGGGCAGGGCGGGGTATTTTGCGGAGGTAAATCTCAACGCTGACCCAGCGGGGACTCGAACCTGGGAACTACAGATTACGAGCCTGGCGCGCTACCGACTGAGCCACCCCCGCCCCATGATTGTGGGAAACTACAAAGCATTGCGAGGAAGACATTAGTCAATTTTGAAGGTAAAGTATTAAAATTGAAATATTAATCTTTTTTGTGTGAGATCCATCTGCATTCCTAGGTTCATTGATAAAGGACATCCCACTATTTACATAAAATCCCTGTATTTTTAAGCCCTATCGATGCTTTTTTCCTACTTAAAGCAGAGTGGGGTTTAGCAGAAAAAATCTTCCAGGCACAGTGAATATTCTGACTCGGGAAGCTACAGGAAAACAGCCAACGAACATTACTCTCTCTCAGGTTACCAAGACTGGTATCAACTGACCTCCCTCCCCACTTATTTCAATGCATTAAGTAATGAGCCTTCGGACATCGAAACTCCTGAAGCATTTTCAGCATTTGGAGCAATGACGTCACTGATCAAGCTACCGGGACTAAAACTTTCCAATCTAGAAATGCGTTCTGCATTTTTCAGAGGTGCTCTCAAATCAAGCCCGAGGTTCATCAATGGAAAAAGAAGGTTGCTAAGATCTTTCAGTTGAAACTGAAATGAAAGTTTGCACTACTGACGAGAAGTTTTTTGAAAGCAGGGATTGCATACCTTTCGAAGAAAAAGATTCATTTTCGCTTATCTGTAACCGAAGCATTTTAAGTTCAGCAATACGTGGAGAGGAATACTCCCAAACACATAAGATTTAGCCCTAGTAGCCGTCCCATGGGCGAGTGGTTAGCGCGGCTGGCTACTGATCTAAGGGACCTGGGTTCGAGCCCCGGGTAAGGCATGGTTGTGTGTGTTGTTTTTCTGCTGAGGTCCTGCCATCCTCTCAGATCTCATACTGTGGCATATAAACTGACAGGCTCCTGTCAGACCTCTGTGGCAAGCAGCTGCTTGAGGGGGGTATTTTTTTATTTAGCCATCCCGTGGCTGAGTGGTTAGCGCGCTTGGCTACTGATCTAAGAGACCTGGGTTCGAGCCCCAGGTAAGGCATGGTTGTGTGTGTTGTTTTTCTGCTGAGGTCCTGCCATCCTCTCAGATCTCCTACTATGGCATATAAACTGACAGGCTCCTGTTAGACCTCTGTGGCAAGCAGCTGCTTGAGGGGGGTATTTTTTTTATTTAGCCATCCCGTGGCCGAGTGGTTAGCGCGCTTGGCTACTGATCTAAGAGACCTGGGTTCGAGCCCCAGGTAAGGCATGGTTGTGTGTGTTGTTTTTCTGCTGAGGTCCTGCCATCCTCTCAGATCTCCTACTATGGCATATAAACTGACAGGCTCCTGTTAGACCTCTGTGGCAAGCAGCTGCTTGAGGGGGGTATTTTTTTTATTTAGCCATCCCGTGGCCGAGTGGTTAGCGCGCTTGGCTACTGATCTAAGAGACCTGGGTTCGAGCCCCAGGTAAGGCATGGTTGTGTGTGTTGTTTTTCTGCTGAGGTCCTGCCATCCTCTCAGATCTCCTACTATGGCATATAAACTGACAGGCTCCTGTTAGACCTCTGTGGCAAGCAGCTGCTTGAGGGGTATTTTTTTTTAAGAGAAAGGGCGTTTAAAGTTAGTCTGTGACATTTAATTTCTTCTATTTGGTCGTATGCTACGCTCTACAAAGAGTCAAATCAAAAATTTGATGTTTGCGAAGAAAAACTAATTAACTCCACCACAGAAATAAAATCTTCAAAAATGCATATTTGTGAACCATTAACGAAAAAAATCCCTATGAAGATATCTTTAGTTTATTAATTGAACTGCACAATACAATATTTCGAACAGATGCACCCAAATTCTGAAAATATCTCAAGTTCTGGGAGAGGTTTTTACAGTAAGAGCTAGTATATGCAAAATTTGCAGTTAAATTGGCTTATCTTCTGACAAATCCATATATGGCTTCATATTTTTTTAAACAATTACACGAGTTAGGATTTTCAATAATTGCTTACTAAATCTAATTATAAGTAAAAAACGGATTTCTTTTCGAAAACGAGTTGTTGTGAGTTGTTTTACCTCTGAGCGGCACTTTTTTGCACACCATGGGTTAAATGACCAGGTCACATGGACCCCGAAGGCTCAGAGAAGGTTGGGGGAGGGGACCCACTGGAACAGCTGTTGGGAGACAGATGGTAGCCTCCCGTCAAGGCCATCCAGCGTGTTCTTTAACGTGCACAGGGTATGACTCTCCCGCACACGGGGCTACGGCTTAACGTCCCATCCGACGGACGGTGGTCTTTCCAAGCCCATCGGTGTCCCCTACTGACCGTGGGCAGGGCGGGGAATTTTGCGGAGATAAATCTCAACGCTGACCCAGCTGGGACTCGAACCTGGGAACTACAGATTACGAGCCTGGCGCGCTACCGACTGAGCCACCCCTGCCCCAGCTTTTATGGAGTTTATGTTATGATATCATTATTTATATTGGAAACTGGAAGCCAAATAATCGAATAAGTATTGTATGATGAAAAAACGAAAATCGAATACTTCTCAAACAATCGCGATTTGTTAATGACGAATCCAAAAGCAAATTTTAGTTCTAAGTCGCTAAGTTTCCTGTCTGGTAAACAGCAGCGAATAGATCAAATACTTCCATTCCTGTTAAAGGAAGTAATTCATTTTTTCAGAAGTCATCACATTTGACGAAACGAAAAACAAAAAAAATGAAAACTCTCAGTGACAAGTTCGGGAAGAAAACGAACACAATTTCGTTTCCATTTCGAAGCAATTCAGATGAAGTTAATTACTAATCTTTCCTCGATCAAGAGTTGTCTTTTGGATTTTAGTTTTTCTTCCCTTTTCCCTTTTCCCCTATGCCCCCCCCCTTCTTTTCATCCCCCTTCCATCAGCAAAAGACGACCAAACTCCTTCAAACAAAAGACATCACGACACAAGACGAGATTCCGTTGACATTTCAAATTCACTTAGCAAACGTCACGATCACTTCCTCTCTTGCAAGAAGAACATTATTAAAGTCTCTTTAACCTCCTAATGACGAGACCTTATTGAAGGTCTTAATTAAATAATGGCTTCGTGATTTAGGGAAAGTTTCTCTCTACCTCGTGCTCTCTTTTTTTTGCCCCCCTTCCCCTCCCCCCCCCCTTTTTTTTAACCTTCTCTCTCTTGTCAACAGAAAACTAATTTGTCCTCACTGCCAATTATGGGTCGGCAAGAAGCACCTGCTGCTTAGCAGACGAAGAAGTGATGGCTCAGTAATTATCTCTTCATAGGTCATCGTCGTTGGAGACAAGATCTTCTTTAGATGGATGCGGGAGGATGGATAAGAGTGTTGGGGGAGGGGAACTGATTGATTCACCAGCCAAGTAAGAGGAGATAAGTGGTGTTTCTAAACTCTCCCCATCTTTCTTACTCGTGCCTTTAATTCGTTAGCTCAACAATTTGGAATTTATGAGTGAATAGAATTATTAGCTTTATCTGCGAGCAAACGAAGTTTGGCTCCTTTGGGCATAAGATTATTTAGTAAGCCTTTGGGGAATTTGCCTCTGATGACGAGGTTAGGGTTGGGAAGACGACCATCTGTTTTTTTTTCTGGTTTAAGTTAGTGGCTTTGTACACACGTGCAACGATCATCCGTTTCTTTTCTGTAAGATGTTGGTCGTGATGATCTATCTCCTTTTTTAATACAGACGATGATGATAAATAACTGATTTTTCCTTCTTTCTTTTAATGCATAAGAAAATCACATAATGACTAAGGTGATATTTTTTCTTTCGGATAAAAGAGAAGAGATGACGTATTTCTTTTCATTAAAAGAGAAGAGATGACGTATTTCCTTTCATTAAAAAAGAAGAGATGACGTATTTCCTTTCATTAAAAGAGAAGAGATGACGTATTTCCTTTTATTAAAAGAGAAGAGATGGTAATCACTAACTGATCATTTGAAGAGCGGGATAATGTGCAAAACAGTGAGCAAATAAAATAAAAAAGTAATGGCTGTGACAAAAACGAAGACCGTGTAGCTATAAGACAGCCAATCCAGATACAGTGCAAAAAAAACACGACACATTTGTTTTTCCATTTTTTGATAATTTTAATGTCCCAGTGGTCGACGAGTGTTTAGCATGCTTCGTTCTGGAGTAAATGGGTCTGGGTTCGAATCACGGATAAAAGAGGAATATTTTCTTTCTGGTGTTGGTTGCTTTTCTGCCGAAATCTCGCCGATTCTTTTTTTTAGATTCAATGTAGAATGGGGAGGGGGGGTCATCAGAAAAGGCCGCGGTAGTTTGGAAATACCTACATTTGTTGATATATTGTTCCTATTGGATCGGGGTTCGAGTCTCAGAGAAGATATGGGTGTTTTCTGTCCGATGTATGTTTTCATTCTGCTGGGGTTCGCCTTCCTCACAGATCTTTATTGTTATTGTAATGACAGATTTTTTCTGATCAGGATCGAATTCGAAATAATAAGAAGAGGTGGATTGGTTTGGATTCTTTTACCTCTGAGCGGCACTTTTTTGCACACCATGGGCTAAATGGCCAGGTCACATGGACCCCGAAGGCTCAGAGAAGGTTGGGGGAGGGGATTCACTGGGACGGCTGTTGGGAGACAGATGGTAGCGTCCCGTCAAGGCCATCCAGCGTGTTCTTTAACGTGCACAGGGTATGGCTCTCCCGCACACGGAGCCACGGCTTAACGTCCCATCCGACGGACGACGGCCTTTCCAAGCCCATCGGTGTCCCCTACTGACCGTGGGCAGGGCGGGGAATTTTTGCGGAGATAAATCTCAACGCTGACCCAGCTGCGACTCGAACCTGGGAACTACAGATTACGAGCCTGGCGCGCTACCGACTGAGCCACCCCCGTCCCCAAGAAGAGGTGGAGTTGGTAGAGGGTCAGGATCGTATCATGTATTTCTTAAGTTCAAGTGCCAGCTTTTGAAAATTTTCTCCGTTAATTCCTACCTTTCCCTAGGCGACAACGGGGACACCGCAGGGCTTGGAAAGGCTACCCTTAGTCGTATGGGATGTTAACACGTGACCCCTGTTCAGAAGCCATACCCAGTACATGTTATAAAACACGCTGGATGGTCTTGAAGGCAGATTTCAGTCTCCTCACAGCTGTCCAATGGATCTCCTTCCTCACTCTTTTATAAGTCCGTGGGGTCCTTGTGACCTGGCAATTTAGTCTTTTGTGTTTAATAAAGTGTAGATCAGATGGAAAACAATCAAACCCAAACCGAGATAAAACATGGATTTTTTTTTCTGATACGTTTTGACTTTTTGCCGAAGTTTTGCTTTCTTCACAAATCTTCTGTTTATTATACTGGCAGGTATCTGTTACACCTCCGTGATAAGTGGACTTTGCGTGAAGTAGTTGGTTGGTTTACCTCTGAGCAGCACTTTTTGGGCTAAATGACCAGGTCACAAGGACCTCGAAGACTCGGGGAAGGTTTGGAGGAAGGGACCCACTGGACAGCTGTTAAGAGACAGATGGTAGGCTCTAGTCAAAGCCATCCAGCGTGTTCTTCAACGTGCCTAGGGTATGGCTCTCCCGCACACGGACCACGGCTTAACGACGGACGGCGGCCTTTCAAAGTCCATCGGTGTCCTAGTGATCGTTGAGACCTAGTGACCGCGGGCAGAACGGAGAGTTTTGCGAAGATAAATCTCAACACTGGTTTAGCTGAGACTCGAACTCGAAACTGCAGATTACGATCCTGGAGCGCTACCGACTGAGCCGCCCCTCCCTTTTGCGAGGAGAAATTTTTTTTTATTTCTTTTTAGTGTTCATAGAGTCATCCTGTGGCCGAATGGTTAGTGTACTTGGATACTTATGAAAAGAGCCTGGGTTCGAGTCCAGGGTAAAGCATGGATGTTTGTGTTGTGTTTTTGTTAAGGTCCTGCCATCCTCACAGACCTTCTACTACGGCATATGGGGCGGGGGTGGCTCAGTCGGTAGCGCGCCAGGCTCGTAATCTGTAGTTCCCAGCTTCGAAACCCAGCTGGGTCAGCGTTGAGATTTATCTCCGCAAAATTCCCTGCCCTGCCCACGATCAGTAGGGAACACCGATGGGCTTGGAAAGGCCGCCGTCCGTCGGATGGGACGTTAAGCCGTGGCCCCGTGTGCGGGAGAGACATACCCTGTGCACGTTAAAGAACACTCTGGATGGCCTTGACGGGAGGCTACCATCTGTCTCCCAACAGCTGTTCCAGTGGGTCCCCTCCCCCAACCTTCTCTGAGCTTTCGGGGTCCTTGTGACCTGGCCATTTAGCCCATGGTGTGCAAAAAAGTGTCGCTCAGAGCTAAAACAACCCAACCCAACTACGGCATATAAACCGACAGGCTCCTGTCAGACCTCTGTGGCAAGCAACTGCTTTAGGGGTATTTATCTTTAGTTTTGATAGTGAAAGTTTTATACATTACTGAGATTAGTAACCAATAAACAATTTAATGTCTGCTGCATCCTTTTGAACAAATAACTCTAGTTTTAGTCAAAACCTGATTCGCTTTTCTGAAGTTTTGTCTTGGGCTTAGTTGATGATCATTCTTATATTCAACGGCCACAGTCAAATTGGCTTTTTCGTTGTTTTAATTGAGCTAGCTTAAAAGTTTTTAATGGTTTAATCCTCATGTCGGCAATTCACCCTGTTTTAGGATCGCTTTTATGGTAGTCGTAAAATTGAGATTTCAAAATGTTCGCCGAGGTTCAAAGCTGCCTTTTTCTGCATCGGCTTTATCCTAAACCTCTATTCCTAACTTGTGAGTCATTAATCCTTTGAGGACACACGTACATCAAAGATGTAATTTATGTTCTAGTTTACAAAGATTACTTCAAACTAGAGTATAAGCAATTTTGACATCCAAAGAAAGTCTCATGGGTTTTACTGAATCCTATCCTCTTATGCAGGGAGAAACATTTTCATCTCAAAATGTTCTATTGGAAACTATCACAGAAAAAAAAAGTGGAAGTTCGCTTGTTTTACTATTGAGCAGAATTTTTTTTTCTTCGTAATGATCAGACTATAATTAACACAAAGGTCATGGCAAGGTCCCACTTTTGATGATGGCAGTCTTCTGTGATATCATAAGTGTCATGGTAATGTTAGAAGTCACACTTTTGAAGAAGTATAGGAGTTTCCTCAGAGACCCAAGAGTCTTGATAATGCTAAATGTCTCCCTTTTGAGGACGGATAGTAGTCTCCTCTTAAACCAAACTCTTTGGCGAAGCTAGAAGTCCTTCTTTTGAGGACGTAGTCTTTTCACAGATCCAAGAGTCATGGCGAAGCTAGAAGTCTTACTTTTGAAGACGTAGTCTCATCACAGATCCAAGAGTCATGGCAAAGCTAGAAGTCTTACTTTTGAAGACGTAGTCTTATCACAGATCCAAGAGTCATGACGAAGTTAGAAATTCTACTTTTGAGGACGTATAGTAATCTCATCACAGATCCAAGAGTCATGGCGAAGCTTGAAATTCTGCTTTTGAGTATGTATAGTAGTCTCATCACAGATCCAAGAATCACGGCGAAGCTAGAAATCCTACTTTTGAGGACATACAGTAGTCTCATCAGAGATCCAAGAGTCATGACTAAGCTAGAAGTCCTACTTTTGAAGACGTAGTCTCATCGTAGATCCAAGAGTCATGGCGAAGGTAGATGTTCCACTTTGGAGGACTGATGCGAGTGTCTTGTCAGACCACAAGGATCATAGTGAAGCGGGCAGAATACCACTTTTGAAAACGGGACTTCAAAAGAAAACAGCCGAGGTTAAATTATTTTTTAGTCGCGGAAGGAGTCGCATATTAGATCAAAAAGATCATGGTAAAACTGGAGAATGATTCACTTTCGAGGACCAAGCAGAATCCCTTTGTCCGATCATAATTAGGATTTGAACAAATCTAAGAACCTCACGTTCGTTGTCTATTACTTACTAAAATATGCAACATCCAAGGGCTTATTATGATCAATGTACAGTCATTAGAAAAAGACATCACTAACCAAAAAGACATCACTAACCAATATTCAACTCCCAACTGTTCACTAACCAAAAAGACATCACTAACCAATATTCAACTCCCAACTGTTCACTAACCAAAAAGACATCACTAACCAATATTCCACTCCCAACTGTTCACTAACCAATATTCCACTCCCAACTGTTCACTAACCAATATTCAACTCCCAACTGTTCGCTAACCAATATTCAACTCCCAACTGTTCACTAACCAATATTCAACTCCCAACTGTTCACTAACCAATATTCAACTCCCAACTGTTCACAAACCAAAAAGACATCACTAACCAATATTCAACTCCCAACTGTTCACTAACCAAAACGACATCACTAACCAATATTCAACTCCCAACTGTTCACTAACCAAAAAGACATCACTAACCAATATTCAACTCCCAACTGTTCACTAACCAAAAAGACATCACTAACCAATATTCCACTCCCAACTGTTCACTAACCAATATTCCACTCCCAACTGTTCACTAACCAATATTCAACTCCCAACTGTTCGCTAACCAATATTCAACTCCCAACTGTTCACTAACCAATATTCAACTCCCAACTGTTCACTAACCAATATTCAACTCCCAACTGTTCACAAACCAAAAAGACATCACTAACCAATATTCAACTCCCAACTGTTCACAAACCAAAAAGACATCACTAACCAATATTCAACTCCCAACTGTTCACAAACCAAAAAGACATCACTAACCAATATTCAACTCCCAACTGTTCACTAACCAAAAAGACATCAATAACCAATATTCAACTCCCAACTGTTCACTAACCAAAAATACATCACTAACCAATATTCAACTCCCAACTGTTCACTAATCAAAAAGACATCACTAACCAATATTCAACTCCCAACTGTTTACTAACCAAAAAGACATCACTAACCAATATTCAACTCCCAACTGTTCACTAACCAATATTCAACTCCCAACTGTTCACTAATCAATATTGAACTCCCAACTGTTCACTAACCAATATTCAACTCCCAACTGTTCACTAACCAATATTCAACTCCCAACTGTTCACTAACCAATACTCCACTCCCAACTGTTCACTAACCAATATTCCACTCCCAACTGTTCACTAACCAATATTCAACTCCCAACTGTTCACTAATCAATATTCAACTCCCAACTGTTCACTAACCAATATTCAACTCCCAACTGTTCACTAACCAATATTCAACTCCCAACTGTTCACTAACCAATATTCAACTCCCAACTGTTCACTAACCAATATTCAACTCCCAACTGTTCACTAACCAATATTCAACTCCCAACTGTTCACTAACCAATATTCAACTCCCAACTGTTCACTAACCAAAAAGACATCACTAACCAATATTCAACTCCCAACTGTTCACTAACCAAAAAGACATCACTAACCAATATTCAACTCCCAACTGTTCACTAACTAAAAAGACATCACTAACCAATATTCAACTCCCAACTGTTCACTAACCAATATTCAACTCCCAACTGTTCACTAACCAAAAAGACATCACTAACCAATATTCAACTCCCAACTGTTCACTAACCAATATTCCACTCCCAACTGTTCACTACACAATATTCCACTCCCAACTGTTCACTAACCAATATTCAACTCCCAACTGTTCACTAACCAATATTCAACTCCCAACTGTTCACTAACCAATATTCAACTCCCAACTGTTCACTAACCAAAAAGACATCACTAACCAATATTCAACTCCCAACTGTTCACTAACCAAAACGACATCACTAACCAATATTCAACTCCCAACTGTTCACTAATCAAAAAGACATCACTAACCACTATTCAACTCCCAACTGTTCACTAACCAATATTCAACTCCCAACTGTTCACTAACCAATATTCAACTCCCAACTGTTCACTAACCAATATTCAACTCCCAACTGTTCACTAACCAAAAAGACATCACTAACCAATATTCAACTCCCAACTGTTCACTAACCAAAAAGACATCACTAACCAATATTCAACTCCCAACTGTTCACTAACTAAAAAGACATCACTAACCAATATTCAACTCCCAACTGTTCACTAACCAATATTCAACTCCCAACTGTTCACTAACCAAAAAGACATCACTAACCAATATTCAACTCCCAACTGTTCACTAACCAATATTCCACTCCCAACTGTTCACTACACAATATTCCACTCCCAACTGTTCACTAACCAATATTCCACTCCCAACTGTTCACTAACCAATATTCAACTCCCAACTGTTCACTAACCAATATTCAACTCCCAACTGTTCACTAACCAAAAAGACATCATTAACCAATATTGAACTCTCAACTGTTGTGTGTTCTACGACACGAAATTCATTATTTTCGAAGCAATACTATAATAAATATTAATAATTACTATGGTTTTCTATTGATCCTGTATTTTGGCTTGCAGGGCAAAAAAAACCTGTTCATAGAAAAATTTTCATATTTTTATCTATAATATTTCCTACATAAACCATTTTTTTACTTGGTACAATTTGGGGCTAAAATTTTAAGCAATCATTTTATTCAGTGAGAAATAACTTATTGTAGCTTTATTGGCTTTCTTATAACTCAGCAAATGAGAATATTATTGACCAGCTCATTAAACTCCTTGAAAAAAAAAAAATCTTTAAAATAATAATGATCGTTTAAAAAGTCAGGAGCTATCGAACCCTCCTCTCAATTTTTTTCCACCGCTATTTAATTCATCTGAATAGAGCCGAAAGCGATTGTTATCATTATCCATTCGTCTTTTGCAACAACTCGTTAAGAATCCCTTGCTCTATGTTATCAATCGCCTCCTTTAAAGGAATTAAAGACGATCTTATTTTTATTTCCTCTCCATCTTTTGTGGACCTAAAACGAGTTGGGTTGTTTTACCTCTGAACGGCACTTTTCTGCACACCATGGGCTAAATGGCCAGGTCACATGGACCCCGAAGGCTCAGAGAAGGTTGGGGGAGGGGACCCACTGGAACAGCTGTTGGGAGACAGATGGTAGCCTCCCGTCAAGGCCATCCAGAGTGTGCTTTAACGTTGGGTTGTTTTACCTCTGAGCGGCGCTTTTTTGCACACCATGGGCTAAATGGCCAGGTCACATGGACCCCGAAGGTTCAGAGAAGGTTGGGGGAGGGGACCCACTGGAACAGCTGTTGGGATGGTAGCCTCCCGTCAAGGCCATCCAGCGTGTTCTTTAATGTGCACAGGGTATGGCTCTCCCACACACGGGGCCAGGCTTAACGTCCCATCCGACGGACGGCGGCCTTTCCAAGCCCATCGGTGTCCCCTACTGACCGTGGGCAGGGCGGGGAATTTTGCGGAGATAAATCTCAACGCTGACCCAGCTGGGACTCGAACCGGGGAACTGCAGATTACGAGCCTGGCGCGCTACCGACTAAGCCACCCCCGCCCCCTTTAAAGGAATTAAAGACGATCTTATTTTTACTTCCTCTCCATCTTTTGTGGACTGAAAACGATCAAATGAAATGTGCACTTCGGAAGATAGCGTTTCCAGCTGATGCAGCATCTAACGTTTCAAAGAGACGAATCGGTTATGTGGCCGGCCCAGAAGCCGCAGTTCACAGAAGAATCGAAATCTGCACAAGACAGTTTCCTTGCAGCTTGTCTCACGCATATTAAGCAAACAGCTTAGCAAGGAAGACAAGAGAATCATTTTAGGCTGTTTATTACTACCTCAAATTAATTGAGTACATAGCGCTTCCTCGCGAACCGAATCTTTCTTCTTTTCCAACATCCTCATCCTCTCCAAGCTCCTCTTCTCCCTATTCTCTTCCTGATCTCTTTTCCCGATTCACTGCATCATTCAGCTAAGTAATCACCCGAATACCTCAGCTCCTGCTGTTTAAGAAAGGCAGTAAGAGGTGGCACCCTTTTCCCCACCTCTTACCCCCCCCCCTTCTCAACCCTCCTCTTCATTCGCTCCTTTAACCCTTTCCTTTTCTGAGCGTTCCGTTGGAAGGATAACAAGGATTAATTAAGCCTTCCATTAAGCTTCCAGCTGCAGCATCCTCCTCCTCCCACCTACAGCCGCAACCGCCGCTGAACCGAATCATTCCTTCATCTTAATAAGGATCAATTTGATTAGGGGATTTCGGCAAATTAAATGAGTTGTTTTTCTTCATCCTTCGAAGCGGTTGGGAATTAATTTGGAGATAAAAGGGTTTGCTTGCGAGGCGTGCACGCTTCTTAAAACTGTTACCGTTTTTAAAAACGCAAATGATGAAGTCTAGGTGTAGTTTCGTATTCTGGGAATAAATGGCTTCTCGGAGAGTTTCCAGGAGATGCTGATTAGAAAGAAAAAGCAGGAGGGAGATAGAGAGAAAAAGTAAGTCTGGAGATTAGGTTTCCACTAGTGGAAATGTCCTTACACAGGAAATGAAAATGGAGCAATAGCTTAACTAAAATGGAAGACCAGAAAGTAAATAGTACGAATATCAACAAAAACTCCAGATGTTATGGCGAAATTAATTGGTTTCTAGCAATAACCAATGGACCTGGATCCAATTTGCGTATAAAAGTCGGGGCGGGGGTGGCTCAGTCGGTAGCGCGCCAGGCTCGTAATCTGTAGTTCCCAGGTTCGAGTCCCAGCTGGGTCAGTGTTGAGATTTATCTCCGCAAAATTCCCCGCCCTGCCCAAGGTCAGTAGGGGACACCGGTGGGCTTGGAAAGGCCGCCGTCCGTCGGATGGGACGTTAAGCCGTGGCCCCGTGTGTGGGAGAGCCATACCCTGTGCACGTTAAAGAACACGCTGGATGGCCTTGACGGAGGGGCTACCATCTGTCTCCCAACAACTGTTCCAGTGGGTCCCCTCCCCCAACCTTCTCTGAACCTTCGGGGTCCATGTGACCTAGCCATTTAGCCCATGGTGTGCAAAAAAGTGCCGCTCAGAGGTGAAACAACCCATCGTTAAAGAACACGCTGGATGGCCTTGACGGGAGGCTACCATCTGTCTCCCAACAGCTTTTCCAGTGGGTCCCCTCTCCCAACCTTCTCTGAGCCTTCGGGGTCCATGTGATCTGGCCATTTACCCCATGGTGTGCAAAAAAGTGCCGCTCAGAGGTAAAACAACCCAACCCGTATAAAAGCCGAATGTCGTAATTTTAACCAGTTCCTATTAATATAAAGGCTGATCGGCTCTAGAAATTCTCTAGAAAATCGGCTCTAGAAAGCCGAAATTTAGTCTGTCAGAAGAACAAGGAACATGTTTAAGCATTTCTGAACTTTCAATACATGCATCTTTAGTAGTTACTTAAATTCAAAATACTAAAGAGTAATTTCCATCCTAAAATTTGATGTTAATCTGAGGTGAAATGACAACGTGAAAGTCCAACCAGGGGGTAGCCATGGGGGGATCCCTTCCCTGGTTGGACTTTCACGTTGTCATTTCACCTCAGATTGGTGATATGATAATGATAGGTGAGGTGATAGATTGGTGATATGATAATGATAGGTGATAATGATAGGTGAGGTGAAATGAAAACATTTGTCATTTCACCTCAGAGCGACGGTAATTCCCTGGTTGGACTTTCAGTAGCCCCCCCCAAAGTAACTCGGAGTTGGCAGAATTCGAAGCGACTTCGTAAAATCTAGGTGAGTTGTGAAAATTTGTGAATTTTTTTTTTGGAAAATTAAGGAAAGTTTTCAAAATTCGGACAACTTGGCAAAATCTTGGGGAGTTGGCAAAATTCGGAGTGATTTGGGAAAATCCTGGGGAGTTGGTAAAATTCAGGCAAGATGTAAAAATTTGGATTTTTTTCTGTCAAATTCTGGTGAGTTGGCAAAACTTAGGGAGTTGGCAAAATCTAGGGACAGTTGGCAAAATTCGGAGTGACTTGGCAAAATCGTGGGAGTTGGCAAAATTCAGGTGAGACGTGAAAATTTTAATTTTTTTTTTCTATAAAATTATGGAGAGTTGGCAAAATCTAGGAGCAGTTGACAAAAACTAGGGGCAGTTGGCAAAATCGTGGAAAGTTGACAAAATTCACGTGAGATGTAAAAATTGCATTTTGTGTTAAGCATAAATCGCACAAATGCGTTCTTGATAACACCTGGAGCTCCACATAATTCTCTCCATCGGAAATAAGCGAACAAAATCTGGTTTTGTTGGCCATTCCAGAGCTGAAACATTTCCTCTAAAAATCCATTGTATACTAAACATTCCCTTTCTGTTCGCTAAATGCTACAAACACACACAAAGCCGACTTGTACAAAAGAGTTGCTGTTACCACAACGCAACGCAGGAGCCGATCGCAAAGCGGGATAAAAAAAAAAAGGGTGGGGGGGGGGGCGATAATCGAAACAGCAATCAGCCCATCTCGAGCCTTGGCAGCAATTTCGCATTAACGAAATTAACCGTCGCTCGCGCAATTAGGAGGAGGATGTGGCACCATTACTTGCACGTGCGCTTGTTACATCGCGGCGCTCGCTTCCTCCACTTGAGACGAATCTCGTGAAGTGCGGAATCATTCCCGAAAACGACGACGGAAAAGAAGGATTGTCATTGATACTTTTTTAACTGATTGTCGGCACAGAGTCGTTTCTTAAGACGATGACGTCACGGTGGTCGTGGATCGCATGGCACTCAGCTAAAGTTTTCTCTCTAACTTTACACTTGATCTTCCTTCAAATTTGTGGTCGGGGGTGGCTCAGTCGGTAGCGCGCCAGGCTCATAATCTGCAGTTCCCAGGTTCGAGTCCCAGCTGGGTCAGCGTTGAGATTTATCTCCGCAAAATTCCCCGCCCTGCCCACGGTCAGTAGGGGACATCGATGGGCTTGGAAAGGCCGTCATCCGTCGGATGGGACGTTAAGCCGTGGCCCCGTGTGCGGCAGAGCCATATCCTATGCACGTTAAAGAACACGCTGGATGGCCTTGACGGGAGGCTACCATCTGTCTCCCAACAGCTATTCCAGTGGGTCCCCTCCCCCAACCATCTCTGAGCCTTCGGGGTCCATGTGACCTGGCCATTTAGCCCATGGTGTGCAAAAAAGTGCCACTCAGAGGTAAAATAACCCAACGTTAAAGAACACGCTGGATGGCCTTGACAGGAGGCTACCATCTGTCTCCCAACAGCTGCTCCAGTGGGTCCCCTCCCCCAACCTTCTTTGAGCCTTCGGGGTCCTTGTGACCTGGCCATTTAGTCCATGGTGTGCAAAAAAGGGCCGCTCAGAGGTAAAACAACTCATAGTTAAAGGACACGCTGGATGGCCTTGACGTTAGACTACCATCTATCTCCCAACAGCTGTCCCAATAGGTCCCCTCCTCCAACCTTCTCTGAGTCTTCGGGGTCATTGTGACCTGGCCACTGAACCCATGGTGTGCAAAAAAGGGCCTCTCAGACGTAAAACATCCCAAATCTTTAGAAATGAAAGCTCAAAGAATCGTATACGAATTGCTGATCATTGCTTTTGTACAAAACAGAATAAATGTTTGTTATGCCCAAATATTTTAGTTCTTTACCTCCTAGCTAAGATGTTTGTCCATAACAAACAAACGGTGAAAGAACAGATTCTTGTTTCGTTTGGAGACTGGAAGACAAAATGGACACTGAATCAAAAATCAAAACTGCAAATAGAGATGATTGCGTTTACGCTTATTCACACGCATATTAAAAAAAAAGGATCGACTTGTTATTACTCGCTCTCTAGTGTTTGCGGTTTATCTGACGATTTCACAAGTTTTTTAAGGACCTCTTAAGTTTTTTTTTTGCCTTAGATTTTTCCGTTACGATACTGACTAAAAGGTCAAGACATTCATATCCATGAAAAGGGGGCGGGGGTGGCTCAGTCGGTAGCGCGCCAGGCTCGTACTCTGTAGTTCTCAGGTTCGAGTCCCAGCTGGGTCAGCGTTGAGATTTATCTCCGCAAAATTCCCCACCCTGCCCACGGTCAGTAGGGGACACCTATGGGCTTAGAAAGGCCGCCGTCCGTCGTATGGGATGTTAAGCCGTGGCCCCCCCGTGCGGTAGAGCCATATCCTGTGCACGTTAAAGATCACGCTGGATGGCCTTGACGGGAGGCTACCATCTGTCTCCCAACAGCTGTTCCAGTGGGTCCCCTCCCGCAACCTTCTCTGAGCCTTCGGGGTCCATGTGACCTGGCCATTTAGCCCATGGTGTGCAAAAAAGTGACGCTCAGAGGTAAAACAACCCAACGTTAAAGAACACGCTAGATGGCCTTAATGGGAGGCTACCATCTGTCTCCCAACAGCTGTTCCAGTGGGTCCCCTCTCCCAACCTTCTCTGAGCCTTCGGGGGTCCATGTGACCTGGCCATTTAGCCCATGGTGTGCAAAAAAGTGCCGCTCAGAGGTAAAACAACCCAACCCAGTTTCTGTTGTATTGAGGTATAGCATTATTTCTAGTTCTAAAAAATCCCAAAGTCGAAAATCCATCTCCTAGGTGCTCTACGTTTGTGACCGTTAATTTAGATTCTTTCAATTTAAGCAAGCCCTAAACGCAACTAAGAGAAATCAAAATTCGAAGCCCTAGGAGCCCTTGCTAAATTTTAAGCATAGAAAGAAAAACCAAAGTCTCTAATTATGAAGTTTCAGTGCAAAGAGGAAGGTAAACGCTTTCCGAGTCCTTCGCTGATGGAACTGCCAAAGTGGTCTTACCAAGAACAATTTAAACGGTTTCGTGGAATCGTGTCACGTAATCACGACGTTTGGGTTATTTCCCAGGAGCATTGGCAAAATTGCTTACAAAGCAGCACTAATTAAAGAAGAGGTGGAAAATGAATCAGCACAAGAATTGCAAAGGGATTGCCAAAGGTGAAGAAGAGAAAGGGAAGAGAGGCTAAAAAATCGGAGCATTTGATGTAGCAACGGATGTATGCGAATTCAGTAGGTTCGTTTGCAGCCAACCTGAAGAGAAATCCGTTGCTCTGAAATTGGTTGGGTTGGGTTGTTTTACCTCTGAGCGGCACTTCGTTGCACACCATGGGCTAAATGGCCAGGTCACATGGACCCCGAAGGCTCAGAGAAGGTTGGGGGAGGGGACCCACTGGAACAGCTGTTGGGAGACAGATGGTAGCCTACCGTCATGGCCATCCAGCGTGTTCTTTAACGTTGGGTTGTTTTACCTCTGAGCGGCACTTCTTTGCACACCCTGGGTTAAATGGCCAGGTCACATGGATCCCGAAGGCTCAGAGAAGGTTGGGGGAGGGGACCCACTGGAATAGCTGTTGGGAGACAGATGGTAGCCTCCCGTCAAGGACATCCAGCGTGTTCTTTAACGTTGGGTTGTTTTACCTCTGAGCTGCACTTTTTTGCACACCATGGGCTAAATGGCCAGGCCACAAGGAACCCGAAGGCTCAGAGAAGGTTGGGGGAGAGGACCCACTGGAACAGCTGTTGGGAGACAGATGGTAGCCTCCCGTCAAGGCCATCCAGCGTGTTCTTTAACGTGCACAGGGTATGGCTCTCCCACACATGGGCCACGGCTTAACGTCCCATCCGACGGACGGCGGCCTTTCCAAGCCCATCGGTGTCCCCTACTGACCGTGGGCAGGGCAGAGAATTCTTGCGGAGATAAATCTCAACGCTGACCCAGCTGGGACTCGAACCTGGGAACTACAGATTACGAGCCTGGCGCTCTGAAATTGGTAACAGGTCGTAAAGATTAACGCTTAATGTATTCATTCCAAGGCCTTTCCTAGTTGAAGTACTGCCCTTAAGCTAGAAATCATTTTAATGGAATCGGTAAGATTTTCAATGCAGTGGAATTCAATGAAAACGATCTTGAACGTCGAATTCAGAGGGGGGAAATATCTTTAACTGGGGAGGGGACAGAAACCCACCACCTCCTGTTCCAGTGAGTCCCCTCCCCCAACCTTCTCTGAACCTTCGGGGTCCTTGAGACCTGGCCATTTGCCCATATTGTGCAAAAAAGTGCCGCTCAGAGGTAAAACAACGCAACCCATCTAGTATAACTCGTATCCTCTTTTCGTTATTTTTTTTTAAACTGATCCCACTCTTTTTTTTTCCTTTTAGCATAGACACATAATTCGACCTATTTTTAACCATTTAATGTGAACTTATTAAAGTAGGTCTCAATATTTCTTCTCTCGTGTTTAATACCAAAACCATTGGTGGTCTTTCTGAACAAAGCATTTCACTTAGACAAGCGATGCACTTAAAAAGTGTCTGAAACGTCTTCCAGAAAACGACAATCAACGCACTGGGCTTAACACAACTCTTAAGCATAATTGCAGTTGTGAGGTACTTATCAAACCCGAAACGGTTTTTCTTGAATACAGAATAATCTTCTGCCAGCTGAGCTAAAAAGCGAGATTTGGCTCTATATTTCTCTACACCTGGGCTCTCTACCTCTGAGCATGAAGAGGCTCTTTTTTGAGCGAAGAGGAGATCGAAATTCACCTCCCCCACTTCCCCCCCACATCCCTCAGGACAATTGATTGGCCGCCATTTGAAGGAATTAAACACTGCCAGTACGATGATTAAATTTTAAATTCTAATGACTGTCACCGTCGATCTATAGAGCCGGCCACACGTGCCCAACGTCCTTTGCTGTCGGTAATTGGCTGGCGGCTGGCTCGCTCATGGTCAGGTGGCCACGTGCACTAATGTTTCTTTAATGACCCCCAGGATTTTGCAACCGCATTGTTCTTCTTGCCCGAAGAGGAGTAGAAAAAAGAATAAAAGAAACTCTGTACTTTTCTCTTCTTCCTTTCGAATGCAAGGTTTTCTTTTTTTCACTTCTTCCACTTCTGGAAAAAAGAAGTGAATTTTTCTTCTTATTTCGTTTGCTTTTCGCTTCCAAGGTTTTAAACTATCAGAAGAGTTTTGCGAGATGTTTAATGATTGCTCTTGGCAGTCATTCGTTTTCGTAATCTTTTTTTTTTTCCCCTTGTATCCACCTGAATCTGAAAGGAATAAGGAGGAATGATATGAAGATGGGAATGAAAGTGCACAGTTATCGATTTAGACAATTCAAGAAAAATTAAAAAAAATTCTTCATTCCGATCGTATTTATTGACAATAGAAAATGCTGAGACGTAAATAAAAGTCTGTCCTCGGTAAGAAATCGTCACTGCTGCACTTGAAACGGTCGCCGTCCATTACGTAGGACGTTTAGCCGTGGCTCCGTGTATATGACCACCCCCGCCCCCAACAGAAACTGATCCTTGGAGAGGGGGAGGTGCTCAAGGGTGTCACGACCCCACTCCTTTCTCCCCAGAAAAAAAAAATTATATGGTAACTGTAAAGGATAACTTTTGAAAGGAAGATATAGAGACACTTTTTTGCACACAACGAATTAAATATCCAAGTGATAAAGACCAATAGCAGGAGAGGTACAGTCGCTCAAAGGAAAAATATCCGAACACTATGGTTGATTACAGATCTTCGTGTCACGTGACACGAAGATCACTAATCAGGTCATCGTTGCCAGATATTTTTTCTGAATTCTGTAATCAACCATAGTGTTCGGATATTTTTCTTTTGAGCGACTGTACTTTTTGGTAGGAGATAGAATCCTGTGGGGTCGGCCACTCCTCAACAGGGTTGGGTTGTTTTACCTCTGAGCGGCACTTTTTTGCACACCATGGGCTAAATGGCCAGGTCACGAAGGCTCAAAGAAGGTTGGGGGAGGGGACCCACTGGAACAGCTGTTGGGAGACAGATGGTAGCCTCCCGTCAAGGCCATCCAGCGTGTTCTTTAACGTGCACAGGGTATGGCTCTCCCGCACACGGGGCCACGGCTTAACGTCCCATCCGACGGACGGCGGCCTTTCCAAGCCCATCGGTGTCCCCTACTGACCGTGGGCAGGGCGGGGAATTTTGCGGAGATAAATCTCAACGCTGACCCAGCTGGGACTCGAACCTGGGAACTACAGATTACGAGCCTGGCGCGCTACCGACTGAGCCACCCCCGCCCCTCCTCAACAGGGAATAGAAATGAAAAGGGGATATATTCATCTGGTATCGCATCCGTTTCCCTTACACAAGGGAGCGTCTTGTTTTTTGAAAAGTTTTAAAGGATTGCAACACGAGAAGACGGAGTCGAACTTTGTGCTAGGCACGGCAGGGCAGGTTCTGTGCATCCTCACAGTGGATTGGTATGAAGCTTTCCTTCTAGTACATGCCTAGCTATCCTTTACATACTAATATTTATTAGGAGACCGAATGGAAGCTTTCCGTAAAGACTATTAAAAGTCGATTTCTTTTTGTGATTCTAAATATTTCAGGTGGAAAACCAAATGGAGGTTCAGAACCAGTCAGTCTGTTCAATTAAAAGTTTAGTCTCTACATATAGTTAGTCTTTATATATACTATATAGAGAGAAGTCTGATGATGGTCAGCAACCATCAAACATCTCTTTAATACCTAGTCACCTCCCTATGTTTCAGGGCGGGGGTGGCTCAGTCGGTAGCGCGCCAGACCGTAACCATCGAGACTCAAGGCCTTTTCACTGGTGACGTCACACGTTCTGACGTCATCATTCGTCGATCTAGCATCTTGACACCCCGTAGCTGCTTGTGTGTTTGTTGGCAGGATTATTATCTTTAATTATTTTCTGGTGTTCAACAAATGTATTTTTAAACAATTTTTGCAAGATAAAAAATGATTGTTTGTTAGAGAATTTAGGAAATAAGAAAAAATGTCTTAGTGCCAAAAAGAGAAAGTTGTCTACCCTCAATAAATAGTATCCACAGAATTAACTGTTGGCTTTGATATTAATAGTTTTGTGACAAACAGTTTTTCTGGCATGTGGGATTTCAACCATATCTCTCCAGGTACATGCCACAGTGTTCTAAGACCACAACTAATAAGTTATATTAGTGGAAATAAGGCAGAGTCTGTTAGTTTAGTGGTCTTACACCACTGTCTTATATCTGGAAAGATGTATGCCTAAATGATTTAATATTTCTTTACCAGGGTGCATAGAATTATTTTTTAACAATTGAAGATTGATTAGAGACTATTTTCTTTACATTTGGGAGGTTAGTTGAGCGATTTATTGTCAAATCTTTAGTCATAGATTTAAAAGTCAAATCTTTAGTCATAGATTTAAAAGTAGCTTTGTAAACCAAAATATATATGTGTGTGGGCTTGCAGTAAATTGTAGTTTCTAAAGTTTAGAAGCACTTTTCCTGCTAGTTTTTGAATATGTATTCCATCGGAAGGTTGTATCCATGTCCAAATATTATTGAAATTTAATGAGAGTTCAGAAAAAAATACAGCTCAATATTCCTATTAATTAAGTCTAATCACTAAGAAAAAGTATTGAAATTAAATCATAACTAACTGAAATTGTTACAGCTAAAGCTATTACAGTATATCATTAATTTTTTAGTTCACATTTGCCAATAAAATTGTTCTAAATAATTTTTGTGTGTTTTTTTCTCTTTTTAATAAAACACACTAATTTTCCATAACAATTTATATGTCACGATTATATTATTAATGGTACAAACAACTGGATCAGTTATTGACAGCATTTATTGCGAAAAATATGTGAAGGAAATGATTTTATTTTTGTTAATATATAACAGAGTAATTATTTGCATTTAACTTTATTTTTAAACATATTGTGTCATTGTAATTATACGTACAACCGATTATGACGCTCCTCGTAATTTATATGTCATGCTACATGTTCAGAGAACGTTAAACGACGATTACATTTTGAGTCATCAATTTAGCACAATTACAAATCAAGATCTATTTTAGTTTCAACGTCTTCCCTATTTTAAGGTTTGCCATAGAAATATTACTCTAATGTACATATATACCATATAATAATACCATGTCAATCAGTTTTTGAGCACAGTGCTACGTAAAAATGCCCTCCCGATCTAATAAAAAAAAAGTAAATGCTCGATTTGCTACGATAGAACTACGTGCGCAGGATGCACTGTGGATCCACAGGATGTGACGTCAGTTTAGACTGCAAAGGCCTTGAGTCTCGAAGGTTACGGCCAGACTCGTAATCTGTAGTTCCCAGGTTTGAGTCCCAGCTGGGTCAGCGTTGAGATTTATCTCCGCAAAACTTCCCGCCCTGCCAACGGTCAGTAGGGAGTAGGGGACACCGATGGACTTGGAAAGGACGCCGTCCGTCGGATGGAACGTTAAGCCGTGGCCCCATGTGTGGGAGAGCCATACCCTGTGCACGTTAAAGAACACGCTGGATGGTCTTGACGGGAGGCTACCATCTGTCTCCCAACAGCTGTTCCAGTGGGTCCCCTCCCCAAACCTTCTCTGAGCCTTCGGGGTCCATGTGACCTGGCCATTTAGCCCATGGTGTGCAAAAAAGTTCCGCTCAGAGGTAAAACAACCCAACCCAACGCTATGTTTCGCTGTGTTCAGATATTCTCGCTAACATTTTCTTTACCCTCAGTGTGGAAGGGTACACCGATGGTCTTGGAAAGGCTGCCGTCCACAGAACGGGGCGTTAAGCCGTGGTTCCGTGTACAAAAGAGATATATCTTGTGCACATTAAAGAGCAAACTAGGTGACCTCGACGGGAGACTCTCATTTGTTTCCTAACTGTTGTCCAGCGAATAAAATGTCCAGATATGAAACGAAATGGCTTGTTTCATTTTGAGCGGGGGTCAGTAGGTTCTCCTCTCATCTCTGACCTTTCGGGGTCCTTGGGTTGTTTCACCTCTGAGCAGCACTTTTTTGCACACAATCGGCTAAAGAAACAGGTCACAAGAACCCCGAGGACTTAGAAAAAGTTGGAGGAAGGAGACCCACTGAGCAGTTGTTAAGAGGCAGAAGGTAACCTCCCGTCAAGGATATCCAGCGTGTTCTTTAACGTGCACTGGGTATGGCTCTCTCGCATACGGAGCCACGGATTAATATCTTATCCGATGGACGACGGCTTTTCCAAGCCCATCGGTGTCCCCTACTGACAGAGGGCGGGGGAGTTTCGCCCTAGATAAATCTCAACGCTCTCCATGCTGGGCTCGAACCTGGGAACTACAGATTACGAGCCTGGTGCGCTGCCGAGTGTGCCACCCCGGCCCTTGGGATCCTTGTGACTCGTCCATTTAGCCTATTTTATGTCAAAAGCACCACTCAAAAACAAAACAATCCAATTCATTTGTGAATTTATTGTTTCAGATAGCAAACAATCTCCTAAAATCCCTCCAGGTGTTTTCCTCTTCTGCTAGCTTTATCAACTTCTTGATAACGAGGCAAACGCTGATCCCACTTCTTCGCGTCTCTCCATCCCTTTTCTTGCTCGTCCAAGAGAGAGAACAATGAAAATCTTTTATCCTCTTGCATCTTCCATCACCGACATCCATTACAGAGCGGTTTCTTCGTTAGTTATTAGGGAAACCCCCCGGTGGCAACAAGACCACCAACCCTCTGCCATTAAAGGGTGCTAAAAGTCACGTGGTTCTAAATTATCTCCACCATCGATCACTGTCATCAGTAGCGCACGGAGGGGGGGGAGGTTGTTAGAGGAGGGGAGGGTCGAGGGGATGGTAGGGGAGGGGAGAAAGTTAGTGAGGCTCTTGAGTTTCCATGTCGCTAAGTTACTATCTCGCGCCCTCCATTGCATGGGGAAATGTTTCTCTCGTGTTCCTCGTGAAGTGACATCATCCGCACAGAGATTACAACAAAGGAACAAGATTGCTGACGTGCAATGAATAAACAGAAAATTAAGAAGAAATTGCGATTTCAAAGAAGCGAGGGGGGGGGGGCGTCGACAAAGGGCACCACGAGCGAAGGCGTTTGAAACAAAATGTTTTTATCCAATACGCAAAGGTTTTTGTTCTGTTTATGTTAGGGAAAAATAGTAATTTTTTTGAATGTAAAAAAAGGTTATCTTGCTATATGGTCCTAAGAAGTGTGCAATCACATTTCAGGAATAAGCTTTTGTGTAGTTCATTTTCCTGAGACGTATACCGCAAAATTCCACGCCCTGCCCACGGTCAGTAGGGGACACCGATGGGCTTGGAAAGGCCGCCGTCCATCAGATGGGACGTTAAGCCGTAACCCCGTGTGCGGGAGAGCCATACCCTATGTACATTAAAGAACACGCTGGATGGCCTTGACGGAAGGCTACCATCTGTCTCCCAACAGCTGTTCCAGTGGGTCCCCTCCCCCAACCTTCTCTGAGCCTTCGGGGTCCATGTGACCTGGCCATTTAGCCCATGGTGTGCAAAAAAAACCGCCGTCCATCGGATGGGACGTTAAGCCGTGGCCCCGTGTGCTGGAGAGCCATACCCTGTGCTCGTTAAAGAACACGCTGGATGGCCTTGACGGGAGGCTACCATCTGTCTCCCAACAGCTGTTCCAGTGGGTCCCCTCCCCCAACCTTCTCTGAGCCTTCGGGGTCCATGTGACCTGGCTATTTAGCCCATGGTGTGCAAAAAAGTGCCGCTCAGAGGTAAAACAACCCACTGAGATGTATATCAACGCTGAGTTTGCAAATTATAAAAAAAATCAGCCTACGCAAGTAGTTTCATCACACCCGACGGTTCCCCCTTTGCACAGTGCTTTCCCCCCCTATGTCGCAATCGTCCACGTTGCCTTCTTGACTTGGACCCCCTATGTCGCAATCGACCGGAAATTGACCTGTGCTGGGCCACGCTGCCTTCTGAACTTTGACCCCTATGTTGCAATCAACAGGAAATTGACCCTGGCGTAGCAACTGTCGTGGTATTAATAATTCATAATTAATAATTCATAATTAATAATTCATAATTAAATATTTCTCCCCCTTTTAACCCCTTGTGCTATCTAGTTTTTAACTCTAATTTTAAGTCCTTCTTCTCGAATAGTCTCGATTTTTCTTTATTTCAGACTCACCTTTTATTTTAAAACCTCGATTTTGCAAACCCCCCTCGTCGACCTATATTTTAAGCCCTACCTATATTTTAAGCTCCCCTTCTCGAATAGTCTCGATTTTTCTTTATTTCAGACTTACCTTTTATTTTAAAACCTCGATTTTGCATACCTGCTGGTTGACATATATTTTAAGCCCTGGATTTTGCAGACCCTCCTGGTTGACCTATATTTTAAGCTCCCTCCTTCCCTCGGATTACAAGCCTCAGAATAATTGCACAGAAAAGGATGACACAAGTCTCAATTGTAAAAACACCTCCAAAAAGACCCCCCTGGTTGACCTATATTTTAAGCCCTACCTATATTCTAAGCTCCCTCCTTCCCTCGGACTGATTGATGCACGCCTAAGAATAATTGCACAGAAAAGGATGATTACAAGGCTCAATTGTAAAAACACCTCCAAAAAGACCCCCTGGTTGACCTATATTTTAAGCCCTACCTATATTTTAAGGCCCCCTCGGATTACAAGCCTCAGAATAATTGAACAGAAAAGGATGATACAAGTCTCAATTGTAAAATCAACTCCCAAAGTTGTATTCTTATTAAACCTCCCTCCCCTTAAAAAACTAATCGGTGGTGTCCAATACGTATTTTAGTACATCTCCTGTATTTAAAAACTCTCTAGGTATTCATCTGAAATTTTACAAGACCACTCAACTCTTTCTGAATGACAACGGTCAGAATGCCTAATGCAGCTCTCTAAATAAAACTTTCTTTAACAGAAAATCAACTCTCAAAGTTGTATTCTTATTAATTAAACACTCATCAAAACCACACATCCCTTCTATTAAAAGTTACCTCTATTAAAACTTCACAAACTCACGTCCTTTTACAAGTTCTCTAAACATGTTGTATATTCTCTGTATTTATTCCTTATAATTAAACACTCATCAAAAATTCTCTCACCTTTATTAAAAAATCACTCCACGGTCGTAATAAAAAAAGTTTTCTGTAGATGGGTTTCATCCAAAAAAAAAAAATCCTCCACCTGCAGTGAGATTCGAACCGACTATCTTGGGCTCGATAGCCGGACGCACTCGACTATGGTTTGTACTTAATGTGGCCTAGATAGGTGTCGAACGGGTCAGACATTTCAGATATTAACCTAGTACGTTTTTTACAACCTTCGTATTCTTTATAACTAGTTTTTTCTACGTATTTCTTATAATGAACCCGATAGTCCTTTCACATTAACATATGTATTTTTTATAACTCACGTATTTTAAGTCCGTTTCAGTAACACTTATTTCTTTTAACTCCGTGACTGTTGGCTGTCGCTTACTAGGACTATCCACAGTAACTATTTTTAAAAGACTGGCCCGCAGAAAATGCCGATGGGTTAAAAATTAATAAAAACTGATTATACTCGTCACGATGAAAAATATTGAGGGGTAATAGGGCCGACCTAAAAGACTCAGTGTTCGGATCCTCACCCTGGACAACGTTTCACTGACGGATGGTTAAGTCCTGTGAAATTATTCCAAACGGGGAATCACAAGGGTTTTATTAACGAATGAATCTTGGATCTGTGCTGCTTCCGTGTCAGGAGCACTGCCCTACATCGTGAAAACCCACTAGCACTCTTTGTCGTGGTTTTCGGACTCGATATTTTTCCAAGTCCCGAGACGGTTCTCCCAATTCTATCCTTTACGATACAAGGGCGTTTCAATGTACCCAATGTAGACAAACCCTTTTGAAATGACGCGTCCTAAACCTCCAAGTGCTGGGCTTATTAAAATTAGTCTCCATCGGGTTGGTCCCGTCAGATATCTGTGTTTCCACGTAGTAATGCTACACTGAAGAAAAGTCGGCTAAAAAACCGTCTTTAACATCGTTTGCGTGCGAACGTATGCCGCATCACGCTGTTGAAATCGGGTAAAAAAAATAACTTTTTTTTTTTGTACGCAGTAGAATGTTCAAAGTACGTTGCAGTTACTGTTGCGTAAAAACTTTAGTTCCATCACGAATGCACGTTAACGGTGTAGGGGAACATTAGTTTTAGCAAATACTTCAACTATAAAAAAAAATAATACAATGTCTCACGCACCCTTTCAACTTACCTGCACTAATCCACTGATATTTTATTTGCAGCTGGACTGATAGTCAAAATTTAGCAAATATTACAAAGAATCTCTCAATTGTAAAAATCAACTCTCAAAGTTGTATTCTTATTAATTAAAACCCTTTCTATTAAAAGTTACCTCTATTAAAAATCTTTTGCTATTCATTTTGCCAGGACTGCTAAACGATTCCCTTTTATTAAACTTCAATTCTTTGGGATTCATTTTTTCCAACCCCGTTAATCGATCCCCTAGTAAATAAAAACTCTCACTCACCTTTATTAAAATCATCCAGCGCTCGTAATAAATCAGTTTACTCTAGATGGGTTTAATCGGAAAAAAAAATCATTCCATCGCTAGCGTACCTCAACGTTAATTTCGGGAAAAAGTCTCATCGGATCCAAGGTCCACGTATTTTACTAGAAGAATGACACAGTAACTGTTCCAGAGAAATATTAATAAAATTTGGTTTAAATTATTCGTAGGACTTGTATATAAGATCTAGCTTTAGACGCTCACCAGCCTAAAAGTTTACAAAGACTGTTATCAGTGTATCGGAAATCGTACGTTTCCTGTTGACATCCTTCAGATCGTTTATTAGGGGGTAGCAACAGCACTTTCGCCACATCACACGATATGGTGCAATCCTTTTTCAGCTGGAAGGTCAAATGACCAGCGCTTCACTGTGTCTGCATTTGACACTGATAAGGTTTAAAAATAGATATTTCCTAGAATCCACATTGCCTTCTCAGATTGGACTTTGAACCCTATGTCGCAAAAGACCATATTTTAAGTCCTCTTCATAGAACCCCTGGGTGACATATATTTTAAGTCCTCTTCTCGAATTTTCTTGTTTTCCCCCTGTTTAACCCATATTTTAAGCCCTCCCCTCTTCATAGATCCACCTATATTTTAAGCCCTCCCCTCTTTAAACCAAATCAGTTTTTGCGCATTTAATCGGTGTCATCCAACGTCCATACTATTTTTAGTATGTCTCCTGTATTTTAAAAAAAAAAAATATTGGCTTTCGTCGCCGTATTTGAACGCGCTACCTCAGTACCGATAGCTGAAGCGTCATCGCCAGGGCGCGGATTTTTGCGGAGATAAATCTCAACTCTGGCCCTGCTATCCGCTCGACAATATTTGCTACTGATAAAACGATTTCCTTCATTAAAAATAAAAACTAATTAAATAATGGGGTATCACTGAGAAAATACTGGGAAGAACAAACTGATTTCGTGCTAAAACATCTCCAGATTTCAGCTTACTTGAAAAACTATTGTTAGAAATGAACCAGTGACTTGAATCACTCAACTTCCATAAGAATACACAATTATGGTACAGTGTCGGGAAGAAATATGTTTCAACGAAATTCAATTGCCTGTATTACGATCAGAAAAATAATTTAGTGGACAAAGTTTAAAATAGTTATTAAATGGTACCTTACAGTGCAAGTGCGCTTCAGGCGAAAAGCCTCCCCTTCGAACACTGCACTCCGTTTTTCCGAAGTAACTGTGTCACAAGTCTTCCTACATCATCCCTAAACAGAGAATCGGATTCAATGTGCAAGAAGATCAAGACCTCATTTGAAGGAGCACATAGTGGATACTGTACTCCATAGTGAAATGAACATTGGCCTCTTGCGGGACCTAGTTATATCCCTACTCCAAGAGAATTACTAATGAAAACGTGCTATTGTTAATGTATGTAATTCCAACAAAAAATGTTTTGTCTGTTTTAGCCACTTTGTATCCTGCAATAGGAAACACTGAACACCTTAACAACTATATACAGTTAGAAGAAAACACATCAGGTCTAATTTTCCCTTTAACAATAAATCAAATATC
Organism: Ryuthela nishihirai; assembly: GCA_038380435.1. Classification (NCBI taxonomy): domain Eukaryota; kingdom Metazoa; phylum Arthropoda; class Arachnida; order Araneae; family Heptathelidae; genus Ryuthela; species Ryuthela nishihirai. Next base: position 66,067,627 of record JAWZYU010000019.1, on the reverse strand, counting down.
TAAATTCGAAAAAATTAACATTTCTGTCTGGATACGAGAAAGAGATGTTCCCACTCTACATCACATCATTCAGATTTAAAGCGCACGCAAATCATCTACTGTTATCAGACGATGAAAAGTAGCATTATTGTTCCATTAAGAATTTGTTTCTATGAAATTCAAAGGGAGAATGCTGTTTTCCATATTATAGGGAATGCAATTAATACATTCCTTGCAGATGGCTGTCCTTTAGGTTATGAAATAATCTTATTAGAACGCTTAAAATTGAGATGACACACATTAGCTCCTCGGAGAAGAGCTAGCGGGTAGAAGAATATACCCGTGTAATGAAAATATTCATTCGACATAAAAAAAACCTACGCCAATATCGCGTACACTGACGTGCTCCTCTTTGCTGATGTGTTTGGTGGCAGATACTGACCCCTGCTATGTTTGCACAGCTCCTGCCTTCATACCTGAAGATGACAAATACTAGAGTTGATAACCTACAATGTATCTTTTTGGAAGGCATACGAGGAGGAATTTCGGTGATATGCAGACAACAAGCATTTAGAATGAAAAACTGATTGCAAGTTTGCTTTACTGTCATACAAACCTGAAAAGAGATGAAATGGGTAGTACTTTACCCATGATACACCATGTGACTAGGTCGTTAAATCAAATTACATGCATAAACGAAAATTAGAAAAACAACGAAATGCTTGGTAAATTCAATGAGAATCACTAAAATGTAAAGAGTGTTGGAATATCTGTAAATGCACACACATTTCAGTGGATAGGTGAATATTTTCACAATTGCAATTTTCAAGTGGAAGGCACAATAACTGTAAAACATACTGTGACGACAGAGAAAGTATAAAAATGTAGTGGGATGGTTGTAAAAAATCGCTTCAAAACAGAAAATTACAACGCAAATACTGAAAGATAGAAAAAAAAAACGACTATTCGACGGTTATTCTAAACTGCTATCTCACGCTCTTTTCAGATTTCCTGGTTCTATAGTTCCCTAGTACGTAGCGCATAAGTGTGGGTGTAGTTGGCTATTTTTCGTTGCAAACACAAGTTGTTTTCACTATTAGTTATTTTTCCTGCATGAGAATACACATTTCTATACTACATTGCGTACACACGGATGGACGAATATCACAAAATACTTTGCATATAGAAAACATCAGCAAAGAACCACAGAAGTTTGGAAATTTAAAATCTGAAAACTCAGTGTTTATAAGAAAACAACAATATTTTCAGTACTTCCATGAAAAGTTGAGTCCCAGAATCGATCCGCTAGACCTGACCTTGCATTCTCTGACTTCAACCACCAATAAAACGTAATGTAAGCTCTCTCGTCGGTTATCCCAACCCGCTATCTCTTTTCAGAGTTTCTGGCCCCCTCGGTACGTTTGAATAAGCGCATAAGTGTGGGTGAAGATGGCTATTTTTCACTGCAAACACAAGTTTTTCGACAAAGATAGGGTGTTTCACTGCAATCTAACACGGGATTTCATGTTTGTTTAGTTATTTTTCCTGCATGAGAATATTTCTAATCTATCTCATAGACAGCAGGTTAGTTACTTCTGATCTAACAAAGCCAAGGTCTGAGATCCATAGTAAGACATGAACATTTGTGTTGTTTTCTTACCAAGGTCCCGACATCCTCTCACCCCCTTCTACTGGGTCGTATGAAAAAATCCTGTAACTGTTACGACAATTAGCTGCGTGAAGGCGTATTTATTTTTAAAGCAAAGACACACTAATTTCGGACTCGCTAGCTAGAGAATGATATATTAACTTGCTAAAGTTTGATTTTAATGATCAGATAGTGTATACATCACCACTTTTTTAGTTCATACTAATATCTTCTAACTTTCAAAGGAAATATTGTCTCATTATAAGCGATTTCATACAAAGAGATGCGCACTCTATGCTTCACATTTAAATCTATAGAGATAACGATCACTGCCCATGGAACACATCTGTGAAAAACACGCTATGATAGGGTTTGAGGAAGATTTTTAGTCCATGGGGGTGCTGCACTGCAGGAAAGCACATTATCTTTGAGATCAGAACCTACATGAAAGTTATACTGTTTGGGTTTGAGAAAGATTCTTTAGTTCACGGGACACTGCATGAATAAGTGCATAAGTGTGGGTGAAGACGGCTATTTTTCGCTGCAAACACAAGTTTTTCGACAAAGATAGGGTGTTTCACTACAGTCTAACACGGGATTTCATGTGTGTTTAGTTATTTTTCCTGCATGAGAATATTTCTAATCTATCTCATAGACAGCAGGTTAGTTACTTCGGATCTAACAAAGCCAAGGTCTGAGATCCATAGTAAGACATGAACGTTTGTGTTGTTTTCCTACCAAGGTCCCGACATCCTCTCACATGAAATATTACTGTACTAGGATCTAGAAAAATCACTATCCATTACATTAATTTTTTTATTACATTCATGTATTTCACCCCCATTTTCTTGTCAAGAGCTAAAATTATTTGATGAATGAACGACAAAATATCTTCAAATGCAGTGGACGCATGACAGAATAACTTCAAAATAAGTTCCAATAGCTGAAAAAACAACTGTAAAAATTAGATAAATACAGGGATAGGGAAAGACAGAATTGCTTTCAAATCATTAAAATACCTTAAATGTGTGGTTGAATCACCACCAAATATCTCCAGCACACTTTTAAAGGAAATATTTTCTCATTATAAGCGATTTCATACAAAGAGATACGCACTCTATGCTTCACATTTAAATCTATAGAGATAACGATCACTGCCCATGGAACACATCTGTGAAAAAACACACTACGATTGGGTTTGAGAAAGATTTTTAGCCCATGGGGGTGCTGCACTGCAAGAAGACACATTATCTTTGATATCAGAACGTACGTGAAAGTTATACTGTTTGGGTTTGAGAAAGATTCTTTAGTTCACAGGGCACCGCATTACACTAAAGCACACTGTCTTGTACGTATGTCTATCTGTATGTTTGTTTCTCTCTCTCTGTGCATATGTGAGTGTGTACACACGCTTTGCTCGTTACGAGACATCTGACAGGAAACGTAACATAAGACAGTCGTGTTAAAAAAATATTCGAACGTGCTGAAGAAAAATCCTTACATCTCCTGAAATATGAGTATTCAAGTTAAGATCTGTGATGAAACATTTTGCATAGCCACAACTCTCGTTTTAAATTGTTAGCTTCTTCTGTAGCAAGCAAGTGTCCGTAAGACAATATGTTTATTCTTGCATGTGAACAAACACACACACATACGATAACATATGCACATAAAGATGAAACACATACAGACACTTTAACACACACACACACAGAGAGACAAACATGAAGACGTATACACATACAGAGAAACGACTATGGGCACACAGACATCTTAACACATACGCACGAAAACATATACATATAAAGAAACATATTAACATACCTGAACATACACACACTCACATACGCACACATGAAATATTTTGCATAACCACAAGTCTCGTTTTAAATTGTTAGCTTGTTCTGTAGCAAGCAAGTGTCCGTAAGACAATATGTTTATTCGTGCATGTGAACACACACACACATACGATAACATATGCACATAAAGATGAAACACATACAGACACTTTAACACACACACAGAGAGAGACAAACATAAAGACGTATACACATACAGAGAAACGACTATGTGCACACAGACATCTTAACACATACGCACGAAAACATATACATATAAAGAAACATATTAACATACATGAACATTCACACACTCACATACGCACACATACACGATTCACTGAAACACACACACACACACACCTAGAGAGAAACAAACATGCAGACACAGTTACATCTTGACATATATGCACACATCTACACGTACACACATTTCGTAGTAACATACATATTTACACATAGACACAAACACACACACACACCCACAGAGAGAGAGAAACAAACATACAGATAGACATACGTACAAGACAGTGTGCTTTAGTGTAATGCGGTGCCCTGTGAACTAAAGAATCTTTCTCAAACCCAAACAGTATAACTTTCACGTACGTTCTGATATCAAAGATAATGTGTCTTCTTGCAGTGCAGCACCCCCATGGGCTAAAAATCTTTCTCAAACCCAATCGTAGTGTGTTTTTTCACAGATGTGTTCCATGGGCAGTGATCGTTATCTCTATAGATTTAAATGTGAAGCATAGAGTGCGTATCTCTTTGTATGAAATCGCTTATAATGAGAAAATATTTCCTTTAAAAGTGTGCTGGAGATATTTGGTGGTGATTCAGCCACACATTTAAGGTATTTTAATGATTTGAAAGCAATTCTGTCTTTCCCTATCCCTGTATTTATCTAATTTTTACAGTTGTTTTTTCAGCTATTGGAACTTATTTTGAAGTTATTCTGTCATGCGTCCACTGCATTTGAAGATATTTTGTCGTTCATTCATCAAATAATTTTAGCTCTTGACAAGAAAATGGGGGTGAAATACATGAATGTAATAAAAAAAAAATTAATGTAATGGATAGTGATTTTTCTAGATCCTAGTACAGTAATATTTCATGTGAGAGGATGTCGGGACCTTGGTAGGAAAACAACACAAACGTTCATGTCTTACTATGGATCTCAGACCTTGGCTTTGTTAGATCCGAAGTAACTAACCTGCTGTCTATGAGATAGATTAGAAATATTCTCATGCAGGAAAAATAACTAAACACACATGAAATCCCGTGTTAGACTGTAGTGAAACACCCTATCTTTGTCGAAAAACTTGTGTTTGCAGCGAAAAATAGCCGTCTTCACCCACACTTATGCACTTATTCATGCAGTGTCCCGTGAACTAAAGAATCTTTCTCAAACCCAAACAGTATAACTTTCATGTAGGTTCTGATCTCAAAGATAATGTGCTTTCCTGCAGTGCAGCACCCCCATGGACTAAAAATCTTCCTCAAACCCTATCATAGCGTGTTTTTCACAGATGTGTTCCATGGGCAGTGATCGTTATCTCTATAGATTTAAATGTGAAGCATAGAGTGCGCATCTCTTTGTATGAAATCGCTTATAATGAGACAATATTTCCTTTGAAAGTTAGAAGATATTAGTATGAACTAAAAAAGTGGTGATGTATACACTATCTGATCATTAAAATCAAACTTTAGCAAGTTAATATATCATTCTCTAGCTAGCGAGTCCGAAATTAGTGTGTCTTTGCTTTAAAAATAAATACGCCTTCACGCAGCTAATTGTCGTAACAGTTACAGGATTTTTTCATACGACCCAGTAGAAGGGGGTGAGAGGATGTCGGGATCTTGGTAGGAAAACAACACAAACGTTCATGTCTTATTATGGATCTCAAACCTTGGCTTTGTTAGATCCGAAGTAACTAACCTGCTGTCTATGAGAAGGATTAGAAATATTCTCATGCAGGAAAAATAACTAAACACACATGAAATCCCGTGTTAGATTGTAGTGAAACACCCTATCTTTGTCGAAAAACTTGTGTTTGCAGCGAAAAATAGCCATTTTCACCCACACTTATGCGCTTATTCAAACGTACCGAGGGGGGCAGAAACTCTGAAAAGAGATAGCGGCTTGGGATAACTGACGAGAGAGCTTACATTACGTTTTATTGGTGGTTGAAGTCAGAGAATGCAAAGTCGGGTCTAGCGGATCGATTCTGGGATTCAACTTTTCATGGAAGTACTGAAAATATTGTTGTTTTCTTATAAACACTGAGTTTTCAGATTTTAAATTTCCAAACTTCTGTGGTTCTTTGCTGATGTTTTCTATATGCAAAGTATTTTGTGATATTCGTCCATCCGTGTGTACGCAATGTAGTATAGAAATGTGTATTCTCATGCAGGAAAAATAACTAATAGTGAAAACAACTTGTGTTTGCAACGAAAAATAGCCAACTACACCCACACTTATGCGCTACGTACCAGGGAACTATAGAACCAGGAAATCTGAAAAGAGCGTGAGATAGCAGTTTGGAATAACCGTCGAATAGTCGTTTTTTTTTTCTATCTTTCAGTATTTGCGTTGTAATTTTCTGTTTTGAAGCGATTTTTTACAACCATCCCACTACATTTTTATACTTTCTCTCTCGTCACAGTATGTTTTACAGTTATTGTGCCTTCCACTTCCAAAGAATTGTGAAAATATTCACCTATCCAATGAAATGTGTGTGCATTTACAGATATTCCAACACTCTTTACATTTTAGTGATTCTCATTGAATTTACCAAGCATTTCGTTGTTTTTCTAATTTTCGTTTATGCATGTAATTTGATTTAACGACCTAGTCACATGGTATATCATGGGTAAAGTACTACCCATTTCATCTCTTTTCAGGTTTGTATGACAGTAAAGCAAACTTGCAATCAGTTTTTCATTCTAAATGCTTGTTGTCTGCATATCACCGAAATTCCTCCTCGTATGCCTTCCAAAAAGATACATTGTAGGTTATCAACTCTAGTATTTGTCATCTTCAGGTATGAAGGCAGGAGCTGTGTAAACATAGCATAGGTCAGTATCTGCCACCAAACACATCAGCTAAGAGGAGCACGTCAGTGTACGCGATATTGGCGTAGGTTTTTTTTATGTCGAATGAATATTTTCATTACACGGGTATAGTCTTCTACCCGCTAGCGCTTCTCCGAGGAGCTAATGTGTGTCATCTCAATTTTAAGCATTATAATAAGATTATTTCATAACCTAAAGGACAACCTTCTGCAAGGAATTATTAATTGCATTCCCTATAATATGGAAAACAGCATTCCCCCTTTGAATTTCATAGAAACAAATTCTTAATGGAACAATAATGCTGCTTTTCATCGTCTGATAACAGTAGGAGATTTGCGTGCGCTTTAAATCTGAATGGTGTGATGTAGAGTGGGAACATCTCTTTCTCGTATCCAGACAGAAATGTTAATTTTTTCGAATTTAGATATTTGATTTATTGTTAAAGGGAAAATTAGACCTGATGTGTTTTCTTCTAAATGTATATAGTTGTTAAAGTGTTCAGTGTTTCCTATTGCAGGATACAAAGTGGCTAAAACAGACAAAACATTTTTTGTCGGAATTACATACATTAACAATAGCACGTTTTCATTAGTAATTCTCTTGGAGTAGGGATATAACTAGGTCCCGCAAGAGGCCAATGTTCATTTCACTATGGAGTACAGTATCCACTATGTGCTCCTTCAAATGAGGTCTTGATCTTCTTGCACATTGAATCCGATTCTCTGTTTAGGGATGATGTAGGAAGACTTGTGACACAGTTACTTCGGAAGAACGGGGTGCAGTGTTCGAAGGGGAGGCTTTTCGCCTGAAGCGCACTTGCACTGTAAGGTACCATTTAATAACTATTTTAAACTTTGTCCACTAAATTATTTTTCTGATCGTAATACATGCAATTGAATTTCGTTGAAACATATTTCTTCCCGACACTGTACCATAATTGTGTATTCTTATGGAAGTTGAGTGATTCAAGTCACTGGTTCATTTCTAACAATAGTTTTTCAAGTAAGCTGAAATCTGGAGATGTTTTAGCACGAAATCCGTTTGGGTTCTTCCCAGTATTTTCCCAGTGATACCCCATTATTTAATTAGTTTTTATTTTTAATGAAGGAAATCGTTTTATCAGTAGCAAATATTGTCGAGCGGATAGCAGGGTCAGAGTTGAGATTTAGCTCCGCAAAAATCCGCGCCCTGGCGATGACACTTCAGCTATCGGCACTGAGGTAGCGCGTTCAAATACGGCGACGAAAGCCAATATTTTTTTTTTAAATACAGGAGACGTACTAAAAATAGTATGGACGTTGGATGACACCGATTAAATGCGCAAAAACTGATTTGGTTTAAAGAGGGGAGGGAATATGGGTTAAACATTGGAAAAACAAGAAAATTCGAGAAAGGGACTTAAAATATAAGTCAACCAGGGGTTCTATGAAGAGGACTTAAAATATGGTCGGTTGCGACATAGGGTTCAAAGTCTAATCTGAGAAGGCAATGTGGATTCTAGGAAATATCTATTTTTAAAACTTATCAGTGTCAAATGCAGACACAGTGAAGCGCTGGACAGTTGACCTTTTGATCTTCCAGCTGATAAAGGATTGCACCATATCGTGTGATGTGGCGAAAGTGCTGTTGCTACCCCCTAATAAACGATCTGAAGGATGTCTACAGGAAACGTACGATTTCCGATACACTGATAACGGACTTGGAAAACTTTTAGCCTGTTGAACGTCTATTGCAAGGTAGATCTTATATACAAGTCCTACGAATAATTTAAACCAAATTTTATTAATTTTTCTGTGGAACATTACTGTGTCATTCTTCTAGTAAAATACGTGGACCTTGGATCCGATGAGACTTTTTCCCGAAATTAACGTTGAGGTACGCTAGCGAGGGAATGATTTTTTTTTTTTTTTTTTTCCCGATTAAACTGATTTATTACGAGCGCTGGATGATTTTAATAAAGGTGAGTGAGAGTTTTTATTTACTAGGGGATCGATTAACGGGGTTGGAAAAAATGAATCCCAAAGAATTGAAATTTAATAAAAGGGAATCGTTTAGCAGTCCTGGCAAAATGAATAGCAAAAGATTTTTAATAGAGGTAACTTTTAATAGAAAGGGTTTTAATTAATAAGAATACAACTTTGAGAGTTGATTTTTACAATTCAGAGATTCTTTGTAATATTTGCTAAATTTTGACTATCAGTCCAGCTGCAAATAAAATATCAATGGATTAGTGCAAGTAAGTTGAAAGGGTGCGTGAGACATTGTATTATTTTTTTTTACAGTTGAAGTATTTGCTAAAACTAATGTTCCCCTACACCGTTAACGTGCATTCGTGATGGAACTAAAGTTTTTACGCAACAGTAACTGCAACGTACTTTGAACATTCTACTGCGTACAAAAAAAAAAGTTATTTTTTTTACCCGATTTCAACAGCGTGATGCTGCATACGTTCGCACGCAAACGATGTTAAAGACGGTTTTTTAGCCGACTTTTCTTCAGTGTAGCATTACTACGTGGAAACACAGATATCTGACGGGACCAACCCGATGGAGACTAATTTTAATAAGCCCAGCACTTGGAGGTTTAGGACGCGTCATTTCAAAAGGGTTTGTCTACATTGGGTACATTGAAACGCCCTTGTATCGTAAAAGGATAGAATTGGGAGAACCGTCTCGGGACTTGGAAAAATATCGAGTCCGAAAACCACGATAAAGAGTGCTAGTGGGTTTTCACGATGTAGGGTAGTGCTCCTGACACGGAAGCAGCACAGATCCAAGATTCATTCGTTAATAAAACCCTTGTGATTCCCCGTTTGGAATAATTTCACAGGACTTAACCATCCGTCAGTGAAACGTAGTCCAGGGTGAGGATCCGAACACTGAGTCTTTTAGGTCGGCCCTATTACCCCTCAATATTTTTCATCATGACGAGTATAATCAGTTTTTATTAATTTTTAACCCATCGGCATTTTCTGCGGGCCAGTCTTTTAAAAATAGTTACTGTGGATAGTCCTAGTAAGCGACAGCCAACAGTCACGGAGTTAAAAGAAATAAGTGTTACTGAAACGGACTTAAAATACGTGAGTTATAAAAAATACATATGTTAATGTGAAAGGACTATCGGGTTCATTATAAGAAATACGTAGAAAAAACTAGTTATAAAGAATACGAAGGTTGTAAAAAACGTATTAGGTTAATATTTGAAATGTCTGACCCGTTCGACACCTTTCTAGGCCACATTAAGTACAAACCATAGTCGAGTGCGTCCGGCTATCGAGCCCAAGATAGTCGGTTCGAATCTCACTGCAGGTGGAGGATTTTTTTTTTTTTGGATGAAACCCATCTACAGAAAACTTTTTTATTACGACCGTGGAGTGATTTTTTAATAAAGGTGAGAGAATTTTTGATGAGTGTTTAATTATAAGGAATAAATACAGAGAATATACAACATATTTAGAGAACTTGTAAAAGGACGTGAGTTTGTGAAGTTTTAATAGAGGTAACTTTTAATAGAAGGGATGTGTGGTTTTGATGAGTGTTTAATTAATAAGAATACAACTTTGAGAGTTGATTTTCTGTTAAAGAAAGTTTTATTTAGAGACCTGCATTAGGCATTCTGACCGTTGTCATTCAGAAAGAGTTGAGTGGTCTTGTAAAATTTCAGATGAATACCTAGAGAGTTTTTAAATACAGGAGATGTACTAAAATACGTATTGGACACCACCGATTAGTTTTTTAAGGGGAGGGAGGTTTAATAAGAATACAACTTTGGGAGTTGATTTTACAATTGAGACTTGTATCATCCTTTTCTGTGCAATTATTCTGAGGTGTGCATCAGCCGGTCCGAGGGAAGGAGGGGCCTTAAAATATAGGTAGAGCTTAAAATGTAGGTCAACCAGGGGGTCTTTTTGGAGGTGTTTTTACAATTGAGCCTTGTAATCATCCTTTTCTGTGCAATTATTCTTAGGCGTGCATCAATCAGTCCGAGGGAAGGAGGGAGCTTAGAATATAGGTAGGGCTTAAAATATAGGTCAACCAGGGGGGTCTTTTTGGAGGTGTTTTTACAATTGAGACGTGTCATCCTTTTCTGTGCAATTATTCTGAGGCTTGTAATCCGAGGGAAGGAGGGGGGCTTAAAATATAGGTAGGGCTTAAAATATAGGTCAACCAGGGGGTCTGCAAGTGGAGGGTTTAAAATATAAGTCAACCATTGGGGGGTCTGAAATAAAGAAAAATCGATAAAGGAAAATCGAGACTATTCGAGAAGGAGGGCTTAAAATTAGAGTTAAAATGAAGATTTTTTGGGAAAATAGTGTCCCTCATAGGCACTAGATAGCGCCGGGGGTTAAAAGGGGGAGGAATTTTTAATTATGAATTATTAATAAGGAGCGCCACGACAGTTGCGACACCAGGGTCAATTTCCTGTTGATTGCGACATAGGGGTCAAAGTTCAGAAGGCAGCGTGGCCCAGCACAGGTCAATTTCCGGTCGATTGCGACATAGGGGGTCCAAGTCAAGAAGGCAACGTGGACGATTGAGACATAGGGGGGGAAAGCACTGTGCAAAGGGGGATCGGTAGGTTGTGATGATACTACTTACGCATTAATATACGCTCAGAAACATGAAAAAAATAAAAGTGAAACGTGGCACTGATGAAATCACGTTCTGAACTTACATTAACTTCTGAGGAAGGAACTAAGAAAACTTTTTTTTCTCTTCAGGAAGTTCTTTCTTCCTAAAAATAAAGTTTTCTTCTAAGGAAACGCTTTTTTTAGTGGCGGCTGCCAATAAGAAGATAGATAATACTTCATAGTAAGATTAATAGTAAACCAAGTGAGGACGAATTGGACACTAAATAAGAAGGAAAGCGTCAGTGACTGAATCTTGTAAACTGAGAAATGCAGAATGTGAAATCATCTGATGAGAAACCAAGGAGGATTGGATTAGATTGTTTTACCTCTGAGCGGCACTTTTTTTCACACCATGGGCTAAATGGCCAGGTCATATGGACCCCGAAGGCTCAGAGAAGGTTGGGGGAGGGACCCACTGGAACAGCTGTTGGGAGACAGATGGTAGCCTCCCGTCAAGGCCATTAAGCGTGTTCTTTAACGTTGGGTTGTTTTACCTCTGAGCGGCACTTTTTTGCACACCATGGGCTAAATGGCCAGGTCACATGGACCCCGAAAGCTCAGAGAAGGTTGAAGGAGGGGACCCACTGGAACAGCTGTTGGGAGACAGATGGTAGCCTCCCGTCAAGGCCATACAGCGTGTTCTTTAACGTTGGGTTGTTTTACCTCTGAGCGGCACTTTTTTGCACACCATGGGCTAAATGGCCAGGTCACATGGACCCCGAAAGCTCAGAGAAGGTTGAAGGAGGGGACCCACTGGAACAGCTGTTGGGAGACAGATGGTAGCCTCCCGTCAAGGCCATCGAGCGTGTTCTTTAACGTTGGGTTGTTTTACCTCTGAGCGGCACTTTTTTGCACACCATGGGCTAAATGGCCAGGTCACATGGACCCCGAAAGCTCAGAGAAGGTTGAAGGAGGGGACCCACTGGAACAGCTGTTGGGAGACAGATGGTAGCCTCCCGTCAAGGCCATACAGCGTGTTCTTTAACGTTGGGTTGTTTTACCTCTGAGCGGCACTTTTTTGCACACCATGGGCTAAATGGCCAGGTCACATGGACCCCGAAAGCTCAGAGAAGGTTGGAGGAGGGGACCCACTGGAACAGATGTTGGGAGACAGATGGTATCCTCCCGTCAAGGCCATCCAGCGTGTTCTTTAACGTGCACAGGGTATGGCTCTCCCGCACACGGGGCCACGGCTTAACGTCCCATCCGTCGGACGACGGCATTTCCAAGCCCATCGGTGTCCCCTACTGACCGTGGGGCAGGGCGGGGAGTTTTGCGGAGATAAATCTCAACGCTGATCCAGCTGGGACTCGAACCTGGAAACTACAGATTACGAGCCTGGCGCGCTACCGACTGAGCCACCCCCGCCCCTAAACCAAGGAGGAATTAGTTTGAAACATGCAAATTGTTAAATGTCTTAAACGGAGTTGTTTTCTCTGTAGCAAATAAGTTTTAAAGTTTATTTTCGATGTGTGAACTAATCTAATCTATTGTCATGTCAAGCAAGTGGACTAGCAAAAAAAACTAACTCCAGGTAAGATCGGTTTCAGCATTATGCATTGAGTAATAGAAAAATATCAGTTTCAATTTGCATACACAAAGAGGCAATTGTTTAGCTCGATGATTTTAATGAAGTGCATTTAAATGTCGAAAACAAAAAACACGAACTTTAGTGAGATGTCAATAGCAATTGCAAAACATCGTGTTAAAAATGTATTGACAGTAAAAAAAGCACAGGGTATGGCTCTCTCGCATACGGTGCCACGGCTTAATATCTTATCCGATGGACGGCGGCTTTCCCAAGCCCAATGACAGAGGGTGGGGGAGTTTTACGTTATGAAAAAAGCACTGAGAAATATTCGTCATAATAAATGGATTAATTGGACAATTCTTTACTAAAAAGCTTTTGCAGTGATAGAATAGACATCTTGGGTTGGGTTGTTTTACCTCTGAGCGGCACCATCACTTTTTTGCACACCATGGGCTAAATGGCCAAGTCACAAGGATCCCGAAGACTTAGAGAAGGTTGGCGGAGGGGACCCACTGGAACAGCTGTTGGGAGACAGATGGTAGCCTCCCGTCAAGGCCATCCAGCGTATTCTTTAATGTTGGGATGTTTTACCTCTGAGCGGCACTTTTTGCACACCATGGGCTAAATGGCCAGGTCACAAGGACCCCGAAGGCTCAGAGAAGGTTGGGGGAGGAGACCCAGTGGAACAGCTATTGGGAGACAGATGGTAGCCTTCCGTCGAGGCCATCCAGCGTGTCCTTTAACTATGGGTTGTTTTACCTCTGAGCGGCACTTTTTTGCACACCATGGGCTAAATGGCCAGGTCACAAGGACTCCGAAGGCTCAGAGAAGGTTGGGGGAGGAGACCCAGTGGAACAGCTATTGGGAGACAGATGGTAGCCTTCCGTCAAGACCATCCAGCGTGGATGGTTCTCCAGCACGTTGGCTCTCCAGCACACGGGGCCACGGCTTAACGTCCCATCCGACGGACGGCGGCCTTTCCAAGCCCATCGGTGTCTCCTACTGACCGTGGGCAGGGCGGAGAGTTTTGAGGAGATAAATCTCAACCCAGCTGGGACTCGAATCTGGGAACCACAGATTACGAGCCTGGCGCGCTACAGACTGAGCCACCCCCGCCCCAAAAAGTTCTTGCAATGATAGAATAAACATCTTGTATGGTGATACTAAATCTTCCTCGCTATTTACTTAAAATTGTTTTCAAGTTTTCAAATATAGCTTTACGGGTGTTAGGAAAATTTGAGCGATTTCTATAAGAAGTATGTGCGACGATTTTAATCTCTACATTTTGGTATGTTATTATACAGCAAAATTAATTTTATTAATTTGATGAACAATTAATTCTCTATTTCATTCACGCCATTCCCATACAATCCCACTTATGCAAATAGGTTGGAAACGCCCTATTCGAATGTTTATCTTACCTACAGAGTGTTTATCTTCGCCGTGGATTGCCCTTCTTACGAAGCAGCATTCCTCAGAGAATTTCCCATCTGCAATCAAATCCATAAAGCAATAATAATAAGCAGCGCCAGAAAAATCCTTCACCGCCCTTTTCATAACGTAAATCATTCTTTCGCATGAATATTTAAATTCCATATCCATTGTCATGGATCGTTCTCTTTCATCTTCCCGAAGACCATTCTTTTTTTCTCTCCATTGCATTTAATAAGGCTGAATCTCTTCTAAGTTTCGTATTCCATTTTTCGTGGCTGTAAAAGCCACCAAAAGAAATTGAAGGCATCTTTTTTTTGTTTCGACCTCTTTTCGATTCGGAAAGGGTCATTTCTTGTTTTGGTATAATAGCCTAATCAATTTCCTTTTTGCCAGGCCCCACCGTCATTTTTTTTTATTCTCTTTTTTTCTCAGGCTGAGTTCTTCTCCTGCCTCGACGCTTCTTCATATCATTGCGAGCGTTAAGAGCAGATTATGCGAAGCAGGTTGGGTTGTTTTACCTCTGAGCGGCACTTTTTTGCACACCATGGGCTAATTGGCCAGGTCATATGGACCCCGAAGGCTCAGAGAAGGTTGGAGGAGGGGACCCACTGGAACAGCTGTTGGGAGACCGATGGTAGCCTCCCGTCAAGGCCATCCAGCGTGTTCTTTAACGTTGGGTTGTTTTACCTCTGAGTGGCACTTTTTTGCACACCATGGGCTAAATGGCCAGGTCATATGGACCCCGAAGGTTCAGAGAAGGTTGGGGGAGAGGACCCACTGGAACAGCTGTTGGGAGACAGATGGTAGCCTCCCGTCAAGGCCATCCAGCGTGTTCTTTAACGTTCGATTGTTTTACCTCTGAGCGGCACTTTTTTGCACACCATGGGCTAAATGGCCAGGTCACATGGACCCCGAAGGCTCAGAGAAGGTTGGGGGAGGGGACCCACTGGAACAGCTGTTGGGAGACAGATGGTAGCCACCCGTCAAGGACATCCAGCGTGTTCTTTAACGTTGGGTTGTTCTACCTATGAGCGGCACTTTTTTGCACACCATGGGCTAAATGGCCAGGTCACAAGGACCCCGAAGGCTCAGAGAAGGTTGGGGGGAGGGGACCCACTGGAACAGATGTTGGGAGACAGATGGTAGCCTACCATCAAGGCCATCCAGCGTGTTCTTTAACGTTGGGTTGTTTTACCTCTGAGCGGCACTTTTTTGCACACCATGGGCTAAATGGCCAGGTCACATGGACCCCGAAGGCTCAGAGAAGGTAGGGGGAGGGGACCCACTGGAACAGCTGTTGGGAGACAGATGGTAGCCTCCCGTCAAGGCCATCCAGCGTGTTCTTTAACGTTGGGTTGTTTTACCTCTGAGCGGCACTTTTTCGCACACTATGGGCTAAATGGGCAGGTCACATGGGCCCCGAAGGCTCAGAGAAGGTTGGTGGAAGGGACCCACTGGAACAGCTGTTGGGAGACAGATGGTAGCCTCCCGTCAAGGCCATCCAGCGTGTTCTTTAACGTTGGGTTGTTTTACCTCTGAGCGGCACTTTTTTGCACACTATGGGCTAAATGGCCAGGTCACAAGGACCCCGAAGGCTCAGAGAAGGTTGGGGGGAGGGGACCCACTGGAACAGATGTTGGGAGACAGATGGTAGCCTCCCATCAAGGCCATCCAGCGTGTTCTTTAACGTTGGGTTGTTTTGCCTCTGAGCGGCACTTTTTTGCACACCATGGGCTAAATGGCCAGGTCACATGGACCCCGAAGGCTCAGAGAAGGTAGGGGGAGGGGACCCACTGGAACAGCTGTTGGGAGACAGATGGTAGCCTCCCGTCAAGGCCATCCAGCGTGTTCTTTAACGTTGGGTTGTTTTACCTCTGAGCGGCACTTTTTTGCACACTATGGGCTAAATGGGCAGGTCACATGGGCCCCGAAGGCTCAGAGAAGGTTGGGAGAGGGGACCCACTGGAACAGCTGTTGGGAGACAGATGGTAGCCTCCCGTCAAGGCCATCCAGCGTGTTCTTTAACGTTGGGTTGTTTTACCTCTGAGCGGCACTTTTTGCACACCATGGGCTAAATGGCCAGGTCACATGGACCCCGAAGGCTCAGAGAAGGTTGGGGGGAGGGGACCCACTGGAACAGCTGTTGGGAGACAGATGGTAGCCTCCCGTCGAGGTCATCCAGCCTGTTCTTTAACGTTGGGTTGTTTTAGCTATGAGCGGCACTTTTTTGCACACCATGGGCTAAATGGCCAGGTCACAAGGACCCCGAAGGCTCAGAGAAGGTTGGGGGGAGGGGACCCACTGGAACAGATGTTGGGAGACAGATGGTAGCCTCCCATCAAGGCCATCCAGCGTGTTCTTTAACGTTGGGTTGTTTTACCTCTGAGCGGCACTTTTTTGCATACCATGGGTTAAATGGTCAGGTCACATGGACCCCGAAGGCTCAGAGAAGGTAGGGGGAGGGGACCCACTGGAAGAGCTGTTGGGAGACATATGGTAGCCTCCCGTCGAGGCCATCCAGCGTGTTCTTTAACGTTGGGTTGTTTTACCTCTGAGCGGCACTTTTTTGCACACATGGGCTAAATGGCCAGGTCACAAGGACCCCGAAGGCTCAGAGAAGGTTGGGGGGAGGGGACCCACTGGAACAGCTGTTGGGAGACAAATGGTAGCCTCCCGTCAAGGCCATCCAGCGTGTTCTTTAACGTTGGGTTGTTTTACCTCTGAGCGGCACTTTTTTGCACACCATGGGCTAAATGGCCAGGTCACATGAACCCCGAAGGCTCAGAGAAGGTAGGGGGAGGGGACCCACTGGAAGAGCTGTTGGGAGACATATGGTAGCCTCCCGTCGAGGCCATCCAGCGTGTTCTTTAACGTTGGGTTGTTTTACCTCTGAGCGGCACTTTTTTGCACACATGGGCTAAATGGCCAGGTCACAAGGACCCCGAAGGCTCAGAGAAGTTTGTGGGGAGGGGACCCACTGGAACAGCTGTTGGGAGACAGATAGTAGCCTCCCGTCAAGGCCATCCAGCGTGTTCTTTAACGTTGGGTTGTTTTACCTCTGAGCGGCACTTTTTTGCATACCATGGGTTAAATGGTCAGGTCACATGGACCCCGAAGGCTCAGAGAAGGTTGTAGGAGGGGACCCACTGGAACAGCTATTGGTACTACTACTGACCCCCCCCCCCCCTTTTTTTTTTGAGTTAATAAGCTGAAATTCAAAGTTTAGTTCCATGCATAAAGTAATAAATATATTTCTAATTAATTCAATGAAAAGTCGGAACAATCTTGCGAAGAATTTGCTTAACACCACGATATTCATCACTAATCTTCGGACAATTTATAGTAAATCCATGAACAACTTATCCATTTCTTTCTTTAATCCCTTAAGAACCGCTTAAATTATGCATTCATATTTTGAGTTTGATATCAGAATATATTTCGAGGTTATTTTCTCCCATCCTTTGCCACAAGGTGGAGTAAGAGATTTAAAAAAAAGAACAATGATATTTTTTCTTGATTCGCTCTGCCAGTAGGGGCGGGGGTGGCTCAGTCGGTAGCGCGCCAGGCTCGTAATCTGTAGGTCCAAGGTTCGAGTCCCAGCTGGGTCAGCGTTGAGATTTATCTCCGCAAAATTCCCCGCCCTGCCCACGGTCAGTAGGGGACACCGATGGGCTTGGAAAGGCCGCCGTCCGTCGGATGGGACGTTAAGCCGTGACCCCATGTGCGGGTGAGCCATACCCTGTGCACGTTAAAGAACACGCTGGATGGCCTTGACGGGAGGCTACCATCTGTCTCCTAACAGCTGTTCCTGTGGTTCCCTCCCCCAACCTTCTCTGAGCCTAGCGGGGTCCATGTGACCTGGCCATTTAGCCCATGGTGTGCAAAAAAGTGCCGCTCAGAGGTAAAACAACCCAACCCAACCCTTAAGAACCGCTTAAATTATGCATTCATATTTTGAGTTTGATATCAGAATATATTTCGAGGTTATTTTCTCCCATCCTTTGCCACAAGGTGGCGTAAGAGATTTAAAAAAAAAGAACAATGATATTTTTTCTTGATTCGCTCTTCCAGATCACAATTCTCCTCACTTGAGTCACTGCACGAGCGCTAAGGTTCCACCCAGAGGAAAAGCTCGAGCCGCAGCGAGATATTAATTCATTTCATCATTTCTTTGGCGTTTAATTTCTTTCGTAGTATTCTAATTCAACTATAATTAACAAAAGCAGAAAGAGAAGAAGAAAATACTTAATTCGTACTCTTAATTCAAATGCTCTTGGAAAAACGTATGCATTTAAATTAATTACGCAAGAGACCAACTGCCACGAGACAGAGTTTGACTCTTGCGATTTCACTTGCAGGTCTCGGAGTGAAAAAATGAGAATTTGAAAAGAATCTAATTAAAATATATCCATCCGCTTAAACAAATTAAATCTATCCTTTTGGAGGAGATTAACAAATGCTGGCGTCGCTTGAAACTAAGTATTTCATTCATAATTAATGCCTTCATTTATTTTTATTTGGCTTTAAAGCATCTGAAGTCACTGATGGTTATGATTTGCCTGAAAGTGATTCCGCTGATAAATGAGGCCGCGAAATAAAAAATAAATTGAATGGTGAAGCGGAGTCTGCATCCAACCCCTTAACAGTGCACGAGCAATAGAGTTCACCGAGATTGTGAGAGCGAGCATCTGGGGGGGGTGCTCTCTCTAATCACAATAGCGTTGTAAATTGCGTTTATTAATATGGGTCCAAAGATGGCGGGGGGAGGGGAGGTTTGTACCTCTGAGCGGCACTTTTTTGCATACAATGGGCTAAATGGCAAGGTCACATGGACCCCGAAGGCTCGGATAAGGTTAGGGGAAGGGACCCACTGGAAGAGCTGTTGGGAGGAAGATGGTAGCCTCCCGTCAAGGCCATCCAGCGTGTTATTTAATGGGTTGGACTGTTTTACCTCTGAGCGGCACTTTTTTTCACACCATGGGCTAAATGGCCAGGTCACATGGACCCCGAAGGCTTAGAGGAGGTTGGGGGAGGGGACCCACTGGAAGAGCTGTTGGGTGGCAGATGGTAGCCTCCCGTCAAGGCCATCCAGTGTGTTCTTTAACGTGAACAGCATCCGTCCGTCGGATGAGACGTTAAGCCGTGGGCCGTGTGCGGGAGAGCCGTACCCTGTGCACTTTAAAGAATACGCTGGATAGCCTTGATGGGAGGCTACCATGCATCTGTCTCTTAACAGCTGTTTCAGTAGGTCCCTTCACCCAACCTTCTCTGAACCTTCGGGTCCTTGTGACCTGGCCATTTAGTCCATTGTGTGCAAAAAAGTGCCGCTCAGAGGTAAAACAACCCAACTTGATTATCAGATGAACGCGTTATTTCTTTCATTTTATTTTTGAATTGAACCTGATTTTTAGTTTTGATTTTTAAAAATGTTATTGATTACTGTTTCTGATTTTCTGTTAGATTGATACTGTATTCCGAAATGTAATATATGTATGTATTTGTACCTTTTTTAATACAAAATAAACGTTTCGTTTAAAAAAAAACCCCATTATTTTGAAATTGAATCTGTTAAATCAGTTACTGACATCACGTCAAATTCTGTTTTACTAGTGGGACGGGGGTGGCTCAGTCGGTAGCGCGCCAGGCTCGCAATCTGTAGTTTCCAGGTTCGAGTCCCAGCTGGGTCAGCGTTGAGATTTATCTCCGCAAAATTCCCCGCCCTGCCCACGGTCAGTAGGGGACACCGATGGGCTTGGAAAGGCCGCCGTCCGTCGGATCGGACGTTAAGCCGTGGCCCTGTGTACTGGAGAGCCATACCCTGTGCACGTTAAAGAACACGCTGGATGGCCTTGACGGGAGGCTACCATCTGTCTCCCAACAGCTGTTCCAGTGGGTCCCCTCCCCCAACATTCTCTGAGCCTTCGGGGTCCATGTGACCTGACCATTTAGCCCATGGTGTGCAAAAAAGTGCCGCTCAGAAGTAAAACCTTTCTTGACAGAATTCAAAATATCCTGAAGTTGTTCATAAAACCTATCCTTCCCCCATCCTCATCAGCATCCTCAGTGGGGGCATAACAGCAGATAACATTCAAGTCTTTAACGCTTGTCTGAAATTTTGCTGTAAGAAACCTTTCATTAATGCACTCATATCCTAGAAGAGCATCGCTAGCGTGTCTGCTGAGAAGCAGACCCACGCCTTGGTGATGCTTATTGTCGTCCCTCCCTGAAAAGAGAAATTTAAGATTATTTTTAAGAATCTGACTTTTATCTGTCCATCTGGTCTCTTGCAAACCGAGAATATCTAAATTATAATGGTGGAATTCTTGTGTGAGGACATCAAGAGGAGGAGGATAATGATGATAATACATTAAAGTTCTGTCCAGCGTGTTGTCTCTTATTATTGAAAAATCGCCCGCCAGCGAAAGAGGTTTTGAATATCCACCCCGCCCCCATATCCCGAAGCATCGTAGCCCAAACTATGGAAAAAAAAAATACCAAAGTGAGTGAAATCTCTATTTTTATTCCTCACTCTCTCCCGTGATAAATGGGTGGGCCTGAATTCATGGCACATAAGACAGGCCTGGGTTCTAACCGCAAGTGCATGTGCCTCGCTTTGGACATGGTAGCTGCCGGATCGAGAACAGAAGTGGGAAGTGGATGGGGAGAGAGAGGTTGTGGATAAGATAAATGACAGCCCCTGCGAAGAGAGAAGGGGAGTTGTGAAAGAAAAGTCCGCAGGGGTGGGAGAGTGCATTAGCCAAAAGAACCGTGCACTCCATTTATGTCTGGGGTAGGAGAAGGGTGTGACTTTTCACGCCCTCCACTCGTGAAGAGTCGGATAGACCACGTGACCCAGCTGCCCTCCGTTCCGGTGGCTGCATTCGGAAACGACGCTGACCCTCGCACGGAAGGTCGGGTCAGAGGTCACACTTAACGATTTCGCAGCTATCGTCAAGCTGCAGCAACTGAGCTTTCAGGAAAGAAATCACAAATCCTGTTTAAGGAACGGACACCGGAAGATCACTCCGTTGAGAGTGACGTGTTTCCGGTGAGAAAAAAAAGAACCGGGGGGGGGGGGGGGTGCTTTTCTCACCTTACTCACAACAATTCTGGGATAGTCTATAAATTGGGTAACATCTCGAATGCGGGAAAATGTAACATAAGGCTAAATTGATTTAAAAAAAAATTCAAATTGAAAAAAATCTTCAAGCAGCTGCTTGCCGCAGAGGTCTGACAGGACCCTGTCAGTTTACACGCATAAAAAGTCGGGTAACTAAACTGAGTTGAATTCTAAATAATAGAATTCTAAATAATAAGTGTAAAAATGAAGCCTTTACTGCACGAAATTTATGGAAGACCCCCTCTTCAAATTGCTGCCATCCCTTTCTGCCATATTGGGTGTGGGGAGGGTAAAAAAAGCAAACTAGGTGGCATCTTCTATTTTTAGTGAGGTGCCCACACCCATGGTGATGTCGTTATCGACTTTTGAAATGTCCCAAAAAGACTATTTCTGACTCTCAATGTTGTCTATCTGTAGAGTTTAAAGAAAAAATCGGTGAGAGAATTGAAAAAAATTGATCTGGTCTTTAATTTTAACGTTTGGTCCCTTTCGTTACATCACTGGAGGCGGAGGAGAGGGATCAGTCCTTAACGCGCCAGGCTTGTAATCTGTAGTTCCTAAGGGGCGGGGGTGGCTCAGTCGGTAGCGCGCCAGGCTCGTAATCTGTAGTTCCCACGTTCGAGTCCCAGCTGGGTCAGCGTTGAGATTTATCTCCGCATAACTCCCCGCCCTGCCCACGGTAGTAGGGGACACCGATGGGCTTGGAAAGGCCGCCGTCCGTCGGATGGGACGTTAAGCCGTGGCCCCGTGTGCGGGAGAGCCATACCCTGTGCACGTTAAAGAACACGCTGGATGGCCTTGACGGGAGGCTACCATCTGTCTCCCAACAGCTGTCCCAGTGGGTTCCCTCCCCCAACCTTCTCTGAGCCTTCGGGGTCCTTGTGACCTGGCCATTTAGCCCATGGTGTGCAAAAAAGTGCCGCTCAGAGGTAAAACAACCCAACCCTGTAGTTCCTAGGTTCCAGTCCCACCTGGGCCACGTTAAAATTTATCTGGTTAAAACTTCCCGCCCTGCCCCTCGGTCAGTATGGGGAAACCGATGGGTTTGAAAAAGCCGACGTCCATCGGATGCGGCGTTACGTCGTGGTCTCGTGTACGGGAGAGCCATAGTGCACGTTAAAGAACATGCTTTATGGTCTTGACAGGAGGTTACCATCTGTCTCTCAACAGCTGTCAACTGGGTCCTCTCTTCCCACAACATTCTCTAAGCTCTCGGGGGTCCTTGTGACCTGGCCATTTAGCCCATTTTGTGCAAAGAAGTGTCCCTCAGAGGTAAAACAACCCAACCCACCGAGAAAAATGTATTATGAATTTTTACTGCTTAATAAAGAGAAAATATGATCACGAGCAAATGTAGCAGCACACTATATACATCGGAGATTTTTTCCCTAAAGCATTATATCATTTGGTGGAGTGAGATTAGGCTCGAAAATTGAAACTAACAAGTTTTAAAAATGCCACTTCTCTGCGGAACAGATTCAGCTTAGTGTGTCCTCTGCTCGGATTCTGCATCCTTCTTCTCATCCTTCGTTGCTCCTCAGCCTCCCGGACTGCGATGGAGACCTTCCTAATGAGTATCATCATTTAGAATGTCGGAGTCGACGCACTTTGTGCATGAGATTAGCGTCAGCCATCCCTCCGTGAATTCGACCACACAGAAAGAGGTTAAAGCTGCTTAGCGTCTTCAACATTTCCATCGAATGAGGCCTCCTAAAACCGTCATCTGCAATGGAGGTGGTCGGTAATGGTTACGAACCTCCGCGGTTGGGTTGGGTTGTGTTACCTCTGAGCGGCACTTTTTTGCACAACATGGGCTAAATGGCTAGGTCACATGGACCCCGAAGGCTCAGAGAAGGTTGGGGGAGGGGACCCACTGGAACAGCTGTTGGGAGACAGATGATAGCCTCCCGTCAAGGCCATCCAGCGTGTTCTTTAACGTGCACAGGGTATGGCTCTCCCGCACACGGAGCCACGGCTTAACGTCCCATCCGACGGACGGCGGCCTTTACCAATCCCATCGGTGTCCCCTACTGACCGTGGGCAGGGCGGGGAATTTTGCGGAGATAAATCTCAACGCTGACTCAGCTGGGACTCGAACCTGGGAACTACAGATTACGAGCCTGGCGCGCTACCGACTGAGCCACTCCCGCCCCACCTCCGCGGTTGATGGTCGTTTAGTTTTAAGACTCCAGAATTTTTGTAAACGTTTCCTAAAGCTTAAATC
This sequence comes from Ryuthela nishihirai, assembly GCA_038380435.1. Taxonomy (NCBI): domain Eukaryota; kingdom Metazoa; phylum Arthropoda; class Arachnida; order Araneae; family Heptathelidae; genus Ryuthela; species Ryuthela nishihirai. Next base: position 66,044,148 of record JAWZYU010000019.1, on the reverse strand, counting down.
TCTGAAAGTGTTTTGTGTGTGGCCGCTTGATCTTAAAAGCCATGCAAAAGCTTCCCGACCCATATTAAAATTATTGATTCGATGGTTGGGGTCGCGTGCCTCTCTCTCTGCTGAGGGATTGAGGTGTTGAAATTAATGACTTCCTTTTTTTGTAAACCAAGCGCAGTTGGCCAATGAATGAAAGCGAATTGGGCTTTGTGGTGTTGGAATGGAATCTGGGGAAAAAAGGGAATTGGACTTTGGGTTGGGTTGTTTTACTTCTGAGCGGCACTTTTATTTGCACAATGGGCTAAATGGCCAGGTCACAAGGACCCCGAAAGCTCAGAGAAGATTGGGGGTGACCCACTGGGTTGGGTTGTTTTACTTCTGAGCGGCACTTTTATTTGCACAATGGGCTAAATGGCCAGGTCACAAGGACCCCGAAAGCTCAGAGAAGATTGGGAGTGACCCACTGGGTTGGGTTGTTTTACCTCTGAGCGGCACTTTTTTTGCACAATGGGCTAAATGGCCAGGTCACAAGGACCCCGAAAGCTCAGAGAAGATTGGGGGTGACCCGCTGGGTTGGGTTGTTTTACCTCTGAGCGGCACTTTTTGCACACCATGGGCTAAATATCCAGGTCATATGGACCCCGAAGGCTCAGAGAAGGTTGGGGGAGGGGACCCACTGGAACAGGCAGTTGGGAGACAGATGGTAGCCTCCCGTCAAGGCCATCCAGCGTGTTCATTAACGTGCACAGGGTATGGCTCTCCCGCACACGGGACCACGGCTTAACGTCCCATCCGATGGACGGCGGCCTTTCTAAGCCCATCGGTGTGCCCTACTGACCGTGGGCAAGACGGGGAATTTAGCGGAGATAAATCTCAACGCTTACCCAGCTGGGACTCGAGTATCCGAACACTATGGTTGATTACAGAATGCAGAAAAAAATATATGGCAACGATTTTTTTTTTAAATTAGTGATCTGGCAACCTTCGTGTCACGTGACACGAAGGTTGCCAGATCACTAATTTCTAAAAAAAAAAATCGTTGCCATATATTTTTTTTCTGCATTCTGTAATCAACCATAGTGTCCGGATACTTTTTTTGAGCGACTGTACATACGCAAACCACTGAAAAAAAATTGGAAAATTATTGCGTAGACTAGAAAAGTGTTACCAGTAAAGTGGTTAAAAAAGTGTTAAAGTGGTCAATAATATGGTTGAAGTGATTAATAAAGTGGTTAGAAAAGTGTTAATAAAGTGGTTAAACCATAAAGTGTTAACCTAAAGTGTTACCAATAAAGTTACATAAAAGTGTTACCAATAAAGTGTTACCAATTAAAATAAAATAAAAGTATCTTTTTCCAGAGTCCATCCAAAGAAATTATTTAACAAAATTACGAAGCAATTTCTTTCGAATCCATAAAAAATAAACCCTCCCTCCAAAAATAAAGATCTAATTTATATAACGCATCACATTGAAACCATGAATTAGAATATTACAAATCTGTAGGATGTGGACAGAATGTTTCAGATCTTTATGTTGCAGTCTTTTCATGCACTAAAACTATCATCACGTCCTAGTCACTAACTGAGCAGTTTATTAGATTTATTTCCCAAAGAATTACTCATTTGGCAAATGCATTCTGCATCACATGCGTCATTTCCGTCAGCTAACAGGAAGCCAGCAAGCAAGCAAATGTTGGTTCTTGCAGACGAAAAGCCATGCCAACGCGTCTGCTTCCAGTCCTTGCAACCATTTCAGCGACTGAACTCTGCTCCACACTTGCCGTAAATCTGAAACGGCCATAACTGTCAGAGAGAGTCGTAAAAGGGGGGGGGGTTAGATGGTAACGGCGGTCCTCGCTTCGCCTGCCCTCTTGGCGGACGATGGAATGCTAATCCCCGTGCGTTTCAACCTCTTCACTTGTGAGGAGAGTCTCGCGGACCTCGTCGTCGAGGTCATTACGGTCGTGGTCCTACGGGGTGGTCTTTTGTAACGGCAGCAAGCCCCCCCCCCCCGGCTGTAGAGTCGGAGGCAGGTATTGTTCTGGGTTTACAAGGTACTTGTTCATTGGAGGAGAGATCAGAGAGTGTAAGAGTTCTTCTTTGTGTTGGGGGGGGGGAAGGGCTTTCGATGAAAGGGATGACGAGGCAGAAGTTTGTGTGTGGGGGGGGGGACATAAAAGGAGAATTCTATTCAAGTGGTTAAATTTATGGCTACTTATTCTTCAGCTTGGCTTATCAAGTATCTGGCTTTTAAATGAGAAGAAAGACTTGAACTTTCTAGGTTTTTATTAGTCGGTCCCTTTTCATGTTCGTTAGATTTAATCTCATTTTTTGATGTATAAGAATCGCCGTTTTTTGTGTAGGCCACTATAGGACGGGTACTCAGCAAATTCTTGTGAGCAATGACTAGAAGTTCCCAAAAAATTGTTAGCCGTTTATAGTTTAGTAGTCAGAACACCTGGCATGTAGCACAAAAGTTCCTCTCAGAAGTAAAACAACCCAACACTCCAAATTTCATTTTGGGGCGAGGGGTTCGAGTCTCAGCTGGGTCACCGTTGAGATTTATCTCCGCAAAATTCCCCGCTCTGCCCACGGTCAGTAGGGGACACCGATGGGCTTGTAAAGGCCGCTGGCCGTCATGTGATTAAGCCGTGGCCCCGTGTGCGGGAGAGCCATAACCTATGCACGTTAAAGAACACGCTGGATGGCCTTGACAGGAGGCTATCATCTGTCTCCCAACAGCTGTTCCAGTGGGTCCCCTCCCCCAACCTTCTCTGAGCCTTCGGGGTCCTTGTGACCTGGCCATTTAGCAAATTGGTGTGCAAAAAAGTGCCGCTCAGAGGTAAAACAACCCAACGTTAAAGAACACGCAGGATGGCCTTGACGGGAGGCTACCATCTGTCTCTCAACAGCTGTTCCAGTGGGTCCCCTCCCCCAACCATCTCTGAGCCTTGGGGTCCTTGTGACCTGGCCATTTAGCCCATGGTGTGCAATGAAGTCCCACTCAGAGGTAAAACAACCCAACGTTAAAGAACACGCTGGATGGCCTTGACAGGAGGCTACCATCTGTCTCCCAACAGCTGTTCCAGTGGGTCCCCTCCCCCAACCTTCTCTGAGCCTTCGGGGTCCTTGTGACCTGGCCATTTAGTCCACGGTGTGCAAAAAAGTGCCGCTCAGATGTAAAACAACCCAACCCAAATGAGATTGTTTTCGTTAAGCGATCCTCTTAAATTCGAGAATATTTCAGACTCTGAATTCTAACCCCGCAACCTCTTAGAAAGTGCACAATATTCACAATAACAGAAGAGTTGACGCAGACCCGATATCTATCACCTGACTGTCAATCGGCTGTCGTTCTGACGTCAGGTTATTCATCGCCCCTCCCCCCCCCCCCACCCGCCGCCTCCCTTCTTTAGAAGCTCCATCTCTGTGTGTGACGTGGGCATCCGCATAGAAACCAGCAGCCAACCGTAAGGCATCGACTTCCTGCAGCGGTTAAGTGACGGACATTCAGCGGGCGGCGTCCGTCTCATCTCGAGCGTTCCTCACTGATGCAGAAACGAAACGAGTTTTGAGATGCGCATTTTCGTCTCCTCTCCGAGAAATATCACTCCCACTGAAACGGAAGATGGAGGTGCAGAGTTGAGTATTTGTTTGGAATTACTAAATGCAAGTTTTTTTTTATCATTGCGATTCAAGGAAGCTATTAACAGTGGCAACGGAGACTTCTCAGACGATGCTTAGAGAATTTTAATCGGCCACATAGTGAAGGAGGTCACTAGGACTCTTACGCGTTCCCGAAACAAAATTCTATACCACTAAAAAAAAATTCCAAAAGTATCAAATTTAAGAAACGAATCTTTTGTATGTATTTAGTTGTTTAAATCCATTTATTATTGCCGTTGGGCTTGGAAAGGCCACCATCCGTCGGATGGGACGTTAAGCCATGGCCCCTTGTGCGGGAGAGCCATACCCTGTGCACGTTAAAAAACACTCTGGATGGCGTTGACGGGGGGCTACCATCTGTCTCCCAACAGCTGTTCCAGTGGGTCCCCTCCCCCAACCTTCTCTGAGCCTTCGGGGTCCTTGTGGCCTGACCACTTTAGCCCATGGTGTGCAAAAAAGTGACGCTCAGAGGTAAAACAACCCAACCCAAATCCCTAACTTGCTCTTCTCCGTTTCGAACAATGAACCGTGGTACGGTAGCTCGAGCTGTCTCTAATATATATAGGGTGAATCTGAAAAAGTGGGCAAAACTTTACGAGGTGGTAGAACGCAGCTATACGAGCAATATTCGTCATAGAATGTATGGGCGGAACGCAAGCGGTGAGAAGTTAAAAGGTAGTTTTCCACTGTCACATTTAAAGAACGAACACAAAAAGGAGAGGAGATACTTCAGAAAACATTTTATTAACAGGAATGTAATTGAGGTATATGTTCAAAGAAATTGCTCAAAAGAGCTGCCGTCAGCTGTAATGCAGGCTTCACACCTGCGGGACAGGGACCGACGCACATTTGCGAAGACACCAGGCACCTTTTATACCATTTCCAACGCCACCTAGCGGCTCGCCGTTTGCGTTCCGACCATACATTCTATGACGAATATTACTCGTATAGCTGCGTTCTACCACCCCGTAAAGTTTTGCCCACTTTTTCAGATTCACCCTGTATAGAACTCTTTTACATAGCCTGTCCATCCGACAAAACATTTTGTCTGTCGGGGGGAGGAGTGTGGTTAAGCAAGTAGCACACAAATTTTCATCATCTGTAGTTCCAGTTCCCAAATATACTTGCATTGAGAATTTTCTTTGTCTTATCGGGCTGCTGTTCTATCCTCAATGAGAAATGGGACACTAATGGACTTGAAAAAGCTTCTATATGTTGGATAGCATGTTAATCCATGATCCAGCAGGCAGGATAAGCTATATCGTGTGCATGTTAAAGAATGCACTTGATGCATCCATATTTTTATATTATCTACAAGGGAGCGCTGACAGTTGTCGCTAAGCTGATATGCAGTTAGCGGTACTATTTTGATTTTCATACTTTACTCAGAAAGTGAAATGTTTTTTAGTTTTAAAAAGGAGCTACTTATCTGTGCTACTAAGCACTATAAGAACTGAAGGAATAAGTTTCTATGAATTCCTTGGTAATTATATGCAATGTAAGAATAGGAAAAAAACAATTTCTTTGAAAAGTAAAGCTAAGTTTTTCTGTACATAGCATCCGTTTGTTTAATATCAACATATGGTTTTGTATGCTTAGTGGCTTTTCAATTTTTCACCTGTTTTGTAATTCCTATAATAAACTTCATAAATTATATATAGTTTACTTGGGTTGGGTTGTTTTACCTCTGAGCGGCACTTTTTTGCACACAATGGGCTAAATGGCCTGGTCACATGGACCCCGAAGGCTCAGAGAAGGTTGAGGGAGGGGACTCACTGGGACAGCTGTTGGGAGACAGATGGTAGCCTCCCGTCAAGGTCATCCAGCGTGTTCTTTAACGTTGGGTTGTTCTACCTCTGAGCGGCACTTTTTTGCACACCATGGGCTAAATGGCCAGGTCACATGGACCCCGAAGGCTCAGAGAAGGTTGGGGGAGGGGACCCATTGGAACAGCTGTTGGGAGACAGATAGTAGCCTCCCGTCAAGGCCATCCAGCGTGTTCTTTAACGTGCACAGGGTATTGCTCTCCCGCATACGGGACCACAGCTTAACGTCCCATCCGACGGACAGCGGCCTTTCCAAGCTCATCGGTATCCCCTACTGACCGTGGGCAGGGCGGGGAGTTTTGCGGAGATAAATCTCAACGCTGACCCAGCTGGGACTCGAACCTGGGAACTACAGATTAAGAGCCTGACGCGCTACCGACTGAGCCACCCCCGCCCAGGTCAGCAGGGAACACTGTCGGATTTTTAAAGGCCATTGTCCGGCGAATGAGACGTTAATCCGTTGCTCAGTGTGTAGGAGAGCCACACCTCTGTGCATGTTAAAGAATGCACTGAATGGACTCTGTGGGAGGCGTCCTCCCTCTGTCTCTTAACAGCTGTCCAGTGGGTCCCCTTGCTCCATCTTTCTCTGAGCCCCTTGAGGTCCTTGTAACCTTACCCACTATGTGCAAATAAAATGCCGCTCAGAGGTAAAACAATCTAACCCTAAACAATTTCCGACTTTTATTTCGAAACTCTCGTGTTGATTTCTCACACTACAACAAGAAAAAAAAAAATTCCCTTTTTTACAATAAAAATCATTTTTTTTTTCAACTTCCAAACACCAACTTTTTTTCCCAGCTGGCTCCTGCTTTCCTGCGTGCCAGTCTCGGTGTCAGGCACTGTTGACGCCATCTACGTTCACCTCTTCATTCTCTCCACCCTCGTCCAATCTCCCCCTTCTTCCACCCCCTCCCTATTTTTCTCCTTCCTTTCTGGCAACTACGCGCCGAACGCCGTTAATTACCCAATCACGTGCCTAGATCCATTCCCTCATTCTGACTGTGTGTGTATGCAGGTCCGCATATATCTCTTGTTTTTCTTCGGTTTCCCTTCATCTGCATAGCGCCAATTTCGACTGTTTGTTGGCTTGGAGTCTCCTCCCCCCTGGGTCTGTTTCAGCTCGAAACCGACTTCGTGTCCCGAGGCAGTTAGACCTAGTCGATCACGAAGCCGCTTCGTCCGTTGCTGCGACTCCCCTTCGGCTCCCGACGCTTACCTGGCACGTAAAGAAGTTGCCATAGTTACCAACCACGCTTCTGCCACACATACACACACGTGCACGACTCGGAGACTTCTTTATGATGCCACCCCCTCCCCCCTTCCTTCCTTCCCCTCGGCACCTCCCCTTCACTCTTTGGCAGTGCGTAATGTGCCAAGTTTCACTTCCCATTCAGCTGGGAGTGAATGCGTTTATGCAAATTGAAAGAGGCGCAGACAATGCGACACCTCTGTCGAAAACCTCTCCGAAAGAGGAGAACCGACTGAAAAGGGAAGAGAGCCTCTTCTATTTAACCTCTGTTAAGTGCAGAGGAAACTGAGAAAGGTCGAAGCATATTTTCACCCAAAAATGTCCTTTCTTTGGACAGGGGGAACATCAACATTATGGACAAAAGGATTACCGAGTTTTTTTTACTACGGATCAGCATTTTATGTACACAATGAGCCAATTAACCAGGTCATAAGAACCCCAAACACTCAGATTTAGGCATGGGAGACGACACACTGGACAACTATTAGGAAACGAACAGAAGTCTCGTTCTCAAGGCTTTTCGGCTGGATTTTTTAAAGTGCACAGGGTTGTTGTTTGTGTTGTTTTACCTCTGAGCGGCACTTTTTTGCACACCATGGGCTAAATGGCCAGGTCACATGGACCCCGAAGGCTCAGAGAAGGTTGGGGGAGGGGACCCACTGGAATAACTGTTGGGAGACAGATGGTAGCCTCCCATTAAGGCCATCCAGCGTGTTCTTTAAAGTTGGGTTGTTTTACCTCTGAGCGGCACTTTTTTGCACACCATGGGCTAAATGGCCAGGTCACAAGGACTCCCAAGGCTCAGAGAAGGTTGGGGGAGGGGGACAACTGGAACAGCTGTTGGGGACAGATGGTAGCCTTCCGTCAAGGCTATGCAGCGTGTTCTTTAACGTTGGGTTGTTTTACCTTTGAGCGGCACTTTTTTGCACACCATGGGCTAAATGGCCAGGTCACATGGACCCCGAAGGCTCAGAGAAGGTTGGGGGAGGGGACCCACTGGAACAGCTGTTGGGAGACAGATGGTAGCCTCCCGTCAAGGCCATCCAGCGTGTTCTTTAACGTGCACAGGGTATGGCTCTCCAGTACACAGGGCCACGGCTTAACGCCCCATCCGACGGACGGCGGCCTTTCCAAGCCCATCGGTGTCCCCTACTGACCGTGGGCAGGGCGGGTAATTTTGCGGAGATAAATCTCAATGCTGACCCAGCTGGGGCTCGAACCTGGGAACTACAGATTACGAGCCTGGCGACTGAACCACCCCCGCCCCACTTGCAGAATTAAATGTGGAAATCCTGCTTAATATAGAAACGACACTATTCCTTCATTAATTCTTCGACACGAGCGTAAGGCATGAGATGGTGGACGTGACGTCAGAAGCGACATCTTTGACATCATAAACGAAAGGACCGCCTTCTGGCCAATTGTATACAGCAAAATCTTCATACTGTTAGTAGCATTCATGTCAACTTGAAACGGTCACCCCAAGAAGCAGATTTCCACAGAATTTGCGTGAATGCAACTAATTTTAAATGGCGAACGAGTCTAAGTAGTGCTTGAAATGTAATTTAAATTCGCCCGTCTGCTTATTTGTACGTTTGTTAGTAGATTAACATTTATTTACAGTGTAATTTGTTACGCAGAAAGTGTCAGATGGTGCATTTCACACTTACCATTTCCCTGTTAACTTTAAAGGCCGAAACAGAAAACAAGAACTGGCACAATGATTAACATTTGTTGCAACGGAGTTCATTCACTTTGGAGTTTAAAATCTGAAGCATTCAAGGAATGATGACAGGTCGGTTCCATTGCTCTCAGTTTCGGGCTCAAACTGTGGAATGTTGTCGAAAGTTCAACCTCTGTTGGAAGCTGGTTCCAGATACTTTCTACCATTCATACGAAAGAATGGTATTTAAAAATTTTAACGGGGGGAGGGGGTTAGCTCATTCGATAGGGCATCAGGTTCGAAATCTGTTGTTTCGGTTGTTGTAATATGTGCACGAAAATGACGCTCAGAGGTAAATAACCCAACTGGTCCTTTAAAAAATATTCTTGCAACATATCTGTATTATTATGTTTACTATTATTTGCCTTCATTTCCATTATTTAACTTTTCTAAAGGAGTAGAGCACAGATTCTTACTTCGTCACGTGTGATTACGTATGCTGCGGACTGAACTGCGCCGAATGTCGTGTTGGGCTAGATGACATAAAATTCGCTGTTTAGCAGAGGAGATCAACTAGTCCCTTAAATACCTTCACCCTTACTTAGGTGAAATCAACTGCCCACGGTCAGTAGGGAACACCGATGGGCTTGGAAAGGCCGCCGTCCGTCGGAAGGGACGTTAAGCCGTGGCCCGGTGTGCGGGAGAGCCATACCCTGTGCACGTTAAAGAACACGCTAGATGGCCTTGACGGGAGGCTACCATCTGTCTCCCAACAGCTGTTCCAGTGGGTCCCCTCTCCCAACCTTCTCTGAGCCTTCGGAGTCCATGTGACCTGGCCATTTAGCTCATGGTGTGCAAAAAAGTGCCGTTCAGAAGTAAAACAATCCAACGTTAAAGAACACACTGGATGGCCTTGACGGGAGGCTACCATCTGTCTCCCAACAGTGTTCCAGTGGGTCCCCTCCCCCAACCTTCCCTGAGCCTTCGGGGTCCATGTGACCTGGCCATTTAGCCCATGGTGTGCAAAAAAGTGCCGTTCAGAAGTAAAACAACCCAACGTTAAAGAACACACTGGATGGCCTTGACGGGAGGCTACCATCTGTCTCCCAACAGCTGTTCCAGTGGGTCTCCTCCCCCAACCTTCTCTGAGCCTTCGGGGTCCATGTGACCTGGCCATTTAGCCCAAAAAAGTGCCGCTCAGAGGTAGAACAACAACCCAAATCTAATATTTGTCGCCATAACGCAGTTATTACCGCTTTGCTATCTTATTTCGTTCTAAAAGGCAACACCCTCGAAAATCGGAACCATTCAATTTCTCTTTCCAGCTAGTAGAAGAAATGTGTTCCGGGTTTCGAAAGGCGAGTTCCTCATCCAATCTTCAGCAGTGATGTTATGTTAAAGGTCATTCGGAGGATGGCATCTTCTTCGGCAGTGCTCACCAAACGACATTCTCGCTCTTCCCGCCCAAAGACGAGTGCACGTGGAGCGGCCTCGCTGTTGCCATTTGGCAAGTTGACAAACTTGTCACGCTTGTTACGTCTGCAAAACGGACAAAGAGGAAAGGTGGAAAAAGATGTTCCCAGACCAACGAGGGAGGGAAAGGGAGGGACTTCCTGGACGGTGGTGGGCACGAAAATCTGGTTAGCGTCGGTATGCGAAGGATGAATTATAATGGCTTTCGTTCCTTTCTGGATACCTGTCCTGTCTGATAATAACTCTTTTAGGGAGGATTTATTGTGATTTCTTTATAAAATAAAATAAATAAAATAAATACCCCCTCAAGCAGCTGCTTGCCACAGAGGTCTGACAGGATCCTGTCAGTTTATATGCAAGAGTAGAAGGTCTGAGAGGATGGCAGGACCTCAGGAACGTGTACAGCAACTGTACACGCTCCAGTTACCGTTCACAGCAAACTGGAGCGTGTGCAGTTACTGCACACGCTCAGTATTTCTGTGAGTGGGCCCACATGATCCAGGTTTTTGTGAGCTCACACGATCCAATGTAAATAAAATAAAAATAAATCCCCCCTCAAGCAGCTGCTTGCCACAGAGGTCTGACAGGATCCTGTCAGTTTATATGCAAGAGTAGAAGGTCTGAGAGGATGGCAGGACCTCAGGAACGTGTACAGCAACTGTACACGCTCCAGTTACCGTTCACAGTGGAGTTACCGTTCACAGTGGTTACACTGGAGCGTGTGCAGTTACTGCACACGCTCCAGTTTGCTGTGAACGGTAACTGCACACGCTCAGCATTTCTGTGAGTGGGCCCACACGATCCAGGTTTTTGTGAGCTCACACGATCCAATGTAAATAAAATAAAAATAAATACCCCCTCAAGCAGCTGCTTGCCACAGAGGTCTGACAGGAGCCTGTCAGTTTATATGCCACAGTAGAAGGTCTGAGAGGATGGCGGGACCTCAGGAACGTGTACAGCAACTGTACACGCTCCAGTTACCGTTCACAGCAAACTGGAGCGTGTGCAGTTACTGCACACGCTCCAGTTTGCTGTGAACGGTAACTGCACACGCTCAGTATTTCTGTGAGTGGGCCCACACGATCCAGGTTTTTGTGAGATCACACGATCCAAAGTAAATAAAATAAATACCCCCTCAAGCAGCTGCTTGCCACAGAGGTCTGACAGGAGTCTGTCAGTTTATATGCCACAGTAGAAGGTCTGAGAGGATGGCAGGACCTCAGCAGAAAAACGACACATACAACCATGCCTTATCCGGGGCTCGAACCCAGGTCCCTTACATCAGTAGCCAAGCGCGCTACCTAGGGATAAATTCAACCGAAATAGGTGAAAGGAGATATTAGAGATTTATTACTAAAACATTTGGTGTGGAATATTTCAGTTTCTTGTTTCTAATTTTACTTTTTTTCTCGTTTTTGTTGTTAAAGTTCGTGATCGTCGCAAAGTTCACTTGCCTCTGAGCAGCATTTTGTTTGCACACAATGAGCTAAATAGCCAGGTCACAAGGGCCCCAAGGCTCAGAGAAGGTTGGGGGGGAGGGCCCCCTGAACACTGGTTATTAGGCAAACGGTAGCCTCCATTAAGGCCATTCAACTGGTTAATATGCACAACGCGTGACTCTACTGCACAAGGGGCTTTTGGGTTGGGTTGAGTTGTTTTACCTCTGAGCGGCACTTTTTTGCACACTATGGGCTAAATGGTCAGGTCACATGGACCCCGAAGGCTCAGAGAAGGTTGGGGGAGGGGACCCACTGGAACAGCTGTTGGGAGACAGATGGTAGTCTCCCGTCAAGGCCATCCAGCGTGTTCTTTAATGTGCACAGGGTATGGTTCTCCCGCACACGGGGCCACGGCTTAACGTCCCATCCGACGGACGGCGGCATTTCCAAGGCCATCGGTGTCCCCTACTGACCGTGGGCAGGGCGGGGAATTTTGCGGAGATAAATCTCAACGGTGACCCAGCTGGGACTCGAACCTGTGAACTACAGATTACGAGCCTGGCGCGCTACCGACTGAGCCACCCCCGCCCCGCACAAGGGGCCAATGCCCTTGTGCGGATCAGTGCCGGATGAAAAAAGGGGCACAACGCCCTTGAAACCGGATGCACAAGGGGCCATGACCCTTGTGCCGGATCTTGAGTCAGACGGACACAAGGGGCCCCCTTGTGCCCATCTGACAACATCCGGCAGTCTTTTCCAAGCCCATCGGTGCTTCTGTCACAGGACAGGGTGAAGGTTTAAAGAAGATAAGTCTCAACGATGGCACAGTTGAAACTTCGAACCCTGGAACTAGAAATTCACGAGCCTGGCGCGCTACCGACTGAGAAAAACCTCGATCCCATTCTTTAAGGTTTCCAAACAGCTTTCTTTAACATTTCCAAACAAGACAAAAAAATAAAAATTCTACTCGCTGTCAATTTTAAATTGCACTCGTTGTCAATACTTGACCGTGTGTGTGTGGAGGAGGGGAATTGAAATAAAGATCGGGTATGTCTTTTTTTTTTTACATCAGCAGAAAAAAGTCCTCCTGAGAGCCAAAGATCCGACCTGGATTTCAACTACAGTCGGACATGGAAACACGTCGGGAACGAGATTTAAAGAACAATTCTGTTTTCTTAAACGTAGCGAGAGGAAAAGGTAACATGGATCGTAATGATCAGGATATCACCATGGTGATGGCCTTGGCGACAAGCGCCATCATTCCACCGACTCTTACCGATGAGATTGGAGGAAGCAGATGCAGCGGAAGCATCAACCCATCCATCTGACTAGATCTGAAATAGCGATATTTTTATCGACGCCCTCCTTAACCTGTTTTAAAGCGGCGAACGCCTGCGAAGGAAGTGTGGCAAGAACCCGGGGCCAGCGGCCATAACCATCTGTCGGCAACGGGCCGCAATCACCATCCGACCTGTCGCCTGCATCGATCCACCGCGAGGCTGATCGATAGGAAACCGATAATGCTGTGTCATCGGTCTGATTGGCTGGCTGGATATAACAGCTGATAGTGCCTAGCAGGACACGGATGCAGGAGCTCTCGATTTGCCTCGTTCTGGCACCACGTGGTGGAGACTGATCCCGCTGCTCTCTTATCTTGTATTGCGTTGGATGGAAGAGGCTGCTGGCTCGCTCAGTGGCAGGAAATAATGAACACTTCTCATCATCATCATCATCATCCTTTGCTTTTGCTGTCATTGTATTGGGTCATAGTGTTGGGGATGTTCAACGCGTGCTTTAGAGTTGGGTTGGGTTGTTTTACCTCTGAGCGGCACTTTTTTGTACACCATGGGCTAAAGGGCCAGGTCACATGGACCCCGAAGGCTCAGAGAAGGTTGGGGGAGGGGACCCACTGGAACAGCTGTTGGGAGACAGATGGTAGTCTCCCGTCAAGGCCATCCAGCGTGTTCTTTAACGTGCACAGGGTATGGCTCTCCCGCACACGGGGCCACGGCTTAACGTCCCATCCGACGGACGGCGGCCTTTCCAAGGCCATCGGTGTCCCTTAATGACCGTGGACAGGGCGGGGAATTTTGCGAAGATAAATCTCAACACTGACCCAGCTGGGACTCGAACCTGGGAACTATAGATTACGAGCCTGGCGCGCTACCGACTGAGCCACCCCCGCCCCGTACTTTAGAGACAAGCGTGAAATCGTCATGCTGGCTTTGGTATCTTGAATATGTTTCTTGTAATTTCAGAAGGACACTGATGAACACGTATGTCGTATTGACTAAGCAAAGCTGAAGAATTCTTTCTCAGATAAGCGAATTGTTGAATGACATGGATTACTGACCTCATCTACGAAAGCAATTCATAAGAATTTTACTAAAAGGTGTTTAATTTTGTTTTCATACCTGAAATTAATGAAAGAATCAGAATTTTTTTTTGCCTTTGATGAAAGATTATTTCTTCTCAAATTTTCATTTAACGTCCAGAATCATTTCTAGCTGAAGTTCTGATTATTATTTAACATCTTTTAAACCGAATTTTTTTTATAAATATTAATATATACGGGGGGGGGGGGCTCAGTTGGTAATGACTCAGGCTCTAATCTGCAGTTCCTAGGTTCGAGTTTCAACCAGCGTTGAGATTTTTCTTTTCACTGATCTAAGGGACCTGGGTTCGAGCCCCGGGTAAGGCGTGTGTGTGTGTGTGTGTGTTTCGTTTTTGTGCTGAGGTCCTGCCATCCTCTCAGACCTTCTACTATGGCATATAAACTGATAGGCTCTTATCAGACCTCTGTGGCAAGCAGCTACTTGAGGGGGGATTTTATTTATTATTTTTCAAAACCCCTAGCCTGCCCTCTGATATAAAGGGGAACACCAATGGGCTTGGAAAGGACGCCGTCCGCCGGATAGGAGGTAAAGCCGTGGGGCTTTGTGAGGGGAGCCACACGCTATGTACGTTAAAGAATAAACTGAATGGCCTTGAATGGCCTTGAACTTCATTTATCTTCTCCCAACAAAAGTTTACTCGATCCCTGTCATGTCCTTCTAATTTATGTATATTTATTTATTATTTCATATTTATTGTATTTTTGTTGTTGTAAATATTTTTACGTATTAAGTGTGCTTTTGGAAGTGCTATTGTGGGGATGTGACTCATAGATGTTGTTTTCGGATCTGAGCTGGCTGCCTGCATGGGTTGACGAGTCCGAGGAGACCTTTTATGGCCTTTTACAACTAGCCTGGGGCGCGAGTGTGAGCGCTGGAGACCAGCCTGGGTTGACGAGTCCGAGGAGCCCTTTTATGACCTTTTACAACTAGCCTGGGCGCGAGAGTGGAGCGCTGGAGACCAGCCTGGGTTGACGAGTCCAAGGAGCCCTTTTATACCTTTTACAACTACCCTGGAGCGCGAGTGTGAGCGCTGGAGACCAGCCTGGGTTGACGAGTCCGAGGAGCCCTTTCATGCCTTTTACAACTAGCCTGGGCGCGCGAGAGTAAGCGCTGGAGACCAGCCTGGGTTGACGAGTCCAAGGAGCCCTTTTATACCTTTTACAACTACCCTGGAGCGCGAGTGTGAGCGCTGGAGACCAGCCTGGGTTGACGAGTCCGAGGAGCCCTTTCATGCCTTTTACAACTAGCCTGGGCGCGCGAGAGTGAGCGCTGGAGACCAGCCTGGGTTGACGAGTCCAAGGAGCCCTTTTATACCTTTTACAACTACCCTGGAGCGCGAGTGTGAGCGCTGGAGACCAGCCTGGGTTGACGAGTCCGAGGAGCCCTTTCATGCCTTTTACAACTAGCCTGGGCGCGCGAGAGTGAGCGCTGGAGACCAGCCTGGGTTGACGAGTCCGAGGAGCCCTTTCATGCCTTTTACAACTAGCCTGGGCGCGCGAGAGTGAGCGCTGGAGACCAGCCTGGGTTGACGAGTCCGAGGAGCCCTTTTATGCCTTTTACAACTACCTTGGGGCGCGAGTGTGAGCGCTGGAGACCAGCCGGGCAATAAGGAAAGAACAGTCTTGACCGTCGCTGACAAACGAGAAGGACGTCCACTTTTGCAATCACTGAAATGGGGTTTTCTTTTTATAGTCTGCGAAATTTCAGATTTGATGATCTGTCTCCTAACAGCCGTCCAGTGAATCCCTTCCCCAACCTTCTCTAAGCCTCTTGGGGTCCTTGTAACCTATCCATTTAGCCCACTGTGCGCAAAAAAGTTCAATTCAGAGACAAAAATACCCAAATCAGCAATTTAACAAGAGGATTCCTTCCTCATCTTGAAAAATTGTTCGTTACATTTGGCTTCTCATATCCTTACCCAAGTCTAAGGGTTTGGTTGGGTTGTTTTACCTCTGAGCGGCACTTTTTTGCACACCATGGGCTAAATGGCCAGGTCAGATGGACCCCGAAGGTTCAGAGAAGGTTGGGGGAGGGGACCCACTGGAACAGCTGTTGGGAGACAGATGGTAGCCTCCCGTCAAGGCCATCCAGCGTGTTCTTTAACGTGCACAGGGTATGGCTCTCCGGCACACGGAGCCACGGCTTAACGTCCCATCCGAAGGACGGCGGCCTTTCCAAGCCCATCGGTGTCCCTTACTGACCTTGGGCAGGGCGGGGAATTTTGCGGAGATAAATCTCAACGCTGATCCAGCTGGGACTCGAATCTGGGAACTACAGATTACGAGCCTGGCATGCTACCGACTGAGCCCCCCCCCCAGCCCCCCCAAATCTAAGGCCTTGGATTTCTTGTGACCTGGCCATTTAGCCCACTGCGTGCATAAAACGTACTGCTCAGAGGTAAAACAATTTAACCCAACCGAAGCCAAAACAATGAGTGAAATTGTACACGACTCTCGCGTTCTGCCAATCAGAGCATTCTTTTTTGTCTCGTGCATTTGCTTTCTGTCTTTACAGACAGATCAATTAATTAGAACGACAGCAGTTCACTGACAGATTCGAAATCATCGCCATTTGAAAAAAAAAAACAGAATGAACTTTGCATATTGATCTAAACTCGGTTCTAAACTCAGTTCTAAACTCAGCTGACGTCTTTTTCTCTCCCTTTGAATCCTTTAATTCGAAATTATCCCCAAAAAAACTTTCTGTCTTTATCATCAGTTTCTTCTGTCAATTTTTTTTTTAGTCGCCATCTTTTTACTTCCTACTTTTCCTCTCCCCCCCCCCCATTTTTTTTTTATAACCCCCTGTTGAATGACATTCGTTAACCTCTGCAAGCGTCCCACTTTCTAAGCCCAGGCTTTTCAATATTTTTCTCGTTTGTCGGGAGTGTTTTTTTTTTTCTTTTTAAAGCTCGCCCAAAGCCTCCACTTTTGCTGACCTGACAACAAACTTCGTCAACTGGCCATGTTCTCTCTCTCTCGTGCTGCAGCCTCCAACCCTGCCAGACGCAGTTTCCCTGCTGCCTGCAAATTGATATTGATTATTCCGACATTATCGGACGGCTGATAAGAGACACGCACACCGGCTCAGAAAACGGGCTAAAGCTATACTGCGACCAAAAGCACTTTACCGTCGGAGAAAAGTCTAGCGTGATGTTCTTTGCCAACACGACAATGGGGAGAAGAGGTTTTCACCCCACCTGGCCCAAAGCCGTTTTTCCTCTAAATTTGATATCGATGTGTAAGACTACCTTTGTGATCTTTCATTGATGACTTAGTTTTGAACCACGGTGGATGAGGAGGGACTCTCTAATTCCAGCTCCTCATTTCTGATGAGATGCATCTAGTTGAACTTTGTCGTTACTTTACCGATCTTATCAAGAAGCTCCCCAGCCCTGATTACAATAACAAAGAATAAAATGATAGTCTCCTGGCAAAGAGGTATTTCAGCTTATATTGTAATCCTAAAAGTGTAGATTTTTATTTAGGAAAAATCCTTTTTTCTAACGAAATTGTTATGCAGTGTTATTTAGAGGCAATGTGACGCTCTTTTACAATCTAGTCAGTTTCTTCCAAAAAAGAAACACTCTGAAAAAAGAAAAAGTTATGTAAGCTCTGCTAAAATGATGTAGCTGGTGATAAAAAAGGATGTTTAATCATCTGATATGTCATCTATAAGACAGAAATAGAAGATAATCAAGAAAAACTGTCTTTCAGAATGAAAGTCGTTAAGACGTTACCCCGTTTGCAAAAGAGTTTAATCTCTGTGCACATCAAAGCACATTTTGATGACCTTGATCATCAAACCATCATTGATGATCGGTGTCCCTTTCTCGCCTAGAACAGGGTGGGTTAGAGAACAGGGTCATCTAGAACAAGGTACAGTCGCTCAAAAAGGTATCCGAACACTACGGTTGATTACAGAATTCAGAAAAAATATCTGGCAACTTTTTTTAGAATTTAGTGATCTGGCAACCTTCGTGTCACGTGACACGAAAGTTGCCAGATCACAAATTTCTAAAAAAAAATCGTTGCCAGATTTTTTTTCTGAATTCTGTAATCAACCATAGTGTTCGGATATTTTTTAATATATATAATGCGCATGAATATATAATGCAATGAATATGGAGCGTGTGCAGTTACCGTTCACAGCAAACTGGAGCGGTTGCGGTTAATGTTCACAGCACATTGAATCGTGTGAGCTCACTCACGGAAATATTGAGCGTGTGCAGTTACCGTTCACAGCAAACTGGAGCGGTTGCGGTTAATGTTCACAGCACATTGGATCGTGTGAGCTCACAAAGACCTGGATCGTGTGGGCTCACTCACGGAAATATTGAGCGTGTGCAGTTACCGTTCACAGCAAACTGGAGCGGTTGCGGTTAATGTTCACAGCACATTGGATCGTGTGAGCTCACAAAGACCTGGATCGTGTGGGCTCACTCACGGAAATATTGAGCGTGTGCAGTTACCGTTCACAGCAAACTGGAGCGGTTGCAGTAACTGCACACGCTCCAGTTTGCTGTGAACGGTAACTGGAGCGTGTACAGTTACTGTACACGATCCAGATATTTTTCCTGAATTCTGTAATCACGTGACACGAAGGTTTCCAGATCACTAATTTCTAAAAAAAAATCGTTGCCAGATTTTTTTTCTAAGTAAAAAGAGTAAAAAAGTGAAATAGTCATCACATTAATAAATAAGATGTATTGATGATTAAAGAAAAGCTCCATTTCTTTTGACTTCAGAGTGGAATTCATCAGTTAATAGGCGGATTTTTAAAGAGAGAGATCACAGAAATGGGAAGACAAGTCCAAAGAGTTATCAGGCATTGACAGATGCTTAAAAAGATGAATATCAGCTTGGGAAAACCGATATTTGTTTATCCTGGCGAAACAGTTGCACTAAATGGAAAATGTCCAGGTCACAAGGATTCCAAAGACAGGAACGAGGATGGTGAAGAACACGCATTGGACATCGTTAAGGAAATCGTTCGTCGACCCTATCCTCGAGTTTTTTAACGTGTGCAGGATAACACTCGTCTGCACAGGGTACTTTTTTTTGCAGACAATGGGCTAAATGGCCAGGTCACAAGGACCCTGAGGACTCAGAGAACGTTGGGGGAGGGGACCCACTGGATCAGCTGTTGGGAGACAGATGGTAGTCTCCCGTCAAGGCCATCCAGCGTGTTCTTTAACGTGCACAGAGTATGGCTCTCCCGCACACGGGGTCGCGGCTTAATGTCACATTTAACGGGCGGAGGCCTTTCCAAACCCATCGGTGTTCCCTACTGACCGTGGGCAATGCAGGAAGTTTTACGGAGATAAATCTCAAAGCTGGCCCAGCTGGGACTCGAACCTGAGATCTGCAGATTATGAACCTGGCGCTGCACAGAGGGAAAACTGCAATTTGATTGACGCGAATTATACAGCGACAAACATCACAAGAATTTCCAAACTTCAAGCGGAATATTCGAAAAAAGACACATCTCATGCCTTTTTTTAACCTGGTGAATCCTTGTTATCGTGGGGCGGGGGTGGCTCAGTCGGTAGTGCGCCAGGCTCGTAATCTGTAGTTCCCAGATTCGAGTCCCAGCTGGGTCAGCGTTGAGATTTATCTCCGCAAAATTTCCCGCCCTGCCCACGGTCAGTAGAGGACACCGATGGGCTTGGAAAGGCCGCCGTCCGTCGGATGGGACGTTAAGCCGTGGTCCCATGTGCGGGAGAGCCATACCCTGTGCACGTTAAAGAACACGCTGGATGGCCTTGACGGGAGGCTACGATCTGTCTCCCAACAGCTGTTCCAGTGGGTCCCCTTCCCCAACCTTCTCTGAGCCTTCGGGGTCCATGTGACCTGGCCATTTAGCCCATGGTGTGCAAAAAAGTGCCGCTCAGAGGTAAAACAACCCAACCCAACCCTTGTTATCGTTAATGAATCCACACTCCAGTTATGAGCAGTTCGGGTCATTTTAACGTCACAAAATTGTCGCTCAGAGATAAAAATTAATCTCGGCATAAAGTCAACATGAACATCCGCCACACTTGAGATCAAGACAGGTACCTCGCCAGCTAGAGTCTCGAAGTCTGCTTCCTCTCTTTTTTTGCACCTTTCCATTCGACAGTGGTTCGACTATAGAACCTTATTCCAGAGCAAACACTATGTTACATTGGTCGAAGTGAGAGGCATCCAAAGCCCTACTGCTTCCGCTTAGCCTCCTGCTACCAGGGCGACATCTACAATGTCCAGCGATATCTGCAAGAGATAAGAGGACGACTGACTGGTTTCAACACGATTGTGACGATGATTTCCATATCGTATGCTTGTAAATATTTCGTCTCATGGATGCTGTCAAGGCTGTTTGTGGCAGTCTCGCCTAAAGATTCAATTGAGCTGCGTGAGACCTTATCTCACCGCTGGGTTACTGGTTGTGGTCTGATCTTTATCGCAATTCTGAAACTTGAAATTCAATCAAAGGATGTGGAGACGACAACGGTGTGTGCAATAAGAGGACACCGGAATTACGTATTTGCGATTAGATAACGGAGATCATTTGGCTATCTATTGTAACAAGTGTGAAAAGATATATTGCTATCGTTTCTGTTCAAATTTAGCAGGCGTGATTATTTATATATGCTAAAAGATCTTCTGCGTGGGATAAAATCACCAGCAGTGTAAAATATTTATTGTTGTCATCTTCATCAAAACAATATACAGTCGCTCAAAAAAAATATCCGAACACTACGGTTGATTGCAGAATTCAGGAAAAATATCTGGCAACGATTTTTTTTAGAAATGAGTGACCTGGCAACCTTCGTGTCACGTGACACGAATTTTTAAAAATCAACCAATTTTTAATATATATAATGCGCATGAATATATAATGCAATGAATATGGAGCGTGTGCAGTTACCGTTCACAGCAAACTGGAGTGATTGCGGTTAATGTTCACAGCACATTGGATCGTGTGAGCTCACAAAGATCTGGATCGTGTGGGCGGATCTCACGGAAATATTGAGCGTGTGCAGTTACCGTTCACAGCAAACTGGAGCGGTTGCGGTTAATGTTCACAGCACATTGGATCGTGTGAGCTCACAACGACTTGGATGGTGTGGGCTCACTCACTGAAATATTGAGCGCGTGCAGTTACCGTTCACAGCAAACTGGAGCGGTTGCGGTTAATGTTCACAGCACATTGGATCGTGTGAGCTCACAAAGACTTGGATCGTGTGGGCTCACTCACTGAAATATTGAGCGTGTGCAGTTACCGTTCACAGCAAACTGGAGCGTGGGCAGTAACTGCATACGCTCCAGTTTGCTGTGAACGGTAACTGGAGCGTGTACAGTTGCTGTACACGCTCCAGATATTTTTCCTGAATTCTGTAATCACGTGACACGAAGGTTACCAGATCACTCATTTCTAAAAAAGTCGTTGCCAGATATTTTTCCTGAATTCTGTAATTAACCATAGTGTTCGGATATTTTTTTGAGCGACTGTACATTCCCTCTGATAAACGTCGGCTTTGCGGGGTTTTTTATTTGCGTAAATCAATTCTACAGACGATACATTATAAATGAATTTGAAGAATAAATTGGTCCGTCTAACAAAAAACTGGTCACTTCTAATTTATAGGAAATTGTATAGCAAACGAAGTATTTTATCTGAATAAGAAAACGTTTCAAAGCGATAAGGATACGTTAAATGTGGTTGGGTTGTTTTACCTCCGAGCGGCACTTTTTTGCACACCATGTGCTAAATGGCCAGGTCACAAGGACCCCGAAGGCTCAGAGAAGGTTGGGGGAGGGGACCCACTGTAACAGCTGTTGGGAGACAGATGGTAGCCTCCCGTCAAGGCTATCCAGCGTGTTCTTTAACGTTGGGTTGTTTTACCTCTGAGCTGCACTTTTTTGCACACCATGGGCTAATTGGCCAGGTCACAAGGACCCCGAAGGCTTAGACAAGGTTGGGGGAGGGGATCCACTGGAACAGCTGTTGAGAGAGAGATGGTAGCCTCCCGTCAAGGCCATCCAGCGTGTTCTTTAACGTGCACAGAGTAATGCTCTCCCTCACATGGGGCCACGGCTTAACGTCCCATCCGAAGGTCGGCGGCGTTTCCAAACCTAACGGCGTCCCCTACTGACCGTGGGCAGGGCGGGGAGGTGAAATGTGGAAGCGGCCAAGTAGAATTTAAAGGTTAAAGAAAGAAAAATATGAGACTGACTTTAGAAGAGATTAAAATGATATCAATGAAAAAACGTTCGGGAAGAAGAAATAGAAAGTGTAAATCAGAAATTCAAAGAAATAATTTTTTAGCTTTGTAAAATCTAATAGCTTTTACATTCCTCTAAAGTCGGAGTACATATTTCATTTTTTTTTACGCTATCGTGGATACTACTCTCTGGTCTGTCGCTTTCATCTTCATCTAAAAGATTCAATTGAGAAACGCTTCAATGCAGAAACGAGAACGAAACGGCGATGCAATTGATTCCGTTTCGCGAAAGCTCTCCCCCTCCCCATCCCACCCCCACTTTTCATTGCAGTTCAATTTCCAAGGATTTTTCGGAGACGGAATTAGACGAGCAACAACGTCTTTCTTATCTGGGAACACAAGAAAGTGTCGACTTTGGCTAGCCATCCTATGAAGAACACAATTCATTTGCTGTTGGATTCCAATATCTCACTGCAGTCGATCTGTCATTTCTCATTGATGTGTGAGAAATTGCTATTGCAGAAGGGGAAAAAATTGTTTGGGGGGGGGGGATGACTATCAGACGAGCAATCGAAAAAAATAAACATCGGTGGAAAAAAGATGACATTCACAGAAAAATGTTCAGGTTTATAAATTTTTCGCGATATTAGAAACAATCCGAAGAAGAAAAGAACTCTTGTAACGAAAAAGTGTTAGCTTTGTAAAGTAGAACATCTCTCCAGGTTCAGAGAAAGAAAAAGACAGAGAGAGAGAACCTGAAAGAGAAGCAATCAAATAAGCCAGAGATTTAAAAAAGAAATTCTGAAATCTCAGTTCTGAAATTGCTGCTTCAGTTTCAGCGTCAAGAGATGTAGTCGGAAGAGATGAAGAAGCCAAACGAGAAGTTAAATCCGCGGCCTCTGGTTTCGATAGCGACGCGGCCTCGAGTGGGAGTGTGAGGAAAATCTCACAGAGGAAAAAAGAAAGCCGTGGTGGAAAAAAAAACACTCACTCGATCGATTTCGTCTGCGATCAACACCCAAGTCTTCAGTCATCGATGTGCAAGCGCGTGTGCACGATCTGACGGGGTGTGTTGTTTGTGTGGGAGGAAAAACGCATGGGCTTTTTTTTTTTGTCTCGATTTTTACTGTTTCCAGAAGTTGAAAAAAAAATTATTTTCGAACATGGAGGAAATAATAAAAAATAAATAAATACCCCCTCAAGCAGCTGCTTGCCACAGAGGTCTGACAGGAGCCTGTCAGTTTATATGCCATAGTAAAAGGTCTGAGAGGATGTCAGGACCTCAGCAGAAAAACGACACACACATCCATGACTAATCCGGGTCTCGAACTCAGGTCCCTAGATTCCACCTAATACAAAGAGTAATACTTCCTATGATGATTGCAAGACCTTGGGTAAATATTCCCCAGCAGTTATGAGGGTTGGGTTGTTTTACCTCTGAGCGGCACTTTTTTGCACACCATGGGCTAAATGGCCAGGTCACATGGACCCCGAAGGCTCAGAGAAGGTTGGGGGAGGGGACCCACTGGAACAGCTGTTGGGAGACAGATGGTAGCCTCCCGTCAAGGCCATCCAGCGTGTTCTTTAACGTGCACAGGGTATGGCTCTCCCGCACACGGGGCCACGGCTTAACGTCCCATCCGACGGACGGCGGCCTTTCCAAGCCCATCGGTGTCCCCTACTGACCGTGGGCAGGGCGGGGGAATTTTGCGGAGATAAATCTCAACGCTGACCCAGCTGGGACTCGAACCTGGGAACTACAGATTACGAGCCAGGCGCGCTACCGACTGAGCCACCCCCCCCCCCCCCCGCAGTTATGAGGACTGAATGTGAATCTCATGTTTCATAATCTCTTTGAACTATCCCCCCCGAGGGCGGGGGATAGTTCTTCAGTCGGTAGCGCGCCAGGCTCGTAATCTGCAGTTCCCAGGTTCGAGTCCCAGCTGGGTCAGCGTTGAGATTTATCTCCGCAAAACTCCCCGCCCTGCCCACGGTCAGTAGGGGACACCGATGGGCTTAGAAAGGCCGCCGTCCGTCGGATGGGACGTTAAGCCGTGGCTCCGTTTGTAGGAGAGAGCCATAATCTGTGCACGTTAAAGAACACGCTTGATGGGAGGCTACCATCTGTCTCCCAACAGCTGTTCCAGTGGGTCCCCTCCCCCAACCTTCTCTGAGCCTTCGGGGTCCATGTGACCTGGCCATTTAGCCCATGGTGTGCAAAAAAGTGCCGCCCAGAGGTAAAACAACAACTACCCCCGCCCCTCCCCCCAATCCATCTCTCTTAGTAATCTCGTGCGCTTTTTCTTCTCTTTTACGGGGTTAATTTGTCTTTGTTTCACGAGGAGTGGCGAAAAAAATGACAAGAAAAGGGTGGGAAACTTTCGTTGATATAGGAACTGCATTTTGACATTGGCATTATCATTGAGGATTTTTTTTTTGGAAGTGACCATTCATTTGAAAAACGCTTACTCATCTTTCTGACTCTTCGTTATATCAACGTAGTCAACAGTTTGTTTTTTTTTCTAAATTCGCAATCTACAGCAAACAACTCGCAAACTGTTCATCTTTGGATTAATGAGCGATCAGTTTGTTGAAATGTTTTGCAAATGTTAACCAATCACACAGCTCATGGGAATTTTTTAGAGAAATCCGATAAGGGGAAAATTTTGAAAAATGAATATATAAGTAAATTTAATACCTTAATTAACTGACAAGTGTCCGTTTAATATTTCCTGATACTATTTATCCCAAGTCGAACTCTCTTTCAAATGCCTTCGTAAGCTTTAAATGTCACTTGGGTGGGTGTAGTTTTACCTCTGAGAGGCACTTTTTTGCACAACATGGGCTAAATGGCCAGGTCTCAAGGACCCCGAAGGCTCAGAGAAGGTTGGGGGAAGGGACCCACTGGAACAGCTGTTGGGAGACAGATGGTAGCCTCCCGTCAAGGCCACCCAGCGTGTTCTTTAATGGGTTGGACTGTTTTACCTCTGAGCGGCACTTTTTTGCACACAAGGGGCTAAATGGCCAGGTCACATGGACCCCGAAGGCTCAGAGAAGGTTGGCCTCAAGGCCATCCAGCGTGTTCTTTAACGTGCACAGAGTATGGCTCTCCTACAAACGGAGCCACGGCTTAACGTCCCATCCGACGGACGGCTGCCTTTCCAAGTCCATTGGTGTCCCCTACTGACCGTGGGCAGGGCGGGGAGTTTTGCGGAGATAAATCTCAACGCTGACCCAGCTGGGACTCGAACCTAGGAACTACAGATTACGAGCCTGGCGCGCTACCGACTGAGCCACCCCCGCCCGATGGTTTTAAGACGCTAAAAAGTCTTGAAAGATTAATAACGCTAAACCGCTTTTTGTGCGGCTGCTTGAGGATGCTCTTTTCTGAAACCTCTTCTGCGAATTTCTATAAACTTGGATGAGTGTGGCCGTGCTCCAAAGCTCAGAAGTCTTCCAGTGATGCCCCCCCCTCCGCCCTATTTATTATGCCTTATACATTTCCTTACAGCATCGTCCTCAATTGTCACAATCAGCGTTTGACTGGCGGTCACTCCTGCTGCCATGTCCTTACCCCCCTCCTCCTTTCCCCCACCTCATATTAACAATCTACCCTCTCGTCTGTCAGCTGCCATACATTTTCTCCCCCCCCCGCAACCTCCCCCTGCTCCATTACCCTCCACGTCGCTTCTTTATGCTGTCATCAGGTTTAATGACGACACTGTCCGTCATTGCCTTCGCAACTTATTCAACAAATGGCTGACTGAAAAATCACGCTTTGACTCACTTGAGAGGATCGTTGACACCGAAAACAGATAATGACGATGTAATCAAGGAGATGACGTCATCGCCATTCCCGAATGACGTCAGGGTTTTCAATCCTTGCAATAAACACACTGCTTTTAACTCTTCGGTTGATTTGGAAATCGTTACAATGTATTCCGTAGGATTTGCATTATAGATTTGTTAGGGCTCGAATTTTCGAGTCTAGATTACTTCGATAATTAATAAGCTCGCGATTGGTTAGAGTAAAAATAAGATATAATTGTAAAACATATACACTTCCTGGGCAAATTATTATGAACATTGAAATGGGAAAAAAAATTGGAATGTGCAAAAAAAATTTCATCGTCCGAAATGCTATGAAACATGCTAATGTATATAAATTTTCTTAACGAGGTTAGTATATTAGGAGGGGCAGGGGTGGGTCAGTCGGCAGCGCGCCAGGCTCGGAATCTATAGTTCCCAGGTTCGAATCCCAGCTGGGTCAGCGTTGAGATTTATCTCCGAAAAATTCCCCGCCCTGCCCACGGTCAGTAGGGGACACCGATGGGCTTGGAAAGGCCACCGTCCGTCGGATGGGACGTTAAGCCGTGGCCCCGTGTGCTGGTGAGACATACCCTGTGCACGTTAAAGAACACGCTGGATGGCCTTGACGGGAGGCTACCATCTGTCTCCCAACAGCTGCTCCAGTGGGTCCCCTCCCCCAACCTTCTCTGAGCCTTCGGGGTCCATGTGACCTGGCCATTTAGCCCATGGTGTGCAAAAAAGGGCCGCTCAGAGGTGAAACAACCCAACCCAAATCCGGGCAACGACGAGATTTCCGTTTGAAATGCATCTACCGCGAGGAAGGAGAAACAGAAAAATCAATCCATCAACTTTTATTCTTTCACAGCCAAGCTAAAACGCTAACAGACAATGGATACGATAAATCCATCGCCCATTCGTCTCACTCACAAACTTAAAGTGTTTTTTTTGCCCGGTCTATCCAACATCTCTAGGATTCAGAAATTGCATCTCGCACTGCTCAGACGTTCGTGTATTGTTCTACCTCCCACAAGGAGAAATTGCAGCAGAAATACCCAGAGAACTGTTTCCCCTGCAGAATCCCCACCACAAACAACAACTTCCAGAAGAGGCCTGGCTGACATCACGAAACATTGTCCGTCACGTGATCCATTAGCCGGTAATTTCGGGTCCGTCTTGCCTCGCATCAAGATGGAAAGTATGTGGCAAGGCGACGCCGGAGACTTATGATTACCTAATGGCCGCACCGAAGACGTGTGATGGGGGAAATATGTAAATCACCCTGCTGCGTGACGTCATCGTCTCCGTCACCTAATGCGTTTTCTCCCTACGTCGTTTTTTCTTTTCTCTGTTTCAGTTCCCCCCTCCTCCTCTTTCCTCCCCCCCCCCCAGCTCGCCGATTTCCATCCTTAAGTTTTTCCGTCCTCTCCCGATCCCGGGTTTTGCCTGCCTCCTTCCCCTCTAAGCAATAAATGACACTGTCGGGCGTTGTTTCGCCAAAGATCTTGCTAATGAAGTCGCTGAACGCACGAGGGGGGGGGGGGGGAGAAAAAATGGAAATTTGGATGAAAAGAGGGAAAAAAAGAATTCCATGATGATATTTAATTCAAAACTTTTCTCGCGTACTTTTTTTTTTACTCTCTATTTATGAGCTCAGTTGTTTCTTTGAAAGAAAAAGAGTCCTAATGAAAGGAAATGATTTCTCCTGCTAATCTCGGTGAAGTACGATGGAATGGTCACTCTTCCAGCGATGAAAGGAAAAGAACTTGATGAATTAAGTGATTGCTCTTTCCAGTTGCAGGGGGAATCCAATTGCCATTCGTCTGGTGGCTATCTTCATCCCAAAATGGGAATTGCATTGCTTCCAGGGTTGTTGGGTTGTTTTACCTCTGAGCGGCACTTTTTTTGCACACCATGGGCTAAATGGCCAGGTCACAAGGACCCCTGAAGGCTCAGAGAAGGTTGGGGGAGGGGACCCACTGGAACAGCTGTTGGGAGACAGATGGTAGCCTCCCGTCAAGGCCATCCAGCGGGTTCTTTAACGTTGGGTTGTTTTACCTATGAGCGGCACTTTTTTTTGCACACCATGGGCTAAATGGCCAGGTCACAAGGACCCCTGAAGGCTCAGAGAAGGTTGGGGGAGGGGACCCACCGGAACAGCTGTTGGGAGACAGATGGTAGAGTCCCGTCAAGGCCATTCAGCGTGTTCTTTAACGTTGGGTTGTTTTACCTCTGAGCGGCACTTTTTTGCACACCATGGGCTAAATGGCCAGGTCACATGGACCCCGAAGGCTCAGTGAAGGTTGGGGGAGGGGACCCACTGGAACAGCTGTTGGGAGACAGATGGTAGCCTCCCGTCAAGGCCATCCAGCGTATTCTTTAACGTTGGGTTGTTTTACCTCTGAGCGGCACTTTTTTTGCACACCATGGGCTAAACAGCCAGGTCACATGGACCCCGAAGGCTCAGTGAAGGTTGGGGGAGGGGACCCACTGGAACAGCTGTTGGGAGACAGATGGTAGCCTCCCGTCAAGGCCATCCAGCGTGTTCTTTAACGTTGGGTTGTTTTATCTCTGAGCGGCACTTTTTTTGCACAACATGGGCTAAATGGCCAGGTCACATGGACCCCAAAGGCTCAGTGAAGGTTGGGGGAGGGGACCCACTGGAACAGCTGTTGGGAGACAGATGGTAGCCCCCCATCAAGGCCATCCAGCATGTTCATTAACGTTGGGTTGTTTTAATTCTGAGCGGCACTTTTTTTGCACACCATGGGCTAAATGGCCAGGTCACATGGACCCCGAAGGCTCAGTGAAGGTTGGGGGAGGGGACCCACTGGAACAGCTGTTGGGAGACAGATGGTAGCCTCCCGTCAAGGCCATCCAGCGTGTTCTTTAGCGTGCACAGGGTATGGCTCTCCCGTACACTGGGGGCCACGGCTTAACGTCCCATCCGACGGACGGCGGCCTTTCCAAGCCCATCGGTGTCCCCTACTGACCGTGGGCAGGGCGGGGAATTTTGCGGAGATGAATCTCAACGCTGACCCAGCTGGGACTCGAACCTGTGAACTACAGATTACGAGCCTGGCGCGCTACCGACTGAGCCACTCCCGCCCCGCATTGCTTCCAGAAACCAAACAGAAAAAATGCTGATTAACGCTGGCAGAAAGAGTTTTAAGAGACTGAAGTTGTGAGAATGATCCAGGACGTGTTGAGATAAGACATTTTTTGCTTTTTTAAAAAACGTGCTATCAGTGCACGTAGGACTTTGGTTAGTTGAATCTGTAGCGCGTCAGGATCGTAATATACAGTTCCCAGGTTCGCATCCCATATGTGCCAGCGTTACGAAAACATCGATGAAATGCATCTTGGAAAGGCCGCCGTCTTTGAGATGAGGAATTGAGCCGTGGTTCGCAGGTAGGAGAGCAATGTGAATGAGCACGCTGGATGACCTTGACGAGAGGCTTCGATGTGCCCAGTGAGTCCCTTTCTCTCAACCGTTTTTGAGCTTTGGGGGTCCTTATGAATTGAGCATTTAGCCCATTGTGTGCAAAAAAGTGCCGCTCAACAACTCAACACAGTGCATGGCTTTAAAATGTATACAAAATATTTTTTTGAGCGACTATACACCTAATGTTTCTATTTTTCTATTTTAGTGCATATTCACATTACAATTGAAATTCATGAAACGAAAGATATCTTTAAAAAATTTTGCTCTGAATTAATAATACTTCCTATAAAAACGCATGTTTGCTACTTTTATATATTTTAAATAATATACTTTATTAGAGTATTGAAATGAAGCGTTATACATCAATAGCCGTCCCGTGACTGATTAGCGCGCTTGGCTACTTAGCAAGGGACCTGGGTTCGAGTCGCGAGTAAGACATGAATGTTTGTTTTGTCTTTCTGCTGAGGTCCCGACATCCTCGGAGAGGGGGTGGCTCAGTCGGTAGCGCGCCAGGCTCGTAATCTGTAGTTCCCAGGTTCGAGTCCCAGCTGGGTCAGCGTTGAGATTTATCTCCGCAAAACTCCTTGCCCTGCCCACGGTCAGTAGGGGACACCGATGGGCTTGGAAAGGCCGCCGTCCGTCGGATGGGACGTTAAACCGTGGCCCGTTGCGGGAGAGCCATATCCTGTGCACGTTTAAGAACACGCTGGATGGCCTTGACGGGAGGCTACCATCTGTCTCCCAACAGCTGTTCCAGTGGGTCCCCTCCCCCAACCTTCTCTGAGCCTTCGGGGTCCATGTGACCTGGCTATTTAGCCCATGGTGTGCAAAAAAGTGCCGCTCAGAGGTAAAACAACCCAACCCCAACCCTGGGTTCGAGTCGCGAGTAAGACATGAATGTTTGTTTCGTCTTTTTGCTGAGACGCAGACCTTCAACTGGGGCATATAAATTGACAGGCTCCTGTCAGACCTCTGTATACAAGCAGCTGCTTGAGGGAATATTTAATTATTTATATATACACCATAATGCGACATAAGGAATATTCAAATGCACTGCTGACTGAAACTTTGTGTACACTATCTTCTGCAAGAATCATTACATGTATATTTTAAAGATTAAAGAAAATGTCATAATTATGTACGAACTCATACATATATTACAAATGCTTTGTAAATAAAAAATATTTATTTTTAATCTAAAATAGTTTAAAATTCAAGAATTAATAAAAAAAGGGCAAAATGGAATCTAAATATCCGCAAGAAGTTCGAAAACAAGTAGACTGACGGAAAATTATATTGATGAAAGATCTTTGAACTTAAACATTTCTTATGTCAAAAGCAGTTTTAAAAGAGTTCACATTTTATTAACCGAATAATTTCATCTTCCAGATGAACTGACACTCTTCGTAAAATGTTTCGTTTCAATTCTCCCATCGCCGATACTTTTCCCAACTTGACAAATTACGATATTTGTTTGCACACCACATCACGTTCCCTCTCAACGATCCATTTCTTTGGCATCGATTCCCTAAATTTCCCCGGAGGGAGATAACGAACATGACCGAGAACCATAAAAGTCACCATTCATTTCGTGATCCACTTCCCCCCCCCACCTCCTCCCCCACCACCTCTTAGTGTTCGCCATCTTGTTCGTTGCCGATTTGAACAGATCTTCTGAGATTACCTCAACTAACCATTACAAGGGGTCTTACGGCAAATGCAATTGTTGCTGACACGAATGGCACTTAAAGGCCTTGGTGCTGACCAATCAGTGGTTTTCGGTGGAGGACGATGCTCAGTGGCTTCCACATCAGCCCTTATGATAGCCAAAATGGGAACATGATGGAAAGAGAGAAGGAAAGAGTTACCAACCTGATTGGTGAGCTACGAAATCTTTTAGTGAACGATGATACCCATCACGGAGATTACAAACCCCCTCCAGCCTGGGGGGGTTGTAAATGGGTTTCCTAAGTCTCACTTGGCTAAAGAGAAAGAACGATTTAAAAGTTATAAGTCAAATAAACCGTGTCGAATACTCGTTTATTTAGAATATAGAATGTTCGGCTATGTAGAATATGGAATGCTCGCTTATGTCGAATGTGGAATGCTCGCTTATGTCGAATATGGAATGCTCATTTATGTAGAATGTGGAATGCTCGCTTATGTCGAATATGGAATGCGCGCCTATGTAGAATGTGGAATGCTCGTTTATGTAGAATGTGGAATGCTCGTTTATGTAGATGTGGAATGCTCGCCTATGTAGAATGTGGAATGCTCCTTGACTATCCCTTTTGTAACCTAGGTAACGAATTTCTAGCAGAGACGATGATTTTTCAGACTTCTTGGTGGCCGGAAAGAAATAACATTTTCCGAGGTCCTTAGTCCTCGAAAAATTCCGAATGGGAACGAAGGTGTACAGTTGCTCAATAAAAAATATCCGAACACTAATGGTTGATTACAGAATTCAGAAAAAATATCTGGCAACGATTTTTTTTTAGAAATTAATGATCTGGCAACCTTCGTGTTACGTGACAGCTGAGTCAGCGTTGAGATTTATCTCCACAAAACTCCCTCCCCCCCCCCTCGATCAGTAGGGGTCACCGATGGGCTTGGAAAAGTCGTCATCTGTCCGATGAGACGTTAAGCCATGGACCCATGTGCGAGAGAGAACCGTACTCTGTGCACGTTAAAGAACACGCTGAATAACCTTGACTAGAGGCTACCATCTGTCTCTCAATAGCTGTCCAGTGGGTCCTCTCCCCCCAAACTCTGAGCCCTCGGGGTCCTTTGACCTGACCATTATGCTCATTGTGTGCAAAAAAATTTGCCTCTTAGAGGTAAAATAACCCAACCTATCTCTTAGACAATGGGCGGGGTGTCTCAGTCGGTAGCGCACCAGGCTCGTAATCTGTAGTTCCCAGGTTCGAGTCCCAGCTGGGTTAGCGTTGAGATTTATCTCCGCAAAATTCCCCGCCCTGCCCACGGTCAGTAGGGGACACCGATGGGCTTGGAAAGGCCGCCGTCCGTCGGATGGGACGTTAAGCCGTGGCCCCGTGTGCGGGAGAGCCATACCCTGTGCACGTTAAAGAACACGCTGGATGGCTTTGACGGGAGGCTACCATCTGTCTCCCAACAGCTGTTCCAGTGGGTCCCCTCCCCCAACCTTCTCTGAGCCTTCGGGGTCCATGTGACCTGGCCGTTTAGCCCATGGTGTGCAAAAAAGTGCCGCTCAGAGGTAAAACAACCCAACTCTTAGAACAAAAAACAGTTGAATGTGTACGGGAAGAGACAGAAGAGGTAATAAAAACAACTCTCTTTTTTACGGGCTAAAAAACACCGAGATGATAGAAAACAAAAAGGAAAAACTTCAACACAATAAAAACTGCACCCAAAACGTTTTATTGCTTTGTATACTTCAAAAACTACAGAGCGAGAACTTTCACTCTTTTTCTGACGCAAATTCTTATTCTTTCACTTCCACCACGCGGCTAAACGAACACCGTCTTCTTGATCATCTCTTCACACCGCTAAAGATGTTGTTTTGAAGTTGCTAATTCCATCCCGCATGAGAGTATATAGGTCATGTACCGAAAGCGCTGCCGGCAACGAAAGTGAAAGCGTCGGCTTCCCTTCTTTCTGAAACCCGATAATGAAGTTATTTGGTACCATTAACAGCGCAAGGCCCTGGGAGCGAGGGTGTGTCTGGGGAAGCCGCATCGCACCTGCGACTTGGCGGAAGAATATTAAATACATCGCGCCATTTTATTTGTAAAGTGTACACTACCTAAGATAATTAAGAGCCCAGTGGAAAGGGAAAGCGGAAAGGGAAAGCTCCTATGGATTTCTGAAGCGAAAGCTGTCCGTGCTTCTAGGGTCTCATTTACATAGATTTCCATTTACTTCGTCTTTTCTCTTGTTGTTGGCAGAAAAGCAAAGGCTTTAACGTTCACTCACAAACAGGAAGAAAAAAAAAATAAGAATTCTCTCGGCTCATTTGCATTTTGTATCGTGAGAGTCTATTCATTTTAATCGACAGTTTCTTTCTGTCACTCTCGCGTACGTGGACGCACGCAGGCGCGTCTCGTGTGTAGGAAACACGAGAGTGACAAACTCTTCGACGTATACCGAATTACGAGAAATGGATTCAATTGAAAACAGCTGCTTCCAAAAGGGGCGAAGGAATTAAATTGAAAAATAATGTTTCGTCCACCGTTTAGAGTTGAAAAAAAGGAAGAGAAGGATTTTAGCTTTTTTTATATAAACATTGATATCTTTTGATGTTTTGCTCGATCTACTTTTCGCCTTTTTTATTCACTTTTGACTTTGTATTTAAGTTTTGTTTTTTATTTTTATTTCACGCTGCAGCAGATTGATATTGATCAGAGGTGAGTTGGGTTGTTTTATCTCTGAGCGGCCCTTTTTTGCACACCATGGGCTATATGGCCAGGTCACAAGGACCCCGAAGGCTCAAAGAAGGTTGGGGGAGGGGACCCACTGGAACAGCTGTTGGGAGACAGATGGTAGCCTCCCGTCAAGGCCATCCAGCGTGTTCTTTAATGGGTTGGACTGTTTTCCCTCTGAGCGGCCCTTTTTTGCACACCATGGGCTATATGGCCAGGTCACAAGGACCCCAAAGGCTCAAAGAAGGTTGGGGGAGGGGACCCACTGGAACAGCTGTTGGGAGACAGATGGTAGCCTCCCGTCAAGGCCATCCAGCGTGTTCTTTAATGGGTTGGACTGTTTTACCTCTGGACGGCACTTTTTTGCACACCATGGGCTAAATTGCCAGGTCACAAGGACCCCGAAGGCTCAAAGAAGGTTGGGGGAGAGGACCCACTGGAACAGCTGTTGGGAGACAAATGGTAGCCTCCCGTCAAGGCCATCCAGCGTGCTCTTTAATGGGTTGGACTGTTTTCCCTCTGAGCGGCACTTTTTTGCACACCATGGGCTATATGGCCAGGTCACAAGGACCCCGAAGGCTCAGAGAGGGTTGGGGGAGGGGACCCACTGGAACAGCTGTTGGGAGACAGATGGTAGCCTCCCGTTAAGATCCATCCAGTATTTTCTTTAACGTGCACAGCGTATGGCTCTCCCATACACGGGGACACGGCTTAACATCCCATTCGACTGACGGCTGCCTTTCCAAGCCCATCGGTGTCCCCTACTGACCGTGGGCAGGGGGGGGGGGGATTTTTGAGGAGATAAATCTCAACGCTGACCCAGCTGGGACTGGAACTTGGGAACTATAGATTACGAGCCTGGCGCGCTACCGACTGAGCCACCCCAGTCCGTATGTCAACAGATAATCTGTATATTTGTGATGATCTCCCTTTTTCAGACCCTTTCCGACTGAGCCAAATGTGATGTCCTCCCTTTTTTGGAATAGGGAGACTGAGCCAAATGTGATGTCCTCCCTTTTTCGGAACAGGGAGACTGAGCCAAATGTGATGTCCTCCCCTTTTTGGAATAGGGAGACTGAGCCAAATGTGATGCCCTCCCTTTTTCGGAACAGGGAGACTGAGCCAAATATGATGTCCACCCTTTTTCGGAATAGGGAGACTGAGCTAAATGTGATGTCCTCCCTTTTCCGGAACAGGGAGACTGAGCCAAATTGATGTCCTCCCTTTTTCGGAACAGGGAGACTGAGCCAAATTGATGTCCTCCCTTTTTCGGAATAGGGAGACTGAGCCAAATGTGATGTCCTCCCTTTTTTGGAATAGGGAGACTGAACCAAATGTGATGTCCTCCCTTTTTCGGAACAGGGAGACTGAGCCAAATGTGATGTCCTCTCTTTTTTTTGGAATAGGGAGACTGAGCCAAATGTGATGTCCTCCCTTTTTCAGAATAGGGAGAATGAGCCAAATGTGATGCCCTCCCTTTTCCGGAATAGGGAGACTGAGCCAAATGTGATGTGCTCCCTGTTCAGAATGCGATGGGACTGGGCCAAAGGTCGTGGCAGCCGGAGGACGGTGATCTTATTGCTCAATTATTACTTCACCCTCACTTCGGTGAAAAGACAGGTTCGCGGGTTTTTAGGCCCATGGCACTTTACGCCTCTGATTCGCTGTGTTGAATGATGAATAAAAAATAGTCCATCAATTAACTGCACGAGAGTTGGATAGGGACGACACAGTTTATTTACACTTTCCCGGGTAAG
Source organism: Ryuthela nishihirai (assembly GCA_038380435.1). Classification (NCBI taxonomy): domain Eukaryota; kingdom Metazoa; phylum Arthropoda; class Arachnida; order Araneae; family Heptathelidae; genus Ryuthela; species Ryuthela nishihirai. The sequence goes on along the minus strand of JAWZYU010000019.1, from coordinate 66,008,833 downwards.
GCATGGATGTATGTGTCGTTTTTCTGCTGAGGTCCTGCCATCCTCTCAGATCTTCTACTATGGCATATAAACTGACAGGCTCCTGTCAGACCTCTGTGGCAAGCAGCTGCTTGAGGGGGTATTTATTTTATTTATTTTTTATACACTCAAGTGCTGGGGATGGCTCAACTCCGTAAGGCTTTTGCTGCCCTGCTGCTGCAAACATTAATAATGAGGTGGAGAATCGCACACTCTGCAAATTCTCTCTTTACAGACTTCAAACTCGGCGAAAGGATAACCAACCTTTGCCTACACTGTGGTTCGCTCTGAATCCACAAAATTATTATGAGATTCACCCAGAATCTCGATTCCCTCTTGGAATCGCACCCTCCCTTCAAGGGTTACTTCGAGTAAGAGGCAGCGTCCTTCTGACGCTTGTCGACCTTTCGTTCAACGTGCACACACCAAACTAATTCTTCAATTTCCTGACCCTAGCCTCGTGCGCAGATCTCACGCCCCAGGCTAGTCATATACGGCTGTAAACGACTTCTGGAACTGATCTGAAGCAAGCAGCAAGCTTCAGACCCAAAAACAACATCCTATGAGTCATGCACACCCCCCACCAACATTCAAGAACACGCTTAATACATAAATATACAATAAAAATACATCAATAAATAAATAAATATAAATTATAAGGTTGGGTTGTTTTACCTCTGAGCGGCACTTTTTTGCACACCATGGGCTAAATGGCCAGGTCACATGGACCCCGAAGGCTCAGAGAAGGTTGGGGGAGGGGACCCACTGGAACAGCTGTTGGGAGACAGATGGTAGCCTCCCGTCAAGGCCATCCAGCGTGTTCTTTAACGTGCACAGGGTATGGCTCTCTTGCACACGGGGTCACGGTTTAATATCCCATCCGACGGACGGCGGCCTTTCCAAGCCCATCGGTGTCCCCTACTGACCGTGGGCAGGGCGGGGAATTTTGCGGAGATAAATCTCAACGCTGACCCAGATGGGACTCGAACCTGGGAACTACAGATTACGAGCCTGGCGCACTACCGACTGAGCCACCCCCGCCCCAATAAATTAGAAGGACACGACAGTATTTATTATTGATCAAACGAAGTTCATGTTCCGAAATCTCCGAAGAATATTTATATTATAAATTTCTTTAAAATAATATCTACACGAATAATCTAGGTGTCAAAACAATGAAATAATCAAAATGAGAAAATCTTCCTCGAATTGAATTTGGGGGAAATCCACAAATATTCTGCAAACGATGAAAGGCTAAATGAAATCAGCGATCGCTTCTTCAATGATCATAAAGATCACATCAAATAGAAATGAAAACGTGACGTCATATGAATCATTACTCTGGAATGCTTGCTAACATTATAAAATACAAAACAAAATACGTCTTTAGGATATCGTCGAATTACAGAAGCTGAATTTTTAACGCGATTGTATATAGTAATTACAGTAAATTTATTAACTGTTTTAACTAGTTAAATATTATTTCTTTATAAATTCGTTTTTCTTAAATACAAGCTTATATGATGAGAAAAAATTATGCATTTCAACATCTCGTACAGCTACCACTTTTTAAATCAGAAAAATTATTACATTTAAGAGTAATAATATTTTATTTTGCTTGTCTGAATGCATAAATAAAAATAAATACCCCCTCAAGCAGCTGCTTGCCACAGAGGTCTGACAGGAGCCTGTCAGTTTATATGCCATAATAGAAGGTCTGAGAGGATGGCAGGCCCTCAGCAGAAAAACGACACAAACAGCCATGCCTTACCCGGGGCTCGAACCCAGGTCCCTTAAGATCAGTAGCCAAGCGTGCTGACCACTCGGCCATGGGACGGCTTGATCCTCCGTCAATTATCTCGTTCTCTTTCTACATGAGTAGAAACACATTTTACCAAAATAGAGCTGATGTAAAAGTAATGGGAGATCATGAGACACAAAGGATTGAATGTCCTAATGATTAAGCAATATGGTATTCAAGCAAGAATTTATACAACATTAGTAGATATGGCCATGTTGCAACGATCTAAAAGTTTGTACATGCCGTTCCTGTAGAAACCCTTTATCTTCATTGCAATCTTTGTGCCTCGTCGTCATTCGAATCGGAAATGAAATAATTCAGGGATCGGTAAAAAAATGGAAGACTCAATTAAACTTAAGACGATGAAATGAATAACGATCATTGCTTAAATGATTTAAAAATCAAACCTAAAACGATGAAATGAATAACGATCATTGCTTTAATGATTCAAAAATCAAACTTCAAACGATGAAATGAATAACGATCATTGCTTTAATGATTTAAAAATCAAACCTAAAACAATGAAATGAATAACGATCATTGCTTTAACGATTCAAAAATCAAACTTAAAACGATGAAATGAATAACGATCATTGCTTTAATGATTTAAAAATCAAACTTAAAACGATGAAATGAATAACGATCATTGCTGTAATGATTCAAAAATCAAACCTAAAACGATGAAATGAATAACGATCATTGCTTTAATGATTTAAAAATCATACCTAAAACGATGAAATGAATAACGATCATTGCTTTAATGATTTAAAAATCAAACTTAAAACGATGAAATGAATAACGATCATTGCTGTAATGATTCAAAAATCAAACCTAAAACAATGAAATGAATAGCGATCATTGCTTTAATGATTTAAAAATCATACCTAAAACGATGAAATGAATAACGATCATTGCTTTAATGATTCAAAAATCAAACTTAAAACGATGAAATGAATAACGATCATTGCTTTAATGATTCAAAAATCAAACCTAAAACGATGAAATGAATAACGATCATTGCTTTAATGATTCCAAAATCGAACTTAAAACGATGAAATGAATAACGATCATTGCTTTAATGATTCAAAAATCAAACCTAAAACGACGAAATGAATAACGATCATTGCTTTAATGAATCAAAAATCAAACCTAAAACGATGAAATGAATAACGATCATTGTCTTTAATCATTTAAAAATCAAACTTAAAACGATGAAATGAATAACGATCATTGCTTTAATGATTTAAAAATCAAACCTAAAACGATGAAATGAATAACGATCATTGCTTTAATGATTCAAAAATCAAACTTAAAACGATGAAATGAATAACGATCATTGCTTTAATGATTCAAAAATCATACTTAAAACGATGAAATGAATAACGATCATTGCTTTAATGATTCCAAAATCGAACTTAAAACGATGAAATAAATAACGATCATTGCTTTATTGATTCCAAAATCAAACTTAAAACGATGAAATGAATAATGATCATTGCTTTAATGATTTAAAAATCAAACCTAAAACGATGAAATGAATAACGATCATTGCTTTAATGATTCAAAAATCAAACTTAAAACGATGAAATGAATAACGATCATTGCTTTAATGATTCAAAAATCATACTTAAAACGATGAAATGAATAACGATCATTGCTTTAATGATTCCAAAATCGAACTTAAAACGATGAAATAAATAACGATCATTGCTTTATTGATTCCAAAATCAAACTTAAAACGATGAAATGAATAACGATCATTGCTTTAATGATTTAAAAATCAAACTTAAAACGATGAAATGAATAACGATCATTGCTTTAATTATTTAAAAATCAAACCTAAAACGATGAAATGAATAACGATCATTGCTTCCTAATATCAAAAACTGATCCTATGCTTAGAGCACTGGCAGCTCTGCAATTCTTCCAGAGCTTCAGTTCCAAGACTTGAGCGAGTTCCTCATCCGAAAAACCACGTCATCCGCCCTTGTCACCAAAAGACAACTCTTACTCATTGCTCAGCAGACCTTCGGGGAATTTCTCCCTTATCTAACCATTGGTTCTGCTTTAGTGACAAAGGCCACATTTTCATTCACTTAACGGGTCCACAAAAAGACTTATCTCCTGCAGATTATGTGCAGGCCATGCTGTGGAAGGAAGCTGAAAGCCCCTCCCCCCTTTAACTCTCGGCGTCTGTGTCCGCCTCCCTCCCAATCTGATCCCTACCGTGTGAACGAGCGCCCACAGAAGCTCTGTTTTCCTTCAGCTCGACCATTTACAAAACCTTGCGGCAACCTAGGAAGAGGCTGTCTTGCTTTTCTTCATCAGCAGAGCCGAGGATTAGGAGAGATATTAAAAGCCAGAGCTCCAGCCTCCTTGCGCACCAGTCACGTGACCAGTGCTTTGCAATCAGACAGTAAATCTTGGCTTAGGAGACACGGTGGTGTGCGATTCTGCGCGCAGTGGCGGAGGCTACATCTGTTGGTAGAAATCCTCGTTAAGCGGCCCGATAGCGACAATATCCCGTGGCGTGGAGACATGTTCTTTGACACAATGGGATCGGCGATCGCTTAACTTATGAGGCAAGCCAGTTAGTTCCCATTATTTTGCCAGAAGTTACTTAAGTCTTGAATCCCACGACACGTACCGATGGATTACTCTGTGACTGTGTTGTTGGTAAAAAAAAGGAGCTCTTTTACTTTCACGAACCGAATGCTTTTGGGTTGGGTTGTTTTACCTCTGAGCGACACTTTTTTGCACACCATGGGCTAAATGGCCAGGTCACATGGACCCCGAAGGCTCAGAGAAGGTTGGGGGAGGGGACCCACTGGAACAGCTGTTGGGAGACAGATGGTAGCCTCCCGTCAAGGCCATCCAGCGTGTTCTTTAACGTGCACAGGGTATGGCTCTCTTGCACACGGGGTCACGGTTTAATATCCCATCCGACGGACGGCGGCCTTTCCAAGCCCATCGGTGTCCCCTACTGACCGTGGGCAGGGCGGGGAATTTTGCGGAGATAAATCTGAACGCTGACCCAGCTGGGACTCGAACCTGGGAACTACAGATTACGAGCCTGGCGCGCTACCGACTGAGCCACCCCCGCCCCACCGAATGCTGTAAATGGCAAGACGAAACACAAATTTTGGATCCGATTGTATTATTTAAACTCCATTAATAACAGTGTTTTAATGTACAATGGGCTGAATAGCAAGGTCACAAGGACCCCAAGGTTCTGGAGTACAGAAAGCTAATGACAATTTTCAAACACTTTGATCGAATTTGAGGTTCGCCAGAAAACAACTAACAACATGCGTTTGAAAAAATGGGTTTGGAAACGTCCGTCGGATAGGACTTTAAGCCGCGCACCCTTATGTTGGACAGTCAATGTGAACGTTAAAAAACATGCTGGAGGGCCTTCATGAGAGGGTACTATCTGTTTCCTAACAGCTGTCCTGTGGGTCCCTTCCCCAATCTTCTCTGTGCTCTCGGGATCTTTGTGACCTGGCCATTCAGCCCATTGTCTGCAAAAAATAAGTGCCGCTCAGATTTTATCTTTAAGCGTCATCTGTTAATTCCTTTGCATCAGTTCTTTCTTCCGATCCCATCAGTCTAAAAATTTCGATTTTTCTCTCATCATAAAAAGAGCATCTCAGACGAGTCACTTCAGCTCGCTCATCATAACAGCAACGATCTATTGCCACTTGGAATTGGCTTTTTGAAAGACACCTTAACCAAATCTTTGTCAGCCGGTCCAAATGGCACCATAACCAATAAAGATCATCCCCCAACGCGAAGCCTTTCTCTCTAGGACGTTGCAACCTAGATGATGACTGCATGTAAATCATACGAATGGGCTATAAGCACCATCCTCCCCATCCTCCCCTATTCTTCTCTCCACCCCTTTCAAGCAATAGGCACACAAACAAAGATGACGTCGGCTCTTCTCCTCCGGAATAACCTCCTCTTCCTCCTCCTCCTTAAGCAGGATGCTGTGCAGTTCAGTACGCTTTCTGAACGATGTATTTTGCCAGCCAAGATGGGCTTTCTCTTTTCCTTCAATAGCTCTGCTGCCACACATTCAACACGAAATTTCACCGCTCATAATAGCCGATGCCATCGCCGCACAACGGCGAGAGAGAGAGAATGCACGAGGACTGGCTTAGACTTCAAAGAAACGGTGTTTTTCTAAAAATAAAACCGAAAGTAGGAAGCGGAGAGAAAAAAAAAATTTAATTCTGAACTCGATAGAAATGGAAGGAGACCATGAATAAAACAATAGGTTATATTCTCTGCCCCCCCCCCACCACCACCACCGTCCTCCCGCTTCCCAAATCCACCGAAGTCAGACAACTATTGTCGTGAGTCTGATGCGAATGCCTCGACCGATCATGGTCAATGTAGCAAAACCACGACATGCCAGAGGCGCAAAATCTCGTGTTGTTTCTTGTGGGGATGTGTTTTTTTTTCTGTTGTATATATATCATTCTTTCTTTTCATCAAGCAACACAATTGTGCGACAACTTTCGATTTTCTTTCATTTCTGTCGAGCAAAATCACAGTGCTGCGGATATCGAAAAGAAAGAAACACGGCGGCGGCAGAATAAGAGACCGGGAGGGGGGGGGGGGGAGAGGAGGAAGAAACCCCAAACAGCATTGTCTTCTGTTTCTGAGAGAGGGAACAGGAAAGCATGCCCCGACCATTACGAATGGACAACTGGAAATGCAGGATGAAAAAAGATGTGTCAGGTGGAGAAGCGTTTCCGCCTCTAAGTTCTTTTGACGCTGAAAAGATGTTTTACCTGACACAAATCGAGGGGGTAGGGGCGAACATGAGAAACGACTTACCACAGATGAAACAGTTTTTGGCAATGTCTCTGTTTTTAAACTTTGACAGAATGACGCTGAATGGAGGAATAATCTTTCTATGAAATATCTTCAAACGTCATATGGATTTCTTAAGTCAGAAAGGGTTTTTCGTTTCCTAAAAGCTTTTCATACGCGAATGAATAAATGTTTTGCTTCTCAGATTTATCGTAGAAGAAGATAGAAAATGTCTTTCACATCTTCCCAGCTGTACTCTTCAAACATAAAAGTCATTCACTTTCTTTTTTTAATGTGGGTAAACACATCATGTATTTTTATGAGATCGCAAATATAGATATTTTGAAATATTTATGTGTCATAATCTGTCAATATGAAATGACAGCAGCCTCAATAGTTCAACATAAAGAATATAAATATATTTATGTATTGATATATATATTTGCTCTCTATCAACGAACTTTATTTTTTAAAATGTTAGAATTTATTATGTTCAATCCAATGGGCGTATGATTAGCCTGTTTGATGCTGAGCATAGAGGCTGGGTTTTAATACTTGATAAAAGTCTAGTTGCTTTACCTCTGAGAGACACTTTCTTGCATATAATGAGCTAAATGGAAAGTCACAAGGACACCAAGGGCTCGGACCTGAGTAAGGAAAGAGATCCTACTGGACAGCTGTTAAGAGACACATGGGAACTTCCCGTGAAGGTCATCTAGCGCGTTCCCATCGGTTGAGTTGTTTTACCTCTTAGCGGCACTTTTTTGCACACCATGGGCTAAATGGCCAGGTCACAAAAATGGCCAGGTCACAAGGACCCCGAAGGCTCAGAGAAGGTTGGGGAAGGGGATCCACTGGAACAGCTGTTGGGAGACAGATGGTAGCCTCCCGTCAAGGCCATCCAGCGTGTTCTTTAACTTTGGGTTGTTTTACCTCTGAGCGGCACTTTTTTGCACACCATGGGCTGATTGGCCAGGTCACAAGGTCCCCAAAGGCTCAGAGAAGGTTGGGGGAGGGAACCCACTGGAATAGCTGTTGGGAGACAGATGGTAGCCTCCCGTCAAGGCCATCCAGCGTGTTCTTTAACGTTGGGTTGTTTTATCTCTGAGCGGCACTTTTTTGCACACCATGCATGGGCGAATTGGCCAGGTCACAAGGACCCCAAAGGCTCAGAGAAGGTTGGGGGAGGAAACCTACTGGAATAGCTGTTGGGAGACAGATGGTAGCCTCCCGTCAAGGCCATCCAGCGTGTTCTTTAACGTGCACAGGGTATGGCTCACCCGCACACGGGGCCACGGCTTAACATCCCATCCGACGGACGGTGGCTTTTCAAGCCCATCGGTGTCCCCTACTGACCGCGGACAGGGCGGGGAGTTATGCGGAGATATTATAATAATAAGGTTACAAACAACATATATTTGTAATACTCTTATTAACCCAAGACCATCTAAGCTCATGTAGGTTAATTTACAAATTATTTAAATACATAATTTTGCCAACACTGACACTCAATTTTACGTAAAGAAAAAAAATATATACATATACAAAAACAACATAGAATTTATAAAAACGAATTAAATTTTTTTTTTACTTTAACGCTGAAAACAGGCTGTCAGCATTTGTAATGGTCATTAGATAATTAGCAGTGAGAGATCTGAAATGCATAAAATTAGTTTCATTTCGAATTATAATCGGTAAAGAATTAAAAATTTTAGGGGCCAAATAATCAAAGTGTTTGTGCATAATTTCTTTATTCGCAAGTGGCAACAGAAACCTTTTCCCATTATCTCGCATAGAATAATTTGTATAATGCAGCACTGCATTATTGTTTTTAAAGAAGTAATTTAATGTTCTATAAACAAATAAATGTCTCAGTGGAAATACACCTGAAACGGTATACTTACAAAACATGGTAACAATTTTATATTTATTTGGTAAAATTTGAAATATAAATTTATTTTGCATTCAGATTAGACTCCTTAATGATGAAATGTATGTTCCACCCCAACTTGTAATACCATACTGTATAGCAGACTGGACCCAAGATTTGTATAATATTATTAACATTTTATTACTGAGGATTTCTTTTAAATAATAAAATTTATATAACATCTGTCTAAGTGTGTTTGTTAGTTTTCCAATGTGCATTTTCCAACTTAGGGAGCTATCAATATAAACGCCTAGGTATAGTAGACTTTGAACATGTTCAATTTCTTCACAGCAACAAGCTGAGTAATTATTGCATGAAAATGTATGCAATTTTAATTTAATCAAATTTGGATTGTATGATTTCTGTTTTAGGTTAAATAGAATATACTTAGTCTTTTTCGTATTTAAATGTAATCCACTTAAATCCAACCATTTCATCACACATTTTAGATCAGTGTTCATGTTATAAAGGAGATTTTCCAGAGAATCAGCACATAAAGTTAATGATGTATCATCTGCAAAAGTGTTAATATAGCTATTTATTTTTAATTTACATAGATCATTTATGAATATCAGAAACAAGGTTGGTCCCAGGACTGAACCTTGTGGTACGCCACATGAAATATGTTTTGGGTTACTAAGTGTAGTAAAAAGACTAACACATTGCGTTCTGTGCTGTAAGTAGTCTTTAAACCATTTTAATACAACACCACGAATGCCAATATTTTCTAGTTTGCTAATTAAAATTTCGTGATCAACGGTGTCAAAAGCTTCCTCCAAGTCCATAAATACGGACAGAGTAAATTGATTATTGTCTATGGAATGAAACACCTTTGACGTATAATTCAACAATGCAGTTTCTGTACCTCTACCCTTCCTAAACCCAAATTGGTTTTCAGAGAGAAAATTAAAACTATCTAAAAAATTTATCAGTCTATTATTAACTAGTTTTTCTAATATTTTTGAAAATACTGGGAGAAGAGATATCGGTCGATAATTCTTAAAATCATTTTTATTTCCCTTTTTGTAAACTGGAATTACAATCGCTTTCTTCATTAAATCTGGAAAAGTGCCAGTTTCGAAGGATAAATTACAAATGTGAACCAATGGTTGAATCATGTTAAAAGAACATTTTTTAACAGCAATAATGGAAATATTGTCATTTTTTATTTTTAAATCCTTTTATAATGTCAGTCAATTCCTTTCTACAAGTTGGAGCTAAAAACATGGATTTGACATTTTTATTCATATGGCTATTTTGATTTCTTACAATCCTATTCTTTGACAGATTTACTGCTATATTTACAAAGTATTCATTAAATTGGTTTGCCAATAACTTAGCATTTTCAGTTGAATCAGAACCACTTTCTAATTCTGGATATTTATTTTCTACCTTCTTCTGATTTATTATCTCTCTTATCAATTTCCACTGCTTTGATATATTTCCATCACAATCTTGAAACTGAGTTTCAAGGAAACTGTTTTTTGCATCTCGTATTTTATAATTTATTTGATTTCTAAAGTTTTTAAAACTACTTTAGTAAGTTTCATTTAAAGGGTATTTTTTGTGTTTTTATATAGCTGATCTCTTTCTTTTAATAAGTTCAGAATTTCGGAAGTAATCCATGGCTTTGCTGATTGTGATTTATTCTGAATTTTTCTTTCTCTAGTTGGATCTTTAATTATGAGATTAAATGTGGTTAAAAATTTATTTATAAGCTTCATTGGCATCATTAAGAGTTAATACCTGGTCCCAGGAACATTCACTTAAAAGCCTGTTCAATAAATTATAGTCTATGTAATGATAAAGAATAGGCTCTGTATAATTATCACACTGAATATTCATATTATTGTTAAAATTAACTGTTAAGGCAATGGGATAATGATCAGTCACTGCTAATTTAACAATACTACTCTTGAATGAACTTTCGATTTTGCTTTTAACAAAAATGAGATCTAAACAAGTAGAAGATATCATACTTTCTCTGGTCGGTGAATTTATGAAACTTTGAAAGCCATTAGATGACAACAAATTTAGATATTCATTTGTGTAGTGATCATTTCCTAATATATCTATATTTAAATCACCAATTACAACAACTTCGCTTTCATTATCAAATGATAAGAGGGATACAAAGAGATCTATAGATACATACGAAATATTGCTGATAATTTTCCAGATAAATAGCAATATATTCAGCTGAACTTATATCATTAAATGCAATTTGCTTGACTATTAAGGAACTTTTAACGTAGCAAAGTATCCCACCAGATTTATTATAATCTCTACAACAATGGAACATATGATAACCATCTATTTGATACAAATTTAACTCGTATGGTTTGATCCATATTTCAGAAAGTATTAAAATATCCGTCTTACTATTTAAATATTCAAGAATAGCTTCTAGCTGTTCAAATTTATTTCTTAAACTTCGGATGTTAAAATGTAAAATTTTTAAACTTGAAAAATTTCCAGAATTAAAGAAAGACAGTGATTCTTTAATGTCGTTACAGATCACAGAACATGGCATAGGTTCAACAGAAAATAAAAGTTGAAATCGATCCAGCTGGGACTCGAGCCTTAGAACTACAGATTACGAGCCTGGCGCGCTACCGATTGAGCCACCCCCTCCCCTAAAGATCTGTGAAATGAACGAGGAAGGTTACTGTAATGGAAATCCAGTGTCTTGCATCCCTTCTTTTACTTTTTTTTTTCTAGCTCAGGGCTAATCTTTTCAGTGACAAATCAAGGATTTGAGAAAGAAGGGGGCATCTCATTTTTTCATGTTATCTTTAATGTTGCAGTGACGTAACTGCCATATCGCGAGGTAAACGATCAGGGGGGATCGGGCTTTAACGAGTCAACAAAAATTATATGGGGGGACTTTTTTAATAACTCTCAAACACGTGTACAGTCGCTCAAAAAAGTATCCGAACACTACGGTTGATTACAGAATTCAGAAAAAATATCTGGCAACGAATTTTTTTTTTAGAAATTAGTGATCTGGCAACCTTCGTGTCACGTGATTACAGAATTCAGGAAAAATATCTGGAGCGTGTACAGCAACTGTACACGCTCCAGTTACCGTTCACAGCAAACTGGAGCGTGTGCAGTTACTGCACACGCTCCAGTTTGCTGTGAACGGTAACTGCACACGCTCAATATTTCCGTGAGTGAGCCCTCACGATCCAGGTCTTTGTAAGCTCACACGATCCAATGTGCTGTGAACATTAACCGCAACCGCTCCAGTTTGCTGTGAACGGTAACTGCACACGCTCAATATTTCCGTGAGGGAGCCCACACGATCCAGGTCTTTGTGAGCTCACACGATCCAATGTGCTGTGAACATTAACCGCAACCGCTCCAGTTTGCTGTGAACGGTAACTGCACACGCTCCATAATCATTGCATTATATATTCACACGCATTATATATATTAAAAAAGTATCCGAACACTATGGTTGATTACAAAATTCAGAAAAAATATCTGGCAACGATTTTTTTTTTTAGAAATTAGTGACCTTCGTGGATCACTAATTTCTAAAAAAAAAACGTTGCCAGATATTCTTTCTGAATTCTGTAATCAACCATAGTGTTCGGATACTTTTTTGAGCGACTGTACACTTCAAGCAGATAGAAAGCAGATCGTTGTGGAAATGGAAAAATTAATCAAATCTATCTGGATCTTAATTTTTTTTAAAACTATTTCCTGACACATTTCTTTATGAAAGAAATTCTTAGGTTACCGAGTATAATTCCATTAACTTTTCTTGTGTGAATTAATTTCATCCACCGTTTCATCATACAACTCCTTAAATACTGAATGAGATGAGCATCTTCGGCAAAGCTCTTGAGAGACGTCATCCAAATCTCTCCCAACTGAATTTCTTCATCGGCAAATGCATCGCAGGAAATATCGAACTTCGAGATTGGTTTACGATCGCTATAACGTGCGAATGTTCATTTTTATCATCTTCCGATACACCAGCAGACGACTATCACTCACAGCACCATAAGCCGGGATGCGGTCCATCAACATCAAAGAAGAATCTCTACGTCGCAGTCAGAAACATCCGTTAATTCTGCTCCTCCTCCTCGTCCGACAGCATCCCGCAGTCGGCTTCATCCACAGCCAACGGGCACAACAGAGAGAGGAGTTCTTTCCTCATCCGCAGCATCCGTGGCTGCCCCCCCCCCCGTAACTGCGCAACTAACACTACATCCTGCACACGTGCGATGCCATACGTCGATCTACGTGCTCCATTCTTGTAATACGTCCGCCTACCGGAACTGATATGGGGGGAAGGAAGAGGAGGGGAGGAACAAGCTATAATAATTGCTTTAGTGTCGCCAAAGGACACGTGAATATCCCCACATGCCACCTCCAGCCGTCGCTTGCAATGGGTACCTATCAAAATTGTATGGGGGCCACATAATGGGAATTTGCCGCTGATGCTGAAGCAGACATCGGACCCAATGGCCGGGTGATTACTGCGATGGGCACGTCCTTTGGCGTCACATCGCATCGGGAAAGATTCTTGTTCCCACTCCTCGGCTCCTTTTTTTTTGTATCGACTGAATTTCATCAAGTCGAGCATTTATTAAAGGCTGCGGTTAACATCTATGGATGCATTCATCAAATGCGGAGTTAGAGGAACGAAACAGAGTGTGAAGCAGTAGGGATGGAATGACAGGACCACGTTTGGATCGGATGGAATGACAGGACCACATCTGGAACGGATGGAACGACAGGACCAAGTTTGGATCGGTTGGAATGACAGGAACACGTTTAGATCGGATGGAATGACAGGACCACGTTTGGATCGGTTGGAATGACAGGACCACGTTTGGATCGGATGGAACGACAGGACCACGTTTGGATCGGATGGAATGACAGGACCACATCTGGAACGGATGGAACGACAGGACCAAGTTTGGATCGGTTGGAATGACAGGACCACGTTTGGATCGGATGAAAAATCTGAAATATTTTCTCAAAGAGGAAGATGACGATCATCATGTTGTTGATAACTTCTTATGACAATATTAGATGTCCTCTACCCTAATTATTTATTATTTTGTGGGTTTCTCATACAACATAGAAACACAAAACCATGCTGGGACTCGAACCCAGACCTCAGCAGCTCAATGTCATCGCGTGCGATGCCACTGAGCCAGCAAAGCGGTAATTTGAAAAGAAAATCCCTTTTATTTTTTATCTGTATAATTCTTTTGATATTTCCTTCCTGATCTTTCTTATCAGAGATTGTCAGTGTAACAGACTATAGGGAAAAAATCTATAAAGAAGGCAATATAACGAAAGGCAACATACGTGAGGAAGAAGATGACAATTTCCGTGACTCGAACCCAGATTCTTTTACTCCTTAAGTACACGGCTAGCCACTTAAGGTCTTTAGAGAAGACTATCATTACAATCAGAGAGAAATTTCAAAATTTTACCAAAAAAAAAAACATCTTTCGGTATATTTATGTACAGTCGCTCGAAAAAATATCCGAACACTGTGGTTGATTACAGAATTCAGAAAAAATATCTGGCAACGATTTTTTTTTTAGAAATCATTGATCTGGCAACACCTCGTGTCACGTGTCACGAAGGTTGCCAGATTACTAATTTCTAAAAAAAAAAATCCTTGCTAGATATTTTTTCAGAATTCTGTAATCAACCATAGTATTCGGATATTTTTTCGAGCGACTGTATTCTTTATTGCACTATACACTTATAAAAACGGCACATAATACCGAGAAAAAAAATATATCAATTAAATATAACTTCAGATTGGTTCTAGTTATCTTAAACAGTAACAATGATCTGTAGTGTTCAGTTACCTGATTGTCTTATTCCTAGAGGGGCGGGGGTGGCTCAGTCGGTAGATCGCCAGACTCGTAATCTGTAGTTCCCAGGTTCGAGTCCCAGCTGGATCAGCGTTGAGATTTATCTCCGCAAAATTCCCCGCCCTGCCCACGGTCAGTAGGGGACACCGATGGGAGGTAGGGGACACCGTCCATCGGATGGGACGTTAAGCCGTGGCCCCGTGTGCGGAAGAGCCATACCCTGTGCACGTTAAAGAACACGTTGGATGGCCTTGACGGGGTGCTACCATCTGTCTCCCAACAGCTGTTCCAGTGGGTCCCCTCCCCCAACCTTCGGGATCCATGTGACCTGGCCATTTAGCCCATGGTGTGCAAAAAGGTGCCGCTCAGAGGTAAAAAAACCCAACCCTTATTCCGAGTAAGTTTTTTGGGAGGCAAAATGTGTTAAGTGGGCATATCAGAAGAGCTTCAAACTCAGAACAGCTCTAACGAATAAGACCCACTGGACAGCTGTTAGAGAGGATGAGAGAACTCCGAAAATACCATCTGGCGTGCTTTTGAAGTGAACATGGTATGTGATCCATCTCCACAGCAGACCAAATCTTAACCTTTAATCAGAAAGGAATAGCTGGAACTTCAGGATTGATCAAAGGGACCTGGGTTCGAGCCCCGGGTAAGGCATAGATGTTCGTTCGTGTGGTTTTTCTGCTGAGGTCTCGTCATCCTCACAGACCTGCCACTATGGCATATAAACTGACAGTCTCCTGTCAGACCACTGTGGAAAGCAGCTGCTTGAGGGGGTATTTATTTATTTACCAAGATCAAGTTATGAGAGCGGCTCTCTGCACAGCTGAGCTCAAGTTATGAGAGCGCCCCTATGCAAAACTGAGCTCAAGTTATGAGAGCGGCTCTCTGCACATCTGAGCTCAAGTTAGGAGAGCAGCTATCTGCACAGCTGAGCTCAAGTTATGAGAGCGGCCCTATGCAAAACTGAGCTCAAGTTATGAGAGCGGCTCTCTGCACCACTGAGCTCAAGTTAGGAGAGCAGTCCTATGCAAAACTGAGCTCAAGTTATGAGAGCGGATCTCTGCACCACTGAGCTCAAGTTATGAGAGTGGCCCTATGCAAAACTGAGCTCAAGTTATGAGAGCGGCTCTCTGCACCACTGAGCTCAAGTTAGGAGAGCGGTCCTATGCAAAACTGAGCTCAAGTTATGAGAGCAGATCTCTGCATCACTGAGCTCAAGTTATGAGAGTGGCCCTATGCAAAACTGAGCTCAAGTTATGAGAGCGGCTCTCTGCACAGCTGAGCTCAAGTTAGGAGAGCGGCTCTCTGCACAGCTGAGCTCAAGTTAGGAGAGCGGCTCTCTGCACAGCTGAGCTCAAGTTATGAGAGCGGCTCTCTGCACAGCTGAGCTCAAAATTTGGGAACGGCTCTCTGCACAACAAGTTATGAGAGCTGCCCTTTGCATAACTGAGCTCAACATACAGGACAGGCTCTCTGTCCAACTGAATACTTTCCTCAGTGAGTCCACTTAGCATGCAGCTCTGACAGTTAAGGCGCCACACACAGAGAAGGGATGTTTCATTCGAACTCTGTTCATTTCTCCTTCCAAATAAACACACTAACCTCTGGCCATAAGTAAAATGGTTTATTTTGCTATTTTACTGAAGCATGTTTTGCACACAATAGGCTAAATAGCCAGGTCATAAGGATCCCAAGAGTTGAGAGACGGTTGAGGGAAGGGGTTGGGTTATTTTACCCCTGAGCGGCACTTTTTTGTACACCATGCACCCCGAGGTTGGGTTGGGTTGTTTTACCTCGGAGCGGCACTTTTTTGCACACCATGGGCTAAATGGCCAGGTCACATGGACCCCGAAGGCTCAGAGAAGGTTGGGGGAGGGGACCCACTGGAACAGCTGTTGGGAGACAGATGGTAGCCTCCCGTCAAGGCCATCCAGTGTGTTCTTTAACGTGCACAGGGTATGGCTCTCCCGCACACGGGGCCACGGCTTAACGTCCCATCCGACGGACGGCGGCCTTTCCAAGCCTATCGGTGTCCCCTACTGACCGTGAGCAGGGCGGGGAATTTTGCGGAGATAAATCTCAACGCTGACCCAGCTGGGACTCGAACCTGGGAACTACAGATTACGAGCCTGGCGCGCTACCGACTGAGCCACCCCCGCCCCACGCACCCCGAGGGCTCAGAGAAGTTTGGGAGAGGGGACCCACTGGAACAGCTGTTGGGAGACAGATGGTAGCATCCCGTCAAGGCCATCCAGCGTGTTCTTTAACGTGCACAGGGTATGGCTCTCCCGCACACGGGGCCACGGACTTAACGTCCCATCCGACGGACGGCGGCCTTTCCAAGCCCATCGGTGTCCCCTACTGACCGTGGGCAGGGCGGGGAGTTTTGCGGAGATAAATCTCAACGCTGACCCAGCTGGAACTCGAATCTGGGAACTGCAGATTACGAGCCTGGCGCGCTACCGACTGAGCCACCCCCGCCCCCTTGGGGGAAGGGGACCTACTAGACAACTATCAGGAGACAAATGGAAATCTCTTGTCAAAGCCATCGTTTGTTCTTTAATGTGCTGCAGAGAATGTAATTCTTCTGCATAAGGGGCCCACGGATTAACGTCCCATCCGTTGGACGTCGGTTATCGAAATCCGGTCGTTGTCCTCTCTCTTTCCTACGGCAGGGTGGGAATTATCAGATACAAACTCAATGCTGGTAGAATTGGAATTCGAACCTGAGAGGGGCGGGGGTGGCTCAGTCGGTAGCGCGCCAGGCTCGTAATCTGTAGTTCCCAGGTTCGAGTCCCAGCTGGGTCAGCGTTGAGGTTTATCTTCGCAAAATTCCTCGCGCTGTCCACGGTCAGTAGGGGACACAGATGGGCTTGGAAAGGCCGCCGTCCGTCGGATTGGACGTTAAGCCGTGGCCCCGTGTGCGGGAGAGCCATACCCTGTGCATGTTAAAGAACACGCTAGATGGCCTTGACGGGAGGCTACCATCTGTCTCCCAACAGCTGTTCCAGTGGGTCCCCTCCCCCAACCTTCTCTGAGCCTTCGGGGTCCATGTGACCTGGCCATTTAGCCCATGGTGTGCAAAAAAGTGCCGCTCAGAGGCAAAACAACCCAACCCAGCAACGATCCTGAGAACTGCAGATTCCGAATCTGTCGCTATACCGACTGTCTCCTAGGGAGGCGAGGTTGGGCTTAGTCGGTCTCGCATCAGAGTTCATTATCTACAGTTCCTAGGTTCGAGTCCCAATTGTGTTAGCTTTGACATTTATCTCCGTTAACTCCCACTGACCTTCAGTGGGAGTTAACGGAGATAACGGATGGGCTTCGAAAGACCATCGTCTGTAAGATGGGACTTTAAACTTACGTGCAGGAGAGTCATGCCATATGCACGTTGAAGAACACGCTGGATGTTCTTTGACAAGAGTATTCCATCTCTTTCTGTAATCTTCTCTGAATCCTTGATCCCATCCGTGCCAACGGTCAGATACGGGACACAGATGGGATTGGAAAAGCCGTCCGTCAGATGGGACGTTAAGCCGTGTCCGCGCATACAACAGAACCATGCTCTGTACACGCTAAAGAATACACTGGATGCCCTTAACGGGAAACTCTCATCTGTCTCTTAATAGCAGTCCAGTAGGTCCCATTCGCCCAACCTTCTCTGAGCCTTTGGGGTCCTTGTGACTTGGTCACTTACTCTAAAAAACATTCTGCTTAGTGATAAAGAACCCAATCTTCTCTGAGCCTTTGGGGTTAGCAGATTAATGTAATTAATCCTAATTCTGCTAAGTGGTAAAAACCCAACCTTCTCTGAGCCTTTAGGGTCCTTGTGACTTGGTCACTTACTCCAAAAAACATTCTTCTAAGTGGTAAAGAACCCAATCTTCTCTGAGCCTTTAGGGTCCTTGTGACTTGGTCACTTACTCCAAAAAACATTCTGCTAAGTGGTAAAGAACCCAACCTTCTCTGAGCCTTTGGGGTCCTTGTAACTTGGTCACTTACTCCAAAAATCATTCTGCTAAGTGGTAAAGAACCCATCTCGCTCCTAAGTAAAGGAAAAAAAGCCATTCTTAATTGCTTTCTTTACAATATAGAAACCTAAATGCATTTATACAACGAAAGCAGCGACTGATTAATACACCCACACCCGACCTGTGACCTCCATTGCGGAAAGCCCCCAGGCATCGGGTCAGCAGATTCACTAGATGCCCCGCCCACATTGGCAGAATGAAGAAGGTGTTCATCCGGTGGTGGTGGTCGTACTCAAGTGCAACGAGCAGGTGTCACCTTGGCTTGTTGTGGGCGGCGTCTACCGTTGCTAGGCGGCTGACGTTAAATCATGAGTGTGGAGTGAAAGCCCATCGACATCAATGCAAACAGAAACAGCTTGAAAGAAATCATCAACGACTCGCTCGTGGAAAGGATGACCTCCAAAATCTTTCCTCCCATCTCGACTGGACACCAAAGAGCAGACTAAGGAGCTTTGGAAAAAAATAAGAATCTTAAACTTTCGGATTGCTCCCATGTGAAAACTTAAATGTAAGAGCCAAAGTGTCGCCAAGGAGGAACTGGCTTGCATATAAATGCACTGGCGCTTGACGGCAGGAATTGGTCGCAGTAGGTTGCCTTGACACAAAGTCGTGACGTTTTTTTTTTCTCTATCTTGTAGTGACGTGACACTAATTAGTAAAAAGTATTCATAAATGACTTTCTTGGAGGCCGAGTGCTTCGCGTGCTTGGATGAGGAATTAAGAGACCTGGGTTCGAATACCCAATTAAGCGTGGATTTTTTTTTATTTCTGTTGTTTCGCATCGTAAGGTACAGTCACTCAAAAAGGTATCCGAACACTATGGTTGATTAGAGAATTCAGAAAAAATATCTGGCAACGATTTTTTTTTTTAAATTAGTGATCTGGCAACCTTCGTGACACGAAGGTTGCGAGATCACTAATTCAGGTCATTCTTGGAGTAACTGACCAAGTCACAAGAACCCAAAGGTTCAGAGAAGGTTGGGTTCTTTACCACTTAGCAGAATGTTTTTTGGAGTAAGTGACCAAGTCACAAGGACCCTAAAGGCTCAGAGAAGGTTGGGTTCTTTACCACTTAGCAGAATTAAGATTAATTACATTAATCTGCTAACCCCAAAGGACCAGAGAAGATTGGGTTCTTTACCATTTATCAGAATTAAGATTAATTACATTAATCTGCTAACCCCAAAGGATCAGAGAAGATTGGGTTCTTTACCACTTAGCAGAATATTTTTTGGAGTAAGTGACCTAGTCACAAGGACCCCAACGGCTCACAGAAGGTTGGGTTCTTTACCACTTAGCAGAATGTTTTTTGGGGTAAGTGACCAAGTCACAAGGACCCTAAAAGCTCAAAGAAGATTGGGTTCTTTACCACTTAGCAGAATGTTTTTCGGAGTAAGTGACCAACTCACAAGGACCCCAACGGCTCACAGAAGGTTGGGTTCTTTACCACTTAGCAGAATGTTTTTGGAGTAAGTGACCAAGTCACAAGGACCCCAACGGCTCACAGAAGGTTGGGTTTTTACCACTTAGCAGAATGTTTTTTTGGAGTAAGTGACCAAGTCACAAGGACCCTAAAAGCTCAGAGAAGATTGGGTTCTTTACCACTTAGCAGAATGTTTTTTGGAGTAAGTGATCAAGTCACAAGGACCCTAAAGGCTCAAAGAATATTGGGTTCTTTACCACTAAGCAGAATGTTTTTTAGAGTAAGTGACCAAGTCACAAAGACCACAAAGGCTCAGAGAAGGTTGGGTTCAGTACCACTTCGCAGAATGTTTTTTGGAGTAAAAAAACACGAAGGTTGCCAGATCACTAATTTCTAAAAAAAATCGGCGCCAGATATTTTTTCCGAATTCTGTAATCAACCATAGCGTTCGGATACTTTTTTGAGCGACTGTACCTTCTCTTTTCGGACGAAAAAGCTTTGCCCTGTCCCATTAAAAGTCAACTGCTTTTCAAGTAACTTATTTTTATAATTTTTTCCCATTCTTATTTCCCATTCTTAAGCTGTAAGCAATTATTTTTCCAGTAGGATGATTGCGAGTTTTTAAATATTCCGTCCCAAATTTTCTACCTTATCAATAAAGACATTTGATGCGATTCATTACAACGATTTCATACATTATACAAGCAATTGCGATTCATACATTATACGATTCATACATTATACAAGCAATTGCTTTTCGGTGTCTTTGATAATCTGCTAAATATTCAGATTATCTTATTCTTTAGAATTGGTGTGCAGTGGCCACATGCAGCAGATGTAGCTCAGGACAGACTTGCTTGGAGAACTAAATTGCACGGTCTGGTTGGACCTCCGTAGCCCAGGGCTGCTTGAGGATGATGATGGATGGGATCCTAAACTACTGTATCTGCTTTAACTTAAAGGGTATTTTGCTAGTGAAGATTAAATTTAATTTCCTTTACCTCAATGAAAGATGATATACACTGGCTTCCATAAATTAAGGAAAATCCCTATGTTAAGTCAATGGGAAGCTAACGTCAAAGCTCTATAACTTCTAAAATAAGTTTTTTTTGTTTTGAAAAATGTGATTGCAGATAAAGATCTCAATCAAATAAATCAAAATCTCGATTTTCAACAATATTCGTTCAAAATTTCATGAGTTATGGAAGTTTGAATATTTAACAACAGCAATGCCAGTCTTAAGAAATTTATACAAAACTGAAGAAAGTGAAAGAATTCTTTACACAAAGTTCTAAAATGCAAACTTATTTTATTAAACACTTAGATACAATACTTATTACTAAGTTTTAATTAACTTCTGAAGTCAAATTTTGTGACGGCATTTCTATCGCTAAATATTCAAACTTCCGTAACTCATTAAATACTGAACGAATGTTATTGAAAATCGAGATATTGATTTGTTTGATTGAGATCTTTATCTGCAATCACATTTTTCAAAACAAAAAAACTTATTTTAGAAGTTAGAGAGCTTTGACGTTAGCTTCACATTGACTTAACATAGGGATTTTCCTTAATTTATGGAAACCAGTGCTTGCCAAAGTGGTCTCACAGGAACCTGTCAGTTTAATACGCTATAGAGAATATCTGTGAGGTAGGCGAGATATCAATACATAAGTGTATATTGTTATAGTTTGTTATTTTTATGAAATTACTCTTCACTAAAGTTGAACTTCCCTGTAGATTTAGGGGGCGGGGGTGGCTCAGTTGGTAGCGCGTCAGGCTCGTAATCTGTAGTTCCCAGGTTCGAGTCCCAGCTGGGTCAGCGTTGAGATTTATCTCCGCAAAATTCCCCGCCCTGCCCACGGTCAGTAGGGGACACCGATGGGCTTGGAAAGACCGCCGTCCGTCGGATGGGACGTTAAGTCCGTGGCCCCGTGTTTTAATCTACACAGTTTTAATCTACACAGACAGTCTTTAGGTTTAGTTAGCAGCGGAGAGTTAGAGCTAGCGGGAGAGCCATACCCTATGCACGTTAAAGAACATGCTGGATGGCCTTGACGGGAGGGCTACCATCTGTTTCCCAACAGCTATTCCAGTGGGTCCCCTCCCCCAACCTTCTCTGAGCCTTCGGGGTCCATGTGACCTGGCCATTTAGCCCATTGTGTGCAAAATAGTGCCGCTCAGAGGTAAAACAAACCTAACGTTAAAGAACACGCTGGATGACCTTGACGGGAGGCTACCACCTGTCTCCCAACAGCTGTTCCAGTGGGTCCCCTTCCCCAACCTTCTCTGAGCCTTCGGGGTCCACGTGACCTGTCCATTTAGCCCATTGTGTGCAAAAAAGTGCCGCTCAGAGGTAAAACAACCCAACCCTATAGATTGGCATATAAATGTTAAAAGCATTTTTTTCTCTACTGCAGTAATTATCGTATTTTTATATATACATAAAATGTCAGTTTTGTTAAAAGAAACGATATGGAAAAGATTTTCAGATATCCTATATCTATTTCAATGGTCTTGGAAAGATCGCCGTCCGTCGGATGGGACGTTAAGCCGTGGTTCTGTGTGGGGGAGAGCCATACCCTGTGAACGTTAAATAACATCCTCGATGATATTGACGGAAGGCTACCGTTTGTTTCTTAACAGCTGTCCAGTGGGTCGGGGTCGTTGCGACCTGGCCTTTTAGTACATTGTACAGTCGCTCAAAAAAATATCCGAACACTAATTTCTAAAAAAATCGTTGCCGGATATTTTTTTTCTGAATTCTGAAATCAACCGTAGTGTTCGGATATTTTTTTTTGAGCGACTGTACGCAAAATAAGGGCCGCTCAGAGGAAAAACAACTGAACCGGTTGGGTTGGGTTGTTTTACCTCTGAGCGGCACTTTTTTGCACACCATGGGCTAAATGGCCAGGTCACATGGACCCCGAAGGCTCAGAGAAGGTTGGGGGAGGGGACCCACTGGAACAGCTGTTGGGAGACAGATGGTAGCCTCCCGTCAAGGCCATCCAGCGTGTTCTTTAACGTGCACAGGGTATGGCTCTCCCGCACACGGGGCCACGGCTTAACGTCCCATCCGACGGACGGCGGCCTTTCCAAGCCCATCGGTGTCCCCTACTGACCGTGGGCAGGGCGGGGAATTTTGCGGAGATAAATCTCAACGCTGACCCAGCTGGGACTCGAACCTGGGAACTACAGATTACGAGCCTGGCGCGCTACCGACTGAACCGGTAGAAACTATTCAAAATGTGTTTTTATCTTAAAAACATTCCTCAAAAAATAATGCATTTGTCTCTCTACAAAAAAAAAAAATTCTGTATTGCCAGGAGTAGTAGCATTAAAGATACAAGCTACCGTTAGAAATGTTAAAGATGAATGCTTTTGACTGTAACATTTAAAACTGTGTCACACCAGGAAGCCCATTGTTGAAGGGTTTCTAACCTTCCCATCACATTTTCTTACACTGTGTCACAAGAAATAAGAAAGGTCCATTTTACAACCTCTCGATTATTTAATTTATCAGGTCAACCCCGAACTCAAAAACGGATAAATATTGTTACACAATTCAATTTGAAACTTCTTAAAGCGAAGATGAACTACAGAGAAATATTCCAGGATGTGTCTTAACCCATTAAAGTGCCTAAGACGGATTTTATTTTCCTGGACTTGAAAGCAATGGATGCTTCTCTCCCATTGGCTCGAGGGCCTAGAAATAGAAACTCTTCGATATTAATGATTCCATTTAGAGAGCAGAGCATTTTAATGGACCCATTCCTAACACTAAGAGTCTGTAAAGATGGAACTCACTTCGTAAGCTAAAGCGTGGAGTAGTTGATATATTATGTATTAGCTCACCGTTAAGTTAAATGGATTCAACACCTGAGCCCTATCCACATATGTGCCATTCTTTAACAGGACCGGCTGCATTGAAACGTCTCCCAAGCACACAAGACTTTTTATTCAACATTTATTAACAAATTTTAACTCTTTGGGCAGCTGGTGTTGACAAATCGAGCTTTTAAGTTTCTTTCTGGCTTCCCAATTTCGGTGTTTACATTCCATTCGACGTGCTATGTTCATTTGTTCAGCGGCATAGTCTGCAGGGACCAGGATGTTAATGGATGTCTTCTTACGCCGAAGAGTAAAGTTGGATTTCATTACGAAGTTTTCCTGGCGTTAATTTGATTCTGTCACTAAAATAAATAAACCGAGTGCGAGGAGATGTCAACTAATCGATGTCGAAAAGCAGGAACCTCGGAGGAAAAAGGAGATATGTCAATAAGTGGAGCTGCAGGAGGGAAAAGGTTGAAACGCATCTGTTATGAAGAATTTCATCCCTATTGATCACCAGGATGCTGATGATCCGACAGACGCGTTGTCAGTGCGTGGACGCCTTTTCTTTTATTCCCTCTGTTTTCTGTCATACGCACACCAAGGGAAAAAGTGATTATGTTTAAGGTAATGAAATTTGTAACGAAAAATTATTCTGGAAACTTTGTTAAAAGTTGAACCATGAAAGATAATGCAGTTTTTCGATTTTTTTTAATGAGTTCGGTTATTTTACCTTTGAGCGGCACTTTTTTTTTGCACGCCATGGTCTAAAAGGCCAAGTCACAAGGACCCCGAAGGGCTCAGAGAAGGTTGGGGGAGGAGACCCACTGGAACAGCTGTTGGGAGACAGATGGTAGCCTCCCGTCAAGGCCATCCAGCGTGTTCTTTAACGTTGGGTTGTTTTACCTCTGAGCGGCACTTTTTTTTGCACACCATGGGCTAAAAGGCCAAGTCACAAGGACCCCGAAGGCTCCGAGAAGGTTGGGGGAGGAGACCCAGTGGAACAGCTGTTGGGAGACAGATGGTAACCTCCCGTCAAGGCCATCCAACGAGTTCTTTAACGTTCACAGGGTATAGCTCTCCCGCACACGGGGCCACGGCTTAACGTCCCATCCGACGGACAGCGGTCTTTCCAAGCTCATCGGTGTCCCCTACTGACCGTGGGCAGGGCGGGGAAATTTGCGGAGATAAATCTCAACGCTGACCCAGCTGGGACTCGAACCTGGGAACTGCACATTACGAGCCTGGCGCTATTAATGACATTTCTGCTTTATCAAGATCTTAATGTTTTAGCTTTCGGTTTTAACTTCGACATTTTAACATTTCGAATTTCCGATTTGTAAGCTCTCACTTAAATGTATTTTTGAAAAATAAAAGTTTTTGTGAACGTTTACCTTATTTTTTTTAATCTACACAGACAGTCTTCAGGTTTAGTTAGCAGTTTCACATTAATAGTAGAACCATATCTGTAAAGAAATTAAGGTTGTGTGTGTTTGGGAGGGAGACAAATACCGGATTGAACCAGTACGAACTAGAATGATGTGGCTCAGTCTTTAACGCTCCAGGGTCGTAATCTGTAGTTTCCAGGTTCGAGTCCCAGCTGGGTCAACGTTGAGATTTATCTCCGCAAAACTCCCCACCCTGCCCACGGTCAGTAGGGGACACCAATGGGTTTGGAAAGGCCGCCGTCTGTCGGATGAGAGGTTAAGCCGTGACCTTATGTGCGGGGGAGCCATACTTTATGCACGTTAAAGAACACTCTGGATGGTCTTGACGGGAGGCTGCCATCTGTCTCCCAACAGCTGTTCCAGTGGGTCCCCTCCCCCAAACATTCTCTGAACCCTTGTGACCTGGCCATTTAGCCCATTGTATGCAAAATAAGTGCCGCTCAGAGGTAAAACACCCCAACTTAGAAAGATGTCATCCCCTACCCCCCACACACATAAAAAGACTATTCTCAGTAAATAGTATATCCTAATCTTTTCACCTTCATTTTGCGTCTCGCAAATGGGCGTAGACTAGAAACAAGTTCGGGCTTTGGCTGAATCATAATTTAGATTTATAATATTCCTCGCCATTGTGGAAAATTTGGTAAGAAACAAAACGAATAAATTCTTTTTTTGGTTAAAATTTCAATCTTTTAATCAGTCTTTAGTCATTAAATCGCCATTCAGCCCTTTATTAGCTTTTTTCATGCATTCTCTCTCTCTCTAGTATTTGCAATGATGTTACTCATGAATTTAAAGATTCTGGAAATTATTTTAAGTTTTAAATAACGTTAAGCTTTTAATTTCGTCACCAAATATTTATAATTATTTTAGAGTTTGTAATAACCTGTAGTAGAAGGAATTAAAAAAATCGTTCAGTGGCATGCATTTCTGTAGATATATATAAATTATTTTACGATGTGTGAGGTAAATTTTTTTCTCCTAAATCACGCTCAATGATTATTGAAGTGGCTGGGGCTCCAAAATATGAGCTTGAACTCAACTTTAGCGGTTAGCTAAAGCAATAAGCTAAGTTTGAGCTTGAACTCAACTTAGCAATTGCTAGAACATTAACTATCTTTGCAATATCCAAAAAAAAAATCATAGTCTACAAATGAGTAACTTATTATTTTCGAGACAACGGTAAGGGTTGGGTTGTTTTACCTCTGAGCGGCACTTTTTTTGCACACCATGGGCTATATGGCCAGGTCACATGGGCCCCGAAGGCTCAGAGAAGGTTGGGGGAGGAACAGCTGAACAACTAGAACAGCTGTTGGGAGACAGATGGTAGCCTCCCGTCAAGGTCATCCAGCGTGTTCTTTAACGTGCACAGGGTATGGCTCTCCTGCACACAGGGCCACGGCTTAACGTCCCATCCGACGGGCGGCGGTCTTTTCAAGCCCATCGGTGTCCACTACTGACCGTGGGCAGGGCGGGGAATTTTGCGGAGATAAATCTCAACGCTGACCCAGCTGGGACTCGAACCTGGGAACTACAGATTACGAGCCTGGCGCGCTACCGACTGAGCCACCCCCGCCCCTTTCGTCTTCCAAAGAGACGTCCTTTCACACGAGTTGAACTTAAAGTGAGCATCAGTCCCACCTCAGTCGGCAAACTGAACTCTCAGCTAACTTTATTTTTTTCTCTTGCTCTCTCGTTTTCCCTCCAGAGCTCTTAAAACCTTAACAATATGTTAGGAACGCTTCGAAACATAATCGAATTACGAAAGGGAGAAGCGAAAGATATATTGAAAAGAAGTTTAAAGTATTTCTGACAAAACCGTTTCATCTTGGGCTTCTTTTAATCCTTTCCCCGTCGACTTCCTCCTCAGCGGCTGCCACCGCAGGCCACAAGGTGCGCTCCGCCATTAATCAGCGGCGGCTCAGCAGCTAAGCCACAACCTCGAGGCTGACCCGGCGCCCCTCAGTCGGGCTGCCCGTAATCTCCTGACGTCCTTGTCTCTAATTCACTGTCTCGCTCTTTCTTATCTTTTATTTTCTTTCCTATTCTTACCATCATTCTTGTACAAAACAGATAAGTGGGAAACTCTCGTGTTATTTGTTTCATTTTGTCATTTTCTTCGTGATTTAATCTTTGCTTCGTCGACACAAGTTGCTGGCTTTGTCGTAATGAGCAGAAAGGGAGGAACACCTGTCGGCAGAGCGCAGAGATCGGGCTTCGGAACGAAACCCAGAGACGAAGGAATTGGGAAGAAAAATTTGGAGTGTTAAAGAAACGATGAATGACAGGGTTCAAGTGAAAGGGTTCGGACATTTTAGAAGAATCGAGGAAGATAGGAATTTGGAAATGGGAATCCGAGGGAAGAAGAAAGTACGGAAGATGGGTAGGTGGAATGGGAGAAGTTCTGAAGAAGGATTTGGAAATGGGAATCTTGTGGAAGGGAAGTTGGAAGAGGAGAAGAACGGAAGAAGGATTTGGAGATGGGAATCTAAGGGAAGGGGAAGTGGAAAAGGAGAAGAACGGAAGAGGGATTTGGAAATGGGAATATGAGGGAAGGGGAAGTGGAAAAGGAGACGAACGGAAGAGGGATTTGGAAATGGGAATATGAGGGAAGGGGAGGTGGAAGAAGAGAAGAACGGAAGAGGGATTTGGAAATGGGAATCTGAGGGAAGGGGAGGTGGAAGAGGAGAAGAACGGAAGAGGGATTTGGGAAATGGGAATATGAGGGAAGGGGAGGTGGAAGAAGAGAAGAATGGAAGAGGAATTTGGCAATGGGAATCTGAGGGAAGGGGAGGTGGAAGAGGTGAAGAACGGAAGAGGGGTTTGGAAATGTGAATATGAGGGAAGGGGAGATGGAAGAAGAGAAGAACGGAAGAGGGATTTGGAAATGGTAATCTTAAGGGAAGGGGAAGTAGAAAAGGAGACGAACGGAAGAGGGATTTGGAAATGGGAATATGAGGGAAGGGGAGGTGGAAGAAGAGAAGAACGGAAGAAGGATTTGGAAATGGGAATCTGAGGGAGAATGGAAGAGATGAAAATCTGGGGGAAAATGAATGGAGTAAGGAAGAACAAAGAATGGAAGTGTGAAGAGAAAATAGATCGACGGAGTAAGAAAGGACCCAGAGGGAAGAATAAATGGCTAGGACAATATAGATGGATGGAGTATGAAGAAAAAAAAATCTAAGAGGGAAGAAAGAGGAGAAGAGTTAGTAGAAGATAGATGAATGGAGTAAGAAAGGACACAGAGGGAAGAAAAAAGGTAGGACAGCGTAGACGGATGGAGTGAAAAAAATCACAGAGGGAAGGAAAAAAGAACTAAGAGAATATAGAGGGGGTAAAAGACTCGGAGCAAATAAAAAGAGGAAAAGAGACATGAATGAGTGGGTGGGTGGAGTAAAAAGGGACCCAAAGGTTTGAAAAAAGAGAAGAGCTAGAAAATAGTTGGAAGGTTTAAAAAAACGGATCACAGGGAAGATAAGAGGACGAGGGTTAGGAGGAGGAAGATGAATGGAATAAGAGAGAATGAAAAAAGAAACATTTTGAGAAGATGAATAGGGAGAGTAAAGAACGAAGGGAAAAGGGGAAGAACTAAGAAAATATAAATGGATAGAATAATGGAGAATGCGGAGAAAAGAAGAGGAGGGGTTCTGGGAGAAGATGTTTAGAGTAAAGGAGGGAAATGAAGGGGAAATTTTCAAAGCGGTTAACTGAAATAATTGAAAAGAATCGAGGCTTAGTAAAAGCGTTAAACGTAGTCAAGCCTTACTTGGAAAACACATGAAGAATGGGGGCGGGGGTGGCTCAGTCGGTAGTCCGCCAGGCTTGTAATCTGTAGTTCCCAGGTTCGAGTCCCAGCTGGGTCAGCGTTGAGATTTATCTCCGCAAAATTCCCCGCCCTGCCCACGGTCAGTAGGGGACACCGATGGGCTTGGAAAGGCCGCCGTCCTTCGGATGGGACGTTAAGCCGTTGTCCCGTGTGCGGAGGAGCCATACCCTGTGCACGTTAAAGAACTCGCTGGATGGCTTTGACGGGAGGCTACCATCTGTCTCCCAACAGCTGTTCCAGTGGGTCCCCTCCCCCAACCTTCTCTGAGCCTTCGGGGTCCATGTGACCTGGCCATTTAGCCCATGGTGTACAAAAAAGTGCCGCTCAGAGGTAAAAGAACACGCTGGATGGCCTTGACGGGAGGCTACCATCTGTCTCCCAACAGCTATTCCAGTAGATTTCCCCCCCCCCCCAACTTTCTCTGAGCCTTTGGGGTCCTTGTGACCTGGCCAATTAGCCCATGGTGTGCAAAAAGTGCCACTCAGAGATAAAACAACCCAACCCAACAACTTGAAGAATGAAAGGAATGACCTATCGATGATATTTGTCGGATGGTGACCCAGCACCTCAAATTTTTATGTATGTCAGCCAAATATTCTCAACATAATAAAGTTTTTGGAAAAAAGCTTATATTTAAATCACCATTATTTGTCCTTTAAGGAATTGATTTTAATGATGATGTTCTTTTCTCATACTGTAGTTATATATATTTTTTTGAAAAAATATGATAAAATCTTTGCAAAACTTCGGTTTTTTTGAAAGAAAGAAACAAGTTGAAGGAAATTTTAAAAATACATTAAAAGTTTGGAAAGCAATTTTTCAAGGTCAAGATCCAATAAAAGAACGCAATGCAATAAAAATAATAGAATATCAATTATCTGAGACGGCCTCGATCTCATGTTTTCGAGATAAAGGAAGTTTTTCTTATGGCTAGTTTAAGCAGTAGAACTTTAAATATTTTTTAATTTTTTTTTCAGTCTGAAAGACTCCCAGAGCTAAATATCGGGCATCACATTTAAAATATTTGAATCCCATATTTGAATCTGTTTTTTGCTATTGGGTTGGGTTGTTTTACCTCTGAGCGGCACTTTTTTGCACACATGGGCTAAATGGCCAGGTCACAAGGACCCCGAAGGCTCAGAGAAGGTTGGGGGAGGGGACCAACTGGAACAGCTGTTGGGAGACAGATGGTAGCCTCCCGTCAAAGCCATCCAGCGTGTTCTTTAACGTTGGGTTGTTTTACCTTTGAGCGGCACTTTTTTACACACCATGGGCTAAATGGCCAGGTCACATGGACCCCGAAGGCTCAGAAAAGGTTGGGAGAGGGGACCCACTGGAACAGCTGTTGGGAGACAGATGGTAGCCTCCCGTCAAGGCCATCCAGCGTGTTCTTTAACGTTGTGTTGTTTTACCTCTGAGCGGCACTTTTTTGTACACCATGGGCTAAATGGCCAGGTCACATGGACCCCGAAGGCTCAGAGAAGGTTGGGGGAGGGGACCCACTGGAACAGCTGTTGGGAGACAGCTGTTGGCCTCCCGACAAGGCCATCCAGAGTGTTCTTTAACGTGCCCAGGGTATGGCTCTCCCGCACACGGGGCCACGGCTTAACGTCTCATCCGACGGACGGCAGCCTTTCCAGGCCCATCGGTGTCCCCTACTGACTGTGAGCAAGGCGGGGAATTTTGCGGAGATAAATCTCAACGCTGACCCAACTGGGACTCGAACCTGGGAACTACAGATTACGAACCTGGCGCGCTACCGACTGAGCCACCCCCTCCCCTTTTTGCTATTAAGAGACTAGTATTTGAAACTTCAGAAACGGCAAAAGGAATCTAGAAAGAGTATAAACGATACCAGTCTTAAACAATTTCTTACTTCACCATTTTGGCATTGAAGCTCCCAAGGCTGTTTTTCCCTTCCCTTTGACTGATAATGACATCCGAGCATCTCATTGCTAATTCAATACACGTCGGGTGTGTGGACGCAGTTGACAACATCCATTTCAGCTTCAGGATATGATTTTATCTTCCCGACGATCTTCTTCAATGGCGTAACTGTTGACAAAGGCCAAAATATTTCAACAGAAGTCGCAGTAAGCAGCAATCATCTGTTAAACTTCCTGTGCCATTCTTAAATTAGGGATATTATAATACACATTGTATGTAAATGAAGACTCTTTAACTCTTAATTTGAAATCCGCTTTCATCTGATAAATGTAAAACAATAAATTAGTTCTCCAAACAGCTGTTTGGCATGAATATCTGTCAGGAAGGAACCTATTGTTACAATAAATAATAGGTTGGGTTGTTTCACCTCTGAGCGGCACTTTTTTGCACACCATGGGCTAAATGGCCAGGTCATATGGACCCCGAAGGCTCAGAGAAGGTTGGGGGAGGGGATCCACTGGAACAGCTGTTGGGAGACAGATGGTAGCTTCCCGTCAAGGCCATCCAGCGTGTTCTTTAACGTTGGGTTGTTTTACCTCTGAGCGGCACTTTTTTGCACACAATGGGCTAAATGGCCAGGTCATATGGACCCCGAAGGCTCAAAGAAGGTTGGGGAAGGGGACCCACTGGAACAGCTGTTGGGAGACCGATGGTAGCCTCTTTTCAAGGCCATCCAGCGTGTTCTTTAACGTGCACAGGGTATGGCTCTCCCGCACACGGGACCGCGGCTTAACGTCCCATCCGACGGACGGCGGCCTTTCCAAGCCCATCGGTGTCCTCTACTGACCGTAGGCAAGGAGGGGAATTTTGCGGAGATAAATCTCAACTCTGACCCAGCTGGGACTCGAACCTGGGAACTATAGATTACGAGCCTGGAGCGCTACCGACTGAGCCACCCCCGCCCCAATAAGTAATAGAAAAGATCTCTGAGGAAGATAAGACCTCACCAGAAAGATATACATCATAAAGAAATTTTTCATGATTATTTGAACATTCTAATTCAGTTGCAAGTCAGTAAACTAACTGCTTAGAAACAGGAATACATTCTAATCAGCTACAATGGAAGAATTCATAGATAGGCTTCTGACGCTAAATGCCGGTAAATATTCTTAAATGTCAGCGTGTCATAATGAAATAATTATATACTGTTCAAACTATTTAGAGGTGATGTACAGTCGCTAAAAAAAATATCCGAACACTATGGTGGATTACAGAATTCAGAAAAAATATTTGGCAACGATTTTTTTTAGAAATTAGTGATCTGGCAACCTTCGTGTCACGTGACACGAAGGTTGATTTATAAAAAAAATCGTTGCCAGATATTTTTTTTCTAAATTCTCTAATCAACCATAGTGTTCGGATATTTTTAATATATATAATGCGTATGAATATATAATGCAATGAATATGGAGCGTGTGCAGTTACCGTTCATAGCAAACTGGGGCGGTTGCGGTTAATGTTCACAGCACATTGGATCGTGTGAGCTCACAAAGACCTGGATCGTGTGAGCTCACAAAAACCTGGATCGTGTGAGCTCACAAAGACCTGGATCGTGTGGGCTCACTCACGGAAATATTGAGCATGTGCAGTTACCGTTCACAGCAAACTGGAGCGTGTGTAGTAACTGCACGCGCTCCGGTTTGCTGTGAACGGTAACTGGAGCGTGTACAGTTGCTGTACACGCTCCAGATATTTTTCCTGAATTCTGTAATCACGTGACACGAAGGTTGCCAGATTACTAATTTATAAATTAACTAATTTTTATTAATTAACTAATTTTTTTAGAAATTAGTGATCTGGCAACCTTCGTGTCACGTGACACGGTTATATCGGTAACGTTAATGGGACGTTAAGCCGCACACGGCGCCACGGCTTAACGTCTCATCCGACGGACGGAGGCCTTTCAAAGCCCATCGGTGTCCCCTATTGAACGTGGGCAGGGCAGGGGAATTTTGCGGAGATAAATCTCAACGCTGACGTATCAACCACCACGTGACACGAAGGTTGCCAGAACACTAATTTCTAAAAAGAATTGTTGCAGATATTTTTCTGAATTCTATTATCAACCATAGTGTTCGGATACTTTTTTGAGCGACTGTACAGCGTGGATTTACAGGAAATAGAAATTTGTACGACTGTGTGTGTGGATTATTCGACCAACTCCTTTATCTTGTTTCAGAAAATGTAACCACAAATAATCTTTCTAAAGTACTAAACTTGAATCTGCTGTTTTTCAGAAACATTCCCCACCGATGGGCTTGGAAAGGCCGCCGTCCGTCGGATGGGACGTTAAGCCGTGGCCCCGTGTGCGGGAGAGCCATACCCTGTGCAGGTTAAAGAACACACTGGATGGCCTTGACGAAAGGCTACCATCTGTCTCCCAACAGCTATTCCAGTGGGTCCCCTCTCCCAACCTTCTCTGAGCCTTCGGGGTCCATGTGACCTGGCCATTTAGCCCATGGTGTGCAAAAAAGTGCCGCTCAGAGGTAAAACAACCAACAACTCAGAAACATTCCCACATAATGTTGCTCCATAAACATCTAAAGGACATAAAGAGGAAAAGGAAAGTTTTGAATTTATTTTTTCCACTTAAAGCAAAATAAATATGTCAAGGTTTTATCTCATCGAAAGTAAAAAAAAAAAATCTAAAGGTCAAAGCAGTTTATTTCCAAAGAATTCCAGGTGCATTTGTTTTACTTTTTTTCTTACATGCTGCTACATATAACAAGGCACATAAATAAACTAAATGCTGATCCATTCCCACAGCGTAATTCGCGTATTTGGGAGGGGAAAAAATTTTCCGAATGATTACTCACGACACCTTTTCCAAACCTCAACACGATTTATTGGTCTTACTGAACATCGCCCTCCAAACAACATCTGCTTTTCGTTCTGTCTCTTAAATCCTCATTGCGATTAAGCGTCGTTTTTACCTCTTTACTGAACCGATGGATTCCGAGAGCTGATAGAAAAAAAGGAGGAGGAAGAGGAGGAATAAGATTCAAGTTTTAGCAATTTAATGACTAATTTTTGAAGTCGTAAATAGCTCCTTTTTTCTAGTTTCCGCTGCGTGTTTCCGCTTTGCAGCTTTTCGTGTGTGAAAGCGCTCCAATTGAGAGCAGTGTACCGTGAAGATGAAATGTTTGCATCCACGAATGTTGGTTGTTCTCATGAGGGCAATTGCTCGGATCGAGAGGAATTTGGCTCTCCTCTCATCAGAGGTTCAGTTGAGGGAAGAGTTCAGGGGTTTTGAGGGGGGGGGGGGTGGATAATCCTCCTCCGTCATCTGAGGTTGAGTTATTTTATCTCTGAGCTGAACTTTTTTGCTCACAATGGGCTAAATGGCCAGGTTACAAGGACCCCGAAGGCTCAGAGAAGGTAGGGGGAGGGGACCCACTGGAACAGCTGTTGGGAGACAGATGGTAGCCTCCCGTCAAGACCATCCAGCGTGTTCTTTAACGTTGGGTTGTTTTACCTCTGAGTGGGACTTTATTGCACACCATGGGCTAAATGACCAGGTCTCAAGGACCCCAAGGCTCAGAGATGGTTGGGGGAGGGGACCCACTGGAACAGCTGTTGAGAGACAGATGGTAACCTCCCGTCAAGGCCATCCTACGTGTTCTTTAACGTTGGGTTGTTTTACCTCTGAGCGGTACTTTTTTGCACACCATGGGCTAAATGGCCAGGTCACATGGACCCCGAAGTTCAGAGAAGGTTGGAGGAGGGGACCCACTGGAACAGCTGTTGGGAGACAGATGGTAGCCTCCCGTCAAGGTCATCCAGCGTGTTCTTTAACGTGCACAGGGTATGGCTCTCCCGCACACGGGGACTGCTGGTTTAATCCAATTGTTTGCATTGCAAAATGAAGAAAAAACTTTCCCTGGGATATGAACTCACCCAAATGCATCGCAAAAAATATGGAAACATGCAAATATATTTCAAAAAGAGCGGAGAAGAGGAGAAATGTACAATTGAAGAGTCACGTAAAAAAATTTAAAAAAGTTTCGGCGTGTCTTTCTTTTTATGCGAAAAAAAGGAATCTAAGGGCGTGAAACAAGATGTAGCAAATGGAAGACAACGAGCTACGTGAATTACATCACGTGGTGTTTAACTTCATCCGAAACTAGCTGATGAAACTCTTCTGCTTATCTGCGCGGTCAATCTGACAAAACTGTCACATGCTGATAAGAGCGTCCTCAGTCCCCAACACACGCGCCTACACACACAAAAGTTTAGAATTGCTCATTAGTAACGCAGGGAGCGCACCTCTTCAGCAAGCAGCTTCGAACTCATTAAGAGAGAAACTCGGCCCTGTAACAAAGCCAGTTAAAACTCTCTCTTTCCCTGCGGCTCGCTCTTTCTCATTTACTCTCTCAACGTCGTTGGAATGTGTTTCTTATTCCTGTCGACAAAGTCGTCGATTCTGCCGCTCGTGGAGGAGGCAGTAATCATCCTCACGAGATGATTGAAGGATGGACTCGCTAAAAAACAAAAGAGAGCGTTTCCCCTGACGATCATCATCAGCCTCTCTCATCGCCAAGAGCCATCTCTCTGAATGTGGTTTTAATGTTTGGTGATCCAGTATTTCTTGCAAGGAGAGAAAGATAATTGTTAACTGTTATTGGATAATTTGTTTGGGTGCAAAATACTGTAAACACAGAACTAGGAACATTTTATAGTTAACATTTTACAGCGTTGGCGTTGTCATTTTTAAAAGTTTTAAACCTACTACTATTATGAGTCTAATGGTGTTAAAGGGCTAAACTCGCTCACTATGAGACTGCGCAGTTGACACTTCAACAAATCACAGAATAGTTTCATTGACAAGTAGCTTTTATACTGCCAGCTGTGTCAAGGTTAACCCTGACACCTGCCCTCTCAGAAAAGAACCACTGGTGGAAAGATGTCGTCCATCGGATGAGACATTAATCCTGGAGTAAATCCTCTGTTCGTTAAAGAACACACTGTATGACAGGGGCGGGGGTGGCTCAGTCGGTAGCGCGCCAGGCTCGTAATCTGTAGTTCCCAGGTTCGAGTCCCAGCTGGGTCAGCGTTGAGATTTATCTCCGCAAAATTCCCCCCCCCCCCGCCCTGCCCACGGTCAGTACGGGACACCGATGGGCTTGGAAAGGCCGCCGTCCGTCGGATGGGACGTTAAGCCGTGGCCCCGTGTGCGGGAAAGCCATACCCTCTGCACGTTAAAGAACACGCTGGATGGCCTTGACGGGAGGCTACCATCTGTCTCCCAACAGCTGTTCCAGTGGGTCCCCTCCCCCAACCTTCTGAGTCTTCGGGGTCCATGTGACCTGGCCATTTAGCCCATGGTGTGCAAAAAAGTGCCGCTCAGAGGTAAAACAACCCAACGTTAAAGAATACGCTGGATGGCCTTGACGGGAGGCTACCATCTGTCTCCCAACAGCTGTTCCAGTGGGTCCCCTCCCCCAATTTTCTCTGAGCCTTCGGGGTCCATGTGACCTGGCCATTTAGTCCATGGTGTGCAAAAAAGTGCCGCTCAGAGGTAAAACAACCCAACGTTAAAGAACACGCTGGATGGCCTTGACGGGAGGCTACCATCTGTCTCCCAACAGCTGTTCCAGTGGGTCCCCTCCCCCAACCTTCTCTGAGCCTTCGGGGTCCATGTGACCTGGCCATTTATCCCATGGTGTGCAAAAAAGTTCCGCTCAGAGGTAAAACAATCCAACGTTAAAGAACACGCTGGATGGCCTTGGCGGGAGGCTACCATCTGTCTCCCAACAGCTGTTCCAGTGGGTCCCCTCCCCCAACCTTCTCTGAGTCTTCGGGGTCCATGTGACCTGGCCATTTAGCCCATGGTGTGCAAAAAAGTGCCGCTCAGAGGTAAAACAACCCAACGTTAAAGAACACGCTGGATGGCCTTGACGGGAGGCTACCATTTGTCTCCCAACAGCTGTTCCAGTGGGTTCCCTCCCCCAACCTTCTCTGAGTCTTCGGGGTCCATGTGACCTGGCCATTTAGTCCATGGTGTGCAAAAAAGTGATGCTCAGAGGTAAAACAACCCAACCCTATTGTTAGGTCATTGGGGGAAGAGTTTTCCAGTGAATCCCTATCCAATCCCGAATCCTTTGTGTCCTTATAAACCTTGGCTATTTCGCTCATTATAGGCTCAACGTGCACCTCAATCTCTTAAACAACTCAATCATCACGCAACATCAGCTTTGACCTAGCCATAACAATTTCATCCCTGAAATTAATCATAACGGAGAATAACAACAACAACCTTTCCACGTACCAAACAACAGATTCGTTTTTTATACCAACCGCAATTCCTGGTGGTGAGCCATTTGCTCTTTTTCGTCCGCCGAGAGATTGTCGCCCTAACGATAATGGGAAAAATAAAGTTGCCTCTACGTCAATGCAAAGGAATCCTCTCCGTTGTAAATAATAACAAGGAGGAGGAGGAGGCCGTGTCTACGCTGAGCTTCCTCATCCCTTTTCTCGGCGCATGTGATGAGAGTGTGCGACGGATTCAAGGCGGCAAATGAATCACCGTGTAACGATCGCTTCGGCGCTCGTTGTTCACTCCATATCCAATGGATAATGGCTTTCTTGGGCAAGCCAGAGCTCCCATCTCCCACAACGCTATCTGCGAATGTAACATTTATGCGATCACACGACGCACCCCCCTCTACACGCAGGAACACATAATGCGCACCAACACAACTCCCATCTGTTCTGGAGCCTCACCGCTGTTCGGTCCCATCATCACGTACCCCGTAGCGGGCCCTCGGCCTGCCTCCTAAGGCCTTGCCGCTCATTCCATCAATCAATGTCGACCCTGCAACCAGACATTCTAGTACAACCATCACTGATGGGGTTTGTGTCTTGCTGCTCCTCTGTTTGCGTGTATTCTCTCTTTCTGTGTTGAGAGAAGACAGTGGCAAAAGAGGAGCTGGGTTTGGGAGTGGATGAGGGGGGGGGGGGAGGGCGACTAAGCCTATGCACTATCCCACACAACAAAATCTGGTCTGTCTCCCACCATACGCAATCCCGCGGCGGGCGTACGAGTCCCACTATGCACTTCATCCACATTTGTTGGGTCTAGAGATGAGAGCTTACCACGTGCATTGCGGAAAGGGATGAGGCTGTTTTACATTTGGGCCTTTTCCTCCCCCCATCCAGGAAGCTCAGGAAGCAAGCAAAGGCATTGCTCATCTAAGCTGCTTTATGTTGAACGATGGCAGAAAGAATTCTGCACGTTTTGTTTCGTAAATATAAGAGAGAAACTAGTCTTTTATCGTTTGAATGGGAGCTCACTGCAATATGCCACCCAAAGCATAAAAAGCCATTCAATAGCTGAAAAGTTTTGAAGCGCTTTTGGGTTTATAAGGTAAGGAACCGGATGTGACGTTCAAAGCGCGGGAAAAGCTTATCCTTATACATTTAAAATTCTGCTGTTGTGCATAAGTCATACAATTTGTCATTCTGTTGCATTATAGCTATTAGAGCTATCAGAGAGATCTATTCTTTCCCCAGTTCTTTGGGGCACGTGGATCCTTAAACACAGATTTTTCCCCCAGTAAACCTGGGTTGGGTTGGGTTGTTTTACCTCTCAGCGACACTTTTTTGCACACCATGGGCTAAATGGCCAGGTCACAAGGACCCCGAAGGCTCAGAGAAGGTTGGGGGAGGGGACCCACTGGAACAGCTGTTGGGAGACCGATGGTTGCCTCCCGTCAAGGCCATCCAGCGTGTTCTTTAACGTGCACATGGTATGGCTCTCCTACAAACGGAGCGACGGCTTAACGTCCCATCCGACGGACGGCGGCCTTTCCAAGCCCATCGGTGTCCCCTACTGACCGTGGGCAGGGCGGGGAATTTTGCGGAGATAAATCTCAACGCTGACCCAGCTGGGACTCGAGCCTGGGAACTACAGATTACGAGCCTGGCGCGCTACCGACTGAGCCACCCCCGCCCCTCAGATTAACCCTCAAAAATGCTCACTTTTCTCAGTCGCTGTTTGTCCAGAAGGCAGACCATAAATGCTGCTGGTAAATGATCTCTGTCGATTATCATTTTCACTTCTCTATTAATCATTGCATAGACATTGCTCAGATATTGCATCAATTTCGCTTTAGCATATCCTTTCGTAAGAATATAACAAATTAAACACTGGAAAAGATGGGGCGGGGGTGGCTCAGTCGGTAGCGCGCCAGGCTCGTAATCTGTAGTTCTCAGGTTCGAGTCCTGGATGGGTCAGCGTTGAGATTTATCTCCGCAAAATTTCCCCGCCCTGCCCACGGTCAGTAGGGGACACCGATGGGCTTGGAAAGACCGCCGTCCGTCGGATGGGACGTTAAGCCGTGGCCCCGTGTGCGGGAGAGCCATACCCTGTGCATGTTAAAGAACACGCTGGATGGCCTTGACGGGAGGCTACCATCTGTCTCCCAACAGCTGTTCCAGTGGGTCCCCTCCCCCAACCTTCTCTGAGCCTTCGGGGTCCATGTGACCTGGCCATTTAGCCCATGGTGTGCAAAAAAGTGCATCTCAGAGGTAAAACAACCCAACCCAACTGGAAAAGATTACCGTTTTGGATTATTTTGAAATTCTTCATGGAAGAAGTCTTGAAGATTCTGCACATTAAACCAGTTTCTGCCATACGATCCACGTGCTCGTAATTCCTTCCCCCCCCCCCTGCTCATTCGATTGTTAAAAAGATGCCAATGCTTCGGTGATTTGATTTATAAAAAAAATTCAGGGTTTGGTAATGAGATCACAAAATTCCGAAATGGAAATGACAAAACACGACACAAAAGCCACAAGAATCTTGTAAATTTTGACGAAAATCCTAGGATTGGGGGAGTTGTTGGGTTGGGTTGTTTCACCTCTGAACGGCACTTTTTTTGCACACCATGGGTTAAATGGCCAAGTCACAAGGACCCAGAAGGCTCAGAGAAGGTTGGGGGAGGGGATCCACTGGAACAGCTGTTGGGAGATAGATGGTAGCCTCCCGTCAAAGGCCATCCAGCGTGATCTTTAACGTTGGGTTGTTTTACCTCTGAGCGGCACTTTTTTGCACACAATGGGCTAAATGATCAGGTCACAAGGACCCCGAAGGCTCAGAGAATGTTGGGGGAGGGGACCCACTGGAACAGCTGTTGGGAGACAGGTGGTAGCCTTCCGTCAAGGCCATCCAGCGTGTTCTTTAACGTACACAGTGTATGGCTCTCCCAGACACGGAGCCACGGCTGGATTGGGGGAGAATGTGACAAAGACCCCTATAGGAGATTTGATGAAAAGTAGACTTTTGAGATGGAGTTGGGAAAGGCACTAAGATTTATTTGATGAAGGGCAGGAAGGGTAGAATAGACTCACTATACAATGGTTTATGCAGATGGGGCTTGCTGAAAAATTATGGTGTAAATTTTACATAGATGAATGCGACAGACAGTATGGCTGTTGCATGCATTCGACCACGTCTTAATTTCCCACATGAAGGACGACTTCCTTTCCAGTATAAATGGTGCCCCGTTTCCGCAGGGAGTAAATTATCGTCACGTACTTACATAATCCTTTGTCTTGCGCTTTGTACACTTCGCCAGAGTTAATGGCTGCAAAATTTCGCATCTACCTAACTGATGGAGTTGACAAATTGCTCGACACTAAGGAAATATCACCCTGGTCGGAAGATAAGCCATCTGCATCCTCGAGGGAGTCACTTGTGGTCGTGGCAAACGAACTTTGCGCTTTTCCTCGCCTGGGGTGAACTTAAGTCTTGACGGCCGATAACGAGGAGCGGCGAATGTTCTCTGTTATCGCTTTCAGTGGCAAATGATAATGCTAAAAGCGTCAGCCTCAGAGGAAGAGGTGGAAGACAGAAAACGGGAGTCATTTCTCACGCAGTCGGTCGGAAGATGTCATAGTCGCATCAGGAGAAGTTCCGCGAGAAGATGGAGAGAGAATGAAGATCTCTGCAGCATCTTTTTTTTCTCTCTCTCGTCTGTTTTAAAGACGGGAATGCATTTTTTCAAGCGTTTTCATTCGCTCATTTTTCTTGACGCATGAGGGTCAATAGAGAACAGTTGCTATGGAGAGTTGTTTTACCTCTGAGCGGCACTTTTTTGCACACCATGGGCTAAATGGCCAGGTCACATGGACCCCGAAGGCTCAGAGAAGGTTGGGGGAGGGGACTCACTGGAACAGCTGTTGGGAGACAGATGGTAGCCTCCCGTCAAGCCATCCAGCGTGATCTTTAAAGTTGTGTTGTTTTACCTCTGAGCGGCACTTTTTTGCACACCATGGGCTAAATGGCCAGGTCACAAGGACCCCGAAGGCTCAGAGAAGGTTGGGGGAGGGGACCCACTGGAACAGCTGTTGGGAGACAGATGGTAGCCTCCCGTCAAGGCCATCCAGCATGTTCTTTAACGTTGGGTTGTTTTACCTCTGAGCGGCACTTTTTTGCACACCATGGGCTAAATGGCCAGGTCACAAGGACCCCGAAGGCTCAGAGAAGGTTAGGGGAGGGGACCCACTGGAACAGCTGTTGGGAGACAGATGGTAGCCTCCCATCAAGGCCATCCAGCGTGTTCTTTAACGTTGGGTTGTTTTACCTCTGAGCGGCACTTTTTTGCACACCATGGGCTAAATGGCCAGGTCACAAGGACCCCGAAGGCTCAGAGAAGGTTAGGGGAGGGGACCCACTGGAACAGCTGTTGGGAGACAGATGGTAGCCTCCCATCAAGGCCATCCAGCGTGTTCTTTAACGTTGGGTTGTTTTACCTCTGAGCGGCACTTTTTTGCACACCATGGGCTAAATGGCCAGGTCACAAGGACCCCGAAGGCTCAGAGAAGGTTAGGGGAGGGGACCCACTGGAACAGCTGTTGGGAGACAGATGGTAGCCTCCCATCAAGGCCATCCAGCATGTACTTTAACGTTGGGTTGTTTTACCTCTGAGCGGCACTTTTTTGCACACCATGGGCTAAATGGCCAGGTCACAAGGACCCCGAAGGCTTAGAGAAGGTTAGGGGAGGGGACCCACTGGAACAGCTGTTGGGAGACAGATGGTAGCCTCCCGTCAAGGCCATCCAACGTGTTCTTTAACGTGCACAGGGTATATGGATCTCCCGCACACGGGATCACGGTTTAATGTCCCATCCGACGGGCGAAGGTCTTTCTAAGCCCATCGGTGTCCCCTTCTGACCATGCAGGGAATTTTGAAGAAATAAAACTCAACGCTGGCCCATCTGGGACTCGAACCTGGGAACTGCAGATTACGAGCCTGGCGCGCTACAAACTGAGCCACCCTCGCTCCGTTTCGTCTGCTGTTTAGACCAGTATATGGTTAGTTTTACCGTTCCGGTAGCCAAGTGGTTATCGCGCTTGTCTACTGCTGAAAGGGACCTGGATTCGATCCTGGATTAAGGTATGTATCCTTGTGTTATCTTTCTGCTGAGGTCTCGCCATCCTCACAGATCATTTGTATGGCATATTACACTGACGGGCTCCTGTCTGCAGCTATCTCCTCTGTTTCAAGCAGAAGCTTGAGGTCGAATTTTTTCTTATTTTTGCACACAGTAGACTAAATGACCTGATATTTTTTCCTCATCCTATCTTTGGATCCTTGAAACTCCCCCAATCCTAGGATTTTCGTCAAAATTTACAAGATTCTTGTGGCTTTTGTGTCGTGTTTTGTCATTTCATTAAATCTTCCATATTTCGGAATTTTGTGATCTCATTACCAAACCCCATATCATCAAGGAAACAATGTATTAGGAAGAAAAGAGGTATTGTGAGAAAAGAATGTATTTAGGAGGAAAAGAAGTATCAGAGAGAAAAAAAAGTATTTCCGAAAAGTGGTATTTTGGGAAAGGGAGCTATCATCAAAAGAGGGGTATCGTGAGAAAAGAATATATTAGGAAGAAAAGAGGTATCGTGAGAAAAGAATATATTAGGAAGAAAAGAGGTATCGCGAGAAAAAAAATGTATTTAGGAGGAAAAGAAATATCAGAGAAAAAAGTATTTCCGAAAAGAGGCATTTTGGGAAAGGGAGCTATCATCAAAAGAGAGGTATCGTGAAAAAAGAATATATTAGGAAGGAAAGAGGTATCGCGAGAAAAAATGTATTTAGGAGGAAAAGAAGTATCAGAGAAAAGGGTATTTCCGAAAAGAGTTATTTTGGGAAAGGGAGCTATTATCAAAAGAGGGGTATCGTGAAAAAAGAATATATTAGGAAGAAAAGAGGTATCATGAGAAAAAAATGTATTTAGGAGGAAAAGAAGTATTAGAAAAAAAGGTATTTCCGAAAAGAGGTATTTTGGGAAAGGGAGCCATCGTCAAAAGAGGGGTATCGTGAGAAAAGAATATATTAGGAAGAAAAGAGGTATCGCGAGAAAAAATGTATTTAGGAGGAAAAGAAGTATCAGAGAAAAAAGTATTTCTGAAAAGAGGTATTTTGGGAAAGGGAGCTATCATCAAAAGAGAGGTATCGCAAGAAAACAATGTATTAGGAGGAAAAAAAAGTATCAAGAGAAAAATAGGTGTAAAAAAAAACGCATTATTTCGGGAAAAGGAGCTGTAATCAAAAGAGAGGTATAGTGAGAATGCATTATGAGAAAAAGAAGTATTACAAACTGAAACCGAAAAAGAGGTATTTCGGGAAAAAGAGGTAGAAACGGAATCATCAGCGCACCAGGTATCCGAAAAGATGGTGTTATCAGACTACAAAATATGCCGTTAGTGGGAAATGTCAAAAGCCAAAGCCTATCAAAAGACAAGAAATATTGATCGTTGGAGTGTAGCTGAGCCATTTGAACCGCAAAGCAGCGCGGCACATCAGAAGATCGCTTTTTCAACTGCTGGGCATTGATTTCGCTTTGTCTAGACGTCGTTAACAAAAACTAATGCTAATAACCGTCGTTCGAAAATCATTAGTGCATTGCGCGTAAGAAAAATGAACCAGAAATTAACTCTGCAATTAAAAGGAATCAAATCAAAAAGTTTTTCTCCCCCCCCCCAATACTTGCGTTTGACCCGTGCATTTTACGAAATCGGTGTATTGGATGCGTTGGCCTAAGGGCAGATTGTCGTCAGCGCATCAGCATCAAAAAACAATATTCAGCAAGCGAGCAGAAATTCTTTGAGGCCAAAAGTC
This sequence comes from Ryuthela nishihirai, assembly GCA_038380435.1. Lineage (NCBI taxonomy): Eukaryota > Metazoa > Arthropoda > Arachnida > Araneae > Heptathelidae > Ryuthela > Ryuthela nishihirai. The sequence continues at coordinate 65,964,769 of JAWZYU010000019.1, read as the reverse complement.
GAATCGAGAATTTATTTTGCAAACCTCAAATGAAAAACCACTGAGGTGATGAGCTGGAGGCTGTAGCGGGACTTCAAAAGAGTTCTCCCTCTAAAATCATCCTGCCCTTTTTAATTATAACGGGATAACCTCAAACACTCTTTTTTTTAAGGATAAAAATCGATAAATTTTCTGCAGCTCATTCTTCTATTTACCATCAGCCAGAATATCAGCTATTCTCTCTTGTTCGATTTTCTGCCTCGTGATTCCCCCCTCCCCTTCCTCCCTTCCGTGGTAAGTTCTTTGAACAAAATTTACAGATTTTTTTTAAATGAGGTGAATTCTATCATTCGTCGACTAAAAAAATTAGTTTTTTTCCCCTTTCGTTCATGCTTGAAAGGTTTTGAAATCGAAATGTGGACAGGGTTGTTGGGTTGTTTTACCTCTGAGCGGCACTTTTTTGTACACCATGGGCTAAATGGCCAGGTCACATGGACCCCGAAGGCTCAGAGAAGGTTGGGGGAGGGGACCCACTGGAACAGCTGTTGGGAGACAGATGGTAGCCTCCCGTCAAGGCCATCCAGCGTGTTCTTTAACGTGCACAGGGTATGACTCTCCCGCACACGGAGCCACGGACGTCCCATCCGACGGACGGCGGCCTTTCCGAGCCCATCGGTGGGCCTACTGACTGAAGCCTACTGACCGTGGGCAGGGCGAGGAGTTTTGCGGAGATAAATCTCAACGCTGACCCAGCTGGGACTCGAACCTGGGAACTACAGATTACGAGCCTGGCGCGCTACCAACTGAGCCACATCCGGCCCCAAATGTGGACAGAATTGTTCTTCTAGAGAGAGAGAGCACGGCTCATACCAAATACCTTAATTTATGCATTAAATTACTGTTGGATTGTTAAGAGGGGTCTTGTGACCCCTGGGGTTCTTGTGACCTGGCCACTTATCCCATTGTGTGAAAAAAAAAAGTGCGACTCACAAGTAAAACAACCCAACCTATCTTCAGTAATTAAATATCAGCAACATGGAGCCTTCGGTTATTTTTAGGCATTATATCTCTTCCATTTAATCAATATCTCTTAGGATTTATAATTATGTTAATCGTAGAAATTGAAAATTTCTGATTTTAAAATGAAAAGATTTTAAAATGAATTTTATTATTATGTGATGAGAAAATTAAAGCCTTTAATGCGTTTATAATAGCCTTTAATGCAAAGAGTAAACAATGGATTAGCAGCATTCAAGATGTCTTTATGGGATCAGAGGGTCTGTCCAGTGAGTCTCCTCCCGCCCCAACCTTCTCTGAACCCTCGGGTTGTTTGTGACTTTGCCATATAGCCCATTGTTGCGAAAAAGTGCCGCTCAGAGGGAAAACAACCCATCCCAATGGAGACCCAGATTTAGAAAAATGTTTAGGGGTGAAACCAAAGTGATCGAACCAGAAGATGTTTCGGTTTATATATATATCTTTTTTCTCTCCTTTTTAGTGTGGGGTGGGGGCGGGGATGGCTCAGTCGGTAGCGCTCCAGGCTCGTTATCTGTAGTTTCCAGGTTCGAGTCCCAGCTGGGTTAGCGTTGAGATTTATCTCCGCAAAACTCCACGCCCTGTTCACTGTCAGTAGGGGACACCGATGGGCTTGGGAAGACCGCTGTCCGTCGGATGGAACGTTAAGCCGCGGACCAGTGTGGGGGAGAGCCATACCCTGTGCACGTTAAAGAACACGCTAGATGGCCTTGACGGAATACTACCATCTGTCTCCCCATAGCTGTTCCAGTGGGTCCCCTCCCCCAACCTTCTCTGAGCCTTCGGGATCCATGTGACCTGGTCATTTAGCCCATGGTGTGCAAAAAAAGTGCCGCTCAGAGGTAAAACAACCCATCGTTAAAGAATACGCTGGATGGCCTTGACGGGAGGCTACCATCTGTCTCCCAACAGCTGTTCCAGTGGGTCCCCTCCCCCAACCACCTTCTCTGAGCCTTCGGGGTCCATGTGACCTGGCCATTTAGTCCATGGTGTGCAAAAAAGTGCCGCTCAGAGGTAAAACAACCCAACCCAACTTTCGACAGGTCGCGACTAAAACTATTACTAATCTTTTTATTAGTTTAGGACTGAATTTCCTGCATTCAATTGTTGGTAGTAGTTTTACAGCAAAAAAAACGTGTCTGCATTAGGAATTTAATTTTTAGCTGTTATTTTGCTTAAAATGGCATGTCAAGTCAAGGGCGTTGTACAGTGGGCTCGCACGAAGCCATTTTAAGTTTTGTTTTCTAGTTCACCAAGAACACTCTTTTCATTTATTAAAAAATATATTATTATACCGTTATTTTTGCTTTACTCTTTATTATGGGTGGTCACATTATTAGAGTGACTGTTGTTATTGGCAGCGAACTATTGACGCAATGGGGGGCGGTGGTGGTTCAGTCGGTAGCGCGCCAGGCTCGTGATCTGTAGTTTCCAGGTTCAAGTGGGGCGGGGTGGCTCAGTCGGTAGCGCACCAGGCTCGTAATCTGCAGTTCCCAGGTTCGAGTCCCAGCTGGGTCAGCGTTGAGATTTATCGCCACAAAATTCAACGCCCTGCCAACGGTCAGTAGGGGATACCGATGGGCTTGGAAAGGCCGCCGTCCGTCGGATGGGACGTTAAGCCGTGGCCCCGTGTGTGGGAGAGCCATACCCTGTGCACGTTAAAGAACACGCTGGATGGCCTTGACGGGAGGCTACCATCTGTCTCCCAACAGCTGTTCCAGTGGGTCCCCTCCCCAAACCTTCTCTGAGCCTTCGGGGTCCATGTGACCTGGCCATTTAGCCCATGGTGTGCAAAAAAGTGCCGCTCAGAGGTAAAACAACCCAACGTTAAAGAACACGCTGGATGGCCTTGACGGGAGGCTACCATCTGTGTCCCAACAGTTGTTCCAGTGGGTCCCCTCCCCCAACCTTTTCTGAGCCTTCGGGGTCCATGTGACCTGGCCATCCAGCGTGTGCAAAAAAGTGCCGCTCAGAGGCAAAACAACCTAAACCCAAACGCCCGCAACATTAAGCTCTATGATTGATCCAAGTCAATTACAGGTTCTGTCCATCATAACCGTCTGCTATATTGCTGAAGGGACCTCATTGGTCTAAAAGTTCTGCTTTTTATTACAAATTTAGGATTGCGGCACTTTTAGCTGGTTGTGTTTTTTTGCGCTTCAGTGAGCTATAAGAAAATGCACGAGGGCTTAAATAATTTGGGTTGGGTTGTTTTACCTCTGAGCGGCACTTTTTTGCACACCATGGGCTAAATGGCCAGGTCACATGGACCCCGGAAGGCTCAGAGAAGGTTGGGGGAGGGGACCCACTGGAACAGCTGTTAGGAGACAGATGGTAGCCTCCCGTCAAGGCCATCCAGCGTGTTCTTTAACGTTGGGTTGTTTTACCTCTGAGCGGCACTTTTTTGCACACCATGGGCTAAATGGCCAGGTCACAAGGGCCCCGAAGGTTCAGAGAAGGCTCAGAGTCAGAGAATTCCCCGAAGGCTCAGAGAAGGTTGGGGGAGGGGACCCACTGGAACAGCTGTTGGGAGACAGATGATAGCCTCCCGTCAAGGCCATCCAGCGTGTTCTTTAACGTGCACAGGGTATGGCTCTCTCCCGCACACGGGGCCATGGCTTAACGTCCCATCCGACGGACGGCGGCCTTTCCAAGCCCATCGGTGTCCCCTACTGACCGTGGGCAGGGCGGAGAATTTTGCGGAGATAAATCTCAACGCTGACCCAGCTGGGACTCGAACCTGGGAACTACAGATTACGAGCCACCCCTACAAGTTTTTGTAAAAACTGTTCTGTTTTCAGTGATATTTTCGACTGCACAGCTTTAAGGACAATGTTTTTCGGGTACTTTAAAAAGGGTTTGATTTATTGTAAATGATACCTTCAATATTGAAACTATGGCTATAAATTTTATGGAATTGCCACATTGTTTCTCAGAAACAAAAATGGAGCGCTGTTGTTAAGGAAATAAGAAGAAATTGATAATAGCTGAAAATTCAGCGGGTTTTTTTTTCGTTGCAATATTCTTAAGCGAAACTTTATTGAGCAACAACAATCCTTTTTTTTCTCATCTTGGCGAATCTTTTGATGAAAATGAAAGCCAAACGCCACCCAAGAGGAAATGAATCGCCTGTTATGTTTCTCCTGATTGTTCTTCGTCATGTAAGACTTTAATTTAAATCCGCTTGTAGAATAATTCCGTTGTTCTGCTTCTGCTTGCTTCATTACTACATTCTTCAACCCAAACCCCACCGGAAGTCCTACCTGCTTCTCTCTATTCCTCCATCCTCTCCTCTTCCGGAAACAGTTTTTTTTTTATCTTCTTTCAATTTACAAAGAACACATAAAAGTGAAGAGGGTGAAACAGTCCCTACCCCTCCACGATCGCTCCTCGCAGCCAATAACATAACTTGGGATGCCTCTGCGCGCGCTCTCCCATCCATTCTCCCGCACTCTCTTCTCTCCCTCCGTTGCTAACCAGGTTAACAGTTTCCATGGTAACTCAGGAGGGCTTCCAGTTATTTACTTGCTTAGAGATTCCGTGCGCCATGGTGGATTGCTAAACAGCGCAGACCTTCCGATGACGACGGCGGCGTTAATGCAATATTGGGAAAGGGGTTGGGGTGGGCTTCGTGTGGAGGGATTCTTACGCTTCTGGCGGAGCGAAGGCGGTGCCGTTGCCAAGTGGAAAGGAGTGCTACACGCAAAAAAACCACTTGTGTGAGATGGACGGCTCTGTTTGGCCGAGGAGCCAGTCACCTTACCTGAGTAACGTAATTGAATCGCGGCTTCACAGTGTTTATGTAGTATGTGGTGGCTGCAAGCGCTTTAGCCGTTTGGGGCGGGTGGGTTTTGATTGCAAAATGCGTCAAAGCTAAGACGCGAGTGTGGTGCTCGCCAGGGATAGTGGTGGTGCGGCATCAGGTGAGAGCGAGGAGCAGTTTTTTAACCTCTGCCTTGAAGCCTAGTTGGAGGGCGATGTTTGGAAAAGCGAACGAAATATTCTTGTAATCTAATCGAAGCTTCTACTATGTTGCTTTAAACAAAATGCAGTTTGAGGTTGGAATATTTATAATGAAAGCAATTTTGATTATATTTAAACTTATAAAATGAAAATGATGGTTAACAAAGCTCTAAGAATTCTTTGTTTCCATAAACTGGATGGAAGGAAATTGAATTCCTCCTAAAAGGTTGTTTTTAATTCATCATCTATAAAATTATTTATCCCCTCTCCCCCCCCCCAAAAAAAAAGGTTTTTTATCTAGATTTTGAGAATTTTTTAGCCCCAGGTAAGGCATGGATGTATGTGTCGTTTTTCTGCTGAGGTCCTGCCATCCTCATAGACCTTCTACTTTGGCATATAAACTGACAGACTCCTGTCAGACCTCTGTGGCAAGCAGCTGCTTGAGGGGGTATTTATTTTTATTTTATTTACATTGGATCGTGTGAGCTCACAAAGACCTGGATCGTGTGGGCCCACTCACAGAAATACTGAGCGTGTGCAGTTACCGTTCACAGCAAACTGGAGCGTTGCAGTAACTGCACACGCTCCAGTTTGCTGTGAACGGTAACTGGAGCGTGTACAGTTGCTGTACACGTTCCTGAGGTCCTGCCATCCTCTCAGACCTTCTACTGTGGCATATAAACTGACAGGCTCCTGTCAGACCTCTGTGGCAAGCAGCTGCTTGAAGGTTTTTTTTTTTAAAGCAGTTCTATAAGTGAAGTAAAACAACGTAAAAGAGAAACGATATCAAAAAATTTGACATCATCAATTCGCAAATCCTTAATCGTAGGAGATTATTTATTAACAGATAGGGATTTGAGTTAAGAACAGGCCAATCTCTCTTAATCGCCATTTACAAGAGTAAATAAAAATAAAAAATAAATCCCCCCTCAAGCAGCTGCTTGCCACAGAGGTCTGACAGGAGCCTGTCAGTTTATATGCCATAGTAGAAGGTCTGAGAGGATGGCAGGACCTCAGGAACGTGTACAGCAACTGTAGACGCTCCAGTTACCGTTCACAGCAAACTGGAGCGTGTGCAGTTACTGCACACGCTCCAGTTTGCTGTGAACGGTAACTGCACACGCTCAGTATTTCTGTGAGTGGGCCCACACGATCCAGGTTTTTGTGAGCTCACATGATCCAATGTAAATAAAATAAAAATAAATATCCACTCAAGTAGCTGCTTGCCACAGAGGTCTGACAGGAGCCTGTCAGTTTATATGCCACAGTAGAAGGTCTGAGAGGATGGCAGGACCTCAACAGAAAAACAGGTCCCGTAGATCAGTAGCCAAGCGCGCTAACCACTCGGCCACGGGACGGACTCATTTACAAGAGTACTGGACATAATTGTAGAAATATAAAATGTGCAATATGTAAAATTTCAGAAATCAATTTGAGTGGTTTAGAGTTATGAACGTTTGCAAACTTTTTGTTATCTTAAGTCAAAACCTATCACTGACAACTGAGACAGTTTTACAGCAAAGAGTGGATGTGGTAGCTCAGTCGGTAGCGTTGTGGGTTGGGTTGTTTTACCTCTGAACGGCACTTTTTTGCACACCATGGGCTAAATGGCCAGGTCACATGGACCCCGAAGACTCGGAGAAGGTTGGGGGAGGAGACCCACTGGAACAGCTGTTGGGAGACAGATGGTAGCCTCCCGTCAAGGCCATCCAGCGTGTTCTTTAACGTGCACAGGGTATGGCTCTCCCGCACACGGAGCACAGCTTACTGTCCCATCCGACGGACGGCGGCCTTTCCAAGCCCATCGGTGTCGCCTACTAACCGTGGGCAGGGCGGGGGAATTTTTCGGAAAAAAATCTCGACGCTGACCCAGCTGGGACTCGAACCTGGAAACTACAGATAACGAGCCTGGCGCGCTACCGACTGAGCCACCCCCGCCCGTCGGTAGCGTGCCAGACTCTTAATCTGAAGTTCCCAGATTAATAATAATAAGTATTATCTATACTAAAATAATCCCACTAAGCCGAAGCTTATCAGCGGGAATGTACATATATGATTTTACAGATATGATCTAGATTACATCAGTAGTACATAAAACGAAGGAGAGAAAATATAATAATAAATGAAAAAGAAAACCGACAAAAAGATGAAAGTTTCCAAATAAAAACATCATTTTTTCATCAACCACTGAAATAATTTTTCCTTAACATAATTTTTTTTAAGTTAACTATTTCTCTAGGAAGCAAGTTAAATAGGTAGGGAATTTGATATTCTTTGGAATTTCGTCCGTAATTATTATAAAATTTTGGTTGTTTCAAAAAACCCATAGCCTTTTTTCTAGTAAACTTATTGTGGCAAATATTTTGCTTATAGGTCTCATCAAAGAAGTTATTGATAACAGAAACAAACACATATAAACTTTCAATAGGTAAAATTTTGAGCAAACTGAATATATCATCTTTCGTTGTAAGGGAATACACCTATCCCTCGATTTACACTGAAGATAGGTTCCGCACAAAACCGTGTAAATCGAAATCTTGGATTTTGCTATGTAAAACCATGTAAAACGAAAAAAAACACTAAAATGTTCATAATTCAGTTTCGATTTACATGGTTTTGATTTCGATTACACGGATTTCGATTTACACGGTTTTGTGCGGAACCTATCTTCAGTGTAAATCGAGGGATAGGTGTATTTAACTTCTGAATTACACAATCATTTTAGCAAACTATATTGTATTCTTTTAATTTTATTTAATTCTGTCTTATAGGCTGTCCCATAAACTGTTATCCCATACCTAATTATAGATTCAAAAAGTGCTTTATATACTAAAATAGTTATCTGTGTATCAACAAACAAGTTAAGTTTCCTAATTTTAAATGCTACAAATCGTAGTCTAGGTAAATTATTTCGTTTACTTCTTCTATTTTAGGACAATTGCATATACCAGGTGATAAACCATCCAGCATAGTACAATTTATTCGATGCTTAGTAATTCTTCTATTAAGTGTAGGTTGTTGAGAACCAATACACATAAATTTAGTTTTTTTCTCGCTTACACTCAGTTTGTTAAGAGAAAACCATTTAATTGCTTTATTGAAATCATTTTGTAGATTGCAAATAGCGTATTCTAAATCAGAGTGGAAGTTGATTAGCACTGTATCATCAGCATACATATATAATTTACTATCGAAATTAATATTAGCCAAATCATTTATGTGTATTTGGAATAGCATAGGGCCGAGAATAGATCCTTGTGGAACTCCAAAATTGATCTGAAATTTATCGCTAAAATTATCATTTACTTTCATAATTATTTCTCTACGTAATAAGTAGCTTTTAAACCATTCAAAAATATTCCCTCTTATACCAAGTAAATATAATTTCCGTAGAAAGATATCAATGTCAACTGAATCAAATGCTTTATTTAAGTCCATAAATGCCGCAACGCATTTCTTTCCTATATTTAAATTAATATTTATATTATTAATAAGATCTTCCAAAAGACTTTGCGTTCCCATACCTTTACGGAACCCAAATTGATGACTTGACAGAAAATTTATTTTATTCAAAAAATTTTGCAAGCGATCTCCAACGTTCGAGTCCCACCTGGGCTAGTGTGGAAATTTATTTTTGCAAAATTCTGCTCTGCCCTCGGTCATTAGGAGAGGCACAGAAAGTCTGTCGGGGGGAGGGGGGGGGGAACCTTGGAGGACATGAGACACGAAGGTTGCCAGATCACTAATTTCTAAAAAAATCGCTGCCAGATATTTTTTCTGAATTCTGTAATCAACCATAGTGTTCGGATGCTTTTTTGAGCGACTGTACATCTTAAAAAAACATTCTTCTCTCTGATACTTAAAATCACTTTCTGCACTATTTTTTTGCCCGTAATGGATACCTACCATCTCCAATCTACTGTCCTCGTTAGTCATAAAAAAAAGTATTTAATGAAAAAAATTCTGAAATAATTCTCCAGCGCTTTGACTGATAATTTTGTCCAACTGTATGCGTTTCAGAGAATATAAAAACTTCTTCAATGAAGTTTTCTTTCTTCCTGGTTGGAGTGAAGTGTTAAATTCATTTTTTGTTTCTTCTCCAGTTACTTTCCCGAGTCGTGTCCTGATCTCCCACATTTTCTCTGGCTTGGATATTTAAGCCCAAATGTTCAGAAACAAGTTTCAACTGATGGATGAAGAAACACGCCCAGCCGAACTCGATCTGTCTATGGTCATTATTGATATTTCAATTAAGCACCAAACTGCAACAGAAAGATAACGATCTCTGCAAAAGAAGTCATCAAATCAATTACTGTCACACGCAATGCACGATTCGCGTGGAGGAGAAAGCCCCGAAATACGTTTAATCTGCGAGGAGCGCTGGAGCCAAGCCAGAGATTTAGAAAGAGGGCCATGAATTCAATATCGAAGACAATTTTCTTCTTCGGGTGTCGTTTAGAGTTTATGACTCATCTATTGCTTTAAAAGAGAAAGAAAACTTTCGAAGTCATTTCGTTCGAAGAGCATTTATCGCCACTCGCACTGCCGACGACGTGAAATCGAGAAAACATTTTAGACTCAATGTATACGCTCTCTGTTCCGAATATGGTTGTAAATTCGTGGCGCACGTCACGAGGGATTGTTTTGGCTTTCAATTGCTGTAAAATGGTCTTCAATAAAAGTGTCAGAAGCCGTCGTAAAATAAAGATGGTGGCAGCAGTATCCTTTTACCCCGTCTGCAAAGGAAAACATTCCGCTGCCTCAAGATTGCGAACAAAACTCTACCTGCAAAATAAGGAGACGTTAAATTTCCTCTTTTCGCTACGGGAACTGCCCAGAGATAAGAACACTAGACTCATCCTTTGATAAGTATATCGTCTTTTTAGTTGAAAACAGGAATAAACCGGCATTAGCTCTTGGCAAATTTTAAATATATAAAAGCAGATGGGATGAGCTGGGTGAAAAGGGAAGTGAAATTCTTGAAACATGCGATGGAGTCACGCGATCGTTTCTCTCCTCCGAGCTATCCAGATGTTTCCATGGAAATGGGCATCTCTCTTTTTTTTTGCTGTCGTTTATGCGCGTGTGACAGATGAGGATTTTATGAGTCGGAAGGAAGATTATGCCAATAGAAGAAGATAAAACTATTCTTATTCTTACAGACAAAGCGACTGACGAATTCTTCAAGCAAAAGTGTGACAGAATTAGAATCCTTTTTTTTTATTAGGATTCTTTTTTTATTCACTGATTAATGGCCTGGAAAATGAAGGTTAAAAATATATTGGACGAATTTTGATTGGACAAATTTTGAATAAAAGTATATTGGACAAATTTTGAATAAAAGTAGATTGGACAAAAGGAAAAACATGCAATAGTTGTTTTCTTTTCCTTTGTTTTACTTTTTTTTTTGGCACAAAATGGGCCAAATGGCCAGGTTACAAAGACACCATGATTCAGGGCAAGCCGAGGAAGGGTTTTGAGTAAAGTTGTTTTTTTTAACTTTAGAAGCGTTGAGTTTTTTTTTCTGTGCACTGGGCTAAATGGCCAGTTCATTCATAAGGGACCCCCAAGGGCTCAGAGAAGGCTATCCACTAGGCGGCTGTTAAGGGACAGACATCGAACCATCCCATCAATGCTATCATATGTATTCTCCTGAATTGGGCATTTTTAGCTCTGAGCTGCCCGTTTTTTGACAAAATGGGCTAAATGGTCAGGTTACAAAGACACCAAGGGTTCAGATAAGGTTTGGGAAAAGGTTGTTGGGTTGTTGTTTTACCTCTGAGCGGCACTTTTTTGCACACCATGGGCTAAATGGCCAGGTCACATGGACCCCGAAGGCTCAGAGAAGGTTGGGGGAGGGGACCTACTGTAACAGCTGTTGGGAGACAGATGGTAGCCTCCCGTCAAGGCCATCCAGAGTGTTCTTTAACGTGCACAGGGTATGGCTCTCCCGTACACGGGGCCACGGCTTAACGTCCCATCCGACGGACGGCGATCTTTCCAAGCCCATCGGTGTCCCCTACTGACGCGGGCAGGGCGGGGAGTTTTACGGAGATAAATCTCAACGCTGACCCAGCTGGGACTCGAACCTGGGAACTACAGATTACGAGCCAGGCGCGCTACCAACTGAGCCCCCCCCCGCCCCTTTGGGGAAAGGAAAATAACTGGAAGTTGTTAAGAGAAAGTTGGTAGCCTCCCATCAAGGCCATTCAGCCTGTTCTTTAACGTGCACAAGGTATGACTCTCCCGCACACGGAACCACGGATTATGTCCCATTCGACGGACGGTCGTCTTTTCCAGTTCATTGGTGTTCCCTTTCTCACCGAGGGCAGAGAGGGGTTTAGTGAAGGTAAATCTCAACGGTGGCACAGGTGAGACTCGAACCTAGAAACTGAAGATTACGAAAAAAGCCAACATCGGCTCCATTAGCCTGAATACGAAACCACGACTTCATGTCATGGATGCTTCCTGGATGACGTCTCTCCTTACTTAGATGTCATCTCTGTGATGCATTGCAGTAGGGGACACCGATGGGCTTAGAAAGGCCGCCGTCCGTCGGATGGGAAGTTAAGCCGTGGCGCCATGTGCGGGAGAGCCATACCCTGTGCACGTTAAAGAACACGCTGGATGGCCTTGACGGGAGGCTACCATCTGTCTCCCAACAGCTGTTTCAGTGGGTCCCCTCCCCCAACCTTTTTTGAGCCTTCGGGGTCCTTGTGACCTGGCCATTTAGCCCATGGTGTGAAAAAAGTGCCGCTAAGAGGTAAAACAGTCCAACCCATTAAAGAACACGCTGGATGGCCTTGACGGGAGGATACCATCTGTCTCCCAACAGCTGTTTCAGTGGGTCCCTTGGGGCGTGGGTGGCTCAGTCGGTAGCGCGCCTGGCTCGTAATCTGTAGTTCCCAGGTTCGAGTCCCAGCTAGGTCAGCGTTGAGATTTATCTCGCAAAATTCCCCGCCCTGCCCACGGTCAGTAGGGGACACCGATGGGCTTGGAAAGGCCGCCGTCCGTCGGATGGGACGTTAAGCCGTGGCCCCGTGTGCGGGAGAGCCATACCTGTGCACGTTAAAAACACGCTGGATGGCCTTGACGGGAGGCTACCATCTGTCTCCCAACAGCTATTCCAGTGGGTCCCCTCCCCCAACCTTCTCTGAGCCTTCGGGGTCCATGTGACCTGGCCATTTAGCCCATGGTGTGAAAAAAAGTGCCACTCAGTGGTAAAACAACCCAACGTTAAAGAGCACTCTGGATGGCCTTGACGGGAGGCTACCATCTGTCTCCCAACAGCTGTTCCAGTAGGTCCCCTCCCCCAACCTTCTCTGATCCTTCGGGGTCCATGTGACCTGGCCATTTAGCCCATGGTGTGCAAAAAAGTGCCGCTCAGAGGTAAAACAACCCAACCCAGTGGGTCCCCTCCCCCAACCTTCTCTGAGCCTTCGGGGTCCATGTGACCCGGTCATTTAGCCCATTGTGTGCAAAAAAGTGCCGCTCAGAGGTAAAACAACCCAAAACAACTGTGATGGATTGTACGACGGGTTAATGTCAGATCTGGTGAGTGAGAAATAGAGTTATTTATTTCGTTTTGGAGTAATTCATATGACAGTAATTGTTTACAAATATTAGCAATCATTGAATTCTGTCATCTATTCGTGTGAAGCATTCGATGGAAAATCATGCCAAAATAATTCTCCCATAGATAAAACGGATATCTCTATTGAAAGCTTTTTTTCCCGTAGAGTCTCTTTGTGGTGCCGAAGTGGACTTGTCGAGTTTCTCAAAGACCTGTTGTCCTGCTGTACTCAGCAGGCAATTGTAGAACTTTTATTGGTATATCTATCAGTCTTGACAACAGAAAACGATTTCGGAACATCAAGGTCAAACGAACAAAGCAGGAGGAAAAATGTCGGCCACTCAATTGGAAAATCCAGCAGAAATGAAAAAGTTATGAGAGATGTTTTTCAAACGACACTTACAGAACTGGATATATGCAGACGACAATAGCTATGAAGGAAATACCAGCGATCTTCTTTTTATCGACTCTTTTGAGTTCATTTTGTGGGGAAGATGTGTACAGTCGCTTAAAAAAATATCTGCACACTATGGTGGATTACAGAATTCAGAAAAAATATCTGGCAACGATTTTTTTTTTAGAAATTAGTGATCTGGCAACCTTCGTGTCACGTGATTACAGAATTCAGGAAAAATATCTGGAGCGTGTACAGCAACTGTACACGCTCCAGTTACCGTTCACAGCAAACTGGAACGTGTGCAGTTACTGCACACGCTCCACTTTGCTGTGAGACACGATCCAGGTCTTTGTGCAGTTACTGCACACGCTCCAGTTAGCTGTGAACGGTAACTGCACACGCTCAATATTTCCGTGAGTGAGCCCACACGATCCAGGTCTTTGTGAGCTCACACGATCCAATGTGCTGTGAACATTAACCGCAACCGCTCCAGTTTGCTGTCAACGGTAACTGCACACGCTCAATATTTCCGTGAGTGAGCCCACACGATCTAGGTCTTTGTGAGCTCACACGATCCAATGTGCTGTGAACATTAACCGCAACCGCTCCAGTTTGCTGTGAACGGTAACTGCACACGCTCAATATTTTCGTGAGTGGGCCCACACGATCCAGGTCTTTGTGAGCTCACACGATCTAATGTGCTGTGAACATTAACCGCAATCGCTCCAGTTTGCTGTGAGCGGTAACTGCACACGCTCCATATTCATTGCATTATATATATATTTTTACGCATTATATATATTAAAAAATATCCGAACACTATGGTGGAGTTCAGAATTCAGAAAAAAATATCTGGCAACGATTTTTTAACAAATGATCTAGCAACCTTCGTGTCACGTGACACGAAGGTTGCTAGATCACTAATTTCTTTAAATATCGTTGCCAGATATTTTTTCTGAATTCCGTAATCCACCATAGTGTTCGGATATTTTTTTAAGCGACTGCACATTGCACAATCAGCGTTCTTTTCCTTTTTGCGTATTGTTAATGCAACCAAGGACTCTCGACTCTTTTAAAACTCATTTTTTATGAAATTTGAATTTAAATATATGCATTTTCAGGAACGAGTGCATTATAATGAAAGAGAGATGAACATATTCAACATCTGATATGTAAATAGCTTCCAACTATTTTTATTTTCATCCGTCATTATTGTCGCTATTAAAGAAGTTTGGGTTGGGTTGTTTTACCTCTGAGCGGCACTTTTTTGCACACCATGGGCTAAATGGCCAGGTCACATGGACCCCGAAGGCTCAGAGAAGGTTGGGGGAGGGGACCCACTGGAACAGCTGTTGGGAGACAGATGGTAGCCTCCTGTCAAGGCCATCCAGCGTGTTCTTTAACGAGCACAGGGTATGGCTCTCCCGCACACGGGGCCACGGCTTAACGTCCTATCCGAAGGACGGCGGTCTTTCCAAGCCCATCGGTGTCCCCTACTGACCGTGGGCAAGGAGTTTTGCGGAGATAAACCTCAACGCTGACCCAGCTGGAACTTGAACCTGGGAACTACAGATTACGAGCCTGGCGCGCCACCGGCTGAGCCACCCCCGCCCCACAGTGTTCTTAAGAAAAATAACATAGCGATTTGAGTCACGTTTTTTTAAAAGAAAATAATATAACTATTTGAATCGCGATTTTTTTTAAGTAAAATAATATAACTCTTTGAATCCCGATTTTTTTAAGTAAAATAATATAACTATTTGAATCGCGATTTTTTAATGGAATTATATAACTATTTGAGTCGCTTTTTTTTTTTAAAGAAAATAACATAACAATTTGAGAAGCAATTTTTTAAGATAGGTAATATAACAATTTTACTCGTGATTTTTTTTACATGAAATTAATATAACGATTTGAGCTGCGACTTATTTTTAAGGAATTTTAGAATTTTTCCTTCCTCGACGTAAAACGAGGTTTATTATATTTAAATTTTACAGACATTCTCTTGCAACACAGAAAGCAATCGATACTTCTAGACACCCGATCCGTTTGCAACCTGTGTGAACATGCACTCTGATATCCGTCTCGGCATTTCTGCTCTTCCGCTGCATGCGATTCGTGCAACAATGGTGATGGCGACCTCTTCCCCTAACAGTCGGATCACGTGAGAGGCGAATGCATATCTTGCGAGATGACCTCATCGCCATTCTCTTGCGCAATGCACCGTTTGCGCGAGAAAGAGGAAGATGAATTGTTTCCTCGTGGCGTCAAGTTCGCATTCTTGCGTAGGCAGAGGCATTAATAATAACAAAGCTGAAACCACCGTCTGACGATTCTGCAAAAGTAAACTTTGCCCTTTTCTGCGAATGGATTAGCTTGTAAGCGCGTACGCGTTGATGAGTTGGGTTGGGTTGTTTTACCTCTGAGCGGCATTTTTTTGCACACCATGGGCTAAATGGCCAGGTCACATGGACCCCGAAGGCTCAGAGAAGGTTGGGGGAGGGGACCCACTGGAACAGCTGTTGGGAGACAGATGGTAGCCTCCCGTCAAGGCCATCCAACGTGTTCTTTAACGTGCACAGGGTATGGCTCTCCCGCACACGGCGCCACGGCTTAACGTCCCATCCCGACGGACGGCGGCCTTTCCAAGCCCATCGGTGTCCCCTACTGACCGTGGGCAGGGCGGGGAATTTTGCGGAGATAAATCTCAACGCTGACCCAGCTGGGACACGCGTTGATGAAATTTCTTTTTCAGTAGGACATAGGGTTAGGTTGTTTTACCTCTAAGCTGCACTTTTTTGCACACAATGGGCTAAATGGCCAGGTCACAAGGACTCCGAAGGCTAGGAGAAAATTGGGGCGAGGGAACCAATCCACCCCTATTTACGAAGTCCTCTGATCTAAGGGACCCGGGTTCGAGTCCCGGGTAAGGCATGGATGTTCGTGTTGTGTTTCTGCTGAGGTCCTGCCATCCTCTCAGACCTTCTATTGTGGCATATAAACTGACAGGCTCCTGTCAGACCTCTGTGGCAAGCAGCTGCTTGAGGGGGGTATTTATTTATTTTATGAATTACGAATTCGGTAATCGAATGACTGCATAAAGTAATCTTATTAAAACAACGAAAAAGAAATTTAATTTCTCTAAAAGAATGTTTCAAAAATTGGAAGATGACGTAATAATGAGCTGTTGAGCTTTTGCCTCGAGCTTTTAAAAAGATTTTTAATTCACCTTCTTGATCGTTAATGAAAAGAAGTTCATCTATGCTCATTGTTTTCAACCTCAATCAAGAATCAACAAGAATCCAACGAAGACTCACTGATCCTTCTGCCTCTTTTGCAATCTCTTACCATCCCTTCTCGTAAACCACAGAGGAGGAAGTTCTAGGACAGATCCAGTTGAAGAGATATCAAATTTGGGGAACATTTTGGGCGTTTCCAGGGTGGCCAGAAACGCGACATTTACTACCATTATCGGTTATTTAAAGATGTAGCGCATGCGTAAATGTATCTGCTGATAGATTTATTCCTAACGTGCTCGACATTTTTGATCCCCCCCTCCCAATGAGCGCTAATAACAAATTCAACTGCGAAACGAGTACGATACGTTAAAAAAAACTGCATCCGATACTTTTGGAGCAAAATTTGGTTTTTGAACCTATGTAGAAACCGAAGTTACTCTTGAAATAAAGGGCATATTACTTTTTGCCGCACAATTATAGAGTCGCAGAATAGCCTGAGTAAAATAAAATAAATATTCCCTCAAGCAGCTGCTTGCCACAGAGGTCTGACAGGAGCCTGTCAGTTTATATGCCACAGTAGAAGGTCTGAGAGGATGGCAGGGCCTCAGGAACGTGTACAGCAACTGTACACGCTCCAGTTACCGTTCACAGCAAACTGGAGCGTGTGCATTTACTGCACACGGTCCAGTTTGCTGTGAACGGTAACTGCACACGCTCAGTATTTCTGTGAGTGGGCCCACACGATCCAGGTTTTTGTGAGCTCACACGATCCAATGTAAATAAAATAAAAATAAATACCCCCTCAAGCAGCTGCTTGCCACAGAGGTCTGACAGGAGCCTGTCAGTTTATATGCCAGAGTAGAAGGTCTGAGAGGATGGCAGGGCCTCAGGAACGTGTACAGCAACTGTACACGCTCCAGTTACCGTTCACAGCAAACTGGAGCGTGTGCAGTAACTGCACACGCTCCAGTTTGCTGTGAACGGTAACTGCACACGCTCAGTATTTCTGTGAGTGGGCCCACACGATCCAGGTTTTTGTGAGCTCACACGATCCAATGTAAACAAAATAAAAATAAATACCCCCTCAAGCAGCTGCTTGCCACAGAGGTCTGACAGGAGCCCGTCAGTTTATATGCCATAGTAGAAGGTCTGAGAGGATGGCAGGACCTCAGCAGAAAAACGACACATACATCCATGCCTTACCCGGGGCTCGAACCCAGGTCCCTTAGATCAGTAGCCAAGCGCGCTAACCGCTCGGCCATGGAACGGTAAGAGCGATATTAAAATCTTCACAAACATCTACTCAAAAGATTCTCAAAACACCCATCTTAAAAAACTCATTTAACGTGAAATTCGTGGCAATATTTGAGTCATCTTTATCGGAAGAATCAACACCCCAGATGTGCATTGACAAAACATCCACATTTCGGCGAAACGATCAAGCTGCGCGAGATCAATCAGATGCCTTTTCAGAAGAGGAGGAGCAGCATCAAGGATGAGCTATTACCACGTGATTCCTCCCAACAGTCTCTCGTGCGCATCTCACTGCGCAGCGCGGCGTGGATTCATCATCACCTCGTGATCAGGAGTCAACGATGAGTGTACAGAGAGAGTTCGGCAGCTTGCTAATTGATGAGCTGTTCCCTGAAGATGAAGAAGCTGATGGACAGAAAATATTCGGGGAATTGGCAGCACCTTCAGTTGGAGTAGAGGTAGTTGAAAAGGAATGAGCCGTTTGTGACCTGGCCATTTAGTCCATTGTGTGCAAAAAATAACCTGCCAAGTAGTAAAACAACCCAGCGTATTTTTCAATCAATTGCGAATTTTAGACTGAACTGTACAATTTTTTAAAATATTAAAAAAATAAATACCTCCTCAAGCAGCTGATTGCCACAGAGGTCTGACAGGAGCCTGCCAGTTTAAATGCCATAGTAGAAGGTCTGAGAGGATGGCAGGACCTCAGCAGAAAAACGGTACATACATCCGTGCCTTATCCGGGATTCGAACCTAGGTCCCTTAGATCAGTAGCCAAGCGCGCTAACCACTCGGCAATGGGACGGCTTAAAATATCAGCTGCTTGAGGGGGTATTATTATTTTATTATTATTAAACTAATATATGCATCTGTTAACTTAGCATTTCCAACTCATATCTACTTAAAGCATTTCTGACCAGATATGGGGCGGGGGTTGCTCAGTCGATAGCGCGCCAAGCACGTAATCTGCAGTTCCCAAGTTCGAGTCCCAGCTGGGTCAGCGTTGAGACTTTCTCCGCAAAATTCCCCGCCCTGCCCACGGTCAGTAGGGGACACCGATGGGCTTGGAAAGACCGCCGTCCGTCGGATGGGACGTTAAGCCGTGCCTACGTGTGCGGGAGAGCCATACCCTGTGCACGTTAAAGAACACGCTGGATGGCCTTGACGGGAGGCTACCATCTGTCTCCCAACAGCTATTCCAATGGGTCCCCTCTCCCAACCTTCTCTGAGCCTTCGGGGTCCATGTGACCTGGCCGTTTAGCCCATGGTGTGCAAAAAAGTGCCGCTCAGAGGTAAAGCAACCCAACGTTAAAGAACACGCTGGATGGCCTTGACGGGAGGCTACCATCTGTCTCCCAACAGCTGTTCCAGTGGGTCCCCTACCCCAACCTTCTCTGAGCCTTCGGGGTCCATGCGACCTGGCCATTTAGCCCATGGTGTGCAAAAAAGTGCCGCTCAGAGGTAAAACAATCCAACGTTAAAGAACACGCTGGATGGCCTTGACGGGAGGCTACCATCTGTCTCTCAACAGCTGTTCCAGTGGGTCCCCTCCCCCAACCTTCTCTGAGCCTTCTGGGTCCATGTGACCTGGCCGTTTAGCCCATGGTGTGCAAAAAAGTGCCGCTCAGAGGTAAAACAACCACCAAAAAAATCTGACAAGATGCACTCAGTTGACAGGAGTCTGTCAGTATTAAAGGGCATAGAGAAGATTTGGGAGGAGTGCGAGAATTGAGTAGAGAGACAATCGAAATATGAAAGAGAACATCCATGCCTTATCCAGGATTCGAACCTAGGTCCTTTCATCCCTCATCAACAAATATTTATTCTCATCAAGGATCCAATCCCAGGCCTATATTCCGCAGCCAAGCACGCTAACCAACTCACATACTGCTAATCTCAAAATCAATTTCGAAAGGACATATTTCGGTATTTCAACAAAGAACCAATTTTTTTAAGTTCACATTTCTTCCACACTGGGCAAGTAACCAGAAAACAAAAACATTTCTTTGTGGCGTTTGAAACTCTGATGGGAGAAAAAAATTCGATAAGGGTGGAAAATCTTTTATTACGTTGGTTGGTAATACTGTGTATAATTAGCCATATCCTGTGCATATTAAAGAACACTCTGGATGGCCTTGATGGAAGGTTCCCATTTGTATCCTATCCAGCAGATCTTCTTTTTCCAACCTTCTCTGAGGCCTCGGGATCCTTTTGACCTGACCATTTAGTCCATTGTAGCCGTCCCGTGGCCGAGTGGTTAGCACGCTTGGCTACTGATCTAAGGGACCTGGGTTCGAGCCCCGGATTAGGCATGGATGTATGTGTGTGTCGTTTTTCTGCTGAGGTCCTGCCATCCTCTCAGATCTCCTACTGTGGCATATAAACTGACAGGCTCCTGTCAGACATCTGTGGCAAGCAGCTGCTTGAGGGGGTATTTATTTTTATTACTTTTTTTATGCAAAAAAATTCCTACTGAGTACTAAAACAACCCAACGTATTTTTCTACCTATTGACATTTTTAGACTGAATTGTACAATTTTTTTTTATATTATTTGCTTATTATTATTAAATCATCTGTTCATTTAGCATTTCCTCCTCATATCTACTAAAAAAAGAAAATATTGAAAAAAAGAATTTAATTTTTTCATTTTAAAGTACTTCTGACAAGATGCACTCAACTCATTGACAACCATTGGAGCGTCTCTTCTATTCATCATGCTTCATCTAACCCCAATAGATAGGTTCTTAAGCATTATGTTTTCTTTTCGATTAAGAAGAGGAGGGGGAAAAAAAAGTCCCCTGTGCTCTCCTCGTCCAAGAGCAGAAACAAAAATCCTTCTCGCAACCGTTCGCCAGCTGTCGCAAACAAGCTCGAGTCCTATTCAGTGTGGGACGGGCAACCAAAACGGGGAGAAGAGCCTTCAATTGTCTATTCCCTCATCCAAATATAAAGCCCTCAGATGTCTGCCTGTCTCCCTCCTCCGAGAAGCAGGACCGCAGAAATTTCTCCTTCTGACTGACTACCTCGTCTTCATCATTCTGTCCGTTCTTCTCCGCCCATCCGGGAGCAGTTTAGGCTTTTCATGCCGTTCAAGGGCTTTGCAATGGAAATTAACCATGAGGGAATAGAAATTTCTTCCCCCAGGCTCTCTCACCTCCCCCAAAGACGTCTGAGGGGCTCCTAATGGGAGGAAACCTTTGCGGCAGCCCAAAGGGGAGATTCCGACCTTAATGGCAACTACTCCGAAGGGGGAGGTCTTCTAGTGAGTTCCACAGAACAAAAATATAAAGAGCTGGCTGTTTCCTTCAAGACAGATGTTACGCGAACCACGTTGAGCTCGTCTTATTCAATTCTCTGCGGGACTGACAACAACAGTCCGTTTCTCTACGGGGTGGGGGGAAGATAGTGATGTGAACATGGATGTCCTTTGGGCACAAAGCAAACTATTTTACTTTGTTTGGTTGTTTTTTTTAATCCCTTGTTTTTGAAGTGAAATTTTCTCATAGCTAATGTTTGGTTTAACGTAACTTCCCAAGTCTATAAGATCGCCAAGTTTTATCTTCAATGTAAAGAACGGACTGTGAAGTTGGGTTGTTTTACCTCTGAGCGGCACTTTTTTGCACACAATGGGCTAAATGGCCAGGTCACATGGACCCCGAAGACTCGGAGAAGGAACCACTGGAACTGTTGTTGGTAGACAGATGGTAGCCTCCCGTCAAGGCCATCCAGCGTGTTCTTTAACGTGCACAGGGTAAGGTTCTCCCGCACACGGCTTAACGTCCCATCCGACGGACGGCGGCCTTTCCAAACCCATTGGTGTTCCATACTGACCGTGGGCAGGGCGGAGAGCTTTGCGAAGATAAATCTCAACGCTAACTCAGCGATCAGGTTCGGTATGTCCAGACATACCCTGTGAACTTTAAAGAACACGTTGGATGGCCTTGACGGGAAGCTACGATCTGTCTCCTAACAGCTGTTCCAGTGTTACAAACGAAAACCCCAACCTTCTCTGAGTCTTTGGGGTCCTTGTGACCTGGCCATTTAGCCCATGGTGTGCAAAAAAGTGATGCTCATAGGTAAAACAACACAACGTTAAAGAACACGCTGGATGGCCTTGACGGGAGGCTACCATCTGTCTCCCAACAGCTGTTCCAGTGGGTCCCCTCCCCCAACCTTCTCTGAGCCTTCGGGGTACTTGTGACCTGGCCATTTAGCCCATGGTGTGCAAAAAAAGTGATGCTCAGAGGTAAAACAACCCATCGTTAAAGAACACGTTGGATGGCCTTGACGGGAGGCTACCATCTGTCTCCCAACAATTGTTCCAGTGGGTCCCCTCACCCAACCTTCTCTGAGCCTCCGGGGTCCATGTGACCTGGCCATTTAGCCATGGTGTGCAAAAAAGTGCCGCTCAGAGGTAAAACAACCCAACTCAAATCCTGTCGATAAATGATAAGGAAAACTGCACCGCCCTTTATAAATACATCAACAGCACAAACGTAAATCGGCTGTTTTAACGTCTGCGATGTGGCGTTCATTTCTTCTGTAGACTTTCATTTTTTTTTTCAACCTTTTTATCTGTTTATTTTTTTTTGGGGGGGGAGGGAATACTTGCATTTCCGTGAAAGAGACATCGTTCTGGTTCCATCGTCTAGGTTTGAAGACTTCCCAATGAGTAGCAAAAGATTCGACACGGTCGGCTTTCATTTTGGGCGGTTTCGTCGACAACCGAGGCGAGCATCAAGGTCAGAAGGAGCCAGAAGCCTCTCGCCTGCAACCCCCAGACTCGATGCAACCCCCCAGACTCGATTTTCAGGTTCTTCACCTGCGCAGCAAGCGAACGAGCCATCTGCATGATTTCGACCGCACTTAAAAGTCTTGATGAACTTCTCGAGTTCTTCTTTTTCCCTTAAACTCATTTTTTTTCTCTCCCTTACCCTCTATTTTCTTCACGTCCTCCCCCCAGGGGCCTCTCCGTATAATTGGCTGAGGTCAACCTGCTCGAACAACACACATCCCACACCTGGTTCTCGCCCTTCCTGTCTTCGCGTGTTGACTGTCTCACCCAAAGATGGCCAACCTCTGCAACCTTCTTCTCCACAGTGAGTGGAGTTCGGAAGCGTTGCGGTGAGACGGCGACGACCCCGACCACAGACATTTTAAAAACCAACAGCTGCAAATGCGGGTGCTTTAGAAAGGGACTGTCTATAAATTTTAATCCACATTAACATGTTTACAAAGTCGTTATCCTATTTTATCTAGATACACAATGAGTGATGATTCTAATATGACCAGCTCACCCCATTTTATGTTGGGTTGGGTTGTTTTACCTCTGAGCGGCACTTTTTTGCACACCATGGGCTAATTGGCCAGGTCACAAAGACCCCGAAGGCTCAGAGAAGGTTGGGGGAGGGGACCCACTGGAACAGCTGTTGGGAGACAGATGGTAGCCTCCCGTCAAGGCCATCCAGCGTGTTCTTTAACGTTGGGTTGTTTTACCTCTGAGCGGCACTTTTTTGCACACCATGGGCTAAATGGCCAGGTCACATGGACCCGAAGGCTCAGAGAAGGTTGGGGGAGGGGACCCACTGGAACAGCTGTTGGGAGACAGATGGTAGCCTCCCGTCAAGGCCATCCAGCGTGTTCTTTAACGTTGGGTTGTTTCACCTCTGAGCATCACTTTTTTGCACACCATGGGCTAAATGGCCAGGTCACATGGACCCTGAAGGCTCAGAGAAAGTTGGGGGAGGGGACCCACTGGAACAGCTGTTGGGAGACAGATGGTAGCCTCCCGTCAAGGCCATCCAGCGTGTTCCTTAACGTACACAGGGTATGGCTCACCCGCACATGGGGCCACGGCTTTAACGTCCCATCCGACGGACGGCGGCCTTTCCAAGCCCATCGGTGTCCCCTACTGACCGTGGGCAGGACAGGGAATTTTGCGGAGATAAATCTCAACGCTGACCCAGCTGGGACTCGAACTTGGGAACTACAGATTACGAGCCTGGCGCGCTACCGACTGAGCCACCCCCGCCCCTCTGGTAGGAAAGGTAATGCCAAAAGCATCTAAATCTGACACTTAAAATTAATAAAAATATTTTACTATGGCATATAAACTGTCAGGCTCCTGTCAGACCTCTGGGGCAGGCAAGCTGCTTGAGGAGGTATTTATTTATTTTTATTCTAATTATCATTTATTTTTCATTAATGCAACGAATAAAGTTCCAGAAATAATAAAAATAACTGCTAATTTAAAAAAAAAATACTCATCCTTCTCCTTTTTACACTTGTAAAGCAAAAAATAACTCTTTTTACCTGATCATAAAATTTCTCTGCGCGGGATCAGTCGGAGCTGGTACTAATTCGAAAAGTCTACACTGAGCTCAAGTGAAAATCGTGGACGAGGAAGAGAAATTTGACAGAATTAGAGTGTGGAGTAAAGAGGCGAAAGAGCGAAGAAGTGGATAAAGTTCACTTCACCGAGACATTACCCTTTCGGACTGAAGCCAAGAGAGCCGCCTCCTGCGTTTAACCTCCCTGCTTCTTGTCGTTAACTGCACCTCGAGTGGTGCTTTAAAAATGAACATCGAAAGTAGTTGTTCGAAGGAAAAGAGAAGAGGTTATTCTAAGATAAAAGGAAGAGCAAGGGTTAGGGCTAAAGAAAAAAATCTAAAACTTAGTTGAATAAAAAACGGGAGGATTTCTGGTCGTAAAGGATAGGGAGGATAAGCAGAGTGCGCAATCCCTTGGCGACGTCTGACGGTTGCCTGATACGAAATGTGCAGTTTTTTTTATTCTTTCTTTTCTCTTCTGGCAAGATTCTTTTCTCTTCTGGCAAGATTCATTGATCTAGAGGCAGAGTTTTTACGCGTCTGTCACGGGTATTACACTGGCTAACGACGGTGTTGGCAGCGGTGCGGCTACGAAGGAGTCGGAGCTGCAGCCAGAGGCAATTACAAGAGATTAAAAAGAAGCGGATAAGATAACTCTAAGTGACCTCTATGACCCCTTCGAGGCAAGTTGATGGCAAGATCGACTCTTTCTCGCTCTTAGGACGACAGGGGAGCGAAATCCGTGGAAAGAAATCTGAAGTCATCAGTAGATGGAGGATAATCGTTATCTGTGTTTTTTGTTCTGTTTTATGGAGTGGTTAGGTGTTTACACCTTTTGAGGAGGAGATTTTGAGATAAACGGCCAGGTCACAACGATCCTGACTCTCTGAATAGAGTGAAGGAGGGAGACACACTTAGAGGAGGTTAGAGTTAGATATTTAAGATCACCAATCTTGTATTTTTTAATACATAAATAAATATTCCCTCCAGCAGCTGCTTGCCACAGAGGTAGGGGCGGGGGTGGCTCAGTCGGTAGCGCGTCAGGCTCGTAATCTGTAGTTCCCAGGTTCGAGTCCCAGCTGGGTCAGCGTTGAGATTTATCTCCGCAAAATTCCCCGCCCTGCTCACGATTAGTAGGGGACACCGATGGGCTTGGAAAGACCGCCGTCCGTCGGATGAAACGTTAAGCCGTGGCCCCGTGTGCGGAAGAACCATACCCTGTGCACGTTAAAGAACACGCTGGATTGCCTTGACGGGAGGTTACCATCTATCTCCCAACAGCTGTTCCAGTGGGTCCCCTCCCCCAATCTTCTCTGAGCCTCCGGGGTCCTTGTGACCTGGCCATTTAGTATACCCTGTGAACGTTAAAGAATACAATGGATGGCCTTGACGGGAGGTTACCATCTGTCTCCCAACAGCTATTCCAGTGGGTCCCCTCCCCCAACTTTCTCTGAGCCTCCGGGGTCCTTGTGACCTTGCCATTTAGCATACCCTGTGAATGTTAAAGAACACGCTGGATGGCCTTGACGGGAGGCTACCATCTGTCTCCCAACAGCTGTTCCAGTGGGTCCTCTCCCCCAACCTTCTCTGAGCCTTCGGGGTCCTTGTGACCTTGCCATTTAGCATACCCTGTGAATGTTAAAGAACGCGCTGGATGGCCTTGACGGGAGGTTGCATCTGTTCCAGTGGGTACCCTCCCACAACCTTCTCTGAGCCTCCGGGGTCCTTGTGACCTGGCCATTTAGCATACCCCGTGAACGTTAAAGAACACGCTGGATGGCCTTGACGGGAGGCTACCATCTGTCTCCCAACAGCTGTTCCAGTGGGTCCCCTCCCCCAACCTTCTCTGAGCCTCCGGGGTCCTTGTGACCTGGCCATTTATCCCATTGTGTGCAAAAAAAGTGCCGTTCAGAGGTAAATCAACCCAACCAACCAACTCTCCAGTATCTTCCTGCGATGGCATTGATTGCAAATTCCAATTTGTCTCCTAACAAGTAACGTGAATCACCAGCCGGACTCCGAGTCCTTTGGGTTCTTGTGACTTAACTATTCATCCCATTGTGTGCACAAAAGGGATGCTCTTAGGCATGCTGATCTAGAAAAAATAATTAGAGGAGGGGGAGAATGATTCGAGTAAAAGGGGGGGGGGGGGGTTGTAGTCGGGTTGTTATTTGGGTAGGGTTGTTTTTCCTCTGAGCGGCACTTTTTTGCACACCATGGGCTAAATGGCCAGGTCACATGGACCCCGAAGGCTCAGAGAAGGTTGGGGGAGGGGACCCACTGGAACAGCTGTTGGGAGACAGATGGTAGCCTCCCGTCAAGGCCATCCAGCGTGTTCTTTAACGTGCACAGGGTATGGCTCTCCCGCACACGGGGCAAAAGCTTAACGTCCCATCCGACGGACGGCGGCCTTTCCAAGCCCATCGGTGTCCCCTACTGACCGTGGGCAGGGCGGGGAAATTTTGCGGAGATAAATCTCAACGCTGACCCAGCTGGGACTCGAACCTGGGAACTACAGATTACGAGCCTGGCGCGCTACCGACTGAGCCACCCCCGCCCCATTTTGTAGTCGGGAGGATCGAGACATAAAGAGCGTTTTCCTTCGTTTTAGTAATCTCTGCAAATATGTTGAAAAATACGGATAAAATATATCTTTAATTATTCTTTTCGCCTGTGTTCCGGTTACCCAACGGGGGGAGGCACGAGCATATTCTCCCCCCCCCCTCGCCACATCCAGCCCTACCCAGAGGTTAAACAACCCAACCTTATATAACGGAAAAGGGTCACTACGGAAGAAATCGCACAAAAAAAAACATCCAAACACGATGGTCGATTTACAGAATTCAGAAAAAATATCTGGCAACGAGTTTTTTTTAGAAATTAGTGATCTGGCAACCTTAGAAGTTAGTGATCTAGAGAAATTAGAAATTAAGAAAATCTAGAGATTAAGAAATTAGTGATCTAGCAACCTTCGTATCATGTGACACAAAGGTTGCCAGATCACTAATTTCTAAAAAAAAAATCGTTGCCAGATATTTTTTCTGAATTCTGTAATCGACCACAGTGTTCGGATACTTCTTTGAGCGACTGTACACCTTTTTTTCTACCCCTAAATTCTTAAACCCTAAATAAAAGTCTTCCAGTTCGGTGTTTAAAACTTCTTAAAATGGAAAAAAAAATTACCCTTCGCTTATTCTACAAAAAACTTTTCATGTAGAATATTGGAAGCACGAAGGAAAATACGAGACAGGCACATGTGTTGCACCGGAACCGGATGTATCCCTTCGAAAGCCTCCATCTCAAGCTAACCTGTATACCACACACATAGAGAGAGCATCCACAGTCCTACTCCAAATCCCCCCTTCAGCAAAGCCACAGGTATATGCATTCTGATGTGACCTTCGTCCGCACTTTGTTCTGCTGTCACGGCCACATGTTGTGCTAACATCACTGGGAGCATGTCTGGCCCCTTTCGATGAGCTACTCGCCAGGACAAAAGAACAATGTGGGCAGCAGCGGCGACTCCCTCCACAAGCAGCCACTTGGAAGGGAAAGAAATACAAACAGGAGGGCAGAATTGGCTGCTTGGGATGGATGGATCGCTCAACTGGGCTCGGCAATGCTCTCGGTCCAACGGCCGTGTTTTTCTTTCGCTTCTGGTGGGCAAAAGGATCACGAAAGATCTCCGGATCTCTTGAATTTGAAATGAATATTTACCGCTCTTCGGAATTTTAATACCTTCAAGTAGTTGTTGGCGCCTTGATTTTAATCCCTGAGGTATATTTTTTATTTCTGTTTGGGAAGAAGAGTATTTCTCACTGCTGCGAATCACTCGAAAGAGGTGCGTTCAAATAATAGAGTGATTTCTGAGTGAGTTTTCATTTTAAAGAGAGTGTGTGTGCGTGTCTGAAGGAGGAGGGAAGGATGCACGAGGGGATTCGATTTTTCGTGTTTTGTTTCTCTGCAAAAGTCCCACCTTTCTCGGGGAGAGAAGGATAGAGGAGGGGCTTCGATTTCTTTTCCGTGTTTTATTTTTCTGCAAAAGTCCCACCTTTCTAGGGGAGGGAAGGATACAGGAGGGGCTTCGATTTCTTTTCCGTGTTTTATTTTTCTGCAAAAGTCCCACCTTTCTCGGGGAGGGAAGGATACAGGAGGGGCTTCGATTTCTTTTTCGTGTTTTATTTTTCTGCAAAAGTCTCACCTTTCTCGGGGAGGGAAGGATACAGAAGGGACATCGATTTTTACGTGCTTTGTTTTTCTGAAAAAGTCCCACCTTTCTCGGGGAGGGAAGGATACAGGAGGGGCTTCGATTTCTTTTTCGTGTTTTATTTTTCTGCAAAAGTCCCACCTTTCTCGGGGAGGGAAGGATACAGAAGGGACATCGATTTTTACGTGCTTTGTTTTTCTGAAAAAGTCCCACCTTTCTCGGGGAGGGAAGGATACAGGAGGGGCTTCGATTTCTTTTTCGTGTTTTATTTTTCTGCAAAAGTCCCACCTTTCTCGGGGAGGGAAGGATACAGGAGGGGCTTCGATTTCTTTTTCGTGTTTTATTTTTCTGCAAAAGTCTCACCTTTCTCGGGGAGGGAAGGATACAGAAGGGACATCGATTTTTACGTGCTTTGTTTTTCTGAAAAAGTCCCACCTTTCTCGGGGAGGGAAGGATACAGAAGGGACATCGATTTTTACGTGCTTTGTTTTCTGAAAAAGTCCCACCTTTCTCGGGGAGGGAAGGATACAGGAGGGGCTTCGATTTCTTTTTCGTGTTTTATTTTTCTGCAAAAGTCTCACCTTTCTCGGGGAGGGAAGGATACAGAAGGGACATCGATTTTTACGTGCTTTGTTTTTCTGAAAAAGTCCCACCTTTCTCGGGGAGGGAAGGATACAGGAGGGGCTTCGATTTCTTTTTCGTGTTTTATTTTTCTGCAAAAGTCCCACCTTTCTCGGGGAGGGAAGGATACAGAAGGGACATCGATTTTTACGTGCTTTGTTTTTCTGAAAAAGTCCCACCTTTCTCGGGGAGGGAAGGATACAGGAGGGGCATCGATTTTTACGTGCTTTGTTTTTCTGAAAAAGTCCCACCTTTCTCGGGGAAGGAAGGATACAGGAGGGGCTTCGATTTCTTTTTCGTCTTTTATTTTTCTGCAAAAGTCTCACCTTTCTCGGGGAGGGAAGGATACAGAAGGGACATCGATTTTTACGTGCTTTGTTTTTCTGAAAAAGTCCCACCTTTCTCGGGAAGGGAGATGGCTCAGTCGGTGGCGCGCCAGGCTCGTAATCTGCAGTTCCCAGGTTTGAGTCTCACTTGGGCGGCGTTGAGATTTATCTCCGCAAAATCCCACAAGCTCTACCATTTTTTAGCAGAGGAACACCGACAGTCTTGGAAAGGCAGCCGTCCGTTCGGATGGGACGTTAAGCCGTGGCCCCGTGTGTGGAAGAGCCATACCTTGTGCATCATAAAGAACTTGCTGAATGGTGTTGACGGGAGGCTACCCTCTGTCTCCTAACAGCTGTCCAGTGGGGTCCCCTCCACCAACCTTCTCTGAGCCTTCGGGGTCCTTGTGATCTGGCTATTTAACCCTTTGTGTGCAAAAAAGTGCCACTCAGAGAGGTAAAACAATCCAACTGGGTTTGAGCCGTTTTGCTTCTGAGCATCCTTATTTTTCACACAGTATCAAGTCACTAAGACCCCAAGGGCTGAGAATTAGAAATGGGAACGAAATCCAATGAAGATCTACATATTAAGAGATAAGATTGAAACCTCCCTCTAAATCCAAGATAACAATAATACTAACAGTCATAAGAATCAAATTTGGAATATAATCTTAAATGACAATTCCTACAAGGTGCCGCTTACTTAAAATAAATGCATTCTTGAAAATTTCAAGCATAAAATCTTTAAATCTTCGTCGGTTTTTCAAGAAAATTGCATTTAAACGCAAAACGAGAATTCCTTGACGATAATTAACTTTATCGAAATAATATTGCATTTAAAACAATAAACGTTTCGCAGAACCACAAAACGAAAACTTCATGAAAATTTTGAATCGATTCGTTTAACTTATCAACCTCAGAAGTGAGATTTAAAGCGATTTCCAGACAACGCCAGACGGAAATACTGATCCAAAGCCTCGAAAGCGAGTGCCGCTAGGAGTCGCTGATTCAATGCCCTCTTCCCCCCCACCTCCCACTTAGAAATAGTCGCATTCATTCCCTGATTACTTCCGGCGGAAACGTCTCAATACGTCTTGGCCCGAATCTCCTCCCTACAAGTCATTAACGTGGGAATTAATTAGACGCCGAACGGGGAGGAGCCAATAACTGAACCTCATTACTGTCCCAGACGATGGCTCTCAATGAAACAGAGGAGGATGCGGATGAATGAACGAAAAGCGAGCGATATCAAGAGAGAAGGATGTGGTGGAGCATAAAGAAACATCACACCTGTCTCGTGCCTCATCGCGATCCTCACATTCGAACCACAGTCATCAGATCCTCTTCCTTTGCCTCTCAGATCCTCCATCCCTCATCCCGTCCCCGCATCCTTTGTTCGCCCTCGTGTAATCATCCCACGTGCTGCTGCCCGAACATCACGCTCCTCAGCAAAACCTTTGTGGTGTCACAATGGAGCCATTGTTCCTATGCGCCGGTTATCAAGCCCGCACACCCACCTGTTTTTGTGCAACTAACCTAGTAGCGAGAATGGCAAACTCAATACTCACCTTAACACGCACGCATCTCACTTCCCTGTCACATCCCCCCCCCCACCACTATCTTTCTATCCAATTCGCTACATGGCTCTGCAGGCCTTTTGTGTTTCGCTGATAAACAAGTAATTGAGTTGTAATGAATTGGGCTCTTCTTATCCACTGGGTTGCCATTCATAAAACTGCATAAATGTCGCCTCCTTCCTTTTTCATCCCCCCCCCCCACCACCACCGTGGACCTTCACCAACAGAAACCTTCACTTTCACACCTGAAGGAAAATTCTGTATCACGGCGTATTAAACTAACAGGCTCCTGTCAGTCGTCTATGCCAAGCAGCTGCTTGAGGGGATTTTTAATTTAATATTTTTAATTTTAAATTACCTTTTCACTTAGAACACCTGTCTTTCTAAAGCTTCCCGCGGATTGTTTGCGAAGGTCTTATAAGCTCCCCTTCACTCGAGGAAAAAGAGGTAGGGATGGGGGATAAGTCTGGAGCGCGCCAAGCTCGTAATCTGCAGTTCCCAGGTTCGAGTCCCAGCTGGGTCAGCGTTGAGATTTATCTCCGCAAAACTCCCCGCCCTGCACACGGTCAATAGGGGACACCGATGGGCTTGGAAAGGCCGCCGTCCGTCGGATGGGACGTTAAGCCGTGACGCCGTGTGCGGGAGAGCCATACCCTGTGCACGTTAAAGAACACACTGGATGGCCTTGACGGGAGGCAACCATCTGTCTCCCAACAGTTATTCCAGTGGGTCCCCTCCCCCAACCTTCTATGAGCCTTCGGGGTCCTTGTGACCTGGCCAATTAGCCAAAAAAAAGTGCCGCTCAGAGGTAAAACAACCCAACGTTAAAGAACACGCTGGACGGCTTTGACGGGAGGCTACCATCTGTCTCCCACAGCTGTTCCAGTGGGTCCCCTCCCCCAACCTTCTCTGAGTCTTCGGGGTCCTTGTGACCTGGCCAATTAGCCCATGGTGTGCAAAAAAGTGCCGCTTAGAGGTAAAACAACCCAACGTTAAAGAACACACTCTGGATGGCTTTGACGGGAGGCTACCATCTGTCTCCCAACAGCTGTTCCAGTGGGTCCCCTCCCCCAACCTTCTCTGAGCCTTCGGGGTCCTTGTAACCTGGCAATTTAGGCCATGGTGTGAAAAAAAGTGACGCTCAGAGGTAAAACAACCCAACTGTGTCAAAGGTGAGTTTTATTCCTCGGTCAGAAAGGAGGCACCGATGGTCTTGGAAAAGATGCCGTCCGTCGGATGAGGCTTTAAGTCGTGGTCTATTGCATATATTGCCCAAGGAAGATTTATAATTCTGGTGGGTAGTTTTATTACTCTTATTCGTGTATACTACACAAAGTATGTAAATATGTAAATGTAAGTTGAGTAATTTTACCTCTGAGTGGCAGAATATTTTTGCACACAATTGGCTGAATGGCCAGGTCACATGGACCCCGAAGGCTCAGAGAAGTTTGGGGGAGGGGACCTAGTGGAACAGCTGTTGGGAGACAGATGGTAGTCTCCCGTCAAGGCCATCCAGCGTGTTCTTTAACGTGCACAGGGTATGGTGTCCCTCACACGGAGCCACGGCTTAACGTCCCATCCGACGGACGGCGGCCTTTCCAAGCCCATCGGTGTCCCCTACTGACCGTGAGCAGGGCGGGGAATTTTGCGGAGATAAATCTCAACGCTGACCCAGCTGGGACTCGAACCTGGGAACTACAGATTACGAGCCTGGCACGCTACCGACTGAGCCACCCCCGCCCCTCCGCTCAGAGGGGTAAAACAACCCTAAGGCAAAGGAAACAGTGGGATACCTTTATTGGGGTGTCTTTGTAGTGGAAGCGAAAAAAAGGAAGAAATCTACATTTCCTTTTCTTGAAAGTGACAATGTGTCGTTGTTTGCGATTGCATGGCTTAGTGGGTGGCACTTGAAAGCGAAAATTCCAATCTGAACGATCGCGCAGAACGAGGTTTCTGTCGCAACAAGGAGATCGTTATTCGTTCCTCTTCCTTAGGGAGCAGGTGGCAGCATCCTCGTCGATCATTTCGATGCTCTCTGCAAACAAATAAGAAGAAAAAATCGCAGATTGCACTCCTTTGATTTTGTTTCTCTTTTTATACAACAATGTAGTGTATGCTTAAATGCTATTGGCAACTACTCCAAACGGTGAAAGTCCTTATTTACCAACTCCACTGATATTTAATTTTCACTCGGAATTTGTAATTCTGTAAAACTGATTGCTTTATGGGGAGGTGGACAGAATTCTCTTCACGAGAAATATAACTCAACTAGGTCACATTGTTAAAAATTCTTTAGGGGAAAACGAAGTTTCTATTTTTGTATCCAATTAAAACTTTTTTGCAGTTTGTTTTTCTCCAATCAAATTTCTTTGTCTTTCTTATCCCAATTAGAGTTTTTTCTTTGGAAATTGCAGGGTATTTTTTTCCCCCTTCAAAATGTTTCACTTTTATTTATTAAAGTTTTTATTTCTTTTCCATTATTAGATGAGTTTTTAGTCTTTCTTGACTCAATAAGAATTTTTTTTTTCCTTAGAAGCTTTTTCTTATTGACTTAATTTTTTTTTGTCTTTCGTTCGATGAAGCTTCTTTGGCATTAGGATATCGAACAAGGCATTAGGATATCGAACAAGGCATTAGGATAATGATGAAACAAACTGATGACGATCAAGCAATGTGATATGGATGATGATGAAGCGAATTGATGAAGATCAAGCAAGGTGATGCACGTTAAAGAACAGGATGATGAAATAAAATGATAATCATCAAGCAAGGTGATGATGAAACAAGGTGATGACCATCAGGCAAAGTGATAAGGATGATGATTTAACGAAATGATGAAGCTCAAGCAAGGTGATGATGATGAAATAAAATGATAACCATCAAGCAAGGCGATGGTGAAACAAACTGATGACCATAGGCAAAGTGATAAGGATGATGATTTAACGAACTGATGAAGAACAAGGAAAATGATAAGGATGGTGATGAAACGAAACGATGAAGCTCAAGCAAGGTGATGATTATGAAACAAAATGATGACCATCAAGCAAGACCATGGTGGAACAAGCTGATGACGATCAATTAGTGTGATAAGGATGATGATGAAGATCAAGAAAGGTGATGATGATGATGATGATGATGATGATGATGATGATGATGATGATGATGATGATGATGATGATGAGATAAAATGGCAATAAGCTGATGATGATGAAATAAAATGGCAACAAGCTGATGACCATCAGGCAAAGTGATAAGGATGATGATTTAACGAACTGGTGAAGAACAAGGAAAATGATACGGATGGTGATGAAACGAAACGATGAAGCTCAAGTAAGGTGATGATTATGAAACAAAATGATGACCATCAAGCAAAGACCATGGTGGAACAAGCTGATGACGATCAACTAGTGTGATAAGGATGATGATGAAACGAACTGATGAAGACCAAGCAAGGTGATGATGAAACAAACTGATGACGATCAGGCAAAGTGATAAGGATGATGTTGCAACGAACTAATGCCTATAAAGCAAAGTGATAAGGAGGAAGATGAAGCAAACTGATGACGATCAAGCAAGGTGATAATGACTAAATAAAATGATCATGATTAGTAATATCAATTTCTTCCTCTTTTATATATCTTAAAAAATTGCGAAAATGCAAAAACGATAAAAATCAAATTCGGTATTTGCAATTGATAAGGTCAAAGGTCACATCATATTTCAATGGCCACGGGAAAGTTTATCGGAGAGACGCAAATCACGGTAAAAAACGGTAAAAAAAAAAACTCAATTTTTTTTGCTGCAAATATGTGCATCCGAATGTGAGAATATTTTAATTCCAAAAGTCGAGTTAATGAGGCATTTGAATCATTTTAAGACTCGGGATGTGTTCATTTGTTGATTGCGTATTTGATTTTTTTTTAAAGTTAATTACCTGTTTTTTTTTCCCCCCCAAGGCGTTCCTCGAAATCGTTTGTACAGTCGCTCAGAAAAGTATCCGAACACTACGGTTGATTACAGAATTCAGAAAAAATATCTGGCAACGATTTTTTAAAAAAAATTAGTGATCTGGCAACCTTCGTGTCACGTGACACAAAGTACTTCTTAAATTGAATTTGGTACTTCTTAAATTGACGTCTGGTTCATTTACGTTTCTAAACTACCTCTAAGTGCATATTCTTTCGCAGGAGCTACTCAGAAGTTAAAGAATTTGGATATAGGCGATTCAACATCGAAGAATTCACATGGAGGTGATTGTCAAATTGAGTTCGTGGGTTGTTTTCTTTCTTTGAGGGGCACTTTTTATGAACACCGTGGGCTAAACAGCCAGATCGCAAGAAACCATTAAGAACTGTTAAGGGATTTGGGTTGGGTTGTTTTACTGTGAGCGGCACTTTTTTGCACACCATGGGCTAAATGGCCAGGTCACATGGACCCCGAAGGCTCAGAGAAGGTTGGGGGAGGGGACCCACTGGAACACCTGTTGGGAGACAGATGTAGCCTCCCGTCAAGGCCATCCAGCGTGTTTTTAACGTGCACAGGGTATGGCTCTCCCGCACACGGGGCCACGGCTTAACGTCCCATCCGACGGACGGCGGCCTTTCCAAGCCCGTCGGT
Source organism: Ryuthela nishihirai (assembly GCA_038380435.1). Taxonomy (NCBI): domain Eukaryota; kingdom Metazoa; phylum Arthropoda; class Arachnida; order Araneae; family Heptathelidae; genus Ryuthela; species Ryuthela nishihirai. The sequence goes on along the minus strand of JAWZYU010000019.1, from coordinate 65,929,654 downwards.
GTTCCCTGGCCGTGGGCAGGGCGGGGAATTTTGCGGAGATAAATCTCAACGCTGACCCAGCTGGGAACTGTTAAGGGAAGGGAATAAACTGGTCAAAGTAATGCGAAATTGAAAAAGTTCAGAATTTGAAAGAGTTAGAAGTGAAGAGTTTTCATATGAGTTATGCGAACTGAGGTTGCGGTGGAATGCTCCTCATCCTCTTTTTCGATGCCGAAAGGCAGCTCGCGATCATCATCCACAAAAGCCTCATTTCATTTGTTGAAAAGTCCGACTTCAACGACTCTTCAGAAAAAAGGATACTTCGCTCTCCAAAGATTTCTGCATCATTTTCATAGTGACGAATCGCGACAACTACACTGTTGTGAAAGTCCCCGAAAGGAGAAATCTGTTTTGAATTCATAAATCAAGTGCAAACCTCCAATTACACTTGATCCCTTGAGCCTCGTAGATACCTAATCAACGCACTTTGTTCGAGTTTCGACAGCACTGAGAGCGACTTTATGGAGAAGAGTCGGTCGTAAGAGACAACATTATTATTCACTGACAACTCCTCCTTAAGAATCGGTTAATCTAGAAGCACTTAAGCTGATAAGACTAAACACACCATCAGAAAGTGCCGCAACCTGAAGATCGATCTTATGCCAAACAGAATGAACATGTGTAATAGTTACCTTTGCGAAATTAATATATGGACTCCTGCAGGGAGTGAGGAGGAGGTAGGAGTTTGAGTTGGAAGGAGAGGGGGAATGTAGCTACATGAGAAACAGGGCTGACACTTTCCAACAAGATGGAATCAGAGTCGGTAATACACGTTGTAGACAAGTCGTCACATGCAATGAGGTGAGTTCTCTTAGCGTTGGTACAGATGTCACGGCCACGCGAGGAGGAATTTACAAATGATTAATTACAAATGCAACGCGCAAAACTCTGTAATGAATTATGAGCGAGCCATTAGGACTCATCTTGATGCTACTGCTGTTACAAGCTTGACTGTGCAGCATCCGGGTCATCCATTCGCTGCTGCATGAAGAGGAACGGTTTCAGGAACGAGCGACGAAATGTAGTTGAAAGTGAGAAAAGCCCAGAGCATTACGTGCTGCAGGAGTAATAAGAGCATGGAGGTTAGCATCAGGGGGCTATTCGTCTCCTTTTTAGAGGACTTTGAACATGTCGCTGCACGCAAGTGATGAGGAATAGTCTCTCTCTCTGGTGGGAGGGTGGAACTCGAGAAGTTCTCCATGGGTTTTAAGCTATGAGGTTGGCAAATTCTTGGAACATCTCTTTGATGAGTGGCGTGTAAATTACTGCTGCCTGGGAAGTGGGGGATCTGAAAGCTTTTGTGAACATAACTTCAAGTAAGATAAGTGGCTTGTGTTTCCATATTTCGGTGGAATGTTCAACTCTGGTAATCTTGTCTAGTTTCGACTTAGATTCTCTCCAAGTCGCACATCTGGGTTTCTCGAATTTTTTCAACAGCGGACTGGCAGATTTTGTATAGAAATTTGGCTGGCCACTAAATTCATGTCTCTGATCTGCTACATATTTTATTTCAAATTTCGCAGATTATTATGCCAAATTTCGCAGATTATTATGCCAAAATTTCGCAGATTATTATGCCAAATTTCAAATTTCGCAGATTATTATGCCAAATTTCAAATTTCGCAGATTATTATGCCAAAATAAAAAAATTGGTTGTCTGGATTTAGCATATTCTAATCGTGTCGTCTTTCTTATTAATATCTTTTGCCGTCCCATGGCCGAGTGGTTAGCACGCTTGGCTACTGATCTACGGGACCTGGGTTCGAGCCCCGGATAAGGCACGGATGTATGTGTCGTTTTTCTGCTGAGGTCCTGCCATCCTCTCAGACCTTCTACTATGACATATAAACTGACAGGCTCCTGTCAGACCTCTGTGGCAAGCAGCTGCTTGAGGGGGTATTTATTTTTATTTTATTCACATTGGATCGTGTGAGCTCACAAAAACCTGGATCGTGTGGGCCCACTCACAGAAATACTGAGCGTGTGCAGTTACCGTTCACAGCAAACTGGAGCGTGTGCAGTAACTGCACACGCTCCAGTTTGCTGTAAACGGTAACTGGAGCGTGTACATTTGCTGTACACGTTCCTGAGGTCCTGCCATCCTCTCAGATCTCCTACTGTGGCATATAAACAGACAGGCTCCTGTCAGACCTCTGTGGCAAGCAGCTGCTTGAGGGGGTATTTATTTTTTTTTATTATGTATTTTTAAGCACTTCTGTGCAGTGTATCTCCTTTCTCGACACTGCACTGAGATTTGGGGACCTTGTGACCTGAACATTAAGCCCCATTGTGCTCCGCAAACGAAGTGTCTCTCAATGGTTAAAATAGCAGTTTGACCTACAACACAGAGGAAAAAAAATCTATAAAGTTTCCTTTCTAATTTTCTAATAAAGTGAATAGAATTGAAACGATTCTTGGGGCTGACGAAATACACAGAACTAACAAAAAGAATTTTCTCTCAAGAAGAAACACTTCATAGGAATTCTATTGGTTGAATGGGGACGCTTAGAGGCATTGCTGAGAATATTCTACACGAAATAGAAGGATAATTAGATGCAGAATGATCAGAAACTTTCTTTTACTCGTTAGAAAATCCTTTTTTTTCCCCGACTTTCCCATCTCCGTGACCCACGGAAATATCCGATAGAGTTCGGTAGAATCTTGAGGAATTCAATCGAGCGAAGTGAAAAGTTATTAACTTTATGACACTGAGAATAACAATGCTTTGCTTTATGCACTTTAGTTTTGTTCCCTTTTGTATTTATTTATCTCTGTCGCACTTGAGTTTGGGGGGGGAGGGAGCTCAGTCGATAGGGCGCCAGGCTCGTAATCTGTAGTTCCCAGGTTCGAGTCCCAGTTGGGTCAGCGTTGAGATTTATTTCCGCAAAACTCCCCGCCCTGCCCACGGTCAGTAGGGGACACCGATGGGCTTGGAAAGGCCACCGTCCGTCGGTTGGGACGTTAAGCCGTGGCCCCGTGTGCGAGAGAGCCATACCCTGTGCACGTTAAAGAACACGCTGGATGGCCTTGACGGGAGGCTACCATCTGTCTCCCAACAGCTGTTCCAGTGGGTCCCCTCCCCCAACCTTCTCTGAGCCTTCGGGGTCCATGTGACCTGGCCATTTAGCCCATGGTGTGCAAAAAAGTGGCGCTCAGAGGTAAAACAACCCAACCACACTTGAGTTTGGGTCGTTCTCGTGCGACTCGAAGAGGACCCGAGTGTAGTGGCCCAAAGAGAAAAGATTCTGTCAGACTCTGTCAGATGTGATGACCCAGTCCGAACAGGAGAGAGAGATGATGATGTTGCTACTTAATTCACTTCGATGAAACTCACAGATTAGCGGGTTTTTAAGCCCGTGCCACTGTATGCCTCAACTTTACTGTGTTGAATGAAAAATAGGAACTGTCCATCAATTAACTGCACGAGAGTAGATAGGGACGACACACATTATTTATGATATGTACAGCTCCGTGCTGGGAATGAGCTCCACTCCGTGGGCCTTTGCTGCTTCACTTCTGCAAGCAATAATTATGAGGTGGAGAATCGCACACTCTGCGAATTCTCACTTTACAGACCTCAAAAACTCGGCGAAAGGATTTTCCTTTGCCTACCCTACACTGTGGTTCCTCTTGAACCACAAAAATAGAAAAGACTATAATCAGATTCTCCAAGAATCTCCATTCCCTCTTGGAATCACACCCTGACTTCAAGGGTTACTTTTTCAGAAAGGCGGCGTCCTTTTGACGCGTATCGCAAAGACCTTCTTCGGTCGACAGCTAACGCACAGACTAAAGGCTTCAAATCTCCCGCCTAGACTACTCGCTGCACTAGCGCCTTCTGCTGGTCGTTTACGGGTTGGGTTGTTTTACCTCTGAACGGCATTCTTTTTGCACACCATGGGCTAAATGGCCAGGTCACATGGACCCCGAAGGCTCAGAGAAGGTTGGGGGAGGGGACCCACTGGAACAGCTGTTGGGAGACAGATGGTAGCCTCCCGTCAAGGCCATCCAGCGTGTTCTTTAACGTGCACAGGGTATGGCTCTCCCGCACACGGGGCCACGGCTTAACGTCCCATCTGACGGACGGCGGTCTTTCCAAGCCCATCGGTGTCCCCTACTGACCGTGGACAGGGCGGGGAATCTTGCGGAGATAAATCTCAACGCTGACCCAGCTGGGACTCGAACCTGGGAACTAGTCGTTTACGGCCATAAACAACTTCTGGCATTGATTCTTAAAACAAGCAGCAAGCTTCAGACCCGAAAGCAACAACAGTGAGTCATCCCAACACAAACATTTCCAAGAACACATAAAAATATATACAACAATATCATACAACAAAAATATACAATAAATAAATATAAAATTCGAGGGACATGACACCGAGAGAGAAGTGTGAAGTACAAACCACCGGATACTTGTCAGAAAATGTTTTCAAGGTTTTCCATTTAGAAAGACGAAGACCTTCGATAATCCATCGATATCTTCTTTCTCACCGAAGGAAGAGAAAAAGAAAAGGGTTGGGTTGTTTTACCTCTGAGCGGCACTTTTTTGCACACCATGGGCTAAATGGCCAGGTCACATGGACCCCGAAGGCTCAGAGAAGGTTGGGGGAGGGGACCCACTGGGACAGCTGTTGGGAGACAGATGGTTGCCTCCCGTCAAGGCCATCCAGCGTGTTCTTTAACGCGCACAGGGTATGGCTCTCCCGCACACGGGGCCACGGCTTAACGTCCCATCCGACGGACGGCGGCCTTTTCAAGCCCATCGGTGTCCCCTACTGACCGTGGGCAGGGCGGGAATTTTGCGGAGATAAATCTCAACGCTGATCCAGCTGGGACTCGAACCTGGAAACTGCAGATTACGAGCCTGGCGCGCTACCGACTGAGCCACCCTCGCCCCAAAAAGAAAAGGAAAAAATACAATTGTTCCCATAGTTTGGGTTCAAATCCATTTAGCTCAGATTAAGTGCTTGGCATGGAACCGAATGAGGGTTTCTGAAAAACTCAAATCGAGGAACAACAAAGGACAAGGAAGTCTTCCCTCCACAACTCAGGGTATCTAGATGGCATATATATATATTGCATTTTTTTTCCACAATATTTAGGAGGGAAAATCTGGAAGGGGAAAAAAACATCTATTGCACAGTTTTACAAGAATAGTCTCTAAGAATATAATCTTTTTTCTGTTTTATCCATTCCAGTTCAGTCATCATCCACCCCACGGTGTAGAGATGTCTTCATAGGCCGCCTGTTCTTTGAAGTGAGTTCATCTTCGCGTTGGTGGAGTTGCCTCAGTGGGTGGGGGGCGGGGGTGGCTCAGTCGGTAGCGCGCCAGGCTCGTAATCTGTAGTTCCCAGGTTCGAGTCCCAGCTGGGTCAGCGTTGAGATTTATCTCCGCAAAAATTCCCCGCCCTGCCCACGGTCAGTAGGGGACACCGATGAGCTTGGAAAGGCCGCCGTCCGTCGGATGGGACGTTAAGCCGTGGTCCCGTGTGCGGGAGAGCCATACCCTGTGAACGTCAAAGAACACGCTGGATGGCCTTGACAGGAGGCTACCATCTGTCTCCCAACTACTGTTCCAGTGGGTCCCCTCCCCCAACCTTCTCTGAGCCTTCGGGGTCCATGTGACCTGGCCATTTAGCCCATGGTGTGCAAAAAAGTGCCGCTCAGAGGTAACCCAACTCAACCCAACTCAGTGGGTGGAGCGGCTGGCTCGTAAGATGATGTTCCCAGGTTCGAGTCCCAATTGTTCCTGGTTTGAGATTTATCTCCGCTAATCCCCGTTCTGCCCCCTGCGAGCGATGGGACAACGTCAGCTTGGAAAGGCCGCAGTCAGTCGGATGGGACGTTAAGTCGACGCTTCCTATGAAGGACCTCGATATTCTGTTCAGGTTAAAAAATTTATTCGATGATCAAAACGGGAAGCTTACGTCTGTCTCCTAACAGATCTCCCAGTGGGTCCTCTTCCCACACCTTCTCGGGGGTGTTGGGCTCTTTTTGAGGTAGCCATTTATCATTATGGTACCATTATGTGTAAGAAAAAAGTGCCGGCCAGAAGTAAAACATCCCAGCCTCCGCGTTGGTATAGATGTACAGTCGCTCAAAAAAGTATCCGAACACTGTGGTTGATTACAGAATTCAGAAAAATTATCTGGCAACGATTTTTTTTTTTAGAAATTAGTGATCTGGGAACATTCGTGTCACGTGACACGAAGGTTGCCAGATCCCTAATTTCTAAAAAAAAAGTTGCCAGGTATTTTTTCTGAATTCTGTAATCAACCATAGTGTTCGGATCTGGCAACGATTTTTTAAAGAAATTAGTTATCTGGCAACCTTCGTGTCACGTGACACGAAGGTTCCCAGATCACTAATTTCTAAAAAAAACAAATCGTTGCCAGATAATTTTTCTGAATTCTGTAATCAACCATAGCGTTCTCAGAAAAAATATCTGGCAGCGATTTTTTTTTTAGAAATTAGTGATCTGGCAACCTTCGTGTCACGTGACACGAAGGTTGCCAGATCGCTTAATTTCTAAAAAAATCGTTGCCAGATATTTTTTCTGAATTCTGTAATCAACCATATTGTTTGGATACTTTTTTGAGCAACTGTACACGCTTGTTTTCTATATCTTTCCCTGATTTCGGGCACCATCTATTGTTAGATAGATAATTTTTATTTCAGTATACAACAGCTTTTGAGGTCTCACAAGTTTTGTGTAAAATATTGCTACGATGACAGCTTTTTTTCGATTTTTTTTTCCTATCATCATCAGTCAAAATACATCTGGATTTGCATGCGAAAGAGTTCGACATTTCCTCGTGATTCCCAGAAGGTCCGCATTCCTGGAAAGAAGCCTTCAGATGAAATGATGCTGCATCCCTCACTTGAAACCTGCTCTTTCAACAAACCAGTTTCAGATGAAAGAAACAACCACTCCAAAAAGAAAAAAAAAAACTCTTTAACGGAACAACATTCCTCTCACCCGGACAAACTTCCTGACTGCAAAGAAGATGAGAAAAACGCAGAAATTCGTAAGCTGATTCCCTTCTCTGGTAAGTGAAGGGTCTTGCTGATCCTTCAGACTCACATCCCCCCTCCCCTGTGCTCGCTTCCGAATATTCCTCACACAAGCAGACGTACATTATGTTCGCGGAGTTGCCTTCCCTGGCGCTCCAAAGTAATTTAATGACACCTTTTGGAATTGTCTGTTGTACCATAACACACCCCATTTGAATAATGAACCGTCCCCTTAGTGACCCCCCCCCCTTTCCTGCCTACGACTCAGAAACAGCAAGAACGTACAAAACCGTCCCATAATGCCCCAAGGTGAGCTCATTATGCGTTCCAAGCCATTAGGAATTTTCCTTTATGAGGACATTTCGCGCTCAAGTATGAAACTTGGGGGAATTTTTTTTTTATCCTTTTTTTTTCTGTAGTGGGTAGAGAAGTTTCCGCAAGCCTTGGCCTTCACCAGAGGAAGAGAAATGAAAGGGAATACGCTGCTCTTGGATCTTACGAAGGGGGAAAGTTAGAAATAATTGTCTTTGCAAATTTATTTATTAAGGATTAGAACATTAAACTTTTAAAAATTATTCTAGGTAGATTATTTAGATTTTGTGTCCAAACGTTAGTAGCATTTGATCTTAAAAAATTAATAAAATAATAATAAATATAAATAAATACTCCCCTCAAGCAGCTGCTTGCCACAGAGGTCTGACAGGAGCCTGTCAGTTTATATGCCATAGTAGAAGGTCTGAGAGGATGGCAGGACCTCAGGAACGTGTACAGCAACTGTACACGCTCCAGTTACCGTTCACAGCAAACTGGAGCGTGTGCAGTTACTGCACACGCTCCAGTTTGCTGTGAACGGTAACTGCACACGCTCAGTATTTCTGTGAGTGGGCCCACACGATCCAGGTTTTTGTGAGCTCACACGATCCAATGTAAATAAAATAAAAATAAATACCCTCTCAAGCAGCTGCTTGCCACAGAGGTCTGACAGGAACCTGTCGGTTTATATGCCACAGTAGAAGATCTGAGAGGATGGCAGGACCTCAGCAGAAAACAACACGAACATCCATGCCTTACCCGGGGCTCGAACCAGGTCCCTTAGATCGTGCAGTTCGTGCTGATCAGTAGCCAAGCGCGTTAACCACTCGATCAAAATTATTTGGTAGAATTATTTAATAGCATTTTGTTTTTGCTTTTTTAAATTATCGTATGCAAATTATTCAGCGCAGCTTTTGAAAAGTAAACTTAAAAAAAATGGGCCACATGCAAGTCGGTATTCACTCGAAATGTTTAATAGCATTTGATTTTAAAGATTTATTTCTATGCAAATTATTTAGTGGAATATTAAGAGCCACTTATTTAAAAAAATCTATTATGTACAAAGCATTATAGAATTCGCAATTTATTTTTAATTCTTGATCGAAATGTTTACGGTTTTTAATTTTTTTTTGAAAAAAGGATATGTGTTTAAGAAAAATACAAATATGACGTCATTTTGGGAAATCTGACCAATGATTATTTTATATCGGAACATTCCATTTGAAAAGCATTATTTATTATGCATAAGAAAGCAATCGCGTTACATATATATCTATTTTTCAAATATAGCATGAGATATCAAGATGAGAAAAAAAAAATCCTTAACAGATTTTGCTCCATAGTAAAATATATAGGCGTTGAAAAAACGTTGACTTTAATAACGTTGGTGAACGTTACTAATAGGAGCAGGTAGGTACAGTCGCTCAAAAACGTATCCGAACACTACGGTTGATTACAGAATTCAGAAAAAATATCTGGCAACGATTTTTTTTAGAAATTAGTGATCTGGCAACCTTCGTGTCACGTGACACGAAGGTTGCCAGATCACTTATTTCTTTTAAAAAATTGTTGCCAGAAATTTTTTCTGAATTCTGTAATCAACCGTAGTGTTCGGACAGTTTTCTGAGCGACGGTACAAACGATTTCAGGAACGCTTTGGGGAGAAAAAACAGGTAATTAACTTTTAAAAAAATCAAATACGCAATCAACAAATGCACACATCCCGAGTCTTTAAATGATTCAAATGCACACATCCCGAGTCTTTAAATGATTCAAATGCACACATCCCGAGTCTTTAAATGATTCAAATGCACACATCCCGAGTCTTAAAATGATTCAAATGCACACATCCCGAGTCTTAAAATGATTCAAATGCACACATCCCGAGTCTTAAAATGATTCAAATGCACACATCCCGAGTCTTTAAATGATTCAAATGCACACATCCCGAGTCTTTAAATGATTCAAATGCACACATCCCGAGTCTTTAAATGATTCAAATGCACACATCCCGAGTCTTTAAATGATTCAAATGAACACATCCCGAGTCTTTAAATGATTCAAATGCACACATCCCGAGTCTTTAAATGATTCAAATGAACACATCCCGAGTCTTTAAATGATTCAAATGCACACATCCCGAGTCTTTAAATGATTCAAATGCACACATCCCGAGTCTTTAAATGATTCAAATGAACACATCCCGAGTCTTTAAATGATTCAAATGCACACATCCCGAGTCTTTAAATGATTCAAATGCACACATCCCGAGTGTTAAAATGATTCAAATGCACACATCCCGAGTCTTTAAATGATTCAAATGCACACATCCCGAGTCTTTAAATGATTCAAATGCACACATCCCGAGTCTTAAAATGATTCAAATGCACACATCCCGAGTCTTAAAATGATTCAAATGCACACATCCCGAGTCTTTAAATGATTCAAATGCACACATCCCGAGTCTTTAAATGATTCAAATGCACACATCCCGAGTCTTTAAATGATTCAAATGCACACATCCCGAGTCTTTAAATGATTCAAATGCACACATCCCGAGTCTTTAAATGATTCAAATGAACACATCCCGAGTCTTTAAATGATTCAAATGCACACATCCCGAGTCTTTAAATGATTCAAATGAACACATCCCGAGTCTTTAAATGATTCAAATGCACACATCCCGAGTCTTTAAATGATTCAAATGCACACATCCCGAGTCTTTAAATGATTCAAATGCACACATCCCGAGTCTTTAAATGATTCAAATGAACACATCCCGAGTCTTTAAATGATTCAAATGCACACATCCCGAGTCTTTAAATGATTCAAATGCACACATCCCGAGTCTTTAAATGATTCAAATGCACACATCCCGAGTCTTAAAATGATTCAAATGCCTCATTAACTCGACTTTTGGAATTAAAATATTCTCACATTCGGATGCACAGATTTGCAGCAAAAAAAAATTGAGTTTTTTTTTGTACCGTTTTTTACCGTGATTTTCGTCTCTCCGATAAACTTTCCCGTGGCCATTGAAATATGATGTGACCTTTGACCTTATCAATTGCAAAGACCGAATTTGATTTTTATCGTTTTTGCATTTTCGCAATTTTTTAAGATTTATAAAAGAGGAAGAAATTGATATTACTAATCATGATCATTTTATTTAGTCATTATCACCTTGCTTGATCGTCATCAGTTTGCTTCATCTTCCTCCTTATCACTTTGCTTTATAGGCATTAGTTTTTTTCATTATAGGCATTTATAGGCATTAGTTTTTTCTATTAGAAATTAGTGATCTGGCAACCTTCGTGTCACGTGTCACGTAACACGAAGGTGACAACCTTCGTGTTACAGGTTGATTACAGAATTCAGAAAAAGTATCTGGTAATTTTTTCTTTTAGAAATTAGTGATCTGGCAACCTTCGTGTCACGTGTCACGTAACACGAAGGTTGGCACCTTCGTGTTACGATCTATCTATCGTGTTACGAAATATCTGGTAATTTTTTCTTTTAGAAATTAGTGATCTGGCAACCTTCGTGTCACGTGTCACGTAACACGAAGGTTGTCACCTTCGTGTTACGTGACACGAAGGTTGCCAGATCACTAATTTATATAAAAAAAAAAGGTTGACAGATATTTTTTTCTGAATTCTGTAATCAACCTGTAACACGAAGGTTGTCACCTTCGTGACACGTGACACGTGACACGAAGGTTGCTAGATCACTAATTTCTAAAAAAAAAAACTTTGGCAGATATTTTTTCTGAATTCTGTAATCAACCGTAGTGTTCGGATATTTTTTTGAGCAACTGTAAATAGTATGCATGAAGTGATATAAGGTATTAGAATAACTAATCTCCTTTTCTTTGTAAAGAAGAATGGCGGAAGACAAAATACGAGAAGATGAAGGTTGGGTTGTTTTACCTCTCAGCGGCACTTTTTGCACACCATGGGCTAAATGGCCAGGTCACAAGGACCCCGAAGGCTCAGAGAAGGTTGGGGGAGGGGACCCACTGGAACAGCTGTTGGGAGACAGATGGTAGCCTCCCGTCAAAGCCATCCAGCGTGTTCTTTAACGTGCACAGGGTATGTCTCTCCCGCACACGGAGCCACGGCTTAACGTCCCATCCGACGGACGGCGGCCTTTCCAAGCCCATCGGTGTCCCCTACTGACCATGGGCAGGGCGGGGAATTTGCGGAGAGAAAAGATGAAGGGGATCGGGTGATGTGGGAGAGGAATTTACAAAAGAAGTTCTCAGTAATAGAGAAAAACAGAGGATTAAAATCTATACACGTAGTCTTCAGCCAAAATAATCTTGATTTGAGAAACATCAGGAGGATAATGATGAAGTTTTGAAGATTTTGCATTTCGTCTCATTAAATTTAAGGACAATCATCATCTGCACTTGTCTTCAATGTCTGTCCACTGAATCCCCTTTCCCTACAGAGTCCTGAGCACTTGAACGCTGGTAACAGAGCCTTTGCTTACCTGGCACATAATCAGGAAGTCTAGAGTTCGTGTCCTGATGTTGTATGCGTGTTTCTTCCACTCTTCGTGGGCGGGGGTGGCTCAGTCGGTAGCGCGCCAGGCTCGTAATCTGTAGTTCCCAGGTTCGAGTCCCAGCTAGGTCAGCGTTGAGATTTATCTCCGCAAAATTACCCGCCCTGCCCACGGTCAGTGGGGGACACCGATGGGCTTGGAAAGGCCGCCGTCCGTCGGATGGGACGTTAAGCCGTGGTCCCGTGTGTGGGAGAGCCATGCACTGTGCAGGTTAAAGAACACGCTGGATGGCCTTGACGGGAGGCTACCATCTGTCTCCCAACAACTGTTCCAGTGGGTCCCCTCCCCCAACCTTCTCTGAGCCTTCGGGGTCCATGTGACCTGGCCATTTAGCCCATGGTGTGCAAAAAAGTGCCGCTCAGAGGTAAAACAACACAATGTTAAAGAACACACTGGATTGCCTTGAAGGGAGGCTACCATCTGTCTCCCAACAACTGTTCCAGTGGGTCCCCTCCCCCAACCTTCTCTGAGCCTTCGGGGTCCATGTGACCTGGCCATTTAGCCCATGGTGTGCAAAAAAGTGCCGCTCAGAGGTAAAACAACACAATGTTAAAGAACACGCTTGATGGCCTTGAAGGAAGTCTACCATCTGTCTCCCAACAACTGTTCCAGTGGGTCCCCTCCCCCAACCTTCTCTGAGGGTCCATGTGACCTGGCCATTTAGCCCATGGTGTGCAAAAAAGTGACGCTCAGAGGTAAAACAACCCAAATCAACCCACTCTTCGTTATGGGAAACAGTGTTCGAAACTATATTTAACAGTTTTTGTATTAGCAAAAGAAATTCTGCAATTCGTGTTCCCTACGGGGTCAGAGGAACTGCTATGAAGAAATTGAGGTCCTGCTGTCTTGACGTTCAAGTTTTTTAAATTATTCTTTACCTTCTGTAAAGGGTTGGGTTGGGTTGTTTTACCTCTGAGCGGCACTTTTTTGCACACCATGGGCTAAATGGCCAGGTCATATGGACCCCGAAGGCTCAGAGAAGGTTGGGCTAGGGGACCCACTGGAACAGCTGTTGGGAGACAGATGGTAGCCTCCCGTGAAGGCCATCCAGAGTGTTCTTTAACGTGCCCAGGGTATGGCTCTCCCGCACTCGGGACCACGGCTTAACGTCCCATCCGACGGACGGCTGCCTTTCCAAGCCCATCGGTGTCTCCTACTGACCGTGGGCAGAGCGGGGAAATTTTGCGAAGATAAATCTCAACGCTGACCCAGCTGGGACTCGAACCTGGGAACTACAGATTACGAGCCTGGCGAGCTACCGACTGAGCCACCCCCGCCCCACCATCTATACAGAAAAAAATCAAACCTCAAACAGCCTACTTGTGACAGAGGTTCGACAGTAGTCTATCAATATAATGCGGCATTGAGGAGATCTGTAAACCTCTCTAAAGCATGGGACGAAAGAACTCGGAAAAGAGTTTTCTATCTTTTGAAGCGTTACTGTCATAATCCAAATGTTTTATTCTAGACTGCTTTCTTATGCGTTGAAATAACTGTTTTTTTATTCTTTAAGCCAATTTCAATTTTCCCGAAGGAAGACGCCGAGATGGCTTTACAGCGATGCATGAGGAAGCAAACAAGCTGATAACAAGAAACTCTACAGCCTCATTTATCGTTGAGATGGCCACTGCCGTCGTTTCGTAATCCCTCGGCAAGCAGAAACAAATGTTACAGACTCCCTGAAAGTCTCAACACAGCCCCATTGTCTGCGAAGACTTCGGCAGTCTGGTTCAAATGTCGCGCTGGAGTTATACGATGCTGTAAAAGCGTGACGCAGGAGCAAAATTTCACCAGACGGATGCTACAGGGCCTCAATGTCAATATTGAACGTCAGGAGGACCGCCAGAATCTGTCGCTTTCTCTTGCCGCTCCCTCCTCCTCTTCAATGGGGATCGGGAGAAGCTGTTTCTATCTTTCTATGCCGCAGTAGTTCGTGAAGCGAAGGTGGGTGGGTGGGGGAAGAGGAGGGACGGAGAAGCGAGCGAGGGAGGGTGGATGCGGAGATTGGAGTAGTTTCGGGAGTCCATGGAACGGGAGATGTGGGGAAGTAGAAACAGTCGCAGCAGATATTGAGCCGTTCGCACCGGTGGCCGCCTCTGCTGCTCTTCACTTGCAGCTTATATTGGAATTCTAGATGCATCTCTTGGTCGCTGCCAGTTGACGACGTGTGCGGGTGTGTGGATGTGGAACTGAAATCGCATCTTTTACAGAGATGTGAAGTGTCTTACTTATTTATCGCACATCCCCTCCAAACTGATCCTCTCGATTGCAAAAATGAAAGGCCTGAATGAAAAATCATTATTTTTAGGGGGTGGGGAAGTTATCTCTGAATTTCATTTTCTAGACCATTACATCAGCGAAGAGGATTCTAAGAGCAATGCAGCGCTGCTTTTCCGTTCTACTGGACTGCTCTCTTTCTAAAGAGTTTTCTCTTCCATCTGACTTCCCCACTCTCCTCTTCCTGATCAAAGAGCTTTCTCTTCCGTATGAGTGTGCTCTTCCTATAAGAGACTTTTTCTTCCTAAAAAGGAGAAAGAACTTTCTCTTTCATACGATATTATCTTCCTATATATATAAGAAAAAAAAAATTTTTCTCTCCTATATGAGCTTCTTCTCTTCCTATAAAGTAGAAATAACTCTCTCTTCTGTGGGAACTTTCTCTTCCTATAAAGTAGAAATAACTCTCTCTTCTGTGGGAACTTTCTCTTCCTATAAAGTAGAAATAACTCTCTCTTCTGTGGGAACTTTCTCTTCCTATAAAGTAGAAATAACTCTCTTCTGTGGGAACTTTCTCTTCCTATAAAGTAGAAATAACTCTCTCTTCTGTGGGGACTTTCTCTTCCTATAAAGTAGAAATAACTCTTCTGTGGGAACTTTCTCTTCCTATAAAGTAGAAATAACTCTCTTCTGTGGGAACTTTCTCTTCCTATAAAGTAGAAATAACTCTCTTCTGTGGGAACTTTCTCTTCCTATAAAGTAGAAATAACTCTCTCTTCTGTGGGAACTTTCTCTTCCTATAAAGTAGAAATAACTCTCTCTTCTGTGGGAACTTTCTCTTCCTATAAAGTAGAAATAACTCTCTCTTCTGTGGGAACTTTCTCTTCCTATAAAGTAGAAATAACTCTCTCTTCTGTGGGAACTTTCTCTTCCTATAAAGTAGAAATAACTCTCTCTTCTGTGGGAACTTTCTCTTCCTATAAAGTAGAAATAACTCTCTCTTCTGTGGGAACTTTCTCTTCCTATAAAGTAGAAATAACTCTCTCTTCTGTGGGAACTTTCTCTTCCTATAAAGTAGAAATAACTCTCTCTTCTGTGGGAACTTTCTCTTCCTATAAAGTAGAAATAACTCTCTCTTCTGTGGGAACTTTCTCTTCCTATAAAGTAGAAATAACTCTCTCTTCTGTGGGAACTTTCTCTTCCTATAAAGTAGAAATAACTCTCTCTTCTGTGGGAACTTTCTCTTCCTATAAAGTAGAAATAACTCTCTCTTCTGTGGGAACTTTCTCTTCCTATAAAGTAGAAATAACTCTCTCTTCTGTGGGAACTTTCTCTTCCTATAAAGTAGAAATAACTCTTCTGTGGGAACTTTCTCTTCCTATAAAGTAGAAATAACTCTCTTCTGTGGGAACTTTCTCTTCCTATAAAGTAGAAATAACTCTCTTCTGTGGGAACTTTCTCTTCCTATAAAGTAGAAATAACTCTCTTCTGTGGGAACTTTCTCTTCCTATAAAGTAGAAATAACTCTCTTCTGTGGGAACTTTCTCTTCCTATAAAGTAGAAATAACTCTCTCTTCTGTGGGAACTTTCTCTTCCTATAAAGTAGAAATAACTCTCTCTTCTGTGGGAACTTTCTCTTCCTATAAAGTAGAAATAACTCTCTCTTCTGTGGGAACTTTCTCTTCCTATAAAGTAGAAATAACTCTCTCTTCTGTGGGAACTTTCTCTTCCTATAAAGTAGAAATAACTCTCTCTTCTGTGGGAACTTTCTCTTCCTATAAAGTAGAAATAACTCTCTTCTGTGGGAACTTTCTCTTCCTATAAAGTAGAAATAACTCTCTCTTCTGTGGGAACTTTCTCTTCCTATAAAGTAGAAATAACTCTCTCTTCTGTGGGAACTTTCTCTTCCTATAAAGTAGAAATAACTCTCTCTTCTGTGGGAACTTTCTCTTCCTATAAAGTAGAAATAACTCTCTCTTCTGTGGGAACTTTCTCTTCCTATAAAGTAGAAATAACTCTCTCTTCTGTGGGAACTTTCTCTTCCTATAAAGTAGAAATAACTCTCTCTTCTGTGGGAACTTTCTCTTCCTATAAAGTAGAAATAACTCTCTCTTCTGTGGGAACTTTCTCTTCCTATAAAGTAGAAATAACTCTCTCTTCTGTGGGAACTTTCTCTTCCTATAAAGTAGAAATAACTCTCTCTTCTGTGGGAACTTTCTCTTCCTATAAAGTAGAAATAACTCTCTCTTCTGTGGGAACTTTCTCTTCCTATAAAGTAGAAATAACTCTCTTCTGTGGGAACTTTCTCTTCCTATAAAGTAGAAATAACTCTCTCTTCTGTGGGAACTTTCTCTTCCTATAAAGTAGAAATAACTCTCTCTTCTGTGGAACTTTCTCTTCCTATAAAGTAGAAATAACTCTCTCTTCTGTGGGAACTTTCTCTTCCTATAAAGTAGAAATAACTCTCTCTTCTGTGGGAACTTTCTCTTCCTATAAAGTAGAAATAACTCTCTCTTCTGTGGGAACTTTCTCTTCCTATAAAGTAGAAATAACTCTCCTCTTCTGTGGGAACTTTCTCTTCCTATAAAGTAGAAATAACTCTCTCTTCTGTGGGGACTTTCTCTTCCTATAAAGTAGAAATAACTCTCTTCTGTGGGAACTTTCTCTTCCTATAAAGTAGAAATAACTCTCTCTTCTGTGGGAACTTTCTCTTCCTATAAAGTAGAAATAACTCTCTCTTCTGTGGGAACTTTCTCTTCCTATAAAGTAGAAATAACTCTCTCTTCTGTGGGAACTTTCTCTTCCTATAAAGTAGAAATAACTCTTCTGTGGGAACTTTCTCTTCCTATAAAGTAGAAATAACTCTCTTCTGTGGGAACTTTCTCTTCCTATAAAGTAGAAATAACTCTCTTCTGTGGGAACTTTCTCTTCCTATAAAGTAGAAATAACTCTCTTCTGTGGGAACTTTCTCTTCCTATAAAGTAGAAATAACTCTCTTCTGTGGGAACTTTCTCTTCCTATAAAGTAGAAATAACTCTCTCTTCTGTGGGGACTTTCTCTTCCTATAAAGTAGAATAACTCTCTTCTGTGGGAACTTTCTCTTCCTATAAAGTAGAAATAACTCTCTCTTCTGTGGGAACTTTCTCTTCCTATAAAGTAGAAATAACTCTCTCTTCTGTGGGAACTTTCTCTTCCTATAAAGTAGAAATAACTCTCTCTTCTGTGGGAACTTTCTCTCCTATAAAGTAGAAATAACTCTCTCTTCTGTGGGAACTTTCTCTTCCTATAAAGTAGAAATAACTCTTCTGTGGGAACTTTCTCTTCCTATAAAGTAGAAATAACTCTCTTCTGTGGGAACTTTCTCTTCCTATAAAGTAGAAATAACTCTCTTCTGTGGGAACTTTCTCTTCCTATAAAGTAGAAATAACTCTCTTCTGTGGGAACTTTCTCTTCCTATAAAGTAGAAATAACTCTCTCTTCTGTGGGAACTTTCTCTTCCTATAAAGTAGAAATAACTCTCTCTTCTGTGGGAACTTTCTCTTCCTATAAAGTAGAAATAACTCTCTCTTCTGTGGGAACTTTCTCTTCCTATAAAGTAGAAATAACTCTCTCTTCTGTGGGAACTTTCTCTTCCTATAAAGTAGAAATACTCTCTCTTCTGTGGGAACTTTCTCTTCCTATAAAGTAGAAATAACTCTCTCTTCTGTGGGAACTTTCTCTTCCTATAAAGTAGAAATAAACTCTCTCTTCTGTGGGAACTTTCTCTTCTATAAGTAGAAATAACTCTCTCTTCTGTGGGAACTTCTCTTCCTATAAAGTAGAAATAACTCTCTTGTCTGTATGAGTTCCTTCTCTTTCTATAAAGTAGAACTAACTCTTTTCTGTATGAGCTTCTTTTCTTTCTATAAAGCAGAACTCTCTTCTCTATGAGCTTTCTCTTCCATATGAGTGGTCTTTTCCTACAGAGGAGAAAACTTTCTCTTCCATATGGTCTACATTTGAAGGAGAACAAGTTTTCCCTCCCCCCCCCAAAAAAAAGGGGGGAGAGCTTTCTTTTCTAAATCTCCTCCACTATCTTCTACTAGAGAAGAAGAGTTGGGTTGCCTATTTTTGGCCAGGTGAGAAGAATGAAAATTTAATATTTGTTAGGAGACAGATGAATCATCCCACACCAAGACTATACAATATGTTTTCTGGCGGTCGCAGTAGTGGATTTACAGCACGCAGAGCTATGGTTTAACATCGCATCCGACGCACGGCGATAATTCCAAACCCAGCCGTGAAGCTTTCCTCTCGAAGAGTGATCGGGCCTCAACAGAAAAAAAAATCGGACGTAGCGGAGATCCGAACCTTCGATGTTATAAGCCTGACCCCCTCCCCCTGCCCCCCCCCCCCCCCTTCTACTGAGCCAACCCAAATGAGAAGCATTCTCAGGTGGGAAAAACACAACAATGGTTGTGTTGTTTTATCTCTGAGCAGCACTTTTTTGCACACCACGGACTAAATGGCCAGGTCACATGGATCCCGAAGGCTCCCAGAAGGTTGGGAGAGGGAACCCACTGGAACAGCTGTTGGGAGACAGATGGTAGCCTCCCGTCAAGGCCATCCAGCGTGTTCTTTAACGTGCACAGGGTATGGCTCTCCCGCACATGGGGCCACGGCTTAACATCCCATGCCGACGGACGGCGGCCTTTCCAAGCCCATCGGTGTCCCCTACTGACCGTGGGCAGGGCGGGGAATTTTGCGGAGATAAATCTCAACGCTGACCCAGCTTGAACTCGAACTTGGGAACTGATTTGAAGGTAACCACATGATTTTTTAGGAGCTTTTTCCTAAGAATGCTTTCATATTAAAACTCCATAGACGATCTTCAATGTTACTGAAAGCAAAGAAACTCAAATGGTTGAAAATCTTGCGCTATAATATTTAATTCATCCTTGGCTTATCCTCCTTGGATTGATCGAATCTTACTAAATGAAATTTCAATCTACAGTTTCCAAGTTCGAGTCCCAGCTGAGCCGAAATTGAGATTTATTTCCGTATATTCTCGATCAGTACGGGACACTGTTCGTCTTCAAATGTCGTCTTCCGTCACATGGGACGTTAAGCCGTGGCCTCATGTGCGGGGGGGGGGGGGGGGGGGCTCTCAGTCGGTAGCGCGCCAGGCTCGTAATCTGTAGTTCCGAGGTTCGAGTCCTAGCTGGGTCAGCGTTGAGATTTATCTCCACAAAATTCCCCGCCCTGCCCACGGTCAGTAGGGGACACCGATGGGTGTGGAAAGGCCGCCGTCTGTCGGATGGGACGTTAAGCGGTGGCACCGTGTACAGGAGAGCCATACCCTGTGCACGTTAAAGAACACACTGGATGGCCTTGACGGGAGGCTACCATCTGTCTCCCCTCAGCTGTTCCAGTGGGTCCCCTCCCCCAACCTTCTCTAAGCCTTCGGGGTCCATGTAACCTGGCCATTTAGCCCATGGTGTGCAAAAGAGTGCCGCTGAGAGGTAAAACAACCCAACTAAAATGAAAGTAAAAGCGATAGTTGAATCATCACCACTGAGGTTTCTTTGTTCAATGGTTAGCCGAGAATTAGTTTCTACGAAGCGCTCCCATATCCGTCATCCAGGGTCTAAAGTTCCAGAAAAGACAAAATATCAACATAAAGCAAAGTCCGATGGTTCGTAACGGTTTAACCGATAGCAGCCATTTCTTGTCGCAGAAGCCAAACATTCACGGCAGAGATAAAACGTTCGAACACAGCTTAAAAGTGTTTCTAGACGTAAGACGTATTCTCGAAGCCCAGTCTCAGGGGACGGCGATGGGCTCAGTCGGTAACACTCCAGGATCGTAATATGCAGTTACCAAATTCGAATCCCAACTCTTACCAGCGTTAAAATTTATCCCTGATAACGAGGGTCGTGATGAGTCATAGGCTCAGGCTACGAAAACAAATATTGCTAGTTTTTTTCTCTGTATGAAAAAAAGACTAACAAAGATCTCTCTTTGAATTGTGAAAAAAATCAGCTGTTAAGACCTGTTACGTAACGTTTCGCTATCGGGTTGTTTGGGTTGGGTTGTTTTACCTCTGAGCGTCACTTTTTTGCACACCATGGGCTAAATGGCCAGGTCACATGGACCCCGAAGGCTCAGAAAAGGTTGAGGGAGGGGACCCACTGGAACAGCTGTTGGGAGACAGATGGTAGCCTCCCATCAAGGCCATCCAGCGTGTTCTTTAACGTGCACAGGGTATGGCTCTCCCGCACACGGGGCCACGGCTTAACGTCCCATCCGACGGACGGCGGCCTTTCCAAGCCCATCGGTGTCCCCTACTGACCGTGGGCAGGGCGGGGAGTTTTGCGGAGATAAATCTCAACGCTGACCCAGCTGGGACTCGAACCTGGGAACTACAGATTACGAGCCTGGCGCGCTACCGACTGAGCCACCCCCGCCCCAACTTTGAATTGTGAAAAAAATCAGCTGTTAAGACCTGTTACGTACCGTTTCGCTATCCGGTAAAAATTCGTTAGTTTTGATGACCATCATCATCATCCTCAAGCAGCCGTGGGCGACGGAGGTCCGTTCCCACGTGCAGAACGTGCAGTTCAGTTCCCCAAGCATATCTATCTTGAGCTACATCTGCTGCATCTGGCCGCTGCAACCCAATTCTATTCTGCCCACCGCATAATGACCCATCTCATCGAAATCGATACGTCCATAGAAATGTATCCGCCAAAGGGCTTACGAAATAAAAGTGCCTAAGGCCTACAAGGATGTTAATGCGGCCTTACTGATAATCCCTACTCTACTCTGAAGGAGTTGGGTTGTTTTACCTCTGAGAAACACTTTTTTGCACACCATGGGCTAAATGGTCAGGTCACATGGACCCCGAAGGCTCAGAGAAGGTTGGGGGAGGGGACCCACTGGAACAGCTGTTGGGAGACAGATGGTAGTCTCCCGTCAAGACCATCTAGCGTGTTCTTTAACGTGCACAGCGTATGGCTCTCCCGCATACGGAGCCACGGCTTAATATGTCATACGACGGACTACAGTCTTTCCAAGCGCATCGGTTTCCCCTACTGACCTTGGGCAGGGCGGAAATTTTGCGGAGATAAATCTCAACGGTGACTCATCTGGGACTCGAACCTGGAAACTATAGATTACGAGCCTGGGGCGCAACCGACTGAGCCACCCCCCCGCCCCTACTCTGAAGGAGAAACCGACGAGAAACTGAGAAAGGAGACACCGACGGGCTTGAAAAGGACGCTGTCCTGCGGATGGGACATTAACCTGTGGTCACGTGTATAGGAGAATCATACCCTGTGCACTTTAAAGAACACGCTGGATAGCCTTGACAGGAGGCTATCATCTGTCTCCTAACAGCTGTCCAGTGTGTCTCTGAGCCCTTGGTGTCCTGATCTGGCCATTTAGCCCATTGTGTGCGAAAAAAGTGCCTCTCAGAGGTAAAACAACCCATAACCCAACACAATCTCATTGTAAACCACTTTACAAAATCTGATCCTAGAGTCGACCACTTTCAGCGAATGATTCATAATTACTGCCACACCAGAAAGTCTTGGTGTTGCTGTAGGGCACACTAAAGACTCCCATTCTCATCGCAAGATATCCGACTCATTGGCAATTTCTCATCTCTTCGTAAACAGCATGAGATAATTTTTTATTTCAATCGAAAAATACATTAAGAAATTACATTCTCAGAGCAAGACACGTTAGGATGGAATTTCAAACTCTTTTTCGAGACATGTTAAGCCCTAGCAACCTCACATGTTGCACACACGCTCAGGACACATGAGAGAATTCTAAATTGCAATCTCAACTCAAAATAAGTTAGGAAATGCTAATCTATTGCAAGGTGCATAAGAGAATTGGAGATATACATTGGGGAAAAGAGCATCATCATCATCATGGGTGACAGTTAATTACAATCTCGATGGGGAACATTATCATTGAGGATCGTTTGAGGACATTAGGGAATTACCATCTCTTCATGGAACGTATTAGAGAATTTAAAATTCGTCGCTGGTCATGTTAGATAATTCCCACCACGTTCGTATTCAGACCATGTCACATAGTTCATTCCTAGCAGGTGTTAGGCCATGTTAGATAATTTCCGCCAGCGTCAAACCACTTTAAATAATTCCCATCTCATTGAAGACAGCATTAAAATACTCGAACCTAGAGGACAGTCATATTAATTCCCATTTTGTTTAGCTACTTGGAATGATTCCCACTCACTGAAAGTCCAAGGGGCTGGGGTGGCTCAGTCGGTAGCGCGCAGGCTCGTAATTTGCAGTTCCCAGGTTCGAGTTCTAGTTGGGTCAGCGTTGAGATTTATTTCCGCAAAATTCCCCGTCCTGCCAACGGTCAGTAGGGGACACCGATGGGCTTGGAAAGGCCGCCGTCCGTCGGATGGGACGTTAAGCCGTGGCTCCGTGTGCGGGAGAGCCATACCCTGTGCACGTTAAAGAACACGCTGGATGGCCTTGACGGGAGGCTACAATCTGTCTCCCAACAGCTATTCCAGTGGGTCCCCTCCCCCAACCTTCTCTGAGCCTTCGGGGTCCATGTGACCTGGCCATTTAGCCCATGGTGTGCAAAAAAGTGCCGCTCAGAGGTAAAACAACCCAACCCTACAACATAGTAAAGAAAGATGTTTATTTGGAAAATAAAGTAATCACTACGACTTTAACTCTATGTTACACAACAGATGAAAAAACGTACGAACGGTTTTTCAAAATTTTCTAATCTTCCCTTCTTTCTTTATGCTTACACCGTCCCACAATTGCACCCGAGGCTCCTGAGCCGCCCCCTATGTTGTAGGACGTAGGTAGAAATATAGATACATAAAAGAACACAAATTTGTCACTGCATCTTTCTGTTTGTTTGCTTAAAGGAGGTGACTTCCAGGGGAGGGGGGCGCTGAGTAAGTTTTTTTTCTGAAAAGGGGGCGATAGGACAAATAAATTTGGGAACCTCTGATCTAATCGAATCTCGTTTCGTACCTTGCCTTTTCTGACTCCTGTTATTAAAAAAAAAAAGCAAGAACAAAAAGGATTCCACCCAATCGCAGTCCCTTCAGTGCACTTTAATGGGGTTAATGTTGCTCTTGAAGGAAACAGGACAGAACAGTGAAGAATGGTGTAAAGAAAATGTCTTTTTGGATACCTATCCTACTTCGAGTTTTTTCAAGTTGTGAATCAATGAAGAGAGGAAAGGAGATAAGAAAAGTAGGCGAGGCAGGTGGGGGGGGGATGAAAGGAAGGTGAAACACTTTGCGAGACGTTCGTGACTCTATAAGAGGGCACGAGTTTCACTTGCAGTGTGGTACGCCATTAATCGGCATCTGGCAACTCGCAGTAGCACCCAACTTTTCTGGAAGCAAGTTTCAAAAAGTTAACACGCAAAGTCGACATTACTGAGCCTCCTCTCCACGACAGAGGTGAATAACTAGCCAGCACTCTACCCTGCGCCAACTGCTGAAGCCACAGCGGCGACTTCCCCTGTCTCCCCCGGTGCTCGTTTTCCAACTTATCTGCCCCCTTCGAAATCTTTCCACCCTCCACTCGCCCGAAAAGCGGCACTAAAAGCCTCTTATTGCTGTTGTTTGGAAATCAATGAGCGCCAAACAGAACGCGCCATTTATTCTGCCCTGTTGCCCCAGACAGCTGCGTCATTGAGAGAGCGGACTAATGACTTTTCGACTGTTCCTTCCCTCATCCAGAGTCCTGTCATGCACTCAATCAGGGGGCAGCTGTAACGATGACTGCTCGATGACTCGGGGTACACAAGGCTCATTTGCATATTCATGCAGCAGCAGCAGCAAAATCTTTCATTTTAGTTCTATCTTAATCCTAAGCACTGACTCTGGGCCCTATTGTTGTTGAGAAGTTCTAAAACCAACCCACATTCAACAGGATGATAGAGGTTGGTGGTTAGGACATAAAGACACTTAGAGAGGATTATTGATATGCACTAAGCGACTGCTATGTTATCCGAATAGGGAGTCGGATTCAGTTTCCTAAATAAACTTTTTTTTATAGGTGATGGACTTAAGATTAATTTTTTATTCAATTAAAGAAAGTTCCCAAGGGAGGTGGTGGTGGGGGCTCCATCGGTAGCGCGCCAGGTTCATAATCCAAATTCGAGCCCCCTTTGGGCCAGCGTTGACTGGATGGCCTTGACGGGATACTACCATCTGTCTCCCAACAGCTGTTCCAGCGGGTCCCCTCCCCCAACCTTCTCTGAGCCTTCGGGGTCCATGTGACCTGGCCATTTAGCCCATGGTGTGCAAAAAAGTGCCGCTCAGAGGTAAAACAACCCAAAGTTAAAGAACACGCTAGAAATCCTTGATTGGAGACTACCATCTGTCTTCCAACAGCTGTTCCAGTGGGTCCCCTCCCCCAACCTTCTCTGAGCCTTCGGGGTCCATGTGACCTGGCCATTTAGCCCATGGTGTGCAAAAAAGTGCCGCTCAGAGGTAAAACAACCCAACCCAACCCTGTTCTCACAGTTCGCTAGGATTTTATCAATTCTATTTATGAATTAAATATGCTGAATTAAAATTAATGAAAATTTTATGCAGCCTAAGCAGTTGTATGAAGGGTGTATTTAGGTTTTATTTAGAAACAGGTTCCAAATTATTTATCAAAAAAATTTAGAGCAGTTCTAAAATGATTTATTTAAATTCAAAAGTGGGAGAGTTGTAATGTGTGACAACTGGAATGCGTCGATACATCGATGGGAATAAAAATTGATCGCGTTTATGAACTGAAATTCGTTTTAAACATAAAACAAAAATATAGTGGTTAGCGCACTTGGCTATTGATCTAAGGCACCTGGGTTCGAGCCCCGGGTAAGGCATGCTGTTCGTGTTGTTATTTGCTGAAGTCCTGGCATCCTCACAGACCTTCTACTCTGGCATTTAAACTGACAAACTCCTGTCAGACCTCTGTGGCAAGCAGCTGCTTGAGAAGGTATTCATTTTTTTTTTAGAGGATTTAGTTGTCTAGCCTTTATATCCATAATTCATTTATTAAATTTTATACAATACAGAAATGGGTTCAGATGCGTTACAGAAAAGAAAATGGTTCAGATATTCGCAGGAGTAGACTGTACTTAAATTGGAATAAGCTTCGCCAAATCATATTCCTCTTGATCCATCGAGAGGATGGAGAGAGAGTGGGGAGAGCTCGTGATGGAGGGAGGCAGCAGCAGCTGCTGCATCCTCCGCTTGTTGTTGTCTCTGAGCTCACGCAACTAGCCATGCCAAGACACAAATGACAACGTGAGCACCGCCGTCCCTTTTGTTCCCTCTGACAGCAACAGAATCCGCGACAGATTAATAGCATCTCTACTCCTGACTCATGGCCCTTGACCCCCGCTTGAAATACAGCTGTTTCCGGCCCATTGACGATAGGCCGACACCGTCGTTTCGGTGTCGCCAATTTTTCTCGCAACCGATAGTCTAGGAGGTTGTTATTATAAAAGGTACAATTAGCGCCGCTTGCGACAAAACATGGAAAGTTGTGGTTATCGCATTATGATGGGATCGATTCGTCATCTTCGAGCACTCGCGGGGGAATTGATACGGCAGGCTATTCCGTGATGGGCGTGGAAGCGAATCTCGCAGTCAAGAAAAGGATGTCGGAGCAGGAGGATGAAGGAATCGGAGGAATTAAACCGTAAACTGAAATGGATTTGGGTAATCTAGTGATTTAGATTTCAGGCGATCTACAATGCGGTTTGCTCAGAGACAGAAATTAAGGCAATTTGATTCCGAAATTCTAAAAAAAAAATACCCCCTCAAGCAGCTGCTTGCCACAGAGGTCTGACAGGAGCCTGTCAGTTTATATGCGACAGTAGGAGATCTGAGTTGAGTTGGGTTGTTTTACCTCTGAGCGGCAACTTTTTTGCACACCATGGGCTAAATGGCCAGGTCACATGGACCCCGAAGGCTCAGAGAAGGTTGGGGGAGGGGACCCACTGGAACAGCTGTTGGGAGACAGATGGTAGCCTCCCGTCAAGGCCATCCAGCGTGTTCTTTAACGTGCACAGGGTATGACGTGCACAGGGTATGGCTCTCCCGCAAGGAGATCTGAGAGGATGGCAGGACCTCAGCAGAAAACGACACACACATCCATGCCTAATCCGGGGCTCGAACCCAGGTCCCTTAGATCAGTAGCCAAGCGTGCTAACCACTCGGCCAACGAAGTTTTAAATGGGTAAAAGAGACAGGCACCAAGATAATGGCTCTTCTGTCACGTGCTGCCAATTCCGGTCGGGATGTCTTTTGAAAGCTCAGTTCGTCAGAAATAATTCTAATTGCGGAGAATTGGAAGCAATCGATGGCGAAAAGAAGAGCAAGAAGGTTGCCAAATGGAGGTTGAGGAAACTGAATTTAAATAGGTTTTTTTCCTTATCACGAAAGTCTTTAAAAATCAACCCACTTTTCAACAGCTCCGGAGAAAAGAAATACTTCCTGATTTGTGAGATTTTCCTTTTCACCTCTTCAATGAGCAAAGGATTCGTCTCCTGGGATGCGATGGTCAACGCATCCTCCAAATGTCTCGCGCATCCCACTGACAGACATCTGACGCACGAGCGCCGAGGCGAGGGAATTTATCACGTTTCGTCGGCGATGCGGAAAATTAACGACATCGCAGAAGGTTTTCGCTTTTTTTTTTCTCTTCCCCCCCTCCCCCCTTTTCTGAGGTTCAGTCGATGTTTCTGCCGCTAATTTCGCAATTTAAACATTCGTTACGCGAAAATGCTTCGCAACAAAAATAGAAAATCAAAGCATTGAACGCGGTGGGAAAATGCTCGCGACCAGGGAGATCGAAAATGTGGATTATGCGCAGATAAAATAATTAAGCGCAAAGTCTGGCATCATTAAGCATGCCAATCATCTTCCCTTCTTTTTATTTTGTTCATCGTGTGGACTCTCAGAAACAGTTAGAAACGCAACTAGGATCGATTAAACGACGTTAAATATTCAAATCTCGTTTTACGATGAAATTTACGAGTTTTCGTATAAAGACATGTTGTTGTTGTTTTTTTTTGGGGGGGGGGGCTCTAGACTCCCCCTTCTGGACATGTCCCTGCCTCCCCCCACTCAGTAAAAATTGAGTATATATTAGAATAATAAGAACACGTTACGTATTTACAGATCTGCCTTTATTGTCTAGAAATATTTCCATACTTTCAAATTGAATACTCTGTTGTACGTTCTGATATAAAAATAATCTTTTTTTTTCAGCAATATATCTCATTTTTTAAGGGGCGGGGTTGGCTCAGTCGGTAGCGCGCCAGGCTCGTAATCTGCAGTTCCCAGGTTCGAGTCCCAGCTGGGTCAGCGTTCAGATTTATCTCCGCAAAACTCCCCGCCCTGCCCACGGTCAGTAGGGGAAACGATGGGCTTGGAAAGGCCGCCGTCCGTTGGATGGGACGTTAAGCCGTGGCCCCGTGTGCGGTAGAGCCATACCCTGTGCACGTTAAAGAACACGCTGGATGGCCTTGACTGGAGGCTACCATCTGTCTCCCAACAGCTGTTCCAGTGGGTCCCCTCCCCCAACCTTCTCTGAGCTTTCGGGGTCCATGTGACCTGGCCATTTAGCCCATGGTGTGCAAAAAAGTGCCGCTCAGAGGTCAAACAAACCAACGTTAAAGAACACGCTGGATGGCCTTGACGGGAGGCTACCATCTGTCTCCCAACAGCTCTTCCAGTGGGTCCCCTCCCCCAACCTTCTCTGAGCCTTCGGGGTCCATGTGACCTGGCCATTTAGCCCATGGTGTGCAAAAAAGTGCCACTCAGAGGTAAAACAACCCAAAGTTAAAGAACACGCTAGAAATCCTTGATTGGAGACTACCATCTGTCTTCCAACAGCTGTTCCAGTGGGTCCCCTCCCCCAACCTTCTCTGAGCCTTCGGGGTCCTTGTGACCTGGCCATTTAGCCCATGGTGTGCAAAAAAGTGCCGCTCAGAGGTAAAACAAACCAACGTTAAAGAACACGCTGGATGGCCTTGACGGGAGGCTACCATCTGTCTCCCAACAGCTCTTCCAGTGGGTCCCCTCCCCCAACCTTCGGGGTCCATGTGACCTGGCCATTTAACCGATGGTGTGCAAAAAAGTGCCGCTCAGAGGTAAAACAAGCCAACCCAACTCAACAAAATGATTTTGTAACGTGGTCAGTTTATCTTAGTATATCAAGTGTCATTCAGACGAACAGAAAAACGATAAAACTTGCCTTCCCAGAAGTACCCGATATGGCCTAATGGTCTCTCGAAAGCGGGCATTATCCGAACAATTTAATCAGAATCTTACATTGGGTTGACTGCGAACTTCACGGGAAAAGAATGTCGTCTGTAGACGGCGACCGGTTTCAATTGGTTTGTTTTCTTCCTGATTCAAGATTGTTTTATCTCTGAGCGGCGCTATTTTTTTGCGCGCAGAGAGTTAAATGGCCAGATCACAAGGACCTCAATGACTCAGATAAGAGTAGAAAAGGTTTCTGTTAAAAGAACCGAACGGTTAGCGAGCCACGAAGATTCGATTCCTGAATCTTCGTGGCTCGCTAACAGTTCGGTTCTTTTAACAGAAACCTAAAGGCAACAACATTGGTGTTGTCTTTCTGCTGATTTCTCGCAGGCTTCAGAATAGGGGCGGGGGTGGCTCAGTCGGTAGCGCGCCAGGCTCGTAATCTGTAGTTCCCAGGTTCGAGTCCCAGCTGGGTCAGCGTTGAGATTTATCTCCGCAAAATTCCCCGCCATGACCACGGTCAGTAGGGGACACCGATGGGCTTATAAAGGCCGCCGTCCGTCGGATGGGACGTTAAGCCGTTGCCCCGTGTGCGGGAGAGCCATACCCTGTGCACGTTAAAGAACACGCTGGATGGCCTTGACGGGAGGCTACCATCTGCAATTCTTGACGTTACATCTTGACGGGAGGCTACCATCTGAAATTCAATAGCTGTTCCAGTCCGTCCCCTCCCCCAACCTTCTCTGAGCCTTTGGGGTCCATGTGACCTGGCCATTTAGCCCATGGTGTGCAGAAAAGTGCCGCTCAGAGGTAAAACAACCCAACAACCTTGTGACCTGGCCATTTAGCCCATTGCGTGCGCTCAGTCATCAACATCGTGTGCATAAAACCCTCCTCAGAGGTAAAACAACCCAATCTCAAAACTCAATAAACCTCTTCAAATTCAGCGTCGACCAAGAACATCAACTCAGTGATTCCTCAACAGCTGAGAATAAAGAGAACATTTCACGTGATCGCTCTCCCGACCTTTATTCTAACTAAATAAGAAAAGCTTTCTCTTCCGAACATCAACGCCACGAGGCGTAGGAAGAGAAAACCACGCACAACATGGCGCCCCTCCATCTGTCTGTCAGCTTCCAACATGAAATGATGCTCGAGTAGATCAATCTGGCTCGGTCCTCTGCAATCACGTGGTCTGTCTCTAAGCACGCCGGTGCTGATGGATTCGGGCCTCTCTTTCGTTCCCTCGATCTCTCGTGTGTTTTCCCGAAATATCAAACTCTGGCATTGATCCTGGAAGGCGAGGAGGAGCATACCATCTCGTCCGCATCCCTCTCATGCGACCGTTTCCAAGTTAGGTGCTTTGGAATGTTATTGTCTCGTGGCACGAGGAGGCAGCGCCAGCAGATGCGCAGACGGACGTCAACATCGCGGTCAAATATTTCAAATGACTAACGGTTCGACGAAATACCTGCTACGTGGATGTACACTGCGAGGCCTAAAATGAAGGGAACTGGCTATTAGCAAGTTGATTCAGATGATGCTCCTTCTCTATCTACTCACTTTCTCGAGACGAACAACTGTTCTAAGACAAGGCTAGCGCTGAAATCTGCTCTAAGGCAAGAGAAATGTTAGAGAGGTGAAAATAAATGAGGCGATGGAATCAATTCAAAGATCATTTTAGGAGATCATTTAGGAGCCCAAAATGTTTTTTGGCTAACGTTGTGTTTCTAATTTCAAAACAGTAGGTTTTTCTGCTGAGGTCTGCTATCCTCACAGACCCTCTACTACGGCATATAAACTGACAGGCTCCTGTCAGACCTCTCTGGCAAGCAGCTGCTTGAGGGGGGGATTTATTTTTATTTTATTTACATTGGATCGTGTGAGCCCACAAAAACCTGGATCGTGTGGGCCCACAAAAACCTGGATCGTGTGGGCCCACTCACAGAAATACTGAGCGTGTGCAGTTACCGTTCACAGCAAACTGGAGCGTGTGCAGTAACTGCACACGCTCCAGTTTGCTGTGAACGGTAACTGGAGCGTGTACAGTTGCTGTACACGTTCCTGAGGTCCTGCCATCCTCTCAGACCTTCTACTATGGCATATAAACTGACAGGCTCCTGTCAGACCTCTGTGGCAAGCAGCTGCTTGAGGGGGTATTTATTTTTAAACTAATTAATATAAATATTTATTTAATATTAATTATAATATTATTTATAATTATTTAATATTATTATTAATATAATAATTTTTATATTTAATTTTTTTTTTGGGAACTGGTGGCAATTGAAAGCAATTTTTTTTTACAATTCTGAAATTCAAATTTATTCAAAGTTATTTCCCTTTGTGCACGCATTCAAGAAGTATAAAAACTGCTGCTAAGCAAAAGTTTATGGGCAAGAATGATCATATTAGAGTTTTTTTACAACCCAGTATGCTATTTTTATAGTAGAACTTTTTTCCAGTTAGTAAATCTCCCAAATGACAATTTTTCTACCTGATTTAATCAATATGGCTAAAAAGGAACGGATATTAAAAATAATTATTGTCTTCAAGAAAGGAATTTGCCCTTTTTTTTTACGTTCATAATGTAAAAATAATTATTATACATTTTAGATTATTTTAAAAGTCTAAAAATTCGATATCTAATGCGTTTTTGTTCATCAATAACAGATTTAAATATATTATCAAAATATTTCTTGATGATATATTAAAAAAGGTGCTGTTGATTGCAAAAACAATGACATACTTCAAAACTTGCAAGATATGCAAATGTTTTTGGTTTCAAAGTTGCATAAATTAAGAGTGATGATCAACTTTAACTGCATTTTTACTTTTTCCAAAATATAATAAGGGATCGTTTTATTTTTAATCCCTTGTTGTGAGTTGTTTTACCTCTGAGCGATACTTTTTTGCACACAATGGGATAAATGGTCAGGTCACAATGACCCGAAGGCTCAGAGAACGTTAGGGGAGGGGACCACTGGAACAGCTGTTGGGAGACAGATGGTAGCCTCCCGTCAAGGCCATCCAGCGTGTTCTTTAACGTTGGGTTGTTTTACCTCTGAGCGGCACATTTTTGCACACCATGGGCTAAATGGCCAGGTCACATGGACCCCGAAGACTCAGAGAAGGTTAGGGGAGGGGACCCACTGGAACAGCTGTTGGGAGACAGATGGTAGCCTCCCGTCAAGGCCATCCAGCGTGTTCTTTAACGTTGGGTTGTTTTACCTCTGAGCGGCACTTTTTTGCACACCATGAGCTAAATGGCCAGGTCACATGGACCTAGAAGTCTCAGAGAATGTTGGGGGAGGACACCCACTGGAACAGCTGTTGGGAGACAGACGGTAGTCTCCCGTCAAGGCCATCCAGCGGGTTCTTTAACGTTGGGTTGTTTTACCTCTGAGCGTCACTTTTTTGCACACCACGGACTAAATGGCCAGGTCACATGGACTCCGAAGACAAAGAGAAGGTTGGGGGGAGGAGACCCAGTTAAACAGCTGTTGGGAGACAGATGGTAGCTTCCCGTCAAGGTCATCCAGTGTGTTCTTTAACGTGCACATGTTATGGCTCTCTCTCGCACACGGGGCCACGGCTGAACGTCCCATTCAACGGACGGCGGCCTTTCCAAGCCCATCGGTGTCCCCTACTGATCGTGGGCAGGGCGGGGAATTTTGCGGAGATAAATCTCAACGCTGACCCAGCTGGGACTCGAACCTGGGACCTACAGATTACGAGCCTGGCGCGCTACCGACTGAGCCACTCCTGCGTTAAACTGAAAAGTATTTATATACAAGAGTGCAAAAAAAATGTGGGTTTACCATTCTGTTTTTAAAATTGCTTTTGCATTTTAAATTCGTTCACAAACCTTATTTTAAGGGGTAAAATATTCAAATGAAATCATCAAGTGCCAGGGAAAAAGAAAAGAACGTTTATCGATAATAATTGGATTGAAAAAGAAAGCGAAATGTTCTCCTCCCATTTTCGTTTTTCGTGAGCTCGGCGTAAATGAGACATTGCAGCAGACCGTAAGAAAAGAGAATTAACGGATTTGGTTCAATTTTAACGAAATAATAAAATGTTCTAATGCCCTATAACAAGATGTGTCCACTATGTATCACTCGATTAGAGAAAAAAAAGAACCACGTATCTCTTTGAATTGATTAAAACACAAAAGACAAAAGACAATTCGATTTAGTCATTTCAATTTGATTCCTAAAGAGTAATTGAGTTGAAGTATTAAAGTCATCTTCTTACTGGGGCGGGGATGGCTCAGTCGGTAGCGCGCCAGGCTCGTAATCTGTAGTTCCCAGGTTCGAGTCCCAGCTGGGTCAGCATCGAGATTTATCTCCGCAAAATTCCCCGCCCTGCCCACGGTCAGTAGGGGACACCGATGGGCTTGGAAATGCCGCCGTCCGTCGGATGCGACATTAAGCCGTGGCCCCGTGTGCGGGAGAGCCATACCCTGTGCACGTTAAAGAACACGCTGGATGGCCTTGACGGGAGGTTACCATCTGTCTCCCAACAGCTGTTCCAGTGGGTCCCCTCCCACAACCTTCTCTGAGCCTTCGGGGTCCATGTGACCTGGCCATTTAGCCCATGGTGTGCAAAAAAGTGCCGCTCAGAGGTAAAACAACCCAACCCATCTTCTTACTTAACCCCTGCTCTAAGTGAATAAAGAAACAACGATGGACTGAAAACGACCGCCATTCCGTCGGTTATCAATGCTTGACCCCGTGTGAAGGATTTCCTGCGCAAGTTAAAAAGCAACTAGATGCGCATGATGGGCAGCTTGCATCCGTTTCCCAACAGCTATCCAGTGGATTACCTTCTTCGAACCAACCCTGAGCCTTTGGCGTCCTTGTGATCTGGCCATTTATCTCATGCGGTGTACAGTCGCTCAAAAAAGTATCCGAACACTTTGGTTGATGACAGAATTCAGAAAAAATATCTGGCAACGATTTTTTTTTTAGAAATTAGTGACCTGGCGCAACCTTCGTGTCAAGTGACACGAAGGTTGTGTCAGATCACTAATTTCTAAAAAAAAAATCGTTGCCAGATATTTTTTCTGAATTCTGTCATCAACCAGAGTGTTCGGATATTTTTTTAATATATATAATGCGTATGAATATATAATGCAATGGATATGGAGCGTGTGCAGTTACCGTTCACAGCAAACTGTAGCGGTTGCGGTTAATGTTCACAGCACATTGGATCGTGTGAGCTCACAAAGACCTGGATCGTGTGGGCTCACTCACGGAAATATTGAGCGTGTGCAGTTACCGTTCACAGCAAACTGGAGCGGTTGCGGTTAATGTTCACAGCACATTGGATCGTGTGAGCTCACAAAGACCTGGATCGTGTGGGCTCACTCACGGAAATATTGAGCGTGTGCAGTTACCGTTCACAGCAAACTGGAGCGGTTGCGGTTAATGTTCACAGCACATTGGATCGTGTGAGCTCACAAAGACCTGGATCGTGTGGGCTCACTCACGGAAATATTGAGCGTGTGCAGTTTCCGTTCACAGCAAACTGGAGCGTGTGCAGTAACTGCACACGCTCCAGTTTGCTGTGAACGGTAACTGGAGCGTGTACAGTTGCTGTACACGCTCCAGATATTTTTCCTGAATTCTGTAATCACGTGACACGAAGGTTGCCAGATCACTAATTTCTAAAAAAAAATCGTTACCAGATATTTTTTTCTGAATTCTGTAATCAACCAGAGTGTTCGGATACTTTTTTGAGCGACTGTACACAAAAGCGCCGTTCAGAGGTAAAAACAAACCAAACTAATACTACATAGCAGGGGAGGAAAGAAAACCAACTCTTTATTCCCTATTTGAACAGTTTCGCCGACATCTCATCCGAGATCTGTAATTCCTAAGTTCTGAGTAGGCTCCTTCACCCGACACGTGACCAGGTCTTGAGTCACGCTTCCCTTCACTAGGGATGATCAGAGGCAGCCCTCCGCTCTGTCTCAGCATCAGCGGAGTTCCTCTCCGACCTTGTCACTCTGTGTCGCTATTCAAGATAAGATCCCTCCGCGACAAGCATCCTCCCTCTTCCTCTCTTGTCCTAACCGCCTCTCTCCTCTCGTGAGCTCGAAGAATCACCCACGGAACAGAGTTAGCGCTCTGGAACGTCATGAAAGGAGAAAGGGGAGCTGATGAGCGAAGAAGTGCGCAAGAACCAACAAGGTCGCGTTGGAATTCTCGGCGTCGGCGTCGTAGTACAAACGGGACAAACTGTAACAGCTTCGCTTTGAGAAGAAAGGGGGTTTGGCGACTCGTTCTGAGTCGTGGTCACGGGCTATGCCGAGTCCTTTTAGGGGAGCATGACACGGACAATACAGAAACTGTTAAAACGACGTCGTGTGAGGTGTTGAGGATTTGTTAAGCGATGCGAGCTCGCTTCCTTCTTCTGGAAGTGGCGATTTTTATCTCGAAGCACGTGCGACGACCGCGCTTCTGAAACTTTTTTTCGATACTGGGGCGCTCACAAAACTGACATCGGTTGGTTTGTTTCACCTCTGAGCGGCACTTTTTTGCACACCATGGGCTGAATGGCCAGGTCATAAGGACCCCGCAGGCTCAGAGAAGATTGGGGGAGGAGACCCACTGGAAATGCTGTTGGGAGACAGATGGTAGCCTCCCGTCAAGGCCATCCAGCGTGTTCTTTAACGTGCACAGGGTATGGCTCTCCCGCACACGGGCCACGGCTTAACGTCCCATCCGACGGACGGCGGCCTTTCCAAGCCCGTCGGTGTCCCCTACTGACCGTGGGCAGGGCGGAGAATTTTGCGGAGATAAATCTCAACGCTGACCCAGCTAGGACTCGAACCTGGGAACTACAGATTACGAGCCTGGCGCGCTACCGACTGAGCCACCCCCGCCCCAAATTGACATGGAATTTACCGTGCTTGATTAAGATACTTGATTTTCGTAGCACGTTTTTTATGTTTGTATATTCATGTCTTCAGAAAAAGTAAAAAAATTAATTCGTATTGTTAGAATATTTATCACATTGAAAAATGTTTAAATAGACGAAAAACGTTGTGAAGTTTAAAACACTTTGAGTATCTTTTAAGGAGAAAGATAATCCTACTTGTTACTATATAATTTTTCAAACCTGGACTTTAATTTTGATGCTTCCAGTCTCATTTACTCTTTAACATAGCTTTTCTTTGGTATTTGTTCTTTATCGCATCAACTGATGAAGGTTGGGTTGTTGGGTTGTTTTACCTCTGAGCGACACTTTTTTGCACACCTTGGGCTAAATGGCCAGTTCACATGGACCCCGAAGGCTCAGAGAAGGTTGGGGAAGGGGGCCCACTGGAACGGCTTTTAGGAGACAGATGGTAGCCTCCCATCAAGCGTGTTCTTTAACGTGCACAGGGTATGGCTCTCTCCCGCGGGGCCACGGTTTAACGTCCCATCCGACGGACGGCGGCGTTTCCAAGCCCATCGGTGTCCCCTACTGACCGTGGGCAGGGCGGGGAATTTTGCGGAGATAAATCTCAACGCTGACCCAGCTGGGACTCGAACCTGGGAACTACAGATTACGAGCCTGGCGCGCTACCGACTGAGCCACCCCCGCCCCGACCTATGTGTGTGTGTTGTGCGTGAATTTGTGTGTGCGATTTTTGCACAGAATAATCGAAACTGGCCGTCTCGGTGTCCGAGTGGTTAGCGTGCTTAGTTTCTGATCAAAGGGACCTGGGTTCGAGCCCCTTGTAAAGCATGGATGTTTGTTGTGTCTCTGCTGAGGTCTTGCCTTTCTAACAGATTTTTCTCTATAACGTTTTAAACTGACAAGCTTCTGTCAGACCTCTGTGACAAGCAGTTGCTTGAGGGAATATTTTTTTTTAAATCAAAACTGACCATATAATAATTTGAAATTGCG
Organism: Ryuthela nishihirai; assembly: GCA_038380435.1. Taxonomy (NCBI): domain Eukaryota; kingdom Metazoa; phylum Arthropoda; class Arachnida; order Araneae; family Heptathelidae; genus Ryuthela; species Ryuthela nishihirai. The sequence goes on along the minus strand of JAWZYU010000019.1, from coordinate 65,893,332 downwards.
TCCTGGATTTTATTTTCGCCCTGGGCAGATACCTCACTCGCCAATGATTCACTGCCCTGTTTAAAACTATTAGGTTTCTGATGTGTACAAATTCAGAACTTTCATATTTATTAAATTTATTTTACAGTTATAGAAACAAAAAAAAATTAGAAAAAAAATAAATTGATAATAATTCTAAACATAATTTTTTCATGAAAAAAATTCTCTTCGTCTCCTTTTACTGATAAAAATTCTATAAAATTTAAAAATATTTTTCAAAATCGAAATTCTGTTGTTCACGTGTCGTTGGGTTGTTTCACGTCTGAACGGCACTCTTTTACTCCACGATGGTTCACAAGTACTCCAAGGTCTGAGAGGAAAGAAGGGAATACATTGGACAGTTTCTATGAGACAGAAGGAATTCTTCAATGAATGCCATCCACGCTGAATGGCTTTGAGGGTAGGTAAATGGCCTGTAGAACTCTGAGCCTTTGGGGTCCTTGTAACCCGATAATTTATTCAATTGTTTAAATGGTTGAGTCAAAGGGATCAAGGCTAAATGGTTGGGTCAAAAGGATCAAGGCTAAATGGCTGGGTCAAAAGGTTCAAGGCTAAATGGCTGGGTCAAAAGGATCAAGGCTAAATGGCTGGGCAAAAGGACCAAGGCTAAATGGCTGGGTCAAAAGGACCAAGGCTAAATGGCTGGATCAAAAAGATCAAGGCTAAATGACTGGGTCAAAAGGATCAAGGCTAAATGGCTGTGTCAAAAAGATCAAGGCTAAATGGCTAGGTCAAAAAGATTAAGGCTAAATGGCTTGGTCAAAAAGATCAAGGCTAAATGGCTGGGTCAAAAAGATCAAGGCTAAATGGCTGGGTCAAAAGGACGAATGCTAAATGGCTGGGTCAAAAGGACCAAGGCTAAATGGCTAGGTCAAAAAGATCAAGGATAAATGGCTGTGTCAAAAAGATCAAGGCTAAATGGCTGGGTAAAAAAGATTAAGGCTAAATGGCTGGGTAAAAAAAGATCAAGGCTAAATGGCTGGGTAAAAAGGATCAAGGCTAAATGGCTGGGTCAAAAAGATCAAGGCTAAATGGCTGGGTCAAAAGGATCAAGGCTAAATGGCTGGGTCAAAAGGATCAAGGCTAAATGGCTGTGTCAAAAGGATCAAGGTTAAATGGCTGGGTCAAAAGGATCAAGACTAAATGGCTGGGTCAAAAGGATCAAAGCTAAATGGCTGGGTCAAAAGGATCAAGACTAAATGTCAGGGTCAAAAGGATCAAGGCTAAATGGCTGGGTCAAAAGGATCAAGGCTAAATGGCTGGGTCAAAAGGATCAAGACTAAGTGACTGGATCAAAAGGATCAAGGCTAAATGGCTGAGCCAAAATGATCAAGGTTAAATGGGTGGGTCAAAAGGATCAAGGCTAAATGGCTGGGTCAAAAGGATCAAGGCTAAATGGCTGGATCAAAAGGATCAAGACTAAATGGCTGGGTCAAAAGGATCAAGGCTAAATGTCTGGGTCAAAAGGATCAAGGCTAAATGACCTGGGACACAATGTCCTCTGAAAGCTACTTCTGTTCCGCTCAGTGGTAAGAACAACTCAACCTCAACTCGTATAGTGTTGTCCCTTTCATTACTCTCCATATATTAAAAATTAAATTGTCCCTCTCTGATTTCAATTCTTGAGTGAACTCTGACCCTCATTGTGAATAAATTCGATGATGGAGGAGGAATAACGAAAGCAACCGGAAGCGATGAAGCAATAATGATTGCAAGACGCTGCTGTAGCTCACAAACATAAGGAAGGCGTCCGCGTAATTTTCTTTTTCTCATTTCCTCTGAAGAGGACATTTTACAATTATCTCCTCGTTCCTCCCCCCCCCCACGGAGAGGAAGAGAGTTTTCTCTCCTTCCCCTGCAGCATCGACGGGCGAGATTGAACAAGCGCCTTCTTCCTGTGGCGAAATCCACGGCCCAGTTAACTCGATCAGCAGCAGCAGACGGGTGATGGGGAAGGTTCCACCGGTTGCCACCACTTAACGGGATTGTGTCCGTGGGGTAGGGGTCCGCCCCCTCGAGGCTTCCGCCCACCCTTCCACCCAAACGATCTCTCGCTCTCGAACTCTGCATGAAACGTGCTCAGCGAGGAGATGGATTAATGTTTCAAAAGCCTCGAAAAGGGAAATTGCAATGAGAGCGAGAGCCCCACGTCGAGAGTGGGGCATCACTCAACGGATGACGACTGATTGGGTGGTTGGTGGTTGTGTGGTAGGAGGGGTGAAGAAATGAAACCTTTTTAGAGTCTTAATACACTTTATATCACATCGAAATCGATTCTCTTAGTTTAGAGGTGAAAAACTTTTTTGCTACACAATAAGCTAAATGCCAAGGTCGCAAGGATCCGAATCCGAAAAACAAAGTAAACCCACTGGATTGCTGTTCAGAGGCAAATGAGAGTTTCCAGTGTGTTTTTAGAGTACAGTCGCTCAAAAAAATATCCGAACACTGTGGTTGATGGCAGAATTCAGAAAATAATATCTGGAGCGTGTGCAGTTACTGCACACGCTCCAGTTTGCTGTGAACGGTAACTGGACACGCTCAATATTTCCGTGAGTGAGCCCACACGTTCCAGGTCTTTTTGAGCCCACACGATCCAATGTGCTGTGAACATTAACCGCAACCGCTCCAGTTTGCTGTGAACGGTAACTGCACACGCTCAATATTTCCGTGAGTGAGCCCACACGATCCAGGTCTTTGTGAGCTCACATGATCCGATGTGCTGTGAACATTAACCGCAACCGCTCCAGTTTGCTGTGAACGGTAACTGCACACGCTCCATATTCATTGCATTATATATTCATACGCATTATATATATTAAAAAATATCCGAACACTACGGTTGATTACAGAATTCAGGAAAAAATATCTGGCAACGATTTTTTTTAGAAATTAGTGATCTGGCAACCTTCGTGTCACGTGACACGAAGGTTGCCAGATCACTAATTTCTAAAAAAAAAATCGTTGCCAGATATTTTTTTTAATACAACTCTTTTGCATAGGTGCTGGCAGAAATTATTGAAGAGTGATTTTTTTGTTTTCTGCATTGTAAAAACGTTAAAATCAGAACAAACAAAACAATATGGGCTGTGGAACAAAAAAAGAAAATTATGATCTGGATAAGAAAATTATCTCTTCAAGTTAGGCTTTAATTGCGTGTGTTTTTCATCCTTCCATTGTGGGGAAAAAAATCTGCACTTACGAGTTGTTTGGATTGTTTTACCTCTGAGCGGCACTTTTTTGCACACAATGGGCTAAATGGCCAGGTCACAAGGACCCCGAAGGCTCAGAGAAGGTTGGGGGAGGGGATCCACTGGAACAACTGTTGGGAGACAGATGGTGGCCTCCCGTCAAGGCCATCCAGCGTGTTCTTTAACGTTGGGTTGTTTTACCTCTGAGCCGCACTTTTTTGCACACAATGGGCTAAATGGCCAGGTCACAAGGACCCCGAAGGCTCAGAGAAGGTTGGGGGAGGGGACACACTGGAACAGCTGTTGGGAGACAGATGGTAGCCTCCCGTCAAGGCCATCCAGCGTGTTCTTTAACGTTGGGTTGTTTTACCTCTGAGCGGCACTTTTTTGCACACAATGGGCTAAATGGCCAGGTCACAAGGACCCCAAAGGCTCAGAGAAGGTTGGGGGAGGGGACCCACTGGAACAGCTGTTGGGAGACAGATGGTAGTCTCCTGTCAAGGCCATCCAGCGTGTTCTTTAACGTGCACAGGGTATGGCTCTCCCGCACACGGGGCCACAGCTTAACGTCCCATCCGACGGAAGGCGGCCTTTTCAAGCCCATCGGTGTCCCCTACTGACCGTGGGCAGGGCGGGGGAATTTTGCGGAGATAAATCTCAACGCTGACCCAGCTGGGACTCGAACCTGGGAACTACAGATTACGAGCCTGGCGCGCTACCGACTAAGCCACCCCCGCCCCCCACTTACGAGTAAAAGAATTTCCTTCGCAAAACCAGAATATCAGGCGCAAATGAATTTCCTAGAACAAAAATAATGTTGCTGAATCCAAGATTGGGTCCTCTGAGTAACACTTTGTTTTGCACACAATGGGTTAAATGGCCAGGTCACAGAGCCACGGCTTAACTCTTATACGACGGACGGTGTGGCCTTTCTAAACCCATCGGTGTCCCCTACTCATCGAGAGTTTTGCGGAGATACATCGGACCTGGGAACTGCAGATTAAAGGCCTGGTGCATTACCCACTCAATGAACTCCTTCCATTCTATGTATTGGGGCAGACTGCAAAATCAGCGGATACTGAAACCTCACACTAACATTACAGTCATGTCCATTGATATTTTTAGCGCCACCTCCTAAAAAATCCTCCAGGGGCGGGGGTGGCTCAGTCGGTAGCGCGCCAGGCTCGTAATCTGTAGTTCCCAGGTTCGAGTCCCAGCTGGGTCAGCGTTGAGATTTATCTCCGCAAAATTTCCCGCCCTGCCCACGGTCAGTAGGGGACACCGATGGACTTGAAAAGGCCGCCATCCGTCGGATGGGAAGTTAAGCCGTGTCCCCGTGTGCGGGAGAGCCATACCCTGTGCACGTTAAGGAACACGCTGGATGGCCTTGACTGGAGGCTACCATCTGTCTCCCAACAGCTGTTACAGTAGATCCCCTCCCCCAACCTTCTCTGAGCCTTCGGGGTCCATGTGACCTGGTCACTTAGCCCATGGTGTGCAAAAAATTGCCGCTCAGAGGTAAAACAACCCAACCATTCCCCTCTATGTATTGGGGACAGACTGCAAAATCAGAGCATACTGAAACCTCACACTAACATTACAGTCATGTCCATTGATATTTTTAGCGCCATCCCCATCCTCCATGAGAATCCCCTTCCTTCCCGGAAATTGCCAAGGGGCATTCGCTCCTACGTGGTCAATAGTTCTGTCGGCGACCACGTCTCTGTGTATTAAATTTTAATTGATAATTCCAGATAACATGAAATTAGAAGAAAACTAAAATTCGCTTTTAAAATAATGACAGAAAAATTACTTATTTTTACGTTAATAGTATCCACATTACTCAATATCGCTTGCTTCTAAATATACCTAGAACTTCAATTTTCCGAAGAATCTGCAGCGCCTGGCTCGTAATCTGCAGTTCCCAGGTTCGAGTCCTGCCCGAGCCGGCTTTCAGATTCATCTAAGAAAAAAAAAACCCCGCCTTTGGTCAGTAAGGGACACCTTGGATTTGGAAAGGCCGCCGTTCGTCGGATGGGACGTAAAGCCGTGACCCTGTGTGCGGGAGAACCATACCCCGCTCACGTTAAGAACACACTGGATGGCCTTGACGGGAGGCTACCATCTGTCTCCCAACAGCTCTTCCAGTGGGTCCCCTCCCCCAACCTTCTCTGAGCCTTCGGGGTCCATGTGACCTGGCCATTTAGCCCATGGTGTGCAAAAAAGTGCCGCTCAGAGGTAAAACAACCCAACGTTAAAGAACACGCTGGATGGCCTTGACGGGAGGCTACCATCTGTCTCCCAACAGCTGTTCCAGTGGGTCCCCTCCCACAACCTTCTCTGAGCCTCCGGGGTCATTGTGACCCGGCCATTTAGCCCATGGTGTGCAAAAAAGTGCCGCTCAGAGGTCAAACAAACCAAACCAAAGCCATACCCTGCGCACGTTAAAGAACACCCTAGATGACCTTGGCGGGAGGCTACCATCTTTCTCTTAACAGCTGTCCAGTGTGTCCCCTTTCCCTACAACATTCTCTGAGCCTTCGGGGTCCTTGTAAATTGTCTATTTACCTCGCTGTGTGGAAAAAAGTGCCCCTCAGAGGTAAAACAATCTCTTATGACCCATTCGAATTTTCTGGAATATTCTTGTCCAGAACAATTCTCTATTGTACATTACGATGAAGAATTTGCGTGCTTTAAAACCACGATACTTTTTTTTTTCAAAAGAAGTAATTAAGCGAGATTAATTACTTCAGCAAAAGTAATTGCTTACATTTCGAAGAAATAACGAAAACCTTCCAAATGGAACAAACAAACATTTGTTTTTTGTTATTTCGTCTGAACCAGATTGATAAAGAAGTTCCTCTGTTGCTTTGGGAAAAACGGCCTTTAATTGGTTGGAAAAGAGTCGGCCACTCTTCGTAACAATGGATCTCGTAAACAGAGAGAAAAAAAAAAGATAAAAAAAATACTTCGATCTCCCTGCTACCGTACGAAAGGATGATCTATATGCTCTTTATTTCGGAAGCCATGAACCTGAAAGTACAAGCAGCGTCTTGGAGTGCACTTCGCAGATGCTATTTTTAGAGGCTCCCCCGATTTTCTCCCACACAAAGATGGATCGCACCAGATCCGCGTGATTTAATAACATCCCATCGAAGTGGACCGGATGAGGAAAGAGGAAACATCACACTCTTCTTCGGAGGTTGGCGCGAGAGAACACTGCATTATTTTGCCCAATGACAAAAAAGAACGCTATCATTGGACTGGGGGAGGATTAAAAGAGAACGGAACAGCCACTCGCCGGATGAGTACTCACCAGAGGATGCAGAGGATCCATGAAAAAACTGATTGATATTTGTAAACAGCATCTCGCTTTTTTATCTCTTTATATTATTGCAGGCGTTGTCATACTTTTTCGCATCCACCGACAACTTGTCAGAATTGGATTGTTCTACCTCTAAGCGGCATTTTTTATGCACACATGGGCTAAATGACGAGGTCACAAAGACCCCAAGGCCCTTTTGAATTGGTCATTTAGTCTGAATTTTCAAACCTCCCCTGTGTTAGTCGATTGGGAACGTTTTCTCATTTGTCGAAATTCTATAATTCATTTTTAGAATAGATAAAAAACAATGTTTTATATTTTAGAGAATTAAAAGTTGTGTTAAGAAATTAACATTTTTGTTCCTTATGTTTTTGACTTTGTCCGTGTTTTCAATTTCATATGTATTTGCAATATTTAATGACATTCTCTCCATAAGTTGCAAAAACATACTTTGAATGTCCTTCCATAATAATGTAACAGAATGCAGGTTTGTGAAAAAAGGGAAACAAAAATATGATGAACTAGAGTCATTGGCTCACTGGGGTTGTTCTATCTACCACTTTTTCTGTCCGTTGGGTTGTTTTACCTCTGAGCGGCACTTTTTTGCACACCATGGGCTAAATGGCCAGGTCACATGGACCCCGAAGGCTCAGAGAAGGTTGGGGGAGGGGACCCACTGGAACAGCTGTTGGGAGACAGATGGTAGCCTCCCGTCGAGGCCATCCAGCGTGTTCTTTAACGTGCACAGGGTATGGCTCTCCCGCACACGGAGCCACGGCTTAACGTCCCATCCGACGGACGGCGGCCTTTCCAAGCCCATCGGTGTCCCCTACTGACCGTGGGCAGGGCGGGGAATTTTGCGGAGATAAATCTCAACGCTGACCCAGCTGGGACTCGAACCTGGAAACTACAGATTACGAGTCTGGCGCGCTACCGACTGAGCCACCCCTGCCCTTTTCTGTCCGTATGATGGACCATTAAGCCGTGGCCACGTATCCGGAGACCCATACACTGTGCATGTTAAACAACACATTGAATGGCGTTGACGGGAGCCTCCTAACCACTCTGCAGTGGCCCCCCCTTTCCCCCAGCTTTCCCTCCTCTGGGTTCTTGTAACCTGATCATTTAGCCCATTGTGTGCAAAACAATTGTCGCTCAGAGGTAAAACAACCCAACAAAATGCAATTCATGAAAGATATTCAATTCTAGCAATTCGAAGCTTAAAAATTCAAGCTCGGAAATCATTTACTTGCAACTTTATAAGTAGCATTCAGTTTCTAAAATGGCGTCGTGTCAACAAAAAAGACAACATAGTTACTCGATCTAAAAGGGAATTGAATGGCCCAAATGAGAATGGTCTGCCCACTGTGGGCCCCCTTTGACTTCAGGCCCCACACACTGGAGTGTTTTCCTTACCGCTTAATCTTTGTCCCGACTACAGTAAATCAACAAAATAAAAAATAATTAATATTTTAAATGAAAACAACTTGAAAAGAGATTGCAATTCCATAGTAGCACGGGGCGGGGGCGGCTCAGACGGTAGCGCGCCAGGCTCGTAATCTGCAGTTCCCAGCTTCAAGTCCCAGCTGGGTCAGCTTTGAGATTTATCTGCGCAAAATTCCCCGCCCTGCCCACGGTCAGTAGGGGACACCGATGGGCTTGGAAAGGCCACCGTCCGTCGGATGGGACGTTAAGACGTGGCTCCGTGTGCGGGAGAGCCATACCCTGTGCACGTTAAAGAACACGCTGGATGGCCTTGACGGGAGGCTACCATCTGTCTCCCAACAGCTGTTCCAGTGGGTCCCCTCCCCCAGCCTTCTCTGAGCCTTCGGGGTCCTTGTGACCTGGCCATTTAGCCCATGGTGTGCAAAAAAGTGCAGCTCAGAGGTAAAACAACCCAACCCATAGTAGCATAATGAGGAGCATTCAATCTCATATCAGTCGCAATCCATCATACCTCTTCATCTAATACAGCAGATTTCGAATGATCCTATAATTTCTATAATCTTCTCCCCCCCACCTCGGCATCAACCCCTCTCCTCTGTCCTAATTGAAATCGGGAAAGCGGGAATAGTTGATCGCCCTCACAATCTAAAACCAAGCAATCGAAACCGATTCTGTTTACATTTTTTCTTCACTGGTGACTGACTCAGAAATAACTGCGAAACTGCAATTTAGTCCGTCGGAGTTACAGATGTCCCGCTTTCAAAATAATGAATAGGAATAATTTGAGAATATGTATTAATCTTGGCATTAATCTGATAAGGGTGATGCTTGTGATACGGAATTTACTTGTTCTCTCTCTCTGAATTTGGGGGGCGGGGGTGGCTCAGTCTGGTAGCGCGCCAGGCTCGTAATCTGTAGTTCTCAGGTTCGAGTCCCAGCTGGGTCAGCGTTGAGATTTATCTCCGCAAAATTCCGCGCCCTGCCCACGGTCAGTAGGGGACACCGATGGGCTTGGATAGGCCGCCGTCCGTCGGATGGGACGTTAAGCCGTGGCCCCGTGTATGGGAGAGCCATACCCTGTGCTCGTTAAAGAACACGCTGGATGGCCTTGACGGGAGACTACCATCTGTCTCCCAACAGCTGTTCCAGTGGGTCCCCTCCCCCAACCTTCTCTGAGTCTTCGGGGTCCATGTGACCTTCCCATTTAGCCCATGGTGTGCAAAAAGTGCCGCTCAGAGGTAAAACAACCCAACCCAACTCTCTGAATTTGTAAACTTTCGTCTGTGTCGTTTCGTTTATAGCTTAACAAATGAGACGACGTTATGAATCACGATATCGAAACGAAGTGTTTTGTTGATAATTAAAATTTTTCCACTTGATTACTTACGAATTGTAAAATCTCTACTTCCTCTTTCAAGATATCTTATGTCAGGTGAAATATTATTCATCTAAGCGATGTTGTCGAAAGATATCGCCTTGTTACCAGTGGCAACCAAGGTTGGGTTGTTTTACCTCTGAGCGGCACTTTTTTGCACACCATGGGCTAAATGGCCAGGTCACATGGACCCCGAAGGCTCAGAGAAGGTTGGAAGAGGGGACCCACTGGAACAGCTGTTGGGAGACAGATGGTAGCCTCCCGTCAAGGCCATCCAGCGTGTTCTTTAACGTTGGGTTGTTTTACCTCTGAGCGGCACTTTTTTGAACACCATGGTCTAAATGGCCAGGTCACATGGATCCCGAAGGCTCAGAGAAGGTTGGGGGAGGGGACCCACTGGAAGTGCTGTTGGGAGACAGATGGTAGCCTCCCGTCAAGGCCCTCCAGCGTGTTCTTTAACGTGCACAGGGTATGGGTCTCCCACACACGGAGCCACGGCTTAACGTCATATCCAACGGACGGCGGCCTATCCAAGCCCATCGGTGTCCCCTACTGACCGTGGGCAGGGCGGGGAATTATTGCGGAGATAAATCTCAACGCTCACCCAGTTGGGACTCGAACCTGGGAACTACAGATTACGAGCCTGGCGTGCTACCGACTGAGCCACCCCCGCCCCACAAAGAGCCTGTCATTTTAATACGACATAAACGATATCTATGAGGAAGGCAAGACCTCAGCAGAAAGGCAACACAAACTAAATAGGTAGGTAAAAAGAATTCCAAGAGTTCAACCCTAGGTAGTGAAGGGGATCTGCCTGGCAACTCTTAGAAGACAGATTGAAGCCTTCTTGTCAAGGCCATCAGTATGTTCTTTAACATGCACAGGCTGCAGCTCTCCTGAGTATGGCCATAACTTGATATCCATCTGACAGACAATGGCTTTCGAAGTCCACCAATGTCTGCTTTCTCACCAAGCAAAAAGGGTTAGCAGATAAAATCTCAACTCTAGTACATCATCATCATCCTCAAGCAGCCATGGGCTACGGAGGTCCAACCAGACTGTTCAATTTAGTTCTCCAAGCAAGTCTATCCTGAGCTACATCTGCTGCATCTGGCCACTGCACACCAATTCTAACAAGGTCCTGTTTGACATTGTCTGCCCACCGCATCCTAGGTCTCCCCCTCCTTCTGAGGCCTCTAGGCACACTGTTCATAACCCTATTCGCCAATCTATAATTATCCATATGGGCAACATGGCCAAACCAGCGGAGTCTCTCTCTGCACAATATGCTGCTTAAAGGAGGTTGCAGACTCCTTTGCCTAACCTCATCATTAGTTACAAAGTTGAACCACCTAATGCCCAAGATACTGCGTAAGCATCTGGAATCAAAAGCATCTAGTTTCCTGTTATCTTGTTTACACAGCGTCCAAGTTTCACTGCCATAGCTAACCCTAGAAAGAACCAAACTATTATACAGTCTAATTTTAGTCTTTAGGTGTATACGCCTATTTCTCCACACTCTCCATAGATTCTTAAAAGTTCCGGCAGCAATCCCTATTCGTCTGTTAATCTCATGCCGCACATCACCATTATCTGTTACATAGCTCCCAAGATAATTAAACTGTGACACCTGCTCAAGACTGCAACCATTCAGATGAACTGAATCACAGCCTGCCTGACCAATTTTCATCACTTTAGTTTTATCTCTGTTTATCACCAAACCTACTCTACCAGTCTCATCAACAGCTCGAATGAAAGAGTTCATCTCATCAACATCATTTGCCAAAAGGGCTAAATCATCAGCATAATCTAAATCAGATATTTTCGTATCTCCAGCCCATTTAAGGCCAAAATCTTTCCCTTGAAGTGAATTTCGCATAACATAATCAATAACCAAAATAAAGAGAAAAGGAGACAAAATGCACCCTTATCGAACACCAGAAGTAATGCTAAACCAATTGCTACAAGCCTTACCAACTCTCACACACGACTCAGTGTTATTATAGAGAGCTTTCATAATGTTAACTAACTTGTCTGGTATACCATATGATTTCACAATCAACCACAAATTATGACGATCAACAGAGTCGAAAGCCTTTTTGAAATCAACAAAGCTAGCAACCAAAGGTTTCTGAAACTCTAAACATTTCTCAAGAATCTGCCTAAGTGAAAATATCTGATCCACACACCCCCTACCACTTCTGAATCCACATTGCTCATCACGCAATTGATTGTCAACCAGATTCTTAATTCTATTAAGCACAATCATGGAAAGAACTTTACCTGGAACTGAGAGTAGGCTGATACCCCTATAGTTATCACAAGAACTGCGATCACCTTTTTTGAAAATAGGGATAACAATAGCTCTGGTAAAAATCCTTAGGAACCATGGATTTATTATAAAAGATATTCAAAATTTCAGTCATCGAAGTGGTAACAGAAACATTCCCACCAATGTCTGCTTTCTCACCAAGCAAAAAGGGTTAGCAGATAAAATCTCAACTCTAGTACATCATCATCATCCTCAAGCAGCCATGGGCTACGGAGGTCCAACCAGACTGTTCAATTTAGTTCTCCAAGCAAGTCTATCCTGAGCTACATCTGCTGCATCTGGCCACTGCACACCAATTCTAACAAGGTCCTGTTTGACATTGTCTGCCCACCGCATCCTAGGTCTCCCCCTCCTTCTGAGGCCTCTAGGCACACTGTTCATAACCCTATTCGCCAATCTATAATTATCCATATGGGCAACATGGCCAAACCAGCGGAGTCTCTCTCTGCACAATATGCTGCTTAAAGGAGGTTGCAGACTCCTTTGCCTAACCTCATCATTAGTTACAAAGTTGAACCACCTAATGCCCAAGATCCTGCGTAAGCATCTGGAATCAAAAGCATCTAGTTTCCTGTTATCTTGTTTACAAAGTGTCCAAGTTTCACTACCATAACTAACCCTAGATAGAACCAAACTATTATACAGTCTAATTTTAGTCTTTAGGTGTATATGTAAACTTGAAAACATAACTGACACACTAGCGACAGAGGACACTCTGACATTACGGGTAGATTTTAGGTAGAAATTGAAGCACTTTTTTTCTTTATCATTTGAGAAACATGCCTTTCTCTTATGTAGAGAACCAATATGAATTGATAAGAATAATCTAATCTTTGAGTATATCGCAGACTTGCTGAATAACATCTTTATCATTCATTCAAAATAGTCTGGAATGTTAGTAAATCAGTTATTTCGTTTACACATTGCTTTACTTGCTAATGTGTTTATACCTTATTATCGAAACCTCAGACAGATATCATTTGCATGAGTGAGAGCTATACGTTAAAAAATTCCTATCACCGAAGCATTAATCAATTATTGCAAATTGCTACACCTGTTTCATTTCCATGAAAGAAAATTATGCGCCCCCTAATTAACACTTAAATTGTTGGAAACTGAATAATCAGTTTTCAAAAATTACTATAAATGAACGTGCAACTTTTTTATTTTGCTTACCTACCATTTTTCCTTTTTAATTTTTATATTTTTTATTCAGAATTAAATGCTTTTTCTTCCAGTATTTAAATTAAGCTATTTCTTTCTTTAGTTGTTTCATAATAAGGTTCAGAAGTTGGATTGCATTTGAAAAAAATACAAAGTGAGGACATTTAGGGCTAAAAATCATCAGCAATTGTTTAGCAGTGATTTTAGATATTCTTGCTTCACTTCCTTATGCTTTCATTAAATAGAATTGATCATCGAAATTTCAGCCTGAAGTATATATATGTTCTATAGTTCATCAAATGTGTTTAAATATTAAATTAATTGTTTAGTTTTATTATTATACTTTTGTTTGTAATTTTTTCCGCCTTAAAAGCTTTTGAGAAGAAAAAAATGTTTTTACTAAACTCTCTAAAGGTTAGTGATGTAAGTAAATAAATGAATGTTTTGCCAAAAGCTTTTTAGAGATAAGCTTCGGAAATCTTGACACTCAAATAATTTTAACAAATTATATTAGTGTACCATAATTAATTGATCATATATCTATCCCAATTTTTGATGTTATAATTTAGAACACCTAAAGATTGGGAAAGAAAATTTAGTAATGATATAATTATAAAAGCACAACGTATCCGTAGATTTTTTTTTCGTCATTTTTAATATCTTCATAACATTTAGTTTTACACATAATCAAATTCCAATATTTGTTTTCTAAATCTTCGAATGTTTTTAATAAAATAGTTTAAATTTTTATTTACTGCCTGAATTTAAGCGAATGTTGTTATTTTGTTATTTTGGAAATCTTAGGATAAGTTACTACAAAGAAGTTAAAATGAGAAATAAAAATGAGCATTTTGACCCAACCTTTTTTTAGTTTTCAAATTTTCTTGTGTTTTAAGAATAAGATGCAGAATTACTGTAAAGCAAATAAACATTGAGATAAACAGAATAGTATTTTTTGTATATTAGGTACTATTCTCAACAACTTTGTAACTTTTGTATAACTTTATAATTTGTAAATATTGGGTAACAGATAATTTTGCATTAATCGTAAATGTTTGTAATTTCTGAAATTTCTAATTTAAAAGCTTCTTATTAAAAAAAAAGTTTAAATCCATTGAAATTCCCCTGAACTGAAAAAAAAAACATGTATTTATCAACCTTGAACAACTTTGCTTTAATTAAAACATTTTAAACAACTCAGTCCAAGAAATTTCCGAAATTAAATATCTTCTGTCTGTTGAATAAAGGTGAAATTTAAAGTTTCCTTAAAATTGATACTATTAATTTCTGTTTGGAAATAAAATTTCCTTAAAATTGATACTATTAATTTCTGTTTGGAAATAAAGTTTCCTTAAAATTGATACTATTAATTTCTGTTTGGAAATAAAGTTTCCTTAAAATTGATACTATTAATTTCTGTTTGGAAATAAAGTTTCCTTAAAATTGATACTATTAATTTCTGTTTGGAAATAAAGTTTCCTTAAAATTGATACTATTAATTTCTGTTTGGAAATAAAGTTTCCTTAAAATTGATACTATTAATTTCTGTTTGGAAATAAAGTTTCCTTAAAATTGATACTATTAATTTCTGTTTGGAAATAAAGTTTCCTTAAAATTGATACTATTAATTTCTGTTTGGAAATAAAGTTTCCTTAAAATTGATACTATTAATTTCTGTTTGGAAATAAAGTTTCCTTAAAATTGATACTCTTAATTTCTGTTTGGAAATGTCGGAAGGTACTTACCACAGGTTACTAAGCTTGGCCCAGATAACACTACGAGTAGGCATAGTAACATTCTTCCAAACCTCGCAAAAGGTTCACAACATCGCGGTTTACACAACATCGTCGCCACAACCATCCACAGAATACAGCACGTGTCGTATGCAGATGAGCATTTCGCTTGGCCGGAGAAAAATGAAACAGTATCCCTTATGGCAACGGTCACTGACGTCATAGCCGAGGTTACAGGGGGCGGGGAACAAGGGGACGGTCGAAGTCTAGGCGGCCTCCCACCTGCCTTCTTGGCGACGGGTGTCTGAATCACCATCCAATACACCTACCGAGGCTCACACTTCGCACTGTGTTGTAGCAGTAGTGAGAGTCTCTTTAACCTCCAGTTATCGTATTCGATTAGAAACAACTTCACACAAGAGGGTGTCGGAACGATGCGTCACACGTCCTGCGCGCCCGACGTTTGTTTGTTTTTCTGTCGGGAGATCGAATTCGCTAGGAAGAGGCGATTGCCGTCGGCTCACCTGAGTCGACCTTCCACCACCACCCTGCGGCGAGAGCAGACGCTAAGCCTAAGAACGGTGTTGTCGGACCAACGAGAGTCGCCGAACGTGATGCACCACCACCACACAGGAAAAAAAAAACGGAACCGGGAACACGACCTCGAGAAACACGTCGATGCGCGTGTCTGCGGGAGAGAGAATTTTCACACTGTTTTCCTCTCCTCCTCGTCTTCAAGGGAACGACGTCGCTGCACCAGCTACGGCTACGTCGGCCTTGATGTCGTCGGCATCCATGTTGACGACGCAAAAGCAAAGGATCGGGGAGCCTCGGCCGCACGAGGAACAGCTGCAACGATCAGTGGCCGGTTCCAACTCCACACATACTGACTCTCTTCGTAATGGGTCTCTGGTCGACTCGGGGCTGCTGGCGCTCTGGCGAGGAGAGTGGCTAACGGACGCACGCATGCACGCACCACGGAGGGAGGGACTCGCAGAACTAGGAGGGGGGAGAGGGAACGTAGACTCGTCACGTGAGCTGACGTCGCCTCGGGTGGTGTGCTACCGAGCTTGAGACAGTAGCGCCACCAGTGGTAGTTTGAGGAAATAAGGTTTTCAGGTTGTTAGAGGGAAATTATTGATCGGGAGGAGACAAGGAGCAGGAAGGGGATGGTGGGAAGCCGAGGGAAGGGAATTGAGAAGAAGAGTCAGGTAAGAACGGGATCATTTGCAGTGTAGACGTCTTCCAATCAGCTAAATAAGAATGGAGAAAGGAAATGCCCTTTTCAACGGGAAGCTGGTGAATGAAGCAAATTAAAATGTTCGGAGCTTTTCGGTGCCTTTGAAAAGGGGCATCGAAATAAGAGCCACTTTCCTGAATGCAGATTAAAGATCTGCTTGCTTGAATTCTTTTCATTTAATCGCTGTTGCCTACGGTCAAGCAGCGCCATTATTATTTTCGCCGTAAAAAATGTTTTCAGTACGTGATGTAGAATTTCAGTACGTGAAGAATTACGTAACAAAATCGTTTCATGAAGGTATAATGACTCGATGCATTTGCAATGAATAAAAAACGGTACAGTCGCTCAAAAAATATTCGAACACTGTGGTTGATTACAGAATTCAGAAAAAATATCTGGCAACGATTTTTTTTTTTTAGAAATTAGTGATCTGGCAACCTTCGTGTCACGTGATTACAGAATTCAGGAAAAATATCTGCAGCGTGTACAGCAACTGTACACGCTCCAGTTACTGTTCACAGCAAACAAAAAGCGTGTGCAGTTACTGCACACGCTCCAGTTTGCTGTGAACGGTAACTGCACACGCTCAATATTTCCGTGAGTGAGCCCACACGATCTAGGTCTTTGTGAGCTCACACGATCCAATGTGCTGTGAACGTTAACCGCAACCGCTCCAGTTTGCTGTGAACGGTAACTGCACACGCTCAATATTTCCGTGAGTGAGCCCACACGATCCAGGTCTTTGTGAGTTCACACGATCCAATGTGCTGTGAACATTAACCGCAACCGCTCCAGTTCGCTGTGAACGGTAACTGCACACGCTCAATATTTCCGTGAGTGAGCCCACACGATCTAGGTCTTTGTGAGCTCACACAATCCAATGTGCTGTGAACATTAACCGCAACCGCTCCAGTTCGCTGTGAACGGTAACTGCACACGCTCAATATTTCCGTGAGTGAGCCCACACGATCTAGGTCTTTGTGAGCTCACACGATCCAATGTGCTGTGAACGTTAACCGCAACCGCTTCAGTTTGCTGTGAACGGTAACTGCACACGCTCAATATTTCCGTGAGTGAGCCCACACGATCCAGGTCTTTGTGAGCTCACACGATCCAATGTGCTGTGAACATTAACCGCAACCGCTCCAGTTTGCTGTGAACGGTAACTGCACACGCTCAATATTTCCGTAAGTGAGCCCACACGATCCAGGTCTTTGTGAGCTCACACGATCCAATGTGCTGTGAACATTAACCGCAACCGCTCCAGTTCGCTGTGAACGGTAACTGCACACGCTCCATATTCATTGCATTATACATTCATACGCATTATATATATTAAAAAAATATTCGAACACTATGGTTGATTACAGAATTCAGAGAAAAATATCTGGCAACGATTTTTTTTAGAAATTAGTGATCTGGCAACGTTCGTGTCACGTGACACGAAGGTTCTTTTCATTCCACGACCTCCTGATCAGGAAGTCGTGGATTCGTATCCCATCCAGCTGAAGACATTTTTTCCTCTAAAATTAACATCGACGTCAAATTAAGAGTTGTTGTTGGGTTGTTTTACCTCTGAGCGGCACTTTTTTTGTACACCATGGGCTAAATGACCAGGTCACAAGGACCCCGAACCTTAAAGAAGGTTGGGGGAGGGGACCCATTGGAACAGCTGTTGGGAGACAGATGGTAGACTCCCGTTAAGGTCCATCGAATGTTTTCTTTAACGTTGAGTTGTTTTACCTCTGAGCGGCACTTTTTTGCACACCATGGGCTAAATGGCAGGTCACAAGGACCCCGAAGGCTCAGAGAAGGTTGGGGGAGAGGACCCACTGGAACAGCTGTTGGGAGACAGTGGTATCCTCCTATTAAGGTCCATCCAGTGTTTTCTTAAACGTTGGGTTGTTTTACCTCTGAGTGGCACTTTTTTGCACACCATGGACTAATTGGCCAGGTCACAAGGACCCCGAAGGCTCAGAGAAGGTTGGGGGAGGGGACCCATTGGAACAGCTGTTGGGAGACAGATGGTAGCCTCCCGTTAAGGTCCATCGAATGTTTTCTTTACCATTGGGTTGTTTTACCTCTGAGCGGCACTTTTTTGCACACCATGTGCTAAATGGCTAGGTCACAAGGACCCCGAAGGCTCAGAGAAGGTTGGGGGAGAGGACCCACTGGAACAGCTGTTGGGAGACAGATGGTAGCCTCCCGTTAAGGTCCATCGAATGTTTTCTTTAACGTTGGGTTGTTTTACCTCTGAGCAGCACTTTTTTGCACACCATGGGCTAAATGGCCAGGTCACAAGGACCCCGAAGACTCAGAGAAGGTTGGAGAAGAGGACCCACTGGAACAGCTGTTGGGAGATAGATGGTAGCCTCCCGTCAAGGCCATCCAGCGTGTTCTTTAACGTGCACAGGGTATGACTCTCCCGCACACGGACCACGGCTTAACATCCCATCCGACGGACGGCGGTCTTTCCAAGCCTATCGGTGTCCCCTACTGACCGTGGGCAGGGCGGGGAATTTTACGGAGATAAATCTCAACGCTGACCCAGCTGGAACTCGAACCTGGGAACTACAGATTACGAGCCTGGCGCGCTACCGACTGAGCCACCCCCGCCCCGCATTGCATGCAGTCTTAAACTCCTAGAAACAAAAGGCGGAAAGAACCAAATATGAAGTATATGGGCCCTCTGAAACGGATCTAGAAATGTATTGCAATGTTACAGTGTAATCATGTGTATTTGTACACTGTAATGAATTGTGAACCTGTTTCTCCTGTAGTCAGATAAAATAGATATACGAGTGTTAAACTTGGTCCATCAAAGGGAACGTAGAATAGATTTGGAATGTGGGATCTAGTCCACTACAGGAAAGGCAGATATAGGAATGCTAGATCTGACTCGCCAAAGGCTTTGTACAGAAAAATATGTCACAGAGAACATGGTTGGCCAGGGTTGGGTTGTTTTACCTCTGAGCGGCACTTTTTTGCACACCATGGACTAAATGGCCAGGTCACATGGACCCCGAAGGCTCAGAGAAGGTTGGGGGAGGGAACCCACTGGAACAGCTGTTGGGAGACAGATGGTAGCCTCCCGTTCAGGTCCATCCAATGTTTTCTTTAACGTTGGGTTGTTTTACCTCTGAGCAGCACTTTTTTGCACACCATGGGCTAAATGGCCAGGTCACAAGGACCTCGAAGGCTAAGAGAAGGTTGGGGGAGGGGACCCACTGGAACAGCTGTTGGGAGACAGATTGTAGCCTCCCGTAAAAGTCCATCGAATATTTTCTTTAACGTTGGGTTGTTTTACCTCTGAGTGGCACTTTTTTGCACACCATGGGCTAAATGGCCAGGTCACAAGGACCCCGAAGGCTCAGAGAAGGTTGGGGAAGAGGACCCACTGGAACAGCTGTTGGGAGATAGATGGTAGCCTCCCGTCAAGGCCATCCAGCGTGTTCTTTAACGTGCACAGGGTATGGCTCTTCCGCACACGGGGCCACGGCTTAACGTCCCATCCGACGGACGGCGGTCTTTCCAAGCCCATCGGTGTCCTCTATTGACCGTGGGCAGGGCGGGGAATTTTTGCGGAGATAAATCTCAACGTTGATCCAGCTGGGACTCGAACCTGGGAACTACAGATTACGAGCCTTTCGCGTTACAGACTGAGACTCTCCCGCCCCATGGTTGGCCAGTGATCAGGAAAAGATTAAAGTGTGACACAAGAAATGTTGCCTAAATTCTTATAGTTCTCTGTTTGGTTAAAATCATCCCAATGTAGGCGATCTACTAAATGTTTTATTTTGTAGAAAAGGAGAACTTGAAACGACCGCCTCTTTAACCACAAAGGGAATCGGATTGTTTATATTTTAAATCCTTTCCAGAGATCTGCGCACGAAATATTAGTCCTAGTTTAAATTTGAAGACGAAACGAAAAGCTGCGGCCCGAAGTAAAGAAAAAAAAACTGTCTGGGAAGCTTTGATTCCCTCTTTTCCTATCTGCCAAAGAAATTGGAAAAATCGAAGTTAGTAGCCAACAAGAAAGGTGGGGGGGAAATAATGCAATCTGTCAATTTATTTGAAGTAACTTTATATTGATTTTGCTTCTGTGTCAGAAAAAATGAAATATCCAAGGTGGGGAAACAGGCAGAGGAACTTTGCTCCTGGGATGTGCAACGTTAAGTGAATAAGAAAGATCAACAAGAAAGCTGCAAAACAAAATGAAAAGGTAAAGATTCCTTCGTTCGCTTCCCTTGAAGGTAGCGCAAGAGAGGATTTTGTAAAAGCGAAACAGTTTTCGACAAACTTAAACAAAAGGAGAGCTGCAATTGCCAATCATTCTGAATCAGTAAAGACGCTCAGAATTCGAATCTCGGGCCCTGTTCGTTGGTGTTGTTTGTCTACCTATGTAAGTTTTTATTGTTTTTTTTAGCAAATAGTAGTATTTGAGAATGTTCTTACAACGTCAAAGAAACTTTCACTCGATTGCAAATTTTCTCTTGTTAGGGAGAGAAGTCCCTTTTTAGGATTGGGTGGGGGTGGCTCAGTCGGTAGCGCGCCAGGCTCGTAATCTGTAGTTCCCAGGTTCGAGTCCCAGCTGGGTCAGCGTTCAGATTTATCTCCGTAAAATTCCCCGCCCTGCCCACGGTCAGTAGGGGGACACCGATGGGCTTGGAAAGGCCGCCGTCCGTCGGATGGGACGTTAAGCCGTGGCCCCGTGTGCGGGAGAGCCACACCCTGTGCACGTTAAAGAACACGCTGGATGGCCTTGACGGGAGGCTACCATCTGTCTCCCAACAGCTGTTCCAGTGGGTCCCCTCTTCCAACCTTTTCTGAGCCTTCGGGGTCCTTTTGGCCTGGCCATTTAGCCCATGGTGTGCAAAAAAATGCCGCTCAGAGGTAAAACAATCCAGTACAATCCAATCCCTTTTTAGGATCAAATATCCCTATAATTGCTAATTTTTTTAGGACACATGCTGTAATCTACGAAATGAGGAATCTAAATTACTTATTCCACCAACTAAAAGAAGAAATTTCATGGGCTTTTTATGTTTTATGGGTAAAGTGACAGGTTTCTTTTAGACTTCTGTGAGTCTAAAAGACTTGTGTGGGGGGGAGGGGGAGGAAGGAGATACCAATTTTTAAACATTTACATTGCGGAAATATGAGATAAAAATAAAATAAATACCCCCTCAAGCAGCTGCTTGCCACAGAGGTCTGATATAATTGTTATTAAAAATAAAGAAATTATAAGATTATAAGGGCCATTATTAAAGCGCGCATATCTAAGATGGATTGCACGACGAAAACCAAAATGATAGAAAGTGTCATGAAAGTGTGGTACCACGACCCTGAAGTGAAGGAGATGTGTGAAAAGTTAGTGGCATTAATGGTTGAGAGGGTGAAATAAGTAATTAAAGCTAAGGGGGTCACATTCACAATTAACTACACTATTAAACAAATAAAGATTTTAGTTGTGTCTTTGTTACTGCATTTTCCTATTGTCCCAACTAATTTGCACAGTACTGTACTACTGCGGTATATTAAACTGACAGATTTCTGTCAGACCTCTGAGGCAAGCAGCTGCTTGAGGCAACGCATGAGAAAGTTAACTCTTGCCAGGGTTGGGTTGTTTTACCTCTGAGCGGCACTTTTTTTCCACACAATGGGCTAAATGGCCAGGTCACAAGGACCCCGAAGGCTCAGAGAAGGTTGGGGGGAGGGGACCCACTGGAACAGCTGTTGGGAGACAGATGGTAGCCTCCCGTCAAGTCCATCCAGCGTGTTCTTTAACGTTGGGTTGTTTTACCTCTGAGCGGCACTTTTTTGCACACCATGGGCTAAATGGCCAGGTGACAAAGACCCCGAAGGCTCAGAGAAGGTTGGGGGAGGGGACCTACTGGAACAGCTGTTGGGAGACAGATGGTAGCCCCCCATCAAGGCCATCCAGCGTTTCTTTAACGTTTTGTTGTTTTACTTCTGAGCGGCACTTTTTTGCACACCATGGGCTAAATGCCCAGGTGACAAAGACCCCGAAGGCTCAGAGAAGGTTGGGGGAGGGAACCCACTGGAACAGCTGTTGGGAGACAGATGGTAGCCTCCCGTCAAGGCCATCCAGCGTGTTCTTTAACGTGCACAGGGTATGGCTCACCCGCACATGGTGTCACGGCTTAACGTCCTATCCGACGGACGGCGGCCTTTCCAAGCCATCGGTGTCCCCTACTGACCTTGGGCAGGGCGGGGAATTTTGCGGACATAAATCTCAACGCTGACCAGGCTGGGTCTCGAACCTGGGAACTATAGATTTCGAGTCTGGCGCGCTACCGACTGAGCCACCCCCGCCCCCTCTTGCCAGGAGCACTGTTAATTTGACCAAAACAATATATATATATGTTTTCACCTGAGAGCAGTAAAGAAGAAGAATATTGGAAGAAAAATAATCTACAAATAATAATAAAAACCAATTAACGAAATTAAGAAATGTTCAAATTTAAAAGCGTATCAGAGGAAAAAAATGAAAAAGCATGAAAAAAACGCATGAGAAAAATTAATAAGTTAAATGAAAATGCTGTACGTTATTAAATGAATATGGTGAAAAGGAGAAAAAGAAATGAAAGCATCAAATGTGGATGGTTAGATAATCATGTAGGGGGGGAGGAAGCGAAAAAAAATACATAGGAATTTTTTTAAAAAGAATTGCTTTTAAGGAGACTGTAGACGGAACATTGGCTAAAATAGAAAAATACGTAAAGAAGTTTCATTTATGTTATTTTGTTCTTAAGATAAAATGCAAATTAAAGAGCAAAAAGTAAAAAAAAAAAAACTTTCAGTTGAAGAAACAAATGCAGAAGAGAGCTAAAATAAAGATTGAATTGATAAAAATGTTAAGATTCTGCAGATGAAAACATAAATAGAACATAGAATGAGAATGACATCGGGGGAAAAAAAAGAGATCGAAAACGGAAAAGAGCATCAGAGAGAGGGGAAGAGAAGAAAATATAGAGGGGGAAAAAAAGAGAGAAGGAGTGAGTGGCAATAGAGAGAAGGAACGTTGCCCGTCGTCTGCCCCACTGCGGTCGACCCTCTCCACCGATTCTGTTAGCCTCCCGGTTTCAGCTGTCCGTCTGCTGATTAATATTCAAACGTCACCGAGGCGTTTCCTGTGCGACTGGGAAGGAAGAATTTTAATACCAATTCAGTTCGCATCCCTTTCTAGTTAAATAAAATAGTATTAATCATGTGAGAGCCCTCTGCCGTCAACTGGGACAATGAAGGAGGAGGTAGAAAAGAGGAACCCCGGGATTGTGGCTGAGAGGGGTGGGGAATGTCATATGTTGCCAGATGCCGTCCGGACCTCCCATTAGCGCCGCTGTCCTCCCCACCGTTTTCCTAATCACTCACGGAGTCATACATTCATGCAGAGAAGCTAAAGCAACCAGCAGTCTCAAGTCTGAGCTGTTCCATATGCATGAGTTACCCTTCTGTCACTGGCAGAACATATCACTAGCACACACACACAGAGAACGCTCTGCATATGTGTGGGTGGGGGGGGGGAGAAAATAGAAAGAAAATGGCAGTCATGTGGAGGCCATTAGGAAGCTGGGTGCTAATCTCATACGTCACACAACGGATGAACTAATAATACGTATACGTGAAGCTTTAGAGCGATTGTGCTTAATGGGATGCGTTTTATGTATGGGGTGTTTGAGGTGATGGCTTCATCTGATTATCGGGAATTATCGTGTGGAGATCCAGATGGTGTGCTCTGATGAGAGTAAGGCTTACCTTCCATTGATCTAAGAGATGCTCCATCAATTAAACGTAACACACTAGAGAAATGAAAAATGGACCGCGAGGACTATAAGCAACCTTAGATTTATTAGCTGGGTGTTCAAGTGCCTGGTTACCAGAGTCTTAGCTATGGTAAAAATGTTGGTTCGAATTCAGATAAGAGATATGGTTGTTCGTATATTGTCTTTCGCCTGAGATATCGTCTCTGTCTCACGTGGTATGTCGTTTATATCTTTGTGAGAATCTCTCAGATTGTCAACGTTAGGAAACTGGATTTTTTTGTTTACCAGGAGAAATGAAACTACCGTTTGAAGTTCGGTATCATTTGCATTAAACCCTACCTTAAAAGATCGAGAAAAGTCTCAGATATTCTTTACCGATGGGCTTGGAAAGGCCGCCGTCCGTCGGATGGGACGTTAAGCAGTGGCCCCGTGTGTGGGAGAGCCATACCCTTTGCACGTTAAAGAACACGCTGGATGTCCTTGACGAGAGACTACCATCTGTCTCCCAACAGCTGTTCCAGTGGGTCTCCTCCCCCCAACCTTCTCTGAGCCTTCGGGGTCCATGTGACCTGGCGATTTAGCCCATGGTGTGCAAAAAAATGCCGCTCAGAGGTAAAACAACCCAACGTTAAAGATCACGCTGGATGGCCTTGACGGGAGGCTACCATCTGTCTCCCAACAGCTGTTCCAGTGGGTCTCCTCCCCCAACCTTCTCTGAGCCTTCGGGGTCCATGTGACCTGGCCATTTAGCCCATGGTGGGCAAAAAAATGCCGCTCAGAGGTAAAACAACCCAACCCAACTCAGATATTCTTTAAGAAAAAGTTAATTACAGTTCAATAGACAAGAAGTCGTGTAGCTGTTTTGGTTTGCTAGTTAAATATTGAATAAATTCTTATTCTCGTCGGAATTTTAAGCGCATTTCTCAGATTCTTCTAGAGGTTTGCTGGTCCTCTTATGAAAACAGAGTAACACTTTACAAGTGCTGTTACTGGATGTATGCATTCTGTACAATCCTCCTATTATGTAGATTTGAAACCTGCATGCTGCTAGTCATGCACTTGATCACGAAGCTAATATATCCAAGGTTGTGTATAGAACCTATTTTTCATTTTTCTGACATGTTACGTTTAATTAATGGAGCATCTCTCAATGAAAGGTAAGCCTTACTCTCTCATCAGAGACCCATTTGGATCTCCTCAAACACCCCATAAATAAAGCGCATCCCATTAGGTACAGTCGCTCAAAAAAGTATCCGAACACTATAGTTGATTACAGAATTCAGAAAAAATATCTGGCAGCGATTTTTTTAGAAATTAGTGATCTGGCAACCTTCGTGTCACGTGACTTCGCGTTCGTGTCACTGTTACAGTGAGAAAAGGCAAAAATATTCCGAAAAAGTGGCTGTAATGGAGGATTTGGGTTGGGTTGTTTTACCTCTGAGCAGCACATTTTTTGCACACAGTGGGCTAAATGGCCAGGTCACAAGGACCCCGAAGGCTCAGAGAAGGTTGGAGGAGGGGACCCACTGAAACAGCTGTTGGGAGACAGATAGTAGCCTCCCGTCAAGGCCATCCAGTGTGTTCTTTAACGTTGTGTTGTTTTACTTCTGAGCGGCACTTTTTTTCACACCATGTGTTAAATGGCCAGGTCACAAAGACCCCGAAAGCTCAGAGAAGGTTGGGGGAAGTGACCCACTGGAACAGCTGTTGGGAGACAGATGGTAGCCTCCCGTCAAGGCCATCCAGCGTGTTCTTTAACGTTGTGTTGCTTTACTTCTGAGCGGCACTTTTTTTCACACCATGTGTTAAATGGCCAGGTCACAAAGACCCCGAAGGCTCAGAGAAGGTTGGAGGAGGGGACCCATTGGAACAGCTGTTGGGAGACAGATGGTAGCCTCCCGTCAAGGCCATCCAGCGTGTTCTTTAACGTTGTGTTGCTTTACTTCTGAGCGGCACTTTTTTTCACACCATGTGTTAAATGGCCAGGTCACAAAGACCCCGAAGGCTCAGAGAAGGTTGGGGGAAGTGACCCACTGGAACAGCTGTTGGGAGACAGATGGTAGCCTCCCGTCAAGGCCATCCAGCGTGTTCTTTATTGTGCACAGGGTATGGCTCTCCCGCACACGGGCCACGGGTTAACCATATGACGGACGGCGGCCTTTACAAGCCCATCGGTGCCCCCTACCGTGGGCAGAGCGAGGTATTTTGCGGAGATAAATCTCGATGCTGACCCAGCTGGGACTCGAACCTGTGAACTGCAGAATAAGATCCTGGCCCGCTACAAACTGAGCCACTCCAGGCCCCAACAGGGGGTCTGGAGTGTTAGGTTAAAGTCATCCAGTATTTTCTTTAAGTGCATTAGTTATGTCTCTCTTGCACAGGGGACGACGTCTTAAAGTCCTATCAGACGGACAGTGATCTTTCCAATCCCACTGAAATCCCCGTTTACACCGGAGGCAAGGTTAAGATTAGGAGAGATTAATCTCAAAGCCGGTACAAACTAGGATTCGAACCTTGTACAAGCCTGACCAGCTACCGACAAAGCAAATTCCCGTTTCCAAACTCGAAACGAATTTTCATCTCTATCTTAAAACGAATATTCTCCCCCCCCCCCCACCACTCCTGTGGTAAGGAACGAATCGATGCTCTAATATAAACTCCTTAACCATCACATAAATCCTCTGCCAAAAAAATCTAAAATTACCAGTTTGAATACAGTTAGCAATATTCGTTTTAAGTTTTGCTAGTGGTTAGCGCGCTTGGCTACTGATCTAAGGGACCTGGGTTCGAGCCCCGGGTAAGGCATGGATGTATGTGACGTTTTTCTGCTGAGGTCCCGCCATCCTCACAGACCTTCTACTATGGCGTATTAAGCTGACAGGCTCCTGTCAGATCTATATGTCAAGCAGTTGCTTGAGAGGGCATTTAATTTTTTTTTTTTATTTCCAAACTTAAAGACGTCAAAAGGATAGCTATCTTTGCAAACCTACGACAGGATGAGTAGTCGTCATCATAAGTTTATCCAAAAGAGAGATGTCTTTGCAAACCCCTCCAAAGGATAGACTCCGTAATTGTGGCAATTCAAACTATTGGAAAACTGGTAAAATTCTAATGATAAATATCTTTTTATATCCTGTCTTACCGAAAAGATTTTGTGATTGATTTGAATGTCGAAATACGCACAGATGGATAGATGACAAACAGAAACAACACTCCATTTTTTAAATCAGATAAAAAACATTTCAAGAGTTACTACTCTGTAATTACGTATCAAGAATTAAATGTTAAACTGGTTGTTAAACAGTACATTAACAATACCCTAATTATCCATCTTGTCCTAATCGAGTTAGAATACATCATTCATGCTGTTCCCCCCTCCCCATTACCGAAAATTTGACCACAGACGGCGTTCTCCTACTCCGACGTCACGCCGAACGAACTGATTCGGGTTTGCTCGTGACAGTTCCGTGATCGCCCGTTTCGCTTTCTAATTACCGGTTGGTGCTCGGTGTCAGTCTCCGCTGAAACCAGGGGCGGGACCTGCAATCATGTGCGGTCGACAGACCCACCGGTCCCAGGGACCGTGTCGTCTAAACACCCTCTCCCCCTATCCCGTGGGGGAGGGATCCAAACAACAGTAATTATAGGTGCCGTGGCTGCTGGAATAGGAGACGGCAGCAAGTGGAATGGCCGCCCTACAGGAAGGGGGTGGAGTCGATTCAGTTGCCTGTCACTCGCTGGACGACGTAACTATCGTCGCAATGCTGGGCAGTGACTCCTGATGAAACAAATGCATTAGACAGCTCTTCCGGTTCTCGAAACTAATAGGGTTTTTTTTTTAAACGAAACATAAATAACGCACTTTGTGACCCTGGCCTGTGGAGAGTACCACCGGTAGCCAAAGTTTAAATAAATAAAAAAATAAATACCCCCTCAAGCAGGTGCTTGCCACAGAGGTCTGACAGGAGCCTGTCAGTTTATATGCCACAGTAGAAGATCTGAGAGGATGGCAGGACCTCAGCAGAAAACAATACGAACATCCATGCCTTACCCGGGGCTCGAACCCAGGTCCCGTAGATCAGTAGCCAGGCGCTCTAACCACTCGGCCACGGGACGGCTAGCCAAAGTTTGGCAATATAAGAAGTTTTCGGGTGAGAATTGATGAGAGATTTGAAGGGTTTGATCATCCAATATTAAAAAGCAAAGCTGGCATGGACTCCCCAAGCTCATAACCTGAGGAATGCTTTGAAAATATGTTTGGGGTTGATTTTTTTTTTTCCAAGGAATAAAAAATATAACCTATAAGCCTCGGTCATCGCAAGCCCATCCAAAAGATGGCAGTCTTTGAGAAATCAATCGGAAGAATAGCTGTATTTGTAAATTCATCCAAGAAGTATCGATCATCATAAGCCCTTCCAAAGAATAGCAGTCGTTGAGAGATAATAAAAAGAACAGCTATCTTTGTAAACCCATCCAAAAGATAGCTTTCTTATAAATCTATCCAAAGGATATCAGTCATCATAAGTCCATCCAAAGGATAGCAGTCTTTGATGGATCGATCAAAAGGACAGTTGTCTTTGCAAAAACTACCAAAGGATATCAATCATAAGTCCATCCAAAGGATAGCAGTCTTTGATGGATCGATCAAAAGGACAGTTGTCTTTGCAAAACCTACCAAAGGATATCAATCATAAGTCCATCCAAAGGATAGCAGTCTTTGATGGATCGATCAAAAGGACAGTTGTCTTTGCAAAACCTACCAAAGGATATCAATCATCATAAGTCCATCCAAAGGATAGCAGTCTTTGATGGATCGATCAAAAGGACAGCTCTCTTTGAAAAACCTACCAAAGGATATCAGTCATCATAAGTCCATCCAAAGGATAGCAGTCTTTAATGGATCGATCAAAAGGACAGCTCTCTTTGAAAAACCTACCAAAGGATATCAATCATCATAAGTCCATCCAAAGGATAGCAGTCTTTAATGGATCGATCAAAAGGACAGCTCTCTTTGAAAAACCTACCAAAGGATATCAATCATCATAAGTCCATCCAAAGGATAGCAGTCTTTAATGGATCGATCTAAAGGACAACTGTCTTTGCAAAACCTACCAAAGGAATCAATCATAAGTCCATCCAAAGGATAGCAGTCTTTGATGGATCGATCAAAAGGACAGTTGTCTTTGCAAAACCTACCAAAGGATATCAATCATCATAAGTCCATCCAAAGGATAGCAGTCTTTGATGGATCGATCAAAAGGACAACTGTCTTTGAAAAACCTACCAAAGGATATCAGTCATCATAAGTCCATCCAAAGGATAGCAGTCTTTGATGGATCGATCAAAAGGACAACTGTCTTTGCAAAACCTACCAAAGGATATCAATCATCATAAGTCCATCCAAAGGATAGCAGTCTTTAATGGATCGATCAAAAGGACAACTGTCTTTGCAAAACCTACCAAAGGAATCAATCATCATAAGTCCATCCAAAGGATCCGTTGCTGACTTCGATTGCGTGATTCGCTGACATCCAAAAAATCCGCCGCTGACTTCAATTGGAATTGCGAGGTCCTATCTTAAAGACCTTCTACACCGCTGCGAAGTGGTAATGGATTGCATAAAAAACTCTAAAAAATGAAGCATGGACATTCTAAAGGCGAACGAATAGAAAAGGAAGTTATTCAATAGAGCAAGTAAAATAAATGTGGCATTTCCTTCTGTTCACATTCTCTAGCTACACGGGTTCTCAACGTGGGGTACGCGGTAAAATTATTTCGGGAACAGTCGCTCAAAAAAGTATCCGACCACTATAGTTGATTACAGAATTCAGAAAAAAATATCTGGCAATGTTTTTTTTTAGAAATTAGTGATCTCGCAACCTTCGTGTCACGTGACACGAAGGTTGGCAGATCGCTAATTTCTAAAAAAATCGTTGCCAGAAATTTTTTCTGAATTCTGTAATCAACCATAGCGTTCGGATACTTTTTTGAGCGACTGTACGCCGTTAGAGCTCAAAGGTCGCTAGATCTAATAGTAAAGTCGCTAAGTTGACATTATTTTACTATAACTATAGTTTTATGTATCTATACAAGGTACATACACATCACGCCAGTTACATACACATTTCCAGGGGGTACGTAAACATAAAAGGTTGAGAACCACTGATATATATGTTTTATTTTATTCCCATTGTTATACTATAACTATAGTTTTATGTATCTATACAAGGGGTACGCCAGTTACATACACATTTCCAGGGGGTATGTGAAGCATAAAAGGTTGAGAACCACTGATATATATGTTTTATTTTATTCCCATTGTTATACTATAACTATAGTTTTATGTATCTATACAAGGGGTACGCCAGTTACATACACATTTCCAGGGGGTATGTGAAGCATAAAAGGTTGAGAACCACTGATATATATGTTTTATTTTATTCCCATTGTTATACTATAACTATAGTTTTATGTATCTATACAAGGGGTACGCCAGTTACATACACATTTCCAGGGGGTATGTGAAGCATAAAAGGTTGAGAACCACTGAATATATGTTTTATTTTATTCCCATTGTTATACTATAAATATAGTTTTATGTATCTATACAAGGGGTACGCCAGTTACATACACATTTCCAGGGGTTATGTGAAGCATAAAAGGTTGAGAACCACTGATATATATGTTTTATTTTATTCCCATTGTTATACTATAACTATAGTTTTATCTATCTATACAAGGGGTACGCCAGTTGCATGTACATTTCCAGGAGGTACGTGAAGCATAAAAGGTTGAGAACCACTGATATATATGTTTTATTTTATTCCCATTGTTATAATATAACTATAGTTTTATCTCTCTATACAAGGGGTACGCCAGTTACATACACATTTCCAGGGGGTACGTGAAGCATAAAAGGTTGAGAACCACTGATATATATGTTTTATTTTTTCCCTCTGTTATACTATAACTATAGTTTTATCTATCTATACAAGAGGTATGCCAGTTACATACACATTTCCAGGGGGTACGTGAAGAATAAAAGGTTGAGAACCACTGATATATATGTTTTATTTTATTCTCATTGTTATACTATAACTATAGTTTTATCTATCTATACAAGGGGTACGCCAGTTGCATATACATTTCCAGGGGGTACGTGAAGCATAAAAGGTTGAGAACCACTGATATATATGTTTGATTTTATTCCCATTGTTATACTATAACTATAGTTTTCTGTATCTATACAAGGGGTACGCCAGTTACATACACATTTCCAGGGGGTACGTGAAGCATAAAAGGTTGAGAACCACTGATATATATGTTTTATTTTATTCCCACTGTTATACTATAACTATAGTTTTATCTATCTATACAAGGGGTACGCCAGTTACATACACATTTCCAGGGGGTACGTGAAGCATAAAAGGTTGAGAACCACTGATATATATGTTTTATTTTATTCCCACTGTTATACTATAACTATAGTTTTATCTATCTATACAAGAGGTATGCCAGTTACATACACATTTCCAGGGGGTATGTGAAGAATAAAAGGTTGAGAACCACTGATATATATGTTTTATTTTATTCCCATTGTTATAATATAACTATAGTTTTATCTCTCTATACAAGGGGTACGCCAGTTACATACACATTTCCAGGGGGTACGTGAAGCATAAAAGGTTGAGAACCACTAATATATACGTTTTATTTTATTCCCATTGTTATACTATAACTATATTTTTATGTATCTATACAAGGGGTACGCCAGTTACATACACATTTCCAGGGGGTACGTGAAGCATAAAAGTTTGAGAACCACTGATATATATTTTTTATTTTATTCCCATTGTTATACTATAACTATAGATTTATCTATCTATACAAAGGGTACGCCAGTTACATACACATTTCCAGGGGGTACGTGAAGCATAAAAGGTTGAGAACCACTGATATATATGTTTTATTTTATTCCCATTGTTATACTATAACTATATATTTATCTATCTATAAAGGGGTACGCCAGTTACATACACATTTCCAGGGGGTACGTGAAGCATTAAAGGTTGAGAACCACTGATATATATGTTTTATTTTATTCCCATTGTTATACTATAATTATAGTTTTATCTATCTATACATGGGGAATGCCAATTACATACACATTTCCAGGGGGTACGTGAAGCATAAAAGGTTGAGAACCACTGATATATATGTTTTATTTTATTTCCATTGTTATACTATAATTATAGTTTTATCTATCTATAAAGGGGTACGCCAGTTACATACACATTTCCAGGGGGTACGTGAAGCATTAAAGGTTGAGAACCACTGATATATATGTTTTATTTTATTCCCATTGTTATACTATAATTATAGTTTTATCTATCTATACATGGGGAATGCCAATTACATACACATTTCCAGGGGGTACGTGAAGCATAAAAGGTTGAGAACCACTGATATATATGTTTTATTTTATTTCCATTGTTATACTATAATTATAGTTTTATCTATCTATACATGGGGTATGCCAATTACATACACATTTCCAGGGGGTACGTGAAGCATAAAAGGTTGAGAACCACTGATATATATGTTTGATTTTATTCCCATTGTTATACTATAACTATAGTTTTCTGTATCTATACAAGGGGTACACCAGTTACATACACATTTCCAGGGGGTACGTGAAGCATAAAAGGTTGAGAACCACTGATATATATATTTTATTTTATTCCCATTGTTATACTATAACTATAGTTTTATCTATCTATACAAGAGGTACGCCAGTTACATACACATTTCCAGGGGGTACGTAAACATAAAAGGTTGAGAACCACTGATATATATGTTTTATTTTATTCCCATTGTTATACTATAACTATAGTTTTATCTATCTATACAAGTGGTACGCCAGTTACATACACCTTTCCAGGGGGTACGTGAAGCATTAAAGGTTGAGAACCACTGATATATATGTTTTATTTTATTCCCATTGTTATACTATAACTATAGTTTTATCTATCTATACAAGGGGTATGACAGTTACATACACATTTCCAGGGGGTACGTGAAGCATAAAAGGTTGAGAACCACTGATATATATGTTTTATTTTATTCCCATTGTTATACTATAACTATAGTTTTATCTATCTATACCAGGGGTACGCCAGTTACATACACATTTCCAGGGGGTACGTGAAGCATAAAAGGTTGAGAACCACTGATATATATGTTTTGTTTTATACCCATTGTTATACTATAACTATAGTTTTATCTATCTATACAAGTGGTACGCCAGTTACATACACCTTTCCAGGGGGTACGTGAAGCATTAAAGGTTGAGAACCACTGATATATATGTTTTATTTTATTCCCATTGTTATACTATAACTATAGTTTTATCTATCTATACAAGGGGTACGCCAGTTACATACACATTTCCAGGGGGTACGTGAAGCATAAAAGGTTGAGAACCACTGATATATATGTTTTATTTTATTCCCATTGTTATACTATAACTATAGTTTTATCTATCTATACAAGGGGTACGCCAGTTACATACACATTTCCAGGGGATACGTGAAGCATAAAAGGTTGAGAACCACTGATATATATGTTTTATTTTATTACCATTGTTATAACTATAGTTTCGTCTATCTATACAAAGGGTACGCCAGTTACATACACATTTCCAGGGGGTACGTGAAGCATAAAAGGTTGAGAACCACTGATATATATGTTTTATTTTATTCTCATTGTTATACTATAACTATAGTTTTATCTATCTATACAAGGGGTACGCCAGTTACATACACATTTCCAGGGGGTACGTGAAGCATAAAAGGTTGAGAACCACTGATATATATGTTTTATTTTATTCCCATTGTTATACTATAACTATAGTTTTATCTATCTATACAAGGGGTACGCCAGTTACATACACATTTCCAGGGGGTACGTGAAGCATAAAAGGTTGAGAACCACTGATATATATGTTTTATTTTATTCCCATTGTTATACTATAACTATAGTTTTATCTATCTATACAAGGGGTACGCCAGTTACATACACATTTCCAGGGGGTACGTGAAGCATAAAAGGTTGAGAACCACTGATATATATGTTTTATTTTATTCCCATTGTTATACTATAACTATAGTTTTATCTATCTATACAAGGGGTACGCCAGTTACATACACATTTCCAGGGGGTACGTGAAGCATAAAAGGTTGAGAACCACTGATATATATGTTTTATTTTATTCCCATTGTTATACTATAACTGTAGTTTTATCTATCTATACAAGGGGTACGCCAGTTACATACACATTTCCAGGGGGTACGTGAAGCATAAAAGGTTGAGAACCACTGATATATATGTTTTATTTTATTACC
Organism: Ryuthela nishihirai; assembly: GCA_038380435.1. NCBI lineage: Eukaryota > Metazoa > Arthropoda > Arachnida > Araneae > Heptathelidae > Ryuthela > Ryuthela nishihirai. The sequence goes on along the minus strand of JAWZYU010000019.1, from coordinate 65,859,300 downwards.
ATTGTTATAACTATAGTTTCGTCTATCTATACAAGGGGTACGCCAGTTACATACACATTTCCAGGGGGTACGTGAAGCATAAAAGGTTGAGAACCACTGATATATATGTTTTATTTTATTCCCATTGTTATACTATAACTATAGTTTTATCTATCTATACAAGGGGTACGCCAGTTGCATATACATTTCCAGGGGGTACGTGAAGCATAAAAGGTTGAGAACCACTGATATATATGTTTTATTTTATTCCCATTGTTATACTATAACTGTAGTTTTATCTATCTATACAAGGGGTACGCCAGTTACATACACATTTCCAGGGGGTACGTGAAGCATAAAAGGTTGAGAACCACTGATATATATGTTTTATTTTATTACCATTGTTATAACTATAGTTTCGTCTATCTATACAAGGGGTACGCCAGTTACATACACATTTCCAGGGGGTACGTGAAGCATAAAAGGTTGAGAACCACTGATATATATGTTTTATTTTATTCCCATTGTTATACTATAACTATAGTTTTATCTATCTATACAAGGGGTACGCCAGTTGCATATACATTTCCAGGGGGTACGTGAAGCATAAAAGGTTGAGAACCACTGATATATATGTTTTATTTTATTCCCATTGTTATACTATAACTATAGTTTTATCTATCTATACAAGGGGTACGCCAGTTACATACACATTTCCAGGGGGTACGTGAAGCATAAAAGGTTGAGAACCACTGATATATATGTTTTATTTTATTCCCATTGTTATACTATAACTATAGTTTTATCTATCTATACAAGGGGTACGCCAGTTGCATATACATTTCCAGGGGGTACGTGAAGCATAAAAGGTTGAGAACCACTGATATATATGTTTTATTTTATTCCCATTGTTATACTATAACTATAGTTTTATCTATCTATACAAGGGGTACGCCAGTTGCATATACATTTCCAGGGGGTACGTGAAGCATAAAAGGTTGAGAACCACTGATATATATGTTTTATTTTATTCCCATTGTTATACTATAACTGTAGTTTTATCTATCTATACAAGGGGTACGCCAGTTACATACACATTTCCAGGGGATACGTGAAGCATAAAAGGTTGAGAACCACTGATATATATGTTTTATTTTATTACCATTGTTATAACTATAGTTTCGTCTATCTATACAAGGGGTACGCCAGTTACATACACATTTCCAGGGGGTACGTGAAGCATAAAAGGTTGAGAACCACTGATATATATGTTTTATTTTATTCCCATTGTTATACTATAACTATAGTTTTATCTATCTATACAAGGGGTACGCCAGTTGCATATACATTTCCAGGGGGTACGTGAAGCATAAAAGGTTGAGAACCACTGATATATATGTTTTATTTTATTCCCATTGTTATACTATAACTATAGTTTTATCTATCTATACAAGGGGTACGCCAGTTACATACTCATTTCCAGGGGGTACGTGAAGCATAAAAGGTTGAGAACCACTGATATATATGTTTTATTTTATTCCCATTGTTATACTATAACTATAGTTTTATGTATCTATACAAGGGGTACGCCAGTTACATACTCATTTCCAGGGGGTACGTGAAGCATAAAAGGTTGAGAACCACTGACATATATGTTTTATTTTATTCCCATTGTTATACTATAACTATAGTTTTATCTATCTATACAAGGGGTACGCCAGTTGCATATACATTTCCAGGGGGTACGTGAAGCATAAAAGGTTGAGAACCACTGATATATATGTTTTATTTTATTCCCATTGTTATACTATAACTATAGTTTTATCTATCTATACAAGGGGTACGCCAGTTACATACACATTTCCAGGGGGTACGTGAAGCATAAAAGGTTGAGAACCACTGATATATATGTTTTATTTTATTCCCATTGTTATACTATAACTATAGTTTTATCTATCTATACAAGGGGTACGCCAGTTACATACACATTTCCAGGGGGTACGTGAAGCATAAAAGGTTGAGAACCACTGATATATATGTTTTATTTTACTCCCATTGTTATACTATAACTATAGTTTTATCTATCTATACAAGGGGTACGCCAGTTACATACACATTTCCAGAGGGTACGTGAAGCATAAAAGGTTGAGAACCACTGATATATATGTTTTATTTTATTCCCATTGTTATACTATAACTATAGTTTTATCTATCTATACAAGGGGTACGCCAGTTACATACACATTTCCAGGGGGTACGTGAAGCATAAAAGGTTGAGAACCACTGATATATATGTTTTATTTTACTCCCATTGTTATACTATAACTATAGTTTTATCTATCTATACAAGGGGTACGCCAGTTACATACATATTTCCAGAGGGTACGTGAAGCATAAAAGGTTGAGAACCACTGATATATATGTTTTATTTTATTCCCATTGTTATACTATAACTATAGTTTTATCTATCTATACAAGGGGTACGCCAGTTACATACATATTTCCAGAGGGTACGTGAAGCATAAAAGGTTGAGAACCACTGATATATATGTTTTATTTTATTCCCATTGTTATACTATAACTATAGTTTTATCTATCTATACAAGGGGTACGCCAGTTACATACACATTTCCAGGGGGTACGTGAAGTATTAAAGGTTGAGAACCACTGCCCTAGCACATTTGCTCTCTCTCGGGATGAAAGAAAACAAGAAATGAGCACCTCAACTCTTGCCTCTGAAGGATCAGGATTGGCTGAAGTTCTGATTTTGCGATTTCTATCGCTTTAAATCTGTACTGACAAATAGAAGGGGACGCTTTTTCAAAAAAAGAGAGTTGAGACTTAAATCCCTCAAGATCACTGCAAACAGAATTTCATTTTTTTTTTTTCCTTAACGGAAATCGGATGTTACGTTAGTTTTGCTTTCTTTATACAACGTCTGAATTCTTTTTTTCCCCAAAGGAGGAGGAGACACACCGTAAAACGAAATTCATTGCCATGGAAAAGAAAGTGTGAGGGGGGAGGGGGAAAGAAGTAATTTCGTTTTATGTATATATGCACTCTCTATTGTCAAGCTTGGACAAATAGAAGGTGAAATTAGATTTTCTTTTAAAACCCGGTATGTTCAGATTTTTATATGCTTAAAGATTATTTTAGAAGCTTTTAACTTGATTTCAAATATTTTTGCGACCAACGGTGTGCGTATCCACAAAATTACAATGGAGGTGGTGTGTTTGTGTGTGGGAGGAGGGTTAATATATTATTTTGGAATGCTTTAGTATAATAGGAGAGGTTTCTTGAGTCTGTTTTTCGAGTACTACTTTATAAAACACCGGGTTGGGTGAAGATGACCCTCTGGACAGCTGTTGGGTTGTTTTACCTCTGAGCGGCACTTTTTTGCACACCATGGGCTAAATGGCTAGGTCACATGGACCCCGAAGTCTCAGAGAAGGTTGGGGTAGGGGACCCACTGGAACAGCTGTTGGGAGACAAATGGTAGCCTCCCGTCAAGGCCATCCAGCGTGTTCTTTAACGTGCACAGGGTATGGCTCTCCCGCACACGGGGCCACGGCTTAACGTCCCATCCGACGGACGGCGGCCTTTCCAAGCCCATCGGTGTCCCCTACTGACCGTGGACAGGGCAGGGAATTTTGCGGAGAAAAATCTCAACGCTGACCCAGCTGGGACTCGAATCTCGGAACTACAGATCACGAGCCTGGCGCGCTACAGACTGAGCCACCCCCGCCCCTCAGCTGTTGGGAGACAGGATGGTAGTTTCCCGTCAAGGCATACAGCCATGTTCTTTAACATTGGGTTGTTTTACCTCTGAGCGGCACTTTTTTGCACACCATGGGCTAAATGGCCAGGTCACATGGACCCCGAAGGCTCAGAGAAGGTTGGGGGAGGGTACCCACTGGAACAGCTGTTGGGAGACAAATGGTAGCCTCCCGTCAAGGCCATCCAGCGTGTTCTTTAACGTGCACAGGGTATGGCTCTCCCGCACACGGGGGTATGGCTCTCCCGCACACAAGGTTTAACGTCCCATCCGACGGACGGCGGCCTTTCCAAGCCCATCGATGTCCCCTACTGTCCGTGGGCAGGGCGGGGAATTTTGCGGAGATAAATCTCAACGCTGACCCAGCTGGGACTCGAATCTCGGAACTACAGATCACGAGCCTGGCGCGCTACAGACTGAGCCACCCCCGCCCCTCAGCTGTTGGGAGACAGGATGGTAGTTTCCCGTCAAGGCATACAGCCATGTTCTTTAATGTGCACAGTGTATTGGCTCTCTCGTAGAGGAAGCCACGGTTTAACGTCCTATCCGACGGACGGTGGCCTTTCCAAGCCCATCAGTGTCCCCTACTGACCGTGGTCAAGGCGGGGAGTTTTGCGGAGATAAATCTCGACGCTGGCCCATGCGGACTCGAACCTGGGAATCATAACAAGAAAACTTTGATAGTTTCTTGAGATTTTGGGCAAAAAAATTTGCTGCTTAAATATTTAATAAAATATAGCACTTTAAAGTATGGATATTCTTTAATAATGATCTTAATGACATCAAATGGGGGTGGGCGTTATGATCACCCCTCCCCTTTGGGCATGTCACTGTTTACGAGTATCGAATGTTTTTGGTAGTAGACGAAGAGGATAACTTATTAAGAAATTATTGGTCGTCTTCGTGGATTTTTAACATCATTTGATATTAACTTGAAACTCAGATATATGATCGTTATGTCGTACAGTCGCTGAAAAAAATATCCGAACACTATGGTTGATACAGAATTCAGAAAAAATATCTGGCAAAGAATTTTTTAGAAATTAGTGATCTGGCAATACCTCGTGTCACGTGACACGAAGGTTGCCAGATCACTAATTTCTAAAAAAATCTTTGCCAGATATTTTTTCTGAATTCTGTAATCAACCATAGTGTTCGGATATTTTTTAATATATATAATGCGTATGAATATATAATGCAATGAATATGGAGCGTGTGCAGTTACCGTTCACAGCAAACTGGAGCGGTTGCGGTTAGTGTTCACAGCACATTGGATCGTGTGAGCTCACAAAGACCTGGATCGTGTGGGTTGGGTTGGGTTGTTTTACCTCTGAACGGCACTTTTTTGCACACCATGGGCTAAATGGCCAGGTCACATGGACCCCGAAGGCTAAGAGAAGGTTGGGGGAGGGGACCCACTGGAACAGCTGTTGGGAGACAGATGGTAGCCTCCCGTCAAGGCCATCCAGCGTGTTCTTTAACGTGCAAAGGGTATGGCTCTCCCGCACACGGGGTCACGGCTTAACGTCCCATCCGACGGACGGCGATGGGTCCTTTCCAAGCCCATCGGTGTCCCTTACTGACCGTGGGCAGGGCGGGGAATTTTGCGGAGATAAATCTCAACGCTGACCCAGCTGGGACTCGAACCTGGGAACTACAGATTACGAGCCTGGCGCGCTACCGACTGAGCCACCCCCGCCCTGGATCGTGTGGGCTCACTCACGGAAATATTGAGCGTGTGCAGTTACCGTTCACAGCAAACTGGAGCGTGTGCAGTTACTGCACACGCTCCAGTTTGCTGTGAACGGTAACTGGAACGTGTACAGTTGCTGTACACGCTCCAGATATGTTTCCTGAATTCTGCAATCTCGTGACACGAAGGTTGTCAGATCACTAATTTCTAAAAAAATCGTTGCCAGATTGTTTTACTGAATTCTGTAATCAACCATAGTGTTCGGATATTTTTTTGAGCGACTGTACAACTACTTCACGTCTTTCCCGAGCTATATTCCAAGGTGCAATGAGGCACATTTGTTTTCTGTGTTTAGACTCCAGTTTTACCACGAAATCCTTTAGGTAAAGATGAGGCCACTAACCTAATACGAAACTCGACGACAAGTTGTTTATTATGTTTACATGAGGCTGATTTTAATATTTTAGGGAACCCAAATGCAAATATAGCGATTTTATGTCCCACTTAAGTGCTTTTCTGGCATGATAATATTTCACAGAAAAGAGATAACCCAAAATGTTCCACTCTTCAACCATCCATTTTAGTACGAATTATCGTTGTTTAAAATTTTATCTAGATACCATGGGTTCAGGCCAGGATCTACCAAAAAAAAAGGGGGGGGGGAATAAGAGACGCAATCGAGCCGCTAAACGAGAAAAAAAAAGGGGGGGAATAAGAGACGCAATCGAGCCGCTAAAGGAGAAAAAAAGGGGGGGGGGAACAAGAGACGCAATCGAGCCGGAAAGGGACAAAAAGTGGGGGGGAAGAGACAATAAACTGGAATTCCAATTTTTTGGAGTTTCAATTTCCTTGTTTTGGATTTGTAACATTTTCCATTTTGTTTCAGAGGTTTTCTAGCCGTCCCGTGGCCGAGTGGTTAGCACGCTTGGCTACTGATCTAAGGGACCTGGGTTCGAGCCCCGGATTTAGGAATGGATGTGTGTGTCGTTTTTCTGCTGAGGTCCTGCCATCCTGTCAGATCTCTTACTGTGGCATATAAACTGACAGGCTCCTGTCAGACCTCTGTGGCAAGCAGCTGCTTGAGGGGGTATTTATTTATTTTTTTATTCAGAGGTTTTCAAAAATATTCTTGAAAACTGCGTGAAATATAGGCAAGTTTATTAATTTTTGGCCTCAAATACCCTTATTAGCATTCTCAAAGGGGGAGGCATGGCCCCTTGCTCCCCCCTAGATCCTGGGGGAGGCAAGATGATCCGGATGGGTTTATAAATTGAATTGAATTGTACTCTCCCGTCACATTCCTGTTATCATCCCCCTCTTATTTAATTGTCACAATGAATCTACCAGTTCGGGGGTGAGAGGAATTTTTTTCATGATTGCAGAGTGGAGCTTTGTAGAGCCTGGTGTTCCCAGGTCGAGTCTCTTGAGGCTTGTGTTGAGATTTTCTCCGCCAATCTCCTACTCTGTTCCCGATGAGAAGGGGAGCACCAGTGGATTTAGGAAGACAATCGCTCTTTGGATGAGACCTTAAATCGTGATCTCATGTGCCAAAGATCCTATGCACGGTAAAGAACATCCCAGATGATTTTGATGGGCGGACCTATCTGGGCAAAATGGCTCAACAGGTAGCGCGCCAGGCATAATATGCAGTTCCCAGGTTCCAGTCCCACCTGAGAAGAGTTGAGGTTTATCTCCGCACAAACTGCACCCTGCCCTCAGTTAGTAGGGGATAGGTTGGGGTTGGAAAGGCCGCCATCCGTCTAATGGGACATTAAGCCGTGTCCCCGTGAGCGAAAGAGACACTTATAGACGTTAACAAACACCCTGGATGATCGGGAGGTTACCATCTATCTCCCAACAGCTGTTCCAGTGGGTCCCTCCGGCAACCTTCTCTGAGTTTTCAGGGTTCTTATGACCTGGTCATTTAGCCCATTGTGTGCAAAAAAATACCCCTCAGAGGCTAACAACCCAACAACAACCTTTACTTATCTAACCGAGCTCATTAACAAATTCACCAATGAGACTTTAGAGCTCTAGCCATTGAACTATCTCCGCAAAAATTCCCCGCCCTGCCCACAGTCAGTAGCGGACACCGATGGGCTTGGAAAGGCCGCCGTCCGTCGGATGGGACGTTAAGCCGTGTCGCCGTGTTCGGGAGAACCATACCCTGTGCATGTTCAAGAACACGCTGGATGGCCTTGACGGGAGGCTACCATCTGTCTCCCAACAGCTGTTCCAGTGAGTCCCCTCCCCCAACCTTCTCTGAGCCTTCGGGGTCCATGTGACCTGGCCATTTAGCCCATTGTGTGCAAAAAAGTGCCGCTCAGAGGTAAAACAACACAACACAACCCATTGAACTAGTTGTCCACTAAAATTGCCGTTCAGAGGTAAAACGATTCGACCCAACGTATCTGAATCCTTTAACTAAATCATCGACATATATCAAGAAAATTGTCCCTTCATGGGGGAATCAGCAGAAAGGCTCAAGAAACCCGAACAGGATTTCTATCTTTCCAAGTAACAACAAGAGCAGAGGTATCAGAACTTTGTTCTGCTGGCACTCACGTCGGTTCCGTTTCTTGCCATAAAAATCGCACTTCCTTGCCGATGTCCAACGGTTAAGGTTCTCCTGATCAGCTATAAATGTCACCTCAACTTTCGATCGGTGCCCACTGGACTCATACAAAGATCGATTTAAAACTTCATTCTTCCGACCGACTCTGTCGTACAAGATAGTTCTCGTCTTGTTTCACCAGATAAAGCTCGAAAATAAGAATTTCCTTCTATATGTCGGATTTTTCCTTCTATATGTCGATGATTTAGTTGCCTCAGACGGTAGGGCGCCAGGCTCGTTCTCTGAGATCTCCGGATTCGAGTCCTAACTAGGTTTGCTTTGAGGGGGGGGGAGAGGGGGATTCTGTCGTTAGAGCACCAGGCTCCTAATCTGCAGTTTTCAGGTTCGAGTCCAGCCTGGGTGAGTGTTGAGATTTATCTCTACAAGACTCTCCGCCCTGTCCACGGTCAGTACGGGACACCGATGGGATTGGAAAGGCCGCCGTCCATCGGATGGGACATTATTGCCCTGTGCATATACACTGTGCATGTTAAAGTTGGGTTGTTTTACCTCTGAGCGGCACTTTTTTGCACACCATGGGCTAAATGGCCAGGTCACATGGACCCCGAAGGCTCAGAGAAGGTTGGGGGAGGGGACCCACTGGAACATCTGTTGGGAGACAGATGGTAGCCTCCCGTCAAGGCCATCCAGCATGTTCTTTAACGTTGGGTTGTTTCACCTCTGAGCGGCACTTTTTTGCACACCATGGGCTAAATGGCCAGGTCACATGGACCCCGAAGGCTCAGAGAAGGTTGGGGGAGGGGACCCACTGGAACAGCTGTTGGGAGACAGATGGTGCCCTCCCGTCAAGGCCATCCAGCATGTTCTTTAACGTTGGGTTGTTTCACCTCTGAGCGGCACTTTTTTGCACACCATGGGCTAAATGGCCAGATCACATGGACCCCGAAGGCTCAGAGAAGGTTGGGGGAGGGGACCCACTGGAACATCTGTTGGGAGACAGATGGTAGCCTCCCGTCAAGGCCATCCAGCATGTTCTTTAACGTTGGGTTGTTTCACCTCTGAGCGGCACTTTTTTGCACACCATGGGCTAAATGGCCAGATCACATGGACCCCGAAGGCTCAGAGAAGGTTGGGGGAGGTGACCCACTGGAACATCTGTTGGGAGACAGATGGTAGCCTCCCATCAAGGCCATCCAGCATGTTCTTTAACGTTGGGTTGTTTCACCTCTGAGCGGCACTTTTTTGCACACCATGGGCTAAATGGCCAGGTCACATGGACCCCGAAGGCTTAGAGAAGGTTGGGGGAGGGGACCCACTGGAACAGCTGTTGGGAGACAGATGGTAGCCTCCCGTCAAGACCATCCAGCATGTTCTTTAACGTTGGGTTGTTTCACCTCTGAGCGGCACTTTTTTGCACACCATGGGCTAAATGGCCAGGTCACATGGACCCCGAAGACTCAGAGAAGGTTGGGGGATGGGACCCACTGGAACAGCTGTTGGGAGACAGATGGTAGCCTCCCGTCAAGGCCATCCAGCATGTTCTTTAACGTTGAGTTGTTTCACCTCTGAGCGGCACTTTTTTGCACACCATGGGCTAAATGGCCAGGTCACATGGACCCCGAAGGCTCAGAGAGGTTGGGGGAGGGGACCCACTGGAACAGCTGTTGGGAGACAGATGGTAGCCTCCCGTCAAGGCCATCCAGCGTGTTCTTTAACGTGCATAGGGTATGGCTCTCCCGCACACGGAGCCACGGCTTAACGTCCCATCCGACGGACGGCGGCCTTTCCCAGCCCATCGGTGTCCCCTACTGACCGTGGGCAGGGCGGGGAATTTTTGCGGAGATAAAGCTCAACGCTGACCCAGCTGCTTCTGGAGCTGATTTCATTACTTGCATGCAGCCGCTTTAGACCCGAAAAACAACCTCGTGAGTCATTCCCAGCACAAGAACACACTCAATGCATAAAAATATATACAACAATAAAATACAACAAAAATACAGCAATAAATAAATAAATATAAAATTCGGGGGACATGACAGCTACCATCTGTCTCCCAACAGCTGTCCAGTGGGTTCCTTCCCCACCAACCTTCTCTAAGCCCTCGGGGTCCTTGTGACTTGGCATTTAGATCATTGTGTACAAAAAGTGCCGCTAAGAGGTAAAACAATCCAAGTGAACTTGCTTTGAGAGTTATCTCAGTTAATCCTCCATGCTGCCCTAAGTGAAAGAGAAAACACCTTCCGGTGAATGGCCTTGGAGGGAGACTTATCTGTCTCCCAAAGAAGCTATCCAGTGAGCCCTCCCTCTTCCCCCAACCTTTTCTGACTTCGCGGGGTAATTGTGACATGGCCATTTAGCACATTTTGTACATAAAAGCGATGCTGAGAGGTAAAACAACAGAACCTCTTCTATTTCTCTAGATTTTCAATGTTGGGAGTGAGGAGACTGGGAATGAACACACTCTCCAGTATCGAAGGATATCTGAGAAAATGTTATGATTAGCGTCGAGTAGGGCTCTCTGCACAAACTACCAAGTTGGGTTGGGTTGTTTTACCACTGAGCGGCACTTTTTTGCACACCATGGGCTAAATGACTAGGTCACATGGACCCCGAAGGCTCAGAGAGGTTGGGGGAGGGGATCCACTGGAACAGCTGTTGGGAGACAGATGGTAGCCTCCCGTCAAGGCCATCCAGCGTGTTCTTTAACGTTGGGTTTATTTTACCACTGAGCGGCACTTTTTTGCACACCATGGGCTAAATGGCTAGGTCACATAGACCCCGAAGGCTCAGAGAAGGTTGGGGGAGGGGACCCACTGGAACAGTTGTTGGGAGACATATGGTAGCCTCCCGTCAAGGCCATCCAGCGTGTTCTTTAACGTTGGGTTGTTTTACCTCTGAGCGGCACTTTTTTGCACACCATGGGCTAAATGGCCAGGTCACATGGACTCCGAAGGCTTAGAGAAGGATGTGGGAGGGGACCCACTGGAACAGCTGTAGGGAGACAGATGGTAGCCTCCCGTCAAGGCCATCCAGCGTGTTCTTTAACGTGCACAGGGTATGGCTCTCCCGCACATGGAGCCATGGCTTAAAGTCCCATCCGACGGACGGCCGCCTTTCCAAGCCCATCGGTGTCCCTACTGACCGTGGGCAGGCCGGAGAATTTTGCGGAGATAAATCTCAACGCTGACCCAGCTGGGACTCGAACCTGGGCAAACTACCAAGGAATATGATTTGATTTCATCTTTGTGGTCTCAGCTGCGGATTAGTAGGATCAAGCAATTGAGAAACTGTGAGACTAAGCATCTGACGTATCAAGAGTTCTCTTCGATCAGTGGTTGATTGAGCTAAAAAAAATAATAAATACCCCCTCAAGCAGCTGCTTGCCACAGAGGTCTGACAGGAGCCTGTCAGTTTATATGCCATAGTAGAAGGTCTGTGAGGATGACAGGACCTCAGCAGAAAAATAACACGTACATCCATGCCTTACCCGAGGCTCGAACCCAGGTCCCTTAGATCAGTAACGAAGCGTACTAACCACTCGGCCATGGAACGGCAAACAGTTACTTATGAATCAACCAATGATATCATGGATCATTGACTGACGAGTAGATGGTAGTTCAATCAATCAATGATCTATGAGAATTCATCTACTGCACAATCTCATTGTCTTCCCTTTCTGTCACAGTCTCCCCCAATTGTCATTTAAGCTACACCTTTCATCACATAATTTCTTTACTTCAGTTGACTAGTAGATAACATATTCAGCTGCGTGAGATGCTCAGTTCAAATTCTACCAAGAGATGGACTTCTGTCCTTCTCACAGGTTTAGGGCGGGGTTGGCTCAGTCGGTAGCGTGCCAGGCTCGTAATCTGTAGTTCCCAGGTTCGAGTCCCAGCTGGGTCAGCGTTGAGATTTTCCGCAAAATTCCCTGCCCTGCCCACGGTCAGTAGGGGACACCGATAGGCTTGGAAAGGCCGCCGTCCGTCGGATGGGACGTTAAGCCGTGGCCCCGTGTGCGGCAGAGCCATACCCTGTGCACGTTAAAGAACACGCTGGATGGCCTTGACGGAGGCTACCATCTGTCTCCCAACAGCTGTTCCAGTGGGTCCCCTCCCCAACCTTCTCTGAACCTTCGGGGTCCATGTGACCTGGCCATTTAGCCCATGGTGTGCAAAAAAGTGCCGCTCAGAGGTAAAACTACCCAAATCCTAACAGCTGTTCCAGTGGGTCCCCTCTCCCAACCTTCTCTGAGCCTTCAGGGTCCATGAGACCTGGCCATTTAGCTCATGGTGTGCAAAAAAGTGCCGCTCAGAGGTAAAACAACCCAAATACTAACAGCTGTTCCAGTGGGTCCCCTCCCCCAACCTTCTCTGAGCCTTCGGGGTCCATGTGACCTGGCCATTTAGCTCATGGTGTGCAAAAAAAATGCCGCTCAGAGGTAAAACAACCCAACCCAACTGTTAAATATTTTGATTACCACTCGCCATGGTAGTATTTTGACTTACTGTAGTATTTCGATTTATAAAACGGATTTCGTGGGAAATTCAAAATTGTTTGACACTGCAGAAAAAATATAGCACCAAATTTTTTCCCCCGTTCTTCAAGATCCGAATTCATATCCGCCTTTGCATAAAATTTTGTTCATTAATTTTTAGCTGAGGCAGCGCTGTGAGATTGATCTGTGATAGACACTTGTGAGTTGGATTGGGTTGTTTTACCTCTGAGCGGCACTTTTTTTGTACACCATGGTCTAAATGGCCAGGTCACATGGACCCCGAAGGCTCAGAGAAGTTTGGGGGAGGGGACCCACTGGAACAGCTGTTGGGAGACAGATATTAACCTCTCTTCCAGGCCATCCAGCGTGTTCTTTAACGTGCACAGGGTATGGCTCTCCGCACACGGAGCCACGGTTTAACATCCCATCCTATGGACGGCGGCCTTTCCAAGCCCATCAGTGTCCCCTACTAACCGTGGGCAGGGCGGGTAAGTTAGCGGAGATAAATCTCAACGCTGACCCAGCTGGGACTCGAACCTGGGAACTGGCAGATTACGAGCCTGGAGCGCTACCGACTGAGCCACCCCCACCCCTTTTTGCATAAGGAAAACCCTGATATCTGGGAAGCAGATTTTTGGTTTTTTTATCCCATGCCTAGCACTGAAAGTACTTTTGACCCTGACTCCTTTCAGGTTAACTAGAATATTAGAAAAAAATGTGACTTTTGCTATGATTAATAAATTGAATATAGAGTTGTACTCTTATATACACTTATAACAGCACAGAAATAGGCTACCAGAATTGGATTATCTGTTTTGAGGTTTGAGTACCCAATGTGCCGTGCCCTCGGTATCTATCTCGGTAAGAAATCTATCTCGGTATACATCTCGGTAAGAAATCTATCTCGGTATACATCTCGGTAAGAAATCTATCTCGGTAAGAAATCTATCTCGGTATCTATCTCGGTAAGAAATCTATCTCGGTATCTATCTCGGTAAGAAATCTATCTCGGTATCTATCTCGGTATCTATCTCGGTAAGAAATCTATCTCGGTATCTATCTTGGTAAGAAATCTATCTCGGTATCTATCTTGGTAAGAAATCTATCTCGGTATATATTTCGGTAAGAAATCTATCTCGGTAAGAAATCTATCTCGGTATCTATCTCGGTATCTATCTCGGTAAGAAATCTATCTCGGTATCTATCTTGGTAAGAAATCTATCTCGGTATCTATCTTGGTAAGAAATCTATCTCGGTATATATTTCGGTAAGAAATCTAACTCGGTAAGAATCTATATCGGTAAGGTCCATCGGTGTTCCTTTCTCATCGAGGGCTGAAGATTTCGAGTCTGATGCGCTACCGAAAATCAAGCTCGATAGGTAATGTTATGTTTTTTTTTTTTTTTTTTTTGGGGGGGGGGGGGCACACACACACTCTTAAGCCGGGTGGGATCCGAACCTACGACCTCCTGATGACAAATCAGATCCTCTGATCACTGAGTTACCTGCCAACTTGGAAAGGGTAACGTCCTTGGATGGGACATTAAACAGTGGTCCCGTGTGCTGGAGAACCATTCCCTTTAAGCATTAAAGAACATGCTGGATGACCTTGACGGGAGGCTTCCATCTGTCTCTTAACAGCTAGCTAACTTTAAACACTACATAATCAATTATTAAAGACACATTGTATATATATGTAAAGAAAAAGAATCTTCTGGAGGCATTGATTGTGCAGATAATAAGATTATAACAGCCAAATCTAAAAGAACCGAGATTAGTCTGTGTTGAAAGGATATCTGTATGCAAATTTTCCAAAAGAATTCATTTAAAATCTGACCTCTGTGACGTCGAAATTTGTGTTCATCGAAATTAATCTCATCTTTTGCGGAGACAGGTAAAGAAGGAGGGGAATAAGGAAACTCCTCCTCGTCCTGACTTCGGAATCCATAACGCTCTTTGCGGAAGATCAAATTAGGATTCTCTGATAACGTTCCCCTTCATTAGATGGCGGATGTTACAAGTAGGCCCTTAGCGGAGAAGTTTTATCCCTCCCCCTCCTCCCTCCGGCATCCCTCCTCTCATCCTCTGCTGAAGTGGTTTTGTTACGTAATGACCAGAGTATTGTGGCCACAGCGACTGTCTCCCTGTCACGAGGCGCAGCGGGATCTCTCTCCGTGTTTAGCACTAAGCACCAATTGTGGATTAGAGCTTTGGACATTGTCGCCACATAGGCTAATTGGCGATGGCGAACTGGCGCATTTGCGGTTGAAGAGATGGATGCGTGCTGGCTTTACATTGGCACACGGAGAGATGCAGCCTCCGTTTCAGATTGAAAGGGATGTCGCGGGCACCCGAACATCCACGTCAACACTTGGACTGGCATAAAAAAAAGAGTTTTTAAGATCATAAAAGTAGAAGGATCTGACTGGATCTAGTGTGGGTGGATAAGGGATTTCGTTTTGTTATTATTATTTCTTATTTTATTTATTTATTATTCATTTTGTTATTGTTTCTTATTTTATTAATTTATTACTCATTTTGTTATTATTATTTCTTATTTTATTCATTTATTATTCATTTTGTTATTATTATTTCTTATTTTATTTATTTATTATTCATTTTGTTATTGTTTCTTATTTTACTAATTTATTACTCATTTTGTTATTATTATTTCTTATTTTATTCATTTATTATTCATTTTGTTATTATTATTTCTTATTTTATTTTTCATTTTCTTATTGTTTCTTATTTTATTAATTTATTACTCATTTTGTTATTATTATTTCTTATTTTATTCATTTATTATTCATTTTGTTATTATTATTTCTTATTTTATTCATTTATTATTCATTTTGTCATTATTATTTCTTATTTTATTTATTATTCATTTTGTTATTATTTATTATTTTGTTTATTTATTATTCATTTTGTTATTATTTCTTATTTTATTTATTTATTATTTATTTTGTTATTATTATTTCTTATTTTATTCATTTATTATTCATTTTATTATTATTTCTTATTTTATTTATTTATTATTCATTTTGTTATTATTATTTCTTATTTTATTTATTATTCATTTTGTTATTATTTATTATTTTGTTTATTTATTATTCATTTTGTTTATTTATTATTCATTTTGTTATTATTTCTTATTTTATTTATTTATTATTTATTTTGTTATTATTATTTCTTATTTTATTCATTTATTATTTATTTTGTTATTATTATTTCTTATTTTATTTATTTATTATTCATATTATTATTATTATTTCTTATTTTATTTATTTATTATTCGTTTTATTATTATTATTTTCAAAAATTAAAACAAACGCATTTGAAAGTTTTTTCTTCAAAACGGACGAAAACTGAAAGAATTTTTGTTCAAGCTTATAAAATTCAATTTATTCTAATAAACGATTCGTTACAACGTTATCATTATTTTTCGCATTTTAGTTAACTTTTGAAGTAAATTCTTATGTTTTGCAGCAGCGCCGTTGAAATGTTTCATCCATTTACAGAGTGATATTGAATTCTTTTCTGCTGAGGTCTCGCCATCTTCACAGACCTTCTACTATGGAGGTATAAACTGACAGACTCCTGGCAGACCTCTGTGGCAAGCAGCTGCTTGAGGGGGTATTTATTTTTATACTTAAAATCGCATCTATATCTAAAAAAAAATGCAAATTTTTTGGGCCTATTTTTTGGTTTGTTTCCTGTGAGATTTAATTACTTCCCATGTTCAAGTTTCAATATTTAGATTAATTTTCCTGATCTAGTTTTATGATGGGATGTCTATATGCTTTTTAAAACTAGAGAATGTACATATCTATAACAATAACACGATATCGTTTTACCTTTCATGCTGAGTTATATTCAAAACACGTTTTGGCTTCCTCAGTAGGTGACTAAATAAATACAAGTTTGCTTTTCAAAATTTACATTTTAAAAACAGGGCGTTATATGAAAAGCTAAGAGAAGTTTCTAAAGTATTTGGCAAAGGAATTGTCAGATTGCAAAAAAGAAAGGTTGGGTTGGGTTGTTTTACCTCTGAGCGGCACTTTTTTGCACACCATGGGCTAAATGGCCAGGTCACATGGACCCCGAAGGCTCAGAGAAGGTTGGAGGAGGGGACCCACTGGAACAGCTGTTGGGAGACAGATGGTAGCCTCCCGTCAAGGCCATCCAGCGTGTTCTTTAACGTGCACAGGGTATGGCTCTCCTACACACGGGGCCAGCGTGTTCTTTAACGTGCACAGGGTATGGCTCTCCTACACACGGGTTTAACGTCCCATCCGACGGACGGCGGCCTTTCCAAGCCCATCGGTGTCCCCTACTGACCGTGGGCAGGGCGGGGAATTTTGCGGAGATAAATCTCAACGGTGACCCAGCTGGGACTCGAACCTGGGAACTACAGATTACGAGCCTGGCGCGTTACCGACTGAGCCACCCCCGCCCCTCAAAAAAAAAAAAAAAAGGTAATGTTATGTTTGGTGATTGGGATAAAATGTTGCACAGCCGCTACCTACAAGAAAATAAATATATGTTTGAAATTTATTTAGCCTTTCCTGAATATTAGTCTCTTAAATTTTCAATACAATTGACCTTTTCTAAATTAACAAAAGAACTACTGAAGCGGCGACAAGAATTTACAAATTAACAAGCTGATGTTTTGAATGAGTCGCCTATTTCTGTTTGGTTGGGTTGTTTTACCTCTAAGTGGCATTTTCTTGACACACAATGGGCTAAATGGCTAGATCCTAAGGACCACAAGGGTTGGGTTACTGTATTTCCGAGCTAGAATTTTTTGCACACAATGGGCTAAATGGCTAGATCACAAGGACCACAAGGATTGAATTATGGGCTAAATGGCTAGATCACAAGGACCACAAGGATTGAATTATGGGCTAAATGGCTAGATCACAAGGACCACAAGGATTGAATTGCTTTTTTTTCCTAGCGGGACTTTTTTGCACACAATGGGCTAAATGGCTAGATCACAAGGACCACAAGGATTGAATTATGGGCTAAATGGCTAGACCACAAGGACCACAAGGATTGAATTATGGGCTAAATGGCTAGATCACAAGGACCACAAGGATTGAATTGCTTTTTTCCCTAGCGGGACTTTTTTGCACACAATGGGCTAAATGGCTAGATTTGGGTTGTTAGGTTGTTTTACCTCTGAGCGGCACTTTTTTGTATACCATTGGCTATAATGGTCAGGTCACATGAACCCCGAAAGCTCAGAGAATATTGGGGGAGGGGACCCATTGGAACTGCTGTTGAGGGACAGGTGGTAGCCTCCCGTAAAGGCCATCCAGCGTGTTCTTTAACCTCCATAGGGTGTGGCTCTCCCGAATATGGGGCCACTACTTATAACGTCCCATCCGACGGATGGTGTCCTTTCCAAGTCCATCAATATCTATTACTGACCGAGTTTTGCGGAGACAAATCTCAACGTTGACCCAGCTGGGACTCGAACCTGGGAACTACAGATTACGAGCCTGGCGCGCTACCGACTAAGCCCCCCCCCCGCCCCCGCTAAATGGCTAGATCACAAGGACCACAAGGGTTGAGTTACTGTATTTCCGATCAGGACTTCTTTGCACAAAGTGGACTAAATTGTCCAGGTCACAAGGACCCCGAAAGCTCTGAGAAAGTTGGTGGAAGGGAACCCAATGGATAACTGTTAGTAGACAGATGGTAGCCTCCCGTCAAGGTCATCTAACGTGCTTGTTAACGTGCACGGGATATGACTATGGAGGGGAGAGGGAGACCCACTGGACAGCTTTTGGGAGACAGACAATAGCCTCCCTTTAGCCTGGAGGAATGCTGGACCAATAACAATAGAAATAAATCATTCCTTAAGAACCTGCTTGTCACAGATCCACAGGAGTCTTTCAGTATAACATGCCAGAGAGAAGGTCTATGGGATAAATGAGATCTCAGCAGAAAGACAAAAACTATCCATACTTTACCTCGAACCCAGATCCTTTTACTCCGTATCTCCTCCCCATTTGTATCTTTTAGTTAATAGGTCTGGAGGATGGTTGGATTGTTTTACCTCTGAGCGTCACTTTTTTGCACACCATGGGCTAAATGGCCAGGCCACAAGGACCCCGAAGGCTCAGAGAAGGTTGGGGGAGGGGACCCACTGGAACAGCTGTTGGGAGACAGGTGGTAGCCTCCCGTCAAGGCCATCCAGCGTGTTCTTTAACGTGCACAGGGTATGGCTGTCCCGCACACGGGGCCACGGCTTAACGTCCCATCCGACAGACGGCGGCCTTTCCAAGCCCAACGGTGTCCCTTACTGACCGTGGGCAGGGCGGGGAATTTTGCGGAGATAAATCTCAACGCTGACCCAGCTGGGACTCGAACCTGGGAACTACAGATTACGAGCCTGGTGCGCTACCGACTGAGCCACCCCCGCCCCGTGGAGGATGTTGTCATCTAATTACTTTGCATTCGTCCAATGCTATCATTCAAAACATCCAATGGAGAGACTTTGAAAGCTTGAGTGACTAATTTTTCTCTTCAGAATTGTATTCATCTTTTCATAATTTCTTCTCTCTTGCAGTGAAGAGCTCGAAAATAATATATATAATTTGTATTTCCTATCTTTTGACCTTTAACATTTCATTGACCCAAAACAAACAAAAAAAAATCATCCTTTTTTTGCAAGAAGAAATGAAGTGCTCTGGATGATGCGCAAGAGGACAAACTCTAAATCAGATGTTCCCAAACTTATTTGTCCTACCGCTCTGTTTTCAGGAAAAAAAAATTACCCAGCGCCCCCCTGGAAATCTACCTTCTTTAAGCGAACAAACAGAAAGATAATAAAAATAATAAATAAATCCCCCCCTCAAGCAGCTGCTTGCCACAGAGATCTGACAGGAGCCTGTCAGTTTATATGCCAGAGTAGAAGGTCATAGTAGAAGGTCTGGAGCGTGTACAGCAACTGTACACGCTCCAGTTACCGTTCACAGCAAACTGGAGCGTGTGCAGTTACTGCACACGCTCCAGTTTGCTGTGAACGGTAACTGCACACGCTCAGTATTTCTGTGAGTGGGCCCACATGATCCAGGTTTTTGTGAGCTCACACGATACAATGTAAATAAAATAAAAATAAATCCCCCCTCAAGCAGCTGCTTGCCACAGAGGTCTGACAGGAGCCTGTCAGTTTATATGCCATAGTAGGAGATCTGAGAGGATGACAGGACCTCAGCAGAAAAACGCAGTGACAAATTTGCGTTCTTTTATGTATCTACATTTCTACCTACGTATTTTCTACCTACGTAGTAAAGAAAGATGTTATTGTAAATAACATACCTTGAAGCTTGAAATTATAAAATTATTTATTAAAATCAACCATAGTAACATTCGCATTACACACAGAAAATTAAGATAAGGAAGGAGAATTTTATGTGTCTATTTGGGAAATAAAGTAATCACTACGACTTTAACTCTATGTTACACAACAGATGAAACATGTACAGTCGCTCAAAAAAGTATCCGAACACTATGGTTGATTACAAAATTCATAAAAAATATCTGGCAACGATTTTTTTAGAAATTAGTGATCTGGCAACCTTCGTGTTACGTGGCACAAAGGTTGCCAGATCACTAATTTCTGAAAAAAATCGCTGTCAGATATTTTTTCTGAATTCTGTAATCAACCATAGTGTTTGGATACTTTTCTGAGCGACTGTACGAACGGTTTTTCAAGAATTTTCTTATGTTCCCTTCTTTCTTTATGCTTTCACCGCCCCCCAATTGCACCCGAGGCTACTACCGACACCCTGGATCGTTCCAGCGCCCTCCAGGGGGCGGTATCGCCCACTTTGGGAAACATTGCTCTAAAAAAAGAAAAAAGATAAGAAATCCTATTTATTGATAGTTTGTTGAAAGTGACATGGATTGGGCAATAAGATCTATTCACGTTTCTGCACTTCAGCTTCCTTCAGACTCAATTTAAGAAAAAGGATGCTATCTTGCTGTAGTCTCATCTGAAGTAGTGACCACTACCAAAGTGTAAACTTCCCTCCCTCTCTTTTTTTATCTCGTCTGCAACATCCGCATTTTGT
The DNA here is from genome assembly GCA_038380435.1 of Ryuthela nishihirai. Lineage (NCBI taxonomy): Eukaryota > Metazoa > Arthropoda > Arachnida > Araneae > Heptathelidae > Ryuthela > Ryuthela nishihirai. The sequence continues at coordinate 65,838,696 of JAWZYU010000019.1, read as the reverse complement.
TTTTGTCGTGGCAGTCTTCCTCTTCCTCACTTCCCTAATCCCCGCCTAGCAACCAGCCCGTTGATCCCGGGCTTCCGTCTCTTCGCCATCGCTGCTGGCTCGTCAGATTAAGGTCAGCCGTAAACCATAGTCCCGAAAGACGAGCACAGAGTGTCGGCAACACGGGCAGGGTGATGTGTGTCAGGGCCGTCGGGCGGCCTTGCCTAACCTTAATTTACAGGCGAGACGACTGCCGCAGATGGGCGCAATGTAAACAGTGCTGCGGTTGTCATAGCGACGGGACGCTAGGACCGCGGGTGGCATAACTGTACGTTGTTAGGACAAGCGCTCGTGAGACAGAAAATATGAGGGGAAAACATCGCGTAGCTTGCAGGTGCTGTGTGCGGTTTTCTTATTACACGCCTTAGTCTTTTTTTCTCTCTTGAAAGCTGTCAAGAAAAATTGTACAGATCTGGAAACAAAAGTGAGGAAGGAATTTTTTTTTTTCTATATTGAGCTGTTGCGCCGGATTTGTTGGTATATATTTGGTGAGACAAAAGGTAACTGAAGTCGGAAAAAAATAGGTCGCTGAGTTCTAGAGGCAGAAACAGATTTAGAGCAAGTGTTCCAAAAATATAAATTTTTAGATTTTGGTCTTGTTTGGATTTGGGATTAAAATACTTTGTTGAATGCTCAGTAACGTTCATTTCATTCGTCATGCCAGATGGATTTTTCTTTAATGCTGTGTGGGGCGGGGGTGGCTCACGAAGGTAGCGCACCAGGCTCGTAATCTGTAGTTCCCAGGTTCGAATCCCAGTTGGGTCAGCGTTGAGATTTATCTCCGCAAAATTCCCCGCCCTGCCCACGGTCAGTAGGGGACACCGATGGGCTTGGAAAGGCCGCCGTCCATCGGATGGGACGTTAAGCCGTGGCCCCGTGTGCGGGAGAGCCATACCCTGTGCACGTTAAGGAACACGCTGGATGGCCTTGACGGGAGACTACCATCTGTCTCCCAACAGCTGTTGCAGTGGGTCCCCTCCCCCAACCTTCTCTGAGCCTTCGGGGTCCATGTGACCTGGCCATTTAGCCCATGGTGTGCAAAAAAGTGCTGCTCAGAGATAAAACAACCCAACCCTTTCTCACCGAAGGAGAGTGGGAATTAGCAATGAAAATGCTCAGCGCAGGAAGAGTTGGGAATCGAACCTAGCTACATCAGATTAGGATCTTCTTCGTCTGTAGTCACTCAGCATATAAGCGAAATATCTTATAAAAAAAATTAAACTGAATACATTATACAGAATCATTATAAAGGAATACCAACATTTTAAAGTGCTGTATTTTATTAAATAATTAAGTAACGAAAGTAATAGTTTGTGCAGAAAGTCAAGAATCTCACTGGGGCGGGGGTGGCTCAGTCGCTAGCGCGCCAGGCTCGTAATCTGTAGTTCCCAGGTTCGAGTCCCAGCTGGGTCAGCGTTGAGATTTATCTCCGCAAAACTCCCCGCCCTGACCACGGTCAGTAGGGGACACCGATGGGCTTAGAAAGGCCGCCGTCCGTCGGATGGGACGTTAAGCCGTGGCCCCGTATGAGGGAGAGCCATACCTTGTGAACGTTACAGAACACACTGGATGGCCTTGACGGGAGGCTACCATCTATCTCCTAACAGCATTTCCAGTGGGTTCCCTCCTCCAACCTTCTCTGAGCCTTCGGGGTCCATGTGACCTGGCCATTTAGCCCATGGTGTGCAAAAAAGTGCCGCTCAGAGGTAAAACAACCCAACCCAAGAATCTCTGAAAGTTTCGTTTTTGCGTTCAGCTGACTTCGGCATTGATGGAATGATGTTCAACTTCCGGCATTGATGGAATGATGTTCAACTTCCGGCATTGATGGAATGATGTTCAACTTCCGTCCCCACTCGGCTCAACATGTCTGGACATAAACACCTGCAACAGCCGCGTTGATTCTTTCTTTTAAATGCTGTTTTAATGCTTTTTAAAAAGGTGCCGCTCAGAGGTACACAATGCTTTTTTTAATGCTTTTAATTGCAAACGTTTTCGGAATAACAATGCTTTTAATGTATTCCTAAAAAATAAGACCAGTGATGTCAAAATGTTTTTTTTTTTTGAGAGCCACAAGATTGGTCCATCTGTACCAAACCAGCGATTTGGGAAATTGACATTTAAGACATTACTTGTGATTCTAACTGCACGTTGTCGTAATGAGGAAACCTTGATAATTCGTGGCATTTTGGACACATGGTTACGTTTTTTAATCAATTAATGGAACCGAAAAAAAAATAAATGCCTGTCAATTTATACGCCATGGCGAAGGTCTTTGAAGATAAGGGTCTTCAGCAGTCGATACAATATACAGTTTTCAACAATTTATACATCTGTGAAAATGGCTGGACCTCAGCAGAAAAACACCACCAATATCCATGCCTTACCCGGGGCTCGAACCTAGGTCCCTCTGATCAGTAGCCAAGTACGCTACCACTCGCCCATGGGACGGCTTCTCATCATCATCATCATCATCCTCAAGCAGACATGGGCTACGGAGGTTCAACCAGACCGTGCAATTTAGTTCTCCAAGCAAGTCTATCCTGAGCTACATCTACTGCATCTGGCCACTGCACACCAATTCTAACAAGGCCCTGTTTGACATTGTCTGTCCACCGCATCCTAGGTCTCCCCTTCTTTCTGAGGCCTTTAGGCACACTGTTCATAACCCTATTCGCCAATCTATAATTATTCATACGGGCAACATGTCCAAACCAACAGAGTCTCTCTCTGCACAATATGCTGCTTAAAGGAGGTTGCAAACTCCTTTGCCTAATCTCACCATTAGTTACAAAGTTGAACCACCTAATGCCCAAGATACTGCGTAAGCATCTGGAATCAAAAGCATCTAGTTTCCTGTTATCTTGTTTACACAGCGTCCAAGTTTCACTATCATAACTAACCCTAGAAAGAACCAAACTATTATACAGCCTAATTTTAGTCTTTAGGTGTATACGCCTATTTCTCCACACTTTCCATAGATTTGCTCCATAGATAGCTTCTAAGTAAAAAATAATAATAAATGCCCAGTTTCAAGCAGCTGCTTGCAACAGAAGTCCGACAGGAGCCTGCCAATTTAATGCGCCATGGAAAAGATCTGTAAAGAAGGTGAGACCACAGCAGAAAGACAAATACAGTCGCTCAAAAAAATATCCGAACACTATGGTTGATTATAGAATTCAGAAAAAATCTGGCAACGTTTTTTTTTTAGAAATTAGTGATCTGGCAACCTTCGTGTCACGTGACACGAAGGTTGCCAGATCCATACCTTACCCGGGACTCGAACCAGGTCCCTCTGATGAACACACTATCAACTCGGTCACCGTTTTAACTACTTCAAATGCGAAAATTTTTATAATGACACTGCATTTCGAAAAGTGCTTCCATCTGAAATTTCATACCCACTTGAATATTTAATTTCCTCATAAAGTACTCTAATAACGTTCGACTGTAAGTCATCAAGCCATTCTGCATCCAACAGATTCAGAAGTCTGGACCAAAGCTTAATTTGTGGGTTGTTTTACCTCTGAGCGGCACTTTTTTGCACACCATGGGCTAATGGCCAGGTCACATGGACCCCGAAGGCTCAGAGAAGGTTGGGGGAGGGGACCCACTGGAACAGCTGGGTTGGGTTGGGTTGTTTTACCTCTGAGCGGCACTTTTTTGCACACCATGGGCTAAATGGCCAGGTCACATGGACCCCGAAGGCTCAGAGAAGGTTGGGGGAGGGGACCCACTGGAACAAGCTGTTGTGAGACAGATGGTAGCCTCCCGTCAAGGCCATCCAGCGTGTTCCTTAACGTGCACAGGGTATGTCTCTCCCGCACACGGGGCCACGGCTTAACGTCCCACGGACGGCGGCCTTTCCAAGCCCATCGGTGTCCCCTACTGACCGCGGGCTGGAATAGTGTTGGGAGACAGATGGTAGCCTCCCGTCAAGGCCATCCAGCGTGTTCTTTAACGTGTACAGCGCGTGGTTCTCCCGCACACGGGGACATGACTTAACGTCCCATCCGATGGACTGCGACCTTTCCAAGCCCATCGGTGTCCCCTACTAACCGTGGGCAGGGCGGGGAATTTTACGGAGATAAATCTCAACGCTGACCCAGCTGGGACTCGAACCTGGGAACTACAGATTACGAGCCTGGCGCGCTACCGACTGAGCCACCCCCGCCCCCCAAAGCTTAAGAATACATACAATAAGTGCATCGGCATTCTGCTGTAGGATATTTTTTTTATCTCTCTCTGTCACTGAAAGCACGGTCTGTCAAAGGAATCGCTCCTCAACTGAATCATGCATTCGCTAATGAAGCGACAACTTGAGAACTATCACTCCAATTCATCCGCGGACAAATCGAGCGAGCAGCACGTTGAACGCTGAACAGAAAAACGGAACAAAGTCGATGGGAAAAAAAGTAACCAAAAAAGCCATTTTGTGCTCGGTTTACTCTTATAAAATTTTAGATAAATCGAAATAAGAAAGGAAAGGAAACTTTCTTCCACCGCAGACGTTTCTCTCTTACACGAAGGAGCCCGAAATCTTCTATTTCATTTTTTTAAACTTTTGCTGCTCTTTCTTCGCATTTTCCCCTCCTCTTCCTGCGGAGTGAGTCAAAACCAAACAAATAAGCTAAAAGGCCTCAGTAGATGGTTGAACACGAGAGATAGCTTCAAGGATACTGTATACACATCCAATCTCCGTCTTCTTTTTGTCTACCTCTCTCATTCCTTTTTTATATATTTATCTTCTTCCTCGTTATCCCTGACCCACAGTCTGACTCTCTCCCGAATCGCTCCAGTTGCGAAAGTCCACGTCTTCTCCTCTTCCAGCACACAGCCTCCCATTTTCCGTCGACCATTTCCCTTCAATTTTTTCTTCTTTCCCCAACTGTGGCTTACTAAACTCAACCGCTTCCTTCTTGTTCGAGAGTGGCTTTGGTCTCTCTCTCAACAGCGTCCCAAACAATCGCTGCATCGGCGAACCAATGGCGCGATTGCTGGATCACTGTATCGAAAGTCACTACTGCGTTTCATCCTCCGTAGGTTAGAAGCAAGAGTGAAGGGGAGGGAGGGAGGGGGGAAGAGAATGTCTGAATTTAGCACTCGGAGCACCTCAAGTCACAAGAAGCGTTTTCTGGTGTCGTGATTGAATGTATCATTCTGTTCGTCAACCTGACTCGCAGCCTGATCGTTCATCTTCCAACTCGGAATTCCACGGATTCAAGGACAAGGAGAGTGTCGTAAAACTCTTTCTATCCTCTCCAGAACGTCCTCCTATCCTTTTTTCTGATGTTCTCTCCGTCTTTTTTTTTTTCTCTTTTCCGCCTCTCTTTCGATTCCTCATCTCTTTGTCTCTTCCTCCTCCTTGGCCAAGAGTATTCGTCGCGTTCGGTTTGTTGTTACGAGGTCTTTGACGCGTAGAGAATGGAGAAGTGGGGGTTCGGGGGAGGGGGGAGGTGATGTTCGTCGACTCTTCTCGCTTCACTCGTCCGAAATGAAAGGTCAAGAAAGGCGCGAAAGTTGGCGAAACTTCCTTTTTCATTTTTGGCGGCTGCGACGCGTCTGCTGGTAAACATCCGTTAGTCGCTGATCAATAATCATCGTCGTCTTTCTGATGTCCATCACTCTCGTTAGTTGACCTTCTTTTTCACATTAGCATACTTCTGCTGCAAATTATACCTCGGATTGCTTTCATCAAAAACTTTTGCTTTCAGTTAAATCTCTCTTCCGCTTTTCTTCGTAGACATCTCTGGAAGCGGCCGCTAAAAATGGAATAAAATTTGCAAAAATTACTTTTCATAGTTGATGCAAAAAAAAATGTAACAGTGGTCCATTTTTAGTCTGCTTGGAACACCTAAAGTCTAAATTATGCTGCATAATGGTTTAACCCTTTCTAGGTTTAAACCCTTTCTAAAATTTATTACGGTAGTGAAACTTGGACTCTATAAACAAAGTAGAAAGAAACTCGATACCTTTGATCGCTTAAGTTGATGGGTTGGGTTGGGTTGTTTTACCTTTGAGCGGCACTTTTTTGCACACCATGGGTTAACCATGGGCTAAATGGCCAGGTCACATGGACCCCGAAAGGCTCAGAGAAGGTTGGGGGAGGGGATCCACTGGAACAGCTGTTGGGAGACAGATGGTATCCTCCCGTCAAGGCCATCCAGCGTGTTTTTTAACGTTGGGTTGTTTTACCTCTGAGCTGCACTTTTTTGCACACCATGGGCTAAATGGCCAGGTCACATGGACCCCGAAGGCTCAGAGAAGGTTGGGGGAGGGGACCCACTGGAACAGCTGTTGGGAGACAGATGGTAGCCTCCCGTCAAGGCCATCCAGCGTGTTCTTTAACGTTGGGTTGTTTTACCTCTGAGCTGCACTTTTTTGCACACCATGGGCTAAATGGCCAGGTCACATGGACCCCGAAGGCTCAGAGAAGGTTGGGGGAGGGGACCCACTGGAACAGCTGTTGGGAGACAGATGGTAGCCTCCCATCAAGGCCATCCAGCGTGTTCTTTAACGTGCACAGGGTATGGCTCTCCCGCACACGGGGCCACGGCTTAACGTCCCATCCGACGGACGGCGGCCTTTCCAAGCCCATCGGTGTCCCCTACTGACCGTGGGCAGGGCAGGGAATTTTGCGGAGATAAATCTCAACGCTGACCCAGCTGGGACTCGAACCTGGGAATTACAGATTGCGAGCCTGGCGCGCTACCGACTGAGCCACCCCGCCCCCTTAAGTTGATGAATTATGTCTTAAGTGTGTCACACATGTTAAAATTACAGTCGATCAAAAAAAAATAACCGAACATTATGGTTGATTACAGAATTCAGAAAAAATATCTGGCAGCGATTTTTTTTTTAGAAATTATTGATCTGGCAACCTTCGTGTCACGTGGGGGCGGGGGTGGCTCAGTCGGTAGCGCGCCAGGCTCGTAATCTGTAGTTCCCAGGTTCGAGTCCCAGCTGGGTCAGCGTTGAGATTTATCTCCGCAAAATTTTCCCGCCCTGCCCACGGTCAGTAGGGGACACCGATGGGCTTGGAAAGGCCGCCGTCCGTCGGATGGGACGTTAAGCCGTGGCCCCGTGTGCGGGAGAGCCATACCCTGTGCACGTTAAAGAACACGCTGGATGGCCTTGACGGGAGGCTACCATCTGTCTCCCAACAGCTGTTCCAGTGGGTCCCCTCCCCCAACCTTCTCTGAGTCTTCGGGGTCCATGTGACCTGGCCATTTAGCCCATGGTGTGCAAAAAAATGGCGCTCAGAGGTAAAACAACCCAACCCAACTCGTGTCACGTGACACGACTGTACTATTATTCAAGAGAAAATGAGGGCTGCGATACCACTGTGTAGCTGATAAAAAAAAAAAGACCTGTGATAACAGTTATTGGTAGAGAGAAGAACATTGAAGATGGTTTTGAATTCACTGAAATTAAAGTTTTCTTTTCAATTTAGTTTTATCCCACGATACCTTAAGTCACAAATACTTCCTACATGTCTGCGAGGAAAGAGAATTATTTGTGTCAAAGAAACTAAATGAAATGCAATATTATCTTTTATCTCTAAGAACTTAACAAGGTCCTCGGAGATTTACATAACAGATAACAGTTTTGGTCACTAATTCTATCGAGCCTAGTCTGACAGAAATGCACATTTTTTCAGTTTCTAAACACAGAAGCATTCCCTCTTTCCCTCCCCTTTCTTTCACCAGCTACCCCTATACCATCTCGAGCACAATGCGCTCTCCCCCCAAAGAGGCCGTGATTAGCGGACTGGTGCCGTGATGGGCGGGGATCAGAGTGTTTGGGAAGAGGAGTTGCAGAGGGTGGTGGATCAGAAAAGACCATCGCAGTCCAGTTGTCCTCAGGGAAGTTGAGGGGGTGGTTAGAGTCGATTCTTCCCTCCCCTTCTCTGTCTCCCTTCTCCACCCCCGGGGCAGACACAATAGAGCTGTGGGACTTGGGGACCGCTAGGGAAACCGCTTCCTAGGTGGGGGGGACTTCCCCTTCTGGTCTATTTAGTGGACAAAGAGATGATCTTCTGCGGAACGGACGTCCTCCTGAATTTCCCCTCGCTGAGGTCGGGTTCCTTTGTACACAGAAGACCCGCTTTCAGCGGCACAGCTGCGGAGGCTGGGGAAGGTCCACGAGAGAAGAGATGCGGGGAAGAGGGTAGGCTTTGGTTGCATGCTGGGGGCAGTCAATAGAGTGGTGACCTGGGTTCATTATGAACGCAGTGCATTGACTCACAGCAGGAACAGTTACTTTCTCATCTTCGCCAGCAAATAGTAAAAAAAAGGGGAAGTCGCTTCGGGGGCTTAAAAGCGATTCGGATATAAAGAAGAGGATTCTGTAATCCATGGAATTGTTATCTATTATGTCGATGTTTATGAGGTTTTATGATCGATTGCACTTGGATCGTTTCGCTTAAGAAAGATTCGACTCATCTGCGCGTTTACAGAATTGATGTAGATTGGCATTTTGAACCAGTTTTTGAAAGCCGCAAACAATACACTAGGTGCGTTTTAAAAATGTGAATTTAGATAATTTAATAATAAATAAAATATATACCCCCTCAAGCAGTTGCTTGCCACAGAGGTCTGACAGGAGCCTGTCAGTTTATATGCCATAGTAGAAGGTCTGAGAGGATGGCAGGACCTCAGGAACGTGTACAGCAACTGTACACGCTCCAGTTACCGTTCACAGCAAACTGGAACGTGAGCAGTTACTGAACACGCTCCAGTTTGCTGTGAACGGTAACTGCACACGCTCAGTATTTCTGTGAGTGGGCCCACACGATCCAGGTTTTTGTGAGCTCACACGATCCAATGTAAATAAAATAAAAATAAATCCCCCCTCAAGCAGCTGCTTGCCACAGAGGTCTGACAGGAGCCTGTCAGTTTATATGCCATAGTAGACGGTCTGAGAGGTTGGCAGGACCTCAGCAGAAAAACAACACGAACATCCATGCCTTACACGGGCTCGAACCCAGTCCCGTAGATCCCCAAGCGCGCTAACCACTCGGCCATGGGACGAGTAGAATCTATTTCCAGTAGTAACCGTCTTCTGCCAGATGTATTTTATCATCTTCTGAGCAATTCTACCGTTTTTATTAAACTTGAAAACTTTAAATGTTAAATCTGTGATAAAAAAAATGGAAATGAATTGGATTACTTCCGTTTTTGCAGATGTTCATTAAAGCCGTTTTTTTTTTAATTCTTTTTGTCAATACCAAATCTTGTTAATAAAAAACAAAGAACATGTCATTTAAAAATGGAAATTGCTAAGTTTAAAAGTTCCTAAAAGTGACTACGTCGATTTATAGTAGATTGTTCCTAATACTGACGTTACAAAGCCAATTCTGTAAAGGACTTTTCCCAGTTCTACTACGACTGTCCCATTTATGTAAAGGATCCTTCTCAAGTCCTTCTTATCCTTGCTGTGCAGATTTGTAATCTTTACACAGAATCCCTACTCAAGCAAATGTTAGATAAAGGACACAGTGGCTCCAAATCTTGCGAATGGAGGGAGTACAGTCTTTATTTACACCTTTTCAGGAATATGGAATTTTCCAGGGAGTTCCATCTAGTTTCGCCATATGAGACCTTATCTGTTCATAATCGCCCAATTTCTTTTACGTGGGAGAGAAATTAAAATATTTCCATGATTTTTAACTATCCCCAGTTCGTTCCTTAAAGACCAACAGAACCTTCACCAACGGTGTAGGTCTAAATACAATTCTTTTATCTTCATCTAAATGCAATTCTTTTATCCTCACCTAAATGCAATTCTTTTATCCTCACCTAAATGCAATTCTTTTATCCTCACCTAAATGCAATTCTTTTATCCTCACCTAAATGCAATTCTTTTATCCTCATCTAAATGTAATTCTTTTATCCTCACCTAAATGCAATTCTTTTATCCTCACCTAAATGCAATTCTTTTATCCTCACCTAAATGCAATTCTTTTATCCTCACCTAAATGCAATTCTTTTATCCTCACCTAAATGCAATTCTTTTATCCTCATCTAAATGTAATTCTTTTATCCTCACCTAAATGCAATTCTTTTATCCTCACCTAAATGCAATTCTTTTATCCTCACCTAAATGCAATTCTTTTATCCTCACCTAAATGCAATTTTTTTTATCCTTACCTAAATGCAATTCTTTTATCCTCACCTAAACGCAATTCTTTTATCCTCACCTAAATGTAATTCTTTAATCCTCACCTAAATGCAATTCTTTTATTCTCATCTAAATGCAATTCTTTTATCCTCATCTAAATGCAATTCTTTTATCCTCATCTAAATGCAATTCTTTTATCCTCATCTAAATGGAATTCTTTTATCCTCATCTAAATGCAATTCTTTTATCCTCATCTAATGTAATTCTTTTATCTCAGGAAGCTAATACCAATTTTTTTCCACTGAACAAATTCCATATCCAAATTACACGTCATGACAATCAGATCAATACCAAACATGATATATTTCTTTAATTTTCAACACACTAACAAATGGAATAAAAAATAATAATGAACTTCTGCAGTGGGTGAGACATTACACTGAATAAACCGAGATATTAATTTTGTATCACACACCTTTCGCTGAAATCCTTTATTTCTAAATAAGCTAAGTAATGTAGTTTCCGTTTCCTCAGTCAGTTCTGATGCCCATATCACCTGCAACTAGTCTCAATTGAATCCATCAAACGACACCCACGGGACTGCCGCCAGCACCCAAGTCCCGCCTCTTTTCAGTGGCTGACGACATTTCTTTTATTGGCTTTATCTGCAGTAACAAGTGCTGACAGAGGAAGCGAGGTTTTCCTCGACTGATAAAGAAACTGAAATATCGTTATCTAGGAGAAACAAGATCTTACGCACTTGAAATTGTAATGTTGTCGAAGCTATACGGATATTTTGTGTTTTCTGAAGCACTTTCTTCTCTTAAACTCCACATACAACAGCGTCAAAACAATTTTTATTTGCTCCGTATTGTATTTCTGTTGGGCCATCTTGTTTTGAAGCACAATAACACTGTAAACATGACGTATTCCTCTTATTCGCAGGTTTGTTTGCTCGAAAATTTAGTGCAAAGAACGATACTTCCTCTCTGGTTATACAAGCGCCTGGCTTCTCGTTGCAGATCGAGTTACAGTTATGAGATTAGGATGTTTATCGAATGAATTTTCTCTGCTATACAATGGGTTAAGTTAATAGGCCATGAGTAGTGATGCCCCACTTGGGGCCACTTCCGGCCACGCCCCTATGACGTCACTTCCGGTCACGTCCCCTTATTAATATTCATAATTTATAATTCATAGTCATAGTTAATATACATAATTCATAATTCATAATTAGTACTCATCATAGTCACTAGATGGTGCCACGGGTTAAAAAAGGGGAAGTTTTTTAATAAAAAAAAATACCCCCTCAAGCAGCTACTTGCCACAGAGGTCTGACAGGAGCCTGTCAGTTTATATGCCATAGTAGAAGATCTGTGAGGATGGCAGCCCCTCAGCAGAAAAACGACACAAACAGCCATACTTTACCCGGGGCTCGAACCCAGGTCCCTTAGATCAGTAGCCAAGCACGCTATGGGACGGCTTTTTTAATAAAGGAGGGATTAATTAACTTTTAATTAATTATTAAATAATTATTAATTATGAATTATTAATATGGGGCGTGGCCGGTAGTGGGCGTGACCTGAAGTGGTTGTGGCCGATGACGTCGGAAGTGGCCCCAAGTGGGACTTCACTACTACTGCATGTCATAAATACTGTAAAGTTCAAAACAATAGATAGCAACTTGAATGGCAAAAAATAAGAGAATAACATTGCACAGTTGTGACGTCGACGGTTCTGACAAGTCATTCAGTTCTCCATTAAATGTGAATCGATCATTGATCTCTTAAAGGCACTCGTTCACTGACAAGTGATTAGTATCACAATGAAGCAGCGAGTTATGGAAACCACTGATGGGTCAACTGTTCAGTCTAATTGTCTGAATGTATTTTTTTCGCCAATGATCAGCTTAGATCTGGTTCCGTGGTCATCAAATTTATTGTCTTTAACTCAGGAAACAAAATCATTAAACGATTAAATAGTCGAGCTCCAAAAATAATCGTTTCTAATTTGATTCCATCCTAATCTTTATCTAAAGGATTAAATATATATTAAAAGAAAGAATCTTCTACTGTGGCATATAAACTGACAGGTTCCTGTCAGACCTCTGTCGCAAGCAGCTGCTTGAGGGGGTGTTTATTATTTATTCATTATAAAGAAAGGTTTAAATTTCTGTCCATTTTGCCTCTATCAATTCTTTCCATACCTGCTAGAATTTACGAGCTGAATTTATTCTACAAAATATCCTGTTTGAGTTTTTGAAGTTGGGTTGTTTTACCTCTGAGCGGCACTTTTTTGCACATCATGGGCTAAATGGCCAGGTCACAATGGACCCCGAAGGCTCGGAGAAGGTTGGGACAGGGGACCCACTGGAACAGCTGTTGGGAGACAGATGGTAGCCTCCCGTCAAAGCCATCCAGCGTGTTTTTTAACGTTGGTTGTTTTACCTCTGAGCGGCACTTTTTTGCACACCATGGGCTAAATGGCCAGGTCACAATGGACCCCGAAGGCTCGGAGAAGGTTTGTATAGGGGACGCATTGGAACAGCTGTTGGGAGACAGATGGTAGTCTCCCGTCAAGACCATCCAGCGTGTTCTTTAAGGGTATGGCTCTCCCGCACACAGGGTATGGCTCTCCCGCACACGGGGCCACGCCTTAACGTCCCATCCGACGGGCGGCGGTCTTTCCAAGCCCATCGGTGTCCCCTACTGACCGTGGGAGGGCAGAGAGTTTTGCGGAGATAAATCTCAACGCTGACCCAGCTGGGACTCGAACCTGGGAACTACAGATTACGAGCCTGGCGCGCTACCGACTGAGCCACCCCCGCCCCGTTTTTGAAGTAACCAACGTTCAGTTTCGCTGGTTGTAGGTTCAACATTTCGTTCGTTTTCAAATAAAAATTTGCTAACGTTTTCTGTTTGTCACCTGCCTGAAGGTTTGTACACATTCTTTCAACTGTTTTGTTTTTGGAGATAAATTAAAAATTCTTTTTGGGTTGGATAGATATTTATGAAATATTTACAATGTTCATTTTCCGAATCTGCCAATAGATTCAATAACACCAGCTGGGGATTAAATAAATAATGCCAAAAATTTAACCGAATATTCCAAATGATCTGTTTATGCTAAAAATCTGAATGTTTCTTCTGGGTAGGTATCATGGTCAAAAGGTTTACAATGGCAGCAATTATTTACCTCCTTACCTGGGGGGGATCTCTTCTCTTTAAAAAGTTGTATTTTCCCATGTTCCCTGGGGAGAAAAAAATCCCTGCTGATAATAAAAATTTCTTCCCCATCATACTCTACCACCAAATTTTGAGGGCGGGATGGCTCAGTCGGTACCGCGCCAGGCTCGTGATCTGTAGTTCCCAGGTTCAAGTGGGGCGCGGTGGCTCAGTCGGTAGCGCGCCAGGCTCGTAATCTGTAGTTCCCATGTTCGAGTCCCAGCTGGGTCAGCGTTGAGATTTATCTCTGCAAAATTCCCCGCCCTGCCCACGGTCAGTAGGGGACACCGATGGGCTTGGAAAGGCCGCCGTCCGTTCGATGGGACGTTAAGCCGTGGCCCCGTGTGCGGGAGAGCCATACCCTGTGCACGCTAAAGAACACGCTGGATGGCCTTGACGGGAGGCTGCCATCTGTCTCCCAACAGCCGTTCCAGTGGGTCCCCTTCCCCAACCTTCTCTGAGCCTTCGGGGTCCATGTGACTTGGCCATTTAGCCCATGGTGTACAAAACAGTGATGCCCAGAGGTAAAACAACACAACGTTAAAGAACACGCTGGATGGCCTTGACGGGAGGCTACCATCTGTCTCCCAACAGCTGCTCCAGTGGGTCCACTTCCCCAACCTTCTCTGAGCCTTCGGGGTCCATGTGACCTGGCCATTTTAGCCCATGGTGTGCAAAAAAGTGCCGCTCAGAGGTAAAACAACCCACAACCCAGGTTCAAGTCCCAGCTGGGTCAGCGTTGAGATTTATCTCCGCAAAAATATGTGTCAATTAAGTCAGTTAACTAGGCCTACTTTCGCAGAGAAGTCACCGTTGCATTCGGTTCCGTACGAAATGACTCTTCTTACAGTCGCTTCCGCATTCTCTTTTGCTGCCTCGTCCCTTTCCGTTCTCTTGAACTGCTCCAGAAACCGAAAAAGTATTTATTTAACTTTTCCGGCTGTTGGCAGCTGAAAGTGAGAAACGCTTTTGACCCCAAAGTACCCTCCTCGACCTTCGACCGTAACCCCTCTTCCCAGCATTCAGCACGTGGCAGTACGCTAACGATAGCTCCTGATTGGCTGGTGACAGGAATGACGACACGCGCTCGACGCGTGCGGAACGCGCGCTTCTTCTTCGCTCCTGATGACGATTCATAGTGTAATCACTGGAAATAGCGCACGTACACTGTCCTTTCGCGACCTTTCCCCCTTTTTGTAAGGCAATGGGAACTCCCCCATTCGGTGTGGATTCTTTTCTTCTTGTGGTCACGACGGCCATCACAGAGTCAACGACGAAGATCAATCGCGCGTTGAATTTCGACACTCTTTGGCTCCTCTCCAAAGCCGTGGGAGGCTACTTGTCATTTAATTGGCAAAAAGAAATCGAGGCTTCTCATTCTATTGCATCAGTTGGTGTTATTTGTGTGGCTTGTTCCGTTGGGTTGTTTTACCTCTGAGCGGCACTTTTTTGCACACCATGGGCTAAATGGCCAGGTCACATGGACCACGAAGGCTCAGAGAAGGTTGGGGGAGGGGACCCACTGGAACAGCTGTTGGGAGACAGATGGTAGCCTCACGTCAAGGCCATCCAGCGTGTTCTTTAACGTGCACAAGGTATGTCTCTCCCGCACACGGGGCCACGGCTTAACGTCCCATCAGACGGATGGCTGCCTTTCCAAGCCCATCGGTGTCCCATACTGACAGTGGGCAGGGTTGGGTTGGGTTGTTTTACCTCTGAGCGGCACTTTTTTGCACACAATGGGCTAAATGGCCAGGTCACATGGACCCCGAAGGCTCAGAGAAGGTTGGAGGAGGGGACCCACTGGAAATGCTGTTGGGAGACAGATGGTAGTCTCCCGTCAAGGCCATCCAGAGTGTTCTTTAACGTGCACAGGATATGGCTCTCCCGCACACGGGGCAACGGCTTAACATCCCATCCGACGGACGGCGGCCTTTCCAAACCCATCGGTGTCCCCTACTGACCATGGGCAGGGCGGGGATTTTTGCGGAGATAAATCTCAACGCTGACCCAGCTGGGACTCGAACCTGGGAACTACAGATTACGAGCCTGGCGCGCTACCGACCGAGCCACCTCCGCCCCCGGCTTGTTCCGTAATAGCTTTGGAAAGGTGGCCGGAATCGTCCCCCTGCCATACTGGCCAGAGACATACTGATAGGCTCTACAACCCCTGGATGCGTGGGGACCCACAGTTAGTGTGTGGAGGTGGAGGGTCCTTGAAGAAAACAAAATTACACCGGAATTTCATATACAACTATTTAATGGAACAGCCGGATTTTTTTTTTATAGTAATGGCCAAGTGGTTAGCACGCTTGACTACTGATCTAAGGGACCTGGGTTCGAGCCGCGGGTAAGGCATGGATGTGTGTGTTGTTTTTCTGCTGAGGTCTTGCCATCCTCTCAGACCTTCTACTGTGGCATATAAACTGACAGGCTCCTGTCAGACCTCTGTGGCAAGCTGCTGCTTGAGGGGGTATTTATTTTTTATTTTATGGTCGATTGCAGAATTCAGAAAAAACATCTGGAGCGTGTACAGCAACTGTACACGCTCCAGTTACTGTTCACAGCAAACTGGAGCGTGTGCAGTAACTGCACACGCTCCAGTTTGCTGTGAACGGTAACTGCACACGCTCAATATTTCCGTGAGTGAGCCCACACGATCTAGGTCTTTGTGAACTCACACGATCCAATGTGCTGTGAACATTAACCGCAACCGCTCCAGTTTGCTGTGAACGGTAACTGCACACGCTCAATATTTCTGTGAGTGGGCCCACACGATCCAGGTTTAGAAATTAACGATCTGGCAACCTTCGTGTCGAAAAAGTATCCGAACACTATGGCCGAGTGGTTAGCGCGCTTGGCTACTGATCTAAGGGACCTGGGTAAGGCATGGTTGTGTGTGTTGTGTTTCTGGTGAGGTCCTGCCATCCTCTCAGACCTTCTACTCTGGCATATAAACTGACAGGCTCCTATCAGACCTCTGTGGCAAGCAGCTGCTTGAGGGGGTATTTATTTTTATTTATTTATTATTGAAATCAGTTTATAACAATATCAGCTAATGACATGGCCGTGAAAATCGGCTTCTTGAACGCCAGAGCTTTTCCATTAATTTCGTTAACATAAAAACCATAGCAGTCGTGGGTGACGTCAGTATTTCGTCCGATTATCGATTTCTCGAGATAAATCCAACCTCCTGTTTAACTCTTTAGACTAGAAATGTTTTCAGTATTATCACTTTTTTTTTTATCTTCCCTGCAGCTGCTTGAGGGGGTATTTATTTGGCCGTCCCATGGCCGAGTGGTTAGCGCGCTTGGCTACTGACCTAAGGGACCTGATTTCGAGCCCCGGGTAAGGCATGGATGTATATGTCGTTTTTCTGCTGAGGTCTTGCCATCCTCTCAGACCTTCTACTGTGTCATATAAACTGACAGGCTCCTGTCAGATCTCTGTGGCAAGCAGCTGCTTGAGGGGGTATTTATATTTTTTATTTATTCCTTTGTTGCTCTTATATCATTTTTTGAAACAGAGGAGAAAATGAATCATATTCAAAATAATTTAGTTGAAATTATGCGAGCATTTTACTGCAAAATTTTGTTTATACCCTTTAAGCAGGGGCGTCGGTGGCTCAGTCGGTAGCGGGCCAGGCTCGTAATCTGCAGTTCCCAGGTTCAGAGTCCCAGCTGGGTCAGCGTTGAGATATATCTCCGCAAAATTCCCCGCCCTGCCCACGGTCAGTAGGGGACACCGATGGGCTTGGAATAGGCCGTCGTCCGTCGGATGGGATGTTAAGCCGTTGCTCCGTGTGCGGGTGAGCCATACCCTGTGCACGTTAAAGAACAAGCTGGATGGCCTTGACGGGAGGCTACCATCAGTCTCCTAACAGCTGTTCCAGTGGGTCCCCTCCCCTAACCTTCTCTGAGCCTTAAGGGTCCATGTGACCTGGCCATTTAGCCCATTGTGTGCAAAAAAGTGCCGCTCAAAGGTAAAAAAAAACCTAAAAAAATAAATAAATACCCCCTCAAGCAGCTGCTTGCCACAGAGGTCTGACAGGAGCCTCCCAGTTTATATGCCATAGTAGAAAGTCTGTGAGGATGGCAGGACCTCAGCAGAAAAACGACAGATACATCCATGCCTCACCCGGGGCTCGAACCCAGGTCCCTTAGATCAATAGCCTAGCGCGCTAACCACTCGGCAATGGGACGGCTAAAAAAAAAACCTAACCCTTGCATAAATGTATCTGAAGTGCCATTAAAGGATAATGAACAATTATTTGATACTTTAAATAATTTCAGGTGAAAACAAAACTTGACAGGTTGGAAATTAAGAATTTATGGATTAAGCTTTTAAAAGAATGTCATCACATTAATTTTTGAACTTTGAAAAATCGGATGCTTTTTTTTCGCGATATTTCCTGCATTACCAAGAGCTTTTCAGCACTTCTTGTAATTTTAACTGAAGCCACTTTAAAAGCTCTTTAACTGCGAAAATAAGCATTTTACGGAAAGCATGTCACAGAAGATAAACTTCACTTGGTTCGGATGTTGCTGCCAATGTTGAAGGTCGCATAATGTCCGCATCTTCATACAATTCGAATAGGGTTCGGATGTTGCTACCAATGACAGCTTCGTATTCTCATACAGTTCGAATAGGGTTCGGATGTTGCTACCAATGGCAGCTTCGTATCCTCATACAGTTCGAGTAAGGTTCGGATGTTGCTACCAATGGCAGCGTCGTATCCTCATACAGTTCGAGTAGGGTTCGGATATTGCTACCAGTGGCAGCTTCGTATCCTCATACAGTTCGAGTAGGGTTCGGATGTTGCTACCAATGGCAGCTTCGTATCCTCATAGAGTTCGAGTAGGGTTCGGATGTTGCTACCAATGGCAGCTTCGTATCCTCATACAGTTCGAATAGGGTTCGGATGTTGCAACCAATGGCAGCTTCGTATCCTCATACAGTTCGAATAGGGTTCGGATGTTGCAACCAATGGCAGCTTCGTATCCTCATACAGTTAGAATAGTGTTCGGATGTTGCAACCAATGGCAGCTTCGTATCCTCATACAGTTCGAATAGTGTTCGGATGTTGCAACCAATGGCAGCTTCGTATCCTCATACAGTTCGAATAGTGTTCGGATGTTGCAACCAATGGCAGCTTCGTATCCTCATACAGTTCGAATAGGGTTCGGATGTTGCAACCAATGGCAGCTTCGTATCCTCATACAGTTCGAATAGGGTTCGGATGTTGCAGCCAATGGCAGCTTCGTATCCTCATACAGTTCGAATAGGGTTCGGATGTTGCAACCAATGGCAGCTTCGTATCCTCATACAGTTCGAGTAGGGTTCGGATGTTGCAACCAATGGCAGCTTCGTATCCTCATACAGTTAGAATAGTGTTCGGATGTTGCAACCAATGGCAGCTTCGTATCCTCATACAGTTCGAATAGTGTTCGGATGTTGCAACCAATGGCAGCTTCGTATCCTCATACAGTTCGAATAGTGTTCGGATGTTGCAACCAATGGCAGCTTCGTATCCTCATACAGTTCGAATAGGGTTCGGATGTTGCAACCAATGGCAGCTTCGTATCCTCATACAGTTCGAATAGTGTTCGGATGTTGCAACCAATGGCAGCTTCGTATCCTCATACAGTTCGAATAGGGTTCGGATGTTGCAGCCAATGGCAGCTTCGTATCCTCATACAGTTCGAATAGGGTTCGGATGTTGCAACCAATGGCAGCTTCGTATCCTCATACAGTTCGAATAGGGTTCGGATGTTGCAACCAATGGCAGCTTCGTATCCTCATAAAGTTCGAATAGGGTTTGGATTTTGCAACCAATGGCAGCTTCGTATCCTCATACAGTTCGAATAGGGTTCGGATGTTGCTACCAATGGCAGCTTCGTATCCTCATACAGTTCGAATAGAGTTCGGATGTTGCAACCAATGGCAGCTTCGTATCCTCATACAGTTCGAGTAGGGTTCGGATGTTGCTACCAATGGCAGCTTCGTATCCTCATACAGTTCGAATAGGGTCCGGATGTTGCTACCAATGGCAGCTTCGTATCCTCATACAGTTCGAATAGGGGTTCGGATGTTGCTACCAATGGCAGCTTCATATCCTCATACAGTTCGAATAGTGTTCGGATGTTGCAACCAATGGCAGCTTCGTATCCTCATACAGTTCGAGTAGGGTTCGGATGTTGCAACCAATGGCAGCTTCGTATCCTCATACAGTTCGAGTAGGGTTCGGATGTTGCTACCAATGGCAGCTTCGTATCCTCATACAGTTCGAGTAGGGTTCGGATGTTGCAACCAATGGCAGCTTCGTATCCTCATACAGTTCGAGTAGGGTTCGGATGTTGCTACCAATGGCAGCTTCGTATCCTCATACAGTTCGAATAGGGTCCGGATGTTGCTACCAATGGCAGCTTCGTATCCTCATACAGTTCGAATAGGGGTTCGGATGTTGCTACCAATGGCAGCTTCGTATCTCATACAATTCGAATAGTGTTCGGATGTTGCTACCAATGGCAGCTTCGTATCCTCATACAGTTCGAATAGGGTTCGGATGTTGCTACCAATGGCAGCTTCGTATCCTCATACAGTTCGAATAGAGTTCGGATGTTGCTACCAATGGCAGCTTCGTATCCTCATACAGTTCGAATAGGGTTCGGATGTTGCTACCAATGGCAGCTTCGTATCCTCATACAGTTCGAATAGGGTCCGGATGTTGCTACCAATGGCAGCTTCGTATCCTCATACAGTTCGAATAGGGGTTCGGATGTTGCTACCAATGGCAGCTTCGTATCTCATACAATTCGAATAGTGTTCGGATGTTGCTACCAATGGCAGCTTCGTATCCTCATACAGTTCGAATAGGGTTCGGATGTTGCAACCAATGGCAGCTTCGTATCCTCATACAGTTCGAATAGGGTTCGGATGTTGCTACCAATGGCAGCTTCGTATCCTCATACAGTTCGAATAGAGTTCGGATGTTGCTACCAATGGCAGCTTCGTATCCTCATACAGTTCGAATAGGGTTCGGATGTTGCTACCAATGGCAGCTTCGTATCCTCATACAGTTCGAATAGGGTTCGAATGTTGCTACCAATGGCAGCTTCGTATCCTCATACAGTTCGAATAGGGTTCGAATGTTGCTACCAATGGCAGCTTCGTATGCTCATACAGTTCGAATAGGGTTCGAATGTTGTTACCAATGGCAGCTTCGTATCCTCATACAGTTCAGATCTTTTGTTCACATCCTGATAAAGTAAGACTCGAGAGGTCGAGTAGATAAAAGAGGAGCTTTCAATGACTCTAACCATGGCCTGGGGCGGGGGTGGCTCAGTCGGCAGCGCGCCAGGCTCGAATCTGTAGTTCCCAGGTTCGAGTCCCAGCTGCGTCAGCGTTGAGATTTATCTCCGCAAAATTCGCCGCCCTGCCCACGGTTAGTAGGGGACACCGATGGGCTTGTAAAAGCCGCCGTCCGTCGGATGGGACGTTAAGCCGTGGCCCCCGTGTGCGGGAGAGCCATACCCTGTGCACGTTAAAGAACATGCTGGATGGCCTTGACGGGAGGTTACCATCTGTCTCCCAACAGCTGTTCCAATGGGTCCTCTCCCCCAAGCCTCTCTGAGCCTTCGGGGTCCATGTGACCTGGCCATTTAGCCCATGGTGTGCAAAAAAGTGATGCTCAGAGGTAAAACAACACAACGTTAAAGGACACGCTGGATGGCCTTGATGGGAGGCGACCATCTGTTTCCCAACAGCTGTTCCAGTGGGTCCCCTCCCCCTTCCTTCTCTGAGCCTTCGGGGTCCATGTGACCTGGCCATTTAGCCCATTGTGTGCAAAAAAGTGATGCTCAGAGGTAAAACAACACAACGTTAAAGGACACGCTGGATGGCCTTGACGGGAGGCTACCATCTGTCTCCCAACAGCTGTTCCAGTGGGTCCTCTCCCCCAAGCTTCTCTGATCCTTCGGGGTCCATGTGACCTGGCCATTTAGCCCATGGTGTGCAAAAAAGTGATGCTCAGAGGTAAAACAACACAACGTTAAAGAACACGCTGGATGGCCTTGATGGGAGGCGACCATCTGTCTCCCAACAGCTGTTCCAGTGGGTCCCCTCCCCCTTCCTTCTCTGAGCCTTCGGGGTCCATGTGACCTGGCCATTTAGCCTATGGTGTGCAAAAAAGTGCCGCTCAGAGGTAAAACAACTCAACCTAACCGTAGCCGAGTTGTTAGCGCGCTTGGCTACTGATGTAAGAGACCTGGGTTCGAGTTCCAGGTCAAGGCATGGATGTGTGTGTCGTTTTTCTGCTGAGGTCCTGCCATCCACACACACCTTCTACTATGCCATATAAACTGACAGGCTCCTGTCAGACCTCTGTGGCAAGCAGCTGCTTGAGGGGGTATTTTTTTTTATATTAATCTTTAAAAGGTCGATATTGTGTAATGCATCCTGGGATATAAGGCTAGTGATTACTAAAGCTCTCATAAATTCTAAGCAGAACGATGTTTTCCATGTAGAACTGTACAGTCGCTCAAAAAAATATCCGAACACTATGGTTGATTACGGAATTCAGAAAAAATATCTGACAACGGTTTTTTTAGAAATTGGTGATCTGGCAACTTTCGTGTCACCCGCCCCAAGAGCTCAACCATAGCGTTCGGATACTTTTTTGAGCGACTGTAGTGGCTGAAATGGTAATATTAAATAATAATTTTGGGTTGGGTTGTTTTACCTCTGAGCGACACTTTTTTGCACACCAAGGGCTAAATGGCCAGATCACAAGGACCCTGAAGGCTCAGAGAAGAGTGAGGGAGGAGACCCACTGGAACAGCTGTTGGGAAACAGATGGTAGCCTCCCCGTCAAGGCCATCCAGCGCGTTCTTAACTTGCACAAGTCATGGCTCTCCCGCACAGGAGGCTCAACGTTCCATCCGACGGAAGGCGACATTTCCAAGCCCATCGGTGTCCCCTACTGACCGTAGGCAGGGCGGGGAATTTTGCGGAAATAAATCTCAACGCTGACCCACCTGGGAACTGTAAATTACGAGCCAACCGACTGAGCCACCCCCTCCCCAAGAGCTCAAAGACGGTGAAAGGAACCCACTGGACAACTGTTAGGAGAGAGATGGAAGCCTCCAGCATAGTCATTAAGGTGCATAACGTACGGCTCTGCTTCACACAAAGCCACGGATTAACGTCCCATCCGATAGACGGCTGTCTTGATAAGCTCCTCGATGTTCCCTTTCTGACCGAAGGCATTGTGGGGGTTTGTAGAGCTGAATGATAAAGCGAGCACAGATGAGACTCGAGCCTGGGAACTACAGATTAAGAATCCAGAGCGCTGCCGAGTGAGCCAACTCCCACCTCTTCCTGTGGGCGTATTTTCGGCAATCCATTATTTACCGGGTTGGTTGGGTTGTTTTACCTCTGAGCGGCACTTTTTTGCACACCATGGGCTAAATGGCCAGGTCACATGGACCCCGAAGGCTCAGAGAAGGTTGGGGGAGGGGACCCACTGGAACAGCTGTTGGGAAACAGATGGTAGCCTCCCGTCAAGGCCATCCAGAGTGTTCTTTAACGTGCACAGGGTATGGCTCTCCTACACACGGGGGCCACGGCTTAACGTTCCATCCGACGGACGGCGGCCTTTCCAAGCCCATCGGTGTCCCCTACTGACCGTGGGTAGGGCGGGGAATTTTGCGAAGATAAATCTCAACGCTGACCCAACTGGGACTCGAACCTGGGAACTACAGATTACGAGCCTGGCGCGCTACCGACTGAGCTACCCCGCCCCCGCCCCCATTATTTACTGACTTCGCCATCTTTCTTGTCTCTTTTGTAAAGAGAGTCAAGTTGTTTCTCTGTCGCATATTAGGATTTAATGAGAGCATAAGCAAACTGCAGAAACAATTACCATTGCTGTTTGGGAAACTGTTGTTTGCTTTATGTGAAAAACTGAAACTAAAACGGGAAATATCTGAACGTAGTTAATAGTTAAGTGCGTCATCTGAAAGACCTGAATTATTTCCGAAGACAAACCTGCTGAGATTCTTTAATATTTTAAAATTTCTTTTAAATAATTATTCGTACTCAGTTCCCTAAGTTTCAATTTTTGATTTTTTTTTGTCTCCTCAATAGCCTTGAGCTTTAATTTACCAACTGAATCTGCTCGTGGAAAAATATTTCAATT
The DNA here is from genome assembly GCA_038380435.1 of Ryuthela nishihirai. NCBI lineage: Eukaryota > Metazoa > Arthropoda > Arachnida > Araneae > Heptathelidae > Ryuthela > Ryuthela nishihirai. The sequence continues at coordinate 65,815,113 of JAWZYU010000019.1, read as the reverse complement.
CTGCTGCTACTGCAGAAAATGATATGGTTAAAAAGAAAGATGCTAAAAAATATAAAGAAGTTGAAAAGATGCCTCTTCGAAGATGATTAAATTTAAGTAAAAATGAACATCGTTTTCGGAGATGTTAGATGTTTAGCCGATCGTAGAATGAAGGAAAGAGGCAACAGGATGAAAGGAACTGATTGCATCTACATCTTCCTGCAGGGTATCGCAGAATGGAGACAAAATCTCAGAGGTGGAGAATCTTTGCAACTTATCCATAATTAAAATGATAAAGATGAGAAAAACATTCTTAACAACTTAAGCTGGAGTTTAAAGCGTAGTTCTTATGTTTTTGTAGAAAAGTCTTGTTTCGTCCTCAGAGCAACAGTTCCAGAATTGCTAAGAACAAATCCACTTTAAAAGCTTTCAAACTTTTAGGTGATTTAAAAGAAATAAAAGAATAAAATTAAATGTCAAGTTTATTCAACTTTTCTGTCTGGTTAATGCTAAGAGAAGCAGATGAGGTGGGTTGTTGGGTTGTTTCACCTCTGAGCGGCACTTTTTGGCACACCATGGGCTAAATGGCCAGGTCACGTGGACCCCGAAGACTCAGAGAAGGTTGGGGGAGGGGACCCACTGGAACAGCTGTTAGGAGACAGATGGTAGCCTCCCGTCAAGGCCATCCAGCGTGTTCTTTAACGTTGGGTTGTTTCACCCCTGAGCGGCACTTTTTGGCACACCATGGGCTAAATGGCCAGGTCACGTGGACCCCGAAGACTCAGAGAAGATTGGGGGAGGGGACAGACTGGAACAGCTGTTAGGAGACAGATGGTAGCCTCCCGTCAAGGCCATCCAGCGTGTTATTTAACGTTGGGTTGTTTCACCTCTGAACGGCACTTTTTGGCACACCATGGGCTAAATGGCCAGGTCACGTGGACCCCGAAGGCTCAGAGAAGGAAGGGGGAGGGGACCCACTGGAACAGCTGTTGGGAGACAGATGGTAGCCTCCCGTCAAGGCTATTCAGCGTGCTCTTTAACGTTGGGTTGTTTTACCTCTGAGCGGCACTTTTTTGCACACCATGGGCTAAATGGCCAGGTCACATGGACCCCGAAGGCTCAGAGAAGGTTGGAGGAGGGGACCCACTGGAAACGCTGTTGGGAGACAGATGGTAGTCTCCCTTCAAGGCCATCCAGAGTGTTCTTTAACGTGCACAGGATATGGCTCTCCCGCACACGGGGCCACGGCTTAACGTCCCATCCGACGGACGGCGGCCTTTCCAAGCCCATCGGTGTCCCCTACTGACCGTGGGCAGAGCGGGGAATTTTGCGGAGATAAATCTCAACGCTGACCCAGCTGGGACTCGAACCTGGGAACTACAGATTACGAGCCTGGCGCGCTACCGACTGAGCCACCCCCGCCCCCAGATGAGATGGTGAGTTTTTAATAAATCGGGAAAGAATTAAGAAGGATATTTTTCTTCACCTAAAAATGGGGTTTGAATTCATGTTATATTTCGTTTTCGGTCTACCATTAATAATTCTGAAATCTATAAATGTGTAATTGGAAAACATAAATATTCAGTTGCAGTGTAAAGTAAGGACAGGAATAAGGTATCGCCCTCTGCCGAATATCGGATGCCCGTTTACAAAGAAAAGGGTGTTTTTTTTTTAATTCTCGCTTTTAGTACTCTCTAATGGTAGAAATTCCAACTAGGGGATGATAGGTAAAATGCACATAATGATATTTTATTAGTACATATTCAAATCAAAAAAGAAATTTTAATTTTTCTGCTAAAATTAAAAAAAGTTGTAGTTTTACACATAAAATAAATACCCCCTCAAGCAGCTGCTTGCCAGAGAGAGGTCTGACAGGAGCCTGTCAGTTTATATGCCATAGTAGAAAGTATTAGAGGTTGGCAGGACCTCAGCAGAAAAACAACACATACATCCATGCCTTACCCGGGGCTCGAACTCAGGTCCCTTAGATCAGTAACCAAGCGCGCTAACCACTCGGCAACGGGACGGCTCCTACACATACAGTCGCTCAAAAAAGTATCCGAACACTATGGTTGATTACAGAATTCAGAAAAAATATCTGGCAACGATTTTTTTAGACATTAGTGATCGGGCAACCTTCGTGTCACACACGAAGGTTGCCAGATCACTCATTTCTAAAAAAGATCGTTGCCAGATATTTTTTCTGAAACGAAGGTTGCCAGATCACTCATTTCTAAAAAAATCGTTGCCAGATATTTTTTCTGAATTCTGTAATCCACCACAGTGTTCGCATATTTTTTAATATATATAATGCAATGAATATGGAGCGTGTGCAGTTAAAGTTCACAGCAAACTGGAGCGGCTGCGGTTAATGTTCACAGCACATTGGATCGTGTGAGCTCACAAAGACCTGGATCGTGTGGGCTCACTCACGGAAATATTGAGCGTGTGCAGTTACCGTTCACATCAAACTGGAGCGGTTGCGGTTAATGTTCACAGCACATTGGATCTTGTGAGCTCACAAAGACCTGGATCGTGTGGGCTCACTCACGGAAATATTGAGCGTGTGCAGTTACCGTTCACAGCAAACTGGAGCGGTTGCGGTTAATGTTCACAGCACATTGGATCGTGTGGGCCCACTCACGGAAATATTGAGCGTGTGCAGTTACAGTTCACAGCAAACTGGAGCGTGTGCAGTAACTGCACACGCTCCAGTTTGCTGTGAACGATAACTGGAGCGTGTACAGTTGTTGTACACGCTCCAGATATTTTTCCTGAATTCTGTAATCACGTGACACGAAGGTTGCCAGATCACTAATCTCTAAAAAAATCGTTGCCAGATATTTTTTCTGAATTCTGTAATCAACCATAGCGTTCGGATATTTTTTTGAGCGACTGTACTCTCTAAACGAAAAAACTTAACTTCCAGTTGTGTTGTTTTGTGTTGTTTTACCTCTGAGCGGCACTTTTTTGCACACCATGGGCTAAATGGCCAGGTCACATGGACCCCGAAGGCTCAGAGAAGGTTTGGGGAGGGGACCCACTGGAACAGCTGTTGGGAGACAGATGGTAGCCTCCCGTCAAGGCCATCCACCGTGTTCTTTAACGTGCACAGGGTATGGCTCTCCCGCACACGGGGCCACGGCTTAACGTCCCATGCGACGGACGGAGGCCTTTCCAAGCCCATCGGTGTCCCCTACTGACCGTGGGCAGGGCGGGGAATATTGCGGACTTAACGTGCAGGATTGCATTTCTTCGTAACTTAACCTATCACTTTCTAACGTTTCTACTTGATTTCGTATTTATTAAACATAATCTTAACCTTTAAAAATTGAAGCCTCTGGTCAAAAGAAGGGATTAGCGTCCCTTTATTTGCATTTTTAAGGATTCAAATCAATCGATACTTCTTAAATAATCCTCTCTCTTTCCATACCCCCCAACTCTTTCCCTCTCTTTCCATACCCCCCAACTCTTTCCCTCTCTTTCCATACCCCCCCCCCCCCCCCGCAACTCTTTCCCTACTTTTTTTTGTAGATCCGAGTTCTCTAAGGCACAATAAAAAAACTTTTTAATTCAATTAACATAATTTCTTCGCATAAATGTCAAGTTCATTTACCCGACTGCGTTAATGAATATTCCTGAAGGTTTGAAGGACCAAGATCAAAAAGACCTTCAAAACATTCCGAAATCGTTGAAACACGAATTCCATTTTGATACTTTTACTTAATTCACATTTCTCCTCACCACTCCATGCATTTCTTAGTACGATCAGTTACATAAAGTTATAAGCGATGCCACGCCGATTTAAGGAACGTTTAAGCGCTACGTTAACCTTCATCTTGGACCTCCTCAGCCTCTCAGCATCCCTCTCCTCTCTTGCGCCAACAGCGCGCAACCAAATAACCGAAATGAACCGATAGGCGATTTTCGCGCCACTTTAGCAGCTTTCGAGCGACACCTCATCGGAAGCGCTCTGGGGTGAAATAAGTGACGACTGGCCAGACATGCAAACATCGGAGCACCCTCCTCCCTCTCCTCCCCCCCCCCCACGTCCACCCTCCATCCCAGCGCCCCTACTGGCCGCAACTTTCCCTTCCAGTTCTACCTATTGATCGTTCCGTTGTCTCGTTCTGTGTACGTATGTCTCTGAGTGTCAGAAGAGCACACAACTGCGTTGTTAATTAATAATCAGAGAAAGCACCGAACTGACATGGCCGCGCTCTGGCAGGAAGTTGTCAAACAATGTCTCCAGTAATTACCTAAGGCAATCAGCGCGGGCAACTGCTGATGATGCGGATTATTCAGATTAGGAGGAGATGTCTGGATGCAGCGCTGGGCCTCTCCCACTAATGAACTGGCCCGCGGAGTGAGAAAGATAATTTATGATACGTATGTGTCATCAGTGATAATTTGTAAACCTCTACTTAATCAATGACCCTTTCTTCCCTTCCCCCGACCCCTCCCACCATGTAATAGGTGTCTTCATTCGATCACTTTTTATCTCTAAATAAACCTTTTTTTTTACCTATGATATTTACTTTCATTTCCAGTTTGTTTTGTTTTTCCAACTGTTTCTTCTTACCTTACCGACTTAGTCTAGGTATCTATCTAATAAAGAAAGTTTGCCTGTTTGTTTGTTTGTGTGTCTCTTCGCTTCTGCACTCGACTCCTAGAAGAGCTAAGGGCACCAAATTTTCTGTGAACGTCCATTACGAAGAATATAGGCTTTGTGCGAACCCGCTGGGTCTATTAAAGTTGTGGGTGGGTTTGAATTTCTCGAACTCCCCTAGACTTAACATTAGCAATTAAACATCATTGTCTCCCATAGACTTAACATATTAGCAATTAAACATCGGTGTTTCCCATAGACTTAACATTAGAGATTAAACATCGGTGTCTCCCATAGACTTAAAATTAGCGATTAAACATCGGTGTCTCCCATAGACTTAACTTTAGCGATTAAACATCGGTATCTCTCGTAGACTCAGCATTGGCAGTTATTCTAAATCACGTGGCGAATGCCAACTGGTGTTTGCTTTAGAGAATTTCAGACCTCACCTAGAAGAGGGGAGTAAACTTCTTACCAGAGAAGGGGGGGAGGATGAAGCAATCGTAACGAATTTTATGCCAAATGAAAGCTTCCGACGGGTAGAATACCATCTCCTATGTGCTTCAGGGAGTTTCCAATCTCCCAGAGAAGAGGGGAATAAAATGTTTACCGTGGGGGGGGGGGAGGATGGAACAATCGCAATGAGTTTTATGCCAAATGAAAGGTTGCGACGTGCGGAGGGCCATCTACTGTTATCACCTCTAAAAAATTTCATACCCGAGCAACGACTCGTAAATCTGCAAGTATAAACTATTTGTTAATATAAGTACTATTTTTATTTTTATTATTATATTTTCTATATATAATATATATTATACATAGTATGGCCGAGTGGTTAGCGCGCTTGGCTACTGATCTAAGAGACCTGGGTTCGAGCCCCGGGTAAAGCATGGTTGTTTGTGTAGTTTTTCTGCTGAGGTCCTGCCATCCTCACAGACCTTCTACTATGGCATATAAACTGACAGGCTCCTGTCAGGCCTCTGTGGCAAGCAGATGCTTGAGGGGGTATTTATTTTTATTTATTTATTATTATTTTTATTTAAAAAGTTCTAAATAAACATATACGTGATGTAAAATAAACATATACGTGATGTAAAATAAACATGATTAATAATATTATATATTCAGTTAATTTTTAGCAAGTTGCCGATGATAGGGTTCGAATCCAATAGATGCGATGAATTCCTGCCTAAGTTCACCTCCATTGCACAAATCACCTCCGTTGGAATTTCGCTTGATATCCCCTCAGACCCACGTTGCAATTGCACTTCCTGAGTATAAAATGTGGGATAAAATGTGCTTGCTTAATCTGTAAATTTTCCATATTACATATATTTAATTTTCGAAATAATTATTAGTTTCAATATCTTTCTAAATGTTGCTGTCGTTTTGAAATATCTTTCTTCTTACGGTGGAATATATTAAACGTGTCTATCACTTTGATGACAGTTTCTTTAAAATTTTGCATTTGTCCTTACCACCTTAGGGGCGGGGGTGGCTCAGTCGGTAACGCGCCAGGCTCGTAATCTGTAGTTCCCAGGTTCGAGTCCCAGCTGGGTCAGCGTTGAGATTTATCTCCGCAAAATTCCCCGCCCTGCCTACGGTCAGTAGGGGACACCGATGGGCTTGGAAAGGCCGCCGTCCGTCGGATGGGACGTTCAGCCGGGGGCCAGTGTGCGGGAGAGCCATACTCTGTGCACGTTAAAGAACACGCTGGATGGCCTTGACGGGAGGCTACCATCTGTCTCCCAACAGCTGTTCCAGTGGGTCCCCTCCCCCAACCTTCTCTGAGCCTTCGGGGTCCATGTGACCTGGCCATTTAGTCCATAGTGTGCAAAAAAGTGCCGCTCAGAGGTAAAACAACCCAACGTTAAAGAACACGCTGGATGGCCTTGACGGGAGGCTACCATCTGTCTCCCAACAGCTGTTCCAGTGGGTCCCCTCCCCCAACCTTCTCTGAGCCTTCGGGGTCCATGTGACCTGGCCATTTAGTCCATAGTGTGCAAAAAAGTGCCGCTCAGAGGTAAAACAACACAACGTTAAAGAACACGCTGGATGGCCTTGACGGGAGGCTACCATCTGTCTCCCAACAGCTGTTCCAGTGGGTCCCCTCCCCCAACCTTCTCTGAGCCTTCGGGGTCCATGTGACCTGGCCATTTAGTCCATAGTGTGCAAAAAAGTGCCGCTCAGAGGTAAAACAACACAACGTTAAAGAACACGCTGGATGGCCTTGACGGGAGGCTACCATCTGTCTCCCAACAGCTGTTCCAGTGGGTCCCCTCCCCCAACCTTCTCTGAGCCTTCGGGGTCCATGTGACCTGGCCATTTAGTCCATAGTGTGCAAAAAAGTGCCGCTCAGAGGTAAAACAACCCAACGTTAAAGAACACGCTGGATGGCCTTGACGGGAGGCTACCATCTGTCTCCCAACAGCTGTTCCAGTGGGTCCCCTCCCCCAACCTTCTCTGAGCCTTCGGGGTCCATGTGACCTGGCCATTTAGTCCATAGTGTGCAAAAAAGTGCCGCTCAGAGGTAAAACAACCCAACCCTTACCACCTTAGTATGCTGTTAAGAGATGAAACCCTTTCAACTTCTCCACATTCTGAAGAGTTGATTGCCGTATTTCCTTATTCTGATTCTCCCTGGATTACTGGCAAAGTTACTAAATATGAAAAGCCGTAATCTTTTAACAAATTGTTTTTCTACGTCTTGTTTTCTTGTAGTAAAGAATCACAGGATGTGTCCTGTAGACATGGAACTCATGAAATAACATTTGTTTGGAAACGTAAACCTATTTCTCTTTTAAGGTTTGGGAAAAGAATCATGCCACAAAAAATTTTGCGAATTCTATTTTAAACCAAAGCCGTTCCGTGGCCGTGGTTAGCACGCTTGACTGCTGATCAATAGGACCTGGGTTCGACCCCCGGGGTTAAGGCATGGATGTTTGTGTTTTTGCTGAAGCCGGCTATCTTCACAGCGTATAATATGACAGGCTCCTGTCAGACCTTTGTTGCAAGTTTGAGGGGGTATTTATTTTTATATTTTAAACCAATATGAAATTTAATTTTTTTTAAACCAAACGTAAGGTATATACATATAAAAGTAACTTTTGAAATCAAGCATGAATTCAAAATTAATTTTGGAACAATTCCATGTGCATTTCACGCAATTTTCAATTGAAACAACTGGACATTTTGCAAAATCTTTCTTTCAGATAATGTTTACAGTGATGTCGTAATTTGACATTTTTTCTTGAATGTTAATTGCAAATATAATATTACAGATCTGATGGATGAAAGGGTCACATTTTTTACATTTTTGCGTTACTTTTTTTTTATTATTCTTTTAGTACTGAACAGCTAATCGACAGAACCAGCATTCTGAATTTGATGCAGAAACTCCATCACAACATAGATGCCTTGTCAACCAATTCATGTCAATCCCAAATCGCAGCCTCGCTGAAACAGAAGTAAAAATGCTTTGGGGATAAAAAACAATTCGAACGAGGGTCCATCATTAAATGATATCATTACGACTTTAAAATTTTAATTAAAATGAAATAATCATTGATTAAATGAAACTACTTCTGGTTTCAACAACCGAATCGGTGAACAGGCATAAAATTTAAACGACGTATTTGCAAGAACCTGATTGAGCCCGTCGTAGCACATCCCTGAATAAGAAATATTTATTACAATTTTTTATCAGAAGTGAATGCTCTCTAATTCCACCATGTGATGGGGGGAAAAAACTCAGCAAACAGAAAAAAATTAGGTTCATTTAACCAAACAATAAACAGAGACCGAAGGTTAAAAAACAGAGACTGTCGGAAAACAGTTGGCGAAGATTCGATCGCCAGTCCCGACTCAGTGGAGAAGTGACTCCTTCGGAGCGAGGAGTGAAAATCCGTATCTCATCGCTCGCTTGTGACTCACACTTAATATCGGCAGACATTCTGCTTGGCCAAGCGGCGCTTTTATGATGGCTTATGATGCTTCGCAGTGCCATTTCTGCCCCTTCACCAATCGTGCTGCAACTGCCAATGTCTCCTCCACTTCACCAGCATCGCCCCATGGCACACATTCGCCAACTACGTCCCCCTCCCCCTTCCCTTAACTGGGTCAGGTCCAGCTGGTGGAATGTTCCATTCTCTCGCACCATTTCACACCCTGCGCCTGACAAAGCTTAGATATCAGAAGGGATACAAGGGGAGGGGGACTATGAAGGAAAGGGAGGAGGAGGAGCTCATATTTCACCTCTTCTAAATGCTCTTCCGACGGTGGATGATCAAGCGAAGAATTATCAGTCTCTTAACTCCTAGAAAACAACCTCCTAAGTACTTCCACATTCTCAGGAAATTGCTTTCATTGAAGCAAAGGCTTCAACATCCTTCAATCTGTCTCAACTTCTAAGAGAGTGATGAACGCCCACGAATTGTTCTTCTCGTCTTCAACAGCGCAGTTGGTTTATTTTTCACTTTAATATTTAAATATTAGCAGTGATGAGTTGTAAAAATATTTTTTTTTTGGGGGGGGGGGGTTGATTTTTTTTTAAAAGATTTAAAAAAAATGGTGTTCAATGCGTAAATGTTAAAGAGATTGGATTGGTTTGTTTTACCTCTGAGCGGCACTTTTTTGCACACCATGGGCTAAATGGCCAGGTCACATGGACCCCGAAGGCTTAGAGAAGGTTGGGGGAGGGGACCCACTGGAACAGCTGTTAGGAGACAGATGGTAGCCTCCCGTCAAGGCCATCCAGCGTGTTCTTTAACATTGGGTTGTATTACCTCTGAGCGGCACTTTTTTGCACACCATGGGCTAAATGGCCAGGTCACATGGACCCCGAAGGCTCAGAGAAGGTTGGGGGAGGAGACCCACTGGAACAGCTGTTGGGAGACAGCTGGTAGCCTCCCGTCAAGGCCATCCAGCGTGTTCTTTAACGTTGGGTTGTTTTACCTCTGAGCGGCACTTTTTTGCACACAATGGGCTAAATGGCCAGGTCACATGGGCCCCGAAGGCTTAGAGAAGGTTGGGGGAGGGGACCCACTGGAACAGCTGTTGGGAGACAGATGGTAGCCTCCCGTCAAGGTCATCCAGCGTGTTCTTTAACGTGCACAGGGTATGTCTCTCCCACACACGGGGCCACGGCTTAACGTCCCATCCCACGAACGGCGGCCTTTCCAAGCCCATCATGGGCAGGGCGAGGAAATTTTGCGGAGATAAATCTCAACGCTGTGTTAAACAGATAACCAATAAGTAAATAAAAACCAGTGGTATATTTTGCACCAGAGCTTAAGAGCAGCCAAATATTCCAGAAATGTAAAATTACAGAAAAATATTTGAAACATGCACGTTTGGGATGGGACGTTCCCCGTTGCTATGGTAACTGCCAAAAGGACTCATCTCTCCAGCCAGAAGCTCAGGCTCCGTATCAACATTAACATTGACGTCACTTATCACAAGAGAAATATCTCCCTTTTTAACAGAATTCAAAATATCCTGAAGTTGTCCGTAAAACTTATTTTTCTCAATCTCATCAGAGTCCTATGTGGGGGCATAACAACAGACAATGTTCAAGTCTTTAATTAGTTTTAAATTTATCTGTAAGAATTCTTTCATTAATGCAGTTATATCCTAGAAGGGCATGGGTGGAATTCATACTGAGAAACACCTCGTGTTTGTTAACCTTACTTCTTATGCCTTAATATTCTGAAAAGAGAAATTTCAGATACTTTCCGAGTATCTAACCTTTTCCTGCCCATCTGGTTTTCTTTCAACCCAGATGCCAAAGTCATAGAAATTCCAGTGCTGTACAATGGAATTTCTGTTGTGAGAATATTAATTGTCTCTCTTTAGAAACCTCACCTTCCAGATGGTTGTGTTGTGTTGTTTTACCTCTGAGCGGCACTTTTTTGCACACCATGGGCTAAATGGCCAGGTCACATGGACCCCGAAGGCTCAGAGAAGGTTGGGGGAGGGGACCCACTGGAACAGCTGTTGGGAGACAGATGGTAGCCTTCCGTCAAGGCCATCCATCGTGTTCTTTAACGTGCACAGGGTATGGCTCTCCCGCACACGGGGCCACGGCTTAACGTCTCATCTGACGGATGGAGGCCTTTCCAAGCCCATCGGTGTCTCCTACTGACCGTGGGCAGGGCGGGGAATTTTGCGAAGATAGATCTCAACGCTCACCCAGCTGGGACTCGAACCTGGGAACTACAGATTACGAGCCTGGCGCGCTACCGACTGAGCCACCCCCGCCCCGGGATTACAAGGTGTGAGGTCCCCGTAATGTACTCATGAATAACAGAGGAGGTGGTCATATAGTGTAGCAAGAAAATAATAAAGTGATGGTTAGTTGCTTCAATAACGAATTATTCAAAAGACGATCTAATGGGGCGACCAGGAAAGACTGACTGAAGAGATCATACAATATTGCAGTAGTGCAGTCAAGGAAGATTGAAGAGGTGATTTAGTGTTGGTAGGGATAAGAATCAGAGAAGAGATAAACCAGTTGCACAATCAGAAAGGATTGAAGGGTATTCATTTCTGTCATCATGGAAGATTGAAGAGATTGTCCAGTGGTACAGTCAGGAAGGATTGAAAAGATAATCTATTGGCAGGGATATGAAGGGTGATGCAGCAGCAAGGATTGAAGAGAAATCAATTGGTGTGATCAGGAAGGATTGAAGAGTATCCATTTGTGTGATCAGGAAGGACTGAAGAGTATCCATTTGTGTGATCAGGAAGAGATTGTCCTGTGGTACAGTCAGGAAGGATTGAAAAGATAATCTATTGGCAGGGATATGAAGGGTGATGCAGCAGCAAGGATTGAAGAGAAATCAATTGGTGTGATCAGGAAGGATTGAAGAGTATCCATTTGTGTGATCAGGAAGGACTGAAGAGTATCCATTTGTGTGATCAGGAAGGACTGAAGAGTATCCATTTGTGTGATCAGGAAGGATTGAAGAGATTGTCCTGTGGTACAGTCAGGAAGGATTGAAAAGATAATCTATTGGCAGGGATATGAAGGGTGATGCATCAGCGAGGATTGAAGAGAAATCAATTGGTGTGATCAGGAAGGATTGAAGAGTATGCATTTGTGTGATCAGGAAGGATTGAAGAGTATCCATTTGTGTGATCAGGAAGGATTGAAGAGATTGTCCTGTGGTACAGTCAGGAAGGATTGAAAAGATAATCTAGTGGTAGGGATATGAAGGGTGATGCATCAGCGAGGATTGAAGAGAAATCAATTGGTGTGATCAGGAAGGATTGAAGAGTATCCATTTGTGTGATCAGGAAGGATTGAAGAGTATCCATTTGTGTGATCAGGAAGGATTGAAGAGATTGTCCTGTGGTACAGTCAGGAAGGATTGAAAAGATAATCTAGTGGTAGGGATATGAAGGGTGATGCATCAGCGAGGATTGAAGAGAAATCAATTGGTGTGATCAGGAAGGATTGAAGAGTATCCATTTGTGTGATCAGGAAGGATTGAAGAGTATCCATTTGTGTGATCAGGAAGGGTCGAAGAGATTGTCCAGTGGTACAGTCAGGAAGGATTGAAAAGATAATCTAGTGGTAAGGATATGAAGGGTGATGCATCAGCAAGGATTGAAGAGAAATCAATTGGTGTGATCAGGAAGGATTGAAGAGTATCCATTTGTGTGATCAGGAAGGATTGAAGAGATTGTCCTGTGGTACAGTCAGGAAGGATTGAAAAGATAATCTAGTGGTAGGGATATGAAGGGTGATGCATCAGCAAGGATTGAAAACAAATCAATTGGTGTGATCAGGAAGGATTGAAGAGTATCCATTTGTGTGATCAGGAAGGATTGAAGAGTATCCATTTGTGTGATCAAGAAGGATTGAAGAGTATCCATTTGTGTGATCAGGGAGGATTGAAGAGATTGTCCTGTGGTACAGTCAGGAAGGATTAAAAAGATAATCTAGTGGTAGGGATATGAAGGGTGATGCATCAGCAAGGATTGAAGAGAAATCAATTGGTGTGATCAGGAAAGATTGAAGAGTATCCATCTGTGTGATCAGGAAGGATCGAAAAGTTTATTTAACGATATGATCAGAACGATCAAAAAGGTGTGATCAGGAAAGGTGGAAGAGATTGTACAATGATGTGATCAGGAGAATTCACGAGAATATTTAATAATGCAGTCAGGAATGTGTGAAGAGATGATGATAATCTAATGATGTGGTCAGCAAAAATCAAAAAGATTATTTAATAGCGCAGTGAGGGAAGATTGTAGAAATTATACAATGGTGCAATTAGAAGAGATTTATCCAGTGGTACAGCCAAAAGGGATTGAAGAGATTATCGAAAGATTTGAAGTAGTGATCTACCTTTGCTTTCAAGAAGGTTGAAAAGATGATCTAGTAGTACGGTGAGAAAGGATTGAAGAAATGATCTCGGGAGCAGTCATGTGAATTGGTTGATTGGCGTTTATCGACGACACAGTAGCACCGAAAGTATGCGGTTGCTGTAGTCAGGAGAATGGGAGAAACGATCCTATGGTGTGGTTAAGAAGGTTTAAAGAAATGATTTAGTAGAGCGATCTTGCAGAATTGATATTTTGAAGAAGAGATGAGGAAGTAACGTTGAGGAGGGGAGTATTATGATATCCCCTCACATCCATTCGACCACTGGTATTAAGGCTTTTTGGCACATCATGATCGATATTATGTGTCGGTTACTAACTCCGAACATTCAACAGAATAACTTGGATTTCATCGTTGACGGAAATCCTTACCATAAAGAGAAGTTAATCACTCTCTCTTAAAGGAGGATGATTTCGAAAAGGATCTGTGTACCTGAAAGTTAATCGAAGTAGAAAGTCATCCCAACACAACCACTAATTTATAATCTCTTTAAAAGTTTTCTTAAACAAATCCAATTAGCACTACTGAAGACTTGATCCAGGGTATCAGCTTTTTGTTGTTATTTCACTGGTGGTGTATGCAGTCTGCCAATCTGAGACCTTTCTTTCTTTCTTTCTGTTTAATGTCTTTGAGATCGACGAAGGTGCTCGTCTGGAGAAGAAGGTTTGCCGCTCACTTCTTCTCCAGGCTAAACACGAACAAAAAGAGCAAAAACCGAAAAATAAACTTTTTTTTTCCTTTCGGTTTGTGTAAAGAAAAACTTCTTCTTAATCCCCAGGCTCTGCGTCGCTTGCATCCGTATTTAGCTGAGAAGCGCATTATTTATTCACGAGTCACATGCTAAGAACGAAAAAATAAAAGCTTGAATTCTGATAAGAGCCAAGCACATCTCATCCGCAATGCTTCAGCAAATGGTCCCTGAATCCCCGACCCACTTCCAGTGACCGATGCCTACGAGGCATTCACGAAAATATGGCCCCGCATGCCCCTGTGACCCTCTTCCATGCCGTGTTATCCATCTTCAAAAAATATCTCCCACATCCCCTTTTTCCATCCTTCAACATCTCCTCGTCTCCACTTCTTCCCAACAGAGCTCGGTTGCCATGACGACGTCACAGTGCCTCCACATCATGCCTTAGAGCCTGCTTCCATAAATTACGGTTAAACAAGAGTAACAGGCGTTTGAGGAGCAATGCATCCCTGTTTAGTGCTGGGGAAGAGGAAGATCTTTCCGCCACCGCGCGTTTCTCGCGCTTCGGCTTGTGTTTGCAGTCTACCCCAAGATGGGGTAGAACCGGACGGAACCGACAAAAGGAAGTCTGTTTGTACGTCTGTGAGCAAAAGAGGAAAGAAATTGAAAATCATGAAACAGACCATGTACTTAAATAGAGTGTAGGAAAAGTTTTGTTTTTACGTCTGCTTTACGTTCATATCATGTTATATTTCTCCTGTTTCTTTCCCTTCCCTGTTTAATTATTGAGGGAAAGGAGAAAGAAAGAGATGAAAAGAGCTTCGCCAAGGTCTGAAAGCTCACTTTGTTATTCCAGTCTTCACTTAATAGTAAGCAATATATCCTTTGGGGAAAAAAAATATATCCTTCGCTTGATGAGACACAGAGTGGATTTGAATCCGTTGTTATTCTGAAAAGTTAAGATTTCTTCGCAAGAAAATGCTTCTTATAAATATGTGGAGGAAGACATGTATTTCAACGGCTAAAAAACACCGTTCCCACCATTTCAAAAGGAGAAGAAATTATGATTTAATCAAAATAGAGATGAAGACAGCTTCGCCAAGGTCTGAAAGCTCACTTTGTTATTCCAGTCTTCACTTAATAGTAAGCAATATATCCTTTGGGGAAAAAAAATATATCCTTCGCTTGATGAGACACAGAGTGGATTTGAATCCGTTGTTATTCTGAAAAGTTAAGATTTCTTCGCAAGAAAATGCTTCTTATAAATATGTGGAGGAAGACATGTATTTCAACGGCTAAAAAACACCGTTCCCACCATTTCGTAAGGAGAAGAAATTATGATTTAATCAAAATAGAGATGAAGAGAGCTTCGCCAAGGTCTGAAAGCTCACTTTGTTATTCCAGTCTTCACTTTATAGTAAGCAATATATCCTTTAATAGTAAGCAATATATCCTTAGGGAAAGTTCTTCGTTTGATGAGACACAGAGTGGATTTGAATCCGTTGTTGTTCTGCAAAGTTAAGATTTCTTCGCAAGAAAATGCTTCTTATAAACATGTGGAGGAAGACATGTATTTCAACGGCTAAAAAACACCGTTCCCACCATTTCATAATGAGAAGAAATTATGATTTAATCAAAATAAAGAGATTTAGGGCAACTGTCAACAAATTTTAAAATTTATTCATATCCTAAATTTGCATTTCAAATCATCTCAGAACAGGAATGAAAAGGTGATTTTAAAGCACGAAATATTTTAATTGGTTACACAGTGTGTAAATGTACAGTCGCTCAAAAAAGTATCCGAACCCCATGGTTGATTACAGAATTCAGAAAAAACATCTGGCAACGATTTTTTTTATAAATTAGTGATCTGGCAACCTTCGTGTCACGTGACACGAAGGTTGCCAGATCACTAATTTATAAAAAAAATCGTTGCCAGATGTTTTTTCTGAATTCTGTAATTAACCATGGGGTTCGCATACTTTTTTGAGCGACTGTACGAGTTCATGATAAATAATTATAATTTCCAAATGGAATTATATACTAATTAGTAAACTATATGTATTTTAAATGAGAGAGATTGTTTTATTCGAAAATTATTGTTGAAGATATTTAAAATTTTTTAAAGTCTTGATTGCATTGTATAAACTGATGTTTATTAAAATGATAGCATTTACAATATATATATAGTACAGCCGTCCCATGGCCGAGTGGTTAGCATGCTTGACTACTGATCTAAGGGACTTGACTACTGATCTGGGTTCGAGTCCCGGGTAAGGCATGGCTGTATGTGTCGTTTTTCTGCTGAGGTCCTGCCATCCTCTCAGACCTTCTACTTTGGCATATAAACTGACAGGCTCCTGTCAGACCTCTGTGGCAAGCAGCTGCTTGAGAGGGTATTTATTTTTATTTTATTTACATTGGATCGTTTGAGCTCACAAAAACCTGGATCGTGTGGGCCCACTCACAGAAATACTGAGCGTGTGCAGTTACCGTTCACAGCAAACTGGAGCGTGTGCAGTAACTGCACACGCTCCAGTTTGCTGTGAACGGTAACTGGAGCGTGTACAGTTGCAGTACACATTTCTGAGGTCCTGCCATCCTCTCAGACCTTCTACTACGGCATATAAACTGACAGGCTCCTGTCAGACCTCTGTGGCAAGCAACTGCTTGAGGGGGTATTTATTTTTATTTTATTTACATTGGATCGTGTGAGCTCACAAAGAACTGGATCGTGTGGGCTCACTCACGGAAATATTGAGCGTGTGCAGTTATCGTTCACAGCAAACTGGAGCGTGTGCAGTAACTGCACACGCTCCAGTTTGCTGTGAACGGTAACTGGAGTGTGTACAGTTGCTGTACACGTTCCTGAGGTCCTGCCATCCTCTCAGACCTTCTACTCTGGCATATAAACTGACAGGCTCCTGTCAGACCTCTGTGGCAAGCAGCTGCTTGAGGGGGTATTTATTATTTATTATATATAGTACAGTTTATTCCTTAGGCAAACCTTTTTACTTTTTTGTAATAATATGTTACTGAAATCACCATATCAAGTAATATATTTAAGCGAAAAGAGCAGAGAATTTTCTATGCAGAGTTCAGATTTGGATTCTTTTTGTCTCCCTTTCTGAAAGGACTCCAATGAGCCAACGTTGAGTGGTTGTCAAGGGACTTGTCTAACGACTTTAAAAAAAAAGAATCCCGAGCGATACGACACCGAAAGAGTGAAAAAACCGAACGATTAAAGGGGAGACGCAGGCTTTGGGCAATGAGAAATAACTGTTGCCAGCGAAGTGTTGATTTGCACTCGACCTTGGTGCACGGCCTCATTCATCACGTGCCACCCGCTTCTGACATCCCTTTCCCCAGATGATCCCCGTGTTCACTGGCAGGAAGGGTGGGGGATTTCATCCAGCCAATCATGAATAATAAAGAAACGCAGCGTTCCATTCATCAGCGGGAAGGTCAGGCACCAGGGCGAAACAAAGCAAGCGAGCAGCTCGTTCCTGCGTCACGTGATTCAGAATGATTCTTTTTTTTCTTTCATGCAGATTGCTATCCAAAATATCATCAGAAATGTCACTTTTGCTGAGATTGTTTACTATTGCTGTGCTCATACCTATTATACGCGAAGGACTTTCGTAAGCTTGGGTTGTTGGGTTGTTTTACCTCTGAGCGGCACTTTTTTGCTCATCATGGGCTAAATGGCCAGGTCACATGGACCCCGAAGGCTCAGAGAAGGTTGGGGGAGGGGACCCACTGGCACAGCTGTTGGGAGACAGATGGTAGCCTCCCGTCAAGGCCATCCAGCGTGTTCTTTAACGTGCACAGGGTATGGCTCTCCTGCACACGGTACCACGGCTTAACGTTCCATCCGACGGACGGCGGCCTTTCCAAGCCCATCGGTGTCCCCTACTGACCGTGGGCAGGGCGGGGAATTTTGCGGAGATAAATCTCAACGCTGACCCAGCTGGGACTCGAACCTGGGAACTACAGATTACGAGCCTGGCGCGCTACCGACTGAGCCACCCCCGCCCCTACGCCTTTAGTGATGGAGATTCTGTTAAGTATCAGTGGAAAATGTACTACTGCCTCATGTCGTGTTCTTTCATTTCCTACGAAATTTCTCTGGAATTTCAACCGGGACATCAAAGAGTTGATAGCAGAAGGAAAAGATTTGAATCGATCCAAGGCTTCTTGTTCCCTTTTCGTATCTGTTTTCCAGAGCTCTTCCACTCGAAGACCGATCTTCAGACTTATTCCCATCCAATGAGGTTTCTCTTGTCCCTGATTTATATTCCTCTCCCCTATTTGCGTATCTCGTATCATTTAAATTTCATCCGTTTAGTAGATGCCTTTGTGAGTCAAGCAGGTCGATTTTTTAGGAAACTTCTTCCTTAGCGGAGGTGTTTTTTTTTAATGAGTTCAAAAGTTCGGAAGATAAAAAAACAGTCTCTCTACACACACACACACACAAAAAAAAACCACCTCTTCTCTAAATCGCTTATTTGAAGTTAGAATTGAAATTAGGAGTTCGGTCGTTCCTCGATATTTCGTTTTATTACTTTAATGGAAGTTTAACTCATATTCTCGTGTTTGAAGCTGGGAAGCGGGGGGGGGGAGGAGAGATCTGTTGAAAAACTATATTTCAATATGCAGCAAAGAGAAAAAAAAATCCTCACATACCACGATACAACCATTAATTAAAATGAAAGGCAATCTGTTCTTTTCTTTTTTACCCTCTTTCTCCTCTTTTCTTTTTTCTTCATCTGAATCCTCTCCCCACCGAGATATGCTGAGTGAGGGAAATATCATCGATTTGCGTGGTGCACGAGGCAGGCATCGGGTATCGGCAATCGGCCAGCCGATAAGTGTCGAGCAGAATGGAGATCTGAAAAAAAAAAAGACCAAAGACGAAAAGAAAAACCTTCTCATTTTCCGTCGATTTCTTTTCCTTTTTTTTCTTGTTTCGTTTTATCGATTTCCTATAATTGCTACCAGGGGAAGACTTTTGCCTTTTTTTTCGTTTCTTTTAAATCTAATTCGCATTTTTTTTTTATTTTTCTTCGTTAATGAACTATAACCTTTCCAAGTTGAATTCAAACGAGGGGAAAATTCGTGTAAAATTTGTTTAATCCGTTCTGTACGGATTTGATGTGTGAGACTTTATCTCCGACGAATGTGTTTTCGGTTATTTGATAGACAATTAGTTGGAGTGATTTACCTCTGAGAGGCACTTTTTTGCCCACAGTGGGAAAATGTCTAAATCACAAAGACCCCGAGTGTTCAGAGAAGGTTAGAAGGAGGAAACCCACTGGATAGCTATTATGAGACAATGGTAATCTCCCTTCAAGGCCATCCAGCGTGTTCTTTAACGTGCTCAGAGTATGACTCTCCCCACATGGAAACATGGCTTTACGTCCCATCCGACGGACGGCACCCTTCCCTAGCCGATCGGTGTCCCTTACTGCCCGAGGCAGGGTAGTGGGGGGGGGGGGGGAGCGTGCGGAGATTAAATCACAATGTCGGCACAGATGAGACTCGAACCTGGGAGCTGCCTATTGCGAGCTTCGCGCGCTACCAACTGAGTTACTCCAGCCGCTATAGACAATATATTTGCGTATTTACAATATATTGAATGCATATATAGTGATGAATTTAATTGTTGCTGGGTGGTGGTTTCTGTAGACACAGAAGGATGATAGATTTGGGTTGTTTTACCTCTGGGAGGCACTTTTTTGCACACCATAGGCTAAATGGCCAGGTCACATGGACCCCGAAGGCTCAGAGAAGGTTGGGGGAGGGGACCCACTGGATCAGCTGTTGGGAGACAGATGGTAGCCTCCCGTCAAGGCCATCCAGCGTGTTCTTTAACGTGCACAGGGTATGGTTCTCCCGCACACGGGGCCACGGCTTAACGTCCCATCCGACGGACGGCGGCCTTTCCAAGCCCATCGGTGTCCCCTACTGACCGTGGGCAGGGCGGGGAATTTTGCTGAGATAAATCTCAACGCTGACCCAGCTGGGACTCGAACCTGGGAACTACAGATTACGAGCCTGGCGCGCTACCGACTGAGCCACCCCCGCCCCAAAAAGGATGATAGAGTTATTGGAGCTGGGTTATCAACATCATTACCAGCACATCATTAACATCATTATCATTACTTGAGAGACTTTTTTTCATCTATTGCTACAAAAGAGAATATTTTACAATTGCTCCATTTCAGCAGAAAATACCACCTTCAGAATAATCCCATTGGGGGCTTCAAGTAGACACGGCACTGAAACAGTTAGGGTTAAGATGAAAGTTAAGCTGCTTCGTATATCTAATGTCTGTGTGATGTCCTAAACCGAACAGAAGAGAGACAATGAAATTACTACTTAATTCTCTTCGGTGAAATTACAGGTTCGCGGGTTTTTAAGCCCGTGCCACAGCACGCCTTTGAAGAAACTGGTGTCGAATGATGAATAACAACAGCCCATTAATTACTGCACGAGAGTTAGATAGGGACGACACAGTTTTATTTATAATATACAGGGTGATTCAAAACTTATCGTTCAAATTTCGTGGGGAGGTAGGGAATACGTCAGGAAACCGATTTCACATAGGAAAGTATGTCCGCAAACGTCATCTACATGAACAAAATGGACAAGTAAAGTGAACACAAGGAAACAGTACAGTTAAGTGGTAACGAATGCGACTTTTATTCCAACAAAGTAAAGTACAGGTTCACAGTAGGTGCTCAGAATTGCGACCATTTACACGGACACAGGATTCACAGCGCCGTTGCATTGACCGCCGAACATTTTCAAAAACGCCTGGCATATCACGGACAATGCCTGCGGCGGCCACTATTCGTTCAACAAGGTCCATTTCACTGTCGACGGGGGTCTCGTACACATGGTCGTTCATGGCCCCCCACAAAAAGAAATCCTTGGGCGATAAATCAGGTGACCTGGGTGGCCAAGCGATCGGTCCACCTCTACCGATCCATCGAGCTCCGAATGTTCGGTTCAGATAATAACGCGCAACAATTGTGCTATGGACTGGAGCCCCGTCATGTTGATACCACATATCTCGACGGATATGCGCAGGAACAGCGCCCAGAAAAGTCGGTAACACTGTCTCGAGAAATATTAGGTATTTCCGGCCGTCCAATCGGGGCGGTAGCAAGTAAGGTCCGAACAAACAGTCACCAATGATTCCAGCAAACACATTTACGGCAAAACGATGTTGCGCAGCGTGACTTCTCGTACCATGCGGGTTGTCGTAAGCCCACACATGTGAATTGTGTGTATTGAACACACCTTCACGAGTGAATGAAGCTTCATCTATAATAAGGACAGAAGCTGGAAAACTGGGGTCCACGGCACCTTTCTGCATGAACCATTGTGCAAATTCCACACGCTTCGGATAATCGTCAGGATGCAGTAACTGCACCCTTTGCAGATGGTAAGGATGCACACGTTCCTCGTGCAGTATCCGCCACACTGCTGACTGAGAGACCCCAAGCTGCTGAGCAATAGCTCGTGTGCTGGTATTCGGATTATTTTCGATGGACTGTAGGACTTGTTCTGCGACATTGACAGTCCGCGTCAGTCGTCTTCTCCCCGTATCCTGCATGTTGCTGCGCAGTGAACCACGTTCGCGCAGATTGCGATGCACACGTGCGAACATTTGATGCTGCGGTATTCTTCTGTTGGGGTATCGGTCTTCGTAAACTTGCCTAGCTCGGGACCGCTTTCGCCAGCTGCCCCATATGCGAGATGCATATCCGCTACCTCTTGATGCGTAAAACGATTCATCTTATCACTAGTAAGTCAGCTCGTACACTGATGACAGCGGGAGTGGTCTGGCGAGCTGTACACTGGTTGAGTACACACAGCACCCTCTACATACGCATGCGTACATTTGCAGACATTCTTTCCTAGGTGAAATCTGTTTCCTGACGTATTCCCTACCTCCCCACGAAATTTGAACGATAAGTTTTGAATCACCCTGTATACAGCTACGTGTTGGGAATGAGCTGAACTCCGTGGGCCTTTGCTGCCTTGCTGCTACAAACATTAATACACTGAGGTGGAGAATCGTACACTCTGCAAGTTCTCACTTTACAGACCTCAAACTCGGCGAAAGGATAACCAACCTTTGCCTACAATGTGGTTCCTTTGAATCCACAAAAATAAAAAGACAGATTCTCCAAGAATTTTTATTCCCTCTTGAAATCGCACCCTCACTTCAAGGGTTACTTTTGAGAAAGGTGGCGTCCCTTTGATGCGTTTTGAAAGGGCATCTTCGTTTGACAGCTATGCACAGACTAA
Organism: Ryuthela nishihirai; assembly: GCA_038380435.1. Taxonomy (NCBI): domain Eukaryota; kingdom Metazoa; phylum Arthropoda; class Arachnida; order Araneae; family Heptathelidae; genus Ryuthela; species Ryuthela nishihirai. The sequence goes on along the minus strand of JAWZYU010000019.1, from coordinate 65,793,123 downwards.
AGCTTCAAATCTACCGCCTAGCCTCGTGCACGGAACTACCGCCTTAGGCTAGTCACCTACGCACAGAATAAAGCTTCAAATCTACCGCCTAGCCTCGTGCACGGAACTAGCGCTTTAGGATAGTCAGCTACACACAGACTAAAGCTTCAAATCTACCGCCTAGCCTCGTGCACGGAACTACCGCCTTAGGCTAGTCACCTACGCACAGAATAAAGCTTCAAATCTACCGCCTAGCCTCGTGCACGGAACTAGCGCTTTAGGATAGTCAGCTACACACAGACTAAAGCTTCAAATCTACCGCCTAGCCTCGTGCACGGAACTAGCGCCTTAGGCTAGTCAGCTACGCACAGACTAAAGCTTCAATACTACCGCCTAGCCTCGTGCACAGAACTAGCGCCTTAGGCTAGTCAGCTACGCACAGACTAAAGCTTCAAATCTACTGCCTAGCCTCGTGCACGGAACTAGCACCTTAGGCTAGTCAGCTACACACAGACTAAAGCTTCAAATCTACCACCTAGCCTCGTGCACGGAACTAGTGCTTTAGGCTAGTCAGCTACGCACAGACTAAAGCTTCAAATCTACCGCCTAGCCTCGTGCATGGAACTAGTGCCTTAGGCTAGTCAGCTACGCACAGACTAAAGCTTCAAATCTACCACCTAGCCTTGTGCATGGAACTAGCGCCTTAGGCTAGTAGGCTACGCACAGACTAAAGCTTCAAATCTACTGCCTAGCATCGTGCACGGAACTAGCGCCTTAGGCTAGTCAGCTACGCACAGACTAAAGCTTCAAATCTACCGCCTAGCCTCGTGCACGGAACTAGCGCCTTAGGCTAGTCAGCTACACACAGACTAAAGCTTCAAATCTACTGCCTAGCCTCGTTCATGGAACTAGCGCCTTAGGCTAGTTAGCTACACACAGACTAAAGCTTCAAATCTACCGCCTAGCCTCGTGCACGGAACTAGCGTCTTAGGCTAGTCAGCTACGCACAGACTAAATCTTCAAATCTACCACCTAGCCTCGTGCACGGAACTAGCGCCTTAGGCTAGTCAGCTACACACAGACTAAAGCTTCAAATCTACCGCTTAGCCTCGTGCACGGAACTAGCGCCTTAGGCTAGTCAGCTACACACAGACTAAAGCTTCAAATCTACCGCCTAGCCTCGTGCACAGAACTAGCGCCTTAGGCTAGTCAGCTTCGCACAGACTAAATCTTCAAATCTACCACCTAGCCTCATGCACGGAACTAGCGCCTTAGGCTAGTCAGCTACGCACAGACTAAAGCTTCAAATCTACTGCCTAGCCTCGTGCATGGAACTAGCGCCTTAGGCTAGTTAGCTACACACAGACTAAAGCTTCAAATCTACCGCCTAGCCTCATGCACGGAACTAGCGCCTTAGGCTAGTCAGCTACGCACAGACTAAAGCTTCAAATTTACCGCCTAGCCTCGTGCACGGAACTAGCGCCTTAGGCTAGTCAGCTACACACAGACTAAAGCTTCAAATCTACCGCTTAGCCTCGTGCACGGAACTAGCGCCTTAGGCTAGTCAGCTACGCACAGACTAAATCTTCAAATCTACCGCCTAGCCTCGTGCACGGAACTAGCACCTTAGGCTAGTCAGCTACGCACAGACTAAAGCTTCAAATCTACCGCCTAGCCTAGTGCACGGAACTAGCGCCTTAGGCTAGTCAGCTACGCACAGACTAAATCTTCAAATCTACCACCTAGCCTCGTGCACGGAACTAGCGCCTTAGGCTAGTCAGGTACGCACAGACTAAATCTTCAAATCTACCGCCTAGCCTCGTGCACGGAACTAGCGCCTTAGGCTAGTCAGCTACGCACAGACTAAAGCTTCAAATCTACCGCCTAGCCTCGTGCACGGAACTAGCGCCTTAGGCTAGTCAGCTACGCACAGACTAAAGCTTCAAATCTACCACCTAGCCTCGTGCACGGAACTAGCGCCTTAGGCTAGTCAGCTTCACACAGACTAAAGCTCCAAATCTACCGCCTAGCCTCGTGCACGGAACTAGCACCTTAGGCTAGTCAGCTACGCACAGAGTAAATCTTCAAATCTACCACCTAGCCTCGTGCACGGAACTAGCGCCTTAGGCTAGTCAGCTACGCACAGACTAAATCTTCAAATCTACCGCCTAGCCTCGTGCACGGAACTAGCGCCTTAGGCTAGTCAGCTACGCACAGACTAAAGCTTCAAATCTACCGCCTAGCCTCGTGCACGGAACTAGCGCCTTAGGCTAGTCAGCTACGCACAGACTAAAGCTTCAAATCTACCACTTAGCCTCGTGCACGGAACTAGCGCCTTAGGCTAGTCAGCTTCACACAGCTTAAAGCTCCAAATCTACCGCCTAGCCTCGTGCACGGAACTAGCGCCTTAGGCTAGTCAGCTACGCACAGACTAAACTTCAAATCTACCACCTAGCCTTGCGTACGGAACTAGCGCCTTAGGCTAGTCAGCTACGCACAGACTAAAGCTCCAAATCCACCACCTAGCCTTATGCACGGAACTAGCGCCTTAGGCTAGTCAGCTACGCACAGACTAAAGCTTCAAATCTACCGCCTAGCCTCGTGCACGGAACTAGCACCTTAGGCTAGTCAGCTACGCTCAGACTAAAGCTTCAAATCTACTGCCTAGCCTCGTGCACGGAACTAGCGCCTTAGGCTAGTCAGCTACGCACAGACTAAAGCTTCAAATATACTGCCTAGCCTCGTGCACGGAACTAGCGCCTTAGGCTAGTCATTTACGGCGTAAACAACTGCTGGCATTCGTCACCACTTACACGGAGCAGCTTTATACCCGAAAAACAACAACAGTGAGTCATCCCAGCACAAACATTTCCAAGAACCATAAAAATATATAAAACAATAAAATATAACAAAAATATGCAATAAATAAATAAATATAAAATTCGAGGGACGTGACACGCCCCTTCTTCAAAGAATTTTATCAGTTTTTATGAGACTTAAAAAACTCGTAGCCTCTTTGTCACTCGAATTTTCTTTGACTCGAATAATGACCCACTGGAAGACTGTCCAGTTAATTAACTATAGTGTTCAAACGTCTCTGCCACTCAGAAGTAAAATTAACATGTGCTTTCAGTGTTCGCCGATGAGTGACCTTCTGTCACCTCCATTTTTACACCTCTATCGAGTTGCCAGTCCCCTTCTCTCATTGCAATCGCGAGACTAATTACAACACCCACCCCCTCCCCGGAACTCCATTGTGGTAATGGCCCTGATCCAGCCGCCAAGAGTTTCTACAGGCACGCTGGCACTGACCTCGGTTCAACGCCTGATGTTGATGACACATCCAAAATACTCCTCTTAGTCTTCCGGGCATCTGGACATCTCTTACTTCCTAGATAATGAAAGGCTTTATCTCTCATCTTACAATTCTTCCGTTTTATTAGGAATCCAATGGCACTATTACTTTCAATCTTCATTCGCGCTTGTTTCTCTAAGGCCTTATTTCCTTTGCCCTCTGACCTTTTCCTAATAACTTTTGGGGCAGGGGTGGCTCAGTCGGTAGCGTGCCAGGCTCGTAATCTGTAGTTCCCAGGTTCGAGTCCCAGCTGGGTTAGCGTTGAGATTTATCTCCGCAAAATTCCCTGCCCACAGTCAGTAGGGGACACCGATTGGCTTGGAAAGGCCGCCGTCCGTCGGATGGGACGTTAAGCCGCGGCTTCGTGTGCAGGAGAGCCTACCCTGCGCACGTTAAAGAACACGCTGGATGGCCTTGACGGGAGACTACCATCTGTCTCCCAACAGCTGTTCCACTGGGTCCCCTCCTCCAACCTTCTCTGAGCCTTCGGGGTCCATGTGACCTGGCCATTTAGCCCATGGTGTGCAAAAAAGTGCCGCTCAGAGGTAAACAAACCCAACCCTAATAACTTTCCTATTTCTTTCGTCGTTACTCTTCACCGAACTGCTGTGTTTATTGGAAACCTTATTCTTAGACGAGCTGCCATCCTTTAAAACAATTCTTTTTGCCTGGTCTCTGTTTACGCCGAATTTACGCTTACTATCAATACACTTTTTATTAATAGTTACTGACCAATTAGGTCTATTTCGGCACTTTCTCCTCTATCTATCTAATTTCCTTATTGACCTTAGCAAACGCTAACAGCTTTTTGACACCCACCAGCCAACACAGGCCACAAATAACTGCAAAACTCAACCACATGTCCCCGGAAGAACTTTTAAGCTAATACACCCCCCTCCAACTTCTCGGGGGGGGGGGGGGCTCAGTCGGTAGCGCGTCAGGCTCGTAATCTGTAGTTCCCAGGTTCGAGTCCCAGCTGGGTCAGCGTTGAAATTTATCTCCGCAAAACTCCCCGCCCTACCCACGGTCAGTAGGGGACACCGATGGGCTTGGAAAGGCCGCCGTCCGTCGGATGGGACGTGAAGCCGTTGCCCCGTGTGCGGGAGAGCCATACCCTGTGCACGTTAAAGAACACGCTGGATGGCATTGACGGGAGGCTACCATCTGTCTCCCAACAGCTGTTCCAGTGGGTCCCCTCACCCAACCTTCTCTGAACCTTCGGGGTCCATGTGACCTGGCCATTTAGCCCATGGTGTGCAAAAAAGTGACGCTCAGAGGTAAAACAACCCAACAACCCCAACTTCTCTCCTCCACCTACGACATGGCACTGTCTTTTTTTTTAACTGCTTCATTCACCAGGCGGCCTGCGGCCACATGCCTGCTCGCCGACATGTAGAGTCGCTGGCATTTCACTGTGCTGATCCCAACCATTGGTCGAATTCAGCTCCCAAAATTGAATTTGCACGTGCACCAGATGACAGAGGGGACCAAGGTCCTTCTTACAAAGTGGTCCAGAAGAAGGAAGATAATGTTTTACTACTACTGCTATCTAATTTCCATCCAATGACTGTATCAACATCAGGACCATTTTTTTGTTAGAACTGCCACTTGGTCAAATTCAATGCCACGTGACACGAAAGTTGGCAGATCACTAATTTCTAAAAAAAAATCGTTGCCAGATATTTTTTCTGAATTCTGTAATCAACCATAGCGTTCAGATACTTTTCTGAGCGACTGTACTTAAATAATAAATAAATACCCCCTCAAGCAGCTGCTTGCCACAGTGGTCTGACAGGAGCCTGTCAGTTTATATGCCATAGTAGAAGATCTGTGAGGATGACAGGACCTCAGCAGAAAAACGACACACACATCCATGCCTTACTCGGGGCTCGAACCCGGTCCCTTAGATCAATAGTCAAGCGTGCTAACCACTCTGCCACGGGACGGCTGACCGTACTTAACGATAATAATATAAGTAAACACAATGCCTTTACGTCTTCTTTCACGATTCTTATTATTGCGATTAAAATTTACTTCTATTAGAGTAAAAGCTGATTTATAAGCTCTGTAGTATTCTACGGTTGACTTGGAAACGAAAATACAGAAATTGGTCCGCAGTTAATATTATCATTATTTCATTTATTCCCTTTCACATTCCAATCGAGATTACACGTGCAGTTATCACGTGCATGATATTGTTTTTCAGGTTCACCACGAGAAATAAATTCCGAGAAGAAACGATCGTGTTGATTTGAAATCGGGTAACTTTAGTCGATTATGGCGCCCGGCCATCAACAGACCATTTCTGTAATCCAAAGAAAGTTGGCGTAATCTCTTTAACGACGTTGGGAATGGGATCTTCTGCATCGGTAGGAAAAAGATCAAATGGAGGAGGAAGAAGATTTACTGATCCGAAAAGAAATGGAGGCTTGAAAGGCAAGACCCATTGAAAAGAAGACAAGATTGTGGCTAATATATGATAGCTATTTGGTCTCCGTTCTCTCTATTCTCAACCGTTACTGGGCTTTCCTCTGTCGAAGTAATATCTCTCTCTCTTCTTTCGCTTCTTGGTTGATGACACAAACCATATGGAAAGAAGATTAAGCGAAGGATTCCAAGGGATCATCCTAATTCACTAGCGTTTGCTCTTCCTAATTTTTATTTATACTATGCATTTTTTTTAAGTTTCCTCTAAATTTGAAAACACGGAAGTTGATGCTCGGTTCAGTCGCATAAAGTGGAAGACTAGGAGCAAAAGAAAAAAGGGAAAAAGATAAGAAAAATAGAGGTGATTCTTCTTGCTCACCCGGCACACAATATTCATGTATGCAGCCTTTATTGCCCGGGCATGTTGTTCTTCCCACGAAAAGCATCGTGGCGTAATTGGATTCTCCTCCAGGCTGTAAGAATTTCTTTTAAAAGATAATGGGTTTAGCAGCTTCTTCGGAACCTTCTGCGGAGATGTTAATGAGTTTGGCAGCACCGCGGCCATCTTGCATGGGGCAGAGCAATATGGAGAGCATTGGGGCAAGCTGCCAGGACGGACTCGATAAACCTTAATCGAGTCCGGAGTCGATGTCTTTGGTACCTCGGATGCGTAATCGGTTCCTGAGGTAAAGATTCACTTTTCCCGCAGAGAAATCGGTTCGTTGAGTTTTTTTCATTTCGATCTTTGAAAGTAATGAATGGAAGATTATTGGGATAGCCGTTGGGTTGGGTTGTTTTACCTCTGAGCGGCACTTTTTTTGCACACCATGGGCTAAATGGGCAGGTCACATGGACCCCGAAGGCTAAGAGAAGGTTGGGGGAGGGGACCCACTGGAACGGCTGTTGGGAGGCAGATGGTAGCCTCCCGTCAAGGCCTTCCAGCGTGTTCTTTAACGTGCACAGGGTATGGCTCTCCCGCACACGGGGCAACGGCTTAACGTCCCATCCGACGGACGGCGGCCTTTCCAAGCCCATCGGTGTCCCCTACTGACCGTGGGCAGGGCGGGGAATTTTGCGGAGATAAATCTCAACGCTGACCCAGCTGGGACTCGAACCTGGGAACTACAGATTACGAGCCTGGCGCGCTACCGACTGAGCCACCCCGCCCCTTGGGATAGCCGATTCGCGATCTAGTTTTCTGTGATGCCAATTGCAGGGTTTGTCTTCTCAAAACAAAATACAGTGGAGATGAAAGAAGATCAAAAACCAGAAAAGAAACAAATGATCGTGAACAGGTTTAAAAAATTTTGTTACCCAATTTTATGTGTTCGTATTGTTGGGTCATCCATCCTAATAAGATGGGATGTCAAGCCGTGGTACCGCTTGCAAGAGAACCGCATAATACTCTGTGCTCGTTGCAGAACAAGCTCGATGTACCTGACGAGGTTGGGGGCGGGGGGCTCAGTGGGTACCGCACCAGCCTCGTAATATTCAGTTTCCAGGTTCGAGTCCCAGCTGGGCCAGCATTGAGATTTATCTCCGCAAAGCTCTTAGCGTTGTCCACGGTCAGTAAGGAACATCGATGGGCTTGAAAAGGCCTCCGTCCATCGGATCGTCGGATGGGATGTTAAAACGTAGTGCCGCATGCGGAAGAGCCATACCCTGTGCCCCTTAGAGAACAAGCTGAATGGCCTTAATGGAAGGCTACCATCTGTTTCCTAACAGCTGTCAAGTGGGTCCCTTACCCCCAACCTTCTCTGAGCCCTTTAAGAGCTCAGAGAAGCTCAAGAGAGAAGGAGAAATGAAAGCTTGTGACGCGGGGAGGGTCATAGGCAATTAAAAATTTCCCCCTCCTTCTTCCCCCCTAAAAAAGGAGAAATATGAAAACGATTGTTCCGCTTTGGAACGCGAGAGCCGAACGTAACAAGCTGTATGTCAAACGAAAGCTTGTAATGTGGGGAATGTTGCGAGCAATACAAATACATTCCCCTTGATTTCTTCCCACCTAAAAAAGGTTAAATGTGAAAGTCTTTTTTTCTACTATATCATCCAAATGCGAGTGCCTACGTTGTTGGGTTGGGTTGTTTTACCTCTGAGCGACACTTTTTTGCACACCATGGGCTAAATGGCCAGGTCACATGGACCCCGAAGGCTCAGAGAAGGTTGGGGGAGGGGACCCACTGGAACAGTTGTTGGGAGACAGATGGTAGCCTCCCGTCAAGGCCATCCAGCGTGTTCTTTAACGTTGTGTTGTTTTACCTCTGAGCATCACTTTTTTGCACACCATGGGCTAAATGGCCAGGTCACATGGACCCCGAAGGCTCAGAGAAGGTTGGAGGAGGGGACCCACTGGAACAGCTGTTGGGAGACAGATGGTAGCCTCCCGTCAAGGCCTTCCAGCTTGTTCTTTAACGTACACAGGGTATGGCTCTCCCGCACACGGGGTCGCGGCTTAACGTCCCATCCGACGGACGACGACCTTTCCAAGCTCATAGGTGTCCCGTACTGACCGTGGGCAGGGCGGGGAATTTTGCGGAGATAAATCTCAACGCTGACCCAGCTGGGACTCGAACCTGGGAACTACAGATTACGAGCCTGGCACGCTACCGACTGAGCCACCCAGCCCCCTCTTCCCACCTAAAAAAGGTTAAATGTGAAAGTCTTTTTTTTCTACTATATCATCCAAATGCGAGTGCCTACAGTTACGAGTTAGGTGTCAAATGAAAGCTCATATAATGACCTTGGTAACCTATTTCGAATTTTACTCCCACCATGTCCCCCCCCCCCCCCGTGATAAAGGTGGGCTGATTTTCGCGGGGGTGGACGAGTTATATCTCAAAATAAAGCTTGTGACGTCTCCACTGTCATGGGCTACCTAAAACACGACTGAAAAAAAAAGGACGGGAAAATGTGACATTTATGAGTCATATGTCAAATAAAAGTTTCTGAGGGTAAGTGTTTTTAGTGATATTAGAGAATTAAAAAACACTACCTGTCTTCCTATATGCGACCTAAAAAGTAGAAAGTAAAACTAAAGCATATCGATGGTGCAATCAGTCACTGAGTTCGTATTCACTTCAAAGGAAGATAGGGCGCAGATTTTCCTATACAATAAGATTGCCGGCATCCTATCTCCTTTGAAGTGAATTGGAATTTTGTGACTGATTGCACCATCGATATGTTTAAGAATATTTTTTATTAATTCCTTAAAACATCCCCCCCCCCAATACCTCACTTTTAAAATTCATTATTTTATTTTTAAACTTAAAAGTTAAATTCATTTTAGTGCTCTTTTCCTGGGTTTAATTTATTCCTAAATCCCCCCCCCCCCTCCCAACACACACACACTCTTCGTTAAATCTTCCTCTTTTGTAATCTCGTTCCCATTTGCTTGAGTTCCCATTTATAAAGTCAGGCAATAGGGTTCGAAAGATTGAGTGCAATTCCATGTCCGTAACGAGAGATTCCTACAGCTGAGACTTATCTCGATGATGAAAAGCACACACGACGTGTGGACCAGAAATGTTTCACTGCGAGAATAAGAGAGACATAACCGAAGCACAATGAAAAACTCGATTAATGTCCTTTCGGCGTTTCACAATTCTTCTGTAGATCCCATTCCCTTAAAGACCCTTCACATTTCTTCTGTGATCCTATTCCCTTAAAGACCCTTCACATTTCTTCTGTGATCCTATTCCCTTAAAGACCCTTCACAATTCTTCTATAGATCCCATACCCTTAAAGACCCTTCACAATTCTTCTGTAGATCCCATTCCCGTAAAGACCCTTCACATTTCTTCTGTGATCCTATTCCCTTAAAGACCTTTCGCAATTCCTCTGTAGGTCCCATTCCCTTAGAAACCCTTCGCAATTCTTCTGTAGGTCCCATTCCCTTAGAGACCCTTCGCAATTCTTCTGTAGGTCCCACTCCCTTAAAGACCCTTCGCAATTCTTCTTTAGGTCCCACTCCCTTAAAGATCCTTCACAATTCTTCTGTAGGTCCCACTCCCTTAGAGACCCTTTGCAATTCTTCTGTAGGTCCCACTCCCTTAGAGACCCTTTGCAATTCTTCTGTAGGTCCCATTCCCTTAGAGACCCTTCGCAATTCTTCTGTAGGTCCCATTCCCTTAGAGACCCTTCGCAATTCTTCTGTAGGTCCCACTCCCTTAAAGACCCTTTGCAATTCTTCTGTAGCTCCCACTCCCTTAGAGACCCTTCGCAATTCTTCTTTAGGTCCCACTCCTTTAAAGATCCTTCACAATTTTTCTGTAGATCCCATTCCCGTAAAGACCCTTCACAATTCTTCTGTAGATCCCATTCCCGTAAAGACCCTTCACAATTCCTCTGTAAGTCCCATTCCCTTGGAGACCCTTCGCAATTCCTCTGTAGGTCCCATTCCCTTAGAGACCCTTCGCAATTCTTCTGTAGGTCCCATTCCCTTGGAGACCCTTCGCAATTCTTATATAGATCTCATTCCCTTACCCTGCGGACATCGAATTGGAGAACTTTAACAAGAATCCGCCTGTTAAGAACTTGCAGTGGCTTTCTTTCCCGTACCAAAGTCCGAGTCATTGGAGTCCTTTAGACTTGTGCCATTCAGATCATTATGTGATATAAGGGATCACCACTAACTTCCAAAGGTCCGCTTATAGGAGGCCCGTAACCAGTTCAAAGCAACAGAGTGAACTTTAGCATTCATGGGAGAGGGCTTTGGCATTTGTAGGGGGAGATGGGGAGCGTTGACCAAAATGTTTTTTTCTAAAGATAAGAATGAAAATACGAGTTTATAATAAAGTGTACGAGCCACAGCAAATATTTGCATGAACATCCCAAATGTAAAGGAATCCTTGTAAAGTAGGAAAATCAAAAGCTTACTAGAGGGAGCTAATCCCCCCCCCGCCCCCCTACCTTTCTGATTTACGGATCTAGTGCAGTTTTAAAACAACGCAACCTAACCCTTCTGCAGTCTCAAGCTTGCTCGATCTTATTTTTACCGTTGTGGCAACATCAAAACCAGTCCGAGCACAATGGCTGATGAAATTTGACCCCGCCGAGCACAATGGCCCCTCCTCTAAAAGGATTTAGACTATTTCTTTTAGAGAACGAAACCATATATAGGCCCAGGATGATTGCATAGGATAACCGCATTTCTGAATTTTATTCCCCATTTCACTGTGGAGTCAAGGGGAGGAGTGATGACCGCGGTATCTCCCCACTTCAAGAATTTGCCACTGGTCGACCCTTCTCCCAAAAAATGTCAAAAAAGAAGTCAAAAATGATTAAAAACTCAAAATTTTCTAGGCTTGGCAAGTTTTGATCTCATTTTCCTCCGAAATGCATATCTGAGAGAGACTGTCTTCCTAGAATCCCGATCCATCATTTAAGAGCATGTCATCCTTCTCTGCGGGGGAGGGGAGCGTCTCCTCGGTGAAGAGGACGAAGAGTAATAGGTAGATGGATGAAACAAGACGAAGCGAAAAGGAAACTTGGCCTCAATAGAAACGACTCCTGGCTGATCCTTCACCCACGTCAGAAACAATCTGTCAGCGGTTTGCTCCTTTCACTTCGATTCTAAAGATCCTGGAAAGTCACGAAAAAGGCAGATTTAGAGATAAAAAGAAAACCTGGTGCAGTTTCTTGTTGAGGCACACTGGAAGGGAAGGAAAAAATTGAAGGAGGTGGGGGAGAAGAGAAAGGAAGGAGAAGAGGGGTGAGATGAATCATCGTTCGTTCCTTTTTTGGCAGCTTTCTTTCTCCCTGCAGACGAAGAGCACTGCCAACAGCCTGACTTCATTCACTTGGCAACGTAAACAAACACGAGTGAGACTCATGAGGTCAACCTCCCCCTCTCCTTCCTCCTCCTCTCCTCCTCACCACCGCATCCCGCACTCTCCATCAGCAGACATCCGACGACAGCAGGAAGTCAGTTAGGAGAGAGCAAAAGAGAAGAGGAAGTGGACGTGTTGAAAAGTTTGCCTTTTTCCTTCCCCGTATTGACCCCTCTTGCGTCCGTTGCACGCTCTCAGGGTGCAAAGACAACACGCCTCCCTCGCCGGAGACTCGCCACGACAAGCGGCCAACTCTGACGTTGATTTTTAATCCGCGCATCACATTGGTTGTTAGTGTTAGCCCACCTGGAGATCGTGTTTTGCTAACGCGCTGCAGCTCCTACTCCCTGTCAACTACAGAAGAATCCGTTCCGATGACACGTAACTGTTTTGGTTCTACCTCCATCTTTGGACAGAGGCAAGTGCACAAAAGCACGTGCCCAGGTGACAGACGTACTTATCCCACATTACGGTAGAAAATCCCCACAAGAATCCTGACATCATATAGGGCCTAGTCTGGACTTTTCGCAACAAACAAAAATTTCCATCGATATCATAAACAAATGTGGGGGTCCCCACCCTACTCAGAGAGTCATATAAACACATAACTATATTTTTTAAAAAGAATGCTTTAAAAAATCTAATTTACGATCGTTTATTAAAAAAAAATCTTTAATTTTACAATAAAAAATTTACAGTGTTTTACAATTAAATTGCGGGGCGCGGGTGGCTCAGTCGGTAGCGCGCCAGGCTCGTAATCTGTAGTTCCCAGGTTCGAGTCCCAGCTGGGTCAGCGTTGAGATTTATCTCCGCAAAATTCCCCGCCCTTCCCACGGACAGTAGGGGACACCGATGGGCTTGGAAATGCCGATGTCCGTCGGATGGGACTTTAAGCCATGGCCCCGTGTGTGGGAGAGCCATACCCTGTGCACGATAAAGAACACGCTGTATGGCCTTGACGGGAGGCTACCATCTGTCTCCCAACAGCTGTTCCAGTGGGTTCCCTCCCCCAACCTTCTCTGAGCCTTCGGGGTCCTTGTGACCTAGCCATTTAGCCCATGGTGTGCAAAAAAGTGCCGCTCAGAGGTAAAACAACACAACGTTAAAGAGCACTCTGGATGGCCTTGACGGGAGGCTACCATCTGTCTCCCAACAGCTGTTCTAGTGGGTCCCCTCCTCCAACCTTCTCTGAGCCTTCGGGGTCCTTGTGACCTGGCCATTTAGCCCATGGTGTGCAAAAAAGTGCCGCTCAGAGGTAAAACAACCCAACCCAAATCTTAAAAATTGAGGTTTAATAATAATAACGATATAAAAATTTAAATTAGGAGACCCAGTTATGAATAAATATGATGACACAACCGTGTTTATTTAATAATGTATGCAAGCCCTACAATCGGAAACTGCTGAAGAAATTTACACCAAATTTCTCGAAAATATTCAGCAGATTGTTTGAATTTGGTTGGAACAACTTAAAAATTTATTCTTCTTTAGTTAAAATTTTTATAAATAAAATGGAGCATTACTAATAAAATTTTCTAAGCATAAGTATGCGCTCATAATTCTTATTATTCTAATGATTTTTGTGCACAGATTAATATTTCTAAAATTATTTGATAAAACAACCCGAGGAAAATGTTTAAAAAAATGAAATTTCTTTGAAAAATATTAACATTAAATTTAAAAAAAATTTATTCAAAAATATTAACGTTATAACGCAATCAATGCTATTCTACTATTTTATTCATCATTATAAGCAAGATGTCTTCTAACAATTTTAAGTTGAAATTATTTCTTTTGTCAGAAAGCATGGAAAAAAAAACTCAGTAGATACTTGAGTTGCGGGTACAGTCGCTCAAAAAAGTATCCGAACATTTTGGTTGATTGCAGAATTCAGAAAAAATATCTGGCAACGATTTTTTTAGAAATTAGTGATCTGGCAACCTTCGTGTCACGTGATTACAGAATTCAGGAAAAATATCTGGAGCGTGTACAGCAACTGTACACGCTCCATTTACCGTTCACAGCAAACTGGAGCGTGTGCAGTTACTGCACACGCTCCAGTTTGCTGTGAACGGTAACTGCACACGCTCAATATTTCCGTGAGTGAGCCCACACGATCCAGGTCTTTGTGAGCTCACACGATCCAATGTGCTGTGAACATTAACCGCAACCGCTCCAGTTTGCTGTGAACGGTAACTGCACACGCTCAATATTTCCGTGAGTGAGCCCACACGATCCAGGTCTTTGTGAGCTCACACGATCCAATGTGCTGTGAACATTAACCGCAACCGCTCCAGTTTGTTGTGAACGGTAACTGCACACGCTCAATATTCCCGTGAGTGAGCTCACACGATCCAATGTACTGTGAACATTAACCGCAACCGCTCCAGTTTGCTGTGAACGGTAACTGCACACGCTCCATATTCATTGAATTATATATTCATACGGATTATATATATTAAAAAATATCCAAACACTATGGTTGATTACAGAATTCAGAAAAAATATCTGCCAACGATTTTTTTAGAAATTGGTGATCTGGCAACCTTCGTGTCACGACGCCAGATCACTAATTTCTAAAAAAAAATCGTTGCCAGATATTTTTCCTGAATTCTGTAATCAACCATAGTGTTCGGATACTTTTTTGAGCGACTGTACTGCTGGAACAAATTTTGTAAGTCTTTGCAATGTTTTGTCTAGTTTTTTTTTTGCAGTAGTGAAAAGTAGTTTCTTTTCTAAAAGTTCTCTTTGCTCTGAAATTCATTTAATAAAATTGAAATTTTATTTCCTTTCATCTGTAATTTTTAGGTTTCATCAAGATGTGAAGTTTTTTTAGCAAATCATTTGTTGAGTCGTTTAATGAGACTGATTTTTATCGATGCTTTCCTGTAGAAAGAGATTTACTGTGCTTTGGAATGCACTCATGCAAATTAATGAAATGAGCTTTCGCTGAAAGAGACTTCAAGTAGAGTAAAAAAATATAACGAATAAATATAAGTAAAGAAAGTGAAAACATTACTTTTTTTAACTTTATGCAGTCCACTTGTTCAAAACATAAAAAAAATTTGGGAAAGGAAAATTTTCAATATCAATAACAATTATGATATATTTTTTATAATATTCCAATAGTCTGTTCTTTAAGGAGTTGCAGATATTGAAACATGAGAATTATCTCCTTTTTTTAACTTATGTACAGTCGCTCAAATAAATATCCGAACACTATGGTTGATTACGGAATTCAGAAAAAAAATCTGGCAACGATTTTTTTAGAAATTAGTGATCTGGCAACCTTCATGTCACGTGACATAAATCCCCAGGGGTAGATGAAATTACTACGGAAATGCTTAGAGCTGGGAATGTTTCTGTTACCACTTCGATGACTGAAATTTTGAATATCTTTTATGATAAATCCATGGTTCCTAAGGATTTTTACCAGAGCTATTATTATCCCTATTTTCAAAAAAGGTGATCGCAGTTCTTTTGATAACTATATAGGGGTATCAGCCTACTCTCTGTTCCAGGTAAAGTTCTTTCCATGATTGTGCTTAATAGAATTAAGAATCTGGTTGACAGTCAATTGCGTGATGAGCAATGTGGATTCAGAAGTGGTAGGGGATGTGTGGATCAGATATTTTCACTAAGGCAGATTCTTGAGAAATGTTTAGAGTTTCAGAAACCTTTGGTTGCTAGCTTTGTTGATTTCAAAAAGGCTTTCGACTCTGTTGATCGTCATAATTTGTGGTTGATTGTGAGATCATATGGTATACCTGACAAGTTAGTTAACATAATGAAAGCTCTCTATAATAACACTGAGGGTAAGGCTTGTAGCAATTGGTTTAGCATTACTTCTAGTGTTCGACAAGGGTGCATTTTGTCTCCTTTTCTCTTTAGCTTCGTTATTGATTATGTTATGCGAAATTCAGTTCGAGGGAAAGAGTTTGGCCTTAAATGGACTGGAGATACGAAAATTTCTGATTTAGATTATGTTGATGAGATAAACTCTTTCATTCGAGCTGTTGATGAGACTGGTAGTAGAGTAGGTTTAGTTATAAGCAGAGAGAAAACTGAAGTGATGAAAATTGGTCAGGCAGGCTGTGATTCAGTTAATCTGAATGGTTGCAGTCTTGAGCAGGTGTCACAGTTTAATTATCTTGGGAGCTATGTAACAGATAATGGTGATGTGCGGCATGAGATTAACAGACGAATAGGGATTGCTACCGGGACTTTTAAGAACCTATGGAGAGTGTGGAGAAATAGGCGTATACACCTAAAGACTAAAATTAGACTGTATAATAGTTTGGTTCTTTCTAGGGTTAGTTATGGTAATGAAACTTGGACGCTGTGTAAACAAGATAACAGGAAACTAGATGCTTTTGATTCTAGATGCTTACGTAGTATCTTGGGCATTAGGTGGTTCAACTTTGTAACTAATGATGAGGTTAGGCAAAGGAGTCTGCAACCTCCTTTAAGCAGCCTATTGTGCAGAGAGAGACTCCGTTAGTTTGGTCATGTTGCCCGTATGGATAATTATAGATTGGTGAATAGGGTTATGAACAGTGTGCCTAAAGGCCTCAGAAAGAAGGGGAGACCTAGGATGCGGTGGGCAGACAATGTCAAACAGGACCTGGTTAGAATTGGTGTGCAGTGGCCAGATGCAGTAGATGTAGCTCAGGATAGATTTGCTTGGAGAACTAAATTGCACGGTCTGGTTGAACCTCCGTAGCCCAGGGCTGCTTGAGGATGATGATGATAATATGAAAATTTTTTTAGAGTTAATCTTTTTCTGGAGGGAGTAAGTTTGATAAAGGCGTGAACTTCAATTTTCATTAAACTCTTGTCTTATGAACATTGAGGAAATCGAATATTTTGATCATTTTCTTTCATCACTTATACATACATAAGTAATATGTATTTACAATGGCTGTTACCTTTTCATCTCTTTTGCTAATAATCTGAGATTTTTGCAGAGTTTATAAATGAGATGGAGACTGTGGGTCTCTAAATATAACTTTGTTCGTTGATTCTACGAAAAAAAATGCATATGTGGTAAAAAAAAACGGAGGATGAAATTGGGAAAAAAAAAATCATTGTAAAAGGCACGCCGATTACATCGCATAAAATAAAAAAAATAATTAATACCCCCTCAAGCAGTTGCTTGCCACAGAGGTCTGACAGGAGCCTGTCAGTTTATATGCCACAGTATGAGATCTGAGAGGATGGCAGGACCTCAGGAACGTGTACAGCAAACTGGTTCACAGCAGACTGGAGCGTGTGCAGATACTGCACACGCTCCAGTTTGCTGTGAACGGTAACCGCACACGCTCAGTATTTCTGTGAGTGGGCCCACACGATCCAGGTTTTTGTGAGCTCACACGATCCAATGTAAATAAAATAAAAATAAATCCCCCCTCAAGCAGCTGCTTGCCACAGAGGTCTGACAGGAGCCTGTCAGTTTATATGCCATAGTAGAAGGTCTGAGAGGATGGCAGGACCTCAGCAGAAAATAGACACACACATCCATGCCTTACCCGGGGCTCGAACCCAGGTCCCTTAGATCAGTAGCCAAGCGCGCTAACCACTCGGCCATGGGACGGCTATTACATCGCTTAAGTTACATAAATTACAAAAAAAAATTGATCCGTTATAAAATGCGAAAAAAGTATTTAAAATACGAAAATTTAAGAAAATAATGTATAACCGAAATAACAATTTAACTTTCCATTTATTTAATCCTTAAAACTGATCCATCAAATCGCAACTATCCCACCAACAAGAATACTTGGCAGAAAATTAACTTTCGATGTTTCATTTGTTATTAGGTCTTTACGTTCGTTATTTTGATAGATCATAAGACAGAAATTAGAAAGGAGCAGTGGACCTTATCTTCTTCGATTTGTAGCATCCACTCGCTAGTCTTCCTCCCACCCATCCCATTCTCTCTATTCGAATGACCGTCGTCATGGTTTCCTCTCTCATGTTAACTACTCAACAAGCCTCGGTCGGCACCATTCGGATCACCCCGAAGGCTATGTATGCATGTGAAGGGATTCAACTGCCTCCTACGCCGCCGCTCGCCCAAGGGGATTCGTTTCCACCTCCGCAGACATCCTCTGCTCGGTGTGCATCCTCCAACTGTGCCCGTTGGCCAACACCACTTGACCAGTTCTACCAGAGAGATCTCAATACGATGCATTTGCTGCGCCCAGCATCTCTGTTCACTGAAGATTCTGCGGACGATTGTAATTCATCCGCTGCAACATTGCAAATCGCTCTTAAGGGTTAAAGCTGGGTTGGTTTTACTCTCTCACTGCTCTCACCTCTCCATCGTGTGTGGGGGGGGGGGCTCAATCGGTAGCGCGTCAGGCTCGTAATCTGTAGTTCCCAGGTTCGAGTCCCAGCTGGGTCAGTGTTGAAATTTATCTCCGCAAAATTCCCCGCCCTGCGCAAGGTCAGTAGGGGACACCGATGGGCTTGGAAAGGCCGCCGTCCGTCGGATGGGACGTTAAGCCGTGGCCCCGTGTGCGGGAGAGCCATACCCTGTGCACGTTAAAGAACACGCTGGATGGCCTTGACGAGAGGCTACCATCTGTCTCCCAACAGCTGTTCCAGTGGGTCCCCTCCCCCAACCTTCTCTGAGCCTTCGGGGTCCATGTGACCTGGCCATTTAGCCCATTGTGTGCAAAAAAGTGCCGCTCAGAGGTAAAACAACCCAACCCAACTCCATCGTGTTTCCATTTGCAACGTTCTCACTGTGTTTACGTTGGAATATCTTCGATGTGACGTCAAATGTTTGCAAATTCAAATTGTTTCTGTGTGATCTCACGAACGAGTGCTACTCTTGTGAGATGCAATTTTTTACAAGCAGCAAAAAATACTAAGAGAGAAAAGGGTGCAGCTGCTTTACAGTCGCTCAAAAAAGTATCCGAACGCTACGGTTGATTACAGAATTCAGAAAAAATATCTGGCAACGATTTTTTTTTATAGAAATTAGTGATCTGTCACGTGACACGAAGGTTGCCACATCACTAATTTCTATAAAAGTAATCGTTGCCAGATATTTTTTCTGAATTCTGTAATTAACCGTAGCGTTCGGATACTTTTTTGAGCGACTGTACGTAGAGAAAGACAGGAGGATGCAGAGTTGTGTAGGGTTGTTTTACCTCTGAGCGGCACTTTTTTGCACACCATGGGCTAAATGGCCAGGTCACATGGACCCCGAAGGTTCAGAGAAGATTGGGGGAGAGGATCCACTGGAATAGCTGTTGGGAGAAAGATGGTAGCCTCCCGTCAAGGCCATCCAGCGTGTTCTTTAACGTTGGGTTGTTTTACCTCTGAGAGGCTCTTTTTTGCACACCATGGACTAAATGGCCAGGTTACAAGGACCCCGAAGGTTCAGAGAAGGTTGGGGGAGGGGACCCACTGGAATAGCTGTTGGGAGAAAGATGGTAAGCCTACCATCGAGGCCATCCAGCGTGTTCTTTAACGTTGGGTTGTTTTACCTCTGAGCGGCACTTTTTTGCACACCATGGGCTAAATGGCCAGGTCACATGGACCCCGAAGGCTCAGAGAAGGTTGGGGGAGGGGACCCACTGGAACAGCTGTTGGGATACAGATGGTAGCCTCCCGTCAAGGCCATCCAGCGTGTTCTTTAACGTGCACAGGGTATGGCTCTCCCGCACACGGTGCCACGGCTTAACGTCGCATCCGACGGACGGCGGCATTTCCAAGCCCATCGGTGTCCCCTACTGACCGTGGGCAGGGCGGGGAATTTTGCGGAGATAAATCTCAAAGCTTACCCAGCTGGGACTCGAACCTGGGAACTACAGATTACGAGCCTGGCGCGCTACCGACTGAGCCACCCCGCCCCTATTTTTGATGTCTTTCTGCTGAGGTCTCGCCTTCCTCAAAGACCTTCGACTGTGGTGTATAAAGTAACAGGCTCCTGTGAGACCTCTTTGGTAAGCAGCTGCTTGAGGGGGAAGGTTTTTTGTCATCTATATATCATTCAAAATCTATATTCACAAAGATTTGATTGAGTTCTATATTTTTATTCGCACTTTCGTATAAAAAGATTACTTAAGAAATTACTGAATTTTGAATCTAACTCTCTATCCATATAATATGGGTATCTCTACCCCCTCCCCCAAGAAAAAAGTGGTCTTTGAGTGCATATATTTCATGCAAAATGTGTCTTGTTCATATGCATTTACACATTCGTATCAGAATAATATGACCTCCTACCATACATATACTATAGTAGGTGGTCATATTATTCTGAGTTGGGTTGTTTTATCTCTGTGCGGCACTTTTATGCACACCATGGGCTAAATGGCAAGGTCACATGGACCCCGAAGGCTCAAAGAAGGTTGGGGGAGGGAACCCACTGGAATGGCTGTTGGGAGACAGATGGTAGCCTCCCATTAAGGCCATCCAGCGTGTTCTTTAACGATGGGTTGTTTTACCTCTGAGTGGCACTTTTATGCACACCATGGGCTAAATGGCAAGGTCACATGGACCCCGAAGGCTCAGAGAAGGTTGGGGGAGGGGACCCACTGGAACGGTTGTTGGGAGACAGATGGTAGCCTACCATTAAGGCCATCCAGCCTGTTCTTTGGCGTGCACACGGTGTGGCTCTCCCGCACACGGCGCCACGGTTTTAACGTCCCATCCGACGAACGGAAGCCTTTCCAAGTACATCGGTGTCCCCTACTGACCCTGGGCAAGGCTGAGAAATTTGCGGAGATATATCTCAACGCTGACCCAACTGGGACTCGAACCTGGGAAGTACATATTATTCCGATACAACTGTGTATATATTTAGTAAAATTAAAAGTGAAAAATCAAAGGCACGATTCTGAATAATGAAGCAACTTTTATATTTTCCATAATTAAAATATTTCTATTTGTAAAAGCAAAATACAGACTGATGGAAGACCCTGTATGGCACATGCTCTGCTTAAACAGAATGACAACTCTACCTAAAAAAAAGTGATCTAATCTTTACTTCAAATAATGTCTTTGCAAAGAGACAGAATGTCAGTTCACCGTTCACAATATTTGACATTGCCTTTTTCTTTCGGTCGTTTGATTCCCTGACGGAAATAATTCAGTTAAAAGGAACATTGGGAATTTTTCTTCTTACTGCATTTTTGTAAACCTAAGTTACTTAATGCAATGTTATAGCTTTTGTAACTCTGCCAGAAAAGTTTTCTCTGCGCAGTAGGACTCAAGGCACATCAATCGCACACTCTTAATGTACGACCACACCGAAAGTAGTTTAGAATTATTAACTGTTTCACAATGTTTTGGGGTCTTAAACCAAAATGATTTCCAAGAAAAGTGACCTCGCAGCAAACTGAAGTTGGACGAGCAACCTCACTCGTCCTAGTCTTCTGTGAAGTCAACTTTGTTAATTGGATTGTTTTACCTCTGGGCGATACTTTTTTTACACACAACTGGCTAAATGGCCAAGTCGCAAGGACCCCAAGGGGTCAGAGGAGGTTGTGGGAATGGGTCTCACTGGGAAGCTGAGGAGACAGATGGTAACCTCCTGTCAAGGCCATCTAGCCTGTTCTTTAACGTGCACGGGATATTGCTTTCCCGCACGCGTGGGGCGGGGGTGGCTCAGTCGGTAGTGCGCCAGGCCCGTATTCTGCAGTTTCCAGGTTCTAGTCCCAGCTGGGTCAGCGTTGAGACTTATCTCAGCAAAACTCCCCGCCCTGCCCACGGTCAGATGGGGACACCGATGGGCTTCGAAAGGCCCATCGGTGTCTCCTACTGATCCGTCGGATGGGACGTTAAGCCGTGGTCCCGTGTATGTGTGGGGCGGGGGTGGCTCAGTCGGTAGCGCGCCAGGCTCGTAATCTGTAGTTCCCAGGTTCGAGTCCCAGCTGGGTAAGCGTTGAGATTTATCTCCGCAAAATTCCCCGCCTTGCCCACGGTCAGTATGGGACACCGATCAGCTTGGAAAGGCCGCCGTCCGTCGGATGGGACGTTAAGCCGTGGCCCCGTGTGCGGGAGAGCCATACCCTGTGCACGTTACAGAACACGCTGGATGGCCTTGACACGGGTCTACCATCTGTCTCCCAACAGCTGTTCCAGTGGGTCCCCTCCCCCAACCTTCTCTGAGCCTTCGGGGTCCATGTGACCTGGCCATTTAGCCCATGGTGTGCAAAAAAGTGCCGCTCAGAGGTAAAACAACCCAACTAGTGTATGTGAGAGAGCCATACCCTGTGTATGTTAAAGAACACGCTGAATGGGCTTGACGGCAGACTACCATCTGTCTCCCCACAGCTGTTCCAGTGGTTCCCCTCACACAACCTTCTCTGAGTCTTCGGGGTCCTTGTGACCTGCCATTTAGTCCATGGTGAGCAAAAAAAGTGCCGCTCAGAGGTAAAACAACCCAACAAATCTCCCGCACGCGTGGCCACGGCTTTACGTCCCATTCATTCTACACCACGAGTTTTTTTTTTTTTTCAGTACGTCATTCCACTCCACAAGTGTTTTTAGCATTTCCAACGAGAACGAAACTGTTGAGGAGATTTGAGTTACCTCTGAGCTGCTCGTTTTTGCACACAGTGGGCTAAATGGCCAGATCATAAGGACCCCCAGGAGCTCAGAGATGTTTGGAGGAAGAGAGCCCATTGGAGAGCTGTTATGAGACAGATGGTAGACTCCCGTCAAGGCCATCCAGCGTGTTCTTTAGCATGCACAAAGTATATTTCTCCTGGGCATTCTCACTTTGACTGAAGGTAGGATAGGCATTTAGCGGAGACAAATCTCAACGCTGTCACAAGAAGGACTCAAACTTAGGAATTTCTGATTACCTAGGAATTTCTGATTACGAGCCTGGCTTGCTATCGACTGACCCAACATTACCCGTTATTTCAAATTTGTTTTTCTAATATAAAAACACCACAATAAACACACGTATTTTGCGAAGTTAATGATAATAAAAAAATTAAAAAATACCCCCTCAATCAGCTGCTTGCCACAGAGCAGCCTGTCAGTTTATATGCCACAGTAGAAGATCTGAGAGGATGGCAGGACCTCAGCAGAAAAACGACACAAACAGCCATGCCTTATCCGGCCCCCCCGATAGGGGACCACCTTGTCGTGGTGGGGGGGCCTAGGGCCCAGCAACCCGGCTGAAGGCTGTGCCGACCGGATTGGTCCCCCGGTTGGACATGGCTAAACCCAACCGAGATTGAAGATGCTGCTAACCGGCTTGATTGCCGGTCGGATGGTGACGGCGTCGGAGACCTCACCTATCAGGAGACCTGTGTGGTCTGTTCGACGGCTCTGCCGAAAGGTCTGAGCCCGCCTTGTAGGCACGAGCTGTCAAAAAAGTCTGGGTCTTAGTAAGAGTCTCCACCCCGGGTGCCGATCGAGCTTGGATCTATATATCCTTGCACATTTGCAAACCGGGGAATAGATTAAAGTAAGGTTTCTTCCGGTGGTCAGCTTTCCTTCTATAGGACTGCTGCCATGTGAGGCTGGGGTTGAGGTGCGCTTATAGGGCGTATTCCTTGCCCCCGGCTCTAGATAAGCACGGCTCTTCATAACCAGGTAGTGCTGTACAAGCGGAACCGGGAATTGCCGTGGTTGCATAAGATCGCAACAAAAGAGATTCATGCCTTACCCGGGGCTCGAACCCAGGTCCCGTAGATCAGTAGCCAAGCGCGCTAACCACTCGGCCAAGCATATATAAAATTAAACAGCTACAAATATAAGTTATAATCTGACCTTTCTAACAAATATAAATGCCATTACAACATATGTTAAAAATGTCTTCCTTGTTCACGGATGCAGGTTCGCGCTCTTTTTAGCACGTTTGATGCCACCTTGTGAAGCACCTGAAGACTGACTCCTTTGAGATATCCCCAGAGAAAAAAATCTGCAGGTGACAAATCTGGTGATCTCGGAGCCACAAACCTTTAGAAATGAGACCGTCACCGAAAAACGCTGGCAAAAATTACATGGTTTCACGTGGCACCGTCTTGCTGCAAGCAGCAATCGCATTCATCGACCTAAGGGAATGCAGTGAACTGTGTGATGATGTCTTGGTGATCACACTATTCACCATTGTATCAAAAAAAGGGTCCCACTACGCGACAACGTGATACCACAGACACACCACACTCTGATTTTTTGAAAGTTCTAAGGATGTTCCTGAAGCACATTCGGATTTTCAGATGTCCTAATCCTAATGTTTTGACTATTCACAAAGCTACTTAGATGGAGCCAAACTTCGTCACTGAGAAAAACTCTATCAAGCTGCATGCACTCTTCCATGTTGTTCTTCAACAAATGACCGAAACTATCGACGATAAACTCCGCGTCTTTCTTTATTCAGATCCTGGACTCAGTGCACACGATACAAGTTGGGTTGTTTTACCTCTGAGCGGCACTTTTTTGCACACCATGGGCTAAATGGCCAGGTCACAAGGACCCGAAGGCTCAGAGAAGGTTGGGGGAGAGGACCCACTGGAACAGCTGTTGGGAGATAGATGGTAACCTCCCGTCAAGGCCATCTAGTGTGTTCTTTAACGTGCACAGGGTATGGCTCTCCCGTACACGGGGCCACGGTAAATGGTCAGGTCACAGGGACCCAGAAACTTTGGGTTACGCGACTTTTCGATCACCCTCTACTTTACTGTTCGTATCAGATTGGCTTCCTTCACAGCTGTATTGGATGAGAATGACAACATTTAACAGATTATAGGAGATCAGAAGATTCCGTACTTATGTGTTGCTTAGAATTGTCTGAAAATATTTTACTCAAATTCTGATGCGGCAATAAGTCGTCCTTCACACTATAGCCTCGTGTCGCGTTACAAAGCATGCCTACAATTCGCATTAAACTTTTACACACAAAAAAAAGAAGACACGTAGATTAAAACAGAAGATAAAAAGCAAAGAGTCTGTCCTTGGGGTTCACTTCCTATGCAAATGAGCAATGAGAGTCTGGGTTGTGGATTGTTTTACCTCTAAACGGCACTTTTTTGCACACCATGGGCTAAATAGCCAGGTCACATGGACCCCGAAGGCTCAGAGAAGGTTGGTGGAGGGGACCCACTGGAACAGCTGTTGGGAGACAGATGGTAGCCTCCCGTCAAGGCCATCCAGCGTGTTCTTTAATGTTGGGTAGTTTTACCTCTGAGCGGCACTTTTTTGCACACCATGGGCTAAATGGCCAGGTCACAAGGACCCCGAAAGCTGAGAGAAGTTTGGGGGAGGGGACCCACTGGAGCAGCTGTTGGGAGACAGATGGTATCTTCCCGTCAAGGCCATCCAGCGTGTTCTTTAACGTGCACAGAGTATGGCTCTCCCGCACACGGGGCCACGGCTTAACGTCCCATCCGACGGACGGCGGCCTTTCCAAGCCCATCGGTGTCCCCTACTGACCGTGGGCAGGGCGGGGAATTTTTGCGGAGATAAATCTCAACGCTGACCCAGCTGGGACTCGAACCTGGGAACTACAGATTACGAGCCTGGCGCGCTTACCGACTGAGCCACCCCCGCCCGGTAAAAGGAGGTGATCTTACATCAGATTAGTTGCAGACATTCCAGTTGGTGTGAAAGCCCACCTCTGTTGTTTGGAAAGGGTTCTGTTTGCAGACATTCCAGTTGGTGTTGTGTTTGGAAAGGGTTCTGTTTTAAGACTCCAGAAAATTTGGAAATGTTTGTAACACTAAACTCTCGAACTGCTTTCTGCGCTGCCTTAAGTTAAGAAGCAGGACGAAATCGCCAAACGCAGTGAATATATATACAGTGGCCCAAAACATTATCCTAACACTATGGTTGATAACAGAATTCAGAAAAAATATCTGGTAATGATTACATTACCAGATATTTTTTATGAATTCTGTAATCAACCATGGTGTTCGGATATTTTTTTTGAGCGACTGTACATCAAAGATGTTTTGAACGAAACTGCAAAATGTTGAAGTTGGCAAAAGAGCAATTAGCAATAAATCTATCATGTGACGTGCTCTGAGTTACCGGCCGACGATCAATTTATTTTTCATTCTTCAATTTATAGCAAAAAGTGTCTTACTGGAGGCATGTGTGTGTTTGGAGGGGGGGGGGGGGGGTCAGATGGTACCGCGCAACGGTCGTAATCTGCAGTCCCCTGAGCCAACGTTGAGATTTATCTACGGAAAATTCCCATCCCTGCCCTCGGTCAGCAGGGGGACACCGATGGGCTTGGAATGGCTGCCGTTAGTTAGATTGGATTGATTTACCTCTGAGCGGCACTTTTTTGCACACAATGGGCTAAATGACCAGGCCACAAGGACCCCGAAGGCTCAGAGAAGGTTTGGGGGAGGGGACCCACTGGAACAGCTGTTGGGAGACAGATGGTAGCCTCCCGTCAAGGCCATCCAGCGTGTTCTTTAACGTGCACAGGTTATGGTTCTCCCGCACACGGGGCCACGGCTTAACGTCCCATCCGACGGACGGCGGCCTTTCCAAGCCCATCGGTGTCCCCTACTGACCGTGGGCAGGGCGGGGAAATTTTGCGGAGATAGATCTCAACGCTGACCCAGCTGGGACTCGAACCTGGGAACTACAGATTACGAGCCTGGCGCGCTACCGACTGAGCCACCCCCGTTAGTCGGATGTCACGTTAAGCCGTGGCTCCGTCTGCGGGAGAGACACATCCTATTCACGTTAAACAACACGCTGGTTGTTGTTGATGGGAGGCTATCATTTGTCTCCTAATAATTGTCCAATGAGTCCCCTTCCCCCAACGTTCTCTGAGCCTTCGAGGTCCTTGTAACCTGGCCATTTAGGCGGTTGTGTGGAAAAACGTGTCTCTCAGAGGTAAAACAGTCCAACAACATTCGTCCAACTCTTCAATGTCTCTCTCTAATCGTGCGATGTGGATAAAGAGTGCTACAGATGTGGAGAAGGGTTTGGAAAACGGAGCAGAACCAGAAAAGAAAGCGAGCGAAGAGGGTTCCATAGGAAAGAACTGTTACAAGTGAAAGGCTCTCCATAGTTCCATTGGGGCAGGGGTGGCTCAGTCGGTAGCGCGCCAGGCTCGTAATCTGTGGTTCCCAGGTTCGAGTCCCAGTTGGGTCAACGTTGAGATTTATCTCCGCAAAATTCCCCGCCCTGCCCACGGTCAGTAAGGGACACCGATGGGCTTGGAAAGGCCGTCGTCCGTTGGATGGGACGTTAAGCCGTGGCCCCGTGTGCGGGAGAGCCATATCCTGTGCACGTTAAAGAGCACGCTGGATGGCCTTGACGGGAGGCTACCATCTGTCTCCCAACAGCTGTTCCAGTGGGTCCCCTCCTCCAACCTTCTCTGAGCCTTCGGGGTCCATGTGACCTGGCCATTTAGCCCATGGTGTGCAAAAAAGTGCCGCTCAGAGGTAAAACAACCCAAAGTTAAAGAACACGCTGGATGGCCTTGACGGGAGGCTACCACCTGTCTCTCAACAGCTGTGCAGTGGGTCCCCTCCCCCAACCTTCTCTGAGCCTTCGGGGTCCATGTGATCTGGCCATTTAGCCCATGGTGTGCAAAAAAGTGCCGCTCAGAGGTAAAACAACCCAACGTTAAAGAACACGCTGGATGGCCTTGACGGGAGGCTACCACCTGTCTCCCAACAGCTGTTCCAGTGGGTCCCCTCCCCCAACCTTCTCTGAGCCTTCGGGGTCCATGTGACCTGGCCATTTAGCCCATGGTGTGCAAAAAAGTGCCGCTCAGAGGTAAAACAATCCAACAACAACTCCATAGTTCCAAAATATCCAGGACTGAGTGTTGACGAGATGTGGGATTTTGATGCTTGCATTTAGAGGTGAGATTAATGCGGGTCATTAAAGGAGGCAGAGAGAGAGAGTTGGCCCTGTCGTTTGCTGAGAAAGCTTCCTCTTCGGCATTCCTATTAACGTTGGTTTGCCCTTGGTCGTCGAAGGTTAAGTGGATAAACAAGTGGAATTAGCTTCAATGGAGCTGTCAGTGGAATGGACTTGATGACGAGCAGAGCGGATTTCTATCCTCTTATTAGAACAGATGAGATCTCGTGTCGCAAAAGAAGAAAAAGTTGATGGCCACATCTGTTCGGAAATGAAATGTGATTGGCTAGCAATATACGTTGGCAGATATTCACCATCTGTTACTAAATATACTGTTTTTAAAATATGCAACCCCTTGGACGTACCGTAGAAATCTCAATCGTTCTTTTCAGTACAATCCCTTAACCATTGGTTGTCTGTCAAGCGAAATTTACTTCAGATAAGAAAGATGCATAAACTCTCCTCAGTCATAAAAGAAGAAAAACACAAAGATCGGGTCTCTTTCAGAGCAAAACTCTCCTCAGTCATAAAAGAAGAAAAACGCAAAGATCGGGCCTATTTTAAAGAAAAACTCGCCTCAGTCATAAAAGAAGAAAAACACAAAGATCGGGTCTATTTTAAAGAAAAACTCGCCTCGTCATAAAAGAAGAAAAACGCAAAGATCGGGTCTCTTTCAGAGCAAAACTCTCCTCAGTCATAAAAGAAGAAAAGCGCAAAGATCGGGTCTATTTTAAAGAAAAACTCGCCTCAGTCATAAAAGAAGAAAAACACAAAGATCGGGTCTCTTTCAGAGCAAAACTCTCCTCAGTCATAAAAGAAGGAAAACGCAAAGATCGGGCCTATTTTAAAGAAAAACTCGCCTCAGTCATAAAAGAAGAAAAACGCAAAGATCGGGTCTATTTTAAAGAAAAACTCGCCTCGTCATAAAAGAAGAAAAACGCAAAGATCGGGTCTCTTTCAGAGCAAAACTCTCCTCAGTCATAAAAGAAGAAAAACGCAAAGATCGGGTCTATTTTAAAGAAAAACTCGCCACAGTCATAAAAGAAGAAAAACACAAAGATCGGGTCTATTTTAAAGAAAAACTCGCCTCGTCATAAAAGAAGAAAAACGGAAAGATCGGGTCTCTTTCGGAGCAAAACTCTCCTCAGTCATAAAAGAAGAAAAGCGCAAAGATCGGGTTTATTTTAAAGAAAAACTCGCCTCAGTCATAAAAGAAGGAAAACGCAAAGATCGGGCCTATTTTAAAGAAAAACTCGCCTCAGTCATAAAAGAAGAAAAACACAAAGATCGGGTCTATTTTAAAGAAAAACTCGCCTCGTCATAAAAGAAGAAAAACGCAAAGATCGGGTCTCTTTCAGAGCAAAACTCTCCTCAGTCATAAAAGAAGAAAAGCGCAAAGATCGGGTCTATTTTAAAGAAAAACTCGCCTCAGTCATAAAAGAAGAAAAACACAAAGATCGGGACTCTTTCAGAGCAAAACTCTCCTCAGTCATAAAAGAAGAAAAACGCAAAGATCGGGCCTATTTTAAAGAAAAACTCGCCTCAGTCATAAAAGAAGAAAAACACAAAGATCGGGTCTCTTTCAGAGCAAAACTCTCCTCAGTCATAAAAGAAGAAAAACACAAAGATCGGGTCTCTTTCAGAGCAAAACTCTCCTCAGTCATAAAAGAAGGAAAACGCAAAGATCGGGCCTATTTTAAAGAAAAACTCGCCTCAGTCATAAAAGAAGAAAAACACAAAGATCGGGTCTATTTTAAAGAAAAACTCGCCTCGTCATAAAAGAAGAAAAACGCAAAGATCGGGTCTCTTTCAGAGCAAAACTCTCCTCAGTCATAAAAGAAGAAAAGCGCAAAGATCGGGTCTATTTTAAAGAAAAACTCGCCTCAGTCATAAAAGAAGAAAAACACAAAGATCGGGTCTCTTTCAGAGCAAAACTCTCCTCAGTCATAAAAGAAGAAAAACGCAAAGATCGGGTCTATTTTAAAGAAAAACTCGCCACAGTCATAAAAGAAGAAAAACACAAAGATCGGGTCTATTTTAAAGAAAAACTCGCCTCGTCATAAAAGAAGAAAAACGCAAAGATCGGGTCTCTTTCGGAGCAAAACTCTCCTCAGTCATAAAAGAAGAAAAGCGCAAAGATCGGGTCTATTTTAAAGAAAAACTCGCCTCAGTCATAAAAGAAGAAAAACACAAAGATCGGGTCTCTTTCAGAGCAAAACTCTCCTCAGTCATAAAAGAAGAAAAAAGCAAAGATCGGGCCTATTTTAAAGAAAAACTCGCCTCAGTCATAAAAGAAGAAAAACACAAAGATCGGGTCTCTTTCAGAGCAAAACTCTCCTCAGTCATAAAAGAAGAAAAACACAAAGATCGGGTCTCTTTCAGAGCAAAACTCTCCTTAGTCATAAAAGAAGAAAAACGCAAAGATCGGGCCTATTTTAAAGAAAAACTCGCCTCAGTCATAAAAGAAGAAAAACACAAACATCGGGTCTATTTTAAAGAAAAACTCGCCTCGTCATAAAAGAAGAAAAACGCAAAGATCGGGTCTCTTTCAGAGCAAAACTCTCCTCAGTCATAAAAGAAGAAAAGCGCAAAGATCGGGTCTATTTTAAAGAAAAACTCGCCTCGTCATAAAAGAAGAAAAACACAAAGATCGGGTCTCTTTCAGAGCAAAACTCTCCGCAGTCATAAAAGAAGAAAAACACAAAGATCGGGTCTCTTTCAGAGCAAAACTCTCCTCAGTCATAAAAGAAGAAAAACGCAAAGATCGGTCCTATTTTAAAGAAAAACTCGCCTCAGTCATAAAAGAAGAAAAACACAAAGATCGGGTCAATTTTAAAGAAAAACTCGCCTCGTCATAAACGAAGAAAAACGGAAAGATCGGGTCTCTTTCAGAGCAAAACTCTCCTCAGTCATAAAAGAAGAAAAGCGCAAAGATCGGGTCTATTTTAAAGAAAAACTCGCCTCAGTCATAAAAGAAGAAAAACACAAAGATCGGGTCTCTTTCAGAGCAAAACTCTCCTCAGTCATAAAAGAAGAAAAACGCAAAGATCGGGCCTATTTTAAAGAAAAACTCGCCTCAGTCATAAAAGAAGAAAAACACAAAGATCGGGTCTATTTTAAAGAAAAACTCGCCTCGTCATAAAGAAGAAAAACGCAAAGATCGGGTCCCTTTCAGAGCAAAACTCTCCTCAGTCATAAAAGAAGAAAAGCGCAAAGATCGGGTCTATTTTAAAGAAAAACTCTCCTCAGTCATAAAAGAAGAAAAACACAAAGATCGGGTCTCTTTCAGAGCAAAACTCTCCTCAGTCATAAAAGAAGAAAAACACAAAGATCGGGTCTCTTTCAGAGCAAAACTCTCCTCAGTCATAAAAGAAGAAAAACGCAAAGATCGGGCCTATTTTAAAGAAAAACTCGCCTCAGTCATAAAAGAAGAAAAACACAAAGATCGGGTCTATTTTAAAGAAAAACTCGCCTCGTCATAAAAGAAGAAAAACGCAAAGATCGGGTCTCTTTCAGAGCAAAACTCTCCTCAGTCATAAAAGAAGAAAAACGCAAAGATCGGGCCTATTTTAAAGAAAAACTCGCCTCAGTCATAAAAGAAGAAAAACACAAAGATCGGGTCTATTTTAAAGAAAAACTCGCCTCGTCATAAAAGAAGAAAAACGCAAAGATCGGGTCTCTTTCAGAGCAAAACTCTCCTCAGTCATAAAAGAAGAAAAGCGCAAAGATCGGGTCTATTTTAAAGAAAAACTCGCCTCAGTCATAAAAGAAGAAAAACACAAAGATCGGGTCTCTTTCAGAGCAAAACTCTCCTCAGTCATAAAAGAAGAAAAACGCAAAGATCGGGCCTATTTTAAAGAAAAACTCGCCTCAGTCATAAAAGAAGAAAAACACAAAGATCGGGTCTCTTTCAGAGCAAAACTCTCCTCAGTCATAAAAGAAGAAAAACACAAAGATCGGGTCTCTTTCAGAGCAAAACTCTCCTCAGTCATAAAAGAAGAAAAACGCAAAGATCGGGCCTATTTTAAAGAAAAACTCGCCTCAGTCATAAAAGAAGAAAAACACAAAGATCGGGTCTATTTTAAAGAAAAACTCGCCTCGTCATAAAAGAAGAAAAACGCAAAGATCGGGTCCCTTTCAGAGCAAAACTCTCCTCAGTCATAAAAGAAGAAAAGCGCAAAGATCGGGTCTATTTTAAAGAAAAACTCGCCTCAGTCATAAAAGAAGAAAAACACAAAGATCGGGTCTCTTTCAGAGCAAAACTCTCCTCAGTCATAAAAGAAGAAAAACGCAAAGATCGGGCCTATTTTAAAGAAAAACTCGCCTCAGTCATAAAAGAAGAAAAACACAAAGATCGGGTCTATTTTAAAGAAAAACTCGCCTCGTCATAAAGAAGAAAAACGCAAAGATCGGGTCCCTTTCAGAGCAAAACTCTCCTCAGTCATAAAAGAAGAAAAGCGCAAAGATCGGGTCTATTTTAAAGAAAAACTCTCCTCAGTCATAAAAGAAGAAAAACACAAAGATCGGGTCTCTTTCAGAGCAAAACTCTCCTCAGTCATAAAAGAAGAAAAACACAAAGATCGGGTCTCTTTCAGAGCAAAACTCTCCTCAGTCATAAAAGAAGAAAAACGCAAAGATCGGGCCTATTTTAAAGAAAAACTCGCCTCAGTCATAAAAGAAGAAAAACACAAAGATCGGGTCTATTTTAAAGAAAAACTCGCCTCGTCATAAAAGAAGAAAAACGCAAAGATCGGGTCTCTTTCAGAGCAAAACTCTCCTCAGTCATAAAAGAAGAAAAACGCAAAGATCGGGTCTATTTTAAAGAAAAACTCGCCTCAGTCATAAAAGAAGAAAAACACAAAGATCGGGTCTATTTTAAAGAAAAACTCGCCTCGTCATAAAAGAAGAAAAACGCAAAGATCGGGTCTCTTTCAGAGCAAAACTCTCCTCAGTCATAAAAGAAGAAAAGCGCAAAGATCGGGTCTATTTTAAAGAAAAACTCGCCTCAGTCATAAAAGAAGAAAAACACAAAGATCGGGTGTCTTTCAGAGCAAAACTCGCCTCAGTCATAAAAGGAGCAAAACTCGCCTCAGTCATAAAAGAAGAAAAACACAAAGATCGGGTTGGTCTCTTTGAAGCAAAACTCGCCTCACGTATAAAATAAGAAAAACACAAAAAGTTGGTCTCTTTAGAGCAAAACTGGGTCAGGTATAACCCCCCCCCCCCCCAAAAAAAAAAAAAAAAAAAAAAAAAAACTGGTCTCTTTCAAGCAAAATTCGCCTCGGTATTAACGAAGAAAAATTAACACAAAACTCGGATCTCTTTGAAGGGTTGGGTTGTTGTTTTACCTCTGAGCAGCACTTTTTTGCACAATGCAATGATCACTGAGCGTGATATAAATGTTTTTGTGGAAAACATTTCTCCAATATGTTTGTATAAGGTTGGGTTACCTCTGAGCGGCACTTTTTTGCACACCATGGGCTAAATGGCCAGGTCACATGGACCTCGAAGGCTCAGAGAAAGTTGGGGGATGGAACCCACTGGAACAGCTGTTGGGAGACAGATGATAGCCTCCCGTCAAGGCCATCCAGCGTGTTCTTTAACGTTGGGTTGTTTTACCTCTGAGCGGCACTTTTTTGCACACCATGGGCTAAATGGCCAGGTCACATGGACCCCGAAGGCTCAGAGAAGGTTGGGGGATGGAACCCACTGGAACAGCTGTTGGGAGACAGATGGTAGCCTCCCGTCAAGGCCATCCAGCGTGTTCTTTAACGTGCACAGGGTATGGCTCTCCCGCACACGGGTCCACGCCTCATCCGACGGACGGCGGCCTTTCCAAGCCCATCGGTGTCCCTACTGACCGTGGGCAGGGCGGGGAATTTTGCGGAGATAAATCTCAACGCTGACCCAGCTGGGACTCGAACCTGGGAACTACAGATTACGAGCCTGGCGCGCTACCGACTGAGCCACCCTCGCCCCTCTCTTTGAAGGAAAACTCGTTTCGGGTAAGAAAGAAGCAAAACAAAAAAATTTATAATATACAAATTGTAAAAATTCTCCTAAGCTACCTCTTTTTTTCCAGCCTTTTCTGAGAATTACGATATTTTTCGGAACTTTATGCAACAATTTTTTTGTTTTATTCTAAGGATTAACATAAAATAAAGCATCTATTTTTTAAAATTTTTCCTAATAAATGCGAAAAGTTGTGGTGAAATGCACTTCGTCCAAAATTTCATTAGAAGAAGTAATGTTTCCATAACTAAGAGACTAAGAGCTCAAAACTTTTCCTTACATCCTCTTCTCCTAAACTTCCAGCTTCTTCAGATCGCATTATTCAAGTGTTTGGCGAGAGTCCACCACAATACAGGAACACGAAGTTTCCGAAAAACTGCTTCAGGGTCACCCCCAGTGTAAAAGGGGAGGGAGGGAGGACTTGCTTTGCGTTTCCGTCCTTCGTGACAAATCGGCTGCCCTCATAATGAAGCTTTTGCTTAACACAGAGAAAGCTTCCCATTCTGTCGGCGGCAGAACCATCTCGGAGCGTTTAAGGATACAATTCTTTAGTGTCTACATGAAGGAGTCGGGGGTAGGGGGGTGGGGGGTACCAGAAGGTCGTGTCATTGGCTAGCCAAGCGAACAAAGTAAAATATTACCAACGAAAGAAAGAAATTGGACCGATCCCAGCCATGCTCGATTGATGTCTACATTCTGTCGCTTTCTTCGTTTTTTTTCCCCTTTTGCCTTCTTTTATTTCTTCCTTTCGCTATTCTTTTACCTCTTTTTTTTTCGCTTTCAGTTCGATAACGAAAGTTCTCTTCTCTTTTATTTCTGTGCAACTTCTTTACGTTTTAGAAAAGATGTTTTCAGCAGCTTTTGAATATTACGCGCCCCCTTCTTTCTCTTTCTCAGATAGATGTGTTGATATAAAAAGACAGAGATAACTTAAAACTTATCAGTCTTGAAGCTTTCGAGCTTCTTTTGTCCAAAGAAACACTTTTAGAGGAAAGAAAAAAGGAGTGTCGTGAATGAGCAACGAGATGTATGCATTATGAAAGAGAAGTTTCAATCTTTGCTCTCTGTTGTTAACTGAGAACCACTCACGCAATTAGGACGGAGTTGGTGCTGGCGCTTTTCAAACTCTCCGGAAAGATGTAAAAAAAAAACATGTTTTCTTTCAATTTAAAATTCCCAGAACGAGAAGAGTATTTCGAACTCTTTCCGTTTTCGAGAGCTAGAGACGAAAGATTCTGTTCTCTCTACGCATTTCGGAACTTCTCGGAAAATGAAAATGACGATTTCTTTAGATTTTCTAATTCTCACTCGAAAGTTTACCTTCATCGAGATACTTGTAGATCCAAAAAGGCTCTCAGAGACTAAGGCAATTAAAATACCAACGAAATCAGACAAAATCATTACTTTTTTTTTTCTTTTTAAATTAAAGAGTTATAAATATTCACATGAAGTATCATTATAATCAAATAGTTCATTCATTTACTTACCGCCGAGATTAAAGCTCAGAGATCATCTATTGATTTCATCGTAAGTTATTAAGTGCGCGTGGAGCAGTTGGATGAATATGCTCGCTTTGAATTCTCGTGATAACGAACGCTGAGTGCTCCTAAGAAAAGAGAGGTAAGAAGGAATTTTGAGATTCCTCTGGAGTAGGGGCGGTGGTGGCTTAGTCGGTAGCGCGCCAGGCTCGTAATCTGTAGTTCCTAGGTTCGAGTCCCAGCTGGGTCAGCGTTGAGATTTATCTCCGCAAAATTCCCCGCCCTGCCCACGGTCAATAGGGGACACCGATGGGCTTGGAAAGGCCGCCGTCCGTCGGATGGGACGTTAAGCCGTGGCCCCGTGTGCGGGAGAGTCATACCCTGTGCACGTTAAAGAACACGCTGGATGGCCTTGACGGGAGGCTACCATCTGTCTCCCAACAGCTGTTCCAGTGGGTCCCCTCCCCCAACCTTCTCTGAGCCTTCGGGGTCCATGTGACCTGGCCATTTAGCCCATGGTGAGCAAAAAAGTGCCGCTCATAGGTAAAACAATCCAACTCGTAACTGATTAAGTGCGCGTGGAGCAGTTGGATGAATATGCTCGAGATAACGAACGCTGAGTGCTCCTAAGAAAAGAGAGGTGAGAAGGAATTTTGAGGTTCCTCTCGAGTGTTTTTACCAGCTACTAAAATAACGTGAAATTTGTTTAAAAATAATCAATTGCAGACAATTTAATTTCTGTTGGTTCAAAATGGGACAGAACTTTGATGAAAAAGTATAATTATTTCAATAAATATAAAAATATAAACACGGTAGTAATGATAACATCAATTTTTTTTAAACCGTTTTTAATTGTCCCTTTTCATATTTCGTGCTAAAAACATGATTTTTGTTAATTGTTCTTTTAAAATTCTCTTAGTTAATTCCTTTATTTCTGTTGTTATGGAGATGAATTTTTAACAATAGAAACTTATTTTTGATGCTAAAACTTTATTTTAAAAATGTATTGTCGCTTCTTCAAAATCGAAATATTTTCCTCCAATGAGGTAGCCGAAGAATATTTAAGGGACTTCTCAATTCATTCATTTGATATTTTTTATTTTCTAAGGTAAGATAAAGATGGTGCTTTTTATAAATAAATAACAAGTTACACAATAACGTATTTAAAATTAGAGCTTCATGGTGTAATTTGTTCGGGGTTTTTTTTTACTTTTTCTAATTTAGGCATTTCTCAAGATTTTTTTTCTTTCTTCACGTGAGTTTTGCATTTTTAATTACTGATCTATACTTAAAGCTAAATATTTAGTGCTTTAAATGCTCCTATTTCTAAAAATAACAAATGATGCTGATTTACCAATTGATTTACAATATTTGATAACATTTTTATAATCGTTATTTTCTTTTAGTTCCATTTATCCCTTATCTGTAGCAATTCAGTCAATTTTTCCCCCGAAACGTTTTTTTACGTTTTTTAGCAAGAATACTTTTATTTTCTGCAGAAAATATTAAAATTCTCCAATCAGAAAATGTTGGGTTGGGTTGTTTTACCTCTGAGCGGCACTTTTTTGCACACCATGGGCTAAATGGCCAGGTCACATGGACCCCGAAGGCTCAGAGAAGGTTGTGTGAGGGGACCCACTGGAACAGCCGTTGGGAGACAGATGGTAGCCTCCCGTCAAGGCCATCCAGCGTGTTCTTTAACGTGCACAGGGTATGTCTCTCCCGCACACGGGACCACGGCTTAACGTCCCATCCGACGGACGGCGGCCTTTCCAAGCCCATCGGTGCCCCTACTGACCGTGGGCAGGGCGGGGAATTTTGCGGAGATAAATCTTAACGCTGACCCAGCTGGGACTCGAACCTGGGAACTGCAGATTAGGAGCCTGGCGCGCTACCGACTGAGCCACCCCCGCCCCATCAGAAAATGTAATAGTTTTAGAATTTTATTTAGTAAATAAACATTAATCTACATACTTTGTTAATATTCGAATTTTTATGCATTTTTTTTATTGTAACGACCACTTGTTATTCTTATCCAGTTACATGTGCTGTAATCTCAACTTCGTTTGCTCCTCAGCTCAGAATCGTAGAATAAACTATCGTTCACTTCCATGACTAAGACAATCAACCAACTTTTCTGAAGCCATTAAAAACCGCAATCACGTCCTCGATTTTAAAACTACAAAGCTCAATTTCTATCATCAGATTCCACATTTCTTTATCATCACTATCGTAACATTTCCTCAATCCCATACATCATCTTTTATAGCTATCACATTCTCTTTGTTGCATCCATCAATCCCTTTCCGTGGAATGCATCTCTGAGGCATCTTCTATGCAATTAAACGGGGGCTATATATTTTTGCCTTCATGGAGCAATTTAAATGTATTGATCTCTTTGGTCGTTTCATTTCCTCCCTTGCAGAATGTTCTTGTTATTGAGCAGTAAATAATTTTTTTCTTCCTAGCATTCGAAGCAACCTCTTAAAAGCTGCTTTCATATCCGGAACAATTTATCAACTTTATTCTTCCAATTTTTTTCCCCTCCGTTGTATCTGTTGAAAGAGCCAGCTTGTCACCAGGAGGAAAGTTACGTGTAAGAGAGAAAAAAAAATCCCTCAGTCTCCCCTAACCAAAGGACGGAAGTCGTCCATCCATTTAACTTTTTTCCCCTCATGGTAGGAGAAGAGCAGGAAGAAATTTCAGCGCGTGCAGGAACGGACAACTGTCATCTCGTCAGCGCCATTGACCGATGATATCACAAGAGTAGGGTAGATCGGTCATAGGTCAAACGCCAGGGGTGCCAAGAGAAGTGACACTAGTCCCCCACTCTCCACGCCCCACTCTTAATGCCAACGTACACTCTTGTCCCTTGGGGGAGTTGCTCTTCTATTCACTCGGTCGATCCCTCAGATGGAAATGAAAAATGGGCCCCTGGCTATGGCGTCATTAGTGAGCAAGCCAGGAAACTAAAGGAAAAAAATTGCATTGCTTCTGTCACCACCTGACCAACCACATTTTTTTGTATCTTTTTGTGCACTTACTTTTTAAAATGCTTTTAATTTTGAAAACGGAGGATTATGTCGACAGGGGGAATAGTAGGATGTGATTCGTCGCTATAATAAAGGCAGAGTCTTTTTTTTTTACTATTTATATTCTGCTCATCAATTGGCATTTTATTACTGAAGCTGAAACTCTCTCTTTACTGGTAGGGGTCTGGGTGGCTCAGTCGGTAGCGCGCCAGGCTCGTAATCTGTAGTTCCCAGGTTCGAGTCCCAGCTAGGTCAGCGTTGAGATTTATCTCCGCAAAATTCCCCGCCCTGCCCACGGTCAGTAGGGGACACCAATAGGCTTGGAAAGACCGCCGTCCGTCGGATGGGACGTTAAGCCGTGGCCCCGTGTGCGGGAGAGACATACCCTGTGCACGTTAAAGAACATGCTGGATGGCCTTGATGGGAGGCTACCATCTGTCTACCAGTGGTCCCTCCCCCAACCTTCTCTGAGCCTTCGGGGTCCATGTGACCTGGCCATTTAGCCCATGGTGTGCAAAAAAGTGCCGCTCAGAGGTAAAACAACCCAACGTTAAAGAACACGCTGGATTGACTTGACGGGAAGCTACCATCTGTCTCGCAACAGCTGTTCCAGTGGGTCCCCTCCCCCAACCTTCTCTGAGCCTTCGGGGTCCATGTGACCTGGCCATTTAGCCCATGGTGTGCAAAAAAGTGCCGCTCAGAGGTAAAACAACCCAACGTTAAAGAACACGCTGGATTGACTTGACGGGAAGCTACCATCTGTCTCCCAACAGCTGTTCCAGTGGGTCCCCTCCCCCAACCTTCTCTGAGGCTTCGGGGTCCATGTGACCTGGCCATTTAGCCCATGGTGTGCAAAAAAGTGCCGCTCAGAGGTAAAACAACCCAACCTCTTTACTGGTAAAGTTTCCTCGTTATTTGTAAGAATGAAACTGTATCGTTATTTCAGAAAGCGAAACTCTATCTTGTGAAGTTTAAACTTTCTTTTTACTCTGAAAGTGAAAACGTCTTTTTTTCCGAAAATGAAACTATATCTTGTGAAGTTCAAACTTTTTTTCTTATTTCTGAAAGTAAAATTATTTTCTTTATTTCTGAAAGTGAAGCTATGTATTTCCTTATTTGTGAAAGTGGAACAATTCTTTTTTTTTTCTGAAAGTGAAATTATACCTTTATTTGTGAAGCTGAAACTACACTACGTGGACAAAAGTACTGGGGCACTTCCAAGTTATGCGAGTTTGGTTGGGTTGTTTTACCTCTGAGCGGCACTTTTTTGCACACCATGGGCTAAATGGCCAGGTCACATGGACCCCGAAGGCTCAGAGAAGGTTGGGGGAGGGGACCCGCTGGAACAGCTGTTGGGAGACAGATGGTAGCCTCCCGTCAAGGCCATCCAGCGTGTTCTTTAACGTTGGGTTGTTTTACCTCTGAGCGGCACTTTTTTGCACACCATGGGCTAAATGGCCAAGTCACATGGACCCCGAAGGATCAGAGAAGGTTGGGGGAGGGGACCCACTGGAACAGCTGTTGGGAGACAGATGGTAGCCTCCCGTCAAGGCCATCCAGCGTGTTCTTTAACGTTGGGTTGTTTTACCTCTGAGCGGCACTTTTTTGCACACCATGGGCTAAATGGCCAGGTCACATGGACCCCGAAGGCTCAGAGAAGGTTGGGGGAGGGGACCCACTGGAACAGCTGTTGGGAGACAGATGGTAGCCTCCCGTCAAGGCCATCCAGCGTGTTCTTTAACGTTGGGTTGTTTTACCTCTGAGCGGCACTTTTTTGCACACCATGGGCTAAATGGCCAGGTCACATGGACCCCGAAGGCTCAGAGAAGGTTGGGGGAGGGGACCCACTGGAACAGCTGTTGGGAGACAGATGGTAGCCTCCCGTCAAGGCCATACAGCGTGTTCTTTAACGTGCACAGGGTATGGCTCTCCCGCACACGGGGCCACGGCTTAACGTCCCATCCGACGGACGGCGGCCTTTCCAAGCCCATCGGTGTCCCCTACTGACCGAGGGCAGGGCGGGGAATTTTGCGGAGATAAATCTCAACGCTGACCCAGATGGGACTCGAACCTGGGAACTACAGATTACGAGCCTGGCGCGCTACCGACTGAGCCACCCACGCCCCCAAGTTATGCGAGCGGAAACCCTTATTCTTTGCACCCTATCTGTGACAAACAAAAAACCCACAAAAAATCTCTAACTGCAGATAAATTTAAAAGTTTAATCAAAATTTGTAAATCATGATTTTGATCAATATTTGAAAAAAAAATGAACCTGAAACACTTAGAAGCAGACGCTGCTGTTTCACTCGTCTTTAAAAAATCTTCCTCTTCCCTGAAGAAATTGAAAGAACCATCACACAGGACTTCTGATATTATATTCTTTTTTAACAACGATTCTTTAAAACAGTTATTGCTTTTGTTTCAGTTAACTTTTGAGGTAAATTCTTACGTTGGGTTGTTTTACCTCTGAGTGGCACTTTTTTGCACACCATGGGCTAAATGGACAGGTCACAAGGACCCCGAAGGCTCAGAGAAGGTTGGGGGAGGGGATCCACTGGAACAGCTGTTGGGAGACAGATGGTAGCCTCCCGTCAAGGTCATCCAGCGTGTTCTTTAACGTGCACAGGGTATGTCTCTCCAGCACACGGGGGCCACGGCTTAACATCCCATCCGACGGACGGCGGCCTTTCCAAGCCCATCGGTGTCCCCTACTGACCGTGGACAGGGCGCGGAAATTTTGCGGAGATAAATCTCAACGCTGACCCAGCTGTGATTCGAACCTGGGAACTACAGATTACGAGCCTGGCGCGCTACCGACTGAGCCACCCCCGCCCCATTAAATTCTTACGACTCTTTATTCTGCCATTAAATATTTTAGTTTCCATAACTCTAAATTTGAAGCAAATATTGATGAATTTAATTGCCAGCTCATTATTTCAAGAGTTCGATGTCTACAGGATACAGGACTTATCCTGTGATTCTTTACTACTGATTTGTGGAAAGCTTATTTTCAAAATTAGGGAGCCTTCCCGTGGTCTTTTCATTTCGCAGAACACAAAAGCATCTCGCTATTCTTGGTACTAAAGTGTACCTTTTTTTGTGAAACTAAAACTGCCTTTACGTTTGTGAACAAAAAAAATGTCCTTTTTTGGGGGGAAGATGGACGAAATTTGTTACTTGTTAAGGTGAAGTTACCTTTTATTGGTGAAAGTGGAGGAACTATCCTTCTCTTGGTGAAAGTGAAACTGCTGCTTTATTGGGTAAACTGAAATTGATCTTTTTTTTTTCCTCCTAAATATGAAACAAGCTCTTATTGACGAAGGCGAAACTACATCTTCCTTTGTGAAAGCAAAATCTTATCGTTATCAGTTAAACTGAAACTACCTCTTTATTGTGAGAGTGAAACTGCTTTTTCTTTTGATAAAGTCGAAGCTACCTCTTTATCGGCGAAAATAGAACTGCTTTGGCCAATAAAGTCTTTCTTTGTAAAAGCAAAACCTTCTCATTATTGGTGACACTGAAACCGTTTCTTTATTGGTAAAGACGTAGACTGCCTTCTTATAGGCAAAGACGTAGACTGCCTTCTTATAGGCAAAGACGTAAACTGCCTTCTTATAGGCAAAGACGTAGACTGCCTTCTTATATGCAAAGACGTAGACTGCCTTCTTATAGGCAAAGACGTAAACTGCCTTCTTATAGGCAAAGACGTAGACTGCCTTCTTATATGCAAAGACGTAGACTGCCTTCTTATAGGCAAAGACGTAGACTGCCTTCTTATAGGCAAAGACGTAGACTGCCTTCTTATACGCAAAGACGTGAACTGCCTTCTTATAGGCAAAGACGTGAACTGCCTTCTTATATGCAAAGACGTAGACTGCCTTCTTATAGGCAAAGACGTAAACTGCCTTCTTATAGGCAAAGACGTAAACTGCCTTCTTATAGGCAAAGACGTAGACTGCCTTCTTATAGGCAAAGACGTAGACTGCCTTCTTATATGCAAAGACGTAGACTGCCTTCTTATAGGCAAAGACGTAAACTGCCTTCTTATAGGCAAAGACGTAGACTGCCTTCTTATAGGCAAAGACGTAGACTGCCTTCTTATAGGCAAAGACGTAGACTGCCTTCTTATAGGCAAAGACGTAGACTGCCTTCTTATACGCAAAGACGTGAACTGCCTTCTTATAGGCAAAGACGTGAACTGCCTTCTTATATGCAAAGACGTAGACTGCCTTCTTATAGGCAAAGACGTAAACTGCCTTCTTATAGGCAAAGACGTAAACTGCCTTCTTATAGGCAAAGACGTAGACTGCCTTCTTATAGGCAAAGACGTAGACTGCCTTCTTATAGGCAAAGACGTAGACTGCCTTCTTATAGGCAAAGACGTAGACTGCCTTCTTATACGCAAAGACGTGAACTGCCTTCTTATATGCAAAGACGTGAACTGCCTTCTTATATGCAAAGACGTGAACTGCTTTCTTATAGGCAAAGACGTGAACTGCCTTCTTATAGGCAAAGACGTAGACTGCCTTCTTATATGCAAAGACGTAGACTGCCTTCTTATAGGCAAAGACGTAGACTGCCTTCTTATACGCAAAGACGTGAACTGCCTTCTTATATGCAAAGACGTGAACTGCCTTCTTATATGCAAAGACGTGAACTGCTTTCTTATAGGCAAAGACGTGAACTGCCTTCTTATAGGCAAAGACGTAGACTTCCTTCTTATAGGCAAAGACGTAGACTGCCTTCTTATATGCAAAGACGTAGACTGCCTTCTTATAGGCAAAGACGTGAACTGCCTTCTTATATGCAAAGTCGTGAACTGCCTTCTTATATGCAAAGACGTGAACTGCCTTCTTATAGGCAAAGACGTAAACTTCCTTCTTATAGGCAAAGACGTAGACTGCCTTCTTATATGCAAAGACGTAGACTGCCTTCTTATATGCAAAGTCGTAAACTGCCTTCTTATAGGCAAAGACGTAGACTGCCTTCTTACAGGTCAAGACGTAAACTGCCTTTTTATGGGTGAAGACTTAATTGCCTTTTTATTGGTAAAGACGTAAACTGCCTTCTTATGAGTAAGGGCGTAAACTGTCCTTTGTATTGGCAAAGGCCTAAACAGTCTTTTTATTGGTGAAGACCAAATCTGCGTTTTTATTGGTAAAGACCTAATTGCCTTCTTATGGGTAAAGACGTAAAATGCCTTTTTATTGCTAAAGCCCTAAACTGCCCTTTTTATTAGTAAAGGCATAAACTGTCTTTTTATAGATGGAGACTTAATCGCCTTTTTATTGGTAAAGAAGTAAACTGCCTTCTTATGAGTAAGGACGTAGACTGCCCTTTTTATTGGCAAAGGCATAAACAGTTTTTTTATTGGTGAAGACCAAATCTGCTTTTTTTATTGGTAAAGACCTGACTGCCTTCTTATGGGTAAAGACGTAACTGCCTTCTTATAGGTAAAGGGATAAACAGTCTTTTTATTGGTGAAGACCTATCTTTTTATTGGTGAAGACCTAATTGTATTCTTATTTGTAAAGACGTTAACTGCCTTCTTATGGGTAAAAGTTAAATTTGCTCTTATCGTATAAGGTGAGTGCATCGGTTAAATAACCGATTCATAATCTGCCTTTTACATTTTCGGCTTCCAACAGTGTCAGCTTCCACATAATCTCTAATACCTTACGATCATCGAAAATGAAACAGATCAATAGGACGGCGTCCAGCGAAATGGATATTAAGCCATGGTCCCCAGGCATCAGAAACAATCTCCAGAGCCACCCTTCCACGACCTTTGAGCGAATGATTCAATTAGCACTTTGGAATAACAAACGACGAGAAAAAAAAAATTCATCTCAGCAGCAAACTCCAAAAAACAAGGTAAAAAAAAAAGCATCCTGCTTCTTGTTCTCATTCTTTGAGATATGCAGAATTAATTTCTGTCTCAATGGGACATCTCTAATGCATGAGTCATCTTTTAAAATTGCAATTATCGGGGATGCGCTTATTGTTCATTTAAGATTAAAATCAATTCAATAGCAAATGCAGTGTTTGCTCAGTATTTATCTTCGCATTCTGAGAGAAAAGAAAAAAACGGTGTGATAAATATTCTCTTTTAGGCATCGAATTAATTTGTTTACTTCGTTTAAAACCTCAACGAAA
Source organism: Ryuthela nishihirai (assembly GCA_038380435.1). NCBI lineage: Eukaryota > Metazoa > Arthropoda > Arachnida > Araneae > Heptathelidae > Ryuthela > Ryuthela nishihirai. The sequence goes on along the minus strand of JAWZYU010000019.1, from coordinate 65,749,049 downwards.
ACTTTCCTTACAATCTCTTTGTTTAAATTTGCGGTTTTAATTCTTTCACAGATCACCTTTCATAAACATTTATTTATCTAATCTCATCAGTCCTACATATTTTTCTAAATTTAATCTTTTTTTTATGGCAAAACACTCGTTAGTTAGAAAGTTTAATTAGTTTTTAGACACTGCAATGTGTCGACAATACTGCTGCAAATGACAGCAAATCTTCGTCCCATCATTTTCTTTTTATTGTCAACAAAGCTCGAGCATTAACATCAACATCCGGGAAGATCCAGTTCAAGACGTGCATGACGTCAGTTCCGTAGAATGTTACACTCTTTCACGTCAACGGAAAAACGCTATAATCTGAATTTTTCCAGATGAGTTCCTTTACTGATTTTTTGCTTACACAATGAACTAAGTAAGGTCACAAAGACACCAAATATAAGGGTGGTTAGCGTACCTAGTAGTTAGCGTTGGGTTGTGTTGTTTTACCTCTAAGCGGCACTTTTTTGCACACCATGGGCTAAATGGCCAGGTCACATGGACCCCGAAGGCTCAGAGGAGGTTGGGGGAGGGGACCCACTGGAACAGCTGTTGGGAGACAGATGGTAGCCTCCCGTCAAGGCCATCCAGCGTGTTCTTTAACGTGCACAGGGTATGGCTCTCCCGCATACGGGGCTATGGCTTAACGTCCCATCCTACGGACAACGGCCTTTCCAAGTCCATCGATGTCCCCTACTGACCGTGGGCAGGGCGGGGAATTTTTCGGAGAAAAATCTCAACGCTGACCTAGCTGGGACTCGAACCTGGGAACTACAGATTACGAGCCTGGCGCGCTACCGACTGAGCCACCCCCGCCCAGTAATTAGCGTGCTTGGCTACTGATACAAGAGACCTTGGTTCGAACCCCAGGTAAGGAATGCTTCCTCATTGACCTTCTACTATAGCGTTTAAAGTGACAGGCCCCTCAGACCTCTGTGGAAAGCAACTGTTTAAGGGGTGGTAGCTGTATTTTATTTAGCAATGTCTTAGAGCTTCACTGGCTGCTTAAAAAGAGCACAGGATCTCTTCTAGTCTAGTCTCTTCTTATTGAAGTCTTTAGGTTTATCATTCCTTCTTTTAATTTTCCTTCAGACATTTAATTAATGATTTTTAGCTTTAGCATTATAATTATTATCTTCACATATTGTCGATAAGTTCATGTAATGTACAGTCGCTCAAAAAAGTATCCGAATGCTATGGTTGATTACAGAATTCAGTAAAAATATCTGGCAACAATATTTTTAGAAATTAGTGATCTGGCAACCATTGTGTCACGTGACACAAAGTATCACTAATTTCTAAAAAAATTAGTATTTGACTAATTTTTTAGTGAATTACTAATTCACTAATTTCTAAAATTTGAAATCACTAATTTCAGATCACTGATTCTAAAAGAAATCGTTGCCAGATATTTTTTCTGAATTCTGTAATCAGCCATAGTGTTCGGATACTTTTTTGAGTGACTGTACATAGTTTTATAAAATAGAGTTATTCCCGCGTTATGGGAGTGGAAATCTCAATTATAAACTCGATATCTTGAAGAATAAACTTTTGACGGAAATGAAACCGGACTTAAGATCTAAATCGAGTTTACATAAAACGTTGAGTTTCAGAAACATTCGTTCAGCATTTCAAGAGTAGTGGCAGATAAAATATTTAACAGGAAATGTTAGCAGTCATAAGAATTGGTCTCTAATCAAAACACAAGCAATAACATTTAGTTCCAGCCGTTTACTAAAATAATTGTGTATTAATAATTTCGTCTAATAACTCTTTCAATTTTTCACAATTTTCGCAAATGCTTTCAAAACGGGTTGGGTTGGGTTGTTTTACCTCTGAGCATCACTTTTTTGCACACCATGGGCTAAATGACCAGGTCACATGGACCCCGAAGGCTCAGAGAAGGTTGGGGGAGGGGACCCACTGGAACAGCTGTTGGGAGACATATGGTAGCCTCCCGTCAAGGCCGTCCAGCGTGTTCTTTAACGTTGGGTTGTTTTACCTCTGAGCATCACTTTTTTGCACACCATGGGCTAAATGACCAGGTCACATGGACCCCGAAGGCTCAGAGAAGGTTGGGGGAGGGGACCCACTGGAACAGCTGTTGGGAGACATATGGTAGTCTCCCGTCAAGGCCGTCCAGCGTGTTCTTTAACGTTGGGTTGTTTTACCTCTGAGCATCACTTTTTTGCACACCATGGGCTAAATGACCAGGTCACATGGACCCCGAAGGCTCAGAGAAGGTTGGGGGAGGGGACCCACTGGAACAACTGTTGGGAGACAGATGGTAGCTTCCCGTCAAGGCCATCCAGCGTGTTCTTTAACGTGCACAAGGTATGACTCTCCCGCACACGGGCCACGGCTTAATGTCCCATCCGACGGACGGCGGCCTTTCCAAGCCCATCGGTGTCCCCTACTGACCGTGGGCAGGGCGGGGAATTTTGCCTTTCAAAACGGAGTGTCGCTACTATTAAATATTTCAGCTACCATAATCCTTTACTAAACTGAAGTTTAAGATTTGAATATGTTTCAGTTGGATCTTTAATTTATCCGTAGTTGGGTTGTTTTACCCCTGAGTGGCACTATTTCGCACAGAATGGGCTAAATGGCCAGATCACAAGCAGACAGAAAAGAGCCTCCCATCAAGACCATCCAGAGTGCTCTTTAGAGTGCACAATGCACGGCTTTTTCGCACACGTGACCACGTCGTTACATCCCATCCAACAGACGGCAGCCTTCCTGAGCCCATTGGTGTCCCCTGCTGAATGGAGTTTTGAGGCAGATAAATCTCAAAGCTGGCCCTGGCAGGACTCGAACTCGGGAACTGCAGATTACGAGCCTGGCGCACTGCAGACTGAGCCCCCCCCCCCCTCCCAAAGTTGAAAATAACAAAATATATTCTATTTGAAAGCGAGCATTCCATATTCTCCAGAAGACTCTGGAATGTCTTATTTTAAAAACACATATCTGCTAACATTTTTAATATTTCCATTTCATATGGATGCGAAAGTTCTTCGATTTTGATTGCCGGGATGCGCAAATGAAATATTTGAATTTCTGAAAAATGCTTCAAGGAACAATAATTCCATCTGCTCTGAAATCTTCAATTTTCGAATCCATCGTCGTCATAGAGCAAGCTAGAAGAATAATAAATGAAATAAAAATAAATAAATACCCCATCAAGCAGCTGCTTGCCACAGAGGTCTGACAGGAGCCTGTCGGTTTATATGCCATAGTAGAAGGTCTGAGAGGATGGCAGGACCTCAGGAACGTGTACAGCAACAGTACACGCTCCAGTTACCGTTCACAGCAAACTGGAGCGTGTGCAGTAACTGCACACGCTCCAGTTTGCTGTGAACGGTAACTGCACACGCTCAGTATTTCTGTGAGTGGGCCCACACGATCCAGGTTTTTGTGAGCTCACATGATCCAATGTAAATAAAATAAAAATAAACCCCCCCTCAAGCAGCTGCTTGCCACAGAGGTCTGACAGGAGCCTGTCAGTTTATATGCCACAGTAGGTCTGAGAGGATGGCAGGACCTCAGCAGAGAAACGACACGAACATCCATGCCTTACCCGGGGCTGGAACCCAGGTCCCTTAGATCAATAGCCAAGCGCGCTAACCACTCTGCCATGGGACGGCATAGGGACCATATAAAAAATACCCCCTCAAGCAGTTGCTTGCCACAGAGGTCTGACAGGAGCCTGTCAGTTTATATGCCACAGTAGAAGGTCTGAGAGGATGGCAGGACCTCAACAGAAAAACGAAACATACATCCATGCCTTACCCGGGGCTCGAACCCAGGTCCCTTAGATCAGTAGCCAAGCGCGCTAACCACTCGGCCACGGGACGGCTTATCGAGAAGAATAACGTCTCGCTAATCCATTCCCTGAATCCCATCGCAATAATATCTCTGCGAAGTGTTCCCTTTGATTAACGATTCCTAGCAGAGATAGAATGAAACGAACCTCTCTTTGGATACGAAAGCGAATCAATGGTCAGAAAAGCTTTTCACTTAATCATTCAATCTCCGAACATTCTGCCATTTCCCAGCTATTACCGAAATTGAAAGGGAAATCGGGTGTCTGTAACTATGGAAACTGAAAATACAAATGTGACTTCGCTATTAGAATTTCAGTTGGCTTTTCTTTCAGAGTGACACAATCCCGAGATCGGTTATGCCACGCAATTCAATTCGTTCAGTTTTTAGTTTTCTTCCTCTGGTGGGAATATCTTCTGTGAATGTTTACGTCTAAGAGAAAAATGTTATTCGCACTTCAATGACCTCTTCCACTAAGAGAAATAGAAATGATTCTTTAATGCGTATAACCGAACTTTAAGTTGGGATTCAGGATCTGCGGTTATAGCGATGGTTTCGTATTTCGTTGCCAAGGGATTAAAATCCTTTTTTTCATATAATTAATTTATATAATTTCGACGGTGAATAGACCGTCGAAATTCGATGGACAAATATTGAAAATTCGAAATGGCAAACAAAAGATAGATATGGTTCCGGGTTTTGAAAAATGTAAACCGAGTGGTTAGCGCGCTTGGCTAGTGATCTACGGGACCTGGGTTCGAGCCCCGTGTTAAGGCATGGATGTGCGAGTCATTTTTCTGCTGAGGTCCTACCATCCTCACAGATCTTCTACTGTGGCATATAAACTGACAGGCTGCTGTCAGACCTCTGTGGCAAGCAGCTGCTTGAGGGGGTATTTATTTTTTATTTATTTATAAACGTGACCTCGGTTCTATTGTACAGTCGCTCAAAAAAGTATCCGAACACTATGGCTGATTACAGAATTCAGAAAAAATATCTGGCCACGATAAAAATTAGTGATCTGGCAACCTTCGTGTCACGTGACACAAAGCGATCCTTGAAGGGATCTGGCAACCTTCGTATCACAAAGGTTGCCAGATCATTAATTTCTAAAAAAAATCGTTGCCAGATATTTTTTCTGAATTTTGTAATCAACCATAGTGTTCGGATATTTTTTAATATATATCATGCGAATGAATATATAATGCAATGAATATTGAGCGTGTGCAGTTACCGTTCACAGCAAACTGGAGCGTGTGCAGTAACTGCACACGCTCCAGTTTGTTGTGAACGGTAACTGGAGCGTGTACAGTTGCTGTACACGCTCCAGATATTTTTCCTGAATTCTGTAATCACGTAACACGAAGGTTGCCAGATCACTAATTTCTTTAAAAAATCGTTGCCAGATATTTTTTCTGAATTCTGTAATTAGCCATAGTGTTCGGATACTTTTTTGAGCGACTGTACCTGCGTTAGCTTTGTCCATTTGCGCTTGTCATTCTCCAAAGAGCAAGAGATTCAGCATCCCTCCCCACCTCTATTTGGCAGGCAGCCAGCCAGGTGACTCTGCTTCCAGCCCCCCCCCCCCTCACCCCACGGGCCCCATTCGTTGCATTCGAAGAGATGCCATCGATCCATCGGCTAGATGACCTTGGAAGTGCCAGCTGACCTCGGCCTTCTGTCGTCTGCAGATGCGAGAGGAGTGGGAGCACAGGGATCAGAAGGAAGCGAGAGACTTGGAGATGACACACCGATGCTCAGCAGACGGAGGAATGACGGCGTGTGGCGGGAACGGCAGTATTCGCATCCTCTCCTACAGTGTAGGGGCGGGGGTGGCTTAGTCGGTAGCGAGCCAGGCTCGTAATCTGTAGTTCCCAGGTTCGAGTCCCAGCTGGGTCAGCATTGAGATTTATCTCCGCAAAACTCCCCGCCCTGCCCACGGTCAGTAGGGGACACCGATGGGCTAGGAAAGGACGCCGTCCGTCGGATGGGACGTTAAGCCGTGGCCCCGTGTGCGGGAGAACCATACCCTGTGCACGTTAAAGAACACACTGGATGGCCTTGACGGGAGGCTACCATCTGTCTCCCAACAGCTGTTCCAGTGGGTCCCCTCCCCCAACCTTCTCTGAACCTTCGGAGTCCATGTGACCTGGCCATTTAGCCCATGGTGTGCAAAAAAGTGCCGCTCAGAGGTAAAACAACCCAACCCAACTCCTAGAGTGTCCGAAGTGATAAAGAAACTCCCTCAGGTGATTGGCTTGCACAATTTTCTCCTTCAATTTCTCTCGGAGTAATGACAGATTTAAAGATGCCATTTCTTATGAGAAGTTTCTGTCTTAAATGATTGTTTCCTGGCAGTTTCAAATAATTGGGAAATCGAAGAAAGTTGTCGGGTTTACGAGAGAGGAAAAGACTACCGAAAAATGAAACTGAGAAATGATCTCTCGAGTTAAAATAGCGAGAACGAATTTCATGAGGCTCCTGAAATGAATTAACTGATGATAAAATTATCGAAACTGGTGGAACCGAAGTTACAAAAACTGTGAACAGCACAATTTTGAATCTGCACGCGTCTTCAACCAATGAAAACATTGGACATTCTAATTCTTTGGACGATGAAAAGAAAACGCTTAAGTGACGTCATGTGTTGAAAACTTAGTGAAAGAATGTTGTTCTAGTAAGATTTAGCTTGTCAAGTTGGGTTGTTTTACCTCTGAGCGGCACTTTTTTGCACACTATGGGCTAAATGGCCAGGTCACAAAGACCCCGAAGGCTCAGAGGAGGTTGGGGGAGCGGACCCACTGGAACAGCTGTTGGGAGACAGATGGTAGCCCCGCGTCCCATCCAACGTCCCATCCGACGGACGGTAGTCTTTCCAAGCCCATCGGTATCCCCTACTGACCGTGGGCAGGGCGGAGAGTTTTGCGGAGATAAATCTCAACGCTGACCCAGCTGGGACTCGAACCTGAGAACTGCAGATTACGAGCCTGGCGCGCTACCGACTGAGCCACTCCCGCCCCTAGCTTGTCAAGAATTCGTAGTGTAGCATGAGTGTGTCGAATTGGCTTCAATCACAAGACTAGCTTTTGTAAACTGATGCGAGAACGAAATGGAATGTTTTGGTGTTATTGTAGGCAAAATAACTAAGGGCAAATTACTGTGACAAATGTTGTAAATAAGCTGTTAATTTTGCAAATATATTTCTTTCACTGTAGTACTTATTTGAATATTTATTGCTCTCTGTGAAATGAGTTTAACTTGATTGTGATATTCAAATAATAATGTTAAATGTGCAAAATATTTTCCTTTGTTTACTCATCACTGGCGTATCTCTCTCTCCCTTTTTTGAATAAAGTATGTTTCGTTCCTTGAATGGCCGCCGTCTCGTTGTCGTCTTGGTAACAGCATTTTAAAAGAATCAAATGTAAGGGACGCCTCATGTTCGTCTCTCCCTTTTTTTCTAGATAAAAAAGGAAGACGAAATTTAATCTTGATAGCGTCGCTGTAGACTTTTGTGTCGTATGCGAATCCACAAAAATTCTGAACGATCATGAATATTGATTAATCTACTTCTGCATTAAAAATTAAAATGACTTGATCATCATCACCTTGATTAAAGTGTCGAAACTTAGGAAGTTAGTAAAGATTGAAATACTGACCTTCAATATTGGGACTCTAAAGATTAAGATAGAGTTGTTTGAGCGGTACTTTTTTGCACGCCATAGACTAAATGCCAGGCCACAAGAACACCGAAAGCTCAGAGAAGGTTGGAGGGAGGGGATCCACAGGAACAGCTGTTGGGAGACAGATGGTAGCCTACCATCAAAGCCATCCAGCGTGTTCTTTAACGTTGGGTTGTTTACCTCTGAGCGTCACTTTTTTGCACACCATGGGCTAAATGGCCAGGTCACATGGACCCCAAAGGTTCAGAAAAGGTTGGGGGAGGGGACCCACTGGAACAGCTGTTGGGAGATAGCTGCCTCCCGTCAAGGCCATCCAGCGTGTTCTTTAACGTGCACAGATTATGACTCTCCCGAACACGACTTAACGTTCCATCCGACGGACGGCGGCCTTTCCAAGCCCATCGGTATCCCCTACTGACCGTGGGCAGGGCGGGGAGAAAATCGAGTCAGAACCGAAAATGAAATCGACTCTGAAAGATAAGAAATTGAAAAATAAAATATCCAATCTGAAATGAAATAAATACCACTCTTGTTTTCTGCACAACGAATTCGTGTCTGGAGATTTGGATAATGTTTACTTAGAATAACTTGGGTCCATTTTCTGTCGCGAATAGAAATGAAAATGGACAAGTCTCCAATGCAAATCTTCCAATAGCTTCAATGCCATTTCATTTCCTTAATACGAAATGATTGTAATGCTAGGAATGGGTGGTTCCCATTCTCTGATAGGCGTCCTTCTTTATGCACGAGACACTTTCAATAGACCTAATGTAGTCTGCGAGCTCCGGCAGGCGCAAGAATCGCTGCCGACATGGGAATCGCGTGAAAGATTCATCTGCGACTGCTACGAAGCGCCAGCGGTTCGGTTAATGCAATTTCCTGTGCCATTCAGATGTCTTGCTTAGACAAGAATTTAGGGACGCCGCATGCCAAGCAAAACGGTCATCGCCTTATCTCCATTTCACATTTCCCTAAATGTAGACTACAGTCTGTTTTATTATAGGTTATATGTTGTAGACAGAATGTCGCATTCAATAAAATTCTTAGGCATTCTGCGGGGAGGAATATAGATAGAACTACGAGGAGAAGCGGTACAGGTCACTGTACAGAGGACGGAAGATAACAGAACGTTGTTCTGCTATGGTTTTTTTTTTTCAAAATGAGCTTTTGTTCTAACTTTGTCGTTTAGCGCTTGGTGAAAAATCAACTTTTTCTTTTTCCGAAACAGATGACAAATTGTTCTTTGTTTCGGTTGGGTTGTTTTACCTCTGAGCGGCACTTTTTTGCACACCATATGCTAAATCGCCAGGTCACATGGACCCCGAAGGCTCAGAGAAGGTTGGGGGAGGGAACCCACTGGAACAGCTGTTGGGAGACAGATGGCAGTCTCCCGTCAAGGCCATCCAGCGTGTTCTTTAACGTTGGGTTGTTTTACCTCTGAGCGGCACTTTTTTGCACACCATATGCTAAATCGCCAGGTCACATGGACCCCGAAGGCTCAGAGAAGGTTGGGGGAGGGGACCCACTGGAACAGCTGTTGGGAGACAGATGGTAGCCTCCCGTCAAGGCCATCCAGCGTGTTCTTTATCGTGCACAGGGTATGGCTCTCCCGCACACGGGGCCACGGCTTAACGTCCCATCCGACGGACGGCGGCCTTTCCAAGCCCATCGGTGTCCCCTACTGACCGTAGGCAGGGCGAGGAATTTTTGGGGAGATAAATCTCAACGCTGACCCAGCTGGGCCTCGAACCTGGGAACTAACAGATTAATAATAAAAATCCATAACGGTAACTGGAGCGTATACAGTTGCTGTACACGCTCCAGATATTTTTCCTGAATTCTGTAATCACGTGACACGAAGGTTGCCAGATCACTAATTTCTAAAAAAAATCGTTGCTAGATATTTTTTCTGAATTCTGTAATCAACCATATCGTTCGGATATATTTTTGAGCGACTGTACCTGAGGGTTGGGTTGGGTTGTTTTACCTCTGAGCGGCACTTTTTTGCACACCATGGGCTAAATAGCCAGGTCACAAGGACCCTGAAGGCTTAGAGAAGGTTGGGGGAGGGGACCCACTGGAACAGCTGTTGGGAGACAGATGGTAGCCTCCCGTCAAGGCCATCCAGAGTGTTCTTTAACGTGTGTACCTGAGGAAGACCAGCAGTACAATGCGAGAGCAGCAGGAAGACTAGAGACGGGTAGTACCCTGGTGGACAGCGCGTTACATTCGAGTCTCTGACTGTTTTGATGTTTTCTTCGCTAAACTCGCACCTTTCCTTCAACGAAAGAGACACCATTGAACTAGGAAAGGCGCCGTGGTCCAGTTTGCAAGAGAGCGATATCTTTTCATGTTGAGGAATACGCTGGGTGGCCTTGACGAGAGACCACCATTTGTCTCCCGAGAGCTGTCCAGTGGAATTTTCTTTTCAAGCCCGACCCTACATTCTTGGGATCCTTGTGATCTGTCCAATTAGTCCATTGAGTGCAAAAAGTGTCGCTCAGAAGTAAGCTCTTTCGTAAGTTGGATTTAAACACTTAACAAATCAAAACTTGCAACGATATTTTCAAAGTCTTAATATTCACTGTCTAGAAACACTTAAGACGTGGGGCGGGGGTGGCTCAGTCGGTAGCGCGCCAGGCTCGTAATCTGTAGTTCCCAGGTTCGAGTCCCAGCTGGGTCAGCGTTGAGATTTATCTCCGCAAAATTTCCCTGCCCTGCCCACGGTCAATAGGGGACACCGATGGGCTTGAAAAGGCCGCCGTCCGTCGGATGGGACGTTAAGCCGTGGCCCCGTGTGCGGGAGAGCCATACCCTGTGCACTTTAAAGAACAAGCTGGAGTGCCTTGACGGGAGTCTACCATCTGTCTCCCAACAACTGTTCCAGTGGGTCCCCTCCCCCAACCTTCTCTGAGCCTTCGGGGTCCATGTGACCTGGCCATTTAGCCCATAGAGTGCAAAAAAGTGCCATTCAGAGGTAAAACAACCCAACCCAACTTAAGACGTCACCAAAAAAATGAGAACCAACTTCAACACTGAAATGCAAGAATCAATAAAAGAGTTCTGTTCGTAACAGCAACTGCGCATGTCACTTCCAGACAATTCCCCATTCGAGTCCTCCTCTGTTGCTGAGAGAATCGCCATGCTCTCTGCATTTCATCTCTTTATTTTTCGTTAATGTTTTCTCTCCAGCACTTTCCTCCCTAACTCTTCTGCATCACTTGTTCGACTCGATTTCTGCTCCCCTGTTCGTCTCTTCTCTCTCCACGGACCCATTCGCGTTCGGGCAAAGGAACTCTGCGAACGCACATCGAAACGTTTCCTGGGGCAGTCCGTAACGTCCCAGAAGTTTGACACAATTTATAAAGTGGGGGAAGACGCTTAAGACTGCCCACCAGGGGGAAACGGCTTCTTTCACTCGTTCACGCTGATTGCAACTGACGGCGACGTGTTGTTGTGTGTTGGGAGCGGGTGACATTTTTCACACTCAATCCTACAACAGTAGAGAGAGAAAAAAAAAGGGAGAGGGAGGAGGGAAAGATAAGAAAAAAAAACTCACTTGGTGGGTGGCTGAGAGGAGTAATGTTTTAGGGGGGCGGACAGAGATGAAGGCAGTGAAGAGCAGCTGGAGAGTGGGAAAGAGAGATGGGGGGAAGGAGGAGGAGGGAGGGAAGAAAGATGAAAAACTGCGCATCGTGTAGCAGTGAGCTGTGACAGGAGTGAAAGCTTGCTTGAAAACAGATCTACCATAAAAAGAAATAGGCGGAAGAAATGGACGCGACGACATGGAAAGAACCTAACGTGTATTTCTCTTTGCTTTTTATTTTTCTCCTGGCGAGTTTTCTTCTTCTTCTTCCTCTGTGCTCTGAAGAGATGCTCGTAAAAAGATGAAGAAGATGAAAACATCTTTAAACTGAAGGAAAATGAACTCGGACATGTCAAATATTAACCTTTTAAATTCGAGTCGACGGTAACCGATTGAAGAAGAAAAACGACGTCTTTATTTTGGTTATTATTTTTCATTTTGCTTTTTCTCTATTTTGGATGTAAGGGACGTCGTTCAAGAATTCATTCTTCACACAACAACAAGTTGCCTTTCGTTTCGAAGCACGGCCACGCTTCTGGAATCGAATCTTTTCGTAGCCATTTCGTCTCCACTCTAGGAATGGGTTGTTGGGTTGTTTTACCCCTGAGCGGCACTTTTTTGCACACCATAGGCTAAATGGCCAGGTCACATGGACCCCGAAGGCTCAGAGAATGTTGGGGGAGGGGACCCACTGGAACAGCTGTTGGGAGACAGATGGTAGCCTCCCGTCAAGGACATCCAGCATGTTCTTTAACGAGCACAGGGTATGTCTCTCCCGCACACGGGGCCACGGCTTAACGTCCCATCCGACGAACTGCGGCCTTTCCCAGCCCATCGGTGTCCCCTACTGACCGTGGGCAGAGCGGGGAATTTTGCGGAGATAAATCTCAACGCTGACCCAGCTGGGACTCGAACCTGGGAACTACAGATCACGAGCCTGGCGCGCTACCGACTGAGCCGCCCCCTTCAGGAATGATTCGTGATTCATTGAGAGATTTATTGTTTTTTTTTTTGTACATTTCTTTCCAGCATGTGTCGTGGCGCACTTCAATAGTGAGTAAATAGATTCCTTAATTTCTTAAATGAGCTTTTTGCGGAATAATGGTCCCTGGAGGTGAATTTAAGATCTCAATCAAATACGTTCAAATCTCGATTTCCAAAAGCATTCATTTATAATTTGAAGAAGCGTTACTAGTTGTATAAATTTGCTTAGAAAGTTCCTCAAAACACATGGGCGGGGGTGGCTCAGTCGGTAGCGCGCCAGGCTCGTATTCTGTAGTTCCCAGGTTCGAGTCCCAGCTGGGTCAGCGTTGAGATTTATCTCCGCAAAATTCCCCGCCCTGCCCACAGTTAGTAGCGGACACCGATGGGCTTGGAAAGTCCGCCGTCCGTCGGATGGGACGTTATGCCTGATCCCTTTTTTTTGGAGAGTTCCATACCCTGTGCACGTTAAAGAACACGCTTGATAGCCTTGACGGGAAGCTGCCATCTCCCAACAGCTGTTCCAGTTGGTTCCCTTCCCTAACCTTCTCTGAGCCTTTGGGGTCCTTGTGACCTGGCCATTTAGCCCATTGAGTGCAAAAAAGTGCCGCTCAGAAGTAAAAGAACCCAACCGAAACAAAGACCAATTTGTCATCGAAAGAGTCTGTTCAATTTTGAAAACAAGTCTGTTCAATTTTGGGGGCGGGGATGGCTCAGTCGGTAGCGCGCCAGGCTCGTAATCTGTAGTTCCCAGGTTCGAATCCCAGCTGGGTCAGCGTTGAGATTTATCTCCGCAAAATTCCCTGCCCTGCCCACGGTCAGTAGGGGACACCGATGGGCTTGGAAAGTCCGCCGTCCGTCGGATGGGACGTTAAGCCGTGGCTCCGTGTGCGGGAGAGCCATACCCTGTACACGTTAAAGAACACGCTGGATGGCCTTGGCGGGAGGCTACCATCTGTCTCCCAACAGCTGTTCCAGTGGGATCCCTCCCCCAATCTTCTCTGAGCCTACGGGGTCCATGTGACCTGGCCATTTAAGCCATGGTGTGCAAAAAAGTGACGCTCAAAGGTAAAACAACCCAACAACAACTGTTCAATTTTGATGAAAAATGTTTAGGAGAAACTGACAGCAGACACTAGTATTAAATGTACCAGCTTCAACAACCAAATATTAGAAGAATACTGTTGGAAATAAATCAGGACTTCAATATTTCAATGACATGCTCACTTTGCTTTTACGGACTCTTTTTGCAAAGACTATTTTTCACTTGTAAGTGTCCCAATATGTACTGAAGGTTAATGTATGTATGGGTGAGTTATAAATGGAGTCACTTTTATCGCGATGGCTGCAACGGAAAAAGATTTCTTGTTTTAAAAGCAGAGTTCGGTTGACTATTTTTACTATTAGGTTAGCACAAATATCAATAATAAAAGATTCGTTTAAGGATGGGTTGCATTTACTGTAACAAGTCTTGTTTTAACTCAACAATGAGCTAAACCATAAGGTCACAAAAATAACCAAAGTTCTATTCCAAGTCAAATCTAGCCTCGTAATGGGGCTGGAGGGACAAAAGTAGCCATCCTCCACCTCACTCTTCTTTTTTTCATATTGTTAAAAAAAAGTTAATTTTTTTTCTTCCATATCCCAATGCTTGTGAGGATGAGGTTAGCTCAGTTGTCTTTATTCAGATCGTGTTTTTTCCCAGGTTCGAATCTCCACTGTGCTGGGGGGCGGAAATGGCTCAGTGGTAGCTCACCAGGCTTGTCGGGGCGGGGGTGGCTTAGTCGGTAGCGCGCCAGGCTCGTAATCTGTAGTTCCCAGGTTCGAGTCCCAGCTGGGTCAGCGTTGAGATTTATCTCCGCAAAAATTCCCTGCCTTGCCCACGGTCAATAGGGGACACCGATGGGCTTGGAAAGGCCGCCGTCCGTCGGATGGTACGTTAAGCCGTGGCCCCGTGTGCGGGGAGAGCCATACCCTGTGCACGTTAAAGAACACGCTGGATGGCCTTGACGGGAGGCTACCATCTGTCTCCCAACAGCTGTTCCAGTGGGTCCCCTCCCCCAACCATCTCTGAGCCTTCGGGGTCCACGTGACCTGGCCATTTAGCCCATGGTGTGCAAAAAAGTGCTGCTCAGAGGTAAAACAACCCAACCCAGGCTCGTAATCTGCAGTTCCCAGGTTCGAGTCCCAGCTGGGCCAGCATTGAGATTTATCTCCGCAAAACTCCCCGCCCTGCCCACGATCAGCAGAGGAATCAATGGGCACGAAAGACAACCGTCCGTCGCGTAGGACGATAAGCCGGGGCTTCGTGTTCGAAAGAGCCATACCCTGTGCACGTTAAAGAATACGCTGGATGGCAGGCTACCATCTGTCTGCCAGCAGCTGCTCAGTGGGTCCCCTTCCCCCAACCTTCTCTGAGCCTTCGGGTTCCTTGTGACCTGGTCATTTAGCCCATTGTGTGCAAACAGTACCGCTCAAAGGTAAAACGACCCACCACCTCCACTGTTCGTGTGTTGTGATTTTCTCCGCTGACCCTCGTCTACCCTCGTTCAGAGAATCCGCGGCTTCCCAAGCCCATCTGTGTTCTTTTTCTCACCGAAAGCATAGAAGAAATATCGGGTTGGGTTGTTTTACCTCTGAGCGGCACTTTTTTGCACACCATGGGCTAAATGGCCAGGTCACATGGACCCCGAAGGTTCAGAGAAGGTTGGGGGAGGGGACCCACTGGAACAGCTGTTGGGAGACAGATGGCAGCCTCCCGTCAAGGCCATCCAGCGTGTTCTTTAACGTGCATAGGGTATGGCTCTCCCGCACACGGGGCCACGGCTTAACGTCCCATCCGACGGACGACGGCCTTTCCAAGCCCATTGGTGTCCCCTACTGACCGTGGGCAGGGCGGGGAATTTTGCGGAGATAAATCTCAACGCTGACCCAGCTGAGACTCGAACCTGGGAACTACAGATTACGAGCCTGGCGCGCTACCGACTGAGCCACCCCCGCCCCAGAAGAAATATCGGGAAAAATCTCAAAACTGGCACAGGTGGTCTCGAACCTGGTAACATCAGGTTACGAGCTTGGAGCGCTACCGATTGAGACAGTCTTTCGCAAATATTCCAGCGACAAGAACGCAAAGCGCAGGGAAAAGAAACAAAGAAGTCGAGAATTACCTTTACCCTGAAGTGGGGCTTAATGTTTCATCAGACGGACGACAGTTCTAGTGAGCAAGTGCCGCTGGCACATTTCTCCGAACAAGGTCAGGGAGGTCACCTCAAATGAAGTTCGAAAAGCCATTTCATGAGCAGACGGAAAGGATCAGTTCCAACTCATCAATCTTTTAGATGAAAATAAAACTTCCAGTTCGTCGCCATGCGTTCAGAAACGCGAGTTCGTGGACGAAGCGAAGAGCCAAATGACATGCTACGAAGGTATGAGTTAGGAAGATGATGATGAGACAGATGATGATGAGACAGATTAATGGCTGCCCTGAGGAGAGACGTCGCGGACGATCCAGAAGAGGAAGGAGTGATAAGTCACTTCCGGTCAAAACTCAAAAACTGCTGAACTCAACACGTCATAGCCCGAGGAAGAAATTGCGCTGCTTCCTTTCAGTCGCTTCTAATGATTGAATGATAGAGTGAAAGACGGAAAGAAGACGATTCTAATCGATAATACATTTTGTATCGAAGAAAAGACATAAAATGAAAGAGTAATCGACTTAGTCATTTCTCAGTCGAGTTTTGAAATCAGTTAATTATATGCAAATCAGAATGAATAGGTCTGGGTTTTGTTGTTTTACCTCTGAGCTGCACTTTTTTGCACATTATGGGCTAAATGGCCAGGTCACATGGACCCCGAAGGCTCAGAGAAGGTTGGGGGAAGGGATCCACTGGAACAGCTGTTGGGAGACAGATGGTAGCCTCCCGTCAAGGCCATCCAGCGTCTTCTTTAACGTTGGGTTGTTTTACCTCTGAGCTGCACTTTTTTGCACACCATGGGCTAAATGGCCAGGTCACATGGACCCCGAAGGTCAGAGAAGGTTGGGGGAGGGGACCCACTGGAACAGCTGTTGGGAGACAGATGGTAGCCTCCCGTCAAGGCCATCCAGCGTCTTCTTTAACGTTGGGTTGTTTTACCTCTGAGCTGCACTTTTTTGCACACCATGGGCTAAATGGCCAGGTCACATGGACTCCGAAGGCTCAGAGAAGGTTGGGGGAGGGGACCCACTGGAACAGCTGTTGGGAGACAGATGGTAGCCTCCCGTCAAGGCCATCCAGCGTGTTCTTTAACGTGCACAGGGTATGGCTCTCCCGCACACGGGGTCGCGGCTTAACGTCCCATCCGACGGACGACGGCGTTTCCAAGGCCATCAGTGTCCCCTACTGACCGTGGGCAGGGCGAAGAGTTTTGCGGAGATAAATCTCAACGCTGACCCAGCTGGGACTCGAACCTGGGAACTACAGATTACGAGCCTGGCGCGCTACCGACTGAGCCACCCCCGCCCCAATAGGCTTGGGACTTCAGTTGCAAAGCCTGTGCATCATATTTTGAATTATATCGAATCCTTCTTATTAAAGGCTATTACTAATATTAAAATAATTATAATTATTTATGGCAAATTAAAATCATAATGCTCTATGGTAGAAAAAATATTTGTAATATTAGTAGCAACTAGTTTTATCTGGCGGGGCATAGTGGTTAGGATGCTAGCTACTGTTAAGCAAGACAAATTGTCGTGGTGTTTTTTTTAAATTTGTGTGTTGTGTTAGCTGTAACGGGCAGTGGTCAGCAGTGACTTCGGTTTTAGTAGAACATGTCCTTGTATGAGAAGACCTGTAGAGGAGTAGGAAGATAAGTAAGTAAGATAGGATTAGCTTCTAGGATCCTTCTTTGCTCTATGGATTGTAAACTAAAAACACAAATCTTGTGAGTTGGGTTGTTTTACCTCTGAGCGGCACTTTTTTGCACACCATGGGCTAAATGGCCAGATCACATGGACCCCGAAGGCTCAGAGAAGGTTGGGGGAGGGGACCCACTGGAAAAGCTGTTGGGAGACAGATGGTAGCCTCCCGTCAAGGCCATCCAGCGTGTTCTTTAACATGCACAGGGTATGGCTCTCCCGCACACGGAGTCACGGCTTAACGTCCCATCCGACGGACGGCGGCCTTTCCAAACCCATCGGTGTCCCTTACTGACCGTGGGCAGGGCGGGGAGTTTTGCGGAGATAAATCTCAACGCTGACCCAGCTGGGACTCGAACCTGGGAACTACAGATTACGAGCCTGGCGCGCTACCGACTGAGCCACCCCCGCCCCAAGCTTGTGAGTAAAATCATCATAAACGCAGCAAGCAGCTGCTTGAAGAGATACTTCTACCTCGGCAGAAGGTATTGTAGATACGTTTATGTTCTCAAATTTGTACCTCTAAATATTTTTTAACAGAACACTATGTGGGCAACAACCACAAGTGTTACTTTAAAAGCTTTCCTGTGTCTGTTTCGAAAATTTCCACTTCAATATTTCAGTTCGAGGAAACATCAGCGAGACATTATTCGATTAACCACAGTAGTCACAGACTTCCCACATCTCTTGCTTCGCTTTCCATATATTATCAGAAGCCAAAGTTCCATCAATAAATTTGAGGAAAAAATGGCGATAAATGAACGAGTAAATATGGCACTAGATATATAACACTAATATTAAAAGAGAAGTTTTTATCCACTGCTTTTATTCTACTTTTATTAAGATGCAGTGGGCAGACAATGTCGAACAGGATCTTGTTAGAATTGGTGTGCAATGGCCGGATGTAGCTCAGGACAGACATGCTTGGAGAACTAAATTGTACGTCTGGTTGGACCTCCGTAGCCCATGGGTGCTTGAGGTTGATGATGATGATGACTTTTATTAATTGGTAATTTAAATATGTATTTTAACACGACAGCATTGGAAATGTTGTAATCCATTCTTAAATAAATAAATATTCTCAAGCAACTGCTTGTCACAGAGGTCTGACAGGAGCCTGTCAGTTTATACGCCGTAACACAATGTCTGTGAGAATGGCGGAACTTCAGCTAGAAAACACCAAACACCCATGCTTTATCCGGGTCGAATCCAGGCCCCTTTAATCGGTAGCCAAGCGCGCTAACCACTCGGAACTTGACGGATCATTCTTATTGATTCCAAAAAAGCATCTTTCACAAAAAAATATAACACCAAACTAGAAAAAAAAATGATTATTAATTGTAAATTTATTACATGTTGGAAAAAATTTCGAAAAGTAATTGCTTAACAGGTTTTAATTAATCAAAAATAGGTTTTATTGACGTTTACGTTTCCCTGCTGACTGAAATGGTTAAAAAACCGGCTGAATGACTCTGATAGCTGATTATTTCGCCAATCTATCTCCAAACTCCTTTTGGGGTGGGGGTGGCTCAGTCGGTAGCGCGCCAGGCTCGTAAACTGCAGTTCCCAGGTTCGACTCCCAGCTGGGGCAGCGTTGAGATTTATCTCCGCAAAATTCCCCGCCCTGCCCACGGTCAGTAGGGGACATCTACTGGCCGCCGTCCGTCAGATTGGACGTTAAGCCGTGGTCCGTGTGCGGGAGAGCCACAACCTGTGCACGTTAAAGAACACGCTGGATTGCCTTGACGGGAGGCTACCATCTGTCTCCCAACAGCTGTTCCAGTGGGTCCCCTCCCCCAACCTTCTCTGAGCCTTCGAGGTCCATGTGACCTGGGCATTTAGCCCATGGTGTGCAAAACAGTGGCGCTCAGAGGTAAAACAACCCAACGTTAAAGAACACGCTGGATGGCCTTGACAGGAGGTTACCATCTGTCTCCCAACAGCTGTTCCAGTGGGTCCCCTCCCCCAACCTTCTCTGAGCATTCGGGGTCCATGTGACCTGGCCATTTAGCCCATGGTATGCAAAAAAACTGCCGCTCAGAGGAAAAACAACACAACAACCCAAATCCTGACAAATATTTCGTTCAGATATAAAACAATTCAACATATATTTAGCCTCCCCAATAAAGCATCTAAAACACCGCGATTTTTTTTTAATTTCTCTCCCTCCTGCTTGTAATTATCAAATGAGAAATACCTTCTCTCCACCCCTACCCCCTCCAGGCGTCTTCACCCCCCCCCCCTCCTCCACTTTCACCTCTCACCTTGAAGCGACCAAGAAAGCCCAACAAAAGAAAGCCACGATCTTTTGCGACATTGCCGTGCGAAGCCGCTCCCTCTCCTCTTCGTCCCTCCCTCCCTCTCTCCCTCGTTGCATATGGATGCTGCTCCATATGCATGAGGCTCCTGCCTACTGACCCGGCATGACACTGGCCACCTCCAATCGGAACACGCTGTAAATTATTGGGGGAGGGGAAGAAAGGAGCGGCAGTGGCACGAACAACATCGAGAAACTAGGCGCAGAAACATTTGTCACGCCACAGGAAAAAGACCTTTAATTCGAGGAAGGCACAATACATTGATTTCTTTTTTCTCTTTTTGGTTCCGTTACTTCTCCTTTCGCTGAGACCTTTTTTCTTCGTGATGGCTCCGACTTCGAGGAAAAGGATTCGGGTACGGATACATAGGAAGCGGCTTCGGCTACTCAGCGTTAGAAACGCTTTTTGAATCATTCTGGCGTCTTTAAATGAAACCACTTACAACAAGAGAAGTCGCCTCACAGCAAAATTATGCGTATTTTCGGGCTTCTTTAAACCATTACCAAAAACAGAGTGGCCTCTCACAAGCAACTCTAGCGTATTTTCTGACGTCTTGAATTCGTTGCCAACATAGAGGAGCCCTCACAGCAACTATAGCGTATTTTCTGGTGTCTTAAAACCATTACCACCAACGGATGTGGCCTCATAGCAACTCTAGAGTGTTCTCTTGGGTCTTAAAACCATTACCACCAATAGAGGTGGCCTCACAAACAACTCTAGCTTATTTTCTCGCCTCTTGAAACCATTACGAACAATAGAGAATCCCTCACAGCAAAGCGTATTTTCTGGTGTCTTAAAACCAAAAGGATGTCACCTTACAGCAACTCTAGAGTGTTTTCTTGGGTCTTAAAACCATTACCACCAATAGAGATGGCCTCACAAGCAACTCTAGCGTATTTTCTCGCCTCTTGAAACCATTACCAACAATAGAGAATCCCTCACAGCAACTGTAGCGTATTTTCTGGTGTCTTAAAACCAAAAGGATGTCACCTTACAGCAACTCTAGAGTGTTTTCTTGGGTCTTAAAACCATTACCACCAATAGAGGTGGCCTCACAAGCAACTCTAGCGTATTTTCTCGCCTTTTGAAACCATTACCAACAATAGAGAATCCCTCACAGCAACTGTAGCGTATTTTCTGGTGTCTTAAAACCAAAAGGATGTCACCTTACAGCAACTATAGAGTGTTTTCTTGGGTCTTAAAACCATTACCACCAATAGAGATAACCTCACAAGCAACTCTAGCATATTTTCTCGCCTCTTGAAACCATTACCAACAATAGAGAATCCCTCACAGCAACTGTAGCGTATTTTCTGGTGTCTTAAAACCAAAAGGATGTCACCTTACAGCAACTATAGAGTGTTTTCTTGGGTTTTAAAACCATTACCACCAATAGAGATGGCCTCACAAGCAACTCTAGCGTATTTTCTCGCCTCTTGAAACCATTACCAACAATAGAGAATCCCTCACAGCAACTGTAGCGTATTTTCTGGTGTCTTAAAACCAAAAGGATGTCACCTTTCAGCAACTCTAGAGTGTTTTCTTGGGTCTTAAAACCATTACCACCAATAGAGGTGGCCTCACAAGCAACTCTAGCGTATTTTCTCGCCTCTTGAAACCATTACCAACAATAGAGAATCCCTCACAGCAACTGTAGCGTATTTTCTGCTGTCTTAAAACTAAAAGGATGTCACCTTACAGCAACTATAGAGTGTTTTCTTGGGTCTTAAAACCATTACCACCAATAGAGATGGCCTCACAAGCAACTCTAGCGTATTTTCTCGCCTCTTGAAACCATTACCAACAATAGAGAATCCCTCACAGCAACTGTAGCGTATTTTCTGGTGTCTTAAAACCAAAAGGATGTCACCTTACAGCAACTCTAGAGTGTTTTCTTGGGTCTTAAAACCATTACCACCAATAGAGGTGGCCTCACAAGCAACTCTAGCGTATTTTCTCGCCTTTTGAAACCATTACCAACAATAGAGAATCCCTCACAGCAACTGTAGCGTATTTTCTGGTGTCTTAAAACCAAAAGGATGTCACCTTACAGCAACTATAGAGTGTTTTCTTGGGTCTTAAAACCATTACCACCAATAGAGATAACCTCACAAGCAACTCTAGCATATTTTCTCGCCTCTTGAAACCATTACCAACAATAGAGAATCCCTCACAGCAACTGTAGCGTATTTTCTGGTGTCTTAAAACCAAAAGGATGTCACCTTACAGCAACTATAGAGTGTTTTCTTGGGTCTTAAAACCATTACCACCAATAGAGGTGGCCTCACAAGCAACTCTAGCGTATTTTCTCGCCTCTTGAAACCATTACCAACAATAGAGAATCCCTCACAGCAACTGTAGCGTATTTTCTGCTGTCTTAAAACTAAAAGGATGTCACCTTACAGCAACTCTAGAGTGTTTTCTTGGGTCTTAAAACCATTACCACCAATAGAGATGGCCTCACAAGCAACTCTAGCGTATTTTCTCGCCTCTTGAAACCATTACCAACAATAGAGAATCCCTCACAGGAACTGTAGCGTATTTTCTGGTGTCTTAAAACCATTACCACCAACGGATGTAGCCTCACAGCAACTCTAGCCTATTTTCTGATGTCTTGTGGCAAGTAGCTGCTTGAGGGGGTATTTATTTATTTTTATTTTTTGAATCCATTACCAATAGCGGAGACAGCCTTATAGTAAACTCTAGAACGTGTGCCGAATTGCACAAGCTGCATTTTGCCCTGAGTCCACCTCCCTTGATGGTAACGGTTTTGTCTTAAGAAGACAGAGAGTTCGAAAACGTTTATAACGCTAAAGCGTTCAAAATCGCGTTCTGTGCGGCCGTACTCTTCGCCCGTTTAAAAGTATCGCTCGCTCCATTTTGTTCGTCTCCGGCCGCCTAGGGAGGAAGAAAGATCCGTTGCAAAAGGAAAGTCTTATTTCTCCCCGAAATGTGTCATTTATCTGAATTGATAAAATGATATAAATTACGGCGAGGAGGTTATTTGTCGTGGAAGGATTGTTCGCCTTTTGTTACTGCGCAAGGAAGCCAAACCGCTGAACTTATGCTCCGCTGAATCAGCTTCCGCAGATGAGGAGGAAATCTCTGGGATGCTGCTTGTTTTCTTCGCTAAGTCGCTCGCTCCACAAAGGAAGAGGATGAGATATCAGATCGCTCTCTCTCTTCGCCGATTCAATTGCTGAAAGGGAGGAGATATCCCTGACGAAAATTAAACGAGTGAAACGATAGTTGCTTTTAATGGCTCTAAATACGTACATATTTGACGTCGGCTTAGTTCAGAAATTCCGTAAAAAGGTTTAGGTTAAAGAAAAAAATGATTCTAACCGTTATTGACATTTCATATCAGGAAAAGAGAACCAGGCATTATTTTTCGACAGTTATCTCTTCTATTATTAGCCCGACGGAATCTATTGTGTCTGTTCCTTTCACAAATTCATTTATGGATTTTCTGTTTGAGTTTCAAAATTCTTTCACGTCTTAAATATTGAAAAGCAACAAAAGGAATGATGTGTCAAAATTTCCTCGTGTGACTTTGTGTGTGTACATATGAAAATCTAATCTAATGCTTCTTGTTGACTGTACTCGCAAACCGTAACATCAGAAAAACAATTTTTTTCAGCTTATGACGGAATAGCTCTCCGAACGTCTGCCAATGCGCTCCTCGTGCATGAATCGTTTTTCCACATCACAAAGCATGAACTAGATAATGGATTTTATAAGGTTTGCACCATCGCAAACATATAAATTCGCTTGATGATTAATTTACGAATTTGAGTTAATCACAGCTGAAATTATGCTCCGGGTTAAAATCTTGGGTTGTTGCGTCTGTGTTTCTATGTCCGTTAATATTGGGGGGCGGGGGTGGCTCAGTCGGTAGCGCGCCAGGCTCGTAATCTGTAGTTCCCAGGTTCGAATCCCAGCTGGGTCAACGTTGAGATTTATCTCCGCAAAATTCCCCCCCCCCTGCCCACGGTCAGTAGGGGACACCGATGGGCTTGGAAAGGCCGCCGTCCGTCGGATGGGACGTTAAGCCGTGGCCCCGTGTGCGGGAGAGCCATACCCTGTGCACGTTAAAAAACACGCTGGATGGCCTTGAAGGGAGGCTACCATCTGTCTCCCAGTAGCTGTTCCAGTGGGTCCCCTCCCACAACCTTCTCTGAGCCCTTGGGGTCTATGTGACCTGGCCATTTAGCCCATGGTGTGCAAAAAAGTGCCGCTCAGAGGTGAAACAACCCAACGTTAAAGAACACGCTGGTTGGCCTTGACGGGAGGCTACCATCTGTCTCCCAACAGCTCTTCCAGTGGGTCCCCTTCCCCAACCTTCTCTGAGCCTTCGGTGTCCATGTGACCTGGCCATTTAGCCCATGGTGTGCAAAAAAGTGCCGCTCAGAGGTAAAACAACCCTACCCGTTAATATTGCAGAACTATAATTCTCCGTGAATATCTAAATCGCAATTGTGAGATATAAATCCCATCATTCCATTACGAGGAAACCTGGTAACACTTTTTCAAATATATGTAATTACAAATAATCGCCCTGCTTGGGTTGATACACAGCACAGTGTAAAAATTACACATATGCGGTTATTTAACCTTTGAGCGGCATTTTCATGTACACAATACATTCATAGTTACTCTTGTGGATAAGAAAATTGGACTCGATATATGTATCTGCTTGCAAACATTGTTACTGAATATTTAGTGATGTAAAAATTATGTCTATGTTAGTATTATAATGTAACTTGTTAAAAAAATTGTACTTTTGTGTATCATGTACAGTGAAATGGAAATGAGCGTGTACAGCAACTGTACACGCTCCAGTTACCGTTCACAGCAAACTGGAGCGTGTGCAGTTACTGCACACGCTCCAGTTTGCTGTGAACGGTAACTGCACACGCTCAATATTTCCGTGAGTGAGCCCACACGATCCAGGTCTTTGTGAGCTCACACGATCCATGTGCTGTGAACATTAACCGCAACCGCTCCAGTTTGCTGTGAACGGTAACTGCACACGCTCAATATTTCCACGATCCAGGTCTTTGTGAGCTCACACGATCCAATATGCTGTGAACATTAACCGCAACCGCTCCTGTTTGCTGTGAACGGTAACTGCACACGCTCCATATTCATTGCATTATATATTCATACGCATTATATATATATTAAAAAATATCCGAACACTATGGTTGATTACAGAATTCAGAAAAATATATGGCAACGATTTTGTGATACTGGTGATAGTGATCTGGCAACCTTAGTGTCTTGATAAGGCAATATAAAATTTATTTTATTTATATGTAGTGAGAATTTTATGTAAAAAAAGAGATTGTTTTCAAAATTAGAAAGCTTTCAATGCGACTTTCCATTTTACGTAGCATAGAAGTGTGCCCCGAAATATATTTCGCGATATAACCTAGTTCGTATGAGTCCGTTTATTAACCAATCTACTTAGAAACAGTAGCAACCGTCAAAGAGTCCGCAGAGATAATCACTTCTAGTTTCAGTTCGTACTGTTTTCCAGCGCACGTGTTAACAGAAGAGAAACTCGACCCCTTTTCGGATCGTATCTTATTCATCTGCTGATGAAGCCATTTAGCAAATGCCTCCTTCACCGATGACATTGAAACCGATACTCGACCGTGTCCAACTTCCTCATCCATCTCGGGATCGTATTCGCTTTCAGCATTCCGTCGTTTTTCATTCTCACCCGCTCGCTAAATACCACTTGTCATATTCGCTTCGCAGATGATCTCTTCCTCTCCGCTCTCGTCGCAGCAGCCGCCAGGCCGCCTTGCAGCGCTCGCTTCCAACTGAAGCAGGTGGCGCTGCGTGCGAGACAACACCGTTTCCAATCAAAATAACCGTAACCGTGGGAATTCCTCGAACTTCCGTCTAGTCGCCATTTTTTTTTTAATTCGTATTTCGCTTCGGGCTCCGTTAAGGTGCAGTAAATTAAGGGCAGAAACTTTTGTTCGATTTGCTGGAAATAAAGCGTCGAAAGGTTGGTCCTTTAATTGCTTGAAGGAAAGGAAATGAAAGAAATGTTTGTCTTAATAATAGGAAACTGCGAAGTTTCGATTCGAATGGGAAAGCTCTTTTTTTTTTCAATTATTCTTTACTCAAGGAATTTACAGAATACACAAAATTTAATCATAGTTACCCACAGAGCATATATATCTGCAGGAGTACGAATAATTATATTTTGTACACAATATATACAACAGGTTGGGTTGTTTTACCTCTGAGTGGCACTTTTTTGCACACCATGGGCTAAATGGCCAGGCCACATGGTCCCCGAAGGCTTAGAGAAGATTGGGGGAGGGGACCCACTGGAACAGCTGTTGGGAGACAGATGGTAGCCTCCCGTCAAGGCCATCCAGCGTGTTCTTTAACGTTGGGTTGTTTTACCTCTGAACGGCACTTTTGTGTTCACAATGGGCTAAATGGCCAGGTCACAAGGACCCCGAAGGCTAAGAGAAGGTTGGGGGAGGGGACCCACTGGAATGGATGTTGGGAGACAGATGTTAGTCTCCCGTCAAGGCCATCCAGCGTATTCCTTAACGTTGGGTTGTTTTACCTATGAGCTGCACTTTTTTGCACACCATGGGCTAAATGGCCAGGTCACATGGACCCCGAAGGCTCAGAGAAGGTTGGGGGAGGGACCCACTGGAACAGCTGTTGGGAGACAGATGGTAGCCTCCCGTCAAGGCCCTCCAGCGTGTTCTCTAACGTGCACAGGGTATGACCCTCCCGCACACGGGGTCACGGCTTAACGTCCATACGACGGACGGTAGCCTTTCCAAGCCCATTGGTGTCCCCTACTGACCGTGGGCAGGGAATTTTTGCGGAGATAAATCTCAACGCTGACCCAGCTGGGACTCGAACCTGGGAGCTACAGATTACGAGTCTGGCGCGCTACCAACTGAGCCACCCCCGCCTCCAATATATACAACAGAATAATTTAAAATCAAATACAACATTTCATTTATTAGATACATGAAATTAGACCGAATACTAATAATGACATATAATCATAAACATTCCTTACAGTTGTTTCCTACTCTTTCCAATCTATAATAGTGTTAATATCTTTATTCAACTACAATAAATTAAAAATATATGCAAAATGAAACCAAAAAACAAACCACAAATACCGTCGCTATAATAGGAACCAAGGGTCTATCTTACCTTTCCAGGTTTCATATAAGTAAGTATATGATAAAACTTCGCATCTTCATAGCGTAAATAATCAAAGTTGCATTCTATCAATATACGTATGTTACAATGGAAATTATACTGTTCACATCTTCTGTTACTAAATAAAATACAATGAAGAAATTGAAAACTAAACAATTTCCAATGTTAAATTATAATGAAAGAGAATGATGCTTATAAAATGTAACAAAAGGACTCAATCGTTCTTTTAATTTTTTTCTTTAACTCGTTATAAAAAAAAAATACTCTCCTCAAGCAGCTGCTTGCGACAGAGGTCTGACAGGAGCTTGTCAGTTTATACACCAAAGTACAAGGTCTGGGAGGATGTCAGGACCTCAGCAAAAAAACCCACAAACATCTATGCCCTACCTGGGGCTCGAACCCAGGTCCCTTGGGGGCGGGGGGGGGGCTCAGTCGGTAGCGCGCCAGGCTAGTAATCTGTAGTTCCCAGGTTCGAGTTTCCAGCTGGGTCAGCGTTGAGATTTATCGCCGCAAAATTCCTCGCCCTGCCCACGGTCAGTAGGGGACACCGATGGGCTTGGAAAGGCCGCCATTCGTCGGATGGGACGTTAAGCCGTGGTCCCGTGTGCGGGAGAGCCATACCTGTGCACGTTAAAGAACACGCTGGATAGCCTTGACGGGAGGCTACCATCTGTCTCCCAACAGCTGTTCCAGTGGGTCCCCTGCCCTAACCTTATCTGAGCCTTCGGGGTCCATGTGACCTGGCCATTTAGCCCATGGTGTGCAAAAAAGTGCCGCTCAGAGGTAAAACAACCCAGCCCAACAAGGTCTGTGAGGATGTCAGGACCCCAGCAAAAAAACCTCACAAACATCTATGTCCTACCTGGGGCTCGAACCCAGGTAGCCGAACGCGCTAACCAGTTGGCCCCTTAGGAAGCATGAAAAATTGAAAATAATTCCATTAGAGGTAAATCATTTTCACTTCTTAATTTTAAATTTGCTGTATCAAATCTGATTCCTTCTGAAGATTCACGGGAAATTGGGAATCGTTTCTGATAGATTATATCAGGACTTGAAACGTGCCTAAAAATTACATTGTGGAGCATATTGTTTTTTAAATAATATCAGAGGCGATCATGGTACTTATTCAACCAAATAATCAACGATCTCATAGATCATTGGTTGATTGACAAGAATTGATAGCTCATTCAGCCGTAATGTTGATGTGTGAACTATGCAATATAGTTGTCTCAATTGCTTCTACAGATGATATTGTTATTCGCCCGATTTTCCACTGCTAATAATGTAATTAGTCCTAAATATTCAAACTTCCAAATAACCTAAATTTTTAATCTCAGACCGATACCTTCATTTTACGCGAGCAAGGCCAAGGCACGCAAGGCACAAGTCACGTCTTGTACAGCAAGACACAAGTATCAGCACGTCTTCTAGAGCAAGACATCAGTATCAGAACGTCTTGTAGAACATAACACAAGTATCAGCACGTCTTGTACAGCAAGACATAAGTATCAGCACGTCTTGTAGAGCATAGCACAAGTATCAGCACGTATTGTAGAACATAACACAAGTATCAGCACGTCTTGTAGAGCAAGACATAAGTATCAGCACGTCTTGTAGAGCAAGACACAAGTATCAGCACGCCTTGTAGAGTAAGACATAAGTATCAGCACGTCTTGTAGAGCAAGACACAAGTATCAGCACGTCTTGTAGAGCAGTTGCGTTGCATTAAGATATATATATTGCAATGGAAATTATATTTACAACTTCTGTTTCGGCGCTTAAATTTGAAAATGGCTCCTAGATGAAGATCACAGTGTAAGAGCGCAAAAATGCACATGATGATATAAATATACAGGTTAAGATCACTTATAATCCTGTAAATATAAATGTATTTCAGGAAACATTTATTCAAAAACTACGACTTATTATATTCTCCTTTTTTAACCTGTGAACGTGTTTCTGTCCTTTATAGCAATTTATATATGTTTGGGTGAAATAAACTTATTGAATTGAACATGGATCAGATTATTCAGCAGTTGGTAATCGTTATCAGCAACTACTACTTACTTCCACTCTATTAAGTATTACGAATTTATTTTCGTTCAAAAGAAAATTCTCGGGGTGGCGAGGATGTATCGAAACGAAAAAGAAAAGATGATTGAGGAAAATAATTCAATATAGGTGCAATTATTTTAAATGATTGAATTAAAAATAAGTTATTCCTTACTTACGTCTTACTCTATTAAGTAGCTTTACTATTCTAGAATTTCTGGTGGATGATTCCCCCCCCCCCCCCCCCTTAACTGGCTAATTCTTATGGATATCTTTTATTTCCTTTTGCTTACACCTAAGCTTACACTCCTGCACTATGGCTCAGAAAAAGTGATCAACTAGCCAAAGATGGGAATATTAAAACAAAGTTTATAAAGTTCTCCTATATGAGATCACATTTTATCATCCCATCCGACGGACGTCATTCTTCCTAATACGATTACTATATCGTTTCTCTCTGAAAAACGCTATCGAATTAAGATCGATATCGATTTAATGGCAGGGAATTATGCATTTCAAAATCCAAAATAAACATAATGCACCTAAGTGCTTGATCAAGCATCAAAGAAAGGGGGCAGGGGTGGCTTAGTCGGTAGCGCGGCAGGCTCGTAATCTGTAGTTCCCAGGTTCGAGTCCCAGTGGGGTCAGCGTTGAGATTTATCTCCGCAAAATTCCCCGCCCTGCCCACGGTCAGTAGGGGACATCGATGGGCTTGGAAAGGCCGCCGTCCGTCAGATGGGACGTTAAGCCGTGGCCCCCTGTGCGGGAGGGCCATACCCTGTGCACGTTAAAGAACACGCTGGATGGCCTTGACGGGAGGCTACCATCTGTCTCCCAACAGCTGTTCCAGTGGGTCCCCTCCCCCAACCTTGTCTGAGCCTTCGGGGTCCATGTGACCTGGCCATTTAGCCCGTGGTGTGCAAAAAAGTGTTGTCAGAGGTAAAACAACCCAACGTTAAAGAACACGCTGAATGGCGTTGACGGGAGGCTACCATCTGTCTCCCAACAGCTGTTCCAGTGGGTCCCCTCCCCCAACCTTCTCTGAGCCTTCGGGGTCCATGTGACCTGGCCATTTAGCCCATGGTGTGCAAAAAAGTGCCGCTCAGAGGTAAAACAACCCAACCCAACAACGCATCAAAGAATGTGTTGCAGCGCACATTTCCAATTTATAAACTTCTGTTTCTGAAAGTGTCAGCTGGAATAGATGGCGTATTTTTATTCTTGCTTCCCAGTTCATTGAACAAGGTGAGTTCCTCGGCAACATAAGAGATTTACGCTGTTTCAATTCCTCCTTTTCCAGCATCCAAGCAAAATGATTACTTCTCTTCCAACATTGCATTTTTCCGGTCATTTCTTCCTCGCATCACAAGTGTCCGCCTTCCGTTCATTTTTTCAAAGACCACATTTCTCTTCAGACGCCTGTAATTGCTGGTTTACAGCCAGTTATTTCTCCGCAATCTATCATATCCCTCCGCGCAGCTTTACTTCTCCTCGTGAGCCTTTCCCTCCCTCCATAACCTCCATATTTCTCACGTTCACCCACCAAGCACGGCGGTCGGGGTTTTGTCGTTTCTCACCCATTTAATCGATTAAGTTATTAATTTGTCGTTAACAGCGATGAGCTCGAGAAGGGCAACTCATTTCTCGGCACATGAATCATCCGTAATTTTCCATTTCATTAGACCGAGACAAATACGTTTTTAATTACCACAAACATCCCCTTTCTGCTGCACACACAAGCTACAAGCGAAACAAAAGTATAAAGACACGGTTACGGCTTTGTCCAGCTTGTAACCAGGGTTATTGTTAAGTTCTCGGCTTCCAACGCTAGTGATAAAAATAGGATTTCACAAATCTGATCGAAGTGTTTTATAATGCTCGCAGATTGAATGTTCCACTTCATATTCTAAAATTTTACAACACCATGTTCACTTCAGTATTAATCTTTAAATGACCAGTGTGTGTGTGGGGGGGGGGGGAGGGTTGCAAAGGAACTTTTTTTTTAATTCTGAAAAGTTTTCTGAAGTTTTCAGAAAACCCGATTAGGATTTTACCAATAAAGTTCTCTAGTCTATAAATGCGAAATTTCGACAAATAAGTGTTCGATAAATAATGGTGGGGATTTCGGAAAGCCCTGTCTGTCCCCAAATGCACAGGTTGGGTAGTTTTACCTCTGAGCAGCACTTTTTTTTTGAACACCATGGGCTAAATGGCCAGGTCACAAGGACCCCGAAGTCTGAGAGAAGGTTGGGGGAGAAGACCCATTGGAACAGCTGTTGGGAGACAGATGGTAGCCTCCCGTCAAGGCCATCCAGAGTGTTCTTTAACGTGCACAGGTTATGGCTCTCCCGCACACAGATCCACGGCTTAACGTCCCATCTAACGGACGGCGGCCTTTCCAAGCCCATCGGTGTCCCCTACTGACCGTGGGCAGGGCGGGGAGTTTGGCGGAGATAAATCTCAACGCTGACCCAGCTGGGACTCGAAACTGGGAACTACAGATTACGAGCCTGATGCGCTACCGACTGAGCCACCCCCGCCCCCCAAATACACAAAAGGCATCACATTGAAAGTTTTACCTGCACATTTCACCCCACACAAACGGACAAGACAGCCATATTTCTCGAGAATGTTATGAAGGTTCTTACTCCAACATTTCTTAATAGGCGGATTGTCAGGTGTGGTCCAATTCTAAGGCTACCAAGTTGTGTTGTTTTACCTCTGAGCGGCACTTTTTTGCACAACATGGGCTAAATGGCCAGGTCACATGGACTCCGAAGGCTCAGAGAAGGTTGGGGGAGGGGACCCTTTGGAGCAGCTGTTGGGAGACAGATAGCAGCCTCCCGTCAAGGCCATCCAGCGTGTTCTTTAACGTTGGGTTGTTTTACCTCTGAGCAGCACTTTTTTGCACACCATGGGCTAAATTGCCAGGTCACATGGACTCCGAAGGCTCAGAGAAGGTTGGGGGAGGGGACCCATTGGAGCAGCTGTTGTGAGACAGATGGCAGCCTCCCGTCAAGGCCATCCAGCGTGTTCTTTAACGTTGGGTTGTTTTACCTCTGAGCGGCACTTTTTTGCACACCATGGGCTAAATTGCCAGGTCACATGGACTCCGAAGGCTCAGAGAAGGTTGGGGGAGGGGACCCATTGGAGCAGCTGTTGGGAGACAGATGGCAGCCTCCCGTCAAGGCCATCCAGCGTGTTCTTTAACGTGCACAGGATATGGCTCTCCCGCACACGGAGCCACGGCTTAACGTCCCATCCGACGGACGGTGGCCTTTCCAAGCCCATCGGTGTCCCCTATTGACCGTGGGCCGGGCGGGGAATTTTTGCTGAGATAAATCTCAACGCTGACTCAGCTGCGACTCGAACCTGGGAACTACAAATTACGAGCCTGGCGCGCTACCGACAGAGCCACCCCCGCCTCTGTAGCATTTGGAATTTTGAGTTATAATAACATTATAACTACAGTATATTAATAATTATTATTACTATAAAAGTACTGTGTTATAAAACCAAAAATTTTTAAGAATAATAATTCTCACTATTATACTGTATTATAATAATATAAACAAAAACAAGACCTTATTAGAATTGGTGTGCAGTGGCCAGATGCTGTAGATGTAGCTCAGGACAGACTTGCTTGGAGAACTAAATGGCACGGTCTGGTTGGACCTCCGTAGCCCATGGCTGCTTGAGGATGATGAAATAATCATTGACACACACCATTTTCTTACACAAATTAATGTCGAAAAAAAAATATACATTACGTATGCAATAATTTTTAAAACTAACCATTCATAATAATGGGAACTGAACAATATCATAATTATTTTATGGTTTCAAAAAAAAAATCAGCTCTTCTTTTCCCCGTTCTTCTTCCCCTCAGGGGGCGGGGGTGGCTCAGTCGGTAGTGCGCCAGGCTTGTAATCTGTAGTTCCCAGGTTCGAGTCCCAGCTGGGTCAGCGTTGAGATTTATCGCCGCAAAATTCCTCGCCCTGCCCACGGTCAGTAGGGGAACCGATGGGCTTGGAAAGGCCGCCGTCCGTCGGATGGGACGTTAAGTCGTGGTCCCGTGTGCAGGAGAGCCATACCCTGTGCACGTTAAAGAACACGCTGGATGGCCTTGACGGGAGGCTACCATCTGTCTCCCAACAGCTGTTCCAGTGGGTTCCCTCCCCCAACCCTCTCTGAGCCTTCGGGGTCCATGTGACCTAGCCATTTAGCCCATGGTGTGCAAAAAAGTGCCGCTCAGAGGTAAAACAACCCAGCGTTAAAGAACACGCTGGATGGCCTTGACGGGAGGCTACCATCTGTCTCCCAACAGCTGTTCCAGTGGCTCCCCTCCCCCAACCTTCTCTGAGCTTTCGGGGTCCATGTGACCTGGCCATTTAGCCCATGGTGTGCAAAAAAGTGCCGATCAGAGGTAAAACAACCCAACGTTAAAGAACACGCTGGATGGCCTTGACGGGAGGCTACCATCTGTCTCCCAACAGCTGTTCCAGTGGGTCCCCTCCCCCAACCTTCTCTGAGCCTTCGGGGTCCATGTGACCTGGCCATTTAGCCCATGGTGTGCAAAAATGTGCCGCTCAGAGGTAAAACAACCCAAACAACCCAATTTTCCCCTCAGTGTAGGACTTCTGCATTCACCTAACAGCCTCGCAAGTTTTCTTTCTCTACGCGGAAGCGTACATTGCCATTTAATGCAAAAGAAGGATCTTTCAGAATAGATGCGCAGGGATCTCTCCTCACAATAGTCCGTTGGATAAAGACCCGCATCGATTCATCGAGCAATAGCCAAAAGACCATTTGTAGCAACCACTGTTAAGCCGAACCGAAGCTTTAGGTGCTCGTCTGCCAGGCCCAACTAACCTTCCATTCACCGTTTGAACGAAGAAAGCTCGATATATATTAATCCTGTCACCTTCAAGGTCAGAGGGCATGTGTCGGACCGAGGGAGTTCGGGTCAAGAGGTCACCATCTGTCGTCGTTAACCACAGCGGTCTTGAAGGTGGGAGCGAGCAGTAAAGAAGGAGTCTTTATTTTTGCGCCGTGTCTGTTGTTGTGGCAAACCAGTAAAAGGATCGGGAGGCGGGGGGGGGGGGACGTGAACAAGATTTAGTGATCCATCTTTCTTCGCTTTCATAGCTCTGGTTCAAAGAGCATCGAGTCCTGAGACCTTTCCTTTTGGGCGATTGCAGTGAGAATCTCAAATCATGCTAATAGAAGGTACTACAAATAAAAGACTAGGGGGCAATTAAAATCACAAATGCTCTTGGTAGAAGGCATTACACGGAAAAGACTGAGAGTGATTAAAATCGCAAATGCTGTCTGTAGAAGGCATTGGTTGGTTGGTTGATTTACCTCTAAGCGGCACTTTTTTGCACACAAGGAGCCCGAAGGCTCGGGGCGGGGGTGGCTCAGACGGTAGCGCGTCAGGCTCGTAATCTGTAGTTCCCAGGTTCGAGTCCCAGCTGGGTCAGCGTTGAGATTTATCTCCGCAAAATTTCCCCGCCTTGCCCTCGGTCAGTAGGGGACACCGATGGGCTTGGAAAGGCCGCCGTCCTTCGGATGGGACGTTAAGC
The DNA here is from genome assembly GCA_038380435.1 of Ryuthela nishihirai. NCBI lineage: Eukaryota > Metazoa > Arthropoda > Arachnida > Araneae > Heptathelidae > Ryuthela > Ryuthela nishihirai. The sequence continues at coordinate 65,714,877 of JAWZYU010000019.1, read as the reverse complement.
CATGGATAGTATTCGGATATTTTTTAATATATATAATGCGTATGAATATATAACGCAATGAATATGGAGCGTGTGCAGTTACCGTTTACAGCAAACTGGAGCGGTTGCGGTTAATGTTCACAGCACATTGGATCGTGTGAGCTCACAAAGACCTGGATCGTGTGGGCTCACTCACGGAAATATTGAGCGTGTGCAGTTACCGTTCACAGCAAACTGGAGAGGACAGAACTGGAGCGTGTGCAGTAACTGCACACGCTCCAGTTTGCTGTGAACGGTAACTGGAGCGTGTACAGTTGCTGTACACGCTCCAGGTATTTTTCCTGAATTCTGTAATCACGTGACACGAAGGTTGCCAGATCACTAATTTCTAAAAAAATCGTTGCCAGATATTTTTTCCCAATTCTGTAATCAACCGCAGCGTTCGGATATTTTTTGAGCGACTGTACAATGCAAATTTGAAACGTTTCTCTAAAAGATAACTGGTATATTTTAAGTGAAACAGAACTACGCTTTTCCTAACCTACTCGACTCTCGCCACCGTATTAGAGAGCAAACTGATGAGAGAAGCCTCCACCAAAATTACCTACACGGAAGAGGCTTCTACAGGAGGAGGTGAGGGGGGTCCACAACACCTGCTCTTCCCCCCTCCCCGTGTGTTGCGTTAAGCCGTAAGTAGTTCTCTGCATTCAGCTGTGCGGGAGATGCATCCGTCAGGCTAATGAGCCTCTTGGGTTTCTTAACCATCTCTCGACTTCAAGGCAGTCAACCACTTGAACAGACTGCCCAGGGAGGGTTTACTTTTATTTCTCTCTTCCCACAACAGGTCGAAGTGCTCGGTGGGTGTTCTGACGATGGAAATCCGCTCCCAATTGATATCCAACTCTCGTGGGTATTCAGATGATCCTCGTGTTCTGCTAATTCTGATGAACGGAACTTGGTGCCTGAGATTAAGAACTCGCATCTCTGGCTACTTAAGAATCCGTCGGGAAGGAGTTAGCTGATAAAGAAAGGAACAGAACGCGCAGGGCAGCAAAAATTCACGTAATGCAGGATTCAACATCGCATTATTCGCACGACAACCTTCTTTGCTCAGAGAGACTGGAAATTATTCTGCGGTTCACTTTAGAGTTTGGTGTTTGGCTTTTGTTTATTTTATTTTGCCTGCCAACAACAGACATTTTAACAACTGAGCTGTAATACGTTTTGTCAACTGAAACGTTTGTAACGAAAGTTTAAGAAACAATAGAAATGGAACAAATGAAATCTCTGGCATGGCGATTTTCAATTAAAAACCATCACTATTTTAATTTTTAATAAAAATCGTCATCGTTATTTTCAATAGATAAAAAAAAACTATCATCATCTTGATTTCCAATTAAAATATATCGGTATCTTGATTGTCCATAAAATCAGTGTTGTGAAATCTTGTTCCTCCCTACGTGCAGGGGGCGGGGGTGGCTCAGTCGGTAGCGCGCCAGGCTCGTAATCTGTAGTTCCCAGGTTCGAGTCCCAGCTGGGTCAGCGTTGAGATTTATCTCCGCAAAATTACCCGCCCTGCCCACGGTGAGTAGGGGACACCAATGGGCTTGGAAAGGCCGCCGTCCGTCGGATGGGACGTTAAGCCGTAGCCCCGTGTGCGGGAGAGCCATACCCTGCGCACGTTAAAGAACATGCTGGATGGCCTTGACAGGAGGCTACCATCTATCTCCCAACATCTGTTCCAATGGGTCCTGTGATGACCGCTAGTTCGGATCCTTTCCGACTGGGCCAAATGTGATGTCCCTTGGGTTCGGATCCTGTCAGACTGTGACAGATGTGATGACCCAGTCCACACAGAGATAGGGACAATGATGTTATTGGTTAGATTCACTTCGGTGAATTCACAGATTCGCGGGTTTTTACGCCCGTGCCACTGTATGCCTCAACTGTGCTGCGTTGAATGAAGAATAACAATGGTCCATCAATTACTGCACGAGAGTTATATAGGGACGACACAATTGCTGGGAATGAACTCCACTCCGTGGGCCTTTGCTGCTTCACACTGTGGTTCTTTCTGAATCCACAAAACTACTCTCAAATTCAGCGCTCAACTCCGTGAGTCTTTGCTGCTTTGCTACTGCAAATATCACTAAAATGAGGTGAAGAATTGCACACTCTGCAATTTCTCACTTCACAGACCTCACAAACTCGGCGAAAGGATTTTCCTTTGCCTACACTGTGGCTCCTCCTGAACCACAAGTATAAAATACAAGATTCTCCAAGAATCTGGATTCCCTCTTCGAATCGCACCCTCACTTCAAGGGTTAATTTGAGAAAGGCGGCGTCCTTTTGATGCGTGTCGCAACGACCTTGTTCGTTCGAAGGCTAACGCACAGGCTGATACTTCCAACTCCTTCCCCTAGACTCGTGCGCGGACTTCACGCCGCTGGCTAGTTAGTCATATACGGCACAAACAACTTCTGGCATCGATTCTTTCCACAAGCAGCAAGCTTCAGACCCGAAAACAACAACAGTGAGCCATCCCAGCACAAACATTTCAAAGAACACATAAAAATATACTGTATACAACAATATAATACAACAAAAATATACAATAAATAAATAAATATGAAATTCGAGGGACATGACAGGTCCCCTCCCCCCAACCTTCTCTGAGCCTTCGGGGGTCCGTGTGACCTGGCCATTTAGCCCATTATGTGCAGAAAAGTGCCGCTCAGGGGTAAAACAACACAACCCTGCGTGCAGTCATCAGCCGCTCTGAAATCTTTCCCGCGTGTTATCTTCAACATCTTCGTTTTCGTCTTTCCGTCCATGATGATTTCAAAACTCTTCAGATTGTTATCGAATCCATGCTGAGAGTAAATACCGGTAAGGCTTCCTGCAATCACTATGTGGTAGTTGGGAAGCACAAGAAACCTTTAAAGTGGCATCCTTTTTCCTTCTGGATAGAAAAAAAATACCAGAGAAAGAAAAACTGACCCTAAAATTGTGCGAAGCGACGAGCTGCGAACAGGAATTGCTTTGACTCTATTCGGAGAGAATGTCGCGTACATTTCGTTCCAGTTGAGCTGAGTTCAGGACCGAACTGTTCATTACACAATGGGCTAAAATGACGAGTCACAAGAACTCCGAGGTAAATGGCAATGCGCAGAGTCGGATTTATATTTCAACATCCATAGAAAAGTTTTTTCTACTTTAGTTTTCGCTGGAGAAATAGGCGTATACACATAAAGATTAAAATTAGACTGTATAATAGTTTGGTTCTTTCTAGGGTTAGTTATGTTAGTGAAACTTGGACACTTTGTAAGGAAGATAACAGGAAACTAGATGCTTTTGATTCCAGATGCTTACGCAGTATCTTGGGCATTAGGTGGTTCAACTTTGTAACTAATGATGAGGTTAGGCAAAGGAGTCGGCAAACTCCTTTAAGCAGCATATTGTGCAGAGAGAGACTCTGTTGGTTTGGACATGTTGCCCATATGGATAATTATAGATTGGCGAATAGGGTTATGAACAGATCACTAATTTCTAAAAAAATCGTTGCCAGATTCTTTTTTGAGCGACTGTACAGTTGTTATATTCTGCCTTGCAGATTATTTAATGCACTAAAAGAATACATTGTTGCCTCTCGTAGCGAATGATGCACGTTTCTGCATTATTCATACTCTCCAATCAGATAACAGCGTGCTCTACACCTCTGACAGAGTGAAACGTGATTGGGAACTTATTCCGCCTCTCCATTGGTCACTTTTTCTGCCAAATTCATGACGTAGTCGAGGCGACCCCGGCGCCCCCATATTATTACCAGATCCCAGTCACAGTTCGGGTATAATATAAAGATGTCAATTCAACTGTCTAATAACTTGTTCATATAAAATGTTGATTAAAATGCCTAAATTTCGATTTTGAACAAAATCCGTTCGGTACTTAAAGAATTATAGAAGTTTGAATATTGAATAACAGAAATGTCAATCATAAGAATTCGCCTCAGAAGTTATTTATAACTTAAAAAAATAAGCATTGTTGCAAACCGTTTAAAATAAGTGTTTGTTTTAGAATTTTTTTGAAAATAGTTATTTCAACAATATTCTGTTTTGCACACGTTTCTTAAGTTCTGACTTTGCTGCTATTAAGTATTCGAGCTTCCATAGCTCTCTAAATACCCAACAAATATCGTCGAAAATCGAGATTTAGATTTGAATGAGATTTAAATTGATCTAGTCTCATTTTCCTATAAAGAAGTTCATTGTAGAAATTACGCATCTTCGAATTGGACTCTCCTTGACTTAACATGGGATTGCTTCCATTTTTTTTTTTGGTTCAGTATCTGTCCCGTGGCCGAGAGGTTAGCGCGCTTGGCTACTGGTCTACGGGACCTGGGTTCGAGCCCCGGGTAAGGCATGGATGTTCGTGTTGTTTTCTGCTGAGGTCCTGCCATCCTCACAGATCTTCTACTGTGGCATATAAACTGACAGGCTCCTGTCAAACCTCTGTGGCAAGCAGCTGCTTGAGGGGGTATTTATTTTATTATTATTTTTTATCTGTATTTCACCTTTGAACCTAATCCGAGGTTTCACTTAAATATGTATTTTTTTAAATGAGAATGATTCATTGTAAAGGAAACGATCAAAATCGGAATTACCGAATGATCCCACGAGAGTCAGATATTATCTGTTCTCTCGGGGGAAATGGGAACAAAAACTGGCAATTTAATTACGATTCGAACCAGGTTGTCTGACATGTTCATTCTGCTAACATGCCAGTCAGTTTTTATTCCATCACCTACGTTCACAATTATGTGTTTGTTTTTCGTAACGAAAACTTTTATAGCATGCAGTTGTTCTCGATGTCTCTCTTTCCCCAGAAGAACAGATTCAGAAAGTAATACAAAACAATGTTCCCAATGATATCCCAAGAGACAGGCAACTGTGCTCTGCGCCCCAACAGTCACTGGAATGTAATAAACAACCCAGAGCAGAATGGCAAATCTTTCGGGGTGCTTTTTTACATCAGTGTTCTGCATTTTTCGAAATTACCCTCTATTTTCATTTCTTCACGCCTCGGGACATTAATGATCCAATTAAATAAGATATTTTTAATAAGGGAAAAAATCACTTGGAAAATACGTTCTGTTGTCCCAGTTGAATTCAGTTTTTCCCTTGGATTTGAATAAGATAACAGGTCTCTTTCAGTGCAATATTTATAAATGACGTGTAATGTTTTAAATTTAAAGTCGGGAAAATGCAAAAGTTGATTAAATTTGACATTTATGTAAGCTAACACCTCACGAAAAATGCAATGCTTTTTACAGTGAGAGGAACTATAATATTCTAGAGCTGCAGTTGCCGCAGAGACTGCAGAGTCCTTCGTGTCACGTGGCACGAAGGTTGCCAGATCACTAATTTCTAAAAATAATCGTTGCCAGATATTTTTTCTCAATTCTGTAATCAACCATAGTGTTCGGATGTTTTTTTGAACGACTGTACGTTAAGCCGTGGCTCCGTGTACAGGAGATCCATGTTTTATGCATGTAAAGAACTCGCTGGGTAACCTTGAAGGTCAATGTTTCAGGATAGAAATATTTAGTTCTAACTCTGTGATAATTAGATCAGTGGGGAATGCAGCAATCACGCACATATCATACCATGAAACAACTCAGGATGCTTGACAGCAAAACGAAAAAACGGGAAACTTGTTAAAAATGCACACGAAAAATTCTTTTTACATTAATAAATTAAAATGAATGCTACACTTGCGAAAATATCTGGATTACATTTCATTAAGTTACAAACGACATTAATTTTTTGATAATTTTTAATAATTTATCGATCAGTGTTTCAGTGGGGGGGGGGGGGGAAACTCTCCCTCTATCCGCCCCTCTGTCGACTCCATGTTTAAAACTAAAGAAATTATTTTAAGATTGTTGGATGTCGCTCAATCATTTGTCTGCATCATTTATTTTCTAACAGATGAATCTGGTTGAATTTTGAACTTGAATTTTGTTCATAAAAATGAATCACTGTACCAAAAGTAAAAACGATCGAGATAATTATTACATACTTACGCGGAACAAACAAACAAACAAACAAACCTCCTTGCAATTTCTCGGGAAGAAGAGATAAAGTAGCTTAATTCAGCGACCCAACAGAAGTTCAAGAGAATTAAATACAGAGAGAGAAACCGAAAGCTTTGAAAGAGAATATTAAACTCCGAGAACATAATTTATGTTTTGTCTTCTGGGTAATTCTTACTTCAATTCCTTAAGGAGAAATGTCAGGCCCACTCTTCCGGAGTAGAAGACGAGGAATGTTTTTAAAATTCAGCTTGTATTTAGAATAAACGAAGTATGCAGTTGAGATTGGTTTGCTCTCTAGTTCTTAGGATCTTAGTCACACTTGGAAAGATCCTGCGCTAACATTAAGATAGAAAACTCGACGATATTTCCCTGTGAAAGGAATTGTAAATTACATCTGCGTTTATGAATTCGTCATCACGGATCTGGGGATTTTGTTATAAGAAGGAATATTCAAACGCACTGCAACATTTAGAACTATTTGTTTGTTTTATTCTAAACTTCGAAGCTTTATTTTTAGAATCTGTGTGTTTTATGTATCACTCTGGCAACATTTGACAACCGAATGTACAAAAGATAGAAGTTAGATTATGGAGATGATATTGTTTAACCTTAACAGACGTATAATAATTTTATGACATATAATAATAATGACTTGAAAGCGACACTTCTGGATCTGAAAAACGATATGAAAGATCGGAAAACTTTTGCTGATTTTACCTTGAGTAAGATTGATCTGATATCATTAATTAATATTAAGAGCTCGAAGCGTATTATATTACGATCTTCTAGTCGATATATATGGCCAGGCTCGTTATCTGTAGTTTCCAGGTTCGAGTCCCAGCTGGGTCAGCGTTGAGATTTTTCTCCGCAAAACTCCCCGCTCTGCCCACGGTCAGTAGGGGACACCGATGGGCTTGGAAAGGCCGCCGTCCGTCGGATGGGACGTTAAGCCGTGGCCCCGTGTGCGGGAGAGCCATACCCTGTGCACGTTAAAGAACACACTAGATGGCCTTGACGGGAGGCTACCATCTGTCTCCCAATAGCTGTTCCAGTGGGTCCCCTCCCCCAACCTTCTCTGAGCCTTCGGGGTCCATGTGACCTGGCCATTTAGCCCATGGTGTGCAAAAAAGTGCCGCTCAGAGGTAAAACAACCCAACCCAACTCTAGTCTATATATATTAAGATCTTGAAGTCTAAAATAGTGCCTGATTGGCAATAACAAAAGTAAAACACATAAACCCCAAAGGTGTCACACCGGCAAAACAAACTTGCTAAACAAGCACAACTAAAAGTTAAACATGCAGGTGTCATACACCCTAATTTTAGGACTCTTGAATTAGTTTAAAACCAATGGATCATAATCACTCAAAGATCGAATTATATCACAAGGATTATCTCCCACTGTCTCAAAAAAGGTCTGCGCGAGCTTCCGAATTGGAGTGTATATGTTGTCAGTGCTCAAATCAGTGTGAATGATCTTGTTTTTCACAAACCAGGGACCACTGACCACACATCTGAGGATTTTATTTTGGAAGCTCTGAAGCCTCCTGACATTGGTGTTGGTAGTATTATCCCACAATGGTGAGGCATATGTCAGGACTGGCAGCAGAAGAGTCTTATAAAGAAAAAATTTCTTTTCTGGAGGCAGTTTTGAGCTCCACCCTATCAGGGGTGCAAGTTTACATCTGATTAAGTAAGACTGATGAATTTGCTACAACAATATGCAATTTAAAAAAGGAACTGAACGAGGTTAAAGCTAAAAACATTACGCTTGAAAAAGCCAATTCAGATATCACAAATGAACTTGATGACGTCAGACAGGAACTCTTGGACTTGCAGCAGTATTCTAGAAGAACTAATTTAGAGATAGCTGGATTCCCGGAGGATCCAGGGGAAAATGTAAGTACCATCCTTAACAAAATTGCTGATAAGATTAGTGCTAAAATAACAGAAGGTGATATAGTTGTAGAGCGGAGAGTTCCTGCTACCAACAGAAACAAAATTAAAAACATAATTGTAAAATTTAAAAGTAAAGTAATTAGGAACTGTTGGTTGGAAGGTAACAAAAAAGCAAAATATTGTCTAAATTGTAAATATATTAATCCAAAATTTAGAGAAAGTTTTCCTGAACGAGCATCTAACAACTGGAAATAAAGAACTTCTTTATAAAACTAAGCAATGTAAACAAAAATTGAAGTACAGTCGCTCAAAAAAGTATCCGAACACTATGGTTGATTACAGAATTCAGAAAAAATATCTGGAAACGATTTTTTTAGAAATTAGTGATCTGGCAACCTTCGTGTCACGTGACACGAAGGTTGCCAGATCACTAATTTCTAAAACATGCACATTTCCAGGGGCTACGTGAAGCATAAAAGGTTGTGAACCACTGTTTTAAATCATTCCCTGAAAAATAACTGTAAAAATAAACTACAAATTATATAACTCTCTGACAAAGACGACAGATCGAATTGAGAGAGAGAAGAAAAAAAACTCTACGTCTGCCAATGAGAAAAATGGCGCAGAAATCCTGCATTTATTCTTTCCTGCAAATTGTCTTATTTACAAGCTCCCATACAATGCACAAACCATTTAGAAAAGAGCACATTTCTAATTTAATTTAATCGCCTCTTCTTTGATGTCTGAATGTGCGTTTCTCTCAGCTTCTTCACAAAGGAGAGTTAGTTAATTTTTCGCACCGTTCTTCAGGGAACCGAACGGATCTGCTCCGAAGAGGTAGCTATCGCTTTTGTGCCCCAGTCGTCCCTTTCCACTTCACAAGAAGAGAAAACGGAGCACAAACAACAAACATGCTTCTCGGCACAGGAATATTTGTTTAAGCATAATTAACTGTACACTGTTCCTGCGAATCGGTAAAGAAAAGGTTTTTGCGAACTCTCGTCAAAACCTGCGTCGTCATAGGAGATATTTTCCTTCGTGCAGATTTAGCGTGGATATTTTTGCTGCTGTTGACTCAGATGGCGAAAAGAGAAGTGTCTGGAGGATGCATCGCGAATAGTCCCTGCGTTTGACATCATAATTGAATAGAGTTGGAATTGAGCACGAGCCCTCAAAAAGGAAATATCCGATGCACCTCATTTTATTCTAATCTGCTTAACAGCAGCGACAGAAGAACTCTGTCTCCAGTTTTCATCTCATTCCTGCGAGAGGGACAAACAACGCTTCGAGATCTGCGACAAATAATTAGGGAAATGAAGGCTGCCTCGATCTCGTGCAGGAAATAAAAGGACGAGATTCTTGTATGGTAATGAGTCGTCTCGTCCCCTTTGTTGCGAGGTTAGGATGGAACGAAATTTACTGTTGAGGTGAAATCGTCCTACGATTCCGAAAGAGAAGCAATAATTTGAAAGCAGAGTTCTTTGTCAAGATAATTTTCAGATGAACAAACGGAAATATATTCATACAATGAATGTTTCTGTTGGACACTTGCTATTCGTTCATTTTCTGGGTTGGTTGTTTTACCTCTGAATACCATGTTCATTTGCTGGCGTTCTGTGGCTAAACCGCGCCAACTGCGGCAGAAAGGCCTCTTCGGGTTAACTGGCGACACAGGGGATTTAATTAAATAAAAATAAATTGCTCTTCGGGTAGCTTATTTGCCACGGTGATTCGATTAGAATAGGTTGGCAGTGAGGAAGAATACAGTTTAAAAAGGATGTGCACTCGGTTGTTACTGTTAATGGAAAAGGTTCCATATTTTGTGTCAAAAGTCAATGATAGTTTTGCATTTGTGCGGCGCTTTTTTTTTGCACACAATGGGCTAAATGTCCAGGTCACAAGGACACCAAGTGCTCAGGGAAGGTTGAGGGAGTTGACCCACAAGACAGTCCATACGGAAGCTTTCGGTCGAGGCCATCCAGCGTGTTGTTTAACGTAACAGAGTGCGGCTGTCCTACACACGGGCATGGCTTAACGTCTCGTCCTATCGATGGCGATTTCAAGCCCATCGGTGTCTCCTACTGACCAAGGGCAAGTTGTGGCGGTGGTGGTGGTGGTGGTGGGGGAGGGGGTTTGCCGGAGATAAATCAAAGCTGGCCTAGGTCTCTGGTCTAGGTCTCAAAGTCTCTGGCCTGGCCTAGGTCCTCTGGCCTAGGTCAAAGCTGGCCTAGTGTCTCAAAGCTGGCCTAGGTCGGATTCGAACCTGGAAACTGCAGATTACGGGCCTGGCGCGTTACAGACTAAGCCTCTGGCTTGGGAATAAGATCCACAGGACAGGTATTGGGATGTAGATCGATGCCTCCCATCAAGACCATCCGGTGTGTTTCTTCACGTGCACAGGGTATGATTCTCTTGCTCACGAAGTCACGGTTTAACATCCCTTCCGATGAAGGGCGGCGTTTTCAAGACCATCGGTATTCCCTTTCACACCAAGGGCAGAATGGGAGTTAGAGAAGATACATTTCAATGCTGGCGGAGTTAGGTCTCGAACCTGGGAAGTGCAGATTTCGAGCCTGCTCCGCTACTCACTGAGCCAACCTCCACCCCACTGTTAATGGAAACGGTCCCATTTGTTACGTCAATAGGAAATCAGGATGCAGATATCACTTCCTTGTTAAATAAGATTTTTATGCCAAAAATGTGACTGAAGATAATGATGCAGTCATGTCTTTCTAAATCTCTCTTTTAAATAATATTCATTCAATATTAAAATAGTTATTAAAGCTGGATTATTAAATCAGATTAATATGAAAAGTTAATTCAAACAAGTTAACATGAAAGCATAATGACAGGCGAAAAGCAACAGGAAGGTAGGTGACTGCTCCCCTTGTCCGTCATCATCATCATCATCAAGCACCATAGGCTACGACATATATATTTAGTTCTCCAAGCAAGTCTGTCCTGAGCTACATCTACTGCATCTGGCCACTGCACACCAATTCTAACAAGGATCTGTTTGACATTGTCTGCCCACCGCATCCTAGGTCTCCCCTTCTTTCTGAGGCCTTCTGTCACGTGACACGAAGGTTGCCAGATCACTAATTTCTAAAAGAATCGTTGCCAGATATTTTTTATGAATTCTGTAATCAACCATAGTGTTCGGATATTTTTCTGAGCGACTGTACATCGAGCATTGTCCTTTGACTTTTTAAAATCTTTATCATCACTAGTAATAAAGCACAGTCTTATATTCACATGGAAATTTTCTAGAACCTCGTTCACAATCAAATCAAATGCAGTGCATTCATTCCTAAGAATGACGTTAACAATAATTTGATCACATTTGTTTCGATGCAGATTCTCGAAAGCGTAATAATCAGCCATTGGAAAACATCGCTGTTGACTTGACCGGTGGCAATCTTATTACGGCAAGACAATTAGCCGCATCATTTGGAGGGGTGTTTAGCCACGTGGTAATGATGGGATTGTGGAAAACAGATGAATGGTCGCATCGTTCACTTTGGGCTGATTCTTGAGGATTTTAATTGTAGGGCTGTTTATTTCGCAACATTCAGAAGAATGATATGAAGTCTTTATTGCCTTGTTGCTGCTAATGTCGGCGGTAATGGGACCTTTCACCGTGGGTGCTTTATCAAACGATAATCGTCAGGTTGGGTTGTTCTACCTCTGAGCGGCACTTTTTTGCACACCATGGGCTAAATGGCCAGGTCACATGGACCCCGAAGGCTCAGAGAAGGTTGGGGGAGGAGACCCACTGGAACAGCTGTTGGGAGACAGATGGTAGCCTCCCGTCAAGGCCATCCAGCGTGTTCTTTAACGTTGGGTTGTTTTACCTGTGAGCGTCACTTTTTTGCACACCATGGACTAAATGGCCAGGTCACATGGATCCCGAAGGCTCAGAGTAGGTTGGGGGAGGGGACTCACAGGAACAGCTGTTGGGAGACAGATGGTAGCCTCCCGTCAAGGCCATCCAGCGTGTTCTTTAACGTGCACAGGGTATGGCTCTCCCGCACATGGGACCACGGCTTAACGTCCCATCCGACGGACGGCGGCCTTTCCAAGCCCATCGGTGTCCCCTACTGACCGTGGGCAGGGCGGGGAATTTTGCGGAGATAAATCTCAAAGCTTACCCAGCTGGGACTCGAACCTGGGAACTACAGATTACGAGCCTGGCGCGCTACCGACTGAGCCACTCCCGCCCGATAATCGTCAGAAGTTTCAGCAATAAAATGCAAATAGCAATACAACATCGTGGTGATGTTTCTCTGTCACCTGTGTCTTCATCACATCTTCGCCACAAACATTCTACTCCTCCATTACAGTGAGGCGGAGGTGTCTCAGTCGGTAGCGCACCAGGCTCGTAATCTGCAGTTCCCAGGTTCGAGTTACAGCTGCGTCAGCGTTGAGATTTGTCTCCGCAAAACTCCTCACCCTGCCCACGGTCAGTAGGGAACACCGATGAGCTTCGGATAGGCCGCCGTCCGTCGGATGGGACGTTAAACCGTGGTACCGAACACGCTGGATGGACTTGACGGAAAGCTACCATCTGTCTCCCAACAGCTGTTCCAGTGGGTCCCCTCCCCCAACCTTCTCTGAGCCTTCGGGGTCCTTGTGACCTGGTCATTTAGCCCATTGTGTGCAAAAAAATGTGCTGCTCAGAGGTAAAACAATCCAACCCAAATCCTCCATTACAGCCACTTTTTCGGAATATTATTGCCTTTTCTCACTGTAACAGTTCCTAAGATCAGTCGTTCGTTCTGCTTCACATTCAGATTCAATTTATAATTTCTAAATGTTAGCTGTAGCACTTGAGTGTTTTCTTGATGCCCACGTGGTGATGTACATGCATCGCAGTTGATATTCTGAGCTTTGATTGCCAAGTTTTGCATATTTCAGTTCTGACTCTCAGATTATCTCAGTCGCTCAAAAAAATATCCGAACGCTGTGGTTGATTACAGAATTCAGAAAAAATATCTGGCAACAATTTTTTTAGAAATTAGTGATCTGGCAACCTTCGTGTCACGTGATTACAGAATTCAGGAAAAATATCTGGAGCGTGTACAGCAACTGTACACGCTCCAGTTACCGTTCACAGCAAACTGGAGCGTGTGCAGTTACTGCACACGCTCCAGTTTGCTGTGAACGGTAACTGCACACGCTCAATATTTCCGTGAGTGAGCCCACACGATCCAGGTCTTTGTGAGCTCACACGATCCAATGTGCTGTGAACATTAACCGCAACCGCTCCAGTTTGCTGTGAACGGTAACTGCACACGCTCAATATTTCCGTGAGTGAGCCCACACGATCCAGATCTTTGTGAGCTCACACGATCCAATGTGCTGTGAACATTAACCGCAACCGCTCCAGTTTGCTGTGAATGGTAACTGCACACGCTCAATATTTCCGTGAGTGAGCCCACATGATCCAGATCTTTGTGAGCTCACACGATCCAATGTGCTGTGAACATTAACCGCAACCGCTCCAGTTTGCTGTGAACGGTAACTGCACACGCTCCATATTCATTGCATTATATATTCATACGCATTATATATATTAAACAATATCCGAACACTATGGTGGATTACAGAATTCAGAAAAAATATCTGGCAACGATTTTTTTTAGAAATTAGTGATCTGGCAACCTTCGTGTCACGTGATTACAGAATTCAGGAAAAATATCTGGAGCGTGTACAGCAACTGTACACGCTCCAGCTACCGTTCACAGCAAACTGGAGCGTGTGCAGTTACTGCACACGCTCCAGTTTGCTGTGAACGGTAACTGCACACGCTCAATATTTCCGTGAGTGAGCCCACACGATCCAGGTCTTTGTGAGCTCACACGATCCAATGTGCAGTGAACATTAACCGCAACCGCTCCAGTTTGCTGTGAACGGTAACTGCACACGCTCAATATTTCCGTGAGTGAGCCCACACGATCCAATGTGCTGTGAACATTAACCGCAACCGCTCCAGTTTGCTGTGAACGGTAACTGCACACGCTCCATATTCATTGCATTATATATTCATACGCATTATATATATTAAACAATATCCGAACACTATGGTTGATTAAAGAATTCAGAAAAAATATCTGGAAACGATTTTTTTTAGAAATTAGTGATCTGGTTAACCTTCTTGTCACGTGACACGAAATTTACCAGATCACTAATTTCTAAAAAAAAATCGTTGCCAGGTATTTTTTCTGAATTTTGTAATCAACCATAGTGTTCGGATATTTATTTCAACGACTGTATAAACACATTTCATGAATCATATGCATTGATAAAACATCTTAAATTTCAACGACCACATCGAAAGACAACCTTTATTAATCACTTCTGATTTTCGTAGTTGATATTATTCTGCTATTTGCATATTAAAATATTTTCAAAAAAAAAAAACTCCACCAACATTCAAAATTAGTTACAAAATTTACAAATCGACGATTTTTTTTTTTTAATCCATTTTTGTAGTGTCGGGGGAAAGAAGAAATTCTTATTTCTATACGGTTATGATAAAAAAAAAATGGAAAGAATACCAAGAAAAAAAATTCTTTTTCTTTCCTAAACATTAAGAGAAATCATCCGCGACAGAAAGTATCGCATGGGTACCTAGAGAGACTAATAGAGAGAGATTTATAGAGCCCTTCATCCGTTCTTCTCGGTAGCTTTAATCTAATTGGGACTGCAAGAGTCAGGAGAGGGGGATGGGGGAGGGAAGTCATTAAAGATATCGGTGTGAATCCTTCGATTCGATGTTGGCCGTGAAGCGCATCAAAAGCCATATGTATCCTCTGCAAATTGCTTTTCAGTAGTGCTAAGACAAATACCTGCAATCGTGAAGGGCCATTTAGCCTGAGTTTTTCTCTCTCTATCTGTCCATCTGAGAGCATCTTCTTTCTCTTTCAGTTTGCTCCTTGTCACAAATAGTCGAACAAATATAATTACACTTCCAAACGCCAGAGTCGTCTTCCTCTCTAAGCCTCTGGATGGCAGAGACGCCGTTGAAGGGGAAATGGTGCTCCAAGAAACGTTCATTAAGACCGTGTTATTTTATTACACAATTAAAGAAAAGGGAGACACCGAGGAAGCTTCGTTTGAGAGAGAGGTTTCTTGAAGTTTGGCGGGTAAAGAGACGGCAAATCGGTTAAATGCGGAGACGGCATTTAGTTTTTTTATGAGGCAAAAATCCAAACTTGAAGGAAGAGACTGTTACGATCAAAGAGTTTTTTTTTTCCTTTTTCTTCAAAGAGGATAGGAAACTTTTATGGATTCGTATCCAATAGATTGATGCGTCTGTTCTGAAGCTTGAAAATGCAAATTTCAGTTCCTGCTTCTTCCAAATAAAAATATTTAATCTCACGTTTTTCCTCGCAAAAGGTTTAATGACTTTTGCACACTCTATGGTCTAAACCAGGGGTGGGCAAATAGCGGCCCGCTAAGAGTTTTTTGTGACCCGCTAAGACAGTCAGAAAAGTCCGCCTTGAACCGAGATTTCCTTCCCGTGCACGACCGAAGATTCGTCTCGTATTTTCCACTAGGACGGCCACCTCAATACGCATGCGCAGTGTAGATACGAAAACAATTGCCCACCCCTGATCTAAACGATCAAGTCAGAGAGGGTTAAGAACTGGGTAAGGATCCACGTTGGGTTCGGTTGTTTTACCTCTGAGCGGCACTTTTTTGCACACCATGGGTTAAATGGCCAAGTCACAATGACCCCGAAGACTCAGAGAATATTGGAACAGGGGATCCACTGGAACAGCTGTTGGGAGACAGATGATAGCCCCCCGTCAAGGCCATCCAGCGTGTTCTTTAACGTGCACAGGGTATGGCTCTCCCGAACACGGGGCCACTAAGGATCCACGAACAGCTGTTACGGCTCTAAAGTCGCAAATTAATGATCTTGAACAATACGGCAGAAACCGAAATATCGAGATACATGGCATTCCAATGGACGACCAGGATGAGAATGAAAATCTAAATCAGATAATGATCAACGTTGCAAAAGCGCTAGATATAAATAATTTTAACATTGATCAACTTGAAGCCTTACATAGACTGCCAACAAGGAACAAGAAAAAAACACCTGCGATTATTGCCCAATTTAAATCTAGAAACGAACGTGAACAATGGATGTCAAAAAAGAAATCGAAAATCTTTGCCAGTAACGTTATTGATGACGCTAAAAAAACTCCAGTGTATATAAATGAAAATTTAACTCCAATAAACAGAGAACTTTTCTGGAAAGCGAGGTGCCTGGCCAAATCAAAAAATTTTAAATACGTCTGGTTTCGGAACGGGAAAATCATGATGAGAAAAACTGATGGTGACAGCGTAATTCGAATTGATATGCAAACGAATTTCGACGAATTTTAAACGGGAACTATATTGTTTATTTGCTCCACCTTATTTGTTCTGCCATGGCGACTTTTCATTTTGATGACTTACCAACATTTGATCACAACGAAAATGTCCTGTGCGACTATGAAGAAGTTAAGAAATGGTTCTTGACTAGTAAATTGTGTTATGAATCTGATGAACATTTAAGCTTTCTGCATGTGAACATTCGAAGTCTGAAAAAAAACTGGGATACTCTCTGTGTTTATCTTAAAGATATCTTGAATTTCTTAGATATTATTATATTAACAGAAACTAACATCCTCAGCACGGATGCTCCATTGTTCAATCTAGAAAATTTTAATCAACTTTTTACGAGAACTACTGGTGCGTTTGAACATGGGATTCTACTTTTCTTCCGCGACACATTATTAGTCAAAACGATACCTTCACTTGTAATCCCTGCTGAAACA
Source organism: Ryuthela nishihirai (assembly GCA_038380435.1). NCBI lineage: Eukaryota > Metazoa > Arthropoda > Arachnida > Araneae > Heptathelidae > Ryuthela > Ryuthela nishihirai. Next base: position 65,698,069 of record JAWZYU010000019.1, on the reverse strand, counting down.
CTGAATATAAATATCTACAAGGGTAATTTAACTTTCAATTTACTTGCTATTTACCGATCACCAAGCTCGAACATTAACACTTTTCTTTCTAATCTCAAAAATTGGTTCGAAACAACTGATAAACAACGCAATCAAATACTAGTTGGAGACTTTAATTTAGATATCAAAAATATCAAAAAACACGGAGTTGCCAAATACGTAGAATTGTTAACCGAGTTTGGTTTCTCACCTATCATTACTGGTATCACCAGGGAAGACATCATTGGTGACTCTCTTTCTCAGACATGCATTGATCACATTAACGTCCGACTTGACATTAAACTCGACACAAATTCAATGATTTTTGGCAGTAGGATCGCAGACCACTACTTAATCGCGGCAATTTGCGGGGGGAAAAAACTTGGGAATTCGTCCAATCACACTAAAAAGCTAGACAGCAATTTTAACACGAAAACTATCTTAGATCATAAAAACATATGCAAAGAAATAAGTCTAACAGACTGGCTGGACAGAGGCACTGGAAACGAAACCCCAAATTCAGAACTAATAGACGTACTTTATGAAACATTCATAAAAAAATATATGGCGATTGTCAACAATAACAAAATTAATAAACTATCGGATGGCTCAAAAATGAAACAACGAAATTGTAGCAAAGACTGGATAAATCAGGAAATAATAAACTTAATACGTAAAAGAGACTCGGCTTGGATTGATTACAAAAATAACAAGAGAAACAGAAATTTTAAATTACTATACACAAACTTAAGAAACACAGTCACGTCCGTTATTAGGCAGGAAAAGAAAAAATATTACTTCAAACAATTTGAGTCATGTAAAAATAAACCAAAACAAAATTGGGAACTCATCAACCAAATTATCAACAATAAACCTAAAACTGCCATTGACGATTTTATCATGAAGAATATGCCACAAGGTATGTCTGAAACTCAAGCAGCAGAGAAATTTAACAACACCTTTGCAGACATTATTGTCAATCTCAGAGACGATAACCGTATACAGAATCTCTCTACAGTTCCTAAACATATCCAACCTTCTGTCCCCTCAATTTTTATTCCTCCCATCTCAAAACAAGAAACTTTCAAAATTCTAAGTGACTTAAATGAAAGAAAATCATGTGGATACGATCAGGTACACATAAAGCACATTAAAGCATGCAAAACCTCCTTAGCTGATCTCGTGACAAACTTTATCAATGAAAGCATATCTACAGGAAACATCCCTAATAAACTCAAAATTGCTATTCTAAGACCAATTTACAAAAGTGGAACTAAATCCGATTGCACTAACTATAGGCCCATTGCCATCTTACCCGTCCTTCACAAAATACTTGAAAGATATGTAGCTAACGTTCTAGCCAATTTCTTGAAAAAACATAACATTATTAGTGAAAAGCAATATGGTTTCCAAAAAGGTAAAAATACAATTACACTTTTAACGGAGTTTTCTGACGTCATTAACGGAACTTTAAACAACGGAAAAAAAGCATCAGCTCTCTTTCTGGACTTTCGTAAGGCATTTGACACGTTGGATCACGATATTTTGCTTCAAAAATTGTATATTTATGGTGTCCGAGGTATTACCCTTAAATGGTTTGAAAATTATTTAAAAAATAGAGTGCATGTTACCAAAATTAATGGCGTTTTTAGTGAGAAGAGAACAGTGTACACTGGTGTTCCACAAGGTTCAATTTTAGGTCCGCTTTTATTTATTATTTATATTAATGATCTAGCTAACCTTAAACTGAAGGGCTCTCTTTATATATATGCTGATGACACCGCCTTGGTTAACGTGAATCACAATATAGGAGACGCAGTCCGAGATACACAGGATGATTTTAACAAAATTATTTACTGGTCTAACATTAATCGTATTTACATAAATTCAGAAAAAACCAAATGGATGAGCTTTCATTCACCAGGATACTATGATCTCTCATCTTATGCAATTAAAAACCACGAACACTTGTGTTCCCACAACATGATAACTCATGACCCTGACTGCTGCGACTGTGATGTTATTGAGCGTGTTGAGAGCCATAAATATCTTGGACTCTACATGGACACAACCTTACGATGGAATACACATATTCAAAAGTTAGCAGGGAAATTGCGTCTATGTGCATCTAAACTTTATAAACTACAATTTGTTGCAAGCACACATACATGTATTTTGGTTTACAAAGCTATCTGTGAATCTATATTGACCTATGGTTTGACAATATACGGCTCAACTAACCTCACAAATATAAAGAAAATAGAAACTATTCAATCATCCATTGCTAAAAATATAATCCCATACAACTTAAGAAATTCATTTTATCATAGCGAAGAAAGACTAAATTATCTAGGCATACTCTCTTTTCACAACCTTTACAAATACAGCATCACTTTAAAATATTTTTTTGATAATCAATTTAAATATAAAATCTCTCATGGGAAAAACACAAGGTTACAATCCAAAAATTATTTCCAACTTCCAAAAATATTAAACAATTACGGGAAATGTACAAGGGCATATACAATACCTTACGTGTTCAATCAACTGCCAAGGGAAATTACTTTATTAAACAATTTTAAAGAAATCAAAAATAAGACAAAAAATTTTCTTCTAGGCACTAAATTTTAAATTAAAATTTCAACCACTACAATGGAGCTTCCACTGAAATTCATATAAATTGATGACATTGTTTTAAACTATATCTTATGTATTTTCATGTAACGTTATTATTCTTCTCTCCTGCAGATAAGCAAATGCTTTGCGGGTCATTTGTTTAAAATTTTGTATAACTAACATGAATATGAATAAAGATTATTATTATTATTATTATTATTATTATATGATACAGATGGAAACCTACCCTCAGCGTGTTCTTTCAAGTGCACAAGGGTGAGGGGGCTTTATTAAGGCCCCTTATTAATAGGGGGACTTAAACTCTTCAGATGATTTTACTTAAATTATGTTGCAAAAGAAAGCCTCTCAGAGCTAAGTTGTTGGGTTGGGTTGTTTTACCTCTGAGCAGCACTTTTTTGCACACCATGGGCTAAATGGCCAGGTCACATGGACCCCAAAGGCTCAGAGAAGGTTGGGGGAGGGGACCCACTGGAACAGCTGTTGGGAGACAGATGGTAGACTCCCGTCAAGGCCATCCAGTGTGTTCTTTAACGTGCACAGGGTATGGCTCTCCCGCACACGGGGCCACGGCTTAACGTCCCATCCAACGGACGGCGGCCTTTCCAAGCCCATCGGTGTCCCCTACTGATCGTGGGCAAGGCGGGGAATTTTGCGGAGATAAATCTCAACGCTGACCCAACTGGGACTCGAACCTGGGAACTACAGATTACGAGCCTGGCGCGCTACCGACTGAGCCACCCCCGCCCCTCTCAGAGGTAAAACAACCAGCGTAAATGAATGTGATATTAAATCGTTTAGACCAGAGATTCCCAAACTTATTTGTCCTACCGCCCCCTTTTCAGAAAAAAAAATTACTCAGCGCCCCCCTGGAAATCTACCTTATTTAAGCGAACAAACAGAAAGATGCAGTGACAAATTTGCATTCTTTTATGTATCTATATTTCTACCTACGTCCTACAACATAGTAAAGAAAGATGTTGTTGTAAATAAGACACCTTGAAGCTTGAAATTATAAAATTATTTATTAAAATCAACCATAGTAACATTCGCATTACACACAGAAAATTAAGATAAGGAAGGAGAATTTTATGTGTCTATTTGGGAAATAAAGTAATCACTACGACTTTAACTCTATGTTACACAACAGTTGAAACATGTACGAACGGTTTTTCAAGAATTTTCTTATCTTCCCTTCTTTCTTTATGCTTCCACCGCCCCCCAATTGCACCCGAGGCTACTACCGACACCCTGGATCGTTCCAGCGCCCCCAGGGGGCGGTATCGCCTACTTTGGGAAACATTGTTTTAGATATTAATGTTTGCTGTCATCAATACAAGTGTGAAATGTTTCCAATTCCATTCTGAACATTCCGGTCGTTGTAATGTTTCCATGGAGAAGATAAATATTTCTTAAGAAAGTGATTGCTTGACAATGAGAGATTATTGTCGCAAAGAGTAATACCGTTCAAATATCATTAATTTTCCTTTTTTTTTTCGATTCTAAATGCTCTGTCAGGACAATTTAACTCCACACTAAACCCCATCAGCACCTTCTTTTTAAAGGAGACATCTTTTATTTCATCTTTCCAAGCGAAGATGGTTAAAAAGATAAAAACAAATTCTTCTTCCTTTCGCAATTCTAACTTTTAATGAAGTTTTAACAAGAATGCAGTTGAATTGGTTTTGTACTACTCTCTTTACCGCACATCTGCTTTTTTTTTTTTCAATTTCAAACCCATATAGCTCGCACCAGAGCGCAGAGTATTAGCCTATCAGAAGGCCAAGCCCTATGACACATAATTACGAAACTAAAACCCAGTAATCTATGCTGCAAGAGTGAGTGGTCGCCATATCTCTCCTCTCTAATATGTAGCCTGACAACGCTTCTTCGCCAGTTGCAGTTCTCTGGGGAATATCGCTTTTTGCTGTTAGATGGGCAAGGAAATTGGCTTTCCAGCTGGCGACGGTAATCACCAGACAAAAGGACGCAGAGATGTCTTGTTTATGTGTGTATAATTACGTCCTTTCTTAATATCAGCCCCCCTTTTTTTTCAGGCCTTATTATTTAACGCTCTCCGTGACGCCATGAAATGTTAATCTGGATAATACCGTGGTTGTAAATTTATTTTATTAGCTTTTTCCACTTTTGTCATTTCCTTATAAGACTTCAATGTGTCGGCGCTTCAGTTGTGAAAAGCATCATTTAGTTAAGCTTAAACTGTCGAAATTGTGCGTTTTTAGGACTGTAATTAATTTGACTTGACCAGAATCTTCCTCTTTTTTTTTTTAATGAGACAGGAAGGAATTGTTTTAGGAGAACTAACGGAACCGGCACGTACCAGAACGGCATTCTAAAACTTGCCGGTTCAATCCAGTCACATATCACCTCCACAGAGTTGTTGGGTTGTTTTACCTCTGAGCGGCACTTTTCTGCACACAATGGTCTAAATGGCCAGGTCATCACAAGGACCCCAAAGGCTCAAAGAAGGTAGGGGGAGGGGACCCACTAGAACAGCTGTTGGGAGACAGATTTTAGCCTCCCGTCAAGGCCATCCAGCGTGTTCTTTAACGTGCACAAGGTATGGTTCTCTCGCACACGGAGCCACGGCTTAACGTCCCATACGACGGACGGCTACCTTTCCAAGCCCATCGGTGTCCCCTAGATGACCGTGGGATGGGCGAGGATTTTTACGGAGATAAATCTCAACGCTGACCCAGCTGGGACTCGAACCTGGGAAGTAGAGATTACGAGCCTGGCGCGCTACCGACTGAGCCATCCCCTCTCCGCCTACACAGAGGTGATCCCAGGAAGAACAGATATGTTTTTTCTTTCGCAGTTGTGATGGAACAAAACTGAACTGAAAGACGTAAACGAGGCAGTGACGCCTAGTTTAAAGTCTTTGTCTTGCAAGTATTTGAATATATGTCCCAAAAGAGTGGAAAAGAACTAAAATCTTCACAAAATGCAAAACACACAAAATCGAATCAAATGCAATTGAGCAATGGGTCTCTGTGGCTCTTTCCTTATCCATGGGGAGATGGAGGGCCGTCCCTCGGTTGAAATATTTGTCTCCTGTTCCCCGGATTAGGCATGGATGTGTGTGTCGTTTTTCTGCTGAGGTCCTGCCATTCTCTCAGATCTCCTACTGTGGCATATAAACTGACAGGCTCCTGTCAGACCTTGTGGCAAGCAGCTGCTTGAGGGGGTATTTATTTTTAATTAAAAAAAAATAACTGGAGACCACGTTATCACTTTAAATGAGAGTTCACCTCATCTTGCAGCTTAACAATCCGCCATTTCACAAAGCGACATCTATTAAAATATCAATTCTCACATGATGATCTCTCTCCCATTGTAAATGTCACATATTAATTGGTCATCAAGATTTCGAAAGGTCAACCAACGAGGCAATGAAGCCTCGTTTACCGTCTTTCTCTTCCAGGTATTTGAATATTTATTGCACTGTTTCATAAAGGGCTGGAGGAACGATTTCACTGCCATCGATGCGTCGGACTGCGTCTCACTCCTAAGCCTATCCATACCCTGAGGCAATATTCATCCACCTGGCTCTGGTGGTCTGTTGACAGGCTGTCCAAACGGCATCGCAAACTGTTCATTAGTTGACTAAACACTGCAGTGGCTAGAACATGTGCCAATAGCAAACATCTCGCCACTGCCTCGAGGAGCCGCTGCCCGAATCACGCCTCACCAAGGTGATGACGAAATCTCATTGCTTCCTTCCGCCAAACGATAAGGGCTCCGCTTAATTTAGTCGCTGCAGTCGGTGCTCATATGGGAAACGATGAAGGGATGCGAGAGAGGAATGGTGGTTTCAACATCAGTGAAGATGTCAACGTTGTTGGGTTGTTTTACCTCTGAGCGGCACTTTTTTGCACACCATGGGCTAAATGGCCAGGTCACATGGATCCCGAAGGCTCAGAGAAGGTTGGGGGAGGGGACCCACTGGAACAGCTGACGGGAGACAGATGGTAGCCTCCCGTCAAGGCCATCCAGTGTGTTCTTTAACGTGCACAGGGTATGGCTCTCCTGTACACGGTGCCACCGCTTAACGTCCCATCCGACGGACGGCGGCCTTTCCACGCCCATCGGTGTCCCCTACTGACCGTGGGCAGGGCGGGAAATTTTGCGGAGATAAATCTCAACGCTGACCCAGCTGGGACTCGAACCTGGGAACTACAGATTACGAGCCTGGCGCGCTACCGACTGAGCCACCCCCGCCCCTGAAGATGTCAACGAAGAAAGTCGGAAAGATTTTACAGGAAAATGTGTGCACCGTGTTTGACCGATCAAAAAATATATTCATCAATAAAAGTTGCAAAAATTAAAATAAATTTCCACTTTAAGTATCTGCTTGCCATAGAGGTCTGACAGGAGATGTCAGTAATGATGCGGGATAGAGAAGATCTGTGAGAAAGGCGAGACTTCAGCAGAAAGACAACACGGAAAAGAAACAGATTTTCCCGCCCTTTGGTCAGTGGCCAAAACATTTTGTCAAAGTAGATCGACGCTTGAAAATATATTTACTTCGAAGCAGTAGCATAGACGGTATTTTTAAAAGGGGTTTTGCAAAATCTTTAAAATTATTTAAAATCAAATGTAGAACGTTTCTTCTTACAAAGCAATGAAACCTTCTATGTATCAGTGTAATATGTCTCATAACCATTTGACCTTTTATACTATTGAATTATTGTACTATTTGGATTATTGTATACTTTACTGTTGTCATAATTGAACTAAAGGAAATAGGGAGCATTAACTAAAAATAAGCGTCAGCTTACTATGCTCTCCTTTTTTGTTTCGCCTTTCCTATTAAACACCAATATTTAATGATTCTTATTTACCTTTTCTGATGCAATTGATATTTCTCAGCTATTTCACTTCTCAATTTTTCTCATGTATATATTAATTGTTATTAGATAATTATGCTATGTAAATGTATATTGTATTGACTGGCGGAATAAAATATAGATTATTATTATTATTATCGCTTCAATAATATAAACCGGTGAAATAAATATTTATTAAAAAATTTCCCTAAGGGAACCACCCTTGGGGAAATTTTTGGCACACAATGACCCAATGGAATCACCCTTGGGGAAATTTTTGGCACACAATGACCCAATGGAATCACCCTTGGGGAAATTTTTGGCACACAATGACCCAATGGAATCACCCTTGGGGAAATTTTTGACACACAATGACCCAATGGAATCACCCTTGGGGAAATTTTTGGCACACAATGACCCAATGGAATCACCCTTGGGGAAATTTTTGTCACACAATGACCCAATGGAACCACCCTTGGGGAAATTTTTGGCACACAATGACCCAATGGAATCACTCTTGGGGAAATTTTTGGCACACAATGACCCAATGGAATCACCCTTGGGGAAATTTTTGACACACAATGACCCAATGGAATCACCCTTGGGGAAATTTTTGGCACACAATGACCCAATGGAATCACCCTTGGGGAAATTTTTGGCACACAATGACCCAATGGAACCACCCTTTGGGAAATTTTTGGCACACAATGACTCAGGGGAACCACTCTTGGGGAAATTGTTGGCACACAATGACTCATGGGCCACCCTTGGGGAAATTGTTGGCACACAATGACTCATGGGCCACCCCTGGGGAACTTTTTGGCACACAATGACTCAAGAGAATCGCCCTTGGGAAATTTTTTGACACACAATGACTCAAGGGAATCACCCTTGGAGAAATATTTTGGCACACAATGACTCAAGGGAATCACCCTTGGAGAAATGTTTTGGCACACAATGACTCAAGGGAACCCTCCTTCCCCCTTCCTCACCTCCCATCCTCGACTCGCTACTGCTTTGAAGTGATTTACAGGATAGCCATAAGAAGTACACAGTCGTATCAGAATAATATGACCACCTACCATACATATACTATGGTAGGTGGTTATATTATTCTGATACGACTGTGTATATGTTCGGAAAAAGCTGGATGGCCTTGTTGGGAGGTTTCCATCTGTCTCTTAACAGTTGTCCAATGGTTCCCCTAACCTCTGAACTTTTGGGGTCCTTGTGACCTGGTCATTTAGCCCATTGGCTGCAAAGAAAGTGCCGCTCAGAGGTAAACCAAGAAACAGCAAACAACTTTTTGTCAATGTCGGTCTGTAGATATTCAAGTTTTATGCTTTAAGAGGCAAACCGAAAAATCTTTTCCGTGTGAAGTGGATGCTAACAAAATATGCTATTCGCATCTTCCGAATATTCCACCAATTTTAATCTCTACCATTAAAGAAGCTAAATTTAGAAAATGAGAAAATTTGAAACTAGTATCGCAAGCAGTCACGTGTCATGTTTAGGTCAGATGGGTTGTATTACCTCAGAGTAGCACTCTTTTGCATACAACGGTCAGGTCACAAGACGACCTCACGGACTTACAGAAAGTTGGGGGAAGGGGACTCACTAGACAACTGTTAGAAAACAGATGGGAGCCTCCTGTCAATGGCATCCAACGTGTTCTTTAACTTCACAGGGTATGGCTCTTTTGCAGAAAGGTGATCCCGGCTTAACATCTCATCCGATGGAGGGCAGTCTTTTCAAACCCATCTCAATCCCCTTTTTCACCGAGAGTTCGGTTATTTTACCTCTGAGCGGCAGTTTTTTTGCACACAATGGGCCAAATGGTCAGGTCACAAGGGCCCCGAGAGCTCAGAGAAGGTTGAGGAAGACGATGCACTGGACTGCTTTTGGAAGACAGATGGCAGTCTCCCGTCAAGGCTTGGGTTGGGTTGGGTTGTTTTACCTCTGAGCGGCACTTTTTTGCACACCATGGGCTAAATGGCCAGGTCACATGGACCCCGAAGGCTCAGAGAAAGTTGGGGGAGGGGACCCACTGGAACAGCTGTTGGGAGACAGATGGTAGCCTCCCGCCAAGGCCATCCAGCGTGTTCTTTAACGTGCACAGGGTATGACTCTCCCGCACACGGGGCCACGGCTTAACGTCCCATCCTACGGACGACGGCCTTTCCAAGCCCATCGGTGTCCCCTACTGACCGTGGGCAGGGCGGGGAATTTTTACCCCGTGGGCAGGCTACTGACCGTGGGCAGGCCTACTGACCCGTGGGCAGGGCAGGGCGGCCTCCCCCCCGTCAAGGCCATCAAGAGTGTTCTTTAATGTGCACAGGGTGGTTTACCCTGTGCACATTAAAGAACACTCTTACATAGGCCACGGTTTAATGTCCCTTCTGTCGGACGACGGCCTTTCTAATCCCATCGGTGTCCCCTACTGACCGTGGGCAGGGCCAGGAAATAAATCTCAACGCTGACCTATGTCGGACTCGAGCCTGGGAACTGCAGATTGTGAGCCTAGCGCTCTACAGAATGAACCAAGCCCGCACCTAGAGGTACAGCGATGGTTCCCAACGTTTTTGAGCCGAGCATCCCCTTTACTCTTCTGTCGCCTTCTTTACTCACTCTAACGCCCCCTTTCGTGAAATTGAAAATATTTTTCCTGTATGAAACTAGCTGAAATAATAGTTACGAGTATTTCAATACTGTATCACTGCTAAAGGTATTCTGTCGAAACAAAACATCCATAATTATGTTAATCTAAGAACTGTTCGATATTCTGTTTAATTTATTTATACTGAAAAACTGAAAAACGCCCTCCATGATTTCTAGCCCCCCCCCCCCATTTGAGAAACGTCTTAACATCAAAGATTTGCCTTCTCTCTCCGTGGGGAGGGGGTTGGGTTGTTTTACCTCTGAACGGCACGTTTTTGCACACCATGGGCTAAATGGCCAGGTCACATGGACCCCGAAGGCTCAGAGAAGGTTGGGGGAGGGGACTCACTGGAACAGCTGTTGGGAGACAGATGGTAGCCTCCCGTCAAGGCCATCCAGCGTGTTCTTTAACGTTGGGTTGTTTTACCTCTGAACGGCACGTTTTTGCACACCATGGGCTAAATGGCCAGGTCACATGGACCCCGAAGGCTCAGAGAAAGTTGGGGGAGGGGACCCACTGGAACAGCTGTTGGGAGACAGATGGGAGCCTCCCGCCAAGGCCATCCAGCGTGTTCTTTAACGTGCACAGGGTATGACTCTCCCGCACACGGAGCCACGGCTTAATGTCCCATCCTACGGACGACGGCCTTTCCAAGTCCATCGGTGTCCCCTACTGACCGTGGGCAGGGCGGGGAATTTTTCGGAGAAAAATCTCAATGCTGACCCAGCTGGGACTCGAACCTGGGAACTACAGATTACGAGCCTGGCGCGCTACCAACTGAGCCACCCCCGCCCCGTGGGGAGGGGGAAAAACTCAAATTTTTTTCGGCTTTTGTTTTTTTGAAAACGAGCATTCGATATCAGTAGATATTTAATTCTTGTTATGCTGTTCTTTATACACATTGTTTAATAATATGCGTAAAAGTAAAAAAAAAAATCAAAAGGGGAGAAAAGTAATAAAATAAATAAATGATAAAAATCCAGTTCTTAATTCTGCATAACTTTTTCTTAACAGAATTATTTTAAGAGAATTCTCCTAAATCAACTCGTAAAGATTTCAATAGTGAACATAAAAAAATCCTTAATTTATTTCGATTACGTAATGTTTTGCTTAAAAAACAATCTCTTAAATATGAGCAGAATGATAAAAAGGAATCGTCTGTTTTCCCTTTGACTCTTCAAGTGTAAAAAATTTCAAATTTTATGTTTGTTTTTGAAACCTCTTTTTGTCCTTGTTCAATGTCATCTGTTGCACTTCCATCATTTAATACAAATAGCAATTTCCTGATTACTAAATAGCAAACAAATATACGTTTAGTTTTTCTCCGAGTGTTGGTTGGTTTTTTTTTTTACCCATAATAACCTTCTCTAATCATCTTTCTTTTCGAGAGAGAATTCCCTCTTAGTCCGATGCAAGCGATAAGATTTAAAAATCGTCGTCGTTGTTCTTTTCCCCCCCCGGATTCTTCCCCTTTCAGATTTCTTCCTGCTAAGAGACATAGAACGGAATCAAATGTTCTTGATTCCTATCTGTCTCTCGCGACAGATTCCATCTTTGCTTCGGATCCAGGTTATATTTACCAACTCCTTATAAACCCCGCTGTCCTATGGCCGAGTGGTTAGCGCGCTTGGCTACTGATCTAAGGGACCTGGGTTCGATACCCGGGTGTAAGGCATGGCTGTTTGTGTCGTTTTTCTGCTGAGGTCATGCCATCCTCTCAGACCTTCTACTATGGCATATAAACTGACAGGCTCCTGTCAGACCTCTGCGGCTAGCAGCTGCTTGAGGGGGGATTTATTTTTATTTACATTGGATCGTGTGAGCTCACAAAAACCTGGATCGTGTGGGCCCACACAGAAATACTGAGCGTGTGCAGTTACCGTTCACAGCAAACTGGAGCGTGTACAGTTGCTGTACACGTTCCTGAGGTCCTGCCATCCTCTCAGACCTTCTACTATGGCATATAAACTGACAGGCTCCTGTCAGACCTCTGTGGCAAGCAGCTGCTTGAGGGGGGATTTATTTTTATTTTATTTACATTGGATCGTGTGAGCTCACAAAAACCTGGATCATGTGGGCCCACTCACAGAAATACTGAGCGTGTACAGTTGCTGTACACGTTCCTGAGGTCCTGCCATCCTCTCAGACCTTCTACTTTGGCACATAAACAGACAGGCTCCTGTCAGACCTCTGTGGCAAGCAGCTGCTTGAGGGGGTATTTTTTCATAAACCCCAGAGCGATCTAAAACATTAGAAAGTAAATTAGGATTTCACTCTAACTTTCGGCAAAAGAAAACGCCGGCGAATTACGAAATAGGCGCAGAATAAGTAATCAAATTACTGCAACTTGAAGTCTAGAGGCGCAATTTTTTTTTTCTCCAAAGATTCTGATATTTTTCTTCTTTTTACCATAATTACTTATTTTTTAGGACATAAGATAGAATTGTATATCCTGAAAGTAATCCTGTTTGAAGCTTGTAATTGCCTATTTCCGCAGAAATGAAATTGATTCTTGGGCGGGGGTGGCTCAGTCGGTAGCGCGCCAGGCTCGTAATCTGTAGTTCCCAGGTTCGAGTCGCAGCTGGGTCAGCATTGGGATTTATCTCAGCAAAACTCCCCGCCATGCCCACGGTCAATAGGGGACACCGATGGCCTTGGAAAGGCCGCCGTCCGTCGGATGGGTCGTTAAGCCGTGGCCCCGTGTGCGGGAGAGCCATACCCTGTGCACGTTAAAGAACACTCTGGATGGCCTTGACGGGAGGCTACCATCGGTCTCCCAACAGCTATTCCAGTGGGTCCCCTCCCCCAACATTCTCTGAACCTTCGGGGTCCAAGTGACCTGGGGGCGGGGGTGGCTCAGTCGGTAGCGCGCCAGGCTCCTAATCTGTAGTTCCCAGGTTCGAGTCCCAGCTGGGTCAGCGTTGAGATTTATCTCGGCAAAATTCCCCGCACTGCCCACGGTCAGTAGGGGACACCGATGGGCTTGGTAAAGGCCGCCGTCCGTCGGATGGGACGTTAAGCCGTGGTCCCGTGTGTGGGAGAGCCATACCCTGTGCACGTTAAAGAACACGCTGGATGGCCTTGACGGGAGGCTACCATCTGTCTCCCAACAGTTGTTCCAGTGGGTCCCCTCCCCCAACCTTCTCTGAGCCTTCGGAGTCCTTGTGGCCTGGCCATTTAGTCCATGGTGTGCAAAAAAGTGCCGCTCAGAGGTAAAACAACCAACCCATGTGACCTGGCCATTTAGTCCATGGTGTGCAAAAAAGTGCCGCTCAGAGATAAAACAACCCAACGTTAAAGAACACCCTGGATGGCCTTGACGGGAGGCTACCATCTATCTCCCAACAGCTATTCTAGTGGGTCCCCTCCCCCAACCTTCTCTGAGCCTTCGGGGTCCATGTGACCTGGCTATTTAGCCCATGATGTGCAAAAAAGTGATGCTCAGAGGTAATACAACTCAACGTTAAAGAACACGCTGGATGGCCTTCACGGGAGGCTACCATCTGTCTCCCAACAACTTTTCCAGTGGGTCCCCTCCCCCAACCTTCGGGGTCCATGTGACCTGGCCATTTAGCCCATTGTGCGCAAAAAACTGCCGCTCAGAGGTAAAACAACCCAACGTTAAAGAACACGCTGGATGGCCTTGACGGGAGGCTACCATCTATCTCCCAACAGCTATTCTAGTGGTCACCTCCCCCAACCGGGGCGGGGGTGGCTCAGTCGGTAGCGCGCTAGGCTCGTAATCTGTAGTTCCCAGGTTCGAGTCCCAGCTGGGTCAGCGTTGAGATTTATCTCCGCAAAAGTTCCGCGCCCTGCCCAAGGTCAGTAGGAAACTCCGATGAGCTTGGAAAGGCCGCCGTCCGTCGGATGGGACGTTAAGCCGTGGCCCCGTGTGCGGGAGAGACATACCCTGTGCACGTTAAAGAACACTCTGGATGGCCTTGACGGGAGGCTACCATCTGTCTCCCAACAGCTGTTCCAGTGGGTCCCCTCTCCCAACCTTCTCTGAGCCTTCGGGGTCCATGTGACCTGGCCATTTAGCCCATGGTGTGCAAAAAAGTGCCGCTCAGAGGTAAAACAACCCAACCCTCCCCCAACCTTCTCTGAGCCTTCGGGGTCCATGTGACCTGGCCATTTAGCCCATGGTGTGCAAAAAAGTGCCGCTCAGATGTAATACAACCCAACGTTAAAGAACACGCTGGATGGCCTTGACGGGAGGCTACCATCTGTCTCCCAACAGCTTTTTCAGTGGGTCCCCTCCCCCAACCTTTCTGAACCTTCGGGGTCCATGTGACCTGGCCATTTAGCCCATTGTGCGCAGGAAAGTGCGAGCTCAGAGGTAAAACAACCCAACACAACCCTTTAAAGTTAATACCAATTCAGTAAGTTATTTCATTGTTGGTATGCTTTATTTCCATTTTTTTGCCTTTATATATATGGAAAAAAATAGATTTTTTAAATTTTATATTTTAATTAGTCATAAAAAACACTTTTCTTCGTAGGAGGAAATTGTTTCTACTCTGCACATCCTAAATAAATTTTCCTTACCTTTTTAGAGATACTCGAAAAAACAAATTTTCATTTCCGATATATCTCGTTGTTATCGACCCCCGTGGAAATCCGTCCTTCTTTTGGAGGGTGAAGATCATAACAATTGGTAACATGCGACAGTCGCCTTAAAATCTCTTGGGGCGGGGGGTGGCTCAGTCGGTAGCGCGCCAGGCTCGTAATCTGTGTTCCCGGGTTCGAGTCCCAGCTGGGTCAGCGTTGAGATTTATCTCCGCAAAATTCCTTGCCCTGCCCACGGTCAGTAGGGGACACCGATGGGCTTGGAAAGGCCGCGTGTCCGTCGGATGGGACGTTAAGCCGTGACTTTATGTGCGGGGGAGCCATACTTTATGCACGTTAAAGAACACGCTGGATGGCCTTGACGGGAGGCTACCATCTGTCTCCCAACAGCTGTTCCAGTGGGTCCCCTCCCCCAACCTTCTCTGAGCCGTCGGGGTCCATGTGACCTGGCCATTTAGTCCGTGGTGTGCATAAAAGTTCCGCTCAGAGGTAAAACAACCCAACGTTAAAGAACACGCTGGATGGCCTTGACGGGAGGCTACCATCTGTCTCCCAACAGCTGTTCCAGTGGGTCCCCTCCCCCAACCTTCTCTGAGCCGTCGGGGTCCATGTGACCTGGCCATTTAACCCATAATGTGCAAAAAAGTGTCGCTCAGAGGTAAAACAACCCAACGTTAAAGAACACGCTGGATGGCCTTGACGGGAGGCTACCATCTGTCTCCCAACAGCTGTTCCAGTGGGTCCCCTCCCCCAACCTTCTCTGAGCCTTCGGGGTCCATGTGACTTGGCCATTTAGCCCATGGTGTACAAAAAAGTGCCGCTCAGAGGTAAAACAACCCAACGTTAAAGAACACGCTGGATGGCCTTGACGGGAGGCTACCATCTGTCTCCCAACAGCTGTTCCAGTGGGTCCCCTCCCCCAACCTTCTCTGAGCCCTCGGGGTCCATGTGACCTGGCCATTTAGCCCATGGTGTACAAAAAAGTGCCGCTCAGAGGTAAAACAACCCAACGTTAAAGAACACGCTGGATGGCCTTGACGGGAGGCTACCATCTGTCTCCCAACAGCTGTTCCAGTGGGTCCCCTCCCCCAACCTTCTCTGAGCCGTCGGGGTCCATGTGACCTGGCCATTTAACCCATAATGTGCAAAAAAGTGTCGCTCAGAGGTAAAACAACCCAACGTTAAAGAACACGCTGGATGGCCTTGACGGGAGGCTACCATCTGTCTCCCAACAGCTGTTCCAGTGGGTCCCCTCCCCCAACCTTCTCTGAGCCTTCGGGGTCCATGTGACTTGGCCATTTAGCCCATGGTGTACAAAAAAGTGCCGCTCAGAGGTAAAACAACCCAACGTTAAAGAACACGCTGGATGGCCTTGACGGGAGGCTACCATCTGTCTCCCAACAGCTGTTCCAGTGGGTCCCCTCCCCCAACCTTCTCTGAGCCCTCGGGGTCCATGTGACCTGGCCATTTAGCCCATGGTGTACAAAAAAGTGCCGCTCAGAGGTAAAACAACCCAACGTTAAAGAACACGCTGGATGGCCTTGACGGGAGGCTACCATCTGTCTCCCAACAGCTGTTCCAGTGGGTTCCCTCCCCCAACCTTCTCTGAGCCTTCGGGGTCCATGTGACCTGGCCATTTAGCCCAAGGTGTGCAGAAAAGTGCCGCTCAGAGGTAAAACAAACCAAACCTTAAGATCTCATTTCGCACTTACGGAGGACGTTCAAAAAGTTCTTAACACGTGTCTGTAGATTTGCACTCGTTCTTTGAAGTTAACGACCTACGATTTGTTTGAAAGCTTATCTAAACTTGTCATAACATGTTAAAAAAAAAGGCCGTATCATCATTTTTCTTTTCGCTGACTGCGCATCAAGTTCGGTTTGCGAAATCTGTGCGTTATTGCTATGGAGCCTACTAAAGAAGGGAAAGATTTCATATTTTCGAAAGGACACAGCTGGAGGACGACGAGAAAAAAAATCGTGATGATCTACCACAAGTATATGGGATCGTGCCTCTTCATATGACACTATTACAGGACGGATGCGCAAATTCAGAGAAAGACGGCAGAGCTTCGAAGACCTCCCTCGTACAGTCGCTCAAAAAAGTATCCGAACACTATAGTTGATTACAGAATTCAGAAAAAATATATCGCAGCGATTTTTTTAGAAATTAGTGATCTGACAACCTTCGTGTCACGTGATTACAGAATTCAGGAAAAATATCTGCAGCGTGTACAGCAACTGTACACGCTCAATATTTCCGTGAGTGAGCGCACACGATCCAGGTCTTTGTGAGCTCACACGATCCAATGTGCTGTGAACATTAACCGCAACCGCTCCAGTTTGCTGTGAATGGTAACTGCACACGCTCAATATTTCCGTGAGTGAGCCCATACGATCCAGGTCTTTGTGAGCTCACACGATCCAATGTGCTGTGAACATTAACTGCAACCTCTCCAGTTTGCTGTGAACGGTAACTACACACGCTCAATATTTCCGTGAGTGAGCCCACACGATCCAGGTCTTTGTGAGCTCACACGATCCAATGTGCTGTGAACATTAACTGCAACCGCTCCAGTTTGCTGTGAACGGTAACTACACACGCTCAATATTTCCGTGAGTGAGCCCACACGATCCAGGTCTTTGTGAGCTCCCACGATCCAATGTGCTGTGAACATTAACTGCAACCGCTCCAGTTTGCTGTGAACGGTAACTGCACACGCTCAATATTTCCGTGAGTGAGCCCACACGATCCAGGTCTTTGTGAGCTCACACAATCCAATGTGCTGTGAACATTAACCGCAACGTCTCCAGTTTGCTGTGAACGGTAACTGCACACGCTCAATATTTCTGTGAGTGAGCCCACACGATCCAGGTCTTTGTGAGCTCACACGATCCAATGTGCTGTGAACATTAACCGCAACCGCTCCAGTTTGCTGTGAACGGTAACTGCACACGCTCAATATTTCCGTGAGTGAGCCCACACGATCCAGGTCTTTGTGAGCTCACACAATCCAATGTGCTGTGAACATTAACCGCAACGTCTCCAGTTTGCTGTGAACGGTAACTGCACACGCTCAATATTTCCGTGAGTGAGCCCACACGATCCAATGTGATGTGAACATTAACCGCAACCGCTCCAGTTTGCTGTGAACGGTAACTGCACACGCTCAATATTTCCGTGAGTGAGCCCACACGATCCAGGTCTTTGTGAGCTCACACGATCCAATGTGCTGTGAACATTAACCGCAACCGCTCTAGTTTGCTGTGAACGGTAACTGCACACGCTCCACATTCATTGCATTATATATTCATATGCATTATATATATTAAAAAATATCCGAATACTAAGACTGATTACAGAATTCAGGAAAAATATCTGGCAACGATTTTTTTTTTCGAAATTAGTGATCTGGCAACCTTCGTGTTACGTGACAACCGTAGTGTTCGGATACTTTTTTGAGAGACTGTACGGGAAGGCCGAAGGAAGTCGAGAAAGAGAAAAACATCGCTGAGGTTGGTCAACTGATTGTGAAACCCATTGTTTCAGGTAATAAGTTTAGATCTCAGTGCATCGGTTGATAGTGTGGAAAAATTATTCATCAAGATTTAAAATTCCGAAAGACACGTGCCAAATAAGTAGCCCACAAAATGACAGAACCGCAAAAAAGGGCTAAAGTCGACTCGTGCAAGGAGATGCTGGCAATGTTTTAACCTAGTGGGTTGGGTTGTTTCACCTCTGAGCGGCACTTTTTTTTGCACACCATGGGCTAAATGGCCAGGCCACAAGGACCCCGAAGGCTCAGAGAAGGTTGGGTGAGGGGGCCCACTGGAACAGCTGTTGGGAGACCGATGGTAGCCTCCCGTCAAGGCCATCCAGCGTGTTCTTTAACGTGCATAAGGTATGGCTCTCCCGCACACGGTGCCACCGCTTAACGTCCCATCCGACGGACGGCGGCCTTTCCAAGCCCATCGGTGTCCCCTACTGACCGTGGGCAGGGCGGGGAATTTTGCGGAGATAAATCTCAACGCTGACCCAGCTGGGACTCGAACCTGGGAATTACAGATTACGAGCCTGGCGCGCTACCGACTGAGCCACCCCCGCCCCCGCCCCTATTAACCTAGTGGCCTCAAACGGTTAACAGTCATTATCACAGGCGATGAGACGTGGTTTCATTACTACACAATTCCCAGAAAGATCGAAAAACAAGTTTGGGTTGCGGAATATGAACCGCGTTCCCAAATCCTCCGACAAGACTTTCGCTCAAGGAAGAGAATTTTCACAATTTTTTTTCAATTGCCAAGGAATGGTAACCGTGGATACCTAAAAAAGAGACTGTAAATGATCAATATTACACCAACATTGTTTTTCCCAAAATGGTTAAGAAGGTGAAGGAGCCGAGTTCAACAACATACGTGTCAAGGGTTCTTCTTCGTGTACTCGGAAAATTACGGCATATATGGATCAGGTGAAGAGAAAACAGCTACTCCATACTGCATATTCACCCGATCGTGCACCATGAGATTTTTGATTGTCTCCAGAAATAAAAAAACTAACCTTCTGGGAAGCCTATTTCAAAGGTGCAACACCTTGATAAATGCGTTCATTCAGAGTTGCAGAATATTCTCCTACAGAAGTGCAACCAAGCGTTCCAGAACGTCTTCACCTTTGCAAAGATGTTGGAGAAGAACACTTTGAAGGACAGGGATAGTTTTGTTGAGGTAATTTGGAACAATTACCTCAACAATTCTGGTTTTTGTTCTCCAGATGCATGTCAAGAACATTTACAACGCCTCTCGTAACACTTAGTTCTCGGTTCTCCCTCGTAACTCTTAGTTTTGTGTCCTCCCTCATAACTCTTAGTTCTCGGTCCTCCCTCATAACTCTTACCTCAACAATTCTGGTCTCTGCCCTCCCTCGTAACTCTTAGTTCTCGGTCCTCCCTCATAACTCTTACCTCAACAATTCTGGTCTCTGCCCTCCCTCGTAACTCTTAGTTTTGTGTCCTCCCTCGTAACTCTTAGTTCTCAATCCTTCCTCATAACTCTTACCTCAACAATTCTGGTCTCTGCCCTCCCTCGTAACTCTTAATTTTGTGTCCTCCCTCGTAACTCTTAGTTTTGTGCCCTCCCTCGTAACTCTTAGTTCTCGGTCCTCCCTCATCTCTTACCTCAACAATTCTGGTCTCTGTCCTCCCTCGTAACTCTTAGTTTTGTGTCCTCCCTCATAACTCTTACCTCAACAGTTCTGGTCTCTGCCCTCCCTCGTAACTCTTAGTTTTGTGTCCTCCCTCGTAACTCTTAGTTCTCAATCCTTCCTCATAACTCTTACCTCAACAATTCTGGTCTCTGCCCTCCCTCGTAACTCTTAATTTTGTGTCCTCCCTCGTAACTCTTAGTTTTGTGCCCTCCCTCGTAACTCTTAGTTTTGTGTCCTCCCTCATAACTCTTACCTCAACAGTTCTGGTCTCTGCCCTCCCTCGTAACTCTTAGTTTTGTGTCCTCCCTCGTAACTCTTAGTTCTCGCTCCTCCCTCATAACTCTTACCTCAACAATTCTGGTCTCTGCCCTCCCTCGTAACTCTTAATTTTGTGTCCTCCCTCGTAACTCTTAGTTTTGTGTCCTCCCTCGTAACTCCTAGTTCTCGGTCCTCCCTCATAATTCTTACCTCAACAATTCTGGTCTCTGCCCTCCCTCGTAACTCTTAGTTTTGTGTCCTCCCTCGTAACTCTTAGTTCTCGGTCTTCCCTCATAACTCTTACCTCAACAATTCTGGTCTCTGCCCTCCCTCGTAACTCTTAGTTCCCGGTCCTCCCTCGTAACTCTTAGTTCTCGGTCCTCCCTCATCTCTTACCTCAACAATTCTGGTCTCTGTCCTCCCTCGTAACTCTTAGTTTTGTGTCCTCCCTCGTAACTCTTAGTTCTCGGTCCTCCCTCATAACTCAACATACGTACCTTGTTTTCTACTCATACCTCAACAATTCTGGTCTCTGTCCTCTCTCGTAACTCTTAGTTCTCGGTCCTCCCTCATAACTCTTACCTCAACAATTCTGGTCTCTGTCCTCCCTCGTAACTCTTAGTTTTGTGTCCTCCCTCATAACTCTTAGTTCTCGGTCCTCCCTCATAACTGAACATACGTACCTTGTTTCCTACTCATACCTCAACAATTCTGGTCTCTGTCCTCTCTCGTAACTCTTAGTTCTCGGTCCTCCCTCAAAACTCTTACCTCAACAATTCTGGTCTCTGTCCTCCCTCGTAATTCTTAGTTTTGTATCCTCCCTCGTAACTCTTAGTTCTCGGTCCTCCCTCATAACTCAACATACGTACGTTGTTTTCTACTCATACCTCAACAATTCTGGTCTCTGTCCTCTCTCGTAACTCTTAGTTCTCGGTCCTCCCTCATAACTCTTACCTCAACAATTCTGGTCTCTGTCCTCCCTCGTAATTCTTAGTTTTGTATCCTCCCTCGTAATTCTTAGTTTTGTATCCTCCCTCGTAACTCTTAGTTCTCGGTCCTCCCTCATAACTCAACATACGTACGTTGTTTTCTACTCATACCTCAATAATTCTGGTCTCTGTCCTCTCTCGTAACTCTTAGTTCTCGGTCCTCCCTCATAACTCTTACCTCAACAATTCTGGTCTCTGTCCTCTCTCCTAACTCTTAGTTCTCGGTCCTCCCTCATAACTCTTACCTCAACAATTCTGGTCTCTGTCCTCCCTCGTAACTCTTAGTTTTGTGTCCTCCCTCATAACTCTTAGTTCTCGGTCCTCCCTCATAACTCAACATACGTACGTTGTTTTCTACTCATACCTCAACAATTCTGGTCTCTGTCCTCTCTCGTAACTCTTAGTTCTCGGTCCTCCCTCATAACTCTTACCTCAACAATTCTGGTCTCTGTCCTCCCTCGTAACTCTTAGTTTTGTGTCCTCCCTCATAACTCTTAGTTCTCGGTCCTCCCTCATAACTCAACATACGTACGTTGTTTTCTACTCATACCTCAACAATTCTGGTCTCTGTCCTCTCTCGTAACTCTTAGTTCTCGGTCCTCCCTCATAACTCTTACCTCAACAATTCTGGTCTCTGTCCTCCCTCGTAATTCTTAGTTTTGTATCCTCCCTCGTAATTCTTAGTTTTGTATCCTCCCTCGTAACTCTTAGTTCTCGGTCCTCCCTCATAACTCAACATACGTACGTTGTTTTCTACTCATACCTCAACAATTCTGGTCTCTGTCCTCCCTCGTAACTCTTAGTTCTCGGTCCTCCCTCATAACTCAACATACGTACCTTGTTTTCTACTCATACCTCAACAATTCTGGTCTCTGTCCTCTCTCGTAACTCTTAGTTCTCGGTCCTCCCTCAAAACTCTTACCTCAACAATTCTGGTCTCTGTCCTCCCTCGTAATTCTTAGTTTTGTATCCTCCCTCGTAACTCTTAGTTCTCGGTCCTCCCTCATAACTCAACATACGTACGTTGTTTTCTACTCATACCTCAACAATTCTGGTCTCTGTCCTCTCTCGTAACTCTTAGTTCTCGGTCCTCCCTCATAACTCTTACCTCAACAATTCTGGTCTCTGTCCTCCCTCGTAATTCTTAGTTTTGTATCCTCCCTCGTAACTCTTAGTTCTCGGTCCTCCCTCATAACTCAACATACGTACGTTGTTTTCTACTCATACCTCAATAATTCTGGTCTCTGTCCTCTCTCGTAACTCTTAGTTCTCGGTCCTCCCTCATAACTCTTACCTCAACAATTCTGGTCTCTGTCCTCTCTCGTAACTCTTAGTTCTCGGTCCTCCCTCATAACTCTTACCTCAACAATTCTGGTCTCTGTCCTCCCTCGTAACTCTTAGTTTTGTGTCCTCCCTCATAACTCTTAGTTCTCGGTCCTCCCTCATAACTCAACATACGTACGTTGTTTTCTACTCATACCTCAACAATTCTGGTCTCTGTCCTCCCTCGTAACTCTTAGTTCTCGGTCCTCCCTCATCTCTTACCTCAACAATTCTGGTCTCTGTCCTCCCTCGTAACTCTTAGTTTTGTGTCCTCCCTCATAACTCTTAGTTCTCGGTCCTCCCTCATAACTCAACATACGTACGTTGTTTTCTACTCATACCTCAACAATTCTGGTCTCTGTCCTCCCTCGTAACTCTTAGTTCTCGGTCCTCCCTCATCTCTTACCTCAACAATTCTGGTCTCTGTCCTCCCTCGTAACTCTTAGTTTTGTGTCCTCCCTCATAACTCTTAGTTCTCGGTCCTCCCTCATAACTCAACATACGTACGTTGTTTTCTACTCATACCTCAACAATTCTGGTCTCTGTCCTCCCTCGTAACTCTTAGTTCTCGGTCCTCCCTCGTAACTCAACATACGTACGTTGTTTTCTACTCATACCTCAACAATTCTGGTCTCTGTCCTCCCTCGTAACTCTTACCTCAACAATTCTGGTCTCTGTCCTCCCTCGTAACTCTTAATTCTCGGTCCTCGCGTTTGGAAATATGTAGTGGAACAATGATTTTAAGATTTTCCTTTCTTTAGGTGGGAGAAAGCAAGAGGGTGAATATTTTACATCCTCTGACACTCCCCACGTCATAAGCGTTTATTTATCACGTGATTTTTTGCGATTGGTCAACGCTTGTGAAGATATGGTGGAACAACCGTTTCGACAAATGACGAGCGAAAAGCAGTTGGTTGTGCTTTTTTTTTCTGCGACACTTTTTGGCACAATGGGCTAAATGGCCAGGTGACAAGAACCTCAAGGGCTCGGAGAAGGTTGGGGGAAGGGAGTCCCACTGGACAACTGTTAGGAGATAGATGGAACCCTCCCGCCAAGACCATCCAGCGTGTTCTTTAACGTACACAGGTTATGGCTTTCATTTACAAAGATCCACGACTTAACGTCTCATCCGACGGACGACGGCCTTCCCAAGCCCATCGGTGTCTCCTTTCTGACTGACGGAGGTTAGCCGATATAAATCTCAGCGCAGGCGCAGTTGACACTCGAACCTAGGAACTGAAGATTGCCAGTCTCACAAAAGGAATAGAAAGAGAAAAGGTAATAAAAAAATGAAAGTGTTGCGAAAGAAATTCTTATTTTATCGATTGTTTGCTCTGGAATCTAAGACACGAGTCACGTTAAAAAATTCGAGTTTTTCGAGGGTCGCAATCGGTAAAATCTCAACTAAATCTGGCCCAAATATTCGATGATGATTTTATAACACGTGACAAATGACATGAAGCAGCAAGTACACAGTCGTATCAGAATAATATGACCACCTACCATAGTATATGTATGGTAGGTGGTCATATTATTCTGATACGACTGTGTATACCTTTGGGAATTTCCCAAGATCCCTTTAGGAAAAGGGGCATTTCAACCAGGAAAAATTTATAAATGATAATTATTATTAAAATATGGTTTATGCACAGTTCTCAAGCAACCATAGGTTAAGTATAGGACCAACCTGACTGTGATCCAATGACCTCAAAGAAGCAATACGACGACCATGTTTTTTGTTGGTGAATAAACTAAGCATGCAAACTCAACGTTTGCATGGCTCGAGGAAGAAAAGGAATAAAATTAGATGATGCTCAGTATTTTACATAGTTCGGAACTCTTTCTTAAAATTTAACTCGTACCTGTCGTGAAGGTCTCAATATCATATGAATAATTACGATGTAGAATATCCTCTAAAAGCTCATAACTTATCCCCTTACTTAAGAAGACTTTCCATAAAAAACAAAACCCAGACAAGTCATCTTTTTTATATTCTTCCCCATCTGTCAGGTGAAGACAAAGCAGGTGTGGGCAGCATGGCTGCGAAAGACACAGTGTCACGTGGTGCAGAGCACGTGACTGCAATCCCACCTGCCGCATGAAGCGAAGTGGGAATTATGGGATCAAAGTTGTCAAGTCGCAGCTTGTGTTCTTCTGATGTTCTAACAAAAGAGCATCTTCAGACTCGGCCCTGTCTAGTGTGCCTTAATGGTGGCAATCCCCGGAGATCAACTGCTGCCATAGTTTGCAGAGCATAAATTCTGCATCCGACAGGCCAAACACGCCTTGAAACACTTCCCTCAGTTGTAATTTAGTAGCTCTTTTTGTTACAGCTAACGCTAATAGCGGATGCAAAGCAAATTCTCAATGCTTTTAGCTAGCCTTGTCTCCCTTTTGGGGCGGGGGTGGCTCAGTCGGTAGCGCGCCAGGCTCGTAATCTGTAGTTCCCAGGTTCGAGTCCCAGCTGGGTCAGCGTTGAGATTTATCTCCGCAAAATTCCCCGCCCTGCCCACGGTCAGTAGGGGACACCAATGGGCTTAGAAAGGCAGCCGTCCGTCTGGATGGGACGTTAAGCCATGGCCCCGTGTGCGGGAGAGCCATACGCTGTGCACGTTAAAGAGCACGCTGGATGACCTTGACGAGAGGCTACCATCGGACTCCCAACAGCTGTTCCAGTGGGTCCCCTCCCCCAACCTTCTCTGAGCCTTCGGGGTACTTGTGACCTGGCCATTTAGCCCATGGTGTGCAAAAAGGTGATGCTCAGAGGTAAAACAACACAACGTTAAAGAACACGCTGGATGGCCTTAACGGGAGGCTACCATTGGTCTCCCAACAGCTGTTCCAGTGGGTCCCCTCCCCCAACCTTCTCTGAGCCTTCGGGGTCCTTGTGACCTGGCCATTTAGCCCATGGTGTGCAAAAAAGTGATGCTCAGAGGTAAAACAACACAACGTTAAAGAACACGCTGGATGGCCTTAACGGGAGGCTACCATCTGTCTCCCAACAGCTGTTACAGTGGGTCCCCTCCCCCAACCTTCTCTGAGCCTTCGGAGTCCTTGTGACCTGGCCATTTAGCCCATGGTGTGCAAAAAAGAGCCTCTCAGAGGTAGAACAGCAGAAGCCCGATACATTTGCAATACACAGTAATCAGTAAGGATTAACACGATATGTGGCCACTTATTTTCTTATTTCCTTACATCAGAAGGATAGCGGTTTCTTGTATTGATTCCAGTGGGATCTGAGGTATTCCAAACTATTTCCAAAGGGTTACAATTGTGCCCTAATTTAGTGCAAGATGTAAGAAACTTAAAATGTTTCGAAACCACTAGCCAAGTCGAAGAATGAGACAATAAACGTTGAATAAATTGTGCAGAACTCGACTTGTGTCTGGGATGAGATCTTCTCCGCTAAATTCTACTCCTCTGAGACTTATTACGTGCACGTTTAAAAAACACGCTGGATGGATGGTGTTGTTGGGAGATTTCCATTTATTTCCTAACAGATATTCATTCGATATGCAAGTGTCATGAAATCAAAATGATAAAATTTTTGCAGGATTTTGCTAACACGGCAGTTTTTAAATCTGATTAGATTTTCATGGCATTTGATTTCTAGTGTGGGTTGGGTTATTTTACCTCTGAGCGGCACTTTTTTGCACACAAGGGGCTAAATGGCCAGGTCACATTGACCCCGAAGGCTCAGAGAAGGTTGGGGGAGGGGACCCACTGGAACAGCTGTTGGGAGACAGATGGTAGCCTCCCGTCAAGGCCATCCAGCGTGTTCTTTAACGTTGGGTTGTTTTACCTCTGAGCGACACTTTTTTGCACACCATGGGCTAAATGGCCAGGTCACAAGGACCCCGAAGGCTCAGAGAAAGTTGGGGGAGGGGACCCACTGGAGGAGCTGTTGGGAGACAGATGGTAGCCTCCCGTCAAGGCCATCCAGCGTATTCTTTAACGTGCGCGGGGTATGGCTCTCCCGGACACGGGATCACGGTTTAACGTCCCCGCATTCGACGGACTGTAGCCTTTCCAAGCCCATTGGTGTCCCCTACTGACCGTGGGCAGGGCGCAGAGTTTTGCGACACAAATCTCAACACTAACCCAGCTGGGACTCGAACCTGGGAACTACAGATTACGAGCCTGACGCGCTACCGACTGAGCCACCCCCGCCGATTTCTACTGTGGAGACATAAAAATGTATTCAATTAAATCTATAAAAATCCTAAGATATCTTGAGGCAGGAAAAAATAAAATCAGCCCTAATGGCAAAAAAAAGAGCAAATGCAGTTGAGATGGTGAAACAATTTTTTCTGGGGAACGGGAAAAAAAAGTGAGTTCGCTTCTGAGTGAGAAAAAAAACAATTTATCTTTGGTAGGAGCAAAAAGTAAGTTCCTTTGGGATGTAAGAATGTTTTGGGCTGGCGCTGCATCCAAATCATACTCTAATTCATAAGTCATATATAGAATCGATATCAGCTCATAAAATGGTCTATTAATTCCCTTACTGCTCTGCAACAATTAGTTGACTCCGTACATAACCCTTGACCAGGGATCTATTGCAAGAAAAATATCAAATAATCTTTGCCCTTCGTTCGTCAGAGGCTGCTGATGTTAATAACTCTCCATCCTCTTTTATGATGAATAGTTCACCCGCTAGTTTTTTTTCTTCCAAACTCCTCGTTTAAACTTCAACACGACTCTCGCTCTCTGTCAACCGCCGAGCCTATCGTCTACAATTTTTTTTTTTCGTTTTCTGTTTCATGTTCGATGTTCTTTCTCGGGGACTTTTTTTTTTTGTCTTTCATTTACTGATTAACATCTGCCATTAAAACTACTAAAGGTAATTATTCATTTCATTGCATTTTCCCTCTTTCTCGGTTCTTTTTATTTTTCCTTATACCAGAGTAAAACTCGGCTCCACCTTCTCTTTCCTGATGAGTCTTATAAATTAATACATCCTCATCATTCTGCGTCTTCCCTCGCCCTCTGTGCTATGCTTTTGTTTACACCCCCTCTCCCCCCACCACCGCTTCCATCCCCCCCCCCTTATACGTCGCATCATGCGAATTTCTTTCTCCTTCTTTTTATCTTTTCCTCCATCTTCCCTTTCGTCTCTTTTTTCCATCCTCCCAACTTCTTCCTTCCTAATTTATTCCCCTGTTGTTGTTTCGTTCGGTAATGACATCCAGCAATTTTAATAAGGCTCTTGGAGAAAGTTTCCTGTTTATATGCTCTATAACATTTAGTCACAAGCCACATATGAATTCTTAAATCCGAAGCAATTCTTATTTCTCTTTTCTTTTCATTTTCTGTTTACTTTCCTGATTATCGCTGGTCTTTATGACGTATTCTCCAACCATTTATTTTAGATATGATACTTCCAAAAACAACTAATGCGATATTAATTATGAAAAATCTGTAATTTTTAAGTTGGGTTTTTTGTTTGTTTCCTAAAACCTAACCTTTAATTTCTCTTGCATTAAATGGTTAATCAAATTTTCGAAAACAATTTCAATACATACTATTTACCCTTTATTCATTTTCTATGATTATTTATTTTCTTTGCTGAAAAAAATTTGTTTAGGTTTTAATGAATATTTGTTACATCAGAACTTAAACAGAATGCTACCTTTAGTAACGAGATATCGGTGCTATCTATTTGCGTCCCAATTTGTCTATATATTTATTGCAATGTTTGGTGAATTATTTCTCTCAGATAATTCGCTAATACAAAAATATTTAGGGGCTGGGGCCGGCTCAGTCGCTGGCGTGCCAGACTCGTAATCTGCAGTTCCCAGGTTCGAGTCCCAGCTGGGTCAGCATCGAGATTTATCTCCGCAAAATATCCCGCCCTGCCCACGGTCAGTAGGACACACCTATGGGCTTCGAAAGACCGCCGTCCGTCGGAGGGACGTTAAGCCGTGGCTCCATGTGCGGGAGAGCCATACCCTGTGCACGTTAAAGAACACGCTGGATGGCCTTGACGGGAGGCTACCATCTGTCTCCCAACAGCTATTCCAGTGGGTCCCCTCTCCCCAACATTCTTTGAGCCTCGGGGTCCTTGTGACCTGGTCATTTAGCCCATGGTGTGCAAAAAACTGCTGCTCAGAGGTAATACAACCCAATGTTAAAGAGCACGCTGGATGGCCTTGACGGGAGGCTACCATCTGTCTCCCAATAGTTGTTCCAGTGGGTCCCCTCCCCCAACCTTCTCTGAGCCTTCGGGGTCCTTGTCACCTGGCCATTTAGCCCATGGTGTGCAAAAAGTGCCGCTCACTGGTAATACAACCCAATGTTAAAAAACACGCTGGATGGCCTTGACGGGAGGCTACCATCTGTCTCCCAACAGCTGTTCCAGTCGGTCCCCTCCCCCAACCTTCTCTGAGCCTTCGGGGTACTAGTGACCTGGCCATTTAGCCCATGGTCTGCAAAAAAGTGCCGCTCAGAGGTAAAACAACCCAAAAACATTTAATCTACTCTTCCTTCCTTTACCTTGTTTATGGTCTGCAGTAAATCTTTTGAAACTCTCTTCTTTACAGTAAAGAATCACAGGATAAGTCCTGTAGACATGGAACTCATGAAATAATGAGCTGAATTTTTTTTTCAGCTCATTATTTCATGAGTGTCTTCCCTAACTCTTCCACAGCGCAACGGTGGACCGATACTCTTAATCGAAATGTTTGCTCCATTATAATAAAGAGAATTATAAGAAGAATTATAAAAAAAAAAGCGCAGTTACACGAACTAGTACAGTTGCTCAAAAAAGTATCCGAACACTATGGTGGATTACCATGGTGGATTACCATAAAAAAAATGACGATTTTTTTTAGAAATTAGTGATCTGGCAACCTTCGTGTCACCTGACACGAAGGTTGCCAGATCACTAATTTCTAAAGAAACGTTGCCAGATATTTTTCTGAATTCTGTAATCCACCATAGTGTTCGGATATTTTTTAATATATATAATGCGTATGAATATATAATGCAATGAATATGGAGCGTGTGCAGTTACCGTTCACAGCAAACTGGAGCGGTTAATGTTCACAGCACATTGGATCGTGTGAGCTCACAAAGACCTAGATCGTGTGGGCTCACTCACGGAAATATTGAGCGTGTGCAGTTACCGTTCACAGCAAACTGGAGCGGTTGCGGTTAATGTTCACAGCACATTGGATCGTGTGAGCTCACTCACGAAAATATTGAGCGTGTGCAGTTACCGTTCACAGTTACACGAACTGTACAGTTGCTGTACACGCTCCAGATATTTTTCCTGAATTCTGTAATCACGTGACACGAAGGTTGCCAGATCACTAATTTCGAAAAAAAATCGTTGCCAGATATTTTTTCTGAATTCTGTAATCAACCATAGTGTTCGGATAGTTTTTTGAGCGACTGTATATGCTTCTTAAACAGCCATTCCTCGTGCGATTTTAAACTGCGAATTTATGTTTACTGCAGAAAGCAATAAAAAATTAAGCATTGTTTATTGTCGATAAATCTTGCTAGAAACAAATGCGAAAAATATAAATGGGTTTATTTTCGGAGAATTTCAACCATAAAAAAATTGACAGTAAAGATTAGAAAGTTGTCGTGGATAATCAAATGCAAAAGTAGTATTTACATATGTATGTTGGCAACACAATATGAAGGTCTTGTTCCTAAGTTAATAATAATAATTTTTTTCATGCAGGGGGTTACAGTAAAGCCAAGGTATAGGTATGGGTTGGATTGTTTTACCTCTGAGAGGCACTTTTTTTGCACACCATGGGTTAAATGGCCAGGCCACAAGGACCCCGAAGGCTCAGAGAAGGTTGGGGGAGGGGACCCACTGGAACAGCTGTTGGGAGACAGATGGTAGCCTCCCGTCAAGGCCATCCAGCGTGTTCTTTAACGTGCACAGGGTATGGCTCTCCCGCACACGGCGCCACTAAGGATCCAAGAACAACTGTTATGATACAGATGGAAACTGACCCTCAGCGTGTTCTTTCAAGTGCACAAGGGTGAGGGGGCTTTATTAAGGCCCCTTATTCCTAGGGGGACTTAAACTCTTCAGATGATTTTACTTAAATTATGTTGCAAAAGAAAGCCTCTCAGAGGTAAAACAACCAGCGTAAATGAATGTGATATTAAATCGTTTAGACCAGAGGTTCCCAAACGTATTTGTCCTACCGCCCCCTTTTCAGAAAAAAAAATTACTCAGCGCCCCCCGGGAAATCTACCTTATTTAAGCGAACAAACAGAAAGATGCAGTGACAAATTTGCATTCTTTTATGTATCTACATTTCTACCTACGTCCTACAACATAGTAAAGAAAGATGTTGTTGTAAATAAGACACCTTGAAGCTTGAAATTATAAAATTATTTATTAAAATAATACCTCTGAGCGGCACTTTTTTGCACACCATGGGCTAAATGGCCAGGTCACAAGGACCCCGAAGGCTCAGAGAAGGTTGTGGAGGGGACCCACTGGAACAGCTGTTGGGAGACAGATGGTAGCCTCCCGTCAAGGCCATCCAGCGTGTTCTTTATCGTGCACAGGGTATGGCTCTCCCGCACATGGGGCCACGGCTTAACGTCCCATTCGACGGACGGCAAGGTATAGGTAATTTTGTATATTAATTTAAAAATTTAAGTGGCTTGATGCCCCAATACATCTCTTTAGTGTTACCTTTGGAAATTTAAACCAATCTTATCGGTAGGCATTCGAAGGAAACTAAGCATCGAAATTCCTATTAGTAATTTAGAAAGCTTTTCCCGTGTTTAAAATGAATATTACATTAATTAAAATTTAAACAGAATTATCTAATGTAAACGGCGATATTCAGAACGTAACTTAATCAGGCGTTCGTATACGACCTACTATTTTAAGGACATTACTGCCATCACGCAAATGCTTACAAACGTATAAATGATGGATGTTAACATTTAGATAAAGAAAATTATTGGTTCTTGAGAGGAACGATCACAATACAGCAAAATTTGCAACTGATGGCGCCATCTTTTGACAGTTTAAGATTTAAGAAGAATGCAACGCAACGAGAATCGGTGTTCTGTCTAAAATCTCGTCGATTTGGAAGTTTTCAGCAAATCAAAAGTGAAAGAAATGTTCTTCGATGTTTTTTACAAAACAGTGATTTAAAAAGTATTTAACGAAAATTGAAATTATGCAGTTTTGAATCGATTGCGAAGGCTGCACTTAATAAGAAAGTTAATTCTAGACATAAGCCAATAAAACGTTTGATAATATGCTTGTAGCGCCATCCGAAAGAATTGGCAGAAATCTTAAGTTTAGGCCAGTGTTCGTTTGCTATCACGTGACAACGAGTATCACAATATGGCTGAAAAGTGGAAGTTGTAAAACCTGATGCAACTAAGCTGGTTTATTTTAAACACTGCTGTTAGTATTATGTCTATTCTTGGATTGTTTTATCTCTGAGCGATACTTTTTTTGTACGCAATGGGCTAAATGGCCAGGTCACAAGAATCCCGGTTGTTGTTTGGGTTGTTTTACCTCTGAGCGGCACTTTTTTTGCACACAATGGGCTAAATGGCCAGGTCACATGGACCCCGAAGGCTCAGAGAAGGTTGGGGGAGGGGACCCACTGGAACAGCTGTTGGGAGACAGATGGTAGCCTCCCGCCAAGGCCATCCAGCGTGTTCTTTAACGTTGGATTGTTTTACCTCTGAGAGGAACTTTTTTGCACACCATGGGCTAAATGGCCAGGTCACATGGACCCCGAAGGCTCAGAGAAGGTTGGGGGAGGGGACCCACTGGAACAGCTGTTGGGAGACAGATGATAGCCTCCCGCCAAGGCCATCCAGCGTGTTCTTTAACGTTGGATTGTTTTACCTCTGAGCGGAACTTTTTTGCACACCATGGGCTAAATGGCCAGGTCACATGGACCCCGAAGGCTCAGAGAAGGTTGGGGGAGGGGACCCACTGGAACAGCTGTTGGGAGACAGATGGTAGCCTCCCGCCAAGGCCATCCAGCGTGTTCTTTAACATGTACAGGGTATGGCTCTCCCGCACACGGGGCCACGGCTTAACGTCCCATCCGACGGACGGCGGCCTTTCCAAGCCCATCGGTGTCCCCTACTAACCGTGGACAGGGCGGGAAATTTTGCGGAGATAAATCTCAACGCTGACCCAGCGGGGACTCATATCTGGGAACTGCAGATTACGAGCCTGGCGCGCTGCCGACTGAGCCATCCCCGCCCCTATGCCTATCCATCCATGATTTTGGAAACTGAGAATGCTTGGATATATTTAGGAATGAAATGCTGATTTGGGGAAGCAACCCGAAGTCAAATACCGGGGAAGACACAGTTCGTAATATAACCAACACACAAAAATGCAAATTAATTATTAAAAAAATAAATACCCCCTCAAGCAGCTGCTTGCCACAGAGATCTGACAGGAGCCTGTCTGTTTATATGCTGTAGTAGAAGGTCTGTGAGGATGGCAGGACCTCAGCAGAAAAACTACATAAACAACCATGCCTTACCTGGGGCTCGAACCCAGGTCTCTTAGATCAGTAGCCAAGCGCGCTAACCACTCGGCTTACATTAAAAAAATTTCAGTCTGTTAATATTGCATAGACCTCCTCGCTGGTGCGTTGGTTAATGATATCACTGAGGTTGCAGAGGTCTGGGTTCGAGTCCTGGCATGATCGTTTGTTCTGTCATAACCTGCAGATAAGCTGCATTGTAACTTTGCAGGTCTGATCAGAAACTGAAAAAAATAATAGTTTGTCATACACAATCTCCTAAGAAGGAGTTGGGTTGTTGGGTTGTTTTACCTCCGAGCGGCACTTTTTTGCACACCATGGGCTAAATGGGCAGGTCACATGGACCCCGAAGGCTCATTGAAGGTTTGGGGAGGGGACCCATTGGAACAGGTGTTGGGATACAGATGGTAGCCTCTCGTCAAGGCCATCCAGCGTGTTCTTTAAAATTAAGTTCTTTAAGATGGGTTGTTTTACCTCTGAGCGGCACTTTTTTGCACACCATGGGCCAAATGGCCAGGTCACATGGACCCCGAAGGCTCAGAGAAGGTTGGGGGAGGGGACCCACTGGAACAGCTGTTGGAAGACAGATGGTAGCCTCCCGTCAAGGCCATCCAGCATGTTCTTTAACGTGCACAGGGTATGGCTCTCCCGCACACGGGGCCACGGCTTAACGTCCCATCCGACGGACGGCGGCCTTTTCAAGCCCCTCGTTGGCCCCTACTGACCGTGGGCAGAGCGGGGAATTTTGCGGAGTTAACGTCCCATCCGACGGACGGCGGCCTTTTCAAGCCCATCGTTCACCCCTACTTACCGTGGGCAGAGCGGGGAATTTTGCGGAGGTAAATCTCAACGCTGACCCAGCTGGGATTCGAACCTGAGAACTACAGATTACGAGCCTGGTGCGCTACCGATTGAGCCACCCCGCCCCGCCTAAGAAGGAGGAAAAGGGAATTATATTTCTCACTTAAAATCGGCACATAATCTAGGAACGATCTTGGAGGAACTTCTGATCACAGAAGTTTTAAAATTCGCAATCACGTATCACAAAATATTGAATAGTAGGTTTTCTCTGTGCCTTTTGGGATCCTTGTGACCTGGCCATCACGTGCACAAAAGTGACGATCGGAAGTAAAACAGACAAACCGAATAGCGCATAATGTTGAAAAGCGAGATCTCGAGAAATTCCATTGAGATGTTCATCCTGGTCGCATTTGTTTCGTGAAATTACCTTCCGAAACACGAATTTTCGACTGCTATTGTTAGCATAACATGCTCATTATTCCCTAATTGTTTTCACCAATAGATAACATTCAGAAGTTGATTTCTATTCACAGAGAGCAATTGAAGAAGTCTTCTAATGGAGTCTGAGATAATCTGCATCTGGAGAGAGGAGGCAATATTCTGCACAGCTAATTTAATGCTGATGAGTTTAAAACGATTTCCCCACTAAGCATATTGCTACAAAAGTTAATTCTCGGTTCCGCCTTCGACAAAAGCAATTGCTTCTACGGATTCTAAGAAGAAAATTCCCCACTTAGGTGTGCTTCCTCTTTTGCCTGCGACTATTCTCACCGCCACGTATCCTGTGCCGTATATTTAATTATTTACGCTGCATTCACTCGACTCGTATCTAATGTAAATGTTCAGCGAGTCGACTGTTCGTTGCTCTAATTAACTCTCTCGTGCACCCCCCCCTCCTCACCCCTCCGGCGTCCTTCCCTTCTCTTCCTCCCTCAGGGGTCCGCGTCTTGAGTCCGACTAAATGCATCCCCTCTTGTATACACACACACCCGTGCTAGTCTACGAGGCCTATAGGCGGTTCGGGGATCAATGCAGATGCTGAACCGAGAAGCACGTGGAGCACGAAAGGATGCTGTGATCCGGATGCTCCAGAGATGCGGTGAGGGGAAATGAGAATGATGCTACGCAGAACATCCAGCACTCAGTTGTAAGTAGGCTTTGGAGTAGTTAGGGTGTGAAATAATGACGAATAGTAAATGAAATTAAGAAACTAGATTGTCAACACTAGTTTGACATTAATTGAGCTGAACACGATACAATTTCAAAAGATATTTCCAAACAAATTATTATGCAGAGTGTAAGATTCAGAAGATTACCTTTCACTTGTTATAGAGAATAGTTACACCAACACGAAAGTCTTCAGGCGTCTTTAAGCAAGTTCGTTTGCTCTGCACACAAACATTATTCGATCTGACCCTACTTTTCAGTTTGGTCAAAAGTATTGCGATGAACATAAAACAAGAAAAATGGAGCAATATTTTTCAAAGCAGCGATAGTTTTATACCTACAAGGGTTATTTACATGCCTGCAATTCATTTTAAAAAATTTCGTCACAGCTTATACTTCATTTGTATTCAAAATGATGACTTGATGCAGTGGTTAGAAAAGATTTCCAAATGTACAATCGCTCAAAAAAGTATCGTCACGTGACACGAAAGTTTCCAGATCACTAATTTCTAAAAAAAATCGTTGCCAGATATTTTTTTTGAATTCTGTAATCAGCCATAGTGTTCGGATATTTTTTAATATATATAATGCGTATGAATATATGTAATGCAATGAATATGGAGCGTGTGTAATTACCGTTCACAGCAAACTAGAGCGGTTGCGGTTAATGTTCACAGCACATTGGATCGTGTGAGCTCACAAAGACCTAGATCGTGTGGGCTCACTCACGGAAATATTGAGCGTGTGCAGTTACCGTTCACAGCAAACTGGAGCGGTTGCGGTTAATGTTCACAGCACATTGGATCGTGCGAGCTCACAAAGACCTGGATCGTGTGGTCTCACTCACGGAAATATTGAGCGTGTGCAGTTACCGTTCACAGCAAACTGGAGCGGTTGCCGTTAATGTTCACAGCACATTGGATCGTGTGAGCTCACAAAGACCTGGATCGTGTGGGCTCACTCACGGAAATATTGAGCGTGTGCAGTTACCGTTCACAGCAAACTGGAGCGTGTGCAGTAACTGCACACGCTCCAGTTTGCTGTGAACGGTAACTGGAGCGTGTACAGTTGCTGTACACGCTCCAGATATTTTTCCTGAATTCTGTAATCACGTGACACGAAGGTTGCCAGATCACTAATTTCTAAAAAAAATCGTTGCCAGATATTTTTTCTGAATTCTGTAATCAATCATAGTGTTCGGATACTTTTTTGAGCGACTGTAAGTCAAAAAACCGTGATTATAGCAACTGTAAACGATACCATTCCCGACTTTGAGATCGGCGTTTTATCTTATTACTGTTTTAGTTTTTTCATATTGAAAGAAAGTGTGAACAGAAGCGAAAGAAAAATCTTGCATTACAATATATTGTAATGCAAGATCTTTTTTTTTTAAATTTCATTTCTGTCCATGCTTTCTTTTTGTTCTTTTTCTCATCTTCTTATCTTTACCTGTTCCGAAATGATATTTGATTCATTATTTATCCGTTTGTTCCTTTCGTTTCCTTTTTTTTTATTCTCTTTTCGAATTTGGGGCGGGGGGTGGCTCAGTCGGTAGCGCGCCAGGCTCGTAATCTGTAGTTCCCAGGTTCGAGTCCCAGCTGGGTCAGCGTTGAGATTTATCTCCGCAAAATTCTCCGCCCTGCCCACGGTCAGTAGGGGACACCGATGGGCTTGGAAAGGCCGCCGTCCGTCGGATGGGACGTTAAGCCGTGGCCCCGTGTGCGGGTGAGACATACCCTGTGCACGTTAAAGAACACGCTGGATGGCCTTGACGGGAGGCTACCATCTGTCTCCCAACAGCTGTTCCAGTGGGTCCCCTCCCCCAACCTTCTCTGAGCCTTCGGGGTCCATGTGACCTGGCCATTTAGCCCATGGTGTGCAAAAAAGTGCCGCTCAGAGGCAAAACAACCCAACCCAACCCAACTTTTCGAATTTAACAATTATGAAATTCTTTCGGCGTAAAATTCTTCCTCGTCGGTGCGTCTAAAATGTTCACTCCCCCCTAAAAATTGTCATCTTTCTGATTTTTTCCTTAACTTCAAGCAGCATTAAAGCTTCTCGCTTGACCAAAGTGAGCGGCGAATTTTTATTTCCTTTTTTAATGACGTTACTTTTAATGTTTATCCAACCTATCTCCTTTTTCTTGCTCTCTTTTTCTCCAAAAACTCGCAGCCTCAGCCTCTTTGGTAATCAGCGAACCGCCAATTCCTTGACAACAACAAGGAAGCCGAGGAGCAGCAGTAGCAGCATCCAACCTGGGTGCCTGGAATTGGGATTCTCAGCAGCTGATCAATATCAGAAACGAAAAGGCTGAGCGCACAGAGTAGGATGAGGGAGCTAAAGCTCAGATGCGGTAGATTGTTACCACGGTGTCCTTTGTCGAACCCGAGACATATGCAAATTCCGGTGGCACAAATAAGATTTGGAGCGAATCGCGTGCAGTGCGAGGCCGAGGCTGAGTGGGAAATGGATCAGCAGCAGCCTCTTTCGGTGGAGGTTGCATCATTAGTAACGGTGGAGCGAAAACGAGACTGAGGAGGGAGAGGAGAACGGAGGAAAGGAGAAAGTTTGGGATGCGAATGCATCATCCGATGGATCGCGGATGCGAGAGCAATTTGCATGCCACTTCTGACGGCTTCATCCCATTTCGAGTCGCACGGAGCGAGTTGTTAGTGGTAAGAAATGCGCAGCCAAATTATTAGATGATATATGTTGATGGCAGGGTGGGACTCGCCTCGCTCTAAATTGCAGGATTTCTTAAAGAAACTATTTTCATACCGAAACTAGAAGGGTCGATTCCTGCGCTCCTGGAAAGCCAGACGGGAAAAAAATTCGACTTAAATTCAAATGCGTGTATGGATAGAGATGTAATGGGGTGGGGGGGGGGGGAGGGCGAGGAATGATGGAAGGAGACGATCACATTTTCCTTAGGGATAAATGTCTGGATTTCTTTTTAAATGTAGAGGAAAAGGCATCAAAATATCTTCGCGTATTTGAAGAGTCTCGAAGCTTAGGATTAGTTGTCATTGAATGTTGATGGACTGTCACTGGTTCCAGACCAATTTCATTGATGTCTGCAAATGACAGACTTATAGCTGAGGGTGCCTGGAGGATTGGTTCCTATTTTCTCTTGGCGAATGCTGTTGAAGAGAAGTTCTATCATTGGTTAATGCTCTGTTGACATCTGTGCAACAAAAAGCAGTCACGTGATTCCGAAGGTTTGTCGTGTTTGGTAGTTGTTTATTTTTTACCTTCTCGTGAGACATATAGAGAATTCATTGGGATCGAGAATAAAAAAAAAAACCATTTCGATAATCCCGATTTTCAGGGATATGTGAACCCGAAAAAGTTTTTTAATTTGTTTCGGCATTCCGTTCGTTTGTCTGTGAGGGTTTCCAGTCTTTGAACGATTCAAGATATTGAGTTTAAATTTTACACGATGGGATAAATGGTCAGGTCACAAGGACCCCAATAGCCCAGAGAAAGATGGAAAAAGGGGGCCCATTGGATAAATATTAGGATACAGGTGGTATCCATGTTTATCGTGTGCGGATATCACTCTTCTGCACATGGAGTTGCGGATTAACATCTCCTCCAACAGAAGGTGTCTTTTCCAAGCTCTTCGGCATTCCCTTTCTCGATAAGGTCACGGTAGAGGTCAGCGGAGATTAATGTAAAAGCTGGCACAGTTGGGCTCGAACATAGTTTATAATCATTTTAATCAAATTACGCCTATTTATAGGAAGTACAGTAGCTCAAATAAATATCCGAACACTATGGTGGATTACAGAATTCAGAAAAAATATCTGGCAACGATTTTTTTTAGAAATTAGTGATCTGGCAACCTTCGTGTCACGTGATTACAGAATTCAGGAAAAATATCTGGAGCGTGTACAGCAACTGTACACGCTCCAGTTACCGTTCATAGCAACCTGGAGCGTGTGCAGTTACTGCACACGCTCCAGTTTGCTGTGAACGGTAACTGCACACGCTCAATATTTCCGTGAGTGAGCCCACACGATCCAGGTCTTTGTGAGCTCACACGATCCAATGTGCTGTGAACATTAACCGCAACCGCTCCAGTTTGCTGTGAACGGTAACTGCACACGCTCCATATTCATTGCATTATATATTCATACGCATTATATATATTAAAAAAATATCCGAACACTATGGTTGATTACAGAATTCAGAAAAAATATCTGGATTGGAGTAGTGGGATTACCGTTCAACAGGTTCCCTTCCCCGAGCTATCTGGGGGCGGGAGTCGTATCCTGCAGTTGCCAGGTTCGAGTCCCACCTGCGCCAGCATTGAGATTTATTTCTGCTAACCCTTAACCTTCACTCGATGAGAAAGGAGTCAGCGAGGGACTTGGAAAGATCGCCATTCGTCAGATGAAACCTAAAGTCGGGGTTCCGTATGCAAGAAAGACATACCCTGCGCACGTTAAAAAACACTCTAGATGACCTTGAAGGAAGGCTACCATCTGTCCCCTACCAGATGTGCAGTAAGTCCCACTTCCCCAACTTTCTCTGAGGTCTTGGGGTCCTTGTGACATGGCCATTTAGCCCATTGTGTGCAATAAAAAACGCACTCAGAGTGAAACAACCCAATCTATCTTAAACTTGGGGTCTTTGCGACCAGATCATTTAGCCATTTCACTGCAGAAAGTCTTCCCAGTGTTAAAATCAACTTTATTTTGAGTCACTCATTATGTATGTTGGAATCAGAACTCCTCTTATTCATTCAAAGAGAAAAAATATTCTTATTATTGAAATTACTGAGGCAGAGTCAACGAAAAGCACTTTAACACATATATAATACATGTGTGTGTGTACTCTACACCTTCCAAACTCATCAGTTTAGGACCACAGAAGCGAGAATTACAGTACGGTGCTTTTGGAATGACTAACGCGTCCTCTGATGCATCGTCGCCATTGCTCTTGCTCTTTCCATCCGCAGCATCCCAACAGCACCTGCTCACCGCTTCTTACACGCACGTGGACCGGCTGACCATCAATTTCACGTCTCATTTCACCCGACTCTCTAGTACGCAGAAAGTCCACCAGAGGGCGCGATTTCCGCCTCGCTGCATAAAATCTACTGCGAATCGCTCGGGATCAGCTGACAAGAGAAGCTGAGGGAGCGACGACTCAGGGAGCTCCTAATCGACTTCGCTTTGCCCTTCCTCTTCTCTCTTCCCTGACTGCTCAGCTGCACTCTCTCGCCCTCGCTTCTCTTCCTCTCAGTGCTCTCTTCTTCCTCTTAATTCATTACCATCGCTCTTTTTCCATTTGAGGTTCAGTCATTCAATTCATCATCTATATTTCGTTTCTTTTTTTCTTTTCAGTCGCTATTAAGGTTTTTTATGTTTTTTTTTTTAATTTTTTTCTCCGCTTAAAATTCTCCTCTCTTCACCATTTTTCCCGTGTTCTCTACTCGATGAGAAAAAACACACTAATGAAACGGAAAAAACGACCCTCCATTGCACGTAATATTAAGCCGTGGTCCTTGTGCGGATACATTCATACCTCTTGATCACCGAAAATTGTGATGATTGACCTTAACGATTATCCTCTTATGGAGAAACCAAAATGATCACTTCCGTTCTTCTTATCACCTTGCGTCCATATCCATGTGAATCGGAATGTCCAATCAAAGCAAAAATTTTGCGCATTTGGCATACATGCTATTAGACGGATTTCTCAGAGGGACACCCACGTCACTCAATATATTTTCAGAAGGAAATCCACGTCACCGAAGAGATTTTTAGATGGAAACCTACATCACTGAAGAAACTTTTAGAAGGAAACCTACATCACTGAAGATATTTTCAGAGGAAACTTTACATCACTGAAGAAACTTTTAGAGGAACACTCACGTCATTCAAAAGACTTTCAGAGGGAAACCCACATCACTGAAGAATTTTTTAGAGGGAAACCTACATCACTGAAGAGATTTTCAGAGGGAACTTTACATCACCGGAAAAACTTTTAGAGTTGTTGGGTTGTTTTACCTCTGGGCGGCACTTTTTTGCACACCATGGGCTAAATGGCCAGGTCACATGGACCCCGAAGGCTCAGAGAAGGTTTGGGGAGGGGACCCACAGGAACAGCTGTTGGGAGACAGATGGTAGCCTCCCGTCAAGGCCATCCAGCGTGTTCTTTAACGTGCACAGGGTATGACTCTCCCGCACACGGACCACGGCTTAACGTCCCATACGACGGACGGCGGCCTTTCCAAGCCCATCGGTGTCCCCTACTGACCGTGGGCAGGGCGGGGAATTTTGCGGAGATAAATCTCAACGCTGACCCAGCTGGGACTCGAACCTGGGAACTACAGATTACGAGCCTGGCGCGCTACCGACTGAGCCACCCCCTCCCCAACTTTTAGAGGAACACTCACGTCACTCAATAGACTCTCAGAGGAGAAACCTACATCACTTCAGTTTTTCTTCGAAGAGAGTATCATTCAGTATCTTCCTGCTCTGAGGACCAACAAAGATCCCTTCTTTGAGTTTGGCATCACTTAGTTTAGGAAATTTTTCCTTCAAGTGCAAAAACCCTTTACCAGTTTTGTCCATAGCCTTTACAAAGTTTTTCATAAGCCCCAGTTTGATGTGTAATGGTGGGGACAGAACATCAGAGGTGTCAACTAGAGGTTTATACCTCCCATTACTCTTTCCAGGAATAAAAACATCTATTTTGGGCCAGTCTTTTGTTTTGTAGTGGTCCTTTCTTGCCCTACTGTCCCACAAACACAGAAAACAGCAAAATTTTGTGAAGCCTCCTTGAAGCACGAGCAAGAGAGATATGACTTTTAGGTCACCACATATTGTC
Source organism: Ryuthela nishihirai (assembly GCA_038380435.1). Taxonomy (NCBI): domain Eukaryota; kingdom Metazoa; phylum Arthropoda; class Arachnida; order Araneae; family Heptathelidae; genus Ryuthela; species Ryuthela nishihirai. The sequence goes on along the minus strand of JAWZYU010000019.1, from coordinate 65,656,256 downwards.
CACTTAAACTGGTCATATTTTATAACAATGAGTATTTTTTCCATGCTTTCATAAGGTTCCTTCATTCCCACAGCGTGTGTCACTGGAATGGAAGGTTTTTGGTTTCCTTTATGCAAAAGGACGGCTTTTAATCTGAATTTTGATGAATCTATAAATAGACGCCATTCCTAAGAGTCGTGAATTGTTCCAATTCCTTCCATCAGCTCTGAAATATCTGTGCAGAAACACAAACCACCTTGCATCTCATAATAAGCAGATAAAGCCAAATTTCTCTTTCTAAACAGAGAAACTCTCTATCTGATTTTTCTAGAAATTAAGGATCTGGCAACCTTCGTGTCACTTGACAGGAAGGTTGCCAGATCACTAATTTTAAAAAAACGTTGCCAGATATTTTTCTAAATTCTGTAATCAACCATGGCGTTCGGATATTTTTTTGAGCGACTGTACATCCTAAAGAAAAATATACAGCAAAACGAGACCTCAGTGAGCATCTGTCCAGTGGGTCCCTTCCCCAATCCTTCTCTGAACCTTTAGGGTCCATGTGACCTAGATCATTTAGCCCATCATGCGAAAAAATGTCTTAAGTATACAATATATATATATACAACAGACAATATACATCATGCCTATCTAGTTTTCCAACTGAATGGCCACCAACCTTTTAACTTCTATGAGGAATACCTCGATGCAATTCCTTTAACAACGTCCAGGTTTCTTTGGGGAGGGGGTGGCTCAGTCGGTAGCGCGCCAGGCTCGTAATCTGTAGTTCCCAGGTTCGAGTCCCAGCTGGGTCAGCGTTGAGATTTATCTCCGCAAAACTCCCCGCCCTGCCCACGGTCAGTAGGGGACACCGATGGGCTTGGAAAGACCGCCGTCCGTCGGATGGGACGTTAACCGTGGCCCCGTGTGCGGGAGAGCCATACCCTGTGCACGTTAAAGAACACGCTGATGGCCTTGACGGGAGGCTACCATCTGTCTCCCAACAGCTGTTCCAGTGGGTCCCCTCCCCCAACCTTCTCTGAGCCTTCGGGGTCCTTGTGACCTGGCCATTTAGCCTATGGTGTGCAAAAAAGTGCCGCTCAGAGGTAAAACAACCCAACCCAGGTTTCTTTACATCCCTCTCTCCTGAATCCTGATGTCCAATCCGCAAAATAAAAAATAAAGAGTAAAAACAACCTCTCGAAGAAACACCTTAAACATCGAAAACAAGCGAAGGCGTTTATTTCTATTTTACCGCGACAAGGCAAGTGAGTGCCCACATAAAATGTTATTAGTGCTTATAAATTATCTCACTTGCAGCATTTCTCTGTTCTGGTGGAGATATTGTTTTATTAGGGGGAGGGGGGGATCTACTGGCGAAGAGCGCTCAAGTTATTTGTCTTCTTACGATCTCCGTTTATGATGGCCTTGTTCGAAATAAATTATCTCGTAAAAATAGACGACATTAACTACACAAAATGGGTGAATGCATAAAGATGCGCTTTCTTCGAATGAAATGACTTTGAACCTAGATCTGTTGTTGTTGGGTTGTTTTACCTCTGAGCGGCACTTTTTTGCACACCATGGGCTAAATGGCCAGGTCACATGGACCCCGAAGGCTCAGAGAAGGTTGGGGGAGGGGACCCACAGGAACAGCTGTTGGGAGACAGATGGTAGCCTCCCGTCAAGGCCATCCAGAGTGTTCTTTAACGTTGGGTTGTTTTACCTCTCAGCGGCACTTTTTTGCACACCATGGGCTAAATGGCCAGGTCACATGGACCCCGAAGGCTCAGAGAAGGTTGGGGGAGGGGACCCACTGGAACAGCTGTTGGGAGACAGATGGTAGCCTCCCGTCAAGGCCATCCAGAGTGTTCTTTAACGTTGGGTTGTTTTACCTCTCAGCGGCACTTTTTTGCACACCATGGGCTAAATGGCCAGGTCACATGGACCCCGAAGGCTCAGAGAATGTTGGGGGAGGGGACCCACTGGAACAGCTGTTGGGAGACAGATGCTAACCTCCTGTCAAGGCCATCCAGCGTGTTCTTTAAAGTGCACAGGGTATGACTCTCTCGCACACGGGACCACGGCTTAACGTCCCATACGACGGACGGCGGCCTTTCCAAGCCCATCGGTGTCCCCTACTGACTGTGGGCAGGGCGGGGAATTTTGCGCAGATAAATCTCAACGCTGACCCAGCTGAGACTCGAACCTGGGAACTACAGATTACGAGCCTGGCGCGCTACCGACTGAGCCCCACCTAGATCTGTACAATAGAGTAGGAAAAGAAAGGATTGCCTATTCCCAGCTGTAATGCCGCAGAGCACCCTTCATAACTAACTTTACTACACCTATTAATTTCTTTTTATAAGCTTACATTTGTTGATTAGAAATTAAGCTTACTTTCACCAAATATCTCAACTTAGATCTGCTTGTTATCGATACAACACTTATAATTATTTATGAGAGAAGAGTTTTTGATCGATTATTTATTTATTTCGATTCGTTGATGGTCTTAGTAGTGCAAGAATTGTACAGTCGCTCAAAAAAGTATCCGAACACTACGGTGGATTACAGAATTCAGAAAAAATCGTTGCCAGATATTTTTTCTGAATTCTGTAATCAACCATAGTGTGTCGGATACTTTTTAATATATATAATGCGTATGAATATATAATGCAATGAATATTGAGCGTGTGCAGTTACCGTTCACAGCAAACTGGAGCGGTTGCGGTAATGTTCACAGCACATTGGATCGTGTGGACTCACTCACGGAAATATTGAGCGTGTGCAGTTACCGTTCACAGCAAACTGGAGCGGTTGCGGTTAATGTTCACAGCACATTGGATCGTGTGAGCTCACAAAGACCTGGATCGTGTGGGCTCACTCACGGAAATATTGAGCGTGTGCAGTTACCGTTCACAGCAAACTGGAGCGGTTGCGGTTAATGTTCACAGCACATTGGATCGTGTGAGCTCACAAAGACCTGGATCGTGTGGGCTCACTCACGGAAATATTGAGCGTGTGCAGTTACCATTCACAGCAAACTGGAGCGTGTGCAGTAACTGCACACGCTCCAGTTTGCTGTGAACGGTAACTGGAGCGTGTACAGTTGCTGTACACGCTCCAGATATTTTTCCTGAATTCTGTAATCACGTGACACGAAGGTTGCCAGATCACTAATTTCTAAAAAAAAAATCGTTGCCAGGTATTTTTTCTGAATTCTGCAATCCACCATAGTGTTCGGATACTTTTTTGAGCAACTGTAGGTCTCCCTCCCTCCAACAACGTAGAAGTGTAAAGAAATCCCTGTCTTCAGTGCAGGAAAATTCTTGTCTATAAAAAAGAGTTCTATAAGTCTGCCTATAAAAAATTAATCCCTGTCTGCTGTTGTTTGGGAATCCCTTACAGTAGTCGTGCGCACCCTTTTGAATAAGGGGGCCGCATTCAGTCATGACACTAACCACAAAAAGGAATATTAATGTAAAACACGTGATGGCTATAATTTTTTATTCATTTTATTATCATGGAACAAAAGTAGTAGGTTTTAATATCAGAATATGAATAAACGTGAAAAATATCAAATTAAGTATCTTAAGTCTTAAGTATACTACTAGGTGGTCATTATTAAAATAAATACTTTAAAACTTTCATCTTATAACTTCTGACTAATAAATGGATTGATTCTTATAATATATTCTCAACACTCTGATTTTATTAAAAAAGGGCTACACAAAATCTGTGTCCTAAGCCTTCATGGTACCTTTATATGTTGCAGATAACTGCCCTAGGGGATATATAGACTATCTTCCCTCCCCCCGCCCCCAATGATCATCTAGTTACATACAATAATATCAGTTCATCATTCCCTCCTCTTCCTGGGACGGGGGTGCTCAGTCGGTAACGCGCCAGGCTCGTAATCTGCAGTTCCCAAGTTCGAGTCCCAGCTGGGTCAGCGTTGAGATTTATCTCCTCAAAACTCCCTGCCCACAGTCAGTAGAGGACACCGATGGGCTTCGAAAGACCGTCGTCCGTCGGATGGGACGTTAAGCCGTGGCCCCGTGTGCGGGAGAGACATACCCCGTGCGCGTTAAAGAACACGCTGGATGGCCTTGACGGGAGGCTACCATCTTCTCTCCCAACAGCTGTTCCAGTGGGTCCCCTCCCCCAACCTTCTCTGAGCCTTCGGGGTCCATGTGACCTGGCCATTTAGCCCATGGTGTGCATAAAAGCGCCGCTCAGAGGTAAAACAACCCAACCCACCTCTTCCTGCATTTTACCTTTTTAAAAAATATGAAACTCTTTCTCTTATTTGAGTTCATGACGAAAACACTGTTTGAAAACACTTTATGTGATTCTATCCTTAGGTGAACGGCTACTAATAATTTGTGGGGCATGGATAGATGGGCCGATGTTACCTCCTTTCGAGTCCCCCATTTCTTTCCACTAGATTTTATCCCTTAAGAACTCCACCGAGAACTGTCCTCGGTCATGAAGGGGACACGGAAGGGCTTGGAAAGGCGCCCCTCCTCGTGTGAGACGTTAAGCAGTGGCAGGTGTGCAGAAGAGGAAAAGCGCCCCTCCTCGTGTGAGACGTTAAGCAGTGGCAGGTGTGCAGAAGAGGAAAGGCGCCCCTCCTCATGTGAGACGTTAAGCAGTGGCAGGTGTGCAGAAGAGGAAAGGCGCCCCTCCTCGTGTGAGACGTTAAGCAGTGGCAGGTGTGCAGAAGAGGAAAGGCGCCCCTCCTCGTGTGAGACGTTAAGCAGTGGCAGGTGTGTAGAAGAGGAAAGGCGCCCCTCCTCGTGTGAGACGTTAAGCAGTGGCAGGTGTGCAGAAGAGGAAAGGCGCCCCTCCTTGTGTGAGACGTTAAGCAGTGGCAGGTGTGTAGAAGAGGAAAGGCGCCCCTCCTCGTGTGAGACGTTAAGCAGTGGCAGGTGTGCAGAAGAGAAAAGGCGCCCTTCCTCGTGTGAAACGTTAAGCAATGGCAGGTGTGCAGAAGAACCATACACTGCGCACATGGAAGAATTTGTAGACAGTTTTCCCATCTGTCTTTTATTTAGTTCTTACCTTCGGTGTTCTTATGACCTTAAACCATTTGTAGGGGGAAAAAATATCTCAGAGCTAAACAAATCCAACTAATATATGGTTTCGGTTTCAATACAATTCATCATTAAGAATCAGAACATTTGCTCGTGTCTTTCTAAAAGTTCTTCCTTAAATAAAATAATCTTGTTGTGGGTTGGGTTGTTTTACCTCTGAGCGGCACTTTTTTGCACACCATGGACTAAATGGCCAGGTCACATGGACCCCGAAGGCTCAGAGAAGGTTGGGGAGGGGACCCACTGGAACAGCTGTTGGAAGACAGATGATAGCCTCCCCATCAAGGCCATCCAGCGTGTTCTTTAACGATGGGTTGTTTTACCTCTGAGCGGCACTTTTTTGCACACCATGGGCTAAATGGCCAGGTCACATGGACCCCGAAGGCTCAGAGAAGGTTTGGGGAGGGGACCCACTGGAACAGCTGTTGGGAGACAGATGGTAGCCTCCCGTCAAGGCCATCCAGTGTGTTCTTTAACGTGCACAGGGTATGGGTCTCCCTCATACGGCTTAACGTCCCATCCGACGGACGGTGGCCTTTCCAAGCCATCGGTGTCCCCTACTGCCCTCTCTTTATTTCGGGGTGGGGGGCGGGTCCCGAAGGACCCGCCCCCCAAGGGGAAAGCACGTATTCCGTCTCACGACACTACACGTGTCCCCTAATGACTGTGGGCAGGGCGGGGAATTTTGCGGAGATAAATCTCAACGCTGACCCAGCTGGGACTCAAACCTGGGAACTGTAGAATTACGAGCCTGGCGCGCTACCGACTGAGCCACCCCCGCCCCTTTGTTGTGGGTATTTCTATTTTCAGCTTTTATTATAATTGTAGATACAATTATGCTAAATTGCCATTGATATCATATTAAAGATATATAATATATATGCAATAAATTTATGTATCAAGTAGATATCAATTCAGTTAACGTCTGGTATATAAAGCATAAAACGCATCACGTGGCTATTCTTTTGAAACTACTTCGCAAAAGGAAAAAAATCAATTGGACTGCAGTTCTCTGAGGAGAGGTTTCTTGTTCTGTGAGGGTCACGACCTTTCGATATCTATTTGTTTCCCAGCGTGAAAAGCATCAGAAATCTCAGATGAAACGACTGCAGCAGATGCCAGTGACCATCCCACCAACATCACATTCCCCCCCGCGCCCTCTTCTCCCCCCCCTCCATCTCTCTCGCTATGACCACGTGATAGACGACAGTCTGAGAGAGTAGGGGTGAGGGGGGGGGGAAGTGAGAGGGGAGGAACGAAGTCACGGATGGCAGATATCCGTTCTGTTGTCTCTACCAGATCAGTCAGCTGTAAAGGCTAGATAAAGTAAATGGAATTTCTTGATGGTCTCCTGGCTGCCAAAGACAGACGAACTGATGCTTCGCGAAATAGCTCTTTGGGGGATGGGGAGGTTTCGATAGTAGGGGTGAGGGGGGGCTACATTCTTTTCCTCTTTTGACACTTCACGAATGCAGTGGACCAACAAAGCATTCCCAGCATCTCTATTTGTACTGATTATCGAAGGAAAATATTAGTCTGCTGCTATCTCCGTCTCCCCAACTGTGATATTGCTCCTTCTTCTCTTTCCCGCCTTATCTTCGTGGGGCGGGGGGGGGGGGGTTACCAAGAGCACGAGTGGCGAAGATTTTGGCAGCACCGGAAAAACGTTTAGCTTCCGTTTCAACTTTATGTTTGGGATTTGGCCACACACAAAACGATTTGGCGTTATCAGATTTACGAAATGTTGAGCAGAATTTAAAAAGCTTTCTCTTTTCTTTGGAAGATTTGGGTTGGGTTGTTTTACCTCTGAGCGGCACTTTTTTGCACACCATGGGCTAAATGGCCAGGTCACATGGACCCCAAAGGCTCAGAGAAGGTTGGGGGAGGGGACCCACTGGAACAGCTGTTGGGAGACAGATGGTAGCCTCCCGTCAAGGCCATCCAGCGTGTTCTTTAACGTGCACAGGGTATGGCTCTCCCGCACACGGCGTCACGGCTTAACGTCCCATCCGACGGACGGCGGCCTTTCCAAGCCCATCGGTGTCCCCTACTGACCGTGGGCAGGGCGGGGAATTTTGCGGAGATAAATCTCAACGCTGACCCAGCTGGGGCTCGAACCTGGAAATTACAGATTACGAGCCTGGCGCGCTACCGACTGAGCCACCCCCGCCCCTTCTTTGAAAGATGTTGCACCTATGTTAAATAATCGAGTGTAAAGTAAAAATGTATTGTATGAAAATGTATTGTATGAAACATATTGTTTGTAATCTTTGTAGTGAGTAAGTCGTTATTGATTTTTTGTATTAATTCTTTTAGTGGTCCAGACAAACCACGTGGTTTTGGGTTCACTCATATTTTTCTATGTTATAAATTGTATATGATGATGAAATAAAATTGACTGATTGATTGATTGATTGATTTATCACGTGTTGAAATTTCCTGTGATGCCACCTCCCTTGTCGGTAACGAGTTTGCTTGAAGATGCCACGAAATTTTGAAACGCTAATAACGCTAAATCACTTTCTGTGTGACCGCACCCTACGAGATATGATTATATAGCGTCGAAAGCGTTCAACTCTACGTATAGTCGCTCAAAAAAGTATCCGAACACTGGGGTTGATTACAGAATTCAGAAAAAAATATCTGGCAACGATTTTTTTTTAGAAATCAGTGATCTGGCAACCTTCGTGTCACGTGACACGAAGGTTGCCAGTTCACTGATTTCTTAAAAAAATCGTTGCCAGATATTTTTTCTGAATTCTGTAATCAACCATAATGTTCGGATACTTTTTTGAGCGACTGTAGGTGGTCATATTATTTTGATACTAGATCGTGTGGGCTCACTCACGGAAATATTGAGCGTGTGCAGTTACCGTTCACAGCAAACTGGAGCGGTTGCGGTTAATGTTCGCAGCACATTGGATCGTGTGAGCTCACAAAGACCTGGATCGTGTGGTCTCACTCACGGAAATATTGATCGTGTGCAGTTACCGTTCACAGCAAACTGGAGCGGTTGAGGTTAATGTTCACAGCACATTGGATCGTGTGAGCTCACAAAGACCTGGATCGTGTGAGCTCACAAAGACCTGGATCGTGTGGACTCACTCACGGAAATATTGAGCGTGTGCAGTTACCATTCACAGCAAACTGGAGCGTGTGCAGTTACTGCACACGCTCCAGTTTGCTGTGAACGGTAACTGGAGCGTGTACAGTTGCTGTACACGCTCCAGATGTTTTTCCTGAATTCTGTAATCACGTGACACGAAGGTTGCCAGATCACTAATTTCTAAAAAAAATCGTTGCCAGATATTTTTTTCTGAATTCTGTAATCCACCCCAGTGTTCAGATACTTTTTTGAGCGGCTGTACATGCACATCTATATACATGCAGTTCCTGTTAGAACTTCTTCCCCCGCCATTCATTTATATCAATTTCATCCCTCGTGTAAACGCTCTTTTGGCATATTTTCCTACCTTCGCACCCCTCACAACGTCAAGTATACGCCTGGCCACTACCCTGCTCATCTATCTAGCTTCCGCTCACGAGATAGGTTGCCTTTTTTCTTCGGACTTTTTTCTTCATCCTCTATTTTGTAATTTCTCCAACTTCAATTTTCTTCTGTTTTCTTTTTTTTTTTCTTCTCTAAAAAATATATCGTTCTCTTCTCTTTCTCTCTCCCCTCCTCTTCGTCTGCGTCTTTCCTCCGATCATCTGTCTTGTTCTCTCCCTCATAAATACCTCTCCACCGTTTCTTCCGTTTATCACTCGGTCTCTCTGTCCGAGTCTCTCCTCTCTTTCTGTCTCGCGCATTATCTCTCCATTTCAGATAAGCCTTTACTTCTCTTATTGCCCGATCCATTCCACTTCGTCCAATACTCTGTCTTCCCTTTGTTCTTTCTAGCTCTCATATTCTCGCTGAATTCTGTTATTCTCGCTTCCTCTTGCCATTAGTCTCCCTTACTCCTCCTCCTCCTCCCTCTTCAACACATTCCAGTGGTATTTCGCTCTTATCTCGGAAAATAATGAGAATGCCTCTCTCTCCATTTCCTCAAAAAAAAAAAAGAAATCTCTTCGTACACGCGCCCCAGTAGGCGTAGAAACAGATCAGAACCAATCGTTGACACTTGTCTCTGTTGTATCCCTCCATCGTGTTTGACAGGGAAAAGTTCGTTGGGAGATTTCCGCCAATCGGCCAATCGCAAATCAATTTCTTGAGGTTCGGCCTTTGTCGAGAAAAACTTAAACACGAGCACTGGGGATAATGCATCATGCTACGTGGGAAATGTTACTTACAAAATGCATAATTATAATAAATAAAAAAAATGAATAAATACCCCCCCTCAAGCAGCTGCTTGCCACAGAGGTCTGACAGGAGCCTGTCAGTTTATATGCCACAGTAGAAGGGCTGTGAGGATGGCAGGACCTCAGCAGAAAAACGACACATACATCCATGCCTTATCCGGGGCTCGAACCCAGGTCCCTTAGATCAGTAGTCAAACTCGCTAACCACTCGGCCATGGGACGGCAAATAAATACCCCCTCAAGCAGCTGCTTGTCACAGAGGTCTGACAGGAGCCTGTCAGTTTATATGCCATAGTAGAAGGTCTGAGAGGATGACAGGACCTCAGCAGAAAAACAACACAAACGTCCATGTCTTATCTGGGGCTCGAACCCAGGTCCCTTAGATCAGTAGCCAAGCGCGCTAACCACTCGGCCATAGCATAAATTAAAGATATTATGTTTCAGTCACATTTCTAAAACGACTGGCAGCCTTGATGTTCTTTATTAAATAGTTTTTTTTTTAAAATTAGAATTGATACGTTTGACTTATATTTAGTCTTAGGGCGAGAATTGGTTGCTCAGGCATTATCACGCGCCAGGTTCGAGTCTCAGTTGCACGTGTTTCGAGATTTTATCCGCTATCCTCTACTCCGACCTCAGTGAGGAAATTTCAACCGATTTTCGAATCTTGGAAAGGATGTTCAGAGGTGGCTCCCTCTACAGGAGAGAGAGTCACATCTTGTGAATGTTAAAGAACCCTCTGCATGGCCTGCTTAAGGAGCCTTCAATCCGTCTCATAACAGCCCTGCCCACGGTCAGTAGGGGACACCGATGGGCTTGGAAAGGCCGCCGTCCGTCGGATGGGACGTTAAGCCGTGGCCCCGTGTTCGGGAGAGCCATACCCTGTGCACGTTAAAGAACACGCTGGATGGCCTTGACGGGAGGCTACCATCTGTCTCCCAACAGCTGTTCTTTTAGTGGTCCAGACAAACCATGTGGTTTTGGGTTCACTCATATTTTTCTATGTTATAAATTGTATATGATGATGAAATAAAATTGATTGATTGATTGATTGATTGATTTATCACGTGTTGAAATTTCCTGTGATGCCACCTCCCTTGTCGGTAACGATTTTGCTTTAAGATGCCACGAAATTTTGAAACGCTAATAACGCTAAATCACTTTCTGTATGACCGCACCCTACGAGTTATGATTATATAGCGTCGAAAGCGTTCAACTCTAGTTTCAACTCTACGTACAGTCGCTCAAAAGTTAGTTTCAACTCTACGTACAGTCCCTCTCCCAACTTTCTCTGAGCCTTCGGGGTCCATGTGACCTGGCCATTTAGCCCATGGTGTGCAAAAAAGTGCCGCTCAGAGGTAAAACAACCCAACCCAACTCATAACAGCCTTCCAGTGGCTCTTCTTCCTCTAACCAGTCTTGAGCTCTTGAAATCATTATGACGTGGCTATTTAGCAATCTGCGTGAAAAGAAAAAAATGTGCCAAGAGAAGTGAAACAATTCGGTCCCAAAATTTTCTATTAACAGAAAACATCGAAGAAAAAAAATGAGCGGAAATCCTCTCCAATAGAATGTACATTTACGATACAGAAGAATCTATTCCAAATTCTCCATAATTCACGATCCTTCATATAAATTTGATCATTATCGTTTGTTTTCTTCAAACGCTTGAAATCGAATACGAAAATATCTAATAAGTCTTTTTTTTTTTAAAAACAATTTCGGAGCGATTTTTCTCCCCCAAACGATCGTAAAATCAACCAATTCACCCTCCGACTTCGCTACTATTTTTGCATCTCTCTTTCATCCTCCAAATAAGATTCCAACACGCTGAGCATCTCTCCTCGTCATCTGATACGATTTCGGTATTCCTCCTAAGCTCTGAATGCGCGAATTTAATTAACTAACTTCTTGCATTGTGCGCTTCTTTTTCCTACAAGGTGTTCGGAACCAGTTCCCTCCTGTTCCCAGCATCAAAGAGTTCAACCAACTCCATCTCCCCAACTCCACCTCGTAGGCATATCTCTCTAATGTAAGATCCGAGACTTACTTTTTCATCGCCTGCTCGCCTCATTAACTCTCCAAAAGGTGTGCTGCCTGCGCGTGCAAACAGGGAGATAATGCTCTATGAAATTCTACGGTGTCTTTTGTTGTTCTTCTTCCCCCTTTCTTTCCCTCCCCCCCTCTCCTTTCCTCAGTTAATTAACGGCAGCTGAACGATGCGACCTAAAAGAGGAGGAGGAGGAGGAGGAGGATCAGGATGCTCCGACACGATCGCAACAAGAATAGTCAGCCTCACTTCCACCGCTAAGTCGATTTTGCAGCAAATGAACTGAGTGGGGGGGAGGGTTTAATATCTGTTGCATTTGTCAAGAAGAAAATATGTTTCGACTCCGTGTCGGTTGATAGATAAAGATAAAAAAAAAAGAACGCATAAATAATGTAAATCCCATTGTAAGCCTTTTGCAGTTTATTATGCAAAAGTTATTTGTACTGTTATTAGTAAACGTGTGAGAAAAGAGTGTTCCATGCCAGTAGTCTGTCCCTGAGGCCTACACTCAACATTCTTGATTTAAGAATGCTTATGACAAAGGAAGAGAGGATTCGACTGTAAACAGAAACTTTGCAAAAGGACTTCAATTGGGTTTAATCCGTGTATTAAAGCATATTTCAGCTAAAGTTATACGCACATTATATCAAATTTCATGAGTTAAACGTGCTTTATGTCTGCAGAAATGCCTTCATGCTCTTCCATACTTCACATTAAAGAACTCATTCGTAGTTGATACAAATCGATCCCTTTGGGATTTATATCCGTTAATCCCCACCCTGCACTAGATGAAAAAAGGGAACACGGATTGGCTTGGAAAGGCGGCAGTCAGTCGGATAGGACGTTAAGCCGTGGCGCGTGGAGGATAATCCTATCCTCGTCACATACAAACACGCTGGATGGGGCGGGGCGGGGGTGGCTCAGTCGGTCCCACTACTCCAATATAGAGATTTTCTCCTCTATCCCTCGGGGGCAGGGGTGGCTCAGTCGGTAGCGCGCCAGGCTCGTAATCTCTAGTTCCCAGGTTCGAGTCCCAGCTGGGTCAGCGTTGAGATATATCTCCGCAAAATTCCCCGTCCTGCCCACGGTCAGTAGGTGACACCGATGGGCTTGGAAAGGCCGCCGTCCGTCGGATGGGACGTTAAGCCGTGACACCGTGTGTGGGAGAGCCATACCCTGTGCACGTTAAAGAACACGCTGGATGGCCTTGACGGGAGGCTACCATCTGTCTCCCAACAGCTGTTCCAGTGGGTCCCCTCCCCCAACCTTCTCTGAGCCTTCGGGGTTCATGTGACCTGGCCATTTAGCCCATGGTGTGCAAAAAAGTGCCGCTCAGAGGTAAAACAACCCAACCCAATCCTCTTCCAAAAGTGGTAAAGAAAAACATGAAGTAAACCATGAACACAACAATAACATCTGCGATCAACTGCTTCCAAATGTATTCGCAAAATCATGATCGTTTTGTCCTTGTTTGAAATTAGATAATGCCAATGGTTGTTGTGTCAATGTTGTTGCTAAAGCATCGCCACGTTGGCTTTGGCTGACACAACCTTAACGCTGACTAGCAAATGTTACGCGCTACAGTTGTTTACTAACTGAGATAACTGAGTAATAGAGAAACGTATTAAAAGCCGGGGTATATTGATTATTTTACGTGCATGCCAGGTACCAGGTAAATAGAGTTATTGCTCGCGAATGAATCAATGTGAAAAGAATGATGATGCCATCCTATTGCTGCAGTTCTCGTTTGTAGATCACGAGCGATATCCCATCGTTTTCTGCTGTTGGGATGAATTCGAACAATACGAATAATAAACATTCGGGAGATGATGTCGCAATGAGAAAATGAATGCGCTGGGAAGTTGCAAAAGTCAATTTCAGGAGAGACTCAACAATAGGAAAGAGAAAAAAAAAAACAATTTATAGGGTGTCTGTGTGACTCTGGTAATCATTATCTTTTTTTTGTTATTGGGGCGGGAATGGCTCAATCGGTATCGCGCGAGATGCGTAAATCTGCAGTCCCCAATGCTGAGATTAATCTCCACAAAACTTCCTACCCACTGTCAGTAGAGGACACCGATGAGCTTGGAAACACCACCGTCCGTCAGATGAGACGTTAAGCTTGTCACATTGAGACCCGAACCAGGAACTGCCTATTACGAACCTGGACCCTACTAACTGAAGCAACTCCAACCCCTAGAATTCAATGCCTGAATCGTTAAAAATTACAAGAAAAACAAGATCGGGCAGTTTTTCGTCTCTTTCTTCCCCTCCCTTTCCCCCACCTCTGGGGGCGGGGATGGCTCAGTCGGTAGCGCGCCAGGCTCGTAATCTGTAGTTCCCAGGTTCGAGTCCCAGCTGGGTCAGCGTTGAGATTTATCTCCGAAAAATTCCTCGCCCTGCCCACGGTCAGTAGGGGACACCGATGGGCTTAGAAAGGACGCCGTCCGTCGGATGTGACGTTAAGCTGTGATTCCTTGTGCGGGAGAGCCATACCCTATGCACGTTAAAGAACACGCTGGATGGCCTTGATGGAAGGCTACCATCTGTCTCCCAACTGCTGTTCCAGTGGGTTCCTCCCCCAACCTTCTTTGAGCCATCGGGGTCCTTGTGACCTGGCCATTGCCCCATTGTGCCCACCCGCTCAGAGGTAAAACAACCCAACCTTTTTGTTATAAAAGAGGGACAGGAGTTGTTACCACAAAAGAGAGAGATAACTTAGAATTGGTTTACGAACATCACACAGCACATTTTTAACCTACGGTGTTGATTTATTTTATCAATGAGTTGTAGCAGCTTTCAATAAATTTATTGTGCATCTATATTGGGAAAGTTACGTTGTCCTAGTGAATATAATTGTCACGTGTCAGGTTTTCGTTTGAGAAGGAGTATCACATTGAAACACGACACTGCAACTACCGGGGTCAGAGTTCACCTGATCTTTCGTATCCTTGGGAGTCTGAACGTTAATGACTGATGTCTCTGTCCGTCATGATCCGAATTTCCCATTCTTTCAGATTCAGCATCCAATAGCTTAGTTGAAAGACCAGAAAGAGATATCGCTCAGCGGCAAGAAAAGTGACACAAGTCAAAAATTGCCTTTTTTGCGAGAGGACGGTTAAAGAAACTAAATCTGAGTACATTGAATACGAGAAGAGCGGAGATATTTTGCCCTCTGGCGGACAATATTGTAAATAACATCCGAGTAGTTTTTTCAGCTAGAAGTACAGTAATCTTAACTCACATTAACTCAATTATTCGGGTTTAATGTAAAAAATAAACAATCCCTCAAGCAGCTGCTTGCCACAGAGGGCTGACGTTATAATAATACTCCATATAAACAGAAAGACAACACAGAAAAAAAACACATCCATGCTTTATCCGGAGCTCGAACAGGGGCCCCTTTCATCAATAGGCAAACACGCTAACTACGTGGTCACAGAGGTTTTGGGTGTTTGAGTTTCGGGTGTTTGGGTGTCTTCAGTGACAGGGAAGGTTTTTGGGTTGGGTTGTTTTACCTCTGAGCGGCACTTTTTTGCACACCATGGGCTAAATGGCCAGGTCACATAGACCCCCAAGGCTCAGAGAAGGTTGGGGGAGGGGACCCACTGGAACAGCTGTTGGGAGACAGATGGTAGCCTCCCGTCAAGGCCATCCAGCGTGTTCTTTAACGTGCACAGGGTATGGCTCGCTCTCCCGCACACGGGGCCACGGCTTAACGTCCCATCCGACGGACGGCGGCTTTCCAAGCCCATCGGTGTCCCCTACTGACCGTGGGCAGGGCGGGGAATTTTGCGGAGATAAATCTCAACGCTGACAGAGAAGGTTTTGGGTGTTTGAGTTTCGGGTGTTTGGGTGTCTTCAGAGACAGAGAAGGTTTCGGGTGTTTGGGTGTCTTCGGTGACAGAGAAGATTTCGGGTGTTTGAGTGCCTTTGGTGACAGAGAAGGTTTTGAGTGTTTGGGTGTCTTTGGTGACAGAGAAGGTTTTGGGTGTTTGAGTTTCGGGTGTTTGGGTGTCTTCAGAGACAGAGAAGGTTTCGGGTGTTTGGGTGTCTTCAGAGACAGAGAAGGTTTCGGGTGTTTGGGTGTCTTCGGTGACAGAGAAGGTTTTAGGTGTTTGGGTGTCTTCTGTGACAGAGAAGGTTTTGGGTGTTTGGGTGTCTTCTCTGACAGAAAAGGTTTTGGGTGTTTGAGTTTCGGGTATTTGGATGTATTCGGTGACAGGAGAAGATTTTGGGTGTTTGAGTGCCATTGATGACAGAGAAGGTTTCGGGTGTTTGGGTGTCTTCGGTGACAGAGAAGGTTTTAGGTGTTTGGGTGTCTTCTGTGACAGAGAAGGTTTTGGGTGTTTGGGTGTCTTCTCTGACAGAAAAGGTTTTGGGTGTTTGAGTTTCGGGTATTTGGATGTATTCGGTGACAGGAGAAGATTTTGGGTGTTTGAGTGCCTTTGGTGACAGAGAAGGTTTTGAGTGTTTGGGTGTCTTTGGTGACAGAGAAGGTTTTGGGTGTTTGAGTTTCGGGTGTTTGGGTGTCTTCAGAGACAGAGAAGGTTTCGGGTGTTTGGGTGTCTTTGGTGACTGAGTAATAGATAGTCGGGTGTTTGGGTGTCTTCAGAGACAGAGAAGGTTTTGTCTTTATGATCTCTCCTTCCTCACATATCTTGTATTGGCGTATTGAATTCACAGACACCTGTCTGACCGCTGTGGCAAGCAGCTGCTTGAGGGATTCTTTTTAATAGCATTTCCCCCCGTTTTATAGATTTTTAAACAATTTCTTTAAATATGTCTGTAAAATTCATAAGTTGGATAATCTTTGTTTCTTTTACCCTTACCAGCATTCTCGGGAGGGAGGAGGGGATTAATGGTCCCTTGCTTCCCCCCCTTAGATCCGACCTTGTATAGAGCGATATTTTTACCCTTCACCCTCCCCACCACAATTAACCGACATTAGAAGCTTCAACAATTCTTGATTTTAATGACAGGGTGCAGTAGATCCGAAAGGTGCTTCGTCAGTTATGTCATGTAGTTAATATCGCGGAAGGGGAGGAGACCTTGCCTTGAAGAGGAATCCAAGGAGTAAAAAATGAAAGGAGGGGGGGGGGGGTGAGAAGTGGAAGAACGTAATAAAGACGACAGATTAGAATGAGAAAAAGAGAAAGGAGGAGAGGAGGGCGAATGAATCTCTCGTGATGTGGAAATGTGGGTTCTGCTTTGAGTGACGTCCTCGCATCAGATAAGTGACGCGGGAGGCTGCGGAGTAGAAGCGCCGGTCATCCATCTCGTGCGGATTCGGTTAGCAAGGCAGCTTCGCTCCGTGTTGGCAGCAACGTGATTAAGTTAAGACGACTTGCTCCTGTTAAAGAAACCTTTTATCATCAATCATTGCTCCATCAAAACCTCATCTGCGATAATCCGAAGGGATGGAAAATGGAACTTTAAAAACTTGGTCGGGGAAATAAGAAAGGTTTATGTCTCTCCCGCAGTGCGAAAAAAAATGGCAGTTTTTTTTTTGTCCTTTTTTGGATAAATTTTTTTAAGTTGTCGTTAGACGGCTTCAATTTGAAGCATATCTTTTTTTGGGGACATTTCTCCGAATTCTTTGGAGGGTCACTTTGGAGGAAAATAATTGTAGCATTTGGAGGAAGTGACGACTTAAAACAAGAAACAAAGGAAAACGTGGGAATAAAAGGGGGAATTTTTTCTTTTTCGGTTTTGGACCGTTTCAGTAGCCACGTGGTTATCGTGTTTGTCTGGGGAGTACAGTCGCTCAAAAAACAAGGTATCCGAACATTGTGGTGGATTACAGAATTCAGAAAAAATATCTGATAACGATTTTTTTTAGAAATTAGCGATCTGGCAACCTTCGTGTCACGTGACACGAAGGTTGCCAGATCACTAATTTCCAAAAAAATCGCTGCCAGATATTTTTCCTGAATTCTGCAATCCACCACAGTGTTCGGATACTTTATTTGAGTGACTGTATAAGCATTTGGGTTGGAGGTCTGCAATGGGTATAAGCATTTTCTTTCTGCTGAGGTCTCGTCTTCCATTGTAGATTTCTCTCTTTGTTCCCGTGGCAGAGTGGTTAGCGCGCTTGGCTACTGATCTAAGGGACCTGGATTCGAGCCTCGGGTAAGGCATGGATGTATGTGTCGTTTTTCTGCTGAGGTCCTGCCATCCTCTCAGACCTTCTACTGTGGCCTATAAATTGACAGGCTCCTGTCAGACCTCTGTGGCAAGCAGCTGCTTGAGGGGGTATTTATTTTTTATTTTTTTTATTGATAGATACTGCTAGATCCACTGCAATCTGCTTGTGGATATTTTTCATTTAATTAGTGCATTTTAATTTATTCCTTTCTACAGTTGTTACTTCATTCTCAGTCAACTATTGCCTTCTATAAATTTAGTTACTTCAACTAGTGAAAATACAATTTTTTACCCCGTTTAAATATTTCGAATTTTTAGAAATTTTTAAAACTATTACGTCGATATTTTCAGCTCCAAGTTGGAATAACAATAACTTTTCTCCTTTGTGTAGATTTCCGTATCAGAAAAATAATTAGGAGTCATGCCAGGAAGGGCGCATTCATCGAGTGTCTAGTAGACAGCCTCGCTAATTAAATCCAGTCTACACAATTGAGAAGAGGAGGAAGAGGACAACGTCGATGCATCGGCAAGTGCGAAGAGGATCGCTGTAGAAGCTGTCATAGCAACGTGCGATGGGGAGCGGTTTCCATAGAGAAGAGAGGAGGGAGAGTGAGCGGATGAATCTTGAAGACGAGCGACGTGCCACGGCTTGTTGCGAAGCTCATCAACTTCCTGGACAGATGAGATCGTACACGGAAGAGCCGGAAGCTGCCTTACTGTCACACGTGTTTACCATCCCCAAGTCTGTTGTCCGCTGCTTATTCACGAGACACCCACTGGGGAGAGATCGCACATCCCTTAGAGTGGAGAGGCTCGCTTCGGAAATGTTATCACGGTTTTAAGGGTAATCTTAATCGTGAGTCTTAGCTGGATGCTGCAACGTAAACTAACTCACCCACTTGCGGTAACTATCTCTGTGAGTCGCGAGCGTGCAAAAGGGGTCATGACAGTTGCGTAGCAACGGTTAAGATCACGGGTAGCGTGTGGTAAGAGGAAGAACGCTGCATCCTTAAAGATGACGCGCGCAACCTCTAATAGCACTTGATAGCCGAGATCTAACAGCATCTCTTGGTCGAAGATGAAACATGAATGAGAAAGATTGTTTATTGGCTGGTTTGCTTAGGAAGGAAACTATTTGAGCCATGCATTTCTCATCTCGGTTATATAAATCCTGTCGATGGTTTAATTCTGAACGAAGAAGGGTTGAGGGTGGGGGTGGGGGGGTGGAGAATCGCTCAAAACAGTACAGTCGCTCGAAAAAGTATCCGAACACTGTGGTTGATTACAGAATTCAGAAAAAATATCTGGCAACAATTTTTTTAGAAATTAGTGATCTGGCAACCTTCGTGTCACGTGATTACAGAATTCAGGAAAAATATCTGGAGCGTGTACGGTAACTGCACACGCTCAATATTTCCGTGAGTGAACCCACACGATCCAGGCCTTTGTGAGCTCACACGATCAAATGTGCTGTGAATATTAACCGCAACCGCTCCAGTTTGCTGTGAACGGTAACTGCACACGCTCAATATTTCTGTGAGTGAGCCCACACGATCTAGGTCTTTGTGAGCTCACACGATCCAATGTGCTGTGAACATTAACCGCAACCGCTCCAGTTTGCTGTGAACGGTAACTGCACACGCTCAATATTTCCGTGAGTGAGCCCACACGATCTAGGTCTTTGTGAGCTCACACGATCCAATGTGCTGTGAACATTAACCGCAACCGCTCCAGTTTGCTGTGAACGGTAACTGCACACGCTCAATATTTCCGTGAGTGAGCCCACACGATCTAGGTCTTTGTGAGCTCACACGATCCAATGTGCTGTGAACATTAACCGCAACCGCTCCAGTTTGCTGTGAACGGTAACTGCACACGCTCAATATTTCCGTGAGTGAGCCCACACGATCTAGTATCAAAATAATATGACCACCTACAGTCGCTCAAAAAAGTATCCGAACACTATGGTTGATTACAGAATTCAGAAAAAATATCTGGCAACAATTTTTTTAGAAATTAGTGATCTGGCAACCTTCGTGTCACGTGACACGAAGGTTGCCAGATCACTAATTTCTAAAAAAAAGTCTTTGCCAGATATTTTTTCTGAATTCTGTAATCAACCACAGTGTTCGGATATTATTTTTTGAGCGACTGTCTGTAGGTGGTCATATTATTCTGATACGACTGTGTATCTATAGGTAATTATTTCAGAGGGAGAGTCAAAATACCGAATAGAATGCGCAGGGCTAAGAACGCCTTTCCAAGTTTCCTTTTTTGAAATATTTTTGTTAAATAATCTATTTCGAAAATAGCTGGAAAGAAAAAGAATATATGCATTAGCAACATATTTTTAGTCCGCTTCGGCTCAAATCAATAACAGGCATCTCCCCAGAATGTTTTACTACATCCGGGCCCTGCCTGTGCTAGTCAAAATGCCCTACCAAAAAAGGGGCGGAGGTGGCTCAGTCGGTAGCGCGCCAGGCTCATAAACTGTAGTTTCCAGCTTCGAGTCCCAACTGGGTCAGCGTTGAGATTTATCTCCGCCAAAATTCCCCGCCCTGCCCACGGTCAGTAGGGGACACCGATGGGCTTGGAAAGGCCGCCGTCCGTCGGATGGGACGTTAAGCCGTGGCCCCGTGTGCGGGAGAGCCATACCCTGTGCACGTTAAAGAACACGCTGGATGGCCTTGACGAGAGGCTACCATCTGTCTCCCAACAGCTGTTCCAGTGGGTCCCCTCCCCCAACCTTCTCTGATCCTTCGGGGTCCATGTGACCTGGCCATTTAGCCCATGGTGTGCAAAAAAGTGCCGCTCAGAGGTAAAACAACCCAACCCAACCTACCAAAAAAATTTAGTCACGAACAGCGACTGGAAATGACTGCTGAACGAAACGGACCTAGCCTTCTACCAACAAGGAACAGAAAAAACTTCATGCTACGATAAATGTCTTCGTTGAGGTTTTCTCTGCTAACCATCATTTCAAACCCTGGGTTAGAAAAAGAGACTTGGGTTGGGTTGTTTTACCTCTGAGCGGCACTTTTTTGCACACCACGGGCTAAATGGCCAGGTCACATGGACCCCGAAGGCTCAGAGAAGGTTGGGGACCCACTGGAACAGCTGTTGGGAGACAGATGGTAGCCTCCCGTCAAGGCCATCCAGCGTGTTCTTTAACGTTGGGTTGTTTTACCTCTGAGCGGCACTTTTTTGCACACCATGTGCTAAATGGCCAGGTCACATGGACCCCGAAGGCTCAGAGAAGGTTGGGGGAGGGGACCCACTGGAACAGCTGTTGGGAGACAGATGGTAGCCTCCCGTCAAGGCCATCCAGCGTGTTCTTTAACATTGGGTTGTATTACCTCTGAGCGGCACTTTTTTGCACACCATGGGCTAAATGGCCAGGTCACATGGACCCGAAGGTTCAGAGAAGGTTGGGGGAGGGGACCCACTAGAATAGCTGTTGGGAGACAGGTAATAGCGTCCCGTCAAGGCCATCCAGCGTGTTCTTTAACATTGGGTTGTATTATATCTGAGCGGCACTTTTTTGCACACCATGGGCTAAATGGCCAGGTCACATGGACCCCGAAGGCTCAGAGAAGGTTGGGGGAGGGGACCCACTGGAACAGCTGTTGAGAGACATATGGTAGCCTCCCGTCAAGGCCATCCAGCGTGTTCTTTAACGTGCACAGGGTATGGCTCTCCCGCACACGGGGTCACGGCTTAACGTCCCATCCGACGGACGGCGGCGTTTCCAAGCCCATCGGTGTCCCCTACTGACCGTGGGCAGGGCGGGGAATTTTGCGGAGATAAATCTCAACGCTGACCCAGCTGGGACTCGAACCTGGAAACTACAGATTACGAGCTTGGCCCCGCCCCCCGCCCCAAGAGAAAAAGTGACAGCGATGGGCTTGGAAAGCCATTTATACATCATACGACACGATAAGCCGTAGCTCTGTATGCACGGGAATCTTATCTGCGCACATTAAAAAACGCTGGATGTCTTTGATGAGAAACTTTCTTCCTTACAGTAAGATTTTTCGATTGGATCCTCTCCCCTTATCAAAGTTTGAAGAATTCGGGTTTAAATAAACCTATTTTTGCTCACAAAAGTTCCGCTCAGAGATGAAACAATCCAATTCAGTAAAAAAAAAACATTAACTCTTAACTCCAGGTTCGAGTCCCAGCTGGGTCAGCGTTGAGAATTATCTCCGCAAAATTCCCCGCCCTGCCCACGATCAGTAGGGGACACCGATGGGCTTGGAAAGGCCGCCGTCCGTCGGATGGGACGTTAAGCCGTGGCCCCGTGTGCGGGAGAGCCATACCCTGTGCACGTTAAAGAACACGCTGGATGGCCTTGACGGGAAGCTACCATCTGTCTCCCAACAGCTGTTCCAGTGGCTCCCCTCCCCCAACCTTCTCTGATCCTTCGGGGTCCATGTGACCTGGCCATTTAGCCCATGGTGTGCAAAAAAGTGCCGCTCAGAGGTAAAACAACCCAACCTAAAGCAAAACAAATAAGCTACGAAGTGCTCTTCAACGATTTTTTTTTGCTTTAACTATTCCGTTCGAAGTTTATTATTTAAATATTTTATTTCGTCGTGAGCTCCAGGATTGCTCTTACTTTTCTTCGCAAGTTTCCATAAGCGAATAATGACCGACGTGAAAACAAGAGCCCAACTGAAAAGCAAAGTTCAGTGATATGAAAAGTTTCTCCCCTTTTGTGGTGCATGAGCAACAATGATGATAGAGATCGAATTATTGCCGGCTGCCATTGGCGCCTGATGCATTTTGAGCACGATAAAGACTCGAAGCTCAATAACGTCTCGAGCCAAATCTCTTGAGAATCTTCCTCGCGCTCTGACCCGATTTATCGGCTTAAAGAGGCATCGGGGGTGCCACGAAGCGGAGAGAAATCGCATTTTCTGCTGCGGCCAACAGCTCCCAACTCTTCTAACTCTTCTAATGGAGTTGCTTTTACTCCTCGCCATTGTTTTCGGGCTCTTTTTTTCTTTTTTGTTTTGTTTCTTCCTGTGTAGAGTAAATCGGTGTGTCACGACCAAAACTAGAAAGATGCCAGAAACGAATAAAGGGAATTGCAGTTTCCTAAAACTGTCAGATGCCGTACACCAATAAAAGGGTAACATGTCGGACTATTTTTAGTAACCCATCTTTTAAAGTGACGTGTGGTCTTTTATGATGGACATTTTTTTTTTCTCTCTATTTGGGAAGGATAGCTTGAAACTTTGTGAAGCACAACTCATCCGTATTGGCACAGGGGGAGGGGGAAGGGGGATTATTTCCAATCCGGGTATTGGGCAGTTGTGATGCGGAGAATAAAACAAAATGGAGTTTGATTTTTTATTTTTCACTAACTGTTGCTTTTGTGAGAAGCCGCGGAGACTTGTTTTTATTGTTTGCAAAAAGATATCAACATCTCCACAAAGGAAGATGACGTTTGGTAATAAGTGACCGAGACATCAATCAGTTTAAAAGTCTCGCGCAAATATGGACTCATCCAGAAACATTAAGAAGGTTGGGTTGTGTCGTTTTACCTCTGAGAGGCACTTTTTTGCACAACATGGGCTAAATGGCCAGGTCACATGGACCCCGAAGGCTCGGAGTAGGTTGGGGGAGGGGACCCACTAGAATAGCTGTTGGGAGACAGGTGGTAGCCTCCCGTCAAGGCCATCCAGCGTGTTCTTTAACGCTGGGTTGTTTTACCTCTGAGCGGCACTTTTTTGCACACCATGGGCTAAATGGCTAGGTCACATGGACCCCGAAGGCTCAGAGACGGTTGGGGGAGGGGACCCACTGGAACAGCTGTTGGGAGACATATGGTAGCCTCCCGTCAAGGCCATCCAGCGTGTTCTTTAACGTGCAGAGGGTATGGCTCTCCCGCACACGGGGTCACGGCTTAACGTCCCATCCGACGGACGGCGGCCTTTCCAAGCCCATCGGTGTCCCCTACTGACCGTGGGCAGGGCGGGGAAATTTTGCGGCGATAAATCTCAACGCTGACCGAGCTGGTTCTCGAACCTGGGAACTACAGATTACGAGCCTGGCGCGCTACCGACTGAGCCACCCCAGCCCCACATTCAGTAGGAATTTGAAGTTTGAACCAAGTGTGTCATTGGTATTGGAGTTGGTATCTGGATAATATTCTATAAGATTATTTATTTTGATACTTTAGAGAGGAAGATGCAAAATATAATCTAGCAACACTCAATAAAGATAGAAACATGAGAATCAAGTTGCTTTTTGTTGTTTTACCGCTGAGTTAAACATTTTTCCACACAATGGGCTAAATGACCTGACCACAAGGACTCAGAGAAGGTTGGGGGGGGGAAGGGACCCAGCTGTTACGAGACAGATGGAAGTTTCCTGTCAAGGTCATCCAACGTGTCCTTTAACGTGCACGGGGTATGGCTCTCCTGCGCATGGTACGGTCGCTCAAAAAAGTATCCGAACACTGTGGTGGATTACAGAATTCAGAAAAAATATCTGGCAACGATATTTTTTTCAGAAATTAGTGATCTGGCAAACTTCGTGTCACGTGACACGAAGGTTGCCAGATATTTTTTTCTGAATTCTATCATCGACCATAGTATTCGGATACTTTTTAATATATATAATGCGTATGAATATATAATGCAATGAATATGGAGCGTGTGCAGTTACCGTTCACAGCAAACTGGAGCGGTTGCGGTTAATGTTCACAGCACATCGGATCGTGTGAGCTCACAAAGACCTGAATCGTGTGGGCTCACCCCCGAAATATTGAGCGTGTGCAGTTACCGTTCACAGCAAACTGGAGCGGTTGCGGTTAATGTTCACAGCACATTGGATCGTGTGAGCTCACAAAGACCTGGATCGTGTGGGCTCACCCCCGAAATATTGAGCGTGTGCAGTTACCGTTCACAGCAAACTGGAGCGGTTGCGGTTAATGTTCACAGCACATTGGATCGTGTGAGCTCACAAAGACCTGGATCGTGTGGGCTCACTCACGGAAATATTGAGAGTGTGCAGTTACCGTTCACAGCAAACTGGAGCGGTTGCGGTTAATGTTCACAGCACATTGGATCGTGTGAGCTCACAAAGACCTGGATCGTGTGGGCTCACTCACGGAAATATTGAGCGTGTGCAGTTACTGTACACGCTACAGATATTTTTCCTGAATTCTGTAATCACGTGACACGAAGATTGCCAGATCACTAATTTCTAAAAAAATCGTTGCCAGATATTTTTTCTGAATTCTGTATTCCACCATAATGTTCGGATATTTTTTTGAGCGACTGTACCAAGGATTTACGCCCCATCCGATTGACGCGACATTTCTTAACCCATCGGTGTTTCATTTCTCACCGATTTCAAAGGGGGGGGGGGAAGGGTAGCGCAAATGAATCTCAACGCTGGCCCAGGTCAAGCGTGCCAGCTTCGCAATCTATAGTTCCCAGGTTCGAGTCCGAACTGTGGCTGCTTCGAGAATTTTCTCCGCCATTCCTGTTTTTCCCTCGGTGAGAAATGTGACGCCTATGAGATTGCAATGGCCGCCGTCCGTCGGATGGGACGTAAAAACGTGGCAAGTTAAAGAACACGCTGGGTGGACTTGACGAGAGCTTTCATCTGTCTGCTAGCAACCTAGTCCACTGATCTACTTCCCCTAACCTTCTCTAAGCTCTTGGGGTCTATGTGACCTGACCACTGTCTAGACCAAATTGTCTCCCCTTGGAGAAACATTTCATTTCTGGCCTCCTGCTTTTTAGGGAAAGAACCCGCAATGAGGATTACTTCACTTTCTTCGTCATCCCCTCCCCCAACCACACACTCAGGAAGATCACACCTCTCAGAATGACAGCAGCGTTGAAAGAAAACTTCAGCACGAATAAAAAACTCGTGAAAAGAAATGGGGCGGGGTGGCTCAATCGGTAGCGCGCCAGGCTCGTAATTTGCAGTTCCCAGATTCGAGTCCCAGCTGGGTCAGCGTCAGTTACGGAGTCACGAATTTGATTCTCCATTCACATCAGGTGAGGATGGTTCCATTTTTTTTGTCCACTGCCTATAGATCCGCTTCTTACAACAGAAATGTCAACGATTATCAGCCGAGAGACACACATCAACCACTCAACAGTTCACTAGTGTATTGAGGACCAAAAGCCCTGCAGTGGAATTAATTTCTTCATCAGATACAATACTTTTAAAGATTTGGAGGAATATTATTTCTTAATCAGGCAACTGGCACTACTCGGAGAAACGGAAAGCGAAAGTGGAACAATTACCTTAAGAATAGCCAAACTTCTGCCCATTAAGAGGGGCGGGGGTGGCTCAGTCTGTAGCGCGCCAGGCTCGTAATCTGTAGTTCCCAGGTTCGAGTCCCAGCTGGGTCAGCGTTCAGATTTATCTCCGCAAAACTCCCCGCCTTGCCCACGGTCAGTAGGGGACACCGATGGGCTTGGAAAGGCCGTCTTCCGTCGGATGGGACGTTAAGCCACCACGTTTACGGGAGAGCCATACCCTGTGTACGTCAAAGAACACGCTGGATGGCCTTGACAGGAGACTACCATCTGTCTCCCAACAGCTGTTCCAGTGGGTCCCCTCCCCCAACCTTCTCTGAGCCTTCGGGGTCCATGTGACCTGTCCATTTAGCCCATGGTGTGCAAAAAAGTGCGGCTCAGAGGTAAAACAACCCAATGTAAAAAGAATATTTGACAACCTCCGCTAGTCCCTAGCACTGCTCTTGGTGACAAAGGTGACACCGATGAGCTTGGAAAGGCCGCTGTCCGTCAAATGGGATGTTAAGACGTGGTTTCGTGTGGGTATTAAAGAGCGCAAGAGATGTCCATCTATTTCCTAATAGGTATCCATGGATCCTCTTCCCAGCGCGGAATCTTTGGGGGTCCTTGTGACCTGCAAATTTATCCCATTGTATCCAAAACATCCCGTGAACGTAATCCAGTTTTGATCACCATGGAAACATTAAAATATTTAGGGGGGGGGGGGGGAGTTAAATCTCTGTAGTGACTCTAACACTAGGAAATATGTTTTCAATCCTTTTATTTTGATGAAGCGAATTTAGAGATAAAACATCCTCCTGTCTCAAAACTCGTTTCTTTTAAACCGTCCTTCCAAATGCATCCTTCTTTAATTTCTTTTCTCCCTATTTCTTATTATTCGCAGTCTAAGAAGGGTTTTGAAAGCTTCTCCGATGTCAGCTGTAAATCAGCGCCAAAAACTCAAGAGTGTTAAATAGAGATCAGGACACAGCATCTTTATCTTTCTCCAATGAAGTTCGACATGTTCAGAGCATCCGGGTTCTTCGTTCCTTTTGGTACGGCCACATAGAAAGCGTCTTGAGCAGTTCTGCGTCATGAACGTTCCCAAATTTTCTATCTTTTTTAAAACAAAAATACAGACGCTACTAAAAGTGGAGGTGATCTCACTACAAACCGGATTGCCTCAATTTCCAGTGAAGCCAACTCCATAGTCGGTAATGGCTTTAAGGCGCCAGAAATTTTTGAACTGTTTAAAATTTTGAACCGTCAAAGTCTCTTCCTTTGTGGCCATCCCTTTCCACTGTTAATGGGGCACGAGAAGAAGCAAAGCAGCGTTTAGTAGCGTCTAATGAAATGGCATTTAAGGGTAACAAGTGTTAAGCTCGAGAAATGCGAGTGTAATGGCAATTTATTTTCTTTTATTTTCCGACTCTTAAAGCGCAATTTAAAATTCTTTTCCTCTCTTCTGATGCTGGAATTTTTCATCACGTTTCGTGAACTTGAAGAAAAAAATTAATTCAAAGAAGAATATTTGTCTTTGATGTCTTTTGACTGATCGAAATTAGGGGCGGGGGTGGCTCAGTCGGTAGCGCGCCAGGCTCGTAATCTGTAGTTCCCAGGTTCGAGTCCCAGCTGGGTCACCGTTGAGATTTATCTCCACAAAATTCCCCGCCTACCCACGGTCAGTAGGGGACACCGATGGGCTTGGAAAGGCCGCCGTCCGTCGGATGGGACATTAAGCCGTGGCCCCGTGTGCGGGAGAGCCATACCCTGTGCACGTTAAAGAACACGCTGGATGGCCTTGACGGGAGGCTACCATCTGTCTCCCAACAGCTGTTCCAGTGGGTCCCCTCCCCCAACCTTCTCTGAGCCTTCGGGGTACATGTGACCTGGCCATTTAGCCCATGGTGTGCAAAAAAGTGCCGCTCAGAGGTAAAACAACCCAACCCTAAATTGAACACTCCGTCAATCTTTCGCGAACCTGGCCACGACTCCATGTCCCATCTGATGAACGATGGCATTTTTAGCTCGTAAAGAAGTAATGTTTCATTTCCTCGTCTTTCCGTCTATAAACATTCAGCTTTTTTTATTTACACAGGAAAATTATTTTAGGGGAGATAGATATCGATGAAATATTAAGATTTGCATTTTCGGAATCTCCCAATAGCTTAAGAAAATTTTGGAAAATGACAAAACTCTAACAGACGACACAAAGGAACTTGGATGGTTTCAGATTAATGATTTGTCCTAACATCCATATTTTTCACCCGCTGAAATATGTTGGCAAATCTATTTTCACTCTCATGTTAATGTACTACGCATATCAGCCACTACTCATTGCATACAGTACAGGTCTGTAGTGACCCAGGGTTCGGATCCTTTCCGACTGGGCCAGATGTGATGTCCCTTGGGTTCGGATCCTGTCAGACTGTGACAGATGTGATGACCCAGTCCACACAGGAGATAGGGACAATGATGTTATTGCTTAGATTCACTTCGGTGAATTCACAGATTCGCGGGTTTTTACGCCCGTGCCACTGTATGCCTCAACTGTGCTGCGTTGAATGAAGAATAACAGTGGTCCATCAATTACTGCACGAGAGTTATATAGGGACGACACAATTGCTGGGAATTTTTTTCGTCCCAAACACATATTCCATGAACTCCACTCCGTGGGCCTTTGCTGCTTCACACTGTGGTTCTTTCTGAATCCACGAAACTACTATCAAATTCACCGCTCAACTCCGTGAGCCTTTGCTGCTTTGCTACTGCAAATATTGCTAAAATGAGGTGAAGAATTGCACACTCTGCAATTTCTCACTTCACAGACCTCACAAACTCGGCGAAAGGATTTTCCTTTGCCTACATTGTGGCTCCTCCTGAACCACAAGAATAAAAGACAAGATTCTCCAAGAATCTGGATTCCCTCTTCGAATCGCACCCTCACTTCAAGGGTTAATTTGAGAAAGGCGGCGTCCTTTTGACGCGTGTCAACGCGACCTCTTCGCTTGACAGCTGACGCACAGACTGATACTTCCAACTCCTTCCCCTAGCCTCGTGCGCGGACTTCACGACGCAGACCAGTTAGTCATATACGGCACAAACAACTTCTGGCATCGATTCTTTCCACAAGCAGCAAGCTTCAGACCCGAAAACAACAACAGTGAGTCAACCCAGCACAAACATTTCAAAGAACACATAAAAATATATACAAAAATATACAATAAATAAATAAATAAATATAAAATTCGAGGGACATGACAATGTCCTGAACTGGAAAAAATAAAATTCCCAAGTGAGTGGGTAGCCTCCAGTATAAAATTTCCCCCATCATTTTAGTAGTGCATTTTAAAAAGTCTTAATAAATACCTGGAATATGTATTTTTCGTCCCAATTCCGGTTGCTACCATTCTCAAAATATAGGGGGCATGGCATCCTTCCCTACCCACTAGATCGGGCTTAGTGCTATACATAACTACCTCCCCCACCCCACCATTAGTCAAGCGATTGGCCTGTTTGGCTGCAGAGCAAAAAGACTTGGTTCGATTCCTGAATAACAAATGGATGTTCCTTTTCTAATGTATATTCTTTTTCTGCTGAGGACTCTCTTTTCTCACAGAAATTCTCGTTATTATATTGAAATTGGCGTTATTATATTGAAAGATTCTTCTAAGACCTTCGCGCGTAAAGGGCTGTTGAAGAATAATGTTTTTTCACTACATAAAAATGAAAAAGTTAAAGTCGAATTTCAGTTTAAAATATTTTTCAGTTTTCCTGATAAATCGATTATTCAAACACCATGCTTCAAATTAATTGCAATAATCGAAATTTACCTGTACAGTCGCTCAGAAAAGTATCCGAACGCTGTGGTTGTTTGCAGAATTCAGAAAAAATATCTGTCAACGATTTTTTTAGAAATTAGTGATCTGGCAACCTTCGTGTCAAGTGACATTAGACACGTGACACGAAGGTTGCCAGATCACTAATTTAAAAAAAAAATCGTTGCCAGATATTTTTTCTGAATTCTGTAATCAACCATAGTGTTCGGATATTTTTTTAATATATATAATGCGTATGGATATATAATGCAATGAATATGGAGCGTGTGCAGTTACCGTTCACAGTAAACTGGAGCGGTTGCGGTTAATGTTCACAGCACATTGGATCGTGTGAGCTCACAGAGACCTGGATCGTGTGAGCTCACTCACGGAAATATTGAGCGTGTGCAGTTACCGTTCACAGCA
The DNA here is from genome assembly GCA_038380435.1 of Ryuthela nishihirai. NCBI lineage: Eukaryota > Metazoa > Arthropoda > Arachnida > Araneae > Heptathelidae > Ryuthela > Ryuthela nishihirai. The sequence goes on along the minus strand of JAWZYU010000019.1, from coordinate 65,626,171 downwards.
AACTGGAGCGGTTGCGGTTAATGTTCACAGCACATTGGATCGTGTGAGCTCACAAAGACCTGGATCGTGTGAGCTCACTCACGGAAATATTGAGCGTGTGCAGTTACCGTTCACAGCAAACTGGAGCGTGTGCAGTAGCTGCACACGCTCCAGTTTGCTGTGAACGGTAACTGGAGCGTGTACAGTTGCTGTACACGCTTCAGATATTTTTCCTGAATTCTGCAATCACGTGACACGAAGGTTGCCAGATCACTAATTTCTAAAAAAGAATGGTTGCCAGATATTTTTTCTGAATTCTGTAATCAACCGTAGCGTCCGGATACTTTTTTTGAGCGACTGTACGACTGACAAAAATACACTTCCCAAATTTGTTTCTCTGGTTCATTTACAGCGTAATTTGCGTGAACTTAGGTACTGACAACTTTCTTTAATTCTTCCCAGTGACAAAACGGATCCGTCGCATCTTCACTCTCCTCGGCTGACTGACCCAAAGAGATGCACGCGCATCAGCATCTCTTACGAGCATTCATTAGCTTCCATTACCGAGCCGAGTTTCCTCTTGCAAATTAATGCATCGGAGATCTCATCTGGGGAGGGAAAAGAAGACAGATGATTCTACGTCTCGTCTCGCGAGACCTCTTGCCAACATCAGCACGAAGAGAGGAAACGTTCTCAACTCTTCTAACGGATACAAATGACGCCCGGATGCTGAGCCTGACTCTTCCATGTAGACGTTCAACATCCGTATGACTATGAACGAGACAGAGAAGTTATCCTGCATTCGATACACTCAAGTCTTACGTTCGAAACCTACTTTTCCCTTTTTTATATCGGATGATGAAATTCAACACGGACTGTTAAATTCAGAGTTCGGATAGGGATTGAAATCGGCAAGCTTCGTATAAGCCGAGTACGATCTTCCACTAACAATGTTTCGCATCAGAATGAGAAGAAGTATTTTCAGTTGGACACATTTTCAAAGTGGCCACAGCAGATTTTATTCAATAAGGTTCAATCGTTTTACCTCTGAACGGTGCTTTTTCGCTAAAAATGGTCTGCATGATTAATTTCTATCTTTGGACCCGAATGGTCCAAAGATATTAGGAGATAGATGGAAACCTATCATTAAGTTCATCTAATAGTTTTGGACCTCAAAGGCCCAAAGATATTAGGAGACAGATGGAAACTTCCAATTAAATCCATCTAATGATTTTCGGCCCCAACGCTGTTAGGAAACAGATAGAAACCTCTCATTAAGTCCATCTAATACTTTTTGGACCCCAAAGTCCCAAAGATATTAGAAAACCTCCAATTAAATTTATCTAATAGTTCTGGGCACCAACGCTGTTACGAGACAGATAGAAACCTCCCATTAAGTCCATCTAATGGTTTTCGGCCCCAACGCTGTTAGGAAACAGATAGAAACCTCTCATTAAGTCCATCTAATACTTTTTGGACCCCAAAGTCCCAAAGATATTAGAAAACCTCCAATTAAATTTATCTAATGGTTCTGGGCACCAACGTTGTTACGAGACAGATGGAAACCTCCCATTAAGTCCATCTAATGGTTTTCGGCCCCAACGCTGTTAGGAAACAGATAGAAACCTCTCATTAAGTCCATCTAATACTTTTTGGACCCCAAAGTCCCAAAGATATTAGAAAACCTCCAATTAAATTTATCTAATGGTTCTGGGCACCAACGCTGTTACGAGACAGATGGAAACCTCCCATTAAGTCCATCTAATGGTTTTCGGCCCCAACGCTGTTAGGAAACAGATGGAAACCTCTCATTAAGTCCATCTAATACTTTTTGGACCCCAAAGTCCCAAAGATATTAGGAAACCTCCAATTAAATTCATCTAATGGTTTTGGGCAGCAACGCTTTTAGGAGACAGATGGAAACCTCCCATTGAGTCCATCTAATGGTTTTTGGCCCCAACGCTTTCAGAAAAGAGATGGAAGCCTCGTATTAAGTCCATCTAATGTTTTTATACTCCAAAATTGTTAGGAGACAGATGGAAACCTCGTTCAGTTCATCTAATGGTTTTGGGTCCCAAAGATATTAGGAGACAGATGGAAACCTCCAATTAAGTCATCTAATGGTTTTTGGCCCCAAAGCTGTAAGGAGACAGATGGAAATCTCCCATTAAGTCCATTTAATGGTTTTAGACACTAACGCTGTTAGGAAAGAGATGGAAGCTCCCATTAAGTCCACCTAATGGTTTTGGGCCCAAAAGTTGTTCGTATACAAATGGAAGCCTGCCACTGAACAGCACTGTGTTAATGAACACTGGATATGGTTCTCCATACATGGGGCTCCAACTTAACGTAACATCCGATGGTGGGCGGTATTTCCAAACCCAAAGACATCCCCCTTTTCACCGGGAATAGGGTGGGAGTTAAGCAGAGAAAATCTAAACAGAGGCACAGTTGGGACTCGAACCTGGAAGCATCAGGTTACGTACTTAACTCGCAACCGATGGAGTTATCTGCCGGAGGTTTCTGAAAATGTCCTTCCACCAGGGAGCGTTCACATCAGACTGGCAAGAGGTAATATCATTGGCACACTCGAAATCGAAAGGGGGGATTACTACTAAGAAAATATGTTACTAATATTATTAAAATTAAATACCCCATCAAGCAGCTGCTTGCCACAGAGGTCTGACAGGAGCCTGTCAGTTTATATGCCATAGTAGAAGGTGTGTGAGGATGGCAGGACCTCAGGAACGTGTACAGCAACTATACACGCTACAGTTACCGTTCACAGCAAACTGGAGCGTGTACAGTTACTGCACACGCTCCAGTTTGCTGTGAACGGTAACTGCACACGCTCAGTATTTCTGTGAGTGGGCCCACACGATCCAGGTTTTTGTGAGCTCACACGATCCAATGTATATAAAATAAAAATAAATCCCCCTTCAAGCAGCTGCTTGCCACAGAGATCTGACAGAGAGCCTGTCAGTTTATATGCCACAGTAGGTCTGAGAGGATGGCAGGACCTCAGCAGAAAAACGACACATACATCCATGCCTTACCCGGGGCTCGAACCCAGCTCCCTTAGATCATAGCCAAGCGTGCTAACCACTCGGCCACGGGACGGCTACTAATATTAATGATTTATAATTTATCTTCCTTTTTCAAAAGAGGCTTTGCGCCGATTGCTGATAATTCTGGTTGTTTCTTTGACCAAGCAGTAGAGCTTCAGGGAGAAACAGGGAGACAATCTCCACAAAGCAAAATGGTAGAAATGAATTTATCAATGATGTATATTTTTTCAAGATTAATATTAAATCCCAGTCAAAATGTTCGTCAGTTCTGACAAAAGTCTAAAATTATAACCTTAGCACTGTAATCTGTTTCAAGATATTCTGATGAAACAAACACGGTTAGGGATAGAGAGAGAACTGAGACGAAAACACTGCTGTCTTAGAACTGTCACAGCATCCACTGCGCAGTCTCAAAGCCTTCCTTATGCTATTCACGCTACGTCATTGCTTTAACCCCGTGTTTCCCAACGTGGGGCAATTTGATTGTCAAGGGGGGCAATTCGAAAATGGACTCGTTCAGAGTTTAACCGTATGGCGGCCGTAGGATTAGTGATACCGGACAAAAGAAAACCCAAAGATTACATTGTTAGTCGTCATTATCCTTCTTCAAGAAAACTATGAGGGCGCCCATTGCCCTTGCCAAGAATCAATACAAATTACAGAGGGTATTAGGCTAGTGATCTAAGGGACCTGGGTTCGAGCCCCGGGTAAGGCGTGGATGTATGTGTCGTTTTTCTGCTGAGGTCCTGCCATCCTCTCAGACCTTCTACTTGGCATATAAACTGACAGGCTCCTGTCAGACCTCTGTGGCAAGCAGCTGCTTGAGGGGGTATTTATTTATTTTTTATTTATTAGGACGAACATAGTACCTTCCTTTTTGCCTTTGTGAGGTGGCTCATCTTAGAAAAATCTTTCATTAAAATTTTTTCGTACTTGAATTTTAGTTCTCCATTATGTTTTGAAAATTTACTTATTGTGTTTCCTCTACAATTCCCTAGTGACTTCTTCCTGAAACCTATCATTTAAGTTACTTCAACGAACAATTTAATTTTACATAGGGGGAGGGAACATAAGAATTTTAGAAAGGCTTAAGTGGGGTAAGCCGTCCCATGGCCGAGTGGTTAGCACGCTTGGCTACTTATCTAAGGGACTCTGGGTTCGAGCCCCGGGTAAGGCATGGATGTGTGTGTTGTTTTTCTGCTGAGGTCCTGCCATCCTCACAGACCTTCTACTCTGGCATATAAACTGACAGGCTGCTGTCAGACTTCTGTGGCAAGCAGCTGTTTGAGGGGGGATTTAAGTGGGGCATAGCACAAAAAAGGTTGGGAAATACTGCTTTAACCAGTCTCCAAACAAAAATATACCCCTGCTTGATTTATTGCGTGATTTCATAAAGACTTAACTATTAATTTATAACTGATCTTCTTCCACATCTGCGAAGTTGGAAATTTAATGGATTTAAGACAGATTTAATAGAAATTATCCTTTACTTCATTATCACTTCTACATTAGAGAATTTTCGTAATTTTTTCCTCCAAAGTTTCTGCCGTATTTGCACAATACATCACTCTGCAGACTGTGTCGAAATTAGTTTGTTCAAAGTACCTTTGAACCCCCTCCCCCCCCATAAAATTGATATTGATCGAAGAAAATGTGTAAGCTCTGGAATGCAAAGTGGAGATGTGAGGACTGGAATAATGTCGGTAAGAAAAAAAAAGGGAGTTGTTTGAATCCTACTTTTTCTTTTCTTATGATTATCGAAAAATACTTAGGAGTGAATAAGAAAGTTTTCACTTCTTTTGCAGACCTAGAGAAGACATATGACAGAGTGCATTGAAATATGGAAGTTCGTGAATGCTTGCAGAAATATTACGGAAACTTAGAGAGAGCAATATATGAAACTGCCCAGACTGGGACACAAGAATGTTCACTTATTTCTTTAGATATAAGTGAATCAATCTATTTCCAAATTTCTGTTCATTATATTCAGAGACAGATTTCTGCGACGCAAAAATAATTGTTTGCTTCACCTTCTGACAGCACTTTTATGCACACAATAAGGACAGCTCTCAAGTACAGTCGCTCAAAAAAGTATCCGAACACTGGGGTTGATTACAATTAAAGGAGTTCTTTGAACTGATCTTGGCAACCTTCGTGTCACGTGACACGAAAGTTTGCCAAATCATTAATTTCTAAAAAAAAATCGTTGCCAGATATTTTTTCTGAATTCTGCAATCAACCATAGTGTTCGGATATTTTTTAATATATATTAATCAACCATAAAAATAATTTTAAAAAAAATATAAATACCCCCTCAAGCAGCTGCTTGCAACAGAGGTCTGACAGGAGCCTGTCAGTTTATATGCCATAGTAGAAGGTCTGAGCATAGTGTTCGGATATTTTTTAATATATATAATGCGTATGAATATATAATGCAATGAACATGGAGCGTGTGCAGTTACCGTTCACAGCAAACTGGAGCGGTTGCGGTTAATGTTCACAGCACATTGGATCGTGTGAGCTCACAAAGACCCGGATCGTGTGGGCTCACTCACGGAAATATTGAGCGTGTGCAGTTACCGTTCACAGCAAACTGGAGCGGTTGCGGTTAATGTTCACAGCACATTGGATCGTGTGAGCTCACAAAGACCTGGATCGTGTGGGCTCACTCACGCAAATATTGTGCGTGTGCAGTTACCGTTCACAGCAAACTGGAGCGGTTGGGGTTAATGTTCACAGCACATTGGATCGTGTGAGCTGACAAAGACCTGGATCGTGTGGGCTCACTCACGGAAATATTGAGCGTCTGCATTTACCGTTCACAGCAAACTGGAGCGTGTGCAGTTCTGTACACGCTCCAGTTTGCTGTGAACGGTAACTGGAGCGTGTACAGTTGCTGTACACGCTCCAGATATTTTTCTTGAATTCTGTAATCACATGACACGAAGGTTGCCATATTAACTAATTTCTAAAAAAATCGTTGCCAGATATTTTTTCTGAATTCTGTAATCAATCATAAATGTTGGGACACTCTTTTGAGCGACTGTACGTAGAGTTGAAACTAATTGAGCCATGCATTTCTGATCTCGGTTATATAAATCCTGTCGATGGTTTAATTCTGAACGAAGAAGGGTGGAGAGGGGTGGGGGAATCGCTCAAAACAGTACAGTCGCTCAAAAAAGTATCCGGACACTATGGTTGATTACAGAATTCATAAAAAATATCTGGCAACGATTTTTTTAGAAATTAGTGATCTGGCAACCTATGTGTCACGTGACACGAAGGTTGCCAGATCACTAATTTCTTTTTTCAGATTTCTGATTTAACCTTAGCCAGATTTCTAATTTCACTGGTGAATACGACTTTAAATCCCATCAAGAGGACGACGACCTTTCAAAGATCACTGTCGTTCTCTTCTTCACCAGGGATAGAACGAGGTTTATCAGAAATAAATCTCAACGTTGTCACAGTTGAGACCCGAACAGGAACTGCCTATTACGAACCTGGACCCTACTAACTGAAGCAACTCCAATTCAATGCCTGAATCGTTAAAAATTGCAAGAAAAACAATATCTGGCAGTTTTCCGTCTCTTTCTTCCCCTCTCCTTCCCCCCACCTCTGGGGGCGGGGATGGCTCAGTCGGTAGCGCGCCTGGCTCGTAATCTGTAGTTCCCAGGTTCGAGTCCCAGCTGGGTCACCGTTGAGATTTATCTCCGCTAAACTCCCTGCCCACGGTCAGTAGGGGACACCGATGGGCTTGGAAATGCTGCCGTCCATCGGATGGGACGTTAAGCCGTGGCCCGGTGTGCGGGAGAGAGTCATACCCTATGCACGTTAAAGAACACGCTGGATGGCCTTGACGGGACGCTACCATCTGTCTCCCAACAGCGGCCCACTGTTGCAGTGGATCTCCTCCTCCAACTTATCTGAGCCTTCGGGGTCCTTGTGACCTGGCCATTTAGCCCATGGTGTGCAAAAAAGTGCCGCTCAGAGGTAAAACAACCCAACGTTAAAGAACACGCTGGATGGCCTTGACGGGACGCTACCATCTGTCTCCCAACAGCTGTTCCAGTGAGTCCCCTCCACCAAACTTCTCTGAGCCTTCGGGGTCCATGTGACCTAGCCATTTAGCCCATGGTGTGCAAAAAAGTGCCGCTCAGAGGTAATACAACCCAATGCTAAAGAACTCACTGGATGGCCTTGACGGGACGCTACCATCTGTCTCCCAACAGCTGTTCCAGTGAGTCCCCTCCTCCAACCTTCTCTGAGTCTTCGGGGTCCATGTGACCTGGCCATTTAGCCCATGGTGTGCAAAAAAGTGCCGCTCAGAGGTAATACAACCCAATGTTAAAGAACAAACTGGATGGCCTTGACGGGAGGCTACCATCTGTCTCCCAACAGCTGTTCCAGTGAGTCCCCTCCTCCAACCTTCTCTGAGCCTTCGGGGTCCATGTGACCTGGCCATTTAGCCCATGGTGTGCAAAAAAGTGTCGCTCAGAGGTAATACAACCCAATGTTAAAGAACACACTGGATGGCCTTGACGGGACGCTACCATCTGTCTCCCAACAGCTGTTCCAGTGAGTCCCCTCCTCCAACCTTCTCTGAGCCTTCGGGGTCCATGTGACCTGGCCATTTAGTCCATGGTGTGCAAAAAAGTGCCGCTCAGAGGTAATACAACCCAATGTTAAAGAACACACTGGATGGCCTTGACGGGACGCTACCATCTGTCTCCCAACAGCCGTTCCAGTGAGTCCTCTCCTCCAACCTTCTCTGAGCCTTCGGGGTCCATGTGACCTGGCCATTTAGTCCATGGTGTGCAAAAAAGTGCCGCTCAGAGGTAATACAACCCAATGTTAAAGAACACACTGGATGGCCTTGACGGGACGCTACCATCTGTCTCCCAACAGCTGTTCCAGTGAGTCCCCTCCTCCAACCTTCTCTGAGCCTTCGGGGTCCATGTGACCTGGCCATTTAGTCCATGGTGTGCAAAAAAGTGCCGCTCAGAGGTAATACAACCCAATGTTAAAGAACACACTGGATGGCCTTGACGGGACGCTACCATCTGTCTCCCAACAGCCGTTCCAGTGAGTCCTCTCCTCCAACCTTCTCTGAGCCTTCGGGGTCCATGTGACCTGGCCATTTAGTCCATGGTGTGCAAAAAAGTGCCGCTCAGAGGTAATACAACCCAATGTTAAAGAACACACTGGATGGCCTTGACGGGACGCTACCATCTGTCTCCCAACAGCTGTTCCAGTGAGTCCCCTCCTCCAACCTTCTCTGAGCCTTCGGGGTCCATGTGACCTGGCCATTTAGTCCATGGTGTGCAAAAAAGTGCCGCTCAGAGGTAAAACAACCCAACCGAATCCCCACCTCTGAAATTTAGCGAAATGACACCCACGCTATAAGTGCATTCATAAATCAATCTTTGGGCTTTTGTTGGTTCAGAACTAGATCGAAATCTTCCTTTGCTTTTCGTTCTCTCTCTCTCATCCGTAACAGTGTTCCTCTTCCAGGGTAGATTGTGCGTTAGGATACACCTATGTCATTGCCGATATCACCTCCAAATGCTCTTTCTGCAGCAGATAAAGCTCGCGGCGCCAATCTTCAAGTTTAAAGGAGATTCTTTCGCCATATTCCAACTTCTGGCGAATATTCCGATGGGGCGCGATTTCGCGTTTAAGAGTTAGTGGTAGTGTCGGCGACGCGAAATGTGCCATTCCTTCGGTAAATGCCTGCGTTACTTTACGTCCAGCATCGGGTCGGTTCCGAAGAATGCTCCCGCGCATGCTCAGTAGGGTTCATAACCCTCCTCTCTCTTGGCTAAGCAGAAGAGAGTTTCAAGAGTAATGCCTTCTGCCGCGCGCTCCCCTCCCAAGCAGCTCAATATGCGATATTCGCGCTCGGCAAGCTCGCACTTATCGCTGACGAACAGGAATTTTTCTTCAAATGGTCCAACTCTGGGAGACAACAAACTGCCGAGGAATTCCGATCTTCGGCGTTCGTTCCTTTCCAGCAAATGAACGCATGTGCGTTTTCGTGTGCAGATTGGTCGATGGAATTTCTCAGTCGAACGGATGAAGTTTGAAGGAGTTAAAATACAAATTCAGATCAAATGCATCCACCATTTGATGCGCATGATAAAATGTGTTATTATTTATTTCTTAGCCTGAATTGATCTTTTAATCAATTTATAATGTACGGAAAAAATCGGAGCTTGCCAGGCTATTTACGTCATGTTCTTAGCTCCGAGTCTCCCCTGTGCAAATGTTGAGATTTTTTCCATTTACTTTCACCCCAGCCTCGGTGAGTAAAGGGGATACCGATGGCTTTGGAAAGGTCACCGTTCGTCGGAGGGAACGTTAATCCGTGGCCCCGTTCGTGTTCAAAAGAGAATACACTAGATGTTTTTGAAAGGATGATTCCGTCTAATTCCTAGTAGCTGACCAATGGATGTTCTTCTCCTACCAGCTCCGAGCCCTTGGGATCCTTGTGACCTGGTCATTTCTCTTACTGTGTGCCATAAAAGTTCCACTCACAAGTAAAAGGCTCGTAATCTGTAGTTCCCAGGTTCGAGTCCCAGCTGGGTCAGCGTTGAGATTTATCTCTGAAAAATTCCCCGCCCTGCCCACGGTCAGTAGGGGACACCGATGGAAAGGCCGCCGTCCGTCGGATGGGACGTTAAGCCGTGCCCCTTGTGCGGGAGAGCCATACCCTGTGCACGTTAAAGAACACGCTGGATGGCCTTGACGGGAGGCTACCATCTGTTTCCCAACAGCTGTTCCAGTGGGTCCCCTCCCCCAACCTTCTCTGAGCCTTCGGGGTCCATGTGACCTGGCCATTTAGCCCATGGTGTGCAAAAAAGTGCCGCTCAGAGGTAAAACAACCCAACCCAACCCGACAGCTGTTCCAGTGTTTCCCCTTACACAACCTTCTCTGAGCCTTCGGGGTCCTTGTGACCTGGCCATTTAGTCCATGGTGTGCAAAAAAGTGCCGCTCAGAGGTAAAACAACCCAACCCAACCCGACAGCTGTTCCAGTGTTTCCCCTTACACAACCTTCTCTGAGCCTTCGGGGTCCATGTGACCTGGCCATTTAGCCCATGGTGTGCAAAAAAGTGCCGCTCAGAGGTAAAACAACCCAACCCGACAGCTGTTCCAGTGGTTCCCCTTACACAACCTTCTCTGAGCCTTCGGGGTCCTTGTGACCTGGCCATTTAGCCCATTGTGTTCAAAAAAGTGCCGCTCAGAGGTAAAACAACCCAACCAACTCACAAATAAAAGCAACTGAACAGAAAATCTCGTAGCGAAAAATAATTTGTTTACCGTTAACTTACAAACGCAAACATGAATCAATTGTACGTGTGACCAACTGAGGCCTAACGATCCATGAAGCAGCTTTTCGATCGATCTCGGTTCCTCTAAATTCCTCGATTCTCACACAAACGATTCAGATTCTATTTTGTCTTCTATCCTCTGTTAACATCTGTTTCCAATACATTAATGCAATGGGTTTTACCTCACTTGTCGGGCTTTCATTTTCTTAAATTTCTCCCAACACCCACTCTTGACTTAGAAAGAGAACCCAAGGATCATAACTCCTTTCTCTTCAGCATCGCGTTTCAGTCATTCACTTCGAAAGCAAAAAACGGATAAAAGGAAAATGGCTCAAATAAGTAGGGCAGTGGAATAAATAAAGTTTAAAAAGGGCAGGAAATAACCCAATGATTCACTTATTGATAAAATAACCTTCGCTAACGGTTCCGGGGCGGGGGTGGCTCAGTCGGTAGCGCGTCAGGCTCGTAATCTGTAGTTCCCAGGTTCGAGTCCCAGCTGGGTCAGCGTTGAGATTTATCTCCGCAAAATTTCCCGCTCTGCCCACGGTCAGTAGGGGACACTGAAGGGCTTGGAAAGGCCGCCGTCCGTCGGATGGGACGTTAGGTCGTGGCCCCGTGTACGGGAGCCATACCCTGTGCACGTTAAAGAACACGCTGGATGGCCTTGACGGGAGGCTACCATCTGTCTCCCAACAGCTGTTCCAGTGGGTCCCCTCCCCCAACCTTCTCTGAACCTTCGGTGTCCATGTGACCTGGCCATTTAGCCCATGGTGTGCAAAAAAGTGCCGCTCAGAGGTAAAACAACCCAACGTTAAAGAACACGCTGGATGGCCTTAATGGGAGGCTACCATCTGTCTGCTAACAGCCATTCCAGTGGGTCCCCTTCCCCAATCTTCTCTGAGCCTTCGGGGTCCATGTGACCTGGCCATTTAGTCCATGGTGTGCAAAAACGTGCCGCTCAGAGGTAAAACAACCCAACCCAACTCGCTAACGGTTCCTTTCGAAAACGGATTCACTTAATCTCCTGATACGCAATTAATTTCGAAATTGAGAGCAGAAAAAATATCCTGTTCTATTCCACCTGAGGGACTGCATCGCCTGGTTCGTCGATGTTCTCTAATTTCCCAACGCTCCACGATTCAATGAAGGAGGAGGCCAACTTCATCAGTCCACTCTCTTGGATTGATGGAGGTGGAGGAGAACTTCTGGTCTCGGCGAAGAGAGTCGCTACCTCACTCTGGTCAACGCAATATAAGTCGTTTTCTGCTTTATCAAGTCCAAATTTCCCGTAAGCTGTTTTTTTGCTATGGAAACGTTTCAAATACACTCAGTACCATTGCGTTATGTGAAAGAGAAATCTCATTTCGAAGCTCATTTATCTTTTATGGAAAAAATGTCGCTCGAGATAATTTCAAGATCTCACTGAAAAATCTTTGATTCCCGATAAACAATATTAGTCCAATAAAGGGTTGTGGAGCTGGAACATTTAATATTAGACATTGCAAGAAGTAATACGTAAAAAGTTGATAGAAACAAATAATAACTGTTATAAAAAAGAAATAATTTTCTTAAATATAATTTTAGTTGGTTGTTTTCTCTCTGAGCGGCACTTTTATTGCACACCATGGACTAAATGGCCAGGTCACATGGACCCCGAAGGCTCGGAGAAGGTTGGGGGAGGGGACCCACTGGAACAGCTGTTGGGAGACAGATGGTAGCCTCCCGTCAAGGCCATCCAGCGTGTTCTTTAACGTTGGGTTGTTTTACCTCGGAGCGGCACTTTTTTGCACACCATGGGCTAAATGGCCAGGTCACATGGACCCCGAAGGCTCGGAGAAGGTTGGGGGAGGGGACCCACTGGAACAGCTGTTGGGAGACAGATGGTAGCCTCCCGTCAAGGCCATCCAACGTGTTCTTTAACGTTGGGTTGTTTTACCTCTGAGCGTCACTTTTTTGCACACCATGGGCTAAATGGCCAGGTCACATGGACCCCGAAGGCTCGGAGAAGGTTGGGGGAGGGGACCCACTAGAATAGCTGTTGGGAGACAGATGGTAACCTCCCGTTAAGGCCATCCAGCGTGTTCTTTAACGTGCACAGGGTATGGCTCTTCCACACACGGAGCTACGGCTTAACGTCCCATCCGACGGACGGCGGCCTTTCCAATCCCATCGGTGTCCCCTACTGACCGTGGACATGGCGGGGGAGTTTTTCGGAGATAAATCTCAACGCTGACCCAGCTGGGACTCGAACCTGGGAACTACAGATTACGAGCCTGGCGCGCTACCGGCTGAGCCACCCCCGCCCCATATATATATATATAATTTTAATAGTTTCTCTACGGATTCTTCTTCAGTTTTTGTCAGTTTAAGAATAAAAAGTGAACTGGACGAACACAAAGCAGCACCTGTTGTTGGGAGTGAGAATGGCTCAGTCGGTAGCGCGCCACCTCCTAATCTGCTGGCACCAGGTTCGAGTCCTAGCTGAGCTAGCGTTGAGATTTATCTCCGCAAAACTCCCCGCTCCGCTCTCGGTCAGTAGGGGACATCGATGGGCTTGGGATAGACCGCCGTCCGTCGGATGGGACGTTAAGTCGTGGCCCCGTGTGCGGGAGAGACATACCCCGTGCACGTTAAAAAACACGTTGGATGGTCTTGACGGGAGACTACCCTCTGTCTCCCAACAGCTGTTACAGTGGGTCCCCTCCCCCAACCTTCTCTGAATCTTCGGGGTCCATGTGACCTGGCCATTTAGCCCATGGTGTATAAAAAAGTGCCGCTCAGAGGTAAAACAACCCAACCCAACCCGTGTGCGTTAAAAAACACGCTGGATGGTCTTGACGCGATGCTACCCTCTGTCTCCCAACAGCTGTCCATTAGGTCTTCTTTCCCAACTTTTCTGAACCTTCGGGGTCCTTGTGACCTGGTCATTTAGACGTTCTTACTTCAATAACTCTTTAAATATCAAACGAATATTGCTGAAAAATCGAGATTTGAGCGAGATCTTTAATTGATCTCCAGTGACCGTTTATATCAAATGCTTATTTTCAATTTATTCTTCAATTTCAATGCTAGAGGGAGCTTTCAATGTGACTTTCCATTTACGTGACATGGAAGCGCCCCAATACTTTTGGTAATATAGTGTAGATGATTTAGAAGAAGGGGAATTAAAAATCGTTGAAATAAAAATTTGCAAAAATACGCTTTCCAGAATTATTTTTAGATCTTCAGCATTTTTTACATATTCACCCAATTAACAATAACAGTTGTTTATTTATTATCAAGTAACAAAAAATACTTGAAAGGCAAACGTTTTTTTTTTTAAAGAATATAATTTTTATTCATAAGAGTAAAGAATGCAAATACATTTACAATTTGACCCGCAAAGCTAAATAGCTTATCTGCAGGAAAATGAATAAATTATTCAGACTGCTTTATATGATTTAGAATAAATAAAACACCCCTCAAGCAGCTGCTTGCCACAGATTTCTGACAGAAACCTATCAATATAATAGGCCATAGACCAACAAGGCCTGTGAAGGTAAGGCCAAACTTTAGTAGAAAGAAAATACATTCTGGCATCATAACATCTGGCAACAATCTGGTTGCAAGGTACGTTGTTTTTCTGTTGTGTGGTGAAATAATTGAACATTCTGTAATAATTTGGGTACGTATTTAAAAAATATTTGTCGAAATGATTTTATTAGTGGTTAAATAGGTATATGTGACCTGAAAAGAACAATAGTAACTGATCGTTATGGCATAAATTCTAAAAAACCTATGATCTCTGTTACGCTGATAGAAAAAAACTTGAGACACTTAGCGCCATCTATTAGTCATTACAAGTATTAAAAATTTTACAGTATTTCTAATATGGCATATAAGAAGGAAATTATTTGTGTACTTTGTCACAATGTTATTTTTGAAGAAATTGAGATGCTTTTTTGTGAGAATGGTTGCAAAGGTTTATTCCATTCTTCATGTGTCGGTGTTAGTGACAGCAAAGGTAGGAATATGTTCAAAGAGAAAAAGAAATGGATCTGCCCTCAATGCATTAGGAAAAGGTCAATTTAAATGCAACAGAGATCAGGTAAGTAATAGAGAAGCATGTCAACAAACAGTTACAGATTAGCAGTCTGTAAATAAAACATCCCTCATTATGTAACAGACATTCTAACTTCTTTCAGAGCTGAAATTAAAGAAACTATTGCTGCCATTAGAAAGGACATCACTGGTATTAGAAGTAATATAACGCATAAAGCAATCCTTAGAATATAATTACAATATGATACGAGATCACATAAAGTCATTTAATGATTTTAAGGTACAGTTTCAGTTGTTAAGAAAAGAAAATCAGACATTAATGAAACAAAATCAAGATATGAAAAAGCAACTGAAAGAACTTAGAGCTGATGTAAATGAATTCAAAACAAGATTTCGGTTGGGTTGTTTTACCTCTGAGCGGCACTATTTTTGCTCACCATGGGCTAAATGGCCAGGTCACATGTACCCCGAAGGCTCAGAGAAGGTTGGGGGAGGGGACCCACTGGAACAGCTGTTGGGAGACAGATGGTAGCCTCCCGTCAAGACCATCCAGCGTGTTCTTTAACGTGCACAGGGTATGGCTCTCTCGCACACGGGGCCACGACTTAACGTCCCATCCGACGGACGGCGGCCTTTACCAAGCCCATTGGTGTCCCCTACTGACCGTGGGCAGGGAGGGGAATTTTGCGGAGATAAATCTCAACACTGACCCAGCTGGGACTCGAACCTGGGAATTACAGATTACCAGCCTGGCGCGCTACCGACTGAGCCACCCCCGCCCCTATCCAAGCCCATCGGTGTCCCCTACTGACCGTGGGCAGGGAATTTTGCGGAGATAAATCTCAACACTGACTCAGCTGGGGTGCGGGGGGGGGGGGGGGGGGGGGGGGGGCTCAGCTTATCTGACTTTTAACTTTGATTAATTTATTATTTTTTTTTATTAATATATTATTATTTTAATAATTAATTTATTTAACTTTGACCCGAGGGGATCCCCTTGGGTCAAAGTCCAGGTGGTGACGTCATAGGGGGGAAAGCACTAGTGGGGGATCCCTAAGGTGGCACAATACTACTGAAAATCCCGCTAGGTGGCGCTCTGAGCAAAGGCTTCAAGTTTCTCTCGTCTGTCCCAAGGTCTAATAGTAACTGTGTCGCCATCTAGTGGCTGAAAATGTAATTAAAATTAAAGTATTCAGGTTTTTTTTTTTAATTTTTAGGTAGAAAGCACTTCACCATTTTAGGTAGAAAGCACTTCAACATTATGTTACTTTCCAATAACTAGGCTGTATTAATTCGTTTTGTATATAGAATACGTTGATTACAATATATTAAGTATATAGTGTTAAAAGAAATTCAATTAAAATTCTTTATTTTCCCTTAAATTGTAAGAAAATGTTTTAAAGCGGATTTGGAGATACATTTAAACAGGAAATATTGCTCACATTACTTCCAATTGGGATACTTAACTGTTGAATGAAAAAAAATTAGTAATTAATGCGTAAACTACTGAAAAAATGTGTAATATTGAAACACAGAGCATGTCATATTTAAGTATCAGAGATACATGTTGATACGTTCGCTAGTCTTTTTTTTTTCTTATGTGCAATGCTAAAAAAAAAACAGGAAATCGTCTGTATTTCTTGATATTAAGCAGCTGAAATTAGTGGTGAATTTTCGCTATTTTACAATGTATTTAATGTAGGTAAGCATATTATTTTTTTATCTCAGTCGTTAAAAATCTGGGAATTAAATGTATTTTTTTTACAGTTGAAATAAGTGGTGAATTAACTGAGTAATTCGAATAACGGTATGAAAATCCTATTTTTTTTATTCATAGGAAATAAAATTCGTCTGTACACCTCTGTATTATATACCGGAAATTATCCTTTATTCTAAAGTATTAATATTCAGTAAAACACTTTATCGCTAAATGGCTGATGCAATAATTTCGATTATTTCTCTGTAAAAAACTACGTAAAGTTCTCTTCTCTGCAAAGTAAAAAAAAATAAGAATTTCATTCCGTGCTGATAATTTTCTCATAAACACAGCACTCGGTGCCATTTATTGAAGTCTTCCACTTCTGAGAAGTGATCGCTTCAAAAAAAACGTTGATTTCGAGATGGCTCGATTCAGGCCATGTGTAATGAACTAGCAAGCAAGCGAGTTACGATAACTTGGAAAGGAAATCTTTTTGTAGAGAGATACATTTAAACAGGAAATATTGCTCACATTACTTCCAATTGGGATACTTAACTGTTGAATGAAAAAAAAATTAGTAATTAATGCGTAAACTACTGAAAAAATGTGTAATATTGAAACACAGAGCATGTCATATTTAAGTATCAGAGGTACATGTTGATACGTTCGCTAATCTTTTTTTTTTTCTTATGTGCAATGCTAAAAAAAAACAGGAAATCGTCTGTATTTCTTGATATTAAGCAGCTGAAATTAGTGGTGAATTTTCGCTATTTTACATTGTATTTAATGTAGGTAAGCATATTATTTTTTTTTATCTCAGTCGTTAAAAAACTGGGAATTAAATGTATTTTTTTACAGTTGAAATAAGTGGTGAATTAACTGAGTAATTCGAATAACGGTATGAAAATCCTATTTTTTTTTTTATTCATAGGAAATAAAATTCGTCTGTACACCTTGTATTATATACCGGAAATTATCCTTTATTCTAAAGTATTAATATTCAGTAAAACACTTTATCGCTAAATGGCTGATGCAATAATTTCAATTATTGATCTGTAAAAATCTACGTAAAGTTCTCGTCTCTGCAAAGTAAAAATTAGAATTACATCTCGTACTGATAAATTTTTCATAAACACAGCACTCAGCGCATTTATTGAAGTCCCGGTGCTTTTGAGAGGTGATTGCTTTAAAAAAAAAAGACGTTGATTTCTAGGAGGCTCGTTCCGGTAACAAGCAAGCAAGCGAGTTACGATAACTTTGAAAGGAAATCTTATATTTTCATCACTTCTTAATACTCGAGAACGTAACTACATTGTGAAATTATAAGTAATGTTTGATAAACCATGAAAATTTAGAGAATTACTAACCTTTTATTATAAGTGTAATCCCAGAAATGGATTCCCAGAAGGGCTTTCTCCCAGTGACTGAGTGAACTGGTTCCACGACGTGTTATAACTCAATTCTGGCGCTGTAATGACTCAACATGAGTGCCACGGGCAAAAGTCACGTGAGAAGCGGCTAACGCTTGTTCATCGCTCCACTTGCCAAGGATAAGACTCAGAAATTCAGGCGACACATATATTGCATTTAAAAATTTTTATTGATTTCAAAGTATTAGGTGAAACAATGACAATGCGTGCACATGTAATGATTTCCATTGGTTTACAATTTTATACATTTCACAATGATGCTTTTTCACATTGATTATACTTTACAGCCTGCTTACAAAAAAAAAAATGCAGGTTAACAGAGGAAATGGTTGTTTACATACAGCTATCTACATATAATAATAACATGTAATATTTTTACATATATAGGGGGTTATATGCATACATTTGGATAAAATTATCATATTTTTTATACATAAATAGCTCAAACATATTAAAAATCACAGTGAAATATTCTTTTTTTTCTGTTATGTTATTTTTTCATTGTTTTGTAGTGACCGTACGAAAGGGTGTCATAACCATTTTCTAAAATATATCTTTTATCGTCAAATGGTGACAGACCAAGTTTTACACCTTTCACTGTATGAAGATGATGGTTGCTACTTTGAATCCTTGTCAAATCTACTCGACAAGGTGATTTGTTTATTAGGCAGTTTCTGTAATCCTTGTGAGGAAGGGTTCTTTTTACGATGTATTTGGGGACTCCTTTCCCAGTCTTCTTCTCCTCATGTAAACTCTGAAGGGAATACATTTTAGAACGAAGGCCTGCAAATTGTTTGATAGGTACTCCCGAAAGTTCATCTTTCATTTTACCTAGTACCTTTTTATTATGTGTACTATGCAAAACATGATCAATGTGATAGTCGGACGTGTCAAAATGATCTATATCGTCTTTCATATCAGCATACACGTCCTCGGTTTGAAGCTCGTAGCACAGTGAATCTGTATCAGTGAACAATAATTTAGCTTTTTCTCCATATTTCGGACTAATATAGTCATAATGAAAGCTATACATCAATAGTTTACTAATATCTAGAATACTGAAACCAGCATAAATAGGCTTGTTGAGTTTCAATTTAGTTAGCTTTGATTGCACACATGCAAGGTCGTTGTCAAAAACACGAAAAGCGTGAAAAGCAGGGGATGCTACGAGTTTACATACTCTCTTCGGGCTCTGAGTCAATTCAATTTTCACTCGATTTCTCAAATTTTCCATCGTTTTTCCAAACACAGCATTATTCATCAGTTTGAAGAAGTCCTTCTCGAAGTCGTTTCTAGCTTTCTTCCGCTGATCTGTATTAAATTCTATATATGGTTTTAGCCAGCAAGACTGATTAAATTCTAAAACGCGATGTATGTTCTTCAGCTGCATACCGAAGGTTAAATATTGTTTGAGATTTCGATAATGAAGGACATATTTTTCCTTAGAATTTAGATTTGGGGCTAATTTCACGACTGATTGGTTTGTATTTATTCCAAGGCTTTGGGCAACCTCTTGACAATATGGGGATAGCATGCTGCTGGTAATCTGAAGTTTCTCAGGGGCTAGTGGATAATCATTATGCTTGTCGTGTAGAGAAACTGGATAATCTAAATCAACTTCCAATATGTATCCTTTATTCGCATCATCAGCAATTGTCGTAATATTTAGATATTCTATTTCTTCTTTATTAAGCCATTGAAAATCGCTTTGAGGGAGACATTGTGACATTGCCCATCCATAAAGATTGTTGGCATCATAGTACATAATGTATTTAGAGGGTAACTGAGGATCATAGGTGTCCAAATATTTGTTGTTTGCAGTACTAAGACGATTGCATATCACAGAAATCCCGCCTCGTATGCCTTTTTCCAGGAAAAGGTAATTGTAGGGTCAGTTATCAGCTCAAGATTTACATTTGTCATTTTTAAGCATGCTTGCCAGGCTAATCCGGGAGCTGTGTAAACATGACAGGGATCGATTTCATAGTATCTGATGCATAGTTTTCTGAAACTTTCGAAAACATCTGCTAAGAGGAGCACGTCTGTCTTCAGGTACAAGTTATGATACTGGCCTAGATTTTTTATGTTGAATGTATTCCACACTCTTATTGCATGGGTGTAGTCTTCTTCCCCTAACGCTTCTTCTGTGAGTTGGTTGTAAAATGCTTCACGTGGTGGTAATACTGTTTCTTCAAACTTTTCACTGTTGTCGATATAATCATAGGGGTAAACTCCTTTTCTCAGAACCAAGTGTAACCTTTCGAGTTCAACGTGATCCTTTAAAATATGGAACTCATCTGGTGATAAATTGTTTACTAGCTTCTCAAGGGATGTGCTTAAAAACTGATAGGAGTCTATAAAATGTAATGTTCCCAGGGAGAAGGCTATGTATGTTTCCATGTTATTGGGAATGCAATTAATCTTCTTATTTTTGATTCTGCCGATTCCCTGCATAATAAGATGGCTGTCATATCCCTTTAGATTGTGAAAGATAACTGGAATCCTATTGGTTAACTTAAAGTTCAGATCACAGGAATTATGGGCGGCTCCTCGGAATTTACCTGTTATATGATCGTGATCTCTCACACGATCTGCTCCTAGGACACGCTTACAAATATGACAGTCAGTAGCGTTGCGAAATGATTCCTCTTCATGATTCGAGAGTTGCATTGGCTTTTATCATCGATAGTAAATTTTTGATGTTTTCTTCTTCTTTAAGCAGACGTTCTAAAAATTCTTCTACTGCATTAGGACCTCTATAAACTACCGGAGGTTTATAGCTGCAGCCATCAGGTCCAACAACAAGATATGCAAATCCACAGGGTTCATGATTTGCCGTGATAGTGGTGTGAGATTTTTCAGGGTTAGGCATACAAGTGTCCACTTTCACTAGGAATGATTCAAAGTCGGCATAAATCACGTATGGAACAGGCTGCTGAAACTTAAAATTTGTGAATTTCAGCCATTTCTCTTCTTCAGTTGGGAATTCTACTCTCTGAGATCCATGTTCTTGACAATATGTGATATGATCCTTCAAGAGTGATTCATTTTTGAAACGGTGAAGGCAGTAATCACAGTAGAAACGTACACCGTTATGTTTGGTGAGAGGACTGAGAAGTCTACTCATATTTTTAATGGAGCAATAATGCTGCTTTTCATCATCCGATAACAGAAGGAGATTCGTGTGCGCTTTAAATCTGAATGGTGTGATGTAGAGTGGGAACACCTCTTTCTCATATCCAAAAACATTAACAGAAATATTGTTCATTTTTTCGAATTTAGATATTTGATTTATTGTAACAGGGAAAACTAGGCCAGTTGTGTTTAATTTGTCTTCTAAATGTATATAGTTGTTAAGACGTTCAGTGTTTCCTATAGCGGGATACATAGAGGCTAAAACAGACCAGACAAAACATTTTTGGTCGGAATTACATACATTGACAATAGCGTGTTTTAACAGTAATTCTCTTGGAGTAGGGATATAACTAGATCCTGCAAGAGGTGTATATTTCCCAATGTTCATTTCAGCGTGGAGTACAGCATCCAGTGTCCATCCACTATGTGCTCCTTCAAATTCTTCAAATGAGGTCTTAATCTTCTTATACGCTGAATCCAATTCTCTGTTTAGGGATGATGTAGAAAGACTTGTGACACAATTACTTCGGAAAAACGGGGTACAGTGTTCGAAGGTAGAAGGGAAAACTTTTCGCCTGAAGCGCACTTGTACAGCAAGGTACCATTTAATGCTACCTTTCGAGGTTAATTCTTCTTTCAGTTGAGTTAGGAGTGACTCCCGTGAGGACTCAAGGAAAAAGGTGAGGTCAACAGATGTTTCTTCCGTTGCCGTCAGTTTATGTGTTGATAGGGTCCTTTTCATTTCTTCTGTAAACTGACAAGGGTCTTCAGGGTCTGGTTTTTGTTTCTTCTGGGGAATCCTTTCATCTTCAGAACGTTTTCGCTTATTATTGTGGGGCTTTCTTTGATGTCGTAAAAGATTGTCTTTTCTTCCAAACTCCATGGCGCATTCTTCACATTTGTAGGTTTTTCTGGAGGTGTGGGTTAACTCATGACGTCAGACATCATCTCTCCTTGAGAATGTCGATTCGCATTGAGAGCACTTAAAGAGGTTATTTCCATCATGATTTCTCTTATGACGAATGAGATGGGTCTGATGAATGAAAACCTTCTCACATATATCGCATGGATACATTATGAAACAGTGCGTTGAAAAATAGGTTTCCAGCAACTTTCAGAAATATATTGCGTAATATTGTTCTAAATATGTCAGATTTTGAAAACATTCTCAGATAATGTAATAAAGAGGATTATGCTGTCCATTCAGAAAAATTCCAATGTTGCCAAATTTCATATGCAAGTTACTAATGGAATTTGGACGGACTGAAATGCGAAATATTTTTGTCTATTTTGAGTTTTTCTTTTCCTTTTCACGTATTGTATAAATGTATTTATATTGCAATAATCACTTGTAATGATACTTATATGTGAATAAAATTATTTTTATTATTATAAAGAAATATTCAAGTCTTGCCCGGGGCTCGAAACCAGCTGGGTCAGCGTTGAGATTTATCTCCGCAAAATTCCCCGCCCTGCCCACGGTCAGTAGGGGACACCGATGGGCTTGGAAAGGCCGCCGTCCGTCAGATGGGACGTTAAGCAGTGGCCCCGTGTGTGGGAGAGACATACCCTGTGCACGTTAAAGAACACGCTGGATGGCCTTGACGGGAGGCTACCATCTGTCTCCCAACAGCTGTTCCAGTGGGTCCCCTCCCTCAACCTTCTCTGAGCCTTCGGGGTCCATGTGACCTGGCCATTTAGCCCATTGTGTGCAAAAAAGTGCCGCTCAAAGGTAAAACAACCCAACACAACAACCCGGGGCTCGAACCCAACTCCGTTCGATTTTTAGTCAAGCACCCTAACGACTCGGCCATTGGGATGGTTTTAGAGTAAATTTACAAAACAAGAAATGTAAACGTGACGATGAAAGGTGAATTGTTTTAAATTACAGTTATTTTTAGGAGTTACTCAACACAGGTCTGGATCTAGGAAAGAATGAGGGGGGGGAGGAAAGAAACTCAAGCAGGAAAAAAAGTAAAGGGGGGGACCAAGAGACAGGATTTCCATTGTAGCATAATATTTCCCACTCCGTTTTAAAAGTCTTTAAAACATTCATTGAAAAGTACATGAAATATATTTGACAAAGTCAAATTATGCTTAAAAGAAACGTTTCCTACATTAACAGCCATCAGCCATGCAAAGACATTTAAGTTATTAAATTATTAAACGTATAACTACTGGGGGTGCACGATCGGTAGAGCGCTAAGCTCGTAATCTGTAGTTCCTAAGTTCGAACGTCGAGATTTATCTCCGCAAAACTCTCCGCCCTGCCTGCCCTCAGTCAGTAGGGGACACCGATAGGATTGGAAACGCCGTCATCGTCTTATGGGACATTAAGCAAAGGGCGCACATGTAGGAAAGCCATAACCCGTTAACGTTAAGGAACACATTGGGCGGCCTTGACGGGAGGCTAATATCGGTCCCCTACTAGCTGTATGGTGGGTTCCCTTCCCACAAGGGGCGGGGGTGGCTCAGTCGGTAGCGCGCCAGGCTCGTAATCTGTAGTTCCCAGGTTCGAGTCCCAGCTGGGTCAGCGTTGAGATTTATCTCCGCAAAACTCCCCGCCCTGCCCACGGTCAGTAGGGGACACCGATGGGCTTGGAAAGGCCGCCGTCCGTCGGATGGGACGTTAAGCCGTGGCCCCGTGTGCGGGAGAGCCATACCCTGTGCACGTTAAAGAACACGCTGGATGGCCTTGACGGGAGACTACCATCTGTCTCCCAACAGCTGTTCCAGTGGGTCCCCTCCCCCAACCTTCTCTGAGCCTTCGGGGTCCATGTGACCTGGCCATTTAGCCCATGGTGTGCAAAAAAGTGCCGCTCAGAGGTAAAACAACCCAACAACCCTTCCCACAACCTTCTCCGAGTCCTTGGGGTCCTTCTGATCTGGTTGTTTATTCCATTGTTGGCAAAAAAGTGTGGCTCAGAGATAGAAGAACCCAATGCGAAGTAGCTTTTAAAGCATTTATGAAGCAGAGGATAAGAAACATTTAATATAACCATTTGGATATTTCTGCTTGATATTTGCATCAGTTTATATTCCACCTACAGCATTAGAGTTAATTACTTAAATCATTCTCTTACTGAATGAGAATTTGCCCTTTCTGTATCTCAACTAAATCATTTTGCAAAAACATTTTACGAAAACCTGGGGTGGGGGTGGCTCAGTCGGTAGCGCGCCAGGCTCGTAATCTGTAGTTCCCAGGTTCGAGTCCCAGCTGGGTCAGCGTTGAGATTTATCTCCGCAAAATTCCCCGCCCTGCCCACGGTCAGTAGGGGACACCGATGGGCTTGGAAAGGCCGCCGTCCGTCGGATGGGACGTTAAGCCGTGGCCCCGTGTGCTGGAGAGCCATACCCTGTGCACGTTAAAGAACACGCTGGATGGCCTTGACGGGGGGGGGGGCTACCATCTGTCTCCCAACAGCTGTTCCAGTGGGTCCCCTCCCCCAACCTTCTCTGAGCCTTCGGGGTCCATGTGACCTGGCCATTTAGCCCATGGTGTGCAAAAAAGTGCCGCTCAGAGGTAAAACAACCCAACCCGAAAACTTTCTTTCCAAAAAATAAATTTCTTCTAGCGATCGCAAAGAAAATAAGAATAAATTATGACCGTTTTTTTCTAAGTCAACATCGATTAAAGCTTCCTAAAGATAGGATTCCTATCCATCAAAACATTATAAAGTCAAAAGTTTAATACATTAACTGCTGGCATAATTTTTCACATTGTAGCCACCATTTTTAACGACACTTCCTAAAAGCGTGTCAGTTTTATGGAATTCTAATAAATGACCTGATAACTAGCTTCTTTTCGTCCCCGTAATTGCTCGGAAACTCCACATTAATTACAAGTTATCTATGACAAATCAGAAAGGTGAGAAATTTTCTCCCAGCTCTCCCATTGGTGAAGAGAAAAACCTAGAAATACCATTAAGTCCATTGTGCCGCGTTTTAGGTGTAAATCATGATGTTCAAAGGAAAAAAAAAACTTTAGTTTTTCTTCCTTTATTATCTTTTTCAAAAGCTTTCATTCTTTGCTTTCTTTAATGTTTCACGTGAAGCATCACAAACGGAAAAAGAGTTATTTTACTTTTCTTTTTGTTGAGAAATATGTAATTACATAGATGCGATTGTGTTATGCATATAAAAATTTCATTATCTATAATTTTCCTAAAATTTCGAGTGTTTACCGAGCTCAAATATATTTCATTGCGGGATTGTTTTAAATGGTAATCGGTAAATATTTTTCATAAATACCCAAAAAATCGTGTGACCAATTGTTTTCCCTTCCCCGTCATCAATAGTGCCACCAGACAGAATTACAGGGGGGGGGACTTGCATTTCACATTTTTTCCAGGGGGTGGTGACTATATTAGTTCACAAATATTGGTGTTATTTTCGCAGAGGGAGCATTTTCCATCTCCTACACCCTTAACGTAGCTTGGTTCGATGGTTTTTGAGAGAAACTTTTCAGCTGCAACATTGCTTAAATGGCTAGGTCACAAGGTCTCTAAAGCTCCCACAAAGGTAAGTGAATTTGGTGCGAAAAATATCAAATGCTCCCCTCGTTTTAAGTCTCCCTCCCAAATGAAATTTAATTTTCTCACCTTATGAAATCCTACTGAAGAATATTCATTTTCAGCTGGATTTGGTTTTTTTTATCCCCTGAGCAGCACTTTTGTTTTGCACAAAATAGGACTCAAGGGCACAGTGCTGCTTAGGAGAAGGGCATTGGTTCCCACTATGATCTGTAATGCGTTGGGTTGTTTTACCTCCGAGTGGCACTTTTTTGCACATCATGGGCTAAATGGCCAGGTCACAAGGATCCCGAAGGCTCAGAGAAGGTTGGGGGAGGGGACCCACTGGAACAGCTGTTGGGAGACAGATGGTAGCCTTCCGTCAAGGCCATCCAGCGTGTTCTTTAACGTGCACAGGATATGGCTCTTCCGCACACGGGACCACGGCTTAACGTCCCATCCGACGGACGGCGGCCTTTATAAGCCCATCGGTGTCCCCTACTGACCGTAGGCAGGGCGGGGAATTTTGCGGAGATAAATCTCAACGCTGATCCAGCTGGGACTCGAACCTGGGAACTGCAGATTACGAGCCTGGCGCGCTACCGACTGAGCCACCCCCGCCCCAATCTGTAATGCCATAGTAGGCGGTCGGTGGTGTTAAATTGGAGCCCGACACTGATAAACTTTTGACATTGGGGATTGACAAGCGTTTGAGAGAAGTCAAAACGCGGGATTTGCATTCATAAAAGTCATTGCCATACCCACCAGTAGAGACTGCATCATGGTATAAAAAAAAGAAATTGTAGTAAGGCAATTTGTATTTGATCTTTGTCACTCTTTTTTTCTGTAATTTCAAAATGAGAGATTTTTTTTATTTTATTCTAAATTTGAAATTTGATCAAAAATTTGTTTAGCGATGAATGAATGATCGTACTCTTACTAATAATTTTAAAATTAATATGCAGATTTTCTAAAGGGAAGAGTGGGGCGCAGCTTTTTGGTAAAATGTTTGAAATGCTCCACAAGTAAGGAAAAATTCTGCTTTTACATACACAGGGTGTTGTATAGATATTCGTGTCACACGAAGGTTTAAAATTATCAGTAATTTTATTTAAAATTATCAGTAATTTTATTTAAAATTATCAGTAATTTTATATACAATTAATTTTAAAATTATCAGTAAGATCACTAATTTCTAAAAATAAACGTTGCCAGATATTTTTACTGAATTTTGCAATCATTCATACTGTTCGGATATTTTTTTATATATATAATGCGTATAATATGGAGCGTGTGCAGTGACCGTTCACAGCAAACTGGAGCGGTTGCGGTTAATGTTCACATCACATTGGATCGTGTGAGCTCACAAAGACCTAGATCGTGTGGGCTCACTCACGGAAATATTGAGCGTGTGCAGTTACCGTTCACAGCAAACTGGAGCGGTTGCGGTTAATGTTCACATCACATTGGATCGTGTGAGCTCACAAAGACCTAGATCGTGTGGGCTCACTCACGGAAATATTGAGCGTGTGCAGTTACCGTTCACAGCAAACTGGAGCGGTTGTGGTTAATGTTCACAGCACATTGGATCGTGTGGGCTCACTCACGGAAATATTGAGCGTGTGCAGTTACCGTTCACAGCAAACTGGAGCGTGTGCAGTAACTGCACACGCTCCAGTTGCTGTGAACGGTAACTGGAGCGTGTACAGTTGCTGTACACGCTCCAGATATTTTTCCTGAATTCTGTAATCACGTGACACGAAGGTTGCCAGATCACTAATTTCTAAAAAAAAATCGTTGCCAGATATTTTTTCTGAATTCTGTAATCATCCATAGTGTCCGGATACTTTTTTGAGCGACTGTACATAAGTGTACATTTCGACCTAGGCAATAAATACATATCATAATACTCCATTACACAGTAATTCAGGTTTTGCTGAAGATCCTTTTTTTTTTGCTTAATTAACTCGCTGACATATTATTCTGCTAATCGGAAATTCTTTGTACTTTTGCCCACTCCGCTTCGCACATGAAAAGGAAATAAATTTTCATTCATTAAATGCGTGGCAATCATTCATATTAATTCAGCCCACATTCAGCGTCGAAAAACCGTGACCGTCAACCAAGTACTTATGATTTAATTGGTTAGCTCTTCGTTTCGGATCACGTGATCCCTGAGTCGTAGCCAGCTGAGAACCAGCAAATGGAGGAGAAATGTTTTCGTGAGACAGGGCAATAATTAAAATCTTACTCTGAGTTTTCTGAACTGGATGCGAGTTAGACAGTTGCGTAAAACTAATATTAATGTTTCTGTCGAAGAGTTAGCGTTGGTAAAGAAGAAATGACGAATTCTTTTCTCGAAACTAATACTCGGTCCATTCTTTCTCAGTTTAGAAAAGTTATATCTTCTGTCATTTCGACATTTATAATTTTTTTCTAAACTGCACTTATGCTCATTGTATGGAATATTTTAAAAAACGACTTCAAACAACGAATTATGGTAGTTTTCTTCCGGATTTTTTTTTTTTCAAATTATCAAAATGCCTTTTTTTTAAATTAACCATATTCTGGTAAGATTAATTGGTTGACGCCATTTTTTCTTCCACTGAAGAATCTTTATCATTGGCGTTTTGATGTAGAAAATGTCCGATTTTCAAAAAAATGCCCAGCCAGCTGAAAAAAAACACTTTATGGTTTCTCCATGACGTGGGTGTAGGAAAGCTATAAATAAAAATAAATACCCCCTCAAGCAGCTGCTTGCCACAGAGGTCTGACAGGAGCCTGTCAGTTTATATGCCACAGTAGAAGATCTGAGAGGATGGCAGGACCTCTGCAGGAAAACAACACGAACATCCATGCCTTACCCCATGCTTACCAAGTGCGCTAACCACTCGGCCACGGGAATTTTCTACTAAAATTTACCAATGATCTGCTTCTAAATTTGTTAGTCAGAAGTTTAAGAGCAGAGTCGAAACTAGTTATTCTCTTTTCCGGGCAAAAATTCTAAATTACGTCCCCCCCCCCTCCCCCCACAATAGTCAATCATTATGGACTTGTGAATTAGTAAGATTGTGCAAAGAGCCCTACATTTAGAACAAAAATAACTGCGATACTTCGCAGTTATTTTTGTACGAAAAAAAAGTCTAAAAATTAAAATCACAGATCTCGATTCCCAAGAAATGATGACATAAAATGTTGGAAAAAAAAATGGTATATTTTGAAATTTCTGTATAAAATAACATTATTTGTTTCTGTGAATTAAATATAGATTCTAAGTAACATAAGATATGAATTGTAACCAAAAAAAAAGCAATAAATTCTTTAAAGTTTTAAAGAGAGAAATTTGCTCTCGGAGCTGGGGATCCTGCTAGACCACGCGTGTCCAACCCGCGGGCCGCATGCGGCCCTGGACAGCTAGTAATGCGGCCCACAAAGTCGTAACCTTTACGTGTTTACGACATAAGCTTTCAACGTGATTATGTGATTTTCAGCGAGTTTTTGATATCCCACTAGTTTCATGTTGCCCTTTTTTTAATTTTATAATAAAAAACATAAGAAAATAAATGAAGTTTTATTATTCATATACATTAACTATATTATATATGTTATGTGCGGCCTAAAACAATTCATCTTCACTCAATGTGGCCCAGGGAAGTCAAAAGGTTGGCCACGCCTGTGCTAGACCCACCCAACTTCCGGCACTGTTTAGCAGAAATAATGCTCCCTTTATAATTTTGATAATTAAGCAAAACGTTTTCGGTATATTCACACTGACTTGAAATGCAACACCTACTGATATAAAAGTCGAAATATTTTCATAACAGATAAACATCGGAACGACGTTCTGATTTCATACGCAGCTTTGCCTTTCGAAGGGGCGGGGGTGGCTCAGTCGGTATTTCTCAGTCGGTAGAATTATTAAATAGTAAGCAATAAACACGTACATAAACAGATTAGTTTTGTTTTGTTTTGAACAAAAATAAATGAAAAATCTTAATCATTAAATAAAAATTATCTTAGTTCAATTGACAAAACGTTAAAACAATTAGGTTTTTTTTTCGAGGGGGGGGGGTTGAGGCCCTTGCGATATTAAAGCCCCTAGCCACCCTAGCGCGCGCTTCTTGCGCCTGTGCGGTGATTCGCCACTGCATCTGGTACGGATAAGTAATCAAGGGAGACGAGAGCTAACGCGGGCCCCTGTACAAAGTGAACAGCAGGGGCCCCTTGTGTACGCACACATGTGTGTCCGCATGTAGATATGAGAATTAAAAAACAACAATTCATTTCTGAAAAAAAAGATTATATTTTTTAAAACAATAACTTGTTAAGCTTAAATTGCCAAAACAATTTAATGAATATAACATAAAATGAAGCATATATATAAAATTTAACATGCTGCTATACTCTGCGATGCCCCCTGAAGAATGTGGGCCCTCTCTCTCGGGCCTGCAGCTAATGTAGTGATGTATTGGAGTAAGTAATAAACTGTAGATGTGACCATCATGAGCTGTGACAGCAGTTTTAGAGTATGGGCTATTGAACACG
Organism: Ryuthela nishihirai; assembly: GCA_038380435.1. NCBI lineage: Eukaryota > Metazoa > Arthropoda > Arachnida > Araneae > Heptathelidae > Ryuthela > Ryuthela nishihirai. Next base: position 65,596,430 of record JAWZYU010000019.1, on the reverse strand, counting down.
ATGGAAAGAAGGTTACATAAATAGCCAGAGTTGTCAAGTGGATGCTGCAAGTGTTGCCCCAGGCTCAACTGCAAGGAGAAGTCACCATGTGTGGTGGCACTTGAAGAGGTTGGGGGAAAAGAAAGAAGAGGTTTAGGTATCGCGATAGGAGGGGATCTCTTCACTGAATTCGGGGGCGAGGGTGGTCAGTCGGTAGCGCGTCAGGCTCGTAATCTGTAATTCCCAGGTTCGAGTCCCAGCTGGGTCAGCGTTGAGATTTATCTCCGCAAAATTTCCCCGCCCTGCCCACGGTCAGTAGGGGACACCGATGGGCTTGGAAAGGCCGCCGTCCGTCGGATGGGACGTTAAGCCGTGGCCCCGTGTGCGGGAGAGCCATACCTGTGCACGTTAAAGAACACGTTGGATGGCCTTTACGGGAGGCTACCATCTCTCTCCCAACAGCTATTCCAGTGGGTCCCCCTCCCCCAACCTTCTCTGAGCCTTCGGGGTCCATGTGACCTGGCCATTTAGCCCATGATGTGCAAAAAAGTGCCACTCAGAGGTAAAACAACCTAACTCACTGGATTCGACCCCAGGCCTTATGGAGCTTCTCGGTGACCCTTGCAAACCGAAAGGTAATGTTGCAATCTTATATTGAAAGTTATTCGCAAATCACGCAATTTTTAAATGCTCCAGATATTTGCTAAGTCAAAGGGAAATACGACATATGAATGAACCCATGATAGCTGTCATTGAAGCTCGCGTAATGTTTCAGAGTGACAATTCCGTCGTCAACTGATTGGGACAGAGAGAGACTTTGAAAAATAGAAATTGAGGAGGAGAAGGAGAAGTTTTTGTTTAGTAGTTAAAAGGACGTATTGTGTTGATGTTGTTAGGGTAGTGTTGTGATTCTGAGTGACAAGGTTTCAGAATCACATTCAAGATGAAGTGTGAGTTTGTGGTGACTAGTGTTCGTTGTGAGTCAGTGGAACTAAGCTTCACAATTCAAGATGAAGCCTAGTTCCACTGGTAAAAAGAAGCCAATATGAAAAGTTTGTTTTAGGTCCTCTTTAAAGAGAGAACATCGTCTGATGCCTCGCATAAATAAGGTGTAAAGAATTGTTAAGGTAACCATGGTATTACAAAGGAATTTCAACAGATATTTGAACTGTTCGTTAAATGTTATGATATAAAAGGTTCTATTTGGTACTCAAGCTCAGAGCCTTATTTCAGTCCAGTAGGTTTATATGGTCAGCACCAGGACCCTGTGTGGTTGACCACTCCTCAGCAGGGTGGGAAAAAAAAGAAAAGTAGCCATAGATGTCCAGATCAGTAGGCCACACTGATCTGCCAGCCCTTCTCTTCCGTTCACTTCCACAAGAAAGTATCTCTTTTGAAAAGGTACTAACGGCCTGCACCACGAAAAGGCGGGGTCGGACATTAGGTGCTAGGCCTGGCCGGTTCTATGCATCATCACAGGGGATTGGTACCTAGCTCTAGTTATGGTAGTGAAACTTGGACGCTTTGTATACAAGATAACAGGAAACTAGATGCTTTTGATTCCAGATGCTTACGCAGTATCTTGGGCATTAGGTGGTTCAACTTTGTAACTAATGATGAGGTTAGGCAAAGGAGTCTGTAACCTCCTTTAAGCAGCATATTGTGCAGAGAGAGACTCCGTTGGTTTGGCCATGTTTCCCGTATGGATAATTATGGATTGGCGAATAGGGTTATGAACAGTGTGCCTAAAGGCCTCAGAAAGAAGGGGAGACCTAGGGGATGCGGTGGGCAGACAATGTCAAACAGGACCTTGTTAGAATTGGTGTGCAGTGGCCGGATGTAGCTCAGAACAGACTTGCTTGAAGGACTAAATTGCACTGTCTGGTTGGACCTCCGTAGCCCAGGGCTGCTTGAGGAGGATGGTTTGGTACTAAGAGTAAATATTGAAAACATTTTAGTGTAAACATTAGAAAATCAGTTAAGCATAATAAGTCATTCTTTTTATGATTTATCTTCATACTGATAAAGGCAAAAACTGGTGTTTAGATAAGATTGTTTTATTTCTATGGTTTCATACTTTTGCAATAAATTTCTTCACTTATATTTATGTTTGGTAAGCATACTTTTGAACTCACGCCCAGTTTTCATCTATGAAATTTATAACAAAATACTGATAATAAGCAGAAAGTGTAATCATCGCTAGAGAATATGGAATGATTGTTTCCGATAAGCAAATAAAAAGGGCCGTGGATTATTCTTTCCTTCCTTTCCAGGGGAGAGACCATAGATGGTCATGTAAACCTCTTTTGAACAGGGTTGGGTTGTTTTACCTCTGAGCGGCACTTTTTTGCACACCATGGACTAAATGGCTAGCCACAAGGACCCCGAAGGCTCAGAGAAGGTTGGGGGAGGGGACCCACTGGAACACTGTTGGGAGACAGATGGTAGCCTCCCGTCAAGGCCATCCAGCGTGTTCTTTAACGTGCACAGGGTATGGCTCTCCCGCACACGGGGCCACGGCTTAACGTCCCATCCGACGGACGGCGACCTTTCCAAGCCCATCGGTGTCCCCTACTGACCGTGGGCAGGGCGGGGAATTTTGCGGAGATAAATCTCAACGCTGACCCAGCTGGGACTCGAACCTGGGAACTACAGATTACGAGTCTGGCGCGCTACCGACTGAGCCAACCCCGCCCCTCTCTTAAAAGTAAAAAGTTCCGTTTTTCCCTCCACCCCAGGAGTAAGTTCGCAAATCATTGCTGCCAATGTAAACCTCTCCTAAATGACACAATATCACCAAAATTTACACCGTAAGAGATCGTTTGAAATATTCGTTTGAAATTTCACATTTTCTACGTCTTTTTTCACCGTTAAAGGTGATATTAAAAGATATTGGGAGATTCGAAAAATGCGAATTGCAATAGTTCATTCAATATATATCCAACCAAAAGAAAAGAATGATTTATCTCTAAAACAAAAAAATGGAATGTGTACAGACCGGTTAGACAGACGAACATGAGAACAGAATTGTTGCATTAACCAGTTGTTGTTGTTTTTAAAAACAAGCTGAAAAAGAATGTCTACGAAAAAACACATCAAAGTAAAAAACAATTGCTCGGATTCTTATTTTTTTTTTATCTCGTTTTCAAAAAAAAAAAGGCGAGTCAAAGTTTTTAATTTGTTGGTTATCTCCCAATAGCGCCTTATTTTTTTTATCTCGTTTTCAAAAAAAAAAGGCGAGTCAAAGTTTTTAATTTGTTGGTTATCTCCCAATAGCGCCCTCTAACGGCGGAAAAAGTTGAAAAAATGTTAAAATTTTAAACGAATGTTGCACACGATATACACAGTCGTATCAGAATAATACGACCACCACCATTCCCATTATTAGGTAGGTTGTCATATTATTCTGATAACGACTGTGTATTTATGCTAAATTTTTGCAATATTGGTGAGAGAGTGCGTAAGTCACGTGATTTACTTTGACAGCATGATTTGCCCCCATAAACCTAGAATGGTGGTGAAACGAATTTTATTTGTGATGAGAGAGATTAATAAACAAAATCATTTTTCGTTGGATCGGTAATAATGAAATAATTATTACGATTAAGAAATTTTCGAATCTTGTAGTAGTTTAATTTTATATCGTTAGATGGCGCTCACTTTTTAAATGACAAAATTCCAATATTGCAAACGATCATTTTGGCTAAAAAAAGTGAGATTTCGGTGGTGGGGTGAGAAGGTCAAGAGGTTTCGCATCAACGTTTCGTCCCCTTAACCTCAGAGAAGTGGGAAAACGCAACAGTTTCGTTTAAAGAAAAAAATTATTTTAATGTTTTATACTCCGTTGGGTTGGGTTGTTTTACCTCTGAGCGGCACTTTTTTGCACACCATGGACTAAATGGCTAGGCCACAAGGACCCCGAAGGCTCAGAGAAGGTTGGGAGAGGGGACCCACTGGAACAGCTGTTGGGAGACAGATGGTAGCCTCCCGTCAAGGCCATCCAGCGTGTTCTTTAACGTGCACAGGGTATGGCTCTCCCATACACGGGGCCAAGGCTTAACGTCCCATCCGACGGACGGCGGCCTTTCCAAGCCCATCGGTGTCCCTTACTGACCGTGGGCAGGGCGGGAAATTTTGCGGAGATAAATTTCAACGCTGACCCAGCTGGGACTCGAACCTGGGAACTACAGATTACGAGCCTGGCGCGCTACCGACTAGCCACCCCCGCCCCTGCTACCGACTAAGCCACCCCCGCCCCTTTTATACTCCGTCAAGCAGCTATTTGCCACAAAGGTCCGATAACAGCTACGACGATATGATCGATATGCAAGCATGCTAACCACTCCGCAAAGGGACGGCTAAAAAAAGAGTAAATATCACAGGTAGTAGCAAAATATTCGCATTTTCGCAATCACTTATTGATTCGAATTTCCATTTTTAGAAAGTGCGATAGTCAAAAAATATAATATTTTATTGTCTTTGAAAACGAGTACTTGATATTCGCCAGAGGCGATATTGTGTTATCCTTCCAGTTTGAAAAAAACCGAAAAATTATTAAAACAGACTTTATCGGATACTTTCCTAGCAAATCGGGAACGCGGTAATGGGAAGAGACATTGCAATAGTTTATAAAAAAAATAAATACCCCCTCAAGCAGCTGCTTGCCACAGAGGTCTGACAGGAGCCTGTCAGTTTATATACCAGAGTAGGTCTGAGAGGATGGCAGGACCTCAGGAACTGTACAGCAACTGTACACGCAAACTGTTCACAGCAAACTGGAGCGTGTGCAGTAACTGCACACGCTCCAGTTTGCTGTGAACGGTAACTGCACACTCTCAGTATTTCTGTGAGTGGGCCCACACGATCCAGGTTTTTGTGAGCTCACACGATCCAATGTAAATAAAATAAAAATAAATAACCCCCTCAAGCAGTTGCTTGCCACAGAGGTCTGACAGGAGCCTGTCAGTTTACATGCCACAGTAGAAGGTCTGAGAGGATGGCAGGACCTCAGGAACGTGTACAGCGACTGTACACGCTCCAGTTACCGTTCACAGCAAACTGGAGCGTGTGCAGTTACTGCACACGCTCCAGTTTGCTGTGAACGGTAACTGCACACGCTCAGTATTTCTGTGAGTGGGCCCACATGATCCAGGTTTTTGTGAGCTCACACGATCCAATGTAAATAAAATAAAAATAAATACCCCCCTCAAGCAGTTGCTTGCCACAGAGGTCTGACAGGAGCCTGTCAGTTTATATGCCATAGTAGAAGGTCTGAGAGGATGGCAGGACCTCAGGAACGTGTACAGCAACTGTACACGCTCCAGTTACCGTTCACAGCAAACTGGAGCGTGTGCAGTTACTGCACACGCTCCAGTTTGCTGTGAACGGTAACTGCACACGCTCAGTATTTCTGTGAGTGGGCCCACACGATCCAATGTAAATAAAATAAAAATAAATACCCCCCTCAAGCAGTTGCTTGCCACAGAGGTCTGACAGGAGCCTGTCAGTTTATATGCCATAGTAGAAGGTCTGAGAGGATGGCAGGACCTCAGGAACGTGTACAGCAACTGTACACGCTCCAGTTACCGTTCACAGCAAACTGGAGCGTGTGCAGTTACTGCACACGCTCCAGTTTGCTGTGAACGGTAACTGCACACGCTCAGTATTTCTGTGAGTGGGCCCACACGATCCAGGTTTTTGTGAGTTCACACGATCCAATGTAAATAAAATAAAAATAAATACCCCCCTCAAGCAGCTGTTTGCCACAGAGGTCTGACAGGAGCCTGTCAGTTTACATGCCACAGTAGAAGGTCTGAGAGGATGGCAGGACCTCAGGAACGTGTACAGCGACTGTACACGCTCCAGTTACCGTTCACAGCAAACTGGAGCGTGTGCAGTTACTGCACACGCTCCAGTTTGCTGTGAACGGTAACTGCACACGCTCAGTATTTCTGTGAGTGGGCCCACACGATCCAATGTAAATAAAATAAAAATAAATACCCCCTCAAGCAGCTGCTTGCCACAGAGGTCTGACAGGAGCCTGTCAGTTTATATGCCAGAGTAGAAGGTCTGAGAGGATGGCAGGACCTCAGTAGTTTATAGAGAAGCATAATTATAGCGTTTGCAATGTTAGTTCACGGTTTGCATTTTCTACATTTAGCAGCTTCTAACTATGTAAATTTAAGCTTCTTTGAGAATTATTTCCTTAGTACTGATTGAACTCAAAAATAATTTTTCATTTACGTCTTAAAACAAAATGTGTTTCCCCTCAAATCTGTGCTAGCAATCTAAATAAACCTCTTAATCATTATACTCGACCACCAAAATATCAGATTTCAATCCAAACTGATCGTTTGCAAGGTTCAAATTTTTCACCGTTAGAGGGAGCAATTGAAACTCTTGGGAGATTCGGAAAGAGGAATCGTAACATATCGTTAATACTTATCCGATCCCAAAAAGGATTTTTAATTTATTCCTAAAGACAGTTGTCTCTTAAAACGAAAAATGTTGCATTTTCCAACCTCCTTGGGCTGCCAATGCAAATTTCATCACCTTCACATTTCACCGCCAAATTCCAAAAACTGTAGCATAAATGCACGTTTGCAATAGGCAGGGGGCGGGGATGGCTCAGTCGGTAGCGCGCCAGGCTCGTAATCTGTAGTTTCCAGGTTCGAGTCCCAGCTGGGTCAGCGTTGAGATTTATCTCCGCAAAACTCCCTGCCCACGGTCAGTAGGGGACACCGATGATCTTGGAAAGGCCGCCGTCCGTCGGATGGGACGTTAAGCCGTTGCCCCGTATGCGGGAGAGTCCATACCCTGTGCACGTTAAAGAACATGCTGGATGGCTTTGACGGGAGGCTACCATCTGTTTCCCAACAGCTGTTCCAGTGGGTCCCCTCCCCCAACCTTCTCTGAGCCTTCGGAGTCCATGTGACCTGGCCATTTAGCCCATGATGTGCAAAAAAGTGCCACTCAGAGGTAAAACAACTCAACCCCTTACTTTGAAGTTTTTCTTCCATAAAAAATCATGTTTTTTAATTTTTTAAAGTCAATATTTTAGCCGCAAAAAGGCACATTTTTTAATTTTTTTGACACAGACGTCATGAACCCATGAACTCTGTGACTTAACCAATAGTCCTAAGTAATGAGCACAAATGTTGCGTGATAAGTAAGAATCCAGAACATCTTGAACTGACACTCTTCTGCAGTTTCCCAAATTCTCTTCCTCAATGCTTTCGAAAATATCACCAAATTTCCTTCTCTGCAAATGCTCTGCGTTCGTCGCTCTTCCTGCCCCCCCCCTCTCCCCAGAGCTAACACCCCTTCAGGTAAACTGCTTTTATCGATGACCTGCGAAGCATTCTATACCGACGAAAGAATTGTGCATACCGGGGGTTAGATGTCGAAAGAAGAACGTGTTACGGACGGAGCTCAAGTAACACCCATGGGGATCCATTTGTCATTCTCGAAACGTGACAACAACCTTCTTTCTCTCCTCCAATATTCTTCCTACTCCCCCCCCCACTCCCCTACTCCTTAACTCCAAGCCTCTTTTTTTCTCTCATCCGTTCCTAAGTCCCCACGTGTTCTCTGGAGCAGTGCAGGACAAACAAGGAGAGGAGGAACAGAGAGAGAGACAGAGAGAGAAACTCGTGGAAGCGGACTAATGCACGCGCCAGCGACGAGAATGGAAGTGCGAAGTGGTTGCAGTCCACTCTTGCCCAAAATGGCAGGCACAGTGCCTCTCTTCGCCACCTTTGCCTAATGTCCCAACATGAGATCATTTGTTCTGCTTGCCGTAGGGATAATCTCGCCGTATGTAGTGGCTGGTCGCAGTGGCGCTTTCTGCGCAGCATGGTGGCTTTTGATATATTCCTCGATGGCCTCCCAGAGGACAAATAAGTTCCACAAACAACTGACAGGAAATTTATGTGTGGTGCGGCCATTTCCTAGACATTTGCGTTTACAATGCCAAATTCTCTGTCTCTCCAGATTTATTTCTCACAAGTGGGGAGGTCATCTCGTAAAAAAAAAAAGAACAGCAGGATTTGTAAGCGAAGAACATTCTCACGGAGCCAATGAAAGCTCCATTCTGCTGCTTTTGGGTTGATAAAAGATATTGGCAGAAATCCAAGCAATATCGGAGTGTAGGCACTGCGAACGATGGGAAATGCTTTCGAAAAAAGTACCTAAAAGATATAAGAAAGTATTGCAATGATTGACATTATGTGCTTTCTATTAAATGAATGAGGTCGAAAGGACATATGTAGTTCCTTTAGTCGTTAGAGAAAATTCGAAAAAAAAAATCCACTTATGGGGATAAAAAATATTGCAGTAAAAAAATGAATCCCTAGAATGTTCGAATATTAGGTACCTGTAAAACATTTCCTGTTTTTGCAGCATTGCAGAGAAAGTAATTATCTTAGTCGCTTTAGTAAAATATTATTTTTCTCGCATATTATCTTCGTCGATACATTTCATACTTTACACTGCAATAGTAGCTGGGTTGTTTTATATCTGAACAGTTGGGTTGGGTTGTTTTACCTCTGAGCGGCACTTTTGTGCACACCATGGGCTAAATGGCCAGGTCACAAGGACCCCGAAGGCTCAGAGAAGGTTGGGGGAGGGGACCCAGTGGAACAGCTGTTGGGAGACAGATGGTAGCCTCCTGTCAAGGCCATCCAGCGTGTTCTTTAAAGTTGGGTTGTTTTACCTCTGAGCGTCACTTTTTTGCACACCATGGGCTAAATGGCCAGGTCACAAGGACCCCGAAGGCTCAGAGAAGGTTGGGGGAGGGGACCCACTGAAACAGCTGTTGGGAGACAGATGGTAGCCTCCCGTCAAGGCCATCCAGAGTGTTCTTTAACGTGCACAGGGTATGGCTCTCCCGTACACGAGGCCAAGGCTTAACGTCCCATCCGACGGACGGCGGCCTTTCCAAGTCCATCGGTGTCGCCTACTGACCGTGGGCAGGGCGGGGAATTTTTGCGGAGATAAATATCAACGCTGACCCAGCTGGGACTCGAACCTGGGAACTACAGATTACAAGCCTGGCGCGCTACCGACTGAGCCACCCCCGCCCCCATCTGAACAGCACTAATGGCTAAGTCACAAAGACTCCGAGGGCTAGAGAAGGTTGGGGGAGGGGACCCATTGCACAGCTGTTGGAAGACGATGGTAGCCTCCCGTCAAGGTCACCCCGCGTGTTCTTTAATGTGCAAAAGGCCCTGCAAACAGGACCACGGCTTAACGTATCCGACGGACGGTGGCATTTCCAAGTCCATTGGTGTTCCCTACTGACAGAAGGTGGATAGTTTTGCGGAGATAAATCGCCTGGGCCAGCTCAGGCGGGACTCTAACCTGGGAACTGCTCTTTACGAACCTGGTGCGCTATCAGCTGAGCCACCCGTCCCTGTAGGAACTGATGACAACAGTTCGTTAATAGCAATGAAGAAGTGTTATATCTGGTGAATGATTTAAAGTATGGGTTCTCATCGTGGGGTACGTACCCCTTGGAGGTACGTGGTAAAATTTTTTGGGGTACGCCGTGAGAACTCAAAAGTCGCTAGATCTAGAAACAAAGTCAGTGTTTTATTTTATTCCCATTGTTATACTATAACTATAGTGTTTTCTATCTATACAAGGGGTACGCCAGTTATATAAACATTTCCAGGAGGTACGTGGAGCATAAAAGGTTGAGAACCACTGATATATATGTTTTATTTTATTCCCATTGTTATACTATAACTATAGATTTATCTGTCTATACAAAGGGTACGCCAGTTACATACACATTTCCAGGGGGTACGTGAAGCATAAAAGGTTGAGAACCACTGATATATATGTTTTATTTTATTCCCATTGTTATACTATAACTATAGTTTTATCTATCTATACAAGGGGTACGCCAGTTACATACACATTTCCAGGGGGTACGTGAAGCATAAAAGGTTGAGAACCACTGATATATATGTTTTATTTTATTCCCATTGTTATACTATAACTATAGTTTTATCTATCTATACAAGGGGTACGCCAGTTACATACACATTTCCAGGGGGTACGTGAAGCATAAAAGGTTGAGAACCACTGATATATATGTTTTATTTTATTCCCATTGTTATACTATAACTATAGTTTTATCTATCTATACAAGGGGTACGCCAATTACATAGACATTTTCAGGGGGTACGTGAAGCATAAAAGGTTGAGAACCACTGATATATATGTTTTATTTTATTCCCATTGTTATACTATAACTATAGTTTTATCTATCTATATAAGGGGTACGCCAGTTGTATAAACATTTCCAGGAGGTACGTGAAGCATAAAAGGTTGAGAACCACTGATATATATGTTTTATTTTATTCCCATTGTTATACTATAACTATAGTATTTTCTATCTATACAAGGGGTACGCCAGTTATATAAACATTTCCAGGAGGTACGTGGAGCATAAAAGGTTGAGAACCACTGATATATATGTTTTATTTTATTCCCATTGTTATACTCTACCTATAGTTTTATCTATCTATACAAGGGGTACGCCAGTTACATACACATTTCCAGGGGGTACGTGAAGCATAAAAGGTTGAGAACCACTGATATATATGTTTTATTTTATTCCCATTGTTATACTATAACTATAGTTTTATCTATCTATACAAGGGGTACGCCAGTTACATACACATTTCCAGGGGGTACGTGAAGCATAAAAGGTTGAGAACCACTGATATATATGTTTTATTTTATTCCCATTGTTATACTATAACTATAGTTTTATCTATCTATACAAGGGGTGCGCCAGTTACATACACATTTCCAGGGAGTACGTGAAGAATAAAAGGTTGAGAATCACTTATTTAAAGATTAAAATATTGGAGAGATTCAAGGCAGGTGTTGCAAAATTATTTTTAATTGATTTGGTGTTGTTCTAAAACGCTTTATGTAAGGCTTTACGAGACTCAATGATATTGATGGCTGCAGCTTTCTTTGATTAAAGTTAGTGGCTGGAAATCTTCAGTCAGGACGACAGCTCACCTTAAGAATTTTTTCTTTTTACATTAATGACAACCAACCTTTAGCTATATTTAAGTTTCCCATTGTAGGAGATTTAAACTTATTTTTTAAAATAAATCATGTAATAAACGGATGGCTTGCTTCAACTTGTCAAAAAACAAGTTTTCAACCAAGAAACGGAAATCAGATTTGAGGCAGTAAGTGTTAAAATTGTTTACTATTTGGCAGCAGACGTGACTGTAAGAAATTCTTTATCTGATGTAGAAGATTTCCGTTCAACAAGAAATAAAGAAAATATTTGGCAAAGTGAATTCAGATAGGTAAAAATCTTTATTGGTAACCGATATTGTTGCAATCTCCAAACAAAAACAAATCCAACCATGAAGACAACCTAGATGTTACGTTATTTTCAAAGATGTTTTTTTTCCCTCTTCTAAACATGTCTTTTTTGGTCAAAGATGGCCTGACGGTTAGAGCCTACTAGAGCCTTCACGTTTCCCTACTTATGCTATCTAGTGATAATAATAAATGTTCAACGTTATCTGTTGCTTCAATCTAATTCGCTCTTGGTAACCGATCTTAGAACAAGTGATCGAATAAACCTAAAGAAAACCGGGACGCCTTTAAGGGATTTATATTTCCACTCCATTTTAATGATCTCTTCAAAGAAATATTTTAGAAAAACTTGCTTTGTGATTTTTTTTTGTCTCCGTTCCGATTGGGTTATTTTAACCCTGGGCGTCATTTTGTTTTCAGAAAGTGGACTCAATGGCCAGTTTACAAGGACCCCATGGGCTCAAAGACGTTTGGGGGAAGGGGAACAGTACAACTGTTAGCATACAGATAGAAAATCTCCTGTCAAGGCCAGCTTGCTCTTTAATGTACATAGGGTATGGTTCTAGATGGAGACACAGCTTTACGCCCCATGCCACAGGGGGCGGGGGTGGCTCAGTCGGTAGCGCGCCAGGCTCGTAATCTGTAGTTCCCAGGTTCGAGTCCCAACTGGGTCAGCGTTGAGATTTATCTCCGCAAAATTACCCGCTCTGCCCAGGGTCAGTAGGGGACACCGATGGGCTTGGAAAGGCCGCCGTCCATCGGATGGGACGTTAAGCCGTGGCCCCGTGTGCGGGAAAGCCATACCCTGTGCACGTTAAAGAACACGCTGGATGGCCTTGACGGGAGGCTACCATCTGTCTCCCAACAGCTGTTCCAGTGGGTCCCCTCCCCCAACCTTCTCTGAGCCTTCGGGGTCCATGTGACCTGGCCATTTAGCCCATTGTGTGCAAAAAAGTGCCGCTCAGAGGTAAAACAACCCAACCCATGCCACAGACGCCAGCCTCTTCAAACCCATCGGTGTCCCTTTTCTCACCATGGGCAGAGAATCCTAGATCCGGCAGAGATCTAGATCCATTCCTAGATCCGGCTCTTCTTGTGCCTTTTAGCTCCTCAATTTCTCTCAGTTTTTCCATCCACTTTCTTAGGTATTTGTGATCATTTAAAGCATTTATGACCTTTCATTTAATGTAACAATACGGTACCTTACAGTTTTAAGCCTAACGAAAAGCTTCAACCCCTCTATATCTATCATTATTCTGTAAGGTCGAACAAAATAGAATATCGCTTCCCAAAATCGAAACCGCTGTCATGAAACAGTCACATGGGTTGCACATCCTTCCCTTTTCAACTAAGCCTTTTTTTTCCTACTTAGCATTTTCGGCCGAAACTTCGAGATGATAGATAGACACGAAGGTAGATAACAATGATCGTGCACGAGCCTAAAAAAGGTAAGGACTCAAAAAAATGCTTCGATAGTGTTCTTGTATTAGTGTTCACCTAGAGGCTGGAAATTCTTTCCCTCCTCCGTTGACCCTACCGTCCGCCCCGTCCTTTCCTTAATGAACCACCATTTATCACTGCGTGGCTGGCAGCGAGCCAGTACGTGGCCTATATTTAACGCCATCTGGTGATCGATTCATTTCTTCACAAGCACGCAGCCATGGAAACATGGAAGGTGATTGATTTCTCACTCTGTATACTTCGCGTGCTTCGTCCTCAGTCGCAGCACACACAACGGAAAAGGAAAAAAAGTGGTTTGGACTTAAAACGCTCTCTTTATCCTTGTTATCTTCATTCATTCCTCTCGTTTGCTGTTGAAAGAGCGGATTAAAAGAAACGCTCTTTAAACTGAAAACAAAATCTCTTCGGGTTTAATAATTCAGAATGTGTTCGGAATCCAAAAATAATGGTTTGAACTTTCAAATTTGAACGGGATAGTTTAGAAAAGATTAACAGCCGTCGTTTGAATAAACAATGTGAATAATAGATTCATCGTAAAAGTTGTTACACCAGGGCCACTCTGAAGCTGGGGGTAGAATGCGGTTTTCCCCAAGCCTCACACTCGGTTCATCGTTATTTTTTTATCGTCCGTTGAATTTTTTAATGTATGAAAAGCTTGTTAACTTTGAAAGCTTCAAATAGGTTTGTCAAAAACTGCTTTTATGAGGAAGACTGAGAACTACTAAAAGTTTATTGAAAAGATGTGTTTTTTTTTTAATTCGATAAGAACATTGTGAGTTTCCAAAAAAAAAAAGGCAGATATCTAATTCTGGAAAAGTGCACACTAATATTCTGTGGGAGGAGGGGAGGGGGTAAATGTAGGCAGATCTTAATTCCCATTCTTATGAAAACGAAATATATTTGAAATATGATCATGAAGTCACTTTCTTTTGATCCGGCAGATCAAAATCTTCAGGATTCTGCAAAATAGCCTTTGCTTTTAATCCTCTAATTTTGAAGTTTAGTTGTTGTCTAAGTTGGGTTGGGTTGTTTTACCTCTGAGCGGCACTTTTTTGCACACCATGGGCTAAATGGCCAGGTCACATGGACCCCGAAGGCTCAGAGAAGGTTGGGGGAGGGGACCCACTGGAACAGCTGTTGGGAGACAGATGGTAGCCTCCCGTCAAGGCCATCCAGCGTGTTCTTTAACGTGCACAGGGTATGGCTCTCCCGCACACGGGGCCACTACTTAACGTCCCATCCGACGGACGGCGGCCTTTCCAAGCCCATCGGTGTCCCCTACTGACCGTGGGCAGGGCGGGGAATTTTGCGGAGATAAATCTCAACGCTGACCCAGCTGGGACCCGAACCTGGGAACTACAGATTACGAGCCTGGCGCGCTACCGACTGAGCCAACCCCGCCCCGTTATTGTCTAAGACGAAACGCAAAAGTCGAAAAAAAATCTCTGATGATAACGCATTTATCTCAGATTTATATCTTTAAATAATGGAATGAGTAATCGATAAAGTTAATCTGGATAAAAAAATAATTCTAAATAAATTTAACCTCTCTATTCTAAATGGATAGGTTTGAAATCATTTTCGAAAATCTGAATTTATTTTTAGTAAGCATGTAAAATTGTCAAGGACACAGAAAGTTTTTTTTTAAGGTTTTTTCGAACATATGGCCGAGTGGTTAGCGCGCTTGACTACTGACCTAAGGGACCTGGGTTCGAGCCCCGAGTAAGGCATGGATGTATGTGTCGTTTTTCTGCTGAGGTCCTGCCATCCTCTCAGATCCTTCTACTATGGCTTATAAACTGACAGGCTCTGTCAGACCTCTGTGGCAAGCAGCTGCTTGAGGGGGTATTTATTTATTTATTAACACTTAAGACTTTAAGTGAGCAGTTATAAGAGCAATTTTTGCGAAAACCTAAATTCTAGTTTTTGAAACATGATTCCATTTTTATTGGTTTTAACTCATTTTCGAAAACGTGCCATTGATTTCACTTTGTCGTCCATCTGTATATATTCAAATTTTCTGTTTCTAAAAAGTAAATGAAAAATTATTTTATGGTTGGATGGATACTAATGAAATACACTGCCTTAGAATTCAAACGGAAATTTTCAAGAAAGTTGGTAACTGCCTTTAGACGTAATGGATTGATATTGAGAGCGTAACAAAAGTTCTCATCATATCTCTGAAAATATCCCAGTCAAAAGTGACTCCTAGTTGGGATGCAAATTGAGAACATTTAAAGGGTGGGATCATCTTTCAGAGCAATAAAAACCTCACAAAGGTGCCTCATGATGTACAGTCGCTTGAAAAAACATCCGAACACTACGGTTGATTACAGAATTCATAAAAAATATCTGGCAACGATTTTTTTTTTTAGAAATTAGTGATCTGGCAACCTTTGTGTCACGTGATTACAGAATTCAGGAAAAATATCTGGAGCATGTACAGCAACTGTACACGCTCCAGTTACCGTTCGGTAACTGCACACGCTCAATATTTCCGTGAGTGAGCCCACACGATCTAGGCCTTTGTGAGCTCACACGATCCAATGTGCTGTGAACATTACCCGCAACCGCTCCAGTTTGCTGTGAACGGTAACTGCACACGCTCAATATTTCCGTGAGTGAGCCCACACGATCCAGGTCTTTGTGAGCTCACACAATCTAATGTGCTGTGAACATTACCCGCAACCGCTCCAGTTTGCTGTGAACGGTAACTGCACACAATCAATATTTCCGTGAGTGAGCCCACACGATCTAGGTCTTTGTGAGCTCACACGATCCAATGTGCTGTGAACATTACCCGCAACCGCTCCAGTTTGCTGTGAACGGTAACTGCACACGCTCCATATTAAAATTTTCGAACACTACGGTTGATTACAGAATTCAGAAAAAATATCTGATAACGATTTTTTTTAGAAATTAGTGATCTGGCAACCTTCGTGTCACGTGATATGTATATGACGTTATCCAAAAGTGTAATAGGAATGAGATGCCATTCACGTAAAAGGTTTTACAATGGAAACTGTAAGAGTTGAAGATTATCGATACTAAAAGTTTGTCTGAACTGTCAGATGAAAGGAAAATTTTTGATAAACGTCATATACCCCGGTCAACTCAAAAAAGCTGGAAGATTCAACTTGATTACAGATTACATAAGCAGCTTAAGGATTATGCTATCATGTTATCAGGAGGTCGTGGGTTCAGATCCCACCCGGCTAATGACAATTTTTCCTCTATATTGTTCTAACAAACTGCTACCAGGTGTTGGGTTGTTTTACCTCTGAGCGGCACCTTTTTGCACACCATGGGCTAAATGGCCAGATCACATGGACCCCGAAGCCTCAGAGAAGGTTGGGGAGGGGACCCACTGGAACAGCTGTTGGGAGACAGATGGTAGCCTCCCCATCAAGGAGGGGCGGGGGTGGCTCAGTCGGTAGCGCGCCAGGCTCGTAATCTGTAGTTCCCAGGTTCGAGTCCCAGCTCGGTCAGCGTTGAGATTTATCTCCGCAAAATTCCCCGCTCTACCCACGGTCAGTAGGGGACACCGATGGGCTTGGAAAGGCCGCCGTCCGTCGGATGGAACGTTAAGCCTTGGCCCCGTGTGTGGGAGAGCCATACCCTGTGAACGTTAAAGAACACGCTGGATGGCCTTGACGGGAGGCTACCATCTGTCTCCCAACAGCTGTTCCAGTGGGTCCCTCCCCCAACCTTCTCTGAGCCTTCGGGGTCCATGTGACCTGGCCATTTAGCCCATGGTGTGCAAAAGAGTGCCGCTCAGAGATAAAACAACCCAACCCAAGCCTCCCCATCAAGGCCATCCAGCGTGTACTTTAACGTGCACAGGGTATAACTCTCCCACACACGGGGCCGCGGTTTAACGTCCCATCTGACTGACGGCGGTCTTTTCAAGCACATCGGTGTCCCCTACTGACCATGGGCATGGCGGGGAATTTTTGCGGATATAAATCTCAACGCTGACCCCGCTTAGATGACCAGTCGATACGGACGTTTGCCTTATGGTCTACAAGGCAATTTGTGAATCTTTAATTAGGTATGGAATTACAATATATGGAACAACTGGCATCACTAACCTAAAAAAATTGAAAAATTGCAATCATCTGTAGCAAAAAATATAATTCGATACAAGCTTAGAGATAATTTTTCAAACGCAAGTGAAAGATTTTCATTCCTAAATATTCTGTCAATCCAAAATCTCTTTTGATATGGCATTTTTCTGGACAACTTTTTCAATGACACATATAAAGTACAAATTACACATGATAAGAATACCAGACTTCAGACCAATAATTATTTTCAAATCCCGAATTTTGTTAACAATTACGGTAAAAATCTTAAAGAGTATAAAATGCCGGAGATCTTTAACCAGTTACCAAGAGAAATCATATATCTAACTAATTTTAGTGAGATTAAGTTAAAGGTTAAAAGCTATTTAAAGAATGTCTGTTAATCTGTAATCCTGAGAAAACCTGTATCTATATGACTTTTGTGTTCTGTTTTACTATGTTCACTTATGTATGAAAACTAATATTCATCAATATTTCCTGCGTTAGGTTGTTTTACCTCTGAGCGGCACTTTTTTGCACACCATGGGCTAAATGGCCAGGTCACATGGACCCCGAAGGCTCAGAGAAGGTTGGGGGAGGGGACCCACTGGAACAGCTGTTGGGAGACAGATGGTAGCCTCCCGTCAAGGCCATCCAGCGTGTTCTTTAACGTTGGGTTGTTTTACCTCTGAGCGGCACTTTTTTGCACACCATGGGCTAAATGGCCAGGTCACATGGACCCCGAAGGCTCAGAGAAGGTTGGGGGAGGGGACTCACTGGAACAGCTGTTGGGAGACAGATGGTAGCCTCCTGTCAAGGTCATCCAGCGTGTTCTTTAACGTTGGATTGTTTTACCTCTGAGCGGCACTTTTTTGCACACCATGGGCTAAATGGCCAGGTCACATGGACCCCGAAGGCTCAGAGAAGGTTGGGGGAGGGGACCCACTGGAACAGCTGTTGGGAGACAGATGGTAGCCTCCCGTCAAGGTCATCCAGCGTGTTCTTTAACGTTGGATTGTTTAACCTCTGAGCGGCACTTTTTTGCACACCATGGGCTAAATGGCCAGGTCACATGGACCCCGAAGGCTCAGAGAAGGTTGGGGGAGGGGACTCACTGGAACAGCTGTTGGGAGACAGATGGTAGCCTCCCGTCAAGGTCATCCAGCGTGTTCTTTAACGTTGGATTGTTTTACCTCTGAGCGGCACTTTTTTGCACACCATGGGCTAAATGGCCAGGTCACATGGACCCCGAAGGCTCAGAGAAGGTTGGGGGAAGGGACTCACTGGAACAGCTGTTGGGAGACAGATGGTAGCCTCCCGTCAAGGCCATCCAGCGTGTTCTTTAACGTGCACAGGTTATGGCTCTCCCGCACACGGGGCCATGGCTTAATATCCCATCCGACGGACAGTGGCTTTTCCAAGCCCATTGGTGTTCCCCTACTGACTGTGGGCAGGACGGGTAGTTTTGCGGAGATGTCTCAATGCTGACCCAGCTGGGACTCGAACCTGGGAACTGCAGATTACGAGCCTGGCGCGCTACCGACTGAGCCACCCCCGCCCCTCAATATTTCCTGCAGATAAGCTATTAGCTTTGCTGGTCAAATGTATGAAATCTCTCTACATCTGTATTTTGTGAGATGACGATGATGATGAATAAATATTTTATTATTATTAAAAAAAACCTGGGAACTGCAGATTACGAGCCATGCGCTCTACCAACTGAGCTACCCCAGTGACAGTGAAAAGGGATGAATGCATCGGGATTGTTGCCCCGGGGTCCTGCAAGAGAATGGGCCCCTTTATACTCTTCATACTAGTTATATTGGTATAAAACTGAGAAATATTGTCATTTTTATGATATAAGGTCAAAATAAGAACTTGGAAGTGCAGATAATTTAATTGCATAACAGATTTTAAACAAAATTTTTGGGTGGGGGCACTAAATTGTGCTTTGCCCCCCGGACCTTCAGATGCCTTTGCACGTCCATGCTGGAGCGGGGATGGCTCAGTCGGTAGCGCGCCAGGCTCGTAATCTGTAGTTCCCAGGTTCGAGTCCCAGCTGGGTCAGCGTTCAGATTTATCTCCGCAAAACTCCTCGCCCTGCCCACGGTCAGTAGGGGACACCGATGGGCTTGGAAAGGCCGCCGTCCGTCGGATGGGACGTTCAGCCGTGGCCCCGTGTGCGGGAGAGCCATACCCTGTGCACGTTAAAGAACACGCTGGATGGCCTTGACGGGAGGCTACCATCTGTCCCCCAATAGCTGTCCAATGGGTCCCCTTTCCCCAACCTTCTTTTAGCCTTCGGGGCCCTCGTAACCTTGGCATTTAGCCCATTGTGCGCAAAAAAAGTGCCGTTCAGAGGTAAAACAACCCAACCCACGTCCATGCTGAGTGACCCAAGAATAATTTTCTGCGTCCTCCAATATCGAGGTGTGTGATGACTTTTAAAGGCGGCGCTTTGCTTTTAATAAAGTGATAGTCATCTATTTAAACAAGAAAGCGAAAGAAAACATATATTCATTGTCAAAGTATGAACTGCGCAGTCTCACAGTCTCTTCATCTGCCATTCATGCTATGCTGACGATCAATACATTTCTTTGTAAATTAAAAATAATACATTCTTATTTCCTTTTCAGAAAAAACAAAGGTCACCTCCGTGAGATGGGACCAGGACCTAGTCTAGGGGGGGGGGCATTCCCCCCTTGCGAATGCTGATAACGGTAATAGAGAGAGAAAATTATTAAAACTTTTAATTTGTCATGTATTTTTCAGGAAATGTTTTTTAAATTTTTTTAAAGACCTCTAAAACGGAGGGGAGATTTTGACTTTACCCCATTTTACTTTTTTTCGACTCGATTGAGTTTATTGTTCCACCCTGCCACCCCACCACCACCCTTAATTTTCTTCTAGATCCGAGTCTGCATGGGATATTAAATTTGTGACCCTCGTGAGGAGAGTCGTACCTTGTGCAATCTAAGGAACCCTCAAGGAGCTTCTATGACAGTATAGAAGAGGATCTTCGGGGGGCTTCTATGACAGTATAGAAGAGGATCTTTGGGGGGGCTTCTATGACAGTATAGAAGAGGATCTTCGGGGGGCTTCTATGACAGTATAAAAAAGGATCTTCGGGGGGCTTCTATGACAGTGTAGAAGAGGATCTTCGGGGCTTCTATGACAGTATAGAAGAGGATCTTCGGGGCTTCTATGACAGTATAGAAGAGGATCCTCGTGGAGCTTCTGTGACAGTATAGAAGCTGATTATTATGTGTTGTGTTTTAGTATATATAGTTTAGTATATAGTTTAGTCATTTTCCTGCAGATAAGCTATTTAGCTTTGCGGGTCAAATTGTAAATGTATTTGTATTCTTTACTCTTATAAATAAAAATTGTATTCTTTAAAAAAAAAAGAGGATCCTCGAGGAGCTTCTGTGACAGTATAGAAGAGGATCTTCGGGGAGCTTCTATGACAGTATAGAAGAGGATCTTCTGGGGACTTCTATGACAGTATAGAAGAGGATCTTCGGGGGGCTTCTATGACAGTATAAAAAAGGATCTTCGGGGGGCTTCTATGACAGTGTAGAAGAGGATCTTCGGGGCTTCTATGACAGTATAGAAGAGGATCTTCGGGGCTTCTATGACAGTATAGAAGAGGATCCTCGTGGAGCTTCTGTGACAGTATAGAAGCTGATTATTATGTGTTGTGTTTTAGTATATATAGTTTAGTATATAGTTTAGTCATTTTCCTGCAGATAAGCTATTTAGCTTTGCGGGTCAAATTGTAAATGTATTTGTATTCTTTACTCTTATAAATAAAAATTGTATTCTTTAAAAAAAAAAGAGGATCCTCGAGGAGCTTCTGTGACAGTATAGAAGAGGATCTTCGGGGAGCTTCTATGACAGTATAGAAGAGGATCTTCTGGGGACTTCTATGACAGTATAGAAGAGGATCTTCGGGGAACTTCTATGACAGTATAGAAGAGGATCTTCGGGGGACTTCTATTACAGTATGGAAGAGGATCTTCGCGGAGCTTCTATGACAGTATAGAAGAGGATCTTCGAGGAGCTTCTGTGACAGTATAGAAGAGGATCCTCGAGGAGCTGCTATGACAGTATAGAAGAGGAGCTTCGGAGAGCTTCTATGACAGTATAGAAGAGGATCTTCGGGGAGCTTCTATGACTACAGAAGAAGATCTTCGGGGAACTTCTATGACAGTATGGAAGAGGAGCCTCGAGGAGCTTCTGTGACAGTATAGAAGCTGATTATTATGTGTTGTGTTTTGTGGATTTATTTGATGTACACCATTTTTGTGGCTGAATGACCTGTGTTTAATATAATTTAGTCATTTTCCTGCAGATAAGCTATTTAGCTTTGCGGGTCAAATTGCAAATGTATTTGTATTTTTTACTCTTATGAATAAAAATTATATTCTTTAAAAAAAAAAAAGAGGATCCTCGAGGAGCTTCTGTGACAGTATAGAAGAAGAGCTTAGAGGAGCTTCTGTGACAGTATAGAAGAGGATCCTCGAGGAGCTTCTATGACAGTATAGAAGAGGATCTTCGGGGAGCTTCTATGACAGTATAGAAGAGGATCTTCGGGGAACTTCTATGACAGTACAGAAGAAGATCTTCGGGGAACTTCTATGACAGTATAGAAGAGGATCCTCGAGGAGCTTCTGTGACAGTATAGAAGAGGAACTTCGGGGAGCTTCTATGACAGTATAGAAGAGGATCTTCGGGGAGCTTCTATGCGAGTATAGAAGAGGATCTTCGGGGAGCTTCTATGACAGTACAGAAGAAGATCTTCGGGGAACTTCTATGACAGTATAGAAGAGGATCCTCGAGGAGCTTCTGTGACAGTATAGAAGAGGATCCTCGGGAGCTTCTGTGACAGTATAGAAGAGGATCGTCGAGGAGCTTCTGTGACAGTATAGAAGAGGATCCTCGAGGAGCTTCTGTGACAGTGTAGAAGAGGATCCTCGAGGAGCTTCTATGACAGTATAGAAGAGGATCGTCGAGGAGCTTCTGTGACAGTATAGAAGAGGATCGTCGAGGAGCTTCTATCCAGTTGTGCAATCTAAGGAATCCTCGAGTAGTTTTTATACGATTCACGATTTTTTTTATATCGCTGTCAATTGTTAACGTATGCATAAATATTGTTAACTATCGTGTGCAAAGTTGCAACAGATAGGTACAGAGAGAAAAAAAATAATATTTTGAAAAGTAAAAAGTTTTTCCTTGATATGTTAACTGAGCGTTTTTAACAGGACTATGTTTCGTATGTTAAATAAAAAAAAATTTGTGAAGGTTTCGGCGTTTTTGAAAAATTAAGGCTAGAATGAAATCATATCATTTCTGCTTTGCTGTGCATTCAATTATCATGACCATCGCGTAATCAATTCGCCATCAAATCCGTTCCATCGCCATCTTCATCATCTTATCTCGTCTATCTCATCAGCTAATTAGATGGATGAGTGGACCCGGAAAGAACAAAGCTGGGTACAGAAAAGGGGAAGTGGGGAAGAGGGCGGGGGGGGGGGAGAAAGTTGACGTATCCTCGTCCACATCCCAAACACAAGAAAAGAGGACGAAGAAGAGAAAATGTCAGGAAAATCGAGGGAAAAAAAAGAAACCACCTTTCGTGGTGAAGAGCACGGGGAACCATGCGGTTAATCCATTTAGCTGCAACCATTTCGAAAGAAGAGCGGCCACCTTTCTTTGCAAAGTTGATTACCCCTCTGTCTGGTGCGCCAGCCCATGTCAGCAGTGACAGGCCCATAATTAGCCTCTCATCGTCTAATGGGTTTTTCTCACATTTTTACCGGACGTGGTTAATTTAATCACAGGTACTTGCGCTGGATGTGTCCGACGCGTCACCAATCCCCCCCCCCCTCCTCCTCCTCCCTTTGAGGAGAGGAAGAGGACTGGCTGAAAGAGGATGGTGGAGAAAGAAAATCAGGAGAGAACGTTCGTATTCGGTGATGGAGGAATGATTCGAAGTGTATGTGTGTGTGTTCATTCCCAGAAAGGGAGGAGAAAATGGCTTTTTCTTTAAAACTCAATTTTCGGAATGCGTTGTTTTATTATCTCAGTCAGTAAGTTCTACTCGTATAATCGTTTTTTTTTTTTTGTTTGTGAAGGACATATCTTCGACACGCTCGACGCTAATAAGGAGATTTCCGACTTAAGCTCTTAGTTTATTGTCTTTTCTGCCTCTTTACTGTTCTTTTTAATCGGTTTCGTTGCTGGGAGGAGGAAAAAGAGAATGTTATGCAGCTTGTCTTTTCACGGGGCACTGAGACAAAATATGAGTTGGGTTGGGTTGTTTTACCTCTGAGCGGCCCTTTTTTGCACACCATGGGCTAAATGGCCAGGTCACAAGGACCCCGAAGGCTCAGAGAAGGTTGGGGGAGGGGACCCACTGGAACAGCTGTTGGGAGACAGATGGTAGCCTCCCGTCAAGGCCATCCAGAGTGTTCTTTAACGTTGGGTTGTTTTACCTCTGAGCGGCACTTTCTTGCACACAATGGGCTAAATGGCCAGGTCACAAGGACCCCGAAGGCTCAGAGAAGGTTGGGGGAGGGGACCCACTGGAACAGCTGTTGGGAGACAGATGGTAGCCTCCGTCAAGGCCATCCAGAGTGTTCTTTAACGTTGGGTTGTTTTACCTCTGAGCGGCACTTTCTTGCACACAATGGGCTAAATGGCCAGGTCACAAGGACCCCGAAGGCTCAGAGAAGGTTGGGGGAGGGGACCCACTGGAACAGCTGTTGGGAGACAGATGGTAGCCTCCGTCAAGGCCATCCAGAGTGTTCTTTAACGTTGGGTTGTTTTACCTCTGAGCGGCACTTTCTTGCACACAATGGGCTAAATGGCCAGGTCACAAGGACCCCGAAGGCTCAGAGAAGGTTGGGGGAGGGGACCCACTGGAATAGCTGTTGGGAGACAGATGGTAGCCTCCCGTCAAGGCCATCCAGCGTGTTCTTTAACGTTCGGTTGTTTTACCTCTGAGCGGCACTTTTTTGCACACCATGGGCTAAATAGCCAGGTCACATGAACCCCGAAGGCTCAGAGAAGGTTGGGGGAGGGGACCCACTGGAACAGCTGTTGGGAGACAGATGGTAGCTCCCGTCAAGGCCATCCAGAGTGTTCTTTAACGTGCACAGGATATGGCTCTCCCATACACGGAGCCACGGCTTAACGTTCCATCCGACAGACGGCGGCCTTTCCAAGCCCATCGGTGTCCCCTACTGACCGTGGGCAGGGCGGGGAATTTTGCGGAGATAAATCTCGACGCTGACTCAGCTAGGACTCGAACCTGGGAATTACAGATTACGAGCCTGGCGCGCTACCGACTGAGCCACCCCACAAAATATGAGTAAAAGTCAATCGTTCCGTAAGTAATTTAAAGTCTATTGTTTGCGTTGGCGCCACCAGGAAAAAATGGTGTTGCTGAAATTAGATTCAAGAGCTTGCAGGGAAATAATGCACTTTAATGTTGATAATAACAGAAGTGTCAAGATATCCAGCGATAAAAAATTGGAGGGGAAGTCTCTCCAGTCAAGAAACTTTTAATTATATCCGTAACTTTTGCAAGAAATATTTAGGGCTCATCGACAAAAAACACATACGTGATAAAAAAAAAAATTGTTTAATTTGTGCTTCCAAAAGGAAATTACGTTTCGAATTAAATTAATTCCACATCGATTGTTGAATGTCGAATTAGTGTGACGAACACTTTCTTTCGCTGCACACCATTTGTGTGCTACATCTCTGTAGTTAGCCGTCCTATGGCCGAGTGGTTAGTGCGCTTGGCTACTGATCTAAGGGATCTGGGTTCGAGCCCCGGGTAAGGCATGGATGTATGTGTCGTTTTTCTGCTGAGGTCCTGCCATCCTCTCAGACCTTCTACTATGGCATATAAACTGACAGGCTCCTGTCAGACCTTCTACTATGGCATATAAACTGACAGGCTCCTGTCAGACCTCTGTGGCAAGCAGCTGCTTGAGGGGGTATTTATTATTATTTTTATTATCTCTGTAGATCTGCTGGTGTCCAACGGTGAAGCATAATATACAAATTCTGGAAGAACCCAAAAACGAGACAACGAAATGTTATTAGAATTGGAGTGGCAATGCATTGTTATATGACACAATAATCAGGGAGGCATAGAGCCAATCAATCACATGTTTGCCATGGGTTATGCAAATGAATGCAGGAATGGTGGCAAAAGGATCCGTTTCAGCAGAACGGAGAGGTTAATATAGGAAATGATCACTCCAAACAGCTACCCAAGCATCACAATGGATTCTCGCATTGTTTAGCAGACTGCTAATGAGGTCGTCTCGAAAAAGGTTGGCTCAATCGGTAGCGGGCCAAGCTTGTAATCTGCAGTTCCGAGTCCCACCTGAGTGGGACGGGGTGGCTCAGTCGGTAGCGCACCAGGCTCGTAATCTGTAGTTCCCAGGTTCGAGTCCCAGCTGGGTCAGCGTTGAGATTTATCTCCGCAAAACTCCCCGCCCTGCCCATGGTCAGTAGGGGACACCGATGGGCTTGGAAAGGCCGTCGTCCGTCGGATGGGACGTTAAGCCGTGGCCCCGTGTGCGGGAGAGACATACCCTGTGCACGTTAAAGAACACGCTGGATGGCCTTGACGGGAGGCTACCATCTGTCTCCCAACAGCTGTTCCAGTGGGTCTCCTCCCCCAACTTTCTCTGAGTCTTCGGGGTCCTTGTGACCTGGCCATTTAGCCCATGGTGTGCAAAAAAGTGCCGCTCAGAGATAAAACAACCCAACCCAACCCACCTGAGCCAGCGATGAGATTTATCTCCACAAACAATGCTCTCACTCAGTAGGGGACAACGATGGGTTTGGAAAGGCCGCCGTCCTTCGATGGGACGTTAAGCCGTGGCTCCCTGTGCGAGAAAGCCACACCCTATGCACTTTAAAGAGTATGCTACATGACCTTGACGGGAGGCTACCATCTGTTTACTAGTAGCTGTTCAGTAGGTCCACTCCTTCAGACTTTCTTTGCCCATTGCTTTCCATTGTATGCAAAAAAACCCAACCCAGTCACTATGTTGTCCGCACCGTGTTAATAGGTCAATTCTGTGGGAGGGATTCAAGGGAATCGAACCAGCGGACGTCGGACAAAAAGCCCTCTCTGGTGAAGTCTTTTGTAAATAGTTTGCCTCGTAACTGCGCTGCTTCTGATGACTTCATAAAGCTCCAGAGAGAGTTGCCTGACTGACATCGACCTATGTTTGTTGTTGGTTTTTTACTTCTGAACGGCACTTTTTTTCACACAATGGGCTAAATGGCCAGGTCACAAGGACTCCCAAGGCTCAGAGAAGGTTGGGGGAGGAGATCCACTGAAACGACTGTTGGGAGACAGATGGTAACCTCCCGTCAAGGCCATCCAGTGTGTTCTTTAACGTGCACAGGGAATGACTCTCACGGGGCCACGGGGAAATTTGAAGTAAAATATGGATGGCCTTTTTGGCAATTGCATCATATTATTCTTTTCTTTTCTCGGGAATCTAGAGTTTTCGCAGAATCCCCGAAGACTGCTTGCAGAACCTTGGTTGGCTAACACCGAACTCACGGGGCCACGGCTTAACGTCCCATCCGACGGACGGTGATCTTTCCAAGCCCATCGGTGTCCCCTACTGACCATGGGCAGGGCGGGGAGTTTTGCGGAGATAAATCTCAACGCTGACCCATCTGGGACTCGAACCTGGGAACTGCAGATTACGAGCCTGGTGCGCTACCGACTGAGCCACCCCCGCCCCACATCGACCTATGACGTAGGGTTATTACTGCAAGATAGCGGTGATCTACGCTGTTGTCCCTCTTGGACGACCTAGCAGTCGTCTATGGCCAACCTCTCCTGTTTGTGAAGTGTTGAAAGTACTGATTGGGGCACATTTACGTCCTAGCCATATCGTTCTAGATACATTTTTATAACTCAAACATACTGATGGATTTACCAAGTGTAAAAGCATCCGTATGCGATTTCTCTCTGCTCTACTGTTGTTACGATACTCTCTACCAACTAGAAGACAACGCTTGGTCAGCAGCCTTGTGATGCAGATTCAGAACCAGATTTTACAGCACCATGGATTTGCTTTTCAGGTGATGTAAGCAAATTTTAACTGGACAAGTGATTTTTTGGGAGGCTTACGACCTTGCGTATATTCTGCTTCATTGATACATAAAATGCAATGTTAATAATTTCATTCGTTTATAAGATATTTCGCAATTTGGGAATTTTCTTAACTTTTGAACATCAGTGTAGATTGCTAGCGTGATGAGGTTGACCAGCCTAGTTTATGGGGATTCAGAAGAAGCTTTGTACGTGAGAAATCGCGGTCTATTTTAATACCCCCCTGGGGGCGGGGCTGGTTCAGTCGGTAGCGCGCCAGGCTCGTAATCTGTAGTTCACAGGTTCGAGTCCCAGCTGGGTCAGCGTTGAGATTATTTCTCCGCAAAATTCACCGCCCTGCCCACGGTCAGTAGGGGACACCGATGGGCTTGGAAAGGCCGCCGTCCGTCGGAAGGGACGTTAAGCCGTGGCTCCGTGTGCGTGAGAGCCATACCCTGTGCACGTTAAAGAACACGCTGGATGGCCTTGACGGGAGGCTACCATCTGTCTCCCAACAGCTGTTCCAGTGGGTACTCTCCCCCAACCTTCTCTGAGCCTTCGGGGTCCATGTGACCTGGCCATTTAGACCATGGTGTGCAAAAAAGTGCCGCTCAGAGGTAAAACAACCCAACCCTTTAATACCCCCCCCCCCCCCCCTCTATCTACCCTGAGTGCATTGTAAATTATGTGAGAAGTAATTGGATTGGATGAGTGCTTTGATGCCAAGATATTCATTTTCTAATATTCTAGGAGGTGAGCACTTGAAGCGGATTTCGCTAGAAAGTGAATCAACGTCTAACTCAATTTACCTAACGCAATAATATTTTACGGCTTTTATATCAGTGTCCAAACCCATGAACGATATTGTCAGGTCCAACAGAATCTCTGTTTCTGTAGGAGGTTCTGGAGAACAGACATTATCAAGTTCTACAGAACCCCGACATACAAAAGCAAAAAAAAAACACTTTTTTTTTAATTACCACCAATAAAGATATTATCAACAAAACGTTTTTCACATTTATTAAAATTAATCATTGCATCATAGAATCATTAGAATGCATTTTTAATTACTGAATTATTTTCATTAGTGATGAATGCTTTGGGAGAATTTTTGCTAAAGAAACGCGCAATTCTCCTCCCAATGACAACGTACGAGAAAGCAGTTTCACATAAATATAATAAAAAAATAAATCCCCTTTCAAGCAGCTGCTTGCCACAGAGGTCTGACAGTAGCCTGTCAGTTTATATGCCATAGTAGAAGGTCTGAGATGATGGCAGGACCTCAGGAACGTGTACAGCAACTGTACACGCTCAAGTTACCGTTCACAGCAAACTGGAGCGTGTGCAGTTACTGCACACGCTCCAGTTTGCTGTGAACGGTAACTGCACACGCTCAGTATTTCTGTGAGTGGGCCCACACGATCCAGGTTTTTGTGAGCTCACACGATCCAATGTAAAAAGAAATAAAAATAAATCCCCCCTCAAGCAGCTGCTTGCCACAGAGGTCTGACAGGAGCCTGTCAGTTTATATGCCATAGTAGAAGATCTGAGAGGATGGCAGGACCTCAGCAGAAAAACAACACGAACATCCATGCCTTACCCGGGGCTCGAACCCAGGATCAGGACCCTTAGATCAGTAGCCAAGCGTGCTAACCACTCAGCCATGGGACGGCAAAATAATTTAATCTTTTTTTTCTTCTATAAATTCTAGACTCCAAACTATAACTACTAATTAATAGATTCTGGAAAAAAATTCATCGCCGCCACGGCGGGAATCGAACCTGCATCTCTCCAGATTCAAAGAGGAGCGCGCTACCATTGCACCACGCGTCGGACCACATAAATATGTGGTTGAAAATTGAAGTAAAATATGGATGGCCTTTTTGGCAATTGCATCATATTATTCTTTTCTTTTCTCGGGAATCTAGAGTTTTCGCAGAATCCCCGAAGACTGCTTGCAGAACCTTGGTTGGCTAACACCGATCTAAAAAAAAATAATAAATACCCCCTCAAGCAGCTGCTTGCCACAGAGGTCTGACAGGAACCTGTCAGTTTATGTGCCAAATTAGAAGATCTGAGAGGATGGCAGGACCTCAGCAGAAAAACAACACATACAACCATGCCTTATCCGGGGCTCGAACCCAGGTCCTTTAGATCAGTAGCCAAGCGCGCTAACCACTCGGCCATGGGACGGCTAAAAATAAAAAAAATCTCAAGCAGCTGATTGCCACAGAGGTCTGACAGGAGCCTGTCAGTTTATATGCCAGAGTAGAAGGTCTGAGAGGATGGCAGGACCTCAGCAGAAAAACGACACATACATCCACGCCTTACCCGGGGCTCGAACCCAGGTCCCTTAGAACACTAGCCAAGAAAAATTAACTGCCTCACGCATCACAAGCGTACCACCACTAGCTGCTGCAAAATATTAGATTTTAGTGCCCTGAAGGCAATGAACGTTGCATATCCTAAGAAACTTGACAAAAGCTATCTATAGAGGCAAAAGTTTCAACTCTGTTATGAAAATGTTTCTTTGTGATTAAACATTCTTATATAGAGTTTAGTACCAAAAGTACGGGAACATTTCGATGGTATGTAAATGAGAAAGCCACAATCAAAGCTCTGTAAATTTCAAACTGAGTTGTTTGCGGGAAAATGTCACTGATTAATCGAAGGTCTCACTCAGATATTTGAAACTCGATTTTCGATAATATTGGCTTAATATTAAACACTTATGGAAGGAAGAACATTTAACAACAGAAGTTGATGTTGTCGTCAACTCGAAATTTTTTTTTTCTTCTTTGAAATTGGCAAAAATTGGTAAAAAAAATTACAGAAACTTTCTTAAAATTTAGGGGCGGGGGTGGCTCAGTCGGTAGCGCGCCAGGCTCGTAATCTGTAGCTCCCAGGTTCGAGTCCCAGCTGGGTCAGCGTTGAGATTTATCTCCGCAAAATTCCCTGCCCTGCCCACGGTCAGTAGGGGGACACCGAGGGGCTTGGAAAGGCCGCCGTCCGTCGGATGGGACGTTAAGCCGTGGCCCCGTGTGCGGGAGAGCCATACCCTGTGCACGTTAAAGAACACGCTGGATGGCCTTGAAGGGAGGCTACCATCTGTCTCCCAATAGCTGTTCTAGTGGGTCCCCTACCCCAAACTTCTCTGAGCCTACGGGGTCCATGTGACCTGGCCATTTAGCCCGTGGTGTGCAAAAAAGTGCCGCTCAGAGGTAAAACAGCCCAGCCCTTAAAATTTAATACAATTTTATTATAATTTAATTATTTTATAATTAATATAATGATTATTTATTATTATAATAGTTATATATTGTTACTATATGATTATTTATTATTATGATATATGATTTTTTCTTCTTCAGTTTTCATCAGTTTCGACAATTTACTTTTCTCAGTAAACGGTAATTCATTTTTGAATATAATTTTTTTTAGATCAATTCACTTATGAAGTAATTAGTCAGTTTCGATAATTCACTTTTGAGTTAATTTCTTCTGACTAGCAAAGCTATTGACAAATGTTTCAGCTCCCATAACTCTTTAAATATTAAATAAATGTTTAAAATCGAGATTTAGATTAATTTTATGGGAATCTCCAATGGCGCATTTTCCTCAAACGGTTATTTTTAAATTTAGGGAGTTTTGAAAGTACAGTCGCTCAGAAAAATATCCGAACACTATGATTGATTACAGAATTCAGAAAAAATATATGGCAACAATTTTTTTTAGAAATCAGTGATCTGGCAACCTTCGTGTCACGTGACACGAAGGTTGCCAGATCACTAATTTATAAAAAAATCGTTGCCAGATATTTTTTCTGAATTCTGTAATCAACCATATTGTTCGGATACTTTTTGAGCGACTGTAGGTGGTCATATTATTTTGATATTAGATCGTGTGGGCTCACTCACGGAAATATTGAGCGTGTGCAGTTACCGTTGCGGTAGCTGGAGCGTGTACAGTTGCTGTATACGCTCCAGATATTTTTCCTGAATTCTGTAATCACGTGACACGAAAGTTGCCAGATCACTAATTTCTAAAAAAAATCGTTGCCAGATCACTAATTTCTAAAAAAAATCGTTGCCAGATATTTTTTCTGAATTCTGTAATCAATCATAGTGTTCGGATATTTTTTTGAGTGACTGTATCTTTCAATTCCCATAACCAGATCGATCTAGAGAGGTGGGAAGGGAGGCTTGCCAGTAAGAGTAACAGAGTCAAAAAATTACGAAACTTATTTATATGTCATGCATTTTTCAAGAAATTTTTTAGAGGAGGGAGAAATGCATCCAGTCTTGTCCACTTCTGCATTTTTCGGGCTGGATTAGGTTTCTTGCCCTCCCCCCCCCTTTCCCGCCATTTTTTCTTTCTAGATCCGAGCTTGCTCGTAACTGAGAAGAGTCCCAATATTCTTTGTTTGAGTAGAGTAGAATTTAGTTCTAACGATGTTTCAATCTAATAAGATATTCCTCTAATAACGAAAGTACAAAAAAGGCAGAAATATGAAACTGAAGTTTACGAATGGGTAGACTGGACATCTGAGGATTTTAATAGAGATTCTCGGCCTTCAAAGGCATTTTATTCGGAGCAATATGACCCAGAAAATGCCATTTAGTGGCAAAACCTGAAGTCGAGATAAATAAGCAAAAAGAAATATTAGGAAATATCCGTACATTAGCCGTCCCGTGGCCGAGTGGTTAGCACGCTTGGCTACTGATCTAAGGGACCTGGGTTCGAGCCCCGGATTTAGGCATGAATGTGTGTGTGTCGTTTTTCTGCTGAGGTCCTGCCATCCCCTCATATCTCCTACTGTGGCATATAAACTGACAGGCTCCTGTCAGACCTCTGTGGCAAGCAGCTGCTTGAGGGGGTATATATTTATTTTTATTATCCGTACATTGCTGTCCCGTGGCCGAGTGGTTAGCACGCTTGGCTACTGATCTAAGGGACCTGGGTTCGAGCCCCGGATTAAGGCATGGATATTCGTGTTGTTTTTCTGCTGAGGTCCTGCCATCCTCTCAGATCTTCTACTGTGGCATATAAACTGACAGGCTCCTGTCAGACCTATGTGGCAAGCAGCTGCTTGAGGGGATATTTATTTTTATCCGTACATTAAGATATAAATAGAACGTGTTTTGAGCGAATGAAATTCAAACTGAATTGGTGGCACTCCACGCATTGAAGTGCCGAAGCGTTTGCAGATAAAACAGCCTCCGTGGCCACCCGCAAGGCAGACAATAAGCGACTAAACTGCGGGAGTTGGGCCCACTCGGACACGGCCATTTGCTGTGATGGGCAACGCAGCGGAGGACAGGAGATGCGGACAGCAGCGCGTGAAAAGAAGGAAGAAACAACAGCAGAGCTTAAGCGACGGCAGAAGCAGAAAACCACAACAGCCAGACGACAGGGAGGCGAGGTCACCGACTGAGAACAAACTGTCTTGCTCCTTAGAATGGTCAGTTGAACTTAACGGAAGCTGAAGGCTCGCTTGGCTGGATTCGTCGGCGATGCTCTGACGAGAGAGACAACAATGTTACTTAGCTAATGGGAAGCAGTTGAATGTGTCGAGAGGAAAGAGAACTTTACAGGATGCGTCTGACTACATCTTTCGGAGTTAAACTCGGCTGAGGTTCAAACTTTCATTAACAAACTGCCTGGAGAAAAAAACAATTTAAACAAGTAAATTATTGACGTAAACTTTAAAATTCTTAAAAGAGAGAAATATCATACGTATATCTCTTATTACCTTTAGCGGAAAATGCAAGGTAGTCGAATAATCATGTGACTTATTAGAGGTAAAGGTTTTTTTCTTTAACTTCGTTTGTTACGACCGCTTTTGCCACCGCTTTCATTGCAATGTATTCGTTTCGTTCTATTTGAAGAATTGTTTGAAGTGTTTATGAATTATAAAAAAATAAATAAATACCCCCTCAAGCAGCTGCTTGCCACAGAGGTCTGACAGGAGCCTGTCAGTTTATGTGCCAGAGTAGAAGGTCTGAGAGGATGGCAGGACCTCTGCAGAAAAACAACACGAACATCCATGCCATACCCGGGGCTCGAACCCAGGTTCCGTAGATCAGTAGCCAAGCGTGCTAACCACTCGTCCACGAGACAGTCTCAAAATTTTGTTGCAGTTTTTCTAAAGTGCGAAGGTTTGTTTCGGTACATATTTCCTTATAAAAAAAAATAAAAAGCAAAGGAAACCGTGTGCCCATGCTAACCTCAACTGACCGTCGAAAGCGCCTATAATGGGCACATGAGCATCAAAACTGGACCTTGAATGATTGGAAGAAGGTCGTCTGGTCAGATGAATCCCCGTTTTCTGTCGCACCATGTGGACGGCCGGGTACGTGTGCGTCGTTTACCTGGGGAAGTGTTGGCACCAGCATGCACTGTGGGACAAAAACAATCTGGTGGAGGAAGGGTTGGGTTGTTTTACCTCTGAGCGGCACTTTTTTGCACACCATGGGCTAAATGGCCAGGTCACATGGACCCCAAAGGCTCAGAGAAGGTTGGGGGAGGGGACCCACTGGAACAGCTGTTGGGAGACAGATGGTAGCCTCCCGTCAAGGCCATCCAGCGTGTTCTTTAACGTGCACAGGGTATGGCTCTCCCGCACACGGGGCCACGGCTTAACGTCCCATCCGACGGACGGCGACCTTTCCAAGCCCATCGGTGTCCCCTACTGACCGTGGGCAGGGCGGGGAATTTTGCGGAGATAAATCTCAACGCTGACCCAGCTGGGACTCGAACCTGGGAACTACAGATTACGAGCCTGGCGCCCTACCGACTGAGCCACCCCCGCCCCGGTGGAGGAAGTGTAATGCTTTGGGCAATGTTCTTCTGAAAAACCCTGGGTCCAGTCATTCATGTGCAGGAAACTACAGCGTCTACCACCTACCTAAACATCATTGCAGATCAGGTACAGCCTTTCATAGCAATGGTATTTCCCTCTGGTGGTGCCTTCTTTCAGCAGGATAATGCGCCATGCCATACTGCCCGGATTGTTCGAGAATGGTTCGGAGAACATGAGGAAGACTTCCAGGTATTGCCCTGCCTCCAAATTCCCCAGACATCAATCCAATCGAGCATCTGTGGTTTGTGTTGGAACAGCATATCTGATCTGCAGCGGCTCAACCACGTAACTTGTAAGAGTTAAAGGATCTGCTCGTAACGTGTTGGTACCAGGTACAGGGCCAGCGCAAGGTGGGTTCAGCGCGTTCCCTGGAACCTGGCCCGTGGTAGACGAAAAGCTCATCGTAAAAAACGACGCTATTTTCCTATCTTTGACACAGCAGCCGACACAATGTATCCTCGTTCCTCTAGTTCCACGTCCCACCACCAGAGCGCATGTCAGCTATTTTCCAAGCCCAATAGTAAATCTAATCGCATAATCCCGCTAATCGATGACTAACTACTCTTTCAACAGAAAGCGAAATCGGTCAATTTTGATGACGTAATTAAAGATTTTGCGGCGAAAAAGGCGAGAAAAATTATGTAATATTTATAATATACTCGGTGTTCCTACAAGTTGTATGTAGATATGTACCGCACTTTGTACTTATAAATAAATAATTTATTATTATAAAATTTAGAAGTACATATAAATGCGTTTTTTTTTTTGGTCCCGCACAATTTTGGAACCCGGCCCCGCAAAAGATACCACATCTTTAGAAATCATGTAGCGTCCATGCCTCGCCGGGTAAGAGCTGTTTTGGCGGCACGTGGAGGACCAACATCATATTAGGCAGATGTCATAATGTTTAGACTCTTCGGTGTATGCCCTTAACGATAAAAAGTGCAAAATATAAATTAATCTCTGAAATAAAAAAAATCATCGCGAAATGGATAAGGGTAACCACCGAAAATAATAAGTAGGGGATCCCCACAAGACCAGATGAGACAAAATACAGTTTACTTCCTTATATTTATGTAAAGGTTTGCCCGTTTAGTATTTGACTAAGCCCAACTTCTATTGTTTACAAGTGTTCCTTAATAAATAGAATGACAAAAGAAATGAATTATAGCCTTATTGGATCATTCGTGAAACCATGGGTATCAGCATAAATTCTTTCAATGTGAAGGGAGGGGGCTAAAGTATGGGGCAGAGAAAAATATCAATGATTCAAGATCAAAATACTTCAGTTCGTTAATGAATACAGTTGCGGAAACACAATTAATGCATACATCAGACTAGGGCTGGATTTAGGGGGGGAAATCAAGGTAGCCTTCCCCCTTTAAGAATGCTAATAAGGGTATGAGAGGCAAAAAGAAAACTTGTTAATTTTTCAATCATTTTTCAAGAAAATTTCAAAGATTTCCCAAACGGAGGGGGGGGGGGGATGTTATACTACAACGAAAGTCTAGTCTCTTGACCATCCAGCCCCCTTGGGAGCGTGGGTGGCTCAGTCGGTAGCGCGCCAGGCTCGTAATCTGTAGTTCCCAGGTTCGAGTCCCAGCTGGGTCAGCGTTGAGATTTATCTCCGCAAAATTCCCCGCCCTGCCCACGGTCAGTAGGAGACACCGATGGGCTTGGAAAGGCCGCCGTCTGTCGGATGGGACGTTAAGCCGTGGCCCCGTGTGCGGGAGAGCCATACCCTGTGCACGTTAAAGAATACGCTGGATGGCGTTGACGGGAGACTACCATCTGTCTCCCAACAGCTGTTCCAGTGGGTCCCCTCCCCCAACCTTCTCTGAGCCTTCGGGGTCCATGTGACCTGGCCATTTAGCCCATGGTGTGCAAAAAGGTGCAGCTCAGAGGTAAAACAACAAAACGTTAAAGAACACGCTGGATGGCCTTGACGGGGGCTACCATCTGTCTCCCAACAGCTGTTCCAGTGGGTCCCCTCCCCCAACTTTCTCTGAGCCTTCGGGGTCCATGTGACCTGGCCATTTAGCCCGTGGTGTGCAAAAAAGTGCCGCTCAGAGGTAAAACAACCCAACCCAACCCGGCCCCTTAATTATTTTATAGATCTAGGCCTGCATCATACCGCAATGCAACTAATGCTTCCCGAAAACAAAAACGGAAAAAAGGGAAATTTATTATTTGAAATGCATATAAAAGAAAGTTTTTTTTTCATTTATATGTATTTCATAAATGAATTATATGTATTAAGTAAATGAATACAAATGATGTGTTTTCGAAAAGAAAAGAAAAAAGAAAACGTAAAAAAAAAAATCAGTATTACATTTCGTTAAAGAAAAGACGACATTATTTTGGTACAACTGTATTATTCATCGTAAATTAATTTTTTGATCAATTTTTGCGGGGGGGGGGGGGGGGGGGGGGACTGCCCCTCATACCGACGCCCCTGAATGAAACAAAACCCTTCCCTTAATAATAACCCTTAACAATAGTTAAAAGTGCCTCTCAGAAGTACAACAATCTGCTTTTCGACTTCATTTTTAACAAAACTAATATTTCATTGCAAATTTTTGAGAAATCCAATTTCAATTTTCGGTAGATATTTGTAGCATCCTATATCTAACCAAAGAATTTCGGTAATTTTTTTTTATCCTTTCCTTATCATGAGAGGGGGCGGGATGGCTCAGTCGTAGCGCGCCAGACTCGTAATCTGTAGTTTCCAGGTTCGAGTCCCAGCTGGGTCAGCATCGAGATTTATCTTCGAAAAATTCCCGCCCTGCCCACGGTCAGTAGATGACACCGATGGGCTTAGAAAGGCCGCCGTCCGTCGGATGGGACGTTAAGCCGTGGCCCCGTATGCAGGAGAGCCATACCTTGTGCACGTTAAAGAACACACTGGATGGCCTTGACGGGAGGCTACCATCTGTCTCCCAACAGCTGTTCCAGTGGGTCCCCTCCCCCAACTTTCTCTGAGCCTTCGGGGTCCTTGTGACCTGGTCATTTAGCCCACGGTATGCAATAAAGTCCCACTCAGAGGTAAAACAACCCAACGTTAAAGAACACGCTGGATGGCCTTGACGGGAGGCTACCATCTGTCTCCCAACAGCTGTTCCAGTGGGTCCCCTCCCCCAACCTTCTCTGAGCCTTCGGGGTCCTTGTGACCTGGCCATTTAGCCCATAGTATGCAAAAAAGTGCCTATCAGAGGTAAAACAACCCAACTTTACCATGAGAGGAAATGATGATGGATTACATTTTCTTTTTAGATCTTTCGTTAATATTCTTCAAATTTCTAATAATTTCAAACTAATCTTCAAATTTTGCAGA
This sequence comes from Ryuthela nishihirai, assembly GCA_038380435.1. Lineage (NCBI taxonomy): Eukaryota > Metazoa > Arthropoda > Arachnida > Araneae > Heptathelidae > Ryuthela > Ryuthela nishihirai. Next base: position 65,559,234 of record JAWZYU010000019.1, on the reverse strand, counting down.
AATAAATCATTTTGTCAAAGTGCAAATTTCTAGCGTTTTTTGTTTTTGATCTTCCTCTTCCTGTGCACATACTGATCAGATCTATTTAAATATCTGTTTTTACGCAGTAGTGTTTAATTACCGCTCTTCTTTCGGAGAGTTTTTTAATTTCTTCTTACTCTTGAGGTGACTTAAAACTAAATGCATTAAATGACCACTAAATCTGTCACGCTCTCTAAGACTGCTTCACTAAACTCTACTTTTAATTAACTTTTGAAACGGGTAAGAGAGAAAAAAAATCTTGAGAAGTATAATTAGAATTTCAGGAACGTTTTCGAAGCAAGAGTTCAACTTCTTGAAAGCAACAGAAAAAAAAAGAGCTTCCATCCACTTCAAACTGAAAAAAAACAATAGTAAGGAGTACTTTAAGTAACGAGATTTACTTTTGAAGTCAGTTTTTGGGGGAGCGAGGTTGGCCATGATGGCATTTTCTTGTACCAATTGACGACTCATCCGAGCTTGTCGGAGATGCTGACTTCGTGGCCGTGAAAAATTAAACGACACCAAAACAAAGCCGAGAAACCTAAACGCATTGCGTTCATTAGGAACTGTCACCCACTCTGAAATGTGGGCAAAGTTCATTATCTGCAGATCTAAGTGTGACGGAGAACCAACATCCAGGCGCAAGAGCCACTTCTCGGTGTTAACTGGCGTCGGAAGTTTTCTTGGGGCCTCAAATGTCCAATGGAAGCTTTTTCATTCCCGTAGAAGCAAAACTATGTTCTTCGAAATTTAGCTTGATATCAGACTTTTTTATTTTAATTCTTACATATACTAAGCTGAGAGAATATTTTGGTTGTAAACATGAAATTGGAAGATGGAGGAGGTTTTGGATAGTCCAAATTTATTTTTATTCGACCAGCGACGTAACTACTTTTGTGTCTATAAATAGTGAAGTGCACATCTTGCCTGGAAAACATTATTTTTCCTTCTCAAGCAGTTCCTTTGCTACCGAGTTTTGACAGGAGCCTCTCGGTTGCTTTTTTGTTTTATCTCTGAGCGACGCTTCCTGTACACAGTGGGCTAAATGGCCAGGTCACAAGGATCCCAGAGCTCAGAGAAGATTGAGGGAGGGAATCACTGGACAACTGTTAAGAAACAGATGGAACCCTTCCATCTAGGCCATCCAGCGTGTTCTTTAACAAGTTCTCCCGCACACAGAAACACGGCTTAACATCCCATCCGACTGTCGGCGGTGTTTCCAAGTTCATCGGTGTCCCTTTTCTAACCAAGGGCAAGGTAGGGGTTTGGAAAATAAATCTCAACTCTGGCTTAGGTAGGACTCGAACCTGGAAACTGCAGATTACTGGCGCGCTACCGACTGAGCCACCCCCATCCCAATAATTCTCCTGAAAATATCCAAAATAAATCATTTATGCAGTATCCTTACAATGAAGTGGATGGCTCCGTCAGATTATAATCTCATGAACCCAGGTCCGCGTCCCAACTATGCCTGCATTGAGGTTTTCTCCTCAAAACCGAATTCTGCTCTCCGTGAGAAAAGGAACATCGACTAACGTGTAGAGGTCATTTAGACATTAATCCGTGGCCCCGTGTGCAGGAGAGCTCTTTTACGTTCATATTGCAAAACACTATGGGTATACTTGACTGGAGTCTTCATCCGATTCCTAATAAATGTCAGTAAACTCGCCTTCCTCTGCAACCATCTTCTGCTTTTACCTGGCCGTTTCGTCCACACACCCCTCAGTGGTAAATGAATTCAACTATACCCTTCCCCACCCATTCTTCTTTCCACCTCATACTTGAAATTTCTGCGCAGTCACATCAGACCCTTGTGTTAGGAATCTAAAAAAAACAAAAGATAAATTTTGACGAGATGTTAATGACGTTAACAATATCGGTCTATATAATCTCATTCCCCACATGCAATGCGATGATTATAGCCTATATTCTGCAAGTCAAATAACACACATGCCAATCGAGTACTTTGACGATCTCTGTATGTTATTTAAAAATAACATGGAGCCTTTCGTTAGCAAGGCTCTATATAGCATGGACCTTTCTTTTCGTACTCACTTCAGGATGACAAGGGTATTTTTAATGCAATAATTTCCATTTTTACCCGATCTTTGTGATCTGGTTATTTACCTAACTTATTGTGATTGATCAGACGGGGGTGGGGGGGATAGGCTGCGATCCATTTTGTTCCTCAAGCAGCAAACAGAATTAATGAGCCAAAAAAAAGCATCATTAGAATACCTATTCCAGGCTTCTGATGAGTGACAGCTGCTTATGCTGTTCTATGTTCTTAAAATATGTTTATCCCGGGGTCTCCAATTCCTATGGGTCACAGGCTCCCTAGAACTTAAAGGCGGTCCTTGGGGGAGTGAAGGAACGGCTCTTGGTGTTAGTGGGGGGGGGGGTCTATCTTCACCAGAGAATTAACACACTAAAATCCTTTTTGTTCTAATAATATGGTAACAAGTTTCTATATAGGTATATGTTTTTACTAATGCTTAAACGTGTTACACAATTCACATGAACTCATGATGATGTGTCTACAAAGCTGTCCCAATCGAATTTCAAGATTTCTGCCCTCCCCCCCCCCCAACACTACTGTCAGGTTTTGATGCGATACCTGGATATAATTTTGTCATTTCATGTATATATTTGTGTGTGACCTTGCATTGTAATCCTTTGAGTGGAACTTTCCTTTCTCCCATCACTGACTGAAAGGCTATTTATGGCTAATGAATCAGCAAGACAGGTTGATGGTACCTGATCGTCTGTGATCGTCCCCCTTTCCGGCCCAGCTCGATTGATCAAGGATCGCGATGCCAAATGACCGTCCCGTGGGACAGGGAGGTCAGCGCCGGACGTCGTAAGGCCCGTGAGAAGGTCAAGAGAGTTCTGAATTAGGCGTTGGCTGGAGCAGACGTGTAGAGGTGCTCGACGAATAGATATTCCCGAGAGGAGAGGTTTTCCTCTGTTAGGTGCGTAGAGTCGCAGCCTCTTAAGCAATCTGAATAGTATTGTTTGTAGCCAACTTAGCCAGTAGTCAATGTCAGTGCTCGGGGAGACTCTGTATACATTTTCCATAATAAACCTTTTGTTATTGTTTTAAACTTGGAGTTAGTTATCTTGCTGCAATTCTCGAACGCCGAAAGTCCAATACAGAACGAACCAAAATCTTCGTCTTTACCTGTGGACGCCGTGGATCAATTATATTCTACCAACCCCTGGAACCGACAACCACCAATCGAATTTGCTTTCTTTCCACTCCAAGAAAATTCAGGTTTTTTTTCATTTTCAAGAAAACATTCTCTTTTTGCCGCCACATATTAGCTTTGTTTTGTGCTACCTGAAGTGAGACCAATCGTTTCGAAAACCTAAAGGATCTTCCCATTCAATTCACGACAATTTTCTTTTGAAAAGTTTAGAACAAGCTCAGCCAACCGTTCTATTAAGCATGAATCCACTTCAAATAGTATTTTATTAATTTAATCTCCGGAAAACTCCATTTATTTAAAGTAACCGAAATCACTATAATTATTTTTAAAAATGCTCGCACTAAGCATTACAAAACAATGCTTTGAAAGTTGCCCTTAAATATAGAATTTGTATTATTTTTTTAATTATATTTTATAGTTCTCTTTTACACCAATCTGAGCACAGCAACACCCCTGACGTTTACGAAAATGTGCCTATATAGCCAGTGGTGGACTGGATCTAAAAATATTGGTTGCCAGGAGACAAAGGTGGCCCACTCACAAGTATAAGACTATTATTTTTAACATATTGTCTAATGCTTAAGGGGGCTCACTTGCCATTGGACAAGCTGACACCCTGGCCAGTACGCCACTGTATATAGCATCTTCAGTGAGGCTTTCACTGCCATCCCTTAATATAATACACGCAAGTCTACTACAAAATTTTCTATTAAGATTCACGCTAACTAAAAAGCATTAGTGTCGCCTCTGGTTGCATATAACAACCTAATAATACATCCTTCTTTGCAGCTTAATGTAATTTTAGGTATTTCACAGCCAAGTACGAGTTTCTGAGTAATAGTTTCATCTTCCCTACGACATTGCATTTTGTCTGCATATTTTAAGTTACCATTTCATTCTAAACATTCAGAGCTTTCGCAGATGTTGAATTTTGTCGTATTATGAACACTCTTAGAAACGATAAAAGTGAACATTCATTTCAGTTATAATTGATATCATATCTCATTCTCATCTTCATAACTGTGAGCCGAAAAGTTTCTGGATTTCATTTAAACTTTCGCTTACACGAGAGTGTTTCGTTAAGACTGCATCAAGCCTTTTTTCTCTCTCTTTCTTCTCCCATTCCAATTTCGCCTGTAGTTCATTTTTGTATGCGAGCTATGGCCACGAATGAGTAGCATTGCTGCTTTGCCGTATTATTATTATTGGCTTTTTTTTTTTCCCCCTGCTGTATCTGATTGCGAATATAAGAAAACAGCTTTCGTCTCCATAATAGTACACAGCCTCCTTTAGTTGAATAGAACAAAAAGGGAATGGGGTAATTTAAATTTTAAAGAGTAATGAAGCTCAAACCTGCAGTTAAACACAGACAGATGGATACATCCGTTTTGATTTTATATCAATTTTTTAACAATCTCCTCGTATGGTTGGAGATATCTAAGGTACTCTAATGAAAGCTGCTTGGCTAGCAAGACGAACACTTTTGCTTGCTTGATTTCACTTGGAGCACAGTTCGTAAAACGGTCGATGGATCGAAAAAGAGGAAACAAGTCTGACTCTCTACACAAAACTAAATGAACTGTGGGCTACTCTAAATGCAGATGAAACTGGAAATGTTTTTACTTCTGAAGTTCATTATGTCGCTTTACTTACTTGCAAGCAAATTGTATTTTGAGTCTGCTGCTTTTACTTTTCATTACAAGAAGCGTTTGGTACAGTCGCTCAAAAAAGTATCCGAACACTATGATTGATTACAGAATTCAAAAAAACTATCTGACAACGATTTTTTTTTTTTAGAAATTCGTGATCTGGCAACCTTCGTGTCACGTGACACGAGCAAACTGGAGCGTGTGCAGTTACTGCACACGCTCCAGTTTGCTGTGAACGGTAACTGGAGCGTGTACAGTTGCTGTACACGCTCCAGATATTTTTCCTGAATTCTGTAATCACGTGACACGAAGGTTGCCAGATCACTAATTTCTAAAAAAAATCGTTGCCAGATAGTTTTTCTGAATTCTGTAATCAACCATAGTGTTCGGACACAAGACCTGGATCGTGTGGGCTCACTCACGGAAATATTGAACGTGTGCAGTTACCGTTCACAGCAAACTGGAGCGGTTGCGGTTAATGTTCACAGCACATTGGATCGTGTGAGCTCACAAAGACCTAGATCGTGTGGGCTCACTCACGGAAATATTGAGCGTGTGCAGTTACCGTTCACAGCAAACTGGAGCGGTTGCGGTTAATGTTCACAGCACATTGGATCGTGTGAGCTCACAAAGACCTAGATCGTGTGGGCTCACTCACGGAAATATTGAGCGTGTGCAGTTACCGTTCACAGCAAACTGGAGGGTTGCAGTTAATGTTCACAGCACATTGGATCGTGTGAGCTCACAAAGACCTGGATCGTGTGGGCTCACTCACGGAAATATTGAGCGTGTGCAGTTACCATTCACAGCAAACTGGAGCGTGTGCAGTTACTGCACAACAGGAGTAACTTCAACTATACACGCTCCAGATAATAATCTCATACACGTTTCGTGTCACGTGACACGAAGGTTGCCAGATCACTAATTTCTAAAAAAATCGTTGCCAGATATTTTTTCTGAATTCCGTAATCAACCATAGTGTTCGGATATTTATTTGAGCGACTGTACTTATTGAATTCAAAGGCATTGAATCAGGCTCGTAATCTGCAATTCCCAAGAACGAGTCCCAACTCTGTCAGCGTTGAGATTTATCTCCGCTAACCCCCCGCCCCCTCTGTCCTCGGCGAGAAAGGAGACCCCACGATAGTCTTTGAAAGGCTCCCATGCGTCAGATGGGATGTTAGCCGTGATACTGGGTGCAGGAGAGCGATATCCTGTCCACTTTAAAGAACCTGCTGGATGCCCTTAACGAGAGGCTGCCATCTGTCTCCTAACAGTTCTCCAGTGGCTCCCCTTCCCCAACTTTCTCTGAGCCTTTGGGGTCCTTGTGAACTGGCCATTGAGCCCTTGTATGCACAAGAGCCAACTCATAGGTAAATCAGCCCAATCTTGGTACCAGTTTCTACACAACAAAAAGCATATAGAGCTTTAAATTTAATGCATTTTTCAATAAAGAGAAAATATGTATATCATCTATATTCAATCGGTAATGTCTAACTCTGCCCTCGGTGAGAAAGGCACACCGATGGGCTTGGAAAGGCTGCCGTTCTTCGGATGTAACGTTAAGTCGTGGTTCATGTGCAGGAGAGCCATACCTGTGCACATTAAAGAACACGATGGATGGCCTTGACGACGGCCACCATCTGTATCAGAACACCTGTTCAGTATTCTCTCCCCCCATACCTTCTCTGAGTCCTTGGGGTCCTTGTGACCTGGCCGTGTATCCCATTTGAGAGCAAACAATAGTCATTCAGAAGTAAGACAACTCAACCAGATTAATATTAACATGGTGTACCAGCGAAACACATTTACAACCAAAATATCGAAAATAGCGGACAATATAGAAACTAAAGAAGTTGAAGATAAATTTATTAAGCGTAAATCTTCATTTAACTTGAAATATACCTTGCAACCAGCTTCCACTGTTTGACTTTTTGAAACTCAGACTTCGTGGATCAGGTGTCAAGGATCATAGTTTGCGAAGCACCTATCTCTGCAATTTGTGAGTTGTTAGGTTCGCACCTTAAAAATCTAGTTATGGTGGCGCCATCTATCAGACACTTGGCTAGTTAATTTCTTGCTGCATAACCAACTAAGATAGCTGCAATATGAGATCAGAGATCAATCTGAAAAAATATAAGAAGGCTTACAAATTAAGTAAATTTAACTTTCTGTCCTGGAGATAAGCTTTCTCTCCAACACTCTACATGTTGCTGGAGAGCTGCTAAAAGAATAATAGAAATATATCGCTTATGGCATGCTCGTTTTCAAAGATAATGATCAGCATCCTCTAACAGTGGAAATTCAAACTACAGAATGATTGGGAAAATGCATAAATAATATTGTATTGATACCTAAAAAAGGCAAAAAGAATTTTTTTTCATTCATCTCTTAGGACAGGGGTTCTCAACATGGAGTACGCAGTGAAAGTTTTTGGGGTACACCGTGAGAGCACAAAGGTCGCTAGATCAAGTATCAAAGTCGCTAAGTTGGCATTATTATACTATAACTATAGTCTTATCTATCTATATAACGGGTACGACAGTTACATACACATTTCCAGGGAGTACGTGAAGCATAAAAGGTTGAGAACCTGTCTTAGGACATAAAGTTGCTCTTTACCAGGCCCCCTGGCGGTAAAGAGTAAAAGATTGTGCCTGTGTAAGCTTTTGACCTCCGCGCGCAAACTTCTAAAATGCATATTTATTTTATTAAATAGTTTGAAACAATGTTTATTATTCAAATTTTAATTAATTTCTGACGTAAATTTTTATGACGCATTAGTTTTGTGAAATATTTCAGCTTCCATAACTCTTTAAATAATGAACGAATATCGTCGAAAATGGAGATTTAAATAGATTTGGTTATGATCTTTACTTTATCTCTGAGCACAATTTTATATTAAATGCATATTTTAGAAGTTATAGAGTCTCGAAGTCAGATTCCATTAACCTAACATCAAAAGTCTAATATTTTGGTAGGGCAGTTTATGTACAGTCGCTCAAAAAAATATCCGAACACTATGGCTAATTACAGAATTCAGAAAAAATATCTGGCTATGATTTTTTTTAGAAATAAGTGATCTGGCAACCGTCGTGTCACGTGACACGAAGGTTGCCAGATCACACTAATTTCTAAAAAAATCGCTGCCAGATATTTTTTTTGAATTCTGTAATCAGCCATAGTGTTCGGATGTTTTTTAATATATATAATGTGTATGAATATATATAATGCAATGAATATGGAGCATGTGCAGTTACCGTTCACAGCAAACTGGAGCGGTTGCGGTTAATGTTCACAGCACATTGGATCGTGTGAGCTCACAAAGACCTGGATCGTGTGGACTCACTCACGGAAATATTGAGCGTGTGCAGTTACCGTTCACAGCAAACTGGAGCGGTTACAGTTAATGTTCACAGCACATTGGATCGTGTGAGCTCACAAAGACCTAGATCGTGTGGACTCACTCACGGAAATATTGAGCGTGTGCAGTTACCGTTCACAGCAAACTGGAGCGGTTACGGTTAATGTTCACAGCACATTGGATCGTGTGAGCTCACAAAGACCTAGATCGTGTGGACTCACTCACGGAAATATTGAGCGTGTGCAGTTACCGTTCACAGCAAACTGGAGCGGTTACGGTTAATGTTCACAGCACATTGGATCGTGTGAGCTCACAAAGACCTGGATCGTGTGGGCTCACTCACGGAAATATTGAGCGTGTGCAGTTACCTTTCACAGCAAACTGGAGCGGTTGCGTTTAATGTTCAAAGCACATTGGATCGTGTGAGCTCACAAAGACCTGGATCGTGTGGGCTCACTCACGGAAATATTGAGCGTGTGCAGTTACCGTTCACAGCAAACTGTAGCGCGTGTGCAGTAACTGCACACGCTCCAGTTTGCTGTGAACGGTAACTGGAGCGTGTACAGTTGCTGTACACGCTCCAGATATTTTTCCTGAATTCTGTAATCACGTGACACGAAGGTTGCCAGATCACTAATTTCTAAAAAAATCGCTGCCAGATATTTTTTTTGAATTCTGTAATCAGCCATAGTGTTCGGATATTTTTTTATGCGACTGTAGCATACATAGTGTAATAGGCATAATGCATCATGTGTGCTCCGCTTTAGTATTTTACTTTTTTTTCCACAATGTAACTTCGCAAAGGGTCTTTCTGATTCATTCTCTTAACCTTTGGCGGGTGTCGGGAGGTCGCTATATTCCCCCCCCCACCACCACCTCTCCCTCTTGGAACTACCACTGGATTCGGCACTTTCGAGCTAACATATCTAAATAGTTTTCGATACACGATACATAAATTCACCAGCATACATAAATCCGTTTGAATTTTTCTTGTGATTCTCATATTCCTCTGGCTATATTAAAATTGTTCTTCTAGTAGAAAAGAAAAAAAAAAGACATAAAGCTAAAGGATTCAGAAGGAGAGAAGAAACTAAACCGGCTTATGCGCTGGATGTCTGCTCTTAAGCTTCGAGAGACCCCCTTAAACACGTTACTCACGAGAAGAGCTTTTAATTACAATAAAAGAAAGAATACATCTGCTTCTGTCGGACAACAAAGGAATTAGTGTCGCAAAAAAAGAGAGAGAGAAAGGAGATGGAAACGAGCAAGAGAGAAAAACTCCTTCTCCCTCGACAAAGGCAATTAGGCTCCGGATCGGTTCGTGACAGACCGGTATTGGGCAACCATTAGTCAACCGGGTGTCCCAATAAATAAACCATTAAAGCTTCTAGGTGCCCGTCACCGTGGGAACCATGGACAGCTCGCCTAATTAGATAGGCCGAAGGACAGAACCCAGCCTGCTTCCTATGTGGAACGCGGAAGAGGTTTTTTTCTCCCTTAGTTGGGTGGCCTGGGGGACAGCAGCGGTGTCACAGATAATCACAAGATTAGAGTTCGCTAGGTGACTCTTCTTCCGTTTCTTTTTTTACTCACTGCCTTCTTCGAGAAATGTTGCTTCTTTAGCGACCAAGCGCCCTTGGCTAACTTCGAAAGATCTGTACCTTTTCGAGTCGTCAGAAACATGTGCCATAAGAGAATTTCTGGTTCCTTGGGGGAATTCTACGCTTGATCTGAATGCGACCCGAGAGCGAAGGAAGAAGAAAAAGAAACAGATATTTCTGGAGTATCAATATCGGAAACTACTCAAATATCTATCTCTCTGAGAAAGTTGTATAATTTCTTCTGATCATTTTTGATTTTTGGAGTGAAGAAACTGGAAAAAAATCGAGTTTCAAAGAAATGCTTTTGCTGTTTGGGAAGAGCCAAATTGATTTTTTTCCACTGCTATACGAAAAGAGATACTAAGTAGATGATGTTCAATGTTTTGTCGTTTTGATATCACAGAGACAGAATGATGGATTAAAGATGCTTGGACTTCAGGCAGTTCACGATCATGAACTCCCTTCCCAGCGAAAAGAAATGGCTAATGTATGATTAAAAAATAAATATTAAAACCACATCTAAAGTGATTGATCTATACTTTTAAAAACGTGATAAAGAGTATATAAATGACCAAGAATACATTGAATACGTTACTGAATAGAATAGCTTTTAATTACAATAAAAGAAGCCTAGATGGGCTTAACTCAAGTTTTGGACTTGAGCAGCCCTCATTCCCCCCCCCCCCCCAGGGCCGTCTTAAGATATGGACACACTAGGCAGTTGCCCAGGGACCCCACGATTCTAAATTTCGCAAAAGTTTGTGTTGATTAATCCTCTCTTTACAACATGTTTTTTATGTTTAAACATTGATTTTGTTAAAAGTACCAATAAATTTATTCCCCGCCCTGCCCACGGTCAGCAGGGGACACCGATGGGTTTGGAAAGTCCACCGTCCGTCGGATGGGACGTTAAGCCGTGGTCCTGTGTGTGGAAGAGCCATACCTTGTGCACGTTAACGAACACGCTGGATGGCCTTGATGGGAGGCTACCATCGAATCCAACCATCTGTCTCCCAACAGCTGTTCCAGTGGGTCCCCTCACCCAACCTTCTCTAAGCCTTCGGGGTCCTTCTGACCTGGCCATTTAGCCCATGGTGTGCAAAAAAGTGCCGCTCAGAGGTAAAACAACCCAACCAATAAATCTGTAGGCTTAATTTTATTGACCGTTTATATTTTTATTCCCCTAGGTGGGTGGGTAGGGGCCTCAATGCATTGCTTTCCCAGGGGGCCTACAATATTGTTAAGACGGCACTGCCCCTCTCCTTCCTGTAATCTGCCAGTGAAGAAACAGAAAACCTGAGTAACGAGACAGACTTGATGCTTTTCATCCTATAACGGCTTATAAACCATTAGTGTTCGATGCAAACAATGCAAAATTCCTAACGAAGAAAATTTACGGATGCTAATGAACTGCGATCTAAAATGAAACTCCGTCATTATCTGAAACGCTCTTGAACAGTGCGTTACTCTGGGAGTTCAAGGAGTTACGATTGAGCCAAGGTATGAACGAGATTATATTACTATTAAGAGAGGCATATTTACCGGGGCGGGGGTGACTCAGTCGGTAGCCGCCAGGCTCGTAATCTGTAGTTCCCAGGTTCGAGTCCCAGCTGGGTCAGCGTTGAGATTTATCTCCGCAAAATTCCCCGCCCTGCCCACGGTCAGTAGGGGACACCGATGGGCTTGGAAAGGCCGCCGTCCGTCGGATGGAACGTTAAGCCGTGGCCCCGTGTGCGGGAGAGTCATACCCTGTGCACGTTAAAGAACATGCTGGATGGCCTTGACGGGAGGCTACCATCTGTCTCCCAATAGCTGTTCCAGTGGGTCCCCTCCCCCAACCTTCTCTGAGCCTTCGGGGTCCATGTGACCTGAAGACCATTCTGCCCATGGTGTGCAAAAAAAGTGCCGCACAGAGGTAAAACAACCCAACGTTAAAGAACACGCTGGATGGCCTTGACGGGAGGCTACCATCTGTCTCCCAATAGCTGTTCCAGTGGGTCCCCTCCCCCAACCTTCTCTGAGCCTTCGGGGTCCATGTGACCTGAAGACCATTCTGCCCACGGTGTGCAAAAAAGTGCCGCTCAGAGGTAAAACAACCCAACATTAAAGAACACACTGGATGGATTTGACGAGAGGCTACCATCTGTCTCCCAATAGCTGTTCCAGTGGGTCCCCTCCCCCAACCTTCTCTGAGCCTTCGGGGTCCATGTGACCTGAAGACCATTCTGCCCATGGTGTGCAAAAAAGTGCCGCTCAGAGGTAAAACAACCCAACGTTAAAGAACACGCTGGATGGCCTTGACGGGAGGCTACCATCTGTCTCCCAATAGCTGTTCCAGTGGGTCCCCTCCCCCAACCTTCTCTGAGCCTTCGGGGTCCATGTGACCTGAAGACCATTCTGCCCACGGTGTGCAAAAAAGTGCCGCTCAGAGGTAAAACAACCCAACATTAAAGAACACACTGGATGGATTTGACGAGAGGCTACCATCTGTCTCCCAATAGCTGTTCCAGTGGGTCCCCTCCCCCAACCTTCTCTGAGCCTTCGGGGTCCATGTGACCTGAAGACCATTCTGCCCATGGTGTGCAAAAAAGTGCCGCTCAGAGGTAAAACAACCCAACGTTAAAGAACACGCTGGATGGCCTTGACGGGAGGCTACCATCTGTCTCCCAATAGCTGTTCCAGTGGGTCCCCTCCCCCAACCTTCTCTGAGCCTTCGGGGTCCATGTGACCTGAAGACCATTCTGCCCACGGTGTGCAAAAAAGTGCCGCTCAGAGGTAAAACAACACAACATTAAAGAACACACTGGATGGATTTGACGAGAGGCTACCATCTGTCTCCCAATAGCTGTTCCAGTGGGTCCCCTCCCCCAACCTTCTCTGAGCCTTCGGGGTCCATGTGACCTGAAGACCATTCTACCCATGGTGTGCAAAAAAGTGCCGCTCAGAGGTAAAACAACCCAACATTAAAGAACACACTGGATGGATTTGACGACAGGCTACCATCTGTCTCCCAACAGCCGTTCCACTGAATCCCAGCCTTCTCTGAGCCCTCGGGATCCATGTGACCTGGCCATTTAGCTCATGGTGTGCAAAAAAGTGCCGCTCAGAGGTAAAACAACCCAACCCTGGGAGTTCAAGGAGTTACGATTGATCCAAGGTATGAACGTAGTCAGCTATTAAGAGAGGCATATTTACCTGTAGGAATGCTTAGTATCTTAAATCCCATAGAAGATAGATATTCAAAATTATTTCCATTTTCTTTTTCTGTATTTTAGTATAAAAGTAATGGTTGTGTGTCATTCTTATAGATTTTATATACACACCGCCTGGACAAATTGTTAAGAACATCTACCTAATACTTCTCGGGCCACCGCTGGCAGAGATGTCAGCCGGACACGAGGTGGCATGCTTTCCACATACTTTCGAGATATAGTAGGAGGTATTTCGATCCACTCTTCCTGAAAAATGGCTCGAACATCTCGAAGTGAAGAGGGCAGAGGTCTGCGCATTCGAATAGAGCGTTCCAAACTGCTCCATATGTTTTCGATTGGATTAAGATCAGGCGATTGTGCAGGCCAGGGAAGATCACACAAAAACGTTTCACGTTCTTAAAACCACTCCTATATGATTCGAGACCGATGAATCGGTGCATTATCATCCTGGAATATGCCATTTTCACTGGGATAAAAATGATGCATCATTGGCAGCACCTGATCATCCAAGAGGCTTTTATACTTCCGGGAAGTGATGCGACCCTGAATAGGAACCAGAAGACCCAATCCGCACCAAGAAAATGCTCCTCACACTATCACACTACCTTCGGCACCTTGAACACGTCGAAAAAGAACGTTAAACCATGGCTTTGGGTTGGGTTGTTTTACCTCTGAGCGGCACTTTTTTGCACACCATGGGCTAAATGGCCAGGTCACATGGACCCCGAAGGCTCAGAGAAGGTTGGGGGAGGGGACCCACTGGAACAGCTGTTGGGAGACAGATGGTAGCCTCCCGTCAAGGCCATCCAGCGTGTTCTTTAACGTGCACAGGGTATGGCTCTCCCGCACACGGGGCCACGGCTTAACGTCCCATCCGACGGACGGCGACCTTTCCAAGCCCATCGGTGTCCCCTACTGACCGTGGGCAGGGCGGGGAATTTTTGCGGAGATAAATCTCAACGCTCACCCAGCTGGGACTCGAACCTGGGAACTACAGATTACGAGCCTGGCGCGCTACCGACTGAGCCACCCCCGCCCCATTAAACCATGTCCCCGTGTATAGAATCATATCCTATGCACGTTAAAAAATGATAGATGGTCTTGACGAGAGGCTTCCATCTGTCTCCTAACAGCTGTCCAGTGGGTTCCCTTCCTCAAACTTTCTCTGAGCCCTTGGGGTACTTGTGACCTGGCTACCGAACCGTATTTGACCAGTTAAGCCAATTCTAACAATAACCTGTTGACTTCCTACACTCACTTCGATCTGTCTTTAGGTACATCGCTCAAGTGAACGTTATGTAAATAATTCAGTAATAATAGCCTGCAATAGGAAAATGTCCTGTAGACAAGGTATCCAAGAGGGGGGAGGCAGAATGTCCACCCCCTTGATATCATGAATAACGAATATTTTCTAAGGAAGTCCCCGAAAATCAGTCTCAAGTACCTCACAACACCCCCATGAAGTTTCCTGGTACGTCCCTGCTTTCGGGTATTTCAATCTGTTAAATCATAAACGCCTAACGGATGTACTATTAAAAAGACGTACTGTCCCAAACATTAGTGTATAGGCTTCTTTCAAAATGTAATCCATCAAAATAAACTTTACTGGTAATCTTACACTTTTACAGAACCAACCATTACATGAAGGCTTAGTGAGAATTGTAATTACGAGACTTAATTTTGTAGTGGTCAGCGCGCTTGGCTGCTGATCTTAGGGACCTGGGTTCGAGCCCCGGGTAAGGCATGGATGTATGTGTCTTTTTTTGCTGAGGTCCTGCCATCCTCTCAGTTGTTGTACTATGGCATTATATGCTCCTGTGCGCCAGGCTCGTAATCTGCAGTTCCCAGGTTCAAGTCCCAGCTGGGTCAGCGTTGAGATTTATCTCCGCAAAACTCCCCGCCCTGCCCACGGTCAGTAGGGGACACCGATGGGCTTGGAAAGGCCACCGTCCGTCGGATGGGACGTTAAGCCGTGACCCCGTGTGCGGGAGAGCCATACCCTGTGCACGTTAAAGAACACGCTGGATGGCCTTGACGGGAGGCTACCATCTGTCTCCCAACAGCTGTTCCAGCGGGTCTCCTCCCCCAACCTTCTCTGAGCCTTCGAGGTCCATGTGACCTGGCCATTTAGCCCATGGTGTGCAAAAAAGTGCCGCTCAGAGGTAAAAACAACCCAACCCAACCTATATGCTCCTGTCAGACCTCTGTGGCAAGCAGCTGCTTGAGGGGGTATTTATTTTTATTTATTACAACATATTAAAAAGTTTGTGCAATATTTGCTACACCTCCATTTTTTAATATTTTACTCCCTTAAAGCACACTTGATTCGAACCCAGATCCTCTGATTTATAATCATGCAAGTTTTAAGAAGCAACATAAACATTTTAAGATGCAGTTACCAAAGCGTTAAGAAGAGGAAATGTTCAACTTCAAAGACCACTTATATGGGTTGTTATTGCTTTCGTTTAAACAAATCTTAATGTTAAACCTAAATTATTTCAAATCAGGCAAACGACATAATGGTTTTTTTGTGGGCAGAAATCGTCTTTCGTGATACGGTCTAATTAGCCTTTTTTTTCTTAGAGGCCAACATAGTCAAGGAAAGAAAGAATAAATAAGCCTAAAATATGTTCGCAGACTGCACGATAAAAGGGGAATGTTAATTCGCTCTGACTTTCCCCTTCTAATTTAATATTTCTCAGTAATTACCTACCAAACACTATTTGCACGGATTACACAAATGGTCACTTAACAAATGCCTTATTAATTTGGCAGATGAGAAACATTCCTAAAACTTTTCAATTAAATTAGTTGGTTCCTCGTGTGCCTACAAAGGCATACACGAGAAAACAAACTTTTTTATTTCCCACCCGATTCTCCACTCTTTCTAATTCCCAGTCATTTCCTCGTCTTACACGCCAAGTAGACCAATATATCACAACGCCTGCGCACGGAAGATAGAAAACTTTTGTTGCCATCTGACGTTTCATAATCTCCATTAGTGATTCCATCATCCATAACAGGCGTTGCACGCGACACGTGGAACCTGGTCACGTCGGCCCAGTCCACAGCCTCCATTTGTTACGGGGGTGGAGGGAGAAATAAGAAGGGTGGCATATTGCAGGGAGGTTGGAGAGTCGATACGAACTAGCCACCTTATCTTGCTCTCGCTCGTTACCATATCGGAATCTCATTATCAAACTGTCACTTCGCTACAGGAAACACAAATGCCGACCGAGGCACGCAAACCCTTCATCTAGCGAGATGTAGACACACACGATGTTGAAACCATGTGTGCGATGTGTAGGAACTAGCAGTTGGGCTTTACTTTTCTATCCGGCCTGACACTACTACTAGGGCCCGAACCATTCGTCTAGGACGTGAAATGTTTTTTGTCAGGCCTTGCCCTCATCACTCTTCTTAGTGAATGTCACGTAATTAGTGGTCTCTCACACACACTACCTACACAGGCGCTCATGAGCTTGCTCATTGGTTACATGGGCTAGTCTTCCATTCTCGAATGAAGTCACTACAGGTGAGGATAATTTATCACACCTTTGCCGTGAGTTGACTCTCGTTATTCGATATATTTCACCTTGCCCTCTTTCTTCTTTATCACTGGAAAGTGAAGGTGAATAATGCGATTATTAGAGCAGAGCGTGTTCGGATATCAGTATCCGCATTTAAAAGCACACCGCGGATAAAACAGTGAGTAGAAAAACTGAAGTTTAATGCGGATAGTGGATCAAATCTGTGGAAATTTTTGAAGCTTTTTTTATCCACTTTTTAAAATAAAAAAAGGGGATTTCACCTTGCCCTCTTTCTTCTTTATCACTGGAAAGTGAAGGTGAATAATGCGATTATTAGAGCAGAGCGTGTTCGGATATCAGTATCCGCATTTAAAAGCACACCGCGGATAAAACAGTGAGTAGAAAAACTGAAGTTTAATGCGGATAGTGGATCAAATCTGTGGAAATTTTTGAAGCTTTTTTATCCACTTTTTAAAATAAAAAAAAAGGGATTTCCACTATTGCCCTCTTTCTTCTTTATCACTGGAAAGAGAAGGTGAATAATGCGATTATTATAGCAGAGCCGTGTTCGGATAACAATATCCGCATTTAAAAGCACACCGCGGATAAAACAGTGAGTAGAAAAACTGAAGTTTAATGCGGATAGTGGATCAAATTTGTAGGAAATTTTTTAGGCTTTTTTTTATCTACTTTTTAAAATAAAATAAGGGAAGA
Source organism: Ryuthela nishihirai (assembly GCA_038380435.1). NCBI lineage: Eukaryota > Metazoa > Arthropoda > Arachnida > Araneae > Heptathelidae > Ryuthela > Ryuthela nishihirai. The sequence goes on along the minus strand of JAWZYU010000019.1, from coordinate 65,541,934 downwards.
TAATGTGTTCACCAATATCCCCTCAAGCAGCTGCTTGCAAGTGGTTTGACAGGAGTCTATCAGTTTATAAGCCAGAGTAGAGGTTCTGTGAAGATGGCCAAACCTCAGCAGAAAAACAACACAAACATCCATGTCTTACAGGGTATCGAACCCAGGTCCTTTGATCAGTAGCCAAGCACACTAACCACTCGGCCATATAGGGAGATATTAAAAATTATTTTTGTGCTCGATAGTATTGATGAAATATTACGATTGGCTCTTTCTGAATCTCCTAAATGCTATAACTGCGCAATCTAACGATGGAAAATTTTGAAAATTCCAAAAATTTAAGCGAATTTAACAAATGATGTATTTATGCTAGAAATTGTCAAATTTCTAGCATAAATACATCTTTTGCTAAATTCGTAAGGATCAACTTATTGTTGAAGAAGGATCAACTTATTAGAATAAATTGATCCCTTACATCAAAGGTGGGTGGAGAACGCAACTGTTTTAAGAGATAACTGGAAAACTCAATTTTAATTGGATTGATACTAAGGAAATATTATATAATTCGACTTTTCAAATCCTTAAACAGTTTTAATTAATATCGTTAGAGATCACTAAATATGAAAACGGCCAAACTTTTAACAAATGTTGCAAGTCATTTGTTTATGATAGCAATTTCAAATTTCGCTGATAGAATGTCAAGAGATATTCCATTAAATGAGAGCAATAATCTGCCGCTTGCTACCGGGTCGATTCCTGGTAGCAAGAATATTCAATTTGAGATTTGCTCATCAATCAATCAACAATCTGCCGCCTTTTCTCAGAGGTACAGTCGCTCAAAAAAATATCCGAACACTGTGGTTGATTACAGAATTCAGAAAAAATATCTGGCAAAGATTTTTTTAGAAATCAGTAATTTTTTAGAATCAGTCTGGCAACCTTCTTGTCACGTGACACGAAAGTTGCCAGATCACTGATTTCTAAAAAAAACGTTGCCAGATATTTTTTTCTGAATTCTGTAATCAACCACAGTGTTCGGATACTTTTTTGAGCGACTCTACATGCGATGGCCTCTGATTTAGTCACCCTGATATAAGGTACTCAGTTTTGACCCCGGGGGCCCCTTACGTTGTAGTTACGCCTCTGGCCATCTCTACAATAAATCTTTTCGAGAACGAGATCAAAAGAGAAACTGACCTACCTGAGACACATTATTATTGGCCTTTGACTTTCTACTGTTAAGGTACAGTCGCTCAAAAAAGTATCCGAACACTATGGTTCATTACAGAATTCAGAAAAAAATATCTGGCAACGATTTTTTTAGAAATCAGTGATCTGGCAACCTTCGTGTCACGTGACATTCGATGGCCTCTGATTTAGTCACCCTGATATAAGGTATCTTGCGTATGCGTTCAAGGGAAGCAGCGTTCATCTAGCAGCCCTACTTTTCCTTTTCTTTCCAGAATAGAATATTATCTCTGAAAGTTACGTTGGTTTCCGCCACGAGAAGACGAAATCGGTCTTAAGGTGTTAGCTTGATCGATTCGGTTTTCTACTTTAATGATAATAATTGCTCTCCCTCCACCCCAGAAAGGAGGTGGGTCGTCTTAATTGGCAACGCTCCAGGCTCGAAAGCTACAGTTCTCAAGTTCGAGTCCCACCTATGACAGCGTTGAGATTCCACCCTGCCTTCGGCTAGGGGCGGGGGTTGCTCAGTCGGTAGCACGCCAGGCTCCTAATCTGTAGTTCTCAGGTTCGAGTCCCAGCTGGGCCAGCGTTCAGATTTATCTCCGCAAAATTCCCCGCCCTGCCCACGGTCAGTAGGGGACACCGATGGCCTTTGAAAGGCCGCCGTCCGTCGGATGGGATGTTAAACCGTGGCCACGTGTGCGGGAGAGCCATACCCTATGAACGTTAAAGAACACGCTGGATGGCCTTGACGGGAGGCTACCATCTGTCTCCCAACAGCTGTTCCAGTGGGTCCCCTCCCCGAACCTTCTCTGAGCCTCTGGGGTCCATGTGACCTGGCTATTTAGCCCATGGTGTGCAAAAAAGTGCCGCTCAGAGGTAAAACAACCCAACCCTTTTACGACCATTATAAGTGATAACTGGCGTGCTCTCCCTTCCTGTATCTGGAAAATGTTCACTATCCCGTAGAAAAGTTTTAAAATATTCTTACGAGAATGAATAACTATCTTTGGAACTGATGCTTTTCTTTTTCTCCACAAAACAACCGTAAATAATTAAATGCATGTTGTTTAGAATTCCATGAATGTCATTGGAGACCACGTTGAACATGCAACTCCAAAAGTTTGTTGTTGTGTTTCCATTGTCCCAGATGGATTACTCGCGATGACAGCGCGCAATAAATTTCGGCTATCAAACGGAACTTAAATACCTCAAAGTGTTCCAACAGATAAATAAAACTAACTTTTCAACTGCATATGATGATCCATTTATCACATCTCAAGCTCTGAATTTTTTTTTATGGCGAATTCTGTGGCCACACACACTTACCATCTCTTTCCAAAAATACATTAAAAATAAAAGCCATTGTCATCATTTATTTCTCATCGCAGTTTTCTTCTTATCCTCTTCAACACGCCCTGCAAGAAAGAGTCATGCAGACTTGAGCTCCACCCTTCTCAGCGCCACACCACGAAGCCTGCCTCTGACGAAGGCTGCCATTTGTCAGTGTCGAGCTCCACGAAAAGAAGAGGGGAGTTCGGAGGGGGGGGAGCACGAGATGGTTAAGGAAGGGAAAGAAAAGAAAGTTCTATCTCCAAAGAGATGGACAATAAATCAAGCTCTTCTTGTGTCGGATGTCCAAGTTCATAGATCTCAGCGTCGCTCCTCGACAGCAGACATCTTCATACAGCAACTGCTCGACCGGCTAATGTCGACGACAGTAGACGACGACCGCCGTGGCACGTGACCAGCGGGCAGGCGGCGTGAAGAAGGACAAACGATAACATATGATTCGGAGATTGCGATTAGTCACCCGGAAATATTGGAAATGAGATGAACTTTTAGCGAAACTTGAATCCTGGCGATCAAGTTTTGGCTTCCTCGAGATCGTTTTGGCGGTTCGGTTTCTCGCTCTTTTAGTGACGGGTAGAAATTACGAAACAGCTAAACTTATAAGTTGTGAGCCTCATTGATCATCTGATGCAGTTCAAAATATTATCAGATTTATTCCATTGGATTATCTTGTTTTATTTAGGGTCGATGAATGATTAGTTGTATTCGTTTGTGATTCTTTTCAAATGACACTCGTCCAGAAGAGTTTTTTTTTGTAAAGTACACAACTTAGATTCGGACTGGATTGTTTTACCTCTGAGCGGCACTTTTTTGCACACCATGGGCTAAATGGCCAGGCCGCAAGGACCCCGAAGGCTCAGAGAAGGTTGGGGGAGGGGACCCACTGGAACAGCTGTTGGGAGACAGATGGTAGCCTCCCGTCAAGGCCATCCAGCGTGTTCTTTAACGTGCACAGGGTATGAGCTCTCCTGCACACGGGGCCACGGCTTAACGTCCCATCCGACGGACGGCGGCCTTTTCAAGCCCATCGTTGTCCCCTACTGACCGTGGGCAAGGCGGAGATAAATCTCAACGCTGACCCAGCTGGGACTTGAACCTGGGAACTGCAGATTACGAGCCTGGCGCGCTACCGACTGAGCCACCCCCGCCCCACTTAGATTCGGTAATCAATCACTTTTCTCCCGAATTGCGATTATTTGTGTTCTTTTAAAATACCTTATAGAAGTTTTCGAATTAAATCCAAGATATTCCGAAATTCTGTTAAGTGAGAATCTTACTCTGAAGTGTGCATTGCATAATTTTGAATATTACATACGTAGGAGATTAAAATTTGTAATAATTTCTAATTAATAAAAATGTGACTAATGACCTAGCGATTAACGTGTTTCGTTGCCAATCAAAGGGGTCTGGGTGCGGATATTGGGTTTGGTTGTTTTACCTCTGAGCGGCACTTTTTGCACACAATGGACTAAACAACTAGTTCCCAAGGACCCCGAAGGCTCAGATAAGGTAAGAGGATGGGACCACTGGACAGCTATTGGGAGACAGATGGAGCCTCTCGTTAAAGCCATTCAGCGTGTTTTTAGCGTACAAAGGGTATAGCTCTCCCGCACACTGGCTACGTCTTAACATTCCATTCAATGGACGACGGCCTTTCCAAATCCATCGGTGTCCCCCTACTGACCGAGAGCAGGGCGGAGAGTTTTGCGGAGATAGCTCTAAACGCTGGCCCAGCTGGGACTCGAACCTGGGAACTGCAGATTACGAGCCTGGCCAACACCTTCTAGAGGAGAAGGCCGTAGCACTCATTTGTGACGTCAGCATTAGTGGACGGAACTGCCGGTAGAATAGAATGAGAGGTAGCTTATCCTTGTTAATAGAACTTTCCATTTAATCTATCACTTTTTTGCACACCATAGACGAGTGGTTAGCACGCTTGGCTACTGATCTATGGGACCTGGGTTCGACCCCCAGGTAAGGCATGGTTGTGTGTGCTGTTTTTCTGCTGAGGTCCTGCCATCCTCACAGACCTTCTACTATGGCATATAAACTGACAGCCTCCTGTCAGACCTCTGTGGTAAGCAGCTGCTTGAGAGGGTATTTCTTTAATGGGTTAAATGGCCAGGTCACAAGGACCCCGAAGGCTCAGAGAAGGTTGGGGGAGGGGACCCACTGGAACAGCTGTTGGGAGACAGATGGCAGCCTCCTGTCACGGCCATCCAGCGTGTTCTTTAACGTTGGGTTGTTTTACCTCTGAGCGGCACTTTTTTGCACACCATGGGCTAAATGGCCAGGTCACAAGGACCCCGAAGGCTCAGAGAAGGTTGGGGGAGGGGACCCACTGGAACAGCTGTTGAGAGACAGATGGTAGCCTCCCGTCAAGGCCATCCAGCGTGTTCTTTAACGTTGGGTTGTTTTACCTCTGAGCGGTATTTTTTTGCACACCATGGGCTAAATGGCCAGGTCACAAGGACCCCGAAGGCTCAGAGAAGGTTGGGGAAGGGTACCAACTGGAACAGCTGTTGGTAAACAGATGGTAGCCTCCTGTCAAGGCCATCCAGCTTGTTCTTTAACCTGCGCAGGGTATGGCTCTCCCGACATGGCTTAAAGTCCCATCCTACGGAAGGCGGCCTTTACCAAGTCCATCGATGCCCTCTACTGACCGTGGGCAGGGCGGGGAGTTTTGCGGAGATAAGTCTCAATGTCGAACCTGAGAACTACAGATTACGAGCCTGGCGCGGTACCAACTGAGCCACCCCCGCCCCTCAGTCAAAGGGACCCACTGAACAGCTGTTAGGTAACAAATGGAAGCAACCCATCAAAGCCATCCAACTTGTTCTTTAACGTGCACAGGGTATGGCTCTGCTATACACGGCCACACAACTTAATGTCCCATCCAACGGACGGTGGCCTTTCCCAACATACTCAGTCAGAAACCCCTTTCTGACTGAGAGTAGGGCAAGGAGTTTTGAGGAGATAAATCTCAACACTGGCCCAGGCAGGTCTCGAACCTGGAACTTCAGATTACGAGCCTGGTGCGCTATCGACTGAACCCAACCCCCGTCCCTGCTAAGAGCAGGATTTTCATTTGTCTCTTCGCCTTTGTGATAGAGAAATGAGGATTCTCAGAAATATTTTTTAAACTTGTACATATTGTAATAAACTTAGTGATAGGCTTATTCATTGGCGAATAAATTGGATCTACAAAAATATAATTTAGTAATATAGTTTTATAATTATATTAAATGATCTAATAATACACTATCTCTGTCAGTGTATAACGGAATCCTGTTGCCAGAGGAGAAACGACATACGTTAGCTGACGTCATGCACGTGCGAGCTTTCCCTCCATATTAACCTTTAAAATTATATTTAAGAAAAAATTGAGTAATAAAATTTTTTTAACGCTATTTTATATAATTATTTATTCAGTAGTCTATCGTCCAAGAAAATTATCAATTGATTATTAATCAAAATGTATTTTACTAGATTATGAGAAGATTAGTTTTAACTGAATGGCAACTTGACTACACCATGGAGGTAGGAAGATAAGGAGAGGCCCTAACGCGCTTTCCCTGTCCAAGGAAAATGATGCTTAGGCAGCAGGGCGGTAGCCATATTGTTGCATTCAAAACAAACCGTCTGCAGCTGCAATCAAGCCTACTTTTCACGTGCTATACTCAGTTTTACTGTGCGTTATATACGGGAAGATTATTTTTTTACGACTAAGAGAAAGCTCATTTAAGCTATTTGGAATTTATATTGCTTTTTTTTAATGCAATGAATATTTCCATACAGAATTACTATATAGCAGAACTATTTATGTATTTCGTTGAATACGACAATAACAAACAATTGCAAGTTTTTTAAAGTCTATTTATACTACACTGATAACAGTAGAAAACATTTTATGGATAAAACATAAAAGTTATATGCAATAGCAGCATTTAAACCGCAAAAAATTGCATTTGTAAAATTAAGAAAATAGCTGTTTTACGTTAAAAAAAATTCTCATTCCACAAAAATAAAAAAAATTTGCTTAACGAAACTAAATAAAGCCAATAGTATAAGAAGTAAAAAAAAAAGAACTAAAAAAATATATATATTTATACAAAAAAAAAACGCCCCAGATGGTGGCTCGAACCCACCAGCTCTATGTTTGTACCCTCAGCTTCACATCTCTCCTCCATCTCATGCTCAATCTCCTCCCTCAACCAGAGTTAACAATCAATACAAAATACACAATAATTACAATCTCTCAAAAAAAAAAATCTCGTAAGGATTGAAATACATCCTTCCTCAGTCACAAAGGAAATTTTCAAAATAATATCTGGAAAAACTATACGAAAAAAAAAAAGCAACTAAAAATTATACTAAGCAAAAATAATAAAAATTTAAAAAAATATAAAAAAAAGAAAAATATATATATCCACAGGGTGAAGGGAATATAATACCAATTTTAAAAAAAGGCAACGTTCCAGACAGTGGCTTGAACCCGACATCTCAGTGCCTGACTCCTCAGTCTCTCATACCTATCTTCATGTACGCCTAACCTACCCCTCAACCAAAGTAAAAATAAATTAACTACAAGCAATAAACTCGCTCTATTTGAAATCCATACAGAATTAAATAAATTCAGTATTCACCTTAAAAGGGACAATTAGAACCCTATCAGAAGAATTAACGAAAAGGAGAAAAGCATTACACTCTCCTCTCCTCTTTTAACTAAAATTATTTAAACAATTTGAAAACTTTTCACCCTAATGATCGCTGTCACTCCCCTATGACAGTTTACACCAGATACATTAAATTAATCTAAAAAGGAATTCAAAAATATAAGACTCCAATCCAAGAAAAAAAAGTGGGCATTTAAACAAACCCTTAAATGCTATCTAAATTTTAAAAAAAAAGATTATATTTCTCACCTTATGAAAACACTTTATTGTAATTTACTTTTCCCTTCTTACACTGAACTTATTAAATCATGAAGAGAGAGGAATTTAAACACTGAAACATTTAAACAAAATAATATCTAATACTTCCACCTAAAATAAAATAAAAAACAAAAATAAGAAACTCCTTGATATTTTAATCACCTCTATTTAAAAGTATGTAAATTCATCATCCATTAAATAGAATACACAGTAATATTCAATTGCAGCCAACAAAATTTTTTAACTGAGAAAGCCTGCAGAAGGAATTCTCAATTAAGAGTAACGTAAAATCAATCAATCAATATAAGAAGTACATCTTCACATTTATCACTGAGTACAATCCGAAGAAAATAAAAAAAAAATCTGGTGAAGAATCGAGGTTTGTAACACGAAATAAAACCTATTTCATAGCGGCGTAATTTCAACACGAAGTTGCTTGTATCATTATATAATTATTTAAACTTTTATAAAAATGACAAACTTACCGATGAAAGGTAATTCCTGGTATCTTTTTTGAAGGGCGATTCGTGCAGCCGTAAGCTGAACAGGCTGCCATAATACAAATGTCGAAAAAAATTAAATTTTTATAGCGCAACACTTCATTACTCACCTATACTACTGATCAATGTTTTGAATAGAAAAACATGGCTGCCGCGCAGTCGCCGAAGCATCATTTTCAAGTGCTTAGTGCTCCTCCTCTTATCTTCTTACCTCCATGGTCACTGTAAACAGTTCATACATTACATTCTAATTGTTCCAATCGAGTGAATTATAATTACGGTGACCATATTTTTTTGGAAAAAATAAAGGACAAATCAGAAATTCTTTCATAATAGAAAAAAAGCAGGTTGGGTTTATTTTTTTCACCAAAACTAAAAAGCTTTTTAACATTTATTATAAAATATAAGCATTTAAATAGCATTTTAAACAATCATATTATTACTTAAAAAATTTAATTATGATACTTTTCACAAGAATGAACTTTTTTTTTAATAAATCAGGTTTGTGTTTTAAAAATTCACAAAATTATACAATTCATGTCAAAGTTGCATTTGGTATAAATGCATGCTTTCAATGTTTCGATTTTTAATTTGGTTTTTCCTCTGCTCCACATATTGTTCACTCCGAGTGGTTAGCGCGCTTGGCTAGTGATCTAAAGGACCTGGGTTCGAACCCCGGGTAAGGCATGGTGTATGTGTCGTTTTTCTGCTGAGGTCCTGCCATCCTCTCAGATCTTCTACTGTGGCATATAAACTGACAGGCTCCTGTCAGACCTCTGTGACAAGCAGCTGCTTGAGGGGGTATTTATTTATTTATTTATTTTTATTATAATAAAAATGTGCCGGTGAAATGACAGGTTCATGTTTCTATGGGCCTTGTGCTGACATATATTCAATTTACTATTTTAATTCACAAAATAAAGGAAAAATGGCCATTTTAGAAAAAAAATAATTCTAAAGGACAGACCAGTGAAATAAAGGACTGTCCTCTTAAATAAACGACATATGGTCACCGTAATTATAATAGTGTGCTGTGAAATATTTGCAGAAATAACTACATTTTTAAATGAATTGTTTTGAGTTAAATTCTGCATTCTATTTTTTCTAATGGGCAAAAGATTAACCTTCGATAACGTTTGTGCAACATTCGAAATTTAAAGCATTGCTTTATTGACCCCAGTGGTAGGGGCTTGATGAATCACTTCCCTGGAAAGAGGAGTAACAACGGGTGGGGGGAGACATAGCACCCTTGACGGGGGGAGATAAGCACCCTTGGTGGGGGGGAGACATAGCACCCTTGACGGGGGGGAGACATAGCACCCTTGGCAAGGTTGGTGGCCTAGGCAGCTAGGGCGGAATTCCTAATATGATTATAAAGGCTAGCAGATTTACACGCCATTGGTGGAGTCCTTAACTCAAACTCTTTGAAATGTTTAGTGGTTACACACATTCCACGCAGTGGTGTCACCCAGCTGGTTTCCATCGGTTTCCGGAAACCGGTTGTTAAAATTTACGCCTGTTTCCGGAAACTGGAAGCTGCGCTGCTCATGAAACGTTTCCACGCACTACAGATTTCTCCGCGCATCATTCTGACAAAATAAACATTAAAGCATCTTCCCGAATTTCTCAGAAAGATTTATGAGACTTCACAAAAAATAAACGAATTGTTTCCGAGAATTTTAAGTACGAGTATCTTGACCGAGGACCCTAATAATTAGTACTTACATCCCCATGTGGCATCCGTGTTTGAAAAAGAAGAAAAGTAGTGCCATAGATTATGGACTAGGAGGAGTGATACGCCATAGATGAAAGTTTAGAGTCTTGTCAAAAATGTATATGGTGTGATGATTTTATTTTACTTTTATTTTATTAAAATTGGTAGTTTGCTTTAATCACTTATGTAGTGTTATTCATTTGTATCCTACAGTTGCATGAAAAATAAAATATATTGCTCTTATCTATTACTCTTCATTATGTGTGATGCTTTAATTGAGATGCAACTTTTGTAGTTAAAGTTAGTTATAATATATTGATACTTACCTATCATGCAATCTCAAATATAATATTTACAAGCGTTTTTCCAAGGGGAGGATCCCCCCCATAATGTGATACCAGTGTCTAACAAACTAAATTGCCGATCGTGCAGATACCTCCCCCCCACCTCTCGGTATGGAAACCGGTTTTTAATAAATTCGGATGATACCACTGATTCCACGTCGTAAGCTTTCATCTGATTTGATTTGTTTTACTTCTGAGCGTTTCATTTGATACACAACTCGTTAAAATCGACAGTAGTTAAAGTTCCCTGTCCGATTTTAAGGTGTTTCCCACTTACAGGGGCATAGCTATGGGGGGTTGGGGGAGGCTCCCCCCCAAAGTAACTCGGAGTTGGAAAAATTCGAAGCGACTTCGTAAAATCTAGGTGTGTTGTAAAAATCTGTAATCTTTTTTTTAAAACTGACAGGCTCCTGTCAGACCACTGTGGCAAGCAGCTGCTTGAGGGGGTATTTATTTATTTATTTATTTATTTTTTGTAAAATTAAGGAAGTTGTCGAAATCGAGGCAATTTGTCAAATCTAGGGCAGTTTCGAAAATGGAGAGACAGCAAAATCTAGAGCAGTTGGCAAAATTCGAAACCACTTACTAAAACAGAGGTGAGTTGGCAAAATCGGGACAATTTGGCAAAATCTTGGGAAGTTGGCAAAATTCAGAGTGACTTGGTAAAATCTTGGGGAGTTGGCAAAATTCGGAACGGCTTGGCAAAATTCAGGTGTGATTAAGTTTTGTTAAGTAATTTAGGGACAGCAAGGGTGTAGAGTTCAGCCAAATTATTTAGAGAAAGTTGAGACACCGTCTCATCTTTCTCTAAATAATTTGGCTCAACTTAGGTTGAGACGGAAAGGGTTAGAAAGATGAGACACTGTCTATCTTTCTCTAAATAATTTGAGAAAGATGATTTACAGAAAAAAATCCTAAAGTTACTTTGGATTTTGCCAACTCTCCTAGATATTGCGAAGTTGCCTTGATTTTGCCAACACGCCATAATTTTACAGAAAAAAAGATGGCAATTTTTACATCTCACCTGAATTTTGCCAACTCTCCATGATTTTGCCAAGTCACTCCGAATTTTGTCAATTGCCCCTAGATTTTGCCAACTTTCCTAAATTGACAAAATTCAAATCCACATGATCTCCTAGTGGCCGATAATAACGAAAAGGTTACTAACGGTTCAGCCGATAGTAAGGAAAGGATCCAATCCATGATTTGCCACATGATTCAGCCGATAGTAACGAAAGCTCTTATATAGCTGCCCTCTGCTTAATATACTTAAACGTTTGCCTTTAGTTTAAACATGATATAAATTGTTGTTTATATTCCCTGTTTGCTATGGTATTCAGTTATAATGATTATAAATTCGAATCCACTTACTAAAACACAGATGAGTTGGCAAAATCGGGACAATTTGGCAAAATCTACCGGCAGTGGGCAAAATTCGGAGTGACTTGACAAAATCTTGGGGAGTTGACAAAATTCGGAATGGCTTGGCAAAATTCAGGTGTGATGAACAAATTGGGGTTTTTTTCTGTAAAATTATGACGAGTTGGAAAAATCTAGGAGAGTTGGCAAAACTTTGCAAAATCTACGGGCAGTTGGCAAAATTCGGAGTGACTTGTCAAAATTTTGGGGAGTTGGCAAAATTCGGAATGGCTTGGCAAAATTCAGGTGTGATGTAAAAATTGGGATTTTTTTCTGTTAAATTATGACGAATTGGAAAAATCTAGGAGAGTTGGCAAAACTAAGGGAGTTTGCAAAATCTACGGGCAGTTGGCAAAATTCGGAGTGAAGACAAAAACTTGGGGAGTTAACAAAATTCGGAGTGACTGGGCAAAATCGTGGAGAGTTGGCAAAATTCAAGTGAGATGTAAAAATTGCCATCTTTTTTTCTGTAAAATTATGGCGAGTTGGCAAAATCTAGGGCAGTTGGGAAAATTCGGAGTGACTTGACAAATTGTTGGGGAGTTGACAAAATCGTGGGCAAGTGCACCACAAAAATATTTTCACCAGTTAGAACAAGAAGATATTGTGAAAATTTCACCAAACTTGTCAAGGAAAATTCTATACCCCATCTCCAATAGAAAAACAAAATATTAAAACTGTTGTTAATCTATTTGAGGAAAAAAACAATTTCTGCATTGCAAATTGATTCTGTATCAAATAGAAGTGGCTATGGATTGGATTGTTAGGAACAAAACACTTCATTGAAATAATTTTAAAATGCTGAAAAATAGTTAATGTAAAGCATATGCTTAAAAATATTATTGATGAAATCATACATTTTCCTCTAAAATTTTGCAACTGGTTAGATAAATAGAACAGTTTAATACCGGAACCTCTTCAGACATATACTTCAAAAAGTGGTAAGTTACCTCATGAGACCCAAGTTAACTTAACGCACATTACGAAAGCCTTAGTCGATAAATCATAACATTGGGGACAGAATTATCTGCAAAGTTCATACTACTTGGAAAGCTACAAACACATCATTTAGAAGGTCGATTTGGATAATATAAGCAGATATTTGGAGAAAATTATAATGTTTCTGTTACACAGTTATTGGATTCTGAACCAAAATCAAACTTACAAGTCTTTAAAATTAAGCCATTTTAAAATCAAAGACTTATCTTTAAATGATGATTATTTTAATTCAGTGATGATTTAAATATAGAAATGTTTTTCTGTATGAAAACATTTTTATATTTAGAAATATAGGCACAATAATTATGAAGGCCATATTTCAACTAATCTAAGGTCTAATACATAGCCTGCTCGAACCATGGAGGTAGGAAGAGAGGGAGATGACCTATCGCTTGAAAACTAACGGACGTCGCCACATTGCTCTTACTCGTAAGCGTCCGTTGTCTGTGTTAACGAACGATAGATTGTGCAAATAAAAAATAATAATAAATACCCCCTCAAGCAGCTGCTTGCCACAGAGGTCTGACAGGAGCCTGTCAGTTTATATGCCATAGTAGAAGGTCTGAGAGGATGGCAGGACCTCAGGAGAAAAACGACACACATATCCATGTCTTAACCCGGGGCTCGAAACCAGGCCCCTTAGATCACTATCCAAGCGCGCTAACCACTTGGCCATGGGACGGCGATTGTGCAAAACAGTTGACATATTCCTGCAGAAATTAACCTACGAAATAGATAAAAGGAATAGCATTTCATTGGTAAGAAGTTTAAATAAAATTTTTCTTCCGTGATTTTTAAACTTTTCATTGTTTTAATTATATTGGAAAGTAGCGTAAAGAACTGCTACTACTGCTATATATATTGCTAAAATTACTACTGGTTTGAAATGTACCCTCACCCGCTTTTTTGCCTGGAGGGTTTTATTGTTGAATTGATTTTTAAAAACCACAGACAAATTTGATCGTGGTGTTCAACTACAGTTTTTGCAAACACATTCAAACACAAAAAAGGAATTGGAAAAGGATAAAATCCTATGAACCTAATAATACTACTGTTATTAGGAAATATTACGATTTAATTGTTCTGATATTCGTACAAAACATTCACACATGCGATGACCACTGACCTTTCAGCACGATTCTCAGTGTAGAAAACATGGTAGTTTCGGCTACACTAACCAACTATGCTAAGTGATAGTAAGGGCGCCTCCCCCTATTCCTACCTTTATGACTCGAACCATGGCCATGCTCAAACTCAGGACCTTTAGATTAGTAATCAACCGTAGCCTCCGATACGAGCCAGTCGGCACTTGGCTCATTGTTGGCCAAGGTCGGCAACTTGGAGCATTTGTGTAATTCATTTATCATTGAGAGTTGGCAACAATAATGCCATTGGTTCACCCTAATGGTTGGTTGTCGTTTTGGGAAGAAATTTGGCGCCATCGGAATACTTGAGGTATGATTTATGAATAGATGCTTCGTGTTGTCTCTATCTTTCAGAAATTGATAAGTCAGAAAGGTAACAAATGTGAGTATGTTAGAACCAAAATCTTAATTATTCCAATGTATTAATTTCTGGCAAATTTGTACTTGCCTATTTTGATTATGTAATTTATTATGTAATGTCTTGCTCTGCCTTTTTTTACTGTAAAGTGGTGACCTAATGAATACCAGCTGTTAAATATAGGCACAATAATTATGAAGGCCATATTTCAACACATCTATCAATAAATAAAAAAAATGAATACCCCCTCAAGCAGCTGCTTGCCACAGAGGTCTGATAGGGGCCTGTCAGTTTATATGCCAAAGTAGAAGATCTGAGAGGATGGCAGGACCTCAGCAGAAAAACAACACACACAACCATGCCTTACCCGGGGCTCGAACCCAGGTCCCTTAGATCAGTAGCCAAGACTGTTAATTAAATATGAAATTAAAAGTGAAAGAGTAATTGTGAATATGTTTCAGTTTTTCATGTCAGCTTTGCACTTACTGTTTGTTTTTATAATGTGTTACATTGGGGAAGGCTCTTATCAATGGGAAAATAATGTCATTTTTTATGACAATATCAAGGTTTAAGGCAGAAGCGCTGAAAGAACTCTGGGTAGCTTCAAAGCCACACAAAGGACATATTTTTTACCTAGAGTATGACAGTTTATTATATGATTTTGAAAATCCCAATTTGAATATTTTTTTTCTATCTATATAGAATCTATAGTTTGGAATATAATTTAAAGGAAAATTAAAGAAATAATTTTGCATCAGAATGGTTACATATAAAAATTCCTGAACCAAAAAAGGTAGAGAAACTTTAAAATCAAAACATGCCAAAAACATACAAACAATCCTCAGGGTTGAATTTGCAAGCTGGCTAGAACAAAAGTTCAAAACCAAGAGTGTCTCATAGACACATTGAGATATATGGTAAGCATAATTAATTAAATACAATACAGTCAAATGCATATAATAAAATTGTCTAATTATAAAACATTATTTTGTCAATAGTGATTTGTTAACTGTATGAGTTTATATAATATACTTTAATTTTTAAAAGCAGTTTTTCCATTAATGAAATGTTTTCTTTGTGTTTAGAAATTTCTTAACTAAATTTTTGCTTTTTAATTTATTTATAATGTAAAAATATTTTGACATGAAACAAAACACGCATGCAATTACTTACATATATATATTTCTTTTCATAAAGGTCTCGAATTGAGTTGTGCGACATTTTAAACACATTTCAAAGTAATCTGACACCCAAAACATTTTATAGTATGCCAAAAAAGTCGAAATCAAAATTTGCTATGAAACGAAAAAGTGCTACTAGATCTGTAAACAGTAAACCATATGTAAAAAAAAGGAAAAGAAATTCTAGCTTGAAGTGCAGCCCTACTGTTGATATATTAGCAATGAGTACAAAAGAAATAAAGGTAAAATTACAATTATTTTATTAATTTTTGATTTTTAATGTTAATGCATGTTTTCTTCGAAGTAGTATATTTTTATAACAATCTGTATTTTTTTCGTGATCTTTAAATGTTAATTTTAAAATTTAATTTTTAAATGTAAATTCACTTATGTACATGTAGTTCTTTTGTAAATGTGTTTTCTTATTTAAACATATATGATGCTTCAATTTAAAGATTTGCATTTTTCAAGTAAATATTAAAATATACAATTAAAAGACCTTCTTGCTCAAAAATTAATTTAAAATAATTTAAAATTCTCTGTCATTGAGCAATAAAATTTCAGAGTATTTCTCCTAAGAACTTTCAACATTCAAATAGTTTGAAGGATAAGCTCTGAAATTTTATTGCTCAATGACAGAGAATTTTAAATTATTTAAAAAAAATATTAAAATATATCTACTTTACATGATTTTTTACTTTAATTTTTGGAAAATTTTATATTTAAAAAAATTTTTGCCAAAGAATTTCCTTTTGCCTGCCACAAATGGTACATATGCCAGTGGTTAGCCATCCTGCTCTAGTATGTGGTATAATACCATATATGTATGGTACACTATCCACCACTTGGCCATTGAATGAAGGTAAGAATGTAAGCCATATATATAAAGTAAGCATTCAAAAGTAACTTTTCAGAGTTAAATAAAATCTGTATTATTTTTATGGGTATATTTGTAAAATGGGCAAAATATTATCTTACTAATCTCTGTATTTCATATTAATGCCTAATTTTTGAAAAATATTTGTATTCATACATTTTTTTTTCTCCTTAGACTGAAAACAGTCAACATAATTTTGACCAAAAAAATGAATTGGTGGTAAGTGTGTTATCATTGCAAACTATTTTTTAGAAAAAGCTTTAAGCCCTTACTTACTCTTGTATGTCCTATATATTGTGTATGTGGGGGGGGGGGGGGGGGGGGGGATCAAGAATTTATTAAAATTCAAAAAGAATATATCCTTACTACAAAGCAGTAGATTGGTGAAGGATTGGAGATTGGGAAAGGGGGAGGGAATCCCTTTCTTTAGTGATATATTTTTAAGAAAGCATTAGTTTGTCAATTTATATTAAAATTCTTCAAAAAAATAATGTTATTCCTCTGCTACATTTCTACTTTAAATTGTATTTTGTATTATAAATAAAAAAAAAATACCCCCTCAAGCAGCTGCTTATGTAATGTAAATTTTGTATATTGTGGGAAAACAATTAAGCTCATTTATTTTGCTGGTTTATCTGTTAATTTACCTATGCTCCATATTTGCTTGTTTAATTTCATTAGTTGATTTAGATTGGCTAATGGTAATATAATTTTTCAACAAAATTTTGGTGAAGAAACATTTGATCAACAGATAACTCTGTGATTTTCATTTATTGTTTAAATCATTAATAATGTTAAATAGCATGAAGTAACTTCATTATTTATTTCCATCTTACCTACCCAGCACAATAAAAGAGAAATAGTGTTTACATATGGCAACAAATATAGGTGCTGAAAATCACAGGTAGAGGGAAAAGTCATACTAAGTGCAAAAAAGACAATGCTAGCAGTAGTTCAACTGTAGAATACTCTGCCATGTTTATAGAGAGATGTGGGCTTGAGTCCCATATGTCAGCAAAATTTTTTTCTCAAAACTTTAAGTTGTACTAGTAAATCCGCACTGAAAGTTTGTTGCAAAACATATAACTCTTCCCATTGATAAGATCATTCACAGCTTTCCATCATTAATGTATTACTCACAGCATACTATTCCATTTGCAAGAATGGCAACAGCAGCACCCCCAAAAATTTTGGACATTTTTCGAGGGATCATTCCTAATCCATGTTTGCTAGGAACTCTATCTGCTACCCCAACAGAGCTAAAACTAAGTGAGACCACCTCATGAAATTTGAGACATTGCTCAAGTAGCCACAGAACTACAGGGAAACTGTCAATTTCTGCCACTGATGATGCCACACATCTGCCCATTCGTTCATTCACCTGGAATTACCACTATTATATCATATGATGCTCAGTTTACCACTTGCTTTCTGTAGAGTTTGCTTGAGAAACTTGCCACAGACAGAAATCTGTTATTTACCAAAGGGAAAAAAAAAATTAACTAGATTTAATTTCCAGGAATGGAAGAATAAATCCTAGGAGACAGCTTTTGTTGGAATCATCATAATAAAGTGATTCCCTAACTGCCATCATGAAATTCTTATCTGAGTTACTGGGATCTAATCCTGCTTAATTCTTCATTGGATTTTAAGACAGAATTGTTCTCAATATTATCATTGTATGGTATATTATTTACTCTTATTTGGAAACTAGCCAAAAAAAAAATATTTTTCACACAAAACAAAGAATCTCTTTCAATTGTATGATATGAGAAATAACTTCATCCTTTTTTTTTTAATTGATCAAAGAAAGAAATACCAAATTATAAGGGGACATTCAAATGAAAAGGGGAAATGAAGTGTAAATCATTAATCTGTTCAAATTTGCCATGCCTATTCAGATATTTGTCCCAACATGAAATCAGAAACATGCTACCTTCCTTCCTAAAGCAACTTTTGCTGTTGCCTGAGAAAGTCTGTGGCAGTGCACATTGCATCTCTTTGTGTGACTTCATCTTTCTTTCTGAGGTCTGGAAATGTGAAAATCTAATAAAGGAGATGCCAGGACTAGAGGAAAAATGTTCCAGGCATTCCTAAACCATACTTATTTAATATTGTTATTATTACTTAGGCAGCTGGCATTATCATGCAATAAAACAACCATTTTACTCAAAAAATCCTGGGCAGTTTGACTTTATTGCTTGCCTTCAAATGCCCATTATTTGAATATCCTTGAGTTGATGGTGTCACTATAATCCAGAAACTTGATCAATAGCAGACTCTGATAGTCAATTGAAAATCAACATGCTGCACATTGTTCGACTTTTAATACTTCCATGAAATGTTTCAGTGAGAAATTATTCTGTAGGGTTATTATGCACATTCACCATGTATTATGAAATCAGTTACTTTAATATTTCTTTGAATGTTGATTATGGTATAGACTTTCCAAACTTTAATATTCCATTTTCTGTGCTTTAAAAACCTATATTAAAGTTTATTCACTTGCTCTCTGTTGTAATTAGCACCTTCTGGAGCAGCTGAAATTATTTTGATCATAAAAGTACATAAAGTCATTTGAGTACATAAAGCTATAAATTTTAATACAAATATTACTTATTTTTAGGGAACAGTTCTCAGTGATTATGAATTGATGTGCAAGAAAAATATAGCTGAGAAGATGGCATTTCTTGAATCGCTCAACATAGATCAGGTATGAATATTCTTATTTTGATATGTGCATTTAAATTTTAATTACATAAATTAGAGTAAACAAATGTTAAATCTTTTTGCTGCATAATAGTATTTTCACGTTTTACACATTTTATAATGAGTGATTAAGAGCATTATTGGATCATAGTTCTATGAAATACCATCAGAGATATGTCGTTGCATCTTGACATTGAAATATCAAATTTGAGTGAAAGTTGAAACATTATATATGGTCATGTTTTAATATATATAGATTATGAGTGAATGATGGGATCATGCTAATTCTAACTATGTGTAGGCATAGTAGAGATCCGAAAATTTCTGCCTAGGAGTAATTTGGATCATAGATCTGGGGGAAATGTCTGAAATCTGACATCCAACTTGTCCTTGAATATCAAATGGAGGTAAAGTAGAAGTCAAACTGGGATCTACAACTGCTAGAAACATCAGAAATTATGTCTGGAGGTTTCAGGCTGTAGATCTCAGAAATATTGCAAAATTTCAGATCTGAAAGGTCCTTTGAGGTCAAATTTAGATCTACTGGTGCTGGAGAGCTAAAAATTGGTGCCTGCCAGTGTTTTACAGTCGTAGATCTCAGAAACATGAAAATTTGGATACGATGGGTCTTTCAAGGTCAGATTTCTGTATAACGTTGCTAGAGAGCTAAAAATTGGTGAATAGGCCATTTCACGCAGTTTAACTCAAGCTTTAACAATTTTCAGATCCAAGGTCAAATAAGAGTAGGAATGGCCTAGAGAATTTAGAGGTGTTGAAGGTACTGATTGATTTCTAGTCTAATAAATAAAAATTTTAGGAACAAATTTAAAATATTATCCACTCTCCAAAGCGATCCATTTGCAGTTATATTTGAGACATCAAATGTGCTTATATATTTTCCACCAATGATGCACTATTTTGTTATAAACAAATTCCGTCACTTTCCATGCTTTACACTTTTCACAATTTTAATTCAATGGCAACCATGTAGCACATTTTGTGCAACTTCAAACTAATAACAGTACTTTGCAGACCAACAAAAGGACATCTTTTTATGGATCAGAGAGTAAAAATCAAATGTCACAGCAAAAGATTATTCTTTTCTGTTGGTCAAAGTCAAGTTTTGGCTATACAATAGTGTACAATATTGTTATATTTAAAATTTTGAACTGACACTATACTAATAAGACAAAATGGTGGTGATGAAATGCCTCTTGTGTAATTATCATAGTAAATTTAGAATTAATATATCTCTGGAGTTGGAGTCGGGTAGAAAAAAAAATTGAGAAGTAGCAGTTTTTGTGTTCTGGCTCCACAGCTCTGCTTTGCATGTAGCATTTGCAGAATGAGAAACAAAATGGTTGTAGTAACTTTGATGTAACAGCCTTTGTTATATTTTATAACTCATTTTTTTATATTTTTATGCACTAACCATTGTTATTTTAAGCTCACCAGACAAAAAATTAGTCACCCCTGGCTGAATGTCACCTAATAGCGTGTAACACCTCCATGCGACCAAAGAACAGCCGAAATCCTGCCTGACATGGATACCACCAGTGTGTGGATGTAGTGCCCATCAATATTCATCCACTCTTCCAGCAGCAAATGCTGCAGTTCAGCCGGATGGCTGGGACGGCGTTTCACTCGTTGCCCCAAATAGTCCCACAAGTTTTCCATGGGATTCAAATCCAGGGATTTGATGAGCCAGTCGAGATGTTCAAAGGCTTCAGAATGCTTGTTGTTCCAATCCGACACACTTTGAGCCCTGTGCATGCAAAAATTGTCATCTTGGGAGACTAGGGTATCCTTTTGGTGTTCACTGTGAAAATGCTACACAAAAGGCAACCTGTGGTCATCCAATAACTCCATATAGCCCTTCTGGTTCAAGTGTGATGTCACCGCAACCAAAGGTTCCCTTTCCGCGTACATGAAACACCCCCAGAACATCATAGAGCCCCCTCCAGCTTGAACAGACCTTGCACACAGTCTGCATGGAAGGCTTCATGTGGCTTACAATGTACCCCTTCACCTCACATCATTCAAGTACAAGTTGAAAAGCAGAAACGTGACTCATCTGACCAGATCATACACTTCCAAGAGTCCAGTCTTTGTGGCGCCGCACCCACTGTAGCCATGCAGCCTTGTGCAGAGCAGTTAACATGGGTCTCTTCCGAGGTACTCTGCTCCAGATATCCATGGCATGCAGTTCCCTTTGGAGTGTTCATTCGAAAACAGCTTGTTGTAGGCCTGCATTGACTGACTGGAGCAATTCCTGCCTCGTTGCAAAGTGGGTTGCCCTAACACACTGCGGTGGTCCCTATTGGTGAGCACAGTTTTTCTGGCGACGATTAGCAGTGGACTGCAATGTATGCCACTGCTGGAAGACCCTTTGAACAGTAAGTTTTGACACACCTGCAAAGGCAGCAACTTCTTGTATAGTATGCCCTTTGATTCAGCCAAACTCAATAACACCTTTTGCCATTCATTCACGTCTTTGGTGCAACCCATGTTTCATGGAGTGACTAATGCACACGACCACTTCTTGTCACTGTATAAACCCCGAAGCGCATGGCACAGCTATTTGTAGGACACGTTTATTTATGGTATGCCTTCTATTGCTGTCCAATACCTGCAAGAGGGTAACAGACATAACCCTCTTACGGTGAGAGATGACTAATTTTTTGTCCAGTGAGCTTATAAAAACTCAGATTTGAAGTATTTTGAAACAACTCAAAATTGCTGAAATATTTCTTACAGCATTTTTTTCCCATGAAGGAATTGCCTAATGCACTTAATCTTAATAGTTTCAGTTTGAATAGTTCAGATCATAGCATCTCCCCTTTATGGTTTTTCATTTACTTTTCAATGGCTGAAGAGTCAAATATGGCATTGGTATAGAATATACACTAACTTGCTTAGCTCACTGCAGGTATTGGCTCAGTCAATAGCACTAGGCTTGTAAATGTGTAGTTCTAAGGTTCAAGTCCTTTGGGCCAGAATTGCAATTTATCTCCACAAGACACCTACCCTTAATTTAAAAAATAGGACAATGCTGGGCTTATATAGGCTGTTGTCCATTGGATGGGACATTAAGCTGTGGTCAGTGTGCAGGAGGGCCATACTCTGCACATACTAAAGTACATGCTGGATGACCTTGCAGGAGGCTTCAGTTGGTCTCGTAACAGCTGTCCAGTAGGTTGTACCCTACCTCAACCTTTTTTGAGCCCTTGGAGTCCTTGTGACCTGGCTTTTTAGTCCAGTGTTAAAAAAAGTGTCAGTCAGAGGTAAAACAACCATTGCAGGCTTTAATTCTGATGTGGCCATACCCTTGTTTTAGTAGGGGAATAGAGTTCTTGTCCAGTAGTGATTGAATGTTACTGACTATGGGAACCACCATTCACATAACTAGGCTAGTGATGACTGCATACAGATATCCAAAGTTAAATGTACACTCCCAAATGGACATAAGGGATGAGATTTGCTGATAATGGTAGGGTTAAAGGTTTACACTTTATTTCATCACACTCTGATCTATGCAGACAAGTTAAGTCTGTGCTTGCAGGAATGGTGAGAATATTTGCTACAAACAGGATGGAAGTCCCCAATGTAGCAGTGTTGAAATATCCATTAACATGCTTCTCAGTCCTCAGTTAGAAAAGAGGCATTGATGGATTTGGAAAAACCACATCTATCAAATAAGACATTCAGCCCTGACTGTATGTGCAGGAGACCATAGCTTGTGCACATTAAAGTACACTAGGTGACCTTAAAAGGATGCTTCCATCTGTCACCTCAGAGTGGTCCAGTAGATCATCTTCACTCTAAGCACTTCGTGTCGTTTAGACCACTTCTTCATTCATTGTGTTCACAAAATTGCAGGTAAATAACTCAACCCAAACTTATGAAAAGAGGTATAAAAAAGGCATTGCAACAGGTTTTGTCATTTGTTTCTGAAGTGATAATCAGCCCCCAAAGTTTCATTTGGCACATTATTGCCAATGTGCCATAAAACCCCAACCAACCAACCAGTCCCCAAAGAGTCTTGGGCTGACCAGATTTTGTTTTGCATACTCAGTGTATTAAAGACACTTTCAGTAATTAGTTTTATAAATTAAGCTTGGCACATCAGTGAATTCTGTCGGACAACCATGCTATTGTTTTCAGTATTTAGAAATTTTATATTTAAAGTTTGCAACAAATCTGCACAATCAACTGCAAAAAAAGAAGTGTCACTTGCTTCATTCTGTTTATGGTATGGTTATTTTACATGTTCTTTTGGATTTATGAACCTAGGATAGTGTTTTGTGGATGTTTCAACTATTCATATATTTAAATATTTTGCTTTTAATTTTTTTGTATCTTACACTTTATTCATTACTATTTGCAATCCAAGCCCATTTTATTATTATAAGCTTATATTGAATTTATATTAGATTTGTTTTTTTTGCACAGATGCAGTTTAGATCTTTGTTTCCTCTTTATATGTTTCTGTGTGTTTGGTTATTTCTTGCTTCTAATTCCAATCAGTTATTATTTCCAAGACATATCAATCATACATGCTTAAGAGATTAAGTATGGATATGTCTCTGAGCCATAGTTTCCTGGTGCCGTGGTGGCTCAATCAGTAGCATGCTAGGCTTATAATCTGTAGTTCCCAGTTTTAAGTTTCAAATGGGCCAGCGTTGAGATTTATCTCCACAAAACACCCCACCCTGACTATGGTCAGTAGGGGGCACCAATGGTTTGGAAAGGTCACTGTCTGTCAGATTGAACATAAAACCATGGCCCATGTGTGGCAGAGTCATGCCCTATGCATGTTAAAGAACACACTAGATGGCCATGACTGGAAGCTACAATATGTCTCCTAACAGCTGTTCAGTGGGCCCCCTCCCCCAACCTTCTCTGAGCCTTCAGGGTCCTTGTGACCATTGTGTACCAAAAAAGTACCACTCAGAGGTAAAACAACCAACCAACCCATAGTTGCCTTTACATTATAAAATTCCAAATGATCACATTTCATCATCTAAAGCAAAGGCATTCAGACTTATAAAATAATAATAATCTTTCAAAGGAGAAGAATCATTTTTGTCTTCAAAAAAATCATTTGAGAACAACGTATATATATATTTGTATGAATATTTTTCTGTCTGCCTGTATGTATGTATGTATGTATGTATGTATGTATGTATGTATGTATGTATGTATGTATGTATGTATGTATGTATGTATGTATGTATGTATGTATGTATGTATGTATGTATGTATGTATGTATGTATGTATGTATGTATGTATGTATGTATGTATGTATGTATGTATGTATGTATGTATGTATGTATGTATGTATGTATGTATGTATGTATGTATGTATGTATGTATGTATGTATGTATGTATGTATGTATGTATGTATGTATGTATGTATGTATGTATGTATGTATGTATGTATGTATGTATGTATGTATGTATGTATGTATGTATGTATGTATGTATGTATGTATGTATGTATGTATGTATGTATGTATGTATGTATGTATGTATGTATGTATGTATGTATGTATGTATGTATGTATGTATGTATGTATGTATGTATGTATGTATGTATGTATGTATGTATGTATGTATGTATGTATGTATGTATGTATGTATGTATGTATGTATGTATGTATGTATGTATGTATGTATGTATGTATGTATGTATGTATGTATGTATGTATGTATGTATGTATGTATGTATGTATGTATGTATGTATGTATGTATGTATGTATGTATGTATGTATGTATGTATGTATGTATGTATGTATGTATGTATGTATGTATGTATGTATGTATGTATGTATGTATGTATGTATGTATGTATGTATGTATGTATGTATGTATGTATGTATGTATGTATGTATGTATGTATGTATGTATGTATGTATGTATGTATGTATGTATGTATGTATGTATGTATGTATGTATGTATGTATGTATGTATGTATGTATGTATGTATGTATGTATGTATGTATGTATGTATGTATGTATGTATGTATGTATGTATGTATGTATGTATGTATGTATGTATGTATGTATGTATGTATGTATGTATGTATGTATGTATGTATGTATGTATGTATGTATGTATGTATGTATGTATGTATGTATGTATGTATGTATGTATGTATGTATGTATGTATGTATGTATGTATGTATGTATGTATGTATGTATGTATGTATGTATGTATGTATGTATGTATGTATGTATGTATGTATGTATGTATGTATGTATGTATGTATGTATGTATGTATGTATGTATGTATGTATGTATGTATGTATGTATGTATGTATGTATGTATGTATGTATGTATGTATGTATGTATGTATGTATGTATGTATGTATGTATGTATGTATGTATGTATGTATGTATGTATGTATGTATGTATGTATGTATGTATGTATGTATGTATGTATGTATGTATGTATGTATGTATGTATGTATGTATGTATGTGTTGGGTTGCTTTACCTCTAAGCTGCACTTTTTTGCACACAATAGGCTAAATGGCCAGATCACAAGGACCCTGAGGGCTCAGAGAAGGTTAGGGGAAAGGACCCACTGGATAGATGGTAGCCTCCCATCAACGCCATCCAGCATGTTCTTTAACATGCACAGTGTATGGCCAGGTCGGGGAGCTTTATGGAGATAAATCTCAACAGTAGCCCAGCTAGGACTTGAACTGGAAACTGCAGATTACGAGCCTGGCATGCTACTGACTGAGCCACCTCCTACCTCATATATACCGGATAGCCAAAACATTATGACCAGCGCATCTTTATGCAAATTGAAGCAACTGCAGGTAAACAATGGCACATACGAAGGTCATGAAATGGTATAAATAACACCTGATACTGAGCTCTGTTAATCAGTGTTATTCTTGTTCTTCAGATGCGAAAGGCAGTTTACTTAAATGAGTTTGACAAATGCCAAATTTTAATGGCCAGACAACTGGGTCAGAGCATTTCCGAGATGGCAAGGCTTGTGGGGTGCTCATGGTCAGCTGTGGTTAGTACCTTCAAAAAATGGTTCGTGGAGGGAAAAACCATGAAACTGCTGACAAGGTGAGGGCCGATCACAGCTCATCGATACTAAGGTGAGCGAAGTCTATCCTGTGTGGTACGAACCAACAGAAGGGATACTGTGGTGCAACTCTCTCATAATTTGAATGCTAGTGATGGGAGTAATGTGTCACAACACACAGTACATCTAAAAAATGCTGAAAATGAGGCTTCAGGCCACTCCAAGTGCCCATGCTAACCTCAGTTCACCGTCAAAAGCACTTACAATGGGCATGTGAGCGTCAAAACTGGACCTTGAATGATTAGAAGAAGGCATCTGGTCTGATGAATCTCGTTTCCTGTTGCACCATGAACTGCCAGGTACGTGTGAATCGTTTACCTGGGGAAGTGTTGGCACCAGGATGCACCATGGGAAGAAAACAAGCTGGTAAAGGAAGTGTAATGCTTTGGGCAATGTTCTGCTGAAAAAACCTGTGTCCAGTCATTCATGTGCAGCAAACTATGACATTTACCACTTACCTAAACATCATTGCAGACCAGGTACACCCTTTCATGGCAAAACAAGTAGTGCCTTCTTTCAGCAGGATAATGCCCCATGCCACACTCCCCAGATTGTTTGAGAATGGTTCGCTGAACATTAGGAAGTCTTCCAAGTATTGCCCTGGCCTCCAAATTCTCCAGACACCAATCCAATCAAACATCTGTGGTTTGTGTTGGAATAGCATATGAGATCTGTGGCTGCTCAACCACGTAACTTACAAGAGTTAATGGATCTGCTGGTAACGTGTTGGTACAGATACCACAAGACACCTTTAGAAATCTTGTAGCCTCCATGCCTCGCTGGGTAATTATATAAAATAATATAAAATAATAATATAAAATTATGGTATATATATAAAATAATATAAAATTTAATAATAATATAAAATTTTATATTATTTTAATTTATTTTATATTATTTTTATTTATTCTGGTAATAATATAAAATTTTGGCAGCACATGGACCAACATCATATTAGGCAGGTGGTCATAATGTTTTGGCTCTTCAGTGTATGTGTGTGTGAATGAGTGCCACAATGTGTATGAATACTATGTGACAGACATATGCACACAAATTTTGACTGTCTTGAACAGAAAGTATTGTTTATAGTTATTACAGCATCTGTCCTTATTCTTCTGAGATTCTCTATATCAATATTTTTAGACTGAATGTTTCATCAAGTATTTAAATAATTTCATCACTTATTCTGATAATACTAAATGTAAGTTTTTGAAGTAATAAAGAGCCCATGTATGCAGTCAGAGTAAATAAGGATAATACAAATAAAATTTTGGTATTGTCAGATTTGCGATTGAAGCTATGACCTCACATTGCAAATATGGCATGTTACCAATTTTGCTTGCAGTCCATGCTTCCAGTTTATCATGATGGTATAAAATTATCTTACATTCAAGAATCTGTTATGCCTTAACTGTATCCAGTTTCAAGAAAGGTGAACATTTTGTGTGTAACTCATACACACACTGGCCACTGAATAGAAACCTTTATTCAGTACCTAGTTGGACCTCCTTTAGCCCTAATTACAGCACTTATGCAGTTTGGCATAGATTCCACAAGGTGTTGGAGGTCCTTTACATCTCCAGCATACCAGGCATTCACCAGACAGTCCTTTAACTGGCTCAGATTTGACGGAAGAGGACTTTGCTTCCAGATCTGTTTTTCTAACATGTTCCATACATTCTCAGTGGGGTTCAGATACGGCCTTTGTAGTGGCCAGGGAAGATGGTGGAAGTCACTGTCATGCTTGCTGGACCATCTTGCACGATGGACAGTAGCATTGTTGTCCATGAAACAACATCACCTGCTGGATAAAAAGTCAACATTGCAGAATGAACTTGATCGCAACAATGTTCAGATAATCCTTGGACACCTGACCTTCCAGCAATATCAGGGGACCCATTCCGTACCAGCAGAACGTGCCCCACACCATGACACCACCTCCAGAACTTTGAGTTGTGTTTACAAGGCCAGCTGGGTCCATTGCTTCATAGGGCTTCCGCCAAACTCTCTGCGTACCATCGGTACAGAACAAGGTGTACCGTGACCCGCCTGACCACATGACTTTTTTCCAGTGTCCAGTCACGGTGTTCCTGACACCACTGCAGATGAACTTTCTAGTTCTTTGCTGAAATTGGTGGTTTCTGTATAGGCATGCGACTGCTAATATCGATATTCAATTCCCTGTGCATAGTTTGCTGAGATATGGGTTGGGAATAACCTTCATTGAATGCTTTGATCAATTGCTACACACAGGAAGTCCTGTTTCTCTGTTCAAGCCTTCTCAGACAATGATGATCTCGTTCCTGACAGATTGTCGTCGCACCACACTTATGCCTAGAAGACATGCAATGTTGGTTATTTCTCCACTGACTAAAAACCAGAGATATATGCTTAAAACAGTCAGCTCTGTTTTTAAAATCGTCGCTCCATCCAGATGGGCACCCACAATAAGCCCTTTATCAAACCTCGAAAGATCCTTTGTTTTTCCCATTGTGAATCAACACTATTGATGATTACTGATGAGCAACAGTCTTCAATAGTTGCCTAGATCACATGGTGATTCAAGTGACCACGTATTTTGTATATATGTTATGCAAGTGACATTTCCATACATCTGCATATAGGTTTCTAATTCAGTGGCCAGTGTGTGTATATCACAATGTATATGATAACAGCATATAACTGGTGTTTGGTTTCATTTCAACCAAACTGGTGTTTGGTTTCATACCACTATTTACAAGCTTCAGTTTCCCTTTATGCTATTCAAAAAAATGTCTTAATAGCAGCAAAGGAAGTAAATTTAAAAGTGTTACATAAAAAATTTATTATAAATTTCTGTGTTTTTATTTAGGCAAAGAAAGATTTAGTTACTATGAAAACAAGAGAAAAACTTGCAACGCCTAAATCAAGAGGACTCAAGGTCAAGTAAGTATTTTTTGTACGAATTAAATTTACCATAGAATTCATTTGTAGAATAAGAAAAAGTGTTAAAAGCAATATCAGTGTTCATATTGATAATTCTTAATACTAAATTTTATTGTCATTTATTACAGTGGTAGTTTTGTGTATTATCTGTGCATAAAAAATATGTAAAGATGCATATTTAGTTGCTTTTAAACTGTGTTTTGTTTGTTACAAGATTGCCTACCACTATAAATGAATGCATGATAATACTAAAAAATACACATCCCTTAGCATAAGGCAGCCTGAAGATTTGAAAATTCCATGCATTGAAATAAGATTTCCTGAAGAAATGGAATAGCATTGGAAGCAAACAATGCTGTCAAACTTTTAGAAGTTTAATTGCATTTTGTTTTGATATGCTGCATAGAGGACAGAAAAATTTTAGTGCATAGAAGCTACACCTAGCTTTAAATATATCTGACAATAATGTAATAAAGGCAAAGGAACAAATATAAAGCATATAAACAATAATCAAAACAAAAGTGTATGTGTGTAATATAAATCAGTCTAAAAATTAGATATTAAAACCAGCTGTGTAGTAAAATTCTGTTAAAATAATGAGTAAAACATAAAAATTTATGGAAACTAATGATGTGATAAAAGATGTCAGGGTGTAAGGGACTCAAAGGGCAAATGATGATAGCTAAAATACATGTCACAAGAACATCAGTTAAAATGGTATCACAAAACTCACACATAGATTGATCATAAGAAGAAAAGAATGCATTATAAATTCATGACTTGTGCACGCAAATGCAATTTCCTGATGATTCCTGCAAAAGGCGACTGCCACAGTTCAACAGCATGCTTGGTGTCAAATAATTTGTTATTAATCTGTTCTGTCTAAAATTGCTGCAGCTGTGCCCTCCTGAGTTCAGTGGAAAACACTCCAAAAACTTGTTCTAAGGAACCAGCAATGAAGAGCCAGAAGTGTCATTGCTGACCTGTCAGCAGTATCTGTCAAGGCATTCCCCCTGATACCAACCCTACATGTCAAGGTACACAACAGAACAGGATTGTAGAAGCAACAAGCAGACAGTTAAACTGGTAGATCTTGTAAAGAATTGGCTAAGGATGAAACCTCTCTGGAATCAAAGCCTATAGTGAACTAAATAAGTCAGTGTAAAGCACACACCAAAGATGCTGAGCCTCTATGTAATTCAATGCAAGATAGTGGGCAACTCTGCTATGAAGATATACATTTAGGTAGGATTTGGCCTGCTGGAATGATGCCACACCAGTCCATACTGTAGCATATCTAAACTATTTATCAACTTTAAAATGATGCAGTTTGAATTTATTTAGGCAATTGGCAAATTTGAAGCTCACAGTGTGGTAGATGCTATTTATCACTTTTTTTTTAGACACTCCTATCTAATTTTAATGGCACCATTCTTTACTATATATTAGTTAATATTAGAATAAGTTCAGTTGTAAGCATAGATATTTTCTAATAATAATTTTTCATTAAAATATCAAAATTCACTAATATAATCTTTTTAAATGACACTGCCAAAAATAGCATATTACACAATTAAAAATAATTCTTACAATTTATTTTACCAGCAAAGGACATTATAAATGGACATTAATTTGAAACTATAAAATGTAAAATTTTTGAAACAGAATTTCAAAAAAGATGTGTCACAGAAATTATTATGGTGACGTGGTTAACCACGTCACCATACTAAATAACGAAACATTTGTTCTGTCAGACTTGTTTTTGCATTAATTCTAAAATTTTGAAATGCATCAAAATAATTTTTTCAGCATGTTATGAACAATTAATTGCTAGATTTGTCTCTGTATTACAGATTAAAAACACAGTCTCCACCTTTAAGGCCAAAAAGTCTTCGTTTACAACGAATAAGTCCAGAAGGGTCTCCCTTACCTGAAATAAAAGCTTTACCTATCCCATCAAATGATCATGTAAGTATTCTATGTTAAAAACAAATACACAATTATACCTACTTTCTAGAAAGCGTGCCGTTATTATAGTCTGTAATAGTTTCACCTCCACAAGTAATAATAGTGGATGCTATATCCTATATAAACTTACAAAATCCTGCTCTACTGTCATTCTCTTAAAAATAAGTTAAATGTTCTTTTCTTTTAAACTAGATAAGAAATTTAAAATTTATCAACTGTGAATGTACTACAGACATTTTCTGCCAAAGCACAGCCGCTTTAGCACATATGCCAATTCAGCCATGTTACTTGCTGCTAACCAAGAATGGGTTCTGTTTATCCATTGCAATGAAATAATGATCTCAAAAATTGTTTTAAGAATTTTATGCAGTTTTAACTCATATTCAAAAACAAGGTCTTTTCATTTTTTAGTCTATCTGCCTATAGACATTCAACTATTTTGTTTTTATGGATAAATGAAAATTCCTTTTGGGTTGTAAATAGGTACCAGTGAACTATTAGGATTCACATTTTTCAAATCTTCCAATAGTTTTGATCTCCATCATCAAAAATATATATATATATTTGTACTAGAAATTTGAATGATAGAGTATGGTGGTCAAGAAGTTTAGAGTGACAGCAATGATTTGGTCCCCTTATTCCAGGGGGGGGGGGGGGGGGGTAAATGTAACTTTTTGTTTTGGAGGTTTATGAAAAAAAAATTTTTGTGGTAGGTACTAATGAAATATTACTCTTTGCATTTCCCAAATCATATATTAGTTCAAGAATCTACAGTCAGAAGCTGCTAAAGTCAGAAAATGACAAACTTCTTTCTCTCTGAAAATGGGGCAGCTGTACACCAGGCTAATACTCTGCAGTTCTCAATTTTAGAGTCCCACCTGGTTTGAGATTTATCTCTTTTATACTCCACCCTACTTACAGAAAAGGGACATCGATTGATTTGGAAAGGCCATCATGTATCAGATGTAACACAAAGCCATGGCCTTGTGTTCAGGAGAGTCATACCCTGTGAATGTTAAAGAACACACAGGATGACCTTGATGGTAGGCTCCCATCTGTCTCCTAACAGCTATCCAGTCATCCTCAGGGTATCGCAAAAATTCAAGTTTGATGGTGAAACATATAGGTGAAAGTATTATCGTTTTCTGAAAGACATATTCTGATGAAAAAAGTCCTGCAGCAGAGGTAGCTTTCATGATTCTTGCACTGTAGCAAAAGTCACTGTGTAACTGAGTTCTTCAGTGCATTGTCAGGAGCACTTGGATGTATTTTCATGCCAGCAATGAGAGGTAAAGAGAAGAGTTATTTTTCCATACTGATCCCTACATTGAAAGGTGCTTCCTTTCAATGTAAGATGCCCAAACAGATGTCTTTTACTGCTGGGGGGAAAAAATGTCATTGCTCTATCTTCCTTTGAAGTTAATATGAATTGAGTAGGTGATTTCATCATTGGCATAATGTTTTTCTTTTTTTTTTTCACTTTAAGACACCTATGGGAAGGTTTTTTTAATTAAAACTTAGGAATTTATTTTCAGAAAATTTCATTATATACAAACATTTGCTATTGTTCAGTGTAATGACATTTTGCAGGGCATGCAAACTTTTTTTTTTAAGGTTTGTTGAATTTTATATTTTTGATTAACATTTCAATAGTTTATATTTTTTTTAATTTTCTCTAGCTTGACATACATTGAATAAAGAAATCTCACTGAAGTCAATTATAACAATATTCAACTGATTGTAAAACACTTTTTGATAATTTTTATTGTTTGCTTTTTCACTTCAGCCACGAAAACCCCATGGGCCCATGTTATTTTCTGATGTTTTTGCACAAGAAGATAAGAATTTATCTCAAACTTTCCTTAAAATTTCAAGCTGTCTGGAGAAAGAAGTATTAAAATTAGAACCTCTTTCCTACAACAGGTCCAGTATTCACCTTTTTTAAATAATAATAACTTATTAAGACAATGTATAAATAATGCAAAGCAAGTTTCATATCCTTAAAGTTAATTGAATCTTTCTGCAATTAATTTATGGAATGCAGTTTATTTTTTTATTTTTTTTCATAAGAAATTTAAATATAGGTCTTGGTTTTAATAGATTATATTGTAATGCGTTAAATATTTGGTACATCATAATATCTTTCATTTCTGTGTTTCTACAACATCCCTGTAACCTAACAGTTAGCATGCTTGGCTACAGGGTAAAAGAACCTGGATTTTATTCTTGAACAC
This sequence comes from Ryuthela nishihirai, assembly GCA_038380435.1. NCBI lineage: Eukaryota > Metazoa > Arthropoda > Arachnida > Araneae > Heptathelidae > Ryuthela > Ryuthela nishihirai. The sequence goes on along the minus strand of JAWZYU010000019.1, from coordinate 65,508,980 downwards.
AGGTAGCTAGGTAGTCACTGGAAGGAGAGCTATGCACCAATCCCCTATGATGATGCATAGAACCGGCCAGGCCTAGCACCTAATGTCCGACCCTGCCTTCTCCTGGTGCAGACCGTTAGTACCTTTCGAAAGAGATACTCTCTTGTGGAAGTGAACGGAAGGGGAGGGCTGCCAGATTAGTGTGGCCTACTGATCTGGACATCTGTGGCTACTTTTCTTTCTACCCTGCTGAGGAGTGGTCAACCACATAGGGTCCTGGTGCTGACCATATAAACCCTCTGGACTGAAATGATATATGGCTCTGAGCTTGATTATGGATCCTGATTTTGCTGCACTGGTGGGCTTCTGTGGAGGGAAAATCTTCCGCTGTGTTTTCTGTTTGTGGGATGACAGCCCCAAGTGAATAGATTCACAGGATACGTTTATCAGCTGGTGGATAAACCTGAGCAGAGGTCATCGCAGGTACTTGAACTCTTTGCTTCTATTGGCATCGTCAAATTCTACATTGGAGGAAGTCTTCCAGTGTAGATGGCTTCAGCCTTTAGTGGTGGGGAACAGGGTCTTTGCTCCATGTCTGCGATTAGGGGGCTGTTTGATATTGTCGGCATTCCCTCTCTCAATAAACATAGTTTCTTTAAACATCCCACTAACCATTTTCTCTCCATAGGTAGTTGGAATGTGAGGACTCTGCACAGAGCTTTTTCTCCTGATGTCCTCACACATGAATTCCACCATTATAATTTAGATATTCTCGACTCGCAAGAGACCAGATGGACAGATAAAGGTCAGATTTCTCGACTTGCAAGAGACCAGATGGACGATAAAGGTCAGATTCTTAAAAATAATCTTAAATTTCTCTTTTCAGGGAGGGACGACAATAAGCATCACCAAGGCGTGGGTCTGCTTCTCAGCAGACACGCTAGTGATGCTCTTCTAGGATATGAGTGCATTAATGAAAGGTTTCTTACAGCAAAATTTCAGACAAGCATTAAAGACTTGAATGTTATGTTATGCCCCCACTGAGGATGAGAATGAGAAGGATAGGTTTTACAGACAACTTCAGGATATTTTGGATTCTGTCAAGAAAGAAGATATTACCCTTGTTCTAGGTGACTTCAATGCCAAAGTTGGTACTGACTCTGACCTGTGGGGAGGAGTAATAGGCCCTTTTGGTATTGGTAGCTGCAATGGGCAACGTCTCCTACAGGTAAGTCAACTCAATGGATTCAGAATAACTAACACTTATTACAAACACCGCGACATACATAAGTACACATGGGTTTCACCCGATGGGCTGCATAAGAATATGGTTGATTATATATTAATTAACAGCAAATGGGCTAGTTCTGTTAGGAATGCCAGGTCATATAGGGGAGCTGAAATTGGATCTGACCATTACCTTGTTAAAAGTGTCTTGCAACTTAAATTTAAAAAGTGTTGTGCTATGGTTAAAAAATTTACTTTTAATACTGAAGCTCTGAAAGACCCAGTATAGCCAAAGCTTACCATGATAGGTTACTTAGTCATTATGACAGTCATAGTATGCTTACTACTGAAGTTGAGGAAGAATGGGATCATTTTAAACAGGCTTTTTTGGACACTAACAGTACTCTTTTAGGAAAAAGGAGCAGAGGAGGCAGAATTATCTTAGTGATAAGGCACTTGAGCTTATTTCAGAAAGAAAGAACTGCAGGAATGCCCTTAATCAATACCCTACTAGTCTTAATAGAAAGCACTACAGATTACTTAAGAAACTTAATAAACGATAATATATAACTTAATAACAGATAACTTAATAAACGTGTAAAGGATCAGTTAGCTGCTGATAAGAATCTTTGGCTTGATGACTTGGCTGACAAAGCCGAGGAAGCAGTTAGACAGCACAACAGCAGAGAGCTGTATCAGATAGTTAATGTTTTGTGTGGTAGAAAATGAACAGGTGTACAGGGATTGAAGGATAAACAGGGTAAGGTTATAGAAGGTGAGGATTCTGTCATGGCTAGGTGGACTGAGCATTTCAGTGATGTTCTAAACAATGTAGTTAGTTCTACTCCCATTGTTTCCAATGATGATAGATGCATTGGTGGCTTTAATGTTGGCCCTATAACACAGTCTGAAGTTATTTTGGCTATTTCTAAACTTAAACTTCATAAATCCCCAGGGGTAGATGAAATTAGTACTGAAATGCTTAGAGCTGGGAATGTTTCGTTTACCACTTGGATGACTGAAATTTTGAATATCTTTTATGATAAAGGCATGGGTTCCTAAGGATTTTACCAGAGCTATTGTTATCCCTATTTTCAAAAACGGTGATCACAGTTCTTGTGATAACTATAGGGTATCAGCCTACTCTCTGTTCCAGGTAAAATTCTTTCCATGATTGTGCTTAATAGAATTAAGAATCTGGTTGACAGTCAATTGCGTGATGAGCAATGTGGAATCAGAAGTGGTAGGGGATGTATGGATCAGATATTTTTACTTGGGCAGATTCTTGAGAAATGTTTAGGGTTTCAGAAACCTTTGGTTGCTAGCTTTGTTGATTTCAAAAAGGCTTTCGACTCTGTTGATTGTCATAATTTGTGGTTGATTGTGAGATCATATGGTATACCAGACAAGTTAGTTAACATAATGAAAGCTCTCTATAATAACACTGAGTTGTGTGTGAGAGTTGGTAAGGCTTGTAACAATTGGTTTAGCATTACTTCTGGTGTTCGACAAGGGTGCATTTTGTCTCCTTTTCTCTTTAGCTTCGTTATTGATTATGTTATGTGAAATTCACTTCGAGGGAAAGATTTTGGCCTTAAATGGACTGGAGATATGAAAATTTCTGATTTAGATTATGCTGATGATTTAGCCTTTCTGGCAAATGATGTTGATGAGATGAACTCTTTCATTTGAGCTGTTGATGAGACTGGTATTAGAGTAGGTTTAGTTATAAACAGAGAGAAAACTAAAGTGATGAAAATTGGTCAGGCAGGCTGTGATTCAGTTAATCTGAATGGTTGCAGTCTTGAGCAGGTGTCACAGTTTAATTACATTGGGAGCTATGTAACAGATACTGGTGATGTGCGGCATGAGATTAACAGACGAATAGGGATTGCTGCCAGGGCTTTTAAGAATTTATGGAGAGTGTGGAGAAATAGGCCTGAAGACTAAAATCAGACTGTATAATAGTTTGTTATACACTTTCTAGGGTTAGTTATGGTAGTGAAACTTGGACACTTTGTAAACAAGATAACAGGAAACTAGATGCTTACGCAGTATCTTGGGCATTAGGTGGTTCAGCTTTGTAACTAATGATGAGGTTAGGCAAAGGAGTTTGCAACCTCTTTAAGCAGCATATTGTGCAGAGAGAGACTCCGTTGGTTTGGCCATGTTGCCCTTATAGATAATTATAGATTAGCGAATAGGGTTATGAACAGTGTGCCTAAAGGCCTCAGAAAGAGGGGGAGACCTAGGATGCGGTAGACAGACAATGTCAAACAGGACCTTGTTAGAATTGGTGTGCAGTGGCCAGATGCAGTAGATGTAGCTCAGGACAGACTTACTTGGAGAACTAAATTGCACGGTTTGGTTGAACCTCCGTAGCCCTTGGCTGCTTGAGGATGAAACGAGTTGATGGTTATTTTTCCTGATATTGTTTTGCTGCTTCTTCCACAGTTTTTTTTCTGTGCATACTACCATGGCAGACAGATTAAACAGTGATTTTTATTTGTGCTCCCTGCTTTATATTATTAGTTTAGCTTTAAATTAAAAAGTATAGCTTGAGTTACCATGAGCATGAAATCTTGAACAAACCATCTAAATATGTAAGAAATTCATGCTTACAAAATTCAGTTTATAATTCAGATATAATAAATACCAAGTAAATTTTTCTTCTTTGCTTTTTGTTTTAAATATAGAAATTAAAATAAGAATTTGTCAGGTGCATTTAGATATTGATATATATTTCAGTATACATATATTTTATATTTTTAATGTTCTAAATTTTTAAAGCAATTGTGATCTGCTGTTAGAAAAATAACACATTTCATATAAATAATAAATATAATCACCAATGCTCCTTCATTCTCCCCATGTCTAAAAATTTTTTGTTAGCAGATCTATACTTATAGCAAACTTCAAAATTTTCAAGATGAAATAGATTATCAATGAAATGCTGAGGGAAAAAGACCGAGTGCTTAAAATGCCTTCAGAACATGAATAAGACAATGCTAAAATGTTTTTTTTTCCCCCCTAATATAGTATACTTAACTCTGAATGGTTTAGGAGAATTTCCAATGAAGTTCTGATTCTAAAATAGCTTTATTAAATCCAAAAATGTCACCAGGTAGAAAAACAATTTTGTAAAAGACATAAAGGGATCTTCATATGAAATATGGAAAAAATAAATGACTGAAATTTGTAAAATTTGACTTGTTTATGTCAGAAAAATGACATATACTAATGTAGATAATTGCATTGGCAGTTTCTTCCTATGTAAATCTATATGTGAAAACAAATAGATTAAACAAAATTCTAAACTCTTCAAACAAATACTTTTTTATGTTAAATTTTTCACTTTTTGTATTAACTCTGTTGATTATTTATTTCTGTCATATTGAATTAAAAGCACTGGGGAAATGTAGATATATCTGGTAATGGTCTGGAAATTGCAGGGGAAACTGAGTTCAGAACTCTTTCATTGTAGAGAAACACTGGAAGCAAATAAATTTCTTAATATGATTATTTTCTCACTGAGAAAAAAAATATATATTTATAGAGAATTTTAGAGTTTGATATGTGTAGCTTCTGAAAAGAAAAAAAAAACCAATGAAATCAAGAAAAGGCTAAAACCGACTGATATAAAACTAGAAAATGTGATTCAGTACACTGAATCAAATTTATAAATATTCAGCGGAAAATATTTTCGCCGACATACGGGATTTGAACCCGCATCTCTCCAGAAATATGCCAGAGTGTTCTTCCAGACTAATGCCAGCTCATCTTTTTTTTGCTAATTTTAAGACTTAACTCTGTCACGGAGTTTTTCAGGCCAACCATTGGCATCATCTCTGATCTCTGGTGGCAATTATTACATTAATATTGCACAGAGTGAGATGGAAATAAATAAGTCTCATCACGCTATTTAGCGTTATTAATGATTTAAACATAGATGATAATCACAGCGTTACCTGTTGTTCATTTGGCATTGATAAATCAATAAATATTCAACGGAAAAAATTTTCACCAACATACGGGATTTGAGCCCGCATCTCTCCAGAAACATGCCAGCGTGTTCTTCCAGTTGAACTAATGCCAGCTCGTCTTTTTTCCACTAATTTTAAGACTTAACTCTATCACGAGTTTTTCGGGCCAACCATTGATGCCATCTATGATCTCTGGTGGCAATTATTACCTTAATATTGCACAGAGTGAGATGGAAATAAATGTCTCATCATGCTATTTAACATTATTAATGATTTCAACATATGATATTCACAGCGTTACCATGTCGGTGAAAATTTTTTCAGCTGAATATTTATTGATTTATCAACGCCAAATGAGCAACAGGTAACGCTGTGATTATCATCTATGTTTAAATCATTAATAACGCTAAATAGCGTGATGGGACTTATTTATTTCCATCTCGCTCTGTGCAATATTAAGGTAATAATTGCCACCAGAGATCATAGATGGTGCCAATGGTTGGCCCGAAAACTCCATGATAGAGTTAAGTCTTAAAATTAGTGGAAAAAGATGAGCTGGCATTAGTTCAACTGGAAGAACACTCTGGCATGTTTCTGGAGAGATGCGGGTTCAAATCCCGTATGTTGGTGAAAATTTTTTCTGCTGAATATTTATTGATTTATCAACGCCAAATGAGCAACAGGTAACGCTGTGTAATTATCATCTATGTTTGAATCAAATTTCACCCTAGTATACACTGATGGGCAGCATAAACAACAGATCACCATGAATTATCAAAAAATCGTTTGTATAGCAATATCTATTGGAAACTGATTATAATAGTCTGGGGAATGGTTTGTGAAAAAATTCTACCGTGATTCAACTGCATAATTACACATAAGAATGACTTGAATCACCATATGCTTGTAGCATTGCAACTTTTCATCTTGAAAGACATCCTAATATAATGTTTATTGTGTATAATCCATTTTTTTCACTTAAAACATATTTCAACACTTTGTCTAGCTACCATAATCAACAAATCTTGCATCCTTATTTTTTGTGCTTTGTCCACTTAACATGCTGTATGGCCTTGATGAGAGGCTTCCATCTGTCTCCTAACCTTGACCCAGCTGTCCAGTGGGTCCCCTTCCCCCAACCTTCTCTGACCCTTTGGGGTTCTTGTGGCAATTGTGTGACAAAGAAAGTGCTGCTCACAGGTAAAACAACCCAACCTTGGGCTTTATTACTTATAATTGAAGATGGAAGTTTCTGGAACCAAGGAACTCTATGGTTTTGGCTTCAGTCTCATGAACTAATGTAATGAATGATAAAAATAATTATAGAAATACTGACATCAATATAACCCTTTTAGTACCACACCAGCCCAAAACAGCTGAGATTTTAAATGGACTTGTCCAATCAATGCTATTCCCTCCTCTTCACTACCTGCAGTTTGGGCTGGTATAGTTGATAAAGGGTTAAACCAGAAGAGAGAGTGAAAAAAAAAATAGATGTACTTACATGGTAATTGCTCCCAAAATCCTACCCAATTAAAAAAAAAGCTTTTGGTTAATTTCCAGGAGAATTTCAAAACTTTTGAAGAAAACGTTGTTGACAATAGATCAGATGAAACAGGTGAAATCAAGTGAGCATGGAGTAACATTAACTTAAGTGGCAGTGATAGCAATATTGTACTAATAAATGGCTGTCCGATTGCAGAAAAAAAATTTTTAGCTTAATAAAATGTGCACCAAATGGAAAAAGTCAGTATGTCTGTTTCTTTTTTAAATCAAATGGGAATTTTTGTTTTTGAAAAAACAGTTTCATTTGTTGTGCTAACGAACTGACCAGCACCTATGCTCCTGTCTTCTGAAATTTGACATGCATTATAGTCCCGATGGCCCTGGAAGGTTTAAACAGTTTGGTTCTTTTTGAAGTTTATTATGGTGATAAAACTTGGACTCACGTTTTTTAAGCATAGTACAAAAGGTGTGTTGCTCTTGACTCAAGATGTTTATTCAGTACCTGACTTTTACTTATTTTTGTGAATGTTGGCAAAGTTAGGTGAAGGAGTTTAAGCAACATCTTATGTAATAAAAGATTACACTAATTAGGGCATATGGCCACATTTGGGAGGGTCAATTAATAGTTTGGGTCATAAGTAGTATTCTCAATAACTTAAAGAGAGATAGGTCAAGAATGAGGTGAACTGACATTATCAAACAATAAAAAATAAATACCCCCTCAAGCAGCTGCTTGCCACAGAGGTCTGACAGGAGCCTGTCAATTTATATGCCGTAGTAGAAGGTCTGTGAGGATGGCAGGACCTCAGCAGAAAACCGACACATACATCCATACCTTACCCAGGGCTCGAACCCAGGTCCCTTAGATCAGTAGCCAAGCATGCTAATCACTCGGCCACAGAGTACTGGAATTGACAGCTGTTACTAAGAATATATGTGTTCACCAAACTGTTGCATAAAAATTTGTAATCATATTATTTTGTTATACTCCCCTTCCCTGAAAAATTGGATAAAATAGCTATATCAGATACAGCTTGTTTTCTGACTTTAATTGCTTCACACCATACAGGATTTTTTTCTTTAATCTTGTATTTTTGTACCATTGTTATTCCAATTTTATTAATCTGTAGAAACTTATGTTTAAAGTCTGTACAATAATCTACAATATACTTATTGTTTTCTAAAAGGTATCTAACAGTATTTTTGTTTTATTCTAGGTTTGAAAAATGCTTCAGAAGTATGAAAATTAAGCCTTCTTTGGTTGCTAAAGTTACTCCAACAAGAATATTTTCATTAGCTATTCATCCCTCTCTTTCAAAAATTTTAATTTGTGCTGGAAGCAAATGGGGACATATTGGCTTCTGGGATGTAGTAAGTATTTTATTAGGTAACATCTTTAAAGTTTTTTTTTAAAATAATTCATTAAATGTAAAATTCAACAAAGAGCATTTTTAAAAAAACAAATTTTTAAATCTTATTACAAGTAATAAAATTCAGAGTTTCAAATAGTAAGTCAAACATGATAGCTAGTAGTAAGATTCCACCAAAAAGAAAGTGTGGGGAATATGAGACAAGTGTTGGAAGCAAGAAGTACCCTATATGAGCATGCAAAGTGTATAATGTCCACAGCAAGAGAGGTGAATCCTGAAACACCTGCAAGTTTTATATGGTACCTCTACTTAATAGGACAGTGTTTCAACAAATGCCTCATGAAATCATACTAGAATTTTTACAATATTGAAATGCTGTAGTTTGAAATCATATTAGAATGCTCTGGAACATAAACAATAAATTTTAGTTTAATTATTCAAGAATGAGGCATGTTATAAATTTTAATGAATGTCTGTGTGTAAACCACAAAAATGCGTGGAGAATGGGGGTAGTTACTATGACTTCTTGCCATCAATATTTAGAAGTTATTAAACTAGTTTTAATTTGTATAACTTCTAATTTAATAAAGATAGTGAAAAACTGGTGAGTACTTTTTGTTGACAAGTTGGTCAGTTCTCTCTTTTTATAGTGTAAATTCTTGCAGTTGGTTGTAGTATGGCATATGTCATTAATTTATATGTTAGTGTGAAAATTTGCTTTCCATCTTTGTAGGAATCAAGTGATGGTCAAGATGGAGTATATCTGTTTGAACCACATTCACGGCCAGTGAACTGTTTAGCATATAATCCAGAGAATTCATGTGAATTGTATTCTTCTAGCTATGATGGCACAGTTAGATGTGGAAATCTACAGGCAACCATTTTTGATGAGGTGAGATTAATACTTTAAGCCCAATGGTTACTAATATACGGTATTATATATATGGTACTAAATATGAGGACAATCCTGACGTTAAAAAATCACTTTAATACTTTGAATCTCAGGTTATGCCCCAGCTATCAGTCTCCTTTTGCCAAGATACTGAAGACTACTAATTTGTATTCATACAGTCTTAGTGTCTTGGCAAAAGGAGACTGATGGTATCATGTAGATCTCATGTAAAAGAGCAATAGTTATTAGCAGGTGAATTTTTCATGATGTGAATATCCACAAATTAGTGTTTTTTCAAATTCCTATAGTTGATGTTTTTCCAGATTTTACCAATTTCGTTTTTTCCAACCTTTGAAATGATAGGAAATTTCTTTGGTGTGTTTTAATTAAATTATAAGTTTTTTTTTTTTGTAAAAAATATGGAAGCAAATGTTTCAAGAAATTGAGATGGGGATAAGGCTTCCAGCTTTATGTCCATCCATCTAGCAGTATAAATTCAAATTATTGGTAGAGCCTGAAAATGTAAATATGAATAACCTTATTAGTATCTATCCAACCAAGAATAATTTTTTAATTATCTCAAAACAAAAATTGAATATCTACACATAGACAGAAGGATGACAGTGAATTACAGAAAATTATAGAGCAAAAACAGTAAATTGTTGTTTTTTAAGCAAGCTAAAAATATGGCAAGTATAATAGAAGATAGACTAGTTTATTGAATATATTATTGACAGATTTAAAACTTTGGTAACTGAAAATTGTTACTTGCAACATAATGTTTTCCTCTTGCTTTGGGTGTAAAAAAAGTAGTTTGAATATTAATTAACCTGTAAACCAAATATTTTAAATTTCACTAATTCAGTGGATAGGATACCATGATATACACCAAAGAGCCAAAACATTATGACCACCTCCCTAATATGATGTTGGTCCTCCGTGTGCTGCCAAAATAGCTCTTACCCGGTAAGGCATGAATGCTAAAAGATTTCTGAAGGTCTCTTGTGGTATTTGGCACCAACACATCACCAGCAGATCAGATATGCTGTTCCAACACAAACCACAGATGCTCGATTGGATTGATGTCTGGAGAATTTGGAGGCCAGGGCAATACCTGGAAGTCTTCCTCATGTTCTGTGAACTATTCTCGAACAATCCGGGTAGTGTGGCATGGTGCATTATCCTGCTGAAAGAAGGCATTACATTGCCATGAAAGTATGTACCTGGTTTGCAATGATGTTTAGGTAGGTGGTAGACATCATAGTTTCCTGCACATGAATGACCTGGCCGGGGTTTCCCACAGAACATTGCCCAAAGCATTACATTTCCTTCACCAGCTTGTTTTCTTCCCACAGTGTATCCTGGTGCCAACACTTCCCCAGGTAAATGATGCACACATACCCGGCAGTCCATGGTGCAACAGGAAACGAGATTCATCGGACCAGACGACCTTCTTCTCCAATCATTCAAGTTCCAGTTTTGATGCCCACATTCCCATTATAGGCACTTTCGATGGTGAACTGAGGTTAGCATGGGCACTTGGAGTGGCCTGCAGCCCCATTTTCAGCATTTTTCAGATGTCCCGTCACTAGCATTCAAATTATGGGAGAGTTGTGCCACAGTATCCCTTCTGTTGGCTCATACTGTACAGGATAGCCATCGCTCACCTTTAATATCGATGAGCTGTGGTCAGCCAACACCTTACCTGGCGGTTCATAGTTTTTTCTTCCTGAGACCACTTTTTGAAGGTGACCATGAGCACTCCACAAGCCTTGCCATCTCAGAAATGCTCTGACTCAGTTGTCTGGCCATTACAATTTGACCTTTGGCAAACTCCCTTATTATCCAATTATGCTTCCTTGAGTGACTTTCTGGATTCACTCTTAACTCAATAAAAGTTCAGTGTAATAGAACTCTGATAAAAAAAAAATTGCATTGTAAATTACCAAAAGGGACAGAATATTTCAATAATTATTATTTTCTTAACCTAAGTTTATTGCATACTGTATAATATTGTAGAAAGTTATCCACACATACAGACATCCATGTGAATTCTAAACTATGGTAAATGATTTGTTATAGAACTGCTCACATAGTGCAATCACTACTTGGGTTAAGAAGTAATAATTATTGTAATAGCTACCATACTTTTTAGTTAAGTGCTGCTTTTATTGAAGTTTCGTTTCTTGTCTGTTATTTGCAAAGTTAAAGTAAGAAAATTTTTAAAAAATTTTATTTTAGATATACTGTGCAGATGAGAATGAGGAATTGCGTTGCACTTATTTTGATTTCTTGTCATCAAATTCACTTCTTGTATCTCAAAGTGATGGCAGTGTAGCAGTTGTGGACACAAGAACAAGAGGGTTAGTAAAATATTTTGCTTTCAGAAAACAGTTGTTTTTGTTAATTGGTACTAAAATGTTTAATATTATTTTAATGAACAAATGCACCTCATCAAAATAAGTCACAATCCTGCTGTATAGCATAGTGCAAAAGCATTGAATCTTGACAATTATTATATTTTACTATATATTCATGTGAAAAAGCATGCATTTTTCTCATATAATATTTGGAGTTTCTACTTTGTAATAGAAGTCATGATGTGTAGTGGTTAGCCTTTGAATTACAAACATCAGTGATGCTTTGCTGGAAATGAGATTGTGATTGCCATTGTAAAATATGTGATGGCTGATGAACTGCACTCTGGCATTGTCATATTTTGCAGTGTTGCAGTTCATATTTTGCAATTAATGACTATCACCTCACCACTGATTTCATTGATTTCTTATTTCCTGCTCTTATTCCCTCATATAATATATATAACCTCACTGAGTTATATGTGGGGAGTCGTTTTTATTAACTTGTGATATTGTAATAATTTTCTATTAATCAAAATTTTGTTTCCATTGCACATCAGACAAATCCTAAATTTTTACCTATTAGTTATTTACATGCATGTACACGCATATGTGCATTTTAATTGCATTAATTTCATTAATAGAATGTTATAAATAGAAACTCAATTTTATTTTACATATAAATGAATTATCTGGTAATCAAAAACGTTTGTGCAGTTTTTGTAGATAGAATGAAACCATACATAAAAAAGTGAATAAAGATATTTTATTTGGGAAAGTAAGCACCAGCACAATCTATAACCTTTTCCCAATGCGATAAATAAAACACCCCCTCAAGCAGCTGCTTGCCACAGAGGTCTGACAGGAGCTTGTCAAAGTCTGTAAATGTCACTCAGGTGGAACTGCTGATCTTCAGAACTTTTAACTCCATATATGTCATAGTATGAAATTTAAAATCTAAATTTGAAAGAGTTATAATAACTGATTTGATTGCACTAGCATAATAGTATTTCTGAAGGCATTAAATGCCACTTTTAGTTATCAAAATTCATTTTGCTGTTACAGTCATATAGTAAATTTCATGTTATAACAAAGAAGTAGCATAATCTGCTTTTAACTGTAGCATTTTAAATGAGATATTAAATGCTAAATTATTATATATATATTTGCTTTGAAATTGTTAATCATCTGCTTGTAATGTTATGCTTCATCATAATTGATTTTCAGATCCATTTAATAAAATTTTACTATTGGATCTGAAATTTTTACATGTTAATAATATGTATTATTATTGGCACATTGTTATAATAAATAATAATGTACAAGAAATTATTGGGTACATGTTTTTTTTAAGCTATCTTACTATTGTAATCAGAACTTTCAATTATGAAATAAACTTTATTGACTAAATTGTTAATCATTGTTATATACTTAATTTTTTTTATAAATTTCAGATTAAAGGCAGATTGTTACCACAGGACCCATTTGTGTCCAATTAAAACGGTAAATGTGCATCCAGTAAAAAAAGAATACTTCATTGCTGCTGGTAATAATGGGTAAGTCAACATTTAAAATGTTTTCATATTGAATTTTTTTTTTTTACTTTTAGATCAGGTACTACTTTTATTCATAATGTATTATGTAAGGTTCAGTTCATTTGTATGTTTTATAAGTAAAGCACAGTCAACTGACAAAGGAGAGGGTGGCACTATGAGCAATATATTTTATAACCTTGATCTAAAGTTTCACTTTTCATAATAGGTTATACTATATTCTTCTTATTTGAACCTAAGTTATTTGTTAATGCAATGAAAGGATCTGCATTAGCACATGTTGCTGCAGGTCCTTAGTACAATAAAAAAAGTTTTTTAATTGGAATGAACTAGTTATTGAGATGAATAACTAGTTAATGAATGCTAAAAAAGGTTCTGAAAGTAGCAAAATGGTTTTAGAATTGAAAAGAGTAAAATGTAGAACAGAAGTGAACTACAATGGACCCCCTTCAAAACAAGGTGAATTCATTCCATGAAAAAGTTTATGTGAAAAATCCATTATGTTATTTTGGGAAATGTACATTAAATGCTTAAGTCATTCCAAGAACATCATAAGTTAACATTTTTTTTTACCTTAAAAATGTAGTTTATGAAATTTAAACACTAAAGCATAAAATAGTGCAATAAAGGCATCACTCAATTTGAAAGCTTGTTTAGCAGGATGATTGATTGAGGTAACCTATATTCTGCAGCAAGTACTCTTGTTTTGTCACTTTTCAGATTTCTCAATAATTTATTGCTTTATCTCAAACGGGCTGGACCCCCCCCCCCCCCTTGAGAATGATAATAAGGGTAATTATGGAAAAAATTATTCACTTATGTATATTTCATGCAATTTTCAAAAATTTCAGATAAATCTCTTTAAATAGAAGGGGGGGGGGGTGTTATACTGCAATGGAAATTCAGTCTCTTCCCTCCCCTTTATTTTTTTTAAATCCAGGCTTGGTCTCAAGGGTTATGCCTTTCCTACTTTTCTTATTCTTTTGCAAATTATCTTTAGGGGCCACTCAAACAGATTTTTAAATTAAAAAAATTAATAAAAGTACAAAGTGTTTGAGAGAGCTCTTCTCATAACCAAAAGCACACAAACAATCCACATGAGGCAATCAAGCTCCAAACACTCATAAATGTGCATTGCCAATTAACTGAGGTGTGCCGAGTTAGGAGCATTCTGATTGCTAAAAATTGGTGACTGCTTGATTTTATAAGCAATTCATTATGTGAATGATTGTGGGCAGTTTTAAATGGAAATTTTTTATGTGGGTGTCCACTATACATATTGATAAGCATCTTCCTCCAATTATGGAAACTGTTCTGCCAGTTTGTTAGTTTTTTTTTTTCTTCTAAATATTGCAAAGATATATGACATAAAGAAATGTCAATGGTACAATCTGAAGTTCTAGCTGATAATTCTGAAACATTTAAATTAGGAAGAAAACAACCAATCCTGCCAGATATAATCACAGTAATAGCTGCTAGAACAACCTAGTCTCTATCTTTATTTGATTTACTCAAATTTTTTTAATGAATTCATCATCATCATCATCCTCAAGCAGCCATGGGCTACGGAGGTCCAACCAGACCGCGCAGTTTAATTCTCCAAGCATATCTGTCCTGAGCTACATCTGCTGCATCCGGCCACTGTACACCAATTCTAACAAGGTCCTGTTTGACATTGTCTGCCCACCGCATCCTAGGTCTCCCCCTCCTTCTGAGGCCTCTAGGCACACTGTTCATAACCCTATTCGCCAATCTATAATTATCCATACTGGCAAAATGGCCAAACCAGCGGAGTCTCTCTCTCTGCACAATATGCTGCTTAAAGGAGGTTGCAGACTCCTTTGCCTAACCTCATCATTAGTTACAAAGTTGAACCACCTAATGCCCAAGATACTGCGTAAGCATCTGGAATCAAAAGCATCTAGTTTCCTGTTATCTTGCTTACACAGCGTCCAAGTTTCACTACCATAACTAACCCTAGAAAGAACCAAACTATTATACAGTCTAATTTTAGTCTTTAGGTGTATACGCCTATTTCCCCACAATCTCCATAGATTCTTAAAAGTCCCGGCAGCAATACCTATTCGTCTGTTAATCTCATGCCGCACATCACCAGTATCAGTTACGCAGCTCCCAAGGTAATTAAACTGTGACACCTGCTTAAGACTGCAACCATTCAGATTAACTGAATCACAACCTGCCTGACCAATTTTCATCACTTTAGTTTTCTCTCTGTTTATAACCAAACCTACTGTACTACCAATCTCATCAACAGTTCGAATGAAAGAGTTCATCTCATCAACATCATTTGCCAAAAGGGCTAAATCATCAGCATAATCTAAATCAGAAATTTTTGTATCTCCAGCCCATTTAAGGCCAAAAGCTTTCCCTTGAAGTGAATTTTGCATAACATAATCAACAACCAAACTAAAGAGAAAAGGAGACAAAATGCACCCTTGTCGAACACCAGAAGTAATGCTAAACCAATTGCTACAAGACTTACCAACCCTCACACATGACTCAGTGTTATTATAGAGAGCTTTCATTATGTTAACTAACTTGTCTGGTATACCATATGATCTCACAATCAACCACAAATTATGACGATCAACAGAGTCGAAAGCCTTTTTGAAATCAACAAAGCTAGCAACCAAAGGTTTCTGAAACTCGAAACATTTCTCAAGAATCTGCCTAAGTGAAAATATCTGATCTACACATCCCCTATCACTTCTGAATCCACATTGCTCATCACGCAATTGCCGGTCAACCAGATTCTTAATTCTATTAAGCACAATCATGGTAAGAACTTTACCTGGAACGGAGAGTAGGCTGATACCCCTATAGTTATCACAAGAACTGCAATCACCTTTTTTGAAAATAGGGATAATAATAGCTCTGGTAAAATCTTTAGGAACCATGCCTTTATCATAAAAGTTATTCAAAATTTCAGTCATCCAAATGGTAACTGAAACATTCCCAGCTCTAAGCATTTCCGTAGTAATTTCATCCACCCCTGGGGATTTATGAAGTTTAAGTTTAGAAATAGCCAAACTAACTTCAGATTGTGTTATAGGGCCAACATTAAAGCCACCAATGCATCTATCATCATTGCAAACAATGGGAGTAGAACTAACCACATTGTTTAGAACATCACTGAAATGCTCAGCCCACCTAGCCATGACAGAATCCTCACCTTCTTTAACCTTGATTTGTTTATCCTTCAATCCCTGTATACCTGTTCGTTTTCTACCACACAAAACATTAACTATCTGGTACAGCTCTCTGCTGTTGTGCTGTCTAACTGCTTCCTCAGCTTTGTCAGCAAGGCCATCAAGCCAAAGATTCTTATCAGTAGCTAACTGATCCTTTACACGTTTATTAAGCTCTCTGTAATCCTTTCTATTAGGACTAGTAGGGTACTGATTAAGGACATTCCTGCAGTTCCTTCTTTCTGAAATAAGCTCAAGTGCCTTATCACTTAAATAATTCTGCCTCCTCTGCTCCTTTTTCCCTAAAAGAGTACTGTTAGTTTCCAAAAAAGCCTGTTTAAAATGGCCCCATTCTTCCTCAACTTCAGTATTAAGCAAACCATGACTGTCATAATGACTAAGTAACCTATCATGGTAAGCTTTAGCTATAACTGGGTCTTTCAGAGCTTCAGTATTAAAAGTAAATTTTTTAACCCTAGCACAACACTTTTTAAGTTTAAGTTGCAAGACACTTTTAACAAGGTAATGGTCAGATCCAATTTCAGCTCCCCTATATGCCCTGGTATTTCTAACAGAACTAGCCCATTTGCTGTTAATTAATATATAATCAATCATATTCTTATGCAGCCCATCAGGTGAAACCCATGTGTATTTATGTATGTCGTGGTGTTTGTAATATGTGTTAGTTATTCTGAAACCATTGAGTTTACTTACCTGTAGGAGACGTTGCCCATTGCCATTGCAGCTACCAATACCAAAAGGGCCTATTACTCCTCCCCAAAGGTCAGAGTCGGTACCAACTTTGGCATTGAAGTCACCAAGAACAAGGGTAATATCTCCTTTCTTGACAGAATTCAAAATATCCTGAAGTTGTCTGTAAAATCTATCCTTCTCATCCTCATCAGAATCCTCAGTGGGGGCATAACAACAGATAACATTCAAGTCTTTAATGCTTGTCTGAAATTTTGCTGTAAGAAACCTTTCATTAATGCACTCATATCCTAGAAGAGCATCACTAGCATGTCTGCTGAGCAGCAGACCTACGGCTTGGTGATGCTTTCCATCCTCCCTCCCTGTAAAGAGAAATTTAAAGTTATTTTTAAGTATCTCACCTTTACCTGTCCATCTGGTCTCTTGCAAGCCTAGAATATCTAGGTTATAGCACTGGAATTCCTGCATGAGGACATCAAGAGAATAATCTCTATGTAATGTCCTCACATTCCACATTCCTGCAGAAAGAAAATGATTAGTAGGATTTTTAAAGAAATTAGGTTTATTGAGATTGGTAGGGCCAACAATATCAAACAGCCCCCTGATCGCAGGCATGGGGCAAAGACCTGTTCCTCCTCCGCTAAAGGCTGAAGTCACCGATGCTGGTAGGAACTTCAGGCACCACCTTTTCAAGTGGACTTTTTCAAGAACCATATGGCCTGCCTGAGACATTACTCCAGTTTAGGCTTGACGATGGCCAACTAGCTAAGTAAGGTTCAGGTACCTGCGATGGCCTCTGATTAGGATTATCCACCAGCTGATATAAGGTATCCCATGCCTCTGTTCACTTAGAGCTGGCAACCCAGAAACAAACAGAAAACACAGCGGCAGACTCTCCCTCAACAGAGGCCCACCATTGCAGCAAGTCCAGGATCCATAATCAAGCTCAAATCCATAAACAAGTCCAGTCTAGTAGGTATAAATGGTCAGCACCAGGACCCTGTGAAGTTGACCACTCCTCAGCAGGGTTGGAAAAAAAGAAAAAAGTGGCCATAGATGACCAGATCAGTAGGCCATACTGAACTGGCAGCCCTCCCCTTCCGTTCCCTTCCAAAAGAGAATATCTCTTTTGAAAGGTACTAACGGCCTGCACCACGAGAAGACGGGGTCGGACATTAGGTGCTAGACCTGGCCGGTTCTGTGCATCATCACTGGGGATTGGTACACAGCTCTCCTTCCAGTTTACGCCTAGCTACCATTTACAAGCCATGAATTAGCAGGTAATATTTATATTCATCTTCAATTCGTTAACTTTCAGATTAAATTTAAAAATAAACTATAAAAGAGTTTACAACATGGTGTTTTGATAAACTAATTATGAGCTGCATAGAGTGGAAAATAGTAATATATGTACTAACTTCTGACACTTTAAAGATTGTGAAGTATTATATAAGCTCAAAGAAGTTAGCTGAATTTAAAAATATCTGCTGTTATAATCATTCAGTTTTTTAATCTTTCATAGCACATGCAAGCAAATAATGCTGAAGAAGGATTGCTGCATGATTATTTTAAAATAGAATTAAAATTTGTTGTACAGCACTTCTTAGCTTAAAGGTAACTGAAATGTACATTACTAGAAATTAAATGCAGTGATCATACTTTGGTATTTATCCATTGTGTTTTAATCTCCCTGATATTTCAGAAAAGTATTGCAAAAGTAGATTAACATTTTGTAGCTTATATAGTTCAACTGCTTTACAATGCTATTTTATATAGAAAAAAGAATGATGACAGATTATAAAACAAATATGGAGTTTTTTAAATGTGTTAATTGTAAATTAACTCTCCCCTTTTAACAGACAAATATTATAATATCAGTGTTGAAGGCACAAAGTCAGAACTATCAAAGACTATATTGGAATCTGACACACTAAATACAGTAAAATACATTTTTGTCAATATTTCATTATGAGCATATAATATCTTAGTTGCTTAGTATTAAATGATATCTTAGTTGCTTAGTATTAAATGATATCTTAGTTGCTTAGTATTAAATGATATATTCATAGCCAGAAAAATATAATTAAAAGTGTTTCATTAATTTTATATCTAATTAAGTTTGTTAATATTTGTTCTCCCAGTGTTATTGGCTTTTGCCATTTTATATTTTGTGCATTGAAACTATTTATTCTCAGTAAAAATTATTATTTTATTATTTTCAGGGTTGTAAGTCTGTGGGATATGAGATGTTTGAAGAAATCCTCATTAGCAGACCTTGTACATGGGCGTAGTGTTAATTCTGCATATTTCTCTCCTGTGACAGGCAATACTATATTGTCAACTTCAATGGATAATAAATTAAGGTAATTATACTGTTAAAATATTTTCTAATAAGTTAGCAGTTAGTAAAAAAATTTAAATTATTCAATATTGGTATTATTTTAATTTTTGCCTTTTATAAAGTATCAACAGGTTTATCTGGTTGAATTAACGTTTTAGGAAAAACTTCATTTAGTACTGCACTGTTAAAGCAATAGAAATTTAATGTTTAGTTTTCCTAATACAATTAAACAATTAATGTACCTTAATAGTAGGTCATGTCATTAAAAACGGGTGGGAGTGTCTCAGTCAGTAGCATGCCAAGCTTGTAATCTGCAGTTCCCAGGTTCAAATCCCAGCTGGGCCAGCAGTGAGATTTATATTGCCTTGCCCTCAGTCAATAGAGGGCAATGATGGGCTTGGAAATGCCACGTCCGTCAAATGGGACATTACGCCACAACTCTGTGTGGGAGAGCCATATCTTGTGCACATTAAAGAATATGCTTGATGAGAGGCTACCATCTGTCTCCCAACAGCTTCACATAGTCCTCTCCCCCAACCTTTCCTGAGCCCTCAGGGTTCTTATGACCTGGCCATTTAGCCCATTGTGTGCAAAAAAAGTGCCACTCAGAGATAAAACAACTCATCATTAAAAGCACTGAATTATATACATTGTATTAAATAATCAGATAAAATTCACATTAAACTAGTCTAAATCTGAAATTGCGGGATTGATAAATAAAAGTTTTCAAAAGCAAAAGCTGTAATTGCAAAGTTATGAATAAATAAATTTTTAGGAGGGAAAAGAAACTAGTCCAGAAGCTGTTGAGCTCTGATCTCTTTTGGTACTTAAGACTTGGCCTTTGGATTTAGTTTAGTGTATGTACAAAGTGTTAATCCAATGTGGAAATAATATTGTTGAACTAGTCCACTAATGATAGTTTTTGATGAAGTTCTTAGATTGTTGTTGTGCTGCTGCCATATAATTAATTCTATATCATCATTCATCTGATAGGTAATAACCGAAATATCTAGAACTTGTTGAAATTCATAAAATTATTTCCATAATTTTACATGGATGGTGTCAGAGGCTGGAAAATGGATTTGAAATTTTATAGTTTAAATCTGTTGAGCAGTTAGCTTAACTTGTGATCATTAAAAGGCCAACCTTTAGAGTTAGGAATCAAAACAATTTCAATGTACCAATTTCACTTTTCTAAAGCCAAATATTTAGCTAGAAGAAACTTGAAAATTGATAAAATGTTCATTCAAATTATATAGAATTGATAATGCCTTTGTCTAAATCACTACTGTGAAATTATAATCAACTTTTGTGCCATATTTATAACAGTTTCAATACTGGCAAAATATTGTAGTTAATATATGCCCAGTAATTTTATAAATATCTATGTGCAACTTGTTCTCCAAATAACTCTTTACTGCATGAAGTATAAATGTGTCTTCATTACCATGGAACTTTGCTCTATGTTTAACCCTTCAAGCATTGCATTTAATTACAAATTGCATGCCAAAAAAAAATACTTTTTTTGGAAGATTTTATGCTAAAATATTAAAGGTTTGTTTTTCATTTTTTTTTTTTGAACAAAAAATGGAACCACAATCTTTTTCATTCATTTTACTCTTTGGATTTCTTGAATTGCTGTTATATGATTTGGGTCAACCTTGATACCTTGTTTAGATATTTGTCCCATGTATTGAACTTCAGAGTACTTGAATTGTCACTTGCTTTTGTTACATTTTCATTTCAACTTGTACATTCTAGAATATTGATAAAGTTAGTCATGTTCCAGTGCATTTGATCGTTTATATAATTTAAAATTTTATTTACTCTCTATTGCAAATTTTAAAAGCACACCCTACTTCAAAGATTCATTTGTTTGCATTTATGGCAAAACATTCATTCTTTTGTGCATCTCTGTATTTTTTTTTACAAGTCACTGGGATCACTTAAAATGGAGGTGCACAACTCAAACATGGATGCAGATCAAAATTGACTTAAAGCTGAAGCTTAATAAGCTAAGCTTTAATTAATTATATCTAAACTAAAATTAAGTTGGATACACTATATCACTTAAAAGCAATATGAATGAACATATGTAAACAAAACTCCGTAGCACAACAATATTATTGTTTCTCACTTCTTCACCATCTTTTCATTACCAGATTCTCATATTAAATATCTAATTTCTGTAACATGTCCTTTGTGTAGCAAAAAGTGCTACTCAAAAGAAACCCAATAGCTGCCCTTCAATTTCTCTCCTTGCTAAGCAAATCAATACACTGTGTTAGTCTAGTTGTGAATTTAATACTCCAATTTATTCTTAGGTCAAGCTAGATTAATTTGCCTTATTTTTTTCAAGTTCAGGACAATGTTAACTTTCCATGTTATATTCATTCCTAATAGGTGAATATAACTTTATGTCCTTGGATCTTTACCAGCCCTGTCTTAAGGCTAAGGTTCTTTATAATCTGGCCATTTAGCTCATCAAGTGGCAAAAAACATGCAGGGTTGAAAAACTGCACTAGAAAATGTAATTTCATTGTCATGTCCTGTTATTCTCAGAAAATATTTAATTTCTTTATAATAGATTGTATCCGAGTGATTGCATGCATGACTGTGACTGAAAGGAACCTGGTTCAAACCCCTGATAAGACATAAATATTTTTCTTGTGGTCTTTCTACTGAAGTCAACCTTCTCTGTAGCAATTTGTACTGACAGGCTCCTACCAGACCCTCAGTGATAAGCAGGTGCTTAAGGAGTAAATTTTTTTAAAATAAAAACAAGGTCAATAATAATTAAAAATAATTTTTTATATATATTATTGATATGTGAATGATGTACAGTGGAGTTGCATCTTACTCAGGATTAGATTCTAAGGTCAATAAGGTGAAAATCACATATAATTAAAATTACACTTGAAAAACCTTTAAATCGCTCATACAATATACATGGTTTTGTGTATACAACCATGTACAGTGTATAATAAAGAGTACATATGCAAAATGTAATTTTTCAGTGTTTTTCAATTATTACATAATTACAAATTTCTTAATCTTGAATCTTTATGGTGTGGATGTTAGATTTGTTGCTGCCATATTTACGCACCATTTTGGAAACTGACATACTGTCTCTGAATAAGTCCAACCCAACCAGATTTTCCTCCAGCTTTGGCTCCCCACCTTGTCCTCAGTTAGTAGGTGACACCGATGGGCTTGGAAAGATCATTATCTGTTGGATAGGATGTTAAACCGTGTCCTTATGTGCGGGAGAATCATAGCCTGTGCACTTTAAAAAATACACTGGATGGCCTTGATAGGAGGCTACCATCTGTATCCTAACAACTGCCAGTGGATCCCCTTCACCCAACCTTCTCTGAACCCTTGAGATCCTTGTGACCTGGCCATTTAGCTTGTTGTGTGCAAAAGAATGCCACTCAGAGGTAAAAACAACCAACCAAATCCTGTAGTATTCGAACACATTGCTGTTTCTTTGGTCGCACACCATATGAAGTTGGTGACTTATGTTTATGGGTCATGTTGTATGAAAAATATATCTTTTTTGCTGAGCTTGTATAGTTGAATTTGCTTAAGTTAAATGCACATATGATGTGACTCCACTGTATTACATTTACATCTTATAAATATTGAAAAGGAATCATGTACTGTAGGTTGCTTTTATCTATGCATAAAATAGTATTTTTTTTATGTATTATGTATCTGTATATTTTGTAGGCTATTTGATAGTTCTGTTCTAAACGAAGAAGTGAAAGCCGTAGTCTCTATCAGGTATTCTTTTTACCTTATATAAGTATACATCTTTCTGTTTTCTTCACATTTCGAATAATAGTTTAAATTTAAAAGAAAATGAATCTCACAAGTCTGTCAGAATGTATATTACATATGTTAATGATGGGAGAAGGGCCAGACCTCAACCAAAAAGTAATACAAACATCCATTTCCCTTTACTCCTCAGGAAGCTAAGCACTCAATCACTAGGATTAGGCTTATTAATTATTTGTAGTTTTTGTACCAATTAGTTATTTTTGCCACTTCTCAATTAAGCATTTTTAATATGTGGTAATTGTATTAATGATTACTAATCTCTCTCGTCAATGTATTGCTGAGTGAACTATATATATCTGATTTCTATGAGTGATAACTCATTCAAAAGCTCTACATGTGCAACTTGAAGGTGTTTCTTGAAGGAAAAATGTGAAGTTGTGTATGTATGAAATTATCAACTCACAGTCCATAAATGCTGTCAATAAATTTTTCTTCGAGTTTCCAATACATTGGAAGTCTTGACAATAAGTTGTCTTCTGGAACAAAGTTATAACCTTGTAATCTACAAGATTGTACATATTGGGCAGCAAGAAGAAAAGTTGCAAGTTCTTAAATAAGTAGAAGTATAACTTATTAAAAGCACAGTTTATAAGAAGTTTTCCCTTATAAACTGTGCTTTTAATAAGTTATAGTTCTGCTTATTCTCTGATTGAGTTATCCAAATGTTCAGTTTGCTGTGGATATGAATTCAAGTGTTAAAATGAAATTTGGTATGGGAATTAGACCTCTGCATAAGTCTACTCTTGGCAAACTGATATTACTATGTTAGGGTAAGAAAAACTGATGCATTGGTAGCATTTCACATAAACCTGAAAAGTAGTGTTGTGCTCACCCTGAACTCTATGGTGGGTTGCAACAAAGAGGGAAATAGCATCTAAAGGAATTGTGTTTGGAATATTTTTGGTTGTTAATAAAATGCCACTAGTTAATTTTGCCCATTGGCTTCTAATCTTGTTCTGCTCGTACTTTTTCCCATGCAAGTACACACAAAAAAAAAAACTCCATACAAAGCCACCAATGCATCTATCATCATTGCAAACAATGGGAATAGAACTAACCACATTGTTTAGAACATCACTGAAATGCTCAGCCCACCTAGCCATGACAGAATCCTCACCTTCTGTAACCTTACCTTGTTTATCCTTCAATTCCTGTATACCTGTCTGTTTTCTACCACACAAAACATTAACTATCTGGTACAGCTCTCTGCTGTTGTGCTGTCTAACTGCTTCCTCGGCTTTGTCAGCCAAACCATCAAGCCAAAGAATCTTGTCAGCAGCTAACTGATCTTTTACACGTTAATTAAGTTCTCTGTAGTGCTTTCTATTAAGACGTAGGGTATTGATTAAGGACATTCCTGCAGTTCTTTCTTTCTGAAATAAGCTCAAGTGCCTTATCACTCAGATAAGTCTGTCTCTTCTGCTCCTTTTTTTCCTAAAAGAGTACTGTTAGTGTCCAAAAAAGCCTGTTTAAAATGATCCCATTCTTCCTCAACTTCAGTATTAAGCAAACCATGACTGTCATAATGACTAAGTAACCTATCAGTGGCATGTTAATAGGCCGTGTGATAAATCGGCACAAATTTTTTTTCATGTCATCCCCTAGCTGCATCTTTGTGAAAATGTAAAATCTTTCTCGGTCTTTAGTAGGCTGTGTAGCAACAAGACACAGATTGAACTTTACACAACACAGTGAAGAGAGAAATGATGTTAAGGCCTTTGTTTTTAACATGTAATGAAAGGTTAGACAAGCTTTCAAAGAAGTCAGCTCATTAACTTCGGAGGAGCGAGTGCAAATCTACTGACATGTATCAAGAAGTTTTTGAGCACCCTCCATACCCCACACAGGGTGATCTGAAGTTCAGGCCATATGACCAATTCTGCATAACACCATGGCCAATTCATCATTTAGGGAACTGCTAATTCAGGTACTGCATGATATTCCTGCTTAAATGTGGATGCCCTATCATGCTGGTAGGGCATGTTGAGGAGTTCATAGATGAACATTCTCTAAGTGAGCTAACAGTTCATGTTGAAAAATCCGGCATAAATATCACCTGTTAGACATTATGAGAAGATAAATACTGTGCATTCTGCTGGTTACCAATGATGCCACTCATTTACAGAAAAACGATTTTGGGAGTTCTGGTATTGACTTCATCAGTGAACAAAATGTAATGATGCTAGCAGGGGTGTGCATCAATATAACTACATACCCATGTTCATAGGTTCAAGATGTTGAATTTGCTGAATATGGTATGGATACAATCAACGTTCCTTGATCTTTGGAGAGTGTGCATGAAAAAATTTCTTCTGCACACAGAAGAAAGTTCTCATATCTATGACCATCATATGCAAACTTACTTGTGCAGAAAATGGATGTGCATGAGTAGCACATCTGTGCAGCTTAGAGTGATTGTTGGATGCAATCCTTCTGTGTGTAATGTTCTCCAAATTCTCATGCACAAAACATTAAACAGATAGAAATTCTTTGTGTACTAGTTGCATGGATTTCACCGTACCATGCCAGTGTTTTCCTCTTCATTCACCTTCTACCATATTTGGCATTCAGCGTGAAGATTTCACACTTGGAAATGGGCCACTTTCTGACAAACATTGATTAGCATAACTAAACACACATCGAGCTAGAATTTTTCCTCATGGAAATCATTGCTGATATTCTGCAACAGCTGCAGTGATGTTGCTGTTGCAAAATCAGTACACAAAATGCAGATTCATACATTTTTCACTGAAAAATCCACATATATATATATAAAATGGCATAGTCACAGTTACTCTAATATGCATCTTACAGAATAAATTGACTGCACTGTTTGCTAGCTCACATTACTGGCAGTCTTATGCTTGCATATATGTATTGAACATGTGTATGTCTGTAAGCATGCTACATCTCAAATACTCGGCTATGAAACCATGGTAATTCCATCAGACTATTAGTCAAAATAAATAAGAATAAGTGATGCGATTTTTTCCCCAGTTTAATATACTGTAAATACCCATGGCTTCATAATCATTGCAAATTGAACCCATGTTTATATGGCATTTCTGACATAGGATGACCTCAGGAATAAGATCCTGAAGTATTCACTTTAAGTCATAGAATACCCTCTATTAAAGTAGAATAGCTGAAACATTGCAAATTAATATCTTGTGATTAATATTTGTTATAATGTATATTACTCTTTGCATTGAATTTATTTTTAGTAATTTTGTATTTAATATTACTTATTTTTTGAAAATAGTATCTTTTTAATAATCAATCAATGGTAAATACAGAGTTTCCTGTTGTCATAGAAATCAATAAATAGTTGTGCAGAAAAAATGAGTTTTGCCAATGTGCAGGACTCAAAACCATGTCTCCAGATTCATGCTAGAAAGTTCTAACCACTAAATTACCAGCAGCTGCATCATTTTGTCTACTAATGTGACATAAATTTTCTCAAACTTGTCATCCATAGCACCATCCATAATTGGTTTGAGTCCCACATCAGCAAAACTTGTTTTTTCTGCATAACTATTGATTTCTATGTCAACGGGTACTCTGTGTATTTATATTGATTGATTATTTCATAAATGATGCTTTAGTGTGAGTGACTTTCTTATTTGCATCTTATTCAAAGCAACATTGGAAAAGAAGTTGCCTTTCCCAATCATAAATGGTGCCTTTGGCAACAAGTCCTGATAAAAGTTATAAATGACAGGCTGGTGCTAGTTTAGCAGTTAGCTGGCATGAATCTGGAGAGACATAAGTTCAATTTCCATGCATTGGCAAAACTCAGTATTTCTACATCTTGAATTTTTTACCATTTTAAACCTATTGATTGTAAAGGTACACTTTTTTTTTTTGCAAGCTATTACTGTCTAAATTAATAATCATTTATAATCAAGGTATACCACATTATTCTGAATATATCTTTTTTTTTTCTTCAAAAAAAGGAATACTATCTAGAGTGGTTATATCATACACAAAGTTGATCTATAATCAAGTTCTAAATCAATACCATTAACCCTTCTAGGTCAGCCTGAAAAACTGGTTTACATCCAGAGGCCCAACTATTTTTTCAGTATGATCAGCCAACCCCCCTCCCCCCCCCCCATTAACTTTAGAACTTTTTTTGCCAAATAACTAAGAAAGGGATTATGGCATATTATATGCCAAATTAATCAGCGTTTAATTCTGGATTTTCTGAAAATGAAATATTTTACAAAAAAAAATGCTAGTTTTATTTTAATGGAGGTTTTTTAGAGTCATGTAGTAAAAAAAATGCCTCTGGCAATGCAAATAAAAATTCACTTAAAAAAACTATTAGACAGAAATTATTATAATGCATTGAATAGAAAGGCTATTTCTGAATAGCAAACAAAAAATAAATACTTGAAACGAGAAAATTTTTGTAATTTTTTTCCGGTACCATACTTTGAGAAAAGTCCAGGCTTTTGCCAACTATGCCGAGTCACACAAGTCAACTTTAGCTTTTTTTAAAACAACCGAAATACGTCATATGACAATTGAAGCAAAATTTAATTCCAAATATTATGAAAATAAAAATTTAAACAAATTTATAGAAATGTTGATTTTGATAACTTTTTTACTGTGACATAGTTCAAAAATAGATCAGATTATGTTTTAACCACTCCCATGTCCAGGTCATATGTATACGTTGACAGAATACAAAATGAGGCTGAGGACATCTGTATCTGTTTTTAATACAACAAAAAAATTCGATTTTTAAAAATTAAAAATTGCCATTTGAAATTTTTTTTATATATATAAAGTGCCATTGAATTAGGGATATCAACCTAGTAACATGTTGCACCCTCTCTGGCTCTGATAACGGCCGCCACATGATGAGGCAAGGACTCCACAGCTTGCATAAATGTTCCACAGGTAAAGTGACCCATGCATCCTCCAGAACTGACCACAATTCTCTGAGGTCATCACTGATAGGACACAGGCCTGAACACTGCTCGATGGTATCCGAAAAATTTTTGATGGGATTTAAATCTGGGCTTCTAGGTGGCCAATTCATTATTTGAAAGTCAGCAGAATGCTCCCACAGCCATGCAGTAGGCAACCTGGACCTGTGAAATGAACAGTTGTCTTGCTGGTAGACCCAATCTCCATTGGGA
Organism: Ryuthela nishihirai; assembly: GCA_038380435.1. NCBI lineage: Eukaryota > Metazoa > Arthropoda > Arachnida > Araneae > Heptathelidae > Ryuthela > Ryuthela nishihirai. The sequence goes on along the minus strand of JAWZYU010000019.1, from coordinate 65,480,859 downwards.
TGCATGATGGTCATAAATGGGTGTAAATGGTCACCCATGAGTTCTATGTATCGGGATGCATTGAGAACCGTTGGTATACGTACCAAAGGTCCCACAGACGTCCAACTGAAGACACCCCAAGCCATCAGTGAACCACCACCATCTTGTACTGCAGGATCCATGGCTTCATGGGGTTGGCACCATACTCTCAGTCTCCCATCGGCGTGATGAAGTTTAAATTCAAATTCGTCACTCCAGGCTATCCGTTGACAATTTTCGGTGTTCTTTAGCCCAGGCAAGGTGTTGAGCCCAGTGTCGTGCCGTTAGAAGTGGGATTCTTGTAAGTCGGCGGCTCCCAAAGCCAAGACGATGAAATGATTGTTGCATGGTCCCTGCACTAGCTTCCTGGCTTGAACCCGCTTTCAGATGGGAGATGATTTCAATTGATGTCTGGCCCCTATCAGTCTATACGATGTGGGTCAGATGGTAAAGCCCACGATCATTCAAGGCTGGTTGTCCTTTGCAGTTTGTCTGGGTGCTTTTTTTTTTTTCGTTAGAATTTTCATATTCCCCGAACACTCTTGAAACTGTCATATGAGAAAATCCAAGTTTGTTGACAATTTTAGAGATCAAGTGCCCCATCTGTCAGGTACCTACAATCTGCCCTCTGTCAAATGCATCTAAATCCCGCACCTTTCCCATTATGCTTCTCACAACGAATAATTATAGCTGACAGCTATATATGACCAGAGTTTCAGCTGTGCATGCATGCAAATGCGGGACTTGCGGTACTAAATTTGGATAACATCTCCTATCCCTAATTCAATGGCACTTCAGTGTGTTATAAAAATACAGTATTTAAAATTCAGTCTTGAAAAATAACATTTCTTTTTTCATTTGATGCATATTTTATTAAACTACAATATATATAATTTGTAAAAGCCATCCAATTGCCATTTCTTAGAAGCAATATATGGCATTGCTGGTTTTTTGTTAATGTTACTCTTTGCCAAAGCAACCCCTTGGTTTAAGCTCACAAGTTTGATTTAAACCATTATCAACAAATTTTTCCTTAAAATTTCCAAAATCACCTAAAAATTAACAAAAAAACTTATTTTTAAAAATAGAAGATTTTCGAAGTAATTACAAAGTATGTACCTCTGTTCTTTTCCCATCTGTTTTACACTTTTTTCTGCTTAAACTTATTTCAGTATTCCTAGAATTATTTTTATCATTTAGATTATCTATCCCAGTATTTATGTGTCTTTCCCACCCTTCAAATCGAAACTGTAACTGAAAAAACATAGCCATAGTTTGAAGACTGGCTGCAACACACTGCATCATGGGAGAGAAAGAAATCACAGATGTTCTAATTGCTAGCTCACCCGTGCAAGATTAAGGATATATTAGGCTTATAAGCATTCATAGTATCAGCAATTCCATTTCACATAACCAAACTTCTTTATATCTTAGATGCTGAAAATCTTTTACACTTTTTTTTTTCAGCTTTTGCTGTTCGCACGAATAAGTGAGTTAGAAATAAAAAATAGAGTTGTTTTTGTTGTAATTTTGATTTCAAATTAATATTGAAACATTTTTTTTTAGGCATGATAATTTTACTGGGCGATGGCTGACTGGTTTTCGAGCTACTTGGTTACCTGGCAATGAAGATGCTTTTATAGTTGGCAGCATGCTGTATCCCCGCAGGATTGAAGTTTATCAAATAACTGGAATGTTGTCTCATAATTTTGAAGGGGAAGATTTGGGCTCTATATGTTCTATTAATGCATTCCATCCAACCAGAGCAGTATTAGCTGGAGCTAATTCTAGTGGCAAGGTGCATGTGTTTATGGACTGAGAAAAGTAAATTGCACTGAAGTTTGTTGTTTTACATAGCTAAAAATTATGTTAATAGGCATTCATAAAGAACAGAAAACTTGGTAATATATTGTTTAATCACTTTTCTAGCTAATGACAAGTTTATTGGCTGAGATGAACTTTATAATGTAGAGCTTAGTCTTTTGCACTGTTTGTAATAATTGACTATTTTAAGAAAGATAAAAAAAATTTACTAACTATTTTAAAATATTAGCATCACGTGTATACTGCATCATAATAACTGAAAATAAGTAGCTTTAAATTAAAGCACGAATTTTGTATTATTTGCACATAATTTCAAGAATTCAAATTTAGTGTCAAATTCAAGTAGACATTGCTGCTTTTAATAAAGTGCAGTAAAATGTGTTTGCTATCAGTTTCATAGAAGAATAGTTCATCCAGAGATGTAGCTTGATGCAATCATTAGATCATATAGATCTGTTCATTGTTAAAGTAACATCTGTTAGTAAACTGTAAAAAAAAAGTTTTATATGATCAAATTTTAACTATATTGTTGTATATAAAAGCCAGATGCATCTTTAAATCAGCACAAAATATATGACGATTTTGTTAAGATTAAAAACCTGTGATAAAATGTATATTGTATGACACTATTTCTTATCTGTATTTTTCATAAAAGTAATAAAAAAAATCAGATTTTTTTTTCTAAAAGTAATTATAGTTCCATTAATATTTATGAATATGTTACAAATTATGGAGAACTTCATCCTTTGAATTCTGCTCTACTCTAAATCATATATAAATGCTAATCTTTGGTAAAATTTTAACATAAGAGCCACAAATTTACAACATTTATAAAAGATGGTGGGGAACAGTTGCATACAAACATTGTAATGCAATTCCTTGTGGGGGGAAAAATCTGTTCTTTTTTTTAGAGATTTTGTTGCCAAGAAAATAGGCCTAAAGTATTATCAAGCCACTTGAACATTTTAATTAATATCAAAAATTACCTGTACCTTGGCTTTGCTGTAACCCCCTGCATGAAATAAATTATCTGATCTGAATTGCAATACATGGCACGATGTGCACCAAGTTGAACTGCTTAGAATGGAATGGTGGTCAGCAATGTGTTAATGAGTGAAAGATGTAATAATACAGAGTAGTGCACGACTGTTTATAACCATTGCTATTGGTGCATTATAGCCTTTGCTGCTTATGCACCATAAAACCCCAAATAATCGGCCATTGCTCTCTCCCATGCAAACTCAACCATCAGATTGCATTAGCATCAGAATACTTTCAGGTAATGCCAGTGATATTTTCTTACTCATAATATTAAGGTGCATATATCGGTAGTTCTCAAAGTGGTGGTTCACAGATGTGCCAATCTGCAAGCCATCAGTCACTAGTCCACATCAAGCTGCCAGGAAAATGTTTTCAGAAGCATAATATTGATATGCAGAGTGAGGAAAGTATCTGCATAGACATCCTTTTTTTTCTGGGGTGGGGGAGTCAACACGTAGCTGGAAGCTTCAGGTGATGTGCAGCCATCGGATCTCAGAAGCAGAGTTTCCCACTAGTCTGCTATATCAGACCGATTGAAAAGCACTGACATATATACAACGTTCCTTTATGTTTAGCTTCAGTCATCACACAATAAAGTAATTGAAATATCTAACACTAGCCTTTTATATTTGATAATCCATACATGCCTCAAACATTTACTTGTGAATGATCAGCTTCCAAAGTTTTATAATTAGTCTGACATTCATACAGCAATTGTCTAGGTACTAGCATCTTACTTTCACCTTGGCACTGCAATCTGGTTTGCCAATATGACAACACAAAACTTCGGGACCATATTTTTTCAACAACAAGACCATCTAAAACAAAACTTTAAGTTATAGCATACTTTCGTGCACATAATGGTTAAAATGGCTAGTCACGAAGGCTCGTAGTTGGGAAGCGGATCCATCAAACATCTTTTAGGAGACAAGACCCACTAGTTCCGCCAAATGCACTACCAGTATAGGGAAATGCTATTTTCGCCACTAACTGCGGTCAGGGGCAAGACAGTACCATATAAATACAGCCCAACTGAGAAATTTGGGGCCCTGTCCAACCTGACTGACCAAGTCGGTCAGCAGGACCCCGAACGACTCCCCTCAGTGTTTGAGATGGAGGTTTTAGCTTACTCAACCGAGACAGAGTGGAGCCTTCGACCATAGTGGGCTCTCAAGCCCACCACCACCACGTCAAGGTGGTTCCCGGTCGGGGGGGTGGGGGCTTTGAGGAGACAGGTGGAAGCTTCCTGTCAAGGCCATTCAGCACTCTTGAATATGCTCAGAATATGGCTCTCTTGCACATTGATATGTAGCAATCGCCAACATCCTGTATATATAGAGCGTGATAATTTAATTATGACTGCCTACCCCATGTTATTTCAGTGGGATGCCAACTTCAAAGCTCTATAACTTTATCCTCCAGGCAGTTTGAACATGTACTCTCCACAGATACTGATATGGTAGCAACGCCACACAACCGTTGCTTAAGCCTTACTCTGGTGTTTACAAAGCAGAGAGAAGGATAAATGCTTAACACCAAAAAGGTTTTATGGGAAAATGTGGCTAAAGGTAAATTAAAGATCACGATTAGTTCTGTCTAAATGTGTTCAACAATATTTAATAAGTTATAGAAGTTTGATCATTTAACAGCAGCAATGGTAGACAAAAGATTTTAAAACTAAAATTCTCTGTCGTTGAGCAATAAAATTTTAAAGTTTATCCGTCAAACTATTTGCATGTTGAAAGTTTTTAGGATAACTTTTAAATAAACTTTTAGATAAACTTTAAAATCGTATTGCTCAACGACAGAAAATTTTAAGCTATTTTTAATTAATTTCTGAGCAAAGAAGGTCCTTTTAATTGTATACTAAAAGATTTTACCTTTGAAGTGAATTGAAACTGAAATAAGTATTTCAATGCATTTCATAAATAGCTGCATATTTTAAAAGTGTATAAATAATCCCTTTACTATTAATGTAATTTTTTGATCAATTTCTTGGAACATTTTTGCTCTGAAATTCTTGAACCTCCATACCTGTTTAAATACTAGAAGAATATTGTTGAAAAACAAGATTTTGATTCAGAACTTTATATTATTCTCAGCCATATTTTCTGATAAAACATCTATCTTAGATGTACATCTTCAAAATTAACTTCCCATTGGCAAAACATGAAACGGTGGTCATAATTCAATGACCACTGGGCTTACAGTGTTACCAGTTGAATATTTCTGAAAGTTATATTCCAGACAGCAATTGGTGATATACTTTCCATTAATAGGTTTTTGCATGGTAACGTTATTGATTTTACATTTTATAATGCCCCCAAACTGCTGGAGAGATGCAGCTCTTTGGATTGCTTCCTAACTCGTATCAGATCCATAATTTATGGTTTATTAGAATATATTTGCTTGACATACAAGGGTCGACAAATGAAAAGTGAACATCCCTTATATCTGGGTAAGGGACTGAGGTGATCTTTGTGCGCTTACATAAGGAAATGGATTTACACAGGAAGAAATCGTGAACGCCACAATCATTGGCGAGTATTTGTATGTATGTGATCAAAGTTACAATCAGTTACTGAGTTCGTATTCACTTCAAAGGAAGATAAGGCACAGATTTACCTACTCAACAAGATTGCCGGCACCCATCTTCCTTTGAAGTAAATACGAATTCAGTGACTGATTACACCATCGATATTCTTTTAGTTTATTTTCTACTTTTTGGGGACCCATAGGAAGGTATTTGTATTTTTGCATGAGTACTCAGAGAAAGTAATGTATTAGGCATTCAGTCAATAAATGACTTATTTCCTTAAGTGGAGTATATTTCATTGATTGAAAAGCAAAGGGTTGTCCCAAACCCCCAACTAGCAAACTTCTGCAATACAGGAAAACCGACTAAAGGCAAAAATATCCACCTACTTCAGCATGCTGATGACAGAATCTACTAAGCACATTCTCACTTGGTCCATTGGGATACACAAAGACTATGCACTGAAATTTTGAGAGTAACTGCACTCAATACGTAAGGAATGGAAATAAAACATAAAACTGCTTCAAATAACAAACCATGTGAATTACGATTCTTATTGTTAATCCTATTTACAGTTTAAATTAAGATACAATTTAATTTTAAACTTTAAGATAAATGTAATTTTAAAAATGTTAATGACCATATACTTTCTTATGTGTCTCACGTTGCTTTTGAAATGTAAACGAATTCAAAACATCAAAGTCCTCAGAATTATTGAATGCATGATAATCCTGCATTTAAAGTAAAGCTTAAAACCTAATCGTAATATTACAAGTTCATTTTCGTTAAGTTTTATTAATCCATTTGCCATAGTACAATGTTCCACACAAATATATATATATCAAAACAATATATATCTCAACAAATATATATTTCCAACAAATATATATATATTCATTTGGGAAGTTAAATACTAAGAGTATATATATATACTCTTAGTATTTAACTTCCCAAATGGTTACAGATTTGTGTCACTTAATAATTATCAAATGTTCTTTTAGTCACCTATGATGAGTGAATTCATCTTGATGATGCCCACATATTCTGCCACAGCTTACAATTGATTTCTTTAAGGGCTTATTCGTTATTCCTAAAGCAGCACAGAATGTGTTCCAAAAGCTGGTTGTGTTTCTAGGTGTTTTTGTGAGAGAGCAGTTCTCTCTACATTCTCAAAACGTCTGTGCATTTTGCACAGTAAAGTCTCAATTATTCACTGTAGTTATAATAAGATACTACTTTTAAATTATTGACCTTCAAACAGTAATTAATTTTGGGTAGACATTATCTCAATGTCAATTTTGGCATTTCGCCACTAAGGAAATGTGAATATATGCAATTTTTCAATGGGGGAGATGGAAATGCAATGCATATTTAATCGATTTGAACAGAAGAGGAATATTATGGTTTCTACTAAAGAATACTTCACTGCCGTAACCACTCATTTGTCACCCCAATAGCAATGCTTTTCCATGAAGGTATGATATTGCATCCAGATAGGTTAAAATTCTATGTAGGGCATGTGCTATATGATTGTTCATTTCTCCACATATCTTCCATATATGTCAATCGCCAATTTTAACATTGAGACACAAAGCACTTTGACTATAAGTCCTAATATCCCAATTACGAAAAGAAAAATCTTCACTCATTTCCGTTCCAGCTGGTCTGGCATTCACTTCGGTACCAATTATACCATATCATAAACGGCATAGGGATAACTATGTATGGTGAAATGTGATAGGTAAGATGGAAGTCTGTTGACTTCAGACGAAGGTGGAGAGTTTCAAGACATACTTTGTACAGATGACTGCATGAAAACCAATTGCACTCCAAGACTAGCTATGGTATATGAAGACACTAGCTATGGTATATGAAGACACGTCTCTCAGTTGAATCAATTGACTTTTAGTACCACAGAATTTGCTCAAAAGCATTCTTCCAAGGATCATTGTGGTATAAAGAATGTCACCTTTGGGGGACCAGGTTAGAGAATATATGTGCTCTTCACACACGAGTTCAAATTCAGTTTCAATGTGTGTTCCTGAGAGAACATGGAATTCGCTACATCTGTAACATCGGAGAAAGGGATTCTTTTGTTAGATTCTTGGGAAGGAAGGAAAAATTTCAAATAAACCGTTTTCCAATCAATTATTCTTTTCAAGCATGCGCATACATTTTTCACAGTGAAGTCGGTTGCTGTCATCCTTTAAATCGTTCACAATTCGAAATTAAGAAAATTATAAAACTCTTCAAGGATAATAAGGAAATCCCCATGTTAACTGAAATTGAGCAAATAATACTGAAGCGTTTCCATATATCCTAACAATAAAGTATTTGAAACTGTTTTTCAGGTGTGCAAAATTGGCGTAGCCTATCTCTTATTTCTAATCTGCATGCACGAAATTAGAGGTTCATCATCAAACGATTAAACATCGGTAAATTTACATATTTTTGATTTTCTAAGCCATCAGCACATATAACGTCTTCAAAATAGCAAACCACTTTTTAATGGTTAAAGGAAAGAAAAAGTTTCTTCTACATACACTGCTTCGAATCCATATATACAAGGCCTCTTCCAAAAAGAATGTCGATCATGCTACTGTATATGTGTTCTGCACCCCCCCCCCAAAAAAAAAAAAATAAAAAAAAACTAGATAAAAACACATAGAAACGATATATATATAGAAATATATATATATATATAAACACTATATAGACCCTTAGGACGAGCTATCCACAGAGTAATTATGTAGGGAAGATATGTGTGTAGATATGGGTTGGGTTGGGTTGTTTTACCTCTGAGCGGCACTTTTTTGCACACAATGGGCTAAATGGCCAGGTCACATGGACCCCGAAGGTTCAGAGAAGGTTGGGGGAGGGGACCCACTGGAACAGCTGTTGGGAGACAGATGGTAGCCTCCCGTCAAGGCCATCCAGCGTGTTCTTTAACGTGCACAGGGTATGTCTCTCCCGCACACGGGGCCACGGCTTAACGTCCCATCCGACGGACGGCGGCCTTTCCAAGCCCATCGGTGTCCCCTACTGACCGTGGGCAGGGCGGGGAATTTTGTAGATATGCAGTAGCGTAACTAGAGGGAGGAGGGATGCAAACAGGGCAGTATCTTTTGATACATGTATATTTAAGAGCTGTGTGTACAGCGTAATTGTACACAAATCCTATGTTAAACCGTCGTAGCCACCTGTTCTGCCACATGATGCTTCTTGTACAATAAACTATTTTGAAAATGAAAAGTGGGATATCCTTTCATATTTAGAGTTCCCAGTAGACAAAATTTACTTCTCACTCTTGTGTCACTTAAACAATTTTCAAAGGGAGAAATCTGACTATTATTGTCGAAATATATATATATATTTTAATAATTCCGGGGGGCACGTGCTCATTTCCCCCTTAGGACGAGCTACCCACAGAGTAATTATGTAGGGAAGAGCTGAAACTTTTCCAAGTGCCGGGAGGCTTTTAAGGTGAAATTTTATTTTAACATTGACTGATAATTGTATGACAGTGGCATATCCAAAATACTCTTCCTAGTTAGGCCACTGTGCATTATACAGTATGAATGCTATCAATTTCTCTCCTTTTTGGTAAGTCAAGTTGTTGAACAATGTGGCTATAATTTGGAATGATAAATCATTGGACCATCGCTAGTTCACCATAATTGTAGGGGAAAAAGTCATCGTATTTCACAATCAAACCAGAAACTTTAATGGTGAGTGCTGTGCCAATGGAATATCATCTTTACATTGATTGAAACATACTGTAGTAGAAATTCACCCATGGGAATAGCCACCATGGCTATGTTCACCCATATGGTTATGATCACATGGCCTTTTCTTGTTCAAACAGATCGTTCTGCATCGAATCTTTTTCTCCGATGCATCTTTTGATTAAAAAATAACAAATGAAATATATGTTTGCATTCCATAATTGTATCGAGAAAAAGTATTTATTTCTGAAAATCTGATTAGTAAATTAGCTGATATACAACAACCAGAGCATTGTAGAACATTGGAAGCAACTTAGCCGACGGTATAAGTTTATTAGAATTTCCTAATGGTAGATTTGAATCTAAATGACTGCAATTAATTTGCACAACTGATTTACGTTGATGGTATGCACCAGTGATACAAAACAACATTTTTTTTCCCAGCTGTGATCATTGGTCCATACAACGTTTAACTCTGTCTGTACAAATCATATGTCGTTGGTTCAAATGCATAGTTTACACTTTCCGCCAAAAAATTGTTCAGCTCTCACTTTCTGCAAAAAGAACTGCCCTATGTAGTTCGTAACTTATTTCACTGAATTTACAACTGGAAAGCATTTATTCATGATAACAATTTCAAATTAAATATTTGGACAACAATATAATCACCACACTTTTTTTAACTTTAGCATTGCATACTAGATGGCAGTAGTGGTCCATTTATTGTGGTAGAGTAACAAAAAACGTACAGAGCGAACGTTGACGTTTGTCCTCAGAGAAGAGAACAAAGATGTTCAGTGAGAGAAGTGTGTTGGTAGAGGTTTGTGACGTGATTAATTTTGCAATTAAACACAATATCCTTTTTACATTGTGTGTTTTTGGATATTTCGTGTCTGCTACATGTTTACTGTATGTGACATCATTTTGCTAGTTTCATATTATTTTTCTCTGCTTAAAAGATCTTGATAGAGGTGAAAGCTATTAGCAGCTGATATACTAGCTTACATTTAAAGGCTTACATTGCAGCCTTCACAGGTAAGGAAAGCTTTGTCAACCTACGTAATTTGTGTTCGGTTAAAGTGTGAAATGTGAAACTGAAAGTAAATCGTAAATCATGACCTCCAAAATATTTTAATGCTAAGTGATTATAGGACACCTGAAGTTATGCTGATTTCCACTTGATAAATGTTTTTTTGTGCCAGTTGCTTTGATTGTTTTTTAATAAACGTCATTACTATTTTTCAATATTTTTTTTTCCTGGTAGTAAATCAATTAGTACTTTTATGATTAATAATGAACATTTAAAAATGAGAATCTCAATCAATGTGCATATACAACGTATCAAAATAAAATTAGTTTGCAAGTGTTGTAAGTGATTTATTATTCAAAGCAAAATAAGTATAAGTTTTCATAGAAATTACTCCTCAGGCACCACACTTTCCTGTAAAATCTGACAGTAATTTATCATAATATACCATATAGAATAAACCTCAGGAGAAAGAAAATTTACCTTAGAGAACATCTGTGACTGTTTAGGATTTTAACCCATGGCACTTTAATACAAAAGCCAAATATTAACTATTCAGACACTTGTATATCTCGATAAATGCAATGAGTAAAATGCCTTCATACTATAAAATATAATACCTGCTGGCACAATCTATATTTTTTTGCTAATATTGAATGATAGTGAGAAAAATGTTATCAACAAATCCTGATCATTCTGCATTGCTAGAAAATGTTTTGGCAAACAAGATGTTGCACACCATAAAAATGCTACACTGTTAAAATGTATTATATTTTTTGAACTGTTCATTGACAAGGGAACATTTTATAGATCACATGGAACAAAAGTAACTTGAAGGAAAATGGCAATTGGTACCCTTTTTATCCTTTGAGACATTCCTCATTGATTAACAGTATTTAGCCAATTCATATGCATTTTTGACATGCCACATGAATTCTTCAGCATCTGCATATGCCATTTAATGCTGCATATGCCATAAATTGCCATTTAGGCAATTTCACAATAGTGGTGTATGAAAACAGTGTTTAATCTTTTAGATCAGTTTCCCAAAATGTTTTTGTCACAATCCAAAATTCAAGCACTAATTCATCTCATGACTCAAATAATAACAGTACATATAGGCCATCTTGCTGGGCTAAGAGCCTTTATATGACTCATCAAAAGGCCCTTACAACCCACGATATTTTGCTAATAAAATACTAGTGACAACTTATAAAAAATTATTATATATATAAATTATAAAAACTTGGTTAGTAATACAGTTGATTTAAATATCTACACTAGTTTTCATAATGAGAAGTCAACAATTAGGAGCTGTCAAACTAGGGTGACTAGACATTCCCATTTTCCAAAAGGACATATAGTTAATCCTTCAAATTGAGTTTTTAAATCTCATCATCCTATGGAAAACCTAACCTTAAATGATATAATATCAGAAAGTGCAGGTGTAAAATGTTTATTTCAAAACCATTTCAGAAAATGAATTAAATTGAGATGGCTATTTTGATTCCAGATGTTTATGCAGTATCTTGAGCATTAAATGGTTTGACATTGTAAGTAATCATGAGGTTAGACAAAGGCATCTACAACCATCTCATGCATATTGTGCAGAGAAAGGTTGCATTGGTTTGGCCGTGTTATCTGTTTGCATAACTATAGATTAGCAAATAGGGTTATTCACAGTGTGCGTAAAGCCTTCAGGAAATGATGGCACCTTAGGATACAGTAGGCAGACAAAGTCAAAAAGGACCTTTTAGAACTAACCTTCAGTGGCCGAATGCAGCAACTGTAGCTCAAGACAGACATATTTGCAGGACTAAATTGCACAGTCTAGTTGAACATACTCTGGAAAGTTTTTTTTTGTTTTTCCAAAATGATCATATTGCCTTAAGAATCATATTGTGGACTTAATACAGTTTTGTATTATATCCTTTAAATACCAAACAAATTGTTAAAAATCAAGATTTAAATAGATTTGATTATGATCTTTAATTTATCTTCAGTCACATTTTCCCATTTAATGCATATTTTAGTAGAACTTTGAAGCCAGTTCCCATTGATGTAATATGAAAATTCTGTAGTATTTTGATAGAGCATTGTATAACTTCTGCCCTAATTCTTTAATGCCCAAGAAATATCAGAAAATGGTAATAAAGACAGGAATAGCAGTATTTGGACGAGTCCATTTCAGATTTCAGCAGTTTGGGCTGTTATCAGTGTTGAAGGGTTAAGCTGGTAAAAAGGGTGCCCTAGGGAGATGTCCTACTTATTCCTGCCTTGGTATAGCTCTGAACATAACAAAACCAACTTTATAAACCATTCACAGTAAGAACATTGAAGAATATCTTTTACTTGATTTCATCTGAACTGGTTTTGCTCACTATGTTTTTAGACATTTTATAATTAATTATTCTGATTTTCATGATGAAATAAATTACCTCTCAAGCAGCTGTTTGCCATAGAGGTCTAAGAGGAGCCTCAGTTTCATATGCTCTAGAGAATGAGAAACATAAGACCTCATCAGAAAAATGACACAAGACAGGTAACATTCATGACTTACCTGGGGCTCAAACCCAGATAAAGCATGGATGCCTTTTCATCAGTAGCCAAATACACTAAACATTCAGCCACTGGTACAGTCATTTACCGTCAACAAAATTCCAAGTGAATTTTTTGTATTATTTTCTTAATTGTATAGTGTTTATTCTTACAAGCACATCAAATTTTTCTCAATATTTGCTTCACTCTGAAAAGGTTGTTTACCATAGATTAAACCCAGAGCCAGACTTTGACCTTCTGAGGCCATAAGCTATGACAAGTTTAAAGAGGCCCCAAAATTTCTAAAGTCAAAATAAGTTATATATTTATTATTCTGATTGAAGTGAACATTAAAAAATAAATATGAATTTGTTGTGGTGAAAACATTATACTAATACTGGTTTACAAAAATGACTGTTTAAAGCTGAGACGAACAGTGTCTGCACAATAATTAATTTGAATATAAAATTTCTTGACAAAGTAAGCTTAAATTCTTGAGGCCCTTCATAATCGTGAGGCCCTAAGCTGCAGCTTAGTCCAGCCCTAATTAGACCAAGCCTATACAATTACATTTTCAAATGGACTACCTATTTTGAATGTTGCGGATCTATTTGCAGGCCTAGGTGAAGAGAAAAACCAACATAAAATTGGATTTATATTTTATGTTCTTATTTCTCATATACTTATTTCTTATTGATATATATATATTTCAAAACTAAATATTTTGTTTGTTTGTTTTTTTTTTGTTTTTTTTTTTTGCATTTTTTACACATTCTGTATGAGCCAAAATGTTTTTTGAACACATGATAGAAGAATATTAGAATATACTCATAGCTTTTACAGGTCTTCTCATGTAAAGGCATGCCCTACTAAGGCTGAAGTCAGGTTTAACTAATCATTTCCTCAGAGCTAACACAGCATACAAAAATATGCCGGGGGCGGGGGTGGCTCAGTCGGTAGCGCGCCAGGCTCGTAATCTGTAGTTCCCAGGTTCGAGTCCCAGCTGGGTCAGCGTTGAGATTTATCTCCGCAAAATTCCCCGCCTTGCCCACGGTCAGTAGGGGACACCGCTGGGCTTGAAAAGGCCGCCGTCCGTCGGATGGGACGTTAAGCCGTGGCCCCGTGTGCGGGAGAGCCATACCATGTGCACGTTAAAGAACACGCTGGATGGCCTTGACGGGAGGCTACCATCTGTCTCCCAACAGCTGTTCCAGTGGGTCCCCTCCCCCAACCTTCTCTGAGCCTTCGGGGTCCATGTGACCTGGCCATTTAGCCCATGGTGCGCAAAAAAGTGCCGCTCAGAGGTAAAACAATCCAATCCAATCCAAAAATATGCCTGCTGGAACAGTAGAGCTTCCTAACCACTATGCTAATTGAGTTAGTTTTTCTGCAAGTCTTTCAGTAGACAAATTTAACATTATTGTAGCAGTTTTTAACTGTTATTTTTACTTGGTTATTTAAAATCTTTCAATGTAAAACATTTTGTACAAAAGGTAATACAATACCTTGTAAAAAAATCTTTAGTCTTTTTTTGAAAGATGGTATATTTTTCTTCAGAACTTAGGATAGCTGTACTAAATTATGAACAATATGGATAAAAATGTATAAAATTAAACAATTCGATAATAAAATAGCAAACTTATTGTTTAGTGATGGAGAGTTATTTCAGATTGTTAGAGCATGTGACATGTCAGGTCACAGTATTGTACCCTATCTCATAAAAACTCAATTTTTCTGCTAACTTTTAGCTTTGTCTAAGTTCTACGGGGCATTTGTTTCTGAGTTACTATAATTAAATGGAAAGCATTTTGACAAATTTCAAAGTGAAGGTTTTAAAATAATAATCTTTTTATGTGTGTGGCAAGAATCTGGAGCTATGTGAAATAAATATATCACTGATGACATATTTTTTTTTTCTCGTTTATAAACTGTATTATGCATTACAATGATGAAGAAACATCTTGAAATGTTTATTTGCAGCAGGCTGTGGAGTTATATTCAAAATTGATAGTTAAAATACCAAAGTTTTTATAGTTATTAAACATAGCAATGCTCATAATGGTTTAAACATCCAGGAAAAAGTAGTAAGGAAGAAGAAAAAAGCACTATTAAAATGAGTTATTTTCAAACCTAATCTGGTACGGGCATTGAGGTATATGTGATTATTAGCTGTTTAATAATTAAAATGTATGCCAACTATTAACTATCAGAAAGAAAGCATTCTCTGCTTTTTTTTAACTGAACGATGAATTCAGTATTGCCATCTTTCATTTCAAATATTTTTATCTGTCAGTGCACTATGTTTTCAATGCTATGTTGTAAAATTTTTTTTTAATGTAAAATACCATCCAGTTGTGTAGCATTTTGCCATTATAGTTATTTTTCTTCTTTAACCCCACAGGAAAAAATAAAATTATACCTTAGAAAACTGCACTCAAAATCAACATAGCTTAGACTGATTTATTTTCATAGTTATTTTACATGGAAATGAACAGTTGCAGGAAGTTCAGTAAATGGCTGGCTAACCTTAACTGAAGTGAAACTAATTGATCAGGAACTAGTGACCACTACCTTAATTTACTACTGTCATAGTGCTATGTGTGAGACATGCTGTTACATAATGTGTCAGTACAGTGTGTTTAGAGTTAAATTTAGGTCAAGTATTTTGATTGCTAACAGAATAACTGAACCAGTGGATATGCATTTTGAACACACTTAACATGCTCTGTAAAGCATAAAAATTGCTTTGCCTTTATTTTGTTCCACATATGTTCACTAACTTTTATGAAGGAAAGGAGGTGAATCATGACACAATTGAAGTAAAAAGCTAAGTGAATCCATGACTTTTGAAGCTCAAGACTTCTTTTTGCCTGATGTTTACCAGAAAAATTTAAAACATAAATTACAAATATTTTGTATTATAGTTAACAAGATTTGAATATCTTTTTAAATGTAGGATGCAAATGATATTGGACATTTCACTATCTTCAAGTATAACTTTTGCATTTTCACCAAAATTAAAAGCTAATAACAAAATCAAGAGATATGTAACTTATTATGGATAGCTGCAAATTTTTGTAGATAAATCTATTAAAATTTAAAATATATGAATAGAAAAAAAACCTAGTTCTTTCTACAAAAATAGGTATTAAATTTTTACTCCAAGACTGTAATATAAACTGAATTGCATATTTCTTCCTACAAAAAAAAGGCTGCCTGCTCAGTTTAGTTTTGTTAACAGTTTCATTGCTATTATTATGCGAACTCTGACAAACAAGCCCCTCAAGTGGGCCCAATATAGTAAGTAGTTCATACTGAAAAAATATTTGCAAAAACTTTTTCTTCCTTTTTAGCTTTTAAGAACAGTTTTGTAATGTAGACGTTGCCCTAAATTTACATGATAATTTGAAATAACATAAAGCTCTATAGTTTTTAATTTATAATTAGTGTTTCTATAGTTATGTAAATAAATCTAAAATTGATATTGACTGCTATTTTGATTTATTTATGTTTATAAAAACTGAAGAAGAGGTGGGGATATGTCATCAAAATATTAAATTAATATTCAAAGAATCATTTTGTGCAATGATCTTTAACCATTAAAAGTCCCAAGTTTCTGATAATGAATGTATCTCTGGTATAATTTTAACCTTTTTTCAACAGGAAAGCAGATTTAGAATTGTGCTATTTTAAATAACATAATGCTGCTATTTAACTCCTAAAGCTAAATAGCAGCTATTAGAAATGTTATTAGAAATGCATTCTAATAGCTAGCTATTAGAATATGCTGCTATTTAGTTCCTAAAGTAACTAAATAGCAGCATTTCATTCTGAATAATAAAATAGCATAAATTCAATGAAAAAATATCACATAAGCCTAATTTTAAAAGTGTTTTCACACTTTTTGCATTTCAGATTCATTATTTATTTTCTTATTTGTTTTCATAAGTATTATGTAAATTTCTTTCATAAAAGATCAGTTGTAAAACCTAAAAGCAGCATATCGGTAATTAAAAATGTGTAAAAACTATTTAAATGTATGATAAACATGATATTTTTATTATAGATAAAACTGTTTAATAAATGTAGTTAGTGATAGTTGTGCAATCTACTAATTCTAATAAATATTTTATAACAATCTTATGAGAGGTGATCTAATTATAGTGTGAAATTAGTTTCAGCAACTTGTTTAGTACAAGGACAGCTTCATCAAACATGCATTTGGCACTTGTTCAAGTTCTGTTGCATTGTGGGCATAGGGCAAGCACCTTTTTTTCTTCTTATTCTTTCAAACTAGTTTAGTGAGCTGTTCATTATTGGATTTTTTTCTCTTTTCAATCTCTTGAGTATTGCTTTTCCATTGTAGTTTTTTCTTCCGTTATGTTTCATATTAGTAAATGCACAAAAGCAAATTTGTTTTTAAAGAATTTTTTTTTCTTGAAAAATATTTTATTGATGTTAACTTTTCTTATTGTTTAAATATTGGCTATTATTGTCAATGAAGTTCTCCTAATTAGCAAATCCCATTATTTTATTATTTTTTTAAACTGATTTCTCATTCAATTTCATTTACAATTATTTTTGTTCATCTCTTTGCATATATTTGTTTAAATGGTTTTTCATAACATCTGAAGTTTTATATTCCAAATAAATCACCATTTGGTCAGTTCTGTAGTGTTTGAATTCCACAGCTTTTAAATGTATATACTAATTTATTATATGTATATATTTTTATTATATCTCAGTTATACTGTTATAGAAATAGTTTTGAGATAACTTTCTTATTTCAGTTGAAGGTTATCTCACAAGAAAATGGGACAAAGTATGCAATCTTGACTTAATTTGTGATGGAATGGCATTCCTGTATATTTTTAAACAAATGAAAAATAATCACGAAACAAATCAGTTACACTAATGGCAGTTTAAATTTATTAAACATAAATATAAGAAGTAGTGAAAGGGTAAAGATGTCATAATGACCTTATTGAAACTTGAATCATTACAGGTTATTGATAAACAGGTAGATATAGAAAATAAATTTGGAGATGGAGGCAAGTAATAGGATTGATTCAGAACAGACTAGACTGTTACTATAGCATATATAATATTGAAGAAATTATTCTTACAGAATATATATAATATATGCTTACTATTTTTGCTTCCATTCTGGTTATTGATAATTCTCCAAGGAAAATCACATTCCCTTGCCTCACCACCTCCACTAGATCTGGAACAAAAACTTAAGATTTTATGAACAGCATTGCTGGCAACTGCATCGTCATTTTCTTCTAGAAGTTAGAACATAATGTGTATATATATATAACTTCATAAAATAAGCTGAATGAACAATTAAAAAATACCAAATCAATTTTATTAATTAATGTCAGATAAATTATTTTATTTATTAATAAGTAATATATGTTTAATAATAATAATAATAATAATAATAATAATAATAATAATAATAAATATTATGGGTCGAGAATCTATAATTCATTGCCCATAAACATAAGAATAGAAAAAAATATAAAAATTAGTTTAGAATTCCTGAAGACTTACATTATAGAAATAGAGGATATAGAATTACTACTAAAAATAATTAAATTGTAAGCAAAGCAGTGGGAGGGGATGCTAAAAAAAGTTAAAAATATTAATAATCAGAGTAAATTTTTTGTTTGTTTGTGAGTTTTCTTAGTTTTCAAGGTTTTTGTTTTCATATAAAAATGGAATATAAATGAATAAATTGCTGCAGGATGGAAATAATCAGTAAATTTTTTGTTTCTTTGTGTGTATTTTTTTGTTTGCAAATTTTCTTAGTTTTTAAAGTTTGTTTTCATATAAAAATAGAATGCTGCAAGATGGAAAGAGACTGATGTCTCATTGTACCTGCCAATATGGATATATCTCTAAGAATGTGTATGTACTGTATTTGTGTTGTTGATTACTGTTGTTGTTAAAGTTGTATATTTTTGCATGTTCAAAAAAGTTTTCCATTTTTTTCCATGTCTAATAACTTGAATCAAGCATACAAGGCATGCATTCATTTATGGAAGATATATAATCTTGATAGTGGGAATCAGGGTCATGCAAAGCAGTGGTGTCACATCATTAGGAACTACCAGGACTTGTGCAAGTTAAAACCAGCAATTTTGATGATGTCATGAATAGAGAGAGAATTTTTAGAAATTTTAATATAATGTTATTACAAGTTGTTTTAGGATATATATTTATATAAATATGATTATTTAAAATAATAATAAATCATCTGGCAGACATAGACTCAAATTCCACTCAGGATAACCAATTTTTTTCAATAACAATAATTTAATAAATATGCATTTAAGAGTTTTACTATTTTTTATTTTGTACTATTGCTGTAAAAAAAGATATTTAATTCAATATTATATTCATTTGTTAGGTATATCCTAAAGCTACCTGCAGTAACATTATACCAAAATTTATTTAAAAAAATTCTATCATGGCATTATTAAAATCTGTCATGGCCTTAATCATTGAGGTAGTCTTGGCTGAGTCCGGTTAACCCTTAAGGATGCAACACTACTGATGCAAAGGTATCTGGGGACCGAGGAGCAATGTTTTTTATAAACTTTTGAAATTGAAATAAAATTCTTAGAAAGAAAGAACTGCAGAAATGTCTTTAATCAATACCCTACTAGTCCTAATAGAAAGCATTATAGAGAGCTTAATAAACGTGTAAATGATCAGTTAGCTGCTGATAAGATTCTTTGGCTTGATGGCTTGACTGACAAAGCTGAGGAAGCAGTTAGACAGCACAGCAGCAGAGAGCTGTACCAGATAGTTACTTTTTTATATGGTAGAAAATGGATAGGTATACAGGGATTGAAGTATAAGCAAGGTAATGTTATGGAAGGTGAGGATTCTGTCATGGCTAGGTGGGCTAAGCATTTCAGTGATGTTCTAAACAATGTGGTTAGTTCTACTCCCATTGATTGTAATGATGATAGATGCATTACTGGCTTTAATGTTGGCCCTCTAATACAGTCAGTAGTTATTTTGGCCATTTCTAAACTTAAACTACATATATCTTCAGGGGTAGATGAAATTACTACGGAAATACTTAGAGCTGGGAATGTTTCGGTTACCACTTGGATGACTGAAATGTTGAATATCTTTTATGATAAATGAATGGTTCCTAAGGATTTTACCAGAGCTATTATTATTCCTATTTTTAAAAAAAGGTGATTGCAGTTCTTGTGATAATTAGAGGGGTATCAGTCTACTTTATGTTCCAGGTAAAGTTCTTTGCAAGATTGCTTAATAGGATTAAGAATATGTTGACAGTCAATTGTGTGATGAGCAATGTGGATTCAGAAGTGGTAGGGGATGTGTGGATCAGATATTTTCACTCAGCCAGATTCTTGACAAATGTCTAGAGTTTCAGAAACCTTTGGTTGCTAGCTTTGTTGATTTCAGAATGGTTTTCGACTCTGTTGATCGTCATAATTTGTGGTTGATTGTGATACTTGATAAGTTAGTTAGTGTAATGAAAGCTCTCTATAATAACACTGAGTCGTGTGTGAGAGTTGGTAAGGCTGGTAGCAATTGGTTTAGCATTGCTTCTGGTGTTCGACAAGGGTGCATTTTGACTCCATTTCTCTTTAGTTTGGTTGTTTATTATGTTATGCGAAATTCTTTGCAAGGGAAAGATTTTGGCCTTAATTGTCTAGAGATTTCCAAATTTCTGATTTAGATTACGCAGATGATTTGGCCTTGTTGGCTAATGATGTTGATGAGATGAACTCTTTCATTCAAGCTGTTGATAAGACTGGTAGTAGAGTAGGTTTTGTTATAAACAGAGAGAAAGCTAAAGTGATGAAAATTGGTCAGGCAGGCTGTGATTCAGTTAATCTGAATGGTTGCAGTCTTGAGCAGGTGTCACAGTTTAATTATCTTGGGAGCTATGTAACGGATACTGGTGATGTGCAGCATGAGATTAACAGATGAATAGGGATTGCTGCTGGAACTTTTAAGAATCTATGGATAGTGTTGAGAAATAGGTGTATACACCTAAAGACTAAAATTAGACTGTATAATAGTTTGGCTCTTTCTAGGGTTAGTTATGGCAGTGAAACTTGGACACTTTGTAAACAAGATAACAGGAAACTAGATGCTTTTGATTCCAGGTGCTTACGCAGTATCTTGGGCATTAGGTGGTTCAACTTTGTAACTAATGATGAGGTTAGGCAAAGGAGTTTGCAACCTCCTTTAAGCAGCATATCGTGCAGAGAGAGACTGCGTTGGTTTGGCCATGTTGCCCATATGGATAATTGTAGATTTGCGAATAGGGTTATGAACAGTGTGCCTAAAGGCCTCAGAAAGAGGAAGAGACCTAGGATGCAGTGGGCAGACAATGTCAAACAGGACCTTGTTTGAATTGGTGTGCAGTGGCAAGATGCAGCAGATATAGCTCAGGACATATGCTTGAAGAAATAAATTGTGTGGTCTGGTTGGATCTACATAGCCCATGGCTGCTTGAGGTTGATGATGATGTACTTTTAAATCCTTATTTTGATCCTATTTCATAAAAATGAATTTTTTTTCTATTTTATACCAATATAACTAGTATCTTAATCTTCCTAAACTTCTTTAAATTTCTACCCTGTACTTCCCATACTAGTATAAAGAATTGAAAGATTGTGTGGCCCCAAACAATGTTCCTAATGTCCCCCCCCCCCCTGCATTTCGCTGATGGGAGTAGATTCAAAATTAGAACCATGGGATGCATGACACTACTTTAGTGGGTTGTTTTTTAGTTTATTGATCAATAGGTGAAATGTAATTGAATATTAATATAATTAAAGTTAGATATTTAAACATAGAGTGGCTTATAATAATTTGATGGCACCAGCTACCATTTAAAATTAAATAAATACCCCCTCAAGCAGCTGCTTGCTACATAAATCTGACAGGAGCCTATCAGTTTAATATGCCTACAGATCTGTGAGGAAAGCAAGGTCTCAGCAGAAAAACACCACAAACATTCATGTTTTACCTGTGACTTGAACCTTGGTCCCTTTGATCAGTAGTCAAGCTTACTAACCACTTGGCCGAGGGATAGCTGATTAAAAATGTTTTATAAGTCTATGTGATAATCATTAGGAACTACCAGGACTTGGTAGTTCCTAATGATTATCAAAATCAGTTAATCTGTTTTGACTCTATGTGAGTCAAATGTTATCAGTGAGAAAAAAAAAAGTTATTTTCTGCTTGTTATGGTAAAATTTTTAAAAATCCTAGAAGTAACAACTTTTAGAACACTATTATGCTGTAGGTCGATATGGGCATAGAGAAAAATTGCCTTGAGTGGTGGGATCTGAACTCATAACCACCTGATGACATGTCAGTTGTTCTGCCAATCAATTTTCCTCTATTGTGGATGTTAAAACCCATCCCATCATTGTAGAATAAGGCATCCACCAGCAGATGATTTTATAATGAAGTTTAACATCCACTTAGAAGATAATTGATTGGCAGCTCAGCAGTCTGCACTGATATGTCATCAGGAGGTCAAATGTTCAGATCCCACCTGGCTCAAGATAATTTCCTCCATGCCCATGTTGACCTACAGCATAATAGTGTTCTAAAGTTGTTAATATGAAGTGTTTGATTTAAAATGTTATTAATGTAACAGATAATAATATAGCCTTGAAGTAACTTATAGATGTGAATTATGCATCTCATCATACTTGTAAATTTTAAGTGTTGATATATGTGTAAGGGTCATTCAACTGAAAAATGGACAACCATTATATGGATTAGTGGTCCTCAACAGGACATTTTCATAAATTTCTATACATGGAAAATAATTTTTCAACTAGTTTTATATTGGAAAAAATCATGTAATATTCATGAAGTTCAGCCCAAAAAAGTTTGAGAACCACTGATATAGAATTGTATAATAAGTTGTCAACTTTTCCATTATTTAATGCCTCTTATATTTTGTGTATTATTTTTATATTTGTAATGATTTCATCACAGTATTTCTTACAGTAATAATTTAAATTTACAGTTGCTACAGGTCTTTTAATTAGTTTTACACTGAATATTAGGATTTATTGCTCAGTGGCCAAATGGTTAGTGTCTTTGACTGAAGAACAAAGAGATAGGATTCAAACAATAGAGAATGAAAGGTTGTATTATCTTTTTGCTGAGGTTTTGGATTATCATAGGTCTGTTTCTTCACAGGACTGTGAATTGTGAAGGAGTATATATTGTAAGTAGTGTATTAAATAGACTCCTGCAAAACTTCATGACAGGTGAACTTCCTGTAAATAGTTTTTTTATTAATTTTTTTAAATTTAAAAAAAAAATTTTTGGTCAGTATATAGAAAATATCTTTTTTGGTTTCAAAAATATTAACATTAAGTCATATAAAAAAATATATTGTACACCAAAGTAATATTGAGTTTCCAATATTTGCATTTCATTTTCAGTATGTGTGAATTCTGGGAAAGATCCAAGGGTCCCATCAGATTAGTAAAGAACTTTTGCTTTAAATAAACATGCAATAATAGCAAAAGAGAGAAGATATTTTTAGTATAGCTTGAGTGGTGCCATTTGCAGTTAGTTTCAGGCAAGCAACTCTCTTTGCTGACATCATGATGTAATCATGTACTGTAAATAAAAGTGTTAAATGGAAGATATTTGTTTTTATACAGTAAGTGTAGTAAATGTTTTGTCTATAACTTTAGTCCTATGCATTATAAAGGTCAATTATACTAAAAGTAATATTTAGTTATATTGAATGCTAGTATAAATCACTGCATGCCTATTATGATAAAAAATTTTAAATTTACTAAATATTATTTGTTATAAATAGATAATGTATTGTTTCTACCTGCAAAACTTGTTAATTATAAAATATAATTGCTTATATAAAAATTAAATTTTGAAAATTAGATAAGTTTGTAATTTTTTTAAATATATAACTATAAAGCACATACCATTGTGATATTAATTAATATACTATGTTTTAAAGGAGAAAACATAAGTGTTAAAATTGTTGAACAGTATAAAAGGCAGTTTTAACTTAATAAATATGCATTTTAATTGAGAAGATCAGTGAAACTTATTTTTAGTAAGTTTATTACTTATATTTTAGCAATGGAATCTGGATCAAATGAAGAGGAGATTCATCCACATTGTCTGGACTGTATCAAAATTTGGAAATGCACTGTTCGGCCTCGAATAGGGGAAAGTTGTGAAATAATACCATGTGATTTAGAATGTGGGGCACGTTTTCATGCGTGTAAAAAAAAGGAACATAAATTAATGTGCATTAATGAAAAGGTAAGATAACCAATATTGATTTTATGTTTCATTTCTATGACATTATCAAAAGCTTTTAACCAAGAATATTGAAATTGTAGCAAATGACTTGTTATATTACTATATTACTAATATGATGTAAAAATTGTTTAATCATCAGAAAAATAGTACAACAATACAAATCCACACCAAAAATATTAAACATAATATTTTTTTAATTTGTTCACTGTTATTAATTTAGTCTAACAGTATTTTTAAAAGAAACATGCAAAATTAGGTGCATGAATAAAAATATATTTAAAATGGGAGACCAATTAATTCCACTCCACAATTTAATTAGGCAAAACTAATGATGAATAAAAGTAAATATAATTTTCTATTCAAATTCAAATATTTTATTAATTTAACATTTTATAAATGACAAAGATATGCAAATTACTAATGTTTCATCTGCATACTGTTTTGATCTTGTGACTTTAAGGAAAATCCTTCAAACTCAAAAGTGTACTAATGTTTTTCCATTAACTATTATAAGAACTTTTTAACCCTTCCAGAGTCCATTCTGAAAAACTGATTTACATGCACAGGCCCAGCTACTTTTTCAATATACTCAGCCAAAAAAATTAACTTAAGAACACTTAAAAACATCTGAAAAAAAAAATTATTGCTGATGTGGCGGGAATTGAACCCACAACTTTCTAGATATATGCCAGAGCGCTCTAACAATTAAACCTTGCATCAGACATTAAAATCTTTCAGAATAAGATTTAGCGTCTGATGTGTGGTTTAATGGTTAAAGTGCTCTGACATGCATCTAGAGAGTTGCGGGTTTCGATTCCCGCCGCGTCAACGATAATTTTTTTCAGATGTGTTTAACTATTGTTGAAGTCTATTTCTACAGGTAATCTGTGTATTTACTATGGATGGATTTTTAACTTTAGAACGTCTCTGTCAAATAACTAATGAAAAGAATTATATGTTGTATGCCAAATTAATCATAATTTAATTCTAGATTTTATGAAAATGTTTGACAAAAATGATTAGTTTTATGTTAATAGGACTTTTTTTTACAGTCAAAAAGTATCTGGCAATGCAAATAAAAATTTGTTTAAAAAATAACAGGTAAAAATAATTATAATTCATATTAATTAAAAGGATATTTCTTTCTGAATAAGAAAAATAAATTTTTATTTGAAACAAGAAAATTGTTTTCTTTTTCAATTTTTTTTTCACAGTACTATACTTTGACAAAAGTTGAGACTTTTTTGTCAACTCTGCTGAATACTAATAAGAGTCAAATAAGTCAAATTTATAATTGAAAAAAAAAAAAAAAAAAAAAAAAAAACTAATCAACATACTTGTAAAAGCTAGGAGTAGCTTTAAGGATTTTTCTCTGTCCTTTTTTTAACTGTCAAGGAAGGTATCACTCTTAGTTTAATGTCAATGTCAATTTTAGAGTAAAAACTATCTTGAGCTGGCCTCCTGATAATATGTCAGGGGCTTTGTCAACTGAGCTACCAGCTACCAGTCAAGATTTCCTCTGACGTTATGAACTTTCTACCCGCAGCACACAAATTTTTGTGTCTCATGAAGGTATTGTCCCAGATGCTCACAAACAGCCTTAAGAAATTAATGTTATGAGTATACAATTGAATAAATTGAAGAAATGTCTCGATGTTTTCGTTTAACTGTTCAAGGAAGGTATCACTCTTATTTTAACATCAATATCAACTTTAGAGGAAAAAATATCTTGAGCCTGGTGGAATATGAACCCATGACATGATAACATGTCAGGTGCTCTGTCCTCTGAGCTACCTGCCGCTAATCAATATATCCTCTAATTGAAATTATGAACTTTTTACCTACAATACACACATATCTGTGTCTCATGAAGGCCTTCTCGACAGTTTGAATGAAACATTGAGAAATTTCTTCAATTTATTCAGTTATAAACTTATAACACACGTACCATCTTGATTACATACTTGTCATCTGCTCCTCGAGGTTGTTTGTGAGCAGCTGGGACAATGTCTTTATGAGACAGAAATCTGTATACTGTAGGTAAAAAGTTCATATCAATTATAGATCTTGATCAGCAGCCAATAGCTCACCTGACCTGTTATCAGGAGGTCATGGGTTCATATCCCACCTGACTAAAGACAATTTTTCCTCTAAAATTATCAACATTAAACTAAGAGTGACACCTTCTTTGACAGTTGCAAAAATGTCGAGAAATTTCTTCAGTTTATTCAATTGTATACTCGTAACATATTTGCCATCTTTGAGACGTTCTTGTCATCTGCTTCTTGAGGTTGTTGGGCGGGGGTGGCTCAGTCAGTAGCGCGCCAGGCTCGTAATCTGTAGTTCTCAGGTTCGAGTCCCAGCTGGGTAGGCGTTGAGATTTATCTCCGCAAAATTCCCCGCCCTGCCCACGGTCAGTAGGGGACACCAATCGGCTTGGAAAGGTCGCTGTCTGTCGGATGAGACATTAAGTCGTGGCCCCGTGTGCGGGAGAGCCATACCCTGTGCACGTTAAAGAACATGCTGGATGGCCTTGACGGGAGGCTACCATCTGTCTCCCAACAGCTATTCCAGAGGGTCCCCTTCCCCAATCTTCTCTGAGCCTTCGGGGTCCATGTGACCTGGCCATTTGGCCCATGGTGTGCAAAAAAGTGCCGTTCAGAGGTAAAACAACCCAACCCAACCCTTGAGGTTGTTTGTGAGCATCTGGGACAATGCCTTCGTGAGACACAGAAATTTTTGTATTGTAGGTAGAAAGTTCATAACAATTAGAAGATTTCTTGATTGGTAGCCCATAGCACAGCAGACAGAGCACCTGACATGTTATCAGGAGGTCATAGGCTCATATCCATCCAGCTCAAGATAATTTTTCCTCAAAAATTGATATCAACATTAAACTAAGAGTGACACCTTCCTTGACAGGTCATGTTATATATCAAATTGAAGAACATTTAATTTTGTATTATATGAAAAAATGTTTTACAAAAATGGGACATTTTAATTTTAATAACTTTTTTTTAGAGTGATGCAGTAGGGGAAAAAATTATGAAATACTTAAGAAACTTAAAATCTTTACCTCCATCTGAATTGAAAAAATTTTATCATTTATCCTGCTTTCAGCATCGGGAAAGCCATCAAATACATCATCTGGATTAACTTTGCTCAGATCTTCATCACTGACTTTCACTGATGAAGCAGCCATTTCCAGTTTAAAATATATATAATAGACATAAAATTTAAACAATTAATATTTGCATATCACATAAATTATAAAACATTAAAAATTAACTTTCAAAATGCAAAATGATAATCCTATGCATGGCTAGCAAGAATGATTCCATAACTAAAAACACTTTGAACTGTCTGCCATGGAAACTTTGATAAATGTGATTGCTCAACAAATAATGATTCAGTAAGTAATAAAAAAATTATAAATATTGAAATGAGTTTTAAACAGGAAAAGAGTAAAATGAAAGCCAAGAGTAAAAGTAAATGCTTTCAAATTGCTCTTTGAAAAGATTAAAATTTTACATTTAATTTTCAAAAATTTTGAGAAAAAAGGGAGTGGCACTAATTTAGATCATACTCTACTCTAAACAGCAAAGTTAGCAGTGGAAAAGCTTCAGTTCATTGGGAAGAGAAAGTGCAGTAATTCTGTGATTTTTGCTATCTGAATGGTGACTGGAAGTGTGGTATGGATATTTTATGCCACTTTTGATGGAAATTCATCATAAATTAAAAATATTTTTAACACCTCTAATATATAAGTTTTCCAAATATATATGTTAAAATATTTTAAATAAAATATATCTATTATTAAAAAAAATTGAAGTTTGATGTACTGAAAACAGATATAGACATTTCTGGGCTCTCATTTCAGATTCTGTCAATGTGTATAATTGACAGGGATTCTGGAAGGGTTAAACAAGGTAAAAAAAAAAGTCAATGTATAAAATATTAAGATGATAAATTTTGCTAAAAACACTAATAGGTGCAAGCATTATACAAAATAAATATTTGAGATGTTACAAATCATGGAGCAATAACAAAAATGCAAACAAATGTCTAGAAGTTGCAGCAAGTCGCAAAAACAGGAGTGATTCTAAATAAAGTTCATTTATCCCAATAAATTTCATGATAGAAAATGGCAATTCATTTAGATTAGTGATTCCCAACCTTTTTTCCTAATGGGAGGCTGTATGATTCTATTTCCATAGAAAAACTCAAGAAAATGCCTCCATTGGGAACCACTTATTTAGATGGTGTACTAAAATGAATCACACTTGATAACTTCAAGAAATGCACACAATTCACAAATTTGATAGCAGCAGTAAAGGTTCACAGATCAAATAGAATCTAGATTTCAGATGTGCAGAGTCCATCTGCTAAGAATTTTTTTTTTTATTTAGAAGCACTCCTGTATTTATGACTTACCACATTTTTCAACTCATTTATTTATATCTTTGGTATTGCTGCCTGATTTGTAACATCTTAAATCATGTTTTGTATAATGTTTGCATCCAATGTTTTAGTGAAATTTATGAAGTTTTAAAATTTTTAAATCTTTAATATATTGCTATTTAATGAATTTCATTTTCCATTAGGTACCATGCATAAATGCGGTAAATGGTTGTCCATCATTGATGCAACGCAAGCATTTAGGGAGGCATTTGAAGATATGTCCAGCTAGTGTGGTTCACTGCACAATGGAATGGAATAGGTGGCCAATCCATGTTCATGACCGACAATTGCCATGCCAGTGTCATCATCAAGTTCTACAGCAGGCTCAGCTAGATGTGGCACTAGCTTTACGTGACCAACGCATGCTTCGTCAATGGTGGACTGCACCACGATGTACACGACATGCCTTGAGGAACAGTCTAACTAAGAAATTTCCACCTGTTCCTCTCTCGGTAAGGGAAACAAAAACAGTGTAGAAATCTCATTTCAAATGCATCTTTTATATTAATATTTAATTTTTCTAAAACTATACTATGCTTTTAATATAATATCCAAATAAATATGAAGTTCTTAATTTAGATTATTGTGCATTTTGACCATTATTTAAAATTGCAGTCATCCCCATATGTTAAATATTTCTTATGCATATCTTCACATTAGGTGTTCATGTTTTACTGCCAAGTTTTTTTGCTTTCAGTTTTTATATTTTTAATTATGCAGTTTCCAATTTTGCTCATTTATATGCTACATGTTAGTGGCATGAGATTAACAGACAAATAAGGATTGCTGCTGGGACTTTTAAGAATCTATGGAGAGTGTGGAGAAATAGGCATATACACTTAAAGACTAACAGACTGTATGATAATTTGGTTTTTTTAGACTCAGCAGAAAAATCATGGGGGCACAATATTCCAAGTGTATGGAGAATGGCAATAGTATAAAAAAAAAAGCTTGCCAATTTATGGCAAATGCATGATGAAAAAGGCTCTGACAGACAGGGAGAGGTGTTTGTTGGCACAAACTGTACAACAAAACAGCAGCTATAGTTCAGCCGAGAGAGATGACTGCTAGCAGTACTTCAAAACCTAATTTATTGGGAACTGTGCAGAGAACTGAAATTTTTCAGACTGTCTTCCCTGCCTGTGAATTCCTGATGAAGTGTTTGGAGATGTTCATAATGATTTGGACAGGCAGTTATAGCTGATGTTTTATTCAGAAATATTTGAATTAAGAAGAAAACAACCCAAATTATTTTGCACCAAATGAGCATTCCATAATGTTTAGATTATTTAAATTATTTTAATCCCATTTAGAATACAAGAATTAACAGGAAAATTTTTATTACAATATGCAAACTTTCAGGTTATATTAAAAATAACTGTTCAAAAAGTTGATTTCTTTTAAGAAAAAATATAATGTGGTACTGTATTGTAATATATTTTCTTTTGTTATGTGGATCGATTTTAGCCAAAATTATATATTGTCTTCTGGCATGTTAAGAGTTTTGAATGAACATACTCTCTAAAATACTCTCTTTAAATAACAGTTACTTTGAAAGTTTTATGTTTATTACTCTGGTTTATCCTATATAGCCATACAGAGGTTTATATGACTGTGAAAATTCTCAAGATAGTAGTCAAACATCTAGAACAGTTTCTGATGATGAAAGTGACACACCATGGGAGATGAGGAAGGCACCGCCTGGGCTGCAGCGAAGTGTTTGCAGTGAGCTGTACAGAGCAAGTCGGCAAGCAACTGAAACTTTGAGTGCTGCTTTAAACATGATAACTAATCACACAAGCAATGAAGTACGAACAGAAGTTGAAAATGATTATGAGATTGACATGGATTCAATAGTAGTTAATGGATTTCATAGTGATGAAGAAAATAAAGAAAATATCATGGATTATCGAAATTTTGTAAATAAAGTAAGTAACTATTTTGCAACTTGCACCAATGGTTGATTAGTTCTCTTGCTTAAATCTCTGTGTTTTTCAACTCACACAATTGAAAGTTTATAAATAAAACTTGTAATTGCGCATAAAATGAATTAAATAGCTGCAAAAAGTAAAATTGCTTTATCTCAAGTTTAGTATTTCATGATTATACAATGATTAATCATCTTATTTTGATATTAACTTTTGAAGTTGCTGTTTTTATATATTAAACCATGATTTTTTTTTTTACTTTTTGAAGTCACAGAACTCTTATATTTAATTTTTTTTAACTGAAACCCTAATCAAGAGGTGATAAAACCACACTGGTAAAGGAACAAAATTTATGCTGAAAGCATTTTTATTTGTATTGCATATAAAGTCATGTTATACAGCTTTAAATGCAAAATAGTAATTTGTAGTTTGCAAATTAATTCAAAAATATTTTAATCATTATAATACCATGTTAATAGAATTTTAATATTTTTAAAAAGAAATGTGGCTTTATGTGATTGCTTTTCTTGCCTAGGAGCTCAGTACAGGCAATTGTTAACTGCAAGCTCATATCATCTTCTACTTCTTTTGTCATTTGATGCTATGTGTAGGAAAAAGGATCTCACAGGAATGTGTTTTTACAAAGGGCATGAAATTTTCAAAGCATTAGTGAAAAGATCAATGCAGAAAATCATAATTTATATGAGATCAGACTTTGTTTCCAATGTAAAATATTTTTTTTTTTCTTATAATGATACTTCAAATATTTTTTTCGAATGTACCAAAAGAATTGTGAAACCAGCCTATTGTTCTGCTGCACAAAGTCAGACAAGGGTCAAATCACTGGAATTTTCTTGCTCCCTCTTAGCTTGATGGGTTTCCATGTAAGTCTTTCATTTTTAGTGTCACTGTGATAAAGCTGCTTGTTGTGTAAAATCATTTTTAATATTACCTTTCACTTGATTATTTGACTAACAGTCAGAGAAATATTGCTTTTTTCTACAACCTGCTGATGACGTGTCAGGCTCGGAGCACTTGACACATCATTGGGAGGTCGTTTTTCAGATCCCACCCATAACAGGATGAAAATGGGTGTAGAGACATTAATTCAGAAGCATATTAAGTCTTGGTAAACTTAATATGCTTGTAAATATAAATTATTTTCATAAAATTCGGGATTAAATTCCATTTTATTTGGTATATAACTTATTCCATTTGTTTGATTATTTAAAAAAAATTCTAGAGTTGACTGTTTATTTGGCTCGGCACAGTTGGCAAATAGACTGGACTTTATGGTATTCTATGATATTGAGAAAAAAATTACAAAAAGGGAGTAATTTCCTTCTTTCAAGTAAATATTCATATTTTTGTTATTCAGTAATAAATAGCCTTTCTACATATTTGTATGCATTAAAACCATTTTTATTGGTTGTTTTTTAATAAATTTTTATTTACATTACCAGGTGCATTTTTTTTACTACATGCCTCTAAAAGCCCTATTAAAATAAAACCAGTCATCTTTTTCGTAAAATGTTTTATTTGCAGAAAATCCAGAATTAAAGGCTGATTAATTTGGCTTATAACATGCCATAATTCAATTTATTAGTTATTTGGCAAAAAAATTTCTAAAGTAAATTTTTTTGGCTGATCGCAGTGAAATCTGATGATGAATGATTGGCTGATCGTAGTGGGGCTCTGGATCTGAACAGTTTTTTAGGTGGTACCCTGGAAGGGTTAACTGAGTTATTATCATTTTTAGAAATATTGTGTTATAACAGTTGAATACCAATAGAGGTCATTGTTTTTTTTTTTAACTTTATTAAAAGATAGATGTTTAGCCAATATTTCGTAATTTTTAAGCATTTGTTAATGTTATTTTATTTTGTATTCTCAGAATAAACATGAATCAAATCTTAGTCAGCATAATGAAGCAATTCCTATGGATATGAGTTCTACAACAAGTGTGAGCTGTCCAGTTATCTGTGAAAAAAATCGTGAATATAATAGTGGAACAAGTGTTAGTAGAACAAATCATGAATTCAATCTACAGGATGTTCTAGAACTTGTTAGTGGATGTGACGTGCTATTTGTTAATGATACTGTAGTCAGTGAAATATCATCAGCATCTATCCTGGATCATGCTCGAAAAGATGTGAATCCACCTGTATCTGTATCATATGGTTTGCCTCAGGTAGCAGCTGGTTCTCTTAATCCTTCATCTACACCTCCATGGTGTATAGCCCTTGGTCTTGATTTGAACTTAGAATCAATAACGAGGTATCAAGCAAAACCAAAATCTATGTATACATTTCTTTGTGCTCAGGTAATTGTTCTGTGAAAATTGTATTATTTTCCTTTGCTTTAAAATACTAAAGATAGTAAATGATAACTATATACAGTACAAAGTTGACTGGCTGATGCAAAGATAACTGTAGACATAATTTTGATTTGTTTAGAAGCATTCTGCAATAAAATGCATCCAAATGCTAGAGGGTAAATGAATAAGTAAAAAGATTCCTTACTATCCCTGTGTTCAAATGGTTTGTCTACTTAGCTACAGAACAAAGGTGGGTGGGGAAGGAGGGGGGGGAGGGGTTCAATCCCTGGATAATATATGAATGCTTCTTGTGTTGCCTTTCAGCTGAGTCTTACCATCCTCCCAAACATTTTCTATGATATATTTATACTGACAGACTCCTATTAGACCTCTGTCAAGTAGCTATTTGAAGGATAATTTATTCTTATTATATGCTAATAAACTGGATATAATGACTTCCTCAAACCTCTTCTAATTATGTTCTAATAACATATCAAAATTTTCTTAATCCAGTTGGATATTTTATAACTATTCTGTTTAAAGCAAACCAATAGATTTATGTCATTTTTTTGGGAAAGCAAGTTTTACCTACCGTAATCTTGTTTAACAAAACAGTTATATATATTCAAGCTACTTTTGTAATTGTTCTAGGATGGATTTATTTTTGAATGAGTTTAAGGTGCATGAAAGTATACATCATTTTTAAAAGTAACTTCTACACAATGATGTAGAAGTTACTTCTAAAAAGATTGTTAACCATTTTAAACAGCTTTTATGTTAAGCTTTTCCTATATATTTTCAAAATCATAACATGGTTTACAAACATGTTTTCAAAATAAGAAATTTTACTATTGTAAATTTTGCTCCCAGATTCAGGTTCTAAAAAGTTCCAAAATTCTGGTCTTGGAAGTTGTTAATAGAAAATGGTTACAAAAGAAGTGGAATTTTTCAGTGAAGTAAAATTTAGATAGTAAAGTTTATGGTTGGGGTAAGCTTTTTTACTAAAGTTTAGGGCAGTGATTCTTAAACTGAGATCCCTGAATTTTTATACCACGTATACTTCAACCTATTTTGTTTTTTCCCCAGTATAAAATCAAAACATCAAAACACTTGAGGACCTAAATGGTACTATATGCATAGGTGTCCACCTTGTTAATTAAAAATGGGGGATCTGTAGCTGACTAAAAGTTAAGAATCACTGATTTATTGTAAGTTTTATATAATAATTTTTTTCAGTAATGTAATTTTGTTTATAAAACTGAAAAAGATAAATGTAAAATAGATCCTAAAATCAAATTAAAAGAAAATTCTTTAATTAAATTTATATGACTTAATTATGGGTTGGGTTGTTTTACCTCTGAGCGGCACTTTTTTGCACACCATGGGCTAAATGGCCAGGTCACATGGACCCTGAAGGCTCAGAGAAGGTTGGGGGAGGGGACACACTGGAACAGCTGTTGGGAGACAGATGGTAGCCTCCCGTCAAGGCCATCCAGCATGTTCTTTAACGTGCACAGGATATGGCTCTCACGGCCACACACGGGGCCACAGCTTAACATCCCATCCTACGGACGGCAGCCTTTCCAAGCCCATCGGTGTCCCCTACTGACCGTGGGCAGGGCAGGGAATTTTGCGGAGATAAATCTCAACGCTGACCCAGCTGGGACTTGAACCTGGGAACTACAGATTATGAGCCTGGCGCACTACCGACTGAGCCACCCCTGCCCTTATGACTTAATTAATGCTTATGGAAGGAGTAAATCATAAAATTTCTGATTGATTAAGTTATGTGGCTTTTATAAGGTGGGACACTGAACAGAAAATAATTTTTTAATTTAATTATAGAATATGTTTTTAGCATTTTACCTGAGGTTAGTTTACTTTTTATATTTATGTAGTTAAAATTTCAACTTGTTTCAAATAAACATTATTTTACTATATGCATTATTTTATGCAGGAATTTCGCCGAGATGAATATGCATGGCATTACAAGAATGTTCATAGTGAAATTCATGGTGGTCTTAATGGTTGGCTGGAACAAAGATGTCC
The DNA here is from genome assembly GCA_038380435.1 of Ryuthela nishihirai. Taxonomy (NCBI): domain Eukaryota; kingdom Metazoa; phylum Arthropoda; class Arachnida; order Araneae; family Heptathelidae; genus Ryuthela; species Ryuthela nishihirai. The sequence goes on along the minus strand of JAWZYU010000019.1, from coordinate 65,446,064 downwards.
TTTGGCTCAATATGGCTGCATGTTTGCTCGACGAAGATTCTATCCTGCACCAATAGGTTCCACAATAGTTCACAATGAAATCCTTGAAAGTTTTGGTGTGAAGCCCCCTGTTCCAACACATTCAGAAAGTGTAGCCTTTAACCATGATAGGACTGCATTTCGAAGGTGAGAATATAAAAGTATATTGTAGTTTCATAATTTCTCTTTCTGAATTCATTGATTTATCTATTAAGCAATTCTCCAGGAGTATTTTGTTGTTTATTTTTTTTACTTTAGAGATTACAGAACTGTGAGCTTACCTTTTATTTTTATGTGATAATAGAGTAGCCCAAATTTTATTTATTCATTTCACAATAAATCCTTTAGTTTCCTAAAACCATTGGGCCTTAAAAATCTTACAATAATAAGCAGGCTTTACAATCACACAGAAGTAAACATGTACAATATAAGAAGTTTTATAAATCTTGGAGAAAATGTACAGAGAAGGGGGAGAGGGCAGAGTTTAAATTTCTAGAGCAATGCAAGCTATTGACTTTTCTCTTTGAACTTCCCTCATAAGTCATAACGAACTGTCCAATCTGAAATTTGTCTTTTGCACACAGTGACATAAAGCTCTTTATACAATTTCTTACATTTTACCAGCATGTAATTCAATTTCATCAAGCTATATCTGTGTTGTATTGCCCAAGCTTCAATAACTGTTGTCTTGACAATACCATTTGGGCTGACAAAGCCCATATCACTCTTATTGGTATGTATAATCTACATTAAGTATAAATAGATATTTATACTGTATTCATAAAGTACCAAAGTGTTTTTGCTGATGAAATATAGTCTCTGAAGGATAAATGAGTGTTTTCAAAATTGCAATGGATATTTTAGCATTGAACTGGAAAACCGTGTGTTTTTTCTAAATTATTTCATTGATTCAGATAAATCATGACTTTTCTGAGATTCTGAAGGGATATCGATTCCACTACTAGAATTATTTAGAATGCTTCTCAAACATATACTGCAATTAGGAAGAATAATTATTTGAAGCTTGACTGAAAATTAAATCATTAGGCATAAAAATAAAAAAATAAATACCCCCTCAAGCAGCTGCTTGCCACAGAGGTCTGACAGGAGCCTGTCAGTTTATATGCCAGAGTAGAAGGTCAGAGAGGATGGCAGGACCTCAGCAGAAAAACGACACAAATAGCCATGCCTTACCCGGGGCTCGAACCCAGTTCCCGTAGATCAGTAGCCAAGCGCGCTATATGACTTAAAATGATAGCTACTTTTGGAGATATTTGATTAGGACATTGTAATGAAAAATTTAATATTTAAATAAAGGAATTGGTACTATTTTTGATTAAATTTAAGTAATTTAATAACCAGCATTTAGAATTTGTAATTTTTAAGAAATATTTTTCTGTAGTAATCAGTATCTGATGCAAATTGATCTGGAAACATTTGATCCCAATTTCAGTGGTTAAAATAAATTTATTTGCTTTAAAATATTTTTATTTAATATCTTTACAGCACTTTATCCCTTTTAAGTTTTATTTAAATTATCTTGTTTTTAAAGCAAAATAATTTTTTATTACTACCTTAGTCTTAAAGTTTGTCAATCGGAAAAAATAGATTGTGCATTGTTGTATAAATGACCAAATAACTTTGAAGAATTTAAACAATAGAAAGATTTAGTAATGATAGTTAATATTATGAATTATATATGTTAAAGTAAAAGTGAAATACTTCAGCAAATACAGCAAAATTAATTAAAATTTTTTTTTACTGAATTTAAAATACAAAAACAAAAGTAAAACCATGCAATTTTCTAGAAAACGCATATAAAATTTTATTTACGTGTGATTTTTACCTATCTTCCTATTGCTTTTTGCTTTGACATTTGTCGGTTTGTGTTGTTGTCAAAGTTGTCAAAACAGTTGTTCCACCATATCTTTCAAACATGATGGAGAAACTTAATGATTTATTTGTCAAATGAAAGCTTGTGACATGGGGAGTGTCATAGGCTATAAAAAATTGATCCTTCATGCCTTCTTTCTCCCTAAAAAAGGGGAAATATAAAAACCATTCTTCCATTGTAGCTGCAGAACATGAGTGCCAAAAATAACAAGTTATATGTCAAATGAAAGCTGGCGACATGGGAAGTGTCATAAGCTATAAAAAAAATTGACTCCCATGCTTTCTTCCTCCCCAAAAAATGGGAAATATGAAAACTATTCTTCCACTATATCGTCAGAATGCAAGTGCAGAAAGTAACAAGCTGTACATCAAATGAAAATTTCTGATGAAGGGAGTTTCATAAGCTATAAAAAATGTATCCCCTGAAACAGGGTAAATATAAAAAGTATTTTTCCACTATAACTACAGAACAGAAATGCAGAAAGTAGCAAGCTATATGTTAAATGACAGTTTCTGATGCAGAAAGTGTCATAGGCTATTAAAAATTGACCTCCATGCTTTCTTCCCCTCTAAAAAATTGCAAATGTAAAAGTCATTCTACTATATCTTCCGAATACAAGAGCCTACAGTTATGAGTTAGGTATCAAGTAAAAGCTCATATAATGAGCATCATAAACTATTTTGAATTTTACTCCCACTATTCACCCCCCCCCCCCAATAAAAAATAAATAAATACCCCCTCAAGCAGCTGCTTGCCACAGAGGTCTGACAGGAGCCTGTCAGTTTATATGCCAAAGTAGGAGGTCTGTGAGGATGGCAGGACCTCAGCAGAAAACAACACGAACATCCTTGCCTTACCCGCGGCTCGAACCCAGGTCAAGGGGGGGATTTTTGTGGGTCACAAAGGCAATGTTACGGATAGTAGTCAAGAGCAAACTGAGAAAGCTGCCTGATTTGCATATGACTCGGGGACTTTCACCAAACGAAAACCAACCAAACCACTTTGGTATGCGGGGGTTGGATGCTTTAAAATCCTAAATACATGAAATTAGTGTCCATGGAATTGAGATTTTACTGTACAGTGTTTTATCATTATCTTACAAAATTAACTGATGTCAATGAAATATATTTTAACAGATCTCCAGTAAGGACAGACAAATTAAATTACCAGAGACCAGCCAACATGGATGTTATTCATGAAACTGATAATGCTTGTGGCACTGGTTTCCTGAGTGAAGAAAGTAATGGTCAAGGTGTCAATTTCACACAATTGCCATTTGAGGTATGCTAATATAGTACCTTTAATGTATTTAATTGTAAGTTTTGTGTAATGACATTAACAGATAATGGTTCTCAAAAGTAAAGGAATGACACCAAATTAGCAAATATTTTCAAATCTTAATATAATCCTTAAGCTAATTGTCAAGCATTTTCTTTATATGGCAACTTTTATCAAATAATATAAATTTTATACAGTTTCTCAAGGTGGAGAAAAATATGCAGAAGCACTAAATGAAAAATGCAAAAGAAAATATGGAAATCTGGTTGGATTGTATTTCCTCTAAAGTTTGTACATGTATATACTTACAATGGTATAAACTATTGATAATCAGGTTAAAAATTCAATTGCCTAGAAAATTAAAATAGTGCCCATTGTATCACAGCTCATAATGTTTTAAGTAAAGTTTAGTACCAAAAAATGCATTGTCTTATTATATGCAGGAAATTCTTTTTTTTTTACTTCAGTGCTTTGATTAAGGCAGATGCCTTTTGTGAAATAGTGGTCATTAGGGTTTATACAAAAACCGACTTGAAAAAACCAAATTTCAGTATTTCCAAAAAAAATGGTTAAACTGGTTTTTGAATTTTTACAAAAAATATATATATATAATTAAAACAGTAAAAAAATATTTATACTTAAAAATTTTCAGTTTATTTAATATTTATGGAACTACAAAAATATAACACAATAAAATATACTCCATACAAAACCAAATAAAAAATAACTGAAACCTGTACAATTTTTCATTTTGTTCATTTAGTATTTTTCTTCAGGAAATATGATTTCGAAAAACATAAAATGTCCACTGAACGATTACTTAATCTTCTCCTTATTCTAGATACAAAATTGCCTGAAATAGAAAATACTCTCTCGCTGGTTACTGAACTTGGTTTTATCGTTTTTAGGGCATCAAATAATAAATCTAAATTCTTTGTTCTTTTATTGGTTGCCTCAAACTGAAATTTTAGCCTTCAGTGTCTTTGGATTTGATATTATTTCTTCAGGTTCCTCAAGAAACCCATGAATCAATTTTTCCATGGCTTCTTTTAGAGCATTGCACTGATTAATAGTTTCTTCGTCTCTGATATATTCATCATCAGAATCTGTTTCCATACAATAATTTGGATATATTCTAGACAATATTTTTCCAGATAACTTAATAATATCGAGTTTTGAAGCTAGTGAAAATACACTAGATTTCTTTGTTGAACTGTTTTGTGGATTTTGCAAATATAGCAAAAGGGTTATCAATCCAACCTGTCTTCTTTCTTGAATTCTTACTTCTAAAGCATTAAATAATTTCGAACTAATTTAAGTTTTAAAATTTTTAGTTCATCAGACCTTCTACTGTGGCATATAAACTGACAGGCTCCTGTCAGACCTCTGTGGCAAGCAGCTGCTTGAGGGGGTATTTATTTTATTTTATTTTAACAGAAATTCAAATATGCCTTCATTTGTTAATAAATTGGCATTCGCCACCCTAAGGCCTAAACTGCTAGACTTACTGGTCCCAACACTTTAAGAAGCTCCATGATTTTAGGATATTGAGCTTCATTCCACATATGAGAAGAACCAATATCATTCAAAGCTAAAACAACACATTCTTTTAATGTTATATAAATCTTTCAATCATGGCCTCTAAACTATTCCATCTCGTTTGGCAGTCAAGAATCAGACTTAATTCCTTTCCTTTTTCTTGTTTTACATAATTCTGAAGGATGCTATCTCTTATGGGAGATTTTCTAAAAAAATTGCAAATTTTTCTAATTTGAGAAATTGATTGTAATTGTCAGACAACATAGGGAATCCACAGTAATTATCTAGATCAAGAGAATTAAAAAATCCTCACCATAGTCATCTTCACACTCTACGTCATCTTCCGATTCCTCACTTGTAACTTATACATCGGTTTCAGCAATTTCTTTATTTTTATATAAAACATCAGTAATTGTTAAGTGTATGGCACATGAATAGCATAGTTTATTAATTATAAATGATAATTGGCCAATTTTTTTCATAATAGCGGCACCATCATTTGTCGCTGCAACTATGTCGGTTGCTAAATCCAAGTTAAAAATTTGTAACCTCTCAGAAACTAATTCTAATGTTTTCTTAGTATCACAGGAACTGGCTATTGGAACTAAGCTGAAATTAAAATCTAAGCACAAAATGGTGTACGTTGATATTCAAATATCTGTGATTTCTTTTGCTAATCCACTCATCTATAGTTATAGAAAATTTTTTCTCATTCTTCTTAATACAATCCAATTCATTTATAGTTTCACATTTGGCATTGTCATAAAACGTATGAATGAGATTCATTACTTGAGAGTTGTTTTTTGGTAATGAATATCCCCGTTGTTGCAAAGACTCTTTTATGAATGAGTTGTTGTAATGCTATTAATGGACAATCCATCCATTGCAGCAAGTTTTGCTATGATTTCTTCTAAAATGCTCCTTTTCATGAAATTAAAAATACTGGGTTGTTTTTGTGGGCAGGAGGCGGGTCCAGGTGTTTCGTGCTTGTCGATTATTATTTTATGAACTGCTTTCAGATGATTATGGAGATTGCTCATAGATGATCCTTTGCAGCTCAACATTTTATTACAATGATTGCAGCATGCCTTGTCTTTTCCAACCTTTTTGAAATTATTTGAAACCTCCGACTTATTTGCAACATTCATTTTGGTCTAAAACTCAAATGAAATATTTTAAATATTTTTATCAATGACATTAATATTTAATAATGAAAGAATGATATTAGAATAGACATTGATAAATTTGCTTACGTTGTTTTTGTTTTTACTAACTAAAACAAGAATAATAACAAGCAATAACATAAACTTTTTATTCCTGCTTGTGGTCAAACTCGGGTGAATGGAACTGTCGCAACACGTTGTGTACTGCGTAGTATGGATAGTATGCAGGACTAAACTGGTCTGGTGGGGTGCACATGAGCAACACAGCTGATGTCAACGGTCAGTCTGTGTGCTGCCATATAGAATTGCATAATATAATGTGTTTGTGGATTTGCATGTCAAACATTCGCCTGACTCATGAAGATTAGTTTTACTACAATATGCTTGCCGAGGCAATTTCAAGTCAAAATGTTAACGTTTTTAATTAAATAATTAATTTTTGCATATTAATTCTAGTATCTAAAACCGGTTTTTTAAATTTAAAAATGTTTAAATTTTACAAATTTATTCAAAAAAAGGTTTTTAAAAACCGACAAACCCTAGTGGTCATTCCTTGTTTTCATCTTTCCTTTCTGTCTCTAACACTCTGATGCCTTTCACAGCAGAATGCATTTGTAGAAAAAGCAATGTGAAACCCATAGATAATTATAGTATGAGCATAATTTTTATTGAACTTTACAAATTCCTTTCATCTTCCAGCACACTCAGTATAATGAGTCCATGCTTTATTTATATTCCATTATTATAATCTTTGTAGCTAAACTAAAATAGACTAGTGAATATCAAAAACAGAAAATATCAGCACCTTTAAGTTTTTAGTGACTACAATTTTCAGAACAGTAAGTTCTAACTGATGATATAATATGCATTTCATGTAATGAATAACTTAAGTTTATATATAATATATTCCTTCATTTGATTGTTTTACAGATCCTTCAACACATTGCTCGATTCTTGGACAGCTTTAGCCTATGTAATCTATCACTTACGTCACGATTATTTCGAGATGTGTGCTGTTCTTTATTAGAAGAGCGTGGTGTTGTTGTTTTCCAGTGGGAACGTCGAAAAATTAACAGCAAATACTCTTGGAGAGTAGCATATAAAGTAGGTTCAACTAATTTTTTTATTATACTTTTGTGTTATATTAGGCCATAATGAATCATTCTAAAAGTTTTGTTTTATATTAAATATTTAATTATGTTGACATTTAATGTTCTTAATAACTAATCAATTTCTAGTTTTGTATCCTAATTTTGCATTATGATACAAAATCGATATATTAAGAAACTGAACTGCTGATCAAAAGAAAAATAATGTTATTGATAAAAATAAGTAAACATTTTTTTCCTCAGGATGAAAATTATTTAAATGTTATTTCATAAATTACAATATTTCTTTACAGTTTCATGGTCATGTGGTTGTAGGTTAGTAAAAAAAAAATAAATATAAATACCCCCTCAAGCAGCTGCTTGCCACAGAGGTCTGACAGGAGCCTGTCAGTTTATATGCCACAGTAGAAGGTCTGAGAGGATGGCAGGACCTCAGCAGAAAAACGACACAAACAGCCATGCCTTAAATCTGGGGCTCGAACCCAGGTCCCTTAGATCAGTAGCCAAGCGTGCTACCCACTCGGCCACGGGACGGACTGTAGGTTTGTAGGTGTTGTAATGTAACGTTTTTTGGAATGAAGTGCTAGTGACTTTTCATTAGCTATGCTATACCACAATGTTAGGCAGCTGTTTCAAATAAAACTTCATTATTAATATTGTCAATATCCAGATTCCACCTAACCTACTTTTCATTTGGAATTTTTGTGTATCAATAGTTAGTAGTCATCAATAGCAAATAGTTTTTTTTAATGAAGTGCTAATGACTTTCATTAACTATGCTACACCACTATGTTTGGCAGCTGTTTCAAGTAAAACTTCATTTTTAATATTGTCAATATTTTGATTCCACATGACCTCCTTGTCATGTGGAATTTATGTGTGTCAATAGAACTTTAACCATGATGTCAAGTCAGTGATTTCAGAAATGCCCCCAGAAAAGTTTAATTATTGAACCTAATTTGACATTAGACACTAAATGCCCTTTCTAAATATTATCCAACAGTTGAACTGTGATAAATTTTTCTGTTACATGATATTTTAGGTTTTTATATCTTATATATTTAATCCCTCTGAATTTTGCCATTGGGCTGTATTAATAACATGTATGAAAATAAAATTGACACTGCAATGAGTACAAGAACAGAATAACCAGTTTCTGAACACCAGCATAGGAACAGTGCTGATAACACATTGTATAAAGCTAAATACATATTTCACATGTATTGTTCTGTGATCATGGATTTGATTTTATGTGCTTAAGTAAATGTAATACTTATTTGCCTAATGCAGGAAAATTTTTATTATTTGCAGTCTTGTTTGCATGTCTGTATTGAATCCCACATCCAGTATAGACATACTTTATATTCAGCGATTCATAACCTAGGGGAAAGTTAACCACAATCACAGCGTGTATGCACTTTTTTCTATTTTTATAATATGTATATGCCTACATTTATATACACAAATAAACAAACTTCTGTTTCAGACTTCTGTGCTTCAGATGTCTATTTTGAGCAGCAGCTTCTGCATTTGGCCACTGTATGACAATTCTAGGAAGATCCTATTTGACATTGTATGCACATCGCATCCTAGGTCTCCCCCTTTTCCTGAGGCCTTTAGGCACACTGTTCATAATCCTATTTAACAATCTGTAGCTATGCCTATGAGCAACATGTCCAAACCAACACAGTCTCTCTCTGCACAATATGCTACTCAGAGGTAGTTGCTGACTCCTTTGCCTAACCTCATCTTTGTTTACAAAGTCAAACCACCTAATGCCCAAGATACTGCATAACCGTTTGAAATCAAAGACTTCAAGATTCCTGTTATCATGCTTACAAAGGGCCCATGTTTTGATATGAAAATATGAAATGATGAAATGTGTTGAACATTTGGTCTACAATGGAATACTAATAATGCATTTTAACAAGACATTTCATTAGTGCTTAGCTTGGTGCAATTTCATTTGACTTGCACTCGCTCTCCAGTTTTGGCAACAGCCACTTTCATAAAGTTCTTTTTTAATTCATTTTATTACCATATCACTTTTTTGCAATTCATTGTAAAATAAATTGATATATGTAATAAAATATAAGCATAATATATTAATATTCTAAATTAAATATAACCAAAAAAAACAGTTGTCAAGTGATAATTTACTACAAGTAATTCAGTTTAAAATAATAAATATAAATTTTTAATTGGGAATGGTGTCAAAAAAAAGTAAACCTGTATATTAGATGTATTTTTCACAAATAGTTTTTAAAATTTCACTAGAATAGAGAGGGAAATATATATATAGGTAATTATTGTAGAAGAGGGACAAAATATTGAACTAGAAAGGAGGTTCCAAGTTTGCTCCTTTTCCCAAACTTTTTTTTTTGCTAAATAATGTGTTTTGAGAATAACTGAAAAAAAAAAGAATATATGCATATGAAATGTCTTTTTAGTACAATTTAGTTCAATTCATGTTACAAATTTTCATACTCTTGCTAAGGATAAACAATCCTGTAATTATAAATATTAGTTAACTTCAAGGGCTAGCTGAAAAGAGTATCTCAAGTTAGTAATTCTTGGTGTTTATGTGTAACGTAGGTGGAAAACTTTTTAAAAGGTTTTGCTATGTTACTTTTTATCAAGTGATATATTGATCTTGCTTTTCAGAGGTGGTTTTTCAGCACATCTTTTACTCCTATTGAACAGTGGTGCTTTGAAGATAGTAACAATATGGCTAATCATTTAAAAACTTGTTTATATTTCAATCGCAACATGAAGACTGATCCATATTATTATCCAATGGGTTTGGAACCAAATGAAAATATCTATAAGAAACTTAAGGACAGTATAACAGAATCAACCAGAGGGGCCTTTGAAAATGTGACCACAAAACTGTGATGATTGTATTTTTTAGTTAATAACACTTTACATTTTTTATTTAATTTCATTGGTCCATGGTAAATGTTATTTAACAATTTTAACAGGACAATTTTAACTATTCTTTTGTATGGGATGTATCTTTCGTTTGTCTGGCACTCTAATTTTGAGATCTGTTAAACACTGATTAAACAATCACTGAAGAGTGTATGTTATATTTGTTTTACACAGAGGAAGTGCTGGTTTTCCATTAATCATGGTATTGTAAATTTTGGTACAAGTAGTGCATTTTTTGTGTGTATTGAAGTGGACTCTAAAAACATGTAAACATATTAAAATTATTTTAAACTGTTGAAAATTTTGTTCTGTTATATTAAGTATATCAACACCAGGGGAGGATTGTCATTAGGGGCCTGGCACCACCAAAATTTCTGTAATATATACTAAAATATTAAATTCGAAATTAAAATGAATAGTGAAAATGATAATAAACATGAATATTTGTTTCCTAAGGCATCTTACCCTTTTTTTTTTCATTCAATAATCAGTAAAGTAATACACTCGAAATTGTCCTTCATCACCTTAATTATAACCGTGGTAATTTGGTGTGAAGTCAAAAATGGCACTCGAACACTCGTGTTGCTGTCACTGAGAATTCAGTATGATGCACAGTTAGCTACCTAATTGGAATTTCATTAGTCTAATAGACGTTTAATGCGAATTTACGGTGCAGGAAATAAACGCTAATTACAGGGTAAAATAAATGATTGTAAATATTTATGTTAGGTATCTAATGCTACGTATGTACGGTTATGATAAGATGGATTCAATTGTCCAAAATGTGTACATTTCGTTACTATCTCACAAATGTTTTATAACAGGCTGAATATTCTTTAACTTAAAAGGTACTTGTTGGACATATTCCTTCGAATATTTCGGTAATGCACTGGCATCTATATAATAGAAGGTGTGTGTGTCTGTGACAGCCATAGCTCATCGCGAAATCATGGTATGAACTTAAAAATTTCATACAATGTTTGCTCTGGTCAGGGTTGCAGTAGCAAATTTTAGTGGAAAGTCCAAAAGGGGGGCTTTCTAGAAGCAAAAATATTTACCATGCTATTCCTACAGGAAACTAATCGCTGTTGTAAGGACTCTATAGGCTAGGGCAAGACAGGAGTGCCTTTTTCTTGTTGAGCTTTGCCGATCAACAAGAACAGCAGCTCCTGGCAGGTGAGAAAGCGCTTGGAGCTAGAAAAAATGTCTCCACTAGCTTGGAACGTGGGCATACCAGATTGTGTCCAGTGAATCTTGCATCCCAAGAAATACAACGCGTGACCGCACTGGCGGTATTTTCAACAAAGGAAAGGAATTTTGAAAAAGACAGTTGCTCTTTGGACTCTTGCTAGGGGACGGTCGTGAAGACATAGCCCTGTTTTGCATCAACCGTTTTCCGTTGCATAGGTAATGGGAACACCTGAAGGCTTGGTGAAAGACTAGTGGGATTGGGAATCCTGTTGTATTTATCGTTTTGCCGCAGCAGTCCCTGGTCCTTTATAGGATTGTGCACTCTATTTTTTAAAAGTGGGAAATAAAGTATATATTTTTGTGTCCAGTTATTAAACACCGAATAGTGCTATCCTAATACGACCGAATAGTGCTATCTTAATACGAATTATACAACCGAATAGTGCTATCCTAATACGATTGTTGCCGAACATACCCAGAAGTAAAAGCTCATACATGCAGGAAGAGCGAACCATTACAGCTGTCGGATTAATTTTTGCGATTTACAGCTCCCTAATTGTGAATATAAGAGTCAAAATAGCATTTATATCTGCTGCCGTTGCCAGATTCCCCACATTTCCAAAGGTATTTACAGGCGGCCCATTTCGACCCGATTTTTTTATTCCAAAGCAGGGGTAAGCTGCGTACGAAATTTGGGACCTTTGGTCAAGTATGTCAGGAATCAGAATACTAAAATCTGTTGAAATAAAAATCTCACAGTTTGCGACGAAGCTACGTGCTATGATAGTGCTTGCTGAGTCATCAATGAATGACCTTTGCAACACCGGAAAAAATTTAACTTTTAGTGCTTTAAAAAAAATATGCGGATTGAAGGTGACCCCCGAGTAGTGACAATTGGTGTAGAAACGAAGCAACTGCAAACGAACCTGATTTTTTTTAACTACCAGGGCACAAAGGGGAAGTTATGCAGGAATTCTGGACTGTGTGGTCAAGTATCACGGGAGCCATATAGCATCAAAATCTGTCATAATGGAAATAAAAATCTTGATAGGTAGAAACTAAGCCACCGGTTATGACAGAGCGTTCTAACATCAGTAACGACCCAAACAAATTGAAAATTTTCTCTTGTTGAATATGGGCTAAAGTATCAAGAGTGGGGGTAGTATATAAAAAAGTCTTTAGTGCAGGGAAAATAAGAATACGCAGAATAAAAGTGACATTTGAGCAGTAGCGGGTGCCATTCAGTTTGTGTATATTGTAATAAAAGAAGGTGTCTATGTCACCCATAACTCGGGAAAATTGTGGTAGACACTTCAAATTTTTATAGTTTCTGGTTGTCCAGGTTGTAATTCCACATTCCAAACCAAAAGCCCAAAAGGGCTTGTAGAAGCAAAAATATTTACCATGCTATTCCTATGGGGAACTGTAATCATTGCAAAATTTATTATTGCCATTTACTGCTCCCTAACTGAACATAAGAGTCATAATAACATTTAAATCTGCTGCCATTCCCAGATCCCAAAATTTTGATGGCAATTTAAGGCATCCCTTTGCAGCTAGATACCAGATTTTTTTTAACCCAACGTGGGTCTCATGTAGAGGAACCCATGTAAGAAATTTGGGTCCATTCAGTCAAGTAAATTGGGAACCACGTATCAAAATTTGTCTAAAAATCTTAATATTTTGCGATGAAGGTATGGGCTCTGAGAGCATGCTCCGACGTCAGAAAAGACGAGATACACAGTGTAATTCATGTTTTTAAAAACGGTGATCTCAGTTCTTGTGACAACTACAAGGGTAATCATCCAAATAAAATTCTTGGCACGATTGTACTTAATAGAATTAAGAATAGGGTTGACAGATAATGGCATGATTTGGATTCAGTAGGGGATGTGTAGGTCAAATTTTTTCACAGGCAGATTCATGAGAAATGTTGAGTTTAGTTAACATAATGAAAGCTCTATAATAACACTTAAGTCATGTGTGAGAGCAGTAGCAATTGGTATAGCATTATTCTGGTGTTCGACAAGAGTGAATTTTGTCTCCTTTTCTCTTTAGTTTGATTATGTTATGCGAAATTCTCTGCAAAGGAAAGATTTTGGCCATAAATGGTCTGGAGATCTGAAAATTTCTGTTTTATATTATGCTGATAATTTGGCCCTTTTGGTAAATGATGTTGATGAGATGAACTCTTTCATTCGGGATGTTGATGAGACTGATAGTAGAGTAGGTTTGGTGATAAATAGAGAGCAAACTAAAGTGATTAAAATTGGTCAGGCAGGCTGTGGTTAAGTTAATCTGAATGACTGCAGTCTTGAGAGTGTCTCAGTTTAATTATCTGGGAGCTATGTAACTGATACTGGTGATGTGCGGCATGAGATTAACATGAATAGGATTGCTGCCGTGACTTTTAAGAATCTGTGGAGAAATAGGCGTATACACTTAAAGACTAAAATTAGACTATAATTGTTTAGTTCTTTCTAGAGTTACGCTAGATGTTTGCTCAGTATCTTAGACTTTAGGAATGATGAGATTAGACAGGAGCCGGCAAACTCTTTTGAGCAGTATATTGTGCAGAGAGAGACTCCATTGGCTTGGCCATGTTGCCCATATGTATAGCTGTAGGTTAGCGAATAGGGTTATGAATGGTGTACCTAAAGACCGAAAGACGGGGGTGACCTAGGATGTGGTGGACAGACAATGTCAAACAGGACCTTGTTAGAATTGGTATACAGTGGCCAAGTAGCTCAGGACAGGTGTGTGAAGAACTAAATTACAGAATCTGATTGAACCTCAGTAGTCCATGGCTGCTTGAGGAGGAGGAGAATGATATATTGATACCAAAAACTATATAAGCTTCTTTGATTTATACCAAATTCGGTGATTCTTTAGAAATGACGTATGGTATAAATCAAAGAAAGTACAACATATGGTATAAATCAAAGAAAGTACAACATATGGTATAAATCAAAGAAGGTGATCCCAAAAGACTGAGATCACCTTCTTTGATTTATACCAAATGTTACTAAAGAAACGTGACTCATTTAATGTAGGGTTTATGGATAGAATGGCTTTTTGATTGAATTTTTAAAGGAGAACAATTGTTGAACTTAAGAAACAAATTTATTGATTATACAAAATTAAAAAATAAACGATAAGAAATTCTATCAAGGGATATTTCTGTAGGTATTATTTACACAGGAAACGGATGGAATGAGAATTTATTTTGTCAGAAGGTTTGGGTTGGATTGTTTTTTTCTCCAAGTGGCATTTTTTTGCACACAATGGGCTAAATGGCCAGGCCACAAGGCCCAAAGGCTCAGAGAAGGTTGGGGGAGGAGATCTGGTGTGCTACCGACTGAGCCATCCCCACTCCTTTGTCAGACGGTAAAATCTGTCTATGTATAGAAATACAACATTCAACTTTCTGGATAATCAATGTCAGTATCTTCAGGGATGAAGAGGAATTCATGGAGATTTGCACTAGGACTTGAAAATTTTGAGAAAGTGTTTGAGATGGTAGCACTTGTGGAAGTTCCAGAATACAATAAGCTTATGTTAAATCCAGCATTTTTACTTTGTTACAGAAAGTATTTTTTTCCATCATTAATGCAAAAGGATTCAAACAGGTCAAATGCTATATATCCTCAGTAATTGTAGCAAAGGTAAAATGCAGTAAAATGATTTAAATAGCCTTTAAACTAATAAAACATTTCTTCCATTTTTCTGGAATAAACTATAGCAGAGAATCGTGCTCTTTAAATCATTACAGATGACCAATGTAAATTTACAGACTCATTAGTAATATTTCTAACTCAACCAAAGGTATAATGCTGCTTTGATGGTACATTATAATGAATGGTACTGCATTTGCTTACAGTGACATTTCAACTGCTAGTTTTCGGGTTCGAGTCCCTGGTGGCCAGTGGTGAAAGTAGGCCGGTACGCCATACCAGAATGAAAATATTTGCGAGAACGGTGTAACAGTAAGACATTTTTCGATAGTGGACGCAGTTAACGATTACCTTTACAGCTTAATGCTCTTTCAACAGAGAAGTTGATTTCATCTTTGATTTGTCAACCCATTTTACGTACTAAAAGGTACATTAAACGTACAAAAGTGTATGATAAAATAAGGTTCCTTTTCCTCCTTATTGGAAAAAAAAAATAATTTTTCATCTGTGTTTCTCAATTTTGGAGCACTGGATGATGGACACCGATTTAATCTTTCTGAATGACCTGTAGTAGGGGAGCAGTAATGAGAATTCCTTCTAAGGCAAGAAATATTTGTATGACTTTAAAAAAATTAAGTTGTTCTCTAATCATTTAAAAAAAAGGTAGTTGCAGTTTTTTCAATCTCCTAAACTTTTGTGGGTTCTAAACAGACGTATTCAGAGAGAGTGAACACTCCCAAATTCTACGACCGAAAAATATTTGAACAATTAATATTTAAGAAACGAATTTTGGTATATATTAATTTGTTTTTAACAACAACTTTTTAAGAGCTTTCACTTACATCTAATTATCAACTTTAAAAAAAGTTAATAAATTTATTTATTTTTTACAATTTTATTTGAAGATTAAATAAAAGCTATTACACCTCTATTGAAATTCTTACTATTTCTCCTCCCACTGTCGTCTGGCAGAACGCACCTTTGGGTGGGTTTTTGTTTTTTCAATGAGGCAGAAATCTGCGAATGCAATGGAATCAGAAATGTTCAGGTATAGTAATATTTATTTCACATTAAAAAACCTTAATTATTCGTTGTTCACACGATGCATAGGGAGAAATAGAAAATACTCTGGGACACCACTTTCGTCACTGTTTTACGTCAGTGTAAGATGACTTCAGGGGAAGGATCTACTGCATGTGATTTTCCACACATAGCTATGTTTGAAGTATGCGTACCGGTAGGAAATAAAATCTACTTTCACCACTGCTGGTGGCATGAATTTTTGTTCTGTCATCTGTTGCAATTGTTACTCATTAACCAGTTTAGTTGTTGTTAGGTAAAAAAAATAGCGGTTCTCACATTGGGACATGAATATTAGCTCTAAATCCCAACAACTCCATTGGAAAAGAAACAAAACGAATCCGTATAACTATGTAAACTTGCACAATTCATGTCAATGCAATCACACCAACTGAAATCCCAAGCAGCAGCGTTTGCGTTTGATTTCTTGAAATTTGAGCATTTTACTTAAACAGGTTTATTTTCAAGACAAAAATGACTTGGTCGGAGCCCCAAATACCTGCACAGGAGGAACAGGGCAGATTTATTGACCCCTTTGTGCAGAAGTTCGCTATAAAAAATATAAAAAATAAATGCCCCCTCAAGCAGCTGCTTGCCACAGAGGTCTGACAGGAGCCTGCCAGTTTATATGCCATAGTAGGTCTGAGAGGATGGCAGGACCTCAGCAGAAAAAACAACACTAACATCCATGCCTTACCCAGAGCTCGAACCCAGGTCCCTTAGATCAGTAGCCAAGCGTGCTAACCACTCGGCCATGGGACGGCTCAATAGTCTATATTACTAACAAATTTCCCTCTAGAGATTCAACAGACCGTGTAAATATCCCTTCCTCCTAACTAAGCAAGTGTAAAATTAAAAATGGTTTCAAATTCGAATCCTGGTCTTTTTCATGCAGAAACTTTAATTTTTAATGCAACAAATGGTGCACAGTGAAACCTTTGTGGGAAATTTATTAGCAATACAATCAGGGTTGTACTAAAGCAGGGGGAATGGTCATGTGCCCCAGACACAAATCAAACCTGCGATATGATCTCTAATTATTACATGATCATATAAGTTGCAAAATGACTCACCTTGGGCATGAACATCTCCCCTCGCTAGCCATGGGGGGGGGGGGGGGGGGGGCAAAATTGTCTAAGCACGACCTTAAATGCAATATTTTTATAATTTCATATTTTTTTTAATTTAGTTATAAGTACCAGAAATTATATAATAAATACAGTATTTTAAGTTAATAAATTATATACATATTTTACTAAGTGAAAAAAAATGGTGTATGGAATCTTCCACTCCTGATTTTATTACACATATAAGTTAACCTTTCTAAGCCACTCGATGTTCGTTTTCTCACCGAGGACAGAGTGATGAACAGTATAAAATCCCAGTTCAGACGCACTTGGGACTCAAACCTGGAAATATCAAGATTGGCCTGGAGCACTACCAGCTGAACCTTCACTGCCCCTGCATAGTTTGTTTCGCTGCATAAATGTATACCAGCTTCCATCTGTTTAAAAGCTCACGAGCCGCCCCCACTAATTGATTAACACACATAGTGGTTCTCAAATTGGTACAAAAAACAAATGATGATCGAGAAATGTATAAAAAAACTACTTGAATTTCTTCTTTCATTTAAGGGCTTACTACGCCGTCCCGTGGCCAAGTGGTTAGCGCGCTTGGCTGTTGATCTAAGGGACCTGGGTTCGAGCCCCGGATTAAGGCATGGATATTCGTGTTGTTTTTCTGCTGAGGTCCTGCCATCCTCTCAGATCTTCTACTGTGGCATATAAACTGACAGGCTCCTGTCAGACCTCTGTGGCAAGCAGCTGCTTGAGGGGGTATTTATTATTTATTTATTAGGTATATACATTTCATATTCACCCTAAGTTTCGAATTAAAATTTCATTAAAATTACTCAGTCCTGTCAAACTCTGTATTGAATTTTTTAACTGAGTGTCCCTTTTCTGTTTTATGTGAATTGTATTATATTAACGAGCATCACATCTATCATCACAACTATTTATAAAACTTCATGTTTTTTGGTATCAGTTAATACATCGAATCCATGATTATCTTGCAAATTGACTTGGCAAACTTCATTTATTATTCAAATTCCAAATCAAAGCCTCCTTCCACTGCAAAGTTATAGACCATCCCCCACACATAGTCTTGAACCTTTCATGAAATCATTTTCGTTTGTCCCAGCCCTTGGAGAAACACCTTGGAAGGAATAGTAAGAAATTTTAAAGTGATAGTGTGGCAGCACACATTACTGCAAAAGCTTCAATCTTTGAGAAGATAATGACAAATTGAAAGCGTTTGATCGGGTCTGGACTGAAGGCTTCCTCTTTAAACTTATAAAGTTCAATTTTCCTCCTGCACTAATTCATATCATCCACAGTTATCGCCGTTCACGAACCTTCCAAGTCAAAGTGGCAAATTACATATCCGATAAAAAACCTTTTAATTCAGGAGTCCGTCAAGACTCATTCTGGCCCCGACATTGTTTAATATCTTCACATCAGATATTCCTAAACTTGATCGAGTTGTAAATGCCATGTACGCTGACGACACGGCATTTCTCGCACCCTCTCTTTCCGTGCCCATTGCCTGCAAGAGAATGCAGGCAATACTCGACTCTTTTGAGGACTGGTGCACGGATTGGAGGGTGCAAGTTAACCCTACAAAATGTTTGGTAGTTCTTACGTCACATTTCTACCTATTTGATAAACAGGTAGTGTGGAGCGATCATGCCAAATACCTAAGCATCACGATCCATACAAGCTCAAATGGGATGCCCATGTACAGAATGTTATTAACAGAGAGCACTATACTGCAAACTATTCTCTCTGCTTGGGGGAAAATCTCATATCGCAACATCACATAAAGTGCTAATTTATAATCAAGTAATCAAACCTATCCTTCTATATGCTGCTCCCATCTGGGGTGCATGTTCTACTAAAAATCTTGCAAATCTCCAATCTCTACAAAATAAAATCCTACGATCTGCTGTAGCAGCTCCCTGTTTTGTCAGGAATACTATCATTCATCGAGATCTAAATTGTGAAACAATTCTCCAATCCATCAAGAAAATGGCCAAGAACTATTCATCCTAATCAACTTATTAGAGATTTACTTAATTATGATGTGTACCCCTCACTCAAATTCAAACGACCAAAATCTCTACCTGATAATCGGGATTAAGAAAGGGATCGAAGCCAGATGGCTCCACTTATACTGACCCTATCTGTAGTCGAACCTTAACTTATTCCTTACTTACTACTTACCTTTCTCTTACTTCTCCCCTTCCCACTCTTCCCCCCATATCCCCCCACTCTTTTCAACTCATATTACGGTGAAAACTTGTAACGTGTGGGCACAAGAGAATGTAAACATAATTGTAGGTTATTAATCAGAATTTTAGTAAAAAAATTCTACAAATTTAATAATAACGGAGTCATTTATTCACACATTTCAATCATTTGGCTACTGGCGTTAGTTAAGATTAAGCAGGTATAGACCCCAGGCCTGGGACTGCTGCTTTCACTGTATGATCTTTGAAGATAATGACAAATTGCAGATAAAACCTGTTGTTCAAATACTTGTAATGGTTACTTGTTCTGTAATAAACCCACCTTCTCAAAACATTTGTACTTACCTTTTGGAGCAACCTTTACAATATCGCTATGTAAAAATGACAATATTTAAATATGAAATTTTTTTAGAAAAATAGTTTTAGAACTTTTCTTATGGATGACGTTTTTGCTAGTAAATGAATTTTTGCGACCAATCAGTGGTTCTAGCTGGGAGAATAGTTTTTAATCCATCAATTAGAACTATTTGGATAGATCACCAGAAACTTTTGTTTCTTCTTGAGAGCTAAAAAGTTGTTAAAAGATACACCCTATTTTCGAGAGCCATGGCCACATCTGCCAAAGGCAAACTAGGTACATACCTAGGGCTGGTAAATCTGAGGGACGAATGTGCATAGGATCCAAAGATATCTAAATACAACCGTGTCAAGGGGAGATTGCATTTCTGTAAGCATCCCACTTGCCATAATGGTCAGATGGTAACTTGTCAGTATAAATCCATAGAAAACTGGGTAGAAGTTTGAGAAGACCTCAGAAGAAAAACAAGTATTGGAAAATATCTATTCTTTATTTTGGATCCATGAGTGCTTGTTTTGCAACTTTCAGAGGGTCCCAAACTCCAAACGTCTGCTGTGAGCATATCATCATGCCTGCTGTTTTTTGCAACTATATACCCTGAAAGAACAATCCTTGTAGTATAATTATGGTCTTTTCGCTCTCCCCATTTATTATTAACTTATAGGAGTTTATTGCCACTAGGAAATCTGTTATTTTCCTGTCCAGGCAGTGCTCAAGAAGGCAGCCTGGTATATATTGCTTTGTCCTCTGCTTCAACCAAATGCTTCAATCATGCAAAAGTTTCTTGGGTGTGTATATCAGTGTGTCCATATCAGTGTGTATATGGAGGGATAGGGAGATCGTAGAAAGTAGATGGGAGGTTACCTGCTAGTTTCATGCAGTGAGTTCCTTGTCAAAATATATCGCAAGATTTCTTGTGACTTTCATGGTAGAGAATTCGCACTCCCTGTCTCTGTGGATGAAGTGTGTTTATTATTCATTTTTGTATATTTTGCAATGTGAATCAGCTATTTGACGAGATCTTTGTAACTTGTAACGTGTGGGCACAAGAGAATGTAAACATAATTGTAGGTTATTAATGAGAATTTTAGTAAAAAAATTCTACAAATTTAATAATAAATATTTATGATTTTATTTATGAAAATATATTTTTTTATACTGAGTAAAGAGCATTATTATTACTGATATCTAACATTGAGTATGCATATTTGGATTAGATAGATCAAAGTGACCAGGTTTGATCACCGGATTAAGCATGGATGTGTCTTGCGTTTGCTTTTTTTCTTAAGGTCTCGTCTTCTTCACGGACTTTCTCTATGGCGCATTTTAGTGACAAGCTCTTGTCAGACCTCTCTTGCAGTCAGTCACTTGAGATATTATTTATTTTTATAAGCGGATCGTGATCCAAAAAGTTATTTTGTAATAATTTTAGAGAAAGTTAGAATTGAAGGAAGTAAAAACATCGATGTATTGTGAATCAACGAGGTACTCTCAAACCAAAGTGATCAAATTCTCGCTAATTGTAGAAGTAAACAAATGTATGTCTTGGTAGTTTTACAATGTGCTTTACCAAGAGTTTTTGACCCATTTTCAATATGTTGTAATTCCGTTAATAGCGATCTGATCGGCAGTTTGCTCACTAGTTGAAATATGCTTGTTCCAGTATTCACACTGAGTTTAAATCATAAAATTCTTCCTCATAGAGTTACAATTGGAAAGTATGACGGAGTTCATCCATGCCTTACTGCAGCTACTGCTTCGGATAAGGTAAGTATACATTGGTTACAGGGTTACTAGCTATTGAGTAATTAAAATAAATATCGCAGTTCTGAAACATTTTTTTAAATATGTTTTCTACCAGATAGCCTGCTAAATTGCTCATTTCCCTTAAAAAATGGAAAAGATTTCAAACATGAACTTCTGTAAGATAAAACAATAATACCTGGTTTTTGCCTCAGAATTTCATTTTTTTTTTTTGTGTGTTTGTGTGTGTGTGTGTGGGGGGGGATTGTGAATGCAGTCAATTCTTGATTTATTTGGATTTAATTATATTTTTTGGAGTAGTGTATTTATGTCTTATTTTAATTCACATGGACTCTTCTGATTTGTCAAATGATGCACTGAGTGCTAAACAGTGGTGCCTGCTGGCAGTGTAGTTGAGTGTCATCAGTGTGGTATAGGTACAAACTTTGCTGTAAAAACCACACATGTGGGCTTCAAATTAGCTGTACCATGAGAATAGTTGCACTGTCCAACATTATTCTGACAACAGTAAAAGTTGTACCTCTGTGAGACATAGTCTTGCTATCAATCTACTCAAAGCATTTAGAGTGGGTAAACTATTGCACCTCCCACTTACTACAAATTGTTTATCATGTCTGTTGTACAAGTGTCTTAGTTAAATTTTGGATTACACTTCCAAAAAGAAATGCCCCAATTTCAGTAAAGAAATGGGAAAATTTACTAAACTGTTCCAGTTTCAGAGAGCTGGAACCAAGACATTTAATGAAATGCCCCAGTTTTACCAATCAGAACCTGGTTATCGTAAATAATATGGGGTAGCTTGCCAGGCTAATAATCTGCAGTTCCCAGGTTCAAGTCCCAGCTGGGCCAGCATTGAGATTTATCTCCGCAAAACTCCCCACATTGCCCACGGTCAGGAGGAAACATCAATGGGCTTGGAAAGACTGCTGTACATCAGATGGGACATTAAACTGTGGCCCCCTGTGTAGGAGAGCCATATGCAATGCATGTTAAAGAACACTGGATGGCCTTGATGGAAGGCTACCATCTGTCTCCCAATAGTTGTTCCAGTGGGTCTCCTCTTAATCTTCTCTGAGACATCAGGGTCCTTGTGACCTGGCCATTTAGCCCATTATGTGCAAAAAAGTGCCTCTCAGGGATGAAAACAACCGAACTCAACCTAAATAATATAGATATTTGATCCAGGTTACTTTTTTTACTATAATTGCAAGCTGATTTGCTTTAATAATATTTGAATAATGTTGATTACATGTAAGATTAAGACTGAAGGCAAATGATAATTACCCCTAATTCAGTAGTTTTGTCTCATGGAAATGATTCCCTGCAACTTCAACTTAAGTTGTGGTTAATTAAATGTGTGATGTTTTAGTTACTCTCCTCCCCTCCAAAAAAAAAAAAGGGGGGGGGGGGGTCATGGAACTAAATAAATAGCTCATCCTAGGGAGGGGGTCATGGAACTAAATAAATAGCTCATCCTAGGGAGGGGGTGAGATTAACTTAGTCCTCCATATGAGTAATCATCTTTCTCCTGGTGCTGCATACTAGATCTTGTTTAAAATTGTGCAAAATAATTTACTGTTACCCCTTAGAACACAGCCATAGTGTTAAATATAGCATAGAGTTTTGCCATTGTACTACATGTGGTGAGTATACAAAAATGCTGAGATTCCATTTTATAAGCGATGACAGAAATTTGGAATAACATCACCAGATATGATAGCTATTATGAAAGGACCAAATGATCAGTTCAGACGCATTGTGATTACCAATTCATTGTAGAGCCTGATGGTAAGTTCAATTGAAGGTGTTTTGCTAGAATTGATCATGAAGTTCTACAACTACCTTTCCTGGAAATTTATCATTGTGGAATTTATCATTGGGCACCATAGTGTAATGGTAACCACATACATCTGTTAAAAGTAAAAATCTGACCCTCTGGTCTACTTATAATGCCTACCATAGCTGACATTATTCCAAATTTCTGTCATCTATTAAGAACTACTGTAGTGTGTTGCCATTTTGGAATACTCACTGCACATGATACACTTGTAAATCTCTATGCTAAATTAACACTTGAGCTATGTTTGATAGAAAGCATATAATTTGTTCATAGAAGTGCTTTTAATATGTAGACAGTGATCTTAGACATTAAACTCTTTTAATGTAAACTTTGCACTCTAAAAAATGTTTGACTTTATTTGGAGAACAATAACTGCCTAAATAAGACCTTGAAGAGCCTAACCTATTCTTTCTTGAATGTGTTGTTTTAGTTTATTGTATACAAGTTTTTAATATATTGATTAGTAATAGTCAGTAAAGGTCTAAAGTATGACTTATTTCCAGAATTTAATATATATTTTATTCAAATCTCTTAAGTATAGAATTTTTCCCCCAAAAAATGCTGTGAAATGCTGTTTTCATTTCTAAACATTTTGATTTGTCTCTAGTTCACAAGAAATTTGATAGAAGTAGGCTATTTTCATGCATTCAGTTTCTGCTTATTTGGCCCTTTATTTTCAATGGTGAATTAATAAATTTGAAATTTACCCTTTTGCTGAATATTTTTGTCCTTTTGCTGAAGCTCATCTTTCTAAAAATATTGCAACTACTTGAAAATAGTTATTATGAAAAACAGTTATTTAATGGGAAATATAATATCTAGTTAAGATAGGATATGGGTAGGACTGCCTATCCTATCTTAACTAGATAGAATATGGCTAAATGATAGCCCTCTTCATAATAATTAAGTACTCTTACCACTAAACTACTAGCTACATAAATAGAACTCTCTTAGCATGGATTATGGAAGGATGCAATCTACAGAAATATATAGTTTCATATGTTAATCAACAAATAAATCTGTTAGTGTTATTTTAATAGTTTATAATGTAATAATTGTTTTTCAGTGTGTAGGTAATTCCCTGGGAATTATTCATGATGATTTTTCTCACATATTTATGACTTAATAATAAATATTTTAATAAAATGTAAAATTTGATACATGCAGAAAATCTTTTGAAAAATGAATCATTTTAATTAATTCAACTGAAAATAAAATTGAAACATGTCATTTAAATATTTTCTGATTTACAGATATTCATTCATAATCCTCATACCCAATATGCTCACAAAGGTGGGAGATGGGCTAATGCTGGACCTTCTGGAGACCTGAGCCTTTTGAATATCAATCAGTCTGTTTCATCTATAACAGCAGGAATACTGAAACCAAATTTTAAAACTGATGTGCTAATTGTTGGAACACCCACCAATCTTTTGGCTTATGATGTTGAAAATAATACTGACCTGTTTTATAAAGATGTAAGTGATAGTATCAAAGAAATATGTTTACTACAAAATAAACTTGAATCTGCAGTATAAATGCTTTCAGATATATCTACTTAATTTTATTGAGATTTGTATATAAATTTAACACTGATACCATTGTCCAAGCAGCTGTTTCAAATAACTAATTCTTTTAAATATAATTTTTTATTGATTAAATTTTATTTGTACCATATATTTATAACACATGTGTGCTTCTTTATGAGATACATGTTTAAATTCATTGAAAAATAAACATATGCACAAACTATAACATCATAATCCTTATTCAGTGTTTTCTTTTCATTATTTTCATTGGGTATGTAAATGTAATTTCTGTACCTGATGAGAATTCTGCAGAAACAGCTGCAGAAAGCATTTATCCAGTGTGTTTCAGGATGATTTCATTTTCCTCTATGTTTTTTGATAGAACTTTCAATTGTCCATTACATTGTATAATTTTGACTCCTTAGATTGTGTTTTGACCTTGGTACTTAAAAATAAATACCCCCTCAAGCAGCTGTTTGCCATAGAGGTCTGACAGGAGTCTGTCAGTTTATATGCCATAGTAGGTCTGTGATGATGGTGATACCTCACAGAAAAACAATACAAACAACTGGAGCTCAAACCCAGGTCCCTTTGATCAATAGCCAAATGCACTAACCACTCAGCCATGGGACAGGTTTTTAGAGCCTTCAAAAACTATTTGCATCCCTAAAGATAAGCACCTCTTGCATCATTAAATCTTATTTTAGAATGTGTTGATTCCATTATTTGAATTCAGTTACCAAATTTTAAACTGATCACCATCATAATGTTATTGCTAAGCATTTTTGTTTCTTTTTTTGTTAGTTGCTTTTAATTTCTTAAAATTTTATTTCTCGTTATAATCAGGGCTTAAAAAATTTTCTAGTGAAACAAATAGCATTTATAACTGTAGTATTGCTAAAGACAATAGAAATCTGTTTAATAATAAATAAATAACATGTCTGATGTACCTTCCTGATGGGTGTGTAGAAGAGTGCTTGATAAATATTTCACATAAATATTTAAAAATTCAGAGCCAAAATTTTGTGTTTGTATACTTGAACAGAAAGCTATTGATTAAGGCAAAGATGGCATCGTCAGCAAGACTTGAGTGAAATATTTTGTTTTTAGATGTGATTTTGTTATTTAAATCAAAATCTCTCTTTATACTTTACTTACCATAATGTTCTGACAGCATCCTTTCAGTACAATTTGCCATTTGAAATAAATTGTAGTGAAATTAAAGTGGAAACTTCTCCACCAGATGTCATTTAACTGCTTAATATAGTTATAATGACCTACCTGGTATAGTGATTAGCATACCTGACTACTAAGCAAATGGGCATGTCCTTGTGTAAGTGTTTGTTTGTTGTATGAGAAGCCAGGACAAGCCCAATAGAGCTTCTAGGTTATCTCTGTCCTTTGTGTAGGGGAGTACTTTCTTCCCTTTTTTTTTAAAAAAAAAAAGTGCTATAATAACAGAAACTTGGAAGGTTGATTTAACAACCCATCCTTTGACAACCAGTTCTGCCTTAAATTGGCCATTGACTATTTTTAATCATAACAGGAGAACCCCATCTGCTTACCATTGAATCAGAAAAATCACTGGAAGCAAAAAGAACCTATAATTTCAACAAAGAGATAGACAAAAATCACATTGATGCTCAAAGTTTGTTTATAGGCTTTTGTATTAAGGCTGGAAAAAAATATATTGGAATATATGTTTATTGGGGGTAAGAAATTTGTACAAATTTCCAAAAAGTTTCAAGCTAAAACATTTGTCTGATGAACATGTATTAGCTCAAGATAAATTTTACCTTTTTTCATTACAATTTGTTAATTTTTTTCCCAAGCAGTTCTTTTTTTTTACACATAGCTTGTTTAAAAATGTATGAGTTTCCCAAATTTAGAAAATTGGGATATGTGTATATGCTTTTATGATGGCTATATTCCATGTGTCAGGCTTGTAATCTGAAGTTTCCAGGTTCAAGTCCCACCTGTGCCAGTACTGTGAATGATCTCTGCTAATCCTCCACTCTGCCATCAATCAGGAAGGGATGCCCTCTCAGATGTGATGTAAAGCCATTGCCCTTTCCAAATCTTCCAATTTATTTTCCAGTGTTAGAAAACACTAATATTAGATAATGCAAAACTTTAAATGAATATTAAATGATCTGTTCATGCTGAAAATTTGAAATTTTGGTAATAAAAGTTATTTTTAAATGGTATACATCAATAAAGAGATCCCTCCACCTCCCACCTTCCCATGAGCAACTGCTTTGATTTCAAGAAATGCATAAAAAATTCCTTTTGGATTAGATAGGTACTAATGGAATAATATCTATTTACTTTCCCAAATCATCCATTAGTTAAAAATTTCCACTGTTGGAGAGTACTAAAGTCATAAAATGGCAAACTTCATTCTTTTTGCAAATGAGTGATTTATATTTGCAAAGTCAATAATGTTGTTTTAGTTGTATTTTTTACATTTTCTCTTTAAGTCACATACTTTCTATCTTGGGCCATAATTTGAGTAGTTCTACTATAAAGCATACATATATGTATATTATATACATAGTTGTATCAGAATAATATGACCACCTACCATACATATACAATGGTATGTGGTCATATTATTCTGATATGACTGTGTATACTGTATATGTATTTTGATAAAATATTTTACTTGTTTTGAATCTGAAAAAACTGTTCTGGAACTGCAACTACAGTAAGTTCCACCTGTAGGGAGAAAACAACCCATTTAACAGTGGCTAAACATATTTGCATACGATTTCATATCAGTTGATACAAGATTCTCTCAACCAGGACCCAAAACTCAGGATAGTGTTTAGGAAGAGGATCTGCTGCACAACTGTTAGGACAAGACTTCTCTTGTCAAGGCCATCTAAAACATTTAATATGGCTCTCCTGCATTTGAACTGGCTTGTTTTACCTCTGAATGCGATTTTGTACAACTGTAGGCTAAATGGCCAAGTCACCAGAGCTCAGTTTAATAGGGGAAATGGATTCACAGGACAGCTGTTAGGAAACATAAAACAGATGAAAGCTTCCTGTCAAGACCATTTAGTGTAATCTTTAACATATAATCATAAAACTCTTCTACACACAGGGCTATGGTTTAACATTCCATCCAACAGATGATAGCCTTTCCATGCCCATCAATGTTTTCTTTCACATCTAACACAAGGTGGGGATTAAAAGAGATAAATCTTAAATCTATATTAGCAGAAATAATCTTGTGGCACAGTTGAAACTCAAACCTAAGAATGTCTTATTTTGAACCAGGCACACTACTGACTGAGCCAGTCTCAATCCCCTCCTCCCCAATACTCAGGCTGGGTTTGGTTGTTTTACCTCTGAGCGGCACTTTTTTGCACACCATGGGCTAAATGGCCAGGTCACATGGACCCCGAAGGCTCAGAGAAGGTTGGGGGATGGGACCCACTGGAACAGCTGTTGGGAGACAGATGGTAACCTCTCGTCAAGGACATCTAGCGTGTTGTTTAACATGCACAGGTTATGGCTCTCCCACACACAGGCCACGGCTTAACGTCCCATCTGATGGACGGCGGCCTTTCCAAGCACATTGGTGTCCCCTACTGATTGTGGGCAGGGCGGGGAATTTTGCGGAGATAAATCTCAACGCTGACCCAGCTGGGACTTGAACCTGGAAACTCAGATTACGAGAGTGGCGCGCTACTGATTGAGCCCCACCCCCCCCATACTCAGGACTCTTATGTTTATCAGTAAGGGCAGAAGACTATGTATTGTATGAAATGACATTGGTCAGTAAATTAATTTTGTCAATTTTCATATGTTGACCTTTGAAGACTCATCAGTGATTCCTCTTTTTGCTGAGAATATAACAAAAGAATAGCATGGACAAGCAAAGGAAATGCTGGGTAAATTGAGGCCTAAACCAGAGAAGATTGGAACTGGCATATTACCCACTCTGTTCCTTAATGTCTCTTTGTTTTGGTAATAGATTATTAGTTGCTTTATTCCTCATCAGAACTTTTTTTTAATTGTGCATTGCCAGGTTGTAAGAATCCCAAGGTTGAGGAGAATAGTCCATAGGTTTGACATTGGTGTATTTAATTTCTTTGATCAGATTTATATTAAAATTTTAATAAGATGATTAATGATAAAGTATTTGTTGTAAGACTAAATAAGCATTCTTTAAGCATAATATCTGTATATTTAACATTGTTGAAGTTATTGTTACTTTTGTTTCTTGCTTTATGTACTGTCTTTTTTTAATAGGTTGTAAAATAATTCATGTTGGTTGATTAGGTTCACGATGGAGCAAACTGTGTGCTTGTTGGAAATCTTGGAACTAGAGATAAGCCACTGGCATTAGTTGGAGGTAACTGTTCTCTCCAAGGATTTGATCATGAAGGGAATGACACTTATTGGACAGTAAGTTAGTTTCATTTATGATGTAATAAAATTTATAATTTATTTTGTAATTATAACATTATCATTTGTGTGTGCAGTTAATATCATTTTGCAGCATTAACCTACTTTCCCTACAGTAGAAAAAATATATACATCACAGAAATTCCGCAAAGCCAATTATATAAGTTTATGAAGTCTTGTAATGATTATATAAATACTGAAAACAGTTGAAATTAAGCTGTTTATATTATACTCTACATATAATAAAATGTTTTGTTTGTTTGGGCTCACAGTGCCAATATACTAGTCGTAGCTATTACAATACTTGTCATTGTAGTCTGTATTGTAAAAAAACAAAAAAAAAAGCTAAACTTTCAAAGAGGAAAATTGATAGGGTGAAATAAATAGTCTGCAAACTTGACCTTATGTAATTGCCTACTTACTAAAGGTCCTTTGAGTTCAATAATTTAAAGTTAATTTGATATAATTGAAGTACAAGTACATTATATATACTATATAGACAATTGTGAGTGATTGACTCCATTTATGAAAATATTATTGAAAATATTGAGTGGAAAGTCTACTAAATTGTTAACCCTGATATACCATAGCCAAAATTATACCAAAAATATTAATCCAATATGCCAATATGTGATTTATTAAAGGAAAATATTTTTTCAGAAAAAATGTAAAATTGACATGAAATTTTTCAATTGCATTGTTAATACTACTATATAAAAAAAATGAATGATAATTTAAAAAAAATACATCTTTATCTAAGTGAAGAAGCATCAAAGCCTGGATTTTACATTCAATGTTTTTTAGAGTGTTAATGATAACTGTATTTTAGAAACTTATTTTAGCATTATTACTTTGTAGTGTTTGAATTTAATTCAGTATTATATACACTTTTATGCTTTTTTGTGAGCTATATTATAATTCATCAAAGATCTTAGAAATTATCCATTTGCTACTTTTTACCCAGCCAGTTTTCTTTTTAGAGTTTACTGTGTTTGGTTTACTTTTATTATCTATAAAACCTGCTTTGGCATTGTTAATTTATCAGTTGTATTTAAAAACTACTGAGTATTGCCCCAGGTATAAAGTCTACATAACTGGACATAAATAACATGTCAAGTATATAATTGAAGGTTCTGCTGTATAAATGTGTGTATTGCTGAAGCTGTGTTTTACCATGAGAATGTCATTTTGTTCTAACAATGTTCTTGTATAGAGTTTTGTCACCTCAAACTTTTGTTTTGCTGAGATGTTTGCTGACTACCCGTCTTATTAATTAGTAAAAGACATTGGATAACATATAATGTAAAAACATTTTTGAACAAAGTGCCATTTACAATATTTATGAAGTAATCATTTGAATATGTTACATGTATAAGGAATATTAATTGACTGCACACTCCTTGCATAAAATGTATGTGAATGAGGTATTTGGAAATGTTACTATTATGTTGCATTTAACTATTTTGTTTTACAATTTGTAAATAGGTTACTGGTGATAATGTTAGTTCCATGACATTATGTGATTTCAACCAGGATTCTTTCAATGAGGTATGATATATTGGAATTTAAAATTATGTCTAAAATATTAATGGCAATATTTTAGCACTTAACATACCAGTTCAATAGCAAACTAATTTTCTGGCCACAGTAATTTTTTACCTAAATAAACAGCTGAACTTTATAACCTTATTCCTTAAGCTACTGACAGAGATGGGTCAAGTTATAAGCCAAATGAAAGACATTTAATTTTGAACAATAAAATAATGGAAATTCAAGTGTAATAAAAAGTAAGTGTAATTCTTATGTATTTTTTAATAGAGACAGTTTTTAGGTAAAGCTTCACAATTTCAGTGAAAAAAAAAGTTTTAAAATACATTTTGCCATTTTTTTTCTGGATTGCTATTTCAATATAAACTTTTACATATGCAATTTGTTTCATTTATGAAATTTTTTTCTTAAATTTTTTAGTTGCTTATTGATTTTAATTTTTAATATAATTTTAACAATTTGAAAATTTAAGCTTAGTGTTATGTAATTTTTTTTATTTTTTTTTGAGAATATAAAAGTTTTTATTTTTAACATATAATTAGTCAGTTGGGTTCAAATATGCACATGCTGTGTGCAGCCACCATAATTTATACTTTGGTTCAAGGAAAGGTTTTTATAATTAAATAATGGATATTTATAAATTTCAATGTATACTGATGCATTTGTTTGAAAATATTCTTTTTGTGTAGAATTTGTATGATAAATAAAAGTTATTAAAATATTTTTTATTTCAATTATTGAAGTGTTCTGCTGGCTGCACATAATTAAGTCTCAATTGTGAACCACTGCATTAAATTTGCTATTGTGAATTCTGCTGCATTGCCACTTCATCCCAGTAATAGTAACACTCCATCCACTTCAACCCATGCAGTCATGCCATTCACAAGCAACATTTAATATGTAGCAATGCAATTTATTGTATTCATGTTATGCCTTTCTTTTCTACTGTACATACTTTATTTGTAAATTTATTATGTGTATGCATTTTTCTCCAATTTTTAATAATAATTTCAGAGTCTTTTTCTGAGCATGGTCATTACTATAGTTTTTATATATATATATACATTATAGACTTTTTGTATTTTTTCCTGTGTACTTCAGTGTCAGTTATAGTATATCCATATGACAAAGATCTGCAGATATATATGCTGAAGAGCCAAAACATTATGACCACCTTCTTAATATGATGTTGGTCCTCCACGTGCTGCCAAAACAGCTCTTACCGGCAAGGCATGGATGCTACAAGATTTCTAAAGGTGTCTTGTGTTATCTGGCACCATTACCAGCAGATCCTTTAACTCTTGTAAGTTACATGGTTGAGCCGCTACAGATCGGATATGCTGTTCCAACACAAGCCACAGATGCTCGATTGGATTGATGTCTAGAGAATTTGGAGGCCAGAGCAATACCTGGAAGTCTTCCTCATGTTCTGTGAACCATTCTCAAACAATCTGGGCAGTGTGGCATGGTGCATTATTCTGCTGAAAGAAGACACTACTAGAGGCATATACCTTTTCCATGAAAAGGTATACCTGGTCTGTAATAATGTTTAGGTAAGTGGTAAATGTCATAGTTTCCTGCACATGAATGACCGAACCCAGGGTTTTCCAGCAGAACATTGCCCAAAGCATTACATCTCCTCCACTGGCTTGTTATCATCCCACGGTGCATCCTGGTGCTAACAGTTCCCCAGGAAAATGATGCACACATACCCAGCCATCCACATGGTGCAACAGGAAACAAGATTCATTGGACCAGATGACCTTATTCCATCATTTATGGTCCAGTTTTGATGCTCGCGTGCTCATTGTAGGAGGTTAGCATGGGTAGTTGGAGCAGCCTGCAACTATGCAGTCCCATTTTCAGCAGGGTTCGATATACTGTGCGTTGTGACACATTACTTCCATCACCAGCCTTCAAATTGCAGGTGAATTGTGCCACAGTATCTCTTATGTTGGCTCATACCATATGGGATAGCCTTTGTTCACCTCTAGATTGATGAGTCATGGTCAGCCCACACCTTGTTGGCAGTTCATGGTTTTTCTCTCCTTGGACCACTTAAAGGTACTAACCATGGCTGACCATGAGTAGCCCACAAGCCTTGTCATCTCGGAAATGCTCTGATCCAGTCATCTGGCCATTAAAATTTGGCCTTTGTCTGACTCACTTAAGTTCGCTGCCTTTCCCATCTGAAAAACAAGAATAACACTGATTAACAGAGCTCAGTATTAGGTGTTATTTATTCCATTTCATGACCTTTACACACACCATCATTTACCTGCAGTTGCTTTGATTTGCGTAAAGACGCACTGTTCATAATGTTTTGACTCTTCGGTGTATATATAGCACTTCTCCAGCATCAGTAGGTTTGAAAAGGCTGCTGTCTGTCAAATGTAATGTATAGCCATAGCCCTGAATGCAGGAGAGCCATACACTGTATGCATTAAATAACATGCTGGATGGCCTTGACGGGAGGCTTCTGACAGCTATCCAGTGAGTCCCCTTCCCCCAACATTCTTTGAGTCTTAGGTGTCCTTCTGAGCTGGCCTCCCATTGTGTGCAAAAAAAGGCTGCTCATAAGTAAAACAACAGCAGCTACCCTTCTCAATGGTGGACATCCATTTATTGTATTCCAAATCAAACAAATATAAAAATGAGTCACCTATTCATTTTTTATTTTTCTCCGTTGACTTAGAAGTGTGAATCCTTTACTGAAAAAAAAAATTAAAATCCTTTCAGATTTCTAACTCTTTGCTGATTTTGACCATTGAAGCTGCATTAAATGACTCGATCATCTGTATCTGGACTGAGTTCACAGATTTGTACAAAAATCTATAATCATTGAATATAGGAGATTAAACCCAACCTGTTTACTCTAAAATCAAACAGCTAATGATAGGGCCATTGGGTTGTTTAATGCATGATATAATCAAATCTGAATGTTATTCTGTTATAATAGTTTTTTGTATATAATCATAAGCTGCATATTTTTGTTAATTGTTTGCATATATTCATGCTCATGTGAACTATTAGTTTACTTGTACTTATTCAGTTTACACATTTTAGTGAAACACTTCTGTTTTCAGCTTATAGTTGGATCAGAAGACTTTGATATTCGTGTATTCAAAGATGATGCGATAGTGGCAGAGATGACTGAAACTGAAGCCGTTACAGGCTTATGCCAAGTAATGGGAGAATATTTTGGCTATGCTCTGGCAAATGGAACTGTTGGTGTATATAAAGGAGTAGAAAGGGCATGGAGAATAAAGGTATCTTCCTTTTATTATTGTTTCTTACTAAATTGTTAAATATAATTTGAAAGGAACAAAATAATAATTGTAATAAAGTGTAAAAAAAAAGTATAGAATGACAGGGTATATTTTTGTTGTTTCATCTAATGGAAATAAATATGTATTAAAAATTAGGGAATATTTTTTTCATAGTTTTGAAATTAAAATAATGTTTTGATTATATTTTGAAATATAAACTCAGAAAGAATGACAATATCTAAATACTGTTGAAAACAAAAACAGCAGTATATGTTATCATAACAGAAAATCTCTAATTATGTTATGATAACATATACTGCTGTTTTTGTTTTCAACAAAAACAGCAGTTTTTGTTTTCAACAAATTGTGAATGGCTAGATTTTATAAATCTAGCCATTCACAGTTTGCTCTAGAGTAATAAGGAAAAAATGTTAATTCTGATTGAAGTTGTAAAACTCTCCAACTCTTTCTGTTACATTGTATTTTGTTGAAATTACTTCATATTTAGATACTGGTAAAGATATTTTTGGTATGGCTGCTATATTTATTTCTTTTGTCATGAGTAATATGGGGACCCAATATTAAAAGGAATACTAACATATTTCAGACAGCCATGTCAAATTGTTATTATATTTTTAAAGATTTCTTGTTTCATTAACAGAAAAAAAATAATGCAAAATTTGTACATCTAAGCAATAAATTGAATATTAAGAAATTTTATTAATAGGAGTGGAATAGTTAAAACAGAGCTTTTTATGACAGTTTTCCATCATTGATAAATTACACCAAATGGAAAAGATTTAATATTTTTAAGCAAGTTTCCAATGTGTAATGTCTACTAAGACTAATTTATATGTTTTGTACTACTGTGTATATGCATATCTTAACTGTAGTTTTGATCAATTTCGATATTAAGTATAGTAAGCAAAAAATCACTTGCCAGCAGTCAGTCACTTTTTATTATTTCTTTTAACTGAAATATTTTGCATTACTGTTTAATAATATGCATGGAATGTTTAAAGTATTAAATTTGCATATTTTAAAAGAGTAAAGTAACTAGTAAATGTTTTTTTTTTTTTTCAGTCTAAAAATCAAGCTATCAGCATATTCAATTTTGATATTGATGGTGATGGAGTTCAAGAGCTTATTACAGGTTGGAGTAATGGTAAAGTAAGTATGTTACTAATATTTCCAAAGTGCAATTATGCAAAGTTACATTTGAAATAACTAAAAATTAAACTACATTGTAGTTATTCTTACATAAGGTTGGGAATGTTAAAATTTCTGTTCACTATAGATTGGTTGCATTCTTTGCATTTTAAATGTCTCTCAAATAGCTATAATGGTATATATTTAGCATATTTTTTTGAAGTATCAAAAAATCTTGTCACTCTCCTTTTTGTAAAGGTAGTATATAAAGTTTTATTGTATTTTATTTTCAAGATTTATTCAGCCTAATATTTTATATGCAGACTATATATTATTTACAATATTTAAATAAAGGAAAAATAAATGAATGCTATATAAGATGAACCAGTGACAGAAAATGGGAGGAGTAAAATAATTAATCTTTATGGTTTAAATATCATATTGCTTTTTAATTTTTGTTAAAATCTGTAATAAAAAATAAATACCCTCTCAAGCAGCTGTTTGCCACAGAGGTCCGACAGGAGCCTGTCAGTTTATATGCCATAGTAGAAGGTCTGTGAAGATGGCAGGACCTCAGCAGAAAAACAATATGGACATCCATCCCTTGATCATGTTAATCTAAGGATGATCAGTTAAGCTAAGGCAATTTCACATTTGCTTAGTAAAGGGATGGATGTCAAGGGCATCGATCCCAGGTCCTTTATATCAGTAACCAAGTGTGCTAACCACTCAGTCACAGGTACATTCATTAAATAATCCATAAATCTGGCACTTTCATTAAAATCTGTAAAAATTACTATATTGTTTTGTACTAGTAAAATTTTTTAATCCTTGATTCTATAATTCAGTCTTACACTATTACTAAGGGTCAAAACTACGTTAATGTACATTCAGAAAAATTCCTTGTTGATCAGAACCTGCTCCAAATTGCCCTCAAAGCCTGCATGAGTGAATGTAGTTGGTATTAATATTTTCTTGTGGTTGGGAACTTACATTCAATTCAAATAAGTTTATGTGTATTATGTAGACTAAACTCTTTTTAAATTCATCAATATCCCTTATCATTTACCATCCTTTTAGCTGCAGATATCAAAAGTCTTGAGACATCAAAATAAATCAAAGAAAAATTATTCACACAGTAATTGTGTTTCTTATGTTAAAGTATTTCTGAATGTGTGCACTACGGTTTTTAAGCAGTTTTTGATCACTGCATCTTGGTTAACTCTTCATTAAATGTTTTGAAGTCATTTTGCTTCAGTTTGGTATTGCATTTTGATAATAGTATCTTGAATATTAGAGATTTTTGATGTATGCATTTAATTACTTATAATTACTAGAATTTATAAGACTCCCTTTCATTTGAATCATTAAAATGGTTTTCATTTAACAAATTAACTTTTCTCTTATTTAGATTGATGCAAGAAGTGTTCAGTCTGGTGAAGTTGTATTTAAAGATAACTTTTCCCATTGTATTGCTGGAATTACAAAAGGTGATTATCGACTGGATGGACAGGAAGAACTTATATTTTGTGCTGTTGATGGAGAAGGTAATTTTAATTTGGTATCTGTGAACTGTAATTTTTTTTGCAATTTTATGGTATAAAAATTTGCAGGTAACTTAAAAAATTATTTTGATAGAAACTACTTATAATGGCCCTCACTATATATACACAGTTGTATCAGAATAATATGACCACCTACCATAGTATATGTATGGTAGGTGGTCATATTATTCTGATACAATTGTGTATATTTACAAACACCATAGTGGTTTTTTCACACTTGCCTATCTTTGGGTAAGAACATTTGCTTTCAGCTGTGAGCTGGTCTAAATCTGATACATAGCATCTGCTTTACTCCAGTGGGTGATGGGTTATGAATAACATCTCTAAATATATCTGCCTATTGCGCAAGATTATTTGGAAGTTCCCAGTTGATGTAAATCATGAACTGTTGTTCCCAATCAATGAACTGCATGGATGTGACATCTCAATATCAGTCAATGTCCATAACCTTTACTAAGCAAATGTGAAATTGCCTTAGCTTAACTGGCAGAGCAACTGACACATAACTAGGAGGTCCTGAGTTTGAGTCCAGGAGATGAATAGAGTAGTTTCTCATGCTTGCTTATCTCTGGCAAAAACTGGTTTCTACTGTTTTACTCTTTTTGCTTATCCAAAGTAAAAAGTGCAAAAACAATAGGAACTTTCTGGAAATAAAGGGTTAAAGTTATCCAAATAATAAAGTAGTAAAGTTTTCCAAGAGAGAAAGCTAAAGTAATAAAGTTTCCAAGAGAGAATGAAGTAATAAATTATGTCTTAGAAAGTGGTCTTGTTTTCTTGAGATGCTTTTGGATGAATAACCGAGAGTAATGGTCAGCAGAGTCGCCAACACCTGGAACTGAATGGTGCTAATATTTTCATACAAATATTAGCAATTTCAACTGTGTAGTTGCAGTAGTTGTATATTGTACTTGTATCTATAGGATAATGAATTTATTGTGGCAAAGTTGTTTACTTTCTGCATATACAAGCACTCATTGGCAAAACTTTTTTTTTTTTCACAACTGTATTTCATGGATTCTTTGCCAACAGGTAATTCTATATATTTACTGTTGATTGGTTCATGCACCAATAATACTTTAACATGTGGCATACCAGTTAATACCTGTACCTAGTAATAATAGAAAGTTGCGATCCTCAATCATAGATGGTGACAATGGCAGGAAATTTGGGAGATTTAAAGTTACAGTTAGCAGAAAAAGGAATTAGCCAGTGATAGTTTAGGGATCTAGAACATCTGCCATGACAGTGGGAGACATGGGTTCAAATGGCACTCATTTGGGAAAACTCAATTTTTCCATAATTGTATTTCTAGGATTCTATGTCAACATGTAATTCCGTGTATTTACTATTAGAATATATTTATAAGTAACTTTATTTAAGTATGAAAATTCCATTTATTATTGTATCTTTCACATTTTAACTTCTCTGGTTTCCTTTTGCTTTATATTACAGTTCGGGGCTATCAAGCTACAACTTCAGAATTGCGTCATCACATGCTAGATGCAAACTTTGAGCAAGAGACAATTAGAGATTTATCACAGAAGAAACAGGTATATAGAGATCATATTTTATATGTAAAAAGGGACTGTGACATTAAAATACTATTTTATAAACTCTTGCATTATTGGTTTACAGTGGAAAATTTTGACACAAAAAATTGATATAACAAAAGATTAGAGTAATGAAAATGGTTAATAACAGTGTAGAAGACATAAAGTGTTCAGTCAGAATTTCAGTAGTGTTCAGTCAGACATTTAGACAGATAGGAATAATATTGACAGATAGGACCTTGTTTAATTTCAGGAAAATGGGACTGGCTCAGTTGGTAGCTTGCCAGGTTCATAATATGCAGTCCCAGCTGGGTTAGCATTGAGATTTATCTCCACAAAATTCCCTGCTCTCAGTCAGTAATGGGCTTGTAAAGGCCGCCATCCATTGGATGGCCATGGCCACCTGTGCAGGAGAAACATGCCCTGTCCACATTAAAGAACACACTAGATGGCCTTGATAGGAGGTTACCATCTGTTCCAACAGCTGTCCAGTGGATTCCCTTCTCCCAACACTCTCTGAGCCCTCGTGGTCCTTGTGACCTGGTCATTTAGCCCATTATGTGCAAAAAAAGTTCCACTCAGTGCTAAAACAACCCAAGTTTCAGGATAGTAAAACTATAAAAATTAATTTTTTTGACTGGAAAATGAAAAAGTAATGAAAAAAAAAATAACCCAATTCAATGTTAAAAAGAAATATCAATAGCAGAAAGTTGTAATCCTCCCATTGGCATTTTAGCCAGCAATGCATTATGACTCCAAAAGATCGATAATGACATTTAAATATACAGGAGTAAAATCAATAAATTGTTAGAAGTAAAAAAAAAAGCCAGCCATTGTCACAGTTAGCAGTGTAGCATAGCTCTGAAAGATCTATGAGAATAAAAATCAGCAAATCAATAGAAATAAAAATGAAACAATAAGACCTAGGCAATGTAACATAACTCTGAAATATCGATATATATATATCTATGGAAATAAATACATCAATAGAAATAAAAACAACAAAGTTTTAATTATAAAAGTACAAATAAAATGCTAACTGAATTGAAAGGTTATCCAATGTTAGTGCTATGTGGAGGGCACAGTGCACACAGCTGGCACTTGCTACTAATTAGTGCCATCTGCATATTTTAGGGCTGTGACATATTTACCTACAAACCAATTATTTTTAGATGTGATTTTGGTTTCAGTAGCCAGATAGCACAGTTGAGTGTTGGTATGAATGTTAAAACTAATTCTAGGCATATTGAAATAGTTTTGGCAGAAAAGAGAACATGAAAAAAAAGCATTTGAGGAATATACTTAGTAATTACTTCTAAACTCTTCCTATTTTGAAATAGCAGTTTTTAGTTAATTTTGGAAAGAATTTCGAAACTTTAGGAAAATTTTGCTAATAATAATCCAAATCAAACTTGTGACCTTAAATTGGGTTGCTTCAGCACAGAGTAACATTAACAAATTAACAAAACCATATATCACTTCTAGGAAATGGTGATCAGATGGCTTTAGCAAATTATTTATATGATAGCCTAATAAAATATTAATCAAATCTTAAGTATAAATATTATTTTTTGAGCATGAATAATATATTTTTCCAAGATATATGTAAGAAAATGTTCAAAGTACAAATGGTTTTTAAAAAAATCAAAAGTCCTCATGCATTGTACTAAAAGCTTATATAGATATTTATCTGTGGTCTCTCATTTCCAATTCTGTTGACTTGTATAATGGATGTGGGCACTGGAAGGGTTAATGTAAAATAAAATACTAGTCATGACCATATTATGACCTTTAATAGATCTTATTTGCAAAAACATCAGTTTTTTTAGTATAGTCTTTTAAACTTTTTACACATACATTATTTATCTTTTATTAAATAAAATTATTATAAATAATACATAGTGCTTTATAATATTTAAAGATTGCTTGGTATTTAAATAAAATGCTAGTTAAATAAGTAAAAATATGTTTTTCTAGTCTTTGTTGTTAGAACTGCACAATTATGAAGAAAATTCCAGAGTTGGCAGTGGAAATTTGAGAACAGCAGGTCGTC
This sequence comes from Ryuthela nishihirai, assembly GCA_038380435.1. Lineage (NCBI taxonomy): Eukaryota > Metazoa > Arthropoda > Arachnida > Araneae > Heptathelidae > Ryuthela > Ryuthela nishihirai. The sequence goes on along the minus strand of JAWZYU010000019.1, from coordinate 65,405,833 downwards.
CTAGTCAACAAAATGATGACTTTGGTATTATTCCTGTAAGTGAAGTAAAATATTTTTGTTTCCATTTAGATGACTGTGTTCAAAATAATTTGATATGTGATAATTTTTAAATATATATATATTTGTATTTTATATCATTTAAAGAATACTAATGATTTTGATGGTAATAATATTTGTCACTCATGCTGACAGTGTTATATAAACTATTCAATAATGTAAAAGAGTCACTCATGCTCACAGCATTTATATAAAGCTGTGAGCATGAGTGGCAAATATTACTACCATCAAAAATGTGATGGCTTGGCTACCCAACTCTTGATAATAGATGGCACTACTGGTGAATCAACAGGAAGGCTTATATGTCACTTAGTTGAAGAAATTATCAGTTCCTCGGTGGTCTAGTAGTTAAGATGCCCGGCATGTTTCTGGGAGACCTGGTTTTGAATCTCAGTCAAGACAACCAATTTTTTTAAATTCATTATTTCAAGTGCCCATGCTAACTCGGTGAAGGTGACATCATCTCGGCATAGTTGGAATCTGAATGTTAAGTGCCTGCAGGGCAGTGAAAGCAACCTTCAGCCAGCACAGAGTTGGGATACAAGAAAAGCATGGCACCCAAGGAATAACATCACTTCATCATATGTACTAACCAGGACTGGTATCTGTCAGAAAACTACACTGATTTCCATAAATTAGGGAAAAATTAGAAAAATTGTCAAAAATTCGCCAAAAAATTGTGCAATCCTCACCAAACTTTTTCCTGTTACCAGTAAAGGTAATGCTGAATCAGCATATCACATGCAAATTAATCTAGGTTGCGTCAATTTGCGTAAACAGATAGTGGATAAAAGCAGGTGTTTTGGGGTGGATTGTTATTTTGTGTTGCAAATGTAAGTATAGAAATTAAAAATAGCCATTTTGTAGAATGACTTAGAGACATCATTTGCCAAATGAACTGTAGTGGAGAGCTATTGGGTTGCTCAAAGCAGGCAAAGGTCAGTCAGATGTGGCATGATGGCTGAATGTGACTCCTTCTGAGGTCCATAGATTGTGGAATCAATTTTTTAGCACAGATTCCACATCTCAGAGGTTTAGCCGAGGAAGGGCTAGAGTTATGACCGCTGTACAAGACCGATATCTGCAATTAACAGCACAAAGGAGCTGGACGTCTACTCCCTCTCAGCTATGATCCTCTGTTGCAGCAGCCACTGGGAGGGTTGTATCAGCTTCTACTGTGCATAGGCTTCATGAGGGAAGTCTGTACGTTAGAAGTCCAGTAACTTGTATACCCCTCACGTCATGTCACAGGAAAGAGCAGTTGAATTGGGCATGCACACATATTAATTGGACAGAAGAGCAATGGAAGTCTGTACACCTCACAGATGAATTCAGATATTGCTTGCAGAGTGATTCTGGACATTGTTTGATATGGGGAGAATGAGGACAGTAATGTGGAGGTAGCATTTGTGTTTAGAGTGGCATTACCTTAGGTGGATGCACAGACCTCTACATGTTGATTTGTGGGAACCTTAATGCACAAAGGTATAGAGATGACATCCTGGACCCTTATGTATGTCCTTATGCTGGGGCAATAGGTGAAACATTCATCTTACAAGACAATAACGCTTGTCCACACTTTGTAGAGCTCGACTAATGGAACAATACCTTCAAGAGGAGACCATTATGTGCATGGAATGGCCAGCTCGATCACCCAACCTGAATCTGATTGACATGTGTAGGATGCTCTAGGGAGATGTGTTGCTGCTCTCAACCCACCACCTGAAACAAAGAGGGAGCTTATTACTGCTTTAAAGGAACAATGGTCATTGCTCCCTACTGAGCTGATTCACAACATCATAAACAGCATAGAACATCGCTGTTATTAATTAATTGTTGTACTTGCATTGCTGTAAGGGGTGACTACACTCCTTATTAAAGAACTTTGCCCATTGCTTTCTGACACCTCATTTTTGGACAATTGTCAGACCTCTGTGGCAAGCAGCTGCTTGAGGGGGTATTTATTTATTTTTTATTTTTTTTTTCCTATGTGTTATTTTTTGATGAAAAATGTTTCTAGTGTAAAATATTTTATGCCATTCTGAAACTAGTATTGTTATTCATGTTTTCATCAAATTTCATTAAAATCATTCATATAGTTTTTTGTTTATCATAATTTTTCTGAGTTTTCCTTAATTTATGGAAATCAGTGTAATAACTACAACAACAATGAGTATGCCAGCAGGTAATTAGCATCATTACAATATAAATTACTGTGAAATACACTTATTCACCTTCATGATTGTGGAAGGTGTGGAATTAAGTCACCCAGTACAAAAAGGAGCATATTATTTAGGTGATATCAGAGTTTAAAGCTCTAAAATTTATTGTAAGCAGATTTCTGTATGTCCATTAAGGACATTATGGTGCATTCAGGTACTATAGTGTTTTTAATTACAGCATAATCATGACATTAAATTATATTATAGTAAATAGCTCTGAGTTTGTTAAATATGAAATTATTATAACATATAAAGCAATGTAATTTTGAAATATTCTTTTTTTCAAGGCAACCACCCAGTTGAAAACTGGATTGGCAATTAGTTTGGGATCTGAAACTGTTGGAGTAAGTAAAGTATAGTTTAGTTTTTTTTTTTACATTTTAAAGCAAAATATAAAATTGCAGTAGCAAAACAAATAAATATATATGTTAGTCTATGTTATTTATTATATGAATTGCAGTAATTTGGCACAGAATGTATAAGTAGCTTAATTATTCAAATCTATTCCTTTAGTGTTACTAAGATAATATTTTGAAAAAATTAAATTCATAAAGTAAATAGCTAAAATTAGCTAAACCACTATAATAAAACCGGTGTTAGCATTGTACTGTGGTCTCCAACTAATTTTAAATATTTTAGAAATGTGAAACTCAATTTTTGGTAATCATAGAAAATTTTATTTTTATTCCAGATAGAAACTGAATCCAGCAGCTAGTAGTTACATTTCAAACGGTATTCTACGTAAAAACATATTTTGAAAATGTGTCACCGTGGACAAAAATATTTTTTTCTGCAAAATTTTTTCTGACAAAATTCAGAAAATGTAAAATTTCATTTAAATATTTCATTTAAATATTTCATTTAAATTTCATTTAAATATTTATTGTATTCTCTATCTACAGATCTGTGAATTTACTATAGATTGAGAGCCCTATATTTGCAAGAGGCGATATATATTATAGTGTATGTAGCTAACAGTTGTTGTTTGATCAGCAAGAGTGTTTTGTTGTGAACTAGTAATATCAAAATAATATAAAATCCTCATCTAAAAAAAAGATATATTGATAACACAAATTGATAGAAAATTAAAAATATGCTTTATAAATATATCTAATGTCAATATAATTTTAGTATATTTTAATAAATATAATTTTTTAAAATATATCAAAATATATTTTTCCATTGTCATATTTGCAATTTTAAGCTTTTAATATTGATAAGATTGTTTATAATTCTGTCAGATATTGTATCACAGTTAGCAAACTGGTTGATATTTTAACTATATAAAATAAGTAAATCTAAATTGCAATATCTTGTGATGTATTAGTTTAATTGTCCTGAAAAAGAAAGCAGAGAATAATTTGGATTTAAATGTAGAATGTACCTACAACTCATATCAAATACCAAGAATAAACATTTTTATATTAGGGCACAAACATCACAATACATATTTTGAGAACAAAAATATCTTAATTTCTTTTATTCAGTGAATGCATTAATTACATGATTCTTATCATCAAAGTACTAAGATTCATAACTATGCCATGTAAGAATTGAGATACCCTTTAAGCATCCCAGTACCATCTGAAGCATATAGATCTGTAAACTTATTCAATGATGCAACTGCATATGATAACTATCAGAAAAATGAGCTAAAGATTTCATTTTGTTGTTTGTCTGTAGACACTTCTTTGTTTTTAGAGATAAAATTTCTTTTTGGGTTGGATAAGTATTGAAATATTACGATTCACACTTTCGGAATCTCCCAATAACTATAATTATGCCCTCTAGTGGTGGAAAAGGTTGAAAATGGCAAAATTTTAAACAAATATTGCAAGCAATGTAATTGTATAATTTGAAATTTTGGTAGTGAAATGTGAAGGTCACAACGTTTACATTAACAACAATGATTTTCACCCTTACCCTCATTTTGTGTTTTAAGGGGGAGGGATATAACTTTCTGTTTTAAGAAATTGATTAATGAAAAATGATCTTTGAGTTGAATAGGTACTAACAAAATATGATGATTCATGGTTTTCAAATCACCCAAAAGGCTTTAAATTACATCATCACAGGGCACTAAATGTAGAAAATGTAAATACAAAGTAATATCGTAAACAATATATTTATGCTCGAAATTAGAAATTCTGGTGATAGAACATGTTGATAAGAACAGACACTCAGATAACCTACTAACAGAAATATTATTTATATTCTTATGTTTTATTTAAATTGCCACTAGTCAAAATTCTACTAGTTGCTTTTTTTTAAATGTTAGTACTTAATTTTAAAATTTTTAGTAATATTTTAATATAGTAATATGTTTATTTTATTTTATACAAACTGACTGATTCAACTCTAGGAGATGGGAATGGAGGTGGCTCATTCCATAGCATGACAGGCTTGTAATTTGCAGTTCCCATGTTTGAGTCCCAGCTGGGCCAGCATTGAGATTTTTCTCTACGAAATTCCCTATCCTGCCCTCAGTCAGTAGGGGACACTGATATGCTTGGAAAGGCCACCGTCCATCAGATGGGACAGCCTTGTGTGGGAAGAGCCATACCCTGTTCTCTTTAAAAAACATGCTGGATAGCCTTTATGGGAGGCTACTATCTGTCTCATAACAGTTGTTCAGTGAGTCCCATCCCCCAACCTTCTCTGAATCTTTGGGGTCCTTGTGACCTGGCCATTTAGCTCATTGTGTGCAAGAAATTGCTACTCATAGGTAAAACAGCCCAACCCTAGAAGATGAGAAAACAACTTTTTCATTATGAGGGATAAATGAGAAATTCTTTTTGTGTTGCATAGGGCTAATAATTTACTACAATTTACTTTTTCCAGTCACCCATTAGTACCAATTACTACTATTAAAGGGTACAAAATTCAGAAAATGTAAAATTTCATTTTCTTTGAAAATGAGCATTCCATATTTCCCAGATGCAATATGTTATTCTTCTAGTTATTGCATACAGTATTGAAAATAATACACACACCTTATCCTCAAACAGCATAGGCCAGACTACTTAAATGGTGGATCGTAGACCACATCTTCTATTTTAAAAAATGTGTAGTGCCCAAACAAGATAAAAAAAAGGCAGATCGAAAATAAGAAACACATTGTATAATAGTGAGTAAGAATATTTTCCCTCTGTTTTAAATTATTTTCATCTTTTTAAGCTCACAAGATATGTTAAATGAAAATTTAATGTGATTATTACGTTTTTCATGCCAAATTTTGTAATGTGTTTCAGTTTGCCTTTTGTCTTTGAATCATTTTATAAAAATGTTTATATGTAGTCTAGTTTTATTAATTTCTTTTATATATTTGCAGCCACATGTTGAAGTAGCTCTCCAAACTACTAATAACACAATCATCAAAGCAGTTCTCATTTTTGCTGAAGGTATTTTTGATGGAGAAAGCCATGTAATGTAGGTAGAGTTTAACTTTGATACTTTAAATTGTAAACTGAGTTTCTTGGAATTGTTTCAAATATTTTTAATTTATATAATACAGATCTCAGTGAAAATGTCTACCAAAATTTATATTAATCCCTTTGTTTATGTAACTATAATGCGTTTCATTTATATGATGTTAAGCTTTGAAGAATGGTGTACTAAATGGTAGAATAAGTAGGCAAAATAACTCTCGGATGTTTATACTTACTAAATTTCGTACACTAATCATGTGAAGTTGATGGATAAAATGAATTATTTTTAATTTGTATTCACTTTTAATTATTAAATGTTTTTACTTGGTAATATTTTTATATCAGGAATTATACACCAAAGAGCCAAAACATTATGACCACCTGCCTAATATGATGTTGGTCCTCCATCTGCCACCAAAACAGCTCTTACCTGGCAAGGCATGGACACTACAAGATTTCTAAAGGTATCTTGTGATTCTGGTACCAACACGTTACCAGCAGATCCTTTAACTCTTGTAAGTTACATGGTTGAGCCACCGCAGATCTGATATGCTGTTCCTACACAAACCACAGATGCTTGATTGGATTGATGTCTGGGGAATTTGGAGGCCAGGGCAATACCTGGAAGTCTTCCTCATGTTCCACAAACCATTCTCGAGCAATCTGAGCATTGTGGCATGGCACATTATCCTACTGAAAGAAGGCACTACTAGAGGGACATGCCGTTGCCATGAAAGGATGTACCTGGTCTACAATGATGTTTAGGTAGGTGGTAGTAGTCATAGTTTTCTGCACCTGAATGACTGGACGCAGGATTTCCCAGCAGAACATTGCCCAAAGCATTACATTTCCTGTACCAGCTAGTTTTTGTCCCATGGTGCATTCTGGTGCCAATACTTTCTCAGGTAAATGACACACACTTACCTGGGTGTCCACATGATGCAACAGGAAACAAGATTCATTGGACCAGATGACCTTCTTGCAATCATTCACGGTCCAGTTTTGATGCTTGTGTGCCCACTGTAGGCACTTTCAAACGGTGAACCGAGGTTAGCATGGGCACTCAGAGTGAGCTGCGGCTATGCAGTCCCATTTTCAGCAGGGTTTGATGTACTATGTGTTGTAATACATTACTCTCATCACCAGCATTCAAATTATGGGCGAGTTGCTCCATGGTATCCCTTCTGTTGGCTCCTACCATACAGGATAGCCTTCGCTCACCTCTAGCATTGATGAGCTACGGTCAGCCCACAACTTGCTGGTGGTTCATGGTTTTCCCCACTTCGGACCACTTTTTGAAGGTACTAATCACAGCTGATGGTGAGCATCTCACAAGCCTTGCCATCTTGGAAGTACTCTGACCCGGTTGTCTGGCCATTACAATTTGGCCTTTGTCAAACTCACTTAAATCTGCTGCTTTCCCAACTGAAGAACAAGAATAACACTGGTAAACAGAGCTCAGTGTCAGGTGTTATTTATACCATTTCATGACCCACTTGCGTCATTGTTTACCTGCAATTGCTTCGATTTGCATAAAGACATGCTGGTCATATCTTTGTTTTGGCTCTTCAGTGTATAGTCCAATAATTTAATATTTAATAGTGAAATCTTAATTGCAAGTAAATGTTTCTCTAAAAATAAAGGAAAATTTATGTTTTTTAATTAGCTTTCATTCTTTAAAATTTTCAAAGTTATATATTATGTGTTGTGCTAATATGTAATATAAGATTGGTTGATTGATTTGTTCTGTATTTAATCTAGTCATCCCAAAGACAGTCAGCTGGCCTCATCAATACATATTCCTTTATGGCCCCCCAAGGATTTGCCCATAGATCTCCACATTAAAGCCATGGTTGGTTATAAAGGCAGGTGAGTAACTGCAAGATATATATTTTTTTAATTTAAAATTGAAATTAGCGATGATAAATTTCAAAATATGATTCAAAGAATGTTTAATTTGAGTTTGAAATCTCATGTACATTTGTAAATAAAGTAGCTTTGCTATTTTGGTCAAATAGTAAAACTTTATTTTTAAATAAATGATCTTATTATTTTTAGTTTGAAGGATCATTTGTTTTTGTTTTAAATTGATAAAAGAAAAGGTAATCAAAATATCAGTATAACATAGATACCAAATATATTTCATTACACATTTAGTTTTAAATTTTATTTTGTTTTCAGTTTTTTTGCACAATTTGTTATATTTTTTTACTTGGAATTTCAGTGCTTTGGTGAGCTTACTAATGTCATTAATAAGAGCATGTTATGCTATCTAAATGTGTAAATGCCATATTGTTTTTGCTGAGTATTAGCCAAGTTCAAAATAACAGTTTTAGCATGTAAAAAGTACAAGCAAAATTTTTTTTCATTTTAAATTTTGTTTTAAGGGTAATCAACATTAAATGTTGTATTTACTGTATTAAGCATTTAGTTTGCAATCTGATGATATTATTAACAGTTATTTTTTCTCTTTAGTGTGCATTATCATGTGTTTGAACTGACTCGACAGTTGCCAAGGTTTGCCATGTATTCTTTATGTACTGAGTCAAATGATGATGAACCTCAAAGCTATGTGAAATTATTTGTAAATGACAGAGTTCAGAGGGTAGGTTCATTCAGAACTATATTTCAGTAATTTTTTCCATATGTTACCCAAATCTGTAATGGCAATTTTTGTGTATAATGTTCCACTACTAGTATTATTAATGGTCAAAATGCTGCATATTCATGTATCAGCAAGTTTGGTATTTCTATCTATTCTTAATTGGAAATGGATGAAACATACCATATTGACACATGTATTTTACATTGTAAAATCCCCCCCTTCCCCCATTTCTTTAAAAGAAGACATAGGGAAAAATAATCCCTTGAATATATCTCCACTATACCACAGGCTTGCATGTTCTTTATTTTGTAGTAGTAAAAACTAATTTGTCATGTTATTTTTTGATATGGTGTTTAGTAATAAATGGTATAATAAACAGTTAAGAAGAAAGTAAATTGTTGTAAAGTAGTATTGCTTTGATTTATGACTTAAAAAAAGAATCAGGGATTATTTTTCATAAAAATCTATTGTAGTATTCCAATTTGCATACCAGCACTTTCACATAAAACATTTCCATGTATATTTCTTTTTATCAGTTGCAGCCCATCCTAATGAGCACAGAAGCAAGTGAACTTCTCATAATAATTAGGAAAAATTTTAGACTTTGGAAATAATAGTTATTTTTTCCTTTTCAAAAATTGCTTTTTATTTGTTTACTATCATGCCCCAAGAAAAGTCTGTATTTCCATCATGCTGAAGAGTTAATATGAACAGAAATGTTTCATTGTTGCATACAGCTGAAGCATGCACTAACATGTAATACTGTTTGTTATAGGGAATTATCACATGACAGAGAATGGCTATGTCAGTATACCCCAGGATTTTCTGTACTCATCACTCAAGTATGCATGTGTCAAAATGAAAGTTACTGCAGATTGGAACACATTAGCATAGGGCATGAATAAAAACTTAAATCAAAGTAATTTAAAATGGAGGCAAAATTGAGTGTTTAATTGATACAAATTTTTGACTTCCTCACTTGCTGGTTAAAATTAATTGATGGTTAAATAATTAAATAAATAAATTCCCTTTAAGTGAATGTAGGATGCTTTGAAAATATGATTGATTGGAAGTAATAGTTAATCTGAAATTTCCATTTCTTCAGGAAATGAAAGCTACCCTGTTGAGATACTGTGAAGCATGAAATAGCAGCTAAATAAAAAAGGACAGTTACTATCAGTCTAGTTACTTAAAAAAATAAACTTAAGATAAACTACAGATACGGGACAGAAAAAAGAAACAGTTCCATGTTATCTCAATAGAAAAATCACATTCAGGGTGCAATAACTTTTTCAATATGATTTTTAATGAAAAATATGTCTGAAGATAAAGTTCTCAATCAAATCTATCTAATTCTTGATTTTAAACAATGTTTGTTCAGTATTCAAAGAGTTATAAATGCTGGAATATTTAATAGGCTATAAAAAATTGGCCCCAAAATTTAATTAAAACAGGTTAAGAAATCAGTACTTGGTGCAATGCACACAATACTACTAGAGTCAACTATGATCTCCAATCTCTTAACCTGTTTTAATGTTTTAATTAAATTTTGGGATCAATTTTTTTTGTAGCCTGTTAGATATTCCAGCATTCATAACCCTGAATACTGAACAAATCTTGTTTAAAATCAAAATCTCTAATTTATCTTTAGCCATTTTTCATTAAAAATCATATTGAAGGTATTAAGGTCTGAATGTGATTTTCTATCAAGATAACATGGAACTGTTTCCATTTTTCTGTTCAGTATATGTATATATATACCCATCCCTCATTTTACATGGCTTCAATTTTACACAGTCAAGAAAATGCATCCAGTTTCATTTTGTGTGATTTTTTGACTCAGTTTACATTTTATGGATTTAGATTTTGATTTTAGGAATGTGGATATAATACATAGTATGAAGTTGGATTGGGTTGTTTTACCTCTGAGCAGCACTTTTATTTTTGCACACAATGGTAGGGTTTTATGTAAAATGGTGACAATGGATTAAATGGCCAAGTCATAAATACCCCAAGGTTCAGAGAAGGTTAGGGGAAGGAGGAAACATTGGACAGCTATTATGAGACAAATGAAAGCCTCCTGTCAAGACAATCCCCCCCCCCCCCCCCCCGAGTGGGACCTCCTTGACGAGGGGGGGAGTGCTTACGGTGCCTCTGAGAAGTTGGGCTCAGATCGCTGGCACTCTGGAGTTCTTGAAGTCTGGTTGAGGGCCAGTAGACTGGTTGACGCTCGGCAGTCCAGTCGGCTTATTGACTTGTCCCCAGTGAAGCTGGGGGTTGCAGCCTCAGTTGAGGCACCGTTCTAAGGGCCTCGGACAGGGCTTGGGGGAATCCTGTCTTCTGCAGGCTCATTGGGGAGTACCGCGGACTTCATACACTCGTCCATGGGCTCTTTGATGCGGTCTCTGTGATATCGGGGTGGACGGATGTTCACTGGGGGACTTCGGCCCATTCACAATGGAGAGGTAGAAGTTGGAGGCTCGCGGCTGGGAGTGACTACCCTGGTCAACGGACTTATCGATGGAACAGCCAAACTAAGAATCCCACAGAATTAGTTTGGCCATATATAGCTTTTGCAGTGGAGGAACTTGGGTTCCTCTGTGAAGTGGGGTCCGGGTGCTGCAGTGATGTAAGCCCCGGTAGGCTAACGGCTTTGTCGGGGTTGTTTGAGGGCCGCCGGCTGGGTTTGTCTGGTTACTGGCAAGGTGTCCCCGAAGCGGCTTCGGCACGGTTAAGGCCGAGATGGCGAGCAGGCTGTGTTGCCCGGTTGAAGGTCATGCTGAAAGGATTGGAGCCCCGATTAGACGTGGCCTATCGATGGAAGTGCCTAGGAGCCTCTGCTGCAGAGGTCTCAAAAAGTTAGGACTTCTATTTATTTTTCTGGCTCAAAATTCAAAAGATACCATCTTTTATTTTATTGTTGGCAATTATCTGGACAAAATTCAGTGAGTGTTGGGCATATTCCTAGGCACCACTCAAAATTTTAAAAGATCCCACTCTCACTCACCTCAATGATTATCTCTACAGGTAGGCAAATAAATCCCATGCAGTGCTTCTCTCTTCACAAAGGTCTTCTCCCGCTGTAGGCAGATACAATGTAAGGTAAGCTTAAACTGTCAGGAACCTTTTTAGTCGATGGTGGTTTCAGTGACAACTCCCTTAAGGTGATATGCAGTTGTAGTACTGTGGTGCACCGGGATTGTCACGGCATATTTCGTTGTCAAGACAATCCAGTATGTTGAGTAATGTGCATAGGGTATGGCTCTCCTGCATATGGGGTCACAGCCTAATATGCCATCTGATGGACAGCAGTCTTTCCAAGCTCAGCAGTGTCCCCTTTCTGAACAAGTGCAGGGTGGGAGTTCAGCAGACTACTGCTGGCCAGTTGGGACTCCAACCTGGGAACATCATATTAATAGCTTGGCACACTATCAACTGAGTATATATATGAATTATGATGAATATATTGTGAAGTAATAAATATTGAGATAAACTCAGATAAACTCGACGGTTCAACATCCAGTAATAAATAGGCACTTTGACATCGATTTCAATTTTAGAGGAAAAATTGTTTTGAGCCAGGTGGGATATGAACCCACGACCTCCTGATAACATGTCAGGTACTCTGGACCACTGAGCTACCGGCCGCCAATCAAGATCTCTAATTAACGCTATGAACATTCCCTTTATGTCACATATAGGCATTATTTTAGGCAATTTTTAGCCCTAGCAGCCTTTTATTTGCCAATAGATGGAAAGCATGTCTTACAAGTATGCTAATGATAATAAATATTGATATAAACTCAGATAAACTCTATGATTCAACATCCAGTAATAAATAGGCACTTTGACGTCGATTTCAGTTTTAGAGGGAAAATTGTCTTGAGCCGGGTGGGATATGAACCCACGACCTCCTGATAACATGTCAGGTGGTCTGGACCACTGAGCTACCAGCCGCCGATCAAGATCTCCTCTAATTAACGCTATGAACATTCCCTTTATATCACATATAGGCATTATTTTAGGCAGTTTTTAGCCCTAGCGGCTTTTTATTTGCCAATAGATGGAAAGCATGTCTTACAAGTATGCTGATGATAATAAATATTGAGATAAACTCAGATGAACTCGACGGTTCAACATCCAGTAATAAATGGGCACTTTGACGTTGATTTCAATTTTAGAGGAAAAATTGTCTTGAGCCGGGTGGGATATGAACTCACGACCTCCTGATAACATGTCAGGTGCTCTGGATTGGCTGCCGATTAAGATCTCCTGTAATTACCTGAGTTTATCTCAATATTTATTATCATTGGCATACTTGTAAGATATGCTTTCCATCTATTGGCAAATAAAAAGCCGCTAGGGCTAAAAATTGCCTAAAATAACACCTATATGTGACATAAAGGGAATGTTCATAGTGTTAATTAGAGGAGATCTTGATCGGCGGCCGGTAGCTCAGTGGTCCAGAGCACCTGACATGTTATCAGGAGGTCGTGGGTTCATATCCCACCTGGCTCAAGACAATTTTTCCTCTAAAATTGAAATTGATATCAAAGTACCTATTTATTACTGGATGTTGAACTGTCAAGTTTATCTGAGTTTATATCAATATTTATTATCATTAGCATACTTGTAAGACATGCTTTCCATCTATAGGCAAATAAAAAGCCACTAGGGCTAAAAATTGCCTAAAATAACGCCTATATGTGACATAAAGGGAATGTTCATAGCGTTAATTAGAGATCTTGATCGGTGGCTGGTAGCTCAGTGGCTCAGAGCACCTGACATGTTATCAGGAGGTCGTGGGTTCATATCCCACCTGGCTCAAGACAATTTTTCCTCTAAAATTGAAATCGATGTCAAAGTGCCAATTGATTACTGATATTGTGAAGTAGCAGTGGCAAAGTGTCAAGTGAGACTGTTAGACTGCCATCCCAAAGTAAAATTCAATTAAATGATTCTTGTTGATATATGTTTTCAGTAATAAATACATAATTCCTATATTAATAAAATCGTCCTCCACAGCAAGTTACATATATATATTTTTTTGCTAAAATTGTATTCTTCCCATTTTAATGCAATCTGTTTCATGACATCTTAATGAAATAAAACCTGTTTTGGATTGGCAGTGAGATCTGACTTTTCTAGACTGAATTCTTTCAGGCTAGTAAAAACCATGTTGTATCACATTTTTAGTAGCAAGTTTAATTTTGTAGACTTATATAGGCTAAATACAGCTTATTCATAAGTACACTCTTTCACAAAATATCATATAAATATTCATTTTTCACAACAAAGTATTAAGTCGTGATAAATGCTTAATTTATATTTTGAATTCAATAGTGTATGCCTGCATTAACAACATTTTTTTGGGGATTGAAAAAAAATGTATGAGAAATTAATCTAAGTTTATCTCAATTAGTGCAAATAAAGTAAAAAATAATGTTACATTAATGTTTATTATAACTGGTGAACTGAAATTTGAGATTAAATAAGTATAAATAAAACTTTCAGTGTATGTTTGTTATTAATAACAAGATTTTTTTTTTCAACCTATCCCTTTTTTCCCATAAGTTCTTGGCTTGATTTGCACAGTTCCAGTTTATATGGTAATTTTCCAAAACCTATCTATTATGTAAATTAAAGGATGGATGTATAATATCCTACTGCAATATGAAACAAAATCAATATGAAAGATCACCGAATAGTATTGAACCCTGTGTTAAATGCTAATAAGGTGTTTTTAATGCTCTCATCCTAAGGCAAATTGTAGTGTAGCATTTTCATTTTTGACTATTGATTGAAAGGGCAGAAATCTGACCATGACTGAAACTTTTTCACAAACTGTTTTTTTCTGCTTCTTTTACTTGACAAGAGGTGTTATATTCAAAACAACACCTCTTGTCAAGTAATTTTTTTACAATTTATTAGTAATGTAAAAGCTTACTCTAGGAGCAATAGTTTTAATACTTTTGGAAGCACATGCTCAGTTCACTTAACCCCCTAAAGTGTCAGGTTTCTGAAACTGGTTTCACTCTGGTGGCAAAGTTAATTTTGAAGTGTTTTCAGACAATAAAATGCACAACTTTAGAACCTCATCCTAAGTAAATAATGAAGGGAAATACACATGTTAAATATCAAAAGAAAGCATTTAATTGTGATTAATAAAATGGCAAAAATTATAAGAAAAATAAAATAGTAGTTAAAGTTTTTAAACTTTTTTTAAAATATTGGAAAATTTTACTGTACTTTTTTCTATTTATAATTCAGAAAAAATTGAAAAAAAAAATGGATTATTATCATTTTTTTTTCAAATTATTTTATTATTCTGATATAAATAAGTTAATAATATTTTCATTAATGCTTTAATCTTTCATTTATTTAGTGTTTTCTAAATTTTTTGGTGATTTATGTAAATGACACATAATGCATATGCTTTGATTTTTGACGATCGGCAAACTCTAAGCCTAAGGAAAATAGTGTCCTAAAAATTCGTTTCAATTTAAAAACACAATAATTTAAATGAAAACAGAAATTTATTAAAAAAGATAAAGAACTGTGAAAAATATTGAATAAAAATATTTCAAAAGCATTAAAGTTTCACTCAAACACTGAAATTGTGAACGAATCATTTTAATATAAAGCTGCATAACTACTACAGAAAAGTTTGTTTTTAAAATTTTGGCAAAATTTTCGGTTAAAAAATGCAATATCCTAATGTTAATTAGTGTATTTGGTTAAAATATCATCAAAATTATCACTAAAATAAGTTCTACCTTTTAAAAATAGTTACTTTTAGGCTAATTGCGTAATCCTGATTCTTCTGATATTGGCCATTAGAGATCACCAGCGACTTTATTTTCGATCATTTCAAATTATTCTTTATAATCACAGTATTACATTTGAAAAGGCAGTAAAAAATAATTCCAGAAACACCAGAGTAAAAATGAAGTCTTTGAATCAAAAGTCAGTAAAATATTGACTGAAAGCATTTGGCAAAGTTACAGGATGACACAACTTCTGGTAGTAGTAATAAAATCAATAACAGACATTAAAAGTTTAGAAAGCATTACAACTTTGCTGCAGCTATAAATAGGTCAACATACCAGAAATCAAAAACTGATCAATAATCTACTACTGTAAGACAGAATAAAGGCATAAACTAAATCATCGCTATGATGCTATTATGGGGATTCAACATGTGTGTACGATCAATGCAGGCTCAAGTTAGTTTATTTTTTTTTTACTTTTTCATAATTTTTTCAAGCAGAATCAACAGGGAAAAATATATATATCATAGACTGAAATGTTATTTTCAAGATTTGATTAGAAACAGTTTTAAAAAATGCCAATTTCTGTTAAAAAATAAAAATAAAATTTACCATCTTGCACTACAAAATGGTAGACGACTGATGGCTCCCAGAATCAGAAAAGTGAAAATGGTACACTCAGCTATGGCATTCTAAGGGTTAATTGGTTAAAATCTTAATATCTTAATTTGATTTTGTAAGTATTCATGAGATCAATCATCAACAATCTCTTAGAAATGGCATGTAGAAATAGGCACTTGACTTATAATCCTAAACATCCTTGTTAGTGAAAAATGAGCATGGCATAAATAGCTCAGATAAAAGCACCTCACTTGTAATCAGGTGAAGGATTGTATTCTATTTGAGTCAAAACTAAATTTTTTTACCAACTCTGCAGTTGAATGGAATTGGAATGTCTTATTATCTTTAAAAAATTAAAATAAACTATTATCTCAGACAGAGTTCATTCTTATATTTACACACACTGAAAGACAGTAATATTTGTATTTAAACTAATTTCAACTGAAATAATATTGCATATAATATTAAATCTTACTCATTCTGCAGTCATGTTTTAAATAAAACTAATTTTGTATTTAGAAGAAGAGAGTGCTAATTTTGAGACTTTATGTATGGAGGTTGCATATTTAAGTATAACTTAATAGGATTGTGTAGACTTTGGGAAATGTGAGAGATTCACAGAGTAGGTGAAAAATAATTACTTTTAAATAATGGAAGTACAGGGTGGCATATTTTCAACAATTATGTAAATTCTTAGCCGCAATTTGCATATTGTGTTTTTCAAATTCTCATTAATTCAAACTCGTAATGATAATTATCGATTATATAACTCATAAGATATAAATATATATGAAACTTATATGATAATTATTGATGCTACAAGATATGAACAGCTGCTTGAGGGGGTATTTATTTTTATTTATTTATACATGAAATATTAAGAGACGAACAGCAAGCAAATGGCAGAAAAATAACTAAGAAATATAGGTATGCTGTTTTTTTTATTTATAAAATGTTATAAATAGTAATTGGTAATTTTTTATTCAATAGGTAGTGATGTGGATTAACCAAAATTTTCTGCTGATGGAAGATCTGGAAATTGTTGGGCAGCTTAGTGTAAGATTTTTATCTCTCCGTACTCAGCAACCTTTAATCATTACTATGGACTCTTCTGCAGAGGTAAAAAATTAACGTTTTCTAATATAGTTCTTATAGCAAAAATATATTCATAGTATCTTCTTATTCTTATGATGTAGGGTAAGTATTTCATCTGTGATATTTAATCATATAAATCTATATACAAATAAATATTTAGCCCTACTATCAAGTAACTAACTTGATAGAATGAATATTAGAATAGTTATGAATATTAGGAGAGAAATTAAGCTAACAAGAAGGGAAAATATAACCATCTCAATGTTATTTTTAACACTAATTATCCTTTAAGCAGCTGCTTTGCTACAAAGGTCTGACAGGAACCTCAGTATAAAACACAATTTAAAAGGTCTTAGAGGAAAACAAGACTTCCAATAAGACAACACAAGAAAATAATTCATATTTAATTCACAGTCTATTAGTACTAGTTTCTAAAAATGCACTCTATAACTGTTTAAACATAGTGAAAAGTCCTCGAAAGTTCTGTCGACGAATACCCATACCTTTTTTTTGTAGTATGGCAGGTCTTGTTGCAAGTGTTTCATTCTGTGGAAATGTTTTCCATTCACAGTTCATTTAACATTGCACTTTTCATCCAAAGGCAATACATACATACAGTGCATTAAATCTGTTCTGCGGAGATGATCTATATCTTTTACTTTTAAAATTAAAAAAACACCATATTAGATTATTCTACATATTTTGGCATCCATGGTGCTTTTCTCAGGATGGTTGACGAAAGGCAGAGATTTTCATATCAGTTATATTTAAAACTTTTTGTGTGCAGGTGACTCTGGGTTATTTTGAGCCATGGATGAGTTGGTGTTTCTTAGGGTTTTCTTTTTTTATTGTCTAGTAATAATTTCCAGGGTTATGGGGAAGTATTATTTCATCATTGCAGCAACTGCTTCTATTTTTGTATATGGCATATATTTCTGAGAGATTAAGTTGGTATTCAGTTCATGGGTTTGCTAGTATTTCTGCTTTTTTGAAAATCTGGTATTGCATTTTGATATGCTGCAATTTTTGCAATTGCCATGATTTTTGTCCTATTTTAATATCTCTTTTGTGCTTGGAGAATTTTTTTTTTTCACATGAGCATTTGGTTTTCCCTATGTATTGTTGTGTTAAGTCCTGTAGTTTAATTAATGATTGGGATAATTGATTTAATTTCTCATGCTGCCACTCCAAATAAAAAATATATCATCGATATATTGACCTTATAAGAGAGGTAAAATTGCTGCTGAGTTTAATAATTTTGTTTTGAGGTTGTTCTTCACACTTTTTAATATGCAGAGTTTGAATGATAACCTACAAATATTTATTGCTCAATGACAGAGAAGTTTAATTTTTATCTTAATGAAGAGAATTAATATCTTCCAACACAAGTTGAAAGAAATCTTCTGTATACTAAATCTTTGTATTTGAAAACAAAATGCATATTCATTCTTGTTGTTTCCCTTTCAGGTGTTTATAAAGACTGATGATATGGAACTTGCTGGAGAGATAATTCAGTCTCTTGCACAGTATTTGAATATTGATGATCTTCAAGTTACTTCTCATTTCCCTCAAGAGATTGAAACTCTCAATAGTTTATTGTCTAAGGTATGTTTTAGCATTAGTATATTGCTGTTCTTTAATTGCAACAAAGCAAAAATTATTATTCAATGATTGAGTGTCATGAAACTCTATCTATAAACTATGTCTTAGTTTGTTTTTTTTAATTTAAATATGGTGTACGGAGTGTTTTTAGATATTTGACATTTATTTAAACTTCAGCAAATTTTATTTTCCCCAGCTTCTAATTATATGATTAATTCAGCTGTTCATTCAATACTGAATTAATTATGGTTCATATAAAAATACTATGCTTCCTGTTCAGATATGAAATATTCAAAACCCAAGTGCTTTAAATTAAGTGTTTGCATATTTCATTTAATCATTATGTAAGTATATATAAAATTGTATTTTATTTACTATCACAGTGAAATCAGATTTTAGCTAAATTTTCTTTCTACATAGTCAGTGGAGTAAATGTGTTGTTCGATGACACATTTAAAATTAGATTTTAGCTTTAAATTGATTTTTATTCTTTTCAAAATAAAATTTTCTGAAATAATTTCACTTGTACTGTGACTGCCTCGTATATTTGATGTTAATTTACAATACATTGGGCTATTTTAATGCTTGGAAAGGTTAACTAAGAAGACTAACTTACATATTAAATCGCTTATGTTAAATAGGCTAAAATGAGGTATTAATTTTGTAATTTCAAAATAACTATATTTTTTCTAATTATTAGTTGAGACTTCACTACATAATTAGTTTATAACATAGTGTTAAACAGTGGTAACTGCTGGGACTAATAAAAAATTCCCTGAATAAATGATGAAATAATAAAATTATCTGATTTACTACAAGTAATAATACATACACTGAAGGACAATTTATTATACACATCCACCTAATGACGTTGTCCACCTTTAGTGCTATGGCACAGATTCTGTCAGGTGTCAAAAATATTCAGCTGTTCATTGCTTTCAGGGCAGCTGCCCACAAAGTGCCAAAAATTGCTGGTGATGGGTTTTGGGCTCTAATGCATGACTCAATAAGGTTCAGATCCAGAGAGAGAGGGCCATTCGAGGGTTGTGAACTCGCTGTTATGCTCCTCCAACTAGTCATTCACCAAATGGAAACAATGAGATTGGGCATTGTCTTGTTGAAAGAAGGGATCCTGCTATGGGAAATGGAAGCTATGAATGGATGTAGGTGGTTGGTGATTATGTCAGTGCAGCCTTGTATGGTCATGGTCATCTCAACCCCAAGTGGTCCACGTAAACATGCCCCAGAACACTGCACCGCTTCCAACAGCTTGTAGCACCCTGACTTGAGAGTTTGGGTCCATGGCCTCGTGATCTACACCACACATTCAACCTCACATTGCCATTTTGTAGTTGGAACCTCAATTCATTGAACCAAGTTACCCATTTCCAGTCTTTCATTGTCCATTGGCAATATTCCTTTGCCCACTACAGCCTCATAGCCCAGTTAACAAAGGTACTTAATAAGGGTTTTTGCACAAACCTTCATAGCTGCCCTGTCATTGAATGCCAACATTATCATCTGCACTGAGGACCTCCATTCCAAAGATACAGGAAAGGCTGCTCTCACCTCAAACATCAACGGCTCAGTTACAGCCACATTTTTCCGGCAGCTGCAGGATAACCAGATTTACTGATAAAAAGTGAAGTTTTTGGGTTGCTCTTTGTCATAATTAGTAAGTTGAGTCTGTGGCTGAAGTACTATTCTGCTCAATTGCTGTATCTGGTTATTACCATTTCCATTCTCTTTAAAATTTCTTAGAGGTTTTTTTTTTTACCAAAGTGCTATTTATGTGTAAATATGTTACAGTTGTTTAGAATTTAATTGTGGTTCATAATAAATATATTATCAGTGCATATTAATGACATTACTGTCTTTTTCTTTTTGAGGCAGGTTGATGAACATCAGTCGGTGCGCCAACAGCTTTCTGCTGATATGGCTGATAATTCAAGCCTTATTCGAAGCTTGGTTGTTAGAGCAGAAGATGCACGTTTAATGGGAGACTTGTAAGTTTCTTCTATGTGGAACTTAACTGGAATTTTCAAATCTATATTAAAACACAAATAATCAAGTTTTCAGTATATTTGATTCAAATTATCATTTGTTTTAAATTTTGATAGAGAACCTTTTTCTAATTTCTGACACTGTATTTTTCTTGTTTGAATGTTACAAATAAAATTAATCACAGTGATATTGTATTTCTAAAATTTAATTTCATAAAATCACTGTATGATTTGAGTTAAAATAATTGTGATGCTACATCTCAGTTAAATATTCACCTTAAGCATTATTCTACTATCTTATGTTAATAAATTGCAGCTAAGGATCAATAATGCTGCTAGAACAATAGTTCAGGTACCTTTAGTAACTTCTAATCTGAATCAGCTCCCAGCTAACATAAATAATCTTGTATATGCTCACTTCGGGACTGATAACTTACACAATAAGTGGAAATCACAGTTGTAGATTATCCCTCAACAGATTCCCCACCAGTGCAGCAAATCAGGATTTAGTATTCATAATCATAAGCATATAGACAATGCTGAATGTTTTAAATGGTTGCCAACTAGATAATTTAAATTTGTCCATTCCATACCAAAATGGGGAAACATTTAAAAAAAAGAGCTTTAGAATTCCTAATTAATAGGCATTATTTATCTGGCAGCTGTCTTCTGTTTCATCTTTAGAGAGAATACCCTTTGATAAGTACTAATGGCATACACCTCGATAAGTTAGGGTTGGATATTAGATAATATACTTGTCCTGTTTTGTGAATCAACTCACAGGAATAGTGTCCAATTCACCTTCCAATATATTTCTAGCTATGATTTATAAGCCAAATCAACAGGTATATAATTGTTTCAACTTTAATTGAAATTTTCACTGTTAATTAAAAATAAAATATTGTTATGACAGATGAACATGTGACAATGGTTTGTGCCAGGTGAATCCTGAATGCTCGCCTATGCTTAGCATGACGATTTACATTATTAACTGTTTAGAATGAGGATGCTTTGAAAAAGTAAGAATTGTGAAAGAAAGCAAAAGGATATAGTGGATTAGTGAAGGAAGAAAGATATGGTATATTAAAATTAGTGTTGTGTAATGTTATGTAAGAAGACTGCTCTTATTTGATTTAAGATGAAACCTGGTTCCAGTGGTAAAAAGGAATTGACAGTAATGTTTGTTAGTGGATCCTCTATCAGGGGAGATCAATGTTAAACGTTTCACATATATAAGGTATAAAGTATTATTAAGGTTAATTTGTGTTACAAATGAGATTCAATACAAAGTGGTTTGCCTTTATGCTAAGGAAAATAGAAATACGTGTGTTTAGATAAAATTGATTAATTTGTAATAATTTTGTGCCATTGTAATATATTACATCATTCATACTTTAGTGGTGTACATATATGCTATTTATGAACTCACGCTAAGTCTTCATCTCGCTGAATTCATATCAATATATAAAAAAATGGTTTCTTTTGGATAAAAGGGAAATTCAAGTGTAGTGTAGTTGCAGCCTATTTTTCTTTTGTTCACACAATGGACCTCAGGAAACAACTTTTTTTTTCTGACACATTAAGAATTAATAAAGCACAATAACTGAACCTTTATGAAGTCTTCAACTTACATAAAGGTTCAGTTCTTGCCGACCTTAAGTAAATTCGGGTCCCATATTAAAAATGTGCACTCACACTATTTTTCACTTCTTTATCTCACTAATAGTTATTATGTTTTGGTACTTTACACTCTTCTTTAAAAGAAATATTTATTTATTATGAATTTTACATCCATTGTACATTGTTGTTACATCCATCATTTCCCAAGAAATGCATTTAATAAAAAAACTGCAAATGTAATTACACATGTAATTTATTTGTTATCTCATCTTAATACATTCATAGTTTGAAATTTACATAAAGGTCAGTTCAAAAATGAATTAAAAGTGTAATAAATACAAAAAACAAAAATTAATCCTATGTGGACTGAATGACAGGCAAACATGAACAAACGTGCATTGAAAGGGACATCTTTTGTGCATGTGCTCTTCTAACTCTTATGATTGACTTAAATTTTTTTCCACTTCAAAACTTGTGTAAGTCAGAGACTGTCTGTATTCTAGAAGCCCTGTTGGTAAATAATGAACATGAGTCATAACTTGTAGTATATATATATTGTAGTAGTATACCAGTTAATATTGTTTTATAGTAGATAATCTATTTAGAATAATATGAAAACTCACATCTCGTAACATGATTTCCATATACTTTCACTATACTATGCTAATCAGACGCTACATAAAAATTTTATGTTTATTGGTTTCAGATTTATGTTTATGTATGAAATCTAAAATATGTAAATGATTAAAATTATTAAAACAATACTTCTATTTCAGCAAAGCTATGCGGCGCTGGTATCAGGAACTTCATGCTCTAAATCGTGAATTGATAAACAATTACAAAATACGTTCTAACAACCATGAAGAACTGATGGCTAGCTTAAAACAGGTTAACCAGATTATCCAAAGAGCAGGCAGACTTAGAGGTAATTAATATTAATTATTAATATGTAGTTGTCTTAAATTAATATTAATTATTAATTTGTAGTTGGCTTAAATAGAAGGGTACAGGAGTAATTTTAAGAAAATTCACATTCTAGCTAAAACAGGTTTTAGTTTAGCATGTCATCAGAGAGAATTTTTGTTTCTATCCACCCAGTATATTTATACTTTTCTGATATAACCCATGGACTCCTAAAGCTTATTTCAGTCTTATGAATTAAGGATTTTAGAATGTTGTGTGAAGACTGGAAAGTGCAAAAACGGTTGCTACTTTAAATGGTGTAGGTGTCTTAGTCAGTTTAAATAGAGGAGGGTGTCTCAGTCAGTAGTTTCCAAGATCATAATCTGATGTTCCCAGGTTTTGAACTAAATCACTACTTACCTATAGTAACATTTCATACATTAACCCTCACTCTGCTCCCAGTGAAAAAGCCACTGTTCATCAGATGGGATGTTAAGCCACTTCACCTGTGCAGGAGAACCATCCCCTGTGCAAGTTAACATGCTAAATAACCATGACAGAAGGCTTCCATCAATCTCCCAATAACTAACAAGTTAGTCCACTACCCAGCTCTGAGCCATTAGAATCCTATATCCTTGAAACCTGGCCATTCAGCCCACTGTATGGTAAAAAGTGCCACTCAGAAGTAAAAGCATCACAAGAACCATGAAAAGGAAATAAATATAGTTTAACTTAAAAAAAAAGGTAATATTATTTTATGTAAGTATAATCATAGTGTGAACATTAATGTTGTATAAAGTTTTTTATAACCATTGTATAATAATACAGTGCTTAAATAGATTAATTAAATAGATTTTTATGCTATTGAGTTAATATTGATTAATAATAGAATATTACACAGATAAATTTCTTTTGTAAATACCCTAATAAAGCTCTACAAGTTCATTAGCAATATTAGTATGTTTCCTACTGCTTTCTAATTTCCCACAGCTTATTAGTCTTTACATATTGCTGCTTCATGAATCTTTCAGCAAATCTCTTTTGCAATGCAAATTTCATTGCAGACTTTTGTGTGCTAAATTTTTTTTGCATGTCTTGTGTACTAAAATATTTCTACATATCTGATTTGTATTATTGTCACTTGTTTTATAACATATGTAAATTTATATAATACAAATATAAATCAACACGTAAGATTTTGATTTTGTTTGAAAGTTTAGTATTAGTCGAAATTTTGATTTCATTGATTATAAAATTATGCATTTTGTTATATGTATATAAGTATTGTTATATGTGTATAATTATTATTTGATAGTTATTCTCATATTTAAAAATAATTTTTAACATCTTTCCACAGTTGGCCGGCCAAAGACACAAGTAATCAATTCTTGTCGGGCTGCTATCAAAAACAATAACGCTAGTGCTCTAATCAAAATAATAAATACAGGAGAAGCATAATATGAAGAAAACTGCTCCTGTTTATGCTATGCACATATATCTGATTAATAACATTGTTTTTGTAGATTGTAATTTGAATCTGGTTCAAATTTGATTTCTGTTGATTCACATACACTGTGTCAAAGCACAAAGCCAGTATAAGCTTAATAAAAGTAAATAAAATTGAATATCACTATATTAAAATTTTTATAGTATAGCATCATTAGTAATCTTTATTAATGAAAACTATATTATGCCAGGTACTTTTAAGTGATCTGTTGTGTTACCATGAATAAATAGCCAATCAAGTGTTGTAATGAAAAATATTGTTATCAGAATTAGCTGCAGCCAAAAGTTTTATTGCTATTCATTTCATTTCCATTGTAAAACTAAATGCTATAATCATGAAACAAATAATTTTAGCAAAACAAAATGTTGATCTCTTGATTATAATTACATACAGCATATACAGTGATTGTAATTTGAGTGTAATTGTTGCACTATCTTGATACTAATAATATGATGATGCATCAAAATAAAACAAAAGAAGCCTTACCACAAATTAATGTATGGAAATTTTATTAGAACATATAAGTTTACCTAATACCCCTTGTTTATCAGATTTATTAATTTTAAAAGCTGAAGTTTCTGTAGTTTTCTATGTTCATTCTACCTCAAGTTTTTTTTATGATGCATTTTATTAAAGCATCAATCAAATACGCAAAAACTGATTATGAACATTTATGCATATTTTTATTCAGTGCATATCAAAATAAGCTGTCCCATGGCCGAGTGGTTAGCGCGCTTGGCTACTGATCTAAGGGACCTGGGTTCGAGCCCCGGGTAAGGCATGGCTGTTTGCGTCGTTTTTCTGCTGAGGTCCTGCCATCCTCACAGACCTTCTACTCTGGCATGTAAACTGACAGGCTCCTGTCAGACCTCTGTGAGCAAGCAGCTGCTTGAGGGGGTATTTCTATATATATTATATATCAAAATAAGAACCATTCATAAAAATACTCTGAAATAATTCGTTTTGAGAACTTCTTGCTAGTATTTGAGTAGCGAATTTTTTTCACAATTTATTTTGTAACTATAGAGTGATATTATTTCTATCATTTTAACTTGTGTCTCATAAATAACTTTTATCAGACAAGGATTTTTTTGTGTGTGAAATATTTCTAGTCATGCTTCATTTTTCTCCTTTTCATTCATTTTTTTCAAATGGTGTTTCCCCATATTTATTAACATCCTAAATACCCTAGTACCAAATATACTTGAAAATAGGTGATCATTGATAAAATGTTTTATTGGTTTAAGTTTTAAATTAAAATTTTGATCATGTGAAAGTGTTATGTTCTTTAGCCTTTATGTTGTTCGTTCTTAAAGCTCAATGTGTTTTGTGGATCAAATATCCTCATTATACCTCTAACTAATAAATTGAACCTGGAGTGGTTGGCCTTGAAACTTTTTAAATTCAACCACAATATCTTAGGTATTTCAGTATTATTATTGGTAATTTCATTTGTCAGATCCTATTATTTCGCTTTCTGCTACAGAAATTTCTTCCTGGATTCAAATAGGCATAATTTTTTTTTTTAGGTAATCATCTTTGACATTTACAGTTCTATTCCAGGAGTTGTAGCCAGATTCAGATTTAGAGAGGTGCAGTTTTTGTTTTTAGAGTTGGTTAAGTTTTAAAAAAAATAAAGGAATTAAAAAAGAAAGGTGAAAATTGCTTTGGTTATAGTGTAACAATAGATATAACTTTCCATAAATGTCTTAGTATTAGATAGTCTAAATTTTCCTTTAATTTTTGTACTTTTGAAAAGATTTTAGTGTAGCCAGTTGCAACTCAGCATTTTAATATAACCTCTTTCTGTGTGTCAGTATGCTTATGAATAGACTATTCGAGTAAATATAAACATAGTGAATATTTTGAATATATTGAACAGATATACATTTAGAATATTATATTATGAAATTACTCTCAGATGTACAAGTAATAACAAGGTTAGAAAAGCCAGAATCCTATTTACATTTAAAAAGTCAATTTTTAACCTTTTCCACTCTAAAAATTCTAATCTATCAGCACCAAGGATGAATTGAATTCTTCCTTTGAAATAATTTTGTTAAAAAAACTAAAGAATATTTTACTTGTTAGTGTACTATGAAGTTCTTCCACAACTTCATAGCACACTTATTTTTACATTATAAAGGAAATATTGAATTTAGGGAAACAGTTTAAAATTTTTTAGTGTATTTTGACATAGAATTAGCCATTAGTTTGTGAAAAATTGCATAAATGTCAGCAAAGCATATGAGAAATGCACCCAATAAACATCATGCGCAATCTTATTTTTATGAAAAAGATATTCTGAGTATAATATCTGTTTCTGTTGTATATCCTGAATGCAGTATTTTTTGCTCTTGGTAGACTATATTCAAGTCTCTAATATTTACTTCCCTGGAGATTCAAATTATAGAAGTCTATATATATATTTGATATTCTGAAATAAATTAAATCAGTGGATTTGGAAATAGTGAACAATTATCAATATTCATATTCCATTTTCTTTTCAACTTTCAGTGCTTCAAGAAATTTTAAAATGCTTATTCAAAAGTCTGCTTTTTAGGTAAAAAAAACTATATTTTTATTTCAAAGTATTTGTGGCATGAAAATTTAAACATACCAAGACCTCATATTTAAAAGTGCATTATGCAGTGAAAGAGTGGTTTTAAAATTGAAGGTTAACATTAGATGTGTTTATAAAGTCTAATTTATGTAATGGACAACTAATCAGGTTTACTTTTACCTTAAAGTTTTCAATGTTTTGTATTTTTTCAGTGTTCAAAAATATTTTCAAGGATTTAATCGTAAATTTATACACTTGAGTGTATAAATTTACGATTAAATCCTTGAAGTATAAAAATATAAAACTCAAGTTTTAGTAGAAACTTGAGTTTTATATTTTTATTTTTTGTCGAATGAAAATGCCTAACTTATACACATAGAAATTTACCCCAAAGTGCAGAGTAGCAATGTACTAAGAACTTAAAATTTTTGTTTGATGCATTCAAAAAATTGTGTGCAGTGTATAATTTTTGTTGTAAATACAAATAGCAGAAAAGATGGTCAAAATTAAAGTGGGAAAGCATTGAATAAATATTTATACCAAAATTTATGTGGTATGACGGTAACATTTGTTACACCAGAAAATGAAATTTGCGTGGTGTAACAATATAAACTGCTTTACAATTAAAGTAATGCATTCTGTTGTGATTATTATTACTTATGATACACGAGTTGAATTCTTATAAATTCAAGATGCAATTGTAATTTATATTCAGCTATTGTTATTTTCATCCTCTGCCAGTGTCCAAGCCGTCCAGTTGTTTCAAGTGTAAGAATTTTATAAAAAAAAAAATTACGATCTATTTATTTTGTACAAATTTCGCAATAAATTATGTATTTTTTTCCGTTAAAGTTATTATTCTTTATCCTTAGTTTAAATCTGCCCGCAAAACTCCCCGCCCTGTCTATGGTCGGTAGGGGACACCGATGGGCATGGCGTCGTCCATCGGATGGGGTGTTAAGTTGCGACTCTGTGTGCGGGAGAGCTATATCATGTGCACGTTAAAGAACATGCTGGATGGCCTTGACGGGAGGCTACCATCTCTCTCCCAACAGCTGTTCGAGTGGGTCCTCTCCCCAAACCTTCTCTGAGCCTTCGGGTCCTTTGTGACCTGGCCATTTAGCCCATGGCTGGAAAAAAAGTGCCAATCAGATGTAAAACAAACCAAAGTTCAAATCTGATACTTTGATGGAAGCATACAGTGTTTCATTTTCACAACAGAAATACTGCTGTATACCTATGATTGATGAGCATCATCTGTATGCTTGACCTATCCCACAGTGGTAGAGCCAGGACAAAAATGAGGTGTGGGCAAGATCCAGTAAGTTATATTCCTCATCAGATAAGATGTTTAATGTTCCACAAACAATAATGAGTTTATTGGCAATAGTATATGCTGTATATTACATTAAACGCTGGGTTCTAGATTAAATTACAGTTAGGTAATAGTGCAAAATTGGATGAGTCAGAGAAGGATGCTAGACTTCCCGGAATCTGCAGGATTGGGCATCGCAGAGTATCAATTTGTCTTGCTTCCGCCATCAACCTTCAAATGTCTCGTGAAATTCATTCCTACATAATGAGCTAAAATGTTTGTGTCTTTGCTATACAAATATTTGATGTTCAGTCGAACTCCGTATGACGTGTATTCTGATAGAAAAAGTGTCTTGCCTTTTCAAGGAGGGTTTTATAATAAGACTGATTCACCAAAAGTATTTTAAAATACTTTTGTGAATCAGTCTCTGGTGACTTACTTTCACAAATGTTTTTTAGTGAAAGTAAGTCACCAGGGGCGGGCACAACAAATATCTCGTGTATAGCACGCTGGCGGAAGTTTTCTCTCTCCAGAGGGGGCCGAACTTGCAACTTGAATTTTTTTTTCTTCCTTCTCGGTGTTCGTTGTTGCCAGATCATAACAGATAATTATGGCAACAATTTAGTGAAGACCCTTTCCTGTAGCAACATGATAATGCCCCCATCCACAAAACGAGGACCACCGGAATGGTTTGATGAGATGGGTGTGGAAGAATTTGACTGCCCTATACAGAGCCCAGATTTCAGCACCATTGAATATCTTTGAGATGAATTTAAACGCCGACTGCGAGCCAGTGCGAACCGCCCGAGATCAGTGACTGACCTCACTAATGCTCTTGTGGCAGGCAGTTATCGCAGCAATGTACCAAAATCTAGTTTAAAGCCTTCCGCACAGAGTGGAAGCTGTGATGGCAGCAAAGGGTGGACCAACGTGATATTAATTCCTTTCCTATTACCTGGAGATTATGGATGAGCGAATGTCTAAATACTTTTGATCATATAGTGTAGAAATATCCATGTGGAGGTGGTGAGTGTAACCGTTGATTACTTTCAAACTTGTCTTTCTTTTTGTAATCTCAAAATATTCAATATCTCCCTCTTTAAAAGTGAGGTTCTGCTTGAGGGAGTAACCCGTGGTCAGGTTGACCATTATGTTAATGCGGCATTGGGTATTATAAAAAATTAACAAATGGATTAGAATTTAGTAAGGCAGTGACAGCTTACCTCTCTTGATACAAACACCAACGATCCTCCTCCCAAACCATCACAATGCCACCTTCATGTTAATACTTTGACAATGTCATTTGTACCTCTAGTCATCAGATTCGTCCAAGTTGAACTCGCTCCACATCTTTCTCATTACACATCATATAGCAGAGTGCCCATTAGCTGAGGTATAACCTACATTTTCTCGCAATACAAAGGGTCGAGTGTTGAATCGGTCAGTAACGCATCAGGTTCGCAATGTGATATTCCAGGTTCGAGTTCCACCATTGAGATTTATTTCCACTATGGCCTCGGATAGATATCTTGGAAAGGCTGCTGTCTGTCAGATGGACACTTTAAGAATGTGTCATCTGTCTGCTAACAGTTATCCACTGGTTTTCCCCATCATAGCAAGTAGGCTGACTGCATACAATGACGTACCCAGGGTGAGATTCCCCCCTCCCGGGGGTGGCTCAGTCGGTAGCGTGCCAGGCTCGTAATCTGTAGTTCCCAGGTTCGAGTCCCAGCTGGGTCAGCGTTAAGATTTATCTCCGCAAAATTCCCCGCCCTGCCCATGGTCAGTAGGGGACACCAATGGGCTTGGAAAGGCTGCCATTCGTCGGATGGGATGTTAAGCCGTGGCCCCGTGTGTGGGAGAGCCGTACACTGTGCACATTAAAGAACACACTGGATGGCCTTGACGGGAGGCTACCATCTGTCTCCCAACAGCTGTTCCAGTGGGTTCCCTCCCCCAACCTCTGAGCCTTCGGGGTCCATGTGACCTGGCCATTTAGCCCATGGTGTGCAAAAAAGTGCCGCTCAGAGGTAAAACAACCCAACCCCCCTCCCGTTGAAACGTTGAATAACATGCATTTTTTAAGGAAGTCTCCAAAAAATTAGAGACTTGTATTTAAGAAGTTTTCACTAGACTTAAAAATGTTAACCCTCCCTTCCCCAATAGAAATTTGTGGGTATGCCATTGCTTATGCACGTTAAAGAAGACATTCAATGGCATTGATATGAGGATTCCACCAGTTGATCCCTTTTATCCAACTTCTCTGAGCCCTTGGAGTCTTCAATCTAGCGAATTAGTCCATTTCGTACAAAAACTTTCCACCCAGATATACAGGGTGTCCCTGAATTCATGGCCCAAACATGAGGGGATTGTATTACACACCGAAACCTCCAATATTCGTCATAGAATATGCGGCTTCAAACGCAGTGAGGAGTTGGAAATGAAGGAAAGACGCAGGGATTTCAGGAGTGATATTTATTGGAGATCATTACAACAAATGCTCAAACGTCCGCCCACCAACGTTGTTACAGGCGGCACAATGGCGGAGTAGTGATTGGCATACCTGCTGGTAAACACCGGGCTTGTCGTGCACATCGGCAGCTGCGATGCACAGTTGGGCTAACAGATCTACGGACTGCACGGGCGTCTCGTACACGACACTTCTCAAATGTCCCCACAGAAAGAAATCGATACAAGAAAGATCGGGCAATCTAGGGGGGAGGAAAGATGGAACCACCGTGCCCGATCCATTGGTTCCCAAATGTGGTATGAAGATGCTGAAAATGGGAGGGTGCCCCATCGTGCTGGAACACATACGGGCATGGATTTCGGAATTGCTTCAGGATGTGAAGCAATTCCGGCAAAACCTGTTGCAGAAAAATACGATACGTTCGTCCATCTAGGCAGTAGGTAGGGTCCAATTAAGTAGTCATGCACGATCCCTGCCCAGATATTGATGGCGAACCGTTGCTGGTTCGAATTTGGACGTGTACCATGGGGGTTCTGGGCCGCCCACAAATGTGCATTATGGACATTCACTACGCCTTCACGTGAGAATGTTGATTCATCTGTAAAGAGCACATGCGTGGGGAAATCAGGATGTGCGGCATTTTGCTGTAGGAACCACTGGGCGAAATCCATGCGCAAGGGATAATCAACAGCTGTCAATGCCTGTACTCGCTGCAAGTGATAGGGGTGTAGCCCTTCATGCAGTACTCACCAGACACTGTTCCGATGCACACCCAGGCTCTGGACAGCAGATTGCGTGCTTGTACCTGGGTTATCCATGCTCGTTCGGCATCATGTCAACTGACGTGGAAGGTGCCTGCCTCAGACAGCTGGTGAGCAGTCGCGCAAACATTTTATGATCGGGCACACGGAGCATAGGATATCGCTCATGGCAGAGTCTTTGCGCCTCTCTACCATTGCCTTCGGCTACACCGGGACAAATATTTCATACTGACCGTGGGCAGGGGGGGGGGGGGTTGCGAAAATAAATCTCAACGCTGACCCAGCTGGGACTCGAACCTGGGAACTGCAGATAACGAGCCTGGTGTACTATCGACTGAGTCACTCCTGCCCCTCACGTTTAGTGTATTAAATTTTTTAACGTTATTTTGTTATAATATTGCAACTTAGTTGTCTGCTATACAGATTTCATCTATTATGCAGTATACATTCAGAATTTTATCGCTATGTAATCAAACATATAACAGCTACATTAAATGTATGTGTATGAGTAAATAAGATAGTGCACAGTCTGCAAGCTCGTGGTCTGAAGTCTGCCTTGAACGTCCGTTTCTTTCCGAAGTAACTAAAGGTCATCACGTTAATGAGAAAAAAAATCCTGTTCAGGTGATGGGCAATTCTGCTACTAACTCCATCTTTCGCCTGGTCGAGACTTTTGAAGGTAGATTGGGTTGTTTTACCTTTGAGCGGCAGTTTTTTTGCACGCCATGTGCTAAATGGCCAGGTCACAAGGATCCCAAAAGCTCAGAGAAGGTTGGGGGAAAGGACCCACTGGAGCAGCTGTTGGCAGACACGGTAGCCTCCCGTCAAGGCCATCCAGCATATTCTTTAATGTTGGGATGTTTTACCTCTGAGCGGCACTTTTTTTGCATGCCATGTGCTAAATGGCCAGGTCACAAGGATTCCGAAGGCTCAGAGAAGGTTGGGGGAGGAACCCACTAGAGCAGCTGTTGGGAGATAGACAGTAGCCTCCCGTCAAGGCCATCAAGTGTGTTGTTTAACGTTGGGATGTCCAACGTTCAAAGGTTGTTTAACGATTTGAATCTAGTTGATATCTTGATTAGTTTTGCAAAAAAAACAGGAAAAAACACTACTCTTAATGTGAAAAATTGGAGTCTAAATTTTCCTCAAATTCGACCTAGAGCATCGTTCTTGGTATCATTTGAAACAGAATTTCAAGAACATCAACCCCATCTTTGAATGAATTTAATATCCCGAACAGTTGAGAGGAAAAAACCCCCAAATGTAGTGGAAAAACATTGCAGCGTAAATTTTCTTTCAAATCGTCCTAGAGCCTTTTCCGTGCTATCATTGGAAAGAGAATTTCAAGCATATGAACCCTGACTTGAAATCAATTGTCAATACCTTGATTAGTTTTGCAGAAAAACCACTAGTCTGAATGTGAAAAATTGAAGTGTCGTCCTTGGTATCATTTGAAAGAAAATTTCAAGACCATCAACCCCGTCTTTGAATGAAGTTGATATCTCGAATAGTTGAGGAGAAAAACAGGAAAAACACCAACTGTAATAAAAAATTGAAAGATAAATTTCTTCCAAATCGTCCTAGAGCATCTTTCTTGGTATCATTCGAAAGAGAATTTGAAGAACATCAGCCGTGTCTTTGAGTGAAGTTGATATCTTGAATAGTAGAGGGGGGGGGGGGACCCCAACTGTAGTGGTAAAAAAATGCACGATAAATTTCCTTCCAAATTGTCCTAGAGCATCGTCCTTGGTATCATTCGAAAGAGAATTTCAAGTACATCAACCCTGTCTTTGAATGAAGTTGATATCTCGAATAGTTGAGGAGAAAAATAGGGGGGAAAACCCCAATTGTAGAAGTAAAAAAAATTGCAAAATAAATTTTCTTCCAAATTGTCCTAGAGCATCGTTCTTGGTATCATTCGAAAGAGAATTTCAAGTACATCAACTTTGTACTTGTCTTTGAATGAAGTTATATCTCGAATAGTTGAGGGGGAAAACCCCAACTTTAGTGGTAAAAAATTGCAAAATAAATTTTCTTCCAAATTGTCCTGGAGCATCGTTCTTGGTATCATTCGAGAGAATTTCAAGTATTTCAACCCTGTCTTTGAATGAAGTTGATATCTCGAATAGTTGAGGAGGGAAAAACCCCAAATGTAGTGGTAAAAAATTGCAAAATAAATTTTCTTCCAAATTGTCCTGGAGCATCGTTCTTGGTATCATTCGAAAGAGAATTTCAAGTACATCAACCCTGTCTTTGAATGAAGTTGATATCTCGAATAGTTGAGGGGAAAAACCCCAATTGTAGAGGTAAAAAAAAATTGCAAAATAAATTTTCTTCCAAATTGTCCTAGAGCATCGTTCTTGGTATCATTCGAAAGAGAATTTCAAGTACATCAACTTTGTACTTGTCTTTGAATGAAGTTATATCTCGAATAGTTTAGGAGAAAAACCCCAACTTTAGTGGTAAAAAATTGCAAGATAAATTTCCTTCCAAATTGTCGTAGAGCATCGTTCTTGGTATCATTCGAAAGAGAATTTCAAGTACATCAACCCTGTCTTTGAATGAAGTTGATATCTCGAATAGTTGATGAGAAAAACAGGAAAACTTCTCACCTAATTAAAATATCAACTTCATTTAAAGACGGGGTTGGTGCTCTTGAAATTCTCTTTCCAACGATACCCAGCACGACGCTCTAGAGCGAATTTGGGGGAAATTTATACTCATATTTTCGCTTTCAAACTATTGGTTTTTCCTAATTTTCTCCCCACCTAATTAAGATATCAACTTCATTTAAAGACGCGGTTGATGCTCTCGACATTCTCTTTCCAACGGTACCAAGCACGACGCTCTAGGGCGATTTGGAAGAAAATTTAATATGAAATTTTTTACCACTACAGTTGGGGTTACCCCCCCCCCCCACCTAATTAAGATATGAACTTCATTTAAAGACGGGGTTGATGCTCTCTAAATTCCCTTTCCAACGATACTAAGCACGACGCTCTAGGGCGAATTTGGGGGAAAATTTTATACTCATATTTTCGCTTTCAAACTATTGGTTTTTCCTATTTTTCTCCTCACCTAATTAAGATATTAACTTCATTTAAAGACGGGGTTGATGCTCTCCAAATTCCCTTTCCAACGATACCAAGCACGACGCTCTAGGGCGAATTTGGGGAAACTTTATACTCATATTTTCACTTTCAAACTATTGGTTTTTCCTATTTTTCTCCTCACCTAATTAAGATATTAACTTCATTTAAAGACGGGGTTGATGCTCTCCAAATTCCCTTTCCAACGATACCAAGCACGACGCTCTAGGGCGAATTTGGGGAAACTTTATACTCATATTTTCACTTTCAAACTATTGGTTTTTCCTATTTTTCTCCTCACCTAATTAAGATATTAACTTCATTTAAAGACGGGGTTGATGCTCTCCAAATTCCCTTTCCAACGATACCAAGCACGACGCTCTAGGGCGAATTTGGGGAAACTTTATACTCATATTTTCACTTTCAAACTATTGGTTTTTCCTATTTTTCTCCTCACCTAATTAAGATATTAACTTCATTTAAAGACGGGGTTGATGCTCTCCAAATTCCCTTTCCAACGATACCAAGCACGACGCTCTAGGGCGAATTTGGGGAAACTTTATACTCATATTTTCACTTTCAAACTATTGGTTTTTCCTATTTTTCTCCTCACCTAATTAAGATATTAACTTCATTTAAAGACGGGGTTGATGCTCTCCAAATTCCCTTTCCAACGATACCAAGCACGACGCTCTAGGGCGAATTTGGGGAAACTTTATACTCATATTTTCACTTTCAAACTATTGGTTTTTCCTATTTTTCTCCTCACCTAATTAAGATATCAACTTCCTTTAAAGACGGGGTTGATGCTCTCCAAATTCCCTTTCCAACGACACCAAGCACGACGCTCTAGGGCGAATTTGGGGAAACTTTATACTCATATTTTCACTTTCAAACTATTGGTTTTTCCTATTTTTCTCCTCACCTAATTAAGATATTAACTTCATTTAAAGACGGGGTTGATGCTCTCCAAATTCCCTTTCCAACGATACCAAGCACGACGCTCTAGGGCGAATTTGGGGAAACTTTATACTCATATTTTCACTTTCAAACTATTGGTTTTTCCTATTTTTCTCCTCACCTAATTAAGATATTAACTTCATTTAAAGACGGGGTTGATGCTCTCCAAATTCCCTTTCCAACGATACCAAGCACGACGCTCTAGGGCGAATTTGGGGAAACTTTATACTCATATTTTCACTTTCAAACTATTGGTTTTTCCTATTTTTCTCCTCACCTAATTAAGATATCAACTTCCTTTAAAGACGGGGTTGATGCTCTCCAAATTCCCTTTCCAACGACACCAAGCACGACGCTCTAGGGCGAATTTGGGGAAACTTTATACTCATATTTTCACTTTCAAACTATTGGTTTTTCCTATTTTTCTCCTCACCTAATTAAGATATTAACTTCATTTAAAGACGGGGTTGATGCTCTCCAAATTCCCTTTCCAACGATACCAAACACGCCGCTCTAGGTCGAATTTGGGGGAAAATTTATACTCCTATTTTCGCTTTCAAACTATTGGTTTTTCCTATTTTTCTCCTCACCTAATTAAGAGATCAACTTCATTTAAAGACGGGGTTGATGCTCTCCAAATTCCCTTTCCAACGGTACCAAGCACGACGCTCTAGGGCGAATTTGGGGAAAATACCTACAAAATTAACCTTACCACGACGTCACAGGGACCTCACAAAAGTGGCCTTACGACAACGTCACGGGGACCTCACAAATGAGGCCTTACGACGACACCACAGGGACCTCACAAATGTGGCCTTAAGAGAGACGTCACGGAGACGTCACAAAAGTGGCCTTACGATGACGTCACGGAGACCACACAAAAGTGGCCTTACGACGACGTCACGGGGACCACACAAAAGTGGCCTTACGACGACGTCACGGGGACCTCACAAAAGTGGCCTTACTACGACATCATGGAGACCTCACATAAGTGCCTTACGATGACATCATGGGGACCTCAAAAAAGTGCCCTTACAATGACGTCACGGGGACCTCACAAAAGTGTCCTTATGACGAAATCACGGGGACCTCACAAAAGTGGCCTTATGACGACATCACAGCGACCTCACAAACGAGGCCTTACGACGACGTCACGGGATCTCACAAAAGAGGCCTTACCACGTCACTTGGACCCACAAAAGAGGCCATACGACGCCATCACAGGGACCTCACAAAAGAGGGCTTACGACGACGTCACGGGGACCTCACAAAAGAGGTCTTACGACGATGTCACGGGGACCTCACCAAAGAGGCCTTATGGCGACGTCTCGGGGACCTCACAAAAGTGTTCTTATGACGACGTCACTGGGACCTCACAAAAGAGGCCTTACGACGACGTCACAGGGACCTCACAAAAGAGGCCTTACGACGACGTCACGGGAACTCACAAAAGTGTTATGACGACGTCACGGGGACCTCACAAAAGAGGCCTTACGACGACGTCACGGGGAGCTCACAAAATTAACCTTACCACAACGTCACGGAGACCTCACAAAAAAGACCTTACGACGACGTCACGGGGACCTCACAAATTTTATGAGGTCCCGTGACGTCATCGTAAGGCCACTTTTGTGAGGTCTCCGTGACGTTGTGGTAAGGTTAATTTTGTGAGGTCCCTGTGATCTCAATGTAACAGGTACCTCACAAAATTGGCCTTACGACGACGTCACGGGGACCTCAAAAAAGGGCCTTCCTATTTTTCTCCTCACCTAATTAAGATATCAACTGCATTCAAAGACGGGGTTGATGCCCTCGAAATTCCCTTTCCAACGATACCAAGCACGACGCTCTAGAGCGAATTTGGGGAAAATTTATACTCATATATTTGCTTTCAAACTATTGGTTTTTCTTATTTTTCTTTTCACCTAATTAAGATATCAACTTCATTAAAAGACGGGGTTGATGCTCTCGAATTCCCTTTCCAAAGATATCAAGCACGACGCTCTAGGGCGATTTTGCGGAAAATTTATACTCATATTTTCGCTTTCAAACTATTGGTTTTTCCTATTTTTCTCCTCACCTAATTAAGATATCAACTTCATTTGAAGACGGGGTTAATGATCTCAAAATTCTCTTTCCAGCGGTACCAAGCGCGACGCTCTAGGGCGATTTGGAAGAAACTTTACTATGCAATTTTTTCCCAATAGAGTCGTATTTTTTCTATTTTTCTCCTCACCTAATTAAGATATCAACTTCACTTAAAAACGGGGTTTATGCTCTCGAAATTCTCTTTCCAATGATACAAAGCACGACACTCTAGGTCGAATTTGGGGAAACCTTATACTCATATTTTCGCTTTCAAACTAATTGTTTTTCCTATTTTTCTCCTCCCCTAATTAAGATATCAACTTCATTTAAAAACCGGGTTGATGCTCTCGAAATACTCTCTCCAACGATATCAAGCACGACGCTCTAGGGCGAATTTGGGGAAAATTTATACTCATACTTTCGCTTTCAAACTATTGGTTTTTCCTATTTTTCTCACCTAATTACGATATCAACTTCATTTAAAGACGGGGTTGATGCTCAAATTCCCTTTCCAACGATACCAAGCACGACGCTCTAGGGCGAATTTGGGGAAAATTTATATTCATATTTTCGCTTTCAAACTATTGGTTTTTTATATTTTTCTCACCTAATTACGATATCAACTTCATTTAAAGACGGGGTTGATGCTCAAATTCCCTTTCCAACGATACCAAGCACGACGCTCTAGGGCGAATTTGGGGAAAATTTATACTCATATTTTCGCTTTCAAACTATTGGTTTTTTCTATTTTTATCACCTAATTAAGATATCAACTTCATTTAAAGACGGGGTTGATGCTCAAATTCCCTTTCCAACGATACCAAGCACGACGCTCTAGGGCGAATTTGGGGAAACTTTATACTCATATTTTCGCTTTCAAACTATTGGTTTTTCCTATTGTTCTCCTCACCTAATTAAGATATCAACTTCATTTAAAGACGGGGTTGATGCTCTCGAAATTCCCTTTCCAACGATACCAAGCGCGACGCTCTAGGGCGAATTTGGGGAAAATTTATACTCATATTTTCGCTTTCAAACTATTGGTTTGTCCTATTTTTCTCCTCACCTAATTAAGATATCAACTTCATTTAAAGACGGGGTTCATGATCTCGAAATTCTCTTTCCAACGATACCAAGCACGACGCTGTAGGGCGAATTTGGGGAAAATTTATACTCATATTTTCGCTTTCAAACTATTGGTTTTTCCTATTTTTCTCCTCACCTAATTAAGAGATCAACTTCATTTAAAGACGGGGTTGATGCTCTCCAAATTCCCTTTCCAACGGTACCAAGCACGACGCTCTAGGGCGAATTTGGGGAAAATTTATACTCATATTTTCGCTTTCAAACTATTGGCTTTTCCTATTTTTCTCCTCATCTAATTAAGATATCAACTTCATTTAAAGACCGGGTTGATGCACTCGAAATTCTCTTTCCAACGATACCACGCACGACGCTCTAGGACGATTTGGAAGAAAATTTACTATGCAATTTTTTACCAATAGAGTCGGCTTTTTTCTTATTTTTCTCCTCACCTAATTAAGATATCAACTTCATTTAAAAACGTCGTTGATGCTCTCCAAATTCCCTTTCCAACGATACCAAGCACGACGCTCTAGGGCGAATTTGGGGAAAATTTATACTCATATTTTCGCTTTCAAACTATTGGTTTTTCCGATTTTTCTCCTCACCTAATTACGATATCAACTTCATTTAAAGACGGGGTTGATGCTCTCCAAATTCCCTTTCCAACGATACCAAGCACGACGCTCTAGGGAGATTTGGAAGAAACTTTACTACGCAATTTTTTACCAATAGAGTCGGATTTTTTCTATTTTTCTCCTCACCTAATTAAGATATCAACTTCATTTAAAAACCGGGTTTCATCATCATCATCATCATCATCATCATCATCATCATCATCATCATCATCATCATCATCCTCAAGCAGCCATGGGCTACGGAGGTCCAACCAGACCACGCAGTTTAATTCTCCAAGCATATCTGTCCCGAGCTACATCTGCTGCATCCGGCCACTGCACACCAATTCTAACAAGGTCCTGTTTGACATTGTCTGCCCACCGCATCCTAGGTCTCCCTCTCCTTCTGAGGCCTCTAGGCACACTGTTCATAACCCTATTCGCCAATCTATAATTATCCATACGGGCAACATGGCCAAACCAGCGGAGTCTCTCTCTGCACAATATGCTGCTTAAAGGAGGTTGCAGACTCCTTTGCCTAACCTCATCATTAGTTACAAAGTTAAACCACCTAATACCCAAGATACTGCGTAAGCATCTGGAATCAAAAGCATCTAATTTCCTGTTATCTTGTTTACACAGCGTCCAAGTTTCACTACCATAACTAACCCTAGAAAGAACCAAACTATTATACAGTCTAATTTTAGTCTTTAGGTGTATGCGCCTATTTCTCCACAATCTCCATAGATTCTTAAAAGTCCCGGCAGCAATACCTATTCGTCTGTTAATCTCATGCCACACATCACCAGTATCAGTTACATAGCTCCCAAGGTAATTAAACTGTGACACCTGCTCAAGACTGCAACCATTCAGATTAACTGAATCACAACCTGCCTGACCAATTTTCATCACTTTAGTTTTCTCTCTGTTTATAACCAAACCTACTCTACTACCAGTCTCATCAACAGCTCGAATGAAAGAGTTCATCTCATCAACATCATTTGCCAAAAGGGCTAAACCATCAGCATAATCTAAATCAGAAATTTTCGTATCTCCAGTCCATTTAAGGCCAAAATCTTTTCCTCGAAGCGAATTTCGCATAACATAATCAATAACCAAACTAAAGAGAAAAGGAGACAAAATGCACCCTTGTCGAACACCAGACGTAATGCTAAACCAATTGCTACAAGACTTACCAACTCTCACACATGACTCAGTGTTATTATAGAGAGCTTTCATTATGTTAACTAACTTGTCTGGTATACCATATGATCTCACAATCAACCACAAATTATGACGATCAACAGAGTCGAAAGCCTTTTTGAAATCAACAAAGCTAGCAACCAAAGGTTTCTGAAACTCGAAACATTTCTCAAGAATCTGCCTAAGTGAAAATATCTGATCTACACATCCCCTATCACTTCTGAATCCACATTGCTCATCACGCAATTGCCGGTCAACCAGATTCTTAATTCTATTAAGCACAATCATGGTAAGAACTTTACCTGGAACGGAGAGTAGGCTGATACCCCTATAGTTATCACAAGAACTGCGATCACCTTTTTTGAAAATAGGGATAATAATAGCTCTGGTAAAATCTTTAGGAACCATGCCTTTATCATAAAAGTTATTCAAAATTTCAGTCATCCAAGTGGTAACCGAAACATTCCCAGCTCTGAGCATTTCTGTAGTAATTTCATCTACCCCTGGGGATTTATGAAGTTTAAGTTTAGAGATAGCCAAACTAACTTCAGATTGTGTTATAGGGCCAACATTAAAGCTGCCAATGCATCTATCATCATTACAAACAATGGGAGTAGAATTAACCACATTGTTTAGAACATCACTGAAATGCTCAGCCCACCTAGCCATGACAGAATCCTCACCTTCTATAACCTTACCTTGTTTATCCTTCAATCCCTCTATGCCTGTCCGTTTTCTACCACATAAAACATTAACTATCTGGTACAGCTCTCTGCTGTTGTGCTACCTAACTGCTTCCTCAGCTTTGTCAGCCAAGCTATCAAGCCAAAGATTTTTATCAGTAGCTAACTGATCCTTTACACGTTTATTAAGCTCTCTGTAATCTTGTCTATTAGGACTAGTAGGGTACTGATTAAGGACATTCCTGCAGTTCCTTCTTTCTGAAATAAGCTCAATTGCCTTATCACTTAAATAATTATGCCTCCTCTGCTCCTTTTTTCCTAAAAGAGTACTGTTAGTTTCCAAAAAAGCCTGTTTAAAATGGCCCCATTCTTCCTCAATTTCAGTATTAAGCAAACCATGACTGTCATAATGACTAAGTAACCTATCATGGTAAGCTTTAGCAATAACTGGGTCTTTCAGAACTTCAGTATTAAAGGTAAATTTTTTAACCCTAGCACACTTTTTAAGTTTAAGTTGCAAGACACTTTTAACAAGGTAATGGTCAGATCCAATTTCAGCTCCCCTATATGCCCTGGTATTTCTAACAGAACTAGCCCATTTGCTGTTAATTAATATATAATCAATCATATTCCTATGCAGCCCATCAGGTGAAACCCACGTGTATTTATGTATGTCGCGGTGTTTGTAATATGTGTTAGTTATTCTGAAACCATTGAGTTTACTTACCTGTAGGAGACGTTGCCCATTGCCATTGCAGCTACCAATACCAAAAGGGCCTATCACCCCTCCCCAAAGATCAGAATCAGTACCAACTTTGGCATTGAAGTCACCAAGAACAAGGGCAATATCTCCTTTCTTGACAGAATTCAAAATATCCTGAAGTTGTCCGTAAAACCTATCCTTCTCATCCTCATCAGCATCCTCAGTGGGGGCATAACAGCAGAAAACATTCAAGTCTTTAATGCTTGTCTGAAATTTTGCTGTAAGAAACCTTTCATTAATGCACTCATATCCTAGAAGAGCATCACTAGCATGTCTGCTAAGCAGCAGACCCACGCCTTGGTGATGCTTTCCATCCTCCCTCCCTGTAAAGAGAAATTTAAAGTTATTTTTAAGTATCTCACCTTTACTTGTCCATCTAGTCTCTTGCAAGCCTAGAATATCTAGGTTATAGTGCTGGAATTCCTGCATGAGGACATCAAGAGAATAATCTCTATATAATGTCCTCACGTTCCACGTTCCTGCAGAGAGAAAATGATTAGTAGGATTTTTAAAGAAATTAGGTTTATTGAGATTGGTAGGGCCAACAATATCAAACAGCCCCCTGATCGCAGGCATGGGGCAAAGACCCGTTCCTCCTCCGCTAAAGGCTGAAGTCACCGATGCTGGTAGGAACTTCAGGCACCACCTTTTCAAGTGGACTTTTTCAAGAACCATATGGCCTGCCTGAGACGCATTACTTCAGTTTAGGCTTGACGATGCCCAACCAGCAAAGTAAGGTTCAGGTACCTGCGATGGCCTCTGATTAGGATTATCCACCAGCTGATATAAGGTATCCCATGCCTCTGTTCACTTAGAGCTGGCAACCCAGAAGCAAACAGAAAACACAGCGGCAGACTCTCCCTCAACAGAGGCCCACCAGTGCAGCAAGCCCAAGATCCATAATCAAACTCAAATCCATAAACAAGTCCAGTCTGGTAGGTATAAATGGTCAGCACCAGGACCCTGTGAAGTTGACCACTCCTCAGCAGAAAAACCGGGTTTATGCTCTCGAAATTCTCTTTCCAATGATACAAAGCACGACACTCTAGGTCGAATTTGGGGAAACCTTATACTCATATTTTCACTTTCAAACTAATTGTTTTTCCTATTTTTCTCCTCCCCTAATTAAAATATCTTCATTTAAAAACTGGGTTGATGCTCTCGAAATACTCTCTCCAACGATACCAAGCACGACGCTCTAGGGCGAATTTGGGGAAAATTTATACTCATATTTTCGCTTTCAAACTATTGGTTTTTCCTATTTTTCTCACCTAATTAAAATATCAACTTCATTTAAAGACGGGGCTGATGCTCTCCAAATTCCCTTTCCAACGATACCAAGCACGACGCTCTAGGGCGAATTTGGGGAAACTTTATACTCATATTTTCACTTTCAAACTATTGGTTTTTCCTATTTTTCTCCTCACCTAATTAAGATATCAACTTCCTTTAAAGACGGGGTTGATGCTCTCCAAATTCCCTTTCCAACGATACCAAGCACGACGCTCTAGGGCGAATTTGGGGAAAATTTATACTCATATTTTCGCTTTCAAACTATTGGTTTTTCCCATTTTTCTCTTCACCTAATTAAGATATCAACTTCATTTGAAGACGGGGTTGATGCTCTCGAAATTCCCTTTCCAACGATACCAAGCACGCCGCTCTAGGTCGAATTTGGGGGAAAATTTATACTCCTATTTTTGCTTTCAAACTATTGGTTTTTCCTATTTTTCTCCTCACCTAATTAAGAGATCAACTTCATTTAAAGACGGGGTTGATGCTCTCCAAATTCCCTTTCCAACGGTACCAAGCACGACGCTCTAGGGCGAATTTGGGGAAAATTTATACTCATATTTTCGCTTTCAAACTATTGATTTTTCCTATTTTTCTCACCTAATTAAGATATCAACTTCATTTGAAGACGGGGTTAATGATCTCGAAATTCTCTTTCCAACGGTACCAAGCACGACGCTCTAGGGCGATTTGGAAGAAAATTTACTATGCAATTTTTTACCAATAGAGTCGGGTTTTTTCCTATTTTTCTCCTCACCTAATTAAGATATCAACTTCATTTAAAGACCGGGTTGATGCACTCGAAATTCCCTTTCCAACGATACCAAGCACGACGCTCTAGGGCGAATTTGGGGAAAATTCATTTTGCAATTTTTTCCACTACAGTTGGGGTTTTTCCTATTTTTCTCATCAACTTCATTCAAAGACAGGGTTGATGTACTTTAAATTCTCTTTCGAATGATACCAAGAACGATGATCTAGGACAATTTGGAAGAAAATTCATCTTGCAATTTTTTACCACTACAGTTGGGGTTTTTCGTACGCATCTAGAATCAAAAGCATCTAATTTCCTGCCATCTTGTTTACACAGCGTCCAAGTTTCACTACCATAACCTAACCCT
Source organism: Ryuthela nishihirai (assembly GCA_038380435.1). Lineage (NCBI taxonomy): Eukaryota > Metazoa > Arthropoda > Arachnida > Araneae > Heptathelidae > Ryuthela > Ryuthela nishihirai. The sequence goes on along the minus strand of JAWZYU010000019.1, from coordinate 65,361,391 downwards.
GGAAAGAACCAAACTATTATACAGTCTAATTTTAGTCTTTAGTTGTATACGTCTATTTCTCCACAATCTCCATAGATTCTTAAAAGTCCCCGCAGCAATCCCTATTCGTCTGTTAATCTCATGCCGCACATCACCAGTATCTGTTACATAGCTCCCAAGATAATTAAATGTGACACCTGCTCAAGACTGCAATAATTCAGATTAACTGAATCACAGCCTGTCTGACCAATTTTCATCACTTTAGTTTTCTCTCTTTTTATAACCAAACCTACTCTACTACCATTTTCATCAACAGCTCGAATGAAAGAGTTCATCTCATCAACATCATTTGCCAAAAGGGCTAAATCATCAGCATAATCTAAATCAGAAATTTTCGTATCTCCAGTCCATTTAAGGCCAAAATCTTTCCCTTGAAGTGAATTTCGCATAATCAATAACCAAAGAGAAAAGGAGACAAAGTGCACCCTTGTCGAACACCAGAAGTAATGCTAAACCAATTGCTACAAGACTTAGCAACTCTCACACACGACTCAGTGTTATTATAGAGCTTTCATTAAGTTAACTAACTTGTCTGGTATGGGATCTAGTGGGAAATAAGGCGGAGGGGGATGCAATCGAATCGACTGTTGAATGGGACGTTAAGCTGTAGGCTGGTGAGCCATGTCCTGTGCACATTAAAGAACACTGGATGGCTTTGGCGGGAGACTACCATTTGTCTCTTAACAGCTGTTCAGTGTTTTCGAACCCAAACTAAATACTGGGTTTCTGTGCCCACAATGGGCTAAATGGCCAGGTCACAAGAACCCCCAGGAATTAGAGATTTGGTAGACGGGGAATCTCTAAATAGCCGTTACGAGACAATTCAGCATGTTTTTTTAACGTGCACGATTCTCGTGCACACGGAACACAGCCTAACATCTCATCCGATGGATGGTGGGTCTTCTATGACCAAGGAATATTTCTGGAATTAATTCATGCTTTTGAGTTTATAAATTGATAAACCAATCATAGTTGTTCGTGCAAATTTTCGAAACTTATTTATACCGTTCATTTATTAAAACCAAAATAAAATTAACATTTACCATTCGGGAATGGAAATGAATTAACTGTTGGGTTTGGCAAATAGCAGCTGTAATACTTCAAATAATTACTCAGTTAAAACATTCTGATCTCTTTTTACTACCCATCCTTCCTATTGCTTTTCGCTCGCAGTTGACGGTTTGGGGGATTTGTCAAAACAGTCGTTCCACATCTTTCGGATATGACAGACAAAGTTAATGATTTATATGTCAAATGATAGCTGGTAACACGAGAAATGTCATAGGCTGTAAAAATTTTATCTCCATGATTTCTTCCTCCCATAGAAAATGTTGAATATGAAAACTATAGTTTTGTTACATCTTTGGAATGCGAGGGCCGGAAATGTGTCAAATGAAAGCTTGTGATATGGAGAGTAACAGGTTATAAGAATTAACCTTCCCCCTATGCTTCTGCCCCTCCAAAAATGGGGAAAATATGTGGTTTTATCTTTCGAATGTGAGGACAGAACGTAAGAAATATGTCAAATTAAGGGAGAATGTTGTGGACAATAAAAATATAGCGAAAGTCGTTCTTCTATAGCTTTCGAATCCGAGGGCCAAATGTTGCGAGTTAGATGTCAAATGAAAGCTCATATGAGGGCAGTCGTAGACTGCTTTGAAATACCCCCTCCCCACACTATTTTCTCCTCCCCCAAAAGGCAGATGAAAATTTCGCGTGGGTCAACCTTAACGAATCATATCTAAAATTAAAGCTTACGAGGTCTGCAATGTCATGGGCTACCTCCAATGTGACTTGTGGGCGGGGGTGGCTCAGTCGGTAGCGCGCCAGGCTCGTAATCTGTAGTTCCCAGGTTCGAGTGCCAGCTGGGTCAGCGTTGAGATTTATCTCCGCAAAATTCCCTGCCCTGCCCACGGTCAGTAGGGGACATTGATGGGCTTGGAAAGGCCGCCGTCCGTCGGATGGGACGTTAAGCCATGGCCCCCGTGTGCGGGAGAGCCATACCGTGTGCACGTTAAAGAACACGCTGGATGGCCTTGACGGGAGGCTACCATCTGTCTCCCAACAGCTGTCCCAGTGGGTCCCCTCCCCCAACCTTCTCTGAGCCTTCGGGGTCCATGTGACCTGGCCATTTAGCCCATGGTGTGCAAAAAAGTGCCGCTCAGAGGTAAAACAACCCAACGTTAAAGAACACGCTGGATGGCATTGACGGGAGGCTACCATCTGTCTCCCAACAGCTGTCCCAGTGGGTCCCCTCCCCCAACCTTCTCTGAGCCTTCGGGGTCCTTGTGACCTGGCCATTTAGCCCATGGTGTGCAAAAAAGTGCCGCTCAGAGGTAAAACAACCCAAACAACAATCCAATGTGACTTAAAAAAACTCGAGGCTCACATTTAATACAAAACAAAAACATTTATTAAGAAGATTATTTATACACGTGAACTTTTAAGTTGTCTACATATTAAAATGGCTGATGGATAAATGCACAATGATGAGATCGAAACAATTTATTATATACTTCATTAGTCGTAGTCCTGTGAATATTTTTCATCCATTAGATGATTGCTTATCGAAAATTGATTCTCAACTGCAACTCTCTGTAATTCTTATTCACTTCATATTCTGAACTGTACATTACTAAGTGACGTCGCTTGTTAGCATTTAGGTATATAAATACGTACAAAACTGCAGATATTTTAAAACATTTTGTACAATTTTTACAGAAAAACGTTGCACACTTAAGTACACAATCTCTGTACATACCCTACAAAGTATAAAAATTGCAACGAGTTTTAAAATAATAAAAACTACCCTAGCACTTTTAACACCAAGATATCTCAGGTACAAGGGTATAATTTCAAATATCACAGTGTTCAACCTATAGTGGAAGCACTCAACATTCATAATATTTTACAAATCCACACTTTATTATACAAAACAATTAAGATATCCTAAGTAAAAAAAACGTACTTGAGGAGGGAGGCGAAGTGGTGTATTTTAAGGGTATATATTTTTTAAGGCAGTCTCTGAAAATCAGACTAAAGCATGCCACAGGCCCTCCCATTAGTCTCAAGAAATATCCAGAGCCGGATTTACGTCTCGTGCACCCCTCTAGTGACAGAATGGTACTGCACCTAATACGTACGGGTTTTTTTTTCTCAATTTTTTTTATAAACCGATACAAATTTCTTTGACAACACGAAGAAAGGAAATAGTATAATAGAAATGAATGTGGGAATTTCATATGATAAGTAATAGTTTATATAATATAGTTTTTTATTACCTAATACTGTAAAAATTAATGTAATAAATTAATGCTATATATAGCATGTAATTTATAATAATCAATATGTAATAAAATTAAAAAATCGAAATATCTTGAAATTTGAACATATTTTAAAGTTAAAGTATTACATTAATTATCAAACTATTTGGGCACTTCTATGTTTTATTAATGGAAGGCTAGATTAAAAATTTCCTAACTATGAAATAAGCCTTTTATAGCAAAAAATGTCAGTGGAAATAAATTAAAAACCTTAGAAAAAATTGTCTTCCCCCAATCTCGTTTTTGAGCAATGTTTAGTATTTGAAGAGTGTGTATGGCAACTAGCAACCATACAATTTCAAAAACTCTGAAAACATTCAATAGCAGTGATGCTGGTTATACCAAATCGTTTACCAAAATAAAAGTAATTTAAGAAGTTTGTGTAATGAATTTTTAATTTCCATAAATTTTGACAGTTCAAGATGAGTGACAGGCAACAACAGATCTCAAATATTTCATCTTCAACAACTCTTTAAATGTACAAACAAATATTGCTTCAAATCGTAATTTAGATAAAATTGATTGAGATCTGTAGTTTATCTCCATTGTCGTTTTTCTGCATAACTCTTATTTTTAAAGTATGGAGCATTAAATGCAATTTTCCATTCACATAACCTGGAAGTGTTCCAACGTTCGATAATACAATGTACACCTCACAATGAATAGCCTTTAAAAGTTTACTTTCGATTGGTAGGAGATTTTTGTTTGGGTTGTTTTACCTCTGAGCGGCATTTTTTTGCACACCATGGGCTAAATGGCCAGGTCACAAGGTCCTCGAAGGCTGGGGGAGGGGACCTGCTGGAGCAACTGTTGGGAGACAGATGGTAACCTTCCGTCAAGGCCATCCAGAGTGTTCTTTAACGTGCACAGAGTATGACTCTCCCGCACACGGGGTCAGGGCTTAACGTCCCATCCGATGGACGGTGGCCTTTAACAAGCCCATCGGTGTCCCCTACTACATCCCAATGCTAACCCAGCTGGAACTCGAACCTGGGAACTGCAGATTACGAGCCTGGCGCGCTACCGACTGAGTCACCCCCACCCCAGGAGAGAGAGAGTTATTTAAAATACTCTTGAACTATGGATATTTGCAACTAGTTTTTTTATTCCTTTTAAGAAGACAATTTTCTATTTAACGAAAAAAAATATTGAATGCTGGCACCCTTAGGCAAGTGCCTTATCAGAAATCCGGCCCTGGCAATATCAAACGCCCCCTCTCATTACAATTCCTGGATACACTACTGACTGGGGTATTATTGACAATATGTGTTGGAAGAGTGAAAATGGAAAAGCAATTTTTAAGCCTTTTAACATGAATTTTACTTGAAATCTAAACAATGCACCAAAGTGTTTATGCTAAAACTAAGTAGGGGTTATTTTCAAATTAGCAAAATTTAAGTCAGAAATAAAATTGTAATGCCAAGTTACAGCACTTTTACTAAAAAAAAAACGTTTCATGATATACAAACACAAATGAAATGAGCTTTTTTTTTTTTAACAGAATTGTTTACATGACTGAAATATTGTCAAAATGAGAGAGCTTGAATTGATTCTGCCCGTTTTCCTAAGGCCCTGATTACTAATTGTAACAGAGAAAATGGCACACCTGTCTAGCAACCATACAATTTCGAAAACTCTGTATATCTAAATATTCTTTCCTTATACAAAATAAGTGACTTTCTCACTAAATTCAGATCATTCCTTTCTTCTAATTAAAGTTTCTTTTTAAAAGTTTGTAGACAGCTTTTGGTTTTCCATAATGAGATACATAAAAGGGATAAAGTTTAGTTTTTCTTTCTTCCCCCTCCCCCCAAAAGATCTTAGGATCTTTTAGAACAATAAAATATAACATTTTATGCACAATTACACACAACTCATTTAAAAATACCAAAATTATTCAAAATGAAATTTACTATTCATTTCACTGTTCGCAGGCCAACCCCCCCCCCCCCCCCCCTTTTTTTTTTAATCTGTGTAATTTTGTACCTTAGTGCTGTTGTAATAATCTCTGTTCACAATTTGTGTTTTAGTGTAGAGTATTTTTAACTTTTTAATGTGCACAATAGCCCGAATTTGAAAGCAACTAGTCCAAATAGTGCTATTCCTTTGCCTTTACTATCCTCTACTCTTTTCTGAGATTTCTTGGGCACTTAAGGAGTTAATTCCAAAATAATAATCTGCTGTAGTGAACTGAATAGACCTTATGGGTAAAAATGGAACATTCCTCAGCAGAAGTCAAGTTCACAAACTTATTTACCTTTCCTAGGCTACAGTAAATAAAACGGATGGATTGTTAATATTATGAAATTTCATCATAAATAAAGCTTTTAATTTTGTTAAACTAAATTAATATATGCAGGTTTGGACTAACGTAGCATTAAGCACTACTTAAATCTTAGTAAAGGCATAATGCAAAAATACGAATATTTGCAAATTTCATTTGTTATAATAATGCAGAATGCTTAACATGATACAGAATCAATCATTAAAATGTTTATTAGTTAAACAGGCGACCTTTTACAGTAAAAAATTAGGCACTTTATTTAGTATTAAGTAATTAACATGGAAAACAATAAGATTGAACAATGCTCAGAGTGGTTAACACGCTTAGCTACATATCCAAGGGACCTGGGTTCAAGCCCTAGGAAAGGAATGGATGCTTGTGTTGTCTTTCTGCTGAGATCCCGCCATTCTCACAGACCTTCTGCTGTGGTGTATAAACTGACAGGCTCCTGTCAGATCTCTGTGGCAAGCAGCTGCTTGAGGGGATATTTATTATTTTATTAGTTCCCCAAATTTGGTTGGTTGGTTGTTTCACCTCTGAGCGGCACTTTTTTGCACACCATGGGCTAAATAACCAGATCACAAGGACCCCGAAGGCTCAGAGAAGGTTGGGGGAGGGGAACCACTGGAACAGCTGTTGGGAGACAGATGGTAGCCTCCCGTCAAGGCCATCCAGCGTGTTCTTTAACGTGCACAGGGTATGGCTCTCCCATACACGGTGTCACGGCTTAACGTCCCATCCGACGGATGGCGGGCTTTCCAAGCTCATCAGTGTCCCCTACTGACCGTGGGCAGTTTTGCGGGATAAATCTCAACGCTGACCCAGCTGGAGTCGAACCTGAGAACTGCAGATTACGAGCCTGGTGCGCTACTGACTGAGCCACCCCCGCCCCACATATTTGGAGTACTGTATATACTTAAGTGTATAATCTGAGAAATTTTGGAAAAAGGATAAGCCTCAATATTCCTAAGAAATGGAAGTCTGGAGGTTAAATTTGATAATCACAAGCTACACTGTTTATTGTAGTGAGAGAAATCGCTGATGACAATGTATGGGTAATGTACTAATCGTTTGATTATTAATGCATTGAAAACAGGCATAAACATGACAAATATTTTTACTGAAAGATAAGCAACACATTATATTCACTTGCAAATGCCAGTTGTCATCAAAGAAATCTAAAGAACGACTATTTCTCTACTACAATCTTAATGTTGATTGCTCTTGATTAATACTAACTAGTTCTAGAGAAGTCTACAAAACATAAGGAAAAAAATTGCATAATGAGTAAAAGATGCATGAGAGCCAATCCTGACTGAAATGATCATAAAAATCATTTGGAGAATGATGTGTTATCAACACCATGGATAGTCAAAAAGACACAGCTTTTGATAAAAGAAAATTTTATCAGGAAAAAAAAAGAAGCAAATAGTCGATTTAAAAAACTTTGTTAAAGTGGAATTGTCTACATAGACAATTCATCAACCTTTCTGAACAATTTCATCAACCTTTCTGGAGAATCAGATAAGGAGGCAGACTTAAGACTTCTGACACTTGCTTTTCCTTTATTTAATATTTAAATGCTTACAAGTGTAATGACTAAACAATAACTTCGAAAATGAATCGAATTAATAAACACAAATGGGATTCGTGCATGTTTTACACAAAATGCCAATGACACTTTATGACTTCAGCGTTAAAGGCCATAATTACCATATATTCGTACACAGATGCTTATCTGTGAATGAGAACAAATATATATATATGGTGACTATTCCTATATTAAATTTCATTTTATTCTGTGTTCTAAACATATCGTATCATTCAAACAAAGCATCTATTCTCATCTAACAAATATTGGCTTCTTCCCAAAAATAAATGCTAATTCCCTTTCAATCACTTTTCCTGCTAATTATTTAAGATAATAAAAAAGTTGCAAAGTTAATGCCAAGGCAATAGTATTAATTACTACTTCAGAATATATATTTCTTTAAATATATCTTATTTCAAAAGTTTATGAAAGTATATTTATTTAGTAAGCATGAAAAATCATTCATAGCTTATGCAGATATTTCAAGTATTTCATTATTTAAAATAAAATTATGTTTAAGAATATGAGCTGAAAGTTTCCCCATTTTAACTATGTTGGGATGCATTACACTGTTTAACTTGATAATGAGAGCAATTGCTATAAACTAAATTTATTTGCATTGTGATTGAAAAAAAAAGTTATACATCATAAGTTTGAATAAAAAAATCAATTTTACATTATTACTAAAAGTTACACAGAAAAGCAGTACAGACAGAAATCACATCAAATGCATAAACATTTTTAACACATTAGACCAGTGGATCCTAAAGTTTCCTTTTCCCAGTCATCCCTTAAGCCTTCTTTAAAAAGCCCCTCCTGATCACATAATGTGAAAGTCTATGGACACCCCCATATTAAGCAATGTGTGCTTGCACACCATTTGATTTTATATGAATGGTTTACTTACATTATTGTCACACAATGAAAGATGGTGCAACAGTTTAACTATTTACTTATTTATCATATTTAACAGAGACTTGGGAAACAGGCTGTGGACCCCACTTTGGGAACTCCTGCATTAGAATGCCAAACACTATTTTCCAATGCTTTCATTAATTAAACAATTATAAAAATGTTAGTATTAATTTTAAGCTTAAGTTGCTAATTAATTACAAAATACAAAATTTAAAAAATATTTCATCAAGAATTCTATTTGTTTGGGGAAGCACATGGAGAAATTTTGGGAACTCTTATTCTAAAACTTAATAAAAATAACAATGAACATTATGGTAGAACAGAAAATGCAAATTACAAATAGCACTTTTCTTAAAAAAATGCCAAGTTATAATAAAATGTCGTCCCTTGAAGGAATTCTACTTTCATGCCAATCACTTATAAGACAAATGTTACAGCACTTTTATGTTTAATACAGAAATTAAAACTGCAGACTAGAAAAGTAATTTTTCTTTGGTACATTTCTCACTAAAACAATTCCATCCCTCAATACATCTTTGGTCAGTTAGCCCTAACAGTTTATTAGCATTCTTTTGAGATATTTCTGTAAATTTTGTAATGAAACAATGCTAGAACTATTAATAAAAAGCCTTACATAACATGGGGTATTATTACAAACTATATAAAAACACATACATTCATGTATTGGAAGGAAAACGGTGTAAAACTTTAAAGAATCGCCGACTAATCACACACACATCTGCCACAGACAGAAAAAATATAATTTTTCACATTAAAACCAGTGGAATAATACCTCTGTGAACATAAGGCATGCTCTGCATGCCAAAATTCAATTTATTTACAGATTTATTAATAATTTACATTATATTGCTTATTAAAACAGTAAATATTTAATTATTCACCAGATCCTGATAATAAAATTTCCAAAGAATTTAATTTTTCAAATACAGTTAGCTCTAGATTTACATGGGGGTTATGTTCTTAAAAATGGCCATGTAAATAAAGCATAATTTTCCCATAAGAAATAGAGCAAACGGTAGGGATAAAGGAGGAAATGCCACCTCAAAACTTGTACATACATTTCCTCCACTGTTTAATTTTTAACTATAGTGTATTTATTTGATACAATAATATAGCCATTATGTACATTACAGTAATGCTAAATATGAAATAATACAGCTCATCTAAAAAAACTCTGCATGTCTACAATAAGAATAATTATTTATGAAAATTTTTCCTAAAACACGCATACTGCATGCCATCTCCAATGGCTTGCTGGTTGTGGTGATCCAGATCAGAGAGGTTGGAGTTAGGGGGTCGTCTGACTAATTACATGAATGCATAGATGCCTCATCTTTTAGCACCTGTTAGAACAAGGTAGATAATTGAGATTCAGGTTTTATGCCTTCCCTTTTCTTAAGGTCGCCTCAGTGGTGACCTTAAGAAACTTTCGCTACCTCATTGGCACAGCAGTATCCTATTGGTTCTTGGTGACATCGCAACTGCTGTGGTCAAGTTCCGGGATGGCATGATTGTTTATTCTGTTATAACCTGCAGATAAGCTAGTAGCTTTGCAGGTCTGATCATAAATTTAAAGGAACAAGGTTTGAGAGGCTTTCATTTTCTTTTAAAATTTTGGAATTCAAGCTGCTTTATTCCAAAAAAAAAAAATGCACAAATTAAAAAAAAAGTTTTATATAGTGACCATGCTAATCAAAAATGCCTTAATTGGTATAGTGGTTAGGGGGCTAGCGACTGTTCCAGCAAGGCAAACTTTGTGTGCTGTGTCAGTTATAAGTGAGGCAGTGGTCAGCAGTAACTTCAGTCTTAGTAGGGCATGCACTTGTATGAGAAGGCCTGTAGAAGCAAGAAATAGCTTCTAGGATTCTTCTCCATCCTACATGTTGCAAAAAAAAAAAAAAATCGTGCAAATCGAGAGCTGACTGTACATAGTATCCTATTTTACTACCTTATTACTCTCAAAGCTGAAAAATTACTGGATACATCATGTCAAAAATTTCAGTCCCTAACACAACTTTAGAGGAAACTAATTACAATTTCAAATATTTTAACTCCAATTCCATAAACGATGCAACAATCAAATAAAAAGAAATTTCTGACATGCATATCGTGAAATGAGTGCTTTTGAGATTAAGACTTTTGGTAGCAGTTGTCAGATTATCACACTTGAATAAATGGAATTTTGATAATTTCTTTAAGGGTGCATAAAGCATCAATAATTTGTTTTAAGCCTTTTATAACACTTTTCATTCAACTTAAGTAAGTTAGTAAGTCTTCAAAATGTGGTTCGATGTACAACTTAAGTAAATATTAAAAAAGTTGAATGAGACTATCAAATATATTATAAAGTTTTTAGGGCATTTATATTTGAAAGAGATTTTTTTTAGTCTGTTAATGCATTATACTCATTTCTTTAAAATGTGAAACTTTAGAAGTTTGATGTCCAGATTACAAGGACCCCAGAGGCTAAGAGAAGGTTGGGGAAGGAGATTCACTGTTCAGCTGTTAGGTGACAGATGGAAGCCTCTCATCAAGGCATCCCGCATGTTCTTTAACATGCACAGAATATGGCCTCTCCTGTACATGGAGTCGCAGCTTAACTAGCCATCCAACAGATTTAGACTTTTCTCTTTCTCACCAAGGGGCAGAATGGGTTTAAAGAAGATATATTTTAACACAGGCACAGTTGGACTCGAACCTGGGAACTTCAGATTATGAGCCTGGCATGCTACTGATTCAGCAAACCTCTGCCCCATGCTTGGTAGGAATTCATAAGATATTGTTTTTAATGTTTATAGAATTTAAATTACAAAACTTTGTCATAGGTTTCATATTCAGTGGCTGGTAAAATGACATTATTATTATTATTATAAGACACTTAATGGTATGGAAACTAAACAATTTATTTGGGTGAAGGCTAGTTTTGATATCTACACTCGGTCTAAGTAATTAACAAAAATTATTAATTAATTCAACTTTATTTTATTTACATATTCCACTGAAGTTCATGGAACAAAAACATGAACAATTTTTATATTTCCCCTCTATGTAAATCTTCAAAATGTGTTTACTATGTACATTAGTTAAAATAACTTTAAAACTAGCGTGGAATTTTTTTTTTTTTTTTTTCAGTTAAAAAAGGTCTGGTCAGGTACAAATGAAAGCTACTAGATCTGCAATCTGCAGACATGCCCAAGTTTTTTAATTGTGCAATGGTTCGCCATGTTTGTAGCTCAGAATGGCTAGCATACAGTTCTGCAGCTCATCTGTGCTGGTCAGTTTCAAGATCTGGTCTTCGTACATCTGGTTCAATTCTGATTAAGATAGCTAAAAGTGGACCCACACAGGACCTTGTGCTTACAGAGACTGACCTCTAACAATTTGTGGATTAAATGATGCTCCAACACTTTTAATTATAAAAAAACACAAACTTTCTTGAAAAATAATTTTTAAAAGAAAAAAAAACTAATACTTTCAAAATATGTTATATTTTATATAAATTAAATTTAATGAAATAGTAATAAATCCTGTTATAAATAAACAATTCTATGAAAGCAAAAACCTAACAGATTTGATTACGTTTTTGTTAAGACTACTGGAATGCAGTTCCAGTTCTTTCTGTCAAAAATTAATTTCTGAATGCCCTGCTCTATTATACAGAATATGCTATTGATTAAAATAAAGCTACATTTTCATCGTTTTCCTCTTAGTGTTTTGCACTTGTATTTTTACTCAACACACACTTCAATAATGGCTCTAAGCCTGTCTTGAAATTTCTAAATCTATTTGACATAAAGTTGGGACTTCAGATTGAAATTTTGTCTCCCTATACCTTGGCCGGCTTGCCTTCAGTGATGAAAAGTTAGACAAAGAGACATTTATGTGCTTGAATAGGATATTGAGAGAGGATATATGATTTATTATTATTATTATGTGTGCTGGATAATCATTCGCTGTGTTAATAAGACATGCTCTTTGAAAACATTATTATTGTCTGCTAGGACGAATTTATAGATATTAATGAAGCAGCAGACAACTAAGTCTTGCACTTAGAACAAGGTCCAGTATTGGGTTGTATTACCCCTGAGCAGCACTTCTTTTGCAGACTTATTTTTTCTGTACTAGCAGTAAATCAGCTGGTACACAATGACCACAAGAGCTCAGCGTTGAATGGAGGGAAGGGAATTTTCTTTTTGTCGATTGATAGGAGATATATGGAAGTCTCCTGTCAGGGCTATCAGCATGTTCTTTAACATGCACATGGTGGAAATCTCTCATTCGACAGCAGCATTTCCAAATCCACTGGTGTCCCCTTTCACATTGAGGGCAGAGTTAGCAGAGAACATTTTAATGTAGGCACTGCAGGGACCTGGGAACATCAGAAAATGAGTCTGATGTTACAGAGTCAACCCTCCCCTTCTAGGTTTCAGTGGGAGATATAACTCAGGTAGGTAGCCTTTGTAAGACTGGATTATGCGGGTGCTTTCAGGAATACCCTTTTCTTGTTTGAAATCAAACCATTGACATTTGAAAGGGTGACCTTATTCTATCTGCAACAAAGTACAATCCATGAGCAAATTCTTCTAGCATGAAGACTGGGATAGAAAAAAAGCCTTAAGTGCTTCCAACATACAAGCAGCTGCATCTGAGATCATAATATTTCAAGCCACTTTCAACATTACAAGGCCCCAGCAGTCAGGGGGAATCTAAAAAAATCTTGCAACTCTATTATAGTTTTTTTTTTCTCCCAACATTTTATATGCATGAATGTGAGGTTTGCCAGATTCCTTTGGGAATGGTTTTCAAAATATTCAGATAAATTATTCATAAACTCATATTATAAATGCCAGAATATGCAATTTTTTCAAAAGCATGTACTAACCCTCTTAACATGCATTTCTGAAATATATTTAAAAAAAATAACAAATTACCCCTCAAGCAGCTTCTTGACAGAGACCTGACAAGAGCCTGCAATGTAGTGTGCCATAGGCAAGGGTCAGCAGAAAGATATACCCTATTCAATGTTAGCTCTTGTTCAATTATGCAAAGTATCAATATATACAAATTAGAGAAAAATGCTTCAAATTTCAATAATTAATATCAACAGACTTAACCCACTCAGAGCTGGTTCGATTTTGCAATAAATATACTCTTGACAACATATCTTTAGAAACTGGTGAAAAACTAGATTTTTTTTCTGTTGCACATTGAACATTGAAATTTCACATAAGATATAAATGTGTGTTGTTTTCTGCTGAACTTGTTTTCCCCTTTATATATATTTTTTTCCTATGATGATGTAATTAAAAATCCTGCCAGACACTTGTTACAAATGGTTGCTTGAGATTCTAAATTGTTTATATTAAACTGAGATACCAACTGATAATATTTAAACCAAGGATTCAATTATATGGTACAGTCGCTCAAAAAAGTATCCGAACACTATGGTTGATTACAGAATTCAGAAAAAATATCTGGCAACGATTTTTTTAGAAATTAGTTATCTGGCAACCTTCGTGTCACATGACACGATGGTTGCCAGATCACTAATTTCTAAAAAAATCGTTGCCAGATATTTTTTCTGAATTCTGTAATCAACCATAGTGTTCGGATACTTTTTTGAGCGACTGTACTCAAATGCAATTACCAATAGATTATATATGCAAATTATAAGCTTTTAGATGCTGAGTAAAATGCTGTGTAATTTTTTTTAAAGAGTGAAATTCTGCATTATAAAAGAGGAGATAACCTAGTAGTTTTTCAGCTGGTTCTGGTTTTTCATATAACATATGAATATTTACAGGAGGTCAGGCCAGTAATTTAGTAGTTAGGTCAATAATCACTATACATCATAGGGCTGACTGAAGAAGTGAAGATGAAAGTATCATTGTTAAAGCCCATTTAATAGGAGGATAAAATATGATATTGATTCTTAAATCGAACACAATGGGATTTGAATATATATATATATCTTATAATGCCAATAATCATAAATGTACAATGTCTATCTATTTGCTCATTAAAGGAGGATTTTAGTCAAAACAAGAGCAAACTTATGAATGATAAAACATACTTAAATTTAATAGTTTAACAGTTAACAGAACAAAACAACATTATGATAGGAATATCTTTTTTAATATGGTTTTTCAACCATATTATCCATACCATATTTCATCCATACATCATTAAGTTAGCATTTTGAAACACAGAAACACTGAAACTTAAGTTGGCCACTTAGGATTAGTTAGGAAAGTTGATCACATATAATAAGAATGTATGCCTAAAGACTAAAATTAGACTGTATAATAGTTTGGTTCATTCTAGGGTTAGTTATGGTACTGAAACTAGGATACTTTGTAAACAACAAGAAACTTGATGCTTTTGATTCTAGATGCTTATGCAGTATCTTGGGCATTAGGTAAACCTTACAATGTAGGTTTAACTTTGTAAGTAATGATGAGATTAGGCAAAGGAGTCAGCAACTTCCTCTGAGCAATATATTGTGCAGAGAGAGACTCTCTGTTGGTTTGGCCATGTTGCCCGTATGGATAATTATAGATTAGCGAATAGGGTTATAAACAGTGTGCCTAAAGGCCTCAGAAAGAGGGGGAGACCTAGGATGTGGTGGGCAGACAATGTCAAACAGGACCTTGTTAGAATTGGTGTAAAGTGGCCAGATGCAGCAGATGGTAGCTCAGGACAGATATGCTTGGAGAACTAAATTGCACTGTCTGGTTGGACCTCCCTAGCCCATGGCTGCTTGAGGAGGAGGAGGAGGAGGAGGAGGATGAATAATAAAACTTGCACTTTTGGTAGTTACACGAAGAAAGAGACAACTGCATATAAAATTAATTACTTGCCTAGATATCATTATAATAAATTTCATATCTATTTGCCAAGATATTTTAGTGCAAATTCAGAAAATCTACATTATAAATAAGCATAAAACAGTTCACTTGATATTCAAACAAGTGAACTTATATAGCTCATGAACATGACATAAACGCTATATATATATATTTGCATGCACAATTTTAATGAAATATACCAAATTTAACTAATAACAGTCAGTTAATAATTAACTTTCATCCTAAGTTTACATATATACATTTAGAAAACAATTAAAACTGAATGATATAAATGTATGGTTATTTTAATTCTACATGAATAAATACTGTACAATAAAATTCTTCTATGTTCGGTACCTTAGACCAGTACAATGCATTGAGTATTACAAATGGCATATACCTATTCTTATTATGACAATTATATATGAATTACCCAAGAGAGTCTGAGGAAGCAGCCATATGAGAGGCAAGTGAAATGTGCCACTCTGAATGATAGAGAGGAATTAAAGTATGACTCTTAGAGGTAGAGTTGAGTTAGGCCAAAGATTTTAATGTTTTTAGTGCTCTGTAAAACCTTTTAATGGCCATTGTTGGAAGTTATAAATTTGTTCATGTTGGAAGGTGCCACGAGTTCCAGTGCAGGATAGTGAGTACGAAAGAAATTTATACCAGCATATACAACAGTTTATAAATGCCCCACATTGAAGAACAGAATGGATAAAGGTAAACTGAATGCATCAGTATTGCGGTGGACATTGGAATGTAATGGAGAAACTCAACAAAGCCAATCCAAGTCCAAATAATCCACAATTATGAGCTGGTGGAAAGTTGGTGCAGAGGTAATCATCCTAGCTGTTTTTGATATGATAGGACCGATCATAAAAACTTAGAGTTAAGTGGAAAGCGGCTGTATGTGTATCCATCGTTGCTGGTAAATGTGGTATAACAGGACTGGTTGTACAAGTTGGAAAATACGACAGTTTTGTTGGGACAAACACGTTAACATCTGTTGATGCAGTTGTTCCACCCTACGACAAGTTTATGGTAATATTATCCTTTCGTAATTGCTTAACTAGTACTCTTTGATAGATGTTAAAGATAGTATGTTAGTTAATAATGTTAAGTGATAATTAGTTGGTTTAGAAGATATATCTATGTTTGAAATATATGATAATAGAAAGGGGTGTACTAACCCTAAAACGGGTAATTCACATATAATTGTCATAATAAGAATAGATATATGCCATTTGTAATACTCAATGCGTTGTACTGGTCTAAGGTACCGAACATAGAAGAATTTTATTGTACAGTATTTATTCGTGTAGAATTAAAATAAGTTTTATCCTACTGTGCTCTTTAATATTTAGAAATATATGGTTATACTTCCACATGTGATATGCAAATTAATTATTAATAGAGGTTATTAATCGAGATCAGGTGTGTACAACTGTTTTATACAGCCAGTTTGAAAATAACCAATATTTGTGGGCTAGATCAGAATAATTCAATATCTTTAGGTTACAAGTGAAAAAAATGAGGTAATGCTATATTTATGACTTCTTTAAGAATTTAGCTTAATGCATAATTTTTTTAATAATTTATATTTTTAGCACATAATTATTCTCATATATTTACTGACAGGAATTTGGTAGCTTAAGGGGACACAGGTAATATGATGTGAAAAACTAGACATCTATATTTTTTTTACCAAATAAATTCTTTGATTGCCTTAGAAAAATACAATTATTATATTTTTTAACATTAACTTGCATCAGCAAAAAAGTGATAATTCTTTCACAGTTGATAGAGAAATGGCTCAAAAAGCTTGCCAGATAGCAAAGTAAAATGTGCCATATAATGTAAATGTAAAAATTGTTACACAAAACATAAATGCCCCATTTATAAATTAATGTTAAAAAGGATTATTTACAAGTTCTTAACGAGTGCAAGTGAGGAGACAGTGTGGGCATTATTTACACAGCCATGCTCTGAGGACAACAGATAAACAGATCTGCAGGCTGCAAAATATTCTCTAGATCAGAGTTACTCAATTATATTTTCAAGGGGAACATATTTTTTAATTTCATATCTTTCTGTAGACCAGAGATGACGATAAAAACAAATGACCATAATTAGCAAAAACAAAGTTACATATATTTCATACTTCAACCTGTTAATTTTATATATAATTTCTTTCAAATAAATATTTTCTGCACATTCTTTATAGACCACAAAACTTCTTGGACAACACCAGTGTATTAGTAGTCAAGATTTAATAATCACTACACCAGTTAGGGTTGACATAAACAGAAGTATCATGTCATGAATGTTTCTTTCATTTTTTACAGACCATAATTTGAGTAATCCTGCTCTAGATATTTCTCTCTGGTTGGGAATCTGCAGCTGCAGAGTTACCTACTCTGAGGAAAGCAAGATTACAGCCATCTATTTTGACCAAATAATTCAGTTAATTTCAGGTGGCAAAATAGTTCAGTTTTGCAAAAACTAGATCGAAGTTAACTATATACATTGAAAATTTTTTACTGATTGAAATGGGACAGATATATTATTAATTCCTTGGGTTCAACCATGAAAATTTACTGTGAGGTGCAAAAAAAAAACATTTTTAAACTTGGAATATAGCATAATTAATTAGATTATATATGAATACAACATATGAATCCTTTTATTTTTAATAAATATGCATCAACATAACTGTGCTGCCTCCTATGATTTGAACAAAAAAAGTATATAAAAATTAAGTTTGAAAATTTATGACAACAATGCTAATTTTAATTTGAACTAATTTATAGTAATTAGTATTTAAAACTTTTCAGAAAAACCCATACCTAATTATTTATGATCTTAATATTAGTTATGATTTTTTTTCAATTGTTTAGATATTTTAAACACAGGATTTTAACTATTGCATTGCTTTTTGCCTCTTTTAGTAAATTATCTTTAAAACATAAATGTATCTAAAATGGAAAACTTTTGGACAATAAACTTGATGTCACAAAACATTTACTGCATAATTAGGTTTTCAGCTGTTACAATTGTTCATAATTATTAGTGCTATAGTTTTAATTTCCTAACTCTGTTAGTGCACTTAAAATTTACATTTTGCAAACTGGTTTCATTATTTTTCATCTGCTATATCCTGTCATTCTCTTTTACTAAGAATATCAGTAATTGAGATTCCTTCTGTGCTAGAGTTCATTTATACATTTTCATTATTTGGTTTATGTATGGATTAGACACGAGTTCAGTTGAGCCTGTGCCTGCCAGAGTTTGAAGTTATTGAACCCAAGCCACTTCAACAATTATTGAATCAAAGCCCGATTTTGGAAGAAAAAAAAAATTATGTCATGCATCATAAAAAATATATACAGAAATGCATGTCACAAATCATTAATTTTATTCTTATATTATTAATTATAATCATTTTATGATAAAATAAAAATATTATTGTTATTTGGAACAAAAAATGTTATTGACTATGAAATTTCATTTTCTACTATCATTATAAATAAAAAGAGCCATTCATTTATTAAAGATTAATTAAAAGGTCAAAATTATAATTTTTTATATTGTTTTTCACAATAACAAACAAATTTTAAATTTTAAATTATTCTGAACTTTAGTCAACCCAAACCTAAAGTCATCTATGCTATTTTGAGCTCTAATCCACCTGGTCCAGCTGGGCTCAGGCCAAACTCATCTCTAGTATGGATCCTATGTTTCTGTTGAATACAATATGTCTTTGTATGTTCCTTCTACTTTAGATTTTTAGCCTAATGAACACATCTGAATCTAAATTGGAATCTTCAAAATTGGGATGAATGTAAAAAAACATGAAGCAAAAATATTCAACAAAAACTAGAATCCATATATATATACACAACAAATAATGGAAGAAATATTAGCACTGTAAAACAACTATTTGCTGAATTTAGAAGAAAACATAAAATCAGACAAGAGAAAATGAAAATTGTCAAGTCAAAAAGTATCATTTAAATGCACCATCAGTTAAATAAGACTAGAAAATTAAAATTATTACCAAACATTGTAGTATTCACATACAAGAAAATTTTTACATTTTTGATTTACCCTAATTATGTACAATACTTTAGCCTGTTAATGGGCTGAAATGCTTTGCTTCCTGTAGTCCATTATAAAATGCTTTTACTGGATCTTCAATGGCATCTTCACTAATTCCAAATGAACCCAAGCCTTCAAAGTTAATATGTTCACTGTAGCGTGCCATTACAAATAAGATTACTACTCCAAGAATAATCCCAACGTTTTGGATAAAAAATACTTTTAGCTGTTTGCCAACTCCACTTTGGCTAGCTTGTTCAAGTGCTTCATTAAGCTCTCCCATCTGAAAATTTATTTAATCAAAAATTTTAAAAGGCGAAAGATACCGTTTGATTAGCATTTAAGAAAAAGATATACAAAATAAATAACCTGAATAATAATGAACAGCATAACAACAAATACAAAAGCTTTCCTTAAAATATATATATATACAAGCTTGATAAGCAATTATTTGAAATTTAAAAAACTTCTTAAAAAATTCAGCAAGAGCATTTTTTTTTACTAAAGCAATATATATATAATATTGCACAGGTAAAAATATCTGTGCAATGTCCAGATATTTTGGGTGGGGTGGCTCAGTAGGTAGCATGCCAGGCTCATAATCTGCAGTTCCCAGTTTTCTGAGTCCCAGCTAGGGCAGCAGCGAGATTTATTTCTGCAAAACTCCCTGCCCTCAATTAGTAGGGGACACTGATGGGTCCATCAGATGGAATGTTAAGCCATGGCTCCATATGCAGGAGAGCCATACCCTGTGTACTTTACAGAACACACTGGATGGCCTTGATGGGAGGCTACAATCTGTCTCCCAACAGCTTTTCCAGTAGGTCCCCTCCCCCAACTTTCTCTGAGCCCCTTGGAATCCTTGTCATCTGGCCATTTAGCCCATTATGTGCAAAAAACTGCCACTCAGAGGTAAAACAACCCAATCAGGATATTTTGGTATGTAATCAGCCTAACTGTTTGATTACTTTTGGCATATTATACTGAGGATAGAGAAACCTAGATTCTATTCTTCAATGATAGCCTTTTTCATACAAGGCCATTAAGACAGAAGACAGATTTTACTGGCCACTACTTCAGTTAGAGATAATACACAACAAAGATATGCCTACTGAAACAGTAGCTGCTCCCTAACCACTTAAATAGATAATTGGAAATAAAAAAACTAATATTAATAGGTTATATTTTATGAACTCCAGAGATAAAAATAAAATATAACATGACTACAGTTGAAGAAAAAAAAAATACAACCCAAAAAGCAGAGCTCTTTAAATAATAATAAAATCACACTTTTAGGGAAATTTTAGTAACAATATTAGGTTTCTGCATGATTAGGTGAATGCCCCTACTGTGAACACAACAGCTTTCTTTCAGGGTTGGGTTATTTTGCCCCTGAGAAATTTTTTTGCACACAATGGTCAGGTCACAAGGACCCCAAAAGCTCAGAGGAGGAGAGGGGACCCACTGGATAGCTGGTAGCCTCACATCAAGACCATCCAGCATGTTCTTTAACGTGAAGAGGATATGGCTCTCCTGCACAGAGGGGGGGGGGGGAATGGCTTAATGTCCCATCCTGCAGACAGTGGCCTTTCTAAGTCCCTACTGACTGAGGGCAGGGGAGGGTTTTGCAGAGATAAATCTCAATGCACTTTCTTGCAGAACTTCTTTGGAAAGTGCATTCTCAATAGTGGCCTTTGGTCACCATGATCCTCAGACTACACAACTTTTTATTTTCTGTGGGGATATTAGGAAAGAGTATTGTAATAACACATGAAGCCTGGAGGAAGGTAAATGTAACATTGAGCATACTGTTGCAGGCATGGACAAACAAATTCTTCAGGAAGTTACAAGAAACACCGTAAAAAGGATGGCTGCTTGTCTTCCAGGTGATGTGGACATTTTCAATATCTACTGGAATTGTACTGAAACTTATTTCTTACATTTATATACCTGGTAACTATGAAAATATAATGGTCCAGAGTATTGGGGTTGCATTTTTAAATGGTACATAATATTAGCAGCTATTACAAAAAGAGCTCAGGTCCCTTTTTCTGCATGGCTACAAGCAGATATGCATATTTCATACTTTAACATGTTCATTTCAAAAGAATTTGTTCTTACAATGCTAACAAACTACAAATTAAAAATGTTTAACTAATATCACCTATTTCTCAAGGACCGATTGAAGGTCTCTGGCACTCTTGGAGCAATTTTCTCAATCAATCATTTTTTTTCTCATACATTGTCTCTTCACTTATTCTGAACTAAGGCCTTGGAAAAATGAATAGAAAAAGTCTGTGGCTCCCCGTTTCATAGATAATCTAAAGTAACAACTATTTGCTCTGCCTTCAAGCTAGCCTTGGAAATATCCCAGCGATCAACTACCATTTTAAGACTAGCTATATAGTAATAAACTAGTGGTATCATAATAAATTTTAACTCTCATACTTACCATATCAACAAGAGATATGTAGAGAAACATCCCTGCAGCCAAAGCAAAAATATAAGGGCCACCTTCTGCAATATCCCCAAGTAATATACCAAACACAAGTCCTAAGTAACATGTGATAGCAGATAGAAAATTATATAGCAGTGCTTGTCTTGTTGTCATTCCAGCACTCAGGAGGACTGCAAAATCTCCTACAAAATATGTAATTTGCTGTAACATGATCTTAAGTGTATTGTAGAACAAGTAGAAGTTAAAATTATTAGCATTTAAAATTAGAAATAAAACAAACTTGACTATTCACAATAAGCAAATAAGAAAACTATGAAAAATTCAAACTCTGTTATTGGAATACTATATATAAAAAAAATAGTGTGCAGTAACACTACAGGAATATTAACAAGGCTGTCTGTCTATGAATCATAAAAATTTGAAGTGTATCTTTTTATATCTGTTTTTCTATTAAACAGACATTATAAAGTAAAATTCAGAATTTCTTTAAGAGCAAAAAAATGTTGCCACTGATGATGTAAGGAGGATGTCAAGTTAAATTCCTTGCACATCAACTAGAGGTGATAGGAGGGTAGCAAGGTGAATTCTCCACATTAAATAGAGATAAACTATTAAGAGTAGGTTTAATTATCCTCAAATGTGGAGAATGGAACTACATCCTAGTTGCAAGGGGGAAATGTAACTATCTCCCCCACTTTATGGATAATTAAATTACAGTAAGAGGTTGCATATGTTAGCATTACAACTTTTCCCTCATTTATAACTGGTAACACCTAGAATAGCAATGAAGCACCAAACCTTTTGACTGCCACCTTTGACCCCTAAAATTTCTTACTAGGAATCTTTTTTACTCTCTTAAACCAAACCTAACTTCACTTAGCTAACCTGCCCCTTTTCTTAACATAATCCTAAGGTCCTAGCCTAACCCATTTGCTGAAAAAAAGTACCTATACAATAAAAAGCAAACAAACTTTTGTACCCTTCAAGAAGCTCACACTTCCCCAGGATTTCACGATGTGCAGTTTGGAAACCACTGACTTATTGCATTATTGTGGTAGGTACTTTCTTTGAATGGAAATGGACTTCTTTCTTAACCCTTTCACTACCGTAGTGGCCCAACCCGGAGATAGGAGGTAGTGAAGATGAATGGATAGCATTGATTGGATGAATCGATTTAAAATCTCTGCTCTTTTTGGCCAGTATGATAGCGAAAGGGTTAAGCCATTCAGGGCAGACCACCATAAAATGAATGTCAGAAAAAAAGTCTGCTTATTCAAGTTACTGATATGATTATCTACTTTTTTTTTCTTTTTTTTTTGTATTAAATGTAAGAATAACTTAAGATTAGAGACTTAAATATACATTAATGAATGTAACTCTATTTTTAATATTTGCAACTGACCCTTATCATAGTGGATGCCAACATCAACAACTGTTTTTGCTGAAATTGTTCTACCTGTTGAAGAGCAATACACTGCTACTTAGTACTGAGCTTGCCACCAAAGAAAAGTTCATTGTTAGAAACTATGCACATTAATTTTTTTAAATAAATGTTCCAATTACACAAATTAGCAAAAGTTTCATGGTATCCTCAGCAGTAATTGGCCAAATAAAACAGATTATTGTTTTACTTTAACTGTGCAGTAAATCAGTTTTTTTTTCAGATTTTAAATTTAAAATCGTAAAATAAAACCTGCACAAAAATTCTCACTGTGCCAAAATTGTACAATATAAAAATTAAAAATATAAATTACACCTCAAGCAGTTGATTGCCCCAGAGGCCTGATAAGAGTGTCAGTGTAATATGCCATAGAGAAGATCTGTGAGGAAAACAAGACCTCAGCTTAAATACAATACAGAAAGGAAACATCCATACCTTATTTGAGACTAGAACCCAGGCCATTTTTGATCATAGCCAAGTGTGATAACCACTGAGATAGTGAAATGCAGCATAATTAATGCAATCATATTTTAGTCTTATATAAAAAAAATAGAAGCAATATAATCTAATCCACAAATGATATCTAGTATTTAAAACAAAAATATGCCTAAAATTCTCAGAGATTTTTTGGCTAAATGAGTCGCAAATGGAGTGGAGGCACAAAGTTTAATTTCATTCTAGTTACATGCTTGAGGCCCTAATAGCATGATAATATCACTAACAAAATTATTAGCAAGATTTGAATGGAATTCTTTTAATATAAAATTGTAATTGCATTTTCATTATAAATTTTAAGATTATCATAAAGCTGATAATAAATGAGTTTTTTTGCACAAAATAGAATACATAAACAGATCAAAGACTCGAGGCTCAAAGCTGACTAAAGAAAGGGAATCTGCTGAACAGCTGTTAGAAGATAAATGAAAACTTTCCATCAGTTCACCCAACATGCTCTTTAAAGTGCACAAGTATGGTCCCAACTAAAGGACAGTGGCCTTTCTAAGCTCATCAGTGACTGAGTGGGGACTTGAACTTAAGATCCATTATTTAACTGGGGTGTTGAATAGCCTCTCTTCAGTACTCAGTTCCACTTTTTCCCATTCAGGTTTTCACATTTTCCCCCTAGGTGCCAATGATGAATGGAATTGAGTATCAAGATTTCATGATCGAAATGCTGATCCATCTGTAATGAGAAATTTATTACTCAAATAGCATCAAATAGCAGAGGAATGAGTATTGTAGTGTCATCAACTACAATACTCATTCCTCTGTTTGTAAATAGTGTGATTATCTGAAAGCAGATGACATCACACTCACTTTGCTGACAATACTGTTTCTTGGTAGTGTACCAGCTAACACTTTTCAGCAATATAATGCCAATATTTCCAGAGAGTATCTACATTATAATGGCATTATTTCCAGACACATCATTCTTTGCTTTATCATCAATAGAACGTCTGTGGCATGCTAGGATTCAGATGAACACAGTTCCAGAACCCACATACATTATTGTTCCCATGAAAGATCAAATACATGATGGACTATTCTCCAGGATAACATCACACTCCTTTACAAGTCTATGTCATGGACATAACTGCATGTGTTACCAGACCGGCACTAGACAATTTGCTGCCTCAAGCAAACTTGGACTCTGCTGCCCCTTTTACAAGTCACCTTAGATAATACTGATTAATTTAGCTAAATTTAATGTCATTTTTAAAAGCAGTTGAAAATTACCTATTAAAAAATTGGTCGTATTTATTCCGGTTAACCTTATTGCAGCCTATATTCATTAATTTGTTTGCAAATTCTCCACCCCTAAAAAATACATCCTGGTGCAATGGCACTAGTTGTAAATGCAATAGCACCGCCCCTGGTACAGCAGTTATGATGTGGGTAGGTTCCATATAAAAACACATTTTTTTTATAACTTTAATTACTTCTTGATCATTCTTGATCAATTGATTCTACTTCCTGATTCAGTGAGTGACAGTTTCAAATGTCAGAGTGTATTTAAACTCTTTAAATAATGAAAAAATATTGCTAAAAACAAAAAGGAAAACATTTAAATATTTGAGTAAGATTTTAAAATTATTTGAGGTAAAGTTTTTGCATAAAAACGCAATTTTTGAACTTCCATTGAAACACGTGGAATACCTGAATAATTTTGGTAGGATAGAGTAAATACTTGCTTGCAGCATTCATTTCTTACTGGGAAAGATAATTTTAGAACTAGTTATAAAAACATTTACCATTGTTTTTCATTGCCCCTTTTTAACATTACATTTATGGAAAACACTAAAACACAAACCTAATTCATGAGGAAACTCTTCACAGACCACAGCAACTGAGATACTGACACCAGCTAAGATGCTCTCAGAGAATGCAGCACCAATAGATAAACCATCAATGAAATTATGAAGTCCATCACCAAAAATTATCATCCATGCTACAGTTCCTATTGCAGAACGACCCTGTTCAAACGGTATGGGATGCTCATGGTGATGATGGCTGTGATGTATCTGCATAAAATGTGTTTTTCAGTAATGCAAGTGTAGAAAAATCATTCAACATATAAATATATACAAATTTAATAATTACAGAAAAATTCTTTAAGTGGGAAAAAAATGTCCTCCTATATGCAGATTTGCTGGTTTACCTTTCTCGAAATTTGATTATAAAATGCAATAATTATTACTTTGTGGCAATATGAATTATTTGAGTGGAAGTAACTTTTTGAGATGATATCTTTAAGGTATTACCACAACATTTTGCAAAGCATGGCCAGATTGGATAATGCAAAGAATACACAAGTAATATCAATAAAATATACTGGGCTAAAGAATAAATGAAAGTGAACACAAGGGTCTTTACCTTAGTATTATGGATGAGTGTTTTTACATTTTTTTAGGAGGAGAACCACATTATTAGGGATGTTTTTGCATGTTATTGCCAAGGACTTGTGGAATCCACATTCATAATGTCCCTCACTTTTAAGAAAATCACGAGATAACTATAACGGTTTATGACTGTAGAAATTGTATATGTATACAGTATCAAGCTATAGTAGTATAATTATATGCTGCATCAGGAAAATAACAAAAAAAAGTTTCACCAAAATATATAAAATATTTGCACTTTTCCATTGTTTATTGCTGCAGGAATCAACTTTAATCACATACCACAGACTATATCTGCTTAATTAGATATAATAGCATAGTCAGGATTTTTAGAAAGAAAATATTTCAGAACCTGCCCTAACATTATTGTAAATTGATGAAATATTGATTTGTTAAAAGCTCAACCTTTAGCTATGCCACTGATTAAACATAAAAAAATTATATTAGTTCCTACTTTTTAAACAGGTTCTGAAATCTTGGTGTTTCTGAAATCGCTAACATACCAATATGCTTCAACACATACAAAATTAAACAATTTTGCAAAACTGAACGTCTTTTAAAATATGATTGCATTGCACATATATTTGAGAGTGCCTGTTAGGATGCCATATTATTATTTTCTAACCATTTAATCTTTTAAGAGAATTCTTTTAATTACGTGATTTGGATACTTAAGAACCAGCACTGGTCTATAAATTATATCATTCTACCATATCATGATCTTTCAGAAAGCAATATACTAATTTCTGTCTTAGAAATCTAGATTTGGAAAAAAATATTTAGATGAAGCAAAAACACTTATAATGAGACAAAATGTTGTCAATTTCATTATAAAAAAGAATTAATCAAATTTCAAATCTGTTAATTTGTTAAAATCAATAATAAAGTATCACAGGAAATGTCTTGTTGACAAGAAATACTTAAAATAATGTGCGGAATTTTTTTTTTTTTTTTTTTTTTGGTAAGCCTGGCATGCTTCTGGGAGATGTGGGTACCATTTTTTTTTGGCACATTATTTCAATTGTTAAAATCAGCATTATATCTCTAGTTTACTAAAAATAATTTAAAAAAATACTCCATTAACTAGCTGATTGCCACTGAGGTCTGACAGGAGTCTAAGTTTATATGTGATAGTAAAATTCAAGAGTTATATATACATTTCAAATAGTTAAAACAGGAATGTATTGATAAATTGTATTATCTTACATGTCGATATTTCTTAATGAGTAAGCTAGAGAACTGCAAGAAGTTATTTTTTTTTTCGGATGTAATGGTAGCTAGGCGTAATGGTAGCTGTAAATGGTAGCTAGGCGTAAACTGGAAGGAGAGCTGTGTACCAATCCCTAGTGATGATGCACAGAACCGGCCAGGTCTAGCACCTAATGTCCGACCCCGCCTTCTCGTGGTGCAGGCCGTTAGTACCTTTCCTCTTTTGGAAGGGAACGGAAGGGGAGGGCTGCCAGTTCAGTATGGCCTGCTGATCTGGTCATCTACGGCCACTTTTTTCTTTTTTTTCAACCCTGCTGAGGAGTGGTCAACTTCACAGGGTCCTGGTGCTGACCATTTATACCTACTAGACTGGACTTGTTTATGGATTTGAGCTTGATTATGGATCCTGGACTTGCTGCACTGGTGGGCCTCTGTTGAGGGAGAGTCTGCCGCTGTGTTTTCTGTTTGCTTCTGGGTTGCCAGCTCTAAGTGAACAGAGGCATGGGATACCTTATATCAGCTGGTGGATAATCCTAATCAGAGGCCATCGCAGGTACCTGAACCTTACTTTGCTAGTTGGGCATCGTCAAGCCTAAACTGGAGTAATGCGTCTCAGGCAGGCCATGTGGCTCTTGAAAAAGTCCACTTGAAAAGGTGGTGCCTGAAGTTCCTACCAGCATTGGTGACTTCAGCCTTTAGCGGAGGAGGAACGGGTCTTTGCCCCATGCCTGCGATCAGGGGGCTGTTTGATATTGTTGGCCCTACCAATCTCAATAAACCTAATTTCTTTAAAAATCCTACTAATCATTTTCTTTCTGCAGGAACGTGGAACGTGAGGACATTACATAGAGATTATTCTCTTGATGTCCTCATGCAGGAATTCCAGCGCTATAACCTAGATATTCTAGGCTTGCAAGAGACCAGATGGACAGGTAAAGGTGAGATACTTAAAAATAACTTTAAATCTCTCTTTACAGGGAGGGAGGATGGAAAGCATTACCAAGGTGTGGGTCTGCTGCTCAGCAGACATGCTAGTGATGCTCTTCTAGGATATGAGTGCATTAATGAAAGGTTTCTTACAGCAAAATTTCAGACAAGCATTAAAAACTTGAATGTTATCTGCTGTTATGCCCCCACTGAGGATGCTGATGAGGATGAGAAGGATAGGTTTTACGGACAACTTCAGGACATTTTGAATTCTGTCAAGAAAGGAGATATTACCCTTGTTCTTGGTGACTTCAATGCCAAAGTTGGTACCGACTCTGACCTTTGGGGAGGAGTAATAGGTCCTTTTGGTATTGGTAGCTGCAATGGCAATGGACAACGTCTCCTACAGGTAAGTAAACTCAATGGTTTCAGAATAACTAACACATATTACAAACACCGCGACATACATAAATACACATGGGTTTCACCTGATGGGCTGCATAGGAATATGATTGATTATATATTAATTAACAGCAAATGGGCTAGTTCTGTTAGAAATACCAGGGCATATAGGGGAGCTGAAATGGGATCTGACCATTACCTTGTTAAAAGTGTCTTGCAACTTAAAAAGTGTTGTGCTAGAGTTAAAAAATTTACCTTTAATATTGAAGCTCTGAATGACCCAGTTATAGCTAAAGCTTACCATGATAGGTTACTTAGTCATTATGATGGTCATGGTTTGCTTAATACTGAAGTTGAGGAAGAATGGGGCCATTTTAAACAGGCTTTTTTGGAAACTAACAGTACTCTTTTAGGAAAAAAGGAGCAGAGGAGGCAGAATTATTTAAGTGACAAGGCAATTGAGCTTATTTCAGAAAGAAGGAATTGCAGGAATGTCCTTAATCAGTACCCTACTAGTCCTAATAGAAAAGATTACAGAGAGCTTAATAAACGTGTAAAGGATCAGTTAGCTACTGATAAAAATCTTTGGCTTGATAGCTTGGCTGACAAAGCTGAGGAAGCAGTTAGGCAGCACAACAGAGAGAGCTGTACCAGATAGTTAATGTTTTATGTGGTAGAAAACGGACAGGCATACAGGGATTGAAGGATAAACAAGGTAAGGTTATAGAAGGTGAGGATTCTCTCATAGCTAGGTGGGCTGAGCATTTCAGTGATGTTCTAAACAATGTGGTTAGTTCTACTCTCATTGTTTGTAATGATGATAGATGCATTGGCAGCTTTAATGTTGGCCCTATAACGCAATCTGAAGTTAGTTTGGCTATCTCTAAACTGAAACTTCATAAATCCCCAGGGGTAGATGAAATTACTACAGAAATGCTCAGAGCTGGGAATGTTTTGGTTATCACTTGGATGACTGAAATTTTGAATAACTTTTATGATAAAGGCATGGTTCCTAAAGATTTTACCAGAGCTATTATTATCCCTATTTTCAAAAAAGGTGATCACAGTTCTTGTGATAACTATAGGGGTATCAGCCTACTCTCTGTTCCAGGTAAAGTTCTTTCCATGATTGTGCTTAATAGAATTAAGAATCTGGTTGACAGGCAATTGCGTGATGAGCAATGTGGATTCAGAAGTGGTAGGGGATGTGTAGATCAGATATTTTCACTTAGGCAGATTCTTGAGAAATGTTTAGAGTTTCAGAAACCTTTGGTTGCTAGCTTTGTTGATTTCAAAAAGGCTTTCGACTCTGTTGATCGTCATAATTTGTGGTTGATTGTGAAATCATATGGTATACCAGACAAGTTAGTTAACATAATGAAAGCTCTCTATAATAACACTGAGTCATGTGTGAGAGTTGGTAAGTCTTGTAGCAGTTGGTTTAGCATTACTTCTGGTGTTCGACAAGGGTGCATTTTGTCTCCTTTTCTCTTTAGTTTGGTTGTTGATTATGTTATGCGAAATTCACTTCGAGGGAAAGATTTTGGCCTTAAATGGGCTGGAGATACGAAAATTTCTGATTTAGATTATGCTGATGATTTAGCCCTTTTGGCAAATGATGATGAGATGAACTCTTTCATTCGAGCTGTTGATGAGACTGGTAGTAGAGTAGGTTTGGTTATAAACAGAGAGAAAACTAAAGTGATGAAAATTGGTCAGGCAGGCTGTGATTCAGTTAATCTGAATGGTTGCAGTCTTGAGCAGGTGTCACAGTTTAATTATCTTGGGAGCTATGTAACTGATACTGGTGATGTGCGGCATGAGATTAACAGACAAATAGGTATTGCTGCCGGGACTTTTAAGAATCTATGGAGATTGTGGAGAAATAGGCGTATACACCTAAAGACTAAAATTAGACTGTATAATAGTTTGGTTCTTTCTAGGGTTAGTTATGGTAGTGAAACTTGGACGCTGTGTAAACAAGATAACAGGAAACTTGATGCTTTTGATTCTAGATGCTTACGCAGTATCTTGGGTATTAGGTGGTTTAACTTTGTAACTAATGATGAGGTTAGGCAAAGGAGTCTGCAACCTCCTTTAAGTAGCATATTGTGCAGAGAGAGACTCCGCTGGTTTGGCCATGTTGCCCGTATGGATAATTATAGATTGGCGAATAGGGTTATGAACAGTGTGCCTAGAGGCTTCAGAAGGAGGGGGAGACCTAGGATGCGGTGGGCAGACAATGTCAAACAGGACCTTGTTAGAATTGGTGTGCAATGGCCGGATGCAGCTGATGTAGCTCAAGACAGATATGCTTGGAGAATTAAACTGCGTGGTCTGGTTGGACCTCCGTAGCCCATGGCTGCTTGAGGATGATGATGATGATGCAAACAGAGCCAATAAAATTCTAGAAGGTATTCCTATCTTTTACAGGTTTACTGTTATAAGTTTCCTGGCTATTATACCAGCTAGAACTAATACACAAGGATGGTACAGTGAAACATTTGGAAATTTTCAGATCAATATATCATAATTAATAAAAAGCAAACAAATATGCAAAAATCTCCTAAATTAATAGGCAAATTGATAATGGTATTTTTAAAAGTGTGAATAAAAAAAGGGCAAAACTTTTGAATCCTGTAGTAACAGCCAAAGTAAAAGAATTCTGTTAACTCTTTCCTATATAAAAACCAGAGGTTTATAACCCTCTGGCTTTTATAATAATATTCTGGTTCTATAATAAACCATTACTACCTGTTATTAACCAAAAAAACTTTGCTGCAATCTAAATGTTTTTTTTTACAACCAATAAAAAATTTGAAATGCAGAATAAATTTTGTGTTAAAGACAACGTGGCAAATATTTATTACCCAATAAATCACTTAATTGAAAATCATGACCCATTAAAATTTTAAGGTTTTTCCATTTGAGGGCTGTAGTCTAAAGGAGCTCTCTCACTCACACACACACACACACCAATGACTAGCTGCAAAAGTTGAACTGATCATACATGACAAAGTTTCTTCACTAATATTTGTGTTTATGGGCATGATCGATTACTTGGGTACAGCAATCAAAATAAGCATTCCTATCTTATGGGACAGAAAATCAGATTCAGTCAGGAGACAATTTGTTTTGTTAGCAAGTACAGCCCAATCACCTAGCAATGATTTACTGAAAATAAGCATGCAAATCCCCCCTCCTCCCCAATCATTCCATTGCTTCAAAGGTTTTTTTTATGCACTGCAGGTGGTGTGGGGTGCCTAGATGGTGTGATTTTCTGTTCACACATGGTTGGAATGCAAAAGTCAATTATGGCACTGTATTCAAGCTCTGGGTAAGGCGTAGATGTCGTGTTGTTTTTCTGCTGAAGTTCTGCCATCCTCACAGATCTACTATGGCATATAAACTGACAGGCTACTGTCAGACTTCTGTGGCATACAGCTACTTGAGGGGGTATTTATTTATTTACAGGCAGCAAAAGAAGGGAAATTCCTAGTAACGAAAGCAAAGGTTGGGTTGTTTTACCTCTGAGCGGCACTTTTTTGCACACCATGGGCTAAATGGCCAGGTCCCATGGACCCCGAAGGCTCAGAGAAGGTTGGGGGAGGGGGACCCACTGGAACAGCTGTTGGGAGACAGATGGTAGCCTCCCGTCAAGGCCATCCAGCGTGTTCTTGAACGTGCACAGGGTATGGCTCTCCCACACACGGGGTCACGGCTTAACATCCCATCCGACGGACAGCGGCCTTTCCAAGCCCATCGGTGTCCCCTACTGACCATGGGCAAGGCAGGGAATTTTGCGGAGATAAATCTCAACGCTGACCCAGCTGGGACTCGAACCTGGGAACTACAGATTACGAGCCTGGTGCGCTACCGACTGAGCCACCCCCGCCCTCTGAAAGCAAAGGAGTCTTATTTTATGTGTTTGTGGACATTATGTATCACTATGATCTGGAGGAACCAATCGATTAAACCATCTGCAATGAATTGCAGATGGCGTTTCCAGTTGATATGAGTAACAGTAACAATAAATGAAAGTCAATTACTATCTGTATTCTTCCAAAAACAAATTTTTAGGAGAACAAATTTTCACCATTATTTTGCTCCAATATATTTTCAGCTATCTTTTTAGTATCTTAGTCTTTTCCCATTAAACAATATGATTGCATTTTATTACTTTAATTGCTTCCCTAAACCATTAATATTTATAATTTTATGAAATGAACAAAACACTTTATATATCTTTATTACATTGAATATACAAAATAGAAAAAAAAAATACATCTACAAATGATGCCTAAAAAACATAACTTACTTCATCTTCTCTTGCAGAAGAATAATTGTCTATTATGTGATTGCTATGTATATTACCATTGGCAATGGCATAACCATTCTGATGTCTTTTTTTATCCAGTCCATTTGAATCAATTCCACCATTTGGTAAAATTTCTTTATCAAAGTCATTTGGTTTTACCATAATTTGTGCACTGCCATTAACACCATTGGATAAAGAACACAAAAGCTTGGTTGAATTTTCATCTGTATCAAATGCTAACTTTCTTCTCTTCTTTTTCTATAATAAACCATAATTAAAAGTGGAAATAGGTATCTAGGGAAAAATAGTCTCTTGTAATAAAATGCAGAGCTTGTTTTTCAGATAAAATATTAACAGTTAATTTCATTCAGTTTTTAAAATGTTAGTCAAATATGGAAAAAAAAATGACAATGAATTTCATATTTCTAGGTTTCAGTTGAAGAGGAAGCTAAGTCACACAACTGGATGATAACAAATAATAAATAATGTATGTAGTGGTTCAATAATATTAATAAATTATTTCTTCCCTTCATAATGTGGCTTATATCTCACAAGTTTATTTTTTAGTATTGCTTTAATGGAGAGAAAGGCTAGAAACAACAGAGGAAAACACACTAATAATATAGCTTTACAATTAGGGCTTTTGGTAACTTTCTGCTTTAACCCTTTTTAAAGTCCTTTAACCCTTTGCGGTCCTGTGTTGGGGCGGCCCCCGACACAGGACTGCTTGTGGAAATCAAATAGGACGACACAGGGTTAATAAATAAGTTGTGCTGCTCATCAGTACTCCAACAGAACTTTACAGCTTAATAGAGAATTATATTAACAGATGGCCCAACAAAATCTGGCAGTCAAAAATTGAAAATTCAAAATGACAAACTAAGAAAAAATAAGATTATAGGTTTCAAAAGTAGTTTTTATTTTAGATAGAGACAAAGTTTAAATCCAACAAATTTTCTGTCAAAATTCAATGGGTATCTTAAAACTACTCCTTCCTAATGACATGAAAACATAAAAGTGGTTTTAAACTTGGGTTCTATTACCTATAGAGACTTAAATTTTTAATGCAACACAAGGTGACAAAG
Organism: Ryuthela nishihirai; assembly: GCA_038380435.1. Taxonomy (NCBI): domain Eukaryota; kingdom Metazoa; phylum Arthropoda; class Arachnida; order Araneae; family Heptathelidae; genus Ryuthela; species Ryuthela nishihirai. Next base: position 65,327,529 of record JAWZYU010000019.1, on the reverse strand, counting down.
GGAAACTTATATGAGAAAATTGGGACTGAGCAATCAAGTTTTTGGATATTATGAGGGGGGGGGGAGTCAAAAAGTGTTAATTAACATTTCAAATAATAAATGATAAAAGGGGAAAGTGGTTCAAACTTGCCTTGTTCTATTATTTTAATGCAATATAGGGTGGGAAGGGGAAATCTGTGTATAAAACTTGAGACTGGGTAGTCAAGAATTAAGAAAAATAAAGGGAGATCCAAATCTGTAAAAATAGACAGTAACTTCTCAACAGTCAATGAAGTGGTGTATACTTCTATTGGAACTCTTCAACCACTATGTCAATATGCATTGTCAGGAGCACTGCCAGGAAGATACACTTTTGCAAGCTGAATTATCCAAATAAAAAAAAGTTCCTGGGCTAAAATATGTGAACTTTTTGAAAATCTAAAAGATTGGTCCAACCTATGCAAAACAAGTGGTGTAAAAAAAAAAACATTTTGGCACTAATAATTTCAGAGATCTTGCACTACAAAGAATCGAGACACATATCTATATATAAAATACATATAAAATAATTTTATAATATAGATTATTAGTCATTTAAATTAGAACAATATGCAACTTAATATCTGAAGAAACATTCCATTTGAGAAAATCATTTTGTGTACATCGTTCCAATTTAAATAACTATTTAATAATTCATAAAATTCTTTATTTATATGTATTACATCCTTTGCAGTGCAAGATCTCAATGAATCGATTTATATTATTACTGTTCATATAAGCCAAAATTCCTTAGTGATAAGATAATTGCATCTGCTGATGACTATTTGTGGCAGCTTTCAATTTCCACATACAAACAATATTCATTTGTAAACTACATTCTGCTATTAATTACAATCTTAAGCATCATGCAGGTAGCCAATGTTGCTAATCTATTAATATACATTTTTCATCTCAGTGGAAAATGGGTTCAGAATTCTTTTCTTATTACTCATCCCCAACAGCAATGTAATGTCTTTGTGCTTCTGGTGGGTGAAGCAGTAACAATAAAAACAGATTCAAGCAATTGTGACACTAGACATAAAACCTTTAGTTGTTGTCAGTATTTTAGAATCCTCAAGCAGAACACTACGAAAAATGTTGATCATGGAGCCAAATGTATATACCAATATGCTTAATCATAATAAGTGTAAAATATGCTGATTTGAATTTTGGAAGTATCTGTGAAATACATCTATATGATGCGACATAAACGATCATATTAAGTAGAGCACGTATTGCTTAATGCAAGATGCACATTACATAGCCTTATGCTAAAAATTAAAATAATAACCATATTGACATTTAATATAAATACTAAAAGAATTAATATAAAATTGTACTGTGCTAACTGAACAATTGAAGTTCTTGAATAAATGGATCAACATTTGAACATTGTTCATTATTGGGCTACATTTGTTTTAAGTATACACACACTAACCTGTTTAACATCAGTAGCAATTTTCATAAGTCTCTCACTCAAAAAAAATAGATATATTCCTCCAAAGATAATCAAAGATTTCCATAAGTATCCATGCTCAACATCTTGTCCTACAAGGTGGAATGTCTGAAATGATTATATAAAAATATTAATAATCACTAACTTTTTTACATATTTATTGAATCTGATCTTAATTTTTAAATATTATAGATTGAAATTTAAAAATGTTCTAGACTAAATATACATTACTTTTTACTTACATGGCATATATATTTATACGTAAAATAAAAATACATTACCCCTGGTAGAGTGGTTAGCGCACTTAACTACTGATCTAAGGGACCTGAGTTCGAGCCACGAGTAAGGCATGGATGTTTGTGTTGTTTTTCTGCTGAGGTCCTGCAACTTTGACAGACCTTCTATGGCATATAAACTGACAGGCTCCTATCAGACCTCTTGGCAAGCAGCTGCTTGAGGGGGTATTTATTTATTTATTTATTTTAAAGCTGTAGCTTGCCACAGAGATCTGACAGCAGCCTACCAGTGCAATACACCATAGAGATCTGCGATGAAAACAAGATCTCAGAAGAGAGACAACACAGAAAAGAAACATCCATATCATATTCATGGCTTAAATTCAGGCCCCTTTGACAAAAGCAAGTGCACTAACTATTCTACCACCTAGATGTTTGATATAAGAACATAAAAGCAGTTAATGTATAGATTTTCTTTGCTTATGCCAATTTTAATTTTTGATAGTTTTGAGTACATATATCAGAATATTATACACACTATAATGCATCACCTATTTCATGAACTAATGTACAATTAATAAATGTATTAATATTGTGGCAAGTGTGGAATTGCAAGTGGAATTTCAAGTGGATGCCCCCCCCCCCCCAATATTCATGTTGACTTGTCATATGTATTAGACAGTGCTTGTAGTTATAATAACATTTTACTGCTCATAACTGCTGCACTGTCAGAGTATCCAACATATGAAAAAAATATGAGGCAGCATAAAATGTTACTCTACAAGTAAAAGTAAAGACAATGGCAAGAAAACCACATCTCTGGTATGATAAGTTACCATGAATGAGTTAAGCAAACATGAATGATTTAAGTACAAGGGACATTCAAAAAGTTCTTGACATGCATATGCAGAACAAAAACCATTCCACTTATCTCAATAAAAAACTTTAAAAGATTGTAAATGTATTTCCCTCTAGCATCTATGACATGCCTGTAACCTCCAAGAATACTTGACATAGTTATCAATCTTTCTGGGAGTTGTATAGTAATAAAACCATGTCTCACCACCTGTGACAATGACACCTGTTAACCATTTGGTGCCACTAGGTTCAAACACTGCCAGCATCTCCTTGCATAAATAACTCGAGCCCTTTTTTTGCTGTTCTGTCAGTGGGGTACCTTCGTTTGTCAGTTTGTAGTATTTGAGACAGATCTTCTGGAACTTTAAATGTTGATGAATAATTGTTTCCACACTGCCAGTCGATACACCAGCATCTAAACTTATAACCTGAATGGTGACGTGTGGGCTTTCCTTAATGAGTTCACGAACAGCAGTAATAGTTCTCTCGTTCATGGCATCCTTTTTTCCTGCATGAGGGAGGTTTTTAAAGCTCTGCAATCCTTCTCTAAATTTGTACATCCATTCCATAAAAGTGCTATATGAATAGGTATGATCCCCCATATGCTTGCAATAATTCGGCAATTTTTTTCACATCATACCCAAGCTACATCCTTGTGAAAATGTAAAATCTTTCCCCATCTTTAATAAGCTCCATAGCAACAATGCACATATTTCACATAATAAACTTTATGAGCTACAGCAAAGAGAGAACTTATGATATGAACTTTGTTTTTAACACGTAAAGACAAGTTTCTGTAGATTTGCACAAGTTCAGAGGAACAAGTGCAAATCTACAGACATGTGTCAAGAACTTTGGGAATGTACTCAGTAAATAAAAAATTTTGCTACTAAGATTTATTGATTAATTCATTAATAACTCTTTAGTGTGAGAGAGTTATTTATTCACATCTTACAAAGTGCAACATAAAAAAGTAAAGTTGCCTTCCCTGATCACAGATGGCAGGAGCAGCAACAATGACAGGATATTGATAGGTCACATTAGTGGGGAAAAGACAGAGCCAGCATTAATTCCGTAGTCTTAGAACATTCTGGCATGAATCTGGAGACATAGGGTTCAAAAATGCTGCATGTTGGCAAGACTCATTTTTTCCACAAACTATTTATTGAAAAGAAACTTTCTTTATTGTATAAGTACCAATAAAATATTGTTTGCATTCCCCCTCCACATCATCAATTAGTTAAAATAAAAACTTTTAAAGAGTGCAAAAGTCTATCAATGGAAACATGATTCTTATATTCACCAGAGGCAATATATATATATATTCACCTAGTGATTTGCCATTTCTTTAATTTAAAAATGGCAAAGCAGAAAAATCCTATTTTGCAAAGGTTTCATTGCATCTATAAACCATGTAATAGTGGAAAATTGGTTGTCACTAGTTTCACTAGTCACTAGTTTATTATGAGCTTGTGCATTTTGCCATTTTCTTTTCTGTTACCCTTTGGCAAAGGGTAACAGGAAACAAGGTATAATTTTGATAATAATGTATAATTAAAAAGGTATAATCATGTAACAAAGGTATAATTATGAGCTTGTGCATTTTGCAATTTTCTTTCCTGTTACTTTTTGGCAAGTTATTGATTTGTCAATCACTATTATATTGTAAATCATTTAGAACTTGTTTGGTAACTGCACTTTATTTCTACTTATTAAATACTGAAAACAACTACTTATAGTCTTTAATTGCTTTATCATTAAGTACTATTAAATAAAAATAAACCAATGCTTCAAGTGAAGCAGTACACTGTAGCTGTAATTAATTTAATTACTTTGCATTTACTAAAATGTTAAATAGAAAAAGAACAAAGCTCAAGTTAAAATTATAGACTGATAAGTTACTAATATAAGTATGCTGAGAACAGAATCTAATTATTTTCATTGTTATAATTACAATAAATTTATACTGTACATGCAGAAAAAAAAATGCCTTAATTAGAATAGTAGTTAGGGAGCTAGCTACTGTTCCAGTGGGGCAAACTTTGTGTGTTACATTAGCTCTATCTGTGTCAGTGGTCAGCAGTGACTTTGATCTTAATAGGACATGTTCTTGTATGCGAAGGTCTGTAAAAGCTATGAGTGGCTTCTAAGATTCTTCTGTTATGTGTTGCAAATGAAAGAAAAAAAAAGAGAATATACCTTGCTTTAAAAGAATTTTTCAATATATATATATAACAAAAACATGATATAAAAATAAGATATTTTGATATTTATAAAATACAATTTCATTTCTCAACCAAATTTTTCAATAATCCAGTTTATATTTTTCCTTACCTGGGGAATAAGATGAAAAATTGAACTCCCAGCTAAACTGCCAACTGCCAGTCCTTCAAAGAGCATCAATACTACATGATAAATTGTTTTATTCAGAAGAGGCAAGATGACAACACCCACAAGAGAGCAACAGCTGATGATTGTCACAAACAGTAAGCCATAGCCCCAAACTGTGGACAAGAGAGTTACATTACTAAAAACTTTATATACAATACACATACTGAATTGGAAAGTGAATGCATATTAACATTTATCCATTACATATAAATATTAGCTCATCAGTTAAGTAAGTTTTAGCCTGAGCACCCATTTTTTCCCCAGAACATATTAAATTAGGGATAGAAACTTGCGACTCTTTTATGCATACATTCAGCTCTTTATTGCACTCCCAATACTAATAACAAAATTTATATATTTATCAGATTAATAACAATGATAAATTTTTATAATACAATGCAGTGTTTAGACTAAATTTTTTTTAAAGAACCTTAAACTGAAGACAGATGCTATAATGATTAGAAGATTATTCTTTTATTTATATCTTCTATATTCTTTTGTATCTTCTATTTGCCTCTACACTGGCGGAAACTGAAAAAAGAACACCATTAACAATTAAAGTGTAATCAATGAGATTTATTTAGTAGAAACAACTTGTTGAGAAAGGGCAGTGATCACACTTGTGAAGTGATTCAATGTTTATTTTACCTTTTAATGAGCATTACATTTTACAGAAGCCACATTTTAATAAGGTGTTGAACCTCCTCAAGCAGCAATACAAGCTTCTAATATGGTATGTAATCGGTCGTAAAAATGCTGGATATCACGCTGGGGGATACCATTCCATGTGCTTTCAACTTGGATGTGTAATTCAGTGATGGTTGTTGCCTGTCACGGTCTGCGGAAGAGTCTTTGTCCAATTCAGTCCCAGACATGTTTGATTGCAGATAAGTCCAGAGAACATGCTAGCCAAGAGAGTTGGTGCACTGCCTGAAGAGCACGTTGAGTTGCCAGGGCGGAGTGTAGTCAGGCGTTATCTTGCTGGAATATCGCATTTGGGATTACACTCAAATATGACAGGATGATCGGCTGTACGATGTTGCTGATGTATGTATTGCTATTCAGTGTACCCTGTACAAACACCAGACATGTATGAGAGTGATAGCTAATCACTCCCCACACCATGATGCCAGGTGTGGGCCCTGTGTGTCACTGGCGGATGCACGATGGAAGAAGCCACTCACCTTGTCACCTTCAGACACGTAAAAAACCATGAGACACTCCTAAGCATAATATACTTTCATCACTGAAGACCACAGATTGCCATTCTTCCCTCCAATGAACTCGTTCTTGACACCACTGCAAACGAGCTTGACAGTGATGAGGTGATAGTGGTAACCATGTCAGTGACACATGTGCCCTTAGTCCTGCTTCCAAAAGAAGATTGCATATCATTCTTGTAGACACTGTTGGTACGACAGAGGATCGAATTTGTGACACCACAGCTGTCTTCTCTGCCACCGCCATCCTCCTGGTATGCCATCCTCTCATGAGTCCGTAACTCTACATAGCCCAGAACCACGTCTGCGGGTGTGTGAATGCTCTTCTGACCATTGATGCCACCATCGTACCACTGCCGATACCTCTCATCCAACACAGTGTGCAATTTGATGAAAAGACCAGCCTGCTTCCTAAAAACCCACTATATGACCTCGCTCAAACTCTGCTAACTGAACAAATGTTGTGTGGCTACATCGTCCAGGCATGGTAGCTTCTTCAAACAGCACTGAAGAACACAACACAAGAAGAATAACTTCTTTCTTCACATCCTAGTCCTTAAATATGCACGGCATACATTTGCATGTTGTCATCCTCACTGACATCATTATTTCATCCAATAACTGTCAATCTTGGATCACGGTTTCTGCTGCTCTTAACTATTAACATATTATAATATGACGTTTCAAAAGGAATTCCATCTGGGCATTCTTTTTTCAATTTCTGCCAGTGTATATTGTCTACTTATAGATTGAAGACTACTCTTCTATCTATTTCATAATTGATACTTTTATGAAACACTAATATTTCTTCAATCACTTGATTACTTTACATTGGCTGACAATTGACCTAATTATGGATTAATTGAAAAATTATTTATGAGAGAAATAACACAGTTCTACTTAAAAACTGAAAAAAATTTCATACCATCTGAAGTAGTTTAATATTTATTTATTTACTTACTATCAATTTATAATATAAAACATTTCTTAAAATATCCCGAAATGAATACAAGATACACATTTCGCATTCAGTATGTAGGTCAATCTCCAATTTTTTAGCTTTTTTTTCTCAGCTTCAAAAGTCAGCTTATATGATGTGTATGTGTTACTTAGGGCTGAATTAAGGGGAGGGGGGGTTGCAAGAGGGCCATACTTCCTCTCCTTTCACGAAATTCAGTAATAATCAGATGGTGGCAAAAGTATAATTGTAACAACATTCTGGTCTATTCTAGTTCATTCTGCCCCCTTTGATTTAATTTTTTTTAGATCCAGGCATGTGTGTTTAGTACTCAAAATATATTATTTAGGTTCAAGTAAAAGAAAAAAAAAGGGGGGGGGGAATATTTAATATATATAAATAAATTAAAATTTTTTTAAAAATACCTATCTTCCTAATATGGGTCCTAAAAAGTAGAAAATAAGCCTTAAAAAATATCAATGGCACAATAAGTCACTGAGTTTGTATTCACTTCAAAGGAAGACAGGATGCCGATTTACTTACACAACAAGATTGCTGGTGCCGTCTTCCTTTGAAGTGAACACAAACTCAGTGACTGATTGCACCACTGATATGCTTTAGGTTTATTTTCTACTTTTTAGGGCAATATAGAAAGATAAATTAAAAAATTTAAATAATACCTATTTATTTTTTAAATACAGTGCATCAGATTCCAATATACTGCAGGATGTTCATGTTGTTGTGAGACACAGGCAACAGTATTAAAGTTACAGTGTGCATTTATTTTGAACAGAGCTATGAACATAAAACACAGAGAAGCAAGCATTTCAAAACTTCCAACACTCAAATTATATAGAATGTTTATGTATTGCATAATCATTCTGCATCATTATTTTTCCCTTTGAAACATTGGTATAGTACACAGTTGTATCAGAAAATATGACCACCTTCCTAATAATGGGAATAACCACCCCTGACCCGGATGACAATGGTGAGATGGATGGCATGGACACAATGAGGCCCTGGAAGGTTGCCAGAGGCACACATGCCCATTCGGACTCCAGCAGAGCATGGAGGTTCTGGAGATAACGTGGTTGTGGGTACACTAGCTGAACCTGTCGATACAAATGGTCCCACAAGTCCACAAGTGGGATTGAGGTTGGGCGATTTCGCTGGCCAAGGGAGAACGGAGACATCACTGTCATGTTCCTGGAACCAGTCATGAACCACCTTAGCGACATGGCAGGGCACTTTGTCCTGTTGGTAGACACCATCACCACCAGGATAAACATTCAACATGAGGGGATGCATGTGGTCAGCAAGGATGGACAGCTAGCCATTGGCGTTCAGGGACCCATCCAGTGGTCCCAGGTCATACCAGGAAAACATCCCTCAGACATGCCACTGCCGGCCTGTACTTGACCAACAAGAGTGTCCAGTTGTTGGTTCTCGTGTGTCTGACGCCATATCAGCCACCGCCCATCACTTCTGTGGAGTAGAAACCTTGATTTGTTGGAGAAGGCAACATTTTTCCACTCTTTCACTGTTCAATGATGGTAGTCCCATGTGAACTGCACGTGTTGTTGCCAATGGACCTTGGTTAACATGCGCCTTTACACAGAGTCAACTCCAGAGATCCATGTGAAACAGGGTTCGCTCTACTGTTATCAGGGACACATACCTGGGTGCCCCAGCGTTCATTTGAGAAGTCAATTGCTGCACTGTTGCATGTCAATTGCCCTTTACCAGTCAACGGAAGCGATTTTCTCCTCTGGGGTCAATTGTCCTTTACCTGTTGACAGAGGTGATGTTCTCCTCTAAGGTTGATGGTCTTTGGGGCTCCACAGTTATGACATCTGGAGATACTCTATGTGCCAGCGGTCCATTCTTGATACACCCTTACTACACCACCTTGTGAACAGCCCATGAAGTCTGCTGTTTCTGAGATGCTTCCATCCTTGGCATGGTAGCCGATGATCATTCCTTTTCGAACATCTGTCAAATCAATACCTCTGCCCATTGTGCTCATGTTACACCCTATGGCTCATCTGTCCTGGCCAGCTGCTTATATCTCCATGTGGTCAACCTTGTCATGTGCACTCTGTGACGCTCCTGGGTGGGTACACTGTGATTCCATGGGTGGTCATATTATTCTAATATGACTGTGTATACTTAATTAGTTAGAGCAATAAACTATATAGTAAAAACTACCTGCACTGCTTGGAGGTCTTGTTTTAGCCTTTGGTGGTGGAGAGGGATCTGTACAAGTTTTACTGTGAAGTTGAAGAAGAAGTAAGGGACAGAGCCGAGCAAGAATCTCACTAGCAGTTTGAGTGGTTTGTGGAACTAACTGCAGCATATCATCCACTGATAGGCACTGAAAGTATTAAAAACTACTAAATAATCTTGAAAGGCATTGTAATATTTTATCCATAATGAATGTACAAAATAACTACATAGAATATGGTAAAAGTTCCACATAGACCTCACAGAGATATGTTGTTTGCTATTATTATAGATTGCAGTTGTGTGTTACCTTTGTAGTAACTGCAACAATGCAAAACCATGGAATCATCCTTTGCAAAGTTCAATGGTGACCATCCCTTCAAAAAAATTCATTTTTTATTTACAACATTCATTTGCATAACTACAGAAATAATGTAATAAAATGCTAGGTTCAAATTCAATTATATTTTTCTGTATTTGTAGATATAATTTCTGATAACATAATAATGCAAATCGACAATCAGGAAAGCACCTTTAAAATTTTGGTGACCCTTGATTACTTGTGCTCTAATGTTTCGTTTATTATCCAATGTCAGCTGCATGTAGATGTATCTTTTCATTACGTGCAAACCCAGTGCAATGCCACATAATCAATCCACTATGTGGAAGAAAAACTCCCTGTGATATTTATTGTTAATTCTTACTATACAAGCATCAATCCCTTTAAAGCTTATTTAAAAAATAGATTTCCTTTCATCACATTTTTGGTGCCAGCTAGGATGATTAGATGATCCTGGATGAAAAACTTCCTGACAAATAGATGTCCCCAGAATTTGTTTTTTTGATTTTTATTTTAATATTAAATTAACTGTACAACATGAGCACATCTTTTATAAACAGACACTTAAAATTTTTGATCAGTTGTTTTATTCTGAGTGACATTGTTTGCTAAATGTATGGTCACAGTGTCTCCAAGGGCTCAGAGAAAATGATATACTGGACAGTTGTTAATGAGGGGCTGTCATCTGTCTCCCAAGGCCATCCAGTGCATTTTTAATGTCTCTCTGCATGAGTGTGTCAAAACAAAAATCGGTGTCATGAACAAAAGCAGTTTTGCAACATTTAGTTTCATTGTGATTTATCAGATGGCACATGTAACTAAGAGTTAGCCATGGTTCCATCACTTTTCTAACTTGGAGAAGGGTGTAGGCTTAGCAAAATAAATCTCAATGCTGGCAAAGATGGGACTTGAACTGGGAACTAGAGATTACGAGTCTGGTATATTACTGACTGAGCCAACCCCTTCCATGTTTCGGTCAGTAATGCAGGTGAGTAAATAAATAAATAATCATGGGTAGAATTTTATAATGAGTGCAAGAGGATTTGGGATAGAGATCTAGTTATAAAGCTTGCAGGTAAGAACCTGGTGGTTGTTAAAACTAGGATGCCAAAAGGTCCCTGTTTTCTGGGGATGTCTGGTCAATTCTTCAAATTGGATTCTCAAAAAGTCCCCAGACCTTTTTCTTTAAATATGGTTACCCTAGTGTTAACCAAAAGTATTTTGGTGCCCTAAACAGTGACACAAACTAGAACCTTCTTTCTCTCAAAAATTTTTAAATTAACAATAAATAATATAAATATATTTTTTTTTATCTTCAAAAGACCATAAAATGTTAATAATAATAATGATGAAAAAAATTAAATGAAATGCATTTATGATGCTTAAAAGTTTTGAAACAGCACTAATCAAAAGGACCTCAGTTTTTGATGCTCTGGGTAATGTCCACTTTACCAGTATCTTTGGTTACCCTTGAATAATCTACAGTTCACAAGTTAGAATTCTCAATTGTGTGGCATTGAGATTTATCTCTGATAATCCCCACTCTGACCTCAGTGAGACAAGAGACACTGATGAACTTGAAAAGCCAATTTCTATCAGATGGAACTTAACCCTTCTATACAAGAGTTTTGCAATGTACCTGCACACATGTTCTCAGAGACCAAATGCTTTAAAAAATTAATACTGGTCAAATAAAAGGTTACAATATGTATATATATATATATTACCACTTAGATAACATTGTATTGTAAATTTATCCTAGAAAATCCCATATGAAAATAATATAAATCAATATGGAATCCTCAAAAATAAATTATAAAGTCAAAATATTATTCTATAAAGTTTGGTCTCACAAACTGAATATTACTTTAATTACCACTAAGCATAAACTGAAGAGTAATGCAATCCCAGAACCAATGTTAATCAGCTGGTAATGATATCAATTAAAAGGTATTGTAGGCAGGAAATCGGTGTCATGAACCAAAGCAGTTTTGCAACATTTAGTTTCATTTTGATTTATCAGATGGCACATGTAACTAAGAGTTAGCCATGGTTCCATGCACAAGACAGCCATACTCTGTGCACATTAAACAGCATGTTTGATGGCCTTATTGGGAGGCTCCCATCCATCTCCTAACATCTGTCCAGTGGAGTCCTTCCCCAATCTTATCCGAGTCCTTGTAACCTGGCCATTTAGCCCACTGTGTGCAAAAAAATGTTGCTCAGAGATAAAGCAATCCAACTCTTGCATAATTCGCACAATCTTAGGTATATGAAGTTCCTTTAAAACATGGCATTACAACTGATCTTTTCACTCTTGCTATGTTTTAATGTAACAAAGGAAAAAACGAATATTTTAATTCTTAAGAACTAGAAATAAAGACTAAGCAAAATTCATTAGCAATTCAATGAACTATTTTCAAAATCAGTAACAGTGAAATATTGTAATTAATATTTTTATTAAATTAAAATGCTTCATATAACTAAGATTGTGTGCCTTTTACGAGTATCTAATTATTTTCATCTCAATATTTATTTGTTTCAATTTCTTTAATCAATCTAAATCTAAATTCAGAATGCCCAATCATTAATTAATGGACTAACTGTATATATTTTCTACTATCATGTATCAAAAGGGATAGGTGATATGCCTCAACACTATTCCATTAATTATATGAAGCAAGAGATATGCTACAGTATACTTCAAGCCCTCTGAAATCTGTTTAGAATGCTAGGATTTATCAGTGATGATTTGCTCTGCATATGCACAGTAAATGCTTACTTCAGTGCTTCACCCGATAGATTTATCAGCTGGTTGAGTGAAGATGTTTACATTTCCAGACATATTTATAGCGATAAGGTCAGTGACATTTATACCATTAACTTAAGAAAATCATGGCTAACAGACTGCCTCAACAGTTCCAATGTTATTTAACATCAGTTCTCATATTCATCAGTTTATTACCCAATAGTAGTAAAAATAAATCATTTATGAGTAGAATATGAGAAATGCATATTTAACTTAATATTAAATACATATGATACAAGCGAGATTATAGACTAAGTGGAAACCAGGTTCAAAGAAATGTGTACTTTAATATAATTGTGTATTTAACACTATCTAAAAATAAGATTTATCACTTGATTTTCCCTTAAGTATACAAAGCAATAAGGATCTCTTACAAACTGGTCTTTATTTTCTGCCCTATTTATAAATATAAAATAATTAATTACAGCTTTCAACATGATTGTCAAAAGTAAATTAGCAACAGTAATTTGACAGCTGAAAGTGTTAATTATTTAGTTTCCATAATAATTTTCAATCTTTTCACACCTACTTGCCCAATTGTCTTAAATCTATATGATAATATCTTTTCCTTATAGGAAGTTTCTTAGTTTCAGTGTTAGAAATAGAAAATCAATGTTTTTAAAAATTGTGCTCAAAATCTGTATGCATGAAGTTTGAAAAATATACACTGGCAGAAATTGAAAAACGATCACCCATAAGGAATTCCTTTAGGAACATCATATTATAAAATGTTAATAGTTAAGGGAAGCAGAAACCGTGATCCAAGATTGACAGTCATTGGATGAAATAATGACATCACTAAGGACGACAATATGAAAATGTACCCAGTGCGTATTTAAGGACTAGGATGTGAAGAAAGAAGTTATTCATCTTGTGTTGTGTTGTTCAGTGCTCTTTGAAGAAGCTACCATGCCTGAACGACACAGGCGTGCAACATTTGTTCCATTAGCGGAGTTTGAGTGAGGTCTTACAACGAGTCTGCAGGAAGCAGGTTGGTCTTTTCATCAAATTGCTCACTGCATTAGACGAGAGGTATCGGCAGTGGTATGATGGTGGTGTCGATGGTCAGAAGAGCATTCGCACACTCGCAGATGTGGTTCCAGGCAACACAGAGTTACGGATGCACAAGAGGATCAGCATATCAGGAGGGTGGTGGTAGCAGAGCGGATGGCTACGGCATCACAAATTCGATCCTCTATCATACCAAGAGTGTCTAGAAGAACATCATCTAGTACGTACGTAGAGTGTCTACAAGAATAATCTTTTAGAAGCAGGGCTACGGGTACGTGTGCCGCTGGCATGGTTACCACTGTCACCTCGTCACTGTCAAGCATGTTTGCCTTGGTGTCAAGAACAAGTTCATTGGAGGGAAGAATGGCAGTCTGTGGTCTTCAGTGATGAAAGCAGATTCTTCTTAGGAGCATCTGATAGTCGTTTACGCATTCAAAGGCAACAAGGTAAGTGGCTTCTTCCATTGTGCATCCACCAGCAATACACATGGCCCATGCTAGGCATCATGATGTAGAGATCAATTAGATATCACTCTCGTATGTGTCTGGTGTTTGTACAGGGTACACTGAATAGTAATATGTACCTCAGTCTGTTGTCCTGTCATATTTCAGTGTAATCCCATGCAATATTCCAGCAGGATAACGCCCACCCACACTCCATTCAGGCAACTTAACATGCTCTTCAGGCAGTGCATCAACTTCCTTGGCCAGCATGCTCTCTGGACTCGTTTCCAATCGAGCATGCCTGGGACTGGATCGGACAACGACTCTTCCATGGACTGCAGCAAGCAACAACCATCACTGAATTACGCGTCCAAGTTGAAAGCGCATGGAATGGTATCCTCCAGCACGATATTCAGCATTTGTATGACCGATTATATGACAGATTGGAAGCTTGTATTGCTGCTCAAGGCTTATTAAAATGTGCCTTCTGCAAAATGTAATACTCATTATTAAAAGGTAAAATAAACATTGAATCGCTTCACACATGTGATCACTGTCCTTTCTCAACAAATTGTTTCTACTAAATAAATCTCATAGATTATGCTTCAATTGTTAACGATGTTCTTTTTTCAATTTCTGCCAGTGTACATTTTGGAGGGGTAGTGTATATATAATATATGCATATATTATATACATTGCCCCACCAAAATATTAGAGAATTTTCCTGTTGTGTCAATGGTAATCTAACTTCAAAGCTTTAGAACTTCTAAAATATGTATTTAATGGGAAAAATTGACTGAAGATAAAGATTATAATGAAATCTATTTACATCTTAATTTTTAACAATATTCATTCAATATTTAAAGAGTTAAAGAAGTTAAAAATGCATTACTTTTATGAAATATTTTATAACTTTACCTTAGAAATTAATTACAACTTAAATAATAAGTATTATTTCAAACCATTTAATAAAATAAATTACATTTTAAAATTTTGCATAATGATTTATATAAATATATGGTATTTTTTATTTCTTTAATAACTTCACTGAAGACAATTTATTGTTAAATATTTGTCTTAACTGTTGAAATACTGGATGGACATAGCTGGGGGGGGATTAAAAAAATAGAGATTCATGTCAGAGTGTTCAGATATATCTTATAATAATAATAATAATAATAATAATAATTTATTCCATGCAGGGGGGGGCAGTAAAGCCAAGGTACAGGTAATTTTGGATATTAATTTAAACGTTCAAGTGCCTTGATGCCCCAGTACATTTGAGAAATTAAAAAGAAATATTGAAGATAGTACAAAACTACAAACATATTTTGAGGAATTACATAATTATTTGATAAATATAAACAAAATGACAAGTTGCACAGACAAAGACATTTTTTATATTTATAAAGACAATTTCACATATAATATGAAATATGATAAAAAAAAAACACAGTAAACTTATGGGGAAGAAAAAGAAGGTCGAAGACAACAGAGAGTAATATTAAATGAATGAACAAGGGGGGGGGGGATTGCAGATAATCCAGACAAAAGGCAAAGATGGGGAGTGGGAATAGGGGTTTTCTCGGTAGAGAGTTCCAAGTTGAGATTGCTTGAAAGGCAAAATAAATTTCACCATACTTAACTTTGAAAATCTTGGGAATAGAAAACATTATATTATCAGTGCGAAAGATGTGGCGATGTCGAAATCGAATGAAGGGGATGAGACTTATTATACAGAGTGTTGTGAATAAGGGCAATAAATCACAACTTTCTTCTAGATTCAAGAGTGGGAATTTGGTAGTTGGAACGAATATCAGTAAGTGTTATAAGATTCTTGTTTGTTAAAATAGATTTTGCTGATGATTTTGAGAGCTTAATTTTGAACTTTTTCTAAGTTATAAGAGTTCTTTTTATTAATACCAAAAACAGTGGAAGCACAGTATTCGAGTTTTGGTCAAATATAAATTTTGTATAACATTGAGGTGTAGGAGGATATATAGTTTCAAATGCATCTCAATACATAAGGTCTTTTAGAAGCTGAAGCAATGGTTTTATTAATGTGAATTCCAAAGTCAAGATTATTATCTATCATCATACCTAAGTACTTCATGGAAGTAGAAATTGTAATATGGGCATTATTAATTTTAATGTTTGTGTCATGAAGGGGAGAATTTGAAGTTGAAAGAAAAACAATATTGGTTTTCTTGATATTGACAGTGAATCCATTTTTAGTATACCAATGAAGCACACACACTAAAATCGAAAAAAGAAGTTGGCTTCCCCACAGGCATCAAGTTTGGGCAGATTTATAAGTCACTTTAGTGGACAACTGACAGATATGTTGCTAATTTAGTGGTTAGAATACTCTGGCATTAATCTGGAGAAATGTGGGTTTGACTCCTGTGCATCAGTAAAACTTGTTTTTTTCCACGAAGCTATTTATTGACTTCTATGTATTTACTATTGATCAGTATTTGTTACTGTAACAAATAAAGACAGCTCAATAATGCTAAAAATGAAAAATACAGCCTATTTACAATAAGAAAATAATAATTGCTGGGAGGAGGGGACCCATTGGACAGCTGTTAGGAAACAGATGGTAGCCTCCCGTAAAGGCCATGCAGCATGCTCTTTAACATGCATGGGGTATGGATCTCCCCCACATTTGAGCCAGGGCAGGAAGTTTTGAGGAGATAAGTCTCAATGCTGGCTCAGCTGGGACTCGAACCTGGGAACTGCAGATTACGAGAGCCTGGTGCACTACTGCTGAGCCACCCTTGCCCTGAAGAAGGTGGGAGTTGCAGGGTTAGGGAGTTTATCCTGGGTCAAATGACTGAGTAGGCAAAGGTGCAGATGCCCTTCAGGTTTTACACTTCTCTTTATCTTAAGAAGAAATGGATTAAGTTTGAGAAGCTTTAATTTTCTTAAAAACTTTGAGTTCAAACTGCATTATTGCAAAAAAAGTCTACATAAATTAAAACAGGTACAAATACAGTGATTGTATTATCCCAGATAATATCTGTGTAAATCAAGAACTTTTTAAAAAATTCCATAACTCTAAACAGTATTTCTCTGAAACAAAAAAAGAAAACATTTCAAAACTTTCCTTTTCTCAAATAGAAAGTGACAGCAACCTTTGTCCAAACCTGTCACGTAAAGCATTTTCTTTTGTATACTGTGAGCTGCAAATAGCAAACAGTGGAGAGAAAAAAAAAGTCATTCAATGCACATTCCTTAGTTTAAGATTAATTTTAATGGCTTAATAAAATCTACTCAGAAACAATAATACAGTTGAACATTTCAATGTGACAGCTATATAGGGCTTCCCATCCTAAGGAAATAGAGGCAGCTACTTTAGAGTGGCAAATTTTTGTCTTACTATTCTGCGAGTGTTTTTTCACAGTAATATTATGAACATGTAACCTATTCTAAGACTGAACATCACAAAAGGTTGCTATCATTAAGCTAGAACATATATATATAACACATTAATATACATGCATAATAATTTACATTAAAATGAATTATAATTTAATAGTTAATATAGATACTCACTGTGTTTAGACCACTATTCTGACAAAGACTTTCTGAAATATGAGGGATATAAGGTAAGGATGAGCAATTAAAATATTTATTTTCTTCCTTGAGATGATGATCTGACTGTAAGTCATGGACTAATGAAACAAATCTAGAGGTAGCATTTTCAGTTATATTTTTGTGCAAGGATCTAGGATGATGTTTCAATAGAGCCAATTCTGTTAAAGAGTCTAGTGTTTGAAGACTATCAATAGTTTTTTTTTCTGCACTGCCAATGATGAGAACAGGAAACAAAACTCCAAGAAGGAAAATAGTGGCTTTTCCACATTTGAAGCACACACTACAAAGCATTACTTCACACTTGTACTGTCCAAGATAAATAAAAATAAATAATTTGGTTTACTATATGTTGTCACAGGCTCTATGCATGCTTTGAATTCTATACCTGAAAAAAAAAAATATATATATTACTAAATAGGAAAACAAATATTAATTTTTGATGCCAATATGTGCATATTAAAACTAAAATAAATAACTTGTAGAAAAATGGGAACATTTATGCTTAAATTAGCGAGTGGTTAACACATTGACTACTAATCCGAGACCTGGGTTCAAGCCCTAGATAAGGCATTGATATTTCTTTTCTTGGATTTCGTTTTTGCTAAGGTCTCTCCTTCCTCACAGATCTTTTTCAATGTGTACTAGCAGCTTTATTCAATGTTTCTCAAGTCTGAAACTCTGTAAAGTATATAGCAGATTGCACTCCCTACATTTGCAAGCTTTCACTTGCCATTAAACTCATTGCAATCAATTTTATTGTAATTAAAAAATATTAGAAAAAAAGTTTATTAAAAATTACTTTTTGACATTAAAAAACATTTAATTGTTTAACTGACATTTAAACATCTGAAACAAAATAAAAGTTTGGACTTAGGACTCGAATAATATTTTAAGACATTGTGGTTAGAGAGAACTTTTTTTTTTCTGCAGTAAAATGCAAAAAAAAATGCATTGAAGTAAAAGAGTACAATTAAAAATAACTTAAAAATTCTCTGTTGTTGAGCAATAAAATTTCAAAGTTTATCCTTCAAATTATTTGCATGTAAACTTTTACATGCAAATAGTTTGAAGGATAAACTTAAAAATTCTCTGTCATTGAGCAATAAAATTTTAAATTTATTTTTAATTAATTTCTGAGCAAGAAGGTCCTTTTAATTGTGTATTTAGAGAGTACAATATTACAATTCGAATAATTGTGGGATATTAAATGGCACAGGATATAGGGCTTTCCATCCATTAAATGGACCACAATAAGAAGGATTAAGTGTTCAACCTCTTCCTTTTTGGAAAAGAACTAGATGATGTTATCAATGAGAAAAGATGATTCTTTGTCATAAGAAGGCAGAGCACTGACACTTTCTTTCAGAAGTGATTCTGAAGCAAATATGTAGGCAAAGAATGCTGATCGAGTTGTAGATGAAAAAGAAGTTTACAGACTCCAAGCTTTCTCTGCTTCACTGTTCTTTCATCTAGAAAGACATTATAGATGGTGGCTTTCCTCTTTTCCTTCAGATAATACAGCTGCAGAGGCTTTTTTGCATCTCTTGTTACTTTTCTACTTTTTTCTGCATTTAAGTCTTCCTTTATCAAGTTTTGGGGTGCATTTTCGATCACATTAATAGATCCTTAAAGAATCGAGTTCTTTAATGTTTTTGTGCTTTGTCATTGTCCCTTTCATCTGGGGGTGTTCTCAAACTTTAGCTCTTTTCGAAGCTGCATTGCTCACAAGTTTCATCGCTCATCTCCTCGTGCTCTTTATCCAGTTTTCTACATTCACTTCTCCAAATCCTGTACCTTTCTCCTCCACCAAGAAGTTAGCACACTGTTTCTTTAAATGATAATCCATTGCAGTAAAGCATTTAAAGTCACTGTAATCCAATGACTGCTAGGGAAAGCAGAAAATGAATATTTGCACAATTCCCTCTTATGTGGTGCAGATTCTTGAATTTGATGCTTTGCTTTCTCATTTCTTTGTTCCTAACAAGAATATGTCCAAAAATTACTTTCTGAATCATGTATCTCTGAAGGATGGATTTTCTTCAAATGTGTATCTCAAAAAAAAAGAGAGGGTGTAAAAAACAACTGTTCGTATATATTTATACATACATGCATGCATATAAAATACATACATATACACACACATACACATAAGGATGCACACACAAATGCATGCACACAATCCTCAAGCAGCCATGGGCTATGGATATCCAACCAGACTGTGCAATTTATTTCTCCAAACATGTCTGTCCTGAGCTATAACTGCTGCGTCTGGCTACTGCAGATCAATTCTAAAAAGGTCTGGTTTGATATTGTCTGCCCACTGCATCTTAGGTCTCCCCCTCTTTCTGTCCTGAGCTATAGCTGCTGCATCTGACTACTGTATCAATTCTAAACAGGTCCAGTTTGTCATTGTCTGCCCACCGCATCCCAGGTCTCCACCTCTTTCTGAGGTCTTTAGGCACACTATTCATAACCCTATTTGCTATTCTATAATTACATAAAGGCAACATGGTCAAACCAAGAGTTTGGTAAACCTAGACTCTGTTGTAGAAAAGGAATGTTAACTATCATACTATACACCAGCCACTGAATTAGAAACCTTTATGGAAAAATACGTGGTCACATACATCACCACATGATCTAGGAAACTATTTAAGACTGCTGCTCATCAGTAGTGTTGATCACAATGGGAAAAAGAAAGGATATTTTGGGGTTCAATAAAGGGCTTATTGTGGGTGTCCCTCTGGCTGGAGCAACGATTTTAAAAACAGCAGAGCTGACTAGTTTCTCAAAAAGTGAGATATCTCGGATTTTTAATCAGTGCAAAATAACCCACATTGTTGTCTAAGAGGTGTAAGTGTGGCACGACAACAATCTGTCAGGAACGAGATCACCGTCATCTCAGAAGGCTTGTATGGAGAAACAGGACTTTCTGTGTACAGCAATTGACCGAAGCATTCAATGAAGGCTGTTCCCAATCCATATCTCGGCAAACTATGCACAGGGAATTGAAAAGGATCGGTATTAGCAGTTGCATGCCCATATGGAAACCACCGATTTCTGCAAAGAAACAGAGTTTCGTGGAGATAAATCTCAACGCTGACCCAGCTGGTGTGCTACCGACTGAGCCACCCTGCCCCTGCTGGAGGGGAGATACTTTGAAGGTTGTGTTCTGCAGATGCATGTAAAGAACTTTTTGAATGCCCCTCCTAATAGTCAGGTTCTCTAACCACTACACACCAGTTAGGGCTAAATATGGTAATGGTTGAAAAACATATAAAGCAAATTCAAAATCTGTATGTGTGCCAAGGGGCACTTGAAATTCAAATTCAACTCTAGAGAAGTTATGGAAAAGTCACAAGTTCATCTTTCACTTTCCCCAAAAATTCCATTTCATAAATGTAACAATGATATCGTTCAATTATAAGAATCCTATTAATTGCAATGAACAAATATTTAACAATATTTTTGATTGCACTTTTACACATTTTTAAGAAATAATTTTTTCCTATTTATTAATATACTGAATTACAAATTTTCTAAATTATTGGTTTTACAACTGGTTTAGCAAAAAAAGGTTTAAATCTAAATATCCGTTTGTACCAAACCAGATCCAGTACATCCTTAGGTACAAGAGGAAATCTGGCATGAAGAAATGTCAACAGACTAAGGCAAGGACAACATCCCAGTATTTTCACTAGAAAAATATAGAAATATTTGTTCCACTGGTAGAAGCTTTGAAAACACATATCCCATATTATCAAGTTCTCATCACATTAAATAATTTAAGACTTCAGTGGTAGTCATAAGGAAGGGGTCATGGCCCCTCCAAGAGACTCACAAATGTTCTTCTTTTGTCATTCCAATAGCCAACTAATGCTTTTCCAAGAAGGCAAAGCCAAGTGACAAACTGTTAAAAAGGATATTGATTGCTAAAAAATCCATTAGTAGAGTTAAAAGTGTCATTTCTGGACTACAATATCCTTCTACTCCCCTAAATGGCCCCCTACAGACTTGAGACTTATGACCATCCCTGAGACAAACCTGGGCAAGATGTCAATCACGGTTCACTGGTGGACCATGAAGTAGCACCATCTTAAAGCATGGGCACACTGAGGAGTTGTCCAGGGGCCCCCAAGACTCTAAATTTCACAGAAGTTTGTGTTGATTAATCCTCGCTTTACAGCACGTTTATGTTTAAACATTGATTTTGTTAAAAGTACCAATAAATCTATAGGCTTAATTTTATAGACAGTTTACATTTTTATTCCTGTAAGTGGGTGGGTAAGGCCCCCAGTGCATTGCTTTGCTCAGGGGCCTACAATACTGTTAAGATGGCACTGCTATGAAGCAATTTTGGGTGGATCACCAGTGTTTAAGAGAATAATATATATTTTCTTGCAAAAATGTATAATTGTGCAAAGAAAATTCAAGCCAATACCTATTTTCAAAATCTATTTTTATTATTATTTCATTGTTATTTACAACTATTATGTGACATTTTGTGCATTATGATAACTTTTCATTTAACAATGTATATTCTATGGATCGTTTATCTGGTACTCAACTAAAATAACCAAATAAATAAGTGGTGGACCATGGCATTCTGGAAAAATTACAGATCTTGGCCTGCAAAAGTCTGTTCAGGCCTGATGTAAGATATATCAATAAAAGTACTGCTATAAAAACTTGTTTTTTGAACATGTAAAATTATTAGAGATTATATTGGAGTTTAGATTTGGGTCAGCAGAAGATCATCCAATAGATAATGGTTATGTTACAACAATTCATGCAAAAATATTTTAAGAGGTGAAGTGGATTTAAAGTCATAATTTGAGTGGGGCACTTCTGTTTTTATCCCATTTATGATTAGAGTTGGCACAAAAAGAAGGGGATTTAGACCTGCAAGGGGATTAGATTGCATGGGATATATTTAATATCCCTCCCCAGCTACATTGTCATGCACACTCCATAGTCTGATGTTTGCTTTCAATTCATCATTTTAAACTCTTTCCAACTCATCTCTTTGAGACGAGTTAGTGCTCAGTTCAATTTACCTTCATTTTACGAACAGGACTAATTCATTAGCATTGTTATACTGTAACTAGGTTAAATGTTCGTCCTTTTATAGCTTAATTTTACATTACATTTTCCTTTGGTTTATTTCTTATGCATTTGATTTCGAGTATATATATATGCATTATCTTATCTTCGATATTTTAATAATATATATTTTACATTCCGATCTGAATTTTTGCTGCTCTTGCACATACTTACTGTATAATACGGATCAAGAAACATGATGTCATTACTAGCTAAAATACTGCCACTTAACGTTTATACATACACTAGTATTAAGCTTAAACTAACTATATCAGAATACATTAATAATTAACAAAGATAATCCAATTCTGCTCGTACAAGATGAAACAACTTACCTTAAAACTCGTGGAGTCTTTCACAGATCATGGCTGATAACTGGTAAAATAGACTTCGTACCTTCATGCACTCTTCGATATCTCCTGTGATAAAGTTCTAAGTTTACACTAGTGGAGAGAACGGAACATTAGGAGCAAATCTGTCATCCCACGGCGCTGAGGGAGATTATAAACAATCCTGTGCAAAAACTATATAACTACCGGAATGCGGCACTCACGCCAACTGCCCAATGAACACATGGACGCGGATGGTTATTCCAGTAACGTCGCTGTATGTAGTCACGTGACTATAGCCATTGACGTTGTCTGCTTTAGTGTAGCGTGCAACATGACAGCTCCGATCTGCATCAGTTGCATGTGTAACCTTCACAGGTAAATCTTTTTGAGATAAAAAGAACTATTATTTGGGGGGGGAAAGAAGTATTTTTTGTGGTGGAAGGTATGTTTCCCTGCAATTTCAAATGTAAGCTAGTAAATATTCTCCGTGGTTTTAAAAGAATCAACGTCTAAAATCATTATTTTAATCATTATTTTAGACGTTGATTCTTTTAAAACCACGGAGAATATTTACTAGCTTTCCTTTGAAATTGCAGGGAAACATGACTTCCACCACAAGAAATACTTCTTTTTTCCCCCAAATAATATTTTTTTCAATGCGTATAGTGTCTTCCTTTGCAAGTAAGTTTAGGAATAAATAAAATTCATCTGTCTGTAGTCATAGGTGACAATAGCGTAGCCAGGGCAGGTCTTACGCATAAGCTAATTAAGCGATAGCTTAGGGTCAGAGGGGCCTAAAAAACGCATTTCAAGTTTTATTGTGTAATAATTGTGAATTCATATTAGTAGCGAAAAATAAATATAGTAATAAAATATGATAAATGTCTTCATCGCATCAGTCTCCTATTTGTTTTAATGTTTCAAATAGTTAGAAAATTTTAAATTTTGACTTTTAAATTTTTGGGGTTCTTAAACAACATAGCTTAGGACCTCAGAAGGTCAAAGTCCGGCCCTGAGTGTATGTGGAGAGGTGAAAGGGGAAGTTTTTTTGAAAATTTAGTTATGAGCGTTATCATCTGTTGTCCCAAGTTGGGTTGGGTTGTTTTACCTCTGAGCGGCACTTTTTTGCACACCATGGGCTAAAATGGCCAGGTCACATGGACCCCGAAGGCTCAGAGAAGGTTGGAGGAGGGGACCCACTGGAACAGCTGTTGGGAGACAGATGGTAGCCTCCCGTCAAGGCCATCCAGCGTGTTCTTTAACGTGCACAGGGTATGGCTCTCCCGCACACGGGGCCACGGCTTAAAGTCCCATCCTACGGACGGCGGCCTTTCCAAGGCCATCGGTGTCCCCTACTGACCGTGGGCAGGGCGGGGAATTTTGCGGAGATAAATCCCAACGCTGACCCAGCTGGGACTCGAACCTGGGAACTACAGATTACGAGCCTGGCGCGTCACCGACTGAGCCACCCCCGCCCCAGGTTGTCCCAAGAAATCATTAATCTATATCATTCGTAAAATTGCCTTTGCCTCTCCACTACCTGAAATTTGCTGTCGGGACCCATATGTGCAAGAATAAAGACACCAAAAATGTAATTTTGTTTCTAAGAAATATGCACACGATGATGGCGGAGGGGGAACGTAAATAAAATTACGTTCCCCCTCCGCCATCATCGAAAAAACTGAAACAAAACTGGGGAGGTATTCCTTCTCATCTTGCCTTAAAACAATGTAAAGGTTTGACCCCTGAACTTCCTCCCCCTCCTCCCAAAAAAGGAGAAATACGTAAACGATTAACGAGCGTTGCGAGTTATATATCAAAAGAAAGCTGATGCGGGAGCAAGGGGCGTAAGTACAACGTAATGCCCCCCCCCCCCCCCCGACACAAATTGAGTGACTCCTCTCGTCCTATTCCATTTAGCTTTAACAATTAAACATTAAATATTCAGTTAAATTTTCAAATAATTTTTCATTTTAAAATTAATTTTTATAAGTATTATTATTGTAATTTTTATTTTTGTTGAAGGGCCAAGCTGAGTTGAATAAAACTGTGCCTTTTCAGCTTACTAGAAAGTAGCTACTCACCTAAAATTTGATTCTTCTAATTTTTGTAAAAAAAATTTTAAAAAGATGACAACGCCCTGGAGTTTTTTTTTTTTCTTCATCGATGAGGTTCCTCGTGTTTAATTGATTTAACATTTAAACAGCTCAGACATTCTTGACTCTTCGTGCTTGGAAAATTTTTATTAGTTTTTTTAGCTTTGAAAATGATTTTTCATCAGTAGCAACTGTTACGGGTATGGTTAGAAAAAGTGTCATAATTGTATACAGGAGCGTAGCCATAGGGGGATGTGGGGAGGCTCCCCCCCAAAGTAACTCGGAGTTGACAAAATTCGAAGCGACTTCGTAAAATCTAGGTGAGTTGTGAAAATTTGAAAAAAAATTTTTTTGTGTGTGGCCGAGTGGTTAGCGCACTTGGCTACTGATCTACGGGACCTGGATTCGAGCCCCGGGTAAGGCATGGATGTTCATGTTGTTTTTCTGCTGAGGTCCTGCCATCCTCTCAGATCTTCTACTGTGGCATATAAACTGACAGGCTCCTGTCAGACCTCCGTGGCAAGCAGCTGCTTGAGGGGGTATTTATTTTTTTTTATTTTAAAATTAAGCGGAGCAAATTGTCAAAATCGAGGCAACTTGGCAAATCTAAGGCAGTTTGGAAAATGGAGAGACTGCAAAATTTAGAGCAGTTGGCAAAATTCGAAGCCACTTAGTAAAATACAGGTGAGTTGGTAAAATCTTGGGGAGTTTGGCAAAATTCGGAGCGACTTGGTAAAATCTTGGGGAGTTGAAAAATTCGGAATGACTTGGCAAAATCGTGGAGAGTTGGCAAAAATTCAGGTGAGATGTAAAAATTAGGATTTTTTTCTGTAAAATTATGGCGAGTTGGCAAAACGTAGGGAGTTGGCAAAATCTAGGGACAGTTGGAAAAATTAGGAGTGACTTGGCAAAATCGTGGAGAGTTGACAAAATTCAGGTGAGATATAAAAATTGCAATCTTTTTCTGTAAAATTATGACGTGTTGGCAAAATCGAGGCAACTTCGCAATATCTAGGAGAGTTGGCAAATCTTGGGGGAGTTGGCAAAATTCAGTGACTTTGCAAAAATCAGGTGTGATGTAAAATTGGGATTTTTTATCTGTAAAATTATGGCGAGATGGCAAAATCTAGGGCAGTTGGCAAAATTCGAATCCACTTGGTAAAATACAGGCGATTTGAGGAAGTTGGGATTGTTTTTGTGAAATTAAGGAGAGTTGACAAATTCGAGAAAACTTGGCAAAATCTAAGGAAGTTGGCAAAATTGGAAACCACTTGGTAAAGTACATGTGAGTTGTAAAAATTGTTAATGGTTTTGTGAAATTAAGGAGAGTTGGAAAAACCAAGAACTCGTGGGAAAATTCGAAGCCACTTGGTAAAATACAAGGGAGTTGTGAAAATTGTGCCTTTCTTCTGCAATTAAGGAGAGTTGATAAAATTCGAAGTGACTTGGCAAATTCAGGGAAGATGTAAAAATTGCGATTTTCTCTGTAAAATTACGACGAGTTGGCAAAATCTAGAGTAGTTGGCAAAATTCAAATCCACTTGGTAAAATATAAGCGAGTTGTGAAAATTGAGATTTGTTTTGTGAAATTAAGGAGTGTTGGACAAATTGAGGAAACTTAACAAAATGTAGGGCAGTTGGCAAAATTCGAATCCACTTGGAAAATACGGGCGAGTTGTGATAATTGGGATTGGGTTTGTGAAATTCAGGATAGTTGACTAAAATCGAGAAAACTTGGCAAAATCTTGGGGAGTTTCAAAAGTGTGAAGTGATTGGGCAAATTTAGGAGAGATGTAAAGATTGGGATTAGTTTCGTGAAATTAAGGAGAGTTTGACAAATCAAGGGAAAATTCACACTGACTTGCTAGAAATTCAGACGAGATAATTGCCCTCCCCCCCCCCCGCCTCGCGAAAATCTAAGTTTGCTCAGTTGGCAAAATTTGAATTTCGAGTTGGAAATTTTTTTATTTTTTACAAAACCATAGTCCTTCGCTACGCCCCTGATTGTATACAAGTCTAGGATACCGGCCGGAAGAACATTTTTAATAATTAATTTGCTAGTCCTTTCATTTTGGTCAATTTTGCAACAATATAATAAGACAATCTCCCTCTCGCCTCTTTGATAACGCTAATTAAGGTAAAGGTAAAAAAATTATTAAATTTATGTATATTTCATGCATTATTCAAGAAATATTTAAAAAGAAATCTAAAATGGAGAGGAAAATGTTATATTGGGAATCCAGTCTCTTGGCCCCCTCCTTTTACTTTTCTCCGGCTTGATTGCAGCACTGTCATCAGCCGCCCATCCCGTTACAACCGGGCGTTATCACAAGTATTTTTTACCGATTGCTAAAAAAACGTACAAAAACCTAAATATTTTGTTGATGCCACTAAAAAGTACTGATAGAAAGAAAATTTATTTAATTCGAATTTAATATTAAATTAAGATTAAAAACTGAGTACTAATATATATTTTATCTGATCTACGGGACCTGGGTTCGAGCCCCGGGTAAGGCATGGATGTTCGTGTTGTTTTCTGCTGAGGTCCTGCCATCCTCTCAGATCTTCTACTGTGGCATATAAACTGACAGGCTCCTGTCAGACCTCTGTGGCAAGCAGCTGCTTGAGGGGGGGATTTATTTTTATTTTATTTACATTGGATCGTGTGAGCTCACAAAAACCTGGATCGTGTGGGCCCACTCACAGAAATACTGAGCGTGTGCAGTTACCGTTCACAGCAAACTGGAGCGTGTGCAGTAACTGCACACGCTCGTTTTCTGTGAACGGTAACTGGAGCGTGTACATTTGCTGTACACGTTCCTGAGGTCCTGCCATCCTCTCAGACCTTCTACTATGGCATATAAACTGACAGGCTCCTGTCAGACCTCTGTGGCAAGCAGCTGCTTGAGGGGGGATTTATTTATTTTTTTATTTTATTTTATACTTGGGTATACCAGCTTGGAAGAACGCAAAGAGGCCTCTTCTGAGTTGGGGGCCCCCGGGATGATCTGCCTCAGCATCTCGGGTGATTATTACGTCACTGCGCGGGAGGTATAATGAATAATCGCACGTTTCACAAGAAGCACCGAAAAGGACTCTTCGGCGGTTCTCGGCAGAGACAGGAGTGTCGAAAAGCAACATCCACTGCATTCTTAAAAATATACAAATGGCATTTTTACAAACTTCAAATCCTGCACAAATTAAACGAAGATGATCCGGATCGAATTTTGTGATTGGGCTACGGAATAATATGCTCAAAATGCCAACTTCCCGTCCACCATTGTGTTCAGTGATGAGGCTAATTTTTTACGCCAATGGTGAGGTGATTTTCGGGAGCGCATCGTCCACGAATGTAAAAACAGAATTCTTGATATTATTGTTTCCAGGTTCGAATCCTGCCTGGGCGGGCTTTGAGATTTATCTCCGCAAAACTCCCCACCCTGCCCACGGTCAGTAGGAAACAACGATGGGCTTGTCATCCGTCGGATGGGACATTAAGCCGTGGCTCTTGTACGGGAGAACCATACCCTCTGCACGTTAAAGAAAACGCTTGATGGCTTTGACGGGAGCCTATATCTGTCTCTCAACAGCTACCCAGTGGAACTCCTCCCCCAACCTTCTCTGAGCCCCCGGGGTCCTTGTGACCTGACATTTAGCCCATTGTGTGCAAAAAAAGTGTCGCTCATAGGTAAAACAATCCAACTGCTTACTGGATATCTCGACTGCATTTGTGTATCAATTATAATGGTGGACACATTGAATACATTCTGTGAATACAATCGATTTTCATCATTTTTCCCTATGGTTCCCGACTTATGGGTCATCTTGTATGTAATAAAGAATAGGACCGCATCTAGAGAAAAGCAAGGGAAGGAGGGGGGATGACTGTATCACGCCCGAAAAAAAAAAAAAATTCTACATTGCTCAATTTCGTCCAAAATTTATTCAACAAATTTTAAAACATTGTTTTCAAATATCGTAATGCTTTATATTCTGTATTATTTGCTGTAATGAAGTTTAAGGCATTAACAGCATTATATAACAATCACTAACATCAAACATCAGTGTTTCAAATGCAACAACAGAAGTGGAATGATTGTAATGGCTCTTTCTCTGCATTGAATGCCTGCATGCAGTGTAAAGCTACTCTTATTCAAGCTTAAAATAACTGTTACTTTATCTGAGAATCTATATCAGCAGATAACTCGATGAATGGTCGTATTCGATATTACTATAAAGACAGAACAGCGAACTTTAACAACTCTTCAATTAAAAAGCGACTGAATTGCAATTAAAAAAATTGAATGGGTGTTTCACTGGAGTAGTTAAAATAGTTTGGAACTGCTAAGTAATGTTTCAACCTCAAATAATTTACCGAGGGTTTTTGGGTTGTTTTACCTCTGAGCGGCACTTTTTTGCACACCATGGGCTAAAATGGCCAGGTCACATGGACCCCGAAGGCTCAGAGAAGGTTGGGGGAGGGGACCCACTGGAACAGCTGTTGGGAGACAGATGGTAACCTCCCGTCTAGGCCATCCAGCGTGTTCTTTAACGTGCACAGGGTATGGCTCTCCCGCACACGGGGCCACGGCTTAACGTTCCATCCGACGGACGGCGGTCTTTCCAAGCCCATCGGTGTCCCCTACTGACCGTGGGCAGGGCGGGGAATTTTGCGGAGATTTATCTCAACGCTGACCCAGCTGGGACTCGAACCTGGGAACTACAGATTACGAGCCTGGCGCGCTACCGACTGAGCCACCCTCCCGCCCCATTTACCGAGGGAACATTGTGGGAATGACAGCAGAGTTTTCATTGGGATAAGCGAAATTTTGACATCATATAGTACTTCTTCGTCATTAATTTAAAGTACCATACATACGTTTCACGGATTTGAATTTCATGAACATATATTTAAAATAACTCATATTCCAAACGGGCAGACGACCTTTAGCTAGTAACAGTTCGGAAATTTTCACTCTAATATCATGTTTGATAGACACACAAATCATGATAGTGAGATTAATGCTAATAAATGTTAAGAAAGAATCAGTTTCTCCATCAACATGTAAGTAGTATTTCCATGCTGGATTTGTTGTTATTTGAACCTTGTAGTAATTATGGTAATACCGAGTAGCAATTTAAAAGTAATCAGAAATAGAAAAAGAGAAATCTTTTAACCTGTAGAACGGGAAAAACTTGGTGTAGGTATGGAGACCGAGGGAAGAAAAAATTCTGAATTTACCTTACTTTCTGATATTTTGCCTTGAGAGCACACTTAAAAATATACTAAAATTTCCTGCAGTATTTCGAAAAGCGAAGAAGGTTTTTCTCTTTTGGTTACTTTTCAGTGATAATGAATTCATGGTACGTTTTGCAGCCCAGAAGTTAATACTTAACTAGAAAACGTTTACGGAGGAATAATGACAGTACTGAAATACGGAGCAAATGACAGTACTGAAATACGGAGCAAATGACAGTACCGAAAAGACCAAAACGCTATTTAGATAACAAATTTCTCCTCCATTTAAGTCATCTGTTAAAAGCACATATTCTCACAAAATATGCAAAATATTGTGACAGCATGGTTAGGTTTCTTGGCTACTGATCGGAGAGACCTGGGTTCGAGCCCCGCGTAAGGCATGGATGTTTATGTTGTCGTTCTGCTGAGGTCCCCCTTACTGACGGACCTTCTCCATGGCGAACAAACTGACAGGCTCCTGCTAGACCTCTGTAGCAAACAGCTGCTTGAGTATATACTATTTAGTATTTTATTATATAAGTTAAATATTGTTTTTGGTTTCATTCCGGTTATCAAATTATCAAGGGGGAGTGAGGCACGACCCCTTGTCCCCTCACAACTAGATCATGCCCTGATAGTTTAATTGATAAAAAGAAAAAAAGTTTAATTGATGAAAAAAAATTCCCAGGCAGGGATGTAATGATGTTATGCCGTATAAAAACTTTGATGAAGCTTTCGATGGATTAAGCAAATTCTGCTTTCAGATCAATCATTCATGGCGTACTGACAGATTCTGCAACTCCAGCAGTGTTGGGGGGGGGGGGGCACGGTTAAGAGCTTCTACAAAAACGTTTTACAAACTTTATGGAGAATTTTGTACTGCATTCATTGTGCTCATTAACGAATTCAATCAAATGTCACAGTTTACTGAATAGATTAGCTCGGTAGATTACAGAATTATTTTGGATCGGGTTGGGTTGTTTTACCTCTGAGCGGCACTTTTTTGCACACCATGGGCTAAATGGCCAGGTCACATGGACCCCGAAGGCTCAGAGAAGATTGGGGGAGGGGACCCACTGGAACAGCTGTTGGGAGACAGATGGTAGCCTCCCGTCAAGGCCATCCAGCGTGTTCTTTAACGTGCACAGGTTATGTCTCCCCCGCACACGGGGCCACGGCTTAACGTCCCATCCGACGGACGGCGGCCTTTCCAAGCCCATCGGTGTCCCCTACTGACCGTGGGCAGGGCGGGGAATTTTGCGGAGATAAATCTCAACGCTGACCCAGCTGGGACTCGAACCCGGGAACTACAGATTACGAGCCTGGCGCGCTACCAACTGAGCCACCCCCGCCCCCAATATTTTGGATCGACTTGCTACTGACGACGAAATATACATATTCTACAGTCATTTGAAGCACCAAAAGAAAAAATATTTGAATTTAAGAAGGCCAAAATCCAGTTGAGAAAACGAGGATTACACGAAAGGAAGGTTGTGTGTCTGGTAGGATGCCATCATTTATGAGCTGCTCCAATATGACCAAAATAACAACGAAGGGCGACAGAGTCAGCAGTTATATAAATTAAGTGACGCAGTAATCGAACTCTTTCCAGCTCTAACCAACAGAAAACGGGACTTCTTTCAGCATGATGATGCTAGACTGCACGTGGCACTGATGAGCTAGCAAAAGTTAAGAGATTTAAACGGGAAGTGCTTCTTCATCCACCCTATTTCTCTGATATTACACCATGTATTTCATCAGAATTTCGTTCATCGTGATGAAAAGCACTTTCTAACTTCGACGGTTATCCAAGATGCTATCAGTGAGTTTTTGGGTTTTCGTCCCGAGCCAGGAAATTTCTACCACAATAATAAATAATAAATAAATCTCCCCTCAAGCAGCTGCTTGCCACAGAGGTCTGACAGGAGCCTGTCAGTTTATATGCCATAGTAGAAGGTCTGAGAAGATGGCAGGACCTCAGGAACGTGTACAGCAACTGTACACGCTCCAGTTATCGTTCACAGCAAACTGGAGCGTGTGCAGTTACTGCACACGCTCCAGTTTGCTGTGAACGGTAACTGCACATGCTCAGTATTTCTGTGAGTGGGCCCACACGATCCAGGTTTTTGTGAGCTCACACGATCCAATGTAAATAAAATAAAAATAAATCCCCCCTCAAGCAGCTGCTTGCCACAGAGGTCTGACAGGAGCCTGTCAGTTTATATGCCATAGTAGAAGATCTGAGAGGATGGCAGGACCTCAGCAGAAAAACGACACAAACAGCTATGCCTTACCCGGGGCTCGAATCCAGGTCCCGTAGATCAGTAACCAAGCGCGCTAACCACTCGGCCACGGGACGGAATCTACAAATCTACAACCAGGGGCGTAGCCATGGGGGGGGGGGGGGGGGGTTGTTTTACCTCTGAGCGGCACTTTTTTGCACACCATGGGCTAAATGGCCAGGTCACATGGACCCCGAAGACTCAGAGAAGGTTGGGGGAGGGGACCCACTGGAACAGCTGTTGGGAGACAGATGGTAGCCTCCCGTCAATGCCATCCAGCGTGTTCTTTAACGTGCACAGGGTATGGCTCTCCCGCACACGGGGCCACGGCTTAACGTCCCATCCGACGGACGGCGGCCTTTCCAAGCCCATCGGTGTCCCCTACTGACCGTGGGCAGGGCGGGGAATTTTGCGGAGATAAATCTCAACGCTGACCCAGCTGGGACTCGAACCTGGGAACTACAGATTACGAGCCTGGCGCGCTACCGACTGAGCCACCCCCGCCCCCCATGGGGGGGGGTCTCAAAATAGACACAACAAAGTTCAAGTTCTCTTATACTTAAAAATATACGTAATAAAAAAATACAATTCAAAATATACTTAAAAAGACAAAGTTCTCTTATCTTAAAATTTCTCGGGTGTGTAATGGATCAACTCGTCGACATACGTCGTCTCCATGAGTTGGGTTGTTTTACCTCTGAGCGGCACTTTTTTGCATACCATGGGCTAAATGGCCAGGTCACAAGGACCCCCAAAGGAAAATTAGACAGTTGAAGAGGATGAATTACACAGTCTGATAGGTCTCCAAGGTTCGAGTCCCAGCTGGGTCAACGTTGAGACTTATCTCCGCAAAACCCTCCGCCCTGCCCACGGTCAGTAGAGGATACCGATGGGCTTCGAAAGGCCGCCATCCGTCGGATGCGGCGGGGCGTTAAGCCGTGGCCCCGTGTGCGGGAAAGCCATACCTTGTGCACGTTAAAGAACACGTTGGATGGCCTTGAACACGTTGGGAGGCTACCATCTGTCTCCCCACAGCTGTTCCAGTGGGTCCCCTCCCCCAACCTTCTCTGTGCCTTCGGGGTCCTCGTGTCCTGACCATTTAGCCCATGGTGTACAAAAAAAGTGCCGCTCGGAGGCAAAACAACCCAACCCATCTGATGTTTGCAATTAAAATTGTTTCTGTAGGGCAATCTCACAAACTTGTGACATCTCAAAATGTTTTTATACTATTAAATATTATGTGAAATAAAAATAGTACTGCTACTGCCCCTGGGGCGGGGGTGGCTCAGTCGGTAGCGCGCCAGGCTCGTAATCTGTAGTTCCCAGGTTCGACTCTAGTTGGGTCAGCGTTGAGATTTATCCCGCAAAACTGCCCACGGTCAGTAGGGGACACTGATGAGCTTGGAAAGCCCGCCATCCGTCGGATGGGACGTTAAGCCGTGACACCGTGTATGGGAGAGCCATACCCTGAGCACGTTAAAGAACACCCTGGATGGCCTTGACGGGAAGCTACCATCCGCCTTCCAACAGTCGTTCCAGTGGGTCCCCTCCCCCAACCTTCTCTGAGCCTTCGGGGTCCTTGTGACCTGGCCATTTAGCCCATGGTGTGCAAAAAAGTGCCGCTCAGAGGTAAAACAACCCAACGCTACTGCCCCTCAAACATCGCTTGAGCACGGGGAATGCGTATCGATTCCCTCTCTTAAATAAATGAGGTTCGATCAAGAGCTATCAATCAGCATTGGCCCATTTTGTCTAAGGAGAGTTGCATTCATTGTTCATGCTTTTCATACAAAAGTGATAGTCTAGGACAGTGCTGTCCAACTTCTCTAAGACCGCGAGCCATTTTTTCTTTGGCCAATATTTCCATGGATAGGTAATTGAAAAGTCACTTCATGTCATCTTAAAAAATTATTTTATTTCTACGAAAAATAATAAGTAATAATAAACCAATATAAATTTTCTAAACCCTATCAAATATTTAATAAATTTAATGGGAGCATTATGGCCGTAGTTGTTAGCAATAATTTATTTTATATCCGTATCGATATTTGTTGTTCCGAGCCGAAGTATATGTTCAAGCAGTTTCTGTATCTCGATTTTATATATTTCATATCAGAAAATGCGCTTTCGCAGATATATGTACTTCTGAAGATAGAAATTATTTGGAATCCAAAATCTTTCATTTTTAGATATTTTTCTTTAGACAAAAGAGTTTGAACAATTCTATTCCAATTTCTCTATTAGATGCAATATTAGGTCGGCCTGAAGGCCACATAATTCCATTTGATATTTAGGATCTATGGTGATAATATCAATATTTAATGGATTACTGAATAAATTTAAACTTTGCTTAAGTTCATCAAATTGAGAAAATCTTCTATGGAAATCTTCAATTAGGATATCTAATTTAGGAACAAATTTTTCAAAATTAACTGTTTTACTAAGTTGCTTCATTTCTTCGTAAAACTCTTTATAAATTTCAAAAGGAATTAAATTGTTTTCCTGCAAATTTGACTTCAACAATTGTAGTTTGTTTCTAAACCCAGTAACACGATTAAAAAGACAATTGATCTTTTCCTTGTAAGGATTTATTCAAAACATTTAAATAATCTGTAACGTCTGTTAGGAAAGTAAGTGAACATAGAAAATTTTCATCAACAAAACTTGCTATTAAATCTTCATCGGTGCCCACTTCTGTGAGAAAAAGATTAATTTCTTTTCGAAGTGTAAAGAATCACTTGATGCATTTTCCGGCACTTAACCAGCGAATATTAATTACTATGTAAAAGCAGATCGCCATACTCAGCATGCAGTTCGTCCAAAAAAGCTTTAAAATTTCTTCTGTGTAAGAGAACGATTTCCGCCACGAATTAAATTGGTAATTTTGACAACCTTTTCCATTACGTCTTTTAGTCTCAGCGAAATGCCACGCAATGTCTCCTGGTGCACAATACAGTGTAACAATAAATAATTAATTCCTTTTTTTTTGTAACAGTCCTGCGAGCCCAATATTTTTGCCAGTCATAGCTCTTGGCACCATCAGTTACAATAGTGGTGCACTTATCAAATGCTGAACACATTACTAAATAACGGACGTCACCATACATACTTTAAAAATGCCGAATGAAGCCACTTCTTTCAGTAACGTATAGAACTAACCAATAAATGCCCATTCCGCGATTAATAACACGATCCAAAAGACAGATATTCTCAACGGACACAACTATTTTGAATTGAGCGTATTTGTAAACAGCAAATTTTGGTTCCACACTAAAAAAAAGTCCGAAAAGATATATTATCTCATCCGACACTATTTCCAATAACAGCATATAGCTACACAACAAATTTTTATTCATCAATAAAAATCATATCACATAAAAAATGCCTCCAAAATAAATAATCTCATCGAATGCAATTTAGCTGAATTTTCATTAAACTTGAAAGCTTATGTTGTTGCTAGAATAGCTGAGATCAAAATGATCTTTTCTTTAGCGATTAGTTTTGTTTGGCAAAATTCCTCGTAGCCAAGTGGTTAGCGCGCTTGGCTACTGATCTAAGGGACCTGGGTTCGAGCCCAGGTAAGGCATGGCCACGTGTCATTTTTCTGCTGAGGTCCTGCCATCTTCACAGACATTCTACTATGGCATAAAAACTGACAGTCTCCTGTCAGACCTCTGTGGCAAACAGCTGCTTGAAGGGTTATTTACTTTTATTTTTTTATATGCATGCGCAGTAAGAGCGCTTCGTTCTGTCGTTCTGCAGCTTCATAAAAACATTTGTTTGATGACGTCGCACCGCTCTTAAAACGTTTCAGAAGTTTGCCGATCGGCATAAGAATGTTTTGTAAACTTTATAGAATGAGTGAGTTGAAGATTGCATATTAAGTAAAGTAATATAAGTTGATCAAAAATTATAAGGTGGATTACAAATACTTCTTTAAAATTTCAAGTAAAACCTTGATTTTGTTCGTTTTTCATTGAACCACAAAAAACCTTGACAGCGCTGGTCTAGAACAGGGATGGCGAACCTTTCCGAGCTCGTGTGCCCAAATTGCAGAAGTAAGCGAACATTTTCTAGCTCGCGCCAACGCTACAAAAATATTTGAAAATGTTACTTATGGTTACATATCAGCTTATCATACATTACAAATTTCATGATACAAAATACTAAAGGATTTAAATATAAGAAAGAATACAAAAGAGTAAGTTTTACATTCCATAACTAAGCAAAAAAATATGAAAAAGGGAAAATTAAAATTAAAACAATCATTTATTATAACCAAAATCATTCAGTCAAACATAAAAATTCGCACGGAACTGTATTAGCACATCACCAATGATTCATTCATTAATACAGGTAAATCCCGTTATAACGCGGTACTCGGGGTCCTAAGAATCGCATCGCGATATAACAGTGTCTCGCAAACTGTGTGCCGCGAGAGATTCCAAGTGTGCCGCGAGAGTTTTTTAAATTGACACTAGATATTCCAAAGATTTCATTTTGACTTGACTTGTGTTATCGACGTGCTTGTAAGTATTTATCAAGCTTTTTCCAAATTTTGGTATTAATTTTTGATTATTTCAAGCCATAGAATGGACAAATATTTAAAACAAACACCGAGTTATGAATTAAAGAACGAGAGCAAATCTTCAAGTAAAACCAGGCTGATGACTTCAACAAAGCGCAAATATAATGACGATTATATAGAGTTTGTTTTTATTCTTTTTTAGGTGTGCCGCGGAAGAAAAAAAAAATTAGATTCAGTGTGCCGCAGAGTAAAAAAGTTTGCGAGACACTGCGATATAAGGAGGATCGCGTTAGCAAAAATTCAATCCATCAATCCATTTTTCGTCATTCAAACTTCGTACATCTGCCAACTATACTGCTCACAAAAATTAGGGGATATATTATCGCTTCATATTCATTTTGAAATATCCCCTAATTTTTGTGAGCAGTATATATCAACATGTCTTTGCCGCTTTTTTGCGCGCTATAAATTGCAAAATAAGGGTTCACGGAAAAATCAAGTAAACAATATTATTACATGGAAAATTAAATTAATTAATATCGTTTTTCCCGTTCTTTTTATTTTTGAAGTTTCAGACTTTTTTTAAATTAAAAACTTTGATGAATTAAACAAATTTGACAAAATTTAATGAATAGCCAATTGTGTGCGAGTGCTTTCAGTAACAAAACAGCATTCAGTTTGCTCATTTGAAATACAAATGAAATCGATGTTGCCAACAAAAGGTTCAAATTGCCAACGAAAGGCAGTAAATGAATCAACTGCCGTATTTTTTCGGATGTCAAAAGATAACAAGTATCGCGCATTCGCGCTGGAATGAAAATATTGCCCACGTGTTCACAAAACTACACAAGGAATCCAATATGTAGTTCTTGAGTGAAAAATTACATTTCATATAACAAAAAAAAAGGGAGCCAAGTTTCATCGCGTTCTATCGGATCTCGTTTTAACGGGATTTGTATGTATATATTGAATTGCTAAGGCCATTTTTCCAAGTCTCTAAACTAGTCTTATATTATTTTTTGCACCTCTTAGTGGAGTGTCAAAAAAAAAAACGTCTTGCGTACCACCTTTGCCACGCGTGCCATAGGTTCGCCATCCCTAAGCTCATGTGCCTACTATGGTCTAGGATATAGCTTTTAAACTATGGGTCGCGACCCCATATGCGGTCGCATAACTGAATGCGGAGGTGACGAAAAATTTGGCAACAGTAAAAGGTTTATGAACGCGCAACGACCAAAAATTAATTCAAAATGAAACGCGTAATGAATCCGAGGTGTTTCTGGCAGCGCGACTTCACTGCAGCCTTGTTCTTAACATACAACATTTGCATGCGTCACGCCACGCAACGTCAACGACGCTGCCAGAAACACCTCGGCTCGGATTCGAAACTATTGTATTTTATGATTAGCATTGTTTTGTCTGTACATATAAAGTTTTCTGCTCTTATAAAAAGATAATAGTTTAATTACGGAAAATAAAGGCTTTTAATATTTTTCTACCGTCATTCCTCAGCATCAATGCCGGCTCAAGGTAACGGCAACTCGGGCAGTTGCCCAGGCGCGCCATTGCTTAGGGGCGCCATCAAAGATCTTCCAAAAAAAGAAAAAGTGAAAATAATAAATAAAATATTTTTTTGAACCTGACGTTTTTAAGGTGGAAAAACAGCAGGTTCATGTATATATATAGAGAGAGAGTGTGTGTGTCACTTTTAACGACAGGCAAAGATGCTCGGTTGCCAAATCTTTAGTGTAAATTCACGCGGAGTTTGTTATTGATATTGGCGTTACTGTACGATACGTTTTTCCACGATAAAGGCAACAAAGTATCTGTTCAGTATCTTCTCAGACGTCACAGTGACAGCTGTCAATTTTTCTTTTGTTTCTGAGATTGTTCTTGCGTTTTTTGTTTTCTGTCATTTATAATGATATACCGTAGTGTTTTTATTTGTTTTCTTTAGACATTTTCGATTTATTTTATTTTTTCCTACTCCTAAAATTAGGAAACGTCTCCAAAAAAGTTATGCGGCTATGAAAGCAGAAAAAAGACGTCTTCAACAAGAAGAAGCAGTCAAGAAACACCCAAAGGTATTAAGTTTTTTCAGTCCTAAGTCAAACAGTGGGAACAATGCAGGCTCAACTTCTTCAGCTACATATATCTGTCCAGATTTGTCATCTAATGATTGTGAAGTCAAACCCACTGAAGATACTGTACTTTCTGAAGAAAAGAACAACTGCATGTATGAATTAAAAGATCAGGATCACAACTGTAATGCGGTTGAAGACTTAGTCTTAGGCAATAATGTTACACTCACAGCAGGGAATACTGGGAATGTTGAAAGTAAATTTGAAAACTCAACCAAAATAAATGTCAACTACAATGATCCTGCACAATGGCCAGATGAATTATCAACAGCTGAAAGTGATCACATCATTATAAATGGGCTTGGGTTGGGTTGTTTTACCTCTGAGCGGCACTTTTTTGCACACCATGGGCTAAATGGCCAGGTCACATGGACTCCGAAGGCTCAGAGAAGGTTGGGGGAGGGGATCCACTGGAACAGCTGTTGGGAGACAGATGGTAGCCTCCCGTCAAGGCCAACCAGCGTGTTCTTTAACGTGCACAGGGTATGGCTCTCCCGCACACGGGGCCACGGCTTAACGTCCCATCCGAAGGACGGCGGCCTTTCCAAGCCCATCGGTGTCCCCTACTGACCGTGGGCAGGGCGGGAATTTTTGCGGAGATAAATCTCAACGCTGACCCAGCTGGGACTCGAACCTGGGAACTACAGATTACGAGCCTGGCGCGCTACCGACTGAGCCACCCCCGCCCCCATAAATGGGCCACATCCTATTAATAAACAGTACAGTTTTCCAAAAGATGCAAATAAACGTAGTTTCTATGTGACAATGATGTATAGGAAAATAAACAATGGTGAGAATTTTCTTAGAAGGTGGCTTATTTATTCAGAGAGCACCAATAAAATTTATTGCTTTTGTTCCAAAATTTTTGGTTTCTCCAGTAAGTCAATGTTAGGAAAATCTGGAATTAATGACTGGAAGCATGCTCATGAATACTTACAGTCACATGAAAATTCAGTACATCACCTGGAATGTCTAAAGAAATGGTTTGAAACATCACTGCGATTACAGACTAATAAAACTATTGATAAGGAGCTTCAGTCACAAGTGGAAAAAGAACGAGAGCATTGGTACAAAGTTTTAGAACGTTTAATGAGCATCACTCAATATTTAGCTGAACGCAATTTGGCTTTCAGAGGAACTTCAGACACATTATTTACAACACACAATGGGAAAGTTTTCGGTCTTGCTGAGCTACTTGGAAAATTTGATTTAACAATGAGTGAACATTTAGGTCGGGTTCTGTCTAAAGAAACTCACGTTCACTATTGTGGAAAAAAAAAATGTTCAGAAAGAAATAATCAATTTGTTGGGAAATTCTGTTCAGGAAAATATATTTAACCGAGCTAAATCAGCCAAATATTTTAGTCTTATTTTAGACTGTACGCCAGATATAAGTCATGTGGAGCAGCTTTCATTTACAATACGATTTTTAGATGCAGAACACATTGCAATAAAGGAACATTTTGTTAGCTATAAACCTGTTATAAAAACTACAGGTCAAGGATTATATGAAAATATACTTGATTTTCTGAGAGAGAGCAACCTAGACTTCCACAACTGCAGAGGCCAGGACTATGATAATGGTTCAGATATGAAAGGATAAAATAAAGGGGTTCAGGCACGGATCATGAAAGAAAATCCACAGGCGTTTTATATGCCATGTGGATGTCAGAGCCTAAACTTAGTGGTTGGTGACAGTGCAACAAGTTGCCTGGAATCCACTTTTTTTGGTGCTTCTTTTCTTTTTTTTCTTTCCTGCCTCTCCTGGGCGATGAAAAAACATGTGAACTGCCTCACTGCAAAACTTTTATGCGAGACTAGATGGGAGTGCAGAATAAAATGTGTCAAAGCCATTAAATATGAAATCACGGGAATTCGAGAAGCTCTTTATGAACTTTCAGAAATGACTGCGTCTAATCCTGTAGTGCGACATGAAGTAGAGACTCTTGTAACACAAATAGAAGATTACGGTTTTCTAGTGATGATAAATGTCTGGTATGATGTCTTAGGCAGGGTAAACGTTGTCAGCAAAACCATGCAGAACACCTCTGTGGAACTATCTAACTGCAGTTTCACTAATGAATAGTGTCACTGATTACTTAATTGATTATCGTGCAAATGAATATGAAAAAGCACTAGAGTCAGCCAAAGAATTAACTGCAGAATTAGATGTAGAGCCCATTTTTAGAAGTAAAAGAATAAGCAGAAGAAGGAAGCTGTTTGAATATGAGTACACTGACGAGGTTAAAAATGCAGATGACTCAGAAAAAAAGATTTAAAAATCATGTGTTCAATGTAATACTGGACAGAGCTATTTGAAGAGTTACAAAGTTTCAATAACACATGGGGATTTTTAAACGACCTAAAAGATCTGCGAGATAAAAACAAACTCAAAGTAGCATGTCAAGGTTTGGAGAATAAGTTAAGGTACCAAGAAAATAGTGATATAAATGGATGTGATCTCTTGACTGAACTAGATATAGCCAAAGAATTATTTCCTGAAGATGTAAAGCTTCCAATAGAAGCCGCTAGGTTCATAAACACTAATAAGTTACAGGATGTCGTGCCAAATCTGTTGGTTGCATTACGAATAATGCTTACAATACCTATTACTGTGGTCGCTGGCGAGAGAAGCTTTAGTACACTAAAGCTTATAAAAACATACTTACGGTCATCCGTGTCTCAAGACAAAATGAATTCTTTGGCAATTTTGTCTATAGAAAATGATATTGCAAAGAATATAAATATAGAAAGTGCCATGAAAAGATTTGCTGATCTAAAGGCTAGAAAAAAACTGTTTTAGGTAGGCTAATTGTTCATACTGTCCAAATACTGGTTGAGAAAAAAAAAACAATATTATTGTTCATTGTTTGTTAAAAAACAACCCAGGAAATAAACTCATTTCTATATTTTTAGTTTTTTCCTTGTGAAAATTTTTATAATTATACTTAAAAAGGGCGCCGAATTTCAGCTTGCCCAGGGCGCCAGCAACCATAGAGCCGGCCCTGCTCAGCATGTAAGTATCAAAATAGTTTATCTTTGGATTGTATTGGATTATGGATAAGTGGCTAAATTTAGACAGAAGAGGTAAAAATACTGATGACAATGCGGCAGGATGAAAATATGTCGAATCATTTTTGCAATATGGATTTACTTCTAATAATCATGATGGTGTGGAAAAACCTCTTTGCTTAATTTGTAATGAAGTTTTTGCTGCGGAGAGCATGAAACCAGCCAAACTGAAACGATATCTTAATACCAAGCATGCAGCGTACTGCAATAAACCAAAGGACTATTTTGAACAACTTGTAAAATCTTCAAATAAAGAAATAATGTCTTGAAAAATTTGTTACTGTCAACGAAAAGTATTTACTTGCATCTTACGAAACTTCTTATTTAATTGAAAAAAACTAAAAAGCCCTGAGCGATAGGAGAAGATCTCGTGTTACCTGCTGCTATTAAAATGTCAGAAATAGTTCATGGGAAAAAGTAAACCAGGCTTAAGGGCAGCCCAAAGTTTGCAATTCAGTTAGTGAAACAATTGATATTACTAACATGGCACAGTTGTTAATTTATATATGTTTATGAAGGAAGCATACATGAGGAATTATTGTTTTGTCGCCCTTTGGAAGGGCACACAAGAGGGAAATATATATATCCTAAAGTCGATGAATTTTTCACAAATGAAGATTTAAGTAGAAGAATTGCGTTGGAGTCTGTACAGAAGGTGCTGGAGCAATGATGGGCGAGAATGTTGGATTTCTAGCAAAAGTTAAAGCTGGTAACAATGAACATATCACTTTTACTCACTGCATGATCCATCGAGAGGCACTCGTAGCCAAAAACATATCACCATAGTTAGATGTTGTGCTTCGCAATATTATCAAAATCATTAACTTCATTAAAAGCCATGCCCTTAACAGTCGTTTGTTTTCAAACCTTGGCAAAGATATGGACTCCGATTACAAAAGCTTATTACTCCATGCAGAGGTAAGGTGGCTCTCAAGAGGGCGAAGTTTAAACAGATTATTGAAATTGAAAGATGATGTTGTTATATTTTTGACTGAGCAGAAATCCAATTTTGTTAATTTTTTTTCATAATGACTTATCGCTTTCAAAACTGTGTTATTTGTTGGATATTTTCGAAAAACTCAATGATTTAAACATGTCGCTTCAAGGAAAAAAATGTAACATATTTCTTATACACATAATATCTAATAATATAATACGTAATATCTTTTAACATATGTATATATGTTAAAAGATAAGTTTTACTAAAAAAAGTAACGTATGGAAGAGTAGGGTGGAAAATGGTACTTTAGAAATGTTTACAGCTACTGATAATTTTATAATTGAAAATAATCCTCCCAAAGATTTAATTGTAAGAATTA
Source organism: Ryuthela nishihirai (assembly GCA_038380435.1). Lineage (NCBI taxonomy): Eukaryota > Metazoa > Arthropoda > Arachnida > Araneae > Heptathelidae > Ryuthela > Ryuthela nishihirai. Next base: position 65,283,851 of record JAWZYU010000019.1, on the reverse strand, counting down.
TAATTGATCATCTGAAGTGCCTGGAGATACAGTTTCAGAAATACTTTCCTTCAAATTTTGATTCTAAAAAACTAAGTTGGATTCATAAACCATACTCAATTGAAATCAAAAACGTCAGTCATCTGCCATTAAAAGTTCAAGAACAATTTGCATAGTTATCAAGTGACACAGGTTTAAAACTTGAGTTTCCTAAAAATTGTTAAATGAATTTTGGCTTGAGATTAGGACAGAATTTTCAACAATTTCTGAAATGGCCCTAAACATACTTCTCCCATTTTGCACTACGTATTTATGCGAAGCGGCGTTCTCAGCATTGACAATTATAAAATCAAAATATCGATCAACTCTGAAAAACATTGAAGATACTCTACGTCCTCCAGTGTCAAATATTCAGACAAGATTTAATTTTTATGTAAAAATAACCAAGCACATCCATCTTATTAGAATGCCAATTTGCTTTCGTCTTTAATAAATGGTAAAATTTTATGTATACCAAAGAATTGTTTTAAAATAAATATCTTTATGATTTATTAGCAGTAAATGTTTGATTTGTATACCCATTATATATACATATATACCAGGGTCGCGTAAAAATTTCTCGGGCGAAAAGGGGTCGCGAGTTGAAAAAGTCTAGGAAATAGGATTTTATGAAAGCCTTTCTGAAAGGTAGAATAGGAAGGTTTGATCAAAAATTATGATGCTAAAATAATAACATAAATTTGTAATGTAATTAGCTTTCAAAGACGTTCAAGCAAAGATAAGTACATTCACAGTCACTATAACCTCAGCCATTGCTTAATAAAGACACTTTGGAGACAGAAATTGCACAACCTAACATAACCGTTTTTCTTTCTGCTGCTTACGTCTGCAATACACGTTGCAAAACTTAAATATGAATTTTTAAATATTTGCTTGCAATAATATGTAAATTGGAAATTTAATGGTTTATTCCACTTTTATTTCTTACTTGGCAGTAGGGGAGCTGAGGTTGTCTTACTGTTGCCACCACTGGGGATATAAACTTATGTTAAAAGTCCTGCTTAAAATAAAATACTGTTATTCTGTTTGCTCTCTAATAGTTTGTGGTAGAACGCGTAAACATTTTTGCACCTGACATTGCGATGGAGACATCGAATTACAACAGAAAGGATGCTACTACAATATGAGCGTGTGTTGGGTTGGGTTGTTTTACCTCTGAGCGGCACTTTTTTGCACACCATGGGCTAAATGGCCAGGTCACATGGACCCCGAAGGCTCAGAGAAGGTTGGGGGAGGGGACCCACTGGAACAGCTGTTGGGAGACAGATGGTAGCCTCCCGTCAAGGCCATCCAGCGTGTTCTTTAACGTTGGGTTGTTTTACCTCTGAGCGGCACTTTTTTGCACACCATGGGCTAAATGGCCAGGTCACAAGGACCCCGAAGGCTCAGAGAAGGTTGGGAGAGGGGACCCACTGGAACAGCTGTTGGGAGACAGATGGTAGCCCCCGTCAAGGCCATCCAGCGTGTTCTTTAACGATGGGTTGTTTTACCTCTGAGCGGCACTTTTTTGCACACCATGGGCTAAATGGCCAGGTCACATGGACCCCGAAGGCTCAGAGAAGGTTGGGGGAGGGGACCCACTGGAACAGCTGTTGGGAGACAGATGGTAGACTCCCGTCAAGGCCATCCAGCGTGTTCTTTAACGTTGGGTTGTTTTACCTCTGAGCGGCACTTTTTTGCACACCATGGGCTAAATGGCCAGGTCACATGGACCCCGAAGGCTCAGAGAAGGTTGGGAGAGGGGACCCACTGGAACAGCTGTTGGGAGACAGATGGTAGCCTCCCGTCAAGGCCATCCAGCGTGTTCTTTAATGTGCACAGGGTATGGCTCTCCCACACACGGGGCCACGGCTTAACGTCCCATCCGACGGACGGTGGCCTTTCCAAGCCCCTCGGTGTCCCCTACTGACCGTGGGCAGGGCGGGGAGTTTTGCGGAGATAAATCTCGACGCTGACCCAGCTGGGACTCGAACCTGGGAACTACAGATTACGAGCCTGGCGCGCTACCGACTGAGCCACCCCGCCCATACAATATGAGCGTCACTTCAAAGAGGTGGGGAGAAAAGTTTTGGTTAATTTCTGGGAAAATAACAATACATATTTAGGCAAATTCGTCGAGGAGGCAATAATATTTCTTGCTAAATTCAAAAGAGGGAACAACTTTGGTTTGGTTGTTTTATAAGTGACTTTTGCAAACTTTTGCAAAAAAAAGGGAATTTGCAAACAAAAAGGTGTGTCCTCTTCCTGAAATACTGCTCGTAAAAAAAATTCAGACCTTCATCTTCACATGGTATATACCGCTCTGAATGAAGTCATGCACAAAAAAAGTGACTAAACATACAATTTTCGTTAAAGTGAAAAAAAAAAGAGTAACAGTGCTATTGTAGCTGAAAATAATTTCTTGAATTTTTGTCTTCTGAGACATCTCGTATGTAAGATGCCATATTCTTACATCTCTCCTATTCGACTAAATGATTAAAAAGCACAATTCACTGGAATCTGACTAGAGATTGTGGTTATTTTTTCCTCGAAGACTTGTTTAGCTTTCCAGCTTATTAAGTAACAAGGAAAATATTGAATTCAATTATCTTTAAAAAATGATAAACATTTACAAAGGGTTTTTTACCAATGTTTTTTCTAGTTATCAAGGTCATTATCAAGGTCATTATCAATAAGCTTAAAACTAATTTTCCTCTCACGACCAAAAGAGTTTGAGATCGCCTAATGGCACCAAGTTAACACTGTGAATGCCTGTGAAATAAACACGGGAAGTTGAGGTTTTGCTTCCTTAAAATGATCATAAAAAAAATCAGATTCGAAAATAAAATTAAAATTTAAATCATAATTTTAAAAAATGTATTTTATATATATATATTTATGTATTTTTTTCTCTCCGATCTAGTGATATTTAAAAAAAACTTCGTAAAAATTATGTCTAATATACAAGTTTACTATTTTTTAACTCCTTCCAATATGTAAATTTACTATTTTTTTTAACTCTGTTACAATTAAAAATTTATATTTATTCTTTTAAACTAAATTATTCGTCGTAAATTATTATTTGAAAAGTTGTTTATTTGGTTATAGTTAATTTACAATATTAATTTATTACCTATATATTTTTTTACATATATTAATTTATTATACAACGAATTGTAAAAAAGTGATATGGTAATAAGATGAATCATAAAAATTTTGAAAAAAAAACGACAATTACAGCTGCTGGTATTGAACTGGAGACCTTTAAGTTGCAAGTCTAAAAGAGGCAATGTATTTAACCGACTAAACTATACATTGCTGACAAGATTTTTCTGTTAAAATACACTGCTCGACATTGAAAGTGCCCCATCCAAAAGGACATGTACAAACATGCAAATAGAAGGGTGGGTGTGCGCAGTTGAGATATGCAAATGATGATAATACGGAACCAATGGTGTGTGTGGCTCAAGAGATAAAAGGTGCAAGAGGGAACAGGAATGGTAATGTATTTATGCAGGTGGAAGTCGTGCGAACGGGTGAGATTAGGTGGTTCCGCTTGGAAACTGTTCAGTGAAGGCTGAAAATGGCTGGTACATCCGTCAGAAGGATTATCGCCATTTGGATGATTTTGAGAGAGGAAGAATTATAAGCCTATGTGAAGCTGGATGGACTACACGTCGTGTCACTGCCCACGTTCATCGGGATGCATGAACTGTTGGATGCTGTTGGCAATAGTAGTGAAATGAAGGTTCTAGCATGAGTTGCAGAGGAAGTGGTGCCGTCTGACAGATGTCAGCATGGCTTGATAGGCGCATTGGCCGACATGCTCGTTCATCACCACAAAGCACTGCAGGCGATACTCGACAGGCTGTGTCAGTAGCCATGGACGTCCCCATAACGACCCGAACGGTAAACCGAAGGTTGCATGAGGCACACCTGCACTCTAGGCAATCGTTGCATCGACTGCAAACCATCGCAGTGCTCGTCTGATGAAGTCATGCGAACTGTGTTTAGTGATGAATCCCATTTTCTGTCATGGGTACTGACGATCAACGGGTCTGTGTATGGTGACAACATGGCGAGAGGACAGATCCAGCTTTTGTTCGCAACTGGTACACCGCCCATCAGCCAGGCATAATGGTATGGAATGCTATTGGATATGACAGCAGGTCACCTCTTGTCTGCATCACGATAACATTGACAGCTGCACGATACGTTAGCGTGGTTCTGCATCCCATTTCATCATTCCTGGGAGGCATGCAGCAGCCCATTTTCCAGCATGAAAACACCCATGTACACACTGCTAGGTTCTCCCGACAATGTTTACAACATGTTCAAGTATTGCCATGGCCAGTACGATCTCCAGATTTATTCCCAACAGAAAATCAGTTAATCAAATATCACGGGTCACTACAAAATGGTGACCCATCTCCTGTAGTTCAGCGCCATTGTATTTGAGCGCATGCGCATTTGTGTCATAGTTATAATAGATAATGCTAAGATTCCAGTGGTGCCCGTAATGTTAAAATTTATACGGACAATACGAAAGCAGCTGACGTAGCCTGATTCGCAAAGTAAATGCTGTACTTGATTACCAGTTTAACATAAAAATGATATTATGTTGATTTACATATGACAAATAATGAATACTAAATTTGAAATTCGTTTATTGATTTTTATGATTATTTTTGGTGAGGCAGTGCCCCAGGTGTCTGGCTTGACATTCAAATACAAGGGATCAAATGCGAAATGAAACTGGGATTTATAAATGTGCAAATCCTTACTGGTGATAGGTTACTTTCTCTTTCGTTACTCTAAGAAATTGCAATCGGGATTTTAATATTACCAGCTTTACTTACAAGGGCGAAAAGGTCTCCAAAACTCTCATAAAATAACAATTTTTAGAAATTCTAATTTCTAATTTCTCCGCTTACTTTGAGGCTTCAGAACATAAACGATATATGTATATTGAAAAGTAACTTTTGAAGCCGTTTAAATTGAGTATAAAAGGAGAAAGAATTACATTTTTATTATTGAAATGAAATTATACCCACCATTTTATAATTCAAATCGCAGAGTACATCCATTCGACGTTTTTCCTTAATGAAGCTCACACGACTTGTGAACAATAAGGCTTTCTTCGATTTTTGGAAGCTCCATGAATCTGTCGACAACAGAGATAACTTGTGAGTCGAAAAAAGGGAGATGACGTCAAAGGATAAAAAATCACGTTTCGTACACGTTTAATATCACTTCCGAAAACAAAAGAAATGCGTCAATATTCACAAAGACGAACTTGTACATTTTCTAGTCCTGATGTATGCATCCTTCCACGGATGATTTCAGTCTATTTTATCCATTTTTTTTTTCAATCTTTTTTAGCGACTACTCATGACGGCAACAGGAGTCATTTCATTCGCTGCTCCATCAGCTCGTTCTACGATCAGATTTCTGGAACCAACCGGAAGCGTTTTAGCCAAGCACCAATATGGACTTTGGCTGCATCCAGACTCTTTGGAAACTTCCCTGCACACAAACCTAACAATTCAATCACACGATTCTTTTTTTCTTTGCATCAATTGCGCATGCACGGGAGTGGTCGAGCGCAAAGGAGATAATATAACCGTTCCCTGGTCTTAAAACTGCAGAAAATGATCTGAACTCAATGTCGAAGGGCAAGGCCAAGCCAATAGGTGAAAAAAAAAAGATGCAAAGATTAGATGCTGGAAATCCCATTGCATCAGAAGGACAACCGAAATCAGCTGTTTTTGCTTTTTCTTTATCGTTTGATGTAATCGCGTTTAGTATGCTGCTATAGCAACTGTTTTGTCGTCCCGTAGAAGCAGGAAGTTTTGCAAGAGAAAAAGCAAAATTTTGGCATTAAAAGTAAGATTTTTCGCACATCCTGTTGTTCTGCTTGTGTTATTGAATAGTATAGGAGTGACATAAATAGTTTCAAGAAATGTTTTCAAGGCTTTTCTTGAAGGAAGAGGATATAAGAGAGTTCTGTGGTTCCACTACAGTGAACCAAATCCGATCAGAACTTAAAGCGATTAGCTTGATTTAGATTTTTGGAGGTCAGATTTTCCATAGACGGCTCGTAGACAGAAATTATTTTCGGGTGGGGGACACAAACAAAATTACGGGAGGGGTTCAAAATAGAAAGAAAAATGGCGATGGAAGGGAAAAAAAACCCGATATAAATGCAGTATCTTCTATTTGCTGTTGATAAAGCATATAATTAAGTATATACAATAATAATAAATGGTTAAAAAACATCTACATTTACTCAAGTACAAAATGGCGTTATAAATGCAAAAGGGGTAGGGGTGACTCAGTCGGTAGAGCGCCAGGCTCATAATATGCTGTTCCCAGGTTCGAGTCCCAGCTGGGTTAGCGTTGAGATTTATCTCCGCAAAATTCCCCGCCCTGCCACAATCAGTAGAGGACACCAATGGGCTTGGAAAGGCCGCCGTCCGTCGAATGGGACATTAAGCAGTGGCTCCGTGTGTGGGAGAGCCATACCTCTGTGCACGTTAAGGAACACGCTGGATGGCCTTGACGGGAAGCTACCATCTGTCTCCCAACAGCTATTCCAGTGGGTCCCCTCCCCCAACCTTTTCTGAGCCTTCGGGGTCCATGTGACCTGGCCATTTAGCCAATGGTGTGCAAAAAAGTGTCGCTCTGAGGTAAAACAACCTAAACTATAAATGCAAAAACGCAGATTGCACAAACAGGTTTCTAGATGGAAAATTTATGTAGATAAGTTCAGGATACAGGAAATGTCGCTAGGAGATCAGTACAAAGTCGCCCAAGAGTCACAAACTACTGGAAATTTGTAAAAAAAAAAAGACTGTAAGATGAACAGTTGCATGATAATTATCATGTTTACATGAAGGTACGAAACATGCTAATAAGGGGTATGAATATCCTTGACAGTATATGGCTCACAGTACCTCCTAGAACTACCAAAAATGTCTCCAATAAGTTATGAACTATAAAGTCCACTGGTGCAAGATCATGGAGGCTCCTAGGATGAGGTGGGTTGAGACTGTCAATCCGTCTTGAAAGGACGTGCTAATTAGGATTGAGGTAGAGAGATCTTGCAGGCCACTCCATCAGGTTCGATACTCTCATGTTTAATATAATGGTTCACTACGGTGAGCTTTATGTACACGAACATTATAAATAAAAATATGAGGTCCTGCCATCCTCTCAGATCTCCTACTGTGGCATATAAACTGACAGGCTCCTGTCAGACCTCTGTGGCAAGCAGCTGCTTGAGGGGGTATTTATTTTTATTTACATTGGATCGTGTGAGCTCACAAAAACCTGGATCGTGTGGGCTCACTCACAGAAATTATTAAGCGTGTGCAGTTACCGTTCACAGCAAACTGGAGCGTGTGCAGTAACTGCACACGCTCCAGTTTGCTGTGAACGGTAACTGGAGCGTGTACAGTTGTTGTACACGTTCCTGAGGTCCTGCCATCCTCTCAGACCTTCTGCTTTGGCATATAAACTGACAGGCTCCTGTCAGACCTCTGTGGCAAGCAGCTGCTTGAGGGGGTATTTATTTATTTATTTATTTTTTTTATTTGCCTTCAAATAACTGCTTCTCACAGAGATCTAACAAATCCATCCAGTATAATACGCCATAGAAGAAATCTGTGAGGAAGGCTAGACCTCAACAGGACAACACAAAGAAGCATCCATATCTTACCTGGGGATCGAACCCAGGTCCCTTTGATCAATAATCAAGTACTATAGTAATTTGAATAAGTCGCGAGTCCACTGCTCCTCCTAACAGGCGAACCTCCAACTCCAATCGTTGTCGTGAACCTCGAATCCTAAGTTTCGAGGATCTCATCCTGATCTAAAAACATCTAGTAGAAGAATTCCCCCCCCTCCCACCTCTATATTGGTCTGATTTTATTATGTTAGAGAGATGATATCGTGTCCCACATTCTTTCCAGATGATTATTCATCGATAATCAGTCTGTAAGATGAATTTCTACTCATCTAGGAACAGTCGCCTACTGTTCCTAGGCAACATTCACATGTTGCAGAGATCAGTTCAGACGGATTCTTCTATGGGAGGATATTAAGGCGGCCCATTCCATTGGTCGTCTTACAGAGAACTCCCTTTCCTCATCTGCGGTGAAGCAAACCTCCAAGCAAATTGAAGAACTGCGTGGTTATGAAACCAAGCAGTCAAAATCAAATACGAATAATTTCCAGTAGTTTCTGACTCTTGGGCGACTTTGTACTGATCTCCTAGCAACATTGGGCGGGGGGGCTCAGTCGGTAGCGCGCCAGGCTCGTAATCTGTAGTTCCCAGGTTCGAGTCCCAGCTGGGTCAGCGTTGAGATTTATCTCCGCAAAATTCCACGCCCTGCTCACGGTCAGTAGGGGACACCGATGGGCTTGGAAAGACCGCCGTCCGTCGGATGGGACGTTAAGCCGTGGCCCCATGTGCGGGAGAGCCATACCCTGTGCACGTTAAAGAACACGCTGGATGGCCTTGAAGGGAGGCTACCATCTGTCTCCCAACAGCTGTTCCAGTGGGTCCCCTCCCCCAACCTTCTCTGAGCCTTCGGGGTCCTTGTGACCTGGCCATTTAGCCCATGGTGTGCAAAAAAGTGCCGCTCAGAGGTAAAACAACCCAACCCAAACAAATCCTAGCGACATTTCCTGTATCCTGAAATTGTCTCAAGATCCCAGAGACCATCATTCTAGACACATTCAGTCATCTGGCTACATTGGCTTGAGACTAGTCGTCTTCCATTCTTTCATAAATTTAACTCACTTAGCAAGTCACCTAAATTTGTCTTTCCAACAGTTTTAACGAAATAGAAAAATTCAATTTAAAGTTCGAGAGCAAATAGTACACAATACCCGCACTTGTTAAATGGAGTTTTTTTTTAATTTACAGTTCATTTGCATGTTTGGAGCCTCTGAAGCAATTTTACAGTGATTTACTTATTCACCACAAATCACCTAAGTAACATATTTTTCGATCTTTTGATTCTACATATTTTTTCTAAATATTAAGGAAAACCGATATCTAACTTAATTTTTGCAATTAAGTGTACATGAAAAAAAATAATTTCTTAAATCTTAATTAAGAATTAATTAAATTTTTTTACCGTGTGATAATTTTGTGAAGTGTGCGGAAGCGAAAAACCACCTTCCTGTTTATGTTAGGGATGAACTTTACGAATGCGTTTATAACATTACAGTAGAGGTATGAAATTCCCACAAATCATTAATAGAAAAGAGCTTGATCGACGGCCTATAGATAGCTCAAAGGTCAGAGCACCAAATATGTTATCAGGAGGTTATGGGTTCCTATCCCACCAGACTCAAGACATCTTGCACTAAATTTGATAACGATGGTAAGACTGACGTCATGACTTTCGACTGAAGAAACAGTGAGAAATTCATTATTCAAACTCAAGCTTAACGAATGCTGCGTTTTGAGATTTATAGAACGTTTTCACAGAAACTTTTATATATGCAATTCTATCACGCTGTAATGTTGTCTCGCTGTCATAGTTAGATTCTTTACATTTTTAGCTCGTTTTCAAAAAAAAACAGCTAGTTTTAATTCTATCATCTGTCCGTTTGTATACTTTCAGCTGATTTTGTTTTTTAGAGATAAATTTAAATTTCTTTTCGGGTTCGATAAGTACTGATGAAATATTGCGATTGATACTTTACGAATTTCCAGCAGCTTTAATAGCGCCTTCTAACGGCGAAAAACGCCAAAAATTTAAAGAAATATTGCAAACGATCTTTTCGTACTAGAAATTTGAAATTAAATGTTTGTCCATTGTATTGGCGAATTGCAACATAAAAAATGTGTAACTGCTCAGATCATTAATTTCAGTCCCATCAATATATTATTACTACACAGCGTTTTCGAAATAGTATGTGAACGCTCTGCATCACATTCAGGATAGAACAATGCAGAATTTAAACCGCAATTCTTCATAAGTCGCTGGTAAATAAAGTGTTTGTTAAAGAAGCAAGAAATGACGTAGGTCATACGTAAGGAATTACGTTAATTTCGTGAATGTGATGCACGCAGTATTCGTATCGTTCAAATTACGATTGGAAAGCTTTTCACTGCAGTTATATAGAACGTGATATTACAGCAAAAATCTGAAGTGGAGCCCAGCCAAACTCTAAATAAATCCCATAAATTAAATTTAAAAGTCCAATTACACATTAGGTGAACAGGAAATTGTCATTTACAACTTTAGCGCCCTTATTGGTGGAAATTTAAACAACTGGATGGTTCAGAAAAAGCAAGTATTATTTAAGCCGTTACGCCTACCGGTAAACCTTGGGTACAATGAATCCGTTGGATTTCAGACAAAATTTACTAGGTTAAAATTTCAAGTTACTCTCTTAACAGAACCAGATTAGAAAATCTGGATCCACTTTTTATTACCTATCTTCCTATTTCTTTTCGCTCGTCATTTGTTGGTTCGTCGGTTTGTGGATTTGGGGATTTCTGAAAACACTTCTTCCACCATATCTTTCGAACGCGACGGGCAAACTTAATGATTTATGTATCAAATGAAAGCTTGTGAGACGGTGGGAGGGTCATAAACTATGAAAAATTTACTCTCCGAAACTTTCTTTCCCCCCTAAAAAAGGGGGAATATAAAAACGATTGTTCCGCTATGTGTTCGGAACGCAAGGACCGAAAGTAACGGGCTATGCTTCAAGTGAAAGCTCGTGACAGGTTATAAAAATTCCCCCATGCCTTCTTCGCCCACATAAAAAGGAGGAAATTGCCCTTGAATGTACATAATTTGATTGTTGGGAAACTTCTACTATATCTTTCGAAAGCGAGAGACGAATGTAACAACTTGTATATCAAATGAAAGCTTATGACGTAGGGAATGTTGCGGGCAATAAAAATATACCCCCTTTGATTTTTTCCTCTCTTCGAATTCATTCTTCCCTCCGCCCAAAAGGGACCGGAATTTTCCTAGTGGGTCAACCTTAATGAGTCATATCTCAAATTAAAGCTTGTGATATCTCCAGTGTCATGGGCTGCTTCAAGCACGACTCCAAAAAAACCGGGAGAAGAGAAACGTGGTCGATGTTTGTGAGTCGTAAAGCAAATGAAAGTTTCTGAAGGTAGGTGTTTCAGTGACAACAAAAATATATAAATAAACTAAAAAATGTCAAAAACACCTATCTACTACTAAAAATATCAAAAATACCTACTAAAAATATCAAAAATACCTAATATCAGTTACTGAATTCGTATTCACTTCAAGAAGATTAGGGCGCCGATTTACCTACTCGACAAGATTGCAGGCGCCCTATCCTCCTCTGAAGTAAATACGAACTCAGTGATTAATTGCACCATCGATACGCTTTAGGTTTATTTTCAACTTTGCAGGGCCCATATGGAAAGACAGGTATTTTTTTAATTTTCTAATTCATTTATATACTTTTTCCATTATTTTCAGTTTGTCATTTCGGATTTTCCGTTTTCAGCCATAGAATTTCGATAAGTTTTTCTAATATGGCATGTAAACTGACAGACTCCTATCAGATCTCTAAGCGAAGTAGCTGCTTGAGGGTTTATTTGTTGTTTTTTTTTAATAATAAAATACACGCACGAACAGAAATTCTAGAATTTATGTAATATGGATTGGATAGTTAAGCTACATATGACAGATCAAAAATAGTATAATAGAAATGAGTTAGGATTCGGGTTTGTCTGGATCAAAATAGCGCAGACGACTTCGGCGTCGGGCGTAATAAAAAATAAATAAATACCCCCTCAAGCAGCTGCTTGCCACAGAGGTCTGATAGGAGCCTGTCAGTTTATATGCCATAGTAGTAGGTCTGTAAGGATGACAGGATCTCAGCAGAAAAACAACACAAACGTCCATGCCTTAACCGGGGCTCGAACCCAGGTCCCTTAGATCAGTAGCCAAGCGCAGTAACCACTCGGCCACGGGACGGCTGCTCTGAATAAAAATAGTTTAAATTTCAACTATTTCTTTTGATTGTGAAAAAACGAAGTAAAACTCATCATCACATTCTATAATAGCCGTAATTCCGAACGAACAGGCGAGTTGACGCATGTGACGTCATCTCTGGCATAAATTGGCGGTTTCTCCGTGGTTCCGCGGCTACTTCAGCTTATAAAAAAATAAAAATAAATACCCCCTCAAGCAGCTGCTTGCCACAGAGGTCTGACAGGAGCCTGTCAGTTTATATGCCAAAGTAGAAGATCTGAGAGGATGGCAGGACCTCAGCAGAAAAACGACACACACATCCATGCCTTACCCGGGGCTCGAACCCAGGTCCCTTAGATCAGTAGCCAAGCGCGCTAACCACTCGGCCACGGGAGCGGTCCTAAATTTAGTGGAGTGGTCCCACTTAGTTTTGACCTTCTTGCAGTGCCAGATGAGGTTTCCAGCTGCCGTGGGTCAGGAGTGATCCCTCGAAAAGTGTCCGAAATGTCAGCGGGAAGCTGTCGTCGCCTTCCTCGTGAACAGAGTTAGTACGTGGAAAGCGCTGAATGAAATTATCGATGGACATACATTTCGCGCCAAATTTTTGGCTTGGGTTTAACTAGTATAAAAATTTTTTTATTATAGTTTCAACCTTTTAAGCAGTCTTTAGTAATTAAAAATAAACACTCTTCGGCTTTTGATCTTTTTAACACTTTAACAAATGAATGCTCTTTGGGTTTATAATGATGTTTCATGCTTCAACTAGTATTTCGAAAATTTTCGTTCCAAATAGCATTAACATTTTCATTTTGTCATAAATTATTATAATTAATAAATAAGAATATATAAATCAGCGGTTCCCCAACTTGTAGTCCGCGGTAACATCTTAGGAGGTCCGCAAGAAATTCACTTTTGAGACGGTTAAAATATGGCGGACCCCCCCCCACACACACACAGGGTTCGCCATATTTTTCGAATTAAACTAGGAGTCCCCCGCTTTCAAAAGTTTGGGAACCGCTTATATAAATGATTAGCGACATGCATATATATATAATCTTTAAAGATTCAGATATTTTTTTTTCTCTCTAAATTTGACTCGGGTTGACATGGGCCTGAAATATTGAGCCAGAACTCATCTGTCTAGGTCAGTGGTTCTCAACCTTTTATGCTTCACGTACCCCCTGTAAATGTGTATGTAACTGGCGTATCCCTTGTATAGATAGATAAAATATAATTATAGTATAACAATGGGAATAAAATAAAACATATATATCAACGGTTCTCAACCTTTTATGCTTCACGTACCACCTGGAAACGTGTATGTAACTGGCGTATCCCTTGTATAGATAGATAAAACTATAGTTATAGTATAACTATGGAATAAAATAAAACATATATATCAGTGGTTCTCAACCTTTTATGCTTCACGTACCCCCTGGAAATGTGTATGTAACTGGCGTATCCCTTGTATAGATAGATAAAATATAATTATAGTATAACAATGGGAATAAAATAAAACATATATATCAACGGTTCTCAACCTTTTATGCTTCACGTACCACCTGGAAACGTGTATGTAACTGGCGTATCCCTTGTATAGATAGATAAAACTATAGTTATAGTATAACTATGGAATAAAATAAAACATATATATCAGTGGTTCTCAACCTTTTATGCTTCACGTACCCCCTGTAAATGTGTATGTAACTGGCGTATCCCTTGTATAGATAGATAAAATATAATTATAGTATAACAATGGGAATAAAATAAAACATATATATCAACGGTTCTCAACCTTTTATGCTTCACGTACCACCTGGAAACGTGTATGTAACTGGCGTATCCCTTGTATAGATAGATAAAACTATAGTTATAGTATAACTATGGAATAAAATAAAACATATATATCAGTGGTTCTCAACCTTTTATGCTTCACGTACCCCCTGGAAATGTGTATGTAACTGGCGTATCCCTTGTATAGATAGATAAAATATAATTATAGTATAACAATGGGAATAAAATAAAACATATATATCAACGGTTCTCAACCTTTTATGCTTCACGTACCACCTGGAAACGTGTATGTAACTGGCGTATCCCTTGTATAGATAGATAAAACTATAGTTATAGTATAACAATGGAATAAAATAAAACATATATATCAGTGGTTCTCAACCTTTTATGCTTCACGTACCCCCTGGAAATGTGTATGTAACTGGCGTATCCCTTGTATAGATAGATAAAACTATAGTTATAGTATAACAATGGGAATAAAATAAAACATATATATCAGTGGTTCTCAACCTTTTATGCTTCACGTACCCCCTGGAAATGTGTATGTAACTGGCGTACCCCTTTTATAGATAGATAAAACTACAGTTATAATATAACAATGGGAATAAAATAAAACATATATATCAATGGTTCTCAACCTTTTATACTTCACGTACCCCCTGGAAATGTGTATGTAACTGGCGTATCCCTTGTATAGATAGATAAAACTATAGTTATAGTATAACAATGGAATAAAATAAAACATATATATCAGTGGTTCTCAACCTTTTATGCTTCACGTACCCCCTGGAAATGTGTATGTAACTGGCGTATCCCTTGTATAGATAGATAAAACTATAGTTATAGTATAACAATGGAATAAAATAAAACATATATATATCAGTGGTTCTCAACCTTATATGCTTCATGTACCCCCTGGAAATGTGTATGTAACTGGCGTACCCCTTTTATAGATAGATAAAACTACAGTTATAATATAACAATGGGAATAAAATAAAACATATATATTAGTGGTTCTCAAGCTTCTATGCTTCACGTACCCCCTGTAAATGTGTATGTAATTGGCATACACCTTGTATAGATAGAAAAAACTACAGTTATAGTATAACAATGGGAATAAAATAAAATACATATATCAGTGGTTCTCAACCTTTTATGCTTCACGTACCCCCTGGAAATTTGTATGTAACTGGCGTATCCATTGTATAAATAGATAAAACTATATAGTATAACAATGGGAATAAAATAAACACATATATATATATCAGTGGTTCTCAACCTTTTATGCTTCACGTACCCCCTGTAAATATGTATGTAATTGGCAATACCCCTTGTATAGATAGATAAACCTATATAGTATAACAATGGGAATAAAATAAAACATATATATCAGTGGTTTTCAACCTTTTATGCTTCACGTACCCCCTGGAAATGTGTATGTAATTGGCATACCCCATGTATAGATAGATAAAACTATAATTATAGTATAACAATGGGAATAAAATATATATATATCAGTGGTTTTCAACCTTTTATGTTTCGCGTTCCCCCTGGAAATGTGTATGTAACTGGCATACCCCTTTTGTAGATAGATAAAACTATAGTTATAGTATATCAATGGGAATAAAAAAACATATATATATAAATACACATTAAATTTTGTATTCATAAATTACACATATCGATAAACGCAAAAAATGACAAACAATTTAACAAATTTTATAAAATTATAAACATTTTACTGGGTAATCAGTGAAATGGACTTGTTACTAGATCTAGCGACTTTTGAGCTGTCACGGGGTACCCCAAAAATTTTTACCGCGTATCCCACATTGAGAACCACTAGTCTAGGTATAAGAGCTGCACAACCATTTATTCTATTTAGTTGACGTAGAAGGAAAACTTTGAACAACGTACATTACAGAACGTCTCTGACTTATGCAACAGACGATTCCGCAGAACTTTACGTAAGTCGTAATTTATTTATGACGGAAATTGTCATCAGCATGTTCATTTGTCATATTATATACTTCGCCGGTTATTACACACGAAGGAAAAATAATTTAGCATCAACTTCACTTAACATACGTTGTGGTAACTTGTTAAAAAAATTCAAGAGTAAGTGCTATTATTTTTTTAAGAAATATGGAATAGTTATAAATAATTTAATATCGGCATGTACCTAACATACTTTAATTTGTAGTGGTAGTTGTTCAAATAAAAATATATCATGAGCCCCGAATAAGGCATGGAGGTTCGTGTTGTTTTTCTGCTGAGGTCCTGCCATCCGCTCAGACCTTCTACTGTGGCATATAAACTGATAGGCTCCTGTCAGACCTCTGTGGCAAGCAGCTGCTTGAGGGGGGATTTATTTTTATTTTATTTACATTGGATCGTGTGAGCTCACAAAACCTGGATCGTGTGGGCCCACTCACAGAAATACTGAGCGTGTGCAGTTACCGTTCACAGCAAACTATAGTGGAGCGTGTGCAGTAACTGCATACGCTCCAGTTTGCTGTGAACGGTAACTGGAGCGTGTACAGTTGCGTACAGTTCCTGAGGTCCTGCCATCCTCTCAGACCTTCTACTATGGCATATAAACTGACAGGCTCCTGTCAGACCTCTGTGGCAAGCAGCTGCTTGAGGGGGGATTTATTTATTTTTTTATTTACATTGGATCGTGTGAGCTCACAAAAACCTGGATCGTGTGGGCCCACTCACAGAAATATTGAGCGTGTGCAGTTACCGTTCACAGCAAACTGGAGCGTGTGCAGTAACTGCACACGCTCCAGTTTGCTGTGAACGGTAACTGGAGCGTGTACAGTTGCTGTACACGTTCCTGAGGTCCTGCCATCCTCTCAGACCTTCTACTGTGGCATATAAACTGACAGGCTCCTGTCAAACCTCTGTGGCAAGCAGCTGCTTGAGGGGGTATTTATTTATTTATTTATTTTTATAAAATACAGTACGGTTTAAAAGTAGGCGAGGGTTAGGTTCCTGGTATCTCCGCATAAGAGCGAATTCGCACAAGTTGCGATTCCTGCTATAGAAAATTATTGTAGATATAGTAAAGTAACGGGAACTCCTAAATATAAATCATGAATATGTGTATATAAACTTTATTTATGTCAATTAAAAGCACATAAATATTAAAGTATAAAGTTTACAAAATACTGAACCAGTAGTGAAAATAGGGAGGGACGTGATAGAACGGCGTCCCGCTAGTTCCGAAGATGAAAAAAACAACAACTAACTGTTGAAAAACTAAAGAAAAAAAAAATCCAGGTCTGTCTCCCTACGCTTGACCTGGTAATTTGAGCGTTATTACGGAAATTTTTTTCCGGGGGGGGGGGCGGAATCATAGAATCAATGTACTTTTCCATTCCTCTAGTTAAAAAATCCCATTTCCAATACTGACCTAAACACTCCACTTTTTTTTTTTCAGTTCAGTTCAGTTTTGTTATAATAATAAGGTTACAAACAACATATATTTGTAATACACTTATTAACCCAAGAGCATCTAAGCTCATGTAGGTTAATTTACAAATTATTTAAATACATAATTTTGGCAACGCTGACACTCAACTTTACATAAAGAAAACATATATATATATACAAAAACAACACAGAATTTATAAAAACGAATTAATTTTTTTTTACTTTAACACTGAAAACAGGCTGTCAGCATTTGTAATGGTCATTAGATAATTAGCAGTGAGAGATCTGATATGCATAAAATTAGTTTCATTTCGAATTATAATCGGTAAATCTTATACCCTATCCAACTCTCAGACCTTGAGGTCCTTTTGGCCTGCCCATTTAGCCCTTTGTTTGCACAAAGGGTGCGAAAATTTACCTTATTTGCTATTAAAAAGTCGCTATTTACCTTTTCCGAATTATTTGCCTTATGGGAAATCCGACCCTGGTTTTAGTCGTCATTTCTTGGCAACTATGGTCACTTGGTTTAACCCTACTAGATTTCTTCCAGTTGTAGGCATACAGTCATGAAAGTTAAGATGTACGTTCCACCGGGGGTCGTACTCAGGGAGGAGGAAAGCAGAGAGTCCGGACCCCGCAAAATTTCCCGCCCTGCCCACGGTCAGTAGGAGACACCGATGGGCTTGGAAAGGCCACCGTCCGTCGGATGGGACGTAAAGCCGTGGCCCCGTTTACGGGAGAGCCATACCCTGTGCACGTTAAAGAACACGCTGGATGGCCTTGACGGGAGGCTACCATCTGTCTCCCAACAGCTGTTTCAGTGGGTTCCTTCCCCCAATCTTCTCTGAGCCTTCGGGGTCTTTGTGACCTGGCCGTTTAGCCCATTGTGTGCAAAAAAGTGCCGCTCAGAGGTAAAACATTATTTTGCGGAGATAAATCTCAACGCTGACCCAGCTGGGAACTACAAATTACGACATTGGTAGCATGTAGAGCTTCTAAATGTATAGGGCTCATTGCATACAAAGTGAAACCAACTAATCAGAGGCGTGGGGAATTCAGTCGCCAATTTTTGCATTTTAATATGTAGGCAATGCAAAAAAGTCAGAGTTCAACTCTCAGTGAATTTTAGGCTGAGACAGAAGGGCAGGAAGGAGGGGGGGGGAGCAGTGCTTTCTTGATCTTTCATGAGCGCTTTTCTCTGGCTATGCAAGAAATGGCATTTCACTTCCCCACCCTAGAAATTTACATGCCAGGCGCCATTGCTTAGTCCAGTGGCTCACCCAAGAGAAAAAGTGTGTGTGTATGTGGGGGGGGGGGAGGTTGAACGATCGCAACCTTTGAATTTCCGCAATTTGTTTTCATCATCATCATCATCATCCTCAAGCAGCCATGGGCTACGGAGGTCCAACCAGACCACGCAGTTTAATTCTCCAAGCATATCTGTCCTGAGCTACATCTGCTGCAT
Organism: Ryuthela nishihirai; assembly: GCA_038380435.1. Taxonomy (NCBI): domain Eukaryota; kingdom Metazoa; phylum Arthropoda; class Arachnida; order Araneae; family Heptathelidae; genus Ryuthela; species Ryuthela nishihirai. Next base: position 65,265,146 of record JAWZYU010000019.1, on the reverse strand, counting down.
CCGGCCACTGCACACCAATTCTAACAAGTTCCTGTTTGACATTGTCTGCCCACCGCATCCTAGGCCTCCCCCTCCTTCTGAGGCCTCTAGGCACACTGTTCAATACCCTATTCGCCAATCTATAATTATCCATACGGGCAACATGGCCAAACCAGCGGAGTCTCTCTTCACAATATGCTGCTTAAAGGAGGTTGCAGACTCCTTTGCCTAACCTCATCATTAGTTACAAAGTTAAACCACCTAATACCCAAGATACTTCGTAAGCATCTAGAATCAAAAACATCTAGTTTCCTGTTATCTTGTTTACACAGCGTCCAAGTTTCACTACCATAACTAACCCTAGAAAGAACCAAACTATTATACAGTCTAATTTTAGTCTTTAGGTGTATACGCCTATTTCTCCACACTCTCCATAGATTCTTAAAAGTCCCGGCAGCAATACCAATTCGTCTGTTAATCTCATGCCGCACATCACCAGTATCAGTTACATAGCTCCCAAGATAATTAAACTGTGACACCTGCTCAAGACTGCAACCATTCAGATTAACTGAATCACAACCTGCCTGACCAATTTTCATCACTTTAGTTTTCTCTCTGTTTATAACCAAACCTACTCTACTACCAGTCTCATCAACAGCTCGAATGAAAGAGTTCATCTCATCAACATCATTTGCCAAAAGGGCTAAATCATCAGCATAATCTAAATCAGAAATTTTCGTATCTCCAGCCCATTTAAGGCCAAAATCTTTCCCTCGAAGTGAATTTCGCATAACATAATCAACAACCAAACTAAAGAGAAAAGGAGACAAAATGCACCCTTGTCGAACACCAGACGTAATGCTAAACAATTGCTACAAGACTTACCAACTCTCACACATGACTCAGTGTTATTATAGAGAGCTTTCATTATGTTAACTAACTTGTCTGGTATACCATATGATTTCACAATCAACCACAAATTATGACGATCAACAGAGTCGAAAGCCTTTTTGAAATCAACAAAGCTAGCAACCAAAGGTTTCTGAAACTCTAAACATTTCTCATGAATCTGCCTAAGTGAAAATATCTGATCTACACATCCCCTACCACTTCTGAATCCACATTGCTCATCACGCAATTGCCTGTCAACCAGATTCTTAATTCTATTAAGCACAATCATGGAAAGAACTTTACCTGGAACAGAGAGTAGGCTGATACCCCTATAGTTATCACAAGAACTGCGATCACCTCTTTTGAAAATAGGGATAATAATAGCTCTGGTAAAATCTTTAGGAACCATGCCTTTATCATAAAAGTTATTCAAAATTTCAGTCATCCAAGTGGTAATCAAAACATTCCCAGCTCTGAGCATTTCTGTAGTAATTTCATCTACCCCTGGGGATTTATGAAGTTTCAGTTTAGAGATAGCCAAACTAACTTCAGATTGTGTTATAGGGCCAACATTAAAGCTGCCAATGCATCTATCATCATTACAAAAAATGGGAGTAGAACTAACCACATTGTTTAGAACATCACTGAAATGCTCAGCCCACCTAGCCATGAGAGAATCCTCACCTTCTATAACCTTACCTTGTTTATCCTTCAATCCCTGTATGCCTGTCCGTTTTCTACCACATAAAACATTAACTATCTGGTACAGCTCTCTGCTGTTGTGCTGCCTAACTGCTTCCTCAGCTTTGTCAGCCAAGCTATCAAGCCAAAGACTTTTATCAGTAGCTAACTGATCCTTTACACGTTTATTAAGCTCTCTGTAATCTTTTCTATTAGGACTAGTAGGGTACTGATTAAGGACATTCCTGCAGTTCCTTCTTTCTGAAATAAGCTCAATTGCCTTATCACTTAAATAATTCTGCCTCCTCTGCTCCTTTTTTCCTAAAAGAGTACTGTTAGTTTCCAAAAAAGCCTGTTTAAAATGGCCCCGTTCTTCCTCAACTTCAGTATTAAGCAAACCATGACCGTCATAATGACTAAGTAACCTATCATGGTAAGCATTAGCTATAACTGGGTCATTCAGAGCTTCAGTATTAAAGGTAAATTTTTTAACTCTAGCACAACACTTTTTAAGTTTAAGTTGCAAGACACTTTTAACAAGGTAATGGTCAGATCCAATTTCAGCTCCCCTATATGCCCTGGTATTCCTAACAGAACTAGTCCATTTGCTGTTAATTAATATGTAATCAATCATATTCTTATGCAGCCCATCGGGTGAAACCCATGTGTACTTATGTATGTTGCGGTGTTTGTAATAAGTGTTAGTTATTCTGAATCCATTAATTTACTTACCTGTAGGAGACGTTGCCCATTGCCATTGCAGCTACCAATACCAAAAGGGCCTATCACCCCTCCCCAAAGATCAGAGACTGATCAATTTGTTTTAATATGAAGGAATTACTCTCCCCACCCAAAAAAATAAAATAAATTAAATTTCTTTATAGCGATTATCACACTTGTGTTCAGCAGATTGAGCATTCTTATGCAAATACAGGGTAGTGTCTTTTGGCAGGGTTGGATTAGGTTGTTTTACCTCTGAGCGGCACTTTTTTGCACACCATGGGCTAAATGGCCAGGTCACATGGACCCGAAGGCTCAGAGAAGGTTGGGGGAGGGGACCCACTGGAACAGCTGTTGGGAGACAGATGGTAACCTCCCGTCAAGGCCATCCAGCGTGTTCTTTAATGTGCACAGGGTATGGCTCTCCCGCACACGGGGCCACTGCTTAACGTCCCATCCGACGGACGGTGGCCTTTCCAAGCCCATCGGTGTCCCCTACTGACCGTGGGCAGGGCGGGGAATTTTTGCGGAGATAAATCTCAACGCTGACCCAGCTGGGACTCGAACCTGGGAACTACAGATTACGAGCCTGGCGCGATACCAACTGAGCCACCCTGCCTCATTTTGGCAGGCATTGCAGATTTTGAAGTGAAAGATGACCGCTTTGCCTGCTTGATATCATTTTAGCATATTCAGTGAAATAGAAAGACCTCGAATGCTCTGAATGACATTTGTTCCATTAGAACTTGAACACCACAGTCTCTATTGCTTTCAGGACCTTGAACTTTTTTAAATAAGTGAGATTGTTACTATTATACCGTTCTTCAATTACATTTCTTTCAGCGTTATGCTTAAATTTAAATTTTACGCTGCTGTGTTTAATGACTTTTTCAATTTGTACGTGGAATCATTTTACACAGAAACACTTGACTGATTATATTTAGACCACTTACCGCTTATAGTGTGATAGACGCGAAGGACAAGGTTATGATACGGACATGATTGGAGGTTAATGATGTTGTGCCTAGCTATTAAGTAAGGTGCAACTGTCAGCCATAAAGTGGCGCTAAAAAAAACATTTAATCAGTAACAAAACGTTTAAGGAAAGAACGAGAGTGACAGACAGGAAGGAAGGAAGGAAGGAAGGAAGTTTGAACAAACAACTAATGACCGAAATGCTTGATAACAGATATGCAAAGAAACGACTTGCTCAAATTCTCCGAACGAGATTAAAGGTCAGATCAAACACTTTCGTAATAAGCTGAGACCTTAGAATTTTTCTTTAATTTTAAATGTAAAAAAATATACATTTAAGTTAAAGAAATATTTCAGGTTGGAACAGGATAAAATGTCACGGAAAACCTAATTAAAGAATTTTACTTTTGCATCCCTTTTCCATAAAAACTGAAACTAAAACTGAGTAATACACAAACACAAAATTAAAGTTTTTGAGTTCAAAACATATTCTAAGAGGAAACAAATAGAAAGTGTTTTTCTGTGAAAAAAATTAATGCATAGGAAGTTAAAAGATACTGTAAGAAATTAAGTAACAATCTGCAAGAATTTTGAAAAGAAGACATGCTTTCAGAGGTTTAAAAGTCTTTTTTTTTTATAATGAGAGAGATATAAAATCATCAGATCCAAGTTGGCTAGATTCTTACCCTTGGTTCATAAAATTATCCTTTCAGTTGGAATCTCATTCGACCAGAAAGCAACAGATATTCTTGCATTGTTCATAGTATTTTGCTTGATTATTTAAACCCAGTATTAAAACACATACTTATTAATCTCAGGGTTAAATTCAAATCAAGAATTCAAAAGAATTTTTCCTCTTAAATATCTTTTCCTTTTATGTAATGTCTCTAATTCAATACTATACTGCTCACAAAAATTAGGAGATATTTTTATCTCTCCATATTCATTTTGAAACATCCCCTAATTTTTGTGAGCAGTATATAATTAAATCAGTAACATTTGTAGTCTATTCGTTATTATGCTTTGTTGCAAAGTGGTCTGAGGACGGAGTTCTGGGATAACGGATGGATGCTTTCTTTCTAATGTACATTATTTTGTCTTCCTACTGAGGGGGGGGGGGGGGGCTCAACGGTAGCGCGCCAGGTTCGTAATCTGTAGTTCCCAGGTTCGAGTCCCAGCTGGGTCAGCGTTGAGATTTATCTCCGCAAAATGCCCTGCCCACGGTCATTAGGGGACACCGATGGCTTTGGAAAGGCCGTCGTCCGTCGGGTGGGATGTTAAGCCGTGGCCCCGTATGCGAGAGAGACATACCCTGTGCACGTTAAGGAACACACTGGATGGCCTTGACGGGAGGCTACCATCTGCTTTTCCAGAGGGTCCCCTCCCCCAACCTTCTTTGAGTCTTCGGGGTCCTTGTGATATGCCCATTTAGCCCATGGTGTGCGAAAAAGTGCCGTTTAGAGATAAAACAACCCAATCCTACTGAGGTGTTTCCTTCCTCATTCTGGACAGGATTAAAGTGGACAGGCCCCGACTGAGCGACTTATGTGCCAGTGACATAACTAAGTATAGAATTTGAAGAGGGGAGGGCGAGGGTGTGGGGGAGGGGCTTCAGCGCAAACCAATCCATTAATCATGCAATATATCTCGTATATAAATGATTGTGAGCGACAACTGATTGGCTGATAGAAAATCACCGTAATTCTACCTATGATGCAGAAGTGGCAGAGCTCTGAAATTTTGTACTTAGGGGTAATTCGATTCGTAGATCTCAAGAAAAATACGAAATTTGATATTCGATGTGTCAAACAAAGGTCACGTAGATGTCAAACCTTGATGTACGGGTGCTAGAAACTTGAAATTGGTGCCTAGGGGTGTTTCTCGTCGTAGATCCCAGAAATATAACGAAATTTCGGATTCGGTGGGTCCTTGAGGTCGAAGGTCAAATCACCATTTACGGTACTAGAGAAAAATTGATGCCAAGGGGTATTTCGGGTCTTAGTCCTCAGAAATGTTAAGAAATTTCAGATCCAGTTTAAGGTCAAATAGGGGTCGGAGTGACGGTGTAGAAATTAAAGAGGCACCAATTAATTTCTAGTACTATATAAACACCAAATATAACATTAAAATAGGTTTTTTTTTTTGTAGAGAAAGTTTTTTTTTAGATTTCCCCCACATACACACACACTTTTACTTTTGGGTGAGCCACTGGACCAAGCAATGGTGCCTGGCAGGTAAATTTCTAGGGTGGGGAAGTCAAATATCAAATGCCATTTCTTGCATAGCCAGAAAAAAAGCGCTCATTAAAGATGAAGAAAACACTGCTTTCCCGCCCCCTCCTTCCTGCCCTTCTGTCTCAGCCTAAAATTCATTGAGAGTTGAACTCTGACTTTTTGCATTGTCTACATCTTAAATATAGTTTAACGCAGTTAGATACTTCAATATCTAATATTTGGGTATTTGGCTAATTTCGGAAGAGTTCTGAGCCTAGATTTAGAGTCAAACAACCTACTGGAAGATCTCCAGACTTTTGAATAATCTAATACAGGATAACTAATCAAATAATTTATGTGAAATTGAATAACTGAAGAGGTAGAGGGAAGTGGGGGGGGGGAGATCATTCCTCTCATGGGATGCCATTTGATCGAACATTGAACTTATCATAAACCCTCATCTTTCAGATGAATCTGACATACCCCAGATTGAGAAGCATGAATCTGCTGTCAATTCTTAGCTCTTAATGGTAGGATGTCAATTCGGATCCCTACCTGTTTCCTTTTCCCTTTGCTCCAGTAGATGCCTGATCTTTTCTAGACTCCACATTTCAATCTTTTCTTGATAGCTGACCCCACATTTTGGTCGTTCCTTGACACATTTGCTTGCAGTTAATGTGTCAAGGTGAAATTGACTGAACAAAGTAATCGCCAGAGCGAAGTCGGCATCGCCCATGAACACCTTTAATGAATGGAAACAGAGTGGTGCGATATCCTTTACTGGTCATGCCTCACAAGCCAATTACAAACCTACTGAGGCGAAATAAAAGTTGTCGAAGGAGGATTTCTCTTTCTTCACAAAAACAAACAAAACGTGATCTAAACAAAGATAATCATTTTGAAATAAAATCGTATTTCTTTTCCAGTTGTAAGCTGTCGATCGAGCTTGGTCGAGTTGTTTTACCTGTGAGCGCACTTTTATGAGCACAATAAGCTAAATGTCCAAGTCACAAGAACTCCAAGGGTTCAGAGTTAGGGAGAAGTGAGCCTAATTCATCTCCAATAATGGTATTCATAAGTCCAAGAAGATTTTGAGCGAGGGTGTCTCAGTCGGTAGCGCGCCAGGCTCGTAATCTGTAGTTCCCAGGTTCGAGTCCCAGCTGGTCAGCGTTGAGATTTATCTCCGCAAAACTCCCCACCCACGATGGGACATAAAGCCGTGGCCCCGTGTGCGGGAGAGCCACAAAACTGCACGTTAAAGAACACACTGGATGGCCTTGACGGGAGACTACCATCTGTCTCCAACAGCATTTTCGGTGGGTCCCTTCCTCCAACTTTCCCTGAGCCTTCGGGGTCATTGTGACCTGGTCATTTAGCCATGGTGTACAAAAAAAGTGTCGCTCAAAGGTAAAACCACCCAACACAAGAATATTTATTTATTCATTCATTTGACACTGCTAGGAGAGCCGATCATCTGGTAAATTGTTCCGCATGTTTGGCTACTAATCAAAGGGTCCTTAGATCAGAGACGTACCCATGGGGAGAAGGGGGCCCGAACCCACCGAAAATCCTGCCCTCACATACTAAATTTCAAACTTGTCTACCTGCTTTGAAACCTAAAACAGTTGTCTTTGTATAATTTTATTTTAGTCCCATAGTATATATCTGACACTAAAAATAGATTTCAAAAACAGCTGTAAAATTTTTTTCCGTATAGAAAGTAGAATATATATAGCAGGGATGGGCAAGTTCTTCGATAAGATACACCGATGGGCTTGGAAAGGCCGCCGTCCGTCGGATGGGACGTTAAGCCGTGGCCTCATATGCGGGAGAGCCATACGCTGTGCACGTTAAAGAACACGCTGGATGGCCTTGACGGGAGGCTACCATCTGTCTCCCAACAGCTGTTCCAGTGGGTCCCCTCCCCCAACCTTCTCTGAGCCTTCGGGGTCCATGTGACCTGGCCATTTAGCCCATGGTGTGCAAAAAAGTGCCGCTCAGAGGTAAAACAACCCAACGTTAAAGAACACGCTGGATGGCCTTGACGGGAGGCTACCATCTGTCTCCCAACAGCTGTTCCAGTGGGTCCCCTCCCCCAACCTTCTCTGAGCCTTCGGGGTCCATGTGACCTGGCCATTTAGCCCATGGTGTGCAAAAAAGTGCCGCTCAGAGGTAAAACAACCCAACAACCCAAATCTTCGATAAGAAGAGCCACATAAATTATTTTTCATACATTTTTGAATGTTCAAGAAACACAGAAAATATTATTTTAAAATTGTATTTATAAATAATAAAAAATACAACTATATAGTAGTCCTACTCACCAAAACATAGACATTTATTCCCATTGAACAGACAAGTTGTACATTTCAAATATAGAATTTTGTAAAACATATTTTCTTAAAATTATGTATTCAATTTAGGAACATTGAAAATAATCACAAGAGTTCAAGTAACTCGCATGTGGATTTGTACAATTTTGGTAAAACGTTTTGAAAAAGGCAGCAAATTTAATACAAATTTTGTACATGTGATAAAATTTTCCATTCCATTTTCAAAATAATGAAACACAGAAATTCAAAAACACAAAATGTATACCTACTAAAATAATGATTATTAACGTTTTTTAAAGACTTTTTCGATATTATTATATTCAAAAATCCAGATTTTCAACTTCTTTTTAAAAGAGTGAAAGTTTGTTTAATCTTTAAGATTTCCAGGTAAATTATTAAATATTTTTGGTGCTAAATATATATAATGTTTTTGTACAATGTTTTTTTTAGGAAGAGGTAAAGTAAGATTGACGTGTTTAGTCAATCGGTGGGTTCGGTGAAATTTTCGGTGGAATCTTAATTTTTGCATTATAATTTATACGTCTAATATCACTTTCAATCCATTGCTTTTTAAGATATATAGTGATATTGTATATGTACAATTTTCTTAAAGGTAATATATGCAATTAACCATAAAAGTGTCTAACACCATCATATCTTCTTTTCCTTAAAATGCATCTAGTTATTCTATTTTGAGTTTTAATTAATGGTTTAATGTTGCTATGATATACTCCACCCCAAGAAAGTAATCCATATGTTAAATGAGATTTAACCCATGCATTATAAATTAATTTTAAAAGTGTAATATTTACAAAATCTCTGATATAAAATAATTGTGGTATTATTGTATTGTTTTTTTTTATTAAAGAATCAATGTATTCATTCCGAGTTAGTTTACTATCAATATGTACTCCTATGTATTTATAGCACTCAACACTTTTTAATTGCTTGTATGAACAACCAGTACCGATGCATTTAAGTCTATGATAAAATAATTTTATTTTCAAATTATTTCTTTGATTTTTTCTCAAAATATATATCGAAAATATATATATTTTAAATATATAATTAAATATATATATATATTGTTTTTTCTACATTTAGAAACAACTTATTTTTCATAAACCAATATCTGATATTCCATAAACCTTGATTTATTTTTTCAATCAAAATATTTTCAGTAGTTGTATATATTTTCAGTTGCTGTATATATCAGAGCAGTATCATCAGCAAATGCTATTAATTCTCCCTTTAGTTCCAGGTTACAAAGATTATTTATAAAAACATTAAATACAGACCTAATACAGACCCTAGCGGAACACCATATTTAATTTTCTTTTCATTACTGTAATAATTTCTTATTTTAACCTTTTGAGTTCTATTTTTTAAATAAGTCTGAAACCATATTAAAATTGTCCCTTGAACTACTGCCTTCTCACGTTTTTATAATAATATGTCGTGTGAAACTGAATCAAACGCTTTCTTTATATCCAAAAATATTACTGCTGTTTTTAAATTTTTATTTATTACACTGTAGATTGAAGATAATTTTAATATAGCATCCTCTGTTCCAGTGTCTTTCCTAAACCCAAACTGATTTTTTGAAAAAAATTTATTTCTGTCTAGAAAATTTAAAAGTTGACTTGACGCAGCAAGTCTGAGTTAATTAGATTTTCAAAGAATTTTTTTTTTCAAAACAGAATATGTTTAATCTCTGCTCGTATTGACTTTGATTGAGTCTTCATTTTTGCAGTTAACAGTTTAAAATCTGGCTGGTAGGATATCAAAGCTCTTCTAAGAAGCTCAGTAAGGTGGCTGTTAGTGAGGATAGCACGATGTTTTGACTTGACAAATTTCATTACAGAGAAGAGAGATTCACAGCAGTAAGTTGTCCCAAAAACAGAGAGTAGTCGGAAGCGTTTTCTGAAGATTGGGATACTTTGTTCCTGGAATTTGTTTCCAAATGTCAGTTAGAAAGATTTTATGTACTATCCTCAAACCCACATCTTCCTGCAACCAAATAAGCTCTGTTTCTATTGAAGCAACATCCGAAGCAAAAGGTGAAACAACAGGACATCCATCGTTGATGACATCAGTCAAAAAAGGATTCACAAGAAATTCAAAGCATGGCTTTAGCTCTTTTAGTTTCTTAAATCTGTTCTCAAAATCATTATAAAGTGTTTCTAAGTTTCTTTCGTATTGTTTTAATTTACTGTCCTTAATTTCAACATCAGGAAAAGCAGTTATTCTTAATTTAAGGTTGGGAAAGTGGTCAAATTTCTTTGTTGCCAGATCTCTTTGAAAAAGATTGATTTTATTCTGAAAACTGATTGGGCAAGTTCTATAATAACTTTGTTCCTTCCTTGAAGAGCCAGATTTAAATATTGGAGGTGTTACATTACAACTGTAAAGAACATCAGATCCTGTCCGCATTCTGAACTTCTAGTTGTGGGAAGTTCTTTTTCTTTTCTTTCATGAAAACAATAGTTGATTTAAAAAGAGCAACAAACTTATTCAAAAGCTTGGTAGTTGATAGCCATCTTGCAATACAGTAGAATGAAACGTCGTTTGGCTTTTCTTCATGCTTCAGCTTCTCAATAAAATTTCTAAATTCACGGTGTGTTTTTGCACTTGTCCGAATGAAATTCACAATTTCGAAAACACAATTTATGACATTGTTAAACTTAAAGTATTTGCTTATTAAATGCTCAAGGTGGATGATACAATGAATAGACATTGAGGATAGTTGAGATCATGTGTCAACTACCGAACTAGGTCAGTATTTTGATCTACCTTCTGCTGAGGTCCTGCCATCCTCACAGATCTTCTACTCTGGCATGTAAACTGACAAGCTGCTGTCAGACCTCTGTGGCAAGCAGCTGCTTGAGGGGAGATTTATTTTTATATTATTTACATTGGATCGTGTGAGCTCACAAAAACCTGGATCGTGTGGGCCCACTCACAGAAATACTGAGCGTGTGCAGTTACCGTTCACAGGAAACTGGAGCGTGTGCAGTAACTGCACACGCTCCAGTTTGCTGTGAACGGTAACTGGAGCGTGTACAGTTGCTGTACACGTTCCTGAGGTCCTGCCATCCTCACAGACCTTCTACTCTGGCATGTAAACTGACAGGCTCCTGTCAGACCTCTGTGGCAAGCAGCTGCTTGAGGGGGTATTTATTTTATTTATTTATAGCTGGTGCTCCGTCTGTTGCAATGCTAACAAGTTTATGCAGTGGTAGTTTAGCATTTAATAAAGCTTTGCTAAGTGCATTTTTTATGTCAATACCTTTCGTGATTTCCTTTAAGCCTATCAGATCTAAGAATTCTTCTTTTACATTTCCATCGTTTGTAACATAGCGAACAAATATAGCTAATATATAATATAGCGAACAAATATAGCTTTGAATGTCTGTAGATTCATCCAATGCTAAGCTGAAAGCAACGCAGCTTTTCAGATCACTCTGCAGTAAACAAAGATTTTAGAACTAATTTCAGAAATACGTCTTTCAGTAGTACGGCGGGAGATAAGAATTTTTCTATTGCCTGTTTTCAAGTTTTGAGTTCTCTGGAGCGAGAACTGCAATCACAACACTAATATTCTTTTTCACAAGTTCTCCATGACTGTAAGATAGTTTACTTCGAGCAATATTCCAAGCTATGACAAAACTAGCTTCAGTAGCCAAATCACTTTGCTTTACAGAGGGAAAATTGGCTAGTTTGTTGAGTGACTAAATTAGATTTCAATAATTTTATCTTATTTTTCCGCAGTTCTGATTCAGGAGGAAATTGAGATGCAAATTTTTTATGGTTAAATTCATGGTGACGCTTTAAATTACTGGCTTTAAAGTGGCTCTATGACAGATGAGGCACAGAGCCTTTTCACCCTTAACAGTAAAAGCAAAGTCGTCCTCCCATTGATGGTTAAACACTCTCTTGTTCGTATTTCCGTTTTATACTCTTCTGTTGCTCAGTCATTTTAAACAAGGGTTTATAACTTTAACTAAACACAATCTTAAGTAATTATTTATAACAAAAGTACTTATCTACACTCCACTGCACTAGTTATGTAACATAACTACAGCCGTAAGCGCATAATTTGTGTGTACTGCATGAAGAGTGATGACACAGAGTCCAGTTGCATCTCTCATTTGTGAACTGTTGGCCATATTTTTAAGCATCACTTGACGCAGCAAGTCTGAGGCATACGTCGGTACGGATGTAACAACCCGCGAACCTGTCGTTTCACCGAAGTAAAGGTGAAGATAATTAAAGGACAACTTCGTCCTCCGACGGCCACGACATTTAGCCCAGCCCGTAGCACCCATCTGGAGAAGTCCATCACACCATATATATAGTATATACCCCCTGAAGCAGCCGCTTGCCACAGAGGGGGCGGGGGTGGTCAGTCGGTAGCGCGCCAGGCTCGTAAACTGTAGTTCCCAGGTTCGAGTCCCAGCTGGGTCAGCGTTGAGATTTATCACCGCAAAATTTCCCCGTCCTGCCCACGGTCAGTAGGGGACACCGATGGGTTTGAAAAGGCCGCCGTCCGTCAGATGGGACGTTAAGCCGTGGCCCCGTGTGCGGGAGAGCCGTACCCTGTGCTCGTTAAAGAACACGCTGGATGGCCTTGACGGGAGGCTATCATCTGTCTCCCAACAGCTGTTCCAGTGGGTCCCCTCCCCCAACCTTCTCTGAGCCTTCGGGGTCCTTGTGGCCTGGCCATTTAGCCCATGGTGTGCAAAAAAGTGCCGCTCAGAGGTAAAACAATCCAATCCAATCTTGCCACAGAGGTGTGACATGAGCCTCTCAGCTGAGGTCTCTACCAGTAGCCAAGTACGTTAAACCCCTTCCATGTGTAAATTTTATTCTTAAAACGTTTTGTTTAATGAAATTACGTTAATTAAAATATCCAACTACTATTCTAAAAATTCCAGCAAATTCTGTCTCACTCCACTATATTTAAATATTAACGCGTGCAAATAAATCCGAAAAGTTCGATAATACGTTCAAGGAGCATTTTTCAAGCGCTTCTCGAATATTCTCGAACACCATAAAGTCAAATTCACCCATCCTCGCTACTGTTAATTCTTCAGCATCTGCATCCGATGGGATGGAATTTGGTTTGTTAATATTTTATTTCAATGCCTAACATTCCTTCGATATTTTACTTTAAAGTTTAATTTATTATGTACACAGTTTGTTCAAATGTCATTACAGTATATTTATGATTAATTTAATTATTTCCTTCGACTGCAGTGTTCACACATTTCTATTAATCTCTTACAATATTAAATTCTCCCAACACGGATTCACCGGATTTCAGCGAACGTATCTTCAGCATTCGATGGGGGTTTATTGTATTATATCAATTTCCTTTTCTTTTTTGCAAGTAAAGCGAACCTTTCTTTGAACCATTTATGAATTTTAATTGCATTTATTGCCTTTGTCGAAGCGAAAAGATCTAAAAGTTTTGGGTTTGGTTAATTTTTTTTACCTTGAACGGCGTTTTTGTACACACAAAAGGCTAAATGGCCAGTCCAAAACTTTCCCTACTGATCAGAGTTGGGTGGGTAAAGAGATCCAGTGAAAATCTGTTAGGAGACAGATGGTAGCCCCCCCCCATGTCAAGGCCCTCAAGCTTGGGGGGGGCGGGGGGGGCTCAGTCGGTAGCATGCCAGGCTCCTAATATGCAGTCCCCAGCTCGGTCAGCGTTGAGATTTATCTCCGCAAAACTCCCCGTCCTGCCCATGGTCAGTAGGGGACACCGATGGGCTTGGAAAGGCTGCCGTCCATCGGATGGGACTTTAAACCATGGTGCCGTGTGCGGGAGAACCATAATCTGCACGTTAAAGAACACGCTGGATGGCTTTCCCCCTATGACGTCACTGACCACGCCCCCTATTAATATTCATAATTAATAATTCATAATTAATTTTAAAAAACTTCCTATCCCCCTTTTTTAAACCCCTGGCGCCATCTGGTGACTATGAGGAGTACTATTTTCAGAAAAAACCCTATTTTAGCTCTAATTTCCCGATTTTTGACTCCCCTTTATTAAAAATTTCTCCCCCTTATTAAAACCCTCTTCCCCCCCCTCCTTTTTTAACCCGTGGCGCCATCTGGTGACTATGAGGAGTACCATTTTCGGAAAAACCCCTATTTTAGCTCTAGTGGGGATAGTAGCACTAGTGGGGATCCATGGAGTGGGACTATACTACTGCTGTTCCAGTGAGTCCCCTCCCCCCAACCTTCTCTGAGCCTTCGGGGTCCTTGTGACCTAGCCATTTAGCCCATGTTGTGCAAAAAAGTGCCGCTCAGAGGTAAAACAACCCAACCCTCAAGTGTATTCTTTAACGTGCACAGGGTATGGCTCTCCCGCACACGGGGCCACAGCTTAAAGTCCGATCCGATGGACGGTGACCTTTCCAATCCCATCGGTGCCCCCTACCGATCGAGGGAGGTCCGACTGGACCGCCCTTGCCAAGGAGATTGGTGGAGAAAATCTTAACTCATACACAGTGGAGACTCCACCTGGGGAAATTAAATAATGAGCCAGGTGATACTGAATGAGCCAATCTTTCCGCGAAGAGATAAGAGTCAAAGACATCGAGTAATTCCTCTTATTCTACGTAAGAGTTGGGCGTGGAAACATTTCACAAACAATCCACTGCAATTAACCTTTGAAGGTCTGCAAATAAGATACATAATTTGATTGTGAATGGTGACATGCAAAAGCCTATTTTACGAATCATGTTATCTGCATATAATGTCATTAAAATTTACCTCATTTCACTTCGGTGCCTAGAATGACAGGAGCTTTCATTTTGCTTTTCCATGTTACGCGTTCTTTGCTCTTGTTATTTCCTTCCCACAGAGAGATTATCTCGACTCAAAATCAGCATGCATTTCGGAAGAAACAACATCTACCCAGTGACGCATTTCAACTGAAATGTGAATAACAGAATACAGTGCTAAGGTGATGCCAACAATAATTACCGAATTCCAAATTGCTCGCAAGGGATGTTGTTTTCTTTTCTTCTAATCAGTAACAAAAAAAATTATTACGCCCACGGTTCAGAGGATGAAGCCGAAATCAGAATTCGTTTTGAAATGTTTACAAAGATAAATCGTCAGTAATAAGCTCCATTATTTGGGCGATGAGTCTGCAAATGTTTCGATGATAACGAACTATGTTTTCACCTGTCATTTTGACGTATATTGACGCAAAAAGGGACGGGAACATAATGGAATTTTTAAGAAAGAAGTCCGATTTGGGCTTGTAATGATCAAAGATATCTCATAATCTACAGTTCCCAGGTTTGAGCCCCTATTTATCTCCCCTAAACCACCTCGGTCAAAAAGGGGACAACGATTGGCTTGGAAATGCTCCCTTTTATCTTAAGAGACGTAAACTCCCATAATACCATGTGCATGTTAAAGAACACGCTGGATGACCTTGATAGGATGTTACCATTTGTCTTCTAATAGCTATCCAGTGGGTCCCCTTCTCTCCAACAATCTCTGAGCCCTTGAGGTTCTTGTGACAAGGTCATTTAGGCCATTGTATGCAAAAAAGTGCCGCTCAGAAGTAAAAAAAACCAACCCACAAAAGGTTGAATTGTTTTACTTCTGAGCTGCACTTTTGTGCACACAATGGGCCAAATGTACAAGTCACAAGGACACCAAAAGCTCAGAACTAGGTAGAATAAGGGGACAAAATGATACAGCTCTTAGGAGACGGATCGGGACCTATTATCAAGATTATCCAGCTAATTTTTCCATCAGCAGAGGACATAGCGTCACTCTGATAAAACTGGGATTCTACTTTAAAAAGTGCTGAATTAAAAAAAAAGTATTTTTTCCAAAATATCTTCCGCAGATTGCACAAAAAAAAATATCGAGGGTAGCTTGCGGCCCCACGTTACTAGTTGTCCATCATTAGACAGTTCAGGATTCCCCATAAGACACGTTTAGTTCTTGCCTAGGAGCGCTAACCTGATAGGGGAGCCAGAATTTGATCTTATTTATTCAGGTGAATCGCAGAGCAAAGAATGGGGTAGAAAAATATTTATATTTAAAAATAAACATTATGATTTATACAGGGTATGTTAGCACGCTTGGCTACTGATCTAAGGGACCTGGGTTCGAGCCCCGGATTAGGCATGGATGTGTGTGTCGTTTTTCTGCTGAGGTCCTGCCATCCTCTCAGACCTTCTACTATGGCATATAAACTGACAGGCTCCTATCAGACCTCTGTGGCAAGCAGCTGCTTGAGGGGGTATTTATTTATTTTTTTTTATTTTAATATATTAAGTATTTTAAATTAGACATAATTTATTACATAATTTATTACATCTTTATTTAGGGGATGGCTCAGTCGGTAGAGCGTCAGGCTCATAATCTGCAGTCCCCAGGTTCGAGTCCCGCCAGGACCAGCGTTGAGATTTATCTCTGCAAAATATTCCCTGACTTTAGTCGGTAGGGGACACCGATAGTCTGGTAAAGGCAGTAGTCCGTCAGATGGAACGGTAAGACGTGGCTCCGTGTGCGGGAAAGCCATACCCCGTGCACGTTAAAGAACACTCTGGATGGTCTTGACGATAGGCTACCATCTGTCTGTCAACAGCTATCCAATGGTTCCCCCCCACAACCTTCTCTTAGCCATCGGGGTCCTTGTGACCTGGCCATTTAGTTCGTTGTGTTCAAAAAAGTGCCGCTCATAGGTAAAACAACCCAACCCATCCTTATTTAAAAAAAATTGCAATGAAATTCTATTGTTTATTTTTCATTAAAATCTCTACACTCATTTCGATTACATTTCCCCCTCTATTTATGGTTCCCAAAGAAATAAAACAAATTTAATTTTTTATAGAAAATTAGAAAAAAAATGACGATGCACAAGGAGGCGCTGCGTCTCTTTTATCCGTCATTTTTTCTAATTTTCTACAAATGGCGTTAATTATTTTTTACTAGCAGAATTGCCCCAGCGAGGTCCTGCCATCCTCACACACCCTCTACTACGGCATATAAACTGACAGGCTCCTGTCAGACCTCTGTGGCAAGCAGCTGCTTGAGGGGGGATTTATTTTTATTTTATTTACATTGGATCGTGTGAGCTCACAAAAACCTGGATCGTGTGGGCCCACTCACAGAAATACTGAGCGTGTGCAGTTACCGTTCACAGCAAACTGGAGCGTGTGCAGTAACTGCACACGCTCCAGTTTGCTGTGAACGGTAACTGGAGCGTGTACACTTGCTGTACACGTTCCTGAGGTCCTGCCATCCTCTCAGACCTTCTACTATGGCATATAAACTGACAGGCTCCTGTCAGACCTCTGTGGCAAGCAGCTGCTTGAGGAGGTATTTTATTTTGCTCAGGATCTTAGAATAATAGACGTATTCTAAACGAGTGCTGAGGTCCTGCCATCCTCTCAGATCTCCTACTGTGGCATATAAACTGACAGGCTCCTGTCAGACCTCTGTGGCAAGCAGCTGCTTGAGGGGGTATTTATTTATTTTTTTAAACGAGTGCGGGGACATTCGTTTATGGCAGGGGTGACGTCACTGGTGGCTGCTCGTAATGCCGCAGGATATCACAGAGCGGTCTCGAATTTGGTGGTCCCACTTTTGCGTCTTGCTAGCTCTGGTTTAGAGATCGAGTTCCTAACTGAGGGTCGAAATTAATTAATTAAATCGCTGGGGGCGCTGCCGTCGCCTACATGATTAAGTGGTTATAGTATCTGACCACCAACCCAACGAGCATGTCCTTGTGTGTGTGGGGGCGGGGATGGCTCAGTCGGTAGCGCGCCAGGCTCGTAATCTGTAGTTCCCAGGTTCGAGTCCCAGCTGGGTCAGCGTTGAGATTTATCTCCGCAAAATTTCCCCGCTCTGCCCATGGTCAGTAGGGGACACCGATGGGCTTGGAAAGGCCGCCGTCCGTCGGATGGGACGTTAAGCCGTGGCCCCGTGTGCGGGAGAGCCATACCCTGTGCACGTTAAAGAACACGCTGGATGGCCTTGACGGGAGGCTACCATCTGTCTCCCAACAGCTGTTCCAGTGGGTCCCCTCCCCCAACCTTCTCTGAGCCTTCGGGGTCCATGTGACCTGGCCATTTAGCCCATGGTGTGCAAAAAAAGTGCCGCTCAGAGGTAAAACAACCCAACCCAACCTTTGTGTGTGTGTATAAAAAACCAGGACGCTTAAAAAATTCAAAAATATGCCTATTTGAGTATAAGCGGCCTGAGAATTTAAGAATGAAGAATACCAAGAATGAAATCATTTACTGGATTCATATTAACTTAAAAAAAAAAGAAAGATAGGGCGCCTAAACTGATTTCTCTTACCAACTTAGCAAAAAAAAAATTGCTGGCGTTCTAGCTTCCTTTGAAGTTAATACGAATCTAGTATTTCGTCATTGGTATTTTAAACTTAATTTTTTATTTTTCAGGGCGCATATAAAAAGAGAGGTATTTTTAATTATGTTACCTATCTTGTGTTATATTTCCCACTAAAAAGGGGGGAATGTAAAAATAGTTTGTCTGCTATATCTTCCGAATGCGAGGGCCAAGAGTTTCCTGTTAGGGTTGGGTTGTTTTACCTCTGAGCGGCACTTTCTTGTACACCATGGGCTAAATGGCCAGGTCACATGGACCCCGAAGGCTCAGAGAAGGTTGGGGGAGGGGACCCACTGGAACAGCTGTTGGGAGACAGATGGTAGCCTCCCGTCAAGGCCATCCAGCGTGTTCTTTAACGTGCACAGGGTATGGCTCTCCCGCATACGGGGCCAGCTTAACGTCCCATCCGACGGACGGCGGCCTTTCCAAGCCCATCGGTGTCCCCTACTGACCGTGGGCAGGGCGGGGAATTTTGCGGAGATAAATCTCAACGTTGACCCAGCTGGGACTCGAACCTGGGAACTACAGATTACGAGTCTGGCGCGCTACCGACTGAGCCACCCCCGCCCCTTCCTGTTAGGTGTCATATCACAGCTTATGATGCGGGGACTCTTATAGGCTCTTCCGGATTTTGACATCACTCTTCTCTCCCCCAAAACTTAAACGAAATGGATTATATCTCAAATTTAAACTTATGACATCTAGAGTGTCGTGGGCTATCTGAAATTATGCCCCTTATTCCAGCCCCTCCTCCCCCCAAAAAGATGGAAGAGGACAATCTAACGTGGATCGATCTTTACGAGTCATATGTTAAATGAGAGGAATGTATGCTAATAGCAATGATACAGTTCGGAAGATATATCTTTGTCAGTAAAAACACGTATCTTTCTCGCTCTAAAAAGTAAAAAATAAAACTAAAAGGTACCGATGGTGAATCGCTCGCTGAATTCGAATTCACTTCAAACGACGACAGGGCGCCGAATTACCTACTGAACAAAAATTGCCTGCGCCCAGGAACATACCAAGGATTTTGTTTCGGGGAGGGGGTGGGTCCAAAAATTTAGTTTTAAGTGGGGGGGGTCCGAGAAGGGAGGGGATCCAAACAAATTTAGTTTCGGGGAGGGTTCGAGAATTTAGTTTTTTTTTTTCTTTCTTTCTCTTTTTGTGTGTTTGGGAAGAGGTCCGCAAATTTAGCTTCTTGGGGGTTGTCTGAGAATAAGACATAAGTACGGTTTTCCAATTACGAAATATTCCATCTGGCCGAAGAAAGGAAAAATTGAAATGAAATGGTTAAAATGATATTTTATGCATTGTACAGGGTGTTTCAAAAAGGACGCAACCCTAAATATACGAGAGTAGAACTTACGCACATGTACATTTTATGCCATAATATTAGTTAGTTGGCATTATTGTACTCAAGGTTAACAGCCTTTAGCAGTTGAAATGACCTTGTCACGCGCTAATCTCACTCAAACATTCATTCCTTTGTGTTGTGTCAGCTACGTCGTTTTCCAAAAACGAACGTGTATTTATTGTTGAGACTTATTGTGCGTACAAATATTACAAACGTGTGAGAGAGGAGTTTGAGCTGAAGTTTCCTCAGTCTAAAGTTCCCAACAAGTCGACAATATCTCGTTTGATTGATAAATTTCGTCACACTGGGTCTGTACAGGATCGAAAGAACACAGGCCGACCATCACTGTTAACTGCCGAATTTCTTAATGATGTGTCTCAGCGTTTAACTCGCTCCCCAGAAAATCTCTTAGAAAGTTATCTTCACAGGTTGGAATGTCACCAGCTACTGTTTTCAGGGCTACAAAGAAGTTAAAATTTCATACCTACCGCATTGGTGTCGTTCATCAACTGAAAGAACCAGACCACGAAAAACGTTTACGGTACCGTCGTTGGTTTCGTTCTTTTGTTGATGAAAATGGAATTGAGGTATTGGACCGTGATTATTTCAGTGACGAGGCTTGTTTTCACTTGGATGGTGGGTATGTGAACATTCAAAACAGTCGAATATGGAGCAGTGAAAATCCTCACACTTTTCACGAACGACCATTACACGTACCAAACATTGGTGTTTGGTGTGCAATTTCCCGTTATCATGTGATAGGGCCTTTATTTTTTGACTCAACTGTAACTGGTGAAATTTATCACGATCTCATCCAACAGTTTATTGCACTATTGGATGTGAATGAAAGAGAGTTGGTTTCCACAAGATGGCGCGACCGCCCATATTGCAAATGACACAATGGTCATGTTGAAGGAATTTTTTGGTGATCATTTGATTTCAAAACAACTAGAGGAGTAAGATCTTTTGAATTTTTTGGATCATTTGATTTCAAATCTGGAGGAGTAAGATCTGGACCCCAATATCCCCAGATCTTACTCCTCCAGATTTTTTCCTTTGGGGATATCTCAAATGTGTAGTGTTTCAAAACAATCCTCATACACTTGAAGACTTTAAGGCTAACATTGAAAAAGATATTTTAAACATAAGAAAACAAACATTACGAATATAAATAAATAAATAAACACCCCCTCAAGCAGCTGCTTGCCACAGAGGTCTGACAGGAGCCTGTCAGTTTATATGCCACAGTAGAAGGTCTGAGAGGATGGCAGGACCTCAGGAACGTGTACAGCAACTGTACACGCTCCAGTTACCGTTCACAGCAAACTAGAGCGTGTGCAGTTACTGCACACGCTCCAGTTTGCTGTGAACAGTAACTGCACACGCTCAGTATTTCTGTGAGTGGCCCCACACGATCCAATGTAAATAAAATAAAAATAAATCCCCCTCTAGCAGCTGCTTGCCACAGAGGTCTGACAGGAGCCTGTCAGTTTATATGCCACAGTAGAAGGTCTGAGAGGATGGCAGGCCCTCAGCAACATTACGAAAGGTGGCTGCAAATGTCATGAAACGGGTACGAACCTGCATCCAGGTTGCAGGAAATCACTTTCAACATCTGTTGTAAAGGTAGATATATGTCTAATTTGAATCTTTTGAAATTTGTGTCTTTTGTCAAGTTTAAATAGAAAATTACAATAGAGGGTTGCTTCTTTTTTGAAACACCCTGTATATTCCATATGGAATAAAATTTTATAGTTGTTTTCGAAATTTATTTTTTAGTGTCGGACATACTATGAGGCTAAAATAAAATTATGTAAAAGCAACTTTTTCGAATTTCAAAGCACGTAGGGAAGTTTGAGATTTTGTATAAGAAGACCAGAATTTTTTGGAGGGGAGGAGGTATAGACCCCCCCCCCCCCCCCCCCCCCGGGTACGTCCCTCCTACCTGCGCCCTATTTTCCTTTAAAGTAAATACGAATTCAGTAAGTGAATTCAGCATTGGTTGCTTTAGTTAAATTTTTTACTCTTTTTAAAACGAAGAAAATAGGCATTTTTTTTTCATTTATATTTTGTGCTAATTTCGCTCTTTTTACAATTCAGCAGAAAACGTGTTCTTTATATTTATAAGTTAATGGACTTGAAATATTTTAAATTTCATTTTGATAAAAAAAAATCCGAAATTTTTTTGATTGAGTTTTTTTTCCTTATTCCTCTCGTCAATCTTTGCTGGAGTGCGAAAGAGAAGTGTTGGTATTAAAGTTCCATTGCATTTTAGAAGTAGTCGAACTGCGTTTCGGCGCATTTCTACTCCACTGCACTCTAGAGAGCGGAAGAGAGCGTTTTAAACCAAAAAGTGGGAGGTATGCTTTCAAACTTCGACAGTTCTAGTGCAGAGACATAGATCCCACGCTTTTTCCAACTTAGACTTCTATAAAGCCTTGAAATTCAAGCAATGTTGTCTTTCCAGTTGAATCGCACCTGCTCAGGTGTAGTAGCAGCAGTAGACCAAGTTTTGGACGATTCCGTATGTCGATTGCGCTGTCTGCAAACACAAATCAGCGATTTTTCCACTTGAAGGCCGAAACGAAACACAAAAAATCGAATGTCTTAATGAGGTTCAAAGAGCCGTGAAATCTCGTGATACTATGCGATAGTGACGTAATGATTTAAAAAAAAAAAGGAATTGAGAGATCGCAAAGCGCGTTATGAAACATAACTGGCCTTTTTTTTTTCAGTCATAATCCTTCTATCAATCAAGGGTGAGCATAAGTTATGCATCATTAAATTCCTCTAGCAAAACATATGAAATAAATAATTCATGTCTTATTCATGATTTACGTTATTCATGCAAATATCCGCCAAGTACTTGTAGACTGTTATAATGCAGAAATTGGGAAAGGTGAAAGAACTTCGTGTGTCATAAGAAAAGGGTGAGTTATTAATTTAAAGAACTTCGTGTGTCATAAGAAAAGGGTGAGTTATTAATTTAAAGAACTTCGTGTGTCATAAGAAAAGGGTGAGTTATTAATTTAAAGAACTTCGTGTGTCATAAGAAAAGGGTGAGTTATTAATTTAAAGTAGCATATATTTACCAAACCTTGATTTTTTTTGATTTTTTTTGCATTTAATCTCATGCGTATTGAGCAGAAAACCCAAATTTTTTTATAAATCTCAATTATTTTTTTTTTTTGGGGGGGGGTGGGGAGTGCAGGGTATTATTTTTGTTGGATTGTTTTCATCTTAAGCTTTTTTTATGCTACAATGGTTGCAACGACCCCAGTGCTTAGGACCACTATGTTACTGTGTCGTGGTTTAAATTAACGGTTGTGATGTTCAACCTCAAAGTTTAGTCAACAATTCTCTGTCAGACCATCAGCTGATTATGCACGGGGAAGAAAGAGGGGGAGATATTTTTAAGGTCCTCATTATTTTTGTATCAAACTGTGAAAAACTTCGATATGATAGTGGTTGCAATTTGTAGACAGATTTCTTAGGGGGGCCAACAGAGTGTTGTAACACTTTTACTCTTTATTGATGAACCCTTAATTTAGAAATTATCAAGTACGTATGCACATTCAAACGTAACATTCAGTTTCAGATAATAACCCTCTAACATGTTTTATACATATATACGGAACGCGCCAGGCTCGTAATCTGCATTTCCCGGGTTCGAGTTCCACCTGGACCAGCATTGAGATTTATCTCCCCAAAACTCCCCGCCTTGTCCTCGGTCAGTAAGGGACACTAATGGGCTAGGAAAGGTTACCGTCCGTCAGGTCGTGATCCCGTGTGCGGGAGAGACATACTCTATTCACGTTAAAGAACACGCTGGATGGCCTTGACGGGAGGCTACCATCTGTTTCCTAATAGCTGTCCAGTGTGTCCCCTTCCCCCAAACTTCTCCAGCCATCGGGGTTCTTGTGATTTGGACATTTAGTCCGTTATGTTACAAAAAAAGTGCCGCTTAGAGGTAAAACAACCAACCTTTTATAAATATTTCTGAGATATCTGCAAAATTTATCATGTGCTGAATAGATCACCACGCACTTTGAATTGGGTTATTTTACCTCTGAGTGGCACTTTTCTTTTGCACAAAATGTGCTAAATGGCGAAGTCACGAGGTTCGGAGAAAGTTGGCACACATGGCTCGGAGAGGTTGTACGCTGGTCCAGGGGGACTCGAACCTGGGATCTGTTGGCTAAGACCCTGGCACGCTACAGACTGAGCCACCCCCGTCCCACAACGCACTTTGTAAACCTCTATTCAAGTGTTAAGGATTCTCTATTTTGTTTTTAACAAGGAAAGTTTGCAATGAAATTGAACGTATGGCCATCGAATCTCAATCTAACGATGACTGAGATATAGAGGCAGAGTAACAATGATGATCGAGAGTTATATGGCCATTATTCAAAGAACCCGAATCCATACACTATAAAGAAAATTTTCGTGCTGTTGGCAACACAAGTTTCATATTTTCTCACGCTGATAAACAATTTCACATTGCGCAAACACGCACTGGATAAGTTTTTTACTACGCATGATCAAGTAAACACGAGAGTTGCAAGTTCATTTAAAAAACATAAGTTAATTCTTTAAGTGGGCAAAGTCAAATAGCGAAAAAGAGTGAATGAAAACTTTAATTGAGAGAACTAAAACGGCTCGAAATAGACCAGAACAATGTTACAATTTAATCCTCGTGTTTTATCTGCGTAAATTCTGGATCCTTTACGGAACACTGATCCAATTAAAGAGGATTTGAAGAGAAAGGATTTTTTTTTATGCGACACAAGTTCACGGCGCTTCGCTCTAAAGTACAGTGCTGTCCAACTTCTCAAAGACCGAGGGCCATTTTTTCTATTGCCAATATTTCGCGAGCCAAAAAAAAGAATAGGATAGGTAATTGAAAAGTCAGTTCATGTCACCTCAAAAAATTATTTTATTTATACGAAAAATAATAAGTAATAATAAACCAAAAAAATTATTTATACGAAAAATAATAAGTAATAATAAACCAATATAAATTTCCTAAACCTTATCAAATATTTTATAAATTTAATGGGAGCATCGTGGCCGTAGTTGTTGGGCAATAATTTCTTTTACGTCCATATCGATATTTGCTGTTGCTAGCCGAAGTATATGTTCAAGTGTAGTGTCTTTCAAGCAGTTGATGTATCTTGATTTTATATATTTCATATCAGAAAATGCGCGCTCGCAGATATATGTACTTCTGGGTTGCCAGCTCTAAGTGAACAGAGGCATGGGATACCTTATATCAGCTGGTGGATAATCCTAATCAGAGGCCATCGCAGGTACCTGAACCTTACTTAGCTAGTTGGGCATCGTCAAGCCTAAACTGGAGTAATGTGTCTCAGGCAGGCCATGTGGCTCTTGAAAAAGTCCACTTGAAAAGGTGGTGCCTGAAGTTCCTACCAACATCTGTGACTTCAGCCTTTAGCGGAGGAGGAACAGGTCTTTGCCCCATGCCTGCGATCAGGGGGCTGTTTGATATTGTTGGCCCTACCAATCTCAATAAACCTAATTTCTTTAAAAATCCTACTAATCATTTTCTCTCTGCAGGAACGTGGAACGTGAGGACATTACATAGAGATTATTCTCTTGATGTCCTCATGCAGAAATTCCAGCGCTATAACCCAGATATTCTAGGCTTGCAAGAGACCAGATGGACAGGTAAAGGTGAGATACTTAAAAATAACTTTAAATTTCTCTTTACAGGGAGGGAGGATGGAAAGCATCACCAAGGTGTGGGTCTGCTGCTCAGCAGACATGCTAGTGATGCTCTTCTAGGATATGAGTGCATTAATGAAAGGTTTCTTACAACAAAATTTCAGACAAGCATTAAAGACTTGAATGTTATCTGCTGTTATGCCCCCACTGAGGATGCTGATGAGGATGAGAAGGATAGGTTTTATGGACAACTTCAGGATATTTTGAATTCTGTCAAGAAAGGAGATATTACCCTTATTCTTGGTGACTTCAATGCCAAAGTTGGTACTGACTCTGATCTTTGGGGAGGGGTGATAGGCCCTTTTGGTATTGGTAGCTGCAATGGCAATGGGCAACGTCTCCTACAGGTAAGTAAACTCAATGGTTTCAGAATAACTAACACTTATTACAAACACCGCGACATACATAAGTACACATGGGTTTCACCTGATGGGCTGCATAGGAATATGATTGATTATATATTAATTAACAGCAAATGGGCTAGTTCTGTTAGAAATACCAGAGCATATAGGGGAGCTGAAATTGGATCTGACCATTACCTTGTTAAAAGTGTCTTGCAACTTAAACTTAAAAAGTGTTGTGCTAGGGTTAAAAAATTTACCTTTAATACTGAAGCTCTGAAAGACCCAGTTATAGCTAAAGCTTACCATGATAGGTTACTTAGTCATTATCACAGTCATGGTTTGCTTAATACTGAAGTTGAGGATGAATGGGGCCATTTTAAACAGGCTTTTTTGGAAACTAACAGTACCCTTTTAGGAAAAAAGGAGCAGAAGAGGCAGAATTATCTGAGTGATAAGGCACTTGAGCTTATTTCGGAAAGAAAGAACTGCAGGAATGTCATTAATCAATACCCTACTAGTCCTAATAGAAAGCATTACAGAGAACTTAATAAACGTGTAAAAGATCAGTTAGCTGCTGATAAGAATCTTTGGCTTGATGGTTTGGCTGACAAAGCCGAGGAAGCAGTTAGACAGCACAACAGCAGAGAGCTGTACCAGATAGTTTATGTTTTGTGTGGTAGAAAACGGACAGGTATACAGGGATTGAAGGATAAACAAGGTAAGGTTA
Organism: Ryuthela nishihirai; assembly: GCA_038380435.1. Taxonomy (NCBI): domain Eukaryota; kingdom Metazoa; phylum Arthropoda; class Arachnida; order Araneae; family Heptathelidae; genus Ryuthela; species Ryuthela nishihirai. The sequence goes on along the minus strand of JAWZYU010000019.1, from coordinate 65,238,786 downwards.
TAGAAGGTGAGGATTCTGTCATGGCTAGGTGGGCTGAGCATTTCAGTGATGTTCTAAACAATGTGGTTAGTTCTACTCCCATTGTTTGTAATGATGATAGATGCATTGGCAGCTTTAATGTTGGCCCTATAACACAATCTGAAGTTATTTTGGCTATCTCTAAACTTAAACTTCATAAATCCCCAGGGGTAGATGAAATTACTACAGAAATGCTCAGAGCTGGGAATGTTTCGGTTACCACTTGGATGACTATAATTTTGAATAACTTTTTTGATAAAGGCATGGTTCCTAAAGATTTTACCAGAGCTATTATTATCCCTATTTTCAAAAAAGGTGATCGCAGTTCTTGTGATAACTATAGGGGTATCAGCCTACTCTCCGTTCCAAGTAAAGTTCTTTCCATGATTGTGCTTAATAGAATTAAGAATCTGGTTGACAGGCAATTGCGCGATGAGCAATGTGGATCAGAAGTGGTAGGGGATGTGTGGATCAGATATTTTCACTTAGGCAGATTCTTGAGAAATGTTTAGAGTTTCAGAAACCTTTGGTTGCTAGCTTTGTTGATTTCAAAAAGGCTTTCGACTCTGTTGATCGTCATAATTTGTGGTTGATTGTGAGATCATATGGTATACCAGACAAGTTAGTTAACATAATGAAAGCTCTCTATAATAACACTGAGTCATGTGTGAGAGTTGGTAAGTCTTGTAGCAATTGGTTTAGCATTACGTCTGGTGTTCGACAAGGGTGCATTTTGTCTCCTTTTCTCTTTAGTTTGGTTGTTGATTATGTTATGCGAAATTCACTTCAAGGGAAAGGTTTTGGCCTTAAATGGGCTGGAGATACGAAAATATCTGATTTAGATTATGCTGATGATTTAGCCCTTTTGGCAAACTCTTTCATTCGAGCTGTTGAAGAGACTGGTAGTAGAGTAGGTTTGGTTATAAACAGAGAGAAAACTAAAGTGATGAAAATTGGTCAGGCAGGTTGTGATTCAGTTAATCTTAATGGTTGCAGTCTTGAGCAGGTGTCACAGTTTAATTACCTTGGGAGCTACGTAACTGATACTGGTGATGTGCGGCATGAGATTAACAGACGAATAGGTATTGCTGCCGGGACTTTTAAAAATCTATGGAGAGTGTGGAGAAATAGGCGTATACACCTAAAGACTAAAATTAGACTGTATAATAGTTTGGTTCTTTCTAGGGTTAGTTATGGTAGGGAAACTTGGACGCTGTGTAAACAAGATAACAGGAAACTAGATGCTTTTGATTCTAGATGCTTACGCAGTATCTTGGGTATTAGGTGGTTTAACTTTGTAACTAATGATGAGGTTAGGCAAAGGAGTCTGCAACCTCCTTTAAGCAGCCTATTGTGCAGAGAGAGACTCCGTTGGTTTGGCCATGTTGCCCGTATGGATAATTATAGATTGGTGAATAGGGTTATGAACAGTGTGCCTAGAGGCCTCAGAAGGAGGGGGAGACCTAGGATGCGGTGGACAGACAATGTCAAACAGGACCTTGTTAGAATTGGTGTGCAGTGGCTGGATGCAGCAGATGTAGCTCAGGACAGATACGCTTGGAGAATTAAACTGCGCGGTCTGGTTGGACCTCCGTAGCCCATGGCTGCTTGAGGATGATGATGATGATGATGATGATGAATAAATTTAAACTCTGCTTAAGTTCATCAAATTGAGAAAATCTTCTATGGAAATCTTCAATTAGGATATCTAATTTAGGAACAAATTTTTCAAAATTAACTGTTTTACTAAGTTGCTTCATTTCTTCGTAAAACTCTTTATAAATTTCAAAAGGAATTAAATTGTTTTCCTGCAAATTTGACTTCAACAATTGTAGTTTGTTTCTAAACCCAGTAACACGATTAAAAAGACAATTGATCTTTTCCTTGTAAGGATTTATTCAAAACATTTAAATAATCTGTAACGTCTGTTAGGAAAGTAAAGTGAACATTGAAAATTTTCATCAATAAAACTTGCTATTAAATCTTCATCGGTGCCCACTTCTGTGAGAAAAAGATGAATTTCTTTTCGAAGTGTAAAGAATCACTTGATGCATTTTCCGGCACTTAATCAGCGAATATTAATTACTATGTAAAAGCAGATCGCCATACTCAGCATGCAGTTCGTCCAAAAAAGCTTTAAGTTTTCTGTGTGTAAGAGAACGATTTCCGCCACGAATTAAATTGGTAATTTTGACAACCTTTTCCATTACGTCGTTTTTACCTTAGCGAAATGCCACGCAATGTCTCCTGGTGCACAATACAGTGTAACAATAAATAATTAATTCCTTTTTTTTGTAACAGTCCTGCGAGCCCAATATTTTTGCCAGTCATAACTCTGGCACCATCAGTTACAATAGTGGTGCACTTATCAAATGCTGATCACATTACTAAATAACGGACGTCACCATACATACTTTAAAAATGCCGAATGAAGCCACTTCTTTCAGTAACGTATAGAACTAACCAATAAATGCCCATTCCGCGCTTAATAACACGATCCAAAAGACAGATATTCTCAACGGACACAACTATTTTGAATTGAGCGTATCTGTAAACAGCAAATTTTCGTTCCACACTAAAAAAAGTCCGAAAAGATATATTATCTCATCCGACGCTATTTCCAATAACAGCATATAGCTACACAACAAATTTTTATTCAGCAATAAAAATCATATCACATAAAAAATGCCCCCAAAATAAATAATCTCATCGAATGCAATTTAGCTGAATTTTCATTAAACTTGAAAGCTTATGTTGTTGCTAGAATAGCTGAGATCAAAATGAACTCTTTCTTTAGCGATTAGTTTTATCTGGCGAAATTCCTCGTAGCCGAGTGGTTAGCGCGCTTGGCTACTAATCTAAGGACCTGGGTTCGAGCCCAGGTAAGACATGGATGTACGTGTCATTTTTCTCCTGAGGTCCTGTCATCCTCACAGACATCCCAAAACTGACAGTCTCCTGTCAGACCTCTGTGGCAAGCAGCTGCTTGAGGGGGTATTTATTTTTATTTTTTTATATGCATGCGCAGTAAGAGCGATTCTTTCTGCCGTTCTGCAGCTTCATAAAAACATTTGTTTGATGACGTCGCACCGCCCTTAAAACGTTTCAGAAGTTTGCCGATTGGCATAAGATATGCAGTGCACTTATGAAATCCGCCATATTCCACTATTGCACATTTTAATTCCTTATAAATGTATTGACCTTTTGTTGTTCCGTGTAATGATCCTAATTTTAAAAGGTCTTGTGAATAACTATAGTTTTCATTTACAGTCCTTATAAAAATAAGCATTTGGCTTGTATCGGAGATGTCTGTACTTTCGTCCAAAGCCACAAAAAAAAAGAACATTGATTAGTTTTTTCTAATTTTTTAGTGACATGCATACTGATCTCTTCTACACGTCGACTTACGGTATGATGAGAAAGTGAAACAGTTTGAATTTTTTTTAAATATTTCTTCGTCGCCAAAAGTTTGAGTCACTTTTATGGAACATTTTTTAATTAATTCTCCTTACGAAAATGGCTTTTTTGCTTTTGCTACTTCTAAAATAACCCCAAATGATGCAGCTACTGATGCTTCTTGAGATTTTGATATATTATTAAAAATAATAATTTGATAATTCCGTTGCTTTTTCATTTCTTTTTACGAGCGCTATTCTCATGTCTCCGGTGCACGAAGAATACTTTTTTTCGTGCTATATAGTCTGTAAACATCCCAAACACCGTGGCTTTCCCTAGTTAAGAATAAATAAATATTTAATCTCCCACCGTTCTTGAAATTCGCGATTTTCATAATCAATCGTTCTTTTATTAGTTGCACTCATGTTTAACTATTAATTTAATTTACGAATAAATATGAAATTCTGTTAAATATATCGCATGAACAAACAACAGAAACGTCCGTCTGCTTTACAACTGTTAGAGTGCACACGTATCTCATCAAATGCAATTATTTAGCTGAATTTTATATTAAACGAAAACTCCTGTTGTTGGTAAGCACAGCGATCAAAATGATCTTTTCATTAGCGATTAGTTTTATCTGGTAAAATTCTTCGCCATAAGCATGCGCAGTGAGAGTGATTCGTGCTGTCGTTAGATGTTTCTTATTACTGCAGCTTCATAAAAACATTTGTTTGATGACGCCGCACCGCTGCTCTTAAAAGGTTTCAGAAGTTTGCCGATCGGCTTAAGAATGTTTTGTAAACTTTATAGAATGAGTAATATGTAGTATGAAGATTGCATATCAAGTAAAATAATATTAAGTTGACAAAAAATTATAAGGTAGATTACAGATATTTATTTAAAATTTAGAACAAAAACTTGATTTTGTTCGCGGGTTACAAAAATCCTTATGCTAGTTGGACAGCGGAGTCTAAACCATTGATTCTGAACGTTACTAACCAAATGAACCCACAAATGACATGATTTATGTTCCTGCGGCCCTGTTGAAACTGTAAATCCTTTAAATCTTCTCCTTCATTTCAATGGGGAGGGATTTGACTCTTTCGGCAACTCCACATGCTCGTAATCTGCAGGGGGGGGGGGGGGCTTAGTCGGTAGAGCGCCAGGCTCGTAATCTGTAGTTCCCAGGTTCGAGACCCAGCTGGGTCAGCGTTGAGATTTATCTCCGCAAAATTCCCCGCCCCGCCCACGGTCAGTAGAGGACACCGATGGGCTTGGAAAGACCGCCGTCCGTCGGATGGGACGTTAAGCCGTGGCCCCGTGTGCGGGAGAGCCATACCCTGTGCACGTTAAAGAACACGCTGGATGGCCTTGACGGGAGGCTCCCATCTGTCTCCCAACAGCTGTTCCAGTGGGTCCCCTCCCCCAACCTTCTCAGAACCTTCAGGGTCCATGTGACCTGGCCATTTAGCCCATGGTGTGCAAAAAAGTGCCGCTCAGAGGTAAAACAACCCAACGTAATCTGCAGTTCCTGGGTTCGATTCCTAACTGTGCCAGCTCCACTAATTCCCCTTCTGCTCTCAGTGAGAAAGGCGACACCAATGGGCTTGGAAAGGCCGCCATCCGTCGAATGGGATGTAAAGCTGTGAACCACGTGCAGGTAAACCATACCTTGCGCACATTAAAGAACACGCTGGATAGCCTTAACAGCTTCAGTGCCAGGGGATACCTTCTCAGAGTCCTTATGACCTGGTCATTTAGCGCATAATGTGAAAAAAATACAGCTCAGAGGTAAAACAATCCAATCTGCTTCTTGCAATTGTCTTTTGAGATGATTCTTTGCTCTACATTTAAGGCAATGGATACCACAGTTCGGGATTAACTCTCTTATATCTTAGTTATTGCTCTCAGCCGCAAGCAATCGTCAACATGCCGTCATTCTGACATGTGAATTCAAATTGCTACCCAAGTTAATGTCAGGCTCGCTAAACGAATGTCGACCGCGGCCGTCTGCTCTTTTATAGCAATCCTAATTTGCATGCTCGTGGCGGCATCGGTTAAATATTCAAGCTTCTTCTACACTGCAAAATTTACACGTACATCACATTTCATGCCATTCAGATGATACATATACAGGTTGATTACAAATCATCTCAGCGATTCCGAAAATTTATTGTCGAAAACCTAAAAGGCATACATATATTGCCTGATCGTCGGATCGCCTGAAGTGGCCCATCCACCATATCTACTCCTCCCCCTCAGCGACTTCTTTTTGTGGGCTTTGTCAAAAAAAGAAATTGATGCTCTATAAGAATAAAAATCACCATTAAGAAAACTGATCGTCAAATGCTGAAAAATATTTGGCAGGGAACTGAACACCGCTTTGTGTTAGGGTTGGGTTGGGTTGTTTTACCTCTGAGCGGCACTTTTTTGCACACCATAGGCTAAATGGCCTGGTCACAAGGACCCCGAAGGCTCAGAGAAGGTTGGGGGAGGGGACCCACTGGAACAGCTGTTAGGAGACAGATGGTAGCCTCCCGTCAAGGCCATCCATTGTGTTCTTTAACGTTCACATGGTATGGCTCTCCCGCACACGGGCCACGGCTTAACGTCCCATCCGACGGACGGCGGACTTTCCAAGCCCATCGGTGTCCCCTACTGACCGTGGGCAAGGCGGGGAATTTTGCGGAGATAAATCTCAACGCTGACCCAGCTGGAACTCGAACCTGGGAACTACAGATTACGAGCCTGGCGCGCTACCGACTGAGCCACCCCCGCCCCGATTGTGTTAGGAGTAAATAAACTGAGCATATAATGAACTCAATAGGGTGGCAATTTTTTTTTCCTTTTTTTTGAGTTATTCTTTTTCGTGGTGGTGTAAGTTCATTTCCGTAGGTCTATTTTTTTAAAAAACAAATTTTTGAAACCGCTCAGTTTATTTGCAATTACTTTGTACTTTTTTCAAGATACGATATACTTTAATATTGAGCACTAGCGTATAATGTGATAATGCTGCACCCTTGCGAGTTCTTAGGAGCAGCCATTCATGAGAATTTCTTCAATTAGTCACAGCCTTATTGCGCATTGAACAAATAAGTGTCACAGTTATTTAAGCATGTATAATCAAATGCGCAATTGGCAAGTGTGTCCTGTATTATTAAACTCAGTATACTTCTTATACTAATGACCCGACACCTAACAGGATAACATTAAATATTGGTTTGAAAATCAGCTTTATGAAACACAAAAGCAGAAAGCTCGAAATTTTCATTAAGTTTGCTTTTTGCAAATTCTTTGCGAAAAAGGATGTTTCACTCAAAATCTAGAACTTTGGACTTAACCCTTTTGGTCTCTGAGTGGCTCATATTCTCCTTCACAAGGAGAAAATTTGTTAGGTTGCCATTGTTTTCACTTTTTAATTTTTTTGACGTCTTGGATTTTTGATTTGCGAATACTTCCTTAGAAAATATTATTCAAGTCGTCAAGGGGGGAGGAGTTATACCCTCCCCTCTTGACGGTAATCTCTCCCCTGGCTGACAAATATCACCTCTGATACTTGTTTGCTAACCCAAGGCTATACTGATACCGAATACTTGGTTGGCCTTGGCTCAACTGAGCAGGTTCATATTATTTTTATTTCTCTTTCATTCCTGCTAAGTATAATTTAACAATTTTTTTTATTATTATTTGTTGAGATGCGTAGAATATGGTATCATATTTTCCGCTGGTAATATTGTTTCGTAGTTCGTTCCCTTTTCTCATTATGCTTTGGAGATGGCACAGCCTTATTGGGGGCGGGGGTGGCTCAGTCGGTAGCGCGCCAGGCTCGTAATCTGTAGTTCCCAGGTTCGAGTCCCAGCTGGGTCAGCGTTGAGATTTATCTCTGCAAAATTCCCCGCCCTGCCCACGGTCAGTAGGGGACACCGATGGGCTTGGAAAGGCCGCCGTCCGTCGGATGGGACGTTAAGCCGTGGCGCCTTGTGCGGGAGAGCCATACCATGTGAACGTTAAAGAACACGCTGGATGGCCTTGACGGGAGGCTACCATCTGTCTCCCAACAGCTGTTCCAGTGGGTCCTCTCCCCCAACCTTCTCTGAGCCTTCGGGGTCCATGTGACCTGGCCATTTAGCCCATGGTGTGCAAAAAAGTGCCGCTCAGAGGTAAAACAACCCAACCCAGGCTTATTGCGCATTGAACAAATAAGTTTCACGGTTATTTAAGCATGTATAATCAAATGAATTGCGATTGGCAAGTGTGTCCTGTATATTAAACTCATTATACTTCTTATACTAATGATCCGACACCTAACAGGATAACATTAAATATTGGTTTGAAAATCAGCTTTATGAAACATGTGCTTCTTCAGCTGAAAGAGTTTGGGAATCACTGTCAGCGGATCACTAATTGATTGACAAGTGATTCATAGTTCAATCAACCAATGACCTTTGAGGTCTGTTTATGCATCAGCTGCACAGTCTCTTTGTCTCGATTGCTTCTAAATTTGACCAGGGCCGTGCCTAGCCAATTTTTCACCCGGGAAAAAGAGTTACTTTGCGACCTATCGAATAATATTAGTTTTCGCATAGAGTATAATTAGAAGAATAACTCATCGCCTCTAACGAATTAGGGGATGCTCGTGTGCAAAGAGAATAAAGTTTATTTTCTTTCTTTAGCACCCTCTAACAACGGAAATTCGAACTAATGGATGATTGGACGAATGTAAATATTTCATTCGTACAGGAGATGCTCGATACAGGAGACTATCCAATATTTTGCTATTTGGCTTCTAATTTTACCAACTAACCGTAATTTGACATTTAACTTGTAATTTTGCCTGCTAGCCATAATTTCACAGAAATAATTCCGATATTTACATCTCATTTGAATTGTAGCAAGTCAGTGTGAATTTTCCCTTGATTTTGCCACCTATCGTTAATTTCACGAAACGAATCCCAATCTTTACATCTCCTAAATTTGTCCAATCACTTCAAACTTTACAAACTCCCCAAGATTTTGCCAAGTTTTCTCGATTTTAAGTCAACTATCCTGAATTTCACAAACCCAATTCCAATTATCACAACTCGCCCGTATTTTCCAAGTGGATTCGAATTTTGCCAACTGCCCTACATTTTGTTAAGTTTCCTCAATTTGTCCAACACTCCTTAATTTCACAAAACAAATCTCAATTTTCACAACTCGCTTATATTTTACCAAGTGGATTTGAATTTTGCCAACTACTCTAGATTTTGCCAACTCGTCGTAATTTTACAGAAAAAATCGCAATTTTTACATTTTCCCTGAATTTGCCAAGTCACTTCGAATTTTATCAACTCTCCTTAATTGCAGAAGAAAGGCACAATTTTCACAACTCCCTTGTATTTTACCAAGTGGCTTCGAATTTTGCCACGAGTTCTTGGTTTTTCCAACTCTCCTTAATTTCACAAAATCATTCCCAATTTTTACAACTCACCTGTACTTTACCAAGTGGTTTTCAGTTTTCCAACTTCCCTAGATTTTGCCAAGTTTTCTCGATTTTGTCAACTCTCCTTAATTTCACAAAAACAATCCCAATTTTCACCAATTGCCCGTATTTTGCCAAGTGGATTCGAATTTTGCCAAGTGGATTCGAATTTTGCCAAGTGGATTCGAATTTTGCCAACTGCCCTAGATTTTGCCAAGTTTCCTCGATTTTGCCATCTCGCCACAATTTTACAGAAAAAAAAAATCCCAATTTTTACATCACACCTGATTCTTGCAAAGTCACTCTGAATTTTGCCAACTCCCCCAAGATTTTCCAACTCTCCTAGATATTGCGAAGCTGCCTCGATTTTGCCAACTCGCCATAATTTTACAGAAAAAAAGATTGCAATTTTTACATCTCACCTGAATTTTGTCAACTCTCCACGATTTTGCCAAGTCACTCCGAATTTTGTCAACTCTCCACGATTTTGCCAAGTCACTCCGAATTTTGCCAACTCCTCAAGATTTTACCAAGTCGCTCCGAATTTTGCCAACTCCCTAAGATTTTGACAACTCACCTGTATTTTACTAAGTGGCTTCGAATTTTCCCAACTGTTCTAAATTTTGCCGTCTCCCCATTTTCCAAACTGCCTTAGATTTGCCAAGTTGCCTCGATTTTGACAACTCCGCTTAATTTTCCAAAAAAAAAAATTGCAAATTTTCACAACTCACCTAGATTTTACGAAGTCGCTTCGAATTTTGCCAACTCCGAGTTACTTTGGGGGGTAGCCTCTCCCCCCATCTCCCCCATGGCTACGCCCCTGGCCATGGGCTACGGAGGTCCGACCAGACTGTGTAATTAATTTTGTTCAACTGTCTAATTTTCTTTTGGGGGTCCTTGTGACCTGGCCATTTAGCCCATGGTGTGCAAAAAAGTGCCGCTCAGAGGTAAAACAACCCAACCCAACTCATGGAGACGACGTATGTCAACGAGTTGATCCACCACACACCCGAGAATTTTTAAGTATAAGAGAACTTTGTCTTTTTAAGTATATTTTTAATTATATTTTTTTATTACGTATATTTTTAAGCATAAGAGAACTTGAACTTTGTTGTGTCTATTTTGAGATTTCATCAATATCTAACCGACCAAAAAAGAATTTTTATCTCTGAACGAAAAAAATTGAATGTCTGCAGACTTGTGCAGAATGTAAGAACAGTGTCTGTTGTTAAACGATTTGGTTTTAATATATCTGTGAATTTTAAACGGAATTGTTATAAAAACAACGTTTAGAGAGATTTGAGTGCGATCTTCAATTTGACTCTAATGATAATTTTTCTCAAACAGCTTATTTTCAAAGTTAAGAAGTCTTGAAATTTGACTTTCTCTTTAAATTAACATAGAATCATCTCAATACTTTTGGTAATAAAGTGTATAAGCATAATGATACGACCAAGCCTGGATCTACACAAAAATATAATGGATGGGGGGGAGGGGAACACAATCGAGCCGAAAACATGCAGGGGGGGACAAAGACTGGATTTACAATGCAGTATAATATTTCCCCCTACGTTTTGCATATCTTAAAAAATTCTTGAAAAATGCATGAAATATAAATAAGTTTCATAATTTTTTTGCCTCTTTTTTATTATTAGTATTCTGAGTTGGGTTTGGTTGTTTTACCTCTGAGCGGCACTTTTTTGCACACCATGGGGTAAATGGCCAGGTCACATGGACCCCGAAGGCTCAGAGAAGGTTGGGGGAGGGGACCCACTGGAACAGCTGTTGGGAGACAGGTGGTAGCCTCCCGTCAAGGCCATCCAGCGTGTTCTTTAACGTGCACAGGGTATGGCTGTCCCGCACACGGGGCCACGGCTTAACGTCCCATCCGACGGACAGCGGCCTTTCCAAGCCCATCGGTGTCCCCTACTGACCGTGGGCAGGGCGGGGCATTAGCATTCTGAAAAGGGAGGCATGCCCCCTCCCCGATACAGCCCTGGGTACGACATTGCTATGGCCTTTAAAACACCTAGACAATGCCAAGGACGAAAAGTGGTTACGAAACATTTCTGTATGACTTCATAAACGGAAAATTCTCTCCAAACAAGAAATTAACATTCTAATGTCGAGCCTTTCTCATTCGACAACTCATCGTAAAATAATTTCAACATCTTTGCATTCGTCGCTGTGCAATGGTACAAGTGCACTAGCATTTTCTTCATGTGGAACTAAGCCCTTTAACTAACACACTGAAATGCAACTGTCTCATCTGCATCACTGAACATGTGACTTCGTATTGCAGCATCTTAAAACTCACATCGTCAAATCCTAATGGCGTTCAGATTTAAAAGTCAAGGATTAATAATAATTAATCCTTGACTTATTAAAGGATAATTAAAGGATTAATGTTTCGTAAAAAATAAAAGCTGTTTAAAACAACAACTTATAGTTTTTATAGCAACTAGTATAAGTTGTTCATAAATAACAACTTATAGCTTTTACAATACAGAAAAAATTACAACTGATTAGCATATTATATGGCTTCATTTTCACGTTTCAGCAAAATATGTCAACATTACTGTTCCACCAAATTTCTGATTTTAGAGAAAGTGTTTCGTCATTGAATTTCTAAAACTTTAAAGTTTATCACTGGAGATATTTGAGGTTTGATATTCCCAATGTCACTTTCCTATACTTATCCACTTCACTTCAACAAAAATGCTAATTAATATCTGCAATGGATGAGATATTACAGTCATCCCTCAAGTTTTCGGCATGTCATCGTTGATGATTGTTCAAATGAAACCATCAAGCTACGCCCGGATCTAGGATATATAAAAGGGGAGGGGGCAAGTAACGCAAACGAGTCGGGATTGCAAGAGACTGGATTTCTACTGCAATGTAATATTTCCTCCTCCGTTTTAGAGGTTTATAAAACTTTTTTTTTGAAAAATGCGTGAAATATGTATATTTAATAATTGATTGTCCCCATTACCCTTTTCTAGCATTCTAGGGGGGGCAGAGTTCTTTCCCCCCCTCCCCACTATATCCAGCCCTGGCTACAATCACTGAAAAACTTTCCTCGGTATATTCCTCTTAGCCTTCATTATAAATTAAACATATTTTTATAATAAAATATGCTATTTTATAATAAAATGAAAAAAGGAAATAAAAGTTTTTATGATGGTTGAAAAAAAAATATTTTTTTTTGTATTTTAGTTTCATGACATTGTTGCATCAAGATTAGGGCAAGTTCATCCAATTTCTAATACCCCCGAATCGGGAAGTGGGGGGGGGAGGGTACATACCTCCCTTCAAATTTTTAATAACAGGAACTTAGGCGAAAAATAATAGTAAACCTATATATTACACATTTACTCATATTTTGCAAACTTTTTTAAAGACCACTTAAAAATTCTCATATGTATTAAATATCTCCCCCCCCCCCAAAAAAAAAAACACTTACCTCCACTCTGGAATTATATTTCTTAATCTGCGCCAGGCCCTTCCATTCATCTCAACTTGAACAAAAAGCATATCACATGATACTTATGCTCTCAGGCAGACTTTTACTCTTGGCTTGGCCGACTGGTTAGCGCGCTTGCTACTAATCTACGGGACCTGGGTTCGAGCCCCGGGTAAGGCATGGATGTTCGTGTTGATTTCTGCTGAGGTCCTGCCATCCTCTCAGATCTTCTACTATGGTATATAAACTGACAGGCTCCTGTCAGACCTCTGTGGCAAGCAGCTGCTTGAGGGGGGATTTATTTTTATTTTATTTACATTGGATCGTGTGAGCTCACAAAAACCTGGATCGTGTGGGCCCACTCACAGAAATACTGAGCGTGTGCAGTTACCGTTCACAGCAAACTGGAGCGTGTGCAGTAACTGCACACGCTCCAGTTTGCTGTGAACGGTAACTGGAGCGTGTACAGTTGCTGTACACGTTCCTGAGGTCCTGCCATCCTCTCAGACCTTCTACTGTGGCATGTAAACTGACAGGCTCCTGTCAGACCTCTGTGGCAAGCAGCTGCTTGAGGGGGGATTTATTTTTATTTTATTTACATTGGATCGTGTGAGATCACAAAAACCTGGATCGTGTGGGCCCACTCACAGAAATACTGAGCGTGTGCAGTTACCGTTCACAGCAAACTGGAGCGGTTGCGGTTAATGTTCACAGCACATTGGATCGTGTGAGCTCACAAATACCTGGATCGTGTGGGCCCACTCACAGAAATATTGAGCGGGTGCAGTAACTGCACACGCTCCAGTTTGCTGTGAACGCTAACTGGAGCGTGTACAGTTGCTGTACACGTTCCTGAGGTCCTGCCATCCTCTCAGACCTTCTACTCTGGCATATAAACTGACAGGCTCCTGTCACACCTCTTTGGCAAGCAGCTGCTTGAGGGGTATTTATTATTTTTTTATTATTTATTGAATGAAGAGTGAAAGGGGGGGGGACGGTTACGACGAGTGACGGCAGCGCTTACACGTTACCCCTGACGGGTATGAATAGAATTAATTACACAATGCTAAACAGTTATAATAATCAGCACAGCCTGGACTCATAATATACGGTTTCCGGGTTCAAGTCCTAACTGTCCCTGCGTTGACTTTTCTCTGCTAATCCCCACCCTGCTCTCAGTGAGAAAGGAGACACTGTTAGGCTTGGAAAGGTCCCCGTCCGTCAGCTGGGACGTTAAACCGTAACCTTTGTGCAGTTCGTGGCCCGATTCCCGCGGCAGTAATGTATTGTTCTCAGCAACGACATGCCAAGCGTCGACTCGGTAAGACTGAATATTTGGAGGGGTGATAAGCAGGTTTTGCTTTGCACTGAATGAATGAATGAATGAATCCCCCCTCAAGCAGCTGCTTGCCACAGAGGTCTGACAGGAGCCTGTCAGTTTATATGCCATAGTAGAAGGTCTGAGAGGATGGCAGGACCTCAGGAACGTGTACAGCAACTGTACACGCTCCAGTTACCGTTCACAGCAAACTGGAGCGTGTGCAGTTACTGCACACGCTCCAGTTTGCTGTGAACGGTAACTGCACACGCTCAGTATTTCTGTGAGTGGGCCCACACGATCCAGGTTTTTGTGAGCTCACACGATCCAATGTAAATAAAATAAAAATAAATCCCCCCTCAAGCAGCTGCTTGCCACAGAGGTCTGACAGGAACCTATCAGTTTATATGCCATAGTAGAAGGTCTGAGGGGATGGCAGGACCTCAGGAACGTGTACAGCAACTATACACGCTCCAGTTTGCTGTGAACGGTAACTGCAGACGCTCAGTATTTCTGTAAGTGGGCCCACACGATCCAGGTTTTTGTGAGCTCACACGATCCAATGCAAATAAAATAAAAATAAATACCCCCTCAAGCAACTGCTTGCCACAGGGGTCTGACAGGAGCCTGTCAGTTTATATGCCACAGTAGAAGACCTGAGAGGATGGCAGGACCTCAGCAGAAAACAACACGAACATCCATGTCTTACCCGGAGCTCGAACCCAGGTCCCGTAGATCAGTAGCCAAGCGCGCTAACCACCCTGCCACGGGACGGTCTGCGTATAAGAAAAAAGATGTTGCAAGTTAAGAAAACTGAGAGTGTAATAGGGAGACTATAAGACTGTGGAGTTGATGCTTCAACATTTCTCACAGATCAATAACTGATTAACAGATAACTAATTTATGATCTTTGAGAATTATCGAGCCATGTATTGTGCAGTCTCGCAATCTCTTCGTTTTTCCCATTTGCACCTCGCGATGCACTTCTTCTGCAATGGGCCCCCATCGAAAAAAAGAAGAAATCATAAATTTTCTTTAAGTACAAAGTTATGCGAAACACAAAAAATTCCCTCCCCCCGCCCACCTCCATTATCCAAGGTATTGTTTACCCCCCCCCCCCTCATAGGGATCTCCGGTGGTGAATATTCGCATCGGCGCACAAGGCAAATAAGATCTAAAGATATTCAAGATAAGTTAAATTAAGGTTTCGGTTGTTTTATTTCTGAGGGGAACTTCTGTGCACACAATTGATGGGGCGGTGGTGGCTCAGTCGGTAGCGCGCTGGGCTCGTAATCTGTAGTTCCCAGGTAAGCGTTGAGATTTATCTCCGCAAAATTCCCCGCCCTGCCCATTGTCCGTAGGGGACACCGATGGGCTTGGAAAGGCCGCCGTCCGTCGGATGGGACGTTAAGCCGTGGCCCGTGTGCGGGAGAGCCATACCCTCTGCACGTTAAGGAACACGCTGGATGGCCTTGACGGGAGGCTACCATCTGTCTCCCAACAGCTGTTCCAGTGGGTCCCCTCTCCCAACCTTCGGGGTACATGTGACCTGGCCATTTAGCCCATGGTATGCAAAAAGTGCCGCTCAGAGGTAAAATAACCCTAGCACACAATTGACTCAATGGCAGGTCACAAGGATACTAAAAGCTCAAAGAGAAAGGGATCCATTAAATGGCTACTTAGATGACTGATGAAAGCCCTTATCAAACCCATCCACCTGTTCTTTAACACTCTCATGCACATGGCTTAATGTCTCATCCGACGGACGGCGCCTTTCCCAGCCCAGCCGCGTCCCCTTTCTCACCGAGGACAGAGCGAGGGATAGTGGGGAAAATCTCGAGGCAGTCACAGGGGGAGACTTGAACCGGAGGACATCCGGTTAGAGGCTGGTGTGCTATTGACCAATAACACATCATTAAATTCAGAAACGTTAGTTCGTAAAGCAGGGGTGGATAAACTTTTTTCGCTGGGGGCCACTAAAAAAGTTCGATATTACGAGGGCCGCATTGAAAATACTATGAAACCATATATTATATACATAACTACAGGAAATAATAAAGAAGTGATTATATCGATCTTGATAATAATAATTTTTTGACCTTGATAATAATGATAATAATGATATTGGGAATCGTCTCATGGCCGAGTGGTTTATTATAATCAAGAATCTTGATTATTATTATCAAGAACCATTTTTAACTATAATATACTTATATAACTAAAAATGACTATTTTTTAAACAATGGTAAAGAAAAATTAAGTTTAAAGAACATACATAAATATAAAAATAAATAAATAAATACCCCCTCAAGCAGCTGCTTGCCACAGAGGTCTGACAGGAGCCTGTCAGTTTATATGCCACAGTAGTAGGTCTGTGAGGATGGCAGGACCTCAGCAGAAAAACGCCACGAACATCCATGCCTTATCCGGGGCTCGAACCCAGGTCCCGTAGATACTCATGTTTTAATGAGATGGATGAAGCTGCATTTTTTCGACGATTTCACCAAAATTTGGTTGTATACACTGCCGGCGGGTCACAAAAAATCATATCGGGGCCGGCGTTTCCCCATCCCTGGTGTAATCTTATATCCGCGACAGCAAACGATGGATGCTATTGCAAGATGTTACATTTTCAACAGGGCCAATTATTTTTTAACTGCATGTTCAAAAGTGCTATACGGATTTCAAGACCTTCCCTGCTCTCTCCATTTATCCTGGTAAGATACGAAAATAATAATAATAATAAACATCGTCCATAACGAAAAGTGAAAATAAGAAACAAACAGTAGCAGCAACACCAACATTCAACGCTGGGAAACAAATACTTTTTTTTGTTTTATTTTTGCACTGTTCATACAATATGTGCTAAAATATCTTGCCGATAAGCTGTAGCAATCTGTGAAGATTTTGGAATAAAACTGAATTTAGCAATTTTCTTCTTGAATTTAAATTGAAATTTCTTTCATGGCTGCCATTTAATCCCTATATTAATCTAATTCAGTTACTTTAATGGCTTTGGGTTATTTTACCTCTCAGCGGCACTTTTTTGCACACCATGGAGCTAAATGGCCAGGTCACATGGACCTCGAAGGCTCAGAGAAGGTTGTGGGAGGGGACCCACTGGAACAGCTGTTGGGAGACAGATGGTAGCCTCCCGTCAAGGCCATCCAGCGTGTTCTTTAATGTGCACAGGGTATGGCTCTCCCGCACACGGGACCACGGCTTAACGTTCCATCCGACGGACGGCGGCCTTTCCAAGCACATCGGTGTCCCCTACTGACCGTGGGCAGGACGGGGAATTTTGCGGAGATAAATCTCAACGCTGACCCAGCTGGGACTCGAACCTGGGAACTACAGATTACGAGCCTGGCGCGCTACCTACTGAGCCACCCCCGCCCCTACTTCAATGGCGATACTTGTCTTAGGACATTAGTACTTTTGAAAGATTTTCTCTATTCTGGAGGGAAAAGGAAGACGTCTTCCGGATAGTTTCACTTCTTAATGTGCTCATCTATGTTCCCCTTTCATCACCTATTTTTTTATTCGCATTCTCTACCCGCCGCCACTGAGCAGTGGTCAACTTTACAGAATCTCGACACTGATGACTTAACCACCCAGGCCGTCTAATGGATTTCAGCATGACTGTAGATTCTGAACTCGGTGCACTAATGGTTCTCTGTTGAGAGAAAAATCTACAACAGTGTTTTTAATTTAATTATAAGTTTCCGACCTCAAGTGAAAAGATATGCACACATATTTTACATCAACTAGTAGATGATGATTATGATCAGTAACCGCCGCAGTTACCTGAAACACTGATTCCTAAGAGCATCTCCAATCTTAAAATGCAGTAACATGTCTCAGAAAAGCCAGCTTTGTAGAAACTTAAAGGGTTGAATCTCTGACGATCCTAACAGCATGAAGTGTCATCCCCTGTTCACGTTAAAGAACATACTGGATGACGCTGACTGACAGAGCTTCCATCTATTTCCTAATAGCTATGCATTGTGTCCTTTTCTCTATTCAGCGATAATCGTTGAGGTCCTTGTAACCGTAACCATTTATCTCAGTGTCTCGCAAACTTTTCTACTCTGCGGCACACTGAATTTAATTTTTTTTCCGCGGCACACCTAAAAAAGAATAAAAGCAAACTCTATATAATCGTCATTATATTTGCGCTTTGTTGAAGTCATCAGCCTGGTTTTACTTGAAGATTTGCTCTCGTTCTTTAATTCATAACTCGGTGTTTGTTTTAAATATTTGTCCATTCTATGGCTTGAAATAATCAAAATTTAATACCAAAATTTGGAAAAAGCTTGATAAATACTTACAAGATCCCAGTTGATAAAATCTGAAAGATTTTTATTAAAGCACGTCGATAACACAAGTCAAGTCAAAATGAAATCTTTCGAATATCTAGTGTCAATTTGAAAATCTCTCGCGGCACACAGTTTGCGAGACACTGATTTATCTCATACTCTCAGAGGAAGATCAATCCAATCCTCCCAGCATCATAACTTAAGAATTTATATTAATACCTGCTATTAAGGGATTTATATTAATACCACTATCTAGTGGCCGAGTCCTTAGCGGCTTCCCTACTAATCAAAGGGACCTGAGTTATGCATTTCATTTTCTGTGTTGTCTTTCTACTGAGGTCTCACCTTCCTCACAGATCTTGTGAGGTATATTATACTTACAGAGATCATCTCAGACCCCTGTACAAGTAGCTGCTTGAGAGATTATTTATTGAGGTCTCACCTTCCTCACAGATCTTGTGAGGTATATTATACTTACAGAGATCATCTCAGACCCCTGTACAAGTAGCTGCTTGAGAGATTATTTATTGAGGTCTTACCTTCCTCACAGATCTTGTGAGGTATATTATACTTACAGAGATCATCTCAGACCCCTGTACAAGTAGCTGCTTGAGAGATTATTTATTGAGGTCTCACCTTCCTCACAGATCTTGTGAGGTATATTATACTTACAGAGATCATCTCAGACCCCTGTACAAGTAGGTGCTTGAGAGATTATTTATTGAGGTCTCACCTTCCTCACAGATCTTGTGAGGTATATTATACTTGCAGAGATCATCTCAGACCCCTGTACAAGTAGCTGCTTGAGAGATTATTTATTGAGGTCTCACCTTCCTCACAGATCTTGTGAGGTATATTATACTTACAGAGATCATCTCAGACCCCTGTACAAGTAGCTGCTTGAGAGATTATTTATTGAGGTCTCACCTTCCTCACAGATCTTGTGAGGTATATTATACTTACAGAGATCATCTCAGACCCCTGTACAAGTAGCTGCTTGAGAGATTATTTATTGAGGTCTCACCTTCCTCACAGATCTTGTGAGGCATATTATACTTACAGAGATCATCTCAGACCCCTGTACAAGTAGCTGCTTGAGAGATTATTTATTGAGGTCTCACCTTCCTCACAGATCTTGTGAGGTATATTATACTTACAGAGATCATCTCAGACCCCTGTACAAGTAGCTGCTTGAGAGATTATTTATTGAGGTCTCACCTTCCTCACAGATCTTGTGAGGTATATTATACTTACAGAGATCATCTCAGACCCCTGTACAAGTAGCTGCTTGAGAGATTATTTATTGAGTCTCACCTTCCTCACAGATCTTGTGAGGTATATTATACTTACAGAGATCATCTCAGACCCCTGTACAAGTAGGTGCTTGAGAGATTATTTATTGAGGTCTCACCTTCCTCACAGATCTTGTGAGGTATATTATACTTACAGAGATCATCTCAGACCCCTGTACAAGTAGCTGCTTGAGAGATTATTTATTGAGGTCTCACCTTCCTCACAGATCTTGTGAGGTATATTATACTTACAGAGATCATCTCAGACCCCTGTACAAGTAGCTGCTTGAGAGATTATTTATTGAGGTCTCACCTTCCTCACAGATCTTGTGAGGTATATTATACTTACAGAGATCATCTCAGACCCCTGTACAAGTAGGTGCTTGAGAGATTATTTATAGAGGTCTCACCTTCCTCACAGATCTTGTGAGGTATATTATACTTGCAGAGATCATCTCAGACCCCTGTACAAGTAGCTGCTTGAGAGATTATTTATTGAGGTCTCACCTTCCTCACAGTTCTTGTGAGGTATATTATACTTACAGAGATCATCTCAGACCCCTGTACAAGTAGGTGCTTGAGAGATTATTTATTGAGGTCTCACCTTCCTCACAGATCTTGTGAGGTATATTATACTTACAGAGATCATCTCAGACCCCTGTACAAGTAGCTGCTTGAGAGATTATTTATTGAGGTCTCATCTTCCTCACAGATCTTGTGAGGCATATTATACTTACAGAGATCATCTCAGACCCCTGTACAAGTAGCTGCTTGAGAGATTATTTATTGAGGTCTCACCTTCCTCACAGATCTTGTGAGGTATATTATACTTACAGAGATCATCTCAGACCCCTGTACAAGTAGCTGCTTGAGAGATTATTTATTGAGGTCTCACCTTCCTCACAGATCTTGTGAGGTATATTACACTTACAGAGATCATCTCAGACCCCTGTACAAGTAGCTGCTTGAGAGATTATTTATTGAGGTCTCACCTTCCTCACAGATCTTGTGAGGTATATTATACTTACAGAGATCATCTCAGACCCCTGTACAAGTAGCTGCTTGAGAGATTATTTATTGAGTCTCACCTTCCTCACAGATCTTGTGAGGTATATTATACTTACAGAGATCATCTCAGACCCCTGTACAAGTAGCTGCTTGAGAGATTATTTATTGAGGTCTCACCTTCCTCACAGATCTTGTGAGGTATATTACACTTACAGAGATCATCTCAGACCCCTGTACAAGTAGCTGCTTGAGAGATTATTTATTGAGGTCTCACAGATCTTGTGAGGTATATTATACTTACAGAGATCATCTCAGACCCCTGTACAAGTAGCTGCTTGAGAGATTATTTATTGAGTCTCACCTTCCTCACAGATCTTGTGAGGTATATTATACTTACAGAGATCATCTCAGACCCCTGTACAAGTAGGTGCTTGAGAGATTATTTATTGAGGTCTCACCTTCCTCACAGATCTTGTGAGGTATATTATACTTACAGAGATCATCTCAGACCCCTGTACAAGTAGCTGCTTGAGAGATTATTTATTGAGATCTCACCTTCCTCACAGATCTTGTGAGGTATATTATACTTACAGAGATCATCTCAGACCCCTGTACAAGTAGCTGCTTGAGAGATTATTTATGGAGGTCTCACCTTCCTCACAGATCTTGTGAGGCATATTATACTTACAGAGATCATCTCAGACCCCTGTACAAGTAGCTGCTTGAGAGATTATTTATTGAGGTCTCACCTTCCTCACAGATCTTGTGAGGTATATTATACTTACAGAGATCATCTCAGACCCCTGTACAAGTAGCTGCTTGAGAGATTATTTATTGAGTCTCACCTTCCTCACAGATCTTGTGAGGTATATTATACTTACAGAGATCATCTCAGACCCCTGTACAAGTAGCTGCTTGAGAGATTATTTATTGAGGTCTCACCTTCCTCACATATCTTGTGAGGCATATTATACTTACAGAGATCATCTCAGACCCCTGTACAAGTAGCTGCTTGAGAGATTATTTATTTTTATATTGTTAGCTTCAATTTTCCCATCAAAACAAAGGTTTTCAAACATAATAAATAGTTTCTGTTCACAGGTAGCTGTATATGAAGACCCTCCATCAAGATTACCCTCTCTAGACATTGGTGAAGATGGACAGTAAATGAGGAGTATTGAACTTTAACTTCAGAATTTTATTTTCAGATTTACAGTTATGCATATCAAGGTATACGATTGTTGCGTATAACAGGAATGCTAGTGATTGTTCTTTTAGGAAATGATTGCATTGGTCAAGTTTCTTTTGAGCAATTTTCAAACCTTTTAACAATTTATTCATTTATTCTGTCTGCGAGTCATACTCTCTACTTGATTATGTGCATTCTGAATCATTTATAAATACTTTTGTGGGTACTAGATATCGTAGTACTTGTACACTATTTTCTTGCAAAACATCTTTTTGGTTGTATGAGACAAAAAACCCTACTGAAAGAGTTTAAGCCAGGGGTTCTCAACGTGGGGTACGCGCTAAAATTTTTTTGGGGTACGTCTTGAGAGCTCAAAATTCGCTAGATATATGTTATATATATATTTTATTTTATTCCCATTGTTATACTATAACTATTGATTTATCTATCTATACAAGGGGTACGCCAGTTACATACACATTTCCAGGGGATAAGTGAAGCATAAAAAGTTGAGAACCACTCGTTTAAGCAATTCTTGAGTTCCAAAATTTTCCCTGTATTGTTTCTTGCCGTTATGAATAAACTAACTTAAGTTTCAGCATATGAGAGTGGCAACAGTGTTGCTTTTCTGAGAGAAAGATTTTCTCCTTCACTTGTTCGACCTTATGTTATTCAGCACCATCAGTCGTTTGTTCCCGAAGCAGCAGACGAAAGGTGCAGCCATCGCCCTAGGCAGAAATTGCGGTCAACCAACACGTTCTCATGAATAAGGAAAAGAAGAAGTCCTTCAGCTGACAGTTTCGATCAAATCGGAAACTGATGGCGAAATCAATGATGTTATTTTCTCAAAATTGTGGAGGAAAGTCAAAAAGTATTACGACGATCGATGCAACCTCGAAGTGTTTTTTACTAGTTTCACCCCAGTGGAAATTCCCAGATATCTATTAATTTTCTAGGAAATCTAGAACCAAAGTAACATGGCAATAAATGCCAGAGGGAGACTTTGATGCTGCCCAATTGACGCTCTGACAGCGGTTATGAGACTTGAATGCTCCAGGGCTCACTTGAATCCCAATCCGTAACCGTATTTATCAGTGACCTAAGAATAGGGTAGCACCATTGAGGGGTAGCACAAGTGGCAAAATGCTACCGGCCCAGGGCTTCTAGGGATCCACTCAAAATCAATTTCATACCCGATGAAAAAAGATAGAAATTACCAAAAATTGAAAATTTTGCTTGAAAGTCAGAATTTTACATTTCAGCCGATAACCCTTTCTTTACTGCTTTACTGAACACCTCAAAAACCGATAAAAAAATCAGATTTCATCATGGCATTTACCGAAATCACTGAATTATTATTTTTTTCACTTGTCAGATTTTGGAAACTTTTAATGGAAAAAGTATGTGTTCTCATAAAAACACGTTTCAATACCTAATTACTAATATAGTGTGGGGACAGGGGTGGCTCAGTCGGTAGCGCGCAGGTAGTTCCCAGGTTCGAATCCCACCTGGGCCAGCGTTGAGATTTATCTATGCAAAACTTCCCTGTCCACGGTCAGTAGGAGACACAGATGGGCCTGGATAACAGCTGGGCCATCCATCGGATGGGACGTTAAGCCGTGGCTCCTTGTGCAGGAGAGTCATACCCTGTTAGGGGCGGGGGTGGCTCAGTCAGTAGCGCGCCAAGCTAATAATCTGTAGTTCCCAGGTTCGAGTCCCAGCTGGGTCAGCGTTGAGATTTATCACCACAAAATTCGCCGCCCTGCCCACGGTCAGCAAGGGACACCGATGGGCTTGGAAAGGCCACCGTCCGTCTGATGGGACATTAAGCCGTGGATCCGTGTGTGGGAGAGCCATACTTCTGTGGACGTTAAGGAACACGGATGGCCTTGACGGGAGGCTACCATCTGTCTCCCAACAGCTGTTCCAGTGGGTCCCCAACCTTCTCTGAACCTTCGGGGTCCATGTGACCTGGTATTTAGCCCATGGTGTGCAAAAAAGTGCCGCTCAGAGGTAAAACAATCCATTCAATAGGCTATCATCTGTCTCCTAGCAACAATTCAGTGTGCCCATTTCCCTCAACCTTCTCTTAAGCCTTTGGGCTCCTTGTGAACTGGTCATTTTTAGCCTGTAGTGAGCAAAAAAGTGCCGCTCAGAGGTAAAACAATCCATTCCAAACCCGTGCACATTAAAGAATAAGCTGGATGGCCTTGATGGGAGGCTATCATCTGTCTCCTAGCAACAATTCAATGTGCCCACTTCCCTCAACCTTCTCTTGAGCCTTTGGGCTCCTTGTGACCTGGTCATTTTTAGCCTGTAGTGAGCAAAAAAGTGCCGCTCAGAGGTAAAACAATCCATTCCAAACCCGTGCACATTAAAGAACAAGCTGGATGGCCTTGACGGGAGGCTATCATCTGTCTCCTAGCAACAATTCAATGTGCCCACTTCCCTCAACCTTCTCTTGAGCCTTTGGGCTTCTTGTGACCTGGTCATTTTTAGCCTGTAGTGAGCAAAAAAGTGCCGCTCAGAGGTAAAATAATCCATTCCAAACCCGTGCACATTATAGAACAAGCTGGATGGCCTTGACGGGAGGCTATCATCTGTCTCCTAGCAACAATTCAGTGTGCCCACTTCCCTCAACCTTCTCTTAAGCCTTTGGGCTCCTTGTGACCTGGTCATTTTTAGCCTGTAGTGAGCAAAAAAGTGCCGCTCAGAGGTAAAACAATCCATTCCAAACCCGTGCACATTAAAGAACAAGCTGGATGGCCTTGACGGGAGGCTATCATCTGTCTCCTAGCAACAATTCAATGTGCCCACTTCCCTCAACCTTCTCTTGAGCCTTTGGGCTCCTTGTGACCTGGTCATTTTTAGCCTGTAGTGAGCAAAAAAGTGCCGCTCAGAGGTAAAACAATCCATTCCAAACCCGTGCACATTAAAGAACAAGCTGGATGGCCTTGACGGGAGGCTATCATCCGTCTCCTAGCAACAATTCAGTGTGCCCACTTCCCTCAACCTTCTCTTAAGCCTTTGGGCTCCTTGTGACCTGGTCATTTTTAGCCTGTAGTGAGCAAAAAAGTGCCGCTCAGAGGTAAAATAATCCATTCCAAACCCGTGCACATTAAAGAACAAGCTGGATGGCCTTGACGGGAGGCTATCATCTGTCTCCTAGCAACAATTCGGTATGCCCACTTCCCTCAACCTTCTCTTAAGCCTTTGGGCTCCTTGTGACCTGGTCATTTTTAGCCTGTAGTGAGCAAAAAAGTGCCGCTCAGAGGTAAAACAATCCATTCCAAACACGTGCACATTAAAGAACAAGCTGGATGGCCTTGATGGGAGGCTATCATCTGTCTCCTAGCAACAATTCAGTGTGCCCACTTCCCTCAACCTTCTCTTGAGCCTTTGGGCTCCTTGTGACCTGGTCATTTTTAGCCTGTAGTGAGCAAAAAAGTGCCGCTCAGAGGTAAAATAATCCATTCCAAACCCGTGCACATTAAAGAACAAGCTGGATGGCCTTGACGGGAGGCTATCATCTGTCTCCTAGCAACAATTCAATGTGCCCACTTCCCTCAACCTTCTCTTAAGCCTTTGGGCTCCTTGTGACCTGGTCATTTTTAGCCTGTAGTGAGCAAAAAAGTGCCGCTCAGAGGTAAAACAACATTACTCAACTAATATAATCAGAGACGGACGCCCGAAACCCAAGGCTTAGAAATAAGGAGCATAGACCCTCCGATGAAGATTAATCCGCATAGCTCTGTTCAATTAAATTCAATCTATAACACTTCTAGAAATATAATTCGATTATTTTAAATGTTTCTTAACCCTTAATATGCCCAGTTTTGTTTTTCTTGAAATAATTGTTCAAAAATAGAACTTTATCGTAACGAACAGAAATATACCAAAAGAAAGGGCATTTAATTTTGAATAAATTACCGAAATTCAAAAGGAAAAAAAAAACCCAGAAAACATGCTGAAGATTAATCGATAATAATTTTAGAAATAGGTATATACTTGTGACATGCGAAGAACTTCTATGTTTCAAACTACAATTATATATGTGCATTATAAATAAATAAATGCATAAATATCTCCTCAAGCAGCTGCTTGCCACTGAAGTCTGGCAGCTCCATAAAAAGAGATTTGTGAGGAAGAACAGACTTCAGCAGAAAGATAACACAAACATTCATGCCTTATTCGGGGTCGATATATCAAAATAGGTATATTTATATAACTTAAGCTTTTTTATCAAACTAAATTAATAACTAATAATTAACCATACATAAATATGCTGGGGAAGGGGAGGGAGGATTAGCGAGAATCTCCCGGAGCCCAACATTCCTATTCCGTTTGTGATAATGAGCGATAAAAATTGCATGAATTTAATAATCGATCAGATTTCTTCGTTAAAATCTACTGAAATAATATAAACAAAATAAAGGTATTATTATACTGAAATTATGAAAATAGTGTAAAATTAGTGTTGTTATTTTTTAAAACCAAATACTATAGGAATGAAATAGTGTGCACAGAGACCAGATCTAATTTTAAAAAAAATGTAGGGGTTTCAAGTGACTGATCGAGCCAGAATGAATCGGAATGCCATTCCAGCGTTAGAATTCGTCTCTCCGTTTCTTAATACCTTCAAAAGTTCTCATTAACAATCTCAAAGGTGGGGGGAGGATCATTGTCTTCTTGCCCCTCCTCTGTACCTTAATATTAACTTAGGGAAAAGCACTTTTAACACAAAACTAAAAGCTTCAGAGAAAGACAAATTTTTTTTAAATAACAATTCTTTTTTCTCTATTTAACTTGAAAAATGTCGATTAGTGGCGGAAAGTTTTAATGTTCTCCCCAATTTTTATTTCAAATACTTAAAAAAGTTTCCTTTTTCAAAATTTTCCTCATCATTTCGCCTCTCAAGAATTTCTGCCAAGGACTTACCAACACCAAGTCAAAGGTGACAAACCGTAGCAGAAAAAAAGACAAAGACCTCCAAAATTGATCAAGGAAGCAAACTTCCGTATCGAACTAGCCAATTCAATGGCTGAAAAAACGAACTTGTTACACAAGGTTACCAGTGTCGGCGACGGCGATATGCTGTAACGACTCATTCCTTCGGCCACCAACACGCGCAAATAATTGGTTACAGCATATTTATTCCACAGAGTGATTTTTTGATCTTCAACCTTCTAATATCGAAAGAAAGCGCTTAATAAAATCACCCGCAAATAAAAAAAAAAAACTCAGGTGCAGTGATTCGTGGAAGAATCAAGGTTGAAGATTAAAGCAGGTCATTTCCCGGCAATAACTATTAATTTCCTTGTCGCTGGAAACTTTTTTTTTTCTACGCTAGGCTGGTTATCGCCATTTACAGATCCCCCAGAACAAATTCATTTTTTATGTATAGATTTCGTTTTCGAGTTTATGAACTGTGAAGCTAATTGCTCTACGAAAAGCGTGAAATAACAGGCTATTGCCACTGGTTGCAACGAAATTACGTTGATCGAATGACTAAGTTGTTATTTTGTTCAGTTGCAGCTTAGAATGTATAGACTTTCCAAGAAAGTATTTAGACAAGCTTTGGTTTCGCAGAATATCAAAAATCACGAACATCCAATCCGGATTGCAGTTCGGTTGAGTTCCAGGTTTACGAACATCTTCCAAAAAAAAAATACTGTTGCTGATATAAACCAATGTAGTTCGTAAAAGTTCTACAAGGAAATATTGTGATTAAAACTATTTGTGATATTTCATTTATTAGGCAGGAACTTTTGTCAGGTCTATTTCTTCATTTGAGTAAAAAGGTTTGAATAAATAGCTTTATTTTTACTTAGGACCACCACCGACATCGGCTTTTTTTTTTTCGAGCGATTATACCTGCGGCCGAAATTAAAGGGCGAGGAACATATTTCTCTTCTATTCATTATATTTTAGGTTTCTAAAATTATTTTTCTGAGTAGGACCGGATCTAGAAAAAATTTTTTAAAAAAGGTGGGGGGGGGGAAGGAACTTAATTGAGCCGAAAAAAAATAAATGTGGTTGCCAAGAGACTGGATTTTCCTCTGCAGTATAAAAGTTTCCGCTCCATTTTAAAAGTCTTTAAAAAATTTCTCGAAAAATGCATGAAATGTACATTAAGTTGAATAATTTTTCGCCTCAATTTTTCCTTACTAGCATTCTCTAAGAGGGACATGGCCCCTTGCTTCCCCCTAAATCCGGCCCTGTTTCTAAGATACGTTTATTTACATATTTGTGTCGATTTACCGAATATTTTAACTCTTTAGAAATCCAGAAAATCGGAAGGCAAACTGATAGTTGGAAAATATACAACCAAACTTTACTTTGGATCTCACTGAGATCTTTTCATTTGTAAAAAGCAGTTTTTTTTTTAGTTTTAATTTTTCCTATGATTTTGTAGGTTTTATAATATTATTTACACAATTACGTACATTTCACAAAAGTAGATTGTAGAATAAGTGAAATTGTCAAAGTCAATGTGTTTACGTTCTGTTTTTTTTTCTCATTATAAAAGATTTCTTTCTAATTCCATATATTTAAAAACGTTCTCGATTAATTTACTTTTCAATTTGTTATCAAAAAAATACTGTAATATGTATGTAATAATAATAATCAATGAATTTCAGTTTTACTAAAAAGTAGGTTGTAAGCAGAGGATTAAAACTCTAGGCGCACATTATATTCGAGGCCCCCTTTGCTAAACATTTTGAGGCCCAAGGCACACATTAAATTCGAGGCCCCCTTGCTAAACATTTTGAGGCCTAGGCACACATTAAATTCGAGTTACACGTTTTGAGGCCCTAGGTGCACATTAGTTCGAGGCCTCCTTACTAAACTTTTAGAGGCCTCTTGCTTAGGTTTTTTGCAATATTTGGTGTTTGGTTCAAGAAAAATATTTAAAAAATTTTATTTAAAGAATTGTAGAAAAATAATCACAAAAATATAACTCAATCCCAGTAAACAAAAGTATAGACATTACTAAGATTCATTAAAATATTTTTAGCATGAATTGCAGTTTACTACCAAATTACAATATTGAACATTTCTTGATAAGCATTTAACTAAAAACTTTTCGATCAAAAATCATCAGTGTTTTATCGCGAGCTTTCTCTTTGGCATCAATTAAATCATCACAATTTAAAGAATCTGTCAAATCACATTCAATAAACGTTAAAGTTGGGTTGGGTTGTTTTACCTCTGAGCGGCACTTTTTTGCACACCATGGGCTAAATGGCCAGGTCACATGGACCCCGAAGGCTCAGAGAAGGTTGGGGGAGGGGACCCACTGGAACAGCTGTTGGGAGACAGATGGTAGCCTCCCGTCAAGGCCATCCAGCGTGTTCTTTAACGTGCACAGGGTATGGCTCTCCTGCACACGGGGCCACGGCTTAACGTCCCATCCGACGGACGGCGGCCTTTCCAAACCCATCGGTGTCCCCTACTGACCGTGGGCAGGGCGGGGAATTTTGCGGAGATAAATCTCAACGCTGACCCAGCTGGGACTCGAACCTGGGAAATACATATTACGAGCCTGGCGCGCAATAAACGTTAAAGATAAATTCCACATTTTAGTTTACGCTAGTGAATTTCGTATTTAAAAATAAGTATTTTATTTTGCAACTATAACTAGGCTGTTTTTTATATTGCTGTTTGTGAGGAGTAAGGTTTTAAAATGTGGCCCCATAGAGAGTGAGGCCCAGCTTGCGCCTAATGCGCCTTATAGTAAATGCGACCCTGGTTGTAAGGGAAGGACATGGTGGGAGCACCGTATTTTGGGTTTGTACCGGGCAGGCGTTTTCCTGACACCGGCCACACTGTTTTCATCTTACTTCACTTTTCAACACAACCTAGACCGATTCTCCATTATTAAAAACAAAACACTGATTTCGAATGAATTCAGGATCCATTGCTGGAAAAATTCTTTTGTAGTAACCTTATCTGTTACCTGAAATCACATCTCTCTCATTGCGGTTTGCCGAGCACTTAAGACAGGAGTTCCGAGTTTAATCGCTAGCAGCCATTTAAAAGAGAATAGCCTTGAGAAGTTGGTAGTTCATCAGCATTTACTTATCTTCTATTAGAATTATAGTAACAGGAAAAAATTGCCAAATTGCATTAATTGCTCATATTGATATTCAGAATTTAAAAGACAAATAGAATATAACAAAATATAATAATCCATAGCTTTAATTTTGAACACCAGAAGAGTTATAAAGCGATCATAACAGGGTACAGAGTAGAAACCAATATGCGCTTTGTTGTGCTGAGATACATTTCTTTCGAAAAAAAGTGTTATATCAGTAGATTTTTGCGAAATATTATACAGAGGTTTACACTATTTGTGAGTTGATTAATTACTTTTTAAACTTTAGCGGAGTAGGTCGAATAGTTAGCGCTCTTGGCTACAGATCAAAGGGACCTGGATTTGAGGCTTGGATGAGGTAGGAATGTTTCTATTTCCGCTGAAGTTTCGCCTTCCTCACAGATATTTTCTACGGCGAATTAATTTGACAGGCTCCCATCAGAATCTGTGGCAAATAGCTGCTTCAGGAGTAATATTTTTCATTACATATTTATTATTGAAACATCCTTCTCAAACCATGTTTTAAACACCCTCTCCAGAAAAGATGAACCTGCCCATGGTACCAGAGCCATCTAGAGAACACTTAATCTCCACTGCCTAGCCAAATTATTATGAGATGGCACAGTGCGTGAAGTACCACGAAACATGCCAATGCATACAAAACTATTAACTGCCGTAAATGTTTTGCATCTCTACGAAGTCCTATGAAAGCTCTAAAGGCCCTATTTGTGGTCTTACTTCTAAACCAAACATTGCAAACGCTGCAAAATCCAGTATTAATAGGAACCATGAGGCATTGATAAAAAAATTCAGTGCTGTCAATGCCCCATGGTTTGTGAAACAAAGACTATTCATAAAGACTTGGGCATCACTTACATTAAGAAACGTGCATCCACATTTTACGATTCAGTGAGGTAAAACCCCAAGTGCACCTCGTTAATAGATTTAGGATCACTCAATTGCAAATAAGGTTATAGGACCCAAGATCATTATTGATCTTGAATGTTCTGATAAATTTTATTAAGTGTTTCTATTTTAATCTAAACGATTGTTTTTGTTCCACTGGAATCCACATTTAGTGGTTTAATCTTCATTGATGGATTCCACCTCATGCCTTTTAAGGATTAAAAAACATGGTGAAGGAAGTATGAGCGACATGGGTAAAAAGGCTGATCTGACTGACTTCGAAAGGAGGTCTCATCGTTGAAAGGAAATGGGAAGAAGCAGCTTTACGGTGGTGCTGGAACTCAGCGGAAAAATCACAGGATACAATATCCCAAGTGTATGGAGAATGGTAATGGTCTCATAAAACGTCCACCAATTGTGGCCAATGCGGGAAGAAAAAGGCTGACAGACAGCAACAAGCTTTAATTGGCACGAACTGTACAGCAAAACAGAACTGCTATATTTCATCAGATGAGACATTATCGCTAAGAATACTTCCAAACCCATTTTAACGAGAATTATGAACAACTTTTGAATTTGAGAACTGTACCGTGACACATACGTATTAAGTAGGTGTTCATAATTTGGCAAGCTAATGTATATTGATATGCTTGTACCTCGCCACGAAGCAAAAAATTAAAATCCTTCATAATACATTTATTTTATTACATGCAGTTTTACACTTCACCAACAGTAAAAAATATTGTACCGATATCGAATTTTTTCCACCCATCACCTTGTTTCCCTTTGGGCTCTCCTGAATATGGATGTATGAATGAATTTGAAATGATACTGCGATTACTTCAGAAGTTATGTCATTCATAAGATTTTTACCATTGTTCGCAAGTTGTTCGCTTGTTGTTAAGCAAGTCCCGTGACCGAGTGGTTAGCACGCTTGGCTACTGATCTAAGGGACCTGGGTTCGAGCCCTGGATTAAGCATGGATGTGTGTGTCGTTTTTCTGCTGAGGTCTTGCCATCCTCTCAGATCTCCTACTGAGGCATATAAACTGACAGGCTCCTGTCAGACCTCTGTGGCAAGCAGCTGCTTGTAAAAAATAAATACCCCCTCAAGCAGCTGCTTGCCACAGAGATCTGACAGGAGCCTGTCAATTTATATGCCATAGTAGGTCCGAGAGGATGGCAGGACCTCACAGAAAAACAACACTAACATCCATGCCTTCACCCGGGGCTCGAACCCAGGTCCCGTAGATCATTAGCCAAGCGCGCTAACCACTCGGCCACGGGACGGCGCAGCTGCTTGAGGGGGGTATTTATTTTACAAGTTTAATGGTACACTAACAACTTAGGCTATAACTGGCATCATATAGTCACTTCTTTGATTTGGACGAACTTGTTAGTAAATAAAGAGCAATCACATTTCTTTTAATAACTCTTAAAATGTGAACTGTGTTGGACTGTTTTACCTCTGAGCGTCACTTTTTTGCACACAATGGGTTAGATGGCCAGTCACAGGAACCGAAGGCTTAGAGATTGGGGGAGGGAACCCATTGGAACAGCTGTTGGGAGACAGATGGTAGTTTCACATGAAGCGTATTCTTTAATGTGCACACAGGGCCATGGCTTAATGTCCCATTGGTGTCCCCTATTGACCATGTTTAAGGCAGGGAGTTTTTGTGGAGATAAATCTCAATGATGACCCAGGCGGGACTCGAACGTGGGAACTGC
This sequence comes from Ryuthela nishihirai, assembly GCA_038380435.1. Classification (NCBI taxonomy): domain Eukaryota; kingdom Metazoa; phylum Arthropoda; class Arachnida; order Araneae; family Heptathelidae; genus Ryuthela; species Ryuthela nishihirai. The sequence goes on along the minus strand of JAWZYU010000019.1, from coordinate 65,206,585 downwards.
AGATCAAGAGCCTGGCATGCTATTGACTGAGCCACCCACGACCCCCAAAAAAGGTGATTTCCCTGGCGCCGCGTCAACTTGGATTCTCAATATCCTTCTTTGTGGCGACCCGGGGCGAAGATTATAGTTAAGTTTTAGCGAGTACTGGATTTTACTTCTATAGTACTGTTCAGCCCCGACGGTAGATAGCGGTAAACATGGTATTATCCCGATAGATGTAGTGCAGTCTCTGAATTGCGGAGCATCTGGGTTTCATTTTATTTTCAATAAGTATTATCTATAATTATTTTATATAAAAAATCCCACTAAGCCGAAGCTTATCAGCGGGAATGTACATATGATTTTACAGATATGATCTAGATTACATCAGTTGTACATAAAATGAAGGAGAGAAAAAAAAAAAGGAATAAATGAGAAAGAAAACCGACAAAATGATGAAAGTTTCCAAATAAAAACATCACTTTTTCATCAACCACTGAAATAATTTTTCCTTAACATAATTTTTTTTAAGTTAACTATTTCTCTAGAAAGCAAGTTAAATAGGTAGGGAATTTTATATTCTTTGGAATTTCGTCCGTAATTATTATAAAAATTTGGTTGTTTCAAAAAACCCATAGCCATTCATTATATTTTTGTATGTTAAAAATAATATAAAAATAAATAACCCTTCAAGCAGCTGCTTGACACAGAGGTCTGGGGAGCTTTTCAGTTTATACGCCATAGTAAGTCTCAAGTCACCAAATAAAACAAATATCTTTCATAATTTGACTACCTCTCAAAAAAAAAAGGGGGGCAGTCAAGGCATTAAATCAAAACAGAAGTAAACAATAGTAGAATAATCATGGGTGTCAAGAATAAATAAACTAAGATATTTGAATTATAATTTAATGCTCTAAGAAATTTCTAAAACGGCAAACAATTGAATAAGAGAGGTCAGAGATTAAAGATATCGGAATTTAGGACTAAAAGACAATTTTAAGATTCAAAAGCAATGCAACCAATTAAAATTTAAACAAATCCTGCGCACATGTTAGTCACCTGCTCTAAGAATGATTTAAAAATTTTTTGAAAAAAATCATGACCTATGTGAAAGTGAGCAAGTACACCTACGATTACTGTGAAAACAATATTTTACGGTTTGACGACCAGCCTGATAAGAAACAATTTATTATCACTGTCTACGACTTGGTGGCAAAATACTGCCAGAAATTGGTACACAAACATATAAATGAAGTAAAATCTACGGATAAAATCTGTAAGAAGCACTACCAAATGGTAGCTGGTACTGTAACTTACCTACTCCCAGTAGAAAAAATGAGCCTAACTGTTCATTGAGCAACATTTGGGCAATTGTCAACTTTAATAAATGTTGAATCTAAGGGATTAAACTCTATTATATAATATATAAAGAAGAAAGTTTGTGCATTTGTCCACCCCCCAGATGAACTAGAGGCACCCAACTTTGCATGAACGTTCCTCTTTACCTGGGGAAAGGATATAGGCTAGTAGAAACCCACTGAGGTCAACCAAAATTGAAGTGGGTGGGTTTGAATTTCTCAATATACCCATAGACTTAGTTATATTAACGGTTAAAAGTTATTCAAAATATTGCCAGCAATAAATTTGAAAGAAGGAATGTATCAACTAATTTCTTTCTGCATTCACGTGATCAAGCCATTGTTTAGTTTGTTGGTTAAAGTTGGGTTGTTTTACCTCTGAGCGGCACATTTTTGCACACCATAGGCTAAATGGCCAGGTCACATGGACCCCGAAGGCACAGAGAAGGTTGGGGAGGGGACCCACTGGAACAGCTGTTGGAAGACAGATGGTAGCCTCCCGTCAAGGCCATCCAGCGTGTTCTTTAACGTTGGGTTGTTTTACCTCTGAGCGGCACTTTTTTGCACACCATAGGCTAAATGGCCAGGTCACATGGACCCCGAAGGCACAGAGAAGGTTGGGGAGGGGACCCACTGGAACAGCTGTTGGAAGACAGATGGTAGCCTCTTGTCAAGGCCATCCAGAGTGTTCTTTAATGTGCACAGGGTATGGCTCTCCTGCACACGGGGCTACAGTTTAAAATCCCATGGACGGTGGCTTTTCCAAACCCATCAGTGTCCCCTTACTGACTGTGGTCAGGGCAGGGAATTTTGTGGAGATAAATCTCAACGCTGACCCAGCTCGGACTCAAACCTGGGAACTACAGATTACAAGCTTGGCATGTTACCGGTTGAGCCGCCCCTGTTGGTTAAAGAGACAAGAATCCGTGGATATTGAAGTCATTCTAATTAAGCACGAGCAGAACACGAGATTCTTTGTTGAAATGAAAGCCTCAAAAGCTAAGAATTCATATTGAAAAATGTAAAATATATGTTTATTAAGCTAATGATTATATTTTCCATACGATATGTTAACATATTTGAAACATTTATTAATTAATAAGCTTTTCAATAATTTTTTAGTACCTTTACATTTTTTATGCATCTCAAACCATAGTTAATTTTCTCTTGCTATAAAAAATTACATATGCCTAGCAAACCATATCCGAGGAACTCTGGTGGGTACAAAGTGATTTGAAAAGTTCCGATTATCTGAGCAAGGAAATTCCATTTTGGGTTTAGAAACTTTTGACATGGAGATTATGAGTACCTCGGACTATGTCCATTTCTTTTCTCCGCTAAAAGAGAAGGTAATTTTAATCAGAGGGGGAGGAGATGGTAACGTTTTTCTATGCCAAATGAAGCTTGCAACATGTGGAATGCCATCTACTTTATATTCTAAAGGGTTTCAGATCTGAGCAATGATGGGTAAATCTGCTAGTGTATATAGCTTTTTATGCTTCAATGCACACAGTGCATTTTACCTTATTTTTTTTTTACAAATTAAATAAGTAAACAGTAAAGTTTTTGTTTAAATAAGTAAAAAAGTTTTCATAAGTGAAAAACGTTTACAGATGTTTAACAAATAAATGTTTTACTTCAGTAGAACACCAATAAAATGGAAAACAGATTTTTCAACAGTGCAAATCATTTACAAGCAGTTAGGACCCAACCTGCAGCTGATACTGCAGAGTTCTGGTCTATACTTGATCCGAAAACCACCTCCAATTACTGCGGTACACAAGATTTTTGAGGGTGAAGAAAGGCAGGGGTTGAAATTTTGTTATTTATATATGTATATTGATGAAGTAATAACTTTTTAAGAACAAAATTTTCCCAATGGGGAGGGAGATTAATCACTATGCTAATGCTTGTAACTAACTACAGGTTAGATCTGAATAGTCCAAAGACAGGCCTGTCCAATCCAACTTAATGAAGAGTAATCCAACTTAATAATGAATAAAACTATACACTTAAAAAGCCACAGGAAAATTTCTCTATTTAAAAATGAAAACGTAGATTCCCAATGTGTACAATACATTAGAAAAACTATAGTTTTAAGGAATAAAATATTTAAAAACAAAAAAGTTTCTAAATGAGTACTATGAATTGGAAAAATTATTAGCTCTGCACCTAAAAGTCTTCAAAAGATTAGAATGAACCATAATCAAAATATTGAGTTTGTTTTACATGCTACAAGTTCTCCTGCAATGAGCTGTGGGTTGGATGAGCCTGCCCTAAGAATTCATAGCATTGAAATCCAAAGTGAATGCACAGTATTCCCTGTTAAGAAACAATAATTAATAGATTCTGAAAAAAATTCATCGCCGCCACGGCGGGTTCGATGCGGGTTCGATTCCCGCCGTGGCGGCGATGAATTTTTTTCAGAATCTTAATAATTCATAGCATTTTGGGGAAACCTGTCTCACTGTAGGAAAGCAATTATTTTTAAATGTACTAATTCATAATACATACTGAGCACAACTGCTCAAAACCAAGGTGCCATCCAACTCCCCCTCCCCCCAACAGACATAAAACTTACCAGTTTCTATTCTGTATGAGGTTCATCCCTTATTTCAGGCTGGGTGCTGTTGGATTAAACAAATTGGATCTTATATTCAAAATACATTAACATCAACAATTTTCAGGATTCAGAACATTTAAGTTTGGCCTTCATTTACACCAGAAACCATTAGAATATAACATTTTATTAATCAAAATTTCAGACACAAATCCACCATAATTATGTACCATAAATAGCTTTCCACAATATATTCACTTACAGATGTACAAAAATAGTGTAAAAGGAAAGCAACTGTTTATATTTTATGAAGCTGCATAATATTTTAGTGCTCAGTCATTTGGCTGGAGAAAGTCTGGAAATTTCAAAATGCACTGAACACATTTTATATTGTTCAGCTGTTTGCAATATATCACAGAGAAATGCTTGCCACATGGCTGATGATGTCAGATATTGAAATGCAAAACTTCTTGAATACATAAGTACGTGAGATAAACTAGGGCTGGAAGCACAATACTTGTGAGTGCAGTTATTCGCTGGCTCTTAATCTCTCTTTTGATCCTTTTCCTTTTTCCTTTCATGGTTATCTATAGCTTTCTGCATCCACCAAGAACTCACATACCACATCCAAAGAGGAGTATGTTCATACATTGCATACTGAAAAAAAAAAAAACTTTTTTGCTATCAGAAATATCAATATTTATAAGAAAAATAAAAAAAAACACTTTAAAGAGAAATTTTAAAGATTAAAACTACATATAAATAATATGCAAAATTAACCTCTCTTTAATAATGATTGAAATTTTTCAGTCATTTGATGTGCATTTATTTATAATTTCATGGAAATTTCAATCAGCAATCTAAAAGGCCTGAAAAGTCTCATTAAAACTGAAGACACAGAAAACCACAGTAAATGATATTCATGGAAATTTTTAGCAGACATCATCGCACAAAGCTTTAGTACACACCTATTAAATCATTAGCAACATGGTAAACTGGACACAGATAACTCAGCCAGTGCAATAGCTGAATCATAACTATTTAGCACAGCGTAAACTTTCCAGTTTTAGTTTTAAAATCTATGAAGTTCATACAACTGCATTTAAATAAGAGTTTATTTACATTGAAAGCTTACCATAAAAATAACAGTAATTGCTTGGGATTGTGCATGTTCATATGGCACTGTTACAGGATGGATGCACAAATTCAGAGAAGAAAGGCAGAGCTTCAAAGACCTCCCTCATGCAAGAAGACTGAAGGAGGCTGTGAATGAGAGAACCATCATTGCTGTTCGTGAACTCATTAAGGAAAATTTACATCACCGTTCAGGTAATAAGTTTAGATGTCAGTGTATTAATTGGCAGTGTGGAAACAATTATTCATCAACATTTAAAGTTCTGAAAGATCTGTGCCAAATGGGTACCTTACAAACTGAAAGAACAGCAAAAAAGGCTAGAGTCAATTCATGCAAGGAGATGCTAGCAAAGTTTGAACCAAGTGGCCTCAAATGGTTAACAGACATTGTCATAAATGGAGACATGCCTTACCTGTAAAAAAAAAAATGATTATAAATGGCCAATACTACACCAACATTGTTTTGATGAAGGAGAAGAATACAACAACAGCTGTGCCAATGGTTTTCCTTCATGGCAATGACAGTGCTCACAAAACCTGGCAAAGTACAGCTGATCTGGAGAAGGAAAACAATCAATGACCCTATCTTGAATATCCACCTGATCTTGAACCATGTGATTTTTGATTGTTTCCAAAAATTAAAAATAAACTTGCTGGAAAGCCTTTTTCAAGGGTACAAGACCTTGCAAAATGTGCTGCATTCATTCAGAGTTGCAGAATATTCCCCAAAAGGAGTAAGCATAGACATCTGCAACTTTGCATAGATGCTGAAGGGGAGTACTTTAAAAGACAGTAAAAAATTTAAGTGTAATAGTTTTTGTTCTGCAGATGCATGCCAAGAACTTTTGAAAGCCCCCTCATAATTTTGTGTTTTTCACACGATGCAACATTTACTGTACACTATTTGAATACATGATTTAGAATATTCACTAAATTAGTATCAAAAATGTTTATATTATCAGAATTAACCTACAACTGCTCTACACTTGGTCTTCAAGACCCAAATTCTTTGTCATTTCACATATCATACATATAACCTACATCAGTATTTTTTAACAGTCCTCAGGGTCATAAAAGTTACATGTTGTCAAGGGCCAGAAAATTATGAGAACCTAGTTCTACAGCCTAACAATAACTTTAGTAATCTTTAAATTAGCAGTTCCCAAACTTTTTGAGTTTGGAACATATATTGATTGGAAAATAACATTGAACATATTTTGATTTGGAACATTATAAACACAATATTTTTAAAGTATGATACTGGTGGACTGGCAGGCATTATTCTATGGCCCAGCAGTGGGTCACAGCTATTGGGAAACAGTGGCCTAGAATGTTGGCAAAACAAAGTGCATTTTAGATACTAATTAGCAAATATTCTTAACTGAACATTAAAATGCAGCATGCAACAAGTAAACTAGTATATGAAAAGAAAACAACAATAGTTATAAATATCTACATTGATTTCTGATCAAGTATTAGTTTGATTGGCTGCAAACAAGAAAATTTTGGAAAAAGACTCTTTACTAATATTTCAGTACTAGAATTTGTTTTACTTATACTTTGAATAAATCAATCACTATTAATATCAAACTTATGTAGTAGTGCATAATTTATTCAAAAACTAAAAACAATGCTACTTACTTGAATTCCATGAGACCACCAGCCAGTTGTTCGATTTGATACACCAATAGTTGTAATAGCACTCTTGGCAAAGCTTTCAGCATCAGGAACAATGAAACTTGGACGCTGAAGGAAACTGCTAAATTTTACAAGGTTTGTTGCAATATAAGATGGAACAAGACTTTGTACAATGATCCCCTGATCTTTATATTCATATTCTAAAGCTCTCGAGAACCAATCAACGAAAGCCTACAGAAAACACAAGAAATACAAATATAAAACACAAATATTTAATAGTCATCTATCCACTAAAAATATCACTTGGGTTAGGGAACAACTGTAGAATAAAAAATCTGTCTTTGAGTGTTCAATTAAAATTTACTTTTGAAGGAAATCCAAACAGATTAAAATCTATTCCAATTTTGAGGGGTTTTTTTTTTACACTTGTCTAGTAACCTAGCTTAAATTCACTATACTTGATACATTTTTCAAATGGGCAAACAGTTTTCACAAGCTTATTTTGAAGCTTATATGCTTTTATTGAATTTCACTGCCTGGGTTTTATAACAAATGATAAACTAAAGCTACGGTGTACCAAAAAAAAAAAAGATGTTTTCACAACAGACTATCAGCATAATTTCATTAGAAATATTCATCTATCATGTCTTCTTAGATTTAAAAAACTATCCTTTAGAAATAAGCAAATGTGAAAAAAAAAACAATATTTGCCTCTCAGGATCTCTCTAAATCAAAATAAATAAATAAATAAATAAATACCCCCTCAAGCAGCTGCTTGCCACAGAGGTCTGACAGGAGCCTGTCGGTTTATATGCCACAGTAGGAGATCTGAGAGGATGGCAGGACCTCAGCAGAAAAACGACACACACATCCATGCCTAAATCCGGGGCTCGAACCCAGGTCCCTTAGATCAGTAGCCACGCGTGCTAACCACTCCGCCACGGGACGGCTTCTCTAACTCAGGCTCTTAGTTATTCACCAGTTAAGCTTAGGTAATGGTACTTCACACTTGGTAAGGTTATGAAGAAGCATGATTAGGTATTTTAAAATTAGGACCATGATATTAGGGTGAAGAAACATTAGATCATTTCTAAATTGATTAGGTAAGGTTATGAAGTTACATGTTGGTTTGTCCCTTCCCAGTACTTTAAATAGTTTGGTTTGAATAGCTTGCAGTTGTGGCCAATCAAGTTATTACTTTTAAAAACTATTTGTTTAAAAAAAATTATTTTCAAAACCCATCTTTTGAAAACTGATTTTTTAAAAACTTTTTCCCCATTCCTCCTACGGGAAGGGTGTGCAACAATATTTTCTTTTAAGAAATCCAATCCAGAAAGAATTTCGCATAAGTATTAATCAAATATTATTATTCACATTTCAAAACTTCCACCTGATTTGAATTCCATCATTTAAAGGGTGCTAAATTTAAAAAATGGCAAAGCTTTTCATCTTCCAAAAAATAACATTCTATATTTATCAAAGATGGCTGGACATTCTAGTTTTTTAAATTCACTTTCAAAATACAAGCTATTGTTATCACTTTATTATCTACAAACACTCAACTCTTTAGAAATCAACTAAAGACTATTTTTTGGGTTGAATAAGTCCAAATAAAATTTTATTTTAATCTTCCTAATCACCTGTCAACCACTAAATTTTGAAAATGACTACCTTTATTTTTTGTGAAAACTAGTATTTCAAATTTGGCAGAGGTGAATAATCTTCCTAATTCACTAATATTCTGGTTTCTTCTCATATTTTACAAATAATGAAATATTATCCATAAAATTTACAAATATAAAGAATTGTTAATATACATCAGTCCAATATACATCCATCTGCACTTACACTCCCAAAGAAATGTGGACAAAATCCTCTATACATTGAAAAATGTTCTGGCCTTACACTCTTGTAATGTAAATTGTAAAATTATTTTATATTATTATTACTCCAATTCAGAATATGCAATAAATTTACATTAAATAAAAAGTGGGTATCATGTTTTTACTTCCCCTTGCTCCACTATATCTCATTAACCACAGAGGGGAATTCATACAAGTAACCCAGGCTCTTTACCATCCTCCTCTCTATATCTTCACCAACCAGTAACATCTTAAAAACAGGAGTTTCAGAAGTGTTTTCAGCAGTGGGAAAAACACTGGGCTTGCTGTATTAGCTACCAATGGAGATTACTTTGAAGGGGATAACAGTGATTAAAGCCTAAAACCTACTTTTTTTTATAATACAATCCGAGAACTTTGTGATTGCAACGTATATTTTGCCTGGTACAAATACTGATTATAAAAAATGTATATGTTTGTAGTGTTTGTGTTACAATGAGTGAAGCAATATCTATCCCTAGCTAATTCTATTTTTTATCATAATAAAATTTCTGTTCTGCACTGCATGATAAAATCAAAAGATATTACAGAATGCATCCTCTGATACTGCTATTCACAATTTAAAGAAGTTGAACAAAAATACAAATATCTTCAGAAATCCTTTTTAGAATTTAATGAAAGTTTCAGAGGACATCTAGTATTACATATATTCTTTATTTCAAATGCAAATATTAATATATCAGAATACTTGTCCAATTATATAAAACTATAGACAACCACAGATATTAAAGTTAGCATTATTTAGCAAGGTGTACAATTACTCCTAACAGCAATACAGCTTGCACAATGAGCTCTCATGCTTCTTATAAGGTTATCTCATAATACAGAGGACAGCAAATCTCACTCCTCTATAAAAAAAAAAAGTATTTCTCAGTTCGTGGAGAGGGTTGATGACCTGTAATTGCAGGTTCCAAAGTACCCTATGCATATTCAATGGGATTTTGGTCTAGGACGTCACTGGCCAATCCATTCTCTGGATATTTTCACTCTCAAGGTATTTCTCCACTATCTGAGCTCTTTGTAAATGAGTGTTATTATCCATGAAAATGAATTCTGGCCCAATGACACCTTTAAAAAGTCTCGCATAAGACTAGGATCTCGTATCTATATCTTAGGGCAGTTAAAAGTCCCTCCTGAGAAGACATGCAGGTCAGTGCAACCATTGATAGTGATATCTCCCCCAGACCAACAAACCACTCCCACCAAAACAGTCTGCTTCCATGATATTTTCAGGGGTGATAATGTATCCCAGCTCTGTCCAGATACATTGACACTAAAAATCATTACTATTCTATATCACGATTCATCCAAAAAGAGAACCTGCCCCCCATTGATCATTGGTCCAATTGAGGAATTGCCAGCTCCATTCCAGTCATGCCCTCCAATGTGCTGAGATTAGTGGTGCTACAAGTCTTCTAGCATATAACCCTCTTTCAAGATGTCGTTGGGACACAATTACTCTGGAAACTGTCCTTCCTGTGGAGCTGACAGCTCTGATGCAAGTTGGCATGCTGACATCATTTATTGCACCTTGCAGTTAGGGAGAGAAAATGATCATCTTGAACTGTTGATTGCTCTGTGCCTACCCTGATTCATTCTTCTACAGCATGTTCTAATGTCTTGAAAACATCTCCAGAACCTGAAAAATTACACTTTCCAACATATCCTTAATCTTGCAATCTATATATGTGGCTGTTCTGCTTCCATCTGCTGGATAGCTCTCCATCTCTTACTATCATCCAAATGGTCCCTCCTTTGCATTTTAACAAAACTAATCTGAAACAATCAATAAAGCTGTTCTTAATCCATAATAAGAAGTGCCCATTTCTGAAGTTGCTTTTATTGCCAGTTTAATTTGCAAATGAAATCTTTTGCATTGAGAAACGCAAATTTAATAACGATAAATGCAAGTTATTTCCCACTAAATATCCTGTGAAACTCGTTAAATTCTGAAATTTTGTTCAACCTTCTTAAATTATACACAGCAGTGTATTTAACATTATTTCTTATGGAAGAAAAATGTCCAATGTACAAAAAAAAATTTAAGTCTTATTTTTTTCTGGTCTCTATCCTTAATGTATATTGTATGCCCTTTATAAATAAAACTAGAGGAATGCATATTACCTCTGGCACATATGGGGAATCCTGTTTTCAAAGAGCATTAAGTATTCCCTTTACCTACTCTTTCACTTCTTAAAACTTAATTTGAGCTAATGGATGATGGGGGAGGGGGGGGGGGGGTTGCAAATAGCATTTTATTAGCAATTATACAACATAAAAAGTATGTCTTTTATTTCTTAAGTTTATTCTGGTCTCTATCCTTAATGTATATTGTACCTTAATGGTACAATATACATTAAATCTCTATGGTCTCATGTACATTTCCCACACCCCTCTGAGAAAAGTGGGCAATTGTTGCTGTCAATGGAATACCTCTTGAAAAGCTACCACCAAAATTTCTATGTTATACTGTTACGAATATATATATACTTTCTACGTTATATTGTTACGAAAGTCATTAACAATTTTGCCATTTCCATATTTAGTGATCTGTAACAATATAAATTAAAACTACCTAAGCATTTGAAAAAAAAAATGATAATTATAATATTTCATTAGTATGAATTCAACTTCAAAGAGTTTTCCAATTATCACTTAAAAAAAAAGGAGTTGTGTTTTCTACCCTACTGCAGGTAAGGGATCAAAAGCCACTGTTTTCAAAGAGAACTTGGTAACCTTCGAATTCCACCATTAGAGGGTGCAATTATTGCTTTTGAGATATTTGGAAAGTGCAAATTATATTTCATCAATTTTTATCTAACCCTAAAAAAATTCTCATTTATCTCTAAAAACAAACAATTATCTTCTAAAACAAAAAATTGTATTCCAACTCATTGTTGACAATGGAAACTTCGTTACACCAACTGTGCTAGTATTGATATTATTTTCACTACCCCTCCCCCGACACACACCTTCCCTCAGTCATAAAGAGGAAACTGATGGGCTTGGAAAAGCCACTGACTATCAGATGGAACATAAAGCCATGGTCCTGTGTGCAGGAGAATCTTGTCCTGTGCATATTAAAGAACATGCTGAATAGTCTTGAGGGAAGTTTTCATCTCTTAATAGCTGTCCAGTGGGCTTCCACATTCTCCTAACAGCTTCCCCAACCTTCTTGGAGCCATTGGGATCCTTGTAATGGCTATTTAGCCCTTTGTGTGCACAAAAGTGCTGCTCAGAGGTAAAACAACCCAATCTTCCAAAAATATAAAATTATCTCAGCACTGTTTTGGTTCTTTCAGTCAATGCTTCTCTATAAAGCATTTCTCTGATCTCTGTATTCATGCACCTCAAACTACAATCCATAGATGTTTTGTGCAAAATAATCTAAAATCTTAGTTGACAATCTTTTTAGTATTTATACTTCATAATACACAATCACTTTGCATTGAAAGTGAGGCAATTGGGCAGAGAAGTAATTTGAAACATTAGCCTGTTTACTGTTAAATTATCAACAATTGTGCCAGTATATTGGCACTTTGACAGTAAGAAGGATAAGTAATATATAGGAAAAGATTGACAAGCCTATTATGAACCAGCCTAACATTACACGTTAAAGTACAGCATTTTGCTGTCACCTACCATACTCCAACCAAATGAAGTCACCCAAAATAAACCATATTTATATAAAAGATTATCTGAAAGAATATTTATCTAGTGTTATCATCAGCAAATGCTTTACACCATACTTACACACTTACAAAAACTGAAGCAGCTAGTGTGTGGAGATTCAATTAGTATTTAGAGAGCTAAACAGCACAGTCTAACTATTCTGGGTTAACTCATTCTAAATATTTTGAGCAACAGATGAATCTTTTGATTGGGAATCAATTTAAAATGTTTGACACTGTCCACCCACCTCATTTATGCTCTGCATTTTCCCTCAAACCTCCAGGAACATCCTTTCCCATAACTTTATTCAAATTACTATGTTGTACAGAGACAAACCAGCGTAACCTCTCTACATAAAATACTGTGTAAAGATGGATAACAACACCTTTGATTACATGAATAAAATGACAAGATAAAAGGTCTAATACCTAAAATGTTATGCAAACATCCAGAACCAAAATATTCAGACCTTCTGTTATCATGTTTACATTTCACTACCAGAGTAAACTTTATAGGAAACCAAACTGTTACAAAGCCCATTTAGTGTTCAGGTCTATTAACTTATTTCCCTATATTTTTCAGATTCTTAAAAATTTTAAAAGAAATTTCCATTCTTTTTACCATGTCATACATCACTGACAAATTTCACACAACACCTAATGAAATTACACTTAGCAAATTGCTCAAGAACAAAACCATTCAAAAGAACAGAAGCATCAACCATTTAAGCTGGTTTTATAACTTTAGTTTTCTGCATTGATCACTGCCAGCCTCGTCAACATCTCTAATGGTAGGCTCCCTACTGAAAACTATTTGCTATGAAAGGCAAAGCATCCATTTAATCTAAATCAGATATTTGCCTATCTCTAAACCATTTAATATCATAATAATAACAACTGAAGTAAACAGAAAGGGTGATAAAATGCTACCTTGCCTACATTGTAATGTCAAACCAATTACTACAGGTTTTACCAACTCTTCCACACAATTCAGTATTACTATCAAGTGTCATCATTATGCTGATTAACTTTCAGATAGTCCATAAGATCTTACAATCAACTACACTTGTTTCCATAAATTAGGGAAAAAAAGGAGAAATCTCGCGATAATTCACCAAAAAATTGTGTGATCCTCACCAAACTTATTCTACATATATTTATATAAAGATTTTACAAACTTGTTCATGTAACAGTGAAGTAATGTCGAGTCAGCATATCATATGCAAATTAGTCTAGGTTGTGTCAATTTGTGTAATTGGATAGCGGCATAAAAACAGGTGTTTTGGAGTGGATCGTTATTTTGTGTTGTAAATGTGAATAAAGAAATTTGAAATAGCCATTTTGTAGGAATGACCAAGACATCATTTGCCAAATGAACTGTGGTGGAGAGCTATTGGCTGGCTCAAAGCAAGCCAAAGTCAGATGTGGCACGATGGTTGAATGAGAGTCCTTCTGTGATCCACAATGTGGTGGAATCAATTTCTTAGCACAGATTCCATATTCCAGAGGTTTAGCCGAGGAAGGGCTAGAGTTATGACCGCTAAACAAGACCAATATCTGCAATTAACAGCACAAAGGAGCAGGATGTCTACTCCCTCTCAGCTTCGATCCTCTTGCAGCAGCCACTGGGAGGGTTGCATCAGCTTCTACTGTATGTAGAAGGCTTCATGAGGGAAGTCTGTACGTTAGAAGGCCAGTAACTTGTATACCCCTCACATCATGTCACAGGAGAGAGTGGTTGAATTGGGCATGCACGCATATTAACTGGACAGAAGAGCAATGGAAGTCCATACACTTCACAGATGAATTCAGATATTGCTTGCAGAGTGATTCTGGACATTGTTTGATATGGAGAGAACAAGGTACCCGCTATCATTCCAGTAACATCCGTCAAAGAGACAGTTATGGTGGAGGTAGCATTTGAGTTTAGGATGGCATTTCCTTGGGTGGACCATAGTTCCCACTGGATATTAGACCGAATTTGAAATAAATTACCATTAAATAGTATCTTATGGCACATTAAGGGTTAAGAGACAAATGGAAGTCTTCGGCCAAGGCCAAACAGCATGTTTTTTAATGTGCAAGATATGGTTTTCCTGCACACAGGGTCATGACTTAATGTCTCATCCAATGGACAGTGGCCTTTCCAAGTCCATCAGTGGCCCCTTTTCGACTGTGGTTGGGATTTATGAAGATAAATCTTAATTTCTAATCACAGGTTGGACTCTAATCTGGGAGTTGCAGATTATGAACCTGGCTCACTACTGACTAAGCCAACATCCATCCCATTTCAATTGGCTTGTAAATGGCCAAATGCAAGCAAGTTGTACCTTAATAGTCTATGGCTGCTTTAAGATCTTCTACATGAAACTGTTAGTCGTTTATCTGCTGAGGTCCTGCCATCCTCACAGACCTTCTACTATGGCATATAAACTGACAGGCTCCTGTCAGACCTCTGTGGCAAGCAGCTGCTTGAGGGGGTATTGATTTTAATTTTAAAACATGAAACTGCATTTTGCCAGTCTAGCTATCAAGTTAGTTTCTTTTTCAATTGCTCCCTTAAGCATTTGTTAAGCTTTTAGTAATACTATCCCATCAAGATTATTAGGCTGTTGATTCAGTTTTCCTCTTACATCTGAATAGTGCTACTAGCTTGAAATACAGTTTGTTTAAAGTAAACTCACTCTTCCTTAATTTCAGTTGTAAGTAAACCACATTTATTATAAGGAACTACCATGGTAAGTTTTGGTTATTTCTATCTTTCATAGTCTCACTATTAATGGCAATTCTTTTAGGCTTTGCACATTTCTTTCCCTTTTACATTAACAAATAGTTTGTGGTCTCAGACGTTTTCAGTCAGAGTTTGCTAAATGAGAGTAAGAGATTATATTAGAGTAAGTCAATTTAAGATAAACGATCCCTGTCACTTTTATTTCAAGTACTTGTTAACCACATAATCACTAAAACAGATTGGCATTTGAAAAAAAAAAGTATTTGGGTTTGGATTATTTTACCTCTGAGTGGCACTTTTTGCACACAATGAGCTAAATGACCAGGTTACAAGGATCCCCAAGGGCTTAGAGAAGATTAGGGGAGGAAATCCACTGGACAGCTGTTGGGAGACAGATGTGCAAGACCTAAAAGAATTGCCATTAATAGTGAGATTATAATAGATGGTAGCCTCCTGTCAAGGCCATCCCTTGTGTTCTTTAACACACAGAGTATGGTTCTCCCACACATGGGGCCATGACTTAATGTCCCATTTGATGGACAGTGGCCTTTCCTAGCCCACTATTTGTTCAAATTATTAAACCAATTCTAATTTACACACTGTATAGCATCTCATCAAATAAGATCCAACCTTTTCCAGCATATTTTTTCATAATATCCACCTAATTAATAATTACACAGTTAAGAAATTACACTCGTCCCTTGATTTACAGGGTCACAAAAATGCAACCAGTTTTATTTTGCATGGTCAAGAAAGTACAAACAGTTTTAGCTTACATGATTATTATGGACTGTTTTACACAGTACTAATTTAGTATTTTATGTATGTAGATATATACATATTATGAAGTACCAATGGTATAACATCAAGAGAGACTATTTAGAATGTCATTCTAAAGTAAAAAAAAAAAACCAACTAAATTGTTTTAGATGATACTATTATCTATTCTTGTAAACGATAAGTTCCTATATTAATCATCATCATCATCTGTAACAACATATCTTTATATTCTTTTGATAAAATTGTATTCTTGCCATTTAATGCAATCTGTCTCATGACATCTTTATTAAATACAAACCATTTTGAATTGGCAGTGAAATCCAACTTTTCTAGATTGAATTCTTTCAGGGCAAGTAAAAACAGTGTTTTATTTCATTTTTAGCAGCAAGTTTAACTTTGTAGACAAATTACATATGCTAAATACAACTGATTCATAAGTATGCCATTTCATAAAATATATTAATTTCACAAAATAAAGCATTAAGTGTTGGTGTAAATGCTTAATTTCTATTAAGTTTATAATACCTTCATTCAAATTTTGTCTTCAAATTTGATAGTGTACATCGACATTAAGGACGACATGACATCGACATTAAGGACGACATGATAAAAAAAGTGAGAGAAATTAATCTAAGTTATTTAATCTAAACTAATGCAAGTAAAGTACAAAATAATGCTACATTAATATTTATTATTACTGCTGAACTTCAAGAAAAATATAAATAGAACTTTCAATGCGTTTTAATAATAACTTTTAGGAATCCCCCTTTCCCCCCATAAGTTAGTCTTGATTTGCACAGTAATTTTCTGGAATCTATAATGTAAATCAATGGATGGGTGTAGATAGAAAGCTTATTTTTACCTTGGAAGCTGAGTAGACAGCCATCAATGGGAGTGGATTGAAAGAGGATATGGAAGACATATTCACAATAATTCCTTTTTTCCTAGTGAGAAAAAAAATCGTATTTATGTTCATTTTGAAATTTTAGACAAGTTTCTATTTTTTTTTTATAAAACAATAGAAGAGACAAATTCTTATATCTAAGGTACAGTATTTATAAATGAGCATTCAAAAATTAAAACACAGACAAGCAAATTCATCTTCAAATGATGTGCATTTAGAAAGAACTTGTAGCAAGAGCAACTAATAAAGAAATTAACTTATACTCTATCACAAACTCTGGAATTACTATTATTTCAAATTCATAATTCCACAATAGTACTCTGAATTTTCAAATTTTATAAATTAAAATTTCATAAATTATCTTCAAACAACATGCTTATTCTCCTAAGCTGTTCCTTTTATGCAATTTGGTGCACAAGATGACAGCTGTGTCATGAATGGTCAGGAAAAACAATTTGCGACAATAACTGTCCTTCAGAAACTGTTCTGAACCCTTCAGAATAAATATCCCAACAAATTTATACAGTACTTAATTCTCAACCATACAAAAGCACCTGAAAAATTGAGATTTTCATATTACAGTTAAGCAGCAATCACCTTAAAATAAATAGGGGAAAAATTTCTTAAGAACTGTAAAAAATGATAACAGAATATTTGTGGCATTTTTGTATAAGAATACACTTATGTATTTACTCAACTAGTAATTACATATAAATCTACTGCACTTTGTTATTAAAATGGTGAATATTTAAAACATTACAGCACATGACATTTGAATACTATGACTGGAAAAAGTAATATCTTAGAAAATGCACAAAAAATATTATTTACCTTTGAACCATCTGAGGCATGACAATGTATGTCATAATTGTAACAGATGCTATGTTGATGTTAATAAGGTCCCAGATTTTCTATAAAAAAATTTTTTTTTTTCAGTTTCAACCAATACCTAAAAAATAATTTAATTATACCAACTAGACATTCATAAATGCAGAGATATTCAAAGTTTCAAAATTAACGTATTTTAAAATTTGCATTTCAATATTGGCGAGGTTTTTTGTGTCACATTCATACCCATTCATGCTAGGTTTAAAATTATCTAAACTTTAAAACATGTAAAAAATTCAACACATATCCTTTGTCATGAATATAGGCAACATAGGTGGACTAAAGGCACCTTCACACTTACTGTTCACCACATTGCAAATGGAGCAAGCAGTGGAGGATGAGTTTTCAAAGATTGTGCGTCTTCTGGGTCAGCAGTTAAGCATCATATCCATTTTGCAAGCCATTGCTAGACTGCAGCTGGAGTAGGTTCAATTTTTATTCTCACTATTCAATTTTTATTCACACCATACAGTATGCAAACAAAAGCCAATCAAATGTCCACTGATGAATGATGTAGCTAGAATAGCTATGTCAATCTGAAGTGTGCTGTCTGACATTTTTGTTTCCATTCATCATGTACATCAGTGTTGTTGGTGAAGTTGCCCTATCTACCAAATTTTTTTTTTTAACTATTATTATTTTGAGTTTGGTGTTCAGTGATAACTCTTCTAATCACCCAAGGAACAATTACAGAATGTTTAAATTCCTTGCTGTTCCAGTTCAAAGAAAAACTGGTAGAAAAAATTTGGTGGGAGTAATGGGACAAATATTTGTGGCTATTCCCTCTGTATTTTAATGTTGTTTTATGTGACATATCACTTATTAACTGATGAATGATACCTAGTGTTGGTTATTGTTATTAGCAATCAAGTTAAATTTTGTTAGTTCTTAATGTATGCATGCAGCAGTCTTCAGTCATTGCTGCTTGAAGATATCACTTTTCATACAGCATGATGAAAGCCAACACTACTGGATGTCGTAACTCTGCTAGGAATCAGGGAGGCCAATTTTGGATTTGCTCACAAAGTAGCAATAACTATTTTCGGTACATAAAGGAACAAAGTTGCAGCATAGGTAGCAGATATTCTACAATATTATTGTGAATTAATCTAATCACTAAAACTTTTTGATGTTGTAATGGAAAATAATTCATATTAATATTAAAAAACTAAATCTCTCATTTTTAGAAATTTGAGACATTTATTATACCAAAATTTAAAGTTTATGTTAAAAACCATTATTCTAATAAGTTATTAAATCTTCAAATAATTATTCAAATTTCCAAAATATTTATAACCAAGACTTCAAACTGAACACTGAGAAATAACTGCCTTGAACAACTATTTTACTTAACTCAACCTGAATCCATTCTATTCTTGTCAAGAGATATGAACAAAATAATTTGGGTCAATTTTAAAAAAATTATTTTTTGAAATATATTTTAGAATACTGCTTTTTATACTCATATATTTATAAAAATGGTTATTTATTTTCCATAATTAGTTTCAATATCGGAAAGCCTGTCAAAATTCAGTAGCAGGCAAAAAACTGAAAATTCAAAATGGTGAACTAAAAAAGATTTGGGGGAGGATAAAGTGGTTACAGGTTTCAAAAATCATGTTCTAACATAGTTAGGGACTTTAAATTTCATTAAATGGATTACTTGTTTATTAAATATAAAGGTTCCATGTGATTGTAGGGAGGGCTCAAATATAAGAGCTTCAATGAAAAAAAACAAAGCTGTTGGTTCCATGGCTTGAGAAAGTTTAAAAATCCCTGGTTTAGAGTGCTGGTTTACAATTTAGCACTGCACATTTTTGGCAATTTAATCATGGCAATTTTGCCTCTTTCAGTTAAACTTGGAGAAGATAGTTAAAAGTTATCTAAAGTTCATTGGGGGAAAAAAATAATTATGTCATCATATGTGCAAATTTTTGATTGCAAAATTACTAGTTAGTAATTAAAAGTTAATATGAAAATTTTTTAATGATAATAGCAGAAACTTACTAAGTGAAAATTGATGTTCAAATCAGCTATTAGGCGATTATGCGACATTTATTCAATCTTCCAGATTCAAACATGTTCCAGTTATGTGTTAATTGCTATAACCATTAGAACTGAAAGTGGCAATTTATACTTGATTAAATAAGGTATGTTGCATATGAGAGCACTTCCTATTGCATTAAATCATTGGAGAATACAGTTATAGAAATTAAATGGACTATATGGTATCCTATGACATTTGACCATGTTTAACATGTTTGGGTAAGCAAGAACGTAAAATTCTGAAGAAAGTAAATTCAATCAACAAAATGGTGCTATTACACATGGAAGACATTATTTTCAATATTCCTTTCAGTACCTACAATTACAAACCTTCACTGAAATTTCTTCCCATAAATTTTATAACTATACTTTTTTTTTTTGAGAAATATCTATTGTATTCTAAACCAATGACGACATTAAGCTACAATGGTAAATTTGTCATTGATATTCATAATGGTGAAATAAATAACATTTACAATGTCTGGAAAAAAATTGTTTCTTTAGTTTTTGAACTTTAATACTCTTAAAAGTTGCATCACAGGAATTGTTTTTTGTCATCACTTCAGTTGCATTTTTAAAGATTGCAGATTTAAAAACAATATTACTCCCTTATTATGCTCTCCCATCTTGGGAGGTGCTGTTAAAAAAATTCAATAATTATTTGTTTTGCTGATTAACAGTTATGCTATGAAAATGATTATTCTACCTCTGGACATTTTTTTCTTGAAATTTTCAAATCAGAGATTATATTTTTTTTTGAAGGTTTTAATTCACGTTTCAGAATTATCTATAATTTAATGAAAGCAAATATCCATATTGCAGAAAAGAAGATACTAGTAAGCTAATATCACGTATATTCAAATCTAAACTTAAAACAGCATTTCATATACACTGAACTCAGGTTAGCCAATCAACTAAGTTCCTAGGAAAATTGAGTATTAATATGTTTCTGTTAAAAAAATAATATTTAACTCTTTACTTCTGATGAAATAAACAGAATTGTTATTGGCTTGAATTGTACTACTTTGAATTTATCACTAACTATGCGATATAAAATTAATTATAAAGCTGCATCTGTAAACAAGGCTTCTTTCACAGATGCTCAACATGCTTGTAATCTTCAGGACTCAAAAGTATTTAAAAAGTTATTCATTTGATATTCAAGAAATCTAGAACAATTAATGGTGCTTTACAAGTTTTAACCACTTAAATTTATTTCGTTGAAGCAATACTTTATGCAGTAGTAAAACTTGTATTCACTGTGTAAACATATTTTTGTAGTAACAGTATTATTAATCTGAACATGATTTCTGTGTTAATGAATTAGAGAAAAATACTTGCTAAATGAAACAAATTTTTAGGAGCTTCAAAGTACATGTATATTTGACAATGTGAAGCATCTCATTTGATAATCAACTAGATGTCTGCATTTCCCTCTGTATTGTTTATATTTTAAAGAAAGGTTGCAAGGACTAAAAAAGGAATACAAAACTGCAACATTACTACTAGTGGTTTGAAGGCCAACATGAAATCTTAGACAAACTTTTCATTTTAAAGCACGATTAAATCTGAGTGGTTACATCAATAGCAGATAACTTTTACTTTTGGACACATACACAAAATTGACAGAAGATTGGTTTGATTTAAGCTAGCATATTTTACAGCTATGTATATCAAAATCTCTGCACTTAAATGTGAATAACTAGCGATACGTATTCATTTAGAGATCTGTTGACATCACTTTCCAGAGATTCATTTTATGTAGCTGTAAGATGATGTACCAAATGGCAGTTAAGGAATTGGCTACTCCCTTTAAGATGGTGTCTGGAAATTTGTTCAAAAATTTTGTTCCGACAAAAATTTGCTTGAAACAGAAATAGGTTCAATGGAAATTTGTTTGAAATGGAAAGTTGTTTGATTCTGTTTTGAGCAAATTTCCATCAAAGTTATTTTTTCGAAAAGTGTCGGGAAAATTGCCTCTCTCCAGTGTGAAAGGGTTAGTTGGGTTTCTTTACCTCTGAGTGGCACTGAGTAGAAATATTTTAAAAAACCTGAAAAAAAATGGGCCCTTCCCCTTTTCTACTATTTTCTAACAATCACTACACTAATCATCAATCTCTTTACATATCAATGCTTTAAATTCTGTCTGAGATAGGTCACATCAACCTAAAATTTGTCACAGAGTAGGTTTAGGAAAAAAAGTATAGTTGTTGTAAATACTCAAATTTAAATTTCAAACATAATTCCTCTTCTATAAAGCTCTGAATTTAGCTTACAAGAATACTGGAAACTAAAACGTACACAGTGTCCATATTGTCTGTAAAACAATGTGCTTTATTCTGCCTAATCTAAAATTAAGCCTTCTCCTTTGTCACCTCTCCCCCCCCCCCCCCACTTCCAATGATTCTTCAGTAACAAATTAACCTTATAAAGGAGTATGTCTTCTAGCTGCCTCTCAATAGTCCTCAATTCTCGAACTTTCAATAGAATGTTGGTCAAACAAATTTCAATTTCTAACAAATTTCTGTCAAATAAGTTTCAAAAAAATAAATCGCACCGAACCTTTAAAAGACAGGTTTCACTGATCCAAAATATTTATTGGTTACCGATGCAGTCATTCAGATGAAGATACAATATCTGAGGAATGTTTTATTTACATTTAAGGCTAGGATTCAAGGCTTTATTCGGATTGGCTCTTGCAATTTTCTGTTCAAACTTAGTATGATATGCATTGAAACAACATCAACAGATATGCAGTGGGTTACATATCTGCTTTGGTATTTTGCAAGATTTCTAGTGTTGCATATCAAATTTTTTGCTACAATCCAGTTATACCCGACATTTTAGCCACATTTTGTCGTAAGAACACCTCGATAATTGTGTGATTTCTTACAATATTTCCTCTTAATTCTTTGCAGTCCAATTTTTCCTCCCTATCCACTCATACAGTCCAATATTGGACTGAAATGGAGAAACAGCAAAGTCAGAATGAGTCCAACATAGGATCACAAAGTGTTAAATACGAAATAGATCAAAGTGATTAATTACATCAGTTTTTACTGGGTAATTTACACTATTATTCTGTATTTGTTCATATGATGAAAGGTATAGAGGAAAAATTGTCTTTAGTCTGATGGGATCCGAACCCATGACCTCCTGATAACACATCAGGTGCAGACAGTTGAAAAATCATCCTCTATTTTGATCTTAAGCCTTATGCCATAGGTTTAGCCTCAAGAAGCAGTTTTTGACTGCATTTGGAGACTATTCATAAGAGTCATAAAGGCAAGCTCGTATGGCAAAGATCACCAGTTGGGTCACAGGAGTGACCCAACTGGCATATTTTTTTCTTTAATAAATCTGAATTCTAATTATGCAGTAAAAATTGATGAGCTGTAGATACAATTAATAACTTTATGGTAACTAGTGATGTGTCAAAACATTAGAATTGAGATTTGTTAAAAAAAAAAATGCCAGTTGGATTGCTCCTAAACATGATCATCATGTGTGCTTGCCTGGATGGCTCTTAAGGATATGAGTCTCCAAATGCAGTCAGACTTCTTGAGGCTGAACCTATGGTGTAAGGCTCAAGATCCACAACAGATGACAATTGTTCAATGGCTGGGAGCTCAGAGCACCCGACATCAGGAGGTTGTGGGTTTGGATCCCACCCGACTAAAGACTTTTCCTCTATACCTTTATCATCAAAATAAATACAGCATAATAGTGTAAATTACTCAGTAAAAAAAAACTATGTTAGTCTACAAAGCTTTTGGTGACCTTTTTCTTTTTAGATACATAGATGAAAACTAATCCTTCAAGTATTCATCCATCATGCTCCATATACATCTACTGAATATTTATCACAGACTAATAATAGTAATACTCAAAAATATAATTGTTCAAAGTAAATTACGGTTTTAAACTTTTATGTTTAGTGTTCATTATTGCATAAAACTAATTCAGTTAATTGCAACATATACTAACCTGTTCAGGTACATCAAGAAAGTAACTGGGATAATCATACATTACTCCAACATTATTTACTGCAAAGAAATACATTATTTAAATGTATTATAAATTATTTTGCAAAGGTAAGGCAGAACAGAAAAAATTGGAACCAAAATTAAAATTGCAGATAAAAAAAAACTGGCACAAAACAGCATGTACACTTTAGAATACCCAACCCAGAAAACGTAGTTTTGCAATTGTAGATGCAAAAACAAAAGATATATAAAAAATTATGATTACTAGCTTAAGGTTATTTTGCACACAAGAATTTATTATGCTATAAATTCATGGATATCTTTTACCAACATAACAAACAACCAACTAATAGGAGCTTTAAAATTAATAAACTCCTTCAACCACTCTCACATAATAGTAATGATGGTAATCTAGTACTGATTACCATCCATTACTAGTAGTCTAGTAATGGATGGTAATCTAGTAAATTTTTTTTTCTGTTAGAAGCTGTTTTCATGCATAGATATAAAATCAAGAAACTTCTAAAAACTAGTACACAAATGACAATTATCTGAACTTAGGTCATATATACTTCAGTACTAAAGAAAAATTTCTTCTGGAGCGCAATTTTGGCACGGTTTGCTTCACTTGCTAACCTATTACTTAATAAAATAAATAAATACCCCCTCAAGCAGCTACTTGCCACAGAGGTCTGACAGGAGCATGTCAGTTTATATGCCATAGTACAAGAACTGAGAGGATGGCAGGACCTCAGCAGAAAAACTACACATACATCCATGCCTTACCCGGGGCTCGAACCCAGGTCCCCAAGATCAGCAGCCAAGCGTGCTAACCACTCGGCCACGGGACGGCTATACCTATTACTTAGAGAACCTTATTTTTCAGAAAGAAAAAAAAGCACAATATATATCTCAAACAAGGAATAAGAAACCATAAAGATATTTTTTAACATGAGATCTTATTCATTTCCATTCCATAAACATTTATTGTTTACAAATAGCAAAATACTTTTGGTTTCAGTTTTTTAACTTTGGCAGTTTCTTCAATGAGTTGTTGGGTTGTTTTACCTCTGGAGTGTCACTTTTTTGCACACCATGGGCTAAATGGTAAGGTCACATGGACCCCCTGGAACAGCTGTTGGGAGACAGATGGTAGCCTTCCATCATGGCCATCCAGCGTTCTTTAACGTGCATAGGGTATGGCTCTCCCACACATCCCATCTGACGGACAGCAGCCTTTCCAAGCACATCAGTGTCCCCTACTGACCGTGAGCAGGATGGGAAATTTTGCAGAGATATATCTCAACACTGACCCAACTGGGACTCGAACCTGGGAACTACAGAAACAAGCCTGGCGCACTACTGACCGAGATATCCCCCCCCCCTCAGTCCTCTTCAATGTGTACGAAGGTTATTGAGTATTTCGCATATTTTCTGGTTTAACATTGTCAGCAGCTAAAATCAGATATTTTCTTACTGCTTACTTATTAGCATTTGAAACTTTTTTCAATCTGTTTAGTTATTAATTTTTGTTTTTTAACATCATCAGGAATATACCGTGGCTCTCTTAGTGGCATATTTCTTGCAGCTTTTGGGGTCAAAATTCTCTAGGATGACACATTACATGCAAAATTTATGTAATTTGGGTTAAATATTTTTCCAGAAAGTTATATTTCTCTCAATTCATATTATTTTTTTTGAATTGGCCTCGCACTAAAAGAGAAAAAAAAAAAAAATCACACCATATCTTATTTCTGATGGCTGATTGACCCTCAATTCGAATATAACATTTATGCTTTGTGGAGAGGAAACAAGATCCATCATTTTTTAATTTTATACTGATAGTATGTGTTCATAAGCAAATATAAATTTTTTTACATTACTGCAGACAACGGACATAACCTCTACCAAATCATCGTCATCAATCAACTCATCAGGACTCGTGCAAAGGAAAAGTTCATTTGGTTTTGAATAAAAACAATTCAGTGGATAATCATGGATGACGACAAAAAAACTCCCACTCCCGATTGTTAGAATCTTGCAACCGAGGTCCCCACTCCAAGCGACCTTCTCAAGGGTCAATGGACACGCATCTCACTAGAGTGTCCAAGTTCAGCCAGGGGGGAGAGGGGGAAGGTTCCTTGGTAACATATTGCTTTGATTGGGGGAACAGAGGCCTGAGTGCTTGGAGTCACTTGAGGCAACTGCTAGAATGGTGGACTGCCAACTGAACATAGTACAACCACTGCTATGCACCTTTTCGACCACTTCGTATTTAAAGCATATATATAGAATCTAGGAAATTAGGTTTAAGAATGGAGTGTAATAAACATAATTGCAGTTAATTTTTTGAGGAAATTTGATTAGGAAATAAATTATTTTCTAAAAATATTGAGCATTACAGTAATGAAATGATACAAAAGGAAAAGTAGTGCCATCTAGTGTCTGTAAGGGAACATATTTCATGGTTAAATATCTAAAAAAAATTTTTTTCTATTTTTGACTCGGCCATAAATTTATTTTGAAGTTTCTGTAATCCACTACAATTTCTCTAACTCAAGCAATCTTTCATTTATGTGTAGCTGTGACCCAAAAATATTTACCATTGCAGGTTCACTTCCCCTTAAGCAAAAGTATTTGAATACACATCCACAAAGTGATTTTAAAATAGAGTTAATGGGTCAGAATGCACATAGAACCATTATTTCCATAATTAAGAATATGCAACTGCTTACCTAAAATTCCTATTTCCTTGTCTTCAAGTTTTTCAGCTATGTTAGAATATATTTCCCTACCTTGAGAAAAATCGGCTTGGATGATACAAGTTTCAACTTTAAAATCTTGCTCTGAAATTTAAACACATTGTTAATGAATAACATATAGAGCATTTATTAACATTCAAGCAGTCAGCATTCAGTTCCTACAACAGTAATGGACTATCATGCTCCAATGATGATTCACCAAGTTTTCACAGTGATGTAGAATACTTACATCAATAAGAAATTTTGATATATTGGCGATGCTTTATGGTATATTACATGCATAATGCAGTGTTCATAACAATTTGGCCAGGCAGTGTATCCCAGTGTACAGTGATTTTATGACCATATGCTTGTTATTTTATTCTTTTGCGATTGAGGACACTGGCAATAGTTAAACTGTAAAACTTTTCAATGTCCTAGACAATATAAATTACAAAAGAAGGACAAGCACAGCATAGTAGTGTTATATTTATGTATTTATACATTTCCGAGTTGCAAATAGCAGTTCACTGAAGTAAAAACTTCTAATCATAATTATTTTAGTTACATTATTCAAAGCATTTCCTATTATTGCAAGATTGCAACTGCAAGATTAGATTTTCAAATTTGGTCCACGATTGAATTAGGCAATATGATCTGCACTCTCATAAACCAGATAGTAAGGATCACCTTACATGTATAATACACAGACTGTGGGGATTGTACACCATCAAAACTGTTTTTTCTGCTAACTTTTCATATATTTAATTATACTAACTTAGAAAAATGTAATATTATGCTTTATACTACAATTGAAGCTCACCTATTTCTCTTGCGGTTGCTTCTAATTTGTCTATGTTTCGACTGATAATAATTATGTTCAAGTTTCTTCGAGCCAGTTCACGAGCATATGCCTTTCCAATGCCATCTGTTCCTCCAGTGACAACTGCAAAAAATATGACTAATTTAAAGTACAACTTACTTCACTATAAATAATCCAAGACAACAAAGATTAATAATGATAAATGCTAATTCCCTAAGGGTAGGAAAACTGTATAAGAACATACTTAGTTTAATTAACACTTGCAGAAAAGTAAACTAATAATATCTTTATTTCACTAGAATAAAGTGTAAAAAAAAAAAAAGCAAATACTGAAACATAAAATACAAATATCGTCACCACAATTGTAACCAAGGGGTCACTAGACATTCAGATACTTGGCATCTTTGTAGCTTAAATAATAGGTTATGTGCAATTAACATAAATGATATGGAAATTAATACTCACATCTTCCTCTGTTACTAAATATACAATAAAGAAACTGAAAATTGTAAAACTAACAATATTAAATTACGACCAAAGAGAATGAGGCTAATGAAATGTGACAAAGAACTCAAAATTATACTTAAGTATTTCTGATAATTTTTGTTAAAATTTTGACAGGTTTCGTATCTAAAGAATTATTTAATCTGAGCAACATATAAAAATGTCTCTGTGTTGTACTTTTCTGTGTCATTGGCACCTTAAATAAGGAACCACATCTTAAATTTTGCTTACTATTGTATAATGATTGCATGCAAAGAATATTGCAAAATACTGGTAAAAATGGCTATTGGTCTATAATTTGAAAACAAATTTCAATCTCCAGACTTATATAAATAGGTAATCATAGCCTTTATTATCACAGCCAATTTAAAAGGCTTATCACGGCCTTTTTAAATCGTCAATAAATATTCCACTTGTAAAGGATTCATTCATCATATAAACTATGAAATCTAAATGATATTTACTAATAATCTATCACTTTTACAGTTATGCTATCAACTCCAACTGTCTTTCTAGCATTTGTTTTTTTATAATATTGTAAACCTCATTAGCTGTAGTTTCAACTAAGAACAATAGAAGTAGGTGCATTATTCTTATTGTCTGAATGTAATATGTTATCTTCAATAAACATTCCACAATTAATGAAAGGACTATTCACAGAATCACCTGTGTGGCATAAATCAATGGATTTTGGCAATATTCTTTGCATGCAATCATTATCCAAAATTTTATCAATACATTTCAACTACTTTCTTGAATAAACTTTCTTCTTAAATTCTTTATAACAAAAATTTTCTTTAATTCATTTGATTTTTCACCAATTTATTCAAATTTTCATACATTGATGATCTTGAGATAAAAAGGGAGTATCTTTTATGCTTCATATTACAATATTTCTTTCAAATTAAGCAAATAATTTTGTCAGTTATCCATTCTTTTTTCCCCATAATTCTTTTTAATGTGAAATTTACTCATACTTTTAGTGAAAGGCCATTTCTGTAAATATTTTATAAAGAGTATTAACATTCAAGTTTTCAAGACACATTAACTTTTGAAAATTATGTTTAAAAAAAAAATTACAAACTTACATAGTCAATTACTTGGAATTCATTCCAAGACACATTAACTTTTGAAAATTATGTTTAAAAAAAAAAATTACAAACTTACATAGTCAATTACTTAAATTTTTTATTTGGTACTTTAGATTTTTGTAAAATCCTATTTGAATACCTAATATTAAGAAACAAGGTGCTTTTGATTCTAGATGCTTATGCAGTACCTTGGTTATTAGATGGTTCAACTTTGTAAGTAATGATAAGGTTAGGCAGAGGAGTCAGCAACTTCCTTTGAGCAGCATATTGTGTGGAGAGGGATTCCATTGGTTTAGCCATGTTGCCCATATGCATAATTATAGATTAGCAAATAGGGTTATGAACAGTGTGCCTAAAGGACTCAGAAAGAGGGGAAGACCTAGATTGTGGTGGGCAGGCAATGTCAAACAGGACCTTGTTAGAATTGGTGTACAATGGCCAGATGCAGCAGATACAGCTCAGGACAGATACATTTGGAAAACTCAATTGCACAATCTAGTTGACCTCCGTAACCCATGGCTGCCTGAGGATGAATATTAAGCAGTAATGGAAAATGATCAGTTACACTAGTTTCACATAAAGCAACCTCTTATGTGATGAGTTTGTTTTTTCTCTAAAACATGGTCTATACAAGTTGAACTGTTCCCCCACAATTCTTGAGGGTATAAATAATGTCTTAAACCCATTCTGACATGCAATCCTTATATTCATTTACATAACTTCCATCTTTAAATAAATCAATGTTCATATCACCAATCTCATAAATGGTAATACTTTTTATATCTTTCATAATTGTGTAATATTTGTAAACAATTCAATGTTGTAAGCACAAGACAAATTCTATCTTCATATTCATGTCAGAATGTACAAAGTTTGATAAAGTATTCTTAATATACACAATTATATTTCCAAATCAATAACTAAGGAAACTAGTAAACCCTGGAGTATTATAAAGGTTAACCTCATAATTCTTTACCCAGATCTCAATTAACATAATCAAATCTATATTTAGGAGAGTTCAAAAGTACTAAAAGTTATCAAAATTTTGGTTAATATTTCATGTTGTAATGTAGAATTAAAAAATGAGATTCATTCATTTCTACATAATTCTTAAAACCAGAGATATTCTTTAATATTTATTTTATTCTTCCATTAAGTCTTAATATTCTGTAAATCTCTCACTTCGTATTCTATATATCCTCACATTAGTATCTTTTGGAAACATTTTATTATCCTTGATCCATGCAAACTGATATTCATTGTTCATTTTAAACTGCTTAGTTAAGCAAAAAAAAAATGTTAGTGATTTTGGCTAGATGCTCATTTAAGTAACTTCTTATCCCCAAACTTGACATTAATATCCCTAGCTGAAATATTTTGATATTCTTTAGCTTTCTTTAACTACAAATCTCTAGGTTGAATCTTACTATAATTGGTCTACTTTGTTTTTATTAATTGTAGGCACTCTATGTGCAGCTATAACACTATCCATGTCAGAGATTTCCAATTCTTTAAAATATTTTTTCAAAATATCGGGTATATTTTCTTTAGGATCTTTGGTATCTCTACAATTTCTACATTGCTTGCTCTAGATCTTAATTCTAAGTCATTTAAACTTCCAGTTATCTCTTAATTCCTTTCTAAGCATTTCATTTTCATTATGCAGTTTTTAGTTTTCCTTCTTCAGTGCTACTATAGTTGTTTGCAATACATCCACACTTTTGGTATGTTCTGCAAGCAATTACCATTATACTCCACGATTTTTTTTTTTAATCTCTTTTGTATCAGCCCATAAACTTTTGCTATCTTCTCATATTTCATTCCTGAATTCTTGCAGAATTTGCAATATTTCCTCTTTAAAGTTCTGCAAAACATATTTAAGACAATCATCTTTCTGAAAAGCATTATTTTCATTCAAAAGGATTTTTGATTAATGTAGTTTTCTCTATAACTGAAGATTTCATTTTATCCCCAGCAGTATTTTGGCTGTAGCCACACAGTGCCATTTAACTTTTTTCTCTCACCATTTTTCCAAAATTTCCATCACTGATACCAACATAAGTATGGAGGAAGAATCCTTTCATCCCATGATACATTGTATTACTTCCTTGACATACAAAAATTTTTCCTTCACAGTCATTTCAAATTTGATTACTCATTTTGAAATAAACTACAAATCTATTAAAACAGTCCACAGATGGCACACAGCAATATAACAAAAGTGTACAAACAAGATGGTTAAACAAATTACAGTCAATCTAATTATTTAGCACTATTCAATTTAATTGCACAATTGCTACATATTCATGAATACTTACAAGTAGATCAATACAGATTAATGGCAGGGAGTTGTACCAGAATGTTTTATGTGGGAAGAAACAGACAGGTACAGAGGGATTGAGGGATAAACATAGCAAGGTGGTTGAAGGTGAGGATTCTGTGATGGCTAGGTGGTCTGGGCATTTCAGAAATTTTCTAAATAATGTGATTATTTCAACTCCCATTGTAATGAGGATAGATGCATTACTGGCTTTTATGACAGCCCTATATCACATTCCGAAGTCACATTGGCTATCTCTAAATTAAAACTGCATAAATCCCCAGGGGTGGATGAAATCACCACAGAAATGTTTAGAGCTGGAAACATTTGTGTTGTCATATGGCTGACTGATATTTTGAATATTTTTTTATGATAAAGGTGTTGTTCCTCAGGATTTTACTAGAGCTATCATTGTCCCAATTTTTTAAAAAGTTAATCACAGTTCTTGTGACAATTATAGGGGAATTATTTTACTTTCTGTTCCAGGTAAAGTTCTTTGCATGATTATACTTAATAGAATTAAGAATCTGGTTGATGGACAACTGTGTGATGAACAGTGTGGATTCAGAAGTGGTAGGGATGTATTGATCAGATATTTTCATTTAGGCAGATTCTTGAGAAAAGTTTAGAGTTTTAGAAACCTGTGGTTGCAAGCTTTATAGATTTCAAAAAGGCTTTTGACTCTGTTGATCGACATAATTTGTGGTTGATTGTTAGACCATATGGAATACCTGATAAGTTAGTGTAGTGAAAGCTCTCTACAATAACACAGTCATGTGCGAGAGTTGGTACGTCTTGCAGCAATTGGTTTCGCATTGCCAGTGGAGGTGTATTTTGTCTCCTTTTCTCACGTTTGGTTACTGATTACATTATGTGAAATTCTTTGCAAGGGAAAGATTTTGGCCTTAAATGGTCTAGAGATTTCAAAATTTCTGATTTAGAGTATGCAGATGATTTTGCCCTGTTGGCTAATGATGTTAGAATTCATTCATTAGGGTTGTTGACGAGACTGGTAATAGAGTAGGTTTGGTGATAAAATGAGAAAAAAAACTAAAATGATGAAAATTGGTCAGGCAGATGGTGCTTCAGTTGCTTTGAATGGCTGTACTCTTGAGCAAGTGTCTCAGTTTAATTATCTTGGGAGCTATGTAACATATACTGGTGATGTGCAGTACTAATAATTTTAAGTATCTAAGGAAAGTATGGAAAAATAGGCTTATACATCTAAAGCCTAAAATTAGGCCGTATAATAGTTTGGTTCTTTCTAAGGTTAGTTATGGTAGTGAAACATGGATCCTTGTAAGCAGGATAACAAGAAACTTGATATCTTTGATTCTAGATGCTTACACAGTATCTTGGTCATTAGGTGGTTTGACTTTGTAAATAATGAGGTTAGGAGGAGTCAACTTCTTTTGAGCAGCATATTGTGCAGAGAGAGACTGCATTGGTTTTGCCATGTTGTCCATATGCATAGCTGCAGATTGGCAAACAGGATTATGAACAGTATGCAATAAGAAGACAATGCCAAACAGGACCTTGCTAGAATTGGCCTAGAGTGGCCAAATGCAGCAGCTGTAGCTCAGAAGAGACACATATGGAGAAGAAAATTATTCTGGTTGGACCTTCATAGCCCGTGTGTGTGACCTTGAAATATACAGGGTCATTATAGAAAAATACCAATAATTTAAAGTGTTATATTTTATTAAATAATTAAGTAATATTATGTAACCTAAATATCAAAAAACTCAAAATTTTCTTATTAAAATAGCATGGGGTTAATACACTACAGGAAAAAAAATTTCAACATCTAGAAGGATTAATGCCATTATATTGAAATGCAGGCAGCAGTTAGCATACACTGATACGTGCAATTGATTACATTACACTGATATGCGAGATTGATTACATTAACAAAAAAATATGGAAAATTACCACTTTACCAACCCAGTAAAGTAGTATAATTAGTATGATGTTCAACAGCCCCACACAGCAATGCATTAATGAACACACTGGGGAAGGTTATCGTATCATCATCATCCTCAAGCAGACATGGGCTACGGAGGTCTAACCAGGCCGAGCAATTTAGTTCTCCAAGCAAGTCTGTACTTAGCTACATCTGTCCACTGCACACCAATTCCAACAAGGTCCTGTTTGACATTGTCTACCCACAGCATCCTAGGTCTCCCCCTCCTTCTGAGGCCTTTAGGCACATTGTTCATAACCTTATTTGCCAATCTATAATTATCCATACAGGCAACATGGCCAAACCAGCAGTCTCTCTCTGCACAATATGCTGCTTAAAGGAGGTTGTCGACTCCTTTGCCTAACCTCATCATTAGTTACAAAGTTGAACCACCTAATAC
The DNA here is from genome assembly GCA_038380435.1 of Ryuthela nishihirai. Classification (NCBI taxonomy): domain Eukaryota; kingdom Metazoa; phylum Arthropoda; class Arachnida; order Araneae; family Heptathelidae; genus Ryuthela; species Ryuthela nishihirai. Next base: position 65,173,167 of record JAWZYU010000019.1, on the reverse strand, counting down.
CCAAGATAATGTGTAAGCATCTAGTTTCCTGCTATCTTGTTTACAAAGTGTCCAAGTTTCACTACCATAACTAACCCTAGAAAGAATCAAACTATTATACAGTCTAATTTTAGACTTTAGGTGTATATGCCTATTTCTCCACAATCTCCATAGATTCTTAAAAGTCCCGGCAGCAATCCCTATTCGTCTGTTAATTCATGCCGCACATCACCAGTATCTGTTACACAGCTCCCAATGTAATTAAACTGTGACACCTGCCTGACCAATTTTCATCACTTTAGTTTTCTCTCTGTTTATAACCAAACCTACTCTAGTATCAGTCTCATCAACAGCTCGAATGAAAGAGTTCATCTCATCAACATCATTTGCTAAATCGTCAGCATAATCTAAATCAGAAATTTTTGTATCTCCAGCCCATTTAAGGCCAAAATCTTTCCCTTGAAGTGAATTTTGCATTACATAATCAATAACCAAACTAAAGAGAAAAGGAGACAAAATGCACCCTAGTCGAACACCAGAAGTAATGCTAAACCAATTGCTACAAGACTTACCAACTCTCACACATTTGTATTATAGAGAACTTTCATTATGTTAACTAACTTGTCTGGTATACCAATATGATCTCACAATCAACCACAAATTACGACAATCAACAGATGTCAAAAGCTTTTTGATAAGCTAGCAAGCTAGGTTATGTCTGAAACTCTAAACATTTCTAAGAATCTGTCTAAGTGAATATCTGATCTACAATCTTACCACTTTGAATCACATTGCTCATCACGAATTGACTGTCAAGCAGATTTTTATTCTATTGAGTATATGAAGAGTAATCTAGGTGGAACAGAGAGTAGGCTGATACCCCTTATGTGGGGTTGGAGTGTTGATATTGATCCTTTTTTGAAAATAGGGATAATAATAGCTCCGGTAAAATCTTTAGGAACCATGTCTTTATCATAAAAGATATTCAGAATTTCAGTCATCCAAGTGGTAACCGAAACATTCCCAGCTCTAAGCATTTCTATAGTAATTTCATCTACCCCTGGGGATTTATGTAGTTTAAGTTTAGAAACAGCCAAAATAACTTCAGATTGTGTTATAGGGCCAACATTAAAGCCACCAATGCATCTATCATCATTGCAAATAATAGGAGTAGAACTAACTACATTGTTTAGAACATCACTGATATGCTCAGCCCACCTAGCCATGACAGAATCCTCCCCTTCTATAACCTTACCTTGTTTATCCTTCAATCCTTGTATGCCTGTCCGTTTTCTACCATACAAAACATTAACTATCTGGTACAGCTCTCTGCTGTTGTGCTGTCTAACTGCTTCCTCGGCTTTGTCAGCCAAACCATCAAGCCAAAGATTCTTATCAGCAGCTAACTGATCTTTTACACGTTTATTAAGTTCTCTGTAATGCTTTCTATTAGGACTAGTAGGGTATTGATTAAGGACATTCCTGCAGTTCTTTCTTTCTGAAATAAGCTCAAGTGCATTATCACTCAAATAATTCTGCCTCCTCTGCTCCTTTTTCCCTAAAAGAGTTTCCACAAAAGCCTGTTTAAAATGGTCCCATTCTTCCTAAACTTCAGAAGTAAGCAAACCATGACTGTCATAATGACTAAGTAACCTATCATGGTAAGCTTTAGCTATAACAGGGTCTTTCAGAGCTTCAGTATTAAAGGTAAATTTTTTAACTTTAGCACAACACTTTTTACAAGATAATAATCAGATCCAATTTCAGCTCCCCTATATGACCTGGTATTCCTAACAGAACTAGCCCATTTACTGTTAATTAATATATAATCAATCATATTCTTATGCAGCCCATTGGGTGAAACCATTGCATAGTTATGTATGTCGTGGTGTTTGTAATAAGTGTTAGTTATTCTGAAACCATTGAGTTCACTTACCTGTAGGAGATGTTGCCCATTGTCATTGCAGCTACCAATACCAAAAGGGCCTATTACTCCTCCCCAAAGGTCAGAGTCAGTACCAACTGTGGCATTGAAGTCACCTGGAACAAGGGTAATATCTCCTTTCTTGACAGAATTCAAAATATCCTGAAGTTGTCCGTAAAACCTATCCTTCTCATCCTCATCGGCATCCTCAGTGGGGGCATAACAGCAGATAACATTCAAGTCTTTAATGCTTGCCTGAAATTTTGCTGTAACAAACCTTTCATTAATGCACTCATATCCTAGAAGAGCATCACTAGCATGCCTACTGAGCAACAGACCCACTTGGTGATGCTTTTCATCCTCCCTCCCTGTAAAGAGAAATTTAAAGTTATTTTTAAGTATCTCACCTTTACTTGTCTATCTGGTCTCTTGCAAGCAGAGATATCCAAATTATAACGGTGGAATTTTTGTGTGAGGACATCAAGAGAAAAAGCTCTGTGCAGAGTCCTCACATTCCAACTACCTATAAAGAAAAAATGGTTAGTGGGATGTTTAAAGAAACTGTTTATTGAGAAAGGGAATGCCGACAATATCAAACAGCCCCCTAATCGCAGACATGGGGCAAAGACCTGTTCCCCACCACTAAGGCTGAAGCCATCTACACTGGAAGACTTCCCCCAATGTAGAATTTGATGATGCCAGTAGAAGCCTGCTATGACCTCTGCTCAGGATTATTCACCAGCTGATAAACATATCCTGTGAATCTATTCACTTGGGGCTGTCAACCCACAAACAGAAAACACAGAGGAAGATTTTCCCTCCACAGAAGCCCACCAGTGCAGCAAATTCAGGATCCATAATCCAGTCCAGTGGGTTTATATGGTCAGCACCAGGACCCTGTGTGGTTGACCAGTCCTCAGCAGAGTAGGAAAAAAAAAGTAGCCAGGTTTGTCCACACTAATCTGGCAGCCCTCCCCTTCCGTTCACTTCCACAAGAGAGTATCTCTTCTGACAGGTAGTAATGGTCTGCACCACGAGAAGGCGGGATCGGACATTAAGTGCTCAGCCTGGCTGGTTCTATGCATCATCACAGGGATTGGTGCATACCACTCCTTCCAGTGACTACCTAGCTACCATAAGCTACATATAGCTCTATAATATCTCCTGAGGGATAAAATGCCAAATAGTGTGAAGTCGCTGTTCCATTTCAGTGACAGCGGTTGGTACACCTCATGGGTGTTGGAGCTGTCGTCCCATCATGTCCCAAAAGTATTCAATAGGTGAAAGGTCTGGAGAGCATGCTTGGCCGTGGTAGTACCTGAACATTTTGCTCGTGTAGATACTGCAAACTAATGCAGACTGTGTGGGGACAGGCGTTATCTTGCTGGTAAAAGGTTCCGTGCTGCAAAACAACTGAACAAATGGGACAGTCACTGGCTGCAAAATGTTAGTAACATATGATTGAGCAGTTAGTGATTCACTTATGCCAGTCCTGACCGAGATGTCCTACTAATGGCACCCCCACTAAGAATCCAGATGCTGGAGCTGTGTGACGATGTCGCACACATTTGGTGGCATTCCTTTCCCTTGGATGACAGCAAACACATTGTCTACTATCATGTTGACCAAGACAAAAATAAGATTTGTCAATAAACATCAACACCATGGTACTCCACTCTTGTTCATTCCAGTTCTTTCTGAGGCAACAATTTCTTTGCAATGTAGCTTCTTCTGAAGATGTGCTTGCATGTGGGCAGATGTGAAAGGCAAAGCAGCACTGGACAATAGGCTCGCAATGAAAACTGCAAAAGCCTGTTTATCATCTGCCTGGTAGGTATTCGATGGGTTAACTGTTGCCAGTCCCTTTGCAGTTGTGTTTCAGTCACAAATCTGTCACGCCATGCCATAGTCACAAATGGCTGTCCTGTCGCTTCGTGGTCATACATCAACTTCCTGATCCTTGTCAGTGTATGCTGGATCCTTCTTGAACCCACTGGCACCATATGTGTATGATGGTACAGGGATTGTGACCAACAAGGTTAGCATACAGAGATGTGGCCAACCTTGTTGGCCACATCTCTATGTCAAACCAGCTTCTCTAAGGCCAACGATTCTTCCATGCTCAATGTCTGTTAAAAGTTAGAATGGCTATTGATGTCTGTGTAAGGGCATCTTTAGTGGTTTATAACAATTTCCACAACATTTTGTCGACCAGGGAGCTTTGGTTGCCTTTATCTGTGTTTAACTGCTCCACACCTGTGATGTCAGCTCACGTCTGTCCAATCATTTCGATCGTCCTGCAAACCTAATAATTTCCATGCATTTACATGTTTTCTTGATAAATTTTATGATTTACTTTTGTTATAAATTTTGTATAAGTTTATAGATGCCCCTTACTTTTATTATAAGTTCATTTATTATAAGATTCCCCTCCACAGAATTTTAATAACTGGAATGGGGGGAAGGTAATAAATATTACACATATTTCACACAAATTTGTTTTTTAAAGACAATTAAATTCCTGAAAATAATATGTCTGAAACAGCATTATGTTCTGGTCCATTTTGCAATTTAATCCTGTTACTTTTCCCAAGCTTTTTTTCTATCCTTTCCTGGGTGAGTGTACAATAAAGAATGGCAAGAAAATTATTAAACAAAATTCTCTATGTAAATGATACAGTACAATTATTTCATTTGCCCTATGATGCAAACAATTATTTATCTATGGCATACAAGAATGGGTTAGGTTGTTTTACCTCTGAATGGCACCTTTTTGCACACAATGGGCTGAATGGCCAGGTCACAAGGACCCTGAAAGCTCAGAGAAGGTTGGGAGAGGGGACCAACTGAAACAACTGTTGGAAGACAAATTGAAGTTGTGTCAAGTCCATCCAGCATGTTCTTTAACCTGCACAGGGTATGGCTCTCTCACATGCAAGAATGAAAATCACAGATATGGTACACTGAAAGTTCGGTTGTTTTACCTCTGAGCAGCATTTTTTTGTACTCAGTGGCTAAATGGCCAGGTCACAAGGGCTCAGAAAATTGGGGGAGATCCATTGGACAGCTGTTAAACATATTGAGGGCTCCTATATCAAGACCATCAGTGGGACTCTTTAATGTGCACATGGTACGATTCTCCTTCACATGGGACAACAGCTTAATGTTCCATCTTTTCAACCCTTTCCAAGTCCAATGATGTCCCCTTTCTCACCAAAGACAGAATGGGGTTAGTAAAGAAAATTCTCAATGCACACCTTGTTGGAGCAGGAGCCTGGGAACTACAGATTACAAACCTGGTGCACTATCGACAAAGATAACTCTCATAGATATGGAAAGTGGTTTACATAACGTAATCCTATAGTGTTGCACCACAAGAGAGATGAATAATTGTACCATACAGTATGTGTGCGTGTGTGTGTGTAAAATAAATACCCCCTCAAGTAGCTGCTTGCCACGGAGGTCTGACAGGAGCCTGTCAGTTTATATGTAACAGTAGGTCCGAGAGAATTGCAGGACTTCGGCAGAAAAACAACACAAATGTCCATGCCTTACTCAGTGCTTGAACCCAGGTCCCTTAGGAAAGTAGTCAAGTGTGCTTACCATCGGTCACAGGACAGCTGTGTGTGTGTGTGTGTGTGTACATATATATATATATAGATTTTTTTACATTTTAATACTTTTGCAATGTAGCTTAAAACCTATCTTTAAAACTAGAAGAATGTATCACCTCTGGAGACTATAAAATGTTTGTTTTCAAAGAGAATGAAGTTGATGTTTTGGCTTTTATCATCCTTTAACAGTACAAATTTGTATTAGATTATTCAAAAGTGTAAATAATCATAATATTCTATTAGTACCCATCTAACTCAAAAATTAATTTTTATCTCTCACAACAAAAAAGTTGCACCCCTCCATGGGAGGAGTGGATAAAAATAATTGCTGTCAATACAAACCCTTTTACCACTAAAATTTCAAATCTCTAACTTGAATAGGCTCTAATATTCATTTAAAGTTTTGTATTTTTCAAATTTAAGGTGCTCTAAAGGTAGATATTTTGACTACTGGAAGATTCGGAAATTTTGATTTAAACTTATTAGTACCTAAAAAAATCCAAAAAGAAATTTTTATCCATTAAAACAAAAAATGTTAAATGGTCCATATACAGAATCTAGTTGCAAGTCTTAAGGTAACAATGAAGTGAAAACAAGCTAAACATTTTGCCCAGTGAATTGGATTGCTTAACTTCAGACTGGCATTTTTTGCTGCAACACAAGTATTAAATCTAGTGCAAAATTCCCCCCCCCCCCCTCCCATGGCTGCGCCCCTGCTTTCAAGCGTTGGCAGCAAAGAAAGTGTTTCGCGGGCTTAAAAATGCTACGAAAATACTGGCAACATATATTAAGTATAATTTATAAAAAACATAAATTTATATTTTTTTCCGATAATATTTGCAAAACTGCAAAATGCATAACCTTGGAACTCATACCAGAGAATAAAGATCAAGGACTAGTTGAATAACAAGTTCAAGGTGTTCAAAATACCTACCTGCCCACTTCCCGTACCGCTTCAGGTCTTTACGCCGGAAACGAGACAACAGGTGTACACGAAATCCTTGTAAAATGTTCCATGTAAGAGCTAATGCTGTTTTACTTACATAGAGTAACCCAACGATAGCTAAGAGATCTTCATATGAGCGTAAATTACGATTAATTTCTTGAAACAAAAGAACTACTCGATCAACAGCTGCCATCCTTTTCTGACCACCGTCACCAAATCTTACTACCATTCTACAAAATTGTAGCTAACATGATTCTTCAAGCACAGCGCCATCTGATGGCAAAACATTTTAGGTTGGTTACGTCATTCATGGCCGTACATCAGTAGTGCTTACTTTATATGTTTGTCGCCAGATACAAATCCGTGGAACCAGCGTTATTTGATTAATATATGCATATTACGTAGACACCAGTGTCAGTCTCGCAGAATCTGTGGTCTATGCACACTCCGTATATTTTCTGCAAACATAGCGTTGATGAGAGTATAAGAAATCGTAATCGAAATCGTGCTTGCGATCGAAATATCAAATGTTGCCAAAAATCAACATTTGCAAAAACATTTTCGAGGTATGAAGTACGGAATAAAATGATCTTAATTCCTAATTGATTATGAGTGATGTAACGATCTTCTTGAGATTCTCCCTTCAAAGACAATATAAAAATAAATTCGCCTTCAGGCAGCTGCTTGTCACAAAAGTCTGACAGGAACTTGTCAGTATAATAAACAGTGGAGAACATCGGTGAGGAAATCGAGACCTCAACAGAAAAACAACACATGAAAAGAAATAGTCATGTTTTATGCAGGGTTTGAATCCAGGTTCCTTTGATCCTCAGCCAAGCAGGCTAACCAGCTACCAGGAAAGTATTAAATTCCCACTTTGTCATATCAAAGCTTTGATCTTTGAGTCTCCCTCCCCCGTGTGTGTGTGTCTAGATTTCCGGGTAATTAAGTCGTTGATTCAATTACTGTAAGAATGTACCCAAAGGTTAATGTGTTTTTCTCTCGAGCAAAGGACATCAACCTGTCTTTTGGTCATTATTTCCGTAACGCTCCATATCTGGGAAATTTTTATTCTTATCGTTCTCAAATTTCCACCATACTCATCATAGTTCTCACAAAATACATATATAAATTATGTGTCCACTCACATCAAAATATCCTATTCCAGGACTATAATTTTTTTCATATACAGTTGGAAGGCTGAAGAATAGAGATTCAAAGGACACTTATTAAAGATCATGGAATATTTTGCACGGATTATTTTGATTTGATAACTTTTGACGGATGATAACGTAATATTAAAATAAAATAAATACCCCCTCAAGCAGCTGCTTGCCACAGAGGTCTGACAGGAGCCTGTCAGTTTATATGCCATAGTAGAAGATCTGAGAGGATGGCAGGACCTCAGCAGAAAAACGACACAGACATCCATGCCTTATCCGGGGCTCGAACCCAGTCCCTTTGGATCAATAGCCAAGCGCGCTAACCACTCGGCCACGGGACGGCAACGTAATATTAGATTTATAAAATTACATATTTTAAATAAAGTTCTATGTTCTATAAAAACAATTAATTTATTTCATTAAATATTGACTGCATGTTTAATCTCTAAAAACAAAAGCTGCATTCCCCCCCCCCACTCGTGGGGGTGAAGGGACAAATAGTTGCAGTCAAAGTAAACCCCTTGATCTTGATCATCACACTTCACCAATAAAATATCAAATTTTAGAGCCCGGATACATTATTTGCAATCAGGGCCGGATCTTGGTGTGGGGTGTCAAAAGATTATTAAACTTTTTTAAAAAGCCGTCCTGTGACCAAGTGGTTAGGTTGCTTCGCTAATGATCAAAAGGACCTGGGTGCGGGCCCCGAGCAAGGCATGGATGTTTGTATTGTTTTTTCTGCTGTGGTCCCGCTTTCTCACAGACCTTCTACTATGACATATAAACTGACAGGCTCCTGTCAGACCTCTGTGACAAGCAGCTGCTTGAGGGAATATTTATTTTTAAATTTAATGAGATTTTCAAGAAATGTTTTGAAGACCTGTAAAACGGAGGGCGAAAGGTTATACTGTATTCGAAATTGGAAATCCAGCCTTTTGCTCCCCCCCAATTTTTTCCCCGGTTCGATTGTTTTTTGTTCCCACCATTTCGATTTTTCTTTTCTAGGTCCGGGCCTGTTTGCAATATTTGTTTAAATGTTCGAAATTTTCAATTTCTTTCATCGTCAGAATTCAAACTTTTGGGTTATTCCAAAACTGTGAATCATAATAATTTTATCAATGTCTATTCAACCCAAAAGGAATTTTTAATTTATATCTAAAAGCAAACAATTATCTCTTAAAACAAATAAATTTTATCCTCCCCCCCACTTTCTTAAGTGGGGGGGAGGATAAAATTTATTTGTTTTAAGAGATAATTGTTTGCTTTTGTAGCCATGGGGGGGGGGGGGAATCCCCCTCCAAAGTAACTCGGAGTTGGAAAAATTCAAAGCAGCTTCGTAAAATCTAGGTGAATTGTGAATATTTGTATTTTTTTTTTTGGAAAATTAAGCGGAGTTGTCAAAATCGAGGCAACTTGGCAAATCTAAGGCAGTTTGAAAAATGGAGAGACGGCAAAATTTAGAACAGTTGGCAAAATTCGAAGCCACTTAGTAAAACACAGGTGAGTTGGTAAAATTCAGAGTGACTTGGTAAAATCTTTGGGAGTTGGCAAAATTCGGAATGACTTGGCATAATCGTGGGGAGTTGGCAAAAATTAAGGTGAAATGTAAAAATTAGGATATTTTTTCTATAAAATTATGGCGAGTTGATAAAATCTAGGGGAAGTTGGCAAAATTCGGAATGACTTGGCAAAATTTAGGTGAGATGTGAAAATTTGGATTTTTTTCTGTAAAATTATGGCGAGTTGGAAAAATCTAGGAGAGTTGGCAAAATCTAGGGGCTGTTGGAAAAATTCGGAGTGACTTCGCAAAATCGTGGAGAGTTGACAAAATTCAGGTGAGATGTAAAAATTGCAATCTTTTTCTGTAAAATTATGGCGAGTTGGCAAAATCGAGGCAGCTTCTCAATATCTAGGAGAGTTGGAAAATCTTGGGGGAGTTGGCAAAATTCAGAGTGACTTTGCAAAAATCAGGTGTGATGTAAAATTGGGATTTTTTTCTGTAAAATTGTGGCGAGATGGCAAAATCGAGGAAACTTGGCAAAATCTAGGGCAGTTGGCAAAATTCGAATCCACTTAGTAAAATGCGAGCGATTTGTGAAAATTGGGATTGTTTTTGTGAAATTAAGGAGAGTTGACAAAATCGAGAAAACTTGGCAAAATCTAGGGAAGTTGGCAAAACTGGAAACCACTTGGTAAAGTACATGTGAGTTGTAAAAATTGGGAATGGTTTTGTGAAATTAAGGAGTTGGAAAAACCAAGAACTCGTGGCAAAATTCGAAGCCACTTGGTAAAATACAAGGGAGTTGTGAAAATTGTGCCTTTCTTCTGCAATTAAGGAGAGTTGATAAAATTCGAAGTGACTTGGCAAATTCAGGGAAGATGTAAAAATTGCGATTTCTCTGTAAAATTACGACGAGTTGGCAAAATCTAGAGTAGTTGGCAAAATTCAAATCCACTTGGTAAAATATAAGCGAGTTGTGAAAATTGAGATTTGTTTTGTGAAATTAAGGAGTGTTGGACAAATTGAGGAAACTTAACAAAATGTAGGGCAGTTGGCAAAATTTGAATTCACTTGGAAAATACGGGCGAGTTGTGATAATTGGAATTGGGTTTGTGAAATTCAGGATAGTTGACTTAAAATCGAGAAAACTTGGCAAAATCTTGGGGAGTTTGAAAAGTTTGAAGTGATTGGGCAAATTTAGGAGAGATGTAAAGACTGGGATTCGTTTCGTGAAATTAACGATAGGTGGCAAAATCAAGGGAAAATTCACACTGACTTGCTACAATTCGGATGAAATGTAAATATTGGAATTATATCTGTGAAATGATAATGGCCAGTTGGCAAAATTGGAATGAAATGTCAAATGGCAAAAATAAAAATGCAGGAGACGCGAAAATTGCCTACCGCTCTGGTAAGTTTGCTCAGTTGGCAAAATTTGAATTTCGAGTTGGAAAATTTCCGATTTCTCCCCCCCCCCAACCATTGTCATTCGCTACGCCCCTGACGGGAGTTAGAGGAGAAAATTCTCAAAGCACGCACAGCTGGAGATTCGAACCTTGGAACTGCAGATTATGAGCCTTGCCCGCTTCTGACTGAGCCAAACTACGCTGCTTATTGCTTTCTTGAAAGTAAGTTTATTTTGATTATTTCGATATCTTCTACATAAAATCTGTTCACCTGTTGTTATTGGCAGAACTTTATTTTGAATAAAGTAAATTTTATTTCTTCAGCGTCCGTCTTGTCTTCCGAGGAGCATCGGAAATGTTATCGCTGACTATGAATTGGGCACCCTTGCTCTAGCCCAGGGTCTCAAACAAGCGGCCCTCGAAGTCATATTGTGAAGCACACAAACAATACGTTTTATCATAATCATGGTAGCGTAGCGAAGTTTGACTTTTACCTAGCTTGGCTCGACTGCAATGAATTGACGTGAGTATGGTGAATCTGATTGTATTCATTCGAAGATGAAGTCTCCCGGTCAAGGCAATCCAGCTTGTTCTTTAATATACCCAAGCAGTGATAATCGCAATCAAACACTCAAATACATTTAAAACTGGAAAAATGTGTTGGAATTTTGATTTTTTTTAAAACTAGTAATTTTTCATATGCTAGAATTTTTGCTAGAATATTTTTTTCATTATGCTAGAATAAAATTCGCAAAGCTAACGAAAATAATTTAAGTTTTAGATTATATCTCGCGACAACATAGTTTAAAAACTACTTTTCTAAACTGGGTTCGTCTCAGTTTCATAATTAACGATTTGAGAAACAAGAATAATTTTTTACGAACGCTGACTATGAATTGGGCACCCTTGCTCTTGTGAGGCAATCCAGCTTTTGAGTGCAATTTGAGTGCAAATCACGAGCCAAAGAAATTATAATATTCAGTTGGACGTAAAATAATTCTAGCAAAATTGTTTGGTATGGAGGATTTTAAGAATATCTCCCGTAAGCAATATTTAACTTTTCATCCTGAGTTCTACAGCCTCCTGAGCCAAATAACGATGACTGCAAACATAATATACAGCATCTTATTATTATTCATATTCCCTTGAATCGTCAGTTACGAAGGTCTGACTACTTTGTTCTTCACCTCTCTGAGTGAAACCTCATAACGAGATCAGTATTCTTTCTGTTGGGCTTCGTTAACATACAAGTATATGATGTTATCAGCCAATGTACGTTTGCGATTTCAATGTTCCATTTTCCTTTTGTAGAAATCGTTTTTGTCCCAACCTTTGATCTGTCGGTGATTAAGAATACAATAGGCCGAACGTCTAGTAAGAAGGAAGTTATTAGCAAACATTGGTCTTTACTACGTCAGTGTTCTTGTGACCTTGACGTTTTCTTATTTCATAATATTTTGCTGCTTGAGGTTTCTGACTCTGGCTCAGTACTTTGCAACAGGTGTGCTGTGATAAAGTGTGATGGTGTGCCGCGAAATATTTATGTTTAGGCTAAAATTTTATCATTCCATTCTCTTCATTGTAAATTATATTTTTGGTATTTAGGAAGTCAAAAGTAAAAACATTTCTCTATTTATATTGTTGACATAAGGTAAAAATTTCACAAATAAAATTTTTGTTTCTTCACCTTCATATCATTGAATTATCCATATATGTTTTAGCTGGTCAGCCTTCTCATAAATAATAAAAATAAATAAATATTCCCTCAAGGAGCTGCTTGCCACAGAGGTCTAAGAGGGGCCTGTCAGTTTATACGTCGTAGTAGGTCTGTAAGGACGGCGGAACCTCAGCGGAAAAACGACATGAGCATCCATGCCTTATCCGGGTATCGAAGTGAATATGAAATATTTTTTTTAAAAAATTGTTGATTGTAAAATAAAGCTAATTATTTCAATCAATGAAACAAATCATTATTTTTAAATATATAGCTTTTCCTGGTTGCTTCGAGAATTCAGTCTCAAATGTGTATTGTGATTGGTTGTTAAACTTTTGAGCAGCGCTTTTTTTGCACACAAAGAACTAAATCGCCAGGTCACAAGGACTCCGAGGGCTCAGAGAAGGGTGGGGGGAGGGGACACACCAGACAGCTGTTAGGAGACAGATGACAACCTCTCGTCAAGGCCATCTAGCGCGTTCTTTAATGTGCATAGAATACGCACGTTAAAGAACGCTGTCAGTTCACTGTCCTATAAACAGTGACTATCAGAGATGGGCCAGAAGGTCCATTTGTTTCTAGCCTTTGCATTTCAAAACATGTCAGATTTTCTTTTAAAATTTTCACATTTTTAAAAGAATCCGGGGTTTAAAGTTATTGATTTACCCTCTGATTAGGTGCCAAACGCGCTAATCACTCTGCTACTGGGACAGGCTTAGAAAAAAGGGCTACTCTCAAGAAACTGCAAATCATAAATCTGTCTCGCTTAAATAAACTTTTTATAGAAAAATGTGACTGACAATAAATTAAATATCTACCTAAATCTTGATTTTTTTTTTTTTCGAAGATATTCGTTCTGTATTTAACGAGCTATGGAAGTTGAAACATTTAAAAGCAGCTTAGATCATTCTTAAAAAAAAATCGCAATTCACAAAAAATTCAAATAATCATTACACAAATTTCTATAAAACGCTTCTTCGTTTAGTTTATATATATAATATGTTTAATACAACGGTTATTGTTCTGGTTTTAACGTTCGAATTAATATTTTTTAACTATTTTGAGTATTATTCCAGTTTCCATAACGAAATAACAATTGGATATTATTGAAAATCGACAAAAAGATTTGACTGAAATCTTCATCTGTAGTCACATTTTTTTTCCATAAAAGTTTATTTATGAAGTTTGCGGAGCTCCAAATTTGTTTGTAACAATTCATCTTTTCTTTTAGGCAGTATGTAATATCAGTAGAAAAAATTTCTTGAGCATAGAAGGAAGTTTTAGAGTTTGGGTTCGTAAACTAAAACAGGAATAAGGCTTACGGAAAGATCAACTTTTTTAAACACGATTCTTCGGCCAATATGAGTCTCCATTCTTTTTTATTCATATTTGCATACATGAGACTGTTCCAACCAGTAGTGGATCCTCGGTGTGGGAGCCAAAGGCGGATCCACTGCGTTTCTGGGGAGGGGTGATTCCTTCCCAGAATTTGAATGTAAGAATATTAAGAATGATTTTAAAATTGGCCTGACGTCAGTTTTGTCATAGACGATTAACCATTACCACTTCCATGCGAACTCTGGATAGACTGGAACACTTTTTATTACGCCCATTTTATCTGTTTGAAAGGATAAGTTGAATGTTTAATGAAAGAAGGAAGAAGGCACTGGATTTTTTAAAATTAAATTCATTTTGAAAGTAATCGCTCATGCTCTTATCATTTGTATTCCCGTGGCCGAGTGGTTAGCCTTAGCTCCTCACAGACCTACTGTAGCATATAAACTGACAGGCTCCTGTCAGACCTCTGTGGCAAGCAGCTGCTTGAGTGGGTATTTATTTTAAGCCGTTCCATGGCCGAATGGTTAGCACGCTTGGCTACTGATCTAAGGGACCTGGATTCGAGCCCCGGATAAGGCATGGACATTTGTGTTGTTTTTCTGCTGAGGTCCTGCCATCCTCACAGACCTTCTACTATGGCATATAAACTGACAGGCTCCTGTCAAACCTCTGTGGCAAGCAGCTGCTTGAGGGGGTATTTATTTTTTTTTTATTTATCTCCTACAATAACATTACAGATGTTTAGAGGGATAAATAAAAATCAAGCGTCAATAAATCTGCGATTACTGAGCCGATATTCCTCTTTAGATGCACCTGTCACAGTCACGGGATGGTGTCGAGCTATCGCACACATTTAAAGTATGGCCACACGGAAAACTTGGAGCTGTTCAGTGTTACGAACGTTTTTGCGGAGTCTTCAAATAAAAACTATTACCAACAACGGACATGTCCTCATAGCCAACCGGAGCATGCGCAGGTACTCGCTATAGTTTGCTGTGAGGACACTTCCTTTGATTGGTTATGTGTTTGTTTTAAGACGACAGAAAGTTTTGGTAAGCAAACCGTCTTCTGTGTGGATATACTCTGGACATGCTCTGCTCAACCGGGAAGAAGTCTGATGTCATTGCACCTCAAAAGAAGAGGAAACGGATAGAAGAAACTCTGGCGGCGGCGGCTGCAGCATCCCGTAACACATTGAAACATTTGGGTCACAGCAGGTCGCTTGCCTACCTTTGTGCCCAGCAGCATGCAAACGCGAAATGGCCACGGCAATGTGCTCATGACTGGCCAGAGTTGAATGCTGTGGGTCACGAAGCAGAAGACAAGCTTCACACTGAGCTAAAATTCACTCTCCAACAACCTGATTTATGCGAGTCAATCACCTTTCAAACCGTATTTGGTTTTTTATCAACAAAATTTATATCTTTAAAAATATTATAAGTTTTCAGTTAAATTCTTCGAAAGAATTTAAAAGAATCGAGCAGGAAAAAGGAAAAGAGGGGGGGGGGGAGCAAAAGTCGGTATTTCCACTGCTGATTTTCATCTCAGATTTAAAAAAAACTTTCTCAAGCAGGTCTTTAAATTTGATTTTTGAAAAAGACTTGTAATATGGACAAGTTTAATATTTTTTGCCTTCATTACCCTTACTAGCATTTTTAAAGGGAGGCATGGTCGATTGATTCCCCCCCCCCTGTAAACGAATATAGAAATATTTCGCAGAAACTGAAAATCTTCCAATAACACAATTGTACACAATTCGCTTTTGCGGCACCTATTATATTCTTCTTGTCTGCAGGTCAAGCTAGGGGAGGGAATGGTTCAATTGGTAGCACACCAGGCTTATAACCTACAGTTCACAGGTTCGACTCCCACCTGTACCAGCGTTGATATTTATCTCCGCTAAAATCCCCGCCCTTCCCTCGGCCAGTAAGGGACACCGATGGTCTTGGAAAGGCCGCCGTCAGTCGGATGGGACGTTAAACCATGACTCCGTGTGCGGAACAGCCATACCTTGTGCACGTTAAAGAAAACACTGGATGGCCTAGATGGGAGGCAACAATCTGTCTCGTAACAGCTGTCCAGTGGGTCCCCTCCCCTCAATCTTGTCTGAGCGTTCGAGGTCCTTGTGGCCTGGCCATTTAACACATTGTGTTCAAAAAACTGCCGCTCATAGGTAAAATTACCTAGGCAAAGTTCGGCATGCTGTAATGTTGCCCATGCTACGGTTGCCATATCTACCTCTAATATATATAGAACTCTATGATTCTAACACCAGAAACAGGTGTAAAGTAATACTACATTTGGGTTTATCCCTGAAAAAGTGAAACTTAAATCCAACAGGTGTTGTTGGTATTCAATATTTAAAGCAAACAATTTTCATAGGTATAAATCATCATGAGATAAAGAACTAAATAAAATACTTTAATGCAGCATTAAGAAAATCGAAATGTATCAGATAGTTTTTGGATTTGTTTTTTAAAATTACAGGGTAGTGATACAAATTGTTTTTAAAAACAAATGTCAAATTCAAGAACAGATTTATCTTCAAGTTTAAATAAAATTATTATGATAAAAAATTTTTATTATGATGTATACATTAGAGAAATCGGAAATGCATGTAGGAGTAGGCAATGTCACGGGCTTAATATTATTGAAATTATTTCTCTTGTTGAAAGGTAACTGTGGGAAAACCTAATTTAATAAAAAAATTATTGTACGACTAACCTACATCCGACTTGCCTAAACGTGGAGATGTGTGAACACTACTATTTGCAATTATGTCATCAGCGTCAGTAAGAACAGGTACATCGCTTTATCTGTAGTACTCTAGTGCATTACACAGAACACACATACAGAACAGTGAAATGTGATTACCTTTCACTATAACACGGTGTAAAATCGTGACTGTACAGTCGCTCAAAAAAGTATCTGAACATATGGTTGATTGCAGAGTTCAGAAAAAATATCTGACAACGATGTTTTCAGAAATTAGTGATCTGGCAACCTTCGTGGCAACCTTAGTGTCACACGAAGGTTGCACTAATTTCTAAAAAAAAACGTTGCCAGATATTTTTTTTTAATTCTGTAATCAACCATAGCGTTCGGATACTTTTTTTTTGAGCGACTGTATATCATTTTGAAAAGCCGTCCCGTGGCCGAGTGGTTAGCGCGCTTGGCTACTGATCTACGGGACCTGGGTTCGAGCCCCGGGTAAGGCATGGATGTTCGTATTGTTTTCTGCTGAGGTCCTGCCATCCTCTCAGATCTTCTACTGTGGCATATAAACTGACAGGCTCCTGTCAGACCTCTGTGGCAAGCAGCTGCTTGAGGGGGTATTATTATATCATTTTGAGGTATCATACCATAGACTGCTATAATTCTACACTCTTTTTTGTACAGTGTGGGCATATCAACGTATTTTCTTTAGTGGAGTAGTGTGACTCGTCCAACGATTTAAACAATAGGAGAAACAATTTCTAAAAGTAATTCTGACGATGGCCTGAAGTCCCGATACCTCTTAGTTACGAAAATAAATATATCCACTTTTATATTTTATACTGTTATGAATATATTGAATATTTTTATTTATCATGAGGGTATCATTATTTCCCATCAAGGCCGGATTTAGGGGGTGCGGGTAAAGGGTCATGCCCCCCTTCCTTTCAGAATACTAGTAAGGTTAATAGAAGTAAAAAAATTATTAAACTTGTCTTATTTCATGCATTTTTCAAAATTTTTTTAGACTTGTAGAACAGAGGGTGAAATATTATACTTCATTAGAAATTCAATCTCTTCTCCTCTTCCTTTTCGTATTTTTTCAAGCTCGATTATGTTCCCCCTCCCTCCCTCAATGTTTTTCTAGATTCGGGCCTGTTTCCTATATACTTTTGATTGTTTCCATGAACTGAATTTCTGTCAGTGAATTTCTTACTCTACAACGTTGAATAAAAAAATACATAAATTAAAAAAGTCCCTATGATTTTATATGTTTCATAAAAAGCAAAGAAGTGATCATGTTTTAGATGGCCAGCAGTAGCGCTTTAATTGACATAAAATCCTCTTTCATTTCCATATCATTTGATGAGACGAAAAAATATTTTACTATTGATAACTGTTTGTGATCATCGGTAGAGTTGTCAAAGAAAACAGAATTTTTTTTGTCACTCTTCATTCGTCTTGTTTACCACGTGAATACTAATGCAAGATTTTGAATCTTCTCTAGAATGACGAAAAGAAACATGTTTTTATTTTCTGCATCCAGAGATGCTCATAAATTACTAATAACATCCTTAAATAAGACAGTCCAATCAATTACTAATTTTGTCATTGATCATTTCGTCAACTTCCTTAAGAGCTGCAACACCCAATTAATAGGCATTGTGACTAGACAAACATTTCCTTAAGAGACTGCAACATCCAGTTAATAGGCATTATGACTAGATAAGTATTTCCTTAATGAAACAGGTCTTCTGAAATTCTAACAAATACAATAGGAGGTGTATTTTATCGAATATTTCTCTTTCCTCAATCGTTCATTAATATTTATAAGCATATAGCATCATTCTGTAGAGTTGTTAAAACTTGGGTCAAGGCGAAGAATATTCGAGGAATAAACCTCCTACTCTGATATGTTAGCATGTACAGGGCCGCATCTTGGGGAGGGGGGGGGGGGAAACTTGAAAATGCTAGTAAGGGAAATTGAGACCAAGAGTTATTAAACTTGTACATGTTTCATCTTTTTTCATGAAATTATTTGAAAACCTCTACACTGCAATGGAAATCTAGTCTCTTCCCCCCCCCCACTCTCCCTTTACCTTTTTCTGGATTGAGTGTTTAAATAAATATTATAAATTAATACTATCATCATCATCATCAAGCAGCCATGGGCTACGGAGGTCTAACCAGACCGTGCAGTTTAATTCTCCAAGCATATCTGTCCTCAGCTGCATCTGCTGCATCCGGCCACTGCACACCAATTCTAACAAGATCCTGTTTGACATTGTCTGCCCACCGAATCCTAGGTCTCCCCCTCCTTCTGAGCCCTCTAGGCACACTGTTCATAACCCTATTCGCCAATCTATAATTATCCATACGGGCAACATGGCCAAACCAGCGGAGTCTCTCCTGCACAACATGCTGCTTAAAGGAGGTTGCAGACTCTTTTGCCTAACCTCATCATTAGTTACAAAGTTAAACCACCTGATCCAAGATACTACGTAAGCATCTAGAATCAAAAGCATCTAGTTTCCTGTCATCTTGTTCACACAGCGTCCAAGTTTCACTACCATAACTAACCCTAGAAGAACTTCCTATTATACAGTCAAATTTTAGGCTTTAGGTGTATAGGCCTATTTCTTCACAATCTCCATAGATTCTTAAAAGTACCCACAGCAATCCCTATTCATCTGTTAATCTCATGCCGCACATCACCAGTATCTGTTACATAGCTCCCAAGGTAATTAAACTGTGAGACCTGCTCAAGATTGCGACCATTCAGATGAACTGAATCACAACCTGCCTGACCAATTTTCATCACTTTAGTTTTCTCTCTGTTTATAACCAAACCTACTCAACTACCAGTCTCATCAACAGCTCGAATGAAAGAGTTCATCTCATCAATATCATTTGCCAAAAGGGCTAAATCATCAGCATAATCTAAATCAGAAATTTTCGTATCTCCAGTCCATTTAAGGCCAAAATCTTTCCCTTGAAGTGAATTTCGCATAACATAATCAATAACCAAGCTAAAGAGAAAAGGAGACAAAATGCACCCTTGTCGAACACCAGAAGTAATGCTAAACCAATTGCTACAAGCCTTACCAACTCTCACACACGACTCAGTGTTATTATAGAGAGCTTTCATTATGTTAACTAACTTGTCAGGTATACCATATGATCTCACAATCAACCACAAATTATATCGATCAACAGAGTCGAAAGCCTTTTTGAAATCAACAAAGCTAGCAACCAAAGGTTTCTGAAACTCTAAACATTTCTCAAAAATCTGCCTAAGTGAAAATATCTGATCCACACACCCCCTACCACTTCTGAATCCTCATTGCTCATCACGCAATTGACTGTCAACCAGATTCTTATTTCTATTAAGCACAATCATGGAAAGAACTTTACCTGGAACAGAGAGTAGGCTGATACCCCTATAGTTATCACAAAAACTGTGATCACCTTTTTAAAAATAGGGATAAGAGTAGCTCTGGTAAAATCCTTAGGAACTATTCCTTTATCATAAAATATATTCAAATTTTAGTCATCCATGTGGCAAGAGAAACATTTGCAGCCTCTAAGCAATTCTGTAGTAATTTCATTTACCCCTGGGGATTTATGAAGTTTAAGTTTAGAAATAGCCAAAATAACTTCAGATTGTGTTATAGGGCCAACATTAAAGCCACCAATGCATCTATCATAATTACAAACAATGGGAGTAGAACCAACCACACTGTTTAGAACATCACTGAAATGCTCAGCCCACCTAGCCATGACAGAATCCTCACCTTCTATATATAACCTTACATTGTTTATCGTTCAACCCCTGTATACCTGTCCGTTTTCTACCACACAAAACATTAACTATCTGGTACAGCTTTCTGCTGTTGTGCTGTCTAACTGCTTCCCCGGCTTTGTCAGCCAAGCCATCAAGCCAAAGATTCTTATCAGCAGCTAACTGATCCTTTACACGTTTATTAAGCTCTCTGTAACCCTTTCTATTAAGACTAGTAGGGTACTAATTAAGGATATTCCTGCAGTTCCCTCTTTCTGAAATAAGCTCAAGTGCCTTATCACTTAAATAATTCTGTCTCCTCTGCTCCGTTTTTCCTAAAAGAGTACTGTTAGTTTCCAAAAAACCTGTTTAAAATGATCCCATTCTTCCTCAACTTCAGTAGTAAGCAAATCATGACTGTCATAATGACTAAGTAACCTATCATGGTAAGCTTTAGCTATAACTGGGTCTTTCAGAGCTTCAGTATTAAAGGTAAATTTTTTAACATTAGCACAACACTTTTTAAGTTTAAGTTGCAAGACACTTTTAACAAGGTAATGGTCAGATCCAATTTCAGCTAACAATTTCACTAACAGAACTAGTCCATTTGCTGTTAATTAATATATAATCAATCATATTCTTATGCAGCCCATCAGGTGAAACCCATGTGTATTTATGTATGTCGCGGTGTTTGTAATATGTGTTAGTTATTCTGAAACCACTGAGTTTACTTACCTGTAGGAAACGTTGCCCATTGCCATTGCAGCTACCAATACCAAAAGGGCCTTTCACCCCTCCCCAAAGGTCAGAATCAGTACCAACTTTGGCATTGAAGTCACCTAGAACAAGCGTAATATCTCTTTTCTTGACAGAATTCAAAATATCCTGAAGTTGTCCGTGAAACCTATCCTTCTCATCCTCATCGGCATCCTCAGTGGGGGCATAACAGCAGATAACATTCAAGTCTTTAATGCTTGTCTGAAATTTTACTGTAAGAAACCTTTCATTAATGCACTCATATCCTAGAAGAGCATCATTGGCATGTCTGCTGAGCAGCAGACCCACGCCTTGGTGATGTTTTCCATCCTCCCTCCCTGTAAAGAGAAATTTAGTTATTTTTAAGGATCTCACCTTTACCTGTCCATCTGGTCTCTTGCAAGCCTAGAATATCCAGGTTATAGTGCTGGAATTCCTGCGTGAGGATATCAAGAGAATAATCTCTATGTAATGTCCTCACATTCCACGTTCCTACAGAGAGAAAATGATTGGTAGGATTTTTAAAGAATATATTGAGATTGGTAGGGCCAACAATATAAAACAGCCCCCTGATCGCAGGCATGGGGCAAAGACCTGTTCCTCTTCCGCTAAAGGCTGAAGCCACCGATGCTGGCAGGAACTTCAGGTACCACCTTTTCAAGCGGACTTTTTCAAGAGCCATATGGCCTGCCTGAGACACATTACTCCAGTTTAGGCTTGACGATGCCCAACTAGCTAAGTAAGGTTCAGGTATCTGCGATGGCCTCTGATTAGGATTATCCACCAGCTGATATAAAGTATCCCATGCCTCTGTTCACTTAGGGCTTGCAACCCAGAAGCAAACAGAAAACACAACGGCAGATTCTCCCTCAACAGAAGCCCACCAGTGCAGCAAATCCAGATCCATAATCATGCTCAAATCCATAAACAAGTCCAGTCTAGAGGTATAAATGGTCAGCACCAGGACCCTGTGAAGTTGACCACTCCTCAGCAGGGTTGGAAAAAAAGGAGAAAGTGGCCATAGATGACCAGATCAGTAGGCCATACTGAACTGGCAGCCCTCCCCTTCCGTTCCCTTCCAAAAGAGAATATCTCTTTTGAAAGGTACTAACGGCAGCACCACGAGAAGGCGGGGTCGGAGATAGGTGCTTTTCATAATATTCAGTATACAGTAACGTTTAAAAATATGATTCGTTTAAAATTTAAACATTTTATTTGTTGCCTTTTTGCCTTAAAAATGAAGAGATCATGCAAAATTATCAAAATATTGAAACATTTCTATATTGTGTGAATGAAAGCTATATTCAAAAGCTATAGTCAAATCTCCATAACTTTGAAATAAGTTTTTTGTGGCAAAATATCAGAGAAAATAAATTGAAAATCTCTAAAAATTCTCCAAATATCGTTTCTGAGTAATATTTTTGAAATATCTAAAAAGTTGTGGAAACTGAAGGCAGCAGTGCTACTAGTCTTAAGAATTTTTCTCAGAAGTTATAATAAATCGTTTACCAAAATAATAAACGCATATTTAGAAATCTGTTGTAATGGTTTTTCAGCTTCCATCAATTTTGAAACAATACTTACGACAAGTAACACCATCTGTTGCCAGATTTATCAGCTTCAGTAACACTTGAAATATTAAACAAAAATTGTTTAAAATCGAGATTTGGAGAATTTGATTGAGATTTATAATTTGTTTCCTGTGGCATTTTTCTGTAAAAAGTATATTTTTAAAGCCATGGAACTTTAAATGTGGGTTTAACATGCTGTACATCCTCACAATCCGTGTCTTTTAAAGTTCGCTTTCTATTGGCAGGCGACTCATTAATTTTTGCAACTAGTATTTCTTTGTTCCTTATTAGAATTGAGAAAAGCATAATTTTTGTTGATATTTAAATTAACAAAATGTGACACTTGAATGCTGGCACTGCTATTACATTTGTGCCTCTAGGCAATTGATAATGTGGCTTATGGGAAATCCAGACATGCATCCACTCTACCATTGCTCTGTGCTTTTATTAAAGTATTTGCATATACCTAGTACTTTTTCTTTAAAAATTTAGTATACCTACTCGTTTTTTCATGTATGCTCTCTGCCACTACGAAATTTTTCTTTCCTTTGAATGTATGGCGGGTAATTGTGTTCCGAAAAGATTTTGAAACGCAGAAAACATTTCATGTAGATTTTAAGTTAGTCACGTAGATCAACAGCTGTAGAATTAGGTGACCTTCACGTCCGTCCCGCGTTCCTGTATTCGAAATTATCAATTCTCCTGCTTTCGAAAGAGAGTGGGAATTGTTTTCATACCTTAGGGGATTCCGATGGGAAAAGCTGATACGAGAAAAGTGGGGGGGGGGGGCGAATACTAATTGTGCATTAGCGAATGACGAAAACTGGGATATTGCTTACAGCGAAATTTCCTCCTAATAGTTTTAAAACAATCTGTAAATGTCGAAATACTTTGTTTTGAGTTTTTTTTTTTCCTAGCCGTAATATGAAAATAAATAATAAAAATAAAATTCCCGCCGAAAGGTGCCCCTTGATTTCCCAATAATCCTGAAACCAGGAAAATATTTCCTCTAGAATATTCGCGTTTCTGCAGTTTCTGCTGCGATTGGTATGCAGATGACCTTGGTGATAGTACGACCCTTTCTTTATTGCCTGATATCCAATTGGAAGGGAAAAGGCGACAGCGAAGCAAACTCTCTTAGAAGAAAGACACGGTGACAAGACAGAGGTACCTTATCTGTAAATTCCCTAAATTCTTTTCTATTCGGGAACTCATCGAGTCCAACTGGTCCAACTCGGGACCATTGGGCCTATCTGGCAATAGTAGTCATTAGCATATGGTGATAAAAATAGACTAGTAGAATTAGCGTAAAAGGGGCCTTCAAATATTACGTAGCACATTTATGAGATGATGGCAGGTTTAGACATAACTTACGATTGATGACATGGGGGGGAGGGAGCAGGTGCTACCAATGATTACGTATAATAAATAATAATAATATTAAAAATAAGTTTTCTTTAGAAAATATCTTCACACTGAAGCTTCACACATAACTTACGATTGATGACATGGGGGGGAGGGAGCGGGTGCTACCAATGATTACGTATAATAAATAATAATAATATTAAAAATAAGTTTTCTTTAGAAAATATCTTCACACTGAAGCTTCACACATAACTTACGATTGATGACATGGGGGGGAGGGAGCGGGTGCTACCAATGATTACGTATAATAAATAATAATAATATTAAAAATAAGTTTTCTTTAGAAAATATCTTCACACTGAAGCTTCACACATAACTTACGATTGATGACATGGGGGGGAGGGAGCGGGTGCTACCAATGATTACGTATAATAAATAATAATAATATTAAAAATAAGTTTTCTTTAGAAAATATCTTCACACTGAAGCTTCACACATAACTTACGATTGATGACATGGGGGGGAGGGAGCGGGTGCTACCAATGATTACGTATAATAAATAATAATAATATTAAAAATAAGTTTTCTTTAGAAAATATCTTCACACTGAAGCTTCACACATAACTTACGATTGATGACATGGGGGGGAGGGAGCGGGTGCTACCAATGATTACGTATAATAAATAATAATAATATTAAAAATAAGTTTTCTTTAGAAAATATCTTCACACTGAAGCTTCACACATAACTTACGATTGATGACATGGGGGGGGAGAGAGCGGGTGCTACCAATGATTACGTATAATAAATAATAATAATATTAAAAATAAGTTTTCTTTAGAAAATATCTTCACACTGAAGCTTCACACATAACTTACGATTGATGACATGGGGGGGAGGGAGCGGGTGCTACCAATGATTACGTATAATAAATAATAATAATATTAAAAATAAGTTTTCTTTAGAAAATATCTTCACACTGAAGCTTCACACATAACTTACGATTGATGACATGGGGGGGAGGGAGCGGGTGCTACCAATGATTACGTATAATAAATAATAATAATATTAAAAATAAGTTTTCTTTAGAAAATATCTTCACACTGAAGCTTCACACATAACTTACGATTGATGACATGGGGGGGAGGGAGCGGGTGCTACCAATGATTACGTATAATAAATAATAATAATATTAAAAATAAGTTTTCTTTAGAAAATATCTTCACACTGAAGCTTCACACATAACTTACGATTGATGACATGGGGGGGAGGGAGCGGGTGCTACCAATGATTACGTATAATAAATAATAATAATATTAAAAATAAGTTTTCTTTAGAAAATATCTTCACACTGAAGCTTCACACATAACTTACGATTGATGACATGGGGGGGAGGGAGCGGGTGCTACCAATGATTACGTATAATAAATAATAATAATATTAAAAATAAGTTTTCTTTAGAAAATATCTTCACACTGAAGCTTCACACATAACTTACGATTGATGACATGGGGGGGGAGAGAGCGGGTGCTACCAATGATTACGTATAATAAATAATAATAATATTAAAAATAAGTTTTCTTTAGAAAATATCTTCACACTGAAGCTTCACACATAACTTACGATTGATGACATGGGGGGGAGGGAGCGGGTGCTACCAATGATTACGTATAATAAATAATAATAATATTAAAAATAAGTTTTCTTTAGAAAATATCTTCACACTGAAGCTTCACACATAACTTACGATTGATGACATGGGGGGGAGGGAGCGGGTGCTACCAATGATTACGTATAATAAATAATAATAATATTAAAAATAAGTTTTCTTTAGAAAATATCTTCACACTGAAGCTTCGCTCGCCCAGAGCATATTCTTCAAAATAGGCTCCTTTTCATCAAATTTTTTAAAGGTAAAATTGTAAAACTTTTTTTAATTTCAAATACAAAATAACACCCATACTTATTGTAAAACTGTACCTTTCTTGTGGTTTGATTTTAAATACAAAATAAATATTGCAATGAATTTAAAATTAATTTGATATGGGGTGGAGCCTTTTTTATGTGTTCGCTCTGTTTCATGTTAAAACCTGTCTACGCTACTGCTCTCAGCCGAGGGCCGGATAATATATAATAATATAGCATAAGCTAACTAAGCTACAGCTTAGGGTCTCACAATATGAGGGGCCTCAAAGTGGGCTTTGAAAAGTGGGCTATTAATCCCTCACAGCTTTGAAAAAGCAGTGGGGATTAATAGGCTTGTGGGCACGAGACATGCCACACTCGTTGCTCATTCTATAAAAAATAAAAGAATATTTGAAACATTATTAAAGTTTTATCTTAATTGCAGACGTTTGTTTTATATCATTCCAAGAAGTTTGTAATCTTAAAAATCATTTTTCCACTTCAAATACTCTAGTAACAACGGTGAATTGCCAAACAGGGGAAAAGCTATCTTAATACTGCTTTGACCTTTTTACCTCCATGATCTTGACTGGGACTATAAATAAATAAATAAATAAATACCCCCTCAAGCAGCTGCTTGCCACAGAGGTCTGACAGGAGCCTGTCAGTTTATATGCCAGAGTAGAAGGTCTGAGAGGATGGCAGGACCTCAGCAGAAAAACAACACGAACATCCATGTCTTACCCGGGGCTCGAACCCAGGTCCCGTAGATCAGTAGCCAAGCGCGCTAACCACTCGGCCACGGAACGGCTAACTAGATTTAAATAATATTACCAGCGCCATCTATACAATTACTGCAGCAACAATATTGTCGAATCGGTTGAATTTCTTTTTGTCAAACCCAAAAGGTATTGAGCACAAGCGTAGAAGAATATTGTCTTGAAGTTTACAAGAAAAAAACGCCAATGGAATTATTTATTAGTTTATTTACATAGGCCAATAAAAAGTGGATTATTACACAAATGCAATTTATACGTGATTAGATTGCTAAAACTAGGTAATCAGCGTCACGAGGGGAACAAAATTCAATAACAATATTAAAGAATATTTAAAAAAATTACAAGCAGGCCCGGATCTAGAAAAAATCGAGGGGAGGGGGAAGCAACAACACAATGGAGCCGGAAAGGGGGGCTTTCCAACGCATTATAACATTCCCGTCGCCGTTTCACAGGCCTTCAAAAAATTTCTTGACAAATGTATGAAATGTAAATAATTTTAATAATTAGTTGGCTTTATTATCATTATAAGTATTCAAAGGGGGAGAGCATTTCCTCCCTCCCCCCTGATTCGGCTCTGACTACAAGGAACGAAAAATTCAAAAATATTCTTTTAAGTAGGAGAATATCACATGAAATATCCTGTACACATGAGAGTGGGTACAGGATTTGAAACCATTTTATTTTTTTTCTAACAAAATTGAGGTCGATTCTGATTATAAGGATTAACGGGTATGAGTGCGGCATTACTTGTGCTTGCTCTTAAATGTGAACAGTGTGTTCAGGACAGTTGAACTCAGGATTTAATCTTGGGAGGGGGCCGCTGGCCTGGCTAGGGCAAACGAAGTAGCGCTCGGTCTCGGTCCGCCCATTCGTTCGCCCTGTGTTCACAGCGGCCGTGATTCCCCAGAGCTATAGGGTATTCCCACCTGATGTGACCGTTAATTCATAAGTAGTACAGAAATAGAAGACACGACACAACATAAATATAAAAAATGAGCATTAATTAGAAAAAGATTTTCGGGAAATTTTCTAGTGTTTTTTTTTCTTTTTCTTTGGGGTGTGCCAGGGCCTCTTGCTCCCTCCCCCCCTCTGGGTGCGCCACTGAATGTGAATACATACATCTATTGAAATTAAATGAATTCCAGCGTGCTGATTACTGTCATATTGCATGTTTGTTCTTTCATAGTTGAAGATTAAAATAATGGGTAGGCAATGCAACATTTTCTATACCTGGACAAACTACAACTCTTTAGTCGTTTTTCCTCAGCTTCTGTTAAATTTTCGTTTTCCGCTTTCCTGAAATTCTTGAAACGCGGCTGTGAACGTTTTTATCATAATTTTGAATTTCGAGTTTTCAAAGATTTAAGGGGGGTGCTGTAACAGCATAACTCCCTTTCCCCGCCTGAATATGCTCTCGTCTAGTGATGGATGCTATTTTGGAAATTAAAGAATATTTTATACAGAGCTTTTAGTATCAACTAATAGATGGCACCACTACAAAGTCTCAAACATCTCCAGTTGCCTTGAATATTGTTCGAAGGCCGAATAAACGTCTGTCACATTTGTGAATTTGTAATCTCCTACTGTGGCATATAAACTGACAGGCTCCTGTCAGACCTCTGTGTCAAGCAGCTGCTTAAGGGGGTATTTATTATTATTATTTTAACTGTTGAAATCCAGAAATCTACTTTGCTTAGAAGATGAGGAAACAAAAATAGATCTAAACAGATCTAGCCAAACCAGGCTTGCTAAATAATTTTGTTGATGAGGGAATGGTAAGAATAGCCTGCTTTGTGGTCATAGGTATCGGCAAGAATTATACCACTAGGGATACAGAGAGGGCAGATTTTTGTCACTATAGAAAAACTGAAATTGATGTAGATAAATTTATATCTATATAATAAAGATGTCTGTCTATGGCAGCCATAATTCATCGGGAAATCAACGTATACGCTCCAAATTTTCAGAGAATGTTTCTGGTTGTGGTCCGGATTGCAGTGCCAAATTTCGGGTCGAAAGTCAAAAGGGGGGCTTGCTAGAAGCAAAAATATTTTACCATGCTATTCCTACGGGAAACGAGAATCGTCAAATTTACTGTTGCCATTTATTGTTCCCTAACTGTGAAAGTAAAGAGTTAAAATAGCATAAAAATCTTCTGCTGCAAATCTGATGCCGTTGCCAGATTCCCCACATTTCCAAAAGCATTATTTAGACGTTCCATTGCAACTAGGGACTTGATTTTCTAACCAAAATGGGATCAGGCACGGGGAAACCGCGTACGAAATTTGGAACCTTTCGGTGAAGTACGTTGGGAATTACAGAATGGCAAAATCTGACGAAATAAATATCTCGATCGTTTGCCACAGGCTTTGAGAGAAAACGCCAGGTATGCAATGACCTTTGCAATACCGGGAAATTCTTCGTGTTCAAACTGTGAAAAAATGTTGGGAGGGGGGAGGATGCTAACAAACTAACCATTTGTGCAAGAAACAACAGAATACGCAGATTAAAAGTGAGACACGAGCTGTCACAATTTGTGTAGAAACGAAGTCAGGGGCCAAGTGGGAACCTGATTTTTAAACCAATCACCGGGCCACACGGGGGGACGCTGTGCAGGAAATTTGGACCATACGGACGAATATCACGAGAGCCATAGAGTGGCAAAATCTGTGGTAACGGAAATAAAAATCTCGATAGCTTACGCAGAAACTAAGACACGAGCTATGAGAGAGCTCGCTGACGTCAACAACGGGCAAATTTCTTCCCGTTGAAAATCTGTCCTAAAGTGTGTGTGTGGGGGAGGGGGGCACTTACAAATTTACCTTTAGTCCAGTGAAAATAAGAATATACAGGTTAAAAGTGACAGCCGGGCAACGCTGGGTAGGTTCAGCTAGTTATTTATATAATATTATAGTAGCTTACTGTTTGCCCTTTAAGAATTTGTCAGATCCCCCATCTTAAAGTATTTTGCATTTTGGTCTATATGTAAAATTTCTAGGGCTATGCTTAAATATAATCAAATCCTGGAAGGCTGAAAGGATAAATGAGTTATTTGTTTCTCCCCCACCCTCCCTAATGGCGCCCATGTCTATGTATATGGAGGGCTATAGCGAGGTTTATGGCCAACTACGTAGGAAGGAAAATATTCCATACTGTTTCTAGTAGGAGTGGACGAAGGCCAAATCAAGGAACTTGGAGCCCTGAAGTCAAGTTCTAAATGTGTCCTCTCTATCTTGCTAAACTGAAATACAATGAAAATTGTGCTACTTTTTGTAAAATCGTCGATTCACGCGAATAAAATATAAAGTTAAATAAGCCAAAATACCAGGTCTGGGGTCCTGGAGCCATGGCTCCGCCTTTAATCCAACCAGGATTGGATGCAGAAAATGTGGTTGAAACTTGTAAGGCAAGTTTCACTACGGCCTTGCCTTCACATTTCCTAAAATATGCAGTTCTATACATTTGTGGTCTGTAAATGGTAGCTAGGCATACACTGGAAACTGAGCTGTGTACCATCTCCGGTGACGATGCAAAGAATCAGTGATGATGCACAGCACCTAATGTGCAATCCTGCCTTCTCGTGATGCAGGCAGTTAGTATCTTTCAAATGAAAATTCTCTTTTGAAAAGGAACGGAAGGGTAGGACTCCAGATCAATGTAGCCTGCTGATATGGTCATATATGGCCACTTTTTCTTTTTTTTCTGCCCTGCTGGGGAACAGTCAAATTCACTAGGTCCTGGTGCTGATCACTTATACCCACTGGACTGGTTTAAATCTTTGAGCTTGATTATGGATGCGGGACTTGCTGCACTGGCAGGCCTCTGTTGAAGGAAAATCATTCGCTATTTTCTATTTGCCTAATGGTTGCCAGCTCCAGCAGAGGCACATGATATCTTATAACAGCTGGTGGATAATCCTAATTAGAGGCCTTCGTAGGTAACAGAACCTTACTTTAGTTAGTTTGCATCACCAATCCTACTCTAGAGTAATATGTCTCAGATAGCTCAGTTTCTATCTAGATTCTGGTTCTTGAAAAGGTCTATATGTAAAGGTGATACCTAAAGTTCCTACCAGCATGGTGGCTTCAGCCTTTAGCGATGGGAGAACGGGTCTTTGCCCCATGCCTGCGATTAGGGAACTGTTTGATATTGTTAATCCAACCTCTCTCAATAAACCAAGATTCTTTAAAAACCCTACTAACCATTTTTTTTTCTTACATGGAATGTGAGGACGTTTCATAGAGAATATTCTCCCAGTCTCTCCGATATTTATCAGACTCAACGAACAGGCTTAATTCAGAACGATCTCTTTCTAAATACAGAAGCGTTGTGCGAGATGATCGCCAGTGTATAAAAGAGAACAATTTTGCTACGTACAGCATACTGTATCAGAATTCATAATTGATTCTTGATATTTTTGGGTTGGGTTGTTTTACCTCTGAGCGGCACTTTTTGCACACCATGGGCTAAATGGCCAGGTCACATGGACCCCGAAGGCTCAGAGAAGGTTGGGGGAGGGACCCACTGGAACAGCTGTTGGGAGACATGGTAGCCTCCCGTCAAGGCCATCCAGCGTGTTCTTTAACGTGCACAGGGTACGGCTCTCCCGCACACGGGGCCACGGCTTAACGTTCCATCCGACGGACGGCGGCCTTTCCAAGCCCATCGGTGTCCCCTACTGACCGTGGGCAGGGCGGGAATTTTGCGGAGATAAATCTCAACGCTGACCCAGCTGGGACTCGAACCTGGGAACTACAGATTACGAGCCTGGCGCGCTACCGACTGAGCCACCCCCGCCCCGATTCTTGATATGCAACATGAGCGTTGAACCTAAACATAGCCAATCATTTAATATATATATGTTCTTTTTAAGCAGTTGCATGGATCTAACTATCATTATCTATTTTATGTGAGCACCATTGATGGGTATTTTTTATGATTCATGAAATAAAATGTGCAAATTTTGGTGTTTTTCAGTGCGACTACTCCGCGAATTCATCTTTTTTCCCCGCGAAAAAAAATTTTTTTTTTCTGGTGATGCATCAGGGAAATATTTTCCTCAAAATGGGATGGGGCGGGTGCGGGCTCGGGAAACTGAGCCCCTACTCAGTACTGATGGCCTATAATCTCTAGTACTGATGGCCTATAATATCTAGTACTGATGGCCTATAAATAAAATAATTAAATACCCCCTCAAGCAGCTGCTTGCCACAGAGGTCTGACAGGAGCCTGTCAGTTTATATGCCATAGTAGAAGATCTGAGAGGATGCCAGAACCTCAGCAGAAAAACAACACATACATCCATGCCTTACCCGGGGGTCGAACCTAGGTCCTTTAGATCAGTAGCCAAGCGCGAGATAATACTTAAAAACTTTTTTTAATGGGGGATAGAGAAAAGCTTGGAGGGCCAAATCCTCAGGTTGTTTTCAGTCCTGTTCTAATTTGGTGTGACCGCAAGTCTTATCGTTTATGGAAATAGAAGTTCTTCCCCACATACATATTCTTTGAGTGGGGGGGAGGGGAGAAGAAAGATTAAAGTACCAAGCTCTTACGTTTGTTTAAGTTAGAATAAGAGGAAGCTATATATCGAATTTGGTGGTTATAGCTCTTTAGAAGTTTTTCACAATTTTTTTATGAAGGGGGAGAGAACGTTTAAGGTGGCTAAATCCTTATTGTTTCTTTAAATTATGATAAAAAGAAGGTACCGAATTTGGTGGTCTTACCTCTTACTATTTGGGAAGCGTTCTTGATCAAACTTTTTAGAGCAGTGGTTCTCAAACTTTTATGCTTCACGTACACCCTGGAATTGTGTATGTAACTGGCGTACTCCTTGTATAGATAGATAAAACTATAGTTATAGTATAACAATGGGAATAAAGTAAAACATATATATATATAACATACATCTAGCGACTTTTGAGCTCTCACGGCGTACCCCAAAAAATTTTACCGCTTACCCCACATCGAGAACCCCTACTCTAGAGTATATTATTAAACTTTCTCATCACATTGCATACAATAAATTCATGATATTAATTTTAAGAACGCTTAGTCGTAGTAGACAAGGATGACCCCCACTCTTCTTAATCGAGTCTGTTAAGGAACACTAGGTCACACAGCAGACTGAAATTGTGTTGGATCGTTGCTTAATTAACATTCCATCTCCTCCTATTTTCTCTACGTATTTGTTACACTGGACAGTGGAATCTAGTAACCTCAAATCATTTTTTTTAAAGAAAAATGTCCATTCATATTTTATTTTTTATAATCGGTCTCACAACTGCTTCTTTAACAACTTAACAGTGGACTCTATTTATTTATTTATTTATTGTAAAGGAAATAGCAACTACATCTGGAAATACAGACACTGGAATGTACACCGACATACGATGGGAAAGGATTAAATATGTTGTTCAAAATCTAAATAAAATGATCTCCAAGTCAAAGCTTAACCATGATAGATTGATCATTACATGCACACTGATTATTATGAACGTAGTTTTTCTACAGCTAAGTCGGGGGGGGGGGGGGAATAGAACGGTTTTAACAGTTATACTTAAAATCAACAGTTCTATATCGGGTAAAAAGTACAGAAGAGACAGTCACTTGATTAATCAGATAATGCAGCCAGTGGCGGACTGGGTCTAAAAATATTGTTTGCCAGGAGACAAAGGGGGCCCACTCACAACTATAAAACTATTATTTTGAACATATTGTCTAATGTTTAAGGGGGCCCACTTCATCAGGGGTCCACTCACAACCATAAGACTATTATTTTTAACATATTGTCTAATGTTTAAAGGAGCCCACTTCATCAGGGGCCCTCAGGGCCCACTTGCCATCGGGCAAGCTGACACCCTGGCCAATCCGCCACTGAATGCAGTCTATTTCCGAAAGAAAGAATATATACCGGAGAATACTGAAAATAATTTTAAATGAACAAAGTTCATAATATAGAGAGAATTGTCCGTAAAGTAGACAACAGATGGCGCCATAAACGATGTTCAAGTCTATTATTCAAGGACATATATTCTACAATGCGTGGGTAATTGCAAGCTCCAAGCCTCTTGCAACCAATGAAGATCGTCACACCCAGCGATCGAATCACAGAGACAATCTGCCCATCAAGTAAATAAAGAAATCTAACTTTCAACCATGAGAAAAAAAATCGTTTAATTCAGCTGAGAATCTAAATTATCGGAATTCAAATGAGACAAGAATAATTATCAATGTGGAAAAAAGGAAACTAATAAATCAGAAATAAGAAGGGCACTTTATGATTCGCAACACAGACAATTATCAACGTGCATAAAACACGACTATCGCAGCGTCAGAATCAGCGATTTCGTTGCCTGAAACAGCATGCTTGGTACCTCTCATGTGTGGCAAAAAAACCTTCATGGGATTTATTGCTAAGTTATACGCCCTGATATATAACTCAATAGCCTCGAGGGATATCACCGAGCCACCTGCTAGCTTCTTCAACCAGTAATTGTTGTCAAGACGGTGTTCACAGAGGAGCGCTTCTTCACTAGCCTTCTCTCGCGCAGGCTCACACACTATTGCTGTGAAGATCATGCGCATGCGCTCTACTAGCCCGCGTTGCTTCAAGTTTGACGACAGAATCTGTGCGATGATGAACAGAAGCCACTTGTGGAATGCTTCGAGAGAAAGACGATAATGTGCAACCCTGGAAGATACGTTTTTCCCTTCTGGATGATTTTGATTTTGGGTGATTTTCAAGATGTGCACAGTAGGGTGGTTCCTGCAGAAGGTAAAGTATTGATTTTTGTGTGTGTGCGTGTTTTTTTTTGCCATAACTCGCTTCAAAGACTATGACGAGAATAATAAATGATTAAAACTATATTTCAATATGTTGCAAATTATTGGGTTTTTTTTTTGCTATTTTTCGGAATGATGGGAACTCTCTCTCTCCCTCTTTTTTTTCGATGGTTCAAAAAATTTTTTTTCTTCAAAATATATGCCATATCTTTATACTTCTGCTCTGGTTATCAATATTCTGAAAGAGAGGGTGGGGGTTCATGCCACTCCTCAGATCTGTCCCTGCCCTTGACTGAAAATTATTACAATCGAGAATATTCAGCTTTTGCACCGATAAAGGTATCGTCCAATTGATCACGTGGTGACAGTAGTAAAAAAATCCCATACTTCGAGATAATGTTGGGCCAAAGTCTGAGATTACGTTTCTGCTGGTGACCAATTGTGAAACTCTGGGGATGACGATTCATCGCGTGGCAACGCAATGATTACTGAAACAGTCGCTTTGCGGATTACTTTTTGGGTATATTACTCATCTACGTTTAAAAAAAAACGTTGATCTTGTTTAACAAACTACAGTGTTGCATTGAGGAACAGTGTTGAAATTGGTTAACTCCGAAAGCAAAACTTTAGCTGCACAATGGACGAAATGGCAAGATTACAAGAACAAGAGTAGAGATAAGTGACAAAAGCCCTTTCTGTGAAACCGGTAGATAGCGAGAGATTTGGGTGCTCGCTCATTGCATCATTGAAATCATAACTCGCAAGATGTCACAGGTTCGATTCCCACTTGTTCAATATTGAGATTCATCTCCGCTAAATCCCACCTACTCTCGGTCAGAAATGGGGACACTGATAAGGTACTTTAAACTTTTGACTTGGAAAAGCGACCGTCCGTCGGATGGGAAATTAGGCCGTGGCTCAGTGTACTGGAGAAGCACATGATATTCACATTAAATAACATGCTGGATGGCCTAGACAGGAGGCTACCATCTGTTTCCTAACAGTTGTCGGGTGGGTCCTTTTCACCCAACCTCCCCGGGATCCTTGTGGCCTGGCCATTTAGCTCATTAGACCCAATTTAAAGTCAAGGTGCCACCTGTGATTGTAGAAAAAGGGGAGCAGGATTTCCATATATCCCACTAGGGGAGGAGGAGGATGCCGCCATTGAAATCTCCAAATACACCCGATGATCAATTACTTCTATGTAGTATTGCGATCTTTTCTTTTTCTTTTTTTTTCAAATTTATATTTGTTTTTGCAAAAGTATCATCCATATAATTATTTTACATAAAAAATCCCACTAAGCCGAAGCTTATCAGCCGGAATATAGATGATTTTAACAGTTACGATCTAGATTAAGTCATTTTCTTCCCGAATTTCATTTTCCTAGAAACTGGAACACTTCCTTACAACCTGTTCTCAGTTTGTGAAGTAAGTGCTTGAAGGGGAGGCCATTCGTTTAAAGAATTGATTCATTGGTATGATTGCACTGACGAGGGCACTCTAATATAACAGTTGCTAAAACCGTGGAACGAGTGGGATATGAAGAGAATATCTGAAAATATCGTCAAGGATATTTTTTTCTTTATTTTAAAAGAAATCAAACGGAGTGCACATAAGACATCAGTCCGTAGCTGATATCCCTTCCGCGTATATTTATCCGGATTTTATTCACTAACAGAATTGCTATAAATTTATGTTTTCGATGAATACTTGCAATTTTAAAATGTTTATGCTGGAATATTTTAACACTCCTCTAACTCTCCATAAGAAAAAACTAACAGGAAAAACAAGATACTGAGTATAATATTATTACCAGAGCCGTGCAGAAGGAGAAGGTTACACTAGTCATAAGTACCCTTTTTACAATAAACCAAATCAATGGAATAATTTAAAACTTCTAAAATGCATTTTGCACGAAAATTGTTGTTGAAGATAAATTAAAGATCTCAATCAAATCTCTCTAAATCTCAAGTTTCAAAAATATTGCTTCAATATTTAAAGAATTTATGGTAGCAGGAATTCTGTGTTGCTACACTGTATCTAAATCTATAACTCTTGAAACACTGGGAGAATGTTTTTGAAAATAGAGATTTAAGTAGATTTGATTGAGATCTTTAATTCATCTTCAGCAATATTTTCCATACAAAGCGTATTTTAGAAGTTATAGAGCTTTGAAATTAGTTTTACTTTTGACATAACATGGAAATTCCGTAATAAATTGATATGGCTCTATACAGAGCAGAAGTTCAAAAAGATGCTTCTTTGGTAAAAAAGAAAATATAAAAACTTTTTCTCCGTATAATGTCTGCTGAATATTATAAAGTATCATTATACTGCGCATTTGCAAGAAAAAGTATGCATTTATTTTTTGTAATTTCTATTGATCAATGTATACATTGACGCTTGATAAATCTCACCTAATTCGAAATGGGTGTTCCCTATTTTAGTCTTTTGCCAACATTCACAATTTTTTTTTCCTTTCTGCACACGTTTCATATTTATTAACCATTTTCCTAATAGTAGTTGCTTAATAGGAAGTCTATAATTACAATCATTACTATAGTTTAAGCTTATATATGACATATAAATTGAAACTTTAATATTTATCATTGATTAATAGTAATCAATAATAAATGACTGATTGTTAAATTTTGGTTAGCAATTATTTGAGTTAAAAAGGAGATTAAATAAACTTACTTGAAGATATTAAGAGATTAATCCTTGTTATAATGATTTGTCTATCGTACAACTGAACTTGCTTCATAATCACTATAATAAATACGCTTTAACTACGTTAAAAATGCATTTCAAGCGTCCTTTCTGCCCAATTTGTTCTGCTTGTTGTTGTCCATGGTACGATTGCCAGATCTACCTCTAATACATGTAGAACTCTGTGGTTGAAACTTTTATATTTGCAAATAAATTACGCCAAGTTTACTGAAACTGGTTCAGCCAAAAGTCGAACCCAAATTTTATCTTCAAATTTCAATATCACATGAAGAAATAGCACGACATGATCGTATTGAATCTTAAGGAAGCTACCGCCTATCCCCTGTTGAATATCACTCCTCTGCAGATTTATCAAACACGTTCCAATCGAGCAATCATAGTAGTGCCTATCCTAGTCGTCATTTTAAACAAAACATAACTCTTAAAAATCATCGTTTTTCAAGAAATGAGATCTGTAGAAAACTTTAGATTACATTGTTTAAACACGAAACTGAAATAGGAATTTATGTTCAGCAGAAGTTCCAGATTCAAGCCCGTGTATCAATCCTGTATGCGGCATAGTCTTATTTACGACAGAAATGAAAAAGTCGTGTGTAGATGTGTTGTGTTTTTTTAAATTAGCTCTGAGGTAATCAATAACCATGTGAATGGGCATCGTAGAATAGACATCGGGCATCTGTAGGGCCCTCTGTAGTCCAGGTCCCTCTTTAAGTCCATGCAGCAAAACTGGTTATGTTAATAAAAAGTGAAACAGCCATTAGAATGCACCGCTAGAATGAGATTTTTTTTTTGCGTCTGAAAGACAGTGGCGAATTGATGGGAGCACTCCCACCGAAGCCATCAGTGGAAAGGAAATGCTTCTGCCCACGCTCTTAATCAAGAAGAATTTCTTAATAAAGTTTAATCAAGAATCTTTGTGATCTACATTGCTGGTGTATGGTGTGGTTATAGAGGCAGTTGTAAAGGTAGCATATTGGTTGGAATATTTTCATTCCAAGCTGAATACGTGTATTAATTAAACTATCTTGGTCTCTGCGAAAAACAATCGATCATTTGGTAATGCAGTGTTTGCATAAGAATCAGTTGTAAAATTTCCAAAGGACGGAAGAAAAAAAATCTGCTCATTTTACGTATTTTCATGGAAAGAAATTAATACTCCTGAATGCTACACGTATCACTGGAAACATTTTGATAACGTTAAGTTGTTTCCAGCAGGGGAAGGATTCCAGGAAAAAAAGCAACTGCGCCCGATATTCAGTGGTCGTATTTCTAATCAGCTTTCTGTCTAAGAGCCCTGACTTGGCCCGACAATAATCGTGTCTGCAAAATATTCTAAATAATTAAAAGTCTTGTTCTTTAGCTGTTTATAAACTTTAGAACTATCATTAAAAAAAATGATAGATGTAAGGAATAGAAAGAATATTGGTTTGTTAATTTGTGAATTTTTTTATCAATAAAATTACATACAGAGAGACAGACCGAGCGAATTTTTTTGCCGAGGACCTTACAATACACTGAACTGGCCTTGTGTGGAACAAAACCTTCCCAGCTTGTAGAGAGCTACTATTGTTAAACAACAACGCTTCAGAGGTTAACATCAAGCAAAATAGTTCTAACGTTTATTATTAGTTGTCGGTGGTTACTACATTTATAGAATTCGTGCTGAGAAGACAAGCACACATACAGAGGCAGGGTGAGAACGAGGGCAGAAGAATAAAATGAAGCTATTCGGCCACAAAATTAGGTTAACTTATTTACTCTACAGCTTTAATGCTCTTCTTTTTACGCTTCTTCCACTCACCGTCGTATCTCATTTCTTTCCCATCCCTGCTTTTCTTCCCGACTTTCTACGCTCAGTAAGAAATTGTTTTTAAACCTTTTCTTTTTATCTTGACCTGCATTAACAACCTGTTTTAAACTGCAACACGAAGTTACAATCTATGAAATTGCTTCCTTACTATTCCATGGCGTTGCCATACGAGTTCGTTCTCTAGTATATATACAATTCTGTGATTTTTAAGGGATTTGTTTTACACCGCTTTATAAAAATCATTCTAAATTATTGATTTTCGCCTAATTACTGAACCATAATATTTGTGTTATCCTGTAGCTTGTATGTAAAATAATAAACATTAAATAAATAACTGCTGAATATGAAATTTCGTCTGATCAATAGTCGGAACCGTCGGATTCTAGAGCCCAGTTAAAACAGGCCGACTTTGAAAAACCCTACTTTCTTAGTTTTCAGGGACCCCAAAGCGTGCTCCCAATCAAAATCTCGATTTTTTTTTCTTTTTAATTGAAGATCACAATGCTCTCGGCATCTTTCGTATGAGAAAATAAAACGAAATATTTTTGGCAGTGCTCTAATGCTACTCTAAGCATTGGTTATGCATAGTAGAGTGTAACTTTATCCAACTTTAGTAATTATGGGTTGTCTTATGAAACACAGACACGCTATCTAGGGCGTTGTTCAAAATTGGTTTTGATAATTAAAATTACACCTAGACTTATGTGTACTCTACAGCAATTGTTACGAAAATAAGTGTTAAAGTGAACAATTTTTATATGGGTCCGGTGTAATATCCCTTTTGTTACTAGATGTTATGCAAAAGTCCCCTATTACTTTTCAAATCGTTTTATTCAATATTATGAGATAATTTCCGCAGAGTTCAGCACTAGCAGATGTAGATGAGCGCAACCAACCAGAAAAAAGATTGCACAATTTAAGAGGACTTTCCTTCTTGGCCTCTGTGTTTTTATTTAATGGGATTGTAAACTAGCTATGCAAACATGAAAGTTTTTGCAATAATGTTAGCATATTCTGGAGAAAAAAACTAGCTTATCTCTCATCAAATATATGGAAAAAAAATATGGGGAGTATTGGTAAGTTTATCACTTATTTTTCAAAGTTAAATGGAAACAAAGCAAGGAATATTAGCAGTGACGACAAACGTGCTATTAATATTACGTGCAAAGAATATTAGTAGTGATAATTAAAATTACACCTAGACTTATTTTCGTAACAATTGCTGTAGAATACACATAAGTGTTAAAGTGAACAATTTTGATATGGGTCCGGTGTAATATCCCTTATGTTACTTGTTGTTATGCAAAAATCCCCCACTACTTTTAAAATCGTTTTATTCAACATTATTAAGAGATCATTTCCGTAGAGTTCAGCGTGCATCTGCACTAGCAGATGTAGATGAGTGCAACCAACCAGAACCCCCCCCCCCCCCTCTAAATTCCGGTCGTCTTATAAAAAATCTCTCGAACTTGTGTTGAAATCCTAAACAGTTGCTTTTGTATAATTTTATTTTAACCCCATAGTATATGTCCAACGCTAAAAATAAATTCGAAAAACAAATATAAAATTTCATTCGATATAGAATATTATTTTAACCTTTCCTGTCCAGTGGAATATTTTAATAATTGGGAAACCGTACTCGTCATTCTCAAACCGAACTGAATTCTCGAACCCTCCCGGAAATTATATCCTTGAACTCTCCCCAAAACTAAATTCTTGAACCCTTCCCGAAACTAAATCCTGGGTACCTACCTGCTCCAGAGGACTGAGTTTTTATTTTGCTTTTATTAAATAATAAATATATAAATACCCCCTCAAGCAGCTGCTTGCCACAGAGGTCTGACAGGAGCCTGTCAGTTTATATGCCACAGTAGGAGATCTGAGAGGATAGCAGGACCTCAGCAGAAAAACGACACACACATCCATGCCTAATCAGGGGCTCGAACCCAGGTCCGTTAGATCAGTAGCCAAGCGTGCTAACCACTCGGCCTTTATTACTTACACTTTAAATGTATTTTAAATTATTGTTTAGATCGATTCTTTATTGCTGCAATTTAAAGATTAATATACAGGGTGAATCTGAAAAAGTGGGAAAAACTTTACGGGGTGGTAGAACGCAGCTATACGAGCAATATTCGTCATAGAATGTATGGGCGGAACGCAAACGGCGAGCCGCTAGGTGGCGTTGGAAATGGTATAAAAGGGTCGGTCCTCGCACCCAACGGCATTTCTACCGTGAATTGCCGAGAGGATACTAACCACGAAATGGCGGATATGCTCTTTTGAGCAATTTCTTTGAGCATGTACCTCAATTACATTCCTGTTAATAAAATGTTTTCTGAAGTATCTCCTCTCCTTCTTGTGTTCATTCTTTAAATGTGACAGTGGAAAACTACCTTTTAACTTCTCACCACTTGCGTTCCGACCATACATTCTATGACGAATATTGCTCGTATAGCTGCGTTCTACCACCCCGTAAAGTTTTGCCCACTTTTTCAGATTCACCCTGTATATTTTTCGCATTTGTCATTATGCATGTTATGTAATATATACCCACACGTGAGTTTGATACCCTTGTGAATGGTTGGTGAAAATGAAATGAAATTAAATATTTAAATATAATTATTCATTTAATCGTCTCATATTTTTATTACTTAATAATGTATGATTTAAGAAATATTAAAATTGTGTTATAAAATTTCTAAAACTGAAACACAACAAAAGTATAAAATGCAAAAATGGAATAATAAATTGTATAAAATTCAGAAATGAAATAATGAATTTTATAAAATGCAAAAACGGAATAATAAATTGAAGTTAGAAAAGATTATGTACTTTAAAGCACACCAAACTTAAATAATGATTTGTTAATCAACGATGAATGTTACAATAATCTGATGTAAATACACAAAATATTAATGTCTCTCTAAGCGAGTGAGTGGATTGCATTCGTTTGTTGGTTGCTTTCCTTCAGACAAATGTTTCAAAATCGTTTATCTTTCCTTTTGTGTGTGTGGCCAGGCAGTTTGAAATCGTAACAAATCGAACGATATTTATTCAAGTTAATTAAAGGAAAGAAATAACTC
Source organism: Ryuthela nishihirai (assembly GCA_038380435.1). Classification (NCBI taxonomy): domain Eukaryota; kingdom Metazoa; phylum Arthropoda; class Arachnida; order Araneae; family Heptathelidae; genus Ryuthela; species Ryuthela nishihirai. The sequence continues at coordinate 65,131,299 of JAWZYU010000019.1, read as the reverse complement.
AATAACTGGAAACATTAAACTGTCAATGCTCATTGATTACAACTATTTGCGTAGTAAAAACATGATTGTTGATAAAATCAACATTAATAAAATCACTTCAAACGTTAAAATTCCTCAATTTTAAAACTTTGCCGTTTCCATAGCAAACATATTCATTGCTGTGGCCATGACCTTACTATGCACAATAATTAGAACCACTGTGTTCGACCGGTGTCCACTTCACTTGTAAAGAGTGGTAATTATAGGTTCCATTTTGTTAAACGAACACGCTATATGGGCGTTGCTCTATTGCTCTGCTGGGACAATCCGTCATTAACTTCATCCTATGGCTTTGTGTGGTGCAACCAGACTTTTTCCGCTAATGTAGACTGTCAAAACGCTGAAAAGACTGTGGGTCATATTAAGTCTTATCGTAAAAGTTGCAAGGTTAGACGACCAAAAGAGCTTGATGACAAGAGGGAGTTGTGGAGAAAGATTTATAATGACGACGCCCCCATGCGGGAAGCAGTTGCATAAAGTGCTATTGTATTCATTTGTATGCACTTCATGACATCCGCAATCTGAAACTCTATTTAAAAAATGGCAAAAGAAACTTTAATGATTTCCTTTTTTTTCTCATTTTGAGATTATTTCTCTGTATGATTTGGACTGTTTTACCTCTAAGCAACACGTTTATTTACCATTTACTTTGGATTTGGACTGTTTTACCTCTAAGCAACACGTTTTTACCTCTAAGCAACTGTTTTACCTCTAAGCAACACGTTTTTGCATACAATGGGCTAAATGGCCAGGTCATAGAACAAAAGTGTTCAGAGAATGGGACTCCTAGAGTTAAACATGGGAAGATGGTTCGAAGGACTGCTGCTGGAAGATAAAGGAAAGTCTTTCAAAAATATCCAACGTGCACAAAAAAATTGTCGGCGCCCTATCTTCCTTTTAAATTAATACGAATTCAGCGACTGATTGCACCATCGATAAGCTTTAAGTTTATTTTCTACGTTTTTGGGCGCATATAGGAAGAGAGGTATTTTAAAAAAAAATTAATTTATTTACACTTTTTCTTTGTCACTAAAAACACCTACCTTCAGAAACTTTCATTTGATCTATGGACTGATAAATACCGACCACATTTTGCCTCCCTTTTGGAGAGGCATTTGGGGCGTTTGGGGTAGTCCATGACATTTGAGACGTCACAAGCTTTAATTTGACATATAACTCATTAAGGTCGACTCCCGCGAAAATCTTCTCCTCCCTTTCATCAGGGGGTGAGAGAATGGTGGGGGGAAAATTCGAAATGGTTTACGACGGTCATTATAGGAGCTTTCATATGACACCGAACTCGTAACTGTAGGCCCTCGCGTTCGGAAGACATGGTAGGAAGACTTTCACATTTACCGTTTTTTAGGGGGGGAAGAAACCAAGAGGGGTATATTTTTGTTACCCACAACACTCCCCACGTCACAAGCTTTCATTTGATATACACCTTGCTATTTTTGGCACTCGCGTTCTGGAAATATAGCGTAATAATCGTTTTCATGTTTTCCCCACTTTTAGTGGGTAACAAAGCATGGGAGAGAGTCAAATTTTTATTGCCTACGACATTCTCCGCCTCAGAAGTTTCATTTGATGCATAATTTGTTACTTTCGGCATTCGCGTTCCGAAGATAGAGCGGAACAATCATTTTCATATTTCCCCTTTTTTAGGGGGGAAGAAATTATAGGATTCAATTTCTATAACCTATAACAGTCCCCGCGTTACAAGCTTTCATTTGACACAAATCATTAAGTTTCTCCATGGCTTGGTGTTTAGTGTGTTTAGGCCCAGATTTAAAAAATAAATAAAGGAGTTGGGGGGGGGGGATGCAAGAGACTGGATTTCCATTATAATGTAACATTTTCTCATCTGTTTCAGAGGTCTTTAAAACATTTCCTGAAAAATAGTATTTCCTTTCTCCCTTTTTTCCGTCTTCATTACTCTATCATTCTCGGGGGGGGGGGATGCTCGCCTCCCCCTACATCTAGCCTTGAGTGTGTTTAACTACATTCCAAAGGAACCTTAGTTTTCATATGTCTTTCTGCTGAGGTCTCGCTTTCCTCACATATTTTCTCTCTGACTGATAGACTTCTGTGATACCTTTGAGACAAGGAGCTACTTGAGGGGTAATTTGCATTTTCGATATTAAATGAATCATCATCATCTTCCTCCTCAAGCAGCCATGGGCTACGGAGGCCCAACCAGACTGCGCAATTTAGTTCTCCAAGCATATCTGTCGTGAGCTACATCGGCTGCATCTGGCCACTGCACACCAATTCTAACAAGGTCCTGTTTGGCATTGTCTGCCCACCGCATCCTAGGTCTCTCCCTCTTTCTGAGGCCTTTAGGCACACTGTTCATAACCCTATTTGCTAATCTATAATTATGCATACGGGCTAGGTGGTCAAACCAATGGAGTCTCTCTCTGCACAATATGCTGCTTAAAGGAGGTTGCAGACTCATTTGCCTAACCTCATCATTAGTTACAAAGTTGAACCACCTAATGCCCAAGATACTGCGTAAGCATTTAGAATCAAAAGCACCAAGTTTCCTGTTATCTTGTTTACAAAGTGTCCAAGTTTCACTACCATAACTAACCCTAGAAAGCGCTAAAAACATATTTATTAAATTGAATTAGGCAAGAATTGTTTTCACGAATGATATTCCGGTCTCCATATTTTAGATCTTGAATTCATTCACAATCTTTAATTTATGCAATCGTTCGCAAAATTTATCATTAGAAGCATTACTGAGATTTAAACTTGGAAATCTTCCCACATTGATCATTCAGTGTATTGAAAAGATAAAAGCAAAAAACGATATCTTTATTCACAGATGTGAGTTGAAGTTATCAACAAACAGGCCTTTGTGAAATGATTAATAAGAAATCGCAAAGAAAATAATTCCTTTTATTAACACACCTCATCATTCAAAATACTTTCTTTAATAGAAGCCGTGAGAATCTATATCCTATCTGTTCAGCAGTGTTCTGTTTTCATAAATTTTCCTGCACAGAGAGTGCTATGCAAGAAATCCCTTTCCTTGTCTTTACGAAGGTGAGCAGAGGCTGTTCAGATGACACAGTGACCTTGAACCAGTCTCTGAGGGCTCACGACATTCGTTGAAGGTAAAGGACGAAAACGCGCCGAGCCAAGATTCTGCGACACATGCATCACCCTGAAGGGACAGCAGAATGATGATGTGTCCTCAGCATCCTCACTACATCCGTCGATGCAACCGATCACTCTTGTTTTTGCCTCCGTTGCTCCTTTCGTACGACTGCGCTGATTGGTCATTTTATCGTCGCGGAGCTCGTGCCTTTCGCGTGACATAACTAAGCGTTACTTAAGAGGGCGCTAGGTGCAGCCTTTTCACATGCTGTGAGGCAGGATGAGAGAGGAAGAGGACGAGCTGGTTCCTGACAACCCCCGCCCCCTTCCCATAAATAAAAGCCTTTCTCTTGGCCAAGACGAAAGTGTACTACATTTTGTACTGTCTTTGACTCATGGCCTTATCGGCGATCATCAGATGAAAATGGTTATGGGGTCATTTGATCCTGGCACATTGAATGTTATGTTTCAGCTATCAGCTATCAGCAAGACGAAACCCAGTTGTTATTACGGATCGTTTGGATGTTGAGCTACATGAGAATTGATACATCTCGCCGATTATTGGGGAATTGGACCAAAGCCCGATTCCCTATGGAACCTCCGTGCTGCAGGAGAAGTAATTTATTTCGCATTTTGTTTCAGAATACGTATTGTATTTCATTCTGAGCCGTGTTCAGCTGGTATTTTTTTTGAAAACAAGCTAATGTTTTCAGTTTGTCATCTGGCTGTCTGTAGATTATTCAACGTTTTCGTTTACAGAAATAAAATTCTTTAATTAAATGTCACAATTCGCATTTCCCCAAATAGTTTCAATAGCTCCCTCTAACGATGGAAAAAGTTTGAAAATACAAAACTTTAAACGAATATTGCCAACTATCTATTTAGGGTAAAAATTTCAAATTTTGTTGACAGAGTATGATTATATTGGCGGCAATAATTTTTCTCTCTTTACCACCAGGGAGCGCGGGAAAATGCAAATGCTTTGTTCTAAGAAATCCTCGTTTCATTAATCCGTCGGACGCATTATAAAAAAAGTTACCAAAAAATAAAGTCACAGAGGTAATGGAATCAGTAAAGTATGGAATTAGAAAAACGCTTTTAATCTCATTACCGAATGTTTTCGGAAAATCGCCAAAATCGCCGTCTGCGGAACCGTAGCCATTTTATTATTCTAAATTAGGGGTTCTCAACGTGAGGTACGCGGTAAAATTTTTTGGGGTACGCCGTGAGAGCTCAAAAGTCGCTGGATATATGTTATATAAATATGCTTTACTTTATTCCCATTATTATACTATAACTACAGTTTTATCTATCTATACAAGGGGTACGTCAGTTACATACACATTTCCAGGGGGTACGTGAAGCATAAGAGATTGAGAACCACTGATCAAAATAATGCACGAAAACGAATGTAATGATTGTGATGTACTGTTATACAATTCTGAATTACTTCGCAGTCTATGCATTCAGTTAATAAGTATTTTATGAGTAAACAGTGATAATTAAAATACTGAACTGATCATTTTTTTAGGAGGGGCGATATCTTCCCTATATGGATAATCTAAACATTAATAGGTAAACCACGGAATCGGTCATCGATTGTTGTGGGTGGATGGGGCAATATCTTCACTTCCCTAAAGCGTCTCCAACGAGAACGGATAGTGTGTGTTTTAACAGTGGATCAAAACACAACTTTTGATCTTGAAGTTGGAAGCCTTTCTCTGTAGTCAGCCAAAAATTTCACAATGGTGTAATACCGAAAAGATGTTTTAATTTGACTGACCTGTCCTGGAAATTTTCTGAATTTTAGTAAATAACTTTTCAGATAAATTATCAGAACTATCCTTTATTTCGATATCAATATATATATTTTGCACAAAATGATCATTATAAAATTTTGTTTTCCTTCTCCCTCGTATATTTAAACATGACTATTTTTTCAATGTCGAAAATTTTAGGTTCCTTTTACGCTTACGACAACGTGTAATTTAACTCGCCTTGAATGACGAGAATAAAAAAAATTAATGACATAATGGATTTTGTAAATCAGCAATGGGAGAGTGAGAAACAAAAGATTTAGCATGAAATAAAATATGATTGATTATATTATGCTTAATAGTTTTTTTTTTGGGGGGGGGGAACTTATTAAACTAACAGAAGAGCATTTATCGCTGTCTCTGAAGTTCCTTTCCTTCGCGTGGCTGCAGGCAGACCCCCTTTCAGATTGATTATTACATGATAAACGGTCTCTGAAGCCATAATGAAATTAATTACACGCTGTGGCAAATTGATCTTTATAAAGTGTTAATATATCATTATAATTCTTTCTCGGTCGTATTTTTCGTATCGACAACACGTCACGAGATCCAAGGTTCTTCTACGACAAGCTTTGCTTGAAAGAAATTGCTAAAATGACTGTATATTATTGAAGTAGAAAATATGTCTACAACTCCAGACATCTTTTTTTGCTAGAATAACAGAACTGTTATGTCTCGTCGCCGGTTGTTGTGACTGAGGTAGCAAATATTAGTAAATTGTAGTAATGTCGATTTATATTCGTGACGGAAGCTAAGCGAGGTGTTTAACCATGCCTTGATTACCATAAGTTCTTTTACGTAGTTCTTTTAGTAATGGCTGTCCTGTAACAATAGCACATCTTAAATATGCCTGCAAGTGATTACAATCATATCGTAATTTCACCGCAGAATGACTTACCGCTAAAAGAAACTTCGAAGAAATGCACTTTAATTTCTGCACTTTAAAAAAAAAACTTCTGAAAATAAATAATCTTAACAAAAGTATATTTCATTAACAACGCTTATCGCAAAAGAATGAATTCTAGTTTCATATTTTAAAAAAATAATGTCATCAAAAATAGATTTGAATAACAATGCTTATCACTAAAGAATAAACCCTCATTCCGTACTTAAGAAAAGTCTCAAAACAAATAATCTCATTGAAGACAACTATTTCAAACAGTGCATAACATTTATAATACCAGAACTAAACAATTATAAAAGCATTTTAATAGCAACTCATATCGCTAATTATGAAACACTGTTCCTTCACCAAAAAAAAAACTTTAAAACATGCGGATTGATATATTGCAACTCAATGTTACAGGTTTTCCCGGGGGATTCAAGATGGCGGCTGAGGGCCCTACACTGTATCGTAGCAGAAGCTTCAATACTTTAATAACAACTAATTGTACATTTAGTACATTATGTACGTTTGTTAAACACAATACTACCGGACATTTTTCTCACCACTCAATAAACAACTCAACTGGTTTTATGCCCTATTGCCAGATTCGTGTAATTATATTTTACATACATAGCCCTGGCCAACAATGATAATGTACAGGCCTATCCAAGTCCAGTTTTCTCGCGGTACTCTTAGCAAAAAAAGGTCGCAAGAGGGAGCTCAAACACTATTAAATCTAGCCAATCAACCACGTTGTCTGCAAAAATTTGCGTATCATGTTCTCACCGTTCGAAATTTAACCAATGATTGTTTTTATATTTCTGATTTCCAAAGCAGCGTTTTTCGAGTTTTATACATTTTTAAGATGAATCCAGTAATTTTCAGTCGTTTCATTTAGCAATAAGGACTTATGAGAAAGATTTGTTTTTGCAGTGTTAGCGCCAAGACATAGCAAATATTAAATAGTGTTTATTCGAAATTGAAAAATCGTAACCCAGGTAGGAAGACCAGATCAATTAAAAAAAATTAGGAAGAAGGGTGCAAGTGACAGGATATTACTTTCAGAAATAATTATTATTTATTTATTTCTCGAAAACGGAAAGTGGCTTCTCCTCTACACAAAGGACAGTTGTTTTGGGTTGTTTTACCTCTGAGCGGCACTTTTTTGCACACCATGGGCTAAATGGCCAGGTCACATGGACCCCGAAGGCTCAGAGAAGGTTGGGGGAGGGGACCCACTGGAACAGCTGTTAGGAGACAGATGGTAGTCTCCCGTCAAGGTCATCCAGCGTGTTCTTTAACGTGCACAGGGTATGTCTCTCCCGCACTCGGGGCCACGGCTTAACGTCCCATCCGACGGACGGCGGCCTTTCCAGGCCCATCGGTGTCCCCTACTGACCGTGGGCAGGGCGGGGAATTTTGCGGAGATAAATCTCAACGCTGACCCAGCTGGGACTCGAACCTGGGAACCACAAAGGACAGAGGAGATAATGCAGAGACTTCAACGGGCTTCTCGTGCTTTACTGAAAAGTACACACCCACAAGAACATTCCCACTGGAGCCCTAATTAATATCCTAGGTAAATGTTGCTCGTCAAATAATAAAATACACGCTGTTTCAATACATACAATAAATATGCGGATTACCTGTTGATATTTAATTCAAGGAATACTTTGGTGGAAAAGCTCATTTTCTCCACAAAAGTATATGCTATTTCTTGTTCGTTCTAATCGCATTTTATAGTACACTTTTTCCCCTCTGATCGCCAAATAGTGATTGGGGGAGGGGAGAAGTTAGCAGTCTAGCCGGTAAAAATAAAAGGAGCAGCAAGAGACTGGATTTCCATTGCAAAATAACACTTTCCCCTGCGTTATCATCATCATCATCCTCAAGCAGCCATGGGCTACGGAGGTCCAACCAGACCGTGTAGTTTAATTCTCCAAGCATATCTGTCCTGAGCTACATCTGCTGCATCCGGCCACTGCACACCAATTCTAACAAGGTCCTGTTTGACATTGTCTGCCCACCGCATCCTAGGTCTCCCCCTCTTTCTGAGGCCTTTAGGCACACTGTTCGCCGTAACCCTATTCTCCAATCCATAATTATCCATACGGGCAACATGGCCAAACCAACGGAGTCTCTCTCTGCACAAGGCCCTTTTGGTATTGGTAACTGCAATGGCAATGGGCAACGTCTCCTACAGGTAAGTACACTCAATCATTTCAGAATAATTAACACTTATTACAAACACTGAGACATACATAAGTACACATGGGTTTCACCTGATGGACTGCATAATAATATGATTGATTATATATTAATTAACAGCAAATGGGCTAGTTCTGTTAGGAATACCAGGGCATATAGGGGAGCTGAAATTGGATCTGACCATTAATAGAGATCTTTAAAAATGAGTGAAATATGCACAAGTGTAATAATTTTTTGCTTCCATTACCTTTACTAAAATTCTTAAAGGGATCTGGGTGGAGGGGGGCAAGAAGATAGGTCCCTTGTTCCTCTCCCCCAGATCCTACCCTTTGTGTGCTTATTTCATTTTCGAATCGCGATACAACACATATTTCTATGTCGATTATATAAATCATTAGCGATACTTTTTCGACATTAAGATCTGACTCATTTTCGAGTTTTATAAATGCAATAATTCCTGTGATCATCTTAGTTTCCAATTTAACGTTTTTTCATTTCTATTTTCGCAGATGTCAATTACTGGAAGACTTTGTCTCAGAATGCCATTAGGGATACGTTGGCGATGACTCTGAACGAGAACATTGCTCAAAACGTGATCCTGTTTCTAGGAGATGGGATGAGCCTTCCCACCATCATGGCTGCCCGAGTGCACAAGGGTCAGAAAATGGGCTTCAGGGGAGAAGAAACCTGGCTCTCGTGGGAGAGATTTCCCCATTCTTGTTTACTCAAGGTGAGATAACGGAAATTTCAGCTTCATAACCCTTTCGATTTATTGCTCCAGAAACGGAATCATTTCTCTTTTTTTTTTTACTTTTATTAGCTGAAACTAATTCATGAAATGTGAATTTTTTGTAGGTGAAGTTTTTAGATTGAATAAAAACTTAAAAGGTAATAGGAGAGCTTAATGTGAAACCAATGAAATATTCCATCGTTTTAACACTATAAGGTTTAGATTTTAGGTCACCGTTAAATGAGAGAAAAGAAGTATAAAAGGCCTCGTGGACCTCTAGGGATCTACAGATTTCACTTTGAGAACCACTGGTCTATATTCAGTTTAACGTCCCATCCGACGGACGGCGACCTTTCCAAGCCAGTCAGTGTCCGCTACTGACAGTGGGCAGGGCGAGGAGTTTGGTGCAGATAAATCTCAATGCTGGGCCAGCTGGGGCTCGAACCTGGAAACTGCAGATTACGAGGCTGGAGCACTACCAGCTGAGCCACTCCTGCCCCAGCAAAGTCAGGACTAAGAAATTTGGTGTAAAACTGACAATTATTCAGTAATAAAGCAGACAAGAGACATTTGAAACAATTAGTTGAAAAAAATTGGTTGCCCTGAGTGAGACCCGAACCCTCTCCTCCCATAAGCAAGTGCCACTCAGAGGTAAATCAACTTAACCAAATATACCTCTGAATCAAAAAAGCAGTTCATTTATAAAGGTGTCGTTAGACTTTTGCAGGTAGCTGTATATGTTTAGCTATTTTTCCCCTCCGTTCCGGTTATTAAAACTCTCATGCCCCCGATCTTGCCCCGGAAGGAGTTGCACTTTATTCCGCATTACTAAATCTATTATCAAGTATGTAATGGGTTTTTCAGAGTGTAAGAGAATTCATCTTCAGTTTTTGTCTTTCAGACGTACACTACGAACAGCCAAGTGGCAGACTCAGCAAGTTCGGCGACAGCCTTCTTGGCGGGAGTGAAGGCAAATTACAAGACTTTGGGATTGTCTTCTGCTGCTCGTCGGAAAGAGTGCTCAACCACATTTGGAGCAGAGGTCGACTCCATCATGGACTGGACCCAGTGGGAAGGTAAAACTTTTATCTATTTGTTCAGTATCTAGGGGGAAATTTCTCTACCAAGAAATGCCTCTTTCGCCAATGCGTTGGGGCGGGGGTGGCTCAGTCGGTACGCGCCAGGCTCGTAATCTGTAGTTCCCAGGTTCGAGTCCCAGCTTGGTCAGCGTTGAGATTTCATCATCATCATCATCATCCTCAAGCAGCCATGGGCTACGGAGGTCCAACCAGACCGTGCAATTTAGTTCTCCAAGCAAGTCTATCCTGAGCTACATCTACTGCATCTGGCCACTGCACACCAATTCTAACAAGGTCATGTTTGACATTGTCTGCCCACCGCATTCTAGGTCTCCCCTTCTTTCTGAGGCCTTTAGGCACACTGTTCATAACCCTATTCGCCAATCTATAATTATTCATACGGGCAACATGGCCAAACCAACGGAGTCTCTCTCTGCACAATATGCTGCTTAAAGGAGGTTGCAAACTCCTTTGCCTAATCTCATCATTAGTTACAAAGTTGAACCACCTAATGCCCAAGATACTGCGTAAGCATCTGGAATCAAAAGCATCTAGTTTCCTGTTATCTTGTTTACAAAGAGTCCAAGTTTCACTACCATAACTAACCCTAGAAAGAACCAAACTATTATACAGTCTAATTTTAGTCTTTAGGTGTATACGCCTATTTCTCCACATTCTCCATAGATTCTTAAAAGTCCCGGCAGCAATCCCTATTCGTCTGTTAATCTCATGCCGCACATCACCATTATCTGTTACATAGCTCCCAAGATAATTAAACTGTGACACCTGCTCAAGACTGCAACCATTCAGATTAACTGAATCACAACCTGCCTGACCAATTTTCATCACTTTAGTTTTCTCTCTATTTATAACCAAACCTACTCTACTACCAGTCTCATCAACAGCTCGAATGAAAGAGTTCATCTCATCAACATCATTTGCCAAAAGGGCTAAATCATCAGCATAATCTAAATCAGAAATTTTCGTATCTCCGGCCCATTTAAGGCCAAAATCTTTCCCTTGAAGTGAATTTCGCATAACATAATCAATAACCAAGCTAAAGAGAAAAGGAGACAAAATGCACCCTTGTCGAACACCAGAAGTAATGCTAAACCAATTGCTACAAGCCTTACCAACTCTCACACACGACTCAGTGTTTTATAGAGAGCTTTCATAATGTTAACTAACTTGTCTGGTATACCATATGATCTCACAATCAACCACAAATTATGACGATCAACAGAGTCGAAAGCCTTTTTGAAATCAACAAAGCTAGCAACCAAAGGTTTCTGAAACTCTAAACATTTCTCAAAAATCTGCCTAAGTGAAAATATCTGATCCACACATCCCCTACCACTTCTGAATCCACATTGCTCATCACGCAATTGACTGTCAGCCAGATTCTTAATTCTATTAAGCACAATCATGGAAAGAACCTGGAACAGAGAGTAGTCTGATACCCCTATAGTTATCACAAGAACTGCGATCACGTTTTTTGAAAATAGGGATAACAATAGCTCTGTTAAAATCCTTAGGAACCACGCCTTTATGATAAAAGATATTCAGAATTTCAGTCATCCAAGTGGTAACCGAAACATTCCCAGCTCTAAGCATTTCCGTAGTAATTTCATCTACCCCTGGGGATTTATGAAGTTTAAGCTTAGAAACAGCCACAATAACTTCAGATTGTGTAATAGGGCCAACATTAAAGCCACCAATGCATCTATCATCATTGCAAACAATGGGAGTAGAACTAACTACATTGTTTAGAACATCACTGAAATGCTCAGCCCATCTAGCCATGACAAAATCCTCATCTCCGCAAAATTCCCCGCCCTGTCCACGGTCAGTAGGGGACACCGATGGGCTTGGAAAGGCCGCCGTCCGTCGGATGGGACGTTATGCCGTGGCTCCGTGTGCGGGAGAGCCATACCCTGTGCACGTTAAAGAACACGCTGGATGGCCTTGACGGGAGGCTACCATCTGTCTCCGAACAGCTGTTCCAGTGGGTCCCCTCCCCCAACCTTCTGTGAGCCTTCGGGGTCCATGTGACCTGGCCATTTAGCCCATGGTGTGCAAAAAAGTGTCGCTCAGAGGTAAAACAACCCAACCAAAAGCCAATGTATTGCCAACTGTACATTTTATATGCTAACAGCAGCAGACTTTGAACAATTCTATTCTAGAAGTCAAATGCCTACCTTTTATCAGGTAATTCATCTTTTGCTGCTTCCAAGTGTCAGTTCTTCAGTTATTTGCTTCATTCTATCAGTTATTCATTCCTTCACGATAACATCTCTTAGAAGCACCAGGTCGTTAATTGAAACACCACAGTCAATCAGTTGCTTTCCTAAGATTTAACTCACTGAAAATCATGAAATATTTTTTAAAATTTGAATTATAGATTCTGAAACTTTTTTTTTTATTCACGTATTACTAAATTTTTAACTTCAAATTTGAGCACCAGTATGTTCGTTATTCACTGAAATTTTAGCAACCGAGAATTCTTCTATTCCTTTATTCATTTTCATATGCAAATAAATGCAATACAGAAAACTATTTTTAGAAGATTGACGAAGCTGTTCAGACTGATACAAATTCTCAATATCTGGGTATTAAATGTTCTTCCTGCCAACTTTTTTTCTTTCACAGCCCAATAAAAAATTGTTAACTAACATAGTTTGACTATCCCAGTGGGATGAGTGGTTGAGTTCTTGCCTGCGGATCAAACTAGGTTCGAATAATGGCCAATGCTGAATGTTTGCAGTCTTTCTCTACTGAGGTCTTGACTTTCTCACAGATCTTCTCTACGACGTATTAAACTAAAAGGCCTCTGTCAGATCTCTGTGGCAAGAGGACTACCTGAGAAGTGATTATTATTATTTGAACATAGTTTGAGATTCTCTGGCTCAAACGATGTTGTCTTTAGGACCAATTTGAAAACCGGTCAGCATTTAAATTTTGATATTTAGTGTTTGATAAACTGGTATTTCAATTCTAAATATTTAAAATTTAATGGTATGTGAAGTAATTCAGCTGTTCCAGTTGGATTCGGGTTGGGTTAGTCGGTAACTCCCCAGTCTAGTAATCTGCAATTCCCAGGTTCGAGTCCCACCTGAGCCAGCATTGAGATTTATCTCAGTTAACTCCCTTCATGCCCTCGGTGAGAAAGGAGACATCGATGGACTTGATAAGGTCGCGGTCCTTCGAATAGGACAATAAGATCATTAAAGAACATGCTGGATGGCCTTGACGAGAAGCTGCCATCTGTCTTCTAAGAGTTGTCCAGTGGGCCTCTTTTCACAAGTTTCTCTAAGCCCTTGAGGTCACAAGGACCCCAAGGGCTCAGAGAAGATTGGGAACTGAATGCAAATAAATTTAGTCCATCGTGTGCAAAAAAAAGTGCAGTTTAGAGGTAAAACAACAACCCTACTTAATTTGCCCTTTTGAACTGTCACTGTTTTTATTTAGCTCAGGCATTTCTATTTAAGCTCTTTCCTGAATATTACACTTCATTTAACATTTTAATGATAAATTTCCTTTTGGACAGGATATCTGAAATCTAGTAGAGTCACTATGAGAGAGAAAGGGTCGAGCCACAAGGACTGACCTTGAACTCGGAGGGTCGGTAGATCCAGTCAGACAGGACAGGCTGTTGCGAAATTGTCATTATATTCTTCCTAAACGAATGTAAATTGAAGCCTTAGACACTAATCCATGAACATTAAATTGCAGAAAAAGCCACTGGATTTGTGACAACAACCAGAGTGACGCATGCAACGCCTGCGGCTCTCTACGCCCATTCTGTGGAGAGGTATTGGGAGTCAGACGACGAGATCCCGGCCAACGCAACGCGCTGTAAGGACATTGCCAGGCAACTGGTGGAGGATCTGCCAGGGAGAAATATCAAGGTGAGTTAACTGAAAATATCTTACCTTTTTCGAAGGGGCGGGGGTGGCTCAGTTGGTAGCGCGCCAGGCTCGTAATCTGTAGTTCCCAGGTTCGAGTCCCAGCTGGGTCAGCGTTGAGATTTATCTCCGCAAAAATTCCCCACCCTGCCCACGGTCAGTAGGGGACACCGATGGGCTTAGAAAGGCCGCCGTCCGTCGGATGGGACGTTAAGCCGTGGCTCCGTGTGCGGGAGAGACATACCCTGTGCACGTTAAAGAACATGCTGGATGGCCTTGACGGGAGGCTACCATCTGCCTCCCAACAGCTGTTCCAGTGGGTCCCCTCCCCCAACCTTCTCTGAGCCTTCGGGGTCCATGTGACCTGGCCATTTAGCCCATGGTGTGCAAAAAAGTGCCGCTCAGAGGTAAAACAACCCAACCCAACCTTTTTCGAAAGGAACATAAGATAGGGATTCAATCTTTTGCCTACTAAACTCAAAATGAATAAAAAAATAAATACCGCCTCAAGCAGCTGTTTGCCACAGAGATCTGACAGGAGCCTGTCAGCTTATATGTCACAGTAGAAGATCTGAAGATCTGAGAGGATGGATTGCAGTCATTAAAATTCGATGAAAATAGTCTTGAACATCGAACTCAAAGAACGAGGAACAACTGCCGTAAGTTGAATGCTGTATGAAGCCACGACCTTCTAATAACATGTCAGGCGCTCTGACGTCTTATCAGAAGTTACTTTCTTTAAGGGTGCTTTCTAAAACCTCTTGGCCGTGGAGGAAGAGTTAAATGATTATGGATTTCGCCCTAGGAACACTTACATTTTTGACGTCCCTATTTATCATTGGTCAAGAATTAAATGATCATAGATTACCCCAGTAGGATCTACTTTCTTGACGATTCTGTTTGAATTGGTCTAGACTTAAACGGTTTTCGATTTCCTCAGCATCACCTATTTCCTTGACAATCCAGTGCAACTTGGGGAGATGCAAGAAAAATTAAGATTTCTCTTCTTCCCCTTAATGGAATATTTTGAGTTTAATAGCAAGTATCTAAGGTGGCTGAAATCTGGGAAGAGACAAAAAGTTTTGTTCACGTAGCAAAGTTGCAAAGGATGCACTTACGAATATTTATTACGCAACTCCGGATATGAATTGAGCAACTTGCTCAACACTAACGAATCCATACGACTAGGGGCGGGGGTGGCTCAGCCGGTAGCGCGCCAGGCTCGTAATCTGCAGTTCCCAGGTTCGAGTCCCAGCTGGGTCAACATTGAGATTTATCTCCGCAAAATTCCCCGCCCTGCCCACGGTCAGTAGGGGACACCGGTGGGCTTGGAAAGGCCGCCGTCCGTCGGATGGGACGTTAAGCCGTGGCCCCGTGTGCGGGAGAGCCATACCCTGTGCACATTAAAAACACGCTGGATGGCCTTGACGGGAGGCTACCATCTGTCTCCCAACAGCTATTCCAGTGGGTCCCCTCCCCCAATCTTCTCTGAGCCTTCGGGGTCCATGTGACCTGGCCATTTAGCTCATGGTGTGCAAAAAAGTGCCGCTCAGAGGTAAAACAACCCAACCCATACAACTAATTTTCATTATTTTAGCTTCCTCTCTATTTATACATCTATCCTATTACCAGTCTCATCAATAACTTTAATGAAAGAGTTTGTCTCATCATCATTTGCCAGAAAGGCCAAATTGTCAGCATAATCATCCAAATTGCCGGATGAACAAACAGCCAAATTGTCAGCATGTCATAAAGTGACAAAGAGCAAGTTGAATTACACATAGAATTTCTTTGCTGAGGGCCACTTGTGAGTTTACGACGATAGTAGCTTATTGAACTTAATTTAAAAAAAGTCTAATCTTTGGTTTGTAATTTTTGTATCTGGTCTTATCTTTGTCTTAAGGTGATTCTTGGAGGTGGTAGACGCCATTTTTTCCCTCAAGATCTAAAGGATCCAGAAGAGGATGCTTATTACTTGCGCAAAGACGGTCGTGATTTAGTGAAACAGTGGATTAAAGATAAGACTGGCAGGAATGCCACTCACGCTTATGTCACTAACCTTCAAGAGTTCAAAGAAGTGGACCTCAAGAGAACAGAATATTTGTTAGGTAAGTGATTCTGCTGAGGTCCTGCCATCCTCTCAGACCTTCTACTATGGCATATAAACCGACAGGCTCCTGTCAGACCTCTGTGGCAAGCAGCTGCTTGAGGGGGTATTTATTTTTATTTTATTTACATTGGATCGTGTGAGCTCACAAAAACCTGGATCGTGTGGGCCCACTCACAGAAATACTGAGCGTGTGCAGTTACCGTTCAAAGCAAACTGGAGCGTGTGCAGTAACTGCACACGCTCCAGTTTGCTGTGAACGGTAACTGGAGCGTGTACAGTTGCTGTACACGTTCCTGAGGTCCTGCCATCCTCTCAGACCTTCTACTATGGCATATAAACTGACAGGCTCCTGTCAGACCTCTGTGGCAAGCAGCTGCTTGAGGGGGGATTTATTTTTATTAATTTAAGTGATTTGTAGAGTGTTCGCTGACTGAAGCAAATGCACTGAAATAGTTTCAGAAGTAAATCGGGACATTTGTAAATTGTAGGACGACAGATAGATGAGATCGGAGAATATTTTTTTTTGTAGAAAGAGAAGAAAATCAGAAATGGAAAGAAATGTTTACAGCCCACAACAATAAGGAAGTTAACATCAGCAATTCGCTTGTGCTAGTTTAACAGTAAAGCGAGTTTACACTGGCATGGATTAATGTCGCCAATAATAGACTGGCGAACTACTGGCTCAATGTAACCGCTCATTGCATCTATGAAAAATTAAGGTTGGAAAGTCCCAACATACTGGTGGTGTCAGTAATCCGTGCCAGTGTAAACTAACCTTAAATGAATAACAGATGGCAAATTCAGATACAAAATTGTATGCAATTCCAAAACTAAATCTTGTGCATGTTATTATACAGTATTCAATAATTCTCCCGTTACTTAATCAATAAGAAGAGAAATTTAGATATCAAAGAAAATTTTCAAATTTAGGCAGAGCTTTAGGAATACCTAAATGAAGCGTACTTTTTTCCATGGTACAGGAATTGAAAAAAAAAAGGGGGGGGGGGGTTGAAATAAAATAAAAAGATTATGAAAATTTGAATTAAAATTATTTCTATAAAATAATTCTTATTTCGAGATCCTTTTGTATTTACTATTAAATCAGAAATAATCTCAAATATGGCGTTTAGAAAAGTTGGTTCTTTAGAAACTTTTAAGCAGTTTTTTCTGTAATTCTGGGACATTCAATCTGTTAGATCTGGAAATTCCTTGAATTACGATGGTCCTGCCCATCGAAGTAATGTAGACGGTTTTCGTTTCGTTTTGAATTGGGGATTTTTCAAAAATAAAGTGGATGACATGTACTGTCTTATATCCTTCACAACCCTTAATCTTATAATTCTAGCCACTGCATTTTAATATAAAAGTGTTATCATTATGGCATAAAGTTTTTCTTTTCACTTACCCTAAACATTTACGAACAGTGTATATTCATTCAGTTATAATACTATATAATTCTAATATTAGCCATTTTCCTTTAAATTCTGTAATATATATTAAAACTTCGCCCACTTTCAAAATAGTGATGCTCCAAGGAAAGTTTTTCTAAGACAACAAAATATAAAAGAAATGAATGCTAATAACTTTTTATTTTATCACTATGTTCTCCATATTTGCACCAAATCGATAGACAAACTTCTGACTGACGATTATTGCAGATAGCAGTTGGTTATGGTGAAGATTCGTTTTAAGGAACGATATTTACTCTTTTCATGTTGCTGAGATTAAGATCTTGTTAGTTCAGCCCAGGGGTTCCGACATTCACTCATTTTAACGCATTTTAAACGCTAAAACACTCCCTAGGACCAACTGGAGCGCTATCAGTTAGTCCTAGGGGGTGTTTCAGTAACGGAGTATGAAAACAGAGTCCTAGAAGGTGTTTTCGTAAATTCCTATACATGGAAAAGATTTATTAACTAGATTTATAAGGAAAAAATCTTTTCATTTTCATGATGGAGGGTGTTTTTTTGGTAAAAGAGGATGTTCAGCCGAAAAAGGTGCAAAACTATTTGTTTAGAAAAAGAGAAAATTTTCTTCCCATAAAATTCGAATTTATTGACACATTTCGTTAATTTTCAGCGAATATTCGAAATTAATTCAAAGCATTTTTCCTGAATATAGGACCTAACTTTTTGACAATAAAGAACGTTCTTGGTAGGTTTTTCATCTCTAATATTTTCCATCTAGTGTGCAAGTCAATGATTAAAGAATCTTGTGATATTTCCAGGACTTTTTAGCTATTCCCATATGCAATACGAAATCAAAAGAGACTATGGTCCAAAGGGCGAACCATCCTTAGCAGAGATGACCAAAGCAGCCATCACTATGCTCCAGAAAAATCCTAAAGGATATTTCCTGCTTGTTGAAGGTACGATGCTAATTAACGTTCACTATTTCATTTTTTAGGTTTATTTTTAGTTGAAAAAACTATGTCAAAATAATTGATTGTCTTAATGCTACTGAATTGATATCAATCATATTTTGCTGCCCTTCCCATACAATGATCAAGTGAAACATTGCCACAGCCTTAATACTGGGAATATCTAATATGGCGTCCTTGTTGAGCTCAGTTGTTGGCCGTTGGTTAACTACCGGAACTGCAGACCAGTGGTTCTCAAGTGTAGCTGCCAAAGAGTTGAGGTGCCACCAGAAAATTTCAAATAATTGAAATTAAAATAAATAATGAAAATCTTTGTTTAGCATACAGATTCTCCGCAAAGTGAACATTTCCAAATAAGCTCATCAGCATATATTCAAACTTATGGTGTTCGTTAGTTTATTTTAAAAACATTTCCTTGTACGAAAGCCGTATAAAGTATGGTGGCTGTTGACAGTCTGTGTGTATTTCATGATGATTGAATAGTTATGTGCTATAAACGAAATATGAAAGCTTTTATATTCTCAAAAATTGTTTTGATATTTTTTTACAAGTCTGTATATATATATATATGTTTAAAATTTTATTTCAGTTTTTTAAGTGCTGCCACAGCGAATTGCTCAAGGCCGAAATTGATAAAAATGAAAAATCTCAAGGATGCAGCGAATGGCTTGTGAAGGGGAATGAGACCACGAAAGAATATCTCCTCAAAATCACAGTTCTGGACAGATTTTTACAATATATTCCATCATCCGCATATATTGAAGTACTTAACCGAAGCACCGAGTGATTAAAACAGCTGTTAGTTCGGTTGGATTGTTTTAGCTCTGAATAGCACTTTTTGCACAGAATGAGCTAAATGGCCAAGTGACAAGGACCTCCGCCAAGAGCTCAGAGAAGGTTGAAGAAAGGAATCTACTGGGCAGATGCTAGGAGATAGAGGAAGCCTCCCGTCAAGGCCATCCAGCGTGTTCTTTAACGTGCATAGTTGTGTGGCTCTTGTGCACTCGTTGCCACCGTTTAACATCACACCCAATGGGACCATTTATCATTAGAAAGTGCATCTGGAACATCCATTTTACCCAACCTACAACTGTTGTACGTAAAATGATCGAGCAATTAGTCTAAGAAGAAGTCTTGAAATTTCTTTCTGTCCATAGTTCAGATCTTTTCCAAAACTATTATATTGTTTAGCAAATTAATAAAATTCTCCTGATTCTAAGTATGCAACTTTCAACAAGCGATATAAATTATCTCCACCAATGCCTACAGAATTTCTTTCTTTGAAAAATATTCCAGCCTTATAAACTTCTTAAGAGTCTGACAAGTGGAGTTGTTCATGCCAGTAGTTCGCTTAGACGGCCTGTATTATTTTAGACTACATAAAAAGTTTCAAAAAATATTTTTATGAGCGTATTTCATTACCTTTAATCTACTTCAGAAATATGCAGGATCTTTTTTTCGCCTAGGTCATCAAATGCCAAGGCATAAATCCCGAGGTAGATTAAATTCGAAAAACTATATGCAGATACTGGGTAGAAAAATGTAAAAAGTTCGGTGTTATCTCAATAGAATATCGTATTCAGAGTTCAATAACTTCTTCAATATGATTTTTAATGAAAAATATGTCTAAAGATAAATGAAAGATCTCAAGCAAATCTGGCTAAATCTCGATTTTAAACAATATTTGTTCAGTATTCAAAGCGTTATAAACGCTGGAACATTTTACAGGCTACAAAAAAATTTACCCCAAACTTTAATTAAAACAGGTCAACCATGATCTCTTAACCTACTTTAATGTTTTTCTTTGCTTGTTTCTATAATGTTAATTTCGTACTAAATGTGCACCACCTTAACCCTTTCAAACCTAAAAAATTGTAGAAAAAAGTAGAGGATAGTTAAGACAAAGTAGTGGCACTATTTGAATTACTCCTTTTCAAATTGGGGCGAGGTTGGCTCAGCCGGTAGCGCGCCAGGCTCGTAATCTGTAGTTCCCAGGTTCGAGTCCCAGCTGGGTCAGCGTTGAGATTTCTCTCCGCAAAATTCCCCGCCCTGCCCACGGTCAGTAGGGGACACCGATGGGCTTGGAAAGGCCGCCGTCCTTCGGATGGGACGTTAAGCCGTGGCTCCGTGTGCGGGAGAGACATATCCTGTGCACGTTAAAGAACACGCTGGATGGCCTTGACGGGAGGCTACCATCTGTCTCCCAACAGCTGTTCCAGTGGGTCCCCTCCCCCAACCTTCTCTGAGCCTTCGGGGTCCATGTGACCTGGCCATTTAGCCCATGGTGTGCAAAAAAGTGCCGCTCAGAGGTAAAACAACCCAACCCTTTTCAAATTTCAGCCGTTATGGGCATTAAAAGTTTAATAGAAGTCAAGAACATTAATAACTTTAATAACTTAATTAGTGATTCAAATTACTTGAGCACAAATAAGAACTTCTAGATTTCAGAAGCTGCACGTTTGTTTTAATCATTCACTTAGTGAAGCAAAGGTTTTAAAACTATTTCTTCTAGGTGGCAGGATTGACCACGCCCACCACGACAACATGGCACGGCATGCTCTCGAGGAAACTTTAGCGATGGAAACGGCTGTACAAGAAGCTCTGGTTCTCACCAGTCGAAAAGATACATTGGTGATAGTCACGGCTGATCATTCCCAAGTAAGCAGATTCTTACTTGCCATCATATGCATTACCTTTTCAATTATCATTTCCAACATACTCGATTTTCAGATAGGATTGGTTCTTGCATTTTGAATATTATTAATATTAAAATATTAACTCAGACGTTAAATCCTCATTTTTTTATCGAATTTTTAACATAGTTGTCCGGTGGCCAAATGGTTAGCACTCTTGGCTACTGATCAGAGGGACCCTGGATAAGGCATGAATGTTTGTGTTGGTTTCCTGCTAGGACCCGCCACCCTCACAGACCTTCTACTACGGCATATTAAACCGGCAGGCTCCTGTCAGACCTCTGTGGCAAGCAGCTGCTTGAGAGGGGATTTTTTTTTAAATACATTTTGTTTTCTCATTTAAAATGGAAACTTGAGAAAATTCACGTGGAGCTGAACTCCGGTAGCCTCTAATGACGCTAAGCCACTACGCAAGAGTAATATTTAGTGCTAATGACAAAATATTGACGGTAAGAGCTGAACTGCACATTAGCATACGCCGCATTCGCTCCTGAAAGTTTTAATTTTCTTTCTGCATCTGATAGCCTTAACACGGCGTACAAAGTAGGGTCGCTTCAACATTATATTGCACATAAAAAACATTAATGCTACAAAAATGCACTTTTGTATTACATACTTTTAGTGGTGTTTTATGTTATATTTAGATGCTAGTTTAGTTATATTTGATTCTGATGTCTGACCATGAATGTCGAGAGCCGGCTCGGAGCAAATATTAAGGCACTCGATCGCCTTGATAGCTACAAATATTTTCTGTATCGTAACTGATCTTTTATTTCAAATCTAGGTCATGACTATTAATGGCTATGCTGAACGAGGAGCTTCGATTCTCGGGCTGGCAGGTGTTTCCGATACAGATTATTTGCCTTACACGACGCTGATGTACACTAATGGCCCAGGTTATGTCAACTACACCAATGGCATGAGACCCAATATTACGGAAGTTAATACTAGTAAGTAAAATGTTATTTAATTTCATACACTTGAGATGTTTGTCTGTTGTTCCCCGATGAAAAAAATAAAGTCGATTTTAGCAATTCATTTTTTTAGCGTTACAAAACTTTGAAGTATTTGATATACCCGAGGAGGTGGGATTGCTTTACTTCTGAATGGCAACTTTGCATATAATGGGCTAAATGGCAAAGTCACATGCACTCAGAGGTTGGGAGATAGGGATCCACTGGACAGCTGTTAGCCTCTCGTAAAGGCCATCCAGTGTTCTATAACGTGCACAGGAGTTGGCTCTCCCACACACGGCTTTACGTTCCATCTGATGGATGGCAGCCCTTCCAAGCCCATCAATGTCCTGTTTCTGACCGAGGGAAGTGGAGATAAATCTCAATGTTGGTTTGTTTTACCTCTAAGCGACACTTTTTTGCACACCCATGGGCTAAATGGTCAAGTCAAAAGGAGCCCAAAGGTTCAGAGAAGGTGGGGGGAGGGGACCCACTGGAACAGCTGTTGGGAGACAAATGGTAGCCTCCCGTCAAGGCCATCAGCGTGTTCTTTAAAGTGCACAGGATACTACTCTCCCGCACACGGGACCACGGCTTAACGTCCCATTCGACGGGCGGCGGCCTTTCCAAGCCCAGCGGTGTCCCCTACTGATCTCAATGTTGGTCCAGGTGAGACTCTAACCTGTGAACTGCAGATTACTAACCTGGGATGCTACCTATTCAGCGAACCCTACCTGGCATATACCCAAGATTGAGTTTCGGGGGTGGGAGTCTGAGAATTTAGTTGGGAGGGATTCATTAGCACTAACAGAACTAGCCCATTTGTTGTTAATCAATATATAATCAATCACTTTCTTATGCAGCCCATCTGGTAAAACCCATGTGTAATTATGTATGTTACGGTGTTTGTAATAAATGTTAGTTATTCCCAAACCATTAAGTTCACTTACCTGTAGGAGGCATTGCCATTGCAGCTGCCAATACCAAAAGGACCTATCACCCCTCCCCAAAGGTCAGAGTCAGTTCTAACTCTGGCATTAAAGTCACCTAGAACAATGGTAATATCTCCTTTTTTGACAGAATTCAAAATATCCTGAAGTTGCCCGTAAAACTTATCCTTCTCATCGGCATACTCTGTGGGGACATAACAGCAGATAATATTCAAGTCTTTAACGTTTGTCTGAAATTTAGCTGTAAGAAACCTTTCATTAATGCACTCATATCCTAGAAGAGCATCACTAGCGTGTCTGCTGAGAAGCAGACCCACGCCTTGATGATGTTTATTGTCGTCCCTCCCTGAAAAAAGAAATTTAAAGTTATTTTTAAGAATCTGACCTTTATCTGTCCATCTGGTCTCTTGCAAGCCTAGAGTATCTAAATTATAACGGTGGAATTCTTGTGTGAGGACATCAAGAGAAAAAGCTCTGTGCAGAGTCCTCACATTCCAACTACTTATGGAGAGAAAATGGTTAGTGGGATGTTTAAAGAAACTATGTTTATTGAGAGAGGGAATGCCTACAATCAACCGTCAAACAGTACAGTCAAATAGACGTATCAAACAGCCCCCTAATCACAGGCATGTGCAAAGACCCGTTCCCCCACCACTAAAATCTGAAGCCATCTACACTGGACTTCCCCCAATGTAGAATTTTACGATGCCAATAGAAGAAAAAAGTTCAGGTGCCTGCGATGACCTCTGCTCCTGATTATCCACCAGCTCATAAAACATATCCTGTGAATCTATGCACCTGGGGCTGTCAACCCACAAACAAAAACATAACGGCAGATGTTCCCTCCACAGAAGCCCACCAGTACAGCAAATTCAAGATCCATAATCCAGCTCAGAGCCTTAATCCAGTCCAGTAAGTTTATATTTGCACCCCGATGCAAAGCCCCTCTTCGGACAATTTACAAGTGCCATATCGTCGAAGGCACCTCTCTGAAGGTGTCCTGATGAGGTGCGTAGTCTAAAGCCAGCACCGATTATAAGTTACATTTAGTTCAAATTAAATTAGTTGAATGGGAGTGAAAAAAGTTTCAATTTAAAAGTTCAGATAAGAATTTAAACTGTTCATTGTGTGATAAATCTGTTCTCAATTTTAAGAATCACTTGATTTTGAAATTGATATTTTTATAATTTTCGACAGGTGATGAAAATTACATGCAGATGGCTCTTATTCCCCTTAAAGAAGAAACCCACGGAGGGGAAGATGTTTCCCTTTATGCCATTGGACCAATGTCGCATCTATTTCATGGTGTTCAGGAGCAGACATATGTAGCTCATGCCATGGCCTATGCTTCTTGCGTTGGCAGTAACAAAGACCATTGCTATCGTGCTCAAGCCCAACAACATACTAATAACAAATCTGGTAGCATTACTGTGACTCTTGCCTGGTGGTGCCATCTGTTCGCTTTGCTTTTCGCTGCGATCGCCGGATCGTTAAATCTCGCAGCAGTTGCGCACAGCACTGAAATGAATATCTGAACTTCATGCTGACTTAACTTCAGTACAGAACTCTAGCCATTATACTGTATATTACTTTTCGACTGTGAAATTTACATAGATGAAAAAACTGCACAAATGTGAATGACATTTCTTTCGCCGCTACTCGTTTATTTGCAAATTACAGCAAAACAGATGCAAACACTACCTGTACACTGAAATACAACTTTGTTTCATTACATCCAAGTGTGGATGAGCTTGTGCTTTAAACGAGACTTTAGAAGTGCACGTGTTGCATGAAAAGGAGAGTTTCACACCAGTTTGATGGGGAGGAGAGCTGATCAATAGCGAATATCACTTTCAGGAGTTATTTAGTCGTGTTTGGAAATAGCAACTCGTTTTAATTATTGTTTATAGTTTTACAGATACAAGATTTCAACTATAAATTTACTATCATATAAAGTGGAATTTAAAAGCTAAAGTATAATGGTACCTACTTTTCTGATGGCATTAGCAGACTTACTCGGCGTTGCTCAGGTCAAACTCTACAAAGAAGACCAACGCCACGTCACCATCTTTCATTTGCCGCATAACTTCTTATGATTGACTTCAGAAAGTCTCCTCCCTTTTAAGGGGCGGAAAAGGGGGGCATAATTTAAGGTAGCCTATGACACTTCCCAGAGAGTCGGAAGTTTTCGTTTGAAATACAGAGTGGTTATAATTAAAATGATACTACTCTGAGCGACGTAGAGAATGATCTACTCGACCGATCACAGCGAAAAGTGGTGGATACCTTAATAACATGTGGTAGAGAATTTTGCGAATAAAAAAAATTAGTTAATGCCACCAGGTGGCATGGATGCCCTAAAAACGTGGTAAAACATGCTAATTTCTCTTGGCATTGCAGCCAAGAGGCACACTATGAAATGTGATGTCTTCCCTGTAATCGCTAGAAAGAACCATCGATATCTACAAGGACCAGGTTTTGCTAGTGAAACTCTTTTACCAAAACGACAGTTAATGCCGCCGCTGCATTACGTGAATATCGTCGTCTGAATGACGTAAGGCCCTTTGTCGCTAAATGGACTGAATAGGATACAGAAATTCGAAGAAACAGACGAGTTGGATGTGGCATGGATAGAAGCCGGTGGTGGTGGTTGGGGGGGAGCTGTTGCAGAAATTAATGTGGAAGACGTCGCAATCGGAGCTACCCGTAGTTAGTACAAGACAGATATCCTGGCATCTTCCGTGGTCAACTGTCCGTAAAATTATACGGTCCCTGAAATTGTATCGTAAAATTCATAGGGTGCAGCAGCTGCAACCATGTGACCCTGAACAGACCCAGAACTTTGCGATTTCTGGAGGGTCCAACTCGACGACACATGGCCTTCGCGAAAGTCTTATGGACTGATGAGCATTTTTCCCTACTTGGAGAAGTGAATACTCACAACTGCCGAATATGGGGACCTACACATCCGCATGCTGTGCCCTACACTCCGACTATACAACTGTATGAAGCGGGTTTACTACAAACTTTATAATCGGACCAATTTTCGTTGAAGAGATCACGCCTCGAGGTCTCGTGCGTCGATCGGTGAATGGACCACGTTAACACAGATCATATCCTCCGCAAGATTCTGATTTTGCAAGAAAGAAATTGCTTAGACTCCATAACCTTCATGCAGGATGGGGCGCCAATTAATATTGCACGTACGGCAAAGCAATAACAATTGCTTTTGCATACCACGTTTGGTGAGGACAGAATAATTTTTTCGAACATTTTCCACTGCTTGGCCACCACGTTCCCCCGACCTAAACGTGATTTTTGGTTATGGGGTTATTTGAAAAGCAGAGTTTACCAAGGCAATGTTGAATCGCTTGCTAAGGCAAGAATAACAGCATGTTGCAGCCATTCTCCCGAGATATGTTTCAAGCAATTGTGGACCATACCATATTAGGTTTACAGCACATTTTGCATACGAATGGTTCACATATTGAGAATTTTGGTTTGTAAGATAAAAGTTATGTTTAATTTAGCATTTTCTTTATTTTAGCGCACCCACGCCGTCTGGTAGCACTAACACTAATTGTTTCCATTCGCAAATTCTCTACTGCATGTTCTTATTAAGGTATCCACCACTTTTCGCCGTGATCCGTCGAATAGATCCTCCTCTACATCGCTCTGAGTACCGTCAGTTGAATTATAACCACCCTGTATAACTTTTGCGCTGTTGAATCCTTTACGCATTTCACCTTTTTTGGAAGGTTGCTTTGAGGGGTCAAACCTTAAATTGCTTAAAGCTACGAAGAAAGGAAGCTGTATATACCGAATGTGGTAATTTTAAGAAATTCTTTTCCCGTTTTCATGTGAGCTTTTTTTCAGAGGCTGAAAGTTGAGGGGTCAAGCCTTTACCTTCCGATAAGTGCTCTATATCGAAATCTGTGATCTAACTCTTATCATTTAAAACTTCAAACACTAATATAAAAAATACCCACCTCTCCTGTCAAGCAGCTGCTTGCTATACAGATCCGACAGGAGCCTCTGTCTAACAATACGCCACAGAGAAAATCTGTGAGGAAGGCGGGATTTATTTGATTGAGATCTTTTATCTGCAATGAAATTTTTTACAATATTCGTTCAATATTTAATGAGTTATGGAAGTTTGAATATTTAACGATAACAATGCCAGCCACAAAAATTGACTTCAGAAGTTAATTAAAACTTAGTAATATGTATTGTATCAAAGTTTTTAATAAGTTGTATTTTAAAACTTTGTGTAAAGAATTCTTCCACTGTTCTTCAGTTTTGTATAAGTTTCTTAAGACTGAATATTTAACAGCAATGCCAAACTTCCATAACTCATTAAATACTGAACGAATATTGTTGAAAATCGAGATATTGATTTATTTGATTGATATCTTTATCTGCAATCACATTTTTCAAACAAAAAAGAAGTTATAGAGCTTTGAAGTTAGCTTCCCATTGACTTAACATTGGTTTCCATAAATTAAGGAAAATCCCTATGTATTAAGAGATTAAGTATTGAGAAACTATTTTTTGAATCGCAGCCTGGTCCCTTCTGCTACAGCTGCGTCCCTGAAAAAAAGTGTCAGTCGGCCCTTGGCAGCAGATTACATTTCGTCTTTACCAACTTATTTACTTCATGAAATTTGTACAATATTGTGAAGCATTTTGTTTATTGCAATGTGAAGTATTATTTCTGATGCATTATAAGGATGCAGACACATAGCTGTTCTATTAAAAAACGTTTTGAACTGAATTTAACATATAACTGATGCGAAAATTACCTTAGGTCGAATAGTGGCGATGCGTGCATGGAAACAACGGGACTGCACAGTGATCTTTTGAGTGCCATTGATGCGCCAACTAAGCATATCAGCTGTTTCCATGAGTCACTGGTTGAGTGGTGCCTAATGACATCGTTTGAAGAATTATAGTGACACAAAATGCATTAACATTTACGAATTTAAAGCTCATACTTTAAAGTTTATGACACTCTTGGCAAACAAATTTTACTTCCTCCCTCATTCAGCGGTTACTTAAATTTCCGATACATAAAATGGATAACTATGAAGTTAATTTAGAACTGTACATACTTTACATTTTATATATACATCCCCCCTACAGAAATTTTGTCACCAGCTTTAACGCTCTGAATAGTTTACAGCAAGCGACCACTATCAAAATGACGACCACTATCAAAATGACTGGCAGTTCCCTAAATGCACAGGTTCGTAACCTTATGTTCCCAGGTTTGATCACCACTGAGTGGAGATGAATTGTTTTGGGCCGCACATAAAATATAGTTAATGTATATGAATAATAAAACGTCATTTTCTTATTTTTATTATAAAATTAAAAAAAGGTAACATAAAACTAGTGGGATATTAAAAACTCGCTGAAAAATCACAATCATGTTGAAAGTTTATGTCGTAAACAGAAAACTTTACGATTTTGTGGGCCGCATGCGACCCGCGGGTTGGACACGCTTGCTCTACAGCATTCCTTTCGAAACATTACACCATCACTGTTGCTATCGAAAATATGCTGCCTTAATAGAAAAGCGACTCCAGGTAACACTATCTTAAGTAACAAATGATTTTTCCTTTTGTGATTTCGGTGTTTTCATTACCAGTTTATTAACCATGCTCAAGGAGCTTGAGTTGTTTGTGCTCTGAGCGGCATTTGTTTTTGAACATAATAGGGAAAATAACAATGGCTCAAAGAAGGGGATCTGCTGGACAGCGTCACGATCATCCATCATGTTCTTTAATGTACACAGGTTTTGATGGCCTTTTCAAGCACATCGGTGTTCCCTTTCTCACTGAGAGCAGGGTTTATTATGGTTACAACTCAAACCTGGGAACATAAGGTTACGAACCTGTGCATTTAGGGAACTGCCAGTCATTTTGATAGTGGTCGTCAATGGATAGTGCAAAAAAAAGAAAAAAATAATAGAAGTGGCGGATATTCCCCTTTTTTCAGGCAATATTGTAAATGGAATAGTTTCAGGAGCTGGTTATTAGTGACCACTTAATACTTGAAAAAAATGATCCTTGCTCCTTCCCCCAGGGGAGTAGTGATGTTCATGCAATGAGCCGATTCAGCACAAAAATTTTAAGGAATATGAGTAGGATGGTATGAAGGAAATATTTTGTAAAATCTGTACTTACGAAAAATGAATTATAGATTACAAATTATTTGCCTTTTCTTTTTCGCGTTTTTGTCTTTATTAATGCACTTTACCTTCCATTCCAAAATTTAATATCTAGTTGCTCTACCGTCTCTTACCATTTGATAATTTATGGATCTGCACAGTCCAGTGTCTCTTGTTGCACCTCAGGGTCATATCTGGAGAAAAATAAGGGAAGGGGGCAACTCAATCGAGTAGGAAAAAGTAAAGTAGGGGACAGAAGAGACTGGAATTTCACTGCAGGATAACGTTTTCCCCTCTGTTTTAGAGGTCCAAAGAATTTCTTGAAAAATGCACCATTACCCTTATTAGTATTCTTAAAGGGGGAGGGGGGAACCTTCCTCCTAGATCCGGCCTCGCTCAGAGTGATTATAAATAATACTCTCACCAGATAAAAGTCAGTGGCAATAATTCCACAATCGGATGTATTCAAAAAGAAAAAAGAAATCCATAAAAACTTCAAAACTTTTATTGCAATCAACAAATGTTACCGTAACCATTAGAGGCGCCAAGTTGAGATAAACGATCTTGTTCTTTATAGTATATATACACTAATTATTTCAACCGCCCTCCATTGGAACACATCTTGAATGCTGCTACACCATGAGCAAAAATGGCATGCAATCATCAATTCAGTGTCTCTTTTGCGCTTACCATGCACACATTTACATAAACTATATAAAACTTATCTTGTAGAATATGATTCATAATATAAACACTTAAGAGTCCTTAATTCTAAATAAATAAATCATGTTCAGAGTTACAAAATATGTATACAATCATGTCGACAGAAAATGTTTCAGATCTGAAAAAAGTAAATGCAATACCAAAATAAATAGAAAGTATATTGCGATAAAAAAAGAAAACAAATACTGTTCTTTGGCTTTACTTCCATATGAAGAATTTTTTTTACACAAAATGTTATTCTAAAAGGCTTTAAAAATATTTTAACAGTTAAATCACACATTTATTCCACACACTACCGAAATATGTATTTGTATACATTTTGTACAACTTGGAGTTTTAAATGCATAAGAACAAGTTATGGAATCAAAACAGCTACACAACATAAAACGAACGTTATGCAAAGACAACAGTTTTAAAACTTCAAATTCTAAACAATGAGTTAAATAGGTCATGCTATCTACCACTCTAGGCAGTGTCCGATACCCTTTCTCATTTGCATAACTTTCAGTAAAAACAACAATAAATATACAACAGGACATATTTCGACACATTATCCTTTCTTTTAGCCATTTTCCTTCCACTATACGGTGACCAGATTTTCAGATCATTAAAATGATACACTATTTTTCAGATTAGATATCTGTTTTTAAGCTAAAACAGTATTGCTTATACAGGTAGTACTTCTCTGGGGAGTTATTTAACACCAAAATATATTCTATGAAACTTAAAATCATTATAAATGCTAATTTCGAAATGCCAATTTTAATGATAATTTCATAATATGTTGCAAAAATTACACCTTGTTATAAACAATACAAGGAGCTTAAGATTACTTCAGTTAAAAAAAATGCATCTAACAAATTCGGCCTTTACAATGTACATATTCAAAGTACTTAGGCTCATTAATTTTGCTGTCCTCAAATGGGCTCAGTATCTCAAATTTCAACTGAATTATTGAGAAATTAAAAAAAAACTGAGTCGAATTTAAAGTTATCCATACCAAGATGCAGATAGAATTTACTGGAGGACATTAATTTAAATCAGCGAAACAGCGACTGTTAAAAAAAAATCTAGTTTTATTAAATATTTACATTTTTTCCAAAGATGATTCAATTATGAAGATGCTCTTCAGTTATGATGATGATGATACATTATGAAGAAAATGATACATTAATTTCCAGATTACATTAGAAATATTTTTTTTAAAGACAAAACAGTATTGCTTGTACAGGTACTTCTCTCGTGAGTTATTACTTAATATAAAACCACAGTCTTCGTAACTATTTTATAAATGCTTATTTTGAAATGCCAATTTCAATAATAATATCTTAATTATAAAGCAAAAATTACCCGTTACAGTTCTTGGTCATCATCATAGCTAGTGCCACAGAGAGTCACATGCAGACCATCAAGTTATAATTTTTCTTCTCACACAGAACTGAAATGACCTTTAGAAAGAGATCACAAACTCCATAAAAACTTGGAGATCTGGTCACCTTAACATGAGCAAACTAAAAATCAAGTGTTCCACTGACAGCAAACTTGAAAATACAAAACAGCACCTGTAATATGTATTAGTTTTACTTTGATTTATACTATTGAAAAATTGTGCAAAGAATAAGAATGCACAGGTGGCTGTATGACATTCTTGATGCTCTATCATAAAAAAACTTCTGAAAATTAAATATATATATATGAGAAAACAGTAAAAAATACTGCATGTTAGTTATATTTCAATGTAAATGTTAAATCCATTTCTGCAGCTAATACCAACTTCAAATAATTACAAGCAAGAACAAGGAATTAAAACAATTATTCAACGATATTAAATCTAAATGAAATGCAAAATACAAATACCCAGTAACATGAAATGTATTAAAAATTAAGTTTTTTTATAATAAGAAATAGTAGTTGATGTTCACTAATCACCATCGCCTAATAATGTTTGCTATATCAGGAAATATTTCCACATAATTCATCCAAAGATTTAACTATTTTATATGTTTACCAACTAGCATAAATAGTGACTTTAAAAATTTGTTCCTTAAATCTTAATGAATTAACGATTTAATAAACTCGAGCAGCCTTAGGTGACAAAAACATTAAATACACATTTGTGAATATAATTATCTTTCCTTAGTTCAAACACCAAAATAAATGGTATTAATAGACTATACATATTAAAAATGCCTACAAGTCTTTAACCACATAGTTGTAAAGTAAATACAATCTCGGGTGTATGACTCACTACAAGACAGCACAATTATTGCAAATTATATTGGGGTTACAACATGAAGTAATCATTTTGGGTATTTGCAGATGGCTTACATCATTACATTCTCCCCTTGAAATTATTAAAAAGATTTACTGCACTTAAAGATAATTATTATAAAAATTGTTACATTTCCTTCAATTTAAATTTGATGAAAATGAAAACACATAAATACAGCCCGAGATACTCAGCGATTATGCGATAAATATGAAAATGATTTTTAAAATTTTAGAAATAATCTGGTTTGTGAAAATGCACATTGGAACCATATACCTAGATGTTGCTCTTGCAACTTGGATTGTTCCGATTCCTACACATAAAATGTTAATAAAGTAACATATAATATGATAAAAAAAACTTAAGATAATTAATATGTGAATATATGAGTTATTGCATACCACTAACTGCTTATAAACTTAAATTATAACTAAATATTCTGTGAACTTTCCGATCTTTGTAGTTTCATTGTGACAAGCCCTATACACTAGAATTTATGTAATAATCATAAGCTATTTAGTCAATGACTTTATGCATTTCTTATGCATATGCTTAGTAATATACAGTGTAAAATGCAGTATTTTAACAATGTGATAATATTTTGACATAAAATCGAATATTGCATTCATCTGCTGTAAAACAAGTACTGAAAAATATTAAAAAAATATGACATACAATTTATTCAGATTTTAGTGTTGCTTTGATCTTTTTCTACTTTCATCCAAACAACACTGCATTTCATTTAAGAAATAGCACTTTGAATGATAACTGGAATCTACACTATGTCTGATTTATCATAATTCGAAATTGGGAGATTTATTGTTTCCTGAATCCCTGGGTAGTGGTGGGAGTTCTGTGTATTATTTATTGCATGATAGATCAGATGACAATAATTGGGAAAAATATGATCCCCAATTCTGATTATTTACTGAATCTGCTTAAAAAACAAATCTCTAGTTTTTAAAAAGAAATATATTTTTTTCGAAATTTCTTGAGAATTTTTTATTTCATACTCTGCATTACAGATGCTGGTGATATGTGGCATGAAATAAATAGAAGAATCGTAAAAATATCTGGTGACTTCTGGTATGTGTAGAATTGCTATGGGGACTTTTAAGAATCGATGAAGAGTGAAGAAAAATAGGCATTTATTTATTAAATTTAAATTCCGCTTTATAATAGTTTGGTTCTAAGGTTAATTATGGTAGCAAAACATGGACCACTTATAAGTAGGATAACAAGAAACTTGATGCCTTTGATTATAGATGCACAGTATTTTGGGCATTATGTGGTTTGACTTTGTAAGTAATGATGAGGTTAGAAGGGGTCATCAACCTCCTTTAAGCAGCATTTTGTGCAGAGAGAGACTGCTTTGGTTTGGCCATGTTGCCTGTATGTACAGCTGCAGATTGGCAAACAGGAGTATGAATAGTGTACATAAAGTTTTTTGTAGTGTAAGACGTATTCCTTTCATGAACAAAATAGAATATTCTGAAAAATACTTTCAGGAAAAGTGGGGAGACATGATGCAATGGGTAGACAATGTCAAACAGGACCTTGCTGGAATTGGCCTACTGGCCAAATGCAGCAGCTGCAGCTCAGGACAGACATGTCTGGAGAGGAAAATTACACAATCTGGTAGGACCTCCCATAGCCCATGGCTGCATAGGGATTTTGTATGTATTCTGATAACTACAAAAATAAAAACAACAATTTTTAGCAAACAGTCAAAGCAAGGAGATGTAAATTAAATTCTGCAGTACTGGTCAAGAGATCACCATATTAGGAACCAATATATATTCAGGTATCAACACAGAATATTGAAACTAAGGGTCATTCTGTGTCAAATTATCATGAAAAAGTACCATTTTGTACTCAACTACCTCTGGTTTCAACAAAATTTGACAAGTTTTTTGTGCTTTATAGAAGCACTATTCATGCCCAATTACAGTCCCTTGGGTCAATTAGTTTTGAAACAGTGAGGATTCAAAGCTTAAAAAACGATATAGTTTTTGCACACAACGCAGATTTTCTATATTCCTGTCCTAATCAAACTAAGCATTAAGTAACACCTGAGAGAAAATATGAAATTTCCAATGTCGTATATAGTTTATCAAGGGATACATCACGGTTGTTTCAGATGCAGTATGCGAGGTAACAAAGACGGCTATATCCATATGAACCAGGAGAATAATGACTTCATTCAAGCATATAGGGCAGTATTTCTCAAAATATACCTGATGAGCAATCTATATTGTAGAAGTCTAGAGTAGCTGGATGAATCATACTTGAAATATAGTCATCTCCCTGTGATGAGTTTTAAGTTGATTCGGTGATTGTATAAACATGTGAAAGACATATTTACTATAATAAAAAATAAATAAATGGCTCCTCAAGCAGCTGCTTGTCACAGAGGTCTGACAGGAGCTTGCTAATTGTATACACTATATTACTAAAAGTCACTGGACACTCATGTTGTGTGAATGAAAACACCATTCAAAATTCCCTACTTTGAAAACAAACATTTTTATGGATATTTGTCATGTGATAAATTGGGATCTCATTCAAATTTAAACTTTGATTTTCAACAATATTCATTCAATATTTTAAGAGTTAACTTAAATGCTGAAACATTCCATAGTAGTGTTGCTAGTCAGAAGAATTTACTTCCAATATTAATAAAATGTAAATAAAAACTTAAAATCATTTACTAGCATTAATCTAAACTTGGAAGTTTATATAATGATTTTCTGTTTTTATTTTGAAGAAAACTGTTCCAAGGCATATGTAATAGTGTCTGCTGTTAAATGCTCCACCCCCAAAAACTCCTTAAAAGTGGATCCATTAGACTTTGAATGTTGCATTCCATTCATATAATATAGAAATATCTGATAACTTCTGGTATGTGTAGTGTATAAGGTTAGCAGGGAAAATATTAAGTACCACATCATTCACTTTTAAATATAAAAAAAAAAGTCATCGAATCAAGCAAAGAGCCACATCCAAATTAAGGGGAAATATTATCCTATATTCACCATTTACAATACCTGTGAGGCATAACTAAATATTGAGCAAACTTGCCATAATCTTATCTGTGCATACAAGAATCGAAATTGGCAACTTTTGTACACTATAAGAAATTAGAAGTAAAAACATGAGTTTTTATGGCTTACCATAATATACTACAGTTAAGAGTAATTAGGAAAGTGAAACAGATTATCACAAATCCAAAACTTGGAAAAAGTTTACATCCAGTTAAAATAGGGCCACAGCCACAAATAATAATAATAAAAAAAGGTGGTAAAAAAGTGTTATGACTGAGCACATCAGAAATAAAATTTCAACAAAGAACTACTAGGCCAAAGAAAAACTTAGAATTT
This sequence comes from Ryuthela nishihirai, assembly GCA_038380435.1. NCBI lineage: Eukaryota > Metazoa > Arthropoda > Arachnida > Araneae > Heptathelidae > Ryuthela > Ryuthela nishihirai. The sequence goes on along the minus strand of JAWZYU010000019.1, from coordinate 65,095,900 downwards.
TTATTTAAATATTACAAAATTAAAATTTAATATTTCTTCCACCTGTTCATATACTTAAAGCATCAAGGATTTACTTATATCATTTTCTTTTTGTACCACTGTGCATCTTTTTTCGTACCCAATCCATGGTACAGTCGTTATGGTGTGTAGTGTTCTAATATGCACCTTATTATTGTCTTCAAAAATTTATACAGGTGTAAAGGAGAAGGCATTTTTTTTGGCTTTTTTGAAAAAATTAAAAAAATACATTTTGCAAAATTCAAGGTTAATTGTACGAGTTCAATTTTTAAATCTTCCAAATTTAAGCCAATTGCATATCATAGGAAAAAGCATTTTATTAGTCTTCTAATGAGACTATCCTGAGCTTCACAGCTTAATGGGATGGGAATTATGACAATTTTAAAGCAGCTTTGTGTGTCAAAAAATATCTCTTTTTGGAACTTTGAACTCTTACTCAAAAAGAACAAGGACAAAGACTAGAAGACTGAAACTATACATGGATACTTACTTCTAAGAAAGCATACAAACTAAACAAATTCCATAAAAATGGAAGGGATCTTGCAGGTTATTTTCAGTTGGTATGGAATAGCCATAGTGCTAATTTCACAAAAAACACCCAATAAATATTGAGAAAAACAAGTGGTGCATCCAGATCTTATATTGGATGTTTGGTAATGGGTCACTACTACTCCTATATTTATATTGATTACAATTCTACAGATTTTTATATATTATTTCCTGTATTAGGGTTAAAGCTAATTTTAAACAAACCTCTCAGTTTTGAAAAAACAAAAACAAAACTGGACATCAGCATTCTGAAGCTCTTTTCCATGATATCAAATTCAAAACAGGGCTGTAGATCATCCTAACTAAATCAATACTCACCAACATCATCATAATTATTTGATAACTGTTCATATATACAGGGTGATTCAAAACTCTTGGGCCAAACTTTAAGGGGTGATAGAACACACCTAAACAAGCACTTTTCATCATAAAATGCATGGTCGGAACTCAAGCAGTGAAGCACTAGAGGGTGCTTTCTAGTGAACACTTATAAGAGCTGATTTTCGCACTCGTCATCATTTCTACCATGAATTGCAGAACAGATGGATTGTTTCACGAATCAGGAGAAGGCAGACAAGCATTTCATGTACGGAGCTGCGGATGGGAATGCGAGGGAAGCCCAGACTGTACTGGGAGCGTTTTCTGACCATAAGTGTGCCTGATCGTAAAACCTTTCAGCGATTGCACTGGTATCTGTGCGAAACAGGCTCCTTTGTTAGCGGCTTGCAGGATACAGGGTGTGCAAGGAGTGTGAGGAAGCCACGTGTTACAGGGGAAATTCTACCTAGGGTTGGAGATCATCCCGAATGTAGCACGCAAGCAATTTCCCATTCAGTGTGTCCCAATCGAAGGTGTGGAGAGTTCTACGAGACGAAACTTACACCCCTACCTTGAACAGAGGGTGCATGCCTTGACACCTGCAGATTATCAGCCTCGTGTGGACTTTTCACAGTGGTTCCTGCAGCAAACTGCAGCACAACCGGACTTTGATGCACATGTCTTATTCACTGACAAATGCACCTTTACACATGAGGGCATTTTTAATACCCACAATTCACATGTGTGGGCCACCAGTAATCCTCATGCCATACGCCCACATTCGTACCAGTGGCATTTCTCCATAAATGTTTGGGCTGGAATCCTCCACGACCATTTGATTGGTCCATACCTTCTGCCAGCACGACTGAAAGGGAGAACGTACCTCTTATTTTTACAAAAAGTCTAGTCAGAATTACTGAACCCTGTTCCAGCAAACATTCAAACACGTATGTGGTTCCAACACGATGGAGCGCCACCCCATTTCAGCGTGGATGTGCGGAATGCCTCAGATGCAACATCCAGGACGATGGATTGATCGGGGTGGTCTCATCGCTTGGCCACCACGATCGCTGATCTCTAAAGTCTGGACTTTTTCCTATGGGGCCATATGAAAAGCCTCATCTACGATAGCCCCATCGATTTCAATGAGGACCATGTTGCCAGGATTTCTATTGCCGCTGCACAATAAATGCCTGGTGTTTTCGCCCATATACGCCGATCACTACATTGAAGGTGTGAAGCCTGCATTAATGTTGGCGGTTGCTCTTTTAAGCAGTTTCTGTAATTTGTTCAATAAAATTCTGTACTTTCTGCAATTGTTTCAAACCTCTTCTGTCATTCTTGTGTTCCTTCATTTCCTGACACAGTAACTGCTAACCCTAGATCTTCACCGCTTGAGTTCCGACCATGCACTGTATGACGAAAAGTGCTTGTTTAGGTATGTTCTATCACCCCTTAAAGTTTGGCCCAAGAGTTTTGAATTACCCTGTATATTAATTTCTAGTGCATACCCCCACTCTCCCCACAAATACATACACTTCAAAATTAGGTGAAGTGAGATGTTATTTTTAAAGGAAATATATATTTTAACAAAACTAATGCTGGATGAAATTTGGATGTTGCTTTTAATATTATAGTTTTTTTCTGTTTTTGCTCTACCCATGATATAAATGTTTGTCACTCGCTACATGATGAATTGATTATGGCTCTCCATTCAACAATATTTGATATTTTATGTGGGGGAAAACATATTCTATAATAAACAATTTTAAGTTGATATTTACTAAGCTTTGAAACCTATTTATAAAAGTTTTTTTACCATATTGTACATATTTTTTATTGCATGACAAAAATGGTGACTTGATCATATATTTGGCAAGCACTGAAATTTTATTGGACACTAACGATCTATATTGATGATCAATGGTGAAAATTCACGTAGTAAAAATGTTTGGCACATTTATGATTTATTAACAGATCACATAAATTAATCCAAAGAACTTTCTCATTCAAAAGTATTATGTTGCATTTAAGTATCATATATGGCATCTTTAATTTAGCTGTCTGTAGAATGAGCAGCTTGAACTGAATAACCTTTTACTGGTACAGCAGGGTCTAATTATTAAATCTACAAATAGAATACTTTGTTACTGCTCCAGTAGATTATACAAGTTAAATGATAATTTGTGATCAAAGAAAAATACTGAAAACATTATTTGCTTCCTATGTAGAGCAGATTTCTTTGTTGAATATTGAGCTTTGGGTGGCACTTTTTTTTTACACACAATGGGCTAAATAGTGAGGTCACAAGGACCCCAATGGCTCAGAGAAGGTTGGGGAGAGGAAATGCACTGGACAGCTGTTGGGAGACAGATGGTAGCCTCCTGTCAAGTCCCTCCAGGATGTTCTTTAGCGTGCTGGGTGGACTCCTACTGACCAAAGGCAGGGTGGGGAGTTTTGCTGTGATAAATCTGAATGCTGACCATGCTGGGACTCAAACCTGGGAACTAGGTTATGAGATTGGTGCATTATTGACTGAGCCACCCCAAATATTGGACAATCAAGTGTGTAACATGGCTTCTTAAAAGTATTTTATGTCATAAAATAAAACATGGATTTTTAATTACAGGTCTGGAAACAAAAAAATTAGTTAGGAAGAACAGTTCTAATCATTATCATTTAACACTGTTCTAAAGTCTTTCACATCATAAATTAAAACTAAAATAATTTATACTTCATAAGACCACAAAAAAACGCCTATATCATAGCCTCAACCATATCTACCAAGTGTCAAAAAAATGATAGGAATCAATAAAAAAATACAAATACTTCAAATAAATAAAACCATATTATTTTAGACACAATGAATTTTGAATTAACATTAATTTCACCACAGGAAATATTTCAAAAAGCTTAAGACTCCAAGAGGGAAATTCTAGCATATTTTTTAATGATATTAATCACAAAGAATTTGATTTAATTACCACTTTTCAGTTAAATGGACATGACAAAAGAAATATTCTTGTCCATTTTTGCCGATATATATATATACTGTATTTCATGACAACAGTTTTTTAATGTTCTAAAAAAAAAACTCCATCAAACAGCTTTGAAAAATCCTATTCAGCCATTCGTATATCCAAGACAAACATATAGAAGGGGTATAAGAGCAAAATTATAACTATCCAAGTTCAGGTAAAATGTACAACAAAATATAAAAATATTTAAGACTGCATTTTTAATATCTTAGTTTTTTGCCAATTATATTAGTTAAGGATAGAAATAAAAAAATTAATTTAATCTGTATTAATGTTGACCTATATTTCCATATGGTGAAATCTACAATTAGGAAGTTTTACAAATAATACATAATGATGAAAGAAGCAATTTTAACATAGTACACAGTAGTGGCCAAGTGGTTAACACAATTGGTTCTGGATCAAAGAGACCCACGTTTGTGCCCTAGATTAGCAATAGACGTTTCTTTTCTTGTCTTTCTGTTGAGAATTCACTTTCCTCACAGATCTTTTCTATGGCATACTATACTGATAGGCTCCTATCAAATCTCCGCAGCACATAGCTGCATGAGGATTAGTTTATTTTTTAATAATAGAGATAAAGTTTTTCCCAATGGGCAAAAATGTTTATAAAAATGGTTTTTGACAAAACATTTGAAAAATAAAAACATATGAGCTTACTCTAAAACACAAAAGTTACAACTGAAAAATTCATGTAATAAAAGTACACCACATTTGTAATATGAAGTATGCCAAGCCACATCAAGGAATGCTTTAGCTGGTCACAGAGAACTATTCCTTTGGTATGTGAATTAATAAATAGAATGATATAATTTCTAAAGGTTTTTTTGCCATCTTTCCTTCTTTTGCAATTATCTAATATTGTCAGCATACTTGACAGAAACTGAAAACGTTTTGTATCGTAAGTATTACTTATTAAAATATCAATTTTCAAACAAAATTATTTTGCAACTGAAATAAATACAATTTACCAACAATACCTGCTCTGCTAAATTAATCTAGCTTCATTACTGTTCCAAAACACTGTACAATGCCTAACACAGAAAACACTGATCAACAACTGCAGAATTCTTCCGTTTGGATATGGTATTCTGTTTGGCACCACAAGAAAATGAGAGACATATTAGATAAAAATACACATAAGCATAGAAACATGTATTATTTAAAATACTAGTATCAATGTAACTACTGCAGAAATATGATCACTAACCCAAAGTTATCAAGATACATATTAAGTCTGCTTACACAAACCATTACTTTGTTACAGGAATTAAGTTTTTTGAGCAATAATGGTAGTTATAGGACTCAGTTTCTACTGGAATTGTAAAATGTACAATCAACCTTTGACATATTTTTCAGTTGCAAATTCTTACCATAGTTCTTGTGTCGTACACAATCAAATATACATGTTCCTTACTAGAAATATATATTTACACTTTAGTGTCACATGCAATTTTAGCACCATGCAATCTTCACATGGTCAATCAATATGAAGGGAATATACAGGAACATACACTACTCAAAAGAAGATCTACATATTGATAATGCCAAAATGTACATTACGTAATTAAAATTACAATCTTTTCAAGAGCATATCCATAAAGCCTTTAACATTATATTCATCATTCAACATTTTCTTTTTACAAAAGAGTCCAGTTCCTTATATCATTAGGCACAATTTATGCACCAATTTATATATATATCTATAGATAAAAAATATCCACACTTTTCTTGATGAAAAGCCAATTACATTGTAATGTTACACACTGATCTTTTTTTCTTTTATTTCCTTAACAATATTACCTACTACATAATACTATCACATTTGCCTGTATTTAGTTTTCAGTCTTTTCCAGCATATTCTGTTAATAGCAACTTCAAAAAATTTGATAGCTTATATTCTATAAAGCTTATTATAACATTTATAAATGAAATTCATTCATTATTAACATTTCCTGCTTCATATTTTTTTTTTTCACAGATATACATTTAACACAAAATAAGAGCAAGGCAATTTCCAGAGGAAAATTTCAACTAAGGGTGGAACATGTTTCATATTAAATTACTTTTCATAAACTTACTTTTAATTTAAAAAAGCCACTTTTCAAGACTGAATCATCAATTTTCATCATTACAGTTTCCTTTTGATTGGTGGTATTTTTTCTCATAAATATCAGATACAATTGATTTCTTTCATCTCAGTTTAATCACATCATGAATTAATCAAATAATAAATGTAATAACTTTTCATGCTTTACTATTAGAAAATGATGCTTTGTTTTCTAGCTATTGAGATATTTTTTAGTTCATTCACTTTGATATGCAAGTTTAAATTTAAAAAATTCGAAAATAATGCATATCAAAGTGAATGAACTAAAAATATCTCAAAAGATAGGAAACAAAGTAGCATTAAATTAAAAAAATGGAGCATAGCAAGCATTGGTTATATTGCTTACAAACCAAATTTTTTATCATTTCCCTGCATGGCATATCCAAGATGATATAATAAAAACTACAATTTTTAGATGATAAAATTTAATTTATACATTACTAACTAAAGCCCCACACAAGAGTGCAGTGTATAGTTACACTATCCCCTCTTGCTTTCTGTGTTGACAATTTCTCTATTTACAGAACTAGAATTAAAGTCATCAGAAAAATGTTCTATTAAAACACAGGAAATATCAGAAACCAACTATTCTTAAAAGCTGTCATCAAATCTCCCACAGTCGCAAAGTCATTTGGGGGTTTTAAACCACAGATTAAGTTCAAATATTCTATTACACATAGGGACTTGGATTTTTTAATGCAACATGGGGTGATACAAGGAAAACACCATGAAATGAAATTTGGGACTGGCCAGTCATATAGGGAATATGCAACAGTGGAAAAATCTTTAAAACTCAACAGTTTGCATAGTAATTAAGTTGTTGCCAACAATTAGTCTTATGCTAGAGAAAAGTAAATGACAGCATGCTACGAAAGAAACACACTAGTGTACAGATAAATATGCAGACAGCCTCATGTGCCTGGCTATCCACCCAGATATGCTTATTCGTTTAGATAACCATAAAAAAAGTTATTAGTGTAGATATACAAAGCTAGTTTTTAAAACAAAATGAAGACCTAAAAATAATTTCATAAATGCTTTAAAAAATTTCATGCAAATAGAAATTCATTAAAATATTACTAGGGGTTTTTAATATCTTTGTTCATACTGTTAAAGTAGTTTGATTTCAAGTTTTATGAAATTATTAATAGGTGTTCTACTAATTATGATGAGAAATTTTTCTTTTGGTTTAATGAGAAATAATGAAAGTTAAATCAAATAATATATTTCACAGAAATCTAAAAAAAAAGCACCTATCTGATCAGAATATTTCAAGCTATTTATGAGCAAGGTTAAAAATCAAATGTTCATAAAGTATATTTTCCAAGTAGCAAATTGTTTTCACATCTTACTAAATTTTGATTGTTTCACATGTTAATTATTATTATACAATATAAATTTTATTTGTTTGATATTATTTATATATATATAAATTTTGATTGTTTTATAATATGTGCATCCCTCTATTCAGGCATTATATGAAAATGCCTGAATAGAGGGATGAAAAAAAAACGTATTTTTAAGAAATTCATATTATTTGGAAAAGTGATTAATGTTTTGAATTCTGTTAAGAATATTGATTCCAGATAATGTCAAATATGTATTTAAACATTTAAAAGGCTTTAGATATGATGCATTCTTTTTCTATTAAGAACTATTGGAATAGTTTTGAAGTGTGTGGCAAATTTTCAGAAAAGTGAAATGAGAAGTGAAAATTACTAAATTTAAAACACTAAACATAACTAATTAATCATTAGTGGTATTAAGAGAATTCAGAGAGATGAGCATGTAGGAAAAACCCTGTTAAGAATATCTATAATTAATTATATTTATCTTTTAACACAAAATTTTTTAAATACATAAAAAAAGATTAATAATTAAACAATTGGATTTCTACTGATCAGCACTGATGTTTCACTATGAGTTCAATCATTAATAATTTACATAATATTTCGTCAACATTAAATCATGAAAATTTCTTGATGTTATTTTTTTATAAGTTTTTTAAAGAAAAATATTGTAAGGAAAAATATTGCAACAACAGCGTTTTGAACACTATTATGCTGTAGGTCAATGTGGGCATAGATGAAAGTTGTCTTGAGCTGGATGGAATCTGAACCCAAGACCTCCTGATGACATGTTGGTGCTCTGATCACTGACGATAAATTATCCTCTACTGTGGATGTTAAACCTCATCAATGTAGAATCAGCCATTGGTGGCTGCCTTATAACTGCAAGTGAAAGATCTTTTATTGCAGATCTCCAAGGCTCGGGCCTATGACAAGCCATACTCCATGAGACAATTGACTGGCTTTTTTTTAGTTGTTTGGGTTGTTGTTGTTTTACCTCTGAGCGGCACTTTTTTGCACACCATGGGCTAAATGGCCAGGTCACATGGACCCCGAAGGCTCAGAGAAGGTTGGGTGAGGGGACCCACTGGAACAGCTGTTGGGAGACAGATGGCAGCCTCCCGTCAAGGCCATCCAGCGTGTTCTTTAATGTGCACAGGGTATGGCTCTCCCGCACAAGGGGCCACGGCTTAACGTCCCATCCAACGGACGGCGGCCTTTCCAAGCCCATCGGTGTCCCCTACTGACCGTGGGTAGGGCGGGAAATTTTGCGGAGATAAATCTCAATGCTGACCCAGCTAGGACTCGAACCTGGGAACTACAGATTACGAGTCTGGCGTGCTACTGACTGAGCCATCCCCACCCTCCCTTTTTTTTTTAGTGAGTTATCCTCAATTCTCATTGACAGTTCTTAGGTATCTCTAGTACAACATATACTATACATTGCTACATTAGTAACATTTTAAATCAGAGCACTTCATATTAACAACTTTTAGAACACTAATCAAAGTGGGAATAGAGGAAAATTGTCTTGAGCTGGGTGGATCTCACCTGGCTCAAGACAATTTTCCTTTATGCCCACTTTGATTTACAACACAATAGTGCTCTATAAGTTGTTACTTTGAAGTGCAGTGATTTAAAATGTTACTAATGTAACAGATATACATGAATTGTACTTTTAAAACATGAAAAAATTACTTTTACTAGATGTTGCCATCAGAGAAAAGAATACACTGAAAGTGCATGCTGCAGACAAATTTAATGAGAAACGTACTAGAATATGGAGTGAATGTTTCTCAGATGCTTGTTGGGGCCATGCCATTCCAGGTAAAAATATGCTGCATAAAAACTGAATCTTAACACAGCCATCAGTTTTTTAGGCAAAACAATTTCCTTGACAAAAAGCAGGAAGAGAATCACAATAATATACTAAACAACAAATTGGCATTATTGTATGAAACTGAAAATTCAATTACCCTAGTGCACAGTGCATAGATTCATGTGAAAACTTATTGTTAATGGTAAAGTCAGAAATTATGTATTCAAAAATTAGAACAGCAGTTGTACATTGCTACTATAAAACAAAGCAGGGAAAAATCTGTCTTAAAGACTGCAGTTAAAGCAAAAAACATTGTAATTTGCATCAATATAATTTGCTACAGCAGAATAGTAATCTGTAAAATTTAAACTACAAGTGTCTCACTTGAAAAATTATTAAAAGATACAGAATTATAGTTAAAGCACATATCCCACCTAAATATTTTGTTCCCGTGTGTTACAAGGTCTAAAGACTTATAAAAACTAGGATTATGAGTAGAATTAGAGTTTTAAATTTTATTTACTTAAGATCTTTTTTTTGTTAGTATTTAATTATAAAATTATTAATTCAATGTTTCACCTATGTCATAAAAACAATAATTATAGACTAGTTCACACCTATGTGACAATTAATATTCAAGCAAATATAAATCAGATCTCACAAACACCATATTTAAGAGGCAACAAAATATTGGAATTGTCACACAAGTTTTTCTTTCAATACATACTTTATTGTCATACAGTTGTTTAGAATATCCTATAGTTGCAATGTCAATGGCCAGTAAGAAATGCTCCTTGCCAGAACAGACCCACTCATTTCTTTACTCACTCTAAATGTACGAATTAGTAAAAAAAAATTAACTTAGTTGATTTCTTTATATTCTTTTGTTTGTGGGTACTTTGCTATATATAGCTTTATGTTCCATATATTTTTCAGTATCTTTCTAATGGTACAGGATTTAAACTTAAGTTTTTTTTGCTGTTTATATATATAAGTTAGCTACCAAACCTAATGACATTTTCCAATTGCTTAATTTTTGCTGATGACATTAAAAAAATTGATTCAAGTAAGAACTGTTGGATTTTACAATTTTACGTTATTTATTTCAAATTTTAGTGTTCTTTTATCTATTTTGAATTTTCCAAAATGCTCTTTCAAATTTAAGTGTATAAAGTCATTAATTATGCTTTTCATAGAGATAATGATGCAATACTTCATAGAAAGTTTATGACCAGAGTTTAAATTAGATTCAAAAGTTTAGAAGTACATATTCAACAAATATGAGAAAGGCATATCAAAATATAGACTTTAATAATACAAAAAAAACTAGGTGTTCTTGGTATTAGTTATTATTTTAGTTCTTAGCTGGATCTAAACTGGAATATGGAAAATTAATTTCTGACACCTTTCATAATCGCTTAGAAAAATCAAATAACAATAGATTTTTGAGATATTTGAATTATGACTACCACATTTTATCTTCACGATACACTTACCAATTTTCTCAGGGACATGTGTACATTCAATTACTTTGTGCAAGAAGAAATGCATAGTTTTTTTTTTAATGTAATCATCAAAATCCTAAAATTTTACATTAACTTTGTGATTTTAAGGCTGAATGTGACAAAAATGTTTATAATTATTATATTCATTCGGCAGTGAATTGCATTACTGTTTAAAGTCATTGCAGTCTATTGTTCATATAATTTGATGTTAAATTTAAATAATGAAAATTTGTATCTGTCCACTGTAATGGGTCATTATCTATTCTGGACATATTTCTTAAATATATATATACTAACAAACTTGTTCAAAATATTTATGGAGATTACAATATTATTTATTATGAATTACCTTTTCATATGAAAACTAGTTTATAGATCACAATGCAACATGTGTGCTATTGTTCAGCAGCAAAAAATTAAACTTATTTATATTGTTGATTTGGCACCAATTTTAATCTTTGAGATTTGTATATCTCTGAATAATCCATACTATATATATTATATTTTTTTTTCTTCAAAAAATCATCACTTGAATTTGCCATGCCAAGAACTATTGGTTTCATTAAATGGTAGACAGAAGCATTATATGCCAATTAAGTTTACTGAAATTTACACCTAATTAAAATGTCCTCAATTTAGAAAATTTGCAACTACTTTATGAATTTGTATATGTGCATTACACAGAAAGCTATTTACCAATTTTATAGTCTTTATAAAGGTGGTATGATGCAATACAAGTAAAGAAATGGTATTATATGCAACAGTAAAAATAAAATGCAACTTCCATCATTGTGCAAGTTTAAGCTTAACCAAATTTAACCCATTAGTTTAGACCTATACAGTGCTGAGACATCCTAAAAGTTCCACAAGATGGCTAACAGTTGCTACCATTTGTAAAAATAGGAGTCAGATTTCAACAACATAAGTCACTTTTTGGCACAAAAGGTAGCCTGTGAAATAAATATATAACTAGCATATTATCTGCACTTCCATATTTTCTAAACTTTACATGTAAAAAACTAATGAAGGAGCTTAACTTTTAAAGGTTAAATCCAACAAATTGAAGTTAAATACAAAATTTCCATCTGCACAGTTTTAAATTTGAAGAAATAATGCCATATTATTGCAGTTAAAAAAAACTTAGTCATTTCCATCTTGTGTATTGCTTCAAAAAAATCTGAATACTGAATTTAACTGCTTAATATCTTAGAAGAATAAGTTCCAATAAATGAAAAAAAGCTTTTACATTGCCTAATTTAACTTTCATCCATGACAGTCATAGTAATTAAAAACCAGCCCATTGGAAGCTTTCCAGAAGCATTTATACACCTGAAAAATTTGCATATTCACCTGAGTGAGACCCTGGCTTACAAATGTGTTTATAATAGAGGAAATATTTCTTTTGCACATTATGTCCTGAAGTTGTAATATGAAATAAAATCCATATGTGCCTTTGAGTATGCTTACCCATAACAGTGGTATTAATAACATAATTAATAAAGCACATCCTTGACTTTTTTGCATAAAGAATAAAAATAAAAAAAAATTATGACTGTCAATGGGTTAAAATCAATTAAGCAAAGTTTAAGTTGACAAAACTATGAAATGATTAAAGATATGACTTTGATAGCAAATAAAAGCAATTTAAAACAATACCAAAATTTTCATTATTATTTTTTTTGGTCAATTATTAAAATATTTCAAGTGTAACAATTCTTTCTATCCTTTGCTCATTTAGATTTATAAAACCATTTCCTTTTTTTTTACCGAATTTACAGAAAAAAAATGACTTTCATAAAAAGTACAGAGGAGCTATGTTCAGAAACAATCTTGGTATGTTAGATAATACACATATAAACATTCTTCCCCCCCCCCCCCCCCATCATTTTTAACTTTTGAAATTTTATTTGAGATAAGGATTTATATTCAGTCAGGATATGCAATCCAACATAAAACAGCACCCAATTAGACAGTTTCTATTCAAAGGCACTCATTCAAGTTGTTTCAAAATTTTTTGCTTGTGCCTTTTGTTTATCCCAAGAGTATAGTCTATACTACCAAAAGGAAGCTCTTCTGAATTTTTGCATGTTCAATACTGACATTAACAACAGTTCTGAACATTAGTCTATTTTTGAAATGTTACCCTTAAAACAACACTGACTTTCCCTGAATTTCTAGTTCAATGAAACTGAAATTTACTACGAATTAAATATATTCATATATACATACATACATATATTACTGTATTTATTTTCTATTTTCATATGCTAAAACAGTGGAAATGCTGAACTGTTTCTTTAAAATATAAATTTTTCAACATTTCACACTGTGGAATGCAGAGTTCTCCTTTCAATGCAGTTCCACAGATTTAAAGCACCATGAAACAACATGTGCAGCTGTGAAACCTCACAAAGGCACCAATAATTGGCATCAGCCAATGAAAGAATGAACACAGATGGGTGCAGTGGTAATGACAGTCACTCCCTAGACACCATTAGGGAAACTGTGGGTCCAGTGTCTTGAAGAATAGCAGAAGCTTTACCATTGTCCAGTCTTGTGAAGTCAATACCATCCACCTGTAAAAATATATGCAATTAAAAAGGGAATTTTAATTAAATACAGTTCATTTTTATATTAATTAATATAGTAAGCATTTAAGTAACACAGCCCTTTGTCAAAATGGTTTCTAGAAAAAACTAACTTTTATATGTTTTAAATTGAAGCACTTTCACACCTATTCAGTATTTTTTTCATCAAGAGATTTTTATCACTCACATCAAGAGATTTTACCATTCATATTTAAATGCAAAATTATATCAATATTGACTCAAGCTGGGGAGCTCCTTTTAGAGCTGGTAGTAAGAATTTATCTGAAACTATATATTTAATTAAGGTAAAATTAATATGAAGATATCAAAAGATAAAAAGTTTTAGTTTTTAGAAAATCTGAAAATAAATAGTGTAGGTTCAAAATAAATTAATGTTGTAATCAAGAGCTTTTCACTAACTTGAGAATTCAAACTTCAGAGAAATATTACTATAGTACATTACATCGGTGCACGCCGTCCCATGGCCAAGTGGTTAGCATGCTTGGCTACTGATTTAAGGGACCTGGGTTCAAGCCCCGGATAAGGCATGGATGTGTGTATCGTTTTATCTGCTGAGGTCCTGCCATCTTCTCAGATCTTCTATGTGGCACATAAACTGACAGGCTCCTGTCAGACCTCTGTGGCAAGCAGCTGCTTGAGGGTTTTTTTTTTTTACATTACATCTTACATGAGACTACATGAAGTATGCATTCTTTATTTTATTTAGAAGATACTAACTGTTTGGCCTAAAGAAGGAGTGAACTAACAGATTATTTCCTGATGACACGATGATTCTCTCCATGTCATCAGGAGGTCATGGGTTCAGACCACATCTGACTCAAGATAATTTTCTTCTGTGCCCACACTGACCTACAGCATAATAGTGTTCAAAAAACTGTTATTACGAAGTGCTGTGAATTAAAATGTCACTAATGTAACAGATAATGTATATCATACAAGTCTGTTCGCCATATATTCTCTTAAGTTGGATGTATAAGCTCTGACTTCAGTCCATGTCTAATTACCAGAATCCACCAACAATCCAACATCTGATTTAATTCAACATTAATTTTGGCACATCAGCTGTGAGAAAATTAAAATATTAAAAGTAAGTACAAGGTCTGATCCTTATCAGAGGCTTTCCATTTATAGAACCTTCATTAACATAGCTAATATAGCTTTCATTAGAGCTTAACAATAGATTGCCACTGGGAACCCTATTTCAGGGAGTTGTTTCCATATCTTGCTCACTCTCTCCTCTTACTCTGCTGGTCCTCACCTCATGTCAGGGTTCATTCTTTATTACTATTTCTTAATTTTTATTTTTCAAAGTAATTTCTCCCCCATTTTCACTTCCTTATGAAACTGTCTCCTTAATTTACTGGTCATTTACATTGTTTTTCTTTACTTCACCTCTCTCAATTTTAACTCCACATATCTCCACTGTTCACCTTTCCATCTATTTATATACAAGGTGGGTAGTTTATCTTATGCTACTATTCATGAACCAATACCCTACACATTATCTATGTAGTCATTGCTTAAAATGGATGATATGATTTGGTGAGAGAAGTAACCTCATTGGTACAGAGAAGCTCAGTTATTTGAATTCTTAGTTCAGAAAGAAATTCACATTGCAGATGAGATTATGAACTTTAAACCAGCAGCAACCAATATGACAAAAAGCACAATTCAGTAACTCTCTTGCTCAAGTCATGTGTAATGTTATGCATTCTTTACTCAGTAGCAGAGATCTGCTATACAGAAATATTATGTTGTATTTTCCAAATACAAAATGTAGCATTGTCATTGCAACACTTATTCATTGGTGGTGGCAGGAATAAAACTGCAAAAGTTCAATGCTAATCACCAAAGCAATTCAACTTCTCCATTCTTACACTTAATAGTATATACTTAAAAATTTAAAACAGCAGCAATACATCAGGTGATAATGGGCTCTAAAAAAGATGGAAGCACATTTACAGTTCTTAATTTAAATTTCTCTGTAAACAACTATACAGTTTAATATAAATTTTATTATTTAGTTTACTTCATTCATATGTAATTAAGAGTTATATTGAAAAAGATACTATTATTGCATTGTACATATTTACACATTTGTGCAAAGGAACAAAGAATATATAAGTTTGCATATGAAGTGCTATTTATAACCTATTAGTAATAAATAGCTCATCTGGGTTAAAACAGTATTAAATTTTATCTTCAAAGCAAAAAATAAAAGCCTGATATATTTAAATTAACAAAAAATGTCAAATTAAATAATTCTGACTTCAATATGATGCAAAAATATTCAACATTACTAATATTTTCAAAATAATC
The DNA here is from genome assembly GCA_038380435.1 of Ryuthela nishihirai. NCBI lineage: Eukaryota > Metazoa > Arthropoda > Arachnida > Araneae > Heptathelidae > Ryuthela > Ryuthela nishihirai. The sequence goes on along the minus strand of JAWZYU010000019.1, from coordinate 65,080,266 downwards.
TCAAAATAGACACTTAAGAAAAAGAAATAAAAATCACAGCCAGTTTAATACCATTTAATTTGCACGAATCTTAGCTGTTACATTTAAGAAAAAGTTAAAAAAATTCAGGAGTGCCCGAATGCACAGCTGACATATTGCCATACTGGCAGCTGTTCTATCACTGCAATCTTCCATATTTTCCATGCTTAATATTAGAACTGCCTTAGGTCGACCTTTTAATTTGTAAAGGTGATCAAGTTACAGAAAAAAAATGAAGAAAAGATATCTACTGATGCAGAGTCTTCAATTGCTGGTACAGGTGGGGCCACCAAGTGATGAATTTATCAGCATTAGCTGTGAATTAGATGTTAACACACATATTGGACTTCTTGTACTCTTTCTTACCCCCAGGGTTTTTTGATGAATCTTGCCTTCACTGTTGCTTGGATATAATTATTACCTGTTATGGCTGCTTACCAGTCTTTGTTGAGAAGGCTAAATGGGATTGGCGCCATACCCTAAGTCTCCCATCGGCATGATGAAGTTTAAATTGTGATTCATCACTCCAGGCTATCCATTGCCAATTTTCGATGGTCCAGTTTCAATGTTCTTCAGCCCAGGCAAGCATTGAGCCTGGTGTCATGCTGTTAGAAGTGGGATTCTCATAGGTCAGTGGCTTCTGAAGCCGAGACAATGAAGTGAGTGTTTCACAGTCCGTACACTGACTTCTCGGCTGGAACCGCGTTCAGATGGGAATATGGGTCAGATGGTGAAGCCCATGATCATTCAAGGCTGGTTGTCCTTTCAGTTTGTTCGAGTGATTATTTTTTTTTTGCTGGAATTTTCACACTCCCGGAAACATTCTTGAAACTGTCGTAGGAGAAAATCCAAGTTTGTTGACAATTTTGGAGATCAAGTGTCCCATCCGTCGGGCACCTATGATCTGCTCTCTGTCAAATGCATCTAAATCCCATGCCTTTCCCATTACACTTCTCACAACGAATGCATGGGGAAGCCAAAGATGACAGCTATATATAACCAGAGTTTCAGCCATGCATGCATGCAAATGCGGGACTGGCGGGACTGAATTTGGATAACATCTATCCCAAATTCAATGGCACTTCAGTGTATATGTGTCTCTTCAGCTTCATGAGTATTCTGTGCATTGGTTGTATGCACATGCTTGTGCAGAAGGAGACTCCATGTCACTGATAGGTGTGTGATCTCCATGTTGCACAGCATATGCTGATTAACATGAATAAAAACGTTTTCTTCAAAATTAAGCTGAAATTTTATTTTAGGCACTGCTATTGGTTTATACATAATATTTTCTATTTCTAATTCAAACTTTTTGTACTAAAGCTATATTGGATTGTTCCTTTTTAATGTCTTGCTGATGTTCACACATTCTGTTTTCATATTTTCTATACGTTTTGCCTATGTATTTATTTTTTCCTTTTAATTTGGTTAATGGATCAGGTATTTGTACTTCGTAAACTCAGTCTTTTGGTGGTTGTTTATCCCTATCATTCACTATTATTTTTTTAATACTTTGATCAATTGTAACTGGTTACTTGATTTCATATTTTCACAGAACTTTAGCTAATGTATCAGAGATACTTGTAACATACGGAAAGTTGTACGCATATTTACTACTGGGTTTCTGTAGATTTAGAGTTGGTTGAGAATTTTTCTGCATATGTGCATTTAAATTGATTCCTCTCTAATATCCGCAAATTTCTCCGCCCTGCCCAGGGTCAGTAGTGGACACCAATGGGCTTGGAAAGGCTGCTGTCTGTCGGATGAGAGTTAAGCGTGGCCCCATGTGTGGGAGAGCCATACTCTCCCCCAACCTTCTCTGAGCCTTCGGGGTCCATGTGACCTGGCCATTTAGCCCATGGTGTGCAAAAAAGTGCCGCTCAGAGGTAAAACAACTAAACCCAACCTCTCTAATATTTAATGGAAATAAATTAAAAATCCTTGGTCCAAGAGAGTGTTATGTCCAATTCCTTTTTTTACAACTGAAATTTCATACCATAGATCAGTTGTTCTCAACCTTTTATGCTTCACATACCCCTGGAAATGTGTATGTAACTGGCATACCCCTTCTATAGATAGATAAAACAATAGTTATAGTATAACAATGGGAATAAAACCTTGTTATTAGATCTAGGACTTTTGAGCTCTCATGGTATACCCCAAAAAATGTTACTGCATACCCCTTAGGGGTATGCGTACTCCACTTTGAGAACCCCTGCCTCAGATCACCACATATATTATTATAATTCTTTGAGAGTTAACATTAAACTATTAGAGTATAAAAAATTTAGCATTTTAAAAATGTATAACTAACTGTCTAAGCAGAAAAATTGTTAACTTGCAATATTTTTTCAAATTGTATTAAATTTTTGTCATTAGTTTTTGTCACAAGGTTAATTATTTGTTTTGAAGAGAATCAATACTTTTTAAATTTGTAATATAAATAATCCCAAACTTAAAATATATCGAATAACTGATTGCACCCATGAGAAATAAAGCATTTCATACATCCCATAATCAGTAATATTTTTCAAGCAGTAAAAGTTTTTAACATTAATCTTTGTTTATGACTGCATTAACAAAATATTTCTTACATCTAAATTTAAATTAGGATTAAAGATCTGAATGTTATCTGTTATGTTCCTACCAAGGACTCTGATAAGGACAATCAAGATAGGTTTTATGGACAACTTCAGGATACTTTGAATTCTGTCAAGAAAGGAGATATTTCTCATATGCTAGGTGACTTTCAATGCTAAAGTTGGTACTGACTCTGACCATTGTGCAAGGGTAACACTGGCATTTGCAATGGGGAATGTATCTCATATGTAAGTAAACAAAGCTTTAAGAATAACTAGCACAAACTACAAACACTGGAACATTTGTAAATACACATGGGTTTCACCTGACGGATTGCATAGGAATATGATCGGTTATATATTAATACCAAATGAGTTAGTTCTGCCACCTAAGTGAGAAAATAGCTTTGCTTAGAGTCTTCTTGATGAACTACTGATAACAGTTTAATTTTCTCAAGTTCTTTCATCAGCTTCCAAATGAGAATCTTTCAGTTATTTAGTTAGATAAGTATTTTCTTGTTACTAATTTTAATGTGCTCAAATAAATAAATGCATTTCCAACCTGTAATATTTTGTCTCCAGGTCTTAGTGCTGAACTGGCTGGACCATTTGTTACAACCTGAGCTACATATATTCCCTGCCAAATACAAAAGAATGAGATTTATTATCAACTTATTCCAGTATTCTAAACTTTATTTTACTGGGATTACTTTTAAAATTAGTTTTTATATGTTTCACTCATAGGAAACACAACCAACAGGAAAATCTATAAGTATTAGAGAACAAAACTTTTTATCAATTTCTAATAAATATCTCCACACTAAATTACACAGTCTGGTTGAACCTCTATTGATCTGCTCAAGAATGGAGGTAGGGTTGGTTTACTTCTGAATGGTACTTTTTTTTGCCCAAAATGGGATTAATGTGCAGTTAGGGAATCCACTAGACAGTTAAGAGACAGATGAAAGCTTCCTATCAAGACCATTTAGTGTGGTCTTTAATGTGCACAAAGAGAGAGAGAGTTAGGAGAGGGAAGAATCAAAGCTATTGAAATCATGATTTTCAACAACATTTTATTCAAAAGTCATGGAAATAGGATAATTTAACATTGCTTATCCTAAAATATTTTCCATAAATTTTATGGGGGGAAAATTCATTACAGAAACTTCTAAAAAACACAGCTACTTTAGCATATGATTTAATATAACTATATTTTATACTTTTAAGATAAGTTTCTATGATTGGTAATACTACTCTTAATTAAATATTTCAATTTTCACACATACTTTAGAAAATTGATTAAAATCAAAAGTGCAGTAAATCAGATTAAGATCTTAAATTTATTTTTAATCTCATTTCCCCCCCAGAGAAAGTTCATTTTCCAAGATATAGAGTTACCTTACTATTAGCTAATATGAAAACTCTCTAATAATATTATACGACTATGTAATTTTGACAGTCTTAAACTTCCTTCTTCAAGTTTAAAATTAATGAATATCAGTAATTCTTTTTAAAAATTGCCTTAAATTTTGTAATAAAATTTAAAATCAAATTAACTGTAATAAAACGAAATAAAATTAATTGTAGTAACACTATAAAGATGAAATCAGACATCTCAAATACAATAACTACAAAGTTCTATACTTTACTATTGGTAGATTTATATATTTATTAATTTTTTTAATACTAATTTTTGGTCATCTGCTCTTGATGGTGACTTTAAAAATGACAATTATTTTTATATTATTCAGATTAGGCCTAATTAATTGATGCCATACCCAAACTTCATGATTTTTACTATTTATGTTTTCATAACTTTGTTTTTTCAAAGATAAAAAAAGCATATCTCACTGATGAAATACAGCTCTAGTGCTTTTCTTATGAATTCATGCATTGCTTTCTTTAATGTGAACAAAAAAACTACAAAGTTGTACTCAACATCAGTAATTATTGATTGAATGAATCAGTTTATTCACTTTAATATCATTATAAACACTACAGCAAAATTTACAATTTAACAATAAGTGAAAAGGGAAAATGTAAGAAGCCTAAGCTTTTAAAACAATGTTTCCCAAAACATAATAAATTATCAATATATCGATGGCAACCTACCATACTGGAATAAAATGTGACATACTGATTATTGCTTTGTACATCTGAGAAACAAAGCTGAAAACATTGTAGATGTATTGTTAACCCCCTCTAATGCTCTCTCTGCCATTTCTGCTCACCAGTCAATAACTTTTACAGAAAGTAAAGAAAGATGACATAAAACTGATAATGAAGCTAAATGACACTTACATTATCACCAGGTCTATTAGGATTTCTTGGTGATCCTATTCCACCTTCTATGGTAAATCCCAAACCTGGATTTTTTAGGATAATGACTGGAAACTGCAAAACAAATGGAATATCAACTTTCTAAAAATGCCCAACAATTTACACATTTAAAAATACACATAATCATAATTTCAAAGCAAAAAAAAAATGTTTATAGAATTAATTTGTTAGGCCTAGACTTCTGATCATTAATAATTGAATTGTTCAGATTGCTTTACATGCAATGGATTAAATAGCTAGGTCACAAGAGCTCAGAGAAGGTTGGAAAAGGGTATCCACTAGACAGCAGTTATGAGAGGAAGCCTCCTGTCAAGGTATTCTGTGCTTCTTTAAAGTCTGTAGTACGACTCTTTTCAACACATAAGACTATGACTCAATGTCTCAACAGATGGACAGCAGCCATTGTAATAAGTTCCAATACAAAATTTAATAACCCATTAGTGTCATCTTTCTCATTGAGGGCAAAGTGGCGATTGGTGGAGAATATCTCAACACATGTACAGTTGAGACTCAAGTCTGGGAACTGCAGATTATGAGCCTATCATGCTGCCAATCCTTACCCCAATAACTGAATATATATATAGGGTGTCCCAAAAAATGTATACACACTTTTACAGCCCATAACTCGCTAAATTTTCATTATTTTCATGTGTAACTGATTTGAAATAATGGCTGACATGAGACTAATCTTTGGGGAAAGGAAATTTATCCTAAACTGCAAAAACATAAGTGAAGTGCAAAGACAGTTTAGAAGGGAGTTTCAAAGAGACCCACCAATGCAACTCACCATTACTTGAATTAGAGATAAGTTCGAAGCAGAATGAACTGTTCAAGATGTCCAGAAGCAGCATTATGGAAGAATGTGAACTTACTAGGGGTTACAGTGTGGTGTGGATTATCAGCATTGGGCTTGATTGGACCATTCTTTTTTGACAACACTGTCACTGGTGCTGTTTATTTGAACTATCTGCAGGAATCCATCATGCCATGCATTCAAGAGAAGTTTGGGGATGAGGAGTTTTGTTTCCAACAAGATGGAGAACCTCTACACTACCATCGTGATGTGATGGCCTATCTTGACAAAAATCTGCATTTTATTGCAAGAAAGTAACCTGGATTCCAAGGCCTTGTGCTCAAAAATGCCTTAGGACATCATATACATCTTGATGACTTGCATCTTGTTATAAGGTCATGTTCATATTACCTAATACAATCTTCTTGATTCAAGCTATGGCTTAGGCAGTCATTGCTACATTTACTGAATGATATTGAGGGGACTGACAAACTACTCATTTGAGAGTTTCAGTGCCAGCTGACATAGTCAACTTTGGCAAAAATTAGGATTGGAGAATTTAAAAGAAACTGATGTAACAAAGCTCCTTGAAACACACTAGCTGACAATGGAAATCTGGCTCATTACTCACACTTGCTGACCAGCTGATTCAAGAAGGAATACGAATCCTAACACTGAGTGCAGTTTATAAGTTGGAAGATATATCTTCAGATACTGCTATTTACAAACAACTTTATTTCAAAGAAACAGTAGAAAGTGAAGCAGCAATCTTTTCAGTTTTTTAACATTCTCTGCCAGTTTTCAGTGTTCAGAGCCCCTCCACCTCTGATACCATTATTATGAGGGTAAGCACACATGCTCCAACAATTCCCACTTGCTGCAGCAATATCTCACCCAGTAGGTCTATGTAGTTACAGTGTGTATGCTTCCTCTTCATTTAAGATTAGTGATGACCTAGACACATAAATTTACCATTTGCTTATCCTTACAACTAGTTATCCCCAATCATTTAGTGTGCAACTCCTTATGTAAAAATTAGAGCCTTTATTAGCAAATATGGTATTTATAAAGAATTAAATTTGTAAGATTTGTCATTAGGAATTGAATTTATAATCTTTTCCAATAAGTTTTTACTGCAGTTAAGCATAAATATAATTTTTATTTTTTAAATCTATAAATGCAATTGGGAATCTGGAAGGATTCTGACCCCCTCCCCATTTTCTATTGTTGAAACAAGGATTTGTGTATGATGGCTACTTTTTTACCAACATTTTCTAGGAATACATACCTCAGGATAAGTGAGAAAAGTGTCACAATGATTATGACACTATACTGTATTCACATCTTACCCAATCTCTTAAAACAGTTGTCATTATATTCTTTGCCTATGGGTAGTACATAATCTAGTTGAGTTGTTTTACTCCTGAGAAGTGCTTTGGTTCACACAATGGGCCAAATGGTCAGGTTTCAAGTATCCCAAAAGCTCAGAGAAGGTTGGGGAAGGGGACCCACTGGACAGTTGTTAGGAGACAGATCAAAGCTTCCCATCAGGGCCATCTAGTGTGTTCTTTAACATGGAGAGATTATGACTCTCCTGAACACAAAGCCATGACTTTTAACATCACATCCAACAGCAGCTTCTCCAAGCCCATCAACGTCCCCTTACTTACCAAGGACAAGGTTGCAGTTAGCAGATATACACTATGAATAGCCCTGATAATATCACACGATTCTAATGTTAGTTATTTTAGGATAAGTTTCTGCTATATGTTTCTTTTCTGTTTGCAAACACCATAAAAATTAATTTATCCAACATACAGAATTCATTATTTAATAACTTGGCACAATACATATTAATAACAATTGGTTTGGCATTGCAGGAAATATTATTTGAACAGGCAAGTTACTGCCTATATTAACCATGTTCTGTCTTCTAAACAAACTAAAATTTTTGATTTTAAATTCTCAAAACATAATGATTAACTCTTTCAGGGTACAGCCTGAAAAATTGGTTTACATCCAGAGACCCTGCTATTTTTTCACTACGATCAACACAAAAAATACTAACTTTAGAAATTTTATGTCAAATAACTAATGAAATGGATTATGGCATGTTAATATGCAAAATAAATCAGCATTTAATTCTGGATTTTCTGAAAATAAAATATTTAACAAAAGAGACCACTAGTTTTCTTTCAATAGGTTTTTTTTAGGGTCATGTAGTCCCGGGTAAGGCATGGCTGTATGTGTCATTTTTCTGCTGAGGTCCTGCCATCCTCTCAGACCTCTGTGGCAAGCAGCTGCTTGAGGGGGTATTTATTTATTTACATTATATAATAAATTTTTATTTGCCAGATGCATTATTTTTACTATAAAATGCTAACCACTGGGCCACGGGATGGATCAGTGAAAAATGTCAATAAAACAAATACAATAGTCCCTTTGTTTATTTTGCTATAAATTGTTTCATCTATCGATGTTAAACAGTGTCTTAAAGAATAGTGTAGTAGATGGAATAATAGGAAAGCTGAACATTTCAGAAGTTTACACTTACTAAATTTCGTACACTAATCATGTGAAGTAGATGGATAAAATTAATAAATGAGATGAATGTTAAGCACTGTAACAGAGTATATAAACAATGATATAAAAATTTTAAAAAATTTATTAACAAAAAAAACAAACAAACTAAGAGACAGAAATGATTATAATGCACATGAATAGAAAAGCTACTTATTTCTGAATAACAAAAAATACACACATATATGTTTACCTGAAACAAGAAAATTGCTCTCATTTTGTAATTTTTTTTGTACTATAGGTACGTATTTTTTTGTACTTTGAGGAAAGTCTAGTCTTTTGCCAATTGTGCTGTCATATCAACAAATGCCCTCAGTGTAGGGTGGGATTGAGGGTTAAAAACCCTTGCCAAAATTGCTTCCCACAGGAGGACTGCTTTCTGTGCCAAGAAAGTTCTTTTTCACTTTGCAGGAAACAATAAAAGATCAAAACTTTTTTTGTTTGAAAATGAAGAAATAATAAAATAAAAATTAGCATATAACCTAATGTGATGTTAAAAAAAATCTCAAACAACAAGTTGTAAGCTGCCCTTGTCATAGCCAGCGATGTATCACTACTCTGAAAGATCAATAATGATACAAAAATATATGGAAATAAAATCAATAAATTGATAGATACAAAAATAAACTACATTGTAAGCCAGTAATTGTCAAACTCAGTGATGAAACATAACTCAGAAAGATCTGTGGGAAATACACCGAAATAACATTAAAACAACAAACTGTAAGTCAGTCATTGTCATATCTGGTGATATACCACAACTCTGAAAAATAGATCTATAAATCTAAGGAAATTAAATTGTAATAGATCTATAGAAATAAAATCGAATTTTAATTATAAGAGTACAAATAAAATATTAACTGAATTTAAAGGTTATCCAATGTTGACACTATATGCAGCACACAGTGCACATGGCTGACACTTGCTATTAATTAATGTCAACTGCATATCACTGGAGCCACGATGTATTTATCACCAGTCTTGCGCAAACAACTTTTTTTAGTTGTGGTAGCCAGAGAGCATAATTGAATGCTGAGATGAATGATGAAAAACAATTCTAGGCTAACTGAAATAGTTTTAAGACAGAAAAGAACATAAAAATGGAGGAGGGGGGAGTAAAGGTATATACTTAGTAATTACTTCCAAATTCTTCCCATTTTAAAATAGCAGTTTTTAATTAATTTTCAGGATAAGTTTGTAACTTAAAAAAATGTGTTAAAAATGGTTCAAATCAAACTTGCGAGCTTAAAATAGGGGGTTGCTTCAGCATAGAGTAACATTAACAAACAAATCAGCAATATCATATGTTTCTAAGAAATGGCAATCAGATGGCTTTAAAAATTATTTATATTGTAGTTTAATAAGATACATATATATTTCATTTGATGCATATTAGTTTTCAGCTTGAATTACACATTTTTATATGTATGTAAAAAAAATTAAACAGCGATTTCTATTTTTTTAAAAACAATTTTTTTTCTTGTGTTAAAAATGAACATTGACATTTTGGGCCCTGGAAAGGTTAAAATTTAAGACAAAATATTTTAAATTTAAATCATCTATTAACTAATGACTACCAAGATGTAGCAGATTTCAGAAAATTCAGCATAATTGTCTGAAACAACACAAAAAAAAATTGGAATCTATGTTCTGATTTAGTTTTATATATTGTATATAGAAATATATGTTTATATAAATATATTTTTTCAGTTGTTTCTGGTATAAATTGTCTTTATTTCTACGATTACTTACCTGATGTGTAATTTGATTTTACACAATAGTTACTTTTAACTTGAAACATTATCTTAAATATATATCTATACCATAATATAGAAACTTACAGAATTTAAATTTTTAATTTGGAATTCAACATAAATTTAAAGAATTTAACTAATTTTGAAACCAAATTTCAGAGAACAACATTAATTTTACTTGATTCATTTCACAATACTTACTACCAAAGAATTTTTGTGAGCTCCAAAAAACCATGAATTCCTTTTTGGTGATTTTGGAGAATCAGGAAAATTATCTTCTGTTGCATTTGTCATATTATTATCCTCATCATGTGTTATTATTTCAGATGATAATGCCATCTTATCTTTTGAAAATTTTCCTTCCATTTCCTCCTTAAGAATTAGTTTTGAAGAATTACTTTTATCTTCTATTAAAATTAAATGACCTTTCTCTTCAGGACCAATTCTACTAAGGAGATCAGGCATATTTCCTTTCTGCTGCATGTTTTTTGAAACTGAAAGATCTGTACTATTTTTTGATGTTGTATTGATATTGTGTTCAACATGATCATATGGCAAAATGGTGATAACTGTATCTGTAGAAATATTAGCATCTAGGGGAACGTTAGGTTGAATTCCAGTATCTGTGATGCTTCCTGACATAGAAGCAGGTTTTGGTGGTATTGCAGGTGGAGGTTTACTCTGATGACTTTTCTCTTGTCCAACATTGCTTGCAGATACAAAATTGGGCTTTGGTGGAAGAACAGGAGGAATATTACTGTAGTTTTCATCTACAGGCACTGTATTTCGAATCTGTTGTGCATGGAAATTTTGAGAAGTTTCTTTTTTATAATCAGTTTGTGTGACATCTGGAACATTGAATTTTTGTTCCATTACACTATGCAATTCTTTACTAGAGTCATCTTTTGGAATGTTACGTGCACTACTTGGTCTTAAGTGATGAGTCTTATCAAAAGGGGGCAGTACTTTTTGAAAACGCTTGTCTGAAACTGGTGTTTTGGCATGACTATTATTTTTATCTGATGAAGACTTTGGAATATTTTGTCCTTTCTCATGTAAATGGAGCTTACCCGTGTCTTTCTGTGTTTGAATGGAAGAAGTGCAAATGATATTTACTGGATTATCATTATTGCTCACAGAGGTATGTGTATTCTTTGAACTGTTTGTGGGATTCTGTTGATGGATGTACTTTGAGCATGGCATTTGCATTATCAGCTTCTCTTTTGCTTCTTGATTTGCTGATTGATTTTGTTTATTTGATTGTTGTCCTGTTATTTGATAATGCCTTGTACTATCAACAAAATGGTTTTGTGTTGGCATGCTAGACTGCACATTTCTATTACACAAATATTCCCGAATTGCTTTTGTATTTTCTGTTGACACTGCACCATCATACTTCAAACATGCCTGCATGACATTTCTATTATCTGATGCTAACATGTTTGTTGTACCTGATGAACTAAGATGGATATTTTGGTTTGATAAAACCTGCACTGGATGAGCAAGGTTTTCTTCATTTGTAGAAAGTTGCACTATTTGATTTGTATTTTTAGTATTTGATGTGGAATGCATATTTTTATTACAAGGTGCCACAGAGATTATATGACTGTTATTGTGTGATACTTCAGGGACTGAATGTAATTTTCTGGAATCAGATACAGTAGAAATTGGATATGTGTTTCTACTGTCTAGCATATTTGAAACTGGATGAGCAATTGTACTACTTGACTTATTTGTAACATGGTGCATATTTATACATTCCAATGTACTTGAAACTACAGGTTTATTTATTTCACCTGGTGCAGCTGCAATTGTATGTACATTTTTAGTAACAGGTATTGTTGCATGAGCATTTGTTACATAAGATACTACTGAATTTGAATCTGAATTATTTCCATCTGATACTATTGTCTGGTGAAAACTTTTCCCATCTGCAATAATTGAACCTGGGTGCACAGTTTCCCGATAAACCTTTTCATCTATATTTGCAACTTGATGCATACTTCTAATGCCTGGTATCGGTTTATTATTTTTGGCATTAAGTGCTGTTGTTTGAATGACATTTCTGTTATCAGATGATACGAAAGCAAGAGGTATACTCCTACTCTCTTTTATCACTGAAACTGGACATATATTTTTGTCATTTAACACAGTTGAATAACTTTTGGCACTATCTGGAAAGCTTGGCAGCTGATGAACATTTTTTCCAGATGGTGCCGAAATAGACTGTGGCAAACTCATTTTATCAGGTTGGCTTATTCCATATTTCTGTGCAGTCTTATTTTCAGGCAAAGACTGCACTTTTGTTACATGTTTTACAGTTTTGTTGTCTGACAATGGCTTTGGTGCTGCTATTTTGCCATATTTACTATTGCCTTCCACATTAGACTCCGAAAGAGATTGATTATCCACTGATACTGATGGTAATATATTTACAGGCTGTTTTATACGACTGCTTTGATCCAAAGATGATACATGGGGAGAAATTTTGGAATTATGTGACAATGGTACTGCTTGAAAAACACCATTCCCATCTGAAGAAAATAACTGATCATTTTGATTGGCAGATGAAGTCAGATGCTGAACATTAATATTAGCAACACAAGGAACATTTACATTCTTTTCATCTTGTACTGGCACAGAATGAGCTCTTCTGATTTCTGGTGCCAAAACAAAATGAACATTTTGAACATGATGATCAGATAGGTGCTGAATATTTTCATTTCCAGGATCTTTAGTTTCATTAAAGTTTGTACCATCTTCAGAGACAACTAACTGCTCATTTCTATTGCTACTATTAATCAATGTTGCATTAAAATCATTTTTCATTCTTGGTTCTGACATTTCCTCGGGGTTCTTTTGTTTTGTAGGCATTTCCTGATTAGACCTATTGTTTATAAGAGCATAATGAGCTTTTTTACACTCCCCCAATGAAGTATTACAAGAACTACTAGGATGTGTTATATTAGATGATGAAATAACACTACTATCTGAGGTCACAGAAGATTGCTGATTGATGACATCTGAAGAAATGGGACTAGATGTTGATAATGGTGGCAGTGAAGAGTGAATTAAATTGCCACCACTATCTGGTTTATTACTGCCACCAGAAGGATAGTAGGAATTAACCGATGAAACAGAATGCACATGATGCAAATCGAAATTCTGCTGAACATGATCTTCACTATAAGAAACAGGCCTTGAATGATTCTCTTCTACATGGGGGGTTGTCTTAAATTCTTGGGTTGAATTCTCTAGAAAAAAAAAAGAGAAGACAATAGCAGCAAAAATTGTAAATTGTATTACTGATAACATCAAATACTTGTTATTAAAAAGAGATAAATATAATAATCAACAATAAAAACTTAGCATAATGAAAAGATCCTTTTTTTAATTCAATATGGTTGTTGCTTTGTCCTTAAAAATGACACTTTTCTTGCAGCTAAATGAGCTAAAGCAAGATCACAAGAACTATATAGTTTGGGAAAGGGGACTCACTGAACTAAGTTAAACAGTTAATACCACACTGAAAAACTGTTAATTTAATATATAGGTAAAAAAAATATGAGCTGAATAAGCTGTAGGTTATCAACCCTTAAAGTGTCTTCTAAAAATGGTTTCACTCTGGTGGCCAAGTGAATTATGAAGTGTTTTCAGAAAATAAAATGCACAACTTTAGAGCTTCATCCTAAAGTAAAGAAGGGAAATATTCATGTTATATACCAAAAGAAAGAGCATTTAATTGTGATTAATAAAATTGTAAAAATTCTAAGAAAAATAAAACAGTAGTTAAAGTGTTTAATCATTTTTTAAAATATTGCAAAATTTTACTGTACTTTTTTCTATCTTTAGTTCAGTAAAAATAAAAAATAAAATGTATTTATTTGCATTTTTTTCAAATTATCTTGTTATTCTAATGTAAATAAGTTAATAACATTTGCATTAATGCTTAAATCTTTCATTCATTTAGCATTTTCTAAATTTTTTAGTGATTTATGCGAATAACATTTAATGCATATGCTTAGATTTTTGGCGATCAGCAAACTCTAAGACTAAGGAGAGTGGTGTCCTAAAAATTCATTTCAATTTAAAAACAAGATAATTTTAATAAAAACTGAGAAATTATTTAAAAAAGATAAAGAATTATGAAAAAATTTTGAATAAAAATATTTCAAAGCATTAAAGTTTCACTCAAGCACTGAAATTGAGAATGAATCATTTTAATATAAAGCTGCATAACTACTACAGAAAAGTATTTTTAAAATTTTGGCAAAACTTTTGGTTAAAAATTGCAATATCCTAATGTTAATTTAGTATATTTGGTTAAAATATTACCAAAATTATCACTAAGTTCTACCTTTTAAAAATAGTGCTTTTAGGCTAATCGCATAATCCTGATTCTTCTGATATCCGCCATTAGATATCACTAGCAACTTCATTTTCTATTGTTTAAAATTATTCTTTATAATCACAGTATACATTTGAAAAGCAGTAAAAAATAATTTCGGAAAAACCAGAGTAAAAGTCTTTGAAATCGAAAGTCTGTAATATACTGAACGAAAGCATTTGGCAAAGTTATGGGATGATGCTACTTCAGTAGTAATAAAATCAGTAACTTATGTTAAAAGTTTAGAAAGCATTACAACTCTGCTACAGCTATAAATAGGTCAACATACTGGAAATCAAAAACTGATCGATAATCTTCTATGGTAAGGCAGAATAAAGGCATAAACTAAATCATCGCTACTTGATGCCATTACGGAGATTCAACATGTGCGTACAATCAAAACAGGCTCCAGTTAGTTCATTTTTTTTAAACTTTTTCATAATTTTTTTCAAGCAGAATCAACAGAAAAAAATATATCACACTGAAATGTTATTTTCAAGATTTTATTAGAAACAGTTAAAAAAAAATGACGATTTCTTTTAGAAAAGTATCTATTTGGTGTTCTCGAGTTCTATTCATTTTGTAGTGCAAGATTGAAAGATTTATGATCCTGCAATACAAAACTGTAGACTGACTGATGGCTCCCATAATCAGAAAAGTGAAAGCAGTACAACCAGCTACAACATGTTAAGGGTTAAGTATCAAATAGTTAAATCTAAACTATACATATTCAAAAGTGGTAATCAGAATAAATTATTAATTGAAGTTCCACTTCAGAATTGACAGTTCATTAATAACACTGAGGGATATTCATTGACTAAATTATCAGAACAGATGGTAACTTGTGCCATTCATTATAGCATCAGACCTACACATTTCAAGAAAGTCAACTGCCTGCCAGAATTAGTAATTCAATAATCATCAGTATATTCTTGGCCCAGTATATTTACTTGGAACTGTATTTTCTTCTAACCTGCATCATGCAACATAAGAATTTCCACTGTAACTTAATAAAGATAAATTTCCAAACTCTAAAATATTGTACATTATTAAAAGCCTAGTATTTTTATCCCTGTATTTTTATCCCTGACATCCTAGTATTTTTATCCCTCACAGGGACATTCTCGGAGGGAGACACATGCCTGTGAGAAATTTTCTTTCTGTATCAGATTGATACATAGAAAGAAGGCTGTTCCAACAGGCCTACAATTCCTCTCTGAAGATGATCCTTGTCAGGGGTTGAAATATTAGGAATATTTATTCATAAGTGAATTTCTATCTTAAATTTATCTTACACTGAAATTAAATTCCTATTCTAAGATACCCTTTTCTGACTTTCAGGATGCTAATTGACTTTAGATGGTAGTACTATGGCTAGTATTTGAAAAAACCCTAATTTCAATTCCCGAGGAAAAAATATAATGGATTATCCTTATATATTAATATTAGATTACAGTTTTAGTGAGGCAGAGTTCAAAGAAGGTCAAATGAATGTCACACATAGAGAGAACAGATTTTATGGGTCTGGTACTTTGGTCACTATAGTATAATGATCACACACAAGAAGAACAGCAATATTTTAATGTATTTTACCATTTGAAAAAATGAAAAAAAAAATGAAATAAAATGTGTAAAGAACATAAGTATCATTATAGATGATAAACACCTTTATTTATTGTTATATAGATGTAAAAAATTTATCATTTACAGTTTGTTTTATACTTTTTTTCTCTTTCAAACTCTTATTTGCCTTTAGTTTCAAATATAATTGAACCTATCATAAACACTGCAAAATTAACACATAATATATCAAATAATAACCTATTGCATACTCTTGGGAATAAAGGATATATAATCTATAGGAATTGTTTAAAATTAAACAAACATTACACAGCTTTATACTATCCTTTGAGGTTTGTAAATAAAGTATTAGAAGTGAGAATAAAAAAGATAAGAATTAAAATCAAAAATTAAAATGACATATCAACACAATTAAAAAGACCTTGCTCAGAAAATAATTAAAATAACTTAAAGTTCTCTGCTGCTGAGCAATAAAATTTTGAAATTTATCCTTCACTATTTGTGTATTAAAAAGTTTTGAGGAGCAAACTCAGAAACTTTTCAGAGCAAGGACAGTGCTCTGTTTTCAATGAACTGACACTATGTGGTGATGTTAGGGCTGTTAAGAACTTATTTGCACATGTCATGAAAGGCGATTCCAGTGTTCCAGTTGCAGGTAGGGATGGATGAGGACATTATTTCAGTAGCCTCGTGGGCAATGGTTCTCTAGTAAGTGGATGCACATGCTAGCAGTATGATATGCTCCCAGTCTATGGTAGCTGAGTGTTGAACTCAGCAGTGGCAGTCATGGTTTAATATTAATGCACTTACAGCTTATAGAATGACAGAACTATATTTAAAGTTCCAAACTTTGGACTAATATTGTATTTTTATAGACTAATATTGTAAAATATTTAGGGGAATATTGCATTTTTCAGTCTTATACTGTTCCAGCCTATTGTATTAATACTTTGTATCAGCTTGCTTTTTAACGTTAAAGAGTTAAAAACATACATCTTAGAAAAAAGTATGAAACAGATGATTTAGAATTAAATGTACTTGTTGACAACAAAAAATTTTTTACAAAGAAATATCTGTTTTTTGAAATTCTTTCTAAAATACAGTTCCTTTTTCTGAAATATTTTTATGCCTTATCATTTTGTCTACTTTAAACTATATTTGTAAATGATGCTTGACTATATTTTACTTGTACCAATCATGATTTAAGTTCAAGATAATTTCTTTTGGTACTGGACATCACAAAGTAATTTACATACGACTATAATCAAATAATGCTAATATCAGATATTACAATATAGAACATCTGAGTAGCAAAATGTCACAAGAAAAAATTGGAAGATTTGCAGTTGAAAATTTTGTTGAAACTTCATTTACTACTATACAAAATGTCGACATTATTTATGGTTATTTAGGCTACCTGTTATTATCCTTTGTCAGCTTCTATCCATTATGGGGCTTGCAGCTTAAAATAAAATGAAGAGCTGTTACATAACCAAATTATAGCAATTAATATCACTCTGTCAAAAGGTCTGACACTGATCGATAGCAGCAACAAATGTAATTATAAAATATAACACTGGGATTCTATAAGTTAAGATCCAAAGAATTAAACCACATTCTGCAGTTACTTGCATATTGCTCACTACATATACACAAACACTAAATATAAGCTGCTGTGTAATATTAGCACAGTACTAAGCTCAGGCTTAAGTTAAAAACAAACAAAATGATAAATTACTGAAAAACCATTTATGATCAGCCTGATTCTACCCTTAAGAATGTCAAGTACCTTTGCACCTGCATTTATGACTGCCACCCATCCTGGATTGCCAGCTTTGTCCAGTGTCACAGAGAGTTACTATTCATGACATCTACTGTCCCAGAATTAGTTGTGATATGTTTAGAAATATGCATATTAAAAAAATGTTATTGGTTATATGAAAAGCAAAAATATTTTTAAACCTCATCCTTAACATTATGTTTGAGAACAAAGAGTTAAATAAATTTAAAAATGAAAAAGAACAACCCTTATCTGGTGAGGTGGAGGTCCGAGACTCACAGCAATTTCTTACCCCCACTCAGATGCAGCATTTTTAAATGAATTCTCTCTCCAAGGTACCTTCAAGCTAGTATATATCCAATTGCTATGCAGAAATTGCAAATTATTGCAGTTATTTTGAGAACTACACTGAGATGCCAGTTTATTAGGTACACCAACCTAGCAGCATTTTGTGCTTCCTTTGGCCTTCAGAACAGCCTGAATTCGTTGGCAAATGGAACTTACAAGATGCTGGATGCATTGTGCCGCAATGTTGTACCATGAGGAAATGATTGTGTCACACAGTTGCTTCAAATTGGATGGCAGCACAGACTTGCTGTGAACAGCCCTTTATTTAATTACTCATGAGTTAATATTGTACATTAAAGTAATCTACATTAATGTGCCTCATTAACCAAGAGGAGTGCAATGGGTATAACAATTCATAGTACACTATCACCAATTGGTTACTAATACTCCTCCTGGTTAATGAGGCACATTAATGTAGATTACTTTAATGTACAGTATTAATTCGTGAGTAATTAAATAATTATATCTAGCTGTGTGTATTATTCATTAAAGAACAGCCCTTTCCAACTCATCCTAGAGATGCTCGATAGGTTTAGATCTGGACACTATGCAAGCCAATGAACCAAGGAAAACTTGTCAACATGTTCCTGGAACCAATCGCCTTGTGAGAAGATGCATTATCATGCTGAATGTGTCCATTTGAGTCAGGATAAACTGTAGCCATGAAGGGATGAACTTGGTCAGCAACGATATTCAAATACATTGTGGCATTCAGATATCCTTCGATGGGTATCAGGGAGGCCTAATGTGTGCCAGGAAAATATTCCCCACACCATCAATGTAACCCACACCACCACTGGCCTAATGACACCAGACAAGATGGTTCCATGGTCTCATGTTGCTTGTGCCAAATTTTGATCCTCCATCAGCATGATGCAAAAGGAATCTTGATTCATCTGAACAGGCTCCTTTTACCAGTCCTCAATGGTCTAGTGTCAATGCTCCTGCACCCACTGGAGGTGTTTTGGTGTTCTTCACTGACAACATGATTGGTGGCTGTTGTAGCCCATTTGTGACAAGGTCCAATATATGGTGCATTTAGAGATGACTTATGCACACCAATGTTTATTTCTGCTGTGATTTGTCTGGTTGTGGCCTGTCTGTTCGCTTTCACAATTCTCACCAGTCTCCTTTGACTTCTCTGATCCAAAAGCTTTGTCCACAGGACCACTGGTAGTTTTTTGCTTTTCCCACCATTCTCTGTAAACTCTAGAAATGTGCATGAAAAGACCAGGAGGACAGCCAATTGGAAGATGCTAAAACCTCCTCACCTAGCACCAACTATCATGCCACATTCAAAGTCACTCATTTTGCCCATTTCATATTCTGCCTGATTTATATTTATGCACTCACCGTGGTCATGCGATATATATGTGTTGGAATGAACCATTTATATGATGAGGGGTGGTGTACGTAATAAACTGGCATCTCAGTGTATAGTTAATTGGAGATCACCATGACACACATCTTACCAGATATAATCCAGTTTTTCCCCATATTTTAAAACAAGTATTTTATGTTACCTTCTATAAAATTTTGAATAAATCTGTTATAAATGCTTTATTTATTTTTTATCTTTCAAAAACAATTCAAGGTTCACAAGAGCTCTAGATAAACACGTAGTTAATCTTACATTTCATGAGAGATACTGCAAGGACTTATGATTCACTATTGTATGCATACAATATTATTTGCAGAATCAGAAGCTGTCAAAAATAAAAGATTTGAGACATGTACAAGAGATGAGTTCGGGCAGGCTTGAGCTCAAAATAGCAGAGATGACTTTGGGCTCAGAATAATTTAAAATATTTGTTGCAATTGTGGAAAAAATAGGCAAGAATATAAATATTTTTGATTATAATTTCAACCTGTTAATCAGTTTTTAATGATTACAAATAAGCATGATCAGCTTTTGAACTGTTTTCACATATTTTTTTATTTTTAACAAATGACCGGCTCTTTGTGTTTTTAATGATATTCTCCACGAATTTTATTTCTACTATAGTTTGCCGTCCCATTGCCGAGTCGTTAGTGCACTTGGCTAGATCTAAGGGACCTGGGTTCAAGCCCCAGGTAAGGCATGGATGTATGTGTTGTTTTTTTCTGCTGAGGTCCTGCTATCCTCTCAGACCTTCTACTTTGGCATATAAACTGACAGGTTCCTGTCAGACCTCTGTGGCAAGCAGCTGCTTGAGGGGGTATTTTTAATTTTTTTCAGTAGTTCCAAACATTTTCTTTTGATATAGCATTAACATTTTAATTTTACCATAAAATAATTACAACATGGATTTGTACAATATAGAAATTATTTCTCCAAATTTGGCTCGGGCACAATAACTTTGGCCTTGGCAAGTGTGGGCTTGAAAATTGGGCCAGAACTCATCTGTAATGTGTACCCCCCCCCCCCCCAAAAAAAAAAAAAAGAAAAAAAAGAAATGAATTAATATAGTGTATTATATGTAAATGAACAATGTGCAAGATTTAGAAAGAAACTTGTGCTAAACACTTATGAAATTAATAAAGGTTTTCCCTCAAAAAACATTATTTTTGATTATCACATATTTTCTGTTAAAAGAATCTATTTTATAATAAAACAGCTTTTTTTTGCCTTTTTTATTTCTTATAACATTGTCACAATTTTTTACTGAAATAATACATTTTTTTCAAGCTAATTTAAGAAATCCATAATTGTAGGATCATAAAAGCATAGACCACACATTATTTTTGTACCTCGCATATGCAAAATCTAAGTTTCTAACCAGACCAGTTCTAAAATATAATTTCCCCTCTTTAAAGTTAATACAATATGAGAAAACGTTTCTCTTAATAATCCAACACATAGGGCATATCATTAACATATAGCAGTTTTTAGAAGCTTGTGTTTTATTAAAAAAAATTTTTTCCTTAAAAAGTTTTTTTTTCAGTTCATATATATTATGAAATACCTCAGTAATTGGCACAGTAATGTTTGAACAGTGCCTACCGAATGCCTGATGATTTCCGTGATTCTCCGTGTTAGCAAGTGCGCACCATGAGGGCAGCACCGTTAAGCGGTAAGCTAACCTACGCTAATGGTAAGTATATAGCGATCTGGTCGAAGTCATATGGTAAGTCCCAGGACAAGTCGAGAGAAAGAAAGAATCGGACAGATGGCTAATCAAGCACAATTTCTCAGAGATACAAATGGGAATAACAAATCCTGAAATACTAGACGAATGCTGTTGAAAATCGAGATTTAAATAGATAAAATTATAATATTGAATTTATAGTAAGATTCCCATTCACATAACACAGAAATTCTAATATTTTGTTAGGACAGTGTAACTCAGTTCCATATATTGTAAAGGTTTCTGCAATTCCAAAATATTATTTATTCAAAAGTGATCTCAAAAAATTTTTCCAATTAGCTATGTCATTGTTAAGTTGACGACATATTGATGCAGCCACCTGTCTTGCAGATACAGTTTGAAATAGATTCGATAGAAACTGAGTTTTGCTTCTACAAAACATCACACAATACTGCATCATCGTTCAGACTTCTAGTTAAAAACAGCAGAAAGCAGACAGAAAAGTAAATAATTACTTACGAACAAATCCATATCAGAATCCAATTTTTGATGCAAGCAGTAAACAGTGTAATAACCTATATTGCTACGAAGCAAGTAACAAGCAAAACAGCGGATCACCAGTGCCAAATGAACAAAAATGTAACTAGTGCTGCTGTCGCTTCATGTCTTGAAATCGGCAGGCATTCCCATTACGTAGGCACCGGTTTGAATAAGAAAAAAGCCATTAACTGAAAAAACGTGTCACATAAAAAAAAGGATAGCCTAATAACATATAATAGTTAACAGAAAAAAAGGTTTTTAGAACTGGCTTTGCAAACATAATAATCAGCAAAGTTTATTTAGCAAAAAGCTGCAAGAGTGCACACTGAATCTCAAAAGCACAAAATCCTAGAAAGCACTCAGAACCCTTGTTTTAGAGAGCATCTTGGAAGGAGTTCATCAGGTGGCAAGCTTTACTAAATTTAAGATATCACTATTAAAAAGCTGTTTAGTAATTAAAAAATTATTCTAGAAATAAGGCACACAACTGTTACACTAAAGTTTCTCATTTCAGTAAGTAATAATTTCATCAATATTTAGCAACTATCTATCAGTGTCAAAGCCTCTTACAAAACATGATAAATTGCTGGAATTTGATTTGAAAACTTTCTCTTTAAATAGAGCTGAAACTTAACTTTTTCTTATTAGAGAGTTTCCTATTAGATACTAAAAATTAGGGTATGTTTTCAGATTGGAAATTTTCATTGGCAAGAGAATATATACCATGGAACTATGCTTTGAAGTCTTATTTTATCCATAGTAAAATATTCACATTCAGAGAAATACAAGATTATTTTCAAATGTTACTGCATACACTATATTAATATATTTAAAAAAGTATTTCAAAAGCTTCAGAATAGAAATATTCTGACAACAGTATGTTCTTGGAAGGATTATAAACTGACATCATCCTTTGAATTGTTATTATCACAGAATAAATTTTATATAGCTGAACACATTCTTCTACTTCCACATTAAAGCAATGTCTCCAATATCATTTCTGCAATCCATAATTTAAACCGTCAAAGAACACAGAAAAATATTTGACTGGATGAAGATGAGAAAGAAGCAAAATGATACCACAAGAATCTAAGATAGTTTTATGAAGTTTTTCTGGAATTTTTGAAAGTACAATATCAAAGGGAAGAACGAGTCCAAAAATTGTTTTACATCATCATATTCTTCAACTAAATTTAGTCAGCTTTGTCTAATGGGTAAGTAATATAAAACTCTAGACAAACTTTCCATTGTGGCAAAATTACATGCTTGGTCCTGATAAAAACATATGCATACCTTATTTTCCTCTTTTATAGTGAATTCTGTTATCATTAATACTTCAAGTATACTTAACCCTTAAAGCATCAGATTTCTGAAACTGGTCTCACTCTGGTAGTCATGTTAATTTTGAAGTGTTTTCAGAAAATAAAATGCACAACTTTATAACCTCATCCTGAAGTAAGTAATGAAGGAAAATACTCATATACCAAAGAAAGAGCATTTAATTGTGATTAATAAAATGGTTAAAATTCAGATAAAAATAAAATACTAGTTCAAGTTTTTAAACATTTTCAAAAATATTGCAAAATTTTATTTCTTTTTCTATTTTTACTTCAACATTTGTGTACAATCAACATAGGTTCAAGTTTCATTTTTACTTTTTCATAATCTTTTCAAGCAGAATCAACAGGAAAAAAATACATATAGATTGAAATGTTATTTTTAAGATTTGATAAGAAAGTTTAAAAAATGCCAATTTCTGTTTTTAAAATATTTAAATTTATGATCTTGCACTAAAAAAATGGTAGACCAACTGGTAGCTCCCAGAATCAGAAAAGTGAAAACAGTACATCCAGCTGCAGTCCATAAGGGTTAATAAGTAATTTATAATATTATTCTAACAGGAAATTCTCAGTACTATTATTCATGGAAGAACCACTACCTCGAAAATGAATTATGACCTCAAGTAAATGTGTTGTAGGGTTGAAATGCAAAGATTTATGGATTTATTAGTGCATACAGTACTACTACATTATGCTACAGTGAAAGTTTGAGTTCATGATTAATAATGGAATTTGTCTCAGGAATCCTTTGCTGCTTATATGAAAAATCTTCACATTGGCAGATTACATTAGTTTATTCTTTTCTATAGACTGAACAATAAACTTCCGAAGTGTGAGCTGATAATTTTAAATGTGGTGAACTGACAACAGAAAGGCTTTAAAAATTGAACTTCAATACAAAAAGCACTAGTTATAATAAAAAAGTACACTTGTAAGCAGGAATAAAACATTCAATTGGACTTAGATGCTTCAAAAATGTCTTTGTGTATAGATGGAATTTAATTAAAGCATGCAATATAACAAGCATTTTTTGTTCATGTGGGAAGAAAACAAACTTAGAAACAACACATTTTGTTTCCTGAGATGCTGATGGATTAAACTAAATTATTAATATGAACTTCCTGTTCCTGGACTTTTTAAATTCAAAGATTAAAATATATTCAGAATCATATCAATTCAATACTGGGTGATATGCAATTACTACACAAAAAGGGACATAAGCTGAGAAAGAGGGGCCATTAAAGAAAAATCACTATAAGCCTTAAAATTCAGAGTACTGTGCAAAACAATGAGTCAAAAGAATCAAGCATATGCCTTGATTGCATCTTGTTGAATTTTATGTTAAATAGCTAAAAGTTATATGGAGAAATTATGTTAGTTATTAATTGGATAAAAAAATAAAGTAGCTTTAAGTCTGCATGAACAAAGTTCAGATTTAATTACTTCCCTGATGAGCTCAAGTTAACTTGGCCAACAAGGTACAATGAGCACAATAAAGAAATAGATCATATCTGTTAAAAAAACATATATACTTTCGTGACTTGGGCCTAATTAATAACACCAATTATGAAGAATATAGATATAAAAGGCATTCATTACTAAAAAGTGTATTACTGTACTATTTTGCCAAGCCTAAAAGAATTTGAAAAAATGTCAGTGTTTGAAATACAATAGCATATTTACCTTTCCAAGTATCATGTGGCTGTTCCAGTGAATCAGAAATAATATAAGATGCTTGTGGAGGAGAAGTGCTAGGAATTATGTTAATGCTTGGCACTGGTCTGTTGGGGTATTGTGCAGTGTTTTCTCCAAGCTCATCACCACTATATTGCACATTTTGCTTAGGTCCAGAAACTGGACCACTATGATATTGCAGATTACTAGACAGGTCTACTCCATATTCAGAATTTTGTACAGGAACTGCACCATAAGTAAATTCTCTTGCAGCTTCAGATTCTTGACCATATTGAGCATTCCTTGCTGTCGGTGAATACTGATTTATTATTGTAGCAGGTCCAGCCATTTCACCTTGATTACTAGGAGATAATCTGTTTGAGGAATAGTAATTAGAGCTGTGAACTGTGGGTGGAGTTAAAGTATTGTATGATCTTGATTGTGTTGGATCTTCAGAAGTTACAACATATGGTTGAGCAACATGTTTCATGCGTGGAGATGGTGGCATTACTGGATACGTGGAGGCAGCATGTTCATAAGGCCCATAATAAGGTGGATGTTGAGGTGGAGGAGGTAAATGAACAGAGTTCACAGGTTGAGTAGTAATGGGATATGGATGGCCAGGATATTTTGGTTGTAAATGAGGATTGACAGGTGCATATTTGGGATGCACTGGTGGGGGGTAACAAGCTGCTGATGCTCTGGAGTCCATTCTTGGAGATGGAGATCGACCAGGTCGTGGAGAACTTCCTGGAGAAGGATGCCGAATGTTTGGTGGTGGTTGTGGCATAAGATGGTATTCTTGAGGCGAACTATGCAATGGAGCTTGAACACTTATGCACTGAGCACGCTTTAATCGTGGTGAAGATCCAGACAATCTTTTTGGCAGTGTTCTTGGACTGGCACCTCCATGAGGTTTCTGAGGCCATGGATGAGCTTGTGGATATCCTGCAGATTCGTTAAAATAACCTTGAGGCTGAAGAGAAACCATTTCTGCTCTTGTATCTCTTGGGTAATAATAACCTCTGCATTCCTCTGGTGATGGCTGATAAGACTGACTCATGTCATATGGATAAAAACCCACAGGTGAAGGTTCCTGTAATAAAATAGTTTACAATATACTCAATAACAATTTATTTGTATTAATACAAAAATTAAGAAACATTTTCTTTGTTTAAATTTATTTAGCATATTTCACAAAACATACAAAGATATGCAAGTTCAATGAGTGCATTAATGATATCTCAAATAGGAACTTAAGTTCTTTGTAACTCCATTTACAAATAAATTCAAAATTTTGTTCAATCACAAATTCATGATGACATAAGTAATGTTAATCTTTTCACTCAGATTATAAGCTTGGACAATGAGTCAAAACAATGAGTCAAAAGAATCAAGCATATGCTTTGATTGCATCTTGTTGAATTTTATGTTAAAGAGCTAAAAGAGCTTATTCAATGAGCAAAATGTCAATTGTCAATGCACAAGGTTCATAATGATTCAAAGAATTTCACAAATTCCAATACTACAACAGATTATGCAATATGAATGGTAACAACAAATGACACAATTAAAAAATATTTAATGTACAACCCAGGACTATATGATGCTCAAATCAAATTGACAATCAAGTTCTTCCCATACTCTTTGTATGGTATTGCAAAAACTGTTTAAAGTGCTAAAAATTTATCAGACAAGTGGTGCTTCAGTTCTTTTGAATGGTTGTACTCTTGAGCAAGGTTCTCAGGAGTTGTGTAATGGATACTGGTTTGGGATGTTTTACCTCTTAGCAGCACTTTTTTTGTACACAATGGGCTAAATGGCCAGATCACAAGGACTCCTATGGCTCAGAAAAGATCAGAGAAGGGGATTTACTGGACAACTGTTAGGAGACCTGTCAAAGCCATCCAATGTGTCCTTTAATGAGCACAAGGTATGGCTCTCCTGTACATGAGGCCATGGCTTTATGTCCCATTTGATGGATGGTGGTCTTTCAAGCTTATCAGTATTCAGTATTCTGTATCTTATTAGTATTCTGACCAAGGGAAGGGTAGTAGTTTAGCAGAAATAAATCTAAATGCTGGCACATTTGGGATTCAAACGAGGGAACTACGGATTATGAGCCGTGTGCTGTTGACTGACAGATGCCCCTGCCCTACAGAT
This sequence comes from Ryuthela nishihirai, assembly GCA_038380435.1. Taxonomy (NCBI): domain Eukaryota; kingdom Metazoa; phylum Arthropoda; class Arachnida; order Araneae; family Heptathelidae; genus Ryuthela; species Ryuthela nishihirai. The sequence continues at coordinate 65,053,321 of JAWZYU010000019.1, read as the reverse complement.
ACTGGTGATGTACAACATGAAACAAATAGAATAGGCTTTTCTTTTGGGACCTTCAAGAATTTATGGAGATTAGGGATATTTATCTTTTTTTCCCCCCACAGAGAGTAAAATTAGACTATATAACAGTTTGGTCCTTTCTAAAGTTTTCTACAGCAGCAAAATTTGAGCCCTTTGAAAGCAAAACAATAGCAAATTAATGCTTTTTACTCCAGATGATTACAGATTATCTAAGATATTAGATGTCTTAAGGTCTGACTATATAATCAAACCAGGATATAGGAGGAAAAATAAAAAGGGGGGGGGGGGGGGGGTCCAAGGTTGAACCAGAAGCAATTCAAGTATAAAATCTCCCATTTTAGTGGTCTTTTAAAAATTCATTGAAAAAAGAAGCACATATTTATTTTTAATATCTTTCTGCTTCCAATCCTGTAACTAGTACTCTGTGTTGGGAGGGGTGGTGGTGGGTTGTACCCCCCCCCCCCCCAGGATCTGACCCTGTAAGTAATGATGAGGTTTTTACTGGGGTAACTTAACTATTATTCTGTCCTAATATGATCTAATATGATTCTGTATTAATATGATGAAAAACTGATGAGCTGTGGCTATAATTAAAGACGAAGTCATATGTCAAAAACTACTTTTTTTGTGTAGAGACTGAATTGGTTCAGTATATTGCAAACATGCAGAACTATAAATCAGCATATCAAGTTATGAATAATGAATAGCACAGACTTAAACAGAACTAAAGACAACTTCAGACAGAACTAAACTAGCACAGGCTCAGTCATTTATCCTTAATGTGACTTATAAAACTTTCCGACCTTATCGCCACCTTTGAAAGAAGGCAACTTCTTTTTCCAGTGTTGTTTTGAATTGGATGTAAATAAGTCTTCCCCAATCATAGATGGTACCATGGATGACAAGTTTGGGAAGATTTATGTCACATTAGTGGATGAATGATGGAGCCAGTATTAGTTTAGTAGTTCGAATACTCTGGCATGAATCTGAAGGGATGTGGATTTGAGTTTCACGCATCAGCGAAACTCAATTTTGCCACAAAACTATTTATTGATTTCTATGTCAACAGGTAACTCTGTGCATTTACAATTAAGTTATAAACAGTGTGGCTAAAGGCCTCAGAAAGACGGGGTGGTTTAGAATGCAGTGTGAAACAGGGCCTTGTTAGAATTGGCTTGAAATGGCTAAATGCAACACTGTAGTTCAGAACAGCTGTTGGAGAACTAAATTACACAGTCTGATTGGACCTCCATGGTATACAAAACACAGTTGGGCCAGTGATGCTGGAGGTGGAAAGTATGATCTGACCTTGTATTCCAGATATTCCCACAAATGTTCAATATTGAGGTCTGGAGATTGAGATGGCCAGGGTAGCTTCTGAACTTCATCCTCATGCTCTGCACACCACAACTCGACACATTTCACACAATGCACAGGTGCATTATCTGTCTGAAACCAGGGACGGTCATTAGAGAACAATGCCCAAAACATTGGGTGCAGGTGGTCCCAAAAATGGATTCATACATTGCGGATGTGACACGACCCTGAGGAATAACTAATGATCCTAAGGAATGCCATGATATGGCACCCCACAGTATCAGGGATCCACCTCCATGCTTCACAGTCAGAACCAATCAGTTGGGGTGGTACGCTTCTGCAGGTTTTCATCAGACCTACACTCTACCAGTGGTGGGAAACGATGTGTAGCAGGATTCATCAGACCAGATGATATGCTGCCAGGCTTTAGCATCACAGTTTTTATGTGCTTTGCACCACCTTACGTTTTGTCACATTGATGTTGGTAATCAGAGGTTTGTGGATTGCAGCACAGACAAATACTGGCATGATGAAGTTCTCAACAAACTGTTATGATGGAAATGGGATCATTCCAACTGGTATTCAACTCTGCTGCTATTTGTGGTGCCATGGTCTTATACTTCCATTGCACACTCTATGCCAATGTTTACCTATACCTATCTGACAACTTCGTATGGCATCCACAATTTGCATGTTTAGAGGCAAAGCCCAGTCCTTTTCAATAAGTAGTCATAATCTTCGATACAGTTCCTCATATTACACCTACTATTTCCATTGTTCTGGTTAATGAAGCTCCTGCAAGATGTGCCCCAATTATCATGCCTTTTTGGAGGTCAATGAGATCTGACATTGTCGACAATTACACCACAATAGCTGTTTCACCTGCGCCTATGGCACTGCAATGTGATAGACAACATCATACTTCTCCCCTTTATATACCTCAAATTGTGGGTGATGTCCCTGTAATATGTATACGGTGCATTGCATGTACTCCAGTCACCATCAGTGTTTCCATTATTTTGATAAACCCCTGTACATATGTATGTTATTACTCAATTTTACCAAACTTCATGCAAATATTGCTGTCTTTAATGTGTTAGCCTTTATATATATATTAGAAATCGAGTTTGGGCTCACCAAAGGCCAAAATTATTAAGTCCAGTCTCAATTATTTTGATAAATTATTGAGTGTGAGCCTGGTTAGAGGACAAAAATATTTTTCTAGCACATTGTAAAATATATATATATATACAGAAATGCATGACACTGAACAATGGTTTTTTTTTTGCATTATAGGCTATACAAACTTCAAAAGTAAAATATTAACATTCAGAACAAAAAAAATACTAAAAGCAATTTTTAAAAACTGAAAATTCTTGAGTAATATTATTATAAACTTTAAGAGTGATTCATTAATGAAAGACAAAGGATACCTAAAAACGTTAAAGAAAACCAGTGTTTATTTCTTACTAAAGACCGATTCAAAGTTTGAAACTGTAATTAAAATAATTCTTTTACTCATATTTTCACAAGTATAAATTTAAATACTGACTAAGCCCAAGCCTGAAGTCTGTAATTGTGAGACCCAGGTCATCTTTACCATATACAATGCATTTCTTTTTTTAATATTTAGCACTGCAATATATATTCACAACAATTTAACTCTTAATCATAGCTGCAAAATATCAGGAACACTTGGAATTTAATACGAAAATTAAAATGTTTTTGTTTCAAATGTAATAAAATTAAGATGCTATGTTTATGTTCAAAATTCTAAAACATGCACTAAAATCATTTTCATATCTGTATTTTCATTTGTGCCTACCTTCACCTCTTAACATGTCTGTTTAGGAAAGCATTTATGTATCATGTACACCATACTCTGTTTGAAGGAATCATCTAACTAAAGCTATGAACAAAGACAGAGAATGCTGTTGATGTGACCAATTTTAATATATATTTTTAGTTTGTACTCAAAACATGCATCTGTATTTTACTAAGAGATAAAACATAAGAAAGTTAAATTATGGTTACCTTTTGCCAATAGCTCTGATGAAATGGAACTCTTGAATACCTTTCATCTGGATGACCTTCTTCCCTTCCATCAGGATAATATCTTTCAGAATCCCAATAAGCTCTTTCTCCTTCACTCTGTATTTCCTGACCCTCAGCATTCCCTCTGTACCCTAATTCTCCTCCAGATGGAGGCCTAGTATACTGATGAACCATAGGTATAGGTCCACCACTTCCACTATAATTTTGCTTTGCAAGAAAAGCCTCCCAGTCACTTGCATAACCATCATGTTGTGCATATAAATGACCATACTGATCTCTTTCTGCTAAATAAAGTTCATGATCACTTCGGTACCCACGATCACTATCACCACTCCCTTGTCGAAGCAATCTTTGCCTCATCCAACTTTCTCTCTTGCTGCCTGTGGCTGTAGTATTTTTTTTAAATCTACACTCTTTTGCATTAGCAGTTTGAGCTTCGAGTTGTGCACTTTCTACTGTGGATTTTGGTGACCCTGCAGGTGATGTTGATGATTTTTCACTTGATGACCCATCACCTCTTGAATCTGTAAATGAATTAAAGTATAATATGCTCCTTAGAAAGAGGGTACAAAAAAAAAAGAATTCGAGTAGTAAAAATTAAAGATACTAGTTTTATTAGCAATATTTTACTTGCTTACAAAAATAATAACCTAATTCACTTTTGAAATTGCCAAACTTCAAACTAATCTGAAATACATTGCAATATGAAGGAAAAACATGCTATGATATTTAATTTTTATATGCTGAAAACACAAATATAACATTATAATATTCAGGTAATGCTCTAAAAATAATGTTAGAAAATATTACAAAAAAATGTCTATTTTTAACTAATAATTATACCAAAATCACTATATGTCTCATACAGCTCAATCATGGCCAGACCAAGGGGAAGGCAAAGTAATTGTGTGTCCCTCATCCCAAATAGCTTTCAGACATTTTATTTTCAGTTATATAGATATTACAGAATTATTTAGGATGTTTCCAGCTGCAGCTCTTAAAAAGAATGATAAAAAATAATTCAGCTAAAGACCCTCAAAAAGCAAACATTTCTAATTTCATAGACTTATTGGTAGAAAAGCTAGAAAGCTTTTTTCAACCGAATTTCATCTTGTCTGGAACCTAACTGCATATACTGCTATGTGAAGCTATAAAAACTGAACTATATTCTCATAATATTAAATATATCTGATGAAAGAGCTCTGAGCTACATTGTCTGGATTGGGTTATTTTACCTTGGCACTTTTTGAACACAATGGGCTGAATGGCCAGGTCACAAGGACCCCACTGGAACAGCTGTTGGGAGCCAGATGGTAGCCTCCTGTCAAGGTCATCTAATGTGTTCTTAACATGCACAGGGTATGACTCCCCACACTCAAGACCACGGCTTAATGTCCCATCTGATGTACGGCAGCCTTTCTAAGCCCATCAGTGTCCCCTACTGACCGTGAGCAGGGCAGGGAATTTTGCAGAGATAAATCTCCACAAAATTCCTAGCCCTGCCCATACCAGTTCCCAGGTTCAAGTTCACAAGCCCAGCTCGTAAACTCGAACCTGGGAACTATAGATTACAAGTCTGGCACATTACCAGCTGAGCACCTCATCTCTCTCTCTCTCTCTCTCTGACACAGTCTGGGAAGAATTGTATAAATTGTAACCTAATACTAGAAAAGTTCATCTAAAAAAATGGTAATTTTGCAAATCTAAATTATAGTGACAAAATTAATATGCATATTCAGATATTCACTTTCAAAAGTTTATTCAAAATACATATATAGTGTTTGTGAATGTGCATCAGATTTTGTTTCTAATAAAGCCCAGCAAGTGGGTTGAGTTGTTTTACCTCTGAGTGGCACTTTTTTGCACACCATGGGCTAAATAGCCAGGTCACAAGGACCCTGTAGGCTCAGAGAAGGTTGGGGAAGGGGAAACACTGGAACAGCTGTTGGGAGACAGATGGTATCCTCCCATCAAGGCCATCCAGCATGTTCTTTAACTTGTGTAGGGTGTGGTTCTCCCGCACACAGGGCCATGGCTTAATGTCCCATCCAAAGGACGGCAGCCTTTCCAAGCCCATCAGTGTCCCCTACTGACCGTGGACAGGGCGGAGAGTTTTGCGGAGACAAATTTCAACGCTGACCCAGCTGGGACTTGAATCTGGGAACTGCAGATTACGAGCCTGGCACTACCGACTGAGCCACCCCCGCCCCACCCAGAAAGTGAGGATATGTAATATGGATGAAAAAATGTTGAATTTACACTATAAGTATATGCTAATTTAAAACAGTACTTTTTTTGGTGTGAGGAAAACAAACATAATGCAAATTATAACTGAACTAATTAGTATTTTGATAATTACAGATATTACTTAAAATGATAGCATTTCACTATTAAAGTAATACTAGGAACTATTTACTTTATACTTCTCTAATTCAACACCTATGTTATAAAGTACCAAACCATAGTTTCCTTTTTGAAATGTTATAAGAAATTTTCATTTTGGATTAAAATGTTTGGTTGAGGTTTAATGGCACACTAGCAACTAATGCTATAACAAAATTGGATTGAAAAGTCCTGCTTGTTTCTTTGAGTGACAAGTCTCCAGAGATACTGGATATTTTACTCATTGACAATTCCTCATTTGAAATGTTAAAAACATGAAAGTTTTACAGAATACTGAACTATATCTTTAGTACAAAATCTGCTTTCTAATTTCAGTTGGGCATTCAAGATTTTGACTTTAAAATTCTAAGTAACTAACATATTAGATAATCATGCAAACTGAAACAAAAGAAATGATTTCAATATCTTACCTCTCCTTCCTAAAACCTTTGGAGGTATTTCTGTAGCCAACATATCACCTGATGAATCTTGATTACCCTGCTGGTATAAAAGTTTAATAGTAAAACAAACTGGCATAATAAAATTATTTCTGTGGTATTTCAATGGAAATTTAAATTCAGAGCTCTGTATTCTTTTTAAAAATATTATTTAAAAACTGTCTTTAAAAAGACTTTAGAGAGATTTAGATTTAAAAAAGACTAAAATCTTAATTTTCAGTATATTTATGGTTAAATGTTTGACTGCAAAGGGGCTGAATTCAAAATCTAGATAAGGTACCTATGTTTTCTTTCTAATGTTTTTTCTGCTGAAGCCTTGCCTTCCTCAGATCTTTTCTATGGCACATTATACTGACAAACTGCTCTAAATCTTGCATGGCAATGGACTGCCTGACAAAAAAAAAATCTGTTGTTTTTAAAGTATTTACAAAGTAATGAAAAATAGAACATATTAGTGTCACTAATTCTGAGAATATTATGGTTCTAATTCTGAGAATATTATGGTTAATATAGACAACACAATTTGGCACAAAACATGTTCAAATTATAGAGCTATTTCACATAAAACCTCTAGTTTTGCTTTATGTGTAATGCATCCAGATTGAGTTGGGTTATTTTACCTCTGAGCAGCAATTTTTTCACACAATGGGCTAAATGACCAGATCACATCACTACAAAGGCTCAAATCTGTGTAGGTGGATCCACTGATCAAACAGATGGATGCCTCAATCAAGGGCATTCAGCATGTTCTTTAAAATGCACAGGGTATAGCTCTCCTCAAAAAACTCAGTGTAACAATCCATGCAATGGCTAACAGACTTTCCAAGCCCATAAGTTTCCTTTCTTTCTTGCAGAAGGCAAAGTGATGTTTAGCACAGAAAATCTCAACATGGGGGTCCTGTGCATTACGGGTCGTAATGCAAGAGTGTAAATTTAATTTTTTTTTCCGAACAGAAATCTGCATTTTTTTTAAATTGTTTTTAATAAAATCTTGAAAAAAATAATACTTTAGTCTATGATATATATTTCTTTGCCTGTTAATTCTTCCTAAAAATACTATGAAAAAGTAAAAAAAAAATCATTTGAGCCTGTAGTGCATCAAGTAGCGATGATTTAATTTATGCCTTTATTCTGCTTACCGTAGTATATTATCAATTGGTTTTTGATTTCTGGTATGTTGACCTACTTATAGCTGTAGTAGAATTGTAATGCTTTCCCAACTTTTAATGTAAGTTATTGATTCTATTACTATTGGAAGTTGCAGCATCCCAGAACTTTGCAGAATGCTTTCAATCAATATTTTAGCAGACTTCCAATTTCATTTTTTTACTCTGGTGTTTCTGAAATTACTTTCTACTGCTTTTCAAATTTATACTGAAATTATAAAGAATAATTAATTTGATATGATCAAAAATGAAGCTGCTAGTGATCTTTAATGGCCAATATTGGAAGAATCATAGGATTAACCTAAAAGCATGATTTTTAAAAGGTAGAACTTATTTTAGAGATACTTTTAATGATATTTTAACCAAAATATACTAATTAACATTAGGAAATTGTGATTTTTAACCAAACTTTTTTCCAAAATAAAAAACTTTTTCATAGCAGTTATGCAACTTTATACTAAAACGATTCATTCTCAATTTCAGTGTTTCAGTAAAACTTTAAATGCTTTAAAGTATTTTTATTAAAAATTTTCAGTTTTTTTATATATATTTCTGTTTTTATTTAAATTATCTTGTTTGTAAACTGAAATGAATTTTTTTTATGACACCACTTTCCTTAGGCTTTGAGTTTGTGATAGCCAAAAATCTAAGCATATGCATCATTTGCATAAATGACTAAAAAATTTAGAAAAATCTAAACTAAATGAAAGATTTAAGCATTAATGGAAATATGAACTTATTTATATTAGAAAAATAAAGTTGCGTATTTTATTTTCTGCAAACACTTTAAAATTAACTTGGCCACCAGAGTAAAACCATTAAACCTTTACGAGTTAAACCATTAAACTGTGCTTTGACTTTTTAAATAATAATAAATGAAATTACAGATCTACAATAATAATAGATCTATAAGAAGGTTTTTGCCAAAAGCAGAAAGCATCACATATTTCTATGAGGCACATTCAGAAAGCAAGTTTACAAGGCTTATATAATCATATAGTTCAAAGATTTTTGTTAAAATCCCTAATTATGGGCAATATAAGGAATTTTTTTAAAATGACATTTTATTGAGTTATGCTTAGTTTTTGATAAGCAGGGTAAATGATTCAAAACATAGTTTTATGTTTTTCAGATTTAACCAGCTTTCATTTTTTCATGAAATGTTTTTCAGGAAATATTGCCTAGAGATTTTGGTGGAAAATTTGGAAATATACAAAATATCCCCTGTGCTGATTCATAGAACTGGCCAGGCCTAGCACTTAATGTCTGACCCCGCCTTCTCGTGGCGCAGACAGTTAGTACCTTTCAAAAGAGATACTCTCTTGTGGAAGTGAATAGAAGGGGAGGGCTGCCAGATTAGTGTGGCCTACTGATCAGAACAACTATGGCTACTTTTCTTTTTTTATTACCCTGCATAGTTGTCAACCACACAGGGTCCTGGTGCTGACCATATAAACCCATTGGACAAATATATGGCTCTCAGCTTGATTATGGATCCCGATTTTGTTGCACTGGTGGGCTTCTGTGGAGGGAAAATCTTCTGCTGTGTTTTCTGTTTGTTTGTGGGTTGACAGCCCCAAGTGAAAAGATTCACAGGATATGTTTATCAGCTGGTGGATAATCCTGAGCAGAGGTCATCACAGGCACCTGAACTCTTTGCTTCTATTGGCATCGTCAAATTCTACATTGGAGGAAGTTTTCAAGTGTAGATGGCTTCAGCCTTTAGTGGTGAGGGAACGGGTCTTTGTCCCATGTCTGCGATTAGGGGGCTGTTTGATATTGTCGGCATTCCCTCTCTCAATAAACATAGTTTCTTTAAACATCCCACTAACCATTTTCTCTCCATAGGTAGTTGGAATGTGAGGACTCTGCACAGAGCTTTTTCTCTTGATATCCTCACACAAGAATTCCACCATTATAATCTAAATATTCTTGGCTTGCAGGAGACCAAATGGACAGATCAAGGTCAGATTCTTAAAAATAATCTTAAATTTCTCTTTTCAGGGAGGGACGACAATAAGCACCACCAAGGCATGGGTCTGTTTCTCAGCAGACACGCTAGTGATGCTCTTTTAGGATACGAGTGCATTAATGATGTTTCTTACAGCAAAATTTCAGATAAGCGTTAAAGACTTGAATGTTATCTGCTGTTATGTCCCCACTGAGGATACCGATGAGGATGAGAAGGACAGGTTTTATGGACAACTTCAGGATATTTTGAATTCTGTCAAGAAAGGAGATATTACCCTTGTTCTTGGTGACTTCAAAGCCAAAGTTGGTACTGACTCTGACCTTTGGGGAGGAGTAATAGGCCCTTTTGGTATTGGTACCTGCAATGGCAATGGGCAACGTCTGCTACAGGTAAGTAAACTCAATGGTTTCAGAATAACTAACACTTATTACAAACACCGCGACATACACATGGGTTTCACCTGATGGGCTGCATAAGAATGTGATTGATTATATATTAATTAACAGCAAATGGGCTAGTTCTGTTAGGAATACGAGGTCATATAGGGGAGCTGAAATTGGATCTGACCATTACCTTGTTAAAAGTGTCTTGCAACTTAAAAAGTGTTGTGCTAGGGTAAAAAAATTTTCTTTTAATACTGAAGCTCTGAAAGACCCAGTTATGGCCAAAGCTTACCATGATAGGTTACTTAGTCATTATGATAGTCATGGTATGCTTACTACTGAAGTTGAGGAAGAATGGGATCATTTTAAACAGGCTTTTTTGGACACTGACAATACTCTTTTAGGAAAAAAGGAGCAGAATTATCTGATTGATAAGGTACTTGAACTTATTTCGGAAAGAAAGAACTGCAGGAATGTTCTTAATCAATACCCTAATAGTCCTAATAGAAAGCATTACAGAGAACTTAATAAACGTGTAAAAGATCAGTTAGCTGCTGATAAGAATCTTTGGCTTGATGGTTTGGTTGACAAAGCCAAGGAAGCAGTTAGACAGCAGAACAGCAGAGAGCTGTACCAGATAGTTAATGTTTTGTGTGGTAGAAAACGGACAGGTATACAGGGATTGAAGGATAAGCAAGGTAAGGTTATAGAAGGGGAGGATTCTGTCATGGCTAGGTGGGCTGAGCATTTCAGTGATATTCTAAACAATGTGGTTAGTTCTATTCCCATTGTTTGCAATGATGATAGATGCATTGGTGGCTTTAATGTTGGCCCTATAACACAATCTGAAGTTATTTTGGCTGTTTCTAAACTTAAACTACATAAATCCTCAGGGGTAGATGAAATTACTATGGAAATGCTTAGAGCTGGGAATGTTTCGGTTACCACTTGGATGATTGAAATTCTGAATATCTTTTATGATAAAGGCATGGTTCCTAAGGATTTTACCAGAGCTATTATTATCCCTATTTTCAAAAAAGTTGATCTCAGTTCTTGTGATAACTATAGGGGTATCAGCCTACTCTCTGTTCCAGGTAAAGTTCTTTCCATGATTGTGCTTAATAGAATTAAGAATCTGGTTGACAGTCAATTGCGTGATGAGCAATGTGGATTCAGAAGTGGTAGGGGATGTGTGGATCAGATATTTTCACTTAGGCAGATTCTTGAGAAATGTTTAGAGTTTGAGAAACCTTTGGTTGCTAGCTTTGTTGATTTCAAAAAGGCTTTCGACTCTGTTGATCGTCATAATTTGTAGTTGATTGTGAGATCATATGGTATACCAGACAAGTTAGTTAACATTATGAAAGCTCTCTATAATAACACTGAGTCGTGTGTGAGAGTTGGTAAGTCTTGTAGCAATTGGTTTAGCATTACTTCTGGGGTTCGAGAAGGGTGCATTTTGTCTCCTTTTCTCTTTAGCTTGGTTATTGTTTATGTTATGCGAAATTCACTTCGAGGGCAAGATTTTGGCCTTAAATGGACTGGAGATATGAAAATTTCCGATTTAGATTATGCTGATGATTTAGCCCTTTTGGCAAATGATGTTGATGAGATGAACTCTTTCATTTGAGCTGTTGATGAAACTGGTAGTAGAGTAGGTTCTCAGAGAGAAAAAAGTGATGAAAATTGGTCAGGCAGGCTGTGATTCAGTTAATCTGAATGGTTAGTCTCGAGCAGGTGTCACAGTTTAATTATCTTGGGAGCTATGTAACAGATACTGATGATATGCGGCATAAATTAACAGATGAATAGGGATTGCTGCCGGGACTTTTAAGAATCTATGGCGATTGTGGAGAAATAGGCGTATACACCTAAAGACTAAAATTAGACTGTATAATAGTTTGGCTCTTTCTAGGGTTAGTTATGGTAGTGAAACTTGGACGCTGTGTAAACAAGATAACAGGAAGCTAGATGCTTTTGATTCCAGATGCTTACGCAGTATCTTGGGCATTAGGTGGTTCAACTTTGTAACTAATGATAAGGTTAGGCAAAGGAGTTTGCAACCTCCTTTAAGCAGCATATTGTGCAGGGAGAGACTCCATTGGTTTGGCCATGTTGCCCATATGAATAATTATAGATTGGCAAATAGGGTTATAAACAGTGTGCCTGAAGGCCTTAGAAAGAGGGGGAGACCTAGGATGCGGTGGGCAGACAATGTCAAACAGGACCTTGTTAGAATTGGTGTGCAGTGGCCAGATGCAGTAGATGTAGCTCAGGATAGACTTGCTTGGAGGACTAAATTGCACGGTCTGGTTGGACCTCTGTAGCCCATGGCTGCTTGAGGATGATGATGATGAATTTACATAAAAAAATTTCTTTCATTTTATGAAAATTCTATATTTTTTAAAGAATAAATGACATTGGAAAGTACTTGAAAATCAAAACTGTGTGAGATATTACTGTGGAAAAATTAATTTGTTTTACATTCATAAAACTAAACATAGTACTTATATACATTTAATCACATTAATATTAGAGAGATATTATAGAGGCATTACCTTGGGTAAAATCTGGTCAGATGAGTTTAGCTGTTGTAAATTCGTTTTTTCATTCAATGATTTATCCTGGTATCAGAAAATAAAATGTGATTAACTTTAAAAACACTAATACAAGATTTTTAAAATAGCAACATACTAAAAAGACTATTTATATCAAACTTTTAAGTTTGTTATATGTTGAAATTAGGGTTTTTTTTATTTATAAAATTCATAAAACACTTACAAATGTACAAATTAGAATTTTTCATGACAACAGTGTAATGTATTCATTAATTGCATATTGATCGGTACCTCACTTACTTATTAGGTATTCCACTCAAAAATGTTGAATTTTAAGTTATACTAATTACATATATATTACACACACATGCACACTAAAGCTACCAGTTATAAACTTTTTATTAAAGCTTTACCTTTATAGTAACAGTTCCATGATATAAAGGAATAAATATACTATTCTATCAAAAACTACTTCATAATGTTGCAATTTACTGTAAACAAAGCTAATAAATTGTGGTCATATACATATACTAATCAGAACAAATAAAAATATACAAGCAATTTTTGCTTTGCTCTGCAAAGGAAAATATACAACTACTTACAATTTTACTTAGCAATAAATGGAATTACTATCTGAAGGATTCCATAAATTAACAATAATAATTATATGATGAGCTACTTATAATTTTCAATCACTGCAGATAATGACTTAATTTTAAGTGCATAGTATTCATATGATACCAAGTTTCAACCTTTAAATTTTAATCATGTACATAGAGTAAAATAGTGTTAATAATAGTTTAAAAAATGAAACAAAGAAATTTGTATTATTTTATATAATGCATCATAGCTTCTCCCTTGCGAGATTGTCATTTTATTTTTATACTTTTTTATTATACGTCATTTTTTTTTATTCACTTTTACATACTTCCAACATTTAAAAAAAAAACTCCCAAAAACCAATGAGCATAAAATGAATCTTAAAAGTATAATTCATGAATATTATTAGCACATTTATTTCTACAAATTATTTGATTTGGTAATACTCCACTTTAAATCACACATATAAGCGTAAGTTTAAGTATTTTAAAACTAATTTTGAGCACTTTTAGACAGAATCTCTTTGAACTATAATTGTAAATTAGTGTCCATAACCACCAATACTATGATGCTGATATAATACTTCTAACCTCCTTTTTTTTCCCTTTGGCTGCTGATGAAAGTAAAATTTCTTGTATCACCATCTATTTCCCACTAAAAAAAATATGCAAAAATGTAGGAGGGGACAAAAAAAATGAACAACCTATTCTTTTTGCTTATAATTTTTGTTTACAGGCATATACATATACACACGAAATCCTCAAGCAGCAGCAGACAGATGTCTTATCAGAACATGCAATTTTTTTCAAACACATATATCATAAGCAACATCTTTTATGATTAAATCCTGTTTGACACTGCCCACTCTACCTCACTGTTGGCTGCATCCCTTCCTTAAGTCTTCAAGAATTAGTTTATAACTTTATTAATTAGCTGCAGCTCTAAATGAAAGTTGGTATTGTTGTTTTACCTCTGATAATCACTTTTTTGCACACAGTGGGCTAAATTGGTAGGTCAAAAGGACCAAGGGCTCAGAGAAGATTAAGGGAAGGAAACCTACAGGGCAGCTGTTTGGAAACAAATGGTAATTTCCCAACAAGGCCATCTAGTGTACCTTTTAACATGCACAGAGTATGTCTCTCATACACATGGGCCCTTGGGCTGTTTTACCGCTAAGTGACACTTTTTTGCACACAATGGGCTAAATGGCCAGGTCACAAGGACTCCAAAGGCTCGGAGAAGGATGGGAGAGGAGACTCACTGAAACAACTTTGGGAGACAAATGGTAGCTTCCTGTCAAGGCCATCCAGCATGTTCTTTAATGTGCACAGGATATGGCTCTCCCACACACAGAGTCATGGCTTAACATACCATTCGATGGACAGCAGCCTTTCCAAGCCCATCATGTCCCCTACTGACCATGGGCGGCAGATGGGGAGCTTTGAGAAGATAAATCTCAATGCTGACCAAGTTAGGACTTCAACCTGCAGATTATGAGTCTGGAGTGCTAAAGACTGAGATGCCCCTGCCCTTTGTAGGCCCATGGTTAACATTCCATTTCACAGACAGAAGCCTTTCCAAGCCCATTGATGTCCCCTTTCTGACTGGAGGTAGGGTGGGGGTTAGTAGATATAAATATCAACACTGGCATGGTTGGGACACAAACCTGGGAAATATAGATTATGAGCTTGGCATGCTACTGGGTTATGAAGGAAGATGACAGATGTTGGGATGTTGCTTCCATGCAGTTCATTGGTTGGGTACAACTGTGAACCATTTACACTAACTAGGAACTTTCAATAAGCAGATATATTTAGAGATGTTATTCACTGGGGTACAGAAGATGTTAGACATCAGACTGAGACCAGCTCACAGCTGAAAGCAAATGCTCTTATTTTAAGGATATGCAAGTGAGAAAAACCAGGTGACCTTGAGTTCAAATCTAGAAGACAGAGTGTTTTTTTTTCACACTTGCCTATCCTTTGTATCTGAATATTATCACATTCTTAAATTTAAGCATTTCAAACCTTGCAGCAGTCCCAGAGAACTTCGCTGCAAGTTTTTATATTTTTTCTCAGAAAAATTTCCCCTTAAAAGTTTTTTTTCAATTAAACATGAAAATTAATGAATTACATTGTGTTACAGATAAATAAATTACAAACACATCTACACTTTATCAAGTTTAATTGTCATGATTTCTAGCCATTATTACACTATAAAAACTAAAATATTCCTAGGGTGGTTGCCAATGTCAACCATTGCTTTTTGTGTTCCATAATATGACCAATTCTGTCAGTTATTTCAGGATAAAATTCTACAGCTCTTTAAATTTTCATACTCAACAGGAATGATATATAATCCAGCACTTTAGGGTTAAGTAATTTTTTTTATTCTTTAATAATTCTCATTTCAATAATGTATAAAATATAAAAATATAAAATAAATTTAGGTATCAATTTCTTATGTTCCAGTAGTTTTTTTCATCTTTCAACTTCATATTTCTCACGTTTAATGTTTTCTTTAATTCATCATTCTAAAATTACTGACGACTGAAAAATATTAAACAATGATTCACTTTTTAATAATTAGCATAAGCAAAAAATTCTTTTATTTTTTATTTCTCTACTAAAATTTACACAAGATTAATTTTTGGTTAATGACAATTTTATTTAATTTCTACCTTTAAAATAATTTTGCATTTTATTTAAGTACATCTTTTATACAGAACTACCACTAAAATCTATATTTGACAGCAAAGAAATATGTAAAAGATAAACCTTATAATCCTGAAGACCATGTTTTTCATGTAAAGGTGGTGATGAAATGGGAGATTTGGGTTTAGTGACTATTGCCTCCTTCACCTTGATCCTAGTTTCTGGTGCCCCAGAAGTCATAATCATTATATCAGGAGTAGCTGCTGTGGATGGTATATCACATTTCTGTGGTTTTTGTAGTAACTAATCAAAGTAAAATTTCATTAGTTTCACTTATATGATGCTTAATTTCCCTACAAGATACCCCAAAATGCATTTATTAATGTAAGCATTAAACAAAAATTACAGTAGAGCTTCAAGGTACAGTATTTAAAATTAAATTAATATCTTATATTAAACCTCTACTTCTGACTATTTTGGTACATAACATTCATTACTTCTGATACTAGGTAGCAAAAACTTTTTGTTGATGTGCTTTAAAACATTTAACAGTGTCAGAGTATTAAAGATATTTATTTAATTTTAAGCAATTAATATATTATTAGCCAGCAATATATCCAGAAAGTTCTAATGGTAGAGTGACATGTTTGAGTGTAATGGGATTTCTGATTTTCAAGGACTGCCTCAGAAATTATGTTATTCAAGCTCTTAAGAGGGATTGGGGAAGGGGGGGGGGTATAAACCCATAATCCCCATCCCTTTCAGTATACCACTGCTATTAGCATTGATTAGTAACTACTCAGTTACAAGCCTCAGATGCTATGTGTCTTACCAGCAATAAGTACTTATTTGCAAAAAAACCTACTCTCTTTAGCAATATATACCATAGCAACTGAATTGTTTTGCCCTCGAGTGTAACTTTTTCACACACAATGGGCTAAATGGCCAGGGCACAAGGATCCAAATGGCTGAGAAGTTCAGGAAGGGGATCCACTTCCCCTTCTGGACAGTTGTTAGGAGACAGATGGAAGCCTCCTGTTAGGGACAAAGGGGATGTGCTGGATAGTTGGTAAGACATATGCTTCACATAAAGGTCACATAGCATATTTTACAATGCACATATTCCTTAATACACTCAAGACCATGTCTAGGGGGAACCAAACTAATAGCAACATCCTTTTCATTTTTAGTAAAAAAAAACTGAAACTTGCTAATTTTTATGCCTAAGTTTAATATTAATGTTCCTATGAAGCCTACTTATCTACTTGTATTAATATAAATTCATTAAATGTTGTTAAAGAAACAAACCTAATCTGGTAATTCATGAAATAGTTAGCTGAAAGAAATTGGTTCACTAATAAAATCCTGTGATGCTAGGGGGTTAATAGTAATTATTTTTACACAAACCCAAATAACTTTGGCACCATATTCAATTCAAAAATTAAACATGTGCAATCAGACATTAGACAAGAGGGGAAAATATCTAGTCATTTCCATTTGCAAATGCAGAATCTCCTGCTCACAAAATAATTGCTCTAGCAGTTGACATAAGATGTTAATGCATATACTTAATTAAGATTAAAAACTATAAGCTCTAAAAACACATAGCACCACCTAGTGCAATATTTAAAGCAATTGTGGAACATAACTATAATAACAAATAGGATATTCCATTTATTGTATGTCCTCAACTTGCATCTGTGAGGTAAGTCAGAATGTTCCCAGCTTGTTTTCTGTCAACCTAACAAATGTCTGGGGATGTGTTACGAACATGTTTAAATACCAAATAGTGTCACTAAGTAATATTAGTCATCACTGTCACACACCCATTCTGTGAGGAACAGAGTCAGAGTGAACACTGTGAATGTACTGTGTGGATATATGAATCTGGAAATACCAGCAGTAATTCAGTTTTTTTTTTTCGGTACAGAAGACCTAACTGGTGGAAATTCCCCAACAACTTGTGGATGTGTACAACTTGAATGTCCTCTCATCACAACCTATGAGGAAATGATTTTGTCAGTTTGAAATGGTCATATGACCTTCTTTGCACTTGTGATGGACAACTTCCACCATACAGTCCAGACCTGGGCTATTGAATTTTCACTTGTTTCAAATAGCTGAGGAACCATCCCTGAGATCAACACTTTCCATCAGCAATATCATCAAAGAGAAAGTCACAAAGTAGCTTCACGAGTAGGACACATCCTTCTGTTGGCAGGCTCTGAATAAGCTGATTGACCATTATTATGTCTCAAGTCTAGTAACTGTGTGAAAAAAATAATAAATGTGGGGCATCTTCCTGTATATCACCTTCACTGTAATTACCTTCCCTCTGCAGAAATTAAATAGGGAACCTTACTTTCTGACTTATTCTCATAGATATAAATTAAAGGGTAGATAAACTCAAGTTAAAATGGATATGTAACCAGATATTATGCAAGTGTCACAAATTCTGCCCATCATCTTCCCATATATGAGAAAACAATGAATTTAACATCAATTATCACTTTAGTGAGTTTCTACTACTATATTGAGTTAATATTGTTAGCTAGGCATACACTCAACAAACAAATGTAAAACATCAATTACAGAGACATCATTCCCCTAGTTTGATGCACAGAACTGGACAAGTGAAGCACTGAAGTTTGAATCTACTTTCTTCTGGTGCAGACTGTTACTCTACATAGGAGATATCATTGTATGAAGGTCTTTCAGATCAATTTAGTTTATTGTTCTGGTCTTCCATGCCATCCCCATCCCCCCATTTTCTCCACCCTCTTGACAAGTGATCAGTTAGTTTCATAGAGTAATTTTTTCTACCCATTTAAAATTACCCAAACTGTCTATTGGCTTGGATTATAATATATAGCTAATGGTGCTAACTATGCAGTGGTGAGCCCTACTTAAAAATCTGCAGCTGTGTTTTCTATTTATTTGTTAATGAACAGATACACAGGACACCTTATATTGGTAGGTGGCTGATTCTGATCAGAGGACTTCAAGTACTTGAACCTTTAGATACTTCTATGAGAATCACCACCCCTAAACTAGTGTAATGTGTCTCAGGCAGGCCACCTTTACTAGTGGTTGAAAAATTTTGATATTATTACTAACTGTATAATTATCTCTATTTAAAAAAAAGTTAAGGGTTCATGTTATAATTACAGAGACATCAGTCTAATTATGATTCTTTTCAAGTTCTATGCACACACTTAATAAAAGCATCATTTAGTTCATGCACAACTTCAAGATGAATGGTGTAGGTTCAGATATGGTAAAAGTTGCACAGATCAAACTTTTTTTTCTTAAGTTAGCTTGTTCAAAAATACATAGTTTCAAAACTAGCCTTAGCAGTATTAACTCTGTACAACAAAAATTATCAATCTCATTGTAAAATAAAAATACTTACTTGAGTATTATGAATATTTTGTTCCACTACTTCATTACCTTCAGAATCTTTAGATCCTTGTTTTTTCAAAGCATAATTCCTTGCATGGCGAGCATGAGCTTTTAACTCTTTGGGGTAAGGTGTGGGTGCTCTAACCAGTTTGCTCTATAAATTAAATAATAAAAGTATTTAGTATTATGACAAAAATATGTATATGAGATAAGTGATATTATCTTTAGAACTAGTTATTACTATTTTATTACATTTTAAATTACATTTCAATTATATCTATTTAATTTCATTCTGCAATAATATAATTTTTATCTACTTAATATAATTACATTATTACATATACAATAATTATATTATACTCTACTTTTTTGAAGAGCATTTGAAAAATAAAAACCTCATTTTAAAAGTTACAGATCTTTTAAATTTATTTTCTAGTCCATTTCTTTTTTCTGGGCAATGTGCAAGGAATAGAAAATTAGTTTGGTTATACTTTCAAATAACGATATTAATTATTAAAATTTCTATGTAAAATGTTCCATAAGAAAAAATATATAAATGGACTGAATACAAGAACTGTAAAGTACCTAAGTTGCAACATATCAGAATGAAATATAAATCATGAAATACGACATAAGCTTACACAATATAGTTTCACTCTTAACCTGCACAGACTACAGTTCAAATAATGTTGGAGTTCATAAAAGATTGACTGACTTCAGATGTCTGCTTCCCTCACTCCATGGGCATCTGGTGCAGTAAGGTGTTGTCATTGGCCCTCCCATTGGCTATTACTGATGCTTCATTATGGGGTGTTTTTTTTTTATTTTCCTCATTCCTCCTATTCAAAAATTTATTTTTACTTTCCTCTAAAAACATAACACAATAGCTACTCATCCTTCAGTGTGCAGTTCACTAAACCCTGTATTGTGCTCTATAGATACACTGATGATCTCACACATTATTCAAAGTTAGTGTAAAACTAACTTTGAGTGTTACTGGTTTCGATGACCTTTTGTCATCATCTTTAGAGGGTGTTATATCTTCTTCTGGTGTGCTGTAGGTTTAATGGAAATTGTTGTTTTGGAATATTGCTTGCATGGTTTATTTGCTTGTGGTGGGTTGGTCCACATTTCCTTGGGGGATGTTGCTATTAGTAGGGATTGCTCCTTTCCCTTTCCTTGTATTCCTATGTCCAACCCAGCACAATAGAAAAACCTGCTGCTGTTGATAGGTGTCGGATATAATGAGATTATATCCAAACTCACCTATTGACAGAGTCCTAAATATAATTGAAAATAGATTAAAAGTAGAGATGTACAAAATAAATCCTAGAGAAACACAGTAATGAAAATCCTGAAACTCATAACCAGCAGCAACTATTTCAAAGTGAACAATAAAATGTATCACCAAAATAAAAACACCCCTATGGGATCACCAATATCCAGTCTTCTCGCAGACATAACCATTCAAGAAATAGAAGAGCAAGTGCTTAAAAGGCACCAAAACTCTCCAATGATATACAAAGAAAGTAATGAAAACTACCTTGGAAACTTAAGGAATGAAATGGAAGCAATACACCCCACTATCAAATCCATGATAGAGCACGAGATAAAAAATAGTACTACCATATCTCAACATTCTGTTGGAAAGAAAACAGACCATGTTCAAACAAGAGTGTATTGAAAATCAACAAAAATGAGCACAATAATATCATACACCCCTAAGGCCTAAAAAGAGTGCAATAAGATCAGCATTCATCAGTAAAAACAGATTCTCCAGCAATAAAAAAAGCATACGAGACCAAAAAAACCATATACATAATGGCACAGGATGCCAACCACCCCCTACAGCTAATTAGAAAAATTGAAATTGAAACAAAAAGCATCATGAAACATGACAGCCAACCCAACCTGGCACAAGAGCTTAAAGAGAATTATAACTGCACCATGAGCATACCACCCTTGACTTGGCTAGAAAGATTACTGAACAGAATTATGAACTCCCACAATCGCATAGCACTCATGGCAGCAGCATTAACAATAGAAAGAAGTAGAAAAAAAAAGACAGACTAAAAAAAGGGCAGGAGTTTACAGAATACTCATCATAAAACAACAAACCAAAACTGACACACTGTACTATGGAAAACCAAAAGATTATATATAATTAGATTTAAAGACAACCAACAAGACATCAAACATAAAAGAAAAACAACAGCATTAGCCAGATATGTGCAAAATCAAAACATAACACCGAAATTTGATCAAGCACAAATAATAGCAAACCCCAAAATGGAATATCAATAAATCTAGCTGAAATATAAGCACTATAGAGAAATATAAAAATCTGCTGCAACGATAATATAGTGATTCTGACACATCCATGGAAACTGCTCATGGATGAAGAAGATATGAATATAAACAAATGGAAAGGAGCAATCTCTACTAATAGCAATACCCCCCCAAGGAAACATGGATCAACCCACCACACACAAATCAACCTCACATGTAACATTTCAAAACAACAACTGCCATTACAATAACAGTAATCTGCTAAAACCTGTGCTTAAACAATGAATGACTTAAATTTTTAATCTTTGGTTTCTTATGATGTGTGTATGCCTATATAATATATATATATATCTATAAATATGGACAAACACATATAATTATTAAATAAAATAACTATACATATACATTTATTTTGTTTATATCCAAGCAGTGTTTTAGCATTTAAAAAGAGTGTGAAGTAGCTCTTTAATAAGTCATTCTGCATTAAGGAATAACATCATCAAAGTCTGATCATAGGACCAAAACAGTACTTACAGGTTGATCTGGCTCTGTATCAAATGCAAACTTAATAAGATGTCGACCTTCTTTTCCTTCAACAGAAGCTTCTACTTCTGCACCTTCAACTTCATTACAACGATCTGAAAGCAAATACCCAGTTCAAAGAGCTTCAGCATTATTCAGGTTATAATTTAGCATGTGACATAAACAGCACACTTGAGGAAAAATATAACTAATTCAAGATGAAGAATACAAGTTCAAAAATGGCAGAGGTTTCTTTAACCCTTTAACGCCCAGAACAGCCCAAAACGGCCGAGATTTTGAAATGGACTAGTCCAAATAGTCTTCATTTTGCAACCTTTGATTGTTCAACTTTCCACTGATAAAATATCTCAGGTTCTCTGTTACTTTAAAATTATTACTTTTAGTACTAATGTTAGTACTAAACATTTTTGCTCAGCTGTTCAACTGGAACACTATATGGGGAAACAAGGTCAACTTGATGAAAGTGCATGAAGTTCTTATGCAAAAATAACAGAAATCTTCTTTGTGAACAGTGCTTAAATAAATAAATTTTCAGATTATTTCATCTTCAGTTTTGTTTTACATGAAAATTTTGATGACTTAGGCAGCTCCACTCGAAGAGGAGAATGCATCATGCCAAGATGAGGCTTCCTAAAGCTGGGATCGAAGGCCAGCCCCACACTTGGTACCCAAGGGAAGTCGGCAAGTGCTGCTAAGAAGCAATGATTTAATCCACAATGCGAAGAGACTAACCCCGATGAGGGTGTCATTACAATTAAGTACATATGCATTCTCATCATAAAATGGTGAACCATTGCAACTGAAGAGAGGTTGTGGCACTCGTGACTAAAATATAGAGGATTCAGTGCCTGTGGTCTCCACCCACTAAGGAGCCGAACAAGACTCCCACAATTGGGCACCAGGACTGCAGGGGCATTATACTCACACAACCAGTGAGTAGAGTTCCACAAATGGAAAATGACAAGAAAAATATAGAAAAGTGTGAGGAAACTCACAAACCTGTACCCAAACTTGGGCAAGGTACTCACTGTATCACACAGTTGGTTCAAGCAAGTCCAGTCCACCAGCTGTTGATCCTGGGGACCTGAAACTGAGCTCAAAGTGTTTAGCAGCAGTACTTCAAAGCCCTATACAACCCCTTGATGAGCAGACTCTCTAATGGCAAGACAGGTCAGAGGGGGCCCTGCTAATCATGAACTGGGGAAAGCAGAACAGGACTCCAGAAAACTACTGGGATCCTCCTTTCCAGGGATACAGGTTTTGTACCAAATCAGTGGAATCTTCACAGGGTCACTTTATTCAAAACATCCATTAGATGATTTCATAAACATATATAATTATTAAATGATAAGCAATAAATTAATAAGAAAACACATACAAAAATATTACTTGCAAAACACAATGCAAAGTGAAGACATATCCTTCAGACTGAATATACATACTAAAAGTTCCAAATAAAAAATTGATGTTTGCAGCTATTTGTTCAAAAGATATCCATTTTCCCCTTTATATTAATTTCTGAAATATTAAATCAGTTTTAAATTGCAAAATATATTAAAATGAAGAAAAAAATGTACAGCAATTCATTTGTTGAAATCCTCCATCAGAAAAAAAAAAC
Source organism: Ryuthela nishihirai (assembly GCA_038380435.1). Taxonomy (NCBI): domain Eukaryota; kingdom Metazoa; phylum Arthropoda; class Arachnida; order Araneae; family Heptathelidae; genus Ryuthela; species Ryuthela nishihirai. Next base: position 65,029,906 of record JAWZYU010000019.1, on the reverse strand, counting down.
ACTTCCTCTGCGTCTTTATTTTGGTCTGATTGAAAACATGTATGGGCAAATCTAATGTATAAACAAGCTAATTCAAGCTTTGCAAGCAGGAACAGATGACTGGGATTTGCAGCTATAATTAGAACATACTCCGTGGCAGTAGCATTATTTGGACTATGACTAGTGAATGGTCATTCACCAATCATAGATTAAATTGCAGTTTGAAGGATTGTAAAAGTTTATTATTTTCTGATGCATCAAGTTCAGTAATAAATTGAAATAATTAACATTTAGGAGCTCTGAAATGTCTATTTTTAATATAAATAAATATAAAAGTTAGCTCAAATTTTTTTATTTTTGAGAAATTTAAATTTCGTTTGTAATACTAATTACATTGTTTAGCATTTTCAGTCAAATATGCAGGCTTGGTGAACCAGGTTTTCATGGTTTTGGCTCAAAAGATAAAAATATAAGTTTTAAAGTTTTAAAGAACTCAAAAGTTTTAAAGAACTCAAAAGTATATCCATCTTTGCCATTGCTAAAATAATCTACATAGTGCATAAATACTTTTGTTCATATTTGAAAAAAAAAATATTGAGTTTGTTCTAGTGTTGTCCCAATGGCCAAAACATAGCACTTAGTATGTTTGAATGTGAAACAAAAAGCACCTGGTTTATATTCCAGCAATGGTGCATTTTACTTTTGAATTATTTATTACTTAAGGTCTCACATTTCTCATGTCTTTTATGTTGAAAAACTCACGTTGAGCTCCCATGGAAGGGAAATGGAAACCATGGAAACCAATTGCTCAATAAGAATTTTTTGTGTCTGACCTAACATATGAATAAAACAAAGTATATCAATTACATCACAATAATTTAGCTATCCTTTAGGTAATTACCTGACCTTTGCTACTGCTTCTCATTTTATATTGGCTCAAATATTATTAATACATTTTCTTAAAATCCCAAATACTATTATTTTATTGCATACATTACATTGGGCAACACACAAAAAGGTTTTGAAATAAAAATAGCCATCTTTACTAATTTCGAGGTGCTGAACACGAAAATGACAATAAAAATTGTCAATTGGCTCTTGTTAACAACTCAGTCCACATGAGAGTGTATAAACGACTCAGTTCGCATTGAGTACATAGGTAACCATTTTGCAAAGCTGTATTTTAAACTCCAGATTGCAACACGTTGTACTGCATCAGCCCACCATACACACAACCCCCAGAGGTATTGCATCATTGTCTGATGCAAAGTCATGACATCGTGGCTTTACAATCGTGGACAAAAATTGATGCAATCGTTAGTTGTAAGCAACATCTCTTAGGGTGAGCATCTTTTGAGTGACTCCCATTTACTCTAGTCATAAGGATCAAGTGAACTTGCAGTTTTAATCCAGCAGTAGTGATGCCTCATAACTGTGTTAATAATGCTAATACATTTTGTTACATTTGTGGGGAAGTGACGTTTGCAAGCCAGAAAAGGGTCATCACTCCAATAGTGAAAGCGGCACAAGTTTTATTTTGGATGCAAGATCGGGGACCAGGACAAGGCCTGCTTATGTATGCAACATATGCTGCAGTACATGTGCAAGAAATCTTCTGAAATGGCTGAAAGGTGAAAAAGTGGTGATGCCATTTGCTGTTCCTAGGGTTTGGAGAGAGCCATTCAATCATGCAAATGACTTACTTCTGCACAATTCCACCTGTTCCTGGAGGCATCACAAGGAAAAAGAAGTGGACAATAGCATGCCCGAATATACAATCTGCTCTCCGACCAGTTCCTCACGGTGAAGGATTTTCCCATTCCCAAACCTCCAAAAGAATTTTCCATCGATTCAGATGATGAGGAAGGAGGCAAACTAATGTCAGGTTCTCTGCAGCCTTCAGTGTCTAATGATGATCCATATGTCTGCCACAGTGCATCATCTGCGCCACATTCTCACCAAAGAAGAAATGAATGATATTGTTTGTGATCTGGAGCTGTCCAAGGTCAAAGTAGAGTTACTTGGATCAAGACTTAAACAATGGAATCTTCTCAAGGAAAATGTCCAACTGATTTCATAATGAGCAGTCTGCACCTTACTTCAGAAAGGAAGATGACCTTATGTTCTGCTCCGATGTAGATGGCCTGATGAATGTCCTCGTAATCAAACATGACACTCAAGAATGGCAACTATTCATAGACTACTCGAAATTGAGTCTCAAGGCGGTGTTGCTGCAAAATGGAAATTGACTTCAATAAAACAGCTGTTGAACTGTCTTCAATACAGCAACTATGGCTAGCATCTCTATTGTGACTTGAAGGTAGTGGCTCTGTTGATGGGTCTACAGCTGGGATATACAAAGTACTGCTGTTTGTTATGTGAATGGGACAGCCGAGCAGACTTTGCACTACATGAAGAGAAACTGGCCTCAGAGGAAATCTCTGAAGGTCGGAAAGAAGAATGTGGAACACCAGCTACCATCCCTATACATCAAACTCGGTGTGATGAAAAACTTTGTAAAAGCCATGGACCGGATTTCATCAGCTTCAAGTACTTGGCTGACAAATTCCCTCAACTCAGTGAAGCAAATATTAAAGAGGGAATTTTTGTGGGTCACCAGCTACCATCCCTACACACAAACTCGGTGTGATGAAAAACTTTGTAAAAGCCATGGACCAGGGGACCAGGACTTTTTGTGGGTCCTCAGATCTGTGAGCTGTTCAGAGACGAAATGTTCAACAACCTGCTTCAGGGTGACGAGAAAAAGGCTTGGGATGCATTTTGTCTGGTGTCAGCTAAATTCCTCGGGAATGTCAGGGGAGACAACAAAAGAAACTGGTTAAGGACATGTTGTCTCTGTATTACAAACTCGGCTGCAATATGTCCTTAAAGATTCACTTTCTCCATTCCCCCTTAAATTTGTTTCCCAATAACTGTGGCATGGTTAGTGATGAGCATGGTGAACGTTTTCACCAAGACATTGCAATGATGGAGAAACGATACCAGGGAAACTAGTCCACTTCAATATTGGCTGACTACTGTTGGATGCTTGCCAGAGATGATCCTGAGCAGCTGTACAAGTGACAGGCAAAACATTGTTGGAAGTAGAAGCGGAGTTTTACCAACACGTCATACATATGTATTACTCTATTAAATAAAAAACTATTGTGGATTTATAAGAAATTGTAGCCAATTTTGCATTTTCATTATTATATTCGTGTTCAGCACCTTGAAATCTTTAAGAAATGGCTACTTTTATCTCAGAGGCATGACTTTTATGAAAATTTATTGCTCAGTGTTATCATAGTTTCATATAAACCAACTGATGAAAAAATATTCAATTAAAATTCAATTAGAAGAACTATGTAAAAGTACCTTCATCAAGAGATGCTTGAGGCAGCATGAAACATGTAAGAACTTTCTGGCCAGTATCCTTATCAGTATCTGATTGCAGTGGAATCAGTGGTTTGTTCTAGAAATGCAAACAGATTGAATTTACAACAATAAGAGACAATGTTATTCAAGTTTAGAATATATTTTCATTACATGAAAAAATAAAGAAAATGTTGTCTTCAAAATTTAATTAACAAGATTATTGAACAAGCATATATATATTACATGAAGCTTGAATAATTCCATAACATAGCAAAAATTTGTTCACTTTCTCTACATACTCATAGGTTAAAATTGGTTTCCTTAAGTCCCATTTTGTGAAAAAATAAATTAGATGTTCTCCTGTAAACAGAGAGTAAGGAATTATTTTAAGTATTGTGTGACAGATATTGGCAATGTGCAAAATGAGGTGAACAAGGCACTATTACTGGAACTTTTAAGAATGTTCCCCCTTATTTGAGAAAATCGAGGCAGACATCACCTGCCTCAATTTCGATCAAGACCACTCAAGGGCTCAAATCCATCTCTTCCAAATGTCATTTGGCAAATTCAATTGGCACAGTCTGTAAAAAGATATAGTTCAGCAAGCTAAATGTTGCCAACAAAAGTCATTCCTTGTTGGTGATCACAGCATCAAAGTTTGTGTTATTTTAAGATGATTTATTTTTACAAATTGTCTGCAAAAATATTTGTACATAATGCAGGTTACTTTGTATACATCAATGGCTTAACTTGTGAAATTAAAGTTCATCCACTAATAGATTTTTAAGCCAAGACACAAAGTCTACAGTCTGATACTGTCACACCCAATCTGATGTAAACAAATGCCACGTGACTTGACTTCTGCTAAGAGAAGCTAGATGTTGACCAGAGAGAATAGTTGTGAATAGCTCAATGCAATCCACTCTGCTTGCTGTCATCCAGTGCCCCCAACCTGTGATAATCCCAACTTCACCAGTGTGGGAAGCCTGGTCTCGAGATAGCAAAACATTCCTGCAGAATCGTGCATCGCCTGCTGCTGGACAGGCAGGGCCAACCTGATTTTCGCTGCTGGCAAAGCATTTGCTTACTTCATGCTGAATTTGCAAAGAGTGCTTCTGCTTACCATGGTATGCTTTTTCCAACCAACATTACACTTTACAAAATTTCTTTCATTCTGTCTTAGCCAACCATCCACTTTATTATCTTTATACCTGGCTATAGACAACTCACTATTTGCCTTATATCTGCTAACTTTATGCTTTATCTTGCCTGTACCTTTGATCACACACATACCAGCTTTTGTGCCTTTACCTGTATCAAGGGACTTGGGCCCTTTGACTTACCTCTTCCTGTCTATCCAGCACCTTTCTGACATAGACAGGGCTTATACACACTTCTTTTCTCATCATACCTTGGAGCATTACAGGCTCAGGCTCGTCAAAAGTAGCACTACATTACATCCTAACTCTAACTCTGTTTGTGATGCTTTCCATTTCGCTATCTGTAGTCACATCCAGTTGGTTCCTCTCGCCAACCTCAGCTGATCTCTCAGCCAAATTATCAATAGAATATACGTGATCATACTTATCAATAAACTCGTCAAACTTATTTTTAATTCTATATTTAATTTTAACTGTCCTCACTGCACTATTATCATTATCACCACCATTAAATGAGCATACTGTAATCATTCTTTCCTTATTATCTACTTCAGTAACATCTTCTACATTATTTTCATACTTTACCACCTTAACCTCTAAAATTTTACTCAGTTATTCTCACCTTCACGGAGAAACGTTTCACATTTCTACACCTCACATTCTTTACCACAATCATCCATTAATTTCTAACCTTCTTCCACTGGAAACTCCCCGTTCACATTTTACAAGTGACAAACTCTTTAATGTAAGCTTTCTCTTTTGAATGTCCCTTATTAAAATTTATCACATCTCTTATCTACAATTTTTATTTCTTCCACCTGAAGTTTGTCAGTAATATGGCCATTTAACAGAACCCTATTCTCGTTAGCAATACTGGCTATTGATGTATCTCTACTCATTAACTCCTTAATTCACCACTGCCTTACTATTAAATAATTTACTGCTTACTAGAAATTCTTTACCCTCTAAATTTCTCTATTCACTAGCAATACCAGATGATGACACATGACTACATACTAAAGCCTCATGCTTATTAGCTATATCAGCTAATGATACATGATTAACTACTAAGTTTATAGCATTTAGTTTTATTCACTAAAGGTGTTACATTATCTTTAACTAACACACCTTGAAACTCATTTATTATATCTGATGTTACATGACATTTTTTAGCAGATTCATTGCACACACTTTTCTTAACAAAATATCAATCTTTTAATTTAGCCTGCTGTTCATTTTGAACTCGCCTCCACTTCTCAATATCACAATAATTTGCTCAATCTTAATATTACTTCCTTTAACTTCCTCTGCGAGTTTCTTATCTTCCTGTATCTCAATCTGTACTCTCTCAGCTCTGAATAATTCCAATTTCTGCAAGCACAGTTTCTCATTTTTACATTCCCTTTCCTCTTTCTCAAACAATTCCCTATAGTTCCTATGAACCTCCAGGTCACTTGTTCAATACCATTTTATGTACTCAGCAATATGCATCCTCTTATCTTCAGCAGCAATCGCACACTCAGTCACCATTTGGCACAAATCAGTCAAATGTTTTTCTCTGATCTCAGCCATTGTGCGACTATGCTCCGCAATCACGTAGGGTTATAGCTTAGCATCATTTTTTCACATTCCAATGTCTCTATTTTATCTTGCAATTGCAGCAACACTTTATCAAGCATCAGGCGCACAAATTCACTATGTAAATTTCCACGGGAACGCTCAGCCACTTCTTTAAACTGGCATATTCCCACTTTTGGCATTCCCTGCCAAATTACGTCCCCTAGCCTCCATATTACCTCATAATATCTGAATGTTCTGTCGCACTATGACTCAATTTTACTCTTGCACTCCCTTATGTATTGTGTCAGATAGCACAGAACAACAATCGAGCAAAAGTGATCTACAGGCTAGCATTCACCATACTGGAAGTGAAGTTCTCGAAGCTCTGCTATTGTCACAGCCAAAGCGTTGCAGTGATGAATCAATCTGACATGTCCTCATAGCTTAGAACTAACCAGAAATCCTGTCGTTGTCCTCCTCCAAGCTGCCAAATCCAATCTGCAGCAGAGAAATATTCCTGCTAGTCGTTTTAACAACACAGTTCTTGTTTGGCCAAAAAAGTTCTTCAGAACTTTTTTGACAGAGTATGATCATGTATAATCTATTATAGTTCTTGGTTATTATCATACAGCAATGCCTCAGTCTTTCCTTCTCACACTTGGCAGTTGAAAATTAACACACATTGTTCCTAACTGGAACACAGCTGTAAAACTACTCTTTCTTATACACACACTCCACTTTCTGATGCCAGTGTAACATGTGGGTTCTCTTCTTTTTCATGTCAATGTGTGTGTGAGAGTTTGAGTCAATAACTTTTCACTAGATATGTCAGGATCTATCAAGTGGCTGATAACTCACCCAACTACATGTACTATGTACATATATACAACTTTATTCATTAATTACATGAAGGAATAGCTTAATAACCAAAACGACTGCCACCCAGGCAGTCACCAATCACCACAGAGTTTCCACTCTACTCAAATAAGGCTAAACCAAACCTTCAGATTCCTAAAGGAACCACTTATAGGATGCGAGATGAATGGCAATCACCATCGTACCTGTGTCACTGTACACTCTCAGAGCTCTCCACAACTCTCTCATCAAGTGCGGTCATGTGAAGCCCACTGGCATGCAGGGGTCTGTCGGCCAATGGGGTATGTTCACGTCTTCTGCATGTTGCTGAAACTTCCCAAACAAAAACTTCTCGTTCCCTGCCCCCAATGCTCTTGCTAGATGAAGAGGTCTATCACAATAGCGCTCATAGCTTCCCCCCCCCCCTCGCCCTAGTTTGATCGAGCCTTTACAATGGGCATACCTAAAGACTATTTATACTATATAAAGTTTGGCCTTCTTTTTATAAAAAAAATGAATAAAAATAAATATACCCTCAAGCAGCTGCTTACAGAGGTCTAACAGGAGCCTGTTAGTTTAATATGCCACAGTAGAAGGTCAGTGAGAATGGTGAGCCTCAGCAGAAAGACAACACAAACATCCATGCTTCACCTGGGGCTCGAACCCAAGTCCCTTTGATCACTAGTCAAGCATGTTAACCACTTGGCCATGGGATGGCTATCCATTTTTTTTATAATACATAAAATTTTGCCATGATAGTGAAATTCTGACCCATTGTAAACAAAATAAAAAGCTTGATTTCAGTTACAGGTCTGCAGCCTACTAGATATTAGGTGGTTTGATTACATAAACTAGGAAACACCACCTCTGGGAAATATGGAATGCTCATTTTGAAGAGAACAAATTTTTCCAAATTCAGTACCCTCTAAAGGTGGAAATTCTTCAAAATAATGGTAGATTTAGAAAACCTGAATAGTAAAATTCTATTAGTACCTCTCTACTATCCCCTGCAAAAACCCAATTTTTGACCAACATGCTCTATCGTGAATGTTTAAACACCAATTCAAAGTTTTGCCATTTTTTAAATTCAGCACCCTCGAAATCAGGGATGGGCAACCTTTTCTCATTGGTGGAACAGATGAGGATTTTTAAAAGTGCTGCAGGCCATAACCTTACTTATTGTATTAAACACTCTATACTTACCCTCCCCACCCTGTCCAATGCCCTGAGTAGATAATATACATAAACAATTATATTTTACCATATACCTATTCATTTTCTTTAAATGTACATTTTTTAGAAATTTCAAAGAAAAAAACAACATTTTTAATTAATAATTAGGATTAAATATAGAAGAAATTGAATGTAAGCAGCGTAATTAGTTAAAAATGAAACAGTTTAATAGAAATTAATATCGATTCTACATATAAGTACCACTAATTAAGCTGCGTTAGAGTACATATAAGTACCACTAATTAAGCTGCATTAGAAACTTCCGTACATTCACCTGATTATGATGCTGTGGGATAAACTTATGTTTTATCTGGGCAAAATATACTAAAAACCATTTGCAGGCACTTTACAAATTTGCCATCAGAATATTTTTTGTAATATTTTTCGCTTTTCTTGCTGCTAACAAAACTTGCTTGCACATAGCATTGAAGTGTTGAGACCTTTGGGTAAATAATTTCTTTTGTGTGCTTAATGCAGACATGTTTCTCAAATGTTTCTTTTCTATGTCAGCCTTGGCAACTTTCATAATTAGGATGTTTACTGATGTAGTGTATATTTGAGTGAGACCTGAGCTGTTTAATCAAGAACTGAACAGTACATTCAGATTGGGTTGGGTTGTTTTACCTCTGAGAGGCACTTTTTTGCACACCATGGGCTAAATGGCCAGGTCACATGGACCCCGAAGGCTCAGAGAAGGTTGGGGGAGGGGACCCACTGGAACAGCTGTTAGGAGACAGATGGTAGCCTCCCGTCAAGGCCATCCAGCGTGTTCTTTAACGTGCACAGGGTATGGCTCTCCCACACACGGGACCACGGCTTAACGTCCCATCCGACGGACGACGGCCTTTCCAAGCCCAGCGGTGTCCCCTACTGACCGTGGGCAGGGCGGGGAGCAGTACATTCAGAAAAACCTAATCTACTCCTATGTGCAAAGTCTGTCATGTGAGTTGATATCATTGTAAATAAATTTAGGCTACTAAAGAACACATTCAAAAACAATGTAAAGGTATATTGGGAAAGAAAGAAAAATTGATATTGAACAAAGGACTTGAAAAATAGAGAATAAGAGGTAAAAAAAAATTCATAATTTGTGTGGCAATATTTGCAGGCTACAGGTAACCCATGGCTGCTCTAAATAATGTAAATTAAAAGTCTGGAAGATTTAGGAAAGGAAAAATTGTGCTATTCATTAATCCCTATCCAACCCAGAAAGAACTTTCATTTATCTCTTAAAACAATGATGAAATGACTACAGATGGACAATAAATAGAACGTAAAAATGTAAAACAAATAATGATAAGGTTAGTTAGTGTCATCAATTGACTTTAAGCAGCATCTTATGTTGATTGAGATTATACTTACCACAAGCAGAATTACAGGTTAATAAATAGTTATATGTGCCTAAAGACTTAAAGAGGAGGTAAATTTAAAATGAGATAGACAAATAATGTCAAACAGAAACTTTCAGTATTAACTGCAGTGACAAAATACAGCAGCTGTTGCTCAGGATCAATGTATTTCAAGAATTAAACTACATGGTCTGATCAGTACTCTGTAGTCAATGGCAATGCTGCTCAAGCATTATTTAAGAGATATAAGTAAATGACACTTCACTCCACAACCTAATGAAATCACACCCTTTCTGAAGGTATACTATTATGCAAGTTAATTTCTTTTAAATTTACCTTAAAATTTGTTGTCTTTACCAATCATTTTTACCATCTTATGTTAATTGCCATAATCACCCCCCAATAATGTTTTTCATTATGTGCAAATTTACATTTACTCACATAATTTTCTATCATTATGTGGCCAAATGGTTAGTGCACTTGGTTGTTGATCAAAGGGACCTGGGTTTGAGCACCAGGTAAGGCATGGATGTTTGTGTCGTTCTTCTGCTTAGGTCCTGCCATTCTCTCAGACCTTCTACTCTGGCATATAAACTGACAGGCTCCTTCCAACCTCTGTAGCAAGCAGCTGCTTGAGGGTTGTTTCTTTTATATTTATAATAAGAAACAGGGAAATTATATGTGAACATCTGATGAAGAAGGTACTTTGCAGCACATTATCCATTTGAAATTGCACAAGGTGAAACATTCAGTATTAGATCAGAAAATAAATGCATTTATTATTCAACACATTTTGGTTTCACAAAATATATGTAATTAAATAAATAGTAAATAAATCATATGCTAGCTTGTAAATGTGCAAATCACCAATTTCTTCCAAAGTGTACTTGTCCATTTCCAAACAGTATATTTATTAAACTCAAATTCTAAATACCGGCAGGCAGTGTGCTTGCACAAAGAACTCTACAGACCTACTGACAAAAACTCTCTTTGTCCAATGCGTATTCATCAGTCACATGTTTGCATGTAGAACACCCTTAAGTGGAAATTATAATAGGAAATTTTTTTATTGTTTTGATGTGAAGAGCTCACCTGTGAAATTTGACAGTTAAGTTTAGAAACATTCTGGTATATTGTACTTGTAGCTACAATGTTAAGCAGTTCATTATAATGGAATTTGATTATATTTGGTAAACACACATTGCTATATGGGCCATATCATGGAAAAGGAAAACGAGGCAATGCCTATGCTCATATATCTGAGGACCCCAGAATGAGCCTCCAAGATAAAGACTGAGGGAAGTGCAAGGGGCTTGGATATACCTTCGTGTATAGGGCACAAAAATGTCTAAATGCAACCCTGTTGCTGTGATGTATGATCAATATCTAGACATATAGATGTGTCTTAATCATAAGTTGAAGTCTATCTATGAAAATAGTTCCGTTTGAGTCATACTGGTTAAGATACAAAGATTATAATATAACCAACATCTATTATATATTGATATTCAAAGGATTTTTGCTTGTTGATGAAAGTAAAAAATTCAACTGCTACTCTCAGCCAAACAGAAATGGATTTAGTAACTTTCTCAATCTGGTGGTGTAAAACTTTATAAATTGCATTGGTTGAACTACTACATTTCAATCTTATTTTTAATTCAGCACTAAAATAAAAATAACTATAAAAATGTATATTTAAACACAGCACAATAAACTGTACCTGATTCTCTGATAACCATAATGCCTGCAAATTAGGGAGTTTTGCAATACTGAATGGAAGGTACTGTAAAAGATTTCCACTGAGATTAATCACTTTGAGTGCTGTAATATGGCCAAGTTCATCAGGAATTTGTACTAGTTTGTTGTCTCGAAGGGACAGAATAGTCAATTTCACACAACTTCCCATCTGAAAAACAATTGGAACAATAAATAATCATAGCTGAGAATTTTTCTCAAAATCCAGTGACCAACTGACAAACAATACTCGTGAACTACCCATATTTATTTGTGATGCGATTATAGTAAATAAATAAATAAACTGACAAGCTGAAAATGTAATTATCATGGGAAAGCAGGTACTGTGCTTTCTTAGTCATATAAATATCTAGTACATAAACAGAAAATAAATCCTAAAAACACTCAATATGAAATAATATTTCACAATGATATAAACAATATACAATACTCCCATTAGTGTACAGTTTGTTAGTGCTAATCTGATGCAGCACTCTTGGCTCTGAGCTCTCAGTGTGCCCCTTTGCCAGCGTAGAACAAGCAAGAACAGTGCCTGTACTAGGCAATCATTTTTATATACCCATCCTTTGTTTACAGTTTTGGTTTCATATAATAAAAAAAAATGCAACCAGTTTTGTTTTAAACAATGATATACTGGCTTTTACACAGTTAAAAAAATGCAACCTATTTCATTTACATGAGCAAGAATGTTTTATACAATACAGATTTAGATTTTTTGTACACAGAGATATAATACATATTATGAAGTAACAGTGGCATAGCATCAAGGGAGACAATTGTCTTCCCCATAGTGAAATTAACTAAAATTTTATTCTTGGCATTGTAATGCAATCTCTACTTTTAAAATTTGTGACACTTTAATAAAACTTGCTTTGACCAGTAGCAAGATTTGATTTTTCTAGGCTAAATTATTTCAAGCCGGCAAAAATAGTGTTTTATTTTCAGCAGCCAGTTTAGCTTTATAGCCTATTATATTAGTTACATGTGCCTGATTCATAGGTACACTGTTTCATAAAATATCCCATAAAAAACTTATTTTACAAAATAAAACATTAAGTATTGGTACAAATGCTTAATTTCTAATTTATATTCCCTTCATAAACATCCTTCTTTCAAATTTCATTGGTATACTACATTAATGATAAAAGTTGTGTCCAAAAAGAAAAGTTTAATTTCTCACACATTACTTATCAGAATTAGTACAAATATAATGATACATTAATGTTTATTATTATTAAAATTTTCTCTATATCACTGTAATTGTTGGAAAAGCTTAGACAATTAAATGTAAATACTACATAAGGATTTACCTTGGGGTTTTTCTTGCGTTGATATCCGATGGGGTGATGAGTCTATTGTCCTGTGGTGGGTAGTTCAGCCCAGACACAATAGACTCATTTCCCCATCGGATATCACTGCAAGAAAAAAAAATCAAGGTAAATCCCCAGATAGCATTTCCATTCAATTGTCTCAGCTTTTCCAACAATTACAGTGATGTAGAGAAAATTTTAATAATTTTTAAATCAGCACTGTGACTTAAACCACAATTTTTTAATGTTTATTATTATTGCTGAACTGAAATTTAAGAGATTGGTATATAAATGTGCATATAAAACTTTCAATTTACATTTTATTACTAACAAGTTTTTTTTTTAAACCTATCTCTCTTTATTCTATAAGTTATTGTTCTCAATTTGCATGATTTCAATTTTACATAGTAGTTTTCTGGAACCTATCATATCAATTGAAGGATGCTGTCTACATCAAAGTCTTACACTTTGCTTCTACACAGTAGTGCTGCACTTAGTTCTGCTTGATGTCATTTGTCAATTTTAATTTTTTGTGCAACAAACCTAGTTTCTTTAAACATTCTACTAACCATTTTCTTTCTGCAGCTAGCTGGAATATGAGGACTCTAGAGACTTTCTTAATGTCTTCAAACAGAAATTCAAATAGTATAACTTGGACATTGTAGATTTACAAGAGACCAGATGAATAGCTAAAGTCAGATAGTTAAAAATAATCTTAAATATCTCTTTTTCAGGATGCGAAGATATCAAATAAGCTCACCGGACAAAAAAATTAGTCACTCCCGCTGTAAGAGATTATGTCCGTTCAACAGCAACAGAAGGTGCACCAATAAAAAATGTGTTCTACAAATAGCTGTGACGTGTGCTACAGGGTTCATACAGTGACAAGAAGTGGTTGTGTGCTACATGTGTGTTAGTCACTCCGTGAAACATGGGCAGCGCCAAAGATGTGAATGAGTGGCAAAAAGGTGTTGTGTTTGGCCGGGCCAAAGGGCATAGTGTACAAGAAGTTGCTGACTTTGCATGTACTGTCTGAAAGGTCTTCCAGAAGTGGCATACATCACAGTCCACCGCTAATCGGTGCCAGAACTGCTGCAGAAAGACTGTGCTCACCAATAGACCGTTGCAGTGTGTCACACACTGTTAAGGCAAACCACTTTGCAACAAAGCAGGAATTGCTCCAGTCAGTCAATGCGGTCCTACAACAAGTTGTTTCCGAACAAACACTCTGAAGGGAACTGCATGCCATGGATATCTGGAGCAGAGTACCACGGAAGAGACCTATGTTAACAGCTCTGCACAAGGCTGCATGGCTACAGTGGGAACAGTGCAACAAAGACTGGACTGTTGACTCTTGGAAGTGTGTGGTCTGGTCAGATGAGTCACATTTTTGCCTCTACTCGAATGATGCAAGGCGATGGGTACATTGTAAGCTGCATGAACCCTTCCACTGGACTGTGTGCAAGGTTCTGTTCAAGCTGGAGGAGGTTCTGTGATGTTCTAGGGGTGTTTCACTTATGAGGAAATGGGTCCTTTGGTTGCAGTGATGTCCCACTTGAACCAGAAGGGCTATATGGAGCTAATGGACAACCACATGTTGCCTTTTGTGCAGCATCTCCACAGTGAACACCATAAGGATATCTCAGTCTTCCAAGACAACTGTCGCATGCACAGGACTAGAAGTGTGTCGGATTGGCATGAGGGGCATTCTGAAGCCTTCGAACATTTTGACTGGCCCGCCAAATCCCCGGATTTGAATCCCATAGAAAACTTGTGGGACTATTTGGGGCAATGAGTGAAGAGCAGTTCCAACCATCCAGCCAATCTGGCCGAACTGTGACATTTGCTGCTGGAAGAGTGGATGAATATTGATGTGCACTACATCCGCACACTTGTGGAATCCATGCCAGACAGGATTTCAGCTGTTCTTTGGTCGCACAGAAGTGTTACATGCTACTAGGTGACATCAGCCAGGGGTGACTAATTTTTTGTCCGGTGAGCTTACTTAAAGATGTAGCTATGCTTCTTAGCAGCTATGCAAGTGATTATCTTCAGGACATTAATGCATTCAAGACTTCTAACAGTCTCACATCTTGTGACACTGGTAATTGCAGGAGATATGGAGGAACCAAATATATATTTAAATTTTAATTGCTGTTATCATATGTGCTTACAGGCTCAGGATATCTGAGAAGAAATTAGTTTTTTGGGCATATAACTTAATGGTTTTATTAGTGTCCATTCTTAAGCTATTGTTTCAGCTATATTACTATTTCCATTACATAAATATAAGAGTGGAAAATATTATCTACATAAAAAAAAATATTCCCTCAAGCAGCTGCCTGCCACAGAGGTCTGATAGGAGCCTGTCAGTTTAATATGCCATAGAGATCTGTGAGGCAGGCAAGACTTCAGCAGAAAGAAAATGCACAATTTAAAAAGATCCTGAGCTGCTCAGAAAATAATTAAAATGACTTAAAGCTATCTGTCATTGAGCAATAAAATTTTGAAGTTTATTCTTCAAACTATTTGATATTAAAAAGTTTCTAGGAGCAAACTCAGAAGAAGCTTTTTGAAGCAAGGACAGCACTCCGTCTTCATTGAAGTGATATTATGTAGTGATGTTAGGGCTATAGAACTTATTTCCACATGTCATGAAGCATTATTCCAGTGTCCTGGTTTCATATGGAGACAGGCATGGTCATTATTTTAAAGCCTTGTGGACAATGGTTCCATAGTAAGTGGATGCACATGCTAACATTGCAGCAGTGGCAATCATATTTACTACCAGTTCAGCAGTGGCAGTCATTAGCTTGTTTTGACTGGCATCTGTCTGATTCTCTGTGAATCACTCCTGTAGAGAATATATAGTTTTTCCAATATAGTAAACAACCAAATTATCTGGCAAATGGAGGGGAAATCTGTATTTGCTCGATTTTTGAAGAGGCTTGATTTGTCTCTGTCCCTTTTTTTATTTTCTTCAGATTTGGATCTGGGCTGAAAACAATTTTGATTTTTTGGGTTCTGTGCAATTTGCAGACTGATTTGGACAGGAACATAGGATATAGATCGAGCAAAGGTTAACATTCAGAATAAGTGACTGGGAGGAAAGCAGAATCTCTTCCATCATCATTTCTATACTTATTGATTAGCTTTTCTATTATTTTTGGGTGGAAGCCATGGAATGCAGCAATGGATGGAATGTTTTGAATTTCTTTTTTAAGCATACTATTTAATGATATGGTAAAGGCCCTATGGATGAGAAAACAAAGCTACAATTTTGCATACCCAGGAGTGCATGAGTTCGTGCATATGATGGAGGGTATATAGATAGGCTTTTGATATATTGATGTCGTCAAGACTCCTGCAGTATTTTTTTGAATAGAAACAACTAGATAGGGGATGGAACTTGCTGTTTTCCTCCTCCTTCATGAAACATATCATAGGATCTTGTGCTACATTTCATGAAGGAGGAGGAAAACAGCAATTTCCATCCCCTATTTAGATCCTTTTATTCAAAAAGATGATGCAGGAGCCTTGATGACATCAATATACCAAAAGCCTATCTATGTACCCTCCATCGTATGCATGGACTCATGCACCCCATTGGCATACAAAATTGCAGCCTTCCATTCTCTCATCCATAGGGCTTCACTGTATCATCAAATGAGCATTTGTTTAAAAAAGAAATTTCCATGGCCTCCACAAAAAACAGTAGAAAAGCTATTCATTAAGTATAGAAACAATGACAGAAGAGATTCGGCTCTCCTCCCAATCACTGACTTTGAATGGGCAACCTTTGCTGGATCTATATCCTATGTTCCTGTCCAAATTAGTCTGCAAATCACACAGCTGAAACTGTTTTCAGCCCAGATCCAAATCTGAAGAAAATAAAAAAAAGGGACAGAGACAAATCAAGCCTCTTCAAAAAACGGGTATATACAGATTTCCCCTCCATTTGCCAGATAATTTTGCTGTTTACTATATTTAAAAAACTATATTTTCTCTAAAGGTGAGGTTCACAGAGCATCAGACAGATGTCAGCCAAAACACGCTAATGACTGCCACTGCTGAACAGGAAATACACTCAGCTACCAAAGATTGGAGCACGCCATACTGCTAACATGTGCATCCACTTACTATGGAACCATTGTCTGCGAGGCTGTTGAAATAATGACCCCACCATCCCCACCTGCAACTGACACACTGGAATCAACCTTCACAACATGTAGAAATAAATTCTTAACAGCCCTAACATCACCATATAGTGTCACTTCACTGAAGACAGAGTGCTGTCTTTGCTCTGAAAAGCTTCTGACTTTTCTCCTAAAAACTTTTTAATATGCAAATAGTTTGAAATATGAACTTTAAAATTTTATTTCTCAATGACAGAGAACTTTATTTTAAAACAACACAAACCCCATGCCTTACCTGGGACTTGAACCCAGGTCCCTCGGGTCAGTAATCAAGCTTATTAACCACTCGGCCACTTAGATGGCATAATATCTATACCATGTCTGAAAAAAGACAATGGAGAGATGCTACAAAAATTTAATTTTTTTACTTTGATGACAATCCAACAATTCAAAAATTTCAGTACTGTGCACTATTTTGAGGCCCTTGTACTTTTTTTTACATCACAGTAGTAAACAAAAACTTTGAACCCTTTCACTACCATACCACCCCAAAACAGCCCAAACTGGAAATAGGAGGTAGTGAGTGAAGAGGAAGGAAGATCATTAAACAGTCAAGTCCATTTAATATCTAAGCTGTTTGAAGCCAGTATGATAGTAAAAGGGTTCAATCATAAAATATTTTAATGCATTCAAGTTTTTTCAGTCAAATTTGCAACTTTATAATTTTACAGACCTTCTTAGCGAAAAAGGAAACCCAAATTAACTGATAATTGCTTTAAAAAATAAATTTCAAAAGAATACCTCATAAGGTAACTCTTCTAAAAGATTATCATCTGCTATCAAAGTATGCAAATTTCGTAAAAGCCCTATACTAAGTGGTAACTTCTCCAGGTCATTAGAGCTTGCCACTAATTCTTCAAGGTTGCACAAACTGAAAATCAAAACAATATTTTTTTTTAAAAATATTTCTTAATTATTTATGATTATTTGATAAACATAACTGAAAACCATGCTAATGAAAAAGCAAACACTAGAACATAAATTATCATTCTTCTCAGACCATGGGTCACAAATATGAACCTCATCTCACTGCAGACCATAAGTTCAGCAATAAAATATCAAACAAGTATGGAAACAAGACAAATATTGACTTGGTTATAAAATATATAAAATTTTATATTTCCATTAAAAACTTCACAGAACAAATAAAGTTTACACACATGGAAAAATGCTACATTTTATGGAAAACGTTTATGAGGAAAAAACTTTAAATTTATTGTCCCACATGACTACAGCATTATCAACTTATGTACTCCCCAATATTGGTTTAGTTGTAGGGTTAATAAAATAATCCATTTCTCGTTTACATTCAAGTCTTTAGAACACAAAACAGTTTCCCTTCTAAGTTTACATTACTTTTAAGAAAGAATTTCCTTCTCAGAAAACACATTTACGAGTTTATTGCAAAAATAATTAAAATGAAAAAAAAAAAAATTCTACTACAGATTCAAAAGGTTGTTGTTGTTGTTGATTGGGGCTTCATGGTACAGTGGCAGCTTATGCCATAATGCGACAAACAAATGTAAAGATCAAAAGTAAAAAACATAAAAGTCATGCAAACCTATAATCAAAATTAAACGCAACAGACAAAAGATAAAACACAAAAGTTAAAAACAATATAACAACAAACAAATGTAAGATACAAAAGCAACAATGGGGGTTAAAAAATGAGTCATTGGATAGAATATGTCCATGTATAAGGGGCTTAGATGGTAGAGGCAATGAACTATAATGCAATGTTTGCAATTAAAAGTTTCACAGTCGAATAAATTATGTTTGATTGTTAAAATGGTGTCATGAAACTCACACTTAGGTTTGCCATCAGCCCAAAGAAGAAATGAATGTGTAGTAAACAAATGACCTACGCAGAGCTAAGCAAGTACAACTTCTTCGATATGATTCCTGAGAAAACACAACTGCCATGGTTTGACAATAGGCTTGATCTCGAACAGTTTATTACCAATCTGTTTTGACTAAACTCTATGCCATTTTGCCTGGAGCTTGGTGAAAAAACACCGCTGGAAATCCAGGTAGGGAATGGGCAGTAGAGAGTCAGACATGGGCATGGCTGACCTGGCAGCAGTGTCTGCCAAGTCATTGCTGCTGATGCCGACATGACTAGGCACCGAACAGAAGAAAATGGTGGTTATGGCTGCCAGACAATGGAGCTGCTGGCAGATCTTGGGGAGAACAGTATAAGGCTGATGCCTCACTAATATTAAAGCCTGTAGCGAACTGAGTAAGTGAAGAGAATACACTGATGATGCTTAGCTACCATATGGCCCAAAGCGAGACAAAGTGTGTAACTCTGCATTGAAGATGTAATGCTGCTAAGGGATCTGGTCTGCAATGATAGAATCCAGAAGACCATGGCAGATCCTTCTGTGCCATCTGTGAAGATAGGCAAGAAGTACAGGTGCTCAGCATGGTGGCTGACAAAGAGTTGCCAGTATATGCAGCAGGTGTAAAAGCCTTCCCAGTCCTGCAAAGAGAAAACTTGCAAGAAGGAGAAACAGTGAACCATGGTGGAAGTGGCTCGATTGTTAACTGGGCAATGCCATCAAGACTGATGTTGAGGTCACTGAGATAGCCTCAGGCATGTAAACCAAAAGAACAAATGGCAGTTGGGTGATTCGTGTAAAGCATTTCCCACTGAAGACTGCAAACACAGTTCCAAATGAGATAGCCCAATATAGATTGCAATTTTGGCATTTAATGTAGGAATAACTGTTGATGCTAAATTGATAAAGATGGTTCATCAGTCTCACAGTAAACTCTCGACTGGTGAGGTGCAGACAACACCCACACAAACATAGAGGCGATCATGGCGAGGGTCCAGCACCTTCACCGCTGAATCTCGGGCAGCATCAGTTACCTAGGACCCGTAGTAAAGTTTCAACCAGACAAGTGCACGTAGAGGCAGAGCAAAGAACATCAGTCAGCTATCCACAAGAAGGAGTGGACCATGAGGACATTCAATGCCCAAATGCATTTGGACCTGAGTGTGATAAAAAAGGTCAATTTCTGGTCGAAGTGACTGAGAAACCTGGTCTCTGCCACAACTGGAATGATGGTACCTCCAATACAAAGCTTGGGTCCACGATGATTACACTTGCAGCAAAAATGCATGCAAGCAGTCGTGTGGGGTGAACCAAAACCCATTGGCCATAGCCCAAATTGAGAGACTGTTCAGAACAGTTTGCAGCTGTCATTCAATGACCCTCATGCTGGATGAAGAGCAAAAAATGCTAAAATTGTCAACATAGAGGACATTAACTACAGTCGGAGGAAGTTGTCATATTATAGAATTTATTTTGACAGCAAAAAGCATAACATTCAGGATGCATCCTTGTGATACCCGTTTTTTGGGGAAAGGCCACAAAATAGTGTTGCCAAAATTGACACAAAAAAGTTTTAAATTGAGTGGAAAGACAGCAGATAGTTTTTGGCCTTGATCTTCAGGGCCAGAAACTTGGAGAGTAAGAGGATGAGGAAGAGATGGAGGAAAAAGATTCCCTCAGAGTGTTAGCAATTGCTTGTGGATTGCTGATTGCCTTCCATTGTGCTCCAGAATTGATAATGAGTGGGATGTGTAGTTCCCACTATCTTCCAGACTTTATCCTCACATGACCTTAGAAATGGTTGTGTGGGTGATAGAAGATTTGTATTTTATCCAGATTCCTTCTTGCTCTGGATGAAATGGGATTTCGCCTTTGCACGCTTGAAAGCTTCAAAGTAGGAGCATGTCAGATATCTCTGAATCCCCTTATGATTTGCAGTGCAGTTGGGATTCCACTACAATTTTAGAAATTGTGGGAACTGTGTAGAAGTTTATGGAGTTGTAGAATCCCGTGGCTGAGTGGTTAGTATGTTTGGCTACTGATCTAAGGGACTGGGTTCAAGCCCTAGATAAGGCATGGATGTTTGTGTTGTTTTTCTGCCGAGGTCCCACCATCCTCACAGACCTTCCATTATGGAGTATTAAACTGACAGGTCAAACCTCTGTAGCAAGTAGTTTTTTTAGAGGCAACTGCATGGATGATACAATCTATCATCTCCACCACTGTAACATTGATTGGCTCGAGACTGACATAGTTTTCATTGAACTCACAAAGGAGTCTGAAGTCACTCTTCAAAATAAAAAAAAAATACTTTGAAAACTCATAAACCAACAACATTAAAACCCACAACAAAAAAGGGCGCAAAATTATAATAAACTCCAAAACAATACATATAATTTATATATTTAAAACACTCTTAATAAAAAATAAATAAAACAATAATTGCAAAATCTGTCACCACTAACCCAACAAAATTTATCTATTGAGTAAGCCTGAAGAAGGAACACTCATTGCATGTAACATATACAAACAAACAAACAAACTAGTCAGTCTGATCAAGCCTCCAACCTGAGACCAGTGAATGGTCGCCCCACAGGAAATGGTACATATTACAGGGGGTGATAATTTCCATAAGGGTTGTCCTCGACCTCCCATGAAAAGAGCAGAAGGATCGAGGAAGAGCAGATAGTGAGATCAATAACAGTGACTGTGTGGTTCGGGGGGGGGGGGGGGGGGGGGGGGGGGGGTAAAATAGGTGCTGACATCAGTGTTCAACAGGGAGAGTGATGGATCCAGGAGCCATTACTTGAGGACCCCATTCCTCCCATTGGTGTTAGCACAGTGCCAAAGAGGACTGTGCCTGTTGAAGTCCTCCATGAAAACAAAGGGTAACAGCAGCTGTGAGACGAGGTCATTAATGTCTTCCTGGATGATGATACTCCTGAGTGACTTGACTAACTTTGCTTTTATTCTGCCTAAATAAAATATTTTTGGAGAAAATTGACTAACGTTGAAGAATAAGTTGCTTTTGCCTTAACGCTTAAAATAGGCCTAAGTTTGTAAGCATTACTGGATTATCAGTTTATTATCTTTCTTGTGCAGACTTTTTTTTTTCTAACACTACATTGAGAAATAGATTCATGCTGTTGCTTCAGTGACTAAATTTGAATGAAAACAGTACTGCGAGGACACAAAAAAGTGAAACTACCTACACCAAAGAGCCAAAACATTATGACCACCTGCCTAATATAATGTTGGTTCTCCACGTGCTGCCAAAACAGCTCTTACCCGGTGAGGCATGGACACTACAAGATTTCTAAAGGTGTCTTGTGGTATCTGGTGCCAACACATTACCAGCTGATCCTTTAACACTTGTAAGTTATGAGGTTGAGCTGCCACAGATGGGATATGATGTTCCAATACAAACCATAGATGCTCGATTGGATTGATGTCTGGAGAATTTGGTGGCCAGGGCAATACCTGGAAGTCTTCCTCATGTTCTGCGAACCATTCTCGAAATCCAAGCAGTGTGTCATGGCGCATTATCCTGCTGAAAGAAGGCACTTCTAGAGGGCAATACCGTTGCCATGAAAGGATATAACCGGTCTGAAATTACATTTAGGTAGGTGCTAGACATCATAGTTTCCTGCACATGAATGACTGGACCCAAGGTTTCCCAGCAGAACATTGCCCAAAGCATTACACTTCCTTCACTGGCTTGTTTTCATCCCACAGTGCATCCTGGTGCCAATACTTCCCCAGGTAAACCACACACACATACCTGGCCATCCACATCATGCAACAGGAAATGAGATTTTGTCGGACCAGACAACCTTCTTCCAATAATTCAAGGTCCAGTTTTGTTGCTCGTGTGCCCATTGTAGGTGCTTTCGACGGTGAACCAAAGTTAGCATGGGCACTCAGCCCCATTTTCAGCAGGGTTCGATGTACTGTGTGTTGTGACACATTACTCCTGTCACCAGCATTCAAATTACAAGCGAGTTGCACCACAGTATCCCTTCTGTAGGCTCATACTATACAGGATAGCCTTCGATCACCTCTAGCATTGATGAGCTGTAGTTCACCCACACCTTACCAGCAGTTCGTGGTTTTCCCTCCTTGGACCACTTTTCAAAGGTACTAACCATGGCTGACCATGAGCACCCCACAAGCCTTTCCATCTCGGAAATGTTCTGACCCAGCTGTCTGACCATTACAATTTGGCCTTTGTCATACTCACTTAAGTCTGCTGCCTTTCCCACCTGAAGAACAAGAATAGCACTGATTAACAGAGCTCAATATAAGATGTTATTTATACCATTTCATGACCTTCACATATGCCGTCATTTACCTGTAGTTCCTTTGATTTGCATAAATATGCACTGGTCATAATGTTTTGGCTCTTCGGTGTATAGTCCTTTAACTAAGCCAGGTTAACTGTTCCTGATGTCATATAATGATTCAAAACTTTAAGTAGGGAGATATGCATTGATGAAGCAATAATTGCTTCAAATCAAGAATATATTTCAGAGTTTTCATTGCACAAAAGCCAGAGAATTGAGCATAAAATTATGTTTTATGTGATAGCAAAAGTGCATATATCTGGAATGCGTGATGTACACTGTCAAAGTAACTGTTGAGGCAACCAATAACAACACTGGTCATGCACATACTGTGGTTATAAAACTGATGGGCAACTTATTAAATCAGGGCTATCATCATATATGGATCATTGGTATTTTTCTCCAGCCTTGTACCAAGCACTATTATAAAAAAAAATACCTTCTAAAGCAGCTGCTTGCCACAGAGGTATGACAGGAGACTGTCAGTTCATGTGCCATAGCAGAAGGTCTTTGAGGATGGCAGGACCTCCAGAGAAAAACGACATGAACAGCCATGCCTTACCCAGGGCTCGAACCCAGGTCCCTTAGATCAGTAGCCAAGCGCACTAATCACTCGGCCACATGACAGCAGCATTATTATAAAGAATAAAAAAAAAAACTCATGCCACAGATATAGTACTGCAGAACAGAAAAAGTTTACCAAAAGATGAATTGTAACAGAAACTGAAAACATGAGATTTAGATCCTTTTAACTTGAAAATGGCATGATGAAAGAGATGCTATGAGGCTAACTTCTTTTCACAATATAGAAATATCAGATTCATTTGAAAGCAAAAAAAAAAAACTAATTTTACTACAAACTATTTTGAACCTTAAGTATACTTTAAAACAGGTATTTTCAAACAACAAAATACTCTGGCATGTTTCTGGAGAGATGTGGGTACAAGTTCTGTATGTCTGCGAAATTTTTTCCACAAAATATTTATTGTGTTCTGCAGAACTTGCTGGTACCAAGAAAGCTTTGTGATTATGTGAGGAACAAAAGGGCTGAGAAAAATCTTGTAGTTCAACAATTGTTTTGCTTGTATAAAAGCATTAAGAAATATTTCCAGCCTCCAACAAAAAGATATTAACTTCAAAATACTTTTGTTACATTAAGGAATGTTACCTTAAAAGAAGCACATATTATATATATTCAGGATGCTTTTTTTTTTAGAACATTGAGACAATTCTTAAATAACAAACGAGTTCAGTTTTATTACTATTTAGCTTATCACCTCTTGATTATCATTCCAAATAATTTTTTTTTTAATTATTAGGGATCTAAGGAAGGCAAGATTAAATATAAGGGTCTCATAGCTTCAAACTACCATCATCAAATTGGAGGTGATCAGGCAGATCAATTTCTACATTACTACCCACTAAAAAATAAGAGTTTTCAATGGTGGGAAAAAAATATTTTTTCGTTTATTGAAAATAGTATGTCTATATCTTACATATAAAGAAGAAAGTTTATTTGTGTGTTTGTCTGTCCGCTTATGCACTTGGGCCCCCAGAAGAGTTAGAGGCACCAAATTTTGCATGAACGTTCCCTTCACCCAGGAGAAGAATATAGCTATGTGCTAACCTACTGGGGTCAACCAAAATTGGGGTGGGCGAGTTTGAATTTCTCAAAAGCCTCACAGACTTAATATTAACAGTTGAGAGTTATTCAAAATAATTGTTGTCACTAATAAATTTGAAAGAAGGAATGCATCAAAGTAATTTCTTTCTGAATTGCATGATAAAGTCATTGTTCAGTTCGTTGGCTAAAGAGCATGAGCATTTCTGTGGAAATTGAAGTCATTCTTATTAAGCATGATTGGAACACGAGATTATTTGAAACGAAAGCTTTAAAAACTAAAATTTGTATCGGAAATTAAAATCATTAACTTAATTTAAAAAATATGCAAATGTTAATTAATAAAAGTTTTAATAAGTTAAATAATAATGTTTTTCAATAATGTTTTCATAGTATCTATATATTTTTCGGGCAACTCAGACCATATTTCATTTTCTTTTTCTATAAAGTTACATATGCTTGGCAAACTGTACCAAGAGACACTGGTGGGTATGAAAGGATTTGAAAAGTTCGATTATCTGAAGGAGGCAATTCCGTTTTTTGGTTTAGAAACTTTTCACATGGGGAGGATCATATGGTACACCTTGAAATATGTCCATTTCTTTCCTTCTCTAAAAGGGAGGAAGAAAAAAACTGGAGGGCATTGATCGTAATGATTTTTATGTCAAATGAAAGCTTGTGATGTGGGGAGTGCCATCTCCTCTAAATTTTAGAAAGTTTCAAACCTGAGCTTCTAGTATTTTATATATATAAAGAGTCAAACCCAAACATGAATCATTATAATTTTAAAAGTTGTGGCATGACAGATGTAGCAGGGAGACCAAGTATACAGCCTGCCTTTGTTTGTCTAATTGGGAGGAATTTTCTCAGGAAGATCCATTAAGTGCAGAAGAAAGAACAGCCAAGCAGACAATGTGTGGTGTGTAGTGCAAGAAAACACCATGTTAGGATCTATGAGAATAAAGAATGTTAAATGACTGTTCATTTTAAGGCCTTACTTTGTAGACTTCCATACCAAAAAATGGAAAAGTACAATAGTTCTGTTTGATGTAAATCTACATTTTTATTCAGAATTAAATTCTCTTTTTTTTTCTTGTTATCTCAGAGAACACATAATTTTTTAACTATTTCAGAATAAGATTCAGAAAGACTTTTGCTGAATCATTCTAAAAAAATGACTATTAAAATTAACTTTACTTACTTCTAGGTTTTGGTTAAATGCTTTATTACTATTCACAGTTAAAACCTTTTTTTGTTATACAGAATGTCACTTCTATTCCTAAGCTATTTCAGAATAATGTTCTGAATTTTTTTTAAACTGCTTGAAAATTAATTTGTACACTGTCAGAGCACATTATTTAAAACTGATTTAAGGGTTCAAGTACTAAATGAATATTAAGATCAAATTTTGAAAGATATGGAGATTCAAATTAGGCTTTGTATTGACCTAGCAACATGAATCTTAACATTTCAAAAGAACTTGAATATAGCAATGGAAGAGTAAAAGAAAAAAAATACTTACTTCCCAATATTTACTGGAAGAGTAATAAGACGATTTTCATCTACCCTCATTACTGTTAATTTTTTCAAGTTAGCTGCAATAAATATTAAATGCATGTCATTAAATAAATATGCACAATGCCATTGTAAAGCTTAACATAAACATCAATAGAACTGTGTTACTATTTATTCTATAATGTATTACAAAGATAAATTGATAGGATTAATATTAAAGCAAACTAATGTAAAAAAATTCCCTAACATCAAAATTTAATTAATTTAAAATACCAACCTATTCCTTCAGGAAGCTCTTTTATTCTATTGGTTGATAATGTGAGATCACACAAACTAGTACAACCTTCAATTTCCTCTGCAACTTCATAAATTCTATTTTTACTTGCATCCAAGTATGCCAATTTCTTTAAACCTCCAATAAACTGCAAAAAAGTAATTGGAATTTTCCTTAAGATTTTTATTTTAAGCTATACACTACATAAAATAATTCTTTTCTTTAACCTTTGTAGAAGTTAAGAAAGAAAGGAGTTAATTAACCTTTTTTTTTACTGTGAAGTTCAAGTTATGCCAATTTCGAGTTTGTATCAGAATGTGATACTATGTAGGCCAATGACGCTGGTATACAGTTAACTGTCACAGCCATTGGTATATATTTACACTAGGTTATTTGCTACACACTTTTGTTAGGAGATTTGGGAGGAGGTACCTTTGGTTGTGTTGGAAAATTGTGTCGAAGTGAGAATAGATCGTCTTATCAAAATTTGCGTAAGCATACTTTTACTTATTTATGTTCAACCATGTGTAAATGATGTGAGATGTGTCCTTTTATTCAAAATTTGCTCGTCAAAATTTTTTGACTCCCTTTGAAAGGGGCAGTTGTGATGCCCCCTCATTCACTTTTACCTTACCTTAACCAGTTTTGCTCAATTTACGTTATAGTTATCAATTTGGGGATATTTATTTCATTTTTGGCATCACAGCGCTCGTTTCCATGAGCATAGGAGTTGTGCATACACAACTCTGAACTTTCGATTGTCACCCACTAAAGCGCGTGTACAAGGACACGCCCCCTCTTGCGTCATAGCTTGCGCCACTCATCAATTTATGCAAATGTCTTTCCCGGCGTGCAACATGACATGTCGGCTTTGTAGCCTCTTGTTATAACCTGGTGACATGTTAGTCACAGAAGCACAAGAGAGTAGAGGTAGCACAGTTTTGAGTTAGTTGAGAGAGTGTGTAGTTGGAGTTTTGTTGAAGAGTTTGTAGAAATGATGTAGTATCTTCTTCATTGAAGTTTTGGTGAGTGTTTTTGGAAATAAATTTGTTACAGAAACTTTTTGAATCTTTATTTTTTTCTCTTGAGCAACGTTAGTTTGTTTTGATTAGAATTAACATTAAATTTTGACAATCATTTAATATTTTTGAATTCTTACTCATTAACGTTTGCTGGTATTTCGAACCCTAATTGAACTTTATTTTTGGCAATTTGTTAATTATTGCCTGGCGCCCAACTCAGCTATCCGGAGCTTAAATAATTATTGGATCAGACAAAGGGTCCAAAACTCAATAAACTTTAAAAGTATTTAAAATCTTTGGAGCATTACACAGCTAATCTGGACTTATCTGTAAACATTATACATCTCCATTGTTCTTGTGCCAGGTACACAAAATCTTTGATTTCTGGCTTAAGCAAAAGTGCCAGATCTTGCCTACATAAATTCGGGCATTCTGTTCTGTTATGTAGCATAAGTGAAGCACATACACCATTGGTCATTGTACAAAGAGGCCACCCTCATGTGTGTAGATATATATTACTGTGCTATAATGTGGTGAGAACACAGTTGAGATTTGTTACCCTATGTCTTATGATGGAAGTTAAAAATTATCTGCCTCTACTAGAAGTTGTGCTGAGGTATTACTATCAGGTGTTGTGATAACAGTGCAAGTTGAAACACTGTTCAAAGTCCACTAAAATTGATATCTTCAGTCACATTTTTCCATTAAATACATATTTAAAAAGAAAATAATAATAATAATAAAAAACATGACTGTCTGAAAGTATCCCTTCAATTCATTGCACATCAATTTGTGTTCAATTCATTGCAAAATCAGCTTATTGCAGTGATAGAGATAGGGGT
Source organism: Ryuthela nishihirai (assembly GCA_038380435.1). Taxonomy (NCBI): domain Eukaryota; kingdom Metazoa; phylum Arthropoda; class Arachnida; order Araneae; family Heptathelidae; genus Ryuthela; species Ryuthela nishihirai. Next base: position 65,001,676 of record JAWZYU010000019.1, on the reverse strand, counting down.
TTATTGATTTTATACATCTGTGCTCAAATGAACTCTCTAGAGATAATTATTTATTTTTGACTATGAGATGTAAAATATGCAACAACTCTTTTGCTTTAGAATATTAATTTTCGAACAATTTACCTAGAACCTACCAAAGTGGAGAATTTTCATGTTATCTCAATGGGAATCTAACTTCTGAGCTCTATAACTTTTAAAATATGTATTTAATGGAAAAATGTGACTGAAGATAAATTAAAGTACATAATCAAATCTATTTAAATCTCGATTTTCAAAAATATTCATTTAGTGTTTAAAGTTAGGGAACTAGAATAATTAACAATATCCATAAAATCATTTTTAATTGCCTAATATTGAAATAATCATCATATAAACTTTTAAAATGCATATTTAATTATATGATTTGAAACAATACTTGTTATTTAAGTTTTAATTTCTGATATAAATTCTTATGTCGCATGTTTACCCTCTCACAGTAAAAATTCAATAATTGTCTCTAGAGAGTTCATTTGAGCACAGATGTATAAAGTCAATAAAACCATATCTCTATCACTGCAATGAACTAATGCTGCAATAAACTGATGTTGTGATGAATTGACACTACAATAAATTGAAGCCATGATGAATTAACTCTGCTATGAACTGACTTAGAATCCTGTCTGCCTGCACATACACATAATACTCAAGCAGTCACGAGTTACAAAGGTCCAACCAGAGTGTGTAATTTAACCTTCCAAATAAGTTTATCCTGAGCTAAATAGAATTCCTCAATAATTTGTCCCCACATATTCGGGGCAAAGAGCTAATAGGGACCTCCTGTACATCATAAGTATTCATACATATAATACATCATAACATATAATTATTCATTAGATATTTTAAATACATTGGCTCTCAAACACACCTAAAAATCAACAATCTCTCAACCGCTTAATTAAACCATAGTAAGTCAAATTAACAAGGTTTCATTTGATATTGTCTTCTCAGCTCATTCCAGGTCTCTCTTGGGAATCTTTAGGAACTATTCACTAATCTGTAGTTATGCATGTGGTTCACATGGCAAAACCAACACAGTCTCTCTGCACATGATGCTGCTCAAATATAGTTGCTGACTTCTTCACCTAACTTTATCATTACTTATAGAGTCAAACCACTTACTGCTCAAGCTATTGTCTATGTATTTATAATCAATGATATTAAGTTTCCTGTTATCTTGCTTAAAAATGTTCCAAGTTTCACTACCACAGCAAACTTTAAAAAGGACCAAATTATTATATTAGGCCTTAGATATAAATATCTCTTTTACTACAATCTTCACAGATTCTAAAAATACCTGGAAGAAATGCCTATTTTTCTGTTTATCACATATCACACATCACCAGTACCTGTTATACAACTCCTGAGATAAATAAACTGAGACAAGTGCTTAAGGGTTTAACCATTCGAAAGAACTATTCCTGCCTGATCCACTAACTCCACTTGCCTGATTATTTTCCACATTTACTAATTCTGCCTCAATTTTTAGGTGAGCCTTTTATTGGCTCTCCATCTCAAACATTCATGCAACTAGTTCTTTTCAAACATTTATAACAATTTAGTAATCACAATGTGAACAATTGGTTAGCAAATAAATAAATTTGCTTGCCTGACCATTTCCTTATAAGAGTGGTTATTTCCAAAGCTATGTCAACTACATAATTGTCTTGGAATCGGGCAGTGTTAATTTGCATATGGCATTTGAAATCAGTGTACTCATGTGATATTTTTGATGAACTGTTTAAAAATATGCTAACGATAAGTAGCCGTCCCGTGGCCGAGTGGTTAGCACACTTGGCTGCTGATCTACGGGACCTGGGTTCGAGCCCCGGATAAGGCATGGCTGTTTGTGGCGTTTTTCTGCTGAGGTCCTGCCATCCTCTCAGACTTCTACTGTGGCATATAAATTGACAGGTTCCTGTCAGACCTCTGTGGCAAGCAGCTGCTTGAGGGGGTCTTTATTATTTATTATATTATAATGATATTTGAAAATGTAGGTGTATTTGAGAGCCAATGTATTTAAAATACCTAATGAATAATTATATGTTATGATGTACAGTATATTACGATGTATTATATATATGAATACTTATGATGTACAGGAGGTCCCTATTAGCTCTTTGCCCCAAATATGTGGGGACAAATTATTGAGGAACTCTATGTAAAAATTCTCCACACTTCTGAGGATCACATCTGTAGACCACAATTGACACTAACAGCATAATTTCAGCAGAAAAGACCTTAACAATTAAAGGGTTATGAGAAGCCTTCAGCAAAATTGAAGCTGTGGATTTTTTTTAGGAACCATGATCCACTTTAAGATTTCTGCCAAAGCTGAACATAAGCTATGAGATATTTTGTCATGCTAGAGAGCAATTCTACAAATAAATATACAAGCTGGAACCCTAGCAACTATAGACTCATTCTTTTCAAAACACAAACCTATCACAGAGGATTATGAGCCTTAAAAGGGTAGGAAAAGTATTTTCATTTCAAGATCCTTCCAGTTTTCACCTGAAATCCCAAGGAGGGGATCAGGAGATGGCAACAGATGGCTCCCTCTCCTCCTAAATGGTCCTACATCTCCAGTCACTGTCTAATTCTCTCCCAACATCAATCTCCATCTATCCAATCAAACCCAACACCACTATTTTTGAAGGTAATAAAAATCACTATGTTAAAACAATTTATTAAAACAAATTGTTTACATCTAATTAATGTCTTTGTAAAAAAGAAAATACTGCATGCACCTACATATACAAATTTACATGCATACAAACACACACAGAACATAAAATTAGCATCCTATTTCTAAGATAAACAGATCAATTACTTATAGTAAGCAATAAGTCAGGGTACCTTCTTTAAAAATATGTAAGCAAATGTTTAATCAGATGATCTGGTCATTTTTAACCCCCATTTACATTTTATTTATTTTTATCAAAAATTCCCCACTTAAAGGGGATTCACTTTAAATAATGTTTTTTAGGTCCCAATTAACCATGGATAATGGGGATCTCCTGTATAACCATAGCCATCTAAATATTTTAGTAATAAGAGCTTAAAGTAAAAAATAAAACTAAGCACTTTTAAAAGTATATATTAACTCCATCCAGTACTGTGTCAGACTGGTTCTGAACTTTCATAATCAATTTTAAGCTGGAGTCAACCTTTCTACTGTAAAGGAAAACGAATGAGTATCACTTTTGTAGTGGAATTAGCAGCAAGGTTTATTATAAAAATTAAAATGAATCTGCTCTTCTTGCATATAATTTTTTGAGATTGAGAATTTCATTACATTTCAACACATTCTTTACAAAAACGTGTCAAAAACTGACAAAAACTTTGGAAAAGGTTAACCCACATTTAGCCCTGAATAAAACTGATAAAGTCAGAATTTTCAGTTTCAGCTAGCAACTTTCAATTCTCACATATATAAATCTCTTATTTAAGGCTGCAATTCTTCAGTTTAGCTTTTTTTTGTCAACTACTGAAAAATGGAGATTCTTGTTAATAGCACAATGTAAATATAACTTCAGATATTCAAAAGTAGCATGGAGTTTTTTTTACTCTCCATGCATTTGGTATAACTTCATTCATCAATTTAATGATTGCAAGTAACTTCATAAATTAAAGAAATTAAAACAGAACCTCCACTTACAATAATTTTACAACTTTAAATCATAATAAGAGCTTTTACTATAAAGTCATTAAAATAAGAAATTACACACATAAACTAATCTGATGAAAATCTGAAACAGTTACATCACTTACAGGTGGAAGACAACTGAGATTGTTGCAGTCACACCACAACTCAATTAGCCTAGGTAAGTTCCCAATGACTTCTGGCTGCAAGAAGACATATTTGCATGTATCATAAACTGTCTGATAATGTTCATAATTAAATTGATTTTAAATTTAAATTTAAACTGTATTAACTGCAAATTTTACCATTTTTTATATCATATGCAATGCATTCAAATCTGAATGAATTGCATAATTATAGTCTCTCTTCTAACTGCAAACAAAACATTTTAAATATTGCATCTTAAAATGAACTGTTAATAATAATGATATGGAGTAATACAATGTAATCTGCAATTTTTCATGAAACATTCCATTTGTTTCCCCACTTGGAATATTGATTTGATAAACACTTTGGAAAGTAAGAAATTTTTATGCAAGTAGTTTTTAAGCTGTTACCCCACTATATTTTCTAAAAATTGGGCTAATACGAACAAGTCCCATATCAAAGAAAATGTATGACATACAAAGTGATGTAGGATATATAAAAATATGCTCCTCCTCCTTCTGCTGCTCCAAAGTGAAGTATTTAATAACAATGTTCCTTAGTAAATTTTCACTGAAAACCAAAATAAAATATTAAGACTATCTTATATATCCTAAGAAGTGAAAACAACATTGCCAATGCTCAATTTGTATTAATTTCAAAGGAAGATAGGATACCTAAATAGGATTTTCTTAAAACACAGTATTCATTGTACAAAATTCCCTATTATAATCCATTTTATACTAAATATTTAAGATGCACTTTTAATGTTAATATATACAGGTAATGGATAGAAAAATGGAAACACACAGTTTGCAGAAAGCCTTCTGTTTATATTAAACAGTGGCATCTATACCACTGACCAAGGCATGAAACATGCAAATGACATCCCTGCCAGCTTAGAATCATGTCTGTAAAAGCAAACTCAGCATAATTGCATGCAATTATTGGTACCATGTTGTCAAGAGAAGACCTTAGTGATTTAGAAAGGGGCATGATTGTTGGAGCATGTTTGGCAGGAGCTTTGATCACTAAGACAGCCAAACTTGCTAATGTTTCATGAGGAACATTTTCCAAGGTCATGTCTGAAAGAGAATCTAAAGGGAAGACATCTGCAAAAGACAACAATGAGTGAAAAAGCACATATTCCAGAATTGGGATGTTTGAGTGTTAGTGAGATATACAAAGCAAAACCAGCAATTTATAGCTGATCAGTTGTGCACAGATTACAACATAGGACATGAGAGGCCAGTTTTGTCAAAAACAGTAAATCAAGAACCAGATATCAACCTACTTGAAAATCTATGAAAACTTCCAGAACGTCTCAGGTAGTGTTCTCTAGTTCCAAACAATTTTACATGCATACAAACACACACAGAACATAAAATTAGGAATTGATCAAGTTTCTTGTGGACGAATGGTGTAATATCCCTCCTGCTGACTTTCAGACATTGGTAGACTCTATGACACTACTTATACAGGCTGTACTAGATTCATGTGGCAGTCCAATATCTTATTAGTGATTTTACTTTTCTGTTTCCTTTTCTTTGTCCATTACCTATATACAGTCGAGTCTCTTTTTATGCATATCTTTTTAATGCGGTTTTGAAGTTATGTGGTGTGCATATTTCATACAAATTCAGGGGTTCCCATTGTGACTTTCGTTTTTACATAAAGTAGTGAACGTGTAAGCAGTGAGTGTTCGAGAAGTTTAATGTACAATTTTTTATGTGAGTAGGTGTTTGTCTTTTCATTATCTAAATCTAAATGTTGCTATTTTTATTTTACAGATATAATTTGGCCCAATGGAGAGAGAAAAGCACCAAAGGAAAGCAATTTCTTTGGAAATGAAAATTGCAATTTTAGATAGCTTAGCAAAAGGAGAAGAATCTACAGCAATTGGTAAACATTTTAGTTTAGGCGAATCTACTATTAGAGCCATTAAAAAGAATGAAGTCACAATAAGAAAATCGGTCATTTCTGGCACAAAACTAAGTGCCAAATTTTCATCGTACTCAAGAAATGCTTTATTAGAAAAAAGGAATGAGCACTTGTAATTTAGATTGAAGATTTAACTCAAAGAAAAATTCCTATAAATGGTTATTTAATTAAACAAAAAGCTCTTCGGTTTTACGAACAGATGAAGCAATCGTAGCCGTCTACTTCCACTTCCCAGGTTGATAAAGAATTTTCAGCTAGCAAAGGAATGTTAATTTTAATTATGTAAAAAGAATTATTACTTTTCAATAAAATTAACTGGATACAATTTTAAAATAAACCTATTTTAAGTTGTATATCAATTTCTTTCAGTCTTTTGAACCAATTTTCCTCACTTTCTTTTAGGCATTCTTATAAACTTTTGTATGCGATTTTCAGTTTAACTCATTGCTTTGGTTTTATGTGGTTTTAGAAAATTATGAAACGTATCCCTAATTTTGCAACGTAAGCTGTCTTTTTTCATGCGACTTTTTTTATATGCAGTTTTCTGTGGAATGTATCTATCACATAAAAAGAGACTCGAGTGTGTATGCATATTAATTTTAGGCAATACTATACATTGCATCTGTTTCACTTGTTTTTTGAATAAGGTGTGCACCACTATTTTAGAATTTCACCATGAATATTTATTTATAGGGACTTGCATTTAATTTGCCTAAAACTTTGAAGTGCTTAATACTTCCAAAGTACACAAAGTGCTTAGAACTTTAAGAATTTAAGTTAATTTAGTGCTTTTGGTTTTACCAAGTACTTTGGTAGAGTACTTACTATTTTAAGTATCGAATACTCAAAAAAGTATTTTGTCCAGTTCAGCTTTTACTATTATTTATTCCATCACTGCATCAACTTACCAGATCTGCAAAATCGTTTTGTCCAATGTCCAGTCTGTTGAGCTCAGTAAGCCTTGCCATAGACTTGGGAAGAACTTTTAAATGATTCTCTCTTAATTCCAAAATCTTCAGACGTGACAACCTATTATGTTTGAAAATTCAAATCTTTAAAAGTAGTGATATTTATATAATGGCATTTAAACGCTATTCGTTTAAATATTAAGAAAAATTAACACATAAGTGCAGTATTTTGAAGGATCTACAGAAATGAATCTTTGAATTACCTAACACTAAGCCATAGAATCCTTCCTGTGCTGCAAAGAGAATTTTCTAACATTTTACAGACATGGTCCCTTTTCAGATGGAAAATTTGGGTCTTTGGAAATGTTATACAATCAACTCTCACTAACTCTAGGCTCAAAGGAAATGAAAAAACTTTGAGTTATCAAATCTGTGCTAAAAATAAACATAAGCAAGTTTAAAAACTAGTTACAGAACCAGCAATAGATTCCCACCTACTGGAATGTTTTTATTCCTAAATTGAGTAAACCATTTTAGCAACTTTACTGCTCAACATCAGGAAGTTCTGTGTTATTATTCAACTTCTACTGGGAACTTCTACTGGGAATTACAAATTCTTTAGCTATGTCTTTTTTCTTCTTTCCGCTACTTTCAGCAGCTGCGGTCACTTTTGCTTTATCACTTAATGGCAATGCATTCAACTTAAACTTTGCAGCCACAGTAATACAATTAAATCTGTACTTAGAGAAACTAGCTCTAAATTAAAATTAAACTAGCACTTTCTATGAAAAATGGGATGAATGCTTTGCTGTCAGCCTTGCGGGGAGGGAGAAAGCAGTAAATAGACAATAAGAATCACTCTGCCGACCTGCAAACAGTGGGGACAATGCATAGCCAGTGAGAATTTGTCATGCACACCTGGCAAGAATTTCAGCTACTATCACTAATAACAAAACAATATTTCATGGGGAAAAATTAAAAAAAGCAGGGAAGGATTTTCTTTCAAATACTCTTCATAAAATTTTGAGGAATCGAGGCAATGATGAAAAAGTATCTCAAAGAAAGAGAAAATGCAATAAATATATGAGGATCTGGGTAACAAAAATTAAAAAAAAATTAGTGAGAAATGAGATATAGAGGTTTGAGTTAACTATTAAGTTATATAGATTTCTTCCTTAGCATTTATATTGTATATCAAATTATTGGACAAAAAAATATATTGTAAATATAATATCCACAATGACAAAACAGTATTTACAATTTATACTGGTGTTACTGGTCTGTAAATGGTAGCTAGGTATTAACTGAAAGAAGAGCTTTCTATGTTTACCAATGCTGGGAATTTGGCCTTCAGTGCTGATTTTGGCTTAAGAGTGCTAACAATAGTCTTCCGATTTGATGATTGGGTTTCAAAATCTCATAGTGAATGATACTCTTGCAATCCCACTAACAACAGACCTTATAAGAAAGTAGTTCCAGTTTTGCCATAGCCTGGGATGATTCTCCTGTTGACACCATTATCTTTTATGGACATTATCATTTTCATCCCCTGTAATAATTCTGTCAAGAAAACCATTGGTTTTTTTGCCAAACAAACAATGAAGCACATACAGTATAGCAAATCTCCATGTTCTGCTGTGACAACTGATGTAGGATCCAGAAGTCCAGTTTTGACACACAACCCAGTTTTTGAAGATGTCGAATGACAGAGGACTGATTAGTGTTCAGTAGCTGTGCCAATCCCCTGGATGTCTGACATGGATTTTAGTTCAGCAGTGCCTTTAAATGGTCCTTGTTCAACTCCACTGGCCAGATGCTTCGAGGTTCATTTCCAAACTGAAAGTCACCGGACTGGAACTTGTCATACCACCAGTAAAAGATGCTTTTAGATGACTTTGTACCTATAAGCTTCATAGTTCATGAAACACTCTTGCTGTGTCACACGATGCTGACACCACTTTTAAATTTGTACAGCATGATGGAATGAATACAAGCATCTTGTATCACCAATGTGAAATGCCTGTTGCCACTTGTACAGATTAAATGTAGGTACAGAATGCCATTAGATACTAAAGTTATGCATGCACTCACTTTTATGCCATTTACAAACCACTGCACATTTCCTGACAATGGCAAACATGGGTTCACATTTTTCCCCATTACTTTTGCATCAACCCTATACTTATTTCTAGAATTATTTTATATGACCCAAAATGAAACTGAAGTTTCTAAGAAGTTCTTTAGTTCCAGGAGCATACCATGTTCAATGGAACAAATCAGAAGTAGAGAGATGTGTGTGGCTGTATGCCTTGCAGTGCCAGCACACCCTGTAGTAAACAACTCTGTTGGATAACACCTGTGTTTTTCCAGTTAGCATGACTTCAAATTTTCATTAAACTTTTATTGTTGGGCATAAGAAATACCCTTAACTATCAATTGGCATGCAATGACAGACATCAGGCAGCATTATACACGTTTTGAACAAATTTAATGAAATACTGCTTAACTCTAGTATTTTGGCCAAATTAAATCGAACTGCTGAACTTCATAAAAAAAAATATAGTTATTACTTTGTCAGAATACACCAACAATTAACTTGCAACTGATTACTATTATCTCTGCAGATCTCTCTCTCTCTATCATAAGCTTTTAATAACTACATTTTACATACTTGATGATATCCGACACCTTTACCTAGGTACACGAAAGCTGACCTCACAGACCAAGAATGAAGATATCTCCCCATCTCTTTTCATTGTTCTCAACCCTGTTTTATAGATTGGGCTTCCTTTTTTCCTTTTTCTTTCTGTCCTCAGTATGGCTCTATGTGTGGTGTATCAAGATAGCAGACTAATGGAGTGCAGGTAGGGATTTACCTTCCCTTCTCCTGTAGGTACAGAAAGAAAAGGGGAAGAGTGCCATACTGTCCCAGCTGACCTGGCCAATCATGATAAGGCCTTCAGAGCTAAACAGGATACTATTTATCTTTCAAAGTTATTGATTTATCTTGTTTTATTTTTTCTGATGACAATGTCTTACAACTAGTCACTGTGGATTTTTTTTTTTTTGCTTTACATTATTTCTTAAATTTACTATTTCTTGGTTTTTTAATAAAAAAAACTATAATCTTTTATAATCATCTGGGAATGAAGTCTCAAATATTGGAAACAAAAAGGATATCCTTGGCTCAGAAATCACTCCCCGCCCCCACACATACACTAAAATAGGGGAAGGGGTGACGATGCAATTTAGTCATGGGGTTTCTTAACTAATTCTTTGCTGCTATGCTGAAGGGTTAACCCCCCACCTCCCTTAGCAAAATGTTACTTTAAAGAAATATGCTTATATTGAATGATTATAAAAGAGTTTAACCCTCCCCAACCTCAAAAAGTTTTGTGCCATTCTGAGGATATTGAACATTTTTTAGCTTTAGTGCGTGATACTTTAGGCATTTTGCCAGAAAGATAAAAAAAAATACAGCATTTAATATTGTATTAAAAATATGTCAACCAAGAGTAGTGTTTTGTGTTCCACTATCACAAACAGGGCAGAAAGCTTCCATGAATATGAACAGTGATTTACTTTTCATTGATATATCATGTTTTGTTCATTACATTTTCCAGAATTAAGTCTTCATTGACAGGTCTTTTTTTTCACTATATCCTCTGAAAAGATTACTCAAATTAGGATGTTTCTCATTTTGGTAAGAAATTTCATTTTCATGAAATTCAGAATCAATGCTGTTTAATTTGATATACAATTTATTTCTGTTCATTAGTTATTTTGCAAAAAATTTCTAAACTTATTTTTTCTAAGTATAGGGGGAAAATATTTGGGCCTCCAAGTTCACTTCAATTTTTGAGGCTGGGAATGGGATTAAAGAGACCCTTATGTATAAATTGTTATTTTTTTCTGAGCACCACATTCTCTAATAAAAAAACACATCAATTTAATCTGCTACCAATGGATTTTGGTACACTTAAATATAATAAATAAAAGTTTGCATACTACAGAATATTCAATATTCTTTCCATCAACAACAGTTTTTCTTTCAGAATATATTTGCCAAAAAATTGCTTCCTTTTTTAAGAGCGAGTTTAGCAGCAGACAGCCTAATTCATTCTAAATGTTAGCTGCTTTCCTTTTGTACTTTGATTATTACCATTCTGGTGTTATTATGTTTAGACTGATGATTAGTTTACTTACTTGTCTTAAGTACCTAATAAATAGCATTGTCCTGATTCTGATTTCAAATTTAATATTAAAAACTGTTGACATACCCTGGTGCACCACTGAAGTTTAATACCGTGTGATTCTCAGCACATACTTGATAATATTAGATCATATTTTTAAAAAATATCGTTTAATCCAATATAAATTTGGTAGCTACCGTTTCTTAAAAAAAAAAATTCATATTGTTTGCATTGTAATTAACATGCTACCTAGTTATCACATTAAAGTCAATACACTTACCTTCCAAAGTTAGCAGGCAGATATTCTAAAAATGTATCATTGAGATAAAGTTCTTGAAGATTAATCAGCTGTGTGAATCCTTCAGGCAACCTAAAAACAGAAAGAAAACCAAATATAACGACTATCCATTAGTGTTGCACCACAAGTATCAAGTATAACAAGTGTGTGCTGAGAATCACACAGTATTAAAAGTTAATAGGTCAAATGGGTATGAACTTCACACAATATATAATATATATCTTCACAGATAGGGAAGCATGAAAAAATCTCACAATCCAATCTCCTGGACTTGAGACTTCTTGATTACAAGCTAGCTATTCTACCATATAAACTATGCAACTGTGCGTTCGCACTTGTAAACTTTCTTACAAATACTTCATATAGTCAAGACATTATAGTGTGCTTTTTAAACTGATGGATAACTTGGCAATTTTTATGCAACATATATAGATATTTATTCCTTGGTTACTGCCATGTAACCAGGAATTCCCAAATTTGAATCTGAGAAGCAGATGCTGTAGTTTTTTTTCCCATGTTTCTCTATCTCAGATTAATATTCTGGATTCACAACTTTGTTCTTGTCTGTAGTATATATATATATTATCATTGTGCTTAAACTATTACAGGCAAATATCTTTTGTCTGCATTAGCATATAGCATATAAATGGTAACAAGGCATACATTGATAGAACAGTTCCTATGGACTGTCCTATCAATGTATGCCTTGTTACTCGGACTAACATCCTACGATTATGAAAAAAAAAACCCGGCCTAGCACCTGAAGTCTGACTTTCAAACAAGATATACTCATCTGGAGGGTAACAGGTGAGATACCATATCAGTGTGGTCCATTAATCTCATCTTTTATCACCACTTTTTACTTATTTTTTTTCTACCCTGCTGAGGAGTGGTCAACTCCCAGGGTCTTGCTGATGATGCTGACCATTTAAAAAGTATCAGATCATCTAATGGCTTTGACCATGATTATAGATCCCAAACTTGCCTAACTATTGAGTACTATTGAAGAAAAATCTACAGCTTTTGTTTGTAGGTCGCCAGCCAAAATCAACAGATGAACAGCCTATCTTATATCAGCCGGTGGATAATCCTGAGCAGAGGGGGCAGAGCATGTACCTGAATCTTGCTTCTAGGAAAGAGCACTGCCAACCCTAAATTGGAGTAATGTGCCTCAAGTGGCCAGTTTCTCTTTTGATTACAGTTCTTGAAAAAATCTAGTTGTGAAAGTGATATCTGGTGTGGTATAAAGGTCATTAATAAATGTGTTCTGCAATAGGTGGCTTAAGCTTTCTAGCAGTGTCTGATTGGTTATTTGGGATTTTATGGCACATCAGCAACTCAGGCATACAATGTGCCAAACAAGGTAAGAAAAAAGATGATGATTCAGTGTAAGGAGAGCTATGCACCCATTCCCTATGATGATGCAGAGCACCGGCCAGGCCTAGCCCCTAAAGTCAGACTCCACCTTCTCGTGGTACAGAAAACCACTTGCATGTACTTTTGCAACAAGCACAATCTTCATCTGGACCCTGAGCTATGGCTTGGAGGTTCTATCATTCCAGTTGTGGAGGAGACCAAGTTTCTCGGTCTCATCTTCAACTGGAAACTGACCTTTTTACCCCATATCCCATCTCAGGCCCAAGTGCACATGGTCATTGAATATCCTAAGGTTATCTTCTCCCTCTTATGGTAGCTGACGTGCACTTGTCTGGTCGAAAGTTGACTACAGATCCCAGGTGTATGACACCACTTGAGATTTGGTGGTGAAGGTGCTGGACCTCCACAATCAGGGCTTCTGTGTTTGATAAATAAAATAGAAAAAATAGCTGGGCCTCTAGATGTATGCCAGTTTTTCAGGTGGGACCCTGGAAGGATTAATGGATAAACGTAAGGTTATTGATGGTGAAAATTCTGCCATGGCAAGGTTCACAGAGCATTTTAGAAACATTTGGAACAATGTCTATTCCCATTTTTTGCACTGAAGACAGATGCATTACTGCTTTAAATGTTTGACATTATTACAATCATGTTACTCTGGTTATCTCAAAATTAAAACTATATAGATTGGTATGGGCAGGTGAAATTACTGCTAAAATGCTAAAAGCTGGAAACGTTTCTATTGTCACATGGATGAAACATCAATAGAAACTCTTACGGATCATACTATAAATAATAATGAAACCTGCAACATACTGAACAGTTGTTACTGTAAGGGAAATAATAAAAAGTTTATTCTACCTAGTTTTCCTTAAGGCAATTCTCCATTTGTATTAAGAAAAACTACAACAATGGCATTGAAGTACTAAAGCCTCACAAATGCATTTTGCTTTTACCTATAATGTATCTCACAGGTGAAATTAATGGGCACAAAAATAAACCAGAAATACAGTAGGCAGCACTTAATGTGCTCATTGGTTATTATAATCAATTTTCAGGAAATAATTAAATGTTAAAAGCATTAAAAATCAATCCAAAGTGAATGCACAGTATTCCCTGTTAAGCGATTAATTTTTTTCAGAATCTATTAATTAATGTCAAAAGCATTTTTCTGCATAATCTGTTTTTATATTAACAGGAATTGATTTGTACCTGAAACTGTTTCAAATGTTTAACTTAAGTGACAAGCAAATAGATAATAATTTTCTTACTTTCCAAGAGGGTTGACACTAGCATCAATCACATTAAGGCACTTGCATCCTTTGATGTTATCTGGTATTTCTAGTACACCTAAATGACAAAAAGTCTCAAAAAATTAAACTGAACTAAACTAAAATGGAAAAATTTACTTTGATCTGCATTATCCACCTTTTCATTAAGCAATGATCAAATTCCAAGGTTTGTTAAAAATGTTAAAGCTACTCTACTGATTTTAAATGTAATTGAACAGTTAGAATCAGCATTCAACAGCATGCCAACATGCATAAGTTAAAAACCTCGAGTAAGAGAATATTCATCTCAGTCAATTATAATAACTATATATATGATATATATACACAGTTCCCCACTTTTGAAACTATAAGGGGATAAATAGATGCAAACAAATTGCAAAAGATTTGACAAAGAATAATAAAATTTTCTTCGTCGTTTTTATTTTGACATTCTATTTTTAATAAACAGCCAGTATCAAAGAATATGCATATTTTAAAGTGCTACATTTTATTAAATAATTTTGTGTACAAAACGTCAAAAAAACTCAAAGTTATGTTTTGTGTTCAACAGACTTCAATGTGGGTGACACTAGATGGTGTGATATTCATTTTCCATCCATATTCAGCTCAGCACACATGGTGTAATACTTGCAACAGCAGTAGTGATCCTTTCCTTTAAATGCTTCAAATTACAATTTTTCTTTTCAGAATTAACAATATTTTTAATGTATCTCCCCAAGAAAAGAAGTCCAATATTATAAAAGTTTGACTTCTTAGGGATCATAAGATCAGTCTATCTCTCCTAATCCAGTGATTTGAAAATTTGCCATTTCAGACATTACACAAGATACTAGAACCACCATGTGATACTAATTCCACACTATCATAATAAGGAAATTTTGAAAGTTTATTGACATTTTAGACACACAGTTAATTATTTAATAGAAAGTGAATGGGTGGACCATGGTTAAAATATGGTGTGATGGTTGACCCATTCACTTTTACTTTTCCTTAACTAGTTTTACTTTATGTTATATTTACTATTTTGGGGATTAACTTCAGTTGGGCATCACTTTACCCTTCCAATCTGGGTAAAGGAGTTGTGTATGCGCAACTCCACTTTTGATTGATAACCGCTGATGCGCACGTAAGGACACGCCCCCTCTTGCGTCATAGCTAGCACGGGATTGTAGGTTTATACAAATACTTTTCCCAGCATGCAACACACATGTCAATTGCACGCTGCTTGTATCTAAGTGATGTTAGGTCATGGAGTCAGCAATGAGAGAGTGTCAGTAGAGGAAGGAAGTTAGTAGAAATGTGAGCTTTTAGTTACTCAGACTTTTGAATTCATCAGTTTATATGGTGAGTCTTGAATTTTTTGGAAATAAACTTTGCTATATGAAATATTTTGACTTTGCTATTTTTTTTCCCTTGAGCAATGATAATTGATTTTTTTATTAAGATTTAACTTCAATAATTTGACAGTCTTTTGATTTCTTACTCAATAAGTAATGACCATATACTTAGCGAACCCTCATTTTAATTTATTTGGCAAGTTAATATTGACTGGTGTCCGATACTATCTGGAAGTTTAGTTAAATTTGGATTAGTTGAAAGGTCCAAAGAGAAGAAGTTTAACAATCTTTTGAAGTGTTACAATGGGTATTCTTCTATAATGACATTGCATTATAAAAGTGAAATTAGCATGCATGGCTACTGATCACAAGGACTCTGGTTTGAGACCTGAATAAGGCATTGGAGTTTTCTGTTTTCCTTCTATTGAAATTTCAACTTCCTTACAGATTTTCTCTATGGCATATTATATTGACAGCTCCTGTCAGACCTCTGTGGCAAGCAGCTACTTGAGAGTTAATTTACTATTATTATATTCATCAATGTATATCTTAATACTTTTGTGCTTATTGGTACAGACAACCATATACTAATTAAGGACAACTATTGTCTTTAATTAGAATTTAAAAACAAAGTTTCACTGTACCTATTTTATATAGAAAAGTTAATTATGTTATTACTATAATAATACTATAATGTTTTGGCAACTGAATTTTTTTGTTAAAGTACCAAGGGTGACATGGAAAGAGCTAAGTAACTAAATGCTGAATTCCAAAGGTAAGTAAGAAAGGAAAAAATATATATCTTAACATGGAATATCTACAAATAGAGAACAGCTCCTGTCAGACCTCTGTGGCAAGCAGCTACTTGAGAGTTAATTTACTATTATTATATTCATCAATGTATATCTTAATACTTTTGTGCTTATTGGTACAGACAACCATATACTAATTAAGGACAACTATTGTCTTTAATTAGAATTTAAAAACAAAGTTTCACTGTACCTATTTTATATAGAAAAGTTAATTACGTTATTACTATAATAATACTATAATGTTTTGGCAACTGAATTTTTTTGTTAAAGTACCAAGGGTGACATGGAAAGAGCTAAGTAACTAAATGCTGAATTCCAAAGGTAAGTAAGAAAGGATAAAAATATATATCTTAACATGGAATATCTACAAATAGAGAAAGAGAATAAAAAAGGAAACACCAGACACTTTTTTTAAGAAGATTAAAGAAATTACTGGAAAGTTCACACCTAGAATAGGAGTGATAAAAAATATTCATGGAAAAGACCTAATAGAAAAAAATGAAATTAAAGGAAGATGGAAGGAGTATACAGTATTGCATCCATAAAGATCTTCTTTACAGAAGAGACAGCAGAATGATCGACACATTTTAGGAAAAATAGTACAGTGAGGAACCGATGGTAACAGAGAGTGAAATAAGGTGGGCAGTGAATGCAATGGCAAATAGGAAGGTGCCTGGTATTGCTGGAATACCAATAGAACTGTTTAAGGAGGCAGGAGATGAGCCATTAAGGCCTTAGAGGAGGTTTGTAATAATGTGTGGAAAATATTAGCATGGCCCAAAGACAGGAAAAGGTCGACATACATTCCAATTCCAAAAAAAGGAGACTCTAGAGAATGTGCTAATAATAGAACGATTGCTCTGATCCCACACACAAGCAAAGTTTCACTTAAAATATTGCAGAGAAGACTGGAACCCTACATGGAAAGGGAATTGCCAAAAGAGCAGGCTGGATTTAGAAAGAGAAGAGGAACACGGAATCAGATGGCAAATAAACGATAGATTATGGAAAGATCAAGAGAATTTCAAAATGATATTTATCTATGTTTTATTGACTACAGTTAAGCTTTTGACTGGGTAGAACATGAAAGACTATGGAATGTACTGAGAACAATGGGTATACCTGAACACCTGATTCTTCTTATGAAAGTAATATACACAGGACAAGAGGCTACAGTAAGAACTGAATTTGGAGATACAGAATGGTTTAACATTGGTAAAGGAGTGAAACAGGGATGTATTCTGTCTCCATATTTATTTAATCTGTATAGTAAGAAGATAATCAGAATGGCAGGTCTTGATGAAGAGGAAGCTGGAATCAGAATAGGAGGCCTTAAAATCAACAATTTATGGTACACAGACAATGCCATTCTTCTAGCTGAAAGTGAAGAAGACTTGAAGAGATTGATGATTAAGGTCAGGACAGAAAGTGTGAAATCAAGCCTGAGGCTAAACGTCAAGAAAACTAAAGTTATTCAATGGGGATCTGACAGAATTTACGTTTAAAAATGACTAAATAGAGGAGGTAAAGAGATCTGAGTTCTTGGGATCAAGACTAGATAGCAGTGGAGGATGTGCAAAAGATGCAAGAAGATTAATTTTGGGCAGATCAACAATGATGAGCTTATTTAAAATAATGAAAGATACGGACATTTGTCTGACAACTACAATAATGATAGTAAAATCGAGGTGTTCCCTATGGTGATGTATGGATGTGAACGATGGACTCTTCAAAAGAGTGAAAGAAAAATTTATGCTATTGAGCTGTGGTGGTGGAGAAGACTGCTGAAGATTCCATGGACTGCAAAGAGAACTAATAAAACATTTTGGAGCAGATAAGACCTAATTGCTCACTAGAGGCCATGATGCTGAAACTTAAATTAACCTATTTTGGACAAGTGATATTAGCAGACAATTCGTTGGAAAATGCACTCATGCTGGGAAAAGTGAAGGAAGGAAGAAGGAGAGGAAGACAACATAAAAGAAGCCACAGGGATGTCCTTAGAACAACATCGAGAAGTAGCAAATATCATAAAAGAATGGATAGCTTTTGCACTTAGTCACCATGAGCCAATGCTGACTTGCCGGAACTTAACAACAACAAAATGCAAAATCCAGATAATTAGTACATTCAGATAACTGGAAGAACCTAGTCCTCAGAAATCCTGAATAACCATGCTTTCACTGTAATTCTCGCCCCCCCCCCCCCCCCCCCCCCCCTTTAAGACCAGAAAATTATAATAATATAATTAAGTCACATTAGTAGATGAACGATGGAGCTGATTATAACACTCTGGTATGAATCTGGAGAGACACGAGTTCGAGTTCTGTGGACAGGCACAGACTGGTAAGGGGGAATGAGCGCTGTAGTGTCCCAGGCCCTTATATCACAGGCCCCTGGGTACCTCATTGGAGCATGTTTTTTAATAATAATTACTGTTATTTTACAGAAATTCCACAGAATTAGAAGAAAAAAACTATTTTAGCAAACTCTGAAAAGAATAAATATTGAAATCTTGGAAAAGAAACCAAATTTTTTATTGCAGCAAGTTCATGAACATTCTTTAATGTTCACAAAGTATAACTCTGATGCACACAAAACAATACTTTAGCAATGGCTAATATGAGATGAAACATGCATAACTACAAACACAACTGCTGCCTTTCTATGAACCTTGTTGTCTCCTTAGTAGGTGGATATTTGGGAATTGAATCTGAAACTGTGTTTAAAAATCAAAAAAATATTATTGCCAACTAGACTATATATATTTTTTTTGAGCCATTATAGTAATTATGTCTATTTATTTGTGTAAAATAGCAATTTTTATTTGCAGATAAATTTTTATCTTACAAACATTTTGCAAATGAAGTAAGAAGATAAAGAAAATAAAATTGTTTGGCTTTAAAGAGCTCATTGTATAAAAAAATTAATTTGAGCAGAAATATTTTTTCTAAAAGGTACAAATCACTTGCAAAAGTTTGGAAATTACAAAGTGTTTTTGTTTCAAAGTTCTATGAATTATAAAAAAATTTCATTCTAATACATAAAACTATTCAAAAAATATATTCTGATGCAGACAAGAAATTACAGATTATAAAGCTATTATAAAAGACAATACCATTGCCAAATCATAAATATCAATGTTATCCATATAATTTGGTAATACATGTTGCAATTCAAACAATAACCTAAAGATTGTATAAATGTTCAAACAAACCATTAATAAATAATTGGATGACCTTTATTTTTTTATTACCATAGCAAATTCCTTATGCTACTGTTCAACAAGGTTTCTAAGCTCATTGTCAGTAATGATATACACAGTCGTATCAGAATAATATGACCACCTACAATACATATACTATGGTAGGTGGTCATATTATTCTGATACGACTGTGTAATGCCATGATCAAATCACTACTTCAATCAAGGGAATCTTTGTCACTGGTCTGCATTCACACTCTCATTTTCAGTCTTATTCCATTGGTGGTCAACTTAGTTATGGTTTAAAGGGACCTGGATTTGAGCCCTGAGTAAAGCATCATTTCTGTGTTGTCTTTTGCCAAGGTCTCACCTCCTTCACATACCTTTGCTATGGTTTATTATATTGTCAAGTTCCTGTCAGGCCTCTGTGGAATGCAGTTGTTTGAAGAATAAATAAATTTATTTATTATCTGTGATCAGATGACTGTGCAAGCAACTCCAAATGCTGAATCCCATTTTCAGTAAACCAACTCTTCACTGAACTTGAATGATGGTATGAAGTGCAAACTGTTCATCAAGAAATAGATTAACAATAGAAGAAAACACATCTATCTTTTGTATGGTATCCTTTTGTGAGCTGTTTCACATTAGCAGAAAAAGGTTAATTTTTTTTCAATATGTCACTGCACAACAAAGCAATTATATCCATGAGAAACACACAGTAGAGAGGAAAATGAACTATAAACAGTAGTTTCATCACTCCAGAAAATGTTATATTGCTCTAGAGTCCAGTAAGGCTCAACCTTCTTCCCATTACTTTTGCAATGATAAGGAAAATTATCTTTTATCCATTAAAAGATAATTTTATAACTTAAAGAGCTATGACACAAAAATAGCTCATTTGTAAAGGTGCTCCCAGACTTTTTTGCAAGTAGCTGTAGCTTTGCTAAGCAATAAGAAAGTAATAAAAGAATAGTTACAATTAACCAGTTTCTTATATTGCATACAAAGTATGCATGCAGCTCTCTTCATTAATTCTTATAAAATAGCACATAATAATCATTTTTAAGCATAGAAACACTGATTTGACCCCTCCCCCTTTCATTTCATTCCTGGCTTTAATAAATTATTGAATTCTCAGCATCCAGTTTCATTATTATTGACTAAACTGTTAATATGTGTGGGCATTTCATACCAGATTGCTGAATGTCACCAATTGCAAATGACAACTAATTTTCATGGGTAAGAAAAAACACTAAAATAGTGAATTCCGCTTTATCCATTATAAAATTTTTGGAAGTTAGAACTTAGGTCTTTATTATTAACAAATGTTACTGATGTTTAGTTATTGCAGTTTCATCTGTCCTTAAATAATAATTTTTCATACTTTCTATAAATTTTAAAACACAATTTCACTACATGCATTTATCAAAATTAAAACAATATCAGTATATTACAAAAAGACATACCATTTTTACTGATGTCCAATTGTTCCAAATTTATCAGAGAAGCAACAGCAGGAGGTAATGTTTGAACTTCATTGTCACTTAAATTCAATTTCCGAAGACCATGGCAGTGAAATAGGGGCTATTTTAAAATAAATAGATTTTACTACAAATTTCAATTAGTTCATCAATACTATTTATAACAGGAATTTATCATTAGTTTGCAAAAGACGATTAAGAAAAATATATTATTGAAATGAAAGGTTTCCCATCAAATATTAGTTGTGTGACTGCTTTCTAGATCAGTACAGTTCACTTGCCAATATAACTTGCTTGACAGCTCATTTTTCTGACACCTCATTACCCAACAATTAAATTAGCTGTCCCTTAGTTGTTTCAGATAATTCTCACTCACCCCTTCACATTTTTCTGAAAATTTACTGTATGCTTATTTGTCAGGTATTACATTAAACAAGGAAAGAAAAGCAAGATTAGTGTTATACTTTAAATGCAATTGGTTGGGGTTTTATGACACAAGGGCAACTGAGGTTATGCTGTGCCAAACACTTGATAAACAGTAAAAGGTTAAAGATAAAAGGTGTGAATCCCCTCAACCAAAAGTTAAAAACAGGCTAATTTTTACAATTAGCCTGTTTCTGCATTTGTTCCTTGCTGTTTTTTTTACACCTTTTTACAAGGTGTAAAAAAAAACAGCAAAGAACAAATGCAGAAACAACAAATAAACAACAAAAATATATATAGAAAAATAAACCCAGGTCAGACAAAGCAGAAACAGCAAAGCAATAAAATTACAGCCTTAAAATACACATAAAATATAAAATATTAAATACAGGAACTAAAACAGTCATCAGATAACAGATGTCCGAGTGTAAGGGGCTCAGACATACAATCATGAAAGTTAAAATACAGGTGACCTTCAAAATTAAAAATGGGGCATGCAATTACTGTAAATGCAGAAACAAAGCAAAAATCTCATTGTAACAATAATCTAATGAAACAAAACTGTCATGTAGATTTCAAAGCTACAGATTTTCAAGCTCAGAAAGGGACAAAACATTTCAAATACAGATTTTCTACAAAAAAACTCTGACAACTAATATTGTTCCCTAGTTCTTCTTAAAAA
Source organism: Ryuthela nishihirai (assembly GCA_038380435.1). Taxonomy (NCBI): domain Eukaryota; kingdom Metazoa; phylum Arthropoda; class Arachnida; order Araneae; family Heptathelidae; genus Ryuthela; species Ryuthela nishihirai. The sequence goes on along the minus strand of JAWZYU010000019.1, from coordinate 64,979,899 downwards.
CTGATGGACTGTAAATGTGTTGTGATGTGTGTGAGTGATTCTTTAACTCTTTACTCAATGGCTAACTTACAAGAAAACCCCACAGTGTACAAATATGTTGTTTGCAGTAATGAAAAATTTAAGAAATTTTCATTTGGGAATTATTCTGAAAATATAAGAACATTTTATTTTTAATGTTATGACAGTTCAGTATTGATTAATCTTATGGCATTTAGAAAAATAGGAATTTTACAATTATACTCAGCAGATGATTATATCTTTAACATCCTCAGGATGCCTTCCTTAGTAGTAGCACACATTCAAACTTCAGCAATGTGTGAAGCATTAAAGACTGCCAATAATCCTAGCATTAGTAAACAACATACTTATATACTCAGGAAACATATAGCAAAGTACTGTTCATGGAACACAAAGCAAGTGTCCAAAATAGTATTTAAAAAATATTGAGTTTGAAAACAGAAATGCAGAGTGTTTCTGAAAATTCATGGTACAGAATTAGAATTTCAATGTTAACATGCATATTCAAACAGGAAACACAGATGAAAGCAAAAGAAATTCGTAATTATTTGCTGGAAGAAACAGATTCTTGAAGAGTCAGTAATTCAATCATTGCCAATAACATTAAGGTTAACTCCATAAATATTTCACAACTGCTTGACTATTTTCCCTATCAACGTTTATAATAATTAAGCATATTTACCCTTGGAAGATCTTTAATCTGGTTTGCATCCAAGTAGAGTTCTTCCAGTGTCCTCTCAAAGCCAAAAACTTCATTTGGCACATCTTCGAGGTTAGAATGGCTGTAATCCAGGAGTCTAACATCATCATTTTCAGGACGGAGGCAGGGGCAGTGGCGCAGCACTGGGGCCATTCCACCCTATAGAAATTTTTACTATTACTATGGTTATTTAACATCTGGGGCAGTAGTACAGATCACGGGCCTCAGCCGCCATTTTGTTTTTGACGCAACGTAACAAAACGGCCCTTTTAGTTGATTCCCACAACTCCCGAGACCCTAACCCAAACAGGAGTTTCTAGAAAAAATATTTTTTTTTTCGTTACCATAGTAACAGAAAAAACCTTTTCGTTACCATAGTAACGAAAAAAAACCCCCGAGTTTACGTCAAACGCAATGCACCGTAACCATAGTAACATAAAATTGCGTTTTAAACAAACGTAAAAAAAATTAAATTACTGCAAAAAAACTTCGTAACCGTCAATTACTGAATAAAAGCTCATAAAAGTGCTAAATCCAACAAAAATAAAATGATTGCCTTCCAATATACAGTAAACCACTTCCACCATTCCCCCTCCCCTCTTTTCAAAACACAATACACCGCCGACCGAATTATAAAAAAGCCCCAAGACTGAATAATGTCCTCCAAGACAACACAAACCAAAAAACATGAAAATTGGAAACAGTGTACCGCCGACCGAAATATAAAAAAGCCCCAACACTAAATAATGTCCTCCAAGGCAACACACAACGGAAAAACAATGAAAATCGGAAATAGTGCACCGCCGACCGAATTATAAAAAAGCCCCAAAACTAAATAATGTCCTCCAAGACAACACAAACCAAAAAACATGAAAATCGGAAACTGTGCACCGCCGACTGAATTATAAAAAAAGCCCCAAAACAAAAATCTGACAAAAAAAAAAACACCTTACAGCTCAAATAACCCTCCCCTAAATTACATTGTCATTTTACCTCTGAGCCCCCACTTTTTTCCCACACCATGGGCTAAATGGCGAGATCACATGAACCCTGAAGGCTCACAAAAGGTACGGGACCCACTAGAACAGCTGTTGGGAGACAGTAACTTCCTGTCAAGGCCATCCAGCGTGTTCTTTAACGTACACAGAGTAACTCTCCCACACACAGGGACACGGCTTAACATCCTAACCGACGGACGGCGGCATTTCCAAGCCCATCGGTGTCCCCTACTATGAGCCGAGTTTGAAAATTTGCCGAGATAAATCTAAACGCTGACATAGCTCGGACTCGAACCTTGGAACTACAGATTACAAGCCTGGCGCGCTACCGACTCCGCCACTCTCAGCCCACCTCTAAATTTTTCATTCTTTCCCGACTCCATCAAAAACTGCCGTTTTTTCACACACTGACAATTCTATAATACCCAGAATTACTACATCAAAAAGTCGCCAGACACTTCCACATATTAATGATAAATCATATAACTAAGTTTAAAAGACTCCTAAATATACAACAAAATTAATAAATCACTATAATACATTAATAACTACCATACTACACGTAACTACTAAAAAACATTCAATTCACCCCAAACTATTCTAACGAAATACACGTGTTCTTTACTATCGCCATTTTCAATCCCACACGCAAAAACTTGCATTCTTTCCCCCAAGCATACTCCCCCACTACACGGGCCCCAAAATATCTTTAATAACTAATTCCATATCTTAACCAATTTTCAAAAGAAAAAGCTAGAACATATTAATTATTCGTATCCTACCTATCACTGAACACCCCCCTAATATTAAATATATAATGCACACGAACTTACCTCTAACCATATAGGTGTTATCCAAAGAAGTCATCAAGCAAAAATGGAGAAAAAAACAAACGTAACTTCACACTCTCGTCAAATCACACGTATAACACGTGACTCCACATTACCCACCGCAAAGAAACAAATCAAAGAGCTATAGGCCACCAACAGTTACGTTTCTACGTCATACTTTACAAATCGACATCATACTTTACACTTCGACGTCACACGCCACTTGAGCAATGCTATCTATCGGCTGAGAACCATAACCACTACACGGGCCGAAGCGAGGTTATTGGACTGGGAGAAACCAGATTCTTCTTCGGTTACCACAATAATTTGTTGCTGCCGTCTGCGACAGCAGCAAGTTATCGTGGTAACCGAAGAATTGTGGCAGACGGCATTTTTAGCTCTTTAGCAAATGGTAGCTAGGTAGTCACTGGAAGGAGAGCTATGCACTAATCCCCTGTGACGATGCATAGAACCGGCCAGACCTAGTACCAAATGTCCGACCCCGCCTTCTCGTGGTGCAGACCGTTAGTACCTTTCACAAGAGATACTCTCTTGTGGAAGTGAACGGAAGGGGAGGGCTGCCAGATTAGTGTGGCCTACTGATCTGGATAACTATGGCTACTTTTCTTTTTTTTCTACCCTGCTGAGGAGTGGTCAACCATACAGGGTCCTGGTGCTGACCATATAAACCTACTGGACTGGACAGATATGTGGCTCTGAGCTTCATTATGGATCCTGATTTTGCTGCACTGGTGGGCTTCTGTGGAGGGAAAATCTTCCGCTGTGTTTTCTGTTTGTTTGTGGGTTGACAGCCCCAAGTGAATAGATTCACAGGATATGTTTATCAGCTGGTGGATAATCCTGAGCAAAAGTCATCGCAGGCACCTGAACTCTTTGCTTCTATTGGCATCGTCAAATTCTACATTGGAGGAAGTCTTCCAGTGTAGATGGCTTCAGCCTTTAGTGGTGGGGGAACGGGTCTTTGCCCCATGTCTGCGATTAGGGGGCTGTTTGATATTGTCGGCATTCCCTCTCTCAATAAACATAGTTTCTTTAAACATCCCACTAACCATTTTCTCTCCATAGGTAGTTGGAATGTGAGGACTCTGCACAGAGCTTTTTCTCTTGATGTCCTCACACAAGAATTTTACCGTTATAATTTAGATATTCTCGGCTTGCAAGAGACCAGATGGACAGATAAAGGTCAGATTCTTAAAAATAATCTTAAATTTCTCTTTTCAGGGAGGGACGACAATAAGCATCACCAAGGCGTGGGTCTACTTCTCAGCAGACACGCTACCGATGCTCTTCTAGGATATGAGTGCATTAATGAAAGGTTTCTTACAGCAAAATTTCAGACAAGCGTTAAAGACTTGAATGTTATCTGCTGTTATGCCCCCACTGAGGATGCCGATGAGGATGAGAAGGATAGGTTTTATGAACAACTTCAGGATATTTTGAATTCTGTCAAGAAAGGAGATATTACCCTTGTTCTTGGTGACTTCAATGCCAAAGTTGGTACTGACTCTGACCTTTGGAGAGGAGTAATAGGCCCTTTTGGTATTGGTAGCTGCAATGGCAATGGGCAACGTCTCCTACAGGTAAGTAAACTCAATGGATTCAGAATAACTAACACTTATTACAAACACCGCGACATACATAAGTACACATGGGTTTCACCTGATGGGCTGCATAAGAATATGATTGATTACATATTAATTAACAGCAAATGGGCTAGTTCTGTTAGGAATACCAGGGCATATAGGGGAGCTGAAATTGGATCTGACCATTACCTTGTTAAAAGTGTCTTGTAACTTAAATTTAAAAAGTGTTGTGCTAAGGTTAAAAAAATTACTTTTAATACTGAAGCTCTGAAAGATCCAGTTATAGCCAAAGATTACCATGATAGATTACTTAGTCATTATGACAGTCATGGTATTCTTACTACTGAAGTTGAGGAAGAATGGGATCATTTTAAACAGACTTTTTTGGACACTAACAGTACTCTTTTAGGAAAAAAGGAGCAGAATTATCTGAGTGATAAGGCCCTTGAGCTTATTTCGGAAAGAAAGAACTGTAGGAATGTCCTTAATCAATACCCGACAAATCCTAATAGAAAGCATTACAGAGAACTTAATAAACGTGTAAACTTAATAAACTGCTAATAAGAATCTTTGGCTTGATGGTTTGGCTGACAAAGCCGAGGAAGCAGTTAGACAGCACAACAGCAGAGAGCTGTACCAGATAGTTAATGTTTTGTGTGGTAGAAAACAGACAGGTATACAAGGATTGAAGGATAAACAAGGTAAGGTTATAGAAGGGGAGGATTCTGTCATGGCTAGGTGGGCTGAGCATTTCAGTGATGTTCTAAACAATGTAGTTAGTTCTACTCCCATTGTTTCCAATGATGATAGATGCATTGGTGGCTTTAATGTTGGCCCTATAACACAATCTGAAGTTATTTTGGCTGTTTCCAAACTTAAACTACATAAATCCCCAGGGGTAGATGAAATTACTACAGAAATGCTTAGAGCTGGGAATGTTTCAGCTACCACTTGGATGACTGAAATTCTGAATATCTTTTATGATAAAGGCATGGTTCCTAAGGATTTTACCAGAGCTATTGTTATCCCTATTTTCAAAAAAGGTGATCGCAGTTCTTGTGATAACTAGGGGTATCAGCCTACTCTCTGTTCCAGGTAAAGTTCTTTCCATGATTGTGCTTAATAGAACTAAGAATCTGGTTGACAGTCAATTGCGTGATGAGCAATGTGGATTCAGAAGTGGTAGGGGATGTGCGGATCAGATATTTTCTCTTAGGCAGATTCTTGAGAAATGTTTAGAGTTTCAGAAACCTTTGGTTGCTAGCTTTGTTGATTTCAAAAAGGCTTTCGACTCTGTTGATCGCCATAATTTGTGGTTGATTGTGAGATCATATGGTATACCTTACAAGTTAGTTAACATAATAAAAGCTCTCTATAATAACACTGAGTCGTGTGTGAGAGTTGGTAAGGCTTGTAGCAATTGGTTTAGCATTACTTCTGGTGTTCGACAAGGGTGCATTTTATCTCCTTTCCTCTTTAGCTTGGTTATTGATTATGTTATGCGAAATTCACTTCAAGGGAAAGATTTTGGCCTTAAATGGACTGGAGATACGAAAATTTCTGATTTAGATTATGCTGATGATTTAGCCCTTTTGGCAAATGATGTTGATGAGATGAACTCTTTCATTCGAGCTGTTGATGAGACTGGTAGTAGAGTAGGTTTGGTTATAAACAGAGAGAAAACTAAAGTGATGAATAATTGGTCAGGCAGGCTGTGATTCAGTTAATCTGAATGGTTGCAGTCTTGAGCAGGTGTCACAGTTTAATTATCTTGGGAGCTATGTAACAGATAATGGTGACGTGCGGCATGAGATTAACAGACGAATAGGGATTGCTGCCGGGAATTTTAAGAATCTATGGAGAGTGTGGAGAAATAGGCGTATACACCTAAAGATTAAAATTAGACTGTACAATAGTTTGGTTCTTTCTAGGATTAGTTATGGTAGTGAAACTTGGACACTTTGTAAACAAGATAACAAGAAACTAGATGCTTTTGATTCCAGATGCTTACGCAGTATCTTGGGCATTAGGTGGTTCAACTTTGTAACTAATGATGAGGTTAGGCAAAGGAGTTTGCAACCTCCTTTAAGCAGCATATTGTGCAGAGAGAGACTCCGTTGGTTTGGCCATGTTGCCCGTATGAATAATTATAGATTGGCGAATAGGGTTATGAACAGCGTGCCTAAAGGCCTCAGAAAGAGGGGGAGACCTAAGATGCGATGGGCAGACAATGTCAAACAGTACCTTGTCAGAATTGGTGTGCAGTGGCCAGATGCAGTAGATGTAGTTCAGGATAGACTTGCTTGGAGAACTAAATTGCACGGTCTGGTTGGACCTCCGTAGCCCATGGCTGCTTGAGGATGATGATGAGCACCAGTAGATCTAAATTCGATGACGGCATTCACCTGCGATGAATGCCGTCTGCGACAAGAGATAAAAGCTCAGATTCGTGCGATCCGTGATTCTACAAGCAAAACAAAAGAGACTACTTACATGCTCACAACCCGTCCACAACCAGCCGCTCGTTCAACCGTGAGAGTGTCACAGCACACGGCAACCAAGTCGATTATTGAATCACGTACTCTAATGTCAGATCATTACAGGCGGTTTGAGGTAAGACAACGCTGACGTCTGTGCACTTAAAGCGCAAAACACATACAGACCTCACAATTATCGCTTTCTTCGATGCGAACAACTATTTTCCGCTACATTTTTTCTAACGTCAATATACGAAGTTGATAGAAATTTCGGATTCTAGAGTCTGAACGAAGTACCCGAAAGACGCGTATGACCTCTTCACCTCAATGGAGGGAAACTTAAGTAATGGCTAGGAGGACAAAGCCTCTAGAGACCGAAGTGATGAAAGAGAAGGGGGATATGGGTGACACACATACTTTCAGGATTAACATTTTGCTATCGACTACAATGATAGCGATAGAATACAGGCAAAAAAATGCTCGAAAGATATACATAATCAACACTCATAAATAAATTTTTTATGGTAAACTATCCATTATATCTAAATACACCATGTTGAAAAAAGTGTCCGGACACTTCCATGTTATGTAAATGGAAAGTCACTTCCAAAGCTCACTAACATTGAAAATAATTTTTTTACGCAAAAACTGTTATTGGCGATAAGTTGTAGATGTCACTCAAATCTCTAAATATATTTCCCGCAATATTCGTTTAATATTTAAAGAATGAATGGAAGCTGAAGCTCTTTTTATCTTCAACTTTTGACACTTGTGAAAAAATACTTCCAATAGATAAAACACAACTCTTGTAACAATTTGTTCATTAACATAAATTAAATATCTGAAGTTTGACGATTTTGTAAGATTTCATCAATTTGGAGGCAATGTGACAGTGTCGTCTGCTGTTAAATGGTCCCGCTTCAATGATTCTTTAAATATTGATCGAAGATTGTTGAAAATTGACATTCTCACATTGCCTCCAAATTGATGAAATCTTAAAAAATTGCCATACAAACTTCAGATATTTATGTTAGTGAACAAATTGTTATAAGAGTTGTGTTTTATCTATTGAAGTATTTTTTCACAAGTGTCAAAAGTTGAAGATACATGCTTCAGCTTCTATTCATTCTTTAAATGTTAAACGAATATTGCGGGAAATATATTTAGAGAGATTCGAGTGACATCTATAATTTATCTCCAAATAACAGTTTTTGTGTAAAAGATTTATTTTCAATGTTAGGGAGCTTTGAAGTGGCTTTCCATTCACATAACATGGAAGTGTCCGGACACTTTTTTCAACATAATGTATATGGAGGATTGAGAGTGACTGGCGGCGACTGGCAGGGTCCACGCTAATTCTAACTATGATGCAGAAATGGTAGAGCTGTGAACATTTGCACCTAGGAAATTTGTAGAGCTCGGAAAATATCAGAAATTTTACTTCCTTCAAGATCAAATAGTGATCATGTAGAGGTCAAACCTTGATATACGGGTACTAGAAACGTGATAATTGGTGCCTGCTTGTGTTTCGAACTGTAGATGTCGGAAACGTTACGAAACTTCGGATCTAGTGAGTCCTTCGAGGTGAAATTTAGATCTACCGGTGCTAGAGAGCTAAAAATTAGTGAATAGAGATATTTCGTTTCGGGTCGTAGATTTGGGTAACGTTATCAAATTTTCGATCTGGAGAGTACGTCGAGGACAAAGGTCAGATTCAGTTCCCGTTGCTAGAGAGCTAAAATAAGGGTATTTCAGGTCCCAGATTTCGAAAACATTGTGAAATTTTGAGTGATGAGTCTTTCGAAGTCTAATTTCTATATAACGTTGCTAGAGAGCTAAAAGTTGGTGAATAGGCTATTTTGAGCAGTAGAACTCAAATATTAAGAATGTTCAGATTTGGTGTCGCGTTCAAGGTCAAATGATGGGTCGTAGTGACGGCTAGAAATAAAGAGGTGCCGAAGGCCTGATCGATTTCTAGTCAAATATATAAAGACGATTGTGAGTGACTGACGAGACAGGGGATCACGCTAATTCTAAGTACGATGCAGAAATGGCAGAACTCTGAAAATTTGCACCTATGGGTAACCCGTGTCGTAAATCTCGAAAAAAATGCGAAATTTTACTTCCGTGTCGTTCAAGGTCAAACCTTGATCTACGAGCGCTAGAAAAGTGAAAATTGGTGTCTGGAGGAGTTTTGGGCTGTAATTGTCGGAAACGTTATGAAATTTCAGGTAAGGAGGGTCCTTCAAGGTCAAATTAAGATCTATTGGTACTAGAGAGCTAAAATTTGGTTCCATGGTGGTATTTTGGGTCATAGATCTCGAAAATGTGAAATATTGGTTGCAATGGGTCCCGCAAAGTCAAAGATAGGTTTACCAGTGCTAGAGAGCTAAAAAAAATGGGGCCTGGGGAAATTTTGTCTTGCAGATCAGAGCAAATTGGGGAAAATTTGGATGCGTGGGTTCTTCGAGGTCAAAGGTCAAATTTCAATATACCGGTGCTGGAGAGGTGAAAATTGGTGAATAGGGTTATTTCAGGCAGTAGAAATCAGAAATAAGAGGAATTTTCAGACCTGGTGGAGTGACGGGCTAGAAATTAAGAGGTGCCAAAGGTACCGATTGATTTCTAATACTATATACAGGGTGAATCTGAAAAAGTGGGCAAAACTTTATGGGGTAGTAGAACGCAGCTATAAGAGCAATATTCGTCATAGAATGTATGGTCGGAACGCAAGCGGTGAGAAGTTAAAAGGTAGTTTTCCACTGTCACATTTAAAGAATGAACACAAGAAGGAGAGGAGATACTTCAGAAAACATTTTATTAACAGGAATGTAATTGAGGTACATGCTCAAAGAAATTGCTCAAAAGAGCTGTCCCCAGCTGTAATGCAGGCTTCACACCTGCGGGATAGGGACCGATGCACATTTGCGAAGACACCAGGCATTTCCCGAATATCGCCGACAACAACGGCGATCCTGGCGACTAGATCCATATCGGTTTCAATGGGGCACTCGTAGATTAGGCTTTTCATATGGCCCCACAGGAAAAAGTCCAAACACGAGAGATCCGGCGATCTTGGTGGCCAAGCTATGGGACCACCTCGACCAATCCATCGCCCTGGGAACGTTGCATGTAAAGTGTTCCGCACATCTAAGCTGAAGTGTGCAGGCGCACCGTCGTGCTGGAACCACATTCTCGACCTGCTGGGGGTTGGAATCGGACGCAGCAGCTCTGGCAACACCTGTCGTAGGAATGTGTTATACGATTTGTCGTCCAGATGGTGTGGCAGGAGGTATGGGCCAACCAAATGGTCATGGAGGATCCCTGCCCAAACATTTACGGAGAACCGCTGCTGGAACGAATGAGGACGTGAGGCATGCGGGTTCGTAGATGCCCATGTGTGTGAATTGTGGGTATTCAAAACACCCCCACGGGTGAAAGTGCACTTGTCCGTAAACAGAACATGTGCACCAAAATCCAGCTGCGCTGCATTCTGCTGGAGGTACCAACGTGCGAAATCGACACGTGGCTGATGGTCCACCGGTGACAACGCTTGTACCTTCTGCGTACGATAGGGGTGCATTCCTTCCTCCTGTAGCATACGGCAAACCGACATTTGGGACACGTGTACTGCACGGGAAACCACTCACGTGCTACATCCCGGTCGCTCTTCCACCCTATGCAGAATGTCCTCTGCAAGTTGCGGCGTCCTGACACTCCTTTCACGCCCTGCGTCTTGCTTGGCTGCGGCGAAGGATCCCATTTCACATAGCCACCGATGCAAACGCTCGAAGGTTTTCCGATCTGGAGTGCATCTCATCGGAAACCGGTCGCGGTAACGTACACAAAGTGCATATCTGCCATTTCGTGGTTAGTATAACCCAGCCATCCTCTCGACAATCCACGGTAGAAATGCCGTTGGGTGCGAGGACCGACCCTTTTATACCATTTCCAACGCCACCTAGCAGCTCGCCGTTTGCGTTCCGCCCATACTTTCTATGACGAATATTGCTCGTACAGCTGCGTTCTACGACCCCGTAAAGTTTTGCCCACTTTTTCAGATTCACCCTGTATATAGACGATCGTGACTGATTGATTGGACTGACTTGACAGGGATGTTAATTCTAATTATGAAGCAGAAATGGAAGAGCTTTTAAAATCAGCACCTAGGGGTAATCCAGGTCATAGATCTCGGAAAAAATTTCGAAATTTGAACCTTAACTAGGGTTACCGTGTCATGACTCTCTAGTCCTCCAAAAGGAGGGCACGTTCTCCTTTTTTCATCTCATGTCCTCTCGGAAGTTTGAAAAAACATGAAATAGTTCTTTTTTGTATAAACACACAACAGATTTTAAACTACACGTAAAGCACTGTTTTTTTTTTCACTTTCCTTTTTAAATTACTTGGCCAACGACCATAATTTACTGTCAACCATGCAATAATATTACTGTAAAGCAAATCATGAATGCTAACTTAATGCCCTTAATGTTGCAGAAGTTACTATTTTCTGTAATCTCTGTAATCTCAATATTAGCAGTTTACATGCCAGACTGAAAAAAAAAGTATGTAATTGAGAAAATTACACAAAATCTTATTTCTGCCTAGGGATAGATGGAGCTATGAAAGTTAACAGCAGATTTTTTTATTTGCAACATAAAGGACAGCGAAGGAATTAAAAAACTACTCCTAGTTTGTATAATCCTTATGATACAAGAGCATACCTTACCAAGACCGAAGTCACTACTGATCACTACATAAGTCAAAGTTAATAAAAACACACAAAGTTTTGTCTTTTGGAATAACCACTATGCCACTTAAGGCGAAATGACTCTTATTTGATTTCCAAGTAATAATAAAATTCGGCACGTTATATAATTTTAAAGTGTACTGAATAATAAGAATTGTTTTTTTTCCTAACCGAACTGTTAATCGGTACTTGAAATGAAACTCAGCAGAAAAAACTCATTTCACATATTGAAAGCATGTTCTCCTTTGTCCTCCATTTCTTGCTTTTTTTCCTTTTAGAGCAATGGCCTTTGGTAACCCTACCTTCGACGTGCCCTTCAAGGTCAAAGAACAGTCATGTAGATGTAAAACCTTGATATACGGGTGCTAGAAACATGAAAATTGGTGCCTGGGGGGGGGGGGGTTTCAACTTGATGATGTTAGAAACGTTATGAAATTTCAGATCTAAAGGGGCCTTTAAAGTCAAATTTAGATCAACTAGTGCTACAGAGCTTAAAATTGGTGTCTGGGGGTGTTTCGGGTTGTAAATCTCGGAAACATGAAATTTCGGATCCGGAGGGTACTTTGAGGTCAAAAGTCAAATTTATTTCTACCAATGCTAGAGAGCTAAAAATTGGTTCATCGGGGTAGTTTTGGTTGTAGATCTCAGAAATGCCAAATTTTAAATGTGATTGGTCCTTTGATGTCAAATTTTGATATACTGGTGCTGGAGAGCGAAAAATTGCTGAATAGGGCTATTTCAGGCAGTATAACTCAGAAATAAGAGCAATTTTCAGATCCAGTGTTGTGTTCAAGTTGAAATGTGTTCGACTGACAGGCTATAAAATCAAGAGGTGATGAAGGCACTGACTGATTTCTAGTATTATATATAATTCCTGCAGACAGATTTCACGAGACCCTGATTAGAGCATTATATGTTGTAAGAAAAAATTATATTCTAAAAACACCAAAACATGTTCTAAAATTAGTTGGATAAAAACTGTCCGAGTGTAAAGGGCTCCAACGGCAAATGGTGAGCTAAAACACATTCGATGTTCAGAATTAAAAGCAATACAGTTGATTAAAATATGAGGAATGGTGTCGCAAAAGAATGCCTTATAAATCCACGCGTATGTGGAGCCCAACAAGTACAACTTCCACCTTTGATATTTGCAAAAAGACTTCCATAGTTTAGAACAAGTTACACAAACTGTACAAATGAGTTTGCCAATACAGTGGAGCCTCTACTTCCGTTAACATCGACATCCAATATGGAAAGTAAATCGGTTCCTGAGAATAAGAGGTTTCGTTTTAAGGACCAATGATATTTGCAGGCATCCGAGGACTGGTAAGGTACGCCAGGATCTGCAGCGTCCCGGACCTTTAGTGTAGCTGGCCCCTGGGACTTCATAGGAGCAGGATTTTTAATAATAATTCTTATTTTACGGAAATTCCACAGAATCGGGGAAAACCTATTTTAAGCTCACGAACGAACTCTCAAAAGAATAAGTTGGGTTGTTTTACCTCTGAGCGGCACTTTTTTGCACACCATGGGCTAAATGGCCAGGTCACATGGACCCCGAAGGCTCAGAGAAGGTTGGGGGAGGGGACCCACTGGAACAGCTGTTGGGAGACAGATGGTAGCCTCCCGTCAAGGCCATCCAGCGTGTTCTTTAACGTGCACAGGGTATGGCTCTCCCGCACACGGGGCCACGGCTTAACGTCCCATCCGACGGACGGCGGCCTTTCCAAGCCCATCGGTGTCCCCTACTGACCGTGGGCAGGGCGGGGGAAATTTTGCGGAGATAAATCTCAACGCTGACCCAGCTGGGACTCGAACCTGGGAACTACAAATTACGAGCCTGGCGTGCTACCGACTGAGCTACCCCCGCCCCACACTTCTAGGGAGTTGGGAAAATGCAACCTTTTTGAGAGATTAACAAAAGATTATTTTTGAGTTCAATAGTTACTAACGAAATATGACGATTTATAGTTTTCATATCCTCCAATGGGCTTTAACTGACATCGTTAGAGGGTGCTACAGAGAGAAAATGTAAAACTGGATGTCAGAAATACTTTTGGTAGAATGTGTTGGTCAAGAACAGACAGATACCAGATAACTTACTAATGGAAAAATAATTTATATATAATAATGTTTTAATTACTCTTAGTTAAAATTCGACCAGATGTATTTATTTTTAAAAAGTTAGTACTTAATTTTCAAATCTTCAACAATATTTTAATATAGTAACAATTAACAAATTATTTCATTTTATATACACTGAATGGAATGAGAAAAAGAAACGTTTTTACATTTTTGAGGAATAAATGAGAAATTCTTTTTGCCTCTTATAGAGCTAATAATATATTATTATTTACATCATCACGCATTAGTACGAATTACTACTATTAAAGGGTGCAAAAAGTTCGGAAAGTAAAAAACATTATTTCCTTTGAAAAGAAGCATTCTATATTCGCCAAAGTCGATATGTTATTCTGCCAGTTTTAAATTAGATCACCGGAAAGTTAATTCATACCCCCTGAGTTCGTATGAATCAGTTACAAATAAAGTACAAACTGTAATTATATCCCAAATTCTTGTTAGCTCGTTTTCAAAAAAACGAACTATTTCTTTTACTTTATCGCTGTTTTTCGCCTGTCGGTCTATGGACATCCATGTACTTTGTGTTTAGTGATAAATAAAAAATTACTTGTGTTGAATAGATACTAGCGAAGCATTATGATTCATATTTCTGAATATCTCAATATTGTCACTAGGGGGCAAAAAGATCGAAAATAACAAAATTTTAAAACACTACTGTATAATATCTACTCATGCTAGAGATATGAAATCTGAGCTGTAGAGGGAGTTTTACATCTTAGAGGCACTTTTTTGAGTATAATAGGCTAAATAGCCAGGTCACAAAAACCTCGAGAGCTCAGAGAAGCTTGAGGAAATGAGATCCACTGGACAGTTGTTAGGATTGGGTTGTTTTACCTCTGAGCGGCACTTTTTTGCACACCAAGGGCTAAATGGCAAGGTCACAAGGACCCCGAAGACTCAGAGAAAGTTGGGGGAGGGGACCCACTGGAACAGCTGTTGGGAAACAGATGGTAGCATCCCGTCAAGGCCATCCAGCGTGTTCTTTAACGTGCACAGGGTATGGCTCTTCCGCACACGGGGCCACGGCTTAACGTCCCATCCGACGGACGACGGCCTTTCCAAGCCCATCGGTGTCCCCTACTGACCGTGCGCAGGGCGGGGAATTTTTGAGGAGATAAATCTCAACGCTGACCCAGCTGGGATTCGAACCTGCAGTTGTTAGGAGACAGATGGAAGCAAAGCCTCCCATCAAGGCCATCCAACGTGTTCTTGAACCTGAACAGGATATGACTATCCCGCACACGGAGCCCACGGCTTTACATCCCATTCTAAGGGCAGAGGCTTTTCCAGTGACCGAGGGCAGCGTGAGGTTTCAATAAACAATAATATCCCATCAAGCAGCTGCTTTCCACAGAGGACTGACAGGAACCTGTCAATTTATACGCCATAGTAGAAGGACCTCAGCAGAAAGACAACAAACATCCATGCCTTACCCGGGGCTCGAACCAGGTCCTTGTCAGGACCATCCAGCATGTTCTTTAAATTGCACATATAGTTTTTGACTCGTTAGTTTTTTTTTTTTCATGGATGGTAAATATACAATGCAAAACAATTTTTGCGCTAAATTTGGACTATCAATCCTAAACTAGGCTACTAACGCGGTGTACCGAACGAGAACTTTTAGCAGAAATTTTCCCACACACTTCAACCAAAGGTGCGAAAATGTAAAGGATTATAATGAACTGTAATGTTTTCAATGCTAAAGAACAGAAATTTGATTTTTAATGTTTTACATGTATAGAGCAGAAACAGCACTTTTCCTTTTTCAAATTAGATGAAATATTTACGAATCATTTAATGACGATTAGACTGTTTAGGTATCATGATGACAATGGGTATAGAGGATAATTTGTCTTGAACAGGGTGGGATCTGAACTCACGACTTCTTGATGATATCGACCCACCACGACATACATAAATACACATGGTTTCACCCGATGGGTTGCATAAGAATATGATTGATTACATATTAATTAACAGCAAATGGGCTAGTTCTGTTAGGAATACCAGGTCATATAGGGGAGCTGAAATTGGATCTGACCATTACCTTGTTAAAAGTGTCTTGCAACTTAAACTTAACAAGTGTTGGGCTCAAGTTAAAAAATTTACCTTTAATACTGAAGCTCTGAAAGACCCAGTTATAGCCAAAGCTTACCATGATAGGTTACTTAGTCATTATGACAGTCAATGTTTGCTTACTACTGAAGTTGAGGAACAATGGGGCCATTTTAAACAGGCATTTTTGGAAACTAACAGTACTCTCTTTTAAGAAAAAAGGAGCAGAGAAGACAGAATTATTTGAGTGATAAGGCACTTGAATTTATTTCAGAAAGAACTGTAGGAATGTCCTTAATCAATACCTAACTAATCCTAATAGAAAGCATTACAGAGAGCTTAATAAACGTGTAAAGGATCAGTTAGCTACTGATAAGAATCTTTGGCTTGATGGCTTGGCTGACAGAGCTGAGGAAGCAGTTAGACAGAACAACAGCAGAGAGCTGTACCAGATAGTTAATGTTTTGTGTGGTAGAAAACGGACAGGTATACAGGGATTAAAGGATAAACAAAGTAAGGTTATAGAATGTGAGGATTCTGTCATGGCTAGGTGGGCTGAGCATTTCAGTGATGATGTCCTAAACAATGTAGTTAGTTCTACTCCCATTGTTTGCAGTGATGATAGATGCATTGGTGGCTTTAATGTTGGCCCTATAACACAATCTGAAGTTATTTTGGCTGTTTCTAAACTTAAATTTCATAAATCCCCAGGGGTAGATGAAATTACTACAGAAATGCTTAGAGCTGGGAATGTTTCGGTTACCACGAAATTCTGAATCTCTTTTATGATAATGGCATGGTTCCTAAGGATTTTACCACAGCTATTGTTATCCCTATTTTCAAAAAAGGTGATCGCAGTTCTTGTGATAACTATAGGGGTATCAGCCTACTCTCTGTTCCAGGTAAAGTTCTTTCCATGATTGTGCTTAATAGAATTAAGAATCTGGTTGACAGTCAATTGCGTGATGAGTAATGTGGATTCAGAAGTGGTAGGGGATGTGTGGATCAGATATTTTCACACTTAGGCAGATTCTTGAGAAATGTTTAGAGTTTCAGAAACCTTTGGTTGGTAGCTTTGTTGATTTCAAAAGGGCTTTCGACTCTGTTGATCGCCATAATTTGTGGTTGATTGTGAGATCATATGGTACACCAGACAAGTTAGTTAACAGAATGAAAGCTCTCCATAATAACACTGAGTCGTGTGTGAGAGTTGGCAATGCTTGTAGCAATTGGTTTACCATTACTTCTGGTGTTTGACACGGGTGCATTTTGTCTCCTTTTCTCTTTAGTTTGGTTATTGATTACGTAATGCAAAATTCACTTCAAGGAAAAGATTTTGGCCTTAAATGGGCTGGAGATAAGAAAATTTCTGATTTAGATTATGCTGATGATTTAGCAAATGATGTTGATGAGATGAACTCTTTCATTCGAGCTGTTGATGAGACTGATACTAGAGTAGGTTTGGTTATAAACAGAGAGAAAACTAAAGTGATGAAAACTGGTCAGGCAGGTGTCACAGTTTAATTACATTGGGAGCTATGTAACAGATACTGGTGATGTGCGGCATGAAGTAACAGACGTATAGGGATTGCTGCCGGTACTTTTAAGAATCTATGGAGATTGTGGAGAAATAGGCGTATACACCTAAAGACTAAAATTAGGCTGTATAATAGTTTGGTTCTTTCTAGGGTTAGTTATGGTAGTGAAACTTGGATGCTGTGTAAACAAGATAACAGGAAACTAGATGCTTTTGATTCTAGATGCTTACGTAACATCTTGGGTATTAGGTGGTTTAACTTTGTAACTAATGATGAGGTTAGGCAAAGGAGTCTGCAACTTCCTTTAAGCAGCATAATGTGCAGAGACACAGCTGGTTTGGCCATGTTGGCCGTATGGATAATAATAGATTGGCGAATAGGGTTATGAACAGTGTGCCTAGAGACCTCAGAAGGAAGGGGAGACCTAGGATGCGGTGGGCAGACAATGTCAAACAGGACCTTGTTAGAATTGGTGTACAGTAGCTGGATGCAGCAGATGTAGCTCAGGACAGATATGCTTGGAGAATTAAACTGAAATGAATTAAACGAAAATTCATTTCGGATATTCCGTAGCCCATGGCTGCTTGATGATGATGATGAAGGAGCTCAGAGATCAGAGCACCTCACGTCATAAGGAGGTCGTGAGGTCGCATCGAACTCGGCTCGACAATTTTTCCTCTACACTCATTGTCATCATGATACTTAAACTGCATAATAGTGATTAAATACATAGTAAATCAATGATGTGCTGTGAATTAATTTGTGTAATATACGTAGATACATTTTACTTAGATTTTTAGTTTTCCAAGTAAGAAAACTTTAGAACAGAGAGAACAACTGTTCGGGATTAGAATCTAAAATTGAAATATTAATATTGAACTTTTCATTAAATGATCGCAATTTAAATAAAAATTCATTTTCAGATATTCGTTCTTGACCTCTAAAACATTCTCGGTACAGCAGCTTCGGTTTTCCGGACTGCTATACCGAGGGCAATCTTACTAAACAAATCAATTAAATTTTAGTTCTTCCAAAACAACAGCGGAAATATTTCTTTTCAATAATACAAAAACCAGAAAAAACAGCCAGTTTTAATACCGAAGTATATATAACCCGATGATAAAGTTCTAATACAGGTTTTCAAGTTCAGCTATTTTTATAACTGGCGAATATGATAGCACTTCATTCTGGAATCGTAGAAAAGTCACGCCATTTATCTCCCCGCGGTAGAGCCCATGGTAGAAGAGTCAGTGAGCTGTGAAGCGATGCCGAGGGAGAAGCCCGAGGTAGCTCAACTGGTCGGTGTGACATTCCCCACAGCCACGGGAGCTCGCTAGGCGGACTGATAGGCGAGGAGCACGAGATAGGCGTTTTGCGTCCACGGTTGCGTCATGTTGACGTCAACGCCAGTCCCACTACGTCTTTGGTCTCCGGCTGCTTTCTCCGATCGGGAGCAATGTTGTGAACGTCGATATATTGATCAGCGTTCATAAAAGAACCTTCACAAATCCCTCTACATTTTTCTGACCTTTCGTTGAACTGTACAGTAATAAAAGAATCGGCCAGTGTCAGATTTATACTTTCTTCAGGTTTTTATGAACTATAAAACGAGCTATTTCCAGTTGTTCTGTTCTCACGGTCGAGAATGGATGTTTCAATATGGGTGTTCAGCTTCTCTGCTTTGTGGAAAGTTCCTAAAACTAAGGTCTACAATTTTCGTTTTCCAGAGAAATAGAAGTAATGAATAAATTTTAGAGGGCTTTATCAGCCTTTACAAATCAGATGTTTTATTTCAAATCTGCTAGCTATTTCATTAAAATCTTGAAAAGTTCAAGATCAATTTTTTTTCTAAATTATACTAAAGTCCAGAAAAATATTACGAGCATAAAAGTGTTGAAATCTACAAAATTATTTTTGTAAATTTCTAGAGAACCTTTTAAGACGTAAATTACTATCTTCGTTAATCATCTACATCAGTGGTTCTCAACCTTTTATGCTTCACGTACCCCCCCTGGAAATGTGTAACTGGCGTACCCCTTGTATAGATAGATAAAACTATATAGTATAACAATGGGAATAAAATAAAACATATATATATAAACAACATATATCTAGCGACTTTTGAGCTCTCACGGCGTACCCCCAAAAATTTTACCACGCACCCCACGTTGAGAACCTCTAATTTACATAATAAGAAAAAAAATAGTACTTTTAAAACTCCTATAATTAAATGTGGAGCTTATGCCTTATAACGTTAGGAAATTGTGAACATATTACTTGACTACAGAGTATATAAATGATCATACAATAGACATTAGGTTTCTAAATCCTTAGTAAAGCACTCCCAACAAATCACCCCCTCCCCCATCAATATTTACCATCTCCAACAGAAATTATTATTCAGTAATAAAATTGTAAATTTCAGCTTAAAATTTCTTTTTGACATTTGAAACTTAGAAACTGAAATGCGAAAAAAGTTTAGATCAAGAGTACACAACTCAAACATGGACTGGGCAAGAAACAACTTGGAATGAAGCAGATCCTAGTTATTATATATGCATAGTCGCAGACGGGAGAGGGCGCAATGGAATATATGAATACCTCCTTTCTCAAATTGAGATCTAATGTAAAGCAAACAGCTCTTTATCTATTAGCTGGAGTGCTCATCATTACTTATTCTAAAATTACCCCTCAAGCAACTGCCACAGTCTGAGAGAAGCCCGTCAGTGAACACATCATAGATCTGTGAGAAAGGCGAGACCTGAAACCCAATGAAGGTAACATCTATGCCTTATCCTGGGTTCGAATCCTGGTGCCTTTGATCAGTTACCAGCCTGCTAACTACTCAGTTACAGGGAGGGAGGGAGTGCCTGCCAACTTACCTGCATATGCAAAAAAAAAGAGGTACGCAATGTCAAATAGGGCCTTGTTAGAATTAGTCTGCAGTGTCCAAATGCAACAGCCTGCACATAAGTCAGGATAGACTTACTCGGATACCTAATTGCATGGCCACTTAAAAAGCTATCGGGCACATTTAGAAAACTGACATTCCATACTAGCTAAACGTACCCGGCGCTGCCCGGGTGTCACTTTTAACCTGTACATTCTTATTTTCACTGCAGAATATAAAAAGGTAAATTTTGTAAGACCCCCCCCCCACCACCCTCGATACTTTAGCACAGATTTTCAACAGAAAGAAATTTTCCCGGATCGTTGTTGACATCAGCGAGCACTCATCATAGCCCGTGGCTGTTTCTGGGTAACATATGGAGATTTTATTTCCGTTACCACAGATTTTGCCGCCCTATGGCTCCCGTGATATTCGTTCGCACGGTCCAAATTTCCTGCACAGCGTCCCCCGTGTGGTCCGGTGATTGGTTTGAAAAACAGGTTCTCACTTGGCCCTTGGCTTCGCTTCTATATAAATTGTGACAGCTCCAGTCTCACTTTTAATCTACATATTCTGTTGTTTCCAGCACTAAAGGTTAGTTTTGTGAGAACATACTGTGCTTCTGGCAAGCCCCTCTTTTGGACTTTCGACCTGAAATTTGGCACTGCAATCCGGACCACAACCTGAAACATTCTCTGAAAATTTGGGGCGTGTACGTTGATTTCCCGATGAATTATGGATGCCACAAAAGGACTTATTATATAGATGTGTAACTGAAAGAGAATTTGTTGAAAGTCGATATGATAAGTGAACAAACTATCAAAACTTAATTGTTGACTGAACAATAGAAGCACTGATCATGCTATAGACAAGAATACAGCAATTTCCAGCAACACGCGGAATGAGTAATCAGTCCGCGAGTAATAAAACATAATCTATAGAATAAAAAGTGTCTGTCTGTGGCAGCCATAACTCATCGGGAAATCAACGTACACGCTTCAAATTTTCAGAGAATGTTTCTGGTTGTGGTCCGGATTGCAGTGCCAAATTTCAGGCCGAAAGTCCAGGGGGGGGGGGGGGGAGGAGAGGGTTTGCTAGAAACAAAAATATTTACTGTGCTATTCCTACGGGAAACGAGAATCGCTGTAAAATTTACTGCCATTTATTGCTCCCTAACTCTGAAAGTGAAGCCGTCCCGTGGCCGAGTGGTTAGCGCGCTTGGCTACTGATCTACGGGACCTGGGTTCGAGCCCCGGGTAAGGCATGGCTGTTTCTGTCGTTTTTCTGCTGAGGGCCTGCCATCCTCTCAGACCTTCTTACTGTGGCATATAAACTGACAGGCTCCTGTCAGACCTCTGTGGCAAGCAGCTGCTTGAGGGGGTATTTTTTTTATTTTTAACTCTGAAAGTAGAGTTAAAATAACATTTAAATCTGCTGCTGTTGCCAGATTCCCCATATTTCCAAAGGCATTATTTAGGAGTTCCATTGCAGCTAGGGACTTGATTTTTTAACCAAACATGGGGTCCGGCAGGGGAACCCGCCTACGAAATTTGGGATCTTTCAAGTAAAGTACTTCGGGAATTACAGAATGCCAAAATCTGACGAAATAAATATCTCGATCGTTTGCCACGGGCTTTGAGAGAGAACGCCAGGTAGGCAATGACCTTTGCAACACCGGGAAATTCTTCGTGTTCAAATTGTGAAAAAATGTCGGGAGGGGGGAGGATGCTAACAAACTAACCATTTGTGCAAGAAACAACAGAATATGCAGATTATAAGTGAGACACGAGCTGTTACAATTTGTGTAGAAACGAAGTCACGGGCCAAGTGGGAACCTGATTTTTAAACCAATCACCGGGCCACACGGGGGACGCTAATGCAGGAAATTTGGACCATACGGACGAATATCACGGGAGCCATAGAGTGGCAAAATCTGTGGTATCGGAAATAAAAATCTCGATAGCTTACGCAGAAACTAAGACACGGGCTATGAGAGAGCTCGCTGACGTCAACAACGGGCAATTTTCTTCCTGTTGAAAATCTGTGCTAAAGTGTGGGGGGGAGGGGGTACTTACAAAATTTGCCTTTTGTGCACTGAAAATAAGAATATACATATTAAAAGTTACACTCGGGCAGCGCCGGGTACATTCAGCTAATAATAAATAAAATTTCGTTTTGAAATGAAATTCTTCCAAAAGTTTTTTTTTTTTCAATATTCCTTATCATATCAAATTTCTTTTTAATACAGAACTGAACTCGTGTTTTGTATTTTGCATAGGAGGGAATATGCAAAAATAAAAAAACATTCAAAATGTTCGTTAATGTGCATAAACAAATGCATAATAGCTCTCCTAAATACAGCGCCACGACGTAACGTCCCATCCCATGGTCGTCGGCCTTTTGAAGCCCATCAGTGTCCCCCTTTCTCCCTTAGGATGGGGGAGAACGAAAATAAATATCGTTTCATAGTTGAGACTCGAACCTCTGATAATCAGGTAACGAGCCTGAAGTGTTACTGACTTAACCAACCCCCACTCCTCGTTTGATTGGAGTTTAATGGCGCATTGGCTACTCAGGCCATAATGAGTCAAACAAATGATAAAATAAAAGCCAGAAAAACCCAAAACCAGAATTTAAAATGGCAAAAAAAAAAAAGAAATACACGGACATACAAAAGATGGAAACAATGTATATGTTACCGCTAAAGTGCAGAAATCAGTTATTCTACAGATTATCTAGGTATTGTGCAGATTAACTAGGGTGATCCGTTAACGTGCGGAAAATTGTTTCATTTCTCAAATTACCTAGGTAATCTGCAAATTACCTGGATAATCTGCACATTACCTACTAGGCACTCGTTAAAGTGAAAATAAGATCTTTGCTGGAACAACAAGAACGTTTCTGTATGCTTAAATTAACATAATGTTATTTATCTAGTGTCCGAGAGTAGAGTTGAAACCAGGATCATCCCTCTGTCAACATGAATCAGTCGTCCGAATTATAAAAAACGCCCCCAAAACGAGCAGGCCAAGTGAGAACGAATCATTTTAGTGATTCGTTATCAAGAATGAATCACTTTACCGATTCGTTCTCACTTGGCCTCCGCTCATCCGGGGCGTTTTTTATAATGCGGACGAGTGAATCACGTGACACGAAGATTCATATTCAAGAGATTCACCACTATGAGAGAAACAAACTTTTGATCTTTAACGATACGGAAGCCGTTAATGTGCACATTACCTAGGTAAAATGCGGAAAACTCTTGATTCGGCACGTTAACGGAGCAAATCAGTTAATCTACAGATTAGCTAGGTAATGTGCACATTAACGGCTTTCGAGCTTTAGCGGTAACATACATATATAATATCAACACGAGATAAAATCTACTCAGGTTATATATTAAGAAAAACAACAAGGTAAAATCAAAGTCTATTAAAATATCCAGTATATCGTAAAAATTGAAATAGTGAGGTAAAACTGCAATGATCTGATAAAAAATGTCTGAATGTCTTCCCCCCCCCCCTCAACCGGATTTTTTCAGATGGTTTCTGTGAAATGTTAGGGTAAATGAAACGAAGTACAGATGAACAAACTGAAACCATTAGTTTTTTTTAATCCTAAAAATTATTCTCGCCAAATATGGAAATTCTAAAAGGATCAAGTATAACAAAATGCTTACTTTTGCAGAAATGTTTTGCGCACTTATACTTATTACTAGAGATAAAGAGTCAAGACAGTAGTACAAATAAGAAATAAAAACGGTACTAAAATTTTAAGCTATACTTTTTATTACTTTTCATTACTTCGCTCAATACAGCGAATCCGCAAATAAGTGAGTAAAACAGTGGGAAGAAATGCTTCATATACCCCCCCCCCTCATTGAAGAATTAGAGTTTAAAAAGGAATTATACTGTCGATGCATGTAGCGGGCGAAGCTAAAAGAAAGAAAAATCAGCCACATCAGGATTAATGCATTTTGAAACCATTACATTTTATGCAATTATTTACGCCATATTAATTTTTCGCATTCCAAATTTTCATATTTGCAATTACAAATTTTTCAAAATTATATTCGTTTTTACCGTTAAAAAGACGAAACTGCACTAAGTTACACTTACTAATAAAGTGTTAATACAATACTATTGTACTTATTGTAGTATAAAACCACAGTAAGCTCTCTTAGTGAGACAGAAGTAACTAAATTGTTATCCCTTACACGATAAAAATATTTTGATTGCAAAAGAAATGTGTAAAATATTTTCATTACAACCAGTCGAACGTAACTTTATATTGTAAAACGTTTCCAGGCCTAGAAACGTGTGTTTGTATGAAGAGTATGATTGCAATTTGAATTAAGCTGGGGGGCGGGGGTGGCTCAGTCGGTAGCGCGCCAGGCTCGTAATCTGTAGTTCCCAGGTTCGAGTCCCAGCTGGGTCAGCGTTGAGATTTATCTCCGCAAAATTTCCCCGCCCTGTCCACGGTCAGTAGGGGACACCGATGGGCTTGGAAAGGCCGCCGTCCGTCGGATGGGACGTTAAGCTGTGGCTCCGTGTGCGGGAGAGCCATACCCTGTGCACGTTAAAGAACACGCTGGATAGCCTTGACGGGAGGCTACCATCTGTCTCCCAACAGCTGTTCCAGTGGGTCCCCTCCCCCAACCTTCTCTGAGCCTTCGGGGTCCTTGTGGCTTGGCTATTTAGCCCATGGTGTGCAAAAAGTGCCGCTCAGAGATAAAACAATCCAATCCAATGAATTAAGTCGGAGAATCTTGCTCACTGAAGCTCGGAAAACATTTTATCAACGCTGACAAATCAGTACCACAGGCAATATCTTTGCACCGGCAGCAAGTAAATCCTTTACAGAGCAGGAGTGAGTCATTTCTAGCTACTCCTGCTAGCTATACACGATAGGAACGAAAAACACGACCACCGCGTGCCTTTAGAGGAACCCTATATTGCTCGCGTAACTGCCCATTCGCCGTGCATGCCGGCAACACACTCTTGACGGCACACTGCTGATATAAATACCCCCTCAAGCAGCTACTTGCCACAGAGGTCTGACAGGAGCCTGTCAGTTTATAGCATTGAGTTAACCACGTAGCTATTTACACCGCCGTTGAACTGCATTCCATCTGCGCTTTAGAAACAATAAAATCCAAAGTTTTCGCAATCATGAAGAAACAGCGGTCTTTCAAAATGTTCAATATATCAGATTAAAGAGAAATATGGGATGAAATATAATTAATTATTATCATTTCATTAAATGAAATATGGGAACAACGACTCGTGGATCAAACTTGAGGTCTCATGTTTTTATTCTTACAATTTGGAGATGAATTGTAGCGATATAAATGAATTTCAAATTAAAATTTAAAAGAATAGCCAAAAGCATCCTTAGGATAAGTAAATATCCCAATGTATTAGTTCAACAATGAAAAAATTCGTTACTTTTTATACGCGCAGATATTCGGTGAATATGCATTTAATACTCGTATCCTGTTAACATGGTATTCTTTGGTACGATTATACTTATATGTCTGTATTCAAAGTGGAAACATCAATGAATATGTGATCACTCCACACACATTCATTCACTAAGTGATGATTCAAATATGGCCCCTCCATCCCATATTATGTCAATGGGATACTAACTTCGAAGCTTTATAACTTTTAAAATGCCACAACTTCCCATAAAACGCTTAAAGGTAAATTAAAGATCTCAATCAATTATCTAAATATCGATTTTAAACAATATTTCACAGTATTTACAGATTAATGGAAATTTGAACCTTTAACAACAGCAGTGCTAGACAAAATAATTTACTTCTGAAGTTAACTTTGGGTTGTTTTACCTCTGAGCGGCACTTTTCTGCACACCATGGGCACACCATGCACCCATCCGACGGAAGGCCTTTCTAAGCCCATCGGTGTCCCCTACTGATCGAGGGCAGAGTGGGAGTTTTGCGGAGATAAATCTCATGGATGCTCAATGGAGATAAATCTCAATGGGAACTTCAGGTTCGAGTTCCGCAATTTCATGCTGGGGAAAAATGTCTTAACAAGTATGGTGAATTTAAACAGCTTAATAAATGATTTATTTTATTTCCGACTTGTCTGCTTTTCATTTGAACGACCATTATTTTAGATTGTTGCATATCAAATGGCCGATTTCGCAGATGCATGGAGTTTCGATGTTTTGAGGACTGAAAATATTACCAGATGGCGCTTGTGATAAGTTATATTAAATCATGAAGCCTGCTTACGACACCCATTGCACCTTAATGATTAAACAACCAGACGAAATCCGATTTTATCATTATTAGTCATGCTCACTATAACAGGTCCTTTCCCTGCTGTACACAGCTTATATGGATTATCTCTATACTGAGGATTTCTTAGACAGTAGATGGGTCAATCGTTGCGACCTCTGTAAGATATAGTACTATCTTTTATAGTGGAGCATCGGTGTCTGTGTGGGGTTAAGGAATTTCATTCCCTGCTCCCTCCCAAACCGGTAATGGGAAAGTTCGGCTCGGGAATTTGAGCCTAAATTCATCTCTACTGTCTACTAACTTGCAGCCAAATTTAATGAATTATTTTATGAAAGTTTCCCATTATATAATTGCACATCTATTCAAAAAATTACCGTTTCTCATGCAATAATTTGAACATAATAAATAGGATGAAATAAAAACTCCATTCCCTATCGGCCACGAATGGCTTATGTAAACTATCTTTTACAGATAGCTCTGTATATAGCCTAGTATTCTATCTGCCTTTTCGTCGGATGGGATGAATGCCATTGTATGGTAAGCGCCCAAATGTTTTATCTTTGAGTTACCTTTTTTACAACAGAATACTGAACAGTATACAATGGGTCATTTCTCACTACTATTCTAAGCCTCTGGTCTTTTCGACCTGGCGCCGTTTACCCTATTGTGCGAAAAATGTCATTAAGGGCAAACTTGTTTACAGCGAAGGTCATCCAGCAGGTTTCTAGCACGAATAAGATTACTACTTAATATCCTTAATGTCCCATCCGATTGAGGGTGTGGTTTTCATGTTCATCTGTGTTCCCTTTTCATCCAGGCAAAGGATGCAAGCACAGAAAATTCCGACATTAATATACTTGGGAGCCTAAGGTTACGAACCTAGAAGCTACCGACATTTCTCTCACGGATGATAAATAATGCTTAATATAATGGAAGCAGCCTTCCTAAGAAACCCCTCCATATTGAAACATGATCATTAAACCTGTCAAAAGTTACCTTCTAAAACCAAACTAAATTTTACAATTTATTCTGGCATATTTAAAAGCATTATCTCATTTTATCCAGATGGCAGCTAAAGCGCGATTCTTTTTTTTTACTGTTTTATGAGCAAATTTTCCAGTTTACCTCAGAAGTATTCCCTTGATTGGTAGAAGTACTACAAATGATACTATCCCAGCAATAAGAAAATCATCCATTCATTGTACTGTTTACACAAAACCAGTTTTCAGCTGCTTGTGCATGACACGACTGTGTAGATAATGCGTACGGAAGTTGCAACACAAAACTGAGTTAATGCTTGTAAAGAACAGAGATAAACTGAACCGGGAAATCGATTCACAAATTCAGTTTGTCCAGCAATAGTTGTTCTAACTATTCGGTCACATACCTAACCGATAAAATTTTTAAATGACATTCTATTTGTAAGAATAAAAATTAACTGACGGTAATGCAAGCATAACGAAATGCTTTTGAGTTTCTGAAGGGATAACACGGAAAACAAAGAATGATTCGAAAAATGTGCACATAATCATAAACGTCCATTCTGGTGGAAATAATTCCTTAGGACTTTTGAGAAATCATGCGTGTCTGTCGCGCCTCAGGTTGACTAAAAACACAGCACTGCTGAAGGAAGAGAATCGACTGATGTACACGTTGTCTGACGTACACGTAGTGGCCATTTCAAATTAAGTGCAAAATCAGAACCTGAAAAATACAAGCTCACAACCATCATTTGGATTTATTAAAGTGGCAAAATGTAATATCATCATGACATGCTCATAAAATCGACGATTTTTTCAGTTACCCTCGTGATATATTCCTCCCTCATATTGAAATAGAAAGGTTATTGCTAATTAACACAATAATAAAGTTTATGAAATTATTCGCTTTGAGGGGTGGGAAGGAAACTTTTTGTCAACGCCAAACCTGCATTTAAAGTTTAAGCATTAAACAAACAGAAAACGAACGCTGTTTTTGCGCTAACGTGGTTTGATATATAATCTCATGAAGTATGATATCCATCATATGAGGTGCTTTAGGTATTATTGGTATGCTGGCCCTGCTCCAGATCCTACCCAATGACATTAAAATGGGCATACATCGAAATATTCATGTAGAATAATACAAGTATGCCGTAAATTAATGTTTTTTTTATTTTAATAAAATGCAATCTTATTTATTAACACGAAAAAAAAGTTACATGTATTTTAACTACGAATTTTACTTTCCTTTTTTTTCGTTTTGTTTTTGGCCGTCCTTAGTTGCATTTTATGATATATGCACGATTGCTTTATTCGCAACTGAGCTCATTAATGAACGGTTTCAACCCCTAAATATTTCCATCTCGAAATATTGATTTTTTTTTTTGCTCCACTCTGAATCCATTTTTTCTGCTGTGTGCAAGATGTGGGCAAATGAGGAAAAAACTTTAATTCAAAAACATCCTATGCTTTCAGCTGAATTGTCCGTCGCGACTTAGAAATGACTTGCGACTGGGTTTGATTGCTTTATCTCTGAGCGGCTAAATGACTAGGTCACAAGATTTATGTTAAGAACCCGGATGGCTCAGAGAAAGTTGGGGAGAGGGGACCCACTGGACAGCTGTTAGTCCCCGTCAAGGCCATCCCACGTTTTTTAACGTGCACAGGGTATGGCTCTCCCGCACACAAGGACACGGCTCAATGTCCCATCCGACGGAAGGAGGCCTTTCCAAGCATATTGGTGTCCCCCTACTGACCGTGGGCATGGCGGGGAGTTTTGCGCAGATAAATCTCAACGCTGGCTCAGCTGGGATTCAAACCTGGGAACTGCAGATTACGAGCCTGCCGCGATACCTACTGATTAGACTTGGGTTAATATCTGTTAATACGTTAAGCTAAATATACAAAAAGTCAATGGAAATATTAACTTTTCAACTTAAAGCGTTAATTTTTTGAAAAAAAGTTAACGATTTTTTTTTTATACTTTAATCCGGTGGTTATCAACTTTTTAACTGGCGTATCCCTTGTATAGATAGATAAAACTATATAGTACAACAGTGGAAATAAAACATACATACACATTAAATTTTGTATTCATAAATTACAAATATAGATAAACACAAAAAATGACATAAATAATTTAACAAATCTTATAAAATTATAAACATTTTAGTGGGTAATCAGTGAAACAGCTCTCACAGCGTACCCGAAAAATTTTAGCGCGTACTCCACGTTGAGAACCCCCTACTTTAATCATTAATATTTCAGTATTTCCCAATTTTCAAATGCGAAGTTATTATGTTTTCTTAACCATTGTCAACCTTCAAATGTTGCGAGACCAGTTAAGATCAGATCTCATAGCTGCAGTGGCTCCGTACGAAGCTCGAGATGGCGAACAGCTTGGGTTGTTTTATTTTTGAGCGGCACTTTTTTGCACACAATGGACTAAATGACCAGATCACAAGGACGCCGAAGGTTCAGAGAATGTTGGGGGAGAGGACCCACTGGAACAGCTGTTGGGAGATAGATGGTAGCTTCCCTTCAAGGCCATCCAGGGTGTTCTTTAAATATGCACAGGGTATGACTCCAGCACGAAGACCACGGCTTAACGTCCCATCCGACGAACGGTGGCCTTTCCGAGCCCATATGTGTCCGTCCCCTACTGGCCGTGGGAGTTTTGCGGAGATAAATCTTAACGCTGACGCAACTTCATAATCATTTAGGAGATTCCTATTTCTGAAACGTCGGTGAATCAATTTTTGACTTCCTCAAATGGAGAGATGACAGCTGCTATTAAGAAACGTTTTTTCAGATACAACACTACCATTCTTTTTTCTGCACATGCTGAGAGGCTATTTAGCAGTGGTCGCCATGTTCTCCGTAAGCAGAGGAGCCGATTCGCAGATATCAGTTTTGACCGGCAGTAGCTGTGAAAATTTAAGACCTTGCAAATGGTGTTTTTCTTGTGATCTTATAAATAAAGTCCTTTTTTTGTGATATTGTAAAGTTTTTTTTTTTTTCTGTTGTACAAACCTTAAAATTTTGGAGCTCACTTTTTACTTAACTTTTAACGAGTTATTTATTTTAACGGGTCATTAACTTTAACTTTATTAAAAAACTTCAATTAACTAACTTCATTAAATTTTTCGTTAATTTTACCCACGTGTGCTACTCAGTTACAGGAAAGGCAAAAAGTATTAAATGCAAAATTTCAATCGCCGAACTTTTGAAAACATGAAAAAAGGGTGATTCAAGGTTGTACATCGCGTTCATTAGAGGGACTTGAACACATAACGGAGTGATACAAAGGAAATCCATGTACAAAATTTTGGACTGGCGGTCAAATATATGGAGAATTACGGGGAGCCAAAATCTGTTTAAGAGATAACACTTAAACACTGTTGCAACAGATTAACAACTGTTTAAACAGTAGTAAAACAGCTTTCACCAACAATGAGCCATCAGCGGCAGTTGGATAGATTTGTTAATAGTAATTATAATCAGCAACCATTATGCATACTACTAAAAGAAATATACAAAATTATAAGCATAAATCGTCACATTTTCAAGTTTACAATTTATAAAGCATCGGAATTTTAAGATGAGAGGAACCGAAAATAGTTTATAAAAAAATTATAATTCGACAACTATAATATCGCTCCTTTAGTGTTTCCACTTTTTTTTTAAGCCCGTACAGATCGTTGTTGCGCTCTTGCAGCATAACAGAAAAAAAAGGACGATTACATGATCGTGTTCTAAAAAATTCAAAACTGAAACAAGCAAAAAGACTTCGACCCGCTCATTCTATAGTCCATTGTGCAGGAGGTACTTGGCCCATTCTGACTGTTCGCTCTTACTCTACATGAACCCGAGGCTCATCGATCCCTCATCACTGGGGAGTAATGGCGTGTCTTCCAGATGTAATCAAATGATCGCAAATGCACAGCGATGGGAAAACAACGTCAACAAAAACCATTGCTTACTTCCTTCCAGGCGCTTCACCCTTCAGTGCGTGCATCGCAACGATGATGCTACTATGCTGTTCTTAGTGTAGGCTGTAAAAAATATATCGCATTTTCGATGCTGCATTCTTGAACAGGAAACAAATTTCCCGGCGTCCAAAAATATAGATCCAAGTAGAATTTGTCCTTAGTTGTAAGTCCTGAAGAGGAATTTTTCTATCATGCCATATGCACATCTAAATTTTGTTAAATGAAATTGCATTTCGATATTCTGTTGTTACGTCTATTATTTTTCGTGTCTGATAAAATGTGTTATAATTAAAGCAACAAAAGTAAAACATGCTACTTGCATGGCAACGATTGCATATATCTGAAAAAATAAAAGGCAATCTCACTGTGTCGGTAATTCTACCATTCACGCTGAACAAAATTTTCAGTTCAGAGTGATAACTTGTAAAATTGCGTTACCTATGTATAAAATACACTAATCAGTTTTATGTACTGTATTTATTCAGTGACGTGTATCAGCATCCTGGAATTAATTAAAATTGGCCACCCCAACTTACAGAAAAACACTTCAGAGAATATAAAATCTTAAGTAGCCGACAGTACAGATTGCAAAATGATAAACGAACTTGCCATTAAAGATATCCAAACTGACTTTAATAAAATTCCATTGATTATCCACTGACTTATTAATGCCATTTAAAAGCTAATCTGCAAAACAGTTATGAACTACAGTATTAATAATTGTGAACTTGACCTTCATAATGCAACGATTTCAAACTCAAATGATATAGGGATCAAATCAGTTACTTCTCAATATATGGTGGGCCGCTTTGTATTTTAAACAATAATAAGCAAAAATTAATTACTTATTGTTTTATCTAAAGATTACATACTTTTCATACCTAAAATAAATTCCATTTGTAGTGGTTTCTTCTGAACAAGCCCATATTCTCTGTAGTCGCGTAAGATCTTCGCAGAAGAAAAAAAGCTAGTAAAAAGCCACATTTCACTATCACGATAAAACTGTTTGTGGGCTGCACAGAATTACTTTTCGGGTCACATGTCTGAACCCCTTGACAGTGTGATCCAGGAATATTGTACATGAAATTTCAAGTTTGAGATATGTTGCGAAGTGATCCAGGCATAGATAATAGCACCCAAACGGTCTAGACTTCCTACTCAAATGCTGTCTAGAACTTAAAAAAAAGATGACTCAACCTAGTTATAGAGGCAGAAGCAATCATCATCCATCTCGAATTGCTTTAGAAAATAAATTCCAATATGTATACATCAAAATAAAAAAATAGCCAGCATAGGAGACCTGATTTCCTTTATCATACACAGCCAACATCATTAGAGAAACCAAAGACTTTCACAACAGAAACAGATTTGGGTTCAAAGAACACTTTTGGTTCCCAAACTGGCTACTAAAGAGACATTCGGTAAAAACTGACACCCATGGCAGGTTCAGCTAAAAAACAAAAAGCTAGGAGCAAAAGCACTCACCTTCATACACAATATCAATCAGAAGACAAATCTGCCATATAAAAACAGCTCTTTTGAAAAACACAAGTGACAGCAGTTGCTCTATTCCCTGTTTCTAAAGTGACAATGATCCATCCATTAATTCCATAAAGTTCACCAGTTTCATAAAGCATTAGAATTAGTAGCTATTGCAATGCTCTATAGCATGCTGCAACACACTCAGAAAGGTACCTCATTATTCTGACAGGTTTAAAGTGCAATCGAAGCTGTTAATGAACATCCATCGAGATGAATATATTCTACGATATTAACAAAAATTATCATTGCAGTCAACAACAAATGAATCTCAATGGATCCATCCCATGTGTAAGTACAACACACTAATAAGTACAGTTATGGAAGGACAGTCTTCCAACATCCAATCTTTTAACCATCAAAATTCACACCAATTAGTGGAAAGTTAACATTCAATTAGTGGAAAGTTAACATTTTTAACACACATTTTGAATGGCATCAAAAATGAAAAACAAGAAACACATCTGATCATGGGCGTCCGCAGAATTTTTTATTTTTTTTTGGGGGGGGGGGGCAAAGCAAAGCTTGGACACAAATAATTAGATCAATAAATTTTTATTTAATTATTCATTTTTAGGGGGGGGGGGGGGTTCACAAGTAGATTACAGAATACAGTATTGCATCAATACAAAAACGTATACATAATGTATATAAATTAATTACACTTAAATTGTCATGATTATAATTTGTGGAATTTTTTACTCGATCCCAGGGGAGGCAAGTGCCCCTTTACCCCCCCCCCCCCCCCCCCCCCCCCCCCCGTTCTGCGGACGCCCATGCATCTGATTATCTATTTAGGTAAAAAAAATTGAACAAATTCAGTTTCTTTCCTTCTTACCTCGCATTACACAAACTTAGAAATGGAAGAACCTTATATGCCACCCTCCACCAAAAGAGCAAAATCGCATCTTTCAATTTTTCATAATGAGGTGTAGGATCACTTTTCTCTTCACTGTGCTAATATAAAAGACGAGAGCGCAAATTTATATGATACACTGAAGAATCTGGGTCCAATTCAACCTTTCATCGTCTTAATTTCCATGAAGAAATACAAAGAACACGACAGCATTAGCCAAATTCATTGCCGAAACACAACGTTCACTGTTACAGTCTTCGTATTCATAAAACTTTGGCAAGCCATTCATTCATTCAGTGAAACTTTGTCAGGGAACGGAGATATCGGAGAATCAAAAGAACTAACATCAGTCTCAACTTCACCAGGGTCATATACATTGACATTATCGAGAGGTATGAAAAACCCCACTAAAAGAAAATATATAGCATGGTTGAAAAAAAAAATCAAAAAATATAATCAATTATTTAAAACAGAGGCTCTCAAATTGTGGGTCGCAATTTCCAAGGAAGTCGTAAGAAGCTGCGAGGTGGATTACAAAGCTTTAGAGTACTATATTTAAAATAAATACTGTCACATGATGAAATAACCATTCATTTGGCGGTTGGCACTTGTTTGTCCAGGACCTCCCATGCCGTATGGACAAAACCGAGAGTATTTCACCACCTTCTGGTCCATTTAATTTACCAGAACTTTCTGGTGCTTATCATGTACTGTTGCCTGAGGCATTATGTTTTGAGAATATTTTTTTTTAAATTGGGGCTGATGTAAGAAGCTTAGTCGGTAGCATCATCATCATCTCGTACTTGGGAAGCTTCTGTCAATTCTAAATTTCAAACATTCCCAGATTTAATTAGTTGGTAGCAGGCAAGGTTTGTAATCTGGTGTACCCTGGTCAAGTCCTACCTGAGTCAGCATTGAGACATCTCTGAACTGCGGCCTTGCCCTCCGTCAGTAAGAGGATGGGCTTGAAACGCCAGTTGTCCATCGGATAGGACGTGAACCTGTAGATCCGTGTACAGGAGAGTCATACCCTATGAACATTAAAGAACACATTGGATAGCCAATCGGATTTCCAAGCCCATCGGTGTCACCTTTCTCACCAAGGGTCGCGCGGAGTTTAGCAGGAAATTATAAGTAAATTTACTTGAATAGTAAGAAACTATTGGTTGCATTCAATTTAAACAAATCCTGCAATATCAGTAATCGAAAAAGTTCAATAATTTAAGCTAGTGTACTGTTCATTTTAAAGTGGATCATCTATGCCGTACGCAGGATTTTTTCGAAGAGGGAGGAAGAAAACAAAGTTAAAGAATTTATTTCGTCCAGAGAGAGTGAAGCATGATTTTGAAATTCAGCTAGCTTTTTATTGATTAATTATATGGTGTCACAGCTTAACACTATTAATTCGTTCGTGAAAAACGAAACGTTCAAAGAACATTAAGGAAGCATAATTTCACATAAGAAATAATTCTGTCTATGCTATAATTCATTCCAAAAAGAGCACAAAACCTCAAAAATAACTTTTTCAACTAGTAATTTTGCTATCCAACGATATTTATTATCCATCCATGATAATAAAAGAAATTGTCTATGCCAGCCATAACTCATCGGAAAAATCGTGTAGAGCCTTTAAATTTTCACAAAATGTTTCTGGTTGTGGTCCGGGTTGCAATGTCAATTTTCAAGTCTAAAGTCCAAAAGGGATGTGTGTGTGTGGGGGGGGGGGGTGCTAGAAACAAAAATATTCACCATGCTGTTCCAATGAGAAACGATAATCGCTGTCAAATTTATTGTTGTCAGTTTCTTAGCGCGCTTGGCTACTGATCTAAGGGACCTGGGTTCGAGCCCCGTGTAAAGCATGGCTGTTTGTGTCGTTTTTCTGCTGAGGGCCTGCCATCCTCTCAGACCTTCTATTATGGCATATAAACTGACAGGCTCCTGTCAGACCTCTGTGACAAGCAGCTGCTTGAGGGGGGATTTTTTTTTATTGAACGTAAGAACCATAATATTTAAGTTTCTGCCATTGCCAGATCCCCACATTTCCAAAAGAATTATTATATTAATGCTTCCCATTGCAGCCAAGAACCTGATGTTTTAATCCAACACGGGATCATGCAGGAGGAACATGTGTACGAAATTTCGGACCTTTTGGCCAAGGAGACTTGGAACTGCAGAGTATCAAAATCTGTCGAAATAAAAATCTCCATAGTAACGCACATACCGACGTCAACAACGCTAGGCAATACTTTGTGTTGAATCTGGGCTAGTGTCGGGGAGGGGGATGTCGCAAAACTAACATTTAGTGCACTAAAAAAAACAAATTATGCAAATTAAAAGTGAGACCTGAGCAATGACAATTTGCATGGAAAAGGAGTTGCGGGTTAAGTAGGAAGCAGATTTTTTACCCAACCATCAGGGCACATGAGTGGAAACTGTGTAAGAAATTTCAACTGTGTGCTGTCAAGTATCATGGGAGCCATACGATAGCAGAATCTGCCGAAACGAAATAAAAATATCGATAATTTGATAGAAACGAAGTCACGGGCTGAGATCGTGCGTTGACGTCGGCAAAGCTGTGCAATTCTTAGTTTTACATCAGTGCTAAAGGATGGGGGGGGGGGGAGTTATTTACAAAACTAACCTTCAGTGCAATGAAAATAAGAATATAGATTAAAAGCAAGACCCGGACAGTGCCGGATGCCTTCAGCTAGTATTAAATGTTCCTATTAGAAATTTTAGTTACTGTTCTACTGAATTTCAAACTCAATGCGATATCCTGCAGCCAGGGCCGTACTTTGACCTTCTGAGGCCTCAAGCTGTGGTAGATTTCAGTGGCCCCAAGTTATAACAAGTAGAAGGAACCCCTAAAATTCGAAAGTCAAAATATATATTTCTTATTCTATTTTTAAGGAACATTAAAAATAAATATTAAACTAGGTTTTTTGAAATTATTATTCTAGGCTTTGTAGCTAAGATAACAATGTTTGGATAATGGATTAATTTAAATATTAAAAAATTCGTGATCTAATAAAACTTGAAATGCAGTATTTTGAGGTCCCTTATATTGCGAGGCCCTAAGCTGTAGTTTAGGCCTAAGTCCGGCCCTGTCTGCGGCTTTGTCCAAATAAGTTTATCCCTAAAATGTTAAATGAAGTGAAGCTTTTTAAACAGAGAGTTCAGTAAGAGTTAACATGAATCCATTGCTAAAACCAGAAATAATTTCATTAACAAATATTTAATTTCAATGGAAATTCTAACCGTAACACTACCTATAATAACATAAGGCTTCAAGTAAAAAAAAAATTATAATAGCCCTTTGTTCAACTACAATAAAAACCTACATTTTTATGCCTATACATTTTTGCTTACGTATGGGAAGAGGGTTTGGCCTTCCATGAGCGGGTTGGCTGAGAGGTAAAACGCCCAATCAGTCTCTCACATAATTTTTATCTAACCTGAAGAAATCTGTGTTTTCTGATATAATGACATTTTCTTGATCAAAGTTAGCATGTAACATGCAAAATATAACTGAATCGATCAGTAAAATACACTGGTGCTCAAAATTAAGGGATAATCGACAAAAAGTATATATCTGCCAATATATGTAAAAGAATGCACTGAAAATAGGCGAACATGGAAAATACACTATGCAGAAAATTATCCAGCATTTACAGTTTCCACACATAAACCAGAATATGCAAATTAGGAATGTGTTAAAAAAAATACATGAGTGTACTCGCAGCTATTCTACGCAACTCTTGCTTTCACTTTAATGGCACATCGAGCTGATTATGTCCCGAAAACAGTATTTTCAGCGGTGGAGAGCGACTGGAAGGGTGGAAGCAGGTCAGTCCCAGATGGAACTTTCCATAGCAATGAATGTTCCACAAAATGTCCATGTGTGGAATGTCTCTGGAGACAATCTCAACAGACAGGATATGTTTGTCGTCGACCAGGACAAGGCTGTCCCTCCTTTTCCAGCTCTGTCGCCAGAACAGATTGCAAAATTGATACATATGTGGGCGTTTGATTATCCTCAAAGGATTGCCGAAATGAAACTATGAATAGGATCTGGGCACACAATATCCGATTGTTACTCTTTTTGTCGAGAAGTAGCAATGGATGTTGTGGTTGCCAGGTCACAGCCGATTGGTGGGCCCATCACTATTGTCGACAGCAAAATTGTTGGAACCAAGTACCACCGGGAAGGTACCTACCACAATATATTTATATTACAGGCATTCATATAACTGTTTGAGTGAGGAGGGTTTCATCCACCTCACAGTCAACCACTCTGTTTCATTTGTTGACTATGAGACAGGGGTCCATACTAACACTGTAGAAGGAATGTTGTGGCATGCAAAATACAAGATGATTAGAGGCCATGTGGATGATATCTTTGACACCTATCTGGCTGAATTTATGTATAGAAAGCGGCTGTGTCACCAGTTGGACCCATTTCCGAGTTTTGGGGAGGACATAAAACATCTGCATCCGACCATGTGCTTGATGAAGCAGCGTGAACCACGAGCTATGGTGAGTAGTATTTGTTTAGTTTTTGTTTATTTAAGTTACTAGTTTTTAATTTTATATTTTTATTGTGTTCAAGTGGTTTAGTTTTTGATGTTAGTAGGTTTATCATCATCATCATCATCCTCAAGCAGCCATGGGCTACAGAGGTCCAACCAGATCGTGCAATTTAGATCTCCAAGCAAGTCTGTCCACAGGTACATCTGCTGCATCTGGTAACTTCACACCTATTCTAATAAGGTCCTGTTTGACATTTCTGCCCACCGTATCCTTGGTCTCCCCCTCTTTCTGAAGCCTTTAGGCACACTGTTCATAACCCTATTTGCCAATCTATAATTATCCATACAGGCAACATGGCCAAACCAACAGAGTCTCTGCACAATATACTGCTTAAAGGAAGTTGCAGACTCCTTTCCCTAACCTCATCATTAGTTACAAAGTGAAACCACCTAATACCCAAGATACTACATAA
Source organism: Ryuthela nishihirai (assembly GCA_038380435.1). NCBI lineage: Eukaryota > Metazoa > Arthropoda > Arachnida > Araneae > Heptathelidae > Ryuthela > Ryuthela nishihirai. The sequence goes on along the minus strand of JAWZYU010000019.1, from coordinate 64,941,260 downwards.
GCATCTAGAATCCAAAGCATCTAGTTTCCTGTTATGTTTACACACCATCCAATTTCACTACCATAACCGTAGAAAGAACCAAACTATTATACAGTCTAATTTTAGACTTTAGGTATATACGCCTATTTCTCCACAATCTCCAGATTCTTAAAAGTCCCGGCAGCAATCCCTATTGTCTGTTAATCTCATGCCGCACATCACCAGTATCTGTTATATAGCTCCCAAGATAATTAAACTGTGACACTTGTTCAACACTGCAACCATTCAGATGAATTGAATGACAACCTGCCTGAACAATTATCATCACTTTAGTTTTCTCTCTCTTTATAACCAAACCTACTCTACTACCAGTCTCATCAACAGCTCGAATGAAAGAGTTCATCTCATCAACATCATTTGCCAAAAGGGCTAAATCATCAGCATAATCTAAATCAGAAATTTTCGTATCTCCAGCCCATTTAAGGCCAAAATCTTTCCCTTGAAATGAATTTCACATAACATAATCAATAACCAAGCTAAAGAGAAAAGGAGACAAAATGCACCCTTGTCGAACACCAGAAGTAATGCTAAACCAATTGCTACAAGCCTTACCAACTCTCACACACGACTCAGTGTTATTATAGAGAGCTTTAATTATGTTAACTAACTTGTCTGGTATACCATATGATCTCACAATCAACCACAAATTATGACGATCAACAGAGTCGAAAGCTTTTTTTGAAATCAACAAAGCTAGCAACCAAAGGTTTCTGAAAATCTAAACATTTCTCAAGAATCTGCCTAAGTGAAAATATCTGATCCACACATCCCCTACCACTTCTGAATCCACATTGCTCATCATGCAATTGACTGTCAACCAGATTCTTAATTCTATTAAGCACAATCATGGAAAGAACTTTACCTGGAACAGAGAGTAGGCTGATACCCCTATAGTTATCACAAGAACTGCGATCACCTTTTTTGAAAATAGGGATAACAATAGCTGTGGTAAAATCCTTAGGAACCATGCCTTTATCATAAAAGATATTCAGAATTTCAGTTATCCAAGTGGTAACCAAAACATTCCCAGCTCTAAGCATTTCCGTACTAATTTCATCCACCCCTGGGGATTTATGCAGTTTAAGTTTAGAAATAGCCAAAATAACTTCAGACTGTGTTATAGGGCCAATATTAAAGCCACCAATGCATCTATCATCATTGCAAACAATGGGAGTAGAACTAATTACATTGTTTAGAACATCACTGAAATGCTCAGCCCACCTAACCGTGACAGAATCCTCACCTTCTATAACCTTACCTTGTTTATCTTTCAATCCCTGTATACCTGTCCGTTTTCTACCACACAAAACATTAACTATCTGGTACAGCTCTCTGCTGTTGTGCTGTCTAACTGCTTCCTCGGCTTTGTCAACCAAACCATCAAGCCAAAGATTCTTATCAGCAGCTAACTGATCTTTTACACGTTTATTAAGTTCTCTGTAATGCTTTCTATGAGGACTAGTAGGGTATTGATTAAGGACATTCCTGCAGTTCTTTCTTTCCGAAATAAGCTCAAGTGCCTTATCACTCAGATAATTCTGCTCCTTTTTTCCTAAAAGAGTACTGTTAGTGTCCCTATCATGGTAAGCTTTGGCTATAACTGGATCTTTCAGCGCTTCAGTATTAAAAGTAAAATTTTTAACCCTAGCACAACACTTTTTAAGTTTAAGTTGCAACACACTTTTAACAAAGTAATGGTCAGATCCAATTTCAGCTCCCCTATATGCCTTGGTATTCCTAACAGAACTAGCACATTTGCTGTTAATTATTATATATAATCAATCATATTCTTATGCAGCCCATCGGGTGAAACCCATGTGTACTTCTGTATTGTGGTGTTTGTAATAAGTGTTAGTTATTCTGAAACCATTGAGTTTACTTACCTGTAGGAGACGTTGCCCATTGCCATTGCAGTTACCAATACCAAAAGGGCCTGTTACTCCTCCCCAAAGGTCAGAGTCGGCACCAACTTTGGCATTGAAGTCACCAAGAACAAGGGTAATATCTCCTTTCTTGACAGAATTCAAAATATCCTGAAGTTGTCCGTAAAACCTATCCTTCTCATTCTCATCAGAATCCTCAGTGGGGGCATAACAGCAGATAACATTCAAGTCTTTAATGCTTGTCTGAAATTTTGCTGTAAGAAACCTTTCATTAATGCACTCATATCCTAGAAGAGCATCACTAGCATGTCTGCTGAGCAGCAGACCCACGCCTTGGTGATGCTTCCATCCTCCCTCCCTGTAAAGAGAAATTTAAAGTTATTTTTAAGTATCTCACCTTTACCTTTCCATCTGGTCTCTTGCAAGCCTAGAATATCTAGGTTATAGCGCTGGAATTCCTGCATGAGGACATCAAGAGAATAATCTCTATGTAATGTCCTCACGTTCCACATTCCTGCAGAGAGAAAATGATTAGTAGGATTTTTAAAGAAATTAGGTTTATTGAGATTGGTAGGGCCAAAAATATCAAACAGCCTCATGATCGCAGGCATGGGGCAAAGACCTGTTCCTCCTCCGCTAAACGCTGAAGTCACCGATGCTGGTAGGAACTTCAGGCACCACCTTTTCAAGTGGACTTTTTCAAGAGCCATATGGCCTGCCTGAGACACATTACTCCAGTTTAGGCTTGACGATGCCCAACTAGCTAAGTAAGGTTCAGGTACCTGCGATGGCCTCTGATTAGGATTATCCACCAGCTGATATAAGGTATCCCATGCCCCTGTTCACTTTGAGCTGGCAACCCAGAAGCAAACAGAAAACACAGCAGCAGACTCTCCCTCAACAGAGGCCCACCAGTGCAGCAAGTCCAGGATCCATAATCAAGCTCAAATCCATAAACAAGTCCAGTCTAGTAGGTATAAATGGTCAGCACCAGGACCCTGTGAAGTTGACCACTCCTCAGCGGGGTTGAAAAAAAAAGAAAAAAGTGGCCATAGATGACTAGATCAGTAGGCCATACTGAACTGGCAGCCCTCCCCTTCCATTCCCTTCCAAAAGAGAGTATCTCTTTCGAAAGGTATGAACGGCCTGCACCATGAGAAGGTGGGGTCAGACATTAGGTGCTAGACCTGGCCGGTTCTGTGCATCATCACTAGGGATTGGTACACAGCTCTCCTTCCAGTTTCTGCCTAGTAGGTTTATAATGTTTTGAAAAGGAGGGGAAAGGGGGGGGGGGGTAATGGTGGAAGTGGTCTATCGTATGTGGTAAGGCAATTGTGTTCTGTTTATGCGTGCTGCATTTGGCAGTTTAATGACATTTTTTTTTCTGCAGTTGACAGTTAGGAGATATATATATATTTTTTGTTTGGGGTGATTTAGTTTTTTTTATGTTTGCCTAAAACACAATTTCCCATTACCATGGTTATGGTTCATTGCATTTGAGGTAAACTCGGGTTTTCGTTACTATGATAACAAAAAAACAATCTTTCTTCTAGAAACCAGACCCTAACCCTGTTATGGGAATCATCAAAAAGGACCGTTTTGTTATGTCGCATAAAAAAAATGGCGGCTGAGGATCATGATGTGCACTACTGCCCTAGTTTTATTTTAATGACTTTTTTTAGTCATGTAGTAAAAAAATGCATCTGGCAACACAAATAAAAATTTATTTAAAAAACACTAATATACAGAAAAGATTATAATACACATGAATAGAAAGGCTATTTCTGAATTAAAAAAAAACCTCGTTTCGACGTTTCTTCTGTTTTGTAATTTTTTTCTCCATACCATACTTTGAGAAAAGTCCAGGCTTGTTGCAGAGTCCAATAAAAAGTCAACTTCAGAATATTTTTAATAACTTATCAACAGAAATAGGTCATGTTATATACCAGATTAGAGAATTTAATTCCGAATTAAATGAAATAAAAAATATGAACATTGTAGTAACATATTAATTTTAATAACCCTTTTTTTTTGGTATACCAAAAAAAAGATACATTTCATAATTACTTTCAAAATAGCAGTTTTTTTTTGTTATTCTTTTAGGAATTTTTGAAAATTTATGGAAAAATATGTTAATAATGGTTCAAATCCGACTTGTGAGCTTAAATCAGGTGATTGTTTCAATACAGAATAATGTAACAAACAAATCGGCAACACTGTATAAATAAAATACCCCCTCAAGTAGCTGATTGCCACAGAGATCTGACAGGAGCCTGTCAGTTTATATGCCATAGTAGAAAGTCTGAGAGGATGGCAGGACCTCAGCAGAAAAATGACACATACATCCATGCTTTACCTGGGGATCAAACCCAGGTCCCTTAGATCAGTAGGCAAGCACACTAACCACTTGGCCACGGGACGGCTAATATCGTATAGTGCTTCTAAAATATGAGCTTTATCGAATTATTTATAATGTAGTTTAATAAAATATGCATCAAATGAAAAATTCAATATTATTTTTCTAGTTTGAATTAAGTATTTTTAAAAGATATATGTACGAAAATTTTCAAACAGCATTTTTTTTTAATTCAAGTTTTATGTGTTGTACAAAAAATGTCTGTAGATGTCCTTGACCCAGGAAAGGTTAATGTATTTGGTTATGTTAATGTTCCCAGAATTAAGAAGATGACATGGGAATTTCTACTAGTTATGCTTAGCCAGAACATTCAGCAACAAATAGCATATATAAGTGAAGTTCCTAGCTACAGTCATGCCAAGTTGCCTTGCAAAGTATTAGAGCTTCCAGCAGCATAACATCAAATACAGATTGGTATTCTGAAAATAATGTGGCGTAACCAAGAACCAGTGAGTCATCGGCAATGAATTATGCATCAACCTCCATGTCACATTGGAAATAGCATGGCATTTGACAACCTTCAGAGTGTGACAACATTCAACATAAGCTACCTGTAATAAAGAACTCTTGTATGGTGGTTAGAATGCTCTTGTTATAAGTTACCATCTACATTGCAGAAAGCAACCCTGATATCATCTAATTTGTTAGAGAAATTTTATAGCTGATGTATGGCAATACTAGCTCCCATCTTCATAAACCCTAATTTGAAAACATATTTTCCTTAATGAAACAGTGAATTGTGTAATTAAATCTAATTAAACTAATATCACTGTACCTTTATCTAATTTTTTAAAGAAAAATTAAATAGAGTCCTTACCAGTTTTGGTTGCTTCTAGTGGATCTGCTCATAACTTATGATTTTCTCTGGCTGAAGAGAATTTTCATGTGAAGTTTGATGCCTGTAGCTCTTTAGGGGGGGGGGGGGGATGAGTGCACAAGTGGACATAGGGTTGGTGGAGTTTTGCAAGGGGCTGAGCAATCCATTAGCAGAGCCTCAGTTATATCTATACACTATAATTATGTGTATGACGGCACAGTGTACACCCAGAATTAATATTTGCATTTACTTAACAAGTGATCCCTTAACAACTTGACTTACTTTCTGTAATGAAAGTTTACTTTTTGCTATGAAAGCAAAGCTTTTACCACCATAGGGGCACACCACATGACAGGTTGTTGCATCACCCAAGTGGGCACACTATGTCATTCAGCTGCCATTCAAGAGATTAGATAATATATTTATAGTGTCATTTGAAAAACCTTTAGTTTTTTAAAAACACAGAAAAATGCTAATCATATATGTTTACAATTGATTCTAAGTCATTATTATAATTAACAATACTGTTTACATAACTGTTCTACTGTTTAAATTAATTCCTATACAGGGTGTTTCAAAACTCTTTGTACATATTTCAATGGGAGACAGGGTACACCAAGACAAACCTTTTTTGTTTATGAATGTATATTTACTGACATAACCTTCAGTGCTGAAGTGTGCTGTTTAGTGGCGCTGCAACTGTTCGGGAAATTTCGGAAATCTTTCAACATGTACGGCAATCAATGCTTCGACACTGTCATGCATGCAATGCTGTTGATGGTCACAACTTTGAGCACCTTCTTTAAATAAACATGTTGTTCACACTTGTTTCTATTCATTTATGTACCAGCTCCACCAATATTTCTTTCAGCGTCCTCTAGCACTGAAGGGTTATGTCAGTGGACATGCATTCATAAATGAAAAAGGTTTTCCTTCGTGTTCCCTATCTCCCATTGAAATTTGTACTGTTTTGGAACACCCTGTATATAACTTGCACTGAATTTCTAGAGTGAAATACAGAGTATGCTATATTTCTATTATTTAGAACTGAAGCTTCTCCAGATATACTTTAATATTTATACACAGTAGCATATACACGATTTTTTGCACCAATAGGTGCATGAGTTTTCCTAGGGCCTCAAGACAGTCATTTTTTTTCCATTTTATTGAATAAAACATTTTAGAATCAGTATAATCTAGTATTTACATACACATTTCATGCTTTTACTTAAGTTAATACCAAATATGTGATTTTTGTTTCAATAAAATGAAGACAGATTTGGTCTAGAATTGTTTATATTTTTCAGTATATGTAAATTTATATAATACATTTTTAATTTTATTTATTTCTATAATTCAATTTATTTAACCAGCTTTATGCATTTTTTCCCTTCGTAAGTTGCAGATTTTGTTGTAAAATATGTACACCCCCCCCCCCCCTCTTCCGAACAGGATGGGGGATGCGCCTAAGGCCTCCAGATACCTTAATCCGCCAAGGAGGAGGTAGGGTATTCAAGAAACTTGTTAAACTAACGATATTTTTTTTTCTAAGTACTATTTCGGATAAGGTTAAATCCATCTCTACTGTTTCACTCAATAATTAGTAACTAAGTTGCCTTACCTGTCTCAGGATTAATATGCCATTACAGCAGCAGCAATTCAGGGTGAAAGTCTAACCTAAGGTAATCAAATATCGACAAAAATATTAGTTATTGATTCAATAGTGATCCGATTCGAAATATTATGCTTTTCGTCTCACTTCTTGTAAAACGAATATTTCATCTTTATGTCAGAGAAATAATACAAACGGAATATAATTGTAGATTTGATTCACTGATCGGAACGTTCCCAAACAAGAACAGAGGCAAAAATATATCGGCTTCCTGCGCAGGCCTATACAGATTTGCAGGGTTTCGAGAATGAATCTCAAATAGAAAATATGCCTCGAAACGAATTCATACTTAAGAATTAAAAAGAAATCAGCAATTAACGAGTTTCTACACCACAAAATATTTAAGATGCTCACTTCCAAATAGGCATAGGTAACACCCCTAAGCCGATTATGGAATAATCTTTCCACCAGTCCAATCAGTGACATGCAATGGTAGTTGAATATGAGTTGAAGGCAAAGACGTAAAATCACATTTTATTAAACTGAAGTGGCCTAACTGTTAGATGTTTCACTTATAGTCAAATACAATTTTTATTTTATGACAGAAATTGGATTAGAAAAATATGAAATTAGGCATCTGACTTTCAGCTGAACTCTTTAAAGAAAATGGCGACAAATCCTTTTTTTTTAGGTCGAATTGTTTCACACACACAATTACAGAAAGTGGATATATATATATAGCTGATGCAAAACTGCAAGATATACGTAAATCGATACAAAATCTCAAGAGAATAGAATCTTAAGAGAGAAGCGTGTTGGAATTAGGTATTGAGCATTTGGGTCTATAAACGAGAACTTCAGCTGAGAGTGTTTGTAGTGTATGTGCTGACAATCAAGAGGCGTAGGAACGTATTGGCATCGGGACAGTTGCCAAGGGCGCCGGAATCACAGGGCGGTACTGGGGCGGCACGAACCGTTCCACGATATATGACGTTTATGTGCAAAATGAAATGGAATGATTCGCGCTTGTAGTTCGTTGAATTTCATACGTTTTGTTTATACCGTCGTGTCGTCAAGACAGCATATTATAGATTTTCATTATTTCCTACAAAAATATTTCTTTCCTTTTATCGCCAGACAATTAGTCGCTCCCCCCCCCCCCTGCACCGCTCATGCCATAAAACAGCTTTGGGGTTCAATTTCCAACTGTTCGTATTACTTTTGCAAATTATGTCGTTACAAAATAAAATTTTGTTACGTAGGTAAATTTTTCTTTGGACGGGAGTTCATAATTTGTACATTGTATTGAATTATTATATTTATAAACTCCGGGATTGTTTAAGATCAACATCAGGACAAGAGCGGACGTTATCACTTTGTTTCCTATCAATCGAGCGAGAACTGACTCAAAAAAGTAATTTTGATAACGATTTTGCCAACGAAAAAAAAAAATTTTAATTTTAAAAATATTTTAAAAAATAATTAATTGCAATATCTTTTACATTTATTTATGTGCAATTAATATTTATTCATGTAACTGTATTAAAATAATGACAATAAATATATATAATATAAATAACGTGTATTTTTTTTATCAACAACTGAACAAAGGCGGACAATTAAAATTTGCCAAGGGCGCCAAAGGGGCGGGGGTGGCTCAGTCGGTAGCGCGCCAGGCTCGTAATCTGTAGTTCCCAGGTTCGAGTCCCAGCTGGGTCAGCGTTGAGATTTATCTCCGCAAAATTCCCCCGCCCTGTCCACGGTCAGTAGGGGACACCGATGGGCTTGGAAAGGCCGCCGTCCGTCGGATGGGACGTTAAACCGTGGTCCCGTGTGCGGGAGAGCCATACCCTGTGCACGTTAAAGAACACGCTGGATGGCCTTGACGGGACGCTACCATCTGTCTCCCAACAGCTGTTCCAGTGGGTCCCCTCCCCCAACCTTCTCTGAGCCTTCGGGGTCCTTGAGGCCTGGCCATTTAGCCCATGGTGTGCAAAAAAGTGCCGCTCAGAGGTAAAACAACCCAACCCAACCCAAGGGCGCCAAAATCGTGGCTACGCCTCTGCTGTCCTCTCAAGTCCAGGAAGATGATCGGTCTACAGACCAAATACCAGCTTTGGTACAAACAGTACTAACTACTGAAAAATAGTCTAAAAGCAGCAATTTGACATTTTCATAGGTTAGCAATTTGCGAAAACTGAACTAATGAAATTTTGCAATGCTAAAATAGTTACATAATGTAAAAATTAAGAAAAGTCCCAATGTACACAAAATAAGCATATTCAGCATAATGGACTATTACTCTATATAGATAACATATGATTATATAATGGACTATTAACTATATAGATAATGTATGATCATTTTTTAATTTCTAGTTAGTGTGGATGTTTTACTGTCTTGGGAAACTACAATTTCAAGTTCAGTGGATTTTAAGTCTTTACAGATGATTTGAATACAGTGAGAAATACTTGTTAAATAGCCAAGGATATTATCATACATTTCTACTGTCTGTTAGAAAACAATTAATTTTTTTATTAAAGTTTAAATATTTTACACATGTTTAAACTTCTTCGCAAATTTTCTTTTCAAACAGCAGCTACTTTAGAAGCAGCTATTGCTACAGTATCATTTTACTAAGGACTGTTTTAAAAATAAAGCTACAGAAAATGACATAGTAAAATTCATTAATGATGCTGTGCCAACTTCATTCACATTTGTAACAAATGGCATACTGTCAAATTGGAAACCTCCTGTAATGAAAGAGACACTAGTTGAGATGTTTTGGCGCCTGAGGCAAGATAAAGAATGGCGGGACTTTCAAACGTTTATTCCCCAATTTTATTTTATAATTTATACCTATTAAATACGCCTCTCTCTTAAGATTCTAGTCTATTGAGATTTAGTATACACAATTTTACCAGAATAATATGACCACCTACCATAGTATATGTTTGGTAGGTGGTCATATTATTCTGATACGACTGTGTATATTCGTGGCGTCCTTTCCCACAGATTTACTTATATTTAGCAGCATTGTAGCAACCAGATATATATCGTTTCTGTAATTGTGTGTGTGTGAAGCAATTCCACTAACAAAAAAAAAAAAGATTTGTCGCCATTTTCGTTAAAGAGTTCAGCTGAAAGTCAGATGCATAAATTCATATTTTTCGAATCCAATTTCTATCATAAAATAAAAAATTGTATTTTGACTATAAGGGAAACATCTAACAGTTAGGCATCTTCAGTTGAATAAAATGTGATTTCACGTCTTTGCCTTCAACTCAGATTCAACTACCATTGCATGTCACTGATTGGACTGGTGGAAAGATTATTCCATAATCGGCTTAGGGGTTCTATTTAATTCTTAAGTATGAATTCGTTTCGAGGCATATTTTCTATTTGAGATTCATTCCCAAAAACCTGAAAATTATTATAGTGTTTGTACTTAGTTTTGAAACACCCTGTATATTAGAAACAATGTATATTGTTACTGGTACTAGGATAGTGAGCTTCTGCACAAGAAGTGTCAGAAATCCCAGACTGGTCTCCTTATGTAGGTATTTGGTGCTCCTGTGACTTTTTTTTTTCATCAAGGGAAGTAGCTATGGGGGGAGGCTCCCCTCCCAAAAAAAATCAGAGTTGGCAAAATTCGAAGAAAATTTCTAAAATTCAGGTGAGTTGTGAAAATCGGGATTTTTTTTTTCTAAAATTAAATGAGTTAACAATATTTACACAACTTGGCAAAATCTAGGGTAGTTACCAAAATCGAAGCAACTTGGCAAAATCTAGGGTAGTTATCAATATCGAGGCAACTCGGCAAAATCTAGGGAAGTTGACAAAATCTAAGGCATTTCGCAAAATACAGATGAGTTATGAAATTTTGGATTGATTTTGTGAAATTAAGGAGACTTGGCCAAATCTAGACAACAATGGCAAAATTCAAAGTCACTAGGTAAAATTCAGATGAGACGTAAAATTATGGTGGTTGACAAAATTCGAAAAGACTTGATAAAATACAGCCGAGTTATGAAAATTAGGATTGTTTTTGTGCAATTAAAGAGAGTTGGCAAAATTCGAAGTGAGTTGGTAAAATTCAGAGGATATGTAGGAATTAGGATTTTTTTTCTGTTAAATTATGACAACGGCGGAAAATCTAGGAAAGTGGGCAAAATTCAAAGCCACTTGGTGATCAGTTCAGTATGGCCTACTGATCTGGTCATCTATGGCCACTTTTTTCTTTTTTTTTCAACCCCGCTGAGGAGTGGTCAACTTCACAGGGTCCTGGTGCTGACCATTTATACCTACTAGATTGGACTTGTTTATGGATTTGAGCTTGATTATGGATCCTGGACTTGCTGCACTGGTGGGCCTCTGTTGAGGGAGAATCTGCTGCTGTGTTTTCTGTTTGCTTCTATGTTTCCAGCTCTAAATAAACAGGGGCATGGGATACCTTATATCAGCTGGTGGATAATCCTAATCAGAGGCCATCGCAGGTACCTGAACCTTACTTAGCTAGTTGGGCATCGTCAAGCCTAAACTGGAGTAATGTGTCTCAGGCAGGCCATATGGCTCTTGAAAAAGTCCACTTGAAAAGGTGGTGCCTGAAATTCCTACCAGCATCGGTGACTTCAGCCTTTAGCGGAGGAGGAACAGGTCTTTGCCCCATGCCTGCGATCATGAGGCTGTTTGATATTTTTGGCCCTACCAATCTCAATAAACCTAATTTCTTTAAAAATCCTACTAATCATTTTCTCTCTGCAGGAACGTGGAACGTGAGGACATTACATAGAGATTATTCTCTTGATGTCCTCATGCACGAATTCCAGCGCTATAACCTAGATATTCTAGGCTTGCAAGAGACCAGATGGAAAGGTAAAGGTGAGATACTTAAAAATAACTTTAAATTTCTCTTTACAGGGAGGGAGGATGGAAAGCATCACCAAGGCGTGGGTCTGCTGCTCAGCAGACATGCTAATGACTATATCTTTTAAAAATACTTAATTCAAACTAGAAAAATAATATTTAAATTTTTCCATTGATGCATATTTTATTAAACTACATTATAAATAATTCGATAAAGCCCATATTTTAGAAGCACTATACGATATTAGCCGTCCCGTGGTCAAGTGGTTAGTGTGCTTGCCTACTGATCTAAGGGACCTGGGTTTGATCCCCAGGTAAAGCATGGATGTATGTGTCATTTTTCTGCTGAGGTCCTGCCATCCTCTCAGACTTTCTACTATGGCATATAAACTGACAGGCTCCTTCAGATCTCTGTGGCAAGCAGCTACTTGAGGGGGTATTTTATTTATACAGTGTTGCCGATTTGTTTGTTACATTATTCTGTATTGAAACAATCACCTGATTTAAGCTCACAAGTCGGATTTGAACCATTATTAACATATTTTTCCATAAATTTTCAAAAATTCCTAAAAGAATAACAAAAAAAACTGCTATTTTGAAAGTAATTATGAAATGTACCTTTTTTTGGTATACCAAAAAAAAAGGTTATTAAAATTAATATGTTACTACAATGTTCATATTTTTTATTTCATTTAATTCGGAATTAAATTCTCTAATCTGGTATATAACATGACCTATTTCTGTTGATAAGTTATTAAAAATATTCTGAAGTTGACTTTTTATTGGACTCTGCAACAAGCCTGGACTTTTCTCAAAGTATGGTATGGAGAAAAAAATTACAAAACAGAAGAAACGTTGAAACAAGGTTTTTTTTTAATTCAGAAATAGCCTTTCTATTCATGTGTATTATAATCTTTTCTGTATATTAGTGTTTTTTAAATAAATTTTTATTTGTGTTGCCAGATGCATTTTTTTACTACATGACTAAAAAAAAGTCATTAAAATAAAACTAGGGCAGTAGTGCACATCATGATCCTCAGCCGCCATTTTTTTTATGCGACATAACAAAACGGTCCTTTTTGATGATTCCCATAACAAGGTTAGGGTCTGGTTTCTAGAAGAAAGATTGTTTTTTTGTTATCATAGTAACGAAAACCCGAGTTTACCTCAAATGCAATGAACCATAACCATGGCAATGGGAAATTGTGTTTTAGGCAAACATAAAAAAAACTAAATCACCCCAAACAAAATATATATATTTATCTCCTAACTGTCAACTGCAGAAAAAAAATGTCATTAAACTGCCAAATCCAACACGCATAAACAGAACACAATTGCCTTACCACATACGATAGACCACTTCCACCATTACCCCCCCCCCCCTTTCCCCTCCTTTTCAAAACATTATAAACCTACTAGGCATAAACTGGAAGGAGAGCTGTGTACCAATCCCTAGTGATGATGCACAGAACCGGCCAGGTCTAGCACCTAATGTCCGACCCCGCCTTCTCGTGGTGCAGGCCGTTCATACCTTTCAAAAGAGATACTCTCTTTTGGAAGGGAATGGAAGGGGAGGGCTGCCAATTCAGTATGGCCTAGTGATCTAGTCATCGATGGCCACTTTTTTCTTTTTTTTTCAACCCCGCTGAGGAGTGGTCAACTTCACAGGGTCCTGGTGCTGACCATTTATACCTACTAGACTGGACTTGTTTATGGATTTGAGCTTGATTATGGATCCTGGACTTGCTGCACTGGTGGGCCTCTGTTGAGGGAGAGTCTGCTGCTGTGTTTTCTGTTTGCTTCTGGGTTGCCAGCTCTAAGTGAACAGAGGCATGGAATACCTTATATCAGCTGGTGGATAATCCTAATCAGAGGCCATCGCAGGTACCTGAACCTTACTTAGCTAGTTGGGCATCGTCAAGCCTAAACTGGAGTAATGTGTCTCAGGCAGGCCATATGGCTCTTGAAAAAGTCCACTTGAAAAGGTGGTGCCTGAAGTTCCTACCAGCATCGGTGACTTCAGCCTTTAGCGGAGGAGGAACAGGTCTTTGCCCCATGCCTGCGATCATGAGGCTGTTTGATATTTTTGGCCCTACCAATCTCAATAAACCTAATTTCTTTAAAAATCCTACTAATCATTTTCTCTCTGCAGGAACGTGAGGACATTACATAGAGATTATTCTCTTGATGTCCTCATGCAGGAATTCCAGCGCTATAACCTAGATATTCTAGGCTTGCAAGAGACCAGATGGAAAGGTAAAGGTGAAATACTTAAAAATAACTTTAAATTTCTCTTTACAGGGAGGGAGGATGGAAAGCATCACCAAGGCGTGGGTCTGCTGCTCAGCAGACATGCTAGTGATGCTCTTCTAGGATATGAGTGCATTAATGAAAGGTTTCTTACAGCAAAATTTCAGACAAGCATTAAAGACTTGAATGTTATCTGCTGTTATGCCCCCACTGAGGATTCTGATGAGAATGAGAAGGATAGGTTTTACGGACAACTTCAGGATATTTTGAATTCTGTCAAGAAAGGAGATATTACCCTTGTTCTTGGTGACTTCAATGCCAAAGTTGGTGCCGACTCTGACCTTTGGGGAGGAGTAATAGGCCCTTTTGGTATTGGTAGCTGCAATGGCAATGGGCAACGTCTCCTACAGGTAAGTAAACTCAATGGTTTCAGAATAACTAACACATATTACAAACACCGCGACATACATAAATACACATGGGTTTCACCTGATGGGCTGCATAGGAATATGATTGATTATATATTAATTAACAGCAAATGGGCTAGTTCTGTTAGAAATACCAGGGCATATAGGGTAGCTGAAATTGGATCTGACCATTACCTTGTTAAAAGTGTCTTGCAACTTAAACTTAAAAAGTGTTGTGCTAGGGTTAAAAAATTTACTTTTAATACTGAAGCTCTGAAAGACACAGTTATAGCTAAAGCTTACCATGATAGGTTACTTAGTCATTATGACAGTCATGGTTTGCTTAATACTGAAGTTGAGGAAGAATGGGGCCATTTTAAACAGGCTTTTTTGGAAACTAACAGTACTCTTTTAGGGAAAAAGGAGCAGAGGAGACAGAATTATTTGAGTGATAAGGCATTTGAATTTATTTCAGAAAGAACTGCAGGAATGTCCTTAATCAATACCCGACTAATCCTAATAGAAAGCATTACAGACAGCTTAATAAACGTGTAAAGGATCAGTTAGCTACTGATAAGAATCTTTGGCTTGATGGCCTGGCTGACAAAGCTGAGGAAGCAGTTAGACAACACAACAGCAGAGAGTTGTACCAGATAGTTAATGTTTTGTGTGGTAGAAAACGAACAGGTATACAGGGATTGAAGGATAAACAAGGTAAGGTTATAAGAAGGTGAGGATTCTGTCATGGCTAGGTGGGCTGAGCATTTCAGTGATGTTCTAAACAATGTGGTAAGTTCTACTCCCATTGTTTGCAATAATGATAGATGCATTGGTGGCTTCAATGTTGGCCCTATAACACAATCTGAAGTTAATTTGGCTATTTCTAAACTTAAACTTCATAAATCCCCAGGGGTGGATGAAATTACTACGGAAATGCTTAGAGCTGGGAATGCTTCAGTTACCATTTGGATGACTGAAATTTTGAATAACTTTTATGATAAAGGCATGGTTCCTAAAGATTTTACCACAGCTATTGTTATCCCTATTTTCAAAAAAAGTGATCGCAGTTCTTGTGATAACTATAGGGTATCAGCCTACTCTCTGTTCCAGGTAAAGTTTTTCCATGATTGTGCTTAATTAAGAATCTGGTTGACAGTCAATTGCGTGATGAGCAATGTGGATTCAGAAGTGGTAGGGGATGTGTGGATCAGATATTTTCTCTTAGGCAGATTCTTGAGAAATGTTTAGAGTTTCAGAAACCTTTGGTTGGTAGATTTGTTGATTTCAAATGGGCTTTCGACTCTGTTGATCGCCATAATTTGTGGTTGATTGTGAGATCATATGGTATACCTTACAAGTTAGTTAACATAATGAAAGCTCTCTTAATAACACTGAGTCGTGTGTGAGAGTTGGTAAGGCTTGTAGCAATTGGTTTACCATTACTTCTGGTGTTTGACATGGGTGCATTTTGTCTCCTTTTCTCTTTAGTTTGGTTATTGATTATGTAATGCAAAATTCACTTCAAGGGAAAGATTTTGGATTTAAATGGCTGGAGATACGAAAATTTCTGATTTAGATTATGCTGATGATTTAGCAAATGATGTTGATGAGATGAACTCTTTCATTCGAGCTGTTGATGAGACTGATACTAGAGTAGGTTTGGTTATAAACAGAGAGAAAACTAAAGTGATGAAAATTGGTCAGGCAGGTTGTGATTCAGTTAATCTGAATGGTTGCAGTCTTGAGCAGGTGTCACAGTTTAATTACATTGGGAGCTATGTAACAGATACTGGTGATGTGCGGCATGAGATTAACAGACGAATAGGGATTGCTGCCGATACTTTTAAGAATCTCTGGAGATTGTGGAGAAATAGGCGTATACACCTAAAGACTAAAATTAGACTGTATAATAGTTTGGTTCTTTCTAGGGTTAGTTATGGTAGTGAAACTTGGATGCTGTGTAAACAAGATAACAGGAAACTAGATGCTTTTGATTCTAGATGCTTACATAGCATCTTGGGTATTAGGTGGTTTAACTTTGTAACTAATGATGAGGTTAGGCAAAGGAGTCTGCAACCTCCTTTAAGCAGCATAATGTGCAGAGACACAGCTGGTTTGGCCATGTTGGCCGTAAGGATAATTATAGATTGGCGAATAGGGTTATTAACAGTGTGCCTAAAGGCCTCAGAAAGAAGGGGAGACCTAAGATGCGGTGGGCAGACAATGTCAAACAGGAGCTTGTTAGAATTGGTGTGCAGTGGCCAGATGCAGTAGATATAGCTCAGGATAGACTAGCTTGGAGAACTAAATTGCACGGTCTGGTTGGACCTCCGTAGCCCATGGCTACTTGAGGATGATGATGATGTGAAAAATGGGTTTCTTTTTGCGCAATTGGAAATAAATGATGGAAACAGTATTCAGATAATAGAGCTGCTAGTGGATCCTGTAATCCAGGAATGGTCATCATTATCATCATCATCATTTTCAAGCAGCAATGTGCTACAACGGTCTAACCAGATCGTGAAATTTAGTTCTCCATTGTCTGCCCACCGCATCCAAGGTCCCACTTTCTGAGATCTTTAGGCACACTGTTCGTAATCTTATTCATAATTATCCATACGGGTAACATGGCAAAACCAACAGTCTCTCTCAACACTACATGCTGCTTAAAGGAGATTGCCAAATCCTTTGCCTAATCTCATCGTTACATAAAAAGTTGAAAAACCTAATGCCCAAGATACTGCGTAAGCATCTAGTTTCCTGTCATCTTGCTTACAAAGCATCCAAGTTTTTTTTATCATAATTAACCCTAGAAAGAACCAAACTAATTGTCTTTAGGTTTATATGGCTACTTCACACACTCCATAGATTCTTAAAAGTCCCAGTAGCAATCTCTATTCATCTGTTAATCTCATGTCGCACATCACCATTATCTGTTACATAGCTTCCAACATAATTAAACTGAAACACTTGCTCAAAACTGCAACCATTCATATTAACTGAACCACAGTCTGATTGACCAATTGTCATCACTTTAGTTTTCTCTCTGTTTATCAGTTTCATCAACATCTCGAATAAAAGAGTTCATCTCATCAACATCATTTGCCAAAAGGACCAAATCATCTGCATAATCTAAATCACAAAATTTCAGATCTCTAGACCAATTAAAGTCAAAATCTTTCCATTGCATCAATTTTGCATAACATAATCAATAACCAAACTAAAGAGAAAAGGAGACAAAATGCACCCTTGTCGAACACCAAAAGGAATTCTAAACCGATTGCTACAAAACTTAAAATTCTCACACGACCCAGTGTTATTATAGAGAACTTCCATTGTATTAACTAACTTGTCTGGCATGAAATACGATCTCATGATCAACAAAGTTAAAAACCTTTTTGAAATTAACAAAGCTAGAAACCAAAGGTTTCTGAAACTCGAAACATTTCTCAAAAATCTGCCTAAGTGAAAATATCTTATTCCCCCACCCCTACCACTTCTGGATCTACATTGCTCATCACACAATTGACTGTCAAACAGATTCTTAATTCTATTAAGCACAATCATGGAAGGAACTTTACCTGGAACAGAGAGTAGGCTGATACCCCTATAGTTAAGACAAGAACTGCGATCACCTTTTTCGAAAATAGGGATGATAATAATAGCTCTGGTAAAATCTTTAGGAACCATGCCTTTATCATAAAAGATGTTCAAAATTTCAGTCATCCAAGTGATAACCAAAATATTCCCAGCTCTAAGCATTTCTGTAGTAATTTCATCTACCCCTGGGGATTTATGAAGTTTAAATTTAGAAATAGCCAAAATAACTTCAGATTTTGTTATAGGGCCAACATTAAAGCCACCAATGCATCTATCATCATTGCAAACAATGGGAGTAGAACTTACCACATTGTTTAGAACATCACTGAAATGCTCAGCCCACCTAGACATGACAGAATCCTCCCCTTCTGTAACCTTACCTTGTTTATCCTTCAATCCTTGTATGCCTGTCCGTTTTCTACCACACAAAACATTAACTATCTGGTACATCTCTCTGCTGTTGAGCTGTCTAACTGCTTCCTCAGCTGTGTCTGAGTCCTAAAAGAGTACTGTTAGTTTCAAGAAAAGCCTGTTTAAAATGGTCGCATTTTTCCTCAACTTCAGTAGTAAGCAAACCATGACTATTATGACTAAGTAACCTATCATGGTAAGCTTTCGTTATAACTGGATCTTTCATAGTTTTAAAATTAAAGGTAAAATTTTTAACCTTAGTGCAACACTTCTGAAGTTTAAGTTGCAAGACACTTTTAACGAGGTAATGGTCATATCCAATTTCAGCTCCCCTATATGACCTGGTATTCCTTACAGAATTAGCCCATTTGCTGTTAATCAATATACAATCAATCATATTCTTATGCATCCTATCTGGTGAAAGCCATGTGTACTTATGTATGTTGCCGTGTTTGTAATGTGTTAGTTAATCTTAAACCATCAAGTTTCCCAACTGTAGGAGACATTGCCCAATGCCATTTCAGCTACCATTACCAAAAGAGCCTATCACCACTCCCCAAAGGTCAGAGTCAATACGAACTTTGTCATTGAAGTCACCTAGAATAAAGGTAATATCTCCTTTCTAGGCATGTGGAAATATAAATTAATTTAAAAAAACCTATCTTCCTATAAACCTAAAACATATCAATGTTATAATCAGTCACTGAGTTCGTATTCACTTGAAAGTAAGATAGCTCGCTGATTTACCTATAGAAGATTGCCAGTAGTAGCCACACAACCACAATCTCCTGATAATATCCATACACTATTAAATTTTATTAAAAAAATCATTAAATATTAAACTTTAATAAAAAAAATTACTTTTTTAAGACAATTAAAATGTATGATACTATTCTTGACCATCTAACAAGTATTTTTCACTGCATTCAAATCATCTATCAACACTTATAATCCACTGAATATGAGTTGTAATTTCCCAAGAGACAGTAAAACGTCCACACTATCTAGAAAATAAAAATATGATCATACGTTATCTATCTCCTGATATTATCCATTAGATACCCAAGATGACCTATGGATATCCATTCGTCATCTTAGCTATCTTATGAATATATTCTGGAGATTAAGATTGTGTGGGTATCTATCTACCTTTCAAGTAAATACGCACTCAGACACTGATTGCACTATCGATATGCTTTAGGTTTATTCTACTTCTTAGGGCACATATAAGAGGATAGGTAGCTTTTTTTAATTTATTGATATTTTTTTCTTTGTCACTAAAAACACCTACCTTCAAAAACTTTCGTTTGATACACAACTCGTAAATATTTACATTTTTCCTGCTGTTTGGAGTCGTATTTGAGGTAGCCCATGATATTGGAGACGTCAGAAGCTTTGAGATATAGCTTGTTAATCTAACCCCATGAAAATTTTCCCCCTTCCCTTTTTACCAGGAGGAATAATGGGAACAAAATTCGAAAGAATTTATGAGCGTCATTTAGTGTTAGTTTGACATCTAACACCTTTCCTCGTAACTGTAGGCCCTTGCATTTGGAAGATATAACAGAACGACTTTCACATTTTCCGTTTTTTTAGGAGGGAAGAAACATGTGGGTCAATTTTTAATAGCCTACAACACTCCCTGCATGAGAAGCTTCCATTTGACGCATAGCTTGTTACTTTCTGCACTGGCATTCAGGAGATATGGGGGACAATCATTTTAATATTTCCTCCCCTTTTTAGGGGGAAAGCACGGGGGACAATTTTTCATAGCCTGTGACATTCCCAGTGTCAGAAGCTTTCATTTGACAGATGGCTCATTACTCTCAGCACTCATGTTTTGGAAATACAGCGGAAGAACAGTTTCCATATTTCCACTTTTTTAGGAGGAAGAAAGCGTGGGGGTCAATTTTTTTATAGCCTATAAAATTCCCTGAGTCACAGGCATTAACATGCATCTGATACGTAAATCATGAAGTTCCTCCATCGCCTTCGAAAGATATGGTGGAATAACTGTTTTGACAAATCGATAAACTGACAAAATGTCAAGCGAAAAGCAATAGGTAGTTAAAAAACCAAACATTGTTTATATGGAACTATTGTAGACACTTCACATAAAGAATGAATTCGATCATGTGATCAGCAGCCAAGCACGCTAACCACTTGACCAGGAGACGGTAGCCTTGAAAAAATATTGGCACATCACATGCAGTAGCATGGTCAAAGCATTAATGGTGAGTTGAGGGAGGATGAGTGTCACTTTTATACATTAGAAGCAGTTTATGTAGAAAAACTTATTTTGTTTTATCACAAAAGATGGTTTGCCATGTAGAAAACACTATACAGGGCCTTCAAAAATTTCTTGACAGTCATCTGTTTTACCTCTGAGTGAAACGTTTTTGCACACCATGGGCTAAATGGCCAGGTCACAAGGACCTCAAAGGTTGGGGGAGGGAACCTACTGGAACAGCTGTTGGGAGACAGATGGTAGACTCCCGTCAAGGCCATCCAGCATGTTCTTTAACATGCACAGGGTATGGCTCTCCCGCACACGGGCCACGGCTTAACATCCCATCCAACGGACGGTGGCCTTTCCAAGCGCATCAGTGTCCCCTACTGACCGTGGGCAGGGTGGGGAAATTTTGCGGAGATAAATCTCAACGCTGACCCAGCTGCGACTCGAATCTGGGAACTGCAGATTACGAGCCTAGCACGCTACCGACTGAGCCATCCAAGCCCCACACACATCTGTAGATTTACAATTGTTCCTCTGAAAGTAACGAGCAATGACTTCTTTGAAAACTTGTCTAAATTATGCTATTATGCGTTAAGAACGAAGCCCATATCATTTCTCTCTTCGCTGATGGTGTGTACAGCTGTCTGCAAAATCTGTGCATTGTTGTTCTGGAGCCTATTATAGGAGAAAATTTTTACATTTTCAAAAGGATGCAAAAGGTGAAGAAGACACAAAAAAAAAAAATCCTGCTGATTTGTCACAAGTATATGGGGATCATGCCTGTTCACCATGACACTGTTATGGAATGAATGCGCAAATTCAGAGGACAGCAGAACTTTGAAAAACCTCCCTCATGCAGAAAGACTGAAGGAGGCTGTGAATGAGCCAGAAATGAACTCATTAAAGAAAACCAACATATCACCATTCATGTAATAAGTTTAAATGTCAATGTATTGGTTGACATTTTGGAAACAATTAATAATCATTTAAAGTTCCGAAAGATCTGTGCCAAATGGGTAAACCCACAAACTGACAGAACAGTAAAAGAGGGCTAGGATCGACTCGAGCAAGGAGAATTCTGGCAATGTTTAAAGCTAGGGGTCCCAAACAATTAACAGACAGTCACTGGTGATGAGATGTGGTTTTATTACATCTCCCAGAAAGATTGACAATATGTTTGGGCTAAGAAAGATAACTGCAAATCCTCCGACAAGACGTCTGATCCAAGAAGAGGATGTTCACAATTTTTTTCAATTCCTAACGAATGGTAGCCGAAGACACTTTAGCAGAAAAAAAAGATGACTATAAATTGCCACTACTATGTCAATATTGTTTTGCCAAAAATGGTCGCGAGACGTAGGAGCAACGTCCTATAAGAGGGGTGTCAAGGATTCCTCATGACAATGCTCACAAAACCTGGCAAGTTACGGAAGTCTCAAGCAGGAAAAAATCAAACAGCTCCCCAATCCTACATTCACCTGATCTTGTAACCATTCGATTGTTTCAGTATCTTTTTAGTCAATTTTAGCAAGCACATTTTCCTCAAATTCCTGCAGCACACTTGAGAATAGTTTCATTTTTCAACTACAAAGATTTAAAGGGGATGCCTGGCAATACTAGGGTTACTATACGTCCTCTTTCTAACCCCATGTCATCCCAGAATTTTGAAAAAACATGAAATGTACTCCTTTTTGTATAACTCGTGTTTTAAACTAAACGAACCTTTTTTTTATTACTTTCCTTTTCAAAATTCTTGAACCCATGATTATAATTTACTGTAAATGCAAATCGTGAATGCTAAAATTAGCTCTGTTAATGTTGTATGGGCTACTATTTACTGTAATTTCAATATTAACCATTTATATATTAAATTAGAAAAAGTATGCGTTTTAGAAAACTAAAAAATATTTTTCCACCCACAGATAGATGGAGCTATGAAAGTATTCTTTTTTTGCAACATAAAAGACAATGAGATTTAAGGACTACTCCTAGTTTCTAGAAACCTCATACAAGCCCTAAATATAATAAATACCCTCAAGCAGCTGCTTGCCACAGATGTCTAACAGGAGCTTGCCAATTTATATGCCATAGTAGGTCTGTGCGGATGGCGGGACCCCTACCAAGACCGAAATCACTGATGACCGCTACCTCAGAGTTAATGAAAACAGAAAGTTTGCCATCTGCAACAGCAAATAGTTACTAATCACTATACCATTTAACGATAAATAACCCTTTTTGCTTATCAAATATGAATAAAAATCAGTACGTCATATATATTTCAAGTGTATTGAATAATTAGAATGATCCCTTTTTTTGACTAAACTGTTTGTCGGTACTTGAGATGAAATTTGGTGGGAGGGAAAACTTATTTCAAAATTGAAATAATATCCTCCATTTCTAGCCTTTTTCCCCCTACTTTTATGACAATGACATCTGGTAACCCTAAGCAATACCCCTTTACAGTGGTAGCTTATAACCATGAAAATGTATTATGTATATTAAAATAATTTGAAAACTATAGCTTGAATTGCATGTTTTTCAAACTCTACTCAGGTTTTAACAGCTGTTCGCTTAAAAATCTTAAGCTTTTTAATTACCACAATTAACCTTGAATCAACTGCAACTCGAGTACTTGCATAGGCTGTCGTGGAGTCTAAACGTCAACAGATTACGAACAAGCTTATTACATAAAATTTCTTTAATGGTTTGCCAGTCAATTTTTAATATAAAATAAAATTACACTTTTTTGAAAACTCTACAGCATCCTTTATACCACCAAAAAACAAGTCTAAATACAATTTTTTACAACAGCAAGACTGTAATTACACTGTAGCCATGTGTTCATGAAGCGATAAAAATAATTACGCGCAAGTAAAAGCATGAAAATATTACATAATATTTTTTTATAAGTGGGCATATTTACTGTATGAACTCAC
Source organism: Ryuthela nishihirai (assembly GCA_038380435.1). Taxonomy (NCBI): domain Eukaryota; kingdom Metazoa; phylum Arthropoda; class Arachnida; order Araneae; family Heptathelidae; genus Ryuthela; species Ryuthela nishihirai. The sequence goes on along the minus strand of JAWZYU010000019.1, from coordinate 64,917,787 downwards.
AGCTTTTTCATTATTATTGTCTGCGAAAATGAGGAGACAGGCTGAAAAGATTGAAAAATCCTGAATGTAGTGCAGTTACAGATGCATTTATCAATGATCACAAATTTGCATATAACATCACTTGAGATCTTCTATAAGTCCATGAGCTAAATCTGTCATTCGGGGATATTTAACTTTTTTCTTATCTAACTCATCCTGTGCCCAAAGTAGGAGCTTGAGCAAAATGGCAAGCTTTGGTGTTGTAGATTCTCTGTTTTCCATCTCAAGAATAGCTGCATTAACCTCACTTGCTATCTATACATAATAGAAATAATTCTCACAAAGTTGTTGACTTCCAAAAATCCCAAATATACATCCTTAAAATTAGCATTTATTAGAAACACTTTTTTTAGTTAGAGAATATTTATTCTACAGCTTAAAAAACACACAGCACACATTCTACAGCTTTTTACATTAATTTGCATATATTAATAAGTTATTAAGTCTAGAGAAAGAAAAATAAGAATTATCCACATAATTCACTAGCAGATTTACCCAGCACCATTTTGGGTCAACTCAAATTCTTAAAAATATACAAAATAGCTGACACTGCCCATGTCACAAGCTTTTATTTGACATACTATTCATTGTGATTGATTCCCCATAAAATTTACTTTCCTTATTTTTTGGGGGTGTGAGCAGAAATCATCATAATCATCATCCTCAAGCAGCCATGGGCTATGGAGGTCCAATCAGGCCGTGCAATTTAGTTCTCCAAGCAAGTCTGTCCTGAGCGACATCTACTGCATCTGGCCACGGCACACCAATTCTAATGAGGTTCTGTTTGACATTGTCTGCACACCGCATCCTAGGTCCACCTCTTTCTGAGGCCTTTAGACACACTTCATAACCCTATTTGCCAATCTATAATCATTCATACGGACAACATGGCCAAACCAACGGGATCTCTCTCTGCACAATATGCTGCTTAAAGGAGATTGCAAACTCATTTGCCTAACCTTGTTATTAGTTACAAAGTTGAACCACCTAATGCCCAAGATACTGCGTAAGCATCTGGAATCAAAAGCATCTAGTTTCCTGTTATCTTGTTTACAAAACGTCCAAGTTTCACTACCATAACTAACCCTAGAAAGAACCAAACTATTATACAGTCTAATTTTAGTCTTTAGGTGTATATGCCTATTTCTCCACACTCTCCATAGATTCTTAAAAGTCCCGGCAGCAATACCTATTTGTCTGTTAATCTCATGCCGCACATCACCAGTATCTGTTACATAACTCCCAAGATAATTAAACTGTGACACCTGCTCGAGACTGCAACCATTCAGATTAACTGAATCACAGCCTGCCTGACCAATTTTTATCACTTTTTTCTCTCTGAGAACCTACTCTAGTATCAGTCTCATCAACAGCTCGAATGAAAGAGTTCATCTCATCAACATCATTTGCCAAAAGGCTAAATCATCAGCATAATCTAAATCAGAAATTTTTGTATCTCCAGCCCATTTAAGGCCAAAATCTTTCCCTTGAAGTGAATTTCGCATAACATAATCAATAACCAAGCTAAAGGGAAAAGGAGACAAAATGCACCCTTGTCGAACACCAGAAGTAATGCTAAACCAATTGCTACAAGACTTACCAACTCTCACACATGACTCAGTGTTATTATAGAGAGCTTTCATTATGTTAACTAAATTGTCTGGTATACCATATGATCTCACAATCAACCACAAATTATGACCAACAGAGTCGAAAGCCTTTTTGAAATCAATAAAGCTAGCAACCAAAGGTTTCTGAAACTCTAAACATTTCTCAAGAATCCCTAGCATTTACCATTTAAGAGGTCTCACTTTCAATTTTTTTTCTTCGTTTTTTCTTTTTTTTTTTTTGGGGGGGGGGGGAATTGAGCGAGACAAACCATTACCATTTAGGAGTTCTTGATCAAACAGCAAAATTCTATAATATATAAGTTAATCATAAGTACTTTACATACACTGATGAACTTAAAAAGATTTTGTTAGAAAATATTCCATAATACAAACATGCATTTTTTTTTAGTTTTTTTTTTATACCACAGCAAGAATGTTTTAAGTATCTTTAATGCAACTAATCATGACTGCAAACATGATGGTGAACTGATCTTTTTGAGAGGAGGGCTAACTAGTCTTATGGCAGAGATATTTGAAATTGTTTTTTATGTGATACAATGAAATATTAAGCCTATAGCTGAAAATCTCACTCATATTTGCCAGTAGGAAGAGAAATAAAATTTACTTGTAGTGGCAATTACTGGGGGAAAAAAAGATGGTAGTGAAATTTCTATATTGTATTTAATATTTCTTTTCCAGCAATATTTAAAAAAAAAACTGGAATAACATTAGCAGAGAGACATTAGTGACTGCTTTTCCAGGCTCCACCTTGCTCACATACCATTTTATAAATGTGACTCATGCTTTTTTCACATATTACTTTTATTTTTTTAACATGCTCATGACCTATTACAATTTCTTTTGTAAAAAAATTACAATTTAATATATTTTACCATTTCGGTTTAAATCCCAAGATGGTGTTGTGTGTTGTATGGCTTGGGTTAAGTTGTTTTTCCCTGAGGGTACTTCTATGCATAAAATAGACTAAATGGCCAGTCATATGGACCATAAGGGTTCAGAGAAGACTGGGAGAAGTGGGCCACCTGGACAGCTGTTAGGAGACGGTTGGAGGTTCCTGTCAAGGACATTGAATGTGTTCTTTAATATGCACGGGGGAAGACACTTCTGCACACAGGGCTATGGTTTAATGATGGCCATTCCAAACCCATCAGTGTCCACTTTCTCAATGACAGAACAGCAGCAGTTAGCAGAGATAAATCTCAACATAGGCATAGATGAACTTGAATGTGGGAACTGCAGATTAAAAACCTGGATGCTTCCAACAGAGTCAACCCTCGCCCATATGATGTTATGAGAAAGCAGGACGAACCTGATAGCTTCTAGGCTATCTTCATCCTTAAAAGCAAAAAAAAAAATTTAAAAGTTGATTATAAAATCGTAGAGAAAAAACAAATATTAATGCTGAATAGAATTTATCGGTCAAAACAGTCATCAACCACAGCTTTCAGATATATTGTCTGTTACTAATGACTTGATAGATTTAATTTTATAATTTTACAAAGTACCTTCAAATAACGATATAAAGCCAACGCATAATAATTCCTTTAAATGCTGCTTTCACGAGAACTCTCGAATAGTGAATAGCATGTATATGATATTGAGATTCTTAATTCTTGCCTTCAATTTAGTTGTATGAATCTTGCAAGCTAATCTAGATACAATGCAAGCCAACTATACACCAGAACCATTTTATACCTCTGAAATATTTAGGTAAGAGCCTATTAATTTAATATTCTCAACATTTCAGGTACCTGTGAAGAAATATTAGGAATACTGAAAAAGTTGACAGGTTGTGAAGAGATGTTCAACAAACAATATCTAATACCCTCTAACCAAGATATGATCAAATACCCATTCCCAACTTATATGTGTTTAGCTATCATGCTGTTAGGAACTTGACATTTTATTGGATCCTTTAAAAAAAAAAGGACAGTTTGAAATATATTGTTCCAATTTAGGTCCTATGATGTCCTTGGAAATAGCAGGATTCAGGTACCTAGAATGACTCTGAATTATAAATATTTGCATAAGTGAAACTTTGACTCTATGATAGCTAAAAATTAATAAAGCGATCATTTTACTAAAAATAAATATGAAAAAAAAATCAATATTTAATACCTTCTGCCTGTGAGAAGGATGCAAAAGATCTCCAAAAGGTGATCGTTCTGGATCATCGAATGCCAACAAAGCCAATGTTCGCTCCAGCTCTGATAATACTTCTTGATTTTCTTCTCCTCTTTCAGCCAATTGCTCCTGGGCATACTTTAAAGCTTCTTCAATGTTTCTTTCTCGAATTAATTCAATCAGGTGTTGTTGCTGAAATGTTCAGTGTTTTTTAATTTCCATGTTGTTGCATTTAGTAATAAAAGATAACTGAAAAAAAATTACATATAAACAACGAAACTTTAGCAAAATAAGATTTTTAATGCCCATTAACTTCATAATGCTAGACAATAAACTATTAAAAAATGATTACTATGCTTAAAGTTTGGTTTATTTTTAACACTTCAGTAATCAATTAACTAAAGTTCTATGTATATTAAGCACAGTTACAAAGTGAAAAAAAAAACCTTTTCAATATTATTAGGACTGCCATTTATTATTTAAACTTCTACATATCAGTGGACTGTTCTCCCCCCCCCCCCCCAAAAAAAAAAGGCAGTATATATCATTCACTTTTTATCAGTATACTTCATAAATCCGAAACTTGTGCTGCATGCTTTACTCAATCTTTTATCAAAGTAAAATTAAAAACAATTTGTTTCAGAAGCAATAATCAGAAAATCTAAAATAAGTAAATAAATAAATAAATACCCCCTAAAGCAGCTGCTTGCCACAGAGGTCTGACAGGAGCCTGGGGGGAAAAAGCCTTGATCCGTTTAAGAAATAAAGGAAACATATTAAGAAAAATATCAATTTTCCATTACTTTTCAAACAATATCACTTCATTTATTTATACTTATTTCAATCCTAGAAGAGAGTGAATGCAAGGCTACTTATGAGTCGTTGTTTTACTTCTGATTCCTTTTTGCACACAATGGGCTAAATGAGCAGGTCATAAGGTTCCCCAAAGGCTCATAGAAAATTGGAGGAGACCCACTGGACAGCTCTTAGGAGACAAATGGGAAACCTCCTATCATGGCCATTCAGGGTGTTCTTAAACATACACAGGATAAGGCTCTCCTGCACACAAGGCCATGGCTTTGTCCCATTCAATGGATGGCAGCCTTTCCAAGCATCGGTGTTCTTTTCTGATTAACAGCAAGATGGGAAATTAGCAGAAATAAATCTGTGCTGGCAGAGATAGGATTCAAACCTTGGAAACACAGATTATGAGCCTGGCATGCTACTGACTGAGTCAACCCATACCCCTAATTATGAGTATCAACATCATAACCCTTTCATATTTTTCTTAAATCCTATCCTAATGAAGATGGTTTGTTTTATTTATATTGCAGCCATGGTCTGTTTTCAAGATAGCCACTAATTACATATATTAATATCAGCATCTGAAGTTTCCAACTATGACATTGTTGAGATTTTTTCATTGATTCACACACTGTTTTCAGTGAAAAACAGATACACTGCTAAGTTGGAAAGATTGCCATCTGTCAGATCTTCTGTGCAGAAAAGCTGTTTCATGCTCATGTTCTCATGCACTGATGGTGTTTGAATTAGAATCTGGAACACATATTCTGATACAAATACAGGGTATACCTACTTATTTAACAACAATCCTCATAGCAACATGTATTACACTAGAAAGTTTAGCATCACTAGAAAGTTTAGCATCACTCTTCTTCCTCATAACACAAACAAAATGAAAGCGTTTCGTAACTGCAGTCTTTCTTCAGCTAGATATGCTGTGTATATACTTCATTTCACCTAAGCTGAGACCTAATGTAAAGCTCTTTGCCTATTCACTAAAGATTTCATCATCCCTTAAATGTGTACTTACACACATAAAAATTTATATGTAGATTTATATATTAGTTTCAACAAAGCAATAGTCAGAAAAATAAATTTAATATACTTTATTTGGTTACCAGATGATACACTCCAACTTTATTAGCACTTAATACTAATAATCAGGAAATTTATGAACTTGAACAGCAAATACAAAACTAAAGCAACCAACTCTTCAAGAAGACAAGTAACACTCATGAGCCAGTTGTGCAGCTGAAGAAAGCTGCTTACAAATAAGGCAACAGGTAAGTAATGGCAAGTTAGTACACAGTTACAAAAATGTAATCAGTTTACCTTAGCAGCTATCAAGTAAAAGGTTTAGAAATTCTTCAGAAAGAACTGCAGAATTTAAAAAAGTATTAATAATGATAAACTTAGAACTTAAGTTGTTTAGTTTCAGTTATACATTATACATATTGCTAAAAGATAACAACTTTAGATTTTCCATTCCTAAACATAACGCTGTTTTAACTGAATGAGATGATAGAGATAATAACATTTAAGTGAAGTTATTTATGGCAAATTGAAACATATCATTCTGAAAGAAAAATTTCCATTAAGATGAACTTGAGTAAATTTAGGCTACATAGTTTCCTAAAGTGTAGCAGTTGATGTAACAATTGAGCAAGTTGTTGAAAATATACTTGCTGACTTACAGGCAGCAACAGTGACAATACCACAAACAATATATTTGAGCAGGATTCTCAAAAAAAAAAAATTTTCCACACAAAATATCAAAAAAAAATTTCTACCAGTACTAGGTAAACACGAACTTACAAAACATCATTTAGCCAATGAAAAAAGATTTTTGAAACAAGGTATATGAATAAAATAGGTAGTACTGAAAAATTATTTATTTATTGCATTCATCATGCTACAATGCTCAAAAACTTTAGTGTACCACCGTTTGGGAATAGCTGTGTTAGAAGAGAATAGCGATTTGCAGCCATTCATGGACTGAAATAGCTATTTCATTTTAAAGTTAAATTGTTCAAATATTTTAATCAATGTTTCTTGTATTTTTTCACAACAATTATATAACTAAAAAAGGGTTTATTTAGCACTGGAGATCGAGGTCAGGACTTCCAGGAGTGCAGTACCTGGTTTTGTAGGGGATGGAAATTTTTAAACTACAATACAGTACATTGAGTTAAATATCTACATGTGAATATATCTCTGGTCCTGCATTTTTTTTTATCCACATATTTAACATATGCTTAGAATTAAGGCCTCTAAATGTAATCAATAGTAGTTACTTCTGTGCATACTTATAATAGGAAAGGCTTGCTCATATTACAATTTGTGCAATGGAGTATAGTTACTGTAAATCACAAGATATCTACCCACACTTTCTTTCTCATTCCACAATAAGTCCTATTTTTCAAAATTTATTACTTACAAAGAGTTATGGGGAAAGACCATACACTTTTAAAAAGAAGCAAATGCACAGAAAATAAAAGAACCAGTTAAAATTACAGTGATACATCTGAAATATGTAGTGAATGTTGACTGCATTTTACTGAATGCAAACTTAACCTTTCCAGGGTCCAACCTGAAAAACTAAATTACTTCTGTGGGCAGTGATTTTTTTTTTTATCTCGTTTTCAAAGAAAATGAGATAATAGTTTCACTTTGTCGTCTGTCTGTAGACATCAAACTTTTTTGTTTACAGAGATAAATTAAAAATTCTTCTTGTGTTGGATAGGTATTGATGAACTATCACAAAATGCACTTTCCGAATTTCTATAAAGCTATAATTATGCCCTCTAGTGGTGGAAAAAGTTGAAAATTTCAAAATTCCAAACGAATATTGCAAACGATGTATATGCTAGAAATTTGAAATTTTGGGGATGGAATGTGAAGGTCATGAAGTTTCCATTGCTGTCAATGAATTGACCTCTTAGACCCAAAGAAGGTGGGAAAACACACTTTTTTTAGTTTTAACAGATAATTGTTTGTTTTTAGAGATAAATGAAAAATTCTTTCGAATTAGATAGGAATTGATAAAATATTATGATTCACACTTTTTAAATCTTCCAAAAACTATAATTTGCACCCTCTAATGGTGGAAAAATTTGCAAATTACAAAATTTCAAACAAATATTACAAACGATGCATTTAAGCTAGAAATTTCAAATTTTGGTGGTGGAATGTGAATACCATAATGTTTCCATTGGCAACAATAAATTGACTTCTTAGACCCAGGATGAGTGGGAAAAAACTTTTTTGGTTTTAGCAGATAACTGTTTGTATTTAGAGATAAATGAAATAATCTTTCTAGGGTTCGATAGGAATTGATAAAATATTATGATTCGCCCTTTCAGAATCTTTCAAACACTATAATTGCACCTTCTAACAGTGAAAAAGTTTGAAAATTCCAAAATTTCAAATGAATATTGCAACGATGTATTAATGATAGAAATATGAAATTTTGGTGGTGGAATGTGAATGCCATGAAGTTTTTAACTAAACTTAAACTCTTTTTTAATTTGAATGGTACTAATGAAATATAATTCGCATTCTTCAAATGCTTAGTAGTTTTAATATATATCTTTACAGATCACTGAAATTTTGGAACGGCAGAGCTGTTACCGAGTTTTACAAAAAAATATATATATATAGAATAGGAATTTGAAAAATTAGTGGTAGTTTTTAAGAGATATTCCACTGACAGAAATAATGTGCCCACTTTTCTAAGAGAGGTATGGGAAATGCAACTTTTTGGATTTAAGAATTAAAAGACAAATACCTTTATATTGTATAATTACTAATGAAATACTATTTGCATTTTTCCCATCATCCACTGGTTCAAATTAAAACTTTTAAGGAATGAAGCAGTAGATAGAGGAAAAACTTCTTTCTCTTTGAAAATGAGATTCTCATATGCGCCAGAGGCAATATGCATCCTTCTAGTTTTTATGCTGAATCAAAAAATTAAATTTAGAACTTTTTTTGCCAAATAACTGATGAATAGAAATGGGTCGTTACATACCAAATTAAATATAATTTAATTCTGAATTTCACGAAAATAAATTCTTTAACCAAAATGGAAAATATAAAGCATATCATATATTTTCTGTTTGATGCTGCACTTTGGGCATCATCCTTGCTAAGTGACTATATGTTATGCTATCCAAAGTTATAAATTTCTACTATACCCAGAAAGAATTTTTCTAAAAAAAAAAGAGTATTTATTATAATGGCTGCTACTGAATTTGTTGCTTTTTACTGGAAAAAAATACTTCAACAGCTATTTCTCTGCTTCAGTTAAATATTATATGTCATGAAATAGTCATATTTCATTTTTTTCTCCAGCTCTTTAGTTTTATATTCATCACCTTTTTAGCAAATTGTATTGCTTTTAAAGCAAAAATATTTTTTAGAGATAATCACCAAAATTCTGATGAAATCACACAACCAAATGCCGTATACAAATAAAAAAAATCAGATTTAACTAAAAATAGAAAATCATTGATAAGTTTGTGGTCAGAATATCTAGCATGTAACTGGGTGACATGGGTTCAAGTCCCACTCACAGCAAACCTCAATTGTTCAGCTAACTATTTATGAATCTTATGAATTATATTGAAATAATGAAATAATTTAGTAAAAAAATTCAAAAACAAATACAGCATTTGAGTTAAAAATAAAAAAAAGGTAAAACTCTGCCTATTAGAAAAAACAAAAGTTTTTTTTTTATTTTCATTGAATTTTTATTACATTATGGCTCAAAATCATATATATCATTTGGTATACAATACAGATTACACATAAAACATCATTTTGCCAATTCTTTTTTTATCAGTTATTTCACAAGATGTATTTAAAATATGTTTTAATTTTTCTGCTCAAAATTAATTTAGCCATCAGGAAAAGTTCATTGTCAGAAATTTAATCCATTAAACAATCATAAAGAGGAAACTGTGAAAGTAAAATTATTCAACTTAATAAAAATATTATAAACACTTTATCTGGTAAACAATATATCACTAGGTTAAGTAAGAGGATTTTAAACAAGGTGTTTTTAGTATTTAATAAAATAAGAATGCTCTATAACACAGTAAATATTAAAAGATGCCATACTTAAGGGTATTCTATAGCAATAAATATTTTGTGGAAAAAATATCGCTGGCATACAGGACTTGAACCCGCATTCTGGAGAGATGCAGGTTTGAGTCCCGTATGTTGGCGAAATTTTTCCCACAAAATATTTATTGATAAATTGACTTTAAAATATCACCCAGGTAACTCTGTGATTGTTGCCTGTGGGTATCCTATATATTCTTGCTGAAGTAGGGTATTGCTTTAATATTGACTATTCAGTGTTGCAAAAAAATTAATTTCATTAAATAAATCACTAGCTAGGTATAATAAAAAAAAAAACTGTGCATTTCCACTTCATAAATTTTTATTTTCAGTTACTGTCTTTCATTCTATAACTTCTGTGTATAATTATATGAGCTCAACTTTTAACAACAACAAGCACCAAAAACGTTTAAAAACTTTTAGATCATAGGATATGTAAATGACATGAATTTCAGCTGATGGATGCTGCAAGCATTAACCCTTTAACGCCCATGACTGAAATCTGAAATGAACTCATCCAAATACCATCTGCCCTTTACTGTTATGAACTCATCCAATTACATCTACCCTTACTAGGTGTTAAAGGGTTAAATAAACTTTTAATGAACAATAATAATAAATTTAACTCTATTTTCAACAGCTTTAAAATAGTTATCCAATATACTGAGTATTTTTCTAAGCTAAGTACAACTAAGATACTTATACCCATTAGTAACAAAATGTACAGTAACTCAAGAGAAACACAATAAGATAATTTTACAACAAACTTTATTCCAAAAATCACCAGCTGGTGGTGCAATGCAAAATTAGAACTATGCCAATAGAAGAACTGAGGTAAAAGGACAGGGGAAAAGGCTAATCTTCTGGCACCTAAATGTAGTCAGAACAAAAAAATGCACATAATTGCTATACCAAAAGGAAAGGTAGTTATTCCAGCTTAAAGGCTAAATGATATGATTAAAATAATGAATATACCTGTAAATGAAAGAAGAGATATCTGTCACTGTCCAGCAACTCAGGGTGAAGTCTGTTTACCAACTCAATTGCTTCTTGAATCCTACCATTCTGAATTGCATCTCTGATCTTAATTCGTTCATCAAGTGTGTCGAGTTCAACAACTGGTTGGATACCTGATTCTAGACGAAACTTTTCCGCTGCCTCTTTAAAACCTTCTGTTTTCAAATTTAAAAATAATGAATGACATTGCATTAAATTTCTACTATTTAACAAATATTGTAAAAATGTATTTCTATGTAATTTCTACTGCAATTCATAATATAACAGAATTTTAAAAACTTTTATTTAAGATTTCACATTTTGACACTCTTACTACAATATAACAAAAAAATTCTCCCAGGTGTCTAAAGTTCTATTTAACTCTTTCAAAGTAGCTTTTATACAATAAAGATAACATCAGTTTCAGAATCTCATCTATGATCCAATAGGAGACTGATATTGTTTTTGAAAATTTTTTTGAAATTGGTTCTGAAATTCAGGCCTGGGACAATATTAACCCATTTTTTCAGTATTTGATATGCAACAACTGACTTACAGTAAGTTTTTTTAACCAGGCTCATCCATATCAATATCCATTCATGTAAAAAAGACCAATTTTGATAACATATATTTCACCAGTTTGATCACCAGATCTTTGCGGAGGGGTGATAGGCCCTTTTGGTATTGGTAGCTGCAATGGCAATGGGCAACGTCTCCTACAGGTAAGTAAACTCAATGGTTTCAGAATAACTTCAGTTGGAACATATACACTGCCTTGCCCAAATATTAGAGAATTATGAAATTTTTCAAAGTATGGGTTGGATTGTTTTACCTCTGAGCGGCACTTTTTTGCACACCATGGGCTAAATGACCAGGTCACATGGACCCCAAAGGCTCAAAGAAGGTTGGGGGAGGGGACACATGGGAATAGCTGTTGGGAGACAGATGGTAGCCTCCCATCAAGGCCATCCAGCGTGTTCTTTAAAATGCACAGGTATGGCTCTCACGCTACCAACTGAGCCACCCCGCCCCTACAAAGTATAAAAAATGGATTTTTAGCCATTTATCAAAATATAATAAATGATTAAATCAGCATCATAAAGATCACACCTATCATAAACATCATAAGATACACATTAGTTATCTATCCAAAACAAAAAAGAAATGCTTTAAAAATCCACAATCTAAGGAGAAATGAGAAAGTACAACTTCCTCCTAGTGATTCCTGCCAAATGAAGACAGCTATGGTTTGACAACAGGTTTGATATGGTACAGTTTGTTGTTAATCTATTCTGATCAAAATCACTGCCACTGTTGTAAATGGTAGCTAGGCGTAAACTGGAAGGAGAGCTGTGTACCAATCCCTAGTGATGATGCACAGAACCGGCCAGGTCTAGCACCTAATGTCCGACGCCGCCTTCTCGTGGTGCAGGCCGTTAGTAACTTTCAAAAGAGATATTCTCTTTTGGAAGGGAACGGAAGGGGAGGGCTGCCAGTTCAGTATGGCCTGCTGATCTGGTCATCTATGGCCACTTTTTTCTTTTTTTCAACCCTGCTGAGGAGTGGTCAACTTCACAGGGTCCTGGTGCTGACCATTTATACCTACTAGACTGGACTTGTTTATGGATTTGAGCTTGATTATTGATCCTGCACTTGCTGCACTGGTGGGCCTCTGTTGAGGGAGAGTCTGCTGCTGTGTTTTCTGTTTGCTTCTGGGTTGCCAGCTCTAAGTGAACAGAGGCATGGGATACCTTATATCAGCTGGTGGATAATCCTAATCAGAGGCCATCGCAGGTACCTGAACCTTACTTAGCTAGTTGGGCATCGTCAAGCCTAAACTGGAGTAATGCGTCTCAGACAGGCCATGTGGCTCTTGAAAAAGTCCACTTGAAAAGGTGGTGTATGAAGTTCCTACCAGCATCAGTGACTTCAGCCTTTAGCGGAGGAGGAACGGGTCTTTGCCCCATGCCTGCGATCAGGTGGCTGTTTGATATTGTTGGCCCTACCAATCTCAATAAACCTAATTTCTTTAAAAATCCTACTAATCATTTTCTCTCTGCAGGAATGTGGAACGTGAGGACATTACATAGAGATTATTCTCTTGATGTCCTCATGCAGGAATTCCAGCGCTATAACCTAGATATTCTAAGCTTGCAAGAGACCAGATGGACAGGTAAAGGTGAGATACTTAAAAATAACTTTAAATTTCTCTTTACAGGGAGGGAGGATGGAAAGCATCACCAAGGCGTGGGTCTGCTGCTCAGCAGACATGCTAGTGATGTTCTTCTAGGATATGAGTGCATTAATGAAAGGTTTCTTACAGCAAAATTTCAGACAAGCATTAAAGACTTGAATGTTATCTGCTGTTATGACCCCACTGAGGATGCTGATGAGGATGAGAAGGATAGGTTTTACGGACAACTTCAGGATATTTTGAATTCTGTCAAGAAAGGAGATATTACCCTTGTTCTTGGTGACTTCAAAGTTGGTACTGACTCTGATCTTTGCGGAGGGGTGATAGGCCCTTTTGGTATTGGTAGCTGCAATGGCAATGGGCAACGTCTCCTACAGGTAAGTAAACTCAATGGTTTCAGAATAACTAACACATATTACAAACACCGCAACATATATAAATACACATGGGTCTCACCTGATGGGCTGCATAGGAATATGATTGATTATATATTAATTAACAGCAAATGGGCTAGTTCTGTTAGAAATACCAGGGCATATAGGGGAGCTGAAATTGGATCTGACCATTACCTTGTTAAAAGTGTCTTGCAACTTAAACTTAAAAAGTGTTGTGCTAGGGTTAAAAAATTTACCTTTAATACCGAAGCTCTGAAAGACCCAGTTATAGCTAAAGCTTACCATGATAGGTTACTTAGTCATTATGACAGTCATGGTTTGCTTAATACTGAAGTTGAGGAAGAATGGGACCATTTTAAACAGGCTTTTTTGGAAACTAACAGTACTCTTTTAGGAAAAAAGGAGCAGAGGAGACAGAATTATTTAAGTGATAAGGCACTTGAGCTTATTTCAGAAAGAAGGAACTGCAGGAATGTCCTTAATCAGTACCCTACTAGTCCTAATAGAAAAGATTACAGAGAGCTTAATAAACGTGTAAAGGATCAGTTAGCTACTGATAAAAATCTTTGGCTTGATAGCTTGGCTGACAAAGCTGAGGAAGCAGTTAGGCAGCACAACAGCAGAGAGCTGTACCAGATAGTTAATGTTTTATGTGGTAGAAAACGGACAGGCATACAGGGATTGAAGGATAAACAAGGTAAGGTTATAGAAGGTGAGGATTCTGTCATAGCTAGGTGGGCTGAGCATTTCAGTGATGTTCTAAACAATGTGGTTAGTTCTACCACCAGGTTGTTTGTAATGACGATAGATGCATTGGCAGCTTTAATGTTGGCCCTATAACACAATCTGAAGCTAGTTTGGCTATCTCTAAACTTAAACTTCATAAATCCCCAGGGGTAGATGAAATTATTACAGAAATGCTCAGAGCTGGGAATGTTTTGGTTACCACTTGGATGACTGAAATTTTGAATAACTTGTATGATAAAGGCATGGTTCCTAAAGATTTTACCAGAGCTATTATTATCCCTATCTTCAAAAAAGGTGATCGCAGTTCTTCTGATAACTATAGGAGTATCAGCCTACTCTCTGTTCCAGGTAAAGTTCTTTCCATGATTGTGCTTAATAGAATTAAGAATCTGGTTGACAGGCAATTGCGTGATGAGCAATGTGGATTCAGAAGTGGTAGGGGATGTGTAGATCAGATATTTTCACTTAGGCAGATTCTTGAGAAATGTTTAGAGTTTCAGAAACCTTTGGTTGCTAGCTTTGTTGATTTCAAAAAGGCTTTTGACTCTGTTGATCGTCATAATTTGTGGTTGATTGTGAGATCATATGGTATACCAGACAAGTTAGTTAACATAATGAAAGCTCTCTATAATAACACTGAGTCATGTGTGAGAGTTGGTAAGTCTTGTAGCAATTGGTTTAGCATTACGTCTGGTGTTCGACAAGGGTGTATTTTATCTCCTTTTCTCTTTAGTTTGGTTGTTGATTATGTTATGCGAAATTCACTTCAAGGGAAAGATTTTGGCCTTAAATGGGCTGGAGATACGAAAATTTCTGATTTAGATTATACTGATGATTTAGCCCTTTTGGCAAATGATGTTGATGAGATGAACTCTTTCATTCGAGCTGTTGATGAGACTGGTAGTAGAGTAGGTTTGGTTATAAACAGAGAGAAAACTAAAGTGATGAAAATTGGTCAGGTAGGTTGTGATTCAGTTAATCTGAATGGTTGCAGTCTTGAGCACGTGTCACAGTTTAATTACCTTGGGAGCTATGTAACTGATACTGGTGATGTGCGGCATGAGATTAACAGACGAATAGGTATTGCTGCCGGGACTTTTAAGAATCTATGGAGATTGTGGAGAAATAGGCGTATACACCTAAAGACTAAAATTAGACTGTATAATAGTTTGGTTCTTTCTAGGGTTAGTTATGGTAGTGAAACGTGGACACTTTGTAAACAAGATAACAGGAAACTAGATGCTTTTGATTCTAGATGCTTACGCAGTATCTTGGGTATTAGGTGGTTTAACTTTGTAACTAATGATGAGGTTAGGCAAAGGAGTCTGCAACCTCCTTTAAGCAGCATATTGTGCAGAGAGAGACTCCGCTGGTTTGGCCATGTTGCCCGTATGGATAATTATAGATTGGCGAATAGGGTTATGAACAGTGTGCCTAGAGGCCTCAGAAGGAGGGGGAGACCTAGGATGCGGTGGGCAGACAATGTCAAACAGGACCTTGTTAGAATTGGTGTGCAGTGGCCAGATGCAGCAGATGTAGCTCAGGACAGGTATGCTTGGAGAATTAAACTGCATGGTCTGGTTGGACCTCCGTAGCCCATGGCTGCTTGAGGATGATGATGATGATGTGTACAGAGCTCAGTTTTAAAATACTACTGAAAAAAAAAATAATGAGATGGCCAACTCTGAAGTAAATGACCAACTCTTAAACTTTACTGATTTGTTCTGTAGAGGAAATACTGGATATCTGTTTCAGAATTGTTTATTTGACTCATAATCCTACTGAGACCAGGATCACTATTATAAAGGGTTGCTTCAAAGATAACAAGTAGTGGACTTTATTTGGCTGGCATTTGAATTTAGCAATAAAAAGAAAATTATTATAAAAAAATAAATAACAATACAGCTATTTTATAAATTTAGTCAGATTTAAAAACACCATTAAAATTGATAGATTGGAAATTAAAAACAAGTTCTGAAATTATTTTGAAATGTAATTAATGCATTTGATGAAAATACAGGGTGATATACTTACAAAAATTTATTAATCAATAACTAGGTTGTATATGAACATGTAGTCAAAACCAAGTTCTAAAGGAACTATCACAGTTATTTATATAATCTTAAAAATGCTCAGTATGTGCCCCTTATGTCATGGCACATATGAATACTGTAGTCTAATTCATCCCAGACCTTTGGTAGCATTCACCGTCGATGGTTGAAATGGCAGCCATGATGCATTCCTTCATTTTTTTAAGGCTGCAAGGATGAAGTTGTACAAATACGACATATCCCCACAAGAAGTTTCATAGTTACTGAGTACTAAATTTTTCGAAGTATTGAATTCTTTTTGAATCCCCATGTGTATATCTATGTTGTGGGCTGCAGTTTCAGAGTGGTTGTATTTCATTTGTATTGTGGGCCAAATGACTCCCATGATACATATTGTAAGACCAAATGTATACTTTGGCAATCCTTTCTCTAATCAGTGTTATACAATCCTTTAAAACCCATGGCACAATATTTTGCATGGAAACATTGGATCAATAAAGTACAAAATCACAATGTTCTCAATTCTTAAGAAATTCATGGCCTATCTGCAATTACATCATGACACACATTATATTGATTATGAAACATGCTATAGGTAACATGATTCAGTATATCTACTCTAAGACAATATTACAATACTCAAACCAATTGCTATTCATATATAAAATCTTGTTTAGAATTATAATCTTCCTTTTAATATATATTTAACATGGTCTATTTCTGTTCATCGGTAATTTCCAAACAAGATGCAAAAATGCTTGTTTAAAGAAGTGTAGAAAAATTAAGTCCACCAGCAGGAAAAGTCATTGTTAACAATGTAAGCAAACTCATCTTTTCCCCTTGTATATCTGACAAGATATATTTTATTTCCAGTTGGAGTCCACTCTTAAGTTACTGAAGCCTGTTTAATAATTAACAATGTAAATGGCCTGTTTTCATAATTAAACTGAGATCATTTTTATATTGTTCAATGCAACCAATATGTTGACAAATTAAAGAAAGGGTTGGTTGTTCAGGGTTGTATGGTGCATTAGCATCTAGGGCTATAATGTGCCATAGCCTACGGCACATTTTTATAGATGATTGTGGATGGATTCCCATTATTATGGAATTATAGCTTTAGATGCTAATGTGCCAAAAGGAATAAAGAAAGGGTGAATAATATAACATGTTGAGACACCAAACACACATTTAAATAATACAACAGAAATATCATTAAACATATTCAATACATATCAGCTGTGTATTTCACATTAGAATCCAGTTTTTGAATCAGTTTACCATGTAAATGTTACTTATAACAATTATGAATAAGCCCACAAGAATATATTTGGTTTACAATTTTGGCATCAATTTCTTATATGTTAGGATTGCAGTTGTCAATAATGATGTAGTTACTGTGAAAGCAAATTTAAATTCTTAGTGTGTCATAGTTTATTTCCAAACCTGTCTTCATTCTTACTGAAATTAATGTGTTTTGAGTTAATCTCACATTCCTAAAAAATAGTATTCATTATAAACACTTTAATTAAAAAATTTGTTCATTCTCTAAACAAATAAAACAAATAATAAGACCCAACTACAGACTGTATATCAATAATTGCATAATCCCTTTACATAAAACTCTTATTATGCCACTTGATGTATACAACAGTGTCAACAGTGTCAGCAAAATTAGAGATTTCTACTAAACCCTCACCCTGCCCTCGGCGAGAAAGGGGATACTGAATAGCTTGAAACCTTTCAAGAACAAATTTTTATTACTAGCAAAAGTTGCATCATTAGGCAACTACATCACTTTCAATCAATATTTCAGTAAGACTTATATTTAAATTTTTTTCACTTTGTTAATTCTGAAATAAATTTTTATTGTTTCTATATATATTGTGATTATATATTGTGATTAGGAAGAATGATAATAAATTTGAAAGTTCAATAAAAATACTACAGTACATGCCATAGACTGTGAACTTCATATAGATAATAGAGAGGCAACTGTGAAAGGACACCAATAGCCCTCAACATGGGAAATACCAAAGTACCCATTTTAGCTTGTCTTGTAACATGTGTGGTAGCAGCTGCTGTCTTTGCAGTTACATCATAGTGAACACAAGGCAAGCATGTTTTTCCACTAGGCTCAAAATTTGAAAACAAAAATAGGTAAAAAAACATCATCTGTAAGAAGTTATATTTATATTCTTACCAATGTAATCTAATTCATGATATCTTAATAAAACCTTTTGTGGATCAAAAGTGAAACCTGACTTTTTAGACTAAGTTTTTCATGTGAGTTAAAAACATGATTTATCTCATTTTTAGGTATCTCATTTTTAGGCGGTTAGGTTTTTTCTGGTGGTCTAGCATCATAGCTGCTAGACCACCAGGGACCAACCATTTTCTTCAACAATGTGACATATAAGCTTTCCCACATTTGTTGATTCACTACTGGCACCATATCTATGACAGGAATTGGGCAGCCAAGCTGCCACATATGATGGTAGTAATATTTGTTACTCATGCTCACAGTGTTATAATAAATAATTCAGCAATATAGTACCAAAGGAAAATGTCTTGTTGACAAGAAACACTTGAAATAATTAGCTGAAAAAAATTGGTTGCCCTGAGTGGAATTTGAACCATCTCCCAGAAGCAAGTCAGACATCTATGTCATGGTGGTCTAGTGGTTATGATGCCTGGTATGCTTCTGGAAGATGTGGATTCAAATTCCACTCAGGGCAACCAATTTTTTCCAGCTAATTATTTCAAATAATAAACACTGCATTTTTTAAAGTTTCATTTAAAAATACAAGAAATTCGATGCATTATTATTTTAATATAAAACATAAAATTTCCAACAGCAAAATTGTGGATTTATTGTCTCTCTAATAATGGTTTCATTTCTCCTGCTAAAAATCAGTATTCTTCTCAATTATATACTATGTCGAAAAAAGTGTCCGGACACTTCCGTGTTAAGTGAATGGAAAGCCACTTTCAAAGCTCCCTAACATTGAAAATATACCTTTTATGCAAAAACTGTTATTGGCGATAAATTGTAAATGTCAATCAAATCTCTCTAAATATATTTCCCACAATATTTGCTTAATAAATATTAAGCGAATATTGCGGAATATAATGAATAGAAGCTGAAGCATTTATCTTCAACTTTTGACACTTGTGAAAAAATACTTCCATAGATAAAACACAACTCTTGTAACAATTTATTCACTAACATAAATTAAACATTTGAAGTTTGTATGATGATTTTTTAAGATTTCATCAATTTGAAGGCAATGTGACATTGTCAATTTTCAACAATCTTCGATCAATATTTAGAGTCATTGAAGCGGGATCATTTAACAGCAGAAGACACTGTCACATTGCCTCCAAATTGATGAAATCTTATAAAATTGTCATACAAACTTCAGATATTTAATTTATGTTAGTGAACAATTTGTTATAAGAGTTGTGTTTTATCTATTGAAGTATTTTTTCACAAGTGTCAAAAGTTTAAGATAAATGCTTCAGCTTCCGTTCATTCTTTTAATATAAATAAATAATAAATAAATACCCCTTCAAGCAGCTGCTTGCCACAGAGGTCTGTTGCAGGAAATACTTTTAGAGAGATTTAAGTGACATCTACAATTTATCGCCAATAACAGTTTTTGCATAAAAGGTTTATTTTCAATATTAGGGAGCTTTGAAAGTGGCTTTCCATTCACATAACATGGAAGTATCTGGACACTTTTTTCCACATAGCGTAATTAAAACTATAATTTTTCAAAAGAAATAATTGAACAATTTGTAGCTCATTAACTAAGGCATCTTAAAAAATTATTCACTAGAATTTTTTTATCTGAATCGACAGCTACTTCATCTTGAAACTACTCTCACACTTAAGAATGATTTATCCATGAAATAAAGTATTTATTTCCCAACTGAACTGTGGGTGCTGAAATTTGAATCCTGTGATCAAAAAGTAATATACTAAAAACTCTTCCAAAATGCTGGACACCCTATATATATATAACAAAGAATTACAGAGATTACAAATTATCATGATAGAAAGTTTTAAAACATCGTGTTTTATCTTTCCTATTTTCTAGAATTCAAACCATAAAAAGCAATGCTATGTGAAACAGCAGATTACAAAGGGTACAGTTGGCTATTGGAAGAGTGGTTAACTTGCTAGAGGGATACTGCAATAGATTGTCAGGTGCAATGGGATGTAAATTGCCCATCTGTCAGAAATCCATAATCTGAGGGTATATACTAACTTGAAACAATGGATACCTCACAAAACATTATGGAATTACATTACAAAGCTAAATTTTTAAAGGTAGGGTTTATTTTCATCATATTTTTAATTATATTGAATGTAATTTCATAATAAGCAAAGAGAAACAGAAATTTTTAAATGCAATTTGATCCAGAGGTATTTCAATGCTTAAATTAAAATTTGTATGCTTTGGAATATTTCTATTCAATGTTTTTTCACAGTCCTTTATCTCCATCTCATCTTTTAGATACAGTTTTGGGTTTTTATTAAAAAAAAAATTTGTGTTTAGAGCAAAATAATTTTTTTCTGGCACTACTCCTTAATCTTACAGTTTGCTGATGTAGTGAGCCCCTCATTAGAGGTAATTTCACCATGATCTTCCAATGCCTTGAACCTTGATCACCAAAAAGCTAAGATTATACATGCCTTATTTGCATTAACCCTCCTGGTATTATGCATTTCTCTCTCTCTCTTTTTACAAGAGCCACAGCAAGGCATAAGCAATGGCAGTGTGGCAAGGTCTGCCACATCAATAGCACTATAGGACCAGATACTTGTGGCAGGGGGAAAACATTCCAGCCACTTGGAGAGTTAATGACTAACAAAATTTACAAAAAACTAAAAGAGATTTAAGTAATAATGAAAAAAATTAAATATTTATATTGAAATAAATTTAGAAAAAAATGTCAAAATTAATATTTTTCTATTGGGCTTTTAGCACATCAAAAAAATTCAGGCATAATTCAATATTAAATTATCACAGGAAAAATCCTGTAGACAACACTTGAAATAATGAGCTGAAAAAATTGGTTGTCCTGACTGGGATTTGAACCCAGGTCTCCCAGAAGCTTGCCAGGCATCATAACCTAATGGTACCACTGAGGAACTGACCATTTCTTCAAGAAAGTAAAATATAAACATTCCTGTTGATTCACCAGTGGCACCATCTATTATCACGAGTAGGGCAGCCTAGTCGCCACATTTTCAAGTGTTTCTTGTCTACAGGACATTTTCTTGTAATAATTTAATACTGAATTGTTTATATAGCACTGTGAGTGTGAAAGACAAATATATTAATTTAACAAACTTATAAATTAATAAACTAATTAATATTAATTAACTTTCAAAATGAAGTTCAATGACTAAAATAAAGTTAAATATTTCCAATACTTTGAAAAATAGAATTCTGAATTTTATAAACATTTTAATTCGAAACATTACATATTATTATCGTGAAAAATAACTCTGAAACTCAAAGATATCACCTGTCACAAGATAATTCATTATCAGACGATTCATGTCCGCCCTTTGGATATGAAGATTTTCTAATTTTTCCAACCATTCTTCTTTAGTTAGTTCATCTTGCTTTTCACCAGCATTTGTCCCTAGGGAAATGTTTTTATGAATGCATATAACATTTATTTACTTTCAATCATGGAAAATAAATTTACAATGATAACATACTAATTTTGGAAATTACAATGAGCTGCTTGCAATGGGAAAGAAATGCATATGAGTCAAATGGTTTTTGATGGTGGAGAGTTAGTCTTTGACTCAGAAAGATGAACTATTTTTCTACATTGTGATTATCTAGTATGAGGCCCTCGACTCAAGCTCCAATACAAAAGCAAATACATTATTTTCTACACCAACATTGCAAAGTATTATGTATCAATAAAGTAAATGACAGTAAAAAAAAACTTCATTAATTACCTTTTTAAAAGTAATAGCCAATCAGATGCATTTTGCATCTCTCTTTTTTCTGAGGAGTTTATTCACTAATCTGTAATTCTGCATGTAAGCAACATGACCAAACCATCACAGTCTCTCCCTGTGTAAGATGTTAAAAGGTGGTTGTTGATTCCTTCATTCTAACCTCATCATTACTTATACAATGACATTACCTAAGATAATGTATAAAGCATCTACAATCAAAAGTATCATGTTTGTTATTATCTTGCTTGTAAAGGGTCCAAGTTTCACTACCACAGCAAACTTTGAAAATGACTACACTATTATATAGCTCAATTTTAGTCTTTAAGAGTAGAGTTATTGTTCTTGTTGCACACACACACACACACACAAAGTTGCAGTAATAATAAATAAATAAATACCCCCTCAAGCAGCTGCTTGCCAGAGGTCTGACAGGTGCCTGTCAGTTTATATGCAATAGTAGGGACCTCAGCAGAAAAACAACACAAACATCCATGACTTACCTGGGGTTCAAATCCAGGAGGTACCTTTAATCAGTAGCCACAAATGCTAACCACTCAGCCACAGGACGTCACATTGCAGTAAGCTAGTTGATAATTTCCCAACACCAGCAACTGCTGTACAAAGTGATGTGTTGCATTCACACACTGTGCAGGGCCTAGCTCCTTCTTGATCTCTTTAGAAAGGGTAGTATAAAGTGGGGGGGTGATATAGTTGATAATTTTCTGGGGGTATGTACAAATGAATCATAAGCAATGTGTGCAAAAAATAGACTTTCTAAGTTTAAGGTGTAGAAGGCTTAGAAGCAAAATGTCCAAAGGCTACTCGTAGAGCACTAGGGTTGGGTTGCTTTACCTCTGAGTGGTACTTTTTTTTGCACACAACAGGCTAAATGGCCATATCACAAGGAGCCTGAAGGCTCTGAGAAGATTTGGGGGGGGGACAGTTATTGAGAGACAGATGGTAGCATTTCATCAAGCCCATCCAGTATGTTCTTTAACATGCACAAGGTATGGCTCTCTTGCACATGGGGCCAGGACTTAAAATCCCATCCAATGGACAGCAGCATTTCCAACCTTGAAGCTGGGAACTGCAGATTATGAGTCTGGTGTACTACCAGCTGACCCCCCCCCCCCCCATTTAGGGTCAGTTTACAGCAAGGGTAAACAGTACAATGAGTATAACCAAAGAGAATTTAATGATAAATGCTTATTTACAAATGTAAAATTTTTGCTTAGCATACAAAATATCAGCCAAATTAACTTTATCTAGGGTTGGGTTGTTTTACCTCTGAGCGGCACTTTTTTGCGGGTTGTTTACTTCTGAGCGGCACCATTTAGCCCACCATGGGCTAAATGGCCAGGTCACATGGACCCCGAAGGCTCAGAGAAAGTTGGGGGAGGGGAACCACTGGAACAGCTGTTGAGAGACAGATGGTAGCCTCCCGTCAAGGCCATCCAGCGTGTTCTTTAATGTGCACAGGGTATGGCTCCCCTCACACAGGACCACGGCTTAACATCCCATCCAACGGACGGCAGCCTTCCCAAGCCCATCGGTGTCCTATACTGACCATGGGCAGGGCGGGGAAATTTATCTAGGGCCATTCATTCTTAACTACACATATAGGTAAATAACGAACGTCGTTTAAAAACTTTAACAATGCCAAGCAAGGCCACTTCTAGCATGAGCATATCGTTAAAAGAAAAAAATTTGTTCCACATTCAAAAAAGTCCCAAAAAATATATAATCTCATCAGAGATAACAATTTCACTATACAACATATTTTTGTTCTGCAATAAAACAAAAGCCCCAAATATACATATATAATCTCATTGGAGATAATTTTAATTAGAGCATGTCGCTAAACAACAAACTTCCATTCTGCACTCAAGAACGCCCCCATAGCATACACTCTCACTAGATATAACAATTTTAACTACATCATATCCCTAAACAAAGATGTTTGTTTCACACCAAAAAAAGCCCAAAAAGATAAATAACCTCATAAGAGACAACAATGTTAATCTGAGCATAATACTTAACAAATAATTTTTTCTCCACCGCCCCTCCCCCCTCTTAAAAAAATAAAAATAAAAAAATAAATAAAAAATAAAATTTCTTATCGAAGACAACTATTTTAACTATATTATATCACTAAATAACAGACTTTCATTTCATAATTAAAAAAAAAACAACCAAAAAACATAAAATCAAAAGCTAAACACACATAAAATCACCTGTAAATGACTATACAGTATATACAGTATTTTTGGTTGGTAGGGGGTCTCCTACATAGATAGTCTGCATTACTAAAAACATTTTTAACTTGCAGCATTAATAAAATTCCTGCTTAAAATCCTCACGCAGTTTGACAGTTTTAAAAAAATCAAACAAATATTCATTTCAGATCACACCTTAGCCTCTTTATAAACCTGAAAAATATCAAAATGTGGTATTCACATGTCACCACAAAGCTCAGCAACAGATGGTATTTTCCATTTAATTCTGTAAAAACTGCCAACTGTTGTATCATGTGTTATATTCCCACCTTTTATGTTACATGAAAAATATAGTGGACATTTTGTACTGTGAACCACACCATGGCCAATGTATGAAACATCCTTGATCATTGCTTATTCCACACTGGCAAAGTCTATTATTTTCTTTTTAAATGGCATCACTAGCCAGCAGAAGCAAGCAGAGTAATGAATTTCTGCCGGATTTAGGTTAATAAGTTTATAGTTCTGACATTCACCCATACAATTATGAATTGTTGTTTCACTTCAGCCCATTGGTTGCATCATAAAAACACACAAAAAAAGGTCACAGAAGTGAATCAATAACGTGCAGAATCATAAAAATTGCTCATAATCTCATTGCAACATATTTTCGGGGAAATCTAAAAAACTGACCTAGCAGAACTTGAACTGCTCCCCTCTAAACAGCTAACTTATTCGTTTGATGAGAACTGGTTTCACTTACAGAAGTTATTAACTTTCTTCGAAAAAATTCGCCCGTTTTGCATTGCTATCCTTATCAAAGGTTAAAAAAAACTGCATTTTTCATCTGTAATATCATTAGTTTACCAAAACACGATAACTGCCATGAAAAGACCATAACACTAATTTTGAAATCTAATTGCAAAACTTAATATATCGGACAAATACTTACGTGATTTTATGTGTTGTGTCATGACTAAGGTGATTGCACTGTCATATACTATACTTCAGAAACTTAGGTGTGAAATTAACTTCAAATCATGCGACTAAATTAAGCTTTCACTTTAAAAATGGATAATCAGCACAGTTTCACCACAATTTGAAAACATTTTACGACTATAAATTCAACACCAACACGATCTTACGCCATAACACTTTATATTGCCAGGTTACTAATTTCAATTATTCTATAGAGCGTAAAAACTTTACGGTCTATCGCATCCAGGAAATATTACTAGAGGCAGTACTGGCAACGGACGCCATGAACATGAACAAAATCTTAAGCCTATTCCTCAGAGAGCCAGAGAGGCGTGTTCGCATAGCGTAAACAAATCTTTCACCACGATCTTAGACTTACTTGAATTGTGCACTAACTACTGAAAAGTACTGTAAAAGCAGCAATTCGATATTTCATAGGTTAGTAAATTAAGAAAATTGTGAAATGCTTATAAATTGAAATTGTTAAAGCAGAGAGGCCTAAAAATAAATAAAGCATTTCAAAATACCGTTCAGTCCTAGCATAATATCATATGTAGTTCACGATTATTTTAAAAATTGAAACAGCATGAAATTTATAGACTATTCTCGTGAATTTTGTTTCAAAAATAAATATTAAACTTAGATATTAATTTTATGAGACTTCTGCTTTGCATTTTTATTTTGCAAATATAATACAAATTGCTTTTTCTTTTCTCAAACGAAACGCCAAAAATGGGGATTTTATAATTTTGCATGTGATAAATGAAGCCTAAATATTTCCTTTTAATATTAGATAAAAAATATTTATGAGTTGAAATGCTACGGCTTGTCAATTGTGGTAGATGTTCCACTGTCTCCCTTGAAACAGTAGCTAGTACTATCTGTTCCTAGCATTTTACTGTTTTAAAAATGAAGCTTCAGAAAGTGACAGAATAGGATTAATTAATGATGCTGTGCCAACTTTAGTCACATTTGTAACAAATGACACATTGTCAAATTGGAAACCACCTGTATTGAAAGACTTGTAGGAGATATGATAGAAATAGCAATGAGAGCAGATATTGCCTATAAAAATGATCACTCATGACATGTAATTGGGAAGAGTCCTAGAAAATTTAAAAGAAAGTTTATGTCAGTGCAAAATGAAATCCAAAGCTTAAAGAAAATGCTATGGTGATATTGCCAGCTAAGAGCAAAGAAATCAGACTCTTCTTCTTTTAAGGAAATATTAGATTTGTTTAAGGCTCAAAAGCTCATCAAGATGACGTTGAGACACCAAAGCCTGTGTTTCGAAACATAACTTTAAACCTGTTCAGAAATTCACAGCAAAATGCTGAAAGAAGCAAAGGCAAATTTTATTGCCAAGAGGTGAAAAGGTTTACCATATTATATTTTAATTCTCCAAAAGCCTTATTTAAAATTAAGGTTCTATTTTAAAAAAAAAAGGCTTATGAATTTGTAAGAGAAAAACTTCTTCCCCAATAACACTAGAATTTCAACTTGGTGCAGATCTGTAGATGGCCTTCCTGCATTTATTGAAGTTTTCTGTATGGCAAATTTTACTGATAGGAAGGAGAAGCATATGATATTCACTTTATTATTTGAGAAGTCAATTAGGAAAAAAATACTGTTTAATGGTAAATGCTATTGTGGATTATGGTAATAATGCTAATGATAAAAATTCAGATATAGATTCTGAAACTCTAATTTTTATGATTGTTTCAGTTTTATATAGCTAGAAAATCCCCATAGGTTATGTTTTATAACAGTTGGTTTGTCTGGCTCAAAATATTTTTTCACTTGCAAATTCATCCAGGACCGTATTTAACTCTTTTTTCAAGCAATAAGAGCGAAAGAGGTACTCTATAATATCCTAATGATCTTTAGTTCCAAAGCGCACACATGCAGTTAATAATTAAATAATAATAAATAATAAATAAATACCCCCTCATGCAGCTGCTTGCCACAGAGGTCTGACAGGAGCCTGTCAGTTTATATGCCAACCGGCTGATAATTAATAAGAAAAATGACAATTGTTTAACTTTCAATGAAATTAAAATCATTGGCAGCAATAATGAAATCCCAGTGGCATTTTAAGTGTTTCTCACACGTGGGTAATATCAAGCAATCGCAGTAGAGCAATTAACGTCATTGTGTCTCTTTCTCTGAAGTCGGAAAATGTCAATATAAGATGTCTTTATAGCAAAATAAAAAAAATTATGAAAGATTCTTTTATCGCCACCAGAAGAAATAAAACACTATTTACTCACATCTTCAAAACCGATCGTGTATAACTCTTCGCCAATTCAAGCAAATTGCTCTGTAAAATGCGGTTACTATTGCATCTATTACATTAAACGAAGGAATAATAACATAAGTCCATATGATTATTGTATCAGTTTGAACAAACTCCTATGATAGGAATGAATTGTTGGTAACAACTAGCATATGAATACTACATAGTACTACACTATATTAATAGAGATGATACTCATAACTATCATTTCCTCTACTATTACGGCATACAACCCCAAAGATTTGGAAATTAATCATGAAACGTCGATCACACTCAATGGTGAATACGAGATAGCACTGATCCGTAGCAATATGTGTGGTATTCCTGGTAAATCAGTGATAAATATAACAATAACACTCTGAAATACTTCAATGGAAAACAATGGAATAAAATAACTTTCCCGAATGGAATGTACGATATAGACGGATTCAATGACGTTTTAAAAAATGTCTTTGGGGATCCTAGCCCTATAATACTAGAAAGCAACCTCGTCACATTAATATTTGTTATTCGTTTGGCAAGAGGATATAAAACAGATTTTTCTGAAGGAAAGTTACGAGAAATACTAGGGTTCGAATCGAAAATTATCGATGCAGCAAAAGACGAAGGAAAGTTCCCACCCAACATAACGAGAGGCATTCTAATTCACTGTTCTATTGTCGAATCTTCCTATCTCAATAACCAGAAGAGCGCCGTGTTGTACAATTTTGTGCCTCAAAAACCGCCTGGCAGTTTAATCGACACACATCCATTCTTCCCCATATATTTACCACTGAATAAAACATTACATTTACAACGTTATAATGAAAGTAACCGATCAGGACAATAAAGTAATTGACTTGAACAAGGAAAACGTGACTTACATGTTACACATCAAACCCAAATAAAGATGAAGATACTGAGAAAGCGAATTAAAATATTTTATACAAATCCTTCGCCTATCGTTCGAAAAAACGAGAAAATATCCCCTGAAAGCAGAAATGTTCTTAATCAGTTAATTTATGGAAATGTCCTAAATATCATAAAGTCATAAAGTAAGTATAGGATGAACGTTGAAGCCACTTACTGGAATTTGTTCGAAGACTCAATAGACGATAATTCCACGACAAAATACGAATACTTGGAATATCAAGAAACCAATGTTAATGTTAAAAATCTCGAAAAATACGAAATATTTACCAAAGATATGGACGTTTTTCTACATCCGCACAATAGTTATACAGTATACACGTCAGAGGCAAAATACTGAAATCTGATGGATCTGATATCGGCTGCATTGATGTAGGTAGTTACGATGGTCAATAACGGGTATAACATTTTTAAGAGAGCTCAATATTATATAGAAAACAGAGAATTGAAAGATACTGAATTGCCAGGAGTGACGACCACGATTCACAATTTAATTGATTTTACTGAAGACATTTCACATAGTGCTGCCACAAGTATGATGTAGTTCAAAGATACCGCAGACAGTTCGAAAATGAATAGATATTTGTGCGATGGAGGCGAAGATAAACTGGACACGAATAATAAGATAAAGGATTTTGCACAAGCGTTGAAGAAAAATCATGAATTCAATCAAGGATTCTCGGACAGATATGAAATTACAAAAAATAGTCAAAATATAAGTTTATTCTTACCACTGAATCGGCTGTTTGGATTCTGCCGAGATGTGGATAAAGTGTTTCGTGGTGTAAAACATACCATAAAACTAGAAAAAAGTGACGACAAAGACATTATTCAGAGAGTTGGGGGTACGTTGTATAAATTTGAAATATCTCATGTATCTTGGTTTATTCCAAAAGTGGAACTATCACTGCAAGTACTTGCAGAACTAGAATCTCAGTTAGTAAGCGGAAACACATGAAATCTTTTGGAAATCGGCAAACTGTACAAATCTGATACTCGAATTGAATCTCATGTCAATTGGCAGGTTACTACAACTCAAAACAAACATGTCCATCTTTATGTCACCTTACAAAAGTCTAACCGATTAAATAATCAAACCAGTAACAATGTGGTGTTTGATCACATGTTACTAGAACGGATTCAGATCAGAGTGAATAGCAAACAGTTTCCTGAACACAAGAATTCGAGTGCAATTTTAAAACCCAACACTTGAGACTATGCGCGAGTTCACAACAGCTTTTTAGCTGCAAAAAATATGGATATCGGGTACACAAGTCAGTTACCAAGATTTTATGAAACTGTATCCGATATTCCCCTTCGATGTCAGCAAATACGAATCACGTCTATATAAATTATCAGCAACTGCTGACATCGAAATACGATTTAAATTAAATAGGACGCCAAATGAATTACATCACGTATATTGCGTAATTGTCTCAGAACGTAAAGGAACCTTGAAACCACTAGAGGGAAAACTTTTAGTTCTTAGTTAAAAATATATTTTAAATACAATCAGAAACTACATTTATTTGCAAGTTTAAAAAATTAATCTTCCCATTTCAGCTTGCCATTAGCAGCGATCTGCAGTGGTGGCTGTCTCTTTACTTGCCTTGTGTTGACCTGATAACCTCTTTCTTTGATAGCCAGCTTCATATCATTTCGAGATAAATACGTGATTATAGACATGGTAACATACGATCATCTCTTCATGCGGCAAGCAATTAAATCTATCTAAATAAAAAAGTACTTTACCCTTCAGGAGAGAAACACCAACTGTTTTTTCTTCCAGCTGAGAGCATTTAAAAACTCAACCGAACTCAAACATAAAACCAAAACTGAATAAATTTCTTATCATAGAAGAAATATTCAGCTTTGGTTTTGATTAGCAAATAAAACTTTTGGTAGTAACTTTTTATCTACGATCTTTTCGAAAAGGGAATATTTCTTCTTCTATGATAAGAGAAATATTCAGGCAAAATTGTATTACTTTATTTTTTGGATAAAAGTTTTATTTCCTAATCAAAACCAAAGCTGAATATTTTTTGGATAAAAGTTTTATTTCCTAATCAAAACCAAAGCTAAATATTTCTTCTATGATAAGAAATTTATTCAGTTTTGGTTTTGAGTTTGGGTTCGGTTGAGTATTTAAACGCTCTCAGCTGGAAGAAAATCAGTTTTTCTCTCCTGAAGGTAAGATTTCTTTCCTGAAAGGTAAGTATGTTTGTTACACAGTTATGATAGATTTTAATTGTAAATAGAAAACGATACCGACCTTTTTATCTACGATCTTTTGGAAAAGGGAATAGTTATTCTTCTATGATAAGAGAAATATTCAGACAAAAAGGAGAGAGAAGGGTAAGTACGTTTTTATTTAGATAGATTTAATTGTAAAGCTGGAACGGAAAGATAAAATATTCAGCTTTGGTTTTCGTTAGCAATTAAAAGTTTGATTTTTTATCCACAATCTGATTGAGATATATATTGTAAAAAGTTCTTCTATGATAAGAAATTTATTCAGTTTTAGTTTTAAGTTTCTGTTCTGTTGAGTATTTAAACGCTCTCAGCTGGAAGAAAAATCAGTTTGTGTTTCTCTCCTGAAGGGTAGGATTTCTCTCCTGAAAGGTAAGTATGTTTTATGATAGATTTTAATTGTAAAGCGAGAAAGATAAAATATTCAGCTTTGCTTTTCATTAACAAATAAAAGTTTGACTTTTTAACCAAGATCTGATTGAGATATATATTGTAAAATATTCTTCTGTGATAAAAAATTTATTCAATTTTGGTTTTAAGTTTCGGTTTGATAACAGAATTATTACTTGGACTTTGGTTTCAGATAAAAGTTTCGGTTTGATAGCAAAAATTATTACTTGGACTTTGTTAAATAAAAGTTTTAATATTATTGTTTGATAGCAAAATTATTACTTGGACTTTGGTTAGATAAAAGTTTTAATATTCTTGTAGTAAAATTATTACTTGAACATTAATTAGATAAATAATTTAATATTCTTTTATGCTAAATTATCATACACTTCACAAAGTTTCGGTTTGATAACAGAATTATTACTATGGACTTTGATTAGATAAGTTTTAATGTTATTGTAGCAAAATTATTACTTGAACGTTGCTTAGATAAAAGTTTTAATATTTGTAGCAAAATAATTATTCAGTTTTGATTAAAAGTTTTAATGTTTTTCTATCATAAGGAATTTATTCACTTTTGGATAAAACTTTTAATATTCTTCTTTGATAACAGAATTAATACTTTGAACTTTGCTTAGATAAAAGTTTTGATTCTGCTGTATCCAGTGAAGTGTCTGATAGCTTAACAAAATACATCATTTTTTATCTCATACACACACACCTCATTCCAACCTAATTCATTTAAAATAATTCACAAATTAGTTTAAACATCTCCCCAAAAAAAACTTAAATTAGTTTTTTACATGCTAAAAAACACTCCCGTTCTTTCTAATTTTCACAAAAAACCACAAGAAACATACTTTTTACCTCACCCCTCCATAACTTTTCCCATGGATTTTCATAGAATTCTCGAGCCCCTTTTACTGTGCCAGAACTCTCATTTATGCTACTACTACCCGAACTCTTGCTTCTATGGGCATCATCAAATTCTACATTGGAGTCTTTCAGTATTGATGGCTTTAGCCTTTAGTGGTGGAGGTCTTTGCCCATGAATGTGATTACAAAGTTGTTTGAAATTGTCGGCATTCGTTCTCTCAATAAACATAGATTCTTTAAACATCTAACTAACCATTTTCTCTCCATAGGTAGTTAGAATGCTTTCCAGCATCTTTAGTTGTATTATAGTTCTGCATTATCCCTAGGTGCAAATCTTCAGAACTCTACCATTTCTCCATCATAGTTAGAATTAGCGTGATCTCCTGTCAGTCAGCAGTCAATCACTCATATTCATCTATATACACAGTCGTATCAGAATAACATGACCACCTACCTCATAATGGGAATAACCACCCTTGGCCTGGATGACAGTGGCGAGATGGTGTGGCATGGATGCAATGAGGCCCTGGAAGGTTGCGAGAGGCACACATGCCCATTTGGACTCCAGGAGAGCATAGAGGTTCCAGAGATGACAAGGTTGTCTGCACACAGAACCTGTCAATCCAAATGGTCCCACAAGTGCTCTATGGAATTGAGGCCAGGCGATTTCGCCGGCCAAGGGAGAATGGAGACATTGCTGTCGTACGACGAATCCGATGAATGGCGGCCTTTCCCCCAGCTGGGACTCGAACCTGGGTTGTCTTCCTGGAACTAGTCATGCACCACCTTAGCAACATAGCCTTAGTCCTGTTGGCAGCCCCCCCCCCCCCCCCCCCCCCCCCCGATAGGGGACCACCTTGTCGTGGTGGTGGGGCTTTGGCCCAGCAACCGGTCTAAGACTTTGCTGACCGGATTGGGTCCCCGGACGGACAGAGCCAAGACCAACCGAGGTCGAAGACATCACTGACCAGTTTAGTGGCCCGGTTGGACGGTGTCAAGACCTCAACATCCGGCGCTCCATGGAGCAGTTCTAGGGCACAGCTGAACGGATTTGGTCTGCTAGTTGGCAGAGCCCTTTTCAAAGTCTGGGCCCCACTAAGTCTCCACCTTGGGTGCCGAGCGAACTTGGATCTACATATCATTGTTCATGGCTAACCAGGGAACTGAATGAATTTCAGGTTTCTACCGGTGGTTAGCTTTCTTTCTATAGGACTGCTGCCATGTGAGGTTGGGTATGAGATGCATCTATATGGTGTATTCTTGCCCCTGACTCTAGATAGTCATGGCTTTCCGTTAACCTGGTAGTGTCGTGAGACGAAACCAGGGATTGCCGTGGTTGTTGAACATCTGGCAACAAATAGTACAATTGTCCTGTTGGCAGATACCATCACCACCAGGGTAAACATCCAACATGAAGGGATTTGGATTGGGTTGTTTTACCTCTGAGTGGCACTTTTTTGCGAACCATGGGCTAAATGACCAGGTCATATGGAACCTGAAGGCTCAGAGAAGGTTAGGGGAGGGGAACCACTGGAATAGCTGTTGGGATACAGATGGTAGCATCCCGTTAAGGCCATCCAGCGTGTTCATTAATGTGCACAGATATGGCTCTCTCCGCACACGGGACCACGGCTTAACGTCCCATCCGACAAACGGTGGCCTTTCCAAGCCCATCTGTGTCTCCTACTGACCATGGGCAGGACAGGGAATTTTGTTAAGATAAATCTCAATGCTTAAACAACTGGGACACGAACCTGGGAATTGTAGATTACGAGCCTGGGGCGCTACCGAATGAGCCACTCCCCCCCAACATGAAGGGATGTATGTCAGCAAGGATGGACAGGTAGCCATCCAGTGCTACCAGCACCCAGACAAAAAAAAAACAACCCCCAGACATGCACACTGCCACCGCTAGCCTTTACTTAACCAAATGTGTTTGGGTGTTGGTTCTTGCGTGTCTGACTCCATATCCACCCATCATTTCTGTGGAGTAGAAACCTCGATTCATCAGGGAAGGCAACTTTTTTCCACTCTTCCTCTGTCCAATGACATTCGTCCTGTGCAAACTGCAGGCGTCGTTGCTGATGGACCTTGGTTAACATGGGCGCCTCTATACAGCTTTGACTCCGGAGACCCATGCGTAACAGGGTTCTCTCTGCTGTTTTGGTTACACGTACCTGTGCCCAAGCGTTCATTTGAGTGGTCAATTGTTTACTGTTGCATGTCGATTACCCTTTACCAGTCGATGTTCTCCTCTGGGATTGATGGCCTTTGGGGCTCCACGGTTACCACTGGAGGTACTCGGTGTGTCAGCGGTCCATTCTTGGTAAACCTTGCTACAGCACCTCACGAATAGCCCATGAAATCTGTTTCCGAGATGCTTCCACCCTTGGCACGGTAGCTAATAATCATTTCTTTTTGAAAGTCCGTCGAATTAATACTTCTGCCCATTGTGCTCACATTACACACCAGCTGTCCTGTTATATCTCCATATGGTCAACCTTGTCATGTGCACTCTGTGACACACCTGGATGGGTACATTGTGATTCTGTGGGTGGTCATATTATTCTGATACGACTATGTACATTAGATTCTTACTATATACCTAAATATTTCTACCTATAAGTACTTTTTTTTAGTTTCCTTCCCCCCCCCCCCTGAAAACTCTTCTACCAATGCCAATGTGCTAAAGGTACATATGCTTGGAAAAATGTTTCATTCCTTACACTCATGTAACCCTCCTCCACATTCCCCTTCATAATTTCTGCTTCTTCCATAATGTATATCTTCAGTTAAGATATACATTAGGGCAGGATTGTGCTGGGGTAGAGGTGGAGTACTTTAAAATTTTAATAACTGGAACGGATCTGAAAAGGTGTATAACAAACAATGGACACAAAAACTGGAGTCGAGAAAAGTCCCAATAATTGTAGAAGACATAAATTAATAATGGATGTATATGACCCATAAAAAAAGCAGAAATGTGTAAAATCTGAAATTCAAAGGTAAAATATTACAGCCATTTAAAATAACCAGTAAAATGTAAGAAGCCAAAAAACAGGTGTTAAAAACATGCCATTGGATAAAAGAAGTCCGAGTGTAGGAGTGTAGAGGCTCGGGCGTTAAGTGAAAATAATTAAAATAAATGACGTTTACAATTGAAAAAGAGGACATTTGATTAAGACGTGTTTAACAGTTAAAATGGTGTCACAAAACTCGCACTAAAGTTGTCTGCCCATAGAAGAAAGTGAAATAAAGGAACTTAGTGGAAGGTTTTCTCGCCACACATATGCACATTGCTTGAAATAGTGCACCTCTCTGACGCTTGTCTAGAATGGTCTATACAACTAGCTCTTTTCATCTTTTGCCAGATACAACTATATACAACTAGCTACAACCAGATACAACTAGCTCT
Organism: Ryuthela nishihirai; assembly: GCA_038380435.1. Taxonomy (NCBI): domain Eukaryota; kingdom Metazoa; phylum Arthropoda; class Arachnida; order Araneae; family Heptathelidae; genus Ryuthela; species Ryuthela nishihirai. The sequence goes on along the minus strand of JAWZYU010000019.1, from coordinate 64,882,360 downwards.
TTTCATCTTTGGAACTAGTGGGATGCCGTCTTATCGGTATCCTCCCCCCATTTCTATGACAAGTAGTTGCTCAATAGGTATTTCTTTTCACTTCCAATAGTCAGCGAAAAAATATTTTTTATAGAATCAGGCTATTTCATCATCAGACTACATATATTAACCAGCTTTACTTGTGTTCCATAACATCTCAGTCAATCACAACCAGAACAGATTAAAAAAAAAATGAAGGGCAGAGGTCTAAAGAATGCATTTCCATTGCAGTGTAACATTTCCCCTCAGTTTTTCAAAATTTAAATGAAAAACATGGGAAATACACTGCTCAAAATGGAAATTGCAATACCACAAAGGAAGTGATGTATACACCTGAAACTGACAGAAAGAAAACTGATGATAGATGTGCAAATGATCGAAAAGTGAGAACGCAAGGTACGTGCATTTATTGCAGATTCATCAGTACATTGTAGGCCATCTCGAGTGATTATACCAGCATGTACACGTCTGGTCTCGGCATTTCATCAATCAGATGGTTAATGGTGTCGTGAGGTATGGCGTTCCAAACAGCATCTAACTCGACATGCAATTGTACCAGGTTAGCTGCCAGGGTAAACTGACGAAGTCAATGACCCATAAAGTCCTACATATGATCAATAGGTGACAAGTCCCATGAATATGGCAGCCATGGGAGAATGTCCGTCATTGCACGTGCAATATGTGGGGTGGCACTGTCCTGCTTTAGAATCAATCCAGTCATGGTGATAGGGAAGGATCATGCAACAGGATTAATGATGTCATTGTTAACGCACAAGAAACACGGCACAGAAGTATCCAGCTGCTACATGTGATTTCACCCTATACCATTGTATCACGGTTGGGAGCCATATGGCGGTTAATGGTATGGTTCCTTAGGTCATTGACGTGCAAACGGCCATCTGGCATAACAAAACAGAATCGGCACACGTCTGTGAACACTATCCTCCATTCCATAGCCCAATTTTGCCTCGCTTGACACCAGTGGAGACGGCGATGTCGCTGCAACAATAGTTGCCAGGCTAGATTTATCGCTATCATTCCTGCATAATGAAAACGTCTAATGGTTTGTGACCACAGTACTCCTGGCGGCCATTAATCACTCTGCAACAGTCGCTATATGGTGAAAGGGTTGCAACGAACTGCTATGGGTGTCTATGACAATGTGGTGAACAATTCAGTGAATACTACATTTGGGTGGAAATAATTAGAAATAATTTTAATTTACTGAACCTGATTAAAATTTTTTTGCTAGCAAACAAAACTTCGAAGTCTCTGTAATCCGGCACTCTGTAAAAAGAAGTGGTTTGTAACTCAACTAATTGCATCTATTCTCTCTAATCCAACCGTCAATAAAGTGTTTATATCTATTCTCTATACTCCGTATAGGTGTAAAGACGGCTTCTTTCCTCTAATGCGTTAATTTCATTTTTTTCAAATAAAAAGGACTAAAGAAATTCGTTTTATTCAGTGTCGGATTAGTGAGAACGGTAGTTTCCTGAGGTTTAGCTCCCTGAAGTGTACTCCTTTGATTTCCTATTGTTCCTTTTAGAAGGAACAGAAAGGGATAAAAGTATGTAATCCCGTTTAAGAAACGTTGTATTACAGGAAACAGATTTACCACACATCCGCTACTTTGATTTCTTCTACTGGTATTTTCATTCGGTTTTGTTTAGTAAAACAAAAAACATTGAGATTTTGTTTCAGTGGAGGTCGGATTAAGAATATTCCTAGTCCCATGTAGATTGTAATGTGTTCTTTTGGCTTCTGTACTTCGTATGGAAGAAAGTCTTCGAAAAAAATCCTTTGTAGTGCAAAGTCCGATTATAGAGAAGTTTCTACCAATTTCCACCGAATCGTCACGCTCCCCTCCTTTGAAGCGTGCAATCTTCATGTCTTGTGGTGCAGTGTGCTGGTCCCATACCTATGTCAATAGTGTTTATATCTATTCTCTGTACTCGGTATAACTGTAAATACCGCTTCTTTCCTCTAATGCATTCCGTTAATTTCGTATCGACCGTCGGTCGTGCTAAGAGCTCTTGGGCATCCAGTATTTATCCACGGCTGAACTGGTGTCGCATGTCAATTCGCTCCGGAATTTTGATCATTTGCACATCTCCGATTTCCACTTTGAGCAATGTATTTAAATTTAAGTTCAATAATTGTTTGCCTCCATTACTAGCATTCTCAAAAGGTGGGAACTCCTACACCCGGTCCTGGAGTGTCATCATCATTAAGCAGAGCTTTTTGATGAAACGCTGAGCAGTATCGTGTTTTTTTTTTGTAATCGTCTCCATGCCGAAATTTGGGGGGTTTACACACTATCCCAGACAGAATTACTTTTTTAAAAAGAAGAATGTGTTAACATCAAATGTTCCCCTTACCAAGCTAAGTTTTGTTGAAATATTAAGGCCAGTTTAATTTCACTCATTATCCAAGGAAGCTATTCCAGGAATTCAGACTGAAGAACTGCAGAAAGTTGCTGAAAGCAAGTTGAAGCCGATCAAAAAAAAAAAGCCGCTGGTAATTGTATAAATACAAGAGTAAGCTCAAATTTATCACAACTTCTATCTAAACCCATAACATAAATTCACAAATTATTAAAGTTTTAGGGGTGGGCAAGCTAAAATTTCTTTCAGATATGTGAAACTATATATTCTCTCAAAGGTTACAAACTGATTTGCAGTTATGCAGTTAAATAGGCGTGGCTGAAATGTGCAAAAAATGTACCATCATGTATGCCAATTCAAGTATCATTATTTCTGTAATTATACAGAATACATATAATATATATGTACTAATTAAAGGTCCAAAGAATGTGAAGTGAGCATCAGCTCTGTACAATTTTCTTTTTATTATATACATAAATCTGATCAAATTTGATTACAACATCATACTATATTTATACAAGGACTTCATAAACTTTTTTAAACTTATTACTCAAATGATAAATTTAGCAACATCTTAACAAGGATTACTGAAAATCTTTCATGGCACAGAACATCATAATCACGACATTGTGAAGATCAAAAGCGCAGGCATTTTACGTGATTAAGAAGGTGAAACTTGAAAAACTAGAAGACCTCAATAAATCACAGCATTTTAATTGTTGCTATAGCATTTTCTTACTTGCTTTGATAAATGGTTTCCTAAGCTTTACATCACAGCAAGTGGAATGAGATTGTCAATTCATGATAAAGTATATTAAAACTGATAATTTGCTTAATCTGTAAAAAGTGTCACCAGCTAAATATATATTCCATTGCTTTAGTCATCACATTGTTTGCTTTCTGAGGTGTTCTATTCTGTGGAGTAACCTAAAACAGAATTATATTAAATTACATATATCACATAAAACATTACTATTATTACATAGTGAAAGACAACTGCAAACTGTTTCATAATGGAAAATCTATAAAAAACTACGAGATTTAAATATTACACCTTGATTAATATCACAACGTTTAAACACGTACCCCTTCACTCAGCTGCTTGCAAGAAGCCTGAGAGGAGCCTGTCCGTTTATAAGCCATAATAGGGTCTGTGAGGATGACGGGACCTCAGCAAAAAAACAACACAAACATTCATGCCTTACTTGGGGCTCGATCCCAGGTCCCTTTGATCAGTAGCAAAGACTGCTAATTGATTATTATAATCCTCAAAAAAAATTTTAAGAGGGGTAGAGATAAAGAAATAAATATTTCAAGATAAAGATATTTAAATCCATTTATTAATGAGTTGCAGTTGTGAATACAGTAATCATATATATATTGCACCATAACACAACTATGGATAACTGAAAACACACAAAAATGGGGAAACTAATTATGGAAAATATATGTACAAATATGTTTTTTCATATTAATAAATAAAAATTAATGGTATGCTACTGAAAATAAAAAGTAAAAAATAAGATTATAATGTTAAGGGAATTTTTTTTTTTTATACAACTGTATTGTTCAACATATATTTCTCAATACATTTTTCCAGGGGAGTGGTCAATTGCCCCTCCCGTCACCTATGACAACAAACATAAATTGCATGCTTGTTTCAATAGATGCTATTATGTACTTTCCTCAGAAATAATTTGTCAAGACCTTGAAAATATTACAGAAGGAATTTCAAGACCTCTACAAACAAAAAATATTTGCTTCTCCCAAAATACCTTATAAGTAACAACTACATTTATAATTCCAGAGGAAAATAAACCCATTTGATGTGCAAATATTAAATGAGGCATTAGATTTTTGTTGATTTGACTAAATTGGAATAATGCATATTTGTAAACCAATAATGTACTGAAAAATGTCTTTGATGACAGAAATCTTAATATATTTTACACATGCCATCCAGATCCAACCTTCCCTAAAGACTTAGGTCTTTAGGGAAGTCGTCACTGTCATGATTACAGTTTTAGAACTACCACACTTGCAAAGAGATTTGGGTTGGACTGTTTTTATCTTTGAGTGCTACTTTTTTCTTTGCACATAAAGGGCTAAATGACCAGGCTACAATGGCACCAAGGGATCAGTGATAGTTATGGAAGGGGATCTCTTTTCTAGAGGGGGGGGGGAGTGAAACTTTCTATGTGAGTTTAGTGGAGGGGACGCCTTTCTGAAATTGCCCTCCCACATAATGGCTGATTTCTGCACCAAGGAAGTCTATTTTGCTTCCGTATCCAAGACATTTTCAGAAAACGGTACAAGCTCAGTTTTTTTTACTAAAAAGAAGTAAACGAAAAATTACATATAACGTAATGGGATGTTAAATAAAATATCCCAACAACTTTTAAAGCTGGCCTCTAATCTAACATAACTTGGAAAGATCAATAAATCAGCCAATCAAAAGATTGCTAACTAATGGAAATAAATCTACAAAAATGAATTTGCTTTCATATCCAAGACCTCATTTATTTTCACAAAATGATACTAGATCAAAGTTTTACCGGAAAAGTAATAAATGAAATGAAAATTTATATATAGCCTAATGCGATGTTAAAATATCCACAGCAACAAGTTGTAGGTCGGCCATACGATGCAGCACAATTATGAAAAAATCAATACCTATTGCTCAGCCAAAAAAAACCCGCCAATTTCCGAAAATAAATCTACTGAAATAATAACTAAGGTTTAAATATAAAAAAAGTAAATGCTAACTTCACAAAGGGTATCCAACATGCTGGACCAAATTGTAAACACTTGTAACACACAGAACGGAGATAGCATGTGTCAGCCATCAGCATGTGGTTTGCCTCAGTAAAGTGTAACTAAATACAGCTGCAACCAGAATTTCTAAGAAGGATGTGTTTACTTCCCGATTTCGATTTGAAGAGTGGGAAAGATGCACAGAATGCTGGGAAAAATGATAAAAATAAACCTATTTCAGTATTCTCAAGTTATGATAGAAAAGAGTGTGAAATGAGGAAAAAAAAAGGCGCAGGTATTTTGCAATTACTTCCAAAATCTATTGTTTTTAAAAATAGTAGTTTTTTTTGTTTTTAGATTTTTCGAAAATTTAAGGAAAAATTTATTGATAATAGTTCAAATCAAACTTGTGAGCTGAAATCAGAAAGTTACTTCAGGAAATAGGAACTTTAATAAGCAAATCGGCAATATCGTTTAGTGCTTCTAAGAAATGGCAATCAGATGGCTTTATAAAATTATTTATATTGTAGTTTAATAAGATAGGCATCAAATTAAAAAACAAAATATTATTTTTGAAGCCTGAATTATATATTTTTATAAAATATATAAAAAATTAGAACAATTTTACTTTAAAAAAAATCGTTTTTTTTTTTGTTGTACTAAAAACGGATACATACGTCCTTGGCCTTTCATTTCAGATTCTCCAAACATATACAGACGACATGGACACTGGAAGGGTTAATTGATAAATCTAAAAAGTGGGTAGATTACTGCTGTCAGTGAATATCTCTTAAAAACTACCATTAGTTTTTCAAATTTCTATTCTATACATATTTGTAAAACTCAATAACTGCTCTGCAGTTTCATCATTTCTGTAATCTAAAAGATATATATATATACATACAAGATAATTATAATTAAACTGACATTACTCAGAGTGATGAAGAGATGGATCTACTCGACTGATCACAGTGAAAAGTGGTGGATACCTTAATAAGAACATGGGGTAAAGAATTTGCTAATAAAAAAATTAAGTGTTAGTGCCACCAGGTAACGTGGGTGCGCCAAAAACGTAGTGTATGGTGTGGGTTCACTGCAAACTTTAAAATCAAATCATTTTCTGTTGAGAAGATCACTCCTCAAGGCCCTGTGCATCGATCAGTGAATAGACCATGTTACACAGATCTTCTCCACCACAAGATTATTCTGGCTTTGCAAAAAAAAAAATGCTTAGACACTATAACCTACATGCAGGATGGGGCACCACCCCATATTGCATATATAGCAATGCAATTGTTGCATACCACATTTGGTGAGGATAGAATTTCTCGAATGTTTTCCAATGCTAGGTCAACACATTCCCCCAACCTAAATCCATGCTATTATTGATTATGGGGTTATTTGAAAAGTTGAGTTTATCAAAGAAATGTTGAATCGCTTGCTGAACTGAAGGCAAGAATAACACAGCATGTTGCAGCCATTCTCCAAGACATGTTTCAAGCAACTGTGAACCATGCCATATTATGTTTTCAGCACATTTTGCATATGAATGGCTCACATAGAGAATCTTGATTTGTAAAATAAAGGTTATGTTTGTTCAAATTGGTATTTTCTTTATTTTAGTGCACCCATGCCACCCACCTGGTGGCACTAATACTAATTTTTTTATTTGCAAATTCTCTACCCCATGTTCTTAAGGTATCCAACATTTTTTGCTGTGATCTGTCAAGTAGATCTTTCTCTGCATCGCTCTGAGCAATGTCAGTTTAATTATAACCACCCTGCATATTATGTATGTAATTATTAAAATTATGTATGCATATTATGTATGTAATAAATTAAAATTCACATGAAAAGCACAATGAGAAGTTGTTACATTTGATTGTTACACATAATCATTGCAAAAAAGCGTATTGTGTTTACAATGACTATGTGTAACAATCAAATGTAACATATATTAAAACCACTAAGTATTTGAAAAATGTGAATTATAGTTCATTAGTACCAATCAAATTAAAAAAGTTTTCTAATTATCACTTTCATTGTTTCCAATGGAAATTTCATGACGTTCACATTCCACCACCAAAACTTCATATTTCTATCATTAATACATCGTTGCAATATTAGTTTGAAATTTTCAATCTTTTTTGCCATTAGAGGGTGCAATTATAATGTTCAAAAGATTCGAAAAGTGCAAATCATAATATTTTATCAATTCCTATCTAACCCTAAAAAGATTCTTTCATTTATCTCCAAATACAATTATCTGCTAAAACAAAAAATTGTTCCCCCCCCCCCACCCCTGTGTCTAAGATGTCAATTCATTGTTGCCAATTAAAACATTATGATGTTAACATTCCACCACCAAAACCTAAAATTTCCAGCTTCAATATATCGTTTGCAATATTTGTTTGAAAATTTTTCACTGTTAGAGGGCACAATTATAGTTTTCGAAAGATTTAAAAAGCGCAAATCATATTTTATCAATTCCTATCTAATCCAAAAAGAAATTTTCATTTATCTCTAAAAACAATTATCTGCTAAACTAAAAAGGTGTTTTTCCACTCCCTCTGGGTCTAAGGGGTCAACTCAATGTTGGCAATGGAAACTTCATGACCTCACATTCCACCACCAAAATTTCTAGCATAAATACACTGTTTTCAATATTCGTTTGAAAGTCAAATTTTCAAAATTTTCCACTGCTAGAGGCTTATAGCTTTAGAGAGATATGGGAAATGCATATTGTAATATTCATCAATAATCCAACACAAAAAGAAATTTTATCTCTGTGAACAAAAAAGTTCAATGTCTACAAATGGCCTAGTTTAAAAGAAAAATCAACTCCTGGCAGATGGGGTTATATAATGTGGTCCCTCTAGTGATGCTTCTAAAACTTAAACAGGAAAGATGCATCAAAGGACAGTGCCAACGCCACCCAGCAATGCTATTGGACTGGCAAACCGATGACTAGAGTACTGCAGCAACCGAGTGTAAGCCTTGGCAACTATGGCGAGTGTACAAGCTACCAGCCAAGGCTTATCCTCCAGTAGCAGTAAATATACCTAAGCTTTTAACTGCACAAGACCTAAAACAAACTATTACCAATGAATCGTTTTAGCGTCTCTAGCTGCAACATAAGAGACCTAAATCTCCCAAGTGATAATTGTGAAAAAAATATCTTATTTAATATTGAAGTTATTTATGATATGTTGAATTAAGATGACTATCAGCCAAATGATTTCTTTCAGAATTTTCACTAATGTCAGTTTGATTTTAAGATTAAAAAAAAAACAAACTAACATGCAGCCCATAAAAAAATAACTTTAATACTTGATTTGATGACAAATGAATGCATTTGTCTCCATTTGCTTGTCTTTAAGAAAAAGATTCTTCATTGGAAAAAAACACTTTTCCAGAATATCTTTCATGGATCACATAAAACCATGTCAAGGGTTGATGATGCCCATAGGCCACTAGTTAGCCATCACTATATGTGGTAAAATATACATCAAAAATTAAAATACTTCAAAATGTTGATTTGAATGGTAATTTTTTTTTTACCAAAATGCTGCCTCATCAAATCAGTTTTCAAGTGTGAATTAGATTATTGAGTAATAATGGAGTTAAAAAACTTGTACTATTACAGATATATGCATATTTCTATATTTAATCAAAAGATACTAATTTGTCTTTCATTAAAGCTTTGCTGCATATTTTATAACGTTTAAGAAATGAAGTAGATGTTGCTTTCATTATTTTCTACAAACATATGAAAAATTAAATAATAACCTCATGATCACTGGTAGCTGTTCTGTAGGCTTGAGTTAAAGGCCTGATATTAGCTAGCCTATTGCCCTTGTCTACAATTCCTGATTCACAGTTGTCGAGCTTCAAACTGTTGTTCAAGATGAAATTCTCCTTAGTTGAGTCATCCATTATATTCTGAAAAAATATATATGAAAAAACTTAATTTCATATCATAGTTACTTACTTTCCAATTATATAACCACTAATGAAAGGATCACGAAGCTGTGACATAACTAGATATCAAAACACTAGTATAAAAGAAATTTGATGAGATATAACATATTAAAGCATCCAGCATGAAAATGAAAATAAAAATGCAGGTTTACTAGTCTGCTACAAGTCATTTTTATGATCTTCTTTCATCATTAGGAATATTGACCAACACATTTCTGTAGTCAATAATTTTAATATGTAAAACATCAATATTCAGGGAGAAATGTGATTTTAACCTTTAGAACATTATAGCTATCATATATTAGGCTTACTCGTACCATGCCAAGTTTACAGCAATGTATTCTGACTGGTACCAGAGTTAATTTTGAAGTGTTTTTGGCAGAGAATAAAAATTAGAACCATATCCTGAAAAAACTAGTGGACAGTTATAAGTTATGTTACATGCTAAAAGAAAGAACATTGAATTTTGAGCAATAAATAGAAATTCAAAAGTATTAAAAGCAGGTGAAACTTTTAGAAGTATTTCTTTTTCTCAACAAGGGTACTTTGATTATTATAACTTAAATCTTTCACTTAATTTTTAGTTACATATATATACTTTATTATATATATGGTTGAAATTGAAATTTCAGGTGGCCTTTCCAAAAGCTGATTAATGTTCCATACTGACTAGAGGGGGAGACCTAGGATGCGGTGGGCAGACAATGTCAAACAGGACCTTATTAGAATTGGTGTGCAGTGGCAGATGCACTGCAGCTCAGGACAGACTTGCTTGGAGAACTAAATTGCACAGTCTGGATGGACTTCCATAGCCCATGGCTGCTTGAAGATGATGACTGACTGTGGGCAGGGTGGGGAATTTTGGGGAGATAAATCTCAATGCTGGCTCAGCTGGGATTTGAACCTGGTAACTGCAGATTATGAGCCTGATGCACTACTGACTTAGCTACCCCCACCTCCTGGTCACAAGGACTCCAATGGCTCAGAGAATGTGGGAGAAGGGGGCCTACAAGACAGCTATTAGGAGACAGATGGAAACTCCCATTAAGGCCATCCAGCATGTTTTTTAATGTTTTCAGGGTATGGCTCTCTTGTACATGGGGTCATGGCTTTATGTCCCATTCATTGGACAGAGGCCTTTCCAAGCCCATTGGTGTTCACTTTCTGACCAAGGGAAGGGTGGGTGTTTAACAGAGATAAATCTGAATGCTGGGACAGGTGGGATTCGAACTTGGGAATCGCATATTATGCACTGCTGACTGAGCCAAACCCCATTATACATGTAAAAATAAATCAAACTACTATCATGGACATAATTCGAGATCACTATCTACATAAACTTTGCAAAACTCTGAACAGCTCATTTGAATCAATAAGAGGACAATGCATGAATGTTAGATTTCACTGTTCATAAAATTAGTATCAAGCTCATCTCAACTTCCACTCATCAGATAAAAGGTATTGGTCATGTTGGCAAACATTCTTCCATCATGTATCATCAACATTAGAAGTGGCAGACAATATGCTTTGAAAAAAATAAACTAGAAAGTTCATCTATAGTAAGTATTGAATGCCTGTTTTCAAAGAGAAATTTTTTTGCAAGTTTCCAACTTCAGGATTCTCAACAGTGGAAATTTAGAAAATGCAAATAGTAATATTTCATTAACATGTATCACACACAGAAAGAATTCCTCATTTACCTCTTAAAACAAAGTTGCATTTCTCTCCCTGAGGTAAAAAAAAATGGGCAAATCGTGTTATCAACGCAAACTGTTTGACCACCAGCATTTAAAGTTTTGCCACTTCCCAACTTCAGTGACATCTACAGGTGGATTATCCAAACTATTAGATTTCAAAAATGTAAATTATATCTTAATACCTGTCCACACAGAAATAATTTTTCATTTATCTCTTAAAACAAAAAAGTTATTAATTTCTACAGACAGGCAACAATGTGAAATTAATATTTTTTTAACTCTCCCAGCTACAGCCTGAAAAAATTGGAAAACACAGAAAAGCCTAAATTGTTTTACACTGTACTCAGCCAAAAAAATTTAACTTTAAAACTTTTTATCAAGTAATTAATGAATAGAAATAGGTCGTATTATACAGGGTGGGGCACAGAAACTTCCTTTTCCTTACGGCACATTGCAAAGGGAGGCAAGGTTGTAGAAAAGTGGGGATGGGCTTGGCGAACACAGTAGTCATGGAAGTTGTCTAGTACCTCTCAGTAGAAAACATGAGGTGGATGAAGGAGCAGCGTGCGTTTGCGGTCGAAGCCTATTTTTCGAACAACCCTATGTGGCGGTGCAGCGCGAGTTCCATACTCACTTCGGAATTCAGCCCAGAGGTCCGGTTCCTGACCGGAAATAGATTGTTTTGTGGGTAGAGAGCTTTAGGACAATTGAGAGTGTGGTGAAAAAACGCCCAGGACGACAATGGACCGTTACGATGCCAGAAAATGTGGAGGCAGTTCGACAGTTGATTTTGAGATCTCCGAGACACCCCGCTCACAAACATGCAGTCGCCCTAGGAATATCTAATTGATCAATGCGTCGAATTCTTCATGAACATCTTCATTTCCATCCCTACAAGATGTGTATTGTGCAAGAATTGTCATGTGATTTCCAGAACCGAATAACGGCATGCGAAACTTTATTGGAAACTGTTTCCCTTGACGCAATTGTTTTCTTTAGTGATGAGGCACATTTTCACCTATCCCGGATGTGTCAATAAAAAGAATATGTGCTATTGGAGTGGCAACAACCCTAGAGAACTCCATGAGAGGCCACTTCACAGTGATAAGGTGATAGTATGGTGTGCGTTGTCGAGAATTGGAATTATTGGTCCTTATTTTTTTGAGGAGGACAATCGAGCAGTTACTGATAATTCACAGCGGTATGTGGACATGATACAAAACTTTTTCGAACCAGCTCTTGCAGAAATGAACCTAGGAAATGTCTGTTCCAACAGGATGGTGCCACGGCTCACACAGCCCAAGCTTCGATGACAGTTTTGAAAGCAATGTTCCCCAGACGGCGCATCATGATTCGAGGTGACATACCGTCGGTGGCGCACACACCCGATCTAATGCCCTGTGATTTTTTTTTATGGGAATAACTCAAGGCAGAGGTTTTTAAACATCGCCCCACAAACCTGCTTCAGCTGAAGGATGTTATTTGGCAGGAAATAGCCCAAATACTTCTGGACATGTTGGAACATGTAGAGGGAAATGTCAGAAATCAGTTGCATCAGTGCATAGAGAACAGTGGCCACCACCTTCAAGACATTTTGTTCAAAACAGCCTGATTTGAAATTATGTTCTTTCATTATCAAAAAATAAATTTTATCAGCAACAATTTTTCTTTCATTTGCCTTCAAAAAAAGGAAGTTTTTGCACCCCACCCTGTACTACACTAATTCAAACAGCTTTTAATTATGAACTTAATTTCAAACCAAATGAGAATTGCAATAAGACTTTTGTTTCAGAGTAATATAGTGAAAAACAGGATCTCACAAGGCAATTAACTTATTTCTGGAAACCTATGGAACAAAAATAGTTATATTACACATCAATAAAAAGAAAACTTCTTGAATGATATATAAAAGAAACTTGAAACAAGGTCATTGCTTTTTGCAATTTTTCTCTGCATGGTACAGCCTAAAACAAGAGCTAGTATTAATCAAGTGACTGCACTGTTACCAACTGCTTCTCTACTGTTTTTTTTTCTCTCTCTCCAATGCACAACACAAATTTTCTGTCTGGCTGTTGCACATTAGGGATCTTACTGCCCCAGTGCCTGTAAGTTAGGTACACCAAGGCTAAGATGTTTTTAACTATTTCCAGAGTTGTACAGCCAAAACTTTTTTTTTGAGGGGAGGGTAATTAACAAACATGCATGTATCCATATACTATAAAATCACAGTGTATGTATCATAAATTTAATAAACACTATATATAAAACACAGCAGAATGAGGCAGTACAATCCAATATGAATAGTAACAATAAAGTATCTGCATTTAAAGTAAAAAGATATTTCAAGAAGGGCATTGATGGCACATAAGACGTCTTTCTTTCAGGTACAGTATTATCTCCTTTGCCTAGAATACAGTTTTCTATATTTCTATAGAATAGATTGCTAATAGGAGATATGTCGACAATATATATATGCATCTTTTAGATACGGTAAACACTGTGCAAGGTGAGATGTTATATATCAGTCATTTTATTTCTGCACTTCCAAGGGGTAGTGACTATGGTATTATACAGTGAAAGTGCACAACACTGTTTTTAAGTTGAAGGCAAGTATGCCGTACAAGGCGAATTATTATATATGGGATGTTACTCTACAGTTTGATGATTGGTTTTTAAATGCATGGACATCACTAACTAATAAGGTCAGGAACATTGATGTTATTGTCTAAATGCATGATTGTTCGAAGTGAATGGTCTGCTTAACCTGACCAAAATACATTAAATAAAATAAAAATAAATACCCCCTCAAGCAGCTGCTTGCCACAGAGGTCTGACAGGAGCCTGTCAGTTTATATGCCAGAGCAGAAAGTAACAAAGTTGATTTACCTGACCTATTTTGGTGCCAAGGTCTGCTTACCTGACCTATTTTGGTGCCAAGGTCTGCTTACCTGACCTATTACTATTTATAATCTATTACAGATTTCTTTATTTGAACTACCAATTATATATGGGACTAGCATATTATCTAGTTATTGGAGCTTTTTTTAGAAATCGGGTTATGTAAAAGGTAATACTTTTTTTCATTTATCTTTTAGTGAAATTTTAATGACATATTATAAAACTTAGCTAGAAGAATGTATTAAGGATTACCATTGTTTATTGGATGTCTATGCTCTGCTGTGGTCTGATGTATTTCATGAAAGAATTGGTAAAGTAATAAAGTCAGATTAAGCAGACCTTGGCACCGAAATAGGTCAGGTAAACTGACCTTGGTAAGGTATTTTGGTCAGGTTAAGCAGACCATTCACTTTGAACGGTTCACACATTTGGACAATCACATCAATGCTACTGATCTTGGTTAGAGATGTCCATCATTATACTGCTTCATTCTACTGAGTTTTAATTATATACAGTGTTATACAGATTTTATTAAATTTATCATATGTATCCAATAATCATGGGCTTGCTTATATAACATGCAGATATATCCTGTGGGCATTCATGTTTGACATGTCTTCAATTTGTGCAGCATTTGAACAAGGTAGTATCCAGGTGTGTTCCTGGAAACTAAGAGTCTTAGTGGTTTCAGTTTTTTCTTTTAGGAAGTTATGTGACATATGGTAAAATTCTAGATATATTGCAATAGGTTTAAGTGAGAAAAGATTATCAAAATTAAACATGCAAGTGGTTTTGAAATCCCTGTTTTTTAAACAAGTTTTGGTGACAGTTCAGGTCAAACTCTTGAATAGAATCCGTGTCTTGATAGAATGTGGTAGAAGCAGAAATGATAGTTGAGTTGAAAATGGTTATTAAGGAATGATGATCACAGTGGTAGCAATGAATTTTTATAATGCATGAAAATTGCACCAAATTGAAAAGATAAACAATATTAAACTTAAGCTATATATTTTTTATATAATACATATCTATATAATTCAAATGAGAATTCAAGATTTAAAAAAAATTGAAGTTTTATGTACTTAGAACAGCTATATTCATCTCTGAACTCTATCAGCATCTCTAGATGACGGGGGCTCAGAGTTAAAACTAGCTAAAAACCAGGTAACACTCAGGTGAACACCAAGAAATATATCTAAATAGCAAATTTTATACTTCTGGATTCAAAACAGGATAAGATGCTTTCTTAAGGATTTTCAAAGACTTGTGAAAAATTTCACAACATGCTCTATGCAATAAGGTCAGCCAATGATCCCACTAATAAATGGTGTTGTATATCCAAAGTGATAGATAGGGAAAAGTTATACAACTCTTTGACTATAACAATCACCATAGGGGTAAAAGTAATAATAAAAGACAATGAATGTTTAATAGCAGCTTGCAGAAAAAAAAATAATCTTAATTTTTATGACTTTTGAAAAAGACTTTGGCAGAAATTTTTCTTACCACATTTCAGTTGCAAAAATCAAATTTCACAATACTGTAAAGTCTTTAAAATCAAGCTCCTTGGGGAATGAGGTGCTAGATTTCAAGATTTTTTCAGATTATATAGATAGATATTTCTAATGGATTAACAGTTTTTAAGAAGCACATTTTAATGAATACTGAGGTTATATTATATGGCACTAATTTAATATGCAAATGTACCTTGCTGATGACTCACGACAAATAAATTGTGGGAATATTGTATATGGCTCAATAGTTATACGTGTACCATTTTGTGAGAATGAACTGCACGATATGCCACCAAGGATAGAGAGGTTTTGTGAAGGGTACATCATTGCTCTTTCCAATGTTCAGTATTCTGAGCCACAAATTATAAAAATGTGCAAAAGCCAGAGAATTTAAGTTCTAAAGGGCATCTATGTGGTGAAACAATGCCTAAGAGAAGGACCCCTGGAAGCAGTTGCAGGTACATCAAGAAAGCATAGAGCACCTAGCTGCACACCAGGTGTTATCAAGTTCTGAACAGTGGTCAGTGAATGAAACCCTGCAAACCAGAGAATGGCCACCAATGGCATGACAGTGTTCCAGTCAACTGTCCACAATATCATGAGACAATCTTCACTTACAGTGTATGTATAAATCCTGCATCCACAAGTTGCTGCTCTGCCATGTAACAGTATACCAATTGTTGCAAACTGTATGAGAATGGTGAGTGAGAAGTGGAAAAATGTGGTCACAATGGATAAGGGATAGATCTACCTAGACAACTGCAACAAGTCCCACTCAACATATTATTGACCAACTGACCAAGCAACCTATCACAAGTGGTACAAAGAATGTTCTGAAAGTTTTCCCAAAGATTTCATGGTCACTGCTGGATGTAGTTATAAAGGGAAGTTGCGAATCCATAGGGTGAAAAAGAATGTCAAAGTGATGTCCTCTACTATCAGACAAACCTCCTGGATGGGATTGGAATATTGGGGTGAATTGCCCACATTGTATGGTACAGATATAAACACTGCACGGCTATATCAAGGGAAAGCATGAGTCACACCTCAGGGTCTACTTGTACATATTTTCAATGAATGGCAGAAAAAATCGGAATTAATCACTATACCATTCAAGGGTATTCTTGTGAAGTCACCACATACTTCGCCCATGAACTTTTGCACATTTGGATTCTTGAAATACACTGTGGGTAAATGTCAACTGCAGATTATCAATGGATTAAGGAAAGCTTGTAAGGAGAAATGGGACTGATTAGATATGACAGTGCTTCACAGACACATCCTTTCTGTTTGCCTATGGTTTTCACCTGAAGCAGTACGGAAATGGTTACACAACAGGGACATCAGATCGAGCATGACTGATGGTAATGTAAGGTTGGGTTACACCTCTGAGCGACACTTTTCTTGCACACAATGGGCTAAATGGCAAGGTGACAAGGACCCCAAAGCTCAAAGAAGATTGGGAAACGGAACCTACTGGACAGCTGTTATGAGACAGGTGGAAGCATCCAATCAAGGCCATCTGGCATATGCTTTAATGGACATAGAATATGACTCTCCTGCAAATGCTGCCATGCCTTAATATCTCATCCGACATAAGGTGGTCTTTCCAAGCCCTCTGGTGCCTGCTTTCTGACCTAGTGCAGGATTGGAGTTAGTGGACGTAAATCTTGCTAAGCTGGTATAAGCGGAATTCGAACCTGAGAACTACAGATTACAAGCCTTGCATGCTACCACGCCACCCTTATCCCTGGCATAAAGGTATGCGACATTCTACAGTCTGAAAACAGTGACATATAACATATTCAACCTCAACAAATAAACTTGTTTACAACCATAAACATTTAATAATGACTAAAAGACTGTCAAGTGGCTGAATGCTGTCCCAGTGGCCTAGTGTGCTTCGCTACTGATTAAATGGCCTTGGTTTGAACATTGGTTAAGGCACAGATTTTTTTTTCTTGTTTTCCTTCTGCTGAGGTTTTGCCTTCCTCACAGACCTTCCCTATGGTATATTAAACTGACAGCCCCTTGTCAAACCTCTATGTCAAGCAGTTGCTTGAAGAGTTATCTAAAATTTTTAAATAAAGTGATTACAAGTATAAATAACAGTTCGATTTCTTAAATGCCTGCAAACAATAAACAAAATCACAGCTTAGGCTGTCAAGTACTGTAATGTCGTATTTAAAAGCATGCCTGGTACTCAGTGGTTGGATTCACCTAGTTGATTGTAGAGAAGCAAGAGGGCAGTTAAAAGAGCATTGAAATATAATAAGATATTCAGTAACTGTTCTTTCTGTGCCTTTATATCACATAATATTGATGATACGATATTGTATTTCTGCATAAGCTTGCTTCTTCCTCTCTGCTTTCTAGCCTTTTTCCAATTCCCATTTTTTTAGCTAAATTAAATGTAACAATTAAGTGTTAAATTATGCTTCCTCTCATGTCCTTTCTGTATTGATTTAACTTGCCATAGTTGGAGGATGGGGTAGAAAATTTTCAAGAAAATAGCATGTGATTACTTTGGTAATGGCAAATGATAATTGTTTATGAGTACCATCTAAGAGTGCCAATGTTCAGCAGTGGTGAAAGTGAAAAAAATAAAGATATGAATGCCAGATTACTACTTTATTTTTGAACTGTAAAATGTGTCAGATTTTAAGGAGTTTACTGCATTTGACTTCCTTTTCTTATCATATTTCAGTTGCAAGAATACCATAGTTTCACAATTGTTTTGTGGGTAATATAAATTTCTGTTCTCCTAAAAATGCATTTTAATACACCAATAAACCTTAATTTTTGCAAAATGCTTTGGCAAGACAAATTTGTAGAACAGCAGTAAGAACAACTCCACGGTTGTTTACATGTTACTGAATATGAAAAAAATATTACAAACATAAAAACAAAATGTTGCCATTACCTTTTCAATACAAGGTTTTACTCCTATCATAATACTTCCTCCAAATACTTTGCCATTTTTACTCAAAGCTTTCTTAGCTTGTAATTTTGATTGGTAATGAACATGCATCCAATTTCCTGATGAAGCTATCTATAAGTACAAATATCAAGAATAAGTTATTAATGACAAAAAAAGTTAAGAATTTTACATCACGTTTTTTAAATACACAGGTCACATTTCTTACATATATTAAACATTGACATGGATAACACCCTAATAATTCTCAGATTTAAAGTAATAAGAAATAATCCACTTCAAAAAAAAACTTTAAATGTAGTTAATTGGTCTGTAAATGGTGGCTAGGCATACACTGGAAGGAGACATTTGTACCAATCCTTGGTGATGATGCACAGAAGCAACCAGGCCTAGCACCTAACATCTGACCATGCCTTCTTGTGGTGCAAGCCATTAGTACTTTTCAGAATAGATATTCTCTTATTGAAGGGAATGGAAAGGAATAGCTGTCAGATCAGTGTGGCCTACTGATATGGTAATTTATGGCCACTTTTTCTTTTTTCCTGCCCTGCTGAGGAGTGGTCAACTTCAGAGGGTACTGGTGTTGACTATTTACATCTACTGGACTGATTCATGGCTTTGAGCTTGATTACATATCCTACGCTTGCTGCACTGGTGGACCTCTGTTGACAGAACGTCTGCCATGTTTTCTGTTTGCCAGCCCTAAGTGAGCAGAGACAAAGAATACCTTATATCAGATGGTGGATAACCCTGATCAGAGGCTATCACAGGTCCACTAGAAAAGGTGGTGCCTGAAGTTCCTATCAGTGTGGGTGGCTTCAGCTTTTAGTGGTGGGGGAACAGGTCTTTGCTCCACACCTGGGATTAGGGGGCTTTGATATTTTTGGATCTACTTTCTCAATAAACCTAATTTCTTCAAAAATCCTACTAATCATTCTCTCTCCACAGGCAAGTGGAATGTGAGAACATTGCTTACATATTATTCTCTTGATGCCTTCACACATAAATTCTAGCATATAACAGATATTTAATGCTTGCAAGAGACAGATGGATAGGTAAAGGTCAGATAATTAAAAATTTTTCTTTTCAGGAAAGGAGGGTGGAAAGCATCTTCAAGGTGTAGATTTGCTTCTAAGCAGACATGCCAGTAATACTAGTCTATAATATGACTGCATTAATAAAATATTCTTACAGTTCAATTTTAAACTGAGGCTAGCCTTTGATATTATTTGCTGTTATGCCCTCACAGAGGATTCTGATGAGAATAAGATGGGTTTGACACATCAGGCTACTTTGTATTCTGTTGTTACAACATTTCTCTTGTGCTAGGCGACTTCAATGCTAAAGTTGGTACTGACTGACCTTTGGGCAGGGTTGTTAGTTCCCTTTGGCATTGATAGTTCCAATGACAAGGAGGAACATCTACAGGTAATATGGTTTGGGAATAACTAACATGTACTACAAACAATGTAACATTTATAAATACATTGGTTTCACATGTGATGTACAGGAATATGATCAATTATTTCTTAATTAACAGCAAATGGGCTAGTTCAGTCAAGAATAATAGATTGTATATAGGGAGCCAAAATTGGGTCTAACCATTACCTGGTCAAAATGTCTCATGACTGAAGTTTAACAAATGTTGTACAAAGGTTAAGAGAATTGCCTTTAACACTGAAGCTGCGAAAGATCCAGATGTAGCCAAAGCATACCATGATAGGCTGCTTAATCATTATGACAATCTAATTTGCTTACTACCGAAGTTGAGAAAGAATGGGTTCAGTTTAAACAGGATTTTCTTGAAAATAGTACTATTTTTGGTAAAAGGAACAGAGGAGACAATGTTCTTTGAATGATAAGGCTATGGAGTTTATTTCTGAAAGAAGAAATTGCAAGAATAACTTGAATCAACACTCTAACTAGTTACAACAGAAGGCATTACAATGAGCTTAATAGATATGTAAAGGATCAGTTAACAGCTGATAGGAATCTTTGGCTTGACAGCTTAGCTGACAAAGCAGAGGAAGCAGTTAGACAGCTCTACAACAGGGGGTTGTACCAGATTGTTACTGTTTTATGTAGGAAGAAACAGACAGGTACACAGGGACTGAGGAATAAATATGGCAAGGTGGTTGAAGGTGAGGATTCTGTGATGGCTAGGTCGGCTGAGCATTTCAGAGATGTTCTAAATAATGTGATTATTTCTACTCCCATTGTACTGAGGGTAAATGCATTACTGGCATTAATGTTGGTCCTATATCACATTCTTAAGTAGCTTTGGCTATCTCTAAATTAAAACTGCATAAATCCCTAGGGGTATATGAAATCACCACTGAAATGCTTAGAGCTGGGAATATTTGTATCACATGACAAAGAGAAGATTTTGGCCTTAAATGGTCTAGAGATTTCAAAATTTGTGATTTAGATTATGCACATGATTTGGACATGGTAGCTAACGATTTTGATGAGATGAATTATTTCATTAGGACTGTTGAAGAGACCGATAATAGAGTAGGTTTGGTGATAAAGAGAGAGAAAACTAAAGTGATGAAAATTGGTCAGGCAGATGATGTTTCAGTTGCTTCGAATGGTTGCAATCTTGAGCAAGTGTCCCAGTTTAATTATATTGGGAACTATGTAATAGATACTGGTGATGTTTGGTATGAGATAAGAAGAATAGAAACTACTGCTGGGACCTTTTAAGAATCTATGAAGAGTGTAGAAAAACAGGCATATACACACTGAAAGACTAAAATCAGGCTGTATAATAGTTTGGTCTTTCAATGGCTGGTAATGGCAGTGAAACTTGGACCTTTTGTAAGCAAGATAATGGGAAACTTGATGCCTTTGATTCTAGATGCTTACATAATAACTTGGGCATTAGATGGTAAGTAATGATGAGGGTAGGCAACCTCTTTTGAGTAGCTTACTGCGCAAAGAGAGACTGCTTTGGTTTCGCCATGCCCATATGCACAGCTGTAGATTGGAAAATAGGGTTATGAACAGTAAACCTGAAGGCCTAAGGAAAAGGGGAAACCTAGGATGTGATGGGTAGACAATGCCAAACAGGACATGACTAGAACTGGCCTACAGTTGCCAAATGCAGCAGATGTAGCTCAGGAAAGACATGTTCGGAAAAGTAAATTGCACAATGTGGTTGGACCTCCAATAGTCCATGGCTACATGAGGATTTTGCATATTTCATAGTTAATGAAATATGGGCTTTAGAACAATTTCGTTTTTGTAAAATGGGTGGGAAGCTGTTGCCATTTATTGCAGGCATCCATAAACACTAAGGTACTACATATAAATAGTATCACAGAGCTAACAGATATGCAACTGAAAAAATCTTTTGATGTAGCAAGTCTTTACTAGTGTAGTAGTGGGTTGTCTAACAAAACAACTTTTCCTTTTCTAGAGGTGCTTTGTTAAGCAGCTTTAAGTATTCACATTTAAAAATAATCTTTTCAAAATGAATTAAAAAAAAGCTAAATATCAGTAACTTTGTTATTGGTCAGCAAACTGAAAATTTACTATTTCATTCAATAGTTAATTACTTTCTGGGAGTCAAAAAAAAAATTCATTTCCAAGTAAAAAAAAAATGCCTGCTACATTATGACTTGATTTTATGACTAGTAAAAAACTGAAATACAAATCAGAACACTAAAACAGCATTTACCTTATGGTTAATGATACTTCCATATTGAGAAAACTGTTGCAGGATATAAGATGTTGCTGCAGGTGGAAATCTGAAGGAAAAAAAAACATTTACACATATAATGCATTTTATATATATATATATAAAAAAACCAACAAATTAACAAAAATCCATGTACACAAGCTTATTAAAAATATTTCAGGCAATTAAACTGTCCACGGATAGTCTAAATACTGAGACTAATGGAATGAATGAGAAGATAAGCAAAAGGAATTCTCAATTCAGAAAGATGAATTTTCATGTATGCATTTTTAAATATGTGTGTACATTAATGACTATGTGTATGTATGCAATATGTGTATCTGTTCTTTGTAGCACAAGATCTTAAAAAGTATTAGTGGTAGAATGATGATTCTTGGACACATTTGTTTCACAGTTGAGTGTAGACTGAATTATTATTTTCAGATTTTCAAAAACTTTCAATCCAGGAGCATTTTTTAATTCTAGTGCACCTGTAACAGTGTTCTTCAAGGCAATGTAATGAAAATGCATATTAACATAACACATGGCAGATTTCTAATGCAGAAGCCAGAATATTGAGACTAATAGAATGAGAAGATATGTGAAAGAAATTCTCAATTCAGAAATTTGGGTCAATTGTACATGCATTTCTCTGTGACAGAACCAGTAGAAGTATGTGCGATTTCAATTACTTTTGAAAAATTTCTTTTGTTTCAACAGATTTGGATCCCTGTAACTTCACAAATGCTTGACTCCCTGGACCCAACCTTCTCATATGGTTTCACCTCTTGTCACCCCATGATGCTTTAAATATTCAAGTCTCTATGATAGAACCACAGTTTAAAACAACGTCATTAGGGGGGAAGGGGAGCACTGAATCCAACAGGAAATTTGTTGCATTAAAACCTCAAGTCCTTATTTACAATAAAACCAGATAACCAAACCTAGAACTTTTCCCCCCATTCTTTTTAGCTCAGCATTATAAATTTTCAGTTTATGATAGTAGATTTTGATGAACTGTTTATTAGCATAGGTGAATATAATTTTCTGATTGATTTACGGATTTCTGCAGTTAAATTATGAAACAAAATTGAAATAAAAAATATTGGCAAAAACATTTCTTAACTTTTAATGATTGAAATATATTAGTAAAACAAAAGCTGCTTAAGAAATCTCCACCTGTAAGATTTTTCCATAAGATCTATTAAATGCTTTAGGTCTTATATTTACACAAATAACAAGGCCCTGTTAATTTTTCTTGTGCAGAAAGCTTACAATTAAGATTTCACATCTAAAATAGTTCACAAAAATTGACGTTTTGGTTCTAATACATACTGATGAATAAAATATTTCTTGAAATTAGGAATAAATCTTTTAAATTATTTGGTATGAAACAATTAAGATAATCCATAAGAGCTTTTACATGTGGGTTGGAATGTTTTACTTCTGAGTGGCACTTTTTGCACACAATGTGCTAAATGGCCAGGACGTAAGGACCCTGAGGGCTCAGAGGTTTGGTGGGAGGTGACCCACACTATAGCCTCCCATTAAGGCTATCCAGTATGTTTTTTAATGTGTACAGGTACTGTTCTCCCTCACACAGGGCAATGGCTTAATGTCCCATCTGATGGACAACGGCCTTTCCAAACCCATTGGTGTCTATTACTGACTGAGGGCAGGGAGTGTTGCAGAGATAATCTCAACACTGACTCAGCTGGTAACTGCTGATTTCTAGCCTGGTGCACTACCAACTGAGCTACCCATGCCCCATTTTACACGTAGTTTTCCAAAAGGATTGATTCTATTGCATTGTTTTTTTCAAAATCATAAGCTTAAGTACAACATTGACACGAACTTACGAGCAAAAAGTGTTCATTCATGCATTGCATTTCAGTTTCCTTAGAGAAAAAGACATTGCTTTTCTTCATTTATTTTTTTTTGCTTAAAATGCCTTCTAATACAAGATATTTTAAATTAGTATCTTGAAAAAATGCTTTAAGTGGATTTTACTATATTGTATAAACTATGCTGGTTTCCATAAATTAAGGAACAACCTGAAAACCTGTTAAATCTGCTGCATGTGAATTGGACAATAAGTGTATATAAACACTGTGGAAAAAAAAATGGATAGTACTTTTAATTCCCAATATTATATAGGAATATAGACACACACAATAAAAAGGTGAAAGTTAACTGAGATAGCCCAAGTGGTTCAATATGGAGTGAGGTCACCTTTTACAGCTATACAGGCCTTGCAGTGATTTCTTAAAGTAGGATATCACTGCAAATTGCTTAAGTAGGCAACATCTGTTATAAGGCTAGCCAGCAATGCTGTGGGTTTTCATTGCTCTTCCAAAAAACATAAGTACCACAAGGATTGCAGGAGCAACCTATCTCCTGCATGTTCAATTGGATTAGGTTGGGAGATAGGGATGATCATTCCATATAGTTATGATGGGTGTTCAAAAATCAAGCATGCATCTGCAGAACAAAAACCATTGAACTTACTTCAAAACTTTTACTGTCCTGCTCTTTTTATAATTTAATAAAAGTGGTTTGTAATCTTGAAAGTTCACAATCAGAATTTCATAAAGTCAGAGAAACTAGAATTAAAGTTTTAAGTTTCTAATACCAAAATCAACATCTCCATGACCACAGGCAAGTAATTCAAAATGCATTGTCTCATGGGACATAAACTATGAATTTGAAAAACTTTTGTTTACTCAGAGTTATGACGACTCAGGTTATGTCTCTAAGACATATTTCACTTTATCTCACTATTATATCAGTTATGTATATTAAAATATTCACTCTGTAAAATCAAAAGATATTTTTTCTACTGTGGTACATTCATTTTATACTCAGCTCAAAACCATTCTCAAATCAGCAATGAATAATTTGTGCACTTTAATGTACATTTATAAGAAAAATTAAAAAAAAAAACAGAAGCTGTGGGGAACTCATCATCTGAACATAATGTGCAACAGCATCCATAATGGAGGTGTTTGGCAGAAGTTTCAAAAATAATTAAATTAAGCACAGTTCTACTGTAATCTCGAATTATTTGTTTCGAGCACTGCCTGTTGAAACTATTATGAACACTGCATCGTGCACAAAGTACCATGAAACATGCCAATGCATGCAAAACATCTTACTGATATAAAGTATTCCACATGACTACAAAGTTCTATAACAATCATAAAGGCATAATGGAAAAGGCTTATCTTACTGACATGGGTAAAAAGACTGATCTTACGAAAGGGAACTCATCGTCTGAGCACAATGAGCAACAGCATCCATAATGGAGGTGATGGAACTAAGTGGAAAATCATGGGGTTCAATATTCCAAGTGTATGGAGAATGGCAATGGCCTAAAAAAATCTTCCAATCAGGGCAAGTGTAGGAAGTAAGGCAAAACAGAGCTGCTACAGCTCATGAACTCAAAGAGATGACTGCTAGCTGTACTTCAAACCCCATTTTAATGAAAACTATGTCTGAGAATTTAAAATTTTGAAATTTGGGAAAAGTACTGTGAAAGTGGGTTGGGTTGTTTTACCTCTGAGTGGCACTTTTTTTTTGCAGATAATGGGCTAAATGGCAAGGTCACAAAGATCCTGAGGGCTCAGAGAAGACTGGAAGGGGGCACTGGACAGCTGTTAGGAGACAGATGGTAGCTTCCTGTCAAAGCCCTGCAATGCGTTGCAAAACAAATCTACAACCTGAATATTCCTACGAGGACTCTAGTCCCTCATAGACTCATTCAGAAAACTTTTTGGTTTGATTTAAGATATATAAGATTTTAATTAAAGAGCATTTAAGATATTTATTTTTTTAAGGTATGAAATTAATATAGAATAAGAAAAATGTTTTTGTTTAGATTTGGAAGGTTCCAAAATATTTTTTAAATTTATTTGTGTAATATTTATTTTTTTGAGCTTTTCATAGAATTCTTTTCTTTCTATATTATATTTATTACATTCAAATAAAATATGTTCAACATTATGTATGGAGCTGCAGAAGTTACAATTGGGAGAGTCAATTTTTTTAATTTTGAATAAGTAAGAATTTGTAAGTGCCTTATTTATTTTGATTCTGATGATAGCATTAATTTCATTCTTTTTTAATCCAAAATTTTTAAATTCAGAAATTAAAGGTGAAATTTTAAATCTATGTGTGTGTGAAGCATTATTAATATACCATTCTTGTAGTTCTTTTTGTCTGTTGATTTTATTGTTTGTTTTGAATATATTAAACATGAAAGGTGTAGTAATAGTATTTGTTAAAGATTTAGCTTGTTTTGCCAATATATCTACATATTCATTATGAGGAATTCCACAATGGGCTGGTACCCATTGTAGATATATTATTTAGTTTTAAGTGTTCAAACAATAAAATATAAATGTCATTTAAATATATTGGAAAGTTTGAATGTATAGGGTTATTTAATATTATTTCCAAGGAGGATTTGCTGTCAGTTATAATTACTATTTTTTTATTATTGTATTTTTTTACCCAGTCTATTACTAGTATGATTGCTGTAAGTTTAGTTATTATGACAGGTGTTAAAGTGTTAAATTTGAATTTAAATGAATGATTTTTCAGAAGGACAAAAATATGCTCCAGAAGATGAACCCCCATCATGGTCCACTGAGCCATCAGTATAAATGTAAAAAATTTTGATAATTATTATTGAGATGTGTTTCTGCTAAGATTTTTAAAGTAGAACTGTCATATGTTTGTTTTGAGTCTATACCTTGGATATTTTTCATAATTATGGGGTTTACAGAAATCCAAAATGGGAAGTTAGGTAAAAAGTTTCCCCTGATTTGATTATTTAATATATTTAAGATTACATTTTCCTCATGAAATTCATTTAAAGTAATATCTTGGAAATTGTTAATGATTTTTTCAATAATTGCATGTGTTTTGTTTTTGGAGATGATTCTAAATATTAAATTAGATAGTAAATATTTTTTATGAATTGATAGAGGTGGCATTGCTGTTTCTGCGTAGACATCTAGATTATATGAACTTTGAAATATGCCTAAACAGTATTTTAATATTTTTGTTTGGGTGCTTTCTAGAAGTTTTAGTTTTTGAAATATTGTTAATAAGTTCAATACCATAAAAAGTTTTAGGTAAAATAATTGATTTATAAATTAATATTAATAGTTTTTGGGAGCAACCCCATTTTGAATTCCCAAGATATCTCAGAAAGTTAAATAATTTTGAAGCTTTTTCTCTAGCAGATTTGATGTATAAATCCCATGATAATTTTGAATCTATATTTAGCCCAAGAAATTTTGTGTTGTTTACAATGGTAATAGGTTTTTGATTAATTTTGAGAGTGAATTCTTGTGGAAGTCTTTTATGGTAAAATTATAAAATATTAGTTTTTTTCAACTGAAATTTTTAAATTTAAGTCATTTAGAAAACTGTATAATTTATTTAATGTATGTTGTAGTCTTTTATGTATTAAATCTATATTTGAGTCTATGGTCCAGAAAATTATGTCATCTGCATATGTGCCAAAGTTAATTTCTTTATCAAAAATTTTGTCGAGATCTTTCAAATAGATATTAAATAAACTGGGAGATAATGTCTCCCTGAACAATACCATTTTGGAATTTTTAATTATTAGAAATTGTCTTTTTTAATTTGACTTGAAATGTCTTATCTTTTATAAGATGGAATAAAAAATGATATAAGTTCCCACATAATTTGATTTCTCTTAATTTTGATAGTAAAATGTTAAAAGATATAGAGTCAAAGACTTTCTTGATGTCTATAATAACTGAAACCATGTATAATTTGTTTTTTAAGGAATATTCTGCATCAGATATGAGGTTTAAAAGTAAGTCTTTAGTTGATTTTCCAGGGCGGAATCCAAAAAATTTATAGTTAAGAATATTATTGTTTTCTATGTACCAATTTAATCTGTATGCTATCATCCTTTCAAATAATTTTAAAATATTAGAGCTTAAACATATTGGTCTGTAGGATTTAAGAGAATCTGAAGGTTTATTTTCTTTTTTAATAAATATCATGTAGTTATGAAACCAGACAGAAGGATAAGTTCTTTTATTCCATATATCATTAAATATGTCCAAAAGATTTCTTAAGCAATTTAGAGGAAGATTTTTTAATAATTTGTTTGTAATTTTATCAGGTCCTGAAGAGGTTTTAGGTTTTAAAACATTTATGGCACATTTTAATTCAAAGAATGAAAATGGTAGGTTTAAAAATTTTGTTTTCTGAGATTCAAATGTTTTGTGTATGATGTTTGAATTAGATAGTCTTTTGTCTAAATTGTTACTTGGGATAAATGTGGTATCAATAAAATTTTGTGCTAAGTCCTCTGAGGTTTGGGGCGGGGGTGGCTCAGTCGGTAGCGCGCCAGGCTCGTAATCTGTAGTTCCCAGGTTCGAGTCCCAGCTGGGTCAGCGTTGAGATTTATCTCTGGAAAATTCCCCGCCCTGCACACGGTCAATAGGGGACACCGATGGGCTTGGAAAGGCCGACGTCCGTCGGATGGGACGTTAAGCCGTGGCCCCGTGTGCGGGAGAGACATACCCTGTGCACGTTAAAGAACACGCTGGATGGCCTTGACGGGAGGCTACCATCTGTCTCCCAACAGCTGTTCCAGTGGGTCCCCTCCTCCAACCTTCTCTGAGCCTTCGGGGTCCATGTGACCTGGCCATTTAGCCCATGGTGTGCAAAAAAGTGCCGCTCAGAGGTAAAACAACCCAACCCTCTGAGGTTTCTTTTAGAGATTTATTAAATTTTAAAGCATAGGATTGTATGGGGTCTGATGGTTTTGTTTCATTATTTAAACTCTTATAAATTTTCCATAAATTAGATGTTGATTGAGGGGATATTTTTTCTGTAAATACAGTCCAGTTGCTTTTCTGTAAGTTTTTTTTTTTTTTGAAATTGCCTTTTCAAGTCTTTTGTAATTTTCACAAGCCAAAAATGTTTTTTTATTTTTCATATTTCTTTCAGCTTTTCTTCTGATTGCTATAAGCTTATTGATAAATATGTTGTGTATGTTATTATTAGGAATTAATTTGGTGATTTTTTGTGAGTTTTCATTCTTTTTAATTTCCAGATAATTAAAAAAATTGTAATAGTCAGTTTCATTATCTAAATGAGTAGTTGTTGTTTCTTTAAATTTATTCCAGTTTATGATATTAGATGTTGGTTTGGGATGTGGTAATTTTGTAAATGTTAAAAAGATAGGATAGTGGTCACTTTCATAATTATCTGAAGATACTGACCATTGTATTTTTTGTGCTAAAGTTTCAGAACATAAAGTTAGGTCAATAATGGACAAATTGTTAAAGCTGTTAATACAAGTGCATGTTTTTTGGTTTAATATAATTAGTTTATTGTGTTCTATGAATTTTATAAGATGTTTACTTTTACTGTCATTTTTGTATGAATACCATAATGAGTTATGTGTGTTAAAGTCACCACAAATTATATATTCCCCCTCAAGATTGCTTAAGATCTCCGAGTATTGAGCATATGTAATCATATTGCTAGCATTATATATATTTATAATATAAGTTGGGTGATTAAAAATTCTAGTTAGTAAAATTAAAACTTCTAATTTTTCAGATATTATATTTATTTTGTCTTTGAGGTATAGATTTGTTAATATAAGTCGCTATACCTCTGGTGTTAGGGGAATTTTTTTGGGTATACAAAACATAATTATTAATTTTTGGGAGCTTACCTTTGCCTGTTTCTTGTATACATGCTATTTGCATATTTTTAGAAGAAAGCAGATGTCTAAAATGATGAGTTTTATTTTGTAAGCTTCTGCAGTTCCATTGAATTAATAGTGTTGATTTTCCCATGGAGCGCTATTAAGTAGAGATATGAGAATGTCTTTTATGAGTGTTAATTCAGGGCTATTAGGTAATATTAGATCTAGTAGTTTGATGAGAAGATCAATTAAGAGTGATTTAAGCGTTGCACTTCCAAGCAAGTTCATTGAAGTATTTTGAGCACTTGATCCGGTGGTTTTCATATTTTCATTAGATGTATGATTATGCTTATTGGTACTTTTTGCACCAGTGATGTTTTTTTTCACTGTTTGTGCATAGTTCAATGTTTTGTTGTTAGTTTGCTGATCAAAAATGTTTGTGGATTGTGAGTTCATTATAGAAGTTGATGGAATAGCAAGATACATTCATACATTCACAGGGTATGGCTCTCCCACACACAGGCCATGGCTTTACATCTCATCTGACAGACAGCAGCCTTTCCAAGCCCAATGGTGTTCCCTACTGACTGAGGGCAAGGAGTTTTGCAGAGATAAATCTCAATGCTGGTCCAAGTGGGACTCAAACCTGGGAACAGCTGTTTACAAGCCTGCAGCACTACCGACAGTCATCCCTGCCTCACCACAAAAGCCTTTCATTTCCTAAATCAATAGGATTTGAAGCCTTTCATTTCCTAAAATAATATAATATGAAGCCTCCAATGATGTATATGAACAAGATCATATACATCATGGACTGGAAATGTATGGTCAAATGAATCACATTTTCAACAGATGGTTTTGTAAAGTGTGGGACCACCCCCATGAAGCAAATATACCCAACATATGTAGCTCATACTGTTCAAGGTGCTGGAGGCAGTGTGATGGTGTGAGAGGCATTTTCTTGGCATGGATTAGGCATCTCGTTTATGCAGGGTTGCATCACTTCCTAGAAGTATCAAAGCATCTTGATGATCCAGTGCTGCTGCTGATGCAAATTTCAGAATGATGATGCACCAATCCATCACTCTCAAATCACTCAAGAGTGGTTTAAGGAACATGAAATGAACTATTATCACCTTTCCTGTCTGATTGAAAGCATGCGAAGACAATTTGGAACATACTCTTCCAATGAACAGACTTGAATCCTTTCACTTTGAGATGTTCAAGCAATTTTGCAGAAAACGTGGATCAAAATCCCTCGTGCTGTATTTCGAAGTATTTAGAAAGAATGCAACACTGAGTTCAAGCTGTCATCTCTTCCCACAGAAGCATGATGAAGTATTAGGTAGGAGTTCATAATAATTTGGCTAGGCAGCATATGTGCAAACGTATGAGATAAAACTTACCCAAAGACTGTTACCCATGTTTCATCCAAATGGTCATCTGGTGTAAGGGCCTCTCTGCAAAATATATTTATCTGTATCACATTATCTAGAAGAAAATATCGCTCATCACATTGGCTATAATTTAGTTTAAGCAAATCAATAAGTTTTGAAAGTATTCAAACTGATAAACTGAAAAATTATGCACAATAGTTTAGTCAGAAAAATTTTATTAAAAAGTCAATACAAAAGATATTTTTTTTATAACATTAACTGCTTAACTGAATATCAGAAAACAAATTTTGCACATTATTAAATTAAGTACAATAAACATAAAGACATAGAACACCCAATCTCAGGTCAACTCCATTGTTTTATAATCCAACCTCAGATGAATGAATATGTGAGTTAAGAAAAGAATGGTTATAAGGCACTTGCTCTGTCATGGGTTCCATCCATTCACATTCTGGAATGGCACCCAGTGGCTGGACTGGTGCAACTTTATGATAAACGAATTGGAGGACAATCTAATTTCCATCTTAATATACATAGTAAGGTCCAAAAGTTTCTGGCCTGAACATGTCAGAACAAGAATTGACAGGTCAAACTGCATTGCACTGCAGTTAAAATTTTGCAGCTCTAGCATCAGTAGCACTCCAGATAGAAGTGCTATTGCCCAATATTTTAAAATGTTTAAACTTGAGTATCACGCAGTCAAAAAAAATACCATGGCCACCATCTTTTGGGATTCTGCTAGTTGACTTTAAGGAACAAAATACTACAGTTACTGGTAAATATTACGAGTCAATGTACAAATTGAAGGATACCATCAAAGAGAAATGCTGAGGAAAGTTGTCCCAGGGAGTGAAGTTATTGCATGACAATGCGCCAGTGCACACTTCAGTTACTGCGAAGGCTGCTATTCAGCAACGTGGTTTCCAGGAATTAAATCACCCACTGTACAGCCCTGACCTAGCCCCTAGCAACTATTGTTTGTTTTCAAAATTGAAGTTGGATCTGCATGGGAAAAAATTTACAAGTGATGAAGAAGTCATTTCTGCAGTTTTAGATCATTTTAAGGACAAAAATTCAGATTATTTTTTCAGTGGTATAGAAAAGTTAATTAGCTGTTCTAAAAAATGCATTGAAATAAAGGGGGATTATATTGAAAAGTAAAAATTACTGTTTGATTCTATTACCTCTTTAATACCCTTGGGCTGGAAATTTTTGGACTTTACTATGTACTTAAATATACTGTAGACGGGCAAGGCAAAGTGATCTCGTGGTGGTATTATGAACTAGCAGCTCACCATTATATGTAACTCTTAAAATGTCAAGTTTTGAACTCTGGCTTGAGCACACAAATAGTAATTGAGTTGGGTTGTTTTACCTCTGAGCAGCACTTTTTTTCTACACAGTGGGCTAAATTGCCAGGTCACAAGGACCCTGAAGGCTCAGAGAAGGTTGGGAGGCAGTACGAAAAGAAATAACTTCTAGTAGCAAATAGAATAGTATTTCAAAAGCTGTTAATATGATATATCCCTTAGAGAAGATAATTTATTTTATATAATACTGCTGAAGTTTTAGATGAATGAGCAGTTTGCCATCAGAAAACTGCATTGCCACCAATGATATTGTGTTTTGCAAAGCTAACTAAAAATTTTGAAGGCCAGAACTTCAGTGACAGGAACTATGCATTTGAACTATTTACCATTATTCAGATAAAAAACAATAGATATATCTTCCTCAATCATAAAAAAAGAGAAACACTTCAGTCAACTATATACCAACAAAATCATCTACAGCTCCCAGCATTAAAATAATCTATGGTGATTTAATTAGCTTTAATGTTGATATTGTTTAACTTTAAATAGTGATGCAAGGCCAACATTAAAGTCAGTCATAAATCTAACTTCAGTGTAAACAAAGAAAGCAGAACTATACATACTATTTACAACATTTTTAAATGTTCAACCCACTTTGTTTTGAGCTGGAAAGGCAAAATTTTAAATTTCACAATTTCTAGGATTCTCAAACCCTGGTTTTATGAATAGTGTCAGTAACTTGGCTGTTAAATCAATAATAGGATTTGAAATACATCAAAAGTAGATTATTTCCATAAATAAATCAAACTATCTGTTATCTATTAATGCATGACCCACAAGTCTTACTTTTTAAATGGCCATAAATGCAACTTACCCCTGGGTATAAAATGGATCTATTTGAGCAGGAGACATTGATACATTGCTTTGATTCAAAATCTTGCTAGGTGTAAGTATGCCACTAAAATGGTTGACCCCTATTAAATAATATAAAAAACAAGCTAAATATGATAATTGAAGTTGTTTCCTAGAAAAACTGCTATATAAAATATTATACAACATTTACATAAAATATCATGAACTATGTTCATCACACTTGATGAGTGTGCCATTTGCATGATGTGGATGGATGCATGCAGACTTTTGATAGAGTTTGAGATTCCCAACTTACCATAAAATTATCTGATCAGTCAGAATTTTTGTACAGGGTTGCCTCAGGCATTCGCATATTGTGTTCAAAAATAAAGTCTATCTTTAATAGAACTGGACACAGATTCTTGCAGCATTTTCTTCCACTGTTCTGCTTTTTGCATCTAATAGGCGAAAACTCCATATAAGTGTCCAAGTACTTAGTTTTCTAGTCCAAAATTTCTCCTGTGAGTTTCCCCATGCTACTTGTGTTACATTAAAAATTTGAATCTCTAGCTGTAATAGAACATAATTTAGAGTTTAAGATTGCCAAAGGAGAAATTTATTTCGATCCTGTCAAACTTTTGACAGGTGATATGCTGGTAGCATCTTAAAATGATCAGATGAAAAACAATGCTGAATACTTTGATAAAACTCAAAACTTTTTAGAAAACAGATTAATAACAATAAAATGTTGCAAAGAAAAACAAGATCAGAATTTCATGAGTACACAAGTGTCAAGCTATATTAGAGTATAATTATAAAAGATATAACTGTGATACTTCTTGTATGTTACTATCTTAGCTTTCTAGGAAATTTTCCTTCAAATATAATTTTTCTTTTCAGAAAATAATTTTTCACAAATTTAATGCAAATTGTGAACATTTGGTTAACTTGGCAAAACAGAAACTTTCCACGGATTTTAATTTATATATTTAGTGTTATTCATCAGTGATATCATATTTTTGTACCACACATAGCTTTGGTGTACTAACTTGATGATTTTAATATTAAAATTCTTAAATAAATCTTAAATGTTATTTTCCACACTGAAAGAATTGTCTATTTTCTTAATTCAAGATGCTATCTGTCCAGCCACTAAAAACAATTTGAAAAAGTAGTACTTAAAAATATTAATTTTCTAACTTCCAAACCCAAACAATTTAAACCATTAAAAGAAAATAAATATAAAGAAAATTACCAGTGTTGGTCGGTGTCATATTCAGGGATTCAAACTGTAAAAGAACCATGATTTGTAATAAATATATTTGCAATAATACATAAATGCAGACAATTATTAAGATTCTAAGTTGTGTTATCAGTGTTGATGATAAAATCCAAAATCATGCTCAAAACCATGTACAAAACCTTATAACTGTATGTACTAAACAGTGAGATATCATAATATATTATACAAGGTGAATAAAAAGTTCTGCCCAATATTATTTGGAAGGCATGAAATAACAATAGCATTCATTAGTGTGACAAAGTAAATATAGATTGTTAATTAATCATTATGAACATACATTATTGATTAATTGTAGTGTTTGAACTGCATCCCCTATTGTTAGATAAACTTTTGAAATCTGATAGGTATAGTTTGACCAACCTTTCGACATGTTTCAGTATTAATTGTATCATCACTCAATGATTTCTTTCAATTCTTGCAGTATTTTGGGTTGCAGGTTATATACTAAATGTTTCAATATATGCACCACAAGAATAAAGCAGGAGGCATCATATCTGGAGAAAACTGAGACTATGGTGTTCAATCCATCAATTTTTGAGATGATTGTCCAGCCATTGATGAACATTCCTACTATAGTGAGGTGGAGAACCATCTCACTGGAAACAAAAAACTTCACCTCTTACTCTAGGCCATATTTGAGTCTGCAACATTTGCAGGTATTTGTCTGCAGTAACATCCCACTGAAAAAAGGCCTATGATCCCAGACAATATGACAGCCCAAATGGTGACACCAGGAACATTAACTTCCTGTTCTAGTTATTCTTGAATTCTTGGCTGACTGAGTTACAGTCAATTTAATATGGTCTTTCAATCTGAAACGTGCTGCATCTGATCACTAGATTCTGTTTACAACATCAGCAATATTATTCAGAAAGACCTTTGCAAACTGCATTTGTATGTCAGGGTTGTCATCATAAAGATGTTGAAACTTGCAAGGGATGCAAGATTTTCTTTTTTAAGTAAATTTAACACATTGTCTTGGGCTGATACCTAACTTTCTTGATAATTAACAGCTTGTTTTTTAAAAACTAACTAGGAAACCTCTCCATCAGTTGATCTCTGTTTTCATTTGTGATTACTGATGCAGGTCTTCAAGATCTTGTAGGATTCACACTTTCAATTAAAATTAAAAAAAAAACTCAAAGTTCACTCTTGAACTTTAAAAGCTAAACATATCAGAAAAACAATGACTTGCTTCAGCTGCAATTTTTCCACATTGATAATGTTTTACTACAGTATTTATCTCTGCTTCTTCCACAGAAAGACATGGTCTGAAATAAAATACAAATTAAAGGCAAGTGAAAATCTCACTTTTCTAGCTCTAGCATGTATCTAGAGAGTTGCAGGTTCGATTCCTGCTGTGTCAGCAATAATTTATAACAATTTATCATTAATATTTTAGTTAATACTTATTTTTTTTATTTATATTTTTATATTACTTATTTTTAATTACAATAACAGTGAATTTTTCTTAACTAGGTCTTGTTTGACATTGTCCAGCCATTGTATTATAGATTTCCCCCTTTTTCTGAAACTTTAAGGAAAATGTTCATACTCTATTCACTAACTTGTAGTTCTGCATGTGGTCAACAAGGACAAACCAATGCAATCTCTCCCTACAGAGGATGTTACTCAATGGTGGTTAATTACTCCTTCACCTAATCTTATCATTACATAGTAAAACTACCTAATGGCAACTTAAGAAGCATCTCGAATCAAAGGCATAAGTTTCCTGTTATCTAGGTTACAAAGGATCCAAGTGTCACTACCATAGCACTCTTTAGACAGGACTAGACTATTATACAGCTTAATTTTAGTCTACAGATATACAAGTATATGTCTACTTTTGCATAACCTTCACAGATTGTTAAAGGTCCCTGCAGCAACACCTATTCTCCTGTTTATCTTATGTTGTACATTACCAGTATCTATAATACAACTTTCAAAATAATTAAAATGTAAAATTTTCTCAAGAACATAGCCATTCAAAGATACTGGAGCATCATCCCCCTCAATAATTTTAATCACTTTATTTTCTCTCCGATTTTCACTAAACCTATCCCATTACCAATCTCAATAGCAGTTTTAATAAGAGTTCATCTAGTCAACATCATCTGTCAAAGTATCAAATTGTCTGCATAATCTAAGTCAGATATTTTCATATCCCTAGACTGTCTAAGACCCCAATTTTTCTCTTCCAAGGAACTCTTCATAGCATAATGAATATCCAAAATGAATATAAAAGGCGACATGTCTCGTTGAACTGTAATAAAGCTAAACCAATCGCTAAAAGGCTTAGCAAGTCCCCCACAGGACTCAATGATAGCTTTCTGTAGTTACACTAAGTTAAACTTATTAGGAATGCAATATGATCTCACAATTAAACACATACTATGGTGTAAACAGAATTGAAAGCCTTTCTACAAGTCTGGAATTAACCATTCTTCCCAAACATTTACATATACAGCTCATCACAGTGATGGGATGCTAATTAGAAGGAATCATAGGATTATTTGCTGGCATATGAAATGCCAAGATAGTAGCCTTCTAGCAGGAGTACAAAAACTGCCCCTCAAGAAAATACAATAATAGTGAGAGAGGTTACAGCACAGCATAATGGATGCTGTCTGGCCTGATAGTAGAAACACATGTAAAACTAGAGAACAAGGAGCAGCTCCTATACCATGGTTGGGGTTTTATGGCACAAGGGCAACTAAGGCTGTTGTGTGAAACAAGATGTAAAGATATAAAAGTAATGTAAACCTGCAACCGAAGTTAAATCAAGAGACAAAACAATAAATGACACAAAGTGTAAATAGCAAGTAACAAAGGGAATATAAGACATATGTAAAATACAAAAAGCAACAACAGGTGCACAGGACACATAAAAGAAAAAAGCAACAAGTCAAAATAACAAAAAGTACAATCATTAAATAGTAAAATGTAAAAAGTCAAAAACAGGGGTTAAATATGAGTCACCAGATAAAATAAGCCTGAGTGTAAGGAGCTTGGATGGTAACTAATATGACATTCACAGTTGGATATGATTAAAATATGTTTTAGAGTTAAAATGGTATCACAAACCTCCCACTTAGGTTCGTTGTCTACCTGCAAAGGAAACGAATATGAAATAAAAGAATGACTGAAGTGAAGCTAAGCAAGTACAACTTCCTGCTTGTGATTTCCTGAGAAAAGATGAATGGCATGGTTTGGCAAAAAATTTGATCTCAAAGAGCTTGTTTCAATCTGCTACAACCAGGTCTTTGCCACTGTGCTCGGTCAACTTACAAGTGCCATTTGCCAAATCATTTTCCCTGATGCAGAAGTGATCGCACACCCATCAGAAGAGGATGCCATGATGAAGCTGCTGGTGAATCTTGGAGAGAACAGGGTGAGGCTGATGTCTCACTGAGATCAAAGCCTGCAGCAAGCTAATTGAGTCAGTATAAAGCACACATCTACAATGATACTTAGCTGCTATGTGGTCCAAAGCAAGACTGATGGCATATAGCTGTGCAGTAAAGATGGAACACTTGAGTAGGATCGGGTCTATAATGATAGTACCATAGCAGACTGTGTCTGATTCCACTGATGTGTCAGACTCCAAGCCATTTGTGAAGACAAGCAAGAAGTCCAGGTGCACTGCATGACAGCTGCAAAGAGTTGTTGGTACATGCAGTAGGGCTTTCCCCATTCTGCAGTGGAAGTTGCTCAGCTGTCGACTGGATGACACAATCTAGACTGGTGTTAAGTCTCTGAGGTAGATTCAGACATGCAAACTGAAAGGATGAATGGCAGTTGGGTGATTAATGCAAAGCATTTCCGAGTGGGATGGCCAGACAGGGATTGCAAATTTGGTGTATATTATAGGGACAATTACTGTAGGCAAAAAGATAAAAGAGGGTCTGATGGTGGAGAGGGTTCAATGCCTTCACCACTGATTCTCTGGCTGAATTGTACACCTGGGATCCATAGTCCAGTTTTGACTGGACAAGTGCATGGTACAGGCAAAGAACATAGGTCTGCTCCCTAGGAGAGAGAGGACTTTGATGATGTCCAATGCCCATGTGCACTTAGACCTAAAATGACATGCGAGATAAAAAGGGCAATTTCCAGTCTAAGTCCTCTACCACAAATACTTGTTGTACAGCTCCAGATTATTTGTGGGGAGTGTGGAGAATATTTAATCTTGCTTTTCAGAACTGAAAACTCTGGAGAAGATGGAGAAAAATATCCCCCCCCCCCAAAAAAAAAATATATATATATTGGCAACTGTTATACAATCAGCATTAGCATATCTATTATGTTCTAAGTTTGATAATGAGTAGAAGGCACAATTTTTACCTATATTCTAGACTTCATGAATACATTCTAGACACATAAAACTTTTGAAATGGTTATGTATGCAATTGATCACATATACTTCATTTTAAGATTCCTTCTGGGTCAGATGTCAAATGTAATTAGGTCTTGTCTGATCACAATTTAAAGTGTCAATTTGAGTTTGTTGGATATATATGAAAAATCTTCTAAGCCTTAAAGCGGAAATTCAGGAGAGATTCCAACATGATTTTGGGTTGTTTCACCTCTGATCTGCACTTTTTTTACACATACTGGATTAAATGGGTAGGTCACAAGGACCAAATACTCAGAGAAGGTTGGGGGAAGTGGACTAGCTGGACAGCTGTTGGGAGACAGATAGTAGTCTTCTGTCAAGGCGACCCAGTGTATTCTTTAATGCACACAGGATATGGCTCTAAAGCACATGGGGCCACAGCTTAACATCCTATCCAATGAACATCAGCCTTCCCAAAGCTCATCGGTGTCCCATACTGTGGGCAGGGTTAGAGTTTTGCAGAGATAAATCTCAATGCTGGCAACAGCTGAAACTCAAACCTGGGAACTGCAGATTGGGAGCCTGGCATGCTACCGACTGGGCCACCCCTGCTCCCACAATTTTGGGAATCAAGGAAATAGTGTCAATGAAACTTTAGGGATGATAGAAGCTACTACTAGGGCAATGCAATTATTTCTTCTCCTACAACACTGATAGCCTCCTGGTTGACTGTATGAAGGTCTAAGTTGCAGGGAAGTTGAAAAACACTCCGATCAGCTGACTCATCCTCTGTCATGATATGCACAAAAGGTATAAGGCCCTCCACAAAAGAGGAGACATTACAGAGAGGAGATTGCTTCCAAGGGACATCACTTTCCGCACATCACAAAAACTTAACTTCCCATGTAGAGGGCAGAGCATGTAAAGAAAGACATGCAAATTGAGGAGTTAAAACAAATACTGACACAGATATTCATTTAACAGGGTTGGTTATTTAGTGTTTTATGTTACATTAGCAGCTAAGGTTATAGTGGGTTCGGTTGTTTTACCTCTGGGCGGCTTTTTTTGCACAATATGGGCTAAATGTCCAGGTCACAAGGACCCCAAAGGCTCAGAGAAGGTTGGGGGAGGGGACCCACTAGAACAGCTGTTAGGTAGCCTCCCGTCAAGACCATCCAGTTAATGCGCACAGGGTATGGCTCTCCTGCACACGAGGCAATGGCTTAACATCCCATCTGACAGACGGCGGCCTTTCCAAGCCCATCAGTGTCCCCTACTGACCGTGGGCAGGGTGGGGAGTTTTGTGGAGATAAATCTCAAAGCTAACCCATCTGGGACTTGAACCTGGAAACTGCAGATTACGAGCCTGGAGTGCCACCGACTGAGCCACCCCCACCCCAGGCTATAATGAGCCAAACTAAAGATTAAAAAGAATAAAAGAGGTGGAACTCACAACCAAAAGTTAAAATGCAAAAAAAAAAGCCACAAAAGTGAAAACCAGCAATAAAAAAAAAACATGACATACAGAAAAATAAAAGCCACCCAGATTA
Organism: Ryuthela nishihirai; assembly: GCA_038380435.1. Classification (NCBI taxonomy): domain Eukaryota; kingdom Metazoa; phylum Arthropoda; class Arachnida; order Araneae; family Heptathelidae; genus Ryuthela; species Ryuthela nishihirai. Next base: position 64,842,020 of record JAWZYU010000019.1, on the reverse strand, counting down.
ATAATAGAGTATAAAACAACAAAGATATAGTATTAAAGTTGAGTAAAATAACCCCTATAACATAAAAAAAGCAAGAATAGGTGGTAAAAGTGAATGATTAGATAAAAGATGTCCGAGTAAAAGAGGCTTGAACATAATTATCATGAAAGTTAAAATAAACATGACGTTGCAGGATAAAAGTGGGGCATTCAATTAAAATATACTTAATTATTAAAATGGTGTCACAAAACTTGGATTTAGATTCATTATCCACCTGTAGAAGAAATGAAAGTGTACAAACGAACAAGTTAAGCGAGCAAGAACAACTTCCTCCTTGCGATTCCTGGTAAAACATAACTGCCAGAATTTGACAACAGTTTTGATTCATAAGATATTCCAACTAAAGTCTCTGCCACTGTGCCCAGTGTGAAAATAAAGCTGGATATCCAAGCATGGAACTGGCAGTGGAGCACTTGACAGAGACATAGCCAATTTGGCAGCTGCACCTGCCAAGTCTCACAACCTTATGCCGATGTGATTGGACACCCAGCAGAAGAGAATGGTGATGATGGCTGCTAGATCTTGGGGAGAACAGGGTGAGGCCTAGGTTGTGCCAAAAGCCTGTAGTAAGTTAAGTGAGTTGGTGTAAAGCACACATGGACAATGATGTTTTCCATCACATGGTCTAAGGCAGGGCTGATGGAATGCAACTTTACAGTGAGGATGGAACACTGCAGTGGGATCTGGTCTGCAATGATTACACCACAGCAGACCATGGCCAATCCTATAGACATGCTGGGCTTCGAGCCAACTGTGAAGAGTCAAGAAGTTCAAGTGCTCAGCAAGGTGGTTGGCAAAGAGTTGACAGTACACATAGTTGGGTGTAAAGGCCTCCCCCATTCTGCAAAAGGAAAAGTCACAGGAAGAGGAAACAGTGAGCCATGGTGAAAGATGATTAGTGTGATACTGATCATTGTTTAACCCCATCAGTTCTCTAATATTAAAGAAAGGAATTGTTAGATACTCTTTAGGTTACTCTATATCTCATAAGCTTTCATTTGAAATATCACTCATTATGACTGACCCATGTGAAATTTCCTTCCTGTATTTGGGGGGAAGAAGAGCCATAGTTTGAGATAGCCTATGACACTCCACACATCACAAGTTTACATTTGACACATAACACTTGTTATATTCAGTCCCTGTGTTCAGAAGGTATAGCAAAACAAACCTTTCTATATTTCCCTTTTGGGGAGAAATGTTTTACACCTATGATGCTTCCCACATTACAAACTTTCAGTTGGTACATAACTCATTATAACTGGTTGCCAAGATAAGGTGAACAACTGTTTTGACAAATTCAAAAACCAACTGATAAGGAAAAGGAAGATAGGTAAAACTGGGACCTGCTCCAAATTAACTGTATGGTCACCAAATGAAATGGATGGGAAGAGGAATTGGTAAATGAAAATGGTGAAGCAGGAATGTAACTCAAAGAGTTATGCTAGATCACTTTGTTGATGAAACAAAAAAGAAGTATGGTCGCAGAATATAGAATTATAAATTACTGGTCAGTACCCATGGTCCTCACCACCACCATGGAATATGATATGACAAGAGACATATTGTTGGACACCAAGGCTGCATAAACGTACTAACCAGGAGTACAAAATTCAGTGTTAGACCATGGCAAGTAAATTCTCCTGAACTGCATGGCTAAACTATCATGGGTGAACCACCTAGCCTAAAAAAGCCAAGAACCTGAAACAATCCTGAGGTAAATCCAGATTGATCCTGTGAGGACTTGAAGCAGAGCTCAAAGTAGTTTCTTTTGCAAGCAGTTTTCCCTAGTGCTACACAATCCCACAACTACCAGTCTCCTCAACTGTAGAAAATGATTCCAAAGAGGGGCTCAGAAGAGCCAAACAAGACATCATAACATCACCAGGATTCTTCTTTCAAAGTTAATTTTCCAGTTAGAAGTCTTGATGCAAAACAAACATGAGTGAGCATTTGGATATAGTGAAGATAACTGGATAAGTGAAACCTGTCAGGTTTGCTAACTACTACACCAGATAGGGCCTTAAGAACATTGGTAACACATTTTATTCCATTAAATAAATTCATGCACTTTGCCTGTTATGAAATGAAATTATTCTGGCTGCTAACTACTAAGAAGCTTTCCTTTTATAGCAGCAGATTATTTTGTGCCTAAACATGTTTATACCAACATGATGAATAGTTATCAGAAATGGTTGCTAAATTCCAATATTAATATTTAAAATAAATGATGCAGTCTCCAATTGAAACTACCATATGAGGAACTTACAGATGGTAATCTTTAACTAAGCAAGTAATCAATACAGGCTTAACTCATTGATACAACATTTGGCATATTAGCAAGAAATCTGATATTTTGATAACAGGGATAATACAGGTGAATTCCACTGCTTAACATCAAATCAAGTTACACTGAAATTATTTTAGTGAATAGAAAGAACATCTTCATTTACAAAGATACTAAGAATAAGGTTTTACCATTGCAGATATAAAATAGCAATAATGACCATCGTAAACAAATAAAAATTACAATTTAAATTCATGTAATATTAAATTACAACTTAATGAAAGCATTAAGTTTAATCTGAGGGAAAAAAAACTTTAAAAATAAAAAGTTTCAAAAACCAAAATTAAAATGACTTGCATTATTGCTAGTATCTCTATTTACTAAACAGAATTTATTTCTGTGCCAATATATACATACACATATCACACATAATTCTACTTTATATTAAAATGCAACTTTTATCTTACCCTTGTTCTCTCTAATCCACCTCCACCTATATCTTTTTGTAAACCAGAAACAAGGGGTGATGTAGCTATATCAAACAATCCCTGTATAGGAGGCCCACCAGCCTTTTCTGCTGTTGGTCGATTAATAAAACTCCTAAACAAAAAATTTTAAAGGCAAAGCTTTAGTAGAAATATTTTTTCTATAAAACCATTTTAGTTTAAATTCTGCAAAACAAAAGGAAATGGTACAAAATTATCTGTTAATAATAAATATTCAAGATAATTTCATTTAAAATTTATTTACTAAAAAAAGCAATATATTATAAACCATAAGCTTTCAAAGTTAGGTAAGAAGTAAAAAGTATGATTGCCAGTTGCTACAGGTATAAGCCATTACAGTTGTTTTTTTTTTGCTGAACACAGGTAAATTTTTTGACCCTCAAGTGCGATTAGTTTTTCAGTCTGGACTTTGGAATTGCTAATCTGTTAATTGAAGTCAACCAATTAGCTACTTTAAAAAGTTTATTCAGCAGGAAATATATCCTGTAAATTAATAATCATGTTTCCTGTCTATTAATATTGGCTGAAATTAAGGTTGGCTTCAATTAACATATGACTAACAAAGTGACTTTAAGGAATGCTAGACATTATCAATTGAGATTAAGAGATGAATAAGTAATCAACACATCAACACATCTTAAAACCAATATGTGTAATCTTAATCAATGAATTTGTTTTTGAGGGAATTATTATTCAGAATAACAGCTTAAAAAACAACTTACCGTGATGGTTGAGAATGACAGAAGCTTCCATGTCTAACATGTTTTGTTGGTGAAGTCTGAGATGGAGATAAGGAACTGTGATGCTTTTTATTTGGACTGATCCACAATGATGAACTTGCCTAAAAGAAAAATTAAGTTATAGATTTAGAAAATTCCATGCAATTTTAGGTTAATATAAAAGCTTTAGTATCTTTCAAGCAACTAATGAAATGGAAAAAAATTGTGAAAAACAAATGTTCCCAACAATGAATAAAAATAAAATAGAGGGTTGCATAGATTTAAAAAAAATGGTAACAATTTGTGCTTAAGAACACTCCAAATAAATATTATTAAGAATGTTACTTGGGGAAAGTTTAGAAGTCACATTGACTGAAGAAACAGTTAGTTGCTGATACACTGAAGTACCATTGAATTAGGATAGGAGATATTATCCAAATTCAGTACCGCAAGTCCCGCATTTGTGGGCATGCGTGGCTGAAACTCTGATCATATAAAGCTGTCAGCTTTGGCTTCCCCAAGCATTCATTATGAGCATGGGATTTAGATGCATTTGACAGAGGGCAGATTGTAGGTGCCCAACAGATGAGACACTCGATCTCCGAAATTGTCAATGAACTTGGATTTTCTCGTATGATAGTTTCAAAAGTGTTCTGGGAATATGAAAATTCCGGCAAAAAAACAAGCACCTGGACAAACTGCAAAGGACAACCAGCCTTGAATGATTGTGGACTTTGCCATCTGACCTGCATCGTACTGATCGCTAGGGGCCAGACATTATCTGAAATGACCTCCCATCTGAACGTAGGTTCCAACTGGGAAGTCAGTGCAGACCGTGCAACGCTCACTTCATCATCTTGGCTTTGGGAGCCTCCAACCTATGAGAGTCCCACTTCTAATGGCACGACACCAGGCTCAACACCTTGCCTGGGCTAAAGAACATTGAAACTGGACCATCAAAAATTGGCAACAGATAGCCTGGAGTGATGAATCCAGATTTAAACTTCATCACACCAATGGGAGACTGAGGGTATGGTGCCAACCCCATCAAACCATGGATCCTGCATGTCAGGTTGGAACAGTACAAGCTGGTGGTAGCTCAGTGATGGCATGGGGCGTCTTCAGTTGGATGTCTGTGGGACCTTTGGTACATGTACCGACAACTCTCTGCATCCCAGTATAACTCATGGCTGACCATTTACACCCATTTATGGTCATCATGCATTCCAATGGAGATAGTGTCTACCAGCAAGACAAGACAACTGTTCATCTCACAGGTTCAGGTTGGCTACTGCATGGTTGCAGGAGCATTCTGCTGAAATTCATTATTTCTTTAGGTGGCCAATTCATTATTTCATGCAAAATGCATGAAATAATGAATTGGCCACATAGTCCAGATTTAAATCCCATTGAAAACCTTTGGGATACCATTGAGCAGTGTTCGGACCTGTGTGCCATCAGTGACGACCTTGAGAGAATTGTGGACAGCTCTGGAGGATGCATGGGTCGCCATACCTGTGGAACATTTACGCAAGCTTGTGGAATCCTTGCCTTGTCATGTGGTGGCCTTTATCAGGGCCAGAAGGGGTCCAACACATTACTAGGTTGCTATTCTTAATTCAGTGGCACTTCAGTGTAGTTTATTGGTCAAGAACACCTGGCATATTATTGGGAGGAATGGGTTTAAATCCCCTTCATGACAAAATTCAATTTTTTCAGCTAACTATTCAGAAATCAGTATGTTATATACTGAAAAGAATAATTTGGAGAAATAAAAAAAAATAAACAGATTTATAAAATACTTATTTTTCTATATGCACCCTAAAAAGTAAAATATATAGTAACACACAAACAATGAAATCATTTACTGAATTCGTGTTAACTTAAAGGAAAGGTGCTTGGGCAATTTTACCCAACAGGTCAGTTTTGGCAACCTATCTTTCTCTGATGTTAATATGAATTCAGTAATTGGTTTCATTATTGTGTTTTACCTAAGAATATAAGTATTTTAATTTTTTTAGTTCATATATTTTATTTTTTGCTTCTAGGGACAAATGTTTCACACACAAAAAAAAAATTTCTGGGCTTCACAGAAAATATTACATTCCCTAGGTTACTCTGCATATATCTTAAGCTTTCATTTGTGTAGACTTATAACAGCAGGTGCTCTATATTGTGTAGACTCACTACAGTAGCATTTTACATTTTAATCCCTGATTAAAAAGCATTGTATCTGGGTATATACATTGTATCAATTTATACATGTATAAAGCCAATATAAACTGATATTAAGTAAATGATAAAAATAAGCAAATACACCCTCAAGCAGCTGTTTGCCACAGAGCTGACAGGAGCCTGTCAATTTATATGCCATAGCAGGTCTGAGAGGATGGCAGGACCTCAGAAGAAAAACAACACATGCATCCATGTCTTACCCAGGTCCCTTAGATCAGTAGCCAAGTGTGCTAACCACTCGGCCATGGAATGGTAAAAAAAAGCTGTAAAATGACAAGCATTTAAGCTGCTGAAATTCATATTCTCATTAGCTATCATAGATCACCACTAGTAAGTAGGTGACTGCATTTGTGGAGCTAAGCTTATAATTTAATACTGATTGGTGAAAAATATAAAAATGTTGGCTTACAGGAGCTATTCCTGATGTTGAGTCTCCAATGAGATATGCAGGCAAGTAGCTTGCACCTCCTCCTGCTGCTGGGCTCACTGAACCAGATTTTGGTGATCCTAAAGCCATTGGCTCACTGCCTCCTGGGCTACCATGACCTGGAAATATATATAAATAATATTTTTCAAAACTGAAATGCAAATTTAGCTCAAAATATATTTCAGACTTACTTAATGTAACTGATGGATAGAAGATATTACTTTAGGTTAGAATAAAATGGCAGTTTTTTTTTTATTTATTTAATGGGAGATACTCAGCCGTCCCATGGCCGAGTGGTTAGCACGCTTGGCTACTGATCTAAGGGACCTGGGTTCGAGCCCCGGGTAAGGCATGGTTGTGCGTGTCGTTTTTCTGCTGAGGTCCTGCCATCCTCTCAGACCTTGTACTGTGGCATATAAACTGGCAGGCTCCTGTCAGACCTCTGTGGCAAGCAGCTGCTTGAGGGGGTATTTATTTATTTTTTTATTTACAATTAAACTTACTTATCTGATCTTCCACTTGAGTGGAACTTCATATAACTGATTTTATGAATATTTTTCACAAAATTATTATTGGAGTTAGATTTGTTTGCTTGGTCATGTTGCCCATATGCATAGATATAGATTAGCAAATAGGGTTATGAACAGTGTGCCTAATGTCCTCAGAAAGAGTGGGTGACCTAGGATGCAGTGGGCAGACAATGTCAAACAGGACCTTGTTAAAATTGGTCTACAGTGGTAAGATGCAGCAGATGTAGCTCAGGAGAGATGTGTTTAGAGAACTAAATTGCATAATCTGGTTGGACCTCCATAGCCCACGGCTGCTTGAGGAGAAGGATGAAATCACTGTAAAATTCAGTACAATACAGTATAGGAATAAATTACAACAGCATGCATTTCAATTGTAATTATGTTTTCAGAATCAATTTTACAAATACTACATCAGCACAATATTTAAATAGCAACTTTAAACTTTATGGTAGCAGAGTTCAAACCATATTTATGTATCAAAATATCTATTTTTATGATATATATCAAATTCTTTATATATATTTACACAATGCTCGACATTGAAAGTGCCCCACCCAGAATGACATGTCGTACAAACATGCAAATTCATGGGTGGGTGTGCCCAGTTGAGATGTGCAAATGATAATCCGGAGCCAACGATGTGTGTGGCTCAAAAGATAAAAGGTGCAAGAAGGAACAGGGATGGTATTGTGTATATGCAGGTGGAAGTCCTGCAAACGGTTGAGATTAGGTGGTTCCACTTGGAAATTGTTCAGCGAAGGCTTAAAATGTCTGGTGCACATTGTAGGCAGGTTTTCACCATTTGGATACTTTTGAGAGAGGAAGAATTATAGGCCTATGTTCATTAGGATGGACTACATGTTGTATCACTGCCCATGTTCATCAGGATGCACAAACTGTTGGACACAGTTTGTACCAATCTTTCTGCAAGGTGTTCAATCCCAGCATGGTACCATGACTTTAGCACAGAGAGGAAAAACTCACACTTGCATTCAACCTTGTCTGAATCAGTTAGGTGCTTACCAACCATGAAAAAAATGTGCCATTGCCCAAAACAGCTGACAAACAGAAGAGGCAAGGTCAGGATTGTGTGCTGAGTGTAGAAAGTGCTTGATTCATCAAGCTTGTGAAGCTTTACCTAGGTCCGAAGGGCAGGATGTGGGATGGTATTGTCCTGTTGAAGGTAAACTTGCTTTTGATTGACTAACTTTTTGACTACTTTTAACTACATTTGGTTCCATTGCTTCAGTTTGTTGTACATCCGATCCAGCTGCTTGTAATACAATTTGGAGTTGATGGCCTGGACATCTGGAATGAGCTCAAAGTGGATCACACCTCTGAAATTCTATCATACATAAGCATGACCTTTTCCTCGAAATGGCTATATTTGGGGACAGGTAACGTTGGTTCACCTGGGTCCAACCACTGGTTGGATATGTCTGAATTGAGCAGGTAGATCCTCTTCTCATCCCCGATAACTATCCATTTGCTGAACAGAATGTCACATGAATTCTTGAACAGTTCCTTGCAGACCTCAACACATCATTGAGTTTGAGCTGGGATCATTTCATGTGCATCTTGCACCGTCTGTAGACCTCTCTGAGCTTGTGGAGGTGGTTGATGTTGGTAGATTTGGAAACTCTCAGTTCATCAAATAATTTGCAGATGCTGTAGTTAGATTTGCTTCAACAGATGTGAGCAGAGTATCTGAATCAACCACAGAGGGCCTTCCCAAACTTTTCTTCCTCTTCAAGCTCATGTTGACAGCCACAAACTTCTCGAACTAGATTTGTGCTGTCTGAGTGACTGCAACAACTTTGATTTCATTTATTTTTTGGACTACTTCAGCCGCTCTAAACAATTGGTTCCATCGATTGCACAACAGAACCATGATCAAAAACTTCATGGCCATTTTGTAAAATGCAATAGATGTTCAATGCATGTTTTGAAACATATATCATACATGAACTGGTTCCCCAAGCAACAAGCTTTTATATGATCTGTGATATCGACAACCTATCCCACTGAAACTATGCAAATTAGCAACACAAAAGAACACAATGCAAAAATGCTATTTTTTCCGGAACCCCCAATATTATTATTAGTTGGATTAATAATAAGTTAAATTTAGCAGTTTCTTGAAATGTTTAAACAGTTGTTTTGGTTGTATAACAATGAATATATCCATTCTATATATACTCAACCTACATGGAATGAAACATATTTATTCAAGTGCAGGCCGATTTGACAGAAAAAAAACTCAAAATCAGGCAATTGAAAATCCGTGGTAAAAAAATATCCAGTGAAGCACCATATCATTTAGTTCACTGATTGAACACAGTACTAGCTTTTGTCCGAAGAGAAAAAAGTCATTTTTAAAACAATGAAAATTTACTTAATTACCATATTACATTTTTATTCTATTCTTCAAAAGTTTTCAATCTACTGCTATATTCACTCAGTGGCCACTTTATTAGATACAACTCCATTATATCAATAGTAATTTCTTAAAATAATGAAAATAAATTTTATAAAAATATGTGACTGAAGATAATTTTAAGATATCAAATCTGTTTAAATCTCAGTTTCCCACAATATGTGTTCAGTATTCAGTTATGGAAGCTAAAACATTTAGTAAGTTAACTCGTTCTTCAAAAAAAAATTGTTCAAAATCAGTGAAAATTAGCATAACTATTACACAAACTGCTAAAAATATTCTAACACACGTTAGTCAAGTTCAGTATCAGTTATTGCTTTAGTTTTAACTTGTTTTTATTAACTTTTCAGATCAATTACTTAAACTGGCATTACAATATTCCAAAATCAGTTGGCTATATACAGTTCTTGGCTAAGAGATGGCACTGATCAAGGAAATGTAAAGTATAACTTCAAAATGTAAGAATAATTGTGAGTGATTTGGACATGTGTTTTTTGGATGGGTAACATGAAATTGTGTTATTTATGGCATCTGAAGTGGATGTTTGGATAGTCACAGGTAAGCATTGTTCTTATATACATTATAGGATTAAGTTTTTGGGATTAAAAAAATAATTGAAAATTCCCTGTCATTGAGCAATAAAATTTTAGAGTTTATCATTCAAACTATTTGTATGTTAAAAGTTCTTAGGAAAAAAACTCAGAAGCTTTTCGGAGCAAAGATATCGCTCCATCTTCAGTGAAGGGATGCTATGTACTGACATTAGGTCTGTTTAGACAAAGCTTCTTTCCACATGTCGTGAAGGGCAATTCCAGTGTCTTGGTTGTAGGTGGGGATGGACCCGGTCATTATTTCAATAACCTCATGGACTATGGTTCCGTAGAAAGTGAAGGCGCATGCACGTCCACTTTCTACGGAACAAGAAATACAAACATAATTACTAGAGAACAACGGGTAATTATACAGTAGTAATTACAGTAAGCTGTCCCATGGCCGAGTGGTTAACACGCTTGGCTACTGATCTAAGGGACCTGGGTTCGAGCCCCGGGTAAGGCATGGATGTATGTGTCGTTTTTCTGCTGAGGTCCTGCCATCCTCGCAGACCTACTACTATGGCATATAAACCGACAGGCTCCTGTCAGACCTCTGTGGCAAGCAGCTGCTTGAGGGGGTATTTATTTTTATATTTAATCTACAGTATAATCTTCCAGTAGTAATGTATAGCAGCTGAGGTCTGCAAAGTATACTTCTGCCCATTTCAATTTCCATACCTCTATAAATACTGAACAAATATTTTTCAAAATGAAGATTGAAATAAATTAAATTGAGATCTTTAAATTATCTTTAGTCACATTTTTTCATAAAAAGCTCATTTAAGAAATTACCAAGTTCTCTATCTGATTTATTATTGCTATATCATAGAACTGTACCTAATAAACTGAACACCAAGTGTTTATTAAAACATAAATGGTACATAAATATGGTAAAAGAATCCACTTATCATTCATTTTGTCTAAATCAACATTCACTTACCTGTTTAATTTCCTAAAGCATTAGATATGGGTTTAAAAATTGCAACCGATGTTATAATATAAAAAATATGAGTAAAAAAGCATAAAAATATATTTAAAAAGACTTTCAAAAATGAGTCAAACGTGAATACTGGTGACTTGCAAAAATTTATTTTTGCTCAATAAATTTTTGCATTTATGAATGCACACACACAAATGCATATTTTCTGGTGCCTAATTATACGAAAATAAACTTTAAAGGTGTAAAACCTTGTGAGGATTATAGTTTACTACTCTATTCAAATTCTTGACTTAACATCAACTAATGAGTTGTGACAGAAAAATAATGAGTTGTGACAAAAAAATAATGAGTTATTTACAGTAGTATGATCTACGAGTTCATTACTACATTATTTGTTGTTGTGCAGAGCTGCTGCAAGTGATATGTTTTTGCTTAATTTTATTCTTCTCTCTGGATGCTTTAGCATGTGAAAGTTCAGTTTTTTTTTGCCAAAAAAAATCATTTTCTCCATCCCGTTGAAGGTGGTAGTGATATCTGGTGTGAAGATAATGGTGAAGCATAAACAGAATATTTTTGGGAAGAAAAATAAGGCTGCCATTGATGTTTTTGTAGAATTAGTGAAATAATATGAATGGTAACTTTTAGACTAGTCAAGTTTATGAAATGCCTTTGATGCTTCTATAGTTCTTAGAGAAATCAGTCACCCAAAGATTAATTACAATGGTAACCAATTATGATTATTAATTAGAAGCATTAATCAAAGATCTATAGGAATTGTTGGTTCTAACGGTAAGTGTACCTGACTACTAAGACCAGTGTCCTTGTGTATGTTGTATGAGAAACCATGAAGAGTGTAATATAGATTCTAGGTTATCTCCATTCTTTGCAATTTAAAAAAAAATGTGCAGTTTAACAGTCTTGTTTAGCCAACAGTTGCCATTCAACACTACACCAATGTGAATCATTGATATGATTACAAAATGATCGCATACGTTAAATATAAAATGATTTCAGTTTAATAAATTACGATCTGTTACAGCACCAAGATGCCTATTATATACATTTTCTCATCCTGTATTGCAGTATGAGAATCTTTATGACAATATATGATAATTCTGCCTGAAAAATGATATGATAGTTCAAATCACAATATAATAATTAAATGGAAATATGGTAACCCTGGACAATAGTACATACAAAAGGCCTCACAACTCCCCCCCCCCCCCCCTCTCACACACACACACACACACACAATCTCCCAAAGAAAGCAATCTAAATGAAACAGGAAAAGCAATGTTTGAAGTTAAAAAGTTGCTGAAAGCTTAAAGTAGTTATGTTTTAACCAAGTTCTCCAAAAAATGGCATGGAGCGACATGTAACATTTAATCCCCCAAGTTTCGCAAAATATCTGCCTTTGTGGCACAAAATCCTGGTGCACCACTGATACTTGCTATACACAAGCAGGTTCCTCTGCTAGTTTATTTAGTGAAACTTCACTTTACTGGCATAGTTTTACAGAAAACTATATATATTGAGCATAAATTCAACATTTTATTATAGTCACCAAAATTTTAAGATATAGTAGGCTCTTGATTTTACAATGGTTTGATTTATGTTGATCTGAATATTCACCGGTTTAAGAATTTTCTACTAATTTCCTTAGTTTTCCTCAAAAATTTAGGAAATTATATTATGTGCTGCTACTACCAAAAAATGTCACTGCACAGTGCTGCAGGGTGACTGGACTCTACCTGCCTCAAAGGTTCTACAATCTAAAACCTAAACAAAAGGCTGCAGTATAAATACTGGTGAATTCAGCATTGTATCTCACTGTCTCAGATTAAAGACAGGTACTATGTTGTGCTCGATAGTAGCTCTTTACTTAATGGTGAATTTATTTCAAAACTCTTTGAACTTGAATATTGCACCATGTTTATGAATTAATTGTGCTACATTATAGAGATTTATTCTGTACTTTAACCTTGTCTTAGAATTTTTAATAAATTTGTCTTTTAAAACAAAAAATATAACTGAAACCACATCTGGTCATAAGAGCAGAAGTGCAACTGCCAATGAAAATGTTGCTAAAAGATCACACGACTCTATAACATTAGAAGATAGAAGTTATTAGAAAAACGGAGGGTGGACAGTCACGTCCTGCTGTTTGTAGGGAGCTACATATTGCCTCCTCCCCTCCAACAACAATCATGAAAAATGCTGAAAAAATTAAAAAGATAATGGGAACTGCTACAACTCTTTGATACCAATGTAGTCCTGTGATAGGAAAAATGGAACAGTTACTCTCATTGTGGGTTGACGAGTTAAATGAAACATTCCTCTCATACGTGTTATTTGTGAAAAAGCAAGACAGAAGAAAAGGAACGTAGCGAAGAAACTTTCATAGCAGGCAATGGCTGGTTCTCTAATTTCAAGCAGCAAACTCAAATTTACAATATAAAAATAATAAGTGAGGCTGCTAGTGCTGATGAAGCAGCAAGGACTGAATCCAAAGATGGCAGATGATCTAGTTGACCCTGACGATCCATCATAACCTGGACCTTTCGTCAGTAATGCCTACCTATTTATACAGGTGTGCATTACGAAATAAGTGCGATTTTAATGCACGTATATAATGTTTATGTTTAATATTTTTGTGTCATTGTATGAGAGTCAATTTTCGTACACCTGAAAGGCAACTCGTTGAAATACATTTTAATTCGGGTTTCATTTCTGCCAATTCAATATACGTCGGCATCTCCATGAACCTAACCCTATTGCAAATCAAGGGCCTAGTGTACTTCAAAATTAAGCAAAATAGCAAATATAATCTTTAGACGAAGTGCTTGATAGTGCTTTTCTAAATGAAGTGACCAGATGTCTAGTTTTCAGCATCGCTATTATATTGCAGTATTCTGTAGGCTTAAGCAGACAGCATTTTTTCATGTCCAAAAAAAGCGAACTATACTCGGATCCTATGTAGAGAAAAAAAGTTATTTGTTTTTCTTTCAGAGGTACTGAACGAAAAATTAGACATTTGGATACTTTTGCAATAAAACACTAATTACATGTTAATTCACAATGACGTATCGCTTCCAACTTCATAAGCGTATAATTTGACTTACCTGTTAATCCGAAATCGGATTGGCTAGAAAACATTATTAGCTAATAAGACGTTTAAAATAATAGGGCAGATTTGTTTAGTTATTACACAAAATTTGGTCAAGCGGAGCCAAATAATTTGAACCACTTGCTACTTACTACATCAACTACTAACTAACCAACCACCACCGCCACCCTGCGCAATGCAAATAAAGGTTTGAATTACTTACGGTCACAGGTTAGCTTTAGCGAAAGTGTGTTCGAATAAATAGTGGTGTCCTGAACGGTAAACATGTCGAAGTGCTGCTAATGTGGTGCATTTTAATTTGGTCCACAATTATAATGTACAATTTAGGCCGTTATTTTTCTAGATACCATAGGTCAAATTACACATATGGTATATGTATATGAATTTACTTTTGAGCGACACTTTTTTCTACATGTTAAGTAGGCAGGGCATAAAGATTCCAGGTTACAGATATGTTAAGGGTGGAGGTCCACTGGGCAACTGTGTTGAAAGCGATGATACACTCTAATCTACTGCAAAGCTTTGATTCACTCCCGCCTCCAATCAAGGTCATGAAGAAAAAAATATATAAACATATGTATATAAACGCATTTTTCATGATATCTTTGGACGATCACTAAAACGTAGAGGGAAAGTTTATACTGGCACGGCAATCCAGTCACTTGGCTCCACGTTTTTATTTTTTCCAGTTCGATCCAGTACCTTTAGAATTGCTTGTTTTTCATGCACCGTTCGGATCGCAGAGTGTGAATATTTTCTTACCGTTGTCTATAATATTACCAATCATTCAGCTGTCGTCTTCATCTCCAGCATGCTTATCTTCTGAGGAAAGGGACCTGGGTTCGAGTCCCGCATAAGGAATGGGTGTTTTTTTTTCTTACGTTTTCAATCTGCTGAGATCTAACTTTTCTCACATACCTTCTCTATGACATATTATACTATTTCTTTACGACATATTCTACATATATATATATTAACCTAATTAGTTACAAATATAATTTATACTGAACACTGTGGGAAGCAGTTACTTGAGAGGCAATTTTCATTTTTTTTTTATTTTTATATTGCAATATTACTGCAGGCCTATTGAGGTAGTAAAACTAGAACTAGTAAATTTGTGTAGAATCATCAATTGAGATAAAGCAATTTAAAAGAGAGTAATTAGTTACAAATATAATTTATACTGAACACTATGGGAAGCAGTTACTTGAGAGGCAATTTTAATTTTTTTTTTATTTTTATATTGCAATATTACTGCAGGCCTATTGAGGTAGTAAAACTAGAACTAGTAAATTTGTGTAGAATCATCAATTGAGATAAAGCAATTTAAAAGAGAGTCATGTATATGTAATCTTATGTATGTAAAAAAACAAAATGTTTTCCATATAAATAAAAATAAATCCCCCCTCAAGCAGCTGCTTGCCACAGATGTCTGACAGGAGCCTGTCAGTTTATATGCCATAGTAGAAGGTCTGAGAAGATGGTAGGATATGTTCAAAAAATTAAATTCTGTTTAATAAACTGTACAAATTGCGTTTCTGCTTCTGGGCATGGATGATTGGCACACAGGGTAATCCGTCAAAGAAAAATCGGGAATTTGCTGTAAATTAGTAATTTCTGCAATGAAGCTGCGACTATTTTGATTATTCTCGTTGAAAAAATTGGAGAAAACTTTCCATAAACTTTAATGACTTCCCACAGCTCAACGTTAGTATATATAATTTCTAGAATGCAACAAGTCACTTTTGGAATATCCTGGGTTGGTTTACTATGAATGGCACTGTGATGTTGCTTCTCTCGGCCGTCTGTCTATTGAGATCTTTTGGAATGTCCCTCTGGTTCGATCGCAATACGCGAACAGAGGAAAGAGTCTTCTGTGATTCGAGGGAAAATGCAGGGACTCAATACTGAGGCTCCTCCCAATTAAATGGCCTAACTCCAGTTTTCAGTTAACTATAACAATTATTTATTGAACACATAAACATGACTGACGGACAAGGACATATGTTCAGTTGCATGGTATTACATCACCAGTTTACTATGCCTGTTCAGATGTTTTCACAGAGCCCAATGCCCTTATTTCCAGTTGGCATTTACGAGCCAAAACTCTTACGACCTCACTGCTAGGTCTTCTTCCGGGCTCTCCCTTTCTCTTCTCGTTATTGGTTGCCAGCTCCTCCTTTCTCCGAACTCTCGGCCATGTGGCAAGGTCGCTGACCTCCCGGTCCAGGGTCACTTGTCAGAGAACACCAGCAGTGGGTGATTTCCATCTCACAGACACTGCTACAATGATTAACATTCTAGTTGCTGGACAGAGTCCTCCCACATAGCATATGCCTCTTTGGTGAAATACCAAATAATGTACAAAACAAAAAAGAAATATTTAAAAAGGCCTCTAGCTGACAGGCGCTTTTAATGCACTTTAACTGGTCCTACCTCAGCTAAGTCAAAGTGTCCAACCAAACATTTTTGTCACAAGACGCACTGGACGTATTGCAGGCTAGACTTTTCTCAATAACTGTTGAAGCATCCAGAATATTTCTACTAAGTCCCCGATCCCCCACCCTGCAGGTCAGTCAGAAAGAAGACACCAGTGCACTCGAAAATCCGTCGGATGGAATGTTAAGCTGCTGCTCTGTATGCAGGAGACCCATATTCTGTGCACATTGAAGAACATGCTCGAATTCCTTTAAGACAGGCTTCTATCTATATATATATTTCTTCTATTTTACTCCATGAGCTGCTTTTTTGGGAATTGGAGCATCTGTTGAATGAAATTTTGGACGTAAAGCAACAAACTCTTTGATTGGAAGACCTTTTAATTCGTCTTTAAATTTTCCTGGAACCATTTTATTTGATTCGCTGAATAATGCATGTTCGTGGAGTAATTTGAGAAATCAAAGTAGTTGGAATTAAATTTTTGATATACGTTATCTGTTTGGATGTTGACGCAGAAGGGATCAGTATCAGTATATAACAATTCTGTATTGAATTTTAGTTTAAGAAAATCGTAGAAGCAATTATACATGTGTAATTTACTCAACTTCAAAATCGTTACACCAATGTAATATGGTTTATCTAATATTTTTCGTTTTCATATGGAGAATTACGAAATTTTCTACAAGTTCAACACAAGAAATGTACCTAGGATTTGCGAATTTTTTTTAAGCTTTTCAGTGTGTACAATGTGACACTTTATTCTCTTTCTCTTATTTTCTAAACATTTACCATATATAGCATTGTTCATCAGTTTGAAAAAGTCTTTTTCAAGCTTATTTATGGCATTAATTCATTTAGTTGTATTAAAATCTATGTAAGGTTTGAGCCATGGCTTTTGATCAAATTCCAAGATTCTATGCACATTTTCACCATCAGTCCCAGTTCCTCATAGAGTTTAAGTAACCTATAGTGAATGACATCATTTTTCCTGTCGAACAATTTGGAATTAAGAATGACACATTACTATTACAGAGTTTCAATTTTTCAGGAGCCAAGAGGAAATCATTGTGTAATCGTGTAGATGTGCCGGATATTCTAGATCGACTTCGGAGAAATAACCCTTTTTGCTGTCGTCTGGAATATTAAAAAAGTCAATATCATTTACCCATTTGAAATTACCAGTTGGAAGAGGTTGAGGCATTGCCCAGCAATATGAATTGTTTGCATCAAAGTACATGATATAGTTCTATTGTTTACTTCTATCATATGGATCTACTAAAGGATTGTTGGCCTGTGGAAATCTCTTAGTAAAGACATTCCTTGTCGCAGAGCTCTTTATATGAAAAAATATGTATCACCTTTTATAAGTTCCAGCTCAATTTCTGTCATTTTCAAACAGGCAGCATAGGATAACCCAGGAGAGCTAAAATAATGGCAAAGAGCGAGTTCTTAATTATTCATACACGAATTTCTGAAGTTTTCAAATATATCTCCCAGCAGTAATAGATCAGATATTCCCCGAAAATAACAATAGAAAATACTTTTCACAAAATCTGAAGTCTTTCATATTGTTCAATGTTTTGAAAATTCTCTTTGGATGGAAGTGACGTTTGCAAAAACTGAGCACCATGTTGCATGTACTCGTATGGAAAACTTCCTTTGCTTTTCAAAAGTTCTTTCTGTGAGTCATTCAGATTATGTTATTTGCAGCATTGACTTGGTATGTAGAATTTTTTCACATTTTTCGACAGTGAATCCAGGAAAGAACTTAGGAACATGAATGAATCAATAAATTTAATTTGACCGAATTTAATGCACATATATTTTTCTGTTGTTTGAGGAATAAAGAAATTTTATTCTTATCTTTAAATTTCCACAAATCTCTTATTATAAAGTGTCTATCAAGTCCTCTGAGATTATGAAACAACACTGGTATTTCAAGTGAGAATTTGTATTGAAGATTAAATTTGTTGTAAACATCACCTCTGTATTTCCCAGTTAAGTGGTCGTGGTCCTTTACTCTATCAGTTCCTAAAATTTTCCAACAAATACTACAATATTTTACTCCCGTAAAATTTTGCTAATCAAAATCAGTCATCTTAATATTGCCTTTATTCAAATCATTGATAAAAATTTCAGCTTCGATCATTTCATTCAAAAATTGTTTTGTTACATTTTTACCTCTGTACATTCTGATTTTTATCAGTTTAACTTCCGGTCCAACTATAAAAAATGCACATGTGTGTGTTTCAAACCGTTTTTAACTGTATGGAATTTCGTACTATTCGCTTCGGGATACTTGATAGTTTGAAAAGTGTTTGATTTGCAATTATCTATGTGATTCTTTAATAAATCATCGTGATTGAGATTATGAAGACTGTATGGGAAGGGATAGGATTTACAATTATGTCTTGAAAGGTATGTTGTAACCCTACTATAATTTTTAATAAAAAAAATGAGAATTACTGCCGCTTTTTAAAATTGAAAGATGTATGAGTTCTTTAATAGGATTCTGTGAAATATACACTGCTCACAAAAATTAGGGAATATTTCAAAATGAATATGAAGAGATAAAAAAAAGGAGCATTTGATTTTTTTTATTGAACAAGAACATCAGAAAAGCAAACAACAAGTTAAAGTAAGTTGTTCGATTATGCAAATGAGATGCAAAACCAACTTTTATTTCATTGGTGAAAATGCACTATGGAAAAGGTTGACAGTACTGGAGTATCTGCACGTTCCCTGATCTAGAAAGTGCACATCCTGCAATTCCCCAGCCCTTGCAATGCCCCTGCAACACGATTTGCCCGAATGCGAAGCCTAGGAGAGATTAACATTCTAGTTGCTGGACAGAGGCCTCCCACATAGCATATGCCTCTTTGGAGACTGGCACAGTACGAAGAAGACGAGGGCAGGGTCGCCCATCTGCCACAACAGCAAGAGATGACCGCTACTTGACCTTATTGGCAAGAAGGAGCAGGTGCAGCAATGCAACAGGGTTGCGGGGAGTTTCTTGCTGCCACTAGACGACAGATATGCACCCAGACCATACGAAATCGGGTCCATCGTTTTGGACTGCATGCCTGGCGACCAATGGTATGCATTCCGTTACCAATGGTATTACACCGTAGAACCCGTAGATGGTGGGCTGATGAGCATTGTCATTGGACCTGTGATGAGTGGTCAACTGTCCTCTTCTCTGATGAGTCACGGTTCAGTCTGCAGCCTGACAATCATCGTGTCGTGATCTGGCATGAACGAGGAACACGGGAGAATCCACGTTTCATGCGAGAAAGGGACTCCTTCGGTGGTGGTGGAATCATGGTGTGGGCTGGCATCAGCATTGGTGGTCGTACCGGCTTCCACATCATCAGAAACGGATCGCTGACTGCTGTCAGATATCGAGATGAGTTCCTGCACCCTATAGTGGTACCCTATGCTGGAGCAGTTGGAAACAACTTTCTTTTCATGGACGATAATGCAAGGCCCCACCGTGCGCATCTCGTCAACATGGTTCAGGAGGCAGGAATCGAAAGCATGGACTGGCCTTCACATTCTCCAGACCTGAATCCCATTGAACATGCTTGGGATGCACTAGAAAGACGTCTGGTAACCGTCCAATGCCTCCCACACTTCTTGAGCTGGAAGTTGCCCTGGAGCAAGAGTGGCAGAGGATCCCACAAGAACTGCTGGACATTCTGATCCTGTCCATGCCCCATCGCTGTCAGTGTTTTGGCAGTCTTGGGTGACCATACACCCTACTGAAGAGTCAATGTGTGGCACTCTCGTCCAGTTTGACATGCTTCTGTTCACCCCCACCAATATGTCACTTGCTACTCAATCACCACAATTGAGTTTGCATCTCATTTGCATAATCGAACAACTTTCTTTGACTTGTCGTTTGCTTTTCTGATGTTCTTGTTCAATAAAAAAAAATTCAAATGCTTCTTTTTTTTTATTGCTTCATATTCATTTTGAAATATCCCCTAATTTTTGTAAGCAGGGTATAACGTATGCAAACCATCTTTCTTAGAATTTAAAACATTTATAGAAAGATTATTTGAAACCTCGAACTTCGGGATTTGATCGAGAGTTACTGGATAAGTCAATGAAGATGTGTCTAAGACGTTTTCAAATATTTTATATTTTTCAGCAGGAAACAGAGCTGATAATATTGACCACATGAAATATTTGTTGTCGTAGTTTTGAACATTAATTATTCCTTTTGTAGATTTCAAAAGTTCTGGTAAATCTAAGAAAGCAGATGCTCCAACTGCATTATACTGAGACATTTGAATTTCCATAGAAGTTATTTTGTCAAACACCCATCCACTTCCCTTTTGTATAAAATTTTCAAAGTCGTTATCAATTTTCTCATAAGCATTTTTTAGTAATTCATTGAGATAGGTAGGCAAACTGATTATTACATGTCGAAAAACGTGCATATATTTCTTTCCGTCTTTCAGGATCCAGTCTTTCAGGATCCGTTTGATTTTTAAATTTTAGTTGTAATATAAACCTAACTTTTAGTGGCTGACCGAGTCTCTTGTCAATTACATTTCCATTTATTGTTATTTTTCTCCAGGGAACTTTTTGTCTTCTCTGACATTATGTTATCAATTTGATATGTGGGAAACGTTTTCCCAAAAGCACTGCTTTTCTTCATATGATATTGATTCAGATGCTGAATGTAATTGTCTTTTTTGTTAAAGCTGGAATTACAAAATTCGCAATTTTCAAATATGCGACAAGTGCATGCAGTTTTTATGCGACGGTTCATAATGGACTTGCAAATAGATTCCCCACAGTTGGTACATTGAATAATTGGGCTCATTTTTGAGTTAGCAGTTATACCCTCTTTATTATGGTAGCTAAAAATCATGGTCTCTTGAGGTTGTAAAATCGAAATTTTTTGCATAATCAGAAGTTGAAACAGACATGACTGTAGTGTGTGTCCAAGACTAATTTCTAAACAATACCGATGTTATTGAATATAATCTTATGTTCTTTTTTGTCAATGTTATCGTTTTCTTAACAAAATATCTAAAATTTCAACAATTTATTTACTATTTCTGTACTAGTGTTTCCAGCTTGTTTACTGGCAACCAAAATTGATAATTCTTTGCATATGTCGTCGAAACTCTTGTATAGTCCAGAACCAAACTGTTGACTTTCTATTACTGTGGGCATCATTTTAATCGCCTTTAAATATTTTCTAAAAATGCCTCAATGTGATTATCGATAATTCGATATTTCTCAGTAGTTCTACCAGAACGTTTGGTTTCTGTAGATTCCAGTTTCTGAAGATGCCCGATTGTTTGGTAAATAATTTCTTTCAGCTCAGGAATGGGGTTTCTCGCCTGTAAGATTTCACTCAGAAGTTTTAGTTTATATTGGTTTAATATATCATTCTTGCAAGTTGGAATCTGGATAATAAATTAACGTTTTTTCTGGCATCTCAGTGGGCTCTTCTGGTTCTAAAGTTTTCAATACATCTTGTGTTTTTTATGGTTTCTTCACGCAGTTTCCAAACCTTTTAACTCTTCCACCACTGATTTGTGAAATTCTTCGAGCATTTCCTTAACTCGTTCCTCTCCCAAAATAGTGTTTTCAATTTTCGACTTTGCAGTAAGTTCACGATTTCATCTATAATACTGTGCAACTGCTTAAGGTCCTTTTTCTTTATTCATATACAATAAAGACATATAGTGATGAAAGTTTGAAACAAGACCTCCAGATAGCTCTATTCTTTTGGATCTGGATAGTGTCTAGCAAGTGAAACACTAATCTTACTGCCCCTGTCAAATTTCTTGTTTACTCGAATAACAGAAAAAAACTGCTGAAGTTGTGGTCTTACTACTTCAATGAATTTTTGATCGTATAATTTATACTAAAAGAGGGATTTGTTGTACAGCAGATTACCTTGCTTATATATCCATTAGAAATTATCTTTGAAAATAGGTGGCGTTAGCAGGTCGAATTTTGTGTTTATCTGTATAATTGGATGAGACTGCAATATGTCTTTTTTCACTTCTTTATCACCACAGGTAAGACAAATTACAGTATTTTTTATCAATGTATAGTTTTGTAGCAGCATCATTGTTCACAATTGGGGTGCCAACATTCGTAATTCGTTTTCCCTTTGCATCGCCATTAAAACTGCTCCCACTTGATACAAAAAGTACATTTTTATTTCTGAATAGAGAATTGGATGGGTTAGGATCTAACTTTGTCAAGCCATCAACGTAACTTATTCGCTTATTGTTCGCATTAAAGACATCTCGCCAGTTAATGCGACTTTTTCCAAACATCTCCGAGTTACAGCAGCAGAATCAGACTCGGGATCGGCAATATTAAGGATTTGTTTTTTTCTCTGCATTGAAACTATGCCTGTTTGAATGCAATGCTTTGTGGGACGGAAAGCCCATCTTTATTTCTCACCAATGTTATCATTGGACTATTTTGAACAGTGGTCAAGTTGTCGATGTAGTTTCGTAGTGGCATTGGATGAATCGATTGGTTCTGCAAGATTTTTAATGCGTTTATTGCTGGTATCGTAATTATCATTGTTATTGCAAAGTGTTCTTTTTTACAAATATCGTTTTGTAACTACTCCAGAATCTGCATCCGGTTCAATAACATTGATTATTTGTTTCGCGCATCGTAGTGATTGTTCCGAAAAATTAACGAACTATTATTAACTTATTGAATGGTAGTGGCATCTCCATTTTCTATAGGTCTGCCTATATTCGATATTCTTTTAGTATTTGCGTCATAATTTCCCGTGTGATTCAGTGTTATAGACTCTTGTTGCAGCCGAACCCTCTTCGGGATTGGCCACATTTCTCAACTTTTTATTACTCATGTCGTAGTCCCCCATCGTGTGCCAATTTAAAACCGACACCTACAATTCCCGCTGGTCCTGAACCAGTCTCGGAGCTGATGACGCCAAATTTTTCAAGTAATTATCTTTATTTCCCAAACATTTTCCTGTACTCGAGAGGTATGTGCTTGGCTTTTTTTCTTATCGATTAATAAGAAATCGTGAGGTTTTGAAACTGCATATGCATAAAAATATCTTTCCTGATTTCTGATGCATGACCCATTTGTATCTACAACATTTCTCTTTTTGTTCAGCAAAATTAAAGAATATAAAATAATTACACTGTAGTCGAATGTCTTTTGGAGTCGAAATAAAATCAATGATATGTTCGTTTTCCTTCCTCTGACGAAGTTTTTGATCTCTTTCGATTATGAAATCGTCGAAAACAGTTAAATTTTGCATGTCGGGATCCAGTTCGTTGCCCTCGACGATATCTTCTTTACTGGAAGAGAAAGTTGCAATCGAGATTTTTTCGCTAAATGTGTTCTCCAAAATTTCGTGCAAATCGTCAAATATTTCTTGCATAAACTGATATTTGGGCTCGGTTAAATCTTTGGCATATATAAATATGTTATTATAGTAGAGATATTTAAATATTAAGTTCAACAAATGGTTCGTCTTCCCTGAGCCCGATGAACCACAGATTGAAAGTCTAGAAGGCCAGAGAAATTCTCATCTTCTTCAAAGTCAAAATTTTGAATCTCCATTTGCTTTATTTAAAAAGATCATCGTCATTGACCCAGGAACTAAATGTATTTTCATAGCCAAACCATTTAACATAATACTCTTTTTTACTATTCTTCACTCTAGTTTTCAGAATAGTTTGAACTTTATGTCATCTTGCTTTTCGTATTTCACCATTTCTTGGGTGTAAAAATTACCAATAATTGGTTCTCCTTTCAGATCCTTGATCTTATAGGTTATGAGATCTATATTCAGAACTTGAGCAATTATCAAAAATCTCTTCTGTAAAATTTGGCAGATAACCTTTTCTAAACGGTGTCTTGTACTTTGCGATTCTCACTCTGTCGCCAATTTTAAATTTTGGTGCTGTAATAGATTTAATTCTTTTACCAAACAGATTAAAATACATAATATCTCTGTTTTTCTGCAAGCTTGCCTCTTTTGGGCTCATTCTTATTGATCTGTGATAAGAAGTATTGTAATTCTTAACAAGTTTTGGTAGAACATCGATCCATTTTCTAGTGTTATTGGCAGTGAAATATTTCCACATTTTTGTCTTTAGTCTTATTAAATCGTTCCACAATTTGAGCTTTAGTCTCATTTTCAGTGGCAAACCAATGGGCACCTCGTTGGTTAAACAATGCTCGAGTTTCTTTATTGATAAACTCAGTTCCCTTATCCGTTTGTAACTTGGATGGCTTAGGTTGTTTAAAAATTTCGACAAATGCTTTGGTAATCTCATTACCCGTTTTCTTTTTAATAGGTACTGCCCAGGCGAATTTGTTGAAAATGTCAATCACGGTTAAAATGTAATTCGTGTGGTTATTGTGAAATTAAAATTTTTGAATATCGATTAATCACTCTGCCACTGGTCGTCTACATTCGAGACATAAACCCGTCAGGTTTGGAATTTTTTATAAATGGGTTTGTGTAACGTGTACACATCTTGTTGGAGAAATCTTTTTTACTTCTTTTTCTTTCAATCCAGTTTTGCGCATTAGATCTTTTATACCGGAAAACCCCTTTAATGGGTCATAGTAAACGGAAGCATCCTAAATTTCTTGTGTGTAAACCGAACCGTTTCTTTGTTTTAATGATAGGTTTGATTATCGTTTTTGAAATTCTTTCTCCTAAAGTTGGATTCTGAATTTCATACAAATCATTTAATAATTCTTGTTCGGCTTCTTCTCACTTTTTAGTTTCTGCAGATTTGCTGTAAGAAATGTCGTGCTTTTTGCAGGCTTTGTCCACACGGTTAATACCAGGATCTCCTCGCATTAACTTTTTCTCCAGTTTCGTAAAAGGTCCATAATACTGGTAACCTGGAATGTGCATTTCGGGTGGATTAAACTTTTCTTCAATCCAGCTTACTATATCTCCACCTTTTACAAATTTTCCTTTCTGTTTCACAAATTTATACTTCGTTTTTCCACACGTTCGACATCTGCCTCTCATCATTACTCTTTTATTCTTTGATGTGACATATTCGACGTTATCCGTTCAAGTTTTCGTTTTACACTTTACACAATACATGCTTAATTTTTATATATAAAATATAAGTGCATGATACTTATAAAAATAAAGTATAATGTATCACACTTATCTGACTAGTTTAACGCCTGGACAAAAGCAGAAATTGAAGAGTGCATTTGTAAATAAGAATCCTTTAACTTTAAGTATTGATCCACAGAAGAAAGGTAACGATACTTTGAAACTGACAAAAAGACAAATCATTAAACTGAAAAAATCTAAAACGCCAGTTCAACTTCGTTTCAGTAAAACACAGCTAGGTGGATTTCTACCGTTCTTAATACCTGCACTCACAGCATTGGGAAAAGCAGCTGCAATTGGAGCTGCGGGATATGCTGGTACTAAGCTTGCACAAAAAGTTCTAGGAAAAGGGTTATACATTCCTGGAAAGCAAAGAGCAGCTGGCTTATCTAAAACTAAAAGAAAGGGAAAAGGTTTGTACATTCCAGGAAAACAAATAACTCAGGAATTAAAAAAAAAGAGCCATTAAGTAACTTAGATGTCGAAAATATAATGAAAAACGAAAAAGGATTCCGTGGTGTATACTCTATCGATTCTTTGCCAACAAAAATATTCAAAAACGAAAATGGTATAGTGAACTTTGACGTTTCCCATGGTTCAGGAACTCATTGGGTAGCTTATTTCAATGATGCGAAGTTACCTTGCGTCGAGTACTTTGATCCATTCGGTTTATCGCCATCAGAAGAAATAAAACACTATTTACTTCCATCTTCCAAGCTGATCTTGTATAACTAACTCTTCACAGATTCAAGCAAATTACTCTGTAAAATGCGGTTACTATTGCATCTATTAGATTAAACGAAGGAATAACAACATAAGCCCATACGATGTATTGTATCAGTTTGAACAAACTCCTAACGATAGGAATGAATTGTTGGTAACAACTAGCATATAAGTACTACATAGTACTACATTATATTAATAAAGATGGTACTGATAACTATCAATTCCTCTACTATTACGGCATACAACCCCAAAGATTTGGAAATTAATCATGAAACGTCGATCACACTCAATGGTAAATACGAGATAGCACTGATCGGTAGCAATATGTGGCATTCCTGGTACAACATCAGTGATAAATATAACAATAACACTCTGAAATACTTCAATGGAAGGCAATTTAATAACTTTTCCGAATGGAATGTATGATATAGATGGATTCAATGAAGTTTTGAAAAATGTCTTTGGGGATCCTAGCCCTATAATACTAGAAAGCAACCTCCCCCCATTAAGATTTGTAATTCGTTTGGCAAGAGGATACAAAACAGATTTTTCTGAAGTTGCGAGAAATACTAGTGTGCAGCAAAAAACGAAAGAAATTTCCCCCAGCCCCACCCAATATAAGGAGTGGGGTCGATCGCATTCTGATTCACTGTTCTATTGTCGAATTTTCCTATCTCAATAACCAGAAGAGTGTGTTGTACAGTTTCGTGCCTCAAACACCGCCAGGCAATTTAATCGATACACATCCATTCTTCCCCATATATTTACCGCTGAATAAAATGATTACATTTACAACTTTAGAATGAAAGTAAGCGATCAGAATAATAAAGTAATTGACTTAAACAAGGAAAATGTGGCTTATATGTTACACATCAGATCCAAATAAAGATGAAGATACTGAGAAAACGAATTAGAAATCTTTTATACAATTCTGTCGTCCATCGTTCGAGAAAATATCCCCTAAAAGCAGAAATATTTTTAATCAGTTAATTACGGAAATGGCCTAAAAATCATAAAGTTATAAAGTATAGGATGGACGTTGAGGCTTCTTACTGAAATTTGTTTGAAGCCGCAATAGATAATTCAACGACCAAATACATATACTTGGAAAATCGAAAAACCAATGTAAATGTTAAAAATCCCGAAAAATATGAAAAACTTTTACCAAAGATATGGACGTTTTTCTACATCCGCACAACAGTTATATATATACATGTCAGAGGCAAAATACTGAAATCAGATGGGTCTGATATCGGCGGCAGTGATGTAGTTACGATTGTGTGTTTGTTTGTTTGGGGTTTTTTTGGCGCAAGAGCAACAAGGCTATATTGCGCCTGTAGTTACGATGGCAAATAACAAGTACAACATTTGTAAGAGAGCTCATCATATCGAAAACAGAGAATTGGAAAATATTGAATTGCCAGGAGTGATGACCACAATTCACAATTTATTTTACAGAAGACTTCACACAATGCTGCCACAAGTATGATGTGGTTCAAAGATACCATTGACAGTTCGAAAACGAATAAGTATTTGTACAACAGAGGCGAAGATAAACTGGACACGAATAATAAGATAAAGGATTTTGCACAATCGTTGATGAGAAATCCTGAATTCAATCAAGAATTCTCGTACAGATAGGAAATTACAAAAAATATTCAAAATGTAAGTTTATTCTTAACACTGAATCGGCTGTTTGGATTCTGCTGAGACATGGATAAAGTGTTTCACGGTGTAAAACATACCATAAAACTAGAAAAAAAATGACGACAATGACATTATTCAGAGTTGGGGCTACGTTGTATAAATTTCAAATATCTCACGAATCTTGGCTTATTCCAAAAGTGGAACCATTACTACAAGTACTTGAAAAATTAAATCTCAGTTAGGTGGCAATCCACGTGAAATCTTTTGGGAATCGTGCAAACTGTACAAATCTGATACTAGAATTGACTCATGTCAGTTGGCTGGTTACAACTCAAAATAAACCCGTTCATCATTATGTCACCTTACAAAAGTCTAACTGATTAGTCAAACCAGAAACAATATGGTGTTTGATCACGTTACTACAACGGATTCAGATCAGAGTGAATAACAAGCAGTTTCCTGAACAAGAATTCGAGTGCAACTTTGAACCCAACACTTTAGACTATGCCCGAGTTTACAGCAGCTTTATAGCTGCAAAAAATATCGATATCGACTCGGGGACACGTAAATTATCAAGATTTTAGGAAACTGTATCCAATATTCTACTTTGATATCAGCAAATATGAATCACGTCTATATGAATTATCAGCAACTGCTGACACTGAAATACGATTCAAATAGGGCGCCAAATGAATTATATCATGTATATTGCGTAATTGTCTGAGAACGAAAAGCAACTTTGCAACCACTAGAGGGAAAACTTTTAGTTGTTGGCTAAAAAAACTATTTTAAATACGATCATTTCGAAATCTGCATCTATTTGCACGTTTTAAAAAAATATGTATGTTCCCAGACCAGTATTTTTGCAGCTTCACTTTAATGATGAGGTGCAGTGAACTCTAAAATAATGACATGAATCAATTGAACTTAAATGAAGGAAACTAAGTCTCGACCCCGTTATTCTTTAGAGGGGGTGAGACTGATTTCTATTTAGTTTGAATTAAATACGGTAAAGTAAAAAAAAAAACTCCTCTCTCTATAAAAACTTCATACATTCTCAAAATTATTCTAACCTGTATCTTTTCACTTCAAATTAAATCTTTAAAATATTTTTACATCTCGCACACATACCATCATTTATACCCATTTCTCACCTTCATTTCACTTAACCCAATGCCCTTCATTTTCAAAATAAATACAAATGTCATCTCCAGAAACTTCCCCAATTTTTTCTAACAAACATCATTTCAAATGTTCAATACAGCAAAAAAAAAAACACAATTAGCACCTTAGACAATACTGAGTTGGGTTGTTTTACCTCTGAGCGGCACTTTTTTGCACACCATGGGCTAAATGGCCAGGTCACACGGACCCCAAAGGCTCAGAGAAGGTTGGGGGAGGGGACCCACTGGAACAGCTGTTGGGAGACAGATGGTAGCCTCCCGTCAAGGCCATCCAGCGTGTTCTTTAACGTGCACAAGGGTATGGCTCTCCCGCACACGTGGCCACGGCTTAACGTCCCATCCCACGGACGGCGGCCTTTCCAAGCCCATCGGTGTCCCCTACTGACCGTGGGCAGGGCGGGGAATTTTTGCAAGACAATACTGAGAGGCATTTGGCGTGTTATGTTTAAATTTGCAATTTTTATCCTGGCTGTTTCACGATTTCATTCAGGGGCGTAGCGAAGGACTATGGTTAGGGGGGGGGGAGTCCAAAATTTTGGCAAATTTTGAAAAACTGAGCAAACTTGCTTAGATTTTAGCTCCGTGGGGAGGGTGTAAGCCATTTTTTTAAGTTTCTCTCTTACATTTTTGCCAATTCTGCCAACTTCCCGTAATTTGCCATTTCACTTCCAGTTTTGCCAACTAGCCAAAATTTCTCAGAAATACTTCCAAGATTTACATCTCGTCTGAACGTCTGATTGTAGCATATCAGTATGAATTTTTGCCTTGATTTGGTCAAATCTCCTTAATTTCACCAAAATAATCCCAATCTTTACATCTCTCCTAAATTTGCCAAATCACTTCAAACTTTCAAATTCCCCAATTTTTATTTTTTGGAAAATTAAGGGGAGTTGTCAAAATCGCGGCAACTTGGCAAATCTAAAGCAGTTTGGAAAATGGAGAGACGGCAAAATTTAGAGCAGTTGGCAAAATTCGAAGCCACTTAGTAAAAACAGGCGAGTTGGCAAAATTCGGAGTGACTTGGTTAAATCTTGGGGAGTTGGCAAAATCGGGACTACTTGCCAAAATCTTGAGGAGTTCGCAAAATTAGGAGTGCTTTGGCAAAATCGTGAGGAGTTGGCAAAATTCAGGTGAGATGTGAAAATTTGGATTTTTTTTCTGTAAAATTATGGCGAGTTGGCAAAATTCGGTGAGATGTAAAAATTGCCATCTTTTTTCTGTAAAATTATGGCGAGTTGGCAAAATCGAGGCAGCTTCGCAATATCTAGGAGAGTTGGAAAATCTTGGGGGAGTTGGCAAACTTCAGAGTGGCTTTACAAAAATCGGGCGTGATGTAAAATTGGGATTTCCTTCTGTAAAATTATGGCGAGATGGCAAATCTAGGGCAATTGGCAAAATTCGAATCCACTTGGTAAAATACGGGCGATTTGTGAAAATCGGGATTTTTTTGTGAAATTAAGGAGAGTTTATAAAATCGAGAAAACTTTACAAAATCTAGGGAAGTTGGAAAAACTGGAAACCACTTGGTAAAGTACAGGTGAGTTGTAAAAATTGGGATTGCTTTTGTGAAATTAAGGAGAGTTGGAAAAACCAAGAACTCTTCGCAAAATTGGAAGCCACTTGGTAAAATACAGGGGAGTTGTGAAAATTGTGCCTTTCTTGTACAATTAAGGAGAGTTGATAAAATTCGAAGTGGCTTGGCAAATTCAGGGAAGATGTAAAGAGTGCGATTTTTTCTGTAAAATTACGGCAGTTGGCAAAATTCGAATCCACTTGGAAAACACTGGCGAGTTGTGATAATTGGGATTGGGTTTGTGAAATTCAGGATAGTTGACTAAAATCACTTCAAACTTTAAAAATCCCCAAGATTTTACCAAGTTTACTCGATTTTAGTCAACTATCCTGAATTTCACAAACCCAATCCCAATTATCACAACTCGTCGGTATTTTCCAAGTGGATTCGAATTTTGCCAACTGCCCTACATTTTGTTAAGTTTCCTCGATTTGTCCAACACTCCTTAATTTCACAAAACAAATTCCAATTTTCACAACTCGCCTATATTTTACCAAGTGCATTCGAATTTTGTCAACTCGAGGTAATTTTACAGAAAAAATCGCACTTTTTACATCTTCCCTGAATTTGCCAAGCCACTTCGAATTTTATTAACTCTCCTTAATTAACTCCTTTGTCAAGTCACTCCGAATTTTGCCAACTCCCCAAGATTTTACCACGTCGCTCCGAATTTTGCCAACTGCTCTAAATTTTGCAGTCTCTCCGTTTTCCAAACTGCCTTAGATTTGCCAAGTTGCCTCGATTTTGATAACTCCCCTTAATTTTCCAAAAAAAAAAATACAAATTTTCACAACTCACTTAGATTTTACGAAGTCGCTTCGAATTTTGCCAACTCCTAGTTATTTTGGGGGGAGCCTCCCCCCTCCCTCCCCATGGCTACGCCCCTGATTTCATTACTTGCAATTTTTTTCGAAATTGGATTCATCTCACACCCTCTCATCCTTATTGGATCCAAGAAAATCCATACATTCACAGATATCACTTCAAAGTCTATCTTTCCATCATATTTTTTCTCTCCCAGCCCTCGAAAACGTCATTTTACCTGTTGATTTTGAATTGCCATATTTTTAAAACTAATTTCCCAAAACTGTCTGGCTTTGTCGACTTCTCCGATTTACCTGGCTTTTACAACCAAACAGCCCAATAATCCAATGAAGTGTATGGTAACTACAACATTTTCTCAACAAAACCCATCATTTCATATCTTTTACATATACATCTTCTGAAAATTAGTTTAACCCCTCATCCCTAAACTTCTCCCATAGGTTAACATGGGTTTCCCTATACTTTAACATTGGCCCAGAACTCTCATTCTTCTCACTAACCATGATTTTTTTTTTATCATTCTTACTTGGGATGAACAGGTGTAAGGAGGTGGTAATGTTACAAATTGTGCTTAGCATGGTATTCAAAAGAGCATTCTTGCAAAATACTAGACTATTTATCACATGACAATGAAATGTAATACAAATTCAAATTTTGGGACTTGGATATATAACAGAGGGAAAAATAATTATACTGAGTAATAACTTTAAAATTGAATTGGTACTATCACTTTTGTAACAAAGATTTTTTTATAGCTTTTTTAGATAATGCTGTGGTGGGATTCACACAATCTTGTTAAATATTTATGGTTATAATGATACATTATATAAAGTAAGAAGTTGAATATTATGTTTACATTATACGATAGAGTAAATTTGATTGCTAACAGAGTTAGAGATTTCCTTTTTGTGTTAGTGAATTCATTACAAAACTTAATAACATAATGCATTTTTAAACACTAAAAATTGCAATGTTGAGATAAGTACACTTGAATCATAATAAAAATAATGAATTCTTTATTGTTTATGATCCACTCTTCGTCTGAAGTTAAAAATCTGAACTGTAAGACATTTATTATAAGTACATATTATTATACCCTTCCTTGGTAATAAGAAATTATGAAATGCGATATTTTAAAAACGTCACTAAGTGCAGCAAACAGTTAACAGCGAAGTAATAATAAATAGTTTGCAGAAAAAAGTTGTGGAATTTGGCACAAGACATGGTTTTTCACAACTAGTGTTGCCAGTCCACTTTTATTAACATTTAAAAGTAGAACAAAATATTAGCAAAACAGTGAAAGGTAAAAATTCTCACAAAAGGAATTTAGTGGGAATAAGTGGTGTAAAGAAAATATACAAAAAAGTTAGATTAATTCGTTAAACACAATTTTTTAAACAATGGTAAATGCCAATCAAAGAGAATAAAGTATAACCTTTTTCAGTTAAACATTTTTCGTTATGCTTAACAGA
The DNA here is from genome assembly GCA_038380435.1 of Ryuthela nishihirai. Classification (NCBI taxonomy): domain Eukaryota; kingdom Metazoa; phylum Arthropoda; class Arachnida; order Araneae; family Heptathelidae; genus Ryuthela; species Ryuthela nishihirai. Next base: position 64,809,196 of record JAWZYU010000019.1, on the reverse strand, counting down.
ATAATATGACCTTTGCATTATATGACAACTTACTATTATTTACAGTCACTTTAGAAATATGGCAATGTGACTTAAAAGGGAAAACTAATACTGTTATTTAAAACTTGAAAATTGAGAAAAAGTCTTACACATACTTTAAAAAATCCACAGTCTTTCTACTTAATTTGCATGATCTGGAATGCTCAAGCAAACTTATTCATAGTTAAAACATTTATGGTCGATAATTTAAGAGTTCTTATTTTATACATCAAAGACCAAAAAATGACTAAGTTATATTTTGTTATAAGAATGTCAGGAGAGAACTGAGAATGAGAAACAGGTTTGGAACTTAAATACAGTACTTTTTGCTCTGTTTTGAGACTTCTGATTATATTGCAAGTTTCTTGACTGACCAAATGCTACATGACCATGCTGAATGTTATAGAGAATAATCACAAAAACAGAATGATAGGATTAAAGTGCAATTTTAGGTTTCCACAATGAATGACCTGGGTTTGGGTCTTATTAGTTTTTTGTCACTGATCAGTCGGGTTGATTTGTGAAACAATCTAAAAATGCAAAAATTTAGCTCTCTCACTATTTATCATTAACATTAAAGCAAAATTATACTGTAGTAATTAATTAACATATTGCTACCAAAATTTTGCTTTTTTAAGTGCTTGGTCTTTTATTACAAATTCAAATTTAATAGTTTTATTTTCTTTGCACACTTTTACATAACCATAGTTCAAGTGCCAAAGAAAACTTAAGTTACCATGTTTTACCAAAGGTACAATTTTAAATATATTTTGATTTATTTTTATAACCCTCATGGAATCCACTTCTTCATATAATATTTTATCAAAGTTTTAAATTTTTTTTTATAAAACAGCATAATTTTATTGTCTTTGTTACTTTTGTGAAGCCAACTTCCTTATAGTCTTATCTTGAAAAAATTATGAGAAAAATGCTTCCAAAAGGAAAAAACAACAACACACAATTGCAACTAACGATTTTGATCACTTTTCTAAGCTCTGGCCCTTCTAGAATACAAAAATTCATGGGTATTTCTATTTGTTAAAATAAAGCTGTACTTTTCATTTTCCTATGTTCCATTGCTGCATCAATTTTAGGAATTATTTCAATAAATTGTTTGCATTGCATACCTGGGTTTGAGCACAAGTACGAGGCATGGATGTTTGTCTTGTTTCCCTGCTGAGGTCTCTCCTTCCTCACAGACATTCTATTATGGCATGTAAACTGACAAGCTCTTGTCAGACCTCTGTGGCACACAGCTGCTTGAGGTTTTAATTTGAAAATGTTACATATATGTAATCTTAACAATACTCAATATCAAAATGTCTATTAATCTGACCACAGGAAGTACATTGTATTTTATATTGTATCATATTTCTTATACAGTGTACAACCAAGGATATAGAATTTTTGATCAGAAACATACAAACAAGATTATCTTTAAAATTGAGCACTAAATCTTACATGCTTACTAGATTCCTTTTTTTTAATAGAAGTTTGTTAATGGAGAATTGGCATCGTGGCTTACATCTAGTTGCAATGAGGTTTTTCACTGTAGATAGATGCAAATATTTTATCTTTCCATTAGAAAAATTTTGCAAAAAAATAAAGTCAACAAAAAGTTTTCAATAAAAGTTATTTGTGTCATCCTCCTTAAAAGTAGTGATGCATGGCAAGGAATTAAATTTGAATTACTACAAACTGAAGTTATTTTTTAATTTGTCATTTTCTCAAATTTTATTTTTACTAAAGACACATGAGGGAATAATGGTACAACTAGATACTATTGGAGAAATTTCAGAATTTCTCTCATTCTTTGAAACTAGTGATTTGAAAGGCCAGATACAAAAGTTTTATAGATTAAGTAGAATAAAGAAATATCTTACCAAGTCACTATGATAAATTGAATGTTATAAGCTAATAATAAAGAATGGAATTCCTAATAACTCATGTATCTCAAATATCATGGTTAATAAAGATGTAATGATATGCAACAAAGACAATGTGAAAAAGCAAAGGCTTAATAGTTCTGCAGTGGCATAAATTGTTTAATAGTTGTGCATTGTAATATTTGTACCAATAATTGTGATTAAATTTAGAATAACATTTTCAGTGAGTATCCTTATAAGGCTTGAATTTTAATTTCCTTAAGAAAGGCAATTTATTTTTTATGTCAGTTTAAATTAAATATATATATACATAACATTTAGCCAATGAGCAATAACCTTTCATAATACACAAAAACAGAATTACAATAAAATCCAATATTTTCACAAAGTTTAACTTATGAGAGTATATATATAGATATGCAAGATGCTCAGCAATATGTAAATTACATTAAAATGTAGCAAAGACAGTTTGTTTTACACTTTTTAAATTTTCAGTTTACAGATCCATTAATTATATTTTGTTCACAACTATTAGAAGTTAGAGAAAAAGATTTAATACTAAATAATGCTTTAGTACTAAACACATATGAACAAGTCAGTGATTACTTAAAGTCTGTGATGCATCAATATATATTTAAAGCACCAAGTAATTAACATATTTTGTCAGGTAATCCTCATCAAAAAAAGTCCACTATTCAAACATATATTTAAAGTAAACACTGAAACAATCCAAAACATAAAATGGACAATGATTCTTTTGATGATTAGACGAGATTCTTTTTCATATACTGATAATGATGTTAATGATAGTAAAATAGGAATGTTAAAATGTCAGTGATCTGTGAATAGAGTTTATAACAGTAACAAAGCTGCCACTTGTAGCAGAAAAAAATGTTTCATGGTGTTTATGAGATTCATTCAAACTGTGGGAGACTAGAGTATTTTTAAACTACTAAGTAGTTACTGGCACTATGATTACAATTACTATTAAACATTTTACATAAAGTACTTAATATGTAAAAACTTCAAAACAATGAATTGTGATGGATTATAACATTTCTCCCATGCAGCTTTAGAAAATTGAAGCAAATTTAAACATACCTTAGTAAATAAAACACAAAAATATAAATAAAAATGCATTTCAACTAAAATATGTATATATCATTATGGCACTAATGGGTTTGTTTTATCAATATACGAGTAATAATTTATTTCCTGAATGTACTGTATTTACTCAAATAAGAGTAACATAATTGATTCAAATATTCAGTCTGAAAATTGGGAATAACCATTACATATTTTTTGTGTGTGCGTGTGAATCAAATGAAAGTATCTTTTATTTTTTTTTTTACTTTAATACAAAACATAAAAAGGTTATATAATAATTTGCATTTAAAACTCTACATTGAACACAAAACAGATTTTAATTGTAAATTTAAAACATAAAATACAGCTATGTTGCATCAAAAAGATTATGTCATCATCTTAATTTGGTGGGAGTGCACATTCTTCAAGGTGAGATTACATATCCCCAAGATCATTAACCAATTGCGTACCAAACTGCACAGGTAAAAAGTTCACCATTTATTGCAAATTTGAAATAAGGTTGTTATGAAAGTGGGATGAGACTTTTATGCAAGGTAGAGGGGGAATAAACCATCTTTTCTATCTTAAAATCAGGTATGACCATTATGCAAGCAAATAAGGTACTTGTAAAGATTTCCCTATTATTTTCTTTTTCAAACAAATATTTTAATCGATTCTAGGATACAAATTTCCTTGACTTCAAAGATTAAATACAAAATATTTTCAGTTTTATTTATTTTTTAAATTATATTTTGTTCTTTTTCTTTATAAAGCTCACACCATGAAGCTAATGAAGTATTTACATAGTTTGCATTTTCATTTGGCAACTCTTCTCAAGTTTCCTAAATGATGGATTTTTTTTTTTAGTTTCAAAAAAGTTCAAAAAGCAAAGAATTATATTAATTTTGCTTCTCATATATCACTTCTGAATTCTTCAAAAGCCACGGGTTAACCACCCATGCCTATAGCATCATAGTGCTTACTTCATTTCTTTTGATACAAATATTTAAAAAGCTCTCAAATAAGAAATCAAAAACTAAGGTTTGATAGTTCAAAATTTGAATGATTAATTTTTCATTTTAAATTCAGATTTAAATATTTTGAAATTAGAAAATACTTCAGAAATAAAATTAAAAATGATAATATTTTTAATCTGATAGTTTATAGTGGAATGAGCATTAAAAACTCTTTTAGTGGTGAGAATATTTTTACCTTTAAAAATATACACATAAGCTCTGATGTAAAACTACTTAGACAAGTAGTTTCCAGAGTCAAAATGGTAGATGGTATACTATTACCAATCGTTTTTTTTTTTAATTCATACAGAAAATGTCATTTTGCAACTTCAGTGGTATTGGCAAAATGCCAGTTCTTTTAAATTTATACCTTTATATCATATATTAAATATAGGTATATTATGAAAATATAATTTTTTTAGCAAATGTACTCTACAAAAGTGAAAACTGCAGATAAAAATATATATTTTTGATCACAATTTAAATGTCTGCTTCCATTTTAAAACACAATTTACTTTTTTCCCCCTAGATAAATTCTAAAAATATAACTTTTGGAAAAAAAAAACTAAATACAAAATATGAAATGATCAGTTATATAAATGATATAACTGTTAAACGAATAAAATATACTGATGTTGGTTACAAGTAACAAGTGGCAGCTGCAATATATAATTATCTACATGATTTACATTATAAAAACAGTATGCTCTTCCATACTTGTGCAAGGCACTGGAGAAATATTGGCACACAACTTTTAACAAGAAATGCAATAAAATATTCTGACAAAATAATGATGCAAGTGTAAAAAAACTAGGATTAAAGTTTTTTGTTATATGATGGGATATAAAAGTGATATGTATGTTTTCCAAAGAGAAACATCTCTGAACTATTACTATAGCTGCCCATGCACACAATAAAGCAATCTAACATGTATTTAACAGTCAACTTTTAAACAGTGGTGGAAAGCTCGAGTCTGAATGAGATTCATATGTACCAATAGCAGACTCTCTTTCAATAACATTCATGTTAGCAATATCTCTTGTTACCTGAGCAATGAAACTCTCCTCATTGGCAGGGTGCTGAACTGATCTCTCATATATAGATGAAAATTTTGAAAGAGGGATAGAGTTTTGGTTGGTAGGATGATGAAGTATGGTTTCCTCTTCTACTGAAAACTTTGTTTTATGATCATTATCATGAAATAATGAAGTAATAGTATGAGAATTAGATAAGATATCAGCTGTCTGAGTTCTATCTCCCTTTGACTTCTGATGACGTGGACTGGATACAGATGGAAAGCAAGTAGCTGGATGTTCGAGCAAAGAATTATCATTCCCTTGAACATTTAAAAAACTGTTGAGTATGTCATCAGCTGCCTTACTACTAGTTACTTGTGTTCTTGGAAGTTTAGGACTATTATTTACAGGTGTCTGTTGTTTGAAAAGCAGTTCTGTATCAGATGTAAAATTGCGCTGTGATGGACTACCAGGAAGTGATAATCCAGTTAAAAATGGATCACGTGCTACAGCTCCCAGCCGAGGACTACCAGATGAACTGGGAACTGTTACACTGGGTACAGACAACTGCCTTCCGAAAGAATTTGGAGCTACCTTTTGAAGAAAGGAATCGAAAAATTGTTCATGTGATACAGCTGTAGCCACTCCTTCAGGAACAGATCTTCCAAAGGTGTTAGCAGAGCTTGCAGTTTTCATACATTCTGACTGAAGAAGTGGTCCAAGGAAGGAGGAAGATGTAAGATCAGATGTAGATGACATCTGAAAGAAATAGAAGTTAATATAAGTGCCTTACAAAAAAAAAGTGCAGTTCAGTAATTAAATGAACAAAGTAACAAAGCAAAAAAAAAAATGCAAACATTTGATAACTGGATGTGCATCAACCATTACCATATGACTGGAAAGAAAAATTCACACTTCATTTCATATTATAATGAACAATTCAAAGTTTTGTGATAGATAACATGTCTTGCTCTTGTCATTTGCAAAATAGAAGAATATATGATAATCATATTATACTACTACCATCACAAGAAAAATCTAACAGCAATGTGACAGGCTGTGTAGAAGTGAATCAGCTAGCTATTTGATGGGAGAATTCATGCCAGACTGCTAAATAACTAATATTACATCACTGTTAATTATGTAGTTGTCAATGCTATTATTTCCTCTCAGCCCAAATGGATTCTCCTATTCCCTGTCAATCATCAGAGCTTTTATCACAGTACTCAGACTATTATATAATGTATAATTATTCAGAATACTCCTTTTACTGTTAATACATCAAGGGTTGAAAATAACTGTAAGAGAAAATTGGTATATATGTTATATCACACATAATAAAGACAGCATTTACTCTTATTCATCTAAAAAAAATTATCGCTGACACGGCGGGAATCGACCCATACAACTCTCTAGATACATGCCAGTATGCTCTATCAGTTAAACCATGCATCGAAAGACAAATAATTCCAGAATAAGATCTATAAATCTTTCAATGAGATATGCAGACCTTGCACCATCTACACTTCAGGAGAGGCAACTTATTTTCCAATCTCAGTGAAAGATTTATGTCTTATCCTGGATTTATTTGTTGTCTGATGCATGGTTTAACTGGTAGAGTGCTCCACATTTATCTAGAGAGTTGTGGGTTTGATTCCTGCCATGCCAGTGACAATATTTTTCAGATGAATAATTATTGAATTCTGTATCTACAGGTAATCTGTGAATTTACTATGGATGAACATTTACTCTACTTATTTTTATACTTTTCAAGCCCAATATTGGTTGAGTGCACGATATATGGATACTGCATTCCCCATAAAACACTGTGTCTCAGCCTTGGTCCATGACGCATTTATTGGTGGTCCATGGAGCTAAAGATTCCATTTATAGCAAAACTCTGATTACACCTTAATGATAGCATACACTGAGATGCCAGTTTATTAAATACATCACCCCCTAATTACATAAACTGTTCATTCCAACAGGTAATATGTCATGTGATGACAGTGTAAGGTATAAATTAGCCAGACCAGCTCTTTGAGCATCAGTTAGAGTTGGATTGAGTGTCAGAATGGGCAAAACAAGTGACCTGAGTGACTTTGAATGTGGCATAATAATTGGTGTTAGGTGTGCTGATTCTAGAAACTCCCAAAATGGCTTCCCCCTCCAGGATTTTTTATGCACAATCATTTCAAAGTATTGCCGAGAATGGTGTGAAAAGCAAAAAATCACCAGTGAGCTGTGTGTGTGTGGATAGGTTGGGTTGTAGATCAGAGGAGTCAAATGAAACTGGCGAGAATCGTGCAAGTGAACAGATGGTCACAACCAGACAAATCACAGCAGAATTAAACATTGGTGTGCAAAAGATCATCTTAGAATTTGGCACAAGCAACATTAGGCCTTGGAGCCACTTGTCTGGTGTCAACATACAGGTCAGTGGTGATGGTGTGGGGAATGTTTTCCTAGCACACATTAGGCATTGTGATAACCACTGAAGGAATCAGAATGCCACGGCTTATTTAAACATCATTGCTGACCACATTTATCCCTTCATAGCTATGGTTTATCCTCACTTGGATGGACTCACCCAGCATGATAATGCCCCTGCTCCACAAGGCATGTATCAACATTGAATTGGTCCAGGAACATGCAGACAAGTTTTCCTTGCTTCATTGGCATGCAGAGTCCCCAGATCTAAACCCTATCAAGCATCTTTGGATGAGGTGGTAAGGGCTGTTCTCAGCGAGACTGTGCTGCCATCCAATTTGCAGCAACTGCATGACACAATCATTTCCACATGGTACAACATTCCTGCACAATACATCCAGCATCTTGTAAGTTCCATGCTCCAAACAAATTCAGGCTGTTCTGAAAGGTAGATGTACTTAATAAACTGACATCTCAGTGTATAATCATGCTTTATCTTCTCCCCCATTGGTTATTTTTTTTAATTTTCATTAAAATCAATCCTAACTTTTGCCTAAATTCAAAATAAAACCAGTTTTAGAATTGTTTTCAAATGTTTCCTGAAACTGGAGAAAAGTGAAGACAATCTGACCACTTTTATGAAGTGGATTAAACTGTGAAACAAATATAACACTGAGTGAAAATGCAGTAAAAGTTCTTCTCTCATTTCCCTCCAGTATTTGTGCAAGCCTGGCTTTTTAAAAGTAAGCATGACAAAAAACACAACAGAATAGTCTCTTAATGAAGCTTTGCTTACATTCAACTTTGAACTTATTTAAAATCTGAATAAAAAAGTTTACGACATGTATGGAAGTGCAGGGCTCTCATTAAACTTTTGATATATGAATATGGATAAAATAAAATGAGATTGTCCTCTTATTTTTACATAGATAAGCAAATACACTCTTAGAGGGGATTTGAGAAAATCATTGCCAATAATACACCAATTACATCATTTAACTTCAGGGTGCTCTGTCATTGTACACAAATTATTAAAAATGGTCCATGGCTTAGAAAAGGAGACTGAAGAGAGTAACATGAGGTAGCCAGATGCTCTGCCCAGATTGAATAGGGAGTGAGATACACACCAGAGATCTGAGATTAGTAAGGCAACCTTGCTTTTCTTGTTCCATGCAATTAGATAATCAAAACTAAGGACTTTTGAAATTCAACACATAGAGACTGAGTCCATGCTTTCTGATAACCTGACTAGTGGAAAACAGATCCTTAACTGCCAACTGACTCTGCTGAATGACTGTCAAATGACTCTCTATTTGCATAAGGAAAGGTCAATAATTTAGTCTCCAAGATTATTTGTTTTCTCTTTGTACTTTTACATTATATGATTTCATTAAATGTTGTTATTATTGTTTCTCATAAACCTCAACTGGTGTTTGTTATTGAAATTAAATTGAAAATGTCTTCCCCTATAAGATGGCCTAGGTTATAGAGGCCATAATAGCTAAGGGAATTAACTCAACTAATGATCCTTAATTGATACTGTTAGAAACAAAGCACAGATGTTTAAGTTATCCCCCCCCCCCCTCTCCTACATACACCTAACTAGGAGGAGTACTTTACAAATGCAAAGTGTAAGATATGATGGTTATCTCAGTTGATGCCTAAGTAAAATACTGAGTTAATGCAACAAAAATACCTATCAATCATTATTTACAATTATCAAAACAACTGCAAAACATTACTAATATTTGTCAAAAAGTTTTACAAGTGATATATCTACCTGTGGCAATGATGATGGTTCAGGAGGAAGGAAAGAATTATCTCCTTTTCCATTTATATGGAATTTTGTTTCCACTTCATGGATGTGCTTAACTAAATTCCTGATGTGTTCTAAAAGTTCTCTGTTGTGAGCAAGTAAGTGATGATTTTGGGCCTATATAAATACAAAATTTTTCTGTTTAAAAGCTATCATAACTTTTTTCTTCAAATATATAAATATTAGACTAAATTAGTTTTCAATTTAAAATTTATAAAATTTCAAATTTAAATGCAAAATACATATTAAAGTAATGTTTCAATATATGAAGTAGATGCATTCTTGCTGGCATTCACTAATTGATCCTTTACACGCTTATTAAGCTCTCTTTAATGCTTTCTACTAGTACTAGAAGGATATTGATTAAGGACATTCCTGCAGTTCTTTCTTTCTGAAATAAGCTCAAGTGCCTTATCACTCAAATAATTCTGCCACTTCTGCTCCTTTTTTCCTAAAAGAGTACTGTCAGTTTCCAAAAAAGTCTGTTTAAAATGGTCGCATTCTTCCTCAACTTCAGTAGTAAGCAAACCATGACTGTCATAATGACTATGTAACCTATCATGGCAAGCTTTATCTATAATTGGGTCTTTCAGAACTTCAGTATGAAATGTAAAATTTTTAACCCTAGTACAGCACTTTTTAAGTTTAAGCTGCAAGACCCTTTTAACAAGATAATGGTCAGATCCAATTTCAGCTCCCCTATATGACCTGGTATTCCTAACAGAACTAGCCCAATTGCTGTTAATTAATATATAATCAATCATATTCTTATGCAGCCCATCTGGTGAAAGCCATATGTTGGATTGGGTTGTTTTACCTCTGAGCAGCACTTTTTTTGCACACCATGGGCTAAATGGCCAGGTCACATGGACCCCGAAGGCTCAGAGAAGGTTGGGGGAGGGGACCCACTGGAACAGCTGTTGGGAGACAGATGGTAGCCTCCCATCAAGGCCATCTAGCGTGTTCTTTAACATGCACAGGGTATGGCTCTCCCATACACGGGGCCACGGCGTAACATCCCATCCGACGGACGGCGGCCTTTCCAAGCCCATTGGTGTCCCCTACTGACCGTGGGCAGGGCGGGGAATAAAAGCCATGTGTACTTATGTCACAATGTTTGTAATAAGTGTTAGTTATTCTGAAACCATTACATTTAGTTACCTGTAGCAGACGCTACCCATTGCTACTGCAACTACCAATACCAAAAGGGCCTATCACCCATCCCCAAATGTCAGAGTCAGTACCAACTTTCGCATTGAAGTCACCTAGAACAAGGGTAGTATCTCCTTTTTTGACAGAATTCAAAATATCCTGAAGTTGGCCGTAAAACTTATCCTTCTCATCGACATCCTCTGTGGGGGCATAACAGCAGATAACATTCAAGTCATTAATGCTTGTCTGAAATTTTGCTGTAAGAAACCTTTCATTAATGCACTCATATCCTAGAAGAGCATCACTAGCGTGTCTGCTGAGAAGCAGACCCATGCCTTGGTGATGCTTATTGTCATCTCTCCCTGAAAAGAGAAATTTAAGATTATTTTTAAGAATCTGACCTTTATCTGTCCATCTGGTATCTTGCAAGCCGAGAACATCTAAATTATAATGGTGGAATTCTTGTGTGAGGACATCAAGAGAAAAAGCTCTGGCAGAGTCCTCACATTCCAACTACCTATGGAGAGAAAATGGTTAGTGGGATGTTCAAAGAAACTATGTTTATTGAGAGAGGGAATGCAGACAATATCAAACAGCCCCCTAATCGCAGACATGGGGCAAAGACCCGTTCCCCCACCACTAGAGTGATTTACACAAATATACAACTCTTTCACAAAATGAGGGAGGTGAAGATGATAATGAAATAAGGAGACATCTGCTTGGGGTAACATATAAAAAGAACACCAATCAGCTTTATCACACATTTCAGGATTCATTACAAACTTTGCAATTTGAATTATAAAGCATTTGTCAAAAAATTGTCAATGATAAATAAATATGCTTTTTTTTTAAAGTTTTTACTTGATATAAACAGTAATATGTATATTGAAATCTAAGAATGTAGTACTAAAAGTGCAGTGCTCACTGTTTTGTTGTAGACTGATTTGAAGCTGTGTGATCAAAATAACCAAAAATGCAAATACCTGAGCTTCCAATCGAGCAGCAGTTTCAGCAGCTAACTGATCCCTTAAAAGTTGCACCTGTCCTACTACAGCTTGCATTTGCTGGTTTTGTTGTTCCAGTTGTTCCCGTAATAACTGAATATGATGATATAAACTTAGTGAAGTACCTTCTGGAACTTGCGTTTGACTTGGTAGTGTATTATAATTCTTTTCTGCCTGGAAGAATCATGATTTTAGCACTGAACTGTGAATGAATAAATGTTGTTAATATTATGCATATTTTAATAAAGGTGTTTATTAAAATTATTTATTATCAATAAGTTTAAGTAATACAGATGAGCAGGCATACCTTATTTGGTGCTACCCTGTACAACACTGATTCATTGCATTTTGATCTGCTTCATGCTGTTTGCCTCAGATATATTTTTATAATTAAATATGTATCAGGTCATGCAAAAAGTTCAAGCACTTTCACACTGTCATAAATAAACATCCTCTGTGGGGGGATGTTTATCCAGGGTCTCATCACCTTCACAAAATTGTTTGAATCATGTCTGTGGCAGACCTCAACTCCTTGAGTTCAACATCAACATGCCATAGCATCCCTGACTATATGACAGCAGTGATTGTCTCCCCCTTCTGTAACAGCTATAATGCATAATACCAGTCACTCCCTAAATCATAGTCAATAGCACCTTGTGGGGATGCAGGTTGGGCATTGGCGCTGTTTTTGGTAGTTTCTCCGGTGATAACCATTGATATGACTCATTGTTGGCTGTTGTTGTATAGAATTTATTTTTCATCAGACATTAGGATTCTGTGGAGTAGGGCTCACACTTGAGGTGTGAGAAGAGGGACTTTCAGATGCTCAGTATTGCACTTTGTTCTGTTCAATAAGAGCACGAAGAACCCATTTGTTCAACTTTAAGACCTTTCCCAACCAGTGTAGATGGTTCCCCAAGTTCTTCGCACAGGCATAAAACTTGGCAGATGTCTCGCATGTCACAGGGGTTGGCCTTGAGCACTGCCAGTAGGACCTAGTTGTCCAGAAAAGAGGGTCATCCTCCAGGGTCTCATGGCCTTCACAAAACTGTTTGAATCATGTCTGTGCCATACAAACCACTATATTACTCTCTTCATATGCTACGGATTGTCTGGACAGTGGTATTCCTAAGTTTAAACTCATACAGTAGTGTACCATGAATTTTGATCTGCAAACTCACCATAATTGCATCAACACTTCACCACCTTTTGAAGAGCAACTTATACCATCTGCCTCCCGTGGACTAGTTTCAAGACACATAGGACTGTGCAAAGTGCTAGAACCTTTTACATGACATAATACATAAATCCATTATGCATTGAACAGTATAGTTAATATATATATTTTTCTCATGGTTGGTCAGCTAGTACGGTGAGTGCTATTGTATGCTCTCAGCAAATGAGTGCTCATGTGCCAGACTACACTTTCCTCAGTTTGAGTGGCACTCATCAATCTGTTTATTTACACTGCTGTGGTCTGCCTTTCTCCCATTATTTTGTGTTCTGGTGAACAGTTTCGAGCTATAACAGCTAATGATGATTTATAATGGTGCCAGAACCTGGCCATCTTTCTGCCAGTTCCATTTTGTCTGCCAAAACTGTGTACTCGTAGTAAATAGAAGTTAGTTTGAGATTGATTAGATTTACAAAAATGTGATCAATTTACTTTTTAGCTATCCGGGAAAAAGTTTATGAATTCTTCAGAAATGATCTGCCAAATTTAAACAAAGTATTAATACTAGGGTGATTCATAATCTACTTGAGAAATGTTATTACAATGTATAGAAACTTACTCAGTGAAATATAAACCATAATTTTCATTAGTTTGTATCCATTTATTGGCAGGCTGATTTAATTATTATCAGGTCATCAAATTTTATTCTAATTGCACCATGTATTGCACTAGTGAGTATGCACACCTTTTCCTTACTTTATTAAATGTTTCTTTCATTATTACTCATTTGACAATATATGATGTATTTTTAAATCATATTTATCATCTGCATTTATCATCTGCATATTTATCAGAACATTAACTTTGAAAATGTACTATAGATACACATTTTGTGCACTAACACCAAAATCCCCAAAATTAAAACTACACAAAAAGTTTTCAATATTTTATGGAAAAATTGTACAAAACCTACTTCGTTCGGAATAAAGTGGCAACATTGAGTTATGGGAATTCCCCTGAATTTTATCTTCAATACATACATATGTTAGTCTTGGTCTCCATTTCGTGTTTAAAGTTAGAAGTGTTCAGATGTTTAATAGAAGAAATCGAAAAAAATTTTGTTTTTTGAAATTTTGTGTGCGTAATATAAATTTATTAAATTTTGCTGATAGGTAATTTACAATTTTTCATCATCTGATTTATTAACTATAATTCAAATATTTTTTGAAAGCCTTACCCACAATGTCGGATAATTCAACTATACAAAAGCAGAAAAGGAAAGCTAGCTCTTTGGATACTAAGATCCAAATTTTAGATTGTCTTGCAACTGGAGAAGGTTCAACATCCATAGCTAAATATTTCCATAAATCTACCTTAAGAACCATAAAAAAAATTAAGTTGCTATTAGAAAATCTGTGCTTTCTGGAACAAAATTTAGCACTAAGTCATCATTGCACACAAGAGATATTGTAAAAGTGAAGATGGAAAAGGCACTAGTAATGTGGATAGAAGATAACTCACAAAATCAGAATACCTCTAGATGGAAATACCATCTAACAGATGGTATTATGAATTTATAAGCAGATACAAGAAATGGAACCAACCACATAAGCTCAGTTAAACATAAATTATGAATTTTCTACAAGTGCAGGTTGGCTTGCAGGATTTCTTCAAAGTCACGTGTTTCATAATGTAAAGATAAAAGGTGAAGTTGTATCTGCAGATGAGCTGACTGCTAAAGAATTTTGTTCAAAATTGGCCCAAATCATTGAAGATGGTGATACACTCCTGATCAAGTTTGCAATATAGATGAAACTGGTATTTTTTGGGGGAAAAAAACGCCAAGTAGAACCTACGTAGCAAAATCACAAAAAACTGGTGGCGGCTTTAAAGCAGCTAAGGATCGTGTGACCTTTCTATTTTGCAGCAACGCTTCAGGAGATCATATGTTAAAACTGCTGCTCATCAATCGATCCCTAAGATCATGGTCAATGAAAGGTGTAGATTTGAATTAAATTGCCAGTGTACTGGATGGCAAACAAAAAAGCCTGGGCTACAAAAGAAATTTTTAATCAATGGTTCCATAAATGTTTTGTTCCAGAAGTTAAATGCTATTTGAAGGAAAAAAATCTCGAATTTTCAGTTCTATTGATTATAGACAATGTGCCTGGTCATCCTTTTTGGAACACCCAAATGTGCAATTTTGTTTTCTGCCACCTAATACAGTATCCTTAATGCAACCACTAGCCCAGGGTATAACTGCCACATTTAATACTTACTACATAAAATGAACATTCCAATACATTTTGGATAAACTAGATAAGGATAAAACACTAAGTTATTGATGTGTGGAAGAAATTTTCTATTTTAGATTGTATCAGACATGCTGGATTGGCGTTATCATAATTAAAACCATCAACTTAAAAAGCATGCTGGAAAGCTATTTGGCCAGAATGTGTAAAAAGCAAAGATTCTGTACCCCCCAAATATGACTGAATATCCTAATATAATCACTTTAGCACATGCAGTTGGTGGAGAAGGATTCGACGATTTATCGTTTGCAGATATTGATGAATTGCTGGTTGACAAAACTCTTAGCGAAGATGAAATAATACAAGTTGTCTTTGAGACTCCTGATGAAAAAGAAAAAAAGTGATGGTGATGAAGAGGTTCCACTCACTGCAGGTTTATTTAAAGAAGGGCTTCAAATGGCTAGTAAATTGGAAAGCCATTTTCTTACACATGATCCCATTGTCAAACGAGCTGAACAGTTTAAATGTGAACTGAAGTCATGTATGGTGCATTATCAAGAATTATACAAAGATCTAGTCAAAGCAGGATCTCAACGATTGATTACAGAGTTCATTGTGAAAACTAATCAAACTTCAGAATCACTGGAAACAAGTGATAATTTGGTTCCCCATGCCACAGAGAGCATTTCACTATTGGAGTATGAACATGATGGCCAAATGTTTCAAGCGATGAAAGTGATTTAATTCCAGTCTTACGCAAACAAATCTGTCTATTGTCAGAAAGTGACAATGAATAAAATTGTTAATAAGCATATATAAGACATTTTTTTTGCACTTTTCTATTCTTGAATTAGTGACATATTTTTTTTATGAAGGATAATTTACTCTATATATGTACAGATAATAATCTTTATAAGTTTATAAAATAAAAAATGTGTTTAAATGAATAAAAATCAAATAAAGATTTAATTAAATATTTTAATATGATTTGTTTGAAAACAACTTATTATTTGTACTGGGTTTTCACATCTGGAACCAATCTTCTATTTTTTCACATGCACTGTATTTTTTTTACACTTTTTTTGGGAAACTATCTACCGTGTAAAAACAGAATTGGGTGTGTATATATATATAATGATAGTACCTGGTCCATCTTTTGTGTAGGGAAGTACCTTCCTTTTTCAAAAAAATAAATAAAAATAAATAATTGTAAATTTTCCTCAGCTCTGATGTGCTGGCAGTGCACATGAATAATTTCCTTTCCATAACGTACTTCTCTAAAATTCCATGAATCACCTTGTGTTAAAAATGTAGGATACTGAATATTTGCCCACCACTTTATCATATACTATATATGAAGTGACAATTGTTATGTCTATTAGATGAAAGAAAAGTTTTCTGTACCATCTAACACTTTTTCTGAGGTACCCACATGGTTTTATTTTATGGTTTAATCTGCACCACACACCCCCATATTTGAATTGTATTCAATGGCTGCATCTAGTTTCCTGATCATGTCTTTCAGTCAATTTTGCTTGTGTCACTCACTGTTCCTATGTGGATAGCATTGATACACCCTTTTTTATTGTGCCCCATTTTTGCTGATAAATGCTCTGGTATGCAGCTAAGGACATATTCCTTTACTTTTGTAGTCACAAGTTCTTTTGATACTTTTCCTTCATAGATTTACTCCACATGTTCCAAATCCATAATGTTGCAGCTCCTGAAAAAGTGCCACCTGTCTGTGAAAACAAAACACTGGCCCAGGCAGGACTCAAACCTGTGTACTGCAGATTACAAGCTTGACATACCGACTGAGCAACTCCCGCACCACTGAAATCATTTTAGAGGCACAGTTTCATAGAATATTTCAGTCTTGAGTATGTAATCTCTTGTCCAACACAACTTCAGTTCTGGTTTGTCGATTTCAGCCATTATCAAAATCAGAGCAATAAATAGTCTCATTTCTTCTGCACATGTATCCTTTCACAAACTTATTCTTGCCTTTGAATCTAATCCAGAAGTTATAGCATCATGCAGGCATTTATTAGTGTATCTATTTGTTTCAGTAACAATGCTCTGCACAAAGTCATCAGAAAATTTTTTTTGAAGCATTGCAATGTAGTCACATTAGAGGAAAGTGGTATACAAACACCTTCTTCACCAGAAAATGAAGGCTTCACACAAATATACGAGTTTGATTATTATTCCACGTTGCTGCTGGAAATGGTGATCAGTTGTTGCATCCATTGCAATTATAGATTGTGCTGAATGTATCAGAAATTTCTGCATCATTGGTTTCATCTTTACTGCTATTACTGGCCTCAAAATCACTGTCTGAACTACTAAAATCACTTACTGTTTCATCATTTATTTCTAAAAATGCACAAATTGCTTCTCTACACTTTTTCTTTTGCTTTACTCTCTGCAATTTTGCATAAGCTAATGTTGTTGTTGTCATATGAAAAAGTCAAAAACTTCATAAGAAGCAATTCACACATTTTTAGAGATAAATGATGAAACAGTAAGTGATTTTAGTAGTTCAGACAGTGATTTTGAGGCCAAGTAATAGCAGTAAAGATGAAACCAACGATGTAGAAATTTGTGACACATCCAGCACAAATATATCATTTCAGTCTAAAATTGCAATGGATGTGACAACTGATCGCCATTTCCAGCAACAAAATGGGATAATAATCAAACTCGATATGCCATGAAACAGAGGAAGTGATTCAACTACCACAAAGTGTAATAAACAACCACAAAGTGTAGTAAGTGTACCAACTACCACAAAGTGTAATAAACAACCACAAAGTGTAGTAAGTGTACCAACTACCACAAAGTGTAGTAAGTGTACCAACTACCACAAAGTGTAATACAAAGAAAGAACCTGGAAGTATTGCAGATATAACACTTTGAGCAGTATGCTCATCACAAAACTGTTTTGGAATATGATGACTTGGGCCAGAGTGAGAGTCATGGAACTATTCCGAGCACAGCAACAATGAGTTTAACCCTTTGCACTCAAAGTTTTTTTTATTGGTTATAACTTCTATCATTGGTATTTATTTTATCTGCCATGTTTAACCCTTTAATGCCCAGAATGGCCCAAAATGGCCAAGATTTTGAAATGTACTAGTCTGAATAGTGCTATTTCTTTGTCTTTACTACCCTCTACCTTTTTCTCAGATTTCTTGGGCGTTAAAGGGTTAATGAGTAAAAATCGTGATCACAAATAATAATACGGAGCACAGATACAATACACAACCATCAGCTATGGATGTTAGTGCCAGACTGACTGTAGCGTGTCATTGCTATGGAGCCCATGAGTTTTACAATAAAATCAAGATTGCACCCTCAGGTGCAAAGGGTTAAGTGCTAATAATGCTGGAGTGCCTCATCTAGCAATCAAATAAAGTAGATTAAATTAAGTTTTTACTGACCACTGCTTTGTTGAAACCAATATATCAGAAAAATCTATAATTTTTACATGCATAAATTCCCTTATAAATAGTGATGATTTACACGTATAAATTCACTTATACACCAAAGAGCCAAAACATTATGACCAGCAAATCTTAATGCAAATCGAAGCAACTGCAGGTAAATGACGGCACATGTGAAGGTCATGAAACGGTATAAATAACATCTGATACTGAGCACTGTTAATCAGTGTTATTCTTGTTCTTCAGATGGGAAAGGCAGCGGACTTTAGTGAGTTTGACAAAGGCCAAACGACTGGGTCAGAGCATTTTCAAGACATCAAAGACTTGTGGGGTACTCATGGTCAGCTGTGGCTAGTATCTTCTAAAAGAGGTCCAAGGAGGGAAAAACCAAAAATCACCTGCAAGGTGTGGGCTGACCACAGCTCATTAATGATAGAGGTAAGCGAAGGGTATCCCATATAGTATGAGCCAACAGAAAGGATATTGTGGTGCAACCTGCCCGTAATTAGAATGCTGGTGATGGGAGTAATATGTCACAATACATAGTACATCAAACCCTACTGAAAATGGCACTGCGTAGCTGCAGACTGCTCCAAGTGCCCATGCTAACCTCGTTCACCATCAAAAGTGCCTACAATGGGCACACGAGCATTAAAACTGGATCTTGAATGATTGGGAGAAGGTCTTCTGGTCTGATAAATCTCATTTCCTGTCACACCATGTGGACTGCCAGGTACATGTGCGTCATTTACCTGGGGAAAAGCAGTGGTCAGTAAAAACTTCATTTTACCTGGGGAAATGTCAGCAGGATGCACCGTGGGCCAAAAACAAGCCAGTGAAGGAAGTGTAATGATTTGAGCAATGTTCTGCTGAGAAACCCTGGGTCCAGTCATTCATCTACAGGAAACTATGACATCGACTATCTACCCAAACATCATTGTAAACCAGGTACATCCTTTCATGGTAACAGTGTTCCTCTTCAGTAGTACCTTCTTTCAGCAGGCCACACTGCCTGGATTGTTCGAGAATGGTTTGTGGAACATGAGGAAGGTGTTGCCCTGGCCTCCAAATTCCCGACATCAATCCAATTGAGCATCTGTGGCTTGTGTTGGAACAGCATATCCAATCTGTGGCGGCTCAACCATGTAACTTACAAGAGTTAAAGGATCTGCTGGTAACGTGTTGGTACCAGATACCAGAAGACAACTTTAGAAACCTTGTATTCATGCCTCGCTGGGCAAGAGCTGTTTTGGCGGCACTTGGAGAACCATCATATTAGGCAAGTGATCATGTTTTGGCTCTTCAGGTAAGTAGCGATTAGTTATAGGCAAAGAGCTGTTTATTCACATCAGGTCTCAACTTCAGTTAAATGGAATATAGGACACTAAATTCAGTATATAGCTTCTTGCTATTATAACTTAAAGCAATGTGTTTTTCTCCTTAACCTTACCCTGCCCTCCAAAAGATTCTTTCTTCTCTCCCTCCCCCCAAAAAAAGGAGAATAGTTCTTTTATATCAGATAGTGGACTAATTTGTTTAGTTCTTAATTTAGTTTTGTAAAATGAAAAAGAATAAAAAAGCTGAAAACCTATATTTTAAATGCACACACAAAAAAGAAAAAACACTGTAAATTATAACACTGAAAAAGAATTTAAATGCTGCATTACTATTGTAATAATAAAAGCAAAGTTTTCCATATGTTTGTAAATTTTAAACAAATGAAAAGCTTGCACTATACATCTAAATTCCAATTTTAACATCTAAATACAATCAAATACTTTCTTATCACAGTACTTAATAAAAACTATCTTTATTGTAATAAAAGCAGAGTTTAAAAATTATTTTTAAACTGTAAGCAAATTAAAAGCATGCATTTGACAACTTATTACAAACCTCATTATACACTTTCATCATTTCATTGTTATCTAGGGTCAAAGGCGATGGTGATCGAGCAATGAAATCTTGAGATTTGGAAGTCACTGCTTCCTCAGCTTGAGTATCACAGCTATTAGGTTCAGAAGCACCATCTCCTTGGCATTTCCCTATAAAAATATACATTATATTTAACATCTATTAAAAATCCTGTTATTTGAAGAATGTAGCCAAACAATTTATATATGATAAAAAATGAATATGCAAAACTGCAACTGAATTAATTTTGTTCAATAGGACTAGAGTAACTAGTGGATATGCACCTTTCTTATTAAAAAATAGCATATTGTCAATCGTAAAGCCATAGTTAACATTATGATAATCATGATACGTTTGCTTGCAAAATTGCCGAGTGTTGAAATTAAGATTAAATGAGATGGGAATATGTTGTAGTGAGTCGCTGTGGTAGAAGAGGTCAAAAGCTTGTACATTGTAAGAAAATGCATCATTAGTGCAAAATACCAATCAATAAAGTTATTGTCTCTTATGGGGAAATCAAGTTGTTGAAAACCATGAAAGTGGAATTGAGATATTGCATATTGTTGTGCTGAACTCTTGACAGTGGAGGAATGTCAGTCAGTTCCACTTAAAGTCACCTGCTATAACAACTGGAACTTGAGTTGCCAGAATGAAGCTAATACTATGAAAGAAGTTGAAGATGTATTCATACTTATTGGACTGATTTGGCAGAATATAAACTGTTATCAATATGCATTTGAGTTTTTTTCTCAAAGATGTCAATTGCAACAACTTCGTAAGGACCATCATTAACAGATATCAGTGAATACTGGATAGAGCTTTTTACTATGATACCAAACTCCACCTCCTTACTGTCACAGTGATCTTTTTGGAAGGCAATATATTTGCTAGTGCAGATATACAAATTCTGAATATTTTCCTCAAGCCATGATTCAGCAATACATAGTTTATCAATGTTATGGAATTCGATGTAGGAATGTAGAAGCTGAAGTTTATTGCAGATACTACATGGATTAATGAATACAACAAGATATTGTAAGTCATCATCAAAATCCCTCATCATTTTCTCAATCTATTACTCAGGCATCACTTGCTGGCAAGAACATTGAAGATTATTAAACTTGTCATTCAAAAGCATTCCGGAAGTTCCTGTTACTACTCATCCTCTGTGGTAAGGTACATAATTATCTCCTTAATAACTTTTGACAGTTGATAGCACAGAATATGTGTTGAAGAGCTTAAAAACATTTAACATAGAGAATTAAAGACTTTAATATATTTTTTTAACTATAAATTAGGTCAATTATACCTTTCTGAGATTGATCAGTTAATTGGTTTTCTTCAATGTCCTCATGGACTATGCTACATGCAGTGCTAGTAGCTAATGCTAAGCTAAGCTTGTGACACACTTCAAAGGCTTGTCCTACAGTTCTCACTATTCTCATTGCTTGACTCTGAAAAAATATAAAGGGTAATTGGGAAATAAAATAGAGATCTTAAAGGGAGAAAATCTAAACATGCTTATTCAATACTATCTTAATGTACCAAGAAAAACAAAGTAATTTCTTCAAAACTTTTGCAACTAAAGTAAAATACATAAATTAAACTGTTTAAAAGTGTGTAAAATGTATTAAAAATATAAGTTCCACTGATAATAAGTTTCACATACTTTTAATTTAAAAAGTTTATTTTACACGATGTAGTAAGAATTAAATGTTACAAAATCCATCACACATTAAATATCACTCATAATCATATTATAAAACAATGATCACATATATGATTCACGTAAAAAATATTTAATTGCGAATATTATGATTTCTGTGGCATATAATTTCTGATCGTGTATTGGACTAGAAAAGAATTTTTTTTTAAACTGAGGTTATCATGGGTACTCGGAGAAGTCTGCAGCTACACAGCGCCATTTTCAGCAGGGTTTGATGTACTGTGTGTTGTGACACATTACTCCCATCACCAGTGTTCTAATTACAGGCAAGTTGCACCACATTATCTGTTCTGTTGGCTCCTACTATATGGGATAGCCTTCACTCACCTCTAGCATTGATGAGCCATGGTCGGCCCACACCTTGCCAGCAATTCGTGGTTTTTCTCTTCTCGGGCCACTTTTTGAGTACTAGCCATGGCTGACCGTGAGCACCCTACAAGCCTTATGTCTTGGAAATGCTCTGACCCAGACATCTGGCCATTACAATTTGGACTTTGTCAAACTCACTTAAGACCGCTGCCTTTCCCATCTGAAGAACAAGAATAACACTGATTAACAGAGCTCAGTATCAGATGTTATTTATACCATTTCATGACCTTCACAAGTGCAGTTGCTTCGATTTGTATAAAAATATGCTAGTCATAATGTTTTGGTTCTTCGGTGTATTTATTTATTTTTTTTAAAATTAAATGCAGCATTTAAATAGTAAAACTATTTAAGTATTGTGTTTTGCTTATTATTGGTTAAAATAAAATGCATATATTCTGCCGTATACTGAGAAGGGCAAGTGGTTAGCATGCTTGACTACTGGTTAAAGGGACCTGGGTTCAAATTCATATTTATTTTCTGGAAGTTGATGTAGTACCAAAATACAGTAATATTTAGACATTTCCACATTACATGGCTGCCTTTCCAAGCCTAATGGTGTACCATTTTTCTCCCAGGGGCAGAATTGGAATTAGCAGAGGAAATTATGAACACAGGCACAATAAATTATGAGGTTGGTGCAGTACCAACTGAGCCAACCATACATAACTGGAGACAGTTTATATATGTGATTAGTAACTGTGATATTGATGTAACTTTTAAAATATATTCTTACAGTTGGCAATGCTGCTGTTAAATGTTCTTGTTCAGATAAGTTTTTAAATAGTGAATTAAATACAACTGAAAATCAAATTTAATCCTCAGTCTCTCTTTTTTGCTAAAGGCCTATTTTCAAAGCTATAAAGCTTCAAATTTGGTTTTCCATGATTTAACATGAAAAATTGCTGAATATGCTTTATGTTTTTTTTTCTCTCTCTCTCTCTCTCTATACACAGTCGTATCAGAATAATATGACCACCTGCCATACATATACTATGGTAGGTGGCCATATTATTCTGATATGACTGTGTATAATATATATTTTACACAGGTGAAGTGCAATATTCTGCTGTAAAGGACAGTGCGGTTCTATGCAGCTAATATTCAGCAAAAGAAAAGCAGTGTTTTCACAATACTGCATTAATAAGAGCAGCACATAACACTGCTTTCTAAAACTTAAATTTATTATCGTAAAGCTTTAATTACAGTGTTGTTCCTACTGAGTTTCTAACTCAACAATGCTAAAAATGGATGTGAAGTACATGGACATGTCATCAGCCATCACACAAATGCTACAAAAATGACACCAGACATCTGGGTAACAGTATGAAAACAATCACAGAAATTATCAATGCAAGGAATCCAGCTTCATACACTATAGCTTTCTCATTTACCCAAAGGAAGAAATACAGCAAATTGAAATTGGTGTCAAGCAGGTATAAAAGGGCATCATTTAGATCAGACGGAAGTTCATTTTGGTGAAAGACACAATAGAATATCACAAGTCAGTCGGTTGGGTGAGAAGAATAATATGTCAAATACACATTTCCTCAAAACTTGTAGTGGAAGTGGATATGCCATATCAAGTGGCAGGTTAGACTAGGTTCACATATATTAAAAAAAAAAAGTACCCCTCAAGCAGCTGCTTGCCACAGAGGTCTGACAGGAGCCTGTCAGTTTATATGCCACAGTAGAAGGTCTGAGAGGATGGCAGGACCTCAGCAGAAAAACGACACACACACAGCCATGCCTTACCCGGGGCTCGAACCCAGGTCCCTTAGATCAGTATCCAAGCGCGCTAACCACTCGGCCATGGGACGGCACATATATTAACTGTGAACAATTTTTGATATTTCTTTTCTGGTTAAGCCTGCCTCATCAGTCCTTAGTACACACATGATGAATGAATGAAGTATTGCATTTACTGTAAAAACAGTCAAGTGTAAGTCATGCTTGAGACAGTACTGTGCCTAAAAAATTATTCCTCAAACAGTTGCTTGCCATGAGGTCTGACAGGAGACTCAGAATAATATGCCATGGGCAGGTGGGAGGAAGCCAAGATATCACAAAGGAAACATCCATGCCTTATCCAGAACTTAATCAGGTTCCTCTGATCCACAGTCAATCACTTTCAGTAGGTTTATCAACCTGTTAAATAAAAGAGTGCCTTATTAATGTAGTGATTTTTATTGTTCGAATAGCAGACATAAAATCTCCTCCCTCCACCCAAATGCTAGAAATCTTACAGAGCACTCTGATATGCCTGTCTTACTTTGCTTTTGCACCAATTAGAGGAGTTAAACAAGGAGCAATGTACAATCCAACGTGTGTGTCGAATGACAAGTGTCTTGCTTATGGATCCAAGTACAGAGAGGCACCTGACAGTGTTAGGATAGAATTACACAGGAAAAAATTACATGGAATAAAATTACACAACAAAAATTACACAAGGAAGAAATTACATGACTAAAAAATTACACAAGTCCGAAATTACACATAGTACAAAATTTGTAGCCTCCATTGGCAAATTGGTTATTTTGTAACTATTCAGTTTAACCCAGAGGCAGGACCGGATTAAGGCCAACTGATGCCCTAAGCACAGCCCAACAATGGTGCCCCCTCAGCCCTTCCATTGCTTAACTGACAAGACATTAAGACTCAATAAGTGCTGAAATTATAAGTATGCAATAATTCAATAAGCATTATTTTGTATCTTTTGATCCATGTATGCTAAAATTATATTATTTCAAGGTTAGAAAGCAATGGAATAAAATATGTTTTGCTTCGTACAAATAATAATATTTCTCCATTAGAATATCTTTCTTAAAAATTGTCCACCAACATTGATTTCTGTAGAAAGAGGATTTTCAAAATTGAAAAGTATCTTCTCGAGATCACTCATCTCCTTTATTTCGAACGTACCTGTGTTCAGGATTGACAGCTCAGGAACGTCACATACAAACAACCTCTATTTAATATTTCTATTTGGGACCATAGGCAATCTGCAGCCAACTGTATAGCAAGGACTACAAATTGCATTGAAGGATGGCACTACGGATTTCAGTCACTTTTTCAGTGTTCCCATCCAACTGTTTGGAAATTTCTAGACAGTATCGTCAAAGAATTATCCTTACAACATACAAACTATTTGCAGCATTTAACTGGTCAACGAAACCCCAGATGTGGTAGGTACATTTCTTTAAAACAATGTATTTCAATAATTGTACAGAATTACAACTCTAATAGACGATTAGATTTCTTGCATTGTATAGCTCATATGACTTAGTGTTTTTTATTTGAAATTTTATATTTAAATTTAATTTTATTTATGTATTTTTGTAAGTGAAAATTTTTGTAATTATAAGAAAGTTTAAGTACTTGATATGACAACCAAATAGTTTAATAAATTTTAAATAAAAATTTAATTGTGTAATTTTTTTCTTTGTGTATTTTTTTCCATGTGCAATTTCTTCCATGTGTAATTTATTCCTTGTGTAATTCTATCCATGTGTAATTTTATCACGTAACTGCACCTGACCTGGTTCCACATGTTTGGTCTGTCAGTCTTAAAAATTGTTCCCATCCAACTGTAAAGGATATACCTCTCTTGACTAGTCAAGAGAGGTATATTCTTTACAGCATTTTAAGAGCAAAAAAGGTTTTATGATACTTGAATATATTAAAATAACCCCTTTATGGGAGAAGGGATGTCTGATATTCAGGGTCACTAAATACTACAGAAGCAACCACTGAGGATAGCCATCAGTCAAAAGCTACACAACCAATCAAATCATTTGATTATTACAATGCCTTTCATATGGTAAAGATACTACTGATCACTGTGCAAGATATGGCTCACGTCTTTTAGAGAAGTGAAAATTGTGGGCATGATCATATGTGCTAATGTGAAATATTGTGGGAAGAATGGCATATTCTAGTTATGTGCCTAAGCATCAAACAGACACCACACCATTCATCAAACAGGTATTGAAAAGAAGTCCTATTCTTAGAGGGTGTAGTCAGTCAACCTGTTTGAGCACACTATGGATTGGACAGCACCAAAGAAGGAACCTTTTACTGTAACTCTGTTCTTTATTAAGGAGGCTGCTGTGATATTTGTTAAGAACCAAATATTGGAATATTCCATGCTAGTGTAGTGTATTTTGTAATCATGAAGTAAGTCCTGGTGAATGGATTTCACAATACCCCCATTACCTTTTGAAGACCTGAATAAACCACATGCAGTTCTACACTTCTCTGAATTTTACATACCAGGCCTCACTCATATTTATTCAACTATACATGAATCACCTCTTCATAAAAATAATATGTACACAGTGTTTCAGTTAGTTTCCATGCCAGTAATAGAAATCAAAATTGCAATTTTTGAGAAATAGATTATGCACAGGTTGATGTTTTTCCCTGCATTTTTACACTGCTACAATAGTATCTTTTAATATTGGAATTGTTCAATAAGCAATTATTGAATTACGATCAGAAAGTAAATGGATTTTGCCTATATAGCAGACACAACTCAGGTTTCATGAAATGTCTTGATAAAGTTCAGTGTCATAAAAAGAAGCTAGATAGTTCACTAAATTTATTGCTTTACTGTAAAAAAAAACTCTAAATGCAAACATATTTTGTAAAATTAAATGAACAATATGATTTGTTCATTTAATTTTGCTAGTCTTTTAAATGACTAAAAAATTGCATAAATTAATTTATTTGAAACAAACTTTACCTTTTTTTTTGATTTGAAGACATTGCACTTGAAAGCATTGGTGCCACCATCTCTTGCAATATAACTGAAGATTTTCAGATCTTGAGAATCATGTGAAACATAGAATATCCTGAAAAATTAATAAATTATGTAAAACACATATACATATTTTTAAATTACTATATCTATTGCAAGAATAAAAATTACATGCTGAATATGCAAAACCTGTTTGTATTGCCATAAAATATGTTGAAATATGCTTTTGGAAGAACTAGAATTATGATAATAAAAAAAGGGAAGATTGCATGTTTTAGTCATTAATTAATAGTCACAAACTACTTATTGTATAAAACTGTAAAGTTTAATCTTTAAATAGAAATATAATTAAAAGTAAATTTTCTGTAATAATTTTTAATTTATTTTTATTTTCAGCATCTTGTTCAATAATAGATAATTAATATAGACTACATCATACACCAAAGAGTGATAATTCTGAACAATAACATAAACAAAATAAGTGGATTATTTGCATTTTTTTAGTAAGAAATAGAAATGTTATCATTTTCGTCATCTCACTTTCAGTAATAGTTTTTTTATTATTTTTAAAACAATTTATTATTAGAAGTATTACCACAAGGGGCATAATCCCCAAAACTTTAAATGATGGAATGACTTGCTTTGAGCAGTAAATATACTGCTCAAAGCAAGTTACTAATGCCGTATTCTAACCTCATCATTACTTACAAAGTCAAATCACATAATGCCCAAGATACTACTCAAGCTTCTGGAATCAAAGGCATCAAGTCTCCTGTTATCCTGCTACAAAGGTTCCATGTTTTGCTACCATAATCTTAGAAAGAACCAAACTGTTATACAGCCTATACCCACGTCTGTACAGACTGCATTGGTTTGACCATGTTGCTTGTATGTATAGCTGCAGATTAGTGAATAAGATTATGAACAGTGCACTTAAAAGCCTCAGGAAAAGGGGGAGATCAAGGATGTGATGGGCAGACAATATCAAAGAGGACCTTGCTAGAATTGGCATAGAGTGGCCAAATGCAGCAGATGCAGCTTAGGAAAGACATTCCTGGAGAACAAAATTACGTAGACTGGTAGGACCTCTGTAGCCCATGGCTGCATGAGGATTTTTTTTTTATGTATGTTTATTTTATTTTAAATGTTTTATTTTATTAAATGCTTCAGTAACAAAAGTAACTGTGTGTCCAAAATGTGAAGAAGCTCTCAAAGGCTTTGTTCTAACTCAAATATTTAAATTACCTTCTAAATATAGTTTTTTGAAAAAGAAATGTTGTTTTGAGCTGAGTGGGATATGTACCTGCAACTTCCTGATGATGGGTTCTCTAACCATTGAACTTCTGACTATTGATCAAGATCTATAATTATATGAATTTTTGTACATGCAATAAACAAGTCAATTATCTGTCACTTGAAGGCAGTGTCAGAAACATTATTATTCATAGTAAAATTCTTCTAAATTTAAAGTTTTTGAGTTAGAACTCTAACTCAAAATTATTATTCTGTTAATGAATAATAATTTTGAATAGTAATGTTCATTTGTTTTATACTTATTTGAATTATACTGTTCACTTTTGTTCTGTGAGTGTGAAGTATTGCAAATAATGTTGTCCTGATGCCAAATTTCCAATTAGCTGGATTGGTAGAGGCAGACTGATCTTGAGCCCCCCCCCCCCCCCCCCCCCCCCCCCAAAAAAAAAAAAAAAGAAGTCCTGATTTGACACCAAGACTTCTTGTTGGATGAATATATGCAAAGCATTTTCATTCCAAAAAATTATAATTTACAGCATTTAAAGGAATCACTGCATCTGTTTTCAAGTGTTAACACTAGATGAGCTGAGTATGGATGGAAGTTGAATATCAAGTGGATATTTTGTCATGCCATCAACTGAGCTTGCAATGAAATCTGTTGAATATGAAACAAAAGAGTGGAATTTATTGACATTTTGTACACAATTACCTTCGTTAATTATTCAATAAAATATAGCATTTTAAAATATAGGCATTGTTTTATAATAACCCTGTATATCTCATAGCAAATAAAACTGTAGATAACTGAATGACATATAAATTAAAAAAAAAAAATAAAAAAAAACCTCAAGCAGCTGCTTGCCACAGAGGTCTGACAGGAGCCTGTCAGTTTATATGTCATAGTAGAAGATCTGAGAGGATGGCAGGACCTCAGCAGAAAAACGACACAAACAGCCATGCATTACCCGGGCTCGAACCCAGGTCCCTTAGATCAGTAGCCAAGCGTGCTAACCACTCGGCCATGGGACGGCTTATGCTTGACTAAAATGCTAAAATCAAATTTAATTAGTCGATTTATTTTTGATGCATTAGCCTGTTTTTTCCAATCACATCAAAGTTTTAGTTTTGAATAATTCAACATTGAAAACAATTTATTTAAAACTAAACCTAACTTAAATACTTGAGTTAGGTAAAATACAGTGAAAAAGTGGCTGTAAAAATGAGAGAGAAAAGAATTTTAAATTTATGTACCCAAGATGGAAGGCAGCAAAGAGAAAATTGTGAACCTGGAAGGATATGTTTCAGAAATTATATGAATATACAGGATATGAAAATGGACAGGAATGTCCAGGTTGTGTATCATGAAAGAAACAAACTAGTCTAAAAAGACAAAATATACTTCAAAAGTAATGTGTTTCTACAACTTAATAGTATTTACTATCAGTTTTATATTCAAAACAAGTCAGATTTTTTACTTTTCTCCATCTTTATACCTATTTCAAACTTAGCAACTTTTAATTCAGTTCATTTTATAAAGCAAATAATGTGATGTACACTTTTTAAGAGTTGCTACAGCATCAACTGTCAAAGTATCATATACACTGTATGAACTCTTCTCAAATTGTTCCATAAAATATAGGCTTTCTAAATTGCTTTTATATGAGCAGTTATTCTATTAAAGATTTCAGGGTTTTATATTTTAAAAATGCATGAAAACTGAAAAGTTTAAAAGACACTCCTACATATCAGTGTCAAATCTAGAGGAAACATTATCTTGAGCCAGAGGTGGAACATGAACTTATAACCTCCTGATGAAATGTTAGATGCTTTAGTCACTAAGCTATTGGCTGCCAGTCAAGATCTATATTTAATGATATTAACTTTCCAACCTACAGTACATAACTAAGATATCTGTGCCACCTGAAAGCAGCTTCTCCACTTCCAAATAGTATCTTGATGTAGATGGCAATGTATACCTTAAGTACACTAACAATTAAGTTTACTTAGTAAATTTATTGATTTTTATTTGGTTGAAAGATCATAAAAACCCTCATATACATCAATATCAGATTTAGAGGAAATATTGTCCTCTCAGGAAGGAGAGGAACCAATAACTCCCTAATATGTCAGGTGTTGTAGGAGGTTGTGGATTTGAATGCCACCAAGCTCGATAAACTGTGATGCCCCACCGTTCACTTTTGCTTTACCTTAACCAGTTTTGTTTAATTTACGTTATATTTATCATTTTGGGGATTTTTTATTTCCTTTTTGGCATCACAGAGCTCACATCCAAGAGTTGTGAGTTGCGTACGCGCAACTCCGAACTTCCGACCGTAACCGTTAAAGTGCGTGCCAAGGACACGCCCCCTCTTGCGTCATAGCTTGCGTCGTTCGTCATTGTATGCAAATGTCTTTCCCGGCATGCGCCGGCCCATTGTCAAAAACCGTGACCTGCGAGTCACAGAGAGAGAGAGTCAGAGAGACTTAGAGAGAGAAGTAGAGAGAGAGAGAAGGAGAGAGATGTAGTAAGGTGCGTAGCACCAAGCACCGTGCGTGTAGCACAAGAGTTATGTTTTTTCATTGATGTCTTGGTGAGTTAATTATTTTGGAAATAAATCTATTTTGTATCGTTATAAAACTTTTGAGTCTGTAGTTTTTTTATCTTGAGCAACGCTAATTAAGGATCTTTTTTACATTAATTCTTATTAGTTGACAATCATTTTTGATTCTTACTTATGAACGCTCGCTGGTATTTGAACCCTAAATCAACTTATTCTACTTTTGGCAATTTGTTAATTATTGCCTGGCGCCCGTCTAAGCTATCCGGAGCATAAAACTTAAAGTATTTTGCATTTGTTTGGAGCGTTACAGAGTCACATAAAAGAAGTGGCGCAGCGAACAGGGACTCGCCAGTATTTAAAGATAGTATATATATATTTGTGGATAAATTTTGTATGATTGTCAAAGATAGTAATTTTTTGAGCTCAATAGTTGTATGTACTAGTTGTAGATTTAACGGCAGCTTAAGCCGAAAATTTTTGTTGAGCAAGTAGCTTAACATTTTTTGTGTATTATTCAAAGGTACTGAAGTTTCAGCGTAGATATTGCTGAATATTTAAGATAATTGTTGTATGTAATGATTAGAAGTGTCCGGACACACAAGTACGTAGGATGATAAGAAAAATTTTTTTATAAGCAAATTTATATTTTTGTAAAGCTTAGTTATAGCTTTAGTATTGCTGTATAGCAGTACCTTTGAGTGCTGCTCAAGAAAAAAAAAGGTTTTCAAAATTTCCAAAATTCCAAATTTCGGCAGACCGCTAAACATGTCTGCTAACAATATGGCCGATTCCGCCATAATGACTCCCGACACAGAAAGAGTAAAGGGTAGATTGCAAGATGTAATGATGGAAGCAGAAGTGCTAATGAATCTGCTTGATGATAATCGGGAGAAAAGGGGAACGACAACAATCCCTAAATTTGCTGACAATGCTACGTCAGTTCACCAACGAAGAAACTTTGAACGTAAGGTTCCATTTTCTGTTCCGCCAGAAGCAAGCGATAGAACAGAGTATTTTCAACCGCCACAACGACGATTTGCCAACCCATCCATTAACTATAGTCCTTATGTTAATTGGCCTTTACCTGAGATAAGGTTCGACAGTTTGAAACGTCTGTCATCATGGACATTTGTCAAGTCCATGGAGGAGCACTTCCGTTTACATGAAGTGCCAAGCAACAAAAAAGTTGTTTTAGCAGTATCTTGCCTAATTGGATGTGCTAAGCAATGGTGGAATAACGTAGGATGTCGTCATGGCATAGAACTTTGGGAAGAATTTAAAAACGAAATCATGGACATATATCCGGCTTATAATGATTTTACAGAACTAGCTACAGAGTTGTTTTCACGAAGACAAAGGGAAAGAGATGACATAGAAAAATTTATATGGGGTACAGTAGAGTTATACCAGCTGTACGATGTTGATGCCGCTGAAATTGATATTGTAAATTGCATATTGTCTCAATTACTTTTGCCCATCCGAGAATTCCTAGAAGTACGAAACATAAATTCAGTTGCCGAGTTAGTCAAATTGGCTCGGCAATACACTGCAAGAAGAGAATCTGCAGCAAATACACATAACCAACAATGGATGCCATTCCCGCCAAAGCAGCAATATCAGGTTGAGTCGCGTAGAATGACTCCCGCACGACCGGAAGTTACACGGTCCCGACAATTTGCGCCGAACGCACCTAGAACTATAGAATATGAACGAAGTAGACTTTTTGCCACGTCAAGCTTCAAACCATAACACTAGACCTAAAACTTTGGTTAAACAAAAGAGAGAAACTATCACTTGTAACTTTTGTGGCCGACTAGGACATATTGAAAAATACTGTTACCAAAGGAATGAAAATTCGGGAAACTTTCATCGGGATCTTTGAAGCGAGAGGCCAAGGTTCCTCAACAAAAGCCCTCTCATGAGTTAAGTCTTGCTACTGTGGGTATACATAATGTCTTACATTTACCTTTTGTGAAGCTTTATCACGATAAGACAGAATTCATAGCTCGCATTAATACAGGAGCTGATCTTACATGTCTACATAAGAAAGTATGGGATAAAATTCAGAAAAATTGTAAACTGAATTTGCAGCCGTGGTCCGGTGGACCTTTGAACTTAGCTTGTGCTTCCAAGCAGTGTTTTCCGCAAGGAACTGTTGAGTTACCTATCACTTTAAATAATGTGGAGATAAGACTTGAATTCTTGGTAATAAGTGAATTATTATACGACTCTTTAATAGGAATAGATGCGATACGGAAACACTTGATTGAATTTGATTTTGCCAACAATACTATTTCATTAAAAGCAACAATGAAAGAAAAACTTGATATCAATCAGATAAAATCAGACATTAGAAAACATGCTGACAACGCTCATTTGGGAAATAGCGAGAGAGTTAAGTTAGAAACTCTGCTCAATGCTAATTACGAACTTTTTAACAACAAGCCCGGTAGATGTCAGATTTTAGAACATCATATCGACACCGGCAATAATAGACCTGTTTACAGCAAACCATATAATTATCCTCCCAGTAAAGAAGAGATAATTTCAACACAAATTAAAGAAATGTTAGAGGATGGGATAATAGAGCCAAGTTTTAGCAGTTGGGCTTCACCAGTCGTGCTCGTTAAAAAGAAAACTGGTGATTTGAGATTTTGCGTAGACTATCGAAAATTAAATGCTGTTACAGTCCCCGACAGATATCCACTACCTATTATTCAGAATCTACTAACACAACTGGCTGGCAAGAAATTTATTAGCACACTAGATTTGTCTTCAGGATATTGGCAGGTGTCCGTATATCCACCAGATCGACCCAAAACAGCATTCCTCACAAAAGATGGATTATTCCAACTTCGTTGCTTACCGTTTGGCTTATCAGGAGCACCCGCCATGTTTCAACGTCTTATGTCCGTAGTTCTGGGTGACCTAAAAGGAAAAATTTGTGAAGTATACTTAGACGACATAGTCATTTTTTCTACTGATTTTTCAGAGCATCTACGTGATTTGAATTTGGTATTTGCAAGGTTAAGAGAAGCCGGACTCACCATAAAGTTGTCCAAATGCACATTTCTCCGAGAAGACGTTCAATACCTCGGTTTCACTGTTAATAAGGATGGAGTAAGAACATTACCTAATAAGGTCAAAGCCATAGAACGATTTCCCACACCGCGCAATTCGAAACAACTTAGTAGATTTTTAGGAATGTGTGGATGGTACCGACAATTTGTACCCAATTTTGCTAATTTGGCCGAACCTTTGTGTGAATTACGTTGAAAGCGAAAGCGGTTTCAATGGACACCTGTTTGCGATACAGCATTTCAGACATTAAAGGATGCATTGTGTCATGCTCCCGTGTTGGCCTTGCCACAGGTAGGCAAACCTTTTTTCATCTACACTGATGCTTCCGATGTCGGTCTCGGCGCCGTGCTGAGCCAAGTACAGAATGACAATTGTGAACACGTCATCATGTATGCCAGTCGCAGTTTGAGTCATACTGAAAGAAACTATACAGTGACTGAAAAAGAATGTCTAAGCGTAATATGGGCTCTAGAAAAATTTAAAGTACAATTAGACACATCCGACATAACTATTTTTACTGACCATGCTGCTTTGCAATGGTTACAGACATCTACCAATCTAACAGGTCGTCTAATGCGCTGGGCATTACGCCTACAAGAATTTAATTTCAAGGTCGAGCATCGAAAGGGAAGTGCACATCAGCTACCAGATGCATTATCCCGTGCTCCCGTGTGGCCGGCAGAAGTTACGCCAGAGCTCGAAGATAAGCCTTTTGCTCCCTCACTCGCCACAATAGTTCCCATCGAATACAAGGAACATTTAATTACTGAACAACAAAGCGATTTCGAATATGGAAACATGTATCATTATTTGAAAACTGATGAATTACCTCTAGATCCTAGTATAGCTTCAAGTATTTTGGAAGAGCCAGACATTTCAGATTAATTAACGATATTTTGTACTACTGCAGACGACCGAGTCAAACAGGCAGTTATCGCCCATTTATTCCCAAGAATTTAAGAGAGTACGTACTCCGAGAATTACATGATGTACCTTCAGCTGGACATTTAGGTACGCGGAAAACCTATCAGAAAGTGGCCAAAAGATCATATTGGCCAGCTTTGAAAAAGGACGTAAAAACCTATGTAGAAACATGCCTAATTTGTCAAACCACGAAATTCGATCAAAACCGTCCTTGTGGTTTTATGAAAAGCACGATCTCCAATGAACCCATGGAATTAGTTGGCATGGATTTAATGGGCCCGTATCCACAAACACAAGCGGGATCCCAATATATTCTGGTCTTGGTAGATTATTTTTCGAAATGGGTCGAAATATTTCCTGTTAGAAATGCAACAGCAACAATCGTAGCAAAGAAATTTGTAAATGAATTTATATGCAGATACGGGGTACCCAAGAGTATAGTTTCAGACAATGGGCCCCAATTCATTTCCAATGTGCTTGCTGAAGTATGTGAAACGTTCCAAATAAAACATATATATACAACTCCATATCATCCACAATCAAATTTGACAGAAAGAATTAATCGAAATATTGGCAGAATGATAGCTGCTTACGTTGAAAATAGACATAGTACATGGGATAAATATTTGCAAGTTTTCTTTTGCTTTACGCACTTCATTACATGAAACCACCAAATTCACGCCTTCACGGATATTTCTTGGAAGAGAACTAACATTACCCTGGGACAGACTCATTGGCCAACCCGCATCTTCACAATCCATTGAGTTTAGAACGGAACAGCATATTAGAGCCATTTCAAAGGCACAAGATAATTCCCTACGAGCACAACAAAAGCAACGAGAGGATTATAATAAAAGACGATGACATATGGAATTTAAAGTAGGTGATAAGGTCTTGATTAAAACACATCATAAGAGTGATAAAGAAAGAGGATTCATCAAGAAATTTGCACCATTATATGCTGGACCATATGTTATAAGGAAGAAACTTTCCCCACTTCTGTATGAATTGGCCAATATGACCACTAATGCCTCAGTAGGATACTTTAATGTTGTGAATATAAAGATATATAAAACACCTATAGAATTTTCTAGATCTGAAGTAGATGCTCCACAACAAACCCAGGAGAAAGATGGCTCTGATGATGATGAACCTTTACCAGGCAGAAGAGAAAAGAACAGATTAGATTATCACCTACTGCACACAACAGGGCAAAGACTGACAAAGCCAGATTCAGCTGTTCCATCAATGTCAAGAGCGTGACGCAAGACCGACGAAACGACCAGAGCCTGCAGAGCGACAACCGGCAGTGAAGCAGCGAACATCGGGAAGATGACGTCACGAGAGAGATCTACAGCGACGACTTGACTTGAACGAGATCTTCAGTAACAACTTTACGTGAAGCCACCCAACGACGACGGAAGGATGTTATCGGAAACGGACTAGATGATTTATCGCCACGGAGTGCCAACAATGAAATTTAAGTATATTTTTCTTTCACTTGGCACTTGATTGAGTTATAAAATGTTTTTTTTTCTGGAATAGATGAAGACGAAGAAGAAGCCTTATTGTGAATTATATAGTTAGCGATGTTTAATTTCTTGTTGAAACTTTAGAGTTCGATATTTATTTTTGAAAAGTGAAATTGTTGTAGTTCGAGTTCATACTTGTGTGAATAGAATTTTTTTTTGCATTCTTGTTCATCGAGGTTCTAGTTATTGTATTTACGTGAGTTAAAATGTATTTTTGTAGATTTTTTTCAGCTGACTGATAGCTGAAAATTTTGTAAGTCGATATTGAAAAGTTTAGAAATTGTAAAATGTTTCTGGATATGAATGAGAAGAGTGAAAGAGAATTAGTGATTTAAGAATTTGTATTGTAAAATAACGTGCATTCCAAAGTGAATTTATGTAAAAAAAAAGGAGATTCATGTAAAAGTTATTGGATGAAATGTTATCATCGTATATTATAAATTATTTACACTCTTTTTTCTTTATTCTTAGATACGATTTATGTATATGTGTTTAAATCTGTTCAGTGTCATCAGTGATATTTATGTGTCAATGATACGTAATTTTTGGATGACATTGGCAGTATTTATTGGTATATATAGATGATGACCATGATGATGACTGCAGAATTTTGTTTTTTTTGTGTACCTATTTGGAGCTGTCCCCAAATGGCCTAGTCTGATAACCGAGTTGTTACCAGCATAACTCCTTTGGGAGGGGGACGTTAGCTCTGAAGGGGGAGGTAACTAATGATTTTTTTATTTCAGCTAGATCGCGATTTCTGTGAATAGGAGAAGAATTAGCAGATGATTACAATCCCGCTTGTTTGTAAATTTTGAATTTTCTTAGCTTTGCGTATTTGAATGTAATTAGGAGGAGATAACGGTGTTCGAATACCCGTTTTTTGTGATTTAGGTGAAGATTTAGCTTCACATACTTTTTTGTGGTTAGGGGAAAAGCGGAAGTTATCACCCCGCTAGCATATGTAAAATCACTTTTTCTTTTCATCTTTTTAACATTTATTAGACTTAGTAAGATTAGGAGTTGATTAACCTATTTTTTTCTGTACAGTTCAAGATATGCCAATTTCGAGTTTGTATCAGAATGTGATACTAGTTAGACCGATGATGCTAGTATACAGTTAACTGTCACAGCCACTGGTATGTATTGACACTAGGTTAGCTGTTAATTACATATTTTTGTCAGGAGGAAAAGGGAGGAGGTACCTTTGGTTGTGCTGGAAAATTGTGTCAAAGTAAGAATAGTTCATCATATCAAAATTTGCGCTAGCATACTTTTACTTATTTATGTTCAGCCATGTGTAAATGACATAAGATGTGTCCTTTATTCAAAATTGCTCGTCAAAATTTGTTAGGTCAATCTTTTGACTCCCTTTGGAAGGGGGAGTTGTGATGCCCCACCGTTCACTTTTGCTTTACCTTAACCAGTTTTGTTTAATTTACATTATATTTATCATTTTGGGGATTTTTTATTTCCTTTTTGGCATCACAACGCTCACATCCAAGAGTTGTGAGTTGCGTACGCGCAACTCCGAACTTCCGACCGTAACCGTTAAAGCGCGTGCCAAGGACACGCCCCCTCTTGCGTCATAGCTTGCGTCGTTCGTCATTGTATGCAAATGTCTTTCCCGGCATGCGCCGGCCCATTGTCAAAAACCGTGACCTGCGAGTCACAGAGAGAGAGAGAGAGTCAGAGAGACTTAGAGAGAGAAGTAGAGAGAGAAGGAGAGAGATGTAGTAAGGTGCGTAGCACCAAGCACCGTGCGTGTAGCACAAGAGTTATGTTTTTTCATTGATGTCTTGGTGAGTTAATTATTTTGGAAATAAATCTATTTTGTTTTGTTATAAAACTTTTGAGTCTGTAGTTTTTTTTATCTTGAGCAACGCTAATTAAGGATCTTTTTTACATTAATTCTTATTAGTTGACAATCATTTTTGATTCTTACTTATGAACGCTCGCTGGTATTTGAACCCTAAATCAACTTATTCTACTTTTGGCAATTTGTTAATTATTGCCTGGCGCCCGTCTAAGCTATCCGGACATAAAACTTAAAGTATTTTGCATTTGTTTGGAGCGTTACAAAACTTTCTTCTAAATTTAATACTGATGTTTAAGAGTGCCTTCAAGAACTTTCAACTGAATCAGCATCAAGAAATCTGCAATATAAATTTAATTGTTGGTATACTCAGAAAAGTATTATCATCTACTTCAAGATGCTATTATGAAGCAACAAAGACACTGCCTTCAAGTGACAGATATTTGACTTGTTTATTGCATGTACAAAAATTCATATAATTAGAGATCTTGATCAATAGTCAGAAGTTCAATGGTTAGAGAACCCATCATCAGGAAGTTGTAGGTACATATCAAACTCAGCTCAAAACATTTCTTTGAAATTTTATATTGATGCGTAACAGCAACTTTATGACCCTTCAACTGAATCAGAATTGATATATTTATTAAGTAAGCTAAAAAATGAAAATGTTACTAAAAAATGTTTCCATTAAAAAGTTATAAAAGCTCTCAGCAAGGATTTTAAACAATTAGTCTTCTACAATATTACACAATTATGTAACAAAATTTTGTTAGTTAACTGAACTTGTCACACATAAATATACCTGTAGATAGGATGATGCATCACCACGTATTTGTTTTCATCCCATGGCCACTGGTTAGCCTGAAAGAATGAAATATGAACATCTAATGAATATGGGCTTTAATAAATTCATTGTTCATATACTATAAAATTAGGAAAAGGGAAAATCAACAATATTACTATTTTCTTTCACTGTTTGGAAACAGTAGTGACACCCTCCCCTTGAATTTTACCAATGGGGGAAGAGATGCTCAAATTTACAAATTTCTATTCACTAAAACTACTGTTACTCTATGGAATCTCAGGATATTAACTGGTTTTAAATCAATTGCATATCAACATGATTCCATTTTCATTGCCAACATGTTTTTTAAAGTTTCACATCTTTTCTAATATTGCCAGAAAAGAATTTACCTTATTCTCTCCAGTTCTTAGATTTTTGGATCTTTTCCATTCACTTAACTCATATTTAATTTCTGGATGCCTTGACAGGAGGCTACCATCCCAACAGCTATCCAGTGGGTAGCCTCCCCCAACCTTCTCTGAGCCTTCAGGGTCCTTGTGACAGGGTCATTTAGATCATTGTGGACAAGAAAGTGCCACTAAGAGGTAAAACAACCCAATCCCTATTTAATTTCTTTGGCAAGACTCCCTTTGATTTCACATTTCTTGCTGATTTAATCACTGAGTTCTGACATTATTTTACCCAATTCTGACATATTCATCATCTTTTGGACAATGAGACAATTCACTGCATAGATTTTCCATCAAACTCCAAGTGCACAAAAAAATTGCTGCTCAGTTGTGTCATTAATGTGAGAAGCATCACTTTCACAAAAGAATTATCTTCAGCTACATTACCAATCTTTATTAGAATGTAACAAATCTAAATGAGAATATACTAAAAATAGCATCTGAACAGTTTTACTAGAAAATATTTCTAGTGATTGCAGAATGTGACTGCAATGACCCATCTATGACCGGCCACAAATTTTCTATAAGGGGATCAATGGCTGAAGTCAAATATGGCACTCCTACAGTTCCAGAGTTCAGCAGTGCACTTGGACTGAGACAAGTAGCACCTCTTATCATTTTGTATTGAAGTAATGATCATTTTTAAAACTTTGATGAATTCTATTTAAAAAAAAATCTACATTCATTACTAAATTGTAGAAGCTGGTTGGTTGGTTGTTTAGGGTTTTATGGTGCATCAGCAGCTAAGGCTATATGACACACAAAAGACTAAAGACACAGAACCCGTAACAAAAATTTAAAAACTAACAACAAAAAGCAGAACAAAACCCATAAAAGTAAAAAGCAACAATTATAAAATACATAAACAACAAAAAACAGGTGTATAAACAACATGTAAAATAACATGAGATATACAGCAAAATAAAAGCTATCTAAGTGTAAAAGACCCAGGGCAAAGATATAGTATTAAAATAACAGACAGAATTAAAGTTGAGTAAAATAACCCATATAATGCAAAAAAGACAAAAAAAAAAAGGTGGAAAAAGCGAATGATCTAAAAGAAAGATGTCCAAGTGTAAGAGGCTCAGAAGTAATATTGGGGTAGTTAAAATACATATGGCGTTCCAAGTTGAAACATGGACATTCAATTAAAATATGTTTCAAGGCTAAAGTGGTATCACAAAGTTCTCACTCTGGTTTGCTGTCCAACCACAGAAATTAATGTGTAACAAATGGAAAAAATGAATGGAAAAAAAAACACCTAAGTGGAAATCGTAGAAGCTGCACAGACCAGACAAGGGTATTTTAGCATTCTGAACCCTCATCATTGTGGATCCTCCTAGGAGCAAGACTTTTTCAATAATTCATATTTTGCATATTAGTGTTACATTGGATACTAAGTATAATGCAAGTGGACATCAATATCACTCATGAGATAT
Source organism: Ryuthela nishihirai (assembly GCA_038380435.1). Classification (NCBI taxonomy): domain Eukaryota; kingdom Metazoa; phylum Arthropoda; class Arachnida; order Araneae; family Heptathelidae; genus Ryuthela; species Ryuthela nishihirai. The sequence goes on along the minus strand of JAWZYU010000019.1, from coordinate 64,768,277 downwards.
CACCTTTAATTAAATCATGAAAACAAAACACATAACATTAAGCAAATTATATTCATGCTGGAATGTTTTTCAAGTGCTACAGGGTAATCTGGAAATGTATGTCATAAATCAGGGCATGAAACTGGGTCAAAAAGGTCTAGTAAGCATAGTGATTAAAATGCATCATTACAGATATACAGCTTCTAAACTATTCATCCTGTGAGGAGGGGTTCCTACATTGGCATCATTGGACACAAAGCCAGCTGCAACTTGCTGTTGCCTGAGCTTGGGAAAAATGCTTATGTACTCCTTAGTATTAGTTGATTATTTATAGAATGTATTATGTATTTTGCATTGTATTTATCCATGCTTCAAAATTATCATACTGAAAAAAATACTTTAATAAGTTTATGTTTATAAAAGTATTAATTGAATTATTATGTTTGTTTGATTTTTATAAGTTTATATATTTTTTTAAAATATGTCTATTTGCATGAAATATATTATTTTATGTTTACTTTCTGCATTTTTCTCAGGTAATAAATTAGTTATTCAATAATAATAATATATTTCATTGAAAAAAATGACTCACATCATTCAAAAAGTATGATTACTCAAAATGTATGAGGTAAGCAAATGCTAGAGGTAAAAGAATGTCACATGGCCAGGAAATCATATAAAAAAAATAAATACCTCCTCAAGCAGCTGCTTGCCACAGAGGTCTGACAGGAGCCTGTCAGTTTAATACACCATATACAAATAAGAAAACAACTAGAGAATGAGATGGGAATGAGGTACATGTATTACAGCTGGCTTGCAGAAACATATCTGCTAAAATTCATATGGCAACAAGTGCACCAAAGTACAACTAAAATATCCAAGTATTATGGCACCAAGCATGCAAAAGTAGCTCCCTGAAATTGTACATGGCACCCATCCTGAATGGGTTAAATAATTCACTGAATTGTTACAGCAATAATATTTCCGAGAATTCAATATTTTTAACAGAAGGAATCAACATTTACATAACCAACCATCAATTCAAGTGCATCAACATGTACCAGAATGTAGACTGGCAAAATGTTGGTAGCAAAATAATGCCAAATCAAGAAGAGAATTCTGTTTCAACACTATCTGCTCAACAAAACTGCGAGATATGAAACCAAAGATCAATTTGCCAAAATTACTCGTTTGATAAAACAGACAGAGCATTTTTTTTTTTACATTTGATAATAAACAGAGCATTTTTTACTGTGGCAAAATCTATTTATTTGCCTTTTGATGACTACTCAAGCCTTTGCACTTTTTTTCCTGAAATGGAGAGGCTAGAGATCATGTGGCTATTAATATTATATTTACAAAGACAGCTAGAACAGCAATTTGAAACACACACAAAAAAATACTTAAAAGATTGCTCTGGTATATCAATTATAACAGACTATTTCCTTCTTTTTGCAATTACAGAGCTTAGTTAAGCTGTCATAAAGATATGTATGCAGTACAGGAAGTTGCAGCAATCAAGAAATAATTTTGTGCAAAAAACGAGTTTCACTGATGAGTGGGATATCCCACTCATGATGTTCCCCAATTTCCAATTGAGTTTCACCAATGATGCATGAATTGAGAAAAATTCCCAATTTTCCAATTTCACCAATGAGTTTCCCAATCATTGGTGAAACTCATTTTTTCCACAAAATTATTTCTTAAATTATATGTCCACAGGTAATCTGAAAATTTACTATTAAGTTGCTGTAAATTGTCTCAGTCAGTGGGAGTGCCCAAATAGAATGTTCCATCAGCTGCCTATGAAATGAAGTTATCTATTCTTATATAGAAATCACACTTACTGAAAAGGGAATTTGCTATTTTTCATTTCATTGAACTTAGTGAAAGAACTGTCTTCAAAAGGTTAATTTTATTATGAACTTTACAGGTTTGGCATTTCTATTAAAAGATTAGAGCAATTTTTTTTTTCAAATTCTACTTCAAATTTTAATATACAAAATTCATTTGTGACTGAAAAAGTCTTAACATTTTGATCATAAGTCATGATCATCTTTGAATGCTCCAATTACAAGAGCATCTGATCATGAAATAAAGTCAAAACATTAGGATTCATTAATCATAACTGAATTCTCTATCTTAAGTTTTGAATAAGAATTTGGAAAAGATTAGTAATATAAAATATTCATAAATACAGTGGGTTCGGGTGAGCTTTCACTGTTCTCTGAAATTTGCCCCAATGGAGCAGGATCACAATTTTCACATAATGAAATTTAAAAGCAACACCAGATAAATTTTGTCAAAGTTTGTTTACTCACCTTTCTTTTACTTCTGAGCACAACTTTTACACCATCTACTGATACAGTGATGCTAACCTTTTTCTTTTTCATGGATTTTGCCTTAAACTCATACTGGAAAGAAAAAAAAAGTTATACACATTAAAAGCAATAATTCATAAAGCCATATAAGGGGAAAATAAAGCTTAGAATCACAAAATTCTTTCTGTGTTAGCTTACCCTTATTCTCCGCATGGCTGCCACAATTTCTACCCGACTACCTGGTCTAGGGACATCTAGTGATCCAATGTACTGTAATATATCATATGTACATTAAAGTTAAAAATTTCAGTGTATTATGCATATAACACTGAAGAAGTACAAAGTTTTTTCAACATTTCATTACATATTACATTTACTAGTTGATCAACATCATATTTCTTTTTCCTGAAGTCAATGGAACATTGGTTAAGTAAAAAAAAATATTCAAACTCCTTTTAATACCACTAATGAACCTAGTTTTCCTCAAGCTGTTTTAAAACCATTATTAAGATGTGTAATCATTGCTGCTCTGATTGCAACTTCAATCGAGAAAAAAAAGGCAATCATTCTACCCGTGCATCATTAGAACTTTTACAATTTAAGTTGAAAAGCACCAAATTTCAGTTTCAAAAAGAAGTTCATCTGATTCCTTCGTTGCACAAATTGTTATTGACTGCTTAGCTTAATGTTTTGAAAATAAGTTCCATTGCACTTTCTTTAATCCTCTATTTTTTATTATTTAACACAAAAAAAGACAAGACTGAATCTGAGTTAAGACCTCCAAGTGGTTAAAAGAACCGAGAATAACTCTCATTAAAATTAAGCCTATCACAAGTTATTAACTTGAAAGCATAAGTAATAAGCACCCCAAAAATTTTTTTTTAATGTGAATGAAATTTTAACAGTGCAAATGTAAAGAACAAAAGTGAACAGTTCAACTTTGCACTGTTTTAGTAACATTCATTGATTTTTCACTTTTTTTTTCATATTGTGAGCATTACCTTAATGTGTATGAGGAATTATAATCATAGATGATAATCACAGCATTACCTGCTGCTCTTTTGGCTTTGATAAATCAATAAATATTTTACAGAAAAAATTTTCGCCAACATATGGGATTTGAACCCGCATCTCTCCAGAAACATGCCAGAGTATTCTTCCAGTTGAACTAATACCAACTCTGTGATAGAGTTTAGTCTTAAAATTAGTGAAAAAAAAAAAAGTCAGAGCTGGCATTAGTTCAACTGGAAGAATACTCCGACATGTTTCTGGAGAGACAAGTTCAAATCCCGTATGTCGGCAAAAAAAAATTTCCACAAAATATTTATTGATGAGGAATTATGCTATTTACTATACTTTGGACTTAGCACTGATATTAATTCTGGTTCTTAGGTCTATTATTTTCGATGTGGGAAGCAGGAGGTGGAGTGAAATTTACTCTGAATAATGACCTTAGTAAAAAAAAGGTTTAAAGATTTAAATGAAAAAAAATAAATGCCCCCTCAAGCATCTGCTTGCCACAGAGGTCTGACAGGAGCTTGTCAGTTTATATGCCATAGTAGAAGGTCTGAAAGGTTGGCAGGACCTCAGCAGAAAAACACCACAAACATCCATGCCTTACCCGGGGCTCGAACCCAGGTCCCTTAGATCAGTAGCCAAGCGCACTAACCACTCAGCCATGGGACGGCTAGCATACCATTTATTTCAAAAACACAATTATGCACATTTTATTTAATTCACCAATTTCATCGAATTTTTGTAAACAATGGGATCAGGGATGTGAAGATTACTAAATTTAGTTAAGATCATAACGATGACAACAAACGTAGAATACCACTGTGATGCCCCATCGTTCATTTTTGCTTTACCTTAACCAGTTTTTGTTTAATTTACGTTATATTTATCATTTTGGGGATTTTTATTTCTTTTCGGCATCACAGCACTCGTTTTCAAGTTTCTAGGAGTTGCGTACGCGCAACTCCGAACTTCCGACCGTAACCGTTAAAGCGCGTGCCAAGGACACGCCCCCTCTTGCGTCCTTCGTCATTGTATGCAAATGTCTTTCCCGGCATGCGCCGGCCCATTGTCAAAACCGTGACCTGCGAGTCACTTAGAGTCACTGAGAGTTGTGTAGGAGAGAACTTAGCACTTGAGAGAAGCACTTGAGCACTTGAGAGTTGTAGAGCACTGAGAGCAGAGTTGTAGAGAGAGCAGAGAGATGTAGTAAGGTGCGTAGCACCGTGCGTGTAGCACAAGAGATGTTTTTTATTGATGTCTTGGTGAGTTAGTTATTTTGGAAAAAAATCTATTTCGTTTTGTTACAAACTTATGAGTCTATAGTTTTTTATCTTGAGCAACGCTAATTTAGGATCTTTTTTTTACATTAACTCTTATTTTGTTAAGAATCGTTTTTGACTCTTACTTATGAACGCTCGCTGGCATTTGAACCCTAAATCAACTTATTCTACATTTTGGCAATTTGTTAATTATTGCCTGGCGCCCGTCTAAGTTATCCGGAGCATAAAACTTTAAATATTTTGCATTGTTTGGAGCGTTACACCACAGTGCCATAAACAGCTCATATACAGTATAAAGAGACTAATCGAAGGCTTTTTGCATGGACCAACTTGAAGTAAGTCACTTAGTATTTTAAGAAAATCAACTTAATCTTACCTAAACAAATTAACTGGCTTAATTGTAAAACAATAAATGTGTACAAATTTTAAAACTAAACTTATCAAGCACACACTTTTTAACCTTAAATTGATCATTCCCTTAATTGACAAATGGAATGAATTTTTTTTTGGCTTTTTTGTTGTGTTTAAATTGAATTATGAAATGTTCTGCTACTTTAATTCTTTTTACCAACACATAACAGTAGCTCATTTTGACCCATATTTAATGTTGAATAATGCATTTAAAAAAAAATCTTCTGGATATTGGAAACACTGTAAATATATGTCTGAATACCCATCATATTATGGTACATAATCATTTCATCATCATCATCCTCAAGCAGCCATGGGCTACAGAGGTCCAACCAGACCGCACAGTTTAATTCTCCAAGCATATCTGTCCTGAGCTACATTTGCTGCATCTGGCCACTGTACACCAGAAAGACGGCCACTGTACAGAATTGTGCACTGGCCACTGTACAATTCTCTAAAGGTCCTGTTTGACATTGTCTGCCCACCGCATCCTAGGTCTCTCCCTCCTTCTGAGGCCTCTAGGCACACTGTTCATAACCCTATTCGCCAATCTATAATTATCCATATGGGCAACATGGCCAAACCAGCGGAGTCTCTCTCTGCACAATATGCTGCTTAAAGGAGGTTGCAGACTCCTTTGCCTAACCTCATCATTAGTTACAAAGTTAAACCACCTAATACCCAAGATACTGTGTAAGCATCTAGAATCAAAAGCATCTAGTTTCCTGTTAGCTTGTTTACACAGCATCCAAGTTTCACTACCATAACTAACCCTAGAAAGAACCAAACTATTATACAGTCTAATTTTAGGCTTTAAGTGTATATGCCTATTTCTCCACAATCTCCATAGATTCTTAAAAGTCCCGGCAGCAATACCTATTCGTCTGTTAATCTCATGCCGCACATCACCAGTATCAGTTACGTAGCTCCCAAGGTAATTAAACTGTGACACCTGCTCAAGACTGCAACCATTCAGATTAACTGAATCACAACCTGCCTGACTAATTTTCATCACTTTAGTTTTCTCTCTGTTTATAACCAAACCTACCCTACTACCAGTCTCATCAACAGCTCGAATGAAAGAGTTCATCTCATCAACATCATTTCCCAAAAGGGCTAAATCATCAGCATAATCTAAATCAGAAATTTTCGTATCTCCAGCCCATTTAAGGCCAAAAGCTTTCCCTTGAAGTGAATTTCGCATAACATAATCAACAACCAAACTAAAGAGAAAAGGAGACAAAATGCACCCTTGTCGAACACCAGAAGTAATGCTAAACCAATTGCTACAAGACTTACCAACTCTCACACATGACTCAGTGTTATTATAGAGAGCTTTCATTATGTTAACTAACTTGTCTGGTATACCATATGATCTCACAATCAACCACAAATTATGACGATCAACAGAGTCGAAAGCCTTTTTGAAATCAACAAAGCTAGCAACCAAAGGTTTCTGAAACTCTAAACACTTCTCAAGAATCTGCCTAAGTGAAAATATCTGATCTACACATCCCCTACCACTTCTGAATCCACATTGCTCGTCACGCAATTGCCTGTCAACCAGATTCTTAATTCTATTAAGCACAATCATGGAAAGAACTTTACCTGGAACAGAGAGTAGGCTGATACCCCTATAGTTATCACAAGAACTGCGATCACCTTTTTTGAAAATAGGGATAATAATAGCTCTGGTAAAATCTTTAGGAACCATGCCTTTATCATAAAAGTTATTCAAAATTTCAGTCATCCAAGTGGTAACAGAAACATTCCCAGCTCTAAGCATTTCCATAGTAATTTCATCTACCCCTGGGGATTTATGAAGTTTAAGTTTAGAAATAGCCAAACTAACTTCAGATTGTGTTATAGGGCCAGCATTAAAGCCAACAATGCATCTATCATCATTGCAAACAATGGGAGTAGAATTAACCACATTGTTTAGAACATCACTGAAATGCTCAGCCTACCTAGCCATGACAGAATCCTCACCTTCTATAACTTTACCTTGTTTATCCTTCAATCCCTGTATACCTGTTCGTTTTCTACCACACAAAACATTAACTATCTGATACAGCTCTCTGCTGTTGTGCGTTCTAACTGCTTCCTCAGCTTTGACAGCAAGGCCATCAAGCCAAAGATTCTTATCAGTAGCTAACTGATCCTTTACACGTTTATTAAGTTCTTTGTAATGCTTTCTATTAGGACTAGTAGGGTACTGATTAAGGACATTCCTGCAGTTCCTTCTTTCTGAAATAAGCTCAAGTGCCTTATCACTTAAATAATTCTGTCTCCTCTGCTCCTTTGTCCTAAAAGAGTACTGTTAATTCCAAAAAAGCCTGCTTAAAATGGCCCCATTCTTCCTCAACTTCAGTAGTAAGCAAACTATGACTGTCATTATGACTAAGTAACCTATCATGGTAAGCTTTAGCTATAACTGGGTCTTTCAGAGCTTCAGTATTAAAGGTAAATTTTTTAACCCTAGCACAACACTTTTTAAGTTTAAGTTGCAAGACACTTTTAACAAGGTAATGGTCAGATCCAATTTCAGCTCCCCTATATGCCCTGGTATTTCTAACAGAACTAGCCCATTTGCTGTTAATTAATATATAATCAATCATATTCCTATGCAGCCCATCAGGTGAAACCCATGTGTATTTATGTATGTCGCGGTGTTTGTAATATGTGTTAGTTATTCTGAAACCATTGAGTTTACTTACCTGCAGGAGACGTTGCCCATTGCAGCTACCAATGCCAAAAGGGCCTGTCACCCCTCCCCAAAGGTCAGAGTCAGTACCAACTTTGGCACTGAAGTCACCAAGAACAAGGGTAATACATCCTTTCTTGACAGAATTCAAAATATCCTGAAGTTGTCGTAAAGTTTTTCACATTGCAGATCAGTGGTGCATATAGATTTTCTTGTTTTTTAAAATTTGTCTCCGAGATTATTTAGTTCTGAGAGCTTTTCCAAAATGCAGAATGGCAGTGCATTGTTTCAGATTTTCTTGTTTTTTTAGATGTGTTGCCTCCAATGAGATAATTTAGTTCTGGGGACTTTTTTTTTTATAATGCTGATTGGTGGTGCATTGTTCTGGATTTTCTTGCTTTTAAGATTTGTTGTCTTTGATTAATTTTGGTGTTTTAGTTAGGCAATTTTTGTATGTGTGACTTGTTTAAATAATTTAATTTTTGGGAATGTATTTGTAGAATGTTTTAAATATTAGGTAAAATGGGGTGTGTGTGATTAATTTGTAGTATGTGAGAAGGCAATTGTTTTGTTAACATGGTTTGTGTGTAATAATTGAAGTTGTCTAATATTTGAAGATTTATTTGTTACATAGCGTCTAAAATGAAAATTATCATTGCCATGGTAACAGTACACTGTGTTTGGACATAAACCCAAATTATCATTGCCATCATAATGAAAAAAAAAACTTTATTGTAGAAATCACCATTTGGATTAGGGTCTATGGGATTGTGGGAATGATCTAAAAGTACCATTTTGCTATGTTACATAAAATGAAGGTGCCTGAAGCTGTAAAGTATATTTCTTTAATTTTTTTACTGGTAAACATACAATAACACAAACCAACATAATTTTTTCAAAAAAGCACTGGAGATATGCACTTTAAAAAAAATGCACCATGGACTAAATAATATAATCAGATAAAACACTTCTCACTAACAACTAATGGTGTTCATAAGCCACATGGTTTGAACATATCCATATCTGTGCACCTTGATTGACTCGCACTTCAATAGGCTTAACGTGAGATAATAGCAGGAATGGATCTAGAAAAATATTGAGGGTCTAAAAGATGCAATTGAGAGAAAAAAAAATGCAGGAGGGGGGAAAGAAACTGGATTTCCAAGACACTATAACATTTCCCCCTCTGCATTACAAATCTTTAAAAAAAATTCTTGTATGTAGTAGGTGTTTTGTTGATTATGGCAAGAAAATGGCAAAAGATTAAAACGTGGAGAATTTATGAAGTGGTAAAAATTAGAAAGTTTCTTGTGGGAGTTTAGGAGAATAGTTTTTTTAGAAAACATGTACAGTGGGGTTCCAGAGAATCTAATGTAGTGGGGGTGATAAATCTGTGAGGAAAGAATGTTTGAAGGTTTTGCCTTTAAGAGTGGACATGGCAGTTGTAATGAGTACATGTATCTGCTTACAGTAGTCAGAGACAACAAATTAACTGGTTATTATTAGTTATTTATAATTATTAGCATATTATAGGGATACATTAATTTTTTTAGATATTGATTACTTTTCCTTAGTGTTATAAACATGATTTATTGGGAATATTTGGAAACATTCGGTGGCTTTTTTTTACATGGAAATTATTCTACTATTTTTGATTAAGAAGTTTAATATGGGTTTTTAATTACTGAAAGTGTTGGGTTGTTTTACCTCTGAGCAACACTTTTCTGCACACAATGGGTTAAATAGCCAGGTCACAAGAACCCCGAAGGCTCAGAGGTTTGGGGAGAGAACACACTGGGCAGATGTTCGGGAACACTGTAGCCTCCCATCAAGGCCATACAGCATTACTGAAAGTGTTAGGTAAACATATTAATGGGTGTAGAAATCTAAGAGTTGTGAGAAATATTACAGTTTGGAATGACACTGGGTTGTGTTTAAAATGCAAATTATAGCTAACCTGATAATGGTACAATGTGTTTACCATAAATCCAAATTACTGTTACCATGGAAATGAAAAATAAACTTTTTTGAAACTGCTGTTAGCATGTGCAGGGTTGTGGGAATGATTGAAAGTACCGATATATGTTGTGTTAAAAAAAAAATGTTGCCCAAGGACTGTAAAAGTGAATTTCTGCCACATTTTTAATTACAATCTAAGAAACTTTCATAATTTGAATAGTGTTAGTAATGTATTTACTTAACCTAATGCTATATGTCACCTTTACAAGAAATGAACTTATTGTAACTTTGGTATATTTTACATAATGATAAAATTATTGATGAAATATACAAAATGAATGAACTATTATTTTGCAGTTTGGGTTACTACGAAAATTATAGATTCAAGTTCAGGTTACGTCCTTTCCCAGTTAATGGGCTTCGCCGCAATACTCTTCTGCACTGTAGCCGATTTGCTGACAGTATTATTAAAAATAACACCTTAAGGAAAGAAAGCGTATAATTCTGGAATTTTTTTTAAATAATGCTGTGGGCTGTATCTTAAAAATGCAAAAATCAGTAGGAATATTAAAAAAATGCTTTAGGAGCTACCTGCTGATGGCAGCCATTTCACATATATTTGTGACAGTCAATTTATACGTTTTCAAAGCCCTTGTTGATTTTGACAATTATCTGACTGCTGCATTACAAAAAAAAAATCATTTGTTTTGGTGTTTTTTTTTACAGTGTGGCAGACAATTTACTTGGAAATCTGAATCGGTATTGTCCTAGCAGTTAACACCACAGAGCTTTCTGTTACATAACATACAGTTAAAGGACACATAACTTTTAATGTTTAGACAAAAACACAAATAGAAAATAATGATTTAATCTCTGGAATATAAATGACTAAAATAAAATTGTTGGTTATTTTGCAATTTGGGTACAGGAAAGTACATAGCCTAAACTGCAACCTAGAATTTCCACAGTAACCTAAACTGCAAACACTGAACTATTAAAATATGCATAAAAATTTATTCACTTTGTTTTCCAGCATATTGGTTTTTAAGACATGCAGGATATAATGTTCTCACTTTATTTAGAAATATGACCGATATTTTAGAAATTTAGCAGGTAAAGGTAATGTAAAAATGCATTTTCAAGGAAAATACAAACTCTTACTTTTGCATGAAATGTAATTCCATGTTGAAATGCTTCTTCATTATACAGCGGGATTCTGCTATCATAGGCATCATCACTAACCAAGTTATACTGTTTCTTTGATGGCATTATTCACAATGCACAGTAGCACTTACAAATACATTATTCATCTAAAAGCAAAAGTCTCATCTTCTAAAATCAATCTACCATGCAATGGTAACCATATTTACAGTTTGAAGCAATGTTCAGCACTATAGTTTCTTCATTTCACCTGGCAAAAATATCAGCTTATTACCAAATGCAACACAGATGGATTTTTTTTTTATTTTTACCTAGATGATATATCAGCCAAAGATGTCAATTTATCCTGCTTACATTGCTGGTCAGTGTTCTCCAATTATTATGATTCAGAACAATTAAATAGCAAATCATTTTCTCTTCAAAATGCTTTATTCTTCAGGAATCCGTAATAACAACTTCCTACACTAGTCAAAAATAAACTTCACATTAAGCCAGCTAAGGTGTGGCAACTTTACACACCAGAATGCTTACAAAATTTCAAGCCAAAATACACAGCTTTAAAATTAATGAGAAAAATTATCACACATAATTTTGGAAAAAATTATATCCATTCCTCTCTATTAACGTTTTAAAAGAAAATAATCTAGAAGTTCCTATGTTAATCGGCAGTTGACAATCGAAGCAATACATTTATCGGCTCGAAGCTTGATGATGTTTGATAATCATGATTAAGAGAATAGTACTTTTTCTTTTAACATTACAGAGCATAACACCTAATACCTGCAGCCTTTTCTGTAGTTACCATTGTCAAGAGTCTTGGCTAAGTAACACACCCCGTACTTGGAAACTTTTTTGGGCCAAATGCTTCACATCTGACCTCGAACGAGCTGCGATTACAGGCATGTAATTATTCATGCATGCCTTTGAAAAATACTACCAATATCAACAGTAGGTTAAGTTGTCTACTGATTTCCATAAGAAAAGGAGTTTTCAGCATAATTCAATTTTTGTTCATCGAAGTTTCTAAGTAGTACAATTTTATCAAACTTCTCTGATGAACAGGATTTTGTTGCCATTACTACAAGGAACGGTTTCATTAAGCTCCTGCGACTGCGCATTTCATGAGGTGAGGAAAGTACATTTTGATTTTCAAACTTGTATTTTTGAACTAAGGATTAAAAACGTCTAAAAAAATTCAAATAAAAAATATTAAACGTTCATAAATGGTCTGAGAGTAAGCAAAATATTTGGTAAACTTAAAACTTCATCTTTTAAATTTATCTTTAGAGTAAAATCTACTTTATTGAAAGTTTTGAAAATTATCTAGTTTTGTTACTGAATTATTCTTTACAATGTGTAATATAGTAAAAAAAAATTAACAATATGCTAAAGCTGCATTGACTTTTAATGTTGTTTTCCGATTGTTTCTTCCTAACAAATTAAAATGATTTAGTATAGGAGTATTCTGGGTTAATTTCTCGTTTTCATACTAGTTAATAGGGATAGGGTCTGTAAATGGTAGCTAGGTAGTCACTGGAAGGAGAGCTATGCACCAATCCCTGTGATGATGCATAGAACCGGCCAGGCCTATCACCTAATGTCCGACCCCGCCTTCTCGTGGTGCAGACCGTTAGTACCTTTCAAAAGAGATACTCTCTTGTGGAAGTGAACGGAAGGGGAGGGCTGCAAGATTAGTGTGGCCTACTGATCTGGACAACTATGGCTACTTTTCTTTTTTTTCTACCCTGCTGAGGAGTGGTCAACCACACAGGGTCCTGGTGCTGACCATATAAACCCACTGGACAGATATATGGCCCTGAGCTTGATTATGGATCCTGATTTTGCTGCACTGGTGGGCTTCTGTGGAGGGAAAATCTTCCGCTGTGTTTTCTGTTTGTTTGTGGGTTGACAGCCCCAAGTGAATAGATTCACAGGATATGTTTATCAGCTGGTGGATAATCCTGAGCAGAGGTCATCGCAGGTACCTGAACTATTTGCTTCTATTGGCATCGTCAAATTCTACATTGGAGGAAGTCTTCCAGTGTAGATGGGTTCAGCCTTTAGTGGTGGGGGAACGGGTCTTTGCCCCATGTCTGCGATTAGGGGGCTGTTTGATATTGTCTGCATTCCCTCTCTCAATAAACATAGTTTCTTTGAACATCTCACTAACCATTTTCTCTCCATAGGTAGTTGGAATGTGAGGACTCTGCACAGAGCTTTTTCTCTTGATGTCCTCACACAAGAATTCCACCATTATAATTTAGATATTCTCGGCTTGCAAGAGACCAGATGGACAGATAAAGGTCAGATTCTTAAAAATAATCTTAAATTTCTCTTTTCAGGGAGGGACGACAATAAGCATCACCAAGGCGTGGGTCTGTTTCTCAGCAGACACGCTAGTGATACTCTTCTAGGATATGAGTGCATTAATGAAAGGTTTCTTACAGCAAAATTTCAGACAAGCATTAATGACTTGAATGTTATCTGCTGTTATGCCCCCACAGAGGATGTCGATGAGAAGGATAAGTTTTACGGCCAACTTCAGGATATTTTGAATTCTGTCAAAAAAGGAGATACTACCCTTGTTCTAGGTGACTTCAATGCCAAAGTTGGTACTGACTCTGACCTTTGGGGAGGGTTGATTGGCCCTTTTGGTATTGGTAGCTACAATGGCAATGGGCAACGTCTCCTACAGGTAAGTAAACTTAATGGTTTCAGAATAACTAACACATATTACAAACACCGCGACATACATAAGTACACATGGGTTTCGCCTGATGGGCTGCATAGGAATATGATTGATTATATATTAATTAACAGCAAATGGGCTAGTTCTGTTAGAAATACCAGGGCATATAGGGGAGCTGAAATTGGATCTGACCATTACCTAGTTAAAAGTGTCTTGCAACTTAAACTTAAAAAGTGTTGTGATAGGGTTAAAAAATTTGCTTTTAATACTGAAGCTCTGAAAGACCCAGTTGTAGCCAAAGCTTACCATGATAGGTTACTTAGTCATTATGACAGTCATGGTATGCTTACTACTGAAGTTGAGGAAGAATGGGATCATTTTAAACAGGCTTTTATGGACACTAACAGTACTCTTTTAGGAAAAAAGGAGCAGAAGAGACAGAATTATCTGAGTGATAAGGCACTTGAGCTTATTTCGGAAAGAAAGAACTGCAGGAATGTCCTTAATCAATACCCTACTAGTACTAATAGAGAGCATTACAGAGAACTTAATAAACGTGTAAAAGATCAGTTAGCTGCTGATAAGAATCTTTGGCTTGATGGTTTGGCTGACAAAGCCGAGGAAGCACAACAGCACAACAGACAGCACAACAGCAGAGAGCTGTACCAGATAGTTAATGTTTTGTGTGGTAGAAAACGGACAGGTATACAGGGATTGAAGGATAAACAAGGTAAGGTTGTAGAAGGTGAGGATTCTGTCATGGCTAGGTGGGCTGAGCATTTCAGTGATGTTCTAAACAATGCGGTTAGTTCTATTCCCATTGTTTGCAATGATGACAGATGCATTGGTGGCTTTAATGTTGGCCCTATAACACAATCTGAAGTTATTTTGGCTGTTTCTAAACTTAAACTTCATAAATCCCCAGGGGTAGATGAAATTACTACAGAAATGCTTAGAGCTGGAAATGTTTCGGTTACCACTTGGATGACTGAAATTCTGAACATCTTTTATGATAAAGGCATGGTTCCTAAGGATTTTACCAGAGCTATTGTTATCCCTATTTTCAAAAAAGGTGATCGCAGTTCTTGTGATAACTATAGGGGTATTAGCCTACTCTCTGTTCCAGGTAAAGTTCTTTCCATGATTGTGCTTAATAGAATTAAGAATCTGGTTGACAGTCAATTGCGTAATGAGCAATGTGGATTCAGAAGTGGTAGGGGATGTGTGGATCAGATATTTTCACTTAGGCAGATTCTTGAGAAATGTTTAGAGTTTCAGAAACCTTTGGTTGCTAGCTTTGTTGATTTCAAAAAGGCTTTCGACTCTGTTGATCGTCATAATTTGTGGTTGATTGTGAAATCATATGGTATACCAGACAAGTTAATTAACATAATGAAAGCGCTCTATAATAACACTGAGTCGTGTGTGAGAGTTGGTAAGGCTCGTTTCATTATGTAGATAACATAATGAAAGCTCTCTATAATAACACTGAGTCGTGTGTGAGAGTTGGTAAGGCTTGTAGCAATTGGTTTAGCATTACTTCTGGTGTTCGACAAGGGTGCATTTTGTCTCCTTTTCTCTTTAGCTTGGTTATTGATTATGTTATGCGAAATTCACTTCAAGGGAAAGATTTTGGCCTTAAATGGGCTGGAGATATGAAAATTGCTGATTTAGATTATGCTGATGATTTAGCCCTTTTGGCAAATGATGTTGATGAGATGAACTCTTTCATTCAAGCTGTTGATGAGACTGGTAGTAGAGTAGGTTTGGTTATAAACAGAGAGAAAACTAAAGTGATGAAAATTGGTCAGGCAGGCTGTGATTCAGTTAATCTGAATGGTTGCAGTCTTGAGCAGGTGTCACAGTTTAATTATCTTGGGAGCTATGTAACAGATAATGGTGATGTGCGGCATGAGATTAACAGATGAATAGGGATTGCTGCCGTGACTTTTAAGAATCTATGGAGAGTGTGGAGAAATAGGCATATACACCTAAAGACTAAAATTAGACTGTATAATAGTTTGGTTCTTTCTAGGGTTAGTTATGGTAGTGAAACTTGGACACTTTGTAAACAAGATAACAGGAAAGTAGATGCTTTTGATTCCAGATGCTTACGCAGTATCTTGGGCATTAGGTGGTTCAAGTTTGTAACTAATGATGAGGTTAGGCGAAGGAGTTTGCAACCTCCTTTTAGCAGCATATTGTGCAGAGAGAGACTCCGTTGGTTTGGCCATGTTGCCCGTATGAATAATTATAGATTGGCGAATAGGGTTATGAACAGTGTGCCTAGAGTTCTCAGAAAGAAGGGGAGACCTAGGATGCGGTGGGCAGACAATGTCAAACAGGACCTGGTTAGAATTGGTGTTCAGTGGCCAGATGCAGTAGATGTAGCTCAGGATAGACTTGCTTGGAGAACTAAATTGCACTGTCTGGTTGGACCTCCGTAGCCCATGGCTGCTTGATGATGATGATGATGATGATGATGATGATGATGATGATGATGATGATGATGATGATGATGATGATGATGATGATGATGATGATGATGATGATGATGATATTTTAAATAAAATTTTCACAGTGGCAAAAATTTGCAAGTGGTGAACGCTAAGGAACATTATTTTATATTGTCATTGTCAGGTAGGTGTTATGAGAAAATTAAACATGAATTTGTCAGAGATAGGATCATCCTGGGCAAAAAAGATAATGAGGGCTTAGTGCTAAATGACTCAATTTATTTTCCAAGTGATCTAAAACAATTATGGTATTTGCTTTTTTCCCCCCGCTATCATTCCAGATGTTAAAATTCTCAACTGGGTAGTTTTAGCCAGAATTCATTTACAGCCCATTCTCAAATGTAGTATTTAGCGTTTCAAAATTTGAATGCATAGAAAATACCACGCTAAAATTGCGACTTCAAGGTACGATTCTTATCAAACATGTATATCTATTTTAACACATATATCATTGTTTTTCGCAATATGAATGAGTAATAAACATATTTAAAGTAATCGTTTAAAACCATTTGAATACGATATTACCAAGGTAGCAACCTCTACCAACCCTAGATGGTCTGGCTTTTTGCCCTAAATGAACATGGCCGCTGAAGCGTTCAAATTGTCTCGCAATGGCCGCCATATAAGCAGTCTATGTATTCTAGGTCGTTGCCCCCAAGGGTTCAGAGAAGATTGCCTTAGATGACACACACTGGCTTAGGCCATCTATTAGGGGACATATAGAAGCTTCCTGTCAAGGTCATTCAGCGTTTAATTTCACGTGCACAGGGTGTTGCTCTTTCCCCACACAGCACCATAGTTTCATATCCCATCTGATGGACGGCAGACCTCCCAGAACATAGATGAAATTTACTAATGATATGGGCTCAAATTTTCTCCCAAAAATCTTTGAAAATTAGCTACAGTTTCAGGTTTCTTTTAATTATGTAAATATATATATATTTTAAGAACCTAATTGTAGATTATTCTAAAAAATGCGTTAATTAGTTTTGCTTCATTCGCAAATAATTTTGATATGGATTTCAGTTTCACTTATTTTTAACGGAGAATTGGTGATGTTTCTTTCATCTAATGATAAGGTACATATTAAATTCCTTTGCAAATTTTAATGAAATTTGAAAAATAAAATCGTAAATTAAAAATTTTGCTTTTTTTATCTTTTTATTATTGAAGTTTCCATGTATGCTTTATGGTTTTGGCCTCCTCAAGTGAATATAAAATAAAAACTAATTCATTGGAGAAAAACAACTGCCTTGGTTACAGTCCCAAATGTTCCAGCATTGATATTTATATCTGCTAACCACAAACCTGTCGTCTGTCAGAAAGGTGACACCAATGGGGTTGGAATGGCTACCATCCATCAAATGGGACATTAAGCCATGGCTTCATTATAAGGGAGCCATACACTGTGCACATTAAAGAACACACTGAATAGCCTTGACCAGAGAGTGCCATCTATTTCCTAACAGCTTTCCAGTGGATTCGCTTCCCCCAACCTCCTCTGAGCTATTGAGATCCTTGTAACTTGGCCATTTAGCTCATTGTAAGCAAAAAGTTGCTGCTCAGAGGTAAAACACCCCAGTGTCTCTCCTGCACATGGGATCATATCTGAACATCCCATACGATAAACGGCAGCCTTTTCAAAGCTATCAGTGATCCCTTTCTCATAAAGAGCAAGGTGAGGTTTTTGCAGAAAATAATCTCAAGTTGGCACAGTTGGACCTAAAAATTGAAATTTCAGCAAGATCAAATTTTGTTTTAGACAGTGAGTGTCATAGTTGTTTAACATATTTTTTCTAGTTTATTTCCTTTTTATAGGAAGGATTGGAGGAAAACATATATTGTTGCATGTAATGCAGATATGTTTTATATTCTGACTCCACCATTCATACACACTACGTAAAAATTTCTAGAGATTTATAATTGCTACTGTTGTGATTTTTTTTTTGCATAAATAGATTATTGGTTTTAATTTTAATCTCAAAATTCATTGCATTTTGTAGAATAAGAAAAAAAAAATAGTTAACATAGGAACCAGTTAGCACGTTGCATTTGTGATTTTGATATTTCACTTCAGCTATTATATATTTACAGGCCGTAATTTAAATAAAAAAGAGAGGAGAATAATTGAGCTGGACAAGAGTAAAAAGGGGGGTAGCAGGTGGTGCAATCGAGTCGGGCATGAGTAAAAAAAGAGGGGGGGGGGGAGAACGGTGGCGTAATTGCGCCGGGCAAGAGTAAAAAGAGGGTGGTACAGTATAACCTTTCCCCTCTATTTTGTTTTAAGAAACAACTTTGAAAAAAAATTCATGAAATATTCAATGTTTTGTCTCTGTTACCCTTACTAGTCTCTTCAAAAGGAGGGGGAGGGGAGGTATGAGCTCCTGTATAATGCATATTTATATGTATTTAATATGCACAGGCTATCAATGTTGAAAGCACAAACTGTTTTCAACTATTCATTGGTGACGCATTTCAATTTTGCATTTATATCAATAAAATTTCAAAAAATATGTAATCATTACTTTTGTTATTGTTCCATTTATTTAAATTTATCCATTTGCATGAAACATTGTGGTAATCAAAGTAATAGTTATGTAAGGAAAGAGATATATAGTATTCTGCTACAGCTATTTGATACAGAGATTTCCATTGCTTAAATATACAGGGTATCCCTGAATTCATGGCCCAAACGTGAGGGGATGGTAGTACACACCGCACCCACCAATATTCGTCATAGAATATGCTGCCACAAACGCAGTGAGTAGTCGGAAATGAAGGACAGACACAGAGGTTTTCAGAGTGACATTTATTGGAGTTCATTACAACAAATGCTCAAACGTCCGCCCACCAACGTTGATACGGGCAGCTCTGTGGCGGAGTAGTGATCGGCGTACCTGTCTTGTCGCACACATCCTTCTTGTCACACACATCGGGGGGCTTAGAATGCTGGGGTTTGGCCGATCCAGCGTTTTTAAGCCGTGCCGCATCTGCGTCCCCTACTGACCCGTCGCAGCCATATTCTATGACGAATATTGGTGGGTTCGGTGTGTACTACCATCCCCTCACGTTTGGGCCATGAATTCACGGACACCCTGTATATGTGTATGACTATATATATATTAAATCGAAATAATATAAATGCACTTTTCTGAGATATAGAATTACTAGTAGAACAATAAATATTATAGAAAAACTAGATATAACGATCATAGTAGAAGCGAGCAAAGCATGATAAAAATAGGCTTAATTGTGGCAGCAGGTTTGTTTTGGAAGCATCAACATGGCTACCACCCTCCTGCAGTGGCATCACGACCTTGGACAGGGAAAGGGCATTAGGACGTCTCCTCTCATTCTTACCTCCGTGCGTTATCCATAAAAAAATGTCCATACCTTAGAGACTCCCATCGTTGCACATGAAGCGTTTGAGTTGGCGTTTTCCTGCTGCAGAATCAGTCCAGGTCACTGGTCCAGGCATGGTGCTAAGGGTAGCACCACAGGATTAACGATGTCATTGATGTAATGTCTCGCCATTAACGGGCCAGAAACATGGAGCAGAAGTGTCTGGCCAACATATTTGATGCCGCCCCATACCATTGTACCACGGTGGAGAGCCATATGGAGGCAATTGGAATAGGCGTCCTCATGTCATTGATGCCACTGATGCTATGCGGACAAACGGCCGTCTGGCATGCCGAAACAGAATCGTGACTCGTCTATGAACAACACTCTCTTCCATTATGTAGTCCAATGTTGTCTTGCTTGATACCAGTGATGTCGCTGCAATGGCAAATGCCCGACTGGACGTTTTGCCCTCATTCTTGGGTCATCCAAATGTTGTCTAATGGTTTGTGTGACCATTGTACCCGTAAAAAAAATAAAAAATATCCCCTCAAGCAGATGTTTGCCACAGAGGTCTGACAGGATGTGTAGTAGTGGTCCACAAATCATTCTAATCATTCTGAAGCACAGTCGCTATGGTGAAATGGTCGCGAACGACCCTCCTGTATAGCAGGAGATCTTCATGTCCTGTGGTGCAGCATGCTGGTCCATGATGTTGCATGACATGCACCATTGCACTGTGTTCCCATTACATCCGATGCATGTGCCAATTGTTCGAAGGCTCAGTCCGAGTTCTTGCATATCGACGATTCACTCTCTCTCAGAAAGCGTCAATTACGCACAAAGGGTCCTGCTGGCATCTCCAAGTTATGTTCCGGACATTTTCGCAGTATGCACTCAAACCTTACTGTATGAAAGGGGCTCGTGGTCACTTGGAATTTATCCCCACACAACCACAATATCTAGAATATATCCAAGATGAACAAGGATATCTTCTGACATCTCAGATATCTTCTAGAGATTTTGTGGATATTGTGGTTGTGTGTATCCACGTTTCCGTTGGATTTCACGTGTCCCTTGCGTGTCGTTGCGGAACTTCGATCATTTGCGTATCTCCGATGTACGATTTCCTCCTGCGGTTTTCAAATCTTTACTTCTATTTTTTCTTGGTGTTTTGATTTTCACTTTGAGCAGTGTAGAAAGAATCCGCGAGGAAGGCTTTAGCAGAAAGGCAACATAAATATCCATGCTTTAACTTTAGGTTGGAACCCGGGTCTCTTTGATTAATAGCCTAGAACGCTAATCATTCGGCCACTGGCAGTGTATGAAGCATTACAGTAGTTGAAGCATGAAACAAAGAAAAATGCCTGCATAATGAGAATAAAACACTATTTTTTAACAATATTGCGCCTTCAACATTAAAGATTGCCAGTACACTTGATGGATAAGTAAAACTAGGGGCGTATGAAGAATTTGTCTGGAGTACAATTTTATAATTTGGGGGAGGTGGATTAATGTTTTTTACTGCTTTTAGTGAAATTTCAGTTAAATCTGATGGGATTTGCATTCTCCATAATGCTATGAAAATTGAAAATTTTAATTAGAAGATATGAAATTAAATTATAACTATAAGAAATGTTAGTAAAAGAATGTCTATGCAGATCTGAAAAAGTATGTTTGCAGGAAAGGAATTCCTACGCAGGCCAAAGTTTTTAGATTCTGCTACCAGATGAAGAAATGATTTCTTAAGAAAAATTTCCTCCAAGGGTTCAAAACTTCTTGCAGCAAATAGCTATTATCATCAGGATTATTTGACACCAAACCGTTACTGCAAAAGTCATGAGACTATGTAAGTTATGACGGTTACGCTCAATGTTTGTTATGTAATATGAACCAACAATAGATGTATTGTTAAAATATTTTTCCTGTTACCGAACCATCAGCAGTCGTAGAGATATGCATTCTCAAGAGAAAAGTTCACTTATATTTCCATATGTTTTTATTGTTTCGTATATCAGTTGTCTATTCACGACATATTGATAAAGTGAAATATATATAGCTGATTTGATATTGTTTAAGAAATGACAGCCAATGTTTGTAATGTGATAACGAATGAAATGACAACTATAGGTTCAAGATGAATAAGTTATTTCTTATCGATATATTTTTCACCGCATGTGAACTTTGCCATTTTTGTAATCTGATTGTTTTGTAATTTTCTGAGTGATAATTGGGAAGACGCGGTTGGTCGTTCCTTTTTACAAGAGTCTTGGTAGGAACAACACAGGTAAGCAATGCATCTTCTTGATAAGTAAAAAAGTATATAAATAATCCGTTAATTGTTTCATTCAAGTGTAAGTAATTCAGTGTTCAGTGTAAGTTCTGTATTACTATTTTTTAATTTTTGTGTAATAAATAATATTACTTGATATGTGGTTCTGTATAGTATGTCATTTAGAATTTATGTATTATATAAGTATAAAATATTGATTATTCAGAATTTAGATTTGCAGGTAATTTTTCATTTAATTAGATCTCTAGTGGTGAATTTATTGATTTGCACTTTTTCCGATTCTTATAAAAATTTATAAGGTGTTTGATAGAAGTGGTATGTAATGTTGGTGAAGTGGTGCCCCATATAAAATGATGTATCATAACTGAAACAACGTTATGCAATGACATTAGTTATGACAGAAAAGAGATAAACTATAATTAGGCCAGATATCAGTAGATAATCAGCATAAACCATAAAAATAGGCCACATTTTTTAACACATTTTATAAAAGGAGAAATGAGCACAGTTGGCATGGATTAATTTCCCAAGCTGTTCATTAGCAGTAAAGGAAGCATTACCAAGGGATAATTTGTAGTGTAGAATTTATAGGCAGAACACATAAGCAAACAGAATTTATAAGTTAGAAGTTGTGCAGATTTTCAGGTAGCTGTTTTTTATTGTGCTCTTTTTATGATAAACATATTTATGCTTACTAATTTTATTATCATTTCTGTGTAGATTTCCTCTGAACTTCAGGAATGCATTCTATCTCTTTTTAGTCCTATGTTCATTGCTATCGTATGTGTAGATTTCAATCAACAATTATGTCAAATGTGAGCTGTAATAGGAATAAACCTCTTAGTCTGTTAAACTGTTTTTAAATTGTTTATAATTTCATATAGTTTAAGTTGTCATTTAAGAAATTCAATAATGAAAAAGCTATGAATACTAGAAAAGGATTATACGGAATAGTCAAAATGGAATTTTGAAAATACTAGGATGCTTTTATTAAAGACAAAGACATATTAGTTTAAGAATTTAAATTACCCAAAATTATATTAATTCAACTGTGAGCATAATGATAAGAATCAAAAGTAGTGTTTTTAATGTTGCTAATTTATAAGTTTTTCACATTCATAATATTCCAAAAGTAAAAAATTTCTTTTTAACGTATAATTTTGAACAGTTCCCTTTAGTACTGAAGGCAACAAATCAGGGCCAGATTTTGACTTTCTGAAATCCTAAGCTATATCAAGTTTAGAAGGCCACAGAAATTCAAAAGTCAAAACATATATATTTTTTTTCTGACTGAAAGGAATGTTAAAAAATATTAAAAACTTCAATTTATAACTACCAATACAAATTGATAACAGCTACACAACAAAATTCAAAATGATTTTTGAGGCCCTAAGCTGTAGCTTATGCATTTGTCTGTCCCTAAACCAATAAAAGTTTATAAAATTTAAACATAAGCACTGAAGGTAGTGATAGTGAGACATTTAATTCCTTAATAAATACTATCTAATTGTGGTAGTTATTAAAATGTAAATATTAAAAAACTAGAATGCATATTGCCTCTGGCGCATATGAGAATCTTGTTTTTAAAGAGAAGGAAGTTTTTCCTTTAGCTACTGTTTCATTCCTTTAAAAATTTAATTTGAGCTAGTGGATGATGGAGAAAAGGCAAATAGAATGTTATTAGTAATTATAAAACATAAAAGTATTTATCTTTTAATTCTTAAATCTAACAAGTTGCATTTTCTACACCTCTCAGAAAAGTGGGTAGATTATTGCTGTCAGTGGAATAGCTCTTAAAAACTACTACTAATTTTTCAAATTTCTATTCTATATATGTTATTTGTAAATCTCTATAACACATCTGCCATTTCACATTTAGTGATGTGGAAAATATATATATATTAAAACTACTAAGTATTTGAAAAATGCGAATTATATTTCATAAGTACCAATCAAATTAAAAAAGAGTTTTCTAATTAAAATTAAAGCAATTTAATTCTCTATGATACTGTTAAATGTTTTTAAGCACTTCCAACACATGGACTATGCTATCAAGTATCAATAATTATTAAGGAGAGATTTACGTACCATGCAGTAGAGGATGGGTAGTAACAGGAACTTCTTGGGATGCTTTCGGTGAGAATTTAAAATTTGACGTTCTTGCCGGCAAGTGAAGTCTCAGTGGAGATTAAAATAAGGATGATGGCTGCCAATGGTCTACCTGCATTGGTGAATGAAATAACCATTTACACTTTGATAGCATAGAATGCTTAAAAAGTTTCAGCTATCAAATGAGCTTCTAACTTGCTAACAATCCATACACCACCAAAATTTCATTTTCTAGCCTAAATAATCAATTGCAATATTCGTTTGGAATTTTCAACTTTTTTCCACAGCTGGAGGGCATAATTATAGCTTTACAGAGATTTGGAAAGTGCATATTGTAATGTTTCATCAATACCTATCCAACACAAAAAGAATTTTTTATTTATCTGTGTACCTGACATCCTCTCAGATCTTCTACTTTGGCATATAAACTGACAGGCTCCTGTCAGACCTCTGTGGCAAGCAGCTGCTTGAGGAGGTATTTATTTTTTTTATTCATTATTAAACAAAAAAGTTTGAAGTCTACAGATGGACACAAAATAATATAAGCAAAACTATTATCTCATTTTCTTTAAAAATGAGATAAAAATAGAGCATAGAAATCTATTGTGTTTCAGTTATAGGATATGCGCAAAATATCTCCTTCGGTATGTATATTATAATCATAAAATCACTTGCATATGCACAGTAATTTTAGGATTATATATTTTTTCAAATGAAAATTAGAAATTTATGCAAAAATTTATCTTCATCATCATCATCCTCAAGCAGCCCTGGGCTATGGAGGTCCAACCAGACCGCGCAGTTTAATTCTCCAAGCATATCTGTCCTGAGCTACATCTGCTGCATCCGGCCACTGTACACCAATTCTAACAAGGTACTGTTTGACATTGTCTACTCACCTCATCCTAGGTCTCCCCTTCTTTCTGAGGCCTTTAGGCACACTGTTCATAACCCTATTTGCCAATCTATAATTATTCATACGGGCAACATGGCCAAACCAGCGGAGTCTTTCTCTGCACAATATGCTGCTTAAAGGAGGTTGGAGACTCCTTTGCCTAACCTCATCATTAGTTACAAAGTTAAACCACCTAATACCCAAGATACTGCATAAGCATCTAGAATCAAAAGCATCTAGTTTCCTGTTATCTTGCTTACACAGCGTCCAAGTTTCACTACCATAACTAACCCTAGAAAGAACCAAACTATTATACAGTCTAATTTTAGTCTTTAGGTGTATACGCCTAATCTAATATCCAAACTATTAAGATGAATTTTAATGTATATAAAATTGAAATCTTCCTTAAATGAAAATAGCTAAATAAAATGTGAAAAAAAATTTATCTTTCAGATATGCCATTTTTAAATAAAGAGGTGCTTTCTTTTTATTTACCATCTGTAAACTACAGGATGACTAACAATGCCTTGCTGCTCTTTGGAGTTCTTATTCTTCATATCTGCACGAGTTCAGGTGTGTTTTAAAATTTATAGGAAAAAAAAACACTCTTTTCTTTACAGAAGCTCTTTAAGTATTAGTTAAAACCAATGTTTTACTTTCATACATTCTGTGACAGCCATTGCTGCAACTTTTGTATTGAGGCATTTTACTTGTTTTCTTCCTTTTAATGTTTCCTCTTTTAATATTTCCAATTTAAATTAATCTGGAGAGCATCTTTGAGTTGTCATTAAATCTTTTGTATTCTTTTGAAATTCCTTCAAAAATAATCTGTATAATGGATTAATAGTAAATGTAAAAACCACAAGTGAACAATATTAATCACTGATGAAACTTTCATCAGTACTATACATATAAAAAATAAATAAATAATTATTCTGTGGAGGAAAATCTGTGTATATATGATAAGCAGAATTAAATAATTATAAACCTATGTATATATTATGCAGAATTAAAAGCTCTTTTAAGATATAATGCAATAGTTTTTTCATAATGGGTTCAAATCCAAATAAATTACTTTTTACTATTGTGTTAAATAAACACTATTAAAATTAATAAAGGTATATATTTAACAAATGGTACTAAGGTTACTGAGGCTTTGGGGATTTGAAATCATTGTAGATTGGTATGTTTTAGTAATCTTAGATCAGAAAGGGGCTGTTTGAAATTAAAATTGTGTGGAATAAGAAGCATTTTTATAAGGGACTCTTATGGCAGGATACTACTGTTGTAATGTTAAGTCTGTGGAGTTGCAAGTACAGTGAATTGGTAGATGTGTAAGGATATGATGAAACAGCATATTGTGGCATATGAATAGAACTGATAGTTGATAGGAGTGAGTGGTTTCTACTTAAATTCTGTTTTAATTTTGTACACAACATGACATATTTCTGTTGATTGATTATTTTCTAAACAAATTCTAAATTTGACTTGTTTATCTGACTCAGCACAATTGATGAAAAGCCTGGACTTTGCTCAAAGTATGGTACTGAGAAAAAAAATTATAAAAAGGGAGTTTTTCATTATTAAGAAATAAATAGCCTTTCTGTTCTGTAGTGATTACTTACAAAAATAAGTCTATCTCCCCGAAAACAATCATTACAGAACAGAAAGGCTATTTGTTTCTTTATAACGAAAAACTCCCTTTTTATAATTAACATAAAATATTTATATAATTTTATAATAACATAAAAATAAAATATAATTACCAGATCTGTTAGAAACTATATATATAATTGTAACTGTACTAATAAAGATGATTATCTAAACTTGTCATTTGTACAACAAAATTTTGCAATCTAAAGATGAGCTAGTTTGCTGGATTCTAAGCAGACAATGGAGGCTAAATCAGTATGTTGGGTCTCTTCTCATACTCATTCATAACAAAAATCTAATAAAAGCATTTTTGTAATTTGATTAAATTGTTATCTTGGTGTCATGTAGTAGCTTATTGAGTAAAATTTAAGTTTAACCTTTACTATGCCAGGCCCAAAATAACTGTACTTGGTGGCAGCTTTCTTTTCACCTGTGCTCAGTCAAAAAAAAGTGAATTTTAGAACTTTTTTGCCATTTAACTAATGACAGGAATTATGGAATGTTATATGCCAAATTAATCAGCATTTAAATTTGGATTTTCTGAAAATGAAATATTTGGCATAAAAGACTAGTTTTATTTTAATAGGGGCTTTTATAGAGTCGTAGTTAAAAAATGCATCTGGCAATGCAACTAAGAATTTATTTTAAAAACCAACAGATAAGAATCATTATAATGCATATGAATAGAAAAGCTATTTATTTCTAAATAACAGAGAAATAAATCTTTTACTTTAAACAAGGAATTTAGTCTTCCGCAATTTTTTCTCAATACTTTGAGAAATGTTGAATTTCTGTCAACTCTGCTCGGTAAAATAAAAGAGAAATTTTAAATTTTTTTGCCAAATAACTAATTAACAGATATAGACCATGCTATATACCAAAAGAAAAAGCATTTAAATGTGGCTAAACAAATGAAAAAAAAGACAGTTTTATAAGCATTTTTTGTACATTATAAAGTTTTAATATAATTTTTCATTTTAAAATTTAATTTTGCCATATTTTCTAAAGTATTTCATTACTTTAATATAAATGATTTGTAATGATGTATAATGTTTCACTTAGGCAGATTCTTGAGAAATGTTTAGAGTTTCAGAAACCTTTGGTTGCTAGCTTTATTGATTTCAAAAAGGCTTTCGACTCTGTTGATCATCATAATTTGTGGTTGATTGTGAAATCATATGGTATACCTGACAAGTTAGTTAACATAATGAAAGCTCTCTATAATAACACTGAGTCATGTGTGAGAGTTGGTAAGTCTTGTAGCAATTGGTTTAGCATTACTTCTGGTGTTCGACAAGGGTGCATTTTGTCTCCTTTTCTCTTTAGTTTGGTTGTTGATTATGTTATGCGAAATTCACTTCAAGGGAAAGCTTTTGGCCTTAAATGGGCTGGAGATATGAAAATTTCTGATTTAGATTATGCTGATGATTTAGCCCTTTTGGCAAATGATGTTGATGAGATGAACTCTTTCATTCGAGGTGTTGATGAGACTGGTAGTAGAGTAGGTTTGGTTATAAACAGAGAGAAAACTAAAGTGATGAAAATTGGTCAGGCAGGCAGGCTGTGATTCAGTTAATCTGAATGGTTGCAGTCTTGAACAAGTGTCACAGTTTAATTATCGTGAGAGCTATGTAACAGATACTGGTGATGTGCAGCATGAGATCAACAGACGAATAGGGATTGCGGCCAGGATGTTTAAGAATCTATGGAGAGTGTGGAGAAATAGGCATATACACTTAAAGCCTAAAATTAGACTGTATAATAGTTTGGTTCTTTCTAGGGTTAGTTATGGTAGTGAAACTTGGATGCTGTGTAAACAAGCTAACAGGAAACTAGATGCTTACGCAGTATCTTGGGCATTAGGTGGTTCAACTTTGTAACTAATGATGAGGTTAGGCAAAGGAGTTTGCAACCTCCTTTAAGCAGCATATTGTGCAGAGAGAGACTCCGTTGCTTGGGCCATGTTGCCCGTATGAATAATTATAGATTGGCGAATAGGGTTATGAACAGTGTGCCTAAAGGCCTCAGAAAAAAGGGGAGACCTAGGATGTGGTGGGCAGACAATGTCAAACAGGACCTTGTTAGAATTGGTGTGCAGTGGCCAGATGCAGTAGATGTAGCTCAGGATAGATTTGCTTGGAGAACTAAATTGCACGGTCTGGTTGGACCTCCGTAGCCCTTGGCTGCTTGAGGATGATGATGATGAATATTTCTGTTATTACTTACATCTTTCATTTGTTTAATTTTTAAAAAATTTTATGTCATTTATGCAAACAATGCAAAATGCTTATATACTTGGATTTTTCCCAATTACAAACTCTAAGATTAATGTAGTAGTGTTGCAAAAAAAAATATTTGGCTTTAAAAACAAGGTAATTTAAATAAAAACTGAAAAAGATATAACTAAAAAAGGGGTAAAGAGCTGTTAAAAAAAGTAATATAAATATTGCAAAGCAAGTTTATTTTAATCACTGAAATTGGGATTGAACCATTCCCGATCAATTTGCATTAAATATTGCTACGTTTTACATAGCTATTTGCCAATTTATAACAGGGGCAAAAACAATTTAAAAATTTCAAATTCTAAATGCTAGTCATGAAATTAACTCAATTTAATTTAAAATAGTACTAAAATGAGTCCTATCATTTGAAAGTTAAATTTCTTGTTATAAATGTCTTAAAATCAGATATTTCCTAAAGTAGCTATCATTTTAGGTTACATATGCCTAATGATTTAATTTTTTGTCAGATTTCAAATAATTATTCTTTGTAATGATATCATCTATTTGAGAAGCAATATTATATAATTCTAGAAGTAATATCTGAATCATTGTAAGAGTCACGATTTTCTGGTTCAACATGGTCAAAACTATCCATTGAAGTATTCAGTGAACACTTATTGAACTTTTAAATGCTATATTGCATGAGATATCTGGGGGGGGGACTTATGCACTTACATTGCATTCACAAAGTACTGATTTGTACAGCCTAACATAATATGCACTAAAAGTTTCAAACCAGATGTTTGCCAATCCACTCCTATCACACTGTCAATCATGTGCTCAAAGAAATATTGATTTTTCTCTTTGTATTTCTTTCATAAAATATATTTGATAATCTATAAAAAATAAATTAGGAACATTAAAATTGTTTTAAATCACAAAATATACCAAAATGAAGCAAAATCATTTATGGCTTGTATTTTTGCACAAATCACTGAAATACTCCAATAAAAAAACATTCCCTTAGCATCTTGCTACATTTGATTGAAAACACAGACAGATTTTTAGTAAACAACCCAATTAGTTCAATGGAGCTCTCTGTCTGCTAGTGGAGGAGTGTGGTAAAAATAAACACAATCAATGGTAAAGTCATAATCTTGGCTATGCTAATGGTAATGTTATGCTTATATTTCCCAAAATGTGGACCCAGTATGTTTTGAACTCTGTTTTGTTCTTGCCATTTTTTTTTTACTTTTGTTGTTTGCTTCTCTTGACCTACTCTGTTCTTTGCCTTTCTTCACTTGTGCTCATGCCGCCAAAGATACCCCTCCAGTCTACATCCCTTCTGAACTTTCCTGAATGGTGAAGTTCATGTGAACAATTTCCTTGTAAAGACAGTGAGCAAAGGGTTGGGTGATACTACAGAGCTGGCAGCCAAAGAAGGACTGAGTGGACTAGTTACCAACCTCCATGACCTCTACTCTCTCTGACACTGAGTTATGTGCAATTAAAACTTCTTTTTGAATTTCTGAATCTGTCTGCTGCTAATTTCACTTCTCATCCTAACCACAGTGCAGGCTGTCATCATCTCCTGCCATAAACCTGAGGAAGTACATGCAATATTGGAGACACCATCAGATAATCTCAGCCTTCAAGCACTCCCAGATCAGACAACTGATAGGAGGAAACTGAAAAAGGTTTTGTCTGCTGAGAATTTTGATGAAATTGAGCATAAAGGCATGAATTGTATTAAGACTCTTCCCTCATGGTCTTAGGAGAACAGGGTATGAACATTTCCCATTTTGGTTCCTCTCTTTTTTAATTGTTACTTAATTGAGAGCTTTCTACCACACTTGACCTGAGCCACAGAGCAGTGACTTTGCCATTGTGCCTTGTCCCTGCTTGCCTTAGTGGTGTTAATTGATCTGTGAAATAATAATGGTTTAAAGTAGTGCAGTATTTTTATGTGTGTAATTTCTTGTTTTTTTCCCAATGAACTGGAATGGAACCATCTCTGGTATAAGAATACTAAATCACCAAAGGAATCTTATTGCAGTTATGGGCTTGCCCCTCAGCAGAATGCTGACCATGGACCTGTAGATTATACAATGTCATTTTTCTCCCCTTTGCCCTTTTTTATTATTTGCCCTAAAGCTTGGCCTCCCCACAACCTTCTGGAGTTGGTTACATTAGTTTGAAAGTTTTTCTGCTTTTTTTTTACATCAAGTTTAGGAATAAATTTAAAAAATAGCATTATATAGGAGCTCTGAAATGTCTGTTTTTAATATATATAAATGTAAATGCTCAAAATTTTATATTTAAAAAAAGTTAAAATTTTTGTGTTAATGATTATATATATGCAGGCTTTGTGAATTACATTTTCACAATCATGGCATTATAAGATTTAAAAAGCATAAATTAAGTTTTCTAGCAAAAATATGATTTCTAAATAAGTGAAACCACTTTGTAAATTAACTGAATTTTTAAAAAACTATCAAAAGTCTATTGCAGTAAAATTTATGAGACCACCTCTGTATGTTGACCACTTTTTAGAGTAACACATTAACATCAGTTTACTGTATGTGTATTTCATTGATTTACCTAACTAATTTACATTTTTGTATATTTTTTAAATTCATATTCTTTATCATTGCCAATTTTTATATTAGGATCTGTTTCTGTTGAAGTCTCAGAAAATGACCTTGAATTTGAATTGCATCAAAGTGGGAAGTTTTTTATTACTCTCAGGTACAGTTCAAGACATTCAATGAAGTTGTTCATTATACTTTAATTATAAAATTAAATATTTATCAGAATTAAAGTAAAAAAAAGAATCATTTCAGAAATCTTATCAGGCTGTTTCTAGAAGTGGACCTGTCTGAATGTTTATGCAGTGTATAATCAAGCATAAATCACACATGAGTAATTGAATTCATGCCATTGGCAAGGTCATTGCTGTTGAATGATGTCAAAATCTATTGAAGGTATATGGTGGTAAATGTCATGTCTTTTGCTTTTCTGAAGTATTTGCATATTCTAATATCTATACATATGTCTATTAGTTTTCCTTGTATATCCTATGCAATTTGAAATTTCTTCTCAGAAGTCCAGAATAAATTGGAAATGCATTATTGTATGTAAATTGTTAATTATCTTAGATCAATAATGATAAGATTGATTGTCTATAGCTTCATATGTTCCTATCTTCCAGAACACGTTTTTTTTCCTTCTGCCATGAAAAGGCAGAATTGTTGGAAACTGAATATGTGGTAATGTAGGAAAGTGAAGGTGTGTGTCCCCTATAACTTTATGCCTGACCTATAATATAGCCAGTGGTTTCTTGAACTTTTAATGCCCACAAAATCTCAGAAAATGGTAGAGAATAATAAAGACAAAGGAATAGTACTATTTGGACTAGTCCATTTCAAATTTTGGTCATTTTGGGATGTTACAAGCATTAGAGGATTAAGACTACAGACATCATTGGTGATGTCCTGTTTGCCATGCTATTTCTGTTATTTTTGCAGTGTGTATGGGAGCCCCCCTCCTGCATAAAAACCTCTCAAGACAGCTGACCACTGGTAAAAATTGGCAGTAAACAGTTTAGTATGCTAATACACTTAACTGAATTCCTTTTCCTTTGCAGACCAGCAACTGTGAGCATCCAGCCATCCAAACCCATGCCATGACAGAAATGCTACCATGTTTCATTTGTAGCTTGCATATGAGAAAGCAAAAGATTTGAGCTGGACATCTCACACCAATTGACTTCCACCCTAAAAATTAATGGCATCTTAAAAAACGGATAGCTTTGCCTGAATCTCATGGGTCATTGCTTCCACCTAGCAATATTCTGTGGTGTTAATAGGGGCTTTCATTTTACAACTCTGCCATTACAATCTATGATGTAAAGATGTCACTTAATTTTTTTTTTTTTTGAATTTACACTTGAGCCTCAGATTTAAATTGTGGAGTCATTTTACAAGAAGTCCTCTCAACATTTAATTTCATATAGTGACTTTTGAATGGCCATAATGGGCTGCAGTAGTTGTCATTTAGCTCCTTGTGAATTGCATCACCACTTTGCTGTAGATAAGGAGACGTTCTCTGGCAGTAATGTTTCATTGATTTCATTCTCTAGCAAAATCTTGCCTCCAATTGTCTAGTGATATAACAACTGAAATCTATCAATTCTAGTGAACTCTCATCTTGTCTGACATCTAGGTGGACAATGAACCCAAATGCGAGTTTTGTGACACCATTTTAACTGTAAAACATATTTTAATTCATTGTCCATGTTTAAATTTTGAATAACATGTTTTTTAGCTTTCACAATTCTTTTATCCAATGACTCAGTTTTTACTGCTGTTTTTACCTTTTTACATTTTACAGGATATTTTAACCATCTCTGATTTTTACCTTTCAGCATTTTTTTTACATGGGTCCTATACACCCAACTCTTATTTTAAAGCTTTGTTAATTTACACATATACATTTAATCCACGATAAAAGCTGTATTACATAAAATTTAAACAGCCTGACACAAGGATGAGGTGTGCATACAAGACTATGGCAATATGAGCTGAATTGAGCCCCTTGGCTATTAATCTAAGCTCACTGCCTATTCAGACCTAAAAATTGTCCTAACTCATTCTTTACCATATTATAAAGGAGATAGAGATTGACAAGAAAGTTACCAGTTTTGAACCTCGGCTGGTACAGCTGCTAAGGACGATCTTTACCAGATGTTGAAGGTAGCTGTCTGGTGTTCACAGCTGTAGGTCTTTTATTCTTCTTAGCTTACCAGTCCTTTTTTTGAAGAGCACTACTTGATGTTGAAGTGCAACAAACTGATGTCAGAGCATCAGATGTACATCACTCTGCTGTGATAATTGTAGACAACATTTCTCGATGTTAGATGCCAACTTTGTCGTACTTTATCAACAGTTGCCAATGGATATCTTTTGGCTAAAACTTTTTGGCTAAAACTTATTGCCTGTTACTTAAACTGGTACTGGTGGTCACAAGCTGCACAACACTCATGCTTATTCCAGCTATTTAAACAACTCATATTTCAACCTTTAAAAAGGACATTCAAGCCCAACTAGTTAAAAATTAAAATAATAACTCCACATCCCCAAGCGGAACGATGTGTTTCGCCAACTAATCTGTCGTTGGCATCCTTGGGCTCAACTTACATCAGTGCGATCATCTGCTTTATTCCATCTCGCTCAAGTGTCATGTGATCTGACGTGATTGGGCATACGCCCACCTCATGTTAAATAAGGAGATTCCAAGCCGCAGGTAAGGGTAGTATGTCAGTGTTACATATACGGTTATGGTTTTTATGTATAAGGAGCTTTTCTGCATATAGTAATTGATACTTTGTTTTTTGGTGCTACTATTGCCTTGTATTCTATATTATCTATTTTTAAATTATTATGTAGTATTGTTTGTGTTAGTGCAGTATTTGGAATTCTGTTTTCAATATCGTTATGATGTTCAGTCATTCTAGATTTAAATTGTCGATGTAACCGTATATGTAACACTGACATACTACCCTTACCTGCGGCTTGGAATCTCCTTATTTAACATGAGGTGGGCGTGCCCAATCACGTCAGATCACATGACACTTGAGCGAGATGGAATAAAGCAGATGATTGCACTGATGTAAGTTGAGCCCAAGGATGCCAACAACAGATTAGTTGGCGAAACACATCGTTCCGCTTGGGGATGTGGAGTTATTATTTTAATTTTTAACTAGTTGGGCTTGAATGTCCTTTTTAAAGGTTGAAATATGAGTTGTTTAAATAGCTGGAATAAGCATGAGTGTTGTGCAGCTTGTGACCACCAGTACCAGTTTAAGTAACAGGCAATAAGTTTTAGCCAAAAGATATCCATTGGCAACTGTTGATAAAGTACGACAAAGCTGGCATCTAACATCGAGAAATGTTGTCTACAATTATCACAGCAGAGTGATGTACATCTGATGCTCCGACATCAGTTTGTTGCACTTCAACATCAAGTAGTGCTCTTCAAAAAAAGGACTGGTAAGCTAAGAAGAATAAAAGACCTACAGCTGTGAACACCAGACAGCTACCTTCAACATCTGGTAAAGATCGTCCTTAGCAGCTGTACCAGCCGAGGTTCAAAACTGGTAACTTTCTTGTCAATCTCTATCTCCTTTATAATATGGTAAAGAATGAGTTAGGACAATTTTTAGGTCTGAATAGGCAGTGAGCTTAGATTAATAGCCAAGGGGCTCAATTCAGCTCATATTGCCATAATCTTGTATGCACACCTCATCCTTGTGTCAGGCTGTTTAAATTTTATGTAATACAGCTTTTATCGTGGATTAAATGTATACTTAAACTAGCTGTGCTTTAATTAATTAATTTTTTAATTTTTTTTGTATTTTAACTAGGTGTTTTCTGCCATTTGTTGTTTTAGTGTTTACATTTATTGTTGTTTATTGTATTTCATGTACTTTTAACTTTGGTTGTGAGTTTACTTGACTTTTAGATCTTTTTATTCTTTACACCCCATTTGGCACATCATGGCTTTTGTTGTCTTTATGCCATTAAACTCCAAATATCCAAACCAATTGCTACAAACCTTACCAACTCTCGCACAATTTAGTGTTACTATAGAGAGTGTTCATTATGCTAACTAAGGTGTCAGGTATTCCATACAATCTAATGATGAACCACAAATTATGTTGATCAACAGGGTCAAAAACCTCTTTGAAATCTCTAAAGTTGGTAACCACAGGTTTCTGAAACTCTAAACATTTCTCTAGAATTTAAACGAAAATAATTTATCTATGTATCCCCTACCACTTCTGAATCCACACACTGTTCATCATGCAGTTGTTCATCAACCAAATTCTTAATCCTATTAAGTATAATCATGCAAAAAACTTTACCTGGAACAGAAAGTAAACTAATTCCCCTATAATTATCACAAGAACTGTGATCACCTTTTTTAAAAATAGGGATAATAGCTCTAATAAAATCCTTAAGAACAACATCTTTATCATAAAAAATATTTAAAATTTCAGTCATGTGATACAAGTATTCCAAACTCTAAGCATTTCAGTGGTGATTTCATCTGTCCCTGGGAATTTATGCAGTTTTAATTTAGAGATAGCCAAAGTGACTTCAGTATGAGATGTAGGGCCATCATTAAAGCCAGTAATACAAATAATCACATTGTTTAGAATATCTCTGAAATGCACGCTGGACCAGTTGCCTGGCCACCATGCTCACCTAATTTAATGAGTGTTGATTTTTTTCTATGGGGGGGCACTCAAAGATACCGTGTATGAATCGCCTGTGGAGTCTGACATGGATCTTGTGGCAAGGCTCGTCTGCGCTGCTGCTACTATCAGAGAAACTCCAGGTGTGTTCAACCGTGTCTGGCAATCAATGCTCTGTCAGTGTCACGCATGCATCGCGTCTCATGGTGGAAACTTCGAGCATCTGCTGTAACATTTTGAAATGTATCATCTAGTACGCCATTTGTAATAATTATGTCCAATAAATGTTTTCCCATTAATAACTGTCTTGTGTCCTTTCAGATCTTGTACCTCTGTTACCACTTTCCCATGATGTTTCCAGTTATGGGTTCCTATGCAATTCTCATTCCTTTAGATGTTATCTACCTCCCCTAAAAGTTTGTACCTATATTTTTGAGACACCCCGTATATACACAATTTTTTCATAGTTATTATTTTGTTTTACTTACGGTAATTAGTTAAGATGGATTTCTTAGTGGCAAACTTGCAAAATATAGTGTTCTGTTTCTTGTAAGGAAGTTTTTAAAATGTTTTCCATTTGAGTATTTTAAAAAATGCTGAACAGTGCTAAAGTTTATATATTTGGTTTTAAGGTATTTTATATTTGGTTAGGTGTTAAACAAATTTTATTTTATGCATTTACAAAATAAGTTTTTTTTGCATACCTGCTAGTTAGAAATAGGTTTTATCAGCTGGAAAAGTTCCCTGTTTTTTTATCTTCAATAGATTAGTTATCAGATTAGGTCAAAACATAGGACATAACTTTTTGTCATTTATTTCAAATTAATTTGTTAATAAATCATTTTGCCAAAATAAGTTTATCTTTTACAAAAGTTATGTATATATTTTTAACATATATATTTCTATAATGATTAAGTTTAGTATGTTGTATTGCTACTTTCAGCCATCATCTAAATATTTAAAAATCAAACTAATTTTACATTTTTTAATAATAAAAAAAGATAATTTTTTGTTTCATTTTTAACAGTTCACCAACTGATAGTCAAGTTAACATAAGCTTTAAATATACAGATGGGAATATATTGAAGCCTTTACCTGATTCATATAGTATATCTGAGAACTCTTCAGGGCCTCTGAACTATAGTGTAACTGCAAATAGAGCTGGACACTCCACTGTTATTGTCAAAGCTTCACCTTTATCAATAGAGTAAGAAATTTATATTTTTTGAAAGTATAAGTTGCATTTACTTCAAAACTTTAAAAAGAATTTGAAAAATTAATACAAACAATTAGTAATAAGCAAAAAAAACTGATTATGAATTAGATAGGACATTATTAAGCAATGGGAAATTTATTATTTTATAGGAAAATTACCTTTAGAATTTGTGACAGTATGAAGTTATATAAAATTTTATGCTACATATATTTCATTGAGAATATGAATATAAATCTCATGAAAATTTGTAAACAGCATTGTATTAGCTTTTAATTCCAAACTTAAATTTTTGAAACTGAACCTCCTCTGGTGACCAAGTTTACTTTGGAAATGTTTTCAGCAAAAAAAAAAAGCTGAAGCCTTAGCCTGATGCAACAGAACAAAATAAGTCATGTCATACACAAAATGGAATATCATATAATAGTGAAAAAAATAAATCGGTAAAAATCAAAGGGAATAAAAGGTGTAGAAAATATTTTATACACTTTTTCTGATAGACAAAATTATGCATTTTTTTAACATTCTTGCCTGCAAAAGTCACATTGAGTGTTGAAAAGAAAGCCTTGGTTCTAAATACTGTGACTCTAGCACTGAACATTCTTTCCAACACCTTGAACACAACTAGTCAATGCAATAGGATGATAATTTAAAGGAATCTTAGGATCCTTTCTTGGCATGAGAAAGGCCAATACAGTAGCCTCCCACCAGGAGTTTAGAAACTGCTCGTTGAGAAAAACATTATTGAAAATGTGGAGCAGCTGATCCTTACTTGATGGTGAAGCATGTTGGAGCATAGCATAATGGACATTGTCTAGCCTAAGAGCAAACACACATGAAGAATGCAGAGTGAGGTACAGCTCCTCTACTGTAAATGACCTGTTGTAGGGCTTCAGGACATTTGAGTGGAAATACAGCAGAGAGCATTTGGCTTTGCTGTTCAGGACCAGAAACTCTGGGGGAATATGAAGTGGAATAAGGGGTAGAAATAAAATTATTCCCCAGAATAGTGCTTGGGGGTCAGCAATTGCACATCCACCGTGCTCCAGGATCAATATTCAGTAAGACATACAATTCCCACTCATCTTTCAGACTTTATCAAATGACTTAGAACTGGTGATGCAAGACATATACTTGAGCCAAGATTCCTTCTGACTCTGATGATGGGTGAAATAGGCTTTTGCCATAGTTCATTTAAATGCTTCATGGACTTTTGTGAAACACTCCCCAAGCTTTGTTTTGAACCTTATGAACTGTGATGTAGTTGAGATTTCACCACAGTTTCAGGAAATAAAGAATCTGTCAAAGTGTGTAAGATGACAGATGCAGCTGCTTGAATGATACAGTCCATGCAACATTATTGGCTCCTGGCTGACTGAGTGATGATCAAATTGACAAAGATATCTGAAACCACTCCAGTCACCCAAATTTTCCATTGTGGTACCTGTGAAGAGTCATAGAAATGGGACAGTTTCCATGAGGGTTTTGTCCACCACTCTCATAAAAAAGGGAGGATTAGGGAGGAGCAAATGATAAAATCAATGGCTTGGAGGGAAAAATACATTTATTAGGTTGTTGCATATCAAATAATTGATTTCGCAGATGCACAAAGTTTTCGATATTTTGAGGATAAAAATATTACCAGATAGCACTTGTGATATATTAAACCATGAAGCCTGCTTATAACATATAAGCCATTTCACTGATAGATTTTGTGGTAAGTGGATTGTAAGAGCTTAAAGGGAACAATGGATTAGAGTCAAATTTGTGCTCTTATATGAGTTTAAACTGGAACACAATGCTGCAGAGGCAACTTGCAACATCAATACAACATTTGGGTAAGGCACAGTTAGTGAACAGACAACAATGTTGGTTTGAAAATTTTCAGTTAGGTGACATCATAATAAGCCATGTGGAAGCAACTATGAAGCAACTAATAATGATTAAATGAAGGCTTTAATTGAATCCGACATATGCCAAACTGTACGAGATATTGCAGACAAATTAGGTGCGCATTATTCAACAGTTTCCTGGCACCTGGAAGGAGTTGGGAAAGTGAATAAGTTAGATAAATGGGTTCTGCATGAATTAATGAACACTCATAAGGCATGTTGATTTTAAGTGTGCACTTCCCTTCTCAAACAAAAATCAAAGGGATCCTTTTTTGCATCTAGTTATAATGTGTGATGAAAAATGGATCTTATATGACAATCGTCAATGTTCTGCTCAATGGTCAGACATCACAGAAGCACCCAAACGAAAGCTCAAGCCTAATCTTCACCCAAAGGTTATGGTGACTGTTTGGTGGTCTGCAGCCACTGTTATCCATTATTATTCCTAAAACTAGGTGAAACAATAAATGCAGAGAAATATTGTGCAGAACTGCAAAAATTGCAAGACAAATTATGCAAGAGCAGCCCTTGCACTGGTCAATAGGCATAATGTTCTAATGCTACATGATTACACTTAACCTCACATCTCACAAATAACAGTCTGGAAACACCATCAGTTATAGTATGAGACTTACTCACCCAGTGTATTCAAACCTGTCACCAACTGACTATTACTTCTTCAGTCATCTCAACCACTACTTAGTGGGGGAAATATTCAGTAGTGAGACAGCAGTTAAAGTGCCTTTGAAGAATTCATTGCTTCGAGGAACTCATATTTTTTTACCAACAGCATAAATATGCTTGTTGGCAGAAGCATATTAAATCTGTTGGCGCATATTTTGATTAAGTAAAGTTATTTTAACAAAGTTATTGCTGTTGCATGTTTCACTAACAATTTGGCCATTTCATTTGCAAAAACCTCATATATTGACACTGGCATTCAACAGAGAGTGAGACTGATCCCCAAACCAATGCTCAAGTAACTGACTCCTATTGGTGTCAGTACTGCACCTAAGAGGACTGTGATTATATGGAAATGTTGATATTGCAGTTTCTATTCAATGTCAAAATACTTAATTTAGCATCTTTTATTTCTTAAAAATACTATTTTTGCATTTTTGTTGTTTATTTTTTCTTTCCAGTGCTTCCAATGCATTTGTCAGAGTTAGTGTTTATAAAATTAGACCACTGATCATTATAAGTGCTGTTATAGGCTGGCTGTATTTCATCTGTTGGTCAGTGTCATTTTACCCACAAATCATCAGTAACTGGAAACGAAAAAGGTAAATATATTTTAGTGTAAACTTTTAATACTACTACCTTAGAAACATTTTCAAATGCAGGGTTTTGTTCAACAAGTGTTTATTGAGACAGTCCAATTTTATCATCTTTGATATTTATGAATTAATATCATTGACTGGTAAGATCTTTGATATTTATCATTTATAATTTCTTGGTTTACATCAGTGTCTCACAAACTTTTTTACTCTGCGGCACACTGAATCTAATTTTTTTTCTGCGGCACACTGAATCTAATTTTTTTTTCTGCGGCACACCTAAAGAAGAATAAAAGCAAACTCTATATAATCGTCATTATATTTGCGCTTTGTTGAAGCCATCAGCCTGGTTTTACTTGAAGATTTGCTCTCGTTCTTTAATTCATAACTCGGTGTTTGTTTTAAATATTTGTCCATTCTATGGCTTGAAATAATCAAAAATTAATACCAAAATTTGGAAAAAGCTTGATAAATACTTTCAAGCACGTCGATAACACAAGTCAAGTCAAAATGAAATCTTTGGAATATCTAGTGTCAATTTAAAAATCTCTTGCGGCACACTTGGAATCTCTCACGGCACACTACTGTGCCATGGCACACGGTTTGTGAGACACTGGTTTACATCAACTGATTTTGAAAACAGTTTTCAAAGTAATTTATGATAATTTTTTTTATTTTTCTGCCACATATTTAAATTGAGCATTTGTGCTTTTTAAGCACTTCTTTTGCTTAAGCTTGCAACACTAACACAGAAATGTTAATCTGCTACTAAGAAATAATTGCATTGATTTTTTCCCCTCTTATAATTTCATCACACCATTTCTAAATTTTTGATTTAGGAAGCTACAATTTTTGTTGCCTTACAGTTAAATTTCTTTGTCCATTATTTTACACTTTTTATTACTTAATTTCTCATTTAGCTTGGAAAGAATTTTTTTGTTTGAATGCAGTTGTAAGAACTGAATGATTTCTAACTCCTAAAAGAGTTCCACTCCTTTCCAACCTTAACCATGTGTAGAATCTTTAACTCTAGTTTAATTGATTCACTGAGTCATCAAATGTGTGCTGAAGACTTTTCAAACGTTTAAACCTTTCCCATGCCATCTGAAAAATTAGAGAATCTGGAGGCACAAGTTTTTTTAAATTCTGTGAACTTTAGAACCTTGAAATGACTAACAAGCAGAGTTATGTTATATATCAAAATAGAGAATATATTATTCTGAACAGCAACAAAAATTCTGAAATAGCTCAAATTGTTTTCTAATAAAGGCAAAAATTAATATTTTTTCATTTTAACTTCAACAAAAATGTTGCATATTTTTTTTACTTCTAAATTCATTATCCCACTATAATATTTCACAAATTTAAATTATTGCTTAAATATTTTATTCTAATTTATCATATGAGCTATAATAACCCAACATTGCAAATTGAACCTAAAGTATCACAGTTTAGTTTTACAAAAACATTGCAAATTGAACCTAAAGTATCACAGTTTAGTTTTACAAAAACTTATTGTGCTTTAAAAGCAGGATAATTTAAAAAAAAAAAAGAAAAAATTACAATATATCTTAAAATTTCTAAATAATTGAAAGATATATAAATATATATCCATATATCACACTGTATTAAATTTCTTAAAAGCCTAATATTTGCTTAGGTAAAAGGGTTGGTTTTACCTCTGAGTGGCACTTTTTTGCACACCATGGGCTAAATGGCTAGGTTACTTGGATCTCGAAGGCTCAGAGAAAATTGGGGATAGGGGACCCACTGGAACAGCTGTTGGGAGACAGATGGCAGCTTCCCGTCAAGTGTGTTCTTTAACATGCACAGGGTATGGCTCTCACACTCATGGGGCCATGGCTTAACATTTCATCCAAAGGGCGGCGTCCTTTCCAAGCCCAATGGTGTCCCCTATTGACCTTGGGTAGAGCTGGGCATTTTGCAGAGATAAATCTCAACGCTAATCCAGTGGGACTCGAACCTGGGAACTACAGATTACGAGCCTGGCGCACTACCGACTGAGCCACCCCCGCCCAGGTAAAAGGGTAGATTCGAATTCTCTTCTGATTATGTTCACAATGTTGTTACATAAAAATTAACATTAAATTATTTTTTCATTGTGTGAAATGCTAAATAATGGGGGGATCACTAATGCTGAACTTAACTACAAAATATTAA
Source organism: Ryuthela nishihirai (assembly GCA_038380435.1). Lineage (NCBI taxonomy): Eukaryota > Metazoa > Arthropoda > Arachnida > Araneae > Heptathelidae > Ryuthela > Ryuthela nishihirai. The sequence goes on along the minus strand of JAWZYU010000019.1, from coordinate 64,725,905 downwards.
ATCCAATTGCTTAACCCTTTAATTCCCAAGAAATCTCAGTAAAGGATAAAAGTAAAGACAAAAGAATAACAGTGTTTTTACTAATCAATTTCAAATTTGGGCCATTCTGAGTGTTAAAGGGTTAAAAATATGGTAACCTATAATGAATGCGATTACAGATTACTTCGGTGGGAAAGTGTGATGTGTTAGAGCTTACTCCAGATATATTAAAATTTAAAATAATTATTCTTTGAAATTGGATCATTAATCTATTAAATGATAAAAATTATTATGGAAATAGGGGTTTAAAACTGCTTTTGCTAAGACTAGTAAAATATAAAGCCAAAAACAGAATACTTGATTCCCAAGAAATCTCAGTAAAGGATAGAAGTAAAGACAAAGGAATAACAGTGTTTTTACTAATCACTTCAATTTATAACTATATATATTTTTAAGCATTTGAAAATGTTTATGAAAAAAGTGACAACAACTGAATCAAACAAATGAAATCAAAACTATAACCAAAAAATGTTTCCTGAAGAAAAGTTTATTTGGGGAAAAAAATGATGACAGTGATGGCATATATCATGGTTAGTGGGCCTGGTGGTGTTGGTTTAAATGCCACCCATTTGTTGAATTTCATCATAAGAAAAGGGTAAACATTATTAACTCTAAACATTACATTTTATAATATATGTATATATGTTAAAAAAAATGATGCTATGGCATGATGTGTTTCTTAGCTCACACCTGGCTGCTTCATTCAACAAGCAACCAAATGTGTGTTATCAGATGGATTAACTGGCCTTTCATTTATCTGGCCAGGGGTCCGGTTCTGTAAGGGCCAAATAAGAGGGAGACTATTGTACCAGCAAACTTTATTTCTTGTCATACTGTGAAATGACTTGACTTACCTCTAATCTCAGATATTATCTCCTGGCGTAGAACATAACAGCTCCTGTAATCATCACTTGCACTTTATAGCAGGACAACAGCAGCAGTCAGCATATTTTACATCACAGATTAAGTAGCTCACAGAGATGGATGACTTCTATATATGCCCATTGTAGCACAAAAGTAATGCTAGCAGTCTTGCCAAGTATTGGCCCAACCAGTGCTGTTCCAAGAGTTTTGTTACACCCTTAATGGTGCTGCCCTTCCAGATCTTTGATTTTGTGTGCACTCATTACTGTTAATTATTTTTCCTCACAAATAAATGTTTCTTCACCAGATGAAAATAAAAATCTTTGTTTTGATTCAGTAATTAAATGTAAAAGAATTCATTTTGCATTTAATTTTTTTGTGCCATATAATTCTAAACAGCTTTACATTTTATTAATCTATGAATTTGAGGGAGTATTTCTTTCTCTTAGCTTAATGCTTTCAGTACCATAACAGCCCCAAAGCAGCCAAGTTTTATATGGACTCATCCAATCAATGCTATTCCATCATCTTCCCTACCTCCAGTTTGGGCAGGTATGGCAGAGAAAGGATTAATACACAATACATATGCTATAATATTCTAATATAAAGGTTATAACACAAATTAGTCTCAGTAATTAAAGCTAATTTCCAGTTGAATGATATGAGCAGAAGTCAACAAATATTTATATGTACAATTGAAAAAGATATTAATAATTGAGAGCAACTGATTACCTTTCATGGTAGATTTGAACTTTAGTGTGCAATTAAGTATTCTGTCAAACTTCTGCTTCACAATGGCAAATATAGATCTCCGGGCATATTCTAAAATGTGGTGAAAGCAGTTCAAGTAAAGAAAGGCAATAAAAACAAATACTAGTCAGATACAGAAAGGAATATAGGTGCAAAAATTACAAAGTAACGAATGGAAGCAAAGTAGCACATCCTCACACTTCAAAAGTTGGTTGGAAAATGAGAATTACAGCTGGCTGTTATAGGTGATGCTGCAAACATTGGTGCTCAATCGTCTATCTGTGCTAGGTAGTTAATCTGTATAATAAATATAAAACATATGGTAAATTTGTGCTTACCATCCCAAGTAAAAGAACAATTTTTATGTCAGTATTTGACTTTGAGCAAATGAACAGTTCATTACATAAAAATGCAACAGGGCAGTGCTAGAGCATTATGAAATTATATGTCTACTTTTAAAAGCACTTTAACGTATAGTTCTATCCTATAAAAGGGTAGCATATGATAGGTAATGTAAGCATTGTGGAATTCCCAACATTTAATTTCCTTTAGCTGATAGTAAATAAATGGTCTTATTCTTTTGCATTTTAAACAGTGTTACTATAAATTAAAATTAAGTTTAACCATTTACATAGTGATTTATTTCTAATTATTTAATTTAATATTGTTCAGTTTATTTAGATCGTGTGCAATGTACCTTATGGTTTCTTTTACTTTAATACAGTTCTAAAATTTCTAAATTACATATATGGAAATTGGAAGTGTATAACTAATTTTTTTTCAATTGTATTTTTTAGTGTTATAGGTTTGAATTTTGATTTTTTGGGCCTGAACTTGACAGGTTTTATAGCTTACTCTGTCTTCAATATTGGACTTCGATTTGTACCCGAATTACAGGTATGCAGTTGAAACGATGAGTACTTTTGTTCCTTTGCTTTGCAGTAAAAAAAGAAGTTTTTAATATGTGAAAAAAGTCGTTACAGAATAGTCAAAAACATGTAGTAATACATTAAAAGAAAAGTATCAATTAAGTAATTCTTATTTATTTAAATTATAGTATTGTAATTGTTTTTTGGGTAACTAGGATAAAAAAAACTAATTCTACTGGGTGACAGTTTTTGCAAGAAAGATTTTCTACTCTGAGGATCTATTCTGTAAGAATTGCATGAAGAAGCCAGCAACAGCTGCATACAATTAAAAGTGTAATAGAATTATCAAATTTCAAGTATGGGACAATACTTTGAACTTTGTTTAAATGTGAATCATAAATGACATTTTTAGGAATTTATTAAGCATGAATATAATAAATTTGTGAAAACCCAAGTGCATTCTACATTAAACCAAATATTAATTGTACTGAAAATGGTCAGTTATTGGATTTTTTTTTTGTATATCGAGATGTGTGTCTGTTAGTCACTAGGGATAAGGGTGAGAAAGTGCATTATTCTATGTGGGCTGTAACTGAAACTTCAAAAACATTTGAATGAAAGTAACACCACTGACAAATAGTTGTAATTGGAATTCCAATGAATCATGGTACTGGTAGTATATACTGCCTGGCCAAATTATTATGAACACCCTATCATGGTACAGTTACCAAATTTCAACATTTTCAGTTCTCTGTCCATAGTTCTCATTGAGAAGGGTTTTGAAGTACTGTTAGTAGTCATTTCTCTCAGCTAATGAACTGTAGCAGCTCTGTTTTGCTGTGCAGTTTGTGCCAACCAACACATCCCTGTCTGTTAAAGTTTTTTCTCCCACGATTGCCATGATTGGTGGGAATTTTTTGTGACTGTTGCCATTCTCCATACACTTGGGATATTGTACCCCATGATGTTTTGCTGGGTTTCATCACCGCTGTTATGGATGATTCTACCTATCATGCTCCAACTATGAGCCCCCTTTCAAAGCCAGCCAGATGAGCTTTTTTACCCATGTTGCACTTGACTTTGCTTTCCACCATGTCTTTACAGTTTTTATATGATTTCATAATGACAGAATATTAGGATAATTAAGAAATTTTGCATACATTGATATGCTTCATGGTACTTCACACACAATACTGTGTTCATAATAATTTGGTTAGGCAGTGTATGTAATATTCATTTTCATGCTTAGCTCAATGTTCCTGAATGCAAAGTGATTTCACTTCTACTAAATAAAACTATAAAAAGGTATTTATTAAATAGAAAATTAACTTGCAGAGTATGTTTTAAGGGGAGTAAAATGGAACTAAGTAAAATTAGCATGGCAAAAAAAACATGCAACATATAATTAAATGATACATTTACTTATGTATTCTGTTTAATCTATTTAGCTTAATATACTTGAACATAGCAATTTTTACCGTGGAAGCTTTTAACTAGTCAATTTTTATTTATAATAATTTTACCTATGAAAAGGACATATTGTGAAAAAGCTCTACCACAAAATGAAACTACCAAAGATGACATGATACTACTAACATACAGAATATTTTTTTATATGCCAGAGAAATTAGCATTGGCTGTGTGGGACTTACAGACACAATTCCCTTACGTGTATGCCAAGTGTTCTTGCCATTGCAGCTATTAGTTACAATCATTAAATCTGTCTGTGAGAAATCGCAGGTGTAACCAAGATCAATTATCTTGACTGTGAGGAAATCCAGATGTATTCAATATTGAGCACTTCAGACAACATTAAACCAGATAATGATTGTTTCTGATAATTTTTACTGAGGATGAAAGTTTGAAAGTTTTGAAAACATTAAGAAGTTTGAGGAAGTTACCAACATTTATATTGCTGCTCTTCTTATTAAAAAATTAATTGTGAATTTGTGTGTAGTGACTTATTCTTTAAATGCACAGTAATAATTATACAATGCCTCCAAGTTGAGTGTAAAATTAATATATGTACCAAAAATTATTAAACAATAAAAATAGATAATATACAATTACAGCTAACTTGTATTTTTTGGTACCATCACATTTGTTAACTGTTATGTGAATTATTCTTTTTAAATTAACCCTTCAATCACAGGCAAGATGGACAAGACTTGTAACACTTAAGCAGCAAGAGATATCACAAACTATTGAGGAACTAGTCAGGGGTTATTTGCTTCGATGACTTCTACAGCACATTATTAACCAGAACTTGTCATTCAGTTAATTTACTGTACAGAGAAATATTTTTAATCTCTGGCAGTTAACCTAAATATCAGTTTAATTTATCGGTGAAACTGAACATTTTCAATCAGAAAAAAAAGTTGCTGAAAATAAAAATTTAAAAAAATTTAAACTTTGCATTAAAAAGTTTTATCATGATATCCTTAATTAATTAGATTAATATTTAAAATCTGCAATTAAATTTTTTGTGTGATTTAAAATTTTTTAGATTTTTAAAAGAAATTAGTTCAAAATAGTTAAGGTATTAAATATTCACTTTTAGTCAAAAGTGAGTTTTGACTGAAATGCTGCCATCTTGGAGACAGCAAGTATTAATATAAAATGGAATATATGTGAAATAAAATGGTTATACAATAGAATTGTCATCTTATTGCATAACAAACAATATGTTATGATGAACCTTTTCATGGCTGATTACAACCTGCATAATGACAGGGCAAATCATATAATTGTTTTTATTATTTGTTAATTAAGAATACATCATCCATAGCATAAATATACACCCAGCATAAATTTAAACTTGGTTATTTTATTTTTAATATGTTTCTTGCATATATTGAAAAGATAATTTAGTAAGCAATTTGTTAATTTTTTAAAGTGTAAGTTAAACATAAATTGTCACATTGATGATCAATCAAAACTAGGCAACATGTAAAAATTCATAATTTTATTAATAATTGTTGATTAGTATGTTCAAGGTAAACACCGTATTATAAATTCTTTGTTTTTTTTTATGTTAAGCAAAACTTGCAAACTGAATAAAGGCATGGCATTAAAGTGAGCATTTCAGTTGGATTACTATCATTTCTGCTCATTTGTTGTACATGCTATATATGTATACCTAAAATTTATTTTCATAAATGAGATTGTACAAAATTTTAATTCATTCAAAATAGCTTAATACTTCATTGTCCTTTTTTTTATTTTGCTATAGGAGGAATATCGTAGTCAGCATCCCACTGGAGTTATTCCAGTAGAGATTAATGATGTTGTGTTTGCAGTACATGCTGTGATTGCCACAGCTATCACAATAGGACAGTGCTTCTGCTATGAGGTAGTTTTATATTTTCTTTTTCATTGCAGTTAATATGCTTGTAAAGGAGAATAAGAAACAATCTTTTGAATAAATAATACTGCATGATATAATGTTAACCTTCCCAAGATTCAAGACAGAATCTGAAATGAGAAGTACAAGATATATATGTTCATTTTTAGTACAACAAAAAAATTTTTTTAAATAAAATTTGCCATTTAAATTTTTTTTTACATACGTCTTATAAAAATATTTAATTCAAGTTTGAAAACTAATATTTTCTTTTTTCATTTGATGCATATTTTATTAAACTACAATGTAAATAATTGTTAAAGCCATTTGATTGCCATTTCTTAGAAGCATTATATGGTATTACTGATTTGTTTGTTAAGGTTATTCTATGCTGAGGCAACTTCCTGATTTAAGCTCAGAAGTTTGATTTGAACTATTAACATTTTCCTTAAAGTTTCAAAAATCTTTGAAAATTAACAAAAAAACCCAAAAGGTTTCATTTTTAAAAGTAGGAAGTAATTAAGAAGTATGTACCTCTGTTGTTTTTTCCATTATATGCTCTTTTCTGCCTTAAACTTATTTCAGTATTCCTAGAATTATTTTTATCATTTATCCTGCATTCTATGCATCATTCCTGCTCCTCAAATCAAAGCTAAAGCTTAAAAAAAAAGTTTCATAGCCAGAACTTCAAGACTGGCTGCAGTGCTCAGCATCATGGCAGAGGAAGTTGCAGATGTTAGTAATGTTCACTCACATATGCCAGAGTGGCATCTGCTACGTGTCTGCAATAGTTGTTTACATGGTTGATTTAAGTTCAAATATTTCTTTCCCACATACTGGATAACATCTCCTTTCATAAAGTTGGTATTTTATTTCTTTTTTTTTTATAATTAAACCTTAGTTTTTCATTTCTGTTATTTATTGATCTTTTGGATGGTTGATCTATTGATAGATTATTTATGAACTTTTTGAGTTATGCTACATATGATGGCTGGCCTATTAGTTGTTGTTGGCATTAGATCATGTGTTCATTTTTCTTTTATTATTTCTTCATTTTCCGGTAAAAAAACTTTTATTTTGTATCTTTTCATGAAAATGAGATCTTTGATACAAAAGCAAAAAGGGCTTCATTGACATGGAAATCAGTTCTCATGTGGGAAGGCAATTTCTGCAAGTGTTTAACACCCCCCCCCCCCCCCCCCCCCCCCAACATTGAATTGCTGGGCCTGTGGATATAAACTAGATTTTCAGGCAGGATCCTGGAAGGGTCAATAATATAAAGTCATTCAGCTGATATATTGTTTCTCTAAACTCTCTAGGCATTCCATAAGCTTTATTGATGATTCATTACTAACCAAATGTATTATTTAGCACTTAACACCAACTACACTGCACTTTTTGTTCTGTTGTGCCCTTACACTTGTAGCAATTTTGTTGGTAGCTTGATCATTAGCATGTATTGTGTGCATGCATCTACTTTTTAGATAATCCATAAACTTTTTCAAGAGGGACAATTTTGATGCAACAAAGTGTATATATTGATTTTAATTTTGGATTTATGAACTGCTTTAAAATATCATAATTTCTTTTTGTAGAGAGGAGCCCAAGTGATTTCAAAGACTACAGTTGTAATATTAGCAGCAGTATGGTCTACAGCAGGTGTCTTTCTATTAGTTACAGCTGCAGGAATCAACAAATCTACTCCATGGTTAACTTTCCTTTATTTTTTTTCATATGTGAAATTAGGAGTAACCCTTACAAAATACATTCCACAGGTAAAAAAATGTTTAATGATTAGAAATAAAATTTACATTTGTTAAGTTCCAACTGTTAATTATTGAGGCTATAGAATTGGGATGCATAAATAAGACTACCATAAGTCCTCGTTTTTTGACACTCCAGAGTGTTGGAGGAATTTTTAAACAAATGAAGTGTGGAATTTTGGATTGTTAAATTTTAGGTGCTAAAGATATGTGAGTTTTAAACGATGTGTCACTAGAAATTTTATTATTAATTCTGTACTTTTTCTATTTTTAGTAAGTATAATATTCTATATTTAAATTTATTGCATTATCATGTTTTATGAAAGTGTCTCATTTAATTTTCATCAACATGTTTTGCAAAAAATTTTTCACCAATATCAAATAAAAAAAATTATCGATAATTTACATTTTGTCAAATATCTTGAAATCTTTCCTGAAAGTTAATAATTTAAAACATTAACAAAATTTAATGTTTTTTCATTTAAATCGATAAAATTAAATATTTTAACATATTTAATGATTAATTTCGAATCTATAGACTTTCATTTTTCCTTATTGCTTTTTGCTTATCATTTATCAGTCATTTCTTAGTTGTTTAACCATAACTTTTTGATCTGGTATTTGAATATAGTGAGCAATGCTGTCTGTAAAGTGTGGCAAATGGGGCAACTGCCTGATCCCCATATCTGAAAGAAATATTCTTGTGATGCATAAGATACTTCTCTTGCCATTAAGTAAGAGAAAAAGAGTTAGAAATTAAATTAAATGTTCATAAGGAAACTATGAGTAGATCTGAGCTTATGGAGGGTTTTGGTATGGCAGCCTGTAATTTACCTCTCTAAGGCTTCCCCCACACATCTGGCTCGCCACTCTACTTTATGAATATTCCCACTTTCAAGAAAACTGTTGACCACATGAGCTTAATAGGAATGGTGTTATCATCCATAAAGATGAAATCAGGCTGATATCATCCCTGAAAAGCTTCACTTAGGGCCCATGAATCTGAGCTCAGTGGTTGGAGTGTCTAACATGCTATCAAAAGATCACGGGTTCATGTCCTGTCTGACTTGGGACAGTTTTTCTGCGGATTTTGTATTGTGATAAGCTTATGTGCCTTTCATTATCCTTCCATTTTGATTATCAGTGTAGTAAAAACTGGCTAGTAAAGATTACAAATTCAATTGTTAATTAAATAAATACTATGACATGCTAATTTAATTACACCTATAGCAGTTGTTTGTCACAAAGGTCTGACAGGAACTTCTTAGTATAATATTCTAAAGGGAAGGTCTATGAGGAAGATGAGAACTCAATAGAAAAAATAACAGTTAAGAAACATCCATGACTTATCCAGGGGTTGAACCAAGTCCTTTTAGATCTGTATCCAAGCATGCTAATCATTTGGCCACTGGTTTAACAGGAATTTAGAGTATTGAAAAATGCAAAAGAGTGCACCTTTTAAGTGGTATAATTTGTTACATTAAAAATAAGAGTTTCTACATTTATCATTTGATATGCCTTTCTGTTGTTTACAAAACGTTTCTCAGAAACTAAAGAAACCTTAACAACATTAGTTGCAAGCTGATTGTTAGAAATGAAAAGCCAAGTCCTAAGTATGATTCCTCTAAATGCATTTTGCATTATTGTAAGTTAAAAGTAATAATAAAATAAAAATTACAGTTGAAGAGAACCAGTTGTAATAAGTTTGAATGACATTACTGTCTTGGGTTCTTTTTAAAATCTTTTTGTAGTATATACCTTTAAAATTTGCAACTTTGCTGAATTTTTATGCATTTTCCTACATTTTCAAAATATTTTGATATCTTTAATTATATGATTAAGAACATATTGCATAGGATTACCATATGTCCTCCAAAAGGAGGACGTCCTTTTTCACCTCATGTCCCCCCAGAGTTTAAAAAAAAAACATGTAAAGACCTCCTTTTTATAGAACTCAGGTTTCAAACTGAAAGCACTTTTTTTTGGACATTCCTTTTTTTAAATTTCGTGAACTCATGACTATAATTTCCCGTAAATGCAAATTTTGAATGCTAAATCAACTCTATTAATGTTGTAAGAGTTATTATTTTCTGTAATCTGAATATTAACAATTTATAAACCAGATTGAAAAAAATTTTGTTTGTGCCCACGGATAGGTGGAGCTATGAAAGTTGAGAGCAAGTTTTCTTTTTTAATTTTGCAACATAAAAGACAGCGAAGGAATTAAGGACTACTCCTAGTTTGTAAGAGCCTTCTCATACAAACCCTACCAAGATCGAAATCACTGCTGACCACTACCTCAGTCAGAGTTAATAGAAACACAAAGTTTGACTTCTGCAACAGCAGATAGTTACAAACCATTATGCCATTAAGACAAAATAAATCTTGATTGCTTATCAAGTTGGAATAAAAATTGACACATCATATATTTTAAAAGTATATTTAATAAGTATTATGCCTTTTTCTGATTCAACTGTTAGTTGATAATTAAAATAAAACTTTGTAGGAAAAAATTATTTCACAAATTCAAAGCATGTCCTCCTTTGTCCTCCATTTCTAGCTTTTTTGTCCTTTTATGACAAAGGCAACTGGTAACCCTAATATTGCAATACAGGGAGTTCCTATGTAACATTAATTCCTTCTTTAAAACCTGACATTAAGTAAAACAACAAATGAAGTGCAAACTTCTCATAGGAAACATTAAAAATCTTAATCAGTTGTGAAGCCTCTGGTCCAAAACTATTTTAACTATGTTATGTTGATTGGTTGTTGGTTTTATGGTACAAGAGAAACAGGCTATATTGCACCAAACAAGAAAAATGTTATAATTCATACTTAATCTCAAATATGTGAATTAAAATATATATCCTGCTATGATGTGAAGTACATAAAAAATTTACATTTATAATAGAAGCATATGAGTGCTTTTAATGCAAAAAATGGAGGACATGAGAGGATTAATTTAACAAAAAAATTATATGTTAAGGAAATTATGTAATTTTATTACACCAAAAACATTTTAAGATCATACTTAAAAGGAAAAAGAAATTCAAAGATGTCCTGGTCATAATTCTTTTACTTTGCCTTAATTCTCAAGAAATGGGGGAAATGCATCACAAGAAATATCTTTCATACTATACCAAGCCATAAAAGATACTATATAGCTTAACAGCATGGCTGTCTGTGTTGTTTTTCTGCTGAGGGCCTACCATCCTCTCAGACCTTCTACTATGGCATATAAACTGACAGGCTCCTGTCAGACCTCAGTGGCAAGCAGCTGCTTGAGGGGGTATTTATTTATTTTTTTAATGTAACCATACTGCTCAAAAAGAAAATACAATCCTCTACCTGTGTGAAAATATCACTCAGTGTATGGCCTGCTTCACTCAATGCATTTTCTTCAGCATTCTTTTCATGCAGTGAATGCACTTTGGTAAAAATCAGGAGGTTGACCTGTGCACCACTCTTTCACACATGAAATGAATTTCATCACATGATGATCCTGTAAAAGCACTCAGGACCAGCAGCACCAAACATCTCCAGATTATCATGGACCGCTTTCTACATAATCATCATCACTCTCATGTAAGCAGCTTGGGCACCCACTGAGAATAGATTTTTCTATATCCAATCTGTGGATGATGGTCACAACACTACCCTTTGCCATTTGCACAGCATCCATCAGTTGTCTGATGGTTGTGCACCTGTCTTTGAATGAGCTGGTCAATCAATTGTATGTTTTCACTGCTGTTTGTGACGGCCATTGGTCTTTCAGCTCTTGGTTTGTTCTTGATGTCAAAATCACCATTCTGGAATTATTGGAGTGACCTTTGGACATTACTTCAATCAATTGTCTGGTCCTCATAGACAGCCAGGAATTTTTGATGGATTGATGTGGCCAAATGATCATCTCATTTGAACAGGAAGTCAACCATCAACCATTGATGGATAGGTTGTTTTGTCCATCCATATCTTCCTACCTATGTACAAAAGAAAGATCATTTTCAGTGTGGTATTAGGTATTTAGTAGTACAAGTAATCACCATTAATTCTCTCCTCTTACATATGCATATGTGTCACTAATTGTACATTACTTATTGACCATCCTTTGTATTTTATGTTCCCTATTATGCACCATACAGACCCAGATCTAGAAAAAATTGAAAGTGTGTGTGTGTGGGGGGGGGGGCACTAAGATTGAGTTAGAATGAATGTGAACACAATTTCAGTATGAATCTTTTTCCTTCTTTTTAGCAGTCTTTAACAAATTTTTTGAACACACAGGTGCAATCAAGCAATTCATAAATCACTTTAATAAATGTGTATCTATGCAATTTGTGCTTTGATGGCACTCTGAATGGGTGTGAATACATTCACCAGTGGAGCAGGTATCAAAGCAAATTAATGCATAATTTGGAGGTAGTGAAAGCTGGATAATATCAGGCATATTTAAAATGCCTGCTGGACATAAGACAATAAAGGAAAAAGCAGGAACTGTCATTTTACCTGATATTTGGAAGCCATCTTGAAATACACTGGTTTCCATAAATTATGGAAAATCCCTATTAAGTCAATGGGAAGCTAACATCAAAGCTCTATAACTTCTAAAATAAGTTTTTTTGTTTTGAAAAATGTGATTGCAGATAAAGTTCTCAAATAAATCAATATCTCGGTTTTCAACAATATTTGTTCAGTATGTAATGAGTTATGAAAGTTTGAATATTTAACAACAGCAATGCCAGTGTTGTAAGAAACATAAAAAATTGAAGAATAGTGAAAGAATTCTTCACACGAAGTTCTAAAATACAAACTTATTTTATTAAACACTTTGATACAATACTTATTACTAAGTTTTAATTAACTTCTGAAGTCAGTTTTTGTGAATGGCATTGTTATCGCTAAACTCATTAAATACTGAATGAATATTATTGAAAATCGAGATATTGATTTATTTGATTGAGATCTTTATCTGCAATCACATTTTTCAAAACAAAAAAACTTATTTTAGAAGTTATATAACTTTGATGTTAGCATCCCATTGACTTAACATAGAGATTTTTCTTAATTTATGGAAACTAGTGTATCATTGCTATATGTCTTATTCCATGCCTCAGTTAACATGTTACAGTGAATTAAAGACACATAATTCAATAAAAACTTTCTATATACACAATTTACAAGGATGCAAAAAACCAACACTAAAAGTACAGTTGATGCTAAAAACAACCAAAATCGTTTACACTTACTTTTGACAAAAGTATAAAGTGAAGACTGGTCACACTTTAGCAACCCTACACAGTAACATTACTAAACAGGTAACTCTTCGTAATTATTTTTCTAAACAAAAGAAGCAAACTTGAAATCATTACCTGATAACAATTTGGTTTTGCTGTGAGTGGGATTTGAACCCATGCCTCTCAGAACAATCTATTGTTCAACCACTATTCACAAGTTTTTCATTTTAAGCAATCGCCTTGTGTTCCTTATCAGTACCATGACACAATTTGCACTTCCCCTTTAGGTTCTTCCATGCAATAAAAAAAAGTTAAACTTGTTCTTCTTTTTATGGCATCATAGCCATCTGCTATAAAAAGAGAATGAAGCTACTAACATCATCTATGATTTTAAAAAGTAAAAGAAAAGTTGGCTAATTTTAAAAGTTGCATGAGGTCCAGTGGACACCATATGTTACTATTCTGGCTGTAATGACTGGATGAAAAGTTGAATAATGACATTGAATGTTAGAGGTAATAATGTTAGAAAGGTAATAGGAGAACCTGCGCTACTTTTTCATTGGAAAGAGGGAAATCAAGGGGTAAACTGTGGGGGTCCAACCTCAGCATGATCTCTCCTAGGTTAAATATATTTTTAAATATCCATTAATCAGACTTAAACTGTAATGCTGGGAGCTATTAGAAGTGATGACAGCAATAACTAATCCATTAATTTTAGATCTTGATAAATAGTTCAATCAATGAAATTAATTTTTTTTTATCTTGACAAATAGTTTAAATCAAGGTACTGAAACTGTCACATAACATCATAAAATGATTGTCTCAAACAATAAGCTGTTTTAAGGTGCTACATGTTTCTTATATGCATATTTTAAAGTGACTTATTTAAGAATTTGCTAAACAAATTTTACTTCTTGACTCCCTTTAGCAGCCAACTATGTCTTTTCATTGTAACAACTTAATTATTAAATGCTACGTCTTTTCATATTTCAAGTCTATATTTTAATTTCACTTTCTGAAAAAATAATATGCAGTAATAGAAAATGTGTCCATGAATAATGTAGAGCTGGTTGTATATTGTTTTTTATATTTAAAAATTTGCAGTCTTCAACATAGTGTGCATGTGCAAATGAAACCTGAAAATATTGCTCGGTAAAAGAAACATACTTTCTTCTATGTTTATATATGAACACTTTGTCAAATCTATATTGTAGCCTATAAAAATACTTGATGCTAAACAATAATACTGTATAATCTTGATTAACCTATATTGGAAAAGGGGTGGGTTAGCTATTCGAGAGGAAAAGCATAGTTTATGCAGAGTTAAGAAAGTTGGGAAAAAAAGGATTATAAATACAGTCACATTATAAACGTTAAAGAATGTGGAAACAATATTTATGTTTATAATTATACTTACTAACATTTTAGTAAATTGTATTTACCAGTCAGTTGGAGTAATTTTTCATTGTTATGGTGGATGTGGAATGATACAGTTGGGTGCAGAGTGTCTGGGCTAGAGTTATCAAGAAAGAAAGGGTAATACTGAGTAAATTTACAGGTGTATTAGTGTGCAACTTGCATAGTATTATGAGAGCAGGGGTGGCTCAATCAGTAATCCATCAGGCTCACAATCTGCAGTTCCCAGGTTCAAGTCCCACCTGGGGATCTCTGCAAAACTCCACACCCTCGGTCAGTAGGGGACATAGATGGTCTTGAAAAGGCCACTGTTTATTGGATGGGACATTAAGCTATGTCCCCATGTATGGGAGAGCCATACCCTGTGCATGGTAAAGAACATGCTGGATGGCCTCTGGTGGTTACCATCTGTCTCCTAATAGCTGTCCAGTGGGGGTCCCCTTTCCCCCAACCTTCTTTGAGCTTTCGGGGTCCTTGTGACCTGGCCATTTAGCCCATTGTGGGCAAAAAAGTGACACTCAGAGATAAAACAACTCAACCCATTGTGTGAAGAAAATTTTCAAGCTATTGATAATGAAACTTTCCTGCTGATGCTTAAAGGGGCACTCTGAAAGTGAATGGTGTGAGCGTATGAAAAAATCATATCATTGGTCCCTTCTTCCACGAGCTGACATACTTAAAATGACTGGAATTGCTTATCTGGACATGTATTTTTGCTGTTGACCATATTTCCCAAGAGTCAGCATTTCAAAAAGATGGTACTTCCCACATTTCCACCATGAAATATGCACTCTCTTGGATTGAACATTTCTTGATTGGTGGTTCAGAAGAGGAGGGCTTTTTCCTCTACATTCACGTCCAAACCTCATCCCACTGCACTTCTTTTCTGGAGGAATTGTGAAGAACATCACGTACCAAGAGTAATTGAGGGAATGCAATAGTGCAGATCACCCCTAACATCATAAAAAGTTCTTAGCAGAAGTTGAATGTTGTTTCAATGCCTGTTGAACAGCAATAGGCATATATGCATTGAGTTGTACTAAACATAATTGTAAACTTGGAGAGTTTGTTCCTTATATTGTGTAAGTTTTACACTAATAAACCAATCTGTGCTTTTTATTTTGTAAACGATTTGCTAACTAATAACAAACAGTAATAAAATGAATGCAAAGAAAAATAATTCACACTGAATAGCTGTCAAGAGTTAATCCTCATAGTCACACTTATTTTTGTAACATTTAAATCAATCTGTGATGGGGTACTGCAGACTCCAGTGTGACCTTTAGGGTTAACATCACTTTAACACTGATAAAAAAAAACATCTATAAGTAGTGTAGAAAAATACTGCGTTATTTTTGCACAAACAATAAATTTCATTGATCAATAGATCAATGTATTTCAAAAATCTGGAATTTCAGGCTGTAAAAATATCTTCAGAACATTTCTTCATAATTAAAAATATTTAGAAAACATTTTAATGTACTGTAATTTTTTTTTGGGGGGGGGGATTAATTATGTGAGTAAATATAGTATTTAAAATACTAAAGAAAAGATGAAATAGGGAAATTGGTGACCAAATCTACTGGTTCTCTTTCCCTAATAGGTGTGCAACACTGCCTTGTGGAGTATTGGGAATCATATTGCCATCATGCTGCATCATTCACCAAAGCACCAAATGGTATTATGTGTAGATTTACTGTATGGGTTTTGAGGTGTTGTCCCATTTTGAAATTCTTTCCATTCTGTCTACAACTTTGTTACTCGATAGAAGAAATCTCTTAATCTTGTGCTTGATATTGCTAGGAATTGCATATTCACAGGATTTGCAGACAGTTTGGTGAATAGGTGGAAATGGTTAGAATTATGTAACATATATCTAGGATTTTCTGAAAAAAGTAGTTTATATTGAAAACTACGAATGATTTCAAAAAAAATTTATAATTTTTTTACTGTATAATAAATTAAAATAATTTATTTTCTCATACTCCCATATTTTTTTATATTGATCAAAGAATGCATGCAACCTAATTTTCAATATTTTTTTCCTAAATGTCCTAGTTTGGTTTAATTAATATCCCAGTTTGGGTGTATGAAAATATGGTAAGCTTAACAATGCATATCCATCCAAAATTCTACAATCAACCAAATTTGGGTGAGATAATTGAATGTCATTTGGTCAGAGTTTTACTGTAATGAAAAAAAAACAAATGAAGTAACATTTGTGTATTAACTTTACTGTATTTTTGATCCAGCTATTGCAAATGATTGCAAAAGATTTCAATAATGTCAGTAACTATCTCAAAAATTGGACAGTAAATTCTTAGTAGTGTAAATAAATATTGTTTTACTATATAAACTATTAAATCTCATCTAAGTTTCTAAAATAAATCTGTTTAAAGCAAGTTACAAAACATACTGTTGAAAATTACAAGCCCATAGTATGGTACAGTCTTGTTTTTGAGCAGTTACTACTAAATATGTGAAAAACAGTCTGTCACATCATTGACAAAATATATTTTAGAGTAAGTAATTTTTTGATTTAGTTGCATCATAAGTATTCTTGAAAATAGTATTTTTGAGTAAGAAAACTGATACGCTCTGAAACTTTTTTTAGTATTACATAAAAGCTTCAAATGCTGGGAAAGATTCTTACTAATAAGATTTTTAGAATGCTTGAACCCAGGTTCCTTTGATCAGTAGCCAAGCATGCTAACCACTTGTCCACGGGACAGCCTTTACTATGAATGCTATCAAACAATTTTGATGCTGGCAGTTTTCTTTGTACTAAAATTTAAGTTTCCTCTAAGAATAACTTAATAACCTATGTAAATTAGTAATCTTGGAAGCAAACTGTATATGCCTCTTCCCGAATGCTACAGGAAAATATGCACAAAGTTTTTTTTCATTGGTTCTGTGGGAAAAAAAAAAGAGGTGGCACTTTTTAATTGTATCTCATGTGTACTTTCATTTAAATATTAAAGTTTGAAGTTTTTTTTATACTTTTTATTCAAGCATTCACATTTTTTTAAACTCGTATTATTAATCTTTTCCAGGTATATTATAACTTTCAACGACAGTCTACTAAAGGCTGGAGTATAGGAAATGTACTACTGGATTTTATTGGTGGTGTCTTCAGTATAATGCAGATGTTTATGATTGCTTATAACTATGGTAAGCAATTTTTTGTCACAGAGTAAGAAACAAATGTATTTTCAGTTTTTAAGAAAATAGTGACAAAAGTGACTTTATAAGCTAGGTAAAATGTAATTTGAATATTATTTAAATATTTTAACAGAATTAACCAAGAATGATCTAATTTACTCATAATTGCTTTGTACTCAAAATCTTGCAGAGAATGAGTACAAAAAGAGTTTTTTTTGCAAACTAAAGTTAAATATATTTTATGTTAATCATCAAAGGTTTCATAAAGGTAGGGAAGCTGGTGCTTTTTCATCTCCTTGACTTTCCAATAGGGGATTATTTTCTTGCTGTAGCTGAAAAACAAATCACTTTACAAAAATAAGGATAAGAATAATATTCTCATCTGTATAGGGCTTTGCAGTTGTGTTTAATATATAAAATATGCTACAAGTAATTGGAAACAGCAAGGTTTTGGAAAATTGGGTTGTTTTACCTCTGAGCACCACTTTCTTACACACCATGAGCTAAATGGCCAGGTCATAAGGACCCCAAAGGCTCAGAAAAGGTTGTGGGAGGGGACCCACTGGAACAGCTGTTGGTAGACAGACGGTAGCCTCCCGTCAAGGCCATCCAGTGTGCTCTTTAACGTGCAGAGGTTATGGCTCTCCCGCACACGGGGCCAGAGCTTAACTCCCATCCGACAGACAGCAGCCTTTCCAAGCCTTTCGATGTCCCTTACTGACTGGGCAGGGCGGGGAATTTTGCAGAGATAAATCTCAATGCTGATCCAGCTGGGACTCGAACCTGGGAACAACAGATTACGAGCCTGGCACGCTACCTACTGAGCCACCCCCACCCCTAGTTTATGGAAAGCCTTCAGTTTTTGTTAAACAGAGGAATCTTTGTGCCACTGACAAAGGCATCCCAGAATGCTTAGTCTGATGTCTACAAAGGCAAACCCCGCATAACTGTATGTAATTAGTGATTTGAAAGGGGCATGATTGTTGGAGTGCATTTGGCAGGGGCTTTGGCCACTAAGAGAGCTGAATTCACTAATGTTTCATGAGAAGCATTTTCCAAGGTTATGTCTGAATAGGAACTTAAAGAGAAGATATCACCTGCAAAAGACAACAGTGGGTGAAAGAACATATTCCAGAATCGTTGAAGCATTAGTGCAATCTGCAAAGCAAAACCAGTGAGTTAAAACTGATCAGTTGTGCACAGATTACAACATAGGATGCAAGAGGCCAGTTTTTGGCAAAAGCAGTACATCAAGAACTCCATAGAGCTGGATATCACAGTAGAGTTACACTTCACAAGCCACTTGTCATTGCATGGCATTGAATTCAGTGGTGCAAAGAGCATAATATCTCTGTGATATCCATAAGCAGTGGAGGAGTGTCATATGGTCTGACAACTTATCCTACACTTTGTTTCCAACAAATGGATGAGTGAATGTGTGGCACCAACTGAAGGAAGCTTACAACTTTGATTGCTTATTTCCATCTGTTAAGTGTTCTGGTGAGTCTGTAATGGTGTGGGGTGCTTTCTTGTGGAATGGTCTGGTGCATTCTATTAGAATGCAAAATTAGTGCCAATCACTATTTTAGTCCTGAGTATTATCTTAATCCATTCTTTCATGAGGAGACAGTTGTCATTCAGGATGACAATGCTCCCCATCAACAGAGCATATGTGGTCACCCGCTGATTTCAAGAGCATGAGATGGAATGTTTTCACATACCATGGAATAAATACCATGGCTACTGCAGTCACCAGACACCAACTTGCTGGAAAATTTATGGAAACTTCTGAAATGACATCTCAGGCAGCATTTTCCAGCTCCATTGAACAAGCAGGAATTGATCATGTTTCCTGTGTATGAATGCTATTGTATCCCTCCTGCTGACTTTCAGATACTGGTAGACTATGCCATGATGTATACAGGCTGTACTTGATTTACCTAGTGGTCCAACACTGTATTAGTGATTTTTTTGTTGCTGTTTTTTTTGCCCATTACCTATACTTTTTGCTTTAAGTTTTTGCAAATTAATGTTTCATGACGAAGGTGTGGTTCATGAGTTACAAAGAAAGCAATCAGAATTCTCAGTTAGTGCATGAATTTTTCTAGCTGTGTATTATAATACATCATAGAATTTGTATTCATTACTTTTTTTCCTCTGCAGATGACTGGCTCTCCATATTTGGAAATTTTACAAAATTTGGTCTAGGATTTGCTTCTATTATCTTTGACATCATATTTATAGTTCAGCATTATTGTCTTTATCGCAAACGTGAACTTAGTGAACCTCTGACTGGTATCGAACAATGAAGAATTTGACTGCAAATCTTACTGGCTTCTCAAATATATAGTAAACCATTCTGAAATAAGAAATGTATTGCAAATTTTCTTTAAGAGTGATGCACCTTCAAAGTCTTGATATGTTGATATAACTTATTTCTCTTGAAATATTTTTAGTTTCTGTATATTCAAACCCCTTGAGCATTGTTCCATATTCAGTGATTATAATCTTATCTGGTATGGAGGGTAGTGGGACTCGAAAACAAAGCAACAATTTTCAACTGCTAACAAGGACGCACTGCATACTCCACTTAGTAATCTGGACTTTTAAACACCTACATTATATATTATTGGAGACATAGCATGCAAAAATATATGCTTGTATTTTAATTTCTTACAACTCTGCTCACTTAGAGAACAAATATTACAGTACACAAAGCTTTGTAATATTTTGAGAAAAAAAAATACTGGAAAATACATTTAAGGGTATTAAGAAATACTGAAATACATTTAAGCCTTTCTCTTATCTGAATCGCACACTTGCTGAACTGACAAAAAGAAATTCTGCCAGCTGAAACTGCACACCAACAGCATTTTTAGTGTTGCCTGCAGGACCAGACTTACGCATAAGCTAAGTTACAGCTTAGAGCCTCAAGACATGAGGGGCCTCAAAGAATGTATTTCAATTTTTACTGCATTGCAAAAACTTTTTTAATATTTAATCTATTTTGCAAACATTGTTCATCTTTGCTTACCAATGCTAAAATAATGTTTTCACCACATCCATTTCGTGTGTATATTTCATTGTTGTCCTCAATCAGAATAAGTATATATAAATATTTCGACTTTCGATTTTTTGGGGCGTCTTAAATTTGAATAGTTTAAGGCCTCTTAAAATGCTGTCGCTTAGGGCCTCCGAAGGTCAAAGTCAAGATCTGGTCACCTGCAATGCACAACAAAAATAACCATTATCGAACCCAATCATTGCCAAAAAACAATGAACGAAAAACAATGAACGAAAGACGAAATCATTGCCAAAAAATGAAAAACTGGCTGGGTTACAATTGAGGTCATTAATGCTCAACTTTTCAAAACAATGAGAATACTTGAGATTTTCACTTAAGGGGTTAGTGAACATTCCTTTAAAAATGTAACAAGTAATCAGAGTGCATTTTAAGTTACTTGTATGTGATAAAATCAAAGATTTACCTGATGTAGATATGCTGGAGATTAGTGTATAAAATACCTTTTAAAAATGCATTATATCATTATTTAAAGCATTATGAACTCATCTATTTTAATGTGCTAGATAGTGATTACATTGTAAATGTATATATATGTGTGTGTGTATTGTATCTGCACACTTGTTCTATAGGTTCTAGATTTTTTAAAAATTTTGTTAAGGCTTTGAGAGAACTTACAGTCTGATCTAGCAAGTTCTACTGCGTGCCTTTTTTTTAATAATGCACAATTGTGAAAAGTGTCCCTTTTGTGATACACAGATCTGATAGCACTTATTAGTATTAAAGTTTATGTCTGCAATATTTTTCACTCCTCCAATAAATTTTTTGATACATTACCAATGCAAATCTGTTAAAATTCTAAAAGCCTAAAATAATTTTTCTGACAGAGTAAATAAATGCATTTTTATATGCATAAAACAGGTCAAAATGCAAATGTTTTTCATCAGTGCATGAATAAAAGAATCTAGTTTTAATCTAACATAAAAAATTTATCATATTTTATATAATTACGGCATTTTTTATTTACAAAATATTTAAAGGTATAGACTGCTTTTCACAGATATCTGCATAATCTGATTCAGAACATTTCTTATTGCTATCCCATGTATGTTTTTAGTTGTATATTTCTTTTGGAGTAATAAAATTATCACTATGAATATTCCCAGCTTTCTGCAGAATAAAGTTTTATACCTTTTAACTGCTGAAATTGCCGTTATATTTTTCCTAATATAGCATTATGTAAATTATATAACAGATATATAATAAATTTTTGAGCATTTTTATACTGAAATATAAATTAATACATATATAACCCTAAATTATATTATAAAGACAGTTGTAAACATTTTGCATTAATAATTCTAAACATATGAAATTTATTTATTCATATAAGAAGTTAGCATAGAGGCAATGAATTTTTTTATTTGCATATTTTTGTGTTAATGCCATTGACAATAAATTTCGATTTCTAAACTTTATATAACTCATTTGAATTTGAAACTTCTTTTTCAGGCTTATTCCTTTTATGCATTTTTTTATGGCAAAATTGTATCAGGGAAATTATATATATGAAATATATTTCAAAACTTTTTTTCCTTAAATATTTACAATGCATAATTAACTAGTGGTTTGGTTAATTTATATCAGAAACACTAGATAAATATGAATATCAAATTTGCTAATTTTAATTAATGTCAATGTATTTCTATTTTAATAATATTTGGTAAAAAAAAATCCAGAGTGTTAGGAAATGTTTAAAATACAACTATAGCTCTAATTGAAATGCACAAAAATGGAGTTTTAAGAAAATCGCATCACACGTTAAAAAGGAAAATGAACCATACTTTTAAAATCTGCAATAATTGCAAATTAAAATTTGAGCAAAGTCTATTTTTTAAACTTCAGACATAATTTTATTAATTGTGATAATATAATTCTTGGTAGTAGTAGTGTTGGTTATAAATAGTTTAATAGCATTATAAAGCTTCACTTTAATGAATGCAGGTAATTGAAATATCGTTTTTTAGTAATGATGTTATGAAAGTAATCTGCCATCCCTACTTGTCGAAAACCAAGAATGAAACCTACGCATGGCACATAATGATACAAATTGCAAACTTATAATCATGGTGCAAAAGGAATTTATGATATTCAAAATAATGTAGAATTCTAATGATTTAAATATTATACTATTGTATTTATCAGTTTTTAATGCTTAATTTTATTAGGGCAATTATTAATTACAAAATTCCCATTTAAGTTTAAACAAAAATTAATACATATTTAATATTTTCATAAGTATTTTGGAGACAATAAAACTGTATATGTTAATTATTTTTAATGGTATATATGCTATTTATCAGAATTTAACAATTATTTTTTCATGCATTCTTTTGAAAGACTTATTGTTACAAGTGGCTTATTTATAAAACTGCCATCACAATTATTGTAAAGAAAATTCTCTGTTTTCTTTTACTAGATGTTACAAACACATAAAAAAGCAAATGTAATTTTGTAAATAATTTTGTAAATCAAATTTTTTTATTTTCCATATATATAGTTTTAATATTAAAAAAACCTATAATGTATCATAATGTAGGCTATTATCTGTTGTCTTTTAATTCGTACTAATATATATATTGAACTTTAGGAAATGCAGTGAATGTTCTAGTTTTGAAATATCAATGACATATTTTCAGTTTTTAAATGTAACGGTATGATGACATATGACTCTCAAAAAAATCAGATTAATAAATATAGAAATTATTTGGAAATATAGTTTTTTGGATTTTTATATATGTTTAAAATATTATCAGAACAGGAAGTATTGATTAGCAATGAATGGAATCAGCTGCTCTGACCTCAGTAGGATTATGTTGGGTCACTTTATAATAAAATTTTTGCTTCATAATTGTTAATTGAGTTTGAATAAAATACGATTTTTTAAAAACAAATTTCATTCTTTAGCATTTATAGTAGTTAATTTCAATTTGCAGTCAAATGTGTAAACTGATTATATTTTTTTATTAGAACTGTTAGATTTATTATAATCAAGAAACTTCCATATTGTTTTATTTCTTTTAGTGTTCAACTGAGTAATCTTTATAATAATTATTATCCATTAAACAGTGTGAAGGTTAAATATTTGCCAATTTATTTAGCTCGATTCTTATTTTAATAACTTGCAGAGAATATATGGGCTAGTTTTTTTTAAATGCTTTAGAAAATGAATATTTCGAATTATCTTGTTTTTTCTTTATAATAAACTAATTTGAACCATTAAACTCTTGATTTATTTACAGAGGGACTAAAACATATACTGAAATTATATTTTTAAAAAAACTTCCTCAACATTACTATTAATAGTGTTTAAATATAATCTGTGCTGTCCCGTGGCCAAGTGGTTTGCACGCTTGGTTACTGATCTAAGGGACCTAGGTTCGAGTCCCATGTAAGGCATGGACGTTTGTGATATTTTTCTGCTGAAGTCCCGCCATTCTCTCAGACCTACTGTGGCATATAAACTGACAAGTTACTGTCAGACCTTCGTGGCAAGCAGCTGCTTGAGGGGGTATTTATTATTTTATAATCTGAAGACACGTTGGTGAACAAGTTCAATGCATAAAAATGTGTTTTATTTATGTCATCAGGTTTTATCCAGCACTGACAAGTGCCTTATATATTCTAGTCAGCACACTCTACATTTGGTTAAAACATAGTTCATTACAAGCAACTATGCATTAGTTGCATATTGTACAATTATTATAGGTAAATATCTTTGTTACTACAGTACTTTACAATAAATTCAGTTATATCTCCTGTTTCATTTGTTTTCATTTTTGAAGGGAACCAAATGGCAAGCTGTAGTTGATATTGTCCAAATAAAGACTTAAGAATATTGACGAGTTTTGCAAATTTTTATGATGTCTACATTAAGATGTGTTTTTTGATATTGATTATATGTTTTGCAAGGAATTTTTTCAACTATGATAGTGGTATAATATAGATTACTTGCTTCAATATAAAGAAAAAAGAATATGCTAAAAGATGTATATTTGTCATACAGAGATGCGGCCAACAAGGTTGACCACATCTCTGTATGACAAATCAGTTTCTCTAAGGCCGATGATTCTTCCACGCTCAAAGTCTGTTAACTTTCAAATTTATTTTCAATAGGTATAATTATTTTACATAAAAAATCCCACTAAGCCAAAGCTTATCAGCGGGAATGTACATATATGGCTTTACAGATATGATCTAGATTACATCGGTAGTACATAAAATGAAGGAGAGAAAAAAAATAAGAAAACCGACAAAAAGAAGAAAGTTTCCAAATAAAAACGGCACTTTTTCATCAACCACAGAATTGGAACGGCTGTCGACGTCTGCGTAAGGGCATCTTTAGCGGTTTAGAACAATTTTCACAAACGTTTTGCCAACCATGGAGCTTTGGATGCTTTGATCCGTGTTTGACTGCTCTGCACCTGTGACGTCAGTTTGCACCTGTCCAATCGTTTCGATCGACCTGCAAACCTAATCAATTCCACGTATTTCCATATACTACCTCCCTAAATTTCGTCATTTTGCATAACTTCTTGTAAGTGTTGCATTATTTATTTCCGGTAGTGTATTTTAGTATCCCTAACTGACAAGCTCCTGTCAGACGTGTGTGGAAAGCAGCTACTTGAGGGATAATTTTTTTAATATGTTTCAAGATTGAGATAATATGCACTCTTCAATCCCTGTGTTCGATAGATGACAATGAACAGCGAGCTGAATGATTGCATTGGCAGGAGAGGGTAAGGAACTTTTAAGTTTTGAAAACAAGATAGGGTAACTAGATAAAGGAAAAGATCTGGGGGCGTTCGAAAATTAAAGAGATGACCTGAAATCCCTGGAAAATGGGAACGTCTGATCACCTAGTTTGATAGGTTGCAATGACAACTTCCATTGTAAAATTAGAGACTCAATTTTTCAGTCGCCCACATTACTGACCGAAATGTTTTAGAACAGTGTTGCGCCTACTTTATTACTCAGGACCCGATCCAGAAAATAAATGGGACTTTCGTTGTAGAAGTTTTTAAAAAACTACCTGAAACATTCAGAAGCTTAATATTTAGCTTCCATTTCCCCTATAGCATTGTCGGGGGGGCATGCCCCACCTACATGGCCCTGCTATTATTGATGTACACTTAATACTAGGGCCATTCATAAGTCTCTGTTTTTCACCATGCAAAATGTGTAGAGTGACACATCACCATGTTGCCTTTGCATACCTCTGAATTAGTACTAGGGGAAAGAGTAAGGTCTACCGCATTAGTCCATTATTATTATAAGTGTCCATCAGATGGGACGTTAAGCTGTGGATCCATGTATAGGAGAGCCATACCCAGTGCACGTTAAAGAACACACTGGATGGCCTTGACAGGAAGCTACCATATGTCTCCTAATAGCTGTCCAATGGGTCCCCTTCCCCCAATCTTTTCTGAGCCTTTGGGATCATTGTGACCTGGCTATTTACCCAATTGTGTGCAAAAAATAGTGCCGCTCAGAGGCAAATCAAAAACTCAGTCTTGATGTCCATCATTAGAGACGTACAGTGAGTTAAGTATTGAAATTCGTGCAGTTTTACGTTATTACTGGGAAAAGGTAAGCTCTTATGAACGTACGAGAAATATGCGAACTGGAGGATGAGGGGACAGTCTTCATTCGTGCTGCTCAAGCTTGGTTCAAAGGTGGAGACATGAGCCTCGAAAATATGCCGCAATCGGGAGACCAACAATGGTAGATCGAAACATTCTGTGCCACACTGCCTGATCTATTGACAAGCATTCACAGACTCGTGAACTTGGTTAATCACGGTCAACTAGAGCCGAGCATCAGTAAGGTACTCAAGTAGTTACTGAATTATTCCACACAAACTGATTACTGAACAAGCCAACCTTCGATTTTGATATTGAAGTTTGCAGGAAACACTAATTCACGAGATCACCGTTCATCAAACGAATTGTTATGTGCGATGAAAAATGGATCTATTTCAACAATCTGGACACCCAAAAGTTGTGCCTTGACTAGGACCAGGCAGCATTTTGTGTCCTAAAGAGAGACCACCTCTTTCGCTAAATGGCCCATTTTCTTCAAGGTATATAGTTTCAAATATCTCAGGAAATCGAAAACGGATGTCAGCAGTTTACCTCCAAGGGCCAAGCATGTTATAGAAGAGGAATCGAAAAACTTGCCAACAGATTTTTACAGAACTATTGAAAATAATGGTTTATATTTCGCTGAGTAAGTCGCCCAAATGGAGAGATTGTTCAGGGCAGTTTTCAGTTGTCATTGAATGATCCTCGTGCCAGATTAAGAGCGAAAAAAATGCTAAAATCATCAACATTGACGATATTATTTATAATCAGTGGATGTTGTCTATTAATGAAATTATTATTGACATAGCCTTATGGTATCGCCTGTTCTTGACTGAATGGCTGCGAGACAGAATATTGCCGACATGAACACGAAAATAACGTGATAGTTGTTTTTATCACTGAGCGGCACTTTTTTGCACACAATGGATTAAATGCCCAGGTCACAAGGACCCCGAAGGCATTGGGGGGTGGCGACACACTGAATAGCTGTTGGGAGAAAATAACGTGATGGGAAAGAGTTAGAGATGAAGATCAGCATATGTCCTCTCAAGCTGAAGGCATGGTCACAAAGAATGCTAAATCTCCGAGCTGTGTTATACGCATTTTTTATGCCCAAGAAAATTCATACCACGTGCACTTGTTTCAAAAATGAATTTCTGATAATCGATTGCATACGTATCAGATACACTGCTCAAGGTGGAAATCAACACCAAGAAGGAATGGAAGTATAGATATGTAAATTGAAGGAGGCAATTGGTCATCGGAGATATGCAAATGATCAAAGTTCAACACTGAATTATACCCAGCTAAGACGTGGATAAATACCGGGTGCCCATGAGCTCATATCATAACACAACTGACAGGGAGTGCATGCTGCAAAAATGTTCGAACAGAATGCCTTGGAGGTGTTTGCAGGAACCTTATGGACAACTAATGCCTTCCAAGAGAGTGCAAATCATCGATATGCGAGAGCTCGGACTGCGCCTTCGAGCAATCACTGCTTGCATGGGGTACAATGTGAGCACAGTGCAATGATGCGTCTTACTAAACATCAAAGAGCACCAAATGATACAAAGAACAGGTACAAGACTGCATGTTGCAATACAGGATATGAAGAATTAGAAGGGCCGTTCATGACCTTTCACCACAGTGACTGTTGCAGATGATTTGTTGACCATTATGGGTATCGTGGTGTCCACACAAATCATTAGACAATGTTTACTTTACCCAGGAATGAGGGTGAGATGTCCAGTCTAGCATCTCCATATCAGCGACGTCACTGGTTACGTCGTCTCCACTGGTATCAAGTAAGGCAACATTGGACTACGGAAGAGAGTTCACAGATGAGTCCCTATTCTGTTTCGGCATGCCAGACGGCTGTTTATCCACATAGCGTCGTCCTTTTCAATGACACGAGGAAGCCTATTCCATTATCCGCCATATGGCTTCCCACTGTGGTACAATGGTATGGGGGTGGCATCACATATGGTAACTGGATACATCTGCTCCATGTTTCTGGCGTGCTAACATTGAGGCGTTACATCGATAATACTGTGGCATGACTCCACACCACACACTGTGCGTGCAATGATGGATGTCTCTAAGATATGGACGTTCTATCATTGCCACCATAGTCCCTGGATGTCGCCCATTGACCATGTGTGGGACTTTATGGGTCGTCACCTTCCTCTGGCAGCTATTGTGTGCGCTATTGGATGTTTGGGACTCTATACCTCAGTACACCATTAACCGTCTGATTGATGGAATACCAAGAGTTGTATAACTGTCTGAAGTGGGCCTATTATCACTGATGAATCTGCAACAAACACATATACCTTGCATTCTCACGTTGTTTTTTTTTTATCATTTGCACATCTACCCTCATAGCTTCTGTCCTGACAGTTTCGGGCGTATACATCACTTCCTTCGCAGTGTTGCAATTGCCACTTTGAGCAATGTAGTTTAGAGTAGACCGTTGTTTGCAAAGGTCACATTGGATGTTGGAAAGGTTGTGTTCCAAATTCCGGATGATCTGGACATTTACTATTCTCTCCTTGCACACACAACTTGTCAAAGCTACTGAAACGATAATTGGAAGGAACCTGGAGATCCTTTCCTGGCTTGGGGAAGGCTAAAACTATAGTCTCCCATCAGGACTCCTGAGAATATGCGAGAAATATCCTCGAGAAATCTATTCAAAAAAAGGGAATGCGATTGAAAAATATGCAAGAAATATCCTCGAAAAAGAGAATGCGATTGAAAAGTGGGTCATACATACTCGCTAGGGAGAGATGCTGGAGCATGGTGGAAATATGGTCGAGTGATGCCATCCGATGCTCCACCATACAGGTAGTACATCTAATGGAAGGCACCACGTCACTCTCATGTGCTGATCGACGCAAAAGGAAAACTGACATTAAAGCTGCGGAGAAGGAACCTATCGGAAAGATCTGCATTACACAATAGTTGTCTAATTCCGTCTGTTCATTCAATTCAAGAAAAAAACTTTTTTAATTTTGAGCCGTGCCAAGGAATTATTGCCAATAGGATTTGGTAGCGATAAATGCGGAATATATGCTATAACTCTGCAATTGAATTGTGCTGGGTCGATCGTTTTCAAATAAGGAATTTCGAGCTTTTTTTATTATATAATAATAATAATAAAAAATTATTATCGCTACCATGAGATCAAATAGTGGGACGTGGTGTAATTGGAAGTTGTCTGACCTTACAGCAGAAGCACAAGAAGAGTACAACTCATCGACTGTGAATGGACTCTACTAAGTTTGCAGGCCACTGGTGCCTGGTTTTTAAATTCTCAGGTAGGCCTCACATACAATAAAAGGATACCAAACATATTTAGTCTTAGATATATACACTGGCAGAAACTGAAAAAAGAACACCATTAACAATTAAAGTGTAATCAATGAGATTTATTTAGTAGAAACTTGTTGAGAAAGGACAGTGATCACACTTGTGAAGTGATTCAATGTTTATTTTACCTTTTAATGAGTATTACATTTTACAGAAGGCACATTTTAATAAGGTGTTGAACCTCCTTGAGCAGCAATACAAGCTTCCAATCTGGCATGCAAACAGTCGTACAAATGCTGGATATCATGCTTGGGGATACCATTCCGTGTGCTTTCCACTGGACGCGTAATTCAGCGATGGTCGTCGCCTGCAACGGTCCGTGAAAGAGTCTTTGTCCGATCCAGTACCAGACATGCTCGATTGGAGACAATTCCGGAGAGTGTACTGGCTAAGGGAGTTGGTACACTGCTTGAAGAGCATGTTGAATTGCTCGGGCGGAATGTGGGCAGGCTTTATCCTGTTGGAATATCGCATTTTGGATTACACTCAAATATGGCAGGACGACTGGCTGTACGATATCGCTGACGTATGTATTGCTATTCAGTAAACCCTGTACAAACACCAGACATGTACGAGAGTTAGCTAATCGCACCCCAAACCATGATGCCCAGCGTGGGCCCTGTGTGTCGCTGGCAGATGCACGTTAGAAGAAGACACTCGCCTTCGGATATGTAAACGACCATCAGATGCTCCTAAGCAGAATCAGCTTTCATCACTGAAGACCACAGACTGCCATTCTTCCCTCCAATGAACTCGTTCTTGACACCACTGCAAACGTGCTCGATGTGGTAACCGTGCCAGTGGCACGCGTGCTCGTAGTCCTGTTTCCAAAAGACGATTGCGTATCATTCTTGTAGACACCCTTGGTACGACAGATGATCTAATTTATGATGCCATAGTCGCCCTCCTGATATGCTGATGCTCTCGTGCGTCCGTAACTCTGTTGTCCGGAATCATGTCTGCAAATGTTCTTCTGACCATCGACCACTGCCGATACCTCTCGTCCAAAGCAGTGTGATAATTTGATGAAAAGACCAACTTGCTTCCCCAAGACCCACTATACGTTCTCGCTCAAACTCTGCTAACTGAACAAATGTTGTGCGCCTGCATCATCCAGTCATGGCAGCTTCTTCAAAGAGCATTGAACAACACGACACAAGACAAATAACTTTTCTTCACGCCCTAGTACTATGTTGTCCTCAGTGACGTCATTATTTCACCCAATGACTTTCAATCTTGGATCACGATTTCTGCTGCCCTTAAATATTAATATATGACGTTCCTAAAGGAATTCCTTCTGGATGTTCTTTTTTCAATTTCCGCCAGTATATAAGAGAAATTTTTCAGGGGGGCAAGGGGCGAGCCCACCCATATGATAGCTCATTAACAAAAAAAGGTTTACGTGGTCTAAGAATGGTTCCTTGGTTACGTTCCAATTAACTTCAAAAGAGGTGTAGCGATCACACTAGTGCTTAATTTAGTTGGATAACACACTGTTCAGATAATTGTTAAACCAAGAAATAGCCGAGAGCAAGATCTGATTTGTTTTACATCTGAGCGGCACTTTTTCGCACATCATGGACCCCGAAGGCTCAGAGAAAGTTGGGGGAGAGGACCCATTGGAACAGCGGACAATGCATCAGGGCTGCATGGCCACCACACCTGTACATGCAGAGAGCGCAAGTTGGGGGAGAGGACATATGGGAACTACAGATTATGAGCCTGGCGCGCTACAGACTGAGCACCACCCCTCTGAGAGCAAGAGATTAAAATTATTGCAGAGTTTTTTGCAAGACGAGGTTGTGTTCAACTGAATAAAATGCTTGATGTAAAGGGAACCAGTCAGACAACTAACTAGTCAATCGTTATCACTTTGCTGTCTAAAGTTATTTTCCACTGATCAACAGTGTTATTAGAGTTTCAATTGACCAATTTTTCCTAAATTCGAACTGTCTGCAAGAAAGCAGATTAAATTTTTAGACAAAAGTCGATAATCGTGGCTCTACTTTTTCTAAAATTTTCCTTAAATATAAGCAACTAAAATAGGTCGAAAGTCAACAGGGTTATAAGAACTCTCTTGACTTTCTTTTCATAAGAATTAGATTTCTTTTTATAATTGTTTTTTACAAGTTATATGAGGGTAATAAGGATTTGAGTTGGGTTGTTTTACCTCTGAGCGGCACTTTTTTGCACACCATGGGCTAAATGGCCAGGTCACAATGACCCTGAAAGCTCAGAGGATTGGGGAAGGGGACCCACTGGAACAGCTGTTGGGAGACAGATGGTAGCCTCCCGTCAAGGCCATCCAAGCGTGTTCTTTAACGCACATGGGGCCACAGCTTAACGTCCCATCCGACGGACAGCGGCCTTTCTAAGCCCATCGGTGTCCCCTACTGACCGCGGGCAGGGCGGGGAATTATTGCGGAGATAAATCTTAACGCTGATCCAGCTGGGACTCGAACCTGGGAACTACAGATTACGAGCCTGGTGCGCTACCGACTGAGCCACCCCCGCCCCAATAAGAATTTGAAATTTAAGGTTTGAGTGAGATGACGGCTTCTTTCCATGGAGCTGGGAATTCATTAAAATAAAGCAAGCAATTAAATAGATCACTTAAGGGATAACAAAAACTTAAATGAGAAACGATTTTTAGAATAAGATAGGGATTTCATCGAGTCAGACATTGCGAGTTAAAGTGAATTTATAAATGTTAAAAATTTTGATTTCAGTAACATTTTTGAACTTAAAGGTTTCCATATTATTAAATCGTTTATTGGAATTGAACAATGAATAATTTTGATATGACTTTTTGTAAAATTGCAGGGTTTAAAGAATACATTATTCAAAACATTAGCAATGCTTTTAGGATAATAGAAACAATTGTCATTATAAATGATCTTATTAATCTTAGTATGGTTTCTTGAATTACCAGCAAAAGAAAATATAAGCGCTTGGAATATTTAATACTACTGTTGACAAGATTACAATCCATCAGGGGCTGCATGGCCACCACACCTGTACATGCGGAGAGCGCAAGATCCTGTATATAAACAGGATCAAGTTACTGGGGCAAGAACATCCTGTGAAGTATCCAAAATCATAGGACAAAGCCGTGTTAAAAGTCGCTCGATTCAGATTTAGACAGCATAGCGAGTACAATGCTCTCCAGTAACAAAGAAGGCAGAAGGGGAATTCCAGCAGTCAAAGATTGATGAGAGACAAAACAGGCCTCGTGCATCTATAATTTCCCCTTTTCGAGGAATATAGGCAGTGGTGTCACTCAGTCGGTTTCCGGAAACCGGTTGTGAAAATTTCCGCCGGTTTCCGGAAACTGGAAGCTGCATACGAAATGTTGCCACGTACTACACAGAGTTCTCCTCACATCATTCTGACAAAATAAACATTAAAACAGCTCCCCAAATTTCTGAGAAAGATTTATTACACTTCACAAAAAATAAACGAATTGTTTCCACAAGAATTTTAAGTACGAGTATCTTGACCGAGGACCCTAATAATTGGTACTTACATCACCATGTGGCATCCGTGTTTGAAAAAGAATAAAAGAAGTGCCATAGATTATGGACTAGGAGGATTGATACGCCATAGATGAAAGTTTAGCGTCTTGTCAAAAATGCATATGGTGTGGAGATTTTATTTTACGTTTATTAATATTTGGAGTTTGCTTTAATCACTTATGTATCTTATGTTTTTCATAGGTATCCTACAGTTGCGTGAAAAATAAATATTGCTCTTATTTATAGTAATTTTTTTTATTTACACAATCGCTGCCACTAATTGCAGGTTTATTCCGGTAGGGGTTAATTTTAAATATTTTTAGATAGGCTCTGCATTCTGCGTGACGCTTTATTTGAGATACAACTTTTGTATTTAAAGATAAGTAAGTATCAATATATTATAACTATCATGCAATCTTAAATGTAATAATTTGAAATGTTTTTCCCACTGAATATAGGTCAATGTGCATGGCCAACACTCATGCAGAGCATTCGGGGTCCATTGAAGGTGGGAATAAGCAGAGGCTACCCTGGACAATCTCTTTCAAAGAACATCCAAAGAAAAAAAGGTATATGAAACATACTGTATATAGGTAATTGTTGAGGTTTATTGGACCTTTTCCTTTGGCCTGCATAAGAGCCTCAAAATTAAAAAAATAAAAGATCTGACCTAAACCATCCACAATCACCAAACTGGAATAAGGACAAATGCAGTTAGCTGCAAAACTAACACTATACTTGATACTATTATGGAAAACCATCAGACACGTAGCCAAGGAATGGGATGAAATAATACCTCCGCATTCGAATTCTAAATAAAATTATAGTATGAGTTGGTTGGAGTTTTGTGCAAGAATATTTTGGAACTAAATTTTTGGGTATCTATTTATTACTGTACTACATGCAATCAGAAGTAAAAAATATTGCACCAAAAAGGTATTTTGCCATCATTTTAATACATTTGTGCACATACATTTCTCAAAAATCTGCGAGAGTAAGATTTGGTCTGAAACTCCTATCACTTATGAACCTCAACTGTTTTGAAATCATTTACTAATCAAATATTTAATGGTGCTAAGCATTATGCAAAGTACTTTACTAGGAACAGAACATTGATAACTTAATTATCATTATCTTATTATTATTAATTATCATTATAATTATCATACGCATTTCGATTTCAAATTACAATATCTTCATCACAGAAAATATTCAACACTTCAGTCAGCCATGCAACAGAGAATCATTCCCAGCTCTAAAGCAGAAATTTCATCTACTACTGGTAATGTGCATGTCATTACTTTTGAGACTATTAAATCAACTTGAGATTATGATAAAGAGCTAAATTAAAAAAAACACACATACGTTACAATACGAAAAATTTTCAAAACATACCTAAAATTCTAAGCCAACACCTGCCATAACAAAAAAAAAAATCACCTTCGATAATCTTTATAATAACCCTAACATAACCTCACTACCCACACCATTCTGTTTTCACCCATACAAAATATTTACTACAGAAAACTTGTCTGTTACTACTAAAATTGATACTCAGTTCTGCATTTTCTTTCCATCAGAAAGTGGCAGCACTGTTTTATCACTCGGGCAATTCTATCTCCTCTGTTATTTTTTACCCAGAACGACATTGGTTTACAGTTTAAATTGGATTTATTCTTC
The DNA here is from genome assembly GCA_038380435.1 of Ryuthela nishihirai. Classification (NCBI taxonomy): domain Eukaryota; kingdom Metazoa; phylum Arthropoda; class Arachnida; order Araneae; family Heptathelidae; genus Ryuthela; species Ryuthela nishihirai. The sequence goes on along the minus strand of JAWZYU010000019.1, from coordinate 64,691,231 downwards.
CATAATAAATCACATTTGTCATAATGACAAGTAAAATATCACTGTAGGACATATATCCGTAAAGCCTATATTGCATAGCCAGCATTACATTTCCCGGGTAAATGTTACAATAGGTCTGATTATGTTGTACTCTTAACCTACGAGTGTTATTACTTTGTTAAAGTACTAAGGATGTAAAAAGTTTACAAAAAAATGCTACTGCTATAAAAATGCTGATTTTTAATGGAAAATTTATTAAAATACTTATATAAATTGAAAACATGAGTAGTAAGCTTTACAACATTTTCATTTTTTTGCAGAGTGCAGAATATTGGTTCAATGACTAGTGATACTGCCACATAAGTAATGAGGGTTTCAATTTCACATGAAAGACTGAAGCTACTTTTTTTACATCACTGCTAGATGTGCTTTAATATCATATATAAATAACTAAGAAACAATAAGTACATCTATTTAAAAAGATGTATTTCTAGCAAAAGAAACATGTAATATACGATTGTGAAATATTCGGCAATAAGCAATAATAATTAGTCTTTTAAAACTGCTGCTACATAATTTTTCCAGTGCCATTCAATACTTAACTCTGAGATACACAAAAGATTATTTTTTTTTTCTAAGGGTATGCAACAACATTTATATTGGTGATACTTTGGGAGGAAGTGGTGGTGCTTCTTCATCACAAGGAGGCTGAATTTTTACTTTGTCCACAGGATCACATATCAGAAGGTAGCCAAGGTCATTCTTAGCAGCTATCTTCTAAAAATATGAATAAATATAATAGTTTGCATGGAAAATAAACTTTACACATTTTTATCAATGGTGAGTCATTCTCATAAGGAAGCAGAATGTATATAGCTTATACAACCTGTAAAATCCTAATTCAACATGTATCTGGGGGCAATATCTTTACATTTTAAAATTGATGAAAACCTTAAATGGGAGCTATGTAGAATTAACTGTTAAATCCTTATCCATTTGGTTATGTTGGACAAATGATTTTAAACTTGTTCCCCAACTAAAATTTGAAATATAGTTGAATCAATTATATTTCAAATAATAGGATATCTCAGATACACCTGGCAGTAATTTGCTAGATAAATATAGAGCAAAAATTGTCATTAGCCTGATGGGATCTGTACCCAGGACCTCCTGATAACATGTTAGGTGCTGAACATAGAAAAATACCATGCCGCTTGATGTGAGCTGGCCCTGTGCACTAAACTGGAAAGTGCCATCTGGACCAGTCTTCAATTACAGTCAACTACATTTTCATTGACTAATTCTATGGTATAATGTTTAAAGCCACTAATAGAGGATGATTGTTCAGTGGCCAGTAGCCAGAGCACCTGACACGTTCTCAGGAGATTGTGGGTTCAGATCCCACACGGCTGACAATTTTTTCTCTATATTTAACTAACAAACTATATGTTAAACAGAGCATAAAATTACTATCGATGAAAACCATTACTTATTAAATTTCTATTTACAATTTTGTAGTGAAGATGCAATCTTCTTAAGCCAAAACACTATGCTAATTAGTGGTTCTGAACATTTACTCAGCTCTAGACATGGTAAGTTATACAAATATGTTTCTGCAGCATGTTCCAGAAACCCAGAACTAAATGTAATACTCATTAAACTTTCTCCTCTCTCTAAACATTTCTATGAATCAGTGCATTATTTTAGCATTGAACACTTTAATAACAAAGTGTATATTTTCATAATCAAATAATATTATTGAACATTTTAAGGCATTAATATCAGAAATTTTAACAATATTTATCGGAAAAAATTTTCGCCGACAAAATTTCCGATAAATATTTATTGATTTATCAATGCCAAAAGAGCATCAGGTCATGCTGCGATTATCATCTATGTTTAACAATATATTCTAAGCTGTTGAAAAACACTATTATGTCCAGAATATTAGCACATTTTAAAAGTTTTGAATAATATCAAGGATACTTAGGAAATATCAATATATATATAAATGCTACTCTAATTTTTAAATGTTGGAATTAGTAAAAAGAAACACCTTCAAAGAGGAGTCTGAAAGGTTTACTGTATCAAGTGTCTACAAAATTGCAAAAATTCTCTCAGAAACACTATTGCAATGTCAAAGTAAAACAACACACTTAGAAGACTGTATACTCAAGTTAGAAGACACAACTAAAAGGTTTTTCAGGTGCAGAATTAATGCAGGAATTCTAAGTAATGTTTTGAATAAAACTAAATTATCTCTGAAGTTATTTTTAAAATTAACTCTTTGGGAATGAAACCTTTAAAAATGGACACTTACCAATATTTCTCTGGCTACTATATAAAGAATGTAATATGTGTATACTCAATCACCTTTTGCCAACATCCAATTTTTCAAATTGTTCAAAACGTAGACAGTACTGTTTGATTTTCATCTACCAAGGATATACATACAGGGTGATTCAGAATTCATCATCAATATTTGGTGGGGAGGTAGGTAATAAGAAACGAAGGAGATTTCACATAGGAAAGCATGGGCGCATATGCCATGTAGTAGGGCAAAATGACCCCAGTTCAATGATGGAAAGAACACATAAGAAGGAAGAGGTAAGAAAAAAACATTTATTATCTTACATGTAACATTTCTTTGCATTGGTTGTACAGACTTACAAGAGGTGCTCGAACTGCCGACCATGTGCTAGAATGCATGACTCACAACGGCGTTGCATGGACAGCCGGACCCTGTGGAAGATGCCTGGCATTTCCCGGATGTTTGAGGCAGCAACTGATATGCATGCTACAAGATCCATAGCACTATCAACAGGGGTCTCGTACACCATGTTTTTCATAGCACCCCATACAAAGAAATCGATTGGAGATAAATCCGGTGAACGTGGTGGCCAAGAAACCGGTCCACCGCGGCCAATCCATTGACCACCAAACTGTCTGCGTAGGTAAGCACGCACAGCATTTGCGAAATGTGCAGGAGCGCCGTCATGCTGGAACCACATTCGCCGGAGACTACCATCAGGAACCTCGTTCAGAAGATCCGGTAACACAGTCTGAAGAAATGTTAGGTACTTGGCACCGTCCAAACGGGATGGTAGTAAATACGGGCCCAACAAACAGTCACCGACAATCCCAGTCCACACATTGACAGCAAAACGTTGTTGCGCAGCTCCAGGTCTTGTACCGTGTGGGTTCTGATGAGCCCACACATGCCAATTGTGTGTGTTGAAGACACCCTCTTGAGTGAACAATGCCTCATCGGTGAAAAGAACATACGTTGGGAAATTGGGATCAACGGCTGTTCTCTGCATGAACCACTGACAAAAAATAACACGCTTGGGATGGTCGTCTGCTGCCAATAATTGCACTCTTTGCAGATGAAACGGATGTAACCCTTCATCGTGTAATATCTGCCACGCTGTTGCTTGCGAAATTCCAAACTGCCTAGCCATACCTCGTGTGCTAGCACCAGGTTGTTCCTCGATTTCCTGTAGGACAGCTTCCTCTACTGCTACTGTCCGTGCCGATCTGCGCCTCCCTCGATTAACATTACTAGCAGCAAACGATCCTGTTTCACGCAGTTGGCGATGAATACGTGAAAACATTTGATGCTGTGGCACACGGCGGTTTGGGAAGCGCGCTGCATACAATTGCCTGGCTCGAAGACATCTTTCTCCTGCCGCACCGTAAGTTACATGCATATCTGCACATTCATTCCACGTATACCGGTTCATGTTACTTCTGCAAATTCACCTTGTCGAATGACAACTGACTGCACGCATCAAACAGCTGTGCTTCTGTATGAGAGGTGTGTACACACAGCGCCCTCTACACCACCATGCGTTCGTCTGCCCCCATACTTTCCTATGTGAAATCTCTTTCTTTTCTTATTCCCTTCCTCCCCACTAAATATTGATGATGAATTCTGAATCACCCTGTATATTATACACAAATAGGCACTGGTATAGCCAAAATTTTTGAAAGGGACGAATACTTTAAAATTTTGACATCTTCAAAGAGGTATCAAAATTAGTGAATTTAATGATTTAAAAAATTTCCACAAAAGGGATAGATACAAATACCCCCTCTGGCTATGCACTGCAAAGATTTATATTCATTCAACAGAGTGCACATTATTTACACTATCCTGATTAATAGAAATTAACTACAGAGACATATTTAATGTCTACTGAATATCTGCCAACCTTAAACTTTTGTGAACATAAGTTTTTCCAAATTTTACAATGAAAAAACTTATATATTTCCCATTTTTATATTAACACAAAATGTTGAGCACATATATCAATAATAAAATAACTTACTGTAATGTGCTGTATGCTCTATGCTTGTCTTTCCCAAAGTATGCTTGATTAATAGCTACTGTTTCAAGTTACTTTTGCCAATTTTTATATTTCCATCATTTGTTTTTCCCATCATAGTCCATTGTAAATCAATTCTTCCTACTTCAACGCTAATGGAAATGCTCAGAACTGGGAGTGCAGAATAATTAATAGATAATCAGCTGTTTACTTTTCTTCTACATTCATTCAAAACCACTGGGAATCTGTTGATGAAAAATTCTAACACTTGAAAATGAGGCATCTTGAATTGTTATCTAACTATAACGATCATCTCCCCTGTAAAATGACAATTATTCCATCCCAAAATTATGCATTGTAATGTTTATGAAAACAGTGAAACCAGCTGGAAGATGCTTTAAATTTTCTCCTCTGAGCATTACCCATTTTGGAGGGAGGGGAGAGTAATTGGGACAATGGGGGAAAGGGAAATAAAAAATAAATTCCTTCTTCCCAAATTCTATAAAAATAAAAAGATTTTCAGGAGCAATAAGTTGTAAGACTTCTTTGGCACAAATATTTCATCTAAACTAAAAAAAAAGGTCATAATGATGGGACAGCAGTGCCAGTGTAAACTACAAATGAACTTTGCAACACAATTGTTTTCACAGCTGTTACCATGGCAACAGGATCATTGTTTAAACATTAAGTTTTACACCCCTTTCCTGAGTATTGTTCCAAGTGGCTATGCTCTTTTTGCAGAAACTTCCTGCATATCACAGGGAACGCATTCACAGTGTCTTAAATAGAATCCCACTTCTCAACAATATAAAACTATGATGGAGTATGTATGTAGTTATGAGAACATCATTCACTTCAGTAACGAAACAAAAAGGCAGCTGACATCCAATAGGATTTGAGTCAATTATTATTGTAAATGTTTTAACGAATATAATGCTTTATAGGTTTTATTATGAAATAAGAATTATACAAACCTTTGTATGAGCAGAGAGATGTTGATTTGGAGCAGTGACAGTTGTCGCACAACACAGCCATAATAGAGCAATAATAAAACCAAAGAGTACAACAACAAGCAACCAGCGTGGTAATCCAGACTGATGAGATATGCAGTCCATCCAATCAGGTCGTTCTTCTTGCCAACTTCGTCGATAAGTTCTTAAGTTGCTTGTATGTAAGTTGGAATTAGAAGCTACATATATGAAATATATTAAAAAGAAAACAAATTTTAACGAAAATTTAAAAACAAGCATCATTTTATTGAATAAATAAGATATACTTTAGTTTCTCTGATACACAAGCTGAGTGATAAAGATCTGTTAACTAATCTCACTGTTATCAGTGTTTTCTAAATTTATTAAAAAATATTGTTAAAAAACTTGTAAATTTTTCAAATCGATATAATTTTTTTTCTAAGAAGCAATTTTATTTTAGAGAAGATAAAACATGAACTTAGAAATGAAAAAAACTGAATAATACATTTTAAGACTAACAGAGGCTATTTACAAACATATTGATGCTGGTAAAACACATTGACAGTTTCTAGATTTACAAAAAGCTTTCAATACAGTGGATCAGGAAATACTATTAAAAAAACTCTTTGCCAATGGTAAAAGAGGATATATTTATAATTGGTTTAAAAGCTACCTTTTAGATACGAATCAGGTGATAAAAGTGAATAAGGATATAAGTTAATTCAGGGAAATTAAAAGAGGTGTACATCAAGCCTCTGTATTAAGTTCAATCACGTTTCTTATTTACACAACTTATGCGATTTAAATTTAAGAAGATCATTAATCCTTCAGTGTGTTTTATTTTCTCTAAAAATGCAACTCAGTTTATGAGTTTCATTATAAAACAACTGAGTGAAATAGATTACATTATATATTAAAGAGCATTTAATTCTGAACAAAAAATAAATATATTAAAATGAAAGAAATAGTAGGTAAGCATTAAAAAAAAAACACATTGTAATTTCATTTGTAGTGATTTTTGGGAACTTATTAATTGGCTCCTGACACTTAAAGAGTAAATATGTTTGGTCAATGATACTATAAGAGTTTATACACAACAGGTGATATTTTAGAAATGGAAACTAATGTAGAAATGTTCTTTTAAAAATTCGTATGGTTAGTTTTGAATAAATTAAACCTTAATATTAAAGAACATTTCGTTATTCTAAATTGCTTAAAACAGATATTGTAACAGAAATTAAATTTTCATGATGTTAATTGCCTTCTTAATCAGAATTGTGTAATCTAAAATTACATTACTTGGGAGTTGAATTGGATTTTTCTTTAAAATGGAGGTTTTGTGTAAATAAGAAAACAAAGTAGTTAATATATGTATAATTTCAATTTTATCTTACTAAAAAAAGTAAGAAATTTTAAACAGTATGGTATATGTTTGGGTTTACTCTAATATACAGCATACTGTAGTTTGTGTAATTGGGGGAGGGAGGGAGATTATGATACTAATTTGCATAATTTATTTATGGTATATAAAAAGATTTATGTATTCAATGTTCATTTTTCTACTTTAGATTCTATAACTCATTTTTATAATATTAGATATATTTATTTATATGTATTAAATTCTATTGTTTTAATATCAAAATAAGTAACAAGTGCAAAGCATACTATTGGCAAAGATAGTGCAACCATACTGTAGGGGGGAGGGGGGCATGGACCTCCATGCATCACTCCATTCCTAGACTCAGCCCTCATTCGGCCCACCAACTTCAGGCCAATTGACAATGTGGCTAGATGATCAAGTTTTATGACCCCACTAGCACGAACACAGAACAATGTGTTCGTGCTAGTGGAAAAAAGCAGCAGCAAATCAATATCCAACATTCAAAGTCAATACTGTAATAATAATATAATTTTCAAGCTTACTTACAATGATCAGAAGATTCCATTACAATTTTAGGATGAGTCTGCAGAACTACCATTCTCCCAGAGTCTTCTTGAACATACAAGGTCCAGCTTGTAGTAATGAGCTGTTTTACATGGTGTGCTACAGTATTGTATGCGCTTCTTACATACATTAAAGGAGTAAGAAGGTGTAAAGTTTGCTGACTGTTCTAAAAACATAATGAATAATAATAATTAATTATGAATACTTGATCTTTATTTCTCAATATTATTCACTTAAATATTTTTTAATATATTATATTTTTAGATTTTAAAGTATTCATTAGAAACCTTGAAACATATTATACTGTAGATCTAATATAGAGTGCAACATAAAATTCACTTCCATCATTATGAGACCACACAAATTATCTTAATATGAAACAATAATAACAAATAGCTAATATGTACTATAATAAATTAATAAATATACACTATTCAAGAGAAACTGCCGCACTCAGACAGAGTGAATGGATTGCTTGAAGGTAGGATACATATATAGCATTGTGTGCAAATAATTTAAACTCCCAATGAAACAGCTTCAAAAACAATGACAAAATATAACCAGAAGCATGTCCAGTGTAGCAGGTACTGCTTGGCCATAATTCATCAGTATTGAACATTATATTTGAAGTTAGCAGCAATCAAGTTTGGGAATGCAATGACAATGTGTAAAGCAACAGTATATCTGGCTGAATATGCCTTTGAGAGTGGTTGGATAGTCAGACCCAAAGAAAATGGCTTCTCAACTCATTCATCATATTGCTACTTGCACTGGCTGGAATATAAGCCTGTCCATTGATAATACAGCAGTAGGTACAAGAGAGAACACAAAATATTGCCCAGGTTTTAGGTACAACATAATACGAAGATCAGATCTGCCAACAAATGGCAGTGTACGATTTGCGACGTTATGTGGGATTAAGACTTACTGGCAGCAATACACTAATCTATATCACAACTCACCATTGCAAAGGTTGAGATGTGATCATGCTGAGCATGCAACTTACATGCTCAGCAACTGACAATCAAAGTTATAGCAAATATAAAAAGGGAGTAAAAGACAAAAGGAAGAAACAAAATGTGCAAATAATAATAAAAAGTGTAGAACAATAAATTTATGTATACTAGTTATACACATGCCAAAAGTTGGCATGTAAACGTATTGATAACACTTCCCATTGATAAGTTCATTCAAAACTTTCCACCACTCCAGTCAGAAATAAATCTCGCAAAACCTATGTCCTTTGATAACTTTATTCATAGCTTTCCACACATAGTACTAACAATGCATTACTCTCCATTCACAAGGTAGGCGATGTCAGTGCCCCTAGAAATTACAGATGTTTTCCAAGGGATCACTCCTGACCCACGGCAGCTAGGAACCCAATCTGTTACCCCAACAGGCTTAGAACTAAGTGGGACCACCCCACAAAATTTAGGACCGATCATTCAAGTAGCCATGGAACCACTGGGAAACTGCCAATTTCTGCCACCAATGATGTCACATGTCTGATTGTCTGCTCATCCACCTGGAATTACACCTATTATTGATTTTATATATATATATGCACAAAAACGGTAAAAAGGTGTAAAAGATAGGTCAGATAAAAAGAATATAAACAACAAAACCAAAAAATTAGATTAATCGGTTAAAATACTCTGTAAAATGTAAAAAGGAGTCATCAGATAAAAGATGTCCATGTAAGAGGCTTGGATGTAAAATCATGAAAATTAAAATACACATGATTTTCAAAGTTTAAACACAAATAAAAAATTAAAATATGCTTCACAGTTAAAATGTCATGAAACACTGTTTTAACATGTGTACTGCATCATACAATTCATCGTCTGCTTGTAGAAGAAACAAATGTGCAATAAAGAATGACCTAAGCAGAGCCAAGTAAGTACAACTTCCTCTTTGCAACTGCTGTGAAAAGATGACTGCCATGGTTTGACAATAGGCTTGTTCTCAAAGAGTTTGTTAGCAATCTGTTATGGCCAAGATCAATGCCATTGTGAAAAACTGCAGGAAGTCCAAGTATGAAATCAGAAGTGGTGAGTCAGAGAGGGGCGTGGCAGCTGCATCTACCAAGTCATTGCCCCTTATGCCAAAATGATCGGGACACAACAGAAGATGGTTGAAGTGGCTGCCAGATGATGAAGCTGCTGAAGGATCTTAGAAAGAACAAGGTGAGGCCTCTCTGAGTCAGAGCCTGTAGTAAGCTAAGTAAGATAGATGTAAAGCAAACACTGATGATGACACTTAGCCACTATGTGGTCCAAGGCAAGGCTGATGATAACATTCAACTCTGCAGTGGGATCTGGATATACAATATCCTTGTGTGGTTTTCAGCTCTGAGTCCCCTTTTGGTTGTGCCATCATGGTGAATGAGCTACACCATCCTGTATTTATGAGCATTCCACAGCACGAATGCCAGGTTTTATGGTATGCAGTGCCATTAGCTATCATGGCTGTTTATCTTTGGTAGCAATCAAGAGCAGTCTGAATGCCCAAAGGTATATCAACACCATCCTACTGCCCATAGCATTGCTGTGCAGGATGTCCTTTTCAAAAAGAAATTGCACATCCATATACTGCAAACATCTCTGTGATGCAGATATTCTTCCCTTGGTCTGTGAGGTACTAGTTTTTTTCTCCTATTGGACATGTATAGGACAAAATGGGATGGCATCTGTACATATAAATATATATCTATGTCCTGCTTAATTTTTTTTTGAAATTGAGGGATCATCTTTTAGAAACATAATGAGCTGTACTCCAAGATAACATCAAGCATCTCCGAGTTAATGTGGTGATATATCACTGATTAGAAGGTCTGGGTTTTCTAGGGTTAAATACTATTCTTTCTTTCTGAAACTTGAATCATTTCATGTCCTACCAAACACACCTCCATGTGTATTACATATCAGATGCTTCCATCCATTCCTATTAGCACAAGAGAAAATGCTAAGAAAATTTTAATGAATGTGAAGAGATCCAAGAACTGTAAAATAATAAGTTGCTTATGGTATTATGCCTGTATTATTGTTATGTAATGCATTTCACTCTTAACCCTTCCCGGGTCCACAACAAACATAGACATTGACAGAATTTGATATGAGAGGTCCAAGAAATCTATTTTTCGTTTTTAGTACAACAAAAAAATTCTGTTTTAAAAAAATAATTTTTTAAAAATTCTTTTAAAAATATGTAATTTAAGTCTGAAAAATAATTTTTTTTTCATTTGATGAATACTCTATTAAACTACAATATAAATAATTTGCTAAAGCCATCTGAATACCATTTCTTACAAGAGCTATACAGTATTGTCAATTTGTTTGTTAACGTTGCTCTATGCTGAAACCCCTGATTTAAGCTCACAAGCTTGATTTGAACTATTATCAACAAATTTTTTCTTAAGTTTCAAAATTCTCCTGAAAATTAACCAAAAACTATTTTAACCCTTTAATGCCCAAGAAATTTCAGAAAAGGGAAGAAGGCATAAAAGACAAAGGAATAGCACTATTTGGACAAGCCAATTTCAAATTTTGGCTGTTTTGAGCCATTATGGTGAGAGTTAAAAGGTTAAAATATAAAGATTTTGGACATTTAGAAAGCATTACAACTGTGCTGAAGATCAGAAATCACAACCAATTTGTAACCTGATAGCAGAAGAAAGCATAAACTAAATTATCACTACTTGATGGTATTTATGGTGACTGAACATGCGAATACATTCACTGCAGACTCAAATAAATTTATTTTTAAACTTCATCAAAATTTTTTCAAGTGGAATCAATAGGCAAAAATAGATATATCATAGATTTAAAGGTTATTTTTGATATTTGATTAGAAACAGTTAAACAGTTAAAAAACTGCTGATTTCTATTCCCAACATTTTTTAGTCTTGTACTGTGGCACCAAAGTCCACTTCTTGGGTCACTAGCACCAATTAATTCTACTCCAACACAGAAAGGCTTGATGTGTTACATTTTACCCATTTCATAAATTTGAACTAGCCACTGAAAAGTTAAAGTGATATAAAATTTATTACTTAAAGCAAAGTGATTATGGTGAAAGCAGCACAACAATTATAAACTTTGATTATATTTTAATCATTTGCACCAGAAATCTGGATATTTCTGATAAATTTATTAACAACCATGATTAAGAAAATAAGATTTATTTATTCTTTAAAATGCCAGAAGGTGAAAATCATATTGTTTTCACTATGTACAGTGAAATCTCTCCTTAATGGAAAACATGGGTTTGAGAAAAGTTTCCTTTAACGAAGGTTTCCATCTTAAAAGTTTTATTTCAATTATACATGATACATAAAAAAAATTGGATTCAAATTGCCTAACTGATGAAATACTATGTGTGTGTGTGTATGAGTGTGTGTATATATATATATACACAATTGTATCAGAATAATATGACCGCCTACCATACATATACTATGGTAGGTGGTCATATTATTCTGATAAACTGTGTATATACATACTAGTGAGAAAAAATAAATTTATGTTTATTTATATTTAAAACTATTTCCTTCTCATTCTTTTCAAAATTACACAACAATGATACATATTTTAGAACTTAGACTTACTATTAAGTTACATTGATGATTATACAAAAGTAGAGTAAAAAGTGACACACTTAACCATTTGATTTCCAAAAGTCAGGATTTTTTTTGGAACTACATGAACTGATGAAGTTGTGATTCTCAGTCACAATATGAGCATTATTTGACAAATTTCCCTTTTCTTTTTTGGTAACAAATTAGTGTTAAATTAGTTTAGAAAATTTTTGAAATATCTAAACCTAGAACAAAGGCTTTTACATACTAACATTACAACAAAAACCTAGGCAAAATATTTAAAAATAACAAAGAGAATTTGCATATATGAAATCTACATAATAAATGCAGACTACTGAAATCTGTTATGGGTTGGGTTTTACCTCTGAACAGCACTTTTTTGCACCCCGAAGGCTCAGAGATGGTTGGGGGAGGGGACCCACTGGAACAGCTGTTGAGAGACAGATGGTAGAATCCCGTCAAGGCCATCCAGTGTGTTCTTTAATGTGCACAGGGTATGGCTCTCCCACACACAGGGCCACGGTTTAACGTCCCCTCTGACGAACTGCGGCCTTTCCAAGCCCATCGGTGTCCCTTACTGACCGTGGGCAGGGCGGGTAATTTTGCAGAGATAAATCTCAACGCTGACCCAGCTGGGACTCGAACCTGGAAACTACAGATTACGAGCCTGGCACGCTACTGACTGAGCCACTCCCGCCCCAAAATCTGTTATGAAACAGAAAACTGCAGAAAAGGTTAACAACTAAAATTAACATTGTTTATAGCAATGGAAGGCCATTCTGCTTTTCCCTTGTTATAATTATATATATATATATAAAAAAAACTATAATAATAAAATTAGGATGTTGGACACTTTTGTATTAGTTTACCTTATTTGTTTTGGGAACTGATGCTTCTTTCTTGCAACCAGATTCACAAGCATTTTTCTCAGATATGTTCATGTAAGATTCTGTGCAAGCTAATAATGGAAAGTCGGAGAAAATTTGAAAAAAATGCAATACATGTTACTAAAATAAATGGTTTATTACAAATCAGCAATGATTTTTCAGATTAAGGTTACTGCCTAAACATTTCTGAAATTTATACACAACAGAAAATTATTTATAAATTATACACAACAAAACTTTAGTTTAAGAAATTCCAATATAATTATTTTTACATGAAAATTTTTTTTTCTGCTGGCAAAAGTATCAAAAAAGATGCTTTTACTGGGAATGATAATTTTTTTTACAGTGTATTTCTTTAGTTTCTTTAGCCAAATTGTTGCCACTGAGGTAATATTACCATAGTGTTGAATTGAGGTAAACCAATAGTGTTGAATTTAAGTATAAAGAGGATGGTATATGATTTGTGACCACTTCTTAGAGTTGTCAAAATATTTTATTTCAAACAGTTTTTAAATCAAATGTTTTCTCAACTTGCTTAGAATGATATATGCAACTGTAGTTGAACTACCAGTGCTCATCTTAGGCCTAGACCTGCCAAAGGAGCTTTTTTTTTTAGAGAGACTTTTGAAACAAAAGAAAAAGCAATAAAATTCTAAATGACACATTTGTTATTTTGTCTGCACATAGAAATATTTAAAGCATATATTTTTAGGCATCTGGAAACTATGGCATCAAGTGCTATTATTAAAGTGTTTGGGCACCTATAAGTCATTTGAATGGAGAGTACATTAAAAAGATACATAATTTTGAAATAAGTTTTTTACAGAATAATATCACTGGAGATCTCACTCAAATTTCTCTAAATCTATATTCTGAGGAGGCAAAAATTTAACAACAGCATTTTGTAATTTACTTCAGAACTTACAAAACAAGAATTATTTCAAACCATTTCATACAATGAGTGAATCTGTTTCGATGCTCTTGCAAACGATTCTTTAATTTTGTACATTTCTTGCATTACTGCTATTAAATACTACAGCAGATAGACTTCCATGTCCATCTGTTGGAGACAATTAATACTCCAGCAGATAGTTACACCCCATCAGCTATAGTATGATGTATGTACATACACACAATCTTCAAGCAGCAGTGGGCTATGGAGGTCCAATCAGACTGTGTAATTTAATCCTCCAAACATGCTATACCTGTATCTCAGGATACACATTTGGCCATTGCAGGTCAATTCTAATAAGGTTGTCAAGTTTGGCACTTCTTCCCACCCCCAATCTATTTGCATATATATATACTAGGCCTCTGATAAATCAATAAATATTTAGCGGAAAAAAATTTCACCGACATATGGTAATCGAACCCGCATCTCTCCAGAAACAAGCCAGTGTTCTTACCAGTTGAACTAGTGCCAGTTCGTCTTTTTTCCGCTTATTTTAAGACTATACTATATCACCAAGAAATGAGGGCCAACCATTGGCGCCATCTGTGGTCTCGGGTGGCAACTATTACCTTTATATTGCACAGAGTGAGATGGAAATAAATAATAATCTCATCACGCTATTTAGCGTTATTAATGATTTATACATAGATGATAATCGCAGCATGACCTGATGCTCTTTTGGCATTGATAAATCAATAAATATTTAGCGGAAAAAATTTTCGACGACATACGGGAATCGAACCTGCATCTCTCCAGAAACATGCCAGAGTGTTCTTACCAGTTGAACTAATGCCAGCTCATCTCCTGGAGATGTCTGTGTATACTGTACTGGTATAAATGAAATCCAAATTATAATGCATTTCAATGAAATGTGTTCCAGGTTACAAAAATTGAGACTTTCATACAATAATACAAAAAATTTAATATTTTAAACAAACATATAAACATGCATTAAAATTACATTTATTTTGCAATGTGTACCTGTATAATATAAATAGGTAGGCATTACTGATGAGGAAGGTCCTGGTTGTGGATTGTAAGGGTCAACTGGATAATTTTCCTCTATCTTTGTATCAGTTAAAAGCTTTTCAGAATTCTTTTTAATATAAGGAGAGGTGTTTTGCATTTGCAGTTCTCTCCTTGAAAAATTATTTTGGTGACAAATTATTTTGGATTATTGGTGATGTGCTGTCGGACAAAAATTATCCTAAGTCCTTCTGTCTCCTTTCCTGCAAAACATGGTAGTAAGGCACTGATTCCTCTTCTAAAACAACAGCTTCATTCCCAGTCAGGACTGATGACACCTAGACTCTGCAGATATCTATCAATCCCAGCCAGAATTTCCTGCATGTCAAGATTTTATATAGACTGTACAGCAGGCTCTTCTTCTTGCTGCTACTATTCCTGAGTAAATTGTGCAGTCAAATCTTCCAGTTCCAGATTTGTAAGAGGCTGAGAGTGGCTCTCCTACAACTTAGTGCTCGACAATGTTGAGCCTGATGATGTGACTATCTCCTGAGCAATTGTAGTAATTTCATCTGCAATCTGTGGCATTTCCTAAAAATTCCTTAATCATGTACACACTCAGGCCACAAGCCATTCATACAAGTTGATGTGACCTCTTTTCAAGCTGCATTGATGCCCTTCAGGATATTATAGAACCTCCAATATTCTTTGACAGACATGTTGTAGTTGCCCATTTACCATAACATCTTCATAAATGTCTGCTGAAGGTAGTAAGCTTTAAAATTTGCTGATGCTCTGGTGGATTAGTTATAAAAGGGAGGTGGTATTGGGCAGCAAAAAAAAAAAAATCACTTTTTTCATCAACAGCTTTCCTTATTCTTCCAATGTTTGGTGAATGTCCTGGGGCATTGTACAACAGCAGTTCTCTCCTTGAAAAATTATTTTGGTGACAGTATAGATGTGCTGTCGGACAAAAATTATCTGTATACCAGTCTGTGAAGACATCTTGTGTCACCTAAGTCCTTCTGTTTAAAGTCCAAATGATTGGTGAATTTGCTTTCATGAGACCCTTCATCATCCTCAGTGTTTTAGAGTAATACATGACCAATGGCTTCAGTTCTAAAGTTCCTGAAGCATTTCTACCATTCCACCTTGACTGGTTTAAATCCAGAAGCATGTTTCTCTTTACAGGAGATGAAAATTCTTGAAGGCATCTTCTTCGAATAAAGACCAGTCTTGTCCACATGAAAACAAGGGAGGTATTCACCTTCCTCTATGAGTCGTTGGAAGTGATCAGGATATGTCCTTGCAGCTTCATCATTGCATCACCTGTTATTTTTATATTGTAAATTTGAGTTTGTCTCTTGAAATTAGAGAACCAGCCTTTGTTTGCTGTAAAAGTTTCATTGCCACCTTCCTTTCTTTCATCTCATTAAACAAACTCTTTGCTTTATTACAATAACACTTTGCACGAGAGGAATGTTTTTTAACTTGTCAACTCAATAAGAGTAATTTCCATTTTCCCAATCACAGGTACATACGTATCTAAGAGTTGTAGTAGTTTTCCTTCTTGCAGTTTGCATTGTCTTTTTATTTTATCAGCATTTTTCATGATTGTTCTTACAGTGGAGATGCAGTATGTAGCTCCCTACAAATAGTAGGATGTGATTGCCCACCCTCCATCCTCCTAATAACTTCCATCTTTTCTTCTCACGGTTAAGTAAAGAGCTACTGAATGCAACATACTAACCTGTCTTTAATCTAAGACACAATGCATAGTTTGCCAGTATTTACACCACAGCCTTTTGCCTAGGTTCTAAACTCTAGAACCTTCGAGGTGGGTTGAGTCCACATGCCCTGTAGCACTGTGCAGTGACTTTTTGGTAGCAGCAGCACAAAATAGAATTTTCCAGTTTTTTTTTTAAGGAAAACTAATGAAATTACTAGGAAATTTTCAAATTGGTGGATATTTAAATCAGTACAAATCAAGGGCCTACTGTATTGATATATTTTCATTTATAATCTTACAATAAGAATGTAAGTGACTTTCCACAATTCTTTGGCTAGACAGCAAGGATGATAACCAGCTTCAGATCCACTACAGGCATTGATGCCACTAATGGTCAAGGTGGAAATCAGCTTAATGAGTTGGGGATGTCTGGGGCAATCAGGGAGGATTAAACAGCAAATTTATTCAAAGTACTAGGCTAACGTGTTTGAGCTCAGGGGCCTTGAGTGGGTACTAGCAAGGTGAGATGAGAATGAAGGAGGGAATGACTGCAGCTCCAAGATAGTGAGGCTGTTGGTTTAAGACATCAGGAGTGTATGGTAATGAAGACAGGGTTTAGTCAAAATAGCATCTGGGACTCGCATTGAATTTCTCTCTTGGAAAATGAAGGGGAAGATCTGAGCATACTCACATGGTTCACGCATCCTCTACGACTAGTATAGAGTGAACCTAGATTGCCAGACAGCACAATATTTTAAACTGTATTGATATTCAGAAAAAATTCAGAAAATTTTTTTAAACTGTATTGATATTCAGTTTCCATTCTGCCTCTGCTCGAGTGATTGATACCACAGGCATAAAACCATATAGCAGTCTATAAGACTATTACAACTATTGCAGTCTGACAGGATATCGAATCAACTAACCATCAATAAGAATATTACAAAGATACCTGTTTGGCATTGTTTGCTTGCTACATTCCTAGTCTCTCCCATTTTCAAATATTACAAAGATACCTGTTTGGCATTGTTTGCTACATTCCTAGCCTCTCTCATTTTCTAAGGACTTCAAGGCACACTGATCATAATTTGATTCTACTGTGGCATATAAACTGACAGTCTCCTGTCAGACCTCTGTGGCAAGCAGCTGCTTGAGGGGGTATTTATTTATTTTTTTAAGAACAAAACAATGCAGTCTCTCTCTGCACAAGATGCCATTCAAAGATGGTTGCTGACTCCTTTGTCTTATTATTACTTACATTGTCATATATCTAATGCAAAAGGTACTTCATAAGCATCTACAATCAAAGGCATCAATTTTCCTGGTCCAAGTTTAACTACCATAGCAAACTTTTGAAAAGACCAAACTATTTCGTAGCCAAATTTTAGTTGTTTAGATGTTTTTTTCACAATCTCTACAGATCCTTAAAATTTCTAGCAATAATGCCAATTCTCAAAGGTGGGGAAATTCTGAAAAATCCAACCAGTCAGTTTTTACTACAAGTGAGGACAAAGGCAAATACCAATTTGAAAGAGGCGAGGACAAAAACTTTTTCTATGTTTTATATGAATTACAAAAGAGCATGATGCGAAATTAATTATATCACATCCAAAGATGAAAGTTGATGTTCTTACAAATATTTTACTGTTGTAATTTTTCTTTAGCTTTGAAAGTAAGTCACAGCAGAAAATTCATTCATAGTTGGCAAGTGAATTTTTCCAGTTCTACCTATTATTCTGCTTACCTCATGTTGCATATCACCAGTACCTGTTACACAACTTGTTATTTTGACAAGTTATACAACTCATGAGAAAATTAATCACCTGTCTGACCAATCCAAATTCAGGATCTGTAATCATGCTCAAAACAATTCAACAGTCTAGTGGGTTTAAGTGGTCAGTCAGCATTAAGATCCTGTAAGTTGATCATTCCTCAAGGTAGAAAAAAAAAGTGGCACAGTTGACCCAATCAACAGGCCATACTGATCTAACAGCTCCCCCTACAGGGGAGAATATCTCCTTTGAAAGGTACTAAGAGTCTGCACCACAAGATAGTGGATTTAAGTGTTAGGCCTGGCCAGTTTTGTGCAACATCACAGGACATTGATAAGCACTTTCCACTAGTGTATGTTTAGCTACCATTCACAGGTTTTACTATGTAAGGGAAAAACGAACTTTGAAATTAAAAAAAAATTTAAGAGGCCAGTATACCCACCACACTTTGGCACTTACTCCTTAATACTTTATACTAGACAATATAAAATAAATAAATACCCCCTCAAGCAACTGCTTGCCACAGAGGTCCGACAAGAGCCTGTCAGTTTATGTGCCATAGTAGAAGGTCTGAGAGGATGGCAGGACCTCAGCAGAAAAATGACACATACATCCATGCCTTACCTGGGGCTCGAACCCAGGCCCCTTAGATCAGTAGCCAAGCATGCTAACCACTCAGCCATGGGATGGCTACTAGACATTTCTTTTTACAATTTAAATGATTTGTTAGAAAAAAAAATATCTGAATTTTCTTAAACAAATCCATGATTTCAATGGGAAAAGAATAAGTATATTTCCCCCTTTATTTCTATATGCTATATATATATATAATAAAAAATAGAATTAGGCAAATTCTGTATTCTCTATATAACAGAATGTTTTTACCTGAATAACATGATGTTATTGTCTTGTTGGTATCTGGTAAATCTTTAGCTAATTCAATAATAGTGAAAAGTCGACAGCCTTTCTTACAGCTCCCTGCATATTCCACCTGAAATAATTAGAGCTGTTTATTTCTTCTAAATAAAACTATTGTAAAATGCATAAAATATTCATGACCAGAAATCAGAAGTAACAATTAGTATTAGCTAGTATAAAAATCATTCTAAATTATTAGCCATTTATAAAATACTCCTATTGCTTTTCATTTGACATTTGTTAGTTTGTTGGTTTGTGTGTTTGCCAAAACCATTGTCAATTTATGTGTCATATGAAAGCTTGTAATGCGGGGAGTGTCGAAGAAAAAAAAAATCGAATAAAAAAATTGTTTCCCCAAGCTTTCTCCCCCCAAAAAAGGCGAAATATGAAAATTGCTGCTCTGTCTCCAGAATGCGAGTGCCAAACGTAACAAGCTATATGTCAAATGAAAGCTCTTGACATAGGGAGTGTCATAGGCTATAAAAAAGTGACCCAAGTTTTCTCCCTCCCCTAAAAAGGGGGAAAATATGAAGACAATTATTCCTCTATATCTCCAGAATGGAAGTGTGGAAAGTAACAAGCTATGCATTAAATGAAAGTTTGTGACATGTGAAGTGTCATAAGCTATAAAAAATTGGTTCCACACACTTTCTTTCCCACTAAAAATCAAAGAAATTTGAAAATGATCATCCTGCTATATTTTTGGAATGTGAGTGCGGAAAATAACAAGCTATGCATTGAATGAAAGCTTCTGAAGTGAGGAGAGTCATAGACTATAAAAAATTTACCCCCATGCTTTCTTTCTCTCCCCCTAAAAATGTGAATACAATTGTTCTGCTATATCTTTGGAATGCAAGTGCTGAAAAATAACATGTTGTATATGAAACAAAAGCTTGCAACATGGGGAATGTTGTGGGTAATAAAAACATAACCTCTTGTTTTCTTCCTCCCTAGAAAATGCGAAATATTAAAGTCATTCTACTATATCTTACGAATGTGAGGGCCTACTGCTATGAGTTAGGTGTGAAGTGAAGCTCATATAATGACTGGGAGCAGATTTTCATGGGGGTTGACTGTAATGAGTTATATCTCAAATTACAGCTTTTGATGTTTCCCATGTCATGGGTACCTCAAACACGACTCCAGAAAGGAGGAAAAATGTAGTTCGTGTATGGGCCATATATCAAATGAAAGTTTCTGAAGGTAGGTGTATTTAGTGTAAAGAAAAAATATTAAAAAAAATTAAAAATATCTTTCTGTATGCACCCTAAAAAAAGTAGAAAATAAACTTAAAGCATATCGATAGTGCAATTAGTCACAGAGTTTGTATTCACCTCAAAGGAAGATAAGGTGTCAACTTACCTACTCAACAAGATTGCCAGTGCCCTATATTCCTTTGAAGTGAATATGAACTCAGTGACTGATTGCACCATTGATATGCTTTATGTTCATTTTCTTCTTGTTTAGGGTGCAATAGGAATACAGGTAATTTTTTAATTTTTTAAGGAATGTTTCCAATTAATGATTCATCTAAATTCCCCATAAAATTTTTGTCTAAATCATGAGATGGGCCTGCAAACTTTCAAGTAAAAAATTACATGCAGTTTCCTTACAAATTATAATTTCAGAATAAAACAAAAATATGACTAAAAACAACAACAATTTTAAAAGCAAGAAGAAAGTTAATTAAGAGGTACAATTTTAGTTAAAATTCACTGAATAAATTTGTGTCCAATATTATGATTAATGAATATAATAAAAGTATTTAGCACAATAGAATTTTAAAAATTTTAACCTGTTTCAAAATTTTAACTTTTGGAATGTTTTGCTTTATTTTTTTTTTGAAAACTTCTTAAACAGATAAGAAATTCATAAAAATATAAATTAAATAATTTTTGCCACTAATATTTGTTTTCTTTTAATGCTATACCTCTCTAACCTATGTTTTAGAAACCTCAGTATAGTCATTGTGAACTGTTTCATTAGGTTTCTTTGCTGAAATGCATATTTATGATTAATTTAGTACATACACGTAAAATCCTCATGCAGTGATGGGCTAAAACACAGAATAACTAGCTAACACAGATAGACAACTCAAGACCACTGCTTGCAATGCCACTTTTAACAGTTGCCAATAATTCTCATTTATTAACAATTTCAAATTTTGTGGCATCTTGCTTTTCAGTTTGTATCCGACTATTATTTGCTTTTCTTATTGCCTTTTACAAAAAATAGGAACACAAAAAAGTAAAATGAAATTGAGTAAATAGACATGAAAGCAGTTCATAGTAGGAGAGATAGGATTTTTAATAATGAATGCTTAAGCTTAATTGACCTCCTCATTAACATCTAAATCATTAGCAACAATTGGAAAAGTTGTCTCTCCTGAAGTATAAATGGTGCAAGGTCCGCCACATCTCAGTGAAAGATTTATAGGTTTTACTCTGGAAGATTTTAGTGTCTGATGTGGGTTTAACTTGTAGATCGCTTTGGCATGTATTTAGAGAGTTGCGGAATCGCTTCCTGCCACGTTAGCGATAATTTTTTTCAGATGCTTTTAATAATTATTAAAGCAAGGTACAGAAAATGGGGCATGGTCCATCTCTTATTTTTAATCTGCAACCAAGTAGAGTGCTTTTATCAACTGTGTCGCCGCCGCCACCACCTCTTATTGTTTTATCACCACCAAAAAAGAATAAACATGAAATCAGACACTAATCAGCAAACAATAAAATTTTGTTTTTCTTTGGGATCAGCACAGATAGTATTATTTTTAACAAGGCAACTACCTTTCATGATTAAAAGCTGGGCTATGGAGTCGGCATACAATAATTCTTCACTCCAATTTTTTTTTCTATCTGACTCTGGCTCACTCTGTTCTGTAATCTTCATGGCCCTCTTTTCTTCATCAACTTTATTCAGCTTTTCTATTGTGCTTAGCATGTTTAAAACATTATCTATGACAATATATAGAATCTGCTCTTTCTTAATTTCAAAATCTTGTAAAACTTCTTCCACTAACTTCTGAAGATAGTTGCTGTTTCGATGTCCCTTAATGTTCTTTACTCCCAATGTTGAAGTTACCATTTTATTATTTTCATCAACAAATCTAGCACTGATGGCAAAAAAGTTAACTCTATGACATGTGACTGTATCCACTTTAAATAAACATGAAGTATCCTTTAAGGGTTCTTTGAAGTTCTTCCTTTTTATTTGTGGCTTCTTCAACTATAGTTTTTCTGATACTGTCTTTCCAGAGAAACTCCAAGTTTCTTGGCCATTTCTCTGTTTAGGCCTCCGACTCCACAGTACTAATTAAAAGAGAACAAGTTTTTCCTAAATAAGCTGCTTTGAATGCATTATATACAATCCCCCTTCCCCCAAACCTACTAACTGAAATGTTTTCACCAGGCTACTTTATGTTGCATGGCAATTAATTAATATGTAACCAGTGTTGTGAGAATGCCGAGTCCTTCACCCATTGTGACTTTATGATAAAAACATTACACTAAAGGAAAGAATTATGGACATAATTTCTGTAACAAATTAGTGTGTGTTCAGACACTGCTTTGCTATCTGTGGGGTGACATTACCCCCCTTCCTCCCACACAAAAATAGCCTTACATCCATAGATCAGCAATCTTTCCAACTCCCACTTTTAAATAACCTAGCCATAATAACTTTCTACACTACTACTAGTGAAATTATATAATTTTATTTAGATTATGTAAACAGGAGACACGGTCAGGAGCCTGTGTCAGTTTAATATGTCATTGAGAAGATTTATGAAGGCAAGATCTCAGATGAAAGATAATACAAATATCCATGCCTTACCCAAGGCTCAAACTCAGATCCCTTTGATCAGTAGCCAAGTGTGCTAACCACAGGATAGATTTAGAGTAGGTAATATTAAATCCTACCTACTCTAGACATCTAATTCTTCACTCATATTTAACCAGTCTCTGCTGAAGTATTTCCTTGCAGATCTTCTTTATGAAGAACTCTATAAGTCTAACAGGCACCTGTCAGGCATCTGTGGTAATTATTTGGGAAGTAATTTCTTTTTAACTACAGTCTGCAACATCTAAGGAGGATGGGCTGTTAATAACCTTTTTACTACCTTTCCTCCTACACACACCTATAAAACAGGGGGGAGCTGAAAAAAAAAATTCTGCTTTTTGGCCAAAAAATAGCCTATTCTTTTTCTAGGTTGGGTTGGGTTGCTATTCTTTTTCTAAATTTTACGCAAGCAATTTAATAAAAAAAGATTACACCCACCCATCCCTGATTTTACACATACTAGTGAGAGTACTAAATAATTATATTCATATATTAAAGAAATAAAATACTTCAGAAAAATTATATTAAAAAAAAAACATTTTACTGCATTTTGAATGCAAAAAATATAGTAAAACCTTGCAATATTCTTTAAAAAAAAGCTTATAAAATTTTACTTCATCTGTTTTTTTAATTTTTCATCATTTTCTTACCCCTCCCCCATTAGGCATTCATTCTTTTCTGTTGAAATACATAATAATTTTTGTCTGTTGGTTTTTTTTAATAAATTTTTATTAACATTGCCAAATGCATTTTTTTAACAATATGCTTCTATAAAAACCCTATTAAAATGAAACTAGTCATGTATTTTGTTAAATATTTTATTTTCAAAAATACCCATAATTAAATGCTGATTATTTTGGCATACAATGTACAATAATTCCTTTCATTACAACTTTTCTTTGTCAAATGACTAAAGTTCCTTTTTGTTTTGACTGAATAGAGTTGAAAAAAAAAGCCTGGCCACAGGGTACAATTTAATTTTTCAGGCCTGGCATGATAAGGATGAAACAAAAATAGTAAACCTATATATTAAAGACAGCCACATATTCACAATGGCAATGTGCATCATTTGTGTTAATAAGGTTAATATTAAAATTCTATAGTTAATCATATAGTCATGAATTCTTGTTTTATATGACTATTAACTACATTATAAAAAGCTACCGAAAAAATAAAGATAAGGTCACAAAGGCAGTGAATCAGTAAAGTGAATATTCATTATGAAATAATTATAAAAATCCATCATTCTGCTTGCTCATGCTGGCTATTAAAGCTACCATTTCCATCACTCATTATTTTTTGAACAATGGCAATGTGGAAAATATACTGTTTGTTTTAATAAGCTTATATTAAAATTTTGTATTGAATCATACAGATGTGAAATTTCATATGAATCCATCAGCAGTATTATGAAAAATGATATGAAAAAAAAAAACACAGTCATAGAAGGTGCGAATCAGTAGCAAAAAATCAAAATATTGCTCATAAGCTCATTAACTTCATATCTTTTGGAAAAATCACCAAAATGGATTGGCATAGAGTGTCTGCAGATCTAGAACTGCATTTTTTTTTTCAGATTTAGTCTAGCCATCTAATTTTACAATACTATATGTTAATACTCTAAAAGGATTACTGAACATATTTCCTCTTATGCATTTTGAAGTGCAAAATAAAGAATATACAAGGGGGAACTATGGAAGCCTGTATTTTAAACAACACAATACTGCGATCACAACTGACACAAACTGCGATCTGTAGACTATATTTCATGTTTTTTACTTTTGGCTATTTCGAATTTTGCACGAAAAGCCTTTGATATTTGTTTGATCAGTTTATTTTCTTATTATTGATCATCATTGGCAGCTTTAAAGTTGCTTTATACAGTTCATTATGACCAAATAGGAAACAAAATCTAAAATGGTGGCAGGAAATGTAAATGCAGTTTTGTCATTTACCATAACGGAAATGGTTATCACATTTGCTGATTCTTGCAAATTACAACTATCAATTACATCATGCAATTTAGAACAAAATTTGAAATCATTGAAACACGGTTATCCTGGGTTCAAGATTATGCATGTCTTGCAATTTTGGATTAGAAAAATTTTATTTATACCACAGGTGTTTATAAATTTCATTTACAGATGTTGAATATTTATCATCATCATCCTCAAGCAACCATGGGCTATGGGAGTCCAACCAGGCCGTGCAATTTAGTTCTCCAAGCATATCTGTCCTGAGCTATATCTGCATGTGGGCCACTGCACATTTATTCTAATAAGGTCCTGTTTGACATTAACTGCCCACTGCATCCTAGGTCTCTCCCTCTATCTGAGGCCTTTAGGCACACTGTTCATAACCCTATTCGCTAATCTATAATTTCCATACGGGCAACATGGCCAAACCAATGGAGTCTCTCTCTTCACAATATACTGCTTAAAGGAGGTTGCTGATTCCTTTGCTTAACCTAATCATTATGTACAAGTTGAGCCACCTAATGCCCAAGATACTGCAAAAACATCTACACTGAAGTGCCATTGAATTAGGGATAGGAGACATTATCCAAATTCAGTACCGCAAGTTGCGCGCAAGCATGGCTGAAACTCTGGTCATATATAGCTGTCAGCTTTGGCTTTCCCCCTGGGGTGGCTCAGTCGGCAGCGTGCCAGGCTCATAATCTGTAGTTCCCAGGTTCGAGTCCCAGCTGGATCAGAATTGAGATTTATCTCCGCAAAATTTCCCGCCCTGTCCATGGTCAGTAGGGGACATTGATGGGGTTGGAAAGGCTGCCATCTGTTAGATGAGATGTTAAGGCATGGCCCCATGTGCAGGAGAGCCATACCCTGTGCACGTCAAAGAACACGCTGGATGGCAACCATGTCTCCCAACAGCTGTTCCAGTGGGTGCCCTCCCCCAACCTTCGGGGTTCATGTGACCTGGCCATTTAGCCCATGGTGTGCAAAAAATGTCACTCAGAGGTAAAACAACACAATCCATAGGTTTCAGTGGAAATTGAAACCCATGTGTACCTTTGGCATGAAGCTAATTTCAACTCCCCCAAGTATTCGTAACAGAACTAGCCCATTTGTTGTTAATATACGATCAATCATATTCTTATGCAGCCCATCTGGTGAAATCCATGTGTACTTATGTATGTTGCAGTGTTTGTAATAAGTGTTAGTTATTCTGAAACTATTGACCTGTAGGAGACACTGCCCATTGCAGCTACCAATACCAAAAGGGCCTATCGCCCCTCCCCAAAGGTCAGTCAGTACCAACTTTGGCATTTAAGTCACCTTAAACAAGGGTAATATCTCCTTTCTTGAGAGAATTCAAGTTATACTGAAGTTGTCCGTAAAACCTACCCTTCTTCTCCTCAATGGGGGCATAACAGCAGTTAACATTCAAGACTTTAATGTTTGTCTAAAATTTTGCTATTAGAAACCTTTCATTAATGCACTCATATCCTAGAAGAGCATCATTAGCGTGTCTGCTGAGAAACAGACCTACGCCTTGGAGATGCTTATCTTCCCTGCCTGAAAAAGATATTTAAGATTATTTTTAAGAATTTGACCTTTATCTGTTTAGTCTCTTGCAAGCCGTGAATATCTAAATTACAATGGTGGAATGTTACCGAGAATAATTATAAACCACAGCTGATTTCAGAACACGTCGCAAAATTTTTTAACTAATATTTAACGCTGAAAGCTACATATCAGCATGACTCATTCAATAAATATGCATTTCATATATGGGAAATTCTGGCTTACCGAGGGATAAATTTCATCACAATATACTTCACATGAAGATGCACTATCGATCAACCGTTCTAAAACAGTACTCGCCACAGTTTGATATAATACAAAAGATATAATAATCTGCAGGTAAAAGTATTTATCTTTCATATTTAACTTCATATCATCTGTGATCTCCAAGTTAACGAAATAAAATGTCGATTGTCGACACAAACAAGTTGAGTCCGATGCCATTCACATTTATATAACATAGTGTTATATATATTGGAATAAAAAAATAACCGATGATGGCTGGATTGAGAGGCATTTCTAATATTGAGAGTGGAATAATGGTGAGGAAAAATCTACAAATATTTACACTTTGTAAGTATAATTTCCTACGAAAGCCCTTAATACGAAAACTAGGATATTTATAAATATGCATGGGAGTCATTGGATTGCAACTAAGTACTAATAAAGAGTTAACAAGCTACTTCTGTTAGAAACACTGTCATAAATATAAAGTGATCTCAACTCCCTGTTTTCCTTTTCGAAACAAGAAGTCTTGAAACAGAAACTTGAAGAATTTTGAAATGCTAAAAATTATTTTACTGCAAATGATTTAAAATGATTCAGAAATATAAAAAGCTTACAGCGATAGCTTGTTTCCAAGATTGAGGAAGATGTCACCATTTTAAACATAAAACTTTTAAATGAAAAATTTTCATGATATAAGGTAGAAACGTTTCTATATTGCTGTCAGACGGTTCTCTAATGCTGCTAGTTCCCTTCTTCTATGTCCCCCTACCCTTTATAAAGTCGTTTTTTCGGATTCCCCATAAGCTTATCTCTTTCTGCGGACCTGTAATAATCAAATGTTTCCAGGAACTCTCTTCCCATCATACTTGATGCATTTTGTTCAACTGAAATATAAATCACTCAACCTCGTTTCGAGGATCTAAGCTCTGAGCGGCACTTCTTTGCACACAATGGGCTATATAGCCATGCCACAAGACCCTGAGGGCTCAGAGGTTAGGGGAGATAACTGATTGCTTTATTTCAAGTACCGACTAACAGTTCAGTCAGAAAAAGGAATAATTCTAATTAATCAGTACACTTCAAAATATGTGACGTGCGGATTTATTTTCGTACTTGATAAGCAATGAAGAGTTCTTTGGTCTTAAGTGGCATAGTGACTAGTAGCAAGCTGGTGTTCCAAAAGGCAAACTTTATTTGCTTCTTTAACTCTGACTGATATAGTGGTTCGCAGTGACTTCAGTCTTGCTGGGGCATGCTCTTTTGAGCACAAGGCTTGCGCAAACTACGTGTAGTGTTTTAATTTCTTCTCTGTCCTCTATGTTGCAAATCAAAACCTGCTGTCAGCTTTCATAGCAATATCTATCTTTAGGCGAAAAAAATTTTATGCAATTTTCTAAAGCGCATTTTTTTTTCAATCTGGCATATAAATTGCTAATATTGAGATTAGAGAAAATAGTAACTTTTACAACGTTAACCTAATCAATTTAGCACTCACGAATATTACATTTACAGCAAATTCTTCCACGGTTAACATTAAATTATATTTAAAAATATACATTCAATAAATTTAAAAAATGGAAAGTACAAGGAAAAGTGCTTTAATTTTAGTTTAAAACATATTGTGAGTTTATATAAAAACGAGGACACTTCATGTTTGTTGCGGTGGTCTCTCCTGGCTGTCAGCCGCTACCGTTATCTCAGGGTGAAGACACTTCTGTCTGGAACAAAGGGATCTCGAGCAAACGCGAGATCGAAAATGAGTGGAGTACCGACACTGGTAGGGGATAAATTTAACCGATGTTTAATTACTACAGACTATTACATCCAGCATATAACACACAAAACACTTCCTGCTTACAGGATACTACGAGCTTCGGCAGTTATTGACGCCGTTTCTCAACAAAGACAATCCGCTCCTTCTCCCCGAGCCAAGCGTACTTCTCCCACTGTTCTCTTGGCTGCCACCCCGAGTCCCCCTGGTTACTTCTGCTCACGTGACTTCTGTTAGCTTCTGTTATGCCAAGCAGCCGTGATACAGCGCTTCCAACTGTCCACGGCTCAGGGACTGACCCCCTTAGGCACAGAATTCCTTCTAAACGATGCTTCCAGTCTTCTTCTCACCCCTCCTCCAAGCGTCCCACATGTCATCGGTGACCACTCTGCAGATGGCGAACTGCTTGGCGCGGCACAGGTCTCCTGTTCATGACAATGTTGTTTCAAAATTCCAGGAGAACATTAGATAAAAGAGGATGCGTCCTCCTTTTGGAGGAGATATGGTAACCTGACTGTTAGGAGATTGATGGTAGCCTCTACTGAATGCCATCAGTGTGTTCTTTAACGTATGCATAGTGCAGCTACCCTGTGCACAGGGTCATTGCTTAATGTCATACCTGATGGTCAGCTGCTTCCCATGGTATCCCCTATTGATCAAGGGCAGGGAGTTTTGTGGAGATAAATCTTAATACTGTTCTAGGTGGGACTCGAACGTGAGAACTGCAGATTACAAATATCCTTGCAATGAGGACCCCTTATGCTCTGTTTCGCATCAAGAACGAAGCAGCAAATCTCCCAAAAGAATTTCTTATCCAATCGTGACTTATTATATTTAGCCATGAAAGCCAATGAAGAGTACGATTCTACTGCTGAAAACACGAATCCTAAACTGTTTCCTTCATCTCCAGCTTCTACGATAAGTATTTTACAAGATGTGGGTGTCTGTAACTCTTCACATAACAGAGTTAGGAAGTGGAATTTTGGCAAAAAAGTTGAGTAGCATGAGATTGTACAGTGCAAATCATAAATAGGTTCAATAGGTGGCTAGAAATCGCTATTTAGGATTAAAAGTCTTATTCCTCCTGATTTCTAGCTGCTTCATTCGCGAATTCTTAATCGAGAAAGCCACCAACCGTTGCCACATCCCTTACATTACTTAAGGCTTAATATATTAAGGCTATAAATCTTTCTCCGAGATGTGGCGGACTTTCGCCATCTTTACTTCACGAGAGGCAACTTTTCAAACAAGAGAACTTCAGGAGAGGCAACTTTTAAAATTCTTGTTAATGATTTAGATGTTAATGAACAGGTCAATCATGCTGGATTTTTAATAATAAACGCTTAAGCGTGATTGACCTGTTCATTAACATCTAAATCATTAGCAACAATTGGAAAAGTTGTCTCTCCTGAAGTGTAGATGGCGCAAGGTCCGCTACATCTCAGTGAAAGATTTATAGGTCTTATTCTAGAAGATTTTAGCTTCTGATGCGTGGTTTAATGGTTAGAGTGCTCTGACAGGTATCTAAAGAGTTGTGGGTTCGATTCCCACTGTGTCAGCGATAATTTTTTTCAGATGTTTATAACATAGGGACATGTCTGCTGGTTTAGTAGTCAGGTACTATAACCACTAGACCAGGTCTTGCTAGAACTGATCTAGTAGAATCTTATGGTTTGCCACAGACATCTGACAGAAGCCTGTCAATTTAATACTCCACAAAGTAGATGTGTGAGGAATACGAGACCTCAGCATACAAACACACAGGGACACATCTGCTGGTTTAGTAGTCAGGTACTATAACCACTAGACCAGGACTTGCTAGAACTGATGTAGTAGTCTCGTGGTTTGCCACAGACATCTGACAGAAGCCTGTCAATTTAATACTCCACAAAGTAGATGTGTAATACGAGACCTCAGCATACAAACACACAGGGACACATCTGCTAGTTTAGTAGTCAGGTACTATAACCACTAGACCAGGTCTTGCTAGAACTGATCTACTAGTCTCGTGGTTTGCCACAGACATCTGACAGAAGCCTTTCGATTTAATATTCCACAGAGTAGATATGTGAGGAATGCGAGACCTCAGCATACAACATACAAACACACAGGGACACATCTGCTGATTTAGTAGTCAGGTATTATAACCACTAGACCAGGTCTTGCTAGAACTGATCTAGTAGAGTCTCGTGGTTTGTGGATATGACATCTTTTCATTGGTTGTTTGATTTTACCACTCCATTCTCTATCTGAAATGGATTGTAAAAGCTCCAAGATTGGGCGATATTTTTAGCTTCAAACTACAAAATAGCCAATAAACATTGGAGTGGAGAAATTTAATGAATATTAATTTTTGGAGCATCGACAGCTATGATATGAGATAGCCAATGTTGTCATAGTTAACTGATATAATTTCACCCAAAAGCAACTAAAACTGATACGACAAATGTACGATTTTCTTTAGAAAATTCTTAAATATTATAAGTAGCTCGTGGACCTCCATTACTATCTTCAGCATTCACAGGTTGAGATCACTGGCTGCCCTGCTTTTTGCCAATTTTTTTATGAAAGTGTTTTTTTTTAAAGTTCTAAAAACCATACACTTAAATTTAGAAACTCATTTTCTGAACATCTGCCAGCGACTCAGTGCGATATTTCAGGAATGGAGACATTATGGAGGATGGAGGATATTTGACTTCATGTAAATGGCTTGAAGACCTAATTCATAGTTCGCAACATCAAAATTGGGTTTTACTCCAAAATAGTCACACAGTGGGACACTGAATGTAGCAGTACAAGTGACTTTTTCCAGAACTTGGACATGACATAAGGATATCAATTATGTGTAGGGCAGATGACATAATGGTTATCCAAAATATACAACTAGCACTGAAGACGTTATCTATGTGTAGTTCTAGAAGACATCATGTGCTGACTGATACTGAGTTGGAAAGCGAACTCCAGGCATCAGGAATACTGATTTCATCTCACTGTCCAATATAGGATTCATGAGGTTCTGTTGCGCTGCTTAAACACCTGTTTGCTTTTTATCTTTCAGTCACAAACAATGGACAATTCGGAAAAGCCCTTGAACACCCTTAAATCATAGAGTTACTAGAGCACACAACATTATTTGGAGAACTCGTATAGCTGCCCCAATTGGTTGCCATGGACCAGTAAGGAGCTAGTTGGGCAGAATATCAGAGTCAGAACCAGTTTATGGTGTGTTTGATCCCTTGTACAAAGCTGTCTTCGGATATTTTACTGGTGCTGTTATGTTGAAGGCGTCGCTTTGTGAAATGTATCACAAAGTCAGACGTGTCGCGATGGCTGAATTTGAATCTTTCTGTGTCCATAGACTGGGAATCAATTTCTTACCATGGATTCCACATCTCAGAGGTTTAACCGAGGAAGGGCTAGAGTTACGACCACTATACAAGACCGATATCTGCGATTAACAGCACTAAGGAGCAGGATGTCTACTCCCTCTCAGCTACGATCCTCTCTTGCAGCAGCCACTGGAAGGGTTGTATTAACTTCTACTGTGCATAAAAGGCTCCATGAGGGAGGTCTGTACGCTAGAAGGCCAGTAATTCATAGATCCCCTCATGTCACGTCAGAGGAGAGAGTGGTTGAATATGGGCACGCACGCATGTTAACTGGACAGAAGAGCAATGGAGATCCGTACTCTTCACAGATGAATCCAGATATTGCTTGCAGAATGATTCCGGACATTGTTGGATATGGAGAGAATGAGGTACCCGATATCATCCCAGGAACATCCGTCAAAGAGACAGTTATGGCAGAGGTAGTGTGTGTATTTGGGGTAGCATTTCCTTAGGTGAACACATAGACCTCTATGTGACACCAAAGGTTCGACTCTATGATGAGTGGGAACCTCAATGCTCAAAAGTATAAAGATCACATTGTAGACCCTTATGTACACCTTTACACTGGTGCAATAGGTGAAACGTTCATCTTACAAGACAATAACGTTCGTCAACACAGAGCTCGACTGCAGTTCCTAGGTTCGAGTCCCAGCTTGGTGAGCATTGAGATTTATCTCCGCAAAATTTCCCGCCCTGCTTACGGTTAGTAAGGAACACTGATGGACTTGGAAAGACCACTGTGTGTCAGATGGGACGTTAAGCCGTGGCCTGTGTGTGGGAGAGCCATACCCTGTGCATGTTAAAGAACACACTGGATGGCCTTGACAGGAGGTTATCATCTGTCTCCCAACAGCTGTTCTAGTGTATCCCCTCCCCCAACCTTCTCTGAGCCTTCAGGGGTCCTTCTGACCTGGCCATTTAGCCAATTGTGTGCAAAAATGTGTCACTCAGAGGTAAAACAACCAACCAACTAACAGAGCTCGACTAGTGGAACAATACCTTCAAGAAGAGACGATTAAGTGTACGGAGTGGCCAGCTCGATCTCTCGACCTAAATCGGATTGAGCATGTGTGGGATGCTCTAGGGAGATGTGTTGCTGCCCTCAACCCACCACCTGCAAAAAAGGTGGAGCTTATTACTGCTTTAAAGGAGGTCATTCCTACAATGGTCGTTACTCCCTACTGAGCTGATTCACAACATCATGAACAGTATGGAACATCGCTGTCGTGCCTGCATTGCTGTAAGGGGTGATCACATTTCTTATTAAAGGACTTTTCCCATTGCATTCTGACACCTCATTTTTGGACAAGTTCTTGCGAGTGCTATTTTTTGACGAAAAACGTTTCTAGTGTATATATATTTTATGCCATTCTGAAACTAGCATTGTAATTTATGTTTCCATCAAATTTTATTAAAATCATTCATATAGTTTTTTATTTATCATAATTTTTCTGAGTTTTCCTTAATTTATGGAAACCAGCGTATCTGCTTTCACAAAAAAAAAGTGACAAACAGCATGCAAAAGCACTAGGAACATGTTTTTTAAAGAAAAGTATTTCAACTGTAAAATATACTGCTCACAAAAATTAGGAGATATTTCATTGCTTCATATTCATTTTGAAATATTCCCTAATTTTTGTGAGCAGTATATATTTCTGTATAAGAAGTACCTATGCAGCAATCACCTTGATACTTTGTGTTTTAAATAAAAAAAAAATAAATACCCCCTCAAGCAGTTGCTTGCCACTTTATTTACGAAAAAAAATATATATATGTGTGTGTGTGTGTATACCTTCATAACATATATAGGGACTTAAATTGATGCATGTATTCGAGCTACTTTCTAGTATTTTTGCCCAACTATGCTGCCATGATACTACCTCCTTACTCATCCATGTCATCGAATGGTATATCCATTCGAGTTCTGCCTCTAGTATATACATATAGAACTCTGTGCCTGACTGAGCGAATCTCTACCCATGAGAATTACATATCTGATGGAAGAAGTCTGGAATATATTCCTCATTTTTTCGTAAAATTTTCGGTTACGCAGATGCACTTGCTCTGGCTTTATTTACGTTAACGGTTGGGCGTCAGGCTCGTAATCTGATGTTCCAAGATTCGTGTCTCCACTGGGCTAGCTTTCAGAATTTTCTTCGCTAATTCCCGTTCTACCCTCGATGAGAAAGGGAACACCGTAGAAGAGAGTGATTTGTGTTTGTTTTATTTACGTTGACTATTTCCATGGTGTAACATTCGCAAGTCTAAATTTAATATCTAATTTCAGGGGCTGACTTGTTGTTGGATCAAGAGAATTTTCTGTTTTAAAATTTGAAAATATGTTCAGTTTGATTTAATATTTTTTTCCTCTGCTAATGGCAAGTTAATTTTTCCTCAGCAGCTATGCTTAGACAGCATACGTTTTTATGTTTTCAATATACAGGATTTAAGAGCACACAAATTGTAGAAATGATATTGAAATTATTATTAATAGAAAATTTAAGCAGCTGATCGACTTAGCGAACCAAGTTCAAGGCTCCTGATAAGGTAATAGTCTGCAGTTGGACGATATCTAATTTAAATATTGAAGACATAACAGATCTAACAGCCGCTTGTGTGAACTGATCTTCTCAAATTAATCCGCATATGCTTTATCTCCAGTCAGAAAATATATCACAGATCATAACTCAAGTATCAGATTACCTTCGATCCCTTGACAATGGTGTTGTGGTTATTGTAAAGCTGTGTAGCCGATGCCTGTCGTAGACGATCGATGCAATGCACGCCGGGACATTATATCCCTTGGCAGACGTTGAACGTACCATCGCTGCGCGGTCTTGCGCCATTAGCCACAGCTCCACTGCTCTTGAGCACAAACCTAATTACCCATTAGACAAAGGTAAGATCGCATATCGTCCTGCGTATACATGTGCCAGAGACAGAAGCTGCTGTATGCACCTGCAAAGACAGGTACCGAGAGGACGAAAGCTTGTTTCCTTGCCGTCAGGTGATACTAACGACAGCTTGATGATATTTACCGTGATGATCGACAGATGTTGCATGATGGAACCTGGAAATAACAAATTAGCGTATTTTTTTCCCCAGCGCCATTTTCAGCCATTCTTTCTCTCCTTCTTCACCCCGTCTGTGTTCATGTGTGTCCAAATGATAAGGAATTGTTAGGGAACAACTATGGAACTGTTGCTCCCGATCGTAGCACGTGCGAATGTACAGGTGGGCCGACATGTTAATGAATTGAAGGGAGGAGAGCATAATTAGAGGCTTGCGTGGGGTAAACAAAGCATTTCATGGATATAGTGGCGAAAAGGAACGACACAGTTTTTTACGGAAGGAAACTGGAAATATATTTACTTTCGTGGAACACATTTCGAATGAGCACAAATAATGAAGTTTAGATTTGTTTCTTTGATCAAATACGAAAGTCACAACTACTGATGTAACCAGAAAACGTTGTGCTCGTGGGGATAGTAAAGTCGATAAATGACTTAAACAAGTAGAAGAAATATGTTTATTTCTGGTAAACTTAAGATTTACATGTAATCATGTAATATAAAAATAAACCGATTAAAAACAAATTAATACACATTGAAATTAATTCATTACATCTTAATTTTTTTATTTTATTTTAATACGTGAGGGGGTTGTCTCAGTCTGTAGCGAGTCAGGCTCGTAAATCCGATGTTCTTAGGTTCGAGTTCTCAACTGGGTCAGAGTTAGAATTTTCCTCGCTAACCCCCATTCTGCCATCGGTGAGGAAGGGAACATCACTGGGCTTGGCAAAGACGCGGTTCCTTGGATGGGGCATTAAGCCGTGGTCTCATGTAGATGGGAGCTCATAATCTGTGCGTGTTATAGAACACACTGGATGGCTTTAATAGAAGGCTCCCATCTGTCTCCTAACAGATGCCCCGTGGATTCTCTTTGAACATTTTCTGAGCCTTCGGGGTCCTTGTGACCTGATCATTTAGCTCATTGTGTGAAAGAAAAAGTTCCACTCAGAGGTAAAACAACGCGGCTTACAACTAATCACACTAGCATTATTGATTACTTTCTCACTCGGGATGGGTTCTTTTTACTTCTGAACGACCATTTTTTGCACACAATGGGCTAAATGGTCATGTCACAAGGACCCCCGAAGGCTCAGAGAAGGCTGTGGGAGGGGATCCATTTTAACAGCTGTTAGGAAATAGATGGTAGCCTCCCGTCAAGGTCAACCAGTGTGTTCTTTAACGTGCACAGGGTATGGCTCTCCCATACACGGGGCCACGGCTTAACGTCCCATCCGACGGACGGCAGCCTTTCCAAACCTGTCGATGTCCCCCACTGACCGTGGGCAGGGCGAGGAGTTTTGTGGAGATAAATCTCAACACTGACCCAGCTGGGACTCGAACCTGGGAACTGCAGAATACGAGCCTGGCGCGCTACCGACTGAGCCCCCCCCCCCCCCCCCCCCCCCCCCCCCCGCCGCCCAGGATAATTATATATCAGTGAATAGGGTCTGTAAATGGTAGCTAGGTAGTCACTGGAAGGAGAGCTATGCACCAATCCCCTGTGATGATGCATAGAAGCGGCCAGGCCTAGCACCTAATGTCCGACCCCGCCTTCTCGTGGTGCGGACCGTTAGTAACTTTCAAAAGAGATACTCTCTTGTGGAAGTGAACGGAAGGGGAGGGCTGCCAGATTAGTGTGGCCTACTGATCTGGACAACTATGGCTACTTTTCTTTTTTTTCTACCCTGCTGAGGAGTGGTCAACCACACAGGATCCTGGTGCTGACCATATAAACCTACTGGACTGGACTGATATATGGCTCTGAGCTTGATTATGGATCCTGATTTTGCTGCACTGGTGGGCTTCTGTGGAGGGAAAATCTTCCGCTGTGTTTTCTGTTTGTTTGTGGGTTGACAGCCCCAAGTGAATAGATTCACAGGATATGTTCATCAGCTGGTGGATAATCCTGAGCAGAAGTCATCGCAGGCACCTGAACTCTTTGCTTCTATTGGCATCGTCAAATTCTACATTGGAGGAAGTCTTCCAGTGTAGATGGCTGCAGCCTTTAGTAGTGGGGGAACGGATCTTTGCCCCATGTCTGCGATTAGGGGGCTGTTTGATATTGTCGGCATTCCCTCTCTCAATAAACATAGTTTCTTTAAACATCCCACTAACCATTTTCTCTCCATAGGTAGTTGGAATGTGAGGACTCTGCACAGAGCTTTTTCTCTTGATGTCCTCACACAAGAATTCCACCATTATAATTTAGATATTCTCGGCTTGCAAGAGACCAGATGGACAGATAAAGGTCAGATTCTTAAAAATAATCTTGAATTTCTCTTTTCAGGGAGGTGCGACAATAAACATCACCAAGGCGTGGGTCTGCTTCTCAGCAGACACGCTAGCGATGCTCTTCTAGGATATGAGTGCATTAATGAAAGGTTTCTTACAGCAAAATTTCAGACAAGCGTTAAAGACTTGAATGTTATCTGCTGTTATGCCCCCACTGAGGATGCCGATGAGGATGAGAAGGATAGGTTTTATGAACAACTTCAGGATATTTTGAATTCTGTCAAGAAAGGAGATATTACCCTTGTTCTTGGTGACTTCAACGCCAAAGTTGGTACTGACTCTGACCTTTGGGGAGGGGTAATATGCCCTTTTGGTATTGGTAGCTGCAATGGCAATGGGCAACGTCTCCTACAGGTAAGTAAACTCAATGGATTCAGAATAACTAACACTTATTACAAACACCGCGACATACATAAGTACACATGGGTTTCACCTGATGGGCTGCATAAGAATATGATTGATTACATATTAATTAACAGCAAAAAGGCTAGTTCTGTTAGGAATACCAGGGCATATAGGGGAGCTGAAATTGGATCTGACCATTACCTTGTTAAAAGTGTCTTGCAACTTAAACTTAAAAAGTGTTGTGCTAGGGTTAAAAAATTTATTTTTAATACTGAAGCTCTGAAAGATCCAGTTATAGCCAAAGCTTACCATGATAGGTTACTTAGTCATTATGACAGTCATGGTTTGCTTACTACTGAAGTTGAGGAAGAATGGGATCATTTTAAACAGGCTTTTTTGGACACTAACAGTACTCTTTTAGGAAAAAAGGAGCAGAAGAGACAGAATTATCTGAGTGATAAGGCACTTGAGCTTATTTCGGAAAGAAAGAACTGCAGGAATGTCTTTAATCAATACCCTACTAGTCCTAATAGAAAGCATTACAGAGAACTGAATAAACGTGTAAAAGATCAGTTAGCTGCTGATAAGAATCTTTGGCTTGATGGTTTGGCTGACAAAGCCGAGGAAGCAGTTAGACAGCACAACAGCAGAGAGCTGTACCAGATATTTAATGTTTTGTGTGGTAGAAAACGAACAGGTATACAGGGATTGAAGGATAAACAAGGCAAGGTTATAGAAGGTGAGGATTCTGTCATGACTAGGTGGGATGAGCATTTCAGTGATGTTCTAAACAATGTAGTTAGTTCTACTCCCATTGTTTGCAATGATGATAGATGCATTGGTGGCTTTAATGTTGGCCCTATAACACAATCTGAAGTTATTGTGGCTGTTTCTAAACTTAAACTACATAAATCCCCAGGGGTAGATGAAATTACTACCGAAATGCTTAGAGCTGGGAATGTTTCGGTTACCACTTGGATGACTGAAATTCTGAATCTCTTTTATGATAAAGGCATGGTTCCTAAGGATTTTACCAGAGCTATTGTTATCCCTATTTTCAAAAAAGGTGATCGCAGTTCTTGTGATAACTATAGGGGTATCAGCCTACTCTCTGTTCCAGGTAAAGTTCTTTCCATGATTGTGCTTAATAGAATTAAGAATCTGGTTGACAGTCAATTGCGTGATGAGCAATGTGGATTCAGAAGTGGTAGGGGATGTGTGGATCAGATATTTTCACTTAGGCAGATTCTTGAGAAATGTTCAGAGTTTCAGAAACCTTTGGTTGCTATCTTTGTTGATTTCAAAAAGGCTTTTGACTCTGTTGATCGTCATAATTTGTGGTTGATTGTGAAATCATATGGTACACCAGACAAGTTAGTTAACATAATGAAGGCTCTCTATAATAACACTGAGTCATGTGTGAGAGTTGGTAAGTCTTGTAGCAATTGGTTTAGCATTACTTCTGGTGTTCGACAAGGGTGCATTTTGTCTCCTTTTCTCTTAACTTTGGTTATTGATTATGTTATGCGAAATTGACTTCAAGGGAAAGATTTTGGCCTCAAATGGGCTGGAGATACGAAAATTTCTGATTTAGATTATGCTGATGATTTAGCCCTTTTGGGAAATGATGTTGATGAGATGAACTCTTTCATTCGAGCTGTTGATGAGACTGGTAGTAGAGTAGGTTTGGTTATAAACAGAGAGAAAACTAAAGTGATGAAAATTGGTCAGGCAGGCTGTGATTCAGTTAATCTGAATGGTTGCAGTCTTGAGCAGGTGTCACAGTTTAATTACCTTGGGAGCTATGTAACTGATAATGGTGATGTGCGGAATGAGATTAACAGGCGAATAGGGATTGCTGCCGGGACTTTTAAGAGTCTATGGAGAATGTGGAGAAATAGGCGTATACACCTAAAGACTAAAATTAGACTGTATAATAGTTTGGTT
The DNA here is from genome assembly GCA_038380435.1 of Ryuthela nishihirai. Taxonomy (NCBI): domain Eukaryota; kingdom Metazoa; phylum Arthropoda; class Arachnida; order Araneae; family Heptathelidae; genus Ryuthela; species Ryuthela nishihirai. The sequence continues at coordinate 64,651,756 of JAWZYU010000019.1, read as the reverse complement.
CTTTCTAGGGTTAGTTATGGTAGTGAAACGTGGACACTTTGTAAACAAGATAACAGGAAACTAGATGCTTTTGATTCCAGATGCTTACGCAGTATCTTGGGTATTAGGTGGTTCAACTTTGTAACTAATGATGAGGTTAGGCAAAGGAGTTTGCAACCTCCTTTAAGCAGCATATTGTGCAGAGAGAGACTCCGTTGGTTTGGCCATGTTGCCCGTATAAATAATTATAGATTGGCGAATAGGGTTATGAACAGTGTGCCTAAAGGCCTCAGAAAGAAGGGGAGACCTAGGATGCGGTGGGCAGACAATGTCAAACAGGACCTTGTTAGAATTGGTGTGCAGTGGCCAGATGCAGTAGATGTAGCTCAGGATAGACTTGCTTGGAGAACTAAATTGCACGGTCTGGTTGGACCTCCGTAGCCCATGGCTGCTTGAGGATGATGATGATGATGATGAGTAGGGTTATGAACATTTGCTTAAAGGTCTCAGAAAGAAGGGGAGACTTAGCATGCGGTGGGCAGACAGTGTCAAATAGAACCTTGTTAGAATTGGTGTGCAGTGGCCACATGCAGCAGATATAGTTCAGGAGAGATGCTTGGAGAACTAAATTGCACGATCTGGTTGGGACTCCATAGCCCAGATGCAGCCCAGGGGCCATTCCTGATCCAAGTGATATATATACACACATCATCCTCCTCCAGCAGCCGTGGGCTACGGAGGTCCAACCAGACCGTGCAATTTAGTTCTCCAAGCAAGTCTATCCTGAGCTACATCTACTGCATCTGGCCACTGCACACCAATTCTAACCAGGTCCTGTTTGACATTGTCTGCCCACCGCATCCTAGGTCTCCCCTTCTTTCTGAGCCTTTAGGCACGCTGTTCATAACCCTATTCGCCAATCTATAATTATTCATACGGGCAACATGGCCAAACCAACGGAGTCTCTCTCTGCACAATATGCTGCTTAAAGGAGGTTGCAAACTCCTTTGCCTAACCTCATCATTAGTTACAAAGTTGAACCACCTAATGCCCACACACTTCATAAATCATGTCTTATCAGCAATAATATTGTTTCTCCTTATTCACGGAGCCGTGAATTGCTTTCATATAAAAATAAAAATGATAATGCGAAGAAATTATATCATTTTCTTTTGAAATTAATAAACAGTAAAAGAAGAAATAGCATCCTTCACTGTTGTAATTTTTAAATGCTTTTCATTTAGCATTTCAAAAGGGACAGAAAAAAAGAATGACTCCTAATGTGAATTTATATCGACGGATGGTCGAAATACCAACCCTGAAAACGTTTCTGCGATTTAGAAATCGTTATCGCCTCTCCTCTTGCAGCGACATCGAAATACTACAAGTGGTGTTTATTTTCACCACGCGTTCGCTGCAGCTGTCGAAATAGGACAAATGTTGCTATATGCCATACATGATGAAGCGATCATTTTCCATCTGCGTGGGATTCGCTCTTGCAGCAGGATAATGTTTGTACAACGTGAACGAAGATTGCATCTGCTATCAGTTGCGACACGTGCTACTTCATCTGTCAGGGGATTTTCGAAAGTTTTCTCGTTTGGGATCACACCAATAGATGGCACTCTAGTACCGATATGATTATGATTCTACACCACATCCAACCCAGACGGTGCAGTTTGCGGTTCAATGTAACAGCCCAGGGCAAGAGTTATTTTAGAATTTATAAGAACAGTTTGTTTTTACGAACACATTTACGAAATACAGGTTCAATATCCCATATCCGAAATATTCCGAAATCCGTAACTTCGTTCTCACAGTAGGCAGCCCTTTCGGATAGGAATATGACTCACTGAAGCCGTCCGTAAACCACGTGGTCTAATTTAGGCCAATTTGTGTATGTCGCTCCCCCTCAGTGGTCTATCGTGGTTTTTGAGAAGACCTCTCCCCCTCCCTTCTGATCACGTGGTCTCCCTAATGCAAAAATTTCCGCATCTTTCGTACAAAAGGACAGTTAAAAGAGGGAGATTCCCTATGAGAATCCCATTTTTTTATTTTACCCCCAAAAGGGTTTTAAAACAAAAACATTGGTTGGGTTGTTTTACCTCTGAGCGGCACTTTTTCGCACACCATGGGCTAAATGGCCAGGTCACATGGACCCCGTAGGCTCAGAGAAGGTTGGGGGAGGGGACCCACTGGAACAGCTGTTGGGAGATAGATGGTAGCCTCCCGTCAAGGCCATCCAGCGTGTTCTTTAACGTGCACAGGGTATGGCTCTCCCACATACGGGGCCACGGCTTAACGTCCCATCCGACGGACGGCGGCCTTTCCAAGCCCATCGGTGTCCCCTATTGACCGTGGGCAGGGCGGGGAATTTTGCGGATATAAATCTCAACGCTGACCCAGCTGGGACTCGAACCTGGGAACGACAAATTACGAGCCTGGCGCGCTACCGACTGAACCACCCTCGCCCCAAAAAAACATTGGTAGTGAGGCAAATGACACTACAGGAAATATTAAAAAAGGCCATCCAACACGATGTCTCTTCTTCATCCCTGGGGGATCTAGTTTTTGGTCCATCAACCTCTTTCGATGTTCCTTCCCAAGATGGTAAATAAATACATTTACATTCTTTGTTTGTTGCATTTATATTCCTGTTTTTTTATCTCAAATAAAAAGATATTTTTCTGAAAGTCTAAACTTTTTCTCACTTCTCTTCAACTCCACCATATCATGTATTCCAAAATCCAGAAAAAATCCAAAATCCGAAACATTTTCGGTCCCAAGCATTTCGGATTAAGTACACTCACTCAACCTATAATAATAAAAATTGACTACATAACAATTCGAAAATTTTCTCTAGTTTTTATTTAAACACAGAGAAGATGCTTCACTTTTCACACAGACCTGATAGCACAATATGAAAACTGCTCAATAATTATTCATCTGAAGAAATTATCGCTGACGCTGGGGGAATCGAATCCTCAACTCTCTAGATACATGCCAGAGCGCTCTACCGTTAACGGTAGAGCGCTCTTACATGTATCTAGAGAGTCGCGGGTTCGATTCCCGTCGCCACAGCGATAATTTTTTTTCAGACAAATAATTGTTGAAATCTATTTCAGTAATATTTGGAAAAAAGAAAACTATATCTACTAGGGCCAGATCTAGGGTGGGGTACAAGAGAGCCATGCACCCCCCTTTCAGAATGCTAAAAGCAAAAAAAAACTATTAAACTTTTTAAAATTTCATGAATTTTTCAAGAATTTTTTTAAGACCTGTAAAACAGAAGGAAAAATGTTACACTGCGTTGACAATCCAGTCTCTTGGCCTCCTCTTTTACATTGTTTCGGCTCGATTGTATTACTTGCCCCCCCTCCTCCCCCCTCGATATTTTACTTGATCCGGGCCTCATATCTACCATAAGTCGGTAGCAGTCTTCCATGGATCGATCCATCTATTTTAAGTAAGGAAATAAAAGGAAAAGTACTCCGCCAACGATTATGACTGCATGTCTGTGAATGGTCAGCATTGAATTTCATCATGGAGAAAACGTAGGTGAAAAGATCATTTTCTCAGAAAAAACGATTTTTTTTATCTGTTCTGCCACGTTATCCGTCAAACCTTTAGGTATTGGTTTGATGCACATCCCCATTGGATATAGGAACAATGTCTTCAAGACCCGTGAGTGGTGGGGTGTGGTGTTCATAAGAATCAAATCATCACTTGATGAAAATGTGAGTTCACTGACTTACACGAAAATTATGGAAAAATATCCTTCTCCTTATCTCTATGATTTTCCCTCTCTTTCTAACAATCATTTTCAACAGTTGGGGCACCCAGTAATTTTTTCGCAAGTGCTCACCACCTTCCAGGTAGTGATTGGAAGGAGAGGTCCTATTGGGTGGACACCTATCTCTCATCCGAGATGACTCCGCTGGATTTCTTCCTATGGGGACATCTGAATCCCCTTCACTCAATGCCGTATTTAAAAGATATTATTACGGGGAAGGGGCCATTATCGCTAGAGGGACCTTGGAATTAGTGGAGATTGGACAGGCACATATGAGAGTGTTACGAACATTTTGAATTTTATGCCTCGTAAGTCTTAAACAATTCATTTGTCGCCATAGTGTGGTTTACATTTATTTATTTGTTACATTATTTTGCATATGCTTCCCAATTTTTATTGTGATCGTGTTAATAAATGTTATCGTTGCTAGACTTTTGACATATATTGTATAGTTTGTTTTCCTGAAGAAGGGGGGCGGGGGTAGCTCAGTCGGTAGCGCGCCAGGCTCGTAATCTGCAGTTCCCAGGTTCGAGTCCCAGCTGGGTCAGCGTTGAGATTTATCTCCGAAAATTTCCCCGCCCTGCCCACGGTCAGTAGGGGAGACCGATGGGCTTGGAAAGGCCACCGTCCGTCGGATGGGACGTTAAGCCGTGGTCCCGTGTGCAGGAAAGCCATACCCTGTGCACGTTAAAGAACACGCTGGATGGCCTTGACGGGAGGCTACTATCTGTCTCCCAACAGCTGTTCCAGTGGGTCCCCTCCCCAACCTTCTCTGAGCCTTCGGGGTCCTTGTCACCTGGCCATTTAGCCCATGGTGTGAAAACAAGTGCCGCTCAGAGATAAAACAACCCAACCCTGAAGAAGGAACGAATGCTCCTTTCCTGAATGTAGTATTGAGAGAGGATCTTTTCCTGGATGGTAGTGTATTGTTGGGTAGTTGCCGATCTTTTAGAGAGGCGTGTTTTGGTAACCGCACACATTTTATTTGTTACCTGAGTGTCAGAATTTGGCTCAGGTGGTGAGAGATTAATTTCCTTGGACTGGAACGAGCATGGCCCTGGATGCATCTCAGAGAAGAGGAGAACGATGGTGAAAGAGAGAGAAGATGAACAGAAAGAATCTGTGGACTCTAGAGTGCCTGACGTTTGAGTTGCCCTGTGCATAGAGAGGTAGCCTACACCTCTCGCTTTCACTGTGGATTAGGTACAGTCGCTCAAAAAAGTATCCGAACACTATGGTTGATTAGAGAATTCAGAAAAAATATCTGGCAGCGATTTTTTTTTGAAATTAGTGATCTGGCAACCTTCGTGTTACGTGATTACAGAATTCAGGAAAAATATCTGGAGCGTGTACAGCAACTGTACACGCTCCAGTTACCGTTCACAGCAAACTGGAGCGTGTGCAGTTACTGCACACGCTCCAGTTTGCTGTGAATGGTAACTGCACACGCTCAATATTTCCGTGAGTGAGCCCACACGATCCAGGTCTTTGTGAGCTCACACGATCCAATGTGCTGTGAACATTAACCGCAACCGCTCCAGTTTGCTGTGAACGGTAACTGCACACGCTCCATATTCATTGCATTATATATTCATACGCATTGCATATATATTAAAAAAATATCCGAACATTATGTATATTAGTGATCTGGCAACCTTCGTGTCACGTGACACGAAGGTTGCCAGATCACAACCTAAACCGAAGACGTTCCTACCGAAGATTCAACCTAACCGAAGATTTAAACCGAAGATTCAACCTAACCGAAGACGTTCTGTCGTTCATAAAATGAACTCCGGCTGCCTGTCATGCTTCGTACATCAGTATTAAATCTGCGATAAAGTAGGTGGTCAAAATCGTGGAGAGAATAGCGAGTGAAAACTAAGAGGCTGAAGAGAACTGCCTCTATGTTACATTGCAGAAAATACCACTCTGCGTAAAACTGCTCATTAAAAAAAAATCCCGAGATGGGTGTGTACTTGTTATCCTTGAAAAATTTCGATGTAATTAAAATATGATAAAAGTTGTGTTTCGAGCTGTTGATGAAACTGGTACTAGACTAGGTTTGGTTATAAACAGAGAGAAAACTAAAGTGATGAAAATTGGTCAGGCAGGCTGTGATTCAGTTAATCTGAATGGTTGCAGTCTTGAGCAGGCGTCACAGTTTAATTATCTTGGGAGCTATGTAACTGATAATGGTGATGTGCGGCATGAGATTAACAGACGAATAGGGATTGCTGCCGGGACTTTTAAGAATCTATGGAGGGTGCGGAGAAATAGGCGTATACACCTAATGACTAAAATTAGACTGTATAATAGTTTGGTTCTTTCTAGGGTTAGTTATGGTAGTGAAACTTGGACGCTGTGTAAACAAGATAACAGGAAACTAGATGCTTTTGATTCTAGATGCTTACGCAGTATCTTGGGTATTAGGTGGTTCAACTTTGTAACTAATGATGAGGTTAGGCAAAGGATTCGGCAAACTCCTTTAAGCAGCATATTGTGCGCCATCTAGTGTATATGCTGAGTACTCTTTTTAGAAAAGCCTTCAATTTTAGTCGTAATTTTTAACTCCCCCTCATTAAAAAACCCCTTATCAAAAGTTCCACCCCCTTTATTAAAATTCCCTCCCCTTTATTAAAAAAAACCCCTTATCAAAAGTTCCGCCCCCTTTATTAAACTCCCCCTCACTGATCAGAAACTCCCGTCCCTTGGTTTCAATCCTCATCTGAAATTTTCCAAGTCCACTAAACGTTTTTGGTGGCAACAATCAGAATGGCTGATCCTCAAAAATCCTCAAAAATAATTACCAGGTCCCATGTTTTGCGAATTCAACCTTCACTAGAATAAGGACTATCCCGCAGTAACTGTTTTAAAAGACTGTCCTGCAGAAAATGAAAAAAATGCTATTGAATAAAAAAAATATTAATAAAAGGAAAACGGCGAAAAAATCTGATTTAAAAACAAATTATTCGTAATTATGAAAAATATTGAGGGGTAATATGGTCTGGTGACCTGTATGGCTGACATAAAAGATTCATTTTAACAAATTGTTTCAAATATCTAAACATCAACAAAATATCCCTTACCATTATTTATATCTGCATCCTCCAATTACCAAAGATATCAACTTAAAATTGACGTCAATTTAAGAAATTAAAAAAGCTCAGTGTTAAAACACCACCACGCATCATTTTTAATTCCTTTGTAAAGACTAACCTTTGTTCTCATTAGTCGAGGATTAAAGGTTTTTTTTTCTCTCTCAGTTGCTTTTCCTTTTTTTTCTCTTCCGTCTTAAAATGCTTTCGAGCACTAATTAATGACTCAATGAAGAGGAAGATGCCGTGTAACGTCGTAAAAACAAAGTTTGCTTCGGAGATAGCAAGGTACGCATATTAATTACATCGCCGTTATTTATGTGAGCATTAGCTTCTCCAATAAATGTTCCATACTTTATGTCTTGAAAGGAGCGTCGTCGTAAGTGATCTGGTGTGTTTATGATTCAGACGTGCAGCTTTAGCTGTTACCGATCTCTTCAATTTTAATGCTAATGATCGAATGCATTCTGCAATTATCATGAATGGAAACGTGTCGTTGAACAATATTTATTACATTTATTCCAACATGTGGCCAAGCTTTGGAATTCGAGATAGGATGTTAAGAACAACGGTAAGAATCTCTCCCCTGTAATGTTGCTTCTGTTGTTTGACGAGTGTGCAAACAGTAGATGAAACTTTACAGACGGAATCAGTTGAAGCTGTTGCAAGGGTTGGATCAGTCGGTAGTTTGCCATTCTCTTAATTCGATGTTCTCAGGTCCAAGTCAGCACAATACCTGCGTCGAGATTTTCTCCGCTAACCCCTACTTTGTCCTCAGTAAGAGAAAGGGCATCGATGGGTTGGAAGGTCCTCGTTCTTCGGCGTCTCTTTAGGGAGGCTATACCGGGCACATTAAAGGGTTGGGTTGTTTTACCTCTGAGCGGCACTTTTTTGCACACCATGGGCTAAATGGCCAGGTCACATGGACCCCGAAGGCTCAGAGAAGGTTGGGGGAGGGGACCCACTGGAACAGCTGTTGGGAGACAGATGGTAGCCTCCTGTCAAGGCCATCCAGCGTGTTCTTTAACGTTGGGTTGTTTTACCTCTGAGCGGCACTTACCTTGGTTTAACGTTGGGTTGTTTTACCTCTGAGCGGCACAAGCAAATGGTTTTTGCACACCATGGGCTAAATGGCCAGGTCACAAGGACTCCGAAAGCTCAGAGAAGGTTGGGGGAGGGGACCCACTGGAACAGCTGTTGGGAGACAGGTGGTAGCCTCCAGTCAAGGCCATTCAGCGTGTTCTTTAACGTTGGGTTGTTTTACCTCTGAGCGGCATTTTTTTGCACACCATCAGCTAAATGGCCAAGTCACATGTACCCCGAAGGCTCAGAGAAGGTTGGGGGAGGGGACCCACTGGAACAGCTGTTGGGAGACAGATGGTAGCCTCCCGTCAAGGCCATCCAGTGTGTACTTTAACGTGCACAGGGTATGGCTCTCCCGTCACCGGGCCACGGCTTAACGTCCCATCCGACTGACGGCGGCCTTTCCAAGCCCATCGGTGTCCCCTACTGACCGTGGGCAGGGAATTAAAATGAAGTAATAAGAAATCTAAGCGGTGCAAAATTCTTAGTTAGTGAAAGAGCAACTTGTCACAGATACTTTAAATGATTCTCACAGTGTGAATCAATTTAGCGAAAACCTAAGAAAGACTATATGAGTTCTGGATAGAATACAGCACAGAAATTTATTAAAACTTATCTGGGATTTGATATAAAATGAAGAAAAACTACGACTAACACTCAGACTTTATCGAGGAAAGCTATGTGACCCTGGTAACTCCTTTACTCAATGGAGATGGTTTCTATTTCCAAACTATTCTCTCAAGCGAATGTAAGTAGATAGAAGATGAAGAAAGCTCATATTTTGGCTCCGAAAGTCGGGAATCGAACTCTCCTGTCTCAGGTTGCATGTCTACGAATCATTCACACCCTCGTTCTCCCTTCGCATCCGGTGGTCTTTGAGGTGATGTCAGAGAGGATAACGTTTTCGATCAAACATGGCTTAGCAGCTTCCAGAAAGACAGCTCTCACCATCACCAGAGTCTTACGGCAACGGAGCCGGAAGAGTCCACGAGTTAAACGGAACACAAAGCCGATCCTCTCCGGTAATGGCTTTTCACTAATTCATGCTCTTTTCCTCTCGAATTCTCCGTGCCGCACACAGAATGCCGTCCACCCTGGGGCCACGAGCAGCAATGTTTCCATAGCTACAGCATCCGCAAGAGACGCTCCGAACCGTGTTCTGTCGTGTGTCAATAAATAAAATAGAGAGAAGGAGAATGAGCCAGTCCGTCCTCTGCAGAGGGTCGAAGAGATGAGGACTTGGGAGGGGGGGCGGATAGCACGTGCGGCACGTAAAACATTCAGAGGGAAAATCGGCCACGTAATTTAATATTCGTCACGCTAGCGGGCACGTGAGGTGCGCGTGAAACGTCACGTTGCGGCTCTTCCTGTGACTGTGTTGTGTTGGATAATTGATAGTTGGAGGCAGAGAGAGATGGAGAAGTAGGGGAGGGGATGCGAAGAACCGGAGGAGAGCGAATGAATGCGTATTTGGGGAGAGGAGCGATGATCAACTTTTTGAGTAAGTTGCCTCAATGTAATTAGGAGTCCATGAGGCAGGGAGATGGGCGACGCTTTTCCCACGTCACTCGATTTCTCTTCTGTCATCGTACTTATAACTGCAATATCCGTAACCGCGAAGCAGGACGTCCGGCAGCCTCTGGGGTCTTTTGACGAGATGTCAGTGGAGGGTTTTACTGACACAGAGGAGAAGTGAAGCTCTTTTGTAGCTACTGAAAGGGTGCTCTAGAGAATTTAGTTCAGCTGCTGCAAATTGATTTAATGGGAGGTTTTAATGCATTCTTTGCTGTCTTTCGCTCGCTTTTTAAAAGGAGGAAGTTGTCCATCAGATACATCGAAATTGAATCGTTTATTTGATGCTCTGTTTGTTGAGTCGAATCAAGTGAAAACTTCGGTGATTAAAGCAATGAATTTAACTTTTTTCAACTCGTGAAATGCTAAAATTTATAACTCTAGACCAGTGGTTCTCAACCTTTTATACTTCACGTCCTCCCTGGACATGTGTATGTAACTGGCGTATCCATAGTTAATAATGCCAACTTAGCGGCTTTGTTACTAGATCTAGCGACTTTTGAGCTCTCACGGCGTACCCCAAAAAATTTTACCGCGTACACCACGTTGAGTTGGGTTGTTTCACAATCTCTGAGCGGCACTTTTTTGCACACCATGGGCTAAATGACCAGGTTACATGGACCCCGAAGGCTCAGAGAAGGTTGGGGGAGGGGACCCACTGGAACAGCTGTTGGGAGACAGATGGTAGCCTCCCGTCAAGGCCATCCAGCGTGTTCTTTAACGTGCACAGGGTATGACTCTCCCGCAAACGGGGCCACGGCTTAACGTCCCATCCGACGGACAGTGGCCTTTCCAAGCCCATCGGTGTCCCCTATTGACCGTGGGCAGGGCGGGGAATATTTGCGGAGATAAATCTCAACGCTGACCCAGCTGGGACTCGAACCTGGGAACTACAGATTACGAGTCTGGCGCGCTACCAACTGAGCCACCCCCCCCCCGCCCCTCCCACGTTGAGAACCCCTGCTCTAGACTGATTTATAGTTGAATATTATGCCGTCCCATGGCCGAGTGGTTAGCGCGCTTGGCTACTGATCTAAGGGACCCGGGTTCGAGTCCCGGGTAAGGCATGGATGTTCGTGTTGTTTTTCTGCTGAGGTCCTGCCATCCTCTCAGACCTTCTACTGTGGCATATAAACTGACAGGCTCCTGTCAGATCTCTGTGGCAAGCAGCTGCTTGAGGGGGTATTTTTTTATTTATTTATTGCTCACCAATGAGGAGCCACATTCTCCGTTCTTCTCGCATTTAAAATTTTTATGAACTTTAAGAGATCGGCAAACTCTTCAATTAGACTTATGAACAAAGGCTGACAAATTTTAATGTCTACCGTATATTTCTGCAGATAAGACGATAGTTGAATCATAAAAAAAGGCCCCAAAATCCGGGTCGTCTTATAGGACAGATACAAAAAAAATTAGATTGAAATTTATATAAATTGAAACCATTATAAAATAAAACAAATCGCTCACCAATGTATTTAAAATCCTGTAAAATATTACATTGTAATAGTAAAACAATACTAAAACAAAATAAATATTAAAAGTTATGCTTATTGAGCTACTGAGGAAAAAACGGACAAACCGTAATTATTTACTAGTACAGAGTAGGGTATGTCCACAAAATAGAATAGCCCATACGACGCTTTTGTGAACAGTCAACCCGAATGCCCGAATCAGTGCGAATGTTTGCGAATAGGACATAATTCCGTATACGCTATACACTATTATTATCCAGATGATGATCGCCGATCTAAACTAAATTCATAGGCCGTTGATAGTTTGGGGTCGTCTTATAGGACAGATATATGCTAAAACTATAAAACTTTGAAGAAAATTTATACTTCGTCTTATCCGGTAGCGCGCTAGGCTCGTAATCTGTAGTTCCCAGATTCGAGTCCCAGCTGGGTCAGCGTTGAGATTTATCTCCGCAAAATTCCCCGCCCTGCCCGCGGTCAGTAGGGGACACCGATGGGCTTGGGAAGGCCGTCGTCCGTCGGATGGGACGTTAAGCCGTGGCCCCGTGTGCGGGAGAGCCATACCCTGTGCAAGTCAAAGAACACGCTGGATGGCCTTGATGGGAGGCTACCATCTGTCTCCCAACAGCTGTTCCAGTGGGTCCCCTCCCCCAACCTTCTCTGAGCCTTCGGGGTCCATGTGACCTGGCCATTTCGCCCATGGTGTGCAAAAAAGTGCCGCTCAGAGCTAAAACAACACAACAACCTCGTCTTATCTGAAGGTCGTCTTATCTGCGGAAACATACGGTATCTACTGGAATGGAGTAATATCCATTGTTTGCAATTTCAGCTAGCAATACTAAAGATATAAATGCTCCTTCGGCCAAGGAAAACTGTAAATACACTTACTCCTTTGCAACGCAGAGCAGGAATGGTTTGGAACCAGCTTTCGACAGAATTTTGAATGAAAAAATTCAACAGTTTTAGCAGAAAAATGGGAGAAGTGAACAAGTCGCCGTTCTTTCGATGCTTCAAGCTTTAAATATTACAGTGGGCTTTGCTTAAGTCTTAACTGGTTGACAGTCATAATAATAATCTGAATTATTACGCAGCCATAAAATAATAATAATCTTAAGATTACTATAATTGCACAATATAATTAAGTATTGCTTTTAGCTTCTCGATTTCCAGTTAGAAGAAAAAGTAATTCCCCATCTGACTCTTTTGTGTAATCAGCTATACAGTAAATAAATAAATTATTATTAATTATCTAAAGGCAAACCAACCAGGATTTTGGGTTGTTTTATCTCTGAGCGGCACTTTTTTTTGCACACCATGGGATAAATGGCCAGGTCACAGGGACCCCGAAGGCTCAGAGAAGGTTGAGGGAGGGGACCCACTGGAACAGCTGTTGGGAGACAGATGGTAGCCTCCCATCGAAGCCATTCAGCGTGTTCTCTAAGGTGCACAGGGTGTTGCTCTCCCGTACACGGGCGGGGGTGGCTCAGTCGGTAGCGCGGCAGGCTCGTAATCTGTAGTTCCCAGGTTCGAGTCCCAGCTGGGTCAGCGTTGAGATTTATCTCCGCAAATATTTCCCCGCCCTGCCCACGGTCAGTAGGGGACACCGATGGGCTTGAAAAGGCCACCGTCCGTCGGATGGGACGTTAAGCCGTGGTCCCGTGTGCGGGAGTAATCACGTTAAAGAACACGCTGGATGGCCTTGACGGGAGGCTACCATCTGTCTCCCAACAGCTGTTCCAGTGGGTCCCCTCCCCCAACCTTTTCTGAGCCTTCGGGGTCCTTGTGGCCTGGCCATTTAGCCCATGGTGTGCAAAAAAGTGCCGCTCAGAGGTAAACAATCCAATCCAATCTCCCGTACACGGAGTCACGGCTTAACGTCCCATCCGACGGACGGCGGCCTTTCCAAGCCCATCGTCTCCCCTACTGACCGTGGGCAGGGAGCGGGGAGTTTTGCGGAGATAAGTCTCAACGCTGACCCAGATGGGACTCGAACCTGGGAACTGCAGATTACGAGCTTGGGCGCGCTATCGACTGATTCCCCCCCCGCCCCCCAGGATTTTCGGACTGGACAGTATTGAGAGTGTCGCAAATTAAAATGGTCGCTTCGGAACAGATAAAAAGGAAGCTAGTAAAGTTTCGAAAAATAAGGAGGGCAAACTATCTAGATGTGGAAGAGAAGAATCCCATTACAAGCCGGAAGAGGAGACAACCCATTGTTTGATTAAACGTTGGCAGATGAATCAAAAATCATGAAAACACGGCTGCAAGATTTTCAGCGCGCAGCGCAACATTTTGCATTGAGGTTTCCACCTACTCTTGGATCACGTAAAATATGTAAAATAATAATAAGTAATTTTAAAAGAATAAAAAAAAAATCGATCTCAGGTTCCCACGAGCTTCGAGACCGGTGTACTCGTATCCTGTCTATCTGTTAATCTACCACTCTGTAGTATGAAACATTTCTACATCAAGTGAGATTGAATCGAGTGCAACTGTAAACACATATGCGAAAAGAACGCACAGTTTGAGAAGCAATAAATTTTGTTACATACGAACTAGTGAAAAGCGAATTGATATCTTAGATGACTAAAAGACCCTTTCGAAAAGCTGAAAGATGTCCACTTCTGCAATGTGTACATCGAAGTGATCTCGGACTTCAAAGTATCACTTGGCTTTTCGAGAGTTTGAATTGAAATGAAGACATCATCAGAAGACGTTCTTTGTATTGGGCTGCAGCCAACACAAATATCTCCATTTTCTTCGATGTTGACGAGCAAATGGGAAACGAACTCTCCCGCTGCGTCGACGAACGGGATGCTATTGGCCAGGTATCTCGAATGGCTTAGTGTATTACCTCCTCAATTAACGGGCGACGCATTGCTCTGGGAGAGAAGAGCGCATAGCCTCTCGCGTCGTGCAGCTGGCGTTTATCAAACCCCACTCACGCTCCACTCACCCAGAAAAGATGAAATGAAATTCCCGTTTTTAAATATGCACACTTATCTGAAGACTCCGCATGTGGCTGTACGCTCACGAAAGGATTCATTCGCGCAAATGCGTCGTTGCTCGAGCACGGCGCCATCTGCTGGCGTTGTAAATCATTAAAGGCTTTAAGAGAATGTAGAAAAGGGTTAGTGGATTTTCGTTTAAGTTAAATTGAACACAATGAAGTGTTTGGGATTTGATTGTTTCTAAATGCCGAGATAAACTATGGGATATATACATATAAACTATCTACAGGTGCTAAAGAGTTTGTTATTCTTTATAACTGATAAAATGTTTTGAAGTTCAACACGTATTTAGTAGTATACATAAATAAAAATTAATCCCCCCTCAAGCGTCTGCTTGCCACAGAGGTCTAACAGGAGCCTGTCAGTTTATATGCCATAGTAGGTCTGAAAGGATGGCAGGACCTCAGCAGAATAACGACACAAACAGCCATGCCTTACCCGGGGCTCGAGCGCAGGTCCCTTAGATCACCCGGGGCTCGAGCGCAGGTCCCTTAGATCACCCGGGGCTCGAGCGCAGGTCCCTTAGATCACCCGGGGTTCGAGCGCAGGTCCCTTAGATCACCCGGGGTTCGAGCGCAGGTCCCTTAGATCAGTAGCCAAGCGCGCTAACCACTCGGCCATGGGACGGCTAAAGTATACATATAAATAATAAAATAAATAAATACCCCCTCAAGCAGCTGCTTGCCACAGAGGTCTGACAGGAGCCTGTCAGTTTATATGCCAGAGTAGAAGGTCTGAGAGGATGGCAGGATCTCAGGAACATGTACAGCAACTGTACACGCTCCAGTTACCGTTCACAGCAAACTGGAGCGTGTGCAGTTACTGCACACGCTCCAGTTTGCTGTGAACGGTAACTGCACATGCTCAGTATTTCTGTGAGTGGGCCCACACGATCCAGGTTTTTGTGAGCTCACACGATCCAATGTAAATAAAATAAAAATAAACACCCCCTCAAGCAGCTGCTTGCCACATAGGTCTGACAGGAGCCTGTCAGTTTATATGCCATAGTAGAAGGTCTGAGAGGATGGCAGGACCTCAGCAGAAAAACGACACAAACGTCCGTGCCTTACCCGGGGCTCGAACCCAGTTCCCTTAGATCAGTAGCTCAAGCGTGCTAACCACTCGGCCATACATAATACAAAGTGAATAATGCCGATTTCTAGAAAACAATGGGATGAAATATACAGAAAGGTTTGCACAAAATATTGATGCATAAAATTCATAGAAGTTTTTGTAATAGCTTTTTAAATAGCTCGTCTCTTGAAAATTATTTCAACGAAAAACATGAAATGCTTTTCCAAGTTGTCAGATGACGAGAAATGATGAAATTTTGTCTGTTTACGAGCGATTCGGAACAACTTTTTGGATGTCTTATCTACTATATATTGTAGGCAATTTGTATCTTTTTTCTCAGTTTTATCGAGAACTCTCAAAGATACCAAATGTGATTGTTTCTCATAAAATTACTTCTTCAGAAATTACCCCCCCCCCCCAACGTCCAAAAAAAAGATAAAAATACAGCAATAATAATCAAAATTTCGGTATCAATGCATAAGATTTGAAAAATTGGAAAAAAAATATTATTGGAAACCAAATTGACTCTGGCACTTTTTGTTTACACATAAAAAACAAATAAAATAAATACCCCCTCAAGCAGCTGCTTGCCACAGAGGTCTGACAGGAGCCTGTCAGTTTATATGCCAGAGTAGAAGGTCTGTGAGGATGGCAGGACCTCAGCAGAAAAACGACACAAACAGCCATACCTTATCCGCATAGCGAATATAAATAATCTATAACGGTGGGGTAAGCGGTAAAAATTTTTGGGGTACGCCGTGAGAGCTCAAAGGTCGCTAGATCTAATAACAAAGTCGCCTAGTTGGCATTATTATACTATAACTGTAGTTTTATCTATCTATATAAGGGGTACACCAGTTACATACACATTTCCAGGGGGCACGTGAAGCATAAAAGTTTATCTATCTACATAAGGATATAGGGATATTATCTATCTATATAAGGACCTTTTATGCTTCACATACCCCCTGGAAATGTAAAAAAAACGTAAAATATTTTTCGTTCTGTCGTCTTTTCCTCCTTTTGATAGGCATTAATAAAATGCAATTCTCCGATTGCCATACTTCAGTCTTCAAATAGTTTGAATTTTCATCGTTAGATGTTCCTGAAGTTTACAAATGGCAATAAAGCAATTTATTCATGATAAAAATCTCGAAATTTGATAGTAGAGTGTGATTTTGGTTGGGTTGTTTTACCTCTGACCATCACTTTTTTGCACACCATGGGCTAAATGGCCAGGTCACAACGACCCCGAAGGCTCAGAGAAGGTTGGGGAGGGGACCCACTGGAACAGCTGTTGGGAGACGGATGGGTAGCCTCCCGTCAAGGCCATCCAGCGTGTTCTTTAACGTTGGGTTGTTTTACCTCTGAGCGACACTTTTTTGCACACCATGGGCTAAATGGCCAAGTCACATGGACCCAGAAGGCTCAGAGAAGGTTGGGGGAGGGGATCCACTGGAACAGCTGTTGGGAGATGGATGGTAGCCTCCCGTCAAGGCCATCCAGCGTGTTCTTTAACGTTGGGTTGTTTTACCTCTGAACGACACTTTTTTGCACACCATGGGCTAAATGGCCAGGTCACATGGATCCCGAAGGCTCAGAGAAGGTTGGGGGAGGGGACCCACTGGAACAGATGTTGGGAGACAGATGGTAGCCTCCCGTCAAGGCCATCCAGTGTGTTCTTTAACGTGCACAGGGTATGTCTCTCCCGCACACGGAGCCACGGCTTAACGTCCCATCCGATGGACGGCGGCCTTTCCAAGCCCATCGGTGTCCCCTACTGAGCGTGGGCAGGGAATTTTGCGGAGATAAATCTCAACGCTGACCCAGCTGGGACTCGAACCTGGGAACTACAGATTACGAGCCTGGCGCGCTACCGAGTGAGCCACCCCCGCCCCAATATGTATTTCGTTACAATGATGAAAATAAGAATTACGAAAATTACGAAATGATATCATATATATATATAATTACGAATGATCATTACGAAATGATAGCAATTGTATTAAAGATTAGGTTGAGTTATTTTTTCTCAGAGTGGCACTTTTTTTTTTAACATAGTGGTCTAAATGGCCAGGTCACAAGAACCCCCGAGGGCTCATAGTAGGCTGGGAGGGGGGAGGAGACACATTGGACAGCTTCTTAGGAGACATTAGTAGCATCCCGTCAAGGCCATCCAACAATTCTTTAACGTGCACAGGATATGCTCTCCAGCACACGGCGCCATGGCTTAACGTCCCATCCAACGGACGGCGGCCTTTCCAATCCCAACGGTGTCCTCTATTGAACTAGAGCAGAGGAAAAGTTTTGCTGAGATAAATCTCAAACTCTGGCACATGTAGGATTCGAATCTAGGAACTGCAGATTACGGGCCTGGCGCGCTACCGACTGAGCCAACCTCTGACCCCTTTTAAGATTAGGAAAATGTAGACTAAGTGCCCATTTCGTTTCTTGGCAGGGTCGTCTTTGCCGTTCATTACACTCGAGAGAATTTTTTCAGCTTATGAAGAGAAATCAAAAAAGAGTTCGATAATTATCATCCCAGTTTGAAAGGGCAAAATGCTGATTAATTTAGAGCAAAGCGTTAGCACAACTCTGTATAGTGTTTCTCAACTGCTGGTCCTTCTGTGGTATAAAAAAGGCTACTACTAGTTTAAACAATACACAATCTGTTGAAAAGTTTGGAGTTAAAAAAAGAATCAGGGATTGTAAGGCTAGGAGGCCTCTTTGTAAATATTTTTGATTATATATTATTTTGCATTTCACCAAAGAGGCACATGCAAGGTTTATGGTTTATGGTTTTACCTCTGGGCGGCACTTTTTTGCACGCCATGGGCTAAATGGCCAGGTCACATGGACCCCGAAGTCTCAGAGAAGGTTGGGGGAGGGGACCCCTGGAACAGCTGTTGGGAGACAGCTGTTCCAGGGGCCATCCGTCAAGGCCATCCAGCGCGTTAAAGAACACGCTGGATGGCCTTGACGGGAGACAGATGGTAGCGTGTTCTTTAACGTTGGGTTGTTTTACCTCTGAGCGGCACTTTTTTGCACACCATGGGCTAAATGGCCAGGTCACATGGACCCCGAAGGCTCAGAGAAGGTTGGGGGAGGGGACCCACTGGAACAGCTGTTAGGAAACGGATGGTAGCCTTCCGTCAAGGCTATCCAGCGTGTTCTTTAACGTGCATAGGGTATGGCCCTCCCGCACACGGGGCCACGGCTTAACGTCCCATCCGACGGACGGCGGCCTTTCCAAACCCATCGGTGTCCCCTACTGACCGTGAGCAGGGCGGGAATTTTGCGGTGATAAATCTCAACGCTCACCCAGCTGGGACTCGAACCTGGGAACTACAGATTACGAGCCTGGCGCGCTACCGACTGAGCCACTCCCGCCCCTACATATGCAAGGTAGGATGTCCTCAATTCCAACAAGGCCACATAGTGCAGCCCATGCTGGATTGTTAATCGATGTAGCAGGTCGGTGAGAGGGAGGGCCACCCAACTTAGGCGTCCTCTGACAGTTGACCTGGCCGGAGGTCAGCGACCTGCCACATGTCCAAAGTTCTGAGAAGGGAGGGGAGTGTCGGCAGTCGAGGACGAGCACAGGAGATGCAAGAGTTTCGGCTCGTAAATGCAGACTGGAATTAGCGTCATTGAGCTCTGGGAAACTGCTGAACAGGCATAGTAAGCTGGGGTTGCAATGACATGTAACTGAGCATATGGCCTGGTCATCAGTCGTATTTACGTGTTCAATAAATAATTGTTTTGTTTAATTGAAAACTGGAGTTGAACTATTTTATTACGAGCAGCTCAGTATTGAGTCCTTGCATTTTCCCTGGAATCACAGAAATCCTAAGAAAGACTTTTTCACCCGTTCGCATATTGCGATCGAATCGGAGGGACATCCCAAAGGATCTCAACAGACGGACCAGAGTAACATTACAGATGGAAAACTTTATTATTCTTTGAGATCACTTTTTGCAGATGGTTGTATTTGAGACCAGACAAATGAAATAGACCTATCACGTTAATATTTTTTTTTTATTAGGGGCTTGTGATCTACGGGACCTGGGTTCGAGCCCCGGGTAAGGCATGGATGTGTGTGTGTGTGGTTTTTCTGCTGAGGTCCTGCCATCCTCTCAGACCTTCTACTATGGCATATAAACTGACAGGCTCCTGTCAGACCTCTGTGGCAAGCAGCTGCTTGAGGGGGTATTTATTTTATTTTTATTATTTACTTAGGAAAAAGCAACAACCAATAGTTTCATCAACGGAGTAGCAGTTTTACGCAACATTGCTGATTATTAATTATTACATACGAGTATGTATCCACTACAACAGCCAAACGTAACATCGCAGCGTGACTGCTTAGGGGGCGCTTCAATGTGTCTTCAAAGGCTACCATTTGCTAACAGGTGATTGGTGAAATATCTTTGCAATGTTCTATAACAAGTCACATAGATTCAAAACCTCTTATAGTACATGATCAGAAAATTAAGAAAAATATACACATGTCCTTTGCTTTAACAAATTTTTCAATGACACGAATTCCACGTTCTGAGAAGGCTCATCATCATCCTCCTCAAGCAGCCATGGGCTACGGATGCAATTTAGTTCTCCAAGCAAGTCTGCCCTGAGCTGCATCTGCACACCAATTCTAACAAGATCCTGTTTGACATTGTCTGCCCACCGCATCCTAGGTCTCCCCTTCTTTCTGAGGCCTTAGGCACACTGTTCATAACCCTATTCGCCAATCTATAATTATTCATACGAGCAACATGGCCAAACAAATGGAATCCCTAGAAGAACTAAATAAAAGTTTTTAACTGAAAAGATATCGATTTATTGAATAGTTAATGTCTGTTTGAAATCTTTTTCTTCCTTTTTTTGCAAAGCTTCAAAAGTTAATTATATGTGGCTTCGAATCTAAATGACTCCGATAAGGAAGCTGGAATCAGATCAATTCTTCTAAAGACCGGATGTAGACTTCTATCAATAATATTATAAATGAGAGTCAAAATCTTGTTAGGTAGATTGCAAAATACAGTAGTAACATTGGTGGAGAGATAAGGGATTCAAACCAGGAGAACATATGTCACATAAAAAATAAAGGTGTGTTATTTGAAAGAAGTAACAATTCGGGCAGTTTTCATGGTACAATAGGCAACGCTGCCTGGTAAGCTTTCTGAAATTTTGGAAACAAAGCAATTTTTTTTATTTCGCATCCTGGAGTAATTAAACTGTTGTTACGAGTTCTAAAAACCCTGAAGTATTTTAATTTCATTCTGTCAATAATAATAATATATAAAATGGCACTTTAATATAAGATCACTGAAATGGTGACCAATAAGAATTTTTGTGATCTGCGAAAGAAATTTGGGGTCTAATAGAGAATGTAAGAGGAATACAGTCGCTCAAAAAAGTATCCGAACACTATGGTTGATTACAGAATCCAGAAAAAATATCTGGCAACGATTTTTTTTTTAGAAATTAGTGATCTGGCAACCTTCGTGTCACATGACACGAAGGTTGCCAGATCACTAATTTCTAAAAAAAACTGAAAAAAAAGTTTGCTCCAGTTTGCTGTGAAAGGTAACTGGAGCGTGTACAGCAACTGTACACGCTCCAGTTACCTTTCACAGCAAACTGGAGCGTGTGCAGTAACTGCACACGCTCCAGTTTGCTGTGAACGGTAACTGCACACGCTCAATATTTCTGTGAGGGGGCCCACACGATCCAGGTCTTTGTGAGCTCACACGATCCAATGTGCTGTGAACATTAACCGCAACCGCTCCAGTTTGCTGTGAACGGTAACTGCACATGCTCAATATTCATTGCATTATATATTCATACGCATTATATATATTAAAAAATATCCGAACACTATGGTCGATTACAGAATTCAGAAAAAATATCTCGCAACGATTTTTTTAGAAATTAGTGATCTGGCAACCTTCGTGTCACGTGACACGAAGGTTGCCAGAACACTAATTTCTATAATGATATTTTTTGAGCGACTACAGAACACCCATATATAAAAAAAAATATTGTTTTCTTAAAAATAAATATAACAAAGAACAGTTGAAAAATACAAAACATTGTTTTTTGGGTTTTTTTTTTCCCTTTGTAGCTGTTATCGTTGCTGTTACCTGTTGATCGTAAAAAGATCTGGCTCAAGTTACTTTTAAATACATTTCTAAGAACTAGAAAACTATCTCTAAACATCCTTTTTTTTTATCTCAAATGCTAATAACGTTAAACCCCTCAAACCGCTGTCTGTGTGGTCGTACCATTAGTTCCTCCCTCGGCCGTATGCACGAGGTGTGGCCTACCTCTGCTGCCGAGAGCATTCCGCCCGATTGGAAAGTATTTGGCCGACGGCGAGTGCAAAGGCGATGCCACCACCCACCGAAGGAAAGTGTAATTTGAATAACATGCACTTGTAAGTATACTAACGGGCATTTCAATCATTCCCTGTTCCATCCGATTTGCATGTAGAGTGCCTCAGGCCTACGCCATGTTATTAATCATGACACCATGTCCTGGTGTGATTCATGCTGGCTTAATCTTAAATCGAGGCTGGGACGAAGTTCCTTAGGGACAGGGAGCAGCCGACTCTGCACTCTCCCCTCCTTCTTAACGTGTTGCTTTTCACTTTCGATCTCTGAACGTTCTGACCCCGCAGCTTATCGCAGGGGGGAATGGTATGATGTTGGGGAGATGCCAAGTGGGATTTGGGTTGGGTTGTTTTACCTCTGACCATCACTTTTTTGCACACCATGGGCTAAATGGCCAGGTCACAAGGACCCCGAAGGCTCAGAGAAGGTTGGGGGAGGGGACCCACTGGAACAGCTATTGGGGGACAGATGGTAGCCTCCCGTCAAAGGCCATCCAGCGTGTTCTTTAACGTTGTGTTGTTTTACCTCTGAGCATCACTTTTTTGCACACCATGGGCTAAATGGCCAGGTCACATGGACCCCGAAGGCTCAGAGAAGGTTGGGGGAGGGGACCCACTGGAACAGCTGTTGGGAGACAGATGGTAGCCTCCCGTCAAGGCCATCCAGCGTATTCTTTAACGTGTACAGGTTATGGTTCTCTCCTGGCCCGGACTTAGAGACCCAGGGCCCCTAGGCACTTGTCATTTGGACCCCCCCACCATCTCGAAGCTATTTTGGAAATTTAGCAAATTAAATGCACTAGTACAGAACATATAATTTTTAATCGACTTTAATGACTTTAATAAACATCAGAATAATACAGTCTATGTTACTATAGTTACGTTATTCTATAAAATTTATAGAATCATACGACGAACTTTCTTCTGTGCAAAAGAACGAATGACGTCATCATAGTCAATTGACTGCATTATTTCTGACTATGTACATTACAGAGAGTGAATTGAGCCTGTTCTCTCCTATGTTAGATCTTAAGTCATTCTTTACTCTCTTTAGCGCTGAAAACGACCGTTCTGCTGAGCAGTTTGACGCTGGTGTACACAACAGCATTCGGAGCGCAATTCCTACGTTTGGATAAATGTCCAAAAAGCCTTTTTCCGATAAGTATTTGTATAGCTTCAGTGACGATAACTCCATAACTTCATCATTCGACGACAAATGAGCTTGCAGGTGCAGACACTCGTTTTCCAAAGTCCTATCCAAATCCCCCGGATAAAAAGTTATAAGGTTTCTGGCTCCTTCACGGATGTCTTTAGATTCCAAACGATGTAGTTTCGTAAGAAAGTCAAACTTTTTACTTAACTCCTCATAAAAAGATCCGCGTCTCCGTAGTTCTGTAATTAGTCTATCTATAATGACGTTAAAAATGGTAACTCTGAATCTGTCCCTGCCAGAGAGTTCCTTTTACTTCGTCGAACTGGACTTGACGCTTACGTTTCCTCTGCATGTCATATGCATAGCTATTTTCACCGGATTTTTCAATAACTTTCGACTCATAATGATCAAAGGTACTGGGTTTCCTTAAGTGTTCTAGGTATGTTACCAAAGACTGATACAGTTCAACGATCGTACCCAGGTCGATGTTAACAGATTGGAGAGAATTGCTTACTTTGTTGAACCTTTCCAAGATGTCTGTGTTGTGTTTGTGTTGTTTCACCTCTGAGCGACACTTTTTTGCACACCATGGGCTAAATGGCCAGGTCACATGGACCCCGAAGGCTCAGAGAAGGTTGGGGGAGGGGACCCACTGGAACAGCTGTTGGGAGACAGATGGTAGCCTCCCGTCAAGGCCATCCAGCGTGTTCTTTAACGTGCACAGGGTATGGCTCTCCCGCACACGGGGCCACGGCTTAACGTCCCATCCGACGGACGGCGGCATTTCCAAGCCCATCGGTGTCCCCTACTGACCGTGGGCAGGGCGGGGAATTTTGCGGAGATAAATCTCAACGCTGACCCAGCTGGGACTCGAACCTGGGAAGTACAGATTACGAGCCTGGCGCGCTACCGACTGAGCTACCCCCGCCCCTTCCAAGATGTCATTCCAGAGAAGTGACAAAAGCAAGTTTCCATCGAGTCTAATGAATTCAGAAGACCTGAAGCCTCAGAGCGCGTAGATGGTTTTTCATTTGCATCATTGACAATTATCTGAAGAGCTGCCATGATCTCATTCCAGGAACAACATAGACTTCGGCAGGCGTCAGCTCGAGCAGACCATCTTGTCTGAGAAAGACTCTTCATGACTGTTGAATTTGACTTCAGTTTCGACAGCAAAATTTCCCATCTGTGTGTTGATGCCGAAAAAAAATTATACAATGACTGCAAAATACCGAAGAAAGATACAGCAGCTTGACAAGACTCGGCCGCACAGGATCCAACAAGATTCAGTGAGTGAGCCGAACAGGGAACGAAATCTATCAGAGGGTTCACTTGTTTTATTCTCGCTTGAAGACCAGAATATACACCCGACATATTGCTAGCATTGTCGTAAGACTGTCGCCGGCAATCGGCGATATCCAAGTCGTGATTTTTCAATGTCTCTAGGACGACTTTAGCCAGGTCTTCCGCTTTATGGCCACAATTTGGAATGAATTTCAAAAATCGTTCGACAGGACATCCGTCTTCAGAGACATATCTCACTATGAAAGAAAGTTGATCTACATGAGAAATGTCCGGAGTAGAGTCCACAGAGATAGAGAAATATTTGGCATGTTTTATCTCAGTCACGATTGTATTTATTACCTTTTCTGCCATGATATTGATCATTTCATCGCATATTTTTGACGAAAGATATGATGTTGTGCCACTTCCTTTATTACCGTGGCGTTTTATGTTTAAGTCCAGAAAAGGATCGAACTCAGCCAAAAGTTCTAGGGTCATAACATAGTTCCCACTGTTTTTTGATCCAAATCTCTCATGGGAACCTCTAAACGGCAATCCGCGTGCAGAAAGTGACCTCACAACAGCCACAATGCGCCTCAAAACCTCATGCCAGTATTTTATTTCTTCTTCCGTTTTAAGAACAAAACTCTTGTCAACTCTTCCGCCAGCATTCTTCCTAGCTAATAGTGTCGCAAGTGCTGACCTGTGTTCGTCCGAATTCTCATGTTCCTTCATTCTTTGGACTGCGTTTTTCCAGTCGTTGTACCCTTCATTAGCTAGCGACCCCAATTTCCCAAACATCTTACAAGGGGCGCAAAACACTGCACCCTTGCTCTTCGAAAATATGAGCCAAGGTCCAGGTCGTGTTTCACCGTTGCTTAATGTTCGGCTAAAAAGTGACAGCGATAGATACCTGGTTTTATCTGCGTACTGACGCCTTGAAGAAGAAAAGTCGGCATCAATATTTTGTTTCACGCCATTTTGAACAAGGTACTCCAATGTAACTTCGTCTAGCATCCACTCAGCAGGATCGTCACTTAAAGAAGAATTAGATTCAGGATTTTCTAAAGAATCTTTTTTTGTAGCTGTTACGGGGTTTTCAGAAATAATGTTTTCAGGTAGCTCGTTGCAGTCAGACACGTTTGTTGGAGTTGCCTGTTGACGGTCATCAGCAGCATCACTGCAACTGCCACTGGCTAATGCACTAGTACTACTAGTACTAGGACTAGAGCCAGAACTAGGTGTAGACGAGACGAAAAATGTGTTTAACTTAGGAACATTACGAAGAAGCTCTTTTTCGAATTTTTCTTTATTCCGTTTTCTTTTCTGGAACCCGCGTAGTTTTTTATTGAAGTCAGACATCGCGACATCGGTAATTTCTATAACGAATATAAAAGGAGAGGGTCATTAAACAATAGGAACTTTGTTTAATTATTTGGAATAATGGTTTTATGTTTCAATTTGTTGTTTATTTGTTAATTTGTTCAAGACAATTTCGGCTTTCCTCAAATTTTCTTAATTCAAGAATTTTTCTCTTGGTTCAAGTAAATCTTTTTTTCTGTGCATACTTACATATCGACATACAAGCATACAACCATACGATTAATTTAATAAATGACAAAAATATGAAAAGAAAATTGTAACCCGCCGTGACGCGTCACAGACAGTAGCGGGGATCACTACAAAGTTCATATTAATATTACTAGGTAACTTACCTACTCTACTGATATCGCACCGCTCTCGCTCGTCCGTTATGTTGTATGCGAGCTGCGAGCGAGATGAATGACCGTATCTCAACCATCGACACAAGAAGACTAGAGACGGGAGAGTAAACTCGTGTGGAGGGGGTAGACGAGTGAGTGAGTGTGTGTCCACATGAGGCGGACCAAAAAATGGGATTTTTGGCCTAGAAGCCTTTTATCCCTAAGATAATTTTGAAAGATATTTAATGACGAAAACCAGAAGAAAAGCGACCAGATGCAAAAACGAAAGTTTCCAGGGCAAGAATCAGAGCCTGATTTTGAAGAGCAAGAATATCCCTAAGAGACCAGGGAGCAAGAGAAAAATTGTGATTTTTTCTATAGGAAAGGTACATATTCTGTCGTTCCAGCTCATAATGTTTGCATTGAATAATGTAGTGAAATGTTGATTCAACTTCTGGGCAGAAAGGACAAAGAGGTGATTCAGAAAGTTTACACTTGAAAAGGAAAGCATTGAGAGGAGCAACCTCACCTCGAAGGCGGCAAATGAGAATTTCTGATGAACGTGAGGTATACATGATCGTCCGTTTTGGTTGAAATCTCGGAAGATATGGTAATCGTGTGCCATAATATGAAGAATTCCACTCAAAGTCTAGAATTTGGCGAATAGATTTGGAAGCAGTAACTAAAGCATCTTCTAAATAGAACAGGGAGGGACTGGTTGCTTGAGGAAAAGAAGCTCCAACCTTAGCATGTCTGTCCGCCTCTTCATTGATGTCGATACCATGATGTCCAGGAACCCAGATAAATTGCATACTAGAAACAATCCTAGATGATTCCATAATTTGATTATGGAGAGCTAGGATTGTAGAATGAGATTGAGAGGAGATGTTGAGTAGACCGGAGAGAACCGCTTTGCTGTCAGTTAAAATGATGTAGTCTTTAGCCTCGGTAGTGTATTGTTGTAAAGCAATTCTAATAGCTTCAGCTTCCGCGCTGAAAGTGGAAAAAATATGGCGACTGAGAGCCACATTCACTTGTAATTGTGGACATATGATGCCCAATCCAACGCCATTACGGGATTTTGATGAGTCTGTTACAATAATTATTTTTTTATTCCATTGATTATGTCGGATCAGGTTGAAATCATGCAGAATATCACAATGATGATTATCAAAAGAATGTTGAAACGGGAACTTATTTATTGTGATCTGTATCTGAGGAGTAGACCAGGGAGAGTGATTTAACTTTCTGGAAGAGGGCTTGTCGTCAGGAATCTGTGAGGTCATCATTAGGTCATTAGCTATAGGCAAGAATGGTCTTTGTGAGGTTTTCCATTTATAATGTTGGAGATAATGCGGCGCTTGACATGCATGGCGAAACGATCAGGTATACGGAGAGCAACGTTCTTTCAAATATATTTTGGTTGCCATCAGGCGAGCAGCTATATTCAAAGGTATAGTTGATGTCAGTGCATAGAGAATTGGGAGAGGTGTAGCTCGGGGAAGTCCAGTGGCTGCTCTTAAGGCAGTGTGATAAATTGGATTAATGATGTTCCAATTTGATTGTGGAACAGAAGATAGAAAATGACCACAGTATAAAAACTTTGTACGTAAAGTGGCGTTTGCGATTGCAAGGAACGTGGCACTAGGTATGTTATGTTTCTTAGCAGCAATACCTCGTATGATATTGAGAATTTTTTGGCCAGATTCACGGAGATGTAAAAAATGATTCTTCAAAGAGCCTGTTTTCTGAAGATGAATTACTAGGATTTTTATTGTATTCACCCATGGGATGGGTAAATTATGTAGGTACAGAGGAGGTTTTATTGTCTTCTTTCTCCGGGTTACAAGCATGGCCGAACTCTTTAGAGTGGAAAAGGACATCCCCAAGATTTAGACCACTCATCAATAAGTGAAAGATTTTCCTGACATTTTTTGAAAAGAGAATGAAAATTGGCACCCGAGCCAAAGAGGATGATGTCATTAGCATATATGGATATGGTGAAATTATTGGATATTCGGCTCGGTAGATCAGATAAAAAAACATTAAACAAGAAAGGTGAGAGCACGCTACCTTGAGGAATGCCAATAGTTGGATACTGTATATCCGAAAAGTGTCCACGCCAACGCGTCCGAAATCTGCGATTCATGAGGTAATTCGTAAACCATTTGTGACAATTGCCTTTAATTCCAATTTGATGAAGTTTATGAAGAGCAGGAATGGACACAGAATCATATGCTCGTTGGATATCTAAATGCAAAATAATTGCAACATGCTTACGTTGGAAAGTTTCATTAATATTGAGGATTAAAGGAGATAATGCATGTCCTGTACCTTTAAAAGGAACTGAGCCATGAATCTCAGGTGGAAGAAATGCTGTGTTAATTAGAATCCATGATAGGCGTGACCAAATTATGCGTTCAAAGATTTTGACCATGATTAACGTTAATGCGATGGGTCTGTATGATTGAATGTCAGTTCCATCTTTACCTGGTTTTTTTTATGGGAATAAGAGTGGACATCGTCCAGGATTGAGGAATAATGCCAACTGACCATATTTGATTAAAGGTAATCAGTAATTGTCCCAAATGGTTGTCAGGAATCTTCTTAATCATGGTTGCCGAGATGTTTTTCGTTTTCGTTGTATAGCCTGTTTTAATTCTGCTATATTAAAAGGCAAATCCAGGATTGAGGAGAAATCAAATCCAGAAGGAGAGATTTCTGGATGCTGTAATACAGGATCAGTAGTCGCCCATTGAGTGGCAAACAAATTGGCTTGTTCCTGAGCTTGGACACAAATGGTGGAATTATGAATGAGGAGATTCGTGGATGTTGAAGATGGAGATCCTAAAAAATGTTGAAGTCGACGATAGTGTGAGAAGGTTTGGGTTGTTTTACCTCTGAGCGGCACTTTTTTGCACACTATGGGCTAAATGGCCAGGTCACATGGACCCCGAAGGCTCAGAGAAGGTTGGGGGAGGGGACCCACTGGAATAGCTGTTGGGAGGCAGATGGTAGCCTCCCGTCAAGGCCATCCAGCGTGTTCTTTAACGTGCACAGGGTATGGCTCTCCCGCACACGGGGCCACGGCTTAACGTCCCATTAGACGGACGGCGGCCTTTCCAAGCCCATCGGTGTCCCCTACTGACCGTGGACAGGGCGGGGAATTTTGCGGAGATAAATCTCAACGCTGACCCAGCTGGGACTCGAACCTGGGAACTACAGATTACGAGCCTGGCGCGCTACCGACTGAGCCACCCCCGCCCCATAGTGTGAGAAGATATTGGTAGATGAACGAATAACGTTGGATATGTGATTCCAATATCTCTGTTTTGCACGTGAAATGGTAACTTTAAGTTTAGCTACACTGTGTTTATAATTCATCCAATCAGACTTTAGCAAAGATGATCGTGCAATGAAGAAATTACGATGTTTTTTTGCCAATGCTTTTTGGCATTTTGTATTCCACCATGGAGTCAAAGATTTTCTATAATGTCTGCGAGTGATAATGGCAGTTTCCGCAGCTAAAAGAATGTGCTTTTCAAAACCGTCATAACAAGTAATTTCAGATAGGTCGGTGTTTTCTAAGAATCGTTGAAAGGAACTATAATCAATTTGCTTGTTTAAAAGGAAGGAATCTACATCCTGTAATGAAGAATTATGATGAAAAATCCGTATTATAATGGGATGGTGATCACTACCCCAAGTTGATGGGATGACACGCCAGGAACTATTTAAAAAGATATTTTCGGAACAGAAGGTTAAGTCGATACATGACGAGGTTAAGAAGCTTCGTCTGGTGGTTGTGCCAGCATTCATTAAACACATAGAAGAATTTTGAAGCCAAGAGGCAATTTGGAGTCCGGGGGTGGAGGAAAAAGAAGAACCCCATAGTGGATGATGAGCATTGAAATCTCCGACAATCAGTGAAATCGGAGGTAGTGTAGTTTCCAGGTAATTAAGGATATTAGGACCATAAATGGCATCTGGGATATATACATTAACAATTATGAACGATTTGTGTTGGAAAAATACTTCAATCGCCATGAATTCTCCGGTGCAACAAGATGGATTATCTGGAATGTTGAGGATACGACTGGAAAGAGAAGCTTTGACAGCAATCATAAGGCCACCACCACGTCCAGTAACACGATCTTTCCGATAAATAATATAATTAGGGATAATAAAATGAGAATTAGAATCAAGCCAAGTTTCCTGTAACAAAATGATATCCGGGGAAAAGGAAGAAATTCCAAGCAACAGGAGAGAGGAGTTAGCACGAAGACATCTGGCATTCCATTGAAGAAAAATAAGACACATAAAAAGAAAAAGGAGAAACGGAGGAGGGAACGAATTATTTCTTCCCCTTAGACTTTTGTTTTCCTTTACGAGTTATGTAAGGACTATCAAGAAAATCCATAGCAGAAAAGTTATTGATGGGATCATCAGGGTCCTGTGGTACATTGATGTCCATAGTAGAAGTAGAAGGTTGTGCAAAATTTAATTGTGCAGGTCGGAGTAAAGGAATAGTCATATTCATTGTCGCACTCTGTTCCTGAATACTCAATCTTGAGGACGTTTTCAGAGAAGCATTCTTATCCATGGCAATTTGTGCAGAAGATATGTCTTGAGGATTAAGTGGTTTAGAAATAGGTGCAATCTCAATTCTACTTTGGGTAGTTGAGTCAGTCTGTCTTGATAATTCCGGCATGAAAGAGGAGAACATGACTGATAATCGCTTCTCGAATGCAGACAGAGCCTTTTCTATTAACGATGTGATAAGATGCGACATCCCATTGTACATTTCTTGAGTTGTAGTAATATCCGATGGAGGCATTAGATTTTTCCGGGTTGTAGATGCATATGTCTGTCTTGAGGGTAATATGGCCGCTCGAGCTGCAACATATGTAGTACGTCTGGTACATTTATAGTTGAGAATAGTGGTTTCAAGTTGGCGCTTCGGACACTGAAAGGAGGTGGCTTCATGCGAATCGCCACATAAACAACAATGTAGCTCAGAAGATGTGCAAGAGGTAGCATGATGTTCCTCACCACATCGGGAACATCGAGGTTTGCTACGACATGTTTTCTTTCCGTGTCCAAATCTGCAACAGTTATCGCACTGTCGTGGTCTATCTACGAAAAGGGTGGAATGATGTATTTCCCATCAGAGAATTATTTCGTGGGGCATTTGTAGATCAACAATTGTTATTAACACACTTGGTAAGGGAGACATTGTGTTGCCATCACGTTTGAAAAAACGACGAATCGAATAAATATGATGACCTTGAATTGATAGTTCCGTAAATAAGTCATCGATAGAGATTTCAGTATCAATGTTGCGAAGTAAAAATTTAGTTGTTAATGATTCTATCAAGATTTCATGCTCAACTGGAGTATTTAATATCTGTGCGATATTTAGTAACTCAAGGGTGCATTCGACGGAAGTTGTTGTGGTTATCAAGTCGTTCGTCTTAGTGCGTTTGACGATTAAAATATCTTCTGGGTTTGAAAAGTTAAGCTGTCAGTTGCTGCTTCAAGAAATTAGGTTTAGCCGTGGATATGGGCTTCGAAATACCTTTTATCCTAATGGAAAAAGATGTGCATCCATTTGATTTAGCATAAGATAACAGATCAGAGTTATTCATAAACGTTTTGGAATATAGAGACTGAAACTGTTGCTGCATTGCAGAGTTGTCACTACGTAAACGTTTTGACCCTCCAGAGGGATCATCCATTTTGAAAATACAAAATTAAAGTACACGCAGAAACTGCTGCGCGTAGTGCAGAACTTCTACACCAAAGTCTGTCAAAAAGTCTATAGACACCGACGGGAAAAATAAACACAGACCTGAAAAGCTCCGAAATATACCCACACCTAGGGTGAAGAAAAGAAATGACGCTCCTTCACGTAATACACTCACTACCGAAGAGTAGAAAAAAAAAAAGGATATCAGCACCAGCGTAGAATATCAACGACACCAGAACTCTCACCACGTTCGAAAAACCGACACCACCACATCAAGGGGGTAGGCTAAAAAATTACAGTCCTAAGTAGGCGGATCTCGCGTACACTGCGCAGTGGAACGAAATTTGCTTTCTGCGCAATGTTTGAAGCTTGACAGTTGGCGCAGAACACGGCTTACAATGACAAACCAACACAAACAAACGCTGCGCACTTGAATACTGCGCAGTGTACGGAATGCGAGAGCCGCCCACTTAGGCGCGTATATTTTGGCCCATTTTATCTTACCCCCTCCACCCGAGTTTACTCTCCTGTCTCTAGTCTTCTTGCATCGACATATAGAATGGACTGCCTGCGCGTGGCCTGGCAATGCTAAGCGTGGATACTGCAGGCGAGAGAGAGGGGAAATGAAGAGGCCTAATTCTAGCTTTGCTGCCCCCAGGGCTGTAAGTTATATTATGAGCGCCCTGTTTTGGCAAAATGTAGTAAAAATATTTATTATAATATTATTTTCAATAAAGCTTTTTGATAAGGCAAGCCAGGCTTTTGAGTTATGTAAAGATTCCGCCACCGGGGCCCCTAGGCCGGGGCCTTGTAGGCCTAGGCAGAAATCCGGCACTGGTTCTCCCAAACACGGGGCCACGGTTTATCGTCCCATCCGACGGACGGCGGCCTTTCCAAGCCCGTCGGTGTCCCCTACTGACCGTGGGAAGGGCGGGGAATTTTGCGGAGTAAATCTCAACGCTGACCCAGCTGGGATTCGAACCTGGGAACTACAGATTACGAGCCTGGCGCGCTACCGACTGAGCCATCCCCACCCCTGCCAAGTGGGAGAAGAATCCGACGATGTTACTTATGCAGTATTGATTTAAGCTCAAATTTGCAGAATTATTGTTTTTTTGCCAAATTTTGACATTTTTTTCATAGACGTTTGGAAAATGGGACCATGTATTTGAATTATTTTATACTTTAAATAACAACTGGGAAGACTACGAGCTTGCGCACTTGACGCTTCTCATAGATCACATGTCAATGACCACTCAATCATCGGCGAATACACCAATAAGTGATAGATGAAAGATGCCGAAAAGCCAATGGCGCAGTGTTATGGTTAGTACACGTGCCGTGCCATTGGCATTTTAAGTCATTAGATTTTTTTAACTGATGACGAAAACAGGCGCGAGTTAAAATCAAATTCTTATCCTTCGAATTCCCATCGTTGAGTCACCTCTTCCACGGTACACGGATAGAGGAACCCTCCTCCGTCTGTCCCCATCCTCCCTCAATTTTCGAACTCTGCACACGTGCAAGGAAGGACGCAGCTCGTGATGTCATGAGAGCACGTGTCCGTCACTTCCGGCCTCCGAGATGTGGCGCAGCAAGGGAGCGGAAGCGCACGCATCAGCGACGAGATGAAGTGTCTCGAGTGACGCCCTCTTCGCCTCTTCGCAGATCAGGTCAAAGGTCGTGTCGTCGCCGCTGCTATCGCCGCCGAGACAAAAACAACACTTCGTGGGACAGAGCAGAAAAGTGGCCCCTAAAAAAAGGCGGCGGGGACCCTTCTCTTGGAGGAAGGGTGACGCAGCGGTGAATCCGTTCATAGTTTAATGAGCTGTGGGGTATCGGATGCTGCGCGGTATTTGAGGGAAGGCCCTCGCGGAGGGAAATGCTCATCTTCGCAGTGAAACAGGATCGCTCCATCCGCTGAAGAGAGAATAAATATGCAAATCAGAGAGGTCACTCATCTACAAACGCTGGCGTTTTTTTCTTGTCAGTAAACGTTATTACAAAAGTGGCAGTATGCACGAGTTGGTGATGGAGGGCTCCAATGGCGTGTCGAGAGCCAATATTTCTATCTTTCTCGTGACTACAGTTGACAAAAGGAGGCGGTTCAAACGCCAAAACATCCCCTTGGATACGCCACTGAAGCCGTGACAAACATTCTGGAAAGAACATCAATTTAAAGACTGTGAGCGTAGGTGGAGAGAAATCCATCGCCTATGCATAAGAGAGAACGCATCATGGATGACAAGCGAGCATTTATAACAACTGCGTCATCGATGCTTCACAAGAGAAACGTCTAGTTTACAAATATTAGTAACGAATCGATCTACTAGAATTACAGATGGATTACGAATTGAAATGCGAAGGGATTAAAAGGGAACTGAAACTTTCTGGATTTGTTCAGATTGATCAGAGGCTTTGGATTGGATTGTTTTACCTCTGAGCGGCACTTTTTTGCACATCATGGGCTAAATGGCCAAGTCACATGTACCCCGAAGGCTCAGAGAAGGTTGGGGGAGGGGACCCACTGGAACAGCTGTTGGGAGACAGATGGTAGCCTCCCGTCAAGGCCATCCAGCGTGTTCTTTAACGTTCGGTTGTTTTACCTCTGAGTGGCACTTTTTTTCACACCATGGGCTAAATGGCCAGGTCACAAGGACCCCGAAGGCTCAGAGAAGGTTGGGGGAGGGGACCCACTGGAACAGCTGTTGGGAGACAGATGGTAGCCTCCCGTCTAGGCCATCCAGCGTGTTCTTTAACGATTGGTTGTTTTACCTCTGAGTGGCACTTTTTTTCACACCATGGGCTAAATGGCCAGGTCACAAGGACCCCGAAGGCTCAGAGAAGGTTGGGGGAGGGGACCCACTGGAACAGCTGTTGGGATACAGATGGTAGCCTCCCGTCTAGGCCATCCAGCGTGTTCTTTAACGTTGGGTTGTTTTACCTCTGAGTGGC
The DNA here is from genome assembly GCA_038380435.1 of Ryuthela nishihirai. Lineage (NCBI taxonomy): Eukaryota > Metazoa > Arthropoda > Arachnida > Araneae > Heptathelidae > Ryuthela > Ryuthela nishihirai. The sequence goes on along the minus strand of JAWZYU010000019.1, from coordinate 64,617,439 downwards.
CCTTTTTTACACACCATGGGCTAAATGGCCAGGCCACAAGGACCCCCAAGGCTCAGAGAAGGTTGGGGGAGGGGATCCACTGGAACAGCTGTTGGGAGACAGATGGTAGCCTCCCGTCAAGGCCATCCAGCGTGTTCTTTAACCTGCACAGGGCATGGCTCTCCCGCACAAGGAGTCACGGCTTAACGTCCCATCCGACGGACGGCGGCCTTTCCAAGCCCATCGGTGTCCCCTACTGACCGTGGGCAGGGCGGGAAATTTTGCGGAGATAAATCTCAACGCTGACCCAGCTGGGACTCGAACCTGGGAACTACAGATTACGAGCCTGGCGCGCTACCGACTGAGCCACCCCCGCTCCTGCTCAGAGGCTGAGGTTGGCTTAGTCGATAGTGATAAGATCCCAATCTGATGTTTCCACGTTCGAGTCCCAATTGCGTTGTAATTTTCTCCGCTAACACAATCTCTGCTGGGATTGGAAAAACCCACTCTCCGTAGGATGGGATGGGAGAACAGTTCCCTATACATGTTAAATAACAAGCTGGATGGTCTTTAACGGGAATATTCCATTTGGCTCCGAATAGCTCTGCCGTGAGTCCCCTTCCAATAATCAATTCCGAGCGCCTGGGATCCTTATGACTTGGCTATTTAGCCCCCTGTGTACAAAAGTACCGTTAAATGAGGAATTGTTGTACGGTGCAAAATCTTTCAGAAATCTTGACACAGGGTAACCGACGGAAATAATTTAAAATTTTTTTTTTCGTATACTAGAAAAAAACAACAAACATTTAATCTATGAATTTATTATTTCAACAGAATTACGATCATATGGATTACTAGGATGAAAGGCGTTTTGGATAATCGAAAATCTGTATAGACAAAGTTATATATAGTATAGGAGGCATATGTATTTTGAATATAATATTCGTTTAATTTAAAAATTAAAGTTCTAATACATTAATCAACAAACGTTAAAGGTAAAAAAAAAATTACCTCTCAAGAAGCTGCTTTCCACATATTGACAGTCTTCTGTCAGACATAAGAGAAAGGTCTGTGAGGAGGGAGAGACCTCAGTAGGGAAAACAAGCATCCACGCCTGACTGCAAATCGACACCAAATCCATGTTGATATCTGCTCTCCAGGGACAGTTACAAGTTGGGATGACAAATTTACAAAGGAGGATTCGCTTCTTTCTTTAGATCCTTAATAAAACGCAGTGTTCAAGAGATCACAGGGGGCATGAGGCACAGTTCTGTACTGGGAATTTTATTGGGTCTATCATCATTTGGAAAACATGGTCACTAAAGGATATTATTTGAAGGGTGGAGCGAAAAGTGACCTCTTCCCCTCACTCTACAGGATCTGCCTCTAATGACAAACCCAGCAAACATTTTCAGAATATTGAAAAACCTCGAGTTTATTTTGCAAACGGAACACATGCAGATTTGTTTCTGTCAGTTTTAGGCACAAGTCCAGCCTATTCTATTTTGTACACGAAAACTGGGAGGGGAGGGGCGGGGGTGGCTCAGTCGGTAGCGCGCCAGGCTCGTAATCTGTAGTTCCCAGGTTCGAGTCCCAGCTGGGTCAGCGTTGGGATTTATCTCCGCAAAATTCTCCGCCCTGCCCACGGTCAGTAGGGGACACCGATGGCCTTGGAAAGGCCGCCGTCCGTCGGATGGGACGTTAAGCCGTGGCCCCGTGTGCGGTAGAGCCATACCCTGTGCACGTTAAAGAACACGCTGGATGGCCTTGACGGGAGGCTACCATCTGTCTCCCAACAGCTGTTCCAGTGGGTCCCCTCCCCCAACCTTCTCTGAGCCTTCGGGGTCCATGTGACCTGGACATTTAGCCCATGGTGTGCAAAAAAGTGCCGCTCAGAGGTAAAACAACCCAACCCAACTGGGAGGGGAAGTAATCTATTCCAGCCCCCCTCCCCCCTGAAAACTGCAATAACCTCATATGCCAGTGAACTCTGCGTGTCTTCCAGAAAACTCAAAACAAGCATTCCCTCCCAGGAAATCTAGTTGCGTTCCCCTAATGTGAAAAGAAAAATTCTCTTTTGCTTGCGAAACGCCTTCTATGTAAGCAAGGGTTCTGGTGACGGGGCTACGAGCGTTGTATTGCCTCCTCGTGCATCCTTTTGTGCGAGGACGGATCGAAAGGAAATTCGCTGATGGAGTGGACGACGTCCTGTCAATGGGGAGCTAAAGAAGCCCAGTGTCCGTGAATGTGAGGTCCGCGCCGACTGCTTCATTGTTAGGGTAGTCTGCGTGCTGTAATGGCGGCCACTTTCTCTGATTGGAAGTCATGATTTATCGCCGAGGGTCGCAAGGGCAGCTGGCTGTCCGTCCTGCCAGCCTCCAATGGCAGTCGATTCTTTATCGCAAATGTGGTCAACACAACGGATAATGGCTGCCATCTTCTTTTTCCGCTTGCTCTCAACGTTAGGAAGGAATAGGACACCAAAAATTATAACTTCCATTGCACGTAGAGAAATAAAAAATAAAATAAATACCCCCTCAAGCAGCTGCTTGTAGATCGGTTAAAATATATTAATATGAAAAGAAATTTTTGCTCCTCATTTGCATAACACGCTGACTACCCAATGTTAAGAATTTTAGGATCCCCTATTTATGAGAATTTCAGTCAAAAAAAATTTTGGCACCCACTTTTTAAGTGTGATCACGTGTGCACCGCGCGACCTACAGGACAGAAATTTTCATACTGGCCCGTGAGATGAATACATGATTCGCGGTTTTGCAAAATTTATTTAAGATTTTTCACAACCTCATGCGCGTAGTTTTCAAGTGTATAAATATGGGTAGATGCCTATATTTATTCACTAGAAAACTGCACGCACCAAGTTATATAAAATTTATATAAGATTTTTCATAAGATTTTTCAAAAAAAAAAATTGCCTGCGTTAAACATGTCGACTTGTTCATGGTGCTACACTTTCCTATCGCTAATACACAATTCATTGTAGCACAAATCAAGGGTGAATCCCGGATTCAAACCCCAAAATATAATAATTTCATCTCCAGGGGTGGAGGCGGGGGTGGCTCAGTCGGTAGCGCGCCAGGCTCGTAATCTGTAGTTCTGATGTTCAAGTTCCAGCTGGGTCAGCGTTGAGATTTATCTCCGCAAAATTCCCCGCCCTGCCCACGGTCAGTAGGGGACACCGATGGGCTTGTAAAGGCCGCCGTCCGTCGGATGGGACGTTAAGCCGTGGCCCCGTGTGTGGGAGAGCCATACCCTGCGCACGATAAAGAACACGCTGGATGGCCTTGACGGGAGGCTACCATCTGTCTCCCAACAGCTGTTCCAGTGGGTCCCCTCCCCCAGCCTTCTCTGAGCCTTCAGCATCCATGTGACCTGGCCATTTAGCCCATGGTGTGCAAAAAAGTGCCGCTCAAAGGTAAAACAACCCAACCCAGGGGTGGAGCCATGCCATCTTTTTCTCTAGAAATTTTTAATAACTCGAACCGTAGTGCAAAAATAATACACATATTTTTCAAGAATATATTTAGAACCTGAAACGAAAGATAGTGTTTCATTATTTGGATTTATAAGTATATTATTCATTATTTGGATAAAACTAATAAAAAATATACGACAGGAGTCTGTCAGTTAATTCGTCAGTTTTATGTGGGAGGTAAGTGACATAGATCAGATTAGATGTCGGTAGAGATGTGGAAAAATAAAAATAGCAAAAGTTTCTCTCAGAAAGGGAAGTTGGGGGGGGGGGGGGGCAAAAACAGGGATCTGAAAGTTATTTTGTGTGGACTCAAAACAAACGGATTACTTTTGTACCCTTCTTTCTCTTGGCTTAAAAAGCGTCGCCATCCATCAGATGGGAAGTTAACATCTTCTGTAAGAGAATTCTATTCTTCGTTCGCAAAAGAACATGCTGGAGAGTCTACGCGAAGCATCCATCTATTTTTTTACAGCTGTCCTGATCTGGAGGTCATGTAGATCATTATGTGTAAACGAGGGCCTATCAGAAGAAAAAAACACAACCCCTTACCTTTATTGCAAACTGAGTCCACCCAGAGAACAACAACCCCTTACCTTTATTGCAAACTGAGTCCACTCAGAGAACAACAACCCCTTACATTTATTGAAAACTGAGTCCACCCAGAGAACAACAACCCCTTACCTTTATTGAAAACTGAGTCCTCAAAGAACAACAACCCCTTACCTTTATTGCAAACTGAGTCCACTCAGAGGGCAAACAACCCCTTACCTTTATTGCAAACCGAGTCCGCTCAGAGGAAAAACAACCCCTTACCCTTTATTGCAAACTGAGTCCACTAGGAGGGAAAACAACCCCTTACCCTTTATTGCAAATAAGGGTTACTCAGGGGAAAACAACCCAACCCCTTACCTCTGGATTTTATTGCAGCTTTATACTACCAAGAACGTTTAGGGTACACCCTGTTTGCAAATTTCTTCTTTTCGCATTTCAATTTGGAAGTTTCTGTATGGAATTTCAACTTAGAGATCTGGCCTCCTCTCCCCAGCCCCACCTTTCTTTTTTTTCATCCATTTTGGAAACCATTAAGCATCAAATGGAGAGAGATGATGCTGGGCCATCCTATTTGCAATTAAGGAGGATGATGATGTTGTCCATCTTCGCAGGCCACTCGAGTGGCAAGCAGTCAGAGCGATAATTAATTGCTTGCCTTTGTCTGTGCCGAGGGCCCTCGACACAATGGTGGGTCCCTCGGTTCCAGAGTGGGGGGGGGGGGGAGGAGAACCAGCTCCCTGACTCTGATGAATGTCGGTGCAGACAGGGGTCGCGACCCTCTGGCTGATTATTGGTAAACAAGGAGGCCGATCGAAACGCTTCAGCGAAGTGAATGGACGAAATGACCTAACGCAGGAAGGACAGTTGTTCGTTCGCTGGCTGCACCGATAATGTGCTGGGGAGTCATTGAGGCCGAAATGGGAAAGACAAGTTGATTTCGATGGCCGTGGCGGTGCTGGGGGGCATTAGAGGACTCGTGCAGCAGATGACTGATCACAGGTACACGCTTGTCGTCTGTCGGAGGTAATGTTGCCTTTTAAAGCCTATTTTAAGCTTTCGTTCAAATGGACATCATCTAATTGTTTACTGTTTGCGAGCATAGAGTGTTAATCGGCCAGGTAACAAAGTAACCGAGAAGGTGGGCCCTCATCTCCAAAATTGCAAAATGATATATCTTATTTTTCAAAATTTTTATAAGAAACTAATTTTTTTAGCGTACCTGTAATACATTTAATGTACAATTACGTATAATTTATAGTTTACCAATAGAAAATAAAAATATTTCTTTCACCTATATAAATTTTTTGACTTTCATTACCATTCCCCCCCCCCCTCCCACTCAGGTAAATTTTCAGCAAATGCAAGATGGAACGGAAAAAATTAAATGGGGATATGTTGGCCACGAAATATAAGACACGGAAATAGCAATCGATATATTTTAGAAACGAAAGCTTTAGAGTAAAAACTTAAACATATGCAGACCTATGTGGCAAGCAGCTGCTTGAGGGGGTATTTATTTATTTATTTATTAATGGATAAACAAATTTTAACACGAAGAATATCAAAGCAAAATAAGTCGTTGTACAGTAAATTTTGCAATAAAACAAATTGCCAGTCACAGGGTTTATTCACTGAAGCCATTACTTTCAGTGAGTTCTTGGCTACACGACCACTTGAAGGGGCTTCATGATTTAACAACCATAGCTCATTTGAATCAGATCCAACTACTCCGGGTTGGGTTGGGTTGTTTTACCTCTGAGCAGCACTTTTTTGCACACCATGGGCTAAATGGCCAGGTCACATGGACCCCGAAGGCTCAGAGAAGGTTGGGGGAGGGGACCCACTGGAATAGCTGTTGGGAGACAGATGGTAGCCTCCCGTCAAGGCCATCCAGCGTGTTCTTTAACGTTGGGTTGTTTTACCTCTGAGCGGCACTTTTTTGCACACCATGGGCTAAATGGCCAGGTCACATGGACCCCGAAGGCTCAGAGAAGGTTGGGGGAGGGGACCCACTGGAATAGCTGTTGGGAGACAGATGGTAGCCTCCCGTCAAGGCCATCCAGCGTGTTCTTTAACGTTGGGTTGTTTTACCTCTGAGCGGCACTTTTTTGCACACCATGGGCTAAATGGCAAGGTCACATGGACCCCGAAGGCTCAGAGAAGGTTGGGGGAGGGGACCCACTGGAATAGCTGTTGGGAGACAGATGGTAGCCTCCCGTCAAGGCCATCCAGCGTGTTCTTTAACGTGCACAGGGTATGTCTCTCCCGCACACGGAGCCACGGCTTAACGTCCCATCCGACGGACGGCGGCCTTTCCAAGCCCATCGGTGTCCCCTATTGACCGTGGGCAGGGCGGAGAATTTTGCGGAGATAAATCTCAACGCTGACCCAGCTGAGACTCGAACCTGGGAACTACAGATTACGAGCCTGGCGCGCTACCGACTGAGCCACCCCGTCCCAACTACTCCGGTGAAGGAGTAGTTAGCCAATACCTTCTATAACAGAAGGCCCGTGGAGCAAGTTGTGACGTCACCATAGGTAGTCCTGTAGTAGCGTAGATAATTCTTATGCATTTATTTCTATTATTATTACTGGTGTATTTTTATACTAATCTTTTTCTTAATGTTTATTTATAAATGTATCTTATTTAGAAGAAAAATTATTTGAATTGATTAGCAATTATCGTAATACTAATAAATACCAATAATTTTTCTTCTAAACAAGGATGTATTTATAACTAAACATTAGTATAAAAGTACACCACTGATAATAAATAAAAATAATAAATACCCCCTCAAGCAGCTGCTTGCCACAGAGGTCTGACAGGAGCCTGTCAGTTTATATGCCATAGTAGAAGGTCTGAGAGGATGGCAGGACCTCAGGAACGTGTACAGCAACTGTACACGCTCAAGTTACCGTTTACAGCAAACTGGAGCGTGTGCAGTTACTGCACACGCTCCAGTTTGCTGTGAACGGTAACTGCACACGCTCAATATTTCTGTGAGTGGGCCCACACAATCCAGGTTTTTGTGAGCTCACACGATCCAATGTAAATAAAAATAAATCCCCCCTCAAGCAGCTGCTTGCTACAGAGGTCTGATAGGAGCCTGTCAGTTTATATGCCATAGTAGAAGGTCTGAGAGGATGGCAGGACCTCAGCAGAAAAACGACACAAACAGCCATGCCTTACCCAGGGCTCGAACCCAGGTACCATAGATCAGTAGACAAGCGCGCTAACCACTCGGCCACGGGACGGCTCAGCCACTGATAATAATAGAAAGAAATGTTTAAGAATTATCTACGTCACAGGACTACTTATGTTGAACGTCATTGTCGTGTCCTCCCTCTCAGATCCTGACAGCCTGAGCCAAATGTGATGCACTCCGTTTTGGAATGCGATGGGACTGGGCCAAATGTCGTGGCCGCCGAGGACGTTCATCTCGATTTTACTCGATTTATCTTCACCCTCACTTTGGTGAAACGAAAGGTCCGCGGGTTTTTAGGTCTTTTAGGCCCGTAGCACTGTACGCCTCAGATTCACTGTGTTGAACGTTGAATAAAAATAGTGCATCAGTTAACTGCACGAGAGTTAGATAGGGACGACACAGCTTATTTACACTTTATACACTCACGTGCTGGGGATGCGCTCAACTCCGTGAGCCTTTGCTGCTGCAAACATTAACAGTGAGGTGGAGAACCACACACTCTGCAAGTTCTCACTTTACAGACCTCACACTCGGCGAAAGGATAATCAACCTTTGCCTACACCGTGATTCACTCTGAATCCACAAAACTATTATCAGATTCTCCAAGAATCTCGATTCCCTCATGGAATCGCACCCTCCCACCAAGGGTTACTTCGAGTAAGGGGCGGCGTCCTTCTGACACTTATCGAAACGATCTATCCCTCGATGTCCATGCATCAAACTGTTGTTTCCATCTCCCCTTCTAGACTCCTCTGCCGACTGCACGCCCCAGGCTAGTAGTATACGGCCATAAAAGACTTCTGGAACTGATCTCAATGCAAGCAGCCAGCTTTAGACCCGAAAACAACATCCTATGAGTCACGCACCCCCCCCCCCCTCCCCACCAGCACTTCCAGAATATACTCAATACATAAAAATCTCTACAATCACAAAAATACAATAAAATACAATAATAAATAAAAATAAATAAATTAGAGGGACGTGACAGTCATACCTTGCTCCACAGGCCTCCTGTTATAGGAGGTGTTGAGTTAGCGTGTTTCGTTGCTCATCAAAAGGACCAGGGAAGACGAGGAAATTTTCTTGTGTTGCTCTTCTACCTTCATCAATGACCTATATGGAATTTATACCGATAAGCTCCTGTTAGGGCTCTGTGGCAATCAGCCTTTTCAAGTATAATTTATATTTTTCATTATTTAACGGAAATAGTAAAGAATGCAACAGAAATTTCAGAGGAAAAAAAAAGACAATAATTCAAAAGACAGGGTAGAACATTTGTGACGTAATGTGCTTATAAAAGATTAATTGCATGTACTCCAAATCCATGGTTACACGTGACATGCATGTGTGTCAAGCACGTGAAGACCGCGGCAATCGTTCCCATGATTGTAGTTCGCTTTCTGTCTGTCATGAATGATTGAATTTAAAATATTAGTTTGTAATGCCCATATTAGATGCGGATTCAAGCTTACGTATAACCAATTTTTTTTCGCGTTGGCAAATAAGTCTTACATTTGTTGAATCATCCATCATCAGTTAATTGTCACAAGTGTCTAGTTTTAGTACTTGACACCCAAGCGTGGTTGTTGTTCGGTTGTTTTGCCTTTGAGTGGAACATTTTTGTACTCAATGGGCTAAATGGCTAGGTCACCAGGACTCAGAAAAGTTTGCAGGGAGGGATTCCCTGGACAGCTTTAGGAGACAGGCGGCAGTTTCCTCGTCAAGGGCATCCAGCATGGTCTTTAGTGTAAACAGGGAATAGTTCTCCTGCACACGGCATAATGTCCCATCCGGTGGACGACGGTCTTTCTGAACCCGTCGGTGTCCTCTTTATGACCAAGGAGAGAAGATAAATCTCAACGCAGTCACAGTTGGGACTCAAACCTGGGAGCGAGCCTAGCACGCTAAAACTGAATCAACCCCCTCCCCCAATTCCAACACGAGTTTCTGTCTTAACGACATTGTTCACTTTGACACAATATTCATTTATCGTGTACGCTTTTGGCCTGGCCACTTCTGATGAGGCACCGAAAGAGAGAGTCTTTGATTCGATCCATATACACAATCCAGGTGAAGACGAAGTAGTCCCGATGCTGTTAGTCCTAAGAAAGTGATTCCGAGAGAATACAACAGATTTTATTTATGAAAGAGTTCTCCAGATAGGACATAAAGAAGTGAAAGAGTCGTTCTTCTCTTTCGGACTCAATGGGTTAGATGGTCAGATCACAAGGATTCTCTGCTGGGCACGTGAGATTAGGAGATAACTGGGATCCTGTTGTCAAAGCTATCATTTTCTTTAATGTATAAGGTATAGTATGGCTTTCCTACACGTGGGGCTACTACTCGATGTCTTAACTGACCAACGGCGCCTTTAAAAGTCCAATGGCAGCAAAAAAAAAAGTCTCATTCTTAAAAACTCGTGGATGTGGTTTGGGTCTGAGGTCAGCAGGCATTCGGACTTAGAATGCAGCAGCCTGGATGACCAGGGGCAAGGGTGGCTCAGTCAATAGTGCGCCAGGCTCATAATCTGTAGTTCCGAAGTTCGAGACCCAGCTGGGTCAGCGTTGAGATTTATCTCTGCAAAACTCCCCGCCCTGCCCATGGTCAGTAGGGGACGTCGATGGCCTTGGAAAGGCCACCGTCCGTCGGATGGAATGTTAAGCCAAGGCCCCGTGTGTGGGAGAGCCATACCCTGTGCACGTTAAAGAACACGCTGGATGGCTTTGACGGGAGGCTACCATCTGTCTCCCAACAGCTGTTCAAGTGGATCCCTTCCCCCAACCTTCTCTGAGCCTTCAGAGTCCTTGTGATCTGGCCATTTAGTTCATGGTGTGCAAAAAATGTGTCGCTCAGAGGTAAAAGAAGCCAACCCAAAGTCTGGATAACTGAAGAAGGCAGTTAGTTGGTACTATGTTGGCTGTGGCTTCAGACAAAGTAATCATTAAAATCACAGTAGAATAATCTCTAGTGTTTAAATTGGAATTATGTAGGTTCAGGAAAGTAGCACGTCGTATCAATATTAAAATTAACTATGGTATCAATAAATAAGGTCGTAATTTTTAATAACTATGTACAGCGAGATTAAAAAATTGGAAACGATCGATTTCTTGCTTCTAACCACTGGCACGAGCGTAACAACCAGCGATACCAGGAATAAATATTAATATCGCGTGCATTCCAGAAATCGACAACCACTCGGCCACAGAGGGACACGACAGACATATGTTGGGATATTTTTATGGCTTTGTCAAGTTGTTTCTGGCAGCCAGTTCGTTCAGTTGTCGTTTTTACAGATTACTGCGAAGTGGAATGGTTGACAAGCAAAAATAGAATTCTAAATTAGAAGATTTATATTTTGAAGTGTATTGATTAGAGATCCACGAATGAAGGTTGATGATAAGTCAATAAAAGATCTTATCTAATATAAATAATTGGGATATTCCTTTTCGTCTGATGTTGAACTCTGATTTGACGACGAATGGCTCACTTGGCAAATTTTATAAATAGGCTGGACGAATACAATGTGCTGACAGTAACATTCGAGTCAACACTTCTTACGATTATAAAAAGAAAAAACAATGCATTAAACAGATATGTGAAATATAAACCCATTCACATAAAAATAAAAGATACGAAAATATTTTTAGGACCATACTGTAAAACAACTTTAACTGCACTAGCCGATGTCCCTCTTATCAAACTTTAGTGAAAATAGCAGAAGACATAAACATGGCCAAAGGCATCTACAAGAAATTCGACGCAACCATTAGCATAAGCAACTTATTAACAATTACGACTATTATTTGAACAGTTTCGTAAGTAGTATGGTCCCACTCCACGGATACCCCCACTAGTGTTCCCCCCTATGAAGTCACTGACCACGCCCCCTTTTTAATATTCATAATTAATAATTCATAATTCCTCCCCCTTATAAAAAACCTTCCCCTTTTCAACCCGTGGCGCAATCTAGTGACTATGAGGAGTACTATTTTCGGAAAAACCCCTATTTCAGCTCTAATTTCCCGATTTTTGCCTCCCCCTTTATTAAAAATTTCTCCCAATTCTTTCCTTCCAGCTGTGTTCAAGGGTACGAGCTTCATTTGAAGTGTTTCCCAATTCTTTCCTTCCAGCTGTGTTCGAGGGTACGAGCTTCATTTGAATTGTTTCCCAATTCTTTCCTTCCAGCTGTGTTCGAGGGTACGAGCTTCATTTGAAGTGTTTCCCAATTTTTTCCTTCCAGCGGTGTTCGAGGGTACGAGCTTCATTTGAAGTGTTTCCCAATTCTTTCCTTCCAGCTGTGTTCGAGGGTACGAGCTTCATTTGAAGTGTTTCCCAATTCTTTCCTTCCAGCTGTGTTCGAGGGTACGAGCTTCATTTGAATTGTTTCCCAATTCTTTCCTTCCAGCTGTGTTCGAGGGTACGAGCTTCATTTGAAGTGTTTCACAATTCTTTCCTTCCAGCTGTGTTCGAGGGTACGAGCTTCATTTGAAGTGTTTCCCAATTCTTTCCTTCCAGCTGTGTTCGAGGGTACGAGCTTCATTTGAAGTGTTTCCCAATTCTTTCCTTCCAGCTGTGTTCGAGGGTACGAGCTTCATTTGAAGTGTTTCCCAATTCTTTCCTTCCAGCTGTGTTCGAGGGTACGAGCTTCATTTGAAGTGTTTCCCAATTCTTTCCTTCCAGCGGTGTTCGAGGGTACGAGCTTCATTTGAAGTGTTTCCCAATTCTTTCCTTCCAGCTGTGTTCGAGGGTACGAGCTTCATTTGAATTGTTTCCCAATTCTTTCCTTCCAGCTGTGTTCGAGGGTACGAGCTTCATTTGAAGTGTTTCCCAATTTTTTCCTTCCAGCGGTGTTCGAGGGTACGAGCTTCATTTGAAGTGTTTCCCAATTCTTTCCTTCCAGCTGTGTTCGAGGGTACGAGCTTCATTTGAAGTGTTTCCCAATTCTTTCCTTCCAGCTGTGTTCGAGGGTACGAGCTTCATTTGAATTGTTTCCCAATTCTTTCCTTCCAGCTGTGTTCGAGGGTACGAGCTTCATTTGAAGTGTTTCCCAATTCTTTCCTTCCAGCGGTGTTGGAGGGTACGAGCTTCATTTGAAGTGTTTCCCAATTCTTTCCTTCCAGCTGTGTTCGAGGGTACGAGCTTCATTTGAAGTGTTTCCCAATTCTTTCCTTCCAGCTGTGTTCGAGGGTACGAGCTTCATTTGAAGTGTTTCCCAATTCTTTCCTTCCAGCTGTGTTCGAGGGTACGAGCTTCATTTGAAGTGTTTCCCAATTCTTTCCTTCCAGCGGTGTTCGAGGGTACGAGCTTCATTTGAAGTGTTTCCCAATTCTTTCCTTCCAGCGGTGTTGGAGGGTACGAGCTTCATTTGAAGTGTTTCCCAATTCTTTCCTTCCAGCTGTGTTCGAGGGTACGAGCTTCATTTGAAGTGTTTCCCAATTCTTTCCTTCCAGCTGTGTTCGAGGGTACGAGCTTCATTTGAAGTGTTTCCCAATTCTTTCCTTCCAGCGGTGTTCGAGGGTACGAGCTTCATTTGAAGTGTTTCCCAATTCTTTCCTTCCAGCGGTGTTCGAGGGTACGAGCTTCATTTGAAGTGTTTCCCAATTCTTTCCTTCCAGCGGTGTTCGAGGGTACGAGCTTCATTTGAAGTGTTTCCCAATTCTTTCCTTCCAGCGGTGTTCGAGGGTACGAGCTTCATTTGAAGTGTTTCCCAATTCTTTCCTTCCAGCTGTGTTCGAGGGTACGAGCTTCATTTGAAGTGTTTCCCAATTCTTTCCTCGATGCGATGAATGGGAAACTGAACCAAAAATGATTCATTAGAGCGTTTTTTCCTTTCGAAAGATCTCGGCGCTATATATTCTGCACTTCTTGGCTAATTGATGCAGCGAACTTCTGAAACAAGGCAAAGGTTAAAAGTTCATCTTTTTCTTCACAGGATGTTGTTAATTACGCGTTACAAAGAGGGCGGAAGTTGCCCGAAATGAAGCAAGCTCATAATCATCAGCGTTGAAAGGGCGGGAAAAGATATCGTTTTGGTCTTTATTAACACAAAGAGTAATGCGAGGGATAAGATCATAAATCTGCAGATTTTTAAGAAACGTCAAAGCTGCGGCGCTTGGCTTTTCTTCTTCTCTTTGCGTCGATATATATTTTAAGAGGAATATTTTCGCTCTAGGCGAATAGGAAATGAGCATGGAAAGGGTTGTGGCGTCACCACGTGCCTCTTTTTGAGCACCCTTTGTTATTGCAGCCAATTTTTGACGTATATATCAGACTTTGCTGTCACCTAACTCTTATTTGCTGCTTCATGTAATTTGTGCTTTAAGTGAATGCAACTTCGCCACTGACCTTATTTAGCAGTTTCAGAAAAAACCTAATTGAGTGAACAATTGTGAAAAAGCCATCAGAAGTCGCCGCTTTCCGCGTGGTTGGGACAATTTTTTCATTCATTCTGATACGAGCTGTTCCTTTGATTTTTGCCTTTATTTTAAAACTATTAAAATCCGCCTAACTGCAATCTAATAAAACAACTCGGCAGGGATGATTTGGGCTCCTGGATGTTTTCAGTTTTGTTTCCCTCTTCCATAAATTTCTCCTTCCTATTCTTATTTATAATTAAGTCATATAATGGGGGCGGGGGGGGGGTGCTTAGCCGATAGCCTGTCAGGTGCGTAATCTGTAGTTACGAGGTTAGAGTCCGCCATCCCCCCCCCCCCCTACCCACGGTGAGAAAGAATGGGCATGGGATGACCGCAGTTTGTCGAATGCGACGTAAAATTTTACGTTAAGTGGCCTGAGTAACCAGGCGACAGACCCCAGAGGTCAAGAAGGGTCACGAAGGGTCTACTGAGAGACTTTAGATAGCTGTTGTATCTGTAAGAGGCACTTATTTTGCACGCAATGGACTAAATGTTCAGATCAGAAGAACCCGGAGCCGAATAGGAGAAGGGAGATCCACTACACCGTTGGTAGGAAACAGATGGAAGTCTCCCGTCGTTAAATTGCAGAGGTCATGGCTCTTCTGCACACGGGCCATGCCCTGCGCACGTTAAAAAGCACGCTGATCTGTCTAGTGGGTCCCCTTCCACCAGGGCCGCTTTTACCATAAGGCGCATTAGGCGCAAGCTCGGCCTCACTCTCTATGGGGCCACATTTTAAAACCTTACTCCTCACACTGGGGCGGAGGTGGCTCAGTCGGTAGCGCGCCAGGCTTGTAATCTGCAGTTCCCAGGTTCGAGTCCCAGCTGGGTCAGCGTTGAGATTTATCTCCGCAAATATTTCCCCGCCCTGCCCACGGTCAGTAGGGGACACCGATGGGCTTGGAAAGGCCGCCGTCCGTCGGATGGGACGTGAAGCCGTGGCCCCGTGTGCGGGAGAGCCATACCCTGAGCACATTAAAGAACACACTGGATGGCCTTGACTGAGCACATTAAAGAACACGCTGGATCTGTCTCCCAACAGCTGTTCCAGTGGGTTCCCTCCCCCAACCTTCTCTGAGCCTTCGGGGTCCATGTGACCTGGCCATTTAGCCCATGGTGTGCAAAAAAGTGCCGCTCAGAGGTAAAACAACCCAACCCAACTTTAACGTTTATTGAATGTGATTTGACAGATTCTTTAAATGATCTGTCAAATCACATTCAAGTGTGATTTAATTGATGCCAAAGAGAAAGCTCGCAATAAAACACTGATGATTTTTGATCGAAAAGTTTTTAGTTAAATGCTTATCAAGAAATGTTCAATATTGTAATTTGGTAGTAAACTGCAATTCATGCTAAAAATATTTTAATGAATCTTAGTAATGTCTATACTTTTGCTTACTGGGATTGAGTTATATTTTTGTGATTACTTTTCTACAATTCTTTAAATAAAATTTTTTAAATATTTTTCTTGAACCAAACACCAAATATTGCAAAAAACCTAAGCAAGAGGCCTCTAAAAGTTTAGTAAGGAGGCCTCGAACTAATGTGCACCTAGGGCCTCAAAACGTTTAACTCGAATTTAATGTGTGCCTAGGCCTCAAAATGTTTAGCAATGGGGCCTCGAATTTACTAGGGCGCCTAGAGCCTCAGAGAGTTTAAATTCGGCTCTGCTTCCAGCTAAGAAGAGCCTTTGAGGTCCTTGTGACCTGGCCATTTAGTCCATTATGTGCACAAAACTGCAGCTCAAAGCTAAAACAACACATAACAGGTTTTGTTGTCATTGATACTAGGAAGGTCTTTTACGTTTCGTTCTTTTCAAAACAATCCCATCGATACTTTGAAGCAAACACGAATCATGTCAAAAAACTAATATATTTTGAAACCAAATCGACAATGGCACAACTTCACGAGAAAGAATTAACGATAACTAGCCATCACTCTTAAGAGAAAAAAAAAAACACACAATTATTAATTATTTTCAATGGTTCAAACTAAACAATTTATAATAAGCCATATTTTTATCGTTTTTTATTAAACTTAATTAAATTTATTAAGTTATAATAATCATTAATAGTAACCGGGTATTTTTCTGAAGTGCGATGAAGAGAATTTAGATGATTAGGGATATTAAGAAGATCTAAAATTCCCTTCATCGGAGAGTCTATAAATCTCTTTTGCCTCGGGACACTCCCTCTCCCCCCCACACTTTTACTTTCGTCCTCCTCGCTGTTATAATTTTTTCCCTAATTCTGATGTAAGCTGTTCTTTTTATCTTAATTTAAACAGCGATGATACCTCCATTTTGAAATACTAGATAATTGCCAGACTTAAAAGTTCTTTTTCCGAATATATAGTTAAGTCTTTATATTAATTCATACCATATTCAGATTAAGGAAAATAGTAAAAAGACTCCCCCCCTCCAATGTTAATTAATGTTAATGTTATGTAAAGCATAGAATGATAATATAAGGGTTAGAGCTAAATTAAAAAAAAATTAATATTAAAAGCTGTAATGTCTAATATTTTAGGAACTTACTAGTTGAGACCGTCCCCGTGGCCGAAAGGTCAGCTCACTTGGTTACTGATCCAAAGTAACCTGGGTAAGACATCGAGGTTTCGCCTTCCTCGCAGTTATTCTCTACGGCATGAGAGGCTGAGACCTCTGTAACTGAGAGACCTCTGTAACAAGCAGCTGCTTGAAACCAAAATATATTTTTATTAGTCGAGAACAACGTAGTAAGCCTATTATACCTATTTCAAGATTGGCGAGGACCACGAATTGGAAGTCCCCGTTAACGTTATTTGCTCTCTCAGTGACGTAATACTACTCGTCTCTGCCTTCGGCAGATAGAATTAAATTACAGTTGATCCCCACAACTTGAAAGAGAAATAGGAAAAGATAACAGTAATAAAAAAAAAACCAAAAATGTTTTTTTTTTTGCTGCATCAACTACCGCCTACGGCATTCCAGTGCCACAGCCGGCTATTTTTTTTCTAACGTATGCGTGCATCCCTCGAACCCCTGCGGAGTTCGTGCTCATTGGTATTCATTGAAGTCCAATAGAGGAGAAAGCAGGGAGTGGGGGGATGTCACTCAGACGTCACACATTTCCGGTGGCAACGCTAACATAGCTGACAGCCGATGTCCATAATGTCAGTCGTTCGTACCTCGCGGGATGATGCAATCTGCAAGCAATGACATCGTCCACTTGCCCCACCCACGAGGGTGGGGTCCCCGGGGGCCTCAGTTCCACCCCCCTGACCCGTATCTGGGACGGACGGGAATCTCGCTGACCGTTGGCTGACGGATTCAGGAGGGGGAGGGGGGGTGAAAGTAAGGCAGCTAGAAGCAGACAGGTCGGCCTGTGATGGGTGATACCACTTGAGATGGGGACCGAAGGATGACAGGGATGCAGGGAGGGGAGGTGATGAAATGATGACTCAGCAGTTATCTGATCAGCTTCTTGGTGACGTTCAGTCAAAACGTCCAACAGCAGAAATTTAGGTTCCAGACCATTTCCTTTTGGATTCTTATCTGGAACTGGGAAGTGATAAACCAGTTGGATGTCTCAATTTAGATTTGTAACTGTTTTATTTAGAAAAAAAAATCATAAAGGTTAATAATATTCTTGAATCTGATAATTTGATATACGTTTAAAATGTTTCCAGTGGGACAAATTTGTCATCGTATAAGATTGATCAACTTAGAATAGGGTGGAAAAAGCTTTGAAGATTGTGAGTTCCTTTCCAACATGATTGTCCAGTTTGTTTCAAATCACTGCCCATATTACCCATTAGAGGGGCGGGGGTGGCTCAGTCGGTAGCGCGTCGGGCTCGTAATCTGTAGTTCCCAGGTTCGAGTCCCAGCTGGGTTAGCGTTGAGATTTATCTCCGCAAAATTTCCCCGCCTTGCCCACAGTCAGTAGGGGATATCGATGGGCTTGAAAAGGCCGCCGTCCGTCGGATGGGACGTTAAGCCGTGGCCCCGTGTGTGGGAGAGCCATACATTGTGCACGTTAAAGAACACGCTGGATGTCCTTGACGGGAGGCTACCATCTGTCTCCCAACAACTGTTCCAGTGGGTTCCTTCCCCAACCTTCTCTGAGCCTTCGGGGTCCATGTGACCTGGCCATTTAGCCCATGGTGTGCAAAAAAGTGCCGCTCAGAGGTAAAACAATCCAACGTAAAAGAACACGCTGGATGTCCTTGACGGGAGGCTACCATCTGTCTCCCAACAGCTGTTCCAGTGGGTCCCCTCCCCCAACCTTCTCTGAGCCTTCGGGGTCCATGTGACCTGGCCATTTAGCCCATGGTGTGCAAAAAAAGTGCCGCTCAGAGGTAAAACAATCCAATCCAAAATCCATTTGGGTTGGGTTGTTTTTACATCTGAGCGGCACTTTTTTGCACACCATGGGCTAAATGGCCAGATCACAAGGACCCCGAAGGCTCAGACAAGGTTGGGGGAGGGGATCCACTGCAACAGCTGTTGAGAGACAGATGGTAGCTTCCCGTCAAGGCCATCCAGCGTGTTCTTTAACGTGCACAGGGTATGGCTCTCCCGCACACGGGGCCACGGCTTAACGTCCCATCCGACGGACGGCGGCTTTTCCAAGCCCATCGGTGTCCCCTACTGACCGTGGGCAGGGCGTGGAATTTTGCGGAGATAAATCTCAACGCTGACCCAGCTGGGACTCGAACCTGGGAACTACAGATTACGAGCCTGGCGCGCTACCGACTGAGCCACCCCCGCCCCCCAAAATCCATTAGATGCTTTCTAATTTCCATTGTTCGTAAGCACTGCCCAAATTTTCTTGCAGTAAAAATTTTTTTTTCGGTTCAAGTTTTTACTCGGTTTTTAACCACGCGTATTTATTATTAAAGTGAAAATAAAATCATACTTGTTGAAAAGAGCCCCCCTAGTAGGGATCATCGTATTTGAAAGCAGTAAAGGAGCAGAGTTTGAATCCCTGAAAAAGAATCTGTGTTTACATTGCTCGTTGAGATCTCGTTCCCTAGATCTCATTATCAGTCAGAAGTCTTCGCTGTGGCGAATTATAGCGCGAGGCTCTGTCAAATCAATCAGCTAAGAGGACTGTCCTTGAAATGTTTTTTAATCACAATATTAAGCCACGTGGACTTAAGAAAAACTTTCTAATTGCATTTTTTTTTTGCCTTTTAGTGGAAGTATTAAAAGCTTCCTGTTTTTACGTTCCTTATCACAAAAACTTTATTTTTTAATTTTAAAGTTTTCCTAAATGAAACATTTATGTACTTATTATTACTTTTAGCTTTTTGTAAGCAAAACTACAAAAATATTTTCAAAACATTTATAAAATTAAAAAAAGCAATGTTTCTTTTGTTGCCAGATCATTTTAAAGCAACTTCAGGAATTACAATTTCATAAGTTTTTTGTTTAAAACCAAAATCTGGCAGCATAACTTCAACATCCGTTTTAGCATTTTTTAGTCGTCCCGTGGCCGAGTGGTTAGCGCGCTTGGCTGCTGATCTTAGGGACCTGGGTTCGAGCCCCGGGTAAGGCATGGATGTATGTGTCGTTTTTCTGCTGAGGTCCTGCCATCCTCTCAGTTCTTGTACTATGGCATATAAACTGACAGGCTCCTGTCAGACCTCTGTGGCAAGCAGCTGCTTGAGGGGGTATTTTTTTTTAAAGAAAATAATAAATAAATAAGCAGCTGCTTGCCACAAAGGTCTGACAGGAGCCTGTCAGTTTAATACGCCATAGTATTAGGTCTGTGAGGATGGCAGGACCTCAGCAGAAAAACAACACATACATCCATGCCTTATCCAGGGTTCGAACCCAGGTCTCTTAGCTCAGTAGCCTAGCGTGCTAACCCCTCGGCCACGGGACGGCTCATATAAAGAAATATATCCTTAAAGCCCAAGCGAACTTAAAATATGTTTTAATAATTAGCGGACTTCAAAATACTAAACCTAACTAACGCAAAAAAAAAAAAAACTTCGTATAATATGTGGGTTAAACAGCGAATATTTATTCAAATATTTGCCGTTAGGAGCGTGCTTATTTTTAAAGTTCCCCATGTTTTTTTAGTAGCAACGAACAACGAGATGGTAAAAAAAAAAACTTTTCCCGGATGTAAGCGATTTACTTTTATCTCATTCATCGCTTTCAGTATCAAATATTTGCATAAAGTTCACATCCCGAATGCGCTTGATCGATATTTCTCTCGAGTAAAAACTAAATTCTATCTAAATTGATTTTATGCGCGGACCTATTTGCAACTCTCCGCTGGGATAGAATCTGCGTGGATAGTAAGTGGGGGGAGAGGGGGAAAAAGTTATTTTTAGTTAAGGAAGCTGTGTTCATCCATTCTCCCGCTATCTTCTTCATCTCATTCCCCACCATAGTAATTTCTTTTGATCCTCATCTGAGAAGTTGTGCGCGCGCCTGTTTATATAAGAGAGGCGAGCAATTTCCCGGTAGGCAACTTTCCGCAGCGGGGGATGGGGGGGATGGGGGCTTTCCTGCGCTTCTCTGGCATCACGTGATGAACCGGACCGCTCAGAGAGCTATTTATCACCTCCCCTGCTGCAGCTGTCTCAGAGCTCTACAGGTAAGCCTCACCTGCTCTGGCAACGGGGAGTTTCGGAGCCATCGAGAGCAGAAGAGCTCTCCTTTTGTACAGCGCTTGCTCCTCGACGATGGAGATATCGTCAGTTCCTGTCCATAACTCACTCCTCCTCTTCCCCCCACTTCTTTCGAAGGAGGGGGGGGGAGTAGTTTCTTTCTGCCTCTATCGATCCTTTCTCCGCCATCATCGGAAAGTAACACCGGTTGCGTCATAACGCGTAGAGACCTTCGTCTTGGATACTTTTTTTTGGCTCGTGCAAGAGGTTGCAGCAAAACAAAATGCAGATCACGGAGAGCAAGAGTCCTCTTGGGAGAAGCTTTTTGATGTGTCGCTTGGGTCAGATCAGAGCTTGATGCGTTGGAAACAACTACTACCACTGGGGGTCGGAAAAAACAGATCTCATTCAATTTACTTCTGTACCCTTAAATTTTAAAACATCATTTAGGAAATCTTATGACTGCAATTAAAATATATAAACAAATTTATTTCTCAAGCAGCAACCTACTCCTGAAGTTTGACATGAGCTCGGTTGGTTGGTTGTTTTACCTCTGAGCGGCACTTTTTTGCACACCATGGGCTAAATGACCAGGTCACATGGACCCCGAAGGCTCAGAGAAGGTTGGGGGAGGGGATCCACTGGAACAGCTGTTGGGAGACAGATGGTAGCCTACCGTCAAGGCCATCCAGCGTGTTCTTTAAACGTTGGGTTGTTTTACCTCTGAGCGGCACTTTTTTGCACACCATGGGCTAAATGACCAGGTCACATGGACCCCGAAGGCTCAGAGAAGGTTGGGGGAGGGGATCCACTGGAACAGCTGTTGGGAGACAGATGGTAGCCTCCCGTCAAGGCCATCCAGCGTGTTCTTTAACGTGCACAGGGTATGGCTCTCCCGCACACGGGGCCACGGCTTAACGTCCCATCTGACGGACGGCGGCCTTTCCAAGCCCATCGGTGTCCCCTACTGACCGTGGGCAGGGCGGGGAATTTTGCGGAGATAAATTTGACATGAGCTAGTCAGTGCTACATGTCAGAGAGTAAACTCTCTGAGGAAGGCGACACCTCAGCAGAAATAGTTTCCTTATGATGTATATCGGGACTCGAACCCTGCCATTTTGCCGTGAAACAAAATATATTTTGCTTGTAATTTGATTATTTCATAGAACTTGGTCATTTTTTTTTTCGTTGTCTTTTTGTGGACTAATTCATTTTTTGGAGGAATAATTCATCTTTTGAACTTGCGGTCAAGGTCGGATCTTGGCGATTGTTGGAAAGGGGCGAGTCCCTGTTGTCTTCGGTGTCTTCCTGAAGTAGTCTAACGATTTAAGGTGCGTGGATTTGTTAGTTAAGAGATCAGAAAATTTCACGATAAGAGCCAAAATCTACTAAAAACATAGTTTTTGAAAGTTTTTTATTTAAAAATTTTCAGCAATTATCAAATGTGTGAGCCTAAGTAATAGAAAAAAGTTGAATTTTTAGAATTTTTTTTCTCAGTTTCTCCTTTCGGAGCATGCCAAGAACCTTTAGAATGAGTTTTGGCTAACGTTTTTAATTTGGGGGTCAGTTTTTTGTAGCCTCTTCAATATTCCGTAGTCCTTAACTCTTTAAAATAACTGAACCTGGTGTAGAAAGGCCTGGCCCTAACATCACCATGGTTGCTAGGTGTATAAATAAATAAATAAAGACTGAAAAAATGTTGTCTAAAATCGAGATTTAGATAAATTGAAGATCTCTATCAAATCTGTCTTTACGCATATTTTTCGTTAAAAATCATATTGAAGAAATTATTGAGCTCTGAATGCGATTTTCTATTGAGATAACATAGCTTCTGTAATATACAGGTACCGGACAAAAATATGTTTCCATATTTCTGTCCGGTACCTGTATATTACAGAAAATTTATCAGGATTGTGCTCTATTGGGTTGCTTGGATTGTACCTTCTCTGATCTGCACTTTTATGCATATAAAGAGCTAAAGGGCCAGGTCACAAAGACTCCAATCTTTGTTTTATTGAGAATTCATTGCAATCTCTTTCCCTTATCGAAATAAACAATCCCTGTTCGTCTGTCATATCCCCTCCCGCATGGACTATAGAGTTCGCCGTCCATTATTTTCCAACTCTACGAGTTGACAAATCTTCCCCTTCGCAAATTCTCCCCTCTTCGTCCTGCAACCACGTTGGCTCCATTTTCGGAGAAGTTCAGGCCATTGAACATCTCGCACAATCCCGTTACCTCCCAGGAGTATAAGGCAAGCGATCGAGCTCACGTTTCTCTCCCCCTCGATGTTTCCTTCCCATATTGTCTCGGCGTCTTGCACTGCAGCCAGCTATCAGTGCTGGCTGTCTTTCTTTACACAATGGACGGCTCAGCTCCTCCCAGGCGGATGGAAGACATAACACGACCCTATGCCTCGATAGCGGAGCTGCGGCGGACACTATCTGCCACGAGAAGCGATAGTTGCTGCGATTTATGGCAGCCATACTTCACTATCCCAGAGGCCAACGATGTCAGAACGGGCAGCTGCCGTGATGGAGGAGACTTGCCAGATAGGTTACTGAACAAGCGGATCGTGACGTCATCAATGGCTCCATCATGGCAGCACTGTCTGTGTGTGCGCGTGCAGGGTTTGATCAGACTCGTGCTGTTGTCAAGGGGATGCGCTGAATAAAAGTGACCATCCTTGATGATCTCTTTCCCTCCTTTGGAAATGAGAATTTGCTTCTTCTGCATCATGGAGTAGTTTTTTTTTTCAGGGTGTTGATCGTTTGCTCAGAGATGAGGAAGAGAAAAAGGATGCATTTTTCTTACGTGCAATGAATTATGTTTCCCTGTTAAAAAATACCCAGATATAAACTGACAGACTCCTGTAAGACCTCTGTGGCAAGTAGCTGCTTGAGGGGGGGGATTTATTTTTATTTTATTTACATTGGTTCGTGTGAGCTCACAAAAACCTGGATCGTGTGGGCCCACTCACAGAAATACTGAGCGTGTGCAGTTACCGTTCACAGCAAACTGGAGCGTGTGCAGTAACTGCACACGCTCCAGTTTACTGTGAACGGTAACTGGAGCGTGTACAGTTGCTGTACACGTTCCTGAGGTCCTGCCATCCTCTCAGACCTTCTACTCTGGCATATAAACTGACAGGCTCCTGTCAGACCTCTGTGGCAAGCAGCTGCTTGAGGGGAGATTTATTTTTATTTTATTTACATTGGATCGTGTGAGCTCACAAAAACCTGGATCGTGTGGGCCCACTCACAGAAATACTGAGCGTGTGCAGTTACCGTTCACAGCAAACTGGAGCGTGTGCAGTAACTGTACACGCTCCCGTTTGCTGTGAACGGTAACTGGAGCGTGTACAGTTGCTGTACACGTTCCTGAGGTCCTGCCATCCTCTCAGACCTTCTACTGTGGCATATAAACTGACAGGCTCCTGTAAGACTTCTGTAGCAAGCAGCTTCTTGTGTGTGTGTGTGTGGGGGGGGGGTATCAGACAATTTTCCATATTGTTGAAACGTTTCGATGTGGAATGCATCAGCAAGCCTAGTTAGGTATTAAAATTAATAATCAATAAATGTAACTGAATCTTTTTGATAATAAAACTACATAATGAGCAATAGAAATCGATATTGGCAATCTTATTCATCAAAATTATGTGATAAGTTAGTTTACTGATACAACAGGAGCAATCCATTTGCTAGCGAAGAGGGATAACTACAGTGGCATTCATCGGTATAAAATCGTTGAACAAAAAACTACATTTATCATTTCTTGATGTATACTTTGTTTTTTTTTCTATGAAACGAACAGAAAGTTACTCGGCAAGGTCTCGAACTTTAAAAAGCAAGATTGGGAAAAGAGATCTACTGGGTTGGGTTGTTTTACCTCTGAGCGGCACTTTTTTTGCACACCATGAGCTAAATGGCCAGGTCACATGGACCCCGAAGGCTCAGAGAAGGTTGGGGGAGGGGATCCACTGGAACAGCTGTTGGGAGACAGATGGTAGCCTCCCGTCTAGGCCATAGGCGTTTTCTTTAACGTGCACAGGGTATGGCTCCCGCACACGGAGCCACATCTTAACTTCCCATCCGACGGACGGCAGCATTTCCAAACCCAGCGGTGTCCCCTACTGACCGTGGGCAGGGCGGGAAATTTTGCGGAGTAAATCTCAACGCTGACCCAGCTGGGACTCGAACCTGGGAACTACAGATTGCGAGCCTGGCACGCTACCGACTGAGCCCCCCCCCCCCCCCCATCTGAATGAGAGGAATTACATAAATACAAAAAAACACTGAATTCTTTTAAAACAAAGTAAAATATACAATGAACTT
Organism: Ryuthela nishihirai; assembly: GCA_038380435.1. Lineage (NCBI taxonomy): Eukaryota > Metazoa > Arthropoda > Arachnida > Araneae > Heptathelidae > Ryuthela > Ryuthela nishihirai. Next base: position 64,592,850 of record JAWZYU010000019.1, on the reverse strand, counting down.
CTACTAACTCAATGTATGTGTTCGTTCTAATTTTATCGAAATTTCAAATATATATTTAAAGTAAGGGATTTTTTTCCGATTTTACACAACTCTTCTATAACGTGATACACAAAACTTATAAAATTGTGTCCATTTTACAGGAAATTGAATCCTTACGAACAGGAAATCTTAATCAGTGAAATCATTCTAATGATCGAGGTGAAAAATTCAAAATTTTTGGCTGATATCACATGGCATTGACTAACCGAAAATCTGACAGTATACTTAGAGGGCCAGATAAGTCTTTCTTAATCGTTAAGAGTTTGTTAAAAGGTTATGCGAATTTATCATCAACTTCTCTTTTAATACACGTGGGAAGTATGGTGGTCCTCACTCATGGAGATGTGGCCATTTTTTTAAGTTGCCTGACTGATACAACTTTGCAGCTATGATGCGCTAGGGCTGCACGCAAACGTCAATTCTTTGTGGGGTGCATGCAGAAACCTTCATCAGATGAAGTTTGCTCAGTGTTCTAGGAGAGATCATTGTCCAACCCTTTTCTTCAGGTAGGTTGTTTTGGTTCGGATGAAACGAAAGAAATTGGGAAAAATATCTTGACAGAAACTCTGCGAGGAATTTATACCTATTGGCTATTATGGATACCTATTGGTTTAGCAGTTGCATTAATATATTATTATATTATGGATACCTATTGGTTTAGCAGTTGCATTATTATATTATGGATACCTATTGGTTTAGCAGTTGCATTAATATATTATGGATACCTATTGGTTTAGCAGTTGCATTAACATATTATATTATGGATACCTATTGGTTTAGCAGTTGCATTAACATATTATTATATTATGGATACCTATTGGTTTAGCAGTTGCATTAATATATTATGGATACCTCTTGGCTTAGCAGTTGCATTAATATATTATGGATACCTATTGGTTTAGCAGTTGCATTAATATATTATGGATACCTCTTGGTTTAGCAGTTGCATTAATATATTATGGATACCTATTGGTTTAGCAGTTGCATTAATATATTATTATATTATGGATACCTATTGGTTTAGCAGTTGCATTAATATATTATGGATACCTATTGGTTTCGCAGTTGCATTAATATATTATTATATTATGGATACCTATTGGTTTAGCAGTTGCATTTATATATTATTATACTGTATTATGGATACCTATTGGTTTAGCAGTTGCATTAATATATTATTATATCATGGATACCTATTAGTTTAGCAGTTGCATTATTATATATTATTGATACCTATTGGTTTAGGTCATCCATCCGTCACTTCTAATATTTTTGGATGACTGCCGTTGCAACGATCCAGGTGTGGCAAAAACAACTGGATTGGTGATGTCTCCGAAATCGGGGAGCTCGTAAGAGGCAGCGAGTGCTGCAGATTAACCATAGCAAGAAGCTAATAAATATATTTTCCGACTAGTACATTGCATTTAATTTATATTTACTGTTTACTGAGCAAACAGGGTAAGTGGGGATCTTTCGACTGCCCTTTATAGTGACAGATATTTCTCGTCCCACCCACGAGGTTCACTTAAATGGTTTTCTCCACTCGCTTCCGCACGAGACGACATTCTCGCTCTGCATAAGAGTGAGCCGAGGCCAAAGAGATTTCCAATTAGGATAGTAATTGCAGAAGCAGCAAAGACAATGTTTCGTTAAGAGAAGATGTGAAAGATAATTCAGAGAGAAAGGAGTTTACATTTATGAAGAGGCAAACGTTCGGAATGGGAACGGTCCCTCATTTCCATGAATCCACATAGACCTCGAGGTTACAGCGAGGAGGAAGAGGAGGTGGTAGGTCGAGATTGTAAGAGCATGGTCTCCCCCTCCTCAGCATCCCTTCTCTAATTGCACGACATCGGTTAGGGAGGAGAGGGAGCAGAAAGGAGGTTGTGGAGCAGCGGCCATTAGCCATTGTTGCTGAGGGCAACTGTTCCTATCCTCGCTCCAATGTAGGAGGCTGCACGTGATCGCTCTATCATCCGCATCTCCGTGAGAGAAGAGCAGCAGGGATTTTTGAAGGATGCTGCAACTGAGGATGCCTGAGGATGTCGAGGAATGTCGGGACGCACGTTATCAAGAATGGTGAGGGGGTGAGGGGTGGCGAGGGGAATTGCTCTTTCTCCATCCTCCGGAGTGAATGCAGGGTTCTCCTCGCTGTGCATCTAGGAACAGATCGTTCAGGAAGCAGTTTTAAATGTGTCGTGTGCGCTGCATTACGGGAGAAATGGATAAAAAAAAATAGATTTATGGAAAAGCATCTTTTTCGACGTGCATATAACTTTGAGGAAACCTTTTCCTATTAAGTATATCGTTATTACACATTATGAATGTAAATTAGCTGAAGGTGCGACAAAATATCTCGAATGGAGGAGCACTCTTGAATACACAAGAAATTGGAATCGTTTCGAAACAAATTTTCGATGAAGTCAAAAACTGAAAAAGATTTTTTAGTGCGTGTTTTTTTCGCAATCTCAACTCAGTATTGTTTATTTTAAAAGTTATATATATATTATATTTATATATTATAATAATAACGTTAAGGTATATTATAATAAGTGAAAATTTAAGTACTCCTTTGACAGAAAAAGTAATTGGAGAGTTCGCCAGGATATAAATAAATAAAATAAAAATAAATACCCCCTCAAGCAGCTGCTTGCCACAGAGGTCTGACAGGAGCCTGTCAGTTTATATGCCATAGTAGAAGGTCTGAGAGGATGGCAGGACCTCAGCAGAAAAACACCACAAACATCCATGCCTTACCCGGGGCTCGAACCCAGGTCCCTTAGATCAGTAGCCAAGCGCGCTAACCACTCGGCTATGGGATGGCTTCGCCAGGACAAAGGAGACATTTATTTAATTAATATAACAAGGCATTTATTTTTAAAAAAAGCACTTCAATATTTCAAAAAAAAAAATCGTCAAATTGTTCATATGGACTCTAGACGTTCCAAATTTTTTTCCAATTATGAGGACTAAAAGTTTGACGATTTCCGAAACCAATTATCGAGATTTAATCTTAGGCTCGTGGGGAGAAAAACTCAGACAATAGACCTCCCGGCTTCGAACACGTGATCTTCTGGCTACACTCCAATTATTCTAGGCTGCGTCGAACAGTTTAAGAAATTAGTTCATGCTGTCAGGCAGTACCATGTAGTTGGAGATATCGGGGCGCTGCTTAATAACGACTGCAGCTCCTCGTTATTTGCCTACTGAAAAAAATATACGAAAAAAAGCTATTCCACGTATTTTTGTATTTTATCAATTTATTCTTTAAAATTTACGACTAAAAGCCAACAACATTGGTACAGTGGATTTTGAGTGTTAATTGTCTTTTCCATGCATTTCACTCTTCAAACAGAAGATTCACTTACTTGATACAATATTCCTTTTTTTTCGTTTAAAATAATACAAGTAATAAAAATTTTATAAAACAGAAAACACCGAATCCAGTATTCTCACGATGAAAATGTACATGGCTTCAAATATCAATATAATTGAAAAAAATTCGAAATTAATTACAGAGAGTTATGTTTCTTTCCCAGTCAATTAACTTCCTCTCATTGATCTTATGATAGTGTCCTCGATTCTGGACCCATTGTTCCAGAGTTGAATTTTTTCCATTGACCCTTCGCACTGTCCATCAGAAAAAGAACACCGATGTAAATACACACACGTGAACACATCAGAAAATGAACACCGTGAGAATACTGGATTCGATGTATTTGGAAAGACAGCTCTCCCTCGGATGGCATATTAATCCTTGGTCCCATATGCAGCAGAATCACCCCCTGTGGGCGTTAAAGAACACACTGGATGGCCTTGATGGGTTGGGTTGTTTTACCTCTGAGCGGCACTTTTTTGCACACCATGGGCTAAATGGCCAGGTCACATGGACCCTGAAGGATCAGAGAAGGTTGGGGGAGGGGACCCACTGAAACAGCTGTTGGGAGACAGATGGTAGCCTCCCGTCAAGACCATCCAGCGTGTTCTTTAACGTGCACAGGGTATGGCTCTCCCGCACACGGGGCCATGGCTTTAACGTCCCATCCGACGGACGGCGGCCTTTCCAAGCTTATCGGTGTCCCCTACTGACCATGGGCAGGAGGGGGAATTTTACGGAGATAAATCTCAACGCTGACGCAGCTGGGACTCGAACCTGGGAACTACAGATTACGAGCCTGGAGCGCTACCGACTGAGCCACCCCCGCCCCAAAATTAGAGAGAGATTGAAAAATCAAGTGCTCCAATAACTGTTAAAGTGACGTGGCAAGTGTTTGATAAGATTTTAGCGAAGACTGAAAAGGCATTCAACATATGGTTGGAAGACAGAACCTTAAACGTGTGCATATCAGTAGCAACACTTTGCGAAAAAAAAAGTTAACTTCTACGCTCTTTCAAATCTACCTCCATGTTTCAAACTTCCGGACGAAGAGGGGAAGCCTTCTGAAGAGAAGGAATTCAAGCCAGCCAAGGTTGGTTTAACAATTTTAGGAAATGCTTCAACCTCAAAAACGTCCTAATTTATTCTTTCATTCTTCCGTCTCCCTCTCTGCTATGTAATTAAAAATACTGCGAAATAATGTTTTGTATATGTACAGTCACTCAAAAAAGTATCCGAAAACTATGGTTGATTACAGAATTCAGAAAAAATATCTGCCAACGATTTTTTTAGAAATTAGCGATCTGGCAACCTTCGTGTTACGTGACACGAATGTTCGGATTTTTTTAAATATATATAATGCGTATAAATATATAATGCAATGAATATGGAGCGTGTGCAGTTACCGTTCACAGCAAACTGAAGCGGTTGCGGTTAATGTTCACAGCACATTGGATCGTGTGAGCTCACAAAGACCTGGATCGTGTGGGCTCACTCACGGAAATATTGAGCGTGTGCAGTTACCGTTCACAGCAAACTGGAGCGGTTGCGGTTAATGTTCACAGCATATTGGATCGTGTGAGCTCACAAAGACCTGGATCGTGTGGGCTCACTCACGGAAATATTGGGCGTGTGCAGTTACCGTTCACAGCAAACTGGAGCGGTTGCGGTTAATGTTCACAGCAAACTGGAGCGGTTGCGGTTAATGTTCACAGCACATTGGATCGTGTGAGCTCACAAAGACCTGGATCGTGTGGGCTCACTCACGGAAATATTGAGCGTGTGCAGTTACCGTTCACAGCAAACTGGAGCGGTTGCGGTTAATGTTCACAGCACATTGGATCGTGTGAGCTCACAAAGACCTGGATCGTGTGGGCTCACTAACGGAAATATTGAGCGTGTGCAGTTACCGTTCACAGCAAACTGGAGCGGTTGCGGTTAATGTTCACAGCACATTGGATCGTGTGAGCTCACAAAGACCTGGATCGTGTGGGCCCACTCACAGAAATATTGAGCGTGTGCAGTTACTGTTCACAGCAAACTGGAGCGTGTGCAGTAACTCACACGCTCCAGTTTGCTGTGAACGAACTGGAGCGTGTACAGTTGCTGTACACGCTCCAGATATTTTTTCTGAATTCTGTAACCAACCATAGTGTTTGGATATTTATTTTTTGAGCGACTGTACCTTTTATTAGACACTGCATATTACTGTACAGGACTGTATACACAAAACCAGGTAGACTGGGATTTATGGACGATTTAAGGGATTTTCAAGATTAATATTGACTCTATGCGTTGCCCCTTGTAAGATGAGACTCCACTGTACTTACAAATATAATTCTTGCATTACTTTGGTCAGTTCCAGAACGTTCTGAGGCTGGTTCAGTTCTGTCAGGTTTTTCTCTCAATTCACGATCTCAATGCAGTTAAATCCTTTTCAAAAAACGAAAGAGTTTCTGTTTTTATTTTTTCTTCTGTAGACATTAAACAATTTTGTTTTAATAGACAAATGAAAAATTCTTTAAAATATCAGAATTTTCCATAACTTGAATTTCCGTTTTTAGAGTACCCTAAAGTTTGGAAATACAAAACTTTAAACGAATATTGTAAATGACATGTCCACGCTAAATATTTGAAATTTAGATGTTAAAGTCTGTCAAATGGTTTACATTGGAAGCAGCGATTTGGCTGATTAACCCCCCCCCCCCGCCCTCAACCGGGTGGATAGGGGGGGAGCAATTTATTTTTGTTCTAAAATGAAAATCTTTTTTGGTTGGATGGATTAGTACTAATGAAGAATTAGTTTTCGCTTTTTCTGAATCATCCATTTGTCCGATTTCCACTTTAGAGATGGGGCGGGGGGTGGCTCAGTCGGTAGCGCGCCAGGCTCGTAATCTGTAGTTCCCAGGTTCGAGTCCCAGCTGGATCAGCGTTGAGATTTATCTCCGCAAAATTCCTTGCCCTGCCCACGGTCAGTAGGGGACACCGTATGGGCTTGGGAAGGCCGCCGTCCGTCGGATGGGACGTTAAGCCGTGGCCCCGTGTGCGGGAGAGCCATACCATGTGCACGTTAAAGAACACGCTGGATGGCCTTGACGGGAGGCTACCATCTGTCTCCCAACAGCTATTCCAGTGGGTCCCCTTCCCCAACCTTCTCTGAGCCTTCGGGGTCCAAGTGACCTGGCCATTTAGCCCATTGTGTGCAAAAAAGTGCCGCTCAGAGGTAAAACAACCCAACCCACTTTAGAGGGTGAAAAAGTGGAGGGAAAAAGAAAGCGAGAATTTGCAAGAAGAGCTTTTGCTCTTCGAATTTCAAGGTACATTGATCAATCGCTAAATATAATAAACAGTTCTATAGACAACGAAAGTGAAGAAGGAATTTCGTTTCAAATAATTTGGATCGTTTACTTCGCAAAATGAGTTTAAAGAGGGAAATCCATTCCGTGTTTCTGAGAAGCGGTTTTAAAGTTCGGCTGCTCGTAGCAAACGAACCTCGAAGTGCTTTGCGCCAAAACGATTACTTTATCGTTTTGTCTCGGAGTTTGAAGAAGTATTTTCATTTGCATGAAATCGAAATTGGAAAGACATTAAAGTTTTATTTTTCGGAGACGGTTCCTTTTGCTTTTCGTTTTAATTTTAAGCTCATTCATTCTGCTTCGATTGGGGTTGGGTTTTTTTTTTAGGGAACACGCATGGAACTCGTCGATTGTAAATGATCAATAGGAAGAGAATAAAGCAGACGCCTTCAATTAAGGATAATTGTTCTTTGCAACGGACGATTCTCCAAGCAGAGTTGAGAGTGAGACAAAATTGCAAAGAAACAATTAACAGTTGGAAGTCTGCTGTAGGTGCCATCAGTCCTTTTTGGTTTTCGTTACGGTACTCCAAGATCTGTCTCGCATGTCCTTGCTTTACGTCTGGACACTTTTTTTCGCATTTCGCTGTACAGCGATTTTAATGCGTAGTGTACAAGGCCCTCAAGACTAACAGTAGGGGCGGGGGTGGCTCAGTCGGTAGCGCGCCAGGCTCGTAATCTGTAGTTCCCAGGTTCCAGTCCGAGCTGGGTCAGCGTCGAAATTTATCTCCATAATAATTCCCCGCCCTGTCCACGGTCAGTAGGGGACACCGATGGGCTTGGAAAGGCCGCCGTCCCTCGGATGGGACGTTAACCCGTGGCTCCGTATGCGGAGAGCCATACTCTGTGCACATTAAAGAACACGCTGGATGGCCTTGACGGGAGGCTATCATCTGTCTCCTAACAGCTGTTCCAGTGGGCCTCCAACCTTCTGAGCCTTCGGGGTCCATGTGACCTGGCCATTTAGCCCATGGTGTGCAAAAAAAAAAAAGTGCCGCTCAGAGGTAGAACAATCCAACTATACATCAAATTAAAATGTATTGTACTGATTTGACTTTGTATTAATGAAACTGTATACGACATAAAATATCGCCCGGAATCGCCCGGAATTTTTTACTCCCCTGGGGTTTCGAATTTTATTCTAATATTATAAAAATACTTTCAATGACCGTAACATATTGTGCAGGAATCTAATTTATAATATCAATTCGAAAATCATGAAAAAAAATAATATTAACCCAATTTTAAGTCCCCTCAAGGACTGATGATCCTAAAATTGTAAGATCAGATGACTTGGAATAGCGTTAAATATTTACTCACCAAATAAATGTAAGTGCCTCTCAGTTAACGTTCTAGAAACCCCAATATTCCGTAAAAATAGTTGATTGATAATTTATTAATTTTAAACTTCATAACTTCTTGTTGAATTTTTTTTGTGTTGGGATGTTTTTCATTGTGTTTGATAACTTCGAAAATATAATTTAATCACGGAGGTTGCCAGATTACTAATTTCTAAAAAAATCGTTGCCAGATATTGTTTCTGAATTCTATAATCAACCATAGTGTTAGGATACTTTTTTGAGCGACTGTAGGTGGTCATATTATTTTGATACTAGATCGTGTGGGCTCACTCACGGAAATATTGAGCGTGTGCAGTTACCGTTCACAGCAAACTGGAGCGTGTGCAGTAACTGCACACGCTTCAGTTTGCTGTGAACGGTTACTGGAGCGTGTACAGTTGCTGTACACGCTCCAGATATTTTTCCTGAATTCTGTAATCACGTAACACGAAGGTTGCCAGATATTTTTTCTGAATTCTCTAATCAACCATAGTGTTAGGATACTTTTTTGAGCGACTGTACGACATATCAGCCCACCCCATCGCAATAGACTTTCACCGGAATTCGGGATCGTATGCCACTTGTTGCCCTTTCCTCTCGCGCAAATTGGACCGAAAAACGATTTTCGAACGTCATCGAATAGATTTCAGTGGCAATTTCCAGCCTGTTGACGGTAAAACTTGGATCATTCGTTAGCGCACCAAGCTCATAATTTGAAACTCCCAAGTTCGAGTTCTCTGCTTTGAGAATTTTTTACGTTCTACCCTCACTGGGATTTGGGTTGTTTTACCTCTGAGCGGCACTTTTTTGCACACCATGGGCTAAATGGCCAGGTCACATGGACTCCGAAGGCTCAGAGAAGGTTGGGGGAAGGGACCCACTGGAGCAGCTGTTGGGAGACAAATGGTAGCCTCCCGTCAAGACCATCCAGCGTCTTCTTTAACGTGCACAGGGTATGGCTCTCCCGCACACGGGCCACGGCTTAACGTCCCCTCCGACGGACGGCGGCCTTTCCAAGCCCATAAGTGTCCCTTATTGACCGTGGGCAGGGCGGGGAGTTTTACGGAGGTAAATCTCAACGCTGACCTAGCTGGGACTCGAACCTGGGAACTAAAGATTACGAGCCTGGCGCGCTACCGACTGAGCCACCCCCGCCCCATATTTTCGGGCAACCCAACCTTTGCTTTAACATAAACTGCCAAGCAAAAGAGTAAGGGTTTTACATATTGTCGATAGAAGATGCTCCACGAGCGCTATTTCATTTTGCCATCAGAAGATGGAATTGTTTCCTCTGTTCAGCATCCAAAAATTAAAGTCAAATATGATCACCGTTTGCAAATACAGCGGAGACTTCTCCATAGGAGGCTCGCCTGAGTGACGCAATTAATTCCGAGGCGGTGTCGCTTCGTAGAAAATGGGGGGGGGGGAGGGAAACGAAATCCATTTATTCAGAAGCTGCCAGGTTCTTCGCAGCCATTTCGTTCGTCCAATAAATGTCAAGGAGAGAATAAAAAACAACGAATGGCAGGTAGAGCCAGGTATCGTGTGTTTGTGCACGTGGCAGCCCGAGAGCGAGAGAAAATGAGAGCGAACGAGGGAATTGTCTCTCTCTCCTATTGTCAGTTAACGGTCCAGTGCCCTCGCTGGTGTCGCCACCTGGTGGTCGCGTGTGCAGCCAGATGATAAATTGCTCGGTCTGTGTTGGAAGCGACAAGAGGCTGCAGCGGTGGAGGAGGAGGAGGGAGGAGGAGGGAGGAGGCAAGGCCCATCACCTGGAGCCCTGCTCCGATAAGAAGTGGAAATTATCCACCGCTGTCTGCTGAGTGCTGGATTCGTCTGGGCGTGTATGCGGGGAAGAGAACAACGTCTGCTATGAAAAGCTAGGGCACCGGCATATTGAAAGCAGCAGAGATAGAGAGGAAGTCGCTACCGACGCTCACTCTGGCGGTCGGTTACAACGCGGCCGAAATTGATCGCAAAGACCATTTTTTATTGTTACTTTTTTTGCTGCCTTCGTTCATTTTTGTTCCCTTTTTGTTTTCCGCTTCGTTGCTTCTCTTATTTATGTCGCTCAAGTGTTTTTTTTTTTCAGTTCCTTTTTATCAGATTGAAGTTGGAAGAGTTGATGCTTCTTTTCTAGTTTTTTTTTTTGGCGTCATAGGCAATGAGATGATAAAAATGAATTAGGTCTGCGCACTTCACAGATTTTGAAGCTTCTGCGCCGCTGCTTGCTTCGGTTGTGAACTTTACCCCTAGTGACAACAGATCGAGCAAGCTCGGAATTCTTTTGGTGTAGTTTTGTAAATAACCGATAATTTGGGGTAGAGCCCCGTGGTCGCGTGCCCTTGGATACTGTTAAAAGGAACCTGGGTTCGAGCCTTGGGTAAGGCATCGATATTCAACTTTCTCCGAGGTCTCGCTTTTCTCACAGGGGCGGGGGTGGCTCAGTCGGTAGCGCGCCAGGCTCGTAATCTTTAGTTCCCAGGTTCGAGTCCCAGCTAGGTCAGCGTTGAGATTTACCTCCGCAAAACTCCCCGCCCTGCCCACGGTCAATAGGGGACACTTATGGGCTTAGAAAGGCCGCCGTCCGTCGGATGGGACGGCGGCCTTTCCAAGCCCTTTTTCGTGGCCCCGTGTGTGGGAGAGCCATACCCTGTGCACGTTAAAGAACACGCTGGATGGCCTTGACGGGAGGCTACCATCTGTCTCCCAACAGCTGTTCCAGTGGGTCCTCTCCCCCAACCTTCTCTGAGCCTTCGGGGTCCATGTGACCTGGCCATTTAGCCCATGGTGTGCAAAAAAGTGCCGCTCAGAGGTAAAACAACCCAACGTTAAAGAACACGCTGGATGGCCTTGACGGGAGGCTACCATCTATCTCTCAACAGCTGTTCCAGTGGGTCCTCTCCCCCAACCTTCTCTGAGCCTTCGGGGTCCATGTGACCTGGTCATTTAGCCCATGGTGTGCAAAAAAGTGCTGCTCAGAGGTAAAACAACAACAACCCTTTCTCACAGATTCTTTTCTACGGCGTATTAAAGTGACAGGCTCCTGTCAGACCTCTGAAGTGGCAAGCAGCTGCTTGAGAGGAGAGTTCTTTTGAAAAAGAAAAGAAGATGGCACAGTAGTTTTTCCATCTCCTTAGTCAACAGGAATATTAAGAAGTTATCCCAACAGATACTTCAAACTTTTATCAATAGAGAAGCGTTCAAAAGGAAAAAGAAAAGATATATTATAAAGGAAGCATTCCCTTAAGTTAGAAATCTCAATAAAACATACGTTCACTTTATTCAACTGTTGGGTTGTTTTACCTCTGAGCGGCACTTTTTTGCACACCATGGGCTAAATGGCCAGGTCACAAAGACCCCGAAGGCTCAGAGAAGGTTGTGGGAGGGGATCCACTGGAACAGCTGTTGGGAGACAGATGGTAGCCTCCCATCAAGACCATCCAGCGTGTTCTTTAACGTTGAGTTGTTTTACCTCTGAGCGGCACTTTTTTGCACACCATGGGCTAAATGGCCAGGTCACATGGACCCCGAAGGCTCAGAGAAGGTTGGGGGAGGGGATCCACTGGAACAGCTGTTGGGAGACAGATGGTAGCCTCCCGTCAAGGCCATCCAGCATGTTCTTTAACGTTGAGTTGTTTTACCTCTGAGCGGCACTTTTTTGCACACCATGGGCTAAATGGCCCAGGTCACATGGACCCCGAAGGCTCAGAGAAGGTTGGGGGAGGGGACCCACTGGAACAGCTGTTGGGAGACAGATGGTAGCCTCCCGTCAAGGCCATCCAGCATGTTCTTTAACGTGCACAGGGTATGGCTCTCCCGCACACGGAGCCACGGCTTAACGTCCCATCCGACGGACGACGGCCTTTCCAAGCCTATCGGTATCCCCTACTGACCGAGGGAAAGACGTGGAATTTTCGGAGATAAATTTAAACGTTGACCCAGGCGGGACTCAAACCTGGGAACTTCATATTAAGAGCCGCTCCATAACTGGAACAAGGAGTCTCATTGACTCTCACTCTCTGTTGATGAGATTTTGTGGCAATGCCACTCCTCCACGTGAGTAGATCTTATCTCATGGAGGTTTCGTGCCTAGAAGGGAATTTGTTCTCCTAAATGAGCTGAAGGATAAATTTGGATCAGCAGTCAGAGAGAGATTGCGCAGTCGCTGCCTAGACAATTCTCCACCGATCGAAAGTGGCTTGACAGTTGGTTGATAGGTTAATGACGTACGAGATTTGATAAAGCTTCACCTAATTTGCATTCATGATATGCTCTCCGACATTTTTATGCTAATGTGAAAGATTCAAGCTTGTGTTCCCTTTTCGGTAAGTATCAGATGATCTTGTTTGATTTGTGAATGTGCTTGTGTCGCATCTCAGCCAATAATGCCACCTTGATTGCAACCGATTCCTTCGCTATGCCCGATACAGCACGGACGACAAGTAGCAAGGTCATGACGTCCACGCTCATCATTACACCACCACCAACAAACAACGACAACTGGATCGAGGCAGGGCGGGGGTGGCTCAGTCGGTAGCGCGCCAGGCTCGTAATCTGTAGTTCCCGGGTTCGAGTCCCAACTGGGTCAGCGTTGAGATTTATCTCCACAAAATTCCCCGCCCTGCCCACGGTCAGTAGGGGACGTCGATGGGCTTGGAAAGGCCGCCGTCCGTCGGATGGGACGTTAAGCCGTGGCCCCGTGTGCGGGAGAGCCATACCCTGTGCACGTTAAAGAACACGCTGGATGGCCTTGACGGGAGGCTACCATCTGTCTCCCAACAGCTGTTCCAGTGGGTCCCCTCCCCCAATCTTCTCTGAGCCTTCGGGGTCCATGTGACCTGGCCATTTAGCCCATAGTGTGCAAAAAAGTGCCGCTCAGAGGTAAAACAACCCAACCCAGATCGAGGCCCTATCCGAAATCTGCTTTTCATCTGTTATCGAGAGCATCTCTTTGGCTTGCCAGCCAGCCCCCTCGTCTTGTGTGGTCGATGTCCAATGCTGATGCATGGCGAATTTCCGCTCTTGACGACTGCCCACAGGGAGGTCGTCTTCTGCCACGACGGGGGGGGGGGGCACTGCGTCAGCTGTCTGGTCGTTCGCAATTGCCCTGGCGGCAAAAGAACATCTTTCTGGACACAGACCTTCGTTCATGTTGATCGAGTCGTTTCTTTTTCGGGTGATGATATCTGGAACGATTTTTTTAATGAACTGAATTACTCCTTAGCAATTAATCTCCTCACCACTCTGCTCTGAAGTCGGATAAGAGTTTGCCAGTATAATGCACAATAGAGAAATGAAGAAGGCTACACCTCAGCAGACAGGCAACATACGGCAGAAACAAAACATCATGTTTAACACGATCCGTAACACGGTCAAGTAGTTAGTGGGCTTTGCTGAGGATCAAAGAAAACTGGGTTCGTTATCCTTCTGCTGTGAGGTCTCACCATGCATAGATATTTTGTGTGCCTTTGAATCCCTGATAACACATGGATGCTTTTCATTTACCTCCGAAATGCACTCTCCGCTCTTAGTGAAAGAGAGAACACCGATTAACCTGGAAAGGTCGTCCGTCCATCTCGTGTGCAGGATTTGGGTGTTTTATCCCACTAAGGCCTCGTTTCTTGCTCACAGTGGGTTGACCAGATAGCACGACCTCAAATGCTCAGAGAAGGTCGAGGGATGGGAGCCACTGGACAGTTGATAGGCCTCCCGTCAAGGCCATCCAGCGTGTTCTTTGAAGTGCACAAAGTATGAATTTCCTGCATAAGGCAACAAGTCTTTACGTCGCACCCTTTTCTGACGAGGACAGGAAATGAATATCAACTCGAGCATAGAGGGGACTCGAACCACTTGAACAAATCTCTGCCTCCCCGTGTCGAAGAGATACAAACTCCATCACGTTCAAGAACAAGATTGATAACCTTAATGGGAGAGTTTCAAAAGTCTCCAAATAGTTGTATAATATGTTCTCCTACAAAATCGTCTCTGAGCCGTTGGAGTCTTTGTGACCTATTTATTAATTCCAATATATGCACAAAATATTCCACTCCTAGGTACAACGACCCACTCTTTACTGTATTTTTGCTGGGGTGTCTCTTTCCTCGAGATTTTTCTTTTATATAACTTTTTGCACTTACGGGCTCCTTTCAGACCTCCTTGACGAGTGGGGGCGAGGGTGTCTCAGTCGGTAGCGCGCCAGGCTCGTAATCTGTAGTTCCCAGGTTCGAGTCTCAGCTGGGTCAGCATTGAGATTTATCACCGCAAAATTCCCCGCCCTGCCCACGGTCAGTAGGGGACACCGATGGGCTTGGAAAGGCCGCCGTCCGTCGGATGGGACGTTAAGCCTTGGTTCCGTGTGCGGGAGAGCCATACCCTGTGCACGTTAAAGAACACGCTGGATGGCCTTGACGGGAGGCTACCATCTGTCTCCCAACAGCTGTTCCAGTGGGTCCCCTCCCCCAAACTTCTCTGAGCCTTCGGGGTCCATGTGACCTGGCCATTTAGCCCATGGTGTGCAAAAAAGTGCCGCTCAGAGGTAAAACAACCCAACGTTAAAGAACACGCTGGATGGCCTTGACGGGAGGCTACCATCTGTCTCCCAACAGCTGTTCCAGTGGGTCCCCTCCCCCAACCTTCTCTGAGCCTTCGGGGTCCATGTGACCTGGCCATTTAGCCCATGGTGTGCAAAAAAGTGCCGTTCAGAGGTAAAACAACACAACGTTAAAGAACACGCTGGATGGCCTTGACGGGAGGCTACCATCTGTCTCTCAACAGCTGTTCCAGTGGTCCCCTCCCCCAACCTTCTCTGAGCCTTCGGGGTCCATGTGACCTAGCCATTTAGCCCATGGTGTGCAAAAAAGTGCCGCTCAGAGGTAAAACAACCCAACCCAACAACCTGGCCATTTAGCCCATGGTGTGCAAAAAAGTGTCGCTCAGAGGTAAAACAACCCAACCCTTGACGAGTGGATTGATGAGAGAGTACTCATATTTTTGAGGGATTTCTAGAGCGTTCGGGTTCGACTTAAGACAGCTCTCAACCCTTCCGCGCAAGCAGAGAATTTGACAGCGGAAAGAAAGTTCTCTCTCTCCCCAACCGCAGTGGATAAAAGTAAAACTATCATCACTTGGAATGCAAGGAATTTGTTTTAATTTGGGCGAAAGGCTGAGACAGGAAAGAGAGAATGCTTTGTCTCGTGCTTGTCACAGTTATATCGTTTCTCTCCTCCCTTGCATCGTCTCTGATCTCCACGGACAAAGATATCAAGATGGCGATCGGACAGAAGAAATCGTTCCTCTCAGATTCAAAATTATGCAGTCTGCTCGTTTAATAAATATGCAACGGAAAATATGACTTGCAAAACTCGAAAGATAAAACAAAACACATTCTTTTCTGTTGAAACACGTTCTGTGTTTGCTAAATTCTCCTTCAATTTAAAGGTTCCGGCATTTTCAAGGAGTAGAGAGAGATTTCAAGGAGTAGAGAGAGATTTCAAGGAGTAGAGAGAGATTTCAAGTTTCCCTATTGCAATACATTCTATGCACTCGGTTGTGGCGGGCTTCATAGGTATGGAAAAGAATTCAACTAGATAACCATAAAAATCTTGATTATTGCGGTTGGGTTGTTTTACCTCTGAACGGCACTTTTTTGCACACCATTGGCTAAATGGCCAGGTCACATGGACCCCGAAGGTTCAGAGAAGGTTGGGGGTTGAGTTGTTGGGTTGTTTTACCTCTGAGCGTCACTTTTTTGCACACCATGGGCTAAATGGCCAGGTCACATGGACCCCGAAGGCTCAGAGAAGGTTGGGGGAGGGGACCCACTGGAACAGCTGTTGGGAGACAGATGGTAGCCTCTCCTCAAGGCCATCCAGCGTGTTCTTTAACGTGCACAGGGTGTGGCTCTCCCGCACACTGGGCCACGGCTTAACGTCCCATCCAACGGACGGCGGCCTTTCCAAGCCCATCGGTGTCCCCTACTGACCGTGGGCAGGGCGGGGAATTTTGCGGAGATAAATTTCAACGCTGACCCAGCTGGGACTCGAACCTGGGAACTACAGATTACGAGCCTGGCGGGCTACCGACTGAGCCACCCCCGCCCCGATTATTGCGGTAAAAGTGAAATTCTTCAGAATGAAGTTCTAGGCTTCGTTTCAGATAAAGAATGGAGCAGCGAAATCTGAAGGTCAAAGAAGTCAACGACCATTGAAAAGATGCCACGAGTTCTAACAAGAAAAACTCTCAGATGTAAATCCGCCAGAGCAAAATAGTTCTACACTTTACGCAGGAAATAATGTACATTAGAAAAAAGTACTTATTATAGATAGTACAGTAGCTCAAAAAAATATCCGAACACTATGGTTGATTACAGAATTCAGAAAAAATATCTGGAAACGATTTTTTTAGAAATTACTGATCTGGCAACCTTCGTGTCACGTGATTACAGAATTCAGCAAAAATATCTGGAACGTGTACAGCAACTGTACACGCTCCAGTTACCGTTCACAGCAAACTGAAGCGTGTGCAGTTACTGCACACGCTCCAGTTTGCTGTGAACGGTAACTGCACACGCTCAATATTTCCGTGAGTGAGCCCACACGATCTAGTATCAAAATAATATGACCACCTACAGTCGCTCAAAAAAGTATCCGAACACTATGGTTGATTATAGAATTCAGAAAAAATATCTGGCAAAGATTTTTTTAGAAATTACTGATCTGGCAACCTTCGTGTCACGTGATTACAGAATTCAGCAAAAATATCTGGAACGTGTACAGCAACTGTACACGCTCCAGTTACCGTTCACAGCAAACTGGAGCGTGTGCAGTTACTGCACACGCTCCAGTTTGCTGTGAACGGTAACTGCACACGCTCAATATTTCCGTGAGTGAGCCCACACGATCTAGTATCAAAATAATATGACCACCTACAGTCGCTCAAAAAAATATCCGAACACTATGGTTGATTTCAGAATTCAGGAAAAAAAATCTGGCAAAGATTTTTTTTATGAATTCTGAAATCAACCATAGTGTTCGGATATTTTTTGAGCGACTGTACATGTAAGTGAGCAATTAAAAATGCCATTTTAAATTTTGAAATATTGTAAAGTGCAGAATGAAGCATAATTTCTTTTATGCGGGTATAGTAGTGGCTAAAAGAATTGCCCGACGTTGCTCTGGTCGATGACGTCAACGCGCGCACTCATAGCCCGGTGGCTTCGTTTCTACGAAAGGGTTATTTCTTTTTCCACAGATTTTGTGGGGGGCGGGGCGCGGGGGTGGCTCAGTCGGTAGCGCGCCAGGCTCGTAATCTGTAGTTCCCAGGTTCGAATCCCAGCTGGGTCAGCGTTGAGATTTATCTCCGCAAAATTCCCCGCCCTGCCCACGGTCAGTATGGGACACCGATGGGCTTGGAAAGGCCGCCGTCCTTCGGATGGGACTTTAAGCCGTGGCTCCGTGTGCGGGAGAGCCATACCCTGTGCACGTTAAAGAACACGCTGGATGGCCTTGATGGGAGGCTACCATCTGTCTCCCAACAGCTGTTCCAGTGGGTCCCCTCCCCCAACCTTCTCTGAGCCTTCGGGGTCCATGTGACCTGGCCATTTAGCCCATGGTGTGCAAAAAAGTGCCGCTCAGAGGTAAAACAACCCAACGTTAAAGAACACGCTGGATGGCCTTGATGGGAGGCTACCATCTGTCTCCCAACAGCTGTTCCAGTGGGTCCCCTCCCCCAACCTTCTCTGAGCCTTCGGGGTCCATGTGACCTGGCCATTTAGCCCATGGTGTGCAAAAAAGTGCCGCTCAGAGGTAAAACAACCCAACGTTAAAGAACACGCTGGATGGCCTTGATGGGAGGCTACCATCTGTCTCCCAACAGCTGTTCCAGTGGGTCCCCTCCCCCAACCTTCTCTGAGCCTTCGGGGTCCATGTGACCTGGCCATTTAGCCCATGGTGTGCAAAAAAGTGCCGCTCAGAGGTAAAACAATCCAACCCACAGATTTTGTGCCCTACAGTTACCGGGATATTTGACTGAATGCCCCCAAATTTCATACGCGGATTCCCGCTTAGTGACACCATGTTGGTGAAAAAAATCAAGTTCTCAAATTCCTACCTGCAATAGGACACGGGTTGTATTGTTTGACCTTTGAGCTGCACCTTTTGTCACAAAGTGGGCTAAATAGCCAGGTCACAAGGACCCCGAGGTCCCAGAGAATGTTGAGGAGAGGGGACCCACTGGACAGCTGTTAGGAGACAGATGTTAACCTCCCGTCAAAGCCATCCAGCGTGTTCTTTAAAATGCATTGAGTATGGGTTGGGTTGTTTTACCTCTGAGCGGCACTTTTTTGCACACCATGGGCTTAATGGCCAGGTCATAACGACCCCGAAGATTCAGAGAAGGTTGGGGGAGGGGACCCACTGGAACAGCTGTTGGGAGACAGATGGTAGCCTCCCGTCAAGGCCATCCAGCGTGTTCTTTAACGTGCACAGGGTATGGCTCTTCCACACACGGGGCCACGGCTTAACGTCCCATCCGACGGACGGCGGCCTTTCCAAGCCCATCGGTGTCCCCTACTGACCGTGGGCAGGGCGGAGATTTGCGGCGATAAATCTCAACGCTGACCCAGCTGGGACTCGAACCTGGGAACTGCAGATTACGAGCCTGGCGCGCTACCGACTGAGCCACCCCCCCGCCCCGCCCCCTAAGTATTAAAATACTGAACCAATATTACTGAAATTGAATCTTTAAATCAGTTTCAGTCTGATAAAATGTATAAGGTAATAAGTTTTCAGTTTGGTTTTAAATTTGGCGAAATGATTTCAGTTTGGAAAGGCGACGTTATTGGAATGGACATTGAGCCGTATATGGGAGAAACATACCATGTGCAACTTCAAATAACACGCTGGATGACCTTGAAGGGAGGTTACCGTCTGCCTCCTAAAAGCTGTTCTGATAGTTGATATTTTTAAAAATGATGTCGTCATGCCGGATCTTAGAAATATGAGGTCATTTATTGATAAAAATGGTTTTTCCTTTTCCCCCTCCTACCCTTTTCCGAACCCTTGGAATCCACGTGATCTAACCATTTAGCCCACTGTGTGCAAAAAAAAAAAATACAGTTTAGAGATGAAACAACCCAATGAGTAATTTTTTTAACAGATGAAAAACTATTTAATACATGAATAACACCGGTTAAAGTGATTTCAATGATAACAATATGCATGTATTCCAGTTTAAATTGGGGGCGGGGGTGGCTCAGTCGGTAGCGCGCCAGGCTCGTAAGCTGTAGTTCCCAGGTTCGAGTACCAGCTGGGTCAGCGTTGAGATTTATCTCCGCAAAATTCCCCGCCCTGCCCACGGTCAGTAGGGGACACCGATGGCTTTGGAACGGCCGCCGTCCGTCAGATGGGACGTTAAGCCGTGGCCCCGTGTGCGGGAGAGCCATACCCTGTGCACGTTAAAGAACACGCTGGATGGCCTTGGCGGGAGGCTACCATCTGTCTCCCAACAGCTGTTCCAGTGGGTCCCCTCCCCCAACCTTCTCTGAGCCTTCGGGGTCCATGTGACCTGGCCATTTAGCCCATGGTGTGCAAAAAAGTGCCGCTCAGAGGTAAAACAACCCAACGTTAAAGAACACGCTGGATGGCCTTGACGGGAGGCTACCATCTGTCTCCCAACAGCTGTTCCAGTGGGTCCCCTCCCCCAACCTTCTCTGAGCCTTCGGGGTCCATGTGACCTGGCCATTTAGCCCATGGTGTGCAAAAAAGTGCCGCTCAGAGGTAAAACAACCCAACCCAGTTTAAATTGGTTTGATTTTGAAATCCAATAAGTGAGAAAACTGTAAAAAAAAAACTCTCATTATACGGTGCCACCGATGGATGTGCAGGGTGAGGTTTGGGTTGTTTTACCTCTGACCGGCACTTTTTTGCACACCATGGGATAAATGCCCAGGTCACATGGACCCAGAAGGCTCAGAAAAGGTTGGGGAGGGGACCCAATGGAACAGCTGTTGGGAGGCAGATGGTAGCCCCCCCCCCCCCGTCAAGGCAGTTACGGTCACGTTCTTTAATGTGCACAGGGTATGGGCTCTCCCGCACACGGAGCCACAGCTTAATGTCCCATCCGACGGACAGCGGCCTTTCCAAGCCCATCGGTGTCCCCTACTGATCGTGAGCAGGGCGGGGAGTTTTGCGGAGATAAATCTCAACGCTGACCCAGCTGGGACTCGAACCTGGGAACTGTAGATTGCGAGCCTGGCGCGCTACCGACTGAGCCACCCCCGCCCCTGCAGGGTGAGGACTTTCCACTACTAATTCGAGTAGCCCAGGTACCTCATCTTTAATTGCAATTAATCCTCCTCTTTCCCTTCAGCATCAGTTATATCTGTCGCCATATTTTTGCTCCTCCTTGGTTTTCAAAGAATGCCAGTCATCCTTTCCTTCTGCAGAGCTGTTGTGGGTCAATTCTTCGGCGTAGGGATCATCACGGGGCCTCGGAAGTGGGGGGGGAGATAAGAGATCTTCCTTCGCCTCTGTCATCGATACTTCCCTCATCTTTTCTTGACGCCGTCCGTCGCGTGCCACGGCGCCATTGAAGCGCACCTATCTCGCCCGTGGAGGTTCTCTTCTCGAGACCAACGCGACCAACTGCTATTTCGGTGCCTGAGCGGGACAGTGTGTCGGAGAGGTATGCGCGTGCCGCTACGGGTGACTAGGGAGACACCCGTGGAGGTGGAGGATTGTCGTGTGCGGTGGGAGGAGAATGGGCGGGAGAGCAAACCCAAAGTAAACGAGATCCACTGGACCCGAGAAATGTGCGCGCACACATTGCCAGCTTGCTGTTGGGCGACAACCGTTAATTCCGGGCATTCCGAAGGTTGTCCGTTGCCATGGGAGCCTGGGCTATAAACGGACCAAGGCCTGCTAGCTACTGCCGTCAGTGGGACGTGACTTTCGTCGTCATCAGTCGGCCATTGAGATCGGAATCTCCGATATCATTTGTCTTCGAAGACCGAAATGCGTTCCTCATCTGCAGCTCTCCCCACTTGAAGAAAGTCTTCAAACCTTTTGCGATGGCCATCCCTTCTAACATTGGCTTCCCTTAAAGGCCTGAAGGAGAGGGTTGTTCAAAAAGTAAGTTAACGGGGCTAATTACTGATTCATTACATGTAGCAACATAAATGCATTTGCAGTACAATATTTAGTTAGGTCATTGCATCAACGCTGTTTGTTCGACAGGCTCTAGTTTGGAGTATTCTGGGGCTGCGATGCCTCAGTCGGCAGCGCGCCAGGCTCATAATCTGTAGTTCCCAGGTTCGAGTCCCAACTGGGTCAACGTTGAGATTTATCTCCGCAAAATTCCCCGCCTGCCCACGGTCAGTAGGGGACACCGATGGGTTTGGAAAGGCCGCCGTCCGTCGGATGGGACGTTAAGCCGTGACCCCATGTGCGGGAGAGCCATATCTTGTGCACGTTAAAGAACAGGCTGGATGGCCTTGACGGGAGGCTACCATCTGTCTCCCAACAGCTGTTCCAGTGGGTACCCTCCCCCAACTTTCGGGGTCCTTGTGACCTGGCCATTTAGCCCTATGGTGTGCAAAAAAAGTGCCGCTCAGAGGTAAAACAACCCAAATCCCCATCTCGGACAATTCTTCCGTCCGATCGACTGGATTTATAATTCAAAATAATCACGTCGACTGAAGATTTCAAAGTTAGAAGTGTGCATACGAAAACTTGAAAAAGTATCTCGACCCTTAATTCATCACCCTGACATGAATCTCGATCCGCTAATCCCCAATCCGCATCCGAATACATAAACCCAAAATGAAACAGGAAACGAAAAGCCAGCCTGTCACTTCGGAAATGAAGGACGGTTCTCTCTTTTTTTCCTCCTTTCGGAGCACAAGAGAACTAAAGGGAAATATAAAATGAAGGGGGGGGGGGGTTGTCAAAGTGAATCGGTGGAAGACAAACTGCAGGTTAGAGCGGAGCTTGTTAAAAACTGGCCCTTGCACGCGAGCGCCGAATGGTCCGCGCGCACACAAACAGATGGAGACTTGGGGGTGCTGCAGAAATCGATGCTGTTAAGAGTTCGTGCTGCAAATTGCCTTAATTACAGCACATCACGTTTTGTGTCGCGCGGCAACGGAGGACCAACAGGAGGAGAGATGAGGATGGACCAGCAGCTGAAAGTGGTGAGTCACGAACGCTCGTCGAGTTGGTTTGCATCCGCGAGTCGAGGAGCGTGGGCGGACGAGCGAGGGATGGCGACGCTTAAACAAATAGTTCCTAATGAACACTCGTTCGTGTTTCGAATGTGGGATTGTTTGTTAGGCTTAGGGGATTGCCAAGGAAAAACAATTATCAGCGTCTTTATGAACTAGAGTTTCGGAAGATGATTCAATCTGCTTCGCTGAGGGGGCCATCTCGAACCCCTGTTGACAAACACTTCAAGTTATATTCGTATAAAAAATAAATAAATGCCCACTCAAGCAGCTGCTTGCCACAGAGGTCTGACAGGAGCCTGTCAGTTTATATGCCATAGTAGGTCTGAGAGGATGGCAGGACCTCAGGAACGTGTACAGCAACTGTACACGCTCCAGTTACCGTTCACAGCAAACTGGAGCGTGTGCAGTTACTGCACACGCTCCAGTTTGCTGTGAACGGTAACTGCACACGCTCAGTATTTCTGTGAGTGGGCCCACACGATCCAGGTTTTTGTGAGCTCACACGATCCAATGTAAATAAAATAAAAATAAATACCCCCTCAAGCAGCTGCTTACCAGAGAGGTCTGACAGGAGCCTGTCAGTTTATATGCCATAGTAGAAGGTCTGAGAGGATGGCAGGACCTCAGCAGAAAAACGAGTCTGTCAGTTTATATGCCATAGTAGAAGGTCTGAGAGGATGGCAGGACCTCAGCAGAAAAACGAGCCTGTCAGTTTATATGCCAGAGTAGAAGGTCTGAGAGGATGGCAGGACCTCAGCAGAAAAACGACACATACATCCATGCCTTACCCGGGGCTCGAACCCAGGTCCCTTAGATCCGTAGCCAAGCGCGCTAACCACTCAGCCACGTGACGGCTAACATTTTGTTTTTGCAACAAACGAAGATTTATTATTTTATAAAACACTCTTGAAGGTTTAAACTATTTAAAGCAGCAGAAATCTCTCTCAGCATTGAAAAATCTTCGTTTGATTATATCCATCTTCTTTCCTTTAGATCAAAAATATGCCAAACCTCACATTTCCACACAAATTTTTATTCCGCATTAAGAATTCATTCAGTGCAGAATGCATTAAAACAACACTGCTGTTAAGAGTTGCAGTTATTGAATTGAAGCGTGATCGTATAAAGAAGGATTCCTTGGAAAATAACACTCGCCACCAGATGAATTGTACTATTTGTTGACAGATGTGGGGCGGGGGTGGCTCAGTCGGTAGCGCGCCAGGCTCGTAATCTGTAGTTCCCAGGTTCGAGTCCCAGCTGGGTCAGCGTTGAGATTTATCTCCGCAAAATTCCTCGCCCTGGCCACGGTCAGTAGGGGACACCAATGGGCTTGGAAAAGCCGCCGTCCGTCGGATGGGACGTTAAAACGTGGCCCCGTGTGCGGGAGTCATACCCTGTGCACGTTAAAGAACACGCTGGATGGCCTTGACGGGAGGCCACCATCTGTCTCCCAACAGCTGTTCCAGTGGGTCCCCTCTCCCAACCTTCTCTGAGCCTTCGGGGTCCTTGTGACCTGGCCATTTAGCCCATGGTGTGTAAAAAAATGCCGCTCAGAGGTAAAACAATCCACAACCCAACTACTAGACGAAATTGCGCTAAGTTCAGTTGAAACTGATAAACCCGAAATATGAAGACCATTAACCCTTTCACTATCGTTCCGGCCGTACCGGCCGAATCCCTTTCGCTACCATACCGGCCCGTCGGCCGGGGAGAAGGTAGGTAGAACGGGTGAACTCTCCCTCCCCTCTTTGTGCATCTCCCGCTCAGAGGGTTCAAACGACCATCAATTAACGTCTAATTGACAAACTGTCTGCATCCCTCCAGGCAACAGGGGGACTCTTAGAGTCGACTGCAGAATGTGGGTTGTTTATTGCTTCTTGAAACTTACATTTCAGCAAAGGAAACATTGAATAATTTTTTTGGATTTGAAGGGAAGAGAAAAACGTCTTAGGACTGAATAATATATTCATGCATTGATAGGTTCTCAACAGAAAGTAGAAACAGTTGAAATTGTTAAATGTTTGATCAAGAGGGAATCAAATTCACAACTCTGCAATTTCTTAAAAGAGCTTTTTATGGAAAAATGTGATTATTGACAATCACTTTTGAAGATCTGACTGCGGTCTGCCTAAATACCTACTTTTGATATTTTTAATATTTAATGAGTTATAGAATCTGGAATATTTAACATTAGCTTACCTAGTTAACCAAAAATCATTCAAAATTCATATACTGTTCAATCATTACATATGCAGCTAAAATATACATTTTATTAAAGTTTACAGAATGTTTCTTTTTCATTTTAATATGTTGCAATAATTTTTCAGGTTTTGATTGAGTACATTTTCCAGCTTACAAAATTATTTGGATACTGAACAATTATTTGTGAATAATTTTACATTTAAAGAGATTTGATAGAGACCTCAAATATAACTTTAGTCATATTTTGTCCATATTAATATTACTTAAGAAGTTACTGATATCTGAATATGACTCCATATTCAAATAACATGAAACGTTTTTTCTGTTCAGTATCTACGTATAGATATAATGCTTAGACAACAATATAAAAGAATTTCCCCATTTTTTTTAACAGAATGCTAACTGTTGGAGCTTTCTAACTTAAAATATAAGACTTTATGGTAAAATGCTATAACAAAACAAAACAAAAATGAAGATCTACATTTAGTGCAGCTAATTATTAAATTTCAATAATATTCTCTTATTATTTAAGGAGTTGCATATGCTAGAATATTTAACAGAAGCAATGCGTAAGGAACTTATATAATCTTTACTAACAGAGCAATAATTATTTATACAAACTTCCAAAATAAACAATTATTTGATAAAATTGGTTACATATTTGTTTCATTGGCTATCCCATGGCCGAGTGGTTAGCGCGCTTGGCTACTGATCGAAGGGACCTGGGTTCGAGTCCCGGGTAAGGCATGGATGTTTGTGTCGTTTTTCTGCTGAGGTCCTGCCATCCTCTCAGACCTTCTACTTTGGCATATAAACTGACAGTCTCCTGTCAGACCTCTGTGGCAAGCAGCTGCTTGAGGGTTTTTTTTTTGTTTCATATTATTTTTCATTAATTTTCATTTATTATTTAGCCGTCCCATGGCCGAGTGGTTAGCGCGCTTCACTACTGATCTAAGGGACCTGGGTTCGAGCCCCGAATAAGGCATGGACGTTTGTGTTGTTTTTCTGCTGAGGTCCTGCCACCTCACAGACCTTCTACTCTGGCATATAAACTGACAGTCTCCTGTCAGACCTCTGTGGCAAGCAGCTGCTTGAGGGGGTATTTATTTTTTTTTTTTCATTTATTATTGGGGTGGAGGGGACGGCATGTCCCTCTTTCCCTCATCTTCAGAATGTTAGTAACCGGATTGGAGATATAAATAATATGAAACAAATACGCAACACGATTTTTCAAAACAAATTTAAGACCAACACTACAATGGAGTGGCAATATTATACTGAAACACCAATTCAGGTATTTTCAATCTTTCGTTCATTTCTTTTCCGGTTCGATCCAGTTAATTGCTCTTCCCATAATTTTTTTTCTAGATCCGACTTATATAAAACTATTACATAGTTTTAATGTACTTCTGGAATAGATTTCTGATACAATGAGCTTGTTAAATATTTAAATTTCTATAACCCTTTAAAAATTGAGTGAATTATGTTGAAAATATAGAATTAAAGAGTCACGTGTTATGATGACTAATTTATCTTCAATAAAACACTTTACACTAAAATTTTCATTTACCTACGAATATGCTTTCCTTTCATGTCACGAAATGCTCTTTCTAAATCGGCAATGGATATATTACTGCAAATTGCAACATTCCGAAAAGTTCTAACCCACTTTTTATTCAATGCTAACCAAGGCATATGGAAATATGTTATATATAACATAAGTTTTGTGCGAACATGCCGAAAACGTGCTCCAAGAAAATTCTCTGATAAAGCATAGGTAGTTAGTATTATTTATAGCACACTAAAAATAAATAAAATATTAAATTATTAGAGCAGCCTGACAGAGATGTGAGAGAAGCCTGTTAGTACGCATAATACGCTATCGAGAAGAACTGGGATGAAGGCGAAACATCAGTAGAAAGAAAACACAGAAAAAGAAATATCCATGCCTTATCAGGGATTCGGACCCACGTCCGGTTAGTTATTAGCTAATGAAAATTCAGGGATGAAATATTATTATACCCTCATAAATGATTGTACGATGTGCAAATTCGTGTATCTCTGATTAGGAACCTAGTTAATAGTAAAGAGACAAAGTTATTTTACTCAGCACTGGGGGGTGGTTAAGTCTTAGGTTTAACTTCTAAACTGCACACTTTTGCACACAACAGGCTAAGTGGCCAAATCAAAAGGGCTTGGAGAAAGTTGGTGTAGGAGATCCACTGGACAGCTATTAGGAGACAGCTGGTAATCTCCCATCAAGAGAATTCAGTGCATTCTTTTACTTATATAGGGTATGGTGTTTTACCCACAGGTTAATGTCCCATCTGACGGACGGCAATCTTCAGAAACAAACCGTGACCCCCTTCTCACGGGGGTTAACGGAAGAAAATCTGAATGCAATCGCATTTGGGAGTAGAAATTGGGAAAATAAAATTGAGTCTGGAGCTCTGTCAACTAGCTATATTTGTGCCAGAGGCAAGAATAGAAAATTGCACCCCTATATAGTTTCATAGCAGTCTTTTTCTGAGCCTCCTCATTTTGTATTTTTATACGCCACCTCATCTTGTGCGCCCGAGGCTAGTGCTTTACTTGCCTCACCGTTGTTATGGCCCTGGTAGTTCTGGGGAGAGCTGAAAGGGGACCATATTGATTTTCATGTACCATATACATACTTTGTAATAATACTTCTTGAAAGATCACTTCAAAGAGAGAAAAATCATACGTTGCCTTTTTCGGCAAGAATAATTTCTGTCAAAACACTGGAAGAACATATATCGCCTCTGAAGAATACAGGATGTTCCTTTTCAAAGAGAACGAAATTTATCATTTTCCAAATTTTGTACTCTTTAATAGTGATAATTCGAACTAGCAGATGATTTGGAAAATTTAAATAATAATACTTTACTAGTACTTAAAAAGGAAAAAAAACAATAAAATTAAAACGTTGGGTTTTTCCAGTGAACATGATAGTTTTTCGTGGGGGAGGAGTATATAAGTTTTGTACAGTAGTTTCAGATTACGGTTCGAAAAAATAGCAAAATTTGATGAAAATCTTAGCAGAAGTGTTATTTTAAAATCCATTTTATAAAATCACTCTACAGCACATGCCTTTAGTTTAGTAGAGTTATTTACAGTCGCTCAAATATATATCCGAACATTATGGTTGATTACAGAATGCATAAAAAATATCTGTCAAATGTTCATGATTTGGGTCCAAAGGTATAAATGGTAAAGTGGGGTTCCTAATTACTGAAATATTCTACAGGAAATGATAAAATGATATTCTAGATAAGATAAAATTATATAGGTTTTTTTTATATCTACTTTTAGTGTCGGGAATGTCATATGAGGCGAAAATTATACAAAGACACCTGTTAGGGATTTCAAAGCAGGTACACAAGTTTCAGATTTATATGAGATAACAGAATTTTCGGAGGGTCGGACCTAAACCTCACCGGTCTCCCTGGATACGTCCTTGCTTATAACGGAAAAAGATATTTTCGTCATACTTTCCTTTCATAATAACCTTTTCAAATAGAGGATCACTTCCAAAAAATTGTTTGACAGTCAATTCAAGTCTGAAATCTCTCATGAGAAATACACAAGGTTACAATCCAATAATAATTTTCATCTTTCAAAAATATTAAATATCTATGGGAAATGTACGAGGCATTTACAGTACCTACGGGTATAATCAATTACCAAGAGAAATTATTTCATTAAACAAATTTAAAGAAATCAAAAATAATGTTAGGAATGTTTTTCAAGGCTGAAAAATTAATGAAAAAAAAAAAACTGAATTATTACAATGGAGCTTCCATTGAAATTTCACATCGATACATTTAAGTGTTGATGGCATTGTTTTATACAATATTTATGCATTTTCATGTAATATTATTTATTATTCATCTCTGATGCAGATAAGCAGATGTTTTTTGGGCATTTGTTGAAACTTTTGTATAACTAGCATGAATGTGAATAAAGATTATTATTATTATAAAAAGTACAACGGAAAAATGGGAGTAAAACGGAAATATTCATGTAAAAATGTTTCTTCACATTAGTAAATATAAGTGATATGTTTATGAAAACGAAAGCAAATATTAAAATAATTAATATTTCATTTCGTAAGGGAAAAAAAGCATTAATATTTGGTAAACCAGTATTATTCGCTACAAATTAATATTTCGATCTATTTTACCAGAAGAGGGGAGACTGCCCTCCTCCCCTCGGTCGATGCCCATGGATACCACTCACTGACAGGTTTCTTTTTCCAATTAAGCATAACTCATGAGAAATATTTATTAAAAACTTTGGAAACGAAATAATTAATTTTGAAAAATATTGCTAAATGTTATAACATTGGCTAGGTATAAAAATTTCTTTTCTGTAATTGAGTATCACAGGAAATATCCTGTAAACCCGGAACTCATGAATAGTTATCTGAAAAATTTGAATATCGCCATTCTTTTTGTTTTGTTATTTTGCGAGGTCTGGTTTTTCTCATTTCTCTATAGAATACTATATGAACAGGCTCCTGCCAAACATCTCGGTAGCAAGTAATTGCTTGTGGAATATTTTATTTTCCGTCATAATTTTCACTACTGACGTTTCACTATGCTCACGGAATTATTTCGAACACAATTCTCTCTTGAAGAATATAAAAGTTCACTAGAAATAGTTTCTTCCAAAAATTCGATAATATATAGTTAAATTTAACTAATTAATTAATTAATTAATATTAGTTCGATACTATATAGTTTAAATTTTTGTATTTAAATTTCATGCAATAGTTTCTTCTTCGAAAATGTATTTCTGAAAGCTGTTTTATTTCATCTTCTCTATTTAAATCATTTTTTTTTTCGACTTATTTCCTTTTCAGCGTTCGCTGCTGAATCAAGGCAAATGTGGAAGACAAGCCTTTCGTTCCCTTTTATTGCACTACCTACCTGTAGGGCTCTGCTGCAGGAAGCGGCTCTCACCGCTTCCTGCAGCAGAGATACCGCACCTGCAGGAAGGCAGGTGCGGTATTTCTTTCTAACTCACCTAACCTTGCAGGTTAGGGTGAGTTAGAAAGAATGTTCACAGATATTCACTCCATGCACAATGTCAGCCAAAGTCACACCTCAGTTGTTTTCTCGTAGCTGAAGGTCATATTCTCATCAACTAGTTGCTTTCTAGTGACAATCTGAAACGCGGTTTCTAGAGAAGTCAGTTTAGTAAAATGGCTTTTCGACTCTAAAATTTTCACTAAGACCAAATATTTGTTTCATTTCTCCAAACTGAATTCTGTTTCCTAGGAAAATAATCAGTTTATGGAATGAAATGAAAATGAAAATAAATTATTTCTCAAACATCTTCTCAGAGAAGTCTGACAGGAACCTGTCAATATAATACGCTGTAGAGAATATTTTGAGGAAGGAGAGACCGCAGCAGAAAGACACATCTATACAGGGGTACGACTTTTTTTAGGTTAAAAATAACCCCATTTGGGGGATAATTACCGGGAAAAACTTTTTTTTTTTAATTTGTGTTGAAATAAAAATAATTGAACTATTTAGACATTAGGTATAAATTTTATTATTGACATATGATAACATGTGCATATCCATTGTTTCTTCGGCGAGAGGGGCGGGGGTGGCTTAGTCGTCCCAGGTTGGAGCCCCAACTGAACCAGTTTTAAGATTTATCTCCGCAAAACTCTCCCGCCCTGCCCACTGTCAGTAAGGGGCATCGATGGGCTTGGATAGGCATCCATCCACCGGATGGGACGTTAAGCCGGGGCCCTTGTGCGGCCCATCTGTCTCCTCTGTCCAGTGGATCCCCTTTCCCAACCTTCTTGAACCATAGGGGTACTTGTTACTACGTCATTTAGTCCGCTGTGTGCAAAAAAAGTGCCGCTCAGAGATAAAACAGACGAATTCTTTGGCAAAATTACTTGCGGCAGGCGGTGGCAGATTATTTAGTTAGCTAAATGATCACTCTACATCACATCTGTTGCAAAGTAAGCAGTGCTAATGCCACCTTGCTTACTTGATGATCTCAATCCAAAATTTAAGAATTTTCAAATCATAGTTTTTGGTGGAAGACCAAAAAAAAAGCAGAAAATTCTGAAATAATCAAGTCAACATCCACGTCGACGAATTATCTGAATAGATTTACATAATGACATGCATTTTTATTATGTGCAGATTTACTAAATTAGTCTAGATCAGATGCCTTTCTCCAGAAGTCCGTAACAGATATATTAAGGTTTCTATTAATTGTACCTACCCATTTAGAAGACAGAACCTCTTTGACCAAGTTTGTTCTTTTCACTTGTAATACTGTTTTCACTTGTAATACGTTTTCACTTGTAATATTGTTTTCACTAGTAATACGTTATAAAGAAAATTTTACAAATAGGAAATTAAAACAAATCAGTATACTAATTAAATCTTTTTTTTTTATAAGAAAAAAGCACCAACCTATTATGAACTGCACATCTTTTTATTTTATACCTATTTTTATACCTGAGAATTTTATCTGTTTTTACGGGTGGAGAGGGGGGATGAAAACTGGGTGAAATCGAGTTAAAAATAAAAACTCATACGCTATATGTACAAGGATCGAACCCAAGATCAGTGATCAAACACGCTAGACTCTCTGCCGCTCCAGGATGAAAGGACTCCTGTTTCCTCATGACTTTAAATTGTGTACAGCATTTGGATATAAAAATATGTAAACACCTGAAAGGATCCTGAATGACAATGTACAATACTAGGCAATTAGCTCATACCTATTTCAACTAATCTACTCAAGTGTTTCATATTTACTTGGACTGTAAAGATTAACTTGGATGATAAATACTTCGTGAATTATTTATAATATACTAAATCGGCCAGACCCGAAGCAACGAGTACTAATGAATTTTTTCGATGGATGGGGATTTGGGATAAGATAGGAGAGGGGGGGGGGGCCAAGGGTCATGAATTCTGATAAAGACCATGTACAGGAAAGAAACAGAGAGGAAAAGGGCAAGGGGATGGCCCATGCCTAAAGCAGTAACTATGTTAGTGGATCCCAACTTTTGACCACGGACCACGGAAAATACAATGATTTATTTTAAACAACAAAGTGGAAGTTGTTTAGTTCTAACTTTTGATATTTTAAGACATACAATTAGAATTTAATTGCACTCTTGTCTACTGATCAAAGGGACCTGGGTTCGACTCCCGTGTGAGCTACGGTTGTTTATGTTGCTTTTCTGCTGAGGTTCCGCTATCCTCACAGACCTTCTACTATGGCTTTATAAGCTGACAGTCTTCTGTGGCAAGTAACTGCTTGAGGGAATATTCAATTTTTATAAAAGAATTCATAGCGTATTTCTAGCATGTAGCCAGGAAGTATTTACCGGAAAAATGGTTTGCAAAACTTTTAAAAAGTGGTGGAACTAAAAAAATATAGATATAGATGCATAATTTTAATTCCGATAAAACATATATTTTCACGTAATATAATAATAAATGGTTTGAAAAAAATTAATATACAGAATAGTTAACTTTTATAAGTTCAATCTTTATCTGATATTATTACATAATCATCCTAAAATTTCGGGTGGGGGGGAGAGGAGATTTTATTTTCCCAACAGCAAAGTTGGAGTAGTTAGTTCCTATACTGCATGATTGGCATGTTTGGAGCTCTGCAATAAGCAAATTATAAAATGAAAAATAATTCCTTTGTGACAAGATAATAAGAAACTTAACGTCTTTTATTCTAGATCAGCGGTTCTCAAGTGAGGCTACTTGATAACTGAAATAACAAAAAAAAATTAATGATACTTTTTATTTATGATACAAGTTTGCCATCAAAAGAACAATTTAAAATAAGCGCATTAATATATAAAATAAAAATAAATACCTCTTCAAGCAGCAGCTTGCCACATATGCCTGACAGGAGCCTGTCAGTTTATTACGCCATAATAGAGGGATCTGTGAGGATGGCGGGCACTCAGCAGTTTTTTTGCCAACTGCACGCGGTGTTCCCAAATGGTCACCTCCCAGGTACCGAACGCGCCCAAAGCTGCGTAACTTCGGTGATCGGACGAGAACCGGTTTCAGATTCAAATTTATAGCATTTTTTATTTCATTATGAAAGCATTTACTTCAACCGAAGCAGTATTATTAAGTGTACTGCCCGACACAGTACATAACTATTTGATGAGGGGATTGAAAGAAAAATTAGAAGCTTTTGTTACCTGAATTTCTTTTTCTATTTGAGTTTACCTTACAATTTTATTCGTTTTCCTCTTAATGCTGCTGCAGCTCATTTGTTGTGGCTCTCTAATGCGACAACGAGAATATCTCCTGTTGACTACTATTCTAGATGCTGAAGTGAAGGTGGTTTGACTAAGCAAATAATGATGTGGTTAGAAGATGGAGACATCAACAACTTTTGACTAGCTTCTTGTGTAATGCGAGAGACAGCGACGTACCCAGGGGGGCCGGAATATTGTATTGTTTTGTGCGCACAAATTTGTATTGTTATTCACCCATTCTGTTTTCCGTGGTCCTTGGGCACCATGGTATAGTGTGTGTGGTTCCGTGGTCTTTGGGCACCATGGTATAGTGTGTGTGGTTCCGTGGTCTTTGGGCACCATGGTATAGTGTGTGTGGTTCCGTGGTCCTAAGGCACCATGGTATAGTGTGTGTGGGGGGCAGAGTCAGCGGGTTAGGTTGGGACCCGCTGACTCTGCCCCCCACACACACTATACCATAGTGCCTTAGGCATGGACCATGCTCTTTTCATTTTCCATACTCTCTGCTTGTTTTAGTCATTTGCTTAATTGAATCACTTACTGAATTACTTTCCAATGTAGTTCATAAATAAATTAATGATACACAATTTCATTCTTTTCACCCCCCCCCCCCCAAATTTAGGTTGTGTGGTCCAGATCAACTATTACTCTCCACTTATTTTTATCTTTGCAATCTTTATCTTGTCTTATTCATATCTCATACTTCTCTACCTGCTTTGAAATCCAAAACATTTGTATTTGGAACTAAAAATAGATAGAGTTGCATTTGGAATACTAAAAATAGATTAAAAAAAACTTAAAAAATTTATTATTATTTATTAGCATGTTTGTCTATTGATCAAAGGGACCTAGGTTTATAGCCCCGGATAAGGCATGGATGTTTGTGTTATTCTTCTGCTGAGGACCAGCCATCCTCACAAATCCCTTCTACTATGGCGTATTAAACTGAAAGACTCCTGTCAGACTTCTGTGACAAGCAGCTGTTTGACGAGGGTATATAGATAATATTTGTGCCCTCGGGGAGAAAATATGACACTGAGGGGATTAGGAAGGCCGACGTCAGTTAAATGGGAACTAAATTTTTGGCCTCTTGTGCACATACTGATAACTATAGCCTGTGCGATTAAAACAGTAAGATTGAGGCAGGCTTCCATCTGTCTCATAACAGCTGTATAGTGAGTCTTTGCTGTAACCAGGACATTTAGCCCATTGTGCAGAAAACAGAGCCGCTCAGACGAAATACGTTAACTGAAGCATCAATCCATCCCCTCACCCCAATAGACACGAGCAGGCCTGAGTAGTTTGTTGCCATTATACGGTACCCCCTTTGCACAGTGCTTTCCCCCCCTGTGTCGCAATCGTCCACGTTGCCTTCTTGCCTTGGACCCCCTATGTCGCAATCGACCGGAAATTGACCTGTGCTGGGCCACGTTGCCTTCTGAACTTTGACCCTTATATTGCAATCAACAGGAAATTGACCCTGGCGTTGCAACTGTCACGGTATTAATAATTCATAATTCATAATTAATAATACATAATTAAAAATTCCTCCCCTTTTAACCCCTGGCGCTATCTAGTGCCTATGAGGAACACTATTTTCCCCCCCCAAAAAAAATCCTTATTTTAACTCTAATTTTAAGCCCTCCTTCTCGAGCAGTCTCGATTTTTCTTTATAGACCCCCCCCCCCCCAATGGTTGACTTATATTTTAAACCCTCCACTTGTAGACCACCTGGTTGACCTATATTTTAAGCCCTACCTATATTTTAAGGCCCCCTCGGATTACAAGTCTCAGAATAATTCCACAGAAAAGGATGACACAAGTCTCAATTGTAAAAATCAACTCGCAAAGTTGTATTCTTATTAATTAAAACCCTTTCTATTAAAAGTTACCTCTATTAAAAATCTTTTGGTGTTCATTTTGCCAGGACTGCTAAACGATTCCCTTTTATTAAAACTCTGGTATTTATTTTTTCCAACCCCGTTAATCGATCCCTTAGTAAATAAAAACTCTCACTTACCTTTATTAAAATCATCCAGCGCTCGTAATAAATCGGTTTAATCGGGGGAAAAAAAATCATTCTATCGCTAGCGTACCTCCACGTTAATTTCGGGGAAAAGCCTCATCGGATCCAAGGTTCACGTATTTTACTAGAAGAATGACACAGTAACTGTTCCACAGAAAAATTAATAAAATTTGGTTTAAATTATTCGTAGGACTTGTATATAAGATCTAGCTTTAGACGTTCACCAGCCTAAAAGTTTACAAAGTCCGTTATCGGTGTATCGGAAATCGTACGTTTCCTGTAGACATCCTTCAGATCGCTTATTAGTGGGGTAGCAACAGCACTTTCGCCATATCACACGATATGGTGCAATCCTTTATCAGCTGGAAGGTCAAATGTCCAGCGCTTCACTGTGTCTGCATTTGACACTGATAAGGTTTAAAAATAGATGATTCCTAGAATCCACATTGCACAACGGTCAAAGTCCAGTGGGGGAGGGTGTATATAAACACCGACTTCTCAGCGACTGTCACTGTGTTCTTCATCTGTCAGTTTGCGACCTGTCAACCCTGCTCGCTCTCCTTCTCTACCTGCTAGCTCGTCGATCCTCTTCTCTACCTGAGATGTCCACTATGCGAGAATTTTCCTGTGCTGGATCCTCAACTGATACCAGGTAAATGAAATTTTATTTAATATTGTCCTTAAGTTGCTCAACTGAATCACCTACTAACGTACAATATAGATTTTTATATTTGTTTCTAACTAGTAAAGTCATTCTAAATGATAATTTTCAAACTTTAGTTATATTTTTGTTGATCAAGCTAGCAAAGTGTGCTTTTATTACAACTGTTCAGTTCAATATAGATTTTTTTTATTTGTTTCTACCCTGTCATTTTATTCTAAACGATAATTTTCAAACTTTAGTTAGATTTTTTGATCAAGCTAGTCAAGTGTGCTTTTACTACAACTGTTCAATATAGATTTTTATATTTGTTTCTAACTAGTAAAGTCATTCTAAATGATAATTTTCAAACTTTAGTTAGATTTTTTTTTTTTTTGATCAAGCTAGTCAAGTGTGCTTTTACTACAACTGTTCAATATAGATTTTTTTTTTTATTTGTTTCTACCCTGTCATTTTATTCTAAACGATAATTTTCAAACTTTAGTTAGATTTTTTGATCAAGCTAGTCAAGTGTGCTTTTTTACAACTGTTCAATATAGATTTTTTTATTTGTTTCTACCCTGTCATTTTATTCTAAACGATAATTTTCAAACTTTAGTTAGATTTTTTTTTTTTGATCAAGCTAGTCAAGCGTGTTTTTATTACAACTGTTCAATATAGATTTTTATATTTGTTTCTACCCTGTCATTTTATTCTAAAACGATAATTTTTCAAACTTTAGTTAAATATTAGATTTTTTGATCAAGCTAGTAAAGTGTGCCTTTATTACAACATAACTGTTCTAAGTTAAAAAAACATGTAAAGTACTGCATATTCTGAGACTAAATTATCTATCCAGGTCTGATGCTGGTCCTTCCACTGATGCCGACTGCTTTGAAGAGCTACTCACGGCAGTGCGCACTCTAGAGGCGGCAGCCAAAAGACCTCCTACACCTGAGCTTCCTGAACAGTCGAAGCGCCTTTGCATACTCCAACAAGGTGGCAGGGAATTAAGGCAAAGGACATCGAAACTTTCCCTCAAGAAGCGTCGTCAATCCACTGTCGCAGCGGGTATGGGAAATCCCTACGTCCCCGTCGTACCTTCAACTGCAACCAGGTAAATGAAATTTTATTTAATATTGCCCTTAAGGCGCTCAATTGAATCACTTACTAACGTACAATATAGAGTTTTATATTTGTTTTTACCCTGTCATTTTATTCTATAAATGTTAATTTTCAAACTTTAGTTAGATTTTTTGCTCAAGCTAGTAAACTATGCTTTTATTACAATTGTTCAATGTATTTGTTTTCTACCCTTGTAAAACCATTTTACTTTTTTTTTTTATTCTAAATGATAATTTTCAAACTTTAGTTAGTTTTCTGCTCATGCTAGTCAAGTGTGGTTTTATTACAACTGTTCAATATAGATTTTTCTAACTAGTAAAATCATTTTAGTCTAAATGATAATTTTCAAACTTTAGTTACTTAGTTTTTGATCAAGTTAGCAAACTGAAGCATATTGGTTTTTCATTTTCTGTTCTAAGATAAAAACGTGTAAAGTACTGCATATTCTGAGACTAAATTATCTATCCAGGTCTATCCCTTCCACTGGTGCCGGAACCTCCAGCGTTCGTGTTCCCGTCTCCTCCAACATAAGGACACCATTCACTATCGCCGCTGGTACCGGACCCTCCAGCGTTCGTGTTCCCGTCTCCACCGGCATAAGGACACCATTCACTATCGCCGCTGGTACCGGACCCTCCAGCGTTCGTGTTCCCGTCTCCTCCGACATAAGGACACCATTCACTATCGCCGCTGGTGCCGGACCCTCGAGCGTTCGTGTTCCCGACATAAGGACACCATTCACTATCGCCGCTGGTACCTCCACCGCTACCAGGTAAATGTAATTTTATTTAATGTTGCCCTTAAGGCGCTCAACTGTACCACATACTAACGTTCAATATAGAGTTTTATATTTGTATCTGTTTTTCTAACTAGTAAAGTCATTTTATTCTAAATGATAATTTTCAAACTTTAGTTAGATTTTTTTTTTTGATCAAGCTAGTCAAGTGTGCTTTTTTACAACTGTTCAGTTCAATATAGATTTTTATATTTGTTTCTAACTAGTAAAGTCATTCTAAATGATAATTTTCAAACTTTAGTTAGATTTTTTTTTTGATCAAGCTAGCAAAGTGTAGTTAGATTTTTTTTTTTGATCAAGCTAGCAAAGTGTGCTTTTATTACAACTGTTCAGTTCAATATAAATTTCTCTACCATGTAAAGTCATTTTACTTTTTTTATTCTAAACGATAATTTTCAAACTTTAGTTAAATATTAGATTTTTTGATCAAGCTAGTCAAGTGTGCTTTTTTTTTTTTACAACTGTTCAGTTCAATATAGATTTTTTTATTTGTTTCGACCCTGTCATTTTACTTTTTTTTTTTTATTCTAAACGATAATTTTCAAACTTTAGTTAGATTTTTTGATCAAGCTAGTCAAGTGTGCTTTTACTACAACTGTTCAATATAGATTTTTTTTTTATTTGTTTCTACCCTGTCATTTTATTCTAAACGATAATTTTCAAACTTTAGTTAGATTTTTTTTTTTTGATCAAGCTAGTCAAGCGTGTTTTTATTACAACTGTTCAATATAGATTTTTATATTTGTTTCTACCCTGTCATTTTATTCTAAACGATAATTTTCAAACTTTAGTTAGATTTTTTTTTTGATCAAGCTAGTCAAGCGTGTTTTTATTACAACTGTTCAATATAGATTTTTATATTTGTTTCTACCCTGTCATTTTATTCTAAAACGATAATTTTTCAAACTTTAGTTAAATATTAGATTTTTTGATCAAGTTAGCAAACTGAAGCATATTGGTTTTTCATTTTCTGTTCTAAGATAAAAAAAACATGTAAATGTACTGCATATTCTGAAAAATAAATTATCTTTCTAGGTCCGCATTCTCCAACGTTCCTGTCAGTGGATTCTCCAACGTTCCTGTCAGCTCTACAGAGTCTCCCCACTTCACAGTGTCACACACTCGGCGGTACAACTCGAAAAAATTCAAGACAGAATTCATCTCCACGAGTGTGCGACTTGGAGGTATGGAGAATGTGGAACCACACAATTTCCTCCCGGTCCTACACGACCTGCACGAGAAAATGCTGGCTGAAGTCGTCCCCACAGGGGAGTATAGCCATGTTCGGCTGTGTTTACGCTCCCGGGATTTGAAAAACCCCGTCAACTTGCCCCTAATTCGGCGTAATGCCCTGACGGGGGAGAGATTCATGGCTGCACTTGACAAAGTAGTGCAGTCAAATGAGTCTCTTGGTCCCGGGAGCGAACTGGAGTTCGACTTTGTGTGTGCCGACCTGGACCGGGTCGGCAGCGGTAATGACGGGAGACGTGCAGGACCTGAGAAGCGTAGTCTCGTGGATGTCCAGTCTTTCATCAACAATAAGAAGGCTCTCACGAAAATTGTCAATCGTGACAACATCTGTTTAGCAAGGGCTCTCGTCGTCGCACGAGAGCTTTGCTTAAAAAATAAAGGCCTGCCAAACACTTATGTGCAGATCCGTGATTACAGGCTACGGCTTCAACAGACGGAAGCCCACCAACTTCATCAGGACGCCGGCGTACCCGAGAGTCCCTGTGGACTCCCGGAAGTCCGTCTCTTTCAAGCTCACATGACACAGTTCAGGATTGTTGTGTATTCAGCCGACGACGCCTTTCTCCCTATCTTCATTGGTCCCGAAGGTGGGGACAACATTTATTTATTGTTTAGTGCAGGGCATTACGACGTGATTACTAAACCATCAGGGTTTTTCGGGGTTAGGCAGTTCTGCCATAAGTGTCTAAAGGGGTTAAATACAGAGGGGCACGTTTGCAAGGGAACCTGCAACAGGTGCCTGTCAGTCGATGTGTTTCACGCAGGGGAGCTGTTGCTTTGCACGGTATGCTGTGTGTATTTGCGCGGGGCTGAATGCTTTCAGGCGCACCTGCTGAAGGCATGTCAGACACGGCATCGCTGTGTTAAGTGCATTAGCATTTACGATCCCCTGAAAAAGCACGTTTGCAAGGCTGACACCTTAAAATTCGTCGAGCCCTGCAAAATTGACCCTGTCGGTCAGACTTACCTCTACTTTGACGTAGAGACTGTGCAGTGTGCCGACGGGTTGCTGAAACCGATACTATGTGTGGTCACATACCAAGTGGACGACGAGTGGGTCTATGCTTCATTCCCGGAAACGGACGCCTTTATGGATTGGATTCTGGCTGAAGTACGTCCTGGGGTTCAAAGATTCAAGGACGCCACAGTCCTCGCACATAATCTGAAAGGCTTTGACGGCATGTTCATCATTAGTTACCTGTACAGAAAATTTTTAAAACCGGATCTCGTGTTCGATGGATCTAAGATTTTAGGTATCTTTTTACCTGGCCTTAAAATAAGGTTCATCGACACGTTGTCCTTTATTCAGGCTCCTCTTCGATCATTCACGAAGACCTTCAACTTGGAGACGGTGAAAGGCTTTTTCCCCTTTAAATTCGTGAAGGAGGAAAATCTACAGTATGCAGGACCCATCCCTGATCGGCTTTTTTTCCAGCCGGAAGACATGGAGCCTGAAACTCTGTCAGCATTCAACGAGTGGTATGCCGCAGCAAGCCTTGAACCCTGGGATTTTCAACAACAGCTTCTGTATTACTGCAAGGCAGATACAGAGTTGTTGCGGCGAGGCGCCCAAGCTTTCCGTGAGGAATTTTTAAATCTCACAGGCGTAGACCCATTTGCACGTGACCTGACTATTGCCGGTGCTTGTCTTCGAATTTTCCGTGGGAAGTTTCTGCAAAAGAATACCCTCGGTGTGTGTCCCGCCCAAGGGTATTCGGCGAGTAACGACCGGCAGTCCTTGAAAGCTCTCGCATGGTTAGAGTATGAGGCTTCCAAGGACAATATCGAAATTCAAACTGCGCGATCACCCGGAGGTGAGTATAAGATAGGGCAGTACAAATTGGATGGCGTGTGCCACAGTACCCGTTGTTATTACGAGTTTTTAGGTTGTTACTTTCATCACTGTTTGAAATGTTTCAAACCTGAAAAAATAGATCAGCGCACGAGAAAGCCATTTGGTCTGCTAAACACCCGGACCATGGATCGTCTTGAGACCTTGAAAGTGCTGATGAACGGGTACACATGCAAAATCATGTGGGAGCACGAATTCGACGAGTTAATGCGCAAAAACTCACCCGTCGCATTAATTTATAAATCCGTCGAGCCTATCAGGCGTATAGGGGCCCGTGACTACCTCTACGGAGGGCGCGTGGAGGTGTTTTCCATCTTTGCATCGGCGGACCTAGGATGTAGCCTTAACTACGTTGATTACAACAGCCTGTACCCTTATGTTTGCAAGAAGGCTCCATTCGGTAAAGGTCACCCGGTTCGGATCACCTCCGATTTCGCCACGGACCTCGACCACTATTTTGGCATTGCACACGCCACACTGTTAGCCCCCGACGATTTGTTCATCCCTGTACTGCCCTACAGGTGTAATGGGAAGCTGCTTTTCCCCCTTTGCAGGAGCTGTGCAGATGGTCAGCTGGCACCCCCTTGTCAGCACACCGTGAACCAGCGCGCATTGACAGGATCTTGGCCAACGTTCGAAATTTACGCTGCGATGCGTGCTGGATACAAACTTCTTCAGTTCCACGACGTGTGGCATTTCAATACCATCCTGCAATATGATCCCGCAACAAAAAAGGGAGGTGTCTATGCTGGGTACATAGATACTTTTCTGGGGCTGAAGCAGCGCTACTCCGGGTTTCCCCCTGACGTGCAGACCGAGGAGCAAAAGGAAGCCTTCTGTGAGGCCTTCTTCCAGGCGGAGGGTGTTCGGATCCTCCCCTCGGAAGTTGAAAAAAACAACCTTAAGCGTACACTTTCCAAGGTCTCGCTTAATTCGTCATGGGGGAAGCATGCGCAGAACATGAGTCGAACCCAGACGACCATTGTTAGTTGTCCTGTCAAGTACATGGAGCTCTTGACGGATGCATCGCTAGTCATCACTGACGTCGCTGTTATCAGTGATCAGGCCGTGCTTGTCACGCACAAGCCGGCGGAGTCTGCCACTCCAGCGAACACCCGTGGAAGCCTGATTCTCGCCGCAATGGTGACGAGTCACGCCAGACTAAAACTGTACGAGCTTCTATCAAAATTAGACAGTCGTGCAATGTATTCTGACACGGATTCAGTAATTTATACAACGTCTCCTCGCGACACCTACACACCACCACAACATCCCTTTCTCGGAGGTCTCGTAGATGAAATTTCTTCAAAGTACGGCTCCGGTGTACACATCACTGACTATGTCAGCGCCGGAGCCAAAAGTTATGCCCTTCGGCTGAGCAATGGGGATGAAATTCTTCGCGCCAAGGGCATATCACTCACGAAGAAAAACCGGTGCACATACAATTTTGAACTACTGAAATCCATGGTGCTAGGGAACTCCCCAACCAGTGAGACCTTCGAAGTCCCTTTCAATGTAATTCGTAATAAAGTGGATGGGTCACTTACGAATAAGCCCATGGTGAAAAGGTTTAAGGCTAACCTAGATAAGCGGTATCTCAGCCCGGGTTCGACTCTCACTGTACCTTATGGTTACAATGACCTGGGCCTGGATACCCTTATCCAACTCATGGATGAGTAAATGTACAGTTTTCAACTTATTTATTTCATATTACACCTTTATTTATTTCATTGTACAGTTTTCAACTTGTTTATTTCATATTACACCTTTATTTATTTCATTGTACAGTTTTCAACTTGTTTATTTCATATTACACCTTTATTTATTTCATTGTACAGTTTTCAACTTATTTATTTCATTGTACAGTTTTCAACTTATTTATTTCATATTACACCTTTATTACATTGTACAGTTTTCAACTTATTTATTACATCTTTATTTATTACACCTTTATTTATTATTTCACTGTACGCCTTTTATTTCAATATCCTTAATGGATCTTAATCATTATTTCAGTGCCCTTAGGGGACTTTAATTATTATTATTTCAGTGTCCTTAGTGTACTTTAATCACGCGTAATGCCCTCGCACTCGGCGTCGTCAGCAGTTTTTGAAGCTTGTATTTTTGAAACCTACAATATGTTACTGTCCAGCATTGGATATGTGAAACCAACAGTGGATATGTCATGTGAAAGCAACAGTGGATCTGTCATGTATATTTTTTAATAAAAAAGGTTTCAAAAAATCCGTCTCTTTATTTCTCAGAACTGGAAGACACTATGGTGGGAGAAAGCAAGAGGTAACTTTGTTTTTCAGGTGCTCCGTAAGTCTTATCAGTGATCTGCACAATGCGCTGCTCCCCTCCAAGTCTCGCTGCTGCAGCAGCATTCTCATTTCCCCGCCCATCGACACTAACGCCCTCTGCTGTACTCCCGAGTGTAGCAGCACTCGTACAACCGCGCCCAGTCATGCAGATCACTTCCGGATGTCAAACATTGAATGAACTATCAGTGTGAAAACATTGAATGAACTATCAGTGTGAAAACATTGAATGGGAAGAGACATAAAAATGGCAAAAGGCATATTATCAGTTTTACTTTCTTTTATTGGATACAGATTTTTAATACATGGTTTTTTTAACACAAGTCTTCAAGCACACAAGTCTTGGAAAGTTTTTTACAGATATTTTCAATACGCCGTCCACTCGGATAATTTTCTTTTCTTACGTCGGATGGGAACAGCAATGTCTTTTGGGGGCCGCTCTTCAGCTATATGATTTCTGGGAATGTTGACTTTTACTTCCTGTGGAGTGTCAAGCTGTTTTGAGAATAACAAATAATTTTT
This sequence comes from Ryuthela nishihirai, assembly GCA_038380435.1. Taxonomy (NCBI): domain Eukaryota; kingdom Metazoa; phylum Arthropoda; class Arachnida; order Araneae; family Heptathelidae; genus Ryuthela; species Ryuthela nishihirai. Next base: position 64,549,482 of record JAWZYU010000019.1, on the reverse strand, counting down.
CAAAGCAGTCAGATACTTTTCAGTCTTATCGTCAGCATCACCAGACTCTAATATTTTCTTCATCTCTGAGTCTAAATCACACACTTTTTTTCTTATGTTTCTCCTCTGCACTGCTTTCACTGAAATCATTTTTTTCTAAATAACGAGACCAGTAGGGGGAGGGCAGCAGTCAGTAGTGGTATAATGAACCCTGAACCACGCTGCAGGAGATGCTTCTTGTGGCGTAAAGATGCACGTTTGGATGCTAGACTCCTTATGACCGTCTTGTGCTGGCGTAAATTCTTTAATACTCGATGGGAGACAGGTATATTGCCTTTTAAGAAATTGGAACACACTTCACATAGAGCATACATCTGGGGGTCGGAGATGTGCTTCATCAGAGCTGCACGCTGCTTTCCTCCTAGCTTTGGCAAGCACTGAAGGAACGGGCCTTGAGATTTAACTTTCATTTGGAACGTAAAGTATTTCGGGTTCTTCTGATGGAAGAATCTTTGCACGGAGCCTTTCAGTATCTAACGTTCTGGGATGAAGGTCAACACACAAATAGCCACAGGTTGCTTGTGTAGCTAACCTATAAGCATCCGTCAGGAGTTTAGATTGATGGGGGTATACTTGTCTCGCCAGGTGAGTTATTTGTGAAGCATCCCGACAGTTGCGAAATAAAAACATGTAGTGAGCATTGAGCGATATAGTCCTCGAATGTCTTCCCTTTAAAAACAGATTTTGTAATATCAGGACAATCGTGATATTTTTATGATGACCACCACGAATAAACAATTGTGATATGCGTTCGCTGGCTACAGACTGTTCCATCAAGTCATCCAGTACCAGAAGTGTAGGTCTGAGGGGATCAAATTCCAGATCCGTAGGTAGTCCTTCATAAAATTCCACCATTTTCTTGAAGGGTTCAAAGGCAGGCTGCCACTCCCCGTAGCAGTAAACGACACGTTGGGGTGGGGGTTCGAATACTTGAGCTGCTTCTCTGATGAGTTTCAGAGTGAAAGTCGTCTTTCCACACTGTGAAGGAGCAGCAATTATAATATTCGAAGGAGTTCGGAGAGCCATCGCAACACCATGCAGTCGTTAAAGTCTACTCGACACGTGTAATCACGATGCAGTACTGTGGGAAGAGTCGAACCACACGCTCTTTTAAACAGGAAATACAGACAGTGAGCACCGCAAGTGTCTCCCAGGGGGTCCTGCAGAGGTATTGAAGGATGTAAGACGTGACGTATGCCTAGTCGACTGTAGTATTCTTGCATGGCGACATCGGGACTCGTACCTAGGGGGTCAAAGTGATCCACGTGCATTCCTTTCTTGTAAACTGCTATCCAGTGGGCTCCAGGCATGGAGGACGGATCGGTATTGTAGATAAACAAGGCTTCTGATTGGGTGATTCTGCTAGGTAGTCTGTCACGGGGGAACACTCCGAGACTTGTGGGTAACATCGAAAGGATGGATTCTAGTTGATAGGTATTCATGAGCTGTAGTCAAACAGGACTTTACGATCCAATGGGATTTCCAGCAAATTCTGATATTCGGCATACAGGATCACAGTGACCGATGCGGATAGCGGCTTGGCAAACTTTAATTCGACTCTCACACTCCCACTCTTTATTAAAGAAAACACTTGATTGCATTCACGTTGCTCGGGGGTCAATTGGAATCCAAACAATGTAAAACCTTCTCCATAGGCTTTTCGCGATAAGTTAATACCACTATCGGATTTCCAGGCATCCACAGCTTCCAATAATCCTTGGTAACAGCGGAGATAGCGCCCATTCGCAAAGTCTGGTGCGTAGGACTGGTGATCGCTGTCAATGTGAAGGCTGATGTAGTTTAAGTCGAAATGTTGGAAGTTGAAGGGATTTTTTTCGTACGATCCATTCAGGCTGGTGCTTTCCACCATACCCAGTACCAGACGTACGGGGAGCTGACCTAGAAATAAATTGTCACGGTTCACACTCGTCAGTCCCGAAGCAATGGAAAACATACGTAAATCCGTTCTTCGCAGAGGGTACTTGGCACTCTCCGAACCCAGCAGGCGAGCGTGTGCGAGGATGACACCCGAAGTGGGTTTGACTTTACGCACGAAAAATTCGGCTTCGTGTATCTGTACTTTGTAAGAGGGGTCCGCTTCACCTGTCACGAGACAGAATTCGGGTTTGGATCTCAATAAACGCAGTCTCAGATCGACTTGATTGAGCAGGTAACGATCTTGATTAAACAGGTCAGCGTGGATCCACGAGATGAGTTCGATACCTGTTGGTTTGACGTAGCCCTTGCGCTGATGCCATCCCTCGTTCTCCCGACTGGTCAGTTCCATTTTACCGGGGGTGTCGAGGTACCAGAGCGAGGTGCCGAGCTGGCTTCGTGTGGCATCGGTACCGTAATTCAATAGAGTCTCCAGGTATGCCCTGTAGGGGTACAGGGTGTGAGAAGCACTCACTAGGTGATCATTGAGGAAGACGTCTACCTGGCTGAAGAGGGCGTGGAAGAAATGATTGCAGGGAGCAATCACTTCCGACGGTGCGGTACCATCGGATTTTACAATTTTCAAGACGAGACGTAGGTGACATCGGGACAGATCAATGTAATCGTCTGTTCCCTTCACGATGAATTCGAGTGGAGCATTACCTTCCAAGGAAGCCACAGGTAAATAATTGACATAGCAGCCTCTTTCTAATTGTGAGACTGTGGGAGGGATCAGAAACAGGTCCAGTTCTGAATTGGCACAGTCGCCAGAATCAGCGTGAATTTTCTGAATGCTCATGATGAAAACACGTCCTGCACAGTACAGTGTCTCTTCACTTTATGAACCTTGGGATGCTGACGGCGGCGTTTTATTCCTTTCCCTCCCTGCAGCTTTGAACTGGCACGCTGTAAGAGGTCGGCGCCCGCTTCACGGAGTCCCGCTTTGGCTGCAGATTTGAAATTTTGCCCCTGGGACATCTCTGAAACGAACCGTAGTCCACCCTTACGTAGGGTAGCCAGCGCAGGTCGTACGAGAGGGCTGATGAAACGTCCAATAGTTGTAAAGATGCTTCCTAACCCATCGCCTCTCTGATAACGAGGACCACGGAACACACCCTTCCCCGTTTGGCTCTTATAGTAGCTCACGTAGGCGTCTGCAGAAGGTGGAACGAATTTAACCCTCATGACGGAAATGTAACTTGACTAAAACTTTACCGAATTTAAAATGCAGAGGTTCTCCGGTGTCAGTACGAAGGAAGATTCTCACACTCTCGAAACTGTTCCTTGCAAGAGGGTAGTAATCAGGTTGCTGATACACTGCAACAATGGCTTCGTTATTACTGGTTCTGACGGCGGGGTTCACGACACGCAACAGTTCACCATGAGTATCACCTAACAACTGAGGCGCAATCAGGTCTGAATACAAATAAATACCATACATTCCTCTGTTCATATCGATGGGATAGTCACCCTGGACTTTATTCAGTGGTATATCTAATTTAGTGATTCCTAGCATGTCTCCTAATCCGGGGTTCGATCGAGGAAATTTAATGTAATGCGACTTGTCTGTATCCATCAATACGGTGTGATCTGCCTGTTGCTTGAAACGGTAAGCTTTTCTCAGCCTGTAGGGTAACATCTGGTTCATTGCATCGAATAATGATTCGGCTGTTTCGTATCGTCCGTGGGGTACCTTTCGTTCTTGGAAACTACCTGGGGGTATCACGTAGAAATAACATTCGTCATCTATGTCGAATGTTGGTGTATTGCAAAGTTTGCTGGCAAATCGTTGGTGGAAGGGTTTGTCAACTTCACCCTCCCCGATACACAGAAGTTTACCGAAATTCGTTTTAGGAAACATCAAACCGTATCCCTCACTCGGTTTGAATACCCAGTAACCGCTGTTATAGGAAACTATTATTTCTTTTGGGAGTTGGGTGGTGAGGAGAGACAACAGTTCCATTCGAGTTATTTTACCCGGTTTAAGTTTGATTTTCCTGTATTCTTCGGTGGGAGCGTAATATTCATACGTGTCATTAGAACCGTCCACATTGTACCAGCTCACGGGTAAGTGAACTTCTGCTAGTCCCACTTTCCATTTTCCGCTCAGTCTTAGGGGTTGTGCTAGACGAACCGTGAAATCAGTCTGCGAATTGTTTGGGTAAATATTCTGACTAGCCGTGGAGGGTAGGGTCAGGTAGAAACTATCCATTTTTTAGGGATCCAGGAAGGTTTGGGATAACCACGAAATTTGACCAGTGCCTTGTGACCTTTACGCTCGATTATTTTCTCGACCGTGTAAAGTTCGGGTTCTGTCACTTTTTGAAGTTCCGATTTATAGAATGTACCTTTCAACACTTCTCCCTCGGAATCCCGTATGACGTACACAGGGGGTTGTCGCTGTAACACCTTGTCAACTATAAATATTTCTTCGGTCCACAAATGCGTTCCTGCCTTCTTGAAGGGTACTTTTACACTGGCTAGTCGAACCGTGTCCCCCACTTTAAATGCTGGTTTTTCTTTTACTACGGTCGGATTGCGATAGAGTCGAACCCACACAACGTCTTCATTGCGTAAGGTCACGTCCTTGGGAGCCATATCGTGTGCACTGTGAGCGGTGGCATTGTATCCCCGTACAACGCGCGGTAGCACGTCCAGGTAGCGGTAGGTGTTATTGCGTGTATAATATCTCCCCAGTTTCTCGCGTAGGGTACGATTCCATCTCTCCACAAAAGCTGCTTTTTTGTCAGAGTAGGTGGCAAAGAACCGAATACCTTTCTTTTTCAGGAATTTCTGGAACACTCTGTTGGTAAATTCCGTACCCTGATCCGTATTTAAATTCATTGGAGACCGACCCTTGGAAAGGATTTTTTTGAAAGCCAATACCATTTCTTTCCCTGTTTTAGCCTTCATGGCAACCGCCCACCCGTACCTCGAGAACACATCGATGACTGTTAATATGTAGCGATACCCATCATTGAAGCGAGTTAGATTTTTCACCACCATGAGATCGGCTTGCCATTGTTCGTCTAACCCTGTGACGTAAACTTTGTTACGGGGGAACTTTCTGCGAACAGGTTTATGTAGCGTGTAGGCAGGTTGCTTTTCTAACCATTCACGGACGAGTTTGAGTGGTAGTCCCGTATTCTGAGCTAACTTTTTTACACTACCGAAACCTCTTTCGGGGTCGAAATAATGGGACTCCAAAGTTTTGTTTTCTGCTGCACCCAGACGTCGTACCCCACCAGGTTTTGCCATTGATGTAGCGAAAGTGTAACACCTGTCACTGTAGGAACGTCCCCTATAAACTGTCTGATGTCAACTGTTAAGTTACACACACGAATTTTGTATTCGTCGTCTAAGGCTTTTGACTCTCCACACTGAATATTTTTACTAGGAGCTACAATTTCTAATACAAGCACTGCTATCGTTAACACTGTCACGATTACACTACCCACACTAGCTAACACCTTCTTTCTCCTATCCATACCAAGACTAAAATGACATTGGATGAAAAGACAGACACATTATATAAGGTTACAATTATTTATTTAATTTATACATTTCATTTTTTGCCTCGTCGACAATAGCGTTATATTTTAGAGTGCAAACAAAACCAGAATCTACAAAATTCAACAGACCTCGTTTCCAGGCAGTATCCACAAATACCTGTGCTAAGGCATTAATGTCCAAGTCACCAGACCACCCTACGATGGTCGGTATTTTTTCTTCGGGTTGCAGTCCATCTAACGGTATCACACGCATAAGTTCTTGCTGAAAAATATTCATCAGCAGCTGGTAAACACAATCGGGACCGTGGAAAACAGGGCCCAGCCGGAAAGGACGAATTAATTGTGAATGTTCCATAATAGCCGTACGGAGTTGGTGATCTTTGGGAGTCCCGCACACGGCATGCACAATGCGCATCACCTCGTCTAAGTGAATAGCCAGCGTGAACCACTGTGAAGCATTCAGTGTTATACAACGTCTCACCACACGGAACTGTAGAGTTCTTTGGTCAGCGGATTCTTTGATGAATTCGACACAACGTTCACCATCCACAGTTCGATACATGTAGACACGTAAACCATGCGTCACGTACCATGTCTGTTGATCGGGGCCGATTTTCACTTGATCCTCTATGTGGGGGACCGTGGCACACAAAGCCTCCCATTCAGGTATGGAGAGGCTAACCCCCACAGGTGTAGGGTAGATGAGTTCACCATTTTCATATTTCTTGTAGCGACGTATGTGCACAGAAAACTTATTTTTGAACAGTGTAGGTACAATGTAAACATCTTCACCGAGACACCACGCATCTGGATTGCTAGGCTGCATCGTGAACAATGACGCACACAGCGCTCGCTCCCTATTTAACTAGAGAACCGCGTCACCTGGGGCGACCAATCAGGAATGATCTGATAAGCGAGTGTTTGTTGGGACATGTTCTCGACGACGATCGATCCATCCGAAGAAAGCAGCTGTTTCAGCTAAAGAGCAGTGGACGTCCTCTCCGGTGTGATATCCGCACTCGAACTCGGAAACTTTTGGGAGATCACAATATTTGGGACAGCCGTAAAGTTCGAGATTAACACTGGGCAGATTTAATTGTTCCAAGAGATTTCTTTCCACAGTACCTCCTTTGTAACCCACCACAGTAGCTTCTTCAGTACGTGCAAGTTTGTAAGCATATTTCACGATGTTAGGAACGTGATCTAACGACCACACCTTTTCACGAGGCAGAGGACGAAAGGGTAGGCCTAGCACATGTTTAGATACGTAGCTGACTGTCCTTCTGTCTTTTACTGACAAAGGTTGGTGTTGCTGAAGATTGAAACGGTAGACACCACATTTCCCATTCAGAGTTGCATATCCAAGTTCGCGCACTAGGAAACGACCATTTACACGGAAACCGTCGAGATCTAGAACCATACAGATGTTTTGCATGGTTGCACTAGTTCGAGTATCTGGAGACAAAAACACTTGACGTCTTCACACAGGCTACAGACGTCTCTGTCGTTTACGTCTCAGAGCCTGAACGACGTTCTGCGGTAATCCCGGGGGCCAGGTTTCGGGCGGCTTCATCACCAGAGGTCCACGTAGTCTTGTAGGTGGTGGTGGGGTAGTGTCCTCCACGACAACAGCCCGTAGCATCGGACCACCAATCCCAGGTCGCGGCAACATCTTAATAGTGACGGCTGGAGGTGGGGTTGGCGGTGGAGGAGGTGGCACAATCACAGGTCGACGTAGCAATCGACGAATACGCGTTCGAAAGTGTTGTGGATCACTCTCGTAGCCGGAGTCTACATCACTCGTCCAATTATGACCGAAATCCAAGTTGTCGTCGTCGTCCATAACGTGTGGCTCAGAATAAATGTCAAACCTTTTTCAGCGGTTATATACATCCAGAACCGTGACCTTGGGGTTTTACGAGGTCGTTGGAAAATTACGAGACAATTTCCGGTCGACTGTGACGTAGGGGTCAATTTCCGGTCGATTGCGACATAGGGGTCAAAGTTCAGAAGGCAGCGTGGCCCAGCACAGGTCAATTTCCGGTCGATTGCGACATAGGGGGTCCAAGTCAAGAAGGCAACGTGGACGATTGCGACATAGGGGGGGAAAGCACTGTGCAAAGGGGGTACCGTATAATGGCAACAAACTACTGGCCTGGATCTGAAGGAAAAAAAAAATCAAGAAGAGAGGGAAACAAGAAACACAATCGAGACTAAAGAACTTAAAGGAGGGGGGGGGGGGGGGAAGAGGCTGTATTTCCAATGCAATGTATCATTTTCCCTTCGTTTTATGTCTTTTAATTTTTTTGAAAAATTCATGAAACATAAATAAGTTGAATAATTTTTGATTCTATTAACCGTACTACGATAGTTTCTGAAAAGGAATAGGAGATGTCCCCCTCCCTAGATCTTGTCCTTGGACTCGAGTATGTAACCCTCCACCCATAAGACTTTTTAGGCACATTACTGATGATCTAAAATGCAAAATAGAACAGACTACTTTTTATTTAATCATTTGCTGAATTGAATCACTTACTCAATTACTTAACAATGTAGTTTATAAAAAATATAATGATACAAAATTTTATTCTTTTCACCTTTCCTAGTTTTAGTTGTTTGGTTCCAGTCAGCAATCTCTATCCGCTTATTTTTATCTTTGCATTCTTGCTCTTAAACTCTTCTTTTCGGCAATGTTGGTTTCATACCATTTTTGTCTCTCTTTCACTGTCTTCTTCCAGTGGGTTCTCATTTCCATATTAAATTTAGCCATCTTCCATTAGCCATCATAATCATAAGCCAACCTCATTTTGATAATATTTTTTACCACCTCCAATATTTTTATGTGATCTCTGATTGCTTCAGTTTCTTTATTTCTCATTTTATCTAGTCTTCGCTTCCTCGGCTATCTTTTGAAATATTCACTTCGGTTACTTTTATCTCAGATGCAAACCTTTCTCTCAAAATTATTTTTGATTCTTATGTTAGAGTACTCTCTACAATTGTGTTAAAAACTATTCTTTAAAACTCAATTCAGCACTCTTAGTGCTTTCTATTTTTGGTCCTCTATTTTAATAATCTTTCTTTATTTTTTTTTTTTCATCATACATTCGAATATTAATAACAGCGTTCTCTTTGTTGGATGTAAGAAAACTGGCATTAGAATCCAAAAAATGGAAATATTTAAAACTTTTTTTCTTTCTAAAATTTCTAATTGACATCTATTTCATGTAAAAAGACGTAATTCAAATAATTACAATTTTATGCCCGTTTTTAAATAGAAAACCAATCAATAGCTTTTTAAAGTTACTATTAAAAAATTAATATTAAAAAACTTTTCAAAAATTCACAAACATGCATGTTTTTTAAAAACTGTTTTGGGAAAGGATTTAAGAACAAAAGTCACAGGAGTCTGATATCTCGTGTTCAATGTGTGTCTGTAGCTCATGACCATATGGGTTTAGAGGCAAGGGAATGCTAAGCTTAATGAGAGGCAATTTATGGCGTGGAGGGGAGCTCTGTTGTGGTTAACTCCATTCTCCCTTCGGGTGAAGTAAGGGGGGACGACAAACTAGGAAGAGTCCATTTCAAAACTCGGCCGGTATGGTATTCTGAGGTACTTCGTTTTTCAAAAACCGTTTTTTAAAAATTTTTTATAAACTACGTTTTTGGTAGTGAAAGGGTTAATAATGATATTGCGAGTAGGACAACCGCAAAAGAATTTCTTTTCTATTAAAATTTATCCGAGTTATTTAAAATTAAACGCGGTAATAAAAACTCTTCTTATATCTTTAAAATTCAATAATTTAAATACGATTCATTCGCCATTTTCACTTCAACGGGGTAACGGAAGTCAACTTCTATTGGCCGACGAAAGCACGTGCCATGGTTTGACTCTCGCTACAATCATGAAGTATATATAATCAGTTAGAATATTCCTTTTTTCTTTCTGAGTCAAAAAATTGTTTTGAGTTCAGAAGGGTTGGTTAGCCCATGGTGTGCAAAAAAGTGCCGCTCAGAGGTAAAACAACCCAACCCGCAAAGGCTACGTATATGCATACTTAGCCAGAGTTTCAAATGATTTTTTCGTAATTTTTCCTCCGACCTTTAATTCAAAATATATAAATGATTTTAATTCTTTAAAGTGGAACTTTTCTGATATTTAGACACAACAATATTTACGCACAACAACTGCGTAAATAAAATACCCCCTCAAGCAGCTGCTTGCCACAGAGGTCTGACAGGAGCCTGTCAGTTTATGTGCCATAGTAGAAGGTCTGAGAGGATGGCAGGACCTCAGGAACGTGTACAGCAACTGTACACGCTCCAGTTACCGTTCACAGCAAACTGGAGCGTGTGCAGTTACTGCACACGCTCCAGTTTGCTGTGAACGGTAACTGCACACGCTCAGTATTTCTGTGAGTGGGCCCACACGATCCAGGTTTTTGTGAGCTCACACGATCCAGTGTAAATAAAATAAAAATAAATCCCCCCTCAAGCAGCTGCTTGCCACAGAGGTCTGACAGAAGCCTGTCAGTTTATATGCCAGAGCAGAAGGTCTGAGAGGATGGGAGGACCTCAGCAGAAAAACGACACATACATCCATGCCGTATCCGGGGCTCGAACCCAGGCCCCTTTGATCAGTAGCCAAGCGTGCTAATCATTCGGCCATTCTGGACGTGCATTCTTTCATTTTGCGTTATGATCTGTAAAGAGCAGCCCGACTTGACCACGCTCATGCGTCTGATGGTGTTAATCCTCAACGGTAAAATGAACCCCCGAAGGGAATGCTTATAAAGACTGCTCTTAATGGCTGCCACACAGTTTCGTCAACAAGCCTCCTCCCCCCCCCCCCTCCTCCAACAGTCTTGTGACGGCCTAGGACAGCTGTTTGCATTAAGCACTCACAAATGGTCATTGATGCTGCGAGTCATTCTCGTGGTGTAATTCGATGATTTATTCCTATCGCCTTTCTATCCATTTACAATGATGATTCAGATTTTTATGTGTCACTCGATCCATCGACTGCACATAGAGAATCATTCTTGCTTTTTTTTTTCTTTCGGGAGTTTTCTTTTCCAAACAAAAGATGCCATTCTTTGATTGCTTAACTGACTCTCTCTCCTCTCTGGGATGCTCAGCGCTTCGCCACTCTCGTGCTCCCAGATAAAAACTCCGAGACGAGATGCAACACGTCTAAATTGCTCGCAAGGAATCGCTCGCAGAGTGGGAAATTGCAGAAACGTCCAGACTCTTCAGGAATTAATTAAAGAAAAACATTTAAATGTGCCGTAACAATACTTTCATCAAAACCGAAGTTGCATTCTGGATGAATGGCTTCACGAAACATCGCAAAAAAGCGGAGAAAATATATTCCTTGAGGGTTGTTGGGTGAGGCTGAGCAGTGGTGTAAAGGGTTGGGTTGTTTTACCTCTGAACGGCACTTTTTTGCACACCATGGGCTAAATGGCCAGGTCACATGGACCCCGAAGGCTCAGAGAAGGTTGGGGGGGAGGGGACCCACTGGAACAACTGTTGGGAGACGATGGTAGCCTCCCGTCAAGGCCATCCAGCGTGTTCTTTAACGTGCACAGGGTATGGCTTTCCCGCACACGGGGCCACGGCTTAACCAACCAAGCCCATCGGTGTCCCCTACTGACCGTGGGCAGGGCGGGGAATTTTGCAGAGATAAATCTCAACGCTGACACAGCTGGGACTCGAACCTGGGAAGTACAGATTACGAGCCTGGCGCGCTACCGACTGAGCCACCCCCGCCCCTCTGTGTTCGGGATAACAGCTATCGCTATGCAAGTTCAAGAACACACTGGATGACCTTGATAGAAATCTTCCATCTGTGTCCTAACAGTTTTTTTTTTGTGTGTGTTTATACTCCTCCCCTATTCAGCTGTGAACTAATGGGGTCTTTGTGACCTGACCCTTTAACTCATTCTGTACAGAAAAGTGCCCGCTCAGAAGCAACCGAATCCAGTCGCAATTCTGTTTCCGTATTTCAAATGAGAAAGTGTTTGTTTACCACGAGAGACTTTTGAAGAAGAGTTGGGTAAAAACCTGCATCGTTTGCAGTTGTTTTTCCCTATCTTCGAATGGCGTTCGCTTGCCCTTCGCCGAGCGACGATGGCAGTCTGACGGGAGAGACAAGGACCACGAACACGGCAAGGGTGGGTCTCGTTCGCTCACTAATTACCACACGAAGCTGGCTTTCCAGGTGAACAACGATCGATGGCGGACACTTCCCAGCATTCCCTGCAAGTTGTTCGCGGATCTCCTGAAGCAACAGGAGCTCTCTTCGATGCTGCTCTGGCCTTTTCCTCTGCGAGCGCCGGGGCATAAAAATGCATTTAGCGAGTTCTTTCCTTATTTAGCTGTTCTTACCTCCCTCAGAGTTGTTGTTCTGCTAACATCTTCCTCCCAAACTTCTTTGCCTTTAATCTGTCTCTTTGTTTTTATCCTCACTGAATTAATTTCCCGGATGATTCAGTTGAATCCTGTTCATCCACGTCTATTGATAATTCTCATCGGGGAAGTTTATTTCCCATGTACGCGATGAGAAATTTTTGTTACGGCCACTTGAGCAAAGAGGAAATTTAAATATTTAATGTTGATCAAAATCCATGGGTCTTCGCAAAACTTGCCGAAAATGAAAAGATTTTAGAGAAAATACACACGATCAGGTCCGGATCTCGAAAAAAGATGTGGAAAGGACGGGGGGGGGGGTTATTTTACCTCTGAGCGGCACTTTTTTGCACACCATGGGCTAAATGACCAAGTCACAAGGACCCCAAAAGCTCGGAGAAGGTTGGGGGGAGGGGACCCACTGGAACAGCTGTTAGGAGACAGATGGTAGCCTCCCGTTAAGGCGATCCAGTGTGTTCTTTAATGTGTACAGAGTATGACTCTCCCGCACACGGGGCCACGGCGTAACGCCCCATCCGACGGACGGCGGCCTTTCCAAGTCCATCGGTGTCCCCAACTGACCGTGGGCAGGGCGGGGAAATTTTGCGGAGATAAATCTCAACGCTGACCCAGCTGGGACTCGAACCTGGGAACTGCAGATTACGAACCTGGCGCGCTACCGACTGAGCCACCCCCGCCCCAGGGGGTAGGTGAGCAAGAGACTATTTCCAATGCAGCATAACATTTCCTCTCCGTTTTAAGAATCTTTAAAACTATAAATATTTTAAAAATACCCATCTTCCCATATCATCCTAAAAACTAGAAAATAAATCTAAAGCATATCGATGGTGCAATCAGTTATTGAATTCGTATTCGCTTCAAAGGAAAATGAGGCGCCGATTGACCTACTCGACAAGATTGCCGGGCGCCCTATCTTCCTTTGAAGTGAATACGAATTCAATAACTGATCGCACCATCGATCTACACATTATAGGTTAATTTTCTACTTTTTAGATCGCATATAGGAAGATAGAGAAAAAAAAATATAATTAGATTAAAAAATTTAAAAAATACTTATCATTGAAAATACCTTCCTTCAAAAGTTTTCCTTTGATACATGACTCATAAACATCGACTCCATTTTCCCCTTCTTTTGGAGTCGTGTTTGAGGTAACCCGTGACATTGGAGACGTCACGAGCTTTAATTTCAGATATGACTCGTTAAAGTCAAAACCTGAGAAAATCCTCTCCCCCCCCCCTTTTATCACGGGGAGAATAATGGGGGAAGAATTGGAAATAGTTTACGACGGTCATCATATGAGCTTTCGTTTGACACCTGACTCATAACTATCGGAATATATGGCGCGGGGATGGCTCAGTCGGTAGCGCGCCAGGCTCGTAATCTGTAGTTCCCAGGTTCGAGTCCCAACTGGGTCAGCGTTGAGATTTATCTCCGAAAAATTCCCCGCCCTGCCCACGGTCAGTAGTGGACTCCGATGGGCTTGGAAAGGCCGCCGTCCGTCGGATGGGACGTTAGCCGTGGTCCTGTGTGCGGGAGAGCCATACCCTGTACACATTAAAGAACACGCTGGATGGCCTTGACGGGAGGCTACCATCTGTCTCCCAACAGCTGTTCCAGTGGGTCCCCTCCCCCCAACCTTCTCTGAGCATTCGGGGTCCTTGTGACCTGGCCATTTAGCGCATAGTGTGCAAAAAAGTGCCGCTCAGAGGTAAAACAACCCAATCCAATCGGAAGATATAGCAGAACGACTTTCACATTTCGCGTTTTTCAGGGGAGAAGAAAAAATGGAGGGTCAATTTCTAATATGACACTCCCCGCGTGTGAACCTTCACTTGACACATATCCTGCTACTCACCGCATTCGCGTTCAGCAGATTTAGCGGAACAATCGTTTTCATATTTTTCCTTTTTTACCTGAGTCGGAGACAGCATGAGGTCAGTTTTTTTCAGTTTTTTTACAGATTATGACACTGCGTCAGACGCTTTCATTTGGTCCATAAATCTTTTTTCAAAGTTTTCCATCGTTTTCGAAAGATATGGTGGAACAACATTTTGTCAAATCCACAAACCGAAAAATGTCAAAGCGAAAAGCATTAGGAAGATAAAGAATTAATTCGTTTTTATAAATTATTTTTATGCATTTTTTGTTTTCATTATGTAAAGCTAAGTATCAATATTGCCAAAATTATGTTTTTAAATAACTTGCATGATTTGGCCATGTTGCCCGTATGAATAATTATAGATTGGCGAATAGGGTTATGAACAGTGTGCCTAAAGGCCTCAGAAAGAAGGGGAGACCTAGGATGTGGTGGGCAGACAATATCAAACAGGACCTAGTTAGAATTGGTGTTCAGTGGCCAGATGCAGTAGATGTAGCTCAGGACAGACTTGCTTGAAGGACTAAATTGCACTGTCTGGTTGGACCTCCGTAGCCCAGGGCTGCTTGAGGAGGGGGAGGATGTTAACCTATATGAGCTTAGATGCTTTTGGGTTAATTAGAATATTACAAATCCATGCTGTAACGTTATTTTAATAAAATAACGATAATGTATAAAATATATTCTGAATTAAAAATGATTGACTGTTGGTGAAATTATTCTATTAAAAAGTAAAAATCCTTCAGATAACCCCTCCCCCGATTTTTCCTTCAAATTTTGCCACCACGGATGGTAACCTCCCGTCAAAGCCATTCAGCGTGTTCTTTAACGTGCACAGCGTATGGCTCTCTCGCACACGGGACCACGGCTTAACGTCTCATCAGATGGACGGCCATACAATACATTGCTGTCCCCTACTGCTCGAGGGCAGACTGGCGGAGAGAAATATCAACGATGGCACAAAGTGGGACTCGAACACCTATAAACCATAGATTACTAGATTGGTGCGCTACCCACTCGGTCACCCCCCCCCCTCCCACCACCATATAACACTTTCTGAAAGGTTGGGTTGGGTTGTTTTACCTCTGAGCGGCACTTTTTTGCACACCATGGGCTAAATGGCCAGGTCCAAAGGACCCCGAAGGCTCAGAGAAGGTTGGGGGAGGGGACCCACTGGAACAGCTGTTGGGAGACAGATGGTAGCCTCCCGTCAAGGCCATCCAGCGTGTTCTTTAACGTTCATAGGGTATGGCTCTCCCGCACACGTGGCCACGGTTTAACATCCCATCCGACGGACGGCGGCCTTTCCAAGTCCATCGGTGTCCCCTACTGAACGTGGGCAGGGCGGGGAATTTTGCGGAGATAAATCTCAACGCTGACCCAGCTGGGACTCGAACCTGGGAACTACAGATTACGAGCCTGGCGCGCTACCGACTGAGCCACCCCCGCCCCGCTTTCTGAAAGGATTACATGTGGTATTTAAAATTCGCTGGGGGGTGGGAGGAATAAAAATTCTATTTCGATAATTTCAAAACATTGTTTACTCGAACAAAGAGTACTAAAAAAGAATTTCTTAAAATGTTAGCATAGCAAAAGGAAATAAAAAAAATCTTTTGCTCAGGGGATCATCGGTTTCTCGACGGCTGATCAAACCAGTCTAACCACAGAAAAAGAACATTTTTTCCTTTTTTTCCCTTCAACCGTCTTCGTCGAATGAGTCCCAAAGAATGATGAAGGCGAAGGCTACGGACCACCTGGACTGTACAGAGATCCATTAACGACTTACAGTCGATTCAAATCGTCAGCAGATGCTTTCATGACAAGATCAAACGATCATGTATTCTGCACTAAGCCTTTATGCAAATAATCGACGATCAGAAGTCGTGGACGATGTAGCATTTGCAAGACTTGACCTTGAAGTCCTCTTTCACATGTCCGCTTGAACTGCGAACAGGTCATGACCCCTCGCTGCCGCTCTCCTTCTCAAAGAGGTCTTCTCTTAGTTTCCCTTCTATCCCACTGGGAATGGTAGAGTGGTCCTGCAGCTAGACGGCCCTCATTCGACCCCCCCCCCCCCCTCTTGCTAAATCTTCTCGCAGGCATAATAAAAACTTCGTTTATTCTCTATGCTAACACTCTCCAAGTATCTTAAAAAGAAGTCAAATAATTTTATTTAAAACTTTTTCTTGTTTGTGATTAATGCAGTATTGATTTAGCAAAAGAATTGTTTTCGGAAAACATATATGCAAAGTTTTTATATAACCGATGAATTGTCCCTAACTCTATGTTATAACAGACAGTATACGAGTCCAAATTCTTAATAGAATCCAGCGGAAGAGGCTATCCCGATAAGGAGAGATTAAATTGCTATTTCCAATTATGACAACGAGCCGAAACGAAGCTCATATTGGGATTGCAACCAGAAACATATTACTTCATCTGTAAGAGTTTGTATAATCGCATTGTATACAGTCACTCAAAAAAATATCCGAACTTTATGGTTGATTACAGAATTCAAAAAAAAATATCTGACAACGATTTTTTTTAGAAAGTGATCTGGCAACCTTCGTGTCACGTGACACGAAGGTTGCCAGATCATGGATGTAGAACTAAATTTAGATGTTTTACGCAACGCAAGCGGAAACGCAAGGGTACCCGCAACGTATGAATTGTTTTCTACTTTTAGCATTGCTTACTTTCTATAACATTCAACCGCGTACAAAAAATTCTTTACAGAATTATTTTTACCCGATGACAACAACTGACCTTGTAAAGCGTGTACTAACGAGAGGTCGCAACGCGAAATAAAATTTCATCAGCATGATGAGTCATTGGATCACACGTTCGCCGATAAATGGTGAAAAAGACGATTTTTAAAACAGTAGGAGTGTTTAACATTTGCAGATTTAAAAAAAAAAATGATTACTTCCAAATAATTAGCCGATTTTTCTTCCGAGGAAGAAATTGTTATCGACTGTTACTGCGGAGGGTTACTTCTTAGGAAGGAGTAATATTTTGCATCATATGTTGAGGATACAGCGGTAATAAGTATTAGGAATAAAAAAGTTTAAACTTGTGATCGCGTAACGGATTTACGGGAATTAAAATGTTTGTTTTATTGGTTCAATGCGGTTTAGTCAGAAGGGCTCTCAATGAGTGATCTCTGGACTTAGAGAAAAATTTCGAGATGTGTCCGAAAACTACAATCAAGAGTGCGAGTGTATTTAATTTACGAGGAAATAAAAATTCGCGACAGGAATTTTTTTAATAAAGGGGCGGAAAAATAAAATAAAAATTTAATGGACTTGCGTTACGGAACCAACAGAGTTGGTTTCGGCGTCAACCTTATGGTCTCTTCTGTTCTCATCACACCTCTAGTGGACTCTACGATGTTTCATGCACCGCAGAAAGTGCAGATTCTCCCTCCTCCTCCTCCAGCTGCTGCAAGGGGAAGAGTAGGGAATATTTTGCATGGGGAGATCCGGCGTTGATTAATTGCCAACTTAATCATTGACCTTTATCAGTCGTTTTTAAAACAGCCGAAGTTTTTGCTTATTGTCTCGATTATTATATATGGATAATGTTATACAATAATTTCTTAGGCAATAAATTTAATAGATTAATGTTAAGCATACATTTTTAAAGTAAAATTTAAATTCTGAGTGAGGATTAAATTAACAATCACCAGAGTGTGATGTGCGGCATGAGATTAACAGACGAATAGGTATTGCTGCCGGGACTTTTAAGAATCTATGGAGATTGTGGAGAAATAGGCGTATACACCTAAAGACTAAAATTAGACTGTATAATAGTTTGATTCTTTCTAGGGTTAGTTATGGTAGTGAAACTTGGACACTATGTAAACAAGATAACAGGAAACTAGATGCTTTTGATTCTAGATGCTTACGCAGTATCTTGGGTATTAGGTGGTTTAACTTTGTAACTAATGATGAGGTTAGGCAAAGGAGTCTGCAACCTCCTTTAAGCAGCATATTGTGCAGAGAGAGACTCCGCTGGTTTGGCCATGTTGCCCGTATGGATAATTATAGATTGGCGAATAGGGTTATGAACAGTGTGCCTAGAGGCCTCAGAAGGAGGGGGAGACCTAGGATGCGGTGGGCTGACAATGTCAAACAGGACCTTGTTAGAATTGGTGTGCAGTGGCCAGATGCAGCAGATGTAGCTCAGGACAGATATGCTTGGAGAATTAAACTGCGCGGTCTGGTTGGACCTCCGTAGCCCATGGCTGCTTGATGATGATGATGATGATGAGAGTGTTTTACTTCTAAGTCTACATAGAAGTAAAAATAAATGTTTATTACCATAAGTGTTGAACTCATATGGATTCGGGGCGGGGGTTGGCTCAGTCGGTAGCGCGCCAGGGTCGTAATCTGTAATTCCCAGGTTCGAGTCCCAGCTGGGTCAGCGTTGAGATTTATCTCCGCAAAATTCCCCGCCCCGCCCACGGTCAGTAGGGGACACCGATGGGCTTGGAAAGGCCGCTGTCCATCGGATGGGACGTTAAGCCGTGGCCCCGTGTGCAGGAGAGCCATACCCTGTGCACGTTAAAGAACACGCTGGATGGCCTTGACGGGAGGCTACCATCTGTCTCCCAACAGCTGTTCCAGTGGGTTTTCTCCCCCAACCTTCTCTGAGCCTTCGGGGTCCATGTGACCTGGCCATTTAGCCCATGGTGTGCAAAAAAGTGCCGCTAAGAGGTAAAACAACCCAACCCATATGGATTCGTAAAGAATGCAATACAGATAATTGTGCTGATGAAAAATTAGGATAAGGGAACCACATAAACTGAAGAATTGATAATACAAAACATCATTTTGCACGAAAATTACAATCGCACTTTTAAACAGAGTTAATTACCCCCAAATCAGCATTTTACAGGGTTGGGTTGTTTTACCTCTGAGCGGCACTTTTTTGCACACCATGGGCTAAATGGCCAGGTCACAAAGACCCCGAAGGCTCAGAGAAGGTTGGGGGAGGGGACCCACTGGAACAGCTGTTGGGAGACAGATGGTAGCCTCCCGTCAAGGCCATCCAGCGTGTTCTTTAACGTGCACAGGGTATGGCTCAGCCGCACACGGGGCCACGGCTTAACATCCCATCCGACGGACGGCGGCTTTTCCAAGCCCATCGGTGTCCCCTACTGACCGTGGGCAGGGCGGGGAATTTTGCGGAGATAAATCTCAACGCTGACCCAGCTGGGACTCGAACCTGGGAACTACAGATTACGAGCCTGGCGCGCTACCGACTGAGCCACCCCCGCCCCCAGCATTTTACAGATTTCTTAAATTGCATGCTACCATTGATGGGAGAAGATTAAAAAAAAATATGTGAATTTTAACCACTGGCAAATTATAAAAATAAGACGTGTAATTTTTTACCTGAGGGTCTTTCTGTAATTATCACCGATTTGTGTTCCTCCTGTCTTAACGAACTTGCTACAGAGCTTTGCTTAACGGAGCAACCCGCAGCAGTTTCAGTTCTTGCTTCTTCTAACCTGGCAACGAAATCTTTTTCTTTTTCCATTGCAGACGATTTCTTCTCCAGCAGACGCGATTTGCAATCAACTGAAACAATTAAGATGACAGCAAAACACAGAACAAAAGAGAAAAAAAAAAATCACGAGATTGATTAAAATTGAATCGCTTCCGAGATTGCCCCTTAAAAAAAAAATGGAACAGAAATTAATTGGCGAGCGCAAAGGCTAACAATGCAGTCAAATCCTTCAAAAAATTAGCACGATAGAAAGAACCAAATCAGCAAAAAAACATCATTTCTGTACAGGCGCATAACAGTGTCGTCGAACAGAAGTCGCTCAGCCAGGGTAAGGTGATTATACCTCGGCATCGCGGAGGGATGAGGAGGAAGAGTGCAGGGAAAGCATCCTCCGACATCTCCAGCTTCTCCACACACTTGGTTCATTTGTTGTTTCTGTTGTTGCAGCCGTGTTTCCCGCCCATTAGGAAGGAGAGGGGCTATGGTAAACATACAGCTGTTGCTGACACTTCATTGTGCATGGATCCTGCAATGCTCTCTCGTCTCTCGCTCTCTCTAGCTCCCTCGTTTCCCTCTTCCTTGCGCTTGCTTTCTTCCCACAGAGAGAAATCGCAAGCTCCAAAAATCTTTCCTAAAAAGATAGTCAGGAAAATGAACAAGGCAAATATCTGTTTTCTTGCGCAAAGAATTTGTTTCCATCGTTCCTGGAAAGAGTTACACTTCAGATAAATCCTTTAATGATACACCTCATAACGTAGGTTTTATAAAGATTTGGGCTTTTCTTCGGAGATTTGTTAAGATAGTGACAAATCTTCATTGCATTATTTTAATTTCAAAATATTAAAAAGAAGTTTTTCGTTTTCCTAGAGGAAGTAGATATATGGTAGCAACACTTTTGAAATAAAAAACCTTTGTGCGAACTACGGCAACATTAAATTAAAAGAGGCAAGAAAATCTTCTTGTTTAAATATTTCGCAACGATAAAGTAAGCCGATCTATTGGTACAGTCGCTCAAAACTCTCTGGCAACATTCGTGTCACGTGACACGAAGGTTGCCAGATCACTAATTTCTAAAAAAAAATCGTTGCCAGATATTTTTTCTGAATTCTGTAATCAATCATAGTGTTCGGATATTTTTTAATATATATAATGCGTATGAATATATAATGCAATGAATATGGAGCGTGTGCAGTTACCGTTCACAGCAAACTGGAGCGGTTGCGGTTAATGTTCACAGCACATTGGATCGTGTGAGCTCACAAAGACCTGGATCGTGTGGGCTCACTCACGGAAATATTGAGTGTGTGCAGTTACCGTTCACAGCAAACTGGAGCGGTTGCGGTTAATGTTCACAGCACATTGGATCGTGTGAGCTCACAAAGACCTGGATCGTGTGGGCTCACTCACGGAAATATTGAGCGTGTGCAGTTACCGTTCACAGCAAACTGGAGCGTGTACAGTTGCTGTACACCCTCCAGATATTTTTTCTGAATTCTGCAATCAACCAGTGTTCGGATACTTTTTTGAGCGACTGTACATAAGATTAATATTGCAAAAGTTCCGATAAAAAAGTCTTGATTATAGCGCTATTTTCATTTCGAGAGTTCATCGATTTAGCTCAAGTAGATTACCCATCGTTTCAGGAAAAGGCGACCTCTTTTCAAGGAAGGGGTTTTCCCCGTAGAAAAGGAGGGAACAGAAAGGAACGTGATCCCAGTTTCAAAATGGATTTCCTTCGGAAATGGCAATTGGGATCATTGAAGCTAAACTCCACTCCTTGTACGACACGACTCTGCCTCCTTCAATCTCTTTAGCGGCTTTATCAAACAAAGAGATAGATTCTCTCTCCTTAACCCCAAATTCCCAAAGTGGATCGAAAACCTTCGACGTTACAGGAGTTGGATTCCATTTCAGTGTCTCTTTTCCACATGCAGCCCAGGTTAACATCGGATAGGAAATTACCAGAGACAACGATAAGAAGGGACTTGGAGGCTCACTTAGACTTTTTGTAGGGAAGTTTGTCAGGATTACATAGTTATTGGTGGCGGGGGTGGCTCAGTCGGTAGCGCGCCAGGCTCGTAATCTGCAGTTCCTAGGTTCGAGTCCCAGTTGGGTCAGCGTTGACATTTATCTCCGCAAAATTCCCCGCCCTGCCCACGGTCAGTAGGGGACACCAATGGGTTTGGAAAGGCCGCCGTCCGTCGGATGGGACGTTAAGCCGTGGCCCCGTGTGCGGGAGATACATACCCTGTGCACGTTAAAGAATACGCTGGATGGCCTTGACGGGAGGCTACCATCTGTCTCCCAACAGCTGTTCCAGTGGGTTCCCTCCCCCAACCTTCTCTGAGCCTTCGTGGTCCATGTGACCTGGCCATTTAGCCCATGGTGTGCATAAAAGTGCCAGAGGTAAACAACCCAACCCAACTCTTTATCCCACTCAAACGTTGTTCTAAAATTCGTATCTTGCATTCAAATCGCAACTCGGGCATATGGATGTTTGTGAGGAATCCCCCCCCCCCCACTTCCTTACACCCGCCACGGGTCTTCTCTATTACTGCAAATGAATGCCTCAGGAAAAATTCAATTTATGATTTCCCTGAAACATTCCTGAATTAAGAGACAAGTCTCTAAGGAAGTCTCTTTGCTGGCAATGAGGAACAGAAATATTTATCATGCACCTCAGAAACTCACCATAAAAAAAGGAAAACCAGCAGCGAAATCTGTTCTGTGAACGTGTTGCAAAAATGTATCTGCAGCAGAGGAATGCGGTCTCCAAATTAGCAGCGGCGCTCTGCCATGTAATTATGTGATTTACTTTAAGTGTGGCCCGTGTTTCGCTTGGTCACAGGCAGTTGTCACGTGACTCTCGTGTCAGGCAAATGGCGGCCAATTTGCACGCGCAACAAGTTGTCCTGGACGACGACGACGCCAAGATCAGCGGTGGCGCCAACATTCGAGGTCTGCACGTCCTCGAAGCATCCATCTGATGGCTTCCTGCAAAATTATGACATCTGCTTCAATTACATTTCGAGACTGAAGTTCCAATCAGACGCAAACAGCCTTTGATTATCTTTACTTGCATATTAATAAGTTGCAAAAAAAACTATTTGTTAGGATTGCTTTTTTTAAACATTTTGGACTTAGTCACTCAAGTTTGATCGGTGCATGCTCAATCGCAATTACAATGGGAAATAAGACTTCTTGACTCTGCCATAGAGACAGTGACATATCTGCCAATGAGGATTTTTAAACGCAATTAACCCTTAATGCTCCGTCTACTTCTGTCGGCATCATCGTACTGAGTGAGGCCAGGTTGTGTTCTTTCAACCTCAGAGCGACTCTTGTGCACGCGATGGCTGTCCAAAGGACAGTCACTGCGTTAGCTTAGGGAATCCATTGGATAGATGTTAAGGGACAGAAGTAGTGAGTAAAGGAGAGTTCTGAGCCAGTGGCGGAGCTATGTTAATCCTATGGGCTCCGCCACCCGTGTGTTACAAGCTGGTGGCGGAGCACATTGGTCAGAATTCTCACTGTTTTAAAGACTGAAGTTGGACAATGGTGAATAGAATACCTCCCTCCAGTGATGTAATAATCTGAAATTATGTTATTCAGTTAAATTGCAGATAATCCATTCGTAATTTCCACCGACATCCATCTTGGTTTCCACAAACCCCGAAATTTTTTCGAGTCCACCATTTAGAAACCTGACATCACCACAAACTCCCGTGATTTTGCCGGTCGTCCACCATCTTGGTTTCTACCCTCATCCGAAATTTCCAAGTCCAGACTCCACCATCTTGGTTCCTGATGACACCTATTAGAAGTTCTACCTTTTAAAACATTTTTACCCAATAGTATTTTTTTCTTTTTCTGCAGGGCAGTCTTTTAAATCAGTTTCTGCGGGATAGTATATTAATCCGAAATTATATTATTCAGTTAAATTGGAGGTAATAATATGTAACAGATGGTATTGGATAACAACTCGGTCATAATTTCCAGAGAAAACTATCTTGGTTTCTACCCTCATCCGAATTTTTTTCTAAGTCCAGAGCCGCCATTTTGAATCCTGACGTCACACGAGCCGTGTGACTCATCTCGAAGTTAACAACTCACATGGTCTCAGAATTCTCCATCCTAATTATGGAGCCATCTAGTGTTTAATGAACGTACCCATATTTGAAAAAAAAAACTCTCCCCCAGGCGGGTTTTGAACGCGTTATCTTATGGGGCAGAAGCTTAATCTGCGTGTTAACGCACCCGGCTATAGCTTATTCCTTACGCGGGATGCTTAGATGTGTCTGAAGTGGGGATAAGGGTTCTTTATTAAACAATCTCGGTTGGTTCTATTTCCTTCACGAGTTTTATATTGATGTATTTTTACTAACATCTTTTTATTTTTATTAACGTATGTTTTTTTTTTTTTTTATTTTTATAACCAGCGTATTTTTATTTTTTTTAATTCGTGATTATCCTCGTAAATCAACCCCACATATATTTCTATACTTTAATGCGGTAGTTGTATATTTCATGTATTTATTCCCTATTATTTAAACATTTATCCATAACTGATATCCCCTTTATTAATATGCAACCTCTTTATTAAACACTTATAAAAAGTTCCATCTCATCGCACGGCTAACCTCGTAATTTCCACCCTCAAAATATATAACTCCGGCTAAACTTTCGGTGGTAACCCTTCTCAGAACGGCTGATGCAATCCACCAAACAATTACAAAGTCCCATATTCATATAATTCTAAGTCCTGCAACGTGTATTTCGCAACAAACGTTCGGTACCTCACACCTACAGATGACCACGTTTTACTCTCGGATGGTTTTACAAACTTAAAGGCCTTACATATTTACAAATAAAATATATTATTCCAAACGCAGGAATCACACATCTCTGTATCATAATTCGTACTTTTTAAATATCTACATATTTTAATCTTGCATGTTCATGCCAGTGGTCTTATCGGTTCATTGCTAAAGGGTGAGTGGATATTGAACTCGGATGAACGCTATTTGCTACTGATTAATAATTTCCTTCATTTAATGCAAGAGTTTGGGTAAATAATTCTTTGAACCAAATGGTGCCACTATCTTTTTTTTTTATTTCCTCCTAAAAATCATTAACTTTCATACTAAACCATTTCAAAATAAACATCGTAAACGGTTTTTAACATAGTCCTGTGTAAAGTGTGTGTGTGTGTGTGGGGGGGGGGAGTAGTCCATACTCTGAATAATTATTATCTGCGTATATGGATATACTTTTCCCATTCTGCATCAACAGACCAAGCAATAAATTTATATCTCTCACTTTTTTATTCTCAAGCACGTTTCATAGGAAGACATCACAGTAATCATTGCTTGAAAAAATAACTGTTTTCAAAAAGTACCATTTATCGAGCCCATATTCTGCCGGTGGCTGATGTTTTCCCTATCATTCTGCATTTTCACAGAACCACGATTTATTTAGAGTCGTCGGTATCATAAGCATTATTTCAACAATCTGAGAACAGTCCTACCATTTACGCAACATAAAATAAACATTTTTTTCAAGTTCACTTATTCCCTCTGTATAATTATTAGTGGTATATTTCATTAAGAGTGATTTTTTTTCTTCATCACATACCCCTCCTGCGGACCACGTTTTATTGACATTTGCCAATAATCTGAGAATTAAACATAGCAGTAATGAATATATTATACAACGGGTTTTGCACTGTTTGCTCTGTATAATAATTATCAGCGTTGTTTATTTGGAAATACTTCCCCACTCTGTGAAAACAGTCCACGCAATATATTTTTAACCTCTTCCCAGTTTTACCACGTTTCATAGACAGTAATAAAAGTTTTAAGTTCCGAATAGGGCATTACACTCCTTGCTCTGAAGGAGGACTTTTTTTACTGCTTATCTTACTCATCATGAGGGACCACGTTTCATTGACGGATGACACCACGTAGGTGACCGTGAAAATGTCTGTAATATTACTCCATATTGGGAATTCCTTGCTTTTGTCGGTGGCTGAATTCACTCGTGCTGTGTTTAAAAATATTTATACTCGTCGGGCTGTATGAAATGTTTACATTGTATCTCACACTTCCTTCATGTCTCGCTAGGAAGCATGTTTTAATGACAGATGGTACCGTGAAAGTAACCTAGTAATTCTATTTTTCCATAATGGAATTTACGCTCTTAACTCTGTATAATGCAGATCGCAACAATATACTAGTAATATACATTATTTCTCATATCTGTGAATCACATTCTTCGCATATCTGTCTAATACCATTCTTAGCCTCAAAAAAAAAACACTCTGAATGACCTGGACAATAGGATTTCTCTCCTAACAGCGGTCTAGCACCCTTTCTCTATCGAACTATGAGCCCTTTGCTACAAGTACTAGGCAATTTAATTAAATTGAATGCATAAAAGACCCCTCAGAATTGAGAAACCAACGAAATGGTTGTTAAAATTGCTTTGAAAAAAAAACAGTAAAATGAATGGCAGAATATTTGTAAATACGCACACATTGCAATTGTTGGTAGAAAGACACTATATGCAGTGAATTTGGAATAACAGTAAATACGCACACACTGCAGTGGATGGAAGAATATTTTCAAAATTCTTCTAAGTGGAAGGCATTCCAGCATATTTTGAAGGTATTCTATCATCTCCAGTACATTTTATTTGATTATGTATGCTCATACGTATTAGTTTACGTAAAAAAAAATAGTTCCAACACGAATGTGTGTTAATAGAGGACAATAGTCAAATACAATAACCTACTATAAAAAAATAATACATAAGTCTCTCGCGAACGTACCCTCTCAACATACCTGGATTAATCCAGCGAAATGAGAAAGCTTCGACGTAACATAAAAATCCACCTAACTATGCTTTGATATATATGTTCTGATCGGGTCTCTGTACTTATGCCGTTGTTCTCAGGTAGAGCGTACAAGAAGCGACGTGTCTTTGCAAACTAAGAGCGTGAAAAAACCCTTCACTCCCGCTTCGACTCTGTTCACGTGATCTGCTGAAATGACACATCACGGCAACAAGCTGGCCAGTTTGTTGGCTACTGTCATTAAAACAAGCTGGCCAGCTTGTTGGCGTGATGTGTCATTTCAGCAGATCACGTGAACAGAGTCGAAGCGGGAGTGAAGGGTTTTTTCACGCTCTTAGTTTGCAAAGACACGTCGCTTCTTGTACGCTCTACCTGAGAACAACGGCATAAGTACAGAGACCCGATCAGAACATATATGTCAAAGCATAGTTAGGTGGATTTTTATGTTACGTCGAAGCTTTCTCATTTCGCTGGATTAATCCAGGTATGTTGAGAGGGTACGTTCGCGAGAGACTTATGTATTATTTTTTTATAGTAGGTTATTGTATTTGACTATTGTCCTCTATTAACACACATTCGTGTTGGAACTATTTTTTTTTACGTAAACTAATACGTATGAGCATACATAATCAAATAAAATGTACTGGAGATGATAGAATACCTTCAAAATATGCTGGAATGTCTTCCACTTAGAAGAATTTTGAAAATATTCTTCCATCCACTGCAGTGTGTGCGTATTTACTGTTATTCCAAATTCACTGCATATAGTGTCTTTCTACCAACAATTGCAATGTGTGCGTATTTACAAATATTCTGCCATTCATTTTACTGTTTTTTTTTCAAAGCAATTTTAACAACCATTTCGTTGGTTTCTCAATTCTGAGGGGTCTTTTATGCATTCAATTTAATTAAATTGCCTAGTACTTGTAGCAAAGGGCTCATAGTTCGATAGAGAAAGGGTGCTAGACCGCTGTTAGGAGAGAAATCCTATTGTCCAGGTCATTCAGAGTGTTTTTTTTTTGAGGCTAAGAATGGTATTAGACAGATATGCGAAGAATGTGATTCACAGATATGAGAAATAATGTATATTACTAGTATATTGTTGCGATCTGCATTATACAGAGTTAAGAGCGTAAATTCCATTATGGAAAAATAGAATTACTAGGTTACTTTCACGGTACCATCTGTCATTAAAACATGCTTCCTAGCGAGACATGAAGGAAGTGTGAGATACAATGTAAACATTTCATACAGCCCGACGAGTATAAATATTTTTAAACACAGCACGAGTGAATTCAGCCACCGACAAAAGCAAGGAATTCCCAATATGGAGTAATATTACAGACATTTTCACGGTCACCTACGTGGTGTCATCCGTCAATGAAACGTGGTCCCTCATGATGAGTAAGATAAGCAGTAAAAAAAGTCCTCCTTCAGAGCAAGGAGTGTAATGCCCTATTCGGAACTTAAAACTTTTATTACTGTCTATGAAACGTGGTAAAACTGGGAAGAGGTTAAAAATATATTGCGTGGACTGTTTTCACAGAGTGGGGAAGTATTTCCAAATAAACAACGCTGATAATTATTATACAGAGCAAACAGTGCAAAACCCGTTGTATAATATATTCATTACTGCTATGTTTAATTCTCAGATTATTGGCAAATGTCAATAAAACGTGGTCCGCAGGAGGGGTATGTGATGAAGAAAAAAAATCACTCTTAATGAAATATACCACTAATAATTATACAGAGGGAATAAGTGAACTTGAAAAAAATGTTTATTTTATGT
Source organism: Ryuthela nishihirai (assembly GCA_038380435.1). NCBI lineage: Eukaryota > Metazoa > Arthropoda > Arachnida > Araneae > Heptathelidae > Ryuthela > Ryuthela nishihirai. The sequence goes on along the minus strand of JAWZYU010000019.1, from coordinate 64,521,531 downwards.
TGCGTAAATGGTAGGACTGTTCTCAGATTGTTGAAATAATGCTTATGATACCGACGACTCTAAATAAATCGTGGTTCTGTGAAAATGCAGAATGATAGGGAAAACATCAGCCACCGGCAGAATATGGGCTCGATAAATGGTACTTTTTGAAAACAGTTATTTTTTCAAGCAATGATTACTGTGATGTCTTCCTATGAAACGTGCTTGAGAATAAAAAAGTGAGAGATATAAATTTATTGCTTGGTCTGTTGATGCAGAATGGGAAAAGTATATCCATATACGCAGATAATAATTATTCAGAGTATGGACTACTCCCCCCCCCCCCCCCACACACACACTTTACACAGGACTATGTTAAAAACCGTTTACGATGTTTATTTTGAAATGGTTTAGTATGAAAGTTAATGATTTTTAGGAGGAAATAAAAAAAAAAGATAGTGGCACCATTTGGTTCAAAGAATTATTTACCCAAACTCTTGCATTAAATGAAGGAAATTATTAATCAGTAGCAAATAGCGTTCATCCGAGTTCAATATCCACTCACCCTTTAGCAATGAACCGATAAGACCACTGGCATGAACATGCAAGATTAAAATATGTAGATATTTAAAAAGTACGAATTATGATACAGAGATGTGTGATTCCTGCGTTTGGAATAATATATTTTATTTGTAAATATGTAAGGCCTTTAAGTTTGTAAAACCATCCGAGAGTAAAACGTGGTCATCTGTAGGTGTGAGGTACCGAACGTTTGTTGCGAAATACACGTTGCAGGACTTAGAATTATATGAATATGGGACTTTGTAATTGTTTGGTGGATTGCATCAGCCGTTCTGAGAAGGGTTACCACCGAAAGTTTAGCCGGAGTTATATATTTTGAGGGTGGAAATTACGAGGTTAGCCGTGCGATGGGATGGAACTTTTTATAAGTGTTTAATAAAGAGGTTGCATATTAATAAAGGGGATATCAGTTATGGATAAATGTTTAAATAATAGGGAATAAATACATGAAATATACAACTACCGCATTAAAGTATAGAAATATATGTGGGGTTGATTTACGAGGATAATCACGAATTAAAAAAAATAAAAATACGCTGGTTATAAAAATAAAAAAAAAAAAAACATACGTTAATAAAAATAAAAAAATGTTAGTAAAAATACATCAATATAAAACTCGTGAAGGAAATAGAACCAACCGAGATTGTTTAATAAAGAACCCTTATTCCCACTTCAGACACATCTAAGCATCCCGCGTAAGGAATAAGCTATAGCCGGGTGCGTTAACACGCAGATTAAGCTTCTGCCCCATAAGATAACGCGTTCAAAACCCGCCTGGGGGAGAGTTTTTTTTTTCAAATATGGGTACGTTCATTAAACACTAGATGGCTCCATAATTAGGATGGAGAATTCTGAGACCATGTGAGTTGTTAACTTCGAGATGAGTCACACGGCTCGTGTGACGTCAGGATTCAAAATGGCGGCTCTGGACTTAGAAAAAAATTCGGATGAGGGTAGAAACCAAGATAGTTTTCTCTGGAAATTATGACCGAGTTGTTATCCAATACCATCTGTTATATATTATTACCTCCAATTTAACTGAATAATATAATTTCGGATTAATATACTATCCCGCAGAAACTGATTTAAAAGACTGCCCTGCAGAAAAAGAAAAAAATACTATTGGGTAAAAATGTTTTAAAAGGTAGAACTTCTAATAGGTGTCATCAGGAACCAAGATGGTGGAGTCTGGACTTGGAAATTTCGGATGAGGGTAGAAACCAAGATGGTGGACGACCGGCAAAATCACGGGAGTTTGTGGTGATGTCAGGTTTCTAAATGGTGGACTCGAAAAAATTTCGGGGTTTGTGGAAACCAAGATGGATGTCGGTGGAAATTACGAATGGATTATCTGCAATTTAACTGAATAACATAATTTCAGATTATTACATCACTGGAGGGAGGTATTCTATTCACCATTGTCCAACTTCAGTCTTTAAAACAGTGAGAATTCTGACCAATGTGCTCCGCCACCAGCTTGTAACACACGGGTGGCGGAGCCCATAGGATTAACATAGCTCCGCCACTGGCTCAGAACTCTCCTTTACTCACTACTGACAGACAACAGACAGATGCTTCCTTTCAAGGGTTGTGTTGGGTTGTTTCACCTCTGAGCGGCACTTTTTTGCACACCATGGGCTAAATGGCCAGGTCACAAGGACCCCGAAGGCTCAGAGAAGGTTGGGGAAGGGGACCCACTGGAACAGCTGTTGGGAGACAGATGGTAGCCTCCCGTCAAGGCCATCCAGCGTGTTCTTTAACGTGCACAGGTATGGCTCTCCTGCACACGGGGCCACGGCTTAACGTCCCATCCGACCGACGGCGGCCTTTCCAAGCCCATCGGTGTCCCCTACTGACCGTTGGCGGGGAATTTTTCGGAGTCCTTTCAAGGCACTCTAGCGATTCTTTCACTAGCACTGGGTTCATTCTTCTCAGCGACGTTACAGCTTAAAGTGGGCATAGTAAGGAATCGAACTTGAGAACGTCATGTTAATATTTTTGCCGCCCTACCGGCGACCCCCCCCCTCTAAGTGTCAAAGTCTTTGAATTTTTGCCGCCCTACGGCGACTCCCCCCCTCGCAGTATCGAAGTCTTTGAATTTTTGCCGCCCTACCGGCCGACTCCCCCCCCCCCCCTAGCAGTGTCGAAGTCTTTGCATTTTTGCCAGCTAGCTCCCAATGTGCAGTAGAAGGGTTACTCATGGGTAAACATAGTTTACGTTGCGTTTACAATATTCCTCATCTCCCGAATTCAGCTGTTCGAAAATTTCTTCCTTCATTCTGTGTTTTCTTCATTTTATCGCTTTCATTTTTTTTTTGTGTATGTTCTTCTGTTGTGGCTGTTTTTGTATTGGAAAGAAAAATTCCTTAAAGATACATTATAGACTGAAAGTACATAATTATATACAGGGTGTCTCAAAAATATAGATACAAACTTTTAGGGGAGGTAGGTAACATCTAAAGGAATGAGAATTGCATAGGAACCCTGTCAGGCTAGAGGCCTTTTTAGATTTTTTTTTGTTCAGGCTATGTATATTTATTTTGGAATTCGCCAAAATAGTCATATGCTACGGGGAGGCTCTCTGTCCCGGCCATCTGGGAAGTTAATTACAGTAGCAGTGTACAGGGAACGGCTAGCGTCCGCTGACAAGTGACCCGGGTCCCTGAGGGCTAACGGACGCCCAGATGGTGATACAGAGGAAGAAAGGAAGAAAGGGTTTGGCAACGATGAGAACGGGAGAGCCGGTCTAGTTTCGGGAGGAGACGGACGAGAATTGTTAAAGCTGGGAAAAATGCCGACTGGTAATAGCGGCATTGGCTCTGTAAATACAGCTGAACAGGCATAGTAAGCTGGTGCTGTTGTAATCCATGTAATTGAGCATATGTCCTCGTCCAGCAAGTACGTTGGAAGGTTAAATAAATCTTTGTTATTTTTAAGTAAAGCCTGAAGTTGGACTAATTTATTGGGGAGGAGCCTCAGTATCGAGTCTCTGCAATTGTGAATAAACCGTTTGATTCTATCCGAAAGACTCTTTCACCCGTCGTGTATAGCGATCGAACCGAGGGACCGACAAACGAAGAGTTAACATCACAAAGTGGCGCAGTCGACAGTACGCAACAGAGGTGAAAGTAGCGGCGAAGGTGACGGAAGAGTCCCGACATCCATTGTGAGCTGACCAGAACAAGGCTGATACTGCCAAGAGTGTCCTGCGGTGTGCTTCAGGCGATAGAGTAGCTGTGAAGGTATCTGAAGAATCGTGCATCACGTTCGAACTGTGGAAAAAGCTGTGAAGGTGACGGAAAAGTCCAACATCCACTGGGAGCTGACCGACGCAGGGCTGATACTGCCAAGAGTGTTCCGACTGTGTGCTTCAGGTAGCAGACTGACGAGGCGGTTCGTTCCTGTCATCACATCGGAGGTAAGTATCCTCTTACTCTAGGGGAAGGTAGTTAGATACGGCAGAGGCCTGTACGAGCTAAAATGGAGCTTAGGAGCTGTCGCGATAGGGAAAGGGATGAGTTAAGTCGAGGTTACACAGACAGGGATAGCGCGCAGGGTGGTTATTCAGGGAATGATCTGGAAGGCGAGGAGGTGACAATAGACAGAGAGTCTGATGCTGCGATAGACATGAGAGGGGTGAGGGATTATGACGATGACAACGATGCGGATATGCTGCAGAGCGGGACCAGAAAGCAGAGAGCTAAAGAAAGGATTGGATATGATTTTGAATTAGAGAGGATGAGGTTAGAGATGCAACTGAGAAGGGAAGAGAGAGAGGCAGCAGAAAGGGAAAAGGAGAGAGAGGCAGCAGAAAGGGAAAAGGAGAGAGAGGCGGCAGAAAGAGAAAGAGAAAAGGTGAGAGAGCATGAGTATAGAATGCTGGAACTGCAAATGAGGAATGCAAACGAGGAGAGGGGTGATGTGCGAACGGTGGCAGTTTCTAGTAACCCAGCAGATGCGCGGCTGGCTAATTATATAAAATTATTGGGAAATATGTTAGCTGGAAGCCCTAAAAACCCAGATGAAGTGATAAATCTCTTTGAGACAGCGGAAAGGGGTTTTAAGATATATGAAGTTCCAGAGGAATTTCAAGGCAAAGTCATCATTTCTTTTCTAGATGGTAATTATGCAAATCACGTTTTTCGAAAATTAAGTGCAGAGGATTTTGTTTATTATAAGAAAGTTAAAGAGGCTGTATTAAAAGAGTTTAAGCTCACTCCCTCTGCGTACAAGAGAAAGTTTGAAACTATCGCGAAAGAACCGAATGAGTCATATAATCAGTTAGCCTCGAGACTCAGAAATAGCTGGGATTACTACGTCCGCAGTAGGAAGGTGACAAAATTTGAGGAGCTTATGGACCTGATAGTGTCGGATAGGTTACGTGATAGCCTTCCTCAAGACACTCATGCTTACGTAGTACAGAAAGAGGCGGAGTCATGGGCAAAAGCAGACGAAATAGCCACGTGGGCAGAAATCCATCTAGCCAGTGTAAACGGAATGGAAGAGGTCCTAACTTTTAAAGAGGTAAGGCATAGACAATATGCAGAACGTGTTGTTTCCCCCCAGCAGAGGATAGACTCAGAGAGGAATTATTCGAGCAGAAGGTATCAATCGGCAGTAAATTTAGCTGAATATAGAAATGTCCCAAAAGTAAGGAGGTGCCATAAATGTAGATCTGACGAACATTTGATGAAAGATTGCCCACTGAGAACTGGGGACTGTGAGAACCGAACTCAGGTGTACCAAGTTAGCACCTTGGATCAGAATTCTAAAGATGTTTGTGAGGCAACAATAGGAAGGGTTACGACGCATAAAAAGCCAAGTCCAAACAGTCGAGTAATGGGACAGGGAGAGATACGTATCCCAGTAGATTATGAAGAGGTTCGAATCAGATGTGGCAACCGGACAGCTAGAGCAGTCGTGGATTCGGGGGCAGAACTGACAGTAATCAGAAAGGGGATGCTGAAAGAAGAAAAGCACCCGGTAAAAGACCATCTGTTGTTGCATGGGCCGTTTGGTGATGCCATAAGGGCAGAGGTAAAAGAGCTGCCTTTAAGTTTGATTGAGGGTACAGACAATAGCACTGTGAGTGGCGGAGAAATTAAAGTGCTATGCGCAGTAGTAGCAAAGCTGCGGAAGGAGGTACTTCTGAGTGTGGAAGCATATGGTAAGTTAATTAGAAAGAAGGAGAGAAGGCCTGTAACTGGTAACCTCAGGAGGAAAATCCACGAGCCGTGGGCCAATCGAGGAAGCTACTATGAAAGAGGTAGAGAAATTCCAGTTAGTAACAGGGAAATGTATGCTCCATGGAGACCGTCCAATCAGCGCCATCCTATCTCCCAGCCCAAACATGTGCAGCAATCTGTCAGACTCGATGTCTACGATGATCAAAATTATGCAGGGGAGGGAGCGAACATGGCAATTGGAGGTAACAATGGGTCAGGCCGACGCCAATGTCGACGACTTTCAGCCTGTAGAGTCTGAGGGTACGTACGGGAAGGTGATATCTAAGTAGTCACGAAAGGTGTGCATAGCCTTTCACATGGGAGGTCACCTGTGGACGAATGAACACCGCCAGTACGGCATACCTTCGTCAAAGACAGTTTTTAGTGAGATAATTAATTTATAAACTGTGTACTCTCGGACAACTACTTTAGTCAACAGGTTTTTTTTTGTTTGAAGCAAAAAGACAATTTTTAGACTCAGTCAGCGGAAGTATACCTAGAAGTTATTTTATATGTAAGTGTAGTGTACATAGATGTGTAAAAGAGGTGCCAATTCGCAGAGAATTGATAGAATTCATGAAGCAACTTAGAACTCTGAATTTTATGGCATTGAACTCTAAGATTAATGCGAAAGTGAACTCTGATTTTCAGCATTCAACTTGACTTTTTAGTCAGCAGTTAACAGGACTAACTACTGACTTCTGGCAGGGAGGTGTCAGGCTAGAGGCCTTTTTAGATTTTTTTTTGTTCAGGCTATGTATATTTATTTTGGAATTCGCCAAAATAGTCATATGCTACGGGGAGGCTCTCTGTCCCGGCCATCTGGGAAGTTAATTGCAGTAGCAGTGTACAGGGAACGGCTAGCGTCCGCTGACAAGTGACCCGGGTCCCTGAGGGCTAACGGACGCCCAGATGGTGATACAGAGGAAGAAAGGAAGAAAGGGTTTGGCAACGATGAGAACGGGAGAGCCGGTCTAGTTTCGGGAGGAGACGGACGAGAATTGTTAAAGCTGGGAAAAATGCCGACTGGTAATAGCGGCATTGGCTCTGTAAATACAGCTGAACAGGCATAGTAAGCTGGTGCTGTTGTAATCCATGTAATTGAGCATATGTCCTCGTCCAGCAAGTACGTTGGAAGGTTAAATAAATCTTTGTTATTTTTAAGTAAAGCCTGAAGTTGGACTAATTTATTGGGGAGGAGCCTCAGTATCGAGTCTCTGCAATTGTGAATAAACCGTTTGATTCTATCCGAAAGACTCTTTCACCCGTCGCGTATAGCGATCGAACCGAGGGACCGACAAACGAAGAGTTAACATCACAAACCCATAACCGGAAACGTCATGGGGAAAGTGGTAGCAGACGTACAAGATCTGAAAGGACACAAGACAGTGATTAATGGGAAAACATTTATTGGACATAATTATTACAAATGGCGTACTAGATAATACATTTCATAATGTTACAGCTCTTAATGACCCATAATCGCACAAATTTTGATGCGCACGCGCAAACAAACGGTGGCCCGGTACCTGTCTGTGTGGGAAGCGTTCTTGATACATTCGTTGAGCGGCTCGTCCGTTGCCCTCAGCTATTCCATACACTAAGTGCATGTCTGCCAGCTCCCTGTTCGAATACCTTTGCATGCTCTTCGTCAGCCGACTACCGCTCGAATGAGGAAATCCGAAATTTCCCCTCTAGCGCACTGATGAACAGCGCCGCCTATTGATTTACGGTGACGTTTCCGGTTATGGGTTCCTATGCAATTCTCATTCCTTTAGATGTTATCTACCTCCCCTAAAAGTTTGTACCTATATTTTTGAGACACCCTGTATATTGAAAGCACAATTTATTATACACACAGCACACATCCACAAATCTGCCCTCCTACAATAATGTGGACTATTTATAGGTCAGACATCTACTTCCTGTATAGCGTACCTCTGCGACTGTTATGATGAGTAATCATGGCGATCTCAGCGACTTCGTTCATGGGCAAATAGTCAGTGCTCTGCGCGGCACTTTTTTGCACACCATGGGCTAAATGGCCAGGTCACATGGACCCCGAAGGCTCAGAGAAGGTTAGGGGAGAGGACCCACTGGAACAGCTGTTGGGAGACAGATGGTAGCTTCCCGTCAAGGCCATCCAGCGTGTTCTTTAACGTGCACAGGGTATGTCTCTCCCACACACGGTGCCACGGCTTAACGTCCCATCCGACGGATGGCGGCCTTTCCAAGCTCATCGGTGTCCCCTACTGATTGTGGGCAGGGCGGGGAATTTTGCGGAGATAAATCTCAACGCTGACCCAGCTGGGACTCGAAACTGGTAACTACAGATTACGAGCCTGGCGCGCTACCGACTGAGCCACCCCCGCCCCACGAGGATGATGGGGTGCTCCATATCGCGACTAAAGAACGTATGGGATTTCCGCGCGGCCATTGCACGTGTGTACCAGGACTAAATCAAAGCCAACAAAGCCTGCAGCTGTGGGGAAAAATGTGGCTGTAACTGGTCGTTGATGTTGTAGGTGAGAGCCACCTCTCCCTCATTGTATAACCAGAATGAAGGGCCACAGTGCAGATGATAATGTCTGCATTCAATGATGGGCAGCTGCAAAAGCTTGTGTGAGGACCATTCAACGTATGATGGCACAACTGGACTATGGCATAAGACGCCCACATTGAGTACCCTTGTTAACAGCACGTCACTGGGTTAAGAGGCTGTAGTCGGTGAAGGAAAATTGCCAATGGGCAACAGACGACTGGAAATGGGTGGCTTGGTCCGACTAATCGAGGTGGCAACACATCGACGGGATGTGTGTGCGCAACGTAGACCACATGAAGCCATGGACCCCAACTGCCAAGTGGAGTATTACAGGTTGGAGGAGGTGTAATATTCTGAGTTGTGTTTACGTGGGCCACCTTGGGGGCTCCCTTATACCTGTTGAGATCACCGCACAAGATTGGGGCGGGGGGTGGCTCAGTCGGTAGCGCGCCAGGCTCGTAATCTGTAGTTCCCAGGTTCGAGTCCCAGCTGGGTCAGCGTTGAGATTTATCTCCGCAAAATTCCCCGCCCTGCCCACGGTCAGTAGGGGACAGCGATGGGCTTGGAAAGGTCGCCGTCCGTCGGATAGGATGTTAAGCCGTGGCTCCGTGTGCGGGAGAGCCATACGCTATGCACGTTAAAGAACATGCTGGATGGCCTTGACGGGAGGCTACCATCTGTCTCCCAACAGCTGTTCCAGTGGGTCCCCTCCAACCTTCTCTGAGCCTTCTGAGTCCTTGTGACCTGGCCATTTAGCCCATGGGATGCAAAAAAGTGCCGCTCAGAGGTAAAACAACCCAACCCGCACAAGATTATGTTGATGTACTCGCCGACCACCTCTGCTCATTCATGGCCCTCCATTTCTAACAGCACGATTCTTCATTCAACAGACGACCCCAGTCTCATCGCTCCCATCTGGCAAAGGACTGGCATTTGGGCAAGTTCACAATCCTCGAATAACCCTCTCACTCTCTTGAGCATTTGTGGTAAGAAGTGGAACAATGCATTCCAGCCCCGAAAGCCACCACCGGAAACTCTTTGCGTCTTTACGAACGGTTGTCCTGGAATCATCGACTGCAATCCACCTGAACGTTTCCAACACCTGGTAGAGTCCATGCCACGACGGGCTACTGCTGTTGGGAGGGCTGAAGAGTGGACTCGCACGTTATTAGGTGGGTGTATATAATATGTTGTCCTTTCAGTGTACATTCTAAAAATAGACCGGAGTAAAACAATACTCACAAAAGTTTGGTTTCGAAAATAGCTGTAGAAATTTAGCTTCCCCCCCTGCAACAGTGAGTTAAAAATGACAATTCTTCTTGAAAAGCACAAACGGGAACTGAAATATATCCGTATGGAATCATAAAATGTCTCAGAGTTTTAATAAAAATAAATACCCACTCAAGCAGCTGCTTGCCACAGAGGTCTGACAGGAGCCTGTCAGTTTATATGCCAGACTAGAAGGTCTGTGAAGATGGCAGAACCTCAGCAAAAAAACTACACATACATCCATGCCTTACCCGGGGCTCGAACCCAGGTACCTTAGATCAGTAGCCAAGCGCGTAATCACTCGGCCACGGGACACTTAAACGTCTCCGAATGTAATCAACTGAACACTAACAAAGAAAAAAAAAATCTTGAAATAAAGCACTTTTAGTTTGCTGTTCGTCAGTATTGTTGATGTATATTCGTGTCTCCTGCCCTTGTTCAAATGCACATAATTATTTCTCCTCCCTTGATGAAAATGCCATCTCTTTCGCTGACAAATATCAATTGGCTTTTGTTTTCATTCTCCCCTAAAGACGAAACATTCCGCATCCCTCCATTGCAATGTTATCAGAAAGTATTTCGGTGAAATCGTTAAGAGAATATCGAACTCTGGACACTTCTTAGACAATGTGCTATTTCAGTCTTCTAGAGTGGCTTCACCGTCTTTCCGTGGGTCGGAAGGAGGGAGGGTGGAAAGTAGGGAGGCAGGGGGAGGAGGGGGATGATCAGCAACAGATAGGTCCACTTGATACAATCTCCCATCAGTTGCCAATCAAGACGTCATCAGAAGCCTCTTCTTCTTCCTCCTCCTCCTGCCTCTAACGCTCCCTTCGACCATCTCCCAGGCCGATAATTAAATTACTCGGCTGCAAGTAGACACGGTTCTGTGATTTGGGCGCCTTAGGAACAAGAAGAACTTGTTATCGTCCTGCTCGCGATCCGTCGCTGCGAGTAATCTTGTTTCCTCGGCAGACGAAGCAGCCGTGTCTTAGCTCCAGGAAATCAATTATTCGAGTCGCATCTGTTTTAATTGGGGAAGTAATCGCTGCCTATTAACACCACACTAGGAGACCAGTGAAGCTTAGCAGAGGAGGTGGCTCCTTTTTTCTCTCTCTCCTGCTCCTCGTGTTCACTCGTGTGGAATGGTCGACGTGGGCTCGGAAAAAGATGAGGAGGAAGAAAAAGAGAGAGAGGCACTTCTTGTGTGCCATTAATTGAGCAATTATCACAATTACCGAAAAGAAAAAGATCGCCTTGGTTGGGGAAGAGGCCGGGGGGGGGGTGGGATGTAATTGAGAAGCTGCTGTCGAAAGTAAAACTTCAGTTCCTTTATCGATCTGTTGTGAAGATGAGTGTGAATTATGATTTTTTTTCACCCCGTTTGAAATAAAATGAAAACAGAGATCACTGTTTGCTTAGGATCTATAAATCTCCATTTTCTGTTATTAGCAGAGTGAGTTAATTGCGCAGTGGAGCACACTTTTAAAAGTACACAGACGAGAGGCCTTCTTATTCTTCTAGCTTCGTGAACTGTATGTAATCCTTCTTAAGTTAGGCATCATCATCATCATCATGATTCTTAATGAGAAGAAGGGATGCAGCAAAAAGGGATCAACCTAGGCCATAAGCACTTAATAGGATTAATCTTTCGTCTCTCTTAAAAAAGTCTCAGGCTCTTCTCGCTATATTATTATTACTAGGATAAACCACTCAGATTCCCCTAATTAGCGATCTTGGAGGGGGGGGGGGAAGCTATCCCTGGCACGAGAATATTTTTATAGTCACAGGTTACTTTGTTACTTCGTGTCAACTTAAAGTCTTCAAAAAGAGGACTTCAAGGAAAATACAAAGTTCGCTTTCTAGAAATTTCTTTTGTTGTTCTTGACTTTGTCTGATGCATGACGGTTAAGATATTTTGGAAAAATTATTTTTAAGAGAATTAGAACGTCAAGAATTTAAAAAAAAATACAAGTCTAAACTGCGTGTAAATTTCAAAAGATTGTTTTTAATAACTTTTTGCTGAAATTGAGATTCGAAAGACTTATTAAGAACGAACTTTTTTGCGATGAGAATAACAAATCCTCTAAAGGGCGAAAAGGTCACGACCCTCGTTCTAAAAGTCGCTGGAATGTATAAAAAAAAACTTCATTTTAGTACAGAGTTTTTTTTTAACACAGTTAAGAAAAATATTCTTGTACTATTACTTGCTGTAATAATAGACTTAAAACTTCAAACAGAATAAATAGGGGGTTGGCTCAGTTGATGGAACGGCAGGGCTCGTAATCTCTGATGTCATTTATTTTAAACAGTTGAAAGGACAGACGACAATTTTCTTTTCTGCAGATTTTTAAAGTTTACTTTTGAAAGGAATAATCGAACGAAATTAAATAAGATTATGGGTTATTTCACCTCCGAGTAGGAGCTTTTATTTTTCGTTCTCAATCAGTCACAAGTATCCCAAGGAATCGGAGAAAATTGAGGGAGGGATCCGCAGGGAAATCGATACCATCCGGATTGCTTCTTTTAACATGCAGATAATATGTCTCCCTCCCCTACACTGGACAACGGCTTAATGGCTCATCAGATGAGCTAACGCCTTTCTCAGCCCATAGACGTCCTCTTTCTCACCGAGGTCAAGGAGGGGGGGGGAGGTTTGCAGCGGAGAAAATTCTCGATGAAACTCGGGAACGGAAAGTGCTGGCCTGGTGGACTGTCGAATACCGCCTCTCCATCCTTAAAATTAAATAAGCACATTCATTATGGAAATAATAACTTCAATTTATTTCTAATTCTCCGGGGAGGGAGAATCTCTGACATTTGTCAGAGTGGGCCCCGAAGTGGCCCTTTGAAGACACTTCCGGGTGGGATTATTATTGACAACAGATAAAGATTTAACATCTCATTTGGTACGGTCGCTCAAAAAAGTATCCGAACACTAGGTTCGATTACAGAATTCAGAAAAATTATCTGGCAACGATTTTTTTTTAGAAATTAGTGATCTGACAACCTTCGTGTCACGTGACACGAAGGTTGTCAGATCACTAATTTCTAAAAAAAAAATCGTTGCCAGATAATTTTTCTGAATTCTGTAATCGAACCTAGTGTTCGGATACTTTTTTGATATATATAATGCATGTGAATATATAATGCAATGAATATGGAGCGTGTGCAGTTACCGTTCACAGCAAACTGGAGCGGTTGCGGTTAATGTTCACAGCACATTGGATCGTGTTAGCTCACAAAGACCTGGATCGTGTGGACTCACTCACGGAAATATTGAGCGTGTGCAGTTACCGTTCACAGCAAACTGGAGCGGTTGCGGTTAATGTTCACAGCACATTGGATCGTGTGAGCTCACAAAGACCTGGATCGTGTGGACTCACTCACGGAAATATTGAGCGTGTGCAGTTACCGTTTACAGCAAACTGCAACGTGTGCAGTAACTGCACACGCTCCAGTTTGCTGTGAACGGTAACTGGAGCGTGTACAGTTGCTGTACACGCTCCAGATACTTTTCCTGAATTCTGTAATCACGTGACACGAAGGTTGCCAGATCACTAATTTCTAAAAAAAATCGTTGCCAGATATTTTTTTCTAAATTCTGTAATCGACCCTAGTGTTCGGATACTTTTTTGAGCGACTGTATATACTTTCTCACCTAGATCACTGCGTGGGGGAGAGGAGAAAATCTCTACGCTGGCACAGGTGGACCACGTGACGTCATCCTACGAGCCTGGCACGTTACCAACTTCCCAAGATCCGTCGTCTTCGTCTTTGATAATTTAAAACGGACTCGATTCTTCGCGCTCGTGTCATTCACGTGGCGAGAGGATAACTCATGGAAGATTTAGACAGCCTAAGTGGAAAAAGAGGGAACGACAAAGAAGATGGATGACGTTGATTTCTTTCCGTTGATTTCGCCTTAGTGAAGTGAGCCATTCAGAATTAACAGATCCCATTCCGTGCTTTTTCATCGTTTCGTCAAATCGCCTTTAAAGCGGCAGACAATAACTGTCGCCAAAAGAACGATCTCCGATATATCCTCTTCTTTGAAATCGTCAGCATTTGTGACACCCCTGAGATATTGTCTTCCGTTTGGGTTTCTCGTATTTCCCGATTTCATCGTGCATTTCGAATAATGGATCGGAGTTTTAAAAGAAGAAGAAAAAAATGATAAAGTGAAGCGTTTTCTTTTATGTAAATCACGAGGCGGCATTTCTCTGTTTTGAATTGTAAAAGCAGTCCTTCCAAACGATGCCACTGGCGATAATTGGAAATTTGTTTCATTTAAAAAAAAAGAGTTCATCCGGATACTAGAGAATTCAGCACTGAATTCAGAATCCTTTTCTAATCAGAGACAAAAATATCAGCTTGCCATGGAAACTGGAGGAGTAGCGGACGATCCGTCCGTCAGATGGAACATCAAGCCGTGGCACCGTGTGCAGGATCCACATGCTATGCACGTTAAAGAACACGCTGGATGACCCTGACGGGAGGCTGTCAAATCTGTCTCCCAACAGCTGTTCCAGTGAGTCCCTTTCCCCCAACCTTCTCTGAGCTCATGGGGTCTTTGTGACCTGGTCATTTAGCTCACGGTGTACAAAAAAGTGCTGCTCAGAGGTAAAACAACCCACCCATGGAAGTGGAGGTTGGTCCAATCGGTTGTGAGTGAGGCGCGCAACCAGATATTCTCAGGTTCAAGCCCCCTTTGTGTCTGCATTGAAATTTACTCCATTAATCCAAGCTTTATCTTCGGAAAGCAGTCTTTCGTTGAATGGGGCATTAAGCCGTGGTACAGTGTGTAACATGGCTTAATTGGAAAAGGGTGCCACATCCTTGTCATATCAGAAACTTGCTGAATGGATTCGGCCTCCTAACAGGTGTCCAGTGGATCCAGCTCTGAATCCATGAGGTCCTTGCGATGATCTGGCCATTTCGAAACAGTGCAGCTCAGATGTAAAACAGTCCAGTCTGTCCTCGTGCAACCACTTCTCAACTTTCCACTCCCCCCCATCTCAGTTAGCTATGCAGGTGAATTGTTTTTAGGTTGTTTTACCTCTGAGCGGCACTTTTTTGCACATCATGGGCTAAATGGCCAGGTCACTTGGACCCCGAAGGCTCAGAGAAGGTTGGGGAAGGGGACCCACTGGAACAGCTGTTGGGAGACAGATGGTAGCCTCCCGTCAAGGCCATCCAGCGTGTTCTTTAAAGTGCACAGGGTATGGCTCTCCTGCACACGGGGCCACGGCTTAACGTCCCATCCGACGGACGGCGTCCTTTCCAAGCCCATCGGTGTCCCCTGCTGACCGTGGGCAGGGCGGGGAATTTTGCGGAGATAAATCTCAACGCTGACCCAGCTGGGACTCGAACCTGGGAACTACAGATTACGAGCCTGGCGCGCTACCGACTGAGCCACCCCCGTCCCTATGCAGGTGAGGATTCAGTAAATGCACGAGCTGATTGAACAAACCTGACACAGCATTGGAGTAGGAGGACGGATGTGTTGCCCGGTAGAATTAACCATCCTGGTCACACCTCTGCGAGCAATTAGTCGGATGAGACGAAATCCCGCCTAATGAGATCTGAAAAGTAGAGCAAATCAACCATCGTGGTCGGCTCGGCCATTAGTCGCTCGATGGAGCTCAAAATTGTTAAGAAATGGCGATTTTTATCACTCGTGAACAAGTTCATCGGAATGATATATTTGCGGGCCCTAAGATGGATGAGAGTCAAATCTGTGTTGGGAGTGCGTGAGGGGGGGGGGGGGGGGGGGCGCTGGATGACTTGCCCCGCCATGACATTTCAGAGATAATTACCACGTCACGTGCGAGCACCGTCCTTATGACGTTCTGGTCATGTGATTAGGTACTGCAGATCGATGGTTGGCGGGTATCTCCCGTTACGCTCTCCTCGGCGGGAACAGGTCACTCGAAATACTGCTCACCAAAGAAAACTTTTAGATTTTGAAATTTCATTGGCACACGAAATATAATCAGGACTTGTTCAGACGTCGATAAGCAGGGCAGCAGCTTGTGTCGTTAAGCCGTGGCCCCGTGTGCGGGAGAGTCATACCCTGTGCACGTTAAAGAACACGCTGGATGGCCTTGAAGGGAGGGTACCATCTGTCTCCTAACAACTGTCCCAGTGGGTTCCCTCCCCCCAACCCTCTCTGAGCCTTCGGGGTCCTTGTGACCTGGCCATTTAGCCCATGGTGTGCAGAAAAGTGCCGCTCAGAGGTAAAACAACCCAAACGTACAATTTGAAAATGCGATACAATTGTCGTAAAGAAATGACAGATTCAAGTATTAGGAAATATTCTGATCAGACCCTGATCTAATCTAGAAAATAAAATTGAGGTGGGGGGGGGGAAGCAAAAAACACAATAAAAAATAATAAATACCCCCTCAAGCAGCTGCTTGCCACAGAGGTCTGACAGGAGCCTGTCAGTTTATAGGCCAGGGCAGAAGGTCTGAGACGATGGCAGAACCTCAGGAACGTGTACAGCAACTGTACACGCTCCAGTTACCGTTCACAGCAAACTGGAGCGTGTGCAGTTACTGCACACGCTCCAGTTTGCAGTTACTGCACACGGTCCAGTTTGCTGTGAACGGTAACTGCACACTCTCAGTATTTCTGTGAGTGGGCCCACACTATCCAGGTTTTTGTGAGCTCACACGATCCAATGTAAATAAAATAAAAATAAATAGCCCCTCAAGCAGCTGCTTGCCACAGAGGTCTGACAGGAGCCTGTCAGTTTATATGCCAGGGTAGAAGGTCTGAGAGGATGGCAGAACCTCAGGAACGTGTACAGCAACTGTACACGCTCCAGTTACGTTCACAGCAAACTGGAGCGTGTACAGCAACTGTACACGCTCCAGTTACCGTTCACAGCAAACTGGATCGTGTGTAGTTACTGCACACGGTCCAGTTTGCTGTGAACGGTAACTGCACACTCAGTATTTCTGTGAGTGGGCCCACACGATCCAGGTTTTTGTGAGCTCACACGATCCAATGTAAATAAAATAAAAATAAATAGCCCCTCAAGCAGCTGCTTGCCACAGAGGTATGACAGGAGCCTGTCAGTTTATATGCCATAGTAGAAGGTCTGAGAGGATGGCAGGACCTCAGCAGAAAAACGACACATACAACCATGCCTTACCCGGGGCTCGAACCCAGGTCCCTTAGATCAGTAGCCAAGTGCGCTAACCACTAGAGCTAGAAAAATGTTGGTAGTGGGGGGGGAGGGGGGCAAGACACTGGATTCCCAATGCAATATAACATTTCCCCTTCCGTTTTATAGGTTTTTAAAAACTTCCTTGAAAAATGAAATTAATTTCTTTACGAAATATTAATAAAGCTAATTTTTTTCTCTGTTACCCTTACTAGCATTCTGAAAGGGAGGATTTCTACCTTTCCCCCTCCATACTCTTCCCCCCCTGATCCTGACTGATATGATTTGCTTTATAAGTGATTCCGTTCCAAATTTAGAAGTTAGCATTTGAAAGTTAGATTCTTTTTAGAGAATACTGAGCAGGTGGAAATGACTTATTGTAAAATAATAAAAATATATTTTGTTTAAACTGTCGAAATCTTATTTTCGGTTGGGTTGGGTTGTTTTACCTTTGAACGACACTTTTTTGCACACCATGGGCTAAATGGCCAGGTCACATGGACCCCGAAGGCTCAGAGAAGGTTGGGGGAGGGGACCCACTGGAACAGCTGTTGGGAGACAGATGGTAGCCTCCCGTCAAGGCCATCCAGCGTGTTCTTTAACGTTGGGTTGTTTTACCTCTGAGCATCACTTTTTTGCACACCATGGGCTAAATGGCCAGGTCACATGGACCCCGAAGGCTCAGAGAAGGTTGGGGGAGGGGACCCACTGGAACAGCTGTTGGGAGACAGATGGTAGCCTCCCGTCAAGGCCATCCAGCGTGTTCTTTAACGTTGGGTTGTTTTACCTCTGAGCATCACTTTTTTGCACACCATGGGCTAAATGGCCAGGTCACATGGACCCCGAAGGCTCAGAGAAGGTTGGGGGAGGGGACCCACAGGAACAGCTGTTGACAGACAGATGGTAACCTCCCGGTAAGGCCATCCAGCGTGTTCTTTAACGTGCACAGGGTATGGCTCTCCCGCACACGGGGCCACGGCTTAACGTCCCATCCGACGGACGGTGGCCTTTCCATGCCCATCGGTGTCCCCTACTGACCGTGGGCAGGGCGGGGAATTTTGCGCAGATAAATCTCAACGCTGACCCAGCTGGGACTCGAACCTGGGAACTACAGGTTACGAGCCTGGCGCGCTACCGACTGAGCCACCCCCGCCCCGTTCTCTGTAGATCAGGGGGTTGAGTCTTAAATCGTAAAGAGCCAAATTAGTTTTTTTTTCCGATATATGTCCGTACATAAATATGGTGGGCCGTATTTTAAGCAGTAATAAGTTCAATAAAACAGTATAAGTGGCTATATTTTTCAAATGTTGCATACATTTAATAGCAGAACAAAGCCACTATAAATTTAGCTTTATGTTTTGCCGAAAGTGATCTTAAGCCTCCATGCTTCAATGAGATCACCGCAGTAGCTGGTTACTGTGATTACGTAGAACGTGCTATTCGCGGGCCGCGCAAGATGCCATCGTGGGCTCAGTGTTTCAGACCCCTGATCTAGAATTTGCAAACCCTAACGTTCCGAAAAGTCCGAGAAAGACAAAAGTATTAAGTTCAATGAAATATTTGCATCAGTGCAACAAATTTTCCTCTCCGATGGTATTACCACCGAAGAAGAGTTTCCAAATTCCGATTCCAAGAAGACGAAGATCCGAAACCAAATCAACATCGTTTCTGAGGCGAATCAGTATCAAGGATAGAGTTTGCGTGAGGCTTCTTCTGTGAGTGGGGTGAGAGGGAAAGACAGACGCAGTGCCGGTTCTCTTGACTCCCACCCACTTCGCTAACCGTGAGCATCGGAGAAGACCATCACGAGGAGAGGAAGACCTCCACGTGCAGATCGTCTCCACCAAGAGGAAGCCCACCTTCTGAGTGGCAGGCAACAGAGTGTTTTCGTGGAGGTGACTCGCGCTGTTTGGTTTGCGTGACCTACAGGTCACGCTGCTCTATTGAATTCCCCCCCCCCCTCAACCTCTCGTTGTTGTCCGAAGAGCTCCGAGTGCTCGCCAACGTTGATCGCCATCACGCACAAATACTGAAACGTTTTTTATGCCAGAAAGGAAATACGCTACATTTGGTGTTTTGTGACGGGTGAAGGCCAAATTCTGTGGTCCTTTCCACAGGAGAGGGAATGCGATGCTACCGAAGGAATGATTTCTTTCGATTTCATTTCTTGCCATTCCAGCAAAAGCGACCATCAATGGATGTCACAGTGATATTTCCTTCGGGTTGGGTTCTTTTACACCTCTGAGCGGCACTCTTTTGCACACAATTGGGCTAAATGTCCAGGTCACAAGGACCCCGAAGGCTCAGAGAAGGTTGGGGGAGGGGACCCACTGGAACAGCTGTTGGGAGACAGATGGTAGCCTCCCGTCAAGGCCATCCAGCGTGTTCTTTAACGTGCACAGGGTATGGCTCTCCCACACACGAGGCCACGTCTTAACGTCCCATCCGACGGACGGCGTCCTTTCCAAGCCCATCGGTGTCCCCTATTGACCGCGGGCAGGGCGGGGAATTTTGCGGAGATAAATCTCAACGCTGACCCAGCTGGGAGTCGAACCTGGGAACTACAGATTACGAGCCTGGCGCGCTACCCACTGAGCCCCCCCCCGCCCCCTTTCCTTCGGGAACTTTTCAATGCAGAAGGGAAAAAAAGTACTTTTTGCAAAATTTGACCATAAACAGTTCTTTGGAGATGATCAGAATTACACCGATGGACTTGGAAAGGCCGCCGTCCGTCGGATGGGACGTTAAGCCGCGGCTCCATGTGCTGGAGAGTAATACCTGTGCACGTAAAGAACACGCTGGATGGCCTTGACGGGAGGCTACCATCTGTCTCCCAACAGCTGTTCCAGTGGGTCCCCTCCCCCAACCTTCTCTGAGCCTTCGGGGTCCTTGTGACCTGGACATTTAGCCCAATTGTGTGCAAAAGAGTGCCGCTCAGAGGTAAAACAACCCAACGTTAAAGAACACGCTGGATGGCCATGACGGGAGGCTACCATCTGTCTCCCAACAGCTGTTCCAGTGGGTCTCCCTCACCCAACCCAGACATAGTTTGCTTTCACAGTCACCAAATGGCTTAAACTTCTACGCGAGCCTCTGAAGTTGGCTGTCCTTGTACAGCATTGTTTTGATCGGGCATATTATGATCAATGCCTTATTATTATCGAAATTGACATTGCAAAGAGCCGCTTCTCTGCTTCAGGAAACACCGATAACAAAGGAAAGATGTGGAATGAACCGATGCTACTTGGACCCCGCAAGAAGGAATTCGGATACGATAGTGAAAAGGGATTTCCCTTTTGCAGGAGATGCGCCCGATGGCCTTAACTGGAAACGTCTTGCTCTAATCTCCTCATTTAATCTATAGAGGGCACAAAAGTGACGTAAATAGAATTTCGGACAGAAGTAAAAATTCCAATGTTTTGTTAAGAATTTTCTAGATTTTTCAATTTTAAAAATGATTTCCATTGGTTAACTAGTGTCTGATTTATGGAATCACAATCCTACTTATTCTAGTAATATAGAATCTATAGTTCTGATAGAAAATGTCATACGATGTATTGCAGTTAAAATGGACATCTATAAAGATTTCGATATTTTAGTTATTCAAGTAAAAAGTAGGAGCAATCTTTCCAATATTATTTCTAAGCTTACGAAACTTTTTATTTTGCAGCTTTTTATTTACAAGAACATATAAGACCATAAAATTCAATAAATAAATAAATCCCCCCTGAAGCAGCTTGAAGGATTTATGTTTGAATGATTTATGCAACGTATTTTCAGCCCTCTGTGACAAGCAGCTGATTGTAAAAATAAATCCCCCCTCAAGCAGCTGCTTGCCACAGAGGACCTCTGTGGCAAGCAGCTCTGTGACAGGAGCCTGTCAGTTTATATGCCATAGAAGAAGGTCTGTGAGGATGGCAGGACCTCAGGAACGTGTACAGCAACTGTACACGCTCCAGTTACCGTTCACAGCAAACTGGAGCGTGTGCAGTTAGTGCACACGGTCCAGTTTGCTGTGAACGGTAACTGCACACGCTCAGTATTTCTGTGAGTGGGCCCACACGATCCAGGTTTTTGTGAGCTCACACGATCCAATGTAAATAAAATAAAAATAAATCCCCCCCTCAAGCAGCTGCTTGCCACAGAGGTGTAACAGGAGCCTGTCAGTTTATATGCCATAGTAGAAGGTCTGAGAGGATGGCAGGACCTCAGCAGAAAACAACACGAACATCCATGCCTTACCCGGGGCTCGAACCCAGGTCCCCTAGATCAGTAGCCAGGCGCTCTAACCACTCGGCCACGGTACGGCTAAATTAAATATCTTATCAATATACTATAAAACACACATAATCTACGACATGTCAATAAACCAATGATTTACGAGAGCTGCTCATGCGTCGACTGCGCACTCTCAGAGTCGACTATTGCTTCCCCAGTTGACACTCGCTATGTTACTGTTAAAAAAATTCTGATCCTTTCACCAATGAGCCACGATTAACCACTAAAGTTTTGGACAGAAAAATTCTGCATATAAAAAATCCCCCATCCCCTTAACGCCCAGGGTGGCGGGAGTAGCTCAGTCGGTAGCGGGCCAGGCTCGTAATCTGTAGTTCCCAGGTTCGAGTCCCAGCTGAGTCAGCGTTGAGATTTACCTCCGCAAAATTCCCCGCCTTGCCCACGGTCAGTAGGGGACACCGATGGGCTTGGAAAGGCCGCCGTCCGTCGGGTGAGACGTTAAGCCGTGGCCCCGTGTGCGGGAGAGCCATACCCTGTGCACGTTAAAGAACACGCTGGATGGCCTTGACGGGAAGCCACCATCTGTCTCCCAACAGCTGTTCCAGTGGGACCAGTCCCTCTCCCAACCTTCTCTGAGCCTTCGGGGTCTATGTGACCTGGCCATTTAGCCCATGGTGTGCAAAAAAGTGCCGCCCAGAGGTAAAACAAACCAACTCAATCCAAGTATTTCCAGTTTAGCGCTGTGTCCGTTGCATGTCGCTGCAGTCGTCTTGCCGTGAGCGTCGCTTCGGCCGTGTCCTTCGACAGTGTGCCAGTCGGCAGCGGCTGAGCCAGGTTGGTGCGGTCTGGGTCTCTGTAGTTGGCAGTCAAGGCTGTGTGTGGATTACTTCTGCTGAATCCGACTCGTGCGCGTCATGGCTCTCCCTTGGCAGCAGTGATCGTCTCGGGCCTTTTTCTCTCGGCTGTGACACGTGCAGCATCTTCACCATCTTCCACCCTAAGGAGTAGAGTGCCCGGAACTGTGCCCGACGAACATCCGGAAGAAGGTTAGAAATTATTTTCGCATTTGCAGTTTGTTTATTTGATGTCGCATGTGACTGATGTTTAATTCCTATTTAATAAAGTCTACTGGGGTTTGAGGATGCCGTTGCTTACAAATTATCAACCCCAAAAGTATACATTTAATACGCACTTTTATCAGTAGCTCAGATTGTTTTTTGAGATCGAGTTGAAAACACACTTTTGGCGATTTTTTTTTCGGGGTGGGATGAAAAAATTTTTTTTTGTGATGAACTGGAGTGTTGTGGAAATAATTCTTTAGTTGTTTCACTTTCGGCAGCTTTGATACACAGACGATTAGTTCGATGAACTTCTATACGCTTTGGCAGTCCAATGAACCAACGATCCTATTTTTACGCGAGGTTATTGACTCTACCTTTAAGATGAAAATGGATGAAGAAGACAGCGTCATTAATATCGTTTTTAATGTAAAGGAGATATAGAGCCACCAAAGGATGCGGCGCTTCGATTTTAGTCGACACTTTTACTCTTTCATTATGTAATTATTCTCTGGCGTATTCCCAGGTATTATTAATTAGGAGACTCAAGACCAGAAACTGAAAGTTTTCCACAACAAATTTTTATTCACACAGTTATCTTCGTGAAAATGAGAGATAATAAATCGGTTAATGGTTGATTAAATCAGAGCATTGCGATATTTTGTTCAGTGTGGAAGGATTATAACTCCTTCACAATCATCTTTAAAAAATCATCCTCACAATCAAAACTTTAAAAGTTTAAGTTTTAACACCGGTATTAGAAACTAAGCAGAGAAACCCCGTTGACAAGTAAATGCATGTATGACAGGATGAAACAAAATACCCTCAAGTGGCTGCTGGCCGCCTGACCTCTGAAAAGAGTTTGCCAGTTTAATCCGCCCTAGCTCGCTTGGCTACTGGTCAAAGGACCCGGGTTCGAGTCCTGAGTAAGGTATGGATGTTTGTGTTATTTTTCTGCTGAAGTCCCTCCATCCTTGGGGCGGGGGTGGCTCAGTCGGTAGCGCGCCAGGCTCGTAATCTGTAGTTCCCAGGTTCGAGTCCCAGCTGGGTCAGCGTTGAGATTTATCTCCGCAAAATTCCCCGCCCTACCCACGGTCAGTAGGGGACACCGATGGGTTTGGAAAGACCGCCGTCCGTCGGATGGGACGTTAAGCCGTGGCTCCGTGTGCGGGAGAGCCATACCCTGTGCACGTTAAAAAACACGCTGGATGGCCTTGACGGGAGGCTACCATCTGTCTCCCAACAGCTGTTCCAGTGGGTCCCCTCCCACAACCTTCTCTGAGCCTTCGGGGTCCATGTGACCTGGCCATTTAGCCCATGGTGTGCAAAAAAGTGCCGCTCAGAGGTAAAACAACCCAACCCTCCATCCTCACAGGCCTTATACCCCCCCCTCAAGCAGCTGCTTGCCACAGAGGTCTGACAGGAGCCCTGTCAGTTTATATGCCATAATAGAAGGTCTGTGAGGATGGCATATACATATACATCCATGCCTTAGCCAGGGCTCGAACCCAGTACCCTTAGATACTGTGGCGTATAAATTGATAGGCTCTTGTTAGACCTCTGTTGCAAGCAGCTGCTCGAGAGGGTATTTACTTTTTTATGCAAGGTTTACGAGACTACAGCAAAAAGACAACACATAACTATTTAAACGAAATACTGGAAAATAACTCAAACCTGGGAATACCAGGCCTTGCCGGGAGGCTAGCATATGTCTCCCAACAGCTGTTCCAGTGGGTCCTCTCCCCCCCCCCCCCTAACCTTCACAGAGCTTTCGGTTTTCTTGTGACCTGGCCATTTAGCCCATGGTGTGCAAAAAAGTGGCGCTCAGAGGTTGTCAGGTTTTGATGCGATACCTGAATATTATTTTGTCATTTCATGTACATATTTGTGTGTGACCTTGCATTGTAATCCTTTGAGTGAAACGATTTCCTTTCTCCCACCACTGACTGAAAGACAGGTTGATGGTACCTGATCGCCTGTGATCGTCCCCCTTTCCGGCTCAGCTCGGTTGATCAAGGAGCGCGATGCCAAATGACCGTCCCGTGGGCCAGGGAGGTCAGCACCGGACGTCGTAGGGCCCGTGAGAAGGTCAAGAGAGTTCTGAATTAGGCGCTGGCTGGAGCAGACGTGTAGTGGTGCTCGACGAATAGATAGATATTCCCGAGAGGAGAGGTTTTCCTCTGTTAGGTGCGTAGAGTCGCAGCCTCTTAAGCAATCTGAATAGGATTGTTTGTAGCCAACTTAGCCAGTAGTCAGTGCTCGGGGAGACTCTGTATACATTTTCCATAATAAACCTTTTGTTATTGTTTTAAATTTGGAGTTAGTTATCTTGCTGCAATTCTCCAATGTCGAAAGCCCACGTCTTTACCTGTGGGCGCCGTGGATCAATTATATTCTACCAACCCCAGGAACCGACACAGAGGTAAAACAACCCAACCCCCGGAATATCAAATGTTTCTTTGTTGGAACGGGTCCGGGGTCAACCCCCGGAATATCAAATGTATCAAGAATTTCTCTTGGGATGGACGAGAGAGCATCGTCATTTCGGTAGCACAGGCTTGGAAATCAATCGTCTGCCTCGGAGTTCTATCTAGCCTCTAGAAAAATAGAGCTAACAAATCCTTAAAAATTTGTCGAGTGCACAAAGCAATTAGAAAGATGTTAGGTTTTGTATTGAGTCTGGCTGGAGAAGGCAAAGGTAGATCATTAGGAGGGAGCAGGTGGGATTCAGATCCAAAAATGTCACACCTGGGAGAGAGCCAGAGCCAGACCCAGTGGGAATCACTGTAGAGTTCAAAGAGAGTTCTTTGTTCATTTGGGGACTACTTACAAATTTAGCTTCGTGAAGTCCAAGTTTTCGTATATTTTCTTTAACACATAATTTGGCACATACACATGGTATTTTCCACATAGTTCATCATTGGGGCGGGGGTGGCTCAGTCGGTAGCGCGCCAGGCTCGTAATCTGTAGTTCCCAGGTTCGAGTCCCAGCTGGGTCAGCGTTGAGATTTATCTCCGCAAAAATCCCCGCTCTGCCCACGGTCAGTAGGGGACACCGCTGGGCTTGGAGAGGCCGCCGTCCGTCGGATGGGACGTTAAGTCGTGGCCCCGTGTGCGGGAGAGCCATACCCTGTGCACGTTAAAGAACACGCTGGATGGCCTTGACGGGAGGCTACCATCTGTCTCCCAACAGCTGTTCCAGTGGGTCCCCTTCCCCAACCTTCTCTGAGCCTTCGGGGTCCATGTGACCTGGCCATTTAGCCCATGGTGTGCAAAAAAGTGCCGCTCAGAGGTAAAACAACCCAACCCACATAGTTCATCATAAAGTATCATATACGGCGTTCGTATATTATCATTTTTGTCGATTGTTTCTTTTTAGTTGTTCAACCGGAAATGAGAATTCTTGACCTCTGTAAAATTTTTTTCCATATCCTAATTTGGAGATTTTTTTCAGAGTCTGTATAATACTGGTCTCGTGTCTTCGTCTTTATGAATTATTGTTCCATCTTCTCTATACGAAGTAATTTCTAATTCTGTGTCTTCAGTTGAAATTTCAGAAGTTTCATCTGCTCGAATGATTTGTGTCGTCTCTGGTTGTTTATTTTCTTTGTCTTGTTCAGCAAGAGTAGACGTTGATATTAATTGCTTCCATCCATAAAATTTCCTCCGTTAATAGTAGAGTTTGGTTTTGGTTAAATGTTACTTCACTTTGTGTTGAGTCGTTCAATTCTCTAAGGTTTTTCTGTTTTTCTTCTGTTACTGCCTTTTCCACGATTTCGGCGAAAGTAGTAATTTCATTCTTCGTCTTTTTCTCGTTAAGAGGGCAGTTCGAAATGAAATGTCCGGTTTTTCTGCATCGTCTACATACTCTGGTGACTCCTTGGTAATCTATAGTGGCTGTAGAGGAACAGATTTTTCAGAAGATTTGGAATTTCTTGTGCGTTTTTGATTCTGCACAGTCTTCTTCCTGTTTTGATCTCGTGTAGTTCTTCGTACTTGTGCATTTCGTCTTGAATATCTATTATTTCTCCGTATTTGCTCGTATTTTTGATGATTTCCTTGTTGGTAATGAAAAACGGATGTTTTGATGGGTATATTGTATTATTTCGACAGCCTTTGCGTCGATTTTGATAGGTCTCGATTTCCATTCCATTATTTCGTTTGTAGCTTCTTCCGTTTTGACTAAAATAATTGTGGGAATTCTATCTATAATCTGCGCTATTTCGATGCTACCGATTCCACATTTTTGAATAATTGTCTTCATGAAATCCAGGAAGTCCAGTTCATGGTGAAAGATTTTAAAAACTCTTTCAAGTTCAGCTTCAGACATGATAATATCCGTATCCTCTAAGCCAGTGGTTCTCAACCTTTTATGCTTCACGTATCCCCTGGAAATGTGTATGTAACTGGCGTATCCTTTGTATAGATAGATAAAATTATAGTTACAGTATAACAATGCGAATAAAATATATATATATGTATTCATAAATTACATATATCGATAAACACAAAAAACGACCAGCAATTTAACAAATCTTATAAAATTATAAACCTTTTACTGGGTAATCAGTGAAATGGACTTGTTACTAGATCTAGCGACTTTTGAGCCCACGTTGAGAACCCCTACTCTAAGTTAAAAATGAAGACACGTTCTGAAAGGAACTGTTCTAATGGTCTAATTCTAAAATTTAATTAAAATTCTAGGCTCTCCCGAGCTAAAAAAACACAGTCCGTTCTTCCTTGCGAAGAGCAGTGTCTAATACACAATCGGATGCAATCCTGCACTGAAAACTTGTACACAGAGGGAAGCAGATCTCAGTTTTGCGATTGAAGCAAGCAGTCAACACAACTTTAAATCAAATGCAGTTGAATTCATCGCTCAATAATACCTAGTAAACTAGAATACATGAGACGCAGTCGCTTCTAGGTCAATAGACGTTAAATTTCATCCCATCTTTATAAGAGTTGTATTGCCCTAATGGATACTAATGATGGTTAAAACATTAATTTCGCCTCAAGCACCTGCTTGCCACAGATAATTTACAGAAGCCAGTTTAATAAGCAATCGGGAAGATCTGTGAAGGTGGTCAGAATTCAGCAGAAGAATTAAGACATCAATTCATTGCTCTTGCGGGGCGGGGGTGGCTCAGTGGGTAGCGCGCCAGGCTCGTAATCTGTAGTTCCCAGGTTCGAGTCCCAGTTGGGTCAGCGTTGAAATTTATCTCCGCAAAATTCCCCGCCCTGCCCACGGTCAATGGGGGACACCGATGGGCTTGGAAAGTCCGCCGTCCGTCGGATGGGACGTTAAGCCGTGGCCCCGTGTGCGGGACAGCCATACCCTGTGCACGTTAAAGAACACACTGGATGGCCTTGACGGGAGGCTACCATCTGTCTCCCAACAGCTGTTGCAGTGGGTCCCCTCCCCCAACCTTCTCTGAGCCTTCGGGGTCCATGTGACCTGGCCATTTAGCCCATGGTGTGCAAAAAAGTGCTGCTCAGAGGTAAAACAACCCAACCCATTGCTCTTGCAGTAACCCGGGGCCCCTTTGATTTGTAGCTAACCACTCAGCCACCCATAATTATTAGCGCCATAAAAATTTCTGAACTGTTTTTTGAAATACAATTACCAATCATCCTGTTACATTTCTAAGCTGCAAAGTTTTTTTTTTTTTTCTTAAATCAATCTTTCCTCCGGCTCTAAATTTTCGCAAACAATTTCTGCCAATGGTCATATGGTAATGAGACATTGTTAGCCAAAGATGTTGCCTGGGTTAGAATCACGGTGAAGAGAAACTGTGACGATCATTTCTTGTGGAGCAATGAATTATTGTTGCCATTGCGTTACCCTCTGTAGTGGGATCAAACTAAAGAGGGACCAGAAAGATCAAAGGTCATATCTTTCCTGTATCTGATGGCAGAGAGGAATAATCTTGTGTCGAGCAGATTCCCGAAAAGACTTTCAGCTTCCTTTGCTCTAAATGGCACATCGGTATCAAGAGCTTTTTCTTTCTCCCTTAGGAGGGGAAGTGTAGGATCTAGAAAATGTTTTTATTTGAAGTCCTCTTCCCATCCCTTCCTCGGTTCATCCCTCTAAAGTCTTTTCAACAGAAACAGCTAGTTGGGAATTGGCAACCATTAAGTAAGAGTCGGTATATTTTTAGATTCCCAAGGCAACATCCATCTGAATAAGACTATCTTCTTTTGCGATAAAAATATTGCTATTAAAGTTCCCCCCCCCCCCTCTTCATGCGAGGCTTTACTGTTGCAATTCCATGGGACGCGAGTCCAGATGTTTATGTCTTCCATCGCAGAAGACGTTTCTTCGTCAGCGGAGAAGTAATCTCCGTTTTTGTTCTCTGCGAGGTAACCACAAGAGCCTTCCATAAAATGGCGCTATCTTTTATGTTTCGCCAGAGAAAGGAAAGGAAAACCTTTTCGACAGAGGCATAAAGAGTCCCGGCGCATCCCTCGACCCCCCCCCCCCCCTCCATCATCTGCAGACGTTTGCTGACCGACGGCGAGATCATCACAAATAGCAATAAACTTCAGGAGGTAGAATGCGCAGGACCAGCTCTGCTATTGCGGGCTATAGACGTTAATTAGACTGAGGGATTGTGGGTTTTAGTGGACCTTGCTCGGAGATCCAAACGAAGAATGGATCATTTCCAGATCACTATCAGGTGAGCGTGGCTTATGTCTAACTAGGGCAGCAAATTCAGGAGCACACTAAAATCTGTAGGCGCATGCAGTTCTGAGAATACAATTTGAAATTATAACAGGGTCAGACAATTCGTTTAGTACTCATTATGATGAATATGCAAAAAAAGATGGACTTTTTTTTTTGCTAGGTCCAAGTTTGTAAAGTTGGGTTTGTTATGTGTTGCAGTTCTATATTTCAGCGGTGACAAATCTTCAGAGAACTGGAAATAAGAATTGTCAAAAGATAAACCGATTACTCCAGAAGAAAATTAAAAAAAAAACAACTAACTTTTCAACGAATCTCCCGTTCAAAATATTCAACATCTGAGTTAGTCAGTAAAATCTTTCAAACGAAAAAAACAAACAAACCCTCAAGCAGCTGCTTGCCACAGAGGTCTGACAGAAGCCTGTCAGTTTATATGCCATAGTAGGTCTGAGAGGATGGCAAGACCTCGGGAACGTGTACAGCAACTGTACACGCTCCAGTTACCGTTTACAGCAAACTGGAGCGTGTGCAGTTACTGCACACGCTCCAGTTTGCTGTAAACGGTAACTGCACACGCTCAGTATTTCTGTGAGTAGGCCCACACGATCCTGGTTTTTGTGAGCTCACACGATCCAATGTAAATAAAATAAAAATAAATCCCCCCCTCAAGCAGCTGCTTGCCACAGAGGTCTGGCAGGAGCCTGTCAGTTTATATGCCATAGTAGAAGGTCTGAGAGGATGGCAGGACCTCAGCAGAAAAACGACACATACATCCATGCCTTACCCGGGGCTCGAACCCAGGTCTCTCAGATCACTAGCCAAGCTGCTAACCACCAAAAATTCTGAAAATAAACAGATACAGAGATGATTTCAAGAATAAGAGGTGAAATATGCAAAAAATTTGAACTAATCTAACTTTCGAAAGTCCACTTTCTTTTTCATAGCTTTATTCATTCATTTCCTTATTTACACCACTAAAATTTCATTTTGTACCTTGGGCATAAACCAAATTTTTCTCTTGATGTATTAGTATTAACATTAATTAGTAAAACGTTTAATCACTCGATGTAAACATAGAAAAAGAATTCAATAAATGCTGATAAGGAAAAAAATAATTTTTGCCGACGGTGCGGGACTCGAACCCGAGACTCTAAATAGATGCCAGAGTGCTCTAACCACTAAACCAACCATCGGCTCCGTAATTTATTTCCACAAGGTGACCTTTATGTAATAATTTTGTGGAAAAAATTATTTATTGATTCGTGACGGACCTGACGCCCTCTATCATCAGGAAAGGCAACTTACTATTCAAATTGTTGTTAATGAATAAGATGCAAATGAGGGGACCTCCACGTTCAGTTTTGGATTGTTTGGATTGTTTTACCTCTGAGCGGCACTTTTTTGCACACCATGGGCTAAATGGCCAGGCCACAAGGACCCCGAAGGCTCAGAGAAGGTTGGGGGAGGGGACCCACTGGAACAGCTGTTGGGAGACAGATGGTAGCCTCCCGTCAAGGCCATCCAGCGTGTTCTTTAACGTGCACAGGGTATGGCTCTCCCACACACGGGGCCACGGCTTAACGTCCCATCCGACGGACGGCGGCCTTTTCAAGCCCATCGGTGTCCCCTACTGACCGTGGGCAGGGCGGGGAAATCTTGCGGAGATAAATCTCAACGCTGACCCAGCTGGGACTCGAACCTGGGAAGTACAGATTACGAGTCTGGCGCGCTACCGACTGAGCCACCCCCGCCCCCTCCACGTTCAGTGAAAGATATAAAGGTCACATTGCGGAATTAAATTACACAGCCAATGGTTGCTTCAGTGGTTAGAGCACTCTGGCATGTATCTAGAGAGTTGCGGGTTCGAGTCCCACACTGTCGGCAAATTTAATTTTTTCCTCATAAGAATATACTTTATAATAAAATCAGAATGCCAATAGATGGATGACAAAATTGTTGCTCTACATTTCGAGAAAAAGTTTTTCATAATAATTAAAGTAAGCATTTTAGATTCTTGCTTCAAGATGTAAGGTGAACCGGAATTTCTTTAAGAATCGAAGTTTCTCGTTACAATGTCTTCTGGATAATCATGAAGCAATTGAAAGGATAGATGCTTCTATGCGGGGCGGGGGGGGGGGGGGGGTGTAAGTATTTGAACACAACTTTTACCAATCACCATTAATCACGAGATCAGCTTTTGCCCTCAACTCTTTTAAGACTTAACAGAATCGTTGTCCTAACAAAACTTATGAGACAAACTACTATAAAACTTAACTTCTAGCTAATCCAGTTCTCTTTCTTTTCTTAAGAAAAGATCCAGCACCAGTTTCATTTCTCTTGTTCAAACCTTGAACTGATGCATTGTCCTTTAGATACGACCACTAGCATTGCATGTGTTGTTTTACCTCTGAGCAGCACTTTTTTGCACACAATGGGCTAAATGGCCAGGTCACATGGACCCCGTAGGCTCAGTGAAGGTTGGGGGAGGGGACCCACTGGAACATCTGTTGGGAGACAGATGGTAGCCTCCCGTCAAGGCCATCCAGCGTGTTCTTTAACGTGCACAGGGTATGGCTCTCCCGTATACGGGACCACGGTTTAACGTCCCTTTCGACGGACGGCTGCCTTTCCAAGCCCATCGGTGTCCCCTACTGACCGTGGGCAGGGCGGGGAATTTTTGCGGAGATAAATCTCAACGCTGACCCAGCTGGGACTCGAACCTGGGAACTACAGATTACGAGCCTGGCGCGCTACCGACTGAGCCACCCCCGCCTGCTAGCATTGCAAATGAAACGTGGACACGTTTCAGCCCTCATGAAAAAGCAAGAAGGTTGATGGAGATCAAATTCTGAAAGGCCGCCGGATGTTTGCGTGTTGAAGCTTCTGCCTACAACGTGTCTCTTTGATAACATTTTGTCGTGAAAAACACTCAAGTTGTAAAATCAAAGCATCTCAAAAACTTTTCGCAGCAAGAAGAAAAAAAAAATTTCTTCAAGAATAATGGCAAGTTGCCAGCCATCCTTTCCATAACCGATGCCCCGTGTTTATGCTGATCCCTGCGCCATCAGAGAGCGATTGTAGACTCCTTCAGAAGAGAGAAAGCAAAACCAAAAAGGTGAGCGGGGCATCCGACTGGCCGAGCGTTGATCCAACAGCAAAGAATGAGTACTTCAAGGTCGGGTCTGCATCCGTTTAAGTTGTCTGTTGATATAGTCTAAACACGTGACCAGTTAGTAAAAGTAGGTTGTGGTGTGACCACTGGCGTGCTCTGGGGGAGGTGAGGGGAAGAATGAGGGGGGGGGGAGGAGGAGGAGGAAATTTGTTTAGTGGTGGATGGAATGAGCATTTAAATCAGGCAGCGAAATTATGTGGATGTGCTATTAAGCCTTAAAAAATATCAGTAGAAGAATCGCGTTAGCCAAGCTTCTTCTACCAAACATGGGAACCAGTCGAACCTTAGTGCTATTTAAAGTAGTGATCCTATCAGAAAGGGACGACCAACTATATAATTAGATATAATTCTTGAACAGACTAAATACGCAAAAGTCGGGACGGGGGCGGCTCAGTCGGTAGCGCGCCAGGCTCGTAATCTGTAGTTCCCAGGTTCGAGTCCCAGCTGGGTCAGCGTTGAGATTTATCTCCGCAAAATTCCCCGCCCACGGTCAGTAGGGGACACCGATGGGCTTGGAAAGGCCGCCGTCCGTCGGATGGGACGTTAAGCAGTGGCCCCGTGTGCGGGAGAGCCATACCCTGTGCATGTTAAAGAACACGCTGGATGGCCTTGACGGGAAGCTACCATCTGTCTCCCAACAGCTGTTCCAGTGGGTCCCCTCCCCCAACCTTATCTGAGAATTCGGGGTCCTTGTGACCTGGCCATTTAGCCCATGGTGTGCAAAAAAGTGCCGCTCAGAGGTAAAACAACCCAACGCAAAAGTCGTTTCTTGATGTTAAAGTTTAATCATTACTTTCTACCGTTAATAGGCTGCTTAGCGTCACGAGAGAAATTGCTCAGTTTTCAGCTAAATTTTAGGTGAATTACGAAATCTTAAATGATCCCCTCCTCAGTAAGACTTCGGTTAATAAAGGAGAAATGAAGACGATTCTGAATATAAAACAGATCGGTTTTTAATATCGCAAAGACAAGAGAAGGTTCTTTCCGAGAATTTATTGAAACAGTCTGAAAATCCAGTATCGGTTTTGGCAGAGGAAAGTTAAATAGTTAGTTTAAAAAAATCATGTAATGAACTTAAGGTTAAAAACGTAAACTAACTGTTTTTTAATGTAATACTTTTTTTTGAATTAGAGTTACTGAAAAAAGTAATTTCCGTCAAATAAATATCTTTGATCCAAAACTTAAGAAATCGAACGGATAGCATCAATGCTAAGATTTAGCTGCATCAGATTATGTCGCATTGGAAGTATTTGATGGCAAATGAGACTCAAAATATTTATCCACTGTACAATTAAAGAAGACTCCAGATTCTTTTCTGAAATGCTTCACACTATTCAAAATTCACATCTTCGCAATATAGCTCCAATTTCGTTTGAAATTTTTTTCGAGGGAGAGAGTTAATGGAAAGAACTTTGCTGAATCTTTTTTATTAAAGGAAGAAAAAACTTTTCGTTACTCATAGAAATTAGGGTGGTTTGATTGGGGTACTTTACCTCTACGCGTCACCTTTTTGGCACACGATGGGCTAAATGGCTAGGTCACAAGGACCTCGACGTTTTCGAACCTCGAGGTTGGATTGGGTTGTTTTACCTCTGAGCGGCACTTTTTTGCACACCATGGACTAAATGGCCAGGTCACATGGACCCCGAAGGCTCAGAGAAGGTTGGGGGAGGGGACCCACTGGAACAGCTGTTGGGAGACAGATGGTAGCCTCCCGTCAAGGCCATCCAGCGTGTTCTTTAACGTGCACAGAGTATGGCTCTCCCGCACACGGGGCCACGGCTTAACGTCCCATCCGACGGACGGCGGCCTTTACAAGCCCATCGGTGTCCCCTACTGACCGTGGGCAGGGCGGGGAATTTTTGCGGAGATAAATCTCAACGCTGACCCAGCTGGGACTCGAACCTGGGAACTACAGATTACGAGCCTGGCACGCTACCGACTGAACCACCCCGCCCCCGAACCTCGAGGTCTCAGAAGGTTTGGGTGTGGGGACCCACTGGACAGCTTTGGGGAGACAGATGATAGCCACACCTCAAGGCCATCCAGCATGTTCTTTTAACGTGCACAGGGTATGGCTCTCCCGCACACAGAGCAATGACTTAACGTCCCATCCGACGGATGGCGGCATTTCCAAGCCCATTGGTGCTCCCTTTCTCATAAAGGGAATAACGTAGGTAAGCAAAGAAAACTCTAAAACACAGGACTAGTTGGGAGTCGTACTTGGGAACTGCAGATTAAGGGCCTCGGGCGCTACCTACTACATTATGTTTTAAAACACATTTAAAAAAAACTTAATTTTCTGCTAAAGTTTCAGATACACTGGAAATTTAGTTACAATATACAGGGCGTCTCAAAAATATAGGCGAAAACTTTTAGGGGAGGTAGATAACATCTAAAGGAATGAGAATTGCATAGGAACCCATAACCGGAAACGTCATGGGGAAAGTGGTAGCAGACGTACAAGATCTGAAAGGACACAAGACAGTGATTAATGGGAAAACATTTATTGGACATAATTATTACAAATGGCGTACCAGATGATACATTTCCTAATGTTACAGCTCTTAATGACCCATAATCGCACAAATTTTGATGCGCACGCGCAAACAAACGGTGGCCCTGTACCTGTCTGTGTGGGAAGCGTTCTTGATACATTCGTTGAGCGGCTCGTCTGTTGCCCTCAGCTATTCCATACACTAAGTGCATGTCTGCCAGCTCCCTGTTCGAATACCTTTGCATGCTCTTCGTCAGCCGACTACCGCTCGAATGAGGAAATCCGAAATTTTCCCTCTAGCGCACTGATGAACAGCGCCGCCTATTGACTAACGGTGACGTTTCCGGTTATGGGTTCCTATGCAATTCTCATTCCTTTAGATGTTATCTACCTCCCCTAAAAGTTTGTGCCTATATTTTTGAGACACCCTGTATATAATTTGTGCGATTCGCAAAATTATCCGACTTTTGTCCAAATATTTCTCAGTTTTGCAACACCGAGTCATGATAATTTGAGGATTTCATCCTCCTTCTCCTCCTCAAGCAGCCATGGGCTACGGAGGTCCAACCAGACTGTGCAATTTAGTTCTCTAAGCATCTCTGTCCTCAGCTACATCTGCTACATCTGGCCACTGTACACCAATTCTAACAAGGTCCTGTTTGACATTGTCTGCCCACCGCATCCTAGGTCTCCCCTTCTTTCTGAGGCCTTTAGGCACACTGTTCATAACCCTATTCGCCAATCTATAATTATCCATACGGGCAACATGGCCAAACCAACGGAGTCTCTCTCTGCACAATATGCTGCTTAAAGGAGGTTGCAAACTCCTTTGCCTAACCTCATCATTAGTTACAAAGTTGAACCACCTAATGCCCAAGATACTGCGTAAGCATCTAGAATCAAAAGCATCTAGTTTCTTGTTATCTTGTTTACAAAGCGTCCAAGTTTCACTACCATAACTAACCCTAGAAAGAACCAAACTATTATACAGTCTAATTTCAGTCATCAGGTGTATACGCCTATTTTCCCACACTCTCCATAGACTCCTAAAAGTCCCAGAGGCAATCTCTATTCGTTTATTAATCTCATGCCGCACATCACTAGTATTTGAAGGATATGAAAGAGTCAAATTGAACTCTAATCTTTTTAACAAACTTTTTTTTTATTGCTTTTTTCTTTGACTCCATCGGTCAGCATGACTTGTGTATTTGTCAAAATTATTGCCACCATATCTTCTAAATCGGGTATCCGAGCAAAAACGAATTATGTGTTGAAAGTTTCTGACATCGGGAGGAGTGGTATAAAGTAATAAAAAGAATAAACTCATCTTTCGCCCTCCTTTTCTCCTCCCTAGAAAAGGGAAAATATGAAAACTATTGCACCACTATATCCCACGAAAGCGAGGGGCGAAAGAAGAGGAAATACCAGATTTACAAATGCGCTGTATGCGGAGATTGGCTCCGATGATACTTTGTGGACAGTCGACTGGGATGCCTTCGTGGCCTTGGCAACCGTTCTCTGGGTTGGGTTGTTTTACCTCTGAGCGGCACTTTTTTGCACACCATGGGCTAAATGGCCAGGTCGCATGGACCCCGAAGGCTCAGAGAAGGTTGGGGGAAGGGACCCACTGGAACAGCTGTTGGGAGACAGATGGTAGCCTCCCGTTAAGGCCATCCAGCGTGTTCCTTAACGTGCACAGGGTATGGCTCTCCCGCACACGGGGCCACGGCTTAACGTCACATCCGACTGACGGCGGCCTTTCCAAGCCCATCGGTGTCCCCTACTGACCGTGAGCAGGGCGAGGAGTTTTGCGGAGATAAATCTGAACGCTGACCCAGCTGGGACTCGAACCTGGGAACTACAGATTACGAGCCTGGCGTGCTACCGACTGAGCCACCCCCGCCCCCCGTTCTCTGGGACTGCAGGGTTTTTATTCACTAGAACTCATTTTTCGGACCGTTTTCATAGCATATGGTGTGTGGCTAGGCTCTCTCGGCTTTTTTTTTTTAACTTACCTGCAACCCCTTCCGATAGTCAGCTTTCCCCATCGGATGGGGTTAGATGGTGGGCTCGTGCGCAGGAGAGCCATGCCCAGCGCACATTAAAGACCACGCTGTCAAGGGTTTCGTCCATCTCCTAGCATCTGTCCAGTCGTCCTTCCTCCCTGACCTTCATTGAGCCCTTCAGATTCTTGTGACCTGTCCATTCACGCCACTGTGTGCAAAAAGTGTTATTCACGGACTAAATAACAACCCGAAGAATTTATAACTGAGAAAGGGAAGGCGGATTCGCTGGATAGTTATGGAGACAGATGAAAGCCTCAAGGCCATCCAACGCACTGTTCAGCTTGCTGATCGCACGGCTTAATGCCTCGTCCAATATAGGATGGCCTTTCCAAGAAAATGACTCTTTACCTCGCAGAGAAAATATCTCTGTGTATCAATATATTCGGCCATATCAAGTTGCGATCTTGGCACACTACAAACCGAGCCCAGCAGTTTTGCCCAAATGGTCGTTGAGCAAAACTCTTCTGGTTATTGGTCACTCACCTCTAGTGGGAACTCCCATTTGCTAGTAGCCCCTACTGGGCAGGCGGATTTCTTTATTCTGTGGGCTGCGGTTTCATCCCGTTTCTCAAGCCAATCATCAACCAAACTTTCACTAGAGATTCAAAACTCCTCCGAAACTAGCAAAAGTGCAAAGAAGACGAAGCAATTCTTAATACGCAAACATAACCCCCCCCAAGGAAGCGAGTTTCTTCTGCATCCCCAGAGTATCCCATTGACGAATGATCAAGTTCCAAGTAACGCCTTCGTCTATGTGAGAACAATGATCGGGGGTTGAGTTTGCATCCCCGTAGCAGACGTTCCTTCCTCTTATCGTGGTCCCCGCGGCGACATGGGTGCAACTCAGCCACGCTTCCGCACAAGGTTTACATGCGAGATATGTGCATGTGCAGACACACACACACCTGTCCACTCAGTCTCGTTATCGATCTGTTTTCAGCTGCATACGCCTTTTTATACTTGTCAGCCGTCCTTGTTCCTTTGTATACGCTTGTATCAAATGGACGTCGGGATTTTTGTCATCAATCCTTGCTTGACACACAATGACCCAAGAGTTTCTGTCTCGAGCCATTGCCGATCTATTCGCTGATTGGCACGTTAAGCAAGACGAGGATTGTGCCCAACAACACGCGCTGGGTTCTTCGCCACTGCTTTTTAAAAAGCAACGTGCATTATCAGGTAAAGAGGGGGAGGGGGAGTCTCTGTTGCGTAGACGAACGCGGTACTTCACGCACGCCTGTGACGTAGGTACGTACCGACACACCGGCATGCACGCTCCCAATCAATACAGAGGTGGGTCATACGATCGAGGTAAGTTGTAGGTACAAAATACCAAGCTGATTGGAAATCGGGGAGGGCAGGAAGGGAACGAGAGGGGGGGGAGAGAAGGAGGAGGAGGCCGTGATGGCGGTTGTGTGCGTGCACCATTTGTGTGGTCTCTGCACGCCAGCAGGGACTTGTAGAGGCGTCGGGCAAGCTCTAAATGGAGAACTCGGCTTATCTTAATTCTCGAAGTCGATGGCTGCTGCAGATAGGGGCAGGAGGGGAGTCTGTCATCTCGCGTTGTTTAGGTTGAAGAATGGATTGTGGCGAAGAGAGTTGGCGAAGGTGGCAGACGCTGAAATGGTAGGTAGAGAGAGGATGGCACTGGCTTCGTAATGTTAGGTGGTTGGCCGGGAGGCTTCAGAAGGGATCAGATAAAAATGGGAAGAAAAAGTGCCTTTTGGTACATGTGTGGGTGTGTTTGGAGGAAAAAGGTTCAAGCCTGCCATCGTTGATTTTTCAAGAAGGGATATATGCTCAAATTCTCATCATGTGTGAAACTTCGTCTACGATACGTGTCATATCATTCTTTGCCTTTGCTAAAACGACAATGTGCTGTAAATATCACTCTGCGAAATGTTCAACTATAATCCAACGTATTAGATGACTTTGAAGCACATCGGTTCAAAATAGCAGTAGTCTTCTCCCCAGAAACCCCATTCCGAGGATGCTTTTCTTTCAGAAAGTAATAGAGCATTCGATTTCTTTTTTTTATTTTCCTAAGAAAAATGATCACATTTTTAAACACACGTTACATGAAAATAAGCATTTCCCTGCATAGAATTTTATTAGGTAGAAATATATTAAAAGGTTTGGAAATGTATCAAATTCCATGGCATAAGAACGAGCATTAGTCTATAAAAAAAAAATTCAAATCACCAGTGTTTTTTTAATTGTCCATATTTGCATTTTACAGATATATAACTAATAAAAAAAAATACCCCCTCAAGCAGCTGCTTGCCACAAAGGTCTGACAGGAGCCTGTCAGTTTATATGCCATAGCAGGTCTGA
Organism: Ryuthela nishihirai; assembly: GCA_038380435.1. Taxonomy (NCBI): domain Eukaryota; kingdom Metazoa; phylum Arthropoda; class Arachnida; order Araneae; family Heptathelidae; genus Ryuthela; species Ryuthela nishihirai. The sequence goes on along the minus strand of JAWZYU010000019.1, from coordinate 64,482,716 downwards.
GAGGATGGTAATACCTTAGCAGAAAAACAACACATACATCCATGCCTTACCCGGAGCTCGAGGGGCTCGAACCCAGGCCCCTTAAATCAGTAGCCAAGCACGCTAACCACTTGGCCATGGGATATATAATTTTTTTTTAAATTTGAGTGGCACTTTTTTCGCACACATATCTAAGGCCGCAGAACTACAGTAGCCTATGTAATCCACTAGATAGCTAGCTGTTAAGTTGGGTTGGGTTGTTTTACCTCTAAGCGGCACTTTTTTGCACACCATGGGCTAAATGGCCAGGTCACAAGGACCCCGAAGGCTCAGAGAAGATTGGGGAAGGGGACCCACTGGAACAGCTGTTGGGAGACAGATGGTAGCCTCCCGTTAAGGCCATCCAGCGTGTTCTTTAACGTTGGGTTGTTTTACCTCTGAGCGGCACTTTTTTGCACACCATGGGCTAAATGGCCAGGTCACATGGACCCCGAAGGCTCAGAGAGGGTTGGGGGAGGGGACCCACTGGAACAGCTGTTGGGAGACAGATGGTAGCCTCCCGTCAAGGCCATCCAGCGTGTTCTTTAACGTGCACAGGGTATGGCTCTCCCGCACACGGGGCCACGGCTTAACGTCCCATCCGACGGACGGCGGCCTTTCCAAGCCCATCGGTGTCCCCTACTGACCGTGGGCAAGGCGGGGAATTTTGCGGAGATAAATCTCAACGCTGACCAAGCTGGAACTCGAACCTGGGAACTACAGATTACGAGCCTGGCGCGCTACCGACTGAGCCACCCCCGCCCGCAATTATAGCTGTTAAGAGACGGAGAAAAGCATACCGTGCACAATTAATGTCTTAACATTCCATCCGAGGGAAGGGATCATCGGAGAAAAGCTTAACTCTTGCACCTGACACAGAATTCCGTTGTGGTATATTTGCTCCCATTACCTATTTGAATATCTTCTAGGAGCGTTAATTTAATGTGCATCAACACAATCGATACATTAAAAGTTTATTCATTTCTGCGAAATAAATATTACCTTCATGGAAATTAAACGTCATTTCCCTCGTATCTGCAACACGAAGGCCGATTCGGTAACCCTGAGGCCATGTCCGACTCAATTCCCGTGTCCGCTGTCTTCATTTGAATTGTTCTCGCTGTTGTCATGACTCCACTCGCGAGCTGACGAGGTTGGAATCTCGCCAATTCATCCACGATGTCTGTCACGTGGCCGTGATCTCGTCGTAGTTAACGAGACTTCAAGAACCCAGTGAACCGCATTAAGTGATGACCTCCAATTCGCTTCTCGCGTTGGCGAAGCACCTGGAACGGTGTCGGCTGACGATGATGATGATTATTAGAATAATTAAGCGAATAATTGGAAGATCTCCGTTAGAAGTGTTGCCCTTTTAATAAACGAAAACAATCCAGCAATTAGGGAGAAAAAAAGGAAGTGAGTACAATATAATGAAAACACGAAAACGACATTTTTGGGTTGGGTTGTTTTACCTCTGAGCGGCACTTTTTTGTACACCATGGGCTAAATGGCCAGGTCTCATGGACCCCGAAGGCTCAGAGAAGGTTGGGGGAGGGGACCCACTGGAACAGCTGTTGGGAGACAGATGGTAGCCTCCCGTCAAGGATATCCAGCGTGTTCTTTAACGTGCACAGAGTATGGCTCTCCCGCACACGGGGCCACGGCTTAACGTCCCATCCGACGGACGGAGGCCTTTCCAAGCCCATCGGTGTCCCCTACTGACCGTGGGCAGTGCGGGGAATTTTGCGGAGATAAATCTCAACGCTAACCCAGCTGGGACTCGAACCTGGGAACTACAGATTACGAGCCTGGTGCGCTACCGACTGAGCCACCCCCGCCCCCTTTCATGAAGGACTTGAAACTACTTACTATTATGAAACTTCATTTTGAAGCTTTAACTTACCATTAGGAATAAATTAAGAAGCAAAACTCGTGCATGCGACGACAAATATTGTTTCTGTGTTAATTTTTTTTTTAAATAATCGGTTTGTTTTACAAAGTACAGGAATTTCGCATCTTTAATTCTAAGACCGGAATTTCCCGAATTGTCCTACTGATCTCTATAAATCGCATCCCATTTGATGTTGATGCTTTATGCTTCTACACCAAAATACAACTTCAACGACTTGAAAATTCAAATGCAGAAAATTAGTCAAACACAAAAATATATAGGAATAGATTTTCTTTTAAAAAGATATGCATAATTATCTTAGCAATGCGAGTACAATTCGTTATCAATAAAAGGTGCATATATTCAGCTGAAATTACATTTTCACCCTGTAACAAGACAGACTCTTGAACGATGTTGCCAGTTCGAGTCCCCGTTCTGCTCAGTTTTTCTCCGCTAACAGATCACTGCCATCGGTGAGAAAGATTCCGATAGGCTTCGAAAACCGCCATCCTACTCTATGCTTGCTAAAAGACGTTCTATATAGTCTCATGATGGGAGGATTTTATTCGTCTCCTAAAAACCTTCACCCAACGCCGAGTCCTTACGGGTCCTTGTGACCTGATCCTTCATCTCACTGTGCACAAAAGCGGCGCTCAGAAATCGATTCTAAAATCCATCACCTTTTTTTTTAAGTTAGTTCCGAAGTCACACTTATATGAAGGGTGGTGAGGAGATTACAGAGAATGCCTCCCTCTCTAAAAAGGGGCGGGGGTTGCTCAATCGGAAGCGCACCAGGCTCGTAATCTGCAGTTCCCAGGTTCGAGTCCCAGCTGGGTCAGCGTTGAGATTTATCTCCGCAAAATTCCCCGCCCTGCCCACGGTCAGTAGGGGACACCGATGGGCTTGAAAAGGCCGCCGTCCGTGGGATGGGACGTTAAGCCGTGGCGCCGTGTGCGGAAGAGCCATACCCTGTGCACGTTAAAATAACACGCTGGATGGCCTTGACGGGAGACTACCATCTGTCTCCCAACAGCTGTTCCAGTGGGTCCCCTCCCCCAACCTTCTCTGAGCCTTCGGGGTTCCAGTGACCTGGCCATTTAGTCCATGGTGTGCAAAAAAGTGCCGCTCAGAGGTAAAACAACCCAACCATCTCTAAAAATTTAAATAAACGAAAATCAGATAAAAAAAAATTAACCAATAATTAAATATTCTTGCAAAATATATGCATTTTTAAAATCTCTAGAACAGAGAAGAAAAAAAGTATATTCCTTTATGAAGCTCAGGCCCCTTTCCTGTTAAACCAGTAGCTTGACCCTAGAACTTCGCTTGCTTACATGGTGGCTTATGTTAGAGAATATCAGTTTGCTGCCAGGTGTGAAATTCTCCCGATATTGGGTACCTCATAAGAACAATTGGGAAAGATTCTCGAACAGATAATTCAATGGCATTTTCTAAACGAGTCCACTTATCGCAAATTAATTGCTGAAGATTATTTCAAAATAGGAGATACTTCCTCTTCACGAGACATTCTGTCAAGGGAGGCCATATTGAAATGTAAATGCAAAGCGATTGGGTTTTTAAAGTGCACGCAATACGCGCATTAGGAAACTATTTCACACTCGATCTCCACATTTAATACGTTATTCACGAATAATAAAACTTTGTTTCCCTTTCATACTCTTCAGACATTTGTGCATCACCTTTATCTTCAGATTGGCTGAAAAGAAAATTACTGAAATATATCCTATTGATCATCATTTAAATTATTCTTTCATTTTGATGACTTGAGATGAAAGTACACACCAAGTTGTATTAATGAAACAATTTTAATAGTTTATTCATTCATCCACAACTATTGCATCTTTCCGAAATATACTCAACTGCCACTTTATTAGGTACAACAGTTCGACGTCAATATTAATTAGGATGCAGATCCGGTAACTTCTTAACCATTTTTTGAAAAACATGTAATGGAAATATATTTTAGAGTTATCGAAACAATGGCAGTTGAAATAATTACTCCGAAATACGAAAAAAACAAAACAAATTTAAAGCAATAAGTTATTTTCTAAACTTTACTGTTCAATATAAGAGTATTTATAGCAGTTTGAATTTAGATGTATTATTATTTTTCGCCAATTTTGTTTTGCAGAACGAGCTTGTCAAGTTCGACATTTCCTCCCCCCCCCTCTATGTATATATATATATCGATGTATTCTTACAATGTCAATGTAAGTGACCTCCCCACAATTTCTTGACTCGATACCCAGGTGTAAAGCTATGCTGGGAGAACGACGAGAGCTCCGAAGCAGTGAAGTCGTCTTGTGGTTGAGAGCGGCGACGAAGTCCGAATATCAAGGGACTCCCGTTGGATTTCTCCCTTGGAAACTGAAGGGAGATCCGTGTCTATTCATATGGTTTATGCGTCCTCTACGGCTAGTATAGTATAAGACAGTCGCGTATTCATAGCTGTATTGCTATTCAATAAATTATTAAGTTTTCATTCCACCTCTGCTGGAGTTATTGATAACCACAAACATAAAATACGACAGTCTATAAGACAGGAGAAGAACCAATAGGAACTTTAGCGAATAGGCAAGGTTAAAACCAACCTTTACAACTATCGCAGTCCGACCATAAAGTTTCTACAGAGCTAACTTGCTAAAGCGTTTCAGCTTCCATAAGTCTTTAGATATTGAACGTATACTGTTGAAATTGAGATCTTGAAATTAACCCGAGTCGCATTTTTTGCATAAAAAAGCTTAATTGGGAAGCTACTTAATCTCGGAGTTGTTAGTATATTCACATAACATGGAACTGTATCAAAAAAGTAGCCGCCGAGAATTTTTAACAAGTAATTCGTATTTTGAAATTTGTTCTTAAAATAAGAAGAAAAACGCATCTCCATCCTCGTCACGTGCACAGTAGGATTCTCATCTGCGCATGAGCCCAGCTGCTACTCTTTATGTTACAGGCTGATCAAGAAAATATTTCATACTTTGACCCAATACTTAAAAACAGGTACAATAATTTTTTTTTGAACACTTCAGATTCAGCAATTTAGCAATGTAAAATAAATTATGCTTCATTTTGAACTATGAAATATTTCGAAATTAAAAAAAAAACATTTTAATTGCCTCCTTTCATAAAGTATATATATTAATAACGTACCTGAGGAAGACTATTTCTCTCATGGGATGTGGACCAATTTTCTCTGGCGGTATTGAATCTGCGATTTGTTCTTGCAAGAACCCATGTGGATGGATGTGGCCTCGTTTCATTGGTTGAGTGTTTTCTTTGATCTTCAGATTTATATATATTGACATTTTGTTTAAAGATAGATTTGAAATCAAGTTTTTAAGGTAGCACCGAAGTAAAACGAAAATAAACTATAGCTAAAAACGAAATATTTAAGTATCGTCGCTTTAAATATATATGAAGAACTTTATTTGTTATTGGTGGCAGGTAATTTGATGATCACGCTTAAGGTTTGTGTGAAAATTGTAAATTCGCTTGCTATAACAGGCCGACAAAATGTCGATTCCTAAAATATTTACTGAAATATTATTTATTCATTTCGAAATCTCAAATGGATAAAATTATCTGGCAACAACTATTTGACGCCATTTGGATTTCGAGTTTACTAATGCCTGGAGAGATGTAGTTTCCAATATCGACTTTCTTTCGACGAAACAAGTTTATTAAAGTACGGAATACATTTATTTTCTTCGTTGATTTCAAATTCTGTTTGTAAGATATATATTATTTCATGCTAAAGGTTATATAGAATATATTTTTGTACTTGTAATCTTTACTCCTTTCAGCGACAGTTTTCTGAAATGCTATGTTCAAGTGTTTGTTACGTTAGATTAAACAAAAAAAATTACTCTTCCGCAGCAGTTTCGTATAAAGTAGCGATTAAAGAAGTTATTAGTCTTTGAATTTTGATTTTCCCATCGGTTGAAGATAAGCTCCCACGTTGATCTGCGTTTCAATTCCTACCCTCAGCAATGAAGGAAATAATACCGAAGGAGATAAAAAAAACTATCTTCTATCTGACAGGACGTAAAAGTAGAGGTTCAGGATGGGAGAAAAATTCACAGACTTAGAGAGGCTGGCGAAAAGCTAACAGCTGCACATTGGCTCTCCTTCCTTATCCAGTCCTGAGATTTGGGGGTCCTTGTGACCTGGAAAGGTAGGGGTTAAAGAACCCAACCTTGTATTGCCACGGATTGCACCCTATTCATTTCCCAGTGATATAAAAACCCGATTTCTTTTTCCATCGTCCTATATTCCTAGCATTTCTTTTCCTTCTTCAAAAGACAATAGATCTCGCGGGCTGTGGTCACGCGAGTCTTCCCTCCGCCACACCCATCCTCTCGCTGCCCTCGAGTCCGAAGAGCCTTGACAGCCATTCTTGACTTTCCAGAAAAGGCGCGAGATTTCTTATGATCCCTCCGCGGTGCACTCACCTTCGACCACGCACTCCCACGCCCGGCGATTCCTTCATCAATCTTCAACACTCGCTGCTCAGATATTCAACCCCCCCCTCCCCCCACTTCATTCCATATTGTCTGTGCTTCACAGAATCTTGAAACTCTCCAAGATTACGGCCACACAAAAAACGCTTTGAGTAATTTAGCGTTATGGGCATTTCTGATTTTTCTGGGGTCTTAGGAATCAAACCTTTAAGAATAAGGAATGTTCTTATACCACTTCATTCCTAAATCTATTTTGGACAATTTTTAATATCGAGAGTTAAGAAAGTGAAATATATAACACCATCTCCTGAAGCGAATGATTTACAATATAGTAGGCCATCCTCACAGACCTTTTACTCTGGCACATAAACTGACAGGCTCCTGTCAGACCTCTGTGGCAAGCAGCTGCTTGAGGGGGTATTTATTTTTATTTTATTTACATTGGATCGTGTGAGCTCACAAAAACCTGGATCGTGTGGGCCCACTCACAGAAATACTGAGCGTGTGCAGTTACCGTTCACAGCAAACTGGAGCGTGTACAATTGCTGTACACGTTCCTGAGGTCCTGCCATCCTCTCAGACCTTCACTGACCTTCACTCAGACACTCACTGAGCGTGTGCAGTTACCGTTCACAGCAAACTGGACGTGTGCAGTTACTGCACACGCTCCAGTTTCCTGTGAACGGTAACTGGAGCGTGTAGAGTTGATGTACACGTTCCTGAGGTCCTGCCATCCTCTCAGACCTTCTACTATGGCATATAAACTGACAGGCTCCTGTCAGATCTCTGTGGCAAGCAGCTGCTTTATTTTTATTTTATTTACATTGGATCGTGTGGGCCCAGTCACAGAAATACTGAGCGTGTGCAGTTACCGTTCACAGCAAACTGGAGGGTGTGCAGTAACTTCACACGCTCCAATTGTCTGTCACGTGACACGAAGGTTACCAGATCACTAATTTCTTAAAAAATCGTTGCCAGATATTTTTTCTGAATTCTGTAATCAACCGTAGTGTTCGGGTATTTTTTAATATATATAATGCGTATGAATATGGAGCGTGTGCAGTTACCGTTCGCAGCAAACTGGAGCGGTTGCGGTTAGTGTTCACAGCACATTGGATCGTGTGAGCTCAGAAAGACCTGGATCGTGTGTGCTCACTCACGGAAATATTGAGCGTGTGCAGTTACCGTTCACAGCAAACTGGAGCGGTTGCGGTTAATGTTCACAGTACATTGGATCGTGTGAGCTCACAAAGACCTGGATCGTGTGTGCTCACTCACGGAAATATTGAGCGTGTGCAGTTACCGTTCACAGCAAACTGGAGCGGTTGCGGTTAATGTTCACAGTACATTGGATCGTGTGAGCTCACAAAGACCTGGATCGTGTGGGCTCACTCACGGAAATATTGAGCGTGTACAGTTGCTGTACACGCTCCAGATATTTTTCCTGAATTCTGTAATCACGTGACACGAAGGTTGCCAGATCACTAATTTCAAAAAAAAAAAAAAAAAAACGTTACCAGGTATTTTTTCTGAATTCTGTAATCAACCGTAGTGTTCGGATACTTTTTTGAGCGACTGTACTTCAGTTTATTTCCAGCGACGTTTTCCTGTAAAATTCTTATTTTTTCAGAAGTTAGAAAGCTTTGGGTATGGCTTGCTATTCACATAACATGGACTGTGCCGGTACTTTTGGCAATATAGTGTATAGCTGCCTGCTCTCGCGTGGAATATGTTTGGCGGGTGTGCCATTTCAGTAACTTATTGCTTTGTTCCCTCCCCCCCCTCCCCGACAATAACGTTCCGTTGACCGCCAACAGTCACTGCCTTCTAACCGCCTCTGGAACTGCTATAGAAAGTGAACCCTATTGCAATGGCAAACAGAAACTTCTTTCAACGCCCCCCGCTATCTTCGGAGAGGAGGGTATTGTCACGTGACAGATTGGCCGCACAAGGAGGAGGAGGAAATGGAGGTCATACAAAGCGAGATTTGTGCGATGCGAAGAGTGCAGGTGAGGATGAAATGTCTCTTCGCATTTAAATCCTGCCCCTCGGAGAAGGAAGAGCAGGTAATAAGACTTTCCGGAAGTTTGAATCCAGATTTCGGAGTATTCTTTATAATTGTCGAGAATTGATCATGTTTTGTTGCAAATGAAGACTTACAAAAAGACTTGGAAGCAGCATGGCTCAGAAATTGGGTTATTTTTGTTCACGAAACTTTGAGATAGGCAGGTTTAGTTCTTCGAAGGCCTGGTCAGCAGATTAACTTTTCTTCATTATTTTGCGCAATCCCAACTGGACTTATATTGAGAGCGGGAGGGGGGGGGGGGGGGTGGACTCATTGGGTAGCGCGCCAGGCTGGTAACCTGTAGTTCCCAGGTTCGAACCCCAGCAGGGCCAGCGTCGAGATTTTTCTCCGGACAACCCCGCCCTACTCATAGCCAGAAGGGGACACCAATAGGCTTGGAAAGGCCGCCGTCAGTCGGATGGGACGTTAAGCAGTGGCTCCGTGCGCGGGAGAGGTATACCTTGTGTATGTTAAAGAACTCACTGGAAGGTCTTGACGAGAGGTTATCAAATGTCTCCCAATCGCTATCCAGTGGGTCTCCGGAGCGGGGGTGCCTCAGTCGGTAGCGCGCCAGGCTCGTAATCTGTAGTTCCCAGGTTCGAGTCCCAGCTGGGGCAGCGTTGAGATTTATCTCCGCAAAATTCCCTGCCCTGCCCACGGTCAGTAGGGGACACCGATGGGCTTGTAAAGGCCGCCGTCCGTCGGATGCGACGTTAAGCCGTGGCCCCGTGTGCGGGAGAGCCATACCCTATGCACGTTAAAGAACACGCTGGATGGCCTTGACGGGAGGCTACCATCTGTCTCCCAACAGCTATTCCAGTGGGTCCCCTCACCCAACCTTCTCTGAGCCATCGGGGTCCATGTGACCTGGCCATTTAGCCCATTGTGTGCAAAAAAAGTGCCGCTCAGAGGTAAAACAACCCAACCCGAGATAAACCAACCCTGCTTACGCTTCATAGTGAAATTGTGAACTCCTGCGATGATTGGAATCGGAAAGATCAGTCTTTAACTCGCATACGATGAAAGGAATCGAAAAGCAGAATAATAAATAAATAAATACCCCCTCAAGCAGCTGCTTGCCACAGAGGTCTGACAGGAGCCTGCCAGTTTATATGCCATAGTAGAAGGTCTGAGAGGATGGCAGGACCTCAGCAGAAAAACGACACATACATCCATGCCTTATCCGGGGCTCGAACCCAGGTCCCGTAGATCAGTAGGCAAGCGTGCTTACCACTCGGCCACGGACGGCCAATAAATAAATACCCCCTCAAGCAGCTGCTTGCCACAGATGTCTGACAGGAGCTTGTCAGTTTATATGCCACAGTAGGAGATCTGAGAGGATGGCAGGACCTCAGCAGAAAAACGACACACACATCCATGCCTAATCCGGGACTCGAACCCAGGTCCCTTAGATCAGTAGCCAAGCGCGCTAACCACTCGGCCACGGGACGGCGAATGCAAATGAGAAAAAAAGGAAAGCAACACCGGAAATAAAGATAAAATCTGAATCAGTGAAAAATCTCCTTGACTGTTTCTGGAACGGAACTGATGCCACACGGATGACGAGCTTTGACCTCTCAACTGTAACCAGCACCTTAATGCAGATGCTTCACGATTGCTCCAGAAAATTCCGAAGAAGATCTGCCCAAACTAATTGCCCCGTCGCCGTTCCCCTTTGGAGCGCATGAGCAGAAGATGACTCCTGTGCGAAGTCAAAAAGTTTCCGATGTTGCGATCGTGTGACGAGTTGTATTTTCACTTTCGGAGGTAGCAGAGCGGAAAGAAACAAAGAGACACGGAGACATAACATAAACAGCCGCTCGTGAGAAGGGTGGCTGGTGTGCTCCCCACTTCCCTGTCAGTCCTCACACTCTGGAGACGCGTCACGTGATGGGAACAGGCACCCGGGACTCTTTTCTTCTCTTGCTTTGGCAGCACAGTGATGCGACTGTTATCTTTGGTGTTGAGTTTCCCGGATGTCAACCTAGCACTTGCTCTTTGCTGTCAGGTGCTCGCAGTTGGCGCTACTGACGTTCACACGCATCATCCTCTACCCCCTCCAAATCCTCCTCTTCATAGATCTTTTCTCTTTCATCCCTTGTGTCTCTTTAATTCTCTTTCTCTGGATGAGGGAATTTCTTTTTTCTCAATTAAAAAAGTTCTCTTCAGATAGGGGCATTTGGCACTGAGGTCTGGCAGAATATTCTCGGTGTTGGGTTGTTTTACCTCTGAGCGGCACTTTTTTGCACAACATGGGCTAAATGGCCAGGTCATATGGAACCCGAAGGCTCAGAGAAGTTTGGGGGAGGGGACCCACTGGAACAGCTGTTGGGAGACAGATGGTAAAGGCCATCCAGCCCGTCAAGGCCATCCAGCGTGTTCTTTAACGTGCACAGGGTGTGGCTCTCCCACACACGGGGTCACGGCTTAACGTCCCATCCGACGGACGGAGGCCTTCCTAAGCCCATCGGTGTCCCCTACTGACCGTGGGCAGGGCGGGGAATTTTGCGGAGATAAATCTCAACGCCTACCCAGCTGGGACTCGAACCTGGGAACTACAGATTACGAGCCTGGCGCGCTACCGACTAAGCCATCCCCCCCCCGCCCCCCACTATTTCCGAAAATCGGCGGTAAGGTGAATAGAGGGCTTTTTTTTGTCCTGAATGTTGAATCTCTGAACCTCGTATAAAAATGCCTGTTTCGATTAAATATATGGAATTCATTATTAATTCGACAAGTTCCCTCCGATGTCGCAGTGGGAGTCATTTTTCTCTCATGATGAGACTGAAAAAATGATGAAGTCATCTGCAGGAAAAGATGAAATGTCCTGATGATTATTTTATTGCTTTCCTCCGACTGAAGAGCAATTTAAGGACAGAGGAACTTCCTTTAGAACAGGATAAAAATAACTAAATGGATTTTTCTAGAAATAATAAAAAAAATCATACAAAAAAAAAAAAACCAGATTCAGATTTTTGGAACTTCGATTCAAAGATTTAGCAATATTGGGCCTTCCTATATCGGCTCCTTTGTCTTCTGAAGAATAGTCTTAAGAAGAAATGTTTGCAAACAGTAAGACCTTTTTTTTTGCCACTTAGGAGTATATATGTTACCGCTAAAGCTCGAAAGCCGTTAATGTGCACATTACCTAGCTAATCTGCAGATTAACTGATTTGCTCCGTCAACGTGCGGAATCAAGAGTTTTCCTCATTTTACCTAGGTAATGTGCACATTAACGGCTTTCGTATCGTTAAAGTTCAAAAGTTTGTTTCTCTCATAGTGGTGAATCTCTTGAATATGAATCTTCGTGTCACGTGATTCACTCGTCCGCATTATAAAAAACGCCCCGGATGAGCGGAGGCCAAGTGAGGACGAATCGGTCAAGTGATTCATTCTTGATAACGAATCGCTAAAATGATTCGTTCTCACTTGGCCTGCTCATTTTGGGGGCGTTTTTTACAATTCGGACGACTGATTCAGTTGACAGAGGGATGATCCTGGTTTCAACTCTACTCTCGGACACTAGATAAATAACATTATGTTAATTTAAGCGTACAGAAACGTTCCTGTTGTTCCAGCAAAGATCTTATTTTTACTTTAACGAGTGCTTAGTAGATAATGTGCAGATTACCTAGGTAATTTGAGAAATGAAACAATTTTCCGCACGTTAACGGATCACCCTAGTTAATCTGCACAATACCTAGATAATCTGTAGAATAACTGATTTCTGCACTTTAGCGGTAACATATACACACACTTGTGTCTTTTTACCGCTTCCTTGCTAAAGGAGCCGCATTTTCTTTGCAGCTCGAGGAATCACGCACATTTTGAAAAATTATTGAGAAATAAATCAGGCGAAAAGGCAAATGGATCAAAGTTTGGATTTCAGACAATCTTGATTTTTGAAAACATTATTTCAGAATTTGAAATGGGGAGGAATGAAGGGGAGAAATGAAGGGGAGCCTCTCCCCAAAGGAAATCGGAATGCAAAATTCCAAGTAACTTGACAAAATTCAGAGGAGTTGGATAAATCGGGACAACTTGGCAAAATTCAGGTGAGATGTAAAAATTTGGGATTTTTTTCTCTAAAATTATGGCGATTTGGCAAAATTCGAGCCACTACGTAAAATACAGGCGAGTTGCGAAAATTATTATATATTTGTGAAATTAAAGAGTTGGAAAAATCTTGGGGAGATCCCCCCCGCGGAAGGAACGAAATCCTGGGCACATCCCCGATAGACACGTGAATAAATTATTTATGTAAAGTACTTACTGCCTCAGTTGGCAAAATTTGATTTCAGAGTTGGAAAAATACCCCCCCCCCCCCACAACAATAGTCCTGATATGAAAGTTCATACATCTTACTCCATGTCTGTGTGGTTCTTAAGTTTCGTTTAGATGCCTTCTTTTTCACTACGTAAAAATATATCGGTCCTTTTACATAATCGAAATAATTGCAAGCGTATCTGAAATCATAATGCACCACATTTACCGTCCAACATCAAGTTCAGTTGAAATTTGGGGCGGGGGTGGCTCAGTTGGTAGCGCGCCAGGCTCGCAATCTGTAGTTTCCAGGTTCGAGCCCCATCTGGGTCAGCGGTGAGATTTATCTCCACAAAATTCCCCGCCCTGCCCACGGTCAGTAGGGGACACCGGATAGGCTTGGAAAGGCCGCCTCCGTCGGATGGGACGTTAAGCCTTTGTCCCGTGTGCGGGAGAGCCATACCCTGTGCACGTTAAAGAACACGCTGGATGGCCTTGACCGGGAGGCTACCATCTGTCTCTCAACAGCTGTTCCAGTGGGTCCCCTCCCCCAACCTTCTCTGAGCCTTCGGGGTACATGTGACCTGTCCATTTAGCCCATGGTGTGCAAAAAAGTGCCGCTCAGAGGTAAAACAACCCAACGTTAAAGAACACGCTGGATGGCCTTGATGGGAGGCTACCATCTGTCTCCCAACAGCTGTTCCAGTAGGTCCCCTCCCCCAACCTTCTCTGAGCCTTCGGGGTCCTTGTGACCTGGCCATTTAGCCCATGGTGTGCAAAAAAGTGCCGCTCAGAGGTAAAACAACCCAACGTTAAAGAACACGCTGGATGGCCTTGACGGGAGGCTACCATCTGTATCCCAACAGCTGTTCCAGTGGGTTCCCTCCCCCAACCTTCTCTGAGCCTTCGGGGTCCATGTGACCTGGCCATTTAGCCCATGGTGTGCAAAAAAGTGCCGCTCAGAGGTAAAACAACCCAACTGAGTTGAAATTTGTAACACTTTTCGAAACAATTCAATTGAATGTTTTTTTTTAAGCATTAGGCGGTTTCAGCAATAAAATAATAAATCGCCAACTGCTTTAGAAAGAGCCAAGTACAGGGAAAACAAATCGTTTTCATTTCTAAAAGTGTTCAATCGTAAAAGTTTGTTTTCTTTGACGAGAGAGAGAGAGTGCGAGAAGTTTTCAAGTGTCGTTCGCCTTAAAAAGGAAACTGCGATTTCATTTTCTGTGGGAAATGCCGTTTTTTTTTGCCCCGTCCCGTGGCCGAGTGGTTGGGAAAAAAAAGAACTCAACATTCAGGACAAAAAAAAATAAGCCCCCCCCCCCCCCCCCCCCCCCCCCCCCCTTGGCTACTGATCTAAGGGACCTGGGGTCGAGCCCCGGCTAAGGCATGGAGGTATATATCGTTTTTCTGCTGAGGTTCTGCCATCCTCTCAGACCTTCTACTATGGCATATAAACTGAAAGGCTCCTGTCAGACTCCTGTGACAAGCAGCTGCTTGAGGGGGTATTTATTTATTTTTATTTTTATGTCATTATTGCCCCAACTTAATATTGTTCCCGATCCTGCAACTTCATTAAAATATTTTCTGGACGAGTCCTTGGAAGGGAGGAGAGCAATTTGCTGCATCCCCAATTCCCTCGGCATCTCCAGCATCTGCAGTAGCCTCATGTTAGTCAGGGGCGCCTCCCCCCCCCTCCCCGCATTGGCACATTCGACGCAATAAATCACTGGTGTAGACCAACGACGGGAGGCTCGGATGGGGTCAGGCAAACTTTATGACCGAGAGATGCGGAAGGGACGCGAGAAACTTTAACCCCTCCCCCCTGCTGTGTCTCTGTAGACTGGCCGGTTGAGACGAGAGTTGACAGGATTCCCCGTCCCGTACTGGGAACGAGAGTGCAGAAGTGGCAGTGGGGAGGCTGGATGGAGGAGGGAGGGGGTGAATGGCAGCGGAGAGCTGTTGGGACACGGGAGCAGTAAGGGGCTCGCCGATCGTGATCTTCGCTGACTCACGTGTGGCGGACAGACCCAGATGCTATCGTGCAGGGGGGAACAACAGTAATTGTTTACTTCCTCCTCGGTCCCTTCGCTCCCACGGCACTTTGGGGTGGAGGTGCGTCACGCCCCTCACGTGGCCCATGTGGATCTGCTTTCCTCTGGTTTCGGCGCTTAATGACGGCAGCTAGATGGCGGGGACGGATTGGCAGATTACGGAGTTAAATGTGGGCGGGGGAGAGACTGGGTTTAATGGGATTGCTGCCACCACAGATGGGTGAGAGCAGGTGTTCGGCCAACCTGACTTCCAGGGGAATAGGAACTCGTTTGCTCTGTACTTTTAAGGATTTTTAGCTGGTGGCTTTTTGGTGAAGAATTGCGCCCTTTCATCCATCCGGACAGGTTTCGCCTTTTCTAAATGCTTGAAGAGATTTCGCAAACTGTCACAATTTCGCTATATCCTCACCCCCCTTAACGGAATAATGGATATGTCCTGATAAAGTGGGGCGGTGGGGGCTCGTAATCTGTAGTTCCCAGGTTCGAGTCCCAGCTGGGTCAGCGTTGAAATTTATCTCCGCAAAATTCCTCGCCCTGCCCACGGTCAGTAGGGGACACCGATGGGCTTGGAAAGGCCGCCGTCTTCGGATGGGACGTTAAGCCGTGACCCCGTGTGCGGGAGAGCCATACCCTGTGAACGTTAAAGAACACGCTGGATGGCCTTGACGGGAGGCTACCATCTGTCTCCCAACAGCCGTTCCAGTGGGTCCCCTTCCCCAACCTTCTCTGAGCCTTCGGGGTCCATGTGACCTGGCCATTTAGTCCGTGGTGTGCATAAAAGTTCCGCTCAGAGGTAAAACAACCCAACGTTAAAGAACACGCTGGATGGCCTTGACGGGAGGCTACCCTCTGTCTCCCAACAGCTGTTCCAGTGGGTCCCCTCCCCCAACCTTCTCTGAGCCTTCGGGGTCCATGTGACCTGGCCATTTAGCCCATGGTGTGCAAAAAAGTGCCGCTCAGAGGTAAAACAACCCAACGTTAAAGAACACGCTGGATGGCCTTGACGGGAGGCTACCATCTGTCTCCCAACAGCTGTTCCAGTGGGTCCCCTCCCCCAAACTTCTCTGAGCCTTCGGGGTCCATGTGACCTGGCCATTTAGCCCATGGTGTGCAAAAAAGTGCCGCTCAGAGATAAAACAACCCAACCCAACTCTGGAGTCTTAAAGCCAAAACGGAGGCTCATCTGTTGTTTTTAAAACGCTCAGTTGCTCCAACCGCTTTCTATGTGGCCGTACCCTAAAAACTAAGGTCGATTGGTTCTTTTACTAAGACTTGGCACCTGTTTCGTTTAAAAAGCCTTCAAAAAAAAATAAGGAAAAAAATGAGTGTAAGTAGTTGTTTACGAATTCTCTTCCCTTCCGCGGTCCGAATTGGAATTGCTGATAAAGTCCCGGATGTTTGCCTGTCTCTAGAATAATCAACGTTTGTGACGAGCTTTGCGCATCGTTTGCATGCGGACTTCTGTTGGAAGAGCGATTCCCATTTGCGAAATACCTCGAATCCATTTATCCAGTCAGAAATTATTTACTTCACGAAATGTTTCAATTGTAAATCTTTCAATGGAATCGTGCTTTCGTTTATTCTGACGGAGAGGAGAACTGAACGAAAGAATCAATTGGGAGGAGAAATTCTTCCGACGCCGCGAAGAAAAACAAGACGAGGTGAGAGCAGAACATTTAGTGAAAGGATTCGAAATAAAAATGCAAATACACAACGTGGGATGAATGAAAATGGCGCCGGGTTCGGAGACAGGAGATGATATTTCATTGGGAGGCAAAAGGCCGAGCCGCGTTTGCCGAGGTATAGCATCGGGGAATGGGTTGCGATAGAGGAGGAGGTCATGGCATGGGTGGGGTGGAGAGCACGAGGCCCTCACGTGATGTTATGTATGGAAATGTCGACGCTTCTGCGAGTTGCTGCCTCGTGCACGCGATGCCTGGTGGCCGCCGCCGTCGCCACCTCAAAGGGAGGTGGAGGATCCTTCTGCTCTTTGTGTGCGATGAGTTTTGTATGCTCGCTGTGAGTACTATTTGGAAAGGAGCATTTTGCATTGCGAAGAGCTCTCGGAGGGGAGGGCTCCTCGCGTCGATAACTCGTGCTGCCGATTCTCAGAAATGCTTTAGTAGGTTTAAAAGCCATTTAAAAATAATAATGGTTCTCCTCGAAGAAGGCGCTGAACTTAATGTCATGAATAAAATCCCTCCCCAAGCAGTCCAATTTCCTCCGAGATCTCAAATGAGGAAAATCTGTGAAGGAGACATCACTGTGGGTGAGACTTCAGCAGATAGAGTTGGGTTGTCTTACCCTTGAGCGGCACTTTTTTGCACACCATGGGCTAAATGGCCAGATCACATGGACCCCGAAGGCTCAGAGAAGGTTGGGGGAGGGGACCCACTGGAACAGCTGTTGGGAGACAGATGGTAGCCTCCCGTCAAGGCCATCCAGCGTGTTCTTTAACGTGTACAGGGTATGGCTCTCCCGCACACGGGGCCACGGCTTAACGTCCCATCCGACGGACGGCGGCCTTTCCAAGCCCATCGGTGTCCCCTACTGACCGTGGGCAGGGCGGGGAATTTTGCGGAGATAAATCTCAACGCTGACCCAGCTGGGACTCGAACCTGGGAACTACAGATTACGAGCCTGGCGCGCTACCGACTGAGCCACCCCCGCCCCACTTCAGCAGATAGAGTTGGTTTGTCTTACCTCTGAGCGGCACACAATGAGCTTAAATGGCCAGGTCACAAGGACTCCCAAGGCTCAAAGAAGGTTGGGGAAAGGGGACTGAACGGTTGCTGAGAGGAAAGCCTCCCGCCAAAGGGCATATGGCATGTTCTTTAACATGCACAGGGTATGTCTCTCTTGCACATGAGGGCTATAGCTGAACGTACCATCTTGGAGACCTGCTGCCTTTCCAAGCCCATTGGGGTCCTTTTTTTCGTAGATGGCATAGTGGAAGTCAGCTGAGAAAATCTCAAAAGGAGATGCAGTGGGAATGCGAACTGGGACCAAGTCGACGAGCCTGACATGTTACCGAGTGATAACTTATGAGGAAGGCGATACCTCAGCGGAAAAGCAACAGAAACACCAATGCCTTTTGAAGGATCCGAACCTGGATTACTTTGTTTGCAGAGCCCGACAAGCTTACAGTGGGAGGGCTAAATAATAATCGTCTGCAAGAGAATAAAGCTTTTACTCGTGACTGCTTAGGTAAAAGAGATAAAGAATCTGTGGCTATTGGTTTTAAGGAAAGATTCTTCCACAGCCAAGAAGATTTTCATTATCCAGGCTTTAAGTTCAAATTGAAATTACTTTCAAAGTTCTTTTGAGCGTGACGGTAATAGAAAGAAATGTCTTAGAAACCAAGTGGAGGAAGAGAATGCAACGTTTCCATGGTTACCAAGAGACGAAAAATGTTCATTTCAAGGGTCAGCAGTCAAGGTCAATGATTTCCATCACCTCGTTCGAATCGTTTTTTTGTTTAGCTTCCGAATGTTAAAAAAAAAGACTAAAATCGCAAATGATCGTACGAGGGAATTCGGAACTGGGTCATAGGGCATTAAGCAAACTCTTTTGTTAGTTGAAACCATTTTTTTTTTCTTCATTTCAGTGAACACCGAAAAGTCACTTTTACAAAGCATCTTTTTTTTCGAATTTATTTTGTTTTCTTTTATAGAGAACAAATTGTCTTTTGGATAAATAATGTTCTTTATGATTCCGATCCATTGAAAAGCGGAATGAATTTAACTCCTGGTGGCGATGCCATTTTCGAGACTTTTTTTTTAAAGTTAGACCTTTTCCTAAATGATGCATTCGAAAAAAGAAATCAGAAAAACCATCTACCCAAAATGACAGACATAATATTCGTCATTCCTCAAGTGCATCAGAAGGAATCGAACACTCATCTTCTCTCTAGCATCGGGAATTTTTCCTTTCGTCCGGTTTCCCAGCCCTAGAGAGAATGTAGACAATTCTTACTTCACAATCAGTAGGGGGGGAGGGGGCAGTGCTCTACCCTAAAAGGAAGGTGGGTTATAATACCTTATCTTTGATGTTTCAAGTACATTTTTTTAAGGCAGTCCTCGAAAATCAGATATTGAAGAAAATCAACTCCCACTGTTTAGATTAGTTCATATTCTCTCTCTCCTTCCCCTTTAGAAGAAGTAGTGTTGGCTCAGTCGGTAGCGCGCCAGGCTAGCAATCTGCAGTTCCCAGGTTCGAGTCCCAGCTGAGCCAGCGTTGAGATTTATTTCCGCATAACTTCCTGCCCTGCGTACGGTGAATAGGGGACACCGATGGGTTTGGAAAGGCCACCGCCCGTCGGATGGCACGTTAAGCTGTGGTCCCGTATGCTGGAGAGCCATACCCTGTGCACGTTAAAGAATACGCCGGATATTATTGACCGCAACAATCCAGCCCCTTCCCTCCAATCTTCCCTCATCCCTCTGGGTCTTTGCGACCTAGCCATTTAGCCCATTGTGTGCAAAAAATGCCGCTCAGAGGTAAAAGAACCCAACCTCTCTCCTTTCTGGACCCTCCCCCTTTCTGGTTCTGTGCACTTCATTAAAGAAAAAGCTGGAGGTTTCATCCAAGGGGAGAGCTTTTAATCTTCCTCCTAACAGCTAGGGAGAGGCGAGTCCATCTCTTCACCAGTCTCTAGCCCATCGAGTTGGGTTGTTTTACCTCTGAGCGGCACTTTTTTTGCACACCATGGGCTAAATGGCCAGGTCACATGGACCCCGAAGGCTCAGAGAAGGTTGGGGGAGGGGACCCACTGGAACAGCTGTTGGGAGACAGATGGTAGTCTCCCGTCAAGGCCATCCAGAGTGTTCTTTAACGTGCACAGGGTATGTCTCTCCCACACACGGACCCACGGCTTAACGTCCCATCCGACTGACGGCGGCCTTTCCAAGCCCATCGGTGTCCCCTACTGCCCGTGGGCAGGGCGGGGATATTTGCGGAGTAAATCTCAACGCTGACATAGCTGGGACTCGAACCTGGGAATTACAGATTACGAGCCTGGCGCGCTACCAACTGAGCCACCCCCGCCCCAACTAGCCCATTGAGTTCGTGTTATAGCCATTTAAGAAAGCATAGCTCAAAAGTAAAACAGTTTTTGAAATTTAAACATATCAGTTAAAAAGGAATTGGATTTTTGGGTTAATTCTGAGCGGCACTTTGGGAAGTTCCTATTAGTTTTTATCCTGTCTTAATAGACGGAATGAAAACTTATTTTATTCTAAATATCTATACCGTATAAAGAAGTTGGCTGTCTGGCAATCTAGGGTGAAGATTAATAACTGAACACACTATGCAATCCGTAGAGGATGTGTGGTGGACTGGCGCCAGAATGTGATGGACTCCTCCACTCCGTTCGCGATGGACTGCAGCAAATGTCGTGGCCGTTGGAGGACGATGAATTTGTCCCTTAATTATCTTCACCCTTACTTCGGTGAGCCGTCCCATGGCCGAGTGGTTAACGCGCTTGGCTACTGATCTAAGGGACCTGGGTTCGATCCCCGGGTAAGGCATGGATGTATGTGTCGTTTTTCTGCTGAGGTCCTGCCATCCTCTCAGATCTCCTACTGTGGCATATAAACTGACAGGCTCCTGTCAGACCTCTGTGGCAAGCAGCTGCTTGAGGGGGGATTTATTTTTATTTTATTTACATTGGATCGTGTGAGCTCACAAAAACCTGGATCGTGTGGGCCCACTCACAGAAATACTGAGCGTGTGCAGTTACCGTTCACAGCAAACTGGAGCGTGTACAGTAACTGCACACGCTCCAGTTTGCTGTGAACGGTAACTGGAGCGTGTACAGTTGCTGTACACGTTCCTGAGGTCCTGCCATCCTCTCAGACCTTTTACTATGGCATATAAACTGACAGGCTCCTGTCAGACCTCTGTGGCAAGCAGCTGCTTGAGGGGGTATTTATTTTATTTATTTTTTTTACTTCGGTGAAACGACAGGTTCGCGGATTGTTACATCCGTACCGATGTATGCCTCAGACTTGCTGCGTCAAGTGAGGCATAAAAATATGTCCAACAGTTTACAAATGAGAGTTGTATAGGGACGATACAGTTTATTAACACTATATACAATTACGTGCTGGGGATGCTCTCAACTCCGTAGGCGTTTGCTGCTGCAAACAATTACACAATAAGGTGGAGAACCGCACACTTTGCAGATTCTCGCTTACCGACCTCAAACTCGGCGAAACGATAATTAATCTTTGCCTACAATGTGGTTCACACAGAATCCACAGAACTGTATCAGATTCACCAAGAATCTCGATTCTCACTTAGAATCGAACCCTCTCTTTAAGGATTTCCTTTGAGTAAGGGCTGCATCCTTTTGACGCTTGTCCAAACGTCCTTCCCACTCAACAGCTACGCTCAAAACTGTTGTTCCCTTATTCACGGCAGCCTCCTGCGCTGACACTCGCGCCCCAGGTCCGTTGTAAAAGGGGCTTTGACATCGACATGTACAGGCAGCCAGCTCAGACCCGAAAACATCATCTTATGAGTCACATCCCCACAATAGCACTTCGAAGAACACACTTAATGCATAAAAATATCTACAAAAACAAAAATACAATAAAATGCAACAATAAATAAATTAGAGGGGCATGACAGGATGCAATATACTCTATGTATATGCCACACTTGCCACTTCAGTTTCTGAAGGAGAAGTCCAAGTGAGCAAACGGGCGACTTGACCAACAACCTCACAGTCTCGGAGCTCCTCTCATTCATCTCGTCATCTTTTCTCTTCCAGTATCTCTCAAGCCCCCTGGCTCAAACACATTAGCCTAACGAATCAGCAGTTTAAATCCACCCTGACTGCTCTCCAACAGCCCCAAGTCATTAAGCTGACCCCACCTTGACCATTAGCGGCGTCGATACCTGTAGTAGACCAAAATCTATAATCTGTGATAATCGGATGCCTGGCTGTCTAGCAAAAGAATTGCAAGAGGCCACATACATCAGCATTGTTATAATATATATCAAATATCTCTATACATAGGCAGATAAGGGGGGTAGGGGGGAGAGTTGTTGGGTTGTTTTACCTCTGAGCGGCACTTTTTTTGCACACCATGGGCTAAATGGAATTTTTGCACACCATGGGCTCAGAGAAGGTTGGGGGAGGGGATCCATTGGAACAGCTGTTCGGAGACAGATGGTAGTCACGCTGGGAGACAGATGGAGGGGAGATGGATGGTTGGGAGACAGATGGTAGTCAGCTGTTTGGAGACGGAAAGAACACGCTGGATGGACGAAACTTTCAAAAAATTATCAAATTCTGAAAAATGTACGTCACGTGTTTTGATAAATTTGGCAAAAATTATTTAAGCATATTTCATTTATAAGTTCCTGCTTATTTTGCTCTGAATACTAAAAACAACAACAAAAACAAAGAAGCAAAAAAAAAAAAAAAAAAAAAAACAGCTATAGATAAAAAAATAAAAATGCGTATCCTTCCAAAATAATATTTCGTTTAGTTATTTTAGTTAGTGTTATAAAAACTTATCGAGGGTAATACTGAGTAGGTTTTTTACTCCTTAGTTTCCTTATTTTAGTCCCTTCCCCCCCAACTAGAATTTCAAACCGCATATTTGCACGTGTAGTATCGCCCCCCCCCCCCCAACGCCGCTTCACCCACCGATTGTCGCTAAGTAAGCCGTTTTCCGAACTCTTTCATCATGAACGGACGGAGAAAATTTTCATACTTAAGTATGTCTATAGACTAGGTCTAACATCCTTCATCATTCATCCAAGCCCCCTTTTACAAAGTGGCCCAGTTGAATGATGAAGGATGTTAGACAGTCTATAGACATACTTAAGTATGAAATTTTCTTCTCCGTCCGTTCATGATGAAAAAATAAAAAAAAATAAATATCCCCTCAAGCAGCTGCTTGCCACAGAGGTCTGACAGGAGCCTGTCAGTTTATGTGCCAGAGTAGAAGGTCCCCGAGGATGGCAGGACCTCAGGAGGAAAACAACACACACAACCATGCCTTACCCGGGGCTCGAACCCAAGTCCCTTAGATCAATAGCCAAGCATGCTAACCACTTGCTCCATCCCCCCCTCGATAGGGGACCACCTTGACGTGGTGGTGGTGGTGGTGGTGGTGGGGGGGGGGGGGGGGCTTCGGGCCCAGCAACCGGTCGAAGACTGCTGACCGGATTGGATCCCCGGTTTGACAGAGCCAAGACCAACCGAGGTCGAAGACATCGTTGACCGGTTTAGTGGCCCGGTTGGACGGTGTCAAGACCTCAACATCAGGTGCTCCGTGGAGCAGTTCAAGGGCACGGCTGAACGAATTTGGTCACCTAGTAGGCACGAGCCCTTTTCAAAGTCTGGGCCCCACTAAGAGTCTCCACCCCGGGTGCCGAGCGAACTTGGATCTACATATCCTTGTTCATGGCTAACCGGGGAACAGATTAAATTTCAGGTTTCTTCCGGTGGTTAGCTTTCCTTCTATAGGACTGCTGCCATGTGAGGTTGGGGATGAGATGCATCTATATGGTGTATTCTTGCCCCCGACTCTAGATAGTCACGGCTTTCCGTAACTTGGTAGTGCTGTAAGGCGGAATCGGGGATTGCCGTGGTTGCCATAACATCTGGCAACATAAGAGCCCAACCACTTGGTCACGGGACGGACTTCATGATGAGTTTGGAAACGGCTTACGTCACGAAGTCAGCAAGTCTGCTGACAGGTCTTATCAAGCAAGAGTTGGGAAATCCAGCATGGATCGGCAGGAATATGTGCATCTTTCTGTTTCTTCGCTTAAAGAAGGTGGATTTCCAGGGGGGCGCTGAGTATTTTTTTTCCTGAAAAGGGGGCGGTAGGGCAAATAAGTTTGGGAAACTCGGATGTAGATGAAAATGACTGTTGCCATCCAGATGTTTCTCAACAGTATTAATCTCTGGTTATTTTATTAATATTATTAACTGATAAATCATGGGTAAACAGTCCCGGATCTAGGAGAAAAAATAAAGGGTAGGGGGGATAGAAGTCCCATCCCCCATCACAGATCCGGCCTTGTTAATGAAAAATCAAACTCAGTTGCAATTTCATTTTTAGGGTATCGTTAAACGTGTTAATTATAATTTACATTAACTCCAATTTTTTCATTAGCATTAACAAAATTTTTATATTAGAGAATTTTCGTACCAATTTCTAAAAGTCTTAGCTGACACCTTAAAAACTGTTTGAAAAATGTGATGAAAAAATTCTTAATGACAATACCTTGATGACGAAATTATCCTGCTTTTGGCGGGCTTGGTATCTTTACATCCGTTGTCAAAAATCCATTGATTCTCTGGCAACTCGACTCTGGGGGCATTAACTAACAAAATTGATCGCACAGATGCTTTGCAACTGAGAGCGTTCCAGCCTTCCACTCTGTCTGCAGGTAAATGGTTTACTTTTGCGAAATCGCTCTCACGCATGCGCAGATTTTGCCATAATCTATGAACGTTGAGTTATATGCAGATTGAGGTGATTTCTCTCAAGACCTGCTTTCAAACGGATTCACGTGCTTGGCAACAGGATTTTGATTTTGAGGAGGAATAAAACTTGTAGCGTTTTCTAATTTCTAAAATATTCTACCTGACCGAAAGAAAGGAAAAAATGAAATGGTTAAAATAATATTTTGTATATTTTATATTGCATATGGAATAGAATTTTATAGTTGCTTTTTAAATCTATTTTTACTATCGGACATATGGGGTTAAAATAAAATTATACAAAGTTGGGTTGGTTTTTACCTCTGAGCGGCACTTTTTTGCACACCATGGGCTAAATGGCCAGGTCACAAGGACCCCTAAGGCTCAGAGAAGGTTGGGGAAGGGGACCCACTGGAACGGCTGTTGGGAGACAGATGGTTGCCTTCTGTCAAGGCCATCCAGCGTGTTCTTTAACGTGCACAGAGTATGGCTCTCCCACACACGGGGCCACGGCTTAACGTCCCATCCGACGGACGGCGGCCTTTCCAAGCCCATCGGTGTCCCCTACTGACAGTGGGCAGGGCGGGGAATTTTTCGGAGATAATTCTCAATGCCGACCCAGCTAGGACTCGAACCTGGAAACTGCAGATTACGAGCCTGGTGCGCTACCGACTGAGCCACCCCCGCCAAAATTATACAAAGACAATTGTTGGGGATTTCAACGACAAATTTGATACTTCGTATAAGATAACCAGGTTTTCGGATTCGGAAGTGTGTGTATGTGGGGGGGGGGGGGGGAACTCGGTCCCCTCCTAGGTACTAGGCAGGCTCCCTGCTTGGCAGCTTTCTAAATTGCTTTAATGTTTTGAACTATAACTCTTCAACACTGTTTCAGTAGGATCAAAGCTTTATTATTATTTTTTTCCTTTTCCTCTAACTATAGACAAAAATTCCCTAAATTCCCTAAATTTAAAGGTTTTTCCCTAAGGTTGCAACACTTGTTTTAGTTGTCAGCATTTTCGGAAAAAAAACAGCTTCAAGAAAATGTCATTTAATCTCTAACAGCAACTCTTTGAAATCGTGTGTTGTTGGTGCATTTGGTTCGATCTGCAAGGGAGTCGGTTTCGACATGGCTGTGTCTTCTTCCAGATCTTCTCTGAAGAGTTATTAAACAGACGGGCTCTCGTTATACCTCTGTGTCAAGCAGTTGCTTGAGGGGTAATTTATTTGAAATTACGTGATTAAAAATGACATTACCGTTGTTAAAAAATTTCGTTAATTCATATCATTTACAAATATTTGAACAAAATAAGAAATGTACAGTCGCTCAAAAAAGTATCCGAACACTATGGTTGATTACAGAATTCAGAAAAAATATCTGGCAGCGATTTTTTTAGAACCTTCGTGGCAACCTTCGTGGTGACACGAAGATTGCCAGATCACTAATTTCTAAAAAAGTCGCTGCCAGATATTTTTTCTGAATTCTATAATCAACCATAATGTTGGGATATATATTAATATATATAATGCGTATGAATATATAATGCAATGAATATGGAGCGTGTGCAGTTACCGTTCACAGCAAACTGGAGCGGTTGCGGTCAATGTTTACAGCACATTGGATCGTGTAAGCTCACAAAGACCTGGATCGTGTGGGCTCACTCACGGAAATATTGAGCGTGTGCAGTTACCGTTCACAGCAAACTGGAGCGGTTGCGGTTAATGTTCACAGCACATTGGATCGTGTAAGCTCACAAAGACCTGGATCGTGTAGACTCACTCACGGAAATATTGAGCGTGTGCAGTTACCGTTCACAGCAAACTGGAGCGGTTGCGGTTAATGTTCACAGCACATTGGATCGTGTGAGCTCACAAAAACCTGGATCGTGTGGACTCACTCACGGAAATATTGAGCGTGTGCAGTTACCGTTCACAGCAAACTGGAGCGTGTGCAGTAACTGCACACGCTCCAGTTTGCTGTGAACGGTAACTGGAGCGTGTACAGTTGCTGTACACGCTGCAGATATTTTTCCTGAATTCTGTAATCACGTGACACGAAGGTTGCCAGATCGCTAATTTCTAAAAATATCGTTGCCAGATATTTTTTCTGGATTCTGTAATCAACCATAGTGTTCGGACACTTTTTTGAGCGACTGTATAGTGATTTAAAATGACCCCCTTTCCTGATAAGATACAGAACCAGGGATGGCATTCAAAATTCTTTTGATCGACTGCAGAGTCTTTTTCTTTGGGTTTGAAATTCGTTCTCCTTCAGAAGCGATCAAGTGATCTTCTGAGATCTTCTCTTCTTTCCCACATTCCTCTCTTCTTGTTTGGCTCATATTTCTCAAAGCTGAAGAAAACTCGGGACAAAAAAACCCGATCCCAAACAGCTCTCAGTGATCATGAAGAACATCTCATTGTGAATAGATGTTGCCATATCCATTATCCTCCAATACTTACTGTTTTGGGAAGTCCAGATAAAAGAAATTACAAAAGTTGATGGTGATGTCGTCGATCCTCAACGTGTTGTTGACTTAACGCTATTTCGCAGCTTCCCTGCTATGGACACCGAAAAGATAATTCCATCTCCTTCCCCCCCTCCATGCTCCCCCCTTCATCCCCCTCCCCTCCCATTCAATCTGTTGTGAACCCTTCGGCCGAAATCATTAACAAAGTATTCATTATGCTGCTTGAGTCTTGAAGCAAGGTCGTTAGTGAATAACGGAGGAGTCCACAAGCCTTCCGAGGGATCGATACAAGACCCCCCCCCCTCTCTCTCCTCCTCCTTAGATAATAGAGAAAATAAAGTGCATTTTTTTTTTTTTATTTTCTGCGCGATACCTTGAAACGAGCAGAATCGGTTTCTTTTTATCTCTCGTAGGAGAAGCTATAAAACAATAAAGCGAAAAAGCAAGAAAGGGGATGGCATCAAAAAAAAAAAGCAGAGAAGTAAGTGCGTATCGGAAAATGTAAGAATCCAAAGCACCCGACTTGATCCTCTTATAGTCTCTGCAGGAGATTCCCTTTGGTTTGAGACAAGCAATGATTTTTGGCTCTTGGTTAGGATATTTAGTTATGGACAGAATGCGTTCGTAATCTTCAAATAACCAGAGACTACGGAGGTCAAAATCCTTTTTCTGAAGTCTTTAAGTGCATTATCAATAACTCTATTCGTTGATCTGTGCTTCTGTATGCAGGACTGGGTTATTTTACCTCTGAGTGGCTCCTTTTTGCACAAAGCGGGCTAATGGCTAAGAGCCCTGAAAATGTTCGGAAAGAGGGTTGGGTTGTTTTACCTCTGAGCGGCACTTATTTTGCACACCATGGGCTAAATGGCCAGGTCACATGGACCCCGAAGGCTCAGAGAAGGTTGGAGGAGGGGACCCACTGGAACAGCTGTTGGGAGACAGATGGTAGCCTCCGGTCAAGGCGATCCAGCGTGTTCTTTAACGTGCACAGGGTATGTCTCTCCCGCACACGGGGCCACGGCTTAACGTCCCATCCGACGGACGGCGGCCTTTCCAAGCCCATCGGTGTCCCCTACTGACCGTGGGCAGGGCGGGGAATTTTGCGGAGATAAATCTGAACGCAGACCCAACTGGGTCTCGAACTTGGGAACTGCAGATTACGAGCCTGGCGCGCTACCGACTGAGCCACCCCCGCCCCTGTTGGGAAAGAGGACTCAATGGACAGCTATTAGGAAACAATTGGGAGCCTTGTCGTCAAGGCCATTCAGTGTGTCTTTAATATGTACAGGGCGCTTCTTTAATATATGCGCTGAAAACACCGATTCTCGTCCGATCACCGAAGTTAAGCAGCTTTGGGCGCGATCAGTACCTGGGAGGGTGACCACCTGGTAACACCTCGTGCAGTTGGCAAAAAATCTGCTGAGGACCCGCCATCCTCACAGATCCCTCTATCTGACAGGCTCCTGTCAGACCTCTGTGGCAAGCAGCTGCTTGAGGAGGTATGTACTTTTTATTATTTATTCTGCACATGCCTCATCTGACAGACGGCACGTTCTCTAAGCCCATTGGTTCCCCCTTTCTCCCCGTGGGCAGTAGAGACAAATTTCAATTCCGGCACAATTGGACTCGAACCTGGAAGTGCAGAATGTGAGCTCGGCGTGCTATCGCCAGAGCCAACACTTTCCCTTCTGCAGGCAGGCAGGCATCATGGACAAACCAGTTCATTTCTCTTTGCATAGGTTTAGATTTGAACAGTATTCTATTTTTCTACACTCTCTGCAGATAAAACAGTTTGACTATATGCCAGCAATTTTCACCCAAATCCCAAGATAGTTAAATTGAGAAACTTGAGATCGCAGCCATTCCAAATGATTGGGAGCATCACTTGCTTTACTTCTTTTAATCACGTTAGTTTTCTCTCTGTTTATCAACAAGTCTGTTAGCAGACTCATCAACAATTCAATAAGAGAACTCATCTAATGAGCAACATTTCCTTAGAGGGGAAAATCGGCAAACTAATCTGAGTAATATACTTTCAGATCTCTTGACTTAAAACCCAAGCCTTTTCCTTGCAAAATCTTTCTAACGAAACTAAATTGAAAATATAAAAAAATAAAGCCTTACCCAAGGAGTTCCAAACACTGGAGTCTACACGAATTCTCACACACGATTTTCAGTATCACATTAGACTCTATAACGTTAGCATCTTTTCAGGCATTAATAAAACGTTAAAAAAGACGGCGAATTACGTCTACCACAAGAGTTAACATTTTTGTTTTCAACTATTTTTTTTTTAAGATTTAAAAGAAATTATCGACAACTGTGCGTATGTCGAACCAAAAATTAGCCACTTTATCTATTTATCTCCGCAAAATTCCCCGCCCTGCCCACGGTCAGTAGGGGACACCGATGGGCTTGGAAAGGCCGCCGTCCGTCGGATGGGACGTTAAGCCGTGGCCCCGTGTGCGGGAGAGACATACCCTGTGCACGTTAAAGAACACGCTGGATGGCCTTGACGGGAGGCTACCATCTGTCTCCCAACAGCTGTTCCAGTGGGTCCCCTCCCCCAACCTTCTCTGAGCCTTTGGGGTCCTTGTGACCTGGCCATTTAGCCCATGGTGTGCAAAAAAGTGCCGCTCAGAGGTAAAACAACCCAACGTTAAAGAACACACTGGATGGCCTTGACGGGAGGCTACCATCTGTCTCCCAACAGCTGTTCCAGTGGATCTCCTCCCCCAACCTTCTCTGAGCCTTCGGGGTCCATGTGACCTGGCCATTTAGCCCATGGTGTGCAAAAAAGTGCCGCTCAGAGGTAAAACAACCCAACGTTAAAGAACACGCTGGATGGCCTTGACGGGAGGCTACCATCTGTCTCCCAACAGCTGTTCCAGTGGGTCCCCTCCCCCAACCTTCTCTGAGCCTTCGGGGTCCTTGTGATCTGGCCATTTAGCCCATGGTGTGCAAAAAAGTGCCGCTCAGAGGTAAAACAACCCAACAACCCAAATAGCCACTTTATCTACGAAATGACCATTTAGTAATTCGACATCATGCAAGATCTCCCATCTTTGCTAACTGGCCTCACTTCATAAGCTTTGAAAAATGTTTCACAGCCGAAGAATTTTTTTCGTTTTTTAGAACTTGGCAACATTGTGGATCAACGAACAAAAACAATTACCATTATTGGATTTCAAACCGAGTTTCATTTCTCATCAGTTACATTTGAAACAAGTTTTAATTTTTGTCTTTCACAGAACTTCGAAAGGGAATCGGAAAAGAAGCCAGATACTTTTCGTGTTTCTTTTAACATTGCAGTCATAATTCACACTTCCTGAAAGATCTGAAATATTAAGTGCTGAGAAGGAATGAAGAGTGAAATTTTATTTTGAGCAAGAAGGAGCTTCGGCGATGATGTAGAAGCGGGGTGGAAGGCATCAGCAATATCCAGAACATTTCGAAGCGGAATCGTTATTTCCAGGCTGACCATGTCTCCCCCCCCCCCTCACCAAGATTATATACCCACCCACACGCCATCCAATCTATATTTTCCCGCTAGAGTTTCCCTTTCATTGTGTATCTCTCCTTCATCCCTATTCTCTCTTTTTTCTCCTCCACCGCCAGATGGGGATGTTCTCATCTTGTTAAAAGCCTTATTATTCAAGATCTCTCTGACAGGTGCATGCTGGGACTGCCCAGTGATCGAGATTCTTCCGCGCCTGCGCCATCTCATGGCTATCGTATAATTATTCCCACTTGAGTCAGGTGATGTTTAATGGAGGATAAAGTGTCTAAAATCCACTTAATTTCGGACTACCGGTTAGCTAAGTTTTGGAGGAATTGTAAGAAATCATTTCTTAACGGTGAAAAATATTGTGGGTTCGCAAAGATTTTCTTGTTGCTTGAGAATAGAATGGGCAGGGACGCGGAACATTTGGCAGTTCGAACAGATGCTTACGAAGTCAAGATTATCAATGGTTTTTTGAAGATCCAGATAGTTTTTTGAAGATCCATGATATGGAAACACTCTTACTTCGAGGGTCTACCCAGGAGGATTTTGGCATCAATTTCTGGGATGGGGTGGGGGATGTCGCCAGGTTCCCAGCCAGGGAGCTCGAGTCCCGCCTGGGCTAGCGTTAAAGTTTATCTCCGCAAACCCTGCCCTCGGTCAGTTGGGTACACCGATGGGCTTGCAAAGACCGCCTTCCGTTGGATGGGACATTAAGCTGTGCTCCGTGTATGGGAGAGTCATACGCTGTTCACGTTAAAGAACACCCTGGATGGCCTTGACGGGATGCTATCATCTGTTTCCCAACAGCTGTTTCAGAGGTCCCCTTCCCCAACCTTCTCCGAGCCTTCGGGGTCTTTTTGACCTGACCATTTAGTCCATTGTGTGAAAAATGTATCGTACAGGGGTTGTTGTGGGTTGTTTTACCTCTGAGCGGCACTGTTTTTTTACACACCATGAGCTAAATATCCAGGTCACATGTACCCCGAAGGCTTAGTGAAGGTTGGGGCAGGGGACCCACTGAAACAGCTGTTGGGAGACAAATGGTAGCCTCCCGTCAAGGCCATCCAGCGTGTTCTTTAACGTGCACAGGGTATGGCTCTCCCACACACGGGCCACGGCTTAACGTCCCATCCGACGGACGGCGGCCTTTCCAAGCCCATCGGTGTCCCCTACTGACCGTGGGCAGGGCGGGTAGTTTTGCGGAAATAAATCTTAACGCTGACCCAGCTGGGACTCGAACCTGGGAACTACAGATTACGAGTCTGGCGCGCTACCGACTGAGCCGCCCGCCGTTCAAGAGTAAAACAATCCAAAATTAAAACTCTAAAACGGAAGGATTCCCACGTGGAACGTTCTAAAACAGGAGGGTTAGGAAGCTTTAAACGAGTTTCGAACGGAGAAACATGCCAATTAAAATGAGACTTACCGAGGTGACTAAACCTAATTTCTATTCACCCAGTTTGTCTGTAAAGTGACTACTCAGAAGTAAGATTTTCTGGGTGAAGAAAGCTCGTAGTAATAAAGAAGAATCTGAATATTAGCAACCACATACTGATGCGTAATTTAAGGGCAATTCTGGAAACAGATTTAGAAGATTTTAGCATCGCTAATTTCCACTTTCCCTTTGTGTTTACTCAACAGAGAATGACGACCCATTGCTGCTTCTCTCAGCTCTCGGTTTCCCGTGCCCAATTCTCTTCTCATCTCGTCTAAACACCTTTCTGCGTCTTAATCCTTTCCGACATCCCACATCTCGGTTAATGTGATCTCAGATCTTCCTGGCCGTTAAGGCTAATTCAAATTCCGATCCCTCGTCCGCTGCATTCTTGTCTTCTTTGTCTTAGCAGAGCAGAATGAAGGACCCGAATAGTTCACGCAGAGCGATGCGCTTCCTAACCAAATTGCGCATGCCCCAGCCATTTATTTATTATTCCCGCGAAATGGCTCGGACGCGCTTTTCCCACCGCCTGCCGCTATTAAGAATTTTCGCTCGCATCCTGATGTCTTGTTTTCTGTCTTTTTATCGCGGATTCTCGTGCCTCCCGTGATTAAACGTGGTTTGGCACGAGCTCTGCTGCCAGCTGCGAGGAGCATCCCCGGTGCGGCGTGTACGAAGCTCGCCGCGAAGGAACAAATGTCCAATTACACGGAATGGCGGGTGCTTATTGCGAAATTAAACTCGGTTCATCGACGAAGAAGAAAAGGGGAAGATGTTTTATGCAAATCTGTTTCTCCTAATGAGATGATGGAATGACTTGGATTGTGTGGCGTGAAATCCGTTTTTGTCTTTAAAGAGGGCATTACTTGAAAAGATGGCGGGAATTGCCTCTGGATATTTTTTTTTCTTCAAATTTTTGCTTTCAAATTAAGAACGGATGCAAAACGATTTCTTCTCTGAATGTTGCTGCCGTTGTGACTCAGAATTCAAAAGTAAACTGGAAATTAAGTTTGAGTTGGAAACAGACAACATATTAAAAATCTGCATTTTGTACGTATTTTAAATCATGTAATTTTTTTCTTTATTTTTTCGTCATTTCGAAGATCATTTGCCCACCCCCCCCCCCCCCTCTTTCGTTTTTATGAAGCATATTTTCGAAATCTTCACGTGACTCTTGAATTCTGCACATTGCAGGTAAAGCAGCATTGTTCAATGCAACCCAAACTTATACTAAAAACGAATGAAGTGTGTTGAGATATGTATTCATAAATTGCACTTTAAAGTTTGGAGTAAATTCGAAATTGGAAATGGGAAGAAAGGTTTGAGTTCACCCTCTATCTCAGGACGCAATCGACGTTTAATACTTCCTCCTTGACCTCTTCCGTGGCATATTATGATCCAAGGTTGAAGTGATCCTTTGGAACATTTTAGGGTTAGGAAGGATTACAGGGGATGAAGAGAGCGTGCCATCGAAACATCTAGACAAGAATACAAAACACTGAAAGGTTGCAAATGTTGATGATTTGGATTTTACTTCTGAGCGATGCCTTTGTGCATACAACGTGTTAAATGGCCATGTCACAAGAACCCCAAATGCTCGGCCTAAGTAGGGAAATGGGATCCACTGGCAGCTGTTTGGGGAGAGACGGAATCCTCCACACGGTCATCCATCGTGTTCTTTAACTCGCACAAGGAATGGCTCTCCTGCACATGAGGACACAAACGACGGAAAGGAGCTTTATCCAAGTCCGGGGCGGGGGTGGCTCAGTCGGTAGCGCGTCAGGCTCGTAATCTGTAGTTCCCAGGTTCGAGTCCCAGCTGGGTCAGCGTTGAGATTTATCTCCGCAAAAATTTCCCGCCCTACCCACAGTCAGTAGGGGACACCGATGGGCTTGGAAAGGCCGCCGTCCGTCGGATGGGACGTTAAGCCGTGGCCCAGTGTGTGGGAGAGCCATACCCTGTGCACGTTAAAGAACACGCGTTAATGGCCTTGACGGGAGACTACCATCTGTCTTCCAACAGCTGTTCCAGTGGGTCCCCTCCCCCAACCTTCTCTGAGCCTTCGGGGTCCATGTGACCTGGCCATTTAGCCCATGGTGTGCAAAAAAGTGCCACTCAGAGGTAAAACAACCCAACCCAAAATCCAAGTCCGTCTTCTGTCCCTTTTCTCAGCGAGGACAGAACGGGATTCAGCGAAAAGATCTCTACTTAGAGGGGGGAGGACACAATACTCGGTGCGCGCGCGTTTTTCCCATCTCAGCTTGAAAATTGAAACCCTTCTGAACGTTACCATAGACTGACGGAACTGGAAACTGCATCATGATCTGCTAATGTAAGACATTCGGAAATGATCAAGAAAGCTGCAACAAGCAACAACAGGAAACGTTTCCAGTATTCTCCGGAACACTTGGAACTGTAAAGGAAATGTTCGCTGCCTTGTCTAATGTATGTCAAAGTGAATGGAAAACTGAATTAAAACTGAATAGAAACGATTATTTTGATGTAGAAACTATTATAAGCGAAAGATAAATTCAGGGTTTGGATGAGATCTTTAGTGGGATTCGTTCTCGAAATATTTTTGAGAAAAAACCCAAAACGGAAGAGGTTGGATAAAGGAGGAATAGAAACCGAAATTTAATTATAATCTTAACTTGAAGGGACAAAGTCATTGCTCGTCCATGTATTAAAATAATTTTTTATCTTAGTTTTATATAAGGAGCAATGACAATCATAAAAAAATTAAAGATTTCGAAATAAAAACATGTGTAAATAGAGAGAGAGCAAAAATTGTCATTAATAGAGTAGGATCCGAACCTACGACCTACTGATAACATATCAGTTACTCCGACCGTTGAGCTATCGGCTCCCAGTAACACGAATATATCTGACTTTAATTGAAGACTCAGATGTAGAAGGCACTTTCCAGATTAGTGGGGCGGGGGTGGCTCAGTCGGTAGCGCGCCAGGCTCGTAATCTGTAGTTCCCAGGCTCGAGTCCCAGCTGGGTCAGCGTTGAGATTTATCTCCACAAAATTCCCCGCCCTGCCCACGGTCAGTAGGGGACACCGATGGGCTTTGAAAGGCCGCCGTCCATCGGATGGGACGTTAAGCCGTGGCCCGTGTGCGGGAGAGACATACACTGTGCACGTTAAAAAACAAGCTGGATGGCCTTGACGGGAGGCTACCATCTGTCTCCCAACAGCTGTTCCAGTGGGTCCCCTCCCCCAACCTTCTCTGAGCCTTCGGGGTCCATGTGACCTGGCCATTTAGCCCATGGTGTGCAAAAAAGTGCCGCTCAGAGGTAAAACAACACAGCGTTAAAGAACACGCTGGATGGCCTTGACGGGAGGCTACCATCTGTTTCCTAACAGCTGTTCCAGTGGGTCCCCTCCCCCAACCTTCTCTGAGCCTTCGGGATCCTTGTGACCTGGCCATTTAGCCCATGGTGTGCAAAAAAGTGCCGCTCAGAGGTATAACAACCCACCACAACCCAGATTAGTTCACACGACCAGCAACATCAAGAGGCGTGGTGGAGTTTTAAAGCCAACATCCTTTTTATTAAGAGTAAGGATTTGTGTTGAATAATAGAAAATCACAGATAAGCACTCTGCAGGTGATATACATTACATAAGTACAGAGGAAAATTGTCATTAGCCGAGTGGGATTCGAACCCGCGACCTCCTGATAACATTAATTAATGTATATCACCTACAAGGGTACCTACGTGCGATTGTCTAATATTTATAAAAAAAAGTTTGAAAGAAAACGGAAAAAATGAATTTTTAAAAAATGATCTGTAATTATCTGCAGTTACGTCAAGAAGGTTTCAAATTAATCCCACAGAATAGAAGTTCTTAACCTGAGATGCGAAAGAAACATTTGGGAATAAATTTTTTTGCATTTCATTTATTTTCAAAAATGAACAAAGCAAGGAGACCTGTAAATGTGGGGGCGGGGGGGGGAGAGAATTGATTGGGTTGTCGTCCCGTGGCCGAGTGGTTAGCATGCTTGGCTACTGATCTAAGGGATCTGGGTTCGAGCCCTGGGTAAGGCATGGATGTGTGTGTTGTTTTTCTGCTGAGGTCCTGCCATCCTCTCAGATCTCCTACTGTGGCATATAAACTGACAGGCTCCTGTCAGACCTCTGTGGCAAGCAGCTGCTTGAGGGGGTATTTTTTTTTATAGATACATCCGTACATTGATACGAGGTTTAAGACCCCCGCCACGAAACAATCCCTCCAGTTTGCATAGAGCTGATTGTTTTCGCAGAAATAATTTCAACACCAAATTTCTGAATGCGACAGAATCCTCTTTTCCTGATGAATTGTGATGATTTCTCACCATGGGCAATGCAGACGAAACAGATCGCACGCATTGAATCAACGCAGCCATTTCTAGACGAAAGCAAAAGAAGCAAAGGAAATCTTCAACAGCCAATCAAGATATTTTAAACACTTGAAATAATGATTTGAAAAAAAAATTTGTCCTGATTGAATTTCGAACCCAGGTCTTACCAGAAGCATGCCTGGCATCTTAAACCCTAGACCACGAAGAAACTGACCATTTCTTCAATTAAGTGAAAGGGGCGGGGTGGCTCAGTCGGTAGCGCGCCAGGCTCGTAATCTGTAGTTCCCAGGTTCGAGTCCCAGCTGGGTCAGCGTTGAGATTTATCTCCGCAAAATTTCCCGCCCTGCCCACGGTCAGTAGGGGACACCGATGGGCTTGGAAAGGCCGCCGTCCGTCGGATGGGACGTTAAGCCGTGGCCCCGTGTGCGGGAGAGCCATACCCTGTGCACGTTAAATAACACGCTGGATGGCCTTGACGGGGAGGCTACCATCTGTCTCCCAACAGCTGTTCCAGTGGGTCCCCTCCCCCAACCTTCTCTGAGCCTTCGGGGGGTCCATGTGACCTGGCCATTTAGCCCATGGTGTGCAAAAAAGTGCCGCTCAGAGGTAAAACAACCCAACCCAAACAATTAAGTGAAATATAATCCTTCCTGTTGATTGACCAGTGTCGCCATCTATTATCAAGAGTTGGGCAGCCAAGCCACCACTTTTTTGATGGTAGCAATATTAGTCAATCACGTTCACAGCGTTACATAAAGTATTCAGTAATAAATTATCACAGGAAAAGTCGTGTAGGCAAGGAACACTTGAAATAATGAGTTGATAATTTATTACTGAATAGTTTATGTAAACCTGTGAACGTGAGTGACAAATATTGCCACCATCAAAATTGTGGTGTCTTGGCTAACTCCTGATAATAGATGGCGCCACTGGTGAACAAACAGGAAGGCTTAGATGTCACAGTTGAAAAAATGGTCAGCTCCTCTGTGGTCTCTAGCGGTTAAGATGCCCGGCATCTTCTGGTGAGACTTGAGTTCGAATCCCAATCAGGACAACCAGTTTTTTTAACCCCTCGTTTCAAGTGTTCCTTTTCTACAGGACTTTTCCTGTGATAATTTATTTTACTGAACAAGATATTCTGATTAAGAAGTTTGCATCAAATTTTCCCTAAAATGCTTTAGTTCGATTCAGCAGCAAATTGCCAGTATTTTTGCAAACGGGAAGGGTGGTTGAAATTGTTTTGTAAAATTCATAAATAAATAATTTCTTTAAAAACGTGATTTCTCCAAAGAATTTTAAGACCCCCCCCCCCACCAGACTATGTTATTGTTCTGATTTCCTGTTGATGGAATTTGAAACATCAAATCTACAACGAAGCCAACACAATTTTCTTATAAATGATTTCCGAGTCAATAACAATAGGGACTGGGGTGGGGATGGCTCAGTCGGTAACGCGCCAGACTCGTAATCTGCAGTTCCCAAGTTCGAGATCCAGCTGGGTCAACGTTGAGACTTATCTCCGCAAAACTCCCCGCCCTGCCCATGGTCATCTAGGGGATACCGATGGGCTTGAAAGACCGCCGTCCGTTAAGCCGTGATCCCGTGTGCGGGAGAGTCATACCCTGTGCACGTTAAAGAACACGCTGGATGGCCTTGACGGGAGGCTACCATCTGTCTCCCAACAACCGTTCCAGGGGGGTCCCCTCTCCCAACCTTCTCTGAGCCTTCGGGGTCCATGTGACCTGGCCATTTAGCCCATGGTGTGCAAAAAAGTGCCGCTCAGAGGTAAAACAACTTAACCCAATAATAATAGAAATGGATAATTTATTATTTCCATTTATTTTTTGCCATAAATTGAATTATATTGTCGTTAGGATTAAAGAGGGAAATCTTTTTTCCCTGACCATGAAACACTGATAAACTGTCGACCCCTACAGATGCGA
This sequence comes from Ryuthela nishihirai, assembly GCA_038380435.1. Taxonomy (NCBI): domain Eukaryota; kingdom Metazoa; phylum Arthropoda; class Arachnida; order Araneae; family Heptathelidae; genus Ryuthela; species Ryuthela nishihirai. The sequence goes on along the minus strand of JAWZYU010000019.1, from coordinate 64,444,787 downwards.
ATAAGATTTAAGTGTCGCAAGATCGACTCCCACGCCAAGCAAGATCGACTCCCACGCCAAGCAAGATCGACTCCCACGCCAAGCAAGATCGACTCCCACGCCAAGCAAGATCGACTCCCACACCAAGCAAGATCGACTTCCACGCCAAGCAAGATCGACTTCCACGCCAAGCAAGATCGACTCCCACGCCAAGCAAGATCGACTCCCACGCCAAGCAAGATCGACTTCCACGCCAAGCAAGATCGACTCCCACGCCAAGCAAGATCGACTCCCACGCCAAGCAAGATCGACTCCCACGCCAAGCAAGATCGACTCCCACGCCAAGCAAGATCGACTCCCACGCCAAGCAAGATCGACTTCCACGCCAAGCAAGATCGACTCCCACGCCAAGCAAGATCGACTCCCACGCCAAGCAAGATCGACTCCCACGCCAAGCAAGATCGACTCCCACGCCAAGCAAGATCGACTCCCACGCCAAGCAAGATCGACTCCCACGCCAAGCAAGATCGACTCCCACGCCAAGCAAGATCGACTCCCACGCCAAGCAAGATCGACTCCCACGCCAAGCAAGATCGACTTCCACGCCAAGCAAGATCGACTCCCACGCCAAGCAAGATCGACTCCCACGCCAAGCAAGATCGACTCCCACGCCAAGCAACATCGACTCCCACGCCAAGCAACATCGACTCCCACGCCAAGCAACATCGACTCCCACGCCAAGCAACATCGACTCCCACGCCAAGCAACATCGACTCCCACGCCACGCAAGATCGACTCCCACGCCAAGCAACATCGACTCCCACGACAAGCAAGATCGACTCCCACGCCAAGCAACAGGTCAATTCTCAATTCCCTTTCTTATAAATTTCCTCTTTTCATCGATTAACTGATTGAATCCACACAACTGGGCGGAAATGGCTTCCTTCCTAAGTGAGGAGATTTCGTCACCTGAGGGCAATGAGGAATTAAATTCTCTGGCGTCGAAGTCTCTTGAACGTCGTTTGCATTCATTCATTGCCTCCAGAAGAGACAGATCAATCACAGGAATTATTCATCGTCTGCTAGAGTTCCAACCCGTGGCATGCATGCAGAATTACCAGAGATGGAGTCCGGACATAATTCATAATTCGGTCATAATTCAGAACAGAAATAATAAACTAAATTCTTTGAATTTAAATTCAACCTTTTTAATCAATCTTAGTGATTAGCAATGAGTATCATTTAGCGTGTTTGATTCTGTTTATTAAGTATTTTGTCTCTTTCACTAAAGAATCGCTCTGAGGTTGATTATGATGCTGTTCATGAATTTTCAGCTTCTGCGAAGTGTTCGTACTATTTTTCATTACAAATACCATGAAGATTTTAGTTTGGTATTCAAACAATTATTTTAACGTTTCTGACAGATTATAATAAGAAGGAATAAGAGGTAGTTTCGACTGCTTGCATTTTTGTATTTAGGAAGATTCTGTCTCGAAAATTTCAGCAGGAACACACGTCTAATAGCTGACAGGTAAGGCGCAGCACCCATCCTCCCCTTGATTTGGAAAATCAACGAGCCCCATCAACCAATTTATTTAGTGTCTTTGAATTGTGAAACTTGATCTTTTGCCACTTTACATTTGAGATTAAAAAAATAAAAATAAATACCCCCTCAAGCAGCTGCTTGCCACAGAGGTCTGACAGGAGCCTGTCAGTTTATATGCCATAGTAGGTCTGAGAGGATGGCAGGACCTCAGGAACGTGTACAGCAACTGTACACGCTCCAGTTACCGTTCACAGCAAACTGGAGCGTGTGCAGTTACTGCATACGCTCCAGTTTGCTGTGAACGGTAACTGCACACGCTCAGTATTTCTGTGAGTGGGCCCACACGATCCACGTTTTTGTGAGCTCACACGATCCAATGTAAATAAAATAAAAATAAATAGTCCCTCAAGCAGCTGCTTGCCACAGAGGTCTGACAGAAGCCTGTCAGTTTATATGCCAGAGTAGAAGGTCTGAGAGAATGGCAGGACCTCAGGAACGTGTACAGCAACTGCACACGCTCAGTATTTCTGTGAGTGGGCCCACACGATCCAGGTTTTTGTGAGCTCACACGATCCAATGTAAATAAAATAAAAATAAATACCCCCTCAAGCAGCTGCTTGCCACAGAGGTCTGACAGGAGCCTGTCAGTTTATATGCCATAGTAGAAGGTCTGAGAGGATGGCAGGACCTCAGCAGAAAACAACACGAACTTCCATGCCTTACCCGGGGCTCGAACCCAGGTCCCGTAGATCAGTAGCAAGCGCGCTAACCACTCGGCCACCGGACGGGCTCGTATTTCCATTTTTATTTAATAAAAATTCTTTGCTCCCCCCCCCCCCCCTATAAATGCTAAAGCCCCTCCTGTTGCTTTGAGCTGGTTACGGGCCTGATAAAAGTTCTTTTGGTGGCAAAAACGACAAGATCCTTCTTTCCACTTCCCTAGAAGGATGCCTGCCTCCTCCTTCTTGACCTTCTCCACCATTTATCCTCCTCTTCCCCCCCCCCCCCGAACATTGTCCTCATCCGGGAGCGCAACAAATAGAGAGCAACAGCGCGCACCAAGCCACTTAATCCTCTTGACTGTGATTGGTTCAGACGCGACGCTAGCGCCCCCAAGAGTGTTTTTTGTCTGCCATTTCTCAAAGCCGTGCTTTTTGCCGAGTAGAGGGGAGGGAGAGAAGAAGGTGGGAGGGAGGGACGAGGCCCCTGTCAGCCGTGGCCACCGATTCGGTGCTCCTGCGTCTTGCTCCATTTGTCTGTGCCACTCGAGGGGCTTGCGCTGCCTCGTGGGGCAGACGGCACGAGGTCGGGACTTGCATTAATGAAGAAACAGCGGGAAGTCTTAACTTGGGAGTTGTTTTTCTTCCATCCGTCAATGACTCGGGAATAACTGATCGAAACTCGCCTGCTTCTGGTGTAGCAACACTCGTTACGGAGCAAATTCCTTTTCCATCGGCATTTACAGAGAAATTCGCGCAACGGGATTTTCAGGGGATAAACTTCTCTAAATGTCTGATGTGGGGAAAACAACACAGGATCGCAAATTGGTTGATTGTACGTCCAGATCTAGTTGGGGGGGGGAGCAAAGGGACCATGTCCCCATGGGAAATGTTAGTGACTGCAATGGAGGCGAAAATATATTATATATACACACAGTCGTATCAGAATAATATGACCACCAACCATACATATACTATGGTAGGTGCTCATATTATTTTAATACGACTGTGTATATATACCGCATGCACTTTTTTGCACACCATGGGCTAAATGGCCAGGTCACATGGACCCCGAAGGCTCAGAGAAGGTTGGGGGAGAGGACCCACTGGAGCAGCTGTTGGGAGACAGATGGTAGCCTCCCGTCAAGGCCATCCAGCGTGTGCTTTAACGTGCACAGGGTATGGCTCTCCCACACACGGGGCCACGGCTTAACATCCCATCCGACGGATGGCGGCCTTTCCAAGCCCATCGGTGTCCCCTACTGACGGTGGGCAGAGCGGGGAATGTTTGCGGAGATAAATATCAATGCTGAAGATCAGCTGGGACTCGAACCTGGGAACTACAGATTACGAGCCTGGCGCGCTACCGACTGAGCCACCAGCGCCCCTAAGGAAGGAAAGAAGGCCGTTATCTGACTCTTAACATCTGTCCGTTGGATCCTCTTGAATAACCTTCTCTCAGCCATTTGGGGTTCTTGTGACCTAGCCATTTAACAGAATTGTGTGGAAAAAAGTGCCGATCAGAGGTAAAGTAACTCAACTGAAAGAAACTTTTTAGAAATTCAAAATCTCATTACGCAAAGCAAATCGAGCCAAAATTACATGTCCTTCGAAAAATAAAAATATATATGTGGAACTGAAAAAAATAAGAATGTTAGAAAGGATAATCATAAAGATCATTTTTTTTAAGAAGAAATGAAGTTAATGAGCGAAACACTTTTCAATTTGAAACCATCATGCATTGCAAACTCAAAGTTAAGGTTATTGTTTTCTCTCCATAGCAACTCTCCAGAGTTATCTAGAAAAAGTGGAGGGGGCGGGGAGGGGGGGGCAAGGGACTGAATTTCCATTGAAATATATTCCCCCCCCCCTCCGTTTTAGAAGTCATAAAAATTTATTGAAAAATATATGAAACAAGCATATGATTAACAATTTCTTTTATTTGCCTTTAATATACGTAAGATTAACCATTTTTTGCCACTATTACCCTTACTAGCATTTAAAAGAAAAGATGAGATGGGCCCCCTTATCTCCCCCCCTCCTCCTCCTCCTCTAGACCCGACCCTGCTCTCCAGTGATGCAACGATATGACGAAGTCTTCCGTGATTCGCCAGGATGAGCTCAAGGTTCAGATAAGGATCTCAGAATTGCTTAAAACGGGAAACAAATTGAAACTGATTAAATGTTTGCCTTCTTTAAGCTGATCTCCTGGAAAAAAAAAAGAGCGATAAATTTCCTCAGAACCATTCCCAATATTTCCGCGTCTCCTTTTCAATTGCCGCGAGGGGATTTAAAAAGCAGGAAAGATCTTGCCGATTCATTCGATGCTGATGGGGCTATTTATAGCAAGCAATGACAGAGCCTATTATATTCTCTTCGTAAAATTACAAATTAAAGAGAGCTTATCACGAAATCCACCCTCCCCCCCCTCTTTTCTTTCCAGGCAAAAATTCCAGTCTTTTAGATACGAAATCCGTTTTTTGCACTTATGCACAAAGCATACGGGTACTGGAGAGGAAAATGAGAACTTTCCCGTGTCATGTGATTGGGAGTCAGATTAACAACTCAGTAATTTCTTCAATAAGATTTTTATGGAGAAATGAAAATAAATTGAGCATTTCATTTAAATCTATATCTCAGTTTTCAATAATATTGGTTTGAATTTAACAAATGGAAACTTGAGCGTCAGTTCAAAAATAATATTTAACAAAAATAATTCTAAAATAATGTAATTTATTACAAAAATATGAAGTAAAACACTTAAACTAAATTCAACCAACACAAATCTTCATCAGTATAAAAATAAACCTTCAGAAGAACATAGCACCTTATCACTATTCCTACAAAGAGTTGTTTCTCTATAAATTCTTACTATCTCTACTCAACAGGATCCATATTAATAAACTTATATAACCTCCTCAGCCACATCTTTAAGTGTACTTAAGCATCCTTCTTTTTCTTACCAGTCTACTAACAGGATCCATATTAATAAACTTATATAACCTCCTCAGCCACATCTTTAAGTGTACTTAAGCATCCTTCTTTTTCTTAATAGTCTACTAACAGGATCCATATTAATAAACTTATATAACCTCCTCAGCCACATCTTTAAGTGTACTTTAGCATCCTTCTTTTTCTTAATAGTCTACTAACAGGATCCATATTAATAAACTTATATAACCTCCTCAGCCACATCTTTAAGTGTACTTAAGCATCCTTCTTTTTCTTACCAGTCTACTAACAGGATCCATATTAATAAACTTATATAACCTCCTCAGCCACATCTTTAAGTGTACTTTAGCATCCTTCTTTTTCTTAATAGTCTACTAACAGGATCCATATTAATAAACTTATATAACCTCCTCAGCCACATCTTTAAGTGTACTTTAGCATCCTTCTTTTTCTTACCAGTCTACTAACAGGATCCATATTAATTAACTTATATAACCTCCTCAGCCACATCTTTAAGTGTACTTAAGCATCCTTCTTTTTCTTACCAGTCTACTAACAGGATCCATATTAATAAACTTATATAACCTCCTCAGCCACATCTTTAAGTGTACTTTAACATCCTTCTTTTTCTTAATAGTCTACTAACAGGATCCATATTAATAAACTTATATAACCTCCTCAGCCACATCTTTAAGTGTACTTTAGCATCCTTCTTTTTCTTAATAGTCTACTAACAGGATCCATATTAATAAACTTATATAACCTCCTCAGCCACATCTTTAAGTGTACTTTAGCATCCTTCTTTTTCTTACCAGTCTACTAACAGGATCCATATTAATAAACTTATATAACCTCCTCAGCCACATCTTTAAGTGTACTTAAGCATCCTTCTTTTTCTTACCAGTCTACTAACAGGATCCATATTAATAAACTTATATAACCTCCTCAGCCACATCTTTAAGTGTACTTAAGCATCCTTCTTTTTCTTACCAGTCTACTAACAGGATCCATATTAATAAACTTATATAACCTCCTCAGCCACATCTTTAAGTGTACTTAAGCATCCTTCTTTTTCTTACCAGTCTACTAACAGGATCCATATTAATAAACTTATATAACCTCCTCAGCCACATCTTTAAGTGTACTTAAGCATCCTTCTTTTTCTTACCAGTCTACTAACAGGATCCATATTAATAAACTTATATAACCTCCTCAGCCACATCTTGAAGTGTACTTAAGCATCCTTCTTTTTCTTGCCAGTCCACTAACAGGATCCATATTAATAAACTTATATAACCTCCTCAGCCACATCTTGAAGTGTACTTAAGCATCCTTCGTTTTCTTACCAGTCTACTAACAGGATCCATATTAATAAACTTATATAACCTCCTCAGCCACATCTTTAAGTGTACTTAAGCATCCTTCTTTTTCTTACCAGTCTACTAACAGGATCCATATTAATAAACTTATATAACCTCCTCAGCCACATCTTGAAGTGTACTTAAGCATCCTTCTTTTTCTTGCCAGTCCACTAACAGGATCCATATTAATAAACTTATATAACCTCCTCAGCCACATCTTGAAGTGTACTTAAGCATCCTTCTTTTTCTTACCAGTCCACTAACAGGATCCATATTAATAAACTTATATAACCTCCTCAGCCACATCTTGAAGTGTACTTAAGCATCCTTCTTTTTCTTACCAGTCTACTAACAGGATCCATATTAATAAACTTATATAACCTCCTCAGCCACATCTTTAAATGTACTTAAGCATCCTTCTTTTTCTTACCAGTCCACTAACAGGATCCATATTAATAAACTTATATAACCTCCTCAGCCACATCTTTAAGTGTACTTAAGCATCCTTCTTTTTCTTACCAGTCCACTAACAGGATCCATATTAATAAACTTATATAACCTCCTCAGCCACATCTTTAAGTGTACTTAAGCATCCTTCTTTTTCTTACCAGTCCACTAACAGGATCCATATTAATAAACTTATATAACCTCCTCAGCCACATCTTTAAGTGTACTTAAGCATCCTTCTTTTTCTTACCAGTCCACTAACAGGATCCATATTAATAAACTTATATGACCTCCTCAGCCACATCTTTAAGTGTACTTAAGCATCCTTCTTTTTCTTACCAGTCCACTAACAGGATCCATATTAATAAACTTATATAACCTCCTCAGCCACATCTTTAAGTGTACTTAAGCATCCTTCTTTTTCTTACCAGTCCACTAACAGGATCCATATTAATAAACTTATATAACCTCCTCAGCCACATCTTTAAGTGTACTTAAGCATCCTTCTTTTTCTTACCAGTCCACTAACAGGATCCATATTAATAAACTTATATAACCTCCTCAGCCACATCTTGAAGTGTACTTAAGCATCCTTCTTTTTCTTACCAGTCCACTAACAGGATCCATATTAATAAACTTATATGACCTCCTCAGCCACATCTTTAAGTGTACTTAAGCATCCTTCTTTTTCTTACCAGTCCACTAACAGGATCCATATTTATAAACTTATATAACCTCCTCAGCCACATCTTTAAGTGTACTTAAGCATCCTTCTTTTTCTTACCAGTCCACTAACAGGATCCATATTAATAAACTTATATGACCTCCTCAGCCACATCTTTAAGTGTACTTAAGCATCCTTCTTTTTCTTACCAGTCCACTAACAGGATCCATATTAATAAACTTATATAACCTCCTCAGCCACATCTTTAAGTGTACTTAAGCATCCTTCTTTTTCTTACCAGTCCACTAACAGGATCCATATTAATAAACTTATATGACCTCCTCAGCCACATCTTTAAGTGTACTTAAGCATCCTTCTTTTTCTTACCAGTCCACTAACAGGATCCATATTAATAAACTTATATAACCTCCTCAGCCACATCTTTAAGTGTACTTAAGCATCCTTCTTTTTCTTACCAGTCCACTAACAGGATCCATATTAATAAACTTATATAACCTCCTCAGCCACATCTTTAAGTGTACTTAAGCATCCTTCTTTTTCTTACCAGTCCACTAACAGGATCCATATTAATAAACTTATATAACCTCCTCAGCCACATCTTTAAGTGTACTTAAGCATCCTTCTTTTTCTTACCAGTCCACTAACAGGATCCATATTAATAAACTTATATGACCTCCTCAGCCACATCTTTAAGTGTACTTAAGCATCCTTCTTTTTCTTACCAGTCCACTAACAGGATCCATATTAATAAACTTATATAACCTCCTCAGCCACATCTTTAAGTGTACTTAAGCATCCTTCTTTTTCTTACCAGTCCACTAACAGGATCCATATTAATAAACTTATATGACCTCCTCAGCCACATCTTTAAGTGTACTTAAGCATCCTTCTTTTTCTTACCAGTCCACTAACAGGATCCATATTAATAAACTTATATAACCTCCTCAGCCACATCTTTAAGTGTACTTAAGCATCCTTCTTTTTCTTACCAGTCCACTAACAGGATCCATATTAATAAACTTATATGACCTCCTCAGCCACATCTTTAAGTGTACTTAAGCATCCTTCTTTTTCTTACCAGTCCACTAACAGGATCCATATTAATAAACTTATATAACCTCCTCAGCCACATCTTTAAGTGTACTTAAGCATCCTTCTTTTTCTTACCAGTCCACTAACAGGATCCATATTAATAAACTTATATGACCTCCTCAGCCACATCTTTAAGTGTACTTAAGCATCCTTCTTTTTCTTACCAGTCCACTAACAGGATCCATATTAATAAACTTATATAACCTCCTCAGCCACATCTTTAAGTGTACTTAAGCATCCTTCTTTTTCTTACCAGTCCACTAACAGGATCCATATTAATAAACTTATATGACCTCCTCAGCCACATCTTTAAGTGTACTTAAGCATCCTTCTTTTTCTTACCAGTCCACTAACAGGATCCATATTAATAAACTTATATAACCTCCTCAGCCACATCTTTAAGTGTACTTAAGCATCCTTCTTTTTCTTACCAGTCCACTAACAGGATCCATATTAATAAACTTATATAACCTCCTCAGCCACATCTATAAGTGTACTTAAGCATCCTTCTTTTTCTTACCAGTCTACTAACAGGATCCATATTAATAAACTTATATAACCTCCTCAGCCACATCTTTAAGTGTACTTAAGCATCCTTCTTTTTATTACCAGTCAACTAACAGGATCCATATTAATAAACTTATATAACCTCCTCAGCCACATCTTTAAGTGTACTTAAGCATCCTTCTTTTTCTTACCAGTCCACTAACAGGATCCATATTAATAAACTTATATAACCTCCTCAGCCACATCTTTAAGTGTACTTAAGCATCCTTCTTTTTCTTACCAGTCTACTAACAGGATCCATATTAATAAACTTATATAACCTCCTCAGCCACATCTTTAAGTGTACTTAAGCATCCTTCTTTTTCTTACCAGTCCACTAACAGGATCCATATTAATAAACTTATATAACCTCCTCAGCCACATCTTTAAGTGTACTTAAGCATCCTTCTTTTTCTTACCAGTCCACTAACAGGATCCATATTAATAAACTTATATGACCTCCTCAGCCACATCTTTAAGTGTACTTAAGCATCCTTCTTTTTCTTACCAGTCCACTAACAGGATCCATATTAATAAACTTATATAACCTCCTCAGCCACATCTTTAAGTGTACTTAAGCATCCTTCTTTTTCTTACCAGTCCACTAACAGGATCCATATTAATAAACTTATATGACCTCCTCAGCCACATCTTTAAGTGTACTTAAGCATCCTTCTTTTTCTTACCAGTCCACTAACAGGATCCATATTAATAAACTTATATAACCTCCTCAGCCACATCTTTAAGTGTACTTAAGCATCCTTCTTTTTATTACCAGTCAACTAACAGGATCCATATTAATAAACTTATATAACCTCCTCAGCCACATCTTTAAGTGTACTTTAGCATCCTTCTTTTTCTTACCAGTCCACTAACAGGATCCATATTAATAAACTTATATAACCTCCTCAGCCACATCTTTAAGTGTACTTAAGCATCCTTCTTTTTCTTACCAGTCCACTAACAGGATCCATATTAATAAACTTATATGACCTCCTCAGCCACATCTTTAAGTGTACTTTAGCATCCTTCTTTTTCTTACCAGTCCACTAACAGGATCCATATTAATAAACTTATATAACCTCCTCAGCCACATCTTTAAGTGTACTTAAGCATCCTTCTTTTTATTACCAGTCAACTAACAGGATCCATATTAATAAACTTATATAACCTCCTCAGCCACATCTTTAAGTGTACTTAAGCATCCTTCTTTTTATTACCAGTCAACTAACAGGATCCATATTAATAAACTTATATAACCTCCTCAGCCACATCTTTAAGTGTACTTTAGCATCCTTCTTTTTCTTACCAGTCCACTAACAGGATCCATATTAATAAACTTATATAACCTCCTCAGCCACATCTTTAAGTGTACTTTAGCATCCTTCTTTTTCTTAATAGTCTACTAACAGGATCCATATTAATAAACTTATATAACCTCCTCAGCCACATCTTTAAGTGTACTTAAGCATCATTCTTTTTCTTACCAGTCCACTAACAGGATCCATATTAATAAACTTATATGACCTCCTCAGCCACATCTTTAAGTGTACTTTAGCATCCTTCTTTTTCTTACCAGTCCACTAACAGGATCCATATTAATAAACTTATATAACCTCCTCAGCCACATCTTTAAGTGTACTTAAGCATCCTTCTTTTTATTACCAGTCAACTAACAGGATCCATATTAATAAACTTATATAACCTCCTCAGCCACATCTTTAAGTGTACTTAAGCATCCTTCTTTTTATTACCAGTCAACTAACAGGATCCATATTAATAAACTTATATAACCTCCTTAGCCACATCTTTAAGTGTACTTTAGCATCCTTCTTTTTCTTACCAGTCCACTAACAGGATCCATATTAATAAACTTATATAACCTCCTCAGCCACATCTTTAAGTGTACTTTAGCATCCTTCTTTTTCTTAATAGTCTACTAACAGGATCCATATTAATAAACTTATATAACCTCCTCAGCCACATCTTTAAGTGTACTTAAGCATCCTTCTTTTTCTTACCAGTCTACTAACAGGATCCATATTAATAAACTTATATAACCTCCTCAGCCACATCTTTAAGTGTACTTAAGCATCCTTCTTTTTCTTACCAGTCCACTAACAGGATCCATATTAATAAACTTATATAACCTCCTCAGCCACATCTTTAAGTGTACTTAAGCATCCTTCTTTTTCTTACCAGTCCACTAACAGGATCCATATTAATAAACTTATATAACCTCCTCAGCCACATCTTTAAGTGTACTTAAGCATCCTTCTTTTTCTTACCAGTCCACTAACAGGATCCATATTAATGAACTTATATAACCTCCCGCGCACACCAAATAAAATCATTTCTTCTTTATACTTTACTGCACAAAGACAAACTACGTTTTTCTCCACACTATAATTCCTCTTAACAGAACTGTTATTCTTTGTTTTTAAGTTCTTTCGAAGTGGTTAGCTACGTAATTCTCACGCTGTAATTCATGCGAGCATCAAGACGAGACATCACATCTTGGGTTCATTGTTGCTCGTTCATCTGTGGTAACAATATTCATATCGTATTTACAGTTAATATATATTTTTTTCTTTTTACATAAAGAATTTTATTAACTGGAATACTAAATAGCAGCAATGCGGGTCCTAAGAAATTTTTACAAATTAACGAATATTGAATATTTTGCCGAAACTTTTGAAATATACTAATCAGTGGAATTCGCACCTGTGACAGTCTTAAGAGACATTTAACTCTGAGAAAAGGCAAGCGGTAGAAGAAACCACGAATACACTCACCCGACAAACACCAAACTATGTGATCACGCGTTCCAGTTGAACCATTTTTTTTTTAATTTATTAGCATAAACAGTTGCAAAACTCGGTCATCGTGGGCCTTGCGGTAAAAGATTCAATTGGGCCTTTATGATATACTCCAAAATGAAGGGAACCCGTTGTGTCGCGGCGTCTGCACGAATGATAGCAAACATGAGGATGGTTCCACATTTTTTGTCCACTATCTGTACATTCAGCATCAGATTCTTTTTTTTTTCTATTTACTCCCCCCACGTCCTTTTCTTTCTTAAAGAGAAATTCTTTTGCCGCATCTACTACCGAAGATGGTGGCAACAGAGATTCGAAACGAGATCATGTGGTCGAGTCTGATGTCGGACCTGGAGACTTGAATGTGAGGTGCGGGGGTGGCTCAGTCGGTAGCGCGCTAGGCACGTAATCTGAACTTCCCAGGTTCGAGTCCCAGCTGGGTCAGCGTTGAGATTTATCTCCGCAATATTCCCCGCCCTGCCCACGGTCAGTAGGGGACACCGATGGGCTTGGACAGGCCGCCGTCCGTCGGATGGCACGTTAAGCCGTGGCCCCGTGTGCGGGAGAGCCATACCCTGTGCACGTTAAAGAACACGCTGGATGGCCTTGACGGGAGGCTACCATCTGTCTTCCAACAGCTGTTCCAGTGGGTCCCCTCCCCCAACCTTCTCTGAGCCTTCGGGGTCCATGTGACCTGGCCATTTAGCCCATGGTGTGCAAAAAAGTGCCGCTCAGAGGAAAAACAACCCAACCCAACCTTGAATGTGAAGCATGGTGGCCACATTCGCGTGGTCATAAAAGTGCACTCTGTTGTTCAGTTGCTCCGTCTGCCATTACATCTCTCGCGCAGCACTTTATTGTTGTTAATTATTGCACGCGGTCATTACCTTCACGCTCGTGAGTTGATGTCTCGCATTTAGACAACGTGCTTAATCTCAACGACTGCCAAGGTCACTTCGATAAGAGGGCTTTTAAGAAGGAAATTCACCCCCCCCCCCTCAACTCCAGTTTTCAGTCTTACAGTTAAGTTGGGAAATGAGAAAGATTCGTGTGCTGCAGGGATGTCAACCTTTCCTAAATGTAAGAACAGGTAAAAATAAAAGGTAAAATTTGGCATGTCCGTAAAGTTGCAAAAATATCTAAATGTTCGTAAAAATACTAAGATATTCCGTGGTATTTAAAATATGTGCATATATTAATCTTTTACCAGTCCCATGGCCGAGTGGTTAGCGCGCTTGGCTACTGATCTAAGAGACCTGGGTTCGAGCCCCGGGTAAGGCATGGCTGTTTGTGTCGTTATTCTGCTGAGGTCCTGCCATCCTCACAGACCGTCTACTGTGGCATATAAACTGACAGGCTCCTGTCAGACCTCTGTGGCAAGCAGCTGCTTGAGGGGGTATTTATTTATTTTTTATTTATTAATCTTTTAATAGCGGCAGTAGTAGCAAAGCAATTAACCAACTTCTCGACTGGCTAAAAGGAACGTCGCAAATCATACGGAGAGTTCGTTTTCTTTTGTTGTCTTGTTTTGCCTTCCTCAAAGATCGTCTCTGTCATGTATTATATTAACAAGAGCTTGTCTGACCTTTGCAGCAGGCAGCTGCTTGAAGGGGATTTTTTTTAATTAATTTCTGTAAATAGGCGCCAGCAAGGGTGACCTCACCTGGAAAAATTAATCGAAAAATTAATTTATGTTGTTAGACGATATCAGTTGTACCAAAATTACGGTTTTTTTTTTCTTTAAAAAAATGTAAATCTTGTTTTTTTTTATATATATTTTCGTTTGTTGTTGGAAGTATATTTATTTCTATTTATCATTATGAAAAATACTTTTACGTGTATTTTTCAATAATAAAGGCCGTCTTTTTTTTTTTCGATTTGAAGGTATTCTTAGTTGTATTATGGTAGGATGTATGCTGATACTTTATTTGCATCTTCACTCATTAATGAATGGCTCGATAAATATTTCTATCTTGAAACATCGATTTTTTTTGCCCCAACTCCTTGCAAAAAATCTGGAGCTTCCGTTGACGTTCATGCTTCTGTCATCCTCCTCCTCCTTAAGCAGTCATGGGCTACGGAGGTCCAACCAGACCGTGCAATTTAGTTCTCCAAGCAAGTCTGTTCTGAGCTACATCTACTGCATCTGGCCACTGCACACCAATTCTAACAAGGTCCTGTTTGACATTGTCTGCCCACCGCATCCTAGGTCTCCCCTTCTTTCTGAGGCCTTTAGGCACACTGTTCTTAACCCTATTCGCCAATCTATAATTATTCATACGGGCAACATGGCCAAACCAACGGAGTCTCTCTCTGAACAATATGCTGCTTAAAGGAGGTTGCAAACTCCTTTGCCTAACCTCATCATTAGTTTCAAAGTTGAACCACCTAATGCCCAAGATACTGCGTAAGCATCTGGAAAAGCACCTAGAACATGTGAAATAAAATAGCAATAAGACTGAATAGAGTAAAAATGAAATATCACGTGAAACAGGCGTCTCAAAATAAATCCCTGAATCAGGATGTCACGCTTCCCTCGAACGAATCCTTAAACTGACTTTGATAACATCTCTGTTGCGATGTAGAAGTGAAAACTGAATATCGATCACTTTATTTTTTTTTCAGTCATCTTGATGTTACGTGAAATGGTATCCGTATAAAGTCTGTTCTTTTTTTTCTCACGGCGACAATAAAAATTCCTTTGCAGCGATAGGCCAAAAAAGGAAAAAAAAAACATTGATCTCAGAGGTCTTAAGGTCTTATTCTTCACGTGAGTGGGAGTCACAATTTGGGCCTTTAAAGAACTTGACTGGAAATTCCAGTTCGTCTCCTAATATGTTTCCAGTAGGTCTTAATCTCTAACCCTTGTTCAGAGCCTTGGGGATCATAGTGACCTGGCCATTTAGTCCATTGTACGACAGAGATTAGCCACTCAGCGGTAAAAGAACTTTTCAATTTCAAAAGCAGAGGTTTCTAGCAAATTATAGCAATAATAGGGAATTCATTTTGCGCCATAACTAGCTGAGGATTCGTCACGCGTTCAAAAGGTTAAACCTTGCTGGTCGCACAAGTCTTGACCTAATGTCAATAACCTCTGCAACGAAACGAAAGCAGACGAGAGAGTATGTGCCCTCCCTAAGAATGTAAATGACTTGGGTCAAGAGGAAGGAGGGGGGGAGGAAGAGATAGTAGGAGGTTGCGGAGGGGGGGAGGGGGGATTTAAGTTCATTAGAAATTATGAAAGACAGTGCCTCGGGCACGCCATATTTCAATCTCCAGTTGCTAATTCGCTGTGTTAATTTGCTTAATGGAATTAGTAGCCGCACTTGTGAAGTTAATGAGGACAGCTGTTTAGTTAAAACTTGTTTGCCCTGGTGATTAATGATGGCTCTTACAGAAGCGAACGCAATTTGTAGAATTAAGTAGAAGAATTGCGAGGTAGGTATAGAGTTGGATGAAACACACACTAATCATTAGCCGGCTTGAAACATTCATTTTTATAATATTGCATTTACTCATTTCAATTAAGATTGGCTTAAAAACAATTTGAAGCGAAAGTGGTGTACTATAAAAAAAATAAATATTTCTGTATTCGTAGAATCATTAGTTCTCATATGGAAGATTTTTATTTTGCTGACGCTCTTCGAAAAGAGGCCTTTTGCTTTTCTCATAAAAAATATTCCTTGATTAAAGTAACTGTGATATTTTCAGTTAACTATTAATTTGGTAATCAGTGTGTTAATAATCGTTTATAAAATTTTCACTTTCATATACTAAAGTACAGTCGCTCAAAAAAGTATCCGAACACTACGGTTGATTACAGAATTCAGAAAAAATATCTGGCAACGATTTTTTTTAGAAATTAGTGATCTGGCAACCTTCGTGTCACGTGATTACAGAATTCAGGAAAAATATCTGGAGCGTGTACAGCAACTGTACACGCTCCAGTTACCGTTCACAGCAAACTGGAGCGTGTGCAGTTACTGCACACGCTCCAGTTTGCTGTGAACGGTAACTGCACACGCTCAATATTTCCGTGAGTGAGCCCACACGATCTGTGTCACGTGGCACGTGACAACTTCGTGTCACGTGACACGAAGTTGCCAGATCACTAATTTCTAAAAAAAAAAATCGTTGCCAGATATTTTTTCTGAATTCTGTAATCAACCATAGTGTTCGGATACTTTTTTGAGCGACTGTACATATCTTTCACATGTCAAGACTGATGTGTTGGGTTTACAATAAGAGCAATGCGTATTATAAAAAACAAAAGTGGGGCAATCTTTGTCAGCAATAGACATTGTTTTCAATGTATGTCTGATATCCAATTAAACAGTTTTTTTTTTCTTCTGAAGACATGCAGAGGGGGAAAAAGAAAAAAAAAATTAAACAACAAGAATGTTCTTTATACGATCCTTGGGCCAATGGGATTAATATTGGAAAACATTTGTTCCATTTAAGAACCTCGAAATCGCAAATAAAACTATTTATCGATTTCATTCAACGGAGACTTTTAATCGTTTATCATGAACCGAAATTCAAATTACAGTTTCTCCTTGAATATTGGCAGTCAGTTTATGAGCTGGATATTCTTTCATTTCGATGCACCAGATATGACATTAATGACGCAAATTGCTTGTGGAAGCAGAAATACTGCAAAAACATTTTGTGTATCAAGGGGAAAAAATTAAATTTTTTCTCCAGCCGTCCCATGGCCGAGTGGTTAGCGCGCTTGGCTACTGATCTAAGAGACCTGGGTTCGAGCCCCAGGTAAGGCATGGATGTGTGTGTTTGTGTTGTTTTCTGCTGATGTCCTGCCATCCTCTCAGATCTTCTGCTATGGCATATAAACTGACAGACTCCTGTCAGACCTCTGTGGCAAGCAGCTGCTTGAGGGGGTATTTATTTTTATTTTATTTACATTGGATCGTGTGAGCTCACAAAAACCTGGATCGTGTGGGCCCACTCACAGAAATACTGAGCGTGTGCAGTTACCGTTCACAGCAAACTGGAGCGTGTTCAGTAACTGCACACGCTCCAGTTTGCTGTGAACGGTAACTGGAGCATGTACAGTTGCTGTACACGTTCCTGAGGTCCTGCCACCCTCTCAGACCTTCTACAATGGCATATAAACTGACAGGCTCCTGTCAGACCTCTGTGGCAAGCAGCTGCTTGAGGAGGTATTTTTTTTTTATTTTACATCGATCTCCTAACGCTAAGTATAATTCACAAACTGTTAAATATCTCAGAAACGAATGAAATTCCCACCATTTCATTTTGTAAGCCAATGAAATGAATATATCCAAGTTCGTATGCCTCACAAATTTTACCTGACCGAGCAAAATTCCCATAAGTAACTGGAAAAGCAAATCCTGAACGTTATGTGCGCTTGCTGTGATTCTGGCCAATCATTTTTCGTTGTTATCATGCTTCGTTTCGTAACAACAGTATGACAAAGAGATATCATGCGGATACTTTTATCTGTGATAGAGCAATCAGTATGTTTGAGTTTAGCCAATCCTAGACCAATATGGCTAGGACGTAAACGTGCCCTAATCAGTGTTTTCAGCACTTCACAGACAGGAGAGGTTGGCCATAAACGACTGCTAGGTCGTCCAAGAGGACAACAGCGTAGATGACCGCTATCTTGCAGTAATAACCCTACGTCATAGGTCGATGTCAGCCAAGCAACTCTCTCTGGAGCTTTATGAAGTCATCAGGTGCAAGGCAGTTACGAGGCAAACTGTTTTTAGAAGGCTTCACCAGAGAGGGCTTTATGTCAGATGACAAATGGCTTGCATTCTCTTCAATTCTCACAATACTGACTGCACTCCAGACAAATGGACTAAATATTCACCGACGAATGACGACGATTCAGTCTTTAGAATGATTCTCAACGTGTTTTGATGTAGACAGAGCAAATAACTCATTAGCAACTCCCTAACAACAGAGAACGACACCATTATGGTGGTTTGATGGTCTGGCCATTTTGTGAAATGGACGCATATTGCTCTATGTCTTTGTAAGAGGCACTCTGACCCCTTGGATATAATATAGGGACGATATTCTGTAGCTGTATGTGAGACTTTTTAATGCTGCTGTTGACCGCCATTTTATTTTGTCCAACTATAATGCTAACCTCCATAGGGTTCAGACAGTCGATGAATTCTCTGAAAGTGAGGAAATTCAATTGATGGAGCGGCCAGCCTTCTCCGGTTTTGAACCCTTTAGGGCATATATGTGGAATGTGCTGCAGAGATGCTTCGGAGGTCATTAACCATTATCTCTGATCTGATCACCGGGAAATATGGGAATGCATTGCCACCAACCTCGTGACCAGCGGGGTAAACAAAAAGATAAGTCATTGTGATGTTTCTGTGGCTGTTTGGGGTCATCTTACTTTGTATTAATTTCTCCGTTCTGCAGATAGACAGATCTCTTAGGGCAGTGGTTCTCAACCTTTTATGCTTCACGTACCCCTTGGAAATGTGCATATAACTGGCGTACCCCTTGTATAGATACGGGGCGGGGGGTGGCTCAGTCGGTAGCGCGCCAGGCTCGTAATCTGTAGTTCCCAGGTTCGAGTCCCAGCTGGGTCAGCGTTGAGATTTATCTCCGCAAAATTCCCCGCCCTGCCCACGGTCAGTAGGGGACACCGATGGGCTTGGAAAGGCCGCCGTCCGTCGGATGGGACGTTAAGCCGTGGCCCCGTGTGCGGGAGAGCCATACCCTGTGCACGTTAAAGAACACGCTGGATGGCCTTGACGGGGGGCTACCATCTGTCTCCCAACAGCTGTTCCAGTGGGTCCCCTTCCCCAACCTTCTCTGAGCCTTCGGGGTCCATGTGACCTGGCCATTTAGCCCATGGTGTGCAAAAAAGTGCCGCTCAGAGGTAAAACAACCCAACCCTTGTATAGATAGATAAACTATAGTTATAGTAAAACAATGGGAATAAATCATATATATAACATATATCTAGCGACTTTTGAACTCTCACGGCGTACCCCAAAAACTTTTATCGCGTACCCCACGTTGAGAACCCCTACCTTAGGGTATCCATAGAAATCATGCAATCGGTTTGCTCTGGGCTTAACCTTCTATAGCAATATATCACAACTATAATAGTGCATTGTCAGTGCAAATCTCATAGCATTTCATTGCCCCGTGTGCGAGATCTTCTACAATTTGCATATAATGATCAACTTTTGGGCACCACTGTAGGAGTAAATCTGTGAATCACTCTTAATGTGTTTGTCATAGTGTCTCTTAAGTGAATGAATTCAAAATTTGTGTCTCAGTTCCCTATTCATCTCAGCAATTTCCACATTTCCACCATCATCACTTCCTTCGTCAATCGTTCTTCATTTCCATCATTAAGCGTGATCTAAATGGATGCTTCTCTGAAGAGCTAAATTGAAGTAAAATGAAAAATGTTTGTGTCATTTTTCTGCTGA
Organism: Ryuthela nishihirai; assembly: GCA_038380435.1. Classification (NCBI taxonomy): domain Eukaryota; kingdom Metazoa; phylum Arthropoda; class Arachnida; order Araneae; family Heptathelidae; genus Ryuthela; species Ryuthela nishihirai. Next base: position 64,425,187 of record JAWZYU010000019.1, on the reverse strand, counting down.
GGTCCTGCCATCCTCTCAGACCTTCTACTATGGCATATAAACTGACAGGCTCCTGTCAGACTTCTGTGGCAAGCAGCTGCTTGAGGGGGGATTTATTTTTATTTTATTTACATTGGATCGTGTGAGTTCACAAAAACCTGGATCGTGTGGGCCCACTCACATAAATACTGAGCGTGTGCAGTTACCGTTCACAGCAAACTGGAGCGTGTGCAGTAACTGCACACGCTCCAGTTTGCTGTGAACGGTAACTGGAGCGTGTACAGTTGCTGTACACGCTCCTGAGGTCCTGCCATCCTCACAGACCTTCTACTATGGCATATAAACTGACAGGCTCCTGTCAGACCTCTGTGGCAAGCAGCTGCTTGAGGGGGTATTTATTTTTGACTAACAATGGAGTTTCGACGTTCATCCATGAGCCTGCAGTATTATTTTTTTTGGTTCCCTAAAGGAGTCTATCATTTTAGGGTAATCATGATGCGCTTACGACATCAGCATTCCCCCCCCCCCGCAATTGCATCACAAAGACATCATCGGTGAATGGAAGATGTCGGAGCCCAAACGAAGTTCCATCTCTCCCAATCCCCCAACGTGCATCTTTAAAAACCATCCTTGTATATATGATGAACACATCCACATATTCCACTATGAAACATGCTGCACATCTGGCAAGCTTTATCCTGTTGTTCATTTTCCATCCAAGCTTTCTCTATCTAGACGGAAGAGAGTAAGAAGCATCCCCCTCCCCCCCTCCATTCTCTCCCACCTAACAGTGCTCTCCTGCTTTTAGAGCACTCAAGTGTTCGCGGTCTTCCCCTGATAGGTCGATCCACTTCGTGGCTTTCTTCTGACATTGCCATCACTTTGCTTTTAGAGAAGGGTGAGTAGTGAGGGGGAAACCATAATGTGAAGATAGGGCTGACTGCCTGAGGGTGGGGTGAAGTATAGGGGAGACGAAATGCTAGGTAACTTTACTTATCCTCAATTTTCTATAATTGTCCCTTCTTCTGACTTCATCTAAGCAGTGTTGTTTTCTCTCCACCGATGTTTTCCCCTTTCTTATCTGCTGCCCATTTTGGCCAAAATCTTGCGCCGAACTTCGACATTTGTAAACCTCGATATCGGTGTGGACAGTCACGTGGCAGGCTGAGGTCATGGATGCGATGTTGGGAACTGGTAAACAACTGAAATGCTGCTACCAGACGAACTCTTTTGTTATCGTAGATGGAGAGGAGAGATAAAAGGGTCGAGAGAGAGAGAGAACCAAGCAGCGGGATATTCAACGTGGGGAAGGGATGTCGTATTCTCTTCCTCTGATCATCAGCTGAAAATGGCCTGCTGTGTCATACTTATAATGGGATAATAATCGAATAAAATAAAATAAAAATAAATCCCCCCTCAAGCAGCTGCTTGCCACAGAGGTCTGACAGGAGCCTGTCAGTTTATATGCCATAGTAGAAGGTCTGAGAGGATGGCAGGACCTCAGGAACGTGTACAGCAACTGTACACGCTCCAGTTACCGTTCACAGCAAACTGGAGCGTGTGCAGTTAGTGCACACGGTCCAGTTTGCTGTGAACGGTAACTGCACACGCTCAGTATTTCTGTGAGTGGGCCCACACGATCCAGGTTTTTATGAGCTCACACGATCCAATGTAAATAAAATAAAAATAAATCCCCCCTCAAGCAGCTGCTTGTCACAGAGGTCTGACAGGAGCCTGTCAGTTTATATGCCATAGTAGAAGGTCTGAGAGGATGGCAGGACCTCAGGAACGTGTACAGCAACTGTACACGCTCCAGTTACCGTTCACAGCAAACTGGAGCGTGTGCAGTTAGTGCACACGGTCCAGTTTGCTGTGAACGGTAACTGCACACGCTCAGTATTTCTGTGAGTGGGCCCACACGATCCAGGTTTTTATGAGCTCACACGATCCAATGTAAATAAAATAAAAATAAATCCCCCCTCAAGCAGCTGCTTGTCACAGAGGTCTGACAGGAGCCTGTCAGTTTATATGCCACAGTAGAAGATCTGAGAGGATGGCAGGACCTCAGCAGAAAAATACGGAAGAAAAAGTTAATTTTTAACAACGGCGCTTCCACTACGACGAAAACTGGCGTAGGTTGGATCATCTGGTACAGCCATCGTTGCCAGATATTTTTTCTGAATTCTGTAATCAACCATAGTGTTCGGATACTTTTTTGAACGACTGTAGGTGGTCATATTATTTTGATACTAGATCGTGTGGGCTCACTCACGGAAATATGGAGCGTGTGCAGTTACCGTTCCCAACAAACTGGAGCGTGTGCAGTAACTGCACACGCTCCAGTTTGCTGTGAACGGTAACTGGAGAGTGTACAGTTGCTATACACGCTCCAGATATTTTTCCTGAATTCTGTAATCATGTGACACGAAGGTTGCCAGATCACTCATTTCTAAAAAAACGTTGCCAGATATTTTTTCTGAATTCTGTAATCAACCGCAGTGTTCGGATACTTTTTCGAGCGACTGTACTTCATCAGGTCTAAAATAAGAAAGAATCATTTGTTATCATTCACACAACCCAGGCTGAATCCTTCGCAGATTTGATGGTCTTCAGCGATGTGTAAACAAAAAGAACAAAGAAGTAAAATCTCTTTCCTTTTCTTGTTCTAACCTCACTGAAAGATCTCCCCTTTCTTCTCCCTGAGTCCTGCATGTTGTGTCCTCATCCTTAAAGAGAAGTTGCGCTGAGGAGTAGTAACACAGACGATATTGCCTTATCTACCATTTGTCTGAATGATTCGCTCGTACAACTGTCAAAACAGCACTCGAAACTGTTGCTTTCCCTTTTCGCCACCCCCACGTGGGCGATCACAACTTCCCCCTCCTTCCGTGGCCTACAGACTCTGCAAGAGACACTTTACATTCCTCTTCGGCATTCATCTCCGATACGAGGCTATCTGAAATGGCTGTCATTTAGTGGACAGTGTTTCCCTCTGTGGCAGGCCCCTCAACATCCTGGGCTTGACTGCCACTTGTAGATTCCTATCTCCCCTGCCTTCCTAACCGCCCCCCCCCTTCCACCTTCCACTTTCCCCACACTGTGTAAGGAGAAGGGGGGAAAAAAGGACATCGTTTCCTTCTCTTTATTGTGTTCCAGTTTTCTATTTGTATTTTCCGTTAAATTCAACTGCACATTTTTACAGTTTTTGTTTTTCACTTTGGCAGAGCGCCAGGATCATAGTCTTATGTACTCAGGTTCGAGTCTCCACTGTTGTACTTGTGCTAAGATTTTTCCGGCTAATTTCCGCTCGTCTCGGTGAGAAAGGGAAAACCGATACTCTTAGAAATGTTAATGTCATCGAATGGGACATTAAGCCGTGGCCCTGTTCGGAAGCGACATGTTGTGCTCATGTTAAAAAACACGCTGGATGAACTTGACCCCTTAGACTTCCATCTAAACGTCAAAACAATTCAGTGTGCTTTCTACTTGATCATACGGAATCCTTTTTAACCGACGATTATTTTTTCCCCCTGTTGCAGTTGAGTGCAGTCCCATCGTCATTAATCTGTTTTCTTTTCAATTTTAGGGCGGGGGGGGGGGGGGGCTCAGTCGGTAGGCGGCAGGCTCGTAATCTATAGTTCCCAGGTTCGAGTCCCAGCTGGGTCAGTGTTGAGATTTATCTCCGCAAAATTCCCCGCCCTGCCCACGGTCATTAGGGGACACCGATGGGCTTGGAAAGGCCGCCGTCCGTCGGATGGGACGTTAAGCCGTGGCCCCGTGTGTGGGAGAGCCATACCCTGTGCACGTTAAAGAACACACTGGATGGCCTTGACGAGAGGCTACCATCTGTCTCCCAACAGCTGTTCCAGTGGGTCCCCTTCCCCAACCTTCTCTGAGCCTTCGGGGTGCTTGTGGCCTGGCCATTTAGCCCATGATGTGCAAAAAAGTGCCGCTGAGAGGTAAAACAACCCAACGTTAAAGAACACGCTGGATGGGCTTGACGGGAGGCTACCATCTGTCTCCCAAAAGCTGTTCCAGTGGGTCCTCTCCCCCAACCTTCTCTGAGCCTTCGGGGTCCTTGTGACCTGGCCATTTAGCCATGGTGTGCAAAAAAGTGCCGCTCAGAGGTAAAACAACCCAACTCTTTTCAATTTCGAACAGCATAAAAAAGGCATTTTCTTTGATATGTTTACCTTCTGCGATAAGAACTATTTCAAAATGAACACAGATTGTTTTTGCATAAGTAACAAGTTTTCTCCGAATTTATTTCTTTATTTTTTTCTTTTTAGACTCTGAGCGTCTTCCTTTAAATTCAAGAAGTCGTATGTTATGAATTTGCTCACTTTTATTTTCTTTAAATTTCCATCTTCGCACCTTAACAATTTCATTTTGTTTTTTCCTATTAGGTTTTCGTAAGAAAAACCAATAAAGTGAAATTATTCAAATTCTTTAAACCTCGTTCCTCGGATGTGTAAAACAGTTTCAAATGTTGTTTGATCGAATCAGCTTTGAAAAAAAGGCAAATAGAGAAATCTTCTCTTTCCTTAACAAGCAATCGGAACCCCACGGCGAATAACTAAGACGACGTCCAATGGATTTGTTTGCTCGCAGATTAACCAAAAGAGAAAATAAAAAAACATCTTCGCGATTTGCATGTAAATGAGAACCGTGTTGCCAAAAGCAAAAAGGAAGATGTCTTATTAAGTTTCGTTGAAGATGTCGCAAAGAGTGTTAAAGAAAAATGTTCCAGGAAATGGAAAGGGAGCGTCATCATCTTGTACATTGATGATGACGATGCAACAATTTCTTTGCTCGGCAGAAGGGAATCGGGATTCCTATGTTGATGACGTATTTTTATCTCTCTCCGCGTGTAGAAGACGCGTGACTGGGGTGAGCAGATAAACGGAAATCCTCATTAATCTAAATGCCAAAGGAATTAAAAGGAAAGCTTCGAGTAACGAAATGGGTGAGGCTCTCGATGTTTTATTCAAATGACGAGAGAAAAGCTTTTCTCTGCGACATAGGGGCGGGGGTGGCTCAGTCGGTAGCGCGCCAGGCTCGTAATTTGTAGTTCCCAGGTTCGAGTCCCAGCTGGGTCAGCGTTGAGATTTATCTTCGCAAAATTCCCCGCCCTGCCCACGGTTAGTAGGGGACACCGATGGGCTTGGAAAGGCCGCCGTCCGTCTGATGGGACGTTAAGCCGTGGCTCCGTGTGCGGGAGAGCCATACCCTGTGCACGTTAAAGAACATGCTGGATGGCCTTGACGGGAGGCTACCATCTGTCTCCCAACAGCTGTTCCAGTGGGTCCCCTCCCCCAACCTTCTCTGAGCCTTCGGGGTCCATGTGACCTGGCCATTTATCCCATGGTGTGCAAAAAAGTGCCGCTCAGAGGTTAAAACAACCCAAGCCAACTCTGCGACATGGCCACATCAGTAATGACGTTAGCAGCCAAGATATTTGGAATACATTTCGCAAAATGAAATTTTATGAGCCAAAGGCACGAATTTTGTTCCAATTGTAAAGTAAAATGCCTGTTGCAAGAACAGGGATGAGGAGTATTTGCTTTTCTTTACTTGGAAATGCAGAGGATTTCTGAATAAATTTAGTTTAAAAAGAGTTTTTTTTTTGTACTAAAAGACAAGCAAGTTTTTTTCTATGCTTAGAAAAATTTCTTTCCAGATAATTTAAATAATTTTTTGTAAGTAAACTACAATCACTGTTATCAAATTAAAAATAAGTGTAGGTACCAAGTGTAAAAAAAAAATATCGAATCCGTAATTTTCTATTAAAAATAAGAAGTCTATTTAAAAGCAAGACTTTATTATTCAATCAAAGCGGTTGAAGGGGAATAAAGAGAATAACTTTGATGAAATCCTTGTATATGTATGGGTGTATAAAAATAAAAATAAATACCCCCTCAAGCAGCTGCTTGCCACAGAGGTCTGACAGGAGCCTGTCAGTTTATATGCCATAGTAGAAGGTCTGAGAGGATGGTAGGACCTCAGGAACGTGTACAGCAACTGTACACGCTCCAGTTACCGTTCACAGCAAACTGGAGCGTGTGCAGTTACTGCACACGGTCCAGTTTGCTGTGAACGGTAACTGCACACGCTCAGTATTTCTGTGAGTGGGCCCACACGATCCAGGTATTTGTGAGCTCACACGATCCAATGTGCTGTGAACATTAACCGCAACCGCTCCAGTTTGCTGTGAACGGTAACTGCACACGCTCCATATTCATTGCATTATATATTCATACGCATTATATATATTAAAGAAGTATCCGAACACTTATGATTGATTACAGAATTCAGAAAAAATATATGGCAACGTTTTTTTTTTTTTAAGAATTAGCGATCTGGCAACCTTCGTGTCACGTGACACGAAGGTTGCCAGATCACTAATTTCTAAAAATATCGTTGCTAGATATTTTTTCTGAATTCTGTAATCAACCATAGTGTTCGGATACTTTTTTGAGCGACTGTACCCTCAACTACTCATGGCCTCCCGAATTTTTAATAAATATAATATATTTATTCATCATCATCGTCATCTCACAAAACACAGATGTAGAGAGATTTTATACGTATTGACCCGCAAAGCTAATAGCTTCTTGATTTCTGACATAGCCACGTTTATTTAGGTAAACGAATAGAGCCCCCAAAAAGGGCTGCGCGCAGGGGCCCACGGAACGTAACTCCGGCGCTGACCAGATCCAAAATATTTCTACCATTCGCTGGCATTAATAACAAAAAGGGAAAATTTTTTCGCTGTTGTTGATAAAACTTCAAAGTTTCTCAAAATGAGACTTTTGTCTTTTCTAAAAAGAGATAATTTTTTTTTATCAGCATTCTTTTTTTTTCCTCTTTAAAAATCGAAGTTGTCTTCTATTTCAAGAAGCTCGCATCTCTTGTTCCTTGTTATTTACGGGGTAATAAAGGAATAAATGAAAATGAGTAAAAAAAATGAGTAGTATCAAAGTACAGGATCATTCACTTGGAAGAGCATCGAATCAATTAAAGAGAGGAGGAGGTAATCGCATCATCATCTATTAACAACTCCCCCCCCCCCCCCCCCCACATACATCTTCCTCATCTAGTTATCTCTAGGATGCATTTAAGAGAACTCTATTAAAAGAAATTACGAAGAGAAGGAAAAAAATAATCCCGGTGCAATTATTACGTTAATGGTTTTCCTTTTTTTTGTTTCGTAGAGGAAAGAGCAGAAGCAAAAAGGAAAAGAAAAAGAGTGGATACCTTAGAGAGGGGAGGCAATGCAGTCGGTCAATTAAATGAGGGTCGTTTCGTGGAGGTAACAGCAATTTGCCTCGTGACGCTGAGGGCGCGAAGGGACGACGATTCACGAAGATCTGCTGTGGAGCGACGTCATTCTAACGATTCATTTCCTATGGGCGACGAGACTCTGTCAATAACAATTAGTGAGCGGAAAAGTGTGGTGGCAGTGGGAGGAGGGGGGAGAAAGGGGTGGCGGGAAGGAGTACAATGTAGGGCGAGGAGGAGGTGAGCAAGGTGAGGAGGAAAGAAGTCCCGGTGCATTTCTTTTGTCGACTCTACAACCTCACATCATATTTCGGCAATTAAATGGGCTCCGCGAAGCGTCTCTTTCTTCCAAATGAAGAGCAGAGGAAGAATCGTCATCAGCGCCATCCTGTACGGTGTCATTCAGCTTTTTTTACAGAAAGGAGGCTGGAGTGATGATGCGGAGAGAGGAGGAGGAGAGACATCCGATTAGTCAGCCGGTCCCCAGCATCATCTGTTCATGGCTGGCTGATTGCGCCACAGAAGCAGCAATTGTGGTCCTCTGCATGTCGAACGAAGTGAATGGGGGGGGGGGGGAGAGGTTCAGGGAGGAGTGTTGGGGGGGATCAGCACACGGACGGATAATACGGGTCTGATTGCTCTTGCATTTGCCACCATCCCTCACGGCAGTTCTTTTACCCCCCAGCAACTCATTTCAAAGGAATTATCTTCGTGATTGGTCGGCGCGTTACGAACGCGCGTACTCGCATACCCATATGCGAACGGGTACCCGGTGCCTCGCGCGGATTAATGTGGACTTTCGCCACTGACAATGGTTTTAATGCTCTCCTCGCACAAACGAGGCTCCGTGGCTTTAACGCGTTCTCCCGCGCGCACCTCCACACCCACCGGACCAATAAATTATTGTTATGAATTTGCTCCGCAGAGATGGCAACGGTTCGAAGCTCGTGTTGCGATGCGAGGTGGGTTTTGCGTTTGAGTGAGTGGCAACACCTCGTTTGCTGTTGCAAGTGGAATGCGCGGCTGTCTTTCGGTGAGGGAAAAGAATTCTTCCTCATTAAGGACTAATAATATTCAAATTCTGAAAATGGCGTCATGAAATGCACTGGAGTTCGAAATCAAAGCTGTAAACTGGACGAAATAAAGTACAATTTATTGCTTTCATTTGGAGTTTTGCTGCGTCTCTGGTCTCTGTGAAGTTTTACGATTCAAAGAGAAAGGAGGATCGAGGGCGGTGAAAGGGATTCAGAGGGTGCTCTTCGTAGAACCTGTTTGCAGAACAGGGTTGGGGTTTCACTTCGGCACTTTTTTGGGGGAGGGGACCCACTGGAACAACTGTTGGGAGACAGATGGTAGCCTCCCGTCAAAGCCATCCAGCGTGTTCTTTAACGTGCACAGGGTATGGCTCTCCGGCACACGAGGCCACGGCTTAACGTCCCATCCGACGGACGGCGGCCTTTCCAAGCCCATCGGTGTTCCCTACTGACCGTGGACAGGGTTTTGTGTCTATGTGATATAACTGTTTTCTGCCTGCTTGTGTGGAGAGGTTGGGTTGGGTTTTTTTACCTCTGAGCGGCAGTTTCTGCACATCATGGGCTAAATGGCCAGGTCACATGGACCCCGAAGGCTCAGAGAAGGTTGGGAGAGGGGACCCACTGGAGCAGCTGTTCGCAGACAGATGGTAGACTTCCGTGAAGGCCATCCAGCGCGTTCTTTAACTTTGGGTTGTTTTACCTCTGAGCTGCACTTTTTTGCACACCATGGGCTAAATGGCCAGGTCACAGGGACCCCGAAGGCTCAGAGAAGGTTGGGAGAGGGGACCCACTACAATAGTTGTTGGGAGACAGATGGTAGCCTCCCATCAAGGCCATCCAGCGTGTTCTTTAACGTGAACAGGGTATGACTCTCCCGCACACGGGGCCACGACTTAACGTCCCATCTGACGGACGGCGGCCTTTCCAAGCCCATCGGTGTCCCCTACTGACCGTGGGTAGGGCGGGGAATTTTGCGGAGATAAATCTCAACACTGACCCAGCTAGGACTCGAACCTGGGAACTACAGATTACGAGCCTGGCCAGCCTGGCGCGCTATCGACTGAGTGCAGCACACGGTGCTTGGAAATTAAATAGCATAGGATTAAGCGAGATTGGGAAAAGCCTGGATCTCATTCCTGGACATTTAACTGGGAAGGAGAGAAGGAACCTATTTCGCAACGGTAAATAAAGAAATAAATCCGTAACCGTCCCGTGGCCAAGTGGTTAGCGCGCTCGGCTGCTGATCAAAGGGGCCTGGGTTCGAGCCCCGACATTGATTGAGGCATGGATATTCGTGTTGTTTTTCTGCTGAGCTCCTGCCATCCTCTCAGACCTTATAGTATGGCATATAAACTGACAGGCTCCTGTCAGACCTCTGTGGCAAGCAGCTGCTTGAGGGGGGATTTATTTTTATTTTATTTACATTGGATCGTGTGAACTCACAAAAACCTGGAGCATGTGGGCCCACTCACAGAAATACTGAGCGTGTGCAGTTACCGTTCACAGCAAACTGGAGCGTGTGCAGTAACTGCACACGCTCCAGTTTGCCGTGAACGGTAACTGGAGCGTGTACAGTTGCTGTACACGTTCCTGAGGTCCTGCCATCCTCTCAGACCTTCTACTATGGCATATAAACTGACAGGCTCCTGTCAGACCTCTGTGGCAAGCAGCTGCTTGAGGGGCTATTTATTTTTAACGTCTTTATGATCCCATTCAACTTGCTTCCTCCCCCCCCCCCACACTCAACATCTGACTTCGGGCCTGTACATGGCCATTTGTGAAGCAAAACAGCCTTTATGTGTGAATATAAGTAAAAAAAAATCCAATTAAATGAATTTAAATAAATGTTTAAAAAGAAAAAAATCCTATTCATGTGGTTTTAAGGTAGAAAGAATTCGTCGGTGAAAGCTGCAGAGAAGGAAAAGGTGAAATGAAGGTCAAAGGAGCAATAAAACAAAGGAAAAGCAAAAAACGACCCCTGAGCAGCATTCGAGTGGGTCGTCGCCGTCATTCGCAGCGGGAATCTGTTGAATTATTTGGCGCAGAACATGGCCCGGCTGCAGCAGCAGCATGCGATGACCAGGAACGAGGAGGCAGACGTCGGTGCTCGGTAAATATTGCAAACGCCAGGCCAGCAGCCGTTGGCGTGATGCCTCGGAGGCGGGCGTCACGTGCCACTCACGATCTCTGTAATGGACGCTGGAAGGGGGGGTGGAATGGCAGTGGAAGTAACAACCGCGGAATTAATCAGACTTTAATTATTCAAGTGGAAGTAGGAAGAGAGGAAAAAGATGCTGAGAGGGGGGGGGGGGGCTTGTCACAAAAGTGTCAGTGAGGTTGACACGCGCTCTCAAAGGGAAATCGGTTGGTGTTGGGTTGTTTTACCTTTGAGCGGCACTTCCCTGCACACAATGAGCTAAATGAGGCTCCGTGGTTATGGCCAGGTCACAAGGGCGTAAAGAGTCAAAGGAGAGGGGGCGGGGTACAGTCTCTCAAAAAAGTATCCGAACACTATGGTTGATTGCAAAATTCAGAAAAAAATATCTGGCATTGATTTTTTTAGAAATTAGTCATCTGGCAACCTTCGCGTGACACGAAGGTTACCAGATGACTAATTTCTAAAAAAATCAATGCCAGATATTTTTTCTGAATTTTGCAATCAATTATAGTGTTCGGATACTTTTTTGAGCGACTGTACATTCAACACTTTCAAAATGCCTACATGGAGAACGGCTTAACATTTCTCTGAGGGACGCGGCTCTTCCAAAACTTAGACATCCCCCTTTCTCACCGAGAGAGAGGGGAAGGGGGCGCAAATAAAAATCTAAATGCAGGCATAGTTGGGGTTGGGTTGTTTTTCCTCTGAGGGCACTTTTTTTTGGCCCACAATGGGTTTAATGGCCAGATTAAACCTTTAATTGCCTTCTTCATAAATCCTGCCAAGGGTTCGGAGAAGGTTAAGGAAGGGGATCACAGATTCAAAATTCTTCACAAAATTCTTCCGAAGTTGGATAGGTACAGTCGCTCAAAAAAAGTATCCGAAAGTATGGTTGATTACAGAATTCAGAAAAAATATCTGGCAGCGATTTTTTTAGAAATTAGTGATCTGGCAACCTTTGTGTCGCGTGATTAGAGAATTCAGGAAAAATATCTGGAGCGTGTACAACAACTGTACACGCTCCAGTTACCGTTCACAGCAAACTGGAGCGTGTGCAGTTACTGCACACGCTCCAGTTTGCTGTGAACGGTAACTGCACACGCTCAATATTTCCGTGAGTGAGCCCACACGATCTAGTATCAAAATAATATGACCACCTACAGTCGCTCAAAAAAGTATCCGCTAAACCCCCAGATGAAACGTAAAGTCGTATATTTTCAGAAATTAGTGATCTGGCAACCTTCATGTCACGTGACACGAAGGTTGCCAGATCACTAATTTCTGAAAAAAAAAACGTCGCCAGATATTTTTTCTGAATTCTGTAATCAACCATAGTGTTCGGATATTTTTTAATATATATATAATGCGTATGAATGTATAATGCAATGAATATGGAGCGTGTGCAGTTGCCGTTCACAACAAACTGGAGCGGTTGCGGTTAATGTTCACAACACATTGGATCGTATGAGCTCACAAAGACCTGGATCGTGTGGGCTCACTCACGGAAATATTGAGCGTGTGCAATTACCGTTCACAGCAAATTGGAGCGGTTGCGGTTAATGTTCGTGTGAGCACATTGGATCGTGTGAGCTCACAAAGACCTGGATCGTGTGGGCTCACTCACAGAAATATTGAGCGTGTGCAGTTACCGTTCACAGCAAACTGGAGCGTGTGCAGTAACTGTACACGCTCCAGTTTGCTGTGAACGGTAACTGGAGCGTGTACATTTGCTGTACACGCTCCAGATATTTTTCCTGAATTCTGTAATCACGTGACACGAAGGTTGCCAGATCACTAATTTCTAAAAAAATCGTTGCCAGATATTTTTCTGATTTTTTTTTAAATCAACCATAGTGTTCGGATACGTTTTTTGAGCGACTGTAATGAGTCACGACTTTTCGTCTCATCTGGGGGTTTGGTTGACTCAGTCGGAGCGCTCCAGACTCGTAATCTACAGTTCGCAGATTCAACACCCCCCCCCCCCCTCCCTCCGGAGTTAAGATTTATCTCCGCTACCTCTCCACGCTGTCCTCGACCATAAAGAGGATACTGTTGGTGGTTTGGAAAGCCCGCCGTCCATCTGATGAGACATAGAGACGTGTTCAGGTAGAGCCATACCTTGTGCAAGCTAAAGAACACTCTCGATGACCTTGACGGAAGCCCATCATCTGTCTCCTAATAGTTTGTCCCGTGGGCCTCCCCCCCTCCCCCAACCTTCTCTGATCCCTTTTGGTGTTTGTGACCTCTCAAAGGAAAAACAACCTCCCAAGCTCTGTCTCATCTGACGGAGCCTTTCAATGCCCATCGGTGTCCTCCTTTCTCACCGGGAGTGAGAGAGAAAATCTCAACGCATGCGCAGCGGTGATTTGAACCTCACGCACCACCGACTAAGCCAACCCCACAAAAGCTGACAAGATACAGCAGTGATTAATTTTTTCATAGCGATGTTTCCTTCTCCATTGATTCAGATAAAAATTCCCCATTTTTTTTCACTTCACGTATATCCATCTTCACCAATTGAGGATCTCAAACTTTATACCTTTTTGCAGCCCCCAAGAAAATGATTTTTCAGACTGCAACAACACATCGGTTTTGCTGTTTTCAATAAAAGGCAAAAAAAAAAAACCTTCACCTACCGTTTTAATTTTCTTCAATTTCGCTATGTATTTTTTTTCAAATGTTTAGATATTCCAGAAGTTTAAAAAAATTATAATTTAGAAAGTAGCCTTTTAATTTTAAAATTTTTTTGGCTCTTAAAAAGTAGTTTAGCTTTTCCTTGAATGTCGAATCCATCGATTCTTGAATCCCTCATCACCTGACAATGCTGGTTTTTCATTTTCCTTTCTGGCAAACAGGCTACTTTACAAAGAGGACACATCTCGTTGCTAAGGCAACGAGGGTCACGCTTCTTCCGACACCATCTGTGCTGACTTGGGCAGGGCATGTGGGGCAACTAGACTTCGGGATGCAGGAGGGGAAGTAGCGACGAATGGGAAAGCTGAGGTGGGGGGGGGGGAAGACATCGGTTGCCTATCTTTGTATTGCACAGGGCATTTTAAAAGACGCTAATCAAGGCTATCTTAGATGGTAGGGCCTGATCGTCATTATCATCATCTCTGTTTAGGGTAGGGGCGGGGGGGGGGGGTGTCTCAGTCGGTAGCGCGCCAGGCTCGTAATCTGTAGTTCCCAGGTTCGAGTCCCAGCTTGGTCAGCGTTGAGATTTACCTCCGCAAAATTCCCCGCCTTGCCACGGTCAGTACGGGACACCGATGGGCTTGAAAAGGCCGCCGTCCGTCGAATGGGACGTTAAGCCGTGGCCTCGTGTGCGGTAGAGTCATACCCTGTGCACGTTAAAGAACACGCTGGATGGCCTTGACGGGAGGCTACCATCTGTCTCCCTCAGCTGTTCCAGTGGGTCCCCTCCCTCAACCTTCTCTGAGCCTTCGGGGTCCTTGTGACCTGGCCATTTAGCCCATTGTGTGCAAAAAAGTGCCGCTCAGAGATAAAACAATCCAACCCAACTCATTGAGGGTCAATTGTAAAAGATTTTTATGTCTGTGTTGAAGTGGAAATAACGAGTAAATATCGATGCAAAATTACAAGTCTCGAAAAATGAACTTTTTACGAATAAGCAAAAAAAAAAATTCATTATTACGTAATACTACGACACACAGAGAACACGTCGTGCACTATTACGCAGTGGGAAGATCCTAAAGTGATTTTTTTCTGAGATACAGTCGCTCAAAAAAATATCCGAACACTAAGGTTGATTACAGGATTCAGAAAAAAATATCTGATAAGGTTTTTTTTTAAAGAAATTAGTGATCTGGCAACCTTCGTGTCACGTGACACGAAGGTTGCCAGATCACTAATTTCTAAAAAAAATCGTTATTAGATATTTTTTCTGAATTCTGTAATCGACCATAGTGTTCGGATATTTTTTTAATATATATAATGGGTATGAATATACAGGGTGAATCTGAAAAAGTCGGCAAAACTTTACGGGGTGGTAGAACGCAGCTATACGAGCAATATTCGTCATAGAATGTATGGTCGGAACGCAAGCGGTGAGAAGTTAAAAGGTAGTTTTCCACTGTCACATTTAAAGAATGAACACAAGAAGGAGAGGAGATATTTCAGAAAACATTTTATTAACAGGAATGTATTTGAGGTACATGCTCAAACAAATTGCTCAAAAGAGCTTTCGTGGTTAGTATAACCAGCCATCCTCTCGGCAATTCACGGTAGAAATGCCATTGGGTGCGAGGACCGACCCTTTTATACCATTTCCAACGCCACCTAGCGGCTCGCCGTTTGCATTCCAACCATACATTCTATGACGAATATTGCTCGTATAGCTGCGTTCTACCACCCCGTAAAGTTTTGCCCACTTTTTCAGATTCACCCTGTATAATGCAATGAATATGGAGCATGTGCAGTTACCGTTCACACCAAACTGGAGCGGTTGCGGTTAATGTTCACAGCACATTGGATCGTGTGAGCTCACAAAGACCTGGATCGTGTGGGCCCACTCACAGAAATCTTCAGCGTGTGCAGTTACCGTTCACAGCAAACTGGAGCGTGTGCAGTAACTGCACACGCTCCAGTTTGCTGTGAACGGTAACTGGAGCGTGTACAGTTGCTGTACACGCTCCAGATATTTTTCCTGAACCCGGGTAAGGCATGGTTGTGTGTGTTGTTTTTCTGCTGAGGTCCTGCCATCCTCACAGACCTTCTACTATGGCATATAAACTGGCAGGCTCCTGTCAGACCTCTGTGGCAAGCAGCTGCTTGAGGGGGTATTTATTTTTTTTATTTTCTGTAATCACGTGACACAAAGGTTGCCAGATCACTAATTTCTAAAAAAAATCGTTGCCAGATATTTTTTCTGAATTCTGTAATCAACCATACTTTCGGATACTTTTTTGAGCGACTGTACCGAGGAGAAATGTTTTGCTTTTTGTCTTATCGGTTAACCTGATGAGCGCTGAAGGCACAAAATGTGGGATAGCCTGTTCGCAACACAAGACGAATTTGAATTCAACAATCTGGTGGCGGCGTATTGTTTCAAACTGATCGACCAGTGATGTGTTATCCAAAAATATCATTCGTCTTTCGGTTAAAGAAAAAAGACAGACAAACAACATCTCCATATATATTGCTGAAGTGTGCTGTGTCACAACATACAAGTAACAGTAATATTTGCGCAGGCTCCTTCTCAGCTTCCTTCTTAGTTTCCTCCAGAGTCCATCTCTGAAGAGGAAGGCAGTCTTCATGACCCCCATGGCGTCTCTGTCCGTCACTCAAGGGAGAAGAATGCGCATGTGCTAGAACGTTCCCTTTTTTGTTTATGCACTTGGGTGGTCGGTGGAAGAAAGGAGCGAGGTCGGGTGGGGAGGCATGAACCGGGTCATTTGACCTCTGACAAGGAGGTGACATCCGCTCAAAATGGAGCGGTGGGTCCATTTATCTCATTCGATGTTAAATGGACCAGACATCGAAGTTAATCAAATCCCACAGTTGTCGGTGGGATCTTTTAAAAATTCTTGAAATGAAAAATATTTTTCTGCGTGAAGAGGTCGTTAGAAATCAATTATGAGGGAAAGGAGCTCATTTCAGACTTAACTAGTTTTCATAGACTGCTTACAGAGAGTTAATTATTAATTAAATATTAATAATCTGACAAGTTAGTTAACATAATGAAAGCTCTTTATAATAACATTGAGGGGTTATTTATTAGGTTATTTATAATAACATTTGGGAAAGCTTGTAGCAATTGGTTTAGCATTGCTAGTGGGGTTAGACAAGGGTGCATTTTGTCTCCTTTTCTCTTTAGTTTTGGCTATTGAATATGTTATGTGAATATTACCAAATGGAGGTATTCAAGTTTTCTATAAGTATGTAAATTTTTTCCAATTTTATTCCATGTAAGATTTTTGCCAATGAATTTTACTTAGCCCTAGAAGTTGGCAAAAAGATGCGAAGAATTTAATATTTAAACCATACTATGGAGAAGACTTCTTACTGAAGAGACCTCAGTTACTTGGAGAATGAACAGCAATGTGGAGGGAACTTTGGCCATTTCCACCCACAAACTCACAAGCGCAATATAAAAATATCCTCATGCATCTAGGGGACCTGGGTTCGAGCCCCGGGTAAGGTATGGATGTATGTGTCGTTTTTCTGCTGAGGTCCTGCCATCCTCTCAGACCTTCTACTGTGGCATATAAACTGACAGGCTCCTGTCAGACCTCTGTGGCAAGCAGCTGCTTGAGGGGGGATTTATTTTTATTTTATATACATTGGATCGTGTGAGCTCACAAAAACCTGGATCGTGTGGGCCCACTCACAGAAATACTGAGCGTGTGCAGTTACCGTTCACAGCAAACTGGAGCGTGTGCAGTAACTGCACACGCTCCAGTTTGCTGTGAACGGTAACTGGAGCGTGTACAGTTGCTGTACACGTTCCTGAGGTCCTGCCATTCTCTCAGACCTTCTACTATGGCATATAAACTGACAGGCTCCTGTCAGACCTCTGTGGCAAGCAGCTGCTTGAGGAGGTATTTTATTTTATTTTATTTATCTACTTCTCTAGTTCCACCTCTCTGCGTGCATTCTTCAGATTAAAGATAAAAGGAGTTCTCGCTATTGTTCCATTTGCTGGTGTTTTGATTTTGCAGTTCTCCTTCTAGTCAGCCATTTTTGATTCCAAACTCTTTTCAAGTTTCCGAGCCTCGTTATCGCTCGCATCACTTCCCTTAGAATCTCTCACGAAACCGCCCCTAACTATCGGTTGTCACCTATTTCTACTAAACTATCGGCGCGTTTACTATACGAGCGTCAGCGTCTGCCATCTCAACTTTTTCTCTTTTTTTATTAATAATTGAAGTTCTTTCTTCAAAGTGCATTCTTTTAAATGAGAGGGAAAGGGAGAGGGGAGGGGCATTCATCCAAAATGGCGAACCCGATGACACGAGCCTGGCGTGAGTGCAGGGAATAAATGTAGCATCCGCTGGCGGCACGGATCAAAGACGGACAACAGCAGCGCCTAGGATGGCTGCGGATTCGCCTAGGATGGCTGCGGATTTTAGGGAAGAGAACGGGTGAGGTGGAAGAAGTGATAAATCTTGTAAATTACTTCTCCGGCCATCGAACGGGAGAGGAGGTAGAAGAAAGAAAGATGAAAGCAATAAATTCGTTCTCTGAGCTCCCAGCTTCTTGTAGAAACATTCTGTACTCAGTTACGTGACTAATTCTTGCACCACGGAGCAGCGCGAGGCTGCAACGCTCGCAGTTTGCTTTTTAAAAGTGGCTGACAAGCACGAGTCGAAGAGTGATGGCGAACCTGTCTCGCTCGACTCCAGAGATCCCGTGGCACGGGCTTGATCTAAAGATGCTCTTGCATTACTGGCCGCGGGAGGGGGAAATTAATTTTACTCCTTTTATTAAGCTGTTCTAACAAGTTTTTTGTCACCTGGCGAGGCTGAAATTTTTGCACGCAGTTGCATAAGCTCTGCTGCGATCTGTCTCCTTTATCCTCTTCTGTCCCCTGGTAAGAAGTCGGGTCGCTCTCTTGTCGATGTAATCAGATACGAACTGATTACATGGGAATTATACACACCCGAGGATTAAAGGAGACGCTTCTTCTGACAGCAGAAAGTCGCTTGATCATCTTTCTTCCTCTGCATCACTTATTAAGGATGTTTTCCCTCCGTCTCCTTAAATATGACGATGGATCGTCTTGAAGACTTCCAAGGATTTCGTCACGCAGATGAAATTTCACTCGTGAAATGCAAAAATCCATGATCTTTAGAAGATGATGAGATAGAATGGATTAAACTCCGACACAAAAAAAAACACTAAAAATGAGTATTCACTTGTTATAATAAAAAAAAAAAATCCCCCCTCAAGCAGCTGCTTGCCACAGAAGTCTTACAGGAGCCTGTCAGTTTATATGCCATAGTAGAAGGTCTGAGAGGATGGCAGGACCTCAGGAACGTGTACAGCAACTGTACACGCTCCAGTTACCGTTCACAGCAAACTGGAGCGTGTGCAGTTACTGCACACGGTCCAGTTTGCTGTGAACGGTAACTGCACACGCTCAGTATTTCTGTGAGTGGGCCCACACGATCCAGGTTTTTGTGAGCTCACACGATCCAATGTAAATAAAATAAAAATAAATACCCCCTCAAGCAGCTGCTTGCCACAGAGGTCTGACAGGAGCCTGTCAGTTTATATGCCAGAGTAGAAGGTCTGAGAGGATGGCAGGTCCTCAGCAGAAAAACGACACAAACAGCCATGTCTTACCCGAGGTTCGAACCCAGGTCCCTTAGATCAGTAGCCAAGCGCGCTAACCACTCGGCCATGGGACGGCTGCTAAGAGGAAAAATAATCGAAGAATTCTGAAGTGGAAGGGACGATGGATTTGGGTTGTTATATCTCTGACACTTATTTTTTTGCACCTAATGGACTTATTAGCCAGGTCATAATGGCCCAAGGGTTCAGAGAAGGTTGGGGAAGGGGATCCAATGGCCAGATGGCAGCTGCCGTCGTCAAGGTCAAGCAGAGTGTCCTTCAACGTGCACAAGCTTGGGTATGCTAATCAGGAGACCACGCTTAACGCTGCATCCAATGGGCGACTTCATTTCCAAACCCATCGGTGTTCCTCTGTTATCGAGAGTAGGAGAGTGGTCAGCGTAGGAAACCTGATTGGAGGCACAAGTGGGACTCGAACCTGAGATCTTCAGATTACGATCCTGGTTAACATTGCTCATTGTGAAAAATTCAGTGAAATATTAATTAATTTTTTAAACACTTACGTAAACCGTTAATAATGAGAAATATAGATAAGTTTGGTTGTTTTTGCTTTTTGTTTTTTTAAATAAATAACAAATTTTTAACATTTCTGAATACATCAGTCTAACACGAAATTAGAAGCAGTAATCAATCAATAACAAACTTCATAAAAATGAAACTAAAATTGAGATTTAATTCAAAACTAAACGAAAAATTAAAACAAAAAAATTAACGCTATTGTCTATCTTTAATTTCAACTGATTAAAGTGATCTAAAATTTGGATCCTAAAATTCCTAAATTGAAATCCTAAAATTTGAATGCTAAGCCGTCCCGTGACCGAGTGGTTAGCATGATTGGCTACTGATCTAAGGGACCTGGGTTCGAGCCCCGGATTAGGCATGGATGTGTGTGTCGTTTTTCTGCTGAGGTCCTGCCATCCTCTCAGATCTCCTACTGTGGCATATAAACTGACAGGCTCCAGTCAGACCTCTGTGGCAAGCAGCTGCTTGAGGGGAGATTTATTTTTATTTTATTTACATTGGATCGTGTGAGCTCACAAAAAACCTGGATCGTGTGGGCCCACTAACAGAAATATTGAGCGTGTGCAGGTACCGTTTACAGCAAACTGGAGCGGTTGCGGTTAATGTTCACAGCACATTGGATCGTGTGAGCTCACAAATACCTGGATCGTGTGGGCCCACTCACAGAAATACTGAGCGTGTGCAGTTACCGTTCACAGCAAACTGGACCGTGTGCAGTAACTGCACACGCTCCAGTTTGCTGTGAACGGTAACTGGAGCGTGTACAGTTGCTGTACACGTTCCTGAGGTCCTGCCATCCTCTCAGACCTTCTACTGTGGCATATAAACTGACAGGCTCCTGTCAGACCTCTGTGGCAAGCAGCTGCTTGAGGGGGTATTTTTTTATTTTTATTTTAAAATCGAGATTTAGATTTGACTGCACCATTAATTTACCCTAAATCTCACTTTCCCATTGAAACACGAGAAGCTGCTGAATTCTCTGTTCACGGATTGTGGATTTGTTTCCAATAAAAATGCCACCGAGCGAATTCCTTCCTTGTAATTAATGTAAGATACTTCTTGCCGTTGAAGAATCTTTGACATTTCTGAGACCTATCTACGGGTTGATTACCTCTACTACCCCCTCCCCCCCCCCGAGTCGGTCTCTCTTTTTCTGTCTTTTTCATCGACGTTCATTTCCGAAGCAGAATTTTTCTGACTCATCCCAAGAAGCTCGGTCCGTTTGATTTCTCTCGCGCGGGATTCGTTCTCGCTCTGCATGCGTCGTTAAATGGCGTGCGTCTGCGCACGCCGTCCAACAAAGCTCCTTTGTTGCCTCCGCTGGGGCAAAGGGGCTGTCAGACGGCTCTTGCCGGCCCCTCAACTACGAGGGAGGGGGAGGGAGAGGTGGGCGTCCCGGGACCTCTTCACCGGCCTCCGACTTTCTATTCCTGGGATAAGAGTACGGCCACACAAAACAAAAAACCCAGTTGGAGAGGTTTAACGTTTCCAGCAATTCCTAATTTTGCGATATCTTGAGACAAAACTATTACAAATGTGCAGATGATTTCTGCACACGTTCCAGTTTCCAGTGGAACTCCGTTTCGGATGTTAAGACGCAAGAAAGTTTTGGGGAGGATGCTAATGATGCTGAAACCTCTTTCTGTGTGACCATTGATCAGAGTGCTCTCTCTCCCTCCTCTAGGAACAGATGCTGTCCTCTACCATTGCTGACCTTTATCTCGGTGCATTGTCTGTCCATGGTAAAGGTCAACGATCGGACTTTGCTGACCTCGATGGATTTCTCTGGCGTCTCGTTCCTAATCAAATTCATTTGTTGTAGTTCATTTGTCTATTCATTTGTTGTAGGGCAACCGATCAGAATAAATGTCTGAAACAACATTTATTTAAAAGTGCTTCTGAAGTTATAATTTCACTCCCGGCTGTTAAATCTTCATTTGCATTGTCCGAAATACATATGGCTCTTGCTCCTCAATCACGTTCTCGAATGTCATTGGCTTATATGGGGCGGGGGTGGCTCAGTCGGTAGCGCGCCAGGCTCGTAATCTGTAGTTCCCAGGTTCGAGTCCCAGCTAGGTCAGTGTTGAGATTTATCTCCGCAAAATTCCCCGCCCTGCCCACGGTCATTAGGGGACACCGATGGGCTTGGAAAGGCCGCCGTCCGTCGGATGGGACGTTAAGCCCTGGCCCCGTGTGTGGGAGAGCCATACCCTGTGCACGTTAAAGAACACACTGGATGGCCTTGACGAGAGGCTACCATCTGTCTCCCAACAGCTATTCCAGTGGGTCCCCTTCCCCAACCTTCTCTGAGCCTTCGGGGTCCATGTGACCTGACCATTTAGCCCATTGTGTGCAAAAAAGTGCCGCTGAGGTAAAACAACCCAACGTTAAAGAACACGCTGGATGGCCTTGACGGGAGGCTACCATCTGTCTCCCAACAGCTATTCCAGTGGGTCCCCTTCCCCAACCTTCTCTGAGCCTTCGGGGTCCATGTGACCTGACCATTTAGCCCATTGTGTGCAAAAAAGTGCCGCTGAGGTAAAACAACCCAACGTTAAAGAACACGCTGGCTGGCCTTGACAGGAGGCTACCATCTGTCTCCCAACAGCTGTTCCAGTGGGTCCCCTCCTCCAACCTTCTCTGAGCCTTCGGGGTCCATGTGACCTGGCCATTTACCCCATGGTGTGCAAAAAAGTGCCGCTCAGAGGTAAAACAACACAACCCAACCCGTTGGCTTATACAAAGGGAGGTGTTACGGGGAGTATAATCCTCTCCCTCTCCCTTCTAAGTCTGCTTTTGAAGATCTGGATAATGCTCATCATTGAGCCAATGAGACTGGGAAGCCTGATAAGTTACCTCCCACTGGAAAACTCCGTTCAGGATTCTGTCTCGTGGGCTATATTTTGACGATAAAGTTATTAATCCTCTTTTTGAAAAGAGAAATTCTTTATATTTTTAGTCAATATTCTGATGCTATTGCAAAGAGAAATATTTTCACTGGCAGAGAGACGGGTTCATCAGGCTTAAATTTGATAGTAAAAGTGTTAGAAAGATCATTAATATTCCAAAATGTGTGTCATCAGAGTTTCGTCGACTGTTTTAGTAATTTCAGACTATGATCACGAAAGTCTAAAATAAAAATAAATAAATACCCCCTCAAGCAGCTGCTTGCCACAGAGGTCTGACAGTTTATATGCCACAGTAGAAGGTCTGAGAGGATGGCAGGACCTCAGCAGAAAAACGACACAAACAGCCATGCCTTACCCGGGGCTCGAACCCAGGTCCTAATGTTATCTTACATTTTGATGACTTTAAAATCATTTGCATGAAAGTCTAACATTTTATAATTCTCATTTACGCTACATATCGGTCAGCAGGGGACACCGATTGGCTTGGAAAGGTCGCCGTCTGTCGGATGGGACGTTAAGCCGTGGGCCACTGTGTGGTAGAGCCGTGCTCTATGCACGTTAAAGAATACGCTGGATGTCTTTGATCTGGAGGCCATCATCTGGTCCCCTTCCCCCAACGTTCTCTGAGCCCTCCGGGTCCTTGTGACCTGGTCATGCGTTGTGTACCTTCTAAAAGGTAGCGCGAAATCTGTTGACCACAGTGGCAACTATAAAATAAAAAAATAAAAATAAATCCCCCCTCAAGCAGCTGCTTGCCACAGAGGTCTGACAGGAGCCTGTCAGTTTATATGCCACAGTAGGAGATCTGAGAGGATGGCAGGACCTCAGAAACGTGTACAGCAACTGTACACGCTCCAGTTACCGTTCACAGCAAACTGGAGCGTGTGCAGTAACTGCACACGCTCCAGTTTGCTGTGAACGGTAACTGCACACGCTCAGTATTTCTGTGAGTGGGCCCACACGATCCAGGTTTTTGTAAGCTCACACGATCCAATGTAAATAAAATAAAAATAAATACCCTCTCAAGCAGCTGCTTGCCACAGAGGTCTGACAGGAGCCTGTCAGTTTATATGCTATAGTAGAAGGTCTGAGAGGATGGCAGGCCCTCAGCAGAAAAACGACACAAAGAGCCAGGCCTTACCCGGGACTCGAACCCAGGTCCCTTAGATCAGTAGCCAAGCAAAAAAAAAATCCCCCCTCAAGCAGCTGCTTGCCACAGAGGTCTGACAGGAGCCTGTCAGTTTATATGCCATAGTAGAAGGTCTGAGAGGATGGCAGAACCTCAGCAGAAAAACAACCCACACATCCATGCCTTACCCGGGACTCGAACCCAGGTCCCTTAGATCAATAGCCAAGCGTGCTAACTACTCGGCCACGGGACGGCTCAACTATAAGCCGTGAGAATAATTTTAATATCCCAACTTGGGTTGGGTTGTTTTACCTCTGAGAGGCACTTTTTTGCACACCATGGGCTAAATGGCCAGGTCACATGGACCCCGAAGGCTCAGAGAAGGTTGGGGGAGTGGACCCACTGGAACAGCTGTTGGGAGACAGATGGTAGCCTCTCCTCAAGGCCATCCAGCGTGTTCTTTAACGTGCACAGGGTGTGGCTCTCCCGCACACGGCGCCACTGCTTAACGTCCCATCCGACGGACGGCGGCCTTTCCAAGCCCATCGGTGTCCCCTACTTACCGTGGGCAGGGCGGGGAATTTTGCGAAGATAAATCTCAACGCTGACCCAGCTGGGACTCGAACCTGGGAACTACAGATTACGAGCCTGGCGCGCTACCGACTGAGCCGCCACCCCCCCTCCCCGCCCCTAATATCCGAACATTTCTGTTTGTTGTGCCAATGAATAGCAGAGTTCCACTCTGTGACAAGTCCCGTGTCTACAGGGACGAGGTCACCGGATTGCGCCTGCGCGACATTCCTCGTTGCGGTCGGAGCCTTTGCCACTGCGCACGGCATGTCGGGGAAAGGGATTAGCAGAGCTCAGTATTAAATTGATAAATGATGCACTTGTGCAGCCCTCTTGCCAAGTGATAATCTCTGGAGATTGCTTGGATCAGCTGTCCCCGGAACTTTCAGAGGGGGGGGGGGAGGCATCTGCATATCATCTGTTGGCACAATGCCAGTCCAAATTTGTCGTGTGTATGTGAATTGGTTGATGACACCGGATCGCCGGTAACTGGTATTGTCACCTTGGCGTTGTTACTTCTGCTAGAGTGGGGGGGGGTTAAGAGAGACATCTTTGGAAAGCGTCTGCCGGAAGGACATCCTAGTGAATCAACAGGAAACGACCAATTGATCTCAAATCTATAAGGGATAAGAAGTTAGAAAGATATAAGGGATAAGAAGTTAGTAAGGGATAATCAAATCTATAAGGGATAAGAAGTTAGTAAGGGATAAGAATTAGTAGTTGTGCAAAAATTGCAAAAAGTGGTTGGACAATAGATGCATTCTTTGCTGCTAATGGGTTGAGTTGTTTTACCTCTGAGCGGCACATTTTTTCACACCATGGGCTAAATGGCCAAGTCGCATGGACCCCGAAGGCTCAGAGAAGGTTGGGGGAGGGGACCCACTGGAACAGCTGTTGGGAGACAGATGGTAGCCTCCCGTCAAGGCCATCCAGCGTGTTCTTTAACGTTGGGTTGTTTTACCTCTGAGCGGCACTTTTTTGCACATCATGGGCTAAATGGCCAGGTCACATGGACCCCGAAGGCTCAGAGAAGGTTGCGGGAGGGACCCACTGGAACAGTTGTTGGGAGACAGATGGTAGCCTCCCGTCAAGGCCATCCAGCGTGTTCTTTAACGTTGGGTTGTTTTACCTCTGAGCGGCACTTTTTTGCACACCATGGGCTAAATGGCCAGGTTACATGAACCCCGAAGGCTCAGAGAAGGTTGGGGGAGGGGACCCAGTGGAACAGCTGTTGGGAGACAGATGGTAGCCTCCCGTCAAGGCCATCCAGCGTGTTCTTTAACGTTGTGTTGTTTTACCTCTGAGTGGCACTTTTTTTGCACACCATGGGCTAAATGGCCAGGTCACAAGGACCCCGAAGGCTCAGAGAAGGTTGGGGGAGGGGACCCACTGGAACAGCTGTTGGGAGACAGATGGTAGCCTCCTGTCAAGGTCATCCAGCGTGTTCTTTAACGTGCACAGGGTATGGCTCTCCCGCACACGGGGCCACGGCTTAACGTCCCATCCGACGGACGGCGGTCTTTCCAAGCCCATCGGTGTCCCCTACTGACCGTGGGCAGGGCGGGGAATTTTTGCAGAGATAAATCTCAACGCTGACCCAGCTGGGACTCGAACCTGGTAACTACAGATTACGAGCCTGGCGCGCTACGGACTGAGCCACCCCCGTCCCGCAAAAAGTGGTTGGACAATAGATGCATTCTTTGCTGCTTATGGAGGAGACACCGTGGGGGAGGGGATGTCATCATCATCATCAGTTTATTATAATAATAATAAGTTATAAACAGTACATATTTGTAATACTCTTATTAACCCAAAAGCATCTAAGCTCTAGGTTAACATATAAATTATTTAAGTACATAATTTTGGCAACATGGAAAAGATTCTTTCACTTTTAGTTATCGGCGATTACTGCCAACGATATTGCAAGCTAAAGAAAAACAAACTAATGATGATAATGATGATGATAATGATGATGATACTCTCCTCATATTCATCGTAATTCAAAAAGAAAACTGAAAGCAGTATGGCGTCTGACTCTGCATCGTTAGAAGTCGTGACGAATTTCCAGCGGTATCTGTTCAACAGAAAAATAATTTTTTATTTATATCTGAAAAAAAGAAAAAAGTTGCGTTATCCCACTCCATGACGTTGGGGGTGGGGGGGGGTGAGTTTAAATCCCTTGATCATCTCATTCCAGCACCAATATTTTAAATTTCTAGCATAAGTAAATCGTTTGCAGTTTTCGTTCGTTTTAAAGTTCGGCCATTTCCAACTTTTTCCGCCTCTAGATGGCGCTATTAAAACTATTCAAAGATTGGGAAAGTTCTGCAAAAAAAATCATTCAAAATTGAAAAAAATTAACTTAATTATTATACGAACTGTTAAAAATACTCTTACGGGGGTTAGTAAAGTTTAGTATGCAATGGTAATTTCTTTCAGATCAATTATTTAAACTAGCCTCGTGGTTAAACATTCGAATTCCTGTAACTCTCTAAATGACAAAAGAAAGGGTTCAAAATCAAGTCGAAACGGATTTGATTCGATATTTAAGATCTCTTCAGTCAGATTTCTTTTCCTAAAAGAGCTCATTTAAAAGAAGCTACTGAGTAATCTATCTGAGTCAGTATAGACATGGAAAAAAAAATAAATAAAAATACCCCCTCAAGCAGCTGCTTGCCACAGAGATCTGACAAGAGCCTGTCAGTTTATATGCCATAGTAGAAGGTCTATGAGGATGGCAGGACCTCAGGAGGAAAACAACACGTACAGTCTGTTCGGATACAAAAAAGTATCCTAACACTATGGATAATTACAGAATTCAGAAAAAATATCTGGAAACGATTTTTTTAGAAATTAGTGATCTGGCAACCTTCGTGTCATTTGATTATAGAATTCATGAAAAATATCTGGAGCGTGTACAGTTGCTGTACACGCTCCAGTTACCGTTCACAGCAAACTGGAGCGTGTGCAGTTACCGCACACGCTCCAGTTTGCTGTGAACGGTAACTGCACACGCTCAATATTTCCGTGAGTGGGCCCACACGATCTAGTATCAAAATAATATGACCACCTACAGTCGCTGAAAAAAGTATCCGAACACTATGGATGATTACAGAATTCAGAAAAAATATTTGTCAACGATTTTTTTAGAAATTAGTGATCTGGCAGCCTTCGTGTCACGTGACACGAAGCCATGCTTTACCCGGGGCTCGAACCCAGATCCCTTAACTGTTCGTCAAAATGTGTCGTCTGAATGTAGTATTTTCGTCTGCCATGTAAATGTGAATCAAATAATCTGCCTCTTCCAGCAGAGACGGCAGATATTCGCTCCAAAAGGTGATGCGGGATATTTGCATCAGCACGTGCTGCGAGGCCAGACGGATAATTGCATTCGGGCAACTTCATTACAGACGATGAAGGAGGGAATCAGCAGACGACGATCTTCTTAGAAAATTCAATTTCTGTCGTTTCATTTGAAAGAGGCGAAGAATTTAATCGGATTGGCGAAACACTAATTCGTTTGCCGAAGCCATCACCCTCTTCTTCTCCCGCCAGAGGCAGAATTGGGTCTTTAGAGATGCTGCCTCGGATTACAGTTCCCAACTTGAAATCCCTACACCTGTAAAGCGCAAATTTCGCGAGATCTTTTCCATCGAGGAGGAGGGGAGATGAGAGTCCCAAGGGGGTGGTTAATTGTGTTGCCAAAAGACTTCCTTGTTCTCAGCAGATTCAGCGAAAGAGTTTCGTGCTTCATTGAGTGAGAAACTCTTAAGAAGGAAAGAAATCAAAATGTTGCATTTTCTAAATTAGTATCGTCTGTCGGCAGTTGCAAATATTCATAAAAAGTAAAAAAGTCAAAATCTTGTCATCGTCTGTTATCTTTGGTATCTTTTGGAAGGAGCAGATTAAGGAATGAGGCAGTTCAAAAGAAAGAAGAGCCCAGATGCATTAAATTGCAAAAGCTTGTTTATTTTCGAGTTTGCTGACGTTGTTGGTATTGTAAAGCACCCATTCGATTTCGGTTGGTTTTATCTCTGAACGACACTCTTCTGCACACAATGGTCCGGGGCGGGGGTGGCTCAGTCGGTAGCGCGCCAGGCTCGTAATCTGTAGTTCCCAGGTTCGAGTCCCAGCTGGGTCAGCGTTGAGATTTATCTCCGCAAAATTTCCCGCCCTGCCCACGGTCAGTAGGGGACACCGATGGGCTGGGAAAGGCCGCCGTCCGTCGGATGGGACGTTAAGCCGTGGTTCCGTGTGCGGGAGAGACATACCCTGTGTACGTTAAAGAACACGCTGGATGGCCTTGACGGGAGGCTACCATCTGTCTCCCAACAGCTGTTCCAGTGAGTCCACTCCCCCAACCTTCTCTGAGCCTTCGGGGTCCTTGTGGCCTGGCCATTTAGCCCATGGTGTGCAAAAAAGTGCCGCTCAGAGGTAAAACAACCCAACGTTAAAGAACACGCTGGATGGCCTTGACGGGAGGCTACCATCTGTCTCCCAACAGCTGTTCCAGTGGGTCCCCTCCCCAACCTTCTCTGAGCCAACCCAACACAATGGTCTAAATAGCCAAGTCACAAGGATCCAAAGAGCTCACGGATGGGTAAGGTAAAATAGATAAAGGGATTCATTGGACAACTCCAGCGGAGAATGGAAGAATTCCATCAATATTATCCAGCGTGTTCTTTAACGTGCACAGAGACATGGCTTTCCTGCAGACCGGGTCACGGCTTAGCATTCCATCAGACAGATGGCGGCGACCTTCCTCTTTCTCAGCGAGGGGGGGGGGGAGGCGACGTTAGAGGAGATAACTTCAACAAAGAGACACAATGGGGGAAACTCGAAACTGGGAATACCAAGTTATGAGTCAGGTGACACTGCGAACTCAGCCAACCCCCACGTCTAGGTTGGGTTGGGTTGTTTTACCTCTGAGCGACACTTTTTTGCACACCATGGGCTAAATGGCCAGGTCACAAGGACCCCGAAGGCTCAGAGAGGGGTGGGGGAGGGGACCCACTGGAACAGATGGTAGCCTCCGTCTTGGGAAACAGATGGTAGCCTCCCGTCAAGGCCATCCAGCGTGTTCTTTAACGTGCACAGGGTATGGCTCTCCCGCACACGGGGCCACGGCTTAACGTCCCATCCGACGGACGGCGTCCTTTCCAAGCCCATCGGTGTCCCCTACTGACCACGGGCAAGGCGGGTAATTCTTGCGGAGATAAATCTCAACGCTGACCCAGCTGGGACTCGAACCTGGAAACTACAGATTACGAGCCTGACGCGCTACCGACTGAATCCCCCCCACGTCTAGAGGGGGGGGGGGGCAAGGATGTACTAGGGCGTTCTTACCCGTCCCTGTTGCTTATGAGAATCGATGCAGCAATGAAACGTCTGAAACATTCTGTTCAGAATGCAAGTCGTGTTTGGTTTCATCCTTCCTCCTATTGCTCGCGCCAATGCATCGAGATGAAAAGGAGCGACCCGAATGGCAACAGGTTGATGGAGCGAGAGGAGGTCAGACTGCGGGATTGGCAGCAGAAGATGACGAGGGATGGCAAGCTGCAACGCACGAGACTATAAGAGAGACCGCACTTTCTCTGGAAAATGTTCTCTCGCTTCGCGGAGTAGTGACAGGCACAGGTGGAAAGATTAATGACGTCATCCAAGAGCAAACTGACCCAGGATAGCCGAGTGGGGGGGGGGGGGAGGAGCAGAGGAGGAGAGGAAGTCTTGGCGGTGCAGAAAAGTAAAAAGGGGAGACGGGAGTAGGGGAGGGGGTGTTACGCTAATTAACTTTAAGGATCTGGCCACCTCATTAGCTGTCGCGCCGTGTGAAGGGAAATGGCTTTTGGTGTGTGGTTTATGGACGCTTCGCGGAGTTGGAATTGAGGAGGGAAATTGGTGGTGGTGGCGTTGGGTGAGGGCGCTGAGAATATTTTGTCGGGAAATGGGACGTTGAGGGGGGGGGTGTCTAAGGAGGAGGATTGACAAGTGTTGCGTTGCGGGATATATAGTTGTCTGACATTCCTCATAATGTAGAATTTGAGAACCTTTTTTAATTGGGTTTCAAGGGCGATCTTAATGTTAGGGGAGGGAGGTTTTGGTTCTTCTCTGAACTAGATAACGGAAAAGAGGATGATGGTTTCCGTTTCGGATGGTGTCGCCATCTTTTGGGTATTGAATGGCTTGAATTAGTAAGAGAGGACGAGGTTCAGCAGTCGTGCAAAAAGCAACTTATATCGCAATACTGTAAACACTTCTTGACTCAAAACAGCAGGGCTTTTTCTTTTTAAGAAGGGGGATTATAGAAAAAACTATCAGAAGTTTATATGGTGATGAAAATACAATACTTTATTGCAAATACAATGCAAACAATACAATAAATGCATATATATATTGTTGCGGATTACAAAATATGAATAGCACTGGGCGTGAGTATTAATAACTATATTTTAAAACCAATTGTAATACAATGCAAATCGTTACAAAGAAAATATGGATGTAGTATCTCATAAACAAATTAATTACTAACATGCAAAAAATCATCAATCTTCCTGCACAGAGTACACAAAAACAGCTCTGTCTATTCTACTAACTACTACCTTTTCAACCTTGTTTACCATGTCACTTGAACATCTTGAGACGTAAACAAATTCTCGTCCTGTGCTAGTTCACTAAACTTCTCACACTAGCCAAAACAAGAGGACCGTCCGCGCGCACATCACATTAAAGATTCTTCTTGTCTTTACAACCTTTCAGATCTCACAACTTTTACACACTACACTGCTATATTTTCATTCTTCTTCTTCCGAATCGTTCTAAGTTCCAAATCGTTGGCTAATTGAATCTCACGCAGAAGCACACACGAGGGTTCCAGTCACGTTAACTCGTGATGTCATTGCAGCGCGTTCATCCGTCGCAACAATATACTTTCTAACCAATAACACAAAATCTTAACTAACCGAGCGATACATAGGAAGGGAGACTGTGAGCATGCGCAGTTGATGCTTCGACAGTTCTAATCGATCATTGGTTGATTGCCAGGTCATTGACCAAAGAGAACTGTTGAAGAGGCACGTGCTCAGTCTCGCACGATGCATGACAAACATTTTTGTACAGACAAATGCTTACTCAGGGTACTGTCACTGTGTAAGGAGACCTTAGAGTTAGACCTCTGAAGTTAAGACCTCAGCAAAAAGACAGCATCCATGACATATCAATTTGATTAATAATTGTGACTGAGTTTAGATCATCTCCACTGACCCCCCCCCCCTTGCCCTCAGTGAGAAAGGGAACACCGATGAGACTGTAAAGATGCCACTTGAAGTCGAGAGCTGTGTGCAGGAGAGCTCGTGCACGTTAAAGAACACGCTGGATGGCCTCGACTAAAGTCTACCATCTGTTTCCTTCCCCCAACCTCCTCTGAGCCCTTGGGGTCCTTGTGACCTGGCCATTTAGCCCATTGTGTGCAAAAAGTGCCGCTCAGAGGTAAAACAACCCAACAACCTTCCTCCAACCTTCTCTGAGTCCTCGGGGTCCTTGTGACCTGGCCATTTAGCCCATTGTGTGTACAAAAGTGCCGCTCAGAGGTAAAACAACCCAAAAACCTTCCCCCAACCTTCTCTGAACCCTCGGGGCCCTTGTGACCTGGCCATTTCGCTCATTGTGCGCAAAAAAAGTGTTGCTCAGAGGTAAAACAAGCGAACTCAGCTCATATTCTGGATTCGAACCCAGTTCCTTTTATGCCGTAGTCAAGCACGGTGACGTCACCCACTGGGAAGGCAAGAGACGAAACAGATGAAATATTTTTAATGGGATAATCCTCGTGCCAAGCGTGTTAGAGGGCGCTAAAGGAGACGCTCTGCAGACATTTGCTAAAAAAGCACGAGACCAAGTTCTGTTGGTGGTTGTGTGTCGTTTGCCTGCTGGCAGCCGAGAGGAAGAGAGGCCAAGCGTTTTTTTTCCTTCGCGCAAAAGATATCTCTTGAAGCGGAGACAGGCTCTCTCACCTGGCAAAGTTGATGATCATAGCGCCATCTATCAGCAAACTCCGCCTCGAAGTGTGGCGAGATTAAGGAAGAAGAAAAAAAGCTCGGATGCTGCAGCACTTCCGGTGGTTGTTAGAGGAAGAAGAGGAAGGGGGAAAAGAAGCGATAGGTTGCTTTCCCCCTCTCATTTTCTTGTTGGGGATTGTCTGTCTTTATTGCCTCGTGCTGTCTTAAGATGGAAATAGATGCCTCTGATTGAAAAAAGAAAAAAAAAATGTATTTTTTATATTTATTTATATCTTCCTATATGGTCCCTAAAAAGTAGAAAATAAACCTTAAGCACATCGATGATGCAATCACTCACTGAGTTCGTATTCACTTCAAAGGAAAATGTGGCGCGCGCAATTTTCGTCGCGTAGGTAAATCGACGTCCTGTCCTCCTTTGAAGGTTGGGTTGGGTTGTTTTACCTCTGAGCGGCACTTTTTTTGCACACCATGGGCTAAATGGCCAGGTCACAAGGACCCCGAAAGCTCAGAGAAGGCTGAGGGAGGGGACCCACTGGAACAGCTGTTGGGAGACAGATGGTAGCCTCCCGTCAAGGCCATCCAGAGTGTTGTTTAACGTTGGGTTGTTTTACCTCTGAGCGATACTTATTTTGCACACCATGGGCTAAATGGCCAGGTCACAAGGACCCCGAAAGCTCAGAGAAGGCTGAGGGAGGGGACCCACTGGAACAGCTGTTGGGAGACAGATGGTAGCCTCCCGTCAAGGCCATCCAGAGTGTTGTTTAACGTTGGGTTGTTTTACCTCTGAGCGATACTTATTTTGCACACCATGGGCTAAATGGCCAGGTCACAAGGACCCCGAAAGCTCAGAGAAGGCTGAGGTAGGGGACCCACTGGAACAGCTGTTGGAAGACAGATGGTAGCCTCCCGTCAAGGCCATCCAGAGTGTTCTTTAACGTTGGGTTGTTTTACCTCTGAACGGCACTTTTTTTGCACACCATGGGCTAAATGGCCAGGTCACATGGACCCCGAAAGCTCAGAGAAGGCTGAGGTAGGGGACCCACTGGAACAGCTGTTGGGAGACAGATGGTAGCCTCCCGTCAAGGCCATCCAGAGTGTTCTTTAACGTTGGGTTGTTTTACCTCTGAACGGCACTTTTTTTGCACACCATGGGCTAAATGGCCAGGTCACAAGGACCCCGAAAGCTCAGAGAAGGCTGAGGTAGGGGACCCACTGGAACAGCTGTTGGGAGACAGATGGTAGCCTCCCGTCAAGGCCATCCAGAGTGTTCTTTAACGTTGGGTTGTTTTACCTCTGAACGGCACTTTTTTTGCACACCATGGGCTAAATGGCCAGGTCACATGGAACCCGAAAGCTCAGAGAAGGCTGAGGTAGGGGACCCACTGGAACAGCTGTTGGGAGACAGATGGTAGCCTCCCGTCAAGGCCATCCAGAGTGTTCTTTAACGTTGGGTTGTTTTACCTCTGAGCGGCACTTTTTTTGCACACCATGGGCTAAATGGCCAGGTCACATGGAACCCGAAAGCTCAGAGAAGGCTGAGGTAGGGGACCCACTGGAACAGCTGTTGGGAGACAGATGGTAGCCTCCCGTCAAGGCCATCCAGAGTGTTCTTTAACGTTGGGTTGTTTTACCTCTGAACGGCACTTTTTTTGCACACCATGGGCTAAATGGCCAGGTCACATGGAACCCGAAAGCTCAGAGAAGGCTGAGGTAGGGGACCCACTGGAACAGCTGTTGGGAGACAGATGGTAGCCTCCCGTCAAGGCCATCCAGAGTGTTCTTTAACGTTGGGTTGTTTTACCTCTGAACGGCACTTTTTTTGCACACCATGGGCTAAATGGCCAGGTCACAAGGACCCCGAAAGCTCAGAGAAGGCTGAGGTAGGGGACCCACTGGAACAGCTGTTGGGAGACAGATGGTAGCCTCCCGTCAAGGCCATCCAGAGTGTTCTTTAACGTTGGGTTGTTTTACCTCTGAACGGCACTTTTTTTGCACACCATGGGCTAAATGGCCAGGTTACATGGAACCCGAAAGCTCAGAGAAGGCTGAGGTAGGGGACCCACTGGAACAGCTGTTGGGAGACAGATGGTAGCCTCCCGTCAAGGCCATCCAGAGTGTTCTTTAACGTTGGGTTGTTTTACCTCTGAGCGGCACTTTTTTTGCACACCATGGGCTAAATGGCCAGGTCACAAGGACCCCGAAAGCTCAGAGAAGGCTGAGGTAGGGGACCCACTGGAACAGCTGTTGGGAGACAGATGGTAGCCTCCCGTCAAGGCCATCCAGAGTGTTCTTTAACGTTGGGTTGTTTTACCTCTGAGCGATACTTATTTTGCACACCATGGGCTAAATGGCCAGGTCACAAGGACGCCGAAAGCTCAGAGAATGTTGGGGGAGGGACCCACTGGAATAGCTGTTGGGAGACAGATGGTAGCCTCCCGTCAAGGCCATCCAGCATGTTCTTTAACGTTGGGTTGTTTTACCTCTGAGCTGCACTTTTTGGCACACCATGGGCTAAATGGCCAGGTCACATGGACCCCGAAGGCTCAGAGAAGGTTGGGGGAGGGGACCCACTGGAACAGCTGTTGGGAGACAGATGGTAGCCTCTCGTCAAGGCCATCCAGCGTGTTCTTTAACGTGCACAGGGTATGTCTCTTCCGCACACTGGGCACGGCTTAACGTCCCATCCGACGGACGGCGGCCTTTCCAAGCCCATCGGTATCCCCTACTGACCATGGGCAGGGCGTGGAATTCTTGCGGAGATAAATCTCAACGCTAACCCAGCTTTGACTCGAACCTGGGAACTACAGATTACGAGTCTGGCGCGCTGCCGACTGAGCCACCCCCGCCCCCGCCCCCCTCCTTTGAAGTGAATACGAACTCGGTGACTTGATTGCGTCATCGATATGCTTCAGGTTTTATTTTCTGCTTTTTATGGCGCATAGAGGAAGATAGATTAAAAAATAAAAAAAAATACCTCTTTATATTTTTTTGTCGCTTAAAAACCTGCCTTCAGAAGCTTTTATTTGATATATGACTCATAAGCACCGATCATATTTTTCGCACCTCCCCCCCCCCTTTTTGAGTTTTGTTTAAGGTAGCCCATGACATTGGAGAGGTAACAAGCTTCAATTTGAGATACAACTCGTTAAGGTCCACCTCCGCGAAAATCAGCTCCAATTTTACGTGGGAGAAGGCTGGGGGACCTCATATGAGCTTTCATTTGACACCTAACTCGAAACGGGTAGCTCAGTCGGTAGCGCGCCAGGCTCGTAATCTGCAGTTCCCAGGTTCGAGTTCCAGCTGGGTCAGCGTTGAGATTTATCTCCGCAAAATTCCCCGCCCTGCCCACGGTCAGTAGGGGACACCGATAGGCTTGGAAAGGCCGCCGTCCGTCGGATGGGACGTTAAGCACGTGGCCCCGTGTGCAGGAGAGACATACTCTGTTCACGTTAACGAACACGCCGGATGGCCTTGACGGGAGGCTACCATCTGTCTCCCAACAGTTGCTCCAGTAGGTCTCCTCTTCCCTATTTTAGCTGTGAGCCCTCGGGGTCCTTATGACGTGGCTATTTAGCCCATTGTGTGCAAAAAAGTGCCGCTCAGAGGTGAAACACCCCAATCGGAAATTATATGCCCTCGCGTTTGGAATATTTACGCGAATGTTTTCATATTTCTCGTTTTTTAGGGGGGAAGAAACCAATGTTTGGTGAATCTTTTGTAGGGGGGAATAAAGCATGGGGGATCAAA
Source organism: Ryuthela nishihirai (assembly GCA_038380435.1). Lineage (NCBI taxonomy): Eukaryota > Metazoa > Arthropoda > Arachnida > Araneae > Heptathelidae > Ryuthela > Ryuthela nishihirai. The sequence continues at coordinate 64,389,530 of JAWZYU010000019.1, read as the reverse complement.
TTTGTATAGTCTCTGATACTCTCCGCATCACAAGCTTTTTGTTTGACGCACAGCTTGTTACTTTCGGCAGTCGCGTTCTGGAGATATAGAGGAACAATCATTTTCGTATTTCCCTTTTTTCAGGGGGAAAGAAAACACGAGGGGTCAATTTTTTATAGCCTATGCTCACTCCGTGCGTCATAAACTTTGATTTAATACAGAAATCATTTAAGTTTGTTTATCGCATTCGAAAGATATGGCGGATTAACTGTTTTGAGAAATGCATAAACTGACCAATATGGCAGAAAAGCAATAGGAAGATAAGTAGGTAATAAGAAATGAAAGATAAACATGGCAATTTCTGCTCGGGGTGATGTTAAGAACTATTCCACAAATGAAAGTTCTTTGTTGTCAGAGTGAGCAGTCCACTTGCCAAGTAGGTGAGACAGGAATCTTGTCAGGAAAATGCTCCGTAGAGTTCTCAACAGCAAAAAAAATAAATAAATGCCCACTCAAGCAGCTGCTTGCCACAGAGGTCTGACAGGAGCCTGTCAGTTTATATGCCACAGTAGGAGATCTGAGAGGATGGCAGGACCTCAGGAACGTGTACAGCAACTGTACACGCTCCAGTTACCGTTCACAGCAAACTGGAGCGTGTGCAGTTACTGCACACGCTCCAGTTTGCTGTGAACGGTAACTGCACACGCTCAGTATTTCTGTGAGTGGGCCCACACGATCCAGGTTTTTTGTGAGCTCACACGATCCAATGTAAATAAAAATAAATCCCCCCTCAAGCAACTGCTTGCCACAGAGGTCTGACAGGAGCCTGTCAGTTTATATGCCAAAGTAGAAGATCTGAGAGGATGGCAGGACCTCAGCAGAAAAACGACACAAACATCCATGCCTTATCCAGGACTCGAACCCAGGTCCCTTAGATCAGTAGCCAAGCGCGCTAACCTCTCGGCCATGGGGCGGCTTCAGCAACTATATATATAGGGGGGGGGGGATATCTTTATCATTGATTCGAATCCAGGACCCTTTACATCACACGGTAGCATGAATGCCCTTTTTAGGGGAAATTGAAGACAACGTTTCCAAGGCAAGAGAGGGATGATGTGTCAACAACTGCATAACCACGATGACGTCGACACCGAAGAAGAGACGTTGGAAGATTCGATCTCTAATCAGCTGGGAAAGCGTTACTGGGAGAGGGGGAAGGGGGCTGGAAAAGGAACTGAGAAGGGGGATGGCCTCGAAATGGGGGAGGAAGATGATGATGATGGTTGGCGCCTTTAGTGGCAGTGCGGGTGCCAGACCTGAGACGGAGCCTTCTGTGGATGCGTCGCGTCGCCGAATTAATTGGGACCAGTTACAGCGACAGATGACGTCGGAGGTCAAGGTTCAAGGAGCTCGCGCGCCCCATCTATCATGATTGAGAAGGGAAAGAGAAGGATGGTGGGAGGAGGGGGGTGCGCTAGAGTCGGATGGAGTGTCGAGGATTGTTGCTACACGTGGAAACAAGGGAGGAGAGAAGGATGTCGCCGAGGTCACCAGCTCGGTCCCTTTCTTCCCGTTCCGAGTGGCTCTTTTTCCGCTGGTCGCGTTGCCATGGATACCAGGGAAAAGATGAGTGGAGGGAAGACGTGAAGACAACGAGAATGGCATCCCTGTCGGTGATGGTGTCAAGAGTGATGGGGAATGGATTATGGATGGGAGAGGGGGGGGGGGAGATGAAACGGATAGATGGACCCAATTCTCACGTGGCTTACCCGTCCCAACTATTTTGAGACTTTTTACTTTGTTGTCGTGATGTGATATTTTATTTTTTTCACCGCGAGCTGTTGTTTTTTAAAGTTTCGAGGGTCAAAGTTCAAGAAAAAATTTATCTCTTATTTATCTTCACCTCTGCATCTGCGCCAGTGGGTGGATGGTAAAAGAAGAAAAAAAGGAGGAAGCAAATGCTGATGATGATGTAAAAAAACCTCTCATTATAAAATTCACACTTCACCAACGTGAATGATTGATTTGGAGATTCAGTGAGAAGGAGGAGGAGGAGGGATGCAAATTCTCATCCATCGAAATCATTACAAGCGAAAAGCGTAGAATGTCGAACTCATCAATTTGAGGAATCGTTGAGACTGGAGATTTTTTTTTCTTCTTCGTAATACTAAATACCCCCTCAAGCAGCTGCTTGCCACAGAGGTCTGACAGGAGCCTGTCAGTTTATATGCCATAGTAGAAGGTCTGTGAGGATGGCAGGCCCTCAGCAGAACGTAATACTAAACATGAGATAAATCTAGAATTTCTTTTTAGATTTCCATTAGCTCTTTTTCTTTGTTTTTTTTTTTATTTGCGAGTCGGCCAGACACAGAGTTGTCACTTTTTTTTCTTCAGAGAACTCAATTTTTTAAAAGCGAAGTTCCCGGCTACTGATTCAGTGACCTGGGTTCGAGCCCCGGGTAAGGCATCGCTTTGTGTTGTTTTTCTACTGAGGTCCCGCCATCCCCACAGACCTTTTACTATCGCTCACTCACAGAAATATTGAGCATGTGCAGTTACCGAACACGCTCCAGTTTGCTGTGAACGGTAACTGGAGCGTGTACAGTTGCTGTACACGCTCCAGATATTTTTCCTGAATTCTGTAATCACGTGACACGAAGGTTGTCAGATCACTAATTTCTAAAAAGAAATCGTTGTCAGATATTTTTTTCTGAATTCTGCAATCAACCAGAGTGTTCGGATACTTTTTTGAGCGACTGTACCTATCCAACTTCGGAAGAATTTTGCATTTATTTCTTATAACAAAGAAGCTGTGGTTTTTTTTTTTATCACTTCGGGGTCACTGCTGTCAATGACCCTTGACCTTGTCCCCTTGACCCCACTTCAAGTTTAAATCCATTTCAAATTCGACGCCCTCCAGCGCAGGAAATTCAAATAATAGAAAATGGTTATTAAGTGAGATAGGCACTAAGGAAATTGCTAGGAAAATTCAAATCTTAATATTTCATTAGTGCCTTAATATTTCATCAGTAACTAAAAAAAACATTCCCTCAAGCAGCTGCTTGCCACAGAGGTCTGACAGGAGCCTTTCGCTCTGTCAGCAACTCTGTTCGCAACCTTCGTGTCGCGTGACACGAAGGTTGTCAGATCACTAATTTCTAAAAAAAAAATTGTGGTCAGATATTTTTTTCTGAATTCTGTAATCAACCCTAGTGTTCGGATACTTTTTTTGAGCGACTGTATTAAAAAAAATGTTATTAATCGTAGTTTTTGAATCTTTGCTCACCTCTGAATTTCCAGCATTAGATGGAGCTGCTTACCGTCCCATCAGCCGGAAGTCAGTATTTCAGAAACCATCCAAAATGGCTGTTTCTGATCATCCCGGGGATAAGATGGCTGCCTCGGGAACTTCCTGTGGGGGTAAACTTTCACTGATCGACGTATGCCAGAAACTGTTTCAATTTCTTTGGCGCCTCTCGCAGAAATCACGTGGAAAATCTGCCGCATTAGAGTGAGAGTCGAAACGTGTTTTCCCTATTCGTAAGACCCGCGTACACACACTCGCAACTTTTCATCATTCCCTGCACCCCCCCCCCCCTCCATCATCACTCCCTACTGATCTTTCTATTTCCTCTTCGTCTTCTATTCATGCAGAGGCAGATATTCGCATCGCAAATGTGTATCTCAACAGAAGGAAATATGCTCCCATGCACTAGCTTTGCAGAGATGATCTTCTGCCACCACCACGTGTTGAAGACGGAGAGTTTGTGAAGCAGTAAGAAGTGAGAACTGGGAAAACTTCTTCTGCCACTAGTGAGAGAGGTTTTAAAATTTATATATTCTTCTTTTTCATCTTGTAGATACTTCTGCCTGGTAGAAAGAGAGGGGGGGGGAGGAGGGGAAGAGAGAAGGTGGAATGGCGCGAGATATTGCAGAATCGATCAGTTTTCGGATGGATGGCGAAAAGATGAATTCTGGGCACATGGAAGAGAGAGGCTGCAGCAGCAGAGGAGGAGAGAAAAAAAAAACTCGATCTTTATGGGCTTTAACGCTTTCGAGGTGGCTGCAGCATCCTCCTTAGCCAGTACGTCATGTTGACTAAGTTGATCGGATCCGAAAGCATCTTGACAGAGATAGATGCTTCCGGGAGAAGACTAAACTTCGACGCAAAGCTTTCGGAAAGAAAAAATCTGTTTGACTTGTCTCCAAGAATCGACGAAGTCAAAGGATGAAAGATGCTGCTCTAACAGTAAAAGGAGAGAGAGGTTCGGTACAGGTTGGAACACTCTGAACGCCCTCCCTGAATGGGGGATTTGCAACCTAGTGGGTGAAAAGCAAACTTACTATCCAAAAGTGTTTGAGGCAGCAATATGTTACTTTTTTAGCTTTTTAATTCGGCAACTTTTGGCAGACAGTGTGGCACTTTATTGGGGCAAGCACCCAAAAGAAATATCTTGAGTAAATAGGAGGAAACATGAAAGTGTCTGTCGGAGAATTGTAACGATCGCTTTTAAAGAGGAAAATATTTTTGTTATTTTCCAACTTTAGCAGTCTCTAGTGGTGGGAATTCAAACTAATAAAATATCCAGAAAATGGGAATTATAATGTTTTTATTAAAACATATAAAAAATAAATAAATGAACACCGCCTCAGCGGAGCGGGGAATGCAAGGCTCGTAATCTGCAGTTCCTAGGTTCGAATCCCAACTGGGCTAGCATTGAGATTTATCTGGGCAAAATTCCCCGCCCTGCCCGCGGTCAGTAGGAGACACCAATGGGCTTGGAAATGCAGCCGTCCGTCGGATGGGACGTTAAGCCGTGGCTCCGTGTGTGGGAGAGCCATACCCTGTGCACGTTAAAGAAAACACCTAAGTAAGGGTGAAGGTAATTAAGGGACTAGTTGATCTCTTCTGCTAAAGAGCGAAATTTACGTCATCTAGTCCAACACGACATTCGGCGCAGTTCAGTCCGCAGCATACGTAATCACACGTGATTTGAAGAAAGAATCTGCGTCGTCTCGCCCACGAACCACCACAATCCCCTCCCCGAACCTTCTCTGAGGTCTTCGGGGTCCTTGTGACCTGACCATTTAACCCGTTGTGTGCAAAAAAAGTGCCGCTCAGAGGTAAAACAACCCAACCACTTCAAGCAGCTACTTGCCACAGAGATTTGACAGGAGCCTGTCAGTTTATACGCTAAAAAATTATTTAAAAAAAGTAGCCCTTTTTCTTTACCACCGAGTAGCCCGTTTTCTTTACCACCGAGTAGCCCGTTTTCTTTACCACCGAGTAGCCCTTTTTCTTTACCACCGAGTAACCCGTTTTCTTTACCACCGAGTAGCCCTTTTTCTTTACCACCGAGTAGCCCGTTTTCTTTACCACCGAGTAGCCCGTTTTCTTTACCACCGAGTAGCCCGTTTTCTTTACCACCGAGTATCCCTTTTTTTTTACACACAATGAACCAAACAGCCAGGTGACAAGGACTCCAACAGTGCTCAGCTGCAGATATCACCTGCGCGGAGAAAATCTTAACACAGAAGGAGTGGAGTCTCGAGCGTGGAACACATCAAATGATGAGTTGGGTGCTTTATCAACAGCAGATAATTTTCTCCGTAAATAAAAAAAAAAATCTCTGTATTCGGAGCACGAGTTTCCGATGCTCTCCTCGTTTCCGTACAAGAGTGTGGAGAGAGAAAAAAATGCTTCTAATAGAGGATTCCGACAGAAGCCTGCAAGTAGAATATTGAATAGATATGATCTGCGAGGAAGGCGCGAGCTCCGCTGAAAGATAACAGAAGAAAGAAGACATCCATTCCCGCCTTATTCGGATCTCCAAGCTCTGATTCGTAACCAAGAACGCTGACCACCTACTCGTCCACTTCGGTGCAATAAATAAGCCGAGCATCCATTCCTCACGCATTTCTCTTCTGCAGATCGACAATATTTCAAGACGTCTACGAATCTCTTCGTTGGCCAGGAATCCTTTCATGTTTGCCGCTTCCTCGCTCCCTCGTCCATCAGTCAGTCACTCGCGATCTGTCCAGATAGCATCCGGGCTCTCCTCCTCGTCTCTGAATGGATGGGTTGAGTCACGTGGTGCTCGTCAGCGACGAAACGAACTGTGGCCTTGGGGCTTCTTCAACTTCCCTTCCCGTCATGCCTCATTAGCAGAGAAGACACACGCGCACGGATATGAAAAAAAGAGGTCTGATGAGGGAAGAGGAGCAAGGTGTCGTAAGGGGGGGGGGGGGTAAAGAAGTCCGTCGTCGCAATTCCGTGAGCTGCTTGGTCCAACGCAATCAGTTCGTCAGTTATGAGTTGTTGTCTTTAGAAGGTGACTTTGCATCTTGGGGGAAGTTTATTTCTATCATCAAGATCTGGTGATGTGTAAAGGAGGGGAGAGGGGGGGGGACACGCAGGCTCTTGTGAATGGCAATTGCCTCTTCTGCTGAAATAGGTGTAAAGAAGTACAGCACGAGTTTATAAAAGGCCACTCGTGCTGTTCTACTTCACACCTAGGGCGGGGGTGGCTCAGTCGGTAGCGCGCCAGGCTCATAATCTGTAGTTCCCAGGTTCAGTCCCAGCTGGGTCAGCGTTGAGATTTATCTCCGCAAAATTCTCCGCCCTGCCCACGGTCAGTAGGGGACACCGATGGGCTTGGAAAGGCCGCCGTCCGTCGGATGGGACGTTAAGCTGTGGCTCCGTGTGCGGGAGAGCCATATCCTGTGCACGTTAAAGAACACGCTGGATGTCCTTGACGGGAGGCTACCATCTGTCTCCCCTCAGCTGTTCCAGTGCGTCCCCTCCCCCAACCATCTCTGAGCCTTCGGGGTCCTTGTGACCTGGCCATTTAGCCCATAGTGTGCAAAAAAGTGCCGCTCAGAGGTAAAACAACCCAACCCAAACAACTTTCTTCTTTCTGCAGAAAAAGAACACATCTTTTCTCTCTCCTTTCTGCAGTCGCAGAGCAAAAAAGAACACATCTTTTTCTGTTTTGAATTAGTCTGAATAAAGTCGAACTCTACGTGCGACATATTTAGCCGGTTTGCCGCCACCACTGAAAACGTTTTCGAGAGAGTGCTGTCTGTTTTTTCAGCGCAGAAGTGATCGCTTCTCTCCCGCTGACGTGTGTCGCACGTGCTCCAAATCGAAGTGAACCGTGTGTGCACGTGAGCGAGAGAAGTGTCAGCTGGATGACCTTGATCTCTTATGCCGCTTGTGGCGGGAGAGAAACAGAACTGGAAAATGAAATCTCTCTTTATCTGCAGATAACTGCCCCCGTGATTTATTAGAGGGGAGGATAAGATGGAAGGGATCAATTGCTCAAGAAAGTAGCATTGATGCAAGAGATCGTATCAATACGAAAATCTCTTTCTAAGTGTGAGGACTGGGGGTTGGGTTGGGTTGTTTCACCTCTGAGCGGCACTTTTTTGCACACCATGGGCTAAATGGCCAGGTCACAAGGACCCCGAAGGCTCAGAGAAGGTTGGGGGAGGGGACCCACTGGAACAGCTGTTGGGAGACAGATGGTAGCCTCCCGTCAAGGCCATCCAGCGTGTTCTTTAACGTTGGGTTGTTTTACCTCTGAGCGGCACTTTTTTGCACACCATGGGCTAAATGGCCAGGTCACAAGGACCCCGAAGCCTCAGAGAAGGTTGGGGGAGGGGACCTACTGGAACAGCTGTTGGGAGACAGATGGTAGCCTCCCGTCAAGGCCATCCAGCGTGTTCTTTAACGTGCACAGGGTATGGCTCTCCCGCACACGGGGCCACGGCTTAACGTCCCATCCGACGGACGGAGACCTTTCCAAGCCCATCGGTGTCCCCTACTGACCGTGGGCAGGGCGGGGAATTTTTCGGAGATAAATCTCAACGCTGACCCAGCTAGGACTCGAACCTGGGAACTACAGATTACGAGCCTGGCGCGCTACCGACTGAGCCACCCTCGCCCCCAAGAGACCTGGGGGGGAGAGGTTTTTTTATTTTTTTATTTTCTTTCCCTCCTGGTACAAGCTTTAGTTTAGATCTCAGCAGATAGTTATTTCCCAGTCGGATTACATTTTGTGTAATGTGCCTCGTCATAAGTAAACCGATACAGGATGTAAAAATGAATATTAAATTTTTCATTAAATGTCTGTGGAAGTGGGATATCAGTTATTAATAATGATTAGATTTCCGCAATGCCATGGGAATTTCGTTTCCTCTCATTTTTGTTGCGAATTATTTCTCTTCTTGATAGAGTAGCCGATGTTATTTCAAAGTCGATAACTATTTGAACTCGGTACGATTCTTGCTGAAAATCGAGATTCTGATCTTGAAGTTGTCTATGGTGTTGATTTTAGCTCGTTTCCAAAAGAAAACAAACGATCTATTGCTCTCAGATTGTCTGCTCAAGAGTTTCAAGGAGATAAATGAAAGGGAGATTTCTGATTGAATAGATATTTAATTAATTGCTATTCCCGTTTTTGATTCGATTTGTTACGATTGCTTCCCTTTTTTCACACATGTGAGGCAAATGGCGAGGTCACGAAGACCCCAATGCTCAGAGTTGGGGGGTTTGGAGATACAGTCGCTCAAAAAAATATCCGAACACTATGGTTGATTAGAGAATTCAGAAAATATATCTGGCAACGATTTTTTTTAGAAATTAGTGAATTCTGTAATCAATCATAGTGTTCGGATATTTTTTTAATATATATAATGCGTATGAATATATAATGCAATGAATATGGAGCGTGTGCAGTTACCGTTCACAGCAAACTGGAGCGGTTGCGGTTAATGTTGACAGCACATTGGATCGTGTGAGCTCACAAAGACCTGGATCGTGTGGGCTCACTCACGGAAATATTGAGCGTGTGCAGTTACCGTTCACAGCAAACTGGAGCGTGTGCAGTAACTGCACATGCTCCAGTTTGCTGTGAACGGTAACTTTGGTGTGCAGTAACTGCACATGCTCCAGTTTGCTGTGAACGGTAACTGGAGCGTGTACAGTTGCTGTACACGCTCCAGATATTTTTCCTGAATTCTGTAATCACGTGACACGAAGGTTGCCAGATCACTAATTTCTAAAAAAAAAATCGTTACCAGATATTTTTTTCTGAATTCTGTAATCAACCGTAGTTTTCGGATACTTTTTTGAGCGACTGTACCAGTGTTGAGCGACAGGAGTCTGGCAATCATGGTACCTACGCCAACGGATGCATCACACCTTGGAAACTTATCCATTAACCATCATTGTGCTTTTATTGTAAAATTAAAAGCGAAGAAAGTTTCGGATTCAGTTTCTATCAATTTGGCGATGGGACCACAGTCAGATTATCTGTCGCATGCAGCTAAAGATTGCTTTCCTCCTTATAGAGTGAGGTTCACAAAAAATAAGGCTTATGTGAATGGATCTGTTGTAAAAAGACTTCAAGTTCTTTTATGTTGTAGGGGAAGGAATGCTTTCTTCTCAGCTGCTCAACTTAGGGGCGGGGGTGGCTCAGTCGGTAGCGCGTCAGGCTCGTAATCTGTAGTTCCCAGGTTCGAGTCCCAGCTGGGTCAGCGTTGAGATTTATCTCCGCAAAATTCCCCGCCCTGCCCACGGTCAGTAGGGGACACCGATGGGCTTTGAAAGGCCACCGTCCTTCGGATGGGACGTTAAGCCTTGGCCCCGTGTGTGGGAGAGCCATACCCTGTGCACGTTAAAGAACACTCTGGATGGCCTTGACGGGAGGCTACCATCTGTCTCCCAACAGCTGTTCCAGTGGGTCCCCTCCCCCAACCTTCTCTGAGCCTTCGGGGTCCATGTGACCTGGCCATTCAACCCATTGTGTGCAAAACAAGTGATGCTCAGAGGTAAAACAACAACACCATTACCCTCTTACCTTCTTTACAAGTGACTTGAACCTCTTTATGAATGTGAACAACAGAGGCAAAAACATGTCATCTTGTTTCCAAATTTAAAATTTCTTTTCTATCGAAAGACAAAATATCTTTTCGCATCTAAAACTCCTCTAAGCGAATAAAAATGTTTTAAACTTTCTTCTCTCCCCCCTCCCCTCCTCACAGGAAATGAGCACTTCGGGATGTCGAAGCAATTGATGAGCTTTGAGAATAAACTATTACCTCCTCGCACGTGATGAGTGACGTAGATTCTCGCTGGAAGATAAGACGCTCGAGCGTCATGCATCTTCCCTCACTGCACGTCGTGATTTATCTTCTCCAACCTGTCGTGGAGATGTTATCTTCCCTCGAGAGTTAACATCCGTGACTGTCTGTCTCGCACGAAGACGTCCGATAATCTTAAAACGTTGTGCAAAGAAATGCTTTGGCGTGGAGATGATGAGACAGGCATCAGGAAAGTTGAAAGGTTCATCGAATGATATCTTAGTGAAGGGGAGGAGCATGTTCATCAGGTAGCAAACCAATTTCATGAAAATGCAAATTTTAAGACAGACGATGGAGAAACTGAACCAAAAATCGGAGAGAAATTGATTCGTGTCTCGATCTCTCTACTCTTTTAGGGGATTGTTGTTACTCTGTGTTGGAGTGTTAAGAGGAGTTCCAAACTCTCTGAGATATCTCCTGTAGCCTTGGCGAAAGGAAACTTCACCCTGAGGAAAATCAAACACAAAAGACTAAACGATGAGTTAGTCTGAAATATCTAAACCTTTTCCAATATATGTGGTTTTGAAAATTTGAAATGATAAGGCTCCTTAAAATCAGCTCCGAAGAAATTCATATTCGCTTCACAGTGGATAAAGGCAATGTAGGAGGGGGAGAGGTGAAGTTTTGCTTAGCTGATTATTCTGAAGATGGTATGAGTTTTATGTCAAATGAAAGCTTGCGATGTGGGGAATGCCATCTGCTATATACTTTGGAGAGTTTCCCACCAGAGCAGCGCCGGGTGAATCTACTAGTTCTTAATATACGAGCAACAGTAATTTACTATGAGAATTAACGAGTTCTTGCTTGGTCCCAAGTCATTGGCCATTTCTGAACTTGATCAGACATTCGGGGCAGCGATTAATCCTTTTTGGCAGAACAAACGGGATCTCGTCTGTGTCTGGATTGATATGCGGAATCGATCTTCGGAATCTATGTTGCTGTTGTCCAATCAGTGGCGACTACAGAAATCACTTATCTCCACCGCCGTGAAGACTCTTTTACTTCTGAGCAACACAATGGGCTAAATGGCGAGGTGGGAAGGACTCCCAAGGGTTTAGTAAAAATTGGGAAAAGGAATTTATTGGAGAGGAGAGAGATGGAAGCCTCCTGTCAAGGATTCTTTAACCTACATAGGTTATGCCTCTCGTGTCTTTGAGGCCACAATTGATATCCCATCGGAATACATCGGTATTCCCTTTCGCACTGAGGGGCCGGGGTGCTCAGTCGGTAGCGCGCCAGACTTGTAATATGCAGTTCGAGTCCCAACTAGATCAGCGTTGAGACTTGTCGCCGCAAAACTCCCTGCCCTGTCCACGGTCAGTAGGGGATACCGATGGATTTGGAAAGGCCGCCGTCCATTGGGTTGAATGTGTGCGCGGGAGAGCCATACCCTGTGCACGTTAAAGAACACGCTGGATGGCCTTGATGGGAAGCTACCATCTTAACAGATGAAAATGTCCCCTTCGCCCAGCCATCTCTGAGCCCTCGGGGTCGTTGTGACCCGGCCATTTAGCCGATTATCTGCAAAAAAATGCCTCAGAGGCAAAATAATCTTTCGCACTGAAGATAAGGTGTCAGCGGAAAAAAAGATCAAGATAGTCACCTGATAGTCAAGAGATCAAGTTAAAAAATAAATACCTCCTCAAGCAGCTGCTTGCCACAGAGGTCTGACAGGAGCCTGTCAGTTTATATGCCAGAGTAGAAGGTCTGAGAGGATGGTTAGTCAACAAGGAAAAAAGATCAAGATAGTCACCACTGAGACATCAGGTTACGGACGTCACGCGTTCCCGACTCATCTATCGCGAAGGTTTCCGACTCGCGAAAAAAAGGCATCAAAAGAATTCACTTTACGTTACAAGAATTTCATTTACTTTTAGCTTCCACAGTTAGCGCAATTAATATAAATTTAAGGAGGAACAAACAAACGAAGAACACTTAGTATTCCTCAAGGGTGATCAAACCAACAGCAGGTAGAATATTTGTGTGTCTTAAAGGAGCAGAGGAAGTCTTCACGGGACAAGGGCCTAGGCGAAGAAAAATTCTTTGTTCACAACGAGTCTAGGTTTTTTTATCCTCTGCGTGCTTGGCTCCAGCCAGCATGACCTTAATTAGGCGCTTGGCTCTCCTTTCAATGAGTGAAGAGACAGACTCTAACATCCGCAAACAATCCGTAGTGCACATTTAATTTGGTCGTGGTTTGCGTTTCCTTCAAAGAGCCAGTTCCTCTCCATTAAGCGGTGTACTTTTCCAATTTCGCATTCATTTCCTGGTGGGGAGAATTTTTGCCATAAAACCATTGACTCAAAGAGTGAATCCACTGATGGCGTTCTTCTAGGTGATCTCACTTTGTCTCTCATGGCTCATTTAACCCCGGGGGTAAACAAAGCAGAGAATCCGACACACGACTTCGGCAATTTTCTATGTTTTAATTATTTTGTGTTTTTGTTTTAGGAACGCGCTGGTATTAGAATATTGTTTTAAGGTGAAACACGATAGCTTGCAATATTCTTCAAACTGATGAATTAGGGTGTACAGTCGCTTAAAAAAGTATCCGAACGCTATGGTTGATGACAGAATTCAGAAAAAATATCTGGCAACGATTTTTTCTTTTTTAGAAATTAGTGATCTGGCAACCTTCGTGTCACGTGACACGTCTCATCTGAATCTCCATCCCTCACCTTCCGCTCCTTTTATGGAGCAGCAGGGAATTGCGATGCACCATCCTTACCACAATAATATCTGGATCCTTCTTTGGCAGTGACCGTTGTCCAACAAGGAGGTTGCCAGGGGCGGGGGGGGGGAGGGATGACGACGAGTGTCTCCATCTCCGCTTCGATGATTTTCTGCAGGGAAGCATTCATGGGAGGACTAGCAGGAGAATCTAATTTAAAATATCCTGTCTTCCCCACTGCGAGAGATCGATCAGAAGGGATCTGAGAGTGACAGAGTTATTACTGCCTCTGCTCGTGGAGGTAAGCCACCCTCGGCTCAGAAGGAAAAGCCAGGAACCAGATCGCATCACTCTTCACTTCATCGCACCGATCTCCATATCAGTCACTCTCGAAGCTCAAATTCTATTCTCATTGGACTGATTTTCTACACAAATCCGCGAGAATTTCTTCGATTTCTGTAACAACTCTTGCTGCATGCATACACTCCGTTACCAAAAGTAATGTCACACTTTTGCTATAATTGTTCAGCAATCGGAACTATTCCTTCTAACTGATAAAAAAACCGAAATAATTGCTTGATCTCTTCTCTTGAAGTGTCTAGCAAAATGAGGAATCGAATATTTGAATTTTGCCTCAGAAGAGGGTTGTACTCAGAAGAGGGTAAAGAAGAGAAGGATAAATTAGACATAATGAGTCTGAAATGGTTCATTATTACCATAACTAAGCGTGATAATAAATAAATAAATAAATAAATAAATCCCCCCTCAAGCAGCTGCTTGCCACAGAGATCTGACAGGAGCCTGTCAGTTTATATGCCACAGTAGAAGGTATGAGAGGATGGCAGGACCTCAGGAACGTGTACAGCAACTGTACACGCTCCAGTTACCGTTCACAGCAAACTGGAGCGTGTGCAGTTACTGCACACGCTCCAGTTTGCTGTGAACGGTAACTGCACACGCTCAGTATTTCTGTGAGTGGGCCCACACGATCCAGGTTTTTGTGAGCTCACACGATCCAATGTAAATAAAATAAAAATAAATCCCCCCTCAAGCAGCTGCTTGTCACAGAGGTCTGACAGAAGCCTGTCAGTTTATATGCCACGAAAAGAATTTATATTATTTAATCTACCTTACTCTTAATAGTTTATAGTTTAAAAAATCTTGATCCCTTATTATGCTCTGTTGCCTAATGTTTTTCCTTGAAATGAAATCAGTAGATTTATTTCTGCTGAAAAACTCTTACTTTTTGTTTACCAAAAGAAACAAAAATTAATTAAAATGCACTTAATATCTGTTTTGAGAAATCGTTTACTAAAATAACTGTAATTTTATGAGTTTATGTTAATGATTCATTTTTTTTTGTTAATTTTGAACGACAATTGCTCAGAACGAGTATTAACAGCAGCGTCTGCTGTGAAGTGTTTTAGAGAGCGGGGGGGGGGGGGGGGTTCAGTACCTGAAGGCATCAGATATAAAAAGATTCAAGAGACCTCCAATTGATCGGGAGGGTGGGGTGGGGTGGGGGGGGGGTACTGTACAAAAGATTAAACATTTTCCAACTTACGAATGGATGCAGCAGATTAAATAATTCGAATCACAGAAATGCAGAAATGGAAAATCTCGTTCGCATTATACAAACTTGCACATACTGGAAAATTAACAAACTTAATCCATAGTAAATACACGGATTGCCGGTAGATACAGAATTCAATAACTACTTGTGTGGAAAATAATCATTGCCTACGGTGCAGGATCCGAACCCGCGACTCTCTAGATACATGCCAGGGAGGGCTCCACCTCTGAATCCTCCGTCAGATGATCCCGCTCCGTCGGCAATAATTTTTCCCACACAAGTATTTATTAACAAACTTGATTATAAGTGAAAATAAATATCTGTTCATTTCGATGTATTGGACAAAAATCATACCATATTTCGAATGAAACTAAGTAAAAACACAAAATGTATACACAATCGTATCAGAATAATATGACCACCTACCATAGTATATGTATAGTAGGTGGTCATATTATTCTGATACGACTGTATATATATATATATATATAAATAATGGATTATCCTGATTGACTGAGTCGGTAGCGCGCCAGGCTCGTAATCTGTAGTTCCCAGGTTCGAGTCCCAGCTGGGTCAGCGTTGAGATTTATCTCCGCAAAATTCCCCGCCCTACCCACGGTCAGTAGGGGACACCGATGGGCTTGGAAAGGCCGCCGTCCGTCGGATGGGACGTTAAGCCGTGGCCCAGTGTGTGGGAGAGCCATACCCTGTGCACGTTAAAGAACACACTGGATGGCCTTGACGGGAGGCTACCATCTGTCTACCAACAGCTGTTCCAGTGGATCCCCTCCCCCAACCTTCTCTGAGCCTTCGGGGTCCTTGTGACCTGGTCATTTAACCCATGGTGTGCAAAAAAATGCCCCTCAGAGGTAAAACAACCCAACGTTAAAGAACACGCTGGATGGCCTTGACGGGAGGCTACCATCTGTCTACCAACAGCTGTTCCAGTGGGTCCCCTCCCCCAACCTTCTCTGAGCCTTCGGGGTCCATGTGACCTGGCCATTTAGCCCATGGTGTGCAAAAAAGTGCGCTCAGAGGTAAAACAACCCAACCCAACCCAGATTGACTGAAATGTTTCACAATGTTCGAGTTTCAGTAACTTTTCAGATGTCGGTTTTCAGCGATGTTCATTTTAATATTTAAAGAGATTTGAGCGACGTCTTCAATTTATTTCCAGTGATATTTTTTCATCACGAGCTTATTTTTAAAAAAAAGGTTTGAAAGTGGCTTTCCACTTCACGTGACATAGAAGTGACGAAAAACATTCATTTCAATTTTTAACAAAAGGTTGTGATTGCAATTTCAGGCAGTGAAATTCGTTTCTCATTTATATAAATTCACCGTCCGCTCATTCAAAGACCGAATTTTATATCTTGTAATATTCTCAGTTGAAACTGTTTGAATGATTTATGCAACGTATTTCAGACCTCTGTGACAAGCAGCTGCTTGAGGGGGTATTTATTTTATTTATTTATTTTTTTTTTTTTGCAAACGGGTTCATTTCGCTACTAACTTGATGAGAAACAAATTCGGCAATTGGTTGAAGAGAAGAATCAACCTCTGACATGTTTTGGAGCGATTCCATGTTGTGCGAATGCAATTCAAAAATGACTAATATTGCAAGAAAGCTTTTAAGCGAAGAATGTTACTTTAAAGAAATTAAAAATCTGACTCAAGTGTTATAATTTTTTCATTTTAATCTTATTTGTTCTCATCCTTTAAAATCTGAAGAAAGAAAATGTAAATAAATTGTAAATGTAAAAGAAATTGTAAATGATCCATCACGCATACATCATGCCATAATACAACTAAGGGAAACCGGAAATAAAGAAAATGTAAACAGAGATCAACACTACATTTCATTAAGGAAAAAACATTTATTTTTGGTACACTCGATATTAATGTAAATTAATTTTTTGATGAATATTTTTCCAGGGGAGGTAGCAAATGCAGCTTTTGCTCCCCTTGGCAAAATCCACCTTCCAATCAAAGGAATGAACTGTAACTTCAAAATCAAGCATTAACACATTTCATACAAAAGTATCCAGAGTCTGAATTTCTTAAGATCTTAAATTTTTGAATTTGAATAAAAACGTAAAATGGATAATAATTCTTTAGGACCAACTTTTCGGCTTGGTTTCAACTTTTTCATTAGATTCGCTGGGAAAAATTTAATATCGGATGAAAACCGAAATAAAAAAATAAATAAATACCCCCTCAAGCAGCTGCTTGCCACAAAGGTCTGACAGGAGCCTGTCAGTTTATATGCCAAAGTAGAAGGTCTGAGAGGATGGCAGGACCTCAGGAACGTGTACAGCAACTGTACACGCTCCAGTTACCGTTCACAGCAAACTGGAGCGTGTGCAGTAACTGCACACGCTCCAGTTTGCTGTGAATGGTAACTGCACACGCTCAGTATTTCTGTGAGTGGGCCCACACGATCCAGGTTTTTGTGAGCTCACACGATCCAATGTAAATAAAATAAAAATAAATCCCCCCTCAAGCAGCTGCTTGCTACAGAGGTCTGACAGGAGCCTGTCAGTTTATATGCCATAGTAGAGGATGGCAGGCCCTCAGCAGAAAAACGACACAGGCAGCCATGCCTTACACGGGGCTCGAACCCAGGTCCCTTAGATCAGTAGCCAAGCGCGCTAACCACTCGGCCACGGGACGAACAGAATGTTAAAAAATATAACGAAAAGAAATGCATAAATTTAGTGGAAAATAGGAATGGGTCTTGTAGGGCTATCTTGGAAAGTAGATTGAGACAGCGAGATTATCTGTCATCACCTTGTAATACTAGATTGGTGGTTCGAGATTAACGTTTCTTATCGGCGATTGAATTTTGCAGGAGATGATGTCATCTCTTGTTTGTTACCTTGTTTCGAAGTGGCAATCTCCACGAGCGATCGCTGTCTCCATCGATTGTTTCACTGGCAGGAACTGAAGTCTTCCTTGATGAGTTTGGAACGAGACCCCCGATGTTGATCTTCGCCAGGCGCGTTCTTGCCTCTCTGTGAAACGAAGAGGAAAGGGAGCGCAGCGCATTCTCCCCTCCCCCCCTCACTACTCCCATCGTCGTCGACACTTGGTCGACGCAAAAGACCCACACCAATTTGCTTCTGTTGCCATAGCGGATAAAGTTGAGATCATGCGGGTGCTCATGCATCAGTTGCCACCGCACCACGTTGCAGGGGAACTCCCGGTCGCCTGAGCTGTGTTTACCGTCCGAGTATGCGTAGAAACAGCGGGAGCAGAGCAAACACACTCTGTTGCCATGGCGACGAGAGGAGCAGAAGAGGAGGAGGAGGAGACGACGCGGCAGCCTTCAAACAAGTTCACCGATGAGTACGGGGGGGGGAGGGGAAGGAGGGCAGCAACACATAAGCGATAAGGTTTCTGTTTGCTCATGGTGGATGTGTGCGTGTGTAGATGTTCGTAAAGGTGATTGTGGATGTATTGCAGAGAAACAGTGAAATAAGGAGCGCATCTTATGTCTCTCTCTCTCCTCCCTTAGGATGGATGACGGCAGGGCACCCGAGTCACGTGCTCTTCATCCCCGAGCCGAAAGAAGGACACGATGTCGAAGGAGCAGACGACTTCGACGACGATGCTACAACCACGTGAGTCTTCTGTTGTTTACCGAATGTTCTCAAATGTTGTTTTAGTGCAGGCAACAATGCCAACGTAGGACACAATTTTTTTTTAAAAAGAGTAGCTGAAATTAATGGGACATATTTGGGACATTTATCATCCAAGTTGTAGACACAAGCCAGTCGGTAAATTCTGTAACAGAGATATTTCCTTTTAAGCAAAATAAAGTTATTAAAAAAAGTATGCAAGATTAAAACTAAAACTAGAACATAAATTAATAAGGGAAAACATTTCTTCATGTATTTATTTATAATCTCAGAAGCATCATCCATTTCAATATGTGACTAATGCTCACTTTAAAGGCACTGATCAAGCCACATTTCCACCACGCACAGCCAAAATACTTATCGTCAACTCTAATATCTCTGGAATAATTTAAAAATAAAACTTTATGATGAAAAAATTGTCAGAATATTGGTTCAACATTTCATAAGCCACAAATTTCTTAAATTCATCTTACTCTATATTGATGGATCATTTGATCCTTCAACTAAGGAATAATCAGGAACTTTTTTCCCTCCTAATGTTAATTATCTTGAAGATTTCGAATTTATTAATTTTACTAATATCTTAACAGCAGAACTCCGTTAGTGGTGCTTTTCTTTGGTTTTTAACTTTTGAAGATTGTCATTTTTGATTG
Source organism: Ryuthela nishihirai (assembly GCA_038380435.1). NCBI lineage: Eukaryota > Metazoa > Arthropoda > Arachnida > Araneae > Heptathelidae > Ryuthela > Ryuthela nishihirai. The sequence goes on along the minus strand of JAWZYU010000019.1, from coordinate 64,370,867 downwards.
CGTTTTTTTTTATTGTCGTTTTTGATTGTCGTTTTTTTTTATTGTCGTTTTTGATTGCGCTTCTGCAATGTTTTCAGCTAAATAAAATTGTGAAGATTCGCACAATGCATTGCTCATTCAAGAGATATGTGATATTATAAAAATAAATAAATACCCCCTCAAGCAGCTGCTTGCCACAGAAGTCTGACAGGAGCCTGTCAGTTTATGTGCCATAGTAGAAGGTCTGAGAGGATGGCAGGACCTCAGGAACGTGTACAGCAACTGTACACGCTCCAGTTACCGTTCACAGCAAACTGGAGCGTGTACAGTTACTGCACACGGTCCAGTTTGCTGTGAACGGTAACTGCACACGCTCAGCATTTCTGTGAGTGGGCTCACACGATCCAGGTTTTTGTGAGCTCACACGATCCAATGTAAATAAAATAAAAATAAATAGCCCCTCAAGCAGCTGCTTGCCACAGAAGTCTGACCGGAGCATGTCAGTTTATGTGCCATAGTAGAAGGTCTGTGAGGATGGCAGGACCTCAGCAGATAAACGACACACACATCCATGCGTTAACCCGGGACTCGAACCCAGGTCCCTTAGATCAGTAGCCAAGCGCGCTAACCACTCGGCCATAGTGTTCGAATACTTTTTCGACACGAAGGTTGCCAGATCGCTAATTTCTAAACCTGGATCGTGTGGGCCCACTCACAGAAATATTAAGCGTGTGCAGTTACCGTTCACAAGAAACTGGAGCGTGTGTAGTAACTGCACACGCTCCAGTTTACTGTGAACGGAAACTGGAGCGTGTACAGTTGTTGTACACGCTCCAGATGTTTTTTCTGAATTCTGTAATCGACCATAAAATAAAAAATAAATAAATACCCCCTCAAGCAGCTGCTTGTCACAGAGGTCTGACAAGAGCCTGTCAGTTTATGTGCCATAGTAGAAGGTCTGTGAGGATGGCAGGACCTCAGCAGATAAACGACACACACATCCATGCCTTAACCCGGGACTCGAACCCAGGTCCCTTAGATCAGTAGCCAAGCAAATTTCAATTATTTTCACCTTCCTAAAAAGACGTTATTAAAATAAACAGAATAAGAAATGGAGATTGTAATTTAAAGGAGAAATATTTTTAAAATGAAGAAAGTTGATAACAATTTGTGGGGGGCGGGAGTGGCTTAGTCGGTAGTGCGCCAGGCTCGTAATCTGTAGTACCCAGGTTCGAGTCCCAGCTGGGTCAGCGTTGAGATTTATCTCCGCAAAATTCCCCGCCCTGCCCACGGTCAGTAGGGGACACCGATGGGCTTGGAAAGACCGCCGTCCGTCGAATGGGACGTTAAGCCGTGGCTCCGTGTGCGGGAGAGCCATACCCTGTGCACGTTAAAGAACACGCTGGATGGCCTTGACGGGAGGCTACCATCTGTCTCCCAACAGCTGTTCCAGTGGGTCCCCTCCCCCAACCTTCTCTGAGCCTTCGGGGTCCATGTGACCTGGCCATTTAGTCCATTGTTGTGCAAAAAAGTGCCGCTCAGAGGTAAAACAACCCAACCTAACAATTTGTGTGATCACTGCAGTTCAAAAGTAAGCGTAAACCGTATTAAAGTGTAAAAATTTTGAGACGGAAAGACTGACGAAGTTTTTTGATTCTTTGAGAAAAAGTTGGAATTCAGGAATTCCATTTGAAATTAATTTTGGAGAATGAAATAACTGAAAAGAAATGTTACATTTTTGAAAGGATGTGATGTATATAATAGGTTTTAATGATTGTTAATTTTATTTCTAAATTTAAGATTAGAGATTTATTTCCTGGTTTCCCAAAGTTGAGGATTTGTCTTGTAATTGTAAATTGTAAGTTGTCTCGAGGAGGCGTTCCACCAGAACTTGATAAAATTTGCTTTATTAAAAAAATTTCTTCATGGCAGTTTTTGTTGATGAAAATTTTTTCACATTAATTTTTATTAAACTGTTTTCATCTGAAATCTCAATTTTCATTACTTCGTTTTAACATGACAGGCTCAGATTTTAAATATTTTTGAAATAAATTAAAAAACGTTTAAAAAGAAAAACTGCTCAACCTCAATGAAGTTGAGCAGTTTTTTACGTAAAACTTGATGATTCGTATCGAAAAAATGAAAACAAAGGTTTTGTTCCTCTAAAAACATTTCTAAATATTTTCCCTCTGTTTATTATTTACTCTCCTACAGTCGCGCAAAAAAAAAATATCCGAACACTATGGTTGATTACAGAATTCAGAAAAAATATCTGGCAACGATTTTTTTTTTAGAAATTAGTGATCTGACAACCTCCAGTTGCCAGATCACTAATTTCAAAAAAAAAAATCGTTGCCAGACATTTTTTCTGAATGAACTATAGTGTTCGGATATTTTTTTTGAGCGAATGTACATAAGAAAAAAGGTAAACAAAATTTAGCCCCCACCCCCACCCCTCCGCCAACAGACGTGAAATTGCCATCAGTCAGGATTCCGTGAGCAATAACACTTGACTCTTTAAGTCCCTTTCGCTCTTTGTTTCATTTTCCTCAGATATCAAGTGAACACCTCTTTTGGCATCCGAAAAAACGGATTCGTTGCACTTTAGACCGAAGAATAGGCTCCCCCCCCCCTTCGTTCCTTCCCTCATGGGTCCGTTTCTCATGTCTTCTCTCTGCCCACGTGGCGTTCCTCACAGCTCAAAAGTCGATGCGCGCTGAGAAGCACGGAAGGGTGTGGCCACACAGGAAGCGGTTTGACGGATTTTAGCGTTATGGCCTTTTGTAAAGTGTCTGGAATCTTAAATCCAAACCACTCTCAGCAATGGAAGATTTTTGATTGATTGAACACGCTCCTGCTCGTTCCAAAGCCTCCTCCGTTGTTCGTAAAGGTTTTATTTCAAGTCGCCAGAGAGTTCGGAATCGCTTATAACTTCCAGCGCTTCCTGTGTGGCCGTATCCAGAGAAGAGAAAACGATTTTCACTTGAACTCGATAGCTAGAAGGTTTGTTCAGTTAAACCATTTCGAAAGTGTGGTTGGAATCTCCTTCTTCTGATGTTCTCGGTGAAGAAAAGATGAGATGAATCCGAATTATCCCATTTCGCCTCTGAAAAGGCAGATATCGAGTAGGATGCCGAACTTACAGGCTGCATACTACAAACGATTTTATTTAACTGCCTGTTACAAAAACCTGATTCCTCTTTGTATTCTTCTGTTTTTTTTTATGTTTTATTCTGGCTTCGTCAACCTTCTTTCAGATGTGAAAGTTTCGCTGACAAATTGCCTCATTTTATGTACAGTCGCTCAAAAAAAGTATCCGAACACTTATAGTTGATTACAGAATTCAGAAAATATATCTGGCAACAATTTTTTTTTTAGAAATTAGTGATCTGGCAACCTTCGTGTCACGTGATACGAAGGTTGCCAGATCACTAATTTCTAAAAAAAAAATCGTTGCCAGATATTTTTTCTGAATTCTGTAATCAACCATAGTGTTCGGATATTTTTTAATATGTATAATGCGTATGAATATATAATGCAATGAATATGGAGCGTGTGCAGTTACCGTTCACAGCAAACTGTTTATTTTTGCGGTTAATGTTCACAGCACATTGGATCGTGTGAGCTCACAAAGACCTGGATCGTGTGGGCTCACTCACGGAAATATTGAGCGTGTGCAGTTACCGTTCACAGCAAACTGGAGCGGTTGCGGTTAATGTTCACAGCACTTTGGATCGTCTGAGCTCACAAAGACCTGGATCGTGTGGGCTCACTCACGGAAATATTGAGCGTGTGCAGTTACCGTTCACAGCAAACTGGAGCGGTTGCGGTTAATGTTCACAGCACATTGGATCGTGTGAGCTCACAAAGACCTGGATCGTGTGGGCTCACTCACGGAAATATTGAACGTGTGCAGTTACCGTTCACAGCAAACTGGAGCGCGTGCAGTAACTGCACACGCTCCAGTTTGCTGTGAACGGTAACTGGAGCGTGTACAGTTGCTGTACACGCTCCAGATATTTTTTCTGAATTCTGCAATCAACCATAAGTGCTCGGATACTTTTTTCGAGCGACTGTACGAGCTTTGCAGCCGTTTGAATGAGAGAGATTTGGGTTGGCTTTGATGAGAATGTCAGTTTCTGTCGCTGAACAGATGCTAGTTGGATGCCCCTCCACCATCCAAAGAGCACTCTGAGATTGTGATCTCGCTGTCTTTACCTTGTGTAACACAGCGAAAAGGAAAAAAAGTTAAAAGTAAGTCCACAATAGTATTTATATCTCACGCTGTCTTTGAAAGTTGAGTTATCGAACTTCTTCTGTTATTTTCATAGTTAGCAATTTGAATTTCCAACCCCCACAGGTCACAGCAGTTAAAATCTCTCCGCATCCCAATCTGGTGACTGTTTCCCAGCTATTTTTGGCTGTTTTTCAAGTAATTGTGCTTTTTCACGATGCTCTACAAAGCATAGAAAAATTAAACAACTGTCTCTGCTAAGCACAACATTCACGACAGCCTCCACAGCTTCTTTCTTCATCGCCAATCCCATGCCCAAGCATCCTCCCTATAAAGCCACTCCAGAGACAAACAAGGAAGTCCTCCTCTTCCACATCTGTTATCCAATGAAGACGACCTCGGAGGGATGACGACGCCCGTCTCCATCCTCATCACCTCTCTCCTCTTCCGCACTTGGCGACCAAACTGTTGTCTCTGTAAGCAAAGCCAAAGTCGTTTCCGTCACGTGTCAGCAGTAATCGGGTGCTAATGGCCCATAGGCCTGCTTCTGGGGATCTGCAGATAGACGACGATGAAGAGGAAGATGGAGAGAGGGAGGGAGGAGGGGGGGGGGTTGCTTCTCTGTTCAGTCCAAACACAAATCTGGCGGATATTGCTGAGCAGGGATGTCAGAAACCCCTCAAGGATGAGTTAAGAGGAAGGTTTTGGAATCGTTGAGCGAGGAATGTCTTTGAGGCTCTTGAGCGCAGGCATTATTTGTGGTTGTCAAGGTTACCTTGCTCCACGGATGAGAACGCAGAATCGTTAGGATGGATGTGGCTCTCGCATTGGGAGCTTACGCGGGTTTCGGAGAGAGAAATTGCTAGCAAGTTAATTAAAGGAACTTAATGCATAAATCACTGGATTAATAAGAATTGCTAAGAATTTAATATTTACTATATCCACTAGCGAATTTAATTTCGTACCAGCGTGAACGTAGGAATTTTTTATTGCTTAATTTTTTAGGCAATAGTTAGAGAGATGAGCTAGAGATTCTCATCCCCTTTAAGCTTCGTCTTTAACGCTCAAGGGATGCTTTGGTTTGTCATCTTTTGGAGACAATTCCTGAGCTGTAGGAGCGGGATTGGCTCAGTCGGCAGCGCTCCAGATTTGTAATCTTTAGTTCCCGGGTTCGAGTCTCAACTTTGCAAGCGTCGAGATGTATTTCCTCTGAATCTCCGTCCTGCCTTCGGTGAGAAAGCGGACACCGATGAGCTTGTGTGTGTGTGTGTGTGGGGGGGGGGGGTCAGTCGGTAGCGCGGCAGGCTCGTAATCTGTAGTTCCCAGGTTCGAGTTCCAGCTGGGTCAGCGTTGAGATTTATCTCCACAAAATTCCCGCCCTGCCCACAATGATAATGTCATCGCTTCAAAGAGCTAACTTCTTCTTCTGGATTTCAACTAAACGGTTTGATGTGATTGTGATCCAACACATCAAACTGGAGCGGTTGCGGTCAGTAGGGGACACCGATGGGCTTGGAAAGGCCACCGTCCGTCGGATGGGATGTTAAGACGTGGCCCCGTGCGCGGGAGAGCCATACCCTGTGCACGTTAAAGAACACGCTGGATGGCCTTGACGGGAGGCTACCAACTGTCTCCCAACAGCTGTTCCAGTGGGTCCCCTCCCAACCTTCTCTGAGCCTTCGGGGTCCATGTTGACAGCCATAACTTGGGCACATTAAAGAACACGCTGAATGACCTTGACGGAAGGCTTCCATCTGTCTCCTAACAGCTGTCTAGTGGGTCCTCTTCCAAATCTTGGGATTTTGTGACTTGGTCGTTTAACCCATTATATACAAAAAATAAAGTACCTCCAGATATGAAACAACTCAACTCTTGAGCTATTTACATAAAGAACGGATGAAAGAGAGGTTTTCTTACGAATCTCGAAAAGGACGGTTAGTTGAAATCCAGAAAGAAGAAGTTGGCTCTTTGAAGCGATGACTTTTTTAAAGCCAGAGAGATGAAAGCGACTGCTGGGTTGAGGTTAGGGACACAGTGATTTTCAATGACAACAAAGTCTCAGGATATGGATTATTTGATGGATATGGATTTTATGGATATCCATCAAAGATATGGAGCGGTTGCGGTTAATGTTCACAGAACATTGGATCGTGTGAGCTCACAAAGACCTGGATCGTGTGAGCTCACTCACGAAAATATTGAGCGTGTGCAGTTACCGTTCACAGCAAACTGGAGCGGTTGCGGTTAATGTTCACAGCACTTTGGATCGTGTGAGCTCACAAAGACCTGGATCGTGTGGGCTCACTCACGGAAATATTGAGCGTGTGCAGTTACCGTTCACAGCAAACTGGAGCGGTTGCGGTTAATGTTCACAGCACATTGGATCGTGTGAGCTCACAAAGACCTGGATCATGTGAGCTCACTCACGGAAATATTGAGCGTGTGCAGTTACCGTTCACAGCAAACTGGAGCGGTTGCGGTTAATGTTCACAGAACATTGGATCGTGTGAGCTCACAAAGACCTGGATCGTGTGGGCTCACTCACGGAAATATTGATCGTGTGCAGTTACCGTTCACAGCAAACTGGAGCGGTTGCGGTTAATGTTCACAGCACATTGGATCGTGTGAGCTCACAAAGACGTGGATCGTGTGGGCTCACTCACGGAAATATTGAGCATGTGCAGTTACCGTTCACAGCAAACTGGAGCGTGTGCAGTAACTGCACACGCTCTAGTTTGCTGTGAACGGTAACTGGAGCGTGTACAGTTGCTGTACACGCTCCAGATATTTTTCCTGAATTCTGTAATCACGAAGGTTGCCAAATCACTAATTTCTAAAAAAAATCGTTGCCAGATATTTTATGATTCTCAGGATATGATTTTAATAATTTAAATTTTAATCGTTGCCAGATTAACTTATGATTCTCAGGATATGGATTTCATGTTGCAAAATAATCAACGACTATCTATGGCATTAGTTTTAAGAGCAACTTCCTCCCACTTAGTGCGCGTACGTTGTTCAGACGTCGCTAATGCTGAAAGAAATCGCCTCGGTATCACCCTCATCAGACTTTAGGCATTCGGCTGGAGAAACATCTTTCTCTCCACGTGTTTTGATTCGTCGCCAAATTGCAGAAATCGGTAATGAACCTAGAAAGCATTATAGGAGGAAATAGGAGGGTGAGATGGTGGGAAGAGGGAGAGATGCAGCAGGATCCACATCTTCGCTGTCAATAAAGTCCGCCCAGCATCCCGCTCCTAGTCAGAGAGCGGCTGTCACTTCACCCTGTATTTACTAGGTAGCCTGATTGATTCAGCTGAGACTTCTTCGAGCTTGGGAAGGAGAATGGAGACAGCTTGGGCGTGGTGCCCTTGCAGAGAGCGAATGTCTAGACTCGAGGGTGGTGAAGCTCTCTGGCCGGGTATCGTACTCTTGGGATGGGGGAGCTGATGGAGGTGATGGGGGGTGGGTGAGGACGACTAGCGAAGCGCATGGTTGTACATCGTAGGACCACGGAAATTGCAGCCTTCTTGAAGTGACGTCATCGCTGGACGAATCTTGGCTGCATTGGCTCTGTAATTTTCTGTTCTCTGTTTTTCTGCTTTTTTTTTTTTAATAAAAAGGTCTTTTTGAGTCTCGATGGAGAGTGCAGATGAAGGCGACGAATAAGACGTCTTGGGAGACCGAATGCAGCTCTGGGATTGGTCGTTTGATGACGTGTCATGGAGGAGAATCGACCTGGCAGGTGCAGCACAATGCGAAAGGCGATCGTTGGGCACGATTTCTTCGTCAGCAAATTTAAAGATTGTTTCTCAGGATTCGGTGCTCGCCTTTGGCTCGGTAGCAATATGTTCCGGAAATTACGAATCCTCGTGTTATCGTTGTAGAGTCTGAAATTGGGGGAAGATGTTGAAAATAAAATCGGTTATGTTCCGTTGAATAGACTCTCGTGGGATGGGACGATCTTTGATACATGATCATTCCATCCCGTGCGAAATCAATGGTAGCTCATTCCGATTTTCTTTAACTTATAAAATAAGTTTTTGTGGAGAAAATGAGGCTGAAGATAAATTAAAGACCTCAATTAAGTTGGTCTCTAAATCTCAATTTTCATGTAACATTCGTTGGGTTGTTTTACCTCTGAGTGGCACTTTTTTGCACACCATGGGCTAAATGGCCAGGTCACATGGACACCGAAGGCTCAGAGAAGATTGGAGGAGGGGACCCACTGGAACAGCTGTTGGGAGACAGATGGTAGCCTCCCGTCAAGGCCATCCAGCGTACTCTTTAACGTTGTGTTGTTTTACCTCTGAGCATCACTTTTTTGCACACCATGGGCTAAATGGCCAGGTCACATAGACCCCGAAGGCTCAGAGAAGGTTGGGGGAGTGGACCCACTGGAACAGCTGTTGGGAGACAGATGGTAGCCTCTCGTCAAGGCCATCGAGAGTGTTCTTTAACGTGCACAGGGTATGGCTCTCCCACACACGGGGCCACGGCTTAACGTCCCATCCGACGGACGGCGGCCTTTCCAAGCCCATCGGTGTCCCCTACTGACCGTGGGCAGGGCGGGAAGTTTTGCTGAGATAAATCTCAACGCTGACCCAGCTGGGTCTCGAACCTGGGAACTGCAGATTACGAGCCTGGCGCGCTACCGACTGAGCCCCCCCCCCCCCCCCCCGCTCCCAAGTAACATTCGTATAGTATTTAATGAATTATGGAAGTCTGGGTATTTAACATCAATAGTGATCCAGGCAACAATTTATCGAGAATTTAAACTCGAAACTTCTTTAACGAAATTGAAAATTTAGATATTTAGATTATATCAGATTAACGAAATAGAGAATTTTTCCCCTAAAATTTTATTTCTTCAGGATTTATAGAGCTTTGAAACCCGTTTCCATTGATATAGTATGGGATATGTAATTCACTGCTAACTGAGGTGATATTGCAAGATAAGAAAATAATATGGACCATTTAAATGACCTTGCATATTGAAAGGACACTAGAAGGCCCATGCACAATGTCATAATATTCAAGTTGCGAGTTGTTTTCCTACAAAATGGGTCCCTTGATCGCTTTTCACGTGCCAATTTGGATATACAGGGTGTCCCAAAATAAAATTCCCGGAGATTTGTTCGGTTCTGATTTTAATACAACTTTTCAGAAGATACTTTAGTGTACAGTCGTTATCCGAACATTGCCAGATATTTTTTTCTGAATTCTGTAATCAACCATAGTGTTCGGATACTTTGTTGAGCGACTGTACGTACAATAGTGTGAAAAAAATACCAGACACTTTTTCAGATAAAGATACTGATTTTAGGTATCTTGAGGTATTTCAACGAATGTATAAGACATACATAAACTTTTCAAGGTTTCACAATTTTTTGTATTGTAGCCTGATAAATTCGCATTACAATACTACATTCTTTATATAAATAAAATAATAAATCCCCCCTCAAGCAGCTGCTTGCCACAGAGGTCTGACAGGAGTCTGTCAGTTTATATGCCATAGTAGAAGGTCTGAGAGGATGGCAGGACCTCAGGAACGTGTACAGCAACTGTACACGCTCCAGTTACCGTTCACAGCAAACTGGAGCGTGTGCAGTTACTGCACACGCTCCAGTTTGCTGTGAACGGTAACTGCACACGCTCAGTATTTCTGTGAGTGGGCCCACACGATCCAGGTTTTTTGTGAGCTCACACGATCCAATGTAAATAAAAATAAATCCCCCCTCAAGCAGCTGCTTGCCACAGAGGTCTGACAGGAGCCTGTCAGTTTATATGCCATAGTAGAAGGTCTGAGAGGATGGCAGGACCTCAGCAGAAAAACGACACAAACAGCCATGTCTTACCCGGGGCTCGAACCCAGGTCCCTTAGATCAGTAGCCAAGCGCGCTAACCACTCGGCCATGGGACGGCTTCTACATTATTTGGTGGTAAGTTTTGCAAAAACCAAATTAGTCAAATTATTGGAAAGAAATTTAAAACTTTTTATTTCCTCGAGATGAGTGCGACTCTAGGATCAAAATTTTTTGTTTTTAATTTCACTCACACATTTTTTTCTTTGATATTGACGAAACTGAAATATTCCTAAACTCTGAATTCAGAGACGGAGAGAGAAAGTAAGAAATCCTCTGATGGCGTTAGAATTGAATCCGTTGCATCATGGGATGGATGCGAGATAAATTCTGTGACCTTGACGACAGGTTCCCATCAACTACCGTCCTGAACGTCTCTTCCTCCTCCCCCCTCTTCTGGGACTTGAGATCTCCCTTGTGACTGCCCATAGAATATTAAAAGATTATTTCAACTGAATGGTAAAAGATTCCAACTGAAGACAATCATTAAATTGGAAGAGTTCCGAACCCGGACTCTTTTCGAATTGTTTGCGATGCATTAAAAGGATCATGATTTCCCGTTTGGTAGACGAGGCTTTTTTTTCCCCTTGATGTGAAGATGCAACGGGATGAGGATGAGGAGGAGAGTGATCTATTCTCCTTTTGGACTCTTTTCATTTAATGAATGAGGCCAATTACCAGTTAAGATTCTTCTCCCTATTGGCCCATTGAGTCGAATTGGACCTCGACTCTCTCCGATTGAATGAGACAGATGACGTCGACGAGGCTTTCTCTATGACGCCGACTCTTCGCCCTCCATTCACTCCCTGGGATCGATTCCGAGGAGGAGGAGGAGGAGGAGGCCTTTTCGTTTCTTTTCATCCCATTGACCAGCGGTCCCATCTCCAACTGCAGCCATTAACGGGGTTAAAAGGTGAACTCGCCTAATGAACACCAGAGCACCACGATCTTTTATTATTTTCTTCCCTTTTTCCATTATGCTCAGTTACAAAGTTAGGACTTGTGATGGCGGAACTCAAAACTTGAATTCCTCGGTTATATTTTTAAATTAAAGAAAAAAAAAGGTTTATTCTGCTCTGTTCGTGGTCGTGACAACTAAGTCGATCTATTTTCAAAAGGAATAGTGTACCTTTCGTTAGTACCTTTCAAAAGAGATATTCTCTTTTGGAAGGGAACGGAAGGGGAGGGCTGCCTGTTCAGTATGGCCTACTGATCTGGTCATCTATGGCCACTTTTTTCTTTTTTTTCAAACCTGCTGAGGAGTGGTCAACTTCACAGGGTCTTCGCAGGGTCCTAGTGCTGACCATTTATACCTACTAGACTGGACTTGTTTATGGATTTGAGCTTGATTATGGATCCTGGACTTGCTGCACTGGTGGGCCTCTGTTGAGGGAAAATCTGCCGCTGTGTTTTCTGTTTGCTTCTGGGTTGCCAGCCCTAAGTGAACAGAGGCATGGGATACCTTATATCAGCTGGTGGATAATCCTAATCAGAGGCCATCGCAGGTACCTGAACCTTACTTAGCTAGTTGGGCATCGTCAAGCCTAAACTGGAGTAATGTGTCTCAGGCAGGCCATATGGCTCTTGAAAAAGTCCACTTGAAAAGGTGGTGCCTGAAGTTCCTACCAGCATCGGTGACTTCAGCCTTTAGCGGAGGAGGAACAGGTCTTTGCCCCATGCCTGCGATCAGGGGGCTGTTTGATATTGTTGGCCCTACCAATCTCAATAAACCTAATTTCTTTAAAAATCCTACTAATCATTTTCTCTCTGCAGGAACGTGGAACGTGAGGACATTACATAGAGATTATTCTCTTGATGTCCTCATGCAGGAATTCCAGCGCTATAACCTAGATATTCTTGGCTTGCAAGAGACCAGATGGACAGGTAAAGGTGAGATACTTAAAAATAACTTTAAATTTTTCTTTACAAGGAGGAAGGATGGAAAGCATCACCATGGCGTGGGTCTGCTGAAATTATTTTTGGCTGAAGTTATTTTGGCTATTTCTAAACTTAAACTTCATAAATCCCCAGGTGTAGATGAAATTACTACAGAAATGCTCAGAGCTGGGAATGTTTCAGTTACCACTTGGATGACTGAAATTCTGAATATCTTTTATGATAAAGGGATGGTTCCTAAGGATTTTACCAGACCTATTATTATCCCTATTTTCAAAAAAGGTGATCGCAGTTCTTGTGATAACTATAGGGGTATCAGCCTACTCTCTGTTCCAGATAAAGTTCTTTCCATGATTGTGCTTAATAGAATTAAGAATCTGGTTGACAGGCAATTGCGTTATGAGCAATGTGGATTCAGAAGTGGTAGGGGATGTGTAGATCAGATATTTTCACTTAGGCAGATTCTTGAGAAATGTTTAGAGTTTCAGAAACCTTTGGTTGCTAGCTTTGTTGATTTCAAAAAGGCTTTCGACTCTATTGATCGTCATAATTTGTGGTTGATTGTGAGATCATATGGTATACTAGACAAGTTAGTTAACATAATGAAAGCTCTCTATAATAACACTGAGTCGTGTGTGAGAGTTGGTAAGGCTTGTAGCAATTGGTTTAGCATTACTTCTGGTGTTCGACAAGGGTGCATTTTGTCTCCTTTTCTCTTTAGCTTGGTTATTGATTACGTTATGCGAAATTCATTTCAAGGGAAAGATTTTGGCCTTAAATGCACTAGAGATACGAAAATTGCTGATTTAGATTAGGCTGGTGATTTAGCCCTTTTGGCAAATGATGTTGATGAGATGAACTCTTTCATTCGAGCTGTTGATGAGACTGGTAGTAGGGTAGATTTGATTATAAATAGAGAGAAAACTAAAGTGATGAAAATTGGTCAGGCAGGCTGTGATTCAGTTCATCTGAATGGTTGCAGTCTTGAGCAGTTGTCACAGTTTAATTACCTTGGGAGCTATGTAACAGATACTGGTGATGTGCGGCATGAGATTAACAGACGAATAGGGATTGCTGCCGGGACTTTTAAGAATCTTTCGAGAGTGTGGAGTAATAGGCGTATACACCTAAAGACTAAAATTAGACTGTATAATAGTATGATTCTTTCTAGGGTTAGTTATGGTAGTGAAACTTGGACACTTTGTAAACAAGATAACAGGAAACTAGATGCTTTTAATTCCAGATGCTTACGCAGTATCTTGGGCATTAGGTGGTTCAACTTCGTAACTAATGATGAAGTTAGGCAAAGGAGTTGGCAACCTCCTTTAAGCAGCATATTGTGCAGAGAGAGACTCCGTTGGTTTGGTCATGTTGCCCGTATGGATAATTATAGATTGGCGAATAGGGTTATGAACAGTGTGCCTAAAGGCCTCAGAAAGAAGGGGAGACCTAGGATGCGGTGGGCAGACAATGTCAAACAGGACCTTGTTAGAATTGGTGTGCAGTGGCCGGATGCAGCAGATGTAGCTCAGGACAGATATGCTTGCAGAATTAAACTGCGCGGTCTGGTTGGACCTCCGTAGCCCATGGCTGCTTGAGGATGATGATGATAGTATACATAAATGGTAAGGCAAAAAAAAAAATGTCAATTCCCTGAACTTGAAAGTCTTAACCTAGTGTCTTGATTACTCATTGTGGTGAGAGACATCTGCGTTGTTTTCTGTACTATTTTATCTCTCAGCTGTGCTGTTGTGCACTTAATGGGCGAAAATGGCCAGGGGACAAAAACCTCGGGATGTCAGAGTCTGAGGTGGGAAAAGGGGATCCACAAGACCAAGATTATTTCACCTGAATTCCGCAGGTCATTTTCTTGGATTTCACAAGTGCACACGACTCTGGCAACAAACAATTCGTGATAATAATCGATCCAATTAGTCATAAATATGTGCAAATACTGTATGTTTATAAATAAAAGGTTATATTTCGAAAGTTTTATTTAATTTTTTCACCTAAAAAGTAGATTTTTACTATATAGGAGATATAGAGATATTATTTAAATGAGTGCCGTCCCATGGCCGAGTGGTTAGCGCTCTTGGCTACTGATCTAAGGGACCTGGGTTCGAGCCCCGGGTAAGGCATGGCTGTTTGTGTCGTTTTTCTGCTGGGGGCCTGCCATCCTCCAGACCTTCTACTATGGCATATAAACTGACAGGCTCCTGTCAGACCTCTGTGGCAAGCAGCTGCTTGAGGGGGGATTTGTTTTTATTTTATTTACATTGGATCGTGTGAGCTCACAAAAATCTGCATCGTGTGGGCCCACTCACAGAAATACTGAGCGTGTGCAGTTACCGTTCACAGCAAACTGGAGCGTGTGCAGTAACTGCACACGGTCCAGTTTGCTGTGAACGGTAACTGGAGCGTGTACAGTTGCTGTACACGTTCCTGAGGTCCTGCCATCCTCTCAGACCTTCTACTGTGGCATATAAACTGACAGGCTCCTGTCAGACCTCTGTGGCAAGCAGCTGCTTGAGGGGGTATTTATTTTAATAATAATATAGAAAATCCTGATGCGAAATTGAAGACAAAGAAACTGATTCTTCTTTCCGTCATGGGGAGAAAGGGGGAAAGGGGGGGCGGCCAGTCAATAGGCGCTAAAATACCTAACGTTCCCAGGTCTTTCCCACTCAGTCTTCGATGAGAAAGGAGACACCCATTGGCAAGGAAAGGACGCCGTCCGTTGGAAGGAATGATAAGCCGTGTCCCCGTGTGTAAAAATGTCTGAACTGTACCAAAAAAAGATTAGATAACTTTGACGAGATGCTTCCCCAATTTTCTGGTGAGCAGCCAGAAAAAGGTAAGGTTGGGGTTGGCTGGCTCCAGCACCAAGCTTCACCTTTTTATTAGGGTGCAGTAGGGAGAAAATCCATTGTTTATTTTTTAAACTGTGTGAGTAATGAAGCGACTCAGTGGAGAACTTTTTTTTTCTCACACGAATCCGAACTGAAAAGAATTTGATTTTTTTTCTTCTGATGTTGTTCCTTCTTCAAATCACTGACAGCTAACGAAATTAATTTGAGTGATTTTATTGTTGAGGCTAAAAGATTACAACCGAGTTATTTAAATCTATTTTTTGTAATATCAATTGTCTTTTGGAACTTTTTAGTAAAATAAGTTTCATATTTGTTCCATCCAGAAAGCACTTTATAGAGACTGTCTGTGATATAATTATAGAGGAGGTTGTGGGGACCGAGTTGTTTTTCCTATCCTGCCAGAGTTAAAAAAAAAGTCACAAATTGTATCCGTGAGATTTTCGCCGCTTCTCCTCGGTTTACGTCACTTGGAAATGGAGGCTCTACGATGGTGGTCGTCATTTGAAATGCAGCCATCTTGTCCACCCTCAACGAATGGTATTGTCAGCAGACTGCTATCTTAACGGCTCCCCGAATGTGTCTCGTCGGCATTGGGGGTCGTTGTGACGCTTGAGCATAAAAAAAATAAGTTTTCTCTTTCATTTCTCATTTTTCTTTTTATTTGTAATCTCTTTCTCTTCTGAAGCAGATCTCCAAGGTCATTTAGAAACAGAGAATGAATTTCTGCTGAGCTTCATCTCACTGCTTCATTCAACAGTTCCTTTCTTCATCCTGTTGACCCCCCCCCCCAATTCGCAACGGATCTCCCCCCTTCTGCATTCCACTGTGGTGACATAACTCGCTAATGCACTCCTTTTTCTCCCCTTCCAAAGTCCCTTTATTAGTGCAATACATCTGTCCCGTTGATAAATGCCGCCAAATATCCTTCCACCCCCAACAAGATGAAACAGCCGACCGAGCCGGTCTGCGTCTGGTAATGGTAATTAGACAGAATATTTGTTCTCCTCCTCCTCCTCCTCCTCTCCAACCTCCACACTCCCTTTCCGCAGCCAAGTGATGCGGAGATGTAATTACTGCTCTTCCGCATCTTGGAAGCTGAACTGATGGTGGCAACGGGTGAAAATAATAAGAGAAAATAAAAAAAGAAATAAACGAAGCCAAGAACCAAAAAAGGAATCACCCGACTTTTACTGCAGACGATGGCTTTACGACATTCCGAATGTTGGCGGCATACCAAAGACGAAGGAAAAAGATTCTGCTGCTCCTCCCCCTCATCTTTCTTCCTTCCCTCCCATTCTATCGGAGTTATCAGTGCATGATGAAAGGGCAGAACGATGTTAACCTCTCCTCCCAACCTATCAACTTAATTTTTTTCAGTTTTTAAGTTGGAAGTTTTCACTCATCTGGAATTTTGTGCCCAGGATTATTTCCCAATGAACAAATGAACACAACAGGTGAAGAAATGGTGGGGATGAAAGATAAATCTTCTCGTCACGAGACAGTTATGCCGTCGTCAGCAGACGGATGATTGTGAGACGCAGCAAAAATGAAAGAGAAAAAAAAAGGAAATGTTTGAAATTGTATTCAAATGATTTTACAGACGCGCTAGCCTGATGTGAAATATTTATTAATGACCCTGCAGCCTGTCATTGACGCCTGCATACCAAACGGAATAATCCTGTCTGCTTTGTCACGTGATCACCCATCTTGGGGTCACGACGGAATCGCTTCAAGAGAGAGTACTTAAAAGAACATTCAGATACTGTCTGTTGGTGATGTTCCTGTGGGAGGAAAATTCTGCGCTATAGAGCTATTTGCATTGCTCTACGCTGGGCGGCACTCTTTTGCACACAACACATATTCTGATGGGATAATTGATCGCGTCACAAAGGTTGGGTTCGGTTGTTTTACCTCTGATCGGCACTTTTTTGCACACCATGGGCTAAATGGCCAGGTCACATGGACCCCGAAGGCTCAGAGAAGGTTGGAGGAGGGGACCCACTGGAACAGCTGTTGAGAGACAAATGGTAGCCTCCCGTCAAGGCCATCCAGCGTGTTCTTTAACTTTGGGTTGAAACCTCTGAGCGTCACTTTTTTGCACACCATGGGCTAAATGGCCAGGTCACAAAGGCCAACCAGCGTGTTCTTTAACGTTGGGTTGTTTTACCTCTGAGCGGCACTTTTTTGCACACAATGGGCTAAATGGCCA
Organism: Ryuthela nishihirai; assembly: GCA_038380435.1. Lineage (NCBI taxonomy): Eukaryota > Metazoa > Arthropoda > Arachnida > Araneae > Heptathelidae > Ryuthela > Ryuthela nishihirai. The sequence goes on along the minus strand of JAWZYU010000019.1, from coordinate 64,353,815 downwards.
GGTCACATGGACCCCGAAGGCTCAGAGAAGGTTGGGGGAGGGGACCCACTGGAACAGCTGTTGGGAGACAGATGGTAGCCTCCCGTCAAGGCCATCCAGCGTGTTCTTTAACGTGCACAGGGTTTGGCTCTGCCGCACACGGGGCCACGGCTTAACGTACCATCCGACGGACGGCGGCCTTTCCAAGCCCATCGGTGTCTCCTACTGAACGTGGGCAGGGCGGGGAATTTTGAGGAGATAAACCTCAACGCTGACCCAGCTGGGACTCGAACCTGGGAACTACAGATTACGAGCCTGGCGCGCTACCGACTGAGCCACCTCCGCCCCGCGTTACAAGGACTACAAGGCTCAGAGTGGTAGGCTTCCTCTTCTGGTAAATTCATAAGGATATAGTGGTAGGCATTCTCTTCCGGGAAGTTTAGGAGGATGTAGTGGTAGGCAATATTTGCCAACTTGCTTCTCTCTGATTATTTATTTATTTATTTAACATTACACGCCTCTGGGGTGTTTATTGAACACTTCTATCTCAAAGCAATTAAAAAAAATGATATACTCAGAAAATGTTAATGCAATAATAACATTACAAAAACACTTAGAAAAATACACAATGTAAAAAAAAAATCTTGTATATATGACAAAAATAAAACCAAGGAAGAAAATTCTTATATATATATACAGGGTGTCTCAAAAATATAGGTACAAACTTTTAGGGGAGGTACATAACATCTAAAGGAATGAGAATTGCATAGGAACCCATAACCGGAAACGTCACCGTAAGTCAATAGGCGGCGCTGTTCATCAGTGCGCTAGAGGGGAAATTTCGGATTTCCTCATTCGAGCGGTAGTCGGCTGACGAAGAGCATGCAAAGGTATTCGAACAGGGAACTGGCAGACATGCACTTAGTGTATGGAATAGCCGAGGGCAACGGACGAGCCAATGTATCAAGAACGCTTCCCAGACAGACATGCACCGGGCTACCGTTTGTTTGCGCGTGCGCATCAAAATTTGGGAGTTATTCCGGTTATGGGTTCCTATGCAATTCTCATTCCCTTAGATGTTATCTACCTCCCCTAAAAGTTTGTACCTTATTTTTGAGACACCCTGTATATATAAGAAACTTCTGTCATATATATATACGTATATGAAAGAAAGTTAGAAAATGTTCTTTGGCTGAATCAGATATTTATATCCTTTAGACATAAAAAACGAAATCGAAGTCCAGATTTATACTTATACTCTATTATATAGCATTGATTCCGGAAAGAAACCATTTAATAGTTGGAAGATAACTAATTTAGAAGTACCGGAATTCAAAATATTTTGTTAGATTTCATTTGTAACGAAGTGCTTAAAAAAAACGTTTCTTCTGGCTTCATCATACTTTTCACAATTTAGCAACACATGGGAAACAGTCTCTTTAACTTTACAGATGTTACACAAATCGGATTGGCTCTTCTTGATTTTAAAAAGGTAGTTATATGGCCGAGTGGTTAGCGCGCTTGGCTACTGATCTAAGGGACCTGGGTTCGAGCCCCGGGTAAGGCATGGCTGTTTGTGTCGTTTTTCTGCTGAGGTCCTGCCATCCTCCAGACCTTCTACTATGGCATATAAACTGACAGGCTCCTGTCAGACCTCTGTGGCAAGCAGCTGCTTGAGGGGGGGATTTGTTTTTATTTTATTTACATTGGATCGTGTGAGCTCACAAAAACCTGGATCGTGTGGGCCCACTCACAGAAATACTGAGCGTGTGCAGTTACCGTTCACAGCAAACTGGAGCGTGTGCAGTAACTGCACACGCTCCAGTTTGCTGTGAACGGTAACTGGAGCGTGTACAGTTGCTGTACACGTTCCTGAGGTCCTGCCATCCTCTCAGACCTTCTACTGTGGCATATAAACTGACAGGCTCCTGTCAGACCTCTGTGGCAAGCAGCTGCTTGAGGGGGGATTTATTTATTTTTTTTTTACAAACGAAGTTCCTTTCACTTGTTAAATTTGTGGCGACCTCTTCAAGCGATTGTGTCCCTGCTCCTTCACCCTCCGACTTCTGTTCCATTTACTCACGTGCGGAATCTTGCACACCAACACTGTTCAAGTCTCGAAGTGAGAATTCGATTATCGTCATTGTTTCACATAACAGAGCAAACAACAAACGGACACGAGCTCTCGTTCAGTTGCGTGGGAGGCATTGGCACGAAAGTAGCTCATCAGGTAGTCGTCATGGAAACGGGGAAATGGAAGCCGAAAGTGGCTAGTCTCGTTACAGAAAATCCTTAATCACCTGTAAGAGAAGATAGAGAATTTGTCATCATCATCATCCTCAAGCAGCCATGGGCTACGGAGGTCCACCCAGACCGTGCAATTTAGTTCTCCAAGCATATCTGTTCTGAGCTACATCCTCTACTACTACTCTGCACAATATGCTGCTCAAAGGAAGTTGCCGACTCCTTTCTCTAACCTCATCATTAGTTACAAAGTTGAACCACCTAATACCCAAGATACTGCGTAAGCATCTAGAATCAAAAGCATCTAGTTTCCTGTTATCTTGTTTACACAGCGTCCAAGTTTCACTACCATAACTAACCCTAGAAAGAACCAAACTATTATACAGTCTAATTTTAGTCTTTAGGTGTATACGCCTATTTCTCCACAATCTCCATAGATTCTTAAAAGTCCCGGCAGCAATACCTATTCGTCTGTTAATCTCATGCCGCACATCACCATTATCTGTTACATAGCTCCCAAGATAATTAAACTGTGACACCTGCTCAAGACTGCAACCATTCAGATTAACTGAATCACAGCCTACCTGACCAATTTTCATCACTTTAGTTTTCTCTCTATAACCAAACCTACTCTACTACCAGTCTCATCAACAGCTCGAATGAAAGAGTTCATCTCATCAACATCATTTGCCAAAAGGGCTAAATCATCAGCATAATTTAAATCAGAAATTTTCGTATCTCCAGCCCATTTAAGGCCAAAATCTTTCCCTTGAAGTGAATTTCGCATAACATAATCAATAACCAAGCTAAAGAGAAAAGGAGACAAAATGCACCCTTGTCGAACACCAGAAGTAATGCTAAACCAATTGCTACAAGCCTTACCAACTCTCACACACGACTCAGTGTTATTATAGAGAGCTTTCATTATGTTAACTAACTTGTCTGGTATACCATATGATCTCACAATCAACCACAAATTATGACGATCGACAGAGTCGAAAGCCTTTTTGAAATTAACCATGCTAGCAACCAAAGATTTCTGAAACTCTAAACATTTCTCAAGAATCTGCCTTAGCGAAAATATCTGATCCACACATCCCCTACCACTTCTGAATCCACATTTCTCATCACACAATTGACTGTCAACCAGATTCTTAATTCTATTAAGCACAATCATGGAAAGAACTTTATCTGGAACAGAGAGTAGGCTGATACCCCTATAGTTATCGCAAGAACTGCGATCACCTTTTTTGAAAATAGGGATAACAATAGCTCTGGTAAAATCTTTAGGAACCATGCCTTGATCATAAAAGATATTCAGAATTTCAGTCATCTAAGTGGTAACCGAAGTATTCCCAGCTCTGAGCATTTCTGTAGTAATTTCATCTACCCCTGGGGATTTGTGTAGTTTCAGTTTAGAAACAGCCAAAATAACTTCAGATTGTGTTATAGGGCCAACATTAAAGCCACCAATGCATCTATCATCATTGCAAATAATAGGAGTAGAACTAACTACATTGTTTAGAACATCACTGAAATGCTCAGCCCACCTAGCCATGACAGAATCCTCACCTTCTATAACCTTACCTTGTTTATCCTTCAATCCCTGTATACCTGTTCGTTTTCTACCACACAAAACATACACCATCTGGTACAGCTCTCTGCTGTTGTTCTGTCTAAAACCTAGAACAATCTCTTTTCTTGACAGAATTCAAAATATCCTGAAGTTGTCCATAAAACCTATCCTTCTCATCCTCATCGGCATCCTCAGTGGGGGCATAACAGCAGATAACATTCAAGTCTTTAACGCTTGTCTTAAATTTTGCTGTAAGAAACCTTTCATTAATGCACTCATATCCTAGAAGAGCATCATTAGCGTGTCTGCTGAGAAGCAGACCCACGCCTTGGTGATGCTTATTGTCGTCCCTCCCTGAAAAGAGAAATTTAAAATTATTTTTAAGGATCTGACCTTTATCTGTCCATCTGGTCTCTTGCAAGCTGAAAATATCTAAAATATAACTGTGGAATTCTTGTGTGAGGACATCAAGAGAAAAAGCTCTGTGCCGAGTCCTCACATTGCAACTACCTATGGAGAGAAAATGGTTAGTGGGATGTTTAAAGAAACTATGTTTATTGAGAGAGGGAATGCCGACAATATCAAACAGCCCCCTAATCGCAGACATGGGGCAAAGACCCGTTCCCCCACTACTAAAGGCTGAAGCCATCTACACTGGAAGACTTCCTCCAATGTAGAATTTGACGATGCCAATAGAAGCAAAGAGTTCAGGTGCCTGCGATGACCTCTGCTCAGGATTATCCACCAGCTGATAAACATATCCTGTGAATCTATTCACTTGGGGCTGTCAACCCACAAAGAAACAGAAAACACAGCGGAAGATTTTCCCTCCACAGAAGCCCACCAGTGCAGCAAAATCAGGATCCATAATCAAGCTCAGAGCCATATATCATTTCAGTCCAGAGGGTTTATATGGTCAGCACCAGGACCCTGTGTGGTTGACCACTCCTCAGCAGGGTTGAAAAAAAAAAAAATAGCCATAATTGTCCAGATCAGTAGGCCACACTAATCTGGCAGCCCTCCCCTTCCGTTCACTTCCACAAGAGAGTATCTCTTTTGAAAGGTACTAACGGTCTGCACCACGAGAAGGCGGGGTCGGACATTAGGTGCTAGGCCTGGCCGGTTCTATGCATCATCACAGGGGATTGGTGCATAGCTCTCCTTCCAGTGACTTCTTTTCGGCGGAAGATCACGAATTTGCACCAATTGCAATTTCTTTTGAGCAACAGTTTTATCGGTCGCGGGCGGTAGGAATGGCCAAGTGACGAGAGCCCCAAAGATTCAGGACTGGGTGTATAGAGGCTCCACTAGAGATGGAAGTCTCTCATCGAGGCCTCCAACGTATTCTCCGCTATGCATAGATATTGACTCTCTTGCATATAGGACCACGGATTAACATCCCATCCGATGGATATCGGTGTCCTCTTTCTCCCGAGGGCAGACCGAGAGATAACGGAGATAATCCGGATGAAGGCGCAATTGGAACATCTGATTCAGAGTCTGACACAACTCGGCCAATTTCCTTCCCTTCTGAACAGGAGAGAGTTTTCGCTCATCGAGGTTCCAGCGCACCCTTTCCGATTAATATTTTTGCTAATTGGTAATCCGCTCACCCTCATGCTACCCTCGGTTTTTTGAAAGCGAGCAACGATGGAGTTGGGAAAGTCGTCGGCGATTCGATGAGACCGTACTTCTCTGATACTCATTAGCGAACAGGGGCGGGGGTGGCTCAGTCGGTAGCGCGTCAGGCTCGTAATCTGTAGTTCCCAGGTTCGAGTCCCAGCTGGGTCAGCGTTGAGATTTATCTCCGCAAAATTCCCCGCCCTGCCCACGGTCAGTAGGGGACACCGATGGGCTTGGAAAGGCTACCGTCCGTCGGATGGGAAGTTAAGCCGTGGCCCCATGTGCGGGAGAGCCATACCCTGTGCATGTTAAAGAACACGCTGGATGGCCTTGATGGGAGGCTACCATCTGTCTCCCAACAGCTGTTCCAGTGGGTCCCCTCCCGCAACCTTCTCTGAGCCTTTGGGGTCCATGTGACTTGGCCATTTAGCCCATGGTGTGCAAAAAAGTGCCACTCAGAGGTAAAACAACCCAACGGTAAAGAACGCGCTGGATGGCCTTGACGGGAGGCTACCATCTGTCTCCCAACAGCTGTTCCAGTGGGTCCCCTCCCGCAACCTTCTCTGAGCCTTTGGGGTCCATGTGACTTGGCCATTTAGCCCATGGTGTGCAAAAAAGTGCCACTCAGAGGTAAAACAACCCAACGGTAAAGAACGCGCTGGATGGCCTTGACGGGAGGCTACCATCTGTCTCCCAACAGCTGTTCCAGTGGGTCCCCTTCCCCAACCTTCTCTAAGCTTCGGGTATCAAGTGACCTGGCCATTTAGCCCATGGTGTGCAAAAAAGTGCCGCTCAGGGGTAAAACAACCCAACCCATTAGAGAACACGCTGGATGGTCGATGATTTGACCAGTTGGTCCCCCATCTGTCTCCGAAAGGCTGTCCAGTGGACACCCTTTTCTGAGCCTTTAGAATCACAAGGACTCGTTTAAGTCCCAATTTACAAGAGCAATTAGCCCCATTGTGTGCAGAAAATGCTACTCAGAGATAAATACTCGCCCCCCCCCCACACTACGCAATGACAAATGTTCAGGACTATTTTTATTTCCTCCTTGTAATAATATTTTCTTCTTGTCGTATATCACCGCGAGCAAGGATAAGGTCACGACCTCTCTCTTACAAAAATCTCCTGAACGGCCGATCACCAACTTGTTGCCCTGGAAGTCACGTGTTGAGCATCCATTAAGAGCACGTGCAGGACGTGAAAGCCGATAAGCCCCACGGAGAGCGAATTGATCGCGGCTCCTCCCTCTCTCAGCCTCTATCATCCTCTCCTCTTCCTTTCGAAGCATCCGACGAATTAACCTTTCCTCGACCTTGACCATCACGGGGCGCAGTCTCCTTCGCTGATCCTGCCGAAGAGGAAGTATTTGCTGTGCACGAGGAAGATGCTGTTTCGACGCCCCCCCCCTCTTCACATTCCCCCCGAGTCAATCGGCAAACTTTCTCCGGTTTTCCATCTGCTCCTGGGTATCCCTCTGCCCATCACGTGCTCCGTCTTCGTCGAGCTCTGATGACGAGGCAGGAAACGCCGCTGCGATGATGACGTCGTTAAGCCGACCTCTGAGTCCTTCTCGTACGATTGGATGCTTTTTACTTCCTTCCGTTGTCACCCCCCCCCCTCGCCCTACATGGCAGCAGTGCACGTGCTTATAGGTGACGATGGAGACAGACTTCGGCACCAAATGTTCTTCAGGAGGTACTGAATGAATTGGAAAGAAATTCTTTCTCAGACTCGTTTGAAAAAAAAATGAAGCTCCAATTGTATTTTCGTCTGCTTCTCTCCAACGTTTTTTTTTTTGTTTTGTTTTATCGGAAGAATGAAAAGCTCTTTTTGGACTTCGATGAGCGTTAATCAAATGGTGCGATTTCTATTTTCCAATTCTTTTATTCGTTTCAATTCTACCGTTAAAAGTCTCTTTATTTGGAGACAGACAAAACTTTTTAAAAGTATCATGAACAAACAGACTGTAATGACCGGGGGATTGGTAAGGATTGGCTCTCTGTTCCCCACGGGAGTAGTTGTTGTTGTTGTTGTTTTACCTCTGAGCGGCACTTTTTTGCACACCATGGGCTAAATGGCCAGGTCACAAGGACCCCGAAGGCTCAGAGAAGGTTGGGGAAGGGGACCCACTGGAACAGCTGTTGGGAGACAGATGGTAGCCTCCCGTCAAGGCCATCCAGCGTGTTCTTTAACGTGCACAGGGTATGCCTCTCCCGCACACGGGGCCACGGCTTAACGTCCCATCCGACGGACGGCGGCCTTTCCAAGCCCATCGGTGTCCCCTACTGACCGTGGCAGGGCGGTGAATTTTGCGGAGATAAATCTCAACACTGACCCGGCTGGGACTCGAACCTGGGAACTACAGTTTACGAGCCTGACGCGCTACCGACTGAGCCACCCCCGCCCCACGGGGGTAGCAAGAAACTACTTTTTTTTTTCTGTTTTGTTTCGAGGGATAAAAATTCTTTTTTGGGTTCATTAATCATCTATCAAAAAGTGCGATTCGCGTTTCATGAATCATTCCTTGGTACGAATTTCTACCGTTTAAGGACTGCAGTTTTTGAAAATAATAATAAAAAATAAATAAATACCCCCTCAAGCAGCTGCTTGCCACAGAGGTCTGACAGGAGCCTGTCAGTTTATATGCCACATTAGAAGGTCTGTGAGGTTGGCAGGACCTCAGGAACGTGTACAGCAACTGTACACGCTCCAGTTACCGTTCACAGCAAACTGGAGCGTGTGCAGTTACTGCACACGCTCCAGTTTGCTGTGAACGGTAACTGCACACGCTCAGTATTTCTATGAGTGGGCCCACACGATCCAGGTTTTTGTGAGCTCACACGATCCAATGTAAATAAAATAAAAATAAATACCCCCTCAAGCAGCTGCTTGCCATAGAGGTCTGACAGGAGCCTGTCAGTTTATATGCCAGAGTAGAAGGTCTGAGAGGATGGCATGACCTCAGCAGAAAAATGACACAAACAGCCATGCCTTACCCGGGGCTCGAACCCAGGTCCCTTAGATCAGTAGCCAAGCGCGCTAACCACTCGGCCATGGGATAGGTGCTATTAAAATCTTACTGTTCACTTTTTTCCAAATGTTCCGTTAGTTGTAATATTCACCGTTAAAGGGCACTAAACTCGAAAAATACAAAACCTTCATCTGTTCGAAAACGAGCATTTCGTGTTCTTTCGGCCGTTCGACTTTTTATTTATTTCGTGTTCGCTGTTTTGTGCACGCGCTGCTGCTAGTGAATTGATAAAGGAGAAGGACCAGTCGGTGTCATCCTCAATTGGACCTTCATACGCGCATTTTCATTCCGGTGATGAATCATGATCAGGTTGGGTTGGGTTGTTTTACCTCTGAGCATCACTTTTTTGCACACCATGGGCTAAATGGCCAGTTCACAAGGACCCCGAAAGCTCAGAGAAGGTTGTGGGAGGCGACCCACTGGAACAGCTGTTGGGAGACAGATGGTAGCCTCCCGTCAAGGCCATCCAGCTTGTTCTTTAACGTTGGGTTGTTTTACCTCTGAGCGGCACTTTTTTGCACACCATGGGCTAAATGGCCAGTTCACAAGGACCCCGAAGGCTCAGAGAAGGTTGTGGGAGGGGACCCACTGGAACAGCTGTTGGGAGACAGATGGTAGCCTCCCGTCAAGGCCATCCAGCGTGTTCTTTAACGTGCACAGAGTATGTCTCTCCTGCACACGGGGCCACGGCTTAATGTCCCATCCGAAGGACGGCGGCCTTTCCAAGCCCTTCGGTGTCCCCTACTGACCGTGGGCAGGGCGGGGAATTTCGCGGAGATAAATCTCAACGCTGACCCAGCTGGGACTCGAACCTGGGAACTACAGATTACGAGCCTGGCGCTCTACTGACTGAGCCACCCCCGCCCCTAATGATCAGGTGTGATCATCGCCATTTTCACTCATCAATTTGGCCTTTTGAAACGTGGTTCGTGACTTTTGGTGCTTGGCTGCAAAAGGTAAAAAGAAACAGACAAAAAACTTGTGAGGAGCGAATGAGGCGAAGAAAAGAATTGGAAAATCAATGGAATCGTGCTAAGTTAGTTAAGAACATTCTGTCGTCTGAGTTGATTCATGCCGTGGGTGGGGTGTGGGGGGGGATCAGTGAAAGAATAGAATCGTGTGATCATTTTAAATTGCATTTGAGCGAATTGCTTTAAATGACACTAAAAAGAATGGTTTTTAGATGGTGCGGACTTAATATTTTCTATCTGTAGTATCTGTATTAGTCTATCTGTAGCCTCTTCACGAAACAAGAGCCAAGATCTTTATCCGATCTTCTGGAGCAGAGATAAAAATTGCGTCCCTTTCTCTCTCTCGAGGCTTCTGACGAGAATCGAGTTCTGATCGATGCTTCTCGTCTTCCCTCCCTCGGATCATCGGTTTCGTAGACCATAACAGGGCAGACGATCTCTCTCTCTCTGTGTTTTATCTCTTCGTCGAATCCCTCACCTCTCCTTCCCGCGTTTTCTTCGCTTCGGATGCTGCGAGGCCCTTCTCCCGCCAAAACCCATTAATGGCCACCGCGCGCCATTTGCTTCCTGTTTATGGGAAATTAATGGGCGAGTCGCGTTTTCGCGTGCGCTCGAGCTGCGGCAAGAAAGGTAACGGCGCAACAGTGTTAAGGCGGCGCTGGGGGTATGTTGATGGGGAGGGGGGAAGGAGGGAGGGGAGGGGCTGGTCTCGAGAGCTCGGCTCACTTCGGGCTCAGCGTGGGTTGCGAGCAAACAAGACCAACATCTGCTAAATGGTTTTTGGCTGTCCCCTTCGGAAGCATCGACTCTACTGCAATTGGCTCGGCTGCAGAGGAAACATGAAACGCGCATAGATTTCGTGTCCGATTTTGGTCACGTGGATGATCTTCGCTCTTCCTTACACGTTGTCTGCATAAGGGGGATCCATCAGTCGATTCACACTCTTCTGCAATCTGTTGAATGGGAGGAAGAATCTTCTGCTCTTTGTATCCTATTTCTGCGATAAAATAGATGCTCGGGATTCCTTCAATGGCTCACTAGGAGCGACAAAGGATGAGACTGCCCAGTTCACACTTCTCGTACATAGCGTCAACTGAGCATGCCCATAGTCTCCCTATTGCTTACCCAGTTGCCACTGGATTATTTTAACCCTAGAGAGATATTTATGTCGCCAGGTCACAAAGACCCCAAGATCCTTCAATGTGTCTCATAAAGTGTTGAGGTTATGATCCTTTCCCCTGAACAAGAAAATAATCAGCAGTTCATGTCCTCTCTCTCTCTCCACTCGAAGTCACGATTTCAAAATCATCCCCCGAATTAATAAATCTTTAAGAAATTGGTTTTGGTATTCGGAATCGGTCAAAAGCAGCCACAAGTTGTATTTCCACAACTTGCATCTTCTGCGTGCATTTCGTTTTTTTTTTTTGTAAAGAATATAATTTTTATTAATAAGAGTAAAGAATGCAAATACATTTACAATTTGACCCGAAAAACTAAATAGCTTATCTGCAGGAAAATGAATAAATTATATTAAACGTAGGTCATTCAGCCACAAAAATGGTGTACATCAAATAAATCCACAAAACACAACAAACCGAATTCGGTTCTGCAGCTTCGTATGCACGTGCGTTTACCTTTACCACGTTCACTTCGACTCTGCTCCCCACTGCAACGGTGTTTAATAGCGATGACCGCCCCTGCCACTTTGCAGCACTATTTGAACTAACAAGCATTGACGGCGTTGCTCATTTTGGTGGGAGCTCACTCTCGGCGTTGCTCATTTTGGTGGGAGCTCACTCTCGACGTTGCTCATTTTTGTGGGAGCTCACTCTCGACGTTGCTCGTTTTGGTGGGAGTTCACTCTCTGCGTTGCTCGTTTTGGTGGGAGCTCACTCTCTGCGTTGCTCGTTTTGGTGGGAGCTCACTCTCGGCGTTGCTCATTTTGGTGGGAGCTCACTCTCGGCGTTGCTCATTTTGGTGGGAGCTCACTCTCGGCGTTGCTCATATTGGTGGGAGCTCACTCTCTGACTTACCCTCGTATATGCCGATGCATCGTAATCCTCTTCACAGATTCCTCCATTTGTATTTACCATCTATGTTGCAAAGTTGGGTTGAGTTGTTTTACCTCTGAGCGGCACTTTTTTGCACACCATGGGCTAAATGGCCAGGTCACAAGGACCCCGAAGGCTCAGAGAAGGTTGGGAGAGGGGACCCACTGGAACAGCTGTTGGGAGACAGATGGTAGCCTCCCGTCAAGGCCATCCAGCGTGTTCTTTAACGTGCACAGGGTATGGCTCTCCCGCACACGGGGCCACGGCTTAACGTCCCATCCGACGGACGGTGGCCTTTCCAAGCCCATCGGTGTCCCCTACAGACCGTGGGCAGGGCGGGGAATTTTGCGGAGATAAATCTCAACACTGACCCAGCTGGCAAAGTTGCAAAGAGGTGAGAGAGATTTTCCTTAAGCGGCATTTGACTAAACACAATCACAGAAGTGTTCCTCTCATTCCCACTGATCGATTATTCATTTCTTCATCAGCAACTGAATCCCGTGTCGATTGGAATCGCAGCGACACCTACCAGGAAACTCCATTAGACCACGAGACAGCCGACTCGAGATGGCTCGTGGTCCAACAATACTGGTCGGAGGTCGAGCACGTGCCTCGAACGCAATCCCCGAGACCCCCTCTCCCCCTTTTAGCGACGAGGACGTCGCAGTGCTGGGGCGCGTGCGCTTCGGTGGACCTCCGATGGCTTTTCACACCCGTGGGCACGTGAACTCCCACGTCAGTGTCAACAATGGTCACGTGTCGTCGCTGACGTAACAATGATTCAGGAGAGCGATGGTCCATTAAGGGAATGAATCAGTAAATGGGGGCGAGATTTTGATGGAGTCGATATCTGGTGGAACCGCTCCACGAGACTGGTGGCCGCAAACTGACAGAGGAGTAGTTGGGAGGGGGGGGGGAATGAAGTCGCGTGGCTGTGTTCCTCTGCATGGAAGTATTACGATCATGCTGCACTGCTCTGATCAGTCAGGGGTCGGATTGCGTTGTTCTGCCTTTGAACGGTCATTTCACAAGGACTCCTAGTGGTAAGGACCGTTGAGAAAGAAAGTTGTCAGGAGAAGCATCATTCAAAATAGACTCAGACAAACCATGTGGTTTTTGGCTTCACTCATATCTCTATTTATTGTAAAATAAATAATAAAAAAAAAATAAATAAATATTGCCTCAAGCAGCTGCTTGCCACAGAGGTCTGACAAGAGCCTGTCGGTTTATATGCCATAGTAGAAGTTCTGTGAGGATGGCAGGACCTCAGCAGAAAACACATACATTCGCGCAAAAAAGTATCCGAACGCTATGGTTGATTACAGAATTTAAAAAAATATCTGGCAATGATTTTTTAAGAAATTAGTGATCTGGCAACCTTCGTGCCACGTGACACGAAGGTTGCCAGATCACCTATTATATAGCATTCTGATCCCTGCCCTCGGTCGATAGAGGGCACCGATGGGGGCTTGGAAAGGCCAATGTCCATCGGATGGGGGCTTGGAAAGGCCAATGTCCATCGGATGGGGGCTAGGAAAGGCCAATGTCCATCGGATGGGGGCTTGGAAAGGCCAATGTCCATCGGATGGGGGCTTGGAAAGGCCAATGTCCATCGGATGGGGGCTAGGAAAGGCCAATGTCCATCGGATGGGGGCTTGGAAAGGCCAATGTCCATCGGATGGGGGCTTGGAAAGGCCAATGTCCATCGGATGGAACGTAGGTGCCCCGTGTGCCGGAGAGCCATATCCTGTTCACGTTACAGAACGCGCTGGATGGCCTTCACAGGACGCTACCATTGTCTCCTAACAGCTGTTCCAGTGAATCCCCCCCCCAACCTTATCTTCTCCCTCAGGGTCCTTGTGACCTAGGCTATTTCCCTCATTGTGTTCCAAAAAAATGGGGCTCACAGGTAAAACAACCCAATTAAATTATATTCTTTTTTTTCTGTCCTCGTGAGACACGTGGCCCAAAGGGACCGAAAAGCCTCCATGTCTCTGAGGGAGGAGACTCACCCCTGTGAACGAAAACAAGAGGAATGACCTCAACGATAATTGAATAATAATAAGAATAATCAGCTCATCTCTGGAAGACGGGTTTTGTCTACAGGGCGTCACGTGCATCATCTGAGATTTCCAGGTTCGAGTCCCCATGCTCCTGGGTTAAGATTTTCACCGCTAACTCCTGCTCTGTCCTCGGCGAGAAAGGGGACACCGATGAACTCTGAAAATCAGATCGATCATCGGAGGAGAATTTTTATGACTCCTTGCGCTCATTACTCTGGATAACCTTGACCTGGATAACCTCGTAACAGCTGTCCAGTTGATTCCTTCCTTCGCCCAACTCTGAGCTTTAGAGGTCTTTGTGACCTGGTCATTTAGCTCATTAGACGCAGAAGAAGTGCGCAAGCTCTTCTCGCGCACGAATAACTGCCCGGAGATAACTCTTCGATAGCGTCCTGAGTTTTCTTCTCTCTCCATCCTCTTCTCTTCTCAGTGGATGGATGCTCCCGCTCTCTTCCGCCATCTGTCATCATGGCCCGGAAATCTACTTTGTTACGCAAAAGCGGCATATGTAGAGTTCAAAGGTCAATGGATCTTATATAATCATCATCGTTGGAGATTTCCTCTTGCACGTGATAGAGACATTTCGTGGCTATCGCTCTCAAATCTTCACTCCCCCCCCCGACTTCCAATAAAAAAAAATGAAATCTAGATGATGCCTGTTACAACGCTGCTGATGGCGTTGGGAGGGAGGGAGGAGGCTCGCGTGGTGTCGCAGCTGTATTCCCGTAATGAGAAGTAAATAGAGGCTGTGGATGCTGAGTCAGGTTCAACTTGGCGGGGATGACCAGCTGGCGCTTTCATATGGAGATGGCAGGAGACGGCTAATCTGGCTTTATGGCCGCCATAAATCGGTCACCTCCGGTGCCCAGCTGGGACGAGTGACGTCAGGCCACGCGCCCCGACCCGTGTGTTTGGACAGGGATAAGGACATGAGCCGCTATCCGCCATTTCGTAGCGAGGCAGTTGATCTAACTTGCTAATCAATAATCACAACAAGGATAGCTTGTTAACAGCAAAAGCCATAGACGTGGAGCTGCGAATCGGACTCTTTACGATCAGAGTACGGAAAAGCTTATTGGGGGGGGGGGTAATTTTAATGGGGGTTATAGGACAAAGATTTAAGAAACAATATTTTGTAGACTCCAGAAAAAGTAATCTTTTTCACATTGCCTATTTTTATGGTGACGTAAATAGGATATTAATAGCCGTCCCGTGGCCGAGTGGTTAGCACACTTGGCTACTGATCTAAGGGACTGGGTTCAAACCCCGGATAAGGCATGGATGTATGTGTCGTTTTCTGCTGAGGTCCTGCCATCCTCTCAGACCTATTTGGCATATAAACTGACAGGCTCCTGTCAGACCTCTGTGGCAAGCAGCTGCTTGAGGGGGTATTTATTTTTATTTTAAATAGGATTGTGACCATGGATACTGTCTTACGAATAAGCAAAATTAATATTGGTTAGCACTCTTTTTTTAAAAAGGACTCTTTTTACATCCGGTCGATAGAAATAATTTGTCTTTATGGGCGCACGAGCCTGTCAGGAACACGTGCTATAATGCTGTTCGAAGAACCGAAGAAAAAAAGCCCTGAAAATCGTCCGTTTCGCACAGTTTTTTAACCGTCTGTGCTGTAAATAGAGAAGTCGAATCTGGCAGCGGTTTTGTTTTGCGCGCAAGGTGGCGCGCGAGTGCTATTGATTGTCTCATCGCCGCTACTGTTGCCAATAATAGCAGACGCAACAATTACATTGCGGCGGATTTCCGAAGTAGAAAAAGCGGAATGAAAACTTCAAAATGGGTGGTAGTTGGGAAACTTTTAAAAAAATTTGAAAATCGAAGGTTTTAAGAGCCCCCCCTTTTTTTTAAACACACGACTTGTTTTAAAAAAGAAAATAGTGAAAGGGGCACGTTTCTTGTGTTTGAACGAAAAAAGGCTCTCTTCGTTTTTTACTGGCTGTTTTTTTTCTGCAATGCAATCGCCGAATCATTAAGATGTTTATTTTTTTCGTCATTATTTCAGAAATTCGAAAGATTGACGCTTTTGCAACAAATGACAAGGATCCGTCTGCCATTTCTACGGCTCGTGCTTTCGAGAAACAACGGGAAGGAAAAAGAATGGCTTCGAATTAAAAAAAATTTCCCTTTCTTTATCTGCCGCTGAATTCTTTTTCTTTTGTATATTGGAAAAGATCTTTTCCTACATTAATTCCTTTCATTGAGGAATCTTTTTCGCTTTGTAGTGGTTTCGCTTGCAATTTCTGGTTGGGAAATACGAGAAGCTCAGGATCTGTGCGGTGAGATGCTTAAAAAAAAAACAATCAGTGTTACAACTTTCACCTGTGAGAATCACCACTATCTTACTTATTTCTGGGGCGGGAGTGGCTCAGTCGGTAGCGCGCCAGGCTCGTAATCTGTAGTTCCCAGGTTCGAGTCCCAGCTGGGTCAGCGTTGAGATTTATCTCCGCAAAATTCCCCGCCCTGCCCACGGTCAGTAGGGGACACCGATGGGCTTGGAAAGGCCGCCGTCCGTCGGATGGGACGTTAAGCCGCGGCCCCGTGTGCGGGAGAGCCATACCTTGTGCACGTTAAAGAACACGCTGGATGGCCTTGACGGGAGGCTACCATCTGTCTCCCAACAGCTGTTCCAGTGGGTCCTCTCCCCCAATCTTCTCTGAGCCTTCGGGGTCCATGTGACCTGGCCATTTAGCCCATGGTGTGCAAAAAAGTGCCGCTCAGAGGTAAAACAACCCAACGTTAAAGAACACGCTGGATGGCCTTGACGGGAGGCTACCATCTGTCTCCCAACAGCTGTTCCAGTGGGTCCCCTCCCCCAACCTTCTCTGAGCCTTCGGGGCCCATGTGACCTGGCCATTTAGCCCATGGTGTGCAAGAAAGTGTCGCTCAGAGGTAAAACAACCCAACACAATTACTTATTTCTAGTGACAACAAACACTAGTGACAACTTCTACTGACACGCAAACGAGAGGTCCAGGGTTCGAATCCAGTGGAGAGATTATAGTGGAAATAATTTATTCGCAGTTAAAATCTAACTTAGTGGCATACATGGGTTGAAATAAATTAACTTAATGAAAATGTGGTGGTGTTAACAGACTTCAAAGCAGCCTCGTTGGCCTTGGAAAATGATATTTATAATGATAATCATTATAAGATCATATTAGATATTTAAAAAATATACACTAAAATCTGTTATAAAAGGTAATCCTATTATTCTTCAATGGTTGCCTAGCCACTGTGGAGTGGCAGGCAATGAGAATGCGGACAAAATAGCTAAGGATGCAATTAATTTACAAACATCTATAACTTTACCTTCATTTCTCGTAGCTCTTAAAAGGAAATATAAAGAAAAAGAAATTCAAGAACTAAATGCATATTTCAAATTTCATGCTCCAATTAATAGCAACTTTAGATATTATCTTGATGAAAATACTTCATTTTTTAAGCAATTTAATTTCAATAAATAAGATATTAGTAAAATCATCAGGCTGGGAGAGAAAGAAAGAAAGAGAAGAAATGAGAGAAAGAAATAAAGAAAGAGAAAGAATGAACTAAAGGCGATAGGTTTTTCTTCTGCTTCTATGGTCTCTTCCTTCTTGATACTCTTTGCTACTGTCGACTTTGTCGTCCCATTTGATACGGAATTTATGGATCTGAAGAAAGAAGGAATGAGAGAGAGAGAAAGAAAAGGGAAAGAGAAGGAATGAGAGAGAGAAAGAAAAGGGAAAGAGAAGGAATGAGAGAGAGAAAGAAAAGGGAAAGAGAAGGAATGAGAGAGAGAAATAAATAGAAGGAATGGGAGAAAGAAAGAAAGAAATGAGAGAAAGGAAGGAAGAGAAGAAATGAAAGAAAGGAAGAAAGAGAAGAAATGAGAGAAAGAAATAAAGAAAGAGAAGGAATGAACTAAAGGCGATAGGTTTTTCTTCTGCTTCTATGGTCTCTTCCTTCTTGATACTCTTTGCTACTGTCGACTTTGTCGTCCCATTTGATACGGAATTTATGGATCTGAAGAAAGAAGGAATGAGAGAGAGAGAAAGAAAAGGGAAAGAGAAGGAATGAGAGAGAGAAAGAAAAGGGAAAGAGAAGGAATGAGAGAGAGAAAGAAAAGGGAAAGAGAAGGAATGAGAGAGAGAGAGAAAAGGGAAAGAGAAGGAATGAGAGAGAGAAAGAAAAGGGAAAGAGAAGGAATGAGAGAGAGAAAGAAAAGGGAAAGAGAAGGAACGAGAGAGAGAGAAATAAATAGAAGGAATGGGAGAAAGAAAGAAAGAAATGAGAGAAAGGAAGGAAGAGAAGAAATGAGAGAAAGGAAGAAAGAGAAGAAATGAGAGAAAGAAATAAAGAAAGAGAAGGAATGAACTAAAGGCGATAGGTTTTTCTTCTGCTTCTATGGTCTCTTCCTTCTTGATACTCTTTGCTACTGTCGACTTTGTCGTCCCATTTGATACGGAATTTATGGATCTGAAGAAAGGAGGAATGAGAGAGAGAGAAAGAAAAGGGAAAGAAAAGGAATGAGAGAGAGAAAGAAAAGGGAAAGAGAAGGAATGAGAGAGAGAAAGAAAAGGGAAAGAGAAGGAATGAGAGAGAGAGAGAAAAGGGAAAGAGAAGGAATGAGAGAGAGAAAGAAAAGGGAAAGAGAAGGAATGAGAGAGAGAAAGAAAAGGGAAAGAGAAGGAACGAGAGAGAGAGAAATAAATAGAAGGAATGGGAGAAAGAAAGAAAGAAATGAGAGAAAGGAAGGAAGAGAAGAAATGAGAGAAAGGAAGGAAGAGAAGAAAGGAAGAAAGAAATAAAGAAAGAGAAGGAATGAACTAAAGGCGATAGGTTTTTCTTCTGCTTCTATGGTCTCTTCCTTCTTGATACTCTTTGCTACTGTCGACTTTGTCGTCCCATTTGATACGGAATTTATGGATCTGAAGAAAGAAGGAATGAGAGAGAGAGAAAGAAAAGGGAAAGAGCAGGAATGAGAGAGAGAAATAAATAGAAGGAATGGGAGAAAGAAAGAAAGAAATGAGAGAAAGGAAGGAAGAGAAGAAATGAGAAAAAGGAAGAAAGAGAAGAAATGAGAGAAAGAAATAAAGAAAGAGAAGGAATGAACTAAAAGCGATAGGTTTTTCTTCTGCTTCTATGGTCTCTTCCTTCTTGATACTCTTTGCTACTGTCGACTTTGTCGTCCCATTTGATGCGGAATTTATGGATCTGAAGAAAGAAGGAATGAGAGAGAGAGAAAGAAAAGGGAAAGAGAAGGAATGAGAGAGAGAAAGAAAAGGGAAAGAGAAGAAATGAGAGAGAGAAAGAAAAGGGAAAGAGAAGGAATGAGAGAGAGAAAGAAAAGGGAAAGAGAAGGAATGAGAGAGAGAAAGAAAAGGGAAAGAGAAGGAATGAGAGAGAGAAATAAATAGAAGGAATGGGAGAAAGAAAGAAAGAAATGAGAGAAAGGAAGGAAGAGAAGAAATGAGAGAAAGGAAGAAAGAGAAGAAATGAGAGAAAGAAATAAAGAAAGAGAAGGAATGAACTAAAGGCGATAGGTTTTTCTTCTGCTTCTATGGTCTCTTCCTTCTTGATACTCTTTGCTACTGTCGACTTTGTCGTCCCATTTGATACGGAATTTATGGATCTGAAGAAAGAAGGAATGAGAGAGAGAGAAAGAAAAGGGAAAGAGCAGGAATGAGAGAGAGAAATAAATAGAAGGAATGGGAGAAAGAAAGAAAGAAATGAGAGAAAGGAAGGAAGAGAAGAAATGAGAAAAAGGAAGAAAGAGAAGAAATGAGAGAAAGAAATAAAGAAAGAGAAGGAATGAACTAAAAGCGATAGGTTTTTCTTCTGCTTCTATGGTCTCTTCCTTCTTGATACTCTTTGCTACTGTCGACTTTGTCGTCCCATTTGATGCGGAATTTATGGATCTGAAGAAAGAAGGAATGAGAGAGAGAGAAAGAAAAGGGAAAGAGAAGGAATGAGAGAGAGAAAGAAAAGGGAAAGAGAAGGAATGAGAGAGAGAAAGAAAAGGGAAAGAGAAGGAATGAGAGAGAGAAAGAAAAGGGAAAGAGAAGGAATGAGAGAGAGAAATAAATAGAAGGAATGGGAGAAAGAAAGAAAGAAATGAGAGAAAGGAAGGAAGAGAAGAAATGAGAGAAAGGAAGAAAGAGAAGAAATGAGAGAAAGAAATAAAGAAAGAGAAGGAATGAACTAAAGGCGATAGGTTTTTCTTCTGCTTCTATGGTCTCTTCCTTCTTGATACTCTTTGCTATGTCGACTTTGTCGTCCCATTTGATACGGAATTTATGGATCTGAAGAAAGAAGGAATGAGAGAGAGAGAAAGAAAAGGGAAAGAGAAGGAATGAGAGAGAGAAATAAATAGAAGGAATGGGAGAAAGAAAGAAAGAAATGAGAGAAAGGAAGGAAGAGAAGAAATGAGAGAAAGGCGAAAAGTTTTTCTTCTGCTTCTATGGTCTCTTTATTTTTGGTACTCTTTGCTACCATTGTCTTTGTTGTCCCTTTTCATACAAAACTTATGGATCTGAAAGGAAGAAGGAATGATAGAGAGAGAAGAAATAGGAAAAAGAAAGAAAGAGAAGGAATGATAGAGAGAGAGAGAAAAGAAAAGGAAGTTAGAGGAGAGTTAGAGGGAAAGAAATAAAGAGAAGGAATGAGAGATTTCTAGAAATAAAGAAAAAAACGAATCTGCAATTCCTTCCACGTTTCATTGTTCTGAAGAATAGGAAGGTGAAATTGTCCCCCCCTTCACTCCATCCTTTTCCCGCTTACATAAATATAGCCTCTAATAGAGGGATGTCTATGATCGGGATCAAAAATGGATGAGGCTCCACACCACCAAAGCCGAGGAAAGAGGAAGATTAGCCATCATCCGTGAGCAACCCCCACCCTCCTCCCACCCTGTAGTATTTGAGTTTCATCCTCAAATTTTCTTCCTGCTAAGGTTGAGCAAGAGTATCAAGCAGATGACATTACTATTCTGATCGTTATCTCTCTGTTCTGCGAAGCGAACGGGAGGATGCAGTTGGAAGAGGAGGAGGAGGAGGAGGAAAACTTCATCCCGTGCTATCTGTGATTACCTCTGAGCGGGATTTAAGAAAACCTGAAGCAGACAAGAAAAAAAAAAACTTGGTACATTTTGATAAAAAGATGATTTTTGTTTCCCCTTTTCTTGTTTCCGTGGTCAGGGATATTTGCTGATTACTTGACTACATTTTGCAATGTTGAAAGGTTTTTTCATGTGCCAGATTATATTTTATTTTGCTTTTCAGTTTTTTTTTTTTAATTTCTTTTATGCAATTGTTAAGTGGTAACTTAAAGAGTTATGACAAAATCCAAAACGTTGGAGATTAAATGTATTTCTTCCCTGGATCCGATGTTCCCAGATTTGAGACCTCACTCTGCGATGTTGAGGTTTTCTTCCCTGGCCTCTCTTTCACTCGTGGACACATCAGTGAGCTTAAAAAGGCCGACATCCATCGGATGCGGGGTTAAGCGTGACCTTCGTGAACTACAAGGCCTCTGAGTGACGGAGATGATGAGTCATCCTTTCCGTCCCAATGTCGCTTTGGGTTGGGTTGTTTTACCTCTGAGCGGCACTTTTTTGCACACCATGGGCTAAATGGCCAGGTCACAAGGATCCCGAAGGCTCAGAGAAGGTTGGGGGAGGGGACCCACTGGAACAGCTGTTGGGAGACAGATGGTAGCCTCCCGTCAAGACCATCCAGCGTGTTCTTTAACGTGCACAGGGTATGGCTCTCCCGCACACGGGGCCACGGCTTAACGTCCCATCCGACGGACGGCGGCCTTTCCAAGCCCATCTGACCGTGGGCAGGGCGGGGAATTTTGCGGAGATAAATCTCAACGCTGACCCAGCTGGGACTCGAACCTGGGAACTACAGATTACGAGCCTGGCGTGCTACCGACTGAGCTACCCCCGCCCCCTAATGTCGCTTTGGTTGAAGTAACCAAGTACGGATTGTTCTTTTGCCGTTCTCTAGGTTGTATATTGTCAATTATTTTTGTAAATTTACGAATTTAATATTCTAAGATTTTATCGCTTTCAAGTTTTAAAACGTGATGTCACATTTGTTTTTGTTGTGAAGGTGTCAAGTTCTTTTTGCAATTTTTGTGTCGTAATCTGTAGTACACAAATTTTTCAAAAATCTTCCATTTTTTGGAAGGAAAAATTATTAGATATTTTCAATCATATTTGGATCTCTCATGAAATTCCTCCTTCGTGGGAAGAAATTATAATTATATTTATCCAGAAACCAAGCAAAATTCTTACTGAATTCAGTTCGTATCGTCCAATATCTCTACTTTCGAACGCTTTAAAACTGTTTGAAAAAATTATTTTTAAAAGACTTAATTGGCAACTAGAGGCAAAAAAATTACTACCAAAAAACGTTTTTGGATTTAGAAAACATCGCTCTTCTAAAGAATGCATTTCTTTATTATTATCTGACATTTTTTCCGCTAACGAAAGGAAAAAAAAAACTCTTCTAGCTGTTTCGATCGACCTTTCTCAAGCGTTTAACACTGTGTCAATTGATCATTTGTTACTTAAACTATGCAAAGCTAAAATTGACCACAACTTAATTTTATTCCTATCAAAATATTTAAAAAACAGAAAATTAAGAGTCAAACTAAACTCTTCAACTTCCCAAATATATAACATTACACAGGGCTTAGTAGCTTTATCAAGACTCTCTCCTATTTTATTTAATATTTATTTATATAATAAAATAAAAAATAATAAATACCCTCTCAAGCAGCTGCTTGCCACAGAGGTCTGACAGGAGCCTGTCAGTTTTTATGCCACAGTAGAAGGTCTGAGAGGATGGCAGGACCTCAGGAACGTGTACAGCAACTGTACACGCTCCAGTTACCGTTCACAGCAAACTGGAGCGTGTGCAGTAACTGCACACGCTCCAGTTTGCTGTGAACGGTAACTGCACACGCTCAGTATTTCTGTGAGTGGGCCCACACGATCCAAGCTTTTGTGAGCTCACACGATCCAATGTGAATAAAATAAAAATAAATCCCCCCTCAAGCAGCTGCTTGCCACAGAGGTCTGACAGGAGCCTGTCAGTTTATATGCCATAGTAGAAGGTCTGAGAGGATGGCAGGACCTCAGGAACGTGTACAGCAACTGTACACGCTCCAGTTACCGTTCACAGCAAACTGGAGCATGTGCAGTTACTACACACGGTCCAGTTTGCTGTGAACGGTAACTGCACACGCTCAGTATTTCTGTGAGTGGGCCCACACGATCCAGGTTTTTGTGAGCTCACACGATCCAATGTAAATAAAATAAAAATAAATACCCCCTCAAGCAGCTGCTTGCCACAGAGGTCTGACAGGAGCCTGTCAGTTTATATGCCAGAGTAGAAGGTCTGAGAGGATGGCAGGTCCTCAGCAGAAAAACGACACACACATCCATGCCTAAATCCGGGGCTCGAACCCAGGTCCGACATCAAAAAAATTTTCGATAGAAATTTTAATTTTACTAGTTATGCAGATGATCTTACTTTTTGGACATCTGAAAAACGTGAATATAATTTACAACAAAAATTACAAGATCAAATCAACAAACTTATTAAATATTGTGAAAAATGGAATCTAACCATAAATATAAACAAAACTTATATTATTCATTTTTTCAAATCTAAAAACTTTTTTCCTAAATTTGTATTAAAAATCAACTCAAGAACAATTACTCAGGTCACCCAATGTAAATTACTCGGATTTCATTTGGACTCAAAATTATCATGAAACTCACATTTAGATCACGCATATAATTCTGGTTCCAAACTTTTAAATATTCATAAATGCTTTGCTTTTAAAAAAGAGGGATCTCATCAAAAAATTTTAATTACTTTATACCAAAACTTAATCAGAGCCAAAATGGAATATGGATTAGAATTGATTGATAAACCATGTTTAAACAAACTGAAAAAATTAAACACTATACAAAACAAATGCCTAAAAATTGCTTTGGGTCTTCCAAAATTTTGTCCCACACTTGCCCTTTTGGCAGAAACAGCCTTTCCAACATTTGAAACTAGGCACTTAATACTAATTTTAAAATACTTTGTAAAATTACATCTTAAACTACCTGATCATCCCTTTTTACCTAAAATTCAAAAGACTCCCATTCTACAAATTAATAAAAGAAAACCTATTATTAAATGAATATTTTAATAAATTTACCAAAGAAGATCTTCGAGGAGACACACCAGATCCCCTTGCGGACTGGTGTTATCAACCACCTGAATTTTATACAGATATTCCTTTATTAAATTCTAAAAGTAATTCCTCTAAGCCATCATTCAACTATTTTACAACTTTAAAAAGGAAAAATTTAACAATTTTTTAGAAATTTATACTGATGGATCTTATTTGCAAGAATCTGGATCAGCTACTGCAGCTGTATATATTCCTTCATTTAAAACTTCATTGGCACTTCCAATATTAAACTTCCAATATTATATTGTCCAATATTAAACATTTCGGTTTTTTTCGGCAACTTCCTTTCAAATTTGGGCGGGGGTGGCTCAGTCGGTAGCGCGCCAGGCTCGTAATCTGTAGTTCCCAGGTTCGAGTCCCCAACTGGGTCAGCGTTGAGATTTATGTCCGCAAAATTCCCCGCCCTGCCCACGGTCAGTAGGGGACACCGCTGAGCTTGGAAAGGCCGCCGTCCGTCGGATGGGACGTTAAGCCGTGGCCCGTGTGCGGGAGAGCCATACCCTGTGCACGTTAAAGAACACGCTGGATGGCCTTGACGGGAGGCTACCATCTGTCTCCCAACAGCTGTTCCAGTGGGTATCCTCCCCCAACCTTCTCTGAGCCTTCGGGGTCCATGTGACCTGGCCATTTAGCCCATGGTGTGCAAAAAAGTGCCGCTCAGAGGTAAAACAACCCAACTCATTGGCATTTAAACTCCCTTCACACACTCCAATTTCACATGCAGAAATATTTGCTGCTATTGCCGCATTTAAATGGCTTCTGCAAAATGTTAAAAATCGCTAATTGTCATTTTTATTGATTCTAACGGAGCTATTCTATCCTTAATGCAAGAAGCTTCATACTCTTCGTATAATTGTTATATTAATTCTTTACTTAAACTAAATACAGAAAACTTAAAAGATAATAATAATCATATTTATTTAAGCTGGATTCCAGGTCATACTGGTATTAAAGAAAACGAGGAAGTTGATAAAATCGCAAAATCTGCACGTGTCTACAATACAACTACTCCCATTCATAACTTTTATATCTTAACCAAAACAGAACTAAAAAATTTAGAATTCTCTTTATCTGAAAAACAATTCAATTGCAGTCTTTTTTCAAACCAAATTTTAGATCTAACTTATCAAATAAAATTAATCATATTTTAAATTTTCCTTTTTCCAGACAGGAAGTTAAAGTCATTCTGCGATTAAGAACTGACACCATACTTTTAAATAAATCAAAATTCTATTTAAATTTAAGTGATACTCCAAAATGTTCAAAATGTAATTCAACTGAAAACTCTACTCACATCCTTTTAAACTGTGATAAATTTAATTCTCAAAGAAATTTTTTTTTTTTAATCTAGAAAGTATTGGAATAATGGATTATACCATTGACTTAATATTGAATTTTCCTGTTTTTACTATTTTGTTTCATGCTTGACTTCCTCCAAGAAACAAATATTTGGAACAAGTTATAAATAAAAAAAAATAAATAAATAAAAAGGAAGGAAGGAAGAAAGAAAAGAAAAGAACAAAAAATATTTAAAATATATATATATGAAATACATATAAGAAAAAAAGAGTTTATAAAAAAAAGAGTTTCTAAAATAAATTGAATTTAAAAATAATAATAATAATGTATGTCCACTAAATCCTAAATGGAAAAGCCCGAGGAAGGATCTCCCAATGCCTGTGACGTTTTTCAATTCAATTCAATTCGAAAAACCTATACAAAAGAATTACAGTATATCAACCTGTATATTTGTTTCTTCACTATTATATTTTCCAATTTTCATTTTTTTTTTGCTTCCTATTCATTAAATACCTGCCCCCCCCTCAAAAAACATAATAAAAGTAGCATTTTGTGTCTCCCCCCCGCCCCGGCTCTTTGGAACTGTTTCAGTCAGTTGGTGTCCCCCAACTGCATCCCTCGTGACCTTGCCCGGTCGACCTTCATTCAGCAAACGAATAATCAACAGTTCTTTTCCTCTCGGCGAACTGAATCCATCGTAATTGAAGGACAGATGACGTCACAGATGTGCTTTATCAAGTGTCGAAGCAAAACAAGAGAGAAGAAGAAAAGTCCGATGCTTGCCTCTGTGGACGAGTGCGAAACCTCCCACGACGCACTCACAACAAACCACTTCTTGTTTCTTGGCGAGGTTTGAAGTCTTCGCGGAGCCGGAAATGAGGCGAAAGTATCCGCCTTCGATGAATCGATCTCTTTACAACACATCCGGATAAAAAAAAGGAAGTTTCGTTTTAATTAATCTCTTAAATTGAGTTTAGTTTTCATTGAAACGACCAAACTGCATTCATCGTAATTTGAGACAATGATGTGTTCGTAGCTGGTTCATTATTTGAAAAAAAAAAACATTATTAAAGAGGAAGTTAACGATTGGGATTTGTGGCAGTCCCTCTGAAGATCTAAAACTGTCTTCTGTGTTATGATAATCGCTCCGCCCCCCCCCCCCCCTGCAACATTCTGTACTAGTGTTAGAATTGACTCTTATATTCCAAATTCCAAATTCAAATTTATTTTCAGTAAGTATTATCTATAATTATATTACATAAAAAATCCCACTAAGCCGAAGCTTATCAGCGGGAATGTACAGTCGCTCAAAAAAGTATCCGAACACTATGGTTGATTACAGAATTCAGAAAAAATATCTGGCAACGAATTTTTTTATAAATTAGTGATCTGGCAACTTCGTGTCACGTGACACGAAGTTGCCAGATCACTAATTTCTAAAAAAATTCGTTGCCAGATATTTTTTCTGAATTCTGTAATCACCATAGTGTTCGGATACTTTTTTGAGCGACTGTACATATATGGATTTACAGATACGATCTAGATTGCCTCAGTAGTACAAAAAATGAAGGAGAGAAAAAAAGGAATAAATGAGAAAGAAAACCGACAAAAAGATGAAAGTTTCCAAATAAAAACATCCCTTTTTCATCAACCACTGAAATAATTTTTCTTTAACATCACAATTTTTTTTTTTAAGTTAACTATTTCTCTAGGAAGCAAGTTAAATAGGTAGGGAATTTGATATTCTTTGGAATTTCGTCCGTAATTATTATAAAATTTTGGTTGTTTCAAAAAACACACAGCCTTTTTTCTAGTAAACTTATTGTGGCAAATATTTTGCTTATAGGTCTCATCAAAGAAGTTATTGATAACAGAAACAAACACATATAAACTTTCAATAGGTAAAATTTTGAACAAACTGAATATATCATCTTTCGTTGTAAGGGAATATTTAACTTCTGAATTGCACAATCCTTTTAGCGGACTAAGTTGTATTCTTTTACTTTTATTTAATTCTGTCTTATAGGCTGTCCCGTAAACTGTTATTCCATATCTAATTATAGATTCAAAAAGTGCTTTATATGGTAAAATAGTTCTCTGTGTATCAACAAACATGTTAAGTTTCCTAATTTTAAATGCTACAAATCGTAGTCTTGAACACTTCCAATTCAGTCTATTCGAAATATACGTACTTATGCAAAGATGATTTCAAAGTTTCACTTTATCGTTGCCCAGAATATGATGCTTCTGAGATCGTTTGAAATTCGAGCGGCCTGTTTTTGATATGATACATGCAGGACAAAAAAATAATTTCCTAAAAACTCCTCTTACTACTATAGGCAAGCCTTCTTATATGAGGACATATTCCACTGAGACCTAAGATAAAGGGGCTGGGGTGGCTCAGTCGGTAGCGCGTCAGGCTTGTAACTTGTAGTTCCCAGTTCGAGTCCCGGCTGGGTCAGCGTTGAGATTTATCTCCGCTGTGCCTTCGATCAGGAGAGGACACCGATGGACTTGGAAAGTCCGCCGTCCGTCGGATGGGACGTAAAACCCTGGCCCGTGTGTTAGAGAGGCATACGCGGTGCACGTTAAAGAACACGCTGAATGGCCTTGACGGGAGGGCTACCATCTGTCCCCCAAAAGCTATTCAGTGGATCCTCTTCCCCCTTCTCTGATCTCTTGGGGTCTTTGTGACCTGGCCATTTAACCCATTGTGTGCATAAAAGTATAACCCAACCCAGAGATATTGACCCTTGCATCAGAATTGCTAATTGAGGCTTGAAGGTTTTGAACGGACGCAACCATTTTTAAATGTTCGACCTGGTAATACTTTTCCTTGTCATATTCCAGAGAGGTAGAGTGTGTCGGAAGGGGGGGGGGGGAGGATCGCGAGGTCGTGTCATATTATAAAATGCATTGATACCATTACTTCCTGTTATATTTTTCTCCCTACTTCCGCGATGATCGTCATTCGTCTTCATCGATTCCCAATCGCTCTCACACCAACCCAACGTAACCCTTCTACAGACGCTGCTGCTCACTGATTGTTAATGATTCCCGTTAACGATGTCCGTCATTACTCAAGAAGCAGAGCAACCCTCCCCACTACAAATCCCCCTCCCCTTTCCCAGGACACCTCCGAAATTAGTCGCTGTCAGAAGCATCAAGTCGTCGCTTCTTTGTGCAAAACTCGGATCTGCTGTTACTTCGTTCAACGTGAGACTAGACAGAAAACAGTTCGGCATTACAAACTTCCTGGTGTCTTTAAACCATTACCAGCGAAACTGAAATTGTTACCAGTTACTCCACGTGCTTCAATTCGCTGTGAGACCACCTCCGTTGGGGCGGGGGTGGCTCAGTCGGTAGCGCGCCAGGCTCGTAATCTGTAGTTCCCAGGTTCGAGTACCAGCCGGGTCAGCGTTGAGATTTATCTCCGCAAAAATTTCCCGCCCTGCCCACGGTCAGTAGGGGACACCGATGGGCTTGGAAAGGCCGCCGTCCGTCGGATGGGACGTTAATCCGTGACACCGTGTGCGGGAGAGCCATACCCTGTGCACGTTAAAGAACACGCTGGATGGCCTTGACGGGAGGCTACCATCTGTCTCCCAACAGCTGTTCCAGTGGGTCCCCTCCCCCGACCTTCTCTGAGCCTTCGGGTCCTTGTCACCTGGCCATTTAGCCCATGGTGTGCAAAAAAGTGCCGCTCAGAGGTAAAACAACCCAACCCAACCACCTCCGTTGCTAGCAATGATGTTAAGACGCCAAGAAGTTGCGAAATGCTCACAACGCTCCACTTTTCTAACTTCGTTCTGTGTAGCCATATTGACTCAGAATTATTTTGTAACGATTTCGCCTTCGATGTTTCGAGACAGAGTTTCGTTTTCTAAAACAGATTATGCGCCTTCTCCCCCTCCCCCCCCCCTGAATGCTGTTATTACAGTTCGTCTGCCCACATCACAATGGTTGACGGTGATGTGTGAAACTTTCCTTGAAACTCAATAACATTTAAGAGAGAAAAATAATATCACCTGTTTCCGTTGTTTCAACTCTTGTCTCATGTAACTCTTCCTCGAACATCAAGTGTTCCCTGTCGTCATCAAATCTTCATCCAAAGTTACACCGTCTTCCTCATCCACAATTCTTTCCATCATCATTAATCATCCTCATCCATAGTTCCTCCATCAACAGCAGCTGCTTCCGGTGAATTCATCTCCTAAGCTTCACTTATGTCCGATCCCAATTTCTGAGCTGAGGCTGATGTTAATGCCCAAAGTGTCAATCTTTTAACAGGAAGATTCAGAATTCGGTTTGCCACACTGACTGCAATAAATCTACTTAATAAATTATGAGCGAAGTCTGAATCCTCAGAATAATCGAGCTCAGACATCTTCAAATCTTGATTTATAATCTCAGGGTCATCTGATTCAGCAGCCATCTTTATTACCTCTTCGACTCCGTCAGTGATTGACTCTTTAAGTTTCGAAAGTGTAGAGACGAAGGCTTTCCAGGAATTTAATTCCATCCGAAATTTAAGTCTCTTTATCTTAAAAGTACTTCTCAATTGCTTACTTGATGTGGGGCGGGAGTGGCTCAGTCGGTAGCGCGCCAGGCTCGTAATCTGTAGTTCCCAGGTTCGAGTCCCAGCTGGTCAGCGTTGAGATTTATCTCCGCAAAATTTCCCGCCCTGCCCACGGTCAGTAGGGGACACCGATGGGCTTGGTAAAGGCCGCCGTCCGTCGGATGGGACGTTAATCCGTGGCTCCGTGTACGGGAGAGCCATACCCTGTGCACGTTAAAGAACACGCTGAATGGCCTTGACGGGAGGCTACCATCTGTCTTCCAACAGCTGTTCCAGTGGGTCTCCTCCCCCAACCTTCTCTGAGCCTTCGGGGTCCTTGTCACCTGGCCATTTAGCCCATGGTGTGCAAAAAAGTGCCGCTAAGAGGTAAAACAACCCAACCCTTACTTGATGCAGTCTTTAACATTTCTGATTAAATTAAATGATTTCGATTTCTTCGGGAATTTCTCTTGTATCATTCGGCCGCAGAATCCCGAAATCTGCCAGAAATAAATATTTAATTCATGATGAGAAAGAAGTTTTTCTCTCCAGTTGTATCCTTTTTTTTCTCTGCCGAACAGATCAAAAGTATCGAAACATTTCGGTTGAGGACATCCCCTCGACACGCAGATAGGATCGTTTGCTGCGCTCAGAATCTTCGCGCCTTAAAATCTAGGAATGTCGATTTTTTCACTCAAATGGTAATGAGATCAGAGCTGCACCGCCTCAACCATCACTGTGGTCAAGTTAGATACTGCCTTACCTCCAATCTATCTATGTATAGATATGTATTGATACATTGTCGGTTCCTAGGGTTGGTAGAATATAAGTGATTCTCGGCGCCCACAGGTAAAGACGTAGACTTTGGTTCGTTCTGTATTGGGCTTTCGACGTTGGAGAATTGCAGCAAGATAACTAACTCCAAGTTTAAAACATTAACAAAAGGTTTATTATGGAAAATGTATACAGAGTCTCCCCGAGCACTGACGCTGACTACTGGCTAAGTTGGCTGCAAACAATCATATTCAGATTGCTTAACAGGCTGCGACTCTACGCACCTAACAGAGGAAAACCTATACACCGAGCAACTCTATGTGTCTGTCTAGCCAGTATCTCATTCAGAACTCCCTGACTATCTCACGGCCCTCCGACCTTCGGCGCTGACCTCCCTGTCTCACGGGATGGTCATTTGGCATCACGCTCCTTGATCCATCGAGCTGGGCCGGAAAGGCGGACCGATCACCGACGATCAGGTACAGTCGCTCAAAAAAGTATCCGAACACTACGGTTGATTACAGAATTCAGAAAAAATATCTGGCAACGATTTTTTTTAGAAATTAGTGATCTGGCAACGATTTTTTTTAGAAATTAGTGATCTGGCAACCTTCGTGTCACGTGATTACAGAATTCAGGAAAAATATCTGGAGCGTGTACAGCAACTGTACACGCTCCAGTAACGGTTCACAGCAAACTGGAGCGTGTGCAGTTACTGCATACGCTCCAGTTTGCTGTGAACGGTAACTGCAAACGCTCAATATTTCTGTGAGTGGGACCACACGATCCAGGTTTTTGTGAGCTCACACGATCCAAAGTAAATAAAATAAAAATAAATCCCCCCTCAAGCAGCTGCTTGCCACATAGGTCTGACAGGAGCCTATCAGTTTATATACCAAAGTAGAAGGTCTGGGAGGATGACAGGACATCGGCAGAAAAACACCACAAACATCCATGCCTTACCCGGGGCTCGAACCCAGGTCCCTTAGGTCAATTGCCTAGCGTGCTAAACACTCAGCCACGAGACTGCCTAAATAAATACCCCCTCAAAGGGGGTGAAAAAACACACTGAGGCCTTTTTTACACTTTTGAAGGAGGATGTTTTGGCGGAAAAGGATTTTATCCAAAATCCATATTTCAGATAATTGGGGAAGAACCGATCTGAGGCGAGACGAAGATTAAGAACTAGGTCAGGAAAGATTTACTCATGGAAAAATGGTTTAAGTAAGGGGGGACGGAGTACAGGAGGGGACAAAAAAGTATCCAGACGCTACAGTTGATTACAGAATTCAGAAAAAAATATCTGGCAAAATTTTTTTTTAGAAATTAGTGATCTGGCAACCTTCGTGTCATGTGATTACAGAATTCAGGAAAAAATATCTGGAGCGTGTACAGCAACTGTACACGCTCCAGTTACCGTTCACAGCAAACTGGAGCGTGTGCAGTTACTGCACACGCTCCAGTTTGCTGTGAACGGTAACTGCACACGCTCAATATTTCCGTATATTTTAAAAATATATTATATATCTTATATATTTTTCCGTTAATTTTCTCAATATTACCTCTAGTATGAATTTTAAAATTATTTTTAAATGAATTTAAAAAAATTAAATGAAATAATTCAGAACTCTACTTTTTAAAAAAAATTAGAAATAAGAAATTAGAAATAAAAATAATGGAAATCAACTATATACTGAAATATAATATTATTCGTGTACATCAATTAGGTTATACAATAGTTTGGTTCTTTCTAGGGTTAGTTATGGTAGTGAAACTTGGACACTTTGTAAACAACAGGAAACTAGATGCTTTTGATTCCAGATGCTTACGCAGTATCTTGGGCATTAGGTGGTTCAACTTTATAACTAATGATGAGGTTAGGCAAAGGAGTTGGCAACCTCCTTTAAGCAGCATATTGTGCAGAGAGAGACTCTGTTGGTTTGGCCATGTTGCCCGTATGAATAATTATAGATTGGCGTATAGGGTTATGAACAGTGTGCCTAAAAAACCCTCAGAAGGAGGGGGAGACCTAGGTTGCGGTGGGCAGACAATGTCAAACAGGACCTTGTTAGAATTGGTGTGCAGTGGCCAGATGCAGTAGATGTAGCTCAGGATAGACTTGCTTGGAGAACTAAATTACGCGGTCTGGTTGGACCTTCATATCCCATGGCTGCTTGAGGATGATGATGATGATGAATAGGGTTATGAACAATGTGCCTGAAGGCCTCAGAAAGAGGGGGAGACCTAGGATGCGGTGGGCAGACAATGTCAAACAGGACCTTGTTAGAATTGGTGTGCAGTGGCCAGATGCAGTAGATGTAGCTCAGGATAGACTTGCTTGGAGAACTAAATTGCAAGGTCTGGTTGGACCTTCATAGCCCATGGCTGCTTGAGGATGATGATGATGATGAATAGGGTTATGAACAGTGTGCCTAAAGGCCTCAGAAAGAGGGGGAGACCTAGGATGCGGTGGGCAGACAATGTCAAACAAGACCTTGTTAGAATTGGTGTGCAGTGGCCAGATGCAGTAGATGTAGCTCAGGACAGACTTGCTTGGAGAACTCAATTGCACGGTCTGGTTGGACCTCCGTAGATCATGTCTTCAAATGGATTTTGTTTGTATGCTTCCTCTATATGCCCATTGCCTCGGAACGATTGAACTCTAATTTCAAAACGTTAACTGTAATATTGACTACTACCTCTAGTGTAACTGACTATATAACTGAAGAATAGTGACAACTATTCGTGTTATTGATTGAGAATATTTACTTTGTCATGATCATATTATTATCAGTATCATCATCGATATCATCAACGTATGAGCCTGGACAAAAGGTCCGCTCCCATTAACATCCCCATTTGAGACTCTAACCAGGAAATCTGAAGTTGCGAAATGGGCACCGCGCTGCCTGCCTCCGCGAGCGGCAACAAGGATCCTCCTCCTCCGTAATCAGAGCAGTCGTGCTGGGTGGGGTCGCAATTCACCTTTGACCTCTCACAATTATAACCTTTTGCCGCTCTAACGTTAACCGCTTATTGCAAGACATTCGGTCCGGTTGCAAAGCTTCTGAGGGTGGAAGATCGCACTTGAAAAACCCCACCGAGGAGGCGGGGGGGGGGGGGGGAGAAGCTCGGGCCCGCCCTTGTCCTGACGCGCCTTGATACGCGAGACTGTTGTCTGTGTCCGATGACTCTTTAATGAAATTCGGTCCGAGCACTAAATGGCACGCGGTGAATGCTTCTCACGTGGAACGAGTTGCGTTTATTGGAGAGTGGGCGAGAGGGATGTTGCCATAGGAACAGCATGCATCCTCCGGATCACGTGGGTAGACACACCTGGGGTCGACATGTCTCGGAAATGGGCGATTTAATCGACTCCAGAAGAACAATTTAAGGAGAAAAATATTTAAATAGATGGAGATTGTATGACTTAGAACGGAATGAAAATCGCCACTGGGGGTTTGAAGGTATCGTCTGAATTAGAAATTAAGAAATTGAAAAAAAAACTCTTTTCATTCGAAGAAGGTGTGTCGTGAGGTGACCTTCAGTCCGCTTTCGAAAAGAAGTTTTTTTTTGACTGTCAACTGAACCTTTTGTGCTTCAAAAAAAAAAACTGTTTTCTCCAAAGGAACAGGCTGACTATCCAGAGAATTGGTTCCATTGATTTCTATGTAGAAGTTGAGGTAAGGAAAGTCTTCACAGAAGTCGGAATCTTCTGCGGTCGATTGAAAAACCATCTCCCTTTCAATATTTATATTTCCCATCTGCAGTCGTAACAGTTAAACGGGACTTGCCCCCCTCCCCCTCCCCTCCCCTCCGCCTTCATTTATCTCGAGAAAACGCTTTTCAGATCGACCTAACCCCGACCCAATAATATTTCTATCATTTGGCGATGAGATCATCCCTGTGCCTCCTCCTCCTCCAAGTGTTTCTCCCACTCCATAGATATCCTCAGGGAGTAAGGGGAGAAGGGGGGGGGGCAGGGGAGAATTTGATGGATGACCATAATAGAGGGTTGGCATTTGCAAGAGGAGTCGTAGGGAGGGGCGGGGGGGAGCAACACCCTCCTCCAGCAGCAGTGCATGCAGGGATGCGATCCTTTGTACCGACTTTGTGTGAAGTGACAAACGGCATTCGGACGTCGCAGCATCGGTTGCCATCCGTCACCTCTGTTGGGAGGGTAGAGAAGGTTTCTACCCACTCTCTCTTTCTTTGCGTCCATTTCCCTCCCTCTTCTTAGTTCTGAGCGTTTATTTGCCTGTCACCTCCCATCTCTTATCTCTCTCCTCTGAGCATTTGCCTTTCTTTATCGTCACTCCACGTGACGCATACGTTTGCACACACCTGGCTATCGGAATAAAAGGGCTTTTGCTTCGCGGAGGCAGGACGCTCGCTCGTCGGGAGATGCTTCGGGTCGGGGCAAGATCGGTATCTTTCGTAGGGGGAGGAGGGGCAGTTGAAGAAATCTTATTTTTATTGTTCCGAGAAGAATTCCGCCGTTTGGTCCAGATTGATGAGGAAAATAATACTAATAAATAAATCCCCCCTCAAGCAGCTGCTTGCCACAGAGGTCTGACAGGAGCCTGTCAGTTTATATACCATAGTAGAAGGTCTGAGAGGATGGCAGGACCTCAGGAACGTGTACAGCAACTGTACACGCTCCAGTTACCGTTCACAGCAAACTGGAGCGTGTGCAGTTACTGCACACGCTCCAGTTTGCTGTGAACGGTAACTGCACACGCTCAGTATTTCTGTGAGTGGGCCCACACGATCCAGGTTTTTGTGAGCTCACACGATCCAATGTAAATAAAATAAAAATAAATCCCCCTCAAGCAACTGCTTGCCACAGAGGTCTGACAGGAGCCTGTCAGTTTATATGGCATAGTAGAAGGTCTGAGATGATGGCAGGACCTCAGCAGAAAAACGACACAAACAGCCATGCCTACCCGGGGGCTCGAACCCAGATCCCTTGGATCAGTAGCCAAGCGCGCTAACCACTCGGCCATAATAATGATAATTTATTTCATGCAGAGGGTTACAGTGAAGCCAAGGTACAGGTAATTTTGGAGAACAAAAAAGTTATTGATGAAGTTTGGGCAACCTGAGAGACAGAAATATCTTTTCTTTAGGGTATGGACACATGAAAAGCTGTTTCAGCGATTTAGCGTTATTAGCAAGGCATTTTAAGACGAAAACGTTACCAAAGCAGAGTTGATCTCACAGCGAGGGTTGTTCAAAGAAACTTCGCAATGGTTAATAACTCTAAATAGTTTTCTGTTCAAATTTTCATTCCGAAAGAGTTTAAAATAACAAAGAAGTCTGGAATAAGATTTTTTCTTGATTTGTAATCTTTTTATGATGTACAATCGGTCAAAAAAATATCCGAACCCTAGGATCGATTACAGAATTCAGAAAAAAATATCTGGTAACGATTTTTTTTTAGAAATTTGTGATCTGGCAACCTTCGTGTCACGTGATTAGAGAATTCAGGAAAAATATCTGGAGCGTGTACAGCAACTGGAGCGTGTGCAGTTACTGCACACGCTCCAGTTTGAACGGTAACTGCACACGCTCAATATTTCCGTGAGTGAGCCCACACGATCCAATGTGATGTGAACATTAACCGCAACCGCTCCAGTTTGCTGTGAACGGTAACTGCACACGCTCAATATTTCCGTGAGTGAGCCCACACGATCCAGGTCTTTGTGAGCTCACAGGATCCAATATGCTGTGAACATTAACCGCAACCGCTCCAGTTTGCTGTGAACGGTAACTGCACACGCTCCATATTCATTGCATTATATATTCATACGCATTATATATATATTAGAAAAATATCCGAACACTATGGTTGATTACAAAATTCAGAAAAAATATCTGGCAACGATTTTTTCAGAAATTAGTGATCTGACAACCTTCGTGTCACGTGACACGAAGGTTGCCAGATCACTAATAAATTCAGAAATATTTAAAAAAGCAAAAAAAAAAAATTGAGATTCGGGGATTAAAGCCAAAAATACAGAAATAGAATTTTGTCCCAAAATGCGTTTTTAACTTAAAAGATCCTAAGTTTGCCATTTTATTTCTGAGAAAGATGATAGAAATATATATATATACACCCCTCTCAAAAAACAGTTTGCCACGGAGGTTTGACAAAAACCTGTCAGTTTAATACGCCATAGTAAGTCTGTGAGGATGGCCTCATTGGAAAAACAACACAAATAGGCAAATTAAATTTAAAGTAAATATTAGGAGACGCATGTTGAGTTACCTCAGAACGGTGCTTTTGTGCACGAGGGGGGTTCAAATGGATGAGTGATAAGGACCTCAAATGCTCGGGGATCCGTTCGAACTCGCACAAGTTTAGCCTTAACTGGCTTTGGGAGCTGCAGCAGGTATGCTTCGTGCAAGAGCAAATTCAGGCAGTGGTCAGCAATGACTTTAGCTAGAAGCAACTTCTAGGATTCTGTCCTATGCGTTGTAAATGAATGACCATTTGGTCAGGCAAAGCACTGGGCGACTGTTTGTTACGAGACGGATGAAAGTCTCTGGTCAAGCTCATCCATCGTGTTCTTTAACGTGCACAGAGTATATCATCGTTGTCTCTTTCCTTACAGAGGGTAGAGCAAAGACTACTGGGCAATGTCTCAACCCAGCCAACCACGGCAGAGATCCAACGTTGAGTTTGCTTACCTCTGAGCGGCACTTTTTTGCACACCATGGGCTAAATGGCCAGGTCACATGGACCCCGAAGGCTCAGAGAAGGTTGGGGGAGGGGACCCACTGGAACAGCTGTTGGGAGACAGATGGTAGCCTCCCGTCAAGGATATCCAGCGTGTTCTTTAGCGTGCACAGGGTATTGCTCTCCCATACACGGGGCCACGGCTTAACGTCCCATCCGATGGGGGAGGGGACCCACTGGAACAGCTGTTGGGAGACAGATGGTAGCCTCCCGTCAAGGCCATCCAGCGTGTTCTTTAACGTGCACAGGGTATGGCTCTCCCGCACACGGGGCCACGGATTAACGTCCCATCCGATTGACGGCGGCCTTTCCAAGCCCATCGGTGTCCCCTACTGACCGTGGGCAGGGCGGGAAATTTTTGCGGAGATAAATCTCAACGCTGACCCAGCTGGGACTTGAACTTGAGAACTACAGATTACGAGCCTGGCGCGCTACCTACTGAGCCCCCCTCGCCCCATTTCGCCGTATAGAGTCAGAGATATCGGAACACATAGGAACAGAATTGAACGTCTTCAACTCTTTCAAATATTTCCTTAGCATTTTTTTTCACGTGCATTAATAAGTGAATAATTTATGCAGATGATGCCAATGCTGGGATTGTTTTTTCAGAAGCAAAAAAAAAAAATCAGCGAAATCCCAACCAAGTTTTTGTCAAACGTTTTGTTGTTTAATCTCCTCTCTGCATTTGATTAAAAAATAGACGAGGGGCATTTATTTTAATTATATGTCATTAGAAATGAAAAGAGAAAGAGTAAGGACCACGACAGAAGAAAAATGTTTCATTCCTGTTTTTAATTAAATCGAGGATGTGTTATTTTTGTCTCTTTCTCATTGCAACGGAGACTATGCTTAATCTTCGGAGAGAGAAGAGGCGAAACTCTGAGAGAAATTATTGATGATTATCAGACGCAGCAGCATCGAAGAAGACAAAAGAACCCCTGCGCCATTTAATAACACATCCTCACACCCTCCACGCCCCCCCCCCTCTCAGTACTGTGTACCAGCGTGCCAACCCTAAAGCACAAACAAACATTTTTCTTTTCCTTGTTGTTGTTTAGCGAAGGCTCGTGACAAACTTGCTCTCGTTTGTCCCCCCCCTCCCCCCACTTTCCTCGATGAATCCGACAGTTACCCTGATTAAATATTTATTAACAGGATTAAAAGGCGATTTAGCCATCGCAATGCCAGATTCCATCCAGAACCTCGTGGGCTCAGAATTTAATTAACTCGGCTCCTAATGAATCTCTCTAATCACGAGGTCTACAGAGCACGTGACACTCAAAGCACTGCGGACGATGGAATTTTCGCTGAACAACGTCGATGAACTTGGTCGGCATCGTCAGAACGGCCGCCGCCATTAATTGAAGCCCCTCGTCGACGCAGAGGACGCGCCTGGACATCGGCTACGTTCGGTAGTTGAACCCTTGAGCCTCTCTCCATCCTCCGCCCCCCTGTCTCCATCCCCTCTTTCGCTCAGGATGCCTCTAAAGTCGTTGGACTGCATCCGAGGAAGGTAGTGAGGCGCGAGATGAAGTCAGTGCGTGTTGTTGCATCCTGGTCAGCTCTCTTCACTCTGTCGCGCGCAGTATCGATTTCTGTCTTAATTATCGTCATTATCGTCATCGTCATCGGAACCTGCTTGACCTTTAAGAGCCAAAAAGCACCTGCAACAGAGTCAATCGGCGTTGGAGAACTAAGGTCAAAATGCTAATGACTCCACGAGTTCTGAGTTGTCTCCTTTGGGCGAGGTTAAACAGAATCAATTCTCAAAACTTTTTAATCGTTTCGATAGAACATGAGTAGTAGCATAAATGACAGTTCTGGCACAGTAATGGGGGCTCGAGAATTCTATGAAAATTCAAATTCATTTTCAGTAAGTATTATCTATAATTATATTACATAAAAAATCCCACTAAGCCGAAGCTTATCAGCGGGAATGTACATATATGGATTTACAGATATGATCTAGATTGCCTCAGTAGTACAAAAAATGAAGGAGAGAAAAAAAGGAATAAATGAGAAAGAAATGAAGGAGAGAAAAAAGGAATAAATGAGAAAGAAATGAAGGAGAAAAAAAAAGGAATAAATGAGAAAGAAATGAAGGAGAGAAAAAAAAGGAATAAATGAGAAAGAAATGAAGGAGAGAAAAAAAGGAATAAATGAGAAAGAAATGAAGGAGAGAAAAAAAGGAATAAATGAGAAAGAAATGAAGGAGAGAAAAAAGGAATAAATGAGAAAGAAATGAAGGAGAGAAAAAAGGAATAAATGAGAAAGAAATGAAGGAGAAAAAAAAGGAATAAATGAGAAAGAAATGAAGGAGAGAGAAAAAATGAATAAATGAGAAAGAAATGAAGGAGAGAAAAAAAGGAATAAATGAGAAAGAAATGAAGGAGAGAAAAAAGGAATAAATGAGAAAGAAATGAAGGAGAGAGAAAAAGGAATAAATGAGAAAGAAATGAAGGAGAGAAAAAAAGGAATAAATGAGAAAGAAAACCGACAAAATGAAGAAAGTTTCCAAATAAAAACATCCCTTTTTCATCAACCACTGAAATAATTTATCTTTAACATCACAATTTTTTTTTTTAAGTTAACTATTTCTCTAGGAAGCAAGTTAAATAGGTAGGGAATTTGATATTCTTTGGAATTTCGTCCGTAATTATTATAAAATTTTCGTTGTTTCAAAAAACCCATAGCCTTTTTTCTAGTAAACTTATTGTGGCAAATATTTTGCTTATAGGTCTCATCAAATAAGTTATTGATAACAGAAACAAACACATATAAACTTTCAATAGGTAAAATTTTGAACAAACTGAATATATCATCTTTCGTTGTAAGGGAATATTTAACTTCTGAATTACACAATCCTTTTAGCAGACTAAGTTGTATTCTTTTAATTTTATTTAATTCTGTCTTATAAACTGTCCCATAAACTGTTATCCCATAACTAATCCATGGAAAAAGGTATGGGGGATGAGGGAAAAAGTATGTTTCTTGTGGTTTTTTGTGAAAATATGTGTGAAAATTAGAAAAAAAGGGGGTGATTTTTAGCATGTGAAAAACTAATTTAAGTTTTTTTGGGGAGATGAGGTTTAAACTATTTTCACATGCTAAAATCACCCCCGTTTTTTCTAATTTTCACGCATATTTTCACAAAAAACCACAAGAAACAGACTTTTTCTCTCATTCCCCATAACTTTTTCCATGGATTTTCATAGATCTCTCGATCCCCTTTTACTGTGCCAGATGGGGCGGGGGTGGCTCAGTCGGTAGCGCGCCAGGCTCGTAATCTGTAGTTCCCAGGTTCGAGTCCCAGCTGGGTCAGCGTTGAGATTTATCTCTGCGAAATTCTCCGCCCTGCCTCACGGTCATGTAGGGGACACTTATGGGCTTGGAAAGGCCGCCGTCCGTCGGATGGGACGTTAATTCGTGGCCCCGTGTGCAGGAGTGCCATACCCTGTGCACGTTAAAGAACACGCTGGATGGCCTTGACGGGAGGCTACCATCTGTCTCCCAACAGCTGTTCCAGTGGGTCCCCTCCCCCCAACCTTCTCTGAGCCTTCGGGGTCCACGTGAACCTGGGTCATTTAGCCCATGGTGTGCAAAAAAGTGCCTCTCAGAGGTAAAACAACCCAACGTTAAAGAACACGTTGGATGGCCTTGACGGGAGGCTACCATCTGTCTCCCAACAGCTGTTCCAGTGGGTCCCCTCCCCCAACCTTCTCTGAGCCTTCGGGGTCCATGTGACCTGGCCATTTAGCCCATGGTGTGCAAAAAAGTGCCGCTCAGAGGTAAAACAACCCAACGTTAAAGAACACGCTGGATGGCCTTGACGGGAGGCTACCATCTGTCTCCCAACAGCTGTTCCAGTGGGTCCCCTCCCCCAACCTTCTCTGAGCCTTTGGGGTCCATGTGACCTGGTCATTTAGCCCATTGTGTGCAAAAAAGTGCCGCTCAGAGGTAAAACAACCCAACCCAACTGTGCCAGAACTGTCATTTATGCTACTACTAACATGGCCGGTTCTTCTCTTTATAAGACTTGATATTGGTGTCATTAAGATAAAAGTAAATGAATAAAAGGTTTAGGAATCACAATGATTATTGTATGTAATTAATTGCAAAACTATGAGACGTAAACAAAGGACTGCTTATTGGACGTCCTTAACGTGAAATTTGAACATTTCCTTTGTAAATCGATAACAGGAAGCGAGCGAGTGAAGAGTATTTAAATGAGGCTGTAAGAGGCGTTAATGAGTGTCCACGTGTGCAGGTTAAAGAAAACGCTTGGTTATCCTTGACGGGAAGACCCATCTATCTCTTAACAGCTGTTCTCTGTCTTGTATCTTAACAGCTTTCGATTATCTTACATGTTATTATTATTCAGAAAATTCATTAAAGACCAGAAATAGTACATAGCTTGGAAAGAGTGTCCCACAAATGGAAGAAAAGACTTAAAGAGAGAGGCAGTTATTAAAATAATTTATACTGGCAACGATTTTTTTAGAAATTTGTGGTCTGGCAACCTTCGTGTCACGTGATTACAGAATTCAGGAAAAATATCTGGA
The DNA here is from genome assembly GCA_038380435.1 of Ryuthela nishihirai. NCBI lineage: Eukaryota > Metazoa > Arthropoda > Arachnida > Araneae > Heptathelidae > Ryuthela > Ryuthela nishihirai. The sequence continues at coordinate 64,312,082 of JAWZYU010000019.1, read as the reverse complement.
GCGTGTACAGCAACTGTACTGTCGCTTAAAAAAGTATCCGATATACATGACACGAAGGTTGCCAGATCACTAATTTCTAAAAAAATCGTTGCCAGATATTTTTTCTGAATTTTGTAATCAACCGTAGTGTTCGGATACTTTTTTGAGCGACTGTACACGCTCCAGTTACCGTTCACAGCAAACTGGAGCGTGTGCAGTAACTGCACACGCTCCAGTTTGCTGTGAACGGTAACTGCACACGCTCAATATTTCCGTGAGTGAGCCCACACGATCCAGGTCTTTGGGAGTCACACGATCCAATGTGCTGTGAACATTAACCGCAACCGCTCCAGTTTGCTGTGAACGGTAACTGCACACGCTCAATATTTCTGTGAGTGAGCCCACACGATCCAGGTCTTTGTGAGCTCACACGATCCAATGTGCTGTGAACATTAACCGCAACCGCTCTAGTTTGCTGTGAACGGTAACTGCACACGCTCAATATTTCTGTGAGTGAGCCCACACGATCCAGGTCTTTGTGAGCTCACACGATCCAATGTGCTGTGAACATTAACCGCAACCGCTCCAGTTTGCTGTGAACGGTAACTGCACACGCTCCATATTCATTGCATTATATATTCATACGCATTATATATATTAAAAAAAGTATCCGAACACTTATGGTTGATTACAGAATTCAGAAAAAATATTTGGCAACGATTTCTTTAGAAATGAGTGATCTGGCAACCTTCGTGTCACGTGACACGAAGGTTGTCAGATCACTCATTTCTAAAAATAATCGTTGCCAGATATTTTTTCTGAATTCTGTAATCAACCGTAGTGTTCGGATACTTTTTTGAGCGGCTGTACGTGACTTCCTCTTTCTGCGACTTGTTTGAGCTTTGCAAGTGGCCGAAGAACTTTCTCCGTTTCCGGTTGCTGTCAGCGAATGGAGGAACCTTGTCTCTTCTGTCCATCGGCCCGTCCATCAGCATGGACACGGGGCTGAGTCGGGGAGAGACGCTGCCAGACTCCGGACCACCCTGACGCAACGGAGACAGCGGATAATTGGAAGCGGCACGTGAAAGCAGTGACGGATGACGTCACGGCGCGAATCGGAAAGTGCGGGAGTTGTGTCTCGTGGATCTGGCAAGCGGCTAGAGCCACTCTCGACACCGTTGGCAACTTGCCAGAGTTTCTCCCCCCCCCTCTCCACCTCTTGCTGCCTCTTGTCGCCCGCGATCGGGTTTGTTGGGGTGGAAGACGACCCAGATGCTCGGGAGGAGGAGCTCTGATAACGGGTGATCGGAGAGAATGAAAGCACGATGGCTTTTTATTTTTGGGCTTCACAAGGTGGCGAAAATTAGGTGGGGCGGCTAAAGAGGAAAGGGAAGATGTAGAGGGGGGGGGGGGAAGCACGTGACTAGCGGTGCGGAAATATTTTGGGAATTTTTTGTTTATATGTTTGTAAAACAGAGCGGCTGTGTTTGCAAATGGAGATAAAGGTATGTGTGGGTTTTGGGATTTGGGGAAAGGAGAAGGTTTTATAAAGGGAATCTTTTTTTTTTCCCTCTGTTTTCAAACAAAGTGGTGTTCAGAACTTTTTTTTATCTGTTGCAGAAATGCAGGCCTAAAAAAACCGGAAATCTCTTTGACTGTTTCAGAAAGAAAACAAAATCTTTTTAAAGACTGGATGATTTCTGCTTTTCGATAAGAGGGAAGTTAAGGAGAGGAAATATTTATGAAAGTATTTTCAGTTCAACGAAGAATTTTTTTCGTCGTGTTTGAATAAGCACTCCGAACTGAAATTGTTTCAGCCTCGAGAAGTGGTCTTTCTTTTGATTAGAAAATTCGGTCACTTCTTTCGCTGAAGAACTTTTAACATTTTAGATCGTGTGGGCTCACTCACGGAAATATTGAGCGTGTGCAATGAAATAATGCAATGAATATGGAGCGTATGCAGTTACCGTTCACAGCAAACTGGAGCGGTTGCGGTTAATGTTCACAGCACATTGGATCGTGTGAGCTCACAAAGACCTGGATCGTGTGGGCTCACTCACGGAATTATTGAGCATGTGCAGTTACCGTTCACAGCAAACGGGAGCGGTTGCGGTTAATGTTCACAGCACATTGGATCGTGTGAGCTCACAACGACCTGGATTGTGTGGGCTCACTCACGGAAATATTGAGCGTGTGCAGTTACCGTTCACAGCAAACTGGAGCGGTTGCGGTTAATGTTCACAGCACATTGGATCGTGTGCAGTAACTGCACACGCTCCAGTTTGCTGTGAACGGTAACTGGAGCGTGTACAGTTGCTGTACACGCTCCAGATATTTTTCCTGAATTCTGTAATCACGTGACACGAAGGTTGCCAGATCACTAATTTCTAAAAAAATCGTTGCCAACTATTTTTTCTGGATTCTGTAATCAACCATAGTGTTCGGATACTTTTTTGAGCGACTGTACAGTCACCAAACGCTCTCTCTATGCACTAGGTCACGTGCTCTAAAGAATGAACGGACTCCTTCACTAAAATGGCCTTGACCTTCTTCTAAATGTTCTGCTTTTGGGTTTATCATTAGAGATAATCTTGCGTGTGGATTTCGGAAAATATGCACAGGGACAACATTTGCGTTTTGAGTTTTGTGAAATGTTCTAGCGAAACTTCTACCTTACTTTAAAGATATGATTTCGGCACAACAGAATTTCATGCTCTTGATCTTAATTTTTTTTTTTTCAGCTTGACCTCTGACCCTCTTACGAACACTGCGGAGTCCCCTCCAGAGGGCAACACTTCAGGTGAGTGGACACAGACGATAATGTTTTTTCATTTAGCGACAGATTGTTTTCCCTTCAATTGACAAAATAACTAGACAAAAAAATTAACCTACGTTTGATTTGTACAATACCTGTAGATCATAATCTAGCTTTGTTAATGTGTGTTGGCAGAATTTTTTCGTTTGAATGATGAGAAAGAATTTTAATGACTTAATCGGTAGGTGCCCGACTTTGTTGCCATCTATATTAGAGAAAGGCACCTGGGTTGAATCCCTGATAATGCTGGGGGCGGGGGTGGCTCAGTCGATAGCGCGCCAGGCTCGTAATCTGTAGTTCCCAGGTTCGAGTCCCAGCTGGCTCAGCGTTGAGATTTATCTCCGCAAAATTCCCCGCCCTGCCCACGGTCAGTAGGGGACACCGATGGGCTTGGAAAGGCCGCCGTCCGTCGGATGGAATGTTAAGCCGTGACCCCGTGTGTGGGAGAGCCATACCCTGTGCACGTTAAAGAACACGCTGGATGGTCTTGATGGGAGGATACCATCTGTCTCCCAAAAGCTGTTCCAGTGGGTCCCCTCCCCCAACCTACTCTGAGATTTCGGGGTCCTTGTGATCTGGCCATTTAACCCATAGTGTGCAAAAAAGTGATGCTCAGAGGTAAAACAACCCAACGTTAAAGAACACGCTGGATGGTCTTGACGGGAGGCTACCATCTGTCTCCCAACAGCTGTTCCAGTGGGTCCCATCCCCCAATCTTCTCTGAGCCTTCGGGGTCCATGTGACCTGGCCATTTAGCCCATGGTGTGCAAAAAAGTGTCGCTCAGAGGTAAAACAACTCAACGTAACCCTGAAAATGCTGAAGACTTTGAACATATCAGATGATATTACAGATTCCCTCTTCCTCCCCAAAACTCACAAAGGTTACATTCCACTATTTAGCGAAAATATTTTCTTAAAAATACTGGAACGGCGTTTTTGTGCTTTCAGATCTAATTAATTCTTCGACCCCCTGCCCCCATAAGTAAATATAAATAAGTACCCCCTCAAGCAGCTGCTTGCCACAGAAGTCTGACAGGAGCCTGTCAGTTTATATGCCAGAGTAGAAGGTCTGAGAGGATGGTAGGACCTCAGCAGAAAAACGACACAAACAGCCATGCCTTAACCCGGGTCTCGAACCCAGGTCCCTCAGATCGCTATTGCCAATGTTAACCCACTAATCGTCATACTCTATAAACTAATCGGATATTTTCTAACACGAATAGACTGTTTAGAATATTCTTTTAAAGTTTTTGCCATTTTTCAGATTTATCGCCCCCTAACGGTGAAAGTTTAAACGATAGGAAGATTTAGAAAGTGTGCGAACATTAATATTTGATTAGTTTCTATACAGCCCATAAAGAAATTGTCATTTTTTTTTAATTGAAAAAAACAACAACAAAAAAGATGATAAATATGAAAACAAGGGATTCTTTTACGAAAAACGATCTAAAAAGAATCCAATTCTAAAAAGTAAAGTTATTTTCTGATATTGTGCAGTCTGGGAGAAAAAACGATCTAATCGTACTGAAGCAGGTACCGTTTGCGGATGCAAAATTTAAAAGAGTTGGGTTGTTTAGGGTTGTTTTACCTCTGAGCAGCACTTTTTTGCACACCATGGGCTAATGGCCAGGTCACAAGGACCCCGAAGGCTCGGAGAAGGTTGTGGGAGGGGACCCACTGGAACAGCTGTTGGGAGACAGATGGTAGCCTCCCGTCAAGGCCATCCAGCGTGTTCTTTAACGTGCACAGGGTATGGCTCTCCCGCACACGGGGCCACGGCTAACGTTCCATCCGACGGACGGCGGCCTTTCCAAGCTCAGAGGTGTCCCCTACTGACCGTGGGCAGGGAGGGGAATTTTGCGGACATAAATCTCAACGCTGACCCAGTTGGGACTCGAACCTGGGAACTACAGATTACGAGCCTGGCGCGCTACCGACTGAGCCACCCCCGCCCAAATTTGAAAGGAAGTTGCCGAAAAAAAACGAAATGTTTAATATTGGACAAAAACTGAAATTTTCTAACAGATCGCTAACGATCATAATCTTGCTCAGAAAAATGCAGCAATTAGCTGTTTAATTTTTTATTTTTGAGCCAATTACAATGCTTAGTGATTACGGAATTTAAATGCTTTATGTAATATTCCTTTATATCGTGAGTAAGAGTTTTCAATTTTGAGACTCGTAACTCATGATTATTAACGTCTATTTATAAAGTGCACCAAAATGTTTTTCTTCAGCGAATGTAATGTCTTCAGAATGCAATTTTTCTAACACTCAGAATCTTAATGAGGTATTGATTTAATATTTAATGACGAATTAAGATTTGAAATTCATTTTTAAGTACCAAATTGCGTTCGTATTTTTGTAATGATTAACTGTAAAAGCAGAATGGTTTGCGAAAATAGAACAGATTACGAATTGTTTGATGTCGCAAGGAAGACACGTCGAGAATATTATGGGAAAAGGAAATGCCATTAATATAAACATTGCGCAGTACTCGCCAAAAGTCTTGAAACGTTTCAATTTAACAGCGTGAATTTTCATGTAAGGAAAAGGAGTTTTTTAATCGTGGAAGCGTCTCTGATTATCATGGTAATGCTGAGGAAATTAGGGGTGGGGGTGGCTCAGTGGGTAGCGCGCTAGGCTGATAATCTGCAGTTTCCAGATTCTAGTCCCAGCTGGGTCAGCGTTGAGATTTATCTCCGGAAGAATTCCCGCCCTGCCACGGTTTCCAAGCCCATCACTGTCCCAGTAAGGGACAGTGATGGGCTTGGAAACGCCGCCGTCCGTCGGATGGGACGTTAAGCCGTGGCCCCGTGTGCGGGAAAGCCATACCCTGTGCATGTTAAAGAACACGCTGGATGGCCTTGACGGGAAGCCACCATCTGTCTCCCAACAGCTGTTCCAGTGGGACCAGTCCCTCTCCCAACCTTCTCTGAGCCTTCGGGGTCCTTGTGACCTGGCCATTTAGCCCATGGTGTGCAAAAAAAAGTGATGTTCAGAGGTAAAACAACGCAACGTTAAAGAACACGCTGGATGGCCTTGACGGGAGGCTACCATCTGTCTCCCAACAGCTGTTTCAGTGGGTCCCCTCCCCCAACCTTCTCTGAGCCTTCGGGGTCCTTGTGACCTGGCCATTTAGCCCATGGTGTGCAAAAAAAAGTGATGTTCAGAGGTAAAACAACGCAACGTTAAAGAACACGCTGGATGGCCTTGACGGGAGGCTACCATCTGTCTCCCAACAGTTGTTCCAGTGGGTCCCTTCCCCCAACCTTCTCTGAGCCTTCGGGGTCCTTGTGACCTGGCCATTTAGCCCATGGTGTGCAAAAAAAGTGATGCTCAGAGGTAAAACAACGCAACGTTAAAGAACACGCTGGATGTCCTTGACGGGAGGCTACCATCTGTCTCCCAACAGCTGTTCCAGTGGGTCCCTTTCCCCAACCTTCTCTGAGCCTTCGGGGTCCTTGTGACCTGGCCATTACCCCATGGTGTGCAAAAAAGTGCCGCTCAGAGGTAAAACAACCGAAAGCTGAAAACATTTCGACCATTTGTAAACAGGAAATGCATACTTTCGAGAGTGTGCTTCCGCCATTGCATTCAGTGAGGGTGTTTGAGCAGGCGATCATTCGCTACAACCGATTCCTCATCTAAAGAAAAGAGCTCACCAACAGATCTCCTTCGCAACTTTAATCCCTTGGTATCGTTGTGGTGACTTTCACAATTAGCTGATTGTGTAGCATTGACAGAAATGAATTTAATAAGTACTGGGATATGCATATTTGAACAAACGATCCCTATTGCTTTTAATATTCTGCAAAAGAAATTAAGGAAGCATTCGGAGTATCGCTCTTTGTATTCATTGAAGTTTTCTCCTTTGTCTACTCTATACATGTACAGCCGCTCAAAAAATATCCGAATATTAGGGTTGATTACAGAATTCAGGAAAAATATCTGGAGCGTGTACAGCAACTGTACACGCTCCAGTTACCGTTCACAGCAAACTGGAGCGTGTGCAGTTACTGCACACGCTCCTGTTTTCTGTGAACGGTAACTGCGCACCCTCAATATTTCCGTGAGTGAGCCCACACGATCCAGGTCTTTGTGAGCTCACACGATCCAATGTGCTGTGAACATTAACCGCAACCGCTCCAGTTTGCTGTGAACGGTAACTGCACACGCTCAATATTTCCGTGAGTGAGCCCACACGATCCAATGTGCTGTGAACATTAACCGCAACCGCTCCTGTTTGCTGTGAACGGTAACTGCGCACCCTCAATATTTCCGTGAGTGAGCCCACACGTTCCAGGTCTTTGTGAGCTCACACGATCCAATGTGCTGTGAACATTAACCGCAACCGCTCCTGTTTGCTGTGAACGGTAACTGCACACGCTCAATATTTCCGTGAGTGAGCCCACACGATCCAATGTGCTGTGAACATTAACCGCAATCGCTCCAGTTTGCTGTGAACGGTAACTGCACACGCACAATATTTCGTTGACAGATATTTTTTCTGAATTCTGTAATCAACCCTAGTGTTCGGATACTTTTTTGAGCGACATACTAAAAATGTTAATAATTGAATTACGATTTGCGAAATGTCCTGAATGAATCCCCGTTCTGTTCTTCAGTTGAACTTCGATTGGAGCGTGCTCTGGCGAACATGACGCGTGAGAGCGGTGAGAGTGTGAAGCTCCGCTGCGAGGTGAGAGGAAAGTCTCCCGTCTACTTCCTGTGGTACAAGAACGAGGCTCCGGTCGAAGAAGAGAAAGGCCGGGTCGAGATCAAGCGCTACAACCCGGGTCAAGGCGTCTTTGGCTCGAGATTGAGAATTTCGAACCTCGACATCCACGACATGGGCTACTACAAGTGCGAGGCCGCCAGCAGACAGACCAAAGTGGAGACCACAGGCATCGTCGTCGTGAAAGCAGGTACGGGACTTTTCTTATTCTTTGGCTTTTCTAAGATTTCATTCCTGAAGCGTTTTTTCATCTCATTAAAGCATTACAGTTGGACAGCGGCGCAGAAAGGCCTTCAGAAATCTAATCTCGTGGGAAAGGAAATTTTAAGTGTCCGATTTTCGGGCACTTCATTGCGAAATAGCCAGCTGGGTCAGCATTGAGACTTATCTCCGCAAAATTCCCCGCCCTCCCCACGGTCAGTAGGGGACACCGATGGGTTTGGAAAGGCCGTCGGATGGGACGTTAAGCCGTGGCCCCGTGTACGGGAGAGCCATACTCTGTGCAGGTTAAAGAACACGCTGGGTAGCCTTGACAGGAGGATACCATTTGTCTCCCAACAGCTGTTCCAGTGGGTCCCCTCCCCCAACCTTCTCTGAGCTTTCAGGGTCCATGTGACCTGGCCATTTAGCCCATGGTGTGCAAAAAAGTGCCGCTCAGAGGTAATACAACCCAATGTTAAAGAACACGTTGGATAGCCTTGACAGGAGGCTACCATCTGTCTCCCAACAGCTGTTCCAGTGGGTCCCCTCCTCCAACCTTCTCTGAGCCTTCGGGGTCCATGTGACCTTGCCATTTAGCCCATTGTGTGAAAAAAAGTGCCACTCAGAGGTAAAACAACCCAACGGTAAAGAACACTCTGGATGGCCTTGACGGGAGGCTACCATCTGTCTCCCAACAGCTGTTCCAGTGGGTCCCCTCCCCCAACCTTCTCTGAGCCTTCGGGGTCCATGTGACCTGGCCATTTAGCCCATGGTGTGAAAAAAAGTGCCACTCAGAGGTAAAACAACCCAACGTTAAAGAACACTCTGGATGGCCTTGACGGGAGGCTACCATCTGTCTCCCAACAGCTGTTCCAGTGGGTCCCCTCCCCCAACCTTCTCTGAGCCTTCGGGGTCCATGTGACCTGGCCATTTAGCCCATGGTGTGCAAAAAACTGCCGCTCAGAGGTAAAACAACCCACAACCCACAACCTGAGTAATAAATGGAAGGATAAATGTTTTTTAAATTAAGTAGAATAAAAAAAATAAAATGTTACACTTCTTGTGTCAAAAGGTTTCCTGTAATATATTGTTTCAACTAACTTTCGAGAACTAATGCGTTAGTGGCAACACTACTGTTAAATATTAATTTCTAAAAAAAATATTTTTAAAAATAAAGATGCAATGAATATATTTTCGTAAAAATAAAAGAATTTCAGGAGTTCTGAAGGTCAGACATTATTTGGAAAAAACTGCTTTAAGTGAAAGAAACTCTGAGGAATTAATTTCCTTCTTTATCAGTCGTTTTCCTTTTCTCAAAAATGTTTTTTTTTTCTTCATTCCAGGTCGCATTCAACCTCCTGCAACGATCCCGAATTTCCCTCCAGTGTTTCCTCATTTTCCTGCTTTAGGAGGAAAGTAAGTGCATCTTTTCATCTTTTGTTTCTTTCTAAGCATCCCATTTTAATCGCCAAACTTGTAAATGTGATCTTTCATAATGAAATGAATGGCAAGCTTCTGTGAAAGAAAATGTCATTTATCATTTAAATTGTTATAAGTACGAAACATTTCATTTTTTTCCCCGCAATTTCCAAACAAATTTTTCCCCCCAAAAAATTTTCCAAATAACACAGGAAGTTAATATATCAGTATAACTGAATAATTTGAAATTTTTGGTCGTTTTCATTTAACTGTCAAGGGAGGTAGGTATCATTCTTAGTTCAGCGTCAACATCAGTTTAACAGGAAACGTTCTCTTGAACCGGGTGGGACTCCGACAGCATGTCAGGTGCTCTGACCGTAAGTAGAAAGTTCATAGCATCAATTAGATGAGATCTTGATCGGCGGCAGGTACCTCAGCGGTCAGGGCACCTGACATGCCCTGACCGCTGAGGATGACCACAAGAACGAGGCTCCGGTCGAAGCAGAGAAAGGCCGGGTCGAGATGTAGTGCTACAACCCGGGTCAAGGCGTCTTTGGGTCGAGATTGAGGGTCTCGAACCTCGACATGCCTGACCACTGAAGATGACCCACAAGGATCAGGATATCAGATCAGGCTATCAGGAGGTCACGGGTTCGTATCCCACCCGGCTCAAGATAATTTTTCCTCAGACCTCTGACCTTTTTCTCTGACCTTCGTGTCACGTGACACGAAGGTTGCCAGATCACTAATTTCTAAAAAAAAAATCGCTGCCAGATATTTTTTCTGAATTCTGTAATCAATCATAGTGTTCAGATACTTTTTTGAGCGACTGTATATATCATTATAATAGCTTTAGTAGCAGTTATTTTTTTTATATAAATTTTATTTGCATGTTGTAATCTTTGCCAGCGACTAAAATTGTGCGAAATAATTTCCCTACAACGTAAGGACTGATTTCTTTTGCCCCCTTTCATGAAAGTCATCGACTCCGTCGCCAAGCGACTGATGCTGAGAGTCCTTTCAGCGAATCCAAGAGAATGAGGCTCTCTTCTCAGCCTCATAATGACATCATCACCTATGTGAGGGATAACTCGTGGGGGGTTTAAAGTCTCCTTTCTTTTCTTTACGGAGGGAGTTTAGGGGGTCGTAAAGTCTCACGAGGCGAACTTGATTGGACGTACATGACCTGCGACCTTTTCTCAAAGCTTGTCGTCTTGCCTTCGTAGCGCAGAAGGACTTTGGAAGAATGAATCTGGGTGCAGCTCTAGTCGATTTCATCGTGGAAGAGAGGGGATTCAGAGAAAGATTTATTTCGGCTTTTAGTGGTTTTTTCTTTTCTTTTCTTCTTTTGAATTTCGTTTCCATTGTGGAGATAAAGGATCTTACGTCATTCCTGTTGATTCAAAATGGATAAATGAGGGATTAAAGGAGTCGAGAATGGCTCGCTCAATGACCCAAGACGAAACTGATGATTAGTCTGACTGAGAGCCTTTAATAGCAAGCACCAAAGGATCATCAGCATCTTTTTCTCATCACTTATTATTGTGTTGTAAGCAGAAGACTAACAGCGAGAGTCGGAGCTTCTATTTCTCTTCTGCTCTTGCATTTCGTTTACATTTCTGTGTGTGGGGGGGGGGGGGGGGCAGGTAAGAAAGAATATTAAGAGAGAAGAAATTACAATGAGTTATGGTTTATACTTTGTCGTCTGCCCGTCTGCGACATTCAACTGTTTAGTTTTGAATGAGAAATCGAAAATAAATTTTTGGGTTCAATATAAAAATTAAAAAAAAAATAAATCCCCCCTCAAGCAGGTACTTGCTACAGAGATCAGACAGGAGCCTGTCAGTTTATATGCTGTAGTAGAAGGTGAGGATGGCAGAACCTCAGCAGAAAAACAACACGTACAGTAGCTCAAAAAACTATCCGAACACTACGGTTGATTACAGAATTCAGAAAAAATATCTGGCAACGATTTTTTTAAGAAATTAGTGATCTGGCAACCTTTCGTGTCACGTGACACGAAGGTTGCCGTATCACTAATTTCTAAAAAAATCGTTGCCAGATATTTATTCTGAATTCTGTAATCAACCGTAGTGTTCGGATACTTTTTTGAGCGACTGTACATTTTCAGCAACGATTTGACACCTCCCTGCCAGGTGAGGAGGGGGAAACAGAACTCTTTTTTTTGAAAACGAGCAAATAATATTCGCCAGAGGTCGGTTTCAACCTTCATATCAATATCTGTGAATTAAAGAGTGTTAGCAGGAATCTTCGAATTTGATCCAAATGAAGAACTGAAGTGATGGCATGGCTTACTGATGAAACATTTTCTTCCTCAATGATCTGAGCTCGATTCTCATTCGTCTGCTACTTAAGGGGGTAAAGGGGGCGCCACCAGTATCTTATATGTTATCAGGGAAGAAACACTATTGCCTGTTTAAACTTGGCTCTGAAACTGTATTATTGAAATCAGTCTAATAACTTATAATTTGTTATTTGCTTCTAAACTTTAGGTTCAGGTTTGTACCAGTACAGTCAGTATATCCTGAGGCACAAAGGCAAAAATAATTATTTCCTTTTCTAGTGAGAGACCACTCCAAGCTGAAATCACCACCGTTGGTTTTTTTTTTGCATTCATTCCTCTCTCTTACCCTGAACCCTAGTCATCTGTTCGAGTCCCAGCTGGGTCAGCGTTGATTTATCTCCGCAAAATTCCCCGCCCTGCCCACGGTCAGTAGGGGACACCGATAGGCTTGGAAAGGCCGCCGTCCGTCGTGTGGGACGTTAAGCCGTGGCCGCGTGTGCGGGAGAGTCATACCCTGTGCACGATAAATAATACGTTGGATGGCCATGACGGGAGGCTACCATCTGTCTCCCAACAGCTGTTCCAGTGGGTCCCCTCCCCCAACTCTCTCTGAGCCTTCGGGGTCCTTGTGACCTGGCCGTTTAGCCCATGGTGGGCAAAAAAGTGCAGCTCAGAGGTAGAACAACCCAATGTTAAAGGACACGCTGGATGGCCTTGACGGGAGGCTACCATCTGTCTCCCAACAGCTGTTCCAGTGGGTCCCCTCCCCCAACTCTCTCTGAGCCTTCGGGGTCCTTGTGACCTGGCCATTTAGCCCATGATGTGCAAAAAAGTGCCGCTCAGAGGTAGAACAACCCAACGTTAAAGAACACGCTGGATGGCCTTGACGGGAGGCTACCATCTGTCTCCCAACGGCTGTTCCAGTGGGTCCCCTCCCCCAACTCTCTCTGAGCCTTCGGGGTCCTTGTGACCTGGCCATTTAGCCCATGGTGTGCAAAAAAGTGCCGCTCAGATGTAAAACAACCCAACCCTGGTCATCTGGTCACTTAACTCTATTGAATGCAAGAGTACTCTCAGAAGGAAAAGAGCCCCAAAGCACTCTAGTTAGATTTTGAAATTCGACATTTGGGGTGATTTACCAAATTTCTATTGGAATGAAGAGACTTAACCCGTTGCTATGACGAGACACTTTTTAGCACAATGTTATTGGCTTGATTTCGATGATTGAATCCGAAAGGAAATGATGCGCATTCTTTATGTTGACGATGCACACTTCCACTCATCACTCACTTCATTTTAACGTGTTCGCTTAATCGAAGAGTAGCAGAATTGATGGAAGAGCGTTAGGTAAGGAGGAGGGAAAGGATCCTATCTGTTGAAACAAATGAGAATAGAGCTACCGGAACGATGCGCTCCTTCGCTCGTGGGGTGAGTTGGCTAATCATCGTCCGCCTTCTCAGCATTCTCAGATCATTTCCTGTCACTCCGTTTTTAGCGATATGCCAGTTACTTCGCGGAATTGGTGAGAGGATGGAGTCTGAGGAGGAGGAGGAGGAGGAGGAGGAGGAGGAGGAGGAGGAGGAGGAGGAGGAGGGGGCGAAGAGTTCATTTCATGCAAATGGTGTGCTCGTGCGCCAGTTGCGTAATTAGCCTAGTCGAATGAAGAGTGCTCAGGTCGGCTGTGAGAGTGCGAACTGCGTGGTGGTGTCGGGACCACATTTCTCGATATGATCTCGGATCGATACGACAGGAGTTGTGTGTGTGTGGGGGGGGGGGGAGACAGGCAACGAGGAAATCTGTCTGTCATTCAACACTTTAGTTCTGCTGGGGTGATTCCACTTGGGGACCGTACAGTAGTAAGAAGAGCAGTGTTTGAAGCGACAGCCTTGGCCTTTTATTCTTTTCGATATGCAATTCTATTTCAGAGGATGCTGCGAATTCATATTCGCGAACTCATTCTCCTCCTCCTCCTCCTCCCCATCACTCTCAGCTCTCCATGATTTGACTTTGCGATTTGGTGAAAGGGATCTGAAAGAAACTGAAATATTGATAATGGGGAATGTAAATCATCCCGCGTATTAGAAAAATGCTTTCCTTAACGAAAAACTGTTAGCGTCAGATTCCTTCGTACATGTCTAGAAAATGTTTCATCATCTTCTGAGATCCCTTGCGAAAAGCAGTCCACTGTCCCACTCCACTATTCACACACCACCTATACACATATTTTCATAACTGGAACTGGGTTGGGTTGTTTTACCTCTGAGCGGCACTTTTTTTCACACCATGGGCTAAATGGCCAGGTCACATGGACCCCGAAAGCTCAGAGAAGGTTGGGGGAGGGGACCCACTAGAACAGCTGTTGAGAGACAGATGGTAGCCTCCCGTCAAGGCCATCCAGCGTGTTCTTTAACGTGTACAGGGTATGGCTCTCCCGCACACGGGGCCACGGCTTAACGTCCCATCCGACGGACGGTGGCCTTTCCAAGCCCATCGGTGTCCCCTACTGACCGTGGGCAGGGCGGGGAATTCTTGCGGAGATAAATCTCAACGCTGAACCAGCTGCATTCGAACCTGGGAACTGCAGATTACGAACCTGGCGTGCTAGCGACTGAGCCACCCCCGCCCCATAACTGGAACTGAATGATAGTTGAAAAAAAATTGCATTATTTTTATTGTTTATAAGATTTTAAAGTTTAATTTTAATGTTCCTAGAAGTTTCCAGTCACCTTTTATCACAATTTATTCCTGAAGAGAGAAATAAAGAATTATATCTATTTACAGCACGAGTCGTGTTAGTTGGTGGTGGAAAGGTGGGGGGGGTGGGGGTGGATTTGCTTCAGATGGTAGCGCGTTAGGTGCAACCATTTGAGTAAATCTGCAGTTCACAGATCAGAGTTGAAATTTATTTCTGCAACACCTTTCCACACACACAGTCGTTCAAAAAAATATCCGAACACTACGGTTGATTACAGAATTCAGAAAAAATATCTGGCAACGATTTTTTTAGAAATTAGTGATCTGGCAACCTTCGTGTCACGTGATTACAGAATTCAGGAAAAATATCTGGAGCGTGTATAGCAACTGTACACGCTCCAGTTACCGTTCACAGCAAACTGGAGCGTGTGCAGTTACTGCACACGCTCCAGTTTGCTGTGAACGGTAACTGGAGCGTGTGCAGGAGCTGGCTGTGACCGGCAAGCCTTGCTGTGAACGGTAACTGCACACGCTCAATATTCCGTGAGTGAGCCCACACGATCTAGGTCTTTGTGAGCTCACACGATCCAATGTGCTGTGAACATTAACCGCAATCGCTCCAGTTTGCTGTGAACGGTAACTGCACACGTTTCATATTCATTGCATTATATATTCATAGGCATTATATATATTAAAAAATATCCGAACACTATGGTTGATTACAGAATGCAGAAAAAATATCGCTGCCAGATATTTTTTCTGAATTCTGTAATCAACCATAGTGTTCGTATACTTTGCTGAGCGACTGTACACATACCATCATCGCCACGCTTTCGTCAGTTAGAAAAGGACACCGTCGAGCTTGGATATGAAGTCGTCCGTCGTATAGGACGTTAAGCCGTGATCCTGTATGCGAGAACATCCATACTCTGTGTACATTACAGAATAATTCGCCTGGTGATGGAAGGATAACATCCGTTTCCAAACAACTGTCCAAAGTGTCCCTCCGCAAACCTTTTCTGAGCCTCGGGGTCCTTGTGACCTGATCATTTAGTCCATTGTGTGCAAAAAGTGCCACTCAGAGGTAAAACAACCCAAAAGCTCTGGCGACCTAAAAGCAACATCGTTATTAACATGGGAGGCGACTTCACTGCCAATTGCTTCAATTTCCCTTAAAGTCACTCCCGGTTTTCGATAATTTAATCTCTCTTAAGACCCCAGAAAGTTCAATACCTTTAGTAAACAGTTCGTTAAGTTGCTTTTCTTCAATTGAATCGTCAGAAAAAAATGTGTTTAAGGTACGGTAGCTCAAAAAAGTATCCGAACACTATGGTTGATTACAGAATTAAGAAAAAAAAAATCGTTGCCAGATATTTTTTCTGAATTTTGTAATCAACCGTAGTGTTCGGATACTTTTTTGAGCGACTGTAGGTGGTCATATTATTTTGATACTAGATCGTGTGGGCTCACTCACGGAAATATTGAGCGTGTGCAGTTACCGTTCACAGCAAACTGGAGCGTGTGCAGTAACTGCACACGCTCCAGTTTGCTGTGAACGGTAACTGGAGCGTGTACAGTTGCTGTACACGCTCCAGATGTTTTTCCTGAATTCTCTAATCACGTGACACGAAGGTTGCCAGATCACTAATTTCTAAAAAAAATCGCTGCCAGATATTTTTTCTGAATTCTGTAATCAACCATAGTGTTCGGATACTTTTCTGAGCGACTGTATATGCAGAACACGGAGTGCAGTAAATATCAGAAAGAAAGCAGAAAAAAAGGTGTGGGGGGGATATGTTGAGAAGAGCAAGAAGTTAAAAGATCCAGAATTTGGAAGTCGTCGTCGCTTTCGTATCACGCGCACGTCCGTTCCTTCAGCATCACTTTGTTCGGCGTCTTCGCAAAACCTAGAACAAAAGATTTCACGCGGTGTTCCGCATTGCGTTGTGGAGGCATCGCCGCCTCCCCCCCCCCTCCAGCGCGTTACTGGGTGCACACTGTCTTATGCAAATCATCTTATGCAAATGCAAGTGCCCCATATTTTGCTGTTCTCACCAACTCTGCTCCCACCGCATCCGAAAGTAATCAGAGCCCTGCGAGGGCGTGACCCCTTCGCCTCCGAAGCTTCTGTGGTGAGCCGCTTGACGACCGTCTCTCTCTCCTCTTCCGTCTCTCGGTGTCCGCTTTTCTTCTTTTGTTGACGTTTTTTTGTTTTTTATTCGATTCCGCGAAGAAGATGCCGGATCAGTTTACACCCCCCCCCCCCTCACACAACATCCACGTTAGGCTGATGAGTCTCGTCGGACTGCTCTCGCGTTGATCACCATCCGTAAAGACGAAGACGACGTCGTTGCCATGGTGATGTGTGTTCGGGACGCTTCTCTTCGGTCCATCTCCATCCTCCTCTTCCGTGGTTGGCGGCCACGACTGAAGAAGGTTGTTCTGCTATTTGTTCTTCCATTAACACGCGCGCGTTTGCCCGGCTGGGTTATTAATATTCATTACCGCGGTTGATAATGGACATTAGCATTCTCGAGATGCGATGTTACGCGCCCTGTTTGTTCTGTTATTTTGCAGCGCGTGCCGGAGTGTTGACATTGCTAATGAGTGGCCATTGCGGCTGCACGCGCAATAGCCCGCAACAGAATCGCACTCGTCACAAGGGGAAATCTTTCGCTCTGCGAATCTCCTACCACGAAGTAGGGGGAGGGGGGGACCGTGCCGCCTCAATCCTTGATTCAACAATCGGGAAATGCGCTCCCCCTCTCTTCCCCCCTCCCTTTCATCAGGATAAAAAAAAAGCAAACGGGAATTCGGTCCTTTTGTAAAGAAAAGCTTTAAAGGACTTTTTCTCGTCGGCAGTTTTTTTTTTCCCGTTTCGACTTTGTGCTAATCTATTCCGTTATGTAGATTTTGTGGTTCCGAGTTTTAAATAAGTTGTCATTCTGTGCGAATATTTTCTACGAACAGTCTTTCAGATCCTGAAGGAATGTAGCCACATTGAGAAAATCTTATTTGCATTCTAATGGGAGTTTAGGTTTTGGGAGGGGATTGTATCCATCGTGCCTTTTTCATATGGTGATATTCATAGACGTCAGATATTTAATTGCTTATATCTTAATGCTATTGAGATAATAAAAAAAATTTTTTTTGCTAACGACTGTTTTCAATAAATAACTGAGCCTATTCTTTGCATTGGAACCTGAAGCAGTGACGAAATGGACTCTACCAGTTGAGTGGGGACGAGGTTCATGCGAGAGGCATTTCTAAATCCTTTATGAACAGACGAATAGGTATTGCCTCTGAGACTTTTAAGAATCTATGGAGATTGCGGAGAAATAGGCGTACACACCTAAACACCAAAATTAGGTTGTATAATAGTTTGGTTCTTTCTAGGGTTAGTTATGGCAGTGAAACTTGGACACTTTGTAAACAAGATAACAGGAAACTAGATGCTTTTGATTCTAGATGTTTACGCAGTATCTTGGGTATTAGGTGGTTTAACTTTGTAACTAATGATGAGGTTAGGCAAAGGAGTCTGCAACCTCCTTTAAGCAGCATATTGTGCAGAGAAAGACTGCGTTGGTTTGGCCATGTTGCCCGTATGAATAATTATAGATTGGCGAATAGGGTTATGAACAGTGTGCCTAAAGGCCTCAGAAAGAAGGGGAGACCCAGGATGCGGGGGGCAGACAATGCCAAACAGGACCTTGTTAGAATTGGTGTGCAGTGGCCAGATGTAGCTCAGGACAGATGTGATTGGAGAACTAAATTGCACGGTCTGGTTGGATCTCCATAGCCCATTGGTTGCTTGAGGGTTTTGCATGTATTCTAACTCGCCCCCCCCCTTCCCAACTTTATAGCAAATTTCTTTTTTCCCCATGGGAAGAAGAGGCATCACATCCTTTTACGATATTGGACAGTCATGATGTCATATACGGAAAGTTGGTTGGTTATGCCTTTACCTTTGAACAACACGTGGCCGAAATGCCAGTTCATGAGGACCCCAGAGTCTTAGAGTTAGTTAGGGGAAAGAGACAGCATGAGACAGTTGCTAGGAGACAGATGTAATATTTTATCCGGTGTGTTCATTAATGTGCACAGGTGTGGCTCGTCTCCACACGGAACCTCGATTGAACGGAACCTCCAACAGACGACGGTCTTTTCAAGCCCATAAAGGTCAACTTTTTCACCGAGGAAAGAGAAAATCTCAATGTACGCATAATGGGGAATCGAACCAGAGGACATGAGTTTAGGATCATATCGTCAGTCATCGTCGGAGACGTCGATGTTCTTCGAAAAGGCTGGAAGAGAGGGCATCCGCAGAAGAGAAATAGGCAAAGATACGTCATCAAAACTTACATCAGGGCATATTTTGAAAAAATTTCCTTCTCACACCTATTCCTTCTTACCTCCATGTTCATCAGCAGCAGATCCTAATGTTTTTCTCTTTTTCGTCACATCACTCTCTCTCCATCTCTCAGCTTGTGCCGTCAGTTGGTTGCTCCGCATCACTTGAACTTTCACCTAACAATCTCATTTTCCTTCTTTCTATTAACCCCACCTCGCTTTTCCTTTCCAACTCTTCCCTCCAATCCATCTCCTCCTCTTCCTCCACCTCACACCATTTTTCTCTCCCATTTCGACGGACGGAGATTCATTCCAGGAGAGATTAGGGTGGAAACGATGACGTCTAATTCCCTCTCCTCTCATCTCTCTTCCAAAAGTTGCATAAGAGTTGCTCTTCGTCGTCTGCGGTGTGTGCAGAAAGCGCCTTCGGGTTGTCTTCTCAGCAGCACTAAGTCCCGGCGATCTTCTATCGTCTGATTCGGTTGCTCCAAGCGATCACTGCGATCTGCAGACAACTCCGTGCGAGCTGCACGGCTCATCTGTGAGCTCGTTCCCTTGGGGGAGGGAGAAAGAACTGGAGAGAGCGGGGGAGGGGAATTCCGACAGAAGAGATACAGTGGGGAAGATCGCCGATCGGTCGCTGATAAGAGATGTTGAGTTGGTGTTGTGCACGAGATAGAATCGTAACCACATCCCTCGGACATAAGCTGTCGAGTGAGTTGAGATGGAGGAGGGCGAGGTTTGATGTGTGACGAAACAACGTGCCTCGAGAGAGGAGAAGTTGCCAGTTCCCTTTCCTCTCTCTCTGTTGCATCAATGCTCTTCTCTCGTTCCAGTTGAATTCATCAGCTCCTTTGTCCTCACGGGAAAGGGGGCGGGGGTGGCTCAGTCGGTAGCGGGCCAAGCTCGTAATCTGTAGTTCCCAGGTTCGAGTCCCAGCTGGGTCAACGTTGAGATTTATCTCCGCAAAATTCCCCGCCCTGCCCACGGTCAGTAGGGGACACCGATGGGCTTGGAAAGACCGCCGTCCGTCGGATGGGACGTTAAGCCGTGGCTCTGCAGAACGTGCCAGTCCGCCGCAGCAGCGGCGGACTGGCACTTTTCTTAGAAGGAGGAGGCTGACATAAAAATTCTATTTCAATATTTTTCAAGATTTCAATACTTATTAATAATTCGTAATTCGGTTTAAAATACCTTTTTCCCCCCTCAATTCCTTTCGTCTTCTTGAATCTCGTCGATAATGCCCTTCGCGTGAGCATTCCCAACGACATCATTAAGAGTGACTGCAAGAGTTCTTCAGTTAAGGTGAGGTCACTCCAAACGATATTAAAGTCATATTTGCGTTACACGTCCCTATTATACGTATACCTATATATATTTGAAAGGGTCAATTATATTACCTGTAAAATAAGAATTATTAGAGGAGAAAAGAAAAAGCAAATCTTTCTCCTCTGGGAGTCTCAGATGCTACAGCCCCGAAAGCCATTAGAAAGAAATGAAACACCGAAGGAAGTGGAGGGGAATGTTACTGCGCTCCTTTCTGTGAGAGAGAACTTTACCCTTTGCCTCTCCCTTTGCCTTCCTCTCTGTACCCGACCCCTTGCCTCTCCCTTTGCCTTCCTCTCTTTACCCGACCCGTTGTCTCTCCCTTTCCTTCCTCTCTGTATCTGATCCTTTGCCTCTCTCTTTGCCTTCCTCTCTGTACCTGATCCTTTGTCTCTCCCTTTGCCTTCCTCTCTGTACCTGAGCCTTTGCCTTCCTCTCTGTACCTGAGCCTTTGCCTCTCCCTTTGCTTTCCTCTCTGTACCTGATCCTTTGCCTCTCCCTTTGCCTTCCTCTCTGTACCTGATCCTTTACCTCTCTCCCTTTGCCTTCCTCTCTGTACCCGACCCCTTGCCTCTCCCTTTGCCTTCCTCTCTTTACCCGACCCGTTGTCTCTCCCTTTCCTTCCTCTCTGTATCTGATCCTTTGCCTCTCCCTTTGCCTTCCTCTCTGTACCTGATCCTTTGTCTCTCCCTTTGCCTTCCTCTCTGTACCTGATCCTTTGCCTCTCTCCCTTTGCCTTCCTCTCTGTACCCGACCCCTTGCTCTCCCTTTGCCTTCCTCTCTTTACCCGACCCGTTGTCTCTCCCTTTCCTTCCTCTCTGTATCTGATCCTTTGTCTCTCCCCTTGCCTTCCTCTCTGTACCTGATCCTTTGTCTCTCCCTTTGCCTTCCTCTCTGCACCTGATCCTTTGCCTCTCCCTTTGCCTTCCTCTCTGTACCTGATCCTTTGCCTCTCCCTTTGCCGTCCTCTCTGTATCTGATCCTTTGCCTCTCCCTTTGCCTTCCTCTCTTTACCCGACCCGTTGTCTCTCCCTTTCCTTCCTCTCTGTACCCGACCCCTTGCCTCTCTCTTTGCCTTCCTCTCTGTACCTGATCCTTTGTCTCTCCCTTTGCCTTCCCTCTCTGTAACTGATCCTTTGCCTCTCCCTTTGCCTTCCTCTCTGTACCTGATCCTTTGCATCTCCCTTTGCCGTCCTCTCTGTATCTGATCCTTTGCCTCTCCCTTTGCCTTCCTCTCTTTACCCGACCCGTTGTCTCTCTCTTTCCTTCCTCTCTGTATCTGATCCTTTGCCTCTTCCTTTGCCTTCCTCTCTGTACCTGATCCTTTGTCTCTCCCTTTGCCTTCCTCTCTGTACCTGATCCTTTGCCTCTCCCTTTGCCTTCCTCTCTGTACCTGATCCTTTGCCTTCCTCTCTGTACCTGTTCAGCGGATCTTTTTCCTTCAACTCTATCCTACTTTTCTCCTATTTTAATGGTTCTTGCCATCGTGTCCAGGACTCCTCTGCATGAACAGAAGGATCTTTTGCTCCTCGGTAAACCCAAATCCTAATTTCCGAAAATGAAGTATCCGCTTGAGACGAAAGAGCTACAAATCATTTTCTGAAAGCAGAATTCATTTCGAAATGGGCAGAGAAAAGATGAAGATGGGAATCCCTCCCACCGAAAACAGATTCCGCCGTCGATTCGTCTGAAAACCAAACGAAAAGATAATATTTTCGAAATGGAGTTTTATGATTCGCGAGAATTACCTATTTCCATATTCCGTCTTCAAAGGTCAAATGGCTTCCCGTGGATCCGTCCTCGCCTCGACGTCTCTTTGTTCCCTCTGACCTCCCAATTAGGACGAACCCTGTGAGCGTCGTCGTCGTCGGAAGATTCTCTTCGTCTGCAGATGACGCATCGCGGAGTGTCACGTGCTTTTCTCCTTGCTCTCGTGCAAATTGGAAGGGTTGGTAAGAAGTCGTCTGCAACCAAGAAAAGTTTTTTCTTCCCAAAATTCCCCCTTCTTGTCGTTCGCATCTCAGAGAGGTAAGGGGGAGGGAGAGGACGGGGGGGGGAGGTTATCGCAAAAGTAATTTAAGTCTTCGAGTTCTAATTTGTAGCTTGGAATAAAAAAACCTACCAAAGTAGAAAAAAGCGGAAAAGGGTGAAAAGTATTTTCAGTGCTTGCATAGCAACATTTGAAGTGGCTAATTTAAGTCGTCTGAGGATTTGGGTGGGGGGGGGGGACGGGGAATTCCCCCCACTCCGTTACATCTTCTGCACCCCTGAATTCGGTATGTGTGCTGTTAGCTGAGATATTTCCTACGCCTAAGAATTAGTTCTGGGGGGGGGGGGAGGGCGGGAAACGCAAGATGACACGAGGATGTTTTAAAAAGGTTTTTATTATTATTATTTCTTCGCGGTTTTTAAGTTCCGAAGTTTAGAGAGGGAATTTTGTGGATAATTGCGGATGTCAAGATGGAGATAAGCTTTGGGTTTGGTTAACCTTCTCCAATTGAAGTTTTAATTTTAAATTTAAGTTTACTTTTTTTTTGTCTTTATAAAGTGAATGTGAATATTTTCGTCAGCTTCGAGTCATTTTCGAGTTCTCACCCGAAGTAGAAGTACATTTGACATTCGATATATTTTGTGATTTTCAACTATGTAGTGATTTCAGTGACACTGAAATATCACGCATGAGATCACTCTTGTGAGTTTTTTCATCACTTATTTCGATTCCAAATATATTCAAATAAATATATTTATGTTTATAATATTATATTTATGTGCAATTCTTTTAGTAAGTAAAAGAAAACAGAAAAAATATCTGTTAAAAAATGAAGGTTCGTGAAGAAACAGACGACGAAATGAGCAACAATACGGTTCTATCTTTTAAATGAGCTTAAATTGAAAAATTGGAGTGTATAAAAATAAATAAATCCCCCCTCAAGCAGCTGCTTGCCACAGAGGTCTGACAGGAGCCTGTCAGTTTATATGCCAAAGTAGAAGATCTGAGAGGATGGCAGGACCTCAGGAACGTGTACAGCAATTGTACACGCTCCAGTTTGCTGTGAACGGTAACTGCACACGCTCAGTATTTCTGTGAGTGGGCCCACACGATCCAGGTTTTTGTGAGCTCACACGATCCAATGTAAATAAAATAAAAATAAACACCCCCTTCAAGCAGCTGCTTGCCACATAGGTCTGACAGGAGCCTGTCAGTTTATATGCCATAGTAAGAGATATGAGAGGATGGCAGGACCTCAGGAACGTGTACAGCAACTGTACACGCTCCAGTTACCGTTCACAGCAAACTGGAGCGTGTGCAGTTACTGCACACGCTCCAGTTTGCTGTGAACGGTAACTGCACACGCTCAGTATTTCTGTGAGTGAACCCACACGATCCAGGTTTTTGTGAGCTCACACGATCCAATCAATGTAAATAAAATAAATACCCCCTCAAGCAGCTGCTTGCTACAGAGGTCTGACAGGAGCCTGTCAGTTTATATGCCAGAGTAGAAGGTCAGAGAGGATGGCAGGACCTCAGCAGGATAAACAACACAAACGTCCATGCCTTACCCGAGGCTCGAACCCAGGTCCCTTAGATCAGTAGCCAAGCGCGCTAACCACTCGGCCATGGGAGTGTATATGCATTTGTAAAAGATCGAAATTGGGAGGGAAAGGGCCCGGAGACGGGGGGGAAACCACCTCATCGTTTTATATTATTTTTTATTATATTAGTTTAAGAAATTCGTTCATTTTCACGGCTAATTTCCGCTTTTACAATAATTCTTAACGCTGAAATGTTATTTCGCAATGGGTACGTCCATTTACTAAGTGGGTGAACAACAGCTAAGGGGTGGAATATACTCCCCCCCCCACCTTCTCCCCTGGAAACCGACTTCATCTGAAACTTTAACTGTATTTGCTTGCGTTGCTAGGCGCTACTCATTCTTCAAAGAGAGGGGACGGGTGGAGGCGGCGACCAACATCTGAGTCAATCGGGAGGAAGAAGAGTGATGGTCACGTGATCCCTGCTGGTTCATGACCTCCCATTCATCAGTGCCAGTTGATTCACAATGTCGCAGCAGACGCTGAAACTCTGCTTCCGTTTGGTGCTGCTGCCTCGTCTTCAGACGGCTGTTCCTCTCTCCTCCTTGCCACTAGGCGAAGCGATTAGCTGTTACTCTCAGACATCTTTGCGTCTATTTCTGCACTAAGTGGCACTTTTTGCGAGCACGGCACGAGGAGGAAAACCCACGTGATAGCTTCCATCAATCCGACGATATGAACGTCTCTTCAAAGTCGTTTCTACCTTTCTAGCAATTGATGCTGTTGGTGACTTATTTACATCGATTCCTTTACTGCATCCTCTGGGAGCGCGGGTGGCTCACGCGGTAGCGCGTCAGGCTCGTAATCTGTAGTTCCCAGGTTCGAGTCCCAGTTGGGTCAGCGTTGATATTTATCTCCGCAAAACTCACTGTCCACGGACAGTAGGGGATACCGATGGGTTTGGAAAGACTGCCGTCCGTCGGATGGGATGTTAAGCCGTAACCCCGTGTGCAGGAGAGCCATACCCTGTGCACGTTAAAGAACACGCTGGATGGCCTTAATGGTAGGCTATCATCTGTCTCCCAACAGCTGTTCCAGTGGGTCCCCTCCCTCAACCTTCTCTGAGCCTTCGCGGTTCATGTGACCTGGTCACTTAGCCCATGCTGTGCAAAAAAGTACCGCTCAGAGGTAAAACAACTCAACGTTAAAGAACACGCTGGATGGCCTTGACGGGAGGCTACCATCTGTCTCCCAACAGCTGTTCCAGTGGGTCCCCTCCCCCAACCTTCTCTGGGACTTCGGGGTCCTTGTGACCTGGTCACTTAGCCCATGCTGTGCAAAAAAGTGCCGCTCAGAGGTAAACCAACCCAACTGCATCCTCCGCTGCACAAGGACCCCAAGGCTCAGAGATAGGTAAATAAACACCACTGTTCATCTGACAAGACCATTCAGCGTGTTCCTTGATCTGCACGAAATGATATGGTTTTTCATAAACCCATCACGAGGAAGGCCGACTCACCACTCCAACAACATTTCTCAAATACAACAGCAACTGTGAAATCTAACAATATCCATTTTACTCAATAATACGTCTCTAACTCAACCCTATTTCTCCAACAATGTGCTACCACACCAACGCAACAATATATCTCTCTCTCTCAAACGCAACAATGCTTTTCAAATTGAAAAGAATTCTAATCCAACAATACCCCTGCAAAACAATATTTTCCCACTAAATATTCTTTTATATGTTTTATATATTTTATATTTTTAAATACGGTATAATAGCAGTCCAACTTAACAATGCCTTTCTTACTAAACAATACCAATACAACAGACTACAAAAAGTTTAAGATGGGGGGTGGGGGGGTGGAGAGCAAGCTGCGCAATCGAACCGGGAAAAAGCAAAACCGGATTTCATTTCTGGCAACGATTCTTTTACAAATTAGTGATCTGGCAACCTTCGTGTCACGTGACACGAAGGTTGCCAGATCACTAATTAAAAATAATTTTTTAGGCTAATTAAATTTTAGCCTAAAAAAATCGCTGCCAGATATTTTTTTCTGAATTCTGTAATCCACCATAGTGTTCGGATATTTTTCAATATATATAATGCGTATGAATATATAATGCAATGAATATGGAGCGTGTGCAGTTACCGTTCACAGCAAACTGGAGCGGTTGCGGTTAATGTTCACAGCACATTGGATCGTGTGAGCTCACAAAGACCTGGATCGTGTGGGCTCACTCACGGAAATATTGAGCGTGTGCAGTTACCGTTCACAGCAAACTGGAGCGGTTGCGGTTAATGTTCACAGCACATTGGATCGTGTGAGCTCACAAAGACCTGGATCGTGTGGACTCACTCACGGAAATATTGAGCGTGTGCAGTTACCGTTCACAGCAAACTGGAGCGGTTGCGGTTAATGTTCACAGCACATTGGATCGTGTGAGCCCACAAAGACCTGGATCGTGTGGGCTCACTCACGGAAATATTGATCGTGTGCAGTTACCGTTCACAGCAAACTGGAGCGGTTGCGGTTAATGTTCACAGCACATTGGATCGTGTGAGCTCACAAAGACCTGGATCGTGTGGGCTCACTCACGGAAATATTGAGCGTGTGCAGTTACCGTTCACAGCAAACTGGAGCGGTTGCGGTTAATGTTCACAGCACATTGGATCGTGTGAGCTCACAAAGACCTGGATCGTGTGGGCTCACTCACGTAAATATTGAGCGTGTGCAGTTACCGTTCACAGCAAACTGGAGCGGTTGCGGTTAATGTTCACAGCACATTGGATCGTGTGAGCTCACAAAGACCTAGATTGTGTGGGCTCACTCACGGAAATATTGAGCGTGTGCAGTTACCGTTCACAGCAAACTGGAGCGGTTGCGGTTAATGTTCACAGCACATTGGATCGTGTGAACTCACAAAGACCTGGATCGTGTGGGCTCACTCACGGAAATATTGAGCGTGTGCAGTTACCGTTCACAGCAAACTGGAGCGTTTGAGGTAACTGTACACGCTCCAGATATTTTTCCTGAATTCTGTAATCACGTGACACGAAGGTTCCCAGATCACTAATTTCTAAAAAAAATCGTTGCCAAATATTTTTTCTAAATTCTGTAATCAACCATAGTGTTCGGATATATTTTTGAGCGACTGTACAGGAAATTCTGGCTGAGAAGGAAAGTGTTTTTTTTTTTTCTTTTTTTTTTTTGGGGGGGGGGGGGGCTGTTTCATACCTCTAAGGAAAGGCAGCCTTCTTGTCAATTGTTTTTTTTCTGTCTTCAGTTTCTCGTTGAAGAATCTATTTACAGTGTTCCCGCCAAAACCAGTCGATTGAGATGAATTTATCGCGGACTCTTCGGAAGTCGACAATCAAAAAGAATTATTTTTAAGAATATGTAAAAATGCAACAAGAGAAACGCATCTCATTGAGACCTAATCTCGGCACCCTACACGATGCAGTTGCGGTGCTTGTTGCCATAGGAACAGAGGCTGAGTTCGCGTAACAGTGACGACTCTCTCTAAATACATTTCTGTTGCGAGGAATGCTTCGCATGTTAATATTGGACTCTCCCAACTGGATGACTCCGTTTCCCTGGAGACAGCATCTGTCCCTCCACCTCCTCCCCCTCATCCGCACTCCTCGACTTCGCCATGCATCGAGCCCAAGTCCCCAGGCATCTTTCTCCCTCCCCCACACACAGTCTACTCCTCTTGCTCTTCCTGCCTCTGTAGATCCCTAACCCGAGGCCACATTTGTCTTGATTAGAACAGAGCACAATTTGTCGCTTCTCTCGCCGGAAGTGTGAGGTAGGGAATGCACGAGAGTGAGCTGCGGTAGAGGGGTGGGTGGGTTGAAGGCGAATTCTGAGGGGGTAGAAGAGACAGAAAGAGAGAGAGAGAGAGCGGCTCTTTTGGTTCATCACTATATCTCCCCCCCCCGTCCCCTCTCCCCTCGTAACCTCTCTGCAGGTCGCAAGGGAGAGAGAGCTTCCAAGTAGAGAGGCCAGAGAGAGAGAAATGTGGATTGCTTCCGATGGGCGATAAATGAGGCAAAAGATGATGTCTGAGCAGGAATACGGTCTGATGCAATTGAATCCGGGCATGTAATGAGTCTAGAGATGGGATATGGTCGTCTTCTTCTGATCCTCTTCCTCCTCCATCGTGCCACATCCGGAGGCTGAGGCTTTTGTTGTTGCTTCTACTCCTCCTCCTCTCTCCTTCTCGGATAGAGTTGCTTCACGGAAAAGGGTTTCTCGACAGATGTTCTAACAACCCGGATGGAGAGACGACCCTCGGACGCATATGACGACTTGTGGAGCTGTAAACATCGGAAGCGTCTGCCCAGCCACACGATTTTTTTTCTTCTCCCCCCTCTCTTCTTCCCCCTAGAAGCCATTTCACGATAGGATCATCGGATACGACCCTCCGTACTTTTAAAAATACCATTTAAAAAGAACTGCGCAAATTGCTTGGTGAATAATTTAAAAAAAATCACCCGCAAAAGCCTTCCTTTTCCATCTGGTCACTTTGCAGATTGTAATCTTCTGCGCCATCTGCTGGTGGCATCAATTAGTCGTCTGCAAATCATGGCTGGGTGGCGGGGAGGGGGGAGGAATCAGTCTAATTGCCAGAGTTTTAGTTCGTGGTTGCTTTGTTTGTGTTTTTTGCAAAAGTCGTTTCTCGAAAGTTCAGGAAATAAGAAAGAAAATGAAGTTGTAAGAGCAGGGTGCGGGAAATGAACGTTCTGCATAACAAAGGAAATATATACTAAAGAAAAAAGCTAGCCAATTTGGTTTTGGAATAAAAGGGTTCGAATCCTAGATATGACACGGATGCTAGTGCCGCCTCTCCGATGGGATCAGGGGCGAGGGGGGGGGGAGGCTCTGTCGGTAGCTCGTCAGGCTCGTAATCTGTAGTTCCCAGGTTCGAGTCCCAGCTGAATCAGCGTTGAGATTTATCTCCGCAAATTTCTCCGCCCTGCCCACGGTCAGTAAGGGACACCGATGGGATCGGAAAGACCGCCGTCCGTCGGATGAGACGTTAAGCCGTGGCCCCGTGTGCGGGAGACCCATACCCTGTGCACGTTAAAGAACACGATGGATGGCCTTGACGGGAGGCTACCATCTGTCTCCCAACAGCTGTTCCAGTGGGTACCCTCCCCCAACCTTCTCTGAGCCTTCGGGGTCCATGTGACCTGGCCATTTAGCCCATGGTGTGCAAAAAAAGTGCCGCTCAGAGGTAAAACAACCCAACGTTAAAGAACATGCTGGATGGCATTGACGGGAGGCTACCATCTGTCTCCCAACAGCTGTTTCAGTGGATCCCCTCCCCCAACCTTCTCTGAGCTTTCGGGGTCCTTGTGACCTAGCCATTTAGCCCATGGTGTGCAAAAAAAGTGCCGCTCAGAGGTAAAAGAAGCCAACGTTAAAGAACATGCTGGATGGCCTTGACGGGAGGCTACCATCTGTCTCCCAACAGCTGTTCCAGTGGGTCCCCTCCCCCAACCTTCTCTGAGCTTTCGGGGTCCTTGTGACCTAGCCATTTAGCCCATGGTGTGCAAAAAAAGTGCCGCTCAGAGGTAAAAGAAGCCAATACCACATCCCCTGTGCTTGTTAGAAAGCGCCACCTGAGAGGATAACATTTTTTAGCGAGGCATTATGGGCCCCAGCAAATGCGAAAGAATAATCGACGAATTCGTTTAAAGAACACTCTCATTTCTTTCATGGAACTCTTCATCCTTAAGCGGATGAGGAAAGATTTAAAAGAGAGCTCTTCTCTTTTCCGAGGTGACCTCGTGCAGCTAACTGGAACTTTGTAGGGGTAAGAGGGTGGGGCGGTAGTGTAATCCGAGGAATTCATCGTCCGTGAAACATTGATGCAAAGGTTTCTGTCGGTTATCAAGAGAGCATCTCAATTGAGCCTTCGTCTCTTTCTCATTAAATGCAACTGCTACGAAATGTTAACCAAAAGTTGATGACGAATCCTCAGCAGCGTTGCCAACAGAACGAGCAATTCACTTCTCGGTACGTAGTGGGAGGAGGGAGGGAAGGGACATTGGGGGAGGGGGGCAGAGAGGCGATTGCACGAGAGGGGTTAAGACATTTTCTCCTGCTCTGCCTCCGTTGCTTTCATCCCATCCATTGCTTCCTTGCAGCTTCCGTTTTGCTACACCCGACCTAAATATAGACTGACTGTAACTTCATCCTCAACGGCTCGTTACATCGCATCCTCCCCCCCCCCCAACCCCACTCGCATCCCGCACTCGTCCATTCGCACACATAACACCGTGTATACCATTCGCGAGATATGCACTCCATAACTACGTTACGTACACGTGCGCATTTGCGAGCACGAGGATGCAAGCGCGTTTCTGCTCCAGGAGTTCCGTCTCATTAACCATCTCTCGCATCCACGCGAGCCTCTGCGTCGGAGTCCGTTTCCAGAGAGAAGGAATCGTTCATCGCGTCGAGTTAGAGCTTTGCTTTCCCAGCATCCAATCGGATCGCTGATTCTGGATAAACTTTGCCTTAGCGCAACAACTGAGTCGAGAGGGGGGGGGGGGGAATCTCACGCATGCGGCAAGGGTCGGGAAATTGTGCGCGTGCTTCATTACACGTGAAGACTGGAATCATGGCCTAGTGATTTAAAGGTTAAGTGCTGATAATGGACATAACGTGCAACTGCAGCCCCCTTACCCCCCTCAGTGATTAATCTATTCAACTGCATAAAATACTTAAGTTTCTATATTAAACTAAATATTCCCCCCCCCCCCCTCAAAAAAAATGTTGCATTCACATGAAGTGCAACGTTATATGCATCATGTATTCGGTTTATGTGTTACTATATCAACTCAACTTTTTTTCACCAAGTCTATTTCCAGCTGGGTCAGCGTTGAGATTCATCTCCGCAAAACTATCCCCCCCCCTGCCCACGGTCAGTAGGGGACACCGATGAGCTTGGAAAGGCTGCCGTCCGTCGGAT
Organism: Ryuthela nishihirai; assembly: GCA_038380435.1. Taxonomy (NCBI): domain Eukaryota; kingdom Metazoa; phylum Arthropoda; class Arachnida; order Araneae; family Heptathelidae; genus Ryuthela; species Ryuthela nishihirai. The sequence continues at coordinate 64,281,728 of JAWZYU010000019.1, read as the reverse complement.
GGGACGTTAAGCCGTGGCCCGTGTGCGGGATAGCTATACCATGTGCACGTTAAAGAGCACGCTGGATGGTCTTGACGGGATGTTACCATCTGTCTCCCAACAGCTGTTCCAGTGGGTCCCCTCCGCCAACCTTCTCTGAGCCTTCGGGGTCCTTGTGACCTGGCCATTTAGCCCATGGTGTGCAAAAAAGTGCCACTCAGAGGTAAAACAACACAACGTTAAAGAACACGCTGGATGGCCTTGACGGGAGGCTACCATCTGTCTCCCAACAGCTGTTCCAGTGGGTCCCCTCCGCCAACCTTCTCTGAGCCTTCGGGTTCCCTTGTGACCTGGCCATTTAGCCCATGGTGTGCAAAAAAGTGCCACTCAGAGGTAAAACAACGTTAAAGAACACGCTGGATGGCCTTGACGGGAGGCTACCATCTGTCTCCCAACAGCTGTTCCAGTGGGTCCCCTCCCCCAACCTTCTCTGAGCCTTCGGGGTCCTTGTGACCTTGCCATTTAGCCCATGGTGTGAAAAAAAAGTGCCACTCAGAGGCAAAACAACCCGACTCAAGTCTATCTTGTTATATATTGAAATTAATTGTCTCTTTTTTACTGATGAAATAAACAATTAATATTATTAGACGAAAAAATGCTTAAATCGAAAAACAGATTAAGTCTGAAATAGATTAGTGTTTGTTAAATCCAATGAAATAATAAATAATGAAACATTTTGGAGTAATCGTTTGCTCCTTTTCTGATTGTCGTTGTCTGAAAGGTCGTTTACGTCAGTTACATATCAAACGACTCTTAATTTCGATCCCCCTTACGCAGCCCCTTCGTCACGATTCCTTAATTCTCGTCATCACCCCCCCCCCGCCCCCTCCCTCGTCAACAAAGGGGAGGGGCGAAAGTTTCGAAGCAAACCGATCTGTGGCATCGCGTGCTTCGGCGAAATTACGTCTGACCGCGGAGTTCCGTGACTACCTGCCGCTCGACGGCCTCCTCGTGCCTAATCAACTTAGCTGCGCGCTTTCGCCCTCCCCCTTCCCCTCCCCTCGAGCTCCGCCCACTCTCCCACCCACTTGTCCTTCTCCCTCGCAGCGCTTTTGTCTAAGCAACTTCCCGATCTGTAACAAATCTATGGATTGTCGTCTGCCAGTTAGCAAAGAACTCGGTCTTTGCGTGATGCCAACAGAAGGGGGAGGGGAATAGGCGAAGAAAAGGGAGGGAGGGAGGGAGAAGAGGAGGAGGAGGAGGAGGAGAGATCACGTGACGACGTGAGGAAGGCACGCGCTGTGTAGCACGTCACGGTGCAAGAAACGGTAGGTGAAGCAGTCGAACTTCTGGGAATTGGCTTTGTAATTAAAGAAGGTGAAAGTGGGGGTGGAGGGGGGAAGGATTCAACCGAAGATCTCTTTCTTTCTCTCTCTCCTTCGCTTTCGTCTGTCTCTCCTCTGATCACCGAGAGTTCGTTCCGTTCCGCATCTGTCGCGTGCTTTCCGTAAATTCTGTGGCTTCAGTTTCTGGTAATTGTTACCTGGTGACAGCATAATTGAGACGCTCCTAAAAAAATGGCTTCCGGGGGTAGTTGGTAGGGGGGGAGGGGGAGAGTTAACAGATGAAATGATTTCTTTTCCATTGTAGCCAATTTGTTTCTTATTCTCTCTCTCTTTTGTATACGGCGTTTGCTAAGAGACGAGTTGCATGGCAGAAGAAAAACCTGGATTCATTCTCCAGTGAACGGGTCATCGAAAGACTTGAACGATAATTGGAGATTTTGAGGTGATGGGGGAATTAACAACAGCTGATGGGGGGAGGGGGCATTCATGGGTTCAGCACTCATTAAAATAAAAAAAATAATAAATCCCCCTTCAAGCAGCTGCTTGCCACAGAGGTCTGACAGGAGCCTGTCAGTTTATATGCCATAGTAGGAGATATGAGAGGATGGCAGGACCTCAGGAACGTGTACAGCAACTGTACACGCTCCAGTTATCTTTCACAGCAAACTGGAGCGTGTGCAGTTACTGCACACGCTCCAGTTTGCTGTGAACGGTAACTGCACACGCTCAGTATTTCTGTGAGTGGGCCCACACGATCCAGGTTTTTGTGAGCTCACACGATCCAATGTAAATAAAATAAAAATAAATACCCCCTCAAGCAGCTGCTTGCCACAGAGGTCTGACAGGAGCCTGTTAGTTTATATGCCACAGTAGAAGGTCTGAGAGGATGGCAGGACCTCAGGAACGTGTACAGCAACTGTAGACGCTCCAGTTACCGTTCACAGCAAACTGGAGCGTGTGCAGTTACTGCACACAGTCCAGTTTGCTGTGAACGGTAACTGCACACGCTCAGTATTTCTGTGAGTGGGCCCACACGATCCAGGTTTTTGTGAGCTCACACGATCCAATGTAAATAAAATAAAAATAAATACCCCCTCAAGCAGCTGCTTGCCACAGAAGTCTGACAGGAGCCTGTCAGTTTATATGCCACAGTAGAAGATCTGAGAGGATGGTAGGACCTCAGCAGAAAACAACACGAACATCCATGCCTTACCCGGGGCTCGAACCCAGGTCCCGTAGATCAGTAGCCAAGTGCGCTAACCACTCGGTCACAGGACGGCACTCATTAAAGACCGTAGTTCATTTCAATGAGAAAAAGGTAACTCATTAAAATAAAGGAAAATATGCGTCGGGGGCAGATCTTGGGGGGGGGGCCTGCGCCCTTTTTGAAAATGTTAACGAGAGTAATGAAGCCAAAAGGTTTATTGTACTTGTGGATATTTGACGCATTTTTCAATGGTTTTTTTAAAGATCTCTAAAACGGTGATAAAAATGTTATGCTGCAGTGGGGACCCAGTCTCTTCCTTCCCCCTTTTACTTTTATACGGCTCTATTGAGTCTATTGAGTCATTTGCACCCCCCCCCCCCCAAATCTTCATTTTTTTTTTCCCGACACTGCCTGACATAATTTAATATTAGGTTAGAATATTAGTTATTTTTATCGTTTGCCAAAGTTGGGTTGGGCAGTTTTACCTCTGAGAGACACTGTTTGCACACAATGGGCTAAATGGCCAGGTCACAAGGACTCCGAGGGTTCAGAGAAGGGGGAAGGACAGCTGTTGAGAGACAAATGGTGGTCTTCCGTGAAGGTCATGCAGCGTGTTATGTAATGTGAACAGGATAGGGCTCTCCCGCACACGGAGCCACGGATTAACGTCCCATCCGACTGACGGCGGCTTTTACAAGCCCATCGGTGACTCAGAAAACTCCCCGTCCAGCGCAGAGACGGAAGTTTTGCGGAGATAAATCTCAAAGCTGGATTAGATGGGAATCGAACCTGGGAGATGCAGATTGATAGCCTGGTGCTCCACCGATTGAGTCACCTCCCGCCACTATTTCCAAAAGAATTGAAACTATTAACGGATGGGAATTATCACTCTTGTACTATACAATATTACGTATTATAGAAAAATATTTATATACAATTTATATAAATCGAGCATCATTATAAGTATACACTCCCTTGCAAAAATTAAGGATGGCATTTCCAAAATGTTGAAATCAAAATTAATGATGAAATTAAATGAAGCCTTCTTAAATATCGTTACCAAAATGAAAGCAGAATAGAACCTAAAACATAAAATGACTGCAAATTAATTGTGTTTCTGCGTGTTTTCCCGGATACTCAAAACTTTGAATGGGGCGGGGGTGGCTCAGTCGGTAGCGCGCCAGGCTCGTAATCTGTAGTTCCCAGGTTCGAGTCCCAGCTGGGTCAGCGTTGAGATTTATCTCCGCAAAATTCTCCGTCCCAGCCCACGGTCAGTAGGACACCGATGGGCTTGGAAAGGCCACCGTCCGTCGGATGGGACGTTAAGCCGTGGCCCGTGTGCGGGAGAGCCATACCCTGTGCACGTTAAAGAACACGCTGGATGGCCTTGACGGGAGGCTACCATCTGTCTCCCAACAGCTGTTCCAGTGGGTCCCCTCCCCCAACCTTCTCTGAGCCTTCGGGGTCCTTGTAACCTGGACATTTAGCCCAATTGTGTGCAAAAGAGTGCCGCTCATAAGTAACTCAATCCAAAAGCCATCTTTAACCCGATGACGAAGTGAAAATCTTAATGTTGCCATAAGTGGGACTCAAATTTTCAGATCATCAAGGAGAAGAAACCTATATTTGAGCCCCCAAGTGGGGGGGGGGGGGGGGGGGTCTTTGTCACCTGGCTACTGAGCTCATTGCAAAACGGAAAAAAAGTCTCCCAGGAGCGAACCTCAAAACATCAGACTTGCTCCACTCTCTACATCCCCATTCAGAAGTTTGATCCTATTCGATGAAATATAAAATTAAATCTTATTTTAAGCGTTTTTCTCTCCCCTCGAAGCCTCCTCTTCGCGTGCAATCGATGCACTTCCCAGAAATCCCTGTCGAGTGCGATCCCTTCCCAGAAAAGCCCTGTCGAGTGCGATCCTTCCCAAAAAAGCCCTGTCGAGTGCGATCCCTTCCCAGAAAGCCCTTTCGAGTTCGACCCTTCCCAGAAAGCCCTTTCGAGTGCGATCCCTTCCCAGAAAGCCCTGTCGAGTGCGATCCCTTTCCAGAAAGCCCTGTCGAGTGCGATCCCTTTCCAGAAAGCCCTGTCGAGTGCAATCCCTTCCCAGAAAGCCATGTTGAGTGCGATCCCTTTCCAGAAAGCCCTGTCGAGTGCGATCCCTTCCCAGAAAGCCATGTCGAGTGCGATCCCTTCCCAGAAAGCCATGTCGAGTGGATCCCTTCCCAGAAAAGCCATGTCGAGTGCGATCCCTTCCCAGAAAAGCCTTATCGAGTGCGATCCCTTCCCAGAAAAGCCCTATCGAGTGCGATCCCTTCCCAGAAAGCCCTGTCGAGTGCGACCTTCCCCGAAAACCCTGTCGAGTGCGATTCCTTCCCAGAAAAGCCCTGTCGAGTGCGATCCCTTCCCATTGAGCCGCGGACGGCCTTAACATGTCGTCGAGATTAATGCCCATGAGGGGTGGGGGGGAGACGAAGGGGAGGGTGAAGTAAGCAAGGAAGAAAAGAGAGGAAGTGGGCTGCGATTTTATGCGCCTGTTTCGAGGCTAATAATAATCTGCGCGCGTCTTTCGCCAGTGACGACGAAGTGCACCATTAGAAGGGAGTAGGAGAGGAAGGGGGGGAGGGGTAAACACAACAACCGAAAGCTCTCAGCCTCTTAACATCCTAACTGCATTAACCGTCGTGTTCCTGCTCTTCCGCAAACAGATGATGGTTCGGGTCTGGTTTAAACGATTTAATTAAGCGCGCAATTTGTGCGACTGCTTCGACTGGCTTGAATGGGCGCGCAATGCTCTTTATATGAAGTTTGCGAATAAAAAGGCCACTGAACACGTGAGAGAGTGAGAGCTAGAGAGCAACATTTGCCGCGCTGTCTCTCTCCATCCCTGATCCCGGTGCTCCGCAGGGAGAGTCCCGACTCGTCTCCGCTCCACGCAGAGCTTTAATTACGAGGAGAGATGGCGCTCCGAGGAATTGCACAACACTAAATGGCAACAATTATCCTCGGCGAGCGTCGGCGGTTGATAAAATTTCCTTTGGGGGGACGCACGAGATTGCTCCCCCGTCGCCGTGCCGAGCCAAGAAAGAGTTCATTTGGCGCGTGAGGAAGACATCCGCAGCAACCCAATTCAAAATGTGCCTTCAGAGCCCGAGGCTAATGAATAGTAATGGCCGAGTCTTTGCGCAGAGGTACAATAAGAGGGACATTTCTTAATGAGAGTTGTTAATGCAGACGGAAAGGTTTTTCCTCTTCTTCACTAGCAACAGATTTCTCTCTATTCCCGATGTGTCCTCGGTTTGCTTTTTCGTGTTCAACTGAAGCGAAATTCGCTCTGTAGGTGGATTAATCGGGGATTTGTTGGACGGAGAGGGATGGCGGCCTGGGCTCGGCTCTGAGACCACTTAGCCAATCGCCTCCTCAGAAGGATCGAGTTCAATGCTGCAAGCCCATTTAGTTAACACGTGATAGAGGGCAGTGGAGGATAGAAAAGATGGGGATGTTAACAAGGTGTCGTTTCTTTACCTCTGAGCGACGTTTTCTTTTTACACATGGCCAGGTCACAAGGACTCCAAGTGCTCAGAGAAGGATGGGAAAGGGAAGCCATTGGGACAGATGTTAGGCTTCTGTTTCGGACATCCAGGGAGTTCGTTAACAGGGTGGCCTTGACGGGAGGCTACCATCTGTCTCCCAACAGCTGTTTCAGTGGGTCCCCTCCCTCAACCTTCTCTGAGCTTTCGGGGTCCTTGTGACCTGGTCATTTAGCCCACGGTGTGCAATAAAGTCCCACTCAGAGGTAAAACAACCCAATGTTAAAGAACCCCCCCTCCCATTTTCACGGAGAGCAGGGTGAGGGGTCAGCGGAGATAAATCTCAACGCTCCCACAATTGGGACTCGAACCCGGGAACTGCAGAGGTGTATTTGGTGTCCTACCGACTACGGCAACATCGTCACTGGACATCAAAGGTAGCGGCACAATCTGGCTCTAGCAGAGTTCGAAGAATTGGCATTATTGTGTGGTAACAATTTCGCCTGTTAGGTAACAATACTAGACTGGTTCTCGGTGACGAAACCAACACTGGGTTCAACAAACTCTTCTGTTTTTAAGAATATCTTCCCTGGTGTGTAGGACGCTGACCACAGCAAAAAGTCGCTGTACAGTTATTAAGCAATTTTTATTTCTGGAGAGGCTGAAACTGAATATAAAGGATCAATCTGCATCTGGGAAATCCTACAACCTGATGGCCCCTCCTGTCCAATCCCCATCTCTGTGGGATTAAGATTTCCTCTGCTAAGTCGCACTCTCAATTGGTTCTAAAGTCATTAAGTGTTAAACTCAGTGCGTCTTCGCGTCATTTAACGTCTTCTGATGGAAAATATTCGGAAACGTCATTAAATTCCACCCCCCCCCCTTCCCCCCACATCTTTTCTTCCACCTGTATGCGATCTTTTGCGGCGTCGCATTCATCACGCCCTAGTACGTTCTACATCACGTTACCATAGAAACGGAAACGCGTGGGTGTATAACAAGCGTTTGGATGACTGTCTCTCGGACAAAAGACACCACCCTCGGTAGAGGCGCGATGGCACGCTGCACGAGCTTACAAGATGTGTCGTCCGTGCGCCCGGTACTTCTCTTGGCTGTTTGTCAGCCGGCCGACGAGGCTGATGCTTTCGCATCAATAATTCATGGCCAGTGACGGGCGCGAGACATTCATCAGGCGAGCAGTGGATGTGGCGAGGGGAAGTGTGGGGGGAGGAGTTTCTTAAAGGAAAATATGCAAATGATAGGGGGCTGGATCTGCGAACATGCGGCGAGGCCCCCAGAAATATGTCGGCATCGATGACGGAGTGTGTTCTCCTCCGCATCATCGGAGTGTGTGAGTGGTGGAGGAAATGTATTTGGAGGAAGCTGATGCCGTTTTAATGCTTTTCGTTTGGTGATGGTCGAGGATGACGTCACTGCCCGACTCTCCCGTTGGATATCTGGTGGCAGAACTCTCTGGTTAATGGAAATCCATTAATGGCGCTGGTCCACTTCAGACGGAAGCCAAAGGGTTCACGAGTAATGGCCTTTTAGTTGGCGAAGGTCTCGCTCCTGAAAAGGAGTTCTGTCTGCGGAAGAGTGGGATGGTGGGATCAAGGGAAGTCGAAGGGACGAATATTGCTGACATTATTCAGACAAACGGGTTTTTGAAAAGAAACTTAACTACAGATTTCTTCGTAAGGAGACTAACCGTTGTCGAAGTATCCAGATCAGAGCAGGAATTGGTGATGGAAGAGGAGGAGGAGGAGAAAGGAGGATTTTTTTTTATTCACGCTATTACTTCTTGATTCGGTCTGTTTTTGCTAATGCACGATCGTAAGATTTTGCTGTTGATCATAATTATAGGCTTGACTAAAAGGGATAACGCCCCAGAGCTCAAATTCGGTCTTTTTTATCTTCCTATTGCTTTTGGCATTTACATTCGCCGGTTATTTATTTCACCATATCTTTCGAACGCAATGGAGAAACTTAACGATTTATGTACCAAATGAAAGCTCGTGACGCGGGGAGTGTCAGAGGATATAAAAAATTGATCCCCCATGCTTTCTTCCCCCTATAAAGGGGGGAAATATGATAGTCGTTCTACATGTACAGTCGCTCAAAAAACTATCCGAACACCATGGTTCATTACAGAATTCATAAAAAAATATCTGCCAACGATTTTTTTTTTAGAAATTAGTGGTGACCTGGCAACCTTCGTATCACGTGACACGAAGGTTGCCAGATCACTAATTTCTAAAAGAATCGTTGCCAGATGTTTTTTCTGAATCATCAACCATAGTGTTCGGATACTTTTTTGAGCGACTGTAGGTGGTCATATTATTTTGATACTAGATCGTGTGGGCTCACTCACGGAAATATTGAGCGTGTGCAGTTACCGTTCACAGCAAACTGGAGCGGTTGCGATTAATGTTCACAGCACATTGGATCGTGTGAGCTCACAAAGACATGGATCGTGTGGGCTCACTCACGGAAATATTGAGCGTGTGTAGTTACCGTTCACAGCAAACTGGAGCGGTTGCGATTAAAGTTCACAGCACATTGGATCGTGTGAGCTCACAAAGACCTGGATCGTGTGGGCTCACTCACGGAAATATTGAGCGTGTGCAGTTGCTGTACACGCTCCAGATATTTTTCCTGAATTCTGTAATCACGTGACACGAAGGTTGCCAGATCACTAATTTCTAAAAAAAATTGTTGCCAGATATTTTTTCTGAATTCTGTAATCAACCATGGTGTTCGGATACTTTTTTGAGCGACTGTACATTCCGAAAGCGAGGGCCCACAGTTACGAGTTAGGTATCAAATGAAAGCTCGTATAATGACGGTCCTAAACTACACTGGTTTCCACAAAATAAGTTTTTTTGTTTTGAAAATAGCGATTGCAGTTAAAGATCTCAATCCAATAAATCAATATCTCGATTTTCAACAATATTCGTTCAGTATTTCATGAGTTATTTATTTTTTTATTTATATACCTAACAACCATGGTGATGTTAGGGTCAGGCCCTTCTACACCAGGTTCATTTAAAAAAAGCATAAAAGTATAAAGAGAAACAAGTGAATATTTTAAATATTATACATATCAAATATATAAGTTGTCATTATTTAATGATGTGTCATAGTTATAAAATTTAATAGTTTTATATTTAATAGTAAAATAAATAATAGTTTAAAGTTTGAAAATAAAAATCTGAGTAATGATGATATATTTAATATGTGCATACATATTACACGTAATCACGTGACACGAAGGTTGCCAGATCACTAATTTCTAAAAAAAACGTTGCCAGATATTTTTTCTGAATTCTGTAATCAACCATAGTGTTTGGATATTTTTTAATATATATAATGCGTATGAATATATAATGCAATGAATATGGAACGTGTGCAGTTACCGTTCACAGCAAACTGGAGCGGTTGCGGTTAATGTTCACAGCACATTGGATCGTGTGGGCTCACTCACGGAAATATCGAGCGTGTGCAGTTACCGTTCACAGCACACTGGAGCGTGTGCAGTAACTGCACACGCTCCAGTTTGCTGTGAACGGTAACTGGAGCGTGTACAGTTGCTGTACACGCTCCAGATATTTTTCCTGAATTCTGTAATCACGTGACACGAAGGTTACCAGATCACTAATTTCTAAAAAAAATCGTTGCCAGATATTTTTTCTTAATTCTTTAATCAACCATAGCGTTCGGATACTTTTTTGAGCGACTCTACCATATAGGTAAAGTTCAGCCCACGACATCCTAGGGTGAACAGTACTATAAAAGTAAAGTCCCTCCCTCGGACAAAACCTTACATTAATCTTCGTCCTGGATTGAGACAAACAAGGATATAAAGATCCAAGTTGACTCGGCGCTCGTGACGTCCTTCGAATTGAACCGTAATAAGCTCCAGTGTGCACACATTAAAAAATGCGCTGGATGGCCTTGTTGCTAGGCTACCATCTGTCTAGCGAGTTTCTTCACCCCCAACCTTTTCTGATCTCTCCAGGTCCTTGTGACTTGACCGCTTAGCCCAAATATGTGCAAAAAAGCGCCACTCAGAGGTAAAACAACCCAACTCATAGAGCGATTTACTGTTATTATTAAAATAAGTGTTATAAGCTAAGTTCATATCTTCATGAACGCTTTAAATTATTATTATTTATTTATTATTTTTAAATAAGTTTTTTTACAATTAGATTCAAATATTTGCAATGCTCCTCCCCCCGAAAAAAAGGGGCGGGGGAGGCTCAGTCGGTAGCGCGCCAGGCTCGTAATCTGTAGTTCCCAGGTTCGAGTCCCTGCTGGGTCAGCGTTGAGATTTATCTCCGCAAAATTTCCCCGCCCTGCCCACTGTCATGTAGGGGACACCTATGGGATTGAAAAGGCCGCCGTCCGTCGGATGGGACGTTAAGCCGTGGCCCGGTGTGCAGCCATACTCTGTGCACGTTAAAGAACACGCTGGATGGCCTTGACGGGAGGCTACTATCTATCTCCCAACAGCTGTTCCAGTGGGTCCCCTCCCCGAACCTTCTCTGAGCCTTCGGGGTCCATGTGACCTGGCCATTTAGCCCATGGTGTGCAAAAAAGTGCCGCTCAGAGGTAAAACAACCCAACAACCCGAAAAAAAAAATACTCAAGCATATCAAATCGTCATCGAACTATTATTCCGGGAAGAGACTACTGCAAGTGGAACTTTGGTCACCTGAATCCTTGCATCAGTAAATAATCAATAAGTCGTTTTACGTGTTTACAAAACACAATTCACATTATTTGAAGCAGGCGACTCGTGTTGCTACATTTCCAACTTAAAAATCTTCAAGAATGAAAACTTTTAGGTGATTGTTTCCCAACGGAGTCGCCACCGTCTCCTGGGAATCTTTCAAAAATTTGTGTGGGCGTTTGGTTTGTCAAACTGATAACCGGAGTGTGTCCCCATCTGGGTTTCATTCATGTCACGTGATTACAGAATTTCTTCGTGTCACGTGATTACAGAATTCAGGAAAAATATCTGGAGCGTGTACAGCAACTGTACACGCTCCAGTTACCGTTCACAGCAAACTGGAGAGTGTGCAGTTACTGCACACGGTCCAGTTTGCTGTAAACGGTACCTGCACACGCTCAATATTTCCGTGAGTGAGCCCACACGATCCAGGTCTTTGTGAGCTCACACGATCCAATGTGCTGTGAACATTAACCGCAACCGCTCCAGTTTGCTGTGAACGGTAACTGCACACGCTCAATATTTCCGTGAGTGAGCCCACATGATCCAGGTCTTTGTGAGCTCACACGATCCAGGTCTTTGTAAGCTCACACGATCCAATGTGATGTGAACATTAACCGCAACCGCTCCAGTTTGCTGTGAACGGTAACTGCACACGCTCAATATTTCCGTGAGTGAGCCCATACGATCCAGGTCTTTGTGAGCTCACACGATCCAGGTCTTTGTAAGCTCACACGATCCAATGTGATGTGAACATTAACCGCAACCACTCCAGTTTGCTGTGAACGGTAACTGCACACGCTCAATATTTCCGTGAGTGAGCCCATACGATCCAGGTCTTTGTGAGCTCACACGATCCAGGTCTTTGTAAGCTCACACGATCCAATGTGCTGTGAACATTAACCGCAACCGCTCCAGTTTGCTGTGAACGGTAACTGCACACGCTCAATATTTCCGTGAGTGAGCCCACATGATCCAGGTCTTTGTGAGCTCACACGATCCAGGTCTTTGTAAGCTCACACGATCCAATGTGATGTGAACATTAACCGCAACCGCTCCAGTTTGCTGTGAACGGTAACTGCACACGCTCAATATTTCCGTGAGTGAGCCCATACGATCCAGGTCTTTGTGAGCTCACACGATCCAGGTCTTTGTAAGCTCACACGATCCAATGTGATGTGAACATTAACCGCAACCACTCCAGTTTGCTGTGAACGGTAACTGCACACGCTCAATATTTCCGTGAGTGAGCCCATACGATCCAGGTCTTTGTGAGCTCACACGATCCAGGTCTTTGTAAGCTCACACGATCCAGGTCTTTGTAAGCTCACACGATCCAATGTGATGTGAACATTAACCGCAACCGCTCCAGTTTGCGGTGAACGGAACATGCAGTAAACATTTCTATTTACATGAAGTGGGGGGGAGAATAATTCTTGGTAAAAGGGGGCCTTTAGAAATTAATAGTTGGGAACCGTTGCCTTAGAGGCCGACGACACAACGTGTGTTGCTAATATTTCTAAAGCATAAAACGACTCTCGTCGCAACTTATTCACCAGACAGCGTTAAAATTTATTGTTAATATATTTTTTTTTCTTCAGTTTCCCTTTTAAAATGCCAGAAACGAAAACTACAAAACGGGAACAAACTGCCATATTTAGGAGAGGATTTCCATCTCTCATCTTTTCTTCCGTCGAACAAGGGAGGTTGGATGCGGACCCATCTCTCCGCACTCTTCTTCCTCGTCCTCAATTAATCACGTGCACAAACATCATGTTTAGCGCAGGTGCCGCGAGCAGCTTGCATATTAAATATGTTTTTCGTGTGCGGGGCGCGGGCATCCTTATTAAAAGAATCCGGCCGACACTGTGCAGTGATTTAAAGCCCTGATCCTGTCACGCTCTTCGAAAGTGAGGATGGAGATGGGGAAGTGTATCCTCGTCGATGCACGAGCGCGCTCTCTCTCTGCTTCACGTGGTTCATTATGTTCCGGCGCGGCCATCCATTCATCAGCGTGGCGTGCATTTTGTTGTGCCAGCAAAGGGGTTGATGGATGCGCGAGGGAAGGGTTCTCCTGCCTCTCGGGACTCGGGATCTGGCTCCAAGATGGGAGAGGAACACCAAGAGAATGAGGAAAGAGTTGGGAAGTATTCCGGAGCTTCGGAGATAAAAATGGAGGAGGAGGAGGAGGAGGAGGAGGAGGAGGAGGAGGAGGAGGAGGAGGAAATTCCGATAAATTGGGAGCAGAAAATGAGACGACGACTGATAAAAAAGTTTCGCTCTCTCGTTAGAGGCACACGTGCGAAGGAATGAAAATATACTTTTGGTAAATCTTCATTTCTTAATTATTCTGACAAAGGAGTAGTTTACAGTGCAGGATATTCCGATGAGCTTGAAAAGACCGCTATCCATCTGATGAGACCTCAAGTATAACGCAGAGTGTGTATGACAGGTAATTGCTGTTGGGAGTCTTCCATCTGTCTCCTAACAACTGGCCAATGGGTGGTTCAGTGGGTAGCGCGCTAGGCTCGTAGTCTGCAGTTCCTAGGTTCGAGTCCCAGCTGTGTCAGCGTTGAGACTTATCTCCGCAGAACTCCCCGCCCTGCCCACGGTCAGTAGGTGACATCGATGGGATCGGAAAGGCCGCCGTCCGTCGGATGGGATGTTAAGGCGTAGCCCCGTGTGCGGGAGAGCCATACCTTGTGCACGTTAAAGAACACGCTGGATGGCCTTGACGGGAGGCTACCATCTGTCTCCCAACAGCTGTTCCAGTGGGTCCCTCCCCCAACCTTCTCTGAGCCTTCGGGGTCCATGTGACCTGGCCATTTAGCCCATGGTGTGCAAAAAAGTGCCGCTCAGAGGCAAAACAACACAACAGTACAAAATATTGTCTTCCTCTTAATTTGGATAGCTAATTAAGAAACATAAGAAATGGCAGCTCTTAGTTGGGCTGGGTTATTCTACCTTTGAGCGGCACTTTTAATAAGTAAGAAGAAAAGACAAAGGATGCAGAAAAGGTGATAAGTGGAAACATAAGGAAGAAGAAAAGAGAAAGGATGCAGAAAAGGTGATAAGTGGAAACATAAGGAAAAAGAAAAGACAAAGGATGCAGAAAAGGTGATAAGTGGAAACATAAGGAAGAAGAAACGACGAAGGATGCAGAAAAGGTGATAAGTGGAAACATAAGGAAGAAGAAAAGACAAAGGATGCAGAAAAGGTGATGTGGAAACATAAGGAAGAAGAAACGACGAAGGATGCAGAAAAGGTGATAAGTGGAAACATAAGGAAGAAGAAACGACGAAGTATGCAGAAATGCTGTCGAAACGAATGGGAAGGGTTAAAGAGGTAAAGTTTGGTTTGTGCGAATGAATCCTCATCTGTAGGTGTAGTTTCAGTTGCTTATCGGAGTGGGTGGAGCATCCATCGACGCCGAGGAAACTGAAGAGGAGAAGAGGAAGATTAGCTCTTCCACCGGTAGCGCTTAGGGAGGAGGAGGAGGAGGAGCTGGTGGAAGAGGAAGGATGAGGTGGCGGTCTATCGGAGAGAGATAGTATGGGAGTGGGGGGGGGGAGCGCGTTGGAGCGAGGAGAGGCCAAACCGCTTTCACTTGAGAGCAGCTGGAGACCTCAGCTGACCAGGCTGCTGCACTATCGGGGCTGAGCAGACGCGTTATCCGTTCTATGTGGCGACACGAGCTGGTTGCTCAGCTGCAAGGGAAGAGGAGAGGCTGCGGAGGTGATAACGGGGAGCAAAGGAGATGCTGCTGCTTGGCTCTCATGGGAACGTTTTCTTTTAAATAAATTGAAATTATTTATTGTGACTGGAAATGCTATGGAAGGAAATATCACGAAACATTAAAGATGACATACCTCATTCTTAAACAATACATCCGATATCCGAGGTGATAATCCAGGGCGTCTTCTCATAATATGCCGGTGACGAATCGCCCTTGTCTAAGTAAGAACTTGAGAAGTTCAGCTCACATTTCTTTAAGTAAAGCTATAGAAGTCTCTCCATTTCTTCTAAATAAATTTCACTGTGCCATATCACTTGCATGATTATATACTTAAATCCCAAGCAGTTTCTGGGATGACCAGAACCATGATCTCAACGACCATACATAGCACAAACAAAAGTATGGCTGTCCGATGTTTGTTTTTGCTTTGGAGGCTCTAAGGCTCCATTTACTTTTTTTTTTTTCATACGTGAAATAATAATTCTGCTACAACCATATCGCTTGGTCAACTGAATAAAATAATCTTACATGTAGTTAGTTCAATTTTAGCACAGATCCCCGTGCAATTCCCGTGCACCACAGTAAAAAAGTTCCTGCGTCTATCCCTCAGAGTGCATGTGGCCTCAGACACAAGGTAAGCTACGTGTATCAACTGTCTCCCCATTAATACTCTCTTCGGGGGGGGGGGGGGTAGAAGTTTCCCCAAAGGATTAAGATCAGCTGAAAACATCAGCTTGCTTCAATCCAGTGACATTGTTAAAGTTTTTCTGCTGTGTTTGTGTAAATACGCCCAGATAGTTGCCATGCAAAAGTCTCTAAGCATTGCGAATTTAGATGAAGGATTGTTAATGCAAACACAGAATTTATTTTGCATAATTGACTCGCAGCGCTCCTTGGGCTGCTGCCAGCGGAGATCTTCTTCCCCCCCCCCCCGGCCGCCTCTTTCCGCTGAACACCGTCGCCGCCAACTTGCTGGCGCCATGCCAACGCTCCGCGTTAACTAACTCGTGCAGAATAACAATTTCATTCGAACTGGTCACGCGCTACGCGTTTAAATAGTTTCAGTTTTGCACGAAGGATGTGGCTTCGCGATTCGCAATTGCGTTTTCGAATTCGTGTCTAAATTGTTACGTAGTCACTTAGCAAACACTCCGATGAGCTGATGGGTTGGAAGCTTTCGTCTGCTGAACTGCCTCAGCCAAACAGCGGGCAACCTTCTTGGTGCATTTGTACCACTCGGAGCTTTCTGAAGTCTAACCGAACGGGGTTTTGTTCTTTTTGATTTCTGAAAGGAATTTTCATTCATTGTTTTGAATGGCCAGGGTTGGGTGGATTTACCTATGAGCGGCACTTTTTTTGCACACCATTGGCTAAATGACAAGATCACAAGGACCCCGAAGGCTCAGAGAGGGTTGGGGGAGGGGACACACTGGAACAGCTGTTGGGAGACATATGGTAGCCTCCTGTCAAGACATTTCAGCATGTTCTTTAACGTGCGCAGGGTATGGCTCTCCCATACAGGGGCCACGGCTTAACGTCCCATCCGACGGACGGCGGCCTTTTCAAGCCCATCGGTGTCCCCTGCTGACCGTGGACAGGGCAGGAGATAATTTCGGAATCAGTACCAAAAATTGCAAGAATAACCCAATTCTTTGAAAAAACGTATGTTGATTAGTGTCATTAGACATTGTTTCGTTCCAGTATTGTTAAGAATCATGCACAAATAATTAATTTTCTACCTAAATATGAAGCTATGGTGACATAGGTTTGGGTTCGATTCATAGGTATAAGGTTTTCTGCTGCTCGTATTCCTCCAGCAATTATAAGAAAATGTCCTTGAGGAAGTAAGGAAAGAAGGATTGGATTGTTTTACCTCTGAGCGGCACTTTTTTGCACACCATGGGCTAAATGGCCAGGTCACATGGACCCCGAAGGCTCAGAGAAGGTTGGGGAAGGGGACCCACTGGAACAGCTGTTGGGAGACAGATGGTAGCCTCCCGTCAAGGCCATCCAGCGTGTTCTTTAACGTGCACAGGGTATGGTTCTCCCGCACACGGAGCCACGGCTTAAAGTCCCATCCGACGGACGGCGGCCTTTTCAAGCCCATCGGTGTCCCCTACTGACCGTGGGCAGGGCGGGGAATTTTGCGGAGATAAATCTCAATGCTGACCCAAATGGGACTCGAACATGGGAACTGCAGATTAAGAGCCTGATGCGCTACCGACTGAGCCATCTCCTGCCTTGCTGATGAGCAGAGAAATGGGATCAGAAAATTGTCAGGTCACCGTCACCATTTATAACAGAGATGGGTGAAGCTCACTATGCATTGGCTGATGGGGGCTCCAACCTCCCTGTCAGATACTATGCATTGGCTGATGGGGGCTCCAACCTCCCTGTCAGATACTATGCATTGGCTGATGGGGGCTCCAACCTCCCTGTCAGATACTATGCATTGGCTGATGGAGGCTCCATCCTCCCTGTCAGATACTTGCATTGGCTGATGGAGGCTCCAACCTCCCTGTCAGATAGTATGCATTGGCTGATGGGGGCTCCAACATCCCTGTCAGATACTATGCATTGGCTGATGGGGGCTCCAACTTCCCTGTCAGATTACGTCTCTCCAGTTGGCAGCGTTGCCAGTTCCTAAGCTCAGACTCCAGGCCAAATTCGCGATTTTTTCCGATTTATAATTTCACCTGTCGAAATAAATATGATGAAGACGAGATTTTATTTTTTTAAACAAAGAAAAAAATTTATTTCATTTATTAATTTTTCTAAACAACAACATTTCACAAGTATTGACATTACCCACCTTCTTTTTCTGCCTTTAACTAACCTAAAAGGCGGCGAATTTTAAGACTGTAAAAAAATTAAAAAGCAAACACGACAAAAAAAAAAGATTTTTGGGGTTAATATTTTTTTCAAATTTCTGTTATCTTAAATATTTTTAGTGCTTCTTTTACCTCTTAAGAATCATTTATATCTTTCTACTCGTTGAACAAACTTTACGTCAAAATAAAAGAAAAACATGTCTTCGAAGAGAATCTGTTTGGAAACGTCTCAAGAAGAGCATCGAATTCCGTCTGAAATCGCCTCTTGCCTTCAACGAGAGATTCCTTTCGGCTCGAGGAGTGGAAGTGCAGGTGGGGGGGATGGAGGAAGGGGGAATAAGAAACAGACTATCGTGTCATCACCTTCCAGCAGCCCAGTGTCAACCGAATCCCGCCACATCATCCTGCGACTGCGGCACCCCGTGTGTGTGCTAGGATGAGGACGACGCCGTGAGAAGACATCCCATGTCAGATGGCGAGAGGGAAGCAGAAGGCTTAGCGAGCGGACATCACACAGAGAGGGGGAATGTGTGAGAGCGTGTCTTGTCTTTTCTCTTGTAACCAGAGCGAGTCATGTGACAGCACACTCACGCCCCCGGTGTCGGGTTTGTCAGCTGTCACAGAGAGAGGTGCAAACCATAGGCGGCCATTCTCTACTTTAAGTTGATTGTCCTTTGTTATTTATTTTTTTTGGCTGACACCGTTTTTTGTGTGTGTGTGTATACGCACATCCACACTCAAGGAAGAAGGCGGAACTGTTTCCCACTTGTCATACTAGTAGTGAAGGAAACCATTTCTCTCCTCCTCCTACTTCTTACCATCCCTACTGCTCGCAGATGTCATTCTGGAAAGCGAATCTCACCACGTGATGTCGGTTGCCACTCAACCATTTCTGTTGAAATCCGCAACTCTGTGAAGCTTTAAAACTTGAGCAATAAAGAAAAAAGGCGACGCAGTTGAAAATCCAATTCCTGTTTTTTGTCAACTTTTTTTTATTCTTCAAGTGGCACTGACCCAAATATTAATCACAAGTTCAACAACAATAACATTTTTTTCCTTTATTTGCTTTTTTTTATATCTCCCCGCTTTATTTCCTCTTTTTTATATTTTAGTCATCTTGCAATGAACATGAAAAAGAAGAGTCCTTCCCATTTCCGTGTAGCCCTTTTTTGTCCCTCCTGTACAGTCGCTCAAAAAAAGTATCCGATGACACGAAGGTTGCCAGATCACTCATTTCTAAATAAAATCGTTGCCAGATATTTTTTTCTGAATTCTGCAATCCACCATAGTGTTCGGATATTTTTTAATATATATAATGCGTATGAATATATAATGCAATGAACATGGAGCGTGTGCAGTTACCGTTCACAGCAAACTGGAGCGGTTGCGGTTAATGTTCACAGCACATTGGATCGTGTGAGCTCACAAAGACCTGGATCGTGTGGGCTCACTCACGGAAATATTGAGCGTGTGCAGTTACCGTTCACAGCAAACTGGAGCGGTTGCGGTTAATGTTCACAGCACATTGAATCGTGTGAGCTCACAAAAACCTGGATCGTGTGGGCTCACTCACGGAAATATTGAGCGTGTGCAATTACCGTTCACAGCAAACTGGAGCGGTTGCGGTTAATGTTCACAGCACATTGGATCGTGTGAGCTCACAAAGACCTGGATCGTGTGGGCTCACTCACGGAAATATTGAGCGTGTGCAGTTACCGTTCACAGCAAACTGGAGCGGTTGCGGTTAATGTTCACAGCACATTGAATCGTGTGAGCTCACAAAAACCTGGATCGTGTGAGCTCACTCACGGAAATATTGAGCGTGTGCAGTTACCGTTCACAGCAAACTGGAGCGGTTGCGGTTAATGTTCACAGCACATTGGATCGTGTGAGCTCACAAAGACCTAGATCGTGTGGGCTCACTCTCCGAAATATTGAGCGTGTGTAGTTATCGTTCACAGCAAACTGGAGCGTGTGAAGTAACTGCACACGCTCTAGTTTGCTGTGAACGGTAACTGGAGCGTGTACAGTTGCTGTACACGCTCCAGATATTTTTCCTGAATTCTGTAATCACGTGACACGAAGGTTGCCAGATCACTAATTTCTAAAAAAAATCGTTGCCAGATATTTTTTCTGAATTCTGCAATCAACCGTAGCGTTCGGATACTTTTTTGTCCCCACCTGTACTCCGTCTCTCCCTTACTTAAACCATTTCTCCATGAGTAAATCTTTCCTGATCTAGTTCTTAATCTTCGTCTCGCCTCAGATCGGTTCTTCCCCAATTATCTGAAATATGGATTTTCGATAAAATCCTTTTCCACCGAAACTACCTCCTTCAAAAGTGTAAAAAAAGCTGCAGTGGGTTTTTTAACCCCCTTTGAAAGGGTATTTATTTAGGCAGTCCCGTGGCCGAGTGGTTCGCGCGCTTGGCTGCGGATCTAAGGGACCTGGGTTCGAGCCCCGGATAAGGCATGGATGTTTGTGGTGTTTTTCTGCTGAGGTCCTGCCATCCTCTCAGACCTTCTACTTTGGCATATAAACTGACAGGCTCCTGTCAGACCTCTGTGGCAAGCAGCTGCTTGAGGGGGGATTTATTTTTATTTTATTTACATTGGATCGTGTGAGCTCACAAAAACCTGGATCGTGTGGGCCCACTCACAGAAATACTGAGCGTGTGCAGTTACCGTTCACAGCAAACTGGAGCGTGTGCAGTTACTGCACACGCTCCAGTTTGCTGTGAACGGTAACTGGAGCGTGTACAGTTGCTGTACACGTTCCTGAGGTCCTGCCAACCTCACAGACCTTCTACTGTGGCATATAAACTGACAGGTTCCTGTCAGACCTCTGCGGCAAGCAGCTGCTTGAGGGGGGATTTTTTTTTATTCTCACCCTGATGCGACCAACTGTGGATGTTTCCAAAAAGCTGGCTTTGCTCACTGGGATTGTTCCCAATCTAATAATTGATGATTTACTCTTTTTTTTTTAACTCCGCGATAGTTTTCAGCTATGATTTTCTTTACAATAGCAATACCTTATTCTCGATGTCAAAGTCATCGCTTCTAATAACCTTCGAACTATATTTGCAAAAAGAACAAAGACCCTTCTTCTCCGATTCTGCGATCGTATTGTGCATCCTTTGGATGCTGATTCCCTCACGAGCTATATTCTCCCGCCTTCGAAAGCCTACCTAGGGAACTATCAACAGAGCACTGCAAAGCTCCGCCCATTCTCAAAAGTTCATTTTTATCTTCCTCTCCCCCTCCCCCTCTTCAAGCTTCCATCTGCTCGAATCCCCCTCCCCTCCCTTTGTCACCTCTCTGGATCGGCCCCCCCCATTCCACTCTCCATTTACTTCCCCCTCTCATTCCATCAAAACGACCCCTTTGCTTGTCACCTGAATGTCCTCGGGTCATTGTGTCGATCATCCCCTCTGCGACTGCGCGTCACGTGCTGCGTTAGGGAGACCGTGAAGAGGGGCGGTACACTAAGCGAAAGGCCGTGAAGAGAGATGGGAAACACTTCCTTTGCTAAATCTGCACGTTTGGGGTTCTCTTCTCCCTTTCAAGGAGTGGAATTGCCGCAATTAAGCAGAACATCTTTCCCTACCCAAATGTAAACGGTTTCAGAACTAATTGTGAGGGGGGGGGGGGGCAGTGTCGGTCATTCTACAGAGAACTGTCGAAGTGTTCTCAAGTATAGAAATGCTGCACTTGTAAATGTTTTGACATTCTCATTAGCGGTTAATGTTCACAGCACATTGGATCGTGTGAGCTCACAAAGACCTGGATCGTGTGGGCTCACTCACGGAAATATTGAGCGTGTGCAGTTACCGTTCACAGTAACCTGGAGCAGTTGCGGTTAATGTTCACAGCACATTGGATCGTGTGGGCTCACTCACGGAAATATTGAGCGTGTGCAGTTACCGTTCACAGCAAACTGGAGCGGTTGCGGTTAATGTTCACAGCATATTGGATCGTGTGGGCTCACTCATGGAAATATTGAGCGTGTGCAGTTACCGTTCACAGCAAACTGGAGCGGTTGCGGTTAATGTTCACAGCACATTGGATCGTGTGAGCTCACAAAGACCTGGATCGTGTGGGCTCACTCACGGAAATATTGAGCGTGTGCAGTTACCGTTCACAGTAACCTGGAGCAGTTGCGGTTAATGTTCACAGCACATTGGATCGTGTGGGCTCACTCACGGAAATATTGAGCGTGTGCAGTTACCGTTCACAGCAAACTGGAGCGGTTGCGGTTAATGTTCACAGCATATTGGATCGTGTGGGCTCACTCATGGAAATATTGAGCGTGTGCAGTTACCGTTCACAGCAAACTGGAGCGGTTGCGGTTAATGTTCACAGCACATTGGATCGTGTGAGCTCACAAAGACCTGGATCGTGTGGGCTCACTCACGGAAATATTGAGCGTGTGCAGTTACCGTTCACAGTAACCTGGAGCAGTTGCGGTTAATGTTCACAGCACATTGGATCGTGTGGGCTCACTCACGGAAATATTGAGCGTGTGCAGTTACCGTTCACAGCAAACTGGAGCGGTTGCGGTTAATGTTCACAGCATATTGGATCGTGTGGGCTCACTCATGGAAATATTGAGCGTGTGCAGTTACCGTTCACAGCAAACTGGAGCGGTTGCGGTTAATGTTCACAGCACATTGGATCGTGTGAGCTCACAAAGACCTGGATCGTGTGGGCTCACTCACAGAAATATTGAGCGTGTGCAGTTACCGTTCACAGCAAACTGGAGCGTGTGCAGTAACTGCACACGCTCCAGTTTGCTGTGAACGGTAACTGGAGCGTGTACAGTTGCTGTACACGCTCCAGATATTTTTCTTGAATTCTGTAATCACGTGACACGAAGGTTGCTAGATCACTAATTTCTACCCTTCACACATTTATGAGACTATCCTCGTAAATTCAATTACATTATGAAACCTGAGTTGACATTGGATAAACCAAATGGAGATTCACTTCTCCCTTCATCAATTCTTCCAATCTTGGATTCATGAAAAAAAAAACTTCTCTCTCTCTGACATTTTGAATACGTTTATATCTCTTTTGAATATACAATTTTATAAATACAGCACGTGTGGTTTAGAGAGCGTGACGTCTATACTAGTCCACCTACAGAACCACGCACAAGGCGGACATGGCGCAGCAACAAAGCCAGTTGTTATTGAAGGTTTAGTTATCTTGCATTTAAGCTGTTTAGAGGCACAATAGCCTAGTCACAAAGACCCCAATGTTGTTGTTGTTTTGTTTTTTTTCCCTTTGGATGGGGGAGGCAGTATTAGGTGATTAAGATTTTCTGCTGTATTTTTGTGTGTAGTTATTTTTTTAGACAGTTTATTAGCGTAATACCCAAATTTGGTGGTTGAATATTACATTAATGATTGTGTTTCTACTTAAATATATCGTCCGTAATGAAGAAACACATAAAAACATTGCTTCCGTACTCTATGCTTTAATTCAAAATCAATAAATCGTCTTACAGACTCAACATTGTTCAGTGGAACTGTCGTAGTTATTCGTCTAAAAAAGAAGATTTGAAACTTATGCATTAAAAAATGAACATTCATATCTTTGCATTACAAGAACCTGTTACTGACTTTATAAACTTTAAACCTTTTTTTATCATACATTCACAAAAGCTCAGAAACTGTTCGAGGCTCTGATCTTTTAATCAGGAGAGACATTCCTCATAAAGTCTTAAGTTTAGAATATATTCATCATCGCCTTAATATTGTAGCAGCTGAAATTTATTTAAAATCTAAATCTTTTACAATTATGTCCTTTTATAATCCTGGTGCAGTTATTGATCATATGATTTTACAAAATATTTATAATCAAGTTAAACAGCCTGTTATATTTTTAAGTGATTTTAACTCTCATAACCCTGTATGGGGATCTTATAAGCTCAACAAAGATGGTACTGAACTTCTTAAGTTTATCAATAATAATGATTTAATATTTATGAATAATAAATAAGTCAGCTACTTTTCATAATTTTAATTATAATATTAATTCTGTAATTAATTTGTCTTTAGTTACTTCTAGTTTGGCTCCTACTATAAATTGGAAAATTGATTCTCCCCTATATGGAAGTGATCACTATCCTATATATTTACAGGTTGAAGGCTTTCAAAATGATAAAAAACTATTCACCTAAACAACTGGTAATAAATTTTCTCATAAACTGCAAAATACTTATCCACCTATGAATATGTTGGACTATAATTAATTATTTCATGGATTTCATACAAAATAATACAAAAGATTGTTTTAAAGCTATAAAAAATACAATTCCGAAATTAAACTCTAATTTCTGGTATCTGAATAGACTGGTGGCCATTCGTCGGAGAACAGAGCGCAAGGCCAAGAAATCAAGAAATTTCCAAAACATTCTTCGTTATAAAAGAATTGTAGCTCTTGTAAGGAAAAAATTAAAACAACATTACAGAACCTCATGGTATGAGTTTTCCAGTCGGATAAATTCGCATTCTTCTCTTTCTAACATATGGCAAGTTTTTAATTCAATTTCTAAACCACAGAGTCAAATTTCCCCATGGGAACAAATTGTCATAGAAAAGCACATCACTATTCAGGAAACAGATGAATTATCTGCTAAAAATCTTTCATTTTTCTCTCCAGTGAAAACTACGATATCTGATATGCCTGTATTAAATGATGTAAATTCCTTTATAACTAATATTCCACCAGCAGAAATTATACTAGATATGGAATTTACCCTTACTGAATTAAATACTGCTATTTCAGAAACTAAGCCAAAATCATCCAGCGGAGTGGATGGGATCAGCAACAAATTCTTAAAAGCCCTACCAACTATCTGGAGAACGAAGCTTTTAGATGTGTTTAATAACATATGGATATCGCATAATTATCCTGTCTTAGACATTATCTAATATTATATTCTTATTAAAACCGACAAAAATTCCTATAGAAATTAAATCATACAGGCCAGTTTCACTTACTTCAAATGTACTTAAAGTCTTTGAAAGAATCTTAGTTAAAAGAATGCAATGGTTTATAGGGGAAAAAAAATATTTTATCTGAAAATGTACACGGCTTCCATAAAGGTAGATCCACCAAAGACTGTATACTGCACCTGAGTAGTAATATCTACTCTTCATTTCATAATAAAAAAGTCACAGCAGCAATATTTATAGATTTAAAATCTGCTTTTGATACTGTTTGGCATGAAGGATTACTCTACAAACTAAAACAAATTGGTCTTTCTGGAAACATCATTCATTTTTTAAAATTTTATTTAACTGCGAAATACTGTCAGGTAAAGTTAGAAGAAACCTATTCTCATAAATATAAATATACATCGGGAATAGTTCAAGGAGGGATCTTATCGCCTCTTCTATTTAAACTATATCTTTATGATTTACCAGACTCTATACCACAAAATATAAATTATTCTATTTATGCAGATGATGTTTCTATTTGGAATTCGGACAAAGACTTTTATAAAATTGAGAAAAATTTACAAACCGCCATCAATAATATTCGTTTATATTGTCTTAAATGGCATTTAAAAATAAATATTGAGAAAACTTATGTGATGCCTTTTGTAAGGCCCAGATCTGCTATTCCTAAATTAGATGTTAAAATAAGTAATAATATACTACCAAATACTGATATTTATAAATTTCTAGGTGTCTATATAGACTCGAAATTGAATTGGAACAAACTAATAGATCATGCCTGCATCACTGGTAATAAGTGATTCAACTTTATCAAATGTCTTGCCTCCACAAATTGGGGATCCTCCCCTACTTATCTTATTCAACTTTACTGCAATTTAATTAGACCAAAAATGGAATTTGGGATTGAACTTATTGCCGGCGATGCTGAAAATAAATTCCAAAAGCTCAATATAATTCAAAATAAATTCATCAGATTCGCTTTGGGCCTGATGAAAAGCTCTCCTAATCTAGTTTTAATTGCTGAAACCTCTATTTCACCTTTCCAGATCAGGGCACCATATTTATTACTTAATATTATTTCAAGACTTCATCTCAAGCACCATGATCATTTTCTAATCAATCTATTTAAAACGGAAAACTTTTTTCACCCTGCAATTAATTTTGTGAAGGAACAGGCTGCTTTTAATTATATTCTTGATAAAAATCATAAAGGAGACATCATTAGTAATGAACCCACTTGGATGTATCATTTGCCAACCATCTTCAAGAGTATTCCTCACATATCCACAAAAAAAAATATACCGATATTTCTATTTTGAAAACTTTAAGTGATTCATATACTCACAATTCCTAACAAGATTTTACGGCTATTTATACCGATGGAGCTTTCTTCCCTGACTCATATACTGCCACAGCAGCTTTCTGCATACCCAAATTAAACATTTATAAAACATTTAAATTTATAAAAGGATGTACTATTATACAAGCAGAACTCTTTGCAATTTATTCTTCTTTACTTTTGGATACAAGAACAGTATATTTTAAATAAATTTGTTATTTTGACTAATTGCATATCTGCTTCATATTCGATAGAAAAAAATATTTTGGAAAATAAATATCCTAATTCAATCTGTGATATATTACATTTATGTAATGATTTATATAAAAAAGGAAACATTATTAAAATTCAGTGGCTACCTAGTCACTGTGGAATTGAAGGAAATGTTTTAGCTGACTCTTATGCCAAAGATGCAATCAATTTAACTGACACTACTGATATTCCTATATGTAATATACAGATTAAAATTTATCTTAAGTCATCAGAAAAAAATAGAGCTCAACAATTATTTTAAAGTTCAGAGTTCTGTTAAACATCATTCTAGATATCAACTTGATCAAAATATAGGTTCATTGCTAAAAATTAAAATGTATAGAAAGAATTTTTGCAAAATATTAAGATTGAGAACTGGTACTGCAAAGTTAAACAGCTACTTGTACAAGATAAAAAAAATCAGATAGTGCAAATTGTATTTACTGTAACTGTGAAGAAACTATTTCACATATTTTATTGAACTGTTCTCGTTATGACAAAGAAAGTAAAATTTATTATCAGCAATTATCTCAACTAGGAATAAATCAGTTTACATGATATGTTGAATTTTCCAGTAGATGACGTCAGAAATGCAACCTACAACTTTCTTATTAACTTCCTGCTCGCGACTTTGTTGTTTAACAGGATATAACCGGATTTCCCCCTCAACAAAACTCGACTAATCAGATTTCATTTTCTATGGTTACAGTTGTTAAATTCAATCTTTCTACTCTAACGTTCTGTAACGGAAATTTGTTCCTTCACAGTCTGACTTTGGTAGTGAATACGTGTAATATGTATGCACATATTAAATATATCGTTATTAATCGGATCTTTATTTTCAAACTTTAAATTATTATTTATTTATTTTATTATTAAGCATAAAACTATTAAATTAATTAACTATCACACTTCATTGGATAATGACAACTAATATGTTTCATATGTATAATATTTAAAATATTATCTTGTTTTCCTTTATGCTTTTATATTGTTTTTGACTGAACCTGGTGTAGAAGGGCCTGGCCCTAACATCACCATGGTTGTTAGGTGTATAAATAAATAAATACTAATTTTGTTCGTATAAATTAATGAACTAATGATACCTAAAAAAATTGTTGCACGATAGAAGGGTTTTTAATTAACCTCCCTTGGGTTGGGTTGTTTTACCTCTGAGCGGCCCTTTTTTTGCACACTATGGGCTAAATGGCCAGGTCACAAGGACCCCGATGGCTCAGAGAAGGTTGGGGGAAGGGACCCACTGGAACAGCTGTTGGGAGACAGATGGTACCCTCCCGTCAAGGCCATCCAGCGTGTTCTTTAACGTGCACAGGGTATGGCTCTCCCGCACACGGGGCCACGTCTTAACGTCCCATCCGATGGACGGCGGCCTTTCCAAGCCCATCGGTGTCCCCTACTGACCGTGGGCAGGGCGGGGAATTTTGCGGAGTAAGTAACCTCGCTTGGACTATTCCAGTGCTTACACATAATTCTAAACCTGACTAGAAGTAAGTATAAATTTATATCGAGATTTTTCTTTTCACCCCTATTTACCTTGCACCACACAGGCTGGAAATATATTCCTGCTAAGTGTCTACAATCTGTATGGGAAGGAGCCTTCCATTAAGGACATTCAAGGTGTGGTCTCTTTAGAACACGGGGTCACGGCTTAACCTTGTCACACTCTCTCCGTGGAGGGTCGTTTTCTATCGACAAGAGAGCGTCACGCCATCTTCACTCGAGCCCTCAAAAAACTTTTCCTTTTTTTGAGGGGGTGACGTCATCAGCGGGGCACGTGGAGTCATTCTGTCGCAGCTGTCGCGATCGCTCAACGGAACTTGTGTCTTTCGAAGAAGAAAACAGGCAGCTGTTTCGCTCAACCTATCCTCTGACTCTTTCGAGAACAGTCGACTTCAAACTCTGTTTCGCGCTCTTTAAGTAAGGGGGCGCGAAAAGGATTTGGTCGATGAATGTCTTAGAAGTTCGCTAGGGTTGGGTTGGGTTGTTTTACCTCTGAGCGGCACTTTTTTGCACACCATGGGCTAAATGGCCAGGTCACATGGACCCCGAAGGCTCAGAGAAGGTTGGGGGAGGGGACCCACTGGAACAGCTGTTGGGAGACAGATGGTAGCCTCCCGTCAAGGCCATCCAGCGTGTTCTTTAACGTGCACAGGGTATGACTCTCCCGCACACGGGGTCACGGCTTAACGTCCCATCCGACGGACGGCGGTCTTTCCAAGCCCACCGGTGTCCCCTACTGACCGTGGGCAGGGCGGGGAATTTTGCGGAGATAAATCTCAACGCTGACCCAGCTGGGACTCGAACCTGGGAACTACAGATTACGAGCCTGGCACACTACCGACTAAGCCACCCCCGCCCCTACAAGATGAGATGTGAAACCCTTTCAACGACATTCTTAATGCCTCAAGACCAAGATATAACTTATGTATGAAACTTTAAAATTGCCCACAATATATCGTTTTCACTGAATATAAAATTTTCTCCTTTTCAACCAAAGCAAATCCCCTAAATACCTATTGACCACCATTTCCTTATTTTCCTGAGTTAGAGAGTTTCCTCTTCTACTTCTAAATGGATTTGCTGCATTGCACAATCCTTCTTAGTGCAGCGTTTCAGAACATTTTCTGCCCCCCCCCCCCCTCCCACTCACCCCAAGCCCTGCCATAAGTTCCGCGTCAACCCGAATCCTTTCTACAACATCCCCACCATAGGTGACTTAATCAAAAATGTAATCGCCAGTCAAAATAAGATTTAAAATACTGGTTTAACTGTTTTCAAATATGCAAATGAAGGTGAAAGTTTTTCATTAATTTGCAGGCAAAAGCTTTTCCTCCCTTGGGAGCCGTGGCTTCAGTTTGAAAACCACTGCCTCAATGGTTTCCCATCTGAAAAAACAAAAAAAAGCTGTTCCTCAAAAAGTGATCGCAGTGCAAATCACAAGTAGTTGTCAGGGTTACAGAGGCGGGGGTGGGGGGGGGGGGGGTTCAGGCGGTATCGCGCCAGGCTCGCAATCTGTAGTTCCCAGGTTCGAGTCCCAGCTGGGTCAGCGTTGAGATTTATCTCCGCAAAATTCCCAGCCCTGCCCACGGACACCGATGGGCTTGGAAAGGCCGCCGTCCGTCGGATGGGACGTTAAGCCGTGGCGCCGTGTGTGGGAGAGACATATTCAATGCACGTTAAAGAACACGCTGGATGGCCTTGACGGGAGGCTACCATCTGTCTCCCAACAGCTGTTCCAGTGGGTCCCCTCCCCCAACCATCTCTGATCCTTCAGGGTCTTTGTGACCTTGCCATTTAGCCCATGGTGTGCAAAAAAGTGTTGATCAGCAACAAACAACCCAAAGCCAGGGTGATAGACTGCTGACCTGTAGTTTTCAGGTCCTTGTCTCAACTTTGTCGTCATCGAGATTTTCCCCACCTTTTCAGCTCCCTGCCCTCGCTAGGAATGGAAAGACCACCGATGGGTTTTAGAAGGACGCCCTCTGTCCACAACGGACACTAATCCGTGATCCAATTGAACAGTGGAAAATACACTGAATGGCACAAGAAGAGGCTTTCGTCATCCCTTAACAGTTATCCGATAAGTTCTGTTCCCAAGGCCTTGTCCAGATTGTTGGAGTCTTTGTGACTGAGCCATTTCGCCTTTTTTTTTTCCTGCAAAACAAGTGTCGCTCAAGAGTGAAGCAATGGACATGACTAGAAAATAACATCCCCCGCAATTTCCTCTGATACGAGGCTTTTCGTTTCTTTTCTCTTGAATCGGAAGCATACGAAAGTTGAATCGTAAATAGAGTCTTAGAGACTTCCCAATGAGGAAGAAGAATCCAGCTGATGAAACTCTCCTTCAACAGCAAATGAACTCAGCATCGCGTCATTCAGGATCCGCCACAGCAGAGACACGTGGACAGGGGGCAGCACGGGATGCTCGTCACCTCCCCTCATAATCCTCAGACGGTACAAAAATAAATCAGGAGATTAACACGAAAGAAACAATTTTTTTATGTCTTTAATCCAAGAGAAGTATTATGCCATCCACCGTAATAAAAATACTATTGCACCTGAATTGAATATTTTTGCTTTTTAGCCATTTATCCCCCCCCCCCAATTGAAATTCAACATAAAGAATTCCCCCGACAACATATTCTATCTACGAATACGAACAAAACCCACCTCAAAATTTACCTTACACCGCCCACCCGCATCCAAGCGCCCTCCCTCCCTCCAGCTTCTCCCCCCCCCCCTACATCGTCATCCACAAACGTGTCATGTGACCCTGTCCCCATCCCCCAGAAGCCGACCTGCTTCTGTAATTGATAGCGACACGCGCGGCGAGGAACGTCGCTCTCTGGTGATGAGATTAGTTCTCGGGCGCCCTCTGGATTCCTCTGTCTCATCCATCACGAGACGAGATGCCAGCAAAGGAAATCTGTCTCCTAGCAACCTGAGCTTCGTCGTCCAGCATCAGTCTCCTCTTGCTCCTCCGCCACTCTCCGTCCACTCTGCTCTTCGCGTTGCTTCCCCCCACCCCCTCCATTTGTTCCGTCGTCTTCTCCTCTTCGTCGGGGTGAAATTGGCAAATCGCACGGCATTCACCTTCCCCCCCCATCCGTACTCTCCTTCCCAATGATATCGTACGTCTTTCTCTCCCCCCCCCCCCACCTCCATCGTCAGGTAGACGGATTGTCGTTATATTGGATTGCGTCATATCCACTCTAAGGTGGTCGCCATCTGGGAAGAGAGGAGCGAGGCCAAATGCGGTGAAATTAAAAAACTTCATCGCGAGCCAACAGAGTTGTCGTTTCTGTAATCCAACAGACGTTCCCTCATAGCATATAAATAAGATCCGACCGCTTCCCGCCAATCAACGACGCTCCTCTTGCAATAATCGCCCCTTGTGAACGAAAGCTAACCGCAGACCATCTGCTTTTCGAGGAATTGGTCATTTTCTCTTTAAGGAAAAATCCGTATTCTTTCGATGCGCATTTTCGTTCCAACCGAATATCAACAGATCTCGTAATCGGTAATTGCACTTAGTGAATAAACAGACATTGTCTAATAGGTCTATCAGAGTCTTGAGTGGCAAAGGGGCGGGGGTGGCTCAGTCGGTAGCGCGCCAGGAGAGTAATCTGTAGTTCCCAGGTTCGAGTCCCAGCTTGGTCAGCGTTGAGATTTATCTCTGCAAAAATTCCCCGCCCTGCCCACGGTCAGTAGGGGACACTGATGGGCTTGGAAAGACCGCCGCCCGTCGGATGGGACGTTAAGCCGTGGCCCCGTGTGCGGGAGAGCCATACCCTGTGCACGTTAAAGAACACGCTGGATGGCCTTGACAGGAGGCTACCATCTGTCTCCCAACAGCTGTTCCAGTGGGTCCCCTCCCCCAACCTTCTCTGAGCCTTCGGGGTCCTTGTGACCTTGCCATTTAGCCCATGGTGTGCAAAAAAGTGCCGCTCAGAAGTAAAACAACCCAACGTTAAAGAACACGCTGAATGGCCTTGACGGGAGGCTACCATCTGTCTCCCAACAGCTGCTCCAGTGGGTCCCCTCCCCCAACCTTCTCTGAGCCTTCGGGGTCCATGTGACCTGGCCATTTAGCCCATGGTGTGCAAAAAAGTGCCACTCAGAGGTAAAACAACCCCCAACCCCCCCTTGCACAGTGCTTTTCTTCCCTATGACGTGTGGGGCGGGGGTGGCTCAGTCGGTAGCGCGCCAGGCTCGTAATCTGTAGTTCCCAGGTTCGAGTCCCAGCTGGGTCAGCGTTGAGATTTATCTCCGCAAAAATTCCCCGTCCTGCCCACGGTCAGTAGGGGACACCGATGGGCTTGGAAAGGCCGCCGTCCGTCGGATGGGACGTTAAGCCGTGGCCCCGTGTGCGGGAGAGCCATACCCTGTGCACGTTAAAGAACACGCTGGATGGCCTTGACGGGAGGCTACCATCTGTCTCCCAACAGCTGTTCCAGTGGGTCCCCTCACCCAACCTTCTCTGAGCCTTCGGGGTCCATGTGACCTGGCCATTTAGCCCATGGTGTGCAAAAAAGTGCCGCTCAGAGGTAAAACAACCCACAACCCTATGACGTGACACTTCCGGTCACGTAATATGCCTTTACACATTCAGGTTACATGAATGTGTAAAGGCATATCACGTGACCGGATATATGATTTCATAGGGGGAAAGCACAGGCACTGTGCAAAGTGTGGGGGGGGGAGCTATCCTGTGATCATACTACACACCGCCAGCCTCGATAAGCGGCCAGTTAGGGTTCAGGCCACTAAGGGAACCACAAATCGGTCTGTAACTTTATAACTATTTGTTTCTTAAAAAAAAATAGGACCCCTAAAATTGTTTCTCTCAGGGTCCCTGGACCTCTAAATCAGCTACTAACCCCCCCCCCCCCCCCCTACACACACACACACTCCCCCGACATTCTACCCTCTTACATACACGCTTATGTTCCTGGGTGGAAACTGTGCACAAATGCCGCTCAGAGGTAAAACAACTGAAATCCTGGATGGAATGCAAATAAGCCCTTATCAAAATATCGATAAAACCATTCACAAACAGTGCCTTATTTTGGAATGACCAAATATCACCGAAATATGAATATTTTTATGATAGGTGAATTGATGGGCATCTGGAAGAGAAACCTTAGAAAATATAAAAAAATATACATAATGATATCCTAGCATCTGGAAATGTAGGATTCCGTTTTCTAATTTAAAACATTGCTAAACATTTCCTCGCTTCCGATGACGAATCAGTTGGCGACAATTCATTGGATATTCGATTGTAGAGTTCGCCTCAGAAGATAACGACGAGGGGCAAATAGAACCAAAAGGGATTCTTATTTACAGCAGTTTTGGCTTCGACAAAATTCGCGATCCTTTAAATAAATGTCGTAGTCTCACGATACGTACAGTCGCTCAAAAAAATATCCGAACACTATGATGGATTACAGAATTCAGGAAAAAAATATCTGGTAACGATTATTATTTTTTTTTTTCAGAAAGTAGTGATCTGGCAACCTTCGTGTCATGTGACACGAAGATTGCCAGATCACTAATTTCTAAAAAAAAAATCGTTGTCAGATATTTTTCCCTGAATTCTGTAATCAACCATAGTGTTCGGATATTTTTTAATATATATAATGCGTATGAATATATAATGCAATGAATATGGAGCGTGTGCAGTTACCGTTCACAGCAAACTGGAGCGGTTGCGGTTAATGTTCACAGCACATTGGATCGTGTGAGCTCACAAAGACCTAGATCGTGTGGGCTCACTCACGGAAATATTGATCGTGTGCAGTTACCATTCGCAGCAAACTGGAGCGGTTGCGGTTAATGTTCACAGCACATTGATCGTGTGAGCTCACAAAGACCTGGATCGTGTGGGCTCACTCACGGAAATATTGAGCGTGTGCAGTTACCGTTCACAGCAAACTGGAGCGTGTGCAGTAACTGCACACGCTCCAGTTTGCTGTGAACGGTAACTGGAGCGTGTACAGTTGCTGTACACGCTCCAGATATTTTTCCTGAATTCTGTAATCACGTGACACGAAGGTTGCCAGATCACTAATTTCTAAAAAAAAAATCGTTGCCAGATATTTTTTCTGATTTCTGTTATCAACCATAGTGTTCGGATACTTTTTTGAGAGACTGTACCTATACATTTTTTCGGCAACTCAGACCATATTTCATTTTGCTTTTTCTGTAAAGTTCCATATGCCTGGCAAACTGTATCCGAGGAACTCTGGTGGGTACGAAGTGATTTGAAGAGTTCGATTATCTGAGCGAGGCACTTCCGTTTTTTTGTTTGAAAACTTCTGACGTGAGCTGTTCATACGGTGCCTCGAGATCTGTCGTCCATTTCTTCCCTAAAAGAGAGGAAGAAAAAACAAATTAATGATTTTTATGCCAAACGAAAGCTTGAGACGTGGGGAGCGCCATCTATATATTCTAAAGAGTTTCAGACCCCGAGCAACGACAGGTAAATCTGCTAGCATTAAATATCTGAATTAAATCCATCCAAATTTCAATTTACAATAATATTTAAAGAAGTGAGTTGCATCCGATTCTTTATTGGCGAAATAAGGTATTGTTTCATTTTTCCCCCGAGATGTCGAGTCGGGGATTTTGCCTCTGAGAGTCCCAAACAAACGCGATGCCTCAGCCATATGGTCCACTTGCTCTCTTCCCCCCGAGCCACCCCCTCCTCAACCATCCCACTTCGCACTTCTCCCTTTTCCACTCCCACAGCTAAGCCTTCCCACCCCCAGTCCTGTCCTTCCTTTA
Organism: Ryuthela nishihirai; assembly: GCA_038380435.1. NCBI lineage: Eukaryota > Metazoa > Arthropoda > Arachnida > Araneae > Heptathelidae > Ryuthela > Ryuthela nishihirai. The sequence goes on along the minus strand of JAWZYU010000019.1, from coordinate 64,247,504 downwards.
CACTTGCCCGACATCTTTGACAAACACTCACACACATTGCCGCCATCACAAACTCGGTGATGCGGACGACATATGCACCGGAATCGATGATGTGACATCACTAGGAGTGACGTGAACTCCCCCCTCTCTTTTCCGTTCTTACCACCACTAGAGGGCAGTGTTTGTGAGAGGTATTAGCTGAGGCCTGGCGATTGTCACTTCGGGAGAGGCGATTTTAAAGAAGCTTAACTGTTCATCGTTTGAAGAAGGGGGAGGAAGAGGGGAGTGTGTGGGGGGTGATGGGAAGTTGGGCATAGAAAGGAAAGATGAGGAGCGAATCTATTTCTCTCTGAAGATAAATCCAGAGTGAAGGATTTGGAGTGGTCTGATTTTCAGTTCACGTGTTAGTGACGTATAGAAGTGTGGGCAGGAAATTAATAATTAATAGGCAAAGTGTTGAGTTAGTGACGTCAACGATAGAAGCCATTGCGAGGGAAATATCGTCGACGAATCTGGCTCTTTTGATGACTAGGGGGAGATTGCTCTGCTGGGAAGACACAGTCGAAGGAGAGGAATCAGTTTCATCTCAGTGAAATGACGATGGGCAAAAATGGAGCTTGAAATCGACTCTAGAAATTGAGTTTGTTGTTAACTTTGAAAAAAAAAAATCCCTTAAGATTGAAAGACTTCTTCATTACAGATAGTAAGAGGTTGAAGACTTCAATTCTAACTCTTAAAAGAGTTTCGAAATCGAAAGGATTGAAATCGCGAGGCTACAAAACATTTAGCTGTGCAGGTTTCTTCTTCGATGAAGAAAGGAAAAAAAGATCTGAATCTCTTTCTCCTAGGGGCGGGGGGTGGCTCAGTCGGTAGCGCGCCAGGCTCGTAATTTGTAGTTCCCAGGTTCGAGTCCCAACTTGGTCAGCGTTGAGATTTATCTCCGCAAAAATTCCCCGCCCTGCCCACGGTCAGTAGGGGACACCGATGGGCTTGGAAAGACCGCCGTCCGTCGGATGGGACGTTAAGCCGTGGCCCCGTGTGCGGGAGAGCCATACCCTGTGCACGTTAAAGAACACGCTGGATGGCCTTAACGGGAGGCTACCATCTGTCTCCCAACAGCTGTTCCAGTGGGTCCCCTCCCCCAACCTTCTCTGAGCCTTCGGGGTCCATGTGACCTGGCCATTTAGCCCATGGTGTGCAAAAAAGTGCCGCTCAGAGGTAAAACAACCCAACTTTAAAGAACACGCTGGATGGCCTTGACGATAGGCTGCCATCTGTCTCCCAACAGCTGTTCCAGTGGGTCCCCTCCCCCAACCTTCTCTGAGCTTCTGGGGTCCATGTGCCCTGGCCATTTAGCCCATGGTGTGCAAAAAAAGTGCCGCTCAGAGGTAAAATAACCCTAACCCTAACTCTATCTCCTAATCTCTCACTAACCACGAAACAAAAGATTACGGAGAGGTTCAAATAAAAAAAAATTTGAAATATTAGTTTCTGTTATTTCGGTGTTGGCTGAAATTCCACTTCGCCTGAGTTGAAATGATCTCCGCCAACTGCAGCTTTGCTCTCGATGACAAAGGAGACGTCGATTGGCTCAGATAGAAAGTCCGTCGTTTCTGAATAGGACGTTAACCTATGGTCCCCTGCGCGTGGGAACCCTACCTACAACTGTGCGCATTAAAAAACACTGTGGATGACCTGATGACCTGAGTAGAACGCTTCCCATTCAATTCTCAGCCATTGATGTTCTTCTGACCTGGCCAATTTAGCCAATTGCATCTGAGGTGCACAAAAATACCTGTCGAGTGTAAAAGCAATCCAAGTGACAGGAATCGAAACGCACACTTCGGAATCAGAGGTCAATTAGGGTCTTAAATTCAAGTTCTTACCTTGATAAGAGTGTATTGAACGTGCCTGACGTCAGAAGATAAACAGAAATTTGCTTCCCCCCCCCTCTCCCACGCATTTACCTTGACTCCAAATCCAGCTCCATTTTCATCTCATCTTCTCTAATCAAAAAATCGAAAACATTTACAAACATATTTACATCCAAATTTGAGGTGCAGTGACTTTATTATTTCACTTCTGAATTTTTCGACTTCTACAATCGGCGCCAGGGAGCAACTGCCCTCTTCTGCACCCCCTCCCCCTTCCCACCTTCAATACATGAATCGTGTGGGCTCACTCACGGAAATATTGAGCGTATGCAGTTACCGTTCACAGCAAACTGGAGCGGTTGCAGTAACTGCACACGCTCCAGTTTGCTGTGAACGGTAACTGGAGCGTGTACAGTTGCTGTATACGCTCCAGATATTTCTCCTGAATTCTGCAATCACGTGACACGAAGGTTGCCAGATCACTAATTTCTAAAAAAAATCGTTTCCAGATATTTTTTCTGAATTCTGTAATCAACTATAGTGTTCGGATATTTTTTAATATATATAATGCGTATGAATATATAATGCAATGAATATGGAGCGTGTGCAGTTACCGTTCACAGCAAATTGGAGCGGTTGCGGTTAATGTTCACAGCACATTGGATCGTGTGAGCTCACAAAGACCTGGATCGTGTGGGCTCACTCACGGAAATATTGAGCGTGTGCAGTTACCGTTCACAGCAAACTGGAACGGTTGCGGTTAATGTTCACAGCACATTGCATCGTGTGAGCTCACAAAGACCTGGATCGTGTGGGCTCACTCACGGAAATATTGAGCGTGTGCAGTTACCGTTCACAGCAAACTGGAGCGGTTGCGATTAATGTTCACAGCACATTGGATCGTGTGAGCTCACAAAGACCTGGATCGTGTGGGCTCACTCACGGAAATATTGAGCGTGTGCAGTTACCGTTCACAGCAAACTGGAACGGTTGCGGTTAATGTTCACAGCACATTGCATCGTGTGAGCTCACAAAGACCTGGATCGTGTGGGCTCACTCACGGAAATATTGAGCGTGTGCAGTTACCGTTCACAGAAAACTGGAACGGTTGCGGTTAATGTTCACAGCACATTGGATCGTGTGAACCCACAAAGACCTGGATCGTGTGGGCTCACTCACGGAAATATTGAGCGTGTGCAGTTACCGTTCACAGCAAACCGGAGCGGTTGTGGTTAATGTTCACAGCACATTGGATCGTGTGGGCTCACTCACGGAAATATTGAGCGTGTGCAGTTACCGTTCACAGCAAACTGGAGCGGTTGCGGTTAATGTTCACAGCACATTGGATCGTGTGAGCTCACAAAGACCTGGATCGTGTGGGCTCACTCACGGAAATATTGGGCGTGTGCACTTACCGTTCACAGCAAACTGGATCGGTTGTGGTTAATGTTCAGAGCACATTGGATCGTGTGGGCTCACTCACGGAAATATTGAGCGTGTGCAGTTACCGTTCACAGCAAACTGGAGCGGTTGCGGTTAATGTTCACAGCACATTGAATCGTGTGAGCTCACAAAGACCTGGATCGTGTGGACTCACTCACGGAAGTATTGAGCGTGTGCAGTTACCGTTCACAGCAAACTGGAGCGGTTGCAGTTAATGTTCACCGCACATGGAATCGTGTGAGCTCACAAAGACCTGGATCGTGTGGGCTCACTCACGGAAATATTCAGCGTGTGCAGTTACCGTTCACAGCAAACTGGAGCGGTTGCGGTTAATGTTCACAGCACATTGGATCGTGTGAGCTCACAAAGACATGGATCGTATGGGCTCACTCACGGAAATATTGAGCGTGTGCAGTTACCGTTCACAGCAAACTGGAGCGTGTGCAGTAACTGCACACGCTCCAGTTTGCTGTGAACGGTAACTGGAGCGTGTACAGTTGCTGTACACGCTCCAGATATTTTTCCTGAATTCTGTAATCACGTGACACGAAGGTTGCCAGATCACTAAATTCTAAAAAAAAAAAATCGTTGCCAGATATTTTTGGAGATTTTCCGTCACCAACCCCCTCGGGAGAAAGGAGGTCACCAACTCCGTATAGTTCATCGGATTGGAGAAACGGTGGTCAAGTAGACGCTAAAGAACATCCTGGATTTTCTCTGAGCGAAAGCCTCTCCCTTTGACATTAACACCGCTGTCCAGTCGCTTTCCTTATCCTGGCTTTGCCCACATTCTTTGGGTGTTTGTGACCTGGCCATTTAGATCATTCAAGAGGGAAAGTGAAGAGAATCTTAAGCATATCCCACCGGCAAGGTAGTAGAGAAAGTTGAGAGGAAAATAAAAGAATTTTGATCTTTTATTTCTTCGGTGGAGAAATTGGCAGCGATGGGAGATTTCGGATACGGCTCTGGGGACATTCAGTCGAAGAGTCCGCGAGCTCATTTGATGACAATCGTCTGCTTAATGGCTGTCATTCGCCAGTTGAAAGTTTATCCGGGACGAAGGACATGAGGTCATCTTTAGATTCCCGTGTTGTATGTGTGGGGAGAGAGAAACTGAAAGGGGAGGAGAGAGACTTAACTGATGGTGAATCGGCGTGGGAGAAGAAGAGGTAGCGGGAAAGGGTTGCTCCGTAAATGAAAAGCGCGGACAGGCATAAAATCGCCATAAATCCAAATCAACTGGGGAGTTGAGGAGGGGGGGGGGGGGGGGGGGGGGGGGGCGTGTCGTTGGTCTATCACCGGAGGAGGGGGATGCTCCGAGTCGAGGAATTAGCATTCAAAATTCTAATCACTCTCTGGATCGACTCAGTTCGATGGCTTCTTCTGATTCACCGCTGCGACATGGGGAGATTAAACGAAGGTGACGTCATTTCGGGCAAAGGAGATTGGATGCTGGGAAGGGGCTCGACCAGAAACGAATTTCTAAAAGGGGATGAAAAAAATGTCGTATATCAATTTCACTTGCATTTCGTGAGAATAGGAAAGAATCTTATGGTTCATTTCTCTGATTGCATTTAAAAATTCATTTGGAACACAAAAGATGTTTATATTGGATGCAAAGTGTATATCTTAAGTTTTTTTGGAAAGACTCGCCAAGTCCATAAGACTCAGTTTTCAGTGATGTCGACGTGAGGTGTAACAACGACAATTGATTAAAGCACTTATTTCAATTTTCAGATGATAAATTGGTTAGTGAATTTGTGCAGACGAAAGAGGAGGGTTTGCTGAACAAATTCTTGTCACTGACTCTCAACTGACAAAAAAATTGTTAATAATTGGGGCATTCGCAAGCAACCGATGACAAGATACACATATTTAACGTAAACGATAAAATGATAAAAATATTTTTGATTCAGTGAGCGCGTATTGTAAGGTGCATGATAAAACAAAAATTGTCGGTCATCCAATTTTATCTTCTTCATTTCATAAATTAGTACAAAAAATAGAGGTAATTTGAAAGCATTTGGCTTTTGTTGGTTTCTCACACAGAACACGTCATCCTTCGTACAGTCGCTCAAAAAATAAATATCCGAACACTATGGTTGATTACAGAATTCAGAAAAAAATATCTGGCAGCGATTTTTTTTTTAGAAATTAGTGATCTGGCAACCTTCGTGTCACGTGATTACAGAATTCAGGAGAAATATCTGGAGCGTGTACAGCAACTGTACACGCTCCAGTTTGCTGTGAACGGTAACTGCACACGCTCAATATTTCCGTGAGTGAGCCCACACGATCTAGGTCTTTGTGAGCTCACACGATCCAATGTGCTGTGAACATTAACCGCAACCGCTCCAGTTTGCTGTGAACGGTAACTGCACACGCTCCATATTCATTGCATTATATATTCATACGCATTATATATATTAAAAAATATCCGAACACTATGATTGATTACAGAATTCAGAAAAAATATCTGGCAACGATTTTTTTTTTTAGAAATTAGTGATCTGGCAACCTTGACACGAAGGTTGCCAGATCACTAATTTCTAAAAAAAAATCGTTGCCAGATATTTTTTCTGAATTCTGTAATCAATCATAGTGTTCGGATATTTATTCGAGCGACTGTATATCTCGTTGAGACCAATCGCAACAACAGAGTATATATATACATGATCCCGTAAGAGCTTTCCCTCAAGGAAAAGAAACTAGAAAAATGCTAATAACTATGAAATGACTCTCACTGTCCAATCTGACCTCAGCTCTGTAACTTGGCTCTTTTCTTTTCTTTATGGAATAAGGTTCCGACGGCAACGCAACAAAGAGAAGTCGATTTATGTGTTTTTTTTCTCTTCCCCCTCTGCCCCCCCCCCCCATCACTTGACTCACTTTAGAAGAGCTACGCAGAGAGAAATCTCTCTCTGTAGGCCAATATAAATTTCCTCATTTTGCATTAAATATGCATAATGTGCTCTGAGTGATTAAATTAGCCATTCAAAATCTTTTCTTTGCTACATGGAAGAGGGAATGGCGGGGGCGGGGGTGGGGGGAATAAGGTCCTCTTAACTAACCCTGCGGGCGAGACAATAGGACCGAGTTGGAGGCAGGGCACTTTGGCGCTTCACTGAGTCATCTGCATAGAGAGAGTTCGTCCTGTAGACGAGAGAAGCAGACGTTCATCACTGTCGACATTTCATTAGCGAATGCCTTTCACGCGGACAGACAGGGATTGACTCACACCCCCTCCCCCCCTCGGAACAGATGTACGACACCACGGAGGAGAGAAAGGGAGAGAAATCTTGTCTCGATGCATCCGCATCACGGAGGAAATCCAGTTGGACGGAAGCTTGGCGCTGGCAGTCCTCTCTCCTCTATTGGCTTTCAGATGGAAGAATCGTCAGCCAATGACCGTCAATGTCAGTGCTCGTCCTGTAGATGGAGGGGAGGGATGGGGGGGGGGCGTCACGTGTCCTCTGTGTCGTGAGTTCTTGCCCTGTCAGGTGCAGTCGAAGACGAATATTTAAAGTTTAAAAGTCTCGTCTTGAGTGCTTAAAGGAATTAGTTAAGACTCGGTTTTTTTTCGAAAATGATTAATGACGTTCATATCAAAGGAATGCTTTTTAGGTTTTTTTTTACAATAAAATTATTATTTTATTTAAGCAGATGTTTTGTGGAATTTCTTTCAATCTATATATTTTTAACTCGGAGTTAAGTAACAATTAATTTCGTTAAAGTTATTTAATCTGTTGGAATATGATTCCTGTGGTTTTGACAGCTTGATTATCAAAATATCTCCAAAAACCACCCTCCGCCATATTGGAAAAATTATTATTATTTCATATCTATTTATCGCATATATCTTGGGACTCCTCTCGGTTCATTTCCATTGAACTGGTATTTAACAAATATTCCTGAATATTGGCTACTATGGACTTCTCTCGTTTCATTTCCATTGAGCTGGTATTGAACAAATATTCCTGAATATTGGCTTTTATGGACTCCTCTCGGATCATTTCCATTGAACTGGTATTGAACAAATATTCCTGAATATTGGCCTTTATGGACTCCTCTCGGATCATTTCCATTGAGCTGGTATTGAACAAATATTCCTGAATATTGGCTTTTATGGACTCCTCTCGGATCATTTCCATTGAACTGGTATTTAACAAATATTCCTGAATATTGGCTACTATGGACTCCTCTCGTTTCATTTCCATTGAGCTGGTATTGAACAAATATTCCTGAATATTGGCTTTTATGGACTCCTCTCGGATCATTTCCATTGAGATGGTATTGAACAAATATTCCTGAATATTGTCTTTTATGGACTCCTCTCGGTACATTTCCATTGAGCTGGTATTGAACAAATATTCCTGAATATTGGCTTTTATGGACTCCTCTCGGATCATTTCCATTGAACTGGTATTGAACAAATATTCCTGAATATTGGCTACTATGGACTCCTCTCGTTTCATTTCCATTGAGCTGGTATTGAACAAATATTCCTGAATATTGGCTACTATGGACTCCTCTCGGATCATTTCCATTGAGCTGGTATTGAACAAATATTCCTGAATATTGACTTTTATGGACTCCTCTCGGTACATTTCCATTGAGCTGGTATTGAACAAATATTCCTGAATATTGGCTTTTATTATGTCTCAGACAGCGTTTTTTTTGTGTGTGTGTGTTTTTCTTTGTATAGCTTGATATTAATATTTCAAGAATAAAATACATTTCAAATCTAACAAAATAATTTTCACATTTGCATTCGTCATATTAATTATTACGAAATAAAACTACAATACCCATTTCTGGATGAAACTGAGTTGGATTGTTTTGCCTCTGAGAAAGCACTTTTTTTGCACTCAATAGGCTAAAAAACAATAGGCCAGGTCACAAGGGCCCCAAGGGCTTAGAGAATGTTAGAGGAGAGAGACCACTGAATATCCGTTAAGAGACAGATGGCAGTCTTCAAGTCAAGGTAATCCAGCGTGCTCTTTAATGTGCACAGGATATGGTTCCCTACACACGGGGTGGCGGGGGTGGCTCAGTCGGTAGCGCGCCAGGCTCGTCATCTGCAGTTTCCAGGTTCGAGTCCCAGATGGGTCAGCGTTGAGATTTATTCCGCAAAATTCTCCGTCCTGCCCACGCCGATGGGCTTGGAAAGGCCTCCGTCCGTCGGATGGGACGTTAAGCCGTGGCCCCGTGTGCGGGAGAGCCATACCCTGTGCACGTTAAAGAACACACTGGATGGCCTTGACGAGAGACTACCATCTGTCTCCCAACAGCTGTTCCAGTGGGTACCCTCCCCCAACTCTCTCTGAGCCTTCGGAGTCCTTGTGACCTGGCTATTTAGACCATTGTGTATTTAAACACTTGGTGTCCCCTACTGATTCGAGGACAGAGTGGCAGTTTAAAATAAATAAATATAAATAAATACCCCCTCAAGCAGCTGCTTGCCACAGAGGTCTGACAGGAGCCTGTCAGTTTATATGCCAAAGTAGAAGATCTGAGAGGATGGCAGGACCTCAGCAGAAAAACAACACATACAACCATGCCTTATCCGGGGCTCGAACCCAGGTCCCTTAGATCAGTAGCCAAGCGCGCTAACCACTCGGCCATAGCGGAGATAAATGGCCCAGGTGAGACTCGAACCTGGGAACTGCAGATTATGAGTCTCACCCACTACCAACCGAGTCATCCGCGCGCTCTGGAGGAAATGAATGCAACTAAATATATAAAAGACAGAACAGCAAAAAGAAATGCATATACAGTCCCTCAAAAAATAAATATCCGAACACTGTGGTTGATTACAGAATTCAGAAAAAAATATCTGACAACGTTTTTTTTAGAAATTAGTGATCTGGCAACCTTCGTGTCACGTGATTACAGAATTCAGGAAAAATATCTGGAGCGTGTACAGCAACTATACACGCTCCAGTTACCGTTCACAGCAAACTGGAGCGTGTGCAGTTGCTGCACACGCTCCAGTTTCTTTGTCCAGTTTCCACACGATCCAGGTCTTTGTGAGCTCACACGATCCAATGTGCTGTGAACATTAACCGCAACCGCTCCAGTTTGCTGTGAATGGTAAATGCACACGCTCCATATTCATTGCATTATATATTCATACGCATTATATATATTAAAAAAGTATCCAAAACTGTGGTTGATTACAGAATTCAGAAAAAATATCTGGCAACGATTTTTTTTTTAGAAAATAGTGATCTGGCAACCTACACGAAGGTTGCCAGATCACTATTTTCTAAAAAAAAAATCGTTGCCAGATATTTTTTCTGAATTCTGTAATCAACCACAGTGTTCGGATCTTTATTTTTTGAGCGACAGTACTTATCACAGAGTAAGAGACAGAGCGAATGTTCCTTCTCCTTGAAGACTAGACATGCTTGACCTCCGTTTGTCGACGTGTCATGCGACAGAGTGACCTCGGTAAGTGCTGTATTTTCGCACCTGGCGTACCTAAAAGTTTTATCCACAGGGAAATAAGAGACTTTTCCTCTTGGATTTCAAGCGCAGTAATCACAAGGGGACGGAGGGAATTGTCCTCCAAGACGGGCGTTGGAGAAGGGGGAAAAAATCCATCTAATTAGACAGAGTCCATTCCACTCTGAAGAGAATCATGCTGATGCTTTTTCTGCGTCCGAACTTCAAGTGGTTTTTCTCGCCTGACATTCGGTTGCCCTCCGGAAACGCGAACTGCCTTCGGCGTCATTAAGGAAGTTGGAAAGATGTTGCACTCGGGTTGGAATTGTTGTGGATGCGTGGTGGGGGGAAGAGATCCCGGAGCTCCATCACGACATTGCCAAGTCTAGGGAGCGATGGCGCAGCATCAGCAGAGAGAAGAGGAGGAGGAGGAGACGGTGGCCATTAGATGCAGTGGAGTCTCTTGTTGCATTTGCATCGAGCAGCAGAGGCGAGGTGCAATCGGTGCGATGCACGCGACCTTCTTTTTCCCCGCCGCGCGCAAAGTGCAGCCAGAAGAAGTCGGAACTTGATGTTTGCCAATCTTAAATGCAGAAGTTGGCATCGCAAAATACTTTGGCAGTTTAAGAAAAAAGTGAAGAGAGAGGGGGGGGGGGGGGGAATCACGTAGCCGAACGGAGCTCGTGTGGCAGTTTGCGGAAGGAGGGGGGGGGGGGTGCGGAGGGGGAAGAAATGCTTACGTGAGAGAAAAGCACCGAGGACATTGGCAGAAAGATTAGGATTAAAAGTTCTCCCAAGTTGTAGTCTTGAATTATTAATGAATTGCGTTTTTTTTCCTTCTGTCGTATTCGGAGCCAAAAAAAAAAGAATTAAAAAGACTCGGAGTGGAATTTTAAAAGTTTGTGAATTTGTACTTAGCTGGATCTCTTTACCAAGCGACTTAGCAGCAGACGTCTTTGCTCTGACATCCCGCCATTTCGTAGCTTAAAGTTCTGATATTTCAATTTCTGCAACATTTCCCTCCCAATTTAGAAAAGTTCGTTTCAACATTAGATTAAAATTTTCCCTCTTAAAATAATTTCAATATTTGATTCGATAGTTACAGTCGCTCAAAAAATTATCCGAACACTATGGTTGATTACAGAATTCGAAAAAATATCTGGCAACGATTTTTTTAGAAATCAGTGATCTGCCAACTTTCGTGTCACGTGACACATGCTGAAAAATTTCGATTTCAAGTTAACTGTTAGTTTTGGATTTGTACTCGGATTCTGTTGTGTTGTTTTACCTCTAGAGCGACACTTTTTTTTTTGCACACCATGGGCTAAATTGCCAGGTCACAAGGACCCCGAAGGCTCAGAGAAGGTTGGGAGAGGGGACCCACTGAAACAGCTGTTGGGAGACAGATGGTAGCCTCCCGTCAAGGCATACAGTGTGTTCTTTAACGTACACAGGGTACGTTAAATGAGTGATCTGGCAACCTTCGTGTCACGTGACACGAAGGTTGCCAGATCACTCATTTCTAAAAAAAATCGTTGCCAGACATTTTTTCTGAATTCTGTAATCAACCATAGTGTTCGGATACTTTTTTGAGCGACTGTAGGTGGTCATATTATTTTGATACTAGATCGTGTGGGCCCACTCACGGAAATACTGAGCGTGTGCAGTTACCGTTCACAGCAAACTGGAGCGTGTACAGTAACTGCACACGCTCCAGTTTGCTGTGAATGGTAACTGGAGCGTGTACAGTTGCTTTACACGCTCCAGATATTTTTTCTGAATTCTGTAATCACGTGACACGAAGGTTGCCAGATCACTATTTTCTAAAAAAAAAATCGTTACCGGATATTTTTTTCTGAATTCTGTAATGAACCATAGTGTTCGGATACTTTTTTGAGCGACTGTACCTCTGCAAACGATAGCGTGAGCCCTTTCTCAATCTATGCGTTGCCATTTTTATATGCCATTCGAAGAGTGATGGATGAATGGAGGAAGGGCTTCGTCCGGTGACTTCTTGAGGTCATTGACCGTGCGGTCTATTTGCTTTGCAAGGGCGGGGGGGGGGGGAGGCGAGGCTGAAGCAGACGCGACGAAAGCGAAACCGGTGACAGCTGCTGCCGAAGAGCAAAAGAACGCCGCACCAGAAATTGGAGTTGCTCGTCGGGATTTTTTGAAAGTTTCGAATTTCAGATTAAGAATTGGCTTCTTGTTATGATACCTGATACAAAGGGAGGGGGGGGGGGGGTGAGAAGCGGGAGATCAGTGATGAGGAGGGAAAGAGCATCAAGAAGAGAGAGGGAGAAATTTAATTCTTCCCCTAGGGATGTCTTTACAGCGCAGCCTTTCAGAAGAGTGAAAATCTGTTTGTGATCTTTCTCCATCATACGTTAAAAACCTTGGGGCGAGACAATCAATGTCGGATTACAGCCTCCAACATCCTTCCTTCTTGCCCACCCAACGTCAGCTCTCACCTCAAAGCTCCTTGTTCTCCTTTGCCCATGCACCTTGATCACCCTTTTCTGTTTCTTCTTCACTCTTGATCCCAACTAACAACATCCCGGACAACAGTAGAGACTGGCCTCGGGCACCCATCTGCTTACGGAGGAGAGACTCGCAGATTAGAGGAGACTTTACGACGGACAAGTTCTCCGCTTAAGGAATTACGACGAGAGAGACTTTGTAGCCCAGCGCTGCTTCAAATGACAACTCACCGCATTGCCATAGAAACAGAGCCTCCACAAGAGGCCAGTCGCGTGTGATGCGTAAGTACCAAAGGAAAATACGAGACGGGATTTGCGAGTTTTAAAGCGAGAAGTGGAAACTGTCCCCACTGAGTTTTGTTTCGTTAAGAGAAATGATGTGGTCGCTCCAGTGAGATGAATTGTTCTCGTTATTGCTAGAGTTGGGCTTTCGGTTATTTTAGAGGTTTGTTGTTCACTTCCTCTGCCAACAGTATCTCTCAGCGACGCTGTTGTGCCCACAATGGGCTAAACGGCCAGGTCACAATGACCCTAAGAAACAGAGCTGTGAGGGGGAAAGTAATCCACTGTATAGATATCAAGATATTGACAAGAATCTGTCTTAAAAGCCATTTATTGTGTCCTTAACCGTCTCTCCATCTGATGGATGTTAAGCAGTGACTCTGCGTACGGGAGAGCCATGCCCGTTGGGTTGGGTTGTTTTACCTCTGAGCGGCACGTTTTTTTTTCACACAATGGGCTAAATGGCCAGGTCACAAGAACCCGGAAGGCTCAGAGAACGTTGGGGGAGGGGACCCACTGGAACAGCTGTTGGGAGACAGATGGTAGCCTCCCGTTAAGGCGATCCAGCGTGTTCTTTAACGTGCACACGGTATGGCTCTCCCGCACACGAGACCACGGCTTAACGTCCCATCCGACGACGGCGGCCTTTCCAAGCTCATCGGTGTCCTCTAATGACCGTGGGCAGGGCGGGGAGTTTTGCGGAGATAAGCTATCATGAAGGCATGCTAGTATAGGGAAAGCAAGAAATAGAAAATCAAGAGTAGTTTTGATTCGCTGCAACACCTGCTATTCGACGGGCAGAGTGGCTGTTTGTGTAGGGCAGGTTGTTCCCCCATCAGATTACTAAAGCTGCATCACGTGTCTTCATCGCTTCATCATCTCTTCTTCTCTGGAGAAATTGACAGAATGGTTTTTAAAATTCACTCACTTCAGTCTCATGTGCAATGATGTCATAAAATGTTGACTGTCACCGCTCACGGATTTTTATCTTTCTGTCGCCGTTCCTACGACATTGATTCGACAAACTTTGAATTTATCGTCGAATAGGTTATTATTTCTTTGTTGTCTCTGATATTCCTTTCTGAGTTGGTTGCGGAATTTCATCCCTTCCGAAATCTAGCAAACAGATGTTATAACTGAAAGACACTTCGGGACTTTTTGCCAGCTGTGAGCCAACAAAGACAGCAAAGACCTGGATCGTGGTGGGCTCACTCACGTAAATATTGAGCGTGTGCAGTTACCGTTCACAGCAAACTGGAGCGGTTGCGGTTAATGTTCACAGCACATTGGATCGTGTGAGCTCACAAAGACCTGGATCTTGTGGGCTCACTCACGGAAATATTGAGTGTGTGCAGTTACCGTTCACAGCAAACTGGAGCGGTTGCGGTTAATGTTCACAGCACATTGGATCGTGTGAGCTCACAAAGACCTGGATCGTGTGGGCTCACTCACGGAAATATTGAGCGTGTGCAGTTACCGTTCACAGCAAACTGGAGCGGTTGCGGTTAATGTTCACAGCACATTGGATCGTGTGAGCTCACAAAGACCTGGATCTTGTGGGCTCACTCACGGAAATATTGAGTGTGTGCAGTTACCGTTCACAGCAAACTGGAGCGGTTGCGGTTAATGTTCACAGCACATTGGATCGTGTGAGCTCACAAAGACCTGGATCGTGTGGGCTCACTCACGGAAATATTGAGCGTGTGCAGTTACCGTTCACAGCAAACTGGAGCGGTTGCGGTTAATGTTCACAGCACATTGGATCGTGTGAGCTCACAAAGACCTGGATCTTGTGGGCTCACTCACGGAAATATTGAGTGTGTGCAGTTACCGTTCACAGCAAACTGGAGCGGTTGCGGTTAATGTTCACAGCACATTGGATCGTGTGAGCTCACAAAGACCTGGATCGTGTGAGCTCACAAAGACCTGGATCGTGTGGGCTCACTCACGGAAATATTGAGCGTGTGCAGTTACCGTTCACAGCAAACTGGAGCGGTTGCGGTTAATGTTCACAGCACATTGGATCGTGTGAGCTCACAAAGACCTGGATCGTGTGGGCTCACTCACGGAAATATTGAGCGTGTGCAGTTACCGTTCACAGCAAACTGGAGCGGTTGCGGTTAATGTTCACAGCACATTGGATCGTGTGAGCTCACAAAGACCTGGATCGTGTGGGCTCACTCACGGAAATATTGAGCGTGTGCAGTTACCGTTCACAGCAAACTGGAGCGGTTGCGGTTAATGTTCACAGCACATTGGATCGTGTGAGCTCACAAAGACCTGGATCGTGTGAGCTCACAAAGACCTTGATCGTGTGGGCTCACAAAGACCTGGATCGTGTGGGCTCACTCACGGAAATATTGAGCGTGTGCAGTTACCGTTCACAGCAAACTGGAGCGGTTGCGGTTAATGTTCACATCACATTGGATCGTGTGAGCTCACAAAGACCTGGATCGTGTGAGCTCACAAAGACCTGGATCGTGTGGGCTCACTCACGGAAATATTGAGCGTGTGCAGTTACCGTTCACAGCAAACTGGAGCGGTTGCGGTTAATGTTCACAGCACATTGGATCGTGTGAGCTCACAAAGACCTGGATCGTGTGGGCTCACTCACGGAAATATTGAGCGTGTGCAGTTACCGTTCACAGCAAACTGGAGCGGTTGCGGTTAATGTTCACAGCACATTGGATCGTGTGAGCTCACAAAGACCTGGATCGTGTGAGCTCACAAAGACCTTGATCGTGTGGGCTCACAAAGACCTGGATCGTGTGGGCTCACTCACGGAAATATTGAGCGTGTGCAGTTACCGTTCACAGCAAACTGGAGCGGTTGCGGTTAATGTTCACATCACATTGGATCGTGTGAGCTCACAAAGACCTGGATCGTGTGGGCTCACTCACGGAAATATTGAGCGTGTGCAGTTACCGTTCACAGCAAACTGGAGCGTTTGAGGTAACTGTACACGCTCCAGACATTTTTCCTGAATTCTATAATCACGTGACACAAAGGTTGCCAGATCACTAATTTCTAAAAAAAAAATCGCTGCCGGATATTTTTTCTGAAGTCTGTAATCAACCATGATGTTCGGATAATTTTTTGAGCGACTGTACCTTTTTACGGTGCGAAAACTCGAATATTGCAATCGATGTTTTTATACCAGAATTTTTAAAATTTTGGTGGGTGCAGTGAGAGGATGTGTTAGGGTTTTAGGGTGTGAGAAGGTCACGAGGCTTGAATTTTGATGGCAATGATTTTGCCTTCTTAACCCTCAGCAAATTCGCAACTGTGGTCAGATTCAGAAATGGAAAAATTAACGATCATTTTTTTCTCGACTACGATCTTACTCTGTTTGATGAAACTTTCATCGTTTTGTAACACATTCGCTGTAGGGCCACGATGAGACATTTTCGGGCCCCTACACTCCCCTGCATCAGAAACAGAGGAGGAGTCCGTTTCTCTTTTCAGATCGGAAAGCATCGTCCTCGGAAGTGCCAATTCCATCGAGCAAGAGACAACTGAAGCCTACTTCGTCATAGGCCATCTGTGGCTGGTGACGCATAGCGACGGAATCTTCGAAATCTTCCCTCACAGACTACAGGAAACACAAGCACGAGGTTCCTGTGACTCGTGACGCATAGCGACGGAATCTTCGAGATTTTCCCTCACAGACTACAGGAAACACAAGCACGAGGTTCCTGTGACTCGTGACGCATAGCGACGGAATCTTCGAGATCTTCCCTCACAGACTACAGGAAACACAAGCACGAGGTTCCTGTGACTCGTGACGCATAGCGACGGAATCTTCGAGATCTTCCCTCACAGACTACAGGAAACACAAGCACGAGGTTCCTGTGACTCGTGACGCATAGCGACGGAATCTTCGAGATCTTCCTTCACAGACTACAGGAAACACAAGCACGAGGTTCCTGTGACTCGTGACGCATAGCGACGGAATCTTCGAGATCTTCCCTCACAGACTACAGGAAACACAAGCACGAGGTTCCTGTGACTCGTGACGCATAGCGACGGAATCTTCGAGATCTTCCTTCACAGACTACAGGAAACACAAGCACGAGGTTCCTGTGACTCGTGACGCATAGCGACGGAATCTTCGAAATCTTCCCTCACAGACTACAGGAAACACAAGCACGAGGTTCCTGTGACTCGTGACGCATAGCGACGGAATCTTCGAGATCTTCCTTCACAGACTACAGGAAACACAAGCACGAGGTTCCTGTGACTCGTGACGCATAGCGACGGAATCTTCGAGATCTTCCCTCACAGACTACAGGAAACACAAGCACGAGGTTCCTGTGACTCGTGACGCATTGAACGTGTTCAAAACTACTCGACAGATTTGATCGAATCTTAATTGGTTTGAAAATTGAATCAGTCTTTCAGTTGTGCTGACTTTTCAGCTATATAATTATTCATATAGCTGAACATCTGCTGAACAATCTGCCTGTCTCTAGCAATCCTCACCTCTTCAGCTAAATAATTTTAGGTGTTGTTGCCCTAAAGTCGTCTTTCTGGCAAGCGCAGACTATATGCAGCATAACATCATATACAGTTAGCACTTGTCTGATTTCTATATTCGGCTCTTCGCAAATGTTGTAATCACGTGACACGAAGGTTGCCAGATCACTAATTTCTGAAAAAAAATCGTTGCCAGATATATTTTCTGAATTCTGTAATCAACCATGGTGTTCGGATACTTTTTTTGAGCGACTGTAGGTGATCATATTATTTTGATACTAGATCATGTGGGCTCACTCACGGAAAAATTGAGCGTGTGCAGTTAGTTACCTTTCACAGCAAACTGGAGCGGTTGCGGTTAATGTTCACAGCACATTGGATCGTGTGAGCTCACAAAGACCTGGATCGTGTGGGCTCACTCACGGAAATGTTGAGCGTGTGCAGTTACCTTTCACAGCAAATTCGGAGCGTGTACAGTTGCTGTACTCGCTCCAGATATTTTTTCTGAATTCTATAATCACGTGACACGAAGGTTGCCAGATCACTAATTTAAAAAAAAAAATCGTTGCCAGATATATTTTCTGAATTCTGTAATCAACCATGGTGTTCGGATACTTTTTTTGAGCGACTGTAGGTGATCATATTATTTTGATACTAGATCATGTGGGCTCACTCACGGAAAAATTGAGCGTGTGCAGTTAGTTACCTTTCACAGCAAACTGGAGCGGTTGCGGTTAATGTTCACAGCACATTGGATCGTGTGAGCTCACAAAGACCTGGATCGTGTGGGCTCACTCACGGAAATGTTGAGCGTGTGCAGTTACCTTTCACAGCAAATTCGGAGCGTGTACAGTTGCTGTACTCGCTCCAGATATTTTTTCTGAATTCTATAATCACGTGACACGAAGGTTGCCAGATCACTAATTTAAAAAAAAAATCGTTGCCAGATATATTTTCTGAATTCTGTAATCAACCATGGTGTTCGGATACTTTTTTTGAGCGACTGTAGGTGATCATATTATTTTGATACTAGATCATGTGGGCTCACTCACGGAAAAATTGAGCGTGTGCAGTTAGTTACCTTTCACAGCAAACTGGAGCGGTTGCGGTTAATGTTCACAGCACATTGGATCGTGTGAGCTCACAAAGACCTGGATCGTGTGGGCTCACTCACGGAAATGTTGAGCGTGTGCAGTTACCTTTCACAGCAAATTCGGAGCGTGTACAGTTGCTGTACTCGCTCCAGATATTTTTTCTGAATTCTATAATCACGTGACACGAAGGTTGCCAGATCACTAATTTAAAAAAAAAAATCGTTGCCAGATATATTTTCTGAATTCTGTAATCAACCGTAGTTTCAGATACTTTTTTGAGCGACTGTACGTGCCAGTCTCTTACTCTCGGAACAAGAGGAACCTCACGACAAATTGAGCTAAGATTCTTTAAACTAAGTTTCTCACTTTTTTTATTCAGAATTATTGATTGAGAAACCTCTTTCAATAAATTATACTTATTGTAATAATTATATTATTTCGATCCATATTTAAAAAATTACATCTGTGATGCCAAAAATTCTCTCTAAGGGCTAAAGTTTCGACATCTGAGATTTAAATGATTCATGATTTTCGTAGAAGAATTTTGAATGCATTGTGGACAAAAAATGTCTGCTTTTGGTTTAGACTTCTTCAAAACAGAAAGATGTGACGTCAGATGCCTTCTTGATCCAAATAAATCATTCACTTCTATTTCGAGAGTCGCAAATGGCTTCGTCATATTTCGTCTGACCCGATCCCTTTAAGACGGAAAATCCATCCTCATAGTTCAATGACGCACAGATCCGAATTGCAATCTTCACGTGACAGATACTTTTCTGCTGTACTCAATGCAGATCCATCGTCTGCAGATGACTAAGAGATCTGCTCTGTAAAGCTTCGAACGCAGATGGCGAAGAGAGGATTGCAGCCACATGGCTGCTCTGCTCCTATCACTTCTTCATCGCACCACGTAGGGGGACCAGTAATTACGGGATCAATGACAATACACCCTCGGGCATGCCACTGATCCCGCGGATGCGGAGGATCAGAGGGAGGAGCCGAAACTTCTGTCTCGCTCTCTCAACCCTTCCTCTCCCAAAGGCACGTGTGTAGGGGGGGGGGGGATGACGTCATCCGACTCTGTCACCATCCTTTCGTTCGTTGCGATCTTGTCCTCAGCTATTTTCCCGCCACGGATTCTGTCACCGCGAAAGGGGTGGAGTTGCTAATTTTGTTTTCCAATCTCTTTCATCCGCAGACGCTGAGGCAGGCGAAGGCGATGCTCCGTAATTGACTCTTTCGGGGCGTCGCTGCTGAAGCGGCTTTTTTCGCGGGAGCAAAGGGATGAAGGAGGAGGAGGAGGACGCGTATTCTTCGCGGAGGAAGTTCCCTGACAACATTAAGCCTCTTTCCAACATCCTTGGCGGCGGCTGCTCTCTTCCTCCTGTTCCTCCTCCCACCTTTTCCTCTCATCCCCTTCAGCTCATTCATTTGCATTCACTCATTCATTAAGCACTGCTGCCTCCGAAACAGCATTCCACCTCAGCATGTGTCATCGATGGCATCTGCTGCACACGAAGCTCCCTCCTCTCTTCTTCATCATTATCACTGCTGAGAGATGCTCGTGCGGTAGAATCTGCTGCGAACAGTGTTGCAGACGGATTTCTCGCACGAGACATGAATTAAGATTCTTTGGTTTCGCTGAATCGTTTTCTACGTTTCGACTCCGAAACAAAGACCTGAGGTGGACACGTGACTTCCAACGTGGCTCGACTCCGAAACAAAGACCTGAGGTGCACACGTGACTTCCAACGAGGCTCGACTCCGAAACAAAGACCCGAGGTGCACACGTGACTTCCAACGAGGCTCGACTCCGAAACAAAGACCTGAGGTGCACACGTGACTTCCAACGAGGCTGGACTCCGAAACAAAGACCTGAGGTGCACACGTGACTTCCAACGAGGCTCGACTCCGAAACAAAGACCTGAGGTGCACACGTGACTTCCAACGTGGCTCGACTCCGAAACAAAGACCTGAGGTGCACACGTGACTTCCAACGAGGCTCGACTCCGAAACAAAGACCTGAGGTGCACACGTGACTTCCAACGAGGCTCGACTCCGAAACAAAGACCTGAGGTGGACACGTGACTTCCAACGTGGCTCGACTCCGAAACAAAGACCTGAGGTGCACACGTGACTTCCAACGTGGCTCGACTCCGAAACAAAGACCTGAGGTGGACACGTGACTTCCAACGAGGCTCGACTCCGAAACAAAGACCTGAGGTGCACACGTGACTTCCAACGTGGCTCGACTCCGAAACAAAGACCTGAGGTGCACACGTGACTTCCAACGTGGCTCGACTCCGAAACAAAGACCTGAGGTGCACACGTGACTTCCAACGAGGCTCGACTCCGAAACAAAGACCTGAGGTGGACACGTGACTTCCAACGAGGCTCGACTCCGAAACAAAGACCTGAGGTGCACACGTGACTTCCAACGAGGCTCGACTCCGAAACAAAGACCTGAGGTGGACACGTGACTTCCAACGAGGCTCGCAACCGAAGATCTGCTGGTTCTATCTCTGATGGTGGGGGGGGGGGGGGACTTCTTCCGCCAACTGATGTGGCTTGCTGGATCCATGAAGTTGTTTAACATAATATAGCGCGGCTATTCTTGTCTCCATTGTGTTTGATCGGATTCTTCCTTTGAAAGCAAAATTCAGTCCTCCACGATATCATTGCCCGAACCACAATGGAATTTCATTCATCATTCTGGTAATACACGTGACAGTTCTTGAATATACACGAGCTTGCACAAACCATTTTTTTTTCATGCATTCTCTCTAACAGAAAGCAAAATCTACTAAAATAATGTTTTTATTAGTCACAAGTCCTAACTTGTTTTCTTTCGATTAATTACTTTGCTGGCATTTTTCGAGCTCTACATGTTGCTTGCTTACTTACTATTTATGTAGGCATTGTGCAGTCGCTCAGAAAAGTATCCGAACACTATGGTTGATTACAGAATTCAGAAAAAATATCTACCAACGATTTTTTTAGAAATGAGTGATCTGGCAATTTTCGTGTCACGTGACACGATTAAGATTGCCAGATCAGTAAATTCTAAAAAAAAAATCGTTGCCAGATATTTTTTCCTGAATTCTGTAATCCACTATAGTGTTCGGATATTTTTTAATATATATAATGCGTATGAATATATAATGCAATGAATATGGAGCGTGTGCAGTTACCGTTCACAGCAAACTGGAGCGGTTGCGGTTAACGTTCACAGCACATTGGATCGTGTGAGCTCACAAAGACCTGGATCGTGTGGGCTCACTCACGGAAATATTGAGCGTGTGCAGTTACCGTTCACAGCAAACTGGAACGGTTGCGGTTAATGTTCACAGCACATTGGATCGTGTGAGCTCACAAAAACCTGGATCGTGTGGGCTCACTCACGGAAATATTGAGCGTGTGCAGTTACCGTTCACAGCAAACTGGAGCGGTTGCGGTTAACGTTCACAGCACATTGGATCGTGTGGGCTCACTCACGGAAATATTGAGCGTGTGCAGTTACCGTTCACAGCAAACTGGAACGGTTGCGGTTAATGTTCACAGCACATTGGATCGTGTGAGCTCACAAAGACCTAGATCGTGTGGGCTCACTCACGGAAATATTGAGCGTGTGCAGTTACCGTTCACAGCAAACTGGAGCGGTTGCGGTTAATGTTCACAGCACATTGGATCGTGTGAGCTCACAAAGACCTAGATCGTGTGGGCTCACTCACGGAAATATTGAGCGTGTGCAGTTACCGTTCACAGCAAACTGGAGCGGTTGCGGTTAACGTTCACAGCACATTGGATCGTGTGAGCTCACAAAGACCTGGATCGTGTGGGCTCACTCACGGAAATATTGAGCGTGTGCAGTTACCGTTCACAGCAAACTGGAGCGGTTGCGGTTAATGTTCACAGCACATTGGATCGTGTGAGCTCACAAAAACCTGGATCGTGTGGGCTCACTCACGGAAATATTGACCGTGTGCAGTTACCGTTCACAGCAAACTGGAGCGTGTGCAGTAACTGCACACGCTCCAGTTTGCTGTGAACGGTAACTGGAGCGTGTACAGTTGCTGTACACGCTCCAGGTATTTTTCTTGAATTCTGTAATCACGTGACACGAAGGTTGCCAGATCACTCATTTCTAAAAAAAAACGTTGCCGGATATTTTTTCTGAATTCTGTAATCAACCGTAGTGTTCGGATATTTTTTTGAGCGACTGTACAAAGTGCCGCTCAGAGGAATGGAACCGAACCCCAATGATTGCCATCTCTCAGTTCGAAGTTTTAAACATTGTTAAAGATAATTCGTAAAAGCAATTCAAGAAAATATCTGTAAGGTAGACGAGTCAAGTGGTCGAATCGTTCCTCTCTGCATGAAATTCAAGTAACAAATTGACGTTTGCAGAAAGACGGGATTCTACTTAATCGGATGCTGATCATGTTCGAGCCTCGATATTCGCTCCTCTTAAAACACCTCACTGTCCTTGGTGAGAAAAAAAGGGATTTGGAAATGCCGCAGTCCAAAGTTAAGACATGAACCCCATTGAACATGTAATTTTGGACTAAAATATCTTCAACCTGCGCCTCCTTGGTGGGCAGGAGTCTGAGTTCGAGTCTCGGAATGGCATGGTTGTGTGTTCGTGAATGGGTTTGCATGTTGTACAAGAAACCAGAATGAATCTGATAGTTTCTAGTTTATGTTCAGGAGTATCTTCCTTACCCCCCTTAGGGGCGGGGGTGGCTCAGTGGGTAGCGCGCCAGGCCTGTAGTTCCCAGGTTCGAGTCCCAGCTGGGTCAGCGTTGAGATTTATCTCCGCAAAAATTCCCCGCCCTGCCCACGGTCAGTAGGGGACACCGATGGGCTTTGAAAGGCCGCCGTCCGTCGGATGGGACGTTAAGCCGTGGCCCCGTGTGCGGGAGAGCCTTACCCTGTGCACGTTAAAGAACACGCTGTATGGCCTTGATGGGAGTCTAACATCTGTGTCCCATCAGCTGTTCCAGTGGGTCCCCTCCCCCAACCTTCTCTGAGCCTTCGGGGTCCATGTGACCTGGTCATTTAACCCATGGTGTGCAAAAAAATGCCCCTCAGAGGTAAAACAACCCAACGTTAAAGAACACGCTGGATGGCCTTGACGGGAGGCTACCATCTGTCTCCCAACAGCTGTTCCAGTGGGTCCCCTCCCTCAACCTTCTCTGAGCCTTCGGGGTCCATGTGACCTGGCCATTTAGCCCATGGTGTGCAAAAAAGTGCCGCTCAGAGGTAAAACAACCCAACGTTAAAGAACACGCTGGATGGCCTTGACGGGAGGCTACCATCTGTCTCTCAACAGCTGTTCCAGTGGTCCCCTCCCCCAACCTTCTCTGAGCCTTCGGGGTCGATGTGACCTGGCCATTTAGCCCATGGTGTGCAAAAAAATGCCCCTCAGAGGTAAAACAACCCAACGTTAAAGAACACGCTGGATGGCCTTGACGGGAGGCTACCATCTGTCTCCCAACAGCTGTTCCAGTGGGTCCCCTCCCCCAACCTTCTCTGAGCCTTCGGGGTCCATGTGACCTGGCCATTTAGCCCATGGTGTGCAAAAAAGTGCCGCTCAGAGGTAAAACAACCCAACGTTAAAGAACACGCTGGATGGCCTTGACGGGAGGCTACCATCTGTCTCTCAACAGCTGTTCCAGTGGTCCCCTCCCCCAACCTTCTCTGAGCCTTCGGGGTCGATGTGACCTGGCCATTTAGCCCATGGTGTGCAAAAAAGTGCCGCTCAGAGGTAAAACAACCCAACGTTAAAGAACACGCTGGATGGCTTTGACGGGAGGCTACCATCTGTCTCCCAACAGCTGTTCCAGTGGGTCCCCTCCCCCAACCTTCTCTGAGCCTTTGGGGTCCATGTGACCTGGCCATTTAGCCCATGGTGTGCAAAAAAGTGCCGCTCAGAGGTAAAACAACCCAACGTTAAAGAACACGCTGGATGGCTTTGACGGGAGGCTACCATCTGTCTCCCAACAGCTGTTCCAGTGGGTCCCCTCCCCCAACCTTCTCTGAGCCTTTGGGGTCCATGTGACCTGGCCATTTAGCCCATGGTGTGCAAAAAAGTGCCGCTCAGAGGTAAAACAACCCAACCCATTGAACATATAATTGAGGACTAAAATATCTTCAACCTGCGCCTCCTTGGTGGACAGGGGTCTGGGTGCGAGTCTCGGAATGGCATGGTTGTGTGTTCGTGAATGGGTTTGCATGTTGTATAAGAAACCAGAATAAATCTGACAGTGTCTAGGTTATGTTCAGGAGTATCTTCCTTCCCCCCCCCCCTTCTTTTCTGAAGTTGGTCTGATTGGTCCTGTTGTCAGAAAAGCCATCCCTTGCAAGGATAAGCCGTAAGATCTTGCCGCGAGCCATCCATCTTTCTCCTAGCTGTTGGTCGATGCACTTCTTTTCCCAGCTCTGAGACTTCGGATTCTTTTCATCTGACCACATGGCCCAATGGGAACAGCAAAGTGCCGCTCAGAGGTAATGCAACGCAAACAACCCTCACTGTAAATAATGCAAAGTGTTGCAATCCTAAATCTAACAATAAGGATCCGAAATATTGGCAAATGGGAAATATTCAGAACGTTTCGTTTTATTTTCCTTTTCTCGTGACAGATGATTTCCTAACATTTTCGCATCAAAAGCCAAAAAAATGAAAACCATAAATTCTCCCAGCTCACCGGAAACGGAAAACAACACCACCAATCGAAGCGGCCTGTAACAGTTGTGCCGCCAGCGCCGCTGCCTCTCTTCGTTCTCTCCCAAGTTGAATCTCCTCTCACGTGGCGCTCGTGCTTCGTCCTGACCACAGGAACTCAGCGTGGCGTGTTATGTCACTTCCTGAAAAATCTCTCGCCGCCGTTGGACGGCAACTTCCGTCCACCTCACGACGTCCCTTCTGGGCCATTAGCCTCGATCGTCCGTCCACCCCGCCATCTCCACCTCACCGCGTCGCATCCTCACGAACGGTCGCTTCCCGTTGTCATGGCAGCGGGACCGTCATCCGTTAAGCTTCGAACTGTACTACACTTAGGGCCGAGTTCCAAGATGATAAAATCCCACTGAAGTTGAGGATTTGCTGTTCCTTCCAAAAGAAGCCATAAGCACACGATGTCCTAGAAAGTAATTGGATGTAGAGCTGGATTAAAACTCCCTAGAAATAAATACTCGAGGTTTATTCTTATGTCTCAGGTGGATGATCTGCACGATTAATGAAATCCTTTTTCAAGTCTCGATCTGAATAATATTTCCGTGAGTGAGCCCACACGATCTAGTATCAAAATTATATGACCACCTACAGTCGCTCAAAAAAGTATCCGAATACTATGGTTGATTACAGAATTCAGAAAAAAATATCTGGCAACGATTTTTTTTTTAGAAATTAGTGATCTGGCAACCTTCGTGTCACGTGATTACAGAATTCAGGAAAAATATCTGGAGCGTGTACAGTTGCTGTACACGCTCCAGTTACCGTTCACAGCAAACTGGAGCTTGTGCAGTTACTGCACACGCTCCAGTTTGCTGTGAACGGTAACTGCACACGCTCCAGTTTGCTGTGAACGGTAACTGCACACGCTCAATATTCATTGCATTATATATTCATACGCATTATATATATTAAAAAATATCCGAACACTATGGTCGATTACAGAATTCAGGAAAAAATATCTGACAGCGATTTTTTTTTTTTATGTGACCTTCGTGTCACGTGACACGAAGGTTGTCAGATCACTAATTTCTAAAAAAATCGTTGACAGATATTTTTTCTGAATTCTGTAATCGACCATAGTGTTCGGATACTTTTTTGAGCGACTGTACCACCGCACAGATCCTTGTCCGAAAAGATTTTTTTGATAACCTCGATTTCGATGCATGCATCGCTTTCCTCCTTAACATTATTAATAATCCTTACAATAGCACGTACGCTGTAGCTGCTGGCTGGCGTTAAGGCCGCTGGGCGTAAATTAGGCGTTATCAAGCGACGTAAAGTGAAGTGTGCAAAGCCTTTCTTGTCTTAATTACTTGGCGACTGCAGCTGTCGCATCTCGGACGGGAAGGAAAGCTTCCTCTTTTCACTGGGATCACTGCACCGTGCCGAGGAGCAGGGCTCTGGAAGATGCTGGCGCACGAGAAAACGTAAGAAGAAACTTCCTGATGGAAAAAAAATTGAAGAGGGGAAGAGCAGGGAAAAAAAGGGTAATAATAAGCATCTTCATCTTCCTAACATTAGCTGCAGGGATAATGGAAATCGTTTTGACTTTCAGTATTCAGTAAGGAAATGAATAGCGAGAGACTTATGAGCTACTCATGAACACATTTGTTTTCAAAATTTCTTTTCAAAAATTTCTGTACTTTTACCGCCGCCCCGTGACCTCTGCGAGAATGTGACGTCTGAGATACCTGTAAGGGGCCGGACCCCGTGCTTATCGGGAAGGTAACTGGAGGGGGGGACATCGTTTTATCCGATACTTCACATAACCAGCGGCGACCATTGCCAGCAATCGAGACAAATATGTCAGCACATCTCTCTCTATCTGAACACGGTGACAACCTTTCTGTTG
The DNA here is from genome assembly GCA_038380435.1 of Ryuthela nishihirai. Taxonomy (NCBI): domain Eukaryota; kingdom Metazoa; phylum Arthropoda; class Arachnida; order Araneae; family Heptathelidae; genus Ryuthela; species Ryuthela nishihirai. Next base: position 64,220,841 of record JAWZYU010000019.1, on the reverse strand, counting down.
CTTGTCGATCGCGTTGCTACTTGGGCGGGAAGAAAGAAGACGATCGTACAATCGCTCAAAAAAGTATCCGAACACTACGGTTGCTTACAGAATTCAGAAAAAATATCTGGCAACGATTTTTCTTTAGAAATTAGTGATCTGGCAACCTTCGTGTCAGGTGACACGATTAAGGTTGCCAGATCACTCATTTCTAAAAAACAAAACGTTGCCAGATATTTTTTCTAAATTCTGTAAGCAACCGTAGTGTTCGGATACTTTTTTGAGCGACTGTACCTCGTCGATTGGAAAGTCACGTGATCCACCGCTACTGGATCGAGGAGTCAACTTTCGAACTAGAAGAAGCCTGACAACTTCAAAGAGAGCAGAGAGTCGGACTCTGCTGTTGGTCTCCGTGATGAGTTCTTCGTTGGCAAGTCCGTGTCCTGCTAAGGATAGATAGACAAGTCCGAGGTTACTCTTCAGTTCAGAGAACTTGGTTTAAGTTAGCATTATGTGTTTGCTAAAGTTAGTGAGAAACTCTAAATAAATCTGTTTATAATCGTACCTATGTGTGTTTGGGGGGGGGGGGGAGTCGTAGAGGTTCCCATTAGCTTTTTTGTTGTCAGGGTGATCGACTGCTGAATTCTTGAGCTTGGCTGCAAAGATAGCATTTATCTGTTGTCATCCATTAATGACCAGCAGCCGTGACTTTAAAACAATAACATTTATTGGCACACCGAACACTTCTTTCGTACAAGGTATCTCAACTCATTTCTGATCAATTCCCCCATCCCTTCCGTCCCCAGAACCGTCCAGACTCTCTCCTCTTCATTCACGCTCTCCTCTCAAGCTGCTGCCAGATTAAACGATATAAATTTATCACTCCACTCCGGTGACAAATTGACGAGTGTCCGGTGAACTTCTACAAGGTCATGCAGCTGCCGATCATTTATTCCCTGTAAGGGATTCGGTTGCCAGCTCCTGGCAGTATCTTATATCATGTGCTCATTTACCAGCTAGATAATTCAGAACGGCCATATGATATTCTGACAATTAGATAATTAATTCATAAATATATGCTTCCACCCATCCTATTATTACAATCACCATCTCTCCTCGGGGGGAAGCACGAGAACCCCCCCCCCCCCATGCATTCTCATCTCCCAGTAACGATGATTTCCAGACCTACCTTAAGTCATCTAATCCCTGTCCCATGGGTCTTTGCGATTTGACGATTTAACCCATGGTGCGGTAATTCAACTGTTAATGTATACGTACAATCTGATAATGCTAGATCTATTTACTTCTCATTTTATTCCAATTTTTCTTCACAGAAAAGTAGGACTGATTAAAAATGTGAGTAAAAAATCATTTGGCGGATGCATACATTCTCTATTTGCTGACAATACGGTTATTCATAATTACTGAAATTCGGTTCTTTGCCACTTTTTAAGTCAGATTTAATATCATTTCTGTCATTTAGTTTTCCTGAAATATTCCACTTCCTTCGAGATTTTGGGGCGGGGGTGGCCCAGTCGGTAGCGCGCCAGGCTCGTAATCTGTAGTTCCCAGGTTCGAGTCCCAGCTGGGTCAGCGTTGAGATTTATCTCCGCAAAATTCCCCGTCCTGCCCACGGTCAGATGGGCTTGGAAAGGCCGCCGTCCATCGGATGGGACGTTAAGCCGTGGCCCCGTGTGCGGGAAAGCCATACCCTATGCACGTTAAAGAACACGCTGGATGGCCTTGACGGGAGACTACCATCTGTCTCCCAACAGCTGTTCCAGTGGGTCCCCTCCCCCAACCTTCTCTGAGCCTTCGGGATCCTTGTGACCTGGCCATTTAGCCCATGGTGTGCAAAAAAGTGCCGCTCAGAGGTAAAACAACCCAACGTTAAAGAACACGCTGGATGGCCTTGACGGGAGACTACCAGCTGTCTCCCAACAGCTGTTCCAGTGGGTCCCCTCCCCCAACCTTCTCTGAGCCTTCGGGATCCTTGTGACCTGGCCATTTAGCCCATGGTGTGAAAAAAAAGTGCTGCTCAGAGGTAAAACAACCCAACCCAACCTTCGAGATTTCTTTTTCGACTCTTGATACGTTTCTTAGCAACGCGTCGCAAAATCCCCAAGAGGCTTTTTATACGCCATCAATTTGGACAAATCTGGTTGACTCTGCAGCAAAGCGTCACCTTCGAGATATCTCGAACCATGGACACTTCATCAGCAAACATTTCCTAGGAAGCAAACAAATGAGAGAAAAAAAAATCCTTAATCGCGCATGAGCAGAAGATGCTGCTGCTGCATCGGCTATCTCGCCTTCCTCCTCTCCTATGACAAACCATAAAACTGGGCGCTTCAGAACCCACAGCAGACCGATATATGATCCTGGTCAGCAGCGGTAGCTTTGGGGCCCAATAAACCTTTACGATTTTTAATAGATTTTTGGCGGGGAAGCGTTAGCGACGCGCTGCTGTCGTCATTTGCATTTATGGACCATCTGCAGCGCAATGGACGTTAGGTTCAGTGATAAGCCGGTCGTTGTATGCAGAGATAGGCTTTTAGTAGTGAAGTGCACGAGCGCTCTGCTCCCCCCCCCCCTCTCCTCCCCCTTCGTATGTGCTCAGAACGACATGTTTTTCTGTTTTGTGAGAGTACAGAAGAGTGATTGGCTCTGAGAGCAGGCGACGCAAATATGGATCTCATCTGCTGCATTGGTATTTTAATTCGTTCATTTCAGGAAGAAGTTTCGGAAGAAATCTGAGTTTTAATCTTTAAAGTATTTCCTTTTCTTCAAAGTTTCCTTTCAAATTCTAAGGAGTGAAGAGATGGAATGGAAGGAAGAAAAAAGTCGATGAATGGGAGGGAGAGAAATGAACACCTCATCCACAAACATGATGACAGAACTTTGAATTCTTGATGAGGACGGAAATCATCCTCTCCATTTAATCTTATTTTTTCTGAGAAACTTTTGCAATGAATTCATTTTCTTTTTCTTGCAGCTCCTACTCAGTCAGAAAACTCGACGAATACATCGATTCTGAAATTCTGCTCATAAACTTATCGAAATTGAATTCATTGCTGAATACTGACTAAAGAAAAAAAGCCTCCCGTCAAGGCCATCCAGCGTGTTCTTTAACGTTGGGTTGTTTTACCTCTGAGCGATACTTTTTTGCACACCATGGGCTAAATGGCTAGGTCACATGGACCCCGAAGGCTGAGAGAGTAGGTTGGGGGAGGGGACCCACTGGAGCAGCTGTTGGGAGACAGATAGTAGCCTCCCGTCAAGGCCATCCGGCGTCTTCTTTAACGTTGGGTTGTTTTACCTCTGAGCGGTACTTTTTTGCACACCATGGGCTAAATGGCCAGGTCACATGGACCCCGAAGGCTCAGAGAAGGTTGGGGAAGTGACCCACTGGAACAGCTGTTGGGAGACAGATGGTAGCCTCCCGTCAAGGCTATCCAGTGTGTTCTTTAACGTTAGGTTGTTTTACCTCTGAGCGGTACTTTTTTGCACACCATGGGCTAAATGACCAGGTCACGTGGACGCCGAAGGCTCAGAGAATGTTGGGGAGGGAACCCACTGGAACGGCTGTCGGACCAAAGTAAGAGGTAGATTACTTTCCGCTAGTTCAGATGACCTCCATATGATCGCCGAGATTATTTACGTCAACAAGAATCGGTCAAACCTGAACTCGCTCATTTCATCAGAAAACCGAATTCGCATTCTAAATTTTCACGTTCACTTTTTTATCTGCTTTATTTCATAATCCTTCTGCAGAAGTTGCAACATTCCCGAGTCTCCAGGAACGGGGTTTCGAATCCCTGTGACTGAAATTTATCTGGAAAAAAAAAAGAGAGGTTTTTTCATATGAGGGCTTCGCTCAGAGAAAGGGCTGGGTTGGGTTGTTTTACCTCTGAGCGGCACTTTTTTGCACACCATGGGCTAAATGGCCAGGTCACATGGACCCCGAAGGCTCAGAGAAGGTTGGGGGAGGGGACCCACTGGAACAGCTGTTGGGAGACAGATGGTATCCTCCCGTCAAGGCCATCCAGCGTGTTATTTAACGTGCACAGGGTGTGGCTCTCCCGCACACGGCGCCACGGCTTAACGTCCCAACCGACGGACGGTGGCCTTTCCAAGCCCATCAGTGTCCCCTACTGGACCGTGGGCTGGGCGGGGAATTTTGCGGAGATAAATCTCAACGCTGACCCAGCTGGGACTCGAACCTGGGAACTACAGATTACGAGCCTGGAGCGCTACCGACTGAGCCACCCCCGCCCCCAGAGAAAGGGATAACTCCAAAATTGAGCGATTTTGAGTTATTAATACAGTTAATGCAGTTTTTTCCCTCTATTTTAACTTTAGGTCAAAAAAATAAAAAAAGTGTTAATCTCCAACAATGTTAGTGGCAAATATAATGCTTGAAGAGTTACCTCATCTGTAGATGCATTAATTTGATAAACAAACTTTTCTATTTTCCAGCAATTAGAAAAATCCTTTGACAAAAACCTTCAACTGTGTTCCAAAGCAGAAAATTTTATTGAATCTGAGATTTAAACTTTTGAATAAGAGTTAGATATGAAAATTAAGTTTAAAAAAAGAATTTCCGAGGTGTTTCCTGTCCAGTTGCAATAAAGCCAATTAGTCCACTTGCAACAAGTGACGAAAATAACGAAACAGAAGAAACTGCCATTTCATTATTTTATCAAATATCTGATGCATACGACACTGTTGTTCGATTCCTTTTTCTTTTCTGCATTTTAAAATTTGGCTTCATTTAATAGCAAGGTTTCAAACTGTCTTTTCTCTTGAACAGAACTCGAGAAATATTAGTAATTCATTGAGTGGTGAAGAGAGCTCAACACCGTATTAAGTGAGCTGTCATAACCACCCTACCCACATCCGACCAAAAAAGAAAGTCAGAATGCCTTTTCAACTTCTAATTACTCCTGCTTCTAAATGGAAACTTCTTGAAATTAGTTCCAACTCCGCGATGAATTCAACAGCAGCAATCAAATGAATGCCTGCACGTCAAGAGAACTTTTTCTACGAGGTTCAAGATTTTCACAAAAGTTCCAACATTTTTCTACAACTTCGACAATACTGGAACAACTCGCTCTAAATATATATTCGCACGTAATGTGTAAAAAAACCGCTAACCGCAAATCTGTTGGATGGCAGAGAGCACCACTCTTGTGATGAGGGAATCTGTGCTCGAAAGACCCTGAATTGGTGCTCTCGGAAAAGAGCTCTTGCTCTCAATGCGGCTAATTAGGGAGATGGCTCACCCCCCCTTCCCCATTCTCATCCCCCACATTCCATTGACCGTGCTCTAGCGGAAATAGCCTTCATCCGCACGTGACAGCAGAGAAAATAGGCGCCCGCTTGACTGTTGTGTTCGCGGTGTGTTTACAGCTCGTTAAGGCCAATGCTGGCTGATGGCTGCTTCCGCTGGTGCTGCCATCTAGTGAAGAAAAACGTTATCATAATTTTCCTCATCCCAAAATATGGTTAGAGGACTTGTTACTGTTTCTCCGAAACAGATTTTGAGATGACCTTTTCAAAGGCTGCAAAAATTTTGTTTCGTTTTGGTTTTTTCAATGAATATGCAGATGATATTTACAATATTTTCATTCAAAAATCTCTTTTACAGTCGCTCAAAAAATATCCGAACACTATGGCTGATTTCAGAATTCAGAAAAAAATCTGGCAACGATTTTTTTTTAGAAATTAGTGATCTGACAACCTTGAAACGAAGGTTGCCAGATCACTAATTTCGTTCTTTAATTCGTACTTTAATTTCGTACTTTAATTCTTCGTTAACCATAATTAGTGATCTGGCAACCTTCGTGTAAGGAAGGTTGCCAGATCACTAATTATGGTTAACGAAGAAAATATTATCACTAATAAATATATATACCAGAAAAAAATTATAACCAGATCACTAATTAAGGCTAACGAAGATTGCCGAATTAAGCAACCTTCGTGTACGTACACAAAGGTTGCCAGATCACTAATTTCTAAAAAAAACTTTGTCAGATTTTTTTCCTGAATTCTGAAATCAACCATAGTGTTTGGATATTTTTTCGAGCGACTGTACGTGTTTAAAAGTTTTATTGATAAATACCGCCTAGGCTCTGACTTGATATGCAGATGGTTGGGTTGTTTTACCCCTGAAAGGAAATTTTTACATACTATGGGACAAATGACTAAGTCACAAGGACCCCAAAGGCTCAGAGGAGGTTGGGGGACCCCCTGAAAAGTTGTTAAGAGACAGATAGAAGTTTCCCATCGAGGCATCGTGTTCCTTAACGTGCACAAGCAGGCTCTCCTGCGCATGGATCGCGTTCGAGACTAAGCAGTTTTCCAAGCCCGTCGAAGACTGAGTAGAATGAGATTTTTCTTAAGCGACATAAGTTAAAAAACGTAACAAGTTCGAATATTGAATTTAATTACAAAATGGCATAAATCAGTCTTCAGCTAAAATCACATAAATACGAAATCTTTGAAATATTACTTTTGTTTTTTTTATACCTCAGAGCAGAATTCAAATGTCAAAAAACTGTTTTTACACTGACTGTATGACTTATAGCTGTAAGAAATTATTGTATGCAAGTATTTTAGTGGCAAAACCAGAAAAGGTATCAGAAATTCAAAATATATGTCAATGTGAATCTTGCAGTAAAGGCGACTAAATTATGAGATTTTAAAAGACACTAGTTGGAAGATAATAAAATATCTTTTACATTTTATAATGATATCTTTTATGCAATATTAATTTTAAATAAAGTTTCTTGGAAGTTGGCTTTGTATATTGAAAAATAAAATGAGAGAAAATAAGTTCTTTTCGTAAAATAATGCTCTCTTTTTCTATTTTTAACATATAGCCAATATATTTCATCAAATATGAGTAAAAAAATAACAATCCTAATTCAAAATAAAAATTGATTTGAAACAAATGTACAAACTTTGAAATGTTTGATCTGAACAAGTGGCGCCATCTATTATCTTAAAAGCTAACTCGTGACAACCCCAAGATCAGTTGGGTTGAATTAGTTTATGTTTTGCTTTCTATAATACCAAGTTACACCTAACCCTCGATTTACACGTTTTTAGTCTTACACGATTAAAAAAATATAACCAGTTTGATTTACACGGTAATACACTCGTTTTCACACGGCCTTTCACACGGCAAAATGCAACCAATTTCGTTTACCACTATTATAGACTAGGTTTTACCCGGTACGGAATGAGTGTTTTTTTTTTATGTAGTATGTAGATATACACTACTTTGAAAAAAGTGTCCGGACACTTCGATGTTATGTGAATGGAAAGCTCAAACATTGAAAATAAACTTTTTACGCAAAAACTGTTATTGGCGATAAATTGTAGATGTCATTCAAATCTCTCTAAATATATTTCCCGCAATATTCGTTTAATATTTAAAGAATAAATGGAAGCTGAAGCATTTATCTTCAACTTTTGACACTTGTGAAAAAATACTTCAATAATTTTGCAGTGTTTTTTGACGTTGACAACGTCAATAAAGGTTACAAGTACCTTTTTGCGCGTAGCTTTCGGAGGGAATTGTGAAAATTATCAACGGAGAACAGAGGAAAAAATGCTTTCCGCGCCAAATATTGGGGAGATGTAGCAAATAATACAAAAGCTGTTGAAAATGTAAATTTTATTCTATCGCTTCCTAAAAAAACTATTCTAATTTAGCGCCAAAAATAATTATTTTGCTGGGGATTATTAAAGATGAAACAAACTTTCATTCTTTTAAATGAAAATTAACAAATCGGATCACAGAAATTGATTAGTTGAAAAGTTTTTTTGAAAAATCAGAGTGTTTACTTACAAATCTAAATTTCTGGTCTTTTCCCAAATGACTTATCGTACTAAACGGTTTAAACCACATACGAGTTTTTGAAGTCTTCTGATGTTTCATTTTTCAAATTGGATCTATTTTCGTTTAGGGTTGGTTGGTGTTGTTTTTACCTCTGAGTGGTATTATGGGATAAATGGCCAGGTCCAAGGACCCCGAGGCCTCAGGGAAGGTTGGGGGGAGGGGACCCATTGGAACAGCTGTTAGGAGACAGAGGTAGTCTCCTGTCAAGGCCATCCAGCACGTTTTTTAACGTGCTCAGGGTATAACTCTCCCGCCCATAGTTTCACGGCTTAATGCCCCATCTGACGGACGGCGGCCTTTCCAAGTCCATCGGTCTCCCTTACAGACTGAGAGCAGGAGGAGGAGGTTTGCGGAGATCTATCTCAACACTGGCCGAGCTGGAACTCGAACCTGGGAACGAATTCACTTTGGGAATATGTAAAATTAACTCTTATGACATGTATAGCATGGCTCTGAAATGGGAATAAAACTACTACTACTACTATTTGTATCTCACTAATTTCTTCCCAAGAATCCTCTGAATTTATGATTTTTTGTTAAGGAGAGTAATTTTTCTAAAATTTAAAAATCTTCTGTTTACACTTAAGAAAATGATAATTTTATTTTTATTTTTAGAAGTATTAAAATTGAAGCAACCATCGCTTTTGGATCATAAACGTTTTCTCTCATATACCGTAAATCGTAGATAGTAAAAGGATACAAATGTAAGTAAATATCAATTTAGTGCAGGGCCCTGAAAAAAACCTGTAGAAATTATTAATATTTAAAATTTAAAATATGTCTTTTGTTATTTTTATTTCGTTTTGGGGTTTTTAAGTGCGGAACCGAGGTTCTATCTTTAATAATACACTGGTTTCCATAAATTAAGGAAAACTCAGAAAAATTATGATAAACAAAAAACTGTATTGTTACGACAGATGAACGAGCAACAGTGACTTCATGACTTAACGTGACTGGAGCCCTCGTGTGTGCTTCTACGTGAGATTCAATTAGCCAACGATTTGGAACTTAGAACGATTCAGAAGAATTAGAAAAAGAACAGTGCAGTGTGTTAAAAGTTGTGAGATCTGAAAGGACGTTCAGATGATCTGAGTCAGTGTGCGTTAAGTGAAAATAAGTATCTTTTATGTGATGTGTGTGCGGGCGGTTGTTTTGTTTTGCTAGTGTGATAAGTTTAGTGAACTAGCACAGGACGAGAGTTTGTTTACGTCTGAAGATATTCAAGTGACATGGTAAACAAAGTGAAGAGGTAGTATTTAGTAGAACAGACAGAGCTGATATTGTATACTCTGTACAAAAAGGTTAATGACTTATGCATGATAGTAGTTAATTTGTTTATAAGGTACTTCATCCATATTTTCTTTGTAACAAATTTGCATTGTATTGTAATTGGTTTTAAAATATAGTTATTAATAATCATGCTCAGTGCCTATCCATTTTGTAATTCGCAACAATATGAATGATTTTAATGAAATTTGATGGTAACATGAAGTACAATGCTAGTTTCAGAATGGCATTAAATATTTTACACCAGAAACATTTTTTGTTAAAAAATAGCACTTATAGGAACTTGTCCAAAAATGAGATGTCAGAATGCAATGGGCAAAGTTCTTTAATAAGGAGTGTGGTCACCCCTTACAGCAATGCTGGCACGACAGCGATGTTCCATGCCGTTTATGATGTTGTGAATCAGTTCAGTAGGGAGTAGCGATCATTGTTCCTTTAAGGCAAGCTCCCCCTTTGTTTCAGGTGGCGGGTTAATGGCAGCAACACGTCTCCCTAGAGCATCCCACACATGCTTAATTGGATTTAGGTCGGGTGATCGAGCTGGCCACTCCATGCGCATAATGGTCCCTTGAAGGTATTGTTCGACTAGTCGAGCTCTGTATGGACAAGTGTTATCGTCTTGTAAGATGAATGTTTCACCTATTGCACCAGCGTAAAGACGTACATAAGGGTCCAGGATGTCATCTCTGTACCTTTGAGCATTGAGGTTCCCACTCGTCAACACACAGAGGTCTGTGCGTCCACCTAAGGAAATGTCACCCCAAACACACACGCTACCTCCGCTGTAACTGTCTCTTTGACGGATGTTACTGGGATGATAGTGAGTACCTCGTTCTCTCCATATCAAACAATGTCCGGAATCACTCTGCAAGCAATATCTGGACTCATCTGTGAAGAGTACCGACCTCCATTGCTCTTCAGTCCAGTTACCATGCATGCGTGCCCAATTCAACCGCTCTCTCTTGTGACGTGACATGAGGGGTATACAAATTACTGGCCTTCTAGCATACACACCTCCCTCATGAAGACTTCTAAGCGCAGTAGAAGCTGATACAGCCCTTCCAGTGGCTGCTGCAAGAGAGGATCGTAGCTGAGAGGGAGTAGAGGTCCTGCTCCTTCTTGCTGTTAATCTCAGATATCAGTCTTGTACAGCGGTCGTAACTCTAGCCCTTCCTCGGCTAAACCTCCGAGACGCGGAATCCGTGCTAAGAAATTGATTCCACAGTCTATGGACCATAGAAGGACTCACATTCAGTCATCGTGACACGTCTGACTGGCTTTGGCCTGCTTCAATCCGGCCAATAGCTCTCCACCGCAGTTCATTTGGCAAATGATGTCTCGAGGTCATTCCTACAAAATGGCTACTTCGAATTTCTTTACTCACATTTACAACACAAAGTAACGATCTACTCCAAAACATCCTTTTTTATGCCGCTATCCGATTACGCAAATTGACGCAACCTGTATTAATTTGCATACGATATGCTCACTCGGCATTACTTTACTGGTTACATGAACAAGTTTAGTGAGGATCCCACAATTTTTTGGCGAATTATCGCGATTTTTCTCTAATTTATGGAAACCATGTATATGCTGTTTAAAAATATTAACGTTTATGTGGTATTTTAATCATGGTGTTCTACTAACTCAGTAGGTTCAATGACATTACTACAGCAGCAATGTTCCAATAACTCTTCTCTAAAATGGCAGAAGTTTCTGTTGATCCTTATCTGAATTTATGCCATAATATTATTTCATCATCTATGGCGATATCAAAATCCATGAAACCTTCTCGGAATCAAAATCGTGACGATCCAATATTAAATTCATCGACACGAAAGTTCAATATACCAAGCAACAGAAAAATTCATTTGGTTCGAATTCAAAATATTTTTTCTTCCTTTAAAAATCGAAGTGTGAAGGACTGAAATATTTGTATTCAGGGTTATTTATACTTTTCATTGTAACAACATTCCCTAGTAGACCAACAGTTCAGCACATCTATGCGCACCATGCAACGAAGCCGACGCCAGTGTTGCCAACACAAAAGGTAGTAACGGAAAGAATGTTCAAAACTATTTCATTAATTTCGTCTTCCAGTGTAGAAGGCGGTGTTTGCGAGAGAGGCAAAAAAAAACTGCGGAAAAGAGATAGAAGAGCATCTGCTCTTGAAAAATAACTGAAATGCTCGTAATGGGCATATTTGCCGTGTGAGTTCCTGCAGCAGGCGCCTGCAAGAGGACACGTTGTTTAATTGCGTTAAGATGAAAGAGTGGTTGCCAGATCGGTCTTAGGAGAATGCATTTTATCTGTGTGTAGCAAAAGATAAGTGGTGGTAGCTAAGTGAATAGCGTTTATTAAATATAAGACTTTAACTTGTTCCAAACATCAGAGTTTCAGATATTAAGTAAACAGTTGTTACGAACTTAAACTGGTTTCTATGGATTTTTTTTTTTTGGCTTGGAATATGCAAGAATAAATATAGTTAGGATTGAGTAGGCTTCAGTATGAAATTATTTTCTGCTTCTCGAAAAAATTTCCTTATTGTAATACGTTTAAAATCCTAGAAGTTGGGTAAAAGAAAGGTTTTCGAAATGCATATTTTATTCAATAAAATCATAAGCTGTGAATTTCAGTTAGGAGGAGAATATATTATTACGTGATATATTGAGCGTTAAATAAGAAAGATACGTACGAAATTAAAATAGTTTTATTATTTGAAGGGGGGGGGGGGGAATTGTTCAACTTGGCCAAATTTTCCAGATTCCTTTTAAACCAAACACACTTCTATCTCTGAGAAATATCTTTGCAGTCCCTCGTTCCGCAATCTATGTGAACGGTCCTAGGCAGTTATTCTATTTTTTTCATGTTTCGCGTTTCTGTGATATAACAGATCGTCGAGGCTACTATGGTCGATCATTAATAGGGAAAAAAAAAAGATATATTAGTTACTAGAAACATCAATTAAAATAAGTCACTAATCAAAGGATCCAAAACTTTCTAATAATAGCGAAATAGTTTTCTAGAAATCACAGTTGCGACACAGAAGATATGTCAGAAGAGATGAGAAGTTAACATTTGTTGATTGAGGGCTGAGCTCTACAGCTTTAGATTAAATGGGCGTTATGAGAAAATGTTCAGTGTTAGACAGTGGCGTAAAACCATAAAACTTTAACCTCAACCTTCCTAATAAGTGTCAGTAGGTGAAGAAGCATTTACTTCTTCGCTTACTCATTCATCTGACAAGATGACCCCGTAAACCCTGAAACTCCCACCTCCATCCAGTCCCATTGAAACCAGAGTTTTTAACCTGTGATAAAAATTTTTTATAAACAATTATTGTAGATAGGCTACGTTTTTTAGATAGACTGTATTCTTTCGTTTTTAACCTTACTGAAATATAATGTCTTTATTAATGTATCAAATAAATACTCTATAGTGAGAACTAAAACACTGAAGGAAAAAAAATGTATGTATGAGTTTTTAGGCAGTGTTTCACCTCTATCTCTACCATTTGCTTTATTTTTTATTAAAAAATTATATTTCATTTAAGAGTTTTTGATATGTCATTTTTAAGAAAGCGACCCTCGTAAATCTAGAGCTTTCTGTAAACTAAAAACTATGCAAACGTTTCCATTTCCTTTCTCTTTCAAGTTAGCACTGTAGGCAGCTGACTTTGCGTGTCTCATAATGGGAAAAAGAAATAGCTTTAGAATAAAGCTGTTGTTTCGTTGAAGAAATATTGCGAAGCAATTGTTTTGACAAATCACAGGTTTGTTTCAAAATTCAAATTAAAAGCAATATGAAAACGTTAAATATAAAAAAACTTTTGTTCTACTATTATCTATATTTATCCGACATGAGATATATTTCATTTAAATGCTAATTTAATGCTTAAAATAATTCAATAAATAGGAATTTCTTGCGAGTGTGAGTTTCCTACCACCAAAATGACGATTGCTGAGTTGTATTGCTCACGTAGTGCATTTAAGCAAGACTGAGACGTACACTTATAACTTATATATAATAGAAAATCCTATGCGAAAACGTTAATATTTTCGCTTAACAAATAATGAAAGAAACAAATACATGTAGCCAGTGGTGTCCATGGCGGTAGGAAGAGAAGGAAATGCTCTATCGCTTGGAAACTGTAACCGACGTCGCCATATTGCTCTTACTCGTAAAGCGTGCGTTGTCTATGTTAACGAACGAGAGATTGTGCAAAAACGTTAGCTCCTATACGCAAATTCCTGCATAAATTAACCTGCAAAATGGATAAAATTAATGGCATTTCATTGGTAAAAAGTTGAAATAAAGGCTTTCTTCCGGAATTTTTAAACTTTTCGTTATTTTAATTATATTGGAAAGTAGCGAAAACAACTGCTACTACTGCTATATATTGCTAAAATTACTACTGGTTTGAAATGTCCCTTCACCCGCTTTTTTTCCTGGAGGGTATTATTGTTGAATTGCTTTCATTTGATATGCAATTTTTAACGAAAAAAGTCCAATATGGATCTCAACAATCGTTTTTAAAAACCACAGATAATTTTGATCATGGTGTTCAACTACAGTTTTTGCAAACACATTCAAACACAAAAAGGAATTAAAAAAGAGTAAATTCCCATGTATCTAACAATAAACTACTGTTATTAGGAATTATTACGATTTAATTGTGCCAATATTCATAGAAAACATTCACACATGCGATGACAATTGACAGCGCGACTCTCGGGGTAGGAGTAACATGGCAGTTTCGATTTCACTACCCAACTATGGTAACTGATAGTAAGGACACCTCCCCCTATTCCTACCTCCATGGTGGTGTCACATAGCCAGTTCTCACAGGTTCGGTTGAACCAGTTATTAAAAATATTATTGACAGACCGATATATGACCGATTGTTGAAAAAAACCACCATAAAAGCAAATGAGAATGCAATATCAACAAAATTATTAATAATGAAACATATATCTAATATAAGAAGAAAGTTTGGGTGTCTTCCAGCTTATGCACTCAGCCGTGACCCAACCCCTTAAATATCTAGACACCACACTTTGTATTAACTCCCTTCATCCAGTGCCAGACATACCTTTTGAGGCTCTAAGTTGTGGCAAATTTAGGATGTCATAAACTAGGAAAAATTTAAGATGCCCGAAAAATTCTAAATATATATATATTTTATCATTGAAAGGAACATCAGAATAATCTTGAAACTGATATAAAGCATTATTTTAGCATTCAAAATAAACCTGTCAGCAAATTAAAACTTGCTGTCAAATCAAACGTGGAATGTGCCAAAGTTACCGTACACTTTGGAGAGTTTCAAACCCAAGAAACTTATACACTTCTGACTGTGTAAAACTAAGATGAAGAGTGTTTGCGCATAATACATTAAATGTTACGAAACTTTTTCATTACATAGTAAAACTTGAAATGCATTTTTTGGAGGCTCCTTAATTCGTGAGGCCCTAAGCTGTAGCTTAATTTATGCATAAGTCCGGCCCTGCCTTCACCCAGGGAAAGAATATAAGACCATTTCGGCACCCGCGGCCTACCGATCGCCCTTTAGCAAAACATTAGTATCCCACTGCATGGTAAGGACTAGAGGCCCTATATACGTGGAGTTTGGCCATATCAAAATTGGACGCCATGTTTTGTCGTCTCTCGGATTGTTCGGCGTGCAAAGCTGAATGGTATTGCACGAATACTTATGGATTCCGGAAAAGGGTACGATAATATTTTATACAGATTTCAGTGTTTACGATCGGAAGCACTTTAGAAAACGGCTAAAAAACGAAAAGTAAATTTTAGGGCTTTTTTTTTTTAAAAGAGCTATCATTTCTTTTTGCGTTGGATAAGTGTTAATGATATATTACGGTCTGCGTTTTTCCAATCTCCCAAAAGTTATAACTGCGTCCTCTAACGGTGGAAAAAATTGAAAAATCAAAAATATCAAACGAATATTCCAAACGATGTAATATGTTAGAAGTTTGAAATTTTGGTGTTGAAATGTAAAGGTTACGAAGTTACCATTGGCAACAATCACTTGACCCTTTGACCCAGGGAGGGGGATACAACTTTTTTCTTGTTTTAACAGAAAACTGTATGTTTTTACAGATAAATTAAAAAACTATTTTATGCGTTGGACAAGTATTGATGAAATATTACAATTTGCATTTTCCGAATCTCCCAAAAGCTACAGTTGCGCCCTTTAAAGGTAGAAAAAATCGAAAAATCCCAAAATTTAAAACGAATATTGCAAATGATGTATTTATGTAAGAAATTTACAATTTTGGTTGTGGATTGTGACAGTCTTGAAGATTCCACTGACAACAATGAGGTGACCCCTATGACCAAGGTAGGTAAGAAACAGAACGGTTTTGTTTCAAGAGATTATTAAAATCCCTTTTTAGTTGGCACCGAGTGATTAGCGTGCTTGGCTACTGATCTAAGAGACCTGGGTTCGAGCCCGGGTAAAGCATGGATGTTTGTGCTATTTTTCTGCTGAGGTCCCGCCATCCTCTCAGACATTCAACTGTGGCGAATAAACTGACAGGCTCCTGTGAGATCTCTGTGGTAAGGAGCTGCTTAAGGGGGTATTTATTATTATTTTACTAATGAAATATAATTAACATTTTCAAAGATAGTTTTAATTTATATCATTAGGGATCATTAAATATCCAACCGACAAAACTTTTAACGAATGTCTCAAGTAATCTATTTATGATCAGGGGCATAATGTATGCCAGGAAAACATTTCTCACACCCAGGGGTGGACTGGCACTTTTTTTTCCCAAGAACACAGCTGTAGCAGGGATCCGGGGTTATGGTAAAAAATTCGATTTCTTTCTCAAGATTTCTATACTTATTCTTTTGAGAGTTCCTACGTTAATCTGTAAATAGCTTTCCACAATTCTGGGATTTTCTGTAATAATGTTTTTGTGTTGTTTGTAAAAAGCTTAATAATGTTACTAGAGCTACTCCCATTACTTGGAATGAGGACAGATGTATTTCTTGCATTAATATAGGCTCGATATCGCAATTTGAAGTTGCCTTGGCTATTTCTAATTTGAAACAGATAAATCCCCAGAAAGTAATTGAAATTACTACTGAAATGCTTAAATAGAAATGTCCATACATACAATGAGAATTCTAGTAAGGGTAATGGAAGCAAAAAATTATTATGCATATTTCATCTATTTTCAAATTGTTGTTTTACAGACCTTTAAACGAAGAGAAAATGTTATACCTCAATTGAAATCCAGTCTCTTTTACTTTTTTTCCGGCTCGACTGTATTAGTTACCCCCCCCCCCCCCCCCTCTGTTTTATATTTCTCTAGATCCGCTCCTGGACTGTATAATAGTTTGAACCTTTCTTAAATTAGTTATGACAGTGAAACTGGAACTCTTTGCAAGCATTATAACAGGATTATTTGATTCATTTGATTCTAGATGTTTATGCAGTATCTTGGGCATTAGGTGGCTTGATTATGTAAGTAATGAGGAGGATAGATCAAGGAGTCCCCAACCACCTTTGAGCAGCATATTTGTGTACAGAGATACTCTACTGCATTGTTTTGGCCACACAGATTAGCGAGTGAGTTGCAAACATGTGTCAAAGGCCTCAGAAAAAGTGGGAGACATGGGATGCAGTGGGCAGATATTGAGAAACAGGGACTTTTCGAATTTGCTCCACAGCAACCAAATACAACGGCTATACTTCAGGACAGAGGTGTTTGGAGAACTAAATTACACTTTGGTGGAACCTTCATAGCTCATAGAAGCTGAGTATTTTGTGAGTGTGGGTAGGTTTGTAATGTAAACAGACTGAAAACGATAACTGAAAATTGAAATTAGTAAATGGCCCGCATATTGCAAGGTATTTAGCCATATTACGTTGTTGTAGTATTATGATGTTAACTGGGGACAGAGGCAAAATTGTCTTCAGGCGGGTGAGATCTGAACCCACGACCTTCTGATAACATGTCAGGTCTCTGCCCCCTGGTCAATCTCTCCTCTGTTTAGATGTGAAGCCAAAGCCATAGGTCAGCCTCACATAGCTTGTTTAACTGCTGTTGCAGACTCGTTTCACACAATGCTCACGTGCAAGTGCATAAGACCAGCTACACTACCGCTGTGACGTCGACTGGCTTTTTATTTTGAGCAGATCTCACTTACAGGCACACAGGCACTGTTGATCAGTGGCGGTCATAAGGAGGGGGCCACGGGGGGCTCCTCCAAAAGACCCGCCGTTTTTCACCCCCGCAATTGTTTCCTTTTTTCAACAGGCAGACAATTTCTTTTCCAAGAAGGCAAATCCCTGATGCTCTCAGTACTCAATATGAAGATAATTGTAAGGACATATAAAGGATTTTGTACTCCAGAAATGACACTTTTTCACTACAAAATCCTTCGTATGTCCCTAAATGGTCCCCTCCAGGATTGAGACTTATGACCATCCTTGCTGTTGATATGAATTATTTGTAACCTTCTGATATGCTTATAATTCACAGTACTTTGCATTTATAACGTACTTAGTCATTATTACGCTGTTGAAGTACGATGATGTTAATTTGACACAGAGGAAAAATTGTTATCAGGAGGTCGCATTCAGATTCCAGCAGGCTCAAGACAATTTTTCCTGTGTACCCAATTAGCATCATCATACTTCAGCATCGTGATAGTGACCTTATAATTGCAAAGTGCTGTAGATTATAAACGTACCCGCATATTATTTTAGAGTAATAATATATGGATAATATATTAGTATTGACCTGTAAATGGTAGCTAGGCGTAAACTGGAAGGAGAGCTGTGCACCAATCCCTAGTGATGATGCACAGAACTAGCCGGGTCTAGCACCTAATGTCCGACCCCGCCTTCTCGTGGTGCAGGCCGTTAGTACCTTTCAAAAGAGATATTCTCTTTTGGAAGGGAACGGAAGGGGAGAGCTGCCAGTTCAGTATGGCCTACTGATCTGGTCATCTATGGCCAGTTTTTTCTTTTTTTTCAACCCTACTGAGGAGTGGTCAACTTCACAGGGTCTTGGTGCTGACCATTTATACCTACTAGACTGGACTTGTTTATGGATTTGAGCTTGATTATTGATCCTGGACTTGCTGCACTGGTGGGCCTCTGTTGAGGGAGAGTCTGCCGCTGTGTTTTCTGTTTGCTTCTGGGTTGCCAGCTCTAAGTGAACAGAGGCATGGGATACCTTATATCAGATGGTGGATAATCCTAATCAGAGGCCATCTCAGGTACCTGAACCTTACTTAGCTAGTTGGGCATCGTCAAGCCTAAACTGGAGTAATGTGTCTCAGGCAGGCCATGTGGCTCTTGAAAAAGTCCATTTGAAAAGGTGGTGCCTGAAGTTCCTACCAGCATCGGTGACTTCAGCTTTTAGCAGAGGAGGAACAGGTCTTTGCCCCATGCCTGCGATCAGGGGGCTGTTTGATATTGTTGGCTTTACCAATCTCAATAAACCTAATTTCTTTAAAAATCCTACTAATTATTTTCTCTCTGCAGGAACGTGGAACGTGAGGACATTACATAGAGATTATTCTCTTAATGTCCTCATGCAGGAATTCCAGCGCTATAACCTAGATATTCTAGGCTTGCAAGAGACCAGATGGACAGCTAAAGGTGAGATACTTAAAAATAACTTTAAATTTCTCTTTACAGGGAGGGAGGATGGAAAACATCACCAAGGTGTGGGTCTGCTGCTCGGCAAGACATGCTAGTGATGCTCTTCTGCGATATGAGTGCATTAATGAAAGGTTTCTTACAGCAAAATTTCAGACAAGCATTAAACACTTGAATGTTATCTGCTGTTATGCCCCCACTGAGGATGCTGATGAGGATCAGAAGGATAGATTTTACGGACAACTTCAGGATATTTTGAATTCTGTCAAGAAAGGAGATATTACCCTTGTTCTAGGTGACTTCAATGCCAAAGTTGGTACTGACTGATCTTTGGGGAGGGGTGATAGGCCCTTTTGGTATTGGTAGCTGCAATGGCAATGGGCAACGTCTCCTACAGGTAAGTAAACTCAATGGTTTCAGAATAACTAACACATATTACAAACACCGCGACATCATAAATATACATGGTTTTCACCTGATGGGCTGCATAGGAATATGATTGATTATATATTAATTAACAGCAAATGGGCTAGTTCTGTTAGAAATACCAGGGCATATAGAGGAGCTGAAATTGAATCTGACCATTACCTTGTTAAAAGTGTCTTGCAACTTAAAAAGTGTTGTGCTAAATTTAAAAAAATTACCTTTAATACTGAAGCTCTGAAAGACCCAGTTATAGCTAAAGCTTACCATGATAGGTTACTTAGTCATTATGACAGTCATGGTTTGCTTAATACTGAATTTGAGGAAGAATGGGGCCGTTTTAAACAGGCTTTTTTGGAAACTAACAGTACTCTTTTAGGAAAAAAGGAGCAGAGGAGGCAGAATTATCTGAGTGATAAGGCACTTGAGCTTATTTCAGAAAGAAGGAACTGCAGGAATGTCCTTAATCAGTACCCTACTAGTCCTAATAGAAAGCTTTACAGAGAGCTTAATAAACGTGTAAAGGATCAGTTGGCTACTGATAAGAATCTTTGGCTTGATGGTTTGGCTGACAAAGCTGAGGAAGCAGTTAGGCAGCACAAGAGCAGAGAGCTGTACCAGATAATTAATGTTTTATGTGGTAGAAAACGAACAGGTATACAGGGATTGAAGGATAAACAAGGTAAGGTTATAGAAGGTGAGGATTCTGTCATGGCTAGGTGGGCTGAGCATTTCAGTGATGTTCTAAACAATGTGGTTAGTTCTACTCCCATTGTTTGTAACGATGATAGATGCATTGGCAGCTTTAATGTTGGCCCTGTAACACAATCTGAAGTTATTTTGGCTATCTCTAAACTTAAACTTCATAAATCCCCAGGGGTAGATGAAATTACTACAGAAATGCTCAGAGCTGGGAATGTTTCAGTTACCACTTGGATGACTGAAATTCTGAATATCTTTTATGATAAAGGCATGGTTCCTAAGGATTTTACCAGAGCTATTATTATCCCTATTTTCAAAAAAGGTGATCGCAGTTCTTGTGATAACTATAGGGGTATCAGCCTACTCTCTGTTCCAGGTAAAGTTCTTTCCATGATTGTGCTTAATAGAATTAAGAATCTGGTTAACAGGCAATTGCGTGATGAGCAATGTGGATTCAGAAGTGATAGGGGATGTGTAGATCAGATATTTTCACTTAGGCAGATTCTTGAGAAATGTTTAGAGTTTCAGACACCTTTGGTTGCTAGCTTTGTTGATTTCAAAAAGGCTTTCGACTCTGTTGATCGTCATAATTTGTGGTTGATTGTGAGATCATATGGTATACCAGACAAGTTAGTTAACATAATGAAAGCTCTCTATAATAGCACTGAGTCATGTGTGAGAGTTGGTAAGTCTTGTAGCAATTGGTTTAGCATTACGTCTGGTGTTCGACAAGGGTGCATTTTGTCTCCTTTTCTCTTTAGTTTGGTTATTGATTATGTTATGCGAAACTCAATTCAAGGGAAAGATTTTGGCCTTAAATGGGCTGGAGATACGAAAATTTCTGATTTAGATTATGCTGATGATTTAGTCCTTTTGGCAAATGATGTTGATGAGATGAACTCTTTCATTCAAGCTGTTGATGAGACTGGTAGTAGAGTAGGTTTGGTTATAAACAGAGAGAAAACTAAAGTGATGAAAATTGGTCAGACAGGTTGTGATTCAGTTCATCTGAATGGTTGCAGTCTTGAGCAGGTGTCATAGTTTAATTACCTTGGGAGCTATGTAACTGATACTGGTGATGTGCGGCATGAGATTAACAGACGAATAGGTATTGCTGCCGGGACTTTTAAGAATCTATGGAGAGTGTGGAGAAATAGGTGTATACACCTAAAGACTAAAATTAGACTGTATAATAGTTTGGTTCTTTCTAGGGTTAGTTATGGTAGTGAAACTTGGACGCTGTGTAAACAAGATAACAGGAAACTAGATGCTTTTGATTCTAGATGCTTACACAGTATCTTGGGTATTAGGTGGTTTAACTTTGTAACTAATGATGAGGTTAGGCAAAGGAGTCTGCAACCTCCTTTAAGCAGCATATTGTGCAGAGAGAGACTCCGCTGGTTTGGCCATGTTGTTGCCCGTATGGATAATTATAGATTGGCGAATAGGGTTATGAACAGTGTGCCTAGAGGCCTCAGAAGGAGGGGGAGACCTAGGATGCGGTGGGCAGACAATGTCAAACAGGACCTTGTTAGAATTGGTGTGCAGTGGCTGGATGCAGCAGATGTTGCTCAGGACAGATATGCTTGGAGAATTAAACTGCGCGGTCTGGTTGCACCTCCGTAGCCCATGGCTGCTTGAGGATGAGGATGATGATATTAGTATTTTATATTAATATATTATTTCTACAATAATAAATGGCATTTTAGTAATTAAAAATATACACAACAATTTTTCAGTTTAGTCCCACTAGCATACATTGTAAGGAGGAAGCAAAGGAATTTTGTTCTTCCCTCTCACCCAGCCAGAATTATTTAATCTGCTCATTAGAGAGACTACTGGTACTGCCTCTAACCAAAACTATTGAAAAAATTTTTCGCTTTGTTTAAACTACAAATGTTACTAGATGAATGAGGCTTTGTTGAATGCAAGGCAATAGCAAAAAGGCTTCAGAAGAAAAAAAATGTAAGACTATTTTTTATGTCTGTACTTTTCCTAACTTCATATGGTGTGTTGAATCCTTGCATAATTTATTAGTGACTTGATGCACATCACATTAAGCACCATAACATTAACACGTAAAATATATATTTATGCCTAATAGACTTGTAAAATAAGTAGCCTAATGCAGTCGTTACATTAAATCAAACTATTTCCTTTTGGTTTTGCTAAAATGCCATATCTGCCCCCTCTTCGGCTGTATCACATCATTCATTATTAATGAAATGTTTCCCTGTACAAGTACAGTCATTATACAGTCACCCATGTACCTCGAAGCAGCACCCCAACTGTATGTTGTTGCAGAAGCGGGAGTTGCTCTCCCTGGCGTGAAATACGAGACTCGGGGTGTGGGAGGGCCAAGGGGCCGGGCGCCCAACAAGGGGGAACTGTGCACAAACTGCATTTAAGCAATGTATGGGGAAGTCCTGTCAGTTCTGCTGTGAGAAGTTGTCTTCCCTTGTGTAAACGCCGTAGCTTCAATTATACAAATAACCTCGGAATGCAAATTATCTAATCACATTAGTTCTCAACCAATAGAATGTTAGTTCCCGTTTATTTTACTCTCAACCCCTCAGATTGCTGTTGGCTAGCAACTGCTGCCAGGCAGATGGTACTAAATAACGGCGCTGTTGTGTAGCGAAACGCTCTTTCGCTCCTTCTATTACGGCGGTCTCCCATCTTCAACATGGCGGCTGCGCTGTGTATTGCGCTGCTAGGAACGATGTCGTTGATACCTAGTTGGGCGCAGGAAAACACAACTGTTCTCATTAATGAAACAGAAAGGTTAGTACTCTTTTAGCAATAGATGTGTTACATATACATGCCTTTAAGTATTTGTCAATACTGAAATTATTTAACGCTGGGTCAAAGTCTAACGCCATAAAGTTCGTGATAGAGTGACAGGTACAGTTGATTGCAGTAGCAACAAAAGTGTTGTTTACAAGAGACGCTTTGCGTACAAGAGGAGCGGTTTGCTTTGCTCGATGTTCAGGTTAAACTATTTTTCAATGTTTTAAAGTAGGTATTCGGTATTTTCAAATTGCCTTAGCAGATTTCTCATGGACAAATTTTCGCGTAGTTTGAAATTGCAAGTACATCTAGTCCTACAAAAACGCAAGCAAATGTTGCTTATTTTTACTGTTAAATGCACATAATATAAAAAGAAAAGCAAAGTGATACGAGTTAATAATATGTGTATGTATTTTTCAAATTGCATAGAGAACTGGTAATAAACACTTATAAAATGACATTAAATGAGTTTGTAGTCGCATCCCAAATGTTTTAGTGTTAATATAATCTAATTGTCATTTAACAATAAAAGAGTAAAATTATTTTTCAATTAGTAATAAGATTAGTCCTTGGCTTATATACTAATTTTCTTAAGAGTACACAGAAATCATATCAAAATAATTTATTATTGGAAATAACCAAACTGAAAAAAATTATCACTGCAGATTATTTGTGTCTGTCGCAGCCTTCTGATAGCTTTCTGATAGCTGTGCAAGTATGAATGCTAAATAAAAATGCTCTTTTTATTTGAAGCTTAGCTACTTAAGTACAGGATGCACGTGTACAAGGACCGTTAGAAAGCAGTAGTGTGGTGTGAAATCAAAAATGTCTTGTGATTTGAACGACTTATTTCACTGTGAAAAAAGTTGGTCAGTCCAAAGGATCTTGGCACAACTAATGATTTTAGTCATTTTTCTCCATATTTTGATGTAGTTACACCAAATATTTTTTTTTTTGCAGATGATAAATTATGAATTCCAAAACTGTAAAAAATATGGATATAACTTAAAATTGACACTTGTTTTTCATTGTTTTTTACTTTTAAATCAATATGCAAATGTAACATATTTATTCAAAATATGAAAAAGATGTAAAAGCAAAACATTTTTAGAAAATGAACATTCAACCAGAAACAGCAAACTGGGAGTGGCCAAAAGACCAATTGCAACTAATAGTTTGGTAAAGAGTGATGCACCAATTCCCAAGTTAAGCTTACTAGATAAGTTGCTGAACTGAGTGAAATGAATATAGCAGCTGATGGAAAATTGTAGTAAAACATAAACTATGACACTGCTAAACAGAAATTTAAAATTCATGAAGAGTAACAGAAAGGGAATGACTCCATAAATAAAAATGCTACAAAGCTGGAAATTAATGATGTTGTTTAGGACTTTGTTCAAATTGTGGTTCAAATAAAAATTCCTGACTTTTGAAAACTGAAAACCAGAAATTAACTTTGGCTTTATATGAAAAGCTGGGCCTAATGTAATGCAGACTTTTTAGCTGAAGGGCTACATAGAAAACTGAAATGGAAGTGCAGGCTGCCAAAGAAATGTATAGTCAACATGTATAAGTATAAGAAATGTATACAGGGTGAATCTGAAAAAGTGGGCAAAACTTTACGGGGGTGGTAGAACGCAGCTATACGAGCAATATTCGTCATAGAATGTATGGTCGGAACGCAAGCGGTGAGAAGTTAAAAGGTAGTTTTCCACTGTCACATTTAAAGAATGAACACAAGAAGGAGAGGAGATACTTCAGAAAACATTTTATTAACAGGAATGTAATTGAGGTACATGCGCAAAGAAATTGCTCAAAAGAGCATATCCGCCATTTCGTGGTTAGTATAACCAGCCATCCTCTCGGCAATCCACGGTAGAAATGCCGTTGGGTGCGAGGACCGACCCTTTTATACCATTTCCAATGCCACCTAGCGGCTCGCCATTTGCATTCCGCCCATACTTTCTATGACGAATATTGCTCGTATAGCTGCGTTCTACCACCCCGTAAAGTTTTGCCCACTTTTTCAGATTCACCCTGTATAGTCAGCATGTTACATGTATAATGAACACATGCACAAAAGAGCTAAAATAAAACATAAAGTTAGATTGATTATTAAAATTAATTATTTTAATGAGAGTTCACTTTTCTGAAGTTAGAATTCTTGTCCTTTATACATTCTTTTTCTCTTTTACAAATTGAATTTGTCAGCAGTAGCTTACAGACTGCACAAAAGTGGTGGGCCATAGTTTGACTAGACCTGGCTAATGCATGATGCTTGAAATGCAGTTTCAAATTCAAGCCTCACCCAAATATGTCTGTAATTTAAATGTTCTGAAGAATTACAATTCACAATCGTGAAATTTCTAAAAGGTGAGATTCAGTAAAAGCAAATTATGTGTGGGTGTGTTTGGGGGAGGTGGGGACAGGATCTCCAAGTTACCTGAATCAGCTGGCCCATAACTAGGTGATCTGTGTTTAAATCTCATTTGCAGGTAGTGTTGTTTTTTCACACTAACATCTACTAGATAAACTATACTGCTCACAAAAATTAGGGGATATTTTTATCACTAAATATTCATTTTGAAATATCCCCTAATTTTTGTGAGCAGTATATTTCTTATATTTAGATTTTGTTGGTGGATTACTTAAGCTAGCCGTCCCATGGCCGAGTGGTTAGCGCACTTGGCTACTGATCTAAGGGACCTGGGTTCGAGTCCCGGGTAAGGCATGACTGTTTGTGTCGTTTTTCTGCTGAGGGCCTGCCATCCTCTCAGACTTTCAGTTGAGTAGGAATTATGTGGGTATTTTAAATTTTGTTCAGTAATTTAGAAAGCTGCCCTGAGAGGGTAAATACACAAAGTTGGAGATTTGTGTACCTGATGTTATCAATGCCAGGAGATTTCTTATAATCAAAATTCGTATAATATTGTGTACTTCTAAAAGTTTTATATTGGGAAGGAAAAATGTTTGTGGACCTGTGTTAAGCATGTGAGGAGATCTAATAAAGTAGTTAAAATTAATTAGACCATTGACCATGTGTTTCCTGAAGCTTAGGCACAACAACTGAAAAATAATCATTAAAACCATTATCTTCACAGAATTTAATGTTTAATATTCTGCATAATTACATCATCAGCAGATAATGTCCTGTGATCATTGATTTCATCATTTTTCCACGTTGAAAATAATTTTGTAGTATTACAGCGGGGTGCGAGTGACTTTTCTGGAATGGATATTGTAGAAAAATGATGATTAGACTTTCAACAAACAACTATGAGCATGCAGGCGGCATCACATTTTACTTCACTCCATTTCAGCCAAGCACAAAATTCCTTGATTCTGATTGGATGACTCCAAATTCATTTCTGATCTTTGCTTTTTAAGTCTGATGGCTTTCATTCTGTTGTTTTATTTTTAAAAAAATTCTTCGCTTACTTATTCACTAACAGCATACTCTTTAGAACAACATAAACAAAATAGATGGGCGAAGAGCCCCAATGTTTGTTTTTGAATATTAAAAAGAAAGCAACCAATAAGTAAATAAAAGCAAGTGACATATTTGCATACCCATACTGCTGGTTCTTGAGAGTTGTTGAATTTAATGCATCCACAGCCCCCACAGATAAGGAAAAATGCTTTTAGTTCGTTTCTTATATTGGGCTTTCGGCATCGAAAAATTGAAGAATGATGACAAACTCACAGTTACAACAACAACAATGGTTTAATTCTGAAGATATTTACAGATGTCTCCATGAGAACTGATGTTGGCTACTGGCTTATGACAAAGAACCATGCAAAGGTTGTTTAATAGATTGTCTTCACGCATCTAACAGAGGAAAACCTCTAGACTAGATAGTGACTAGTATGAAATACATATTCACAGAGCAGTCTCTGTCCAGGTCTGCTCACAACAGCCACTATTTCAGAACTGCATGATCTTAGTGATGTGATGTCTGGCATTTTCATGTCAGTAAGAGTAATCCTCCCAGTCCCATGGGATGCTCCAAGATGAAAGGAGCCAGGTAGGAAAGTGACCGATTACCAACAATCAGGGGCAATAAACCTGTCTTGCTAATTGCAGCAAGACATGTCAGCCATAAACAGCCTTTGCCAGAAGTGGGAGAAAGGAGATGGTTTCACATAAATAATTACATTTCTGTAGAGAGCAAGGTCAAATAAAAATATATACATAAAATGGTAAAAATATACATCAAAACAGTATCAAAACCCAACACATACCTAGAAAATGTTTCAAAAAACTGAAGTGATGAATAAATTCAGATTTCATTGATTTCTGATTGTCTATGTTAATAAAAATGGATCTCATTTATTAAACAATTAACCTTTAGCAGCTGTTTTTTCTTTTTAGATTCATTTACACCAGGTCCATTTCACGAATGAATAAATGTAACTTATCAAGAAATAGCTGAAGAAATTTAGTTCCATCATGAGCAATATCCCAATCATGGCAAAACTAAATTTATTCAGCTATTTCCAGAGTCCCATGTGTACAGAATATCTCCTGTGATACTTTTACTAGTAGTCGTTGAAGTTGTTTGCTATTTGCTGAATCATGAAATCGGAACCTTTTTTTTAATTTTTTTATCGGAGCTAGATTTAGGTTTGCTACCCAAAACATTGTTAATAAGCTTCCAAGTCATTTTGTGAGTCTATGGGTATTCATAAATTCCTTAAAGCTGTTTTTTAGTGTTTTTAATAAGGCTATTGATACAATTCTTTTCCTTAATATGCAGATTTTTGTAAGTCATGTTGTGTCCATTATTTTTGTTATGATATCCAGTTTATCCTTATTTTTTATTTCATGCTTAGAAGTATTAAAACATGCAAGTTTTTCAGTAATGGTGTTAGAGTTGAAACTTCAGTACTGTTAGCTCAACTTATAAACTACTAATGCTTCAGTTTTGCACTAAAATAACTTATTTGATTATTTGTTGTGGATATTTATCATAAAATACTTTTGAAATTACACCCAAAACATCCAATTGATAGAATGTTTCATGGTTTTTCAAAATCTGTATAGATTGGTCTGTGAAATGTTTTTCATTCTTAACTACATTTTTTCCCCTCTTTTTAATTTTTTTTTTCCTATACTGTTCAGAATTTGGTATATAACATGGCTTATTTCTGTTCACAAGTTACTTTAAGATAAGGTTCTTAAGTTGGGTTCAATTAAAAAAAAATGATAATAAAAAAAAATCAAAGTATTAGAGGATTACTTCATTCAGTATACACAGTATTATTGAGACTTTTGGATTAACAATAAATAGTTTTGATTCTGACAAGTATATTATTACCTAAGACAGCTGTGGACATGGGGAAGGTAGTAATATACTTCAAGTAAGTAAAAGCAATAACATATTTTTTTTAATGCTCAAAATATTGCCTCTGACACCACGAACAGGGACTTGAACCCTGGACATTTGGGCATTTAATCTAAATGTCCAGGGTTCAAGACCATGTTCGGGCCACTCTTTATTCCACTCTGTAATGCTCCAAAAGTATGTTAAACTTCTTCACTTTGGACCTTTTGACTGATCCAAAAACTGCTAATTTACCGGATAGCCTTGGGCACCAGGCAGTAAATTTTGCCAAATAGGGGCGGGGGTGGCTCAGTCAGTAGTGGGCTAAGCTCGTAATCTGTAGTTCCCAGGTTAAGTCCCAGCTGGGTCAGCATTGAGATTTATCTCCGCAAAATTCCCCGCCCTTCCCACAGTCAGTAGGGGGACACCGATGAGCTTGGAAAGGCCGCCGTCCTTCGGATGGGGCATTAAGCTGTGGCCCTGTGTGCAGGAGAGCCATACCCTGTGCACGTTAAGGAACACGCTCAATGGCCTTGACAGGAGGCTACCATCTGTCTCCCAACAGCTGTTCCAGTGATTCCCCTCTCCCAACCTTCTCTGATCCTTAGGGGTCCATGTGACCTGGCCATTTAGCCCATGATGTGCAAAAAAAGTGCTGTTCAGAGGTAAAACAACCTAACCCATCTTGCCAAATAAAGTTCATATATTTAGCAAACTTTTATTTTATGTGTCAGTTAATATGAAAAGAATTCAGAAAGATTGTCAAATTATTAAACTTTATATCTAATCAAAATCAATTATCCTGCTCAAGAGAAAAATTTAGAAAAGTCAAAATATTTCAAAATATTCAATAGAAAAAATTTATTAGGTAAGTGTTGATTTTTTGGAAATAAACTTCTATACAAAATATTCTGAGGAACTAAAGCTCACTCCAAACAACCTCCAAAACTGACAAACTTCTCAACTAACATTGTCCAACTACCTTCATTCTCAAATTACAACTTCAAACTAACATTTTGGGAAACTTTCTTCCTGCTAACCCCATGACCTAATATCACACATGTGGTGTACAACTGACACATGTATTGAACAATGGGAAAAACATTTACATGAACCTAAGATCGCACACTAGCTAAGATGCAAGAGGTGGGGGGGGGGGGGGGTCCTTACAATTAGTGACTATCAATCAAAAGTTGGAGTTGCGCATGTGCAACTCCATTAGCAATCTTGGGTGAGGAAAAGTGATGATGTCAACTGGCTCAAATAAAACTTAAAGTAAAAACTGGTTAAGGAAAAGAAAGTGAATGGGTGAACCATCACAAACTGTATGCCAAAATTTTGCTAAACTGTTTTATTGGCATATGCTGTGAAATAAAAGGTTAATTTCACGGTTTTCCAGTTCCTTAATTTTTGCTTAATACTAGTTACACTGTAGTTTTGGTCAAATTTACTTTTCTTTGTTAATAACTTGTGCATGTAGATTGAAGAAATTTTTAAAGTTGGCAGAAAAGCATATAAATATAGCATGTTGGATGCTCTATCAAATTAGATTTCTCTGCTTCCTCATTTATAAAGCGCTAGTAAATACAGTAGATAACCTAATAATAAAATATGAATTTCAGTTTGCAACAGTTTTTTAGCCATCTGAATTCCCATCATCCCAATTCATAAAATTGATGTTCTAGGTATAAATAGTTTAACTCTGTGTTCAATATTCATATATAATATTGTTTAGTCAACAAATAGGAATATTTGCAGTAAGTTGTGTTCTGATTAGTTTATGCCATCCTTCTTTATGTTCAGAAAGTGGTGTTATCTTCTGTAACCTTTGTGACATCATAGAATCAATTCATCTTATTATGCTCTAAAGACATTCTGACTTTCATGATGTATTCTGTTTATCTTATGGACATCATATGAAAATGAACATGTAACAACTTCTTTTGCTAATATTAGTAGAAAAAGTTGTATGTTATGTTTTTTATATAGAATTTTGAAATTTATCACATACATGCAAGCAGTTATTTCTATAAACTTTTATTATTTCAGTTTGCCAGAGGTGGAAAAACAAGATGATCCTGGAATTTGCCAAGTATATTTTGGTGTAACATGCTCTCAGTTCATTGGAAATAGAACTGTATATGTAAAATCAGCACTTAGTCTGAGTCACATGGAAGAAAAGCTCACTGCTGCATTCACAGTTATAGCAACATCTCATGATGTGTCTGCTGAATGCCATAAATATGCTATTCCATCTCTGTGCTTTTTTGCTTTTCCCTTGTGTGATAACAGCAGTCCATATCCAGTGGCTAGACAAGTCTGCAGAGATGAATGTGAAGTTCTAGAAAGTAGTATCTGTAGGATGGAATATTCCATTGCAAAACGCCATCCCTTAATTGGCCAGCAAAAAATATTGCCTGTTTGTGAGGACCTACCACCAGTTGGATCAAAAGAAAGTGAAAGCTGCATGAGGTTAGGAGTTCCCAATGCTGTGTTGGTCAATCGAGGTATGTAGTTCATAAACAGATGCATATATTGTTTAATTTATATACTGTGTTCCATAAAAATTGTATCAGAGACCCATTTCATGGATGCACAAATGACTTGCCTCATATGCATTCTTGACACACTTGTATTAAATTCATAACCTTATTTTTAGCAAATTCTGGGAAATTTCTTATTATAGAACAGGAAGCTTGTTTCTCAGCACATTTAGATTAGTAGAAAAATTTTACTCTTCAAACCAGGGTTTTTACCTCCCCCAAGTATAATTTTATTAACTTATTAAATATTGAATAAACTCAACGTTCTTGGTATATACAAATATTAACCACTCTGGAAGTCTATTTAATTTTTAGAGGAAAAATTGTCTTGAACCGGGTGGGATATGAACCCATGACCTCCTGATAACATGTTGGGTGCTGTAAACCAATTAGCTACTGGCCACTAATCAAGATTTCCCCTAATTGAGCACCTATATGAGACATAATAGAATATGTACTATAGGTTGAGAATGTTCATATCATCAATTAGAAGAAATCTTGATCAGCGGCCAGTAGCTCAGTGGCTCCTGCTCGCCAGCATGCCCGGCTCGAGGATGTTGTAGAGCACCTGACATGTTATCAGGAGGTCGTGGGTTCATATCCCACCCGGCTCAAGACAATTTTTCCTCTAAAAATTAAATCGACTTCCAGAGTGGTTAATATTTGTATGTACCAAGAATGTAGAGTTTATTGAATATTTAATTAATTGTATACTCGTAAGATATACTCTCCATCTTTAAGGCATTTATTTGCCGTATTGTGGCTAAGATCGCCCGAACAGCGCCTATATGAGACATAATGGAATATGTGCTATAGGTTGAGAATGTTCATGTCATCAATTAGAAGAAATCTTGATTGGCGGCTGGTAGCTCAGTGGTTTAGAGCACCTGACATGTTATCAGGAGATCATGGGTTCATATCCCACCCGGCTCAAGACAATTTTTCCTCTAAAAATTAAATAGACTTCCATAGTGGTTAATATTTGTTTATTAACTTAACATTTTAATTAATGCATATAGCCATGCAGATTTTCTTTTTTTTAACTTTGAGACACACTGGTAAATAGAAGTATTTTACCATGACAGAGAGTGATTATAATGTCATTTGGTTGACTAATAATTACTAAAATGATTGGAATTGGCTGTAACTAGATTTATTTCAGTATTTTTGACGTAATTCATTAATAGTGAGGCACAGAGTTACCTGTAAACTTCGAACTTGAGAAGTATTTTGCTGAAATATTTGAGTTTTGCCATAGTGGGATATGAATCCATATCTCTTAATTACATGCCAAGTGTTCTAACCATTAAATTCTTGCATCTAGCTCATTTTCCAGTGATTTGGGACTATGAATTCTTTATTTGAAGGTGGTCCAAAAATAAGTTTACAATTAGTATATTCTGGACTTTTTTTTCTAGTTCTAACAAAACCAACATGTGTAGTTTTATCATTGCCATTTTTCAACATAGTCCCACAATTGAGGCATTTATATTGAGGCTTTTTGATTCCCTGTTTGCAGAAGTCATTATCCTGCAATTTCAACTACCATATCATAGCTGTCCTTCATGTTGTCCTCACTTTGAAGTTGTGGCTCCCAAGATGACCTTTACAGAAGGAAGAGATGGTAATTGTTCATTACTAGATCAGGGCTGTAATACTGTATGTTCCAAGATTTTCCACTGGAAATGTGGGGCAGGGGTGTCTCGGACGGTAGCACACCAGGCTCGTAATCTGTAATTCCCAGGTTCGAGTCCCAGCTGGGTCAGTGTTGAGATTTATATCTGCAATATTCCCCACCCTGCCCACAGTCAGTAGGGGACAGCGATGGGCTTGGAAAGGCCGCCGTCTGTCGGATGGGATTTTAAGCCATGGCCTCGTGTGTGGGAGAGCCATACCCTGTGCACATTAAAGAACATGCTGGATGGCCTTGACGGGAGGCTACCATCTGTCTCCCAACAGTTTTTCCAGTGGGTCCCCGCCCCCAACCCTCTCTGAGCCTTCGGGGTCCTTGTGACCTGGCCATTTCACCCATGGTGTTGCAAAAAAGTGCCGCTCAGAGGTAAAACAATCCAACTGGAAATGCTGCAGGAGTTGTCAAGACACAGTGGCACTGTGCTGCCAAGTATTGTCATGCATAAGCAAACTACATTTTTGTATGTAGCCCAGGGCATTTTCATTTAATGTCAGCTCTTAACTGTTCCATTGTTGTGCTGTATGCAGCTGCATTGATTGTTGTTCCCGGTCGCATGAAGTCTACCAACAATACACTATTTCTCCCAAAACACAGTAACTGTCAATTTGCCAGCAGACTTCTCAACCTTGAACTTCTTTGATTGTGGGGACCCAGGATGCTTCCACTCCACAATTGCACATTTCATCTCCACACAGATGCTGAACCTATGTCTCATATCCAGTGACAATGTGGTTGAGAAATTCATGGACACTAATGGCATGTTGTTGCAGGAATGACAGGGCACAAGCCATCCTTTTCACCTTAAGGTCAATAGTTCTTGAAGCACCCATTGAGTGCACACCTTGGGGAATCCTAACCTCTTAATGATCCTGATAATCATTCCATGTGACATACTAAAGTCATGTTGCAGTTCATTCATTGTAATTCTTTTGTTTTGGAGAATTGCATTTTCCACATGTCTGGTGCTTGCTGTTGTGGGTCTACCACTTTACTCACAATTGTCCAATACTCTCTTGTCTGGTTCTAAGATATGCACACTACTTTGTCACACTCTGCAGATTCATCACATCATTCCCATAAACTTTGAGCAGCTGACGAATTTCTGCTGCAGCCCTTGCATTTCTGGTGCTTGGACTACTGGATGCACTTATAGGGTTGACTTTGGGATGCATTCCTTGCGTTCAAAAACCGCATTACTGCCCAGCAGGGCCAGCATGAACTTTTGCAGGGCCCAAAAAGAGCATTTATATGTAATAATAAATTATTTACTTATAAGTAGAAAGTGCGGTACATATCTACATACAACTTATAAAAACACAGAGTATATTATAAATATTACATAATTTTTCTCGCCTTTTTTGCCACAAAATCTTTAATTACGTCATCAAAAAATTGACTGATTTTGCTTTCTATCGAAACAAAAATTAGAGTAGAGGTACACAGCGCGGTAATTAAAGTTATTTAATTCTCTGTGACACTGTTAAATGTTTTTAAGAACTTCAACCTATGGACTATGCTATCAAGTATCAACAGTTATTAAGGAGAGATTTACATACCATGCCATAGAAGATGGGTAGTAACAGGAACTTCTGGGATGCTTTTGGTGAGCACAATATTTCCTCAATGGGGAGGTATGTAAATTTCTCCTTAATAACTGAACCGAAAGTATCTCTGAATTTCCTGTTATTACCCATCTTCTACGGCATGGTATGTAAATCTCTCCTTAATAACCGTTGATACTTGATAGCATAGTCCACGTGTTGCTTAAGAACATTTAACAATGTCATAGAGAATTAAATAACTTTAATTTTCTATTGAAAGAATAGTTAGTCATCGATTAGTGGATTCTGCATTGGATTTACTGTTGGGCTTGGAAAATAACTGACATGCGCTCTGGTGGTGGGACATGGAGCTAGAGGAATAAGGATACATTGTGTCGACTGCTGTGTTAAAGATAGGAAAATGGCTTTTTTTACGATGAGCTTTTCGTGGACCTTTTTTAAAGTGCAGAGCCGGGTTCCAGGGAACACACTGAATCACCTCACAGTGCCCTGCTGCCCAGACCTCGTGCTTGGGCCACTTTTAAGTTGTCACAGTGTTTAACTGATGGCTGTCACCACACATGCAGTACAAAGTAATAGGGTTGCCAACTAAGAATAACCAATTGTAATGACATTATGCAACTTGTAAACTTATTTTTGGACTACTCCTCATTTATATATATAATAAGGTATTACATTGAAAAATGTATTACTAATATTGAATACTACATTTAAATGTATAAGCACTTATAAAGATTATATTTGTAATATAGAATGATTAATATCAGTGCATTAATTTAGTAAACTAACTCATGTTCTGAATAAACAATTTAAGGATTTGTCTTTTCTGAAATGCAGACGAGAATCCAAATTGTGAGCCATTTGTACATAAAAACAATTTTACATGCTAAAAATTGTGACTCCTTGTTCAGTTATTCTACACTACTCCCACATCTTCAAAGTTCATATAGGTTCTGCAACATTATATATTTCCCCCTTCTACTGAGAGCTCATGATTGGTGGTGCTTAAAAATAATCCTCTCAAGAAGCTGCTTGCCATAGAGGTCTGACAGGAGACTGTCGGTTTATATGCCACAGTAGATCTGTGAGGATGATGGAACCTCCACAGAAAAACAACGTAAACATCCATGCCTTACCCGGGGCTTGAACCCAGGTCCCTTTGGTTAGTAGCTGAGCATTCTAATCATTCAGCCACTGTAGGAAAATTTAAATAAATTTAGGAATTTTTGTGTATACCTACAAACTTCTTGCATTTAAACTGGAAGTAGTTTGTAATTCAGCTTATGAGCACATTTCAAGATAAGCATTACTGTCATAAGTTGGAACCACTCATTTTTGTTACTTCCATTTTGCAATGTGATGCATTTGGCTTTACAATGTTTCCTGTTAAACCACTCTGAGAATAGTTCTACCATTCTTGAACAGTTTCCATATTTTCCTTTTAAAACTGCTTCAATCTAACGGGAAGGGCTTAGCTTTGGTCTGAATGCAAAATATTTCTTTCTACTTTCCTGATCAAATGGTCCCACATCTGTTTCCTCAACTCTTGAATGCTTGTTCCTATTTTCAGCCTCTGATCTAGCGATTAGTGCAATATCAATATACTAAATGCAACAAAAGTGTTTTTTATTGATATATCCATACAGGCTTTATTGCAATTCAACTTGTAAAACATATATGTACATTTCAGAGGATACATGCTTTGAAGGAAATGGGGAAACATATCGTGGAACTATGTCCATTACTGCATCAGGCCTCAAATGCCAGCACTGGAGTCATCAGATTTTTTACAGAACTGCTGATTATCCAGAACTAGTAGGTGGACACAACTATTGCAGAAATCCTGGAGGCAAAGAAAACCAGCCTTGGTGTTTCACAGCTGATCCCCAAGTACGCAAGGAAGTTTGTAATGTGCCTCAATGTGGTGAGTTTCAGATTGTGACTAATATTTATGTAAAATATATGTTTTGGGTTTTGAGTTATGCACAAAAATTAATGGTGAGTCAAATTTGAAGCTCTGTAACTTGTTGAATAAGCATTTTTTTATGGAAAAATGTGAGGATACACTAAATGAACAAATTATTACATACACCTATATAATAACCTGTTGCTCCACCTTTCGCCCTCACAACAGCAATCAGACGTGTTGAATGGGGTTGAGGTGGGGAGAGACATTCAAGTGTGATAAACTCGCTTGAATGTTCCTGAAACCAATTGGTCGTCATTCAGGAAGTGTGCGATGTGATGTTGTTGAAAGATGACATTATGGTGCGGAAAGAGAATCGTTACGAATGGGTGTAGATGGTAGACAATGATGTTCATGTACCTTGTGCCAGTGACAGAAGTCTTGATCGGGAGGGGGAGGGTCAAGGAAGCCCATGCAAATGCCCCCTACTGTTACACTGCCTCCACTTGCCTGTATGATCCCAACTTGGCAAGTATGGTCAATTGCTTCATGTAGTTTATGCCACACACCCATTGGCATGATAAAGTTGAAACTGTGATTTGTCAGACCAGATGATGTATTTCCAGTTCTCTGCATTCCATTTGTGAGGCCTTTGCAAACTGCAGCCTGATTTTTTTGGTGCATTGCAGTCAACAAGGGGACACGATGATGTCAACTGTCATAGCCTATTTTTTCCCCATGGTACGACGGATAGTCTTTGTGCATAAGCTTGTGGATGTTCCCTCATTAAATTCCTACATTATCTGCTGCACGATAGCCATGCGATTTCTTGTAACAATGCGGGACCATCTGCACTCACCTGGAGAGTCAATTGCATGTTTACATCCACATTTCTTCCACTAGTTGAAAGTTTAGCTGTATTTCACATAGTCTTGTATTCCCTACCACTAAGAATTAAGATATGTTAAGTGTATGTTAAATTATCTTTACTCCCTGTATAGGGTTAGATGGTCTGACATGGAAATCTCAACAGTTCAGTAGTTGCAGTGATTGAACAACACCTTCCTCAAACCTACTATCTGGCCATGGTCAAAAACTTACTTACATCACTACCTTTACCCATGATTGCTTCTCCATGTATGGCTTCCAGTGTGTAGAGGCATGCTCTATTTATAGGCATTGTTAGTGTCAGTGTCCCATGTGATGACGTGATACTTCTGCTTTTCATATTGTTATTGGGATGTATAAAATAATTTGCCCATTCGGTTTATGTGAAATCTATAAAAACTGACATTTTTTATTTTTTTTTGCAGCAACATTAATTCAGTATTTAAAGGGATGGAAATTCGAATATTTAATAACAATTGCATTAAAAAAATTAAATACTAATTTAACTTTTAATTGTACTTAAAATTATATAATTTTAAGTACAATTAAAATTGCTGCAAAAATACTGATGTAGACAATAATTTTATAGAATTCTTTTGGAATAAACTATTAAAAATAATCTAACCCAATATGCATCTAACATATCATTAGAAAAATGTATGTCTACAAATCCTTTCAATAATTGCCAGTTTTGTATAAGTTTCTTATGATGCATTGCTGTTGTTAAATGTTCAAATTTCTCTAACTCTATATACAATATTATTGAAAATTAAGATTTAAATGTGATTATAAGTACCAGGTTATGCTAGACTCGAGAAAATTTTACATAAAAATAAATTTTTAACCTTTCAAGTTTCGGAAATTTTATGTTAGCAGTAAGTGAATTACATACATTGATAACTCTACACTTTATTACTTTTGACATGTTCTTAAAGATAATTCAAATCTGACAACAACTTTCAGCATTGACCATCTCCATTGGAGGATCTTGCAGTCTCTTCCCCCACCACATCCTCATTCAGTCATCTAATAATTAAGCTAACATGCTACCCCTTCATACAAGCAAGCTAACACTAGGGATAAAGAAGCAAATTTTAATTTTAAATTATTTTTTGCTATTCCATGTTTTTAAAGATAAATATATTCACTGAGGCATTTTTTTTTAACAAGTTATCATTACATTTTTCTAATGATATGTTAGATGCATATTGGGTTAGATTATTTTTAATAGTTTATTCCAAAAGAATTCTATAAAATTATTGTCTACATCAGTATATTTGCAGCAAACTACCACTAAGAATTAAGATATGTTAAGTGTATGTTAAATTATCTTTACTCCCTGTATAGGACCATTATACACTAAAGTGCCATTGAAATAGGGATAGCAACCTAGTAATGTGTTGGACCCCCTCTGGCCCTGATAACAACCGCCACACAACGAGGCAAGGACTCCACAAGCTTGTGTAAATGTTCCACAGGTATGGCGACCCATGCATCCTTCAGTGCTGTCCACAATTCTCAAGGTCGTTGCTGATGGGACACGGGCCCGAACACTCTGCTCGACAGTATCCATAAGATTTTTGATGGGATTTAAAACTGGGCTTCTAGGTGGCCAATTCATTATTTCAAAGTCAGCAGAATGCTTCTGCAACCATGCAGTAGCCAACTTAGACCTGTGAGATGAATAGTTGTCTTGCTGGTAGATGCCATTTCCATAAAGATGCATGATGGGTGTAAATGATCAGCCATGAGTTCTACGTACCGGGATGCATTGAGAATCAGTACATGTACCAAAGGTCCCATAGATGTCCAACTGAAGACGCCCCAGGCCATCACTGAGCCACCACCAGCTTGTACTGTTTTGACCTGACATGTAGGATTCATGGGGTTGGTGCCATATCCTGTCTCCCATTGGCCGATGCAGTTTAAATTGGGATTCATCACTTCAGGCTATCCGTTGCCAATTTTTGATGGTCCAGTTTCAATGTTCTTTAGCCCGGGCAAGGCGTTGAGCCCAGTGTTGTGCCGTTAGAAGTGGGACTCGCATAGGTTGGCAATTCCCAAAGCCAAGTTGATGAAGTGAGTGTTGCACAGTCCGTGCACTGACTTCCCGGCTGGAACCCGTGTTCAGATGGGAGGTGATTTCAGATGTCTGGCCCCTATCAATCTGTACGATGCGGGTCAGACAGTGAAGCCCACGATCATCTGAGGCTAGTTGTCCTGTGTAGTTTGTACAGGTGCTTATTTTTTGCCAGAATTTTCATATTCCCAGAACACTCTTGAAATTGTCATATGAGAAAATCCAAGTTCAGTGATAATTTTGGAGATTGAGTGTCCCATCTGTCAGGCACCTACAATCTGCCCTCTGTCAAATGCATCTGAATCCCATGCCTTTTCCATTATACTTCTCACGTCAAATGTTTGGGGAAGCCAAAGTTGACAGCTATATGTGACCAGAGTTTCAGCCACACGTGCACAAATGCGAGATTTGCGGGACTGAATTTGGATAACATCTCCTATCCCTAATTCAAAGACACTTCAGTGTAGTATATAATATGGGAAATGTACATAAAGTAATTTGACATACAGAACATTTGACTTATAAGGTGTGCAGAACTGAAACTTTGCATTAGTTGGGGAATGTTATGCTATTTCTTTCAGTCGCAATTTTTCATAAAAAGTTTATTCATAACATTGCAGCTTTGGTTCCATTGACATAACATGGGAATGGTCAGAAAAAAAATTAGCCACTGAGTGTATACATATAGTTCATTATAATTAAATGTAAGCTTCAACTAATGGTCAGAATTGAATGAAATGTGTGTATATATATATATAGTCCACCACATGTACTAAAGAATGGCACCAATAAAGAATACAGTTCACATTTCTGCCACTAGGATTAGAAGTGGTACTTTGCAGTAGGATTTGTAAATAAGTTTTTCAGGTATAAAGGCAGGTATTTGAAGCAACTGCCATAACAGATAGACAATGCCTTTATCATTGCCCTACCATGTTCTGATGGTGAAATTGTATTATGAGAAAACTAATGCAGTGATTCGGGAATTGCAACATTGAAGGAAACTGGTATGAGAGGTTCAATGATACCATGTACTCTAAGCAGAATGATTGAATAAATCAAAGTCTTGCATAGGCTGGACAAGGGAAGAAATGGCGCAACCAATTCAGCATGAAGATGCCGCTGTGGTTGTGGAGCTGTCGGATCAAGTATCTGTAAGCACCAGTGCAGATGCTGTTCCTTGACAAGTGGATAATCCACGGTAAGAGATGCATAATACCCTTTGCTGCTATCTACACAAGCTTCACTCTTATAGTGTCAAGAGTGCCCTCTGGTGTCAAGAGTGCCTGCAGCAAAGACTTAGAGCACTGTGTATCCATTTTACACAATTGTTGCCCCAGAACACCAAATCACAACTACCATAGATAGTGATGTTATTCTCTGATGTTAGAGGCAAAAGCTGCAAACTGGAGATGGAGACATGGCAAGTTCACTTGACTTTTGCTTTCAATTTACTGGTATGAGTAAAGATTGACTACACTTGACCATAGAACATCCTTTGGAGGATGAGGTCCATTTCCCCTTGAATGCACAAGTGAATCCTCAGAACTGCAACATATAGGCAAAAAAAATCCATGTGATAAAGGAATACCTTTGCATTCACTGTATGGTGTGTTTTCACATATTTTTTTTGTCTTATACCCTGATGTCCAAAGGTCAAGTGTAACATAAATTCTGGAAGATCTCAAAAATGCAACTATGAATGCTATAAGATATGGAGTGACAGTGCATTATTATGACACAATAAACAGTGAGGCACACAATAAATCATTAGCATGATTTTCATAGGTTATGGAAATTAATGCAGAAGTACCCATAAACTAAGACTACTATCAACAGAATGGAAAGGTTAATATGAGTATGGGATCACAAACAACTTATCCAATGACTTCTCATACTGTTTACCAGGTTGGTAATGAGATCTGGGCTGGTATATCCTACTCTTCCCAGAGAGATAGCCCATGAAAGGGACCAGTGCTTCCTACACATGATATATAGCAGGGGTGCCAACCAAACTTGGCAAAGAGCCACTAGGAAAAAAAATTTAAACCATATTCTTAAAGAGCTGAAGAAAAACTTTCTACTTAAAAACAAAAGCTTATTTCTAATGAATTGGGAAAGAAAATAAATTTTTTAAGGAATCAAGAACATATCTCGATTTTTAAGTATATACTGTATATGTGTGTTTTTTAAATATTACTGTGAATTGGAAGAATCACTTAATAATGCATCAAAAAAGGTGTAAAAAAACGGAAGAAATGAGAGAGTTTAAATATATTAATGATTTTTTTTAACTATGGGTCAGCCAGGCTTTCTCTACATAGGATTCCTGTCCAGAGAACAGACTAGCTACTATGTCTGATGAATATCTTCAGTTTCAAGGAACTCATTAACTGTCTGAGAATTATGAGGGCAAGCATTATCATTCATCAAAATAAACAGGGCAATAGTGGACCTGAAAAGCTTCGCATAGAGATGAAGTATATTGTCCCTATATCTCTGACTAGTCAAGAGTGCCTGCAGCAAAGACTTAGAGCATTGTGTATCCATTTTACACAACTGTTGCCCCAGAACATTAAATCACAACTACCATAGATAGTGGTGTTATTCTCTGATGTTAGAGGGTTGGTAAATCACTTTGGTCTTCACCTATCAAAAGTGGGAGGAGGAAGGGAGTGTAAACAATTGTTCTAGCCTTTCAAACACATGGACTAAATGAACAAGTTATGTGCCAAATGAACACTTGTGATGTGGGGACTACCATAGACTATATAAAGTTTTACCCCTCAATCCTTCTCGCCAAAAAGAAGGAAATTTCATTCTGGTTTTTATCAATTAATTGTATTTCATATGAAAGCTTATGACACTGCAAATGTCATGAATGGCCTACTTAAATTATGCCCCCAGTCTTTTTTCCCCTCCAAAGAAAAGAGGAGGCGGGTAAGGAAATTGTGGGTTATTTATATCAGTCATATGTCAAATGTAAGCTTAAGAGATGTAGAGGTAGCATAGGGAATGATTCTCCAAAGCAGATGAAAAAATGTACGTTTTTAGTGGCAAAATTGTCATTAAAAAATGCATAAAAAATTCTCAAGCAACCATGGCTGACAGAGGTTCAATCAGACTAATTTATCCCTCCCAACTTCTGTCTCTTGTATAAGCTACAGGTGTTGCATTTGACCATTGTAGGCCAGTTCTAAAGAGGTCTTGTTTGACATTGTCTGCTCACTTCATACTAGGTCTCCTTTTTCTGAGGCCTTTAGGAACACTATTCATAACCCTATTTGCTAACCTGTGGATCTGTATGCATGCAAACCAATACAGTCTCTCTACAATAGCTGCTGAAATGAGGCTTTGTAGCTAATGAAGTTTGCCTAACCTCATTATTGCTTACAAAGCCAAACCACCTAACCCCCCCCCCCCCAACACAAAAAAGGGTATTTTTAAGTTATATATTTTATCTCCCTATATGCACCCTAAAAAGTAAAATATGTCAATGCTGATAACACCTAATTCATATTAATTTCAGAGGATGATAGGGTTCAAAGCTGATTTCTTTAGCATCTTCCTTTAAATAATTACATGGAAAAAATTATTGCCCACAGTGCAGGATTTGAACCCACAACTCTCCAGATACTTGCCAAAGTGTTATACCACTAAACCAACTATCAGACAATAATTTGCTTCCACAATGTGACCTGTGAAAGGTATAATGGTCACAATGTGGACACAAATTATCGTCTAAGGTTGGTTTAGTGGTAGAATGCTCTGGCATGTATCTGGAGAGCCGTGGGTTGAAATTTTGCACTATCGGCAATAATTTTTTCCACATAATTATTTTTTCTGTATCTACAAGTAATCTGTGTATTTACCATGGATTGATCTTCCTTTAAGTTAGTGTGAATACAGTAAGTGATTTTATCATTGGTATATTTCATTCTTTTACTTTTTGGAATGCATATAGGAAGATGGGTATTTTTTTTTTAAATCATACATTTTATTAATACAGAAATAACTACTTTAAAGTTAGTGGTCATTGCCAGGCTTATGAATTTCACTACTACTCAGTAGTGTAAGTAATAATAGGCTAAAACTTTGTATACTAGTGATCTAGACAAATAGGTTTGATATAATTTAGCAAATTTATGCAAATGCACTATTTTTGATCCTTCTGGAGTGCTGTTTTTGCCTTGCTAACCTGTCTACTGATAATGCTCAAGAAAACTGATAATAATAAAATTTGCTTTATTATAAAGTTATTGACTGGTTTCATATTTCTTGAACAATTGCCAATACAATGTTGCTCTAGAATAAAAATGTGGACTTCAGATGTACTTTTATGTAAAGAATTTATAAAGAGTGAGAAAAATTACACAATAAGAATAGCTGCTAAATCGGCTCTGTTTACTGACCTTATCTTCCGATTTGTGTATGTTGTTCATTTGGCCACATCCAGTGTCAGTATATCCTAATGAAGAGGCTGGAATAATTATTAATTATCCACTAAATCTAACATATTATCGGGACAGGGATGGCTCAGTCAGTAGTGCACCAGCCTCAAGTTCCAACTGGGCCAGCATTGAGATTTCTGCAAAACTCTCCTTCCTGCTCTTGGTCAGTA
This sequence comes from Ryuthela nishihirai, assembly GCA_038380435.1. Lineage (NCBI taxonomy): Eukaryota > Metazoa > Arthropoda > Arachnida > Araneae > Heptathelidae > Ryuthela > Ryuthela nishihirai. The sequence continues at coordinate 64,177,491 of JAWZYU010000019.1, read as the reverse complement.
GGGTACAGTGATGGGCTTGGAAAGGCCAGAAGTGTCAGAAATGACGTTAAGCTGCTGTCCCACGTGTGGGAGAGCAATACCCTATGCACATTAAGGTACACACTGGATGGTCTTGATGGGAGGCTAACAGCTGTCCAGTGGGTCCCCTTCCTCCAACCATCTCTGTGCCATTGGGGTCCTTGTGATCTGGCCATTTAGTCCAGTGTATGCAAAAAAAGTGCTATTCAGAGGTAAAACCAATCTAAGGCCTACCTTCTGACAAGTGTTCTTTTCCTGCTTCAACTGCATCTGCCAATCTCCAGCAATTTGAAACCAGCATCTCTTTGGGCTGATTGTATATGTTCAAATCCTCGAACCTTTTACTAGATTTCCATGATGAAAAATAATCGTGAAAAGTTTTTTTTTTTGTTGTTCACAGCATCAAGCTCTGCATTAATATACACTTACAGGGGCCATTGTACTGACTGTGGTTTTCAGTTATTATGATTTAGGTTGTTTTATTTTAGGGAAAAAAACACAATGGACAGATCCAAAACTCTCCCAAATGCGCAAAACTGGGAAAGGCACTAAACGAAGAAAATCCACTAAACACCTGTTAGCAGACACTGAAGCTGCCCATCTAGTGTATTTTGGAACATATACAGGATATAGGTCTGCTTCATATATGCCCATGACATAATGCGTATCCTACTGATAGTTACCTTTTCAAGCCCATTGCTCTTTACCATCACAAGAGTTAGCAGAAAAATCTGCACAAGCATAGTGGAGATGAAAACCTGGGATCATCAGGTTTATAAGCATGGTGTGCTAGTGACTGATCCAATTCTGGCTCCTCAGCTATTAAGATTATTATAATAATTCAACATTATATATCCTTAGTGTGATTTTTTTTTTTTTCTGCCACTTGGAGTGCTGAACATCTAAGCCTCTTTCAATTTACTTTAGCTAATCAGTTTCAGAAATATTTGGTATTCTTTTTCATATGTAAAAAAATTATATTTAAATTTAATATGAAATTTCAAGGATAATTTTTTTTTTTATTGCAGTTGATTATTTGTGGCTATACATTTTACTTCCCACTATTGCCTTGGTTGCCCTACTTGGATTGCTGCTCGGACTGTGGTGCGTTCGTCGGCGGAGTAAACCCTCTCCACCTCCTGCTAAGAATGCAAAAATTCCAATGCGACCAATCAGCCAGCAAGGTCAACAGCAACAAATGGAAATGAAGGCTCTGATTCCCCGAACTCAACTGAGAGTGCCTGAAGTACCACTTAATTCAATCCGCTTTCTTCAGGAGCTTGGGGAAGGAGCTTTTGGAAAAGTATATTGTGGAGAATTGCTAAGTGTTCATGGAAATGGAAGTATCACACCAGTAGCTATAAAAACTTTGAAAGAGAATGCCACTTTAAAAACTCAACAGGACTTTCAACGTGAAGCAGAGCTCATGTCAGATTTGCATCATTCAAATATAGTGTGCCTCTTGGGAGTGTGTACTAGAGAGGAACCAATGTGTATGTTGTTTGAATACATGTCTCAAGGAGATTTGCATGAATATCTTATTCTCCATTCTCCACGTTCCGACATATCAGCTAGTAGTGAAGATGGAACTCCACATATTCTAGATCTTCCAGATTTCTTACACATTGCAAAACAGATAGCAGCTGGAATGGAATATTTAGCTGGTCATCATTATGTTCATCGTGATCTTGCTGCTCGGAATTGCTTAGTTGGAGAGAACCTTACTGTCAAGATATCTGACTTTGGACTGTCTCGAGATATTTACTCATCAGATTATTACAGAGTACAATCTAAATCTTTGCTTCCTGTGCGATGGATGCCTCCTGAATCAATATTGTATGGTAAATTTACAACTGAGAGTGATGTATGGTCGTTTGGTGTAGTTCTCTGGGAGATATTCAGCTATGGGCTTCAACCATATTATGGCTACAACAATCAAGAAGTGATTGACATGATTAGATCACGTCAGTTGCTACCATGTCCTGAAGACTGCCCAGCCCATATTTATGCAATGATGGTAGAGTGCTGGCATGAAATTCCAATTCGCAGGCCGACATTTAAAGAGCTGCATGCACGTTTATATTCTTGGCAAACAATGCATGGTAGGACCCTTAGTATAGCTCACTCTGGTAGCACACACAATGGCAGCCAGCATAGCAGTACAGGTCCAAGCAACAATACTGGTTCCACTAATATCAGTGGGACCACTGCTCCAACTGCTCCACCTTATATTCCCGTATTGCCACAAGCAATTTTATCAGCATCAGGATCACTAATTCAGCAAAAGCTGAGTAACAACCATCATGTGCCAGGCCCACATATTCTGTCAAACCCATTTCCCAGTGACCAGTTGTCTGTCTTATCCCTCCCTAGGCCATCAACACCGGGCACAAGGCAGCTGCCTCCACAGGCTACAACGATTCCACCCTATCACATCACAGATGGGAAAGTGTCCAAGGTTTGACAAGACCAGTTAAAATAGGAAAAAAAAGTCATTGAACAATCAAAGTCCAGCAGAAATCACACTTCTATATGAACAGAATATAGATTTTGGACAGCATATTTAGAGAAGTGACAGAATAAGAGCAGATGTTGACTGCTGTGATTATTTATAGAAAGTTGGAGTGTGATTATTTGTGCTGGAGAAAAATCTGTACCATGCCAAAGTTGTCCACATTTTGTGGGTATTAAAGAGCTAATTCTGCCTTGTATTCATGTTCTGGTTAATTTTCTTGCCAGAACAAGATGGTTTAAAACACCATAAAAATAATTGGCAGAACTGTTGGCCAAGAGCTTTATTTTGACATAATTTTTACATCCGAGCTCGTGTTGCTGAGTCCGCTGTTCCTTGTATTTGTTCTGTGTTTGTATGGGAGAAAAACATTGGATGACAGTATGGGAAATCTATCTGCACAACTCATGACTGAACTACTTCCAAGATGTGTGGTTTTTATACTGTGTTTTTAAAAGATCTCACTGAAGCTTTCAAAGATTAAAATGTCAAGCTCTTGGTTTTAGTCATAAGTACAGATGTATTTTATGTAAATTCCAGTTGATGTATGTGTACTGAAAGTTGTCAGATATTGCCAGTGAAAAGAGCTCAAATTATAATGTGCCTTTTATATTTAGTTTGAGGTTGGAGATACTACCTATAAATGAAAATCTAAACAGAAATATCTTGTGTTGCATTCTCTAAAATTAAATTGTTTTCATAGTGATGTGTAGTTTTTTGAAAATTTAAAATAGATGTTTTTTTATTAAAATGCTACAGAATTTTAATTTCATGATAATGGTTAAATTTATTTGCTGCAGTTTTTTCAGTTATTTTATAGATGCTAGACTCAAATTTTTAATAGGAGAGAACCATTGAATATAATCACACAATTGCCTGATAATGGGAAGCTGAACTTGTAATCTGAACTGTTTGATTTGTGTATTTTAATAGCTGCACTTCATAAAGACATAAGAAATAAGACTAGTGAAAAATATTTTATAAATCTAATAGAAAATGTGAAACTAATTCTATATCATGAGTGGGTAAAAGCAAAGTTATTATTGTAGAGGTCCATAGTATTTCTTATAAAATGTCAAAATGCATAAAAACAAATCAAAATATTCATAACACCCTAATTATCTGATGCTTGTTTATTTCAAGATAAATCTGAAATCAGATTTGAGAATGGGGATGAGAGAGAGAAAATCCTTACCAGTGGCAGCTGGTATTTTGTGATGGGAGTGTGTGCACATGCCAGACAAAATAAAATATTGCTCCATTATTTTATTTAGTCTATTAAGTTAATCTTAATAAAAAAATAAAGTTACTTCAGGAATTTTATAGTGAAATTATGTGCACAATTCTAAAAAATAGTAAAGTTTTGTAGTTATACTCCATTCTACCTATGCCGAGACCTAATATAAATGACTGTATGACACAAGCAAGCCTGTCCTAATATCAATATGCACAGAAGTAACTGCTATTGGTTACATTTTGAGACTTCATTTTAAAACACGTGAAAGCTGTGGGTATAAAATGCAGTATTAGAGATGCATAACATATCTCCAGTGTTAAATATGTATCAGTGTTCAATTATGCAAATATTTGTGAACAAACATGAAATAGTAAAATGCCATTAATCGAACCGCTTGAACAAATTTAATTTTAAAATAAAAATATTATATTTGCTTTTTTATCCACAATTGGCTGGAAATCGTTATTGTAAAATAATTGCATATGGTATTGTCATTACTTCTGCTTAGTACACAAGTATATTTTCAAAAACCTGTCCACATTACATCGACTGCCACACTTAGAAACCACGTGATCTGAATTTACCCAAATTTCATCTTAATAGTGAATATTTACTTTCACAATATGCTTTAGTTTGGCCATAAATAATTTCATCTGCATATTACTATATCTTATTGTACAGTTAAAACGGCTTAATGTTTGCAAGTAAAAATCTAAAGACATCAATATAATATTAAACTCTTATCTTAGTTTACCTAATTTTAGTATATTAATATTAAACTGCTAATTTAAACAGTATTATTTCTCTTGAATTCTTGAACTCTTTTCATGATAGCTGTCAAAGTAAATTGATTACATTCGTGTAACCATTTAATTACTTGCTATTGCTTACTGAGAATATGGAATATCTGATTTGAATCAAATTGTAAATATGGAACGTTTAGAGACTCCATACTTTAAGAAATTCTACTTCCAATAGCCTATTTTGAAGTTTCCACATGATATTTCAACATTTGATTTAAACTTCATTTATAATGAATGTCCCTTGTCTGTTCAGTTTTGGCTGTACACATGCCTGTAGCCATCTTGTTGAGAGTTGATGATTTTAGTTTCATTTTATTGTTGAAATTTATGAAATCTGATTATTAGTATTAAGTGCTAATAAAGTTGGAGTGCATCATCTAACAATCAAAAGTATATTTTTTTGTGACCACTGTTTTGTTGAAACTAATATATTGGATAAATCTGTACATTATTTTTTTTTATACAGTCAAGTACACTTATAGTGATGATATCTTTAATCAATAGGCAAAGAGCTGTTTATTTATATCGTCTCAAATTCGATGAAATGGAGTATAAGCATAATAAATCCAGCATAGATAGCATGCTTCCCTACAGATCAAAGGGACCTGGGTTTGAGCCCTAGTTAAGATATGGAAGTTTTTTTCTTGTCTTTCTACTGAGGTCTGTCCTTCCTCATGGTGTATAATTGACAGGTTTCTGTCAAACCTCTGGCAAGCAGAAGCTTGAGGGGTAATTATTTTATTAGAATGTAAATATTTTATTAAAGTGAATTATAAAAAGAAAAATGTAAATAATTAATATAAAATTACTTATGGCAGGTAAAAAAAATAAGCAGTAGAGAAAAGTTTGCAAAAACTTCAGTCATTGTCAGATTTGAACTGAGGATATTTCAATTGCAAGGCAAAAATGAATGGGCTGTGTTAACTCTGCTTATAGATATCAACATTAAAATAACATTAGCATTTTAGTATAAGACAAAAATATAATATTTTCCTGTGGTATTTTCATATTGATATTGTTTCACAGTGTAGAAAGATTGAGATCTTATGTGTAAAATTAAACGATTTATGAGTAACTAAATAGTGTGCTTATAATAGCTAATAGTGAAACATTGAATAGTAGTAAAAAAATCTTTTTTTTAAATCATTATTTGATGCTTCATGGCAATTACACTAACTTTTCCATCTTGTGAAGAAATTAAAATTTTGATCAATTATACTCAAAACTTTCTACATTCGCTTAAAGAGCTCTATTAAATTTACTAACTGATGCTATGAGGAGTTGGAAACTTGTATCAATTAACAGCAACCTCTATTAACTATGAATTAATGCCATTTTTCCTTCACTTCTACTAGTTTCTAGTCATACCATCATTTTGACATCATCTAGTTAGCATTCACATTTTGTAATGACTTCTGGAGTGTGGAGCTCAGAAAAACCATGCTTATATCTCCATAGCTAGCTTAGTTATGCAATAAACTGTTCTAAACATTGGTGCATGCTTTATTTGTGACAATAAAAGTGATAAGTTTGGGTTTCTGTTCATATTGGTTCTTTCGTGTGGAAGAAATGTGCTTCACCTCCCTTATATCACATAATAAGATAATTTTCTAATGAAGACAAATTACTATTGTTAAAATCTGTTTTATTTGCTAATTGTTCCAGGAGCTTCATGTGTTCCTTTGAATGAGCTGCCACTTATCACCACCATGTAAATCATGATATAATGATAAATATGTGTAGTAAGAAAATTTTGAAAGGTCTGTAATATTTTTGTTTCAAATGGATGCTTTTGTTAAATATTTTATGATAATTACTGTTCATGCCATCCTACGGTTGCGGGGCGGGGGTGGCTCAGTCGGTAGCGCGCCAGGCTCGTAATCTGTAGTTCCCAGGTTCGAGTCCCAGCTGGGTCAGCGTTGAGATTTATCTCCGCAAAATTCCCCGCCCTGCCCTCAGTCAGTAGGGGGCACCGATGGGCTTGGAAAGGCCGCCGTCCGTCGGATGGGATGTTAAGCCGTGGCCCCGTGTGCGGGAGAGACATACCCTGTGCACGTTAAAGAACACGCTGGATGGCCTTGACGGGAGGCTACCATCTGTCTCCCAACAGCTGATCCAGTGGGTCCCCTCCCCCAACCTCTGAGCCTTCAGGGTCCATGTGACCTGGCCATTTAGCCCATGGTGTGCAAAAAAGTGCCGCTCAGAGGTAAAACAACCCAACCCTACGGTTGCTTAAATGCCTTGTTTCATTATCTATTTGGTGGCTGAGCAGTTATAGCATGAACAGTAAAAAAACTTATGTTTACTGAATTGTTTTTAAAATATTCATTTCTTTAAAAATGACAATATTTATTCCTTAGTAAACATTTTAGAAGTATTTTTAACTTTCATTAGTCATTACCATAGCAAAAAGTTTTATCATAGTTTTAATTTTATTTTAAAGTAAAGAATTTTATCATTGCATTACGTTTGCATGAACCACTAGAAATTGGAAATAATTGCTATGGGACTGAAATATATCCTAAATATCTGTTTGTCAGGTTTTATTTAACCGTTGACTCCCCATCATAACTTGCTCATAGTTTTGAGTGGGCTATTAGTGCATTCATGGTTGTGGCTTCAGAAAAGTGCTTTATAGTTGTGTTAATGAACTAGCAGGAGAATAAGTGTATAGCAAAAAAAATTGAAAATAAAATCAACAAAATGCAGCAAACTCAAAATTTGTGTTATTGAACAAAATATAAATACTGATTGGATGTGATTGAAATTATTTGCAGAATTGTAAATCCATCTATACCTTTCAACATTGTGTGAAAATGAGTTTTCACTGAACTTTTAACTCGGATTATTTTAAATTCTGAAGGGAATTGTATTCATTATTTAGCCAACGATTTAAAAGTTGAAATTTTTTGCTATTGAGAAAAGGAGCTTTTTTACCAATTGCACTGTTAACCAAAGTTGCATTTTTGTATTATTAAAGTAACATTCCTTCCTTTCTATAGAGGCAGGAGCTTAATGGTGTTTAATAGTTGATGTTTTTTTTTATCATGACAAATAATGAGGAAATCAGCAGAGCTTAAAAATTTGTACAACCCATATAAAAGATTTAACAAAGAAAATGCAAGTTAATTACTTTTGCTTCAAATGTAAAATCCAGATACTGTGGCTTAGAATTTGATCTTTAAGGAGTTAATAACCAAAACAAAATACATTTTTAAATTACACTAAGTTTTCTAGCGTGGGTAAGGTACATGTGGAGGGCAGTATCGGGATTTTATTAGTACTGGCAAAAAGGAAAATTTATCATTTTTTATTACTTTCTGTGCTTGTGCACATTTCTGTTTTGTTCCATATTACATATCCATCAAAGAAAATTTCTCAAGTTTTTGTAGAAATTGAAAAGCAGTTTCTCAGTCAGTTGTGTCTACCATTCCCCTCAATTTGTTTGTCTTTTTCTTGAAAAAATTTTTTTTTTGCTGTCTCATGTAAGCACAAGATATTCTCAGGTAATGTCATTCCTTTTCTTAGGACTGAAATGCTAAGTGGATGAAATGAGGATAACATGGTTTCATTGTCAGTGAATCTCCCCCCCCCCCCCCCCTCATTTTTACAGTAACCCTTTTTTTTATATATATATTTTACATTTTTTATATGAACAGTACTCTGAGCTTAGATTAAATGACCAGATTATTTTAATCCATCACAGCAAAATTGTGCTCCTCAGAAATGAAACAACCAAAAAATTTGAACTAGAATGAAATATTGTAATAGAAGTAATATTGGCATATCCAGATTCTGAAAAGAAAATTGTCCAACTACAAATTATAAATTTTTGTATCTAAAATGTCTACAATTTTATATAATTGAACAATAATTTTTTTAAATGTAGAATAGCTTTCCTTCTTGTGGTTGTTTCTCCATCTTAACCAGCATATTGCTCAAGATGCAGACTGAATTAGAATTATAAGAACCTTTATTCAAAGATATATGTTAAACAGCATTTCTTATTTAGTCTCTGTTCAGTTAAAAAATTCTGTGACACTGATATACAAAGAGGTGTGTAGGCTGGGACCTTGTGCTTAAAATGTGATGGGGAGGGGGGGAGGATTAATCTCATTTGGATGCTGCAACAATACTCGGATTTAAGTCTGTGTATAATATTAACTCTTTATGCCAAATTACAATATGGATAAAAATACTAATAAAAGCCAACTAAAAATGCAATTGCTGTATTCCTTTTTTAGTTTTAATTTGCAAATATGTTTGGATGAAATGAAGGATAGCAACTAGTTTTTACAAATACTACGCTAATTTTTCCAAAATGTAGATTTTGAATAAGCATTACTTGCAAAATCTGATACTGTGCACATATTTGTAATTTACTGTTCTGTTTGTGTAAAATGTAATCATTTTAATTTTCACATTGTTGTACCTATCATCTTTTGAAACCAATGTAAAAAAGTTTACACATATATTGTACAGGAAAGTGTTAAAATGATTGGAATTGTGAGGGAAATGTATAGAATGTATTATTGTACTTTTGTAGTATTTATTTGATTACATTATAATGAAGACTGATTTTTGTCATTTGACTGCTTTTATATAATGATGCTAATGACCAAGAACTTTTTGAAGTATATTCCAACGTTTAGAAATTATTACTAAAGTATTTCTTTATTATACTTTCTATTTCTATAAAAGTTGCACATCTTCAAAAATAGGATGCCATCAATATTACAAACAGATTCACTGACAACTTGCTCATCAGTGGATGTGTTGGCAGTCATTAAGTTTGAACTCGATCTGCAATTTCTTAAAAGATTTAGAATGGATGCGTTTATTAAAAGAATGCTCTACCTCACCCTTTTTACTTAATTTTTCTCAAAGTATTCCATAGCAGCTCATTACTCTTTAGACACTAAATCAGAGCAACAATCATTTGTGGGAACAATCAGAGTTTAAGGACTCTATACCATTTCAGTGTGTTTAGTGTTAGAGGTAATTTTTTGTGGTTTACCATAGAGTATTGTCTCTTTGTGGATGATTGACAGTGATGATAAGCAATTAAGAGTCAGTAGACATATTTTGGTTAAGTAAACTAAGATTTTTATTAATATATGTTTGTTTTGTACTTATCTTGAAAGAGCTATGTATATTGCACCAGATTGTAATTTAGTTCTGTGCTTCTTTAACCTGAGCTACAGCTGTTGCATTTAGCTACTGCATCCACTACGTTGTAAATATATCTATTTTACTGAGGTCTTTAGGCACTTGATTCACTAACCTGTAGTTCTGCAGGCAGGCAACTTTGTCAATCTCCCCTTGTATAAGATGTTTGTACTCTGCCCTGCCAAAATGCTAGAGAATCTCCAGGTTATGTCAATGTGAATCGAATACCAAAGTTTTATAACTTCTAAATTATGCATTTAATGGCAAAATGTGACTGAAGGTAATAATCAACTATTTAAATCTCTATTTTTGAACAATATTCATTCGGTATTTAAAGAGTTATAGAAACTAGAATATATTGTGCAACAGTAATGTGTCATAAGAATTTACCTCGGATATTAACAAAAACTTAATTATTGTTCCTCACCATTTAATAAAATATAATACATTTGAGAAGTTTGTGAAATGATTATTTCAGTATTAGACAATTTATTTTTTTTTTGTAAAACAAGGTAGTTATGGAAGCTGATATTTAACAGTAAATTTTCTAAATAATGAATATTTTTGAAAATAAAGATTTAGAAAGATTTGATTATTACCTTTATCTTCAGTAACATTAATCCATTGAATGCATATTTTAGACCTCTGAAGTTAGATTATCACTAATATAACATGGGAAATTCTTTTGATATTTTGGGAGGGCAGTGTATAATAATGCATAATTGTAAAATGAAGCAATAAATGTATTAAAAATGAACACCTCTTATTCGTATTATAAATAGCGAGAGTAGTGGCATTTAAAAAATAATTTGATGCTAAATACTGTAAATTTTTATATTTTGCAATTGGCTCATATTTGTTCAGTGATTGCAGACACCTTACTATCACTTCTTTCAGATTAACATCTTGAATGTTTTTGGTTCAGGAGTCGAGTTCTCTGGTATACAACGAATATTTTTAGGCCTTCCAAATAGGAGAGTTTCTAACTTTCAGACCCTGTTAAATATTTAATATGTGTTTTAATTGCAACTATATCTTAAATTTCTGCTATTGGTTGAATATTTGGCACTGTTAAATGTATGGTTTCTAAGCACTTGTAGAAATTTATTCAACAAAGCTATTATGAGAGTTGAGCACCCAAACCTAAAATACTCAATTCATATTATTTGGGTGCTATGTTTTATTAATTTGTGTAATGTTCTAATTCAAATCCTTTTTCGTGCACTTTTTCGTCAATATTATTCATCATACATTTGGTATCATTTTATTGGGTCTTGCTTTTTTTAGTGACCAGAAATGCTTTAAAGGGTCGAAATTGTAATAAAATGTAATCTTGCATAACCTATATACAATTAAATTTTGCTAATGTGTCACTTAAATTCGTTCAGAGTTCTAATTTTACTTCCTTTTTTTAAACCGTCTAGGTGTATGACCAAATAATGCATCATCAGTATACTTCAAAGAGTTTTTGCTACATTCGCCAATCTTTTATACTATTTTTTATGTATCAAAAGCTCATTTGTCATAATATATATTTTATGTGAAGTCATTTTATTGAACTGTATTTTTTTGTTTAATTTTTTACAGGTTGGTGCCATTTCAATATCCTCTATGTATGTTCTCTGTATTTCTATGCTCTACTCAACCTACCATCCTCCTGCAAATTATATGGAATGGGAGTAGTTATTGCGTTTCCTTTGGAGAAATTGTTAGGAGTAACGTTTGTTCTTTTTGGAACAGTTAAGATCACTGTTGAAATTGATATAGAGCTTGTGCTTTACACGTATTTTATTGACAAATTTGTTCTTTTTTTTAAGTAACTTGGTTGCTAATTAATGTATCGGCAATTTACTTTCGGAATTACTTTCGGAATATCTCATATAAACATATTTTTTTACCATACACTCTTCCCACGAGAACCTAAATGCCGAAAAGTTGTCACACAGACAATCATTCTATTGTGCACTTTAACACTCACGGTTTTTCTCTTACTTAGTTGGGAACATCTTTTAAACGTTGCGAAAAAAAAGAAAAACTCCTTTTACTGTGTTCCTCTCAGGAAAGTTGCCTACCCTTCCTCACTCTTAATGCAATACATAAAAATTACCCATCTTCCCATATGTATAGTAAAACTTTCCATTGATAATTTCACATCAAGGATTCATGAAAGGATTCTCCACTTCTCATTGCAGTTTGCAATTTTAAATGAAGATTTGGATTGCAGTTAATATTAAAAATCTGTTGAACGCAAGTATCCTGTTAATAGTAGTACTGAAAGCATTCAAAATTGGAAGTTTCGATTTGCATCATGCTTGGTAACCAAAGGTATGCAAACCAATGCAATAAGCTGCCAAGCAAGATGGCCCGATGCCGTCACATTTGTAAGATAATTCATTAGCTTTAGTCATTTAAATTTCTTGTTTCTAGCAACATTAAATCAGAAATTGTTTCTTTACAAAGCATATTAATGAAATATTCTAATATGTTTGGCAATATAAATTTAGCATTTTTTCCCGATATCTCAAGTTATTGCATTTGGCAGTTTTGAATGATAATTTAATTTGAAATAATGTAAAAATTAATCAGATTCGATATGAAAATGTTGTGCACATATAATATAACCATGTGATATCTTTTTAACTCTCAGAAATTCTATTAAAATTTAAAACTACACAACATGCACATGTCAAACCGGTTTTAAAAGATCTTTTACAAAGGAGGCTGCTGTGTTTAAAAACCCAAAATTATGTTTCACTGTGCTTATGAAGCGGAAGTTGCTACACTAGTAATTTGTAGAAGAATGTTTCCATATAAAAACCTTAACCTATCCATCACTTATAGTGGAGCCCGTGACAGACTTGCAAATGTAACACTTTATAGATACTAAAAAAGATCGCAGGTGAAACATTATTAGACATTGCTGACTATTAAGATAGAAATACAAATTCGCCTCTCTTAGAGTAATGAAATCATTTGACCAATGTACGTGATGCCTAAGTTCCGAATGATCGTACGAAATCAGCCTTCAGGGTAAAGAAAGGCTTTTGAATAATATCTCCAAATGTTAAGAAGGTAGCCAGTCCAGCTTAGAATTACCAGATACCATTGTTCCAAAAGGAGGGCAAAAAAAAAGTTTGAAATGGAGTCAAGCGAAGACTTTTTCAATTTGCGAAATTAAAAACTTTTTACTAAGCTTATTTCAAGTATCGACTAACAGTTGTTAGAAAAGGTGTAATACTCGTTCAGTACACTTTAAAATGTATGACATGCCGTTTTTATTCATACTTAATAAGCAGTTACGATTTATGGGCCATAATTGGTACAGTGTTTAAGGATTTTGCTACTGTTTCAAACACGTAAACTTTGTGTGTTCGAATTGCTGATTTCGTTTCATTGTATGCGAACAAAGAAATGTGAGGAGAAGAATGAAAGCTATGTAAGACACTTTGGACTGCAGCATACAAGAATGCAGATACACATGCCGTGCTGCAGGGAAGCTGCTATTCCTGATGTTAGGGTACTTGCACATTTTTTTCCCCCGTGAGAATTTTAGGTTCGGCGGCGGTTGTTAGTGTCGTAATGTTTTTAAGTTTTTTTTTAAATATGTATTATAAGCATTTGGGAATGTTTTCGCGTCGCATGAAATATCTTTTTCTTTCGATTTTTTTCTCCTTCAGTCCTTTTACGTATGGGTTGCTCCTGAAAGCAAATATTAGTAAAATCGTGATTGATACAATTTTTAATAATATATATAGTTTTCAATGCACTGCATTCCTTACTAACCCCTCCAGCTCCATCACCTCACTTTTTTTTTTTGCTGTGTTCAACAATTTGAGAAAAGTTTTTTTTTTTTGATATGATGATTGTTTAATTTTTTGTTCTCATACAGACCTTCCCGAATGTTTTATATTTATTTAGTAAATCTTCATTCCATATACAAGCTGAACACTAAAATGTATACGTAAATCTTTTTCCTTTTTAGAATTTTAACAGCACCGAGCTTTTATAAATTGTTTATATATGCAATGAATGTAATTAAAATAAAAAACGCAGAAAATTTAAGAAGCGAACTAAGAAAATTCAATATATATTCCTTTCAACTGAGGTCACAGAATGAGAAGATTATGCCGATGGGCATAAATTTCATTTGCAACGTTTGCAGAATATCAAACCTCTCAAATTTTGCAATTATAAAGAAATGATAAGATAGTAAAATCCATGCACTTTTCATGTGAATTGCAAATACGCTGAAAATACAATCCATAATTCTTTGCCGTTTTGCAATTGTGGCGATCTGCGGCAGGAATGGAGTCCACGGCACGAACAAGACTGAAATCCGCAACAAGCGTAGTTTTATGATGATGAAAGTTTACTTAATCGTTAATGTCCAGATTTGTTAGCTTATGAAAAACTGATAATCAATCTAAGCATCAGTTGCTTATTAGTGTTAAATATACTTCTGGAATTAACCCCACAATTACAGAGAGAATAGCAAGTACTGCTGGACACGTTAGAAGTCATCGCCTGTCGTAACTGCCAAAATGGCGGCAAGGCTTAAAGTAAACAATGTGCATCTGGTAAGGAAGATTGTATTTGGAAAACTACATCTATATTGTTACAAATCAAGCTTTTATTAACATTTTTTTTTTGGTGTGGCAAATATATCAATTTGTTTCAATGTTTTTTTTTCCTCCTTCAGCACTTTTAACACCTGAAATTCGAGGTTATCCGCTGTTGTTCCGAAACAAAGTGCTGAAAAGCTAGAGTTCATGCATGCTCAGAGAACTCAGTTCTAGACTAATAACCTGTTTGCTACATTGTCCCTGTAAGCAAATTTCTCAGCAGAGCGTGTATCTGAAGCTCAATGGTGGTAGTAGCGACTCAGCTCCGGATATAATAAATAAGAAGCCTTTCATTCTTCTCTTTACATATTCTTTGTATGCTAAGGCCTGTACAAACTAGGGTCCTGCACTGATGTTTATATTGCAAATAAAAACACGCAATTTTCATAGTGCTGCCTATCCATTTTCGGTGGCAAAATCTCATAGAAGTTTCTAAAGCGCACCCTTTTTTCGACTTCGCATGTAAATTGCTGATAATGAGTATTACATAAAACAGTAACTTTTACTACTGTAACAGGCTTGAGAATTCAAGATTTGCAGAAAATTTTATGGCGGTCATGGGTACAAGATGTTTAAAAAGAAAATAAGTACTTTAATTTTAGGTTAAAACGTGAGTTTATACGAAAGGGATGTTTTTTCAAAATGTCAGGACATTCTGAGACAAAAAGGACGTATCCTTCTAAATATTGTGTGGAAAAAATTTCGCAGACATACGGGACTTGAACCCGCATATCTCCAGAAACATGCCAGAGTATTCTTATTTATTCTGGATCTTATTTCTGGAGAGATGCGGGTTCAAGTCCCGTATGTCTGCAAAATTTTTTTCACGAAATAATTATTGATGTATTGACGTTAAAATGTCAACCAGGTAACGCTGTGATTGTCACCTATGCTTAAGTATAGTCCTTTTGTAGGATGTATGATAATCCTAGTCCAGTTCAATATCTAACAACAGGTAATTCAGGGAAAGAAATTATTAAATACAGTTCATATCCATGTGTTGCACAGAATTTTTACAACTGTAATCTGTTAAGTCATAAGAAAAATCGCCCAAATGTAAGATAACGTTAAATTCATATTTTGTATGGTAATATTGGGAATTCTTGCTTACAATACGCATTATTTTGAGAATCTTTTTGCGACGAGAATCCTGTTTCAGCCATCCTAAGAATACCTAAATTGGCGAAACACTTCATTTACTGGGCTTTCCGAAATGCATTAAGTGTAGCACATTCACCCTAATGCTTAGCGTAAGTAAAACTGCCTTTTGTAACAACATGAGCATTAACCTAGATTTTAAAAAAATGCAATAAACTTTAATAAAACAAGACGATAAAATTGCATATGAGTGTATTTCGCACTTATTTTAAATTTCTCTGCATAACGAAAAATGAATGGGTGTTGAAATGTAATATATACACTATTATTAACATAATGAAAAAAATTCTCAGCGAAAAAGAATTTTGGTTGCGGTTTCTCCAGGTTTATATGAGCACGAAGAGAAAAAAAAATGCCGTGTTAGTCTAGAATTTCTTAAATGTAAAATCGGGAGGATGGTGTCAGTGTGAGTTGCTGCTCGTTTCTGTTGTAAGCAGAGTGAGTGCCATACAGTGAGTGTCTGGCTAGTCAGTGCTGCTCTGTTGTACCAAAGGTTCCTTTCTCTGCATCGGCTTACCTGTATTGGACTCCTTTGTCAATAAATTTTCACTTTCAGTCATCTACTGTCTTATTCAGTTCACTTTACTGCTGTATAAACTTAATATGCTCCAAACCCATGAATATTACACAAATCGACGTTCCTGAAACACACCCTATCGTAATTCCTTTTATTCAGTTAAAATTCACGGTTTTAATTGTAATATTTGGGACAAGATATTGTTATAAATATCTTTAGCAATTTAGTGAATATAGCTCAGATTCTTGGTGCAAAATGCTCTTGCGCCATAGAACATCAAATGACCAAACATTGAGGTCCGCAGAGCTGCGTTGTGCCCATGTTGAAGAATTTAATTTTCGCAAATTTAGAGGCTTGTTTGGAGAATCAAAAGGTTATGAGTATGGTCTGGAAAGGCTTTTTAGCTCCTTTTCAGATAAAACGTTGTCTGTCCATCGCTACACATCGGACATTTTTGTTTTTAGAGGTAAATCAAAAATTCCTTTCGGGTGGGATAGGAATTAACGAAATATGATTTGCACTTCCGGAATATTTCAATATCAATAATTGCACCCTTTAGTTATGGAAAAAGTTGAAATTTCCAAAATACTGTTGCAATTACGTTAGAAAGTATATATTTTCATTTCACAACGAAAATTTCCAGTTTGCATTAACAATAATAAATTTACGTTTTCCCACTCTGGGTAAAGGCGAATTTTTGTGTTTTAATCAAAAATTAATTTTACCAAAAAATTTATCGCACTTTTTGAATTTCCCAAAAGCTGCAATTGCTTCTTCTGAAGGTTGAGAAATTTCAAACGATCCATTTGGGATAAAAATCTGATATTTTAGTCATAGTTTGATGATCGAGCGAGATTTACATTGGGAGCAACAATTTGTCCCTTCACTACCAAGATGGTTGGGAGAACGCAAATTTTTTGAGAGAAAGTGGAAAATCCTTTTTGAGGTGTTAACTAAGTACTAACAAAATATGATTATACGGAGTTTTCAAATCCTATAATCTATAGAGGGTACTAATTGCAAAAAGTGGAAACCTCGAAATAACGTAAAACAGATTGATCTTTGCTAGTAGATATTACAAGTTTTGGCGATAGAATGTGTTGAACAGAATATCGATGGCCACATTATTTATAAAATTTGACTGGTTTTTTAAAAATTTAGTACTAAAAAATTTTCAATATAAATAACTATATATAGACTGGATGATTTGCTCCTTAGCACTAAGGCAGTGGTGTCCAACCTACGGCCGCGAATAATTTTTATACGTTCCGCGCGGAAAGCGAAATAAAGAGCATTTTAAATTTTTTTGATTATTTCAAGAACCGTATACATTCGAAGCTAAAATAAGTAGAAATTAATTTAAAAGACTCGCTGGTTGCGGCGAATATTTTGGAGTGTTGACGTTACGAAGCTACGGTTGGTGTGAATTGCGTTTTATTTATGTCTTGTATCAAATATGCGCATGCCCGACCAGAAACGTGCCAAATGTAGTTCAGTGCAATCATGTTCACTAAACACACTTTTTAACTTGATTCAGTTAGACTTCCTTTTACATGTAACGAGAGAAAGAAAATGAAACACACTAATTTTTGTTGAATCGCTCGGTGCGGCCCGCGAAACATATCTATCTTTGAATTTGGCCCCTGTAAAAGGAAAAGGTTAGACCCACTGCCCTAGTGGATAAGAAAATAAAGCTTTTTCATTTAAGGGATAAATCAAATATGCTTTTGGCAGTTTATAGGGCTAATAATATATTTACATTTTCGAATCATCGGTACGATTTACTGCTATTAAAAGTTTGGAAAATGAAAAACGCCCATTTTCTCTGGGTGTGGGGATGACTCGGTAGTGCACTAGGCTTGTAATCTTCAGTTCCCACGTTCGAGTCCCAGCTGGACCAGTGTTGAGATTTCTCTCTGTAAAATTCTCAGCTCTGCCCACTATTAGTAGGGAACACCGATGGGCTTGGAAAGGCCACCATCCGTCAGATGGGACATTAAGCCATGGGTCAATGTATGGGAGAGCTATGCCCTGTGCATGTTAAAAAACACACTGCATGGTCTTGATGGGAGGCTACCATCTGTCTCCCAACAGCTGCCCAGTGAGTTCTCTCCCCCAAGCCTTTGGGGAGCCTTGTGACCTCGACATTTAGCCCATTGTATGCAAAAAGTGCCGTTCAAAGGTAAAATAACCCAACTGGTTTTCTTTGAAAACGATCATCCCTTGTTCGCCGGAGGCGATATGTTTTCCAGAGATATTACTGTGTAAATGTTTTGTCTCGAGGCAAATAACCTATTGTAAAGGTGTATCAATTTGCATATTCTGATTTGGCAAGCTCATGTTATTGTGTTTAAATGACCTAGTAGTACTATTCTTCCTACCTGTGGCCTGATAAAATTCTTGTTTATTGGAATTGACAACTGAAGAATTGAGTGACATTCATCTAACATAAGTCGGCGATGTGCAGAGAAGTTTACCGTTTGTGTCAACATTGATTGCCATGCCAGTGAGACTGAAAACTGCTCGAATCATACTATAGGCCCACTGCAAAAGGGAAGATGTTTTCATTGCAGTAAAAGAGGTGTAATTCTACCACTCATTGGATAGCTGCTAGACTATATATCTCAATTTAGCATTGTCCAAATTTTACGCAGAGAATAGATGCATGAATTCCGAACAATGTAATCACTTGTGACGCTTATTTACATTTTACTAGTTGGCAACAAATCCTTAATTCAATATTTTGATTGTTAATCAATCAGTACAAGAATAATTTTCATACCACAACACATTCCAAGATCTCGTAGTACTAAAGATTATGAACATACCTATATTATATATAGGGAGAGTTCATAAGATAGTAACAAGAACATCTGCCAATGGACGATGCTAGGGTGTAAAACCAATGGAAACTACCGAAAGTGTCTTAGACTGATGGGAACAGGTGCGAGGTCGCTATCCCTGGTGGGCAAATTGCCAAGCTTCGCTAACAGAACTCCAAAACTATGATAGGACAAAAAAAGTGAATTAGAAAGTTGTAGTCTTCTTTATGAGGACTCCATCGTAAAAAAATTAAGTAGATTCTAAAACAGTCTCTAGCATTGTGTCAACTTCTAGTATACACAGTATTCTCTATCGCAGAATACTGTGTATACTAGAAGCCAGGCCCGAATCTGGAAAAAAAGCCGGGTGGGATGGAATCAAGCGACGCAGTTGAGCTGGTGAGACTGGATTTCTGTCGAAGTATAACATTTTCCCATTTTACTGGTTTTTAAAAATTATCATGTAAATTGCCCGAAGTGTGCACAAGGTTAATCATTTTTGCACTCTATCAGCATTCTTTAAGGGGAGGTGGGTGCATAATAGGGAGGTGAATGCTTGCTCCTCCTAGATCTGGTTGCTAGAGACTGTTTTGGCAACAATATCGTATGATGAATACAATGTACGTACTAACGGATGATTGTGGTATATAGGTACACACAATGAAGCTTAGCTAAATGGGCAAAATTAACTCCTGTATTGTATTTTTTATCATATCAACTGCTGATTTTTTGTACTTATTATAAAATATTAGGGGGCTCCATCCCTCTGAATCGTTGTTGGTTGGCTTAGCTCGCTCCTTCCGGAGAAGTGATGTAACAAAGTTGTATTGAAATATGCATTTATGGATGATATAACAAAAGACCAAGCTGTTTTTGTAGCCATCCACCTATAGAACTGAATAGACAAGTGCTTAAGTGTGTACAATACAGGATTGCTGTGTCGTTTGCATAATAATAATCATAAATACATTATGAAAACTACATCTCTTAAAGCTCTTTTTTCTGGGGTATAAACATTTAAAGCAGTTCACTAGATTAGAACGTAACATACGAACCATGGCTGAGGTACGAACTTTTACGTGACCGCTTTGACTGTGATGGTGCAATCAAGTTGCCATGCAATGAAAACATCTGATAATCTAGTAAAATACTTTTATATGGACAGAGATAGTATTTAATTATACAGGATGATTCAATTGTGTTCTGTGGCAGGATGCACAAATCGTTACAACCCAGATAATTCTTATCTCTTCAAATAAGTTTTTATAAAGTTCACCTTTTAAGCAAAATTATTATTATTATTTTTATGATTAGGATTATTCTCTTTGCTGCTGCAATTCAAAGCAGCAGCCATACGCGATTCGAACAGACTACTGTTACTCAGAGTGACCACTGGCAATGGTGTGACTAGGAGCGGAAGTTGAAGGTCCTGTGGTAAAACCATAATAAAACTTATGAGCTCCCTACGTCCATTAATTTTGTGGTTGATTTCAAGGCTTAAAACTTCAACCGGTTTTTAGAAAATAAATGAGCTAATGGTTTCACTTTCTTGTCTGTCTGTTTGCTAATCTGTAGACATTCAACTTCTTTGTTTTTAGAGAAAAATTAAAAATTCTTTTCTGGTTGGATAGTTGTTGCTGAAATTACAAGGCACACTTTTCGAATCTCTTAAAAGTTTTAAATGTGCCCTTTAATTGTATGAAATTTTGAAAAATTTCAAATGAATATTGCAAACGATCTATTATGAGCTACAAATTTAATATTTTAGTGGTTGAGTGTGATAATCGAAGGCTTTACCTTTACAACAGTAATTTGTCCCTTCACCCCATGGGGTGGGAAAACGCAAATTTTTCTTTTAAGAGATAAATAAAAAGTTCTTTTTGGGTTGAATAGGTACTAACGAAATATTATGATTTATAGTTTTCAAACCCTCCAAAAAAACTTCCTTTTAATTTTCGTCGTTAGAGGGCACTGAATGTATGAAATTTAAAACTTGCAGTAATATTTGAAACGATATATTAATGCTAGAAACTCGAAATTCTGGTGATAGAAAGTGTTGATGAAGAACAGATACCAGAGTAACTTACAAACAGAACTGCAATTTATATTCCTATGAGTTTTACTTGAATTACTATTGCTCAAAATTCAACCACTTCCTCTTTATTTTTAAACGTTAGCAATTTTAAAATTTTGAACAATATTTTAATAGTAGTAATAAATTATTTTACACTATGTACACTGACTAATTTGGCCTTAGGTGATTAGAAAACGCATACTTTTAGTTTAAGGTGTAAATGAAAATTATTTGCGCTATACAAACTTACAGAATCCTCAAGCAGCTATCAGCTACAGAGGTTAGAGTGTGCAATTTAGTTGTCCAGACATGTGTGTCCTGAGCTATGCTGCTGTAATTGACCAATGTAGTTTGACATTTTCTTCCCTTCCTCCTCATCCTAGGTCTACCCCATTTTCTGAGGCCTTTAGGCACACTCTTTATAACCCTATTCACTAATCTGCAGCTATACAGATGGCTCTAGAATTGGGAAATACACGAGGGTAGCAATGCCGGTTTATCAAGGAACTGATATTATAGTACAAGGACAGTACTGATTGTTGCATATGGCAACAGTTTTCCAAGTGGAACTGTATGCAATTTATAGAACAATGAATTGGTTTGAAAATTACCAAAACAGTCATGAGATTGACCAATACACAGATAGTCAATCAGCATAACATGCTCTGCAGCGAATAAGTCATAGAAACACAATGGTTAACGATATTAAACGTGTTCTAAAAGACATAGAAGGAAATACGATAGCTGAAAAAAAAAAGTTACCAGAAAATGAAAAAACGGATCAAGCAGCAAAACATGCGTGCCAAATACATCAAGTGGATGAACGGACAGCGATATCAAAGGAAAGTATTAAAACAAAATCTAAAGGTCAGAACAATTGGAAAATAAGAAGGGAACAGGAAGACATCGCAAGATTTATAAAGAAAGACTCGTAAAAGATGTTGATAACTGACTTCAATCTAAACCAGATCCTAACAGATCATGGAGTCAGTGGCGCACCCGGGGGGGAAGGGGGAAGGGTCTCTTGCACTCCCCAAAGAAAAAGAAAAAAAAATACTAAAAAAATTCTCCAAAAATCTTTTCCTAATTAAAATTCATATTTTTATATTTATGTTGTGTTTTTCTATACTACTACTTATAAATTAGCGGTCACATAAGGTGGGAATATTCACCCTATAGCTCTCGAGAATCACGGCTGCTGTGAACACAAGGCGAACGAATCGTACGGACCGAGCGTTACTTCGTTTGCCCAAGCCGGGCCAGCGGGCCCCTCGCTCCCCCCTCCCCCCCCCAAAGATTAAATCCTGAGTGCGCCACTGCATGGAGTATTCCTAAAATATTTCAATTTAGCATAAAGAAATGTTGCTGCAAATGTGGAATTAGAGAAGCAGGAGCACTGCATTTTCTTTTTGATTTCCCCCAACTTGGGGGTGAAAGGAATCAGTCTGTTCTAGGCTGGGTCGGACTTATGCATAAGCTAACTAAGCTACAGCTTAGGGCCTTACGATATGAGAGGCCTCAAAGAAATGTATTTCGAGATTTACTCTGTTACAAAAGGAATCTTAATATTTATTCTACTTTGCAAACACAGTTCATTATTTGCTTACCAATGCTAACGTTTTCACCACATCAATTTCGTGTTTATTTTTCAATATTCCCTTCAATCAGAATAATGCATATACATTTCGAAATATAGGGGTCTCTTAAATTTGAATAGTTTAGGGCCTCAGAAGGTCAAAGTCCGACCCTGATTCTAGGAATTGGTCAAGATCAGGTTAACTGGTATTAGAAACAATTCTTACGCTCCCACATTATTAGTCTGATAAAGTTCATTGGTGATCATGAATCAGTCCTTTTTGAATTAGACTATTTTGGAGTGGATTAGTGAATCACTCTCCAACTACTTGAGAGGGTGGAACCTCCAGTTTCTGAAAATAGGTTCTCATGAATCTTCAAGATATGAAGAATGAGATAAAGACTGGATTTGTATAACTCTGTCAGTCAACTGAATAAATAATAAATACCCCTTCAAGCAGCTGCTTGCCACATAGGTCTGACAGGAGCCTGTCAGTTTATATGCCATAGTAGAAGGTCTGAGAGGATGGCAGGCCCTCAGCAAGAAAACGACACAAACAGCCATGCCTTAACCCGGGACTCGAACCCAGGTCCCTTAGATCAGTTGCCAAGCGCGCTAACCACTCGGCCATGGGACGGCTTGTCAACTGAATAACAAATGAAAATATTTCATTGTATTTTTTTATTTTGATGATGGTGCCTGAGAACACCTTGCGTATATTATATATTTGTGTAAATATTTTTTTAAATAAAAGGTAAGAAAAGGAAAGTATTGGTGCCCTCCTAGCAGACCAGGCTGAGGGTCAGGGAAGGAACAAAATTTTGAGTAGCTTCAATTCGCCTGTAATGCCGACTTTGTTGGGGCAGGCCTTTAGTACAATGAGTCTTAAGAAAGAATATATCCATATTATGCCATTGTAACATTTGTAGGGACCTACAAAAAATGTCTTGAGCAACGATTCTGTTTTTGCGCCAATATGCCGCCATGACACTACCTCCTTACTGGTATAAGGATCCAATGGTGCAGTCGTGTGAATTTGGCTATAATATATATAGAATTCCAGCTTATCTTTACGATATATCCATCTACTGCATTAGACTTCTGCCACTTTTCTTACAAACTCGTGCATATTAAGGTTTCTTAATATTTGATATATATAGGACAGAGAAGGGTTCTGGATTCAACTGCTAATTTGTACAGGCCTTCGCATGCAATATACATGCCCTACTATTACTTTCGTACACACTATATACTCTTATAAAATAAATAAATAAAATAAATACTTCCTCAAGCAGCTGCTTGCCACAGAGGTCTGACAGGAGCCTGTCAGTTTATATGCCAAAGTAAAAGATCTGAGAGGATGGCAGGACCTCAGCAGAAAAACGACACATATATCCATGCCTTACCCGGGGCTCGAACCAGGTCCCTTAGATCAGAAGCCAAGCGTGCTAACCACTCGCCTTACTATATATATATCCTACTATGACCAAAGTCACTGTTGACTACTGCCTAAGAGCCAACAGTTCACGAACAGCCATGGCAATTCGTGACTGAAATCCTAGCAGTTGCAGTGATACTATGAACCAACATACCAATGCTCACAATGTACATTTCTTGATTAACAACGACTTTTTTAATTTCCAGTCTGTTTCGAATATAATGGAAGTTTTAACTTGTTTAATATCTCTGCCTAAATGCATAAAAATATTTGGCATATTTCTTTGGAACTCTTTTGTTCTATAATAATTAGGTGAAAAAATGTACAGGTAATGGACAAAAAAAACGGAAACAGTAACGTAAAATCACTAATACGGTACTGGACCACCACATGAGTCCAGTATAGTCTGCATAAGCTATGGCATAGAGTTTAAAAGCTTCTGAAAGTCAGCAGGAAGTATAAGACACCATTCATGCACAAGAAATGTGATCAATTCCTGTTTGTTCGATACAGCTAGGAAACATTGCACGAGACGACGTTCGCGAAGTTTACATAGATTTTTCCAGCAGGTTGATATCTGGTGACTGCAATTGCCATGGTATGTGAAAAAGTTTAGTCTCATGCTCCACAAACCACTGGGTGACCACGTGTTCTCTGGATGGGAGTATTATTATCCTGAATGACAGCTCTCTTCATGAAAGAAGTTCTGTACCGTTGAATGATCAGTCAGGACTGTCAAATGGCGATTGGCATTAATCTTGCGGATTCTTCGGCCACCAAATAGTGGCTTTTCCCGTTTTTGGCCATGCCTGCCCATTTGAGTTAATTTTAATTAATGAAATGGCATCAGTAGTATAGAAAGAAAAAAGGGGGGAAGAGGTTCAACTTTTTGAAGGTATGCATCAAGGCAAATGAAAAATTTATTCATTTAAATTTTTTAAGCTGTCGTTGGTTTGTTGGTTGATTATCTCTGAGTGGCACTTTTTTGCACACAATGGGCTAAATGGCCAAGTCATAAAGATCCCGAAGGTTGGAGGGAAGGGATCCACTGGACAGCTGTTAGGAGACGGATGGCAACCGCCCATCAAGACCATCCAGTATGTTTTTTAACGTGCACAGGGTATGGCTCTCTCGGACATGAAGTCACAGCTTGAAGTTCCATAGGAAGGATGGTGACCTTTTCAAGCTCAGTGTCCCCTAATGACCAAGGGCAGGGTTGAGGATTTGTTGAGATAAATCTCAATACTGGCTCAGGTGGGACTCGAACCTGAGAAATTGTAGATATGAGATTGGCATGCTACCGATTAAGCCACGCCACGCTCAATCAAATTGTTTAAAATTCCAATTTCATATATCGATAATATTAACATAATTTGTGTATTATATCATTAAACATTTCTGGGACTGAGGGTTGGCTTAATTACAGCGCATCAGACTAGTAATCTGATGTTCGTAGGTTCAAGTCTAAATGATTCTGACGTTGAGAATTTTTCTCTGCTAACAACAATTCTGCCCTTGGTGAGAAAATAAACACTGTTGGTCTTGGAAAGGGAGTTGTCGTTGGATGAGATATTAAGCTGTAGTTCCTTGTGCAGGACAGCTGTACCCAGCTGAACACTGGAGGGTCTTGATGGGAGGGTCTATGCCTCGTAGCAGCTGCCTAGTGGATTCTCTTCCGCAACCTTTTCAGAACCTTTCGGTTCTTTGTAACTTGGCTATACAGCCCACTCTGCACAAAACTGCTAGAGGTAAAACAACACAAACTCATTAAGCTTTCATATCACATTTTGTTACAAATTTTGAAATGTTTTACGTAGTAGTTTCACCAACAATTCGTTAAAATGCAGAAATTGAGTATGAAAAGTATTTGTTGTCCCAACGTTGCATTTTGATCCTCACCGATATAGCAAATTTAATTTTTAAGCAGTTTCATTTTGAACTCTGAGTTATTGTCCCTGTGTGAACCATGATATCCATGGTGTGAGCACCCCTCCCCCCCTCTGCAGTAAAAAAGCATGATCTGGAATTCCCAAATTATGATTGCAACAATCAGGCCAGCTTGAACTTTTGCGGGGCTGAGTTCCAAAATTGTAAAAAAAAAAATAAATACCCCCTCAAGCAGCTGCTTGCCACAGAGGTCTGACAGGAGCCTGTCAGTTTATATGCTACAGTAGATCTGAGAGGATGGTAGGACCTCAGCAGAAAACAACACGAACATCCATGTCTTACCTGGGGCTCGAACCCAGGTCCCTTAGATCAGTAGCCAAGCGCGCTAACCACTCGGCCACGGGACGGCTGTAGGGTTAAAAAAACATATTTATATGTACTTCTAAAATTTATAATAATAAATTATTTAAGTACAAAGTGCGGTACACATCTACATACAACTTATAGGAACACTGAGTATATTATAAATATTCATAATTTTTCTCCACTTTTTTGCCGCAAAATTTTTAAATACGTCATCAAAATTGACTGATTTTGCTTTCTATTGAAAGAATAGTTAGTCATCGATTAGCGGATTCTGCTATTGGATAAAAACTGAAATGCGCTCTGGTGGTGGGACGTGGAGCTAGAGGAACGAGGATACATTGTGTAGGCTGCTGTGTTAAATATAGGAAAATGGCATTTTATTTACGATGAGCTTTTCGTTGATCGCGGGACCAGGTTCCAGGGAACGCGCTGAACCCGCATCGCACCGACCAACAATACCTAATGATTATACAGTAGGAATTAATATTACAAGAAAATAACTTACTGATGATAAATGCTATGACTCCAAATAATTTTGTTTTGTCTTTTCATTTAGTTTTTTATTAGTTTTTTAGTAAGTATGATATCCTATGGAAAATGAAAACATCAAAAACAACATTTTATTGCATTGGAATTTATTATGACTGAAATGAACATTTTTACTTTTGTACAGCTAACATACAAATTACATGTTACATTAATTGCATTTCAGTTCATAGCTTCATGGTAATTTGAAATTCAAACGAAAAGAATTACTCTTTTACAATAGACAAAACTTCATAAAGTTTAAATGATTTTACGTACATGAATAGTTCATCGTTGAACTAATACTTAAAGAGAGGTGGCCATTGGTTTCTGGTTGTCCCCAGCTTCACCTAAATCAAAATATCTACACTACATGAACTGCACATCTATATACACATCTACAGTGAAATTAAACTGGCCAACATTCAGCAAGTTTGCTGACGTACACAAAAGGGAAAAAGCTGTCAGAATACAAGTTGTGTATTCAAAAACAACTATTTGATATATACAAATACTTTTATTTACTTTGTTCTTTATGGCTTAGAAAACTTTTTAAATCGTTTGACTGAATTTTGGACCATAAGTTTAATTCACTTTGCTTCAGTACCAATTTGCATTTGAAAAATACTTATATAACTACAACTTTGGTGTCATATGGGCAGGACCATACAAGGGAGGGGGCAAGAGAGGTATCTTCCTGGGCACAGTTTCAAATTATTCCAGTCAGTTTTTATTAATCTATGCAAAAACTATTCTGTAGGGTGCAAATAACTGTGACCGCAGTCATGTTTACACTAGTTGCAAAATTGACTGGCATGGCCCTGAATATAAGATACTACTGCAAGGTGATAATAACTAAAAAAAGGCTTATTGAAAATTAATGCCAAGGAGATGTAATTACAAATTACTGCTAATTATAATAATCAAGTTTGTAATGGATACTTGCAATTAAAATCCATTTGGATATTAATGTTAAATTTCTGATGCTCTGACTGTTGGTTATATATAACTTTTAGATATATAAAATGTAGCTTGTCTTAAATTTCTGTATTTTAAGAAATTCAGAGTTTATTTTTTACGGCTTTGTACTACAAGTAAAACAAAACTACTTGGTAGCAAGTGGGGTTATCCTTCCTATCACAACTTCGATGATACTTCTAAAGATGGTGAACAATTCCCACCAAATATTAGAAAAAAAAATGAATTATGGAATATTGCATTGATTGGTGATGAGAAATTAAAATACTATTCAACCATTACCCTAGATAAAATGTTTTACCTCATCAATACAAATTTCATTATTTCGATTTTGCAAGGTTCTTCACCAATTAAATTTTCTTAGTACTTACAAATATTAAATTTTGGTGTCCTTTGAATTTATAGTTTTAACCATTATTTTTTTTCAAATTATGTTGCATTAAAAAATGCATAAAACTTGCTAAAAAGCAAGTATTAGCAAATTATAGTATTTTTGCATACTATAGCTTAGTCAACATAGTTAATAAATAAATAATAAATACCCCCTCAAGGAGCTGCTTGCCACAGAGGTCTGACAGAAGCCTGTCAGTTTATACACCATAGTAGAAGGTCTGTGAGGATTGCAGGACAGCAGAAAACCAACACGAACATCCATGCCTTACCCAGGGCTTGAACCCAGGTTCCTTAAATCAGTAGCCAAGTGCACTAACCACATTTATATTTAATAATTAAATTGTAAATAATATATAAAGAGGTCCCTTTCAATATTGCTCAATGAAACCTGGCTGTAGCTCAGGATCAGGATAGGCCATGTTTGCAGAACAAAATTACACAATCTTGGACCTCTGTAGCCCATGCCTGCTTGAGGATTCTTTATGTTGTATGTACCATAATTATAGTACGATTAACAACATTGTCAAAGTAAATATCTCAAATATGCACTGACAGAATACAATCCATTTTCAGATAAACAAAAGTCAAATATTCCTGTTTTGCTAACTTGGGCCTGTTATAGTCGCAGTATAAGTACTCTGAATATGTGAATGTAACATAAGTTCATTTTCTGTTGTTTTGTGTTAGGTGTATATATAGGCATCAGCTCTGTAGAATTTTGTATTTAATGAGTTATATTTGGTTTAAAGAGTTAAATGATATATTTAGTAATGTAGGTATTTTAGATAAAAAGTAGTTGACATTGATAAATTTGTGTCATCATTGGTGATTGCTTTTTTGGAGCACTGTTAATTAGCATTTTAAGAACTTTGGTTGACTAAACTTATTTAACATATTCCAAGTGTATGTTTGTTGTACCCTCAAAACTACTACTCATTTCATGCACTATTGCTTTAGTTGCATCATAAAACCCTAAACAACTGTATCTTCAATAGTAAAAAATTTTTAATGCTTTTTGTGTAAAAAATATAGGAGACACATATCCTAGAAGCTATTATAAAATTGCCACTTGATAATATATTAAAGCTTCTTGAATAGAAAACAGTGGAAACATCAAAATCTTAAACATACGTTAATGTAAATGTAAAAAAGGACAATGTTAGTATACTACCACCTAATTCCAGAAGTAATAAAAAATATTCTCGCTAGAGCCGTAACTAGCTCTTTTTGCACCTGAGGTAAGAATAAAAAATTATGCCCCCCCCCCCAATATAGTTTCACAGCAGCCTTTTTCTGCACCCCCTCACCTTGTGCACCTGATGCTAGTGCCTCACTTGCCTCACCATTGTTATGGCCCTGATTCTCACACTCTTATCCATTTAGGATAATGTATTTCTAAATGGATAATGGTAAAGCTAGTGTATGTACTAAAGCTAAACCACCAGATACATATTATGCAATTATTGATGACCCAGATCACGGAAAAAATAATAGCCTTAATCATCTGGCTAAAATAAGTTCTTCGTTCTCAGTTGTTTCTGTTCCCCAAAAATTTGAAATGGCCATAAATTTCAGAACTCGCTTATTTCAAATTCCAGAATTAGATTACTCATAAAAAGTGAAAGAAGTAAATAAATTTCCTACTTCAATGGACACATAATTTTTATCATTTGACAATCTTACTAAAACCTCACCTAAAGCCCACAGAATTAAAGCTACCAAAAAAGAACACAGTATGCTGCTGCATACTGCTTATTGGTACAAAGGGCACAGAAATCCTTCAATACACTAGCAATTGGTTATTTTCCAAGATTAGGATTCTTTTTTTCATTATAAGAACTATTACACCATCATAAACACATGTTAATATGGCAAATATAAATAAAAATAAATTGTATAAAATGTCTGAAATAATTATGCAGTAGAAAGGAACTCAACAAGTTAAAGTTTTTTAAGACATATCATTTAAAGTTACATTCTGCTGTTTAATACTAAAATAATCAGATAACCTTATATTAAGTTTAGTTCAGGATGATATCTAAAACTTTTCTAAAAATTTCTGTTGCAGTGTATTATAAGAATAGCTAGAATTAATTATGTACAATAATATATCACATAAACATCACATAAAGTATTACAAGAGAATCTGGTATCAGGATTAGCAGAATATATATATATTCTTGCATCAGAATTCATGCTAACTCAGATTTCAAGACAAAAATCAATATTTTTATTCTTGAATTGTAAAACAATTATTGTTGTAAAAGTGATTTACTTGAAAAATTGTTCTAGTTAAACAAAAGTAAAAGTTTTAGTATGTTTGGCAATGAAAGTTTCACAACCATACTCTTTTATGTTTCATACATTTATTATTTATAGTGGAGGTATATATATATTTGTATATTGGTTAAAAAAGTGTAGTTCCTGATTCCAGATTGAAGTTAAAGAATAAATGGGAATCCAGTTAAAAATTAACTTCATAAAATACTTTTGGAAGGTCCAGTTTAATTTGAGAGAGAAAGCTGCCAACACATATTTGGAAAATCCAGATTTACAATATGAGAAAAGAAACATTCAAATCCGTAATTTATTGGCTTGTTGACTTGGTTACTGAACAAAGGGATCCAGGTTCAAGCTCTGGATAATGTATGAATGTTTTCTTTCTTTTGTTGTTGTCCTGCTGAGGTTCCCATTCCTCACATACCTACTTTGTGCCATATTCACAGGCTTTCTGATACCTCTATAGCAATCAACCTGAGAGGTAATTTGTTATTTTTTATGGCTATAGTCCATTTCTTTTGGGTACTTAGGAACAGTAACATGAAGCTTATTAGTTAACTGCCAATATTTTATATTATTCATTCAGTGTGATTTTGCTATACACGGTTTAACAATTCAGTTCTCTTTAATGGGTCAAATGAAGCAATCATATATTCTAAAGGATAGATTTTAAATATTGCAACTGGAAACTAAACTATTAAACATAGTCTGAAATTTGCAGTTTTAAAGAAAATATACTTTTTAGTCAATATAGATACTCAAGGTTATAGGCAAAGTGGAAGCATTGGTTAGGAACAATAGAAATTCAGCTATTGAATACTTTTGTTTTACATTTCCTCAAAATAATATACTCTAGGTGTGCTATGTGACTCATAATAAAAAAATGCAAGGATTTGAGAGACTTTGAAGATATAAGCAACAAAGAATATTGGGGAAAAAAACAGTATATATAAAGTAGCCAAATAAAATTATATTTCTACCTTTAAGTTGCATATGTATTTTTCAATTTAGAAACAAATCAAACTAAACCATAGTTAAGAATTTATGTGAGAAAACAACAAATGTAGAACCAGGTATACTTTACAGTCTCTAGAATTATGATTTTGTATAAAGTTTGTTCAAATTGTTTGCATGTCAGAAGTTAAATGTTTCCAATACATTTTGGAAAAAGAATTAATTTTAAGTGTGCTGAAAAGAATTCTTTATATATTATTAATACAGGGATACCATATTTGGTGCAACTAAAATGGATGTTTCTGTAAGGATGCTAAAGTTTTGCTATAGAAGATATTTTCGTGTATTCTAGGCATATTCATTTTCACAAGACAATGGATCCAAAGATTAGAAACCAAGATATTCAAAAGAAATGTAAAATTTCCATGCAATGTACAATTATATATAACATTCCATATTTTTCCCTTTTCAAGACAATGCTGGTTAATTCGGCACCAAAATGTTTGTCAGGATGTTATGATGTTTTTGCCACATGAATGAAAATGCTGGTGACATGAAAAACAAATAAATGTTATACTTTCCAAAAATCTGACTTGATTCAATTTTAAAATCATAAAATAAGCAGACAACTCTTGAAAATAAAGATGTAGTAATCTCTGTTAGACAATATAAATAAAAACGAAAATGCTTCAATAGAATTTATAAGATAAACTTGTAAGAACAATAAAGGGCATCAGTAACAACTAGAAAGAGTAAAATAAAAGGAAATTAAAGATTTCTTCCAAAGGAAGAAATTACAGCAATGATTCCTTAATTAAAATAGCTATATATAAAATTTCATAAAAAGTGATAAAAATTGGAAGATTGTTGGAAAATGAATACAAAATATTACATAATCCAGTTTTTTTCGGCACATCAGTATTTCTTTCATTTGAGTAAAAATCTGAGTACTTCCCAAGTACATTGAATCCTCCATTGGAGATGTGACAAATGCACTATAACAAGCAAGTAAAGACCAGATAATCACTTTGGCACAGGAACACCACACAAAGGATAGGTGCAAAGACACCATGAAATAAATACCTGTGGTGATTAGAGGATAAATATTAATGTTCCATTATTACCTTTAACAATGTTTTTTATATGTTAGCAACATAACTTTTCATGAAGCATATCAAAAAAGTGCAAAAAGTGAAGCATATCAAAAATACTTGGATAAAAATGTTACATCTGAACTTTCAAAACAATAAGCAGTTCTGTGTGTTGAAATACTTCTTTGAAACACTAAATTTTAAATGTTAATTGGTGTCCTATATTTCAACATAAATTCATGAGAAATATTGATTAGTAATGCCTATGTATCAATTATTTGTGATTTAGATTTTATTAATATCATAAAGTATGCATGCATTTTGGTCATGGCTGCCATAAAGCCACCATTTCCCTTTCGGCATGAAGAAAATTATTCTACTGATAGCCCAAGCACACTCTCAAAAAAAAAATAATAGAATAGAATTAACTTTTTTTTCTATTACCTCTCTATTATCCCATACATTTTAGATAGTGCCATCTATAATCGATTGGGAATGGCAACTTCCAATGCTGCTTTGAATAATATGTAAATGAAAAAGTCAGTCATGAGCTCAAGGTGTTATTAATGAAATAATCAACCAATAGTAAATACACATAGTTTACTTTTGACACAGAAGTCTACAATAAACTCTGTGTATTCACTATTGATTGATTATTTCATAAATAATGCCTTGAGCATTATTTTCTTATTTACATCTTATTCAGAGCAACATTGGAAGTTGCCATTCCTGATCATAGATCGTACCATCTGTGGCATGTGAGGGATGACAGATATAGTCAGATTAGCGGAAGGATGACAAACCAATTCTAGTTCAGTGGTTAGAATTCTCTGGCATGAATCTGGAGAGACATGGGTTCAAGTCCCACAAATTGGCAAACTCATTTTTTCCATAAAACCTATTTAATGATTTGATTTCTGTATCAACAGTAGACTCTGTGTATTTACTACAGTTGGTGTAATTCATTCCAGCTCAGTCAAGTCACCTTCTCCTCCCCCCCCCCCCCGAACTTTTTTTATCTTTGCCTAACTCGAATAATTTCCTTCATCTCCAAATACAGTGAAATAAATATATAATTAAGTCTTTTCAAATGAGTTGAAATTTTAAAATCTAATTATAAATATTTTGCAAACAGAATGTTTTTAATGTTTTTACTATTTGTATTATTTTACTTAAGTATAGAAAAATTTATTTTTGCCCAATAATATGGCAAGAGGATGATTTAATTTATGTGACTTATGGTCTGCTATATAATAATTTGATTGGCTTCTGGCCAAAGAAAGTTGGACATCTCTAACATGCAGTTATAACAGTGAGTGTGATAATCCTGAATATTTTTAAACATTTTGTGAACTTCCATTACTATGAAATTTTACATTGCAGAGTATTGCATGGCATTTTTTATTGTGTGATGCTTCCACGAAAAACATTTGTTTCACTCTTCTGACCCACAATTACAATTATATAACGAGAGGAATGTTTTCAAATGATGAACTGAGTGTTCGTAAATGCCATATTACACTTTCATCTTATCTTTTGAAATTTAGTTTAAAAGAAGTTTTATTTAAATTGAACATGCTTTCTTTAAAACATAGATAATAAGACAAATGTATAAATTTTCATATAATTAGCAAGCCAAAATTCAAAAGAACAAATTTTGTTTCAAACCAAAGTTCAACACAACCTTTATTAGTAATTATAGACACCAGGTACAAGGTATTCTTTAAGAATACCACTTAGAACTAACAAGTATTTAAACTTATGAGATTTTCATTTGAAAAACCATAATCTGTGGTTGCTATTTTTAATTCAAATAGTACTACTTTAAGTAAATTGTGCTAATATTTTTATAATTGCTACCAAGGGAGGATTTGAACTTTTATCAGCCTGAACTATTGTATTTTTAGTCAAGACAAAGAGTTTACTTAAGAGTTGTTAAAAGAAGGTTACTGGTTCATTGACTAGAGAACCTACTTTTGATTAATTAAAATTCTACTCTTAAAAAATTTAAAATATTTCGTATAATATTACTTTATCACAAAAGACCTGATTTTTGAAAACATGCAAAAAAAGTTTGCACATGGCAGATTTAAATGAAAGGAATACTTACTGTCATTAAGGCATGAAAGATAAAGTCAAAAACCTATGTACATACATTTTTCTATATAATGTACACGCTAAATGTTACTCTAAAATCTCTATGACAAGAAGAATCTGAAACAGGAGACTGGCTACTTAGCCTTGAGCATGCATTAATATGAAGAAGCCTACTGGAAGATAACCTTGCACATCCTCTTCATGATGTACTGGGCTTTTCTCACTAAACACACTCAGCAAAATATGCCTCTCAAGCTCCAGTGCATCAAATAATTAAATGGTCCACACTGTTCTGCTGAGATCCTTGTTGAATACTCTGGAGTGGAAGTCTAAAAAGAGCGGCAGTGGTAAAACATTTACTCTAACTCAAATGCTGGATTCAAAGTGTTGAGGGTCTGCACCTTGTTTTACTATTTGTGAGATTTTAATGTTATTGTTGTTATTATTGTTATGCGATAGGTGTGAATGACCTGATTTACTCTTAATAGCATGCTGATGAGTAGTTATTTTTAGATTAGCCTTATTAGCTTCCCTTGAAGATCGAATAGGGGAACGTGGTTTGTAGTTTCCAACTCTGTAAGTAACTACAGAAGCATGATCCAACTTTCCTGGAACAACTGACAATTTATCACTTACTTTTCTTCGTCGAGACCTTTGCTCAACTTGAGTATCAGGATCACCGTCATGATAGAGTTCTGGATCTTCAAGAATTTTGCGCTTTGCAACTGTTAGCTTCATTGCAAAATCAATTAGAGCATCACATAACTTTTGTGCTGAGTCACAATTCTTTTCATTATTATTCACACCATTGTTTAACAGATCTTCCATTCGTAGCAGAGTGAGATCATGACGTTGATGAGCTTCTACTACTGGAAGGGTAGGTTCTGTACATATTGTTTCATGAATAGCATTGTTTTGTGTTCTTAGTGTTATGTCCTGACAGTTGCTGTTATGTCTCTTCAGCCCATTATCATGTAACTTACTGTTTTGACGTTTTACCATTATGTCCTGGGAGTTGCTGTTTTGTCTTTTTACACTGGTATGATGTTTAGAGTTTTCAGATTTCTGATCAGATGACAGTTTTCGATGAGCCTTTTCTGGTCGTTTGGGAAGAGCAAATTTTCCGACAACAGGATCAAAGTTGTCTGAGATTCCATCACTTGCCAAGAATACAAAATCACCTTGTTCCACGATAGTCATGGCTACAGTTAAATTATTCAGCTCAGGATTCTGTCCATCCACTGGTCCCAAAGCACCAAGTGCATCTCGCATATCCCTCATGGAATGAATATCATGAGAACCTGAAAACCCATAAAGTATTAAATGTTAACATAATTGCATTATTTTAGCTTTATAAAACATAAACAGAAAATTAAATTTTTTAGTCTTAATGTATCTTATGAAAATTGTGAAACTAATGGGGTTTTTCTTACGTCTATATTATCATTGAAGTAATGAAGATGTAAGAAAATAGATGTAGATAATAAACAAGGTATTGAAATCTGGACTTCACACAGTGTACTTTTACATAATGCCTATATTCTAAATTAGAAAAGGAGCTTAAGTTTATCAAAAATTATCTGTTTAGACTTGTTCAGTTACAACAAGATTAATTACTTAATTTTTTTTAAATTATTATTTTATTATGAAATATGATTATCAAATCTGGTCCCAGGTTTTTTGTCTCCCTGTTCTTCATAGGCTTAATATCTCAAGTTATATGTTTTCTATGAATGTATCCCCCAAGTACAGAACAATTGAGTGCCACAGCTGGGTGGCTCAATACTACTGCTTGCAGCACCACCTTTAGCAGCTGGCCATAATTCTCATTTTCCCACTAACTTTCAAAATGTGTGGACATCTTACTTTGGAATTCTTCTATTATTTTCCTCTTATATTGACTTTTACAAAAAGTATGAAATGGAAAATGCATTTATTAAGATTATATAAAAATACTATAAAATAATCTGAAATTAACTGCTGGAATTTTGAAAAAACATACCAGTCTGTTTAATTGTAAAATAATTATATTATTTGGAACAAAACTAGTTAAGCAATGCTCAGCAGGAGTGCTAACATTGCTTTTGTGCTACGATGGGATTATATGGAAGTCATCTATCTGTGCTAGCTACTTAATCTGTGCCCCAAAGTAATTTGGGCATCCGAATGCAGCTGAATTGCATATATCATTCAGCTGCATTCAAATGATATAGACATTCTAAAGTTACTAATGTCTTGAATCTCAAAAAAGTCTGTTTTCATTCATTTCTTTTGAGTAGAAACATACATTATCTTTCAGTTTAATTTACCAAAGATTTTTCTTGATATTATAAGGTTATTTCATTCATTGTGTTGTTGTTTTTTTCCTTTCATATTTCAAGAACATTCTGTAATAATTGCATTCATGACTGTGTTAGAATAGGTAGATTAACATCTGTTGGAACTTAAGACTATATATAGATTTACTTATTTGTGAGTAAATATCCTAATATACCATGTCTTCATCCAAGGAGGTTGCAGCTTTGTTGGAACTTTTTTCCTTTTATATTAGTGGATGCCAGATAGGGTAAGAGAATTCCTTGCACATCATTTATGGTGCCATTTGTTGACTATTAGTAATCCTTCACCCTCTTATGAGACATACACCAAAGAGCCAAAACATTATGACCACCTGCCTAATATGATGTTGATCCTCCATGTGCCGCCAAAACAGCTCTTACCAAGCGAGGCATGGATGCTATAAGATTTCTAAAGGTGTCTTGTATCTGGTACCAACATGTTACCAGCAGATCCTTAAACTCTTATAAGTTATGTGGTTGAGCCACTGCAGATCGGATATGCTGTTCCAACACAAACCACAGATACTCGATTGGATTGATGTCTGGGCAATTTAAAGGTCAGGGCAATACCTGGAAGTCTTCCTCATATGTTCTGCAAATCATTCTCAAACAATTTGGGCAGTGTGGCATGACACATTATCCTGCTGAAAGAAGGCACTACCAGAGAGGAATACAGTTGCCATGAAAGGATGTACCTGGTCAACAATGATGTTTAGGTAGGTGGTAGAAGTCATAGTTTCCTGCACATAAATGACTGGACCCAGGTTTCCCAACAGAACATTGCTCAAAGATTACACTTCCTCCACTGGCTTGTTTTCATCCCACAGTGCATCCTGGTGCCAACACTTCCCTGGTAAACAATACACAAGTACCTAGCTGTTCACATGGAACAACAATGAATGAGGTTCATTGGACCAGACAACCTTCTTCCAGTGAGTTTCCTCAATTTGTCTAACACTCCTTAATTTCATAAAAAAATCTCAATTTTCACAACTCACCTATATTTTACCAAGTGGATTCGAATTTTGCCAACTCACCGTAAGTTTACAGAACAAATTGCAATTTTTACATCTTCCCTGAATTTGCCAAGTCACTTCGAATTTTATCAACTCTCCTTAATTGCACAAGAAAGACACAATTTTCACAACTCCCCTGTATTTTACCAAATGGCTTCGAATTTTGCCAACTCCCCTAGATTTTGCCAAGAGTTCTTGGTTTTTCCAACTCTCCTTAATTTCACAAAACCAATCCCAATTTTTACAACTCACCTGTAATTTACCAAGTGATTTCCAGTTTTGCCAACTTCCCTAGATTTTGTAAAGTTTTCTTGATTTTATAAACTCTCCTTAATTTCACAAAAACAATCCCAATTTTCACAACTCGCCTATATTTTACCAAGTGGATTCAAATTTTATCAACTGCCCTAGATTTTGCCATCTCGCCAAAATTTTGCAGAAAAAAATCCCAATTTTACATCACACCTGTTTTTTGTAAAGCCACTCTGAATTTTGCCAACTCCCCCAAGATTTTCCAAATTTCCTAGATATTGCTAAGCTGCCTCGATTTTGCCAACACACCATAATATTACAGAAAAAAAGATTGCAATTTTTACATCTCACCTGAATTTTGTCAACTCTCCACGATTTTGCCAAGTCACTACGAATTTTGCCAACTGCCCCTAGTTTTTGCCAACTCTCCTAGATTTTGCCAACTCGCCATAATTTTACAGAAAAAAAATCCTAATTTTTACATCTCGCCTGAATTTTGCCAACTCTCCACGATTTTGCCAAGTCACTCCAAATTTTGTCAAGTCACTCCGAGTTTTGCCAACTCCCCAAGATTTTACCAAGTCATTCTGAATTTTGCCAACTCACCTGTTTTTACTAAGTGGCTTCGAATTTTGCCAACTGCTCTAAATTTTGCCATCTCTTCATTTTCCAAACTGCCTTAGATTTGCCAAGTTGCCTCGATTTTTACAACTCCCCTTAATTTTCCCCCAAAAAAATTGCAAATTTTCACAACTCATCTAGATTTTACGAAGTCGCTTCGAATTTTGCCAACTCCGAGTTACTTTGGGGGAGAGCCTCCCCCTATCCCCCCATGGCTATGCCCCTGCCTGGATGATAGTGGTGAGATGGATGCAATGGGGCCTTGGAAGATTGCCAGAGGCACACATGCTCATTTGGACTCCAGCAGAGCATGGAGGTTCTGGAGATGACATGGTTGTGGGTCCGCATGCCGAACCTGTCGATCCAAATGGTCCCACAAGTGCTTTATGGGATTGAGGTCAGGCGATTTCGCCAGCCAAGGGAGAATGGTGACATTGCTGTCGTGTTCCTGGAACCAGTCACGCACCACCTTAGCGATATGGCAGAGCTCATTGTCCTGTTGGTAGACACCATCACCACCAGGGTAAACATCCAACATGAAGGGATGCATGTGGTCAGCAAGGATGGACAAGTAGCCATTGGCATTCAGGGACCCATCCAGTGGTCCCAGTGGTCCCAGATCATACCAGGAAAACATTCCCAGACATGCACACTGCCACTCCGGCCTGTACTTGACTGACAAGCGTGTCCGGGTGTTGGTTCTTGTGTGTCTGATGCTGTATCCACCACTGCCCATCACTTTTGTGGAGTAGAAACCTTGATTCGTCGGAGAAGGCAACCTTTTTTCATTCTCCCACTGTCCAAAAAAGGTAGTCCCATGCAAACTGCAGGCATCATTGCCGATGGACCTTAGTTAACATGGACGCCTTTACACAGCATCGACTCTGGAGACCCATGAGTAAAAGGGTTCGCTCTACTGTTATTGGAGACATGTACCTGGGTGCCCCAGCGTTCATTTGAGTGGTCAATTGCTGCACTGTTGCACGTCAATTGCCCTTTACCAGTTGATGGAGGCAACGTTCTCCTCTGGGATCGATGGCCTTTGGGGCTCCACAGTTATGACGTCTGGAGATACTCGGTTTGCCAGTGGTCCATTCTTGGTACACCCTTATTACAGCACCTTGCGAATAGCCCATGAATGTTGTTTCTGAGATGCTTCCACTCTTGGCGCGGTAGCCGATTATCATTCTTTTTTGAATGCCCATCAAATCAATACCTCTGCTGTGATGCCCCATCGTTCACTTTTGCTTTACCTTAACCAGTTTTGTTTAATTTACGTTATATTTATCATTTTGGGGATATTTATTTCCTTTTCGGCATCACAGCACTCGTTTTCAAGTTTCTAGGAGTTGCGTACGCGCAACTCCGAACTTCCGACCGTAACCGTTAAAGCGCGTGCCAAGGACACGCCCCCTCTTGCGTCATAGCTTGCATCCTTCGTCATTGTATGCAAATGTCTTTCCCGGCATGCGCCGGCCCATTGTCAAAACCGTGACCTGCAAGTCACTTAGAGCACTAAGCACTTGAGAGAAGCACTTGAGCACTTGAGAGCAGAGTTGTAGAGAGAGCAGAGAGATGTAGTAAGGTGCGTAGCACAGTGCGTGTAGCACAGATTTTAGTTTCTTCATTGATGTCTTGGTGAGTTAATTATTTTGGAAATAAATCTATTTTGTTTTGTTACAAACTTTTGAGTCTATAGTTTTTTTATCTTGAGCAACGCTAATTTAGGATCTCTTTTACATTAACTCTTATTTTGTTAAGAATCATTTTTGACTCTTACTTATGAACGCTCGCTGGCATTTGAACCCTAAATCAACTTATTTTACATTTTGGCAATTTGTTAATTATTGCCTGGCGCCCGTCTAAGCTATCCGGAGCATAAAACTTAAAATATTTTGAATTTGTTTGGAGCGTTACACTGCCCATTGTGATCACATTATACACTATGGCTCATCTGTCCTGGCTGGCTGCTTATATCTTTGTGTGGTTGACCTTGTCGTGCACTCTGTGACCCACCTGGGCGGGTACACTGTGATTCCATGGTGGTCATATTATTCTGATACAACTGTGTATATAGCTGTTTCAAATGTTAGTGTTTATAAAAAAAAGTTGTTTAATGTCAATAAAATTAAACAAGTATTGAAATTTTCTTTTATACATGCTTTAGAATATGTTTAATGAAATGTTAATGATACTTAAATTTATCTTATCTGAGTGTTCAATGTCTAAAGTATATAAATACTCGCTTTTTTTGACTGGTTGTTTCAGTTGTTCAGATCTTAATGATATCTTCAAGATACATGCATCAGGCAAAACATAATGTCCTTTGGAAATTAGATATCATAAATTTATTTTATGATGCCATAAAGTGTCAGAAGAATGCAATATTTCTTGAATAGATAAATAAATGATATAAACTAATTACAACAGCTCAATATACTTTTACAAGAATAGATTAATTATCACAATTTCGGATATATTTATATCCATTGGATTAAAGGTGATATTAAAACAAAGATTTTTTTTAACCTTTAATATCATCTTCAGTGTGGTGATGGAAATAAATACATCCAAAATCGCAATAATTGAATAGTCTTGCAAAAGTATAAGTAAGCTGTAATTAGTTTATACAATTGATATATATGTTCAAGGAATAATGCATTCTTCTGTACACTTTATGGCATTATGGAACAAATTTATCCCATCTATGTTCCAAAGAACAATATAATTTTTCATGTGTTATCTTGAAGACATTATTAATATATGAACAATTGAAATGACTTCTGTACCAGAATAAAATGAAACTTTGTATGCTCATTATATTAAAATTTTAACTTTAAAGTTATGTATCCATCTTCTGTTTATAAGACCTTTCATTTTTTGCTTGCTTCTTAACACATTTCCTTGATGTTTTTGATTCTGGTTTAGTGATTTAGAATATCATCATCATCATTAAGCAGCCATGGTCTACGGAGGTCCAACCAGACAGCGCAGTTTAATTCTCCAAGCATATCTGTCCTGAGCTACATCTGCTGCATCTGGCCACTGCACACCAATTCTAACAAAGTCCTGTTTGACATTGTCTGCCCACCGCATCCTAGGTTTCCCCCTCCTTCTGAGGCCTCTAGGAACACTGTTCATAACCCTATTCGCCAATCTATAATTATCCATATGGGCAACATGGCCAAACCAGTGGAGTCTCTCTCTGCACAATATGCTGCTTAACGGAGGTTGCAGACTCATTTGCCTAACCTCATCATTAGTTACAAAGTTAAACCACCTAATACCCAAGATACTGCGTAAGCATCTAGAATCAAATGCATCTAGTTTCCTGTTATCTTGTTTACACAGCATCCAAGTTTCACTACCATAACTAAGCCTAGAAAGAACCAAACTATTATACAGTCTAATTTTAATCTTTAGGTGTATACGCCTATTTCTCCACAATCTCCATAGATTCTTAAAAGTCCCGGCAGCAATACCTATTCGTCTGTTAATCTCATGCCGCACATCACCAGTATCTGTTACATAGCTCCCAAGGTAATTAAACTGTGACACCTGCTCAAGACTGCAACCATTCAGATTAACTGAATCACAACCTGCCTGACCAATTTTCATCACTTTAGTTTTCTCTCTGTTTATAACCAAACCTACTCTACTACCAGTCTCATCAACAGCTCGAATGAAAGAGTTCATCTCATCAACATCATTTGTCGAAAGGGCTAAATCATCAGCATAATCTAAATCAAAAATTTTTGTATCTTCAGCCCATTTAAGGCCAAAATCTTTCCCTTGAAGTGAATTTCGCATCAACAACCAAACTAAAGAGAAAAGGAGACAAAATGCACCCTTGTCGAACACCAGAAGTAATGCTAAACCAATTGCTACAAGACTTAACAACTCTCACACACACCTCAGCGTTATTATAGAGAGCTTTCATTATGTTAACTAACTTGTCTGGTATACCATATGATCTCACAATCAACCACAAATTATGATGATCAACAGAGTCGAAAGCCTTTTTGAAATCAACAAAGCTAGCAACCAAAGGTTTCTGAAACTCTAAACATTTCTCAAGAATCTGCCAAGTGAAAATATCTGATCCACACATCCCCTACCACTTCCGAATCCATATTGCTCATCACGCAATTGACTGTCAACCAGATTCTTAATTCTATTAAGCACAATCATGGAAAGAACTTTCCCTGGAACAGAGAGTAGGCTGATACCCCTATAGTTATCACAAGAACTGAGATCAACTTTTTTGAAAATAGGGATAATATTGGCTCTGGTAAAATTCTTAGGAACCATGCCTTTATCATAAAAGATATTCAAAATTTCAGTCATCCAAGTGGTAAGAGAAACATTCTCAGCTCTAAGCATTTCCGTAGTAATTTCATCTACCCCTGGGAATTTATGTAGTTTAAGTTTAGAAATAGCCAAAATAATAACTTCAGATTGTGTTATAAGGCCAACATTAAAGCCAGTAATGCATCTATCATCATTACAAACAATGGGAGTAGAACTAACCACATTGTTCGGAACATCACTGAAATGCTCAGCCCACCTAGCCATGGCAGAATCCTCCCCTTCTATAACCTTACCTTGTTTATCCTTCAATCCCTGCATACCTGTCCGTTTTCTACCACACAAAACATTAACTATCTGGTACAGCTCTCTGCTGTTGTGCTGTCTAACTGCTTCCTCGGATTTGTCCGCCAAACCATCAAGCCAAAGTTTCTTATCAGCAGCTAACTGATCTTTTACACGTTTATTAAGTTCTCTATAATGCTTTCTATTAGGACTAGTAG
The DNA here is from genome assembly GCA_038380435.1 of Ryuthela nishihirai. Taxonomy (NCBI): domain Eukaryota; kingdom Metazoa; phylum Arthropoda; class Arachnida; order Araneae; family Heptathelidae; genus Ryuthela; species Ryuthela nishihirai. The sequence continues at coordinate 64,133,935 of JAWZYU010000019.1, read as the reverse complement.
GGTATTGATTAAGGACATTCCTGCAGTTCTTTCTTTCCAAAATAAGCTCAAGTGCCTTATCACTCAGATAATTCTGCCTTTTCTGCTCCTTTTTTCCTAAAAGAGTACTGTTAGTGTCCAAAAAAGCCTGTTTAAAATGATCCCATTCTTCCTCAACTTCAGTAGTAAGCATACCATGACTGTCATAATGACTAAGTAACCTATCATGGTAAGCTTTGGCTATAACTGGATCTTTCAGAGCTTCAGTATTAAAAGTAATTTTTTAACCCTAGCATAACACTTGTTAAGTTTAAGTTGCAAGACACTTTTAACAAGGTAATGGGCAGATCCAATTTCAGCTCCCCTATGTGACCTGATATTCCTAACAGAACTAGCCCATTTGCTGTTAATTAATACGTAATCAATCATATTCTTATGCAGCCCATCAGGTGAAATCCATGTGTACGTATGTATGTCGTGGTGTTTGTAATAAGTGTTAGTTATTCTGAATCTATTGAGTTTACTTACCTGTAGGAGACGTTGCCCATTGCCATTGCAGCTACCAATACCAAAAGGGCCTATTACTCCTCCCCAAAGGTCAGAGTCACTACCAACTTTGGCATTGAAGTCACCTAGAACAAGGGTAATATCTCCTTTCTTGACAGAATTCAAAATATCCTAAAGTTGTCCATAAAACCTATCATTCTCATCGGCATCCTCAGTGAGGGCATAACAGCAGATAACATTCAAGTCTTTAATGCTTGTCTGAAATTTTGCTGTAAGAAACCTTTCATTAATGCACTCATATCCTAGAAGAGCATCACTAGCATGTCTACTGAGCAGCAGACCCACCCCTTGGTGATGCTTTCCATCCTCCCTCCCTGTAAAGAGAAATTTAAAGTTATTTTTAAGTATCTCACCTTTACCTGTCCATCTGGTCTCTTGCAAGCCTAGAATATCTAGGTTATAGTGCTGGAATTCCTGCGTGAGGACATCAAGAGAATAATCTCTATGTAATGTCCTCATGTTCCAAGTTCCTGCAGAGAGAAAATGATTAGTAGGATTTTTAAAGAAATTAGGTTTATTGAGATTGGTAGGGCCAACAATATCAAACAGCCCCCTGATCGCAGGCATGAGGCAAAGACCTGTTCCTCCTCTGCTAAAAGCTGAAGTCACCGATGCTGGTAGGAACTTCAGGCACCACCTTTTCAAGTGGACTTTTTCAAGAGCCACATGGCCTGCCTGAGACACATTACTCCAGTTTAGGCTTGACGATGCCCAACTAGCTAAGTAAGGTTCAGGTACCTGCGATGGCCTCTGATTAGGATTATCCACCAGCTGATATAAGGTATCCCATGACTCTGTTCACTTAGGGCTATTGAACATTAATTAATAGATTCTGAAAAAAAATCATCGCCGCCACGGCGGGAATTGAACCCGCATCTCTCCAGATTGATGCCAGAGAATTTTTTTCACTCTGGCATGAATCTGGAGAGATGCGGGTTCGATTCCCGCCGTGGCGGCGATGAATTTTTTTCAGAATCTATTAATTAATGTTTGATGTCTATCTTAACAGGGAATACTGTGCATTCACTTTGGATTGATTTTTAGAATATATTTGTTTTTTAGAGTAATATTTACCATTTTGATGAATTACTATGAAAATAAATAGTTTCCGTAGTAGCCTTTTTTCAGTTTTATCTCACACAACTTCTTGTCATTTCTTACATTTTGACTTGATGAAAACACTAAGTAGATACATTATACCTAAAATGATGAGATAGATAAACATTATTCCCACCCTATTTAATAAAATTCTAAATGTCCTTGTAAAGAAAGATTTCGTTTTTGGTAAGTCAAAGAAATAGTACTTCAGCTGTTGCAAAATATGGCATTACTTATGCTCTTCAATGATATACATTAAGTGGTATATCTGCTACAATATTTTCTTGATAGCTTCATCCTATAGTTGTAATTACAGAAAAATGTCAAACAGACCCTTGTTAGAATTGGCCTGCAGTGACCAAATGCACCAGCTGTAGCTCAAGAGAGATATGTATGAAGAACTAAATTACACAATATGGATGAATCTTTGTAGCACATGGCTGCATTAGGATTATTTATATATGTATGTAAAGTGCTTAATTATGATGCACATAGCAAAAAATAAACATCCAAAATCATTGAGAATAATAATTTTTTTCACGAGAAACCTTGTGAAACAGCCAATATTTTTGCATTTAAAGAGATGTGAACATAAAAAATAAAAGTGCTGAGTCCGGTTTTGTCACTTTTGTTAACCATTTCTATTTAAACCTATATTTGGATCTTCTATGTGATCAAAACCTGTAGGAAAAAGCCAAAGGAAACTTTGAGCAATGTATATGGCTCTTTTAAACAGATATCTTAATATAAATTAGCTGTAAAGTGATAATTTGATAGCAGTTATAGAATAGATAATTGTAATTTATAGAAATAATAACCTCGAAATGTTTTTATATTGTAGAGAAAATATGCACAAACCACAATACTTAACATCAACACAAAGAGGAACAAAAAATTATATCTAAACAAGTTCATTTTAGACCTCATGAAGCATTCTATTTTTTATTTAGGAAACTTGCTAAGATATATTTATATCAAAGTAAATGCATATAAAATGACATGTTAAAAATATTTGCCTCTACTTCACTTTTTTTTAATATGAAAAAATATAGAGAACTTACCCTGTGTTATCTCTCTTACTCCATGTTTAAGGCTATATACATATGCAAGGCTATCACCAACATTACAAGTGCAAACTATGAATTTGTCAGAATTTCTTAGCTGGCAAACTACTGCAGCACATAGTGTTGTTAGTTGACCATCTTCTTGAAGGATTAGATTGTGGGCAGCATGGAATGAACGTAACAGACAAACAAAAACATCCTGTAGAAATGAAAAATCAAAAGTAAATTTCTCAATATTGTGTTCAATCAGTAATTAAATAGAAAAAATACCAATTTAACTGCACGGTCATTTTTGGTAATAAAAATGCCTTTATAAGATTTTTATGAAATATCAAGGGGAAAAAAATCGTTCAAACAAAAGCTCATAATTCTTAAAATCATCATCATCCTCAAGCAGCCATGGAGGTCCAACCAGACCATACAATTTAGTTCTCCAATCACATCTGTCCACTGCACACCAATTCTAAAAGATCCTGTTTGACATTGTCTGCTCACCACATTCTAGGTCTCCCCCTCTTTCTGAGGCCTTTAGGCACACTATTCATAATCCTATTCACTAATATCCTATTCACTGCTTATATAAATATAAGGCATCTTGGATATTCATTGTACAAATCTTCAAAAGGGGGAGTTAGTTATAGCCCAATAATTTCGTCAACTACTTGAACAATTCATTGAAATGTTTTGTAACAGATCGATGAGCTATGCATTTTTTTTCCCTTTTCGAGCCCCTGGTAAGGCATGGATGTATGTGTCGTTTTTCTGCTGAGGTCCTGCCATCCTCTCAGACCTTCTATGTGGCATATAAACTGACAGGCTTCTGTCAGACCTCTGTGGCAAGCAGCTGCTTGAGGGGGTATTTATTTATTTTATTATTTATTATATTGTTATTCAGTCCTGACACCAGTCTGTTCTCAACAGAACAACTAGTTGTGAAAAACTGAATGATTTTAATATTGCACAGTTTCCACATATTGTGTTTATGCAAAACACAAATGCATCATAGTGCATATGAGAAATATAATCATAAAGTTTATTGATATTTAGAAAAAAACAACAACCAGAAACCTGATTAAATGTATTAGGTATTCAGAAAATCATTTCATTTCAAATATGGATCTTCAAAAAATCAGTGCTATAGCATGATATAGCAAAAAATGCAATAATGATAATAGTGTGGTATGCCTTTCTGACACTTATTAGAAATGAAAATACCTTGTCTTTTATGTCCATAAGATTTGCCAATATGATTACATTTAATATTTTTCTCTAATTTTGAAAATTACAAGAGCAGCTATGCATTCCTAATACTTCTGATTGCTTTCTTTGCTACCATGTTCCATTTACCACTGTCAAAAAATATATGTTTTGCATAAATGCACGTACTTGGTTATGTGAAGTTAAATGGAAATATTTTAACAAGTGTTTAAAAAAAATTCATTAGAATATTTTTCTTTATCTAAATATAGTAATATTTAGCTATAATTCTAAATATTCTTGGAATAGTATTTGGTATGTAGATTATATTAGGATATTGCTGTGCTTGCATGTAAACATCAGTGGTATCATTTCTGTAACTAAGTGTTCTATACTGAATATTTATTTTAATTCTGATTGTATCATAAGAATTTAACATATTGATTTTTTAAAGTCAAACAATAAGTTCAAAATTTCTTATTTCATGTCAGAGTGTTAGTAATGCACCAGACTTGTAATCTGTAGTTCCCAGGTTTGAGTCCCATTAGGGCTAGTGTTGAGATTTATCTCTGCTAAACCTGCATCCTGCACTCAGTCAGAAAGGTGGGAATGATGGACTTGGAAAGCTTACCATCCATCTGATGGAATGTAAAGCTGTGGCTCTATGTTCAGGAGAGCCATACTTTGTGTATGTTAAAGAACATGCTAAATGGCCTTGACAGGTGCCTTCTATCTGTCTCCTAAAAGCTCTCCAGTGGGCTTCTTCTGCCAACCTTCTTCCCCCAACCTTCTCTGATCCCTTGTGGTCCTTGTGACCTGGCTATTTGCTCATTTTTGTGCAAAAGTTTCTTTCAAAGGTAAAGGAATTCAACCCACAGATGCCTGCATGAAGAATTTTTTGGGTTTTGGTGAGCTGGAATGATGTTATTCTTTGCTTGCCCTCTTCATTTAAGGTTGGAAGCAGTGCGATCCAGGTTTCATCACCAGTCACTATGTGTTGCAGGATGCCATCATTTTGTTTCATTCATTGCAGAATTCCTTGTCAGGGATCCACATATCTTTCAGGTCATTAGTCAGTTGTCTAGCCATCTTTGGGACATTCTGTGGAACTGCATGTCGTGAATGATATAGTGAGCTGAACTGTGGCTGATGACAGCCACTTTATCCACTGTAATGCAATGGTTTTCCCCAGACCTGGGGCCAAGAGATTTGATTTCCTTTACAGTATAACATTATTCTCCTCCATTTTAGAGGTCTTCAAAACATTTCTTTAAAAATGGGTGAAATATGAGCTAAGTTTACACCTGCTGCAGCAATCAACATGCATTACTGTACTGGAAATTTATATGGCAATGAATTTTTCCCCTTTGCTAACCAAAACATTTTTGACAGAATGCTATTCCTCCTTTGTGAATGCCATCTTGCACTGCTTTTCTGATATCATGCAGCCCATGTTGCCAGATCTATCATACACAGTATTGCTGATGACTTACTGTGCCTAAAGTTGCACACTATAGATCCTCAACTCTTTTTCCACTTTTAAGGTTTCACTTGACACAAACTTATACATTTTAGAAGTTTGTTGCAAATTTCCATAATGATTATTTCAATATTAGATAAATATGAATTATTTTTATGAAACAGGATAATTTATTATTAAATATTCCAGCTTCCATAACTCTTTACGTACTGAATTAATTTTTTTTAAAATATAGATTTAAATAGATTTATGATCTTTATCTTCAGTCACAGTTTTCCATTAAATGCATATTTCAGATGTTAACTCATTGTATTACTGTACCAAACACCTTTATTCGCTTCTACATTGGCATGCAATATGAGTTTTCTGTACAGTTATATGCTGATTTATCATAAATCAAGTTTTCATGGGGCAATGGGAAGAGGGCTTAATATCCCAAAGTTCCACTGGAAAAGAGATATGAATAATTTTACAGTAGAGTCACATCATAAGTACATTAAACTTAGGCAAATTCAACTGTGTGCTCAGCAAAAAAAATAAGAAAAATAACAATTTAAATAGTATGAGAGATTCTGCTTGCCATTGATGAGCACTCATTCACTTAGTGATGCCCCAGAGTAAGTGTAAGCTGGGAGATGAGGGTTCCCACATGCCTCTCATATTGTGAGCATCTCACAGTGCTGAGTGTGAATACAGAGTAAAGATACATATTTTTCATACAACATGGTTCCTAAGTGCAATACAACTACTTCATCTGGTGCCCCAACTGAAAAAATATAGGTATGTTCCAATGCAGGAGGAAAAACTGGTTATGTTGGATTTATTGTGTGATAGTATATGGGTCTCCACTATGGTGCATAAATATGACCACAACAAATCTAGTATCCATGCCATCAAGATTTGAGTGAGAGAAATTCATCAAGCCATGGCATAAAGTACTCCAATAACAGCTAAAGTGGTGAGCCAAGTACATGATAAGACTTTAGTGAAGACTGAATAGTCATCAAACATATGGCTGGAAGACATGAAACATAAATATGCACCTATCAATGATAACACAGTGCAACAAAATGCTCTTAGCCTCTATGAGCTGTTGAAACCTACCTCCAAGAGTCAAATCTCCCTGCTGAAGAGGGACAGCCTTTCAGCAGAAGAATTGAATTCCTTTATGAGAAGGAATTCAAAGCCAAACCTGGCTTAAAATTTTTAGGAACTGCTTCATCTTCAAACACTTCTTGTTTTTATTCTTTCATTACAATCATTATATCATTTTTTTTTATTCTATCTTATGTAATTAATATATTGTGAAATTATATTTTGCATATGTACTCTTTATTATATGCTGTACATTACTGTATACTATACTGTATACTGGGACATTGTATATTTATACATATTACTGTACAGGGTTGTATACACAAAACCATATATACTGTATTATATGGACATTTTGAGGTTTTCAATGGTAATTTTGACTGCATGATTTTTGCCTTGTGCACTGACTATAGAACCTAACCCCTGTGTAAGATGTGACTCCACTGTACTATTGTGCTTAGTTGTGTGGGGTTACATGCTACAGTCAGCTACTGTTCTTATAGTTACTGTTTTTTCACATTGTAGATTTTTAACACTATTTTTGATGAGGTCCAATTTTAGCTGACCATATACACCACCCTTTTTGTAAACAATTAATTTTAAGGGGTAGATTATTATCAGTAATCGGTTTATTTTTATACTTTGTGTAAGATATCTACATTTTATTTCCATCCATTAAAGTGAACCATTCTTGGTTTGCTATCTTACAGTTCCACCTAGAACACAAATACTTTGAAACCCAGAATCATGTGCCACCTCTCCATTAAATTTAATCTTCCTAGACATAGGTTTATTATGATGTATATCTTCATATCTTTGTTATATAAAAGATAACCAGAATGAGTAGAATTGCTTATTTAACTCAATCAAACATTGTGTTCCCATTTACTTCCATTCAAATATTGCTTACTGTCAATCAGGCATGGGAAGATTTTTAAGTACAAGAAACATTTACTGGTGCACTTTACCTTGATACTAGTTTCAAATATTTGTTGGGGCTATTCACTTCATATCCTCCACAGTTGTCATCCAATGTCAAAAATATTAAGTCATAATGACACATTTTGTGCCCTTTACATTCTTCCATATAATGGGTACACACCTGCATGTTTTTAATTTTCTCTGGATAATATTCAGTGTATAAGATGCAACTATGAATCAGAAAGAAACTAGTGAAATTAAATGAAAAAACTAGTGAAAAGAAATTAGTGTTCTTCTTTCGATTATATGACAACTAGTAGTTGTATATATGGAACTGTGGATGACTAGCAAGTGGGATGTCAGTGTGCTAGTCTATTGAACTGAATTTTGTTTTTTTACATTTATAAAATGTTACTTTTATGAAATGTATTGCTGAAACAAAAAAATTTATTTGTATTAGATAATGCAGTAGCTGATTGGAAAGAATTGTACGTTTTGCACAAAAAGCTATACCTTGTATAGTGGTCAGCACACCTGATTATAAAATAAACAGCCAAATGCAGATTGCATTTGGCACTGAATGAAAGAGGCAATCAAAACTGCAGTAGTGCACCACAAATGCTCAACCCATGGTGAAGAATGACTTTCCAAATGGGGAAAGCAATTTCTAAAACAACACTGATGTGGACTGGAACACTGTTCCAATACTATCAGTTATAAAAGAACTGGATATGGATAGGATTATATTTTGTATCATTGCAAATATATTTAATGTTTTTGTTTATCAGAATTATAAGAATTGCTTCCATAGATGCTTCACTACTACTCTGTTCTTATTTTATTGTAATAATAATAATCTGTGCACAGTGATTGATATTATTATCAAATGATTTTCTGACCATCTCTATGGACTGTTTCAACCTTCTAGTTATAAAATAACTGGATGTGGATAGGATTATATTTTACATCATTGCAAATATATTTAGTATTTTTGTTTATCAGAATTATAAGAATTGTTAGTGCACCAACTAACTACAGAAAAAGCCATGACCTGCTGCTGAATAAACTAATGAACATCAAAAACAGTGGTATATGTCGCCCTCTTCAATCACGTGCAGTGTATTAATCATTATATATAACAGTAATAATACTAGTATTTTCAAACTTAATTTACTTTGTAGTAAGAACACTTTTATACATAAGAGTGTACAAAGTCAGGAAACACGAAGTTACCATAGTCGTTTCAATTCTGCCTCCTTCTCTATATAAGGCATTATTAAGATATTCCACACAACCATGAACAGCACAACGTGCAGCCAAGCACGATTTCTCTCCCCAGTTGACTCCATCAGCCAAAACTAAAACTGCACTATTTTCTCGCATACAGATAGCAAAAGCATCAGCTACAGGTTCACCTAAAACAAAATATTATATAATATTAGAAACGTTAACTTTCTTGTAATTTAATTATGACTATTTGTACATAGTTTATCAGATACAGTTAATGGGAGTAGATGTTCTTCTGTTGAATATTAGCCCTTAAAGTGCTGGAATACACTCTAGTTTCCATAGCCAAATGCAGTCTTATCTCCATTGGGGAACTGGAGTTCCCAAGATATGCTATAATAGTTTTTTTTTCCCCTACAGAAATTGGCTGTATTAAATGCTTATTTTAATCATTTCTGAAAGTTTGTGAACTAACTTTGATAATTAATATAAACCTGATGATTTATATATCCAATAAAGTTACATAAAATGACAAAAGAATATATTACACTGCTGCAGTAGCCATTACTGTGACTTTTAATCCACCTTTTATTTTTCTCCTTTTATTGTTCCCTCACTAAAGTTTCATGGAGAGTGTTCTTTGAACTCTTGCCATTAAACTTTTTCTTGATTGTTTGAATTTCCCTCAAAATTACATGTGTAATGGATTATGTAAATGTAGTAAATGTCATACTGATAGTGAAAGTACACAATATACTGAATCTGATGAACTTTCAGCAGTAGTATACAAGAAACAAATATCAAACTATATAATAATCCTGGTTTCAAGTAACCGTTTTATATATCAAACTATATAATAATCCTAGTTTCAATTAAACCTTTTATATATCAAACTATATAATCCTGGTTTCAAGCAAACCTTTTTAAATATTATTATGAATTAAATGCTCTTTCTTGCAAAGTATAACATGTCATATTCTGTTCATTAGTTATTTTAGAATGAGGTTCAAATCGAATAAAATTATTCTTTATACTATATTGTTTTAAATACACACTTAAAATTAATATGCTTGCTCCTTTTCTCAAATATTTTCTAAAAATTCACAATTAATGTTATTTATTTTGTTATATAACATGACCTATTTCTGCCTATTAGTTACTTTAGTATATGATTTCAGTGTTGCTCTTTATTTCTGCTGGAAACACTTCAAAATTAACCAGACCACCACATTGAATTCTGTTCTACAAACCTGGCATGTTAAGGGTTACTGCTCTTAAAAATGTTTTGCTCTAAACAATCATTTCTAAGCTTTTTTTATTAATTCTATAATAATTAAGCCGTCCCGTGGCCGAGTGGTTAGCACGCTTGGCTACTGATCTAAGGGACCTGGGTTCGAGCCCCGGATTAGGCATGGATGTGTGTGTCGTTTTTCTGCTGAGGTCCTGCCATCCTCTCAGATCTCCTACTGTGGCATATAAACTGACAGGCTCCTGTCAGACCTCTGTGGCAAGCAGCTGCTTGAGGGGGGATTTATTTATTTTATTTTTTTTATAATAATTAATTTTTTTGAATAAATACACAAATATGTGTTTTATATTTTGGTGAAAATATAAAGAAAAAACAGTGGAAAATTAATGCTTGCTTTTTTCATAATTTCCTTTTTTTAATTTTGTATGCATTTACAATACTTGATATGATTTTTGCATCCATAATTTACTAAAACATAGGGTAGACCATTTAATTTATGGACTGCCATCGCCAATAATTAGAAACTTTTCCTATGAGTTAATACATATCTGACAACACAGCGACTCCTCAAGGGCATGGAGCAGTGTCATGTTGAAATGCGTTGTAATACTATTGCAAGTTACAGCAGAACAGTACACAGTTAGTCCTATCACTTTCTCACTTTGGAAAGATGTTTGCTTTTGAGTGTGTCATTTTGTTTGCACGCAATGGCTGATATGGAAATTGAGCAGTGGTATGTGATACATAATATTTAGCAAAGATTAAATGACTCAAATGTATGGAGCAGTAATGGCTTTAGCAAATGCTAGGCCCATACGTTTAAAAACAAAAACTATACTGCTAAAAAATTTACGCTGCACACAATGTTGCTACTCTAAAATCTGTATTTCTCACAAAATAGGATGACAATTTCCTCTTTAGAATGAAAATTTCCTACCTAGCATGCGCCCCAATTGGGCCCAAGGCCAGCCCTGGTAGGGAGAACAGTGCTTTGTTGCCCACATCTTTGGTCATCATTCATAAAATCATGCCATCTCCAAAGTGTTTATGCCATTTGAAAATCACATTTCATTTAAGCACTATTCTCCATACACTTCAGTCATTTCTGTGACTATCCATGCCTTACCTGGGGCTCAAACCCAGGTCCTTAGATCAGTAGCCAAGCATGCTAACCACTCAGCCATGGGATGGCTAGGAACTTTAAATGTTGATGAATAATTGTTTCCACACTGCAATCTACACTGATACCTAAACTTGTTACCTGACTGGTGATGTGTGGGATTTAACAAGTTCACAAACAGCAGTGATGGTTCTCTCGTTTACAGCCTCTTTCAGTGTTCTTGCATGAGATAGGTCTTCAAAGCTCTGTTGTCCTTCTCGGAATTTGCGCATCCATCTCATAACAGTGCTATGTGAACAGGCATAATCTCCATATACTTGTGGGGGCGGGGGTAGCTCAGTCGGTAGCGTGTCAGGCTCGTAATCTGTAGTTCCCAGGTTCGAGTCCCAGCTGGGTCAGCGTTGAGATTTATCTCCGCAAAATTCCCCGCCCTGCCCACGGTCAGTATGGGACACCGATGGGCTTGGAAAGGCCGCCGTCCGTCGGATGGGACGTTAAGCTGTTGCCCATGTGTGGGAGAGCCATACCCTGTGCATGTTAAAGAACACGCTGGATGGCCTTGATGAGAGGCTACCATCTGTCTCCCAACAGCTATTCCAGTGGGTCCCCTCCCCCAACCTTCTCTGAGCCTTCGGGGTCCATGTGACCTGGCCATTTAGCCCATTGTGTGCAAAAAAGTGCCGCTCAGAGGTAAAACAACCCAACCCATATACTTGTGATAAATCGGTATGAATATTTTCCATGTTATTTCCAAGCTGCATTCTTGTGAAATGTAAAATCTTTCTCTGACTTTAGTAGGCTCTGTAGCAACAACACATGATTTCAGAGACGAACTTTTTGTGCTGCCAGTGAAGAGAGAAGTGATGATATGGCCTTTGTTTTTAACATGTAATGACAAGTTTAGACAAGGACTCATTAACTTTGGAGGAATGAGTGCAAATCTATAGACATACATCAAGAACTTTTTGAATGCCCTCTGTGTACAGGTACTGGACAGAAAATTGGAAACTGCTCCATATTAGCTTAATAGAAAATCATTCAGAGTTCAATAATTTATTCAATAGGATTTTTAGGGGAAAATATATCTAAAGATAAATTAAAGATCCCAATCAAATCTACCTAAATGTTGACTTTAAAAATATTTGTTCAGTATTCAGAGTTAGGATTGCTGAAATGGCAACAAAAAATTGACCCCAATATTTAATTAAAATATTAAATCAGGTTGAGAGTAGAGCACCTTGCGCAATGCAACCAGTACTCTCATCATCATCCTCAAGCAGCCATAGGCTACGGAGGTCCAACCAGACCACGCAGTTTACTTCTCCAAGCATATCGGTCCTGAGCTACATCTGCTGCATCCGGCCACTGCACATCAATTCTAACAAGGTCCTGTTTGACATTGTCTGCCCACCGCATCCTAGGTCTCCCCCTCCTTCTGAAGCCTCTAGGCACACTGTTCATAACCCTATTCGCCAATCTATAATTATCCATACGGGCAACATGGCCAAACCAGCGGAGTCTCTCTCTGCACAATATGCTGCTTAAAGGAGGTTGCAGACTCCTTTGCCTAACCTCATCATTAGTTACAAAGTTGAACCACCTAATACCCAAGATACTGCGTAAGCATCTAGAATCAAAAGCATCTAGTTTCCTGTTATCTTGTTTACACAGCGTCCAAGTTTCACTACCATAACTAACCCTAGAAAGAACCAAACTATTATACAGTCTAATTTTAGTCTTTAGGTGTATACGCCTATTTTTCCACAATCTCCATAGATTCTTAAAAGTCCCGGCAGCAATACCTATTCGTCTGTTAATCTCATGCCGCACATCACCAGTATCAGTTACATAGCTCCCAAGATAATTAAACTGTGACACCTGCTCAAGACTGCAACCATTCAGATTAACTGAATCACAACCTGCCTGACCAATTTTCATCACTTTAGTTTTCTCTCTGTTTATAACCAAACCTACTGTACTCCCAGTCTCATCAACAGTTCGAATGAAAGAGTTCATCTCATCAACATCATTTGCCAAAAGGGCTAAATCATCAGCATAATCTAAATCAGAAATTTTCGTATCTCCAGCCCATTTAAGGCCAAAAGCTTTCCCTTGAAGTGAATTTCGCATAACATAATCACCAACCAAACTAAAGAGAAAAGGAGACAAAATGCACCCTTGTCGAACACCAGAAGTAATGCTAAACCAATTGCTACAAGACTTACCAACTCTCACACATGACTCAGTGTTATTATAGAGAGCTTTCATTATGTTAACTAACTTGTCTGGTATACCATATGATCTCACAATCAACCACAAATTATGACGACCAACAGAGTCGAAAGCCTTTTTGAAATCAACAAAGCTAGCAACCAAAGGTTTCTGAAACTCAACATTTCTCAAGAATCTGCCTAAGTGAAAATATCTGATCTACACATCCCCTACCACTTCTGAATCCACATTGCTCATCACGCAATTGCCTGTCAACCAGATTCTTAATTCTATTAAGCACAATCATGGAAAGAACTTTACCTGGAACAGAGAGTAGGCTGATACCCCTATAGTTATCACAAGAACTGCGATCACCTTTTTTGAAAATAGGGATAATAATAGCTCTGGTAAAATCTTTAGGAACCATGCCTTTATCATAAAAGTTATTCAAAATTTCAGTCATCCAAGTGATAACCAAAACATTCCCAGCTCTGAGCATTTCTGTAGTAATTTCATCTACCCCTGGGGATTTATGAAGTTTCAGTTTAGAGATAGCCAAACTAACTTCAGATTGTGTTATAGGGCCAACATTAAAGCTGCCAATGCATCTATCATCATTACAAACAATGGGAGTAGAACTAACCACATTGTTTAGAACATCACTGAAATGCTCAGCCCACCTAGCTATGAGAGAATCCTCACCTTCTATAACCTTACCTTGTTTATCCTTCAATCCCTGTATGCCTGTCCGTTTTCTACCACATAAAACATTAACTATCTGGTACAGCTCTCTGCTGTTGTGCTGCCTAACCGCTTCCTCAGCTTTGTCAGCCAAGCTATCAAGCCAAAGATTTTTATCAGTAGCTAACTGATCCTTTACACGTTTATTAAGCTCTCTGTAATCTTTTCTATTAGGACTAGTAGGGTACTGATTAAGGACATTCCTGCAATTCCTTCTTTCTGAAATAAGCTCAATTGCCTTGTCACTTAAATAATTCTGCCTCCTCTGCTCCTTTTTTCCTAAAAGAGTACTGTTAGTTTCCAAAAAAGCCTGTTTAAAATGGCCCCATTCTTCCTCAACTTCAGTATTAAGCAAACCATGACCGTCATAATGACTAAGTAACCTATCATGGTAAGCTTTAGCTATAACTGGGTCATTCAGAGCTTCAGTATTAAAGGTAAATTTTTTAACTCTAGCACAACACTTTTTAAGTTTAAGTTGCAAGACACTTTTAACAAGGTAATGGTCAGATCCAATTTCAGCTCCCCTATATGCCCTAGTATTTCTAACAGAACTAGCCCATTTGCTGTTAATTAATATATAATCAATCATATTCCTATGCAGCCCATCAGGTGAAACCCATGTGTATTTATGTATGTCGCGGTGTTTGTAATATGTGTTAGTTATTCTGAAACCATTGAGTTTACTTACTGTAGGAGACGTTGCCCATTGCCATTGCAGCTACCAATACCAAAAGGACCTATTACTCCTCCCCAAAGGTCAGAGTCGGTACCAACTTTGGCATTGAAGTCACCAAGAACAAGGGTAATATCTCCTTTCTTGACAGAATTCAAAATGTCCTGAAGTTGTCCGTAAAACCTATCCTTCTCATCCTCATCAGCATCCTCAGTGGGGGCATAACAGCAGATAACATTCAAGTTTTTAATGCTTGTCTGAAATTTTGCTGTAAGAAACCTTTCATTAATGCACTCGTATCCTAGAAGAGCATCACTAGCATGTCTGCTGAGCAGCAGACCCACGCCTTGGTGATGCTTTCCATCCTCCCTCCCTGTAAAGAGAAATTTAAAGTTATTTTTAAGTATCTCACCTTTACCTGTCCATCTGGTCTCTTGCAAGCCTAGAATATCTAGGTTATAGCGCTGGAATTCCTGCATGAGGACATCAAGAGAATAATCTCTATGTAATGTCCTCACGTTCCACGTTCCTGCAGAAAGAAAATGATTAGTAGGATTTTTAAAGAAATTAGGTTTATTGAGATTGGTTGGGCCAACAATATCAAACAGCCCCCTGATCGCAGGCATGGGGCAAAGACCCGTTCCTCCTCCGCTAAAGGCTGAAGTCACCGATGCTGGTAGGAACTTCAGGCACCACCTTTTCAAGTGGACTTTTTCAAGAGCCACATGGCCTGCCTGAGACGCATTACTCCAGTTTAGGCTTGACGATGCCCAACCAGCTAAGTAAGGTTCAGGTACCTGCGATGGCCTCTGATTAGGATTATCCACCAGCTGATATAAGGTATCCCATGCCTCTGTTCACTTAGAGCTGGCAACCCAGAAGCAAACAGAAAACACAGCGGCAGACTCTCCCTCAACAGAGGCCCACCAGTGCAGCAAGTCCAGGATTCATAATCAAGCTCAAATCCATAAACAAGTCCAGTCTAGTAGGTATAAATGGTCAGCACCAGGACCCTGTGAAGTTGACCACTCCTCAGCAGGGTTGAAAAAAAAGAAGTGGCCGTATATGACCAGATCAGCAGGCCATACTGAACTGGCAGCCCTCCCCTTCCGTTCCCTTCCAAAAGAGAGTATCTCTTTTGAAAGGTACTAACGGCCTGCACCACGAGAAGGCGGGGTCGGAGAGAGTCAACTTTGATCTCTTAACTGTTTTAACATGTTTATTAAATTTTGGAATAAATTTTTGTAGCCTCTTGAATATTCCAACATTCATAACTCTTTGAATACTGAACTAATATTGTTTAAAATGGAAATTTAGATAATTTGATTGAGATCTTTAATTTATCTTTAGACAACTTTTTCATTAAAAATCATATTGAAGTTGTTGAGTTCTGAATGTGATTTTCTATTGAGATAACATGGAACTGTTCCTATTTTTCTCTTCAGTACCTGCATGTAAGATAGTAATACAAAGATTGTATATACATCGTGAAGTAATAAAATATATCTATAGTCAGAAAAGACCCAATACATATATAATAAATATAGATACTCTTTTAGTCAAAAAATACCCCAAGAATATAATTTGCCGTTCAATGGAAACAATAGCTAATTATGTTCACTAACTGCATTTTTAATGTGATACAACTATGGAAAATATTGACAAAAAATGTTGCTATCATTCTATAATTAACCCTTCTAGCACCCCCGACAAATATGGACATTGGGAGAATCCAAAATGAGAGGCCCAAGACATCTATGTTTGTTTATAATATAAAAAAATTCCTTACTTTTTAAAAATAGAAATTGCTGTTTAAAAATTTTCTTATATATATATATCTTACAAAAATATGGATTCAAGCTTGAAAACTAATAATTTATTTTTCAATTTCATGCCTATTTTATTAAATTATGATATAAACAATTTGTTAAAGCCATCTGATTGCCATTCCTTTGAAATGATATATGGTATTGCTGATATTTTTGTCAACATTACTCTATGCTGAAGCAATTGCCTGATTTAAGCACAAAGTTGGTTCATTGAAGTTGTTGATCTGTTGTGAGTTGGCTAACAAGTTTGGTTTGAATGCTTATCAAAAAAGTTTTCCTTAAAGTTTCTAAAATCTAAAAACTAACAAAGAACTGCTATTTTTATAAATGGAAGATTTTAGAGGTAATTATGAAATACATAACTTCGTTTTTTCTTTTTTCATTTTAATTCTCTTTTTCTGCCTTTAAACCTATTTCAGTATTTCTAAAATTATTTTTATCACATCATTTATCCCAACATTCTGTGTCATTTCCAATTCCTCAAATCAAAGCTATGATTAAAAAGAAAGGCTTTTTAGCCAGAGCTTGTTGTTCAAGACTGGCTGTAGCACACAGCATCATGGAAGAGGAAGAAGACCCAGGGGTTACTAATTGCTTGCTCACATATGTTTAGTGGCTCATGGTAGTTGTTTACATGGTTGATTTAAGTTAAAATATTTCCTTCCCACTCATTGGATATAATCTTCCTTCGTAAAGTTAGGTATTTCATATACTTTTTATGATTCAACCTTAGTTTTCATTTCTGTAGATTTATTTCCTTAAATTATCGATCTTTCGATCAGTTGATCTATCGATTTTTAGGGTTATGCTACATCAGATGGCTGGCTTGAAGGGGGTGGCTCAGTTTACAGTCTGCCAGGCTCGTAATCTGTAGTTCCCAGGTTCAAGTCCCCAGATGAGCTAGAGTTGAGATTTATCTCCACAAAACTCTCCACCCTGCCCTCAATCAGTAGGTGACACCTATGGGCTTGGAAAGTTCGCTGTCTGTTGGATGGGACATTAAGCCATGGCCCCATGTGCGGGAGAGCTGTACCCTGCAGATTAAGGAACACACTGGAAGCTCTTGACAGTAGGCTACCAATTGTCTCCTAACAGATATCCAGTGGGTCTCCTCCCCCCTACCTTCACTTAGCTCTTGGGGTCCTTGTGATTTAGCCCATTGTGTGCAAAAAAGTGCCACTAAGTGGTAAAACAACCCAGTGGCCATGGGCGTCCACAGAAAATTTTCCAGGGAGGGGGGCAAAGCTTGGAGACAAATAATTACATCAATAAATTTTTATTTAATTTTTTAGGGTTTTCTTTTTTACAAGTAGATTATAGAATACAGTATTGCATCAATACCAAAACACATACATAATGTATATAAATTAATTACGTTTAAATTGTTACAATTTAACAATTTAAACGTAATTAATTAATTGAAGCAAAAAGGACAACCTTGACACTTTTGTACCACTTAGTGGCACTTTTTTGCACACAATGGGCTAAATCACAAGGACCCCAAGAGCTAAGAGAAGGTCGGGGGGAGGAGACCCACTGGATATCTGTTTCAGTATTTCTAAAATTAAACAAAATAATGTATATAAATTAATTACGTTTAAATACTACAATGATTATAATTTGTGGAATTTTTTTACTCGATCCCAGGGGGAGGGGGGCAAGTACCCTGTTCACCCCCTCTGCAGACGCCCATGACAATGGCTTACTTTATATCACATTAGGTTATATGTTAATTTTTCTTTTATTATTTCTTCATTTTCCAGTAAAAAAATTTTGATCTTGCATCGTTTCCTGAAAATGAATAAGGTCTTGGATAAAGAAGCAAAAAGGACAACCTTGACACAGAAATCAGTCTTCATGTGGAAGGGTAATTTTAATAATATATATAATAAATATATTTTGTCTGAATCATAGTGAAAAAAAGCTGGGGGTTCTGGACGTAAATCAGTTTTCCAGATAGGACCCTGGAAGGGTTAATAGTGCAATATTAATTTAAAAATCATTTTCTTACCCATATTTTTGAACATCTGTTCTTTTAGGTTTCAGATAATATTTATGAATTTTTAAAGGTTGGCAACTTTGAATTAAGAATATGGTTTTGTAATTATTTTAATCTCTATATGGTAAACAAACGTAAACCATTATCATATGTACGATAATAATTAAACATGAAACACTGCATGTAATGTTAGCCACTTGTGAGAATGTAATAAAGATTTCTAATAAAAGAATTGAAATATTCTTTAAAATTCAAGAGAATTCCTATGCTTATTAAAATTAATGTGTAATACCAGTTCATTTCACTGTAATGTAATTGAAATGTTAATGAAGAAAATAAGGTAGCAGAAATAGCCTTGTGTGAACTGTTTAGTTTCAGATGAGTGAAAAGTATAGAGTACATAAAGTAATGAATCTTGATTCTAGTCATGTGTTGTAATGCATCACTGTATATCTGATATAATTAATAACAAACCTGCATTTTCTTTTGTTAATGGATGTTTTTCATAAAGGGTAGTAGCTACTCCAAAAGCTCTTTCATCTGGAGTATTCCAATTTTTAATTCCTGCAATTTCTCCACTATCATCTGCAATAGTACATAGTAGATGAAATTAAACAATAGTATATATAATTTCATTTCAGGTAGAATAGGGGTTTAAACAAGATATTAAAAGAGCTGCTGTTTAAACATTTAATCAGTTGTAAAATCATGGGCGATTTCTCCTCAGTGTGATTAATATACACTCTGTAACATTGAAATTGCAACACCCAGAAGGAATGATTGGAGGTACATGCGAATCAGCAGGCTGACTTTATGAGATATTGATGATTAAAATATGGGACCAATCCAGCTGCATCGTTTGCCAATATCAGTGAGAATGCCTCTGCCATAACATTTCAATTAAGATTGGTTTCCTTGTGAGAAAACCAATTTTTCTGATTCAAGCTGTGAGTTCCAGGTGGACATGAAGTTTATGAAATGCCAAGACAACAGATTTGCTCACCATAATGGCAGCTAAACGAATTTGAGTGAGGATGGATTATTAACTTCTGAGAGGCTTTTTGATCAACTCTCAGTACACATACTGTGCAACCTTTGGGATGTGACAATACAACAGTGCATTGATGCTGGCAGTAGTTTTTGAGAGAAGGTATGACCTCTTGTTGGCCAGGATCTGGAGCATGCAGGATGACCACATCACAAGAGAATTGTTTAATCTGGTGACTAGCTAAGCCACCCCTACAGCCACTCTATCTACAATCAGAAGAATGGTAGATGTTGCTGTAACTTGTCTGATCACAAGACAAACCATATCTTGAAGACTGGCAGAGGCAGGACTTCATGCACAGCATTCATTGCATCACCTGTCCCTAACCAATGACCATCATTGCCAGCATCTGGAGTGGCGCCATGCTCAAGTGAATTAGAACACAGAATGGCATCATGTGGTGTTCAGTGATGAATTTTGCTTTTCTTTGGGGTCCAAGTTCATGTATAGAGAAGATGCAACTAATTCACAAGTAATTGTTGAGCGCCCTACAGCACGAATGGCAGGTATCAGGTCTAGGGAGCAATCAGCTATGACAACTGAGCACCTTTAGTGTTTCTCACAGATAGTTTGACAGCTCAGGTGTACATGAAGCCTTATCCTGAATACTGTTGCTATTTCTTTCATAAGAGCCCATATCGCAAACATCACCAGGGAACATTGATACGTTGTCAACATCCTGGAGTGACCAGCAAAATTCCTGGATTTGTCCCCAATAGAACATGGGTATTACCATATGTAACCTGTATTGTATTAAAAATTCCAGTTAAAACTTTTAGCAGAATCTGAGACCAAGTCAAAAACTTTTATTTTTTATTATTGATAACAAATGGGAGGGCTCTTGATGTTATATATCAAAATCTTAAAGTATTTAAAAATATTATGTTCCTGACTATAATGAAAAGATGAAACAAACTTAATTCATTGTTATTATTTGCATCAATTGCTCAAAATTAATTTCAGCCTTTTGAATTGTTGGTGGCCCACTAACCTAAACAGAAAATAGGTAAACTAATGTAGCTTTTAAATATATTAAATTAGAAATTATTTTAACTTACCAAAATGGCATGGCTGGATTTCCCATAAGGTACATTAGTCACTTGCCAAAAGACTCCAATGCAATAAGGGTGTCAGTATTCAAATGTTACAATTTGTTTATTTAAGTATCAACAAAAATTGTGCGACTTTCAAGTCTTGGAAGGGATAGAAAAGAAAACTAGTCAAAAATATCCATGGAAAGAATATAGTAAAAAGAAAACCCTCTTTCTGCTGCTAAAGTGAACTTTTAACTGATATGGATTGTGAAGAAACATAGCAAATTATCAAATCTGTTGAACACATCTGTATCATTTTAATGAAAAACCACATTTAAAGCTTCATAACTTTAAAAATAAGCTTTTTTGAAAAATAACTCGGAGATAAATTACAAATTTAAATCATACTTATCCAAATCTCGATTTTAAGCATTACTCATTTAATATTTAAAGAGTTTAGTTGAACTGAAATATTTGCTATCAGACACTGCTGTTATGCTTGTCTTAAAACTATTTCAAAATTGATGAAAACTGAAAAACCATTATATATATTTCTAAAATTATATTTATTTTAGCAAACAACTAGGTACAATTTTTGAGGTAAATTCTTATAACTAGAAATGCTGCTGTTAAATGTTTCAGCTTCCAAAAGTCTTATTGCTAAAATAAGATTTGGTAATTTTTTTTTAAAGATTTCTGATCTATTTCTTGTGACAGTTTGCTACAACAGGCTAATTTAAAAGTTCGGAAGCTTTGAATATATATTTAGACAACATGGAAATCCCTATCTTTGATAATTTAAAAATGAATAATTTAGGTTTTAAATGCAATTAAATATTGTAAACTATATGAGGTGTATAATAATTTATATTATTTACAGTATATTATAATAAAGCTATATTAGTTATTAAAATCCTCACATCCATTTCGATTACATCATTTCCATTCTTTATGGTTGTGAAAGTTAAAATTGTATAATGTTTTAGAGAAAATTAGAAATGCTTTATTATCTGCATACTTGTAATCATATGCTTCCATCTATATGGCGAATAGAAAGCCGCTTGGGCTAAAAATTGCCTGAATAGCACCTATATGTAACATAAAAGGAATGTTCATAGCGCTAATTAGATCGGCGACCGGTAGCTCAGTGGTCCAGAGCGAAAATCCTTTTTTTAATAATGATGTCAGCTCAGTGGTCCTGACATGTTATCAGGAGGTCGTGGGTTCATATCCCACCTGGCTCAAGACAATTTTTCCTCTAAAATTTAAATTGACGCTAAAGTGCTGATTTATTTATTCATTATTAAACTTTTTCTGTGAGGCCTGTTTAAGGTTAGAGGAGATTATATTATAATGCTACTTTTATTGTCTTTGTATTCAGAGGCAGAGGTTATAGGTACAGTCGCTCAAAAAAATATCCGAACACTATTTGAACACTATGGTTGAATCAACCATAGTGTTCGGATATTTTTTTGAGCGACTGTATATGCAATATGTACAGAAGTTGGACCCCTTACTGCTGAGGGCGGGGGTGGCTCAGTCGGTAGCACGCCAGGCTCGTAATCTGTAGTTCCCAGGTTCGAGTCCCAGCTGGGTCAGTGTTGAGATTTATCTCCACAAAATTCCCCTCCTTGGCCACGGTCAGTAGGGGACACCGATGGACTTGGAAAGGCTGCTGTCCGTCGGATGGGACGTTAAGCCGTGGCCCCTTGTGCGTGGTAAATTATTATATAAATTATTATATGCGTTAAGCCGTGGCCCGTGTCCAGTGGGTCTTCTCCCACAACCTCTGAGCCTTCAGGGTCCTTGTGACCTGGCCATTTAGCCCATGGTGTGCAAAAAAGTGCCGCTCAGAGGTAAAACAACCCAACCCTTACTGGTGAGGGACCCCTGAATTCCCATTTTTATACATGAATCACATTTATTTAGGTAAATTAATAGAGCCTCAAAAAGAGGTGCATGCAGACTGTAAATATGCCACTGGTTGTGGTAATTTTTTAAAATGTTTTTATATAATTATTTGCAACCAAAAGTGATTTGAAATGTAGTGTTTACATGTCTAATATTTTGGAGGGTTTTCATCATTATTAAAAAAAAGTAATTTCGTTTTTACATATATGTGTTATTTAATTTTGAATACCAATGTACAGGGATTTATCAAAATAATGGAAGCACCGATGGCGACTAGAGTACATGCATTGCGCCTTATGTATGTCGCAGGGATGACGTCATCCATGATGCCAAGTATATAAAGGGGAAAAGTACGATGTCGGCTATCATGTAGCAGTGCCACAGGTGCAGGCAAAACAGCTGTTGTAGTGTAATTGTCGACAATGTCAGTTCTCAGTGACTTCCAAAAAGGCATGATCATTGGTGTGCATCTTGCAGGAGCTTTAGTAACCAGAACAGTGGAAATGGTAGGTGTAACATGAGGAACTGTATCGAAGATTATGACTACCAATCAAAAAGGACATGGCATTGCCTCCAAACATGCAAATTGTGGACGCCATACGAAGTTGTCAGATAGGGACAGGCGAACATTGTCACGGATTGTACAACGGAAGCACAAGACCATGGCACCACAAATAGCAACAGAGTTGAACACCAGTCAGAATGATCCCGTTTCCGTCATAACAATTCATCAGGAACTTCATCATGATGGTATTAATGGCTGTGTTGCAATCCACAAACCTCTGATTATCAACATCAATGCAACAAAACGTGTACATAAAAACTGGGATGCTAAAAATTGGCAATATGTCATCTGGTCTCGTGAATTGTGCTATACATTTTTTCCTATCACTGGTAGAGTGTAGGTCTGGTGAAAACTTTCAGAAGTGTACCACCCCGACTGTTTTGTTCTGGCTGTGAAGCATGGAGGTGGATCTTTGATGCTGTGGGGTGCCATATCATGACATTCCTTAGGGCCATTAGTTTTCTGTATTGTTGTGTCACATCCACAACATATGAATCCATTTTCGGGGACCACCTGCATCCAATGTTCCAGACATTTTTCCCTAATGACCATCCCTGGTTTCAAGTGGATAATGCACACATGCATTATGCGAAACGTGTCAAGTTGTGGTTTGCAGAGCATGAGGATGAACCTCAATCTCCAGACCTCAATGTTATGAACATTTGTGGGAATATCTGGGGCGCAAGGTTAGATCACACTTTCCAACTCCAGGATAACGTACAGTTGGACCATATTTCACAGGAAGAATGTTCCCATTCCATTACCGTATGTGCATGACTTGTATGTCTATTCCACGTTGAATTGTGTCTTCTGGAAGCCCAAGATAAGCTGTAGAGCTTATTAATAAAATGTTCTCCACGAACAGTATATGTTTCCATTATTTTGATAAAGCTCTGTATATTCATAGCAAACATTTTACTATTAAAATTAATGGATTGGAAAATGCAAACAACTTTCATATTTAGCATCACAATACAAAATATAAGTAGAAGATGAATACAACTGTTTCATGTTAACTTTGACATTAGTTACCTTGAGTTGTAGTTCCATTTTTATCAACTGTCTGTATTTGTTCCTCTTTAACTATATTTTCCTTATCATTATTGTTTCCTTCTTCCTGATTAATTCTGTTTATGTTTTCACAGCTTCCATCAAAATCTTCATCAATGAAGTCAACATCTAAATCTAGATACTCAAATGGTTTCTGTTTTCTGTTAACTTGGGTGAGACCACCAGATGGACCGGTATGTGCAGCAAGCACATTTCTTGATAGTCTAGCTACTTTCTTCATTGGTAAATCGTAACAGCATTTACCAAACAGAATTTCTGGTTGATTCCTTTTCATCTGCCTATAGACAATATATTAAAGACTTTAATTATATAATAAAACTTAACTTATTTTGTGGAATAAATATTAAATTGCTTTTAATGAACAGAAAAATATTTTATCAAAGTAAAATGATGCTATATACTCAAGACCGGGCTTTGACCTTCTAAGGCCCTAAGCTGTGCCAAGTTTAAGAAGCCCCAAAAAATCAAAATAAATATTTTATTCTGAGTGAAGGGAACATTAAAAATAAATATTTAATTGATGTAATGAAAACATTGGTTTTATTTTTTATCTACTAATACAAATTTGCAACTGCTGCACAATAAAACTTGAAATTCCTGGGTTTTTTTTGGCCCCTCATATCATGCACTAAGCTGTAGCTTAGCTAATGCGAAAGTCCAGCCCTGTATATTCATATCTAAACATATTTTAGTTAATGTTTCCATATCATTGTGATGGCTTGGCTGACAAAGCCAAGGAAGCAATTAGACAGTATAACAGCAGAGAGTTGTACCAGATAGTTAATGTTTTGTGTGGTAGACTGATCTAAACAATGTGGTTATGTCTATTCCCATTGTTTGCAATGATGATAGATGCATTGGTGGCTTTAATGTTGGCCCTATAATACAGTCTGAGGTTATTTTGGCTGTTTCTAAACTTAAACTTCATAAATCCCCAGGAGTAGATGAAATTACTACTGAAATGCTTAGAGCTGGGAATGTTTCAGTTACCACTGGCTGACTGAAATTTTGAATATCTTTTATGATAAAGGCATGGTTCATAAGGATTTTACCAGAGCTATTGTTATCCCTATTTTCAAAAAAGGTGATGGCAGTTCTTGTGATAACTATAGGGGTATCAGCCTACTCTCTGTTCCAGGGAAAGTTCTTTCCATGATTGTGCTTAATAGAATTAAGAATCTGGTTGACAGTCAATTGCGTGATGAGCAATGTGGATTCAGAAATAGTAGGGGATGTGTAGATCAGATATTTTCACTTAGGCAGATTCTTGAGAAATGTATAGAGTTTCAGAATTCAAAAAGGCTTTCGATTCTGTTGATCGTCATAATTTGTGGTTGATTGTGAGATAGTATGGCATACCAGACAAGTTAGTTAGTTATAACGAAAGCTCTCTACAGTATAATAACACAGTGGTGTGTGAGAGTTGGTAAGGCTTGTAGCAATTGGTTTAGCATTGTTTCTGGTGTTCGACAAGGGTGCACTTTGTCCCATTTTCTCTTTGGTTATTGAATATGTTATGCGAAGTCCTTTGCAAGGGAAGATTGGCTTTAAATGGTCTAGAGATTTCAAAATTTCTGATTTGATTATGCAGATAATTTTCCCCTGTTGGCTAACGATGTTGAGGAGATGAATTCTTTCATTAGGGCTGTTGATGAGACTGGTGATAAACAGAGATAAAACCAAAGTGATGAAAATTGGTCAGGCAGTTGGTGCTTCAATCTCTCTGAATGGTTGCACTCTTGAGCAAGTGTTTCAGTTTAATTAACTTGGGAGTTATGTAATAGATACTGGTGATGTGAGGCATGAGATTAACTGGCGAATAGGGATTGCCTCTGAGACTTTTAGGAAACTAGGGAGAGTGTGGAGAAATAGGCGTATACACCTAAACACTAAAATTAGACTGTATAATAGTTTGGTTCTTTCTAGGATTAGTTATGGTAGTGAAACTTGGTTGCTTTGTAAACAAGATAACAGGAAACTTGATACTTCTGATTCTAGGTGCTTACGCAGTATCTTGGGCATTAGGTGGTTCAACTTTGTTAGTAATGAAGAGGTTAGGCAAAGAAGTTGACAACCTCCTCTGAGCAGTATATTGTTCAGTGAGAGGCTCTGTTGGTTTGGCCATGTTGCTCGTATGGATAATTATAGATTAGCAAATAGGGTTATGAACAGTGTGCCTAAATGCCTCAGAAAGAGGGGGAGACCTAGGATGCAGTGGGCAGACAATGTGAAACAAGACCTTGTTTGAATTGATGTGCAGTGGCCAGATGTAGCTCAGGACAGATATGCTTGGAGAAATAAATTGTTCGGCGTGGTTGGACCTCCGTAGCCCATGAATGAGGATGATGAATATCGAGTTTATAGTCAAGGGCTACAAAATTCTAGTGACAAAACTGCATTAATCTTTTGCTGTAATTGAGACGAGAGAAAAATACCATATAGATATATGCATGCCCTTACATAAGGTATTGAATTAAAAGATGGAATGAACAGATGAAATTGGAATATGACGCATGAATGCAATTAAGTATGTCAAGAATTATTGGATGAAATGCTTTGAAGCAGAGATTATGTGACATGAAGTTCAAAATTACTATTAACAGTTGTGTGCATAAGAATAATATAAATTACAATAGAAGCCTGCCAATTCATTTAATTCACATATAAATGCATATTTCTGGAAAAAGATTTTAAACCTTCAAGCGGTTGAATATTGAACTTTTTTACGCTAAATGTGCTGCTCATTGCCGTGTTACTAGGAGAACTTAGGTTTCTGAAAGCTACTGCAAGGATTCTTAAACTTTTTTCAGTTCTGAACCCTCTTATCATTGGCCGAAGTTTTCAAGATTCCCCCTTACTGCTGACAGAAATTTTTGAAATCCTCCTTTACCATTAAGGGAATTATTTGCAGCCCCCTTTTACTATTAATGGAATATGCCCCATACATTCCTTTGTCATTGTTTAAAGTAATTTGAATTAGGATAAGAATATTCTCACAACAGTATACATGGTGCAGACCAGAAAGTTCTGGTAAACTAAGGCACTTCGAGCAATTGATTTTAGAACTGAGGGTGAAAGGTGTACGAGTATTAGAGTTTAGAGTAGGGGTTCTCAACATGTGGTAAGCGTACCCCTTGGGGGGTACGCAATAAAACTTTTTGGGGTACGCTGTAAGAACTCAAAAGTCGCTAGATATATGTTATATATATATATGTTTTATTTTATTCCCATTGTTATACTATAATTATAATTTTATCTATCTATACAAGGGGTACGCCAGTTACATACACATTTCCAGGGGGTACATGAAGCATAAAAGGTTGAAAACCACCGATATATATGTTTTATTCCCATTATACTATAATTATAGTTTTATCTATCTATACAAGGGGTACACCAGTTACATACACATTTCCAGGGGGTACGTGAAGCATAAAAAGTTGAGAACAACTGCTTTAGAGAAAGGGGAGTAAAGGAGGGCTTGAGGCTAGCATTTTCATGTCGCATAATGTAAGAGGTGTAACCTTCACTCTCTCTCTAGTCAGAGAACTGTAATAAAACGGGAGAAAGAATGAAAAGAGACTTGTTTTTGTGATTTAGATATTAAAAAAGATTTTTACAACATATTGAACTTTAATCCTCATTTTTAAAATGAATGAAGATTTTTTATACGTTAGACAGTCAACCATATCCAGATTGACCCCCCCCCCCCCCTCACTAAGGTGCTCGTGATCACAGTTGAAGAAATACTGAGCTACTGACTGAAAGCTAAGTTCATGAAAATATTTTGCTCTAAACAGGCCGAGATCTGAAAAAAATAAGGGAAGGGGGCAAGAAACTGAATCGTGCAGGGAAAAGTAGAAAGGGGAGAGATTAGATTTCCTTAAAAGTAATTTAAAATTGTCGTTGAGCAATAAAATTTTAGAGTTTATCCTTCAAACTATTTGCATGTTGAAAGCTCTTAGGAGAAAACTCTCGGAAGCTTTTCGGAGCAAAGACAGCGCTCCGTCTTCAGTGAAGTACATAGCATCACTGAAGACGGAGCGCTGTCTTTGCTCCGCTATGTAGTGAGTACATAGCATCACTTCACTGAAGACGGAGCGCTGTCTTTGCTCCGAAAAGCTTCTGAGTTTTCTCCTAAGAACTTCAAATAGTTTGAAGGACAAACTCTACATTTTATTGCTCAACGACAGAGAATTTTAAATTATTTTTAATTAATTTCTGAGCAAGAAGGTCTCTTTAATTGTATACTTAGATTTCCGTTGCAGTACAGCATTTTCCCCTCTGTTTTAGACATTTAAAGTTTAAAATTCTGTAAAATTGTATATAAGTGTAATAATTTTTGCCTCTGTTATCATTACTATTATTTTTTCAAAGGAGGGGGGAGGCATACCCTCATATTTGCATTACCCAATCATCCATTAGTACAAATTACTATGATTAAAGGGTATAAAATTTGGATAATAAAAAACTTAATTTTCTTTGAAAATGAGCATGGAACAAAGGCATAAAAATATTGCATCTAATAACAAAAATATAAATGTTTTAGAATTACGGTTCTCCATCCAGTAAATTATTCTTGAAAAGGTTCTGAAATTCTTTTCAAACAACATAATAATTAAATACCATCCGTAAGTAGGCGGGGGGAGTCAATGTTTAGCAACAAATATTTCGTCACTTGGAGAAGTATTTGGGTCACTTCATAGCAAGTATAGTTTTTTTTTTTGTTTTTCAGAAAAAAAAAATGCTTCCCATTTATAAAGAATTTAACTGCAGATAATCGAAACAGATGAATGTTCCAAGTTGCAGAACTTGGCGACAGAGGATGGAAAAATTAGAGGAAAAGCTTTCCGATGTATGGCCTCAATTTCAGGATGTGGGGAGATGTCGATGTCTGTATGTGAAGCTGTGCACATCCCACTGCAGCATCCACGTAGAGTGACAAATGTGGCTGTCAAAGGTTGCTGCTTCTGTTGAAAAGTCGAGAGAAAATGGCTCTGGGTTCTTTTTTTTCCCCACATTGCAAATTGAGCACAAAGGGAATCAAATTTTCACGGTTCTTTTTATTATACATGAAATGCTTCAAATAGAAAGAAAAACACTTTCGTTTCTATTAAAGTTTTTTTCATTATTTATTACTCTGTATTTTTTTTCCTATAAAAGAATAGAAAATGAAAAAAAATTAAAACTTTTACTCTAAGTTAATGTAAAGTCAAATTTGAAGATCCTTAACTTCTAAACTAAGTTTTTATTTTAGGGGAAAATTTGCTTAAAGATAAGAAACAGTTATTAATCAATCTAATCTCCCAGAATTTTAATTTTCAACACTATCCATTTATTATTTAAAGTGCTATTACAGCAGTTGGAACATTTAATGGTAGATTTTCCAGTTCAAAATTTACCTAAAAATCATATAATGACTGTAATACTGACCCTTTTACTGTGTGTAAAGATATTTTTAGATTTTTTTTTAAATATTCAGTTTTCATAAATTTTGAAAGTATACTAGAGAGAGTGATGACATATGTTCCATCTTCCATAGCTATTCAAATACTGAATGATTATTCTAGAAAATGAAATTTCCAAATATTTAATTGAGATCTTTACCCTCTGTTTAGTAGCATATTTCCATTAAAACCTGCTCTAGAACAGTGGTTCGTAACTGGTGATGTACTCACCCATTGTGGGGGTGAGACATTGCCAGAAAATTTTAAGATTAATAATCAAATATAGAAAGACAAGTGTAAATGCTTCGTCATTCATATCTTTCACTCATATATATCAAAATAAAAAAATAGAATCATCTTAAATGTGAGTGATGACATGTATGTGGCTATTTCAAAAATTGTTCCGTTTCATGAATGTTATTCAATACATGCAACAGCAAAGAGTCATTGAGCCCAGCGCCGGATCCGGGAAGTGGGGAGAGGGAATCAGTGCCCCCCCCCCTTGAGAATGCCAAGCAACGGCAATAGAGGCCAAAAACTGTTTCACGCATTTCTCATGAAAATTTTCAAAAACCTGTAAAACGAATTGGAAAATGTACACTGCAGGTCCTTTTTCACCTTCTGGCTCGATTGCGTCACTTCGCTCTTTCCCCCTTAATATTTTTCCTAATCCTGCCCTGATTAAGCCTGTAATTTAAATTTAATATTAAAAAAATAAATTCAGTTTTTTTTTTCTTTCTAAAAAAAAAAACGTTTCATATCAAAAACGTAAAAAGATATATAAAGAACATCTAATTTAAAGTTTTTTTGGTGAGGAGTGAAGAATATATTTTGAGAATCAAAGGGTTGCCGATGTTATAAAGGTTAAAAACCACTGCGTTAGAAGTTGCAATCTTTTTATCTGGTTTGCCACAGTTACAACGAAAGTTCCATTATTTTGTCCATCCTCTTTACGTGTGTCTAAAAATTAAACTTCCGAATATGTACATCCTCTGGGAAAAAAAAAAATAACTTCAGCCTACTGTGTAATTTAGTAAATGAGAATTTTAGCTTTTGAAACCCCGTCCTGAGTGTTCTTCATCCCTTTCCTGAGATTTAACTGTTTTTCTGTTGGATTTCCTTGACCAGTTTCTTACAATATTTCGTCTTCTTCTGGTTTTGTATTATTTTAGATCTCAATCTCATTCTTAATGAAGATCCTTGCACCATAAATAAACACTTTATACTTATGCCTTCATTGGTTTTCTGCAACTATTCGAAAGCTTCGTATTGCCTTTCATTAAACTTTTGACATCACTTTTGATTACACTACTCTTCTGCTACACTCCTGATCCATTTGTTGCCTCACGTGTCTCATCATATACAAAAATGTATCCCCCTCCGTTCCATAAAACCGTGGTACCGTATGAGGGACAACTATACCCTGTACACTTTAAAGAACATGCTGGATGACCTTGACGGTAGACTACCATGTTTCCTAATAGCTGTCCAATGGATCTCCTTCCCCCAACCTTCTCTGAACCCTTGGGGTCCTTGTGACCTGAACGTTTATCCTATTGTGCGCAAAATAGCGCTGCTCACAGGTAAACCCAATTCCCTCTGTTCACTTGAATCAATAGCTTTTTTCAAGCTCCTGTGAATATTTGCGTTTAATCACTTCCCATCCATAAGGTTTTATTTTTTACATTTTAAACCAACTATTTTTTCATATTTGTTAAATAATATTTATTTAATATTTTTAACATAAAAACATCTAAAATATTTAATAAAAATGGGATTTAAAGATCATAATGAATTATA
This sequence comes from Ryuthela nishihirai, assembly GCA_038380435.1. Lineage (NCBI taxonomy): Eukaryota > Metazoa > Arthropoda > Arachnida > Araneae > Heptathelidae > Ryuthela > Ryuthela nishihirai. The sequence goes on along the minus strand of JAWZYU010000019.1, from coordinate 64,102,606 downwards.
AACCTTGATTTTCGACAATATTCGTCAATATTTAAAGTGTTATAGAAGCTGGAATATTTAACAGTAAATTACTTTCTTTTATAAAAGTCATTGATAATCGTGATTATTAAAATAATCATTATGGGAACTTTTGAAATGTTTATTTTAATAAATGGTTCGAAGTTTAAATTAATTTCTGAGGTAAATTCTTATTACTCAATTACTATTGTGAAATAGCTTCTACATATAACTCTAAATACTGAGTGGATATTGTTGAAAATCGAGATTTAAATAAAATTGTCTATGATATTTATCTTCAGTCACATTTTTACATTAAATGCATATTTTAGAAGTAGAGCGTCGAAGTTAGATACCCATAGATATAACATGGAATTTCTCTAATATGTTGTGGTAGGGTAATATGTAAATTTTGTTTTGTGGAAATCACTCTTTGCCTTCCTTCGGATAAACTAAATCAATGTTTAATAGCAAATAAAATCTAAAAATTAAACGAAATAACGTTAAAATAAAAACAGATAAAGAAAGGAAATGTTTTTCAAAAAAATATGAATCAAGTGAAAGAAAAGGTGAGTGAAAACAGTAAATCAGGGAAGGGAAAAACTCTGAAAAAATAAAGAGGGTGATACAATCGGAAAAAGATGAATCAGAAGGGAAAAAATGAGCGAAACGAAAAAAAAAAAGGAGGAGAGGAAATTACAGAAATGAAAAAGAGAGATGGATCGGAAAAAGAAAAATCGATTAAAGGGAAGTAAAAATAAAAAAAAATATTGAAAAAGGTAAATGAGGAAACTGGATAATGAAAGAAGTCAAAACATACTGTTGTAACAAATTATAAATGTAATTATTCTATATCCTGCAGATAAACTTTGCGGGTCATCTGTAACGATAAAATTTATTTGTACTATGATCAAAGAATAATAAAAAAAAAGGGGGGGGGGCAAGATAAATCACTAAGAGGAAAGATAATCGGGAAAAGGTAAATCAGGAAAGAGGGAAAGATAATCGGGAAAAGTTAAATCAGAGAATGGGAAAGATAGCAAGTGAAACAATCAGGAAAAGGAAAGTGACATGCGTAGGATTTTGTCAAGGGTGGCAAAGGTTAAAAAAATATAATTGTATACAGAGATATTTTAATTTCACGCTTTTTCCTTCATCATCCTCAAGCAGCCATGGGCTACGGAGGTCCAACTAGACTGTGCAATTTATTTCTCCAAACAAGTCTGTCCTGAGCTACATCTGGCCACTGCACACCAATTCTAACAAGGTCCTGTTTGACATTGTCTGCCCACCGCATCCTGGGTCTCCCCTTCTTTCTGAGGCCTTTAGGCACATTGCTCATAACCCTATTCGCTAATCTATAATTATGCATACGGGCAACATGGCCAAATCAATGGAGTCTCTGTACAATATGCTGCTCAGAGGAGTTTGCCGACTCCTTTGCCTAACCTCATCATTAGTTACAAAGTTGAACCACCTAATGCCCAAGATACTGCGTAAACGTCTAGAATCAAAAGCATTTAGTTTCCTCTTGTTTACAAAGTGTCCAAGTTTCACTGCCATAACTAACCCTTTCCTTTCCCTTTAAAATTTATGCCATCTATCTGATTGATTAATAGATAGTGAAAATAATTTTTTTTTCCGTATTATAAAAGGAAAATATCTAATTGGCGATGTTAGTGAAAGGCAAGTATATTCCCAAGGAAGATTTTTGCTTTATCTTAAATAAATTTCCCCATAAGCAGCTGCCTGGATGATGCATATTTGATGGAAACCGTTTTCTCACATGTGATGCAAGTCATACGGCCGTTCATTCGGAAGCCCATTTCCGTCATCAGATAATACCCAGGGGAACAATCTCGTGACACAAATGGGTCACTCTCTTCCCACATTGGGTTACAAAGGCATTAAGCACGAAATGACTGCAGTCCACTCCTAGCAAAAACAAATTTCCACGACAGCTTTTCATTACATAACGTTATGAAAGAAACGCAACATGAAAACCAAACTAGGATCATAGCTATTCATACAATAAACACCCCCTTCTGCAACAGAATTGGTATAGCCATAATTAACCACGCCATTTTCTCATGACTGCAACAGGCCTTTGTCTGCTCCTCGCATGAGCAGCCAAGCGGAACCGAAGTGACCATTCGGGTTAACAGACCTGGTCGCCGACGTAAGTTAACAATTCAGTGAAAGTTTTCAGCTCACAATTCAATGGATGACGTGGAGGTCAAGAACAGTCATTTCCTTAGCAGATAGCTATGACGTTGGGCTTCCTTGTCTAGGCAAACAATAACGGCCACATCTTCACGATATCTTTTGTGCAAAATGAATACTCCTGACCCCGAAGATTTTGCTAACAAGGCGTAGTAAAAGAACATAATGAAAGGTTATAACCTGCATATGGGTAGATCTTTAGAGCAGTATGTCTGCAAAATAAGAAACTAATGATGAATAAGGCATAAGAATTTGTTTTTAATATAGTAAATAAGTCGTGATTCTAAGTAATCGTTTTATTCATTTCCTATACAACATAAACATTTTTTATGAAAAGACGATGCAAAGTAAATTTTCGTAATCTTTAAAGTTCAGTTGTTTTACTTAGAGGCACTTTTTTTTCCCAGACTGGGCTAATGATAACGCTTATGGTTGATTAATTTAATCCAGGACCCTAAACGACAGCCAGTTTCCAATCAAAAGGGGCGAGGGTGACTCAGTCGGTAGCGCGCCAGGCTCATAGGCCACAGTTCCCAGGTTCGGTCCCAGCTGGGAGTCAGCTCGAGTCTCCGCAAAACTCCCCGCCTTTCTCATGGTGAATAGGGGACACCGATAGGCTTGGAAAGGCCGCCGTCCGTCGGATGGGACGTTAAGCCGTTCCGCTGTGTGCGGGAAAGCATTGCCCTGTGCATGTTAAAGAACACGCTGGATGGCCTTGACGGGAGGCTTACCATCTGTCTCCCATCAGCTGTTCCAGTGAGTCCCCTCCCCCAAACCTTCTCATCGGGGTCCTTCTGATCTGTCCATTGTATGCAAAAAGTGCATTCTTCATCTTTTACTGGACCACTTTGTAAAAGGGGCCTTGGACCCTTTAGCATCTGGTCCACGAGAAAATTTGGCTGTGGGTGCTGTAGCTTAAGAAAGTAGATACCAGCACCGTGAACTACCAGTAGCCCTACATTTTGGCAATAGGCATTTGGCTGAGGTTAAACAACACAAAAAAAACCTAATAAAAAAATCTCGTTATCGATCTTTTCCACGATTGTAATTTTTAATCCACATTTCGAGTGAGAGAAAAAGATTCCTCCTTCTCAGTAGCCGTTCCATGGCCGAGTGGTTATTGCACTTGACAACTGATCAAAGGGATCTGGGTTCGAACCCCGTGTAAGGAATGAAAGTTTGTGTTGTCTTTCTTTTGAGGTCTCGCCATCCTCACAGACTTTCTACTATGGTGTATTAATTGACAGACTTCGGTGAGACCTCTGTGGCAAGCAGCTGCTTGAGGGATTATTTATTTTATCTACTTATCAGTAATGCGACACGTTTTATTAATAATAAGCCGCTGTCCCAAATATTAAAACCTATTACACAAGTACCCATGTAATACAGCATTCTATAGTTTAAATAAAATACATTATCCTGTATGAATTGTGATAATGAATGAAAAGTATATAACCGGAGTTTTAATAAATAAATTGCTAGCCAATAATTAAAAATTTAGAATTTACAAAGACTCACCGTTTCAGTTATAGGTATACGAACTTGACACACACCAGATACACAAATTTGAAATACTTGAAAGTAAACAATTGTAAAACTAATAAGCAACAGAAAGTAAGCAAGTATCACATCGCATCACTCTCACGATTTTCTTATTTTTAGCGCCGCCACACAAAATAACTCTCGCCTCTCTTGTGCTAGTCGAACGCTCGTGTCATGTTCAAGCTATTAAATCATTTTTTAAACAATGGCTTTAATCACGCTAAATATAAAGTCACTTGAAAAGTCCCCTCCAACTTTCCCTGAGCCTTTGGGGTCCTTGTGACCTGAACCTTTAGCCAAATGTAGGCAGAAAAAGTGTCGCTCAGAGGTAAAACAACCCAAACCTTTTGTAAGTGATTTAATACATCATTTCAGAACTCGGGAAGAGTTCAAGATCTGCCATCATAAAGCTTTCTTTTTCTTACTAAATATTTTATTACAAACTTTTTCCCTATTATTCCTTTGTCTTTGCAGTAAAGATTTTGCAGTACGCATTGCATTTTACATATTTAGATTTTAAAATGAAACATTGCAATATTTCGAAACGAATTAATGTGTTTGCACCTGAAGTGATTGTAAATCATTGGGTGGGGGGGGGGGGCAGAAGTTAGGGACGCCATGGCATGGGGGTGCGCCGAAGACTCTCATGTCGTTTCTTAGATATGTATTTAAATATATATATATTGCAGACGTTTTTTTGTACTTTAGTAGACAATAATTGTAATAGACAATCGAATTTTTTATTATTTAAAAAATGTTTCTGGAGGGGGGGGGGCGAAATTGTCCTGGGAAGATGGTTATTCCCTTTACCTGAGGGGTTTGGGAGCCATAAAAGAAGGGAAGGACAGATGGTCGCCCAGTATAACCTCAAGGGAGCCGCTCAGTGAAATAAACGGGCAGAAAGGCAATTTGTTCTCTTTTCCGCATAGTTTTTTTACCGGCTGTTTTGTTAATATTTGGAACTAAAATAAGTTCTAACTATCATCGCCATTTCAATCGCACTTTAACTTCAACTTGCAGAGAAGTTCAGCCAGTGAGGATACAAATTTCGAGCCTATCTGCGAAATGTTTTCTGGACCAACGTTAAATGCATTTTTGTTCATTAAGATGGCAAAGTATATGCAAAGTCACTAAAAAGTTTCAAAATTTACTTCTAATTACTGTAAAAATATGAACCCAAAAGCTTCAAAACTTCAGTGGATAAAAGTCGAATCCTTTCCTGCCTTGCCCTTGGCTTACAAAAGGCTCCACTTCAGAAGTCACCCGGTCAGCCATGATGTCCTTCACCGAGTGATAAAATCGGATCACAAGAGTTGTGCACTAGCAACAGAACGCATTTGCCTTGACTGCAAAATTCCTTTTGGCAAGGAGATTAAAACGTATTCTTTGCAGCAGTTGTTCTGGCGATTGACTAACTACACTGTGCTATTGTCCACAAAGCTTATTATTTCAAAGCACCTTAATCACTGGCGCTTGGCAGCAATTTCAGCTCAAAGATTTTTCTTTTGTTGGACTACGACATAACTCAGTGAAAAGGGTACATCGACCGTCAGAGGAAGTTGCAAAAAAACCATACCATGGCCGCTTTGGGTTGGGTTGTTTTACCTCTGAGCGGCACTTTTTTGCACACCATGGGCTAAATGGCCAGGTCACATGGACCCCGAAGGCTCAGAGAAGGTTGGGGGAGGGGACCCACTGGAACAGCTGTTGGGAGACAGATGGTAGCCTCCCATCAAGGCCATCCAGCATGTTCTTTAACGTGCACATGGTATGGCTCTTCCGCACACGGAGCCACGGTTTAACGTCCCATCCGACGGACGGCGGCCTTTCCAAGTCCATCGGTATCCCCTACTGACCGTGGGCGCTTTGCTGGTGACTATTAGCAAGCTGCTCTCTTACATGGGCAGTGTGTTAAACTAATTTAACGACCAATTCCCATGAAATGCAATTTTTATTTTACTCTTCGTTTTAGCCTACAAGGTACGAAACGCAATCAATGGATTCACTGGGACGAGGGTGGCTCAGTCGGTAGCGCGCCAGGCGAGTAATCTGTATTTCCCAGGTTCGAGTCCCAGCTGGGTCAGCGTTGAGATTTATCTCCGAAAAATTCACCTCCCTGCCCACGGTCATTAGGGGACACCGCTGGGCTTGGAAAGGCCGCCGTCCGTCGGATGGGACGTTAAGCCGTGGGTTCGTGTACGGGAGAGTCATACCCTGTGCTCGTTAAAGAAGACACTGGATGGTCATAACGGGAGGTTACCATCTGTCTCCCAACAGCCGTTCCAGTGGGTCCCCTCCCCCAACCTTCTCTGAGCCTTTGAGGTCCTTGTGACCTGGCCATTTAGCCCATGGTGTGCAAAAAAGTGCCGCTCAGAGGTAAAACAACCCAACCCAAGGGATTCACCTTTAAACCTCCAATAAAAGAGCAGACATAATGATTCTCTTTATATAAATATATTCGTTTCAGTATTAAAAATTACTCTTTTTATTATTATTTTTTATTGTTTCAAATATTTTTTGTCTATTTATAACAGCCAGCTTCGTACTTGCAACTACCACTGTTTGATTGGTTGTAAAGAGAGTTTGTTCAATCCTAATGTCACATTGCGTTTGTAGGCTCTGTGGTATTTTTAAAGTATCTGAAAATCTAAAATATTTGAAAACTGAAAAAAAAATCAACGTTCAAAAATACTTGAGAATGCATCATAACGCTGATAATTTAGAGTGTAGAAATTGGTTTAAACAAAAATCATCTAAAAACACTGGCGTGTTAAGACGTTTCACTTTTATTATAGTAGGACTTCGATTAACCGATCTGTACGGATAAGTGGTGGTCGGATATTCAAGAGGAAAGCAGAGTTAGGAAAAGTAAAACAAAAACGTTGAAAATAGGGAAAATCTACCCGAGAATCTACAGTGAACAGCTGTGAAAAACAGTTAACATTCATGAAATAATAAACTGAAAAAAATTCGTTTTGCAGTGAATGGGATTCGAATCCACGTCTCCTGGAAACATGGGTTCGAATCCCACTTACGGCAAAACCATTTTTTTTTTCAGCTTATTATTTCATGAGTTCCATGCCTGCAGGACACATCCTGTGATTCTTTACTACTAAATAAAAAAAAAATAATAAATACCCCCTCAAGCAGCTGCTTGCCACAGAGGTCTGACAGGAGCCTGTCAGTTTATATGCCACAGTAGAAGATCTGAGAGGATGGCAGGACCTCAGCAGAAAAACGACACATACATCCATGCCTTACCCGGGGCTCGAACCCAGGTCTAAATAGTTAACATTAACTAGGATTGCAGACAGTGGACTATCGGAAAATCTCTGACTCCCCCCGCAAGTAATGACTTAGAGGGGGGGAGTGGTTTTGTTTCATTTTATGTGCATCGTCATATAAATATTTAATCTATATCTATATGTATTATAAATACATATGTATTCTGAAGTATTTTTAACATTTTTTTTTTAAGTTGAATGTTTACTTTTCGAAAATGTACAATTTAAATATTATGACATATATTTCGGTTTTCGTAATGTGTAATTCAACATTTTGGAACGAATTATTTTTGCTACTTCATAAATTATTACTTCAGTTGTTTTAAGACAGGCATAAATAAAATCTACATTTAAAAATTTACATGATTTCAACTGCATTATTTTGAATATGATTCGTTTTCCTCTCTATTGCAAAAAATGATATAAGAGGAGCAAAAGAGTTGGGGGGGGGGGGGGCGAAGAGCGATAATAATTTTTCTTCTCGCGCAGCTAATCCTCTTCTATTCCGCGTCGGCAAATCCCAGTTGTGAGAATGCAGCACCTGGCAATACTTTAATTTTGTGACGCAATTCTTTTCAGTTATAAATAAATAAAATAAATAAATACCCCCTCAAGCAGCTGCTTGCCACAGAGGTCTGACAGGAGCCTGTCAGTTTATATGCCATAGTAGAAGGTCTGAGAGGATGGCAGGACCTCAGGAACGTGTACAGCAACTGTACACGCTCCAGTTACCGTTCACAGCAAACTGGAGCGTGTGCAGTTACTGCACACGCTCCAGTTTGCTGTGAACGGTAACTGCACACGCTCAGTATTTCTGTGAGTGGGCCCACACGATCCAGGTTTTTGTGAGCTCACACGATCCAATGTAAATAAAATAAAAATAAATCCCCCCTCAAGCAGCTGCTTGCCACAGAGGTCTGACAGGAACCTGTTAGCTTATATGCCACAGTAGGAGATCTGAGAGAATGGCAGGACCTCAGCAGAAAAACGACACACACATCCATGCCTAATCCGGGGCTCGAACCCAGGTCCCTTAGATCAGTAGCCAAGCGTGCTAACCACTCGGCCATGGATAATTTAAAATTGGCGAGAGTTGGAGGGAAAGCTGAATTAGGGGTCTAATTCGACAATTCGTTTATGAATGAAAGAAGTTAAATATGTGTGCATGTTGAAAGGGTTCCGGAGCCAAAGAAAAGTTTATAAACTGTTCAACATACATCAGAAATGAAACATTTATCCCTTATCCAGGTACTTAGTTTACAAAGCGCTGAACCCGCCTCGTGCCGGCCCTGATCGTAGTATAGTGCGATTAGCAACTGCGCTCATTAATGAACAAGACATACATATTTCTGTCTTGAAACATTGATTTATTCCCTCCCTCCCCCCAAGAAAAACTAAAATTTCCTGCCGACATACATGATTAACAATAGATGCTAATTAGTTGGAACTAAATCGTAGCTATGTCTTATACACAATATGATATTTCATCAAAATTATCTATTGTTTACTTCTTTCGCTGGGGCGGGGGTGGCTCAGTCGGTAGCGCGCCAGGCTCGTAATCTGTAGATCCCAGCTGGGTCAGCATTGAGATTTATCTCCGCAATAATACCCCGCTCTGCCCACGGTCAGTAGGGACACCGATGGGCTTGAAAAGGCCGCCGTCCGTTGGAGGGACGTTAATCCGTGGCTCCGTGTGCGGGAGAGCCATCCCTGTGCACGTTAAAGAACACGCTGGATGGCCTTGACGGGAAGCTACCATCTGTCTCCCAACAGCTGTTCCAGTGGGTCCCCTCCCCCAACCTTCTCTGAGCCTTCAGGATCCATGTGACCTGGCCATTTAGCCCATGGTGTGCAAAAAAGTACCGCTCAGAGGTAAAACAACCTAACTTCTTTCGCTTTATTTTTCCCTCCCTGATAATTTTATTTATAATTTCCCCTTTCTACGCATTCACAAGAAGTGTCTACCCTTAAGTTCTAAAATTTTCGCACAATAGGTACTTTCCTGGCAGGCTAACATTAATAATTCTCATTCTAATTAAATAGCATGAAACCGATATAATTGTAAACTGTAAAAAATGTAGCGAGGAATTTTTCTCCTCCACAGGAGTGCGATTGACAGTAAGTAGATCTATCTAACCAAACAAATAAACGATATACATATACGTTTGTTTCGAAATATCGCAAGGAGGAAAACGAAGCAAAAATCTCTTCGCTATAGATAGTGTGCTGATAAGATGTTTAACTAACCACTTTTACCTCCAAGGCTGTGCACATTCAGCTGACTTGCAATAAATGCAAAAAAACAACAACCGCACTCTAATCATTATATCTTGATGGACCTTGTCTAACTTCAAACAAATGCAGAAGTGATTTCCTCAGTGTCGTGACAGAGACTTCAGCAATACATTAATATCTTGAAGGTCGTGCTGGGCGAGCTGAGGGGAAAAAAATCGAAATGGAATTATGGGAAAAAAATCGAAATGGAATTATGGGAAAGTGGCAAGGGATATGAACAGAACCTTATGAATCAACAGGACTGACAGATTGCTTTAATATTTGAAAGCCACCATGCTAGAGTAATCACAAAACTCACGTTTTGGCTCTTTTTAGCACGAGAGGTGGATATACTTCGATTGTGTTCAGGTTCTATTCGGATGATAAATTTCTCTTGCGGTACAAAAAACTAAAAAGCTATCTCCTGTTGAGTCGTTCAAATATGCGGTGTGCAAAACTTATTGGGAGAAAAAAAAATTCACTTCACCTTGTTGTAAGGCGATAGTTTTTTTTTTCTTTTGTAACGAAAATAACTTTAACGAATAGTGTGATTATGGTGGATAGCGGTTGTTTGGGTTGTTTTACCTCTGAGTGGCACTTTTTTGCACACCATGGGCTAAATGGCCAGGTCACACGGACCCCGAAGGCTCAGAGAAGGTTGGGGGAGGGGACCCACTGGAACAGCTGTTGGGAGACAGATGGTAGCCTCCCGTCAAGGCCATCCAGCGTGTTCTTTAACGTGCACAGGGTATGGCTCTCCTGCACACAGGGCCACGGCTTAACGTCCCATCCGACGGACGGCGGCCTTTCCAAGCCAATCGGTGTCCTCTACTGACCGTGGGCAGGGCGGGGAATTTTGCGGAGATAAATCTCAACGCTGACCCAGCTGGGATTCGAACCTGGGAACTACAGATTACGAGCCTGGCGCGCTACCGACTGAGCCACCCCCGCCCCTATGGTGGATAGCGATTAGTGTTCTTGGCTGCAGAGGAAAAAGGCCTGGATTAGAACTACAGAGCAAGGTATAGTTTTTGATATTGTCTTTGGGCTGATGTCTCGCTTTCGCAGATCTTTTCTCTGGTATATTGATGGGCTTCTGTCAGATCTCTGTGAGAAGCGTCCATCTAAAAAATGGAACAGAATTATGCACCTTTTAATATTTAGCTGAACTTAATATTTACGAAAAAGGTGTTGGAAATCTTTTTTATCGTGAAAAATTTCATGTGCTGTATCAAACTGTTTTACTTTCAGGCGATGAGAGTTTCTTTCAACAGAATTGTCGAGAACCACGGTTTGGGATTAACAGACTCACTGGACAACAGTGATGGAGGTTATTGGCTCCCATCAAAGTCATCCAAAGTGTTCTTTAACATGAACTTGTTCTGCACTTTAAAACACGAATGCAATCTTTACCGATAGATGGCTTTTCCTTTCCAATCCCAAAGGTGCCTTTTTTTCCCACAAAGGTAATCGAAACCGTTTTTTTTTTACGATTCTGGTACTCAGGGCCTAGCCAATTTTGCCCTCTGGGCGAGCGAAAGGAAATGTTCGCGCCGGGGAACAGTTGTTTTGCAACGGTCTCTATTCTGCGAGAATAACTTCGGAGAAGAAAATGCCGGAACAACATTTCAAGTTCAATGCAGTCGCTCCCCTCACTCTTCGTCCTCCTTGGGGGGGGGGGGGGGGGGGGGGCTCGGTCGATAGCGCGTTAGGCTCGTAATCTGTAGTTTCCAGGTTCGAGTCCCAGCTGGGTCAGCGTTGAGATCGTCCTATCCTCGGTCAGTAGGGAACGCTGATGAGTCTGGAAAGGCAGTCGTCCGTCGGATGGGACGTTAAGCCGTGGCCCCGTGTGCGGGAGAGCCATATCCTGTGCACATTAAAGAACACGCTGGATGGCCTTGACGGGAGGCTACGATCTGTCTCCCAACAACTATTCCAGTGGGTCCCCTCCCCCAACCTCCGCTGAGCCTTCGGGGTCCATGTGACCTGGCTATTTAGTCCATGGTGTGCAAAAAAGTGCCGCTCAGAGGTAAAACAACCCACCCAACCACGTGCTCTATTTTTTTTCGAGTAAGGCAACAGGCGTGTTAACACAAAGAAAACTTCTAAGGAATTCTTTAGAGGTACAAAATAATTCTTTGGCAGTATTTGCAGTATATCTTATGGAATGCACCTACACCAACCAAATGATCGCATTCGGAAGAGATGAAACAAAACCAAAGTGATGAGAAAATCAATATAGATTCAGGCTTTGCGTAGAAGAGCCGTAGGCATCAGACATGCATGTGAATTAACCTGTTCCTCGCTCGCCAAAGGCCTTGACAGTCCACCACACGTCGTTGACGATGTAACGATTCCTTTGCCTTCTGCAGCGTGTCTGAGCCTTTTCCTTGAGGTGGGAAAGCATTTGCTGTGGCGGTGCAGCCCGAAGTGACGCCCTGGGGCAGAAATCAGTCTTTCAATGCAGCGGGGAGAGGGCTCGGGCAACAGGTTCCCAGTCTTTGTAACAATGACACAGTTGTGGGGGAAGGAGGGACTGCTGAAGCTACGTCATAATGGACTACGGGTTGGCTGAGTCACAAAACTGGTAATCACGACAAAGAGCGAAAAAACTCTGGTTGAGTGACTATCGAATTTATTCCTTTCAAAACTCTTGTTTCTTTTATGAATGATAAAAACGAGTTTCAAAGCATACAAAATACAGATTTCGCAAATAGCTTCCCAAACTTATAGGTTATAAATCTAACAAATTATGGGAAATATAAAGTTAATCTCACCGGCATTGAACAGGATTAACGAATTCTAGATACAGTCTGGTCAGTTAGGAATATTAGAGGCCCTACACAGCTGAAATACAAATTTTGAAACCCACCCCCATCTCGCATACGAATTTCTGTGCGTAATGTCGAGTGTCTTTACGTGTCAAAGTTATTGAAATTCATTGTGACTCCTACTCCAGCAGCAACTACACCGTTTAAGGTATAGTTCCACCACTGGGCCCTCAGGATACCGATAATAAATCAGCAGTGCTTTATCACCATGAAACTTCTTCATATCACCATCAACGAGGTCTCAATTCCTACCTGAATTATCTCAATATCCTCCCCTCGCCTTTCCGCCCCTGTTCGCTAATTAGTAATATGTAGTACATATTTACTGTCATTTTCACGCCATATGATTCCTCCTAAAAGAACACCCTCTCTGAACTTCAGTTCCTGGGAAGACCTCTCGTACTGCTCTCGACGAGAAAGAGATTACAAATGGGCTTGGAAAGGCCGCCTCCTGTCGAATGCGACGTTAAGTCATACCCTAAGCACACGTTAAAGAACACGCTGGATGGCTTTGACGGGAGGCTTCCATTTGTCTACTAAACCCAAGGTCCATTCCATTTGTCTACTACCCAAGGGTTTAGAGAAGTTTGGGAAGCTGTTCAGTGGACCCTTCCCCAAACTTCTATAAACCCTTGGGGTCCTTGTGACCTGACTATTAACCCATTGTGTGCACAAAAGCACCGCTCAGAAGTAAAAGAACTCTACCTGGGGAAAGGTGCTAAAATCTTTTGAAATAATCTTTATACTTATTCATAGTAGTTCTAAAATACTACTAAATCACTTAACCGTGATGAAAATAAATTACCCCTCAAGCAGCTGCTTGCCATAATATATATAATATGCTACAGAGAAAATTGTGAGGAAGGCGAGACTGTAGTAAGATTACAGTAGAAAAGAAACATCCATATCTTATTCGGGTCTCGGGCACGCTAACCACTAGGCCACGGAATCATTCGTCAAAATTATAAAGAATCTAGTATCTGGTTCGGCAGAGTTGCTCGTGACAATCTAACTTAGAAATCTTCTCTACAGTAATTTTTCAATGAAGTGCTTCTGTTCATTATACAATAAAATCGAGAGGTATATAGAAAAAATATACCACCACGCACGGAATAATGGTTTTGCAGGAAAAAATCATATTCAAAGCAGCAGAATAGCTTGCTCACCCGGAAGTTTATGTAGTCTCTATGAGTCAAGTCTAGAATCAACAGCGCTCTCCTCTTGGGTGAAGATCAGTTTCTCCAGACAGTTTGCTGAGTATTTGACGTAAATACGATTTGATATATTGGCTCGCGGAATTCACCCCTAGGCTCAGTGTTTACATTTCTGCATTTAAACCCATGATTGATGCTGGATTTTCTTTTTGTTCTAATATTTTCTTTTATATATAAATATATACTAGAAATAAGTATAAAAACATTTTCCATTCTTTTTTCAGTCAAATTTCCATATATTTTTTAATAAAATGTCTACTTCCATTCAGAAACTTATAATTTAATTTGTTTGCTTCGTGTGGCAATGGCGAAGTGGTTAGAGCGTTTCCCTGGGGATAAAAGGAATTTGGCCTCGAGCTCTAGATAAGTCACAGGTGTATCGTCTGTAGTCCTTCATCCAATTCTTCTTCTCTCTGGTGAATTTGTGCTCATAGGTTCCTGTCAGTTTTATGTGGCAAGCAGCTGCATCATCGGTAATTCATTTATTTTTACTCACCTTAATAATTGTTCAAAACTATGCAATGTACGTATTTGCGAAAGTTATTCAGTGATTCATGTTACAGTGTTACTGCCTACTATCTAAGAATTCCTAAAATCGTAGGTGTGCAGTTAAAGTTTAATAAAATGTTTCATTTGCAAAGTGGTAAACTTTGTTTCTTTATTTAAATGTGATTCTCCTTATAAAATATTTAAAAAGATTAGCGGTATATACAATAGACTTCTGATCACCGTTGTTATAATGACAGACTGCATTGATAACCAAAAAACACGGATAACAGAAACAATAAAATTTTACGAAAAAATGTTTACCTAATTAAAAACATCGAAACAAAATATGATCTCTGAATTATCTTTATAAGCAAAGTCTGCCATTTTAGTCTGCTTTATCCCTTTTCTTTCTTGCGGATAGTTTTTTTTCTTAAAGTAAAAAAAAAGTTTTGAAAATTGAAATCCTCGTCGTTTCTTTCACATATTGAAGCAAGTGTTCAATAGCGTACCCAAAGTGTGTGTGTGGGGTGTATTCCCCCACCTTGACGATTTAACATATATACTACTCACAAAAATTAGGGGATATTTCAAAATGAATATGAAGCGAATATCCCCTAATTTTTGTGAGCAGTGTATTTTCTAAACAGTCCCGAGAAATCAGACTGAAACATGTCAATCCCACCCTCTCCTAGTAGAACTTTTATCTTCCTGGGCAAGCCTCTGAAGGTGTACCAATAAACTCGAAGGCCGTGGAACGTTTCGCATGATTCTAAAATTCAAAGTCTATATATCTCACTGCAGAGCTCATTTTGCATTTTAATGTTGCTGCAAGCAGATTGAAGTAGTAAACCTAGAGCTAAGGAATGGATTTAAAATGTTAAATTGTGTTCATAAAAATAATTTACAAGACACAGGACGTAACCAGAGCGGGGAAGACCCTCCCTCCCGAAAATGCAATCGTCTTACAGATACAGGTGACCATATTTTTTTGGAGAAAATAAAGGACAAGTCAGAAATTGTTTCATAATAAAAAAAAGCAGGTTGCGTTTATTGTTTCACTAAAACTAAAAAGCTTTATAACATTTATTATAAAATATAAGCATATGCATAGCATTTTAAACAATCATATTATTACTTAAAAAAATTTAATTTTGATACTTTTCACAAGAATGAACTTTTTTAATAAATCAGGTTTGTGTTTTAAAAATTCATAAAACTGTATGCAATTCATGTCAAAGTTGCATTTGATATAAATGCATGTTTTCAATGTTTCGATTTTTTATTTGGTTTTTTCACTAGTTCACATATTGTTCGCTAATCAAAATATTCGTTCAGTGGGGGCATTACATCCAGGGAGACATAAGAAAAATTCAAATTTTTTTTAAAATGTTTTTAAAAGATTCGTGTTTATCTGTGAAATATTTAAAAATTTCAGCACATCTACTGCGCGCCAATATTCAGTTTACTATTTTAATTCACAAAAAAAGGACAAAATGGCCATTTTAGAAAAAAAATAAATCTAAAGGACAGATTAGTGAAATAAAGGACTGTCCTCTTAAATAAAGGACGTATGGTCACCGTACTTATATACGAAATCTCAAACTTGTCTGCTTTGAAGTCCAAAACAGTTGGCATTGCCTAATTTTATTTTAGTCCCATATTTTATGTCCGACACTAAAAATAGATTTGAAAAACAATAACTATGAAATCTTATTTCATATAAAATATCATTTTAACTTTTCCTGTTTGGTGGAATATTTTAGTAATTGGGAAACCTTGCTGAAGTCTTATTCTCAACCCCCCCCCCCACCCACTGGAAGCTAAATCCTCGGCACGTGCCTGATTCAAGCCATTTTTGGGCCACAAAAGAAAGTCAAATTAAGAGCTTGTTTGAGAACGTGATGACTCATTTTATAGTACGAAGCTTGTTGCTTAAAATTCATTAATTTGTGATTAGAGAATGTTTTAGAAATGACAATTTATTAAGGAATCACTGTGTTGATACACCATGAAATGATTATTGTCAAGTAACTATGCTTTCAAATTGATTCTCTAGCAGTAAAACATTAATTTATTTCTGAGTTTAACGAATTAATACTGCATCAAATGACTGCCTAAATCAAATGACAAAAAATCAAATGACTGCCTAATATTTTGGTAATTTGAATACTTCAAATGAAATCTGAGACAGCTATCAAGGAAGTGAAAATGCAGAAAGGTGATACGAAATGTGATGGATAGGCAAGGTAACTAAGTGATTTGTTAGATGAGAAGAAGCCTTGTGTTTAAGTGAACCAAAGAGATAAAAGATGTGTGTCAGTTGATAGTCGAATAGAATGCTGAGAAAAGAATAAAATTGCTCATTGTGCTGAAGTTCTACTTCAAAAAAGATTGCTCGGTTGATTATAAAAGTATCAATAATTTTCCTTGAGGGTGAAAATGCATATGATGGGTGCAATGATCATTGATTAGGAGAGATTCCAAAACTTAGTGATGCAAGAGTAAATATTTTAATATTACTTTCATTAATGATAATACTGTTTAATTTTCACAAAATGTGCCAATGACTTAGATGAGCTTAACTTAGCTCTAAACAGGTGTTAAATAATAAATAAATAAATAAATACCCCCTCAAGCAGCTGCTTGCCACAGAGGTCTGACAGGAGTCTGTCAGTTTATATGCCACAGTAGGAGATCTGAGAGGATGGCAGGACCTCAGCAGAAAAAACCCTGGTCCCTTAGATCAGTAGCCAAGCGTGCTAACCACTCGGCCACGGGACGGCTAAACAGGTGTTGCCACATTATAAAACAAATTACACGTAGCACTATTTCTTAAATATGAGCATAGTGTTTCAGTACTCCGTAATTTTCAAAGTACTATTAGTACTTTCAACAAATTACTAAGTTACTACTTTCAAAATACTACATTACAGTTCAAAAGCCTTCTGTCAAGGCCATCCAGCGCGTCTTTAACGTGCACAGGGTTATGACCTGGTATGGCTCGCTGTGCACTTACCGTTACCTACTAGCCTCTTAACTGTGTATTTTGCTTCAATTTCCAAACATTTACAAGGAAAACGTAGATCCTTCTCATATTTCAAAGAAGAGGACTGGGGATACTCAAGATGCCTCCTTTATTAAAGGGGAGGCAGAAATGAAAAAGGTTTGGAAGATGCTGTTATATATAATTCTTTGTATGTTCTGTTTCTGTTGAACAATGAAATTTTGAAATCAATCTAAACTTCGAAAGGGATATATAAAGTTTCGATGCATGCAGCAAATTATCTTGGTTTGTTTACGTCGGCATGCTGGTGAAATGCAAAACATATTTGGTCTTTTCACTAGCTCAAGAGAGGGAAAACACTTATGGGAAGTTACAGAGCTGTGCTACTCAAATAGTGGCCAATGAAAAAAATCTCTAGACTTCAGGCAAAATGAGGAAAACAAAAGTAAAAAAAAAATTGATTTTGCAAAAGAAATATGAGAAACAATATCTACGTTAACGTGATTTTTATTTTGTCTTCGTCTCTGTCCAGCGATTTTATTTTTATTTTTAAACTTTGACACACAAATTGATCCAAAGTTAAGGAAGAAAATTCCCCATTTGTAAGCGTAGTTAAGAGGCTGCAGAGCTTTGCATTGAGAAGCATTTGCTCCAAAAGGAGAGAGAAAAAAAGACAAACATAGGATGTAAAATTTAATACGATTGGGTCGTTTTATTTTTGAGCACACAAAGAAGTAAACGGCCAGGTCACAAGGACCAGAACTGTAGAGAGGATCAACTGGACAACAGTTAGGAGAGAGATAGAAGCCTGTCAAGGCCATCTTAATGTGAACAGGATATGGCTTAACATCCGATTCAATGGACAGAGTCCTTTCTAAACTATTCTCCTTTCTAACCAAGGGCAGAATGATGTTAGTGGAGAAAATCTAATACAGACACAGTGGGCATGAAACTGGGAACCAGGCAAGTATACAGGATTTAGTTTCGGGGGGGGGGGGGGGGGGGGTGAGAATAAAGACTTGAGTGGGAGTTTCCCATTTACTAAAATATTCCATCGAACAGAAAAGGTTAAAATGATATTTTATATGGAATGAGATTTTAAAGTTGTTTTCTTTAATCTATTTTTAGTGTTGGACATAAAATATGGGGCTAAAATAAAATTATACAAAGACAACTGTGTTGGATTTCAAAGTAGGTAGACAAGATTGAGATTTTTACATAATTCGACAAGATTTTCGGGGGAGGGGGTCAAACCTAAGATTTATTTCAAATACTGAATATATAGGCATCTTGTGTCGTTATATTTATAAATGCTGTTTTTATTTAAGAATGCGGAAATAAGGAAAAAATTACTGGTTTCGTTTCGCCATTGAAGTTTAATTTCTCAAAAAACTTTTACTAAGAAGCGAAACTTTATTTAAAATTGATAAATAATATAAATAATTATAATAATTAATAATATAATTATAATATATAATATAATTGTATTTATAATAATTAATAATATATAATATAATAATAATTAATAATAATTGTAAATAATATAAATAATTATATTTATATACAATATATTTATGAAAGAAAAAAGAATGCAGTCTCTGATAACTGATGTTTTTGCAATAATGCTATTGTTTAATTTGTTCCATTTAGCTCAGCTGTATAACTAAGGCATTTTTCCTTCCTCTGGAAACTTCTATGCAGTAAAGAACAATAGAAAAATTAATATTGAGTAAAATCTCGTCTATTATAATTTGCTTAAAATTTATTGCAGTTGAGTGATTTTTAAAAAATGATATTTCTTGATTCAAATCAGAAAATCAATTCTTATCCCTAATACCTGTATTTTGAAGAATACTTTTGGGGAAAACAATGGAAAATTGTGGACTTTTGAGATGGGATCAAAAAAATTTTTCTTGTGTTTTTACAAAATATTCTTTTCTTTTTGTTAAAAATACTATATTATACCAAAAGTTACACTCTGTTTATAATCGCATTCATTTCAAATGAACTAAAAACGGCTTATTAGGTGATTCTTGTTTAGCTTTATAAGCAGGGATTTTTGTACTATATTGCACATTGGCTATCTGCTTATTGAAATTCTTTCAAAGCATTTCTTTTGCTCGTTTTAGTTTTAGCGGCAGTTGTAACATTCTACTTTTAATAAATGTAATCACAATTTAACTGCCCGGAAATGAACAAAATAATCTACTTACATATATATACACTCACAAGTAATTATGTGAATATATATATGAGTTCTGTTGGCTAGATTGTTGGGTTGTTTTACCTCTGAATGGCCTTTTTTTGCAGACAATAATGGCTAAATAGCCATGTCACGAGGACCCCAAGGGCTCAGAGAAGGTTGGGGGGAAGGGGACTCATTGGACAGCTCTTAGGAGACAGATGGAAGTCTCCTGACAAGTCTTTAAGCATGTCCTTTAACGTACACAGAGTATGGCTCTCTTGTACGTGGAACCACGGCTTAATATCCTATCTGACGGAAGGTGGCATATTCTAGCTCACCGGTGTCTCCTTTCTGACCGAGGGTGGGGATTTAGCAAAGATAAATCTTAATGCTGCTAAGGTGAGATTCAAACCTGGCATTCTACTGACATGGCCAACTGCTTTTCTTCATTGAACACCAAAAGAAACTACATAATCCATTTCCTAATTTTACTGCTGAATTTGAACGCAGCTGGCGTATAAAGGATTCAAAATGAGATTGAAGTGGACTCATCACTGAAGTATGTATTTTTTCTGCGTTATATCTGTAACGTATCTCATAGTTCTTAGTAGATCTTTCCATAGTTTTTGGCATACCATTCATTCTCCAAAATGAAAATAAGACATATTTCTTGAAGAGCTGAAAATTTCTTTGAAGCAAACAGATTAATGAAAGAACGGATTTCTATCTGGGCACAAAAGTGCACATCAGAATAACGAAATAATCTTGCACGTGACCTAAGATGACTGAGAAAAAAACAGTGCTAAAAAAAAGAGCTTTCTAGAGTTACTACACAAAGCATGGATGTTCGTAGGGGGGGAACTAGTCGGATCTTTGCCCCCCCCCCCCCAGTCAGTATCAACCTAATTTATTCACAGCTTGTTCTCACCAATTGCAATTTTTATTTTGGGTTATTTTTAACATCCAAATTTAAAGACTCAGAAGACAAGGAATGCACCCTAACACTTTGCCGGATGTCGGCTAATTATATTCGGTAAAGGTACTTGACAGTGTGTTAATATATCCATCCACTGCATTAAAAAGGCATTTTATAGTAGTAGGTGGCACGGTTCTATAAGACCAACACCTTGCGTTGTATATAGTTACGGTGGCCATATTTTTGAGCCAAAAATTTGGACACATGGTCCAACAAAGGATTATTTTTCATATGTGAATTTATTCATATGAAAATCCTACAAAATAATAAAAATTAAATAGAATAAAGAATCGTCTTTATCGAAAAGTACAAAATAATATTTAAAAAAAGTGCACGTTTTCGTGAGCGACGTTTCTTAAATCTGTGATTCTACATCTTTTATGGTTATCAAACATATTTTTATTGCAATGCTGACTGACTTGCTTCATTGAATTACAGTTTGCCGAATATTGGAATCGTGGAATATTTCGATGGTTTATGGGGACAGTGAGACAGAATCCTAGAAATCGGTCTTTCCCGAAAAAAATTGAGAAGATTGGTTATCTATAAAATGTATATATTGAGATAAGAAGAGACTACTGTTCTCTTGGTAGCTATATTTGTTTAATTTTTAAAAATGTTTAATTATTTACTATTTCAAATTGCTTTATCTATTTTTTTTTAATAACTTGTACAATGAAACCGACTGGACATCATTCCCCTCCCCCCCATCACAAAACTGAAAAAGAGTGCAAAAATATGGTTAAAAATTTTAAAAAATCTATCTATAAACTTCATTGCACTTTACAAAATTTTGATTAAATGAGAAATGTATGGAATCAAAATATACACGTACTATAATAATTTTTCATTTTGCATCCGTCCCTCATCCGTGCTGGCGTCCTTGACACGAAATATTCGTAATATTGTATTTGTAATCGTGCTTCTGAAGATAATTACAATGATAATACTTCGGGTTCAGTAATTTCAGGAAGAACAACAAAGCTACGTAACAATGGGCAATTCAAGGATTAGATTTGAAAGCAGCAGTTCGACTATTTGAAAAGTAAAATACAATATCTGTTATGTGATAAACTTTCTGCTTCCCTTTTTTGGCGCAGCTGCTATTTCATCCATCAACTCAAAACTCTGAAAATGTACCCCATCCAACACAACCTGATCATCAGCTGAGAACTGCAGCATCCATCCTCGTTTTGATGTTTACAGTAGTGTGTGCTAGAAGTGTCTGCAGTTTCACGCGAAAGGATCGGTTCTCTGCAGTACACAGAGATGCAAACCAGCTGGGTGGATCAACTTACCCATTCAAATATTTCTGAATAAAAGACTCCTGGGGAACACTCATCACGGAACTGATGCCAGTGGAATTCCCTTCACCTTTCGTATCCGTCGCAGAAGACAGCTGCCTCAGCAGTCCTGCCACTTTCTCTCGCAAAGTCGGCATTGTTGCGGTGTTTCTTCGTATCCGACTGAACGCCGCAACTACCACTCCCCTACAGCTCTGTTCGAATCTGGCCGCAGCGTACCTCGTCAAAACATCCCTGGAAAATTGTGTGCGGCAGCAGCGCCGTCTGGTGGACTGCAGTGGATCGTATCGCGCGCCTGCGTGAAGAGAACCTCTTCCCACCGCACGAGCTTCGAGGCATCAGTGTCAGTCGACCTTGGCTCTAGAGGAGTAAATGTACGGAGGGTCTGCCACAGTTAATAGGACCGGAATATAATCATAAATAACCTTGGCAATCGGGAATTAATTTCCGCCGCCTTTATTCCCACTCTTTGTCCTCCTGGTAATCAGCGCTTTAAAGAGATTGCACAAAGACCTGTTGGTTCTGCCAATAATAGTCACACTCCACCTCACAACACTGAGAGAGTTCTAGCCTTATCATCCCTTAAGACTGCCATGCCTTCAGATGATCTATTAAACATGTCGTGTTTGGCGTGTTAATATTTCCGTATATCTCTTTTCCCCATCGTTTTTAGGAAGGTTTATTGCGTCCACTTCACTCAATCCACTAGTACGGTTAGTGTTGTACGTGCAGAACCCAAGAGTGGAAGGGGTGAGAAGGTGAATGACTTGCAAAATGAATCTGCAACTGCGCCTCGGTCATGCACTTCAGTTCGGTGTGTGTTTCTGAATTCTCATTGCTTTAACCGAGACAAGACAGTTACGGTTGGGCTGATTTTCAGAGGTATTCGGAATGGTTTAAGGTGTCTCGGTTGCCGAGAGATCACACTCTTCGAGATCACAGAGACCCGGTTTCGAATCCCAGACTAAGGAGACGGATATATTTTTTTTGTCTTTCTGCTCAGCTCTGGCATGCCTCACGAGACTTATTTATGGCGATTTGCCATTTCCTGGATGCTGTTAATTCTCCATCTGCGGCAAGTATTTGTGAGAATATATTTATTAGCGTATTGATGTTGACAGTTACGGTTAGAGAGAAAATCTTGCGAATTTTTCCAAAGCCATTGACTTAAAATTAATGACACTTCTAAGTAGTACAAAGGAATTGCTGAAAGCTAACTATTTTCAAAGTTTAAAACAACTTCTGTGATTCAAAACTTTTCGTTACTCAAAATCGAATTGAAAAAGGAGCTGCGACTTGCGATCCGGAAATTAATTTCTATAAGAAAGCATTTCACTGAGTTACCAAGATCCAAAATTTGATTCAGTCTGTAAAATCCAAGGAACAATCTACAATTAAGATTGAAAGAAATGAACACAGAATGTTACCCATGCAGCGAAGGATTACATGAAAGCTAGTTGCAACTGATTCTGCTCCAAAAACCATTGATATCTAGGGATAGGATTATTAAAAGCTAGGTCCCTTGAATTTTACACTTCGCACCACACTAGCGCCGAACTTTTAAATTCTCAGGGGGGGGGGGGGTCTCACATACAATAACAGAATGCCAGAAATATTTATTTTGTCTGTTAGATATATAATTGAAAATTTTCAAGGGGGGCGAGTCCCCCCCCCCCATAATCGGCGCCAATGCTTCCCATATTAGATTTTAGAAAATCAGATCCTGTCCTCAACGAATGAAACAAAACAAAAGACCCCAGAAGCATCTTTAAGCATGTCCTAGTTTCTTATATAACTGACTCATAAGGATTGAATGAAAACTACTCTTAAAAGGTAAATTAAAAGAGAGATTAATGAGATGACGAAAAATATTCGGCACGTGTTAGCTGACTATAATTAGAAATTACCGACCATTGTACAGGATAGGGTACGACTGAAATCACAAATATCGTGACCTATGAGAAAAAGACCAATGTGATATATTTGTGTGACGGAAGAGTGCGAACTTTCAAATATTGCGTTATTTACACCGCATTGTGAAGTTGGCACTGTACTGTTGCCCTTGCCCTAAATTAATATGGAAATGGTTTAGATCCGATGAGATCGTCGAAACGAGCCCCAACTGAAGGTTAAATCTAAAATAGCCTGAGAGAGGTTTCCTTCGTCGGAGCTTTGTGCACAACTTACTGTTCAGAATATGAGTCACGAGTCACTCAAGAACTAATTAGGACCATAATTCCAGGGTGACACCGCAGTTTCGTGGAATCTCCCTCTCGGTGCAACACGACAAGATGCCAATTGGTCATTAACAGCAAAATACGAGCGGTTAAGTAGATAAAATAAATGAATAAATACCCCCTCAAGCAGCTGCTTGCCACAGAGGTCTGACAGGAGCCTGTCAGTTTATATGCCATAGTAGAAGGTCTGTGAGGATGGCAGGACCTCAGGAACGTGTACAGCAACTGTACACGCTCCAGTTACCTTTCACAGCAAACTGGAGCGTGTGCAGTTACTGCACACGCTCCAGTTTGCTGTGAACGGTAACTGCACACGCTCAGTATTTCTGTGAGTGGGACCACACGATCCAGGTTTTTGTGAGCTCACACGATCCAATGTAAATAAAATAAAAATAAATCCCCCCTCAAGCAGCTGCTTGCCACAGAGGTCTGACAGGAGCCTGTCAGTTTTTATGCCATAGTAGAAGGTCTGTGAGGATGGCAGGACCTCAGCAGAAATACGACACATACATCTATGCCTTACCTGGGCTCGAACCCAGGTCCCTTAGATCAGTAGCCAAGCGCGCTAACCATTCGGCCATAGTGAAATAAATTTCGATGCCATTCTGACCTTACATACTTCTTTGCTTTCTTATGCTTGCATCCCCTTGGAGATAGAAATTTCTTCTTCCTCTTTATATCCAGTAACCTCCACCCTGCCCTAGGTGAGAAAGGAACGCCGATTAGCTTGGAAAGGCCGGTGACCGTCGGACGGGATGTTAAGCTGCGGCTCCTTGTGCATATCAAAGAACAAGCCGGATGTATTTGATGGGAGGTTGCCATCTATCTCCGAACAGCTGTTCAGTGGATAGCTTTCCTCAACCTACTCTGAGAACATGGGGTCCTTGTGACCTAGCCATTTGGCCTCTCGTGTGCCGCTCAGAGGTAAAACAACGTAACCAATCTTCCTAATCATCGGAATCCACTGAGGAGGATGGGGGAGGGGGAGTGTCTACCCCCCCCCCCCCCCTCCTAATGGATAGTCCCGATGGCATTAAAGGAAAAAAAACCCTGACTTTGCCCTGAAAATAAGTAAGATGACCAATTTCCTTCCACAGAAACTTATTCCATGTTAGTGAACTATTAGAGTCATTGTTCCAGAACTAATATGGGGCGGGGGTGGCTCAGTCGGTAGCGCGCCAGGCTCGTAATCTGTAGTTCCCAGGTTCAAGTCCCAGCTGGGTCAGCGTTGAGATTTATCTCCGCAAAATTCCCCGCCCTGGTCAGTAGGGGACACCGATGGGCTTGGAAAGGCCGCCGTCCGTCGAATGGGACGTTAAGCCGTGGCCCCGTGTGCGGGAGAGCCATACCCTGTGCACGTTAAAGAACACGCTGGATGGCCTTGACGGGAGGCTACCATCTGTCTCCCAACAGCTGTTCCAGTGGGTCCCCTCCCCCAACCTTCTCTGAACCTTTGGGGTCCTTGTGACCTGGCCATTTATCCCATGGTGTGCAAAAAAGTGCCGCTCAGAGGTAAAACAACCCAATGTTAAAGAACACGCTGGATGGCCTTGACGGGAGGCTACCATCTGCCTCCCAACAGCTGTTCCAGTGGGTCCCCTCTCCCAACCTTCTGTGAGCCTTCGGGGTCCATGTGACCTGGCCATTTAGACCATGGTGTGCAAAAAAGTGCCGCTCAGAGGTAAAACAACCCAACCCAGAACTAATTTATCGTAATGAGGACTCTGTGCCTGTGTTCTTGTCGCAGTTAATTCTTAAAGCCTCTGAAGTCGTGAGGAGGAATTTAGAAAGCTGAATAATCAGCTGTGCACAAATTATACTCTTTAGAGAAAGCCAAACCAACCCGATGTTGAGTCGACCATACATCCAGTCAGTTATGTCATCCATTACAGTAGGTGTTAAGAAGTCAGCCCTCCTTTAAATGGGCTGCGGGAACAGGTTCCGTCGAAGCCCATGCTGATCACCACCTACGTCGTGTAAGTTCACCAGTTCAAAGTGTGTTGCCACTTTCACCTAAAACCTTCCTCCTCAGTAGGTGGACATGACGCTTTATGGGGTGAACTTGCACGAAGGCAATCTCGCTCGTCGTTTTCGATAGCCTATTTCTCAGTGGGATTGAATGAGGCATCAGGAAATCATTTCAACGCGGTGCAGGATATCATCTCTCGTTACGATGAGATCTTGCTTACCCTCATTCTGTAGATGGTGGAAAGATTCTTTTAAAGCAAAGAACTAGTTTGGATTCGTAAGCATGTGCAAAAGAAGGTCACGATTGAGAAAAAATAAATCCCCTAATCAATCGCTGATGTTTTCATGGATTGTGTAGAATTTTTGTTACGGAGCTGAGGTCAGGGTTAGGAAACAATAACGGAAGTTTTTTTTTATTCTTGCCCAATAATACATATTTTCCTTTTCAGTTTCAGATGTTTTTAAATAGTATTCTGGCGAATCCTTTTCGGTTATTAAAATACTCCAGGGTTTGGATTGGATTGTTTTACCTCTGAGCGGCACTTTTTTTGCACACCATGGGCTAAATGGCCAGGTCACATGGACCCGAAAGGCTCAGAGAAGGTTGGGGGAGGGGACCCACTGGGACAGCTGTTGGGAGACAGATGGTAGCCTCCCGTCAAGGCCATTCAGCGTGTTCTTTAACGTGCACAGGGCATGGCTCTCCGACACACGGGGCCATGGCTTAACGTCCCATCCGACGGACGGCGGCCTTTCCAAGCCCATCGGTGTCCCCTACTGACCGTGGGCAGGGCGGGGAAATTTTGCGGAGATAAATCTGAACGCTGACCTAGCTGGGACTCGAACCTGGGAACTACAGATTACGAGCCTGGCGCGCTACCGACTGAGCCACCCCCGCCCCAAAATACTCCAGGGAACGGGTGAAGGGGAAGGAGGAGTCACCTTTGTTGTCTCCTAGATCTAGCAAGGGATTCTCCAAGGTCAAATTAGTCAACTCATTAAAAGCGACAATAATTTAGGTCTTCTGATTTTTTCGGTCTCAGTGTAAAACTTTTCTTTAGGGCTTATCCCCCTCTGTACTGATAGATGCTGATTAGTTTTACAACTGCATCAGTAACAGGCTAATGAAAGATTGAATCAGTGGTGTTTACAGAGGGATGTGGATCCAGAAGGTTCCTATGGTAACGTGTCAAACATACTACCCAATTCTGGATGTGATACTGACTTAAATGGCATGCAGTGTTGTTCCAAGAAATTCAGGGAACTCAAGCCTCAAAGCCATTTATCCTCAAAGCCATTATCCTGTATTTTTACATACAGGTCAGTATTTCCATTTAAAGGAAGGAAAATGTGCAGTAAAATCATTAAATTCAACAATGCCATCCGATTACAGATGGTAGTGAAATTATTGATGCCAGATTTAAAAATTGCCCTTAAGAAACTAACCTTCCAATGTGGTTTCGTAGGATGAATGTAATACCTCGGTCTTGGATCGAATCCCACGTGAAACATCTGATGCTTCTATTAAAGGGAATGAGTGAAGATATTTGTCAACTTCATTTGCTTTAAGTAAGCATCAATAGGAATGACCCTTGAGTGAGGATGACCCTCAGAACGAAAGTATATATCGAGGTTCTCTATTCCTCACAGGTCGGGGCGGGGTGGCTCAGTCGGTAGCGCGCCAGGCTCGTAATCTGTAGTTCCCAGGTTCGAGTCCCAGCTGGGTCAGCGTTGAGATTCATCTCCGCAAAATTCCCCGCCCTGCCCACGGTCAGTAGGGAACACCGATGGGTTTGGAAAGGCCGCCGTCCGTCGGATGGGACGTTAAGCCGTGGCCTCTTGTGCGGGAGAGCCATACCCTGTGCACGTTAAAGAACACGCTGGATGGCCTTGACGGGAGGGTACCATCTGTCTCCCAACAGCTGTTCCAGTGGGTCCCCTCCCCCAACCTTCTCTGAGCCTTCGGGGTCCATGTGACCTGGCCATTTAGCCCATTGTGTGCAAAAAAAGTGCCGCTCAGAGGTAAAACAACCCAACCCGGCCATTCAGTCCGTTATCGGACGATAATATACAAAAAAATCCGAGAGTAAAACAATTCCTTTCCACAAGTCGTTCTGGGAGCTCTAATGATTTTAGATTATACTCGTGTAGAATTATAGGCTGAAATTCTGTATTTCTCCTCAGAAAGTATTAAAGCATGGATTAATTTGCATTTAAAGGTACCAAATTAATTTGTACACATTAGTGAGTAGTTTTTGAGGATTGCAAAAATCATCTATTTAACATCCATGATTACGGTCAGCAATTCGAAGTGTGTTTATTTTCGCTATATTGTGCAGGAAATGTACAGAATCGTTAATGAAGATGATGGAAATATATATTGAGTAAATTCTATACCTAAATTATGCTAATTTACAGGTATAAATGAAAACTCATCATCATCATCCTCAAGCAGCCCTGGGCTACGGAGGTCTAACCAGACCGTGCAATTTAGTTCTCCAAGCAAGTCTATCCTGAGCTACATCTACTGCATCTGACCACTGCACACCAATTCTAACAAGGTCCTGTTTGACATTGTCAGCCCACCACATCCTAGGTCTCCCCTTCTTTCTGAGGCCTTTAGGCACACTGTTCATAACCCTATTCGCCAATCTATAATTATTCATACGGGCAACATGGCCAAACCAACGGAGTCTCTCTCTGCACAATATGCTGCTTAAAGGAGGTTGCAGACTCCTTTGCCTAACCTCATCCATTAGTTTACAAAGTTGAACCACCTAATGCCCAAGATACTGCGTAAGCATCTGAAAACTGAAAAATATTTAATGTACAATTCAAAAAAATATCCTTTTAAGCAGATACTTGTCACAGAGGTCTGACAGGTGCTTCTCAGTTCATATGCCATAGTTGAGGTTCTCTGAGGAAGACGAGATTGCGAGGCTGAGAAGCTGAAAATTAATTCAACTGAATTAATCGTACGAGAGATATCTCGTATGATTAAGCAAGATCTCGTCGTAACGAGAGATATCTCGCCTTCTCAGCCTCTCAAATAGCTGCTAAAATTCAGCAGAAAGATAACGCAAACATCCATGCCTTACTTGGAGCTTAAACTCAGGTCTCTTTAATCAGAAAAATAAAAAAAAAAACCCGCATATTTTCAAAGTGCTTTGTTACTAAAAATTAAGAAATCTCACTTTCTCGTATTTCTTTTATTTTTTTCTAAAGCTGATTGAAAGGAATTTTATGCCTAATTTATTTCCTTTCCTCTCTTTGCTTCGAAAATGGGGAGGCAATTCCAGCTATTGTGGAGTAATGACCCATTTGATGAGGAAGATCAATCATCACGTTTAGAGGGACTTTGGTTGGAAGTACAGTGGTACCTCGGTTACCGAGCTTAATTCGTTCCGGAAACGTACTTGTAATCCGAAGCACTCGTATATCAAAGCGAATAACTCATAACAAATAATGGAAACCCCAATGATTCGTTCCACAACAAAAAATTTATTCAAATAAAATGTTTAATACAAAATAAAAAGAATACATATAGGTACATAAAAATAATACACACAATTAATTTGCGTTTGGAACACTGGAATCTTTTTCCTTTTGTGTAACTCTAACGACGAAACTATCAAGGGACATTTGCTTCTGCCTTCTCTTTATAATTTCCCGAAAATGTGACATTGCATTGTCATTAAAAAGGTTGACTGCTCGCATTGCCACAGCCTTATTTGGGTGGTGTTTTTCTACAACATTTTGGACTGTTTCCCACATTTTACACATGTCCTTAATCTCATTTGAAGTGAGTGATTCCTCCTCCTTTTTCTCGTCTTCCTCACACGAGATCTCCTCCACAAACTTTTGCTGTTGCTCGCGATGCAGATCCATTAGTTCGTCGGTGGTCAGCTCCTGGCGATGTTCCTCCACCAGCTCTTGAATGTCGTCCTCATTCACTTCCAGTCCCATGTTCTTCCCCAAGGAGACAATTTCATCGAGAACTGGCAGTTCCTCTTCGTAAGCTAACCCCTCACAGTTATCTCCTAGAATGCAGTCAAGCCACAGTTTTCTCCAAGCAGAATTGAGCGTTCTCTTGGTGACCCCATTCCAAGCTTTATCGATGATCTTCAGACAGTTCACGATGTGGAAATGATTTTTCCAGAATTCTCGGAGGGTAAGATTTGTTCCTTCAGTTACCTCAAAGCACCGCTGAAATAATGCTTTGGTGTAAAGCTTTTTAAAGTTCGAAATGACTTGCTGATCCATGGGCTGAAGTAGTGGAGTGGTATTGGGAGGAAGGAACTTCACCTTAATGAACTTGAATTCCTCCAGTAAGTCATCCTCGAGACCTGGAGGATGAGCAGGGGCATTGTCCATAATTAGCAAAACTTTGAGTGGCAGATTATTTTCTAAAAGGTATTTTTTCACTGTAGGACCGAAGACCTCATTGATCCACTCAACGAACAAGATACGAGTGACCCAAGCTTTGCTGTTGGACCTCCACATAACGTTTAACTGACTCTTCTGTACCTTGCATTTCTTGAAGGCTCGTGGATTCTGGGAATGATACACCAGCAAGGGCTTAATTTTAAAATCCCCGCTTGCATTAGCACAAAACAAGAGGGTGAGACGGTCTTCCATGGGCTTGTGACCAGGCATTGCATTCTCTTCTATAGTAATGTAAGTCCTCTTTGGCATCTTTTTCCAAAAGAGCCCTGTCTCGTCACAGTTAAAAACTTGCTGTGGTAGGTAACCCTCGGAAATCATGAGTTTCGGAAATTCGGTGGCGAACGCCTCAGCTGCCTTAACGTCCGAACTCGCAGCTTCTCCGTGTCGCACAACACTATGGATACCACTTCTCTTCTTAAAGTTGTCAAACCAGCCCCTGCTCGCTTTGAAGCCTTCTTCGTATCTTATCGACGTATCTGGCAGTTTACTTATGAGGTCGGCGTACAAAATCTTTGCCTTCTCGAAGATACAGTTTTCCGTCACAGTATCACCTGCTAGTTGTTTCTCGTTTATCCACACGAGAAGCAACTTTTCTACATCTTCCAGAACACGTGGCCGTTGCTTTGATAGTCGCGTGACTCCTTTTGCTACATCTAGTCCCCTTAATTCTTTTTTCTTCTTTAATGTTGTGCAAATAGTCGATGTAGACTTATTATAAAATCTTGCGATGTCGACCACTCGCATACCTCGTGCGTGCTTCTCGATGATTTCCTTAACTTCCACCGTAATCATTTTCTTCTTCTTATCACTTTCTTTTTCAACAGTTTTCTTTTTGGGAGCCATGGTTACAGTACTGTTATCAAAAAATACTCATTAACCACGTTTAGAAAGAAAATAAACAATACTTCGTACGTATGTTGAGTAAATATGTAAAGCACACCGACACCGACCGACTGAAACCGAACGTGACGGTTGGTAGACATGCGCATACATGTTACTCGTATTACAAGACTTAGCTCGCTTATCAAGTTAAAATTTATTTTAAAAATTTGCTCGTCTTGCAAAATACTCGCAAACAAAGTTACTCGCAATCCAAGGTTTTACTGTACTTAACTTAATGTCTGGTTAGTGTGGTACTTTAATAAAGAGGCGAAACAAAAAAAAAGCTTCTTCTACAATGATTGTGCTCAGCCGATTTTCGGTATTTTCCAGTGCCTTGAGTGCCGAGACAATCAGTGGCCGGTCATTGTACTTTTGACGGCTTAAGTGCATAAACATGTCTCTCCGATGCAAAGATGAAGATCTTATCTTGCTCTTCACTTCTCACTATATCAAAGGCTAAAATTGATAGCGAAGTACCTGGAGAGAGGTGTCAGCTGTAAAAGGCTCCGACTAACCTTCGTGTTGTTTATGTTTCATGTTCATCATGGTAATAGTTCCACAAGACTAACTCGCAATGCGAAAGATGTGAACTATCGAAATATCCAGCTGAAATGGCGAATAAATATTTTGAATGGTTCCTCCACAGTATAGGTGATTGTCTTCGACGAATTGCAGGTTGTCGACGTAACCAAAAGTGTGCTTCCTGTTATTGTGATGCAAGAAACTGTGCTCCGACCGCATGAACAGACAGCATCCTTATTCGTCTATTGTTTTTTCTTCCTCAAAGCCATTTATCACTGGCCGTGAAAACTAGCAAAATGAGTGACTAAGGAGTAAGATCTGCTTTGTGATGTTTTCCTCGGTTAAACTTCAGTGCATAGTTTCCCATTTCCTCATCCATGGGACAAAGTGATTTGGATTGCAGTTCCTCGTTGCAGTACAGTCGCTCAAAAAAGTATCCGAACACTATGGTTGATTACAGAATTCAGAAAAATATCTGGCAACGATTTTTTTTTAGAAATTAGTGATCTTCGTATCACGTGACACGAAGGTTGCCAGATCACTAATTTCTAAAAAAAAAATCGTTGCCAGATATTTTTTCTGAATTCTGTAATCAACCATAGTGTTCGGATACTTTTTTGAGCGACTGTAGGTAGTCATATTATTTTGATACTAGATCGTGTGGGCTCACTCACGGAAATATTGAGCATGTGCAGTTACCGTTCACAGCAAACTGGAGCGTGTGCAGTAACTGCACACGCTCCAGTTTGCTGTGAACGGTAACTGGAGCGTGTACAGTTGCTGTACACGCTCCAGATACTTTTCCTGAATTCTGTAATCACGTGACACGAAGGTTGCCAGATCACTAATTTCTAAAAAAAAATCGTTGCCAGATATTTTTTCTGAATTCTGTAATCAACTTAGTGTTCGGATGCTTTTTTGAGCGACTGTACATGCTCTGCTGTGGGTTGTGATGAGTTTTATGATCCAACTGCTGTGCTCATACCGTTTACGACATCTTCTCTTAGTCATTGTGCGAAAGTCGCTGAAGTATGATCAATCAGTGTTGACCACGGGACTGAAAAATCAAATAAAACATGGCATAGTTAATATTTCTAGCAATTAAAAAAAGCTTCAAGCAGCTGCTTGCCACAGAGGTCTGACAGGAACCTGTCAGTTTATATGCCACAGTTACAAGCAGCTGCTTGATATGCATTTTTCATTTATTTAATAACGGTAATTTTTATATCGAAAGTCTAATTTACATAATATTAATTACTAGCTGAACTTACTTGGCGCTGCCTGGGTGTTACTTTTAACCTGTATATTCTTATTTTCACTGCATTAAATGTACATTTTACCCTCGACAGTTTAGCACAGATTTTCAACAGGAAGAAATTTGCCCGGATCGTTGTTGACGTCAGCGAGCACACCTCATAGCTCGTGGCTTGGTTTCTGCGTAATCTATCGAGATTTTATTTCCGTTACCACAGATTTTGCCTCCCTATGGCTCCCGTGATATTCGTTCGCACGGTCCAAATTTCCTGCACAGCGTCCCCCGTGTGGTCCGGTGATTGTCCGGTGAAACAGGTTCCCACTGGCCCGTGTCTTCGTTTCAACACAAATACTGACAGCTCGTGTTCTCACTTTTAATCTGTATATATTTTTTTTTCCTGCACTAATGGTTAGTTTTGTGAGTATCCCCCCCCCCGACATTTTACACAGTTTGAACACGAAGAATTTCCCGGTGTTGCAAAGATCACTGATGATACGGCGCGCGCTCAGTGCCCGTGGCAAACGATCGAGATATCTATTTCGTCAGATTGTGGCATTCTGTAATTCCCGAAGTACTTTACCGAAAGGTCACAAATTTCGTAGGCGGGTTCACCGTGTCCGACCCCATCTTTAGTTAGAAAATCAGGTCCCTATCTGCAATGGAACACCTAAATAATGCTTTTGGAAATATGGGGAATCTGGCAACGGCATCAGATTTGCAGCGGAACATTTAAATGCTATTTTAAATTTTTACTTTCATAGTTAGGGAGCAGAAAATGGCAACAGTAAATTTGATAGCGATTCTAGTTTCCCGTAGGAATAGCATGGTAAATATTTTTTGGTTCCAGCAAGCCCCCCCCCCACTCTTGGACTTTCGACCTGAAATTTGGCACTGCAATCCGGACCACAACCAGAAACGGTCTCTGAAAATTTGAAGGGTGTACGTGGATTTCCCGATGAGTTATGGCTGCCACAGACAGACAGACAGACAGACATCATCTTTTATTACATAGATGAATTTCTCTCTTTTGTTCAATAAAATCATTAAAAATGCTAAGAAAAAAATCTAAAACAAAGTAAAATATTAAATAATCGATATATTTGACTTTTTTTTTTAGAATCGTAGGGGAATTCGAGGGTCTTTTTATTTTATTGATTATGTTTTGCGAAATTCACTTCAAGGGAAAGATTTTGGCCTTAAATGGACTGGAGATACGAAAATTTCTGATTTAGATTATGTTGATGATCCCTTTTGGCAAATGATGTTGATGAGATGAACTCTTTCATTCGAGCTGTTGATGAGACTGGTAGTAGAGTAGGTTTGGTTATAAACAGAGAGAAAACTAAAGTGACGAAAATTGGTCAGGCAGGTTGTGATTCAGTTAATCTGAATGGTTGCAGTCTTGAGCAGGTGTCACAGTTTAATTATCTTGGGAGCTACGTAACAGATAATGGTGATGTGCGGCATGAGATTAACAGACGAATAGGGATTGCTGCTGGGACTTTTAAGAATCTATGGAGAGTGTGGAGAAATAGGCGTATACACCTAAAAACTAAAATTAGATTGTATAATAGTTTGGTTCTTTCTAGGGTTAGTTCTGGCAGTGAAAATTGGACGCTATGTAAACAAGATAACAGGAAACTAGACGATTTTGATTCCAGATGCTTACGCAGTATCTTGGGCATTAGGTGGTTCAACTTTGTAACTAATGATGAGGTTAGGCAAAGGAGTTTGCAACCTCCTTTAAGCAGCATATTGTGCAGAGAGAGACTCCGCTGGTTTGGCCATGTTGCCCGTATGGATAATTATAGATTGGCGAATAGGGTTATGAACAGCGTGCCTAAAGGCCTCAGAAAGAAGGGGAGACCTAGGATGCGGTGGGCAGACATTGTCAAACAGTACCTTGTTAGAATTGGTGTGCAGTGGCGAGATGCAGTAGATGTAGCTCAGGACAGACTTGCTTGGAGAACTAAATTGCACGGTCTGGTTGGACCTCCGTAGCCCAGGGCTGCTTGAGGATGATGATGACAGAAATAACACCTGCAGAACTGTAATAATCATAAAAATCGGCGTATGTTTATATACTTTGTAAGATATGTAAATTGTACTTTCTTATCCCTTATGTATCACCTGTTTCAAATGATCAGTGTTGATGAACCATGGATACGAAACTAAAACAAAGAGCTGTTATCGAGTTTCAGACGGAGAGCTGTAGCACTTCCGGCATTCATGCCAGGCTAACGAAGATGTACGGTGAGCAGACAATCGTCGCCAGCAATGTGCGAAGAGGGCCGAAGAAGTTAACCGAATGAGAAACCACCAACATGACAGACCACTGTGCGACACACAAGTGCGGCGGCCATTGGTGGCAACGGACGAACGACTTGATTCGCGTGGAAAGGCGCATAACCGTCCGGGATGTCGCTGATCACGTGCACTGCGCTCACAATGCGGTGGAAACAATTGTCAGAGACTTAGACTGCTGGCTCGTCATCTGACATCTGATTTGAAAACTAAGAGGGTTGAGATGTGCGTTGAGCTTTAGGCAATGTTTGAAGACAGAGAAGACTTTTTTTTTCCGAATGTTGTGACGGGAGATGGGACATGGTCACATCTATATGATCTAGAGACTAAGGATCAGTAGGTGCAGTGGCGGCAAGCTTAAGGAGTTCAAAACTCAACGATCGGTACAAAGGGTTATGGTCACAGTCTTCTGGGATGGCAAGGGTGTCGTCCTTACGGATTTCCTGGAGGAAAATGTTCTGGTGCGACAGTGAGCAGTGTCAGCTATATTGCGACACTTAAGAAGCGAAGGGAATACGTCAGAAAAAAGAGGCCGAAAGAAGATATCAAATAGATCCAGTTATACCTGACAACCGCCGCCAGAAAGCAGGCAGTTGCAAAGGTGGGCTGCTCTGTGATGCCATAGCATCTTCTTCGGCGGGGGTGGCTCAGTCGGTAGCGTGCCAGGCTCGTCATCTGCAGTTTTCAGGTTCGAGTCCCAGCTGGGTCTCGAACCTGGCACAGCTGGGTCAGCGTTGAGATTTATCTCCGCAAGAATTCCCCGCCCTGCCCACGGTCAGTAGAGGACACCGATGGGCTTGGAAAGGCCACCGTCCGTCGGATGGGTACGTTAAGCCGTGGCCCTGTATTCGGGAGAGCCATACCCTGTGCACGTTAAAGAACACGCTGGATGGCCTTGACGGGAAGCTACCATCGGTCTCCCAACAACTGTCCCAGTGGGTTCCCTCCCCGCTGACCTGGGAACTACAGATTACGATCCTCGCGCGCTATCGACTGAGCCACATCCGCCCCCTTCGACACAGTTCCATGGATTCTCTATTAGTTTGGAAAGTCGGATGTGGACGTTTCGGTGTCCACGAGAGAGAACTAATTATTCTTCTGGGAATGAGAGTTGGCGTGTCATCAGCCACCTGAAGCTCCCCGTTCCGCCAACGACAAAACATATCGACATCCTGAGGTAAAGAGGTCATTCTTTCGCTTCACGGTTCAAGATGCCGAGTGTCATGGTCAGCGGGGAGAGCGGAACGGACGACCTACTGACCTGTGTTGCACACGCCAACAGTCAGTCAGCAAGTGTTACTATCCTCTGTGCGCTCCTGCTCTGGCTGGTTGGTTGTCTCCTCGAAGACTGAGTTGCTCAGCTGTTTAGCAGCAGCGGTGGCTGACGTATCGGCGGTGGGCGGGTTGGGGAGAAACAGGATGTATCGGGCAATGCACGGAGGAAATGGCGTGAAAAGGAAAAAGAGGGGGGAGGGGGTGATATCTCTTTAAGAAAGTTGGATGGCATTTACCTGCGAAGACGAGTCTACAGTATATAGTTGGAAAGGCCACCGTCCGTCGGATGGGTACGTTAAGCCGTGGCCCTGTATGCGGGAGAGCCATACCCTGTGCACGTTAAAGAACACGCTGGATGGCCTTGACGGGAGGCTACCATCTGTCCCCCAACAGCTGTTCCAATGGGTCCCCTCCCCGCTGACCTGGGAACTACAGATTACGATCCTCGCGCGCTACCGACTGAGCCACCCCCGCCTCCTCGAAGGGGCGGGGGTGGCTCAAGGTTAAGTCTCTATATGGCTCCTCGAAGACTGAGTTGCTCAGCTGTTTAGCAGCAGCGGTGGCTGACGTATCGGTGGTGGGGGGTTGGGGAGAAACAGGATGTATCGGGCAATGCACGGAGGAAATGGCGTGAAAAGGAAAAAGAGGGGGGAGGGGGTGATATCTCTTTAAGATAGTTGGATGGCATTTACCTGCGAAGACGAGTCTACAGTATGTAGTAGAAACAGGACTCTAGCACAAAATTTTTTTTGCCATTTTAAGAATTCTTGATATCTAAATAAAGGTATTTTTTAAGAAAAAGAAAAAAAGAAAAAGCTGTACTCGTGGTAAAAATTACTTTAAAATGATTTCTCAAAATTCCAACAAAGCTTATCCACATCTTTAATTTCCCATTCTATTGAATTAATATCCTACAAACAAGCTATGATATTCAGTTAACATATATGCATATTTGCGAATTATTGGGGGAGAAAAATACATCTCAAGCAGCTGCTTGTTAGAGAGGTTTGAACAGGAGTCTGTCAGTATAATACGATAGAGAGAAGATCTGCGAGGAAGGCGATACTAGCTAAAATACAACACAAGAAAACATCCATGCCATATCTGGGGATAGAACCCGGATCCCTTTGATCAGTTGCCAAGCATTCTGGCCATTCCGACAAGGGATGTTTTATTACATAATTTAATTACTAATTAATTTATAATAGTTATAAATCTAAATACCCTCCTGAGGAAAATATTGGTGTGTATAAATATTAGGATAAATATTTCCTTATTCAGTCATCATGGTGTAAAAATAACGACTGAAATCATCAGTAAAAGCAAAGCTACCAGATTTTCACCATCTGATTCTGAAGATGCAAGTATTAATTTTTTTCTTAAATTGATTCTTAAATGTTTCTAAAGAGCTAGATAGTCTAGCTTTGTTCTAGTATATTTTGGGGGGTGGCTCAGTCGGTAGCGTGCCAGGCTCGTAATCTGTAGTTCCCAGGTTCGAGTCCCAGCTGGTCAGCGTTGAGATTTATCTCCGCAAAATTCCCTGCCCACGGTCAGTAGGGAACACCGATGGGCTTGGAGAGGCCACCGTCCGTCGGATGGGATGTTAAGGCGTAGCCCCGTGTGCAGGAGAGCCATACCCTGTGCACGTTAAAGAACACGCTGGATGGCCTTGACGGGAGGCTACCATCTGTCTCCCAACAGCTGTTCCAGTGGGTCCCCTCCCCCCAACCTTCTCTGAGCCTTCGGGGTCCATGTGACCTGGCCATTTAGCCCATGGTGTGCAAAAAAGGGCCACTCAGAGGTAAAACAACCCAACTAGTATATTTTGATGCCGCAAACAGTTAACTACTTGATGATTTTTCAGATATAATATTGAAATCGTATTTTTTTACCGGTTGCCCTACTAGAAATAATATCATCTGAAACGTCTTTCATCGTTTTGAAGCTGAATTTATTACTGTTTCATTTTTATTTGTAGCTTCGAAATTATCTGCCTATTGCTCTAACCAACGATTCGAGATTTTCTCTCCGACATCCCACTCTCCAAGAAGTCATTTCCTCTGCTATCGCTTACAGTCAACACTCCATAATTGAGCCCATTCGCTGAACGCGTCGCGGGTCCCTCGGGCCCAAGCGCTTCTCCTCTGCATTTCGGGTTGAGAGACCTGGCAACAGCTCGGCGTAGCATGTGAGGTTGACTCGCGCTGCAGAATGTACGCATGCACGAGGCGGTGGCCATCGTCAGACTCACCGGAGACTTATTACTGCGATTATTTTACGGATAACTTAATCCGCTCGAGGAGTGCTGCAGCCGAATCGAACACGGAGCGACGAGTAGTACCGAGCTCAGTGGCTACGTGCTCCGTCACGTGCAGCAGGATTGATGAGTCATGTCGCGGTGGAGCGAGACATGAAAAATGCAAGAGTTTCGCGCTGGCTGCGGAAGCAGTTGCCATGTTCCCTCGGAGGCCTTCGCGGAGCTTTAAACTTGTTGCCAACGTCGGGGTGCGGTTGAATTCATATCATCTCTTCCTGCCTCCGCTAATCCTCCTACTCTCCCACATTTGCTACCTGTTTCATTTCCTGCCCACAGGTCTGCCAATCAGCCGTTGCAATTAGGACGAAGGAACACGATCAATAGAATCGACGAGCAATCGCTTTCCTGGAATAACGAGGTGAAATCAGTTCTTGACTTGGGAATGAACCGAACTGCGTTCGAGTCAAAATAAATTCGTTTTTTAAGAGTCATGTAGTCAGGTTCGACTCTCCAGGGTAAGCTGGAGACTACGCTAAATTCGTTTTTTTTTCTTTTTTTTTTTTGCTGTTGTATGTGCAGGCTAACTTGAAAATTTTAAGCACGTATTGTTTATAACGACTTTTAATCTGCAAGTTTTTCCATCAGTTGCACACGTTTTGTTTTCATCTTCATTCCTATAATAATTAAACGCATAATTCTCAAACCTACTTTTGATTCTAGCTGGATGAGAAATCAATTCCTAAATTACATTATTCGGATAAAAAATATTTCCCCTATCGAACTCTAATTTTTGGGCAGACCACCACGACGTTGACTTTTTCTCTGCAGATATCAGAGTCATTTTCTAATTCTCAATCAGAACAATCTTTTCCTTTTACCGAAGAGTGTTCTGGTCAACTGAATTCCATTCCTGACTGGGGTGGAATTCAGTTGACTGAAAATTCATTTGATGAGAAGGTTGTAGTAAGAGCTCAGTTCGTTTGGGAAGCTCCATTTTAGACCTAAGGCCATACCTGGGAGAAGTGGAGGGGGGAGGGGGGGATTGTTGCCCTCCCTTACAGAATTTTAATAACCGAACAGAAGAGGAAAAAAAATGTTAACCACTGAAATGGAGGAAGAAAATATATATTGATCTATTCAGAAAGAATAACTCCTGATAGAAAATACTGGAAAGATATTTTGATCCGTTGTATTCACCCCCCCCCCCACCAAATATTATTATAGATCTGAGCTTGTTTAGACACTGTTAACGGAAGAAATTAAAGTCCAACTGTTAACATAACCTTTACAAATATCCGACCACTAATGAAATTTCCTGTAAATATTATTTCCTCCTCATTTACTTATTATTTGTAGCGAACAGAATTTTGTGTGGCAACAGCAATATTAGAGCCGCTTGAATCAACGTACTAGTTTGGTGTCATGGCGCTACAAACGGAAGTCGAGTATCGGTTAATTTTTTTCATTCCTCAGACCTCACTAATTAAGATGAAAATACTCTTTTGAGGTAAGTCTCGAGGATCGGTATTAAATTAATTGTTGAATGTTACATTTGGTTGTCTTGAACTGTCCGTTTTATACTTCTAGGATTCGATTTTTGGTATCGTTTGCCACTCAATATCTAAGGTCACGATTTATAAACCAATCACTGGTTGATGAAGGTGGATTTGAGGCAAAGCAATAATCTTGGAAGGAAAAGATTGTGGATTTGGAAAACGAAAAAGGTCTTTTTACTGTTTGGCTTGTATTTCCTGCAAAATATTTCGCATTTCAGATAAGGTTGCATTTAAAACCGAGATCAGAGAAACTAATCACCGTTTTTCGCAAAGTCTGTTTACCAGAGATGCTTGTCTGCGCATAGCTCATAAACTCCACACAACTAAGCACGGTGACAGTAACTATTGGCATTAAGAACAATACTGGAATATGCAGAACAGATATATTAAGAAACAAGTTCCCTAAGAAAGAGAGAGTATGTTCAGCAATAAAGATTCATAGGAAAATGTCCTGTAGACAAGAAACACTTGAAATAATTCAAATTTATTATCATATAAAGAAATACACGAGGACAATAAACACACAGTGCACAACACTTTGTCAAACATTTGACAACACTTTGTCACAATTGTACATTATCAATGCAACACTTTACAAAGAACAGAGAAAAAATAAATGCACAAAACTTAACAAAAAAATTAACAATGTGAACAACCAAGGAGCTTTCGAACTCTTCCAGGTTATAAAAAAAAAATTGATTTTTTTTTAAAGAAAATAAATAAAAAATAAAAAAGTATAAAAAAGTATTAACTATTACGAGTGGTGTGGGTGTGCAGTTTTACCAAATATCAGTTCCTATATAAATTCTATCAAAATATTATTTAATCGCAGTAAACATACATTCAATGTTGTCTAACTTTGACAAATATGCACGCAAACATTTCTTAAAAGTTGTAAAACATTTTTCCTTTCTTATTGTATACTCCAGTGAATTTAAAAATCTAGGCACAATAAAATAAAATTCTTTAAGGAAAATTTCCTTTTTCGTTTTTCCTATAATTTTTTTTTCTAATAAAATTGTAAGCCCAAAACTCTGGAGTTAAAATTAGAATTTCTAATCGGAATTAAATCTCGATTTTAATGCAAAAAGATAGTTGAAAAATATAAATATAATTTCCTTAGTGGCAATATATTGTATTTGTTGTATAATATTGTGTTTCCAGCAAAATAATTATAATTAAGATAACGAACTATTTTATTTTGTACTTAAAGGCAATGAATTAGATTTCTATTCTCCTCCCCAACAACAAATCCCATAAATTAAGGTAGACTGTACCCATGCAAAATAATAAAAAAAAAGAACACGGTGGATGGCATTGACGATAGGCTACCATCTGTTTCCCAGCAGCTGTTCCAGTGGGTCCCCTCCCCCAACCTTTTCTGATCTCTAGGGATCCTTGTAACTTGGCCGTTCAGCCCATTGTGTGCCAAAAGAGTGCCGCTCAGAAATAACCAACCCTTTCAATATAACCGCCAGGTGCTGTATGTGAGCAATCTCGGACTGTATCGTAACTCTTCGCAATTTTAAACTGTCCAGTTTGATTTCACAATAAATGATCTTCTTTCCCCCTTTCTGGCAAAACGAAATCGTGTTCTGTGCGCAAGTGCCGCTCAGAGGTAAAAGCAACAACTCAGGGGTTTCATTTCTCCCCCCTCCCCCCGTTTAATTTGTCAGAAGATAGACGAAAGAAAAATGAAAAAGCAGAAATGATAACTCTTATCAATGTGAATTGAATATTTCTCTAGGACGTTGAAGAAAAACGTCTTCTCTTTCATTATAATTGAAACTATTTTGAGAATCAACCCCCCCCCCTCCCCCTTACATCTCCTTGTTTTGTCAGCTAACCAAGCGGAAGTGAAGAGCAACTACAGCACGAGCTTTGTCGCCGGATGACCATTTGGCCAGAGCGCAGCACCCAGTGTATTGACAGAGGCTTCCGGATTTAATCGCCATTATTTACTTAGTCGTAACATCCGGCATCCTTCCGCAGATAAGTTCGCTTCGGAAGCAGACGCTTCCACTCGGTTAAATTCGTTGACCATTAAAAGATATTACTTCCGGTTGGCACATTTCCGTCGGAAATAGAGATGGTTTCGTATTTGGTAATTTAAGAGAGGTGCCTTTCAAAGAGGACTTTTTTTCTTTTGTGTGGGCATTTATGTGATTGACAAAGCAAAGTCGTTAACGAAAGTCTTGGGAATTAGCAAGATGACGTCATCACGTGGCTTATTGCAAAAGTGGCATCACTGTTATGCAACATACGCAGTGTCATCATCATTGTTGTTCGAATTAGTGTCGCAGCTGCGCCATCATTCAATTGTAAACAATGCTACAATGATATCATTATTGTTATTCAAATTATTCTGTGCCACAGTGGCATCATCATTGTTCATCTTTATCAGTGTAAGAGTACTTCCACAACCGTCATCATTGGCGGTTGGGTAGTTTTACCTCTGAGCGGCACTTTTTTGCACACAATGGGCTAAATGGCCAGGTCACATGGACCCTGAAGGCTTAGAGAAGGTTGGGGGAGGGGACCCACTGGAACAGCTGTTGGGAGACAGATGGTAGCCTCCCGTCAAGGCCATCCAGCGTGTTCTTTAACGTGCACAGGGTATGGCTCTCCCGCACACGGGGGGGGGGGGGGGGGGGGGCTCAATCGGTAGCGCGCCAGGCTCGTAATCTGTAGTTCCCAGGTTCGAGTCCCAGCTGGGTCAGCGTTGAGATTTATCTCCGCAAAATTCCCCGCTCTGCCCACGGTCAGTAGGGGACACCGATGGGCTTGGAAAGGCCGCCGTCCGTCGGATGGGACGTTAAGCCGTGGCCCCGTGTGCGGGAGAGCCATACCCTGTGCACGTTAAAGAACACGCTGGATGGCCTTGACGGGAGGCTACCATCTGTCTCCCAACAGCTGTTCCAGTGGGTCCCCTCCCCCAACCTTCTCTGAGCCTTCGGGGTCCATGTGACCTGGCCATTTAGCCCATGGTGTGGAAAAAAGTGCCGCTCAGAGGTAAAACAACCCAACCCAACCCACACACGGGGCCACGGCTTAACGTCCCATCCGACGGACGGCGGCCTTTCCAAACCCACCAGTGTCCCCTACTGACCGTGGGCAGGGCGGGGAATCCTCCGCACGGGAGGATGGCTTATCTTCCCATCCAATGGACGGCTACCTTCTCACCATTCCGGTTACACTTGAAGTATTGGTGACTCTACATTATAGGTGCACGGTGTCTATCAAAGCGTGTGTTGCACTCGATACAGCAGATGTGGTGGTGGTCTGAAAAGCGACCCAGCAAGCATGGACGGTTATACAGCAGGCACCTGTGTCAACGTCGACGCCTGTTTCGGTCAGTAATAATGGGTGACAGCTGCATCCGTAGCGGGAGGGGGGGATGTTGAGTCCTTCGATGCAGCAACACTTCAACCTCTCAGTAGAGAAATGTGGGGAAGTTGCCGTTCAGGGGACAAGGAAGACGATATCGAGCAAATTCAACATTCTCTGGTATCTGGGTAGGGTGCTCTTCTTTGATGAAATGATGCAATGCTTCACCACCAAGAGAATCATTAATCAGTTCAATGCCTAATCCGCCTCATAAAAAGTGGCAGATTTTTTAAACTCGTATTTGGCTACTGATCTGCGGGACCTGGGTTCGAGCCCAGGGTAAGGCATGGATGTTCCTGTTGTTTTCTGCTGAGGTCCTGCCATCCTCTCAGATCTTCTATTGTGGCATATAAACTGACAGGCTCCTGTCAGACCTCTGTGGCAAGCAGCTGCTTGAGGGGGGATTTATTTTTATTTTATTTACATTGGATCGTGTTAGCTCACAAAAACCTGGATAGTGTGGGCCCACTCACAGAAATACTGAGCGTGTGCAGTTACCGTTCACAGCAAACTGGAGCGTGTGCAGTAACTGCACACGCTCCAGTTTGCTGTGAACGGTAACTGGAGCGTGTACAGTTGTTGTACACGCGGTACTGAGGTCCTGCCATTCTCTCAGACCTACTCTGGCATATAAACTGACAGGCTCCTGTCAGACCTCTGTGGCAAGCAGCTGCTTGAGGGGGGATTTATTTATTTATTATTTATTTTATCAGTTTTGAAGCAAGTTATTCAATATAACATCAGCAACAGAATCAGAGAAGCAATCAGAAGTACAATAGAAGCAGCACATCCTTTATCATTCGTATATTTCTATAATGCAAATGTATATATATTGACATGCTAGTTTATTAGGTACACCTACAGAGCAGCATATTGCGCCCCCATTGGCCTTCAGAACAGCCCGAAATCGGGGCACGCAAATTACAAGATGCTGGATGCGTTGTGCAGGAATGTTGTACCATGTGTGTCGCGCAGTAGCTGCAGTTTGGATGGTGGCACAGTCTTGCTGTAAATAGCAATTACCACCTCCTCCCTGGGGTGAGGGTAGCTCAGTCGGTAGCGC
Source organism: Ryuthela nishihirai (assembly GCA_038380435.1). Classification (NCBI taxonomy): domain Eukaryota; kingdom Metazoa; phylum Arthropoda; class Arachnida; order Araneae; family Heptathelidae; genus Ryuthela; species Ryuthela nishihirai. The sequence continues at coordinate 64,058,131 of JAWZYU010000019.1, read as the reverse complement.
GCCAGACTCGTAATCTGTAGTTCCCAGGTTCGAGTCCCAGATGGGTCAGCGTTGAGATTTATCTCCGCAAAATTCCCCGCCCTGCCCACGGTCAGTAGGGGACACCGATGGGCTTGGATAAGGCCACCGTCCGTCGGATGGAATGTTAAGGTGTGTGTTATGGGATGTTAAAGTGTGTGTTAAGCCCGTTTGCAGGAGAGCCATACTCTGTACACATTAAAGAACACGCTGGATGGCCCTGACGGGAGGCTACCATCTGTCTCCCAACAGCTATCCAGTGGTCACCTCCCCCAACCTTCTCTGAGCCTCCGGGGTCCTTGTGACCTGGTCATTTAACCCATGGTGTGCAAAAAAGTGCCGCTCAGAGGTAAAACAACCCAACGTTAAAGAACACAATGGATGGCCTTGACGGGAGGCCACCACCTGTCTCCCAACAGCTGTTCCAGTGGTCCCCTTCCCCAACCTTCTCTGAGCCTCCGGGGTCCGTGTGACCTGGTCATTTAGCCCATGGTGTGCAAAAAAGTGCCGCTCAGAGGTAAAACAACCCAACGTTAAAGAACACGCTGGATGGCCTTGACGGGAGGCTACCATCTGTCTCCCAACAGCTGTTCCAGTGGGTCCCCTCCCCCAACCTTCTCTTAGCCTCCGGGGTCCGTGTGACCTGGTCATTTAGCCCATGGTGTGCAAAAAAGTGCCGCTCAGAGGTAAAACAACCCAACGTTAAAGAACACGCTGGATGGCCTTGACGGGAGGCTACCATCTGTCTCCCAACAGCTGTTCTAGTGGGTCCCCTCCCCCAACCTTCTCTGAGCCTCCGGGGTCCGTGTGACCTGGTCATTTAGCCCATGGTGTGCAAAAAAGTGCCGCTCAGAGGCAAAACAACCCAACCCAACACTCAGGTCGCTCTTTTTGTCTATCCTGACGCTCAATCGAACTCCAACTGATGCTCGAATAGCAGGTCTGCCGCTCTCACGTGACGTAATACGTGTTCGAATGAACCATTTTTGTGACGAGGGTTGGTGTGCCCAATAAACTGGCATCTCAGTGTATATAACTGTCGTCCTAGTGACGTAAACTATACAGCTAATAGTCAATATGTTATAAATAGTAAGGCATCGGAACGGCAATGCGATCCATTATCAGCATCGCTTCCCCATCCGACAACTCGCTCTATGCAACTGGTCCCCTTTCGTCATCCATCTAACAAATTGCAATTTTTGAAGAAAAGGTACCCCCTTCAACGCATCTCAGAAAACACACTCCCCCCTCCTCCAAACAACTTCTTCAGTTCCTTGTCTGTATCTAATAAAGACCATCGGCTGCAAACTGTTAACATTCTTCGAACTTCAACAATTCCAGCATCACAAAGGGAAGATCCCGTGATTCGCGTTATTTTTATGCTGAGTCGCATCTCTCCTCGTGCGATGTATTCTCTTCAAGCGATTCTTTTTGGTGTTCCTCTGTGTCCGCTCAGTTAATATTTTCTCTCTCTCGTCTCCTAACGTTTTTGTTCACGCCTCCGGAAAAGAAGTTCCCATCGAATGTTAAAGTGGAGAGTAACAAGGCAACTTTCCTCCTTATCGAAGCACGTTAGAAAGAAAAAAGGTAAAAAAAAATATGCAACGAACTTTTATTTTTTTACTCTTATCAACCGAAGGTCATTACTGGTTTTTTCTTCCTCGCAAACTGCAGAATGACCGAAAGTGAAAGGAACGTGAAATGTAGGTTGATATCGGCTGCTGATAGCGTCGCGGAGACTTTATGGCGCCAAATCGCTCTCGTTTAAATAGAGCGACTCTCGTGAAGCACTCGTTTGGAAGGAGTAATTACTAATCTCTGTAAGACGAGACGACTTCAACCAATATCTCCAGAAAACATTAAAAAAACTCCTTCGAAATAAAGTTTTGTTATTTTGCTTTGAAATTTTTACTCGTCTCTGATTTTCCTTTAGTGGATCCGGGGCTCAGCGGATGACGTCTCAATCTCGCAAGTCGATAAAACTTGCTGTCCGCCAGAGAGCAACAATAACCTGTGCTATTAATTCTTAACAATTTCCACAAAGCTCTTTTTCCATTCCAGAAGGGGGCGGGGGTGGCTCAGTCGGTAGCGCGCCAGGCTCGTAATCTGCAGTTCCCAGATTCGAGTCCCAGCTGGGTCAGCGTTGAGATTTATCTCCGCAAAACTCCCCGCCCTGCCCACGGTCAGTAGGGGATACCGATGGACTTGGAAAGGCCGCCGTCCGTCGGATGGGACGTTAAGCCGTGGCCCCGTGTGCGGAAGAGCCATACCATGTGCACGTTAAAGAACACGCTGGATGGCCTTGACAGGAGGCTACCATCTGTCTCCCAACAGCTGTTCCAGTGGGTCCCCTCCCCCAACCTTCTCTGAGCCTTCGGGGTCCTTGTGACCTGGCCATTTAGCCCATGGTGTGCAAAAAAAGTGCCTCTCAGAGGTAAAACTACTCAATTAACAACGTTAAAGAACACGCTGGATAGCCTTCACTAGTTGGGGGAGGGGACCCACTGGAACAGCTGTTGGGAGGCTACCATCTGTCTCCCAACAGGTGTTCCAGTGGGTCCCCTCCCCCAACCTTCTCTGAGCCTTCGGGGTCCATGTGACCTGGCCATTTAGCCCATTTTGTGCAAAAAAGTGCCGCTCAGAGGTAAAACAACCCAACCCATTGCAGAAGCGACTCCTATGTTTGCGATATCATTGATCATTCACACTTGTATGCTTCAGATATCTTGGATGCACTTTGACTTTTGTGCTTTACGAATATCAGTGATTATCTGCCCTTTATGCTTTCTGATATGGCTCATAGTCTCTTAACCTCTGTTTGCTGACAGTCTACACTTTTACATCTTGAGATGCTAACTGATCATCTGCATGTCTGGGCTTACAGGTGTCTCTTGATCATATGCACTCCGACTTGGTTATAGATGTCGCTGATAATCTGCATTTCTATGGCAGATGTCGTTGATCATCTGCCATTTTAGGTTTGCAAATATTACTGATCACCCATGTTTGTAGGCTGACAGATATCTTTGATTTGCTATATTTCTATATTTACAGATATGGTGCTGGCGCTCAAATGGTAGGGCGCCAGGCTCGCAATCTGCAGCTCCCAAGTTCGAGTCCCAACCTGTGTCAGCGTTCAGATTTACCTCCGCTAAACGTCCACCCTGCCTTCGAAAAGAAAGGGGGACACCGATGGGATTGGGAACTCCATCTTACGTTGGAAGAGATGTCAAGCCGTGGCCCTGTCTACAGGATAGAGTCATACCTTGTGCACGTTAAAGAACACGCTGGATGGTCTTGACGGGAGGCTACCATCTGTCTCCTAACACTCGTCCAGTGGGGTTCCCTTCATCCAACCTTCTCTGAAATCTTGGAGTCCTTGCGGCTTTTTCGTTGAGCCCATTGGGTGCAAAAAAGTGCCGCTCAGAGGTAAAACAACACAACAACAAAATGCTTACAGATATTGATGATCAATTACACTTCTAGGCCAACAGATAACACTGATCATCTACCCTTCCATGCCAACAGATATCGATGATCATCTGTGGTTCCAGGCTGGCATAACTGATCAGTTACAGTTCTGTTCTTGCAGATATTGATTGATGAACTACGCTGCTTACAGATATCTGATTCAGTCTGCGCAAATTTTTGTCGCTTATCGACACTTGGAGAAATGCGGCGATATTCAAGTAACACATGAGGAGGAAAGGGGACACATTTGGGCAGTGAGAACTTTTTATCTCTTTTTCAAAGAATTTTTCTTATGCTGATTAAGAGAAAAAAATGGCTGTGGGTTACTAAGATTGGAGTCTCGATTCTCTTGTTTCCTTCTAGCTGGCGGACACCAAAGAGATGTTTCTAGAAACAGTGAGGGGCGGGGGTGGCTCAGTCGGTAGCGCGCCAGGCTCGTAATCTGTAGTTCCCAGGTTCGAGTCCCAGCTAGGTCAGCGTTGAGATTTATCTCCGCAAAATTCCCCTCCCTGCCCACGGTCAGTAGGGGACACCGATGGGCTTGGAAAGCCGCCGTCCGTCGGATGGGACGTTAAGCCGTGGCCCTGTGTGCGGGAGAGCCATACCCTGTGCACGTTAAAGAACACGCTGGATGGCCTTGACGGGAGGCTACCATCTGTCTCCCAATAGCTGTTCCAGTGGGTCCCCTCACCCAATCTTCTCTGAGCCTTCGGAGTCCATGTGACCTGGTCATTTAGCCCATGGTTTGCAAAAAAGTGCCGCTCAGAGGTAAAACAACACAACCTAGAAACAGTGATAGCCTCCCGAAATATTTCCTAACACGAGGTAACGAAGTCTTTCCGAAACGATCATCTTCCACGTACAGTCGCTCAAAAAAGTATCCGAACACTATGGTTGACTACAGAATTCAGAAAAAATATCTGGCAACAATTTTTTCAAAAATTAGTGATCTGGCAACCTTCGTGTCACATGACACGAAGGTTGCCAGATCACTAATTTCTGAAAAAATCGTTACCAGATATTTTTTCTGAATTTTGTAGTCAACCATAGTGTTCGGATACATTTTTGAGCGACTGTACTTGTATCTGAAGGATCGGTATCCTCTGATCCGCCATCAAATTGATGTAATGCACGATTTCATTACTTACGCCATCACATTGTGTGCACTTACCATTTAATGGAGTAGGACTTAGAGGAAAACGTTCAGTGCTTATCGGGATCATGGTGCAGAGAAAATCGCAATTTGATGCAATTATAGCAAGAGACAAAAGAGGAAGGAAGGGGGGGGGGATAACAGATGAAGAAGAAGATGATGAGATTGTGAATGCTCATCGTTTATTTAATGCTGCCTTTTGAAGGAATGAAACACAGTCATTCAGAGAGAGGAAGAAATCGATGCCATCAGACTTGCCTGCCTCCCCCAATCCAAGCAACATCGTTTCGATTTATCTCGGGCATCTGGGAGTGGAAGAAGAGGAGGAGAGTGCGGCCACGTGTTACGGGAAGGCTTTACATCAGAGATGCGAGAAGAGCTGGCTTAAGTGTAGCCAGTGATGTGGGTAAGATAGGGATATGATGGATTTTGGTTTGAAAGATGTTGCAGAGGAGAAAGTGGGGGGGGGGGGGGGTGAGAGAGATAGAGGCGAAACTATGCAGAAGAAAAGCGGTATTGGAAGCTGAGGGATGCAGTTCCCTTTAATAGAATGGGCAATCCTTTGCATTTCAAGTGAGCAATAGTTTTCAATGTAAAAGTGAAGGAAGAATATTTTTTTATCTATTTGCGATTTTAATACAGCTATATCGTATTGTCTAGTTTCGTATTTAATTTTTACGCCATTTTTCCTGCAACAATGGCTGTGATTCGGTTTCTTTTCATGCTTTTCGTCATTGAACAGAAAGGAACGTGATAAGACTACGAAATGATGCATGTCATCCCACATTATGGTGAAAGTCACGTATTATGTTGGTTTCGGAAGATGCGATATGCATCGGAGTTATACCAGAAAATTCACTTTTAATGTTCCTCAAGCGTGTTAAAAACTTTGTGCTTTTTGAAAAATACACATGACAGAGATTCATTTGACTCTATCAACTAAAAGGTTAGCGATAAGCGCTCAATTCTTTATTTTGGATTAAGTATAAATATGGTAGAGTGGTTAGCGCGCTTGGCTACTGATCTAAGGGACCTGGGTTCGAGCCCCGGGTAAGGCATGGTTGTATGTGTTGTTTTTCTGCTGAGGTCCTGCCATTCTCTCAGACCTTCTACTGTGGCATATAAATGCCAGGCTCCTGTCAGACCTCTGTGGCAAGCAGCTGCTTGAGGGGGGATTTATTTTTTTATTTACATTGGATCGTGTGAGCTCACAAAAACCTGGATCGTGTGGGCCCACTCACAGAAATACTGAGCGTGTGCAGTTACCGTTTACAGCAAACTGGAGCGTGTACAGTTGCTGTACACGTTCCTGAGGTCCTGCCATCCTCTCAGACCTTCTACTATGGCATATAAACTGACAGGCTCCTGTCAGACCTCTGTGGCAAGCAGCTGCTTGAGGGGGTATTTTTTTTAAAATAAATATTTAAGGTAAGTGTAAAGATGGGTGCTCTGCATTAGACAGCAGTCATGTTGTTTTCGTTTGTCATTGGTTGGCCTGCCGGGTTCTCCAATCAGTTTTTTTCTCTTCATATATATATCTGTACATTCATGCAGATGAAAAAAAAAAACATAAATGTTTGTGCAGTCAACAAAGAATACAGATATTTGCTTGCGAAGTTATACGTATAAACCAAAGGACAATAGCCTGTCTAGGTTAGAACAATGAGTATTAAATTCTATCTTGAAAGCAACAGTGAATATACACAGTTGTATCAGAATAATACATACTTTGTATGTGACCTTGTATTGTATCAGAATAATACATACATATACTAAGGTAGGTGGTCATATTATTCTGATACTACCGTGTATATATATATATCTCATTCTGCAGTGTATTATGGGCTACTATCCTATGATGGTACTCATAGGTCTAACCCTGAAACCACTGAATGCCCTCCAAAATAAAATTATTTAAAAAGATATAAAAATAAATAAATACCCCCTCAAGCAGCTGCTTGCCACAGAGGTCTGACAGGAGCCTGTCAGTTTATATGCCACAGTAGGAGATCTGAGAGGATGGCAGGACCTCAGCAGAAAAACGACACACACATCCATGCCTAATCCGGGGCTTGAACCCAGGTCCACTTATATCAGTAGCCAAGAGTGCTAACCACTCGGCCACTGGAAATATTTATCAAAACGGAAATAACACACGTCAAAATTTACAACTTCTTCCTTTCATCAGTCACTTGTTTGTTTATAAATTATTAATATAAATAGTTATTTCTTTTAATTAAAAGTAGATAATTATAATTTTCGTTTAGATGGGAAAAGTTTACAGTTCCACTTGTAAAAATGGAAATATTACCTAAATATATTTTATATTGAGCACCAAAAATGTTTAATCTGTTACCTAGTATGCTTAACAGTGAGCTCCGAAATTGTATTGTTGGAATATTTATTTTTAAGAAAAAAAATCAAAGGTTTATCTCTCACATACACTCGACTTGGACTTTATGTTTTCAGTTCTACGATAAAAATTAGAATTTAAATTTTTATTGTTGTACCTATCATGCCCCTCTAAATTGTTTATTTTTATTTATTGTTGCATTTTTATTGTATTTTTGTTGTTGTCATTGTTATTTTTATGTATTAAGTGTGTTTTTGGAAGTGCTATTGTGGGGATGTGACTCATAGATGTTGTTTTCGTGTCTGAGCTGGCTGCCTGCATGGGTTGATGAGTCGAAAGGCCTTTTGCGACCATCTACAACTAGCCTGGGGCTCGAGTGTGATTGCTGGAGACGAGCCGGGATATAAGGAAAGAACAGTCTTGAGCATCCCTGTCAAATGGGAAGAATGCTTGAACACGCGTCAAGGGACACCGCTCTTACTCAGACAGTCCTTACGGAGAAGAAACAAAAACCCTTAAGGAGAGGGTTCGATTCTATGTGAGAATCAAGGTTCTTGGTGAATCAAATGCAGTTCTGTGGAACTGATTGGATTGGATTGGATTGTTTTACCCCTGAGTGGCACTTTTTTGCACACCATGGGCTAAATGGTCGGACCACAAGGACCCCAAAGGCTCAGAGAAGGTTGAGGGAGGGGACCCACTGGAACATCTGTTGGGAGATAGATGGTAGCCTCCCGTCAAGGCCATCCAGTGTGTTCTTTAACGTGCACAGGGTATGGCTCTCCCGCACACGGGGCCACGTCTTAACGTCCCATCCGACGGACGGCGGCTTTCCAAGCCCATCGGTGTCCCCTACTGACCGTGGGCAGGGCGGGGAAATTTTGCGGAGATAAATCTCAACACTGACCCAGCTGGGACTCGAACCTGGGAACTACAGATTACGAGCCTGGTGCGCTACCGACTGAGCCACCCCCGCCCCTGTGGAACTGAAGTGAGTTCTTAGTGAACCGCGTTGTAGGCAAAGGTTGGATATCCTTTCGCCGAGTTTGAGGTCGATGTCGGTTTCTGGAGTTTTTAGAATGTAATTAATCCAGGCCGCCCACAGGTAAGGAAGTAAGATTTTGGTTCATTCAGTATTGGGCTTTCGATGTTTGAGAATTGCAGAATGATAACCACTCCAAGTTTAAAACAGTGACAAAAAAGATTTATTTCGGAAACTATTTACAGAATCTCACTGAGTACTGACGTTGGCTACTGGCTAAGTTGGCTACAAACAGCGATGTGCGGATTGCTTAACAGTTTGCGACTCTATGCACCAAACAGAGGAAAACCTCTCACCTTGTGAATTATCTATTCACCGAGCAGCCACCGTCTACGTCTGCTCCAGCCAGTTACTAACTCAGAATTGTTTGACTTTCTCACGGGCCATCCAACATTCGGCGTCCTGTGCCGTCCTCCCTGTCCAAAGGGACGGTCATCTGGCCAGCATCCCCGATCAAGGAGTCAGCAGAAAAGGGGATCGATTACGGACGATCAGATAATATAAACCTGTCTTGCTGTAATCAGCCTTTTCGTCAAGTAAACAGCCTTAGTCAGTGGTGGGAGAAAGTTAACAGTTTCATTGAAAGGATTGCAATGCAAGGTCACATACATTAAACGACCAAATTATATCTATGTATCGCATCAAAACCTGACAGTCGGTAAAGCGAGAATCTGCGGTTCTACCCCTCATTGCATAATTGTTTGCAGTAGCAAAGCAGCCAAGGCCTACAGAGTCGAGAGCATCCCCAGCACACGATTTGTATAGGTGTGAATAAACTGTGTCTTCCCTATACAACTCTCGTGCGTGAATTGTTGGGCATGTTTCTGTACATCACTTGGCGCAGCAAGACTGAGCCATACATCGGTACGGGTGTAACAACCGCGAACCTGTCGTTTCATCGAAATAAGGGTGAAGGTAATCAAGGGATTAATCGTTTGTCGTCTGGCAGAACACCACATTCGGCGCAGGTCAAACAGAATATCTAATTCCACGTGACGAAATAAAAACCAGCTTCGTTCCCTTACCACCTGCCCACGACAGTACCCTTCTTGTACTGTATTGCAGTAAACTTGTGTTTTTTTTTCTTTGTTTTTAAATGAAAATACTCATTTTTATATTTGCAAAAATGCGAGAATTTTATAGTTTGTCAGAATCCACCTTATGTGGATTCATTAGGTTGCAACTAATTTGAGAAATGAGCCGAACTTTTTTTTTAGTTATTTCATATATTGCTAATTATAACTACCTAGATAAGCGAATGCTTTAGGGTTGTTTATATTGTACTAAATGTATAGTCTAATGCAGTGGTTCTCAACCTTTTATGCTTCACGTACCCCCTGGAAATGTTTATGTAACTGGCGTACCCCTTGTATAGATAGATAAAACTATAGTTATAGTATAACATATATATATATACAGATTAAATTTTGTATTCATAAATACATATATCGATAAACAATTTAACAAATTTTTATAAAATTATAAACATTTTACTGGGTTGAGTGTTACTTAATCAGTGAAATGGTTGCGCTTGTTTACGCTTGCACTCCCACGGCGTACCCCAAAACATTTTACCGCGTAGCCCACGTTGACAACCCCTAGTCTAATGTGTTGAAAATAAAGTATTTTGATTGATTGGTTTAATTTCTTAAGACAAAAAAGAAATTAGATAATTTTAAATCATTTTAAAATTTGTTCCAGGATATCTTCTTAAGCCTCAACCCACATAAACAAGTTATATACAAAATGAAAATCTGCGAAGTGTTTCATTCCTGTTTGGAAAGCGTTTTTTTTTTGTTCGAAGCGTTTCTTTTCCTGTTGGCTCTAATTAAGATTTGATCGCCCACATCTCATTCGCCTTTCCTGATTTTCTACCTCCGCTGAAAACCGACACGAAACCTTCGCTTTGATCTTCCACTGCTTTTGAAACCGCCTCACTTCATTTTGGCGTCCATCAGTTGAAGGCTTCCGCGAAGGACTTGTTGACGGAGTCCGTTGAGTGGGCACTCAGGCACGCGCAGAAACCACAACCGTGATCCTGCTCTCGAATCAAAGCCTCGCCACCCAATTGTCGCTCGCTCTTATTACGAGGCGACACGAGCGAGGGGAAGGCGAAGACAGAGCCGCGAGTGCAGGTATGACGAAAGAGACATAGTCACCTGTGTTGGGAAGGGGGGGGGAGAGAGAAAAGGGCTGTTAGCGGTCGATTGCACAGTTGAATGGTGAAGCCCAGAAAGCTCCCTCGCTCATTTACCAACCGAAGATGGTCGAGGATGGTCTCGGCAGGAGAGCTGCTAAATAGGGACTCCAGGTCTGTTTGCACAAAGAAGGATGTTAGACTCTGAAGGAGGGGTGTAAGAGGGGGGAGGGGTATTGTGGGAGGAGAGGCGATGTTACACGTTGAGTTAGATGATCAAAATAGAAGATGTTGATGAAGACGTGGGAGGTATGTTGGGAGGGGGTTAGAAAAAAAATGGAATCATTTTTTGAAAGTCGGAAGAGGAGAGAGAAGATGCAGAATGATCATTTCTTTAAAAAAGAGCTAGCAGAAGAAGAGGGAAAGTTGGCTTTGTCGTAAATGAGCAGATCTCAGGGATAAAGGAATTTGTTTCCTGAGTGATGTGTTTGGAAGGAGTTTTTTTTATTTAGTCACTCGTTCGTTCATTCAAGTCAATCCTTTTTGGCATAGTTTCGGTTGCAATGGGAATTCCGCTGCATCCTCTGTTGTAAGATTCTTTTAACTGACAGGTGCACCTTTTGTGGTGGAACATTGTAAATCATTCAGAATTCTGTCGAAATTTAAATTAGCGAGCAGAGCAATATCATTCACCGAATTACCAAATTTGTTTGTATTAATCGAAAACAGGCTTAAATAAAAAATCATTCCACAATCGATGCCCTAAAACTTTGTCTTTGAAGGAAACATTCCGTGAAAACTTGAGACAGAGCACTTTGATTTTAAAAGTAATGTTATATCATAGATTTCATCTAAAAATATTAAATTGATTTTTATGAATTATTAGAGTAAACTTTGTCTCTGTGGAGATGAAGATTCACCCCTGTGGGAGTCAATTCCTGCAGCACGATATATCTCAATAGAAGGGTTCAGAAAAATCCGAAATATCCATAGAGGGTGGAAAATGATGAAGGATACTTAACGAATAGTTTTTAGAAGGGTTGGGTTGTTTTACCTCTGAGCGGCACTTTTTTGCACACCATGGGCTAAATGGCCAGGTCACATGGACCCCGAAGGCTCAGAGAAGGTTGATGGAGGGGACCCACTGGAACAAGCTGTTGGGAAACAGATGGTAGCCTCACGTCAAGGCCATCCAGCGTGTTCTTTAACGTGCACAGAGTATGGCTCTCCCGCACACGTAGCCACGGCTTAACGTCCCATCCGACGGACGGCGGCCTTTCCAAGCCCATCGGTGTCCCCTACTGACCGTGGGCAGGGCGGGGAATTTTGCGGAGATAAATCTCAATGCTGACCCAGCTGGGACTCGAACCTGGGAACTACAGATTACGAGCCTGGCGCGCTACCGACTGAGCCACCCCCGCCCTGGTTTTTAGAAGGAACGTGATCTCGCCCATTTCAAGAAAAGCGAATTTTTTTCCACTCCAATGTACAATCTAGTGCAATTGGATACAGTTCTGCTATCCAATGGTTTACGAGTGGAACGTGTTACGGACCTTACAATTCGTGGCTCTTTCCAGAATGCTTCCATTGCAGTGGTGAATAAAAACATTTTGAATAAAAAAATCCAAAAGAGAAAATGTTTTAAAAAATTTGATCTCAAGAGCGAATCGGAACGGTGTAACTAAATATCGGAACCAAGCGCCTCGGAACAGATGGTCGGTTACACGTGCCGCGAAATGCTGCAAAGAATTATGCACGGACTTACGCTAACGACGTTAATCCCGCGCGTACCTGAGCCACGTCTTTAAAAAAAGGGAAAAATGTTGACGACTAATGCTTTCATGTATGCAAATATATACCAAAAAAATAGCTCCAGCCTTTTCCTGGGAGTTGCATCCGATTGGCGAACTGGTACAAGGTGTTTCTTTTGCAAAAGGCACAAAAGAGGTACGCTTGAGGTGAGAAGGCGCCAAAGCAACAGAGGATGAGGATGAGTCATTTATTAATAACGGAGATAGATGCTGGAGGTAGGGAGGGGGGAGCAAGTCAGAAAGGAAGAGGAAGGAGCACGCCTGCACGCACATGCGAGCACGAGCGCTTTCCAACAAAAAGAAGAGAACGGCTGGCAGAGGATAAAAAAAAGCACAAGGTCATCTCGTGCTGGAGTATTGAGCATCAAGCATCATCAATAGAGCACGGGTCCTCCAGGGAGCAGACATTGAATGCGTGATACCCTTCCTCGTGAAAATGATTGGGGAACTTGCACTTTAAGCCAATGGGGAACCAAAATCTAAGCTACAGAACTTTTTTCCTTTCGGTTAATAAGAAAAAAATCTGATCTTCAGAAGTTTATTCTTTTCCTTAATTCGCTCTTCACCTTCCTACTTCAAAACAATGGCTCATTTGGAAACTGGAACCGGGAATTAGCACATGACGATCCTTGTACACTTCCGAATTGGCCATCTTGAAGTCGTCGCGGTGAATTGCCTCTGGTGGAGATTTCAGATTTTTGAGATCAGACGCCCACGTGCTTCGGGCCAGGCTAAGAATGAGGGCCCTTCAGCCCTCGTTCCTCATCTCCTCAGACATCGAGAAGCCACTCGTCCAGCGGAAGCGAAGTGTAAATCCACAGCTCTGCAGATAGCGTGGCCCACGTGTCGCTCTGTCTGGGATGGTCTCTCCCATGGAAAATCCGTCACGTGACAGAAAGGAAGAGTGATCCGAGAGACTTTGTTCTTGGCTTTCATCTGTGCTCGGAGTTGGCGTAGGATGAAAAGTCAGGCTTGGTCAGGGTCCGTACAGAAAGAATTCGACAGAAAGCATTTTTCCTGCCGCTACCAGTTTTTAGCCAAGATTTGTGTGCTAGGCGGGTTGGGTTGGTTTTACTTCTGAGCGGCACTTTTTTGCACACCATGGGCTAAATGGCCAGGTCACATGGACCCCGAAGGCTCAGAGAAGGTTGGGGGAGGGGACCCACTGGAACAGCTGTTGGGAGACAGATGATAGCCTCCCGTGAAAGCCATCCAGCGTGTTCTTTAACGTTGGGTTGTTTTACCTCTGACTGGCACTTTTTTGCACACCATGGGCTAAATGGCCAGGTCACATGGACCCCGAAGGCTCAGAGAAGGTTGGGGGAGGGGACCCACTGGAACAGCTGTTGGGAGACAGATGGTAGCCTCCCGTGAAAGCCATCCAGCGTGTTCTTTAACGTTGGGTTGTTTTACCTCTGAGTGGCACTTTTTTGCACACCATGGGCTAAATGGCCAGGTCACATGGACCCCGAAGGCTCAGAGAAGGTTGGGGGAGGGGACCCACTGGAACAGCTGTTGGGAGACAGATGGTAGCCTCCCGTGAAAGCCATCCAGCGTGTTCTTTAACGTTGGGTTGTTTTACCTCTGAGTGGCACTTTTTTGCACACCATGGGCTAAATGGCCAGGTCACATGGACCCCGAAGGCTCAGAGAAGGTTGGGGGAGGGGACCCACTGAAACAGCTGTTTGGAGACAGATGGTAGCCTCCCGTCAAGGCCATCCAGCGTGTTCTTTAATGTGCACGGGATATGGCTCTCCAGCACAGGGACCACGGCTTAAAATCCCATCCGACGGATGGCGGCCTTTCCAAACCCATCGGTGTCGCCTACTGACCGTGGGCAGGGGGGGGGGGGAATTTTGCGGAGATAAATCTCAACGCTGACCCAGCTGGGACTCGAACCTGGGAAATACAGATTACGAGCCTGGCGCGCTACCGACTGAGCCACCCCCGCCCCTAGTGCTAGGCGGGATAGCCCGCAGTGTAGAGCATTGCTCTGTGTAGTTGCAAGACCCTAGCTTACATTTACATGAAAATATTTTAGTAATGTAAATAAAGTTGAGTTGTACGTAATCAGTGTTTAGTGTCGAGTGAAAATGAGTGCGATCATCCAGGTTGGCTAATTCCTGACTTCTTTCATTAAGTATGTTGAGATGCTCATGATCCAAGGGATCGGGAGACATCATTGTTATAGAGACTGTAAACTTTAATTTTTGGTCTGCTTCGACCAGATAAATGCAGAATATTTTCTGGTTGAGGTTTTCGATGAGTAAAACCAATCACACTGATCATTGCATGATCTCGAGGCCAGAAGAAGCGATATTCTGTGGCATCGATGGCTATTCGCTTTTGCGAAAAGGAGAAAATAGATTTCGAACTGAGAAAAAGTCAGAATACATTCGAAACGAACTGGTTTGCTGGGTTGGGCTGTCTTTACATCTGAGCGGCACTTTTTTTTTGCCTACAATGGGCTAAAGAACCAGGTCACAAGGACCCCGAGGGCTCAGAGAAGGTTGAGGGGAGGGGATCCACTTTTCAGCTGTTGGGAGACATTGGTAGCTTCCCGTCATGGCCATCCAGCGTGTTCTTTAACGTTCACAGGGTATGGGCTCTCCCGCATAGGGTTGTTTGGGTTGCTCTGAGCTGCACTTTTTTTGCACACCATGGGCTAAATGGCCAGGTCACATGGACCCCGAAGGCTCAGAGAAGGTTGGGGGAGGGGACCCACTGGAACAGCTGTTGGGAGACAGATGGTAGCCTCCCGTCAAGGCCATCCAGCGTGTTCTTTAACGTGCACAGGGTATGGGCTCTCCCGCACAAGAAGCCACGGCTTAACGTTCCATCCAAAGGACGGCGGCCTTTCCAAGATGGTCATATTGGAAATCAATGTTGCCTATAATCAATGTCCCCTACTGACCATTGGGTAGGGCGGGTAGTTTTGCGGAGATAAATCTCAACTCTGGACCAGCTGGTAGAACTGGTTGTGACGAAATAACAACAAGGAAGCCAAAGTAGACAAAGTGTTGTGAGACGAAACATCAGCCGACCATAAAAACAAAGCACGGAAAAAATTACACCCTTAACTGACCATGTGATGGCGATGCTATTATTATTCTTACGAAGGATTTACTGAGGATTTGAAACTAGTGGAACGGATGACGAGAGATGCAGAGATTTTTCTCGACCACAATGAGTTGCCAAAGAAGGTTGAACAGAAGATTATTGAGTCCCGGATAATCTTCGCCTTGGTCTACTTCCAAGTGGATGCAGATGCTTAGCAACGGCCGAAGAGGAAGTTACGATGGAGAGAAGGAATTCAATGGAAGATCCGTCATCTGTGACTTTAAATGGAAGCGAAGTGAATCATCTCGGTTGCTTAATGAAAAACTCACAATTGAAGAAATATTTTAGCACCAGGGACTGCAGATTTCAAGGGAAGTTGTAATTTTGAATTGAATTGGAAAATGTTTATTTCATTCAAACATATTGTTACGACAGATAAACGCGACACAGTGACTTCATGACAAAACGTGACATGAACGCTCGCATATATGCTCGTGCGTGAGAATTATAGAACAAACGAATTTGAATGTAAAACCGACCTGAAAAAGAGAATGATAGAATAATAATGTTAAAAGAGTTGTGCTGATCAAAAAGGAGGTTCAGAGAGTCAGTGCGCGATAAAAACAAGAAGTATCTTTATTGGTGTGCGCGCGGGTGCTTGTTTTGTGTTGCAAGATCAATTTAGTGATCTAACAAAAGACGAAGGATTGTTTACGCCTGAAGTGAAGGTATTCAAGAGATATGACAGACAACGTGAAGAGGTAGTCGTTTAGTAAAACAGACAGAGCTGGTCTTGTATGCTCTGTAGAAAAAGGGTTGTTGACTTATGTATCAGAGTAGTTGGTTTATAAGTTATTTCATCCATATTTTTGTAATAATTTGCATTGTATTGTAATTTGAAAATATACTTATTAATACTCACGCTCAGTGCCTATCCATTTAAAAATTTACAACAATATATTGAATGTGTTAATACATTAAATATATACAAGTTCACGGGTGAAAAGAGAGGACATAATAAGCCGCAGCTTTTGAATAAATGTTTCCTGAAACTGACTTATATTTAAAAGACTACAGATGGCATTACCCTACAAACTTATACAGAGCTATGCCACGCTAGCCAATTTTGCGCCAAGGGAGGTGGAAAGGGGAGATATTCATGCCCTGGGAAAGAATTATTTTGCAAATTATTGAATATTTAGTTTTTGGACATTGTAATAAAATTGGCAATGTCATAATAAGAAATGCGCCCTAAGTTTGATTTGAGCCCAGGGCAGACCTCCTCTCATCCATCCCTTGAGTTTAATAGGTATATTTATATTTAAAAGTTCTGTATTGTTCGTTTGCATTGGAATCTCTTCATTTCAGATCTTAATGCCAGTATGCCTTATTGATCTCTGGCCTTTAGCTTTTTTAACAAAGAGGCTAATATAATCTTGTTCTTAAATGTAATATATTATACGGGTAATTAACAGTCTTAATTATTTCCAAGCAACAGTATTTTTTCTGAATTCTGTAATCAACCATGTGTTCGGATATTTTTTAATATATATAATGCGCATGAATATATAATTCAATGAATATGGAGCGTGTGCAGTTACCGTTCACAGCAAACTGGAGCGGTTGCGGTTAATGTTCACAGCACATTGGATCGTGTGGGCTCACTCACGGAAATATTGAGCGTGTGCAGTTACCGTTCACAGCAAACTGGAGCGGTTGCGGTTAATGTTCACAGCACATTGGATCGTGTGGGCTCACTCACGGAAATATTGAGCGTGTGCAGTTACCGTTCACAGCAAACTGGAGCGGTTGCGGTTAATGTTCACAGCACATTGGATCGTGTGAGCTCACAAAGACCTGGATCGTGTGGGCTCACTCACGGAAATATTGAGCGTGTGCAGTTACCGTTCACAGCAAACTGGAGCGTGTGCAGTAACTGCACACGCTCCAGTTTGCTGCGAACGGTAACTGGAGCGTGTACAGTTGCTGTACACGCTTCAGATATTTTTATTGAATTCTGTAATCACGTGACACGAAGGTTGCCAGATCACTAATTTCTAAAAAAAATCGTTGCCAGATATTTTTTCTGAATTCTGTAATCAATCATAGTGTTCGGATATTTTTTTGAGCGACTGTACTTATGTTCTCATTTATCATAAGATGCGAAATGCGAAAATCAAAGCATCATCCCTCCCTCACAGAAACTAGGTTCTAACAGCAACATAAAAATAAATATAAATTCCGTCTGTCAGTTGTAATAATTCTTGGAAATTAAAGACTTTGACCTGTATTGCTGATGTAATACAGTTTGAATAAATTATGTATGATTGTTAAAAAAATTGGGCACAACTGGAAAGCTTCAAGCAAAACCTCAAGAGCAAAGTCCTTACCGGTAGTGGATTGGTGAAGAGTGCAGAGAATTATTTGCTTAGCATTTCACAGAACAAATATCATAATCTCGCATTGATAAAATTGTAAGAATCAAAATAAACTTAAGAATGTGTTTCGTTGCGAAATTTCCTTTTCGAAATTCCAGCATGCTTTGAACTTCTTTTATAGTTCGTTCGTTGTAAATAGCCTCTTCGTGACTCACAGAGGAACCATTTCACCTCAATATTTCTCTTCCAAAAACAACAACAAAAAAAAGCACGTTTATTCAGCACCTCCATCTTGACTTTTGTGTAGGGCTTTATTTTTTTCATCCTGCTATAATTCGAAACGCGGCAGATCATTAGACGTGCAACTGGATATTGATTGCCCTGTTGCAAATTCAACGCCGCCATCCTGCGCATTTAGAGGAAGATTGCATTTTAATGAGCCCTTTCGCTGTAACCAGCATAATTAAAACTCCATCAACGATCAATGACAATTATTTAACGAAATTCCTGGTTGTTGTTTTTTTTAAAGTGCCTTTCCAATGTGAGATAAAAGCATTATGAGCAATGATATTTCATTCCATCAGGCTCCTTGCTTTCGTAAACACTCACGCCAACCCCATTTTGAGATAAAATCAGCATCTCCGGATTGATTGAAAGAGGAGAAGGATCAGTTTAGCGTTCTTATCATCCTCTCTAAATCATTGCTGTGATTAGTTCTTCCTGCAATGTCACGGGAATGAATGGGATATTTTGTTACTTTTTTAGCTTGTGATGTTGAGCAAACACTTCTTGTTTACTGTGGAAAAGTAATTCTTCCTTTTGGAACCGTAGGATCCTTTTCATTCGCACATTTTCTGCCCATTACTGCCTTATTCATCGTCGTAATGTGTGTGTGTGTGGGGGGGGGGGAGTTGACAGAGGAAAGACTCACTCAGTGCCATTCAAGAATCACTCCTTGTGTTTCATAAGTTTGAGTTCTAACTGAGGAACAAGGCTTCCCAACTTTGGTTCAGAAAGACAAACACGATTCGTTGGAAGGATTGTTAAGTCGTGACAACTTGTGCCCCACAGTCATATACCCTCTGTTTAAGAATATAAACTTTAGATAATTTGTAAGAAAACTTGCATCTATTGCTAGGTGATATCCGTCCGTAGGCCGTCCCGTGGACGAGTGGTTAGCACGCTTGGCTACTGATCTAAGGGACCTGGGTTCGAGCCCCGGGTAAGGCATGGACGTTTGTGTTGTTTTTCTGCTGAGGTCCTGCTATCCTCTCAGACCTTCTATTATGGCATATAAACTGACAGGCTCCTGTCAGACTTCTGTGGCAAGCAGCTGCTTGAGGGGGGATTTATTTTTATTTTATTTACATTGGATCGTGTGAGCTCACAAAAAACTGGATCGTGTGGGCCCACTCACAGAAATACTGAGCGTGTGCAGTTACCGTTCACAGCAAACTGGAGCGTGTGCAGTAACTACACACGCTCCAGTTTGCTGTGAACGGTAACTGGAGCGTGTACAGTTGCTGTACACGTTCCTGAGGTCCTGTCATCCTCTCAGACCTTCTATTATGGCATATAAACTGACAGGCTCTGTGACAAGCAGCTGCTTGAGGGGGGGGGGGGATTTATTTATATCCGTCCGTACCCATTTCGAGGCACGTGGGTGCCTCGTGTCAATCGGGGCGATCGAAGGTGCTTCAGATGAGATTCTTCTGCGGAAGGTACACCACGTGTCTCGTGAGAAGAGCGCAACACTTCGCAGACTCGTCGGTTTCGCCATGGGGAATCGAATCCGGGAGGCTCAGATAACGAATGTGACACGTGACCGCACAGTGCACGACGCATGAGTCGTTGCTGAGGAAATTGATACAACTGTGAAGGTCGTCAGATCAGAGTATCACGTGACTCCTTGAAGGAAGACAGCACGACGAAGGGTCTTTTTTCTTTCGTGCATTGGATCCGATTTCATTCATCAAACATAAAAAGACGATAAAGAAGAATTAAAACGAGTATTTTTCTAATCTACATTCAGGTTAACTCATATACATTTTGAAATAATACTCACGTGTACAAAAAAATGTCGAGAAACTCTCAAAGCTTCGCTTGATGTTCAACAGACTTGAGTGTGTGGCGCCAATCGCTGCGACATTCAACTTTCTTCTCCACTCGGCTCAGCATGTCTGCTGTAACGCTTGTGGGGCGGGGGTGGCTCAGTCGGTAGCGCGCCAGGCTCGTAATCTGTAGTTCCCAGGTTCGAGTCCCAGCTGGGTCAGCGTTGAGATTTATCTCCGCAAAATTCCCCGCCCTGCCCACGGTCAGTAGGGGACACCGATGGGCTTGGAAAGGCCGCCGTCCGTCGGATGGGACGTTAAGCCGTGGCCCCGTGTGCAGGAGAGCCATACCCTGTGCACGTTAAAGAACACGCTGGATGGCCTTGACGGGAGGCTACCATCTGTCTCCCAACAGCTGCTCCAGTGGGTCCCCTCCCCCAACCTTCTCTGAGCCTTCGGGGTCCATGTGACCTGGCCATTTAGTCCATGGTGTGCAAAAAAGTGCCGCTCAGAGGTAAAACAACCCAACAACCCAACCTGTAACGCTTGCAACATCTGCAATGATTCTTTCCTTTAAATGACGTAAATTAAGATTTTTTCGAAATTATGTTTTTAATGCATCTCTCCCCCAAAAAAGATCCAATGATATATACTGAAGAGCCAAAACATTATGACCACCTGCCTAATAAGATGTTGGTCCACCACGTGCCGCCAAAAGAGCTCTTACCCTGCGAGGCATGGACGCTAAAAGATTTCTAAAGGTGTCTTGTGGTATCTGGTACCAACACGTTACCAGCAGATCCTTTAATTCTTGTAATTTACGTGGTTGAGCTGCCACAGATCGGATATGCTGTTCCAACACAAATCACAGATGCTCGATTGGTTTGATGTCTGGGGAATTTGAAGGCCAGGGCAATACCTGGAAGTCTTCCTCATGTTCAGCACACCATTCTCGAACAATCCTGGCAGTGTGGCATGGCGCATTATCCTGCTGAAAGAAGGCACTACCAGAGGGAGATACCGTTCTCATGAAAGGATGTACCTTGTATGCAATGATGTGTAGTTAGGTTGTAGACGTCATAGTTTCCTACACATGAATGACTGGCCCCAGGGTTTCCCAGCAGAACATTGCCCAAAGCATTACACTTCCTCCATCGGCTTGTTTTCGCCCCACGTTGTATCCTGGTGCCAACACTTCCCCGGTAAACGATGCACACGTACCTGGCTGTCCACATGGTGCAGCAGGAAATGAAATTCATCTGATCAGACGACCTTCTTCCAATCATTCAAGGTCCAGTTTTGATGCTCACATGCCCATTGTAGGCGCTTTCGACGGTGAACCGAGGTTAACATGGGCACTCAGAGCGGCCTGCGGCTATGCATCCCCATTTTCATGGTTCGATGTACTGTGTATTTCATTTTCAAGGTTCGATGTACTGTGTGTTGTCACACATTACTCCCATCACTAGCATTCAAATTACAGGCAAGTTGTGCCACAGTATCCCTTCTGTTTGCTCGTACCATACAGGATAGCCTTCGCTCACCTTTAGCATCGATGAGCCGTGGTCGGCCCCACAACTTGCTGGCGGTTCGTAGTTTTTTCCTCCTCGGACCAATTTTTGAATGTACTAACCACGGCTGACCGTGAGCATCCCACAAGCCTTGCCGTATCGGAAATGCTCTGACCCAGTTGTCTGGCCATTACAATTTGGCCTTTGTCAAACTCACTTAAGTCCGCGTTGAGATTTATCTCCACAAAATTCCCCGCCCTGCCCACGGTCAGTAGGGGACACCGATGGGCTTGGAAAGGACGCCGTCCGTCGGATGGGACGTTAAGCCGTGGCCCGTGTGCGGGAGAGAACACCTGTGCACGTTAAAGAACACGCTGGATGGCCTTGACGGGAGGCTACCATCTGTCTCCCAACAGCTGTTCCAGTGGGTCCCCTCCCCCAACCTTCTCTGAGCCTTCGGGATCCTTGTGACCTGGCCATTTAGCCCATGGTGTGCAAAAAAGTGCCGCTCAGAGGTAAAACAACCCAACGTTAAAGAACACGCTGGATGGCCTTGACGGGAGGCTACCATCTGTCTCCCAACAGCTGTTCCAGTGGGTCCCCTCCCCCAACGTTCTCTGAGCCTTCGGGATCCTTGTGACCTGGCCATTTAGCCCATGGTGTGCAAAAAAGTGCCGCTCAGAGGTAAAACAACCCAACGTTAAAGAACACGCTGGATGGCCTTGACGGGAGGCTACCATCTGTCTCCCAACAGCTGTTCCAGTGGGTCCCCTCCCCCAACCTTCTCTGAGCCTTCGGGGTCCTTGTGACCTGGCCATTTAGCCCATGGTGTGCAAAAAAGTGCCGCTCAGAGGTAAAACAACCCAACCCTGGACACTCACGAGGGCAAGGGAGGTGGGGGAGTCCATTTCTACCAAGGGAGGGGGGGAGGAGTCCATTTCTACCAATCCATCGATTTGGAAATTCCGACGATCGCGACATTATATGTGATATAGCACCACCATGCAATGCTGACTCCACGCCGTCATAAACGAGGCAACTTTGAGAGTCTCTTGACATTTTGGCAATAAAATTAGTTTTGTTACTTAATTATTTAACAAAATATAGCTCTTTGATAGTATTCTTTTATAACGCTCTTGTGTATCGATGTAGTACAGTCGCTCAAAATAGTATCCGAACACTACGGTTGATTACAGAATTCAGAAAAAATATCTGGCAACAATTTTTTTTAGAAATTAGTGATCTGGGAACCTTGTTTTGACAATTAAAAACCAAATTCAACGATAGAACAACTCATCCCACCTCTCACTAGGTATAGAACCTAGGAGAGTTTGTTTCGTGTCACGTGGCACGAAGGTTGCCAGATCACTAATTTCTAAAAAAAATCGTTGCCAGATATTTTTTCTGAATTCTGTAATCAACCATAGTGTTCAGATATTTTTTAATATATATAATGCGTATGAATATATAATGCAATGAATATGGATCGTGTGCAGTTACCGTTCACAGCAAACTAGAGCGGTTGCGGTTAATGTTCACAGCACATTGGATCGTGTGGGCTCACTCACGGAAATATTGAGCGTGTGCAGTTACCGTTCACAGCAAACTGGAGCGGTTGCGGTTAATGTTCCCAGCAGATTGGATCGTGTGAGCTCACAAAGACCTGGATCGTGTGGGCTCACTCACGGAAATATTGAGCGTGTGCAGTTACCGTTCACAGCAAACTGGAGCGGTTGCGGTTAATGTTCACAGCACATTGGATCGTGTGAGCTCACAAAGACCTGGATCGTGTGGGCTCACTCACGGAAATATTGAGCGTGTGCAGTTACCGTTCACAGCAAACTGGAGCGGTTGCGGTTAATGTTCACAGCACATTGGATCGTGTGAGCTCACAAAGATCTGGATTGTGTGGGCTCACTCACGGAAATATTGAGCGTGTGCAGTTACAGTTCACAGCAAACTGGAGCGTGTGCAGTAACTGCACACGCTCCAGTTTGCTGTGAACTGTAACTGGAGCGTGTACAGTTGCTGTACACGCTCCAGTTATTTTTCCTGAATTCTGTAATCACGTGACACGAAGGTTGCCAGATCACTAATTTCTAAAAAAAAAATCCTTACTAGATATTTTTTTCCGAATTTTGTAATGAACCATAGTGTTCGGAAATTTTTTTTGAGCGACTGTACGTGCATTCTTCGTCGGTTAAGTTTCTTGTCTCCGCAGACAGCTCTACTGCGAAGCTGACGCCCTGAGACAGGAGAGGCGGGGATTCAGTCAGTCGGTAATGTACGATGCCAGTTAGGATTTTAATCTGATGTTTCCAGTTGTGCCTGCACTGATACTTATCTCCGCTGCATACTTCGTGAGAAAGGGGATGCCGACTGCTCCTAGGATAGGACATTAAGTCCTTACTTTCTAGCCACGAAACTCATATTTTTTGCATGTTAAAAGAACACCTTGTGCCCGAAGTGGGAGTTGGGTTGGATTGTTTTACCTCTGAGCGGCACTTTTTTTGCACACCATGGGCTAAATGGCCAGGTCACATGGACCCCGAAGGCTCAGAGAAGGTTGGGGGAGGGGACCCACTGGAACAGCTGTTGGGAGACAGATGGTAGCCTCCCGTCAAGGCCACCCAGCGTGTTCTTTAACGTTGGGTTGTTTTACCTCTAAGCGGCACTTTTTTTGCACACCATGGGGCTAAATGGCCAGGTCACATGGACCCCGGAGGCTCAGAGAAGGTTGGGGGAGGGGACCCACTGGAACCGCTGTTGGGAGACAGATGGTAGCCTCCCATCAAGGCCATCCAGCGTGTTCTTTAACGTTGGGTTGTTTTACCTCTAAGCGGCACTTTTTTGCACACCATGGGCTAAATGGCCAGGTCACATGGACCCCGAAGGCTCAGAGAAGGTTGGGGGAGGGGACCCACTGGAACAGTTGTTGGGAGACAGATGGTAGCCTCCCGTCAAGGCCATCCAGCGTGTTCTTTAACGTTGGGTTGTTTTACCTCTGAGCGGCACTTTTTTGCACACCATGGGCTAAATGGCCAGGTCACATCGACCCCGAAGGCTCAGAGAAGGTTGGGGGAGGGGACCCACTGGAACAGCTGTTGGGAGACAGATGGTAGCCTCCCATCAAGACCATCCAGCGTGTTCTTTAACGTGCACAGGGTATGGCTCTCCCGCACGCGGGGCCACGGCTTAACGTCCCATCCGACGGACGGTGCCCATTCTCAAGCCCATCGGTGTCCCCTACTAACCGTGTGCAGGGCGCGGAGTTTTGGGAAATAAATCTCAACGCTGACCCAGCTGTGACTCGAACCTAGAAACTGCATATTACGAGCCTGGCGCGCTACCGACTGAGCCCCCCCCCCCGCCCCCCGAAGTCGGAGGAAAGGGCTTCTATCTGTTTCTTAACTGCTATCCAGTGAGTCTTTGTGGCCTGGCTATTTAGTCCACGATTTGCATAAAGTTAAAATAACTGAATTTGCTGTCGTGCAGTTATATTTCCATTCCCTTTTCTCATTCGTTCATTTTCCACGTGATTTGAGTGCCCTCTCCAATTTCTCTCACGGAAGAGGCCCGCACCTTCCACACTCGTTTTGCTGAGAATGCCTCTGGGAATTTCTTTTCCGACTTCTGTCTGATACAAATCGATCTTGTGAAGTTAAAAGCATCTGCCTAGATGGAAGAAGCGGGGAAAGAGCAAACGCAAATCACGTTAGAGGAGAAATAAAAAGCGAACTTTTAAAGTTCGCTCCTATAAACTGTTCCTCCTCCCTCTTCAACATCGAAGAATGCAACCTGCAAAAGTAGACTGAGTCGTCTTAAACGAGTCTTCGACAGTTTCGGTGCTTAAAAAAGGAGGACCGAGCCGCAACTGTAATTAGCTGCGGCAGAAAGAAGAATGCAAAGCAGCCGAGACTTTCTTTCCTGACTCTGAGATTGAACATCGCTCACCGGGAACACCGGGAGCAGGAGAGATGACCTGCCAAGCTCCGAGGATGAGCAGAGGAGCAGCAGGAGGCTGTGGGGAGGACGATATAGAGACGAGGGGGAAGCGATCGCTGTCTCAAAGCGTCATCATCATCAGTCACGTGGCAGAGGGAGGCCGAGAGAGACCCCCCCCTCCTTCATTCAGTGCAATGCACTTTGCCACCGTAATTGAATCAGGTGATCGATTCGAAGGCACGAACCAGGTAGCGACGGATGTAACGCCCGTCGTCGGGGGCGGGCTCCTATTGGCATTGTCTTTTCGTGTTATTAGAGGAGACCGGCGAATGGCGCGCGCTTATTATTTCGACTCCGATTTCAAAGTGATGCATAGTTAATGTCCACATTGCACCTGGCAGACGAGAAGACACGCCATCGAGTTATTAGGATCTCGTTGTTCTCTTCTTCTGCCTCATCCGAGAGTTTGTGGGGGGGGATCCAAAGTTTCCTGTTCCTCCATTAATGGCTTACTTGTTCCTCGCTAAATTGATTACCACGCAGCCATTAACGAAAATTCGATATCGTTTTTCTGTGGAATGCATCAACTGCTGCGTCTTCTTCTTTTCGATATTCTCTTTCGCATTCGGAGGATAAAAAGGCTGTCGTTGCTTTGAGGTTATTTGCCACGTCTTTCTTCTTCTTCGAGGCTACAAAAAAACTACTGGAAAAAAGAAGGAAGAGGCGCAATTGTCATAATAAGATTAAGGAAACTTGTGGGTCGATTCGGTGCGTTTCTATCCGATTAACATCTCTAGCGTTATCTAGCGATGATTTAAAGTGAGTTTTAATTTATTTTCTAATTAATTCAAGCAATAAAAGAAATCATAAACTGGTTTTGGCTCATCTATTGCCAATAAAACGTATTATATAACAACATATATGAAAATTACGTAAAAATTTTCGTTACATTTCCTAAACAAAAATCAGTATTTAATTGCAACAAGAACTTTGAATTTTAATGCCAGAAGTATTGGTGTGAAATTTTGCATTGAGAAAGCCAATGAGGAAATTTTCCTTAAAAAACCGTTTTTTTTTCATGGTACCAAAATTTTTAACACATAATGAAAATTGTTTGACAGTGTTTAAATACGATAATATGACTGCTTACTAAGAAATAAAAATTTTGAAAATATTTAGGAATTAGCAAAGCAATAGATGTTAAATTTTAAATACCGTTGAAGATATTAGGAGTTTTATGTGATCTGGATAGTCTAATGATTTCATTCTGGAATATGCAAATTAAAAAACATATTTTTAATATGTCTGTACGTGTGGAGTCGCTCAAAAAAGTATCCGAACGTTATGGTTGATTACAGAATTCAGAAAATATATATCTGGCAACGATTTCTTTAAAAATTAGTGATCTGGCAACCTTCGTGTCACGTGACACGAAGGTTGCCAGATCAGTAATTTCTAAAGAAATCGTTGCCAGATATATATTTTCTGAATTTTGTAATCAACCATAGTGTTGGGATACTTTTTTGAGCGACTGTACTCTGCAGTTTATATATTTGTGTATGTATTAAACTGTCTTTTATTATTTAAAAAACTTTTTATTTTATAAATGCGTTAACAGATGACGTAATAAGATAAATTCTTAAAACTTCAACTGTATATAAATGTGAAGTGAATCTAATTACTCGTATCTATACGGTTAAGAAGTTATCTAAGAATATATAAATGTTACGTTTCTTAGAGTCAATTAGATTCACTGTACAATTATTAAACTTTTATTTTATAAGGTATTTGTTACAATGATGTATGGCTATTACATACTGGTTGTAAAATGTAAAGTAAAATAATGTCATCAGTAAAGTGCATGTCTCTAAACAGTTCAGTTCCCCTATCAACACTTCTCAAAGCCTTCCAATCGATAGAGTTAAAATTTTAACTTTAGTCCTGTACAAAAAAATACATGAAAGATTCTTCATCCACTGAATCTTTCCTTATTCCTTATACCGAAAGACGGGAAGAGGAGTAAGAGAGATGAATCATTACTCATCGCCTTTCCTCCTCTTCCCATCTTTCGGTTCTTCTCCTCCCACACGGAGAGACGATGACTGCACCTCCTCATCTCCCCTCCCTGAGTCCCACGCTGTCAGGTGGTCCGAGCTTCCCTTCTTCGAGTGAAAACGCCACTGGCAGGGCAGAGAACGAGCACGTGCTTGACCTACTTTTCCCGCCTCAAGATATAAGATTCCATTCTTCCCAGGGCGGCAACAAGGCAGGTAACACTTGGCTTGGGGAGAGCGATTTTGCGGTTGATCTCTTTCAGATCGACCCCCCCCCCCCGCAAGCTGATATTTTCCTCTATTTATGGTTCCCCCCACCTCGTCCTTTAAAATGGGGAAAAACTGCCGATGTTAGCAGGTTTTTTAGATTTCCATTTGAAAAAAAAAAATACAGTTTCGTTTTCCACTCCTTCGCCCAAAAGGATCAACGCCTCAGGGATGTTGACGTCTTCTCCTAGCTCTAGGTCCCAAAGTGTATTTCTTAAACATTTAGATCTTCAAAGAGCTACGGTGTGCTTCCTTAGACATCTAGATCATCCCAGAGCTGCTGTGTTCTTCTTTAGACATTCAGACCATCAAATGGTTGTCATGCTCTTCCTTACACCAGGAGTGCTCAAACGATATCCCGCGGGCCACTTGTGTCCCGCCCGATCCTTAATTCTGGCCCGCGAACACGACGAAGCTTCCAAAAAATATTGAAAAAAAATTACATCTGTCCCAGTAGGACAGGATCCGAACACTCAGTCATCACAAATGTCTGCCTAGCAAAGATTCACTGATGCTGCAGATGATGTCGAAGTTGTTTGATGTTTCTGTATGATCATTCATAGCCATTCGCACGAGATGTCTCTCATCTCGTTCTTTTGTGTTACAGGGCCTTGAGATCCGTCATATCGGTGAGTTCATTCCTCCTCTACGCACGGACGCCATATTCTCATCACTGCGACAGCATTCCATCCAACAAGCACCGATGTCTCAATACGATAATCCGCCTTCCCGTAATCCCACAATTCTCCCTCGATCAAAGTCGGAAACCTGGTCGTATGGATGCTGTGTTCTTCGACGGGGCATACTTGATCCTTTAGTGAGCAAGAACTGCGAGCAAACACAATTCCAGTGCTTTAAACCTGCTGTTTGTAATTTCCTCTTATATCTGTCACACATGATGTGCGCATGTGCTGCGCTTTGAATCATTTACATGTTTTCCCATGGGCTAGCCATCTTGCATATTTCAGGGCAATCTGATGAGTTCTTCCTGGTGTTGCACTTTTAATGGCCAGCAGTGTATAAACTTCATATTACTTTCGAACCCTATGTACAGCCAATCAGACTGACTCCTGTTTCTTGGGCAATTTTTCGTAGAGATTTCTTCGTCTGTTCACTCATTTGATGATAATACTCTCAGCATATTCATCGTCCTTTGCCATTGTCTGTGGGCATTCATTGCCATAAATCATTTAACTTAAACTGATGAAAATGATGGCACGACTTGACGACTGTTGGTGCAGCATGATGCCACAGAGCATGCAACTTAATTGTATTACCAACTAATAAAACAAATAAAAATAAATACCCCCTCAAGCAGCTGCTTGCCACAGAGGTCTGACAGGAGCCTGTCAGTTTATATGCCACAGTAGGAGATCTGAGAGGATGGCAGGACCTCAGCAGAAAAACGACACACACATCCATGCCTAATCCGGGGCTCGAACCCAGGTCCCTTAGATTAGTAGCCAAGCGTGCTAACCACTTGGCCACGGGACGGCTACCAACTAATACAAAAACTAATCAAATGGAAAAATAAGTTTTTTACAGTTTAATTCTGTTATATCTTTTTTTTAATGAAATATGACTTTATATGTGACTCTCAGATTTCTATGAATACAAGAAAACGAAAAACTTTCAAATATTGTGGTGATTTTTCTCCCTTTGCTTTGCCCCTCAGCGAACCCTTTTCCCTCAACCTTGTCCCCATCTTAGGTCTCTTTTGTCTCAATCACTTATCTCCTTTTTGCACGAAAGCATTTCATTTCCCCCCTCTCCCTAAAAACCCCTTGTTTTGCTTCCCCACCCCCCACTACTGCACGCATGACTTCGTGCTGCTGTTTCGTGTCTGCATGTGTATATACACAATCAGTATTTCAACAGATCCCCCGCAGAGCAAAAGTCCGGGAACCTTTGACCTTTGGCAACAGTTCCCTATCCGATCTCAAGATGTAGGCAAACATGCGCTCGTCGCCATGGGGAAATAAATAGTGGAGCAACTCGGGGAGGGATTGTTTTTTCTGTGCTCGTGACTGGCATCTCCACCGATTCATCCCACTTTTGAGAAATGCTCTTTCATAATCGAAAGTCGACGTCACCAGAAGTTGATGATGCAATCGATTTGTTAGGGGGGGGGGGGGTAATCAAAAGAAGTATTGGCAGCAGTTTGTTTCGGTTGATGGATATTCTGCCGAATCGTTCTGCTGTTGATCATCTTGTCAAAACTGGTCAAGTTGACTTTTTTCATTTCGTGGTGTTTATTGCATTAGCCGTCCCATGGCCGAGTGGTTAGCGCGCTTGGCTACTGATCTAAGGGACCTGGGTTCGAGTCCTGGATAAGGCATGGATGTATGTGTCGTTTTTCTGCTGAGGTCCTGCCATCCTCTCAGACCTTCTACTATGGCATATAAACTGACAGGCTCCTGTCAGACCTCTGTGGCAAGCAGCTGCTTGAGGGGGGATTTATTTTTATTTACATTGGATCGTGTGAGCTCACAAAAAACCTGGATCGTGTGGGCCCACTCACAGAAATACTGAGCGTGTGCAGTTGCTGTACACGTTCCTGAGGTTCTGCCATCCTCTCAGACCTTCTACTGTGGCATATAAACTGACAGGCTCCTGTCAGACCTCTGTGGCAAGCAGCTGCTTGAGGGGGTATTTATTTTTATTTTATTTGCATTGGATCGTGTGAGCTCACAAAAACCTGGATCGTGTGGGCCCACTCACAGAAATACTGAGCGTGTGCAGTTACCGTTCACAGCAAACTGGACTGTGTGCAGTAACTGCACACGCTCCAGTTTGCTGTGAACGGTAACTGGAGCGTGTACAGTTGCTGTACACGTTCCTGAGGTCCTGCCATCCTCTCAGACCTTCTACTATGGCATGTAAACTGACAGGCTCCTGTCAGACCTCTGTGGCAAGCAGCTGCTTGAGGGGGTATTTATTTATTTATTTATTGCATTGTGCAACATTTGTAATTTTCCTTGAAAAGCGGGTTAATCAATATCCAAAATATTTTCAGTTTAAAGAATAAAATTAAATATCTGCTCAATCAGCTGCTTGCCACAGAGATCTGACAGCAGCCTGTCAGCCTTTACGCCATAGTATAAGATCTGTGAGAATGGCAGGACCTCAGCAGAAAAATAGCACACACACACACACACACATCCATGCCTTACCCGGGACTCGAACCCAGGTCCTTTAGATCAGTAGCCAAGCGCGCTAACCACTCGGCCCTCCCGTGGCAGAGTGGTTAGAGTGTTTTTGGCATTTTTTGCATATCAGCCAGGACTGATATATCAGCCAGGACTGAATTTGATGAGGGAGGAATCGATGCCTTTCCTTCGTCAGGTACAGTCGCTCAAAAGTATCCGAACACTATGGTTGATTGCAGAATTCAGGAAAAATATCTGGAGCGTGTACAGCAACTGTACACGCTCCAGTTACCGTTCACAGCAAACTGGAGCGTGTGCAGTTACTGCATACGCTCCAGTATATAAATTCTCTCAATATTTCCGTGAGTGAGCCTACACGATCCAGGTCTTTATGAGCTCACACGATCCAATGTGCTGTGAACATTAACCGCAACCGCTCCAGTTGCTGTGAACGGTAATTGCACACGCATTATATATATTAAAAAATATCCGAACACTATGGTTGATTACAGAATTCAGAAAAAATATCTGGCAATGATTTCTTTAGAAATTGGTGATTTGGCAACCTTCGTGTCACGTGACACGAATGTTGCCAGAATTAATCGTTTTTCTGATAAGTTCATGCGTTGCACATTTTTTTTTTGCAAAAATATTTCATTTAAAAGACAGCTAGAACGGATGGGAAAAAAAATCTAAATATTGTAAAGAAAATATTTGTGAAAAAAATGAATAAAATTTAGCGAAAGAACTTCCCGGTCAGTTTCAGTTCATTGCACTCACTAACCCCCCCCCCTCCCCCCGCTCCAATACTTTTTTTCTTCTCCTTCCTAGATTCCGCTCTGAAACTAGCAAAGTATTAAATACCTTAATGATATGCATTATGCATTTCCATTCATATTTGGTGAGGATCTTTAATTAATTTTGCAGGAAACATTTCAGCAGACCTCGAAACAAAATGAATGGGGATGAAATAAAGAGGGAAACATTACTCTTGGACATCGTAGTCATGACAACGCCCCAAAAAAGATAAAGAAAAAATGAAAAAAAAAAAAAAATTCTTTCTGTCCGTCGTATAAGGGTGCGGGGGGGGGAGGTAAAAGTAGGGGAAGAGCACCATCATTCCATCTTCTAAATATTTGATGGGAGATGAGACGAGGTTGCTCATCGGTGCATGCCGGGATTAAATTTTAACGCTTCTTCATCTCTTGTGCTTTGTTGCCATGGGAATCGTCTCCTTCCTCCCATGCGCCATCTCCGTGTTGAAAGAACAATCGCTCACATTTCCTGGCAAGATTTAAAGACAGAGCAAGAAGAGAAAGATTTATTTTTTTCTCAAAGGAAAGCTGAGGTTTTCTATCCCTCTTATGCTGCCACCATTCACTCGTCATGGTGCCTTGGATCCATGATTTAATTCAGATTTGCTTACATAACAACCATCTTATCTCCTGAAATTTGATTTCATATCCTCCATGACAAATTCAGAAAAATGATTAAAATGGAAGTTTCCAGGGAAAAAACTAGTCCGAGAATGGATCATCCGTGAATTTTTCATCAAAACTTCCCGCCACCAGTTCGATTAAAAAAAAAAGTTGAATGCATATTAACCACCTCTTCTGTATCTTGGGAGTGCATCGAATCTCTGCAATTGGTTCTTGGATCACTGCTTTAGGGAATCGCAAAAACTCACACTTTTCACACACGTGATCAACCTTCTGCGATCAGGGGCGGGGGTGGCTTAGTCGGTAGCGCGCCAGGCTCGTAATCGAGTCCCAGCTGGGTCAGCGTTGATTCGCAAAATCCGCAAAATTCCCCGCCCTGCCCACGGTCAGTAGGGGACACTGATGGGCTTGGAAAGGCCATCGGTGGCTCCGTGTGCGGGAGGACCATACACTGTGCACGTTAAAGAACACGCTAAATGGCCTTGACGGGAGGCTACCATCTGTCTCCCAACAGCTGTTCCAGTGGATCCCCTCCCCCAACCTTCTCTGAGCCTTCGGGGTCCATGTGACCTGGCCATTTAGCCCATTGTGTGCAAAAAAGTGCCGCTCAGAGGTAAAACAACCCAACGTTAAAGAACACGCTGGATTGGAGACTACCATCTGTCTCCCAACAGCTGTTCCAGTGGGTCCCCTCCCCCAACCTTCTCTGAGCCTTCGGGGTCCATGTGACCTGGCCATTTAGCCCATGGTGTGCAAAAAAATGCCGCTCAGAGGTAAAACAACCCAACGTTAAAGAACACGCTGGATGGCCTTGACGGGAGGCTACCATCTGTCTCCCAACAGCTGTTCCAGTGGGTCCCCTCCCCCAACCTTCTCTGAGCCTTCGGGGTCCATGTGACCTGGCCATTTAGCCCATTGTGTACAAAAAAGGGCCGCTCAGAGGTAAAACAACCCAACGTTAAAGAACACGCTGGATTGGAGACTACCATCTGTCTCCCAACAGCTGTTCCAGTGGGTCCCCTCCCCCAACCTTCTCTGAGCCTTCGGGGTCCATGTGACCTGGCCATTTAGCCCATGGTGTGCAAAAAAATGCCGCTCAGAGGTAAAACAACCCAACGTTAAAGAACACGCTGGATTGGAGGCTACCATCTGTCTCCCAACAGCTGTTCCAGTGGGTCCCCTCCCCCAACCTTCTCTGAGCCTTCGGGGTCCATGTGACCTGGCCATTTAGCCCATTGTGTACAAAAAAGGGCCGCTCAGAGGTAAAACAACCCAACGTTAAAGAACACGCTGGATTGGAGGCTACCATCTGTCTCCCAACAGCTGTTCCAGTGGGTCCCCTCCCCCAACCTTCTCTGAGCCTTCGGGGTCCATGTGACCTGGCCATTTAGCCCATGGTGTGCAAAAAAGTGCCGCTCATAGGTAAAACAACAACACACAACCTTCTGCGATCATTTTCACTGCAATTAGGGAAATGACAAGAGGCCAACTGAATCTGTGAAATTGTTAGTCGTCTGAACTGCAGGACCAAAGAGATTGCAAGCGACAAGTTAATGAATCTGCTGCTTCAGATTTCTTTTCATCAGCTGCTTGTTATCTGTTTTCAGAACTGCTTCAACATTATACGAAATGTTTCGTAATATGCTTTGTGGCGAAAACCCCAATGTCACGTCTGCTAATCATCAGATTGTTCTCTTAAGTTGAATGTATTGTTACGAGTTAATGGCGTAAATGACGTCATAATATCGTTAGACGGACATTATTCCTTTTGGGAAATGTCTTCCAAGTTACTGTTGAGTAATAATTAGTTCAAAGATACTGGACAACATAATTAAGTTAACATTGTCAGATGTTCAAAGCATTGTTATGCGTTATGAAGCAACATTCATGACAAAAAATAAATATAAAATGCATTGCAAGATGATGTTTCATCTGATTTGTATATTACTATGATTTGCGCTTGGGTTGGGTTGTTTTACCTCTGAGCGGCACTTTTCTGCACACCATGGGCTAAATGGCCAGGTCACATGGACCCCGAAGGCTCAGAGAAGGTTGGGGGAGGGGACCCACTGGAATAGCTGTTGGGAGACAGATGGTAGCCTTCCGTCAAGGCCATACAGCGTGTTCTTTAACGTGCACAGGGTATAGCTCTCCCGCACACGGGGCAACGGCTTAACGCCCCATCCGACGGACGGCGGCCTTTCCAAGCCCATCGGTGTCCCCTACTGACCGTGGGCAGGGCGGGGAGTTTTGCGGAGATAAATCTCAACGCTGACGCAGCTGGGACTCGAACCTGGGAACTACAGATTACGAGCCTGGCGCGCTACCGACTGAGCCACCCCCTCCCCATTTGCGCTTGGAACGACATATCTGTTGTAAAACAAATGCATCGGAAAAGACGAAACAATCCTGATATCACTTTTCAATTGTCATTCTATAGTTTTAAGTGGAATACTTGTTAGGGAGCTAGCTGCTATTTCAGGAGAGAGACTTTTTGTCTGGGACAGTGGTTCTTAACCTTCCTGCCATAGCGACCCACTTTCCGCTGTTAGTATACTTCTTGACCCAGGATAATTCTAATAAAAATGAAATTCTGTTTAAATAGCATTATGTTAATATTTGCGGAGATAGAATGTCGATCTACTTGGAATCTCTCCGCGACCTATAAGTTGAGAACCACTGGTTTAAGAAAAGCTCCTAGGATTGTACTCTGTCTTAAGTGTTGCGAATAAAAGATTGCAGGCGATTCGATCAATTGTGAACAGTTCGTCTTTTACCTCTGAAGGCAGGACACAACATTCTGTAATTCGTTACGAATGAGCCGCTTTCGAAACTTTTCCTTCATTGGCTTTCATATTTTCCTTTTTATTTATTAATTTGTTTGTCCAGAGTTTACATTCTTCAAATGAGGAACAAAGCTGAGGGATTCTGGCATTAAACGAAATCTCAGGCGACGACCCCCAACAATTCCTTCCCACCTCCCAAACAGAAACGAGAACTATCGAGCGAAATAAAAATCCTGTTCACAGCTCCATTTTGAATGTATTTATTTTCCAGCCAAAAGAGCTACACAAGCCACAGAGAGGGGCGGGGTGGCTCAATCGGTAGCGCGCCAGGCTCGTAATCTGTAGTTCCCAGGTTCGAGTCCAGCTGGGTCAGAATTGAGATTTATCTCCGCAAAATTCCCTGCCCTGACCACGATCAGTACGGGACGGACGGCGGACGGCGGCCTTTCCAAGCCCATCGGTGGATGGGCTTGGAAAGGCCGCCGTCCGTCGGATGGGACGTTAAGCCGTGGCCCGTGTGCGGGAGAGCCATACCCTGTGCACGTTAAAGAACACCCTGGATGGCCTTGACGGGAGGCTACCATCTGTCTCCCAACAGCTGTTCCAGTGGGTCTCCTCCCCCAACCTTCTCTAAGCCTTCGGGGTCCATGTGACCTGGCCATTTAGCCCATGGTGTGCAAAAAAGTGCCGCTCAGAGGTAAAACAACCCAACGTTAAAGAACACGCTGGATGGCCTTGACGGGAGGCTACCATCTGTCTCCCAACAGCTGTTCCAGTGGGTCCCCTCCCCCAACCTTCTCTGAGCCTTCGGGGTCCATGTGACCTGGCCATTTAGCCCATGGTGTGCAAAAAAGTGCCGCTCAGAGGTAAAACAACCCAAACGAACAAGCCAGAGAGAGGAAGAGCCGAGCGATAAATTAACCGAACGTTTGGCTTCAGAGAAAAGTCGCCTCTGCTGCTCCACGCAGCCTCTCTTTGTCCTCTGCTCTGTCCCGTACTTCGGCCTCCACGCGCCACGAGAGATGCAAATGATCCCACTGCGGACAACAGGAGAGAGAGACCAGCAGCCGACTGTCGAGAGATCGAAACTCCGCTCCTCTCTTTCTGTCTTCCTCGTGCTCACGAAGAGAGGATTTTTGTTTCTCCTCGAGATTCATCTTGTGTCTAACTCTCCTTTGTCTGCTCTTATAATTTCTCTCTTTCTGCCACGAGATGGAGAGAAGGAATCGAAACATCACGTGGTGCTAATCCCAGTATTCTGGTGCTACAGAGGTTCACGAGGGAGAGAGTTCGCAGGCGCTTTCCTCTCTTCTTTATTTTTTTTGGCAAGTAGGAGTGCTTCGAGTGAAAAAAAAAAGTGAAATACATGAGCCCAGCTGCACATATTCGAGAAAGAGTGGCCTCGACGATTCAAAATAGACCTCATCCCAAAGTGCATCGTTGCCTCTCTCCATTTCTCTTATTCATCTCGGCTTGTTGATGCTCAGATTGCTTGGATAACTGTTGTCCCGGAGCGACTCTCTTTTTCCTCGTAAGATATTTCGAGATCTCTATTGACACCGAAACACGAACAGTAACAACTCAGTGGCATAACACGTTAAGCGAAATTTGCATGTTAACACCAATTGTATCTTTCGTGATTGCAAGGATTCTTAATATTGGAAAGTGCACTTGCGAAATGTGCAGAATTCGCAAGATTTCGTAGAAAACTGCGCAGAGAGAATTTATTCATTCGATCTTCTTGGGGCGGGGGTGGCTCAGTCGGTAGCGCGCCAGGCTCGTAATCTGTAGTTCCCAGGTTCGAGTTTCAGCTGGGTCAGCGTTGAGATTTATCTCCGCAAAATTCCCCGCCCTGCCCACGGTCAGTAGGGGACACCGATGGGCTTGAAAAGGCCGCCGTCCGTCGGATGGGACGTTAAGCCGTGGCCCCTTGTGCGGGAGAGCCATACCCTGTGCACGTTAAAGAACACGCTGGATGGCCTTGACGGGAGGCTACCATCTGTCTCCCAACAGCTGTTCCAGTGGGTCCCCTCCCCCAACATTCTCTGAGCCTTCGGAGTCCATGTGACCTGGCCATTTAGCCCATGGTGTGCAAAAAAGTGCCGCTCAGAGGTAAAACAACCCATTCGGGGATTTATTTAACTTGAAAAAATCTTTTATGAGGGACAAACGTGCATATAGTGCACAAACAAATTGCTCGAGAACTTCCGTGTTATTACAGCAGAAAGTCAGATCCGGATTTTCATTAGAGGTAGAAGAAAGTTTCTTTTTAAGAAAGTTTCTTTTTAAGAGATATCTGATTGAACACAAAAGAAACCGGGAATTTTCGTGTTAATGCAAAGTGAAAAACTAAATGCGATTCTCTATAACTTTTAAAATAAGTTCTTTACTGTAACATGTGATGTAAGATAAAAGAGATCAATCAAACAATTCCAAGTCTCAACTCTTAACAATATTTCTTCAGTATTTAGAGGGTTTTATTAATTGGTTAAAAATTTTCTGAAAAATTTTTAACTAATGTTGAAGTCTATCTCTACAGGTAATCTGTTTATTTATTATGAAGGTTTTTTTTTTATCAAGGTTTAAATATTTGACATCAGCAATGTTAAGTCATAAAATTTACTCCAAAGTGAAACTTAAACGTTTTTATTAAATTCATAAATTTCAATTTTAAAAGTTTGTGTAAATAATTCTTTTAATATTCGCACTTTCCTATATTTCTTAGGATTGTCATTACTTCGGTTGAACATTTCATCTTTTGTAACAATTTAAACACTGAAACATTTTTGAAATTCGGAATTTTGATAGATTTGATGTAGTTCATTAATTTCTCTTCCATATCATTTTGCCCTATAAAAGCTTTTATTAGAAGTCGTCATTTCACTAACGTAACAAGAAAATTCTCCTTTTCTAAAAGGATAACGAAGATGGCATCTGTTGTGCTTACTTTTAGAAGATCGAATTTTGGGTTGGGTTGTTTTACCTCTGAGCGGCACTTTTTCGCACACCATGGGTTAAATGGCCAGGTCACATGGACCCCGAAGGCTCGGAGACGGTTGGGGTAGGGGACCTACTGGAACAGCTGTTGGGAGACAGATGGTAGCCTCCCGTCAAGGCCATCCAGAGTGTTCTTTAACGTGCACAGGGTATGCTAAATGACCAGGTCACATGGACCCCGAAGGCTCAGAGAAGGTTGGGGTAGGGAACCCACTGGAACAGCTGTTGGGAGACAGATGGTAGCCTCCCGTCAAGGCCATCCAGCGTGTTCTTTAACGTCCGCAGGGTATGGCTCTCCCGCACACGGGGCCACGGCTTAACGTCCCATCTGACGGACGGTGACCTTTCCAAGCCCATCGGTGTCCCCTACTGACCGTGGGCAGGGCGGGGAATTTTGCCGAGATAAATCTCAACGCTGACCCAGCTGGGACTCGAACCTGGGAACTACAGATTAACGAGACTGGCGCGCTACCGACTGAGACCCCCCCCTAAAAGGGGAAAGCCAATCTAAGAGAATAATCCGAGTCCGAGCTCGTTGCCCACGAAAACTTAATCAATTAGGTCAAGCTTTATAAACTGATGTGTGCGCAGTGGATGCGCATTAGGGATTAATTGGCTGATTAAGAGGAACTCCTCTGAGGAGAGAAATTGCGATGAAAGGTCACCACCTATCCGTGCTTACAGATTGTATAAAAAGAGGAAAAGAATCCAACAGAGGCGATCCTCCTAACGTCAACAAAAGGCTTCCTTCATTTTTTTTCGTGACAGCTTTGTGCGCGAGGCCTCGTGTTAGGGCCAACAAAGCTTAGCAGGGAACTGAAGCGTGATAATGCATTTGCATAATGAGTAGATCACTACTTTTCGGAAGCAGTCATTTTTTCTTTTACGATCTTAAAGTGGTTCAAACATCAGCAGGCGCATTCGCAGCACTTGCAGATGATGTCGTCAGGTGACGTCGTCTGATGACGTCACAAGAGAATCTCATTCTCGCTTTGGCATTCCTGGGCGAGCTTAGGATACGGCCACCCGTGAAGAGGAGTGGGAGCGATTGAGCGTTGTTGACGTTTCCACAGTTTCTGGCGTCTTAGAAGAATACCATTGCTAATAAGGGAGGCGCCTCACAGCCAATTGGAGCGAGTCCAGTTTGCTGTGAGGCCACCTCCTTTGTTGTGGTAATGGTATTGCTTTAAGAAGCCATGCTGATAGCGCAAAACCCGTTTTCTGTGTGGCCGTTACCGAATTTTACTCGTTGTGGTAAAGACGATGGTACAGAGAGCACGCGCTCCCTGCCGCCACGTGAGAACAATTAGAGCGTGGTGAACGTGACAGGTAGGCAAAGCGTGCAGAGAGTGAAAGAGTAGTGGGCGCGAGAAGTGAGAGGAATGCCAATGTTAATCAACAGCACTCTTCATAGCGGCAAATTAGGTGTAATGAAGGGATAATTACCTCGGAACCAGGTAATTCCAATTTCAGCGAACTTTGTTGTTAGAGAGAGTGAAGGACGTGGATTTATTGTGTC
Organism: Ryuthela nishihirai; assembly: GCA_038380435.1. Classification (NCBI taxonomy): domain Eukaryota; kingdom Metazoa; phylum Arthropoda; class Arachnida; order Araneae; family Heptathelidae; genus Ryuthela; species Ryuthela nishihirai. Next base: position 64,018,990 of record JAWZYU010000019.1, on the reverse strand, counting down.
AGCAAGGATGGTTAAATTGGAGTATCGCAGGTGGGATGTTGCAACGGATATTCGCTTGTTAAATGTGACAGATTATGGTTCATTTGTGTCTGAAAGAGTTAGTCTGCGAAGGAAGTTATGAAACTAAACACACGACGAGTAGTGACTTAAAAATTAAGTTAAGTAACATTAGTATATAAATAAAAATAAATACTCCCTCAAGCAGCTACTTGCCACAAGGTCTGACAGGAGCATGTCAGTTTATATGCTATAGTAGAAGGTCTGAGAGGATGGCAGGACCACAGGAACGTGTACAGCAACTGTACACGCTCCAGTTACCGTTCACAGCAAACTGGAGCGTGTGCAGTTACTGCAGCACACGCTCCAGTTTGCTGTGAACGGTAACTGCACACGCTCAATATTTCTGTGAGTGGGCCCACACGATCCAGGTTTTTGTGAGCTCACACGATCCAATGTAAATAAAATAACCCCCCCCCCCCTCAAGCAGCTGCTTGCCACAGAGGTCTGACAGGAGCCTGTCAGTTTATATGCCATAGTAGGTCTGTGAGGATGGCAGGACCTCAGCAGAAAAACAACACACACATCCATGCCTTACCCGGGGCTCGGATCCAGGTCCCTTAGATCAGTAGCTAAGCGCGCTAACCACTCGGCCATGGGACGGCTATACATTAGTATATAGCTAAATAAATTTAGAATTAGAAATTGATATTTAGCAGAACTCTAAACCGTTAGTGTTTTTCTTCTACTGGATATTTTGTAATTTTAAGAAGGAAAGAAAAGGAAAGAAATAGCTTGGCTTTCCATTGTAGCGAATAGCCACGAGCCAGTTTTAAATACTCAATGACTGATCCTAATTTTTATCGTGGTGAATATTGTTAGCTCTCATCTCGAAACAGAATAGCTTGGAAATGCAACGAAACAGAACCGTTTCTAAATCTCATGAAGAATATTCTGATACGCATTTTAACATTGATCAGCTTCCTACGGCCATTCCAGGGAATGCTACTTTTGAAATTGATTCTGAATTTCGACGATGTTCCGTTTCCCCAGCGAACGAGATTAACCAGAGTTCCTGGCAGACGATCACTCACTAGGTTCGAAGCCTGTTTATGGTTTAGTTCGAACACTATTATCACCTCAACGCTTTCCATTCTTAATGCACTTTTTCTCCGTTAGTTCTCAATAGAAGGAATCTTTCCTCATTGCATGTCCAATGCAATCTGACTTTCATCACCTCCATCACTTTACTTCACCCTCTTCCTTCGTCTCCCAACAAGATCTATTCCTCATCCCTTCCTTACGTTTACAAGAACATCCATCTTTCATCAGCACCTTGCATTCTAATAGCATCTCTCTTTCGTTGCATCCTTCTTCCATTTAGAATAAGTTCCAAAAAAAAAAACACGAGTGCAATACCTTCACTAGAATGCATCTTCTTTCTTTCCATTTCCTGAGATTCCATGTTTTATCACCCTTTTCAATTACCAATAATATTCTTTGCACTTCCATTTCTAATATCACACTTCCTTCCCCACCTCTATCACTTCGCAATAAACAACCACATTTCACCACTTCCTTCCGTTATCAATGCCATCCTCTTCTATCACCTCTTCCACTCAGAATAGCATCAATCCCCCCCCCCCCCATCTTTTCTCCCATTCTTGCTGGAATCCATCTTTACCAACTTCCAAATTTTGACACGGCCCAGTTCTTGCATCGCCAGCTTGCAATGAGATGAGTTGTTTTACCTCTGAGGGCACTTTTTTTTATCACAATGGACTAAATGGGTGTATCAAAAGGAACCAGAGGGTCCAGTGAATGTTGGGAGAAGAGGACACCCACTGGAATCTGTTAGGAGACAGATGGTAACCTCAGTCAAGGCCATGCAAGGTGTTCTTTAACGTGTACAGGATATGGATGCTCTCCCGCACAAGGTGCCACACGGCTTTGTGTCCTTCCGACGGATGGACGGACGGAGGCCTTTCGAAGTCCATCGGCGCTCCTTATCTGGCCGAGGGCCGGTTGTGAGTTTCACGGAGATAAATTTCGACGATGGCACAGGTGGGACGCGAACCTGGAACTTAAGATTACGAGCCTGGCAATTCTAACCGAACGGAGATGACAACGCCCACTCCTGCAATGAGATGATGAGAGGAGAAGCATCTTTCGCTTTCGATCGAAATAATTGGCTGTGGATAAGTCCTGTGGTCTATGAGGACAACAACGAGGTCAAGAATGGCAACTACATCCGGTATCATCCATCCCGCATCCCTATTTTACTCGCTTGGGAGAGTCTCCCAGTTTGGGAAACGTCACATCGAATTAGAAAAAGCAGAAGTTTCCGTCTCATTTTCCTGTCCTGAGTTATCCTGATCCTTTTTTTGTTGAGGCTTCTCCCGTTTCCTCGATACTGAAACTGACATCCATTATCAGACGCCATTTGTTTCTGGCATCGAGAGTGAAACTCCACTGCGAACACATTATCACAAAAAAATAAAAAAAAAAACATTTACGGAGGGAAATCTACGTACAACGAAAAAAAAAATCCCCTTAAATGGTTTAATTAAGCGTGTCTGTCTATTTTTAAATGTTTTGTTCCACTCACGTGGCTCTCTCAGACGGACAGAAAACAATTTCAAACGCATTGCTTTGTCTCCATCATAAACAAGTTTATTTTTTAGACTTTATCCTGATGGTTTAAACCTTTGAAAATGTCAATAATCACCTGAACCACTTTCTGTTTCAACCTCAGCTGAAAAATAAACATATTCCAGGAACAACAATGAAAGTAGCTCGATACGTAACAATAAAAGTAAGTAGAGCAAACCCAAAGATCGTTTTTAGTGTTGAGGGCTTGCAGAGGACGAGAGTGTGTTTTTGCGCGTGACCTGTTGCGAAAACGATCCAATTATAATCCATCGACATATCTCTCCATTCATTTCAATTAATTACTATTAGACAATGGCAGCTGTCTGCAGACAGCTCATTAAAACAAATATCCTCACCCCCCTCCACCTCGTTCACTTTCATCTGATTTAGGAATACGGGGGGGAGGGGGATGAAAAGAAGGGCAGCAGTTCATTCGGGAAAAGTGCCAAGAGAGGCCGGGTAAGGCTTCAAGAATATGGAGACAAAATTAACACTGTTGAAAAAGATTGCAATGAAATACGAGATCTTTTGGTGCGCTTATGACGTAAGGAAACGAAATTTGCATCAACCTGCAACGTGCCTCGAATGACTTTTGTCATCAGGTGATCTCACCCTATCACTCGGTGACGTCATCGTTACGAATGAACTGTTGTCAATGTTTGTGAGGACATCGAGGGGTGGTGCAATGACTTGCGCCTGCTAGTTGCCAAACAGAATTCTAATTGTCGTACAATAATAGCACGGAGTGAGTTCACTGTTTCTATCATTCCTTTAATCCTATTGGCAGAGGCCATTAAACTTTTTCCATTGTTCAGATGAGTTAGGTCTTCGTGTTATATTGCGACAAGAACTGAGTAAATGAAATATTAGATGTGTAATGGATGTATGTGTCATTTTTCTGCTGAGGTCCTGCCATCCTCTCAGACCTTCTACTATGGCATATAAACTGACAGGCTCCTGTCAGAGCTCCGTGGCAAGCAGCTGCTTGAGGGGGGATTTATTTTTATTTTATTTACATTGGATCATGTGAGCTCACAAAAACCTGGATCGTGTGGGCTCACTCACAGAAATACTGAGCGTGTGCAGTTACCGTTCACAGCAAACTGGAGCGGTTGCAGTAACTGCATACGCTCCAGTTTGCTGTGAACGGTAACTGGAGCGTGTACAGTTGCTGTACACGTTCCTGAGGTCCTGCCATCCTCTCAGACCTTCTACTATGGCATATAAACTGACAGGCTCCTGTCAGACCTCTGTGGCAAGCAGCTGCTTGAGGGGGGATTTATTTTTATTTTATTTACATTGGATCGTGTGAGCTCACAAAAACCTGGATCGTGTGGACCCACTCACAGAAATACTGAGCGTGTGCAGTTACCGTTCACAGCAAACTGGAGCGGTTGCAGTAACTGCATACGCTCCAGTTTGCTGTGAACGGTAACTGGAGCGTGTACAGTTGCTGTACACGTTCCTGAGGTCCTGCCATCCTCTCAGACCTTCTACTATGGCATATAAACTGACAGGCTCCTGTCAGACCTCTGTGACAAGCAGCTGCTTGAGGGGGTATTAAAATGAGATTTACACAAAAAATCTTAAAAATCAAAATTAAGATATCAGGTAAGTCACTAGATCGTTCCAAGTACAGTCGCTCAAAAAAGTATTTAAAAAAAGTATTAAGTTTGAGCGATTAATGTGGATGTCTTCCGATGACGGATCAATTTCCAATCGGAGAATTCTTGAATTGTTGACATCACCCACTACCCAGGATTTAGTTTCGGGTGGGGGAGATTCTCAGCCCCCCCCCCCTCCCACGGCTGAGAATTAGTCTTGAGTAAAGTTTCCCAAATACTAGAATATTCCATCGAATACGAAAGGTGAAAGAAAATAGCTTGCTTATTTAAAAAAGAAAAGGTAATGCCTGCTAAGTCATGCAGGTTTTTTGATTTTTTCTGAGACCTTCGCAGATTTTCCTCTGAGGCGTGATATACTAACAGGATCGCCTCAGTTCTTAGTGGAAAGTTGTCTACTTCAGAAGGACGGATTATTTATATTACAAGTAAATTCTAATAGTGTTAAATTCTAATGGTCTTCAACAAAGGCAGAACAAGTAGTCCACAAACCTAGGGCAGAGTCCCCATTTCTAAGAAATTTTTTAAATTTCATCGACCTAAGTCAATGCTGGTTTAATTCAGGGGTGTACAACTGAAACGCGGATCAGAATCGACTTTTAATGCAATGAAGCGAGCTAGAATCGATTTTCGATAAAACGGAGCGGACCAAGAATTATTTATGTTGAGGGAAAAAGGATTTCCTTTTTTTAGAAAATATTTTCATGAAACAGTGCAATATATGCTTTTTTTCTCCCCTGTTCTAGTCATGTTTTAAAAAAAATTATATATTTACTACTCTTTTCTCATTTCGTTCCTATTATTCAAATACCTCCGCGAAGTACAGTCGCTCAAAAAATTATCCGAACGATATGGTTGATTACAGAATTCAGAAAAAAATATCTAGCAACGATTTTTTTTAGAAATTAGTGATCTGGCAACCTTCGTGTCACGTGATTACAGAATTCAAGAGAAATATCTGGAGCGTGTACAGCAACTGTAAAAGCACAATATGCTGCTTAAAGGAGGTTGCAAACTCCTTTGCCTAACCTCATCATTAGTTACAAAATTGAACCACCTAATGCCCAAGATACTGCATAAGCATCTGGAATCAAAAGCATCTAGTTTCCTGTTATCTTGTTTACAAAGTGTCCAAGTTTCACTATCATAACTAACCGTAGAAAGAACCAAACTATTATACAGTCTAAAAAAAATTTTAGTCTTTAGGTGTATACACCTATTTCTCAACACTATCCATAGATTCTTTAAAGTTCCGGCAGCAATCCCTATTCATCTGTTAAACTCATGCCGCACATCAACCAGTATCTGTTACATAGCTCCCAAGATAATTAAACTGTGACACCTGCTCAAGACTGCAACCATTCAGATTAACTGAATCACAGCCTGCCTGACCAATATTCATCACTGTAGTTTTCTCGGGATATTCCAGCGGTCTAATAAAGTCCGTGAATCAATAGAAATCAAAAGAATATGCATTTATTGAGATTAACGTACGAAACATTGGCTACATGCATATTCTCCTTCCTTACACTGTCCTTTAAAGTTGCAATGCAGCAATGATTGCACATCCGTTTTTCCCACGGCAACATGGAAGTGCAAAAAACGCAAAGAACAATAATCCTTCGGGTAATTGTTCTCATGAACAATGGTTTCGTGTGTATATTGTTACAAGCGAAATGAAAAGCTGCGGAACGATTGTTGCGTTTGAATGGCTGCCTGTTGTGTAATATTTGCTAACTGGAAAGGGAAATAAGAATCGGAGAAGAAAAAGAGATGGCGATTTTCGAAATCCCTCTTAGGATTACTGAGATTAGCTGGATGCCGAGTAAAGTGTCCTGGGTTCGAATCTTAGCCAGGAAATGGCAGCTTGTTTTGGCTTTGTGCTGAGGTCTTGACTGAGCTAATAGAAATGGCTGAATGAGAATGTTTTATAATGCAGCAATCTTGAACAATATTGAAGGAAAATCGAAAGGTAGTTGATACGGAACGGAAGAACTAAACAGATAGTAACCAATTTATGGTGCTTTATTTACTAAAGAAATCATCCTCCTCCTCAAGCAGCCCTGGGCTACGGAGGTCAACCAGACCGTGCAATTTAGTTCTCCAAGCAAGTCTGTCCTGAGCTACATCTGCTGCATCCGGCCACTGTACACCAATTCTAACAAGGTCCTGTTTGACATTGTCTGCCCACTGCATCCTAGGTCTCCCCTTCTTTCTGAGGCCTTTAGGCACACTGTTCATAACCCTATTCGCCAATCTATAATTATTCATACGGGCAACATGGTTAAACTAACGGAGTCCCCCTCTGCACAACAGAGGTTGCAAACTCCTTTGTTTAACCTCATCATTACTTATAAAGTTGAACTACCTAATTTTTTTTTAAATGAAAAAAATTAGGTGGTTCAACTGAAGAAAGTTATTTCTTCGAACAGTTTCACTAAGAAAGTTGTGATTTATTTGCGCCAAACCCTCACCCTGCCCTCCGTGAGAAAGGGGACACCGATGGGCTTGGAAAGAGCGCCGTCCGTCGAATGGGACGTAAAGCCGTGAATCCATGCGCGGGAGAGCCATACCCTGAACACGAACGTGTAGTTTAAAAAACACATTGGATGGCCTTGATGTCCTGTCTTTTGACAGCTGACCAGTACCCCTTCCTGCAACCTTCTCTGAACCCTTGGGGTCCTTGTGACCTGGCCATTTAGTCCAGTGTGTGCAAAGAAACAGCTGCTCAGAGGTAAAAGAGCCCGTCATCAGACCCTTGATCCACTACCGATAAGTCAACTCCCCGATAATAAAGGGCAAGGCCGTTATTTAAAAGTTCAAGAAGATGGTCACGAAAATGATGTTTCCTAAAAAATGCTTGTTATTGCTACCGGGTAAAGCATCGAAGCGATGAGAATTGATTTTCTTTCGACACGAAGGCAGATGCAGACCGATTTCGTCATCTTCTAAGAGCTGTTGGGTCTGAATTGGGAAGGTTCCAGAAACAGCTGTTCGAGGAATATCGCAGCAAAGTGAAGAAGGAGGAGGAGGCAGAAAAAGAGGAAACCGAAAGTTTTGCAGCTCCTCAACTTCGTCAGTGCGCGTGAAGATGCAGAAGTCTCTTAAGGTGGATCCTCATCGTTTGGTTGAAGAAGCTGAATCAAAATCAGTGAACTCTGCGTGAGACGGAGGAGGACGCAAAAGGAGCCCATCTCGTCTCTCTCCGGGATGGGGGGAGGAACACAGAGCGATTGGTGTTGCCAGTTAGAGGCGATGGAGAAGAGGAATGTGCTTCCGTCGACGACCTTGGCTCTCTGCCAACGAAGGACAACGAACCGCATCCAAGTGACGTGGGAACCAAAGGACTGTCGGCTCGCTCTTTCCACTGGGGATGAGGAGGGACCTTTAAAGCTTGCAGTTGCAGCTGCAAGGGAAAGTCGCTCGATAATGTCATTGCGGTGCTGTTGGGGGAGGAGCAGAGGGGGATTGTCAGAGGCAGACGTCGGGAGATGCGGATGGGGATGCAGAGGATGTAGACAGTTCTTTGTTTGTTTAAGGGATGATGCTCTGGAAAGCTTTCTTCCCCTCCCCCTCCCCCCAACAACTACAGTCGATGCTGACTTACCCTTTAAACACAAACGGCGGATCCGTTTTTTTTTTCATTCCGCATTGTTATTATGTCCTTGGGAGGGATGAGTCAGAGACAGGAGGGCACGTGCGGCTCTAAAACTGTGAAGGTCTGAGCCTAATTTCAAGCCACGTAAATTCGTAATGTAAAAACAATTGGCTGTGTATATAAGTAAAACTCTGGGTGGAGATTCTTTCTGAAGGATGTCCTTGGAATGGGTCGAGCTGTCTGTTTCGTAGGGGGAGGAGAATGAACGGGTAAAAAGGAAACAAGATACACCTCATTGATTTCCGGTTTCCTTGATTTCTCTTCCGTCTAGAAGGTCATTCCAAGGGCGATTTCGAGAAGTTTCTTTAGGGTCACAAGCAGCAGATAACCGGAAACTATGACTTAATTAGAATGTAATAAGTGTCTTTCTTTTTATTAAGTTAATTTTTTATTGATTAAGATTTTTAAGAGATGTTTTGGCTGAGTTCCAAAAACGATTCACTCAGTAAATTTAGTCTTGCTGCTGTACTAAGGTCACGTGATCTCTTTCGTTTCCTGGTGCAGCAGCTAAAGCGACGGAGCATCATCAGCTGCAACTTTGATGACACTTAAAACTTATCGATGCTAACTTCTTTCTTGCGCGATAATGGGCTAAGTGGTCAGGTCACAAAGACCCCAAAAATTTAAGATACAGCAGTTGATTCACTGGACATCTGTAATAATGCAGCATCCAGAATTATCTTTAATACGAGGTGTGTTCAGAAAGTTCTTGACATGCATCTGCAGCACAAAAACTATTGCACTTACCTCAACAAAAACCTTTACTGTCTTTCAAAGTATTCCCCTCTAGCATCTATGCAAAGTTGCAGATGTCTAAGCTAATTCTGGAACGCTTGGTAGTACTCCTGTTGGGGCGGGGGTGGCTCAGTCGGTAGCGCGCCAGGCTCGTAATCTGTACTTCCCAGGTTCGAGTCCCAGCTGGGTCAGCGTTGAGATTTATCTCCGCAAAATTTCCCGCCCTGTCCACGGTCAGTAGGGGACACCGATGGGCTTGGAAAGGCCTCTGTCCGTCGGATGGGGCGTTAAGCCGTGGCTCCGTGTGCGGGAGAGCCATACCCTGCACGTTAAAGAACACGCTGGATGGCCTTGACGGGAGGCTACCATCTGTCTCCCAACAGCTGTTCCAGTGGGTCCCCTCCCCCAACCTTCTCTGAGCCTTCGGGGTCCATGTGACCTGGCCATTTAGCCCATGGTGTGCAAAAAAGTGCCGCTCAGAGGTAAAACAACCCAACCCAACTCCTGTTGGGGAATACTCCACAAATCTAAATGAATGCAGTTTGCAAGGTCTTGCACCCTTGAGAAAGGCTTCCCAGCAAGTTCCATTTTAATTTTGGAAACAATCAGAAAATTGAATGGGACAAGATCGAGTGAATATGCAGAATGGGGGAGCTATTTGATTTCTTCCTGCTTCAGATAGGCCTTATTTGCCGGGTTTTGTGAACACTGGCATTGTGTGAAGAAGGAGAACCTTGACATGCCTGTTGTTGGACGCTGCTCCTTCATCTCCTTAATTATTTCGGGCATAAACAATGTTGGTGTAGTAGTGGCCATTTATAGTAATTTTTTTCAGGAAAGGTATCCATGGCTACCACTGTTTGGGAACTTAAAAAAATGTGAACATCCTCTTCCTTGAGCGAATGTTACCGACGCGGTTCATCTTCCATAATCCAAACATAGTTGTCGATCTTTCTGACAGTTGTATAGTAATAAAACTACGCCTCATCACCTGTAACAATGTCTTGTTAACCATTTGGAGCCACTAGGTTCAAACATTGCCAGCATTTCCTTGAACAAGTCGGCTCTAGCCCTTTTTTTCTGTTCTCGCAATTTGTGGAGTACCCATTTGGCACAGAACTTTTGGAATTTTAAATTTTTATGAATAATTGTTTCCATACTGACATTTAAATTTATTGTGATGTGTGGGATTTTTCTTAATGAGTTCACGAACAGCAGCGATGATTCTCTCGTTCGCGGCCTCCTTCGGTCTTCCTGCACGAGGGAGTTCTTCCAAGCTCTCTTTGTCCATCTCTTAATTTGCGCATCCAAACAACTCAACGAGTACCATACGAAGAGACATGACCCCCATATACTTTTTCATCATAACAGTACCATACGAAGAGACATGACCCCCATATACTTGTGATAAAACGACATGAATTTTTTTTTCGGTTGTCTCCAAGCTGCATCCTTGCGAAAATGTAAAATCTTTCCCCACCTGTAGTAGGCTCCATAACAACAAAGCACAGATTCCGCAGGCCGAATTTTATGGTCCGCCAGCGAAGAGATATGATAATACGACTTTGTTTTTAACACGTAATGATAAGTTTAGACAAGCTTACAAACAAGTCGCAGCTCGTACTTTGGGGGAATGAATGCAAATCTGCAGACACTTGTAAAGAACTTTTCAAATACCCTCCGTATGAACTAGGTACTGTCGTACTCTTTCTTCTTAAGGATGTCTTCGGCTTGAGTTGGGTTCTTTTATCTCTGAGAGGCACTTTTTTTAACACAAGGGGCTAAATGGCCAGTTTATAAGGGCTCAGAGAAGAATGGGGAAATGAATATATGATTATAATTAAATGAATATATGATTATGTAATAATAACATTACATATATACATAGAGGAATACACAATGTAAAAAAATTCTTATATATGTATATGACACATATAGACCAAAGGAAAAATTTAGAGAATGTTCTTGCCGGAATAAGATATTTAGATCTCTCAGAGACATTATTAAGAATTCGAAAGCCAAAATGATGATCTACGATATAGCATCAATTCTCCAAGGAAATCCATTAAACGTTTGATAGATCATAATCATCATCATCATCACATCATCCTCAAGCAGCCATGGGCTACGGAGGTCCAACCACACCGTGCAATTTAGTTCTCCAAGCAAGTCTGTCCTGAGCTACATCTACTGCATCTGGCCACTGCACACCAATTCTAACAAGGTCCTGTTTGACATTGTCTGCCCACCGCATCCTAGGTCTCCCCTTCTTTCTGAGGCCTTTAGGCACACTGTTCATAACCCTATTCGCCAATCTATAATTATTCATACGGGCAACATGGCCAAACCAACGGAGTCTCTCTCTGCACAATATGCTGCTTAAAGGAGGTTGCAAACTCCTTTGCCTAACCTCATCATTAGTTACAAAGTTGAACCACCTAATGCCCAAGATACTGCGTAAGCATCTAGAATCAAAAGCGTCTAGTTTCCTGTTATCTTGTTTACACAGCGTCCAAGTTTCACTACCATAACTAACCCTAGAAAGAACCAAACTATTATACAGTCTAATTTTAGTCTTAAGGTGTATACGCCTATTTCTCCACAATCTCCATAGATTCTTAAAAGTCCCGGCAGCAATACCTATTCGTCTGTTAATCTCATGCTGCACATCACCAGTATCTGTTACATAGCTCCCAAGATAATTAAACTGTGACACCTGCTCAAGACTGCAACCATTCACATTAACAGAATCGCAGCCTGCCTGACCAATTTTCATCACTTTAGTTTTCTCTCTGTTTATAACCAAACTTACTCTACTACCAGTCTCATCAACAGCTCGAATGAAAGAGTTCATCTCATCAACATCATTTGCCAAAAGAGCTAAATCATCAGCATAATCTAAATCAGAAATTTTCGTATCTCCAGCCCATTTAAAGCCAAAAGCTTTCCCTTGAAGTGAATTTCGCGTAACATAATCAATAACCAAACTAAAGAGAAAAGGAGACAAAATGCACCCTTGTCGAACACCAGAAGTAATGCTAAACCAATTGCTACAAGCCTTACCAACTCTCACACACGACTCAGTGTTATTATAGAGAGCTTTCATTATGTTAACTAACTTGTCTGGTATACCATATGATCTCACAATCAACCACAAATTATGTCGATCAACAGAGTCGAAAGCCCATTTTGAAATCAACAAAGCTAGCAACCAAAGGTTTCTGAAACTCTAAACATTTCTCAAGAATCTGCCTAAGCGAAAATATCTGATCCACACATTCCCTGCCACTTGAATCCACATTGAATTGAATCCACATTGCACATCACACAATTGTCTGTCAACCAGATTCTTAATTCTATTAAGCACAATCATGCAAAGAACTTTTCCTGGAACACAGAGTAGGCTGATACCCCTATAGTTATCACAAGAACTGCGATTACTTTTTTGAAAATAGGGATAATAATAACTCTTGTAAAATCTTTAGGAACCATGCCTTTATCATAAAAGATATTCAAAATTTCAGTCATCCAAGTGGTAACCGAAGTATTCTCAGCTCTAAGCATTTCTATAGTAATTTCATCTACCCCTGGGGATTTATGTAGTTTAAGTTTAGAAATAGCCAAAATAACTTCAGATTGTGTTATAGGGCAAACATTAAAGCCACCAATGCATCTATCATCATTGCAAACAATGGGAGTAGAACTTATCACATTGTTTAAAACATCACTGAAATGCTCAGCCCACCTAGCCATGACAGAATCCTCACCTTCTATAACCTTACCTTGTTTATCCTTCAATCCTTGTATGCCTGTCCGTTTTCAACCACATAAAATATTAACTATCTGGTACAGCTCTCTGCTGTTGTGCTGTCTAACTGCTTCCTCGACTTTGTCAGCCAAGCCATCAAGCCAAAGATTCTTATCAGTAGGTAACTGATCCTTTACACGTTTATTAAATTCTCTGTAATGCTTTCTATTAGTACTAGTAGGGTATTGATTAAGGACATTCCTGCAGTTCTTTCTTTCCGAAATAAGCTCAAGTGCCTTATCACTCAGATAATTCTGCCTCTTCTGCTCCTTTTTTCCTAAAAGAGTACTGTTAGTGTCCAAAAAAGCCTGTTTAAAATGATCCCATTCTTCCTCAACTTCAGTAGTAAGCATACCATGACTGTCATAATGACTAAGTAACCTATCATGGTAAGCTTTAGCTATAACTGGGTCTTTCAGAGCTTCGGTATTAAAGGTAAATTTTTTAACCCTAGCACAACACTTCTTAAGTTTAAGTTGCAAGACACTTTTAACAAGGTAATGGTCAGATCCAATTTCAGCTCCCCTATATGTCCTGGTATTTCTAATAGAACTAGCCCATTTGCTGTTAATTAATATATAATCAATCATATTCCTATGCAGCCCATCAGGTGAAACCCATGTGTACTTATGTATGTCGCGGTGTTTGTAATAAGTGTTAGTTATTCTGAAACCATTGAGTTTACTTACCTGTAGGACACGTTGCCCATTGCCATTGCAGCTACCAATACCAAAAGGGCCAATCGCCCCTCCCCAAAGGTCAGAGTCAGTACCAACTTTGACATTGAAGTCACCAAGAACAAGGGTAATATCTCCTTTCTTGCCAGAATTCAAAATATCCTGAAGTTGTCCATAAAACCTATTATCCTCATCGGCATCCTCAGTGGGGGCATAACAGCAGATGACATTCAGGTCTTTAACACTTGTCTGAAATTTTGCTGCAAGAAACCTTTCATTAAATCACTCATATCCTAGAAGAGCATCACTAGCATGTCTGCTGAGCAGCAGACCCACGCCTTGGTGATGCTTTCCATCCTCCCTCCCTGTAAAGAGAAATTTAAAGTTATTTTTAAGTATCTCACCTTTACCTGTCCATCTGGTCTCTTGCAAGCCTAGAATATCTAGGTTATAGCGCTGGAATTGCTGCATGAGGACATCAAGAGAATAATTTCTATGTAATGTCCTCACATTCCACGTTCCTGCAGAAAGAAAATGATTAGTAGGTTTTTTAAAGAAATTAGGTTTATTGAAATTGGTAGCGCCAACAATATCAAACAGACCCCCGATCGCAGGCATGGGCCAAAGACCTGTTCCTCCTCCGCTAAAGGCTGAAGTCACCGATGCTGGTAGGAACTTCAGGCACCACTTTTTCAAGTGGACTTTTTCAAGAGCCATATGGCCTGCCTCAGACACATTACTCCAGTTTAGGCTTGACGATGCCCAACTAGCTAAGTAAGGTTCAGGTACCTGCGATGGCCTCTGATTAGGATTATCCACCAGCTGATATAAGGTATCCCATGCCTCTGTTCACTTTGGGCTGGCAACCCAGAAGCAACCAGAAAACATAGCGGCAGATTCTCCCTCAACAGAGGCCCACCAGTGCAGCAAGTCCAAGATCAATAAACAAGCTCAAATCCATAAACAATTCCAGTCTAGTAGGTATAAATGGTCAGCACCAGGACCCTGTGAAGTTGACCACTCCTCAGCAGGGTTGAAAAAAAAGGAAAAAGTGGCCATAGATGACCAGATCAGTAGGCCATGCTGAACTGGCAGCCCTCCCCTTCCGTTCCCTTCCAAAATAGAATATCTCTTTTGAAAGGTACTAACAGCCTGCACAACGAGAAGGCGGGGACGGACATTAGGTGCTAGACCTGGCCGGTTCTATGCATCATCACTAGGGATTGGTACACAGCTCTCCCTCCAGTTTATGCCTAGCTACCATAACCAACTTAAAAGAAATGATTTCGGGATTCAAAATATTCTGTAGTGTAAATTCAGTTCAATTGCATTTGTACGAAGGGCTTCAAAGATTCTTTTTTGTATTTCATCATACTTTTCACAATTTAGCAAGACACGCGAAACAGTATCTTTAATTTCCTAGTTGTTACAAAGATCGTACTTGGTTTTTTTGATTTTTCAAAGGTACTACTTATTCAGTGCAGCTGTACCTACACGCAACCTTGTGATTTGAATGATATCTTGTTTACTGAAACGAAATTGTTTAAAAAATGAATATTTTCATCAAGATAAAATCAGAAGTTTCTATTAATTGGATCGTGAAATTTGAAATATGCATTAAATGCTCGAATTTCTTTTGATCTGTTGCGAGCGCTAACGAGTTGTTAATTTCGACGCTGGAATCTTTGCAGATAGAAAAGAGGTCACGAGAAAATGGCGAAAGCGTGGAAATGAATGACCTCTCTCTTCACCGATTGAGGTCACTCGTGTTTGACACCAGAATGTTTTCGGTTAAGTTTTCATTGGAATCCGAAGTGGGTTGGGTTGTTTTACCTCTGAGCGGCACTTTTTTGCACACCATGGGCTAAATGACCAGGTCACAAGGACCCCGAAGGCTCAGAGAAGGTTGGGGAAGGGGACCCACTGGAACAGCTGTTGGGAGACAGATGGTAGCCTCTCGTCAAGACCATCCAGTGTGTTCTTTAACGTGCACAGGGTATGGCTCTCTCGCACACGGAGCCACGGCTTAACGTCCCATCCGACGGACGGCGGCCTTTCCAAGCCCATCGGTGTCCCCTACTAACCGTGGGCAGGGTGGAGAGTTTTGCGGAGATAAATCTCAACGCTAACCCAGCTGGGACTCGAACCTGGGAACTGCAGATTACGAGCCTGGCGCGCTACCGACTGAGCCACCCCCGTCCCCGAATCCGAAGTGAAGTGATTTTTTTATGTGTCGTTATAAATGGTCAGGTCAGAGGGCATTCTTAGGTGAATTTAGCTCTATTAACCTTTATACCAATGGGGTTGGAAAAGAAACCGTCCTTCGGATGGAACGTTAAGCCGTTGCCCTTTACGCAAGAGAGTCATAAATTGTGAACTTTAACGAATCGCTGACTAGACTTCTGTCTCCTAAGAACTCAACAGCGGATCTGCTTTCGCTACCCATCACTGAACTGTTGGGGGTCATTTACACCATTATCTGCAAAACCATTTTTGTTAGAATTTAACCTTTCTTACCAACGACAAAAAACGACAGTTGTCGATTTTATTAGCTACTGAAATCGAGCTTTCGATTATTTCTTTAATTTCATCTCCCTTTTTCTTAAACCAAGACGCAAGTCTGTCTCTTCTTCGAAAAAAAAAAAAAAAAATCTGGCGCCAGCTGCCGTCTAGCCTCGAGAAAAAATACCCCCCCCCACCTCCCTTCTCCCCTTACTCCCCAAGCGTCTGCCCTCAAAAGGTCATCTGTTGGTCCCAGGTGTGGTCGGATGTTGGCGAAGGATTCCCGTTTCAGGGAATTCGGAGAAATCTGAAAGAGGAAATGCCAGAAGAGAAGATTTTTCAGTGGTTGTGAGAAGAGGAAGAATAGAGACGAAGAGGAGGAGATTGTCGTTTGCGAGCGCAAGAATAGGGATGGAGGAAGGGGTTTGACTCAGACGATTGACTAGCCGTCATACGGAAAATTTTCTAGGGATCAACGCCAGAGGTCCGAGGCATTTGGTGCATCAGCAGTGACGTCATTTAGCACCTCCTTTGCACCAGACAATTTTTAATAACGACTTGGTCGCATTCATTACAGTTCTTTTATCGTTGCTTTTAACAAGTTCAAAGAATCTAAATAACAACCAAATGTATCGAGATGCTTAAAATCTTTAAATCCTAATTTTAAAAATTTTATCAAAATTTAGATCAAACTATTCTTTAAACGGGTTAAGCTAATGATGCCCTTTTCATTAAATAAAAATTAAGTTTAATTTAATTAATTAAAAGTTGAGTTTAATTTAATTAAGTTCGCGATATGTTTATTTTCAAAATAGACGTGATTCTGGAAATATCTCTTCCTAAAACAAAGACGAAATTTTATCAAATCCCTTCAATGCGATGAAATTCGTTGATGGTCATTATCGCAAACGTTGGCGTTGGTGCTTCGTTCCTTGTTGGATGCAACCCAACAAAGGAGAATCACATTGTGTGCTTTGTATCCACATTGTTGCCAACCATCCACGCCTCTTTACGATTGCTCTGCAGCCTCACATCCTCATTGCTGGATTGAGTGTCCTAACCTCATTATCCATTTGCATCTCTACATCTCCAGTGAAGCGTGCCAGGACCGTAAGCGGTGTTTCACGACACAGATCGAGCCTTCCCATTGACATTTTCTCCCACTGTGCTCCTCCCACCCTCTCCCACCCCCCCCACCCCCTCCCTCTCCCTGCCACCATTTCAAAAAGAAACAGCACCAGACTTCACGAGACGCCAGCAAGTCCATCGCATAGGATGTTTAAACGTTAAAGTCACTTCTTTTTTCAGCCAATTCACGACTTATTGACCATAAAGAACACGCTGGTTGGACGAAATCGACATTTGTCAAGTGGGTGGGTTCCTTCACAATTCTGTTTCTTCTGATCTGGCAAAAGAAAAAGGGAGAAAAAACTACCACTCAAGATGAAAAAAAAGCAAATAAAATGAATTAAAACGCATGAGTATAAAGATCAAATAATCGATTTAAAAATAATGAGATTTCCCCTCGAAAAGTATCGTGCGTTAGCAATAAACCGAGCACCTTGAGATGCTGAAGATGAGGATGCTGATCTTTCTCACAAGAAGAATGCAGAATGATCGGCAATCCCCCTTCACCACCCCTCCTCCATCCGTGTTGGTCTTCCCTCACGCGAGGTACCAAGGATCTAATTATACTCGGCGCGGAAGAGCAGCGGAACCATCACGAAGTCGCTTGCCGTAATGAGATGCAGGAGCCGTGTTTAGCACGTGCTCGTATCAATGGCAACGTCTTGTTGCGGCAAGAATCTTCCCCGATAATGTCCGTGTTAGGGATTTTTTTTTTCTCTTTCAAGCTGCCGCTTCTGAGCGTTTCTTTTCTTATTATTTGGATGTTAATGTCAGGAATTTTAATCTTTTTGTCATTTATGTACAGAGCCTGTACGACGAGTAGAGGGAGAGAAAGTTGCTGAGAGTAAATCGGCGATTTTTTTTGTGTTTTCAACTTTTATTGTTCATTGCTTGGTTTTTCTTTTACCGATATTGTCTCAAGACTTGAGGTCCTTTTAACTTGGGGGCGGGAGTGGCTCAGTCGGTAGCGCGCCAGGCTCGTAATCTGTAGTTCCCAGGTTCGAGTCCCAGCTGGGTCAGCGTTGAGATTTATCTCCGCAAAACTCCCCGCCCTGCCCACGGTCGGTAAGGGACACCGATGGGCTAGGAAAGGACGCCCTCCGTCGGATGGGACGTTAAGTCCGTGGCCCCGTGTGTGGGAGAGAGCCATACCCTGTGTACGTTAAAGAACACGCTGGATGGCCTTGATGGGAGGCTACCATCTGTCTCCCAACAGCTGTTCCAGTGGGTCCCCTCCCCCAACCTTCTCTTAGCCTTCGGGGTCCTTGTGACCTGGCTATTTAGCCCATGGTGTGCAAAAAAGTGCCGCTCAGAGGTAAAACAACCCAACGTTAAAGAACACGCTGGATGGCCTTGACGGGAGGCTACCATCTGTCTCCCAACAGCTGTTCCAGTGGGTCCCCTCCCCCAACCTTCTCTGAGCCTTCGGGGTCCTTGTGACCTGGCTATTTAGCCCATGGTGTGCAAAAAAGTGCCGCTCAGAGGTAAAACAACCCAACGTTAAAGAACACGCTGGATGGCCTTGACGGGAGGCTACCATCTGTCTCCCAACAGCTGTTCCAGTGGGTCCCCTCCCCCAACCTTCTCTGAGCCTTCGGGGTCCTTGTGCACACCATGGGCTATTTACCCCATGGTGTGCAAAAAAGTGCCGCTCAGAGGTAAAACAACCTAACCTTTTTTAACTTGTCCACATAAGTTCAGTGTTAATTGAAACTACTCTCTAAATATTATATCTGAATGGTGCAGACATAACAATTTATTAATAAATGTCAAGAAATCCAAATACATGATTTATAAAAATAAAAACAAAAATATCGATGAGAAATGTTTCGATGTGAAGATTAATGAAATTAAGCTAAAGAGATGCACTGAATATAAATTCTTAGGAATATGGATCGATGAAAATCTGAACTGGTCATTTCACGTAAAGCAGCTGAGAATCACTCTGTCGAGGAATATTGGTATGATTGGTAAAATACGTCATCTGGTTAACAAACAAATTTTGACAAATTTATACTATTCTTTCATTTATTCTTATATAACATATGGAATCTTAGTCTGGGGTAATGCTTTTGACTCTAATCTGAATGCTATATATCGTCTTCAGAAAAGAATTGTCAGATATATTGTTGGTAAAAGATATTATGATCCCGTGGCACATTTATTTTCTGAGGTTAAAATTCTTAATGTCTATAATAATTACAAACTGATATCAGGAAACTTTGTGTATTCGATTACAATGAGATTGATTAAATTGGATAGATTTAAAGACTATTTTCAGAGTCTTTCGAATTTTCATAATTATGAAACACGTCATAGAGAGTATCTGAGTATACCTTTGTGTCGATTGTCAATTGGGCAGAGATCTATCAAATACAATGCAGTAAAAATTTGGTCTGAATTTCCAGATGAATGTTAAAAATGCAAAATCTTTAAAATTATTTAAAATCAAATGTAGAACGTTTCTTCTTACAAAGCAATGAAACCTACTTCTATGTATCAGTGTAATATGTCTCATAACCATTTGACCTTTTATACTATTGAATTATTGTACTATTTGAATTATTGTATACTTTACTGTTGTCATAATTGAACTTTAAAGGAAATAGGGAGCATTAACTAAAAATAAGCGTCAGCTTACTATGCTCTCCTTTTTTGTTTCGCCTTTCCTATTAAACACCAATATTTAATATGATTGTTATTTACCTTTTCTGATGCAATTGATATTTCTCAGCGATTTCACTTCTCAATTTTTCTCATGTATATCTTAATTGTTATTAGATAATTATGCTCTGTAAATGTATATTGTATTGACTGGCGGAATAAAATAAAGATTATTATTATTATATTCGACCAATCCTGAATGCAAAGAGCATGTTGATTATATCTGCTCCGTCTACCCCCTGTGCGATGAACTCTCCTTCACAAAATTCAAAATTTCTGTAAAACTGAACTAGCTCTTCACCAGAGGAGTTTTTTGCAAATGAACACTGCGAAGTTAATCTGGACTGAACACAAACGATCGTCTTTAAGTCGAGAGAAGTCTGGGGGGGGAGCAGGGGGGGGATTTCTCGACGGAAAAAAAATATGTAAATTAAAAATAATACTCTTTAAAGCAGCTGATTTGCTACGATAATCAGACATTTGTGCGTTATCCGGGATTCGAACCCGGCTCCTTTGCTATGCTGTGAAGCACGATGATCTCTCTCTCACCGAGACAGCTTTGCAGGAAAGACTGACTGCGCTCCTGGATGTTGTGTGTTGGATCATTATTCAATCCAACTTTTTTTCTGGATTTCCGAAACCTCTCTAAGAATTGAAGTGATCGTAAATGAAGATGAAAAGAAATGCTTCCAACTGAGGAGGCGACTCGTGAGCCAGACATCTCAGAAATTCAAAAGCAGAGGAAATACTTGAAGAAAGATTTGGGTTGTTGGGTTGTTTTACCTCTGAGCAGCACTTTTTTGCACACCATGAGCTAAATGGCCAGGTCACATGGACCCCGAAGGCTCAGAGAAGGTTGGGGGAGGCGACCCACTGGAACTGCTGTTGGGAGACAGATGGTAGCCTCCCGTCAAGGCCATCCAGCGTGTTCTTTAACGTGCACAGGGTATGGCTC
The DNA here is from genome assembly GCA_038380435.1 of Ryuthela nishihirai. Taxonomy (NCBI): domain Eukaryota; kingdom Metazoa; phylum Arthropoda; class Arachnida; order Araneae; family Heptathelidae; genus Ryuthela; species Ryuthela nishihirai. The sequence continues at coordinate 63,998,592 of JAWZYU010000019.1, read as the reverse complement.
TCCCGCACACGGGGTCACGGCTTAACGTCCCATCCGACGGACGGCGGCCTTTCCAAGCCCATCGGTGTCCCCTACTGACCGTGGGCAGGGCGGGGAATTTTGCGGAGATAAATCTCAACGCTGACCCAGGTGGGACTCGAACCTGGGAACTACAGATTACGAGCCTGGCGCGCTACCGACTGAGCCACCCCCGCCCTCTTGAAGAAACTAAAAAAGCGCTGAGAGACAAACAGGTAAAAAAGTTGAATAAGCAAGAATGTGACATAATGATTTAAAGGAACAAAACATTTATATATTTATAAACATCCTCTTTTAAACGGGTTAAACTCCAAATCTTTTTCTTTTGCGGAACAAAATTCCTGCAGACAGTTCTTCTCAGATCTAAATTATACACAATGAAGAAAAAACATCACAGACGATACCAACTGGTCTATATATATATGCATAATCGTACAACTGTCTCTCAGCAAAGGTTAGAAGAATGGATATATTTAATGTTCCTCCTTCGTAATCGCTGATCGTAAAACAAACAAAGCAATTTCAGGAAAACGTCAAACAACGGTTGTCCATTTTAGGATTACTGAATCGGAAAGTATTAAAGAAAAAAAAACTCAATTTCTTTCATCTGATTTTTGTAATATTCTCTATCGATAAATCCAATATAATTTTAGAAATTTTCGTAATCACTTTTAATTCCCCCCCCCCAATTCTACTGGTTCATTAGCGAAACGCAAACGACTCTCAAGACACTCTCCCCCCAGATATTCCTGCTACCCCTCCCCTCTTTTCACGTGCGCAGTCTCTCATGCGGTATGACGTGTCTGTTCCAGCGGAACGTGCTTTTTATAGTGAGGAGAAGTGGGCAACAACATGGCAGAGAGACGCACCCTGCCCCTCTTGGCCCAATTTCTACCCTCCCCTTTTTGTGAAAATGGGACTTGGCGTCAAGGAATTTTGTCGGAAGTTCGCGATTTGTATTCGTTTAATTTGATTTGCGGCATGCTGCAAGCGAAGGATACATAAAAAAGGTTATTTGTAAATCTTTTTTTTCTCCTTTAAAAAACTCGATATATTGGAAGTCAGTCTTGGGATTGAAGCGGCTCTAGTCTTTTCTTCTAAAAAGATAGGGATTGTGAATCTGTCTGATTTGATCAAGGCGAGAACATTCCTCCGATCACCTCATTGGCCATCAGCTGACTGGTTCAGTCATTAAAGGGGACAAATCAATTTAGAAATCCTTGACTTTTTTATGGAAGGAGACAACCGGGATCTACAAAAAAAATTAGAAGGTGTCAAGTTACTGGATTGAACCAGAATGGACCAAGAACCGCTTCGAAGTAATCTTTTATGTCAGAAATTAATCTCGTCGAATAGTGCAACATACATTTTTTTTATCGTTTGTTTAATCTCTGTTTTAATGATTTTTTTTTTGGCTTTTCGATTATATTAAAAAATCTCCAAAGTGAGGGAGGCATCCCACTCTCTTCCCTCCCCTGGGTCCGGTCCTGAATGGAAATGTAACCTTTTCGGACTGAGTTTCCCCATCGAAAGTCAGTTTTAGGATGAAAGACTGCCTCCTGCCAATAGAGGCGTAGAGCTTCTGCAATACGTGGCTGAAACCATTTAATTGGCCACGTGATGGATTGGTCAGCAAATTTCTTCTTCTGCCAGCAGATAAACTGCGCAGACAAATTTCAAAAGGGAGGCAAGAAGAGGACATCTTCTCTAGACGAAAGAGATGCGGCCCATCCCACGACGACATCCCGTGCCAAAGATTTAACGACGCTAAGGTTTTCGCTATTGGCTCTTGTCCAGTAGGCTCGAGGGATCGTCTTCGCATTGCGGCACACCAACTCCCATCTAAAGTGAGTCCCATTGAGAGGAGCTGACATTTGTGGTGCTGCCCCCTCACCTCCCCCCCTCGTTTCCGCTTCAAGATGTAGACTGGTGCTTCAACTAGATTAAAACTTCGCTTGGCCAGGCGGGACCTTGTTCAACAAATTCCAAAACTTTCGTTTCGAAATTGGTTTTTATAAAAACAGGAAGATTTAATTGAAAGAAGACATTTCTCTCTCATTTGCATACAGCTGTAAGAGAAAGATGTTTAACAAGGGATTAATATAAGAAAAAAAAATTAACAATTTGGGTCGTGGATTTTTTTTTACTAAAACAACCGAGTTCTCCCCAAATGATTCTAACTGAATACATGAAATAAATTCCATTTCTATCTCTTCTGATGATTTTAGAACAATCTCGACTGTTTTCAAAAGGTCGGTTTGTTGCATTCCTTTACCTCTGAGTGGCACTTTTTTGCACACAATGGACCAAACGGTCAGGTCACAAAGACCCGAAGGGATCGTAGAAGATTGGGGGGGGGGAAGGGATCCACTGGACATCTGGTAGGAGACAGACGGATGAAGTCGTCCAGCGTGTTGTTTAATATTCACAGAGTATGGATCTCCTCCACAAGGATCCAAGACTTCGGCCTCTCATCCGATGGACGACGTCATTTTTCAAGTCCATCTGTGGCACTGAGAACAAAGGGAGGGGGGAAGGATTAGCGGAAAAAATCTTAATGCAGGTGCAGTGGAGATTCGAACCTGGGAACATCAGAGTACAGTCGCTCAAAAAAGTATCCGAACACTATGGTTGATTGCAGAATTCAGGAAAAAATATCTGGCAACGATTTTTTTTTTAGAAATTAGTAATCTGGCAACCTTCGTGTCACGTGACACGAAGGTTGCCAGATCACTAATTTCTAAAAAAATCGTTGCCAGATATTTTTTTTAATTCTGTAATCAACCATAATGTTGGGATATTTTTTAATATATATAATGCGTATGAATATATAATGCGATGAAAATGGAGCGTATGCAGTTACCGTTCACAGCAAACTGGAGCGGTTGCGGTTAATGTTCAGAGCACATTGGATCGTGTGGGCTCACTCACGGAAATATTGAGCGTGTGCAGTTACCGTTCACAGCAAACTGGAGCGGTTGCCGTTAATGTTCACAGCACATTGGATCGTGTGAGCTCACAAAGACCTGGATCGTGTGGGCTCACTCACGGAAATTTTGAGCGTGTGCAGTTACCGTTCACAGCAAACTGGAGCGGTTGCGGTTAATGTTCACAGCACATTGGATCGTGTGAGCTCACAAAGACCTGGATCGTGTGGCTCACTCACGGAAATATTGAGCGTGTGCAGTTGCTGTACACGCTCCAGATATTTTTCCTGAATTCTGTAATCACGTGACACGAAGGTTGCCAGATCACTAATTTCTAAAAAAAATCGTTGCCAGATATTTTTTTATGAATTCTGTAATCAACCATTGTGTTGGGATATTTTTTTGAGCGACTGTACGAGCCTGGTGTGCTGTCGACTGAGTAACCCCAGCTTAACCTGCACCGGATCGTCATCGAAGTCACAAATAAAAACAATGGAATTTGCATGCGAGCGAAAAAAGGTTTTGTCTCGTGCGGTAATTCAGATCGAAAGTACGCAAGAAAGGAGATAAGAAATTTGAAGAGAATGATAAGAAATTTAAGGGATTTGCTGAATGCAACCGAAGAAGGGGAGGTGTGAGCCGAGAAGAAGTCGAAGAGGTCATTGTTGCATTTCTTTTTTATCGCGGGAGAGATCTATTGGAGAACGAGCAGAAGCTAACCCTAGGGCATTGACCTAGGTCTCCGAAATCTAACACATAATAATGATAGTTTTCTCGTCCTTTCAACCATTATAAAATCATGATGTCTTCATCCCCCATTATTCACTCCTCTCTCTCTCTCTGATGCTCTTGTCTACAGACTAAATTCCGGAAATCCTGATCCCTTCGCTCTTCACTGCATCTTCTCTCCACCCCTCTCCCCGTCCTGGGCGGGTAAGGATGATAGAAGTACAGATTCTCTCACTCAGACCGCTTCATGCGGAATGAAGAGAACATTAAATTACCCGTTAAGATAACGTGCATTTTCCTCTGCCTTCATCGTCACCTACCCTCACACATTCCCTGATTCTACCGTCAACCTCTCCTCCTCCTCTTCCTCATCTCTCCCTCCATCATTATTAGCCAGGCAACGGGATGCTGAGGCGTGATGAGGCGGAGCATCTCCATGGGCAAGTCGGCATCCGGAGACGGCCACTGTCCAACCTCGGAGGGAGGGAATCGCTCTGCCGTAATGAACACGTGTCGCCGTCACCAACACACTGCTCGAGCACTGACGTCACTCATCTCATTATGCGTTGCAAGTGACTCTTGTGGGGGGGGGGGGGAGTGAGCGTGCGATGCTGTGTCGCATTGATCGGATGAGAACACATGGGGATGCAGAGGAGTGCCTGGAGCAGAGAGGGGGATTTTTGTATTTTAAAGTGCAGAGGAGGAGGAGAAGGACCAACAAAGGATCAGCATATGAGAATGATGGATGTGTGTTTTTTTTCTCCACTGACTATTTTTATCGTTCAATTTCTCTCTGTCTTTCATTCTCTCTTAACAGACAGAGAGAGAACGAACGTAGTTAAGTCACACGGGAAAAGGAAAATTGTCCCCTCCCACTCCCCCTCCACCTTACCCCTTTCCATCCCCGGGGTGGATGGCGGGATGAGAGTCGTGCCAACAAAAGGTTGCCTTTCTTTTCAGTACTTCTGGCGATGATGTGCAACTGAAATTTAATGGCAACTTTCATTTGTAGAAAGAATGAGGTCAGGATCACTCTTTCTTTATTAGTTTGGCGCATCCATTTGATTGCCTTCGGGCTTCCGTTGAGTGTTACGTCACGGAGGAGATAAACTCATCTCGGAAAATATTTTCTCAAACATTTATTTTAATCGATGCCATTTAAAATGGTCGCAGTCATTTTAAGTGGCATCGATTAAGACTGTTTGCACCGTAAAGAGGTACAGTCGCTCAAAAAAAAATATCCGAACGCTACGGTTGGTTACAGAATTCAGGAAAAATATCTGGCAACGATTTTTTTTTAGAAATTATTGATCTGGCAACCTTCGTGTCACGTGATACGAAGATCACTAATTTCTAAAAAAAATCGTTGACAGATATTTTTCCTGAATTCTGTAATCAACCGTAGCGTTCGGATATTTTTTTTTGACTATACACGGCTAAAAACAGACAAAAAATAATAGGATTAAAAGTGTTTTTTTTCGTGGATGAAACAACTCCTTTTCAATTTCTCCATTCTTTTCTTTATGTGCATTTTCTTTGTGACATATGGCCACATGTCAAAACAACAATTCCAATTGTCAACATCTCGTAAATGATCATTTTTTTTTATGTCATTCCATTTAATTATGACGCCACAGCCAACAAAGCAAAAAACGGATACAAACGCATTCTCTCTTTTTCGTTTCCTCCTCTGCCATTTTGCAGCATTTTCAATTAGTTTCCCTCTCCCGTCTTTTGCGTATCCCGGGGCAACGGTTGTAATGGTTTTCCAAAGTGACCGAGAGCAAAATCCCCTGGCGACGACGCCTCGCCCTCCTCCTCCTCATATTCGTGTTTGCTTTTCTGATGCGGAATGATTGCAGGATGCAAAGGGTTCATTCTTTCCTCGATTCCCACCGTAATGACGTCTTAATGACGTCTGTCGAGGAAGTTCCTCTAAAGAAGGAGGAGAAAAGGGAGATAAAAACGGAAAGATGCTGACTACTGAGTTTTGATAGTCATTACTCGAATAGCAGCCGCACTATCGAGGATAACCAAAACATATTCTTTGAGCTTTAGCGTTCGTGATGGAATCGAGTTCATATTGCAGGTGTCTGCTTCTTTTACGACCAAAACGTCGGCATCTATCTCAGCAAACGTTTTCATTCGGGGAGGGTAAATTCTTTTTTTATTGTCGTTTGCTCTTCCTTCTTGAAGCGAGGGAACGTGACGAGAGATCTACGTGCACTTCTGAGGAAGCGGAAATTGTTTCGGATGGGAGAAGGAAACGAGTCGGAAAAGAAAATTGCGTCAAATAATTCGTTAATCATCGAGCGAGAAGAAATCCAATCGGAAACTTTTCGTTTAACTCTGAATATATGTAGGCGGAAGTAAAGCACAAGAAAGGGGTTGGGTTGTTTTACCTCTGAGCGGCACTTTTTTGCACACCATGGGCTAAATGGCCAGGTCACATGGACCCCGAAGGCTCAGAGAAGTTGAGGGAGGGGACCCACTGGAACAGCTGTTGGGAGACAGATGGTAGCCTCCCGTGAAGGCCATCCAGCGTGTTCTTTAACGTGCACAGGGTATGGTTCTCCCGCACACGGAGCCACGGCTTAACGTCCGATCCGACGGACGGCGGCCTTTCCAAGCCCATCGGTCTCCCCTACTGACCGTGGGCAGGGCGGGGAATTTTGCGGAGATAAATCTTAACGCTGACCTAGCTGGGACTCGAACCTGGGAACTACAGATTACGAGCCCGGCGCGCTACCGACCCCCCCCCCCCCCCCAAGAAAGGTATCGTTATGAATTAAACAGATGAACACTGAACGTGAGTTAAAATGAATTAGCATTTAAAAATTATAATTCTAAGATAATATAATTTATTACAAAAGTATAAATGAAAACATTTACATAAACTAAATTCAACCAACACAAGTCTTCATCAGTATAAAAATAAATTTTCAGAACATAGCACCTTATCACTATTCCTGCAAAGAGTTGTTTTTCTTTATAAATTCTTATTATCTCTGCTCAAAGCATAAAATAAGGATTCTACAACACTCAATAAGTTGCACAATCATATTTGTGAACGAACCTGAAATCTACAAAGAATAACCTTATCAATTCTTGTAAACAAACTAAAGATAATTATCCATCGAACGATAAACTCTTCCTACAGAAAAATTGAGATCAGCTCTGATTGTTCGACTAACATATAACCTCCTCAGCCACATCTTTAAGTATACTTGATTTCGATGAGGATGAGAAGGATAGGTTTTAAGAACAACTTCAGGATATTTTGAATTCTGTCAAGAAAGGAGATATTACCCTTGTTCTAGGTGACTTCAGTACCAAAGTTGGTACTGACTCTGACCTTTGGGGAGGGGTGATTGGCCCTTTTGGTATTGGTAGCTGCAATGGCAATGGGCAACGTCTCCTACAGGTAAGTAAACTCAATGGTTTCAGAATAACTAACACATATTACAAACACCACGACATACATAAGTACACATGGGTTTCATCTGATGGGCTGCATAGGAATATGATTAATTATATATTAATTAACAACAAATGGGCTAGTTCTGTTAGAAATACCAGGGCATATAGGGGAGCTGAAATTGGATCTGACCATTACCTTGTTAAAAGAGTCTTACAACTTAAGCTTAAAAAGTGTTGTGTGAGGGTTAAAAAATTTACTTTTAATACTGAAGCTCTGAAAGATCCAGTTATAGCCAAAGCTTACCATGATAGGTTACTTAGTCATTATGACAGTCATGGTATGCTTACTACTGAAGTTGAGGAAGAATGGGATCATTTTAAACAGGCTTTTTTGGACACTAACAGTACTCTTTTAGGAAAAAAGGAGCAGAAGAGACAGAATTATCTGAGTGATAAGGCACTTGAGCTTATTTCGGAAAGAAAGAACTGCAGGAATGTCCTTAATCAATACCCTACTACTACTAATAGAAAGCATTACAGAGAACTTAATAAACGTGTAAAAGATCAGTTAGCTGCCGATAAGAATCTTTGGCTTGATGGTTTGGCTGACAAAGCTGAGGAAGCAGTTAGACAGCACAACAGCAGAGAGCTGTACCAGATAGTTAATGTTTTGTGTTGTTGGAAACAGACAGGTATACAGGGATTGAAGGATAAACAAGGTAAGGTTATAGAAGGTGAGGATTCTGTCATGGCTAGGTGGGCTGAGCATTTCAGTGATATTCTAAACAATGCGGTTAGTTCTATTCCCATTGTTTGCAATGATGATAGATGCATTGGTGTCTTTAATGTTGGCCCTATAACACAATCTGAAGTTATTTTGGCTGTTTCTAAACTTAGACTACATAAATCCCCAGGGGTTGATGAAAGTACTACAGAAATGCTCAGAGCTGGGAATGTTTCGGTTACCACTTGGATGACTCAAATTTTGAATATCTTTTATGATAAAGGCATGGTTCCTAAGGATTTTACCAGAGTTATTGTTATCCCTATTTTCAAAAAAGGTGATCGCAGTTCTTGTGATAACTATAGGGGTATCAGCCTACTCTCTGTTCCAGGTAAAGTTCTTTCCATGATTGTGCTTAATAGAAATAAGAATCTGGTTGACAGTCAATTGCGTGATGAGCAATGTGGATTCAGAAGTGGTAGGGGATGTGTAGATCAGATATTTTCTCTTAGGCAGATTCTTGAGAAATGTTTAGAGTTTCAGAAACCTTTGGTTGCTAGCTTTGTTGATTTCAAAAAGGCTTTCGACTCTGTTGATCGTCATAATTTGTGGTTGATTGTGAGATCATATGGTATATCAGACAAGTTAGTTAACATAATGAAAGCTCTCTATAATAACACTGAGTCGTGTGTGAGAGTTGGTAAGGCTTGTAGCAATTGGTTTAGCATTACTTCTGGTGTTCGACAAGGGTGCATTTTGTCTCCTTTTCTCTTTAGCTTTGTTATTGATTATGTTATGTGAAATTTACTTCAAGGGAAAGAGTTTGGCCTTAAATGGACTGGAGATACGAAAATTTCTGATTTAGATTATGCTGATGATTTAGCCCTTTTGGCAAATGATGTTGATGAGATGAACTCTTTCATTCGAGCTGTTGATGAGACTGGTAGTAGAGTAGATTTGGTTATAAACAGAGAGAAAACTAAAGTGATGAAAATTGGTCAGGCAGGCTGTGATTCAGTTAATCTGAATGGTTGCAGTCTCGAGCAGGTGTCACAGTTTAATTACCTTGGGAGTTATGTAACAGATACTGGTGATATGCGGCATAAATTAATAGAAGAATAGGGATTGCTGCCGGGACTTTTAAGAATCTATGGCGATTGTGGAGAAATAGGCGTATACACCTAAAGACTAAAATTAGACTGTATAATAGTTTGGTTCTTTCTAGGGTTAGTTATGGTAGTGAAACTTGGACGCTGTGTAAACAAGATAACAGGAAACTAGATGCTTTTGATTCCAGATGCTTACGTAGTATCTTGGGCATTAAATGGTTCAACTTTGTAACTAATGATGAGGTTAGACAAAGGAGTTTGCAACCTCCTTTAAGCAGCATATTGTGCAGAGAGAGACTCCGTTGGTTTGGCCATGTTGCCCGTATGAATAATTATAGATTGGCGAATAGGGTTATGAACAGTGTGCCTAAAGACCTCAGAAAGAAGGGGAGACCTAGGATGCGGTGGGTAGACAATGTCAAACAGGACCTTGTTTGAATTGGTGTGCAGTGGCCATATGCAGTAGATGTAGCTCAGGATAGACTTGCTTGGAGAACTAAATTGCACGGTCTGGTTGGACCTCCGTAGCCCATGGCTGCTTGAGGATGATGATGATGATGAAGCATCCTTCTTTTTCTCGCCAGTCCACTAACAGGATCCATATTAATACACTTATATAACCTCTCTGGCACACATACCAAATAAAATCAATTCTTCGTTATAGTTTAGTGCACAAAGACAAACTACGTCTTTTTTTAACACTCTTAATTCCTCTTAATTACCAATTAGTCGTTATTTTTAAGTTAAGTTTGTTCGAAGTGGTTAGCTGGGTAATTCTCACGCTCTAATTTACGCAAGCATCCAGACGAAACATCACAAGTTCATTGTTGCTCGTTCATCTGTCGTAACAGTATTTTTATAATCTTCATTCGCTTCCATTCGGAGAAAAACGTAAAATAGTTGAAAGCTGCATTGTTCAAAGTGAGCAAAACTGGCAGCGGGAAAGAAAATAAAAAAAAAAACAGAAGACTGATTACTATAATTATTCTGTTCGTGTTGATAGAAGATGAAACCAAAGTTAAAGGTATTTACGAAACAGTTAGCTGAAAAAGTTTGATTTCGCCATGAGTAGGATTGAAACCGACGCTTCCCAGTAGCACGTTGTAACTGGGAAGCATGGGTTCGAATCTCACTCACGGCGAAGCAAAATTTCTCCTATTAAATATTAGGACGAAAACAAGCCAGTGAGGAAGTGTAATTCTTTGTGCAATGTTCTGCTGGGAAACCCTGGGTCCAGGAAACTATGACGTCTACAACCTAACTACACATCATTGCATACAAGGTACATCCTTTCATGAGAACGGTATCTCCCTCTGGTAGTGCCTTCTTTCAGCAGGATAATGCGCCATGCCACACTGCCAGGATTGTTCGAGAAAGGTTCGCAGAACATAAGGAAGACTTCCAGGTATTGCCCTGGCCTCCAAATCCCCCAGACATCAAACCAATCGAGCATTTGTGGTTTGTGTTGGAAGAGCATATCCGATCTGCGGTGGCTCAACCACGTAAATTACAAGAATTAAAGGATCTGTTGGTACCAGATACCCCAAGACACCTTTAGAAATCTTGTAGCGTCCGTGCCTCGCCGGGTAAGAGCTGTGTTTTGGCGGCACGTGGTGGACCAACATCATATTCGGCAAGTGGTCATAATGTTTTGGCTCTTCGGTGCATCTCTTAACAGCTGTCCAGCGGATCTTTTCTTCCTGATCAGCTCTGAACCCCTTGGATCCTTGTGACCTGGACATTCTTTCCCATTACTCAATGAGACTCAGAAGTGCTGCTCAGAGGTAAAACAATCGAGCCGTCCTTGGTTTATTTTGCAACAATAACTTTATTCTTCACAAAATATTAAAAAGATTAAATTATAAAACTAGAAACCTAAAATAATTTAAAAAATGATCATAATTGTCTCCTATCTCGATAATTAAATAACCTTTAACAACGTTTTAAATATAAATGAATTGAAATATTTAATAAATACCTATCTTCCTACATGGGCCCTAAAAAGTAGAAAATAAACCTGAATTATATCGATGGTGCAATCAAGTCACTGAGTTCGTATTTACTTCAAAGGAAGAGAGGGGTTGCGCAGGTAAATCGACGCCCAATCTTCCTTTGAAGTGAATACGAACTTAGTGACTTGATTGCACCGTCGATATGCTTCAGGTTTATTTTCTGCTTTTTTATGGGCCACAGCCGTCCCATGCCGAGTGGTTAGCGCGCTTGGCTACTGATCTAAGGGGACCTGGGTTCGAGCCCCGGGTAAGGCATGGATGTATGTGTCGTTTATCCTGCTGATGTCCTGCTGATATCCTGCCATCCTCTCAGATCTTCTACTCTGGCATATAAACTGACAGGCTCCTGTCAGACCTCTGTGGCAAGCAGCTGCTTGAGGGGGTATTTATTTATTTTTATTTATAGGAAAATAAGTATTTTTATGATTTTTTATTTATATTTTTTGTTTGTCACTGAAAACTTCTAAACTTCAGAAACTTTCATTCGATATATGACTCATAAACATTGGGCGCCATTTTCCACCCTTTCGGAGTCATGTTTGAGATAGCCCATGACACTCCAGATGTCACGAGCTTTAACTTCAGATATAACCCCCGATAATCCACCCCTCCCCCTTTTATCAGGGGGAAGAATGGTGAGGGAAAAAATTCAAAATAGTTTATGACTCATATAACCTTTTATTTGACACTTAACTCGTAATTTTAGACCTTTGCTTTCGGAAGATCGGAACAATCGTTTTCATATTTTCCGTTTTTAGGGGGAAGAAAGCATGGGGGGTTAATTTTTATAGCCTCTGACCCTCCCCGCCTCAATAGCTTTGATCTGACACATAAATCATTGAGCTTGTCCGTCGCTTTCGAAAGATATTGGTGGAACAACTGTTTTGACAAATCCATAAACTGACTAACCGATAAATGACGAGCGAAAAGCGATAGAAAGAGAGAGTAAAAACGAAATAATTGAGAGAAATATTGCGGATAAATATCCTTGTGGAAGAAGAGATTTCTCTGGAATATTGTGCAGCTCTCAAGAAAGGTAAGGAAGCTGATTTGATTCGATATTTTTAAAACTTGAAGAAATAAAAAAAATGAAAATCTTTGTTTAAAAACAATAGCAAGATGACCAGATATTTAACATAATTAAAATAAGAGGATGATCGGATGTTTAATATAATTAAAATACATGTATGAGGATGATCGGATGTTTCATGTGCTTCAAATAAAAGGATGATCCGTTTTTCGGAAATAGGAGAGAAAGATTTCCAATCGAGTTTGGGTGTAATCGGGTTGTTTTGCTTCTGAACTGCAGTTTCATGCATACACAATGGGTTAAATGGCCAGGTCTTCTGAACTGCAGTTTCATGCATACACAATGGGTTAAATGGCCAGGTCTTCTGAACTGCAGTTTCATGCATACACAATGGGTTAAATGGCCAGGTCTTCTGAACTGCAGTTTCATGCATACACAATGGGTTAAATGGCCAGGTCTTCTGAACTGCAGTTTCATGCATACACAATGGGTTAAATGGCCAGGGCTTCTGAACTGCAGTTTCATGCATACACAATGGGTTAAATGGCCAGGGCTTCTGAACTGCAGTTTCATGCATACACAATGGGTTAAATGGCCAGGTCTTCTGAACTGCAGTTTCATGCATACACAATGGGTTAAATGGCCAGGTCTTCTGAACTGCAGTTTCATGCATACACAATGGGTTAAATGGCCAGGTCTTCTGAACTGCAGTTTCATGCATACACAATGGGTTAAATGGCCAGGTCTTCTGAACTGCAGTTTCATGCATACACAATGGGTTAAATGGCCAGGGCTTCTGAACTGCAGTTTCATGCATACACAATGGCTTAAATGGCCAGGTCTTCTGAACTGCAGTTTCATGCATACACAATGGCTTAAATGGCCAGGTCTTCTGAACTGCAGTTTCATGCATACACAATGGGTTAAATGGCCAGGGCTTCTGAACTGCAGTTTCATGCATACACAATGGGTTAAATGGCCAGGTCTTCTGAACTGCAGTTTCATGCATACACAATGGGTTAAATGGCCAGGTCTTCTGAACTGCAGTTTCATGCATACACAATGGGTTAAATGGCCAGGTCTTCTGAACTTCAGTTTCATGCATACACAATGGGTTAAATGGCCAGGTCTTCTGAACTGCAGTTTCATGCATACACAATGGGTTAAATGGCCAGGTCTTCTGAACTGCAGCTTCATGCATACACAATGGGTTAAATGGGCAGGTCTTCTGAACTGCAGTTTCATGCATACACAATGGGTTAAATGGGCAGGTCTTCTGAACTGCAGTTTCATGCATACACAATGGGTTAAATGGCCAGGTCTTCTGGGTTGGGTTGTTTGGGTTGTTTTACCTCTGAGCGGCACTTTGTTGCACACCATGGGCTAAATGGCCAGGTCACATGGACCCCGAAGGCTCAGAGAAGGTTGGGGGAGGGGACCCACTGGAACAGCTGTTGAGAGACAGATGGTAGCCTCCCGTCAAGGCCATTCAGCGTGTTCTTTAACGTGCACAGGGTATGGCTCTCCCGCACACGGGGCCACGGCTTAACGTCCCATCCGACGGACGGCGGCCTTTCCAAGCCCATCGGTGTCCCCTACTGACCGTGGGCAGGGCGGGGAATTTTGCGGAAATAAATCTCAACGCTGACCCAGCTGGGACTCGAACCTGGGAACTACAGATTACGAGCCTGGCGCGCTACCGACTGAGCCATCCCCGCCCCCCAGGTCTTCTGAACTGCAGTTTCATGCATACACAGTGGGTTAAATGGCCAGGTCTTCTGAACTGCAGTTTCACGCATACACAGTGGGTTAAATGGCCAGGTCTTCTGAACTGCAGTTTCATGCATACACAGTGGGTTAAATGGCCAGGTCTTCTGAACTGCAGTTTCATGCATACACAGTGGGTTAAATGGCCAGGTCTTCTGAACTGCAGTTTCATGCATACACAGTGGGTTAAATGGCCAGGTCTTCTGAACTGCAGTTTCATGCATACACAGTGGGTTAAATGGCCAGGTCTTCTGAACTGCAGTTTCATGCATACACAGTGGGTTAAATGGCCAGGTCTTCTGAACTGCAGTTTCACGCATACACAGTGGGTTAAATGGCCAGGTCTTCTGAACTGCAGTTTCACGCATACACAGTGGGTTAAATGGCCAGGTCTTCTGAACTGCAGTTTCATGCATACACAGTGGGTTAAATGGCCAGGTCTTCTGAACTGCAGTTTCATGCATACACAGTGGGTTAAATGGCCAGGTCTTCTGAACTGCAGTTTCATGCATACACAGTGGGTTAAATGGCCAGGTCTTCTGAACTGCAGTTTCATGCATACACAGTGGGTTAAATGGCCAGGTCTTCTGAACTGCAGTTTCATGCATACACAGTGGGTTAAATGGCCAGGTCTTCTGAACTGCAGTTTCATGCATACACAGTGGGTTAAATGGCCAGGTCTTCTGAACTGCAGTTTCATGCATACACAGTGGGTTAAATGGCCAGGTCTTCTGAACTGCAGTTTCATGCATCCACAGTGGGTTAAATGGCCAGGTCTTCTGAACTGCAGTTTCATGCATCCACAGTGGGTTAAATGGCCAGGTCTTCTGAACTGCAGTTTCATGCATACACAGTGGGTTAAATGGCCAGGTCTTCTGAACTGCAGTTTCATGCATACACAGTGGGTTAAATGGCCAGGTCTTCTGAACTGCAGTTTCATGCATACACAGTGGGTTAAATGGCCAGGTCTTCTGAACTGCAGTTTCATGCATACACAGTGGGTTAAATGGCCAGGTCTTCTGAACTGCAGTTTCATGCATACACAGTGGGTTAAATGGCCAGGTCTTCTGAACTGCAGTTTCATGCATACACAGTGGGTTAAATGGCCAGGTCTTCTGAACTGCAGTTTCATGCATACACAGTGGGTTAAATGGCCAGGTCTTCTGAACTGCAGTTTCATGCATACACAGTGGGTTAAATGGCCAGGTCTTCTGAACTGCAGTTTCATGCATACACAGTGGGTTAAATGGCCAGGTCTTCTGAACTGCAGTTTCATGCATACACAGTGGGTTAAATGGCCAGGTCTTCTGAACTGCAGTTTCATGCATACACAGTGGGTTAAATGGCCAGGTCTTCTGAACTGCAGTTTCATGCATACACAGTGGGTTAAATGGCCAGGTCTTCTGAACTGCAGTTTCATGCATACACAGTGGGTTAAATGGCCAGGTCTTCTGAACTGCAGTTTCATGCATACACAGTGGGTTAAATGGCCAGGTCTTCTGAACTGCAGTTTCATGCATACACAGTGGGTTAAATGGCCAGGTCTTCTGAACTGCAGTTTCATGCATACACAGTGGGTTAAATGGCCAGGTCTTCTGAACTGCAGTTTCATGCATACACAGTGGGTTAAATGGCCAGGTCTTCTGAACTGCAGTTTCATGCATACACAATGGGTTAAATGGCCAGGTCTTCTGAACTGCAGTTTCATGCATACACAGTGGGTTAAATGGCCAGGTCTTCTGAACTGCAGTTTCATGCATACACAGTGGGTTAAATGGCCAGGTCTTCTGAACTGCAGTTTCATGCATACACAGTGGGTTAAATGGCCAGGTCTTCTGAACTGCAGTTTCATGCATACACAGTGGGTTAAATGGCCAGGTCTTCTGAACTGCAGTTTCATGCATACACAATGGGTTAAATGGCCAGGTCTTCTGAACTGCAGTTTCATGCATACACAATGGGTTAAATGGCCAGGTCTTCTGAGCTGCAGTTTCATGTATACACAATGGGTTATATGGCCAGGTCTTCTGAACTGCAGTTTCATCTATACACAATGGGTTAAATGGCCAGGTCACAAGGACCCCAATGGTTCAGAGGAAGTTGGGGGAAGGGGATCCACACAGCTGTTAGGAGAGATAGATGGGAACTTTCAGTCAACGTCATCCAGTGTGTTCTTTAATGTGCACGAGGTATGCACAAGGGGCCATGGACATCCCCTCAGACGGATGGCCTCTTGACAATATATGTAATAGATATATTTTACTCATCATCATCGTCATCTCATAAAACACAGATATAAAGATATTTTATATCTTTGACCCGCAGGAAAATATCTTGAAGAGATTAAGCAGAGTATCTGACATGCGTACATCAGTGTAAGTTTACGCATCGAGTCTATATTTGAATTGCATTTCTGTGCGAAGCTTTCATCTCTGAGTGTTCGTTGCGAAATGTTAACGACTGTAATCATCAGCGATTCTACTAGTAGCGAGAGAGGAACGTTATCACTGGACTATAAATAGATGCGCGATCCTTGCGTCGTAGAACAGCCCTCGAGATGCGTTAAATCCATTTCGTTTTAATAACTATCATCATCCATTGCATTCTCTCGAGGCCCTGGCACCTGATGTACTTCATCAACTCTCATGTGCCAGTTATCACCGGCAGCGCTGCTGCAGGAGCCCCGCGGCACGCGACCAGAACCCAACCCTTCGAGAGAATCGAGCCATCGAAACCTACCATTACTGGGATTGATGGAGACAGGTTTAACTGGGCTACGGAAGAGTGGGTTCGCTTTCTGGGCTGTTGTCATGGAAACTAGGACACGTGGTCTCACCTGTGGCCTGTCGGAATGGTTTCGAGGCGACGGCGCTTTATGTGTTCTTTCTACTCCGGTGAAGATTCGCGGATTTCACGTGTGATGATAACTCGGTCCTTTTCTTGTGATTTCGCGACCTGGTAAATCTCATTCGCGCGTATTGTTTCCCAGTATAGTGTCTTACGGGCATCAAGGTGGGAATGATGATGAAGGGGAGGAAGAGAGGAGGAGGGGGATTGTCATTGGCGAAAATTGCACTTTGCACATGGGGATTCCCGCGTGAGAAGATGAATTTTAGGTCAGACATTTACGAGCGAATGAATGGAGCGAATGAATGGAGCAAATCACTGTGATAAAGGGAACGATTCCTTCTGGGTAAAAAGTCGAACAGAAAGGTAAAAAAGGGGAAATGGTTTGAAATACTTCTTTTGGGGATTTCCAACGAAACGAATGTTGATTTACACAGTGAAGTGACGACATCATCATGAATCATTGAATAAGTTTATAGCATGTTTTTAAGTCAAATATTAGTCTTCGCCACTCCAAGGAATGCAACGAGAGCCTTTTCAACCTTTCTTCGTATGGCATATTGTAAAACCCAAGAAGTCTTTTTGTCAATCATCTCTGGCTGCGTTCAAGATTTTTGATGTCTGATATTAGATGAGGGTTGGGTTGTTTTACCCCTGATCGGCACTTTTTTGCACACCATGGGCTAAATGGCCAGGTCACAAGGACCCCGAAGGCTCAGAGAAGGTTGGGGGAGGGGACCCACTGTAACAGCTGTTGGGAGACAGATGGTAGCCTCCCGTCAAGGCCATCCAGCGTGTTCTTTAACGTGCACAAGGTATGGCTCTCCCGCACACGAGACCACGGCTTAACGTCCCATCCGACGGACGGCGGCCTTTCCAAGCCCATCGGTGTCCCCTACTGACCGTGGGCAGGGCGGGGAATTTTGCGGAGATAAATCTCAACGCTGACCCAGCTGGGACTCGAACCTGGGAACTACAGATTACGAGCCTGGCGCGCTACCGACTGAGCCACCCCCCGCCCCATTGATTCAGTTTCAACAAAAACGATTTTAAGATGACAGATCCTTTGAGAAAGGAGAGTGCCTGGGCATTATATTCTTTCTTAAACCAATTTTCCCGTCCCATTTACTTCGTAGACCATCAACAACAAAAAAAAACGACGACCAAAGCAGAGCTAACGGGAATCCTCCCTTGATTGTCTTGCGGCGTCTGTTGGCTGACTTGGCCGTCAGAATGTTAGATGATTGGCCATTTGTGGCCTAATGATCGGTGATAGATCGACAAACCATAAAGAGAAGTCCCCTCCCCCTCTTGATGACCCGTCGGCCAAGGTCAAAGGGCAAGGCTATCTCGCCAAGCAATGGCCAGAGAATGAATGACTCACGGACGTCGAGACACGAGACAGCCAGGCGCAGGTAATGCCTTTGTCTCGTGATGAGAATTGTGTGTTACAGCCACTCGGGGAACAGCGCGCGCCCAATCGAATATTTATTCGAGGGGAATAAGGAAAGAGCGATGCGCCCGTGATACACAAAAGTGCGCGTGTGCAAAGGGAGTGGCACCGCGAGGGGTACTTTTTCTCCCCTCCCATTCTTTTCTGAGAGGTATTATTTGTGCGATGTGCAACCGTGTAATAATCTTTTATCAGCAGACTTTTTGTGTTTTTTATTGCTTTTTTTTAATCATTAGATGGATGAATACCACCCAATCGAGGGCCCCAGAGTCTTGGGGAGCTACCGCAACATGGCGTTAAATGAAACAGGCCCATTCTTTAGAAATATTTTGTTTAAAATTACGTTTCATTTGTTAAATTAGGTTTTATACATTCTTAGCTAACATACATAACAATATTAACTTTATATTGTGACATACGTGTTGCATCATTTAGTGTCGAGGTTCCAAATTCAGATCTTTGATTAACAATTGCGTTCCCAGCTGTCTTTGTTATTAATACATCAGATTCTTACATTCACGAAAGACAAACACAAAATATTAATATCTTACTCGAAATCATCCTAAGCACTTTTAAGAGTCACTTCTGCCTGTCGTCAGGGAGCTGCATCCACTGCAGAAGCGCTTTGGCTTATCTCGAAAAGTGCTTAGTATAAATTCTAGTAACATTTTTTTTTTCTCTTGCATACATACATACATACAAAATCCTCAAGCAGCTATAAGCTACGGAGGTCAAACCAGATTCTACAATTTAGTTCTTCAAGCAAGTCTGTCCTGAGTTACATCTGGCCACTGCACACCAATTCTAACAGTCCTGTTTGACATTGTCTGCCCACCGCATCCTAGGTCTCCCCTTCTTTCTGAGATCTTTAGACACACCGTTCATAACCCTATTCGCCCAATCCATAATTATCCGTACGGGCAACATGGCCAAACCAACGGAGTCTCGTCCTGCACAATATGCTGCTCAGAGGAGATTGCTGATCCTTTTGCCTAACTTCCTCATTACTTACAAAGTTGAACCACCTGCTGGATGGACAAGCTGGATGGCCTTGACGGGAGGCCACCATCTGTCTCTTAACAGCTTCCCAGTGGGTTCCCTCCCCCCAAGCTTGTGTAAGCTCTCGGGGCCTTTGTGACTGGCCATTTATGTGCAAGAAAAAGTGCCGCTCAGAAGTAAAACAACTAACCCTGCAGTTTTCCTGCCTAGCTACTTCCTCTGCTTTATGTTTGGCTTGATAGCCAAGCCATGAAGCCAAAGATTATTATCAGCTGTTAACTGATCCTTTACACATTTATTAAGCTGTTTGTAAGCCGTCCCGTGGCCGAGTGGTTAGCACGCTTGGCTACTTGATCTAAGGGACCTGCGTTCGAGCCCTGGATTAGGCATGGATGTATGTGTCGTTTTTCTGCTGAGGTCCTGCCATCCTCACAGACCTTCTACTGTGGCATATAAACTGACAGGCTCCTGTCAGACTCTGGGGCAAGCAGCTGCTTGAGGAGGTATTTATTTTTATTTTATTTACATTGGATCGTGTGAGCTCACAAAAACCTGGATCGTGTGGGCCCACTCACAGAAATACTGAGCGTGTGCAGTTACCATTCACAGCAAACTGGAGCGTGTTCAGTAACTGCACACGCTCCAGTTTGCTGTGAACGGTAACTGGAGCGTGTACAGTTGCTGTACACGTTCCTGAGGTCCTGCCATCCTCTCAGACCTTCTATTGTGGCATATAAACTGACAGGCTCCTGTCAGACCTCTGTGGCAAGCAGCTGCTTGAGGGGGGATTTATTTTTATTTTATAATGCTGCTTGTTAGGAGTAAGAGGGTGTTGGTTCAAATTATTCCTGCACTTCCTTCTTTCAGAAATAAGTACGATAGCTTTTTCACCCAAATAACTTTGTCTCCTCTGTTCCTTTTTTAGATGAAACAGCACTATCAGTTTCAAGCAAAGCCTGTTTCAGCTGATCCCATTCTTTTCCAACTTCGGTAGTAAGCAAACCACTATTGTTATAATGACTGAGTAGCCTATCATGGTATGCTTTGGTTACATTTGGATCTTTCAGTGTTAAAGGTAATTCTGTTAACCTTAGCACAACGTTTCCTAAGCTTCAATTGTAAAATTTGAGCAGGTAATGGTCATGCCCGACTTCTGCCCCGCTATATGATTTCGTATTCCTAACCGAACCAGTCCATTTGATGTTAACTAATATATAATCGATCGTATTCCTGTGCAACCCATCAGGTGAACCCCATGTCTATTTAGAAATTAATAAATGTCCCAGTGTTTGCAGTATGTGTTAGTTATTCTCAAACCATTAAGTTTCCTTACCTGTAGGAGACGCTGATGTCCTGCCATCCTCTCAGACCTTCTACTATGGCATATAAACTGGCAGGCTCCTGTCAGACCTCTGTGGCAAGCAGCTGCTTGAGGGGGTATTTATTTTTTTATTATTTAGGAGACGTTACCCGTTGCCATTGCAACTGCCAATATACCAGAGGGACCTAACACCCCTGCCCCAAAGGTCAGAATTAGCACCAACTTTAGCACTGAAGTCACACAGCACATCCCCTCGCATAAATTGTAAGAAATTGTTTTCAACCCTCCCACGTCATTAAATCCGCTTTTGATTTTTTTTCTTCATCTCTTGGGGGGGGGGGGGGAAGACTCGAGAAGACGCTTTAAGTCCCTTGTGATGGAATTTTACTCATTTTGGGCGATTTAAAATTGCCGAAGCCAAAAATGAATCTTGTTTTTTCGATTCCTTCATTCCTGTTCTTCATTTTTGTTTCAAAACAATTTTCCATTTGAAGCACTGAGAGCTCCATTACTAGGAACACGCGACTGTTCGAGTCTTGATGACAGATACTTCCGGAGCATCTCCTTCTTCCTCCTCCTCCTCCTCAGTACACGATCACGTGAGCATGGGTTAATGACGGATGCGAGGCAGGTGCACGAGGAAAGAACTCGAGAGGTGGGGAGACACTCTCTTTGTGAAGGCCTTATCTCCTCTGAAGATCCGCTTTCCACTGTTTGTCTGGATCAGTCGGCCATTGTGCGACTTCTTCGTCTGCACCCTCTGGAGAGGAAAGCTTCTCCGTCAGCGGTTAGGTTGCCTCGATCCCGGCGTTTCTATTCGAGGAACTTTTAGGGGAGGAGGAGGAGACGAAAGAAGATGAGGAATCTAAAAAGGAAGGAGACGTCAGAGGGAATGAGTCAGGTGAGGAGGATGAAGGATGCGGATGAAATTGTTCTGAGATGTAGAGGATGCTAAGAGGGAAAAGCGATGTTTGTTTTATTTTGCTTCATTAGTTATCACTCAATGAATGCTGGAAACGCTAAAATTTGGGAATGTTTTGTAAAGCTTCGTGTTTACTTTTCATTTTGCTTGAATGTGCGATTCTGAAATTTCAACACGGCGCAAGAATGAGAAAATGTTATGAAGTCTTTAAGTGTTTAGTCGAGACTGATACTTTTCAAGAATAGGGTAATTCATGAGGATATTTTTTAATGTATCGCTGGCGCTGCGTTAGTGGCAACTGGGATTGAGACGTATTAGAAATAATCCTTTCAGAAATAAGATCCGTAGCCTTATCAATGAAACGACTTTATCTACTCTATTCCTTTTTACCCAGGAGAGTACTATTGTTGCGATGAGACTGCGCAGTTGATGCTTCCACTGTTCTCATAGGTCATAAGGTCAATGACACTTCTCCAGCAGATATGCGAGAAGAGTTGAAGTGTCAACTGCACAGTTTCTAAGTTGTCACTCTCCCATCGCTCTTGAAATTTCACGCTACGCTTCTAGAAAAAAATAAAGGGGTCTGAGGGAGGGGGGGGGGGGTAAGGGATAAGAAGATGAATTTCGATTGCAGAATAACATTTTCCCCCTTCATTATAGAGGTTTTTTTTAATTCATGAAAAATGCTTGAAATATGCACAAGTTTAGTAAAATTTGTCCTCCATTACCCTTATTAGCATTCTCCAAACGATATAGCCGTCCCGTGGACGTGTAGTTAGCGCGCATGGCTACCGTTAAAAGAGACCTGGGTTCGAGCCCGGGGGTAAAGCATGAATGTTTGTGCTGTCTTTCTGCTGAGGTCCGGGGCCGGGAGACGACTGCCCTTGTCCAACATTCCTGTTTTAAAGTGTCTTTAGTGAAATAAAACAGTGTGGAACAACTCAAACCAGGATAACAATCTTTTATCGATCGGAGGTTTGATTTTTATTATTTTTTTTTTCGGGGGGTGGTGACGGAAGGACGAAGATAATCTTAATAACAAAGCAAAACGAATGTCACCTTGAAAGTTGAGGATGACTAAGAAGGGGAGCATTGCCACGGAAACACGTCTGTTGCATATGATTAGGAATGAAGCCAAACTACTACTTAGGGGAAGTCAAGTGATGGGTGAAGCAGGTCACGGGTGAGGCGGGGGACTGGGAAGTTGTCTCTTATTCCCATTCCATCCCGAAAGCTGAAAAAGAGAGAAAACCAAAGAGACATTTGCAGAGGATGAGGATGCTGCGCGAGTAGGAGGATCTGCAAGTGGGCAGCTTTCCAACTGGACCGGAACTTAGCATTGCACAAAGGAAAAGAAGTGAGGGGGGGGGGAAGAGAATAAATAAATTTCGAAGCAGAAGAAGAGGAATAGGAGTGATAAAAGATCAAAAATGTCTGCCTCATTTTATTTAGGATAGTTTCAGAGAGGAGTTCAAAACCTGATGACCGGTAAGAAAATGGCGCATTTCGGGAATTTTGTTTAATATTAGGCGATTACGATTACGATTAATATCAGGCGATTACGATTAATATTTCTTCTATCGAGGAAGGGAATTGAGAGAATTTGGAATGGCAGCGAAATTCTGATTCAAGTAGAACGAAAGGAGAAAAAAAAGGTTGCTTTTAAAAGTGCACACTGGAAGTTAAAACAGCTGATGTTTTTGGTTTGGATTATTTTGGATGCTTCGTGCAGTGGTTGATGGGAAGGATTACGGTAGTGATGAAGATAAAGATGACGAGGATAGCGATTTTATAGAAATGGCGATAAAGATACGAATTTTAAAGAAAGATCATTAGCATCAATATCAGCAAATGAAAATTTTATCAGAATAAAAACTTTTTTTTGACGTTGATGACAGAGATATTATTAAAAATGGCGGTGTAAACGATAGTGAAGAGGATGATTTTTTGACATTTTTGCAAAAATGGCGATTTTCGATTGATGACGCTCAAGAAGGTTTTTTGATTGTGATGTGAGTGAGGATTATTGGTTCAATGATGAGGAACGTGTTTGGTTTGAGTCGGCAGCCATAATAACAAAGGTTTTAAGTGAAGTGAAATTTCATTTTATATTTAGAGTCGGCTAAATGTTTCCCTAAGCAACTCTTTGAAAAAGGATAATCACAAAGTGCCAAATTTAGCCAAAATGAAGGAGATAAAAGCTTGGAAGTGGCAAAGTCACCTGTCAGCATTTCAGACATTCTTCTGTGCATAGCGAAATGGGATCACTTTTCGCCAGCAGGACGTTCCTTCTGTCGTTGAACTCGCTGATGGATCTGCTGCGCAGCGACGATAAGGGGCCTCGACGGGATCTGAGTCGACCCCGCAACGACAACGGGTCACGAAGGTCACCGCGAGCTGAAGTCATCGGCACACAGCACCGTCTCAACCGGAGGAGAAGAAAAAAGCTAACCAAGAAAAAAAGATCCTTGACTTGCAGCATGTGTGCGCGTCTCCACGAGAGAGATGCAGAACGGTGGTGACCTTGCTCTTCTCTGTTGATGCAGAATGGGGGCCCTTCCCCTCCCTTACTCTATTCTTCGTTTGCTCAGTGGCTTCCTTTCTGGGTTGCCTTGGTTACTGCAGGTCACACAACTCATATCCAGCCAGACTCTTGGGCGTCTCGAGCCGTGTGCTCTGCGCGACACGAGCTGTCTCCGCAGAACTTCCGTGTTATCTTAATGCAGAAACAAATACAGAGATAAATAACTTTTCAAATGAGGTTGTCTCTTTGAAGAAGGTCACTAAAGAGATCGATCTTACAAAGGGAGGAATTGAGATCAAAAGCGATCGACACCTCTACTTTTGAAGAAAATAAAATCGGAAGATGCCAATACACAAAAGCAGAATCTCGCAGGGGGCGGGGGTGGCTCAGTCGGTAGCGCGCCAGGCTCGTAATCTGTAGTTCACAGGTTCGAGTCCCAGCTGGGTCAGCTTTGAGATTTATCTCCGCAAAATTCCCCGCCCTGCCCACGGTCAGTAGGGGACACCGATAGGCTTGGAAAGGCCGCCGTCCGTCGGATGGGACGTTAAGCCGTGGCCCCATGGCTTAACGGAACCCAAGGGAGAGACATACCCTGTACACGTTAAAGAAAACGCTGGATGGCCTTGACGGGGGGCTACCATCTGTCTCCCAACAGCTGTTCCAGTGGGTCCCCTCCCCCAACCTTCTCTGAGCCTTCGGGGTTCATGTGACCTGGCCATTTAGCCCATGGTGTGCAAAAAAGTGCCGCTCAGAGGTAAAACAACCCAACCCAACTGGCGTACCCCTTGTATAGATAGATAAAACTATAGTTATAGTATAACAATTGGAATAAAATATATATATAACATATATCTAGCGACTTTTGAGCTCTCACTGCGTACTCCAAAAAATTTTACCGCTTATCCCCCGTTGAGAACCCTTAGTCTAAGCCATGGTTTTGCATCATTTTTTCGCTGGGAATTCCTTTTTAGTTGTTGCGAAAATTTTACGCGAAAATTTTACTAAAATTTCTCCTGTCTTAGACGAATTACACTCAATCCCGCTTCTTGTGCCAGTGATATTGAGTCTTTACAGCCTTACACAAAACTTCTAAACTAAACTCTCAATAATAAAAAAATATTTACTAAATTAGGGTGTTGAACTGAACTGGGATTTGCCGGTGTGACGTAAGTGAGGGGAGGAGGAAGGTGAGCTGCGGGGAAAAGAGGAAGGGAGCTGCACGCATCTCTTCCAGTTCTTTTCCCTTTGCATCTTCACCTCTCATTCAAGAGATGTCCTTGAAAGGGGATATTTATCTAACGCCAACGTAGGATACTTCACACACTACCTAGAGGCGAAAAGATTCGCAGAATCCTGCTTGAAGAACATTTCTCTTTGCAAATACTGTTCAGTAGTTTTTCAAACAGATCTGCAAAGCTAATACTCTTCTGCAGCAAAAGAAATGCAACATTTATTCTTATTTAAAACTTTATAAATTCAGCATTAAATTTATTCATTGTTTTTTTATAAGATTTCAGTATCGTACAACAAATTTTATTTTAATAAGGAATTTCCTTCGAATTCTTTTAAAGGTGAAAATTTTGAAATTATACTTATTTACAATTTGTTTATTCCTAGAGTACAGTCGCTCAAAAAAATATCGGAACACTATGGTTGATTACAAAATTCAGAAAAAATATCTGGCAACGATTTTTTTTAAAAAAATTAGTGATCTGGCAACCTTCATGTCACGTGACACGAAGGTTGCCAGATCACTAATTTCTAAAAAAAAAATCGTTGCCAGATATTTTTTCTCCATTCTGTAATCAACCATGTTCGGATATTTTTTTGAGCGACTGTACTGCTGCAGCGAGAAACTGGTGAAGTGGTGTGTGTGTGTGGGGGGGGGGATGCAGGCTTGCAGTCGAATGACAGTTCCTTTTTTAATAACAGAGAAAGGTTATATTTCGGCATTTTACAATTAAATTTTTTTAAATAATCATCAGAGTTTTTGATAATCAAAAATATTTATTGTTATTACCTGAAAGATTCTTACAGAACAACTTTCATGCAACCTTCTACACATTCATTCTAATTATCATCGTTTATATTGATAACATCGAACCTCTCACTAGCAAAAACAAATTCAACGTTACATAATGAGACTACCTAACACATTGGGAGGAATGCACAACGAAAATAAGTTTCGACTATTTAATAAAAGGGGATGCATATACACTCATTCTCAGTAGCTGATTTTGAGATTGTAGTGAAGCTTCTGAATTCAATAGGGGCGGGGGTGGCTCAGTCGGTAGCGCGCCAGGCTCGTAATCTGTAGTTCCCAGGTTCGAGTCCCAGCTGGGTCAGCGTTGAGATTTATCTCCGCAAAATTCCCCGCCCTGCCCACGGTCAGTAGGGGACACCGATGGGTTTGGAAAGGCCGCCGTCCGTCGGATGGGACGCTAAGCCGTGGCCCCGTGTGCGGGAGAGCCATAGCCTGTGCACGTTAAAGAACACCCTGGATGGCCTTGACGGGAGGCTACCATCTGTCTCCCAACAGCTGTTCCAGTGGGTCCCCTCCCCCAACCTTCTCTGAGCCTTCGGGGTCCATGTGACCTGGCCATTTAGCCCATGGTGTGCAAAAAAGTGCCGCTCAGAGGTAAAACAACCCAAAACAACCCAATCTGAATTCAATTCAATTTCAACAGGGACTTTGCAAAAAGACAATTAAATCTCGTAGTGTAATAAAAGTGTGCCTAACATGTCATTTCTCATTACAATACTCGATCAAATAATACATCAATATTGTAGACCGCATGTTGTCGTTATTATTTTGGGGCGGGGGTGGCTCAGTCGGTAGCGCGCCAGGCTCGAAATCTGTAGTTCCCAGGTTCGAGTCCCAGCTGGGGCAGCGTTGAGATTTATCTCCGCAAAATTCCCCGCCCTGCCCACGGTCAGTAGGGGACACCGATGGGCTTGGAAAGGCCGCCGTCCGTCGGATGGGACGTTAAGCCGTGGCCCCGTGTGCGGGAGAGCCATACCCTGTGCACGTTAAAGAACACGCTGGATGGCCTTGACGGGAGGCTACCATCTGTCTCCCAACAACTGTTCCAGTGGGTCCCCTCCCCCAACCTTCTCTGAGCCTTCGGGGTCCATGTGACCTGGCCATTCAATCCATTGTGTGCAAAACAAGTGATGCTCAGAGGTAAGACTCTCTAGAATTAACAGCGCCTGCCCCGCCAAAAACGGCACTACAGGCTAAGTAGAGCTACTCTAAAATTTTGTTTCCCCCCCGTGAACCCTCATCCGCTGGAAGGACACCATCATTTTTCCTTTACATCTTTCTTTATTAAAACAAAAACATATTTACAGAGAAATATAAACATAGGGCGCAACTTAGCGCCCTTTACAAAGTTTAATCATTATATTACATGTACAAATAAATATAATAACATAAGACTGATGAGGCTTCTTATCATACATACAGGAGGAGAGACTTATCTTCTCCTGTCTCGTCTTCTTCTTCTTCATTTCTTCTTTAAGTATTATCTTCTTAGGACCTTCTTTCGACTAGTAGGAGAAGACTTTGTCTCCTCCCACGGAAGGAGGGGCTCCGGTCCCCTCCCTAATCTGGTATTATCATTTCTTGTAGATTATCATAGATGTATTTCATTACATCTCTCGTTTGTGAACGTAGCTCTGTGTTCTCCCAGAGCAGGTTTACTTTATTACGATCAACTTTCGTTAAATAGTTTCCTCTAATATTCCTTAAATGTATACAATCGTATATATAGTGAAGCGCTCCCGCATCACGGGAGCCGCAGATACAGGAACATCTTTTAATATTAAACCTACTGAGGTATCTAGGAAAGTTACCATGATCTGTCAAGATTTGGTTCAAATAGAAATCTGTTGAGACTCTCTTAATGGACACCTTCTTGAGAAATTTATAAGTGTGTCTTCCAGTTGCGTCTTCTTGGTCCCATCTTGTTTGCCAAATCTCCAAACTTCTTTGTCTCAATTTTGTCTTTATACATTCCTTTGAAGTTTGAATTTCAATATCTACTTGTTGTTTTTTACATGCGTTCTTTGCATGATTGTCAGCCAATTCGTTTCCTGGGCAGCCTTGGTGGCTTTTCACCCAATGGAAATTTATCTTTCTATCTTCTTCAAGCTCTACTATTAGCTGCTTAATCTTGTCAACTGTTGGATTTTTGTGCTGGATCCTTTGCATCGCAAACAATACTGATTGACTGTCCGAGTACAAGTCCATTTCTTGGTCAGTACACTCTGTAACGAACCATTCAACTCCCTTCAGAACAGCATATATCTCAGCTTGAAACACAGTAGCTGTGTCCGAAAGTCTGTACTCATTTTGCTTTATTGGACTTGTACCTCTGAAGATACACATGGACGCACCTGTGTGTTCTTCCATTCTAGAGCCGTCTGTGTAAATTTTTGTATCATAGTTTGAATCTTCCGGTGGGACTTTATCCCACCTTATTTGCATTTGCTTCGCTGGGTGTCTTGCCCCTTTAATAATTTGTTTTTCTATGTTTTTTCCATCTATGGATTCATTCCAGAGTTCTACCTTTTGTTCTAGAGTAAAACTTCGAAAAACCGCAGCTTCTTGTTCTATTAAAAGTTCAATTGGCAAAGTACCTGCCAATACCTGAAGTGCTGATGTTGATGTTGTCTTATAACATCTTGTAATGCCCAATAGGGCTAGTCTCTGAATCTGCTGCAATTTATGAATCATTCTTACTGTACCTCCTTGGGGCCACCAGGCCCCACAGGCGTAAGTTACTATCCTTTCTATACCCCTTTTATATAGTTCTTTTTTAACTGTACCTTTCAGCCCCCATGTCCTAGTTGACATTCTATGTAGGGCATTTAAGATAGTTGCACATCTTTCCTTGACTTTATTCAGATGACATAACCAATTCCTCTTGTCATCCAGCCACACTCCTAGATATTTCAAAACTTTTACAACTTTTACAGGTCTCTCTTTAAACCTTAAGCTTGGGAGCCTTTTCATTTTTCCCTCCTTAGGGAATACTATTATGTTTGTCTTCTCCGGGCTGAATTCCAGCCTTGTACTTTCTGCCCATTTCTCTAAGTCTGTTAAGACTTTTTGACAATCTTGTTCTAAGATGTGTCTCCCCGAAGCAGAGACTATGACTATTATATCATCTGCGTAGGCTTGAATTTGTGTGTTTTCTTTAGTTGTGATATTTAATGCAGAGTCTGCAACGATGTTCCACAATAGGGGCCCAGAATTGGACCCCTGCGGACAACCTTTAAAATATTGTCTGGAGATTTCAGTATCTCCATCTTTAACTACTATCTTTCTTTTTGATAAGTAGTTACTAAAAACTTTAAACAAGTTCTTTGGAACTCTATGTCTTCTTAACTCTTCTAACAGGAACGGCCACCAGACGTTATTGAAAGCTCCTTTTACATCTAGCGATATCACACATGTGTGTTTCTTTAGCGCCTTATTCTCATCTATTGTTGCCATTAACTTTGATATTGCCATGGTTGTGCTTTTGCCTGGAATGAATCCAAACTGATTTGGATTCAACTTATCATTACTCTGTAGATAATAACTCAGTCTATTAGTTAGAAGCTTGTCCAATACTTTGCTCCACGACGATAATAGACATATTGGTCTGTAAGCTGAAGGGTTTTTTCTGTCTTTTCCTTCTTTATTGAACAGTATTAGTTCTGCTACTTTCCAACTGTCTGGAAAGATTCCTCTACTAAGACATTCATTAAGAATGCTTGACAAAATGTCTGCTGGCGCAGGAGACTGGGGTCCCTTAGTATGTTGCATCTGAATTTCAATATGCAATGAAATTATTTCGAAGAGACAAGAAGATTTCATTGACAGGAAGAATTTGCAAAGTCACGTCAAAGAATGAGAAGTTTTCCTTCAGCATCTATTTCTCATGACCTCCACGTCTTCTGCGACTTTCTCTTCCTATTTGAAAAATATTTCCTCTTCCATCCCGATACCTCAAGAGGCGAAAGAAGAGAGCGAAGACAATCTCGCCAAAGCGCGAGAATGTTTTTCCCGGCACGGTCTGTAAAGCAAAGTCTCGTGAATATCAAGACTTGACGTCATAAGATGCAACATACACTGGGAGAGATAAAAAGTCAGTCAAATATCCGATATCGGATTAATCAGCATTCTTTCTCTTCTTCCCCGCTTACTCTGCCTTTGAAATCGGCCTCTTCCCTCCGTCCCGTGAAGCCTCTTCGCTGCTATGATGATTGATGAGGATCCAGATTTTTCCCAGACGTTGGTAACGATTAATCTCCAAGCGAACACTTGTCAGCCACGATTAATGCCTCGAACTCGCTAGCTGCTTCATGTCCGAGGCTGCTGCGGATTATTTGCTCGTGCATCGAAAACAGATGCAGCAGCGATGACGTATTCGCTCATATTTCATCTCTACATCCTTGAAAAACATCCTCCTCCTCTCTTCTGCTTCTTCATCATCCAAATTACAGCTCTGAACAACTTCTTCGCAGCAAAGAAGGAAAGAAGTTCGTCAATTCTTTCGTTTAAAGAACAAATCCCATTTCTCCGCCGCCAATCTGATTGAGGACTGGGTTGTAAGAGGAAAAGCTCGGTTATCATCAGAACAGTGATGAAGCTTGAGGAAAGAGGGAGAGAATTGCGCTCTGATAAGGAGATAGATCTGATGATGAAACATCCAGCAATACACGACTGCTGAAGAGACAGAGTGACTTACGAGGCAGATGATAAGATCAGATGATAACTCTGCTTTTCCCACTTGTCTGCGTTCTTCTCATCATTCTTCTGTTAGAGAGCTTGCCATCCGCCGAAGAGGATGTTAAGCAGTGGTCTTGTGTGCAGGAGAGATCCACATAATCTTCACGTTACAGAACTCTTCTTCCCAACTCCAATACACGTCCAGTGTGTTTCACCTTTGACCTCATTATCGACCCAGTGGGTCTTCCCCTTCACCTTTACATCTCTCCAGTGGATCTGACACGACCCCCAGGGGCGGAGGTGGCTCAGTCGGTAGCGCGCCAGGCTCGTAATCTGTAGTTCCCAGGTTCGAGTCCCAGATGGGTCAGCGTTGAGATTTATCTCCACAAAATTCCCCGCCCTGCCCACGGTCAGTAGGGGACACCGATGGACTAGGAAAGGCCGCCGTCCGTCGTATGGGACGTTAAGCCGTGGCCCCGTGTATGGAAGAGCCATACCCTGTGCACGTTAAAGAACACGCTGGATGGCCTTGACGGGAGGCTACCATCTGTCTCCCAACAGCTGTTCCAGTGGGTCCCCTCACCCAACCTTCTCTGATCCTTCGGGGTCCATGTGACCTGGCCATTTAGCCCATGATGTGCAAAAAAGTGCCGCTCAGAGGTAAAACAACCCAACCCTGACACGACCCCAACATCTTTCTAGCATGCTTCACTCTTGATCCTAGAATCTGCCACGTTTCGTTTTAAGCTTGGAGTTTTAGTGACTCGTAAAGCAGTGTTTGTCAAGAGCGTTTTTTTTTCATCTTTTAACAGTTGAATCAAAAATTCAAGAAAAAAAATGTACGTGAAGCATAAAAGGTTGAGAACCACTGGCTTAGACGAATAAAGATGTTATTCTTTAAGAAAGAAAAGAATTCCAGTCGCAACCATGCGAAAATATTAGTACACTCCGAGGAGCGTCTGTTGCGTGTCCCTCTTGCGAGACGATCTCGTAGATGCGGGAATGCTTAAAGGGATGTTGAAAAGAAGTCTTATGGTAAGGATCCTGAAATGGGAAAGCAGTGAAGGGTGTGCGAGAAATAACATCCTTCCACCTTTTTAGCGAAATGCTACTTCCCCTCCCCATTTCTGATGACCTCATTCCACACATTTCGTGGTCTTTGATTTGTTATTGTTGTTGCCATAGTTGTTATTCTTGTTGTTATTAACAACGACTACAATAATAATAATGGGGCGGGGATTGGCTGGTAATCTGCCGTCCTCAGAATCGACTCCCATCTGCTAAATGGGAAGTTAACCGTCGCTCAGTGTGCAGGAGAGCCATTCCATTTGTGATCGCGCCATTTAAGTCGCTGAACAGCAACACGTAAAGTGCTGCTCAGTTATTTTTATTGTTTTCTTCTGCCTGTTGCAGTAGATTCAAATTTTTAACCCTTACTATTTTGTTATTGTCATTGGATTGTTAGTTTGTTTCTATTATTTAGTTATTGGTGAGCTTTTGCTACACTTGTTCCCAGTAAGATATTTACCGATCTGTTACACTTTCCTAAGCACAAGGTTTTGATTGGATTGGGTTGTTTTACCTCTGAGCGGCACTTTTTTGCACACCATGAGCTAAATGGCCAGGTCACATGGACCCCGAAGGCTCAGAGAAGTTTGGGGGAGGGGACCCACTGGAACAGCTGTTGGGAGACAGATGGTAGCCTCCCGTCAAGGCCATCCAGCGTGTTCTTTAACGTGCACAGGGTATGGCTCTCCCGCACATGGGGCCACGGCTTTACGTCCCATCCGAAGGACGGCGGCCTTTCCAAGCCCATCGGTGTCCCCTACTGACCGTGGGCAGGGCGGGGAATTTTGCGGAGATAAATCTTAACGCTGACCTAGCTGGGACTCGAACCTGGGAACTACAGATTACGAGCCTGGCGCGCTACCGACTGAGCCACCCGCGCCCCCAAGGTTTTGGTCTCGGATCTGCACGATTAGTAGAAAAGCAATTCCTGTTATTGCTCACCCCCTTTCTCGTGGTTCGTGAACATTACGAGTATAGCTCATTGAGCGAAAAGAAAAAATCCCAAATGATCAGAATCCATGAGATAACATTTCCTCATGTAGAGCTTGGGGGGGGGGGGGGGGGCGGATAATTGGAGTTTAATTTATATTATGAATAACATAGTATATTTATTCATATATATTATGCTATCGGTGTTTTATATGAAAAGGATTTTTATATAAAGACATTTAATATTCATAAAAAAACAATTAAGTATTGTACTGGATCTCGATAATTTATTTTTTAAATGAATTTTATTATTCTCTTTTGAAAACAAAATATAGCATTTAAGTTATGAACACTGATAACTCCTCAAACAACAATAGCATAATATAGGATTGAATATACTATACTATCTTATTCATAATATAAATTACACCGATGGACCTCCTAAAGGGTCAGCGTTGAGATTTATCTCCGGAAAATTCCCCACCCTGCCCACGGTCAGTAGGGGACACCGATGGGCTTGGAAAGGCCGCCATCCGTCGAATGGGACTTTAAGCCGTGGTCCCGGTGCTGGAGAGCCATATCCCATGCACATTAAAGAACACGCTAGATGGCCTTGACGGGAGGCTACCATCTATCTCCCAACAGCTGTTCCAGTGGGTCCCTTCCCCCAACCTTCTCTGAACCTTCAGGGTCCATGTGACCTGGACATTTAGCCCATGGTGTGCAAAAAAAGTGCCGCTCAGAGATAAAACAACAGAACCCAACCCCCCTCCTAAAAAATGAGGGAAATAGATAAATGATTACCTCCCAAAGAGAAGCTACTGATGTAGGGATTATCAAGGACTACTCAAAATTACGCCCCCCCCCTTCCCTTTGGCTCCTCCCCCCCATTCAAAGGAAGAGGAAAATCTCATGAATCTTTTTTATGTGAAATGAAATTTTGCGACGTGGGTGTGTCATCTATTATATATTTGACAGAATTTAATCTGCTAGTCATATATAAAAAAAGATGCTCATTTAGTGAGACTCTTTGTCCCTATATTCTTAAGGCGTGCGAATATTTGTGCATATTTTGCGAAAAACAGCTCCCATTGAATCGAAATAATATCCCTTTCCGCGCCCCACCCCCCTTCCCTTATAACGGCTGTATGAAATAAAAATTTCTCTGCATGATAATTGAGGCCGCCTAATCTATTGCGTCGCATGTCAGCGCAACTCTCAGCCTAGTAATTACGGTAAGGGAGGAAAGGAAAGGAGAAATTGCGTCTTGCCGGAAACCTTGGAAGAGCCCCAGTTCTTGGGACAAAGGAAACGCCGTCTTGAAGGACGGATTTTTCTCACTCATTCATTCTCCGCATCATTTTGCCAATACTGCGATCTCGTCCTTTCCCAACCGCTACTAGTAATTTAGCAGTCGTAAAGCGCAGCTTCAGTCAGATCCGGGCACTTCATCCATCACGAATCAGTCACGGGATGGGGATTTGTGTGGCCAAGAAACACGTGGGAACACTCGCGGGCGTTGCTCTATTGCGGTTTTTCATTTTATCGTTAAACGTGCATTTAAAATTAAATCCAGAGGAAAAAGAAAATGCCTTTGGTGTGATCCATTTGGGAAATAATGCGACTGCAAAGAGCCTCTGAAGCTGCTTTCATTAGATCGGTTTCTGGCAATGTTTTCCTTTTGTTGAATTCACTCTATTTCGTTACTGGTAGGCAAAGATAAAAATCAAAATCTTTTCTGTTTGTTTGTTGGTTTACCTCTGAGCGGCACTTTTTTGCACACCTATGGGCTAAATGGCCAGGCCACAAGGACCCCGAAGGCTCAGAGAATGTTGGGAGAGGGGACCCACTGGAACAGCTGTTGGGAGACAGATGGTAGCCTCCCGTCAAGCCCATCCAGCGTGTTCTTTAACGTGCACAGGGTATGGCTCTCCCGCACACGGGGCCACGGCTTAACATCCCATCCGACGGACTGTGGCCATTCTCAAGCCCATCGGTGTTCCCTACCGACCGTGAGCAGGGCGGGGAGTTTTGCGAAGATAAATCTCAATGCTGACCTAGCTGGGACTCGAACCTGGGAACTACAGATTACGAGCCTGGCGCGCTACTGACTGAGTCCCACCCCCTCCCCGTTTTTTTTTTTTGTGGGTGTAAGAGCGGATATTAAAAAAACTATACTCGGAGTCAGTAATGCAATGAACTGAGGCATAATCAATAAGTGGTGGAAATTCTAATCACTTTCTACATTGAAATAAAAAAGGGAGCTGAGGACACAGCCGAGAACTTCACCGGCACCACCGCTTCTGGTAAACGCGCACCGGACACTGCCGGGCTCTAATCCCAGTTGTGGAAGTTTCTCTTTTCCTTCCTCCGTGCTCTGTCCTCAATGAAAGAGAGGTCACCAATCGTCTTGGAAGTGAAGATGCCCCTGGAAGGGGGCGGGGGTGGCTCAATCGGTAGCGCACCAGGCTCGTAATCTGTAGTTCCCAGGTTCGAGTCCCACCTGGGTCAGCGTTGAGATTTATCTCCGCAAAATTCCCCGCCCTGCCCACGGTCAGTAGGGGACACCGATGGGCTTGGAAAGGCAGCCGTCCGTCGGATGGGACGTTAAGCCGTGGCCCCGTATATGGGAGAGCCATACCCTGTGCACGTTAAAGAACACGCTGGATGGCCTTGACGGGAGGCTACCATCTGTCTCCCAACAGCTGTTCCAGTGGGTCCCCTCCCCCAACCTTCTCTGAGCCTTCGGGGTCCATGTGACCTGGCCATTTAGCCCATGGTGTGCAAAAAAGTGCCGCTCAGAGGTAAAACAACCCAACCCTGACACGACCCCAACATCTTTCTAGCATGCTTCACTCTTGATCCTAGCATCTGCCACGTTTCGTTTTAAACTTGGAGTTTTAGTGACTCGTAAAGCAGTGTTTGTCAAGAGCGTTTTTTTTTCATCTTTTAACAGTTGAATCAAAAATTCAAGAAAAAAAATGTACGTGAAGCATAAAAGGTTGAGAACCACTGGCTTAGACGAATAAAGATGTTATTCTTTAAAAAAGAAAAGAATTCCAGTCGCAACCATGCGAAAATATTAGTACACTCCGAGGAGCGTCTGTTGCGTGTCCCTCTTGCGAGACGATCTCGTAGATGCGGGAATGCTTAAAGGGATGTTGAAAAGAAGTCTTATGGTAAGGATCCTGAAATGGGAAAGCAGTGAAGGGTGTGCGAGAAATAACATCCTTCCACCTTTTTAGCGAAATGCTTCTTCCCCTCCCCATTTCTGATGACCTCATTCCACACATTTCGTGGTCTTTGATTTGTTATTGTTGTTGCCATAGTTGTTATTAACAACGACTACAATAATAATAATGGGGCGGGGATTGGCTGGTAATCTGCCGTCCTCAGAATCGACTCCCATCTGCTAAATGGGAAGTTAACCGTCGCTCAGTGTGCAGGAGAGCCATTCCATTTGTGATCGCGCCATTTAAGTCGCTGAACAACAACACGCAAAGTGCTGCTCAGTTATTTTTATTGTTTTCTTCTGCCTGTTGCAGTAGATTCAAATTTTTAACCCTTACTATTTTGTTATTGTCATTGGATTGTTAGTTTGTTTCTATTATTTAGTTATTGGTGAGCTTTTGCTACACTTGTTCCCAGTAAGATATTTACCGATCTGTTACACTTTCCTAAGCACAAGGTTTTGATTGGGTTGGGTTGTTTTACCTCTGAGCGGCACTTTTTTGCACATCATGAGCTAAATGGCCAGGTCACATGGGCTCCGAAGGCTCAGAGAAGGTTGGGGGAGGGGACCCACTGGAACAGCTGTTGGTAGCCTCCCGTCAAGGCAGCTGTTGGGAGACAGATGGTAGCCTCCCGTCAAGGCCATTCAGCGTGTTCTTTAACGTTCACAGGGTATGGCTCTCCCGCACACGGGGCCACGGCTTAACGTCACGATTAGTAGAAAAGCAATTCCTGTTATTGCTCACCCACTTTCTCGTGGTTCGTGAACATTACGAGTATAGCTCATTGAGCGAAAAATAGAAAAAAAAAATCCCAAATGATCAGAATCCATGAAATAACATTTCCTCATGTAGAACTTTGGGGGGGGGGGGGGATAATTGGAGTTTAATTTATATTATGAATAACATAGTATATTTATTCATATATATTATGCTATCGGTGTTTTATATGAAAAGGATTTTTATATAAAGACATTTAATATTCATAAAAAAACAATTAAGTATTGTACTGGATCTCGATAATTTATTTTTTAAATGAATTTTATTATTCTCTTTTGAAAACAAAATATAGCATTTAAG
The DNA here is from genome assembly GCA_038380435.1 of Ryuthela nishihirai. Lineage (NCBI taxonomy): Eukaryota > Metazoa > Arthropoda > Arachnida > Araneae > Heptathelidae > Ryuthela > Ryuthela nishihirai. The sequence continues at coordinate 63,961,761 of JAWZYU010000019.1, read as the reverse complement.
TTATGAACACTGATAACTCCTCAAACAACAATAGCATAATATAGGATTGAATATACTATACTATCTTATTCATAATATAAATTACACCGATGGACCTCCTAAAGGGTCAGCGTTGAGATTTATCTCCGGAAAATTCCCCACCCTGCCCACGGTCAGTAGGGGACACCGATGGGCTTGGAAAGGCCGCCATCCGGCCTTCCAAGGGACTTTAAGCCGTGGTCCCGGTGCTGGAGAGCCTATCCCATGCACATTAAAGAACACGCTGGATGGCCTTGACGGGAGGCTACCATCTATCTCCCAACAGCTGTTCCAGTGGGTCCCTTCCCCCAACCTTCTCTGAACCTTCAGGGTCCATGTGACCTGGACATTTAGCCCATGGTGTGCAAAAAAAGTGCCGCTCAGAGATAAAACAACAGAACCCAACCCCTCTCCTAAAAAATGAGGGAAATAGATAAATGATTACCTCCCAAAGGGAAGCTATTGATGTAGGGATTATCAAGGACTACTCAAAATTACGCCCCCCCCCCCTCCCTTTGGATCCTCCCCCCCATTCAAAGGAAGAGGAAAATCTCATGAATCTTTTTTATGTGAAATGAAATTTTGCGACGTGGGTGTGTCATCTATTATATATTTGACAGAATTTAATCTGCTAGTCATATATAAAAAAAGATGCTCATTTTGTGAGACTCTTTGTCCCTATATTCTTAAGGCGTGCGAATATTTGTGCATATTTTGCGAAAAACAGCTCCCATTGAATCGAAATAATATCCCTCTCCGCGCCCCACCCCCCTTCCCTTATAACGGCTGTATGAAATAAAAATTTCTCTGCATGATAATTGAGGCCGCCTAATCTATTGCGCCGCATGTCAGCGCAACTCTCAGCCTAGTAATTACGGTAAGGGAGAAGAGGAAAGGAGAAATTGCGTCTTGCCGGAAACCTTGGAAGAGCCCCAGTTCTTGGGACAAAGGAAACGCCGTCTTGAAGGACGGATTTTTCTCACTCATTCATTCTCCGCATCATTTTGCCAATACTGCGATCTCGTCCTTTCCCAACCGCTACTAGTAATTTAGCAGTCGTAAAGCGCAGCTTCAGTCAGATCCGGGCACTTCATCCATCACGAATCAGTCACGGGATGGGGATTTGTGTGGCCAAGAAACACGTGGGAACACTCGCGGGCGTTGCTCTATTGCGGTTTTTCATTTTATCGTTAAACGTGCATTTAAAATTAAATCCAGAGGAAAAAGAAAATGCCTTTGGTGTGATCCATTTGGGAAATAATGCGACTGCAAAGAGCCTCTGAAGCTGCTTTCATTAGATCGGTTTCTGGCAATGTTTTCCTTTTGTTGAATTCACTCTATTTCGTTACTGGTAGGCAAAGATAAAAATCAAAATCTTTTCTGTTTGTTTGTTGGTTTACCTCTGAGCGGCACTTTTTTGCACACCTATGGGCTAAATGGCCAGGCCACAAGGACCCCGAAGGCTCAGAGAATGTTGGGAGAGGGGACCCACTGGAACAGCTGTTGGGAGACAGATGGTAGCCTCCCGTCAAGCCCATCCAGCGTGTTCTTTAACGTGCACAGGGTATGGCTCTCCCGCACACGGGGCCACGGCTTAACATCCCATCCGACGGACTGTGGCCATTCTCAAGCCCATCGGTGTTCCCTACCGACCGTGAGCAGGGCGGGGAGTTTTGCGAAGATAAATCTCAATGCTGACCTAGCTGGGACTCGAACCTGGGAACTACAGATTACGAGCCTGGCGCGCTACTGACTGAGTCCCACCCCCTCCCCGTTTTTTTTTTTTTGTGGGTGTAAGAGCGGATATTAAAAAAACTATACTCGGAGTCAGTAATGCAATGAACTGAGGCATAATCAATAAGTGGTGGAAATTCTAATCACTTTCTACATTGAAATAAAAAAGGGAGCTGAGGACACAGCCGAGAACTTCACCGGCACCACCGCTTCTGGTAAACGCGCACCGGACACTGCCGGGCTCTAATCCCAGTTGTGGAAGTTTCTCTTTTCCTTCCTCCGTGCTCTGTCCTCAATGAAAGAGAGGTCACCAATCGTCTTGGAAGTGAAGATGCCCCTGGAAGGGGGCGGGGGTGGCTCAATCGGTAGCGCACCAGGCTCGTAATCTGTAGTTCCCAGGTTCGAGTCCCACCTGGGTCAGCGTTGAGATTTATCTCCGCAAAATTCCCCCGCCCTGCCCACGGTCAGTAGGGGACACCGATGGGCTTGGAAAGGCAGCCGTCCGTCGGATGGGACGTTAAGCCGTGGCCCCGTATATGGGAGAGCCATACCCTGTGCACGTTAAAGAACACGCTGGATGGCCTTGACGGGAGGCTACCATCTGTCTCCCAACAGCTGTTCCAGTGGGTCCCCTCCCCCAACCTTCTCTGAGCCTTCGGGGTCCATGTGACCTGGCCATTTAGCCCATGGTGTGCAAAAAAGTGCCGCTGAGAGGTAAAACAACCCAACGTTAAAGAACACGCTGGATGGCCTTGACGGGAGGCTACCATCTGTCTCCCAACAGCTGTTCCAGTGGGTCCCCTCCCCCAACCTTCTCTGAGCCTTCGGGGGTTCATGTGACCTGGCCATTTAGCCCATGGTGTGCAAAAAAGTGCCGCTTAGAGGTAAAACAACCCAACCCAAGCCCCTGGAGGACATTTCTATCTCACACCAACAGTTGCTCAATGAATTGCTTCTTTAACCCTGTCCTCAGCTTGAGGGGTCCTTGTCACCTGTCCATTTAGATCGTTATATGTGGAAAAGAGTACGGACTACTCCTAAAAGGATTCAACACTCTGAAGTAGGAGTCGCGGGAAAGGGTCTGCGGAATATTCCACTCTCCCGAAGAAATAGGGAGAGAGGGATGTATCCACTTGAGTTGGAAAAAGGGAATCGCTGACTCATCGTCATCTTGATTCGATGCCATTGACTCCTTCTTCGCCTGATCACGAGATCGAAGGCAATGTCGAAAGGAAAACCAACAGAAAATCACGTGAGGCTTTGGGGGAGGACAATGGGGGAGGGAGTCAATGGCGCTCTTTGTGTGGCTCCACCTGTAGCTGCTGATACAAGTTGGTGGGTGTCGGCTGTCTTACGCCATCTGACGTCAGCAATAAAAGAAAGTGTCTAATACTCTCATTTAGAAGTCAACCATGAGCTTTTTTTTTATGTGAAAAGTAATTATCGTCTGTATACAATTATCATTGATATTGTTTTGTAATATTATTTATCTAGTTAAGTTTGAAGGCTTTATATTTCATTTGTATTCGTATTTAAGAAATTGTGATATATGTTTTCTCTCTGCTGAGGTCTTGCCTTCCTCACAGACGTATTCTCTGTGACGTATTAAATCGACATGTAGGTGTTGCCAGCAGTTGCTTGAGGGATAGTTATTTTTTTTATTAATATTATTCTAATATCCTTTAAGGGGTGGGAGTGGCTAGTCGGTAGCGAGCCAGGCTCGTAATCTGTAGTTACCAGGTTCGAATCCCAGCTGGGTCAGCGTTGAGATTTACCTCCGCAGAATTCCCCGCCATGCCCACGGTCAGTAGGGGACACCGATGGGCTTGGAAAGGCCGCCGTCCGTCGGATGGAACGTTAAGCCGTGGCCCCGTGTGCGGGAGAGCCATACCCTGTGCACGTTAAAGAACACGCTAGATGGCCTTGACGGGAGGCTACCATCTGTCTCCCAACAGCTGTTCCAGTGGGTCCCCTCCCCCAAACTTCTCTGGCCTTCGGGGTCCATGTGACCTGGCCATTTAGTCCGTGGTTTGCAAAAAAAAGTGCCGCTCAGAGGTAAAACAATCCAATCCAAACCCTAATATCCTTTAAGCCTTGTACAACCAAGTTTTACTCTAGAGAAAGAGGTTGGATGGACTTGACGGGAGGCTTCTTTTTGAACCCTCGAGGATCCAAACAGCTGTCCAATGCATCCTTAACCTTCATCACTAACAGAATGGTTAAATGACTCGATTCCTGGCAATCTAGTCATTCAGCCCTCAGAGGTAAGACAACCATTTCGAGAAGAAAAAAACTTGTTCAACAAAACCTTGAATTGCACCGAATGCAGACTCGAATTTCTAGGAAGCAAATTAAGGACGGGGAAAAAAAACTCTCTCCTCTTCGAAACGGACGCCATTTCGCTTTCGTCTGCAGCAGCAGCAGCCAGATTCCTTCCGATTTGATATCACGAGCAGGTGACTCATGGCGAGGGGCGTCCTTCGTCACGTGAGCCTGAAAACGTGTCATGTTGAATGTGTTACGGGCGTGACTCTCGATGTCAGGCCGGGGAGAGTCTACAACGGGTTGGGGGTTGTTTTTTGGCGAAACAACGATCGCGAGGTGTTTGTCTCTTGTCACCCTCCCAACGCCCAACACTTCGCTCGGGTTTTGCATCATCAGCAACAACAATGACTCGGGGTCGAGGCTTCATTTGCATTGTTGCGCAGCGGAGTTTGCCTCGTGCAGACAAGATCTCTGGCTCTGTGGATCCGAGACCGCTGATGGCGCAAGGTTAGAGCAGCTGGCCTCGCGCCAAAAGATCGAATGTAACGGTACAAAGGAAATGGCTTTTGGCGCGAAACAGAAGAGAAACGGTTGTGTAACGGTTACGAGACAAAGGCGTTTGCATGTAAGAGAAACGTAATCATCCCGCACCAAATGACATGTTGTCCGTTGCAAAAGAAGATCAAGAAAGAGGAATTTTTGCGTCATTTCCTCATCCGTTGGAATTAACAACTCTTTCCTCAAATGAGGCAGACGGAAAGGATTGCCGAATTTTTATTGTGAGCTCTGAAGGGCCCTTCTTTTTTTTGGTCTCGAAGATCTAAAAAGCCAAGTCACAAAATCCCCCGTTCATCTACAACATTGCAGAGCTCTTACTCTCGTTCTAAGAGACCACCTGCCTTAGCGATCGGGTCCCTACTGACCGTGGCAGGTCGGGGAATTTGCGGAGATAAATCTCGAACGCTGACCCAGGGCTGCTGGGTCAGCGTTGAGATTTATCTCCGCAAAATTCCCCGCCCTGCCCACGGTCAGTAGGGGACACCGATGGGCTTGGAAAGGCCGCCGTCCGTCGGATGGGACGTTAAGCCGTGGTCCCGTGTACGGGAGAGCCATACCCTGTGCACATTAAAGAACACGCTGGATGGCCTTGACGGGAGGCTACCATCTGTCTCCCAACAGCTGTTCCAGTGGGTCCCCTCCCCCAACCTTCTCTGAGCCTTCGGGGTCCATGTGACCTGGCCATTTAGCCCATGGTGTGCAAAAAAGTGCCGCTGAGAGGTAAAACAACCCAACGTTAAAGAACACGCTGGATGGCCTTGACGGGAGGCTACCATCTGTCTCCCAACAGCTGTTCCAGTGGGTCCCCTCCCCCAACCTTCTCTGAGCCTTCGGGGGTTCATGTGACCTGGCCATTTAGCCCATGGTGTGCAAAAAAGTGCCACTCAGACGTAAAACAACCCAAAAACAACCCTCCCCAGTACAGTAGCTGAAATAAACGTGACCTGGCAACCTTCGTGTCACGTGAGACGAAGGTTGCCAGGTCACCAATTTCTGAAAGAAATCGTTGTCAGATATTTTTTATGAATTCTGTAATCAACCATGGTGTTTGGATATTTTTTTTTACTGTACACTGTTTACGAAAACCTAAATTTAAGTTTGCATTAAATTTAAGTTGTATCATAATAATACATAAGTTGTATCATAATTAATGGTATTTATATATATTTAAGTTGTATCATAATAATAAACATTAAAAAAAAAGATCATGTTCCGGAGAATACTTTGAGAAGCCAATAGGAGTGCTTGAGGGAGTATTTTCTTTTTATCAGTATGATACTGGAGAGTCTGAGGGAAGCAAGCACAAAGGCACACTACATGAGGGAGAAAATAGATGGCGCCTTATTCGGGACTCCTAAACCATTCTCTTTGCTTCGTATTCAAACGATCTAATCCCTCGGGCACTGGGACGGTCTCGGAATTCTGTAACAACAAAAGCAACTACGTCTGTGTGTCTGTGTCTGCGGAAACTCTTTAGAAAAATAAACAAAGAATCTGAAATTTTGGCAGAGGAGTAGCCTTGGTGTTGAAAGAAAACTATGTTCTTTAGGAAAATGACGTCTGCTTGAAGATGTGTGTGTTTTTTTTAAAGAAAAATATGCCTACATCTTCTGCAACTTCGTAAAATTGTAGCATCTGTATCTTTCAATTAGAGAAGGTTTTTTTTTTATTGGCACCTCTTTCTTTCTGCAATCTGATTGGGGGGGGGGGGGAGGGAATATTTTTGAAACAATCACTTCCCCAGCTTCTAATATAATAATTTAAAGAAAACTCATTCGAGCGAAATTTAAAAGTTTAAATAATTTAGTGTTAGCACGATTTTTTACTTACATAACTTAAATAGGAAAAAATTAAGTTATTGGACATTAGATTTCCATTTTTAACTTTTCATCAGTGTGTAGCCCCCGGGTAAGGCATGGCTGTTGTGTCGTTTTTCTGCTGAGGTCCTGCCATCCTCTCAGACCTTCTACTATGGCATATAAACTGGCAGGCTCCTGTCAGACCTCTGTGGCAAGCAGCTGCTTGAGGGGGTATTTTTTTTTATTATTATACCTAAACACTATACGACTTTTACTTCCTGTATAAATACAATTTCTTTTCCAATTACAGTTATATTTTATGAAAGCTAACCTTGAATCTGCTCCCTGGGATTCCTAAATTGGATGCAGTGGCGTACTCAAGAGGTTACAATCCCTTCAGAGAAAAAAGTCCTGTATAATATCATATACGAGTTTCCCAAGGCCATCTTCGAAAAACAGATATTCGAGTAGGTTACATGACAATTGAAAATGTCAAAAGCCACCCCATTGGAAGTTTCTGGGTATGCTCTACTCATGAACGTACCCAGGGGGCCCGGATTCCCCCATCCGAAAATCTGGTCGTCTTATGCGAAATATCAGATTTGTGTACCTGCTTTGAAATCCAAAACAATTGTCCTTGCATAATTTTATTTTAACCCCATAGTATATGTCCGATAGTAAAAATAGATTTAAAAAGCAACTATAAAATTCTATTCCATATGGAATATCATTTTAACCTTTCCTGTCAGAGGGAATATTTTAGTAAATGAGAAACTCGACTCAAGTCTTATTCTCAGATCTCCCCCCCAACAACTTGAAACTAAATTTTCGAACCCACCCCGAGATTAAATACTTGGACACTCCCACACACACTCACACACCGGACACCCCCCCCACACACACTCACACACTGGAACCCCCCCACTCACACACACTCACCCCCACACACACACACTCTCACACCCCGGACACCCCCCACACACTCGCACACCGAAAACCACACTCTCACACACCGAAAGCCCCACACACTCTCACACACCGGACACCCCACACACACTCACACACCGGACCCACGAACACATACACTCATACACCGGACACTCCCCCCCACATACACACACTCATCCACCGGACACCCCACACACTAACTATCACACCAAAACTAAATCCTAGGTACGTCCCTGATGCTACTTTAAAAAACGTCAGAATGAATTGAAGGGAAATCAACTGAATATTTTTGACCCATCCTTATACCACGTGATGCTCCTCTTTCTTCGGTGTCCTTCTTCATCTCCTGTCGCTGAAAGGCTGAACACTTCTATCTGCTTCTAGCTCGGAACACGTTAATCATTGTGAGAGTTCCACTGAAAACGTTCTTTGACTCTTAAAAAAAATATTCTCGTGCAATGTCAGTCAACCTGCTGAGAGAGTCCACTGATCTCTGGGAGCGAATGTTACAGAGAGAGCAAAAATTAACGACACATAGGGGAAAAAAAACATTCCTCTGCCACCCACCGCAATTCGAAATCTGACGCGAAATAAATGTTGCCTTAAGAATCCCCGGCGAGAGAAAAAGAGTCGAGCCCAGCAATCCCAAGAAAGGTTCGTTGACTCTGAACATCTTTAGCTCTTCATCACCGCCCCCCCCCCCTCGCAAGTGTCTCCCTCTATGCCACTCTTTGATGCCCATCCCCCATACACACACACTCTGCCATGTCTCTCAGATGGATAAGCAGAACAAAAAACGACTCCTTCCTCCGCCACACACGGAAGAAATCTAACTCTTTAATGATGGATGGATGGCCAACCTCCACCACCATCCACGCACGACCTTTCCTCCTGCTCCTCCTGAACCCTTCCACTCCCCAAAAATTAAATAAATAAACGATATCTTTGGCAGACATCTTGGATCATTAGTGACTCACTTCTTCCCATCCCCTCGTAATAGGCATCACTTTGTTAGTAACGTGGGGAGAATGAGGGATGAGGAGGGGGGAGGAAAGCGAATTCCCTCTTCCGCTTCTCTCGCCTTCTCTTGCATGAGGGATGGACGAAGTCATTGACTGAGTCGCAGCGGCGCTGTCGTCGTCTTCTTCCTCTGCATCCCACAGCTCAGCCTCTATTGGCAATGAAACTGTTCAAACGATGCTCTTTCAGTGTCGCGATGATTGCCTAGAATTGGGACTGGGGTCTTTTCCTTTTTCTTCCCCCCCTCTCCCAACCTCCTCTCTTCTTATCTTTCCTTTGTGTTGACCTTCCCCCTGTCTCTCCCCCTGCCCCTTCCCCAGGGACAGGCAATGGTCACGGGATTGAACACGTAATTGGGACAGTCTCAGGAACAAATAGTCTGGCAAATAGTGATTGGTCCTTCGTTTTTTTTTCGAGTCAGACTCTAACAGCGGATGAACATGGAATAGAAATAACATCCAAGGGAAGCTCTCCTTAATGCGACTCTCCTTTGAGGAGACCTCAACAGGGGAGACTGCCTCTCCTTATCTGCTGCTCGTGCTAAAAGCACGGCCATCGTATTCTTTAGTTTTGGCAATAGTGGAACATAAAAGATAAGATTTTCTGTTTTTAGCTCGTTTTAAAACAACTAAAAAAGAAAATCACGACGAGAAACATTTCCCCTTTCCTCCCATCAGTCTTCCCAGATCTGTCGGAATGCCTCTTGTGAACAAAAGCGCGTGAATGACCTCAATGCTGGATGGATCAGGTGGGTGACACTCGAACCCGGACACATCTTTTTGATTAAGAGCTCTTTTGCGCGCTTCCCGATGATATCAGATGAGAAGCAAAACAACAATGGAAAACGAAACGAAAGAAAAGAAGGGATCCGAAGAATGTAAGCAGAACGTGCTAAAAAATATGGAAAGGTGAATCAATAATGTGGACTTCTATTTCTTCGGAGTTACGTGAAACGATAAAAAAAGACGACTGAATTGGCTCAATTGGAAAGTTTTCTCCTTCCGTAGATCTCTTTTATCAATCAGCAAGCGATAAAAGTGGCCAGTGAGAGGAGGTAAACAATCGCTGCATTGTATCGAGGGGGGGGGGATTTTGGTTTCCCTCTCCTTTCAGAAGAAGGAGGAGGAGAGATAGATCCTCTCTGAACGAAGAGCAACGGAGCGAATGATGAGGCAGCGATGCTTGACTCATCAAAGATCTGTTCGTTGACTCCTCTTCGTCTTCTTAGAGGCAAAGAAGATGCTTTCTTTCCTATTTTGGCCGCAGGGAATTTGGGGAAGAACTCCGTCACGAAGCCGAGGATTTGGAAGCAGACGCACTGCCATGACCAAATTAAAACGTTCCACCTGATGCTCCACCTCCACGTCAATTCCGGTCGACTCTCTCAACAGGTGAGAGGGGCGGGGGGGGGGGGGGACTGAGTGCAGAAGATTCCTCCCCCTCCCCCGCCTCTTCGCTCTTTTGAGGTTAGGGTCACTTTTCGCATTCTTGTCCAGCTCGTGGCGAAAGAGGAGGGGGGTGGGGAATTCCACTCTGGGCGATGACTTTGGCAATGACAAATCGGAGAAGACTGAAGAAAGAGAAGGGGGGGGGGGTATCGTGGGAAACTGGAGTGGGAAAGGGAAGAGGAAAAGGGTTGATGCTTTCGCTGCGCACCATCTCGAGGAGCAATTCTCAGAAGCTACTTAATATTGCTTGAGTGCTGTTTTCAGGAGTAATAGATGTTCGTTGGTGGAACATAATTCTCTTAATGTGCTTCTCCCAATTGGTCGAGTGCTTCAAAGCAATAAATGGCTCTTGAGTATGGTCTTTAGATGTTCTAGGACCACGAGGGACACGAAGCAAAGAAAAAAAAAATGGTGCAAAGGAATTCTTTCTTATCGTTTTTGCGTTTAATTTTAGTTCAATTTTCTTAGTTTGAATCTTATGTAGTCTGTAGGAGCAAATGCTCACTGCGAATGAAAACTAGAAAAATATCTTATCGTCTTTGGCGAATATGGAGTGCTCATTTTCAAATAAAAAAGTGTTTTTTTAGTTTCCCGCCGTGGTAATTCGAACTAATGAATGATTGGGAAAATGCAAACAGTAATGGTTTTAAATACCTTTAAAAAAGTAAATACCCCCTCAAGCAGCTGCTTGCCACAGAGGTCTGAGAGGAGCCTGCCAGTTTATATGCCATAGTAGAAGGTCTGAGAGGATGGCAGGACCTCAGCAGAAAAACGACACATACATCCATGTCTTATTCGGGGCTCGAACCCAGGTCCGTAGATCAGTAGCCAAGCGTGCTAACCACTCGGCCAAATTTTAAATTCATCTTTTTAAAAAAGAAGTTGCTTTTTTTCATCTCCCTGGGAATAAGGGTACAAATCATTGCTGCCAATGTAAACTTCTTAGCCATGACACTATCGCCACCTACCACAAAAAAATTCTAATTTCTAGCATAAATAGATCGTCTGCAATACTCGATAAAAGTTTTTCATTTTCAAAAAATTTCCGCTGTTAGAGGGCGCTATTGAAACTACTGGGAGATTCGCAAAATGCGAATCCTAATATCCATCATCTTCTATCCAACTCAATAATCTTTAATTTATCCAGTGTTGGCTACTGAGCTTCTAAATAGTGGGGGAGGAGGGCACTGTTGGGTTGGGTTGTTTTACCTCTGAGCGGCACTTTTTTGCACACCATGGGCTAAATCACATGGACCCCGAAGGCTCAGAGAAGGTTGGGGGAGGGGACTCACTGGAACAGCTGTTGGGAGACAGATGGTAGCCTCCCGTCAAGGCCATCCAGCGTGTTCTTTACCGTGCACAGGGTATGGCTCTCCCGCACACGGGGCCACGGCTTAACGTCCCACCCGACGGACTGCGGCCTTTACCAAGCCCATCGGTGTCCCCTACTGACCGTGGGCAGGGCGGGGAATTTTGCGGAGATAAAACTCAACGCTGGTCCAGCTGGGACTCGAACCTGGGAACTACTGATTACGAGCCTGGCGCGCTACCGACTGAGCCACCCCCGTCCTCCAGGAGAGCACTGTATTTTTTACATGCAGAGAAACCAACTTGCAAGTTCGGTGATGGTTCAGAATCAGGGTGCCCATTTCTGCACACTCGGGGTACTGGGCGCCCTTTAGCAAGGAAAGAGTTGCCCACCGCATCGTAAGGAGTAGAGTTAATTTTTAATAGGTAGTGTTTTTTTTCCCACAAAAAATTGTTAGATTTGTTTACCTGAAAAATAGAAATGTGTTTAACACTTTAAGAGCCAATTAAATGGCTTATTTTCAGTTGTTTACTAGTGATGGCATCCCCTTTATTGCTTTATATTCAAACGTCAATAAAAATTGCATAACCCTGCAAAGAAATCCTAAATTGTAAGTAGCCCGCATTGCGGAAAAGTTTGGGCAACCCTGACTCAGATGGCAGTGCGTAATCTGCCATTTGCTCTGTTGAGCCCCAACTGGGCTTCGACTGGGATTTTCTCCAGTTGCCCGATTTATGTTATATGAGTTTCTTTATAAATATCGATGTTCAAAAGCAGAAGGGACTGCATACACCAAATGTTTTCACTTTGCGTGTGTGTGTGTGTGTATATATACATAATTTATTCATTTATGATATATGTTATATCGTTTTTCATACCTGTCGTATCCAAATTTCGCTCAAGGTGAAATTGTCAAAATATTGTATTGCTCCCAATTTTCCCAGTTTTATCCCCTGCATCTCGTGTTGCGCTAAATACTCAAGTCCCGACCAATAAAAAAGAAAACTGGTTCTAATATAAAAACTGTTTATATTTTTATGCTTATTCAGTTGTAGAGTGGAAGTCAGAGTCATGGGGCTTATTAATATCAACCGAAATTTGCTATTGATACTAGACTAGTGGACTTCTAAACAAGAGAGTTAATAAATCTGAACGGGCCCTCCTGTGTAGGTATTTGGCCATTTCACCACTTCGATTTTTTGTCGAAATCATTTTTATTGTTCTAAGGATACACCTGTCGTAAAATCCGCAAAATTTTCCCGCCCTGCCCACGGTCAGTAGGGGACATCGATGGGCTTGGAAAGGCCACCGTCCGTCGAATGGGACGTTAAGCCGTGGCCCCGTGTGCGGGAGAGCCATACCCTGTGCGCGTTAAAGAACACGCTGGATGGCCTTGATGGGAGGCTACCATCTGTCTCCCAACAACTGTTCCAGTGGGTCCCCTCCCCCAACCTTCTCTGAGCCTTCGGGGTCCTTGTGACCTGGCCATTTAACCCACGGTATGCAAAAAAGTGCAGCTCAGACGTAAAACAACCCAACAACCCTGTCGTAAATATAAAGCTGAAATTTTAAGAATAAAATATACACACTACTACTACTTGGGATTTGAGTTGGTGTAAGTTCATGAATATGACAGGCTCGGTGCGATTAGAATGCAATTTCCTAATCCACGATCTCTGACCTTAATGGAACAGGAATATTTTTCTTTTTAATTTTTCATTTTTCACGGTCCTTTTTTATGTAACAAGTCACCGCCGGAAATGGTTACACCAGCAACGAAATGAATATTGACCGGAAGCGATCGTTGTTTGGCAGACTAGGCACTCTGGTCACCGATGATCTTTAAAGGAACTGAAGTGACATTAAGGCGCATGCGTCGGAGGGTTCTTTTTAACGAGGGAACAGAATCCGTCCCTCGAGACGATCAGTGGGAGAAATCGATCCTCGCCACCAATCCTCTTCGATCCGAGACAGCGATTGGCGCTTTCATATCCTCTAATGCCAGCGAACAAATTCCGTTAGAGAATCAATGCAGCAGAGAAAGAAGTGGACGACCAAAGTCAGAGAGGAATCCATCTGGGATATCCTCTTTTTCTTGTTCTCTTCTTCGGATCAATTCTCTTTCTGATCCATTAGTCGCATTTTCGATGGGAGCGCTCTTCTCTAATACAATTCTGATGATGGCGATCGATGATGAAAACTGATTCTGATGATGGTGATGAAAACTTCACTCCAGATCACTCAGAGAGAAACGGATGAATCTCTTCCCTCGCTCACAACGGATAGGAGGGGCGGGGGTGACTCAGTCGGTAGCGCAATCTGTAGTTCCCAGGTTCGAGTCCCAGCTGGGTTAGGGTTGAGATTTATCTCGGCAAAATTCCCCGCCCTGCCCACGGTCAGTAGGGGACACCGATGGGCTTGAGAATGGCCGCCGTCCGTCGGATGGGACGTTAAGCCGTGGCCCCATGTGCGGGAGAGCCATACCCTGTGCACGTTAAAGAACATGCTGGATGGCCTTGACGGGAGGCTACCATCTGTCTCCCAACAGCTGTTCCAGTGGGTCCCCTCCCCCAACCTTCTCTGAGCCTTCGGGGTTCTTGTGACCTGGCCATTTCAAATTCAAATTTATTTTCAGTAAGTATTATCTATAATTATATTACATAAAAAAATCCCACTATGCCGAAGCTTATCAGCGGGAATGTACATATATGTTTTTACAGATATGATCTAGATTGCCTCAGTAGTACGAAAAATGAAGGAGAGAAAAAAGGAATGTGCAAAAAGTGTCACTCAGAGGTATAACAACCCAACCCGGTTCAATACAGTCCTTACCTCTCCCAACCGGAAGGAGATGTTTACGTTTCTTTTCTGCTGAGGAGGCGTTGTCGTCTGCTGAATCTTCTCTATGACGAATTTCACTGTTAGAAAGAGAGCGAAATGCACGGGCGCAGAGGGCGCACCGAGCGCCTCTTTGGGTTGTCTTTCAATGAAAAGAAAAAAGAGCCCCAAGGGTAAACAAGAGGCCTCGTTGTTAGCAATCCATATTAAGTGGACGTAAGGCCAACATTTTCTATTTCTAATTGTCGAGAATTCCTGTTTACGAATAAGTTGTTAAATGAATTCTGTGATATTCTGCTGTTCAGGGAAAATTTCTTGCTTTATTTTGAATATATATTTAGGTGAATACAAATGGTTTTCTTTATTACCTGTTTGAATCCGTGTTTTTAATTAAGCACGCATTGTATTAATATACCAGCATGCAAAAGTATTAGATTGTTTATGATGGGTATTGTGACTTAATTTTCACGAAAAAGAAAATTTATCTCTAAAAATATAGGGGGCGGGGGTGGCTCAGTCGGTAGCGCGTCAGGCTCGTAATCTGTAGTTCCCAGGTTCGAGTCCCAGCTGGGTCAGTGTTGAGATTTATCTCCGCAAAATTCCCGCCCTGCCCACGGTCAGTAGGGGATACCGATGGGCTTGGAAAGGACGCCGTCCGTCGGATGGGACGTTAAGCCGTGGCCCCATGTGTGGGAGAGACATACCCTCTGCACGTTAAAGAACACGCTGGATGACCTTGACGGGAGGCTACCATCTGTCTCCCAACCTTCTCTGAGCCTTCGGGGTCCATGTGACCTGGCCATTTAGCCCATGGTGTGCAAAAAAGTGCCGCTCAAAAGTAAAACAACCCAACCCAACTCTAAAAATATAGACAAATAAGAAATAAAACACTGTATTTTCGGAGTAGGAAGATACAAGACATAGTTTGCAAACAGAAGGGGGCAAGCATGAAAAGATATCAAAGCGTGAAGCTCTCCTAACAACGTCAGATCAAACCGAAGACGATTATTTCTTCCCCCGTCGCTCTCCCCCCAGATAAGACGACGACTGACGCTTTTCTTTCTCAGAATTGCATCGAGTAAACGCTTCTTGCAAGCAGACGGTGTAATTCATCAGCGACATTTCCTGGAAGAGGAAGTAATTTTTTGGCACTATTGCATCAGGTGATGCTGATTATTCAATTTCTTTCTTCGTCTGACTTCTGCTGAGGCGGATGTTTTATCGCTTTATTTGTTGAACAACGTGTTCATTGTTCTGCTGATAAAGATCCCAAGGGCCAATTGGATAACCAGGAATTCGAAAGGCGAGGGTCTATCTTTTGACACTGCCCAAAGTGGAAATCGCAAAGGAAGTGACGTATACGCCCGAAACTGAGAGGACGGAAGCTGTGAGGGTAGACGTGCAAATGATCAAAAAACGGAACGCGGGAACGCAAGGCACCTGCATTTAGTGCAGATTCATCAGTGCATAGTAAGCCCACCTTGGGCGGTAATACAGTCGCTCAAAAAAGTAACCGAACACTATGGTTGATTGCAGAATTCAAGAAAAAATATCTGGCAACGATTTTTTTAGAAATTAGTGATCTGGTAACCTTCGTGTCACGTGATTACAGAATTCAGGAAAAATATCTGGAGCGTGTACAGCAACTGTACACACTCCAGTTACTGTTCACGGCAAACTGGAGCGTGTGCAGTTACTGCACACGCTCCAGTTTGCTGTGAACGGTAACTGCACACGCTCAATATTTCCGTGAGTGAGCCCACACGATCTAGTATCAAAATAATATGACCACCTACAGTCGCTCAAAAAAGTAACCGAACACTATGGTTGATTACAGAATTCAGAAAAAATATCTGGCAACAATTTTTTTAGAAATTAGTGATCTGGCAACCTTCGCAATTTCTAAAAAAATCGTTGCCAGATGATTTTTTCCTGAATTCTGCAATCAACCATAGTGTTCGGATACTTTTTTGAGCGACTGTACAAGCCTGTATACGTCTCTGCATCCCATCTGTCAGATGGTTAATGATGTCCTGAAATATGGCGATCCAATCAGCATCCAATTGGGCACGTAACTGTACCAGGTTCGCCGCCGGAGGAAGCTGGCGAACGTAGTGACCCATAAGATCCCACACATGCTCAATGAGTGAGAGGTCAGGTGAGTATGGCGGCCATGGCAGAATGTTCACACCTTGGAGACTGTCCATCGTGGCAGGTGTAGGGGGGGGGGGGGGGTGGCATTGTTCTGTTGCAGAATTAGTCCAGGCATGGTGGTAAGGAAATGTCTTACCACAGGATTAACGATGTCATTGATATAACATATCGCGGTTGGGTGCCAGAAACATGGAGCAGAGGTTTTCAGCCGCCATATGCGATGCCTCCCCATACCCATAGTACAATCGCTCAAAAAAATATCCGAACACTATGGTTGATTACAGAATTCAGAAAAAATATCTGGCAACGATTTTTTTAGAAATCAGTGATCTGGCAACCTTCGTGTCACGTGACACGAAGGTTGCCAGATCACATTTCTAAAAAAAAATCGTTGCCAGATATTTTTCCTGAATTCTGTAATCAACCATAGTGTTCGGATACTTTTTTAATATATATAATGCGTATGAATATATAATGAAATGAATATGGAGCATGTGCATTTACCGTTCACAACAAACTGGAGCGGTTGCGGTTAATGTTCACAGCACATTGGATCGCGTGAGCTCACAAAGACCTGGATCGTGTGGGCTCACTCACGGAAATATTGAGCGTGTGCAGTTACCGTTCACAGCAAACTGGAGCGGTTGCGGTTAATGTTCACAGCACATTGGATCGTGTGAGCTCACAAAGACCTGGATCGTGTGAGCTCACAAAGACCTGGATCGTGTGGGCTCACTCACGGAAATATTGAGCGTGTGCAGTTACCGTTCACAGCAAACTGGAGCGGTTGCGGTTAATGTTCACAGCACATTGGATCGTGTGAGCTCACAAAGACCTGGATCGTGTGGGCTCACTCACGGAAATATTGAGCGTGTGCAGTTACCGTTCACTTGCACACGCTCCAGTTTGCTGTGAACGGTAACTGGAGCGTGTACAGTTGCTGTACACGTTCCAGATATTTTTCCTGAATTCTGTAATCACGTGACACGAAGGTTGCCAGATCACTAATTTCTAAAAAAATCGTTGCCCGATATTTTTTCTGAATTCTGTAATCAACCCTAGTGTTCGGATACTTTTTTGAGCGACTGTACCAATCAAAAGCCAGAAAAAGAAGATTTCTATAAAGGTTTTTGACTTTTCGATTTCTGCAGACTATTTCACGGAGGAATAACTCTGTCATCACTTCGGGAAACGAGATGGGGAAAAATAAATGTAAGAGAAAGGATGGGAGGAAAAGATGATATATTTGTTTTGGATGAGAGATACTGGGTGAGATGGAAAACGAAAGAAGTCCATCCTCTCCCCTCCCCCAAACGCTCTAACTAGCTTCTTTTTCTTTCTCCGAAATGTCCGTAAATGAGTGTGCTAGCCTCCTTTTATTCTGCAGCCACCGCATTGGCTCTATTACGCAGCCGCACGGTCTTGCGCCTAGAAGAGGACAGAGTTGTCTTCTGCGGCAAGGTCAATGGCTCGCTGCATCTCGCAGCAGATGGATGAGCGCAGACGGTAAACGGCAGCTAATGAGGATGTCTGCGCGTGGCGAGCATGCAGATTAACATTTCGCCGTACGTTGGAGTCGATTAGCTGACGGGCAGACGAGAGTCAGTTAGTCAAGCGATTCTGAAAGCAGAGATACCGGGAACTGGGTCGTTGGGATGAGGATTTTGGAGGGAGAGCAGCAGAGGTGATGATGCTCAAGAGAAAAGGGGGGGGGGGGTCATTTCATTACGGACTGATAGATATCGTTGATTGATGAGGATTTTTGACGTACCTTCGGGAGATTTCTCTTTTGTTTTGTTCAAAAATTTATATCGTTCTTTCATCTGAAAATCTGTGACAATGATTTGTTCAGACATTCTGCTCTTTAACTCTATTGAAAAAAAGGAACTAAAGTTTTCATTTCGTTGTTTATCTGTCTGTCTGTAGACATTCAACTTTTTTTTTTTGAGAGGTAAATGAACAGTTCTCTTTGGGTCAAAATATTAGGATTTCCACTTCCAGAATCTCCGAATAATTTTAACAGCGTCCTCTAGCGGGGGGAAGTAGCCAAACTTTAAATGAATATTGCAAGCGATTTGTTTAACCCAGAAATCTAAAATTTTGATAGGGGAGTGTGAGGGGTCGAGACAAAGCGAGGGTCAGTTCCAGGGGAGAGTGGGAAAATTCACTTTTTTCATTTTAAGAGATAAATGAAAAATTATTTTTCAGCTGTTTAGGGCTAATAAAATAAAACAACCTATTTGCATTTTTTCCAATGATCTATTAGTTTTAATTTCCACAATTAGAAGGAGCGAAAGTTGGAAAAAGAAAACTTCCTTCTCTTGTTATATACGATATCTTTCTTCCGGTTAATTTCCATTTTGTACCTTCATTTGACTCAAGTTTAAAAACTTTCATTTGACTATTTTATTTATCCGTTGTTTTCCAGTCGACTATTTTCTGCTTCTGCAAGTTCAGAGATTTAATCGTTTTTCTGATTATAAGACGTTTGAAACAAAAATGCTTTTTCCATTTAAATAATCACAACATAAACAAACTTTTATCTGACAGACTGCCAGATCCTTTTTACTTCTGGGTTGAGGTAACCCCCCCCACACACACACACACACACCTGTCATTAAGGGAAGAGTGAGTAAGGATTAAGCAGATTTATTCGCTGTTCGCAAGAAGAACGGTCAGTTCTCATTTCTTTCCCTATTTAATGAAATAAATTGAAAAGAGGTGATCGTGACGCTTTCAACATTTGTTTGCTCATCGCTCGATTAACAAACAAAAATGGGGCGCGGGTGGCTCAGTCGGTAGCGCGCCAAGCTCGTAATCTGTAGTTCCCAGGTTCGAGTCCCAGCTGGGTCAGCGTTGAGATTTATCTCCGCAAAATTCCCCGCCCTGCCCACGGTCAGTAGGGGACACCGATGGGCTTGAAAAGGCCACCGTCCGTCGGATGGGATGTTAAGCCGTGGCCCCGTGTGCGGGAGAGCCATACCCTGTGCACGTTAAAGAACACGCTGGATGGCCTTGACGGGAGGTACCATCTGTCTCCCAACAGCTGTTCCAGTGGATCCCCTCCCCCAACCTTCTCTGAGCCTTCGGGGTCCATGTGACCTGGCCGTTTAGCCCATGGTGTGCAAAAAAGTGCCGCTCAGAGGTAAAACAACCCAACCCAACAAACAGAAATCGAATCGAAAACAAATCAATATTTGGAAAAGTTAGGGATAAATATTTTCTTCACGAATTTCAGAAGTGGGTGGTGGGAGCAGGGCCGCCGAGAGAATTTATGGGCCCCTATGTAATATTATGCTCGGGGCCCCCCTTGAAAACTTTTTATCTTTACAAATCATTAATAGCAATTATTCTGGACACAATGATGACATACAGAGGAAAAAAAGCCTGTTGCACAGTCAGGCATGCAAAAACATAGGCCTACACAGTTTGTGTCACATAAAACTTTTTAGCATAGGATCGATATATAGCCTAACTAAGAATAATTTTTGTAAGAAAATGTAGTCACTTAATCTGACGTGCCCTTATTGCAGACGGGCCCCTATGCACTAGTCCCCCTTGCCCCCCCCCCTGTCGGCGGCCCTGGGTGGGAGTGTTCAGTCGCCTTGACAACACCCCTTGTCAGGCCTTTGATGAATTTCGTGGGATCACTTTGAAGCGAAATGAACCGTAAATTGAGGAAGCAATCACGTGTAGTTATATGAGAAAGAGACAACCTCAGATAGTCAGTTTAATACGGATGAAAATTGGCATCAAGAGTGAAGAACAGATCTCTTTTATTTTTGCTTAAGCAATCCAGAAATTATTTGCTGAGGTAAAAACTCTTCCTTTAAATGCATTTGGTCTTTTTATTTAATCTGAGTCTCCGGCCTTTTGAAAGGGGAGTGAAAAAGCAAGAATGAGAAAGAGATTAATGAAAATGCTAAGCTGCGATTTTTCACTTCTTTTTGTCTCGGAACAGTTTATTTTTCTTTCCAGAACAATCTTACATATTTGTCGCACCAAGATATTTTCCGTTTTACATCCTAAAAGAATTTGTTTTTCACTTCCAAATCAGAACAAACTTACATTTTCTGGGTTGGGTTGTTTTACCTCTGAGCGGCACTTTTTTGCACACCATGGGCTAAATGGCCAGGTCACATGGACCCCGAAGGCTCAGAGAAGGTTGGGGGAGGGGACCCACTGGAACAGCTGTTGGGAGACAGATGGTAGCCTCCCGTCAAGGCCATCCAGCGTGTTCTTTAACGTTGGGTTGTTTTACCTCTGAGCGGCACTTTTCTGCACACCATGGGCTAAATGGCCAGGTCACATGGACCCCGAAGGCTCAGAGAAGGTTGGGGGAGGGGACCCACTGGAACAGCTGTTGGGAGACAGATGGTAGCCTCCCGTCAAGGCCATCCAGCGTATTCTTTAACGTTGGGTTGTTTTACCTCTGAGCGGCACTTTTTTGCACACCATGGGCTAAATGGCCAGGTCACATGGACCCCGAAGGCTCAGAGAAGGTTGGGGGAGGGGACCCACTGGAACAGCTGTTGGGAGACAGATGGTAGCCTCCCGTCAAGGCCATCCAGCGTGTTCTTTAACGTTGGGTTGTTTTACCTCTGAGCGGCACTTTTCTGCACACCATGGGCTAAATGGCCAGGTCACATGGACCCCGAAGGCTCAGAGAAGGTTGGGGGAGGGGACCCACTGGAACAGCTGTTGGGAGACAGATGGTAGCCTCCCGTCAAGGCCATCCAGCGTATTCTTTAACGTTGGGTTGTTTTACCTCTGAGCGGCACTTTTTTGCACACCATGGGCTAAATGGCCAGGTCACATGGACCCCGAAGGCTCAGAGAAGGTTGGGGGAGGGGACCCATTGGAACAGCTGTTGGGAGACAGATGGTAGCCTCCCGTCAAGGCCATCCAGCGTGTTCTTTAACGTTGGGTTGTTTTACCTCTGAGCGGCACTTTTCTGCACACCATGGGCTAAATGGCCAGGTCACATGGACCCCGAAGGCTCAGAGAAGGTTGGGGGTGGGGACCCACTGGAACAGCTGTTGGGAGACAGATGGTAGCCTCCCGTCAAGGCCATCCTGCGTATTCTTTAACGTTGGGTTGTTTTACCTCTGAGCGGCACTTTTTTGCACACCATGGGCTAAATGGCCAGGTCACATGGACCCCGAAGGCTCAGAGAAGGTTGGGGGAGGGGACCCACTGGAACAGCTGTTGGGAGACAGATGGTAGCCTCCCGTCAAGGCCATCCAGCGTGTTCTTTAACGTTGGGTTGTTTTACCTCTGAGCGGCACTTTTCTGCACACCATGGGCTAAATGGCCAGGTCACATGGACCCCGAAGGCTCAGAGAAGGTTGGGGGAGGGGACCCACTGGAACAGCTGTTGGGAGACAGATGGTAGCCTCCCGTCAAGGCCATCCAGCGTATTCTTTAACGTTGGGTTGTTTTACCTCTGAGCGGCACTTTTTTGCACACCATGGGCTAAATGGCCAGGTCACATGGACCCCGAAGGCTCAGAGAAGGTTGGAGGAGGGGACCCACTGGAACAGCTGTTGGGAGACAGATGGTAGCCTCCCGTCAAGGCCATCCAGCATGTTCTTTAACGTTGGGTTGTTTTACCTCTGAGCGGCACTTTTTTGCACACCATGGGCTAAATGGCCAGGTCACATGGACCCCGAAGGCTCAGAGAAGGTTGGAGGAGGGGACCCACTGGAACAGCTGTTGGGAGACAGATGGTAGCCTCCCGTCAAGGCCATCCAGCGTGTTCTTTAACGTTGGGTTGTTTTACCTCTGAGCGGCACTTTTTTGCACACCATGGGCTAAATGGCCAGGTCACAAGGACCCCGAAGGCTCAGAGAAGGTTGGAGGAGGGGACCCACTGGAACAGCTGTTGGGAGACAGATGGTAGCCTCCCGTCAAGGCCATCCAGCGTGTTCTTTAACGTGCACAGGGTATGGCTCTTCCGCACACGGGGCCACGGCTTAACGTCCCATCCGACGGGCGGCGGCCTTTCCAAGCCCTTCGGTGTCCCCTACTGACCGTGGGCAGGGCGGGGAATTTTGCGGAGATAAATCTCAACGCTGACCCAGCTGGGACTCCAACCTGGGAACTTCAGATTACGAGCCTGGCGCGCTACCGACTGAGCCACCCCTGCCCCTACATTTTTTTGGCCTCTGCATGTAACTTACATTTTTGTGTGACCAAGCGCTTATATATTTTCCATCTAAAAAGATTTTTCTTTCTCCCCAAGAGAGTTTAAAATTATGTTTCCCCAGCGATTTTTATTTTTTTTCGCCCTAACGTATTCACTTTTCCTCCCAGAGCAAATTTACATTTTTAATTCTCTAAATAAGCTATTTATTTTTGTTGCCATATTTAAGCTTACTTTTTTGTAGTCCCAAGTCATTTACTCTTTTGGCGACCTCAAGAAATTTAGTTTTTAGCATCCCAAATGGGAAGGATGTTGGCTCAGTCGGTAGTGCGCGAAGCTGCTCCCTAGACTCGAGACCCAGTTGTGCTCTCGTTGAGATTTTCCTCTGCTAACACTCATCCTTCCCTCGGCTACAAAGGGAAACCTTTGGGCTTGAAAAGGCCGTTGTTCATCGGATCACATGTTGAAGCTTGATCCCGGATGCAGGAAAGACACACCCTAAGCGCGTTGAAGAACAAGTTGGATGATATTCACCTGATACTTCCATCTATCTCCTAACAGTCATGTGGGGCGGGGGATGGCTCAGTCGGTAGCGCGCTAGGCTCGTAATCTGTAGTTCCCAGGTTCGAGTCCCAGCTGGGTCAGCGTTGAGATTTATCTCCGCAAAATTCCCCGCTCTGCCCACGGTCAGTAGGGAACACCGATGAGCATGGAAAGGCCACCGTCCGTCGGATGGGACGTTAAGCCGTGGCCACGTGTGCGGGAGAGCCATACCCTGTGCACGTTAAAGAACACGCTGGATGGCCTTGACGGGAGGCTACCATCTGTCTCCCAACAGCTGTTCCAGTGGGTCCCCTCCCCCAACCTTCTCTAAGACTTCGGGGTCCATGTGACCTGGCATTTAGTCCATGGTGTGCAAAAAAGTGCCGCTCTGAGGTAAAACAACACAACGTTAAAGAGTACGCTGGATGGCCTTGACGGGAGGCTACCATCTGTCTCCCAACAGCTGTTCCAGTGGGTCCCCTCCCCCAACCTTCTCTGAGCCTTCGGGGTCCATGTGACCTGGTCATTTAGTCCATGGTGTGCAAAAAAGTGCCGCTCAGAGGTAAAACAATACAACGTTAAAGAACACGCTGGATGGCCTTGACGGGAGGCTACCATCTGTCTCCCAACAGCTGTTCCAGTGGGTCCCCTCCTTCAACCTTCTCTGAGCCTTCGGGGTCCATGTGACCTGGCCATTTAGCTCATGGTGTGCAAAAAAGTGATGCTTAGAGGTAAAACAACACAACGTTAAAGAGTACGCTGGATGGCCTTGACGGGAGGCTACCATCTGTCTCCCAACAGCTGTTCCAGTGGGTCCCCTCCCCCAACCTTCTCTGAGCCTTCGGGGTCCATGTGACCTGGTCATTTAGTCCATGGTGTGCAAAAAAGTGCCGCTCAGAGGTAAAACAACACAACGTTAAAGAGTACGCTGGATGGCCTTGACGGGAGGCTACCATCTGTCTCCCAACAGCTGTTCCAGTGGGTCCCCTCCCCCAACCTTCTCTGAGCCTTCGGGGTCCATGTGACCTGGTCATTTAGTCCATGGTGTGCAAAAAAGTGCCGCTCAGAGGTAAAACAACACAACGTTAAAGAACACGCTGGATGGCCTTGATGGGAGGCTACCATCTGTCTCCCAACAGCTGTTCCAATGGGTCTCCTCCCCTAACCTTCTCTGAGCCTTCGGGGTCCATGTGACCTGGTCATTTAGCCCATGGTGTGCAAAAAAAGTGATGCTCAGAGGTAAAACAACACAACGTTAAAGAGTACGCTGGATGGCCTTGACGGGAGGCTACCATCTGTCTCCCAACAGCTGTTCCAGTGGGTCCCCTCCCCCAACCTTCTCTGAGCCTTCGGGGTCCATGTGACCTGGTCATTTAGTCCATGGTGTGCAAAAAAGTGCCGCTCAGAGGTAAAACAACACAACGTTAAAGAGTACGCTGGATGGCCTTGACGGGAGGCTACCATCTGTCTCCCAACAGCTGTTCCAGTGGGTCCCCTCCCCCAACCTTCTCTGAGCCTTCGGGGTCCATGTGACCTGGTCATTTAGTCCATGGTGTGCAAAAAAGTGCCGCTCAGAGGTAAAACAACACAACGTTAAAGAACACGCTGGATGGCCTTGATGGGAGGCTACCATCTGTCTCCCAACAGCTGTTCCAGTGGGTCTCCTCCCCTAACCTTCTCTGAGCCTTCGGGGTCCATGTGACCTGGTCATTTAGCCCATGGTGTGCGAAAAAAGTGATGCTCAGAGGTAAAACAACACAACGTTAAAGAGTACGCTGGATGGCCTTGACGGGAGGCTACCATCTGTCTCCCAACAGCTGTTCCAGTGGGTCCCCTCCCCCAACCTTCTCTGAGCCTTCGGGGTCCATGTGACCTGGCCATTTAGCCCATGGTGTGCAAAAAAGTGATGCTCAGAGGTAAAACAACCCAACCCTAACAGTCATGTGTCTAGTGAATCACCATTCTCTAATCCTTTGAATTCTCGTGATCTGGATCCTCTGAATCTTCTGGATCTTAATTATTCGAATTTCCTGGATCTCTGATCCTTTGAATTCTTGTGATCTGGATCTTCTGAACTACGGATTTCTGATCCTTTAATTTCTTGGGAACTGGATCCTTTTGAATATTCTGGATCTATAATAATTTGAATTCTTGTGACCTGGATCCTTTGAATCATCTATATCTCTGATCAAAATAGAGTTTCGGCTTCACTTTAATCAAAAGCAGTTTCGACTGTGGACAAAAAATAAAAATGTTTTTAATTCACAAAATTTCTTTTCTCAGCTGTCCAATTTGCAAGGAATTCAATGCATTTCATCCTTTATCTATCCTGCAGGGTCTGTTGTCGACAATTTCAAAGGAAGAAGAATTCTTCTTCCAGATCCTGACTCTCATGGCAACGGATGCCAACAAAGTGATGGTGTTTGGCCGAGAGAAAAGAAAATTTAAATAATTCGTTTCAGAGCCATTTAATTCCAAGTTCGTCCTACGTCACATGCAGCAGCAAATGAATTCGATTTCCTTCCAGAATTTCATCAGACTTGAGGCATCGAATTATAATGAGTCTCGTGCCGAACTCATCTCCTGAGACTTGAGGCTCGAGCCGTGAAATGGATCAAAGTCCATCTTTCATGCTCTTGTGAAAGGATGGCGAAGAGGATGAGACTGTCTGAAGAGCAGTGGTCGAATCTCCAACAGAATCTCTCTTTTCCGACCCTCTGCGAAGCTATCTGGGATATATAATTATATATATATATATACAGGGTGATTCAGAATTCATCATCAATATTTAGTGGGGAGGAAGGGAATAAGAAAAGAAAGAGATTTCACATAGGAAAGTATGGGGGCAGACGAACGCATGGTGTGTAGAGGGCGCTGTGTGTACACACCTCTCATACAGAAGCACAGCTGTTTGACGCGTGCAGTCAGTTGTCATTCGACAAGGTGAATTTGCAGAAGTAACATGAACCGGTATACGTGGAATGAATGTGCAGATATGCATGTAACTTACGGTGTGGCAGGAGAAAGATGTCTTCGAGCCAGGCAATTGTATGCAGCGCGCTTCTCAAACCGCCGTGTGCCACAGCATCAAATGTTTTCACGTATTCATCGCCAACTGCGTGAAACAGGATCGTTTGCTGCTAGTAATGTTAATCGAGGGAGGCGCAGATCGGCACGGACAGTAGCAGTAGAGGAAGCTGTCCTACAGGAAATCGAGGAACAACCTGGTGCTAGCACACGAGGTATGGCTAGGCAGTTTGGAATTTCGCAAGCAACAGCGTGGCGGATATTACACAATGAAGGGTTACATCCATTTCATCTGCAAAGAGTGCAATTATTGGCAGCAGACGACCATCCCAAGCGTGTTATTTTTTGTCAGTGGTTTATGCAGAGAACAGCCGTTGATCCCAATTTCCCAACGTATGTTCTTTTCACCGATGAGGCGTTGTTCACTCGAGAGGGTGTCTTCAACACACACAATTGGCATGTGTGGGCTCATCAGAACCCACACGGTACAAGACCTGGAGCTGCGCAACAACGTTTTGCTGTCAATGTGTGGACTGGGATTGTCGGTGACTGTTTGTTGGGCCCGTATTTACTACCATCCCGTTTGGATGGTGCCAAGTACCTAACATTTCTTCAGACTGTGTTACCGGATCTTCTGAACGAGGTTCCTGATGGTAGTCTCCGGCGAATGTGGTTCCAGCATGACGGCGCTCCTGCACATTTCGCAAATGCTGTGCGTGCTTACCTACTCAGACAGTTTGGTGGTCAATGGATTGGCCGCGGTGGACCGGTTTCTTGGCCACCACGTTCACCGGATTTATCTCCAATCGATTTCTTTGTATGGGGTGCTATGAAAAACATGGTGTACGAGACCCCTGTTGATAGTGCTATGGATCTTGCAGCACGCATATCAGTTGCTGCCTCAAACATCCGGGAAATGCCAGGCATCTTCCACAGGGTCCGGCTGTCCATGCAACGCCGTTGTGAGTCATGCATTCTAGCACATGGTCGTCAGTTCGAGCACCTCTTGTAAGTCTGTACAACCAATGCAAAGAAATGTTACATGTAAGATAATAAATGTTTTTTCCTTACCACTTCCTTCTTATGTGTTCTTTCCATCATTGAACTGGGGTCATTTTGCCCTACTACATGGCATATGCGCCCATGCTTTCCTATGTGAAATCTCCTTCGTTTCTTATTACCTACCTCCCCACCAAATATTGATGATGAATTCTGAATCACCCTGTGTTTAATATAATATATATATTTAAGCGAAAAGAAGCTCTCTTCAGAGAAGAAACAAAACATCGATATATACACTACCCTTCAACGTGTATTGGAACACTTCCAAGTTAGAGCGCCCCTAACTCTGAAAATAAACTTTTCACTGAAAAATATCACACGAGATAAAAGTGAAAATCTCACTCAAATCTCATCCTTAAATCTTGATTCCCCCCCCCCAATAATATTATTTTAATATTTAAAGAGTTATTGAAGGTAGAACATTTTAACAATAAATGTTTCTGATAGTTTCGTTTAAAATATTTTTCTTCAAAATTTATGAAAACGAAAAGAATCAAATTACACTTCCTCCATCGGCTTGTTTTTGTCCCACGTTGCATCCTGGTGCCAACACTTCCCCAGGTAAACGACGCACACGTACCCGGCCGTCCACATGGTGCGACAGAAAACGAGATCATCGGACCAGACGACCTTCTTCCAATCATTCAAGGTCCAGTTTTGATGCTCGCGTGCCCATTGTAGGCACTTTCGACGGTGAACCGAGGTTAACATGGGCACTCGGTGCAGTCCCATTTCAGCAGGGTACGATGTACTGTCTGTTGTGACACATTACTCCCTTCACCAGCATTCAAATTATGGGCGAGTTGCGCCAGAGTATCCCTTCTGTTGGCTCGTGCCATATGGGATAGCCTCTCACCTTAGCATGAATTTGCCGTCGTCGGCCCACACTTTGCCGCCGGTTCATGGTTTTTCTCTCCTCGGACCAATTTTTGAAGGTACTAACCACGGCTGACCGTGAGTTAAATTGCCGTACTGGAATCCGTATCGGAAATGCTCTGACCCAGTCGTCTGGCCATTACAATTTGGCCTTTGTCGAACTCACTTAAGTTTTCAGGCCCGTATTTCAGATGGGTATGCCTTTCCCATCTGAAGAATAAGAATAACACCGATTAACAGAGTTCAGTATCAGGTGTTATTTATACCGTTTCATGACCTTCACAAGCGCAGTCGTTTACTTGCAGTTGCTTCGATTTGCATAAAGACGCTCTGGTCATAATGTTTTGGCTCTTCGGTGTATTGTGATTAATATTTTTTCGTCTCAGTTCCAGTTATTAACCTTCTTGAAAGGGTCTCATTATAAGATGGAGGATTAAGTATATATAGAAAGAAAGTGATCTGAGTGAGATATATGAAGAGACTAAAGAGCTCCTTCTGCTTGAGTGCTATACGCAGGGTGGATGCACTTCATGAGGCAAATGGGTGGCTGATAAATCTTGATGCAGGAGGGGGATGGCGATTCTAAATGTGGCAGCACCTGCCCGAGATGTCACTGACACGTGGATGAGGAAGCGTGGCGCGATCTGGCAGCTGTCTCCAGTTGGCAACTCACAGAGCCACGGAACTGGCATCGCACGTGGAGTGGATGAAAAAAAGCAATTCAGTTGACGTTGTCTGATTGATACAGAATCTGCAGACTGATCTGCTGCATTCGGGGATGATGCGAATGCAGCACCTGGGTGCCATCCTGTCGTCCTCATCGTTTGCTTCCGCGCGGAAATGAACATCGCTCGCCTTTTCATGTTTCGTTTTTCATTTGTCTTCTTCCACGTGGAGGAAGGAAGCTTCAAGCTCGAGATTCTGTCGCCGCTAAACTCGTCCCTCAGTTTAATGATTGTCGAAGAACATTTGTGAATTTGAAGATTTTTCGTTCAAGATAGGGTATTGATAGTGTCACCAAAATGCACTGCTCAGTTGGGGATAAAACAGACACAGAAAAAAATTATCATGGTTGGGTTGTTTTACCTCTGAGTGGCACTTTTTTTGCACACCATGGGCTAAATGGCCAGGTCACATGGACCCCGAAGGCTCAGAGAAGGTTGGGGGAGGAGACCCACTGGAACAGCTGTTGGGAGACAGATGGTAGCCCCCCGTCAAGGCCATCCAGCGTGTTCTTTAACGTGCACAGGGTATGTCTCTCCCGCACACGGGGCCACGGCTTAACGTCCCATCCGACGGACGGCTGCCTTTCCAAGCCCATCGGTGTCCCCTATTGACCGTGGGCAGGGCGGGGGAATTTTGCGGAGATAAATCTCAACGCTGACCCAACTGGGACTCCAACCTAGGAACTGCAGATTACGAGCCTGGCGCGCTACCGACTGAGCCACCCCCGTCCCAATGTGATCATGGTGAATCGATTTTGTTACGTATAAGACACAACTTAATCTATAAAAGAAGACTTTTTTACCCTAATTTACTGCACGTTTTGAGGTGTTTGAATGGTGGTTTCGATCTTTGGGGGTTCCCAATTCGGATTAAACTTTGACACTCGTCGGTTATTATTATTTTTGTTCTCTGTGATGTGATTCAAGTCGAATCAAGTCGTGATTCACCGTTGAAACTGAAGTTTCGTTTAAATGCTTGAAATGGTTCTGTTACTTAAGATTGGATTGTTTTACCTCCGAGCTCCATTTTTTCATTAAATGGGATAAATGTCATGTTTCAAGGATTCCAAGAGCTCAGACACGAATAAGGAAAGCACTGTGAAGAGACACATGTAAGCCTCCCGTCAAGGCTATCCAGTATATTGGATGTGAATAGGGCATGGCTTTCCTATAGACAGGACCACCTCTTAACTTCCCATAAAATGGACAGCGCTCTTTTTCAAGACCTTAACAATAGGTCTCCATTTTCACCGAGGCCAAGTTTTGAAAACAATTATGTAGAGATCAAGTTAGAAAAGTTGGGTTATTTTACCTCTGAGCGGCACTTTTTTGCACACCATGGGCTAAATTGCCAGGTCACATGGACACCGAAGGCTCAGAGAAGGTTGGGGGAGGGGACCCACTGGAACAGCTGTTGGGAGACAGATGGTAGCCTCCCGTCAAGGCCATCCAGCGTGTTCTTTAACGTGCACAGGGTATGTCTCCCCCGCACACGGGCCACGGCTTAACGTCCCATCCGATGGATGGCGGCCTTTCCAAGCCCATCGGTGTCCCCTGCTGACCGTGGGCAGGGCGGGGAATTTTGCGGAGATAAATCTCAACGCTGACCCAGCTGGGACTCGAACCTGGGAACTACAGATTACGAGCCTGGCGCGCTACCGACTGAGCCACCCCCACCCCCACCCCCAAGTTAGAAGATGATCTTTCATTGCAAGTTTCATTGCAAGTGCAAGCTGTATTTATTTTCGCATTCATCATAAGTTGAGGATAATTTAAGAAAGGAGTTTAAGTCTCAATTCTCTTTTAAAGTATCAATGTTTCCCTATCATTTCGTTGTATAAAGATTTCGAAAACGGATACTTATCGGGCAGCTTCCTTCGACATTTCCGAAAAACAAGGACAAATAACCAATCATTTTCGACCCTCTTAACTAAATTGAAGAAATGCATCAGCAAATCGTCTTTGAAGAAGTAGGATACGATCTGTAGCATCATTTCTGTTGAAAATTGAGCAATGTGCGAATAAATATTCCTTTTTCTTTTTTTTTTCAATTTTATCGCTTAAAGCTATTATTTAAGTGATAAAAAAAGGCAAAAATATTTTTCAAATTCTAATGAAAATAAATTTAAGAATATTTGTTTCTGTCACGTTTGATTGTGGACCACAGAGTCTCGGGTTTGAATGACGCATAATCCGCTATGGTATGTATCTAGAGAGTTGTGGGTTCGATTCCCGCCGCGTGAACGATGAAGCCATGGATTTTTTTTTTTTTTTTGGTCTTTGTGCTGCGGTTTCTTGTCCCTTGTGTAAGCTGCTATCAAATCTTTGGCACAAATAGGATGCTTGAGGAGGTTTTTTTTTCAACTTCATTTTATTGTTTACCCTGAGCTGGGTGAGGTGAGGTTTTCATATTGATCGTATCTGATTGGAGCGGAATATTATATTTCATCATGCCCAGCTTTAAAACAGATTATTGGGAACAATTGCCCACTTTAAATTTCCGGCCTTATAAATAAGGCTAAACCGCCCACATTTCTTAAAAGCACGATTAACACTTTGGCCCGAATCGCTTCAGTAATTAATTCATTATGCAACAGAGACTACTTTGATTTCAAATCTCACTCCAAAATCATTATAGCCATTACCTTTTACTTCAGAGATCTCACGCAATTAGAAATCCTCAGAATGAAACATTAAAGATCCCGCCTTAATGTGCGACTTCGATGTGGACCAGTTCGCACTCCTAAGTGCATAAACATGATTTTAATATTTTTTTTTTCACTTTTGATTATTATCATATTTTCATCAATCGACATATCCCAGCTTCCGGCAAGACTTAATCCCTCCCCACTCTCCTGAATCCCTCCCCACCGTCTAACGAGGTCGTTGCCGGAAGAAACAGGTGATCTGCTGCACGTTCGCCGCACGTGACCGGCGATAGGAAGCGCGTAGCACGTGCATCCCCCTTCTTCTTCCTCGTGCATTGGCTCCCGCTTCCTCATTGAGGCCATCCATCCATCCGCAAGGATCGGTTGCCAACATCAGAGCATCCCTGCCTCTCGTACCCACGTGGCCTCGGCTTCCCTTTTTCATCCCTGGCATCTCCTCAGTGGAGCAAACGATGCAGGGACGCGCCAAACGACAATGAGACGTCTGCTTGTGTCTTTACTGCCTTTAGCTGATGCAGAAGATAGCAACGATCGTTGGGGAGGACATCGCTAAAAATGAAGAGCAATTTTTTCGTGTTTTTGTTTGCTCGCTATTCTGACCTTGAGAGTCTCTCCCAACAAGGAAGAGCTCAGTGAAGGAGATTTCAATGTTGTCATTCAATTCAATGCAGAACTTCAACTCTCAAGACTCTCTCAATGAAGCGAAAAAGATCCAATCGGGATATCTTAGTAACGGAGAATTTTTCTTTTTCTAGTGTTATTGAAAAATACCTAACCAGCTTAACCTTTTCGAAAAAGCATTATCTCTTCATTTATATTCAAAAGTCATCCTTTGGCAACTAAGTTACGTTCGATTTCCTCTCTGAGGTGGGGTGGGGTTCAGTCGGGAGCGAGCCAGGCTCGTAATCTACAATTCTCAGGTTCAAGTCCGAGCTGGGCCAATGTTGAGATTGATCTCCTAAAATTCTCTGTGTTGGTTGTTTTACCTCTGAGCGGCTCTTTTTTGCACACCATGGGCTAAATGGCCAGGTCACATGGACCCCGAAGGCTCAGAGAAGGTTGGGGGAGGGTACCCACTGGAACAGCTGTTGGGAGACAGATGGTAGCCTCCCGTTATGACCATCCAGTGTGTTCTTTAATGTGCACAGGGTACGGCTCTCCCGCACACGGGGCCACGGCGTAACGTCCCATCCGACAGACGGCGGCCCTTCCAAGCCCATAGGTGTCCCCTACTGATCGTGGTCCTGTGCACGTTAAAGAACACTCTGGATGGCCTTAAAGGGAGGCTACCATCTGTCTTCCAACAGCTGTCCATTCGGTTTCCTCCGAACCCTAGGGGTCCATGTGACCTGGCCATTTAGCCCATTGTGTGCAAATAAGTTCCACTCAGAGGTAAAAACAACGCAACCCTAAGTTGTTTTTTTTTTCAATAATCTGTGCCTAACCTGCTAATAATCCTACTTCGTGGATCAGCCATTCTCAAAATTCTTCCTGAACTAAGGAATTTTCCAGGACATGGACTACCTGACTCAAGGGAATAGTTAATCAGTAATGTTAACTGTAGCCGTCCCATTGCCGAGTGGTTGGCGCGCTTGACTACTGATCTAAGGGACCTGGGTTCGAGCCCCGGGTAAGGCATGGCTGTTTGTGTCGTTTTTCTGCTGAGGACCTGCCATCCTCACAGACCTTCTACTATGGCATATAAACTGACAGGCTCCTGTCAGACCTCTGTGGCAAGCAGCTGCTTGAGGGGGTATTTATTTATTTATTTTTATTTAATGTTAACTATTGATTATTTTTTGTTATTTGGGTTTCCATTTCGCTTATTTTCGGACAAATTCAGTAAAATTACACATTTCCTTTTCCGTATCATTAAAATTAAGTAAATCATATCGAAATCGTATATGATTGGTATTACATACTTAAATTGGGCATTTATGTTCGATGGCGAACTCGAAGATTATGTCGGAATTCGGAATTTTGGAGGCTCGACTGAATGCTTACATTTGAAAGTCAGCTGCAATTTGGAAGGAAATAATATGACGACGACATTATCGTATTTCCTTGAAGAAAACAACCTCCCAGAAATGAAGCAAATCTCCGAAGTGTCCCCTACCCTCCGTGAAGAAGTCGCGAGCAAACGAGATGATTTTGACCTATCTTCCGTCACGCGTCGCGACCCGTCGTCCACTTCCTGTTGGCTGTGACGGGTTTGCGTGGCTGAGACCCATTTGGCTGACCCCGAGCTCACAAACAAACAACAGACGAGAAGAAGGTGAAGGGGGGGGGGAGACAATCGCTTCTTTTAGCCTCTCCTCGCTGGCAACGAGCTCGCGTGCTGCCACAAAACCCCCAGAATCTTCTTTCTGCCTTATCAGGCGTTCACGTTCCTCTGGAATGCAAAGGTTAAAACGTTTGCGTTGCGTTCCAGAGATCGGAATCGGTCGTGGGCGATCGGTGACAAAAGGACAGAATTGGCTGTTTGTTTGCTTTTTGTTGTTCGCTATCGACAGGCACGAAAAACAGATTAGGAAATCGACATCCGCGTGTCCTCTGGAATTCTGTTCCATTTCGGGATCGTTTTCGCGTGAGGACGGAGATTGCAATCGGTCGTCGAAAGGTCGCTGCAAATAGGAAAGGAAGAAAGAAGTTCGGACACAGGTATGATGGGAAAACACAAAACTTCCCTCTTGTCGATATAGAATCGTTTAAAACTATTAATTCTAGCCCTTAGTGGCGAAACCAGGAACCGGACAGGAAGGCGAGGTGGATGTTGCGGCGCATTGCCTTCGGGCTTTTTTAATGGCGCAACTAATACAGCGCAAAGGAAACATTCGGTGCTGCTGTATTAGTTGCACGAATGATCTTGCACCTATTCAGCAGTAATTAGTTTTGCTGTCGTAAGAATGGTGTTCAAATATGGGTTATTTAATCAATACATTAAACAGAACATGTAAAGAAAACGGTTTTGATTTTTCGATGGAGGGAAATGAAGCACCTAGGAGAGGTTGGGTTGTTTTACCTCTGAGCGGCACTTTTTTGCACCCCATGGGCTACTTTTTGGACCCCATGGTCACATGGACCCGAAGGCTCAGAGAAGGTTGGGGGAGGGGACCCACTGGAACAGCTGTTGGGAGACAGATGGTAGCCTCCCGTCAAGGCCATCTTTCTTTAACATGCACAGGGTATGGCTCTCCCGCACACGGGACCACGGCTAAACGTCCCATCCGACGGACGGCGGCCTATCCAAGCCCATCGGTGTCCCCTACTGACCGTGGGCAGGGGGGGGGGAATTTTGCGGAGCCCTAGGAAAGGAAGAAAGGGTTCATCCCCTATTCTCTGAGTGCATTACTGCCTACCACTCATAATAATAATAATGAAATTAATTATCTCTCAAGCAGCTGCTTGCTCCATAGCTCTAACAGAAGACTGTCCGTTTAAAGAGCCGTAGAAAAGAGTTGTGATGAAGGAGATACTTCAGCAGAATAACAAAGACTCATTCAAAGATGTTGATTGTTTTACCTTTTTGTTTTCGAGCATTAGAATCGGTGCGATGTGATCCGCTGGCCCACACAGAGGCCAGGGAAGATGGGGAAAGTGTTCAATTGTGGAATTTGACCACCCCGATTGCTCGGGTGTGGACATTAGCTCTGTGTCGAACTCTCTTCTGAAAAGCAATAATGATCTCCAGGAGCGAGAATCCCGGCGGGAAAAAGGATACAGTAGCAAGATGCGGATCAGAAATGCGGCAGCACGACAGAAGCAACAAAAAATAACACCGAAAGCCCTCATAGCTGAACAAAAGGTTTATCCGGAGGGCGTGGACGAAGCCTTCCAGATCGTGTATGCTTTACAAAATTTTAAGACCGTCATTCTCATGTGGTCCATCACCATACGATCACGCAGACCACATTGGTATTTCCAGAAGACCGTGTCAGGGCTCCGAACGATGCCATTGAAAATGAAGTCGCTCTGAGCCCTCTACAGCTAATATTTAACTTCAGAGAGCAGGAAATTACGGACGTAATTCCTGTTATCAGGGACCTACGTGGAAGAGAATGGCGAGAGGGTCAAACTGACCAGTGCGCCACCTGTCCGAAACGAGCTCCCATACACACTGTGCAAAGGCACATGTGCAGAGAAGATGACTGTGATCCTCAGTCTGACCACAACGACCACATGCTCTTCTCTGCAACACGAGTGCCCGGGAGAGTTGCTCACAGGGAAGGGGGGGGGGAAATGACTGTGCTGCCTTCCAGTTAAACTATTGTAGCAGGAAAGGAAGGGTAGTGTAACAAAGGTTACGCCAGGCGTCCCCCCACGAGAGACCAGGCAGAGATCTGACGATGTCCACTTCGTGGCAGTCTGGTACACACGAGATGGAGTAGCCTTGGACACGAAGTCCACATCAAGCAGGCCATGAGCAGCACAAAAGTGCTGCAACTCACGGCAGTGGCCAACTATAGAACAACGAACAGCACCCCTATAATCGGGAGCCCGAACAAGGACTTGGCCAAAGGGGCCAAGCAGGTAATCCAAGAGAGTAGACGCAGGGTGAGCGGAATCCAGCAGACTGTCATATATGTTAACAAAGCAAAGAGAATGGAACCACGTCTCAGGATCCTTAAGATCAAGGCCACCTTCCACGACTGATTGGAAGAGGATCGCACGATGCAGCGGATCATTCTTCTTCTGCCAGAGGAAGCGAGCAAGAAGAACAGTGATTTGCAGAATGTAGGTGCACCTAGACGGTGTTAACGAATTTTAGGAGGATCACTGTGTTTGCCATTTTGATCCTCCCATGAAATGTGAGGTTCATTTTCCCCCATTTCTTGCACTGGCGATCATGTCAACAAAGCATCCCAGGTAATGTAATATGGCGACCCTTCTTGTCAAGATACACACTGAGAAGTCAAGATACCCTTCTTGTCAAGATACACACTAGGAAAGAATCGGTCTCCTTTTCGTCACGGATTAGTCGTTGAGCATTTCGTTCTCTGATCCGAGACCCAACATCCTGATTGTGCTCGTAGATCAAGTTTCTGATTTGCTGAACAACAACGTGGTTCAGGGTGACCATCTCCTGATCCCTCCTCAAGCCTTCTTCAAAGACCCAGAGGGTACAAACCAGGAAACGATGACGCATACGCCATACAACTGCCTCTTCGTGACCTTCCTTTCGAAGACAATCCGAGATTTTGACATTTTGCCCCTCCCACCAAAAAGAGTCGTTGCAAGGAGGAGACATAAAGGTTCTCATCTCCCATCAACAGATCTCAGTTGCCCTCTTCCCCATAAACCACGTCCCTAGATTTGGGATCCTTGTGACTTTCCGGTCAGTCATCCCAATGTCTCAGACGTGATCATTAAAGTTGTTGAGAACCGTTTCGAATTTCCGAGATGTAACTTTGATCCGTCTGCTCATCTTATCTAACGCGTCCTGCCTCTTTCATTCTCGTCGCTCTGAGGTCACTTCCTTTCCTCGCACAGGATATCAATGACTGACAGATGGCCAATGAACTGATGAGGGGAGAAAACTTCTCTTGGCAGGGTTCAATCATCTCTGTTCCTTTTAAGTGGATTACATTCACATCGCACATCGTGAGCACCAATTACTTCGACCCTGAGTGACCCCCACCCTCGGGACTCAAAGATGAAAAGAGAGAGAAAAAAAAAATTAGCGGTTGAATGCCTGTTAAGACTTCCCCCGACCCCTCTCTCCCCGCCTCCTCTTCCCTGTGCACGTGTAAGTACATGGTTAATTCCAACTCTTTAAGTGGCTCCTCGATTCGGCTCATCGGACCGGTGACCTACAGCCGAGGGAGGTGTCGGCGGCGGCGAGCAGCGAACTGTTACAACAAACGTCGTTCACTCCCAATTGATGAGAGGCGCTTGGCTTTTTCCTTCAGTGATCCGGGAACTTATTCGTCATCCCTCCTTTGCTTGTCCCATAGCTTGAGGGAGGGAGAGGCAGAAGTATGTCTG
This sequence comes from Ryuthela nishihirai, assembly GCA_038380435.1. NCBI lineage: Eukaryota > Metazoa > Arthropoda > Arachnida > Araneae > Heptathelidae > Ryuthela > Ryuthela nishihirai. The sequence goes on along the minus strand of JAWZYU010000019.1, from coordinate 63,924,638 downwards.
CTGTGATGGGATGGAAATCGACGTTGCGGTAAATCGCCGTCCCATTGCCATCTTTTGCAGCCAGAAGATTTCCCTGGAGCAAGAGCTTGATGCCGAGGGTCGTAGTTCAAAGTCCAGTCGTTCTTTGAGGAGGGTGGTCTCCGACTCGGAGGGATGTAGGTCAAGTTCCCATTTGCCCGAAGTCACAAAGTTTAATGGAAGTTGACTTTCAAGAGAATGGAGTCAGTCGGTTAGTAACCCTCGAAAAGTGGCAGTACTTCCGACAAGGGGTTTTCTCATGAAGGAGGGAGGGCTCGGTGAACTTTATATCCAGGGGTGGGGGGAGGGGAGGGGCACCATTTCCAACGTAAACAATAGTGGAGTTGATGTTTGGGGTCATACACGTCAAAGATTAAACACGCCATGAGTGGTGGGTGAGGGATTCGTCGGCTGTCTCGAGGTATGACTGAATTACAAAGCACGTGAGGCTGTTTCTACTTCTTTCCATTTCAGTGCGATTCGATAATTACAGTCTTGAGGAAACTGATCTCTTTCTTATGGAGAACGACACGAAATCGATTTGCATAAGATGCTGACCTAGCAGACTATAGCCGGAAGTTATGGCATTCGCGAGAAGTAGTTCATGGCTTAAAATATCTGTTTATTGTCATCCCTTTTGAAATGAACGTATATCAATTGCATTAATAAAATAATTTAATATATTTTTCTTTAGTACGTTTTCAAAAAACGAGTTACCTTTTCCCTTTGGTAGTTTTATCCGTCTGACCCTCTGTAGATATAAAAAATTTATGGAAGATGTTTTTTGGATTGAATAGGCACTCGTGAAAACATTTCGATTCACATTTTCAGAATCTTCTAATAATTTTAATTTTCACCGTTAGAGGGCGATAAAGTGGAAATGGCGAAACTTTATACTGATGTTATAACCTGTCTATTCATATGCAAGGAATGAGCTCTGAGGGGGTGGGGGTGGGGGAGTCTAGGCAAGGTTACGTTAAAGGGGGACACTAACGATTTGTCCCCCTTTCCTCAAGGAGGTGGTTGAAAAAACAACTTTTTCGTTTAAAAAAAAAATCGAAAAAATCAGAGTCATCCATTATCTTAAATTTCCATCGTTAGAGAGCGCTGAAGTTGAAAAATCGGAATCTTTATTTGCAAAGAGGTATTCCTTATTCTCCATAGGCCACACTTGACTCTTGGGATTGTTTATTCCATTGCCAACTGTAAGAACGGAATGAAATTATGTAAATGCTTCGGCTGTTTTACCTGTAAGTGAGAATAGGTCGTACATATTGGGGTAAGTGGGCAGACGAAAAGAGCTCAGACAAGATTAGGTAAATGAATTCACTGGGCGACTTTTGGAAAGAAGATGGAATCTTCCATCAAAGTTAACGTGCACAGGTTTTGGCTTTCTTGTACTCCTCACGGCAACCAAACACACTAACAACTCGATCAGCAGTTTGGTTAAACTATGCAAATAAAAGTGGGCGGAGGTGGCTCAGTCGGTAGCGCGCCAGGCTCCGTAATCTGTAGTTCCCAGGTTCGAGTCCCAGCTGAGTCAGCGTTGAGATTTATCTCCGCAAAATTCCCCGCCCTGCCCACGGTAAGTAGGGGACACCGATGGGCTTGGAAAGGCCATCGTCCGTCGTATGGGACGTTAAGCCGTGGTCCCGTGTGCGGGAGAGTCATACCCCGCACACTAAAGAAGACGCTGTATGGCCTTGACGGGAGGCTACCATCTGTCTCTCAACAGCTGTTCCAGTGGGTCCCCTCCTCCAACCTTCTCTGAGCCTTCGGGGTCCTTGTGACCTAGACATTTAACCCAATTTTGTGCAAAAAAAGTGTCGCTCAGAGGTAAAACAACCCAACTCTTCACGGCTTAATGACCCATGAGACGGACGGCTGTCTTTTCAAGCTCATCGTTGTGCGATCACTGTGGGGGGGAGGGGTAGCAGAGAAATTATCAATCTAGGAACATTGGAAATTCGGAATATGGGAACATAAGGTTACGACCTTTGCACCCGATCAACGGAACCAACGTCACTCTTAATACTTTCAAGGCATGAAGTAACATAAGGCAATGTTCATATTCACAAAAAATGATAAAATCGATATGAATATCATATAAATGGAAAAAAAAAAAAGTTATTTTTCCTACTGCATCTTTTTATTTCTCAAAACGAATAAGGGAAAAAGTGCAATATGATTTTTTTTTTCTGGAGTCTTGAGGGGAGAAAAAAGCTCATCGCAATTTTAAAAATTAATAAATGTCGCCCTCAAGCAGCGGCTTGCCACAGAGGTCTGACAGGAGACTGTCAGTCACCATAGTAGTAGGTCTGTGAGGATGGCGAGAACTCGGTAGAAAAACAACACGAACATTTATGCCTTACCCGGGGCTCGAACCCAGGTCCCTTAGATCAGTAGCCAGGGGCGCTAACCACTCGGCCACGGGGCGGAAAGAGACGGCAACAAAAGGGGAACAAAAAAAAGGAACATCTAGAGCAAAGAAATGTGATCTTACACCCTTGAGAGTTGAAACCCATTCCCGACTAATTGCGTGTAGTCGATCACGTACGATGCATGGGGGTGTAGAAGGTGGGGGGGGGGGGGGGTAGCATTTCATGAAGAGATCAGGTAAGAGCAGAAGATGTCCGAAGAGAAGCAGCAGAGCACTTCCAGTTCGTTAATATTTGAGCGTTTGTTCGTTTGTGTGTACAGCAGCAGTGGCTGTGGGCTATTTTGGTTGCAATTTGTGTTTCCTTTTCGCTATAAAAGCCTTAGCAGAGATGTTTTAATGATTATTTGAGCTGCAATAAGTGATGCGAACGAAGTTATAGCCGGCAGCTGATTCACTTCTCGAAAGGACAGAAGAGAAACTGCGTTGGATGGAATTTCGCTGTAACTGTAATCCCTGTAAGAAGTTAGCAGTGATGCTGATTCTATTCATACAAATGTCTCGTTATTCCTTTCTTTAAAAGAATAATTTCTCTTTCTTACACTTTTACTGGTGAAAATAATTCGATGTTTCCATCAGTTGAAGGAACTTGTGCAAACAGGGAGAAAATTTTGGAAGGTGGGTGGGGTGGGGTAGAAGTAGGGCCAAGTAAGTCGTTTTGATAGGTTTTTAGAACATAGGCAAGACTATGATTGTTCCCTTACAGAGAAATAACGAATTTTGCTCTTGCACTCTAATAACATATAGCAACTAATTGTTTGTACCAGTCTCGTGGGTGAAAGTAACACTGTAGCAACACAAAAAAGCTGTTAATTTTTGCCTATGTTGCCTGCACCTCGGGCTACCTAATGATCATTTAGATTTCAGTTGGAATGAGGTGATGACACCGAATTGGCATGAGGCGGGGTGACTCAATCAGTAGGGCGCCAGGCTCGTAGTCTGTAGTTCCCAGGTTCGAGTCCCAGCTGGGTCAGCGTTGAGATTTATCTCCGCAAAACTCCCCGCCCACGGTCATTAGGGGATACCGATGGGCTTGGAAAGGCCGCTGTCCGTCGGATGGGATGTTAAGCCGTAAACCCGTGTGCAGGAGAGCCATACCTGTGCACGTTAAAGAACACGCTGGATGACCTTGACGGGAGGCTACCATCTGTCTCCCAACAGCTGTTCCAGTTGGTCCCCTCCTCCAACTTTCCCTGAGCCTTCGGGGTCCTTATGTCCTGGCCATTTAGCCCATGGTGTGCAAAAAAGTGCCGCTCAGAGGTAAAACAATCCAACCCGAATTGGCAAATCCGTTTAAAAACAGATGATAATTTTAATTAAATACGATTTTTCGAGGGGGATTCAACACCGAGTGACTTCCTCTTGCACTGATATAGAATTAGAAGATAAGTTAGAGACGGGCCAGATCTAGAAAAAGAATATGGGGAGAGATCCTCATATTGAAATATCAAGATCGAAGCGGAACGCGATTCTAGTATAAAAATTTCCCTTGTTCTAGTGGTCTTTTAATAGTTCTTGAAAAGCACTGGTAATATGTTTATTTTTACCCCCATTCTCGTTACAAGGGGATTGTCCCCCCCATATCCGGCTCTGTTTAGAGATATTAAATTTTATTTCCAAAAACATTCTTGAAGAGTTTCTGCAAGTAAATCGTTTATCAGCAGATATTCACGAAATACTAAGACGAGAGATTCCCGTGGAGGGCCGCATTATTCAATAGGCACAGGAAACTGTGCCTAGGGGTTGGGTTGTTTTACCTCTGAGCGGCACTTTTTTGCACACAATGGGATAAATGGCCAGGTCACAAGGACCCCGAAGACTCAGAGAAGGTTCGGGGAGGGGGCCCACTGGAACAGCTGTTGGGAGACAGATGGTAGCCTCCCGTCAAGGCCATCCAGTGTGTTCTTTAACGTGCACAGGGTATAGCTCTACCATACACTGGGCCACGGTTTAACGTCCCATCCGACGGACGGCGACCTTTCCAAGCCCATCGGTGTCCCCTACTGACCGTGGGCAGAGCGGGGAATTTTGCGGAGATAAATCTCAACGCTGACCCAGCTGGGACTCGAACCTGGGAACTGCAGATTACGAGCCTGGCGTGCTACCGACTGAGCCACCCCCGCCCCGTGCCTAGGGGCTACGGAAAACGTTTGAACCATTTTTTTCTTTTCCTTTCTTTAATTCATCGTCGCCTTATAAAAATTTTTAATTTATAGATCAGATTATTATCTGGCATCCTTTCCATAGTGTTCAGAAAGTTTTAGCTTATTAGAGTTAACATTGTTATGAAGCTGCATTTTTCAATGTGACGTTATTTAAAATCCTATTGTTACCATTTTCAAAAAAAATTTACAAAATATGGCTTCAGAATTCCGCTAATCCCCCCCCCCTCCTCCCCCCGATCCCGGTTATAGGCTTAGCTCAGTTCCTTTCGCTAAAGAGAGAAAAGAGAAAAAAATCCTTCTGATGACACCATCGCCTATGAATGCTGCCAAGACGTTAAAGCTGATAATCATCACAGCGACGCTGTTCATCACTTTACTGGAACACGTTCCCCAACCATATTGCAGTCGTTCAGAGATCGTAAGCCTGGAATCGTCGTCTTCGTCGATTTCTTCCCTAACAAGCGCAATATGTGGAGCCTTGTGGGTCCAGTACGGGACGATGATACAAGATGACGCCATCATCTTTACACAGGTTGGTGTGGCCATTATTGAATTTGCATTCTCTGTTCACGACTTCACACGAGATTTCATGAAGATAGTGATCGCTCTGTTCATCCTCCTTCACGAGGCATTCTTCGCTCGTTGGATCATCAGTGAATATCAGGGCGTAAAACTCTCCGGGGTCTTGGCCTGTACAGCCGATCTGTTTGCTTGCGTGAAACAGCTGATCTCCATCTCCGATGTGATCTGGGAAGGAAGAGAAATTCACTCCCTCAACTGCATTCTCGCATCCATCGCTATCGGCATCATGTGGTTCATCTACGGCGACTACCTCGAGGACATCTTCATCAAGTCATCCTCTTTTATTAGGACTATGTTGTCGGTGTTTCAATTGCTCCTCTTTCTTTATTGATGGGGAAGAAACGATGAAGCGGTCATCAAATCATCCGAATGAAAACAAGGTTTTGTTAATCTTAATGAATTGAAGTCTGCTACAAGATCACGAAAAAAGATCCTTTAAGTAATAGGCGAAACGATTTCTTCGTTACGTACCATTTTGTTATATAATCGTTGATGCGTAACTGAAGAGCTTAGTCACTGAACATTAATAAAGGTAATTCAAGATTGTGCGTGTATTTGCTCCATTCCGAAATTATTTGAATTATTTTTATGTTATAAATTTTCGTCTGAAACAAGAAGGAATGAAATTTTTCTTCAATAATCATCTCTCTCTTTGCGTCCGTTTATTAATTTAACAAAATTTTCTCACCTCTTTAGGGTTGGGAATCTCTTTAACATGTCCCACATCTCAAGGAATCTCCTATACATAAACGAAATGCAACATGTCCCACATCTCAAGGAATCTCCTCTACATAAACGAAATGCAACATGTCCCACATCTCAAGGAATCTCCTATACATATACGAAATGCAACATGTCCCACATCTCAAGGAATCTCCTCTACATAAAAGAAATGCAACATGTCCCACATCTCAAGGAATCTCCTATACATAAACGAAATGCAACATGTCCCACATCTCAAGGAATCTCCTCTACATAAACGAAATGCAACATGTCCCACATCTCAAGGAATCTCCTATACATAAACGAAATGCAACATGTCCCACATCTCAAGGAATCTCCTATACATAAACGAAATGCAACATGTCCCACATCTCAAGGAATCTCCTCTACATAAACGAAATGCAACATGTCCCACATCTCAAGGAATCTCCTATACATAAACGAAATGCAACATGTCCCACATCTCAAGGAATTTCCTATACATATACGAAATGCAACATGTCCCACATCTCAAGGAATCTCCTCTACATAAAAGAAATGCAACATGTCCCACATCTCAAGGAATCTCCTATACATAAACGAAATGCAACATGTCCCACATCTCAAGGAATCTCCTATACATAAACGAAATGCAACATGTCCCACATCTCAAGGAATTTCCTATACATAAACGAAATGCAACATGTCCCACATCTCAAGGAATCTCCTATACGTAAACGAAATGCACTCAATGGCTGCACTCCAGCGCTGATTCTTGTGTCTGTGGAATCGATATTAATTCGAGAACTACAGATCACTAGAGGGGAGGAGGGAGCATCCCCACTCCTCCCCTGGATACGATGCTGGGTAGGATACCAGAGGGGGTGTCTCCCAAGCTTCATTCCAGGAAATTTGAATAACCGGAACGGAAGTGAAAAAAAAAAAAGTAGACATTTAGCTAATATATATTTCACAAGAATATTTAAAGGAAAAAAAATCATTCATTAGAACCGAGGGTGAGGGAGGGGAGGTATAAATCATCATCATCATCATCAAGCAGCTACAAGCTAGGGAGGTCCAACCAGACAGTGCAATTTAGTTCTCCAAGCAAGTCTATTCTGAGCTACATCTACTGCATCTGGCCATTGCACACCAATTCTAACAAGGTCCTGTTTGACATTGTCTGCCCACCGCATCCTAGGTCTCCCCTTCTTTCTGAGGCCTTTAGGCACACTGTGCATAACCCTATTCACCAATCTATAATTATCCATACGGGCAACATGGCCAAACCAACGGAGTCTCTCTCTGCACAATATGCTGCTTAAAGGAGGTTGCAAACTCCTTTGCCTAACCTCATCATTAGTTACAAAGTTGAATCATCTAATGCCCAAGATACTGCGTAAGCATAAGGAATCTAGACTATTTAGTGAGATATATATATAGAGAGAGAAAACAGGAACGATGTTCGGGTTCGTTCCGTTTCAGTCTCGTCACGTGGCCTAAATGTTTTCCAGATCGAAACCTGATTGCGACTTTCCTTCCGCACAAAATTCCCAATAATTGAAGAGGGATGTGTCGCGAGATTAGAGTGTTGCCAGCTGTTGCGCTCTCACAGCTGGGACTTGGAGGAGTGAAGTAGAGGAAGAGGATTAGCTGCGCGAAGGAGTGGAAAGGCCTGCGCACGCAGCTTCCAATTCTTCTCTATTGCTTCTGTATCTTCATTTGTAGCAGAGAGAACGCCTTCAAAGAATATGTACAACGTCCTTTGAAATGTACAACGTCAATGACTCTCAAACTCACTTAATTCGTAGAATTAATTCCGGTTGGAAAAAACAGTACCGAATTTCATGGCCCAGAGATCAACAGGTTTTATGGAGGCTTCAGCTCCCCCCCCCCCCCATCTCCTCATCTTCTGTGTTTAATACAAATCTTTTCAAGACAACATTATCAATGCTTTCGATAGTGTCTTGCCTCCTCCAACTCTTGTAGAGGGAAGAATGAAGTGTTTGGGTTTGGGTTGTTTTACCTCTGAGCGGCACTTTTTTGCACACCATGGGCTAAATGGCCAGGTCACATGGACCCCGAAGGCTCAGAGAAGGTTAGGAGAGGGGACCCACTGGAACAGCTGTTGGGAGACAGATGGTAGCCTCCCGTCAAGACCATCCAGCGTGTTCTTTAACGTGCACAGGGTATGGCTCTCTCCCGCACACAGGGCCACGGCTTAACGTCCCATTCGACGGACGGCGGCCTTTCCAAGCCCATCGGTGTCCCCTACTGACCGTGGGCAGGGCGGGGAATTTTGCGGAGATAAATCTCAACGCTGACCCAGCTGGGACTCGAACCTGGGAACTACAGATTACGAGTCTGGCGCGCTACCGACTGAGCCATCCCCGCCCCAAGAATGAAGTGTAGTTTACCTCTATAGACACACGAAGGCTATCCGGGACCACTTAACAGCTTTTAGTTCCCAGATGCAAAAAAATAAAGCCCCATACATTAACCTCCACCCTCTCGGTTTGGATTGAGCGTTGCATTGAGAATACTAAACACGGAAATTTGCATATTATGTGCATTTGATGACGAAAAACAGCAAAGCATCTTTCGCTCGTGCAATTTGACGAGCCCACTTCAACGCATCCCAATGTTAGTGAGCGAAAGATCAGTTGACGTGCGACGTTCAAATATCTCGGATCATTTTGCAGCATTTGGATGAATTCATTGTGCTCGCGGTATTTGGCGCGGTGTCGTCCTAACGAAGCTCAACGATCCCTCGAGGCACTTGGCGGTGTTTTTTTTGTTCGCGGGACCTGCTCGACGCAGCGTGCTAGCAGGGCTTGAACCTCGGGAGTGGGATACATTGGGAATTATCCTTGCGGATTCTTGGCAGCTGAGAGAGAAATTTATTTCCGTTCCGCCCTGGAGCCGTGGCCTCATTACATACACGCGTGGAGGCAGAGAGAGAATCGCAAACACGTGATGGACAATCGCAATGAGGATGTGAGTCTCGGCTGAAAGAGAGGGGGGGGGGTGAATCTTCATTCCTTTTGAAATCCAATATAAACATCCTATTAAATAGTGGCGTGACTAAAACATTTTCAGATGATGAGGACGAGGGGGAGGGGAGCTTATCAGAATGGTCTTCAATCTTCCCTACCTACCTTACACCATTTGAAGCAAACAGATGAGAAATACAGTCGCTCAAAAAAATATCCGAACACTGTGGTTGATTACAGAATTCATAAAAAATATCCGGCAACGATTTTTTATAGAAACTAGTGATCTGGCAACCTTCGTGTCACGTGACACGAAGATCACTAATTTCTAAAAAAATCTTTGTCAGATATTTTTTATGAATTCTGTAATCAACCATAGTGTTCGGATACTTTTTTGAGCGACTGTACCCGATCTGTTGAATTTTCTCAGTGAGTGAGTGATGCAACTGTTTCATTCTCTCTCTTCTGTTGTGCTCGCGATTCCATCCGTGGATGAACTGAAACTTCTAAAATGCTCAACACCTTCAATGGCTCTCAACTTTCTATCTATATTGTGTCCAGTTTCGATTCCTCACTTGTTCGGATTTTGCCTATTTTCGCAAAGTTTGCTCGATGGATGGTTTTCAAAAGCTACCGTCCTTTGAATGTTTTGAAAAAATTGAGGTTCCCAAGTATCTGAGCCAAATATATATGTTTCAGAAGAGACTTTACATGCCATATTTGGGAAAGCTAAGTTAGCACGCTTGGCTACTGATCTAAAGGACCTGGGTTCGAGCCTCGGGTTAAGGCATGGCTATTTGTGTCGTTTTTCTGCTGAGGTCCTGCCATCCTCTCAGACCTTCTACTATGGCATATAAACTGACAGGCTCCTGTCAGACCTCTGTGGCAAGCAGCTGCTTGAGGGGGTATTTATTTATTTATTATTTAAAATGCTTTGTAATAGTGGATTCCGAAGTTAAACAGCTTTGGGCGTGGTCAGTACTGTCGCTCAAAAAAATATCCAAATGGTTGATTAAAGAATTTCTAAAAAAATCGTTACCAGATATTTTTATCTGAATTCTGCAATCAACCATAGTGTTCGGATATTTATTTGAGCGACTGTACATATGCTTGATTTTTTCACTGCATTCTTATTATTGGTGTAAGGCAGCAAAGAGTTCCTCTGAACAAAAAATGAGGTTTTTATCAATTCAAGTGACTGATAATGAAAACGAAATCTGTTAAAGCGTCATTTTGCACAGAGAGAGAGAGAAGGAGGACTCCTCGGCCTCTTTTCAATTTCTATTCGCTCCTTCCAGTAACAATATTAAAATTATATTAACATTTAATTAATATTTTTCTGCCTTGTTGAAAATATATTTATTTGAACTAATACGAGAAAGGTTCTTCAGTAGGATTAGCGTTAGAAACGAGAGTAAGAAGATGTGTCCTTTGAGGACGTGTCCTCCTATATTGCGCTTGCTTCGCTCCTGACCAAAGGGATCTATGTTCGAGCCTCTGGGTAAGGCATGGATGTTTGTATCGTCTTTCTGCTGAGATCTCGCCTTTCTCACAGATCTCCTGTATGGCATATTAAACTGACAGGCTCCTGTCAGACCTCTGGGGCAAGGGGTTGCTTCAGGGGTTTATATTATTTTTTAATGTCAATATAGAGTCATCAACTGCCTTGAACAAGCTAATGTTGGTCATGGTCATTTTAAGACTCTCAATAGGTAGCGTTGAGCATTATAGGGTCCAATGCTTTATTTATATCTTTATATTGAGAATGGTTGATCATTTTTATGACCTGTGTAAAGTTTCCTTTATTGTTCTTCTCCCTCCCTCCCTTAACAATGGCGGAAATTTCGAGATTCCAGTTGACCCTGAGGTCAAAATCAATGAAAGCAAAACGGGTGTAGTTATAAAATTAAACATATTTTAAACATTTTCGTGGATTTTTGCGCACTGTGCACTTGCTTCGGTATGTTACAGTTAACAAAGGGAATGCAAAAACTATTGATACCTATTAAATCATTAACAGCAGCACAAAACAAAACGATAACAGCTCTTATTTCTGTGGAAAAAATAAGTTTGCCAGTTTTCCACAAAAGATAATATTTTGATTTAATGACTTCTGTGTCAACAGTAAACTCTGTATGTTTTACTATTCGTTGATTACGATAAGAGCTCGAGTACGATAAGAGCACTGACGGGCTTGAGAATGGCCACCGTCCGTCGGTTGGGACGTTAAGCCGTGGTCCCGTGTGCGGGAGAGCCATACCCTGTGCAACCCCCCCAACCTTCTCTGAGCCTTCGGGGTCCATGTGACCTGGCCATTTAGCCCATGGTGTGCAAAAAAGTGCCGCTCGAGGTAAAACAACCCAACCCAACAACAATTGTTTCGCCCAGTTGAAAATTAGGAACAAATCATATACTTTGAAGTTTTCATTTGACAATTAGCGAAATAAATATTCCCTTAAGCAGCTGCTTGCCACTTCAGAGGTCTGACAGGAGCTTGTCTGTTGAATACGCCATAGTAGAAGGTCTGTGAAAGAGGGGGAGACCCGGGTCCCTTTGATCAGTAGCCAAGCACGCTAACCACTCGGCCACTGGGTTAGCTTCAAAATACAAAATCAAAATACCAAATATCAATGGTATAGAATGGATTTCAAAGTTGGGGAAACTTAAAATAAGTGGCTGTTTTATCTAACGATATGGAAACTGTCAGTGGGGGATGGTGAAGAAAGAACTGTCAAGGGAATGTTTATTTAATTTTTTTTTGGGGGGGAGGCTGCGCTGGGGGATCCGAAATGTTTTATTTATTTATTCATTTTTTATTAATTAATTAATTAATTTATTTATTTTGGGGGGGGACCGAGAATTTTGTTTTGGAGAGGTTCCGAAAATTTAGCTTTGGGGATGGGGGAATGTCTGAGAATAAGACTTCAGCAAGGTTTTCCCAATTACTAAAATATTTCACCGAACAGGAAAGGTTAAATCGATATTTCACACCAAATTATATTTTACAGTTCTTTTTTTTTAATTATTTTTAGTGTCGGAACATAAAATATGGGACTAAAATAAAATTATACAAAGACAATTGTGTTGTTTCAAAGCAGGTAGACAAGTTTGAGATTAAGTATAAGATGATAGGATTTTCGAGAGGGGTTCTGGACTCCCCCTCTGGGCACGTCCCTGTCTTGAATGCAAGTAAACGAAATAAGGATCGGGTTGGGATACAGTAGTTCTGATACTTCAGATAACGGAAGGCTATCTAGAAATTTGGACCCTAGTTAGAATTAGGACCATTCAAATTCATTGAAGTTGTTCGATCCTTCTTGGGGTGGCAAGGCACGACCCTAAATGCATGAAAATAATAATAATAATTTATTTTCTGTATAATTGAATACACAGAAGGGTCAGATGGTGCATTGGACTCTTACTCGTTCCCTATTGACTTAAAAATAAGAAATGCATAAAGAAAAGACTCTGCATTAATTAACGTATGCGGTAACAAAGTTCATTATGATGTTTAAAACAAGAAACATCAAAGAAATGTGACAAGTTTACTTCTTTCAATTTTCTTCCGAAACTCTGCAATGTTGACGAAAGCATCACGTCCGTTGGAAGTTGGATCCAAATCTTCCCTGCTCTGCAGACGAAAGAATGGTATTTACAATTTTCCTTGGCCAATGGAATGTTAATACGCCTGGGGTGTCTTCTCGTGTTGCTACTTGAAATTGTTAGCAAGAGATATTGAATGACTTGGTGAGTTGTCCCATAAGCGAGTTTGTGGCATGTTTTCGGATCCAGTTCAAGTTTACCATTCCAGTGAATGGATCTTAAAATTTGCCAGCCTTTGTTCGTATGTCAGGTTGAAGTAACAGGACAGTCTTTTAGTGAACCATCTCTGTGGCCTTTCTAAAAAGACAATATCACAGACCATGTGAGGGCACCACACTGGCAAAGCCCCCCTTCTCTAGCCCTTTCCCCAGCCCCTTCTTTCTGATGGTTTTCATTTGAGTCTTCATCCGAATCATAATCGAGCAGTATTCCAGGTGTGCAACATTTCCTCTTCAGTTGCAATTGCTCGAATTTAGAGGCGTGTATTATAGTAGCACTTACAAAGAAAGGAATATTTTGTAGCCTCCGCACAGTCCAGCGAATCATTACCGTCAGTAATAGCTGGTTGGAGGCTTTGTTTATGTTCTTTGTGGCGCACTAGGAAGCGCACTAGGAATAGAAGAAAAACAACGACGACGACGAATGGCAGTTGTGAGTCTTTGTTTCGGCCGCGAATGTCGACGGAGGCGTAACCGCAAACCGCGACTGGTGAATGGAAGAAACGTCTCTTGTTCCGGGAACGATAGATGTGTCACTGAAAGATCACAAGCATGCGGAATTAATGTGGGTCACTGTGTCTTCCTCCTTCTATTCATTAAACCACGGTGGCATGAGCGCTCAGGGAGCGTAACCGTAGAGCACGTAACTTGGGATGAAAGGCTTTCCATCCATTATTTGTCGACGGTCAACGGCGCCACGCTTTGCTGAAGAACGCTATATATTCAAACAATGCGACGGTGCAGCCATCTACCGGAAGATTGAGTCACTTTCTGATACGACACTGCGGTTGTCATATTTTAGAAATGTACCCATGACATCAAGTTAACCGACGATCAGATTTGTGTTTAAAATGCATATATAGCTCAGGAAAGGGAATCCTGAATTACTGCATTTTATCTGTTGCATAATCAAATCTGGATCGAGGATGAACACTCATATATTTAAGTTACTTTTTTTCGTCTATAGAATGAGGTTTTTAAAAGTAAAGATTTTATTCGCATTGTGAATAAAAGAAAATTTACTCCTCAAGCAGCTGCTTGCCCAGAATTACCACTTCTTTGTATTTGGCCGAGGGCTCCATATTCGAATATGTCATCTACGGAGTTTCATGACTTCGGGTCCTGTATAGAGATGATAGTTTTACACCAAAGTGTCTTGAATTTTGGCAAGTAATCTCCATGCCCCAGATTGATTCTATGCTTTGGTTATGCGGTATTGTATAGATAAATAACGGTTTTTTCATTAGTTTCTTTTTCAAGTGTAAGTGGGATCTCTGAAGTACAGATCGATTAAAAATAGATTTACAAAACTTGTGAATAAAATCTTCCCTATTCCTACAAGTGAAACATACATTGAGAGAATTTTCTCCATAATGGGTAAAGCATGGTGTCGTAGAAATCGAATGAGAGCAGCTTGTGAAGCTGAATATTAAGCTAAACTAAATTTTGATGCCAGTCGTTAGGAATTTCGTGATTTCATTGGGATTGAATGACCCATAAATATTATTCAATTACTTTATAAGTAATTGAATAATATTTATAGTTGGAAATAAGTTTTTTTTTAATTTCAAAACTGAGCATTTCCATTAATAAGGCATTTTTCAGAATTTGATGCTCCTATCAGCAAATCGAACAAATTTAAATATCTCTGGACTTTGAGCTATAGGTTTCAAATATCTCCATGTTGCATGATTCGAAATGGTGGCAATTGTATGTTTGCCACAGAGTTCTGATAAGAACATTTCGGTACAAGAGGTCATAGAGCAGTGGTGTGCTAAGTTCAAACGTACAGGTTTTAGTGTCCTTAATTCAGGGTGTGCAGAATGTAAATAAACGACGTGACGTCGCATCTTCCAACCCAGGGTTGACTGAAGATGGATACCGTGACAATATCAGAAGTAAGCTATTATCTTTCCGAATTTTTGAATCTTAACCTCTTCGATGATATCAGGAGAAAGAAGCAGTTGAATCATAACGGACACCATCTTTTGACGCTCTGTGGGGAAGCTTTTCCCTTGCATACCAGTTGCAGATGGAAAAGTCTCGTACATCATTTTCTTATCTTCAATTGGAGCTCAAGGAGAATATGGAAATCACTTTTCTGTAGGTATCATATGCCAGGTAAAAAATAAAACCCAAAATTCATCGTTCTTTCCCACTCTTCAAATTTTCAGTTCATCTTGCCCATCCACTTCGCACCAAATTGCCCTATATATATACATATAAATAAAAAAATAAATACCCCCTCAAGCAGCTGCTTGCCACAGAGGTCTGACAGGAGCCTGTCAGTTTATATGCCATAGTAGAAGGTCTGAGAGGATGGCAGGACCTCAGGAACGTGTACAGCAACTGTACACGCTCCAGTTACCGTTCACAGCAAACTGGAGCGTGTGCAGTTACTGCACACGCTCCAGTTTGCTGTGAACGGTAACTGCACACGCTCAGTATTTCTGTGAGTGGGCCCATACGATCCAGGTTTTTGTGAGCTCACACGATCCAATGTAAATAAATAAAAATAAATCCCCCCCTCAAGCAGCTGCTTGCCACAGAGGTCTGACAGGAGCCTGTCAGTTTATATGCCATAGTAGAAGTCTGAGAGGATGGCAGGACCTCAGCAGAAAAATTACACCCCTTAGATCAGTAGCCAAGAGTGCTAACCACTAAGCCATGGGAACACTAAAATTTAATAAAATTGCCAGAGTAAATTTACTTTTTGCTGTCCCCCAACCCCCCAAAATATATTTGTTTTGCCACCTCAAGTGAATTGAATTTAGTGCAGTTGCAACTGATTTCATATTTTGCCGCCTCAAGTGATCGTGATACTTTGTCATCTCAAATGATTTTATTATTTTTGTGGCTCTTAACTGAATAAATTTTTCATTAGTAACCAGCTAGGTCATTAGTAACAGGGTTTTAAAATACTGTGCTCTCGAAGTTATACATATGAAGATATTAGCACTTCACAGTCGTGTTTACTTTTATTTTGAGTTGAAATTAGAGAGCTGGCACATCAATTACTAGTATGCCATCCTTAAAATCGTGGCTCCCCAAGTGACTGCGTAGAATGCTTATGCTGTTAGGTCAGCCCTGCAGAGAGGAGGTTTGCAGTTTGTGAGATGGGAGACTCTTCACGTGACAAGAAAAATACATAGAGTATACTTGAGAAGCTCTAAAGTTAGAAAAATTACCTTCAAATTACAGAAATACTTTTTTAAAAAAAATAAAGGATTTCCGATGAGATTATGAATTCAGAGTCATTTGGGCGGATTTCAACTATTTACTTCAGGTGCAAGAAACTATATTTCGATGATGTATAGATTTGTCTGCGCTTTTTATATTAATCTGTGCCTTTTAAAGATAGAAAAATTACTGAAATTTGACTACATAAATGCTTCCAATCTGTTTATTGGCTGGCTAATCGTTTTTCTTAGTTTTGACGATAAAAAACGAGGTAGCGTTATTTCGATGCCTTAAGTTTTATTTCGAAAATTGTTACCATTCCCATTGTTATGGTATGTGTTGTCTTATTGTGAAACGAAAACGGGAGAAAAAAACTAAGTGCTGCCATCTAGTGTTAATTAGATTAATTTCATGTAATTTTAAATTTTATAAAAGTTTGGGATATATTTCGCTTATACTTATACCATGGCAGTCAATAAATGTAAAAACTAGCCCTATTTTCTAATGAAAATTTAATTTTAAATTTTCAAAATGACTTTTAAATATCAGATATTCTGCTTAAAGTTTGAAATGAAAGCAACGAGTTTCGCCGCTTAGAGAGTTCCTGGCATCTCCCACGTGGTCTAGTGGTTAGGATACCTGGCTTTCACCCAGGAGGCCCGGGTTCGATTCCCGGCGTGGGAAAATGGTAGGTTCCATGGTGTAATGGTTAGCACTCTGGACTCTGAATCCAGCGATCCGAGTTCAAATCTCGGTGGAACCTATATTTTTGACAAATTTTTCTTGTTCACAACGGTTAACTTCTTTAAATTTGAGATAAATACTTATGAATAGCAGCATAAGTATTTATATCTCGATGCTTGAATAAATTATTCAAAGACAACTTATAGACATATTAATTCACAGGGGCTAGGGCACCATTTTAGTTGTGAATTAGAAAATAGATCATAAAATATTGCTATTTGGACAGCATTTAATAAAAATAAATAGCTACAAAGAAGCAAAATTGATATTACCACGCAAAAGGTTTAATCAACATGAAAACATTCTTCTATTATAGTTTCTGGGCGCTCCCCCCCTTCCCCCAGCACCCCTCCACTCGATTCCCCTGGTACCAGCTGCCATAACTATTGTGAATACTAAATGAATATTGTTGGAAACCAAGATTTCCAGATATTTCATTGAACACTTGAATTTATTTCCAGTGGCTTTTCACATAAAATGCCCCCCCCCCCTGCGGTGAGTTACATTAAATCAAAGCCAGCCGCAGCGAGTGTTGGGCTACCTCTCAGCGGCATTTCTTGGATAAAATAAAATAAATAAATAAATACCCCCTCAAGCAGCTGCTTGCCACAGAGGTCTAACAGGAGCCTGTCAGTTTATATGCCATAGTAGAAGGTCTGAGAGGATGGCAGGACCTCAGGAACGTGTACAGCAACTGTACACGCTCCAGTTACCGTTCACAGCTGTGAACGGTAACTGCACACGCTCAGTATTTCTGTGAGTGGGCCCACACGATCCAGGTTTTTGTGAGCTCACACGATCCAATGTAAATAAAATAAAAATAAATCCCCCCTCAAGCAGCTGCTTGCCACAGAGGTCTGACAGGAGACTGTCAGTTTATATGCCATAGTAGAAGGTATGAGAGGATGGCAGGACCTCAGCAGAAAAATGACACATACATCCATGCCTTACCCGGGGCTCGAACCCAGGTCCCTTAGATCAGTAGCCAAGCGCGCTAACCACTCGGCTATGGGACGTCCAAAAAGGGTGTGGGCTAAATCTCCAGATCACAATGACCCCAAGGGCTGTTAGGGATTGATGGACGCCTCGTCAAGACTCTCCAGCTTGCTCTTTATTTAACATTAAAAAAACTGGGCATTTAAAAGTAAGCATCATACTATCTTGGGTATACAATGATGACTATCTATATCTAAGGTTAGTACAAATTAACAACTGCTACACAATGAAACTTGAAATCATATTTTTTTTTGAAGCCCCTTTTATCGTGACACACAAAGCTGTAGTAGTCCCGTGATGCTTATGACCCATTTCATTAGCACGGATAAAGAATAATGTGTTTTAATATAACAAACGAAAATATTAGTGAGCTTGAAAGCAGAATACTAATGTCACAAATGTAGCTGGGGCGGTAGCACTCCAGGCTCGTAATCTTATAGTTCCCAGGTTCGAGTCCAAACACGGAAATTTATTTTCGCTAAACTCCCACTCTATCAGAAAGGGTTAGTCATTGATGGTGGATTCTTGGAAGTTAATCCGTGTATGGGAGAGCCATATCCGGTGCACGTTAATGAACAGGTTGGATGGCCTTGACGGGGAAGCCACCATCTGTCTCCTAAAAGGTTGCCCAATGGGTCGGGTTGTGTTGTTCTACCTCTGAGCGGCACTTTTTTGCACACCATGGGCTAAATGGCCAGGTCACATGGACCCCGAAGGCTCAGAGAAGGTTGGGGGAGGGGACCCACTGCAACAGCTGTTGGGAGACAGATGGTAGCCTCCCGTCAAGGCCATCCAGCGTGTTCTTTAACGTTGGGTTGTTCTACCTCTGAGCGGCACTTTTTTGCACACCATGGGCTAAATGGCCAGGTCACATGGACCCCGAAGGCTCAGAGAAGGTTGGGGGAGAGGACCCACTGGAACAGCTGTTGGGAGACAGATGGTAGCCTCCCGTCAAAGCCATCCAGCGTGTTCTTTAACGTTCACAGGGTATGGCTCTCCCGCACACGGGGCCACGGCTTAACGTCCCATCCGACGGACGGCGGCCTTTCCAAGTCCATCGGTGTCCCCTACTGACCGTGGGCAGGGCGGGGAAATTTTGCGGAGATAAATATCAACGCTGACCCATCTGGGGCTGGGACTCGAACCTGGGAACTACAGATTACGAGCCTGGCGCGTTACCGACTGAGCCACCCCCGCCCCCTTGCCCAATGGGCCCCCATAACTTTCTCTGAGCAACAGTGACTTAGATCATTGTGTGCAAAAAATAGTGCCAGGTAGGTAATAGGTAAATAAATACGACAACTTTCATTTTATTGAATGTGGCGCTTAAAATATAAGTTGGAGACCACACAAATGTTTCTCTATTTTATCGTTCACACTACGTCACTAATTAAAATAGATTTTTAGATTCTTAAAAAATCATTTTCTTTTTCATTGCTTTTTAATTTCTAGAGCGCATTAAAACCTTTATTGCTTCTAAAAAGCCAATCTGTTTTGTTTTACTGTTTTAATAAATGTTTTTTTCCTAACGAAAAAAGGGGGTGGCTCAGTCGGTAGCGCGCCAGGCTCGTAATCTGTAGTTCCCAGGTTCGAGTCCCAGCTGGGTCAGCGTTGAGATTTATCTCCGCAAAATTCCCCGCCCTGCCCACGGTCAGTAGGGGACACCGATGGGCTTGGAAAGGCCGCCGTCCGTCGGATGGGACGTTAAGTCGTGGCCCCGTGTGCGGGAGATCCATACCCTGTGCACGTTAAAGAACACGCTGGATGGCCTTGACGGGAGGCTGCCAACAGCTGCTCTAGTGGGTCCCCTCCCCCAACCTTCTCTGAACCTTCGGGGTCCATGTGACTCTGGCCATTTAGCCCATGGTGTGCAAAAAAGTGCCGCTCAGAGGTAAAACAACCCAACAACCCTAACGAAAAAAAGGCATCTAATAAATTGTATGGATCCCATTCACTCCCAGTTTGTGATTTGTGAGTGCTGAGGAAACTCTCTCTCTCTCTGCCACAGATCGAAGAAGTCCGATTTATCAATTGCGATTTATTGCTCTCGGCCCCGTTCCATTCTTGAAACTTCCTCTTCCTTCTCTTCAGTTTCCCTTTCAAAGCTGCGAAGCATGAAAAGGATTATCTTGATACTGCCCAGGCAGACTACGATTTGTCACATGCTGGGGAGGGGGACGGGGAAGGAGGAAAAAAATCGTCTTTGGTACAGTGACAGGCGAAGTGGTAGTGGATGGTTAATTGGGAAGCATTTGAGTTGTTTTACCTCTAAGCGGTGTTTTTTCGCACACAATGGGCTAAATGGTCAGGTCACAAGGACCCCTAGGGCTCAGAGAAGGTTGGGGGAGGGGACCCATTGGACAGCTCTTAGGAGACAGATCGTAACCTCTCGTCAAGGTCATAGGGCACATTCTTTAGCGTGCACAGGGAATGGCTCTCTCGCACACGGAGCGTCTTTCCAAGCCCCCATTGGTATCCTCAGCCGTCCCGTGGCCGAGTGGTTAGCGCGCTTGGCTACTGATCTACGGGACCTGGGTTCGAGCCCCGGGTAAGGCATGGATGTTCGTGTCGTTTTCTGCTGAGCTCCTGCCATCCTCTTAGATCTTCTACTCTGGCATATAAACTGACAGGCTCCTGTCAGACCTCTGTGGCAAGCAGCTGCTTGAGGGGGTATTTATTTATTTTTTATTTATTGGTATCCTCTACTGACCAAGGGCAGGGTGGGGAGTTTTGCGGAGATAAATCTCAGGGCTCGAACCTGGGAAATGCAGATTACGAGCCTGGCGCGCTACCGACTGAGTCACCCTCGCTTCCAGGCATTTGGGAGAGGTTGCTCGATACAAACGCGTATCCAGGATTTAGTTTCGGGGGGAGGGGGTGTCTTGTTTTGAGGGATCCGAGAATTCAGAGTCGGAGAGGGAAGGTGGGAGGGGGGGGGGGTTCTGAGAATAGTGAATAGGGTTTCCCAATTACTAAAATATTCCACCGGACAGAAAAGATTAAAATGACATTCAGTATGGAATGCGGTTTTACAGTTTTTTTTTACCTACTTTTAGTGCCAGACATGAAATATAGCCAGAGGCGTAGCTAGGCTTTTGGCGCCCTTGGCAAATTTGTAATTGCCCGCCCTTGGTCAGTTATTGATTAAAAAATACATGTTATTTATATTATATATATTTATTGTCATTATTTTAATACAGTTACATGAATAAATATTAATTGCACATAAATAATTGAAAAAGAAATTGAAATTAATTATGCAAGTAATTATTTTTTAAAGTAATTTAATTTTTCCTACTTTTTCGTCGGCGAAATCGTTATAAAAATTAATTTTTTGAGTCAGTTCTCGCTCGATTGATAGGAAACCAAATGATGATGTACGCTCCTGTTCTCATGTTCATCTTAAACAATCCCGGGATTTATAAACAAAATAATTCAATACAATGTACAAATTTTAAACTCCCATCTAAAGGATGAGATACCTAAGTAACAAACTTTTATTTTGTGACGGCATGATTTGTAAAAGCAATATGAGCAGTTGGAAATTGCGCCCCAAAGCTGTTTTATGGCATGCGCGGTGCAGGGGGGGGGGGGGGATAATTGTTCGCCGCTAAAAGAAAAATAATATATTTTTGTGAAAAATAACGAAAATTTATAATATGCTGTCTTGATGATACGACGGTATAAACAATACGTATTAAATTCAACGAACTACGGGCGGCTAATCATTCGATTTTATTTTGCACATAAACGTCAGACGTGGAACGGCTCATGCCGCCCCAGCACCGCCCTGTGGTTCCGGCGCCCTCGGCAACTGCCCCGATGCCAAAGTTCATACGCCACTGAATATAGGGCTAAAATAAATTATACAAAGACAACAGTTTTGAATTTCAAAGCAGGTAGACAGGTTTGAGATTTCGTATAAGACTGGATTTTCGTGTGGGGGGGAGGGTATTAATACATAATTACATAGACCCCCTGGTACGTCTTTGCCTTGATACATGAAATACAATTTTGAAATCGGGAGTTGAATTCACGGACGGATTGAAGATTCTCTGCCATCCACAGAGATAAGTGTGATTAAAAATAAAATATTGTTTAATATTCTATATTGTTCTGTATTGTTTAATATAGAAGGTTAAATTATTAAGCTTTGTTAAATAATCATTGAAATCTAGTTCTACGAACGTAATGTAAAGAATTCAAATTTTCAGGATTCCCCGGATGAGTCGTATGGACCCTCGCGAGCCTGTGGCCCTCCCTATCTCCCCTTAATTTTCGATGGGTGCATCCGAGGTGACGTATAATTTCTCCCCTGGGATTTATTCTTCAGTTCTCTTCTTCGAAGTCACAAAAGTGAATTGTGTCGGAGCTCTAGAAAGTTGTTTTTTATTACTTAAACTTCTTTTCTGCAAGCTGGAGATTTCATCATACTTAGGAAATTTCTACTCAGAGGCCGCAATGTTGAGGATACCTTAGAGCCAAGCAATGCAGAATGGGGGCCTCTTCACAACATCCCGAAAAAGAAATCACCCACCATGATGAGAGTTAATAATTTTCGACAGGATAGAGAATTGGAAGAAATTGCTATTTTGTATGAGTTAGATGTATTGATACATCAGTGAATATAAAAGTTTCATTTTTTTGCACATTCTGAATTTACTACTACAATATGAGGGCACTGCAGGAACTGATACTATTTTGCGATTAATGCATTAAAAAATTCACTGTCGATTAAAGATTTTCTGACGAAGGTTCTTAAATCCTGTTCACCCGTATTCAACCCTTAATTACATAATACCGTACCGTTTTTTTCCCATATAAACGTCTCTAAAAACGGGGTGCGTCTTAGAATCGACGGCGTCTTAGAATCGCAGATTTTTTTTTCTAATTTTCCCGCGCTTTGCACACGGCACCACACGTTTTGTTTTTTGCGGAAATCCCGCCTCCAAGTTTCACCGTTATCATTTTATAAAGTGGCCTGGGTGTTTTCCCGCGCTTTTCCAATGTGAAGTCACCGTTATTTCATTAGAGTGGAGCTCACTCAGCGACAATTAGGAAGTTGGGGCCTGGCTGTTCACTGTCAGCCTTCCGGAAAAAATTAATGCGCCGGCATCAAAATTGGCGGAATGGATATCAACAGCTTGGAAATTAATCCCAGAAAGAATAGTGCAGTATTCATTTAAAAAATGTTGCATCACCAACGCCCTTGATGGTTCAGAAGACGATATATTATGGAATAATGAAGATAAATACGGCTCGGAAGAATCAGACTTTGATATTAATTCAGAAGGAAGTGATGAATACCTACTGATAAATAGGTACTATTGTTGTTACTAAATTGAAATCTATTATAATAAATATATTTGTTAGATATATTTCAGCGTTTTATTTTATTTATTTATTTTTTCTTAGAATCAAAGTTTTTTTTTGTTGATGGTACTGAAATTAAGGTGCGTCTTAGAATCGAAGAAATACGGTAAGTGTCGAGATGGCAGACACGGATTTTTTCATTTAACCTGGGGGGTGGGGGGTGGAGAGCAGACAAGAATTATTTGTCTCACCTTACCTGTATTTCCAATCTCAACCTCTTTCCTCTCCATGCATTAAATTTTATCTCGAGAAACTCATTGTGCTTGTATTTTTTTATGATTAAAGTAGGTCATCATTTTAGACAGTGAAAGATATGTAAATGGGGCTCTATAAGTTTACCGTGTACATACTCCTTTTTTTTTTCTTTTGGAAAAAGTACTACTTTTTTTTAGAAACCTTAGTATTCCTGATTAATTTTTTTCCTGCATATTCTCTGAAATTTTAATTTTCTTTTTTTATCAAATGAATTAGCAAATGGCGGATAAGTAGGTCACGGAATCAGTGGCCAATCAATTTCCAATATTTTTTGACAAGTTTGAATCTAATGGGGTGGTTGGTTGATATTTTGATTCTCTGATTATCGGTGATTTCCTTTAGAAATATATTATTTAAACTCTCAAGAGTGTGTGGGGGAATTCATTGTAAGAAAGAAATCAAAAATACAGTATCGTAAGTAGATTTTAAACTATATTTTCGTAAATCAACCCGTAACCATTACCGTGCAGTATGTGAGGCAGCAAGGGATTTAAATTCCACCATAATATCAAATAATAATTTCTAATAACCTATATAATAATATCTTTATTCTACCATCAGACTCAATCATGTGAAACCCTACCCTTTTTCAGGCCCCGCACCCTATGAGACAATGTATGGAAGCGTCGGCATCGCATTAACAGGTTTTCATACTTCCTTTACTTTGGAAAATAGATAAAACTGAAAAATTTCGGATATCCCCACCTTCCTCTCGCACCTTGTGGAAGCCATTAACCATACCGCCTCCTAGGTTTCAGCCCCCCCCCCCATACCCCTCCTAGGTTTCAGGTTAAGAACTCCTGGTTTAAAGGAATATTGCAATTTATATGCATGTAAGAAATCCGTGAATGTAATCGGTGTGTCCCCCTAAATATTAATCCCTTTTACTTAATGATTAACTTTTGCCTCTTTGTCTCATTGACCAAGTGTTTTAAGAGAGAGGAGGAATGGGAGACATCCTCACTACCTTACTTTACTGTGAAAAAAGTAAAAGGATTGTAAGTATGTAAGACTCACAGGTTTCATCTCAAATTTATGAGTTCGGAGTGATGAATCATTATAGTACCTCATTTCCATAAGATTCTAATCTTCTTAGGTAAATAACTCAGGCGAAATCATTTCACCGTGAAGCTGTGTACTTATAATTTCAATTTGTGCCCCTGATCCAACCCATCTTAGCAGCCTAGCCAAAAAGTCATCGCTTTAATGAAGATGACTAGCAATATATCATATGCTGCCATCTGGTGCTAAATAACAGAACTATAATCAACTGGATTTTTGGGCCAAAATCAAACTTTGATATTGGGAGCTCAAACCATTTCAGTAGTGCGACAAATTTAATGCGATCTTTTAGAATACGTGTCTTGAAACAGATTAAAACTATATTCTTAACTAAACTGCTGAATTCATCTCTTTTTAAACTGCAGTCGCCTGAAACAGCCAAAGTGCCTGAAACAAGATCATCGAAGAAATTTGAATATAATAAATTCTACTCAATAAAATTTTTTTTATTGCGGTTGATAATTTCGGATTTTGAAAAAAACAGTTTTTTTTATCTAATGTGATTATTAACGCGTATCTTTCATACCACCTGTTTCTTTTGCTGTATTCCATATTAGTGCACTCAGCAAACAATTGCGTTATTTTTACACCAGAAATTTTTTTTAAGAGTTTGTTATGAGCTATATTGTCCTTTTACATATATATTTTCAGTTCCCCTTTAGAATGCTAAAAAAAAGGAAAATTTTATACTACGGTTAAATTAACGCAAAAAAAAAAGTATAGATTCTTAAGCCTTTGTTATATCGTTTGGTTGTGGAATGTTCTTTTCATGTGAGATATAGCCATTGTTACAGAAGGTACAATTAAAATATGCAAGGTTTTCACACAGAAATTAAAAAATATAACCAAAATAACAGCACTGAAATATCTCTTAAAATCATGTATATAGGAGTTTACATATTGTTCCCACGTGGTCTAGTGGTTAGGATACCTGGCTTTCACCCAGGAGGCCCGGGTTCGATTCCCGGCGTGGGAAGTGTTTTTTTTCTCTCTCCAAAACTGTAATTTTTTATGATATCGTGTTTGAGAAATCATTTATTTCAATATCCTTTTTTTATCTTCAGTTTTACCCAGTAGTTACATCGCAAATTGAGGTGATAAAGGTTGGGTTGGGTTGCTTTACCACTGAGCAGCACTTTTTTGCACACCATGGCTAAATCAGTGTCTCGCAAACTGTGTGCCGCGAGAGATTTTCAAATTGACACTAGATATTCGAAAGATTTCATTTTGACTTGACTTGTGTTATCGACGTGCTTTAATAAAAATCTTTCAGATTTTATCAACTGGGATCTTGCAAGTATTTATCAAGCTTTTTCCAAATTTTGGTATTAATTTTTGATTATTTCAAGCAAATACAATGGACAAATATTTAAAACAAACACCGAGTTATGAATTAAAGAACGAGAGCAAATCTTCAAGTAAAACCAGGCTGATGACTTCAACAGAGCGCAAATATAATGACGATTATAGAGAGTTTGCTTTTATTCTTTTTATAGGTGTGCCGCGGAAAAAAATTAAATTCAGTGTGCCGCGGAAAAAAAATTAGATTCAGTGTGCCGCAGAGTAAAAAAGTTTGCGAGACACTGGGCTAAATGGTCAGGTCACATGGACCCCGAAGGCTCAGAGAAGGTTGGGGGAGGGGATTCACTGGAACAGCTGTTGGGAGACAGATGGTAGCCTCCCGTCAAGGCCATCCAGCGTGTTCTTTAACGTGCACAAGGTATGGCTCTCCTGCAAACGGGTCACGACTTAACGTCCCATCCGACGGACGGCGGTCTTTCCAAGCCCATCGGTGTCCCCTACTGACTTTGGGCAGGGCGGGGAGGTGATAAAGATGCAAGTGCAGATACTTTCAGAAAACAATTTCGAAAACAGCTGCAAGTACAATCCACCGAATATTGTGTGTAGCAACGGGTGAATTTTTTTAAACATTTATTTTAATTAAATTATTGTCAGAAAAAAATTACATCATTTGAATAAGCAGTTGGCGTGGTAGGTTGTTGAGCATTCATCACGTGATCAATATCGGGTTTGAAGTTTTAATTCTTAAAACATTAGTTCCTGGATTTCTTTCGTATCCGACTCAGTCCCGTGAAATAAGATAGATTAGTAAAACGAAATCATTTCTCAAATCAACAATCGGATCGATGATGCGCCCTTCACGGGAATGGTAAAAACTCGTCTGTTGATGGAAGAATTCGATCATTTATTCAAATTCTTCAAATCACCTTATATGTTCGGATCAAACCTTTTTTAATTTGATTTTTTTTTTCTAATTTTCCGCATATAAGACAGAGGACGGTCCTAGAAATTACTCTTAATTTGCACAAGCCTTCTCATACAAGGCCATGTCCTACTAAGACCGACGTCACTGTTGACTTGGCCCTAGTAGGATGGTTATTTTTTTACCAAAAATCAGTGGGAGACGCATTCTCGTTTTTTCAGGGACGCGGCTATAGAAGGGAAGCCGGGGTGGCGATAAAAAAATTTCTACTTTCGATTTTTTGCCAGATTTCATTTAATGACACGAAGTCCTTGAACAAAAAGGGTAACAGTAGATTAACAATCTACATCATCATCCAACCAGACCGTGCAATTTAGTTCTCCAAGCATATCTGTCCTGAGCTACGTCTGCTGCATATGGCCACTGCACATCAGTTCTAACAAGGTCCTTGTCAGCGCTTTCCAAATTAACTGAAGTCAAACTAGGACCTTGAAAAATATTATGGGGGAGGGGCGGTGGTGTCGGCAAGTGATTAGGTAGAGAGTTAACAGCTGGAACGACACCCTTGCATATACTCGTAATTTCCTCTCGATAGTATGAGGGATCATTGCAATTATTATAAAAGTCAAGGTAATGACAAAATGGAAGTTTCGTTTTCTCCTCTTAAAATATGGATTTCGTACAGTCGCTCAAAAAAGTATCCGAACGCTATGATTGATTACAGAATTCATAAAAAATATCTGGCAACGATTTTTTTTAAATTAGTGATCTGGCAACCTTCGCGTCACGTGACATTTTTTCTGAATTCTATAATCAACCATAGCGTTCGGATACTTTTTGAGCGACTGTTCTACCAAGTCCTAGACGATATTTTATTTCAATTAAAATTAATTTATCCAAATAAAAATAAATAATCCCTCAAGCAGCTGCTTGCCACAGAAGGCTCTACAATAGACCATAGAAAAGATCTATCAGGAAGGTTAGAGATCAGCATAAAGACCACACAGAAAAGAAATATCCATATCTTATATGGAGCTCGAAACAGGGGGCAGTACCAGGAACTACATTTGAAGGGAAGAGAGGGGGGGGGGGGGGGGTGTACAATTCTCCAAAATGTTACTCAATGGAACTGCACAATAGTTCTCTCTGAGCCTTGAGGGGGTATTTCTAAAAATCCTGGCTATGCTAATGAACATAGCTAACAAACAGTTCAATTTTGGATGTAATGACTATCTAATCTAAGAGACTAATCTAAGAGAGAATAACCTCTTTATATCTGGTTCAATATTTGTGTGTTTAAACACGAGAGTTCTTTCCGATTTTAGTTCTGTATTTGCTTTTGATTCCTAGTATTGCGGGAAATCCGTTTCGCAAAGTTTTCTGTTGCGCAGAAAACGATTAAAAATTAAGAGAACTGAAGTCAGTTATAGACAGGACGGTAGAAAGACAGCTTAGTGGTATTCAAAGGTGGTAATATTAATCAAGGTAATAATAATTCAACAGTTAAGTTATTGTACCTCTGAGCGACACTTTTTTGAACGCAATGGGCTAAATGGCCAGGTCACAAGGACCCCGAGGGTTCAGATAGGATTGCTGGGACGGAACCCACTGGATAGTTGTTGGGAGACAGATGGTAGCCTCCCATCAAGACCATCCAGCATCTCTTTAACGTGCACAGAATACGGCCCTCTCCCACACGCGCGGCCATGGCTTAACATCTCATCCGATGGACGGACGGATGCTTTTCCAAGCCTGTCGGCGTTTCCAAGCCATTCGTAAAATACAAAACTTCATTTTCTTTTAAAATCAAAATTCATATTCGCAAGAGATTATATATTTTTTTAATATTACTCCCGTATAGCAAACGAACAAATGGGAAATGGAAATCTGGTCCAATTTAAAGGAAAGGTATTGAGATCGGGGAGAATGTGCAATTTCAGCCATTTTCAAGGGAGGCAATCGAGGAGAATGTGCAATTTCAGCCATTTTCAAGGGAGGCAATCGAGGAGAATGTGCAATTTCAGCCATTTTCACGGGGAGGCAATCGGAAGAACGAGCTCATTTTTATATTGTTACCGTTTCCAAGGTGCACAAGGTGCAAATGCAGATTTTTGCAGACTTGATGTTTCAGCAATGTTTTTAATTTCATAATAGAAAAACGTCTGATGCTTATCTCAATTAATCATTGGCAATTATACTTTATCATTTTGACATTTTCGAGCCCGTATAAGAAGTAATGCATCTTCCAATACACTTAATTTTAAGTGTAAGTTCCTAAAAAATTTCCTCTGTTAGAAAAGTGGAAAATTTTATATAGCTTTTGTTATTTTTGCACATAATAATATTTCGTTTCATAAACCATAACCTATTGCGATTAGCTTCATGGTTCGTTAATTATGGTGTATTGCTAACGGATTTCGACAAAGTAGTAGCCTCGGGTGACCTGAATCATAGAAATATTTCGGTGGTTCCTAAAGTCAACTATATCCATTATTCAAAATATAATATTATATGTATATAAACATATATACAAAATCTCCATGTAGCCATGGGCTACTGAGGTCCTACCAAACTGTGTAATTTTGTTCTCCAGACTTGTCTGTCCTGAGCTACACCTTCTGCCTTTGGCCACTGTATGCCAAATCTAGCAAGGTCCTGTTTGACATCGTCTGCTCACCGCATCCTAGGTCTCTCTCTTTTCCTGAGATTTTCCTAGGCCTCTCTCTTTTCCTGAAGAACATTCAAGTAGCAAAATTATACAGTGTCGATGGAAACTATAAAATATTTTACCGCAACATGAAACAGAACAGAACTGCCAACTGTACAATTAACACAAGTAAGATCAAACATCCATTTCTCACAGGTGTCTTTGCCATCACTGTTGCTCCTGAAACAAGAGTGTGGCTAAGCAAAGAGGGCAAAAAGATGCTGTTGGACAACGGTCTAACATAAATTAGCCCAGATGGCGTCATCTTTCCCTATTCTGTTGCTGCTGAAAGTTGCGACAAGGTCAAAGAAAAGGGGTGCGACTGGCGTTGGCTATGTTACGATTTCATGGTGTTAAGGGCTTGTTGCAATTAGCCACGAATGATCCTCCCTTTCCATGGGACATTGTTAACTAAGACTATGTCTAAATTCTTCTGATTAAAATATTACGTCAGATATTAAATTTTTATTTTCTCCCGGTTGAGTCTCCCTAACCCTAAAATGACGCAACAGCACTGCAACAAAGTTACATTTCCCCCTTTTCTCTTTATTGATAACTAGCTGAACGGCACCCGGTGCTGTCCTGATGCCACTTTTAATCGGTATATTCCTATTTTCACTCCAGTAACGGTTCCATCCACCGACACTTTAGCACTGACTGAACAAGAAGAAAATCAACCAGTGTTTGCTTGGCATCAGCATGTTTTTATCAAAGCTATCGAGATTTTTTTTTCCGTTACTGCAGATTTTGCTGCCCTGTGGCTCCCATGATACTTGAGCGCATGGTCCAAATTTCCTGCATGGCTTCCCCCATGTGCCCTAGTGGTTGGTTTAGAAATAAGATCCCGTGGCTTCGTTTCTACACAAATTGTCACAGCTGGGTTTAGTCGGGTTAATTTTGTGAGTATTCCCTCCCCTCTCCAGATATTTTAGCACAGTTTCAATACGTAGAATTTTCCAGTGTTGCAAAGATCGTTGCTAACTCAACGAGCACTTTCGTAGGACGTGGATTCGTCGCAAATTATCGAGATTTTTATTTCGACAGATTTGGAATTCTGTGACTTCTGACGTACTTGACAAAAAGATCCTGAATTTTATAGGCGTGTTCCCCCTTCCTGATCCCCTGTTAGGTTGAAAAAATCAGGCCCCTAGATGCAATGGGACTCCTTAAAACAATAATGTGTTTGGAAAAGTGGGGATCTGGTAACAGCAGCAGATTTAAATGTTAAAATTAATCTTATGTTCACAGTTAGGGATAAGTAAATGGCAAAAATAGATTTGATAGCGATTCTCGTTTCCCGTAGGAATAGCATGGTAAATATTTTTGCTTCTAACAAGCTCCCCTTTTGGACTTTCGACTTAAAATTTGGGTCTGCAACACGGACCACAACCAGAAACATTTTTTGAAAATTTGAAGTAGAACTATGGTTTCCCGATGAACACAGATTTCCCACAGACACACACAACTTTCATAATGATAGATGTTTACAGAATTCCCTGCAACGACCAATTTTTCTTTCGCTTATATTTTTAAACTGGTTCCTGCCATCCTGACAGACCTTCTGCTATGGCATATAAACTGACAGGCTCCTGTCAGACCTTTGTGGCAAGCAGCTGCTTGAGGGGGTATTTATTTTTTTATTATTCATGCATTTATAGTCAGGGGCAGGGGCGTACCGAAAGGAGTATGAGAGGGGGGGAGAGAACAAATCTCCTGTAATTCCATTTCAGGAGAACCAAAGAAATCTTGGAGTTACACATGGCGCATTTTAAAAACTAGATTCATCATTTGAAGTAACAAAGTGGTTTCCATAGAGCGTTTCTTCTTCAGAACAATTTTCTTGATGGTGGAGACACATAATTGCAATAAGAAGTGATAAGGAATGTAATCTTGTGTAGGTTCAGGTTTAATGGGGGACTTTGGATTTCTTGTGAAGTTTAAACTGGCTCTCTTGGTGTTCAGTGGGAGGGGGGGGTGCAGTCGGTAATGCCAGGTAATTTTGCGTGTTCAGCGCAGTATTTGCATCTTCTTTTCAGTTGCATAGTTGCTGACGATGGCAGTAGCGCAGGGGAAGTCATAAGGCTCAATTATGAAGGGGGCCATTTTGGGACATAAGGAGGATTTTGTAGTGAAAAGTATCATTTCTAGAATATAAAATCCTTTATGTCCTTACATTTGCCTCTATATAGGGATATTGAAGGTGACAGGGGTTTGCCTTCTTGGAAAAAAAATTGGCTGGCTGTTGAAATGTGAAAATGAATGGCCATGACCCTGTGGCCCCCACCTTATGACCGCCACTGCCGTAGCGTTGACAGTTAAGACACTGAGAGGGAGATGTAATGTATGGTTCAGCAGGATGATACTGGAAACCACTCTTAACCTTATCTGGAAGGGAATAAGAATTAAATCTATGTCAGCTATGTGGCTGTTTCTCCTGACGAAGCCATCCCACACAATGTCCATAAGATATACCAGTAATGTATAAGATAACCAGTGGATATCAATGGCTCATTGTAGATATCTTATGGATATTATCTGGAGATTGTGGTTGTGTGGGATGTACTTCACTCCATTGAAAGAATAATGCATTATTACATTATAACATGATAAAGCATCGTTAATAAAATTTCCACGGTAGTGTTTAGGAACATCAGAAATAATCCCTTTCGTACTACGATATACAGGCCGGACTTACGCATAAGCTAATTAAGCTACAGCTTAGAGCCTCACGGTACACATAACGGGCCTCAAAAAGAATGTATTACCAGTTTCATTATGTAGCCGTTGTGAATTTGTATTAGTAGTTATAAATAGAATATAATTATATCACCACACCACTTTATGTTCACCATACTATGTATTTTTTTTTTTTGTAGTTATAAATAGAATATAATTATATCACCACACCACTTTATGTTCACCATACTATGTATCACCATGTATCATTACACCACTATATGTTCATTTATTAAGTAGAAGAGTTAGTAAAATAAATGAAAAATAAATACCTCCTCAAGCAGGAGGCAACAGAGGTCTGATAGGTGTCTATCAGTTGAATACGCCATAGTAGAGGGATCTGTGAGGATGACGGGTCCTCAACAGATTTTTTGCCAACTGCACGGGGTTTTCCCAGGTGATCACCTTCCAGATACTGATCGAAATATTTAAATTACGACTTTTGAATTTTTGGTCCTCTTAATCTTGACATAGCTTAGGCCTCAGAAAGTTGAAGTCCGGCCCTGACGACATGTGATAGGATTACATGTTTTAACTGGAATATCTGCAATGAACTTAGTAGCAAAAAGGGTATGATCTAAGTTTTGTGCTTTTACTTTGATTAAGAGTTTATTCTTGAGAGTGAGGCGATGTTTAATGGGAGTACCAACAAGACTTGATTTCCTCTGCTAATTTGTTTGAGTTTAATTCCATAAGAGTAGAGGTGGGCGCAGAAAACAGTAGCACTGGTATGTAATCTAACATAGACTGATCAGAATGATTTACATTTAGTAGAGATGAGGGCTTCTTTCTTTTATTTCTTACAACCTGAAAAAATAAATGCACTTACCTGTATCATCAAAGGAATAATTATTAGTAACATAGTTATCTAAACTAACATCAGAATAGGTGCTAATAACATCAAAAGACCTCTGAGCCCCGTGAGATTACTTCCCTTGTTCCCCTTACCTTACCACTAGTGACTGACTTGTGAACGAATATTGGAATCCATGTCAGAAAGGTGAGGAATGTCATGGGTCCGAGAATGAAGTCAAACACGATGGTAAAGGTTACAATGAGAATTCAATTAATCTGGCCAAGACATCGACCTCTTTAGAAGGAAAAAGCTTAAGCAGACGATAGTGATCGAGGAGAGATTCTATTCACATCATGCACCAACAAAATCTCCAAAGGGAATCCTGATTCATAAGACACTGGTGTCGAATGAGCTTCCTTTGGCTTATTGGCAATTCTACAATCCGGTTGTTAATTTCTTTTTATATCTCTCTCTCATATTTGATCAAAGCCGTAACCGCATATTCAAAGAGAGCACCACAAACTTTCATTTCGTTTTTTTATGTGTAAGAGTGGTTTATGAAATAAATTTGTAGTTTTATAATTTGTTTCTCAAAATAGAGTCGTGTTTGTTTTGAGCTTTTAAATAAGTGTTTAAAGAGGAGCGTATTTAATTTTTAGTAATATTGAATGATTTGAAATCCCTTTTTCTTTTGGTAAGTATTCAATATATTTCAAATTTTATATTTATCAGTACTGTTTTCAATATTTGCATTATACAGAAAAAAAACCAACTTTTAAAATCACACTGAAATTTATCAGTGTCACTGAAAAGAGAATATGCATTAGCTTATTGTATTTATCATAAGGCATTTAGATGAATGCTCACACTTGTAAGTTCTACTGTCATTATGACAGAATTTCACGATATTCTGTTGGTAAGATTTAAAGGAAAAAGGAAAATTTTGAGGAAAAAAGAACAAGATGTATTTTAGAAATTATAGGCAATATTTGAATTCATCTTTAAAGCATAGTCTGTAATAAAGACCATAAGGAAACGACTCCCTCCTTTTAATATTCTCTGGCTCGTTTGCATCACTGCACCTTCCTCCCATATTTTTTTTAAATCCAGGCCTAATTTTATTAATACCATTCATTTCCCAAACTTTGCTGTTCACTAAGCACTTATTATCAGTTATTTAATTAAAATTTTAGTAATTAGAAAATTAAATAACTGTTAATAAGAACTGAATGTACTTATCAAAATATCTGTCACTTCAAATATCTTTAATTTCAGTAAATGCTTATTTTTCTGTACATTAAAAATAACAGCAAATATCAACCAAAACCTTAGAATTCTTGCAGTCAGCTGTTATGAATGTTAATTTTTAGTAATTTAGAATATTTTTTATTAACTCCATGGTGGTTAGAGAATAAGAGGAGGGGAGGATACAAACTATTGGTTACCATGCATATAGATCTAATTCTTGCAGCCCCCTGTACACAGTATGTCTCAAAACACTCACCTTGTGGCTGTTAGCAGTTCACGAGATAGTTGCTTAAGTATCGTTTCCCTATGTTATTTGAATGTTAAGGATATTAACTTTCTTAAGCAGTTTTGTTTACTAACCTCTCATGTTGTTTACAAAATGTTGAGAGGACATTTTGAGGTGCATTAGAAGCCCTGGATATCTTGCTCAGCAACCAACTCTTCTATCCAGATCTACCATATACACTGTCATTCATGTGTCATCTTTGTTATATGGTGAAATGAAATTGCTACCCAAGTTAATGTCATGGTAGCTGGAAAAGAAATGAGTTCAACAGCAAGCATCCACACTTTTATAGCAACTTTAATTTGCATGCTTGTTGGTTAAATGTACACTTGTTGCCTTCTGCACTGCCCAATTTACACATACATAACATTTCATGATATTCCTATTTATATTTTTTGAGATTGTATTATCCTTTAATTTTGAGCACCAATGCCCTTAGATTAGCATTAGACCTCTTCCAAGCCTTCAGTTTTTTCCCTGAAATGTAGCTTTACCCCAGTGATTCTGAAAGTAGTGATCCACAGACCAGTGCTGGTCCATGAGCAATCTGTTGTTGATACACAGTGAGCTACCAGGAAAGAAATATTTTCAAAAGCATAGCATTGATATGCTTTGTGCATTTCAACACTTTTTGGCTGGCTACTGATAAAAGAT
Source organism: Ryuthela nishihirai (assembly GCA_038380435.1). NCBI lineage: Eukaryota > Metazoa > Arthropoda > Arachnida > Araneae > Heptathelidae > Ryuthela > Ryuthela nishihirai. The sequence continues at coordinate 63,889,659 of JAWZYU010000019.1, read as the reverse complement.
TGCAGATGAGTTTCAAAATGTAACACCACTTTCTTCCCTTTGGATCAAAGTGAAAGCAGAGTATCTCAAACTTGCTGTAATTACTCCCAAAACTCTTGCCCCATTTCACTCAACATACTTCTGTGAGACTACTCAACCATGAGTACCATTAATAAAATCCTGCTTGGATCCAGGTATCTGCATTTAAATCTTCGACTTAATCTTGATTCTATATAAATTTCGATTTTAATCTCAATGCACTTAATCTTCTTGAGACTCAGAGGGGCGGGGTGGCTCAGTTGGTGACGTGCCAGGCTCTTAATCTGCAGTTTCCAGGTTTGAGGCTGCGACAGCATTGAGATTTATCTCTGCAAAACTCCCTGCCCACAGTCAGTAGGGGACACTGATGGGCTTGGAAAGGCCACTGTCCATCAGATGGGATGTTAAGCCGTGTTCCCCATATGCAGGAGAGCCATACCCTGTGCATGTTAAAGAACATTCTTGATGGGAGGCTACCATCTGTCTCCAAACAGCTGTTCCAATGGGTCTCCTTCTCCAATCTTCTCTGAGCCCTTGGGATCCTTGTGAGCTAGCCTTGTGACAAGCTCGTTGTATGCAAAAAAAGTGCTTGTCAGAGGTAAAACAACTGAATATGAGACTCAGAGTTCTTGTTAATTTCATTTATTTTGCTTTGGTTTTAGTATTATTACTTGAAATTGTTTTGAAGTTACATTGTAATAGTGTATTGTGTATCTTATATGTGCACACTGGAAAACAAATTATCAGTGTGCCACATCAGAAAGTTTGAACTTTATTTCAACATTATTAATTAAAATGCCCTGATTGACATATGAAAAGAATCAAATTTCTTGCATTTGGCATTACCAATATCAGCTTAAAAAAATCTTGAAATGCTCTTCATATTATTGTAGTAAAAATGGACAAAGCAAGCAGTTAAAAAAATGACTGGTAACAGGAGTAGCTAGATAAACTTTCTTCTATTTAAATATATGAATAAATATTTTTGTGGAAAAAAGTTTCACTGACATGCAGAATGTGAACCCACATCTTTCCAGAAACATGCCAGAGTATTCTGCTATTGAACTAATGACAGCTCCATCTTTTCTCCACTTAATATGACTTTGACTCTTCTCATGATTTTGGTACTTAGACTTGGCACCATCTATGATACGGGGTGGCAACTATTTCTCTAAATGCGATGAGTAAGATGTAAATAAATAATTAAGCAATTCATTTATTAGTTACAAGCACAATGATAATGTTATAATTTAATTTTAATTCACAAAATTCACTGTTAAAAACTCGTTCATGGATTTAACAGTTAATTTTGTTAATTGAAATTGAATTACAAACCTATGTAGAAGTGGTAAAATAAAGGAATTAGTGAAGGTTTATTGTAAAAATTTAACTTTTGTCAATGAGTAGAACCAGAATTCACAATCTTTTGATGATATAGGTGTTCAACTCACATAACTGTCTTGGCTTTATATTCATGCTTTGCTAATGGGACTGTAAATTAAGGATATCAGACATCCCATTTTTCCACTAAATACTCCATCAAAATATGATAAAATTGTCCCATTTTTTTTTGTCCACTTTTGTATTAGTTTGCAAATATAATGCTTGTTTGTCTTTTCAGAAAAATAAATAATATATTATTTATTGATAATTAATATTTGTTTTGTTACCACACCATAATATAATAGATGCTATAGTATAAATTATAAGTTTTTATTTTTGCAATATTTCTTTACAGCTTAGCATTTCCAAATAAAGGAGTATGCATTTTTATGTATTATATATATACACACACACCGATCAGCCAAAACATTAAAACCATCTACCTAATATGATGATGGTCCTCCTCTCACTGCCAAAAGAGCTCTCACCTGATGAGGCATAGATTCAATGAGATGTTGGTAGGTGTTGCTTGATATTTGGTACCATGACTGCAACAGAAAATCCTGCAGTTCCTGTAATTTATGTGGTTGGGGTGATGCTGCTCATACCCTTTTCTCCAACTCAAACTACAAATGCTCGAGGGGATTCATGTCTGGTGAATTTGGGGGCAATGGCAATAAATGGAATTCCTCATCTTGTTCTAGGAACCATTCGTGAACCTTCTTTGCAGTGTGACATGGGGCATTGTTTTGTTGAAAGATACCATCTCCGCCAGGGAATACAGTTGCCATAAAGGGGTGTACTTGGTCAGCCACGATGTTCAGGTAGGTCAGGTAGGCGACAGCTGTCAGAGTTTGTTCTACAGGGATAATTGGTCCAAGTGTTCCCCCAAGAAAATATTGCACAGACCTTCACTCTCCCAGCTGCCTGGATCCATCCCCCAGTGCATCCAGGTGAGAAAGCTTCTGTGGGTAAACATTGCACATGAGCTCGTCTGTCCACATGGTGTAACGGAAAATGGGATTCGTCTGACCATGCCACCCTCTTCCAGTGCTCTATGGTCCAATGTCGATGATTACTTGCCCACTGCAAGCGGTGACGACGGTGAACACTGTGAGCATAGGCACACGAATGGGGCTGCAGAGACCCACATCCAAGAGCTTACAATGAACTGTGTGTTCGGATACACTGGGCCCTTTACCACAGTTGAAATTATGGGTAATGTCAGCCACAGTAGCACTCCTGTTGCTGCGGACAAGATGAGATAGCCTGCACTGACCTCTGGTATCAGTGAGGTATGGCTGGCCCATGCCTTGTCAATGGCTCGAAATGTCACCTGTTTCAGACAATCTTTGATAGGTACTAACTACTGCATAGCGTGAGTGGCCTACCAGTATCGCTGTTTCAGAGATGCTCTTACCAAGGCATCTTGCCATAACAATCTGGCCTTTGTCGAAATCAGACGTATCCTTTGCTTTTTCCATGTTGAGACGAAATGAAATACTGCCTTCAAGAGCTCTGACCCAGGTATTATATATATATGTATCATTTGCGACCTTGGTACGTGACACTGATTGGCTGCATGCACGCATCTTTGCATAATGCAGAGGTGGTTTTAATGTATTGGCTGATCGGTATATATATAAAGATAAACCCAAAATGCTCTTTTTTGCATTTTGAAAGTCTGGTCACTCTAATATAAAAGTTAAATCATACTGTGAACATACATTACCATTTTTGATAAATTCAGTGGCACATCAAAAAATCTCTAAATTTGAGTGTGTGTGTGTGTGGGGGGGGGGGGGGTAGCAGTTGTTATGCTTGAGTGTAATTTTCAAGACAACCTCAGAAAATAGCTATCAAGCCCTCAGGAGTTACAGCCCTCTAACACCTCCTGCCCCCTTTGGGTCACAGATTAAGTAGCACATATAGACAATTCCATATATGCCCATTGTAGCACAAAATTGATGATAGTGCTCCTATTGAGCATCCATCTAACCAGGGCTGTCCCAAGAGTTTTCACTACACCCTTAATGGCCCTTCACTTCCAGCACTTTGATTTTGTGTACTCACTACCATTAACATAACTTTTTTCTTCCCAGCAAAAAATGTTTTTCTCCCAGTTGCAAAATAAAAATTTTTTGTTTTGATCCAATAATTAAATGCAAACGAATTCATTGTGCAGTAAGTTTTTTTTTTGGTGCTGTATAATTCGGAACAATTTCACATTTTATTAATTTGCTAAATATTTGAGAGAGTTCGTCTTTCACTTAGCTTAATACACAAGTCATATAATTATAACATTCTGTTATAAAGAGTATTAACACAAATTACGTCTGAACAACGATGCTAATTTCTAGTTGACTACATGAACAGAAGCCAACAAACACTCACTTATAACAACTGTAAAATATATTAATAACTGAAGTTGACCAATTACCTTTCAAGATCATCAGATCTCTCCTTCCTCACAAACCTTTTTTTTAATGGCATATCGGTATCCTCTTTTCAGAGCTCTGTAACAAGCAGCTGCTTGAGGGATTTTTTTATACCAGCTGAACTGTGTCAGGTGCTGCCCATGTCTGTATATTCTGATTTTCACTGCACGAAAGGTAGTTTCTTGAATATCCCCCCCCCCCCATAACCAATTGGCACTGATTCAACACATACAGTGAAATGTCAGTATAAGGAAATTGAATGGGTGACCAAAATATATTCATTATATCGAAATCAGGGGCGTAGCCATGGAGGGGATGTGGGGAGGTTCCCCCCCCCTAAAGTAACTCGGAATTGGCAAAATTCGAAGCAACTTCGTAAAATCTAGGTGAGTTGAGAAAATTTGTAATTTTTTTTTTGGAAAATTAAATGGAGTTTTCAAAATTGCAACTTGGCAAATCTAAGGCAGTTTGGAAAATGGAGAGATGGCAAAATTTAGAGCAGTTGGCAAAATTCGAAGCCACTTAGTAAAATACAGGTGAGTTGGCAAAATCGGGACAACTTGGCAAAATTCAGAGTGACTTGGTAAAATCTTGGGGAGTTGGCAAAATCGTGGGGAGTTGGCAAAAATCAAGGTGAGATGTAAAAATTTTGGATATTTTTCTGTAAAATTATGGCGAGTTGGCAAAACGTAGGGAGTTGGCAAAATTCGGAATGACTTGGCAAAATCGTGGGGAATTGGCAAAATTCAGGTGAGATGTGGGGTAGCGTGCCAGGCTCGTAATCTGTAGTTCCCAGGTTCGAGTCCCAGCTGGGTCAGCAATGAGATTAATCTCCGCAGAATTCCCCGCCCTGCCCACGTTCAGTAGGGGACACTGATGGGCTTTGGAAAGACCGTCATCCGTCGGATGGGACGTTAAGCGGTGGCCCTGTGTGAGGGAGAGCCATACCCTGTGCACGTTAAAGAAAAAAAAAACATGCTGGATGGCCTTGACGAGAGCCTACCATCTGTCTTCCAACAGCTGTTCCAGTGGGTCCCCTCCCCCAACCTTCTCTGAGCCTTCAGGGTCCTTGTGATCTGGCCATTTAGCCCATGGTGTGCAAAAAAGTGCCGCTCAGAGATAAAACAACCCAACCCTGGTGAGATGTGAAAATTTGGATTTTTTCTTGTAAAATTATGGCGAGTTGGCAAAATCTAGGGGTAGTTGGAAAAACTAGGGGCAGTTAGCAAAATTTGGAGTGACTTGGCAAAATCGTGGAGAGTTGACAAAATTCAGGTAAGATGTAAAAATTGCAATATTTTTTCTGTAAAATTATAGCTTCGCATATCTAGGAGAGTTGGCAAAATTCAGTGACTTTGCAAGAATCAGGTGTGATGTAAAATTGGGATTTCTTTTCTGTAAAATTGTGGCGAGATGGCAAAATCTAGGGCAGTTGGCAAAATTGGAATCCACTTGGTGAAATATGGGCAATTTGTGAAAATTGGGATTGTTTTTGTGAAATTAAGGAGAGGACAAAATCGAAAAAACTTAGCAAAATCTAGGGAAGTTGGCAAAACTGGAAACCACTTGGTAAAATACAGGGGAGTTGTGAAAATTGTGCCTTGTGCAATTAAGGATAGTTGATAAAATTCGAAGTGACTTTGCAAATTCAGAGATCTAAAAATTTCGATTTTTTCTGTAAAATCACGGCGAGTTGGCAAAATGTAGAGTAGTTGGCAAAATTCGAACCCACTTGGAAAATACGTGCGAGTTGTGATAATTGGGATTGGGTTTGTGAAAATCAGAATAGTTGATTAAAATCGAGAAAACTTGGAAAAATCTTGTGGAGTTTGAAGTGATGTGGCATATTTAGGAGAGATGTAATGATTGGGATAAGTTTCGTGAAATTAAGGAGAGTTGGCCAAATCAAGGGATAATTCACAGTAACTTGCTAGAATTCAGACGAGATGTAAATATTGTAATTATTTCTGTGAAGAAATTATGGCTTGTTGGCCGAATTGGAAATTAAATGACCAATTACGGTTAGTTGGCAAAATAGGAAGTCAAATGGGAAAATGCAGGAGATTTGAGAAAATTGTCACAAACCCCCCACGGAGCGGAGAAAATCTAAATTTGCTTTGCTCAGTTGGCAAAATTTTAATTTCGAGTTGGAAAATTTTTGAATTCTCCCCCCCCCCCCCAACCATAGTCCTTCGCTACGCCCCTGATCGAAATGCAATAAAAAAAAGTGCTGTGATAGTTAAAATAAATACAGTCTCAAGCAGCTGCTTTCCACAGAGGTCTAATAGAAACTTATCAGTTTATATGACATAGAGAAGATCTCTGAGGAAGGCGAGACCTCAGCAGAAAGACACAACACAAACATCCAGGCAGTATAATAACTTAAATTTAACAAATGATAAAATAAAAAATGTAGATTGGAACTTTGAAAGAACTTTTTGCTGATGCTATCATTGCTTGGAATGTAATAAAATCAAATGCATAGATTTCCAAGTTTGAAAATACTCTTTTATGCCAGGAAAATATGGCAACGTCGCTTTAAAAAGCATTATCCTGTACATTTAGAGAACATATCTATGCCATGAAGTGAGATCAGCAAAATTGCCTGCTAGGCAATATACAATTGCATATGATTCAAAACATTGGGATTGGTTAGATCAGTGGTTCCCAAACGGTGTTCCACTGAACCTCAGGGTTTCACGGCCCTGTTGTAGGGGTTCCCTGAGAAAACAATGGCAGAAAATTTAAACAAAGGCCGAATTTCCCTTAAATATGCCTGATAAACCAAATATGTGAAGTGTAATGCATGCAGTGTTTCAAAAGTTACATAGTTTACCTCGAATATATATAGGCCTATGGTAAGAAAATCTCATGTAGCCCATGTGCATAATACAATAAGGTTGTACAAGGGGTTCCGCAAGACCATTTGTATAAAGTTAAGGGTTCCCTGGTATAAAAAAGTTTGGGAATGATTGGGTTAGATATTTCCCAGTGTTCGTTAAGTATTTAATCACTGCTGTTTTAGTAACAGGATGAAACTGGATTCATTTGTCTTGTCAGAAGTCACAGTGTTTAAATCATTGCAGCTTTGGCAGATGCTAGTACAATGTACCAATTGTTTGAGGATTTTCTTTTTGCAAATTCCCGTTGTACTGATCGCATTTTTTTTTTGTATTGGGATAAATTTTTATTTCGTTATATTGGTATTCTTTCAAATGAAATATTTTGACATAGAGATACTTAGTAAATTAGTCAGTGTCGGAAAAAAAAACATTGATTTTTCTTAACACTAAACATATACAGTGAAATGTCGATATAACGAATGCCAGAATAAGGAAATATTCAATATAGCGAATTTTTTAAACTGAATATTTCGTTATTATGGCGTTCTTTGTATCGACATTTGACTGTATATACTGGTGTTGTGTTAAGAAAAAAAAAACGATTAAATACAGTATTGCCAAATCCGAAAGACGAAATGACGCCTAAATTAAAAAATAAGGGGCAACAATGGATTTGGCAGCGATTACATAGTAGTAGGTACGTACTCGTAGGAATAACATAAATAGTTTTGCTTCTAGCAAGCCCGCCCCGTTTGGAATTTGACTTGAAATTAAGCCCTACTTGATCTAGTGGTTAGTGTGCATGACGACTATAACCAGCAGGATATGTCCTTATGTATGATGTATGAGAAACCAGGACAAGCCAATACAGCTTCTATAGTTATCTCCGTCTATTGTGTGGGGAAGTACCTTCTTCCTTTTAAAAAAAAATTATAATTAGGCAACAACCAGAAACACTCAAATTTTGTAGCGTCCCCACTCCCTCTAATTCTGCAAGTACTTGGACGATGGCTCCCGAATTTGGTATGGTGCTTCCATTTAGTTGGCTACGGGTTCTCGGCTGCGGTGGATCGGAATTCGACTGCCGCACCGAAATCTGTGGGGGCGCTGCCGTCGCCTACAGTATGAATGGAGTAATACTTTATCGATGCGCCAAGTTATTATGGGCAGACATTTCGCGGCCAACTTTTGGGGGAGGACCAAATTTTGTGGAGTGTCTGGAGTGTCTGAAACCCTGATTGTGCAAAAAGTTACAGTGAGATGAAGCTGTAGACGAAATTTGATAATCTTAGCTCTGACCGTTTAGGAGGAGGTGTCGAGCAAGCAGACAAACTCATTTGTTGAACCAAATGATATGGCTAAAAATTCATCATTTGATTTTGGTTATCGATTCACTTTGTACTTCAAAACATCATCCCACAAAAAATATTGCAACAAATTTAATTATACCAGTGTTATAATAAAATAACTTAGATTCTTTTGTAGCCAATCTCGAAAGGGGCAATTGTATAGTACTTCTACATATATTAGTATCGCGAAGTACTGTTCCCATCTGCCCTACTTGATTTTGCATTTGGCTTCTATGCGCAATGACTAGAAATTTTCAAATAGCAGAAGTGCCAATTAATGGCATAGTTGCCACTTGTAAACTGTTAGGTGGCCACCTAGCACAATGCTACGTCATGGCTCAGTGGCTGGACGCATCATGCGAAACCTGAACCGCGTGTGGTCCCAAGGCCAATCGGAGAGGGAAAAAAAAATGCTCCTTTAATGACCAGAAGCCGGAATGGCAGATAGCGTGGGAAAGTAGACGTGAGTTGGGATGGAAACATCTCCCACTGTATCTCCTCCCACCGGTTCAGTAGTTAGTTACAAGGGAAAATGAAAGTATCCCTCAAGTCGTGCACCTCTTGACTGCTTCTTGTAATTGAGAGGTTCGGCAGTTCATTCTAAACAAGTTGTTTCTTCAGTCGTAACAGAATAATGTTGAATACGAATTTTGAATAGGAACATTGTGTCCTGATGTGCATTGTTTTTTCTTATTTTGCAAAGGTTATAAAAGCTTAGCTCTATGTACTATCCTAATATGTTGTGGAAGTATCAAAGATTTTTTCCTCATCCCCTTAGGAAAGAAATGTAAATACCATAAATACATTTTTATATTTCTTACTAAATATCTCGTTATGACCACTGAATGAATAAAGCGCTTAGTATGTTTTCAATATAAATTTTGTTCGTTTTAATCGTAGCAGCTGCAATCATGTACAACTGCAGGTAGGGGGAGGATTGGAAGGAAAATATGGCCTTGCAAATATTCAGAAAGTGCATATACGATCTAGACCGATTCTGGACAACATAGGGCCGTAGGCACTAGCATACTGTGTATCCGTTGCATACAGTAAACTACTGCCTGGGGCACCACTGGTCCCTTCACTTGCCCTGGGCATCATATGTAACATTACTTATTGCTTAAATAATATGGCTGTTATCTGTGACTGTAAGCCACAGATTTAGTAGCCATAGATTGACGACTTCAACATATGTCCACTCCTGTCCATCCAAAACAGTTGCTAGCGTTCCTGTTAAGTAGCTCACTAATCAATGCTGTTCCAAGAGTTTTCGCTACACCCTTAATGGCGCTATCCTTCCAGCCATTTGATTTTTTTGTATTCAGTCCCTTAAACGTAATTTTTTTCTACCTGCACAAATATTTCTTTCGCGGATGAGAAATAAAAACTTTCGCCCTGATCCAATAATAATTAAAACAAAAGAATGAACAGGAGAGACGATAAGTCAACAAACATGTGTTTATAACAATTGAAAAATAGGTTAAGAGGTTCTGTCATGGCTAGGTGGGCTGAGCATTTCAGTGATGTTCTAAACAATGTGGTTAGTTCTGCTTCCATTGTTTGCAATGATGATAGATGCATTGGTGGTTTAATGTTGGCCCTATAACACAATCTGAAGTTATTTTGGCTATTTCTAAACTTGAACTTCATAAATCCCCAGGGGTAGATGAAAGTACTACGAAAATGCTTAGAGCTGGGCATGTTTCGGTTACCACTTGGATGACTGAAATTTTGAATATCTTTTATGATAAAGGCATGGTTCCTAAGGATTTTACCAGAGCTTCCCGTGGCCGAGTGGTTAGCGCGCTTGACTACTGATCTAAGGGACCTGGGTTCGAGCCCCGGGTAAGGCATGGATGTTGGTGTTGTTTTCTGCTGAGGTCCTGCCATCCTCACAGACCTTCTACTGTGGCATATAAACTGACAGGCTCCTGTCAGACCTCTGTGGCAAGCAGCTGCTTGAGGGAGTATTTATTTTATTATTATTATCCCTATTTTCAAAAAAAGGTGATCGCAGTTCTTGTGATAACTCTAGGGGTATCAGCCTACTCTATGTTCCAGGTAAAGTTCTCTGCATGATTGTGCTTAATAGAATTAAGAATCTGGTTGACAGTCAATTGCGTGATGAGCAATGTGGATTCAGAAGCGGTAAGGGATGTGTGGATCAGATATTTTCACTTAGGCAGATTCTTGAGAAATGTTTAGAGTTTCAGAAACCATTGGTTGCTAGCTTTGTTGATTTCAAAAAGGCTTTCGACTCTGTTGATCGTCATAATTTGTGGTTGATTGTGAGATCGTAATGGTATACCAGACAAGTTAGTTAACATAATGAAAGCTCTCTATAATAACACTGAGTAGTGTGTGAGAGTTGGTAAGGCTTGTAGCAATTGGTTTAGAATTACTTCTGGTGTTCGATAAGGGTGCATTTTGTCTCCTTTTCTCTTTAGTTTGGTTATTCATTATGTTATGCGAAATTCACTTCAAGGGAAAGCTTTTGGCCTTAAATGGTCTGGAGATACTAAATTTTCTGATTTAGATTATGCTGATGATTTAGCCCTTACGGCAAATGATGAGATGAACTCTCTCATTTGAGCTGTTGATGAGACTGGTAGTAGAGTAGGTCAGTAGATTAGGCTCAGAGAGAAAACTAAAGTGATGAAAATTGGTCAGGCTGGCTGTGATTCCGTTAATCTGAATCGTTGCAGTCTTGAGCAAGTGTCACAGTTTAATTATCTTGGGAACTATGCAACAGATGATGGTGATGTGCGGCATGAGATTAACAAACGGATAAGGATTGCTGCTGGGACTTTTAAGAATCTATGGAGAGTGTGGAGAAATAGGCGTATACATCTAAAGACTAAAATTAGACTGCATAATAGTTTGGTTCTTTCTATGGTTAGTTGTGTAGTGAAACTTGGACACTTTGTAAACAAGATAACAGGAAACTAGATGCTTTTGATTCCAGATGCTTACGCAGTATCTTGGGCATTAGGTGGTTCAACTTTGTAACTAATGATGAGGTTAGGCAAAGGAGTTTGCAACTTCCTTTAAGCAGCATATTGTGCAGAGAGAGACTCCGTAGGTTTGGCCATGTTGCCTGTATGAATAATTATAGATTGGGCGAATAGGGTTATGAACAGTCTGGCTAAAGATCTCAGAAAGAGGGGGAAACCTAGGATGCGGTGGGCAGACAATGTCAAACAGGACTGTTAGAATTGGTGTGCAGTGGCCAGATGTAGCTCGGGACAGATGCGTGGAGAACTAAACTGCACGGTCTGGTTGGACCTCCTTAGCCCATGGCTGCTTAAGGATGATGATGATGAACTTAAATGATGCGTGAATTTCGCGAAATTCCTGTGAATTTTGGCGTTTTTCAGCTCGATTACTCCAAAATTCCGCCTTTTTTCCTGCGAAAAATTTACAGTCCTACGAAACAAAACTCGCAGAATAATCTAAGACCAAAAACAAAATAGAGGGAGACATGACGTCCTCTTTTTAGAAACACATATCGCACAAATGGTTCGCAACTATACTGACAGTACTATATTGCAGTAAAGTCGCAGCCAGTTGCATTGAGGGCGGGGGTGGCTCAGTCGATAGCGCGCCAGGCTTGTAATCTGTAGTTCCCAGGTTCGAGTCCCAGCTGGGTCAGCGTTGAGATTTAAAAAAAAAACCTCCTCAAGCAGCTGCTTGCCATAGAGGTCTGACAGGAGCCTGTCAGTTTATCTCTGCAAAATTCCCCGCCCTGCCCACGGTCAGTAGGGGACACCGATGGGCTTGGAAAGGCCGCCGTCCGTCGGATGGGACGTTAAGCCGTGGCTCCGTGTGCGGGAGAGCCATACCCTGTGCACGTTAAAGAACACGCTGGATGGCCTTGACGGGAGGCTACCATCTGTCTCCCAACAGCTGTTCCAGTGGGTGCCCTCCCCCAACCTTCTCTGAGCCTTCGGGGTCCATGTGACCTGGCCATTTAGCCCATGGTGTGCAAAAAAGTGCCGCTCAGAGGTAAAACAACCCAACCCAAAAAGCCAGTTGCATTGCATCCAAGTTACGATTTCTGTGTGCGAAACCACAGCTTTGTAAGGCTCAGCCTCATACCTCAGCTTTCTACTCTAACTGAAGATTGTGTAGTTGCTCTCTGGCGTTATAAGATAAAAGGAAACCGTTGGCGATAGCAAGTGAGAAATCTGTTGTGGAGACCTTTATTCAGCCTGTCAGTTATTAACATATTTATTGAGTATCCCATAAAACAGTCTGTTCAGTCCCTTCTCTGCGCACCAACTCGGCCCTACTTCGCGCGTTTAAGTGCTTCCAGAGAAGTAATTGCTATATATCTAGAATTTTAAATACTTAAAAGTTAACCGTTCTATTATCATATTTTCATCTTATTTAGAATATCTATCGTGCCCCCCCCCCCCCCCCCCCCGATTACCTTTGTTTTTAACCTTATTCGCTGTAATCTGGCCATCACACTTCTGTATCCCGAAACTCATTTGTAGGATGAATTTCCTGCATCTCGAAGTCAAATTCTTTAAACTGCGTTTTTCTTTGTTCAACGAAAACAAATGTATCTACTGAAACCCGAAAATATATTGCCTCAAGCGACCCACATATGACCGCCTCACCTGCCCAATCCGTCCCTGCAGGTTTTTTAAAATACGTTTTGTGTATTTTAATCACCTAAGTTTCCGGAAGTAACATTTCTGTATCTATAATGTAAACTTCCCTTCAGTAACAATTTAGTCCTAACTTCGTCCTGAATTTGTTCTTCATTTTTAATACGTGGAAGTTCATAGTAGTTTAATTTTATCTATAAAAATAAATGCTTACAGAGTAATGTGAAATGATTTGTTATTTGGAGTGTGGTTAATTACTTAGTACCAGATACACAGTGAAAGATTTATATGTCTTATTCTGAAAGATTTTACCGTCTGATGCGTGGTGTAATGGTAGCACGCTCTGGCAATTATTGCCGCGTCAGCGATAACTTTTTTGAAGTTTTAACTATTGTTGAAGTCTATTTCTACAGGTAATCTGTATATTTACTATGGCCTGTTGTTTCAGTATGACGCAGGGCCTTTAATTTTTTTAAAGATCTTTTGTTAAGATAGATGGCGCCACAATGGCACTTCGTCCAGAAATGTAGGGAAATCGGCAGCAATCCCGTTGTTAGTAATGTTTTTTTCAATGCGGTTCAGTTGGTTTTGAAAGGTAAGCGCGCACCATACAAGAGAGGAAACCATATCACAAATCCAGAAGGGAAAATAGTGAGATGGGAGGAATATGTAAGAGAATTGTACAAAGAGGACGCCCACAATATAACCCAAAATGATAAAAGAGGAAAAGAGAAGAAGCAGGAAAGAGAATTGAAAATTTCAGTTCTAGACATATCAAGGGAAGAATTTAATGAAGCACTACAATCAATACCAAATTCTAAAGCACCAGGTATAGACGACTTACTCATCGAATTATTCAAGGCCTCAGGAGAACAACTAAAGACTTGGATATGGCATTTTGTAAATGAATGCTATACAGAAGGAAAATGGCCAGACGAACACACATCACTAATCATCCCCCCCAAAAAAACAACAGAATGCGAACACTACAGAACCATTAGCTTAATCCCACATGCATCTAAGATATTATTGAAAATCATAAAGAAGAGAATGGAACAGAGCATTGAGGACAATTTGAATGAGAACCAATATGGATTCAGAAGAGGAAAAGAAACCAGAGAAGCAATGGGCACATTGAGGTTTCTAGCTGAAAGGATGAGTGATGTGAGACGCCCTCTTTTCGTTTGTTCTATTGACTATGAAAAGGCATTTGACCGAGTTAAATTGGTCTAAACTATCCGAGTTGCTTCAGAAGACTGGTATAGACAATAAAATAATCAAATTGATTGAAGATCTATACAATAATCAAAATGCAATAATAACAATTAAAGAGGGAAATTCAAAACCAATACCAATTAAGAAGGGAATTCGACAAGGCTGCTTACTATCGCCAGGACTGTTCAATCTGCTCTCAGAGGCTATGATGGGTATAGCCCTACTAAATGACCTAAGGGACGGAATACTAATTAATGGTGAAAGAATTTCGTCAATTAAATTTGCAGACGATCAAACAATTATAGCCGGATCAAGGAAAGGTCTGCAGAAAATGATAAACAAAATAAACAGTGTGGCAAAAACATGCGGAATGAAGATAAATAGAGGAAAGACAAAAGTTATGATGATAGCAAAAGAACCAGGAAAAATGAACATTAGCATTCAAGGACAAGTAATCGAACAAGTCAATAACTATCGTTATCTGGGACAGAAAATCACAGAAGATGCCAGATGCGAGAAAGAGATAAGAGAAAGATTGGTAATGGCAAAAGGGGCCTTTAGAGAGAAACAAAGAATGTTAACGGCAAAGAACATTGACCTAAAACTACGAAAAAGAATATTAAAGACGTATGTATGGACCATAGCCTTATATGGAGCCGAGACTTCGACGTTGAATAAAAATGATGAAAAGAGATTAGAAGCATTCGAGATGTGGGGGATATAGAAGAATGGAAGGAGTTAGTTGGAGAGAGAAGATGTCAAATGAAAGAGTTTTAGAGAAAGTGGGCGAAGAAAGGACAATGATGAAGATGATAAGGAGAAGAAGACTGTCATGGCTGGGCCACAACTTAAGACATGGAGGACTTGTTACTAGAATACTAGAAGGTAAAATTCTGGGAATGAGAGGAAGAGGACGACCAAGAACCACCTTCATTTCCAGAGCATGTGAAGACACAAACCTGAAAAGCTACAGCGAGCTCAAGAGAGCCGCTGAAGACCGAACCAGATGGCACGACATGTTATGGAGTCTCAACCAGTCTTATGACTGAATGACTAGAAGAAGAGATAGCAGAAACTTCCAAAGTAGGCGGATGGTTGACATGTTTGAGTCTAATGTATGTGCTTTTGATAGTGAAATTGCTTGTGTCTATGATTTTCAGGAATTTTTTTTAGAAAATATACATTATTCAAGCCCCCAATGGAGTGGGGGCAGTTTTATGACCCCCTGGCTAGGTCACTGGTATATTGTCTCTGTACTTTTGTCTTAACTTTCTTTCATTAAAGAATCTCCTTTTTATACACTCCCAGGCTCACCATCCCCAATCCGGTGGATTAAATTAGAATTCATGCGAGATTTTAAATCCAAGGGGAGGAGTCTGCAAACTTTTTTTCATCGCTCCTTCCTATTGCGGTTTCAGAGCTTCATTTTAAACGGTAATAATTAAAGGAATCGATGTTTATTCTAGCCCTCCCAATCGTCGTTGCCTGTTTCGTCGCCTGTCTGGTACCATCCAATAGCACTTGAGAGACTATTTCGAAAGTTATTTAGAGACAAATCCTTTGCCTTTGGAATCATCTTTGCTGGCTTACTAAGATTTGCTGAAGGATTGGCAGAAAAAGGATGTTTATCAAAGTTGTGATGTTAAAATTCAGTTTCTCTTCATTTCCCTGGAAAGTAAATCATTTACATATACACTAAGGGATCATTGAATTATGACCACTCCACCCCATGTTATGTCAACGGGACACTAACTTCGAAGCTCTATAGCTTTTAAAATAAGCATTTTGTGGGAAAATGTGATTAAAAGTAAATTAAAAAACTTCTTTCCTATCTAAACATCGATTTTCAACAATATTCCTTCAGTATTTAAAAAGTTATAAAAGTTTGAACATTTAACAACAGCGACCTTTGAAGTAATTGTAACTGAACTAAGAAGTATTATTTCAAAACATTTCATAAATAACTATTTTATGTACATAAAAATTTACAAGAAAAGAAATGAAAACGATACTGTATTGAATAAAAACACTTTGTTGGGGGGCACTTCAAGTTCAGGAACCCAGTGCAGTTTCTACAAAAGAAAGAAAAAAAACCCCATGTCTGCGGCCCTGGTCTATTTTTTCCTGAACCCTTAAATTAGCATTTTCCGCTCATGTACTTTACCTGTCTGTAGCTGCCTCTTTTCACATGCCTTTCGAAGGGTTCGTTTCCAAACCATCTAGTGACACTCACGGCTGACAACTGGCTCCAACGTCCCTTTCTTTCAGGGCTTCATCTCGGCCCTCCTTTGGTCTCCTGATCGTTGCGTGATACTCTCACCCTCTAATCCTCTTTAATGCGGACTGGGTGTTGTCCGGTACCGTGGGAAGAGGACATCAGGCTTCCTGAAATCTTTGAACCAAATTCGAATTGGAGGTGTGGCGAACCGGACACAATTGTTATATATTTTTCGATTAAACCTAATCCGAAATACGTTTTAATGATTCACTCCCAAGCTGTTTCGTTGCTATTTTCGCATAACAAATTACGTAACCATAAAATTATTTCGGAGCTGAAATTTCGAATATCCCCATTCAATGAAGATTTTTTATTGCAATATATTATTTACAAAATAAATTGTAATGAATTAATAAGATTTTGTGCGATTTGAAATGCCATCAAACAGAGCTCTGAGTTTAATGTAATGTAATTACACCGATTAACATGATTTTTGTTTCTTTAAACAAAATTAGGTGATTCTTAATTTTTCTTTACCTGTTTCCGATATTGGCCTTGAATTTTTTTGTATCATAGTTCTAGAGAAAATAAGAATCACCAAAACTTCGAACTGTAAAAAAAGATTTCATCAGTACCATGGCATATGAAGATTTGCAAATCAGTATGTTCCTCGAGATGCATTTTCTTTGGGCTCCATTTAGATTGTTTTCATCAACCTTGGCCAGGTGAGCGATGAACAGTTCGGTTCGATGATTTGTTGAGAATTGGCACTGCTGTAAGTTATCTCCACGTAAGAGTAACTATTCATTACGTACCATTACGCTGGATTGCGAGAGCGATGAACAAGGCGGCGGAAGATTTCATCGAGCTGTAACAACAGTGGAGAAGATAAATAAAGGGAAAATGAAGTCAGCCGATCATTGGTGGTTGCTCATCCGGGACAAGAAATTACATACAACTATAAATCATTCGCCAAAAAAAATTTAAATAAGTAAAAATGCATTAAAATTTATTATATCACATGATTTGGTAAGTGTAATTTTGGTTGTTTTTAAAAATCATATGTCCCATGTAAAAGTTCTTTTTCGGAATTAGCGTGAAAATTCCATAAGTTTCTATTTAAAAAAGGAAATAGAAAAAGAAAAGTTGAGGGTTATTAGTTTTTTTTAAGTTAAATTTGCATACTTTGTTGATCTCCCTGAAATTTAAGTTTTCTGCTGCACACAAAAATATAGGAATTGTGAGTGAAAATAAAACAAATAATAGAAATGCTCTGCTCCTCAGTTGGAATGCCCTATCAAAGAATACACTGATCTGCTATGTAGAGGAGGTCACTATGTTCTGGAGACCAGTACATTCGCATTGAGGGTGTAGAGATTGGCTCACCAAGCTCGTAATCTGTAGTTCTCATGTTCGAGTCCTACCTGAGCCATAATTGAGATTTATCTCCGCCAAACTCCCTATCTTGTTCACTGTCAGAAAGGGGACACCGTTGGACTTGGGGAGGTCGCCGTCCGTCAGAGGGACATTAAGCCGTGGGCCCCTGTACAAGAGAGTCATACCCTGTGCAAATTAAAGAACACGCTGGATGGCCTTGACAGGAGGCTGCCATCTGTCTCCTAACAGCTGTCAATTGTGTCCCTTTCCACCAGTCTTCTCTGGCCATTTAGCCCACTGTGAAATAAAGAGTCACTTAGAGGAAAAACAATCCAACGTTGACATTGAGTGAACTAGATAAGAGTTGACTCATTCGTAAGCTGATGTTTCCAGGTTCGGGCCCCCACTGCAACTTCGTTGAGATTTTTTCTGCTATCCCTCGCTCCGAGACACTGTTGGTATTGGAAAGACCACCTTCTTTCGGAAAGACGTTAAGCCATGGCCCTTAGTGCAGAAGAGTCGTACCTTGTGTTTTGTAATAGTAGGTTTCCATCTACTAACGGCTGTTCTATGAAAAGTACCTATCCAGCTCTTAGCACTTGGGGTCCTTGCGACCTGAATAATAATAATTACGCCACAAGTAGCTGTTTGCTACAGAGATCTGTGAGGAAGGCGAAACTTCAGGAAGAAGAGAGTTGCAGAAAGACGACACAAAGAAGTAAATATCCATACCTTAGTGTTGTTAATTTTTTAAGCTCTATAACCCAGATCCCTTTGAACCGTAGCCAGTCGCACTAATCACTGGTCATTTAACAAATCGTGTGCAAAATAGTAGCTCTCAGAGGTAGAAAACCCAACCTTGAGTCACTGATAGAAACATACCTCACAAAAATGTTTACGATAAATTTGATAATGAGAAAAAGGCATCACCAAAACAGGCTTATGGAAATGTAGCAGATCGCTTGGCATAATGTTTCAAACGTACTTTTTTTTTTGCTGACTTCCTGGATGGATATCATTCAGCTCTCCCCACTTCATCCTTTATCGAGAGTCACTAAATGGTTCCTGCACTGAGGTTTTTTTTACTAGTCTTTTGCCTTCAGTGCGATAGGAGACATCGATGGTTTGGGAAATGCTGCCATCCGTCGGATGGGGACTTTAAACCATTACAGGTTAACGGGAGAGTCATACACTGTGCGAATTAAACAGCATACTGAATGACCTTGATGTAAAGATTCATTTGTTTTCAAACAGCTGTTCAGTGGATTAAGCCAACTCTGAGTCCTTGGAATCCATTTAACATTGCCATTTATCCCAATACCTACAAAAGAAAAAACAAATACCACTTAGAGGTAAAATATCCCATCAGCCGAAAAAAAACGATCTACACAGCTGTATTCTTCGCAAGACCTGTTATTGTGCACTATTTGTCACTACTCTCTATGGTAACGCTCTGTGGCTACTCTCTATGGTAACTTTCGTAATTAACTGTTGCGAAAATAAAAATAAAAGCCTTTAACTCTGAAACTTTAGTAGATTCTCACAGAGACGTGTGTGGCAACAAAGTTATGAACTTTTGAAGTCTGGTGGATTGTGCTTTCTCAACTCATTCGCCGAACGTTTTAAGTGCGTAGAGGCTGTACTGCATTTATGATATTAGCATTAGAAAGGCTGCCTATTTGCAAAGGCCAATAAGTTTGTTGTTTCGGTACACTCCGGATTTCTCTGCTCCTCCTTATCTTATTTACTCTCCGTGCTCTCTCCTTTTGCGTGTCTATTTTCTCATTCGTGCAGAGTTGTTCCAGTTCATCGTTTTATTTTCTCGCAGGCAAACATCTTAAAATTCATTTGCTCTCTTTCTCTGCGAAGGAAGATAATCGGTAGTTCATCTGCTGATGCATTTGCATGTATAAAGGAGGAAAATAATTCTAATTCAACAAATGGCACTGGAAGTGCCCAGATGTCTCCTTTAGAAAGTCCAAGCCTAGCGTCTGAATAGAAATTTAGCGCCTTTCTTGTCTAGTGTCGTATTAACAGTTAGTTCTTCATTGGGTGAAATAATTTTAATAAAAAGAAAAAATAGGCCTTTTTCTTTTTTTAAAATTCTTTAATTTGTTTATTCAATTTTATGGAATTTTAGTTAACTTTATTTAGACCGAAATCCGGCTTAGTAGGTAGTACACCAGGTTCGTAATCTGCAGTTCACAGGTTCGAGTCCCGGCTGGGCCAACGTTGAGATTTATCTCCGCAAAACCCCCTCACCCTGCTCTCAGTCAGTAGGGGAAACCGATGGGTTTGGAAAGGCCGCCGTCCGCCGATGGGACGTAAAGCCTTGGCCCCGTGTGCGGGAGAGCCATACCCTGCGCATGTTAAAGAACACGCTGGATGGCCTTGACGGAAGGTTATCATCTGTCTCTTAACAGCTGTCCACTGCGTCCCCTCCCTCCAACCTTCTCTGAGCCCTCGGGGTCCTTGTTAACTAATTATTTAGCCCATTATGTGGAAAAAAAAGTGTCAGAGGTAAAACAACGTAACCCGAAATCTTAAGATCATGAGAAATACCAGACATACACACTCAGCGACCGCCTTATTAGATACAATTCCATATTTACGCGTTAATAGTAACTCAGATACATATCTCAGTAACTTCTTAAATAAACGTTTTATGAAAAAATGTGGCTGAATATGCATAAAAATCTCAGTCAACCAAATCTAATTTAATCTCGATTTTGAATAATATTCGTTCGGTAGTTAGAGCGTTTTGGAAATTGGATTATTTAACAGCAACAATTCCAGTTAAATAATTGCTGTGAAAAGTTTATAAGAACAAGTTAGAATAAAGGCAATAACTGTTATAATAAACTTTACAAACACGTGTAAGAGCAGGCCCAGATCTAGAGAAAAATTGAGAAACTGAATCGCGGCTAAAAAATATAAGGTGAGGGGGGGGGGGGAGACTGGATTTCCAATGCAGTATAACATTTCTCCCTCCACTTCCCTGGTCTTTAAAAAATTTTTGAAAAAAGGCATGAAATATAAATCGGTTGAATAATTTTTTGCCTTTACTACCCTTACTAGCATTTTAAAGGAGGGGGGGATTGCCCTCCCCTCCTAGATCCGGCCTTATGTAAGAGTATTTTTTAGCACTTCGCATAATGTTAAAATTCGTAAATTTTGAATGATATTTTGCAGAACGAGCTAATTTGCTAAATGTTTGTTTTCACAACTTTAAATACTGAACGCACATTTGTTGGAAATCGAGATTGAAATAGATCTGAGATTTTTAAATTATCTTTAGCCGCATTTTTTTTCATAAAAATCTTAAGAAGTTACTGGTGTCTCTATGTAATTTACTGTTGACATAATATGGAACTGTAACTTATAAAGTGGCCTCTAATGTACATATAAATATAAAAACATATACTCTGCCATGCACTTATTGACAAATAGAAAATATTGAAAAAAAAATTACAAATAATTATCTTCCTATATGGGCCCTAAAAAAATCGACGCCCAATCTTCCATTGAAGTGAATACGAACTCAGTGACTTGATTGCACCGTCGATATGCTTCAGGTTTATTTTCTGCTTTTTAAGGCCCATATAGGATGATAAGTATTTTTATTATTTTTTATTTATTTGTATTTTTATCTCGTTTTCAAAGGAAACGAGATAATAGTTTCGCTTAGAGGTCCTGTATAGTTAGTCTAACATCCTTCTTTAAAAACTGGACCATTTTGTAAAAGGGACCTTGGCTCCTTTATCATCTGGTCCACGAGAAAAAGTTTTTTTGTGTGCGTCAAAAAGTAGGGACCCTACATGTTGGCGATAGGCTATTGGCCGCAGGCCGCCTAATAATGAAGGAGGTGGTTTAAGTTTCGTGCCAAGGAAGTGCTGCGTCGTAGTTTTGTGGAAAGTGGGTGGGGAGGGGAGAGATTTGGAGTAAAATTCTGGGAGTGAAAATTGTAGCGTGTGTGATCACTGTGTGGCCCATGTTGGCCGGAAGTTGGTAAGAAGGGTGCAAGGGTAAATATTCAAAAACGCCCCTAATCTCTTACAATTAAGGATGGCCTAAAATGGTCTGCAGATCTTAAAATTTCTGATTTAGAATATGCTGATGATTTAGCTCTTTTGGCAAATGATGTTCATGAGATGAACTCTTTCATTCGAGCTGTTGATTAGACTGGTAGTATAGTAGATTTGGTTATGAACAGAGAGAAAACTAAAGTGATGAAAATTGGTCAGGCAGATGGTTTGCCACCACTAGTAATCATTTTTGAAAAAGGGTACTTTGGGAGTTGTAGACTATTGTTGCAGAGTATAATTATGTATCTATATATATTTTTTTGAAAACATCAATACAATTGCACTAGGGAAATAAGGTGGTGCAGTAATGTGTCCAAAATGCTTCTTTTTTGTCCCTTTGGATCTTTTTGGCATCTGGATCTTTTGGTGTCCAATGGATCTTTGAGTAGGAGGTGTCTACAGGGAGGAGAGTCATATTTCACATATTCGGTTAAAGGAGAGTCATATAAGGTTAAAGGATTTTGCCAGTACTCTGTATGAAATGGGCCAGGGCCCTGAAATGTGATTTTGCCTTTGTATGGGTGGGGTTTAGGAGTTCATCTAACTAATAACTTTAAAACAAAAGAATCCCGCAACAGCCTGTTTCCTGTCTATCTGGGGGTGTATCGACACTCAGGGGTCAAGCTTAGCCATCGTGGTTCGACTCTTTCTCCTCCATTGGGGGGAGGTACTTTGAGTTTCAAACTACGAGAAATCCTGCTGCTTTTTCGAAGGAAGTTTACCCCTAAAATGTGATCAATGTTCAGTGAACTGGATGTCCATATCAAAAGCAAACAAGTGAAACTGAAATTTTGATTAATTCTAAATTTTTACATCATTTTTCTTATCGTTTGCTTGCTACCCAGATTTGTTTTCTCCATTACCCAGTAGCCCTCCATCCTGACCTCTCATGGAGAAAGGAGACAGTACTGGGCTTGAAAGGCCTCCGTCCGTCGGGTGGAACGGTAAGCCGTGGTCAGGATAGTGACACCACCTGCACGTTAAGGAACACGGGATGTCCTCGATGAGAGACTTCCATCTGTCTTGTTTCTAGTGGGTCCCTTCACAATTCTAAGCCCTTGGGGTCATTATGATCATTGCATACATAAAAGTGCAGCTCAGAGGCAAAACAACCAAACCAATTCTTTATCCTCAACGTTTCCCCCCCCCCCCCTCACTTTCTGATATAAACTTTGGTATCGAGATTCTTTTCCGTCGACTTCATCGGTCAACCATTGTCAACGGAACGAGGTGTTGAGGAGAGAGGATTAGTGGAATGAACAGTCCATTAACTGTCAACTTTCTTGCCGATCAGTGAGAACGTGCAAGACCATGCTAATGTTCCATTCAATAGGACGTTAATAGGTGTGCTAATAACCGTGAGTCCACGGAGGTTCAGTGCGCGGACTACCCCGTGTGAAAGTGCTCCAAGCAGCTCGCCAGCCTGAGGGTCAAGGTGAGCCACTTGTCGTGAAGCCTGACGAGAGCCGGCTTCTCAGGAGAGAAGAAGGCAGGGTCTCAACCTATGCTTAAAAGTCAAAAATGTGATCATCTTCCCAGTGCAATATCAGAGGGCCAGATCGTGATTCAGATGGGCAGGCGGGAATCTCAGATCAAGCAGATATGAAAAGGAGTCATTCTTAAAGGTCTTATAAATAGTTATTTTACATTCCTCGAATTACAGCGATTTTATCAATTCTCCAGCATATAAGTCTCTGAAGAAGTATTTATTTGGTGTATTAAATATTTACCTAATGCAGAATTTGACATGAAGCTATCTATAACAGGAAGCTTTAGTTTGTAGCCTCTTTTTTTCCCAGTCAGTACAACAGAGAGAGGGTCTGTGAAGGAGGTGGTACTTCAATAGAAAGACAACACAAACATCCATGGCCTTACCTGGGACTCGAACCCAGGCCCCTTCGATCAGTAGCCAAGCACGATAACCACTCGGCCACAGGATTACATTTACATTGTTTGAATTCCTCTTTGATATAAAATTAATATGTATCGTTGCATGTTTTCGAAAAGTGTATGTAATTTTTGTTTCGTTTTAGAAGTGCAGTAGGGACCTAAGCCCAGGTAGTATTTGGGCCTTCATGTTCCACAAAATAATGAAATTCGTTCTGCTTGGGTTATCAGCCTGAGCCTAGGTTGGGACTGTTTGTCAGACTATCCAAGAGCAAGTTTCTCTGCCTGATTTTCATACTAAAATAATTTATTTTGCGAAAGCTGCTGCGAGCTTGTTTATGTATTTAGTACGGTGATGGCTACTTTCAGTGCACTTGAAGTAAATGTTTATGTGAGCTAACAGCTATCACATCATTTTATAAATTTTTATATCACGTAGTTTGATCTGTTGCCTTTTTCAGGGTTTTCGAACAAAAAAAATATCCTGACTTACTAAGTTTATTCGATTTCCCAATTTTTTCCAGGAGTTAAGTTGACCGTCCTGTGGTCGAGTGGTTAGCGCGCTTGGCTACTGATCTACGGGACCTGGGTTCGAGCCCCGGGTAAGGCATGGGTGTATGTGTTGTTTTTCTGCTGAGGTCCTGCCATCCTCTCAGACCTTCTACTATGGCATATAAACTGGCAGGCTCCTGTCAGACCTCTGTGGCAAGCAGCTGCTTTAGGGGGTATTTATTTATTTATTTTTTTTAAGTTGAACTTTAAGATCATCATAGCGTTCGGTCTTAATTTTAAAATAACTTTAATTGTTAAATTTAAAAAAAAATGTAAATTTTAGTGGTCTAAAACAATTTACAGTAATATTCGTCGACAGATTATTTAATTGTTGATCTAAGGGACCTGGGTTCGAGTCCCGGGTTCATGATCAAGTCATGGATGTATGTGTCGTTTTTCTGCTGAGGTCTTGCCATCCTCTCAGACCTTCTACTATGGCATATAAACTGACAGGCTCCTGTCAGACCTCTGTGGCAAGCAGCTGCTTGAGGGGGTATTTTTTTTTGTCTTTTTAGCGATGTAATAAAATATCAGCCGTCCCGTGGCCGAGTGGTTAGCACGCTTGGCTACTGATCTAAGGGACCTGGGTTCGAGCCCCGGAATTAGGCATGGATGTGTGTGTCGTTTTTCTGCTGAGGTCCTGCCATCCTCTCAGATCTCCTACTGTGGCATATAAACTGACAGGCTCCTGTCAGACCTCTGTGGCAAGCAGCTGCTTGAGGGGGTATTTATTTTATTTATTTATTTATTTTATTAATAAAATATCATTAACTGTATAAGTGATGTAATAAAGCATAATGTAAGCTGTTAAAAATCTAGTTTCCTTTCCCCTCATTTAATAAATATAAATCTAGATATTTCTTGTTCTGTTTGCCTCTGCATTGTTGTTATGCGATGGGGCACACTCCACGCTGCCGGGCATTGTCACCACCACTCATAGAATCGGTGTCGAGAGGGGTCGTGCACCGGCCGAGTGACGTCAGCAAGTTGTCGCACGTCATAGCTTGCGGGTATTTTGTCTGTGGTCACGTGAGAAGTTGAACTATGCTGTGCAGTATGGCCGCCCTATGCGGGGTCATTGTGGGACACGGGAGCGTGGAACCGTATCATAGGAATCCACGCTAATAGCGAAGTGTGAAATTGAAATACTAGCTGGGGCCCTACTGAAAGAAGTGGTTTTTATGTAGATAATGTTTATGGTTGATGATATTAGCGCATTTCAATTTTTGCGACCCTTCATTATGTCAGCTGTTAATGAGAACGTCTTTGTCTTTCCAATCAGTAATGCAAAATTTTACCGATTCCTATGTTAAATTGCTTTATACTTTTAATCGTATATTTGTGAAATGCCGAAACTATTGTATATCGATGCAGACGGATACTATTTCGGAGTTTGGTGTTGAGGGAATATAGATGCACCATAATTGGTATAAAAGAAACATTTTTTATTCAGCTAGCTGGTAAAGATAGAATATATTAATAGAAATATATAGCTGCGAGTTTTTACATTCCCTGCCCAAGAGGGTATATTTCGGTTCAGAGTCATAATTGTAGAATAAGGTTCAGTGGCTGCTCTCTTCGCAATGCGAGATTTAAAGGTAAATAAACCATTACAAAGTGTTTGAGAATGATCAAAATTGCTGAGTTTTTCTTAAGAGGTCTGACTTCGATAATCTCCTGTGTATGATTCAGACAGCCGACGTAGGGTAACGCTGCTTCTAGGCGCACCCGCAATAAATTTTGCAACGAAGCTAGTTACAAAGAAAATAAATGAAATCATTTTGAGGGGCATGACTAGACCCGCGGTATATCCGAATCCACAGCAGAGGCGAGACAAGTTATAACGGTGTTTTACTGTATTATCCATATTTTTCAAAATTTTCGAATATAACAGATAAAATACGTATAAGTAAAAAAAAATTACCCCTCAAGTAGCAGCTTGCCACAGAGGTCTGACAAGAGACTGTCCATTTAATACGCCGTAGAGAAGATCGGTGAGGAAGGCGAGACCTCAGCATAAATGAACACAAGACAGAAAACACACATTAACCACTCGGCCACTGGGTGGTTTAAATGTTCTGTCTGCTAAGTATATATACTTCGATTAGGTGTAATTTAATTATAATATTGGTAAAATATATTTGTTGTGTAAAAAACATGGAAAATATTCATTGATGGCAAGTCAGAGAAATTCTGCTGTAAAACAGACTTTTCGAAAGCAATTCCGAAGTTAGCTTTAAACGCCAAAATTTCATGTTGCTTTTCATAGCTACCGCTGAGTAATCAACTAAGCCTTATTTAGCTGATTCTGTAGCCTCTTAGAATAAAAGCAGTCACCTCTGCGGATACAACTCGGTGCTTACCAATAGCATCCATTGATGATAATCTTTGTACGGTCGGAGATGACACTTAGCCGCTGTCCTTGAAGAGAGTTGCGTAACTCAGGGGGTGGTGTAATTATCGTTCGTTACGTAAAGGTGTCGTTGGTGGGAAGGTCAGACCTCTTGATTCTCGTGAGAACAAGTGGCGCTTCGTTCCCGTATTGTTCTGGCGACTTCGTCAGTTAATCAGGCAGGCCACGGGACGAGCACCCTTGGGCGCTGTTGGCTATGGGTCTCTGTGGGAACCTCGACTGGCTCTGCATCGCCTCACTCGAAGTGCACATGGCTTGAGGCCATCACGGGAACCCGATCGCTCTTCCGTGTCGGCGAGCTTAACCCTCGATACTGCGCGACAGGGAAGCAGAAGGGGCAACTGGGAACGACCACTAGCTTACGAATGAAAGATAAGTGATAAACTGCTCCTTTCGAAAATTCTGTGTTTTCGTTGCGTCGGAACCGATCTTATTATCTTTGCATGAAAATATTATAAATTCTGTTGGAGTGTCCAGGAAAAAATTCAGAGGATGCAGAGGGTGAGGCACGAATTTCATAGTGTGGGAAATAGAATAGTGGCGCTACTAAAGGCTTTATAAATCCAACCTAGTAATGTTTTTAATAGCTTGGGATTTCGTAAGAGACGATTCTACTTCTTAAATCCACTCCCACCGTACTCTTTGTTTTTGTATCGTTGACGATAGGATTTTCGAGGGGCGTTCAAAAGGTTCTTGACATGCATTTGCAGAACAAACACCATTGCACTTACCCCGATAAAACTTTTACTGTCCCTCAAAGTACTCCCCTCCAGCATCTGTGCAAAGTTGCAGACGTCTACGCCAATTCTAGAACGTTTGGTAGTACTCCTGTTGGGGAATACTCCACAAATCTGAATGAACGCAGTTTGCAAGGTCTTGCACCTTTGAGAAATGCTTCCCAGCAAGTTTCATTTTAATTTTGTAAACAACCAGAAAATTGAAGGGGCAAAATCGGGTGAATATACGGTATTGGGGAGCTGTTTGATTTTTTCCCCCTGCTCCAGATAGGCCATAACGTGCCAGGTTTTGTGAGCACTGGCATTGTCATGAAGATGGAGAACCCTTGACACGCTTGTTGTTCGACGCTGCTCTTTCATCTCCTTAATCATTTTGGGCAAAACAATGTTGGTGTAGTACTGGCCATTTATAGTCATTTTTTCAGGTAAGTTGTTCACAATTACCACTCCTTGGGAATTGAAAAAAAAAATTGTGAATATTTTCCTCCTTGAATGAAAGTCTTGTCAGAGGATTTGGGGACGCGGTTCATCTGCAATCCAAATATAGATGTATATTCTTCTCGGAGGAGGGCGGGGTTAGCTCAGTCAGTAGCTCGCCAGGCTCATAATCCTTAGTTCCTAAGCTTGAGTCTCACCTGGGTCAGCATTGAAATTTATCTCCACACAATTCCCCACCCTGCCCTCGGTCAGTATAGGGAATACCAATGGGCTTGGAAAGGCCACTGTCCGTCGGGTGGGACGTAAAGCCGTGACCCTGTGTGTGGGAGAGCCACACCCAGTGCAATTTAAAGAACATGCTGGTCTACCATCTGTCTCCGAATAACTGCTCAGTGGCCTCTCCCTCAACTCTCTCTTTGGGGTCCTTGTGACTTGCACATGCAAAAAAGTGCCGCTCACAGATAAATCCCAACCTTATGGGGGTTGTATAGTAACAAAATCACGTCTCATCACCTATGACAATGTCTGTTAACCGTTTGGGGCCACTAGGTTCAAACAGCACCAGCATCTCCTTGCACGAGTCGACTTTAGCTCTTTTTTGTTTTGCCAGTTTTGGGGTACCCATTTGACCTACGTCTTTCAAAACTTTAAACGTTGATGAATAATTGTTTGCATGTTGCCAGTCGATACACTGTGTGGGTTTGCATTGCAGCGGTGTTTTTTTGTGCACGGCCTCCTTCGGTTTTCCTGCACGAGGGAGGTCTTTGTAGCTCTGTCGTCCTTCTCTGAATTTGCGCATCCATCCTGTAACAGTGGCATATGAACAAGCACGATCCCCACCTACTTGTGATAAATCGGCATAGGCTTTTAATGCCTCTTTAAGGCATTCCTCCTTCAAGGAACTTAGATTTTTTTCCCCCTGTCGTCCCCAAATTGCCTCCTTGTGAAAATGTAAAATGTTTCCCTTCTCCATCGTTAGGCACCATAGCAACAATGACAGATTTCGTAGACCGAGCTTTAGGCGCCGACGGCGAAGACAGAAATGATGATATGTCCTTTGTTTTTAACACGTAATGATAAGTTTAGACAAGCTTTCAAACAAGTCGTAGCTCATTAACTTCGGAGGAAGGAATGTAAATCTACAGACACGTGTCAAGAACTTTTCGAATACCCTCCGTATAACCTAATATTCTTTGTGCCCCAATATATTTGGGGCGGGGGTGGCTCAGTTGGTAGCGCGCCAGGCTCATAATCTGTAGTTCCCAGGTTCGAGTCCCAGCTGGGTCAGCGTTGAGATTTATCTCCGCAAAATTCCCGCCCTGCCCACGGTCAGTAGGGGACACCGATGGGCTTGGAAAGGCCGCCGTCCGTCGGATGGGACGTTAAGCCGTGGCCCCGTGTGTGGGAGAGCCATACCCTGTGCACGTTAAAGAACACGCTGGATGGCCTTGACGGGAGGCTACCATCTGTCTCCCAACAGCTGTTCCAGTGGGTCCTCTCCCCCAACCTTCTCTGAGCCTTCGGGGTCCATGTGACCTGGCCATTTAGCCCATGGTGTGCAAAAAAGTGCCGCTCAGAGGTAAAACAACCCAAAACCCCAATATATTGCATTTGCAATTTAACTACTTCTTGGAGTTCATCATCAGAGCAATTTTTATATATATCTTGGAGTTCATTCATCAGAGCAAAGATATATTATATATATCTTTGCTCTGATGAAAACTCCAAGATATACGTATTGTTGTCCTTTGCTCTGATGATTGAACTCCAAGCTATATTATATATATCTTGGAGTTCAATCATCAGAGCAAAGGACAACAATACGTATCACTACCCTGGAATTCGTATTACAAAAGGCTAATCTGTATTTATTAGACCAAGAGTATTCAGTTTTTCTGTGCACAATTTTACTCCACCTTCGAATTTTTAGCAAATATGGAATGTTCGTTTTCAAAGAGAATAATAAAGTTTGTCATTTTCGAACTTTAGTACCCTCCAACGGTCGAAATTCAAAACAAGTGGAAGATTCGGTAAATGCGAATGGTAATAATTTTATTAGCATCTATCATCATCATCCTCAAGCAGCCATGGGCTACGGAGGCCCAACCAGACCGCGCAGTTTAATTCTGCAAGCATATCTGTCCTGAGCTACATCTGCTGCATCTGGCCACTGCACACCAATTCTAACAAGGTCCTGTTTGACATTGTCTGCCCACCGCATCCTAGGTCTCCCCTTCTTTCTGAGGCCTTTAGGCACACTGTTCATAACCCTATTCGCCAATCTATAATTATCCATACGGGCAACATGGCCAAACCAACGGAGTCTCTCTCTGCTAAAAATTTTGCCGTTTTTCCTATTGTCCATTAGTTCGAATTGAAACTTTTAAACAGTGGAAAAGTCAGTAAACGAAAAACATTCTCTTTGAAAACGAGATTCCCATATTCGCCAGAGGTGATGTATATTCTTCTAGTTTACCTTAAAATCAAGTTGCCTCAGCTTACTGGTGGTGGCATTTATTCGACAGACATGGAAGAAACACATTTTAATGGTTGGATGAAGAGCTTGCTAATGGAGATTTTGGAGGGTCCGTATTAGCTATGTAGCGGGATTAATCCCTTGGCATTTAGTAACGGTGAGGCCGCTACCTTCGCCTCGGCTACTATACTTTGTAAAAGTTTCAAATGGAAAGCACTCTTGTAATTCTTTTACGTTTTCATGCTTTTATGTAATAGCTGTCGTTTGAGAGATTTTTCGCGGAATATTTTTTTAAGCCAGTTTTAACATCTAAATTTTCAAAATAAGCCTTACTGCTGTCCGTTTTAACGGGCTTAATATGTTATGAAATAATTTCACAAACACTGCTGTACAAACCAAGATGGCGAAGCTTACGAAACCATTTTCCGGCAAGCTGCGGGACATGCTGTTACTTTCAAAATTCGTTCGTCGGTTCGCCATTGTCCGAAAGTCTAAGGTGCCAATTTATAATGTTCGAAAGTCGAGGACTGTCTGCATTGCAATTTTATACGTAAGAAACTTACTAAAGCTCTACTTACTGCAATTATGATTTACTACTGAGAAATATACATCTAACAAACTTAGTAATCATTCAACTGCAGATCAAAACTGTGTAAAATGAGCATGCAGCTTTCTTAGCGGTATTAACATTACCAGATTTACAGTAATCTGGCTGATATGATGTTAAAATGATGCATCAGGATTATATGTTTGTTAAAACTTCTTGAAGAGTCAGTTGCCCTCCCCAGAATAGAATCGGAGAACTAACAATTTTCCGTTATACTGAAAGTAACAAGGTATTATTGTAAAAGCCCTTTTTTACAATAATACCTTGTTTTATTTTATTACTATTTTACTTATTACAGTGGCACACCCAGAAACTTCGAATTTGTGGAGAGGGGGAAGATTTTGATATATTTGAGTTAGATGGGGGGATAGGGGAGGTTAGATACGTTTAAGTGATTTTTTCAGACTTCTTTAAAAAACAAATTCTCTCAAGCAGTTGCTTGCCACAGAGGTGTGACAGGAACTGTTAGTTTAATACGCTATAGAGAAGATCTGTGAGGAAGGCAAGACCTCAGCAGAAAGTTAAAAAAAATAAATATCCCCTCAAGCAGCTGCTTGCCACAGAGGTCTGACAGGAGCCTGTCAGTTTATATGCCATAGTAGAAGATCTGAGAGGATGTCAGGACCTCAGCAGAAAAACGAAACAGACATCCGTGTCTTACCCGGGGCTCGAACCCAGGTCCCTTGGATCAGTAGAAAGTTAGGAAATGTATATTATTAAAAACCCTCAAGGAAGGGTTTTATCCATCCTCTCATTGGATATGTGCAAATTTCACAGGAAAAACTTTTATCACTGGAAAAGTGGACAATTATTAAACCTATAATGAGAAGTTATTATAATGTAGTAAAATATATGGTGTTGATAAACTGAAATCATCAGCAATTGATTTGTACTTAATTTTCCAAATGTATTTAGTCTGTTCAGTGGCATAGCCTGAATTTGTCAAAATTCTTGGGAAAGGGATTAATAAATTTGTTAATACCCTTAACGGGCAAGTGGTTAGGGAGCTAGCTACTGTTCCATCAAGCAGATTTTGTGTTAGCTCTGTTTGAAGCAATGACTTCTGTCTTAGTAGGATATGTCCTTGTTTGAGAAGGCTTGTACAAACTAGGGGTAGTTTCTAGGACCCTACTCTGTCCTAAATGTTTCAAATCAAAAACTAAAAAAGAATTAAGTAATATTTGCAAATTTTGCAAAAATGATTGCATTCTTTACATTCATGGAGGATATTACCATTAGATAAGAGATGATGTGATTTGCGTGTGAAACACAGCAAAAAAAGTTATATTCGTATGTGTAAATTAAGTGTGTATTCTCATATAAGGCCGAAGCCTTTGGCTGCTTTGCAATAATTCTATCTAGCATTATCATTCACCGAGTCCTGCGCTGATAGCAAAAGTTTTATCCATACCCGCATCCGCGTATATTAGGTTCTTCATAACCGTCGAGGTTTAGCAAATGTTTCCGCTCTGAAGTTTGTTTGCGAGTAAAAGAAATCAGTCTAATGTTTATTAATGACCCCATTCTTTCTAATACTTGTGACTTGGTCATTCATTTCATTGCATGAAAATGAAACTAGGATAAACCCGAATCAAAAGCCTCGTGGGAGAACTAGATGGAAAAAACAATTAAATTTTTTTAAAGACGATTTGTATAATCGATTTCTAATAACATTAACAGTGTAAGTTTTCTTGAGAAATTAGTCTAATTCCCTCCACAAGCTAACAATATTGGATTGGTCGGTATCACGCTAGACTCGTAACCTGCAGTTCCCAGGTTCGAGTCCTGCCTGGACCAGCTTTGAGATTTATCTCCGCAAAACTCCCCGCCCTACCCTCGCTCAGTAGCGGGCACATTGAAAAGGCCGTCGGCCTGTCGCCCTGTGTG
Organism: Ryuthela nishihirai; assembly: GCA_038380435.1. NCBI lineage: Eukaryota > Metazoa > Arthropoda > Arachnida > Araneae > Heptathelidae > Ryuthela > Ryuthela nishihirai. The sequence continues at coordinate 63,857,120 of JAWZYU010000019.1, read as the reverse complement.
CGGAAGAGCCATACCCTATGCACATTAAAGAATACGCTGGGTCGGCTTGACGGGAGGCTACCATCTGTCTCCTAACAGCTGTTCCAGTGGCTCCCCTTCCCCACCCTTCTCTGAGCCTTCAGGGTCCTTGTGACTTGGCCATTGTGTGCAAAAAATGGCCGTTCAGAAGTAAAACAACCCAACGACTGGGCCCGCTATTTCGTAAATTTACGTTTAAGATTAATTTCTCTCGACGAACGAAAGTAATAGTGTGAGGTAAGTTAAATGCAAAAGCTATAGTTTTATAGTAAAAAAAAACCGATGAGATGTTTGAGAGTAACTTTGCAGTTCTTGAGCTAAATGTGATGCATTTTCTTTACGTCTCCCATTTTCTTTTGCGCGTGATTTAGTTATCAGAGTTGATATGAATCCAGTAACTTGGCCCATGACTCATCTGTAGCGCTGGAGCGTCCTGTCACTATTATGTGGTATCGATCCAAAGCAGGTGGGTAATGAAGAAGGGGGTTGGAGGAGGGATAAGGGATCGGCTTTCTCCCCGTCCCATAGCCCTCGGTTGGTATGAATGTGCATGTATGATAAGAGTTGTCCTTGACCAACCATTGTGGGTTAGCATATGTACAATATGTAGTGTGTTTTTAATGTACTCCACAGAAGCGTGGCGAGAATACTAAAGCAAAAAATGGAGTTCCGTGCTAGTGATTCATGGATTGGGAATAAAACGCCCAGCTGTTAGGCAGAAAAGGGATAACTTTTTTTTATAAGTCTGGAAATAAAGTTGCACGTGGAATAAAGTTTTGTTTATAAATGTCAGAAAGGAGGAATGTTTGGCAGAAATTTTGGTTAAGGCAGGCGCCCCCCAACTTATAAGAGGGACCAACGTAAGGAATTTAAAAATTAATGAGTACCATCGGTTACGTGAACAGGCCATACGCATAACTGATGGTAAGAAATGGATAATAATATCACTACCACATCCAGAATCATGGTGGAAAAAAAATATATTTCATACTAAACTTTAAAAAAAAATTTTCGGCACTTTTTAAAGTTGGTAATAATTTATCCCATGCACCCTGTCTAAATGGAATACATTATGTAAAATTTTAAAGTTATGATACTTTGATTCAATGGTGAACACTTGAAATATCCCATTTGTCGCCTATGAAAAACATTGATCACACAGCAACCTCAAAAAAAGCTTTTCATAGTCACTCCTTTTAACGCTTATAGCCAGCTTTCATAGAAAATGGCCTAAAGGCATTTTCATCTCTGAATTCATGACTGAGCACTTCTAATTCTTATATTTTCCACAGAAATTTCTCTTAAAGAATTTAACTCCTAAACTGGCACTTGCCCAAGAATTGTTAATAAATCAGCTCATGTCTTCATTGATATCAAACCATTCAGTGGGGTGGGAGGATCAGTCTGCTCAGCGGAAGTGCACCAGGTTCGTAATCTACAGTCCCCATATTCGAATCCCACCTGTGCCAGCTTTGAAATTTATTTTCGCTAATCCCCGCCCTGCTCTCGGTCTGTAGAGGACACAGATAAGCTTGGAAAGGCCTTTGTCCGTCAGATGGAACGTTAAGCCTTAGTCCTGTGTGCAGGAGAACCAGATCCTTGCACGTTAAAGAACACGCTGGATGGCCTTGACGGGAGGCTATCATCTGTCTCTTAACTGTCCAGTAGGTCCCCTTCCCCCAACTTTCTCTGAGCCCTTGTGTCCTGGCCATTTAGTCCATTGTGTGCAAAAAGATCGCTCCCCAAACAATTCAGTCATTAACAACGCGGAATTTAGCTTATTGTATAGTTATATTTACGAATCCCGTTCCATGTGACATCATGATGTCACCACTGAAATCATTTGCAAAGGACCTTCGGCACTTACGTGGAGTAATGATATGGTGTCACTACATTCATCATTTATGAGTTTCATTTTTTGTGTCCATGATGTGTTCAGGTGTTAAAAACAAATTTAGGCATGTTTGACATAATTGACAATGAGATCTTCACCTCATTCTTTCATATTAATTTTAGATCTATTTACTGAAATCTCATACCGACGGACTACTGTTCAGTGGCGTACCCAGAAATTTCCAATAGGACGGGGGGAGAGTAATTTGCACGTCTTTTTCGTGGATATATCAATGAAGATTATGAATTATGTTATTGAAGTTCTCATCTCAGTGGAGAAGTTATAACCCCCTCACTCACTCCCCAACTTAGGTGCACCACTTCTGTTTCAGGGACTGGTTACTTAGTCGGTAGTGCGCCAGACTCGTAATTTGCAGTTCCCAAGTGTTCAAGTCCCACCTGGGCTTGAGATTTAAATCCGCAAAACTCCCCAGTCAGTAGAGGGGACATCGATGGGCTTGGAAAGGCCACCGTCCCTCGGACGGTACGTTAACCAAAGCTCCCTGTGCAGGACGTTAAAGAATACACTGCATGGCCTTGACGGGAGGCTACCATCTGTCTCCCAACAGCTGTCCAGTGGATCCCTTTACCCAACCTCTCGGTTCTTGTGGTTTTCGGGGTTGTGTCCTGGCCATTTAGCCCATTGTGTGCAAAAAGTGCCTCTCAGAGGAATAGTAACTCAACTCTTCTCCTTCTTATACAACGCGATATTTATCTTTCATTCTCACTCATATTGATAACTTGTGCAATGAATATCGATCCATTTGTTGGCCTTGTGGGGAAACTTCAGTTTTAATGGTTCTAACTGTGGGAGATTCATTGTTGAAAGAATCATGCGCAGAGGTGTGCTATTTCTCTGCTACAACATTCTGTAATCATGATTCGATTGTTTATAATATTGAATCATGTATAATCTTTTCTTCATGTATCATCACCACTGTATCTCAATATATTTTAATATCATATGTCTCATATATTCTAAAAACTACCTAGTTTTTAAATGCATTTGCTTCCCCCCTTGCCCTCGATCAGTAAGGGACACTGATGGATTTGGAAAGGCCCCCGTCCGTCGAATGGGGCATTAAGTCGTGGCCCGTGTGCGGGAGAGCCATACCCTGTGCACGTTAAAGAACACGCTGAATGGCTTTGACAGGAGGCTACCATATCTTTAAAATGGCCAGTAGTTTAAAATGGTCAGTAGGAGACACTGTCATATGTCTTCCAACTGCTGTCCATTGGGCTCCTTTCCCCCATCTTTTCCCTGTACCAACTTTCTCTGAACCCTAGGGGTCCTTGTGACGTGGCCATTTCGCCCATTCTTGACTGTGCAAAAAAAGTGCCGCTTAGAGGTAAACAACACAACCCTTTTTCCGGGGAGAGTTCATTCTTGAAAATAGGGTCCGAGAAAAGAAGTTTTGCCAGAAAGTATTGAATTTTGATTGCTCCTCCTTAAAAAGGGACTTTATCTGAGTGGGAGTCAAGGTCAGCTCTTTAATCAGGAGCTGAACGATCAGAAAACGTCAGATCTATCGCTCTGCACAGAGTGATGTCACGTGGTTCGATGCCGTCGTAAAAATCAATTTAGACTGCTAAAGAGTACCACTTCGAAAATAGTGTAAAGGAAAATTGAGAAAGAAATTAATATCTTCACAAAGTACTTCATGAATAAGAGGTAAAAGTTTATTAATTTTCGGGGCAATATTGGCGGGCCACGAATTGCCCATTAGTGATTTAAAAATATTCAAACTTTTCCTCAGATGGCGCAATTAAAACTTTTGGGAGATTCGAAAAGTGGTTAATCGCAATCGTTTATCAATACCTATCCAGCGAAAAAGAATTTTTAAGTTATCTATAGAAACAAACACTTATCTCTTAAAACAACAACAACAAAAAAAAAATGCTGTTTTCCACACCTTTTGGGTTAAGGGTGAAAATCATTGTTGTCAATGCAAATTTAGTGACCTTAATATTTCACCACCAAAATTTCTATTTATAATTACTTTGTTTGCTGTATTTGTTTAAAATTTTGCCGTTTTCAACATTTTCAACTGCTAGAGGGTGTAAATATAGTTATTGGGAGCTTCTGAAAGTATGAATCGTAATATTTCATCAATACGTATCGAACCCAAAAAGAATTTTTAATTTATCTCTAAAATCAAAGAAGCAGAATTTAGTATAAAAAATAAATAAATACCCCCTCAAGCAGCTGCTTGCCACAGAGGTCTGACAGAAGCCTGTCAGTTTATATGCCACAGTAGAAGATCTGAGAGGATGGCAGGACCTCAGCAGAAAAACAACACGAACATCCATGCCTTACCCGGGGCTCGAATCCAGGTCCCGTAGATCAGTAGCCAAGCGCGCTAACCACTCGGCCACGGGACGGCCAGAATTTAGTATACATTAGTAATATTTTATATCACAGTACTTCATAGTAATAACTTTTTGAACACTGTTATGCTGCAGGTCAATTTGGGCATAGAGGAAATTGGTCTTGAGTCGGGTGAACTCACGAACTCCTGAGGACGTGTCAGGTGCTCTGGTTCAGATTTCACTCGGCTCAAGACAATTTTTCTCTACGCCCAAGTTGACCCACTGCATAACAGTGTTCAAAAAGTTGTTACCACGAAGTGCTGTGATATAAAATGTTACTAATGTAACAGATGATGTATACTAGATGTATGTATTGAGATACCTGAGAATTGTGCATGAGAATTAAGAATAATTCATAAAAAAAAAATGCCAGTCAGTTGTCCCATGGAGTGCGACTTGTCATGAGCCCGAGCATGGGAGATCTGCAATAAAAGATCGGTAGCTCAGCGGTCAGGGCACCTGACATGTCATCAGAAGGTCGTGGGTGCAGATCCCACCTGACTCAAGACAATTTTCCTTTATTCCCACGTTGACCTACTTTAGACACATACCCATGATTATTTTCGAGTGGATCCAAGAATTTTGTTTTGGGAAGGCTCCGAGAATTTAGCTTCGGGGGTGGGGGTATGTCTGAGAATAAGACTTAGTAAATAGAAATTAAATAAATATCCCCTCAAGCAGCTACTTGCCACAGAGGTCTCAGGGTTTCCCAATTACTAAAATATTTCTCCGAACAGGAAAGGTTAAAATAATATTCTATATGGAATGAGATATTATAGTTTTTTTTTTTCAAATCTTAGTGTCGGACATAAAATATAGGGCAAAAATAAAATTATACGAAGACAACTGTTTTGGATTTCAAAGTAGGTAGACAAGTCAAAGATTTAGTATAAGACGACAGGATTTTCGGGTGGAGTTGTCCGGACCCTTCCCCCCCTCCATCTGGGTGTGTCCCTGACCTATGGCATAATAATTTTCAAAAAGTTGTTACTAAGATGTTGAATGTCTACAGACAGATGATAAAGTGAAAACATTAACTTTTTTTTTTTGAAAACGAGCTAATGTTTTCACATACATGTATATTGGCAGTATATTAAATGCTGCAGTTTTACAAAAGTTAATCCCCCTATAAACTTTAAAATTTTAAGAGTGATTCTTACTTTCTCCTGAAAAACAAAGTCGAGTACTGAAATGTGTGTGGACAGCCGGTATTGCGCCAGCGTGCCGGTTTGAGTCCCACCTGGGCCAGCGTTTAAATTTATCTCCATTAAATCCCGCGTCGCTCAGAAAGTGGACACCGATGGGCTTGGAAAGGCGGCCGTCCGTCAGATGGAACGTTAAACTTAGCGCCGTGTGCAGGAGAGCCATACCTATTCAGGTTAAAGAGCACACTGGATGGCGATGAAGTCTGCATTCCATCTGTTTCCTAACAATTTTCAGTGGATCCCCTTCCTTAATCTTTTTCTAGCCATTCGAGTCCTTGTGATCTGGCCATTTAGAGCGCATCGTGCGCAGAAAAAGTGCTGCTCAGAAATAAAACATCCTATTAGCGGAGTATAAAAAAGTGATTTTAATCCGAATTTGTAACCGTTAACTTTTAATCAGGCATTTTGAATGCAAATATAAAATACGCTGTCTTAAAATGAAACTGTGGTTTAACTAATAAAAATGAGGCATCAAAACACACTTTTTTATATTGTGGAAATTGTTGGGAAGTTGACTAGTTTCGGAAAAAAAATGCTTTTAAAAGTATCGAGCAGTGGGGGAGCCGCGTGATGCCATTAGTCTGTGAAACGGGTGCCAGTCAACCCACCGTATTGAGAGAGCCACAGTTAATATCTTGTAAACGCAACCGGCGGCGAGACGCTGCAGGAATAACAGTGCGGGAGGTGGAGTTGAGGGAGGGTGAGAGGGGGGAGTGCAGACAGAGAGGGTCAGAATGACGGGCCCATTGTTCCCACGTCGGCGACGGCCGGTGGCGGTTCCCACGGAGCCTGGCCTACGGCAGTGCGCACAGGATGGCCACTGTTTTTGTCTTCACTAGTGACTGTCATCAGTCAGGCTACGAGCGAAAGGGCTTCGATGTGGCAGCAAGTTAGCTGGCGCGCGCGCTGCTTAAAATATGTTTACAAAGTGTGACATTATTGAGTGAGAAGAACGTAGCAGAAGGAAGTGTAGTAGTTGGTGCATCATGTGGATTTGTTTCGATGTGGATGTGATAACTGTTCGGAATTACCCATCAGTTGCTGGGAATATTAAAAGTGAAACTTCGTTGGTGATCAGCTGGAGACTATGAATGATATTTACACTCAAGAGGTAAGCATTTTAGCGATTATTAATGGATGACTTAATATTAATAGGAGTTGGTATTGACTGCATTTAACAACTTCTCCTTATATATATTTGCTTTATATTTAATTTAGTAATGTTTTTCGTTTTTTTTTCCTATATGCACTTTAAATACATTATTGCGGATGATAATGCACAAAATAGTATGTTCAAGGAAATTAATGTTTGTTATTGGAATACCGAAAAATCGTGTAGTACAAAGAACACAAGGCAGCTTAGTATTCTGCCAGATTCATAGTCCTGAGGTATAAGGTTCAAGCCCTTATTGTACCACAGTCACGATTTATTGTTCCATGTCCACACCGTGCGTTCAGTGAAAATGTATATACTGATTAATACAGATGCGTATCAAATGACGTATTAAATGCAGAAGAGCCGTACTTTTGTGCACATTAAAACACTGGATGGAAGTTCCATCTGGAGCTAATGGCCATTTAGTGGCTCTCCAAGGATTTAAGAACTAGTGTTACGATGATTTAACTTTTTTTTGTGATGCATCCACATTCAGTACGTAAAATAATATCAGTGTTGGAAAATAAAAAGGAAATGTGAAGTATTTTTCTTTCAGTCAATTTTGGATTAAACTGGGGAAGGGGAACTGGATTAAACAAGTAAAAGAATAATTATTGTCTGATTACAAAGTAAGCAATTTATTCTAGCAAGTATATATAAAGTATAAAGAGATATGCTCACCAGACAAAAAATTAGTCATCTCTCTTCGTAAGAGGGTTACATCCATTCGATAGCAACAGAGGGTACACCAGTAATAAACACGTCCTACAAATAGCTGTGCCATGCACTACGGGGTTCATACAGTGACAAGAAGTGGTTGTGTGCCATGTGTGTGTTAGTCGCTTCATGAAACATGGGTCGCGCCAAAGATGTGAATGAGTGGCAAAAAGGTGTTATTGCGTATGGCCAAGCCAAAGGGCATTGTGTACAAGAAGTTGCTGCCTTTGCAGGTGTGTCGAAATATACTGTCCAAAGGGTCTTCCAGCAGTGGCATACATTGCAGTTCACCGCTAATCGTCACCAGAACTGCAGCAGAAAGACTGCTCACCAATAGGGACCACCGCAGTGTGTCATGTACTGTTAGGGCAAACTGCTTTGCAACGAGGCGGGAATTGCTCCAGTCAGATCAATTCAGGCCTACAACAAGCTGTTTCCTAATGAACACTCCAAAGGGAACTGCATGCCATGGATATCTGGAGCAGATTACTGCGGAAGAGACCCATGTTAACAGCTCTGCACAAGGCTGCATGGCTACAGTAGGCGCCGCCCACAAAGACTGGACTGTCAACTCTTGGAAGTGTGTGATCTGGTTGGATGAATCATGTTTTTGCTTGTACTCAAATGATGCGAGGCAATAGATACATTGTAAGCCACATGAAGCCTTTCATATGAACTGTGTGCAAGATTCCGTTCAAGCTGGAAGAGGCTCTGTGATGCTCTGGGGGAGTTTCCCGTATGAGGAAATGGGTTCTTTGGTTGCAGTGACATCACACTTGAACCAGAAGGACTATGTGGAGCTACTGGATGACCACATGTTGCCTTTTGTGCAGCATCTCCACAGTGAACACCAGAAGGATACCCCAGTCTTCTGAGATGACAATTGTCACATGCACAGGGCTTGAAGTGTGTCGGATTGGCATGATAAGCATTCTGAAGCCTTCAAACTTCTCAACTAGCCCACCAAATCCCCAGATTTTAATCCCATAGAAAATGTGTTCGACTATTTAGAGCATTGAGTGAAGCGCCGTCCCATCTATCTGGCTGAACTGTGGCATTTGCTGCTGGAAGAGTGGATGAATATTGATATGCACTACATGTGTACACTGCTGGCATCCATGCCAGACAGGATTTTAGCTGTTCATCAGTCGCACAGAGGCGTTATGTGCTATTAGGGGACATTCAGCCAGAGGTGACTAATTTTTTGTCCGGTGAGCTTAGCTGATAATGGAAATTACTTACATAAACAAAAATAAAATTCAATATAGTGATAGAATTAGATACACAGAATGTCCCAAAAGTTACCATGCTTTTTTCCAACAATAATTTGAATTCAAAATCCAAACATGAAGGGCTGGATCTAGAGGATGGGGAGTGGGAGGAATTAGATATATATTCTTCTTTGAAGAGTTGCAGTAAAACAAGCATAGAAGAGGAAAAAAGAAACGTTTGAGACACCAGGCAGATAGTTGCTACTGTTAAATCAGTTACATTGACCTTACCTGAGTACCACTGTTTTGCTACACAGTGGACTAAATGGTCAAGTCATAAGGACTTCAGGTCTCAAGAATAGTAGGTGGAATAAAGCAATCCACTGAGCAAGTTTCACTAAAGCCATTCTAGTTTGTTTTTTAAATATATCATGTATATTTAAAAATCAAACTAGAATGACTTTAGTGAAACTTGCTCAATGGATTGCTATCTGCACACAGACCATTACTTAACATCTGATGGGCAGCATGAATTCAGTAAGTTTTTGAATATTTTAATAGATGAAATGGTCTTATTACAAATTCAGGAATGTAAAATGTCAAAACTTGGAAAGCAAAATAATTTGACCATTTTAACACCAAGAGAAAAGTGTGCCTTATGTAGAGAAATGTAAACCATTATTTAATATGGATAATTATAAAAACATGCAAATTATTACATAATATATTGCAGTTACTACAATATCATCAATTGTTTAATTCAGTACAGCACAACTTCTACCGTAAATTTACGAAGATTTTTAAAGAGTTAGAGCGAATGATATCTGAATGCCTAGTTCCATATTTAGCAAGCCAGTTATGTGAGCATTTCTGTACTATTTGTAGTGCAGTCCTGAGCATCAAGTTTTTGAACATTTGATTCATGTCCGTTACAAGCTGTAACCAGAGTTGGTGCTGAGGGCCGTCAAAGTGGGCAATTGTTCAGGGTGCCAAAGCTGCCCATGTCATTTATTAGATATATATTTAAAAATATATATTTATGGTTGACAGGAAATTTTTATAATGTATTAGACAATAATTGTAATTATAATAAAGAGCCAAATTTTTTGTAATTTGAAAGTTTTAGGGGGGAGAGAATGGGGTGGGGGTGATAAAATATCGTTTTGCCTGGTATTGTATTTTGTAATTATCATTTATTTTGTAAAATTGTTATTTTGTAAAATATTGTTGCTTGGTTATTGTATTTGTAACTATTGTGCTGCTCCTTTAAATAATCTAAAATCAATAGCATGATAAGCAGACATATTTAAAATAAGCTGCTCTAACTGTATTCTTTCAGCGTTAATGCTGTTTATTAAACAAAATTAATATATATATATATTTTCTTTCTCTTATTTAATTCAAAATATGGCCACCAAGGCTGTACCTAATTTATTTGATGTGCAGGGCATGCAGAAGTTGCTGTTCATACCCAGGCAAAAGAATTATTTTGCACCCTATTGGATAGTCAGTTTTTTGCACTTAGTAATAAAAATTGTCTATGTAATAATTTGAAATTATGCTCCCAGATGATTGCACTCATGACAGATGCCCCACTCACCCCTTATTTGGCACAGCCTTTTGATGACTGTGAATAAATTAGAAGCCCTTTGTAATAAAAAGGTTGGTTGTTTTACCTTTGAGTGACATTTTTTTGCACACAATGGGCTAAATGTCCTAAATATCTAGTTCACAAGGACTCTTGAGGCTCAGAAAAGAGTGAGAAAAGGGAACCCCCTGGAGATCTTTTAGGAGACAGATGAGAAGCCTTCCTACCAAGGTCATTAAGTTTGTTCTTTAATGTATGGCTGCAGAGGAGAGGGGCCATCATTTAATGTCCCATCCGATAGAAAGGGACTTTCTAAACCCAATGATGTATTTTTCTCAGAAAGGACAGGATTTAGAGAAGAAAATTCTCAACATAGGCATATTTGGGAAATGTAAATTACGAGCCTGGCACATTACCAACAGCCAACCCAGCCAGAAATAAAAGGTGAATTTACAAATATTTTGTTATGCAAATTGCTATATGTAAACTACAAGAGTGATTTAATAAGTAACATTCAATGTTGTCTGTGGTAGAGAAATTGGGTTACCAGATGCAAGTGTTGTAAAAGGAAAACAAAAAAGCTAGAAATGGAAGACAGAGGAGGACATGCTTTCAATTTGTGAAATAAAATAAATTTTTCCTGCAAAATTTTATTTCAATACTGATTAAGAGTTCAGCAGAAAAAGGCATAATTCTAATTGTTCAATATACTTCAAAATATGTGATTTGCTGATTTTTATTCATACTTTATAAGCAATTAAGACCTCTTTGCCCTTAAGTGGCATAGTGGTTAATAACTATCTGCTGTTCCAGATAGCAAACTTTGTGTGTCTCTATTAACATTGACTGTGGTAGCAATAAGCAGTGACTTCAATCTTGGTAGGGCATGCTCTCTTGTATGAGAAGTCTTGTACAAACTATAAATAGTTCCTTAATTTCTTTGCTGTCCTTTCTGTTGGAAATAAAAAAAAAACTAAAACTTCTGTCAACTTTTATAGTGCCATCTTTCCTTGGGCAGAAGCAAAATTTTCTGAAGTGTATACTTTTTTTTCAATCTGACATGTAAACTGCTAATATTGAGATTGCAGAAAATAGTAACTGTTACAACATTAACAGAATGTATTTAATATTTATTATCTGTATTTAAAATAAATTATTTCATGGTTAAGAATAAATTATATTATAATTATAGGTTAAAGAAATTTAAAAAAAGGAAGTTTAAAAAAAGCTTTAATTTTAGTTTAAAACATGTTATAAGTTTATTCAAAAAGGAGATTTCATTTTTTTTTTCTTTTAAAATTCTGGGACGACATGAGAACATGAAGATGTCCTCCTTTTGGAGGACAACACACATCATCATCCATAATGTGCTGGATGCACACATTCATAAACAGAAATGACAAACTGTTTATTTCTATAAACAATTTGTCAGTATTATTTTTTATGGATGTAATGGTTAATGTTGAGTAGTAATAAAACATTCTCAGTTGTTGCTTATTGAATAGCCTTTGTATGCAGGCTTTTGCGTGCTTGGCTGCTGATCTTAGGGACCTGGGTTCGAGCCCCGGGTAAGGCATGGATGTATGTGTCATTTTTTTGCTGAGGTCCTGCCATCCTCTCAGACCTTCTACTATGGCATGTAAACTGACAGGCTCCTGTCAGACCTCTGTGGCAAGCAGCTGCTTGAGGGGGTATTTTTTTTCTGAAGCCAAAGTATGAAGATAAATTTTGTTTATGCATTGCTTAGTCTCAAATAATTCTTGGTAAATAGAAAAAGTGTTAATATGCATGCTTTGTTTTCATATTAGGTCCATTATGGTTTTCCTGCAGATGCAAACTATTTGCAGGATGATGAAAGACCTTTTACTATGACATCCAGCATGCCTTTGGCCCACTTCAGATCTGCCTATAGCAGTTCATCTACAACACCAGCACAGAATGTTACATCATACAGTCTTCCTAGTCATGTAAGAATTATTTAAATGTTTGTAATCATACTTGTTAATTTCAGTTTATAAAAAAAGTTTTTTGTTAGAATAGAATCAGTCAGCATTTAGTATGAAGAAAAATTGCTTAATGCTTGAACTAAGTAAAATAAACATGGCTTTTAATGTTCTTCTAGTTAATAATGTAGATTTTGTGCAAACTGGATTGTGTTCACAAATACAAGAGTCCACTTTTTTTGGTAGTGGGAGGAAAGGGGGAGTTGGTTACAATAGTATTTCAAAATCTGAAATTGGTTTAATTTCTTAAACTATCACATCAACCTAGAAATAAAATTGCAATTGTTTCTTATTTATTGTCCTTCATTTCAAATTTACAAGACATAGCTTTTTTGGTGAGCTCAAGAAAATTGTGTTTTGCTGAAATGTTGAGTGTAACTTGGCTGTGTCACTTTAGTTTGTCTGATATTACATAAGTGTGATTTGCAATAGTCATCAGGATTGCTGATATTTAGGTAAATACTTTAAATATAGGCATTTCTAGGATAATGAAAAGGAAAGGGAAATTGGATATATATATTTATAGAATGATTGTTTTAGGTTGTTTTTCCTCTGGCACTTTTTTTGCACATAGTTGGCTAAATGACCAGGTCACAAGGATCCAAAGAAGGTTGGGTAAGCCTACTGAACAGCTGTTAGGAGAAAATGGAAATCTCCAATCAAGGCCATTCAGTTTATTCTTTAATATGCACAGAATACGGCTCTCCTGCACATGGGGACACAGCTTAACATCCCATTTGACAGAAAGTGGTTTCTCCAAGCCAAATGGTATCCCCTTTCTCACCAAGGGCAAGGGAGGTGGTGGTTTTTTTTTTTTGGGGGGGGGGGGATTTAGCAGAGATAAATATCAATGCTGACACCATTAATAATTGAACCTCAGATACAAATTAGAAGCTTGTCATGCTACCAACTGAACCAACCTCTGACCCTTTATAAAAGGATATTTATTTTTAACTATAACTGTAAATGATAGATTTGCTGGATTACGTTTTTATATGCATCATTTGATCTGTCTCGAGGCAAATGAATTCAACTCTTAATAGTTTTGTGGAAAAAAGTTTTACAGATATGTGGGATTCAAAGCCATGTCTCTCCAGATACATGCCAGAGTGTTCTAAGACCACTAAACTAGCATCTGTTCCATCTTTTTCCCATTAATGTGACCTATCAATTACCCATCATTACTCAAATTGCAGAAAAAGGTTATCGATAATTATAACTTGGGAAACAGTCATTGATTGAGGCACTGCAAAAAGTGATTGAGGAGGACTGCAAAAAAAGTAAAACATACATTAATCCCATTTTGTAAATGCTACTGCTTTTAAGTATATAAAAAAAAAATTCTGTTTTTTTTTAATCTTATTCCAATGATATTTGCATTGCATTAATTAGGGCCAGGGGGTGGCTCAGTCAGTAGCACACCAGGCTCATAATCTGCAGTTCCCAGGTTTGATTCACACCTGTGTGTGACTCATTTTGTTTGTTTGGGCTGTTTTATCTCTGAGCATCACTTTTTTTTGCACACGATGGACTAAATGGCTATATCACAAGGACTTGAGAGCTCAGAGAAAGTTCAGGGAAGGGGATCCACTGTATCACTGCTAGATGAGAGCCTTTTATGAAGGCAATTCAGTGTAATGTGAACAGGGTACTCTGTACATCTTATATCGATTCCCCTGGGTATGGGACCATTGCTTAACTCGAATTGTGCGTTTGCTTCAATATTAGGTGCTTATTATGGATATTAAAAAAAATCCTCGATACATGACTGAATTCAGAGTATTGTTGCATAGTTTTTGCACCTTGAATCATTTGAGATTATTATCTTTTCATCATTGTTTAATTTTAGGTAATAACTAATTAACTCCCCCCTCACTGTGAGCTCCTATACATGGTGAGGGGACCACCCTGTGAAGGTTCCGCTGGCTCAAGTACCTTCACAGGGTCCTGAACGCTTGCCCGTGCTTGCCATACACGGAGACCTGTGTCTCTGGAAAGGAGGATCCTGGCAGTTCCTCGGGAGTCCCCATCTTCTCTCCTCAGCTCATGACTGGTGGGGCTCCTTTAGCCATCCTGCCATTGAGAAGCTTGTCCGTCGCAGGGCTGTGCGCAGAATTCTGGGGCTGCTGCTATACACTGCCTTGGCCTCTGCTTAAGGTAAATAGGAGGTCCTTGGGTGGTCCCCTGAAGTTCAATTGGCTGGTGGGCAGGTCCTGCTAGAGTCAACTATGCAGAGTGGTGAGTAACCTTGCACACATCCAGGTACAGGTTTGTGAGCTTCCTCACACATTACTAATTTTAGAGTTTTCTTTCTTTTGTGGGAATGGTTCATATCTCACCCCATTTTATTTTTTTGCTTCCTTTATTTTGTGGGAACTCAGATGAGTTTCTCACAGTTTCTCTTTTACTTTTCCTTTTCTTTAGTTGCAAGGGCTTGGCTCACTGTCTGTGTGGGTATGGTGCCCTGGCAGCCCTGGTGCCCAATTGGGCATCCCCTTGTTGGACTCCATGGTGGGTGGGGACAACAGGCACTGAACCGCAAAACCCAACCACGAGTTCCAAAAATGCAATTTCTTCAACAAATGCAGCTAAAAAATCTTGGCATAAGCCCCCTGTCTTCTGTGTCTTCATTGTCGCCATTGTCTTCATGTATTTCTTCGTCTCCAAGATTCATGGTCATCCACTCTACGTGTGATCAAGTTATTGGGGACATATCACCTTTTTTTATCAACAAGGGTTTGAAAGGTCTTGCGAGAGAACTGAAATCTGTCGTGTCTAAGATCTGGTGACTTGCAGGTGGAGACTGCATGCTCGAAACATTCGGAGCTTCTTTTAAATGTTACAGCAATTGGTGGAGTGGCAGTCACAGTCAATCTACACAAGACAATTCCTCCCGGGGCATGATTTTCGAGTGGGGCCACCTCAAAGTTTCTGAGAAGGAAACCTCTCGGAGCTTTCATCCCAGGGAGTGACAGCAGTCCACTGGGTTTTGCAATGCTGTGATGGAAAGTTAGTACCACCAGGGTATTAATCATTACATTCAACACACCACATCTGCCTACTTCCATCAAGGCAGGGTGCTTACACTGCCAGACACGGCCTTATATCCCAAACCCTCTGCATTGTTTTCAATGCCAGAGATTCAGCCACCTGCACTCATTATGGTAGTCAGGATCATCTCGAACCTGACTGCACAGCAGAAAGTCACATTGGGATCAGGGGCAATGACTTGACAGATGCTGTTGCCAGGTCAGCCATGCCCCTATCTGATTCTCTGCTGCCGGTTCCATATTTGGACTTCCCCACCCTGCCCACGGTCAGTAGGGGACAGCGATGGGTCTTGGAAAGGCTGCCGTCCATCAGATGGGACATTAAGCCATGGCCCCATGTGTGGGAGAGCCATACCCTGTGCACATTAAAGAACATGCTGGATGGCCTCGACAGGAGGCTACCATCTGTCTCCCAACAACTGTTCCAGTGGGTCCCCTCCCCCAACCTTCTCTGAGCCTTCGGGGTCCATGTGACCTGGCCATTTAGCCCATGGTGTTCAAAAAAGTGCCGCTCAGAGATAAAACAACCCAATCCATATTTGGACTTCTAGTAGCATTTTTCCATCGAGCTCCAGGCATAGTGGCAGAGATCTTTGTCTGAACAGGTTGGCAGCAAGCTTTTTCAGATCAAGCCCATTGTCAAACCGTGGCAGTCTTTTTTTCACAGAAATCACAAGGAGGAAGTTGTATTTGCTCAACTCCGCCTAGGTCATTCGTTTATCACTCATTCATTTCTTCTTTGGGTGGATGACGAACCTGAGTGAGAGTTTTGTGACACCATTTTAACCTTGAATGGCACTTTTATTTTAACTTTCATGATTTTGTGGCCCAAGCCCCTTACGCTCGGACATCTTTTATCTTATACCTCGCTTTTAACCAGTCTTTGATTTTATGTTTTTCTGGTTATTTTACTCATTTATGATATTTATACATTGTATCCTAGATTTTATTCTTGTTTCTGATTTTAAATGAGTCCTATACAGCCATTGTTGTTGATTTATACACTTGTTGGTCCTTTTTGTTCCTCATTTTTATACTCCTCTTTCTTGTATTGTTTTGTTTCTGTGTCGTTCTTTCCTGTTTTTGTGTTTATTTTAACTTTGGTTGTGGATTGAAGTTCTTTTATCTGTTTATGTACTTTTGTTTGGTGCAATATAGTCCTAGCTGCTCTTGTGCTATAAAACCCCAAACAACTATTTAACTCTTACACAATGGATAATAATAATTCTAAAAAAGTATTACAGGAAAATGTCCTGTAGAAAAGAAACACTTAAAATAATTCATCATCATCATCCTCAAGCAGCCATGGGCTACAGAGGTCCAACCAGACCGTGCAATTTAGTTCTCCAAGTAAGTCTATCCTGAGCTACATCTACTGCATCTGGCCACTGCACACCAATTCTAACAAGGTCCTGTTTGACATTGTCTGCCCACTGCATCATGGGTCTTCCCTTCTTTCTGAGGCCTTTAGGCACACTGTTCATAACCCTGTTCGCCAATCTATAATTATTCATATGGGCATCATGGCCAAACCAACGGAGTCTCTCTCTGCACAATATGCTGCTTAAAGGAGGTTGCCAACTCCTTTGCCTAACCTCATTATTAGTTACAAAGTTGAACCACCTAATGCACAAGATATTGCGTAAGCATCTGGAATCAAAAGCATCTAGTTTCCTGTTATCAGGGGCGGGGGTGGCTCAGTCGGTAGTGCGCCAGGCTCGTAATCTGTAGTTCCCAGGTTTGAGTCCCAGCTGGGTCAGCGTTGAGATTTATCTCCGCAAAATTCCCCGCCCTGCCCACGGTCACTAGGGGACACCGATGGGCTTGGAAAGGCCGTCGTCCGTCGGATGGCACGTTAAACCGTGGCCCCGTGTATGGGAGAGACATACCCTGTGCACGTTAAAGAACACGCTGAATGGCCTTGACGGGAGGCTACCATCTGGCTCCCAACAGCTTTCCAGTGGGTCCCCTCCCCCAACCTTCTCTGAGCCTTCGGGGTCCATGTGACGTGACCATTTAGCCCATGGTGTGCAAAAAAGTGCCGCTCAGAGGTAAAACAACCCAATTTCATGTTATCTTGTTTACAAAGTGTCGCAAGTTTCACTATCATAACTAACCCTAGAAAGAACCAAACTATTATACAGTTTAATTTTAGTCTTCAGGTGTATACACCTATTTCTCCACACTCTCCATAGATTCTTAAAAGTCCCAGCAACAATCCCTATTCATCTGTTAATCTCATGCTGCACATCACCATTATCTATTACATAGCTCCTAAGATAATTAAACTGTGACACCTGCTCAAGACTGCAACCATTCAGATTAACTGAATCACAGCCTTCCTGACCAATTTTCATCACTTTAGTTTTCTCTCTGTTTATAACCAACTCTACTCTACTACCAGTTTCATCAACAGCTCGAATGAAAGAGTTCATCTCATCAACATCATTTGCCAAAAGAGCTAAATCATCAGCATAATCTAAATCAAAAATTTTGGTATCTCCAGTCCATTTAAGGCCAAAATCTTTCCCTTGAAGTGAATTTCACATAACATAATCAGTAACCAAGCTAAAGAGAAAAGGAGACAAAATGCACCCTTGTCGAACACCAGAAGTAATGCTAAACCAATTGCTACAAGCCTTACCAACTCTCACACGACTCAGTGTTATTATAGAGAGCTTTCATTATGTTAACTAACTTGTCAGGTATACCATATGATCTCACAATCAACTGCAAATTATGATGATCAACAGAGTCGAAAGCCTTTTTGAAATCAACGAAGCTAGCAACCAAAGGTTTCTGAAACTCTAAACATTTCTCAAGAATCTGACTAAGTGAAAATATCTGATCCACACATCCCCTACCACTTCTGAATCCACATTGCTCATCAAGCAATTGACTGTCAACCAGATTCTTATTTCTATTAAGCACAATCATGGAAAGAACTTTACTGGAACAGAGAGTAGGCTGATACCCCTATAGTTATCACAAGAACTGTGATCACCATTTTTGAAAATAGGGATAACAATAAC
This sequence comes from Ryuthela nishihirai, assembly GCA_038380435.1. NCBI lineage: Eukaryota > Metazoa > Arthropoda > Arachnida > Araneae > Heptathelidae > Ryuthela > Ryuthela nishihirai. Next base: position 63,838,877 of record JAWZYU010000019.1, on the reverse strand, counting down.
TGGTAAAATCCTTAGGAACCATGCCTTTATCATAAAAGATATTCAGAATTTCAGTCATCCAAGTGGTAACCGAAACATTTCCAGCTCTAAGCATTTCGGTAGTAATTTCATCTACCCCTGGGGATTTATGAAGTTTAAGTTTATAAACAGCCAAAATAACTTCAGATTGTGTTGTAGGGCCAACATTAAAGCCACCAATGCATCTATCATCATTGCAAACAATGGGAATAGAACTAACCGCATTGTTTAGAATATCACTGAAATGCTCAGCCTTAGAACAGTGTCTCGCAAACTGTGTGCCGTGGCACAGTAGTGTGCCGTGAGAGATTCCAAGTGTGCCGCGAGAGATTTTCAAATTGACATTAGATATTCGAAAGATTTCATTTTGACTTGACTTGTATTATCGATGTGCTTTAATAAAAATCTTTCAGATTTTATCAACTGGGATCTTGTAAGTATTTATCAAGCTTTTTCCAAATTTTGGTATTAATTTTTGATAATTTGAAGCCATAGAATGGACAAATATTTAAAACAAATACCGAGTTATGAATTAAAGAACGAGAGCAAATCTTCAAGTAAAGCCAGGCTGATGACTTCAACAAAGCGCAAATATAATGATGATTATATAGAGTTTGCTTTTATTCTTTTTTAGGTGTGCCGCGGGAAAAAAATTTCATTGTGCCGCAGAGTAAAAAAGTTTGCGAGACCCTGGTTTAGAACATCACTGAAATGCTCAGCCCACCTACCATGACAGAATCCTCACATTCTATAACCTTACTTTGTTTATCCTTCAATCCCTGTATACCTGTTTGTTTTCTACCACACAAAACATTAATTATCTGGTACAACTCTCTGCTGTTGTGCTGTCTAACTGCTTCCTCGGCTTTGTCAGCCAATCCATCAAGCCAAAGATTCTTATCAGCAGCTAACTGATCTTTTACACGTTTAAGTTCTCTGTAAAAACTGACAGGCTCCTGTCAGACCTATGTGGCAAGCAGCTGCTTGAGGGGGTATTTATTTATTTATTTTTTAATCCTTTCTGTTAGGACTAGTAGGGTATTGATTAAGGACATTCCTGCAGTTCTTTCTTTCCGAAATAAGCTCAAATGCCTTATCACTCAGATAATTCTGCCTCTTCTGTTCCTTTTTTCCTAAAAGAGTACTGTTAGTGTCCAAAAAAGCCTGTTTAAAATCCCATTCTTCCTCTAAGATCCCATTCTTCCTCAACTTCAGTAGTAAGCATACCATGACTGTCATAATGACTAAGTAACCTATCATGGTAAGCTTTGGCTATAACTGGTGAAAAAATTGGTTTCCTTGAGTGGGATTCGAACTCACATCTTGCAGAAGCATGCCAGGCGTCATAACTGCTAGACCACCAGAGTCTAACTGTTTCCAACACGAATGACAATCATGGCATTACCTGTTGACTTTTTAATGTTGATAAATCAATAAATATTTTGTTGAAAAAGTTTTGCTGACAATGGGACTTGAACCCCGCATCTCTCCAGAAACATGCCAGAGTATTCTACCATTGAATTAATGCCGGCTCTGCCTTTTTTTCACTAATATAAAACTTTAAACTCTTCACTGAGATTTCGGCCCCTACTGTTTGTGCTTTGATAATGTGACATATAAACATTCTTTTTTTTTTTGTTGATTCACCACTGGTGCCATATATGCCAGGAATTGGGCAGCCAAGCTGCCACATATGATGATAGTAATATTTGTCACACATGCTCATTATATAAATAATTCAGTAACAAAATATCACATGAAAATGTTCTGTAGACAAGAAACACTTGAAATAATTTGTTGAAAAAAATTGGTTGCCCTGAGTGGGCAACTAAGCCCTAATAACAATGTTAGTATCTTAGATTAACTTTAGACTTTCAGTGCAAATGTCCTTAGAAAATTTTAAAACATTATGATAATGAGAGTGCCTAACATCTGTTGATTGTGGTTGGTTTGAATACAAATGGTAAAAACTAAATATTTGTTAAAGGTGATAAATAACTTGTGATTCACTGTTAATTTATTATCATACAAAAATGTACCTTTTTCACTTATGCCATAAAATTGTAATTGATAACCTGAATATGTCATGAAAAGATTTCTAGGAAATATATTGAATGTTTTTTTTGTTTCTACTTTTAGACAACTCATCAACATAGCAGCAATTTGACTGATATTTCACACAGGCACTTAACTCAACAGTCAGCAAACTGTGCCCAAATCACTGATATTAATCATAATCAAAACAGTGCTTCTGGACTTAATTCTCAGAACCAGTCTTCCTTAAGTGGTGGTCGTGGAAATAATGTAGGATTAGATGGCCACCCAGTTGATTTATCAAGTCCAAGGCCAGAGAGCCGTTTTGGTCATATAAGTTATGTTACCCTTTCTGATTCTAACGCAGCTGCTCATTATAGGAGTTACAATCATAATATTGTATCATATGAAAATGGGCTTGATTCTTCTTCAACAAATAACAGATCTGATCATGGTGAGTGCATAATTTAAGTGTATTTAAAAGTGTACTGAATATAATTATATTATTATCATCTAATTTGCTATTTGATAGCAGTTTCTTTTTCTCATATAGTTTGGTGTGTTCTAAATAGCAAAATGTATTGTTTTAATACTGTAGCATTCTGTAAATATGACTGGATAATAATACCCTGCTAAGCATATGTTACTAGTTATAATTATTAGAATTATAAGTCCATAATTGATAGTTGCAGTATAATACAGGGGAAAAAATATCAATGTATAGATCACTTTAGTTGTTAGTGAACAACCCTAAACAAATTGGATATTCGATGCTGATTCCATTAACTGATTCCATAACCTTTATATTTGTTGGCATGATTTTTTGGAATATCACAGTTATTAAATTTCAGTTCAGTAATTTCAAGAATAATTGTATTAGTTGAAATATGTGTAATATCGGTCTGAAACTTTGGAGGCTATGGTTGTATTTAGTATGTAGCTGCATGTTCTTTTGCTGTACCTTTGTTACATTTTAGTTTTGTGTAATGAATGCTTATTATCCATGTTCAACTAGGCTTTTTTTTTCATATTTAGTTTTTTGAAATAAATCATATTGGAATCAAAAATTTTAATTTACTGCATTTATGTAGATTGTACAGATCTGACAAGAAAATCATAAGCCGTCTATTAAAAGAATGAAAATTTAAGAATGAAAATTTAATAATTAATGTAGTAGAAATTTTGTGGAAGTACACCAGCAAAACTCTGATGTGAATTTTTTATGTAATCCATTTGTTATGCTGACACTAAATTCTGTTTCAGTGAATTCTTTTGTAAGCATCTTGTATGCATATCCAAACTTTTGATATTGCATTCTAATGAGAACTATGCTAATAAATCAGCAAATTTTCCTGTGTTGTTATAACACAATTAATATTCATTCAACTTGTGTTCATAAGATAAAGTTCTTACTGAAGGCCATCTGGCCTTAATTATTTGCCACATGGGAATTCAGTAGGTAATGAAACAGCTGATGGGGAAGTAGTTTCTCATTTAACTGCATTGGTGTTCAAATTCATTACTCATCAGTTTATGGGAAAATATTTGGTATTCATAGAGTTGCAAATTAGAAAATAGCTCTGCAAATAAAGTATAGCGATGGTAATAGAATCCATAAGTTTTTTTCTTAATCAGACAGTAATTTTATTTTCTTAATATTATTATTATTATGTAGTTTATAAAGATAAGCAGTGTTATAATTCGCATTGCATTCTCTTGCAGTTTTCTTGTTGGTAGGAGTATTGCATTAAATGCCATAAAACCAAGCAGTGTTTCTCTAAAAAATAATTTTTGCAAATGTGAGCAAAATTATTGCCATCATTAACAACATAATTGTTGACCATACTTCACACTAAAATATTTCTTTGCTACTATATAGCTATTATAAAAGTTTACAAGTTCACTTATGAAAAACTGAAAATGTTATCAATAATTAGTGATTCTGACTCGGTGATCATGAATTGTGCAATCATAACGAATATTACATTCATTAATTTCAATTGCTTAGATTTGCAGATGATAAAAGATCAGTAGGTTCTGTTAGCCAGATTTAATTTTACTTGAAATGCAGTCATCTTTCACAGTGAGAAACAGTTTAAATTGGGAAATAAGTTAGCACATAAATAAATGTAGCTTCCTATAGTTATTTTAGGCAAAATAAGGTGTGAATATAATAAATAAAAAATAAATATGTATCATAAATACTAATGTACAGCAGTTAACAAGAACACACCAGATCTGTGTGTTACATCATAGATGAATTCATGGAGGGGGTGGGGGTTGCAATTTGACCATTTTGTGTACTTCTAGAGAGAAACATCTTTTCTTCCAAAAGGGCTCACATGGCAATGAATGTGTTTTATAGTGTTATTTTGAATTTACTGAGGTAGTGATGGTGGTGGGGTATGCATATCCAAACTCCCCTTATTACTCAACCCCTTTGCCTATACTGCATTGAGTAGTGTTACAGTGTATGGCTAGAAAGTTTAGCATTCTTAAGATTCATGTATTCTGGGGACTGTTTTAGTAATATTTATTGTTCAGGTTTTAAGATGTATGTATGTGTGTGTATGTATGTGTGTGTGTGTGTATGTATGTATGTATGTATGTATGTATGTATGTATGTATGTATGTATGTATGTATGTATGTATGTATGTATGTATGTATGTATGTATGTATGTATGTATGTATGTATGTATGTATGTATGTATGTATGTATGTATGTATGTATGTATGTATGTATGTATGTATGTATGTATGTATGTATGTATGTATGTATGTATGTATGTATGTATGTATGTATGTATGTATGTATGTATGTATGTATGTATGTATGTATGTATGTATGTATGTATGTATGTATGTATGTATGTATGTATGTATGTATGTATGTATGTATGTATGTATGTATGTATGTATGTATGTATGTATGTATGTATGTATGTATGTATGTATGTATGTATGTATGTATGTATGTATGTATGTATGTATGTATGTATGTATGTATGTATGTATGTATGTATGTATGTATGTATGTATGTATGTATGTATGTATGTATGTATGTATGTATGTATGTATGTATGTATGTATGTATGTATGTATGTATGTATGTATGTATGTATGTATGTATGTATGTATGTATGTATGTATGTATGTATGTATGTATGTATGTATGTATGTATGTATGTATGTATGTATGTATGTATGTATGTATGTATGTATGTATGTATGTATGTATGTATGTATGTATGTATGTATGTATGTATGTATGTATGTATGTATGTATGTATGTATGTATGTATGTATGTATGTATGTATGTATGTATGTATGTATGTATGTATGTATGTATGTATGTATGTATGTATGTATGTATGTATGTATGTATGTATGTATGTATGTATGTATGTATGTATGTATGTATGTATGTATGTATGTATGTATGTATGTATGTATGTATGTATGTATGTATGTATGTATGTATGTATGTATGTATGTATGTATGTATGTATGTATGTATGTATGTATGTATGTATGTATGTATGTATGTATGTATGTATGTATGTATGTATGTATGTATGTATGTATGTATGTATGTATGTATGTATGTATGTATGTATGTATGTATGTATGTATGTATGTATGTATGTATGTATGTATGTATGTATGTATGTATGTATGTATGTATGTATGTATGTATGTATGTATGTATGTATGTATGTATGTATGTATGTATGTATGTATGTATGTATGTATGTATGTATGTATGTATGTATGTATGTATGTATGTATGTATGTATGTATGTATGTATGTATGTATGTATGTATGTATGTATGTATGTATGTATGTATGTATGTATGTATGTATGTATGTATGTATGTATGTATGTATGTATGTATGTATGTATGTATGTATGTATGTATGTATGTATGTATGTATGTATGTATGTATGTATGTATGTATGTATGTATGTATGTATGTATGTATGTATGTATGTATGTATGTATGTATGTATGTATGTATGTATGTATGTATGTATGTATGTATGTATGTATGTATGTATGTATGTATGTATGTATGTATGTATGTATGTATGTATGTATGTATGTATGTATGTATGTATGTATGTATGTATGTATGTATGTATGTATGTATGTATGTATGTATGTATGTATGTATGTATGTATGTATGTATGTATGTATGTATGTATGTATGTATGTATGTATGTATGTATGTATGTATGTATGTATGTATGTATGTATGTATGTATGTATGTATGTATGTATGTATGAGATTATAACTCTTCTCTTTGTTGGGCATTCTACTGTAGTATCCCTGCTTTCCTAAATGAGTCTTGTGTTATGACACTCTACTCTGTTATTCAACTGTACCCTACTTTCTTTAATTTTTGAAAAGCATATGGTAAATGATTTGAATCCATGAAGAGCACATAAGGTTACTCTTTCCCGGTGGCATCGCATGGGAAAATATTTCTCTGAGAGATTAACATATTTTGAAATATTCAGAATCTGAGCAGGCAAAATAACCACACTGCCCTGCATGCTAGGCTCTAACATGTTTCATCATTAAGTAAGGATCAGCTGTTCCTAATTCTTAGTTGCATTTTTCTTAAGGAGCAGTTTCTTGACTCTAGCAGAAAGCTATTGTCTTTTTTCAGTTGAAGAAAGGGCCCCCTGATTCCTTCAAATTACCATCCTTATTGATGAGCTATGTGTGCAAGGTTCTGGAAAGAATGGTTAATGCCAGATTCATTAGGTATTTAAAGGGCAACAACCTTCTTTCTAATGCCCAGTCCTTTGTGAGCAATGATCTATCCTAGATATATGCCTCAAAATGCCTATCAGGAATTAAATTTTACAACAAGAGTACCTATTGTAAATTTTCTTCAACATTAAAAAAATGTACAACATGTCTTGGAGATTCAGCATTCTTCATGACCATGCCTTCAGCTTTAGAGGTCACCTGCTAATCTTTATCTCCAACTTTATTATCATATATTTTTCTTGTCTGTGTTGACAACATTCAATTGTTGCCTTTTCGTCAAGAACATGGGTTTTGAGTGTTGTATTTTTTGCTGTCAAGATTATTTTTTTCCCTGGAAAACTTCCTCTGACAGTAGGGAATGCCACCTGTATTGTTTTTAACCATTTTGTTCTTCCCACATGAGGAGCATTAAATGACAACTGGAAACTGCCCTGAACAGTTTTGGGTATTGTAGTATGTTTGTAGTATTTGGGTGCCTACAAAAGTTTTCAGTTCTCCCCACAGAAGACTGCTTATGAATACTTTTGCTGCAAGTGTAATCTTCATCTGGATCCTTAGCCCACAGCTCAGAGACTCCATTCTTCTGATCATGGGGTAGACCAAATTTCTCAATCTCATCTTTGACTGAAAAATTGGTCTTTTTTCTGCATACTCTTCATCTCAAATCCAAGTGCATTCAGGCATTGAACTTTGTCAAGGTCATCTCTCTCTCCTGGGTAGTGGATTGATGTTCTTTGCACTGCCTTATTTGCACTTGTTCTGTTGAAACTGGACAGTTGATCCCAGGTTTATACTTTGGCCCAGGATTTGGTGGTGATAATGTTTGGCATGCCATCTTCACCATCAAGTCCTCTGTGTACATGGGAGTCTTCTGCTCCTCACTGGTACAGAGCCTTGATGTTGAGTCCACTGGAACATCTTTATCTCTTTGTCATAGATAGCTGCCTCTTCCACCAATGCTTTGATGATGATTTTATATGGGCACTTTTCACTCATTGTGTTATCATGATCCCTTTTTCATTATTGTTAACTGTTATTCATTTATCATATGCTTTTAACTTTGGTTGTGGATTCCCTGTCTTTTGCCATTTTTTTTATCTTGTTGATGCATTATAGCTTTTGTTGCTGAAGCACCATAAAACTACAATGCCAACTCTAATACTACTTCACATTTAAAAACCTTTGATTGAGCTTTACACTTTTGAAGAAAATTAATATCTGGGAAAGTTGATCTTAAAGTTTTAACTTTTACTTTTTCTAGATCTCTTAGTGTAAAATGAATGTTCCAGCTAAAGAAAAATCCACTTATTTAAATTTATTATCAAAATTCCCATTCATAATAATAAATTTACTAATGAAGATTATTCAAAATGTATGATAATGGAACAATAGTTTAGCATGCAAATGAGCCAAATGACAGTTTTCAAGTAGCCATGCATATTTTATCTGGCTTCCAGAGATAGCCCCTAATATAATTCTCTGCTGTTGCCCATGAAAGCTGTCTCAACATTAGGTATGATTAGCTGTCATGATTGAATGAAATTTGATTGATGAACTTCCAACAGCCTTGAATAATTGATCTTGCATATTTTGCTACCACTCCATATGTATTTTAACCCCCCCTCCAAGTAGCTGCTTGCTACATGAGTCTGATAGGAACCTTTCAGTATAAATATACCATAGAGGAGATCTGCGAGGAAGGCAAGGCCTCAGCAGAAAAACAATACAAAAAACTTCTATACTTATTTTGAGATTTGAACCTAAGAGTCTCTTTAATCAATAACCAAGTGTGCTAATTCGTCAGCCATCATGAGACAAATTAAGACATATTCAAGCTGTGTCCCTCTGCTTATAATGCTGGCACAGAAACAACAGTAATTTATGTTTTAATTTTCTGTCAAACATTTTATGAATATTTTATTACCTCATTGAAAGAGAAAGCTAAAATATTTAAGCAAGGCTAATTCCAGGAAGCCCTAAAAGATATTAACACTACTGTTTCCCTAGAAATATATCTTCTCGGTCCTTAGATTGATCCCATTCTTTCTCAAATTCAGTGGTTAGCAAATTACAATTATTGTAATAATTAAATAGCTTGTCATGGTAGGTTTTGGCTATATCTGCATCTTTCAGAGCTTCAGTGTTAAAAATAATTCCCTTAACCTTCACACAGAATTTTTTAAGCTTCATTTGTAAGATACTTTTGACCAGGTAATGGTCAGATCTAATTTCAGCTCCCTTAAATGACCTGGTATTCCTAACCAAACTAGTCCATTTGCTGTTTATTAATATATAATGGATCATATTGCTATGTTACCCATCAGAGTGGGGCAGGGGTGGCTCAGTCAGTAGCATGCCAGTCTTATAACCTGCAGTTCCCAGGTTCGAGTCCCAGCTGGGTCAGTGTTTAGATTTATCTCCCCAAAACTCTCTGCCCATGGTCAGTAGGGGACACTGATGGGCTTGGAAAGGCCACCATCTGTCAGATGGGATGTTAAGCCATGGTCCTGTGTGTATGAGAGCTATACCCTGTGCACATTAAAGGACATGCTGGATGGCCCTGACCGGAAGCTACCATCTGTCTCTCAACAGCTGTTCTAGTGGATCCCCTCTCCCAACCTTCTCTGAGCCTTTGGAGTCTTTATGACCTGGCCACTTAGCCCATTGTGGGCACAAAAGTGCTGCTCAGAGGTTAAACCACCCAACAACAACCCAAAGCTACCCATCAGATGGAACCTATATATATTTATAAATGTCCCAGTGTTTGTAGTTGGTTATTCCCAAGCCATTAAGTTTATTTACCTGTAGGAGATGTTCCTCACTGCCATTGCAACTACCAATGCAAATTGACCTATCAATACTTTCACAGTTTGGTCTGAAACCTGGGACTGTAGATTATGAGCTTGGCACATTACCAATTGAGCCAACCCTTGTGGTGTGGGGGAATATCATAGACTACTTCAAATTATACTCACAGCTTTCTGCCCCACAGAATAAGGAAAAAGACATTTAAGGGAGGAGTGAAAGTTGATCATAATGAACTATGTATGTAAAATGGAAGCTTGTGATGAAGGGATTGTCATGCTGTTTCCAATATGCCTCTCTCTCCTTTAATCTCCCCTAATGTGGAACATTTAACAGGGGCAGATATAATGAGATAAAAATCCAATGAAACTTATGACACGAAGAATAATATAGAGAAATAAAACAGTTTTTTTTCAACAAATCAGCAGAAAAGTAAGGGTTTTATTGACAGAGTCCCTTGCAAAGTAGCCACTAAAAAGTAAAGAATGAAATAGATATTTTTTTAATTTATATATCTTTTTTATATGTGTCGTACATACACCCAAAAAGTAAAGAATGCCAATTATGAAATCATTTACTGGATTCATGTTAACTTCAAAGAGAAATGGAGTGCCTAAATTGATTTCTCTTTTCAATTAAACTAATTTTGTTGTTACTGCTTTGAAATTAATATGAATTCAGCAAATGATTTTGTCATTGGCATCTTTTATTATTTTTTATTTATTTATTTATTAAGACAAAGGATGGAGATAACCAAAAGCTTTATCTAGCTTGTCCTGGTTCCTCAAGAAAATACCTTCTGGCATAGTAGTCAGGTACACTAAGCATTAGACCAGGTAAAGCTGTTCAGTTTTCAATTCAATATTACTTTTTAAGGTACATTTAGGAAGATAGGTATTTTTAAAACACTTTTCATTTATAAAATGAAAATAAAAATAAATACCCCCTCAAGCAGCTGCTTGCCACAGAGGTCTGACAGGAGCCTGTCAGTTTATATGCCATAGTAGAAGGTCTGAGAGGATGGCAGGCCCTCAGCAGAAAAACATCACAAACAGCCATGCCTTACCTGGGACTCGAACCCAGGTCCCTTAGATCAGTAACCAAGTGCGCTAACCACTCGGCCATGGGACGGCTACACTCATAAAAAAAATTGCACCACCCAGAAGAGTAAAACTGCATTTATATAAATTAGTATAGAAGTGAGGGACAATGATATATGCAAATGAAGGGAAAATTGCTTGTCTGACTACATTTAAAATTCTGTGGATGACACAGATTTTGTTAGTTGTAAGGGAGCTGGGGAAAAGTGGGCAGTATAGTTTAAAGAAACTGGAACTGACCTGTAAATCTGGTTACCATTGAAGGGCAATGCCATATTCATGGTGTAAACAGGTGTGTAATCAACTCATTGAGTTTGAGTGAGGTCACATCATATGCTTGTGGGAAGCAGCATGGTCTGTACACAAATTGCAGTGCATTTGGGATGTGATGCGTGAACAATTACCTACTGCTGGTAGTAATCGATACTGGAATGTGTTTCATGTTGTTCTCAAGAGACTATGGATTGAGATGATTGGCAGATTCACTGGATGGCTGTCAATACCAGAAACCTGACTGCCTGACAAATTATCCTGTTACAGAATGACTGATGGGACACCACCAGTATCTGACAGTACTATTCATTCAAAGCTAGTATGTGAGGAAGGCACCCTCTCTTCTGCATATTGCTCACTCAAAGTCACAGGCTGCCAGATTGCAGTGGCACAACAAACAAGCTAAGTGGTGTGATGAATGGCAATATATCTTTTTCAGTGATGAGTCCCACATCTGTCTGGGATAGAATGATGGCCACATATATGTGGCTTTGTTCTGGTGAAAAAGTTTCCACATCATGTATCGTTGAATGCTATATAGTGCCCAATGCTGGGTTCCTGGTGTGGCATGCCATCTCTTACAACAGTTGGTCATCTCTCATATAGTCATCAAGGGTAATTTAATTTTCCAGGAATATGTAGATACCATTCTTCATCTTGTGGTCTTACCACATCTGTGAAGCATGCTGAATGACACATTCCAGCATGATAATGCTAGACCACATACTGCATGCATTGCTCAACAGTGTTTTCAAGCCATTCCCTGCTATCAATGCCAGCCTGGTCACCAGATCTGCCACCAATTAATCATATTTAGGATATTATGAAATGAGATCTGAGAACAGAATTAACTCCAGCACATAATGTGACAGATTTTCAGGTGCAAGTGCAGCAAATTTGGAGAACTATAAACTAAAACATTATTAGTAATATTTTTGACTTGCATCCGAAACGTATTTTTCACAAAAGGTGATCACACCTCATACTGATGTTACCCTAATATCCATGTATCTCCCTCACTAAACAGTCTGCAAATATAATTATTTGTTATTTATACTACTACCTTTTAGCATGTAGCTTTGTATCATACAACATTCCTTCTGTGTAGGACAATTTTTTTTTGTGAAGAGTATACATTATTATAGGTTGAAAATAGCAGATTATTTTAAGCAAACACAATATCCCCTAAACAACTGGGGCTAACTCAATAATTGATAAGTAATTAAAACTCTGTATAATGTATAAATACTAAATTTATACTTTTATTAGCTAAGTAGAATGTTTTTTCATTACTTCTTAATTGTAAATATTAGAATTGGGATTTGCTCTTGACTATTAATAATGGAATTTCAACCAGTTTCTTTGAAGCTGAAATTTTGCCCTTTGGTTTTTGATTAATGATGTTTCACTGTATTTGCTGAATAAGTGAAAGTGGTTTAGAGACAAACTGATTGAACTCAACTGATATTCAAATGGCTGACTGAGTAAAGAAAATGAATTTTTTCCTCTTAAAATTTATGGAAATAGCTTGTTTACCAATAAAATTCTTCATATCTAGATAAATATAACATTCTTTGTTTAACTTTCTGAGAACATTGTATAGCTTAGTTCAGAATCTGTAATAACTGGAATACTCTGATTTTAATTAACCTGTAAGTGGTGTTTTGCAGTCCTATGGACTGCTGTAATTTTAATTTCAAATCTAACTCCTCTTCCAGTAGGTCTCCTACTATTATTCTTTTAGTAACTCTGGTTAGTTGGTAACACAGTCTACAACACATTGGAAGCACTCAGTTTTCTCTTTTTATCAGCTATTTTGTGCATATACAGTTCATGGCATGTCATGCACCATTAACCCATAAAGTAATTGTAGTTACCAAAGCCAATTGCAGTGTTATATCCATTGGGAATTAAAGTTCACAAGATAATATGCTATTTGATTTTTTCCCCCATAGATATTGGCCATTTAAATTTTTGTTTAAAATCAGTCCTGAAAATGTACGAACTGCACTTGTTTCCATAAATTAAGGAACAGCCCTATGTTATTGTCAATGTGAAGCTAATGTTGAAGTTCCTTAACTTCTAAAGTAAGTTGTTTTGTTTTGAAAAATGCAATTGCAGATAAAGATCTCAATTAAATATATCAATATTTCATTTTTCAACAATATGAAACTGATGATTTATAGATATCCAATAAAGTTGCAAAAAATGATGAAAGAAAGTATTGATATAACTATGACAGCCATTACTGTGACTTTTTTTTATGCACTAGAGCATTTATAGTTGTTTCTTCCTTCTTTTAAAGTTCCCAAACTAAAGTTTCATGGGGAGTGTTCTTTGAACTCTTGTCGTTCAACCTTTTCTCGTTCTTCCAAATTTCCCTCAAAAATATCTTGTATAATGAGTTATTATTAAATGTTGATACCAAAAGGGAAAGTGAACAACATAGTGACTTTAAAACTTTCAGTAGTACTGTACAATGAAAAAATGGAACTATATAATTATTCTGTTTCAGGTAAAACTGTGTATATATTATGCAGAATTAGATGCTCTTTCTTTTAAGATAAAACTTGCCATACTGCTCATTGGTTATTTTAGAATGAGGCTCAATCCAATTAAATACCCCTTTTTTACTATATTGTTTTAAATAAGCACTATTAAAATTAATGTTTGCTGTTTTTTCATCAAGTAATATTTACTTTTTGAAAAATTTGCAACTAAATGCCCTTTATTTTGATATATGACATATTTCTGTCTATTAGTTATTTCAGGATAAGTTTTTAGAACTGTTCCTTTTTTTCTGCTGGAAGCATTTAAAATTAATCCAGCCACCAGAGTGAATTCTGCTCCATGTACTGGGCATTTTAAGGGTTAATGGGTGCAACATGGAAAGATCGTGATTTCACAAGTTTGCAACAGTTTGCCTTTAATTCAAGTAGTTATTGTTTAATAAATCTCATTCTTTATCACAGCAGCAACCTTTGAAAAAAAAATTGTCCTCAAACAGTTGTTTTGCAAGGAAGTCTAATAGGAACTTGTCAGTAATATATATCTTTGAGAAAGGAGATACCTCAGCCTTATATATATTATAAAATAAATATTGGAAGTGAAACAGTGTTTGAAGAATTAAGTAGTGATTTATCAGACAGTCATAGCATCATATTTGAAAGTGTATTAATTTTTGATGTAATGTATGTATTTTTGAATGTAATTCTTCTTTAGAGAACAAGAATTCATATCCTCTGAACAGTTTATGCCCTTTGCAAACAAAACAAACCTAGACAGTGTTTAATAGATCACAAATTTTGGATTGTAAATAAATTTTTTTTAATATTGTTTTTGATTTTTGTATATTTTCTAGTATTATCAATCTCTGTGGATCTAATAAACATTAATCATTGCAGTTTTTACTTTTTAAATGCTGCAAAAATGAAAGGGATTCGGATGGACTGCAAGGTGGTACTTTTGTACAAAAGTATCACATTTCTACTGAAGAGTTGATAATTAAATATTCAGAAATAATTCTCTCAATTGGATTAATGGCATGTAATTGCTCATATTTCATGTTGTTTAAGAGCAAGCATTAGAATTTAATTGTTAATTTCTAATTTAAAACTGCTGCTGTTTGTAGATTCTAATCTGTTATAAACATATAGCATGTGGAATTACTTTGGTGATAGTGTTCACAACCATGCTCATCTCATTACATTTGTTTTTAGCAAAGGAATAGTGATTAAAAGATATTAATTGAAATTAAGTTAATCAGACTAAGTATAGGATCAGTGCACTGTAGTGGTTAATCTGTGAATGAACAGAAAGTTTGCATCAACCAGCAGTAGCAGCACATGGGAAATTCCCATCTCACCCAGCAGTCTGTATAAATAAGACAGCACACTATACTACTGTATATTTGTGTTGCATGTCATGGGGCTCCCATAAGCTGCAGTCCATTGTAGCATGGTAGAGGAGATGGGGCCCTGGAACCTGCATTGTGGCCAGGAGATTGAGCTGTGGGAAACTTGCAAGGTGCCACAGGTGCTTGCTCATAATTAATTGGAAGCTCCTGAGAGAGAGAGGGAGGGGGGGACCAGAGCAGACTGACACCCACTCCTAGTGCACGCCATTTGCCATGCAGCCTTCATGATTGGCGAGCTGCCACCAGTCGATAAAGACCGAAACACTCACTAAGCATAGCTTCTGAGCTTTGGCATCAGTGAGCAGAGCATCCGCGCGCCAGTTGTGCCGTGTGTGTGGTGCTGTGAGAGCTCGTCCCTATGGCACAGCACCTAGACTTCACCTTTGATGATTGTGGAATCCCATTTCTGGACCCAGGCTATCACATTCCCTATGGCTATGGCGGTAAGATGACATCTGTTGTCCTTTTGTCCATTCCCATCATTAAAATTTCAGTGTAGCATGCGCAGAGAAGAAGTATTGACAGAGCTGCTCTGTGATCTCCCTGTCACCTGCTTCTGGTGGCAGGCCATGTTCTCATGGGTAACAGTGTCTCTTATTGCATTAGCATGTAGTCAATGGTGGGAAGACTTGCAGCTTTGTATGTTCTTTCATCCTGTGTTCTAAAATGCTGCATTTGAGCAGAATACAGTTCTTTCATTTAATGTATATTTTATATCCATTTAATTCTTTTTTGGAAAATGGTTACTAATACAAGTAAAGTATTTTTATTTATGAAATATGTAACTCATAAGTTCATATTTCTATTTTAAAATTCTTTTAAGACAAGATGTGACAAAAAATATTTGGTAGTATTTTAAAAATTTCTCATCACTCTATTAGACACAAATATTGTGCATTTGCTTTTAGTGTTGTAAAAACCAAAAATAAAAAATGTTTTCGAATGAAATATTATTTATTGTATGATGTGAGAAAGCTAATAATAATAGAGACACTGAATTATTGTTCTTTATTAAAATATGCACTTTGAAGTAAAGCAACTGAAATAAAGCATTTTAGTTAATAAAAGGCTTGAAGCTGTCATTTAGACTGGTATTTTATTTAGTTTTAATGCTAAAAATTTTAAGTGAACTATATTTTTGGACATATCTATTAATGTTAAGAATCGTATAAAAATAAAATTTCCATGCATCCATTGTACTCATTGTTATACATCTAAGTTTAAATGTAGTGAAATTTTACTTTTCAGTATAGCAAAAGTATAAAATCAAGACCTATAATAGCTTTTTAAAGTATAAAGGTATGGTAAAGAGGTTTTTTTTAGTTAACAAATTTTTTGAGCATTTACATTAATATGTTTGTGAAAGAATGCTTGTTTTGAAATTGGTTCATACTAAATGACAAAGACTATTGGTGAGTGAAGAAGATGGTTTGTTCCATTGATATTTTACATATATTACACCATTATTTTATTGACAAACATAACAGTTTTAGCTTTTTCATACTATGATTAAAATTCTAAACAGGTAATAAATCGAAATAGCTCTTGTTACAAAATATACTTTAAATAAATGTATGATACATTAGCATAAACTATAAAAACTAGAAAAGCATATTGCCTCTGGTGCATAGGAGAATCTCGTTTTCAAAGAGAATGAAGTTTTTCCTTTACCTACTTACTCACTCCTTAAAAGTTTTAATTTCAGTTAGTGGATAATGGGAAAAATGCAAATAGTATTTTATTAGTAATTATACAACATAAAAGTATGTCTTTTAAATCTTAAATCTAAAAATTTAGATTACCCACACCTCTCTCAAAAGTGGGTAGATTATTGCTGTCAGTGGAATATCTCTTAAAAACTACCACTAATTTTTCAAATTTCTATTTTATACACATTATTTGTAAAACTCAATAACAGTTCTGCCATTTCATATTTAGTGATCTATAAAGATATATATTAAAGCTACTAAGTATTTGAAAAAGGCAAATTGTAATATTTCATAAGTACCAATCAAAATAAAAAAAGAGTTTTCTAATTATCGTTTTCATTGTTTCCAATTGGAACTTCATGACATTCACAATCCACCTCCAAAAATTCATATTTCTATCATTAATACAGTGTTGAAATATTTGTTTGAAGTTTTGGAATTTTCAATCTTTTTCACTGTCAGAGGGCACAATTATAGTTTTCGAAAGATTCCAAAAGTGCAAATCATAGTGTTTTATCAATTCCTATCTAACCCTAAATTTTTTTTTCATATATCTCTAAATACAAACAATTATATGCTAAAACAAAATGCCCCCCCCCCCCCCCCTGGTCTAAGAGGTCAATTCATTGCTGCCAATGGAAACATCATGGTGTTCACATTTCACCACCAAAATTTAAATTTTATAGCTTAAATATGTTGTTTGCAATATTTGTTAGAATTTTTGGAATTTCCAAATTTTTCCACTGTTAGATAGTGCAATTATAGTTTTTGGAAGATTTAAAAAGTGTGAATCATAATATTTTATCAATTCCTATGTAACCCAAAAGGAATTTTTCATTTATCTCTAAAAACAATTAGCTGCTAAAACTAAAAAGGTGGGTTTTCCCAACCCCCTTGAGATCTAAGAGGTCAACTCATTGTTGGCAATGGAAACTTTGGCCTTCACATTCCACCATCAAAATTTCTAACGTAAATACATTGTTTGCAAAATTTGTTTGAAATTTTGGAATTTTCAACCTTTTCCACCGCTAGAGGGTGTATTTATAGCTCTACAGAGATTCGGAAAGTGCATATCATAATATTTCTTCAATACCTATCCAACACAAAAAGAATTTAAAAAATATCTCTGTAAACAAAAAAAGTTTGATGTCTACAGATAGATGACAAAGCAAAACTATTATCTTGTTTTATTTGTAAACGAGATTAAAAAAGGAATAAATGTAGTGAGAAGTGATGAAATTGGGTCAGGTGAGTGGTGTTTCATTTCCTTTGAATATGCTTTTGAAGTTTCTCAGTTTATCTTGAGTGTGTGATATATACTGAAAGTGTACATCATGAGGTGAGCAGGTGAAAGACAAGAATAGGAATCTGTGGATATTGTCAAAAAGTAGGCATGACATCTTAATACTAAAAGTAGAATTTATAATAGTTTGTCTCTGAAGTTTATTATAGTAACTGAACTTGGACTCTTTTCAAGCAATGTAATAGGAAGCTTGATTCTAGATGATTAAGTAGCATCCTGAGTTTTATTATGTAAATAATGATGATGTTAGATAAAGGAATCATCAATCACCTTTGCATAGCATCTGATGTAAGAAATAATTGCAATGGTTTGACAATATTTCCCTTATGCAGAACTAGAGATTTGGTGAGTTTTGAGTAGTATCCTAATGAGAAGAGGCAAACTAGAATGAGGTGATGGATAATATGAATATGATCTTGTTAGATTGGATTGCATTAGCCAAATGCAGCAGCTATTGTTCAGGATAAAAGTATGTGGAGAATTTGTTCAATGTAATTGGTCCTCCATAGCCCATGGTTTATGAGGATTTTGAATGTATGTATATAAAAGGTAGAATAGAATGTCAATGTGGTTTTAGTTACAACTTCATAACTACAGCCTTTATATATATTTTATAATATACTTGTGACTACTTAGTCATTAATTTTTCTCCTCTCTTTGATTTGACATAGTTTTAAAATGCTTGCAACATCTTTTTAAGTCAGTTTCAGGCACAGTAGTTTGGTTTTTATGTCATCCTCAGTACGTGTACTATATTGCAAGAGTTCAGATATTTCCATGTTATGTGAATGGTAAGCTAAATTTAAAACTCTCAAACTTCTTTAGTCAAATTTTGTTTTAAAAAAGTGGGAAGTTAAATATATCAATCAAATATTTCAAATTTCAGTTTCCAACAATATTCATATAATATTTAAAAAAATATTTAACATTAACATCTTATGGAATATTTAACAACATCATTGCTTTTCACAAGAATTTACTTCAAAAGTTAAGACAAAAATAATTGTTGAATTGATCAACTATCCACAAAGTTAAATATAATTTAAGTTAAGTTTGTGTAATAATTTAGTTTGCCATAATTTAAAATGTGTTCAGGCTGAAAGTTAACAACAGTCTATTGTTAACTCAGGGATTGAAAAATGCTTTTTTGAATTACACTTTTGATAGATAAAACCTTCGGCCATAATCTCCTAAACTGCTATCCCTTCAAGTATCAAAAAACTGTCTGACTCCTAGATCCATACATATTTTTTGAGCCCTCCATTAACTGTTAGAGGGCTGTAAAATTTATGCTTAAGAGTCTGTGGAAATTGCAGAGACATAAGACATAATATGGGGTACTGCAAGCAGAAAATGGTTGAGAAATGCTGGATTAGTTTAATCAATTAACATCTGTAGCTTAACAGATTCTCCCTACAGAACTGCAGATTAGGTAATTGAGTTATGAACACTGTGGGATGGATGGTTGTTTGGGGTGTTGTGGCACATCAGCAAACCAGGTATAATGTGCAAAATAAGATTAAAAAAAAAGGTTAAGGGACAAATAACCACAACCAAAGTTAAAATTATGATAAAAAAATGAGGGCCAACAATCGCTAAAAGTTGCAACAAGCCATGAGTATAAAGCACCTGCATATAAAAACAAGAGCCAACAAATGTAGAAAATGTAAATAATGGTTGCATGGAGGGATGAATGTCATTTTAGAAAAATGTTTTTGTTTGCAATAACAGTTTTTATTCCAAAAACTTTTCCAATAAACATTTTTAATAATGGTTTTGAGCAAATAATCCATTAATTTCACAAAAAGTGATAATGTCATACTGATAAATGTGCTTTCAATTCTCATCGTACATAAATTGTTTCTTAATGTAATGGCTATATTGGGGCAGGGGTGGCACAGTCAGTGATACGTGAGGCTTGTAATCTGCAGTTCCCAGGTTCGAGTCCCACATGTGCCAGTGTGTGGGGGAGATTTTTCTTCACAAAACTCCCAGCGCCTCAAAACCTCAGTAGGACACATTGATGAACTTGGAAAGACCACCGTCTGTTAGATGTGATGTTAAGTTGTGGCCCCCTATGTTTGTTAAAGAAACACTGGATGGCCTTGATGAGAGGCTACCATCTTTCTCCCAATAGCTGCCCAATGGGTCCCCTCTCCCAGCTTTCTCTGAGCCCTCGGGGTCTTTGTGACCAGGCCATTTAGCCCATTGTGTGCAAAAAAGTGCCACTCAGAGATAAAACAACCAGTAATTGCTATTATTTACAAAATCTTAATTTGAAAGGCAAGTGTATATTGTACATAAATAAATAATATCCACAGAGTTACATGTTGACTTTAATGTCAATAAATCAATATTGTACATAAATATAAAGGTAAAGAATTAAGGATTTATATACATTTTACCATGGATAGGTTGATTTTCAACAGTCCTGGAGCAAACAGATTCTGCTAAATGCATATGGTATAGCCAATAATAACATGCTGCAGAAATCTGAATTAATTTAATAATGAAATAGTAAACTGGAGCTATAAAAGCTATATAAGTTGGTCATTGGTATCTTGTTTGTTTCTTAGCTCTAAGAAGTAAAAAAGAACTTTAAGTTAAAGTAATTGTAAACAGTTGTTAACTGTCTTTAATATATATCTGGAAACTTTCCAGATATATATTCTTTACAGTTGTCTAACACTAACAGATAAAATTCTTGGACATGTTTATGCAAAACACTAAATATTTTATAAATTAAAATTTTGAGAAAATCTCCATCAACTGCTTGTTACAGAGGTGTGGCAAGATGGGGCTAATACAAATAGCAATAGAAAATGCTTATGAAATAAGCTAGGCTATAGGAGAAAAGGAACAAAATATCCTAAATAAGTATAGAGGAAAAATTGTCATTAGCCAGGTGGGATCCGAACCTATAACATCCTGATAACGTCAGGTGCTCTGACCACTGAGCTACCAGCCACTGATCAAGATATCTTCTTTTAGTGGCTTATGGAGTTAGTCATTTGGAAATCTATCTTACTCTAAGTAAAGACCCTGGTCTAGAAGACAACTTTCAGGTTAATGTATATGACCAGCCACATCAGATATCAAGAGGCATGGTTCTTCTTTTTTGGCCAGCATTCCATTAATCATGCATAAGGATGTTATGTTGAATAACAGATAATCAAGGTACAATTTAATTTAATAATTAATTACTGTACTATTTAATATATATTACCTGTGATATACATTAAATGGTATATTAATTCAGTTGAAAAAAATTGGTTGTTCTGACTGGGATACGACCCAGATCTCCCAAAAGCATGCCAGACATCTTTACCACTACCTCACTGAGGAACTAACCATCCCTTCAACTAACTGACATATACATCTTCCTGTTGAGTCACCAGTGGTATCATCTATTATCAGGAGTTGGGCAGCCAAGCTGCCACAATTTTGATGGTAGTGATATTTGCCATTCACGCTCACAGCGTTATATAAACTATTCAGTATTATTAAATTCACCTGTAGGTGATATACATTAAATACTATAGAGAAAAAAATTGTCTTTAGCCAGGTGGGATCAGAATCCCTGACCTCCTGATAACATGTCAGGTACCTCTGACTGCTGAACTACTGGTCACAGGTGCTTTGACCACTGGTTGTGTGCACTAACTTGGAAGATGTTTTCTAGACCAGGGTTTTCATTTACAATAAGATAGATTTCCAATACTAACTTCATGGTATAATACTTAAAAGCCACTAACAGGAAATCTTTATCAGTGGCTGGTAGCTCAGTGGTCAGAGCACCTGACATGTTATCAGGAGGTCATGGGTTTGGATCCCACCCAGCTAATAACAATTTTTCCTTCTATATTTGATGTATATCATATACAGTTGCTTACCTATGATTATCTATTATTCAATGCAATTATCCATAAAATTTGAACATGGAACCTTTTCTGATGCAGCCAAACATTACAACTCCTGATTTAGTTTTGAACATGAACTTTTGTAGCCTATACCAGTGTTTCTCAAACCCCCCTCCACCCAAGTTTCCTCCTACCAAGCCACCTCTTTTTGCATGGCCTACAATCTATTGATGACAATTAAATATATAAAAGACAAAATGAACTTATAGAGGACAAGAAGTCCAACTTCAGCAAAGCAGATTCTCATTAAAATAATTGATTTTAATAAAATTTTATTGTTTAAAATTTGAAGGTAAAAACACAGTGTGCAGAATTAAATAAAGATTAAAGTAACTCTGTAATCACTGTAGGTACTGTACTATTCACATGGTATCAGGAAAAACAGTCAACTGATTGACAACTAATGGAGTAACTGATAGTGGATATTGGTGGATATACAATCCTTAGACATTGTCTCAGGAGGAATACAGTAACCAAGCCATAATGCTAATTAACCTGAATTTCACTGCACCATTATACACTATCAGTTATTCCATTAGTTGTCAATGAGCTGATTGTTTTTCTCAGTACTATGTGACTAGTATAGTACCTATAGTATTTATAAAGTTATTTTAATCTTTATTTTATTATGTTTACATTTCACTCTAGTTTTTTTTTTCTCATTTGTTATTATACATAGGTTATTGATTATACACTGAAGTGCCATTGAATTAGGGATAGCAATCTAGTAACATGTTGGACCCCCTCTTGCCCTGATAACGACTGCCACACAATGAGGCAAGGACTCCACAAGCTTGAGTAAATGTTCCATAGGTATGGCGATCCATGCATCCTCCAAAGCTGTCCACAATTCTCTCAAGGTCGTTGCTGATGGGACACAGGCCCGAACACTCTGCTCGACAGTATCCCAAAGATTTTCAATGGGATTTAAATCTGGGCTTCTAAGTGGCCAATTCATTATTTCAAAGTCAGTGGAAAGCTCCTGCAACCACGCAGTAGCCAACCTAGACCTGTGAGGTGAACAGTTATCTTGCTGGTAGACGCCATCTCCATTGGGATGCACGGTGGCCATAAATGGGTGTAAATGGTCAGCCATGAGTTCTACATACCGGGATGCATTGAGAGTTGTCGGTACGCATATCAAAAGTCCCACAGACATCTCTTTGAAGACACAGGAAGAATATATACACTGTGCTTGTACTGTTCTGACCTGACATGCAGGATCCATGCTTCATGGGGTTGGCACAATACCCTCAGTCTCCCATCAGCATGATGAAGTTTAAATTGCGATTCATCACTCCAGGCTATCCATTGGAAATTTTCAGTGGTCCAGTTTCAATGTTCTTTAGCCCAGGCAAGGTGTTGAGCCCAATGTTGTGCCGTTAGAAGTGGGACTCAAGTCTCGAGTCGAGATGATGAAGTGAGCTTTGCACGGTTCATGCACTGACTTCCCGGCTGGAACCCATGGTTCAGATGGGAGGTGATTTCAGATGATGTTTGGCCCCTATCAGTTTGTATGATGTGGGTCAGACGGTGAAGCCCACGATCATTCTAGGCTGGTTGTCCTTTGCAGTTTGTCCTGGTGCTTGTTTTTTTTGCCGGAAATTTTCATATTCCTGGAACACTCTTGAAACTGTCGTATGAGAAAATCCAAGTTCGTTGACAATTTAGGAGATTGAGTGTCCGTTCCGTTGGGTACCTGCGATCTGCCCTCTGTCAAATGCATCTAAATCTCGCACCTTTCCCATTATGCTTCTTACGACAAATGCTTGGGGAAGCTAAAGCTGACAGCTATATATAACCAGAATTTCAGCCACACATGCGCACAAATGCAAAACTTGCAGTACTGAATTTGGATATTTTATCCTATCCCTAATTCAATGGCACTTCAGTGTATATTATTTTGGCTGCTCACCTTCCAATTTTCAGTTTGCTATGCAGTCTTCTTCCATTTCAGTTTCCTATGTGGCCCTTTGGCTAAAACGTTTGCCGGACCTGAAACAGTCTAATGCAACAATGAGCAATCTTTTTTTAGAGTACAAACCACTTTAAGATATTCAGCATCATCACGGATTTTTCTAAATATTTAAATCGTGTCATGTGGAAAATTCATGAATAATATTGATGAATACTAAGCATGAAATTATTTTGCTTTACTGCTGTCTTCTTGCACTACACTAGTATACAAGACATTGCATTATAATTAGCCAACTTTAATGTTGCGTGGTTTTGAACATTTTTGTTCTTAAGACTGTCATTAGCCACTGTATGGCAAAAATGTCCTGTTCAGGAATTAAAAAATCCTAATACTAAATATTGCTGTTTTTGATTTTTTTCTTTCTTTTTCACAACTGAAACAACTGGTCTGCAAACCAATAATTGCATGATAAGTTAAAATTTTGTCCACAGACCATAGGTTGTTCATCACTGGTAAGAGCAAAAAAATTCATCCAGTATTCAATTACTTAGCATGTGAATGTCTTATTAAATACTGATTGGTCACCTAAGTGAGTTTCTACAACTTTATATTTATCATTGACTTGCCTGTAAGTGGTATAGGCATGAGAACCATGCCTACTCCCCTGTGATAATGCACAGAACTGTCCAGACATAGCATTTAAAGTTGAATCTTGCCATATCAGGGTATGGTACATTTAATACCTTTAAGGGAGATATTCTTTTCCTGAAGGGGGATGAAAGGGAAGGCTGCAAGATTAGATTTCTGTGGCGAATTTTACCTTTTTTTAACCCTGTTGAGGAGTGGTCAACTTTAGCTGGTCTCAGGTTGTCCCGTTCACTTAAACCAACTGTACTGTCTAATGGCAGTGATAGTAATTCTAGTCCCTGAAAACATTTCACTGATGGATTTCTGTTGAAGGTTAATCTACCATTATATTTTCTCTTTGGGGGGTTGCATACCCCAACAAAACAGATACATACAATATCTGACTAAGCTGGCAGATCATTCTGATCAGAAATCATCAGAAGAATGTCTTCCACAAGTAAGTAAATTTAATAGTTTGAGAATAGCTCACACTATCATGTCATAGATATAGAGGACTTATATAAATACACATGGGTTACATGATGAGTACACAGGAATACATTTGATTAGGTAATTAGCATCAAATCAGCTAGCTCTGTTAGGAATACTAGGTCACATAGAGGAGTTGAACTTTGGTCTAACAACTAACTTATTAAACTGTCTTCCAACTGACACTTCAGAAATATTGTGCTAATGTTAAAAAAAATTACCTTTAACACTGAAGTACTAGAAGACCCAGAAGTAGCCAAAGCATACCATGATAGGCCATTCAATGCTATGACAATTATGGCTTGCTTACAACTGAGGTTGAAAATGAATGGGACCATTTTAAAATGGACTATTCTTGAAATTAACAGCACTATTCTGGGTAAAATGGAACTTAGGAGACAGATCATTTGAGTGAAAATGTTAGGCAGCTTATTTGTGAAAGGAATGCAAAGCTAGGCTGAATTCTAGCACCTTGTTAATTTCAACAGGCAGTATTAAAAGCAGTTCTCAAAAACCTGAGACTCAAGAATATCAAAGCACCCTTCATGAAACTTAACCCCTCACTACCACCATTGGAAGTTTCTGGGTACATTGCTAAGTGAAAGATTGGTTGTAGATAAATAAGACTAAAGTTTATAGTAATGTTCAGTGTATATATACTTCCCTGTTCAGAGCACCATATACTTTTAGAAACACAATATAGTGTTTCTAAAAGGTATGTGAGATTGTATAGTGTGTTAAAACATATATAAATGAAACACAGCATGAATCAAATTCAAATATTGATGCCTTGTAAGGGCATTATTTATAGTGGCCACGTAACAGACTTAATAAGTGATTTTTTTTTTTGTCTACACTATACAGATTTAGCCGTCTTGTGGCCGAGCGGTTAGTGCGCTTGGCTACTGATCTAAGGGACCTGGGTAAGGCATGGATGTATGTGTCGTTTTTCTGCTGAGGTCCTGCCATCCTCTCAGACCTTCTACTATGGCATATAAACTGACAGGCTCCTGTCAGACCTCTGTAGCAAACAGCTGCTTCAGGGGATTTTTTTTATTTATACAGATTTACTTAAAAAGGTTCAAGATCTGGAAGTGAACAATAAAGTTCATAGTTTCTTTCACAAATTTAAATGCAGAATATTTAATCGCAATGCAAATGTACCGGTACTTTGATATGATGAGTGATCAATTTTGAATCTTTACCAGATTCCTTATTATATTTTGATTGGCAAAAACTTGAAGCACACAACACATACACTGGTGTCCAGAAGTTAAGTATAGTTGACAAAATGGATAAAGTGAAAAATATGTCCATTTTCATTCTATTGTTAGAATACATATATAATATAGATGAATGATGTGGACATATAGGTGCACTCTATAGTGCAGATGGAATATGGAAGGAAGAAACAAATACATGATACAACTGACATAAAATGCAGAATAAACTGGAACAATTTACTGTAGTTTAATAGGGTGGCAATTGGAGAAGTTATGTGAAGACACGTTCTTTCATGCACAAGAATTCAGTAAAGTATCTGATGATCCCTGACAGCAATACAAGTGTCACATTGATGTTGCATGTTATTGGCATGGGCAGTAAGAAGGTCATGTGGCATTAAATCCCGATCTTGTACTAGAGCAGCTTGAAGCTCCAGAAGAGTTCTGGGAGGAGGTTGATGAGCTGAAATTAGTCTTCCCAATACATCCCACACATGCTCTATGGGGTTGAGGTCCAGTAAATATACTGGCCATGGCATATGTTGGATGTCTTCATTTTCAAGGGAATCCTACATTAAAGCAACCCTATGTGGATGCATGTTATCGTTCATAAACAGGAATTGTTCGCCAACAGCACCCAGAAAAAGCCTCATGTATGTTTCAAAGATTTTTGTCTCTATATCCGAGTTCCTCCAGAAAAGACATGATGTGGCATGCGACCATGTGACATAATGCCCCTCAGACCAGTAAAGTACCATTTATGTATTGGTGCATTTCTTCCATGTTTGAGGAGTGATAAATATTTCTGGTTCTGGGTTCTCTCCAAAGGACAGCACAATGACTATCAGTATGTAAACTGAATCTAAATTCATCACAAAGAACATTGGTTTATTTTTGTGTGGTCCAGTCTCAGCGTTGTCTGCACTATGTCAACCTGCCTTTTCTCCCAGATGTAGTGAGTGGAATGTAAATCATAGGTCATCTCGCATAAAGTCCTTGTTCATGAAGCCTTCTGTATATTGTTTGCCTTGAAATTGTTTGTCCACAAATCCCAGACATATCTACAGTGAGTGCTCTCACTGATGCCTTTGTTGTCTTGCTGTTAGTAACACATAGTGATCATCCTGAGCCATTGTAAGTTGTGATTAACCCTGCACACATGAATGATTAATATTTCTTATCTCTTCTCCATTTCTATACCTTCTCCACTGCCTTCACACTATGGATTGGTGCACACTTACATCCCTGGCAATATTACTCTATGTTCAGCCTGATTCCAACATCCTGATAGCCTGACCACATGTAAGGACATACATATGCTGTCTGTGTGATATATTGTTATAGCAACAAATCGTTTCAAGCATAATGGAATGTGTTACAAAAAATGAAGTTTTCCACATATATCCCATTATTTATATCATTACAGGTTTGCGGTTTTTCTCTTATACAAATTATATGTGGTCACATGCTATTGCATCATTACTCCCACTTGCATGTGCCAGCCATTATCTGCACATACCTTTTGATGCTGTTTTCATTAATTGTTTGCTCAATATAGTGCATTTTTTCAACAATGCTTAATTTTTGGACACCAGTTCATAGAAATCTTAAAAGCTAAAGTATAATATGTAGCAAATATAATTAAAGATCTAGGGAAAAAATATATGGCTTGGGAAAAAATTCAAATGTTGAATCAGAATTGATCAGGTTTAACATCCATTGCATTTAAATCCATTAAATAAGCAGTATAGTTTTGGCTGCACAGTAGATGATGAATCAACAATAGCAGACCAAGGGGTGGCACCAGACACATGCCCCTCCTGTGAAAATTTATTAAATTACTTCTCAGCATTCCTTCACCAATGCACAACAATTTAGTATAACTGTGATGTTTTTATTATGCTCTCTCCTTGTCGAACTTTCCTGGATCTGCCACTGTGAATCAGTGGTATTGTACTATGATACATTTTTCTGAATCTTCTAATTCTGAAAGTTACTCCTTGACCTACTTTATTTTTCTTATGAAATTAAATTGAAACTTGTATATATTTAAATTCTGACAGAATGACTTGAAATAACTTTTATTAATGTGCACAAGCTTTCAGAGCCTTGTATTATCTTCATATTAGGGGCGGGGGTGGCTCAGTCGGTAGCGCGCCAGGCTCGTAATCTGTAGTTCCCAGGTTCGAGTCCCAGCTGGGTCAGCGTTGAGATTTATCTCCGCAAAATTTCCCCGCCCTGCCCACGGTCAGTAGGGGACACCGATGGGCTTGAAAAGGCCGCCGTCCGTCGGATGGGACGTTAAGCCGTGGCCCCGTGTGCGGGAGAGCCATACCCTGTGCACGTTAAAGAACACGCTGGATGGCCTTGACGGGAGGCTACCATCTGTCTCCCAACAGCTGTTCCAGTGAGTCCCCTCCCCCAACCTTCTCTGAGCCTTCGGGGTCCATGTGACCTGGCCATTTAGCCCATGGTGTGCAAAAAAGTGCCGCTCAGAGGTAAAACAACCCAATATCTTCATATTATGTCATTGATCTTTATATATGTATATATAAAAAGATTATTATTATTATTAGTACTTTATGTGCTCACATTGTGATTAATTGTTCTCTATTTCTTTGTGTGTGTTAAAGAATCCATTGTGAACTTCTGAAAATTTTGTCTGCTATTAAGAGGCTATTCTCCAATGATTCAGCAAAAAATATGTAGTGTTGAAACTTAAAGATTGCAAGTTCTACATGAAATACATCGATTTGCAGTATGTTAATAATGTGGGGTAAAGTCAAACATGATATCAAGGCAGGAAAAAAAGTAGGAATTTGATTAGTCAAATGTGACAGTGAAAGGATTAATAAATCAGAACCCAATACTTGTTAGTTATATATCTACATTCCAGTACTAGATAAAAAAAAAGGTTTTTTTTTTGAAACAATATTGGTGAAAGAAAAATCAATTGTATGCTGGGTTTTTAATACATTTCACTATGCATGTTTTAGATTGGTTTCTATAATATTTATTTAACTATTTAAAAAACCAGTTTATAGATTTATCCACATTTTTATTATAAAGCAATGTTTTTCGGACTTTTTTTTCTTGTGACGTGACCTTGTATAAGAAACATTTTAAACTGTGATCAAATTTAAAATGGAGTTTTCATAAAATCAAGATTGAAAACCCATAGATATATTAGATTGTAAATTTAAAAATTGACTAAATATCATTATTTTACAAAGAAATTCACCGAAGTTCTAGATTGCTTTAATTTTTCAGTACTAATATGAGATTTCATATTACTGCCTTAACTCAGCAACTACTCAGTGAACAATCACTTGACTCTATTAACTCTGTAATGGTTCATGTTTCCAAGTTTGAGAAGCACTCAGAAGATACACATTTTATATTATTCACTGAATTAAAAAAAAGTCTTAGTTTTCTAAACACAAGAAAAAATACTCATAAAGCAAAATACATATTTTTTTCTAAGAATGCTTGAACTAATTTATAAGCTTTCTCTAACTAGCAGTTTGTTAACCAGTTCAAATAGCATAAATATGCAAGTCAATCTAGATATACATTTATTTCTGGCTATTCAAAGTTTCCAAATATTCTTCAATTTTTATTGCAAAGAGCATTCAGTAACTACACAGTTTGAGTAAGAAATGCTTAAAATAAATTTTTGTAAGAAATGCTTCATTTTATGTTTGCTGTATAGTTTGGAAGGCTTTGTTCATGTAGTTGTGACAGTAATTTGGAGTAGAGTATTATGTAACATTTGGTTTGCAGTCAACAAAATAACCAAATATCTTTTGATTTAAGAAATATAATTGTCATTCTGTTTAAGGATTTTGTTAGATGATAGAAACAAGGAAATGCCTAGTTCTTAAGACATTGAAGTAACTTATATGATACTATTACATGTGTTTAATATTCAGCATTCTTAGAGTTGTCCTAAAGGCAGTTGAAATCCTCTTTTATATATGAGGGAAAACCCTTAATGTTTGTGATGTAATTTTCTGGAAAAAGAAAATTGTAATGCTTGATGCTTTAAAAGTAAATTACATTGTACTCCAATGCAGAAAGTTTCGTGCCATGAAACAGACTGCACGTGTGTAGCATCTTGTAGTTTAGCAAAGAGAAAACTTTGCTGGGCACAGCTGACTAGAGTGCAGCATGTAGACAGGTGCACTGAGCATTACTTTTCACAGGAACGCACCTCATGGCTGGCAGAACAGTGCACTTGTTTTTGAGGCAGTCTGTAGATTAGGCCTAGTCTCTCCAGGGAATGAGGTAGATGCTGCCCTGCTGAAGCATGGGAATCTCTGCTTTGCTGCCAGGTGTTGGAGCACCACAGCTCCTCAGTTAATGGCAACCACTCAGCTTCATTGATCGCATGCAGCCCCACGCAGCGGGAAATTGCCAATGTGCTCATGGAGGGATGGGGAGTGTGGTGCCTAGGAACAAATGATGCTGCAAGTTGATCATTTACTGTCTGTTATTGCTGAATGCAAGTAATTTTTCCATGTTACTCTGTTTATCACAGACAATGGTAGTTACATTTTTTTTTTTACTTGGTTTTGTTTAAAATATGAACACATTGTCAGATGTCATATAAAATATTGTGTAAAGTACTTTAAAAGAAAATTAGCTCTTTATGTAATTTTGGTAATGGAAAAATGTTTTGTTTATTTGATGACTAAAGTCCACTGTATGTAAGTATGCTAATTTATTTCAAGGGATGTATAATTATATACGTCCGAATGCTTGATAGATGTGCTAGATAGTTGTTTACATACACTTTTATATTTTAAGAGCTTTTATTTTTATTATTGATGCATATATGTGCTTCAAAAATTGTCTGGTTTATAATGAGCATATTTTTTAACTGTAATATCATTCACCTTTTGATTTACATTCAAAATTTTTTTCTTTTCTTCTGATTTACATCCAAAGATCCAGCTAATTTTCACTATGCTCAGTCAAAAAAATGAACTTGAGAACTCTGTTTTGCCAAATAACCAATAAAAGTAATTATGGCATGTTATATACCAAATTAAATCAGCATTTAATTCTTATATTCTGAATGTAAAATATTAGCAAAAAATATGACTCGCTTTATTATAATAGGGCTCATTTAGAGTCACAAAGAAAAGCATTTGGCAATACAAATAAAAATTAATTTAAAAAAAATAAATGGCAAAAATAATTATAATGCATATTAATAGAAAGGCTATTTATTTCTAAAAAAAATATAATCTTTCTGTAATTTCCTTCTCTGTACTATACTTTGAGAAATGTCCAGCTTTTTTCCAATTCTCCCAAGTCAAATAAACAATTCAACTTCAGAATTTTTTTTAAACAAGTAACTGAATAACAGATATAGTTCATGTTATATGCAAAATTAAATAGAATTTAATTCTGAATTTAATGAAAAGAAAAATTTTAATGAATTCTCAAACATATTGATTTTAGTAAGACTTTTTCACAGTGATAGAATGAAAAATAGATCTGACTGAGCAATTATGGCTTAATTTTGGAAAACCTGATGAATAAAAATAATTAACAATGGAAAGGGAATTTCTTTCTGAATAATAATAATAAAAAGTTCACCTAAAACTAGATTTATGTTATTTGTGAAATGGGGAGCACCACTGAGCAGAATTGCACAAAGTGACTTTGCACTTATTCATAGATTTTTTCTGTCCTGTTTATGGATATGGAGGAACTTTATTGGCTGTTTTTTTTTTCTGGGAACCATGCATTTTTTTTTTATTTAGGTGATACATTTGGGAATCTTGGCAAAATGCTAAGAAGTTGGTGCACTAAGGATAAAAAAAAAATCTATCCTCAGAAGTCACAGCCAAGAACTTGTGTGTGTGTGAGGGGGTAAATATTTTTGAAGCCATTCAATAAAAATTAATAATTTTCTGAAATAAAGTTTTGTGAAGGGAAGAGGGGTTAAACCCCACCCAGTGTAGTGGCAGAGAAGTGTGTGTGTGGCGGGGAGGGGTTGGGGGGTTAAACATCCTTGATGAAATTATCCTCCCAACATTGAGCAGGGGTGGCTCAGTGGGTAGCGTGCCAGGCTTGTAATTGGCAGTTCCCATGTTTGCGTCCCAGCTGGGCTAGAATTGAGATTTATCTGCACAAAACTCTCTGCCTTCCTTCAGTCAGTAGGTGATACTGATGGACTTGGAAAGATCGCTGTCCTCTGGATGGGACATTAAGCCCCATGTGAGGGAGAGTCATACCTTGTGCACATTAAAGAACATGCTGGATGGCTTTGATGGGAGGCTACCATCTGTCTCCTAATAGCTGTCCATTGGATCCCCTCCCTCAATCTCCTTTGAGCCCTCAGGGTCCTTGTGATCTGGCCATTTAGCCCATTATGTGCAAAAAAGTGCCACTCAGAGGTAAAACAACTCAACCTTCCCAACAGTAGCAGGACTGCTTTCCATGCCAAGGAAACCCTTTTTGCTTCCACTCCAGGAAACAATAAAGGTTCACTTTTTGAGTGGAAAGCAAATAAGTTATAGAAAATAACATTTAACTTAATGCAATGTTAAAAGAATAGCCACTGCAACAAGTTTTAAGTTGGCCATTGTCAAAATCAGCAATGTAGCATAACTCTGAAAGAGCAATAATGACATACAAATCTATAGAAATAAAATCAAAATAAATCTGAAGAAATGAAGGTTTAATTATAATAGCATAAATAAAATACTAACTGAATTGAAAGCTATCTAATGTTGACAATACTATATGCAGCACACTACATATGTCTCCTCTCATGCTACTATTAGTATCTTCACTTGCTGGGCCATGACCTAGTTTACACAGAACTGACAAACAACTGATGGTTTTGGTTTAAAAAAAAATAAAAAATAATAAATACCCCCTCAAGCAGCTGCTTGCCACAGAGGTCTGACAGGAGCCTGTCAGTTTATATGCCACAGTAGGAGATCTGAGAGGATGGCAGGACCTCAGCAGAAAAACGACACACACATCCATGCCTAATTCCGGGGCTCAAACCCAGGTCCCTTAGATCAGTAGCCAAGCGTTCTAACCACTCAGCCACGGAGTGGGAAATGTGTTGAAGCTGGAATGAATGATAAAAATAATTTTAGGAATACTGAAACAGGTTTAAATCAGAAAAGAGGTAATAAAACAAAGTAAAATGAAAATGAAAATAGATATACATACTTTGTAATTGCTTCCAAATTTCTCCAATTTTAAGAATAGCAGTGTTAGTCAGTTTTTTAGGAGAATTTCTCCAAAACTTTAAGAAAAAAATGTGTTTGCAATAGTTCAGATCAAACCCATGAGCATAAATCAGGAGGTTGCTTCAAGGTAGAAAAATGGAAACAAGCAAATTGGTTTTGCTGTATATTGCATCTAAAAGATGGTGATCACATACTTTAATAAATTATTTATGTCACAGCTTAATGAAATATCCATCAAATGAAAAAAGGAAGTATTATTTTTGAAGCTTGAGTTATGTATTTTTATAAGATATATGTAAGAAAAATTTCAAACAGCAATTCCTATTTTTTAAAATTTAACGTTTTATGTATTGAAAATAGATATAGCCATTTATGGGCTCTCATTTTGGATTCTGTCAACATGTTTAATCAACGAGAACTCTGGAAGGGTTAAATAATATTTGTCATCTCTTTGGTACTTCAAAATGTTTCATCTAAACTGAATAATTATTACATATGCTTTTAACTCTGCACATATTATAATTAAACTGATATAAAACTTATCACTGATAATTCTATTTACTTAGATGTTTAACTTAGCTCATTATTTTCTGACTGAAAAACCTAATTTAAAAGTTAAAGAACTTTGCATAATTATGCTGTAATTTAATACCTTTGAGCAAGCTGTATTGTGTAGTTTATTTATACATTGCATTTAAGCAATGGTAGAAACTCACTGGTAGGTTTCTACCATTGCTTAAATGCAATGTATAAGTGAACCACAGAATATAGCTTACTCAAAGGTATTAAATTACAGCATAATTGTGTTAAATTATTTTGACCTATTGCTGTGTTGATAGTCTGATTGAAGAACTTTGACATTCCATTAGAATATTTTTAATAAATAATTTATAATGTGATACATAAATTATAATTTATTGTTTTATTTTTGTAATGCAGAAATTATATTTCTAGAATATACATTTCAAATTAAAAATTACAATTACTGGAGTGATAAAGTACTTATAAAACATAAAAGAAGATTCATAAGAAAAGTGAAATTTTGATTTGTGTAGCTAAGTATTAAGTGTGTGATAAAGTGTATGTTCAGATTGGTATTTAAAACATCAAAATATTTGGTATGGTATGACTTGTTTTCATATTACAAATTTTATGTGGAGATTAATATTATACAGATATTATGAGAAGGTAATGATGTTAGATTGTTTCAGTAATGTGGAGCAAGAGCCACAACATATTATATGATATATTGAGAAGTAATAATATTTAATGTTTCAGTTAATGGGGAGCAACAGCAACAACCACAGCATTCTCTTGTACCTCACAATACCCTGAGCCTTCCTATGATAACAGCTGGACGTGGCCATGCTCCACCCAGTCCAATGCCTACACCATCACCACCTGTAGATGATAGACACCGAAATAAGTGAGTGCTTAAAGCTACATTTAATTGTGAAACATATTTTTTTTTCATTGATTTTTACTCTAAACAAGAGTACATTTTGATTTTATACTTCAATTAAATCTATCCAATATAAAACACACTTTGAAGCTAGTTTGATTTGTTACCTTGCTTCATGTCAAAGTCTTTCTGCACTTCATTATCATTGTCATCAGTGACAGTTCAAAGAATTCTTGATCTTGCAAGTATAGAGTTGGCCATCATATGATACAAGTTAAAATAGGTGAAACTAAATGTATAAGACTATAGAGATGATAGGTAGAAAAGGGATAAGCATTTAACACTGAATAAAAGTTTATAAATGCTATTGAATTCAGAGTTAAAATTTTTATTCTTTTTCTCTTACCAATCACCCTTTGTTCTTATAATTTTACTTTTACTATTTTAGCTTTATTGTATTATGACCAAGTTTATATTCTCAAGGTCAAGAATTCTCTGGGCTGTTATTGATGGCAGCATTGATATAGTGAAGAAAGGCTTTGACCTGGAATAATAAAGGTAGGGATCAAACCAACTTTAAAGTGCATTTTATATTGATTAGCATAATTGAGAGCACTATTAATATTTTATAAACGTATCATTAAGATAATTGATCAGAGCAGGGCAATTCAATTGCTTTTTCAAGTGGTTTTCTTTATTTTTAAGTTTTTGGTCTTTTTGCAATCCAGAGGTGAAAATAAAAACACAATTATATGTATTTAAGTGGTTGAGTGGTAGCATGCTTAGCTATGGAGCAAAAGAGCCTGGATTTGAGTCCCAGATAAGACATGTATGTTTATTTTCATGTGAAGGTCTTGCCTTTCTCGTAGGTCTTCAGGTTTTTTCTGTTAAGGTCTTGCCTTTCTCGTAGTTCTCTGTGGCATATTATACAAGCTTCTGTCAGACTTCAGTGGCAAGTAGCTGCTTGAGGTGAAGTTTTTTATTAGTATCCTTCATTTTTTTATCCATTAGTTTGCTCCCCATTTTTCTTCAAAAACAAATGTGTTTTTTGTCTTCTTTTATGCTTTTGTATTCTTCACACATTATTTGGTTGCCATTTGAGTAGCACTATTGTAGAGTGAAGTATTATTACTCTTACTCAAAATTTTGTAATCAAACTACCCTGATGTTTTAACATATTTACATATTGGTTTTAACTCTGTCTTTTGCATACTGGCAATATTAGATGTATTAATTGCAAGTAAATTCCATCTACTTGTAATTAATACATCTAATATTGTCAACATATCAATTTGTGATCCAGATGTCACTGTGACTGTGTAATATCAATCGTTTCATTTGATCAATGCAACATATTAATGCAGTTTGAAATAGCACTACATTTTGCCACTCTTTGTAAAGTGTAGCCTAATTATGTTTTCTCATGTTAAGTGTGATAAAGGGTATACACATTTTGCCAGTTATTTTCAGTTAATTTGTGTATTTCCTATAGTTAACAAACTTAGAATGATTCTCATAAAAATTTCACTTAAAAATATAAGTTCTGAAAGCTAGGTATACCCTTTTTGGGTTCAATCTTTTATGCAATAATATATTTTATATTGTAATTGACATTATAAATATCAAGCTTTTGATATCTATGAAGAATAGGACCATTAAATTAATATAAGGAAAACATTATTTTTATAATAATCATTTTATGAAATATAGAAACATGCATATATAAATTATTGTTAGATATTATTACTATTTTAATGGCATTCAACTTAACCATTTCCATTGGTCACTTAAATGAGGAATTACTCTTGGGTTTCTCATAGAAATGTAAACTTTTTTTAATGCGACTAAATGAACTTGACCTTTTAAACAGAAGTTAAGGAAATAAAGTCTGCTAAGTAGTTCTGCTTAATAATAAAGAATACTAGAAAAAAAATTATTTAGACTTTCACATGAATATTCCAGCATAAATTTTGACAATTAGTAAATTTCTTTATTAAAAATGAAATTAGATTAGCTGAGTCTTCCCAAACAATTTCAATAGATTTAAAACCAGGTTTCATCATAATATAAGTGTTGGATGTTGCTGATTTACGGATTTATGAATTTTAAGCAACCTCATGGTTATCAGTATTTGTTACTCATTTGATGGATGCAAAAATTAGCAAGAAAAGTATATTTTTTTTAAATAAATGTCATTTTTTACTATTGCATTAAAGCTTTTGCTTCATTTAAATGTTGTGTATCTTTTAGCTTTATAGCAATGCTAAAAAAAGATGCAGTGCTGGTTTTTGTAACTTCTTTTAACTGAACATTTAGATTGAGCCTTTAGAGCAGCCATACTAGGTGGGAATTATTGATCCATGTAGCATATGGTCACCATCTGCTTGGCAGCTCCCATAGTGAATCAGTCCTTTTGCTTGACTGTCTATTGATTTATCAAACTGTGAAATTGTATTTTGTTTAAGAATTGACTTTTTTTTCTCTTTATTTTAGGAGAAAGGACCAAAGGCTAACAAGGTAAATTATACGTAATGCATTATTTTAAAATTGAAATTATTTACTTTATAATTTTAGATGTCAAGTTGGAATTAAAGTTTGGGTTGGGTTGTTTTACCTCTAAGTGGCATTTTTTTTGCATACTAAATAGCCAGATCACAAAGACCCGAGGGCTCATAGTTGGGGGAAGGGGACCCACTGGACAGCTGTTAGGAGACAGATGGTGGTAGCCTCCCAGTCAAGGTTATCAAGCTTGTTTTTTGCTGTGCACAGGTATGGTACTCCTGCACACGGTACCATGGCTTTACATCCCATCTGATGGACAGTGGCCTTTCCAAGTCCATTGGTGTCCCCTACTGACCAAGAGCAGGGAGTTTTGTGGAGATAAATCTCAACAGCTGGGACTTGAACCTGAGAGTTGCAGATTATGAGCCTGGTGCTTTATTGACTGAGCCACCCCCACACCTGCAATTAAAGTTTACTTCAAAGTGTAGTTTAATAATAAAAATGGTTATAAAATTGTTACAAGTTGTAGAGTAGTATAATTTTATCTGAAATATTGATGATAAGTTTTAAATATCTGATTAGAAACTGAGTAAAATTATGTACATTAGTGTCCTTATTTTTTATAATTATAGATTTTTTTTAGCTTGCTACCATTTTAGAATTATTTTGATATTTAACTTTTAACCTTGGTTTTAAACCTAAAAAATACTTTTAACTCTTTAAAAGCAATAATTTAGGGAAAAAGTCATACCTATACGAGGTTCTGGGCTGAAAGGAGCCTTCTTCAAAGTGTGATTTTTTCTTAACATTTAGTGTTTTCCCTAACTCACTTACTACAACAATTACTTTTATAGTAAATGAACAGGGAGGTTCATTTACTATATACCAGATTAAGAAATCTGGTATACAGGGTGAATCTGAAAAAGTGGGCAAAACTTTACTGGGTGGTAGAACACAGCTATACGAGCAATATTCGTCATAGAATGTATGGTCGGAACGCAAGCGGTGAGAAGTTAAAAGGTAGTTTTCCACTGTCACATTTAAAGAATGAACACAAGAAGGAGAGGATAAGTCCTTTGTACCTCACTTGCATTCCTGTCCGCTGCACCGTACACAAAGTGCATATCCGCCATTTCGTGGTTAGTATAACCAGCCATCCTCTCGGCAATCCACGGTAGAAATGCAGTTGGGTGCGAGGACGACCCTTTTATACCATTTCCAATGCCACCTAGCGGCTCGCCGTTTGCGTTCCGCCCATACTTTCTATGACGAATATTGCTCGTATAGCTGCGTTCTACCACCCCGTAAAGTTTTGCCCACTTTTTCAGATTCACCCTGTATAGTAAATATACCAGATTTCTTAAGTTGTTCTGTTCATAATTAATATACAGGGTGATTCAGAATTCATCATCAATATTTAGTGGGGAGGAAGGGAATAAGAAAAGAAAGAGATTTCACATAGGAAAGTATGGGGGCAGACGAACGCATGGTGGTGTAGAGGGCGCTGTGTGTACACACCTCTCATACAGAAGCACAGCTGTTTGACGCGTGCAGTCAGTTGTCATCGACAAGGTGAATTTGCAGAAGTAACATGAACCGGTATACGTGGAATGAATGTGCAGATATGCATGTAACTTACGGTGCGGCAGGAGAAAGATGTCTTCGAGCCAGGCAATTGTATGCAGCGCGCTTCCCAAACCGCCGTGTGCCACAGCATCAAATGTTTTCACGTATTCATCGCCAACTGCGTGAAACAGGATCGTTTGCTGCTAGTAATGTTAATCGAGGGAGGCGCAGATCGGCACGGACAGTAGCAGTAGAGGAAGCTGTCCTACAGGAAATCGAGGAACAACCTGGTGCTAGCACACGAGGTATGGCTAGGCAGTTTGGAATTTCGCAAGCAACAGTGTGGCGGATATTACACGATGAAGGGTTACATCCGTTTCATCTGCAAAGAGTGCAATTATTGGCAGCAGACGACCATCCCAAGCATGTTATTTTTTGTCAGTGGTTCATGCAGAGAACAGCTGTTGATCCCAATTTCCCAACGTATGTTCTTTTCACTGATGAGGCGTTGTTCACTCGAGAGGGTGTCTTCAACACACACAATTGGCATGTGTGGGCTCATCAGAACCCACACGGTACAAGACCTGGAGCTGCGCAACAACGTTTTGCTGTCAATGTGTGGACTGGGATTGTCGGTGACTGTTTGTTGGGCCCGTATTTACTACCATCCCGTTTGGACGGTGCCAAGTACCTAACATTTCTTCAGACTGTTACCGGATCTTCTGAACGAGGTTCCTGATGGTAGTCTCCGGCGAATGTGGTTCCAGCATGACGGCGCTCCTGCACATTTCACAAATGCTGTGCGTGCTTACCTACGCAGACAGTTTGGTGGTCAATGGATTGGCCGCGGTGGACCGGTTTCTTGGCCACCACGTTCACCGGATTTATCTCCAATCGATTTCTTTGTATGGGGTGCTATGAAAAACATGGTGTACGAGACCCCTGTTGATAGTGCTATGGATCTTGTAGCACGCATATCAGTTGCTGCCCCAAACATCCGGGAAATGCCAGGCATCTTCCACAGGGTCCGGCTGTCCATGCAATGCCGTTGTGAGTCATGCATTCTAGCACATGGTCGGCAGTTCGAGCACCTCTTGTAAGTCTGTACAACCAATGCAAAGAAATGTTACATGTAAGATAATAAATGTTTTTTCCTTACCACTTCCTTCTTATGTGTTCTTTCCATCATTGAACTGGGGTCATTTTGCCCTACTACATGGCATATGTGCCCATGCTTTCCTATGTGAAATCTCCTTCGTTTCTTATTACCTACCTCCCCACCAAATATTGATGATGAATTCTGAATCACCCTGTATAATTTCCTTTGATAATGAAGTATGTTTTTCACTACAATTTTCTATGTCACCTTGGTGATGTAATGGTACTGTATTGGCCCATAGTGACACTGCAATTACTGGTATCCAAGTCCTGGGTTGATGAAATGGTTATCTGTTCTGCATGATCTGCAAATAAGCTGCTAGCTGGATCTGATCACTAAATGAAATGTGAAGTTGAATCAGTAAATGTGAAAAGTTTAGAGCAAACTCTGCTGAGCTTTTGTCCATTACTAGATCTCTTGATTTATTCTTTACAGACACTTAAAAGTATACCTTTCCTTTCATAATCAGTGACAGTGTATATTAATTAATGAAATAGGCTCGACGTATTTCAAGTCAACTCATAATAAATAGGCACTTTAGCGTCGATTAAATTTTTAGAGGAAAAAGTGGCCCAGAACACCTGACATGTTATCAGGAGGTCGTGGGTTC
Organism: Ryuthela nishihirai; assembly: GCA_038380435.1. Taxonomy (NCBI): domain Eukaryota; kingdom Metazoa; phylum Arthropoda; class Arachnida; order Araneae; family Heptathelidae; genus Ryuthela; species Ryuthela nishihirai. The sequence continues at coordinate 63,798,296 of JAWZYU010000019.1, read as the reverse complement.
GTATCCCACCCCGTTCAGTGACAGTGTATTTTGTTTACAGTTTTAATTACTCTGGGATTTGGTAATATGTCACTTGTTAAGTGTTTAAACAGGAATATCAGAGGCAAAAACAAATGGTATATTATTAGTTCCAAAGAGAAAGTTTTTAAAGAGTTTTTTTTTTAGTTTTTTTTTTTTTGTAAAAGAATCAGTTTAGGGAATCTGTAAATCAAATATTTCTACAGAATTCTAATAATTTTGGTACTGACTTTTATGGTGCTTTATTTTAAGGTGCTGACTTTTATATGTGATAGTATTGAGGTTATGTGAATGGGTTATGTATTATGTGAATGGGTTATGTGTATTGAGGTTATGTGAATGGCAGAGTTATGTAGTACTTTTGTTGTGAAAACTTAATGCCTTCCTTGACATCTGAACTTAAGTTCATAAGTCAGCCAAGTTCATACATCAGGGGCAATACAATATAGCAAAATTTAAGAAATATGAGTGCATGACTGTCAGCAGGACCTAAATAAGATATTTTCAAATCTTGAAACAATGGTAGCCAGCCTTTTTAAGTGATATGTAACTTTTGTCAAGTCAGAGCATAACATCAGGCAACAGCACTCACTTGGCATATACAGGTGTTTCAAAACTCTCTGTACAAATTTCAATGGGAGATAGGGAACACCAAGACAAACCTTTTTTGTCTATGAATGTATGTCCACTGACGTAACTTTTCGGTGTTAAAAGGCACTGACAGAAATATCAGTGAAGCTGGTACATAAATGAATGGAAACAAGCGTGAAAAACATGTTTATTTAAAGAAGGTGTTCAAAGTTGTGACCGGCAACAGCATTGCATGCATGACAGCATCAAAGCATCAATTGCTGTACATGTTGAAAGTTTCCCGGAATTTTGCGAACAATTGCAGTGGCGACAGTGATTCTTGCGATAAGATCTTCACCTGAGTCAATAGGAGTCTTGTACACAAGGTTCTTCATGTGTACCCAGAGGAAGAAATCGATATATATTAAATTGGGCAATCTTGATGGCCTATCCATTGGTCCTATCCATTGTCCACCCTGGCCTATCCATTGGTCCCCAAAAGTGACGTTCAGATAATCCTGCACATCATTGCTAAAGTGTGCTGGTGCCCTGTCGTATTGAAACCACATTTGTCTGCGAAGAGCCACGGGAACATCTTCCAGCAGTCCCGGCAACGTTTTTTCAAGAAATACCCAATAAATCTGTCTGTCTGAGTCAGAAAGGCAGCAGGTATGGCCCAATCAAAATGTCATGGATGATACCTGCCTAAACATTGACAGTGAACCGTTGTTGATGACCATGTACCATTGTGGCATGTGGATTTCTGTGTGCCCAAACATGAGAATTGTACACATTAAACCTACCCTCAAGTGTGAAAGAAGCCTCATCTGAGAAGAGCACCTGAGCTGGAAAATCAGGCTGCATTGTAGTCTGCTGCTGTAGAAACCAGTGCACAAATTCCACACAAAGAGGGAACTTGAAAATTTGAGCCCTTGGAAATTTGTGACTACCATTTTACCAAATATGCATACAAAAGTGCCACTCATAGGTAAAACAACCAACTCAAACTTTAGTAAGATCCTTAGCAACAATAATTCTGTCAACAGAAAAGGTTGAACATTCCAATTAGCTTGTGAAAGCAGCATCAGGATTAGTTTCTCACAGCATTTCAGCTATAATTTTGTTTAAACATGCTGATTTATGAGTTTTTAAGTTTGACACTTTAATTTTGAGTTTTGCTTAAGTGATTGAGATTCTGATATAGGATTTAGCATTTAAAGCTAGAAATAATTTCTCCATTATTGTAAACATTGGAAGTTTTGAATATTATTATCCTAAATATCCTTAAAATTATGAACCTGGCTTACCATGACAGAATACTCTCCATGAATTATTTTGTCACCTTTATCCTTCAAACACTGCATATCATTCTATCTTTTTTTCATGAAACATTTGAGATCTTTGAAGTATTATATTAATTATTTAAAATTTAAATTGCATTAGGTTAAATCTACCCTTGCTATGGGATGTACAAAAAATTTCTTTTGATAGTTAAGGAGTATAAACAAAAAAAAAAGTGTTTCTTACTTGTATATATATTTTTTTCAGAGAATCAATGAAGAAATATTTGAGAGAAAGAGGAGATATGGTGCTTGTTATTCTTCATGCCAAAGTTGCTCAAAAGTCATATGGTAATGAAAAAAGGTGAGCAAAATATTTATACTGACACAAGAAATATGGCTCTATTACTATCAGTAGATTCAAAACAGTTTTTGTATACTTTTAGTTTTCACAGTATTCTCAAGATACTGTTTTGTATATATACATTTAGGTTTTTTTGCCCACCACCCTGTATCTACTTGTTAGGGGATGGGTGGAGGAAAAAACAAGAACAGATGGTTCGTGAAGGAGAATCTGAACAAGGATCTCAACTATGTGCATTTATTGGCATTGGCAACTCAGATCAAGAAATGCAGCAATTGGACTTCAATGGCAAGGTATTTAGCATTTGTTTATCTTTGTTATAATTGTCCTCTGTTATGAACAAGAGAAATATAAACATGTAAAAATAATCAAATGTTGAAATATATTCCAATTCACTTTTTGGTGATCTGCTGAAAGCATTTAAACATTAGTAGACCTTCTACTGTGACATATAAACTGACAGGCTCCTGTCAGACCTCTGTGGCAAGCAGCTGCTTGAGGGGGTATTTATTTTTTATTTTATTTTATTGTATATTGTGCCATTCTGAAGCTGAGGGGTTAGCACTCTTAACTAATAATCAAAGGAACCTGGATTCGAGCCCTGGATAAGGCATGGGCATTTATTTGTTTTCTTTCTGCCAAGGTCTCACCTTCCTCACAGATCTTTTGTATGGTATTTATATTGAGAGGCTCTGTCAGAACTCTGTAGCAAATTATTGTTTATAGTGTACTGCCACAGTGGCTGAGTGGTTAATATGCTGGTCTACTGATCAAAAAAGGACTGGGGTTTGAACCTCAAATAAGGCAAGGATATTTTCTTTGTGTTTTCCTTCTGCTAAGGTCTCACCTTTCTGACACATCTCTGTGGCACATTATATTAACAGGCTCCTGTCAGAAATTAATGGCAAACAGATGCTTGAGGGGTAATTTCTTTTTTTGTTATCGAATAATCAAATATCAAGATTTTAAGCAAGTTTTAAACCTCTATGTTTAGGCATACTTAAAGATTGTAACAACCATTACTGAAGCAAAATTGGGTCCTAAATTCCAGTATATATAATATTTGAAAAATGGTCATTGCAAGTGGAACTAGTTCAGACTAATTAATTTTCCCCTATAAAACAGTTCTGATAGAATTTATCAGCATTTATGATTATAGCAAGATGATTCTTGGTTTCTTGCAGTTACTAGACACATAAAATTAAAATCTATAATAAATAACTATGACACTGTTAAGTGTTTTAAAGCACTTCAACAAAATATTTTCTACCTAATATCAAAAATAGCGAACACGATTTTATATACTGTAAAGTTGACAAGTGGGAGGAACTTCATAGATGAAAGTTGATAGCAAGTGACAAGTTCATTTTATGACATCCTTGCTGGCAATGAGTCGCAGCAGGTTTGGAGTGATGAAGGTGATGCAGTATGCAGATGTGTTGAAGTTAGTTGCTTACAGTGAATTTTTTTCCACTGATTGAAGTTTCGTGACTGCAATGGTGTCAATAATAACTAGTGATACTTAAGACAGCTTAGAGTGCTTATGAACATTTTAATTATATATTAATTACTTATTTATAGCATAGAATGCTAGTAACATTGATAGGGGTAGGTGGTTGTATTAGGAAGTGGGATGACATCCCACTTTCTAATGCAACCACCTACCCCTACTGATATGATAATCAACTCTCTATGCATATACACATACATCCAACCAATATTAATGTCCTCATTAACATGTTTATCATAAATCCCATGCAAAAGTAACAATGTGCTAGTCACACAATTATCACAGTCATTACACAGTCATATCAGAATAATATGACCACCTACCTAATAATGGGAATAACCACTCTTGGCCTGGATGACAGCAGCAAGATGGCGTGGCATGGATGCAATGAGGCCCTGGAAGGTTGGCAGAGGCACACCTGCCCATTCAGACTCCAGCAGAGCACAGAGGTTCCGGAGATGTGGGTCCGCATGCCAAACCTGTCGATCCAAATGGTCCCACAAGTGCTCTATGGGATTGAGGTCGGGTGATTTCGCCGGCCAAGGGAGAACGGATACATCACTGTTATGTTTCTGGAACCAGTCACGCACCACCTTAACGATATGGCAGGGTGCATTGTCCTGTTGGTAGACACCATCACCACCAGGGTAAAACATCCAACATGAAGGATGCATGTGGTCAGTGAGGATGGACAGGTAGCCATTGGTGTTCAGGGACCCATCCAGTGGTACCAGAAGTCCCAGGTCATCCAGGAAAACATCCCCCAGACATGTACATTGCCACCGCCTGCCTGTACTTGACTGACAAGCATGTCTGGGTGTTGGTTCTCGTGTGTCTGATGCCATGTCCACCACCGCCTGTCACTTCTATGGAGTAGAAACCTTGATTTGTTGGAGAAGATACCTTTTTCCACTCTTCCACTGTCCAATGACTAGTCTCATGTGAACTGCAGGCGTCATTTCTGATGGACCTTGGTTAACATGAGCACCTTTACACAGCATCGACTCCAGAGACCCATGCATAAGAGGATTTGCTCTACTATTATTGGGGACATGTACCTGGGTGCCCCAGCATTAATTTGATTGGTCAATTGCTGCACTGTTGCGTGTTGATTTCTCTTTACCAGTTGATGGAGGCAACGTTCTCCTCTGGAGTCGATGGCCTTTGGGGCTCCACAGTTATGATGTCTGGAAGTACTCGGTGTGCAGTGGTCCATTCTTGGTACACCCTTACTACAGCATCTTGCGAACAGTCCATGAAGTCTGCTGTTTCCAAGATGCTTCCACCCTTGGTGCAGTAGCCAATGATCATTCCTTTTTGAATGTCTGTCAAATCAATACCTCTGCCCATTGTGCTCACATTACGCACTATGGCTCATCTGTCCTGACCTGTCGCTTATATCTCCATGTGGTCGACCTTGTCATGTGCACTCTGTGACGTGCCTGAGTGGGTACACTGTGATTCCATGGGTGGTCATATTATTCTGATATGATTGTGTATAATCCCAACACAATGGACAATAATGCAAATTTTTAGTTTTCACAAAATGAAACTTTCCTCGAAATTCTCAAATCTGTGTGAGTTACCAGAGCTCCACACTCTTTTATTCACCTCCTTCACATGCAGATCACATTACAGCCACCTCCACATCTGCCAGCCACTCCAAACCTTGGAGCTGAGCCCAATGACATTGATGTTTATTGCACCCCTCCCCTGCACTCAGCAAACACAACTGCTAGTACAATGCCTAAAGTTGCTCACTTGTACTTGCTCACTCATGATGTATCCACAGTAAGGGTGCGAAACACATTGTGAATTTTAATGTTTATAAGCACTCTATACTACCATAAGTATCATTAGTTATTATCGACACCACTGCAGTCATGAAACTTCGATCAGTGGAAGAAAATTTCACTGTAAACAACCAACTCTAAATCATCAGTATACTACATCATCTTCTCCACTTTGAATATGCTGTGACTCATTACTTTGCTGGCAAGGATTCATAAAATGAACTTGTCACTCGCTATCAACTTTCGTCTATGAAGTTCCTCTCACTTGTCACCTCTACAGTACATAAAATCTCATTCATTGCTTTTGATACTAGGTAGCATAGATATTTTGTTGAAGTTCTTTAAAACATTTAACAATGTCATAGAGTATTAATGATATTAATTTTTAATTACTGTGCTGTGAAGCTTTACTGTAATTTTTGTAACTGGACACATCTTGTATGTTTGATGTATTAGAGCATACGTTTTTTAGAAGTTCAAGGTATTTCTTCTTTGTACTATTTTCAGAAACAAACATTACAGAAAGTGTATGATAAACTGTAAAATATCTCTTAGTGTATTTGTAGTGACTACCAGCTAGGGCAAAGGGGGAAGCCAGAGGTGCCATTTTGGTAGAGCCCTTTGTTTAGCAACAGCAGCATTAGTAGCTCTGAGAGTTGGGTGAAGAAATGAGAGTGGTTTTATTTTAAAAGTCCTGTGTCTCAGTACTGTTTTAGAAAGATCGTTTATCAGACAGAAATGTGAGCTTACTTGACTGGGTCAAAGGTGCTTTAAGTGCTCCCACGAAACATCATGATTGTGTTTGGAAGTACTTTCAGCAAAGGAAAAGAAAACAATTTGTCTCATGACTGTGTGAAGAATTGGAAATCAGGGCCAACTGTCAAAGATTGTTTTAACCATTTTGTTAGCTGATGAGACCACCTAAAGGCTTACTGTGTAGCCTTGTTTTATCAGGGTTGGTGGACTCTGCTGTGATAGTGACTTGCTAGGTGGGTAGTTGTTGAAACCCAGGGTGTGATGTATTTGGTTGGCCACTCTATGGCAACAGTAAAAAAAGTGTAAGATGCATAATATATATGCATGTTGAGTCTAGTTTCTGGCTTGCACAATAGTGCCTTCGTGACAATGATAGAAACATACCACCAGCATTACAAGCTCTCACACAGGCGATGGAAGGAACCCCATGATCTACTTCTGATGTCAGAAATGATATGTGTATGAGAAGTGAGGTAGGTTCCAATTATAGGGACACCATGGTGATTGTTGACTGCTAGGTGGAACTAATTTAAGACTTTAAACTCTTCATTGAGATTTTCGACACCAACTGTTGGCGCCATCTATGATCTCGGGTGGTAATTATTTCTTTTTATATTGCACTGAGTAAGATGGAAATAAATAATAGGCTCTTCACACTATTTAACATTATTAATGATTTAAACATAAATAACAATCACAGCATTACCTGCTGGCTTTTTAAGATCTATAAAACAATAAATATTATGTATTTCATAAGAGAAAATGGATTTAAAAATAATTTTTTTTTCTCCCGATGATGCTATTTAAACAGTGTTGTTTCAAAGCACTATTTATTTAACAGGTTAAATAAATGTATGATATATAATTTTATAAAGCTTTGTGGACAAAAAAAAGAGAGCAGGGAAGTTTCATCAGTATTAGAAATAAGTTTCTTTTTTTTTTGGTAACATCTGCAGAAAGTGAATTGGGACAATTATTATTATTATGTCAGAGATAGTGAGAAATAAAATAATTTATTACATGCATTATATGAATGAGAGAACATCCTTGTTTTATCTGTGTATGTTGACTTAAATAGCTTTTTTAATTCAGTGTATAGTTACATTTGAGACCCATCTAAGAACTCTATTTCGTTTTCAGTAATTTATTGTTAGATGCTAAATAATTTGGGTATTAAGCAAAAATTGTAGAAAACAGTTTATCTAAAATTTGACAATTTAAGATCATTGTGAAATTTAAAAATTAGATTGACTGGGGATTGCTTTTCTGCACCATTTATTTGTTATTCTTTATATAACACACATTTTATGTACATTCATTTGAATTTATATTTATTGTTTCAGAATTACTGTGCTGCCAAAACTCTATATATCAGTGATTCAGATAAAAGGAAACATTTTATGCTGTCAGTAAAGATGTTTTATGGCAATGGGGAAGATATTGGAGTTTTCCATAGCAAGCGAATTAAAGTTATTTCCAAGCCTTCCAAAAAAAAGCAGTCTATCAAGAATGCTGATTGTAAGTCACTATTTTTTAACTCTAAACTTATCAAGAAAAGCAAATTCTTCACTTGTCAAGTTATGCATTTACATATTCTATTATTGTGTTAGTTCTTCCAGTTTAAATATTCTGCTACAGGTGGCTGTTACTTTTTTACTATGTGCTAAAGTAACTGGCATTGTCTGGGAAAAAAGTGCAATTTTGAAGCAATGGTGAATAGATTTTTTTGAACTGGACAATATTTTTAATTTAAGAATCATTTCCTGAAAATGTTTTCACATAAAATCGAACTATGAACTGAAAATATATTTAAATAATAGTTTATTCTGCTCATGAGTCACATTTAGTTTGATAGCATCATGTACAAACATAAAAACTTATTTTTGTCTTTATATCTATTAAAGTAATATAGTATAACCTTGTGTGCAATCGTGTTCTTTTTTTTCCCTTTATGTGAGACCATTTGTCTTTTGCATTTGACAACATATTAAAAAATGCTGAAAAAAATATAGGAAAACTTTTTAGAGCTCAACCAAAAAGTCCTGAAGTTTTTTTTTTAATTTAATGCCTAAAACCTCTTTGGGGATATGTTGAACAATTACCAAAAGTTTGATTTATATCACTTCTGTATTTCTTGAGTTATAAGCCAGCATGCATAAATGCATATCTTTCTTTTTTAGATATAGATAATCTGCATTTATATATTTTTTAATTTTGGGTAAATGTCACAGTCAATAGTAATAATAGGTCTGTTGCATTGTAATGCTCCAAAGATTAATAATTTTTAAAGTTTGGAGCTTTTATCTGATCCAATTTATTCAAACTCTGGATAGCTTAATCAGGTGCCAGGCAATAATAACTTGCCAAGCGTTACTTATCGAGTAAGAATTCAAAAATGATTGTCTAGTTTAAATATTAAATACAATCAAAAATTAATTTACGTTGCAGTTCTTGTGATAACTATAGGGGTATCAGCCTACTCTCTGTTCCAGGTAAAGTTCTTTCGATGGTTGTGCTTATAGAATTAAGAATCTGGTTGACAGGCAATTGCATGATGAGCAATGTGGATTCAGAAGTGGTAAGGGATGTGTAGATCAGATATTTTCACTTAGGCAGATTCTTGAGGAATGTTTAGAGTTTCAGAGACCTTTGGTTGCTAACTCTGTTGATCATCATAATTTGTGGTTGATTGTGAGATCATATGGTATACCAGACAAGTTAGTTAACATAATGAAAGCTCTCTATAATAACACTGAGTCGTGTGTGAGAGTTGGTAAGGCTTGTAGCAATTGGTTTAGCATTACTTCTGGTGTTCAACAAGAGTGCATTTTGTCTCCTTTTCTCTTTAGTTTGGTTATTGATTATGTTATGTGAAATTCACTTCAAGGGAAAGATTTTGGCCTTAAATTGGCTGGAGATATAAAAATTTATGATTTAGATTATGCTGATGATTTAGCCCTTTTGGCAAATGATGTTGATGAGATGAACTCTTTCATTTGAGCTGTTGATGAAACTGGTACTAGAGTAGGTTTGGTTATAAACAGAGAGAAAACTAAAGTGATAAAAATTGGTTAGGCAGGCTGTGATTCAGTTAATCTGAATGGTTGCAGTCTTCAGCAGATGTTACAGTTTAATTATCTTGGGAGCTATATAACAGATACTGGTGATATGAGACATGAGATTAACAGAAGAATAGGGATTGCTGCGGGGACTTTTAAGAATCTATGGAGAGTGTGGAGAAATAGGTGTATACAGTCTAATTTTAATCTTTAGATGTATAATAGTTTGGTTCTTTCTAGGGTTAGTTATGGTAGTAAAACTTGGACACTTTGTAAACAAGATAACAGGAAACTAGATGCTTATGCAGTATCTTGGGCATTAGGTGGTTCAACTTTGTAACTAATGATTAGGTTAGGCAAAGGAGTCTGCAACCGCCTTTAAGCAGCATATTGTGCAGAGAGAGACTCCGTTGGTATGACCATGTTGCCAGTATGGATAATTATAGATCGGCGAATAGGGTTATGAACAGTGTGCCTAAATGCCTCAGAAAGAAGGGGAGACCTAGGATGCGGTGGGCAGACAATGTCAAACAAGACCTTGTTAGAATTGGTGTGCAGTGGGCAAATGCAGTAGATGTAGCTCAGGACAGACTTGCTTGGAGAACTAAATTGCATGGTCTGGTTGGACCTCCATAGCCCATGGCTGCTTGAGGATGATGATGATGATGAATAGGGTTATGAACAGTGTGCCTAAAGGCCTCAGAAAGAGGGGGAGACCTAGGATGCAGTGGGCAGACAATGTCAAACAAGACCTTGTTAGAATTGGTGTGCAGTGGCCAGATGCAGTAGATGTAGCTCAGGACAGACTTGCTTGGAGAACTAAATTGCATGGTCTGGTTGGACCTCCATAGTCCATGGCTGCTTGATGATGATGATGATGCTCAAGAGAAAAAATAGCAAAGATTCAAAAGTTTCTAAAACAAACAGTTTATTTCCAAAAATTCAACTCACCAAACATCAAATGAAAATCATGAACAAAACTCTGCTACTACATCTCTATACTAAAACAATCTCCTCTGCTACTTACTACACTCAACTCTTCTCTACTTGTAGTCACTACTGCGAACTCTGTGACCTAACGTCACTGTTATAACAAGCGGCGTACAAAAGCCTGCATGTGTCATTGCATGCTGGGAAAGACATTTACATAAACTGACAAGCGCTCTATGGCGCAAGAGAGGGCGTGTCCTGGAAACGGGCGCTATAGCGGTTGACAATCAAAAGGTCGGAGTTGTGCATGCGCAACTCATGTAGCTTGAAGGAAGATCGGGACAGCCCACAAAAGGAAATAAAATCCCCAAAATGATAAATATAACATAAATAAAGCAAAACTGGTTAAGGAAAAGCAAAAGTGAATGGGTGGACCATCACAGAATATCATACATACAATTATGCTGTAGAAAGGTGTCAGTCATTATATCAAAGCAATAATTGGCTAGGTGAAGTGAACAGTGAACTGTCTTATGTGGGTAGTGGGGGTGGTTCAATCAGTAGCATGTCAGGCTCAAAATCTACATTTCCAAGGTTTAAGTTCCAGCTGTGGCAGCATTGAGATTTATCTCTGCAAAACTCCCCACCCTGACCTCGGTCAGTAGGGAAATACCGACGGGCTTGGAAAGGCCGCCATCTGTCGGATGAAATGTTAAGCTGTGGCCCTGTGTGTAGGAGAGCCATACCCTGTGCACATTAAAGAGTGTGCTGTATGATACACATTTATTAATTTAAAGGACATTTTAATAAAATATGCTAAATATATACGCATTTTTCAAATTACATTAATTTTATTAATATCCAACATAAATTCTTCTGTTTCCAAATGCCTTCATTTTGGGCAAAAAAACTATTGTTTTACTCGTGCTCTTTTGAACAACTTCAATTTCAACAATGAACCTTGTCCTACTGAAGTTATTTATCTGCTTTTGAATATTTACATTTCTGAAACAATAGCATTATCATATGAAAGCAGAAAGAATGTAATTGAACTATATTCCCTTTCAAACACAACAATTGTTATTACAATAATTACTTCCAACAATTATTACAACAGTTGCTTTCAACAATTTCTAATGTTAAGTCTTGGGAATCTCAAGAAATTTAAACCAGCCCATGCCAGTTTTGGTTGCCCCCAGTGGGTTGCACATAGCCTATACTCTATCCCTGGGTAGAAGGGAAGGTTTATGCAAAGTTTGGTGCCTTTAGCCCTTTAGGGGACTAAGTGCATAAATGGACAGACACAAACTTTCTTCTCTATATATTTAATATTGTTACATTCATAATTCAAGCATTTAAGTCCTTATCTATTTTTAATGTGTAATGTTCAAGTATTGCCAATTTTGCTGCTATTTATGCCTACTTTAGTCATTAAAATCTGAAATTGGGAATGCAGTCAAAATAGGGAGTTTTATAGCAGAGAAAAGTGTAACTGGACATCTGAAATCACCAAACTCTGAGAAATCAAGCATGATAGATCATGTGACTACAACTGGCTTTTATTTGATTCTTGTGTCTTGGAATAGAAAAATGCTTAGTTTTTTTTTCTAATCACATATAAGCATTTCATGACAAAAAGTTATTAAATTTTTAAGGTATGTTTATCTTTTGTGTAAATAATTTAACTGTACATTATGATAGAATAGTAGAAATGTAGATTTAATGACTTATTTCTGTATTATTTTGCAGTATGTATAGCCTCTGGATCTAGGGTGGCACTTTTTAATAGGCTAAGGTCACAAACTGTTAGCACAAGATATCTTCATGTAGAAAATGGTAACTTTCATGCTAGTTCTACACAATGGGGAGCTTTCACGATTCACTTGTGTAAGTACTTTCAGAATTTTAATAATTTACATGTGTGATGTAGCTTGTATACATATATCAAGGCTCTACTTTTATCAAACAGGTAGTTTAAAAGGACATACCACTTTAATTTGTATGATATTATGAAATAGGGAAAATGACACTTCATGTGTGGTAATCTATTTAAATGTTTCTAATTTTTGCAGCATACATGAATGATATAGAACAAAGAAAGGTATATAAATTCATATGAATTCGAAATTTGCTGCTGTAACTAAAATATTTTCTAAGCAGAGCCTGTTGAAATCTGGTACAAATATTCATCATTATATTCTGCTTTAAATGCCACTTGTTCTGATATACCTTTTCTTATATTCACATCTTCAGATGCAAATTTTATAACCATGTTTCCAATAAATCATATAGAACTTTATTTAAATATCATTTATATGAATGTGCAATATTTAACAAATCTCTTTAGCTATAAGATTCTGTTAAGATACTGTAGCTTACTTTTGAAAAACTAGATTACTCACCAGCTATGTTTTTAAAATGTAAGTTCGTTTCCCCCATTCCAAAGTTAACTATGAAAAGAATTAAATGTAAAATTTCAGCCTAATTTTAAGATATCTTATTTATCATAAACTTCTACATGTGTATTCAAGGCTGGGAAAAATTCATTTACCAATAGGAAAGTAATTTTTTAGTGAGGACTGCCACTTTCTAAGCTAGGAAAAATTATTTTACTGCAGTATTTCCAGAAAAAGAACATAAGCTTTGAGTACAGTATATTCAAAATTTAATGCAGCCTAATCTATTTATTTTTTTCCTCATATAAAAGCCAAAAACAAAATTGTCTCTCCTTGTATTTTCCACCCACATTAATATATGCCTTTGCTCTGGCTTTTAAAACTTCTGGCTAGTCAGAATTTTCCAATTTTCCCACCCCTGTATATATTATAATTTCTGGTAATTCAAATGTTACTGCCAACTTCATCTCACAAGGCCCCTCGGCACGAGCTCTTATGCACAGTGAGGGGACCATTCTGTGAAGGTTCTGCTGATTTGGATACCTTCACCACCCTGGAAATGGTCACTGCACACAACACATAACATTTCCATGGAAATGGGGATCCTGGTAATAGCTTGGGAGTCCTCATCTGCTCTTAGCTCATGACTAGCAGGATCCACTTTGGCTCATCTTGCAATGGGGCTGGGCAACAATTTTGAGGACTGCTACTACACAATACTTTGGTCTCTGTTTCAGGTAAATGGGTGGCCCCTCCAGGATCAATTGGCTGGTAGGCTGGACTTACTAGGGCCAACTATGTAGTATGGTGAGTGCCTTGCCCACTTTCGGGTACAGGTTTACAAGTTTCCCCATGCATTTTTTTCTCTTTTGCTGTTATCTTTATTTTTTGAGGACTTCAGTTCCTCACACTTTTCCTCTACTTTTATCTCATTTTGTGAAGACAGGTGAGTTTCTCACAGTTCTCTTTTCATTTTATTTGTGAGGGCTTGGCTCAAGTGAATTGTATGGGTATAGTGCTTGTGCAGCCCGGCACTCGATTGGATGCGCCGTGGTGGGTGGGGACTATGGGCACTAAACCACAACTCAACAAACACGAAATCAAAGAATATACTATTATCATCAAAGAATCAATTGTAATTATTTATTATCATCAAAGAATATACTCAACAAACATGAAATCAAAGAATATACAAAGAATATAAATTTTTTTTTGATTCAGTCTATGCTGCTAAGAGAGCTCGTCATGAGCCCCCCCCCCCCCATCTTTGTTCTCTTCATTGTCAACACCATCATCTTTGTCTGTTTCTTCATCACCATGATTCCTGATCATCCATTCCATGGATACTTGGGGACATGTCCTCATTTTTTTTTAATCAGTAAGGGTTTGGAAGGTCTCGTGGGACCACTGAAATCAGTCAAGCATCAATAAGATCTGGTGACTTGTTGGGGAAGACTGCATGCTCTGAACACTCAGAGCTCCTCCTGAAGGTAACAGTGATTGGTGGGATGGCTGTCACAGTGACACCCCACAGATCATTGAATTCCTCAAGTGGTGTGATCTCCGAGTGGGGCCTCCACAGTCTCTGAGGAGGAGATCCTCTCTTAGTTATCTGCTCAAGAAGTGACTGCATTCCCCTGGGTTTCAGTTCACCAGGATGGTAAATTAGTACCCACCAGTGTACTAATTCTGACTTCAACTTGCCACGCCTGCCTAGTTCCATCAAGGCAGGATATTTATATTGTGAGGTGTGAACGTATATTGTGCTGTTTCCAGTGCCAGAGATATGGTCATGCCACAGCTTGCTGGGGTAGGCCTATCTGTTCTCGCTGTGGCTGTTAGAATCACATTGATAACAGACTGCACAGCTGAGATGGCAAGCTGCTTAAACCGAGGGTGTGCATTCCTGTGACTATCTGAAGTGGAAAGAGGAGAAAGGGCTGAAGCTTGTCAAAATTATTAGAACATCTTGTATCTGAAAACGAGGAAGATCATTGCATCACCACCCACACCTGTCAAATTCTCCTGTGCAAGTGTGGCTGTAGAGAACCTGTCGTTCCTACAGCATCTGTGTCAGTGCAGACCAACATCAGTCTTCCACCATATTAGTCTTTCTCACTGGACACTAAGTACTTCTTGCAACAGCTGAAGTCAGTGCCCATCTCGACTTCGACTCCAGTTTCAGTTCCTGCTTCTGTACCTTCCACTCTGCAAGGTCTCCTCCTTCCTGTCCTCAGATATCTCGACCTTCCAAACTGAAGGTCCTCCCACCTAGTCCAAAGAAAAAGATATTGACCTCATTCGGCTGTCTCTGATACACATCCTTCAGACAATTCTGAGGACATGGACACAGACTGTCCTGTTTTTAATAAACTTCTCCACCACAGTTAACAACACAGTTAATTATTAAATTATAATTAAAGTAAATTATATAAATAAGTAATTAACACAGTTAACACTGAACAGACAACAGAAAACTGTTGTCTGCTCATTCCCCTAAGAACTGAGATGGTTACACTCTTACAATGGAATTATTGTGGATATCAGAGGAATCTTGACAACATCAAGGTCCTCATGATGTCACATGAACCCATCTTTGTGTGCCTGCAGGAGATGTACTTGCAGATAGTCGCTAATCCCATGATCAAATCTTCTCCATTCTCCAGGACTGGGATGGAGATGGACCAGCTCAAGAGGTTGTTGCTATCTTGAGCAACCATTCTCATTCCAGGTTGTTCCCCTCACCAACACTGTCAAGGTGGTAGCCATCCACCCCTTTGTGGTTTTTTATTGACTGCTCTGTTTATTTCCCACCCATAAGAATCAGGGAAGATCTTGATGATCTTGTCTTGCAGCTATCGTCCCCTTCCTCATCATGGGGGATTTCAACAAACAGTCTTCTTCGGTGCATAGACACAAACCAGAGGGGTGGAGTCATTAAACAATGACTCTTAGATCCTTCACTCTCCATGTTGAACACTGTTATCAGTACATACTTTCATTCCCCAACCCACACTTTCACTGCCGTTGATTTTACTATCTGCTCCTCTTTGATTATTCCACTCTTTACATGGGAGGTAGAGGACAACCCTTACAGAAGTGATCACCTTCCCATGGTGTGTACCATCTCCCATGGGAGGTCTTGCACACTTCATGTGTCACAGTACAGGCTTAATTGGACTGACTGGAGTTGCTTCAAACTCCTCTGTGAGTTTGATCAACACTTATTCAGCTACGAACCAATCAATTTTGCAATGGCAGAGATGATGGCAGCTGGTTATGTCTCATATAAGCAGCTGTTTCTACAATTCATCAAACTCTGACATTGTTTTCTTTGATTTCCCAAACTGTGGTGGAATTCCAACTGCACCACAGCTCATAAGGCTCAGAGCAAGGCTTGGAGGGTATTCAGAGCTTCGACATCCTCCAACCTTGAAGCCTTCAAATGAAGGGTTGAAGCCAGGGCGAAAGCAATTTCATCCGGTGCCAGAGTCAGAAGGAATCCTAGATCAAATATATGTTTATCACCCACACAACCAGTATAAGGTCATGTCAGATAAAGTCCAGAAGATGGGTGGGACTATTCATCCCACTTATTATCAATCCTAGATTACAATGCATAGACAATTGCTGATCCCAAAGCAATTGCTGACACTCCAGGGCAAATGTTTTCCCACCATCCCTTCTACATCTTCCTATTCCCTTGAATTTATCTCCCTGAAGATCAAGGCCAAATGCTTTCTGCTGTCTTTCCATTTGAATGGCCTGGAGCCTTACAACAGGCCATTCACAGCGGAGGATCTGCGTTGTGCTCTACACACTTCTTGTGCATCTGTTGCCAGACCAGACAATGTTCATTATTCCATGCTCCAACATCTCTCACCATTGAGTAAGGAATGGCTGCTCTGACACTTTTCAACCACATTTTTCTTGAGGAGCAGTTTCCAGACTCCTGGCGGGAGGCTGTTGTGCCGCCTTCACCAAGCAAGGAAAGAATTCCAAGATTCCTTCCAATTATCATCCCTTCACATTTTATGAGCCATGTGTGCAAGATGTTGGAAAGAATGTTAAATGCCAGACTTCTGATATTTGGAACATCACAACCTTCTTTCCAACACCCAGTATGGCTTTTGCAGGCAACTGTCTACTTTAGACTACCTGACTTTGAATTGGCAATCAGGAATTCTTTTATGTTGAGAGCACTTGATGCCAATTTTCTTTGACATCAAAAAGCCTTATGACACAGCTTGGAGATTCTGCATTCTTTGTGATCTCCATGTCTTTGGCTTGAGAAGTCACATGCTGATCTTCATCTCTGACTTTTTATCTTTTAATTTTTTTCGTGTTTGTGTCAGTAGCACTCTGTTGTGGCTTTTCCCCCAAGACCAATGGGTACCCACAAGGCTGTGTCTTGGGTGTTATGCTTTTTGCTGTCAAGAACAATTCTATTATACTAGAACTTCCTTTGAATGTAGGAAATATGCCTTCTATGTTAACAATTTTAGCATCTTTTTCTCTTCATCCTGCCCTGAACAATCTCTCAGTTTGGGTGATGGCTAAGGGTTTCAGTTCTCCCCACAGAAGACCATTTGCATGCACTTTTGTCACTAAAGTAATTTTCATATGGACTGGAGCTTTGCTTTCCAGTTGTAGCAGGACTTAGTTTCTCAGCTTCATCTTCAACCAGAAATTAACCTTTTTTTACCTCACATCTATCACCTCAGGTCCAAATGGATGCTAGCACTAAACATCCTCAAGCTCCTCTTCTCCCTCTCTTGGGAAGCAAACCAGTGTTCTTTGATCCACCTTTACATACACTTGGCCATTCGAAACTGGACTATGGAACCCAGGTATAAGACTCCCCCTGGGATTCGATGGTGTAGGTGTGGCACAGAACTCCATCATCAGTCTCTCTGTGTTTGCATGGGGGCTTTCTGCACTTCACCAGTCCAGAATTTTTACATTGAGACCTATAAACCATCTTTATCCATTCGCTATCAGCAGCATTGCTTTATGCGTATCATCCAACTACCATTTGTCCTTTTGGTTTGAATGACCAAAGCTACCTCGGAGACCTCATCATCACTTTTGAGCATTGTCTACTCAACAGCCAAGCCACTTCCACCATGGCTCGCTGTTTCCCCTTCTTGTGACTTTTCAAAATACAGGACCTGGAAGGCCTTTACACCTGACTGCGTGTACCAGCAACTCTTTGCCAGTCACTGTGATGAACACCCGGACTTCTTGACTGTCTTCACAGATGACTTGAAGTCTGGCACATCAGTAGGATCTGCCATGGTCTGCTGTGATACTATTAGTATTACAAATCTGATCCCACAGCAGTGTTTCATCTTCACTGCAGAGTTGCATGCTATCAACCTTGCCATGGACCATGTGTCGACTAAGCATCAACCTCTATATGTTCTCTATATCGATTATCTTAGTTCACTACAGGCTCTGATCAGCCTTGGCCTCAACCTGTTATTTCCAAGATCCATTAGTAGCTCTTTTTTCTGACAGCCACAACTACCATTATCTTCTGTTGGATGCCTGGCCATGCCAGGATTAGGGACAATGACTTGGCAGATTCTGTTTCCAAGTAGGCCACACCCCTGTCTGACTCTCCACTGCCGGTTCTGTACCTGAACTTCTGGCAGTGTTTCTCCAATGAGCTCCGGGTACAGTGGTAGAGATCTTGGCCAGAACAGATTTTGAACAAACTGTTAGAGATCAAGCCAATTGTCAAACAATGGCTGTCACGTTTTCGTAGGAATCGCTAGGAAGAAGTTATACTTGCTCGGCTCCTCTTAGATCATTTGTTTATCACGCATTCATTTCTTCTTCAGGCAGACAGCATTTTGTGACATTATTTTAACAATAAAACTTATTTTAATCAGATGTCTTGCTTTTAACTGTGAATGTCATATTTATTTTAGTTTTCATTTACCATCTGAGTGCCTTGAACTCAGATATCTTTTATCTGATGACTCATTTTTACCTATCTTCCTATTGCTTTTCACTTGACATATGTTGGTTAAAATGCGATGGAGAAACAATGTTTTATGTGTCAAATGAAAGCTTGTATCATGGGGAGTGTTATAAGCTATAAAAATTTACTCCCCATGCTTTCTTCCTCCCTAAAAAAGGGGAAATATGAAAACAAATGTGCACAGAATGTAACAAGCTAAGTGAAAGTTTGCAATTCAGGGAGTGTCATATGCTACAAAAAATTGACCCCATGCTTTCTTCTCCCCTAAAAAAGGGGAAATATGAAAAATATTCTGCTTTGCCTCCAGAATAGGAATGCTGAAAGTAATCAGCTATATGCCAAATGAAAGCTTGTGATTTGGGGAGTCTCGTAGGCTATAAAAAATTGACCCTCATTAAAAAAGGGGAGAAATATGGAAACAATTATTCCTCTGTATCTCTTGAATGTGAGTGTGGAAAGTAACAAGCTATGCATCAAATGAAAGCTTCTGATGAGGGGAGTGTCATAAGCTATTAAATATTAATCCCCATGCATTCTTCCCCCCTAAAAATGGGAAATATGTCTTCTATATCTTCTTAATGCAAAGGCCTACAATTACAAGTTGGGTATCAAATGAAAGCTCATATAATGATTGTCGTAAACTATTTCGAATTATGCCCTCATTACTCTCCTCCCTGATAAAGGGGGAGGTTTTTTGCAGGGGTTGATCTTAATGAGTTATATCTCAAATTAAAGTTTGTGACATCTCCAATGTCATGGGCTACCTCAAACACAACTCCAAAAGGAAGGAAAAATGTGTTCTGTGTTTGAGTCATATATCAAATGAAAATTTTTGAAGGCAGTTGTTTTTAGAGACAAAAAAAAATTTAAAATTTAAAAATACCTCTCTTCCTATATGGGCCCTAAAAAGTAGAAAAAAACAACTAAAGATTATCAGTGGTGCAATCAGTCACTGAGTTCGTGCAAAATTCCCCGCCCTGCCACGGTCAGTAGGGGACACCGATGGGCTTGGAAAGGCTGCCGTACATCAGATGGGATGTTAAGCTGTGGTCCCGTGTGTGGGAGAGCCATACCCTGTGCAGGTTAAAGAACACACTGGATGGCCTTGACGGGAGGCTACCATCTGTCTCCTAACATCTGTTCCAGTGGGTCCCCTCCCCCAACCTTCTCTGAGCCTTCAGGGTCCTTGTGACCTGACCATTTAGCCCATTGTGTGCAAAAAAGTGCCACTCAGAGGTAAAACAACCCAACCCACTGAGTTCGTATTCACTTCAAAGGAAGATAGGGCACCAATTTACCACACAATAAGATTGCCAGTGCCCTATCTTCCTTTGAAGTGAATATGAACTCAGTGACTGATTGCACCATCAATATGCTTTAGATTTATTTTCTACTTTTTAGGGCCCGTATAGGAAGATAGGTGTTCTTTTTTAATTTTTAATTAACCTCTGTTTTTGACTTTCTTTTATTTTACTGGTTATTTTACATCTTTATAGTATTTTTACTTTGTTTTTTTTTAATTTACACATTTTATGCTTTTACTTGGGTGTGATGTTGCTTCTTCGTTTGTTTGTCTATTGGGACCACTTAGGAACGTCCCCTCGGTTCAATCGCAATACGCGACGGGTGAAAGAGTCTTTCGGAACAAAAATCAAAGATTTTATCAGAATTGCAGGGACTCAATACTGAGGCTCCTCCCCAATAAATTGGTTCAACTTCAGCCTTTACTTTAAAATAACAAATATTTATTTAACCTTCCAAACATGCTTGATGGACGAGGACATATGCTCAATTACATAGATTACAACACCACCAGCTTACTATGCCTGTTCAGCTGTATTCACAGAGCCCAATGCCATTATTACCAGTTGGCATTTCCCAGCTTTACAATTCCACGTCCGCACGCTTTCGAAACTCGACCGGCTCTGTCCCTCGCTGTTGCCAAACCCTTTCTCCTTTCTCTCTCCGCCTGACCATCTGGGAAGTTCCTTAGCCTCCGGGTACTTGTCAGCGGACGCCAGCGTTTTGGGTGACCTCCGTCCCTCCGGGCACTGCTACTTCAATTACTCTCCAGATGCTGGGACAGAGGGCCTCCCACGTAGCATATGCCTTGTTGGTGAAATCCAAAATAATATACAAAGCCCGAACAAAAAAAATATCTAAAAAGGCCTCTAGCCTGACACTTGGGTATTGTGTACATCTATGTGATTGTTCTCTTTTACATTCATTGTTTCTGTTTTAAACTCATTATATACATTGTTTCTTGTTATACGTTTTTCATTCTTGTTGTGTCCTTTACATTTTCATTCTTTTTCTTCTCTTGTGTGTTGTTTTTAATTTTGATTGTGGGTTCTGTGGCTTTTATCATTTTATATAACCTCATTTCATGCAACATAGTTTATGTTGCTCTTACACTGTTAAACTCCAAACACCAGTCAATCAACATCTCACAAATTAAAAATGTGTTCGATCAACAATTTGAATGGAATAGGAAAAAAATTGGTTTTAGTATTTATCTTATTTTCTAGTTTTATGACTTTAGCTCTGAAATTACCAGGGCGGGGGTGGCTCAGTCGGTAGCGCGCTACGCTCGTAATCTGTAGTTCCCAGGTTTGAGTCCCAGCTGGGTCAATGTTGAGATTTATCTCCGCAAAATTCCCCGCCCTGCCCAAGGTCAGTAGGGGACACCAATGGGCTTGGAAAAGCCGCCATTCGTCGGATGGGACGTTAAGCCATGGCCCTGTGTGCGGGAGAGCCATACCTTGTGCACGTTAAAGAACACGCTGGATGGCCTTGACGGGAGGCTACCACCTGTCTCCCAACAGCTGTTCCAGTGGGTCCCCTCCCCCAACCTTCTCTGAGCCTTCGGGGTCCATGTGACCTTGCCATTTAGCCCATGGTGTGCAAAATAAGTGCCGCTCAGAGGTAAAACAACCCAACCCTGAAATTACCAAGAAAACCATTACACCAGTTGCTGTGTGGCACCAATAAATGGACTTATGTTTAAGCTTAATAATCAGTAAAATCAGATAACTTTAAGATAGATGACAACTCCATTTCTCAATATTTTTCTTCAGAAACTTTTAATAGTTTAATAAAGCAAATGTTTAAAAGAAATTTTGAATTGTTTTTAGAAGAAGTGCGAGACCATAGAATATTTGAAATCAGATAAGAATAAGCAATGGTTAAAAATTTCTGATTTTAGAGCTTTAAATAATAATTATTAGGAAAAATAATATATTGAATACCAAGGATCATCATCACAATGGGAAAGGAGAAATTAAATGTTTTTTTTTTGTAATTTGACCTTAACCTGACCTTCTGCTCTCTTGTAAACCTGGAATGTCCATATGTATACTATTGGAATTTTTTGCAAAGACATTAAGAAAGCAATCTTGAAATAGAGTCCTCATATTCTAGCTGCCTCTGGGTAGAAAACATTTGTTAGGGTTATTGTAAAAAATTAATGAAGGTAGGACTAACAATATCAAATAGCCTATTAATCATGCAGAGGAGTCAAAGGTTTGTTCACTATTTCGAAGTGCTTGTCATAATTCTGGTAGGAATATGAGACTCCCAAGTAAGCTCCTTCAAGAGACCAACAAAGTTGGTTTGTTTGAGATGCATTCTAAGCTTGGCAATGCTGCAAGAATGGTTCATGTGCATGCAATAACCTCTGATCTGTTTTTCACCATCAGCTGATATAAGTATTCTGTGCATTCATAACACTTGGAACTGGAAATCCACAAAATAGAGAACACAGATGTAGATTACTGTACCCACTATTTACAGTAAGTCCAAGATCCATAACCAAAGCCTTTAGACAATTCGAGTGGTTTAAGTGGTAAGCATTGGGACTATGTGAAGTTGACCACTCCTCAGCAGCATGGGGAAAATAAGGAAATGGACAGTAGAAAGCTGGGTCCTTCAATTTAATCAGATCAGTAGTCCCTACTGGTCTGCAAACTCTTCCTTTCCATTCCCCTTCAGAGAAATACCTCCTTTGAAAGGTACTAATGGCATGTATCATGAGAAGATGGGACCAGATTTTAGATTCTATACATGGTGGATTTTGTGCATCACCTTAGGGGAATAGTGGACAACTCTCCAATGTATACCTTCTTATTATTTATATGTCATTACTAAACACTAGCTAATCAGAGTATGTGCATAAGTATTGATGTTGAATTTGTTCCATTTTTTTTATTGGATGCTTAAAATTTATTTTGTTCCTAGTGGATGATACTGAATCAGAATCTGAAGAGTTCACTGTGAGAGATGGTTATATTCACTATGGTTCAACAGTAAAGTTAGTATGTTCTGTGACTGGAATGGCATTACCTAGGCTGGTAAGTTTCTTTAATATATGGTCTTTGTTGTAAATCTAAATATCTGGTATATCCAGGTGTCTTTATAATTTTTTTAATGTTTCAGCATTTAGTTTAAAATTTTACAATTGTGGTTTATTTATCCAAACACTAATTGTAAAAAAAAATATTCATTATTATATTATTACACATAACACTAATAATACATACACTTTAATAAATACACTTTTACACATACACATAACACTAATAATACACACACTAATACATACACTTTTAAAATTATTGCATAAAGGATAAAATTTTTGCTATTTAAAGCTTTATTTCCTTTAGGCTTTGGACAGATCATTATGAGACAACAGCTAATCAGAATATGTAAATAAGTATTGCTGTTCAATATGTTATATTTTTTTATTAGATGTTTTAAATCATATTTTAGACTTTTGCTCAAATCTCTGCTCTTGCTGCTGAGGGTGGAGAAATGCTATTAAATGTTTCATAAAACAGATTTTTTTTAAGTTTTAATAATAAAAATAACATTTCATAACATTTCTTCATCCTTAGCAGCCTGAACAATAATTTTGGGCCATATAGCACAGGAGTGAGGGTTGGCTCAATAGATAGCGCACAATGCATATAATCTGCAGTTCCCAGGTTTGAGTCCTAACTGGGCCAGCATTGCAATTTATCTCCACTGCCCTCACCCTGCCCTAGGTGGGAACACTGATGACCATCCATCAGATGGGACATAAGCCATGGTTCATATGAAGGAGAGCTCATTACCTGTGCTCATTAAAAGAATGCATTGGTTCTGATGGAAGACTTCCAGCTGTGCAATGGCTCTCTTTCTCCAGCCCTTGGGATCTTTGTGGCTTGTACATTTAGTCCATTTTGTGCACAAAGATGCCACTCAGAGGTAAAACAATTCAACCTGTGTAGCACATAATTTCTTTGTAGGATATTAATGTTACAATAGAATTATTTAAGTGTAAAATTATGAATTGGATTCTTTGTGTTTCAAATGTTAATGGTTATTGCAAAATAAATTTAGTAATTAATATTTAATTCATTTCCCTATGAATAATATGGTCAAAAATTTTGAATGGTTTGGAAAAAGTTTATTTTTTATACTGTACATGGTATTTGTTAGCTATCAAGCATTTTTTTTTCTATACAATGACAGCCTTAATTAATTTCTTTTTATTAGTAGTGACTGAAAACTTTTTTTGTGCAATCCATGGTTTTATGGCAAGCTTTTTTTTTATTATATAGTATCTGTGTCAGTACAAAAGGAAGAATGTATGATACATTTTTTATGCATTTTACATTCTTTTGCACTACCACAACACAAGATTAGTCATATCCCCCCCCCCCCCCCCAAAAAAAAAAGACTACTTCCTGCATTTTGGTTAGCTTTTCTAAATTTGAAAATTTCTGTAAGCGTAATTTTTAATGAAGTTTGTTTATGATCAGATCAGTTGCTTAAAGTGCATTTGATATTAAACCTGAAAATCCATTCACAGGGTTGTTAAATCTAATGGTGTGAATCCAAAATACTACCATCTGTATTTTAAAACTGAAATGCAAAATGTCACCTTGATGATATTTAATACCTTGAAATTATATACACTAATTTTATAAGTAGTATTCAAAATTAGAGATTAGCTTCACATTAACAGTTAACTATTAAAATTCTTTAAATAAAGTTTGTTTATTTGTTGAATACAATGTTTTGTTGTCTGACTCAGCTACACGATGAAGAACTATACAGAGAGTTGAAAATGAAACTAAAACTATAATGTACAATTGTGTCATACTAGATCTTTCTTCTTTCAAGTTTTTCTAAGCACCAGATTTCATGCTAACAAGGATGATGAGCCAGACTTTTAACTTGTCTCACAATAAATGTGCAAAAGAATACTTGGATATCTCCAGATCACTTAATGGTTTTCATTGTTATTGGTACATGTTTCTGCAACAAATATCATTTGAAATCTAATTATGATGAAAAGATTCTTATCTTGAAATGTTTCTCCCAAAAGAGCTGTACTGAGGTTTTTAAACTCCCAACTTTTTAGAAAGCATAAGTTGAGATAAGTGTCTAAATATTCATTGTTTGGAACTAGGACCTGTATGTTTTAATCACAGGAACTGGAAAGAGATTTACTTTCAGATTGGGAATTTTTCCTGAAGAACGCAATGTAAGAGCTCTTCACCTTCCTGGAAGGAAGAGAAACAGATTTTGTTTTCAATATAGCACAGTTAAGCTCCAAAAAATCTCCAAAAGGTTTGATTTTATGAAAATGGCATTGATAATGTAAAATTTGCTGCCCCCAGTATTGTTTGAAGAATAGTGAAACAAGAAGCTTATACTAAGTAAACTCTGTAACTAATCCTCAGACATTGAAATATTAAATTTAAATTTTTTTTAATTGTCAACATTGTTGACAATTAAAAAAAATGGCAAACAACTAGTAGAATTACTAGTAGAATTACCTGGCAACAAGTAGTAGAATTACCAGTGTTCAATAAATTTGCACTGGCTAAAAATAAGCTTGATCTATAATCAACAATTCTCAAAAGAAAGGCAAAAGAACACCTTCCTTTACAATCAAAAGTTTCATATGTTATAACAAAAACTACCTTTCCTTTCAAAGATGCAGGATTTTCATTCTTGGTAGTTTCCTCAGACAAAGGCACATGTTTTCTTTTTAAATCATCTAGATTTTAAAGCCAGCAGAGCCATTTTATATCTTCAGAAATATTCACATGTTTACTTTCATCTAGTTAGAAATCTAACTGCTACCCATTATATGTTTATCAAGAATATATTTTTTTCAATTCCA
Source organism: Ryuthela nishihirai (assembly GCA_038380435.1). Taxonomy (NCBI): domain Eukaryota; kingdom Metazoa; phylum Arthropoda; class Arachnida; order Araneae; family Heptathelidae; genus Ryuthela; species Ryuthela nishihirai. The sequence continues at coordinate 63,772,457 of JAWZYU010000019.1, read as the reverse complement.
CTCTAACATTGCAAAACTTGTACATTTAAATGTTTGTGTTATGTAAAAACTCCTACTCTTGTATTCCATTGCTGTCTCAAAAAGAATAAATTTAGTGTAATCCATAGCTTAATTTAAAAGCTGCAGTAATATCGCACAGAATTCATTTCTATAATGATGACAAAATAACCACAATAACTAAAGATAAAATAATGTAACCAGTGCAAAAGCGAAAACTGAAACAACTTTGAATGTGTCTGTAAGTAACTTTGAGCACTACCCCTCTCACGATTAAGCAAATTGTATAATGACACAATACTTGTATTATTGTTTAATCTTGAATGAGACAAGAAAAGATTGAAAAATGCTGTCTTGGGCCATCTGCTATTTTTTGGGATAGTTAGCAAAATAATATTGTATCACCAGAAAGTTTTTTTTTTCCAAATTATTTGTTGATTTTGCATTGTGGGATAAAAAAAAAACATGTTTATAATTATGGTATGTTCTGTGACATCCATACTTTGATAATTATAACCTCAATGTTTGATGGACATACTGACAACCTGTAACTTTTGGCAGACAATGTTTAGGATATGAACTCTTTTATTAAAGCAGTTGATGAAACTGGTAAGACTAATAAATAGAAAGAAAACTGAAGTGATAAAAATAGGATAGGTGGGTGATGCTTCAATTCTTTTGGATGTCTTGTGTTTTTGAACAACTTTCCTAGTTTAATTATCTTGAAACTTATATGGCAGATACTGGTGTGTTATGAGGTAGACAGGAAATTATACATTGCTGTTGGGATGTTTAAGTAACTGTGGAGAATGTGGAAAAAAATAGTCATATACACCTAATACTAAAGTTGATTATGTAATAATTAGTATTTTCTAAAGTTTGCTATGATAGTGAAATTTGGGCCCTTTGAAAACAAGATAGCAGGAAACTTGATGCTCACAAGCATCTTGGGTATTAAGTATTTTGATTTTATAAATGGTTATGAAATTTGACAAAGGAGTCATTGGCCATTTTTAAGCAACATCATATGTAGGGAGTGACTGCATTTGTTTGAGCATGTTGCTGATATGTAGAAATGCAGATTTAGCAAATAGTTAAGAACAGTGGGCCTAAAAGTTTATTAAAAGGAACAGAATTTAAATGAGGTGGGTGGACACTCAAATAGAACCTTATCAGAATTGGCCTTCACTTCATCTGATGTATTTTGCTGACGAAATGCATCATGTTGTTCTGCATGGATGCATTGGAAACTAAATTATACAGTTTGAATTGATCTTTGTATCTCCATGGCTGCTTCAGGATTATGCATATATATATATATAATAAATGTATAATAACCCTACTTGTATACTATAACTATGATCATATGTCAATTTAAAAAGTTATTTAGATCATATGTCAATTTTGAGAGTTATTTAGGTAACTTCATATGTAGAACTCACACCATATAATTTATGTATAGGGCTAGGAGCAATGCTTCCCTTCCTCATTAAATTTTTTTCTAGATCAGGATCATTACCTAAAGCTAGATTTACCTAAATGTCAAGTGTTGCTTTTAATAGATCCTATATTTGAATCTGGATGAATTTTGTTACTTGTTTAATCGTGACTGACCACCAATTTAGCATCAATAGTATTTGTTTGAATACCAACTGTTATAAACCTTAAGTATACTGAAGGTAGATTTTCACCAGCATAATCTTATTTAACATTGACAAAAATAAACAGTATTTTTTCAGTATATTTACTAAAAGTTTTATTTCTTTAATGTTTAGATTATTCGCAAAGTGGACAAACAAACTGCTCTTCTAGATGCTGATGATCCTGTTTCACAACTTCATAAATGTTCCTTTTATATGAAGGATACTGAGAGAATGTACCTGTGTCTCTCTCAAGAGAGAATAATACAGTTCCAGGTAAAGAGATATAATATTATTCATAATTAAGATTGAATATTTAGTTAATTATTGATTTGTAAAACTCTGGGTTGAAAGAAAATTGGAAGAACATAGATGCGTAAGAGAATGAACAATATATAATTTTGAAATAAGCAAATGATGAGTATTCAGTTTGATAAAGCAACTGGCATATTAAACTGGATCCCTTCTTTCAGTGCCAGTGATGGTTATAATGATTTGTTTCCCTTGCTCATTAAATAAATAATACAGTCAAATACACTGGTTTCCATAAATCAAGGAACAACCTGAAAACCTGGTTTTTCTGAAAACCCCATTGGATCTGCTGCATGTGATTCAGAAGATAAGTGTATATAAACACTGTGTGTAAGAATAACAGTTGAAAGATGGAATAACATGTTTAATTCCCAAAATGACACAAATACAATCACATGGTAAAAAAAAAAGGTCAACTGAGGTAGCCCGAGTAGTTCAGTATGGAGTGTGGTCCCTCTTACTGCTATACAGGACTTGCAGTGATGCTCTTGCTGTTGATAAGACTGTCCAGCAGTGCTGTGGGTAGTAATCATTGTTCTTCCAAAGCAGATCAAAACTTTGGGAGGCTTGCAGGAGCTGGATTCAGGGACATCCCATGCATGTTCTAATGGATTTTGGTCTGGAGACCCAGCTGGCCACTCCATAAGATTTATAGTGTTAGAATGGTATCAATTATTGCATCCTCATATGGTTGTATGAAAGGATCCAAGGTTTAATCCCTGTACCTGTGATTGATGACATAGCCTGTTGGAAAAACATACAACTCTGTGTTGCTACCCAAAAATACCCCTCCCCAAGCCATGACACCACCACCACCATCATAGGTGTCCCATTTATGGATATATGAGTCATGATAGCATGTTCCTGGTTCCCTCCATATCAACTGATGCCATGAATGATGGGAAAATCTCGTTCCATCCATGAAGAGCATTGGACCTCCATTGCTTCTGGTTCCAGTTGACACAATGTCTGCACCAGTTTAGATGGTCTCTCCTGTGGCATTGGATCAGGGCATGCACACCACTGGCTGCCTAGCATGTAGGTATATCTGATGAAGCCTTTGGCATTCAGTAGTAACACAAGTTGTAAACACTTGCTTCTATGAGGTCTGATGGCAGTTGACATGATATTGATATCCTGCTTCTCTGATAGCATGACACCAGATAGCAGTCCTCTCCTGGGGATGTTGCCCATTGTCATCCACTACGGAAATACCTGGATGCACTCTGTTCTTATTGGAATTTTTGACAAAGTGTGTGCACCACTGAATGACTCACATTAAGCCATCTGGCAACATCTGTTTGACTTTGGCCTATAGTTGGCCTCAAGTTGACCTATAGTTTGCATCTGCACTTCTTACAATAAGTGATGTCTTATAGACATACCCAACAAACCTGCACTCTTGACAACTCCACCTTTGCAGAAGATCTGGAAAACAGCTTTGAAACACCCACTTTTAACACTTGATGCACTAGCATGTTCCACTGCCAGCATCATTCATTGCATAATATACCTATATCACACCAATTCCAACTCTGTATTTTGCCTAAAGCTGTATTTACAATATGATCACATAGATTTCACTACATTTAATGTGAGCCAACAAAAATAAACCTAAATTGGTCCTAGTTTTAAGCTGCTTTGTGCATTACTTTTTTCCTGAATAAATTATGGCCAAATTTGTTATTTTTCAGTAAAAGTGCAAAACAGTTTTTTAGCTTTGGCACCACCTATGTCTGCCTGATCCATACAGCATTCATGGAGGTGTAGACTGAGAAGCTTAGTTCTCCATAAACATCTGCCATTAGCTACTGCTGCTGCATTTTTACCACTGCAACCCAATTTTAAAAAAGGTCTTGTTTGACAGTTCCACCCAACATATTTTATGTCTTCTAGGCACACCCTTAATAATTCTAATTGCTAATCTATAGTTCTGCATGCGGAGTATGGCCAAACCAGCGTAGTCTCTTTTACACAAAATGCTACTAAAAGTGGAAAATAGTTTATGAATACTACTTTTAACCTAATCATTGCTTTGTATGTCAGTGCTGTTAGTTTGGCAAGCTAAGTTTCCTTGAGGCCAAAAAGGTTTGGACACCACTTATATAGTCAAAAAAATTAGAACAGGCTATATCACAAAATAAGTTATCCTCCATAGTTAATTGCAGAAATAATTGCTTTACCAAATACCAGTTTCAATTTAATTATTCAGAACAGTGCTTTTAAACTTTTTTTCTCTTGATGACACACTTCTGAAAAAGTCCATTTACCACGACACAGCTGTGATAAAAAAAAAAATTGTTTGTTTTATTTATGTATCTTAAAATTCAATTTATTTAAACAAAATTGCACATTAAGCTCATGACGAAAAAAAAATTAAATCATAATAAAAAATTGTAAAAAAGTAGTAAAGTGTAAATTATTATGTAGTATTGTTTTCCTGAAATTTTGCAACAAACCTGGATCTTGGGCATGTTGCACTACTGTGTTATGACTCACCAGTTGGAAGCTATTGATCTACTGACCCTCCTTCTGCAAGTATGGAATCGTCTATGTAAATATAGCTTCTAAGGGAAAAGCTAGAGGGACATCAACATAAATTGTATAAATAGTTCAACTTCTAACACTACAAGTAACCCCATTTAATATAGACTTGCAATAACATGGTTCATTTCCCCTCTTTTTAAAAAGTAAAATGTCATTAAAAAAATCTTAAAAGTATAAATAACTTTGGATGATGTGATGGAGTTATTTAAGCTCCCACAGTGAGCCACTCACTAACAATAAACTTCAGGATTTAAAATTCAATGCTGTTTTTGAAGAAAAGTAAGAATCTGATCCAGAAAGAGTGTTGACAATTAAAATTTTAGAGGAAGCCCTTTCACTTCACAATAAATGCATGGATTTGTTGGTGGCACCTGATAATGATTTTGCATGAGTGGAAGGCCATAAAAGCAAGGTTGTGGCCAGTTAATGGAATGTTACAAATATCACACACAAAATTGAGACATTCAAAGTAAATCAAGGTAGATTTTTTTTTCTCTATTAAGAACTAAATTGTAAAAATCAACTAATTGATAATATAGGTACATATTTATGTAATACATATGTATTTACGTAATTTTTTAAATAAAAACTGCAAATTATGATTATTTTAGTTGAAATAAAACATTCATTTTAACACTAAGAAAAAATATTAAAAAGATCAAAAAGATACCCCCCCCCCACAAGCAAATAGAAAAATACCTACATTGCATATTAGGATATTTTCATTGATTCCTAATACATACTTTTCTGCATACTTAAAACTTATTAGCATAACTCTTTCAGATTGGAATTTGTCCAATTTTTGTGCTTTAGTAGGTCATAAAATAATATATATTGCACTATAATTTCATTAAAATCTATTATATGGTTTTGAATTAAGTTTTTGTGTTTGGTTCTTTTGAGCAGAAGTATATATACACAGTCATATCAGAATAATGTACCTACCATACATATACTATAGGTAGGTGGTCATATGATTCTGATACAACTGTGTATATTATACACATTATTTATATCAAAATAATTTGTGTAAAATGGACTATATGTAGCAAACATGGTGAAGGCCTAAACAATCTGTTTAGTGCTTTTATGTAAAATATAAAACATATATCTGTTTCTGTCCTTTGTATTAGACTCCAAGCTTGACTAACCAATGTAAATTTCTAATTTATATTATCTAGAACAGTTTAATTTTAATTTTTTTTTTTGTATTAAAGTGCTTTGCTCTTTGTGTTTAGGCAACTCCATGTCCTAAAGAGCCAAATAAAGAAATGATTAATGATGGAGCTTCCTGGACCATAATCAGTACTGACAAAGCAGAATACACCTTCTATGAAGGAATGGGTCCTGTTAGATCTTCTGTTACCCCAGTACCAGTAGTGCATAGTCTGCATGTAAGCAGTTCATTCTCTTTAAGTAAAACATGTTTCCATACTCTGAGTGGAACTAATGAGTAATTAATTAAATTGACAATTAGAAATTTAATAGATTTCTCTACAGGCAGCATGGTTTTGTAGATTTTTATAAAGAAAGGATATTTTTGACTGCATTTTTATCAAGGAATAATAATTTTGACTTTTATTTAGATTTGTACTCAAATCTGGAAATAATACCAGTTAAAATCCAAAGTGAATGCACAGTATTCCCTGTTAAGAAACAATAATTAATAGATTCTGAAAAAAATTCATCGCCGCCACGGCGGGAATCGAACCCGCATCTCTCCAGATTCATGCCAGAGCGCGCTACCATTGCACCACGCGTCGGACAACGAATATTTTCAGAATATGACCTTTTAAGTTTTTCTTCTTGAGACGTGACTGAGACAGCGCCATCTATACTCAAGGAGATGCAACGTTTTACAGTCGTTGCATTTGATTATCAGATGTTAATGAGAAGGTCGCTAACGCTACCGCGTTAAATATATAATTGAAATCCAAAGTGAATGCACAGTATTCCCTGTTAAGAAACAATAATTAATAGATTCTGAAAAAAATTCATCGCCGCCACGGCGGGAATCGAACCCGCATCTCTCCAGATTCATGCCAGAGCGCGCTACCATTGCACCACGCGTCGGACAACGAATATTTTCAGAATATGACCTTTTAAGTTTTTCTTCTTGAGACGTGACTGAGACAGCGCCATCTATACTCAAGGAGATGCAACGTTTTACAGTCGTTGCATTTGATTATCAGATGTTAATGAGAAGGTCGCTAACGCTACCGCGTTAAATATATAATTGAAATCCAAAGTGAATGCACAGTAGTCCCTGTTAAGAAACAATAATTAATAGATTCTGAAAAAAATTCATCGCCGCCACGGCGGGAATCGAACCCGCATCTCTCCAGATTCATGCCAGAGCGCGCTACCATTGCACCACGCGTCGGACAACGAATATTTTCAGAATATGACCTTTTAAGTTTTTCTTCTTGAGACGTGACTGAGACAGCGCCATCTATACTCAAGGAGATGCAACGTTTTACAGTCGTTGCATTTGATTATCAGATGTTAATGAGAAGGTCGCTAACGCTACCGCGTTAAATATATAATTGAAATCCAAAGTGAATGCACAGTATTCCCTGTTAAGAAACAATAATTAATAGATTCTGAAAAAAATTCATCGCCGCCACGGCGGGAATCGAACCCGCATCTCTCCAGATTCATGCCAGAGCGCGCTACCATTGCACCACGCGTCGGACAACGAATATTTTCAGAATATGACCTTTTAAGTTTTTCTTCTTGAGACGTGACTGAATGCAACGACTGTAAAACGTTGCATCTCCTTGAGTATAGATGGCGCTGTCTCAGTCACGTCTCAAGAAGAAAAACTTAAAAGGTCATATTCTGAAAATATTCGTTGTCCGACGCGTGGTGCAATGGTAGCGCGCTCTGGCATGAATCTGGAGAGATGCGGGTTCGATTCCCGCCGTGGCGGCGATGAATTTTTTTCAGAATCTATTAATTATTGTTTCTTAACAGGGAATACTGTGCATTCACTTTGGATTTCAATTATATATTTAACGCGGTAGCGTTAGCGACCTTCTCATTAACATCTGATAATCAAATGCAACGACTGTAAAACGTTGCATCTCCTTGAGTATACATGGCGCTGTCTCAGTCACGTCTCAAGAAGAAAAACTTAAAAGGTCATATTCTGAAAATATTCGTTGTCCGACGCGTGGTGCAATGGTAGCGCGCTCTGGCATGAATCTGGAGAGATGCGGGTTCGATTCCCGCCGTGGCGGCGATGAATTTTTTTCAGAATTCTATTAATAATACCAGTTATCTTGATGTCATCAATTAGGGTAGTAACTAGCAATATATTTTCTACATCCATTCTGCCAGGTACTATATTTTTAGATAATGATACTGCATTTGTGTTTTATAAATTCAAACAGTTTACTAGTTCAAACTTTGTCAGATATATAATCACACCTTATCTGTCTTCAAATAACAAGTAAGAAGAATAACGCCGACAAAAACAGGCATTGAAGATTATTGTACAATGTGATTGGGGAATTAGATATTCTAAATCAAGCATTGAAGATTATTGTACAATGTGGTTGGGGAATTAGATATTCTAAATCAGGCATTGGTAATCTATGACTGTGCCATTAGTTGACACGCCAAAGTGATTTTGTGTGCCATGCTAATGAGGTATTCAGAAGTACATCTTTGAATCCAGATGACCAACTGACGTTTTTGCATTACCTTCAAAACTATATACGTAAGGAAGCCATTGTAATTTTGTAAGTTATTGAGGCTGTTATTTAGTTTTATTTATATAATATGAAGTTTTGTAAATAGGATTTAAATATGGAGTGTCACTCGGAAGTAGGTTGCTGATCCCTTTGAGATTCTTATTTAAGCAACATATTCCAGATTCTAAAATAGAGTTGGTTTATTTTATCTCTGAGTGATACTTTTTCCACACAATGGGCTAAATACCAGGCCACAAAAACCTCAGAGGCTCAGAATTGGGGAAGTGGAGTTGCTGGATAGCTTTTAGGAAATGGAAGTCTCTTGTCAAGGCCATCCAGCATGGTCTTTAATGTGCATAGGGTGCTGCTCTACTATACATGTCCATGGCTTTATGTTCCATCTGATGGATAATGGCCTTTTCAATCCCATCTGTATCGTATTTCTGGATAAGAGTAGGGATAATTTTGATGGAAATGAATCTTAATGCTGGACAATTGGAACTTGAACCTGGAAACTGCAGGTTACGAGTAGCTCCCTACCAACTGAGCTAATCCTCACCCCTCTAAAATAAGCTTCAGCCTGGCTGAACTTCCAATTACAATGATAGATTATACAGAGCAAAATATCATCTCCCTAGCATTGCTAATTTTTTTCTGAACGAACTGTTCAAATGGAGAATTATAGTGGGACAGAATATTCTTTTGCTACTGTTTTTGAAGATTCTCTTTCAGACTAAAAAAATGCCAGATGGTAAGATTTTAATCTGCCTTGACTTGCTAAGGAGTACCTAGTGCTAAAGAAAACTTTTATGGCATTATCAAATATGCAGCATAATGCATTAATGTCAGAATTGCTTAGTACCCAAGTTGCATGCATTGCTGAAAGCAATTGGGATAATGCATATAATGTTATGTCAGCAGAAAAGTACATTTAAATCTTCATTAACAAATTAGTGAATGAATGAAATTTAATGAAAATTACAAAATGAAAATTAACATGCTGTTATATATTGTAAAATTTTATGTAAATAGGAGCTTTACCAAGAAACAGCATCTGAACATATACCTATCCTCCAAAGAGTATCTGGATACTACCATGTTATGTGAATGGAAAATTTTGAAAATAAACTTTTTCCAGAAAAATGCTAGTAGAGATAAATTGAACATCTCACTCAATTCTCTAAATAGCTATTTTCCACAATATTTATTAAAAAATTATAAAAGCTGAATCATTTAACTGTAACTTTTGCTATTTATGAAAATGTCCTATAAAAGATAAAACACAACTGTTATAACAAATCTTTCACTAACATAAATGTAATATTTGAAATTTATGTAAAGATTTGTTTTCAATTTTCATCAATTTGATGGGAGGAAAATATATTGGAAGAGTGTTATAAGCAGTATATGCTGTTAAATGTTCCAGCTTCAATAACTTTAAATATTAAGCAAATATTGTTGCAAATTGAGATTTAGAGATATTTGAGTGAGAGCTTCAATTTATCTCTAGTGACATTTTTCTGTAAAATGCTTATTTTCAAAGTTAGGAGGCTTCAAATATGATTTTTCATTCGCATAACAAGTGTCCAGATACTTTTTTTGGAGGGAAGTATAATTTTAGTAATGCTGCTTTAAGCAGTTTCATCGTGGTTATTGTCAGAATTACACCACCATCCCAAGGTTGGATATCATTGCATTAGGCTGATGCATTTTCCACATTGATACTTGGCAATCATTTTTTCTTGCTAAGTATGAAAAAGTAATATAAATAATGGTAAATATATATATATATTTACTTTTATATGCATATATTTATATATATATACTTTTATGCAATGTACCATATATTATTAGACATACAGCATCAGTTAGAAAAGTTTTTTTTGGTATTTTCTTCTGCATATCACTTGCAAATAATTTTATTTAAATATGTATGTTTATATTTTCAGCTGAATGGTGGTGGAGATGTTGCAATGTTGGAATTAACAGGAGAGAATTTCACTCCAAGCCTCAAAGTGTGGTTTGGGGAAGTGGAAGCTGAGACTATGTACAGGTACTATAAGAGCTTTCCAAATTTCTTAAAACAGTCTTCATCATAGAGAATTGATATGAACCATATTAATATTTACATAATGCTACCTGAAAATAAATCTATGTAGAGTAATAGTTTTTTTTCCCAAAGAATTTTTGTTTCTCCTACCTTAATGCAACTCTACATATAATTTACAGAGACCAGTGAATTATTTACATAAAGTTTAAGTATTTATCTAGGTGAGAATTATATGCATAAGTAGTTTAATTATTTGGCATAGGAATGGGAAAAATAGGGTTTATTAAGGTTCAAGAAAATGGTGAAATTAGGCTCTAATATGGGTCTTCCTACACCAAAGCAAAATAGGGTTTTGTGTCTTGACTTGCAATGAGAAAAAAAGTAATGTACCTCAATGAAATGAAGAAATGGGTAATAGGATAGTGCAAAAATAATGGATAGCAATGTATAAATATTAGATGTTAGGGCAAAGCATATTAAGTATACCTACAAATGTTTGCTATTGATATAATGTTTTAATCATGCAGTGATGCTTCTGGATGTACTTAATATTATTACATAAAGCTAGAGGACAGTTTTCACTTCTTATTTTTTCTACCCTTCTGAGGTAGTCACAAGGTCTGGTGTTAACCATTTATACTCACTGGACTGTCTAATGGTCTTTGAGCATGATTGCAGATCCTGAATGTGCTTCACTGGTGGGCTTCTGTTGAGGAAAGAATCTACTGCTGTGTTTTCTGCTTGTTTGTATGTGTCAGCCACAAGTGAAAAGAAGCACAGAATGTTTTATATAAGATGATGAATAATTCTAATCAGAAGCTATCAGAGATACCTGAACCCTTGTTCTAAGGCATTGCTAACCCCTTTCTGGAGTAATGTGTCTCAGGCAAGTCACTTTCCCTTTGTCTTCTGGTTCTTGAAAATGTTTAGTGTGAAAGTAGTGCTGGAAGTTCCTACCAGCATTGGTGGCTTAAGTCTTATGCATTGGGGAAATGTGTCGTTGTCCCATGCTTGCAATTAAGGGGCTGTTTGATGTTGGCTTGACCTCTCTCAATAAACCTAGTTTCTTTAAAAAAACTCATTAATCATTTTCTTCCACAGGTACACAATAGCTGTCCCATGGCCGAGTGGTTAGCATGCTTGGCTACTGATCTAAGGGACCTGGGTTCGAGCCCCAGATAAGGCATGGACGTTTGTGTCATTTTTCTGCTGAGGTCCTGCCATCTTCACAAACCTTCTACTATGACATATAAACTGACAGGCTCCTGTCAGACCTCTGTGGCAAGCAGCTGCTTGAGGGGGTTTTTTTTTTTTATTTACAGTTACACAGTCGTATCAGAATAATATGACCACCTACATATAATATGGTAGGTGGCCATATTATTCTGATATGACTGTGTATATGGAATGTGAAAACTCTGTATAGAGATTATTCTCATGATGTCCTCACATAGGAATTCCAGCATTATAACCTGGGCAGTTTGGGTTTGCAAGAGACCAGATGGACAGGTGAGGTCAGATACTTAAAAATAATCTTAGTTTTTTTTTTTTCAGGTGAAAAGACAGGAATCATCTGCAATGTTGGCCTGCTTCTTGGTAGAAACACCCTGATGCTCTTCTAGGATGTGGTTGTGTTAATGAAAGATTTCTTTAAGCTAAATATAAAACAAGGATTAAAGACTTAAATGTTATTTGTTGTTATGCTCCCACTGAGGACTCAGATGACAATGAGAAAGATAAAGTTTACGGACAATTTCAAGATGTTCTGAATTCTGGCAAGATAATTCTGACCCTTTGGGCAGGAGTGATAGGTCCTTTTGACATTGGTAATTGTGATTGCATTTGGGGAATGTTTGTTACAGGTAAGAAAACTTAACCCTTTCAGTACCATACCAGCTGAGATTTTATGGATTCAACTAATCAATGTTATTCCTTCCTCTTCCCTACTTATTGCAGTTTTCCTTACCTGCAATTTGGGCCAGTATGGCAGAGAAAGGGTTAATGGTTTGAGAATAATTAACACTTAGTACATATGATTGATTATATATAAGTAACAGCAAATGGGCTATTTTGGTTAAGAATACCAGATCATATGGGGTAACTGAAATTGGATCTGACCATTAGCTGGTCAAAAGTGTATTACAAATGAAGCTTAAGAAATGTGCTAAGGTTAAAAGAATTACTTTTAATGAAGTTCTGAAAGATCCAGATATATCCGAAGCTTACTGTGATAAGCTACTTAGTTATTATGACAATATTGGTTTGTTTACTACAAAAGTTAAGAAAGAAAAGTTTAAACAGGCTTTTCTTGAAGCAAACAGTACTGTTTTGGTTAAAAAGTAGCAGAGGAGACAAAGTTATTTGAGTGATAAGGCATTGTAGTGTATTTTTGAAAGAGGTAATTGCAGGAATAATCACCCTACTGGTCCTATTTGTCAGCATTACAAAGAGCTTAATTTAAAGATTAGCCAAAAGATGAACAAAATCGAAAGAAAATGAAAAGTAGGATCAGTTAACAGCTAATAAGAATTTTTGGTTTGATATCTTGACTTACAAAGCAACTTGACAGTACAACAGCAGAGAGTTGTACCAGATAGTTCATCTTTGGTGTGGGAAGAAACAGGCTGGCATACAGGGATTGAGGAATAAACATGATAAAGTTATTGAATGTGAGGATTCTGCCATGGCTAGGTGGGCTGAGCATTTCAGAGATGTTTTAAACAATGTGGTTAGTTTTACCATTGTTTATATGAGGATACATATATTGTGGCTTTAATATTTGCCCTATATCATGATCCAAAGTTATTTGGCTATCTTTAAATTAAAACTGCATAAATTCTCAGGGTTAGATGAAATTACTACTGAAATATTTAGAGCTAGGAATGTGATAAAAGTATTGGGATTTTACCAAAGCTATTATTATCCCTATTTTCAAAAAAGTGATGACAGTTCTTGTTATAATTAGAGGGGGATCAGTGTACCTTCTGTACCAGGTAAATTTCTTTGTATTATTATGCTTAATAGAATTAAGAATATAGTTGATGAACAGTGTGGATTCAGAAGTGGTAGGGGATGCACAGGTCAAGTATTTTTGTTTAAGCAGATCCTTGGGAAATATTTAGGGTTTTAAAAACCTGTGGTTGATTGTTTGCATATCTGACAAGTTTGTTAGAATAATGATGGTTCACTATGATAACACTGAGTCATGTGAAAGAGATGGCAAAGCTTGTAGCAATTAGTTTAGCATTACTACTGCAGTTTGACAAGTGTCTGTTTTATTAACCTTTTTAGCTTGGTTATTGATAATGTGTGGAATTCACTGCAAGGAGGAGATCGAAACAGTCTTGAGATTTAAAAATTTAATTGGTCTAGAAAATTTAAAAATTTCTGATTTAGATTATGCTGACAATTTGGCTCTTTTGGCTGATAGTGTTGACAAGATGAATTCTTAGGGTTCATCTTGTCAACATGAGGCTAGTAATAGTGTAGGTTTAGTAATGAACAGAGAGATAACTAGAGTGATGAAGAAAGTGCTTAGTTCCTTTGAATGGTTGGACTCTTGAATTTAATTATCTTGGGAGTTTTCTAACAGATACTATTGATGTGCAACATGAGATAAACAGAAGAATACAGATTGTTGCTAGGACTGTACAGAATCTGTGGAGATCATAGTAATATAGGCATATACACCTAAAGACTAAAATTGGGATATATTATATTTTGGTTCCTTCTAAACTTTGCTATGGTAGAGAAACTTGGATCTTTTGTAAGCAAGATAATAGGAACTATGGTGCCTTTGATTTTAGATTATTACACAGTAATTTGGACATTAGGTAGTTTGACTTTGTAAGTAATGATGAGGTTAGGCATAAGAGTCAGCAACCACCATTGAGCAGCATATTGTGCAGAGACGGCATTAATTTGGCCATGTTGTTCACGTGCATAACTGCAGGTTTACTGAATAGAATTATAGCCAGTGTGCTTAAAGGCCCTAGAAAAAGGGGAAGACATAGGGAATAATAATAGCCATATTTAAGCTTACTTCTTGGTTTAATTTCTTTGAATAATATCAATCATAATTTCCTTCAGATTTTCTCAATATGTCAAAGGTGCTTTTTTCAGTCTCATAAATTTCTCCTAAATACAGAGTGAATTTGTCACAATCCATAATTATTAGTAAATAAACAACTTGGATACCAGTTGAATTGCATTCATATCAGATGCATTTTGACACAAAAATCTAGTGTAAGAAAAAAAGAGATTTGGATCAGCATTTATTTTTCATTCAGAATGTATAAATAAATGCTTATTACAGGTCTGATAGGGATTATCAGTTTAATATTCCATAGATAAAATTTGTGAGCATATCTCTCAGTAGAAATAACAAACATTGAACATCCATAACTTTATCTCCTTTTGATCAATAGCCGCACACACTAATCACTAAGTATTGGTCTCTTATTGAGGAGATAGTGACAAACTTGATCAAAGGTGGTTAGCAACTTCATGTGCAATTACATTAAAGAGAGATGATGTTATTTGAATCACATGCCTTTATGTACAAAATAATTAACGAAAAGAACTATGGAAGAAATAAGGAAAGGTGAGAAAAGGCAAATATTGAGATGACTGATTATATCAAGTAAAGCAATAAGAAAATTGGCATGCAACTGAAGTCTATTCTATATATTGTACTCAGAAAAAACATTACGAAGACAATTTGTATACACTTTTCCCATATTAGGTGTTTGATGAACATGTATATGCCTAAATATTACTAATAATTCTAAATAAATAATAACTGTTATTACTTGTCCAGAGTTAAGACAATAATTTCTCAGAGGTAATTTTTCTTATAAGGTGCCAAGAAAGTATGCTATGTGTAGTACCAGATATATCAGCATTCAGAGAAGGTTGGCAGTGGGTACGACAACCAACACAAGTAAGTAGATATATTAAGTCATTTGGAAAAAAAAAATTAAATTGCAATTTGCCTTTGTTAAAGAAGAACCATCACTCTGTGTATTAAAAAAAAAAGCTGGATTGTGTTAATGATAAATTTGTATCTGCTCTTAAGAATATATCTCTTAAGGATTCTGTTGTTATGACAATGGAAAACTAAATTTTCATTTGCTAACCACTAAAGTTTTTTTTATGAAGAAAAGTTTTTCAAGCTTTTTATGAAGAAAGTTTGATGTTTCAACAATATTCATTCATTATTTCTTATGAGAACTAAAATATTAACTAGGGCATTGCTTGTATCAAAATAAAAAATTATGACACAATGCAGCTCTTAAGTGTTAGTAGTGTTTGTAACTCTCTAAATTAGGGGTTCTCAACATGGGGTATGCGGTAAAATGTTTTGAGGTACACCGTGAGAGCTCAAATGTCACTAGATATGTGTATATGTTTTATTTTATTCCCATTGTTATACTATAACTATAGTATTATCTATCTATACAGATGGTATGCCAGTTTCATACACATTTCCAGGGGGTATGTGAAGCATAAAAGGTTGAGAACCACTGCTCTAAATAATGATGAATATTATCTAAAAACAATATGTAGATAGATTTGATTCACATTCTTTGGTTTCATTTTTCCATAAAAAGCATATTTTATATGTTATCAAGGGTAAAATTAAGTTTTTTATTAACATAACATGGGATCTGTTAGTGTTTTAAATGGCATTTGAATGTATAAGTGAAAGCCAGGCATTATATAGGTTTATTTCTGAGATCTTTTCATATTTTTTATATTTGTTACAACAAAAATTAGTTTTGTTATCGTGCAACCTTTTTTTTTAACAGTTTGGAGTCAATTCCATTTAGTTCCATTTTTGAGAGTTGCCTCTTCCTCTCCCAAAAAGTTCCTGGGATTGTCTCTGCTCAAAAGTCACAGTCAGTACCAACTTTAGCATTGAAGTGTCCCAGCACATGAGTAATATCTCCATTTTTGATGGGGCAGGAGTGGCTCAGTCGGTAGCATGCCAGGCTTGTAATCTGCAGTTCCCAGGTTTGAGTCCTGTCTGGGCAAGCATTGAGATTGATCTCTGCAAAATTCACTGGCCTGCCCTCAGTCAGTAAGGGACACCGATGAACTTGAAAAGGCCGCTGTCTGTCAGATGAGATGTTAAACAGTGGCCCCATGTGTGGGAGAGCCATACCCTGTCCACATTAAAGAACACACTGGATGGCCTTGATGGAAGACTACCATCTGTCTCCCAACAGCTGCCAATGGGTCACCTCCCCCAACCTTCTCTGAGCCCTTGGGGGTCCTTGTGACCTGGCCATTTAGCCCACGGTGTGCAAAAAAGTGCCACTTAGAGGGGGGCTCAGTAGCACGCCAGACTCATAATCTGTAGTTCCCAGGTTCGAGTCCCAGTTGGGTCAGCGTTGAGATTTATCTCCGCAAAATTCCCCACCCTGCCCACGGTCATTAGGGGACACTGTTGGGCTTGGAAAGGCCGGTGTCCGTCAGATGGGCTGTTAAGTCGTGGCCCTGTGTACAGGAGAGCCATACCCTGTGCACGTTAAAGAACACACTGGATGGCCGTGACAGGAGGGCTACCATCTGTCTTCCAACAGCTGTTCCAGTAGGTCCCCTCCCCCACTTTCTCTGAGCCTTTGGGGTCTATGTGACATGGCCATTTAGCCCATGGTGTGCAAAAAAGTGCTGCTCAGAGGTAAAACAACCCAAAAACAACCCACTCAGAGGTAAAACAACCCAACCCAAAATTAATTTTTGACAGAATTCAAAATATCCTGAAGTTAAACGTATCATTCTCATTATCATCAGAATCCTCTGTGAGGGCATATAACACTAAAGTCTTTTAATCCTGGTTTTAAATTTAGCTGTAAGAAATCTCATTAACCCTTAAAATTCAAGATTATTTATCATTTCTATTCCATGTGAAAATGTAAAACCTGCAGAATTTTATTCTGAAGTGAATAAGTGACAGAACTTGGTCATGTTTTTGTACATAATGTAATTTGTTAATTGTCATGTTCAACTTGAGAAAACTTGAAGGGAAATTTCTTTAAGCAAAAATATAGAACATTGCAATAGAAGTTCTCTGGGAACTATAGTGTCATTCTGGCATTTTAAGAGTCAATGCAGTCATATCTTAGAAGAGCATTACTGGCATGCCTAATGAGCAGCAAACCTATTCCTTGCAGATGCTTTTCGTCCTCTCCCCCTGAAAAGAGAAATTTATGGTTATTTTTAAGTATTTGATCTTTACTTGCCATCTGGTTTTTTGCCAGCCCAGAATATATAGGTTACAGTGCTGGAATTCCTGCATGAGGACGTTAAGAAAATAATCTCTATGCAATGTCCTCATTCCATGTATCTATAAATAAAATGATTAGTAGGATTTTTAAAGAAACTAGTTTATTGAGAGAGACAGATGGCCAACAATATCAAACAGTTCCCTAATTGTAGACATGGGGGCAAAGACCTGTTCTCCCACCACTAAGGGTTGGGTTGTTGGGTTGTTTTACCTCTGAGCGGCACTTTTTTGCACACCATGTGCTAAATGGCCAGGTCACATGGACCCCGAAGGCTCAGAGAAGGTTGGGGGAGGGTACCCACTGGAACAGCTGTTGGGAGACAGATGGTAACCTCCCGTCAAGGCCATCCAGCGTGTTCTTTAATGTGCACAGGGTATGGCTCTCCCATACATGGGACCACGGCTTAACGTCCCATACGACGGGCGACGACCTTTCCAAGCCCATTGGTGTCCCCTACTGACCGTGAGCAGGGCGGGGAATTTTTGCGGAGATAAATTTCAGCGCTGACCCAGCTGGGACTCGAACCTGGGAACTACAGATTACGAGCCTGGCGCGCTACCGACTGAGCCACCCCCACACCACTAAGGGGGTGGAGGGGTAGTTCAGTCTGTAGTGCACCTGGCTTGTATTCTGCAGTTCCCAGGTCGAGTCCCAGCTGGGCCAGTGTTGAGATTAATCTCTGCAAAACTCGCCTGCAGTCAGTAGGGAACACCAATGGGCTTGGAAAGGCCCCCCAACCGTTGGATGGGACTATTAAGCCATGGCCCTGTGTGTGGGATAGCCATACCCTGTGCACGTTAAAGAACATGCTTGATGGCCTTAATGGGAGGCTACCCCAACAGCTGTTGGGGTGACCTCCCATTAAGCTAGCTCAACTTGATGGGAGGCTACCCCAACAGCTGTTGGGATAGCCTTCCATCAAGTTGAGGTAGCTCTCCCAACATCTGTTCCAGTGGATCCCCTCCCTCCCCTGACCTTCTTTGAGCCTTCAGGGTCCTTGTGACCTGGCCATTTAGCCCATGGTGTGAAAAAAGTGTCCCTCAGAGATAAAACAACCCAATCCCACCACTAAAGGCTTAAGCCACCATTACTGGTTGAAACTTAAGGCACCACCTTTACAAATGGACCTTTGCTAATGCTCACCTGTTGCAATTTTAATTCTGTGGATTGGTTTCTCTTTTGCCATCAGTCACTTTGAACACTTCAAATCCTACTATAGCAGCAGAAGCTTTAACACCAACTAGTGACTTGTGAGTGAGTCAGCCACTTCAGATGAAGTGGACTCTGATATCTTCTGGAACTTCTTATTTCTATAGCTGTATAATGTAACTAATAGAATTTTAAAAACTTAAAGCTGACTAATCATGCAATTGGCAACCATTTGAAATATGGGCAATTTTGCTATTTCTGAATACAGTAGTTCAAACTGAGCACCACTTTTACCTTTTGGAAACCTCATATCTGTATTCCTTATTTTTTAAACATTCAAATTAATACTTATTTGTATTTAAAAAAAAATTGAGAAAAAGTATTAAGCTAGGATATATCTGTAGGGACAAATCAGGTAGCAAACCCTCCAATCCTAAAGTTTAAAAATAGTTGAACCAGCTACTGCAAAAATAATTAACAGAAATATGAGGTGCTTTAGTAATATACTAATACTAGTATTTATTTATTTGAGCAAAAGCTGCCATAATTAGGTTTCCCTAATTTTTACAGATATGTCCAGAACATAGTTTGATATATTTTATCCCTGAAATAGCTGTTTGCTGCAGAGCCCTGATAGGAGCCTGTCAGTTTAATACATAGTGTGATCAAGATGTTCAGTAACTACTGGAAAAAATAATTTTATGCAATGCTCAGGCTCCTGTCAGACCACTGTGGCAAGCAGCTGGTTGAGGGGGTATTTTTTATGGCCGTCCCATGGCCGAGTGGTTAGCGCGCTTGGCTACTGATCTAAGGGACCTGGGTTCGAGCCCCGGGTAAGGCATGGATGTTCGTGTCGTTTTTCTGCTGAGGGCCTGCCATCCACTCAGACCTTCTACTATGGCATATAAACTGACAGGCTCCTGTCAGACCTCTGTGGCAAGCAGCTGCTTGAGGGGGTATTTATTTTATTTATTTTAATATTCTTCAATATAATCTGCAAATACAAACATGTTCCTTTGTGAATGCTTTTTGGTGGTCCATCATGTTTGATTGGATTTCTTGAATCAACTCATTCCTTTCTTGCCCTCTTTCAGTTTTGTGAATAGCTATATTTTTTTATCAGTCAAAAAAGCTATAATTTTTTTATCAGTCAAAAAAATACTGAACAGCAAGTGACGTGATACAATGCATTGCCATGATTAAAAGGCCAACCATTTTGCTATATTTTTTAATCATAGCATCATCTGGACAAACTGTAATGAGTATTTCATGTGTTTCAATGGTTGATTTTTCAAGTTTAAAACAAAATTTCATATTCACATACTGTTTAAATTTCATAATTTTTCAGTACGTGGGATAAATGAGAAAAACGTGTTCACTCAAATCAAATTTCTGCTAGACTGGCACTTCAGAATAACTTAAAACTTGGTATATGCCTGCTCAAAAGATGTCATTGTAAGCCCTAAGCACAATCTTTTAGATTACACTATGCATTAAAAAATTAGATCATTCACCGAGATATTTGATCAAGATATTTGATCAAACCGTGTGTTCCATAGTGAAGGCCTATGAGAATGTAAGACCTGGGTAGAAAGGCAACACATGAAAATAAACATCCATACCTTATTTGCAGCTTGAGCCCATGTAAACAGGGTCCATGTTCCAAAAAATTTCAACTGCACTATGTGAACACATTGAGTTTAAGAAAATAATATTAATTTAATGAAAATGCATTCATTTTTTAAAAATGAAGAAATATACCCCGTCAAGCAGCTGTTTGCCACAGAGGTCTGATAGGAACCCATCAATTTATACATCATAGTAGAAAGTCTTTGAAGATGGTGGGACCTCAGCAGAAAGACAACATCCTTGCTTTATCCTGGACTCAAACCCAGATCCCTTTGATCAGTAGCAAAGCATGAAAACCATTCAGCATAGATGACTCTTTTCATTTATATTGGAAGTTTTAATCATACTTGTATATTTCAGAAAAGGAAATGAAATTATTAATAATTAAGTTCTGTTTTCATTGTTGTAGTTCTTTTGTTTAATATTGATGTCTTGATATGGAATTTAGAACCTGTGTAACAGAGCCTAGTGTTCCATATTTCAGGTTCCAGTGTCGTTGGTCCGTAATGATGGCATCATATACTCAACTGGCTTAACATTTACTTACACACCTGAACCTGGTCCTCGTGCTCATTGCCCAGCTGTTGATGAGGTTCTCCGTCCTGCTGAAGGACACCCACAAGAGGGAGATGATGGAAGAGCACCTCATATGTACTCCAATCCTGATAATCCCATGTGATTATTGTTTATAGTAATCTTAGTTCAAAATATTAATTTTTCATAATGGTTAGCAAATGATATGAAAGTATGAATATACTTGCAATGCCCATTTGTATTGAAATGCAATCTGTTAGAAAAAACAGAATACACAAGAAATGGGTATGAAAATGGCATATTTTGTTAGACTTTTGACCTGAATGTTTTGGCTTTAAAAGAAATAGAAATATTCATCTTCTTTAGAACAACTGGATTTTTCCTATTAGTTTTTATTCTTTACAAATATGTAGATTAACACTTGAGTAGGATTTTGTGACATATATGTTAACTGTTTATGTTTTATTAACATAATATACATTGGTAGTGTTTTACTGGAAATAGCCTGAAGATGGAACTGCGATGTTTGCAGTTTATATACTCTTAATATATGCATATATACATAACAAACACTGGAAAGAATATGAATTTGTGTTTTAGACTGTACATTGTATAATAAATTTTATTTTAGATAGAACTTTTATTTAAATCAAGAATTGTTTATAGCAACTTATATTTTATTTGAAATATGCAAATATGAATTTAGTTATTTGTACTTAGATGTGCTCCAGTAGCTTTGGATGTGAACCTAACTCATGGGATTGTATTATTACTTTTTATTATGAAGAACTTCTAGGGTCTATCTAAAACTTAATATAATGTGACTGCTTGTATTGCAATTTGTTTCAAAATGTAAATTTTGTTTTTAGTTTTTAAAATAACTACAAAAATATTATTCAATTTCATTTATCCAAAAATAGTAATTATAGATGGCATAGAAGCAAATAGTAAATGCAAACATTATTCATGACATCTGTTATTCCATTGTGAAAAAATGTTCTACCTGATTTCAGACTCTCTTTTTTAAGTAATATAATTATCATTCATATATCTGCCTCAATCAAATCTTATGCAGTTAAAATGAAATATCTGGTTATTAGCTGCATTGTGTGCATGCTCTTATACCAGGTAAGGAATTTTTCTTTCGGGTGTTTTTTTACCTGCTGTGCAGTGGTAGGATTCAAATAATTTAACAACTGGTTCAGTGCACTACTGACGAAAAAATAGTTTATTATTTCACATATGTAGTTATACATAAAGAGTTACAAAAATAGACTGTTACAAAAAAAAATTATGAAAGTATTAATAAAAAACGATATCTATGTAATCTAAAAATAAATCTTATTAAAGTATAAAATAAATATAGATAATAAAAGAAACGATAAAACTACGATTTCAAATATTTCCATATTGCTTCTTGATTGGCGTCCTCTTTTACAATTTGCTTCGCTTTCACCAGAGTATCAGCTGTGAGATTAATTCTTAACCACCTTTTTACTATGGGAACGGGATTCCATTCCTTCAGAGGTAGGCCAATTAGACTAATAGTCATTATATTTGTTATATTAGAAACAGTTAAGTGACTTCTCTTATCTGAGCATATTATGTTCATTTTTGAGAAACTCCTTTCTGCTTCTGCAGAACTTACAGCAATTGTTCTGACCATACTTTTAGCTTTTTGAATACTTTCAGGAATTGCATAATTCTGGGAATTTTTAATAACGTTTTGCACAAAATCTTGATAATCATTTACATCAATTTTGTATTTAAAAATTTCATTAAATGTGGGCAATTGTTCTTCAGCTGCTTTCCATGGAACAAGAACTTCTGCAATATTCCAGTAATCTGGCTTCAAAATATTGAGAAATTTAATTTATTGCTGCTTTGAATTTGGTTACAACTTGCTTTTAAATGATCACAGTCCATTAGTCTCTAGTCTCTTCTTCAAATTTATTACTATGTTTTCTAAAAGTCTTTGCCGAGGAAGTCTGACGAATTGATGATTTGTTACAAAATTTTTACTTTTGAAAGTTTCTGAAGTAATTAAATCAACTTTTTTTTCATATGAACCCTTTTCAAGCATTTGAAATGCTTTAATTGATCTTATCACCAGTTTTTCGGTCTTTATTATATCTAAATTTCTTGCCTGTAGCACATTTGAAAGAAGAGAAATTTCATTTAAAATATCAATCATTAATGCCAAATCATTCAAAAAATATATATTTTCAAGACAAGTAGCCATACCCGAGTACTGTTCCATTCGAATAAAAATATTTATGTAGTGCTGGATAAGCATGCCAAACAGCTAGGGCTGATCTTAAACTACGGGCAGCCCATCTTGGTCCTAAAACTCTACCAATCTTTATAATATCAATAGCAAATTGCTCAGATATTTTGGATAATTCAATTTGGTTCTTATTGGACTGATGAAAAATAGTGTATATCTTATCAATAAAGATTTTAAAATGATTAACTTGCTTTATTTCATTTATAGAATTATCTAAAACAAGCTGGAGACAGTGGTTTAAACAGTGCCATATTATTATGTTTGGAAACTGTTTTGTAATTCTCGTGCTCACTCCAGATTTTCTTCCAAGCATAATGCTGACACCATCGGAGCAAAATCCAACTAAATTTTTTTCTAAGTACTTATTAGTAAATCCAACATTATTTAAACTTTCCAACACTGAAGAGCATATTGTTTCTGCATCTTGTTTTTCCAATTCAATTAGTGCAACGAAAATTGTTGGTGGTGTAACTGAATCCTAAACTTTAAAAAAAACTGATGACTGGTTTGCAGGATATGGTTGAAGCTTCATTAGTAATCAAGCATATTTTCAGATTTTTTTTTCAGTTATTTTATTAAATATTTCTTTTCTAATATACTTTGCAATGAAATCTACTATTTTCGCAGCACTTTTACGAGAATGTAATCCAATCCATTTTTAATTTGTAACTCAATCTCATCTATATCTGAAAATGGTTTACATCTTTTTTGCCAGGCTATAAACTGTATTAAATACTCTACAAGTAGTCGTCAATATTTTTCATTCATCATATCTATTGCTTTTGATATGGAATCCGGGTTAAGTTGTTTAAAGTTCTCTACACAAATGTTGTGGGCTTTTGATGAAAAATACTTGTTCATTTTCTTTCTTAGAGAAGCTTGTTGCACTTCTTTATTTTTCCCTGATGGCTCGATTTGAAAGTCTTTCCACTCTTTTGAAACGTGAACAATTTTTTCTCTTATAAAGTCATATTGTGCACAATATTCGCAACCCAACTTTTTGTTTAAAATCACCAATCTGTCATATTTTTCTTTAAAGTTTTTGTATTGTTGCACAGACCAGCATTCAGGAACATCGTTTTCAGTGTTAGAGCTGTTATTGTTTTTTGTTTCAATTATTGGCATGTTACTTTCTTGAAGTTGGGGAGGTGTGATTCTGACTGATTTTTATCATCCGAAACCATGTCAGAAACAACAGATTCCGCTTTTGATTTTTTGCTTTTGATAGAAGATTCCACGTTTGATAGAAGAAATCTATCAAACAACATTGCCTTTTCATCATTTTAAATTTCAGGGTTACTGAAAAAAAGAATAAAAATAAAAATAATGTTTTATTTTATAGTATAAAGAGCACATACAAAAAAAAATTTAAATTTTTACTTACCGGTAAAATTTCCAAATACAAATGAAAAAGGCATAATACAGCTCAGTAACTTGGAACACAATCACTATTTTTTTAATTAAAATTTTATGCAAATCTCACTGAACAAGAAAATTTAGTATACAATACAAACAACGTGATCTAGTGCCCCAGAAGTCTAGACTAATCATACAGAAGAACAGAAGGGTGCCAAAGGCCAAACACGCAAGTGTAAAACAGTAAACATGTTACAGTTACAGCGAGCCAAAGCCCAGTGAAGCGCCAACTGTAACCTTAGTGTCAACTACAGAAATGAAAACAACAAACTTATAATGAAAATTTTATGAAATAACCAAGTAAATACAATTACAAGCATCATTTTAACAACCGGTTCATCGAAATTACAAAACTTTTAGGAAACAATTCTACCGAACCGGTGCAAACCAGCTGAATCCCACTACTGCTTCTGTGCATCAATGTATTTCACGTACTTCATTAACACTAAATTAGTTTTTAAAAAATTTGTTCTTTTATTAAAGGACATAGATATTAGCATTTAACTGTAATGCCCCACAGATAGTTAAATGATTCTATTAAAGCAGCACACAAAATTATCAGGGATAAAGTGATATATTAAGGCCTGTGTAAAAGAAAAAGCTGTGATTCTCTTAAAAAAGACAATTACAGCTAATGAGTAATCCACAATATTAAAGTTGTTAAAGCTTACAAATGTAGTTTTAAAATGTAACAGTGGTTTTTAAACAAAAGAACACCCATGGGAACTTTGCAGGTTTTGTAAGTTAATTGGTGTACTGATAATTTATTTCCAAAATCTGCCTTTTTCTCTGTTATTGTAGAAGTCATCAAAATTTTCCTTTTATGTGTAAAGATACTTTATTATTTCTCACAACTTATAATATCTAATTATAAAGTACTTGGCTAATTCTGAATGCTTCGTTGAATTTGTTTAGAAATAGGAAGTTAAGAAAATGCATAAATCCAGAAAGAGTATTGTTATGAAATAAGGCCATTGCGCACAAGAGAAGAGTTCTTCACAGGCAGCTGTAAAGAACTTTCTTGTGTTTTAACATTTAAGTTGAATATTCCACTGTTTGTTTAAAGCTGCAGTGTCTATTTGACTACAGAGTATATTTTAAACACTGATTTTAATTGCCTCATATGAAAATATTTTAGTTCCTAGTAACTGTTGACACATATTTGAAATTTATTGAATGCTAAAATGTGTTTTATCAGTCCTAGTAGTTTCTTCTTGAAGATATTCGATTTCCAGGAAATTTTCCCTTGTTAGACATCAAGTTAAAAAATGTTTTTGTTACATCCACCAACTATAAAATGCTTGCATATAAATGTTAATTTAATGCCAATTTCTCTGTCTTACCATAAATCTGTCAAACTCAAAAGTTTGCTGACTGTACTGATACTTTCCACTCTTTTTCAAAATTGCACTTGGATCTGAATCAGCCATAATATCACAAGTTCTTTCTAGTGCCCTTTATGCCAAGCACAAGCCAAAATTTCATGATCAAATAGTACAACTTGCTGGCTTTGAAAACTCTGACATCTTTTGGCATCCTTTAATGAACTAAGGAAAAATAGATGACAAATTATTCTTTCTCTAAAATACCCATTATGCAAAGAAATATAGCCAAGTGGCTGATATGTTTCTTCTTGCTCTATTATGATTTATATTTTCTTTAAGATAAATACTTAAATTATATTCTAGCAGTTATTAATTAATACTCGGGCAGTTATTTCCATATAATTGTATTCCAAATGCATTCTTGCACCAAGACATTTTTTTTGTAGTGTATACAGGTATGCTTATGCAAACACATCTATATTTACCATCCATGCAAAATGATTTTGACCTTGTTCCCAGATATCAATGTTACTATATAAAAATTTTTCTTACTAAAATGTTGAATTCATTATCTGAAATAATAATTGTATTGATAATAACATAGCTTTTAATAGGTGTTTCTCAGCATATTTGCATTTATAAAAAAAAATCAAATTGGATTTAGTTGCATTCCATTAATTTCAAATGATTTAATAAAAAAGTTAATTCTAATGCTTAACTAAAGAATTAAATTTCTTAGTCAATTTTCATACAAATCAGCTATCTGTTAGGAAATTGTAAAAATGCAGTGAAAAATGCACTAGTAGTTAGTTCAGAATGAAATTATCTACATTCTTACTAACCAATTTCAGAATATTATTTTATTTTGCATTTGAAAGATCATTTTGATGGAACGAAAGAAAGCCATTTCCATTAATTTTCTTCGTGGTTCTGTATTCATGATTTTTTTTTTCTTGAGAAAAATGGTTTGAAGTAATTAATTAGCATGAAAGCTGTAAATGTTTCCCATGCATGTACCATACATTTTAGTCTAAAATCATAATTACATTATATGCATTTTAATCCTTTTTTAAAATTGATTTCATAAGCACTAAATCAGCCAAATAATGTATATAGCAATACCTTCCAGATCATACTAGTAAATTTTAATGTAAACATCTGAATGCGATTTGTTAACCTTCACTTATTTCTATGAACTACAATATATATAAATATTATATCTTTATTATTTTGTATTTATATATTAATGGGGATTAAAGGTGCATGCATTAGCTTCAATGGGTGATGTAGAAACACCTTTTTTTAATTGGGAAATATCAAGGTGAAAAAGAGGATAACATAGACTGCTCTGTGGTATGATCTAAAATGTTAAACTGTAAATTTCTTGCTTTTTTCATTGCTATTTTATATTTTGAATAATATAAAATATTATAAATTTATATTGTATTTTATATAATATAAATTTATATAATATAAAATATATTTTGTAAAATATATTTTACAAATCTTTAGAGTGTATAATTTATTTTACTTTCTAAATCTTTGCACAAGATATCACAAAATTTGCATGTAAAATTAGTGCAATGTAATTTATAAAAAATGAATATAGTTATTTTCTGGCAATACAAAGTATTAGTTGCATATAGCAATTGTGTGTTTTGACAATTTGACCATTCACTCTTGTGAAGGAAATTAAAATTAATGAACTAAAATTGAAATATGAAATACACTTTAACACATTTTGAGTAAGAGATTTACCTAGAATGCTTTTTTATGTGATTTACATTACAGTCATAATGTGTGCAATTATGTGCTCAAATGTGTGTGTGGCATCTTAAGAAATATAAACATGCAGCTTAGTGTAACTAAAAACAAAGTGAAATTTATAATTTTCTACATTTAGGAATAAGGTTGTTCACCCTATGCTTTAAAAAGCTTGATTGTTTGTCTATGACATTTGGCTAAAACATAACAATTTTCTTCATCCAAGTGAAAATGATAAGTCTATACAAATGAACATGTGCTTTGTTTTATGCATTTCTCTCCGCTCCCAATTCTCTGAAAAAAAATTCTCTGACAAATAACTCTGCTGACTTCAGTATTTTGTTTTTGAATTACTAATAAAAGAAAAGTACCATAATCTCTTGAGCATAAGTCGACCCCTAGTTTTGAGTTTTGGGAAGACAGAAATGTATTGACCATGTATAAATCTATTGGAAAATTTGCTTTGAGAGCCTGAATTTATTATACAAAACACTATACAACATAAATTGGTAGTGATTAGATATGCAATCATCTATGTGTTGCACTTACTCTATAAAGAAAATGAGGCCAAGGTGGATTTTTTCTGGTAACATTAAAAAATTATTCAGCAAATTGTTTTCAATTATTAACTTAAAATTTTGTTCTGTATGTAGAAACTTTAACATACATATAAAATGTAACTCGCATACATTTTGATTTTGAAATCATCCAACATTTCTCAACATATATTCAAGTATCTATAGTAAATATCCATTTGGACAGCTCTGATCTGATAAATTCTTAGAAGTTTGTTGAATCTGAAGTAATATGTAATCTTGTTAATAATCTTTGAAGCCATCCTAAATATAATTGTAAATGGTGGCCTTTGTTTTTTAGAAACTGGATAGCGATTTTGTTAAATTTTGTTATTAGTGAATTATGATATATATTCACATACTTTAAACAGTATAAAATCCTAATGTTCTTTGACACATTTTACAATACCAACTTTTGGGAAATAATTGTATAAATAATATCTGGATAATTCTAAAGTCACTAAAAGTACACTGGTTTCCATAAATTAAGGAAAATCCCTATGTTAAGTCAATGGGAAGCTAACATCAAAGCTCTATAACTTCTAAAGTAAGTTTTTGTGTTTTGAAAAATGTGATTGCAGATAAAGATCTCAATCATATAAATCAGTATCCGATTTTCAACAATATTCGTTCAGTATTTAATGAGTTATGGAAATTTGAATATTTAACAACAGCAATGTCAGGCTTAAGAAACTTATACAAAACTGAAGAATAGTGAATGAATTCTTTCACAAAGTTCTAAAATACAGACTTACTTTATTAAACACTTTGATACAATACTTATTACTAAGTTTTAATTAACTTCTGAAGTCAATTTTTGTGGCTGACATTGTTATCGCTAAATACAAACTTCCATAAATTAATAACAACGAATTAATTAAATACTGAACGAATATTGTTGAAAATCGAGTAGTGATATATTTGATTGAGATCTTTATCTGCAATCATATTTTTCAAAACAAAAAAAAACTTATTTTAGAAGTTATAGAGCTTTGATGTTAGCTTCCCATTGACGTAACATAGGGATTTTTTTTAATTTATGGAAACCAGTGTATTTAATTATAGTAATACCACATTTTACCACATTTTACACAATTAACATATTTAATAGAAACAAAAATGTGGTTAAGTAAAACATCACAATGTTGTTATCACTCTCAAACATATTTTCTAGTAATACTAATGAGTATGACAGACTTCATAAAAACAGCAACAAAAGTAAAAACTTCTTCTTATGCCTTGTGTATGAGGCTTGTATAGTGCCTTTTCTCAATCTTTGACTTATAGCAATATATTACCATACTTATTGCAATAACATAATTGCAAGATTCTTCACTTCTGTTAAGAAATATAATATTTTATGTTTATATGAGGCTGGCCCTTATATCCTCATTGTGAATTGGTGTGTTTCAGTTTTCTGGAAATATGTAAGAATGTGGCATTGTGCTTTAAATCATGTAAATAGAATGTTCCACAAAATATTTTACTTGAAAGACATGCAGTTGAGGTTAATTAGTAAGAATTTAGTTTTACGTTACTAAAATAAATTTTTTTCTTTATGTTTGAGGTGTTTTATGTTATCATTTAACATTTTGTAAAGTTGAAAACTTTAAATTAATATGTACTTCTTAATACTATTTAAGTTAACATTAAGTTGGTTCATTATAGTTCATAATTTCAGATTTTTTTGTTTATATGTTTGTGTTTTATTGTCTGGAATGTGCACACTCTTGCAGCAATATACTGCTATCCCAAACTGCTTTACCTTATTTGCATCACCAAGGAGAAAGGTTGAATTTTTATACTATTTCTTTTAAGATAAGAATTAAAAAAGCCACAAGTCTTGTATTTTGAAGGCTTTAAAAGAATTTGCAGTAAGTGTTGTAATAGAAAATATTCCCCAAAATTTATTTTTGCTTTTATTTTTATTCTCTCATGAAAAAACTTAAAATTTAGTACAGTTTTTAGAGAAAAATGGGATAATATAGATATATTATTATGTTTCAGTGATATGTAATTAGAATGCATTTTTTTAATAAATGTTTAAGTTTTTATATTTGTATATTAGTACTCTACTAACTATCCTCTGAAGATCAAAATTGAATTTTTGATGTGTGTCTTCCATATAAAAAAATTCATCAAAAATTTCATAAATTTGTGAAAATGTGCAGTTAAGGCTAGGTTTGATAAAGCAAAAACGAGATTTTAATTATTTAATTTTATAGGTAAATTAATGTGAAAGATAATGAGTTAGGGTATCGGGCTATTTTAAAGTGCTGTTCAGATCACTTTATGTAGTTCTCAAAATTCATATTTTGTCAGTTTCATTTTTCCATCATTTGGCAACAGCAAAATAATGAATATTTAAATATAAGCAAATGTACATTAACTCTTTCTTTGATGTCATTACTAAAGGTAAGCAGAAACCTATTTTGAAGTTTTTAATGATCATGCTGATCACATCACCTATTTCATTTTTTTGCAATTTGTGTATGTTTGGGGGAGTGGCTGACTTCTATGCTATATAAGACAAAGTGGGTTAATGTTTCATTTGATTAAGCTCAGATAACATCTTATAATTAATGTAGCTTCACATCAATAGATAATTTCTCAAAAAAAAAGCCAATATTTTCAAATTTAACTATGGCTGGAAGCTAAAGATGTAAAGAAGGGAGGAGAAATCAGAAATTTTGGGAGACAATAAATGGATTGAAAAGAGACAATTGGGGATTTTGGGAAAATTCTCCTGAAATTGTAAATGTAGTTCAAAATAAATATTTTTTATATACATTTGAACCCTTTGAGTGCTTGTTGAGATACACACCATCTGTACATGGCCTTCGTAATTGTTATTGAAATTGGTAATAGTTTCAACTCTGGTCTATCTATCTACACCATCTTTTGATTTTAAAAGAAATGATGTATGAAATACAGAGGACTGATCGTGGCAATTTTGCAGAGTTTCCTAGCTTCTAAATGTACATTCTATATCTGTTTAAAATATAAATCATCTTAGTCTAAAAAATTCCATAGGTGAATAGTCAAATCTTTGGATTGAATGGCAGTTCTGTTACCAGGTCTTGAAGAATTGCATTCTTCACCATCCAGAAGTGGTACTCACACACTTAATATGTACTGTAAAAATGATGTACTAAAACTTTTAAAACCAAATGAAACTTGATGGTATAACTTTCTGCATGTTTCATTATAAACGATGCCTTCTTCAAAATCTTTGCCATGGATAGAAACTAAATTTTTGCCCCTGGCAAACATTCTAAAGAAGGCAGATTGATGCTGAAAATGTAGAATGTTATGCCATCAAGTTTTTAAAAGCTTTAGATCATTTTTACAGTATGCCATTTATGGTATCATTTTTACAGCACAATTGAATGAACTGTGAAGGATAATGTACCCACAGAATGGAATTCTTTAATAAGACCTGGTAACAACCACCAATGTGACCTGCCACCCAGTGCAAAAGTTTGACTATTCACCTATGGAACTTTTAAAAATTTTTAGACTAAGATGATTATATTTTAAGCAGATATTGAGTGTACATTTAGAAACTAGAACTGATAAACTGTGATTTAAATATGAATAAAGTTTCCTAGCATTGATTTATTGATCCTAGCACTCTAAGGGTTAATTAGTAAAAGTCATAAGATATGCCACCTTGAAAGCCATTGTAATATATACCTGCCAATTTCTGTTCAAATTAAGGAGATTGTTTGTTTGAATTTGCACAAGTCATCAAACACTTGTTCTACATAAGGATATGGTTCGCAACATTCATTGTAGCTGCTGCACTTTCAGTTTATTAATAATTCTTACAGAAAGAAAATAG
This sequence comes from Ryuthela nishihirai, assembly GCA_038380435.1. NCBI lineage: Eukaryota > Metazoa > Arthropoda > Arachnida > Araneae > Heptathelidae > Ryuthela > Ryuthela nishihirai. The sequence continues at coordinate 63,740,398 of JAWZYU010000019.1, read as the reverse complement.
AAGATATCGAAAATATACTCTTTCATAATTAAATAAGCTTCAGACAATCCAGAATAGTCACCACTAGCATAAATGAGTAGTTTTCTTGGTAATGATGTGGTTATTTTTGTGCTTCACGGAACTGCTTTATGGAATATACTAGAAGTCAGTCGATGCCAAAGGCACCTCCCGTTTTCTAGCCATTCACTCTGACACCTATTTGACCTTGAATATAACACCAGATTGAAAAATTTCTCTTATTTCCAAGATCTACGATTCAAAATATCCCCAGGACCAATTTTTAGCCCTTTAACACCAGTATATCTATATTTGACCTTGAAGGACCCACTGCATACAAACTTTTACATTTCTGAGATTTACAACCCAAAATACCCCATCAATTCTTAGTTCTCTAGCTGTGATATGATGACTGAGATCTAAATTTGGCCTTTGACCTCAAAACCTCCAAATCTGAAATTTTATAACGTTTCTGACATTTACAACCCAAAACACCTTCAGACACCAATTTTCGTGTTTTTAGCCCTCATAGATCATGATTTTACTTTTATGTGATCACCATTTGACCTTGATGGGCATGTTGGATGTCAAATTTCGAATATTTCCCAAGAGCTCAGTTTATCCCCAGGTGCAAATTTTCAGAGCTTTACCATTTCTGCATCATAGTCCAGCATGATCCCCTGTCAGCCATCAATCGGTCACTCAATCACTTACAATGGTCTATTATATATTAGATGCAATGAATGAGTTGTAAGTTATGCTAGGGTCACCAGAGAAAATATGGGCAACTTTGGAGAAAACTTGTAATTTATTGCATAGAAGGCTTATTAAGGAAGAAATTTCTAAGTTGGTTAATCAGCAGCTAAATTTGTTTTTGTAGGGACAGATGGATGAGGATTATTTGTTTAGAGAATATTTAATCACTTTAAAAAACGAGAAAATGATTCCAAAATGAGACAATGGTTCCTAAAGTAACCTACTTCAAAAATTGTCTCAGGAATTTATAAATTTTTTAGCTATTTTTACTGCTTGGTTCATATTAATGAATATTATCATTTAGTGCACAAGTTGTATATTGATGTAATGTTAGTATGTATACTTAATATAAGTAAATTATGTTAATAATTTTGCTGCTCATGGTAGAAATTTTATTAATTCTCAATATTCCTTTTTCTTCACAATTTTTTTTTCTTTTCAGAATTCTCAGGAATTTTTCATTTCTAACAGAAGTTAAGGTTTTGTGATATACCTTTTAAACAGGTTTTAAAAATGAGCAACTCCAAAGCTTTTTAAAATAGCCCCTGCATAGTAAGTATTATTCGGTGGGATACTGAAAAAGTTAATTTCTTGAATAGGGCAGAATAATAAATAAAACAATAGAAAACAGTTAAAATATTAGAATTAATGTTGATCAAAGGTAATATTTTGTAGATTCCTACACAAAGATTCATAATGTAATGGGAAGAACAAAGCTATTCAAGATGTATGGAATTGTTGGTTTTCAAATTCTTGGCAACAACTTATAGTCTCTTTTGAATTATTATTTAGAATTTTATACTTTTTTTTTTAAACTTAATAAATACATCACTAAATGTTATTCTTCTCCAGAATCATATCTTAGATCTCTTCTCCTTGAGAATGAGGGGCTCCAATCCAGATCTTTGAAATTCTGCTAGTACTGTTCACTGACTCAAAAACTGAATGTTACCTCCCACATCACTGAGATAGGTAGTAAACAAAATGTCAGGCAAAGTAACATATGCCTGACACCCTTTGTTTACTGTTTGATGTATCTTTAAAAATTTACATAGTGAGAACTAAATATTAAATTTCATGCTGTTTTTGACATGTTTGGCTTCCAAATGTGTAGCAAAACAATACATGAAGCAGAATGTTTGTTGTGAGCAGTAAGGTACACGTAGTTCATAATATGTTCCTTTAGTGCATGAGCTCCACTATAAACAGGTAGTGCTGCTACATCTATTTAAGAAGAAGCTAGAATAAATTAATATTTCTCAGTGAAGAATTTGCTTTTCTAGTAATGTATATGTACAAGGATTAAGTCTTTAAGATCTTATTTTGATTTAATATTTTCTGTAATTTTTGGCAGATGAGATATGACCAGTGCAAAACTGATACAACTGATGAATAATAGTTCTGTGTTGAGAGGAAAGAAACCAAATTAGGTAAAAGATGGCAAATACTTCTCTAATTTCGAATTGTTAAAAGGCAAGCTAATTGGAGTCAATTTTCTTGTGAAAGCTTTACATTTTAAAAAGAATAGAATAAAAAGAATATAAAACAATAGAATAATCTAAAATTATAATTTTATATATATATAATGTCCACACACATATATATATATGAATTATACAATATATATATTCATTATTAAAATAATGTAAAAGTTAGCTTTATTTGCTACAACCCAGAAAAAAAATTAAAGCAAATAATGAGAATATAGTCAAAGTACAGAATTTAGGTTTTATTTGCTTCTAGCATAGAGCAAAACTTGAAGTGTTCATGCACATTCCAAGATATAGCTTCAGAAATAATGATATTTATTGCTTTTTACCAGTATACCATTGCAATGAATTGGTGCTATTCACTTAAGTGCAATATTAAATGGAATGCTTCAACGATCATTTTCAATCAAACAGTTCACTTCAATGACTTGGTACCCAAGCAATTTTTCTGTGCTAAATATCAACAGATTGAGCATCTTATTCTCTGGTTACCAAAAAATTGAAGTAGGAGTATTTATTTTAAAAGTATTAACCTACAAAACTATAATTCCTTTTTTTTTATAAATGCAGTCACTTAGTTGCATCAGGCGACCAAAATGCTGGCTATCATTACATTAGTTTTTTATTTGAATAAAGTATCGATTGTGATTAGACGACTGGTGACCATGTCTAAACAACTTTTGGTCATCTGAACATTTGTGTAATTATCTTGTAGTAGCCCAAATAATTCCTTTACCCAATATGAAACGAAGCTGATCGCAATACCATTTAATCAGATTTTAAAATGGTTTGTTTTATATTGCTTTTCTCTCAATATTTTGTTAAGAAACACAAGTGGTACTGTGTGTGTGTGCGCGCGCGCACACATCGTTTTTTTTGTAAATTTAATGATTACAATTATTAGGGGAAAACAAACTTAAGCTTCCTGAATTTGCATTCAGCAAAAAGAGTTTGAATATTTATGTCGGGAGAAACAATATTGAAGACAGTCTGCAGAACACATGGTTATCTGCATGTAAGAGTAGGTTTTGTTGCAATGCATGTGACAAAACGTGGGAAATTGTCAGAAAATATATTTCTCTCGGAATTTAATAACTTGTGATGGACTTAAAAAGAACCTGCCAAATGATTCCACCTGAAACTGAAAGTTGACACTTTTTGAACATATCCTGTTCGAATTACATTGAGATAACTTTTATACTGAATTGTTCGTTGAAAGAATTGCAAAAAGAAAAGCTCCACACGAATAAAATGTCTGACAGTGTGAACGACTAAAACTCTTTGACATGAAGTAATTAAAGAGCAGATGACACAGGCTTGCTGATCAAATCGCACAATATAATGTTTTTGGCAGTTTGTAAAAATGCTGAACCAACCAGAACAATGATAGAGTTGGGTTAATTCTTTTCTATTCCTTATTCGCGACAGGAAAGGCAGTGTAAAGTAATATCTTCACATATTTTGTGGTAGTTTTACAGACTAATGCACGTTTAAATATAGTCTCATTTACATAAGTAAGCACTTGTATATATTTCACATATCTTAACTGTTTCCATTTCTGTGAGCGAGTGTATTTCACCGATGTATGTACATATTTCTAATCCAAGGTTCCATAAATTGTTGTGACATCAGCTGCTAAGTTTGCAACTTGTATATAATGTTTCTGTCACATTTCAGCTGTTTTTTTCGATGCACTGTATATTATATAAAAATGCCATCAAATAATTCTTCCTGACCAGAGGCAAGAGAGATAATATGGTCTATTCATTTATTTCCAAATCATTTGGTCTTTTAGTATCATCGAAAATTCTAATCATGTAACTTGGTATGAAAATCAAACTTCTTTATAAATAAACTTATTTTACTATCTCACACTGTTTCTTGTTCCATTGCCAATTTTTTTATTCGTAAAAGTGTAAATGCTTCGAGCATCAACGAGTTCATAAATCGTTAGAGTTTTTCGAAAATTAAAGAGGCTTATACTGAAGAAAATAGCCACAACCTTGTTAGTTTATTTTAGTTGTGGATGAAGCATAAATTTTTTCTTAGCTAAAGTGGCGAAATAGTATTTTAGGTACCTACTTGTAAATGTAGAATGTGATACATTCATGAGAGACTGGCTTGATTTACCACACCATAGTAAGTAATAAATAATTGAAGTATTTTTGTTCTGCCATCGCTATTTACCTACTGCACAGAAAAATAAAGGAACTAAGAATCGATTACGAGGATTCTCAAATTTTATCCCGAACTTAGGTAGTCAGCTAATGGGCTAAACTTTGATTTGTTTGTCATATAGGAAATGTAGTTATGAACAGTGTGGCTACAGACTTGAGAGGAAAAGAGATAGACGTAGAATAAGGTGAGTGGGCAAATGTCGAACAGCATCGTATTGGAATTGGCCTGCATTGATCAGATGAAACATCTCTTGCTCAGGATGGACGTATTTGAAGAACTAAATTCCAATCTTGCTCAATCTTTTTACCCATGACTACTTCAGAATTGCGCAGGAAGCAGTCAGAGTGGGAATATTACGTAAAATCCATTGGTACAGATATTTCCTGTAAAGTTTATTTTTGTAGAAATATAGAATAGCATGGTAAGGCTAAGGCATTGCTTAGCTTTAATGCATGGAAGTGAAACTTGTTTATGTTGGATGCATCTGTAGTGTGCAATAAAAACGAATTGTGTAACAATAATGATAATTTTAGGTATTTCATTTAATAGCTGAAATCAGTCACTGAAGTATTAAAGTGTTTGAAGACGAGATCAAGACAAAGATTTCAAATATGAGGGCGCAGTGTAATAATCGTGGTAATTTAAAATAATCATTGTCGCTTTTTGAATCAGGTGATAAGGTTGGTTGGGTGTATTATGATCTGACAAGGTTAATTGGAATTTTTATGAGTTGGCAAAGATGAAGATATAACGCAATGCTTAAATAATATTAATAAATACTAATGAAATACTTGTTGCAACAGTTAATGTAGGGGGCCCCAAAATTTGGTCTGTGCCCAGCTCCTCAAAATATGTCAATTTATCTGATTTTTTTCCCCATAGTTGTGGTCAACACGTATTAGGCATTTTAACGTATATGCCATAACTGGCAGAGTGGCTAGGAAGTTAGCTACTGTTCCAGCTGGCAAATTTTGTGTGTTGTGTTAACAGGTAGAAACAGTGGTAGCAATGACTTCGGCCTTAGTAGAGCAGGTCCTTGTATGAGAAGTACAGGCCCTTCTCTGCAAAATGAAAAAGAAATTTGAGGTGAGCTTCCAGAATATATCATCAGGATTGTACCAGCACTTATGGCTACAATTTTTTTAACTTTTGAATTTTACAAGTAAACATCTAACTTTACTTATGCCTCGTGTAAAACGTATGAAATTATTCATTAAAAAAAATCTGAAGTTATTTCGTGTAGAAAATTCGTGTCCCTCTGTATAATTGGCTGTCTTCAAGCATTTAGGAGATTGGTGATAATTAGATTTACAGGGGCGCGCGAAATTTTTTTGCAGAATAATTTTGACTCCTGAAGAGTTTAGTGACTTTTTCTCGCTTTTCAAACTAACTCCTGAACGAGGAACAGATTTTTCATAGAAAAAGAATTTGGGAAAATGATAATATAACTGCTCTGATACTTAAGTCTGTCTTATATTTGAGAGCTCACCTTAAATGATAACATGAGGTTATTACAACCATAATTCCTCGAGAAAAAAAACCGTAGTAGCTAGGAGTTGAATTCTTGTATATCAGATAGAACAAATGACACGGAAAGTATCATATACAAAGAGTAAGATTTCTTTTATCCTATTGTACAAAAAAAAAATTCCCTTAACTAGAGTTTTCACTACCCCACCTTAGACCAATACTATGAAAATTATCAAAAAAATTTAGTAGAGAACCATATTTCCCAATTCCAAACTCCCAAAACGGTCAACCATTGAAAGAAATGATATAAAAAATCGCAGAACTAAAAATTCGAAGCCAACTTTTGCAGTTAAAATCTCTGGTAACTTCCGTTCTGATCTATGTGAGAAAGAGAACACCGATGGCTTCAGGGATAACCAATAGCATGCCTTACGTGTTACTGGAAAGTGGGTTCGAATCCCACTCATACCAAAACAAAATTTTTTCAGCTATTTCACGAGTTCCATGTCTATAGGACATCTGTGGTATTTTACTAGTAAATCATTTTAGTTAACGTTAAGTATTAATGTAAATTACTTTTGCCTTTTTCTTGCCACCTTTGTCATTTCATTTTGACAAGATCAGAAGTATTTAAAATAGGTACATTGTAACATGGGAAGGCATAAAAATTTATTTTCTTTCAGAGTTTCGTGAAAATCCAATTTTGTTTGAATGCGACATAAATCTATCCTATGTGTGCTTTGTTTCAAATAATAAAAAGTGGCTTAATTTTTTGTTGTTTAGACCCTTAACCGCTGAACCTGAGAATCACCAATAAATAACATAATGCTCTTTCAGTTTAGTTTAAACCTCTATGAAACATTTGGCCGATCCCAAGCTCTGCCCTTCTCAGCATTAGGTAATATTTTTTGTAAGGTAATCACTATAGCATGCGAGTGTTACGGCTGTGGCAAGTTTAAGTGCCACATTGAATTAGTAGCTCCAATAACTCCCACTCGGATTTCTGTAAGAAAGCTGGCATCGATGGATTTAGAAAGGCTGCTGCCCCTCGGATGTTAAATGTCGTTTCTCCTTGTGCAGGATCCACGAGAAGCGTAATTAAAAAAAGGCACCTCCTCTACACGTTGGATGGTCATTACGGGAGGATTCCATCCGTTTCCCAACTGTTGTTTCAGTGGGACTCCTCTCCCAAATTTCTCGGAGCCTTCGGGATCCTTGTGACCCATTTTGAGCAAAAAGTGCTGCTAAGAGGTAAAACAGCTCAGCCCGCCCAACCGTGAATTTAAGGGATCCTTGTGATGTAGCCATTTAGCCCATAGTCTGCACAGAAGTGCTATTCAGAGGTCAAACCCACCTAGACCCAATAAACACAGCTTGAACGAGGATAATTCTGTAATGAAATTTATGGTTAGAGTTATTTACATGTATTTTGGGTCATATGACAAGCATATAAGAAAACTAAAATGTGGGGATTGTTTCGAATACAAAATATATAGTTAATGGGGGGGGGGATGTGGCCCTTCCTCTCCCACTAATGTAAGCTTGACAATGTTGATTCATGACCTCGATAGGATGATCCAGGAAATGCGAGGGTAATAAAGTCAACTGAGCAATAAGAGGAGCCATGGAGGGGTTGAAGGGTGGCAATATGTCTCGCAAGTGTTGGATATTTTTACCTCTGAGAGGCAGTTTTTAGCACACAATGGCTAAATGGCCAGATCACAAAGATCCGGAGAAGGTTGCGGGAGGGGACCCACTGGAACAGCTGTTGGGAGACATGGTAGCCTCCCGTGAAGGCCATCCAGCATGTTTAACGAGCACAGGGTATGGTTTTACCACACGGGACCACGGCTTAATGTTTCATCTAATGGATTTTCCAAGACCACTGGTGTCCCTTACAGTAGGCAGGGTAGTAAAGGAGACCCACTAGACACCTGTTAAATAACATGAAGCCTTCCGTCAAGTCATCTAGCATGTTCTTTAACGTGCACAGGGTATGAATATCCGGAATGGGCCATCAATTAATGTTCCATTTAGTGGACAATGGCCTTTCCAAGCCAAACTGTCTCCCCTTTATGACAGTGAGCAGAAATAAATCTCGACACTGGGACAACCTGGGAACTGCAGATTACAAGCCTGGCACACTACTGGCTGAGACCCCTAGCCAGGGCATATCATAGATATTCTATGAGGTTGAAATCTGGAGAGAATGCAGGTCACTCCATTCATTGAATACCTTTCTTAAGATATCGGTCTACTCGGTGTGGATGAGAATTATCGTTCATTAGAGTGAAAGGCTTCCCGTATCAGCATATAGCAATCGATGATCTCATCCTGATATTTCGGAGCGTTCGTTACCACCATCAAGCATTTGAAGGTTGGTACAGCTACCCAAAGAAAACTTGGCAGACACAATCTTATCTCAACCACCAAATGCAGATCTCATCAGTATCAAGAACATAGAACTACCCTGATTGAAAATCTACTACAGAAACTTACTTTGCGAGATTTATTTGGTCATCAGGCGAACGAATCTTCTTCCACCTGTGCCAATCTCGTTCTGATATTGGCTTGAACCAAAATTTAAACTGTATTACCACTTTATACTTTTTTTTATATATAAAAAGAATAGAGTAACTTGGCCGAAATTTCCTGTCATCAGTTGTAGAGGGAATTGTTCAGTCAGTCAGGATGGCATTTTTTCAAGATGAGATACCGAAATATTTGTCGCAAGACAAGTATCCTCCATCGTGTGATGTTAACAAACATCTTTCAAAAGAAGACAATGGCTCGAAACTGATCATTGAACTTTCAATGCTTCGTGTTTATTTTTAACATTAGAGTTATTTACATGTATTTTGGGTCCTATGACAAGCATATAAGAAAATGATGACAAGCATATAAGTTACGTGTTATTGTTACGTGTTCTTTACCTTTTTTTCCGTACCTACATGATAATGCTCCTACAAATGCATTTATTTCCCTTATTTTGACGCTCTTTGTATTGCATACGGATTATTCGCCTTTTCAGTTTACGGGTTTCTTCCGTATAAATAGGACAGCTGAAGTTTTTTCTTTAACAGGTTTTAAAAGAAAATCGGTGGTGATTGCCATTAGATTTTTTTTTTCAGAGTTTACTTTTAATTGGACAAATGTACGAAGGTCACTCAAAAAATAATGATCCATTTTTTATAGACTATTTTAGAGCATTGTTACTTGCATAGTGTACAGGTACATCCTTCCAACTTCTTTTTATTATAATTAAATCGCCTTCCTACAGGTGGTGCTGCTATCAAGTATCATCTGTATTAATCAAGCATGGCAGCCACAATAGACATCGGTGAAAAGTAATGATATTAATGAGTTCTTAGTGTGTGAGAAGGAGACTGTTCGAAACATCCACAGTCAACTTCAGAATGTGTGTGGGGTCGTTGCTGTTGACCTCAGCTCAATTGATCGGTGAACCAAGCAGACATCTGCAAAAGATCGACACCAACCTTTCAGAACTGCATTACCCTGAAGACTTACAGACTCATTCTGAGATGGCACAAGACAGTTGAGCGTGACAGTGATCATAAAGGGAATTCTAAGATGATCTATCTACGTATATACTGTACAAGTAACAAAGCTGTAGAATAAATATTGATCTGTAAAAAGAATTGTGGAATATTGCTTTCTGAGTGACCTTCGTATTCAAGGCTGGTTTTATATATTTTTGCAAAAGAAAAAGCTTTTTCTAAACTAAATCACCAAAAGTCAGTCTTTCAGATTGCTACAACCATACAATTTCCTTTTCAACTGAAAATAATGAAACAAGGTAAAAGGAATATTTTCTACTGTCGTTAGCCCTGAAATTAAAAAAATATTTTCATGTGTATTATTAAAATGCGCAATTTGTAAACTTTATGCTTTTGCGCACTCCCCTCGGATAAAAAATTGTTTGCATTTTTTTACCATCCTTGTGGTCAAAAACTTGCTGAGAGCTCTTTTTATGAATCTATCGCTAAAGAGAATTTCGGTTTCTGCAACAGTGAAAGCGATTCTAGCTGAGCATCTTAAACATTCATTCTTCTATATATATACATATGTTAATCAGGAATCGTTTGTCACGATGTAAGGATTTATCACGGGGCAAGATTATTTTTAGCACGTTAACTTTATTAGGAAGAAAGAATTCGTGATTGCGTGCCATAATAGAGACCAATGTTATTTCCGACCTTAACAGGAGTCCGACGTGTGTCTCTAGTGTCGGGCGAATACCCTGACATCGATTTTGCTTGGGCTGATGATGCAGCGTTGGTCTTCTGTGACTGGCTCCGTCTTTGACGTGTTCTCGTGATAGTAACCAACATCTCGAACAAAAAAAGGGGGGGGGGGGAGAAGACGTTCATGCTGTAACTGTATCTGCTAATCATTGTACCCAAAAGGGAAACATTTTAGTTTTTTTTGTGTACAGGCTTATTAGAGATGGCGCTTACTTTACAACACTTGTCACACAACTCGAAATCTCTTTATGGTTGAGGGAAGGTAGGAAAGTGGATTTAATGATTCAGGTTTCAAGTTGTAGGGTTCGAATCCTTCGATGCAGTTGGGAAACAAATGTCACACAATGCAGAAGTATCGATGGTAGAACGAAAATTATAGGAATTGCTTAAACAGTTAACGATTAAGTTTTGAAGCTGCGAAATTGTGGTTCGAGTCTTTTGACACACCTAATTGAATACAGTTGGAATTGTTTCTAAACTGGACACGTATAAAGCAGTTTTATTACATTATTTAAGATGTCTAAAATGAAATAAGATTTAAGGCCAAAATTCTAATTTGTCTTTTGAAGTCGTTCAGATATGTTCTTCGAACATTAAAGGGAGAATTTGGAATCGGAAAGGCTTATTTTCCATGCCGAGCTTTAAATTGCTTTAAAATGTTTTTCTAAATTGCTCTGCTACAAAACAGGCTTTAACACTGCCTAAGCATTGAAATCTTCATGATGTTGGTCGTATGTAGTTTCACGATTTTGACAATCTGACCGATAAATACGGATTAATGATTTCCTTCGTGTAAAATAAAACTACTTTTAAAAAAGAGTATAGCGACAAAATTTTCTTAAGGTAGAAATTAATTGAACTTTTTCATTTACGTTTCAACCTACTTCTCATATAATTTTATGAAAACATTTTGTTTTTCATAATTATAACTCTTAATTTCCTTTGCATTTACATATACAGAGTTGATCATAGCAAGCTCTAAGAGCTTGACTGTAAGTGTAAGAACAAATGCTACATACATACTCGGATGCCAAATTGTTACATATAATACGGATGCCAAATTGAATTCTTTTAAAATCAGATGTCTTTAGTGACAAAAAACGTGTTTAATGTGGGGCGGGGGTGGCTCAGTCGGTAGCGCGCCAGGCTCGTAATCTGTAGTTCCCAGGTTCGAGTCCCAGCTGGGTAAGTGCCCAAGATCATTAGGGGACACCAATGGGTTTGGAAAGGCCTCCGTCCGTCGGATGGGACCTTAAGCCGTGGCCCCGTGTGTGGGAGAGCCATATCCTGTGCACGTTAAAGAACACGCTGGATGGCCTTGACGGGAGGCTACCATCTGTCTCCCCACAGCTGTTCCAGTGAGTCCCCTTCCCCAACCTTCTCTGAGCCTTCGGGGTCCATGTGACCTGACCATTTAGCCCATGGTGTGCAAAAAAGTGCCGCTCAGAGGTAAAACAACCCAACCCAACCCTAATGTGAGCAAAATTTACCGTTACGAGGTAAAACAATCTAATATATAAAAATCTTATTTTGAAGGTTACCCGAATTTCGACCATGGCGTTTCATTGTCACTTCCCTCCATAACCATTTCGGGTCAAATGACTTAGAGAAAATGAGAGGGCGATCAGTGTTAATGGAGAAGATCAGAGCACAAACCTACGAGACGAAGATTACGTAATACAAGTGCAATTTGGGAACTGTAGATTACGAGTCTGGCACGCTCCTACTCAGCTAAACCCTCCCCCCACCCAAAATGAAACAAGTTCCATGCTAACATTATAAAATAAATGAAATATAGAAGTCATTCAACAGGAAAAGTAACTGGAATCTTTTCAGTAGGTGAAATAAACCTCGTGGAAATGCACACATAAGAAATTGCATAGGAAAGTCACATAAAAAACACAAAATTTTCCTTTGAAAATGAGCATTTTGTATTCGCCAGAGGTGATTGCACTTTCTACTTTTCATTTTGTTTTTCCTCTCTCGTTAATATCTGTTTATGTGTTTTGACTCCTCCCGGGATCTTCTACCATCTCCACGAAAATTTTCTATCGATACAGGCATACTTATGCAAAAGAGATTGCTATCTGTTAACGGCTGACGTTTGCTAACCTTAATGCACTGTACAATAAGGTGGATTTTAAGTATGATATTCTCTGCTAGGTAAGTGTAACCTTTGCTCTTGTTTCTCGATTTGAATTTTTCCCAATAGGTACATTTTCTCGTGAATAAAATGCCGTAATTTATCCTCAGAAATCTGACTGCGAATATAGTACGCTTAATGTAAACGAGACTTCGTTCAAGAGTTGTGTCAATCTATACACGAGGTGTTAGGAAAATAACTGTGGACAAGTAGTTTGCTGACCACAAGAGAGACAGGCGTTGCATCCCCTGGAAAAATTGATTGAAAAAGTAATTTATATTAAATAATATCAGGTGTACTAAAAATAATGTTTTTTCTTTAAAGAATGTGTACCTGATTTTTTATATGCAATTGTACTCATTAATGAACAGTACGGTAGAAATATTTCTATCCTGGAACATTACTTTTTACTCCCCCCCCCCACTATCTCCATAAAATTCCCCGCCCTGCCTACGGTCAGCAGGGGACACCGATGGGCTTGGAAAGGCCGCCGTCCGTCGGATGGGACGTTAAGCCGTTGCCCCGTGTGCGGGAGAGTCGAACCCTGTTTACGTTAAGGAACACGCTGGATGGCCTTGACGGGAGGCTACCATCTGTCTCCCAACAGCTGCTCCAGCGGGTCCCCTCCCCCAACCTTCTTAGCGTTGAGAATTATCTCCGCAAAATTCCCCGCCCTGCCCACGGTCAGTAGGGGACACCGATGGGCTTGGAAAGACCGCCGTCCGTCGGATGGGACGTTAAGCCGTGACCCCGTGTGTGGGAGAGTCATACCCTGTGCACGTTAAAGAACACGCTGGATGGCCTTGACGGGAGGCTACCATCTGTCTCCCAACAGCTGTTCCAGTGGGTCCCCTCCCCCAACCTTCTCTGAGCCTTCGGGGTCCTTGTGACCTGGCCATTTAGCCCATGGTGTGCAAAAAAGTGCCGCTCAGAGGTAAAACAACCCAACGTGTTTCGAGGATTTCGGAAAATATCGGTTGAGTTGTTTTATCATTGCGCGGTTTATTTTGCGCACAATGGGATAAATGGCCAGGTCACAAGGGCTCAGAGAAGGTTGGGGAGAGGAACACTGACGGAACGTCCCACATCAAAGCCATCCAGGATCAGGAGACTGACGGTAGCCTTCCATATCAAGGCCATCCAGGATGTTTCTTTAACGTGCACATGATATAGCTCTCTTGCACACGGGATCACGACTTTCGGTCACGAAACCCATCGGTGTCTCCTTTCTCACCGAGGGCAGGTGTTAGCGGGGATAAATCTCAACCCTGGCACACGTGGGACTCGAACCTGGGAACTGCAGATTACGAGCCTGGCGCGCTACCGACTGAGAAAATATGGACAACAACATTGCATTTTGAGCAACGATCTAAAGATGATGAAAAGCTTGTTCCAATACTTTGGTGCATCTCAGTCGCGAGGCATACATGGAAGCGTCCACGCATTCGACTCTCATAGATCGTTTGTTGGGTTATCAATTACATTTCAATCAACCAATCCAAGACAGACGAAAAATCATTGATTGATTACTCAGTGATTGAGAAACGACTGATATAGTAAGTGAATCAGTGAGTTACGAGAACCGTTGACTGCAGAGTCTCAGTGTCTTCCATATGCACTTTGCGATTGGTGCACTTGACTGACTATACGTATTTAACGAAGTAGCAGTAATTCGTTTGTTTGAAAATAATGAAACGCTGATTTCGTTAACACAAAGGATATTGCGTTTTGCTCTGTGGACCATCATGCTAAAAAGTATGCAACTAGAAATAATAAATCTACGAAAAGGAAGGCGCAAAGAGTGATTGAAATGGATCTATGTAAGTATGTATATTTTAACGTTTGAAAGCGAATTTGCTATTATGCATTAGTTTATGTTTTACTTTTATTATTCAGAAGTTATTTTTAGCTCGTTTTCAAAATACAAATATTGGTTTCATTTTGTCGTCGTCTGTAAACATTTCACTTTTTGGTTAGAGGGTATTTTTTTTAAAAGCTGGATAGGCATCAAGAGAATATTAGTATTTGCATTTTCCCAATCCCTTAACTGTTTTAATTTATATCGCAATCAAGAAGCTGGGCTAATACTATATTTTCGATATGAATGCTAATGACAAGGATTTCCGATATGATGTCGCGTGGTGGGAAAATTGGACGTGCGAGCAGAGGAACGGGGCAAACGATTCTGCGAAGCCATCGTGAATCTGTGCACCCAATAAAAAAGCTCGTCTCCGTAGGGAATACAATTCCGCTCTCATCTCGTCCAGCGCCGTGTTGCTTGTCGGGCACGGGCTGCCCGACCCGAAGACCCATCACATATTGAAAACGGGGTTTTTGTGTTGTGTCCCGACGACGTTTCCATGGAAACGAACTCAGCTGCGTAGGGCACGCGACAAAAGAAACAATACCATGGGGGAAAAAATCGTCGAGGGTGTCGCCGTGGTGGGGGTGGGAGAACGAATGACACGTGACCTGGAGAAGGTGAATTGAGTCCACTGACTTCTGCTCACCGATGAATTATGTAGAAAGCACGCAATCGGTGTAAGTGATTCGGATGTACTTGTTTCTCAATGCAGGAGGCGGATCAAGATCTCGGCTTAACAAACGTTAGCACTTAACACTGACTTTTTATTAACCGTGTTATTCATAATAGTCAGTCAGAGAGGAAAGGAAAATGACGTTACTTACGTGGAAGAGGAAGGCGTGGATTTAGAATGGGCGAGGCTCATAGTCGTTTATTTACTTTTTTTTTTTCGAGCCCCCCTAGATGATTCTGGTTTCGGGATTTGATTATTTTGAAAAAGCGTTTCGAATGTACATAGTTTGAATTAAGAACTACCATTTTAGGTATTAGATTCTCTATGATATTATCGAATTAGCTTGATAATAATGTAAATAGGAAAATTAATGAAATTATACCTGATATTTTTGATTTATAAATTGAGAAAATTATAAATATGAAGTTCTCTAACCATGAAACCCCATTCCTGGAATAATCGGTATGGAGAACGAGATCGCTTTTTTGTGGCCCGGGGATATTTTTTCGTATTTGATGAGAAATGGCCCGTGCAATAAATCCTAAAAGTTTTGTGTGAAATTCATCGTACAAATCCATTCACCAATTCTCAAATAGTTGGGATGCTTATTTTTGTGGAAGAATGATGAACAACGTTTCGAAAGAGAAATTCTTGTTTTATATTACTTTTTAAATCTCGGTCAGTTGCACGCCAGGACCGTAACTTGATGCTCCAGGTTCGAGTCTCCACTGTGCCTGACATGAGATTATCTCCACTAACACCCAATCTAGCAGCGGTGAAAAAGGGGACACCCGATGGACTTATTTCATACCACGTGTGGGGAAAAGTACCTCTCACTGGTACTCAAACTTTTTAAATAACATTTATGATGAAAATTTGTAAGTATAAAAGATAAAAAATATTTAATAAGTTTTTTTTAACATTTCTTTTGCAAAATTATGCCTTTTGAGTTAATATTTAAAGAAACTGAAGTGATAAGAAGTGAAATTTTGCAGATTTGCTTTAATCGATTTTAAAAGTGACAACTGGAAAAACAATCTATCGCATCTAGCGAATATGGGACGCTCGCTTGTAAAGAGAACGAAGAATTATTAGGGTGACTGGCCCAGAACACTGTTCACATTTTTTTATTTCTTAAAAATTATTCCCACCAGAGAGTGCAATTTTTGCTGTTAGGACCCATTGTTGTGTCTTTTAAAAATTAAAAAAAAAAAATCCCCTCAAGCAGCTGCTTGTCAGAGAGTCTGATAAGGAACCTGTCAGTTTAGTACTGCCAGATCTGTGAGGAAGTCGAGATCTCGGCAGGTAGACAACACAATCACCCGGATCTCGAACCCAGGTCCCGTTGATCAGTAGCCAAGCGCGCTAACTACTCGTCCGCCGGGATGGCACAAAAAGACAAAAAAAATCCTGGGATTCGAACCCGGACTCCTGCAGTCGCAATGCCACAGCGAGCCAACGTGATACCACACAGCCATCGAAGCGGCTTTCAAAAAATAATCTTCAAAATATTTGCAATAGGTAACTTTAAATATCTTTCTTTCGCGTCCTTAAATTGTTGTTGAAAAATTTCAAGTGGAACCTACGCTGCCTCACCTTCCCGATTCATTCTTCATTTTCTATGCACAAATGGGATATTTTGCTGCAGGAATCAATCGTACTCGGCAACCTTTCTAACAATCGGGAGACACGTAGCCTTTGTTGTGTAGAAATAATTTTTACGCACTTTCCATCTGTTCGGCAACAACAGATACTTCTGTCATTGCGTAGATATCCCATTCTCTAGAATTACGGTGGCATGTGAGAAACGTTAAGAGTCCAGAAGCAAAAAGGCTGCTTTAACGAGAAAAAAGCAGCCCCTGAAGTGACCTGAATCCAGATGGCGTTATTCGTCGATGTGCATTTGTGAAGAGGAAAAGAGATCTTTATCATCACTTCGGGACTGTCTCAATA
Source organism: Ryuthela nishihirai (assembly GCA_038380435.1). Lineage (NCBI taxonomy): Eukaryota > Metazoa > Arthropoda > Arachnida > Araneae > Heptathelidae > Ryuthela > Ryuthela nishihirai. Next base: position 63,723,609 of record JAWZYU010000019.1, on the reverse strand, counting down.
AAACAAACCGACGACGAGGAGGAGGAGGTGGAAGGAGACGTCTCCAGCCTCCCTTTAAGACGCAAACGTTAATGCTCGTGCAGTTGCCATCTACTCATTGCGGGCACTTTGCCAGTTGCACGGGGAGGCCAAAAAAGCACCAGGGGATGGCAGGCTGCTGCCAGATGCAGAAAAGCAGTAAATAATCTAAGCAATATATCCTATTTAAATGTTACTTAATTCATTTGGGAATTAATATATAAGACTCGCTTTTGATTCGAAAAAGTTTCGCGCTAATGAGATTAAAGATCGTGCTTTCAAAGAATTCGGAGAAGTTGTCTGAAGGACACTTCTTTCTGGTGTACAGGTCTTATCCATGTCCTAACTCCTCTCCCCCCCCCCCTTTTTTTTTCTGGAGTTTGTATCATTTCACTAAGAAGAAGCCTTTCTTTCTATTTCACAAAACAGAAGATGAAACCGAAGATGCTGATAAGGATCTCTCTGATGTATTTTCGTCCCGCTCCGTGCAAAATTAATTAATTTCTCCAATTTAGGTGGCTGAGAATGACGGAGTCTGTAGCACGCCAAGCTCGTAATCTGATGTTGCGAGATTCAAGGCACCCACTGTGTTTGGAATGAGATATTTTCCGTTAATCCGTTTCTACCCTTGTGGAGAAAGAGGACATCTGAAGACTGACATTTCTCGGATAAGTGAAAACACTGAATGAACCGTCAAAACACTGAATGAACCGTCAAAGCCATTCAACGTACGAACAAGCTGAATGGCCTTGATGAGAAGAGGTTTCAATCTGTCTCCTGACATATGCCCAGTGTATCTCCTTTCCCTACTCTGAACATTTGGGGTTTGTGTGACTTCATCATCAAGAAGTCATGGGCTGCTTGATGATGACGATGATTACGGAGGTCCAACCAGATTGTGCAATTTAGTTCTCCAAGCATATGTGTCCTGAGCTATATCTGCTTGCATCTGACCACTGCACGCCAATTCTAACAAGGTCCTGTTTGACATTGTCAGCCCACCGCATCCTAGGTCTCCCCCTCCTTCTGAGGCCTCTAGGCACACTGTTCATAACCCTATTCGCCAATCTATAATTATCCATACGGGCAACATGGCCAAACCAACGGAGTCTCTCTCTCCACAATATGCTGCTTAAAGGAGGTTGCAGACTCCTTTGCCTAACCTCATCATTAGTTACAAAGTTAAACCACCTAATACCCAAGATACTGCGTAAGCATCTAGAATGAAAAGCATCAAGTTTCCTGTTATCGTGCTTACAAAGGGTCCAAGTTTCACTACCATAACTAACCCTAGAAAGAACCAAACTATTATACAGTCTAATTTTATTCATTAGGTGCATATGCCTATTTCTCCACACTCTCCGTAGATTCTTAAAAGTCCCAGCAGAAATACCTATTCTTCTGTTTATCTCATGCCGCACATCACCAGTATCTGTTACATAGCTGTAGCCATTAAAAATGGCCGCTCAAAGTTAAAACAGTCAAACCCTTCTCTTTAATTAATTCCCACCTAAAAATTCATTGATTTCTCTCTCTACCAAAGAGAAAAAAAAAACCTCTCTACAAGGATCATTTTACTAAATCATTCGACTGATTCTCCCCATAACCTTAAATGCAAATGCTATTACTCCCCCAACGTGCAGCACTACTTTCCCGCTTTGTTTCCCAATTACTCCTCTCGCCACCCATCCCCACCCCCTACCCAAAGAATCTCTCATCTCTCCTTCCGCTCAAAAGCCTCCGTCTCATCCACTACCTTTTTCAGTTTCGTTTATTTGTTTGTTTTTGCTTCATCCACTGCAACAAATATCGACGTTGGCTAAAATAAATGGCCCCGTTTACGCTCTCTTGAGTGGCGATAATTTGCCACCTCATCCCTCCCATAAAATCGGGAGTCTGCTGCATCCGATCCAACACGTGGCAGAGCTCGGGTCTCAGTCGGAATCGTTCCCGATCGATCCCCTCGTCACGAGCCCCGAATGCTCGTTCCGTCTTTTGTATTCCTCGAGTTGTCAATAAGGAGCGAGGGCGGAACTCGGTGAACACAAACTCCAAACAGCAGACGACCACGGGGGACGAAGTGGTGGGAAGGAGGAGGGAAGAAGCGGCGTCGGCACTTCAAAAAAAAGATCACAGCGTTCACAATTCCTGGAGAGTGAAAACGTTCCGTCGTACAAAGAGGAGGAATGATTTTTTTATTTTATGGATACCTTTATTGATTTGGCCGTGTGGTTAACTTCAGTAATAAAAGGCGATGTCAAATGACAGACCGGAATTAAAATCCGTGGCCACGAGACCCTTGTTCGGAGGTGGGTGATGCACGTTTTTGTTGTCGGTTGATGGCCGAAATATCGCTGGGGCAGAATCCATATTGAGATGGTGCTCGACTCGCTTCTCTTGCAATAATTCGACTCTAGTGAGGAGAGGGAAAGAATGCGAAAAGCTTCTTAACTCGTCAAGCATCTGGTTCGTAAAGTGTAAGTCTCGATTTTCAGGACTGAAAGTGATAAGCAATGGGAAGGGAGCTACTGACTCGCAACAATTTTTGTTTTAAATTTTGTGACTTCTACCAAAAAAAAAAAACAATTCTTCTGTTCATGGTCACCGCCAGAAATTTTTCCAAAGAGGGGGGCAACTTTTATTTCATGGAGGGTTAAAATACACTGTAGTTCAAAAAAAAAAATAAAAAAAAATAATAAAAATCCCTTTGTTAAGTCAATGGGGAGGCTAACGTCAAACCTCTATAACTTTTAAATAAGTTTTTTGGTTTTGAAAAATGTGATTGCAGATCAAGATCTCAATCAAATAAATCAATATCTCGATTTTTCAACAATATTCGTTCAGTATTTAATTTAGTTATGGAAGTTTGAATATTTAGCGATAACAATGCCAGCCACAAAAATTGACTTCAGAAGTTCATTACAACTTAGTATTGTATCAAAGTGTTTAATAAAATAAGTTTGTATTTAGAACTTTGTGTAAAGAATTCTTTCACTATTCTTCAGTTTTATATGTTTCTTAAGACTGGCATTGCTGTTGTTAAATATTCAAATTTCCATAACTCATTAAATGCTGAACGAATATTGTTGAAAATCGAGATATTGACTTATTTGATTGAGATCTTTATCTGCAGTCACATTTTTCAAAACAAAAAAAAAACTTATTTTAGAAGTTATAGAGCTTTGACGTTAGCTTCCCACTGATTTGACATAGGGATTTTCCTTAATTTATGGAAACCAGTGTATTTTCAGCAGGTGCAAAAAACAAACAAAAATAAAAAAAAATCAATGTTATAAGATACAAATATTTATATCGAGCCGTTCATTAATAAGTGCATTTTCGCAAATAAGGAATCGTGCATACATGATACCATGAGGATGTCCGGAAACAAAACGAAAAAAATAAAGTAACTTATTGAAAAATACGCGTTAAAATATTTTTCATAATAATAAATACAAATTAGTGAAATACTTCCAACCACTAAAGGAAACGTAAAAAAAAACAAGATTTAAATTTTTCGATCAATTTTTCCAGGGGGTAACTGCCCCCCCGCGTGCTAGCGCCCATGTTGTGCTTTGGACAAAGGAAGAAGTGTGTATGAAGAGTGAATTTTTGTGGCGTATTGTGAGTAGTAATTGATTGGTTGGTTGCTTTACCTCTGTCCGGCACTCTTTTGCACACAATGAGCTAAATGGCCAGGTCACAAAGGCTCAGAGAAGGTTAGAGGAGGGGACCCACTGGGCAGCTGTTAGGAGACAGATTGTAGAGACTGCCGTCAAAGCCATCCAGCATGTTCTTTAAGGTGCACAGGGTATGGCTCTCCCTTACACAAGACCACCGCTTAACGTCCCATTCGACGGACGGCGTGCTTTCCATGCCCCTTTTCGATTGAGGTGCTGGCAACTGGAGAGACAGCAACTGATGCTTCGACATTCTTTGCGGATCTCGGGCAATCACCTGTCAACCAGCTTACGATCTGAGAAGAGCGCAGTCTCAGTGTCTCTCCATTTGCCTCCCACACTCTACATCTCTTCTGGTGAAGGATGATGCCCACAACATAAACCTTTCGTATATCAAAGTAACGGAGTTCTGGTGGAAAAGTCGCAAAAAACTCTCAACTGAAAGGGAAGATTTCGCTCTTCGTTTTAATTGCGTTCAGCCGGTGCTCCACGTGACACCTTCCTAGGCTGAATTAGCAAAGAGTCAGAGTCGGAAAGGTCACGCTTCAAAGTACGATTCTACTTTTTCTTTTCCGTTCTCCCCACGGGGCTGAATGGCTATGGCCAGTCGCTCGCTCATCTCCCGAAATCGCACTGTAGAGAGTGAACAATGACCTCTCAATGGGTGTGTGCTGCATCCAATTACTCGAAGCATACCTTTAAAGTTTTTTTTTTTACGAAACGAGATACGTTTTCATATGCACACCACAGAACAGATCCGAAACGCAACGCAGTGGTGATTTATGAGATCACTTAAAAGATCACCGCACGATAAGGAATCATTGATTAAAGCGAACTTCACTTAACTGCTCCACATGGTAGGAATATTTTTACATCGCTGCGCAACCCTACTCGCTCATAACTAGAGCGTGTGCCCGAGTCCACGCTCTAGTTTGCTGAGAGGCCACCTCCGTTGATGGTAACGGTGTTGTTTTAAGACTCCAAAATGCACCCTGGAAATTGGTAAGGAAATGCTGGAAATTTCTATTGTGTCTCGTGTTTCTTTTTCACCAGTGTTCTGAGACCTAGGGGGGTCTTTGTGACTGGCCATTCTGGCAATTCAAACTTCCCCTCAGCAGAGCTAAAACAAAGAAACGAGATGATTGGATTGTGAAAGGAGGAAATCTGATGCTCTTTTTTTTGTGAACTGAATAAGTCTGAAAGGATTGCCTTTCATAGAGAGGTTGGCCTCCTGCCGTCTCTATGGCAATGTAACCGAGTCTGACATCCGGAACTGAGAAGAGAGTTTTTTTTCTTTTTGCCATCCGTGTTTGTTTCTTTTCTTTATCCACGTTTTCCGGGACATCTCGCCACAATAGACTTTCGTTCCTATGTGAGAGAGCGATTGCTGCTAGAATGACACAATGCGAATGACGACCACGACGGGCAGACCTCCGAAGCGATGGCTTTTGGAGCTGTACATTTTGGTTCGTAGAGATGATGACTCTGTAGTTTGTAACAGAAATGATATGGACGCCATATTTTTCGGTGGCTTTAAGTAAATGAATTTTCTGAAAATAAAAAACTAAATTTTCCGATTATCTATGTGCCAAGAACGATTAGTTTCATTTTATTGTCATCTTAACCGAAAGAGAAATTATCATTATTAGAAGAAATTATGGATGATTTCGCTAGCAGAAAACATCGAAAGATGATTTTTTAGCCATTTAAGAAAGCACATATATCTACGCAGGATTCCTCGATTGGAGGGGCAATAACGTGTAGATAATTATCGCGTTGTGTTCTCTTCACTAAATGATACTGGCCATATCTGTTGGGGAAGAGAAGCCGCATCAACCCAAGCCCTCCCCTTGACGGAAAAAGTGTAGGCACCACTATTGTCTCCCTTGGCAGAGGAGGTGTAGAAATTTTGTGAATAGATTGAATGATCACTTTGCTTTTGCATAAACATAAAGATAACATTCAATACACAATTTCACGGTGGGATAATTTACCATAATTTTGATTATTTTAAAGCAAACTAATTCTCTATTTGCGAACACTGCCGAAACTTTAACACTCTCCAATTTAGATGTGTGCCACTTTTAACCACAGTTAAAATAGTGATACTTCGTACCTTGTATTAGAAGAGTTATTTCGAAGGACCCACTGCTGATGTCCGTTCGTCATTAGGTGGCGGCGATGGCATCATCTCGCTGTTCCTTCGGCGAAGATTGCCGGGGGCGGCTCGAAGTCGTTCGCCGTTACTCCGTGTCTGTAGGTCACTTCATTTAGCTTGGAAGGCTTAACTGATTCGCATCCCACAATCGATGATTATTCAGTACAGGAGTATTTTAACTTCTGTCACCCTTCTAGTGGCTCATCTCCACTTGAGATCTCCGGCGTGCGCGAGGACCCTTGGGACACACCCGGGCTCTAAGTAGGTATCGGAGTCTGAGCATCTCTATGTATCTCTAGGTGTGTGCATGGCTCCTTTGTTCGTTCCCCCGTTTTATACTGCTATTACCAACCTGTTGATAACGTGGTTGCTGGCCGACACTTCCCATGAATCTTTTGGTTGGAATTGTTCTCACGGGTTGAGCGGCAGTATCGGATGTCCAGGGAGGGTCGGTGAGCTGACCTTTAAACTGAGCTCACGCCACACGTGCCCAGCCGTATCATGACACTCAGAGTCGGACATAGCGAAGTGCTCTGCAATCGTCCACTCTCTGGTGTCAAGAGAAGAGAATTTATAGGGGTCTCCAAGTTGCTTCGTGCACGTGTGGTGGTCCTATTTCCTGCTCTTGAGGACAACAGAAGATGGCCCTTGGGCGGATGCTATGCGTGAGAAGAATTTGGATTTAATTTTGTTCGTTAGGCCGAAAGAAGAAAGACGCGTAACAATTCTCGAAACCTGTTACGAATTTTTTTCATGAATTATTGATTTTGAATCGAAGTGGAAAACACAAATCACATTTGATTTGGGCTGAATAAAGTAAATTCATTTGGAGAAGAAAAACGTCCAAGAAATCAGACACAAACATCCATGCGCCAACTAGGATTTGAACCCGGAATCCATCAGATCAGCGCCAAAGCGATTTTTGGAGTCATCGACGTCATTAATCCAGTAAAAAGCCAATCATTTCAGGGACCAAGATTGACTCCATCCAAGATTTCAAAAGTATCATCTCGAGGAAAAGGCAACTTGTGATAAGTGGCAACACATCATCCTAGAGGTGGGATTACCCCTTTTTTTTTTGCTGAAACTGAAGAAGTAAACGGAACGCACTTTCCATTCTCGATAAGGAGTCTTAATAAATCAAATCCCGATGAACATCTACCTTCCTCCTAGTAGTGATGTCTTCCTTGGTGAAAATAAAAATATGTCTTTTTTTTTATGTGTCGCACGTGGATCGGAACTTCCCCATTAGGTAAGATGTTTTTATAAGGCCAAGTATAAAAGGAAGTGTGTCAGCTTCACAACTTGGCCGTCACCGATTCGAACCCTCGGCGAAGGTCACCGTATCTGATGAGACGTAGCTCAAGGAACACGGAGGAGATGCTGAGGAGCAAGACCTCTTTCTCCATCACTAAGAATGGATCTGATCGAGAGCAAAAGAAAGAAGGAACTAATCCTCATCCTTCAGTCTATCTACTCACTCCCCCCCCCCCTCCAATACAGCTGTACGCAGCCAATGAGCTCTCTCCTTCTCATCCTCCGCCATCAGATCAATGGGCTGAAGGCCGATCGCCGATCCTAGGGCAATGACCTTCGTGTCCCAGCCGACCTGCCGAACACGCGATTCGAGTAGCGGTCCATTTGGGGTCGTTTCTGAAGTTGCCGCTTGTTTCGAACATCGTACACCTGTGGAGGGTGGAAAGGGGTCGGGGGATGAGGAACGTCTGCGTTCTCGCTTAATTTGCCTGTTTAAGTTCTCTCTTTTTGAGTTGAAAATGCCACACGATGTCTAACGCGCTAGAAGCTTAATTTTCTTGCTCAATAACACTAAATAACAAAACAACTAGAATTTTGATACATAATAAATAACTTTAGCTCTGGAGAGCGACATTAGAACAAGTGCAACATTGAGTAGAGCAGACACGATGCGGATTTTTTGCTTTTACTTTTGGCTCTTCAAGTGATTTGCTTTTAGAAATGTCAGCCTGTAATGGGTGGAACAGGGGTTGCCTCAGTCAGAAGTGGTGGGACAAGGGTTGCCTCAGTCGGGAGCACGCCAGTCTCGTAATCTTCAGTTCCCAGATTCGAGTCCCAGCTGGGCCAGCGTTGAGATTCATCTTTGCAAAATTCTTCACCTGCCTTCAATCAGTAGGGGACACCGATGTGTTTGGAAAAGCCGCCGTCCGTCGGACGGAAAGTTAAGCCGTGACACCGTGTGCGGGAGAGACACGTGTACGTTAAAGAACACGCTGGATGGCCTTGACGGGAAGCTGCCATCTGTCTCCTAACAGCTGTTCCAGTAGGTTGCCTCCCCCAACCTTCTCTGAGCGCTAGAAGTCCTTGTGACCTGACCTTTTAGCCCATTGTGTGCAAAAAAAGTGCCCCTCAGAGACAAAACAACACAACCCAGTAATGGTGTTATGCTTATAATCTGATGTTCCCAGGTTCGAGTCCCGAGTATTTCCTCTTCCTTTAAACCCCGCTCTAATCTCAGGGAGAAAAATGACATCGATGGTTTGGGAAAGACCACCATCCGTTGAATGTAACGTTATTGCTCCATCTGCACCTTAAAGAAACGCTGGATGGCCTTGACAAGGAGGCTTCCTTCTGTCTCCTAACAGCTGTTTACTACGAAATTCCTGGGGGCGGGTGTGGCTCAGTCGGTAGCGCGCCAGGCTCGTAATCTGTAGTTCCCAGGTTCGAGTCCCAGCTGGGTCAGCGTTGAGATTTATCTCCGCAAAATTCCCCGCCCTGCCCACGGTTAGTAGGGGACACCGATGGGCTTGGAAAGGCCGCCGTCCGTCGGATGGGACGTTAAGCCGTGGTCCCGTGTGCGGGAGAGCCATACCCTGTGCACGTTAAAGAACACGCTGGATGGCCTTGACGGGAGGCTACCATCTGTCTCCCAACAGCTGTTCCAGTGGGTCCCCTCCCCCAACCTTCTCTGAGCCTTCGGGGTCCTTGTGGCCTGGTCATTTAGCCCATGGTGTGCAAAAAAGTGCCGCTCAGAGGTAAAACAACCCAACCTACGAAATTCCTTTCATTAAGGGTCGGATTAGTGAGAATACAGATAATCCTGCGTAGCTTGGTTTCCGCTAGCACGTTTTATTTCATTTCCGTTTGCTGCATTTTGAAGGGAACAAACTTCGAAAAAAAGAAAAATCCGTTTTCATTGAATGACTGATTAGAGAGATCCAAATATTGGCTCTGTTGGTTTCTTTCAGTGCAATTCGTTTCATTGGCAATTGCTTCGGTCAGCAGGAATAGATTTGCTTAATAATTCGCTGTATTTGATATCAGAGAGACTTGATATAAATATTGCCTACGTTGATTTTTTAATAATTTCGTTTAACAGAGTGCGGGATTGAAGAGAATTTTGAGAAGTGGTAATATTATTTGCCTTACCGTAAATATTTCACAATTAGGTTTTCATAATCCCAAATTATCTCTTAACTTTTTTTTTCCCACCCCAATTCCCGCACCATCCCAATTTTCGTAGACCCATATTATATGAACACATAAAAAAGTTCTTAACTGTTGCGATATTTTGCCTTACATTAGCATTTTGAAACGCTTTTAATTGATTTAATCTGCAAGTTATCATATGCTCTAGGGAACAATATCGAAAAAAAAAAAGGGTAAGGCATGGATGTTCGTGTTGTTTTCTGCTGAGGTCCTGCCATTCTCTCAGATCTTCTACTGTGGCATATAAACTGACAGACTCCTGTCAGACCTATGTGGCAAGCAGCTGCTTGAGGGGGTATTTATTTATTTTTATTTAACTCGATTATAAAAAGTGTTACTTCGTCTATCTGGTATCGCTTCAATGTAATTTGCAATAGTGATCAGCGTTGATGACGCTCAGGTGAACACCTGAAACGTGGACATTTCTGCAGATGTGATTTTTGGTATTTAAAATCTTTTATTTAATATCCTATTGGCCGGAATATAAGTCGAACTTTATAGTGTTCAAGAAATCGAGGTGCGACTTATATATTCGCTTCTTAACAAAATTCGGAATCTTTTTTTTCTTCCAAATTCAAATTCCTACCACTGTAGAGTTTATAGACTAAAATGGCTAAATATGAAATTAAGGATTTATGCAAATCTAAGACCCCTCTGCCAACAGCCATAAAAAAGGCAAAAAAAAAATAAAATTCTTTGGGCGTCCTTGTCAGTTGTTGGATATTCAAACGAAAAAGAAAAAAAGTAGCGGGTTAGATTGTTTTAGCTCTGAGTCGCACTTTTGTTCATCATTGCAATTAAATGGTCAGGTCACAAAGACCCGAAGGGCGCCGGGTAGGAGAAGGACTTACCTCACATCAAAGACATCCAATGTGTTCTTTTCCTGCACACGGGACCACGCCCTAAAGCCCTTTCGGATGGAAAGTGGCCTTTCGAAGATTATCGGTGCCCACTTTCTTACAGAGGATAGAGTTGGAGCTAGAAGAGTAAACCTCAACAGAGGCGCAGTGAGGACTCGAACCTCTGAATATCAGCTTACGTCATACCGATTCACCTCCACATCGTTTGAAGAGAGAACCCTCCCCCCCTCACCTACCCTCTTAATAACCTCCCAGTGCACCCCTCCTACCTCTTCTAAAGCACCTGACTGGAATCGTCAAAAGTATCGAAATCTCTTTGTGGACCCCTCCTTCCCCCTCACATTGGCGAAAGATGGCGATATTTTATTCTGATGAGAAGCAGAGTAGGGGTGGAGATGACAAGGAAGGGAGGATGGAATATTTCTGTGGTCAGCTGTTTTAGCGTCTCGCACACGGGTATTGTGTGCGTGCAACCGATGTTCCGATAAATGAACTGAAAGATTTCGCATCTGTAGAGTTGCATGCTGTAGCATGGGAGGCTAATGATGACGTCGAGGCTGTTCTGCGCCGAGCATCGGGATGCCATGTTGGCAATCTATACCTCGGAATCTAGAAACAATTCTACAATTCTTGAATCACGGATCGTTGCAATTTTGCGGACGTTTGAGAAAGGCCGCGTTCGGAGGCTATTACCTGGGACATATTCGAAGATCTTAAAGAAAATGCACAAGTGTGATCTCTAATAACTGGAAGAAGAAGAAAATATATTATCTTTCGAAAAGGAAATGAATGTGTATGCTTATCTTCAATCCATTTTCAGGCTTTCCAGATGAAAATTATTTTTGCTATCAACTGTATGAAGTTTTTGTATTCTGGCTGGTGGAGCATCCAGGAAGGTGGCGGTGGTATGAGTAGGATGCTTGATTGCATTTGCAATACGTTTCGTCGAACAACAGAAACTTAATTTCTTTGTATTTTCTACCAACAGAATGATCTGAATGACTAGCCACTTAATATCGCGTGGGGTCTCCTCGAGCATGAATGACTGCCTGAACAGCACGAGCATGGCATGGATTCTGCACCGCTTCAGACAAGTGCAATGTAAAGTACCCGACGATTGGGTAACAGTGACCACTAGTCTCAGTCCATCGGATTGCCCGTTCACAATATCCCTTTTGTTGCAGCTGGAATACTTAACAGCAGCAAATTATTGGAAGATATTTGCACAAAATTCTAAAACATACTTATTCTATTAAATGGTTTGAAATAATACTTATATTTTAAGTTTTAATTAACTTCCGAGGTGAATTATTATGATTGACATCTCTGTTGTTTAAAATATTCAAACTTTTATCTCTGGGGCGGGGGTGGCTCAGCTCAGTCGGTAGCGCGCCAGGCTCGTAATCTGCAGATCCAGGTTCGAGTCCAAGCTGGGTCAGCATTGAGATTTATCTCCGCAAAATTCTCCGCCCTGCCCACGGTCAGTAGGGGACACCGATGGGCTTGGAAAGACCGCCGTCCGTCGGATGGGACGTTAAGCCGTGGCCACATGTGCGGGAGAGCCATACCCTGTGCACATTAAAGAACACGCTGGATGGCCTTGACGGGAGGCTGCCATCTGTCTCCCAACAGCTGTTCCAGTGGGTCTCCTCCCCCAACCTTCTATGAGTCTTCGGGGTCCTTGTGACCTGGCCATTTATCCCATGGTGTGCAAAAAAGTGCCGCTCAGAGGTAAAACAACCCAAACAACAGAAAGCGTTGCACCTGTCTGTCATATACTCCCCTTGTGCTTCCCACTACAATTTTCGTGCTTACTGGTTATGTCAGTGCTTTTTAATCACCCATAGCCGTCCCCGTGGCATTTATCCCATGGTGTGCAAAAAGGTGCCGCTCAGAGGTAAAACAACCCAACACAAAAAGTCTGATGACATGGCGCAGTGTCTTTGAAAAAGATGTATTCGATCTTCGATAATATTCGATAGTTCACAAGTTGTCGCATCGGAACACCTAACGCATCCCATCGCCCTAATCTCTCTCTATGCAGTGCACATGGGATCCATTGCCTCATGTTGCTTTCGCCATATGCTTAGCTTCCTATCTGCATATTGCAAAAAGAAATTCATCGGACCAGCAGACTTTTATCCACTCATCCATGGTTCATTTTTAATGTTCCTGCATCTTGCAAGGCATACTTCTCGTCTTTGCGAGTTTACCAACAGGTGTCGTTGTGGGCGTCTATGCCAAAATACCAACCGATGGAGAGTTCCACGGATTGTCCTAATGGAAATATGTTTTGGCTCTCCAGTGTTATATTCGCAGGTGAGCAGTGGAGGACTAAGGTTACTGGGAACCGCAGGCGCAAAAGTTTCGGGATGACTCCAACAGCCGACGACCATTTCCCTCCCCTACGGTCGGATGGGTCAAGGTGCAGGTTCAGGTGTTGCCTGGAACTTGCGAATGAAAAAAAAAATGTTTGCAGCAGGTTTAAATAAATTGAATTACAGAAATGCATTAATAGAAATTTAATATGTTTTGCATAAATCTGTACATACTGGAAAATAAGCAGAAAAAAATGAAAACAAAAATAAATATTGTTCCTCCTATATTTAGCAAAAATCCTATTATATTTGGTATTAACATAAATCAGTGGTTCTCAACCTTTTATGCTTCACGGACCCCCTGGAAATGTGTATGTAACTGGCGTACCCCTTTATATAGATAGATAAAACTATAGTTATAGTATAATAATGCCAACTTAGCGACTTTGTTACTAAGATTTAGGAGGTGGGGGTGGCTCAGTCGGTAACGCGTCAGGCTTGCCATCTGTAGTTCCCAGGTTCGAGTCCCAGCTGGATTAGCGTTGAGATTAATCTCCGCAAAATTCCCTGCCCACGGTCAGTAGGGGATACCGATGGGCTTGGAAAGACCGCCGTCTGTCTGATGGGATGTTAAGCCGTGGCCCCGTGTGCGGGAGAGCCATACCCTGTGCACGTTAAAGAACACACTGGATGGCCTTGACGGGAGGATATCATCTGTCTCCCAACAGCTGTTCCAGTGGGTCCCCTCCCCCCAACCTTCTCTGAGCCTTCGGGGTCCATGTGACCTGGCCATTTAGCCCATGGTGTGCAAAAAAGTGCCGCTCAGAGGTAAAACAACCAACCCAAACAACTAGATCTAGCGACCTTTGAGCTCTCACGGCGTACCCCACGTTGAGAACCCCTGACCTAAGTAAAAACAAATGTAGTAGATTTTACTGATTGTTAAATATTTTACGAATGTTGCAAAATGAGTTTTGATACTTCAATGAATATCTAGACCTCAGTGGAGCGCCTGTGTTATTCGCCACAGCAGATGAGCTTCTCAACTATTACTTACCTGTTGAACTACATAAAGCGTTGTTGGGCGGGGGTGGCTCAGTCGGTAGCACGGCAGACTCGTAATCTGCAGTTCCCAGGTTCGAGTCCCAGCTGGGTCAGCGTTGAGATTTATCTCCGAAAAACTCCCCGCCCTGCCCACGGTCAGTAGAGGACACCGATGGGCTTGTGAAAGGCCGTCGTCCGTTGAATGGGACTTTAAGCCGTGGCTCCATGTGCGAGAGAGCCATACCCTGTGCACGTTAAAGAACACACTGGATGGCTTTGACGAGAGGCTACCATCTGTCTCCTAACAGCTGTTCCAGTGGGTCCCCTCCCCCAACCTTCTCTGAGTCTTCGGGGTCCTTGTGACCTGGCCATTTTGCCCATGGTGTGCAAAAAAGTGCCGCTCAGAGATAAAACAACCCAAACAACAGAAAGCGTTGCACCTGTCTGTCATATACTCCCCTTGTGCTTCCCACTACAATTTTCGTGCTTACTGGTTATGTCAGTGCTTTTTAATCACCTATATAGCCGTCCCGTGGCCGAGTGGTTAGCGCGCTTGCCTACTGATCAAAGGGACCTTGGTTCGAGCCCCGGGTAAGGCATAGATGTTTGTGTTATTTTTTTGCTGAGTTCCCGTCGTCTCCACAGAGCTTCTACTATGGCGTATAAACTGACAGGCTCCTGTCAGACCTCTGTGGCAAGCAGCTGCTTAAGAGGGTATTTATTTATTTTTTTTGTATTCTTTTACAACAGCTGCTTACCACGGAGGCAGCTGCATGACGTGCTGTTAGTGAGACGTGCTGTTTATGAGACAAAAGCACCAACAATTTCAACAACGCTTTCAACAAAAAAGGAATATTTATATTTTTCTGATAAATTACATCGTTTGTACATTATTTACCTGACTTCTCTTCACATCTTTCGTAAACGTCACCACGAACAATTTTTATTCCTCTCAGACATTTCACCTTCAGCATACGACAAATGATTATAATTCAATGGCCTCTGAATACAGTATGGAATTACTTTTCTTTAGAAAGAAAATGATGAGAAATGGGCTGGGTAGCTAGGCGATGAGAATTGCAACACAAATGGGGATAATTAGGGAAAAACTCAATATAGTCAATTATTAAACACTTTTTTTTAAATAACTTAGAATATTTAAAATTTGTTTATTATAGGATATAGATATATAATTTTGTTGATACCCTCGAACTCCTCATCTCTGCGGCGGGTGTTGGCTTGTAATCTGCAGTTCCCAGGTTCGAGTCCCGCATGTACCTGCACTAACTTCCTTTTTGTCCTCGGTAAGAAAGATGCCAATGATGGGTTTGGAGAGGCTGCAGTCTGTCGAATGGGACGTTAAGCTGTGCTCTCATGTAGGAGAGCCTTACCCTGTGCACATTAAAGAACACATTGGATGTCCTTGAAGGCTACCATCAGTCTTCTAATTCTTTCCAATGGGTCCCCTTCCCTGAAACTTCTCTGAGTCCTTCGGATCTTTTTGACCTGCTCATTAAGCCCTTTTTTGTGTACGAAAAAAAAAGTCCTACTCAGAGGTAAAAAAATCCAATTCATTTCTTCCTCTTCATGATCCTCACTTCCTCCTCCATTTCTTGAAGATATTCTCATGTTTTTCTCCGCTCTCTACCCAGCTCATTCTCATCGCATCTCTTTCTTCTTCAATTCATGCTCGGACCATTTTTATACTCTCCTCTTCCTCTTTCATTTTGGTAGAGAGACCATTTAATAGATTCATGCATTAATTCATGCAGCTGCTCTGAATGCAACCGACTAGACTGTTTATGAACTAGAAGCACTAATGACCATGCCGCGTTCAACATAAAATATATTTATATTTTTCTGATAATTACATCTTTTGTACATTGTTTAACTTCACACCTTTCATTAACGGTTTCTGTACGAAGTTCAGGAGGAAAAGGAAAGCACGAAAATGGTCTCTTCACACCTTTCATAAATGGCCTCTGTACGTGAAGAGACCATTTATGAAAAATTCGTCAAAATTACATTTACACCATATTCATGCTTTCCTCTTCCCCCTCCGTACAGGGTCCATTTTAATTCTTCATCTTCATTCTCTTCGCGCACAGACCATTTTATGCTTTCCTCTTTCACTTTATGCAGAGACCATTTTCATACTTTCCTCTTCCTCCTGCACTTTGTAAAGAGATAATTTTAATGCTTTCTTCTACATCTTCCGTTTCATGCAGACTATTTTCGTGCTTTCCTCTTCCTCCTGCACTTTGTAAAGAGACCCTATTCATGCTTTCCCTTCCTCTTGCACTTCATGCAGAGATCATTTTCAAGCTTTTCTCTTCCTCCTGTACTTTGTAAAGAGACCATATTTATGCTTTCCTCTTACTCCTGCACTTCATGCAAAGACCACTTTCATGCTTTCCTCTTCCTCCCGCACTTCGCACAGACCATTTTCATGCTTTCCTCTTCCTCTTAGTCTACCGCTGGCTCTCACTGGATGCGAGCCACTTGTGCCTCTAACAATCACCATAGAAACTGTGGAGAGGAGTCCGCACACGAGCCATACTTCAAGTTCCCGATCGAGTGCAGTGTGGGTTCGTCCACTTTTCAAAAATGAGAGTCGTGATGATGCAGACAGCATTCATGAATGGAGAGCGCTGGGACCACGGTGACGTAGCGGAAGTGAGCTAGCAACGCTCGTACTACCATTACTACAACCATTGCTGCTACTACTAATCAGCCTTTACGTCAGCTCGTCTGCACGTTACGTTGTTACTCACCACCCCTCCCTCCACCTGTGCTCAGGAATCCTCCTCCTCCTCCTCTGTCCCCCCAGCCTCGATCTTTCCTCCACGTTCTCCCTCTCTCGACTCCCACTCCGTGCAGTGCCAGGTGGCTGACCAATCAATGGCAGAGGGGCGCAGTCGACCCACCCACCCTAGGCAGCACGAACTGTGGCGCCGGGCCCCACTTGCCTTACAGCGACTCCATCGATCCAAATCCCAGATCTCTCCCATTCCGTTTCGAGGGAGGGAGGCTGCGGCGTGGCGGAGGGACGGAAATTTCTCTTACACTGAGCTCGAAGAGGTGCGGGGGAAGACGAGTGGTGTTCCTCGTGTCCGAGGCTCCCACGCCGAGGTCACTGCCCTCTCTGCAGGTCAGTCAGTCTCCCAGTCCGCGTCCAGCAAGTCGGAGGCTCGGGCAGAAGGTCACAGAGCCTGAATCGAGAGACCTCTAGGGTCCAGAGCATCGAGGGTCAGGCCACCGACCGAAGCTGTGGAGAGTTCTTCGGCCTGATCTCCTCGTCGGTGTGTGTGTGTGTGTGTTCGCGTCCCTCACATTTTTTCGGAGTGCGTGTGCGAGAGTTTTGTGCGGTGGGGCGGCGATTCGAAGCAGCGTCTGCGGCGGCTGGGCTCGCCTCCTTTCCCCCTCCGTAGAAGAGGAGAGGGGGGGAGGAACGTGTTCCTCGTGACCCAGGTACCGGAGACTGCGCGACGGCATGCGATGTGACGTAGGAAGCCGCTGTGCTCCGCGGAGCCGGCTCGGCCCGCGAGAGGCGATGCGAGCGGCGTAGCGCTGTCCGGCGCGGAACTGCCCGAAATTCTGAAGCTTCCCTTGGCCCCGGAGTGGTGAGGTGCGGGGAGGGAGCACTGGGGGACCAGCAGAGACACGCACAAGTTCCCAGAGCCGGCCCCGACCCCTCCCCCGCCCGGAGAGACGTGGATTACCGCAGAACTAGCGATGGTGAGATCCTTCCCTGTGGGTGGACCCGCCCCTCCTGAACCCCGCCCCCCTGGTCGTTTGGTTCTGCCGCCC
Organism: Ryuthela nishihirai; assembly: GCA_038380435.1. NCBI lineage: Eukaryota > Metazoa > Arthropoda > Arachnida > Araneae > Heptathelidae > Ryuthela > Ryuthela nishihirai. The sequence continues at coordinate 63,706,256 of JAWZYU010000019.1, read as the reverse complement.
CCGAGGGATAAGTAGTGGACAAAGGGGGCCTACTAATAGGTAAGTGATCCTTTGCTGTTGGATTCTGGTGGAAGAAGAAATACTCTTGCAAAGGACTTAAGTGTTTGCGATATTCAGATGAATCCCTTGCAATTTTTTGTGTTTTATTTCCCGCAACACAGACCGAAACCACTTTTAGCTCTTTTTTTTGTCTTGTTTTGGAAAAGCTGTGTATAAACGAACGAGAAACGAAGTGATGAGAAATGATCAAACGTAGATGATTCATTCAATCTTTCCGTTACCGAGAAATTGGCGTATTTCGAAAAAGAGTAACAGATTCGAGTTTGAAACACGGATTAGACACCAATCTTGGTTAGTTATTACATATTTCAATCTCCTGTAAGGAGACTTGCACCAAGAGGTTCAACTGAGATCTCTGCGAGGGCCAAATAGAACACTTCCTTGTTTTTTATTTTAAGAGAATTCTCTCTTCTTAAAACATTGACTTGATTTCCTCTTCTCTGCAGCGAAAGAGGGAGAGAGTTGGGCTAAATGTGAATGAAAAATTTTCTAAATAACCATCTGGATGTTAAATTGCGAAATCTTAATACCAAAGAACATAATTTAGTTCTCGCTTATTAGCGGGATGAATTCAAAGATCGCAATAATGATTTTTTTTTTAAGTTCTTGTTTCTCGTTGAAGAAAAAGATTATTTCCAGTTGGTCTGTGTTGTGAGAAAAATTCTGAATTAATGAAATGAAACTGTAAAATTGTATTACCCTTTCAAATTTATCTTTGTGTGTGTTTGGATTGGATACTGATGTAATAAAAATGATTTTTTTTTAATCCAACGATAACAAAAGGCACGAAGATCTCTTTTAAATTTTACTCTACTCTCAATTAAAGCGAGATCGATTCACCTGCAAAGAGTGAGTCGCGCACGCCGATTCCAACGCAGGAGTCTTTATCAATTCATTTCTCTGGCTGCTTGTAGCGAAATCTTGGGCGTCAATAGCGCACGTGCTAAGTCAGCGGATTCGCCTCGCCACAATAAAACAACAATTGTCATTTTTTTAAATCTTTTAGAAGAGTTAAAAGCCAATGAAGAGAGAGACAAAATATCTGTTGAAATTTCACGTTGTTGTTGATTGCTTATTTACGATTATGCAATAAAATGAAAAAAAAATATTTAAATTTGAAATTGAGAATAATTTTTTTGTTTTCAGTTTTTTGGAATAGATTGATTTAAATCTAAAAAAAATGTTATTTGTATTTTGTGCCTAACCAAAAGAAGAGTAAAGAGGGAAAATATTATGATGATCTAATGGTTTGCTTGTAGTTTTTTCGATCTGACTGATTGGGGGGTCGGGGTGGAGAAAGATGCACGCGTTCCTCTCCTCCTCTCTCAAGAAACCCTCTCCCTCCAAATGCTTAATAGGCATGTCCTCTTCATCTCTAGCCTTTTCCTGATTGGTCAGCGTCTTTTTTTTTTTCGCTTAAAAGCCCAATTTCTCGTTCAGAGTGACCTCTTTGACGAACTGAGCAAAGACCACATCCGTCAGCATCACGTCCTCAATCCCTTTCATCCCCATTATGCTTTCTGTTCTCATCAGAAGATACTCTTTGCGGCTGTTGATATGGCAACCATTGCTAACAAGGAGGTCATCCTTCGTCAAATGGAGCCTTTCCATTGAAATCTATTTCTTAACAGGGCCAAAGCTATTCTGCTGTTTCATTCTTTTTAAGAACAGCAAAAAAAATTCAGACAAAAACAATTGCCGTAGAGTAGGGATTATACAACCTTCGGTTAAGCGACATTTCGTATTGACACCCAAAAATTCATTTTGTGTAGTTTTTTTTTAATTGCAAAGAATTTTATTTTAATTTCACATTTAAATATACTACAGTTCTCTATATTGTAGATTTTAAAAAACAAACTCTTTTTGAAAAATAAGTTAATAATAACAAAAAATTAATAAAACAATAACCAAAAAAAAACAATAAAATTAACTTTTATTCTTACGTTTATTAACTTGTTCTTTTTATAAACAGAATAAAATCGACCCCACCCCCGAAAATTTGGAAACAATATAAGTAAGTCTGATTAAAACCAATCTAAAATAAAAAAAAAAATTCACACATAAGCTCATATATGCAAAAAAAGAGTATATAGCTCTTCAAAATGAATTTTGCTTTGAGTAATCAAAATTTCAGCAGTGAATTAAATCAGTAACAGTTTTTAATGATATCGAATTACATCACAGTTTTGATTCCCAAGGAAAAAAGCGATTAGAATTCATTTATCATTGTTATTTGAAAACAGTAATTGCAACAACACAGCTGCAAAACTAACCGATTTTAACTGCTGCAGTGTGACCAGTATTGGATTTAAAGGTCTAAGCGCTTTAGGAAATTATGTTAAAATGCGCCTTATTTTTCTTTAAAACTAGTTACGAACATTTAAGATGAGATTTTAAAAAAATGCCCCTTTTCAGATTATTTGGCGTTTAGGCAATTGCCCAAATTGTCTTAAGGTAAATCCTTATATTAGGGTGCCTCAGCTTCATTGAGCGTAAGAGATTCTAGAACAGAACTAGTCAATTATGACCATTTTCTAGAGGGCCTTTTTTTAATATATGATTTTTTTTTTGGTTAACGGTGATGACAAACGGAACACACAATTGCATTCGTCTAACACGGGGCGGGGGTGGCTCAGTCGGTAGCGCGCCAGGCTCATAATCTGTAGTTCCCAGGTTCGAGTCCCAGCTGGGTCAGCGTTGAGATTTATCTCCGCAAAATTCCCCGCCCTGCCCACGGTCAGTAGGGGACACCGATGGGCTTGGAAAGGCCGCCGTCCGTCTGATGGGACGTTAAGCCGTGGTCCCGTGTACGGGAGAGCCATACCCTGTGCACATTAAAGAACACGCTGGATGGCCTTGACGGGAGGCTACCATCTGTCTCCCAACAGCTGTTCCAGTGGGTCCCCTCCCCCCAACCTTCTCTGAGCCTTCGGGGTCCATGTGACCTGACCATTTAGCCCATGGTGTGCAAAAAAGTGCCGCTCAGAGGTAAAACAACCCAACCCAACGTCTAACACGCTTCATATTTTTCACTCGCTCGTTGCTCGTTTTTTAAAATTTCTTTAACGAAAACAGCTTTTTTGTGTTTTTAAATGTTTTCCAAGGCTCACAAAATGACTTTCGTGAGCGGCCATTTCAACGACCCTATCTTAGAATCTCATTTGTTAACATCGTGAACCCTGTTACTTTAGAACGAAATATTTACTTGCGTTTATTGACGAAAATTAAAATGGTGTTTTAAGTTATAAGGAGTGCTTTATATATTTGACTTCGAAGAATGATATAATTTAATGTAACAAATTGTTGAATTCTTAAATAAATTAATAAGAATTAAACGAATGCATGATGCACGTGGAAGACGACCTCTTTAATCTCGCTTTAGTAGCGTTGTGGAAAAGCCATCGTCACTTAAATATTTCGTAATAAATATTAACGAGAAAAAATTTAAAAAAAATCTAAAAATTAAAATTAGGATTAAAATAACCATAAAGTCTAATTTTTTCGGGAAAATCGAAATTGTGGCGGGCTCACTCCCTACTGAAACTTTTTTAATTATAAGAAATCTGGTTGTCTGTATATTATCAAAATTTTATTCTCTACTGTAAATATATATTTTGAGTTACATATCTAATAAACAATATGGGCTCCTTCAGCGCCCCCTATGCCGCTTCGCCCGTCCTTAGCGCCGGCTCTGATAATCGGTTTCAAATGACCGAATTAGAGCACTGAGTTTCGGATAGATGCAAAGCGAATTCGCATCTCCTTTTGATATTTGTTTTCCTACAAATACATTTCTACAAAAGATCAGTTATAAATATCCATAAACGTGTACTGTTATTAGAATTTTAAAAATAATCTATCTACATCAAGAGTTACACCTCGAGTTTGTGGATGAATAAGCCAAGCTCTATTCAACCGGAGAACCTGTCCAGGACTCTACATAATCATTAAAGGTATCTTTTGCATTCTAAAAATCATCAATTTTTCTTCATAAAAAAAAAATCTGTAAAAATTGGAATTAGGATAAAAATAACCATAAAATCTAATTTTTTCCGGGATAATCGAAATTGTGGCGACCCCCTCCCTACTGAAGACGAGTATCCCCCCTGCCTTCCCCCAATCCAATGGTCAGTGCTTTCAACAGCATGTTTCCTCGGGAAGGAATTTGAATATTTTTTTCCTTAATGATTTCAATGAAAATATTGCTTTTGACGAAATTTTGTATTAATTTTATTTACTGATTAAATAGACCAGAAAAATACTACATTCTTGAATTAAAAAATTAAGAGTAAAGACTTCATTAATAATCTTAGTTTATTCAAAGCAAAAAAAATAAATAATAATATTTACATATGCATACAACGAAAAGTTAGTTGCAAGGTGAAATGCAATAATCAGAAGTTTCATTACCCTTCACAGGGAAGCTTAAAGGTTGATGCGATAGATCTGATAGATCTGCTTCCTTTTCAAGTCAACTGTGGTGGCTTTAATCCGTTGAGCACAGGATTCGGAGACAATCTCGGCAGTGAAACTCCAACCTAGAGTGTTCGGATCGTGAACATAATAGGCCATTCACTGCGATGCCTCGAGTGCACCAATCGGAAACGAAACAGACTCGAGGGAAAAGATTTTCAAGTGATGCTTGGAAGAAAATAAAACAGTTTTCGGCATGAATAAAAAAATTAAGTGTTACCCTCTCCTGCACACTCCACCCACCTCTCACCCATCCCTCCGACGATCATAACATTTATCAATCTCCTCTCCCAATGAAAAAGAAATATTCGTCGTTTTACTGTCAATAAAATAATCGGAATGAGAAGTCAGAAGTGCCGAAGTGAGGATCTATGAAGCACGATTTTCATTTTTAAGTCTCACTCCTCCAGTGCCATATACGTCAGTTCCATGGTTGACTGCCTGCAAATACCAAAAATAGTAAAAAAAAATATTAAGTAGCATCTCGCCAATAGTTGTAAAAACAACCTTTCAAAGTCTTCTGCTTCCTCATGAAATATCAGCGACGAAACGCCAGAAATAATTAAAAAAAAGTCTACACCATCAGGTGGTTAATGTTAGGAATACATGAAGATGAGGAATTTTGCTTAAGCAGAGGCGAGGTGTACAAAATTGTGAGCACTTTCATGGCATTGGTTTTACTGTCATTTATGAGAGGCGAGCAATAGAATCGAGAATAAGGAAATTATATTCGAAACGGCTTACTTTGATGTACAAAACGTTTGGGAGAAGAGGCCGACAGAGCGATTCATTGGTCATCTGACATTCTACGCTTCGGTTCCTAGTTGCATCACGGCATCGGTTAAAAAGGAATTGGCTCTTTAAGCTACTGCTCTATGTGCAGGAGAGCCATACTCTGCACAGGCCGAAAACAGGTTAGATTGTTTGTCATCGAGGCTACAATTTGCCGAAAGCAACGTTCAATTTCTCTAATCCTCCACCTTGTTTCCCTTTACTGACCTTTTCCCGTGGCCGAATGGTTAGCGCGCTGGGCTACTGATCTAAGAGACCTGGGTTCGAGCCCCGGATAAGGCATGGACGTTTGCAATGTTTTTCTGCTGAGGTCCAGCCATCCTCTCAGACCTTCTACTGTGGCGAATAAACTGACAGGCTCCTGTCAGACCTCTGTAGCAAGCAGCTGCTTGAAGGGGTATTTATTTTATTATTATTTTTTATTATCTGTCGATTGAGTCTCCACCTTCAATCAAGATTTTTCCTACCTGGCTTTAATAAGTCGACAGTAGCATTCTTCTATTCTAAACCGTGCTGTCTCCTATCTGCTTCTTAAATCTGTTCAGCGTATCTCACTCCTGAACCTTGTTCTCTCCTATCTGCCTCTAATATCTGTTCAAAGTATGTCCATGCTGAACCCTGTTCTTAGGCATCTGCCTCTATCCTGAACCATGTATTTCCTCATCTAACTCGAGCATATGCCTACGAAACACCATTCCCCATACTGCACTCTATCAATTTTCTATAACATCATTCCAATGAGTCTCCCTCTTCAACCTTCTCACCCACCCAACTCTCACATCTCTCCAATAGGCTCCATTTTCAAACCTATTCGTTAGCAATGACCTCTAAATGCCCTCTAAGATTCCATCTTCATCCCTATTCTAATGTCATCTGCCTGTAACTGCTATCCCTTGACTATTTTTCCTCACTTGTTTCTTCCATTTGCCTCTAAAATCTCTCCAATAATTTTAACACACCAGTGATGCTCTTAGGATATGACTGAATTAATAAAATTAATGAAAGATTTATTACAGCTAAATGTAAAGCTAAAGACTTAAATGTTATCTGTTATGCCCCTATCGAAGACTCTGATGAGGATAAGATAGATTTTACGGACAATTTCATAATATCTTGAATTCTACAAGAAAGAAGGTATTACTCTTGTGAGAGGTGACTTCAGTGCTAAATTTGGTACTGACTCTGACCTTTTGCGAGGGGTGAAATGTCCCTTTGGCATTGGTAGTTGCAATGGCAATGGGGATATTCTCTTACAGGTAAGTAAACTTAATGGTTTGAGAATAACTGATACTTATTGCAACCACCGCAACGTGTAAAAATATCCGACAGTTTCACCAGACTGTTCACATAAGAACAGAGCCGGATCTAGGGAGAGGCAAGGGGGCCATGTATTGAGAATGCTGGTAAGGGTAATGGAAGCCAAAAAATTACCTTGTTCATATTTCACGCATTTTTCATGAAATGTTTAATAAACCTCTAAGATTAAGGGGGAAATATTATACTGCAATGGAAATATAGTGTCTTGCCCCACTATATCTAATGACATTTGAGATTTCATGTTTGTTTTATCTGTGGCAATTTAATCATCCCTTTACTTTTTTCCGGTTCGAATGCATCGCTTGCCCCCCTTACTCACTAAATGTTTTTTTTTTCTAGAGCTAGGCCTGCATAAGAATATGATTGATTATATTTTAATTAACAGCAAAAGGGATAGTTCAGTTAGGAACCCCTCGGTGCGAACTCCTGTCCACAGTGAGGAGACCACCCTGTGAAGATTCTGCTGGTTTGGGTACTTTCACAAGGTCCCGAATGCTCGTGTTTGCTGTGTGTGGTGACACGGGCTCCTGGAAAGAAGGATCCTAGTTCGAGGTTATTCTTTTGCTCTACTCAGCTAATGACTGGTAGAGTCCCCCCTTTGGCTGTCCTGCCATTTGGGAGCCTGTTTCTTGCGGGGCTGGCCAGTACTTTCGAGAACCACCACTATACACTGCTTTGGACTGCTTCAGGTAATCAGAATCTCCTGGACTGAGCTCCCCAGGACCAATTGGTTGGCGGGCTGGATCTGCTAGAGCCACTTGTGCAGTGAGTGCCTTGTCCAGTCTGAATACAGGCTTGCAAGTTTCCTTATGTTTATTTTATTTTTCCTCTTATTTTTAATTTGCGAGGGTTTGGCTTACTAGCTGTGTGGGTGTAGTGCCCATGCAGCCCTGGTGCTTGATCGAGAGTCCCCATGTTGGGTTTCGTGGTGGGTGGGGACCATCGGCACTGAACCACAGATAAAGCAATCATGAAATCTCAAATATCATTAGATTCAACCTGTGCCACTATGAGACTTAGATCTGAGGATCGATCCTCATTGTCATCATCTTCATCATTTCGTTTTCTGTTTAGTTTATTCCCCAGCTCCTGATCTCCCATTGGTGGAGATCTCCCATTGGTAACTGGGACATGTAACCATTTTTATAAACAAAGGTTTAGAAGTTCGGGCGGGTTCGCCGAAATCCATCACGCGACTTACTTGTTGAGGCCACTTGTTCCAACCTCTTGGAACTGCTCCTTAAGATTACAGCTATTGGTGGGGTGGCTGTCAAAGTTTTTATACCCTACAAATCGTTAACAGCCACCCCACTCCGTGAGGAATTTAAGGTAAATAACACTGAAGCTCTGAAAGATCCAGATATGGCCAAAGCATACCATGATAGGTTATTTAGTCATCATGGCAATCATAGTTTGCTTATCGAAGTTGAGAAAGAATGGGATCAGTTTAAACAACTTTTCTTGAAACTATTGTGCTCTTTTGGCTATAAAGGTACAGGGGAGACAAAGTTATTTGAGTGAAAAGGCCATGGAACTCACTGAATCTGAACAAAGGAAATGCAGGAATACTATGAATCAACACCCTGCTGGTCCTAACAGCATTACAAAGAGCTTAATAAACGTGTAAAGTATCAGTTAGCAATTAAAAAGAATCTTTAACTTGATAGCTTGGTTGGCAAAGCAAAGGAAGCAGCAAAACATCAGGGAGTTGTACCAGAAGTTGATCTTTTGTGTCGGAAGAAAAGGACAGGTATACAAGGATTGGAAGATAAACATAGTAAGGTTGTTGAAGGTGAGGATTCTGTCATGGCTAGATGGGCTGAGGATTTCAGAGATGTTCTAAACAATATGCTTAGTTCTACTCCTATTGTTTTTTTAATAATGATATATGCATTACTGGCTTTAATGCTGGCCCTATAACATAATCGTAAGTTACATTTTCTATTTCCAAATTAAAACTGCATAAAACATCTGACTCTATTGCTATCTTCGTGCTAAGCAGATGAAAAGTTTGGTTAAAAAGCGAGTGTCCTAAGTGTTGTTGAGACTGAGGCATAAAACGAAACCCAAGCACTCCTTTGCCATTGAAAAATTGCTGATGGCAGTTCCAATATTGGTTGTGCAAGTGATTTTCCTTAGAATCAAAAACAGGAAGGGTTGTTAAAATGTTAAAGGAGGTAAAACAATGGATTAAAAGTTACTCAGTTGACGATCCTGCATTTAACGAATTGATCACTGTAGGAAGGAGGGAGGAAAACCAGGGAGGAGGGAGAGGGCATATCACAGAGATCACGAATCTCTGTTACTATACAAAAGTAGAATGATGAATATAAATGACTTGGGACTATAATTTGCTTCAAAACGGAAACACCAATAATAAAAAAGAAATCTGCATTGGTAATTAGAGTTCTTGTCGCATAAGTCTTGTCACTAAGTAAGCCGTTCTTGGAGATTACTCAGTTTTAAAATTCATCATAATACGATGATGAATTTTAATATTGAGTAGAAAGATAATCAATTGAATATACAGGGTTTATCAAAATAATGGAAACACCGACGGCGACTGTAATACATGCAATGCGCCGTATGCATATCACAGGGATCACGTCACCCGCGATGTGAGTGTATAAAGGGGAAAAGTACGATGTCTGCTGTCACGTAGCAGTGTCATAGGCGCAGGTGAAACAGCCGTTGTACCATAATTGTCGACAATGTCAGATCCCAGTGACCTCCAAAAAGGCATGATCATTGGTGCGCATCTTGCAGGAGCTTCAGTAACCAGAACGGCGGAAATAGTAGGTGTAATACGAGGAACTGTATCGAAGATTATGACTACCTATCAAAAAGGACAAGGCGTTGCCTCCAAACGTGCAAATTGTGGACGCCATACGAAGTTATCATATAGGCAAAAGTTGGCACGTATTGTACAACGGAAGCATAAGACCACGGCACCGCAAATAGCAACAGAGTTGAACACCAGTCGGAATGATCCCGTTTCCGTCATAATAGTTCGTTGGGAACTTCATCGTGCCGGTATTTATGGCCGTGCTGCATCCACAAACCTTTGATTACCAACATCAATGCAACAAACGTGTAAGGTAGTGCAAAGCACATAAAAATTGAGATGCTAATGACTGACAACGTGTCATCTGGTCTGATGAATCGTGCTACACATTATTTCCCACTACTGACAGAGTTTGTACGTCTGACGAAAACCTGCAGAAGCGTAGCACCCCAACTGTTTGTTTCTAACTTTGATGCATTGAGATGGATCCCTGATGCTGAGGGGTGCCATATCATGGCATTCCTTAGGGCCATTATTCTGCAGGGTTGTGTCACATCCGCAACGTACGAATCCATTCTCGTGAACCACCTGCACCCAATGTTGCCGGCATTGTTCCCTAATGACCGTCCCTGGTTTCAAACGGATAATACACCCGTGCATTGTGCTAAACGTGTCAAGTTTTGGTTGTAAAGCATGAGGATGAGGTACAGCAGCTATCCTGGCCACCTCAATCTCCAGACCTCAATATTATTCAAAGTTTGTTGGAATATCTGGAGCGCAAGGTCAGATCACACTTTCCACCTCCAGCATCACCGGCACAGTTGGCCTAAATTTTACAGGAAGAATGGTCCCACATTCCATTACCGTATGTGCATGACTTGTATAAGTCTATTTCACGTCGAATTGCGTTTCTTCTGAACGCCCGAGGTGGGCCTACAGCTTATTAATAAAATATTCTCCACAAACATTGTGTTTTTCTATTATTTTGATAAACCCCTATATTATTATTATTTACATATATATATATATAAATAAATAAGATTGATGGAATGTATTCTGGAACTAAACCTGTTCACCTTTTTAATTCACATGAAAATTTTTGACTTTTCGAACTCCGAGTTAAATCATTGTGATATGATTCATTCATCACGATCGACGCTTTATATGACGTCATATGCATGATTAATTGAAGCTTAAGTTACGATTCCGTGTAAGAATGCACATTTTTCATCCAATTATATATTTGTATTTGTAGAATTATTTTCGAAAATCCTTCTTCTATTACCGAAGGCAATTTTTTTCAATTCGAGATCCTTTCGAATAAACATTTCAAAAGACGTCAGTTCATTTCTAAATTATCTTCAAGTTAATTCAATTTTAAAGACAAGTCTCTCTCTCTTTCAAGAAGGCGTCGGAAGAGATATTGGTATTGTAAGAGTTGAACGCAAAAGAAAGGAATTTATATTATTTTCGTATTTCGGTATCTCTCATGTGAGAAAAATCTTTTCTGATTAATATATCTCCCGAGAATTCTTACATTGAATGTTGACTTCAATATTAGCTATTATGGAAATATTTAAAGACTGTTTCAATGCTCACATGCACACAGGCATTCGTGAAATGTTTTCAGTGCATTTCATTTCCAGTTTTTGCGATTAATGTGCTCAAATATTATGTCCTTGTTTTCCAACCTTTCCGTTGAAATTTAACCGATTGCTCATTACCAAAATTCGAGAGTGAAAGCGTTAAAGATTTATTCCTTTTTTCTTTTATGGGTTGTAAACAGTGAAAATTTCTTTAGCTTGAGCTCTGAGCTTGATTATGGATCCTGATTTTGCTGCACTGGTGGGCTTCTGTGGAGGGAAAATCTTCTGCTGTGTTTTCTCTTTGTTTGTGGGTTGACAGCCCGAAGTGAATAGATTCACAGGATATGTTTATCAGCTGGTGGATAATCCTGAGCAGAAGTCATCGCAGGCACCTGAACTCTTTGCTTCTATTGGCATCGTCAAATTCTACATTGGAGGAAGTCTTCCAGTGTTGATGGCTTCAGCCTTTAGTGGTGGGGGGAACGGGTCTTTGCCCCATGTCTGCGATTAGGGGGCTGTTTGATATTGTCGGCATTCCCTCTCTCAATAAACATGGTTTCTTTTAAACATCCCACTAACCATTTTCTCTCCATAGGTAGTTGGAATGTGAGGACTCTGCACAGAGCTTATTCTCTTGATGTCCAGTTATGTTTTAGATATTTTCAGAAATACACAAGAAATCCTGTTATGTTTTAGACATTTTCAGCTTGCAAGAGACCAGATGGACAGATAAAGGTCAGATTCTTAAAAATAATTTTAAAATTCTCTTTTCAGGGAGGGAAGTTAATAAACATCACCAAGGCGTGGGTCTGCTTTTCAGTGATGCTCTTCTAGGATATGAGTGCATTAATGAAAGGTTTCTTACAGCAAAATTTCAGACAAGCATTAAAGACTTGAATGTTATCTGCTGTTATGCCCCCACTGAGGATCCCGATGAGGATGAGAAGGATAGGTTTTACGGACAACTTCAGGATATTTTGAATTCTGTGAAGAAAAGAGATTGTTCTAGGTGTCTTCAATGCCAAAGTTAGTACTGACCTTTGGGGAGGGGTGACAGGCGCTTTTGGTATTGGTAGCTGCAATTGCAATGGGCAACGTCTCATACAGTTAATTATTCCGAAACCATTGAGTTTACTTAACACTTATTACAAACACCGCGAAATACATAAGTACACATTGGTTTCACCTGATGGGCTGCATAAGAATATGATTCATTACATATTAATTAACAGCAAAAGGGCTAGTTCTGTTAGGAATACCAGGGCATATAGGGGAGCTGAAATTGGATCTGACCATTACCTTGTTAAAAGTGTGTTGCAACTTAAACTTAAAAAGTGTTGTGCTAGGGTTAAAAAATTTGCTTTTAATACTGAAGCTCTGAAAGACCCAATTATAGATAAAGCTTACCATGATAGGTTACATAGTCATTATGACAGTCATGGTTTGCTTACTACTGAAGTTGAGGAAGAATCATCATCATCATCATCCTCAAGCAGCCATGGGCTACGGAGGTCCAACCAGACCGCGCAGTTTAATTCTCCAAGCATATCTGTCCTGAGCTACATCTGCTGCATCCGGCCACTGTACACCAATTCTAACAAGGTCCTGTTTGACATTGTCTGCCCACCGCATCCTAGGTCTCCCCCTCCTTCTGAGGCCTCTAGGCACACTGTTCATAACCCTATTCGCCAATCTATAATTATCCATACGGGCAACATGGCCAAACCAGCGGAGTCTCTCTCTGCACAATATGCTGCTTAAAGGAGGTTGCAGACTCCTTTGCCTAACCTCATCATTAGTTACAAAGTTAAACCACCTAATACCCAAGATACTGCGTAAGCATCTAGAATCAAAAGCATCTAGTTTCCTGTTATCTTGCTTACACAGCGTCCAAGTTTCACTACCATAACTAACCCTAGAAAGAACCAAACTATTATACAGTCTAATTTTAGTCTTTAGGTGTATACGCCTATTTCTCCACAATCTCCATAGATTCTTAAAAGTCCCGGCAGCAATACCTATTCGTCTGTTAATCTCATGCCGCACATCACCAGTATCAGTTGGGATCTTTTTAAACAGGCTTTTTTGGACACTAACAGTACTCTTTAGGAAAAAAGGAGCAGAGGAGACAGAATTATCTGAATGATAAGGCACTTGAGCTTATTTCGGAAAGAAAGAACTGCAGGAATGTCCTTAATCAATACCCTACTAGTCCTAACGGAAAGCATTACAGAGAACGTAATAAACGTGTAAAAGATCAGTTAGCTGCTGATAAGAATCTTTGGCTTGATGGCTTGGCTGACAAAGCCGAGGAAGCAATTAGACAGCACAACAGCAGAGAGCTGTACCAGATTGTTAATGTTTTGTGTGGTAGAAAACGGACAGGTATACAAGGATTGAAGGATAAACAAGGTAAGGTTATAGAAGGGGAGGCTACTGTCATGGCTAGGTGGGCTGAGCATTTCAGTGATATTCCAAACAATGCGGTTAGTTCTATTCCCATTGTTTGCAATGATGATAGATGCATTGGTGGCTTTAATGTTGGCCCTATAACACAATCTGAAGTTATTTTGGCTATTTCTAAACTTAAACTTCATAAATCCCCAGGGGTAGATGAAATTACTACGGAAATGCTTATAGCTGTCAATGTTTCGGTTACCACTTGGATTACTGAAAATCTGAATATCTTTTATGATAAAGGCAATGCTCCTAAGGATTTTACCAGAGCTATTGTTATCCCTATTTTCAAAAAAGGTGATCGCAGTTCTTGTGATAACTATAAGGGTATCAGTCTACTCTCTGTTCCAGGTAAAGTTCTTTCCATGATTGTGCTTAATAGAATTAAGAATCTGGTTGACAGTCAATTGCGTGATGAGCATTGTGGATTCAGAAGTGGTAGGGGATGTGTGGATCAGATATTTTCACTTAGCAGATTCTTGAGAAATGTTTAGAGTTTCAGAAACCTTTGGTTGTTGGTTTGTTGATTTCAAAAAGGCTTTCGACTCTGTTGATCGTCATAATTTGTGGTTGATTGTGAAATCATATGGTATACCAGACAAGTTAGTTAACATAATGAAAGCTCTCTATAATAACACTGAGTCGTATGTCAGAGTTGGTAAGGCTTGTAGCAATTGGTTTAGCATTACTTCTGGTGTTCGACAAGGGTGCATTTTGTCTCCTTTTCTCTTTAGTTTGGTTGTTGATTATGTTATGCGAAATTCAATTCAAGGGAAAGATTTTGGCCTTAAATGGACTGGAGATACTAAAATTTCTGATTTAGATTATGCTGATGATTTAGCCCATTTGGCAAATGATGTTGATGAGATGAACTCTTTCATTCGAGCTGTTGATGAGACTAGTAGTAGAGTAGGTTTAGTTATAAATAGAGAGAAAACTAAAGTGATGAAAATTGGTCAGGCAGGCTGTGATTCAGTTAATCTGAATAGTTGCAGTCTTGAGCAGGTGTCACAGTTTAATTATCTTGGGAGCTATGTAACAGATAATGGTGATGTGCGGCATGAGATTAACAGACGAATAGGGATTACTGCCAGGATTTTTAAGAATCCATAGAGAGTGTGGAGAAATAGGCGTATACACCTAATGACTAAAATTAAACTGTATAATAGTTTGGTTCTTTCTAGGGTTAGTTATGGTAGTGAAACTTGGACGCTGTGTAAACAAGATAACAGGAAACTAGAGAAACCGAGGTGTTATAAATATATACAGGGGTTAATCAAAATAATGGAAACACGCACTGTTTGTGGAGAATATTTTATTAATAAGCTGTAGGCCCACCTCGGGCGTTCAGAAGAGACGCAATTCGATGTGTAATAGACTTATACAAGTCATGCACATACGGTAATGGAATGTGGAACCATTCTTCCTGTAAAATTTGGTCCAACTGTGCCAGTGATGCTGGAGGTGGAAAGTGTGATCTGACCTTGCGCTCCAGATATTCCAACAAACGTTGAATAATATTGAGGTCTGGAGATTGAGGTGGCCAGGATAGCTGCTTTACTTCATCCTCATGCTTTACAACCAAACGTGACACGTTTAGCACAATGCACGGGTGTATTATCCGCTTGAAACCAGGGACGGTCATTGGGGAACAATGCCGGCAACATTGGGTGCAGGTGGTTCGAGAATGGATTCGTACGTTGCGGATGTGACACAACCCTGCAAAATAATGGCCCTAAGGAATGCCATGATATGGCACCCCTCAGCATCAGGGATCCATCTCAATGCATCAAAGTTGGAAACAAACAGTCGGGGTGCTACGCTTCTGCAGGTTTTCGTCAGACGTACACACTCTGTCAGTAGTGGGAAATAATGTGTAGCACGATTCATCAGACCAGATGACACGTTGTCAGTCATTAGCATCCCAATTTTTATGTGCTTTGCACTACCTTACACGTTTGTTGCATTGATGTTGGTAATCAAAGGTTTGTGGATTGCAGCACGGCCATAAATGCCGGCACGATGAAGTTGCCAACGAACTATTATGACGGAAACGGGATCATTCCGACTGGTGTTCAACTCTGTTGCTATTTGCGGTGCCGTGGTCTTATGCTTCCGTTGTACAATACGTGCCAACTTTCGCCTATATGACAACTTCGTATGGCGTCCACAATTTGCACGTTTGGAGGCGCCTTGTCCTTTTTGATAGGTAGTCATAATCTTCGATACAGTTCCTCGTATTACACCTGCTATTTCCGACGTTCTGGTTACTGAAGCTCCTGCAAGATGCGCACCAATGATCATGCCTTTTTGGAGGTCACTGGGATCTGACATTGTCGACAATTACGGCACAACAGATGTTTCACCTGCGTCTGGGGACAGGTGTGGCTCAGTCGGTAGCGCGCCGGGCTCGTAATCTGTAGTTCCCAGGTTCGAGTCCCAGTTGGGTCAGCGTTGAGATTTATCTCTGCAAAATTCTCCGCCCTGCCCACGGTCAGTAGGGGACACCGATTGGCTTGGAAAGGCCGCCGTCCATCGGATGGGACGTTAAGCCGTGGCCCCGTGTGCGGGAGAGCCATACCCTGTGCACGTTAAAGAACACGCTGGATGGCCTTGATGGGAGGCTACCATCTGTCTCTCAACAGCTGTTCCAGTGGGTCCCCTCCCCCAACCTTCTCTGAGCCTTCGGGGTCCATGTGACCTGGCCATTTAGCCCATGGTGTGCAAAAAAGTGCCGCTCAGAGGTAAAACAACCCAACCTGCGCCCGTGACACTGCTACGTGATAGCCGACATCGTACTTCTCCCTTTTATATACCTCACATCGCGGGTTACGTCGTCCCTGCGATATGCATACGGCGCATTGCTTGTACTCCAGTCGCCGTCGGTGTTTCCATTATTTTGATAAATCCCTGTACCTCAAAAGTGAAACACAAATAGTAACTCTCTTATGACAAATCGTTCGCTAAACTAATTGTAATTTAAGAAGTGTGTGTAATGATTGCTTTAGTTTTGAGTAATTTTGAAGAAAACCTGTTTAGGATAAATATATGATGCTGAACGTTTTAACTTGAATACCTCTTTAAATATGAATATTACTGAAAATCAAGATTTATATAATTTTAAATGAGATGTTGAATTTCCAGTTACATTTTTCCATAAAATGTGTACTTTCATAGTTAAGGAAGGAGCTTCGAATGTTGCTTTTCATTCAAATAATTTCAAATATTACGTAAGTGTCAGAATACATGTTGGAGGATAATGTTTCGTCACCAGTTAGAAACTGAATTGAGGAATAAATAAAGAAATTTATGCAACTAAAACAAAGAATTTATCCCTCTCAAAAACATTGCGACTCTGAAAATACTGCCAAAAATCTCGCAATTTAATAATCCTAGCTTTGCTTTCCTAAGAAATAGTTTATCATTTTGCAATGTTTTTAATGGTGTTTCGCACAATAAATTTAAGGATTTAAGTCAGGTAAATATAAAGAGAATAAAAGTTTATATTTTGCCATCGTCATTTATTTATGTATATATCACAAAAAGAGCAGAGGCAAATTTTTTATGGGATGGGGATTGAGTCACTCGTAGCTTGACGATACTGTGGAATCCTTGTGATTTGGCATTTTGACCATTGGGTGCATAAAAGTGCCACTCAGAGAGGTAAAGTAATATAGCATCTAAATATTCGCCTGTAAATTCTTCATCACATCTTTGAAGATTAACACCTCTAAAGCTCTATGGCTTTTAATAACTTTTTTATAACCCGTATGCACCGTAAACTTCTGTAGCCGTTCTTCATTATCACGTTTAATGCGAGATTTTCACATCGTTTAAAAAACTTACTAAATGAAACAAATTTACTATAAGCAAACAAACAAAGGATTTAAAGCCTAGATATATGATGGAAGTTAATTTGCTTCTTGGTAATTTCTATTTTTGTATCGACATTTACAGATGCATAGTTGAGAAAAATCAACAACAGAGAAATCCTGAGTAAATAATACATGCAATTTAAATTCTGATCCCGATTTTTAGTACGAATTGGTGATGAAGTGTGTTTTGAGTGAGCGTTTGAGATCTTCTTTAAATAGCAGCCTATTTGGGTGTCAGCTGTCAGACGACAGGATCCTCTCTCTTTTCAACCCATGCATCTGGTGGCAGCGTTGCGCATTCATTTGTCGTCTGTCTGATGTCTCCTTTGAGTCCCGCATGCCAACGACCAATAACTCCCTTTCGCAACGGAATGAGCACGTCGAGAGAAAATCGCACCACTAAAATAGAGTAGGAGAAGGATTCGGAGTGTTTAGTGGAGCAGGTTATCGGAAAGAATGCAAGATGATAAGTTCGGTACTTTTCCTCGTTTTTACTACTCCAATCTATGGATTATACGTGCTGATAGATAACTTGACTGCCACTCTGTTACTCTGCCTAGCAATTGACTCATGACAATAGTGAGAGATTCAGAGTTAACTGACTCTTAAAGGTAAAATTTTCTATGGAAAAATGTGACTGAATATAAAGAGCTGAAGCAAATTATCTAAATATTGAATTTCAACTCTGCTAGTTCTATAAAAATCATTTAAAACAGACGATTTGAATCCCATGTTTACAGAAAATATTTACTTATGATTTCTTTCTCTGTTATTTAAATAATCATTACAAAAACTGCTAAAAATAAGTTTACATTTTAGTAATTCATATAACGATTGCTGCTTTCGTTTTAATGCATTTGAATTGACGTTTCCGATAAATTATTTTGACGTCCATGGCTGCTATTAAATCTTCCAGCTTCCTTAATATTTAAATAATTAAAAAAACTGTTGAAAAATGAGATTTTAATATAATGAATTGATTTCTTGAATGTATAACCGATCACATTTTCCCGTAAAAAAACTTATTTAAAAGGATGCTGAATTTGACTTCCAATTCGCACAACATTGATCTTCCCTAACCAAAACGACCATTGACTGTATATATATATATTGTAATTCTGTTTCGTCACCAAAACGAGTTTGTAGGTTTCACAAAGACTGCAAGGTTGGGTTGTTCCATCTCTGAGCGCCACTTCTGTGCACACAATGAGCTAAATGGCCAGATCAGAGCAAGCTATCGTGCACATGGGGCGATGGTTTGAGGTCTCATCTGATGAAAGACGGGCTTTTACAAGCCAGTCGATATAGCTTTTCTCACATGAGTGGCGGAAAAAATAGTTAGCGGAGAAAGCCTCAACTCGGGCACACTAAGGAATATAAGAGTACAAAACTGGTGCTACAAAAACTAAGGCAACTTCTACCCTGGTACTGGAGGCTCAGGAAATAAGGATAGCGTTAGTGTTGATCTTAAATGCTATGTGAGAAAATTTGCTAATTCAAATGAGTAAAATCATTAATCAATAGTTGAAAATTAACGATGATATTTCAAGTTTATACCCAAATACAAGTTTTTCCAATGGATGAGAGTCGGAGATTGGCTCAATGAGTAGGGCGGAAGGCTTGAAATTTGATGTTCCCAGGTTCGAGTACCACTTGTTGCTGCGTTGAAGGTTATCCTGCTAAACGCCACCCTTCCCTCGGCTGTGAAAGGGGACACCGCTGCCCTTGGGAATATCTTCGTCGATCGGATGAGACGTTTAGACTTGGCACCGTGTGTAGAAGAAGCAAACCCTGTTTATGCACGTAAAGAACACAATTGGAGGATTACTTCCACCTGTCTCCTAGCAGCTATTCAGTGGATCACCTTCTCCAACCTTTTCTAAATCTTTTGGGTCCTTGTAACCTGGACTAAATGTCAAAGTCACAGACACCCATGTGTGCAAAATAAAAGTAGTGCTCAGAGATAAAACAGCTCAAGTAAATTGATATAAAAACTGATGTTTGATGTGTATTCAAATGAGATAAGCGCCGCTTTAAAGACATAAAAAAATTTGGGAGATAACAATTACTTTATTAAGCTTAAATCTTGAATTTCATTGCACGTTAGACTATTTCAATAACAGCATTTCTTAAATTACTACCCATATTGAGATCCTGGATACTTTTTTTTCACCAGCTTATCTTCGTTTCTTTTTCTGAGTATTCCTCTTAGACTACGATATTGGAAAGGATTTAAATATTTTATATTATTAAATCGAAATTCATTTTACAGCAGAGGTATAGGTCTCAGGTTGGATTAGTTGGTGTCTTTCTCTTTCAAAACGCAGCTTTTCTTTCGTCAAGCGCACTTTGTGCACTGCGGGTAAAAATAACAAAAAAAAAAAAAAAAAAATCCAGGGCAATAAATTCCTAAAGTTATGCATGGGTGACAGATTGGGATCGGAGCGTGCAAGGGACAGACATGCACTGGACATCGGTTGGCAGCGATCTGACACGCATTTTGGCGAATGAGTTGGCGTTGGTTCGATGGACGATAACGATGAATCGTTAGATCTTGTGTTACGCAAATGAAGATATCGTGGCCACGGAAGCACGTAACAGCACGTACAGTGATCGATTAAGAAGCGAAAATGGGAACGAGCACCACAGGAATATTGGCGAATGGAGGTGGAAATTGCGTTGCATAAAGAATACGCAGCCAAATACATTTTAGATTTATTTCCTTTTATATCTCAGTGCTCTAAAGATGGCATATTAATATTGCGATTTAAAATGATATATGAACACTATGCTTTATGAATCACCTTCCATTACACTGTGTTAATAGTAGTAGCCATTGTGTGCCAAGTTAAAAATTCAAGATGTACAGTTTACACATGGAAAGTCTCACAAAAGCAGGTTGCTAAGGAATGGTGATGATCGTACACGATGGAGTGGAAGGTTGCAAAGGAATGATGATCATTACGAATACTGAGAGATTGCTAAAGACTGGTATCATTGTGTGAGGATGTTAGGGGGAGATGATCTTTGTGCTAAGTGAGGGATGGTGAAGGAATGACAATCATTGTGCGAAGCAAATATTATGTTGCCAATGAATAATGATCATTATGCAAAGTGAGAGATTGTCAAGTCGCGATGATCGTTGTGCAGAGAGAGATTTCCAAAGTGTGATTACTATTGTGCGAAGTGAGAGTGTCTGTCAAAGGATGACGATTATTATGAATACTTTGATTTTCAAGGACGGATGCCATTGTGCATAGTGAGGGATAGCCAAGGAATGACGATCATTGGGCAGAGAATATGCGAGGTTGCTATAATCATTCTACATCGCGAGAAATTGCTAAGAAATGACGATCACTGTGCAGAGTGACAAGTTGTGATGATCATTGTACAGAGTGAAAGATTGTCAATTTGCAATGGTTGTTGTGAAGAGTGAGCGATTGCCAAGGTTTGGTTAATATTGCGCATAGCGAGAGAATACCAAAGAAGGGCAATCATTTTGCAAAATGAAAGATTAAAAAGAATGACGATCACTGTCCAAAATGAGATACTGTCAAGGAATGACGATCACTGTGCAGACTGGGATCACCAAGGTGTGATGATCATTGTGTTTAGTGAGATGTGACCAAAGTGTGATGACCATTTTGCCTAGGGGAGATGACCAAGAATTGACGTTCTCGTGCAGAGCAAATGTGAGGTTTGCTTTTGTGAGGCTTTGTGCATAGTTTGTGACTGCAAAGAAATGATAATCATTTGAGCATGTAAGGGTTTAAAGGAATAATTATCATTATATATCCGTTGCCAAGCTCTATTGTGCATTCGCAGCCAAGATTCGTGACTTCCGTACTAATCAAAGGATTGTGGATTTTCAGAATTTGTTATTTCCACACTTGATAAATGAACTAATTCGAAATAAACGTAGTTAACTTCAGGTTATCCTTTCAGGTAGCAACTTAATTATTCCCTACAGGATATTCTGTTTTCGGATTAACGTTGCCTTGCTGAACAACAACGTAAAAGAAAAGGTGGGCTATTTTCGGTCGTCTAGTGCGTTGATCTCTTTAGTGACCTATTAACAAATCGTCATCATAATGTCTCCCAGTAAACAATCCCATTGACCTTTCTTCTTTTCCTCTGTCTCATCCGCACACCGAACGCATGCGCTGGTTCTATTTTGGGATATCTCTACGTACATCACGTTCTTTTTTCTCTCTTTCACTCGTTATGATCGCTGTAGCAGAAATGAGGATTTGAAGGTTTCTGATTATTTCAACCCCGTTTTCCCTTCTTGTATAATCTCATTATTCGTCTTCATCTTTGACAATTATAGACTCAAAAGATCCTTAAAGCTCAGTTAATACCATGCACTGCGTTATCCAAACGGTTCCTAAGAAACAGGTTCAAATAAGAGAGAAAAAATCTATCTACGCTGATAAAGGGGACTCAGATGGACTTAGAAATGTTCTCACTATCCTTCAAAATGGAGGTTAAAGAAGGAGCTAAGGCACATAACGTTTGAGAAACAATCACCTTTCATAACTTCTCCGATAGCCAGTATACTCGTTTCCTGTCGTGGGACGAGAACAGTTTTCATGCTAACAGCTAGAGCCTAATATTTTATCTTAACAAAATAACATTGTGAGATATTATTTTCATAATTTAATAACCAATTTTTATATTTCTTTTATTATTAAAATACTAGATAAACAGCAATTATTACCAGTGGACAATTAAAAAAAAAGGTCCACGCATTTCTTACAAATGCCGTCTCTCTGCAGTGGAAAAACTAACACAGACTTCTGAAACATTTTTTTATTTAGTTCAGAGATTAGATATTACAGAAAATCGTGCTTCTGTACTTAGCAAATG
Organism: Ryuthela nishihirai; assembly: GCA_038380435.1. Taxonomy (NCBI): domain Eukaryota; kingdom Metazoa; phylum Arthropoda; class Arachnida; order Araneae; family Heptathelidae; genus Ryuthela; species Ryuthela nishihirai. The sequence continues at coordinate 63,684,042 of JAWZYU010000019.1, read as the reverse complement.
TAAAAAATAATTACGAACAATCATTCGGGCTGGAATGCAATTGGTTGTGTTATTGTCGTGGGTGGTCTGTGGACCATACTGTGATAAGCCAACGAAACAGATTCGGCCTTTGACAGATGTCATACATGAAATTTAAATGTGCAAAATCAATTAAATTTAAAGAATAAAAGAAAGGAAAAAGAAGTATAAAATGAAAAATACACAAGCGCACATTAAATGACGTAACCTGAAGTGTATTTTTAAATTGCATCTAATCCCTTTTACAACCTGAAATGCATTTTTTTTTTAAATATCTGATTCCTTTTGCAACCTGAAGTTCATTTTTAAATTACATCTAATCCCTTTTGCATTACTGAGATGGTATGCGCCTAACCTCTTGCTGCACTGGTAGGCCAGATATCCTGCTGGAAAGCAGTCTTCATGTTACTTATTGGCATCACCAGCTGGTTAAAAGGGTGGTAGATGAAAGAACGACTCCATAGGAAGAATACGATAAAAAATAATCTGACAAACAGCTAATATTGCTGATGAACTGAGTGCATGTTCTTCATTAACTATGTATCATAATCTTCGCATGAGGGTCTTCTTCATCTTCAGAATCGCTTTAGTTTAGCACCAATGAATTTGAAAGAGGTGGGGATATCACAAGAAATTTTAATCTTCCCCACCTCTAAGTTAAATTTTTTTTTTATATTTTGATCATTTAAAAACTAGCAGAAGAAGAAAAAGTTAATACCATGCACTACGTTATCCAAATGGTTTCACGGTTTATCCAAACGGTCCACCGTTAAAAACTTCTAGCGTTAGAAGTTTTGTAACGGTGTGTAAAAATGCGTTTAAACGTACAGAGCAAAATACCTCTCTCAAGAGCGTCCCATGATCGTTTTTTGTTAAATCCCAAACCTCGAAACAAGTTTCTTCGCACGCCTTGAGTAGCAACTACTCAAAACTTTTCCGAATAAGTCGACAGAGTTGAAATGTGCTCGCTAAGCCTTCCTCCCACCCTAGTGAAAATATATCTTAAGGTCAGCATCTTCTCTGTTTCAAGAAGTTTCTGATGACAGCTAGAAAGCCACAACTAAATCTTTCAGTCTCCGAATGTCATCCCAGAACCCAATTGAGGTTACTTAGCGTCCAGTAATTCTTCTCTTTCCGACCAGCTCATCCCCATCACCACCATCCTTGCTCTTCCTCTCTTGCATCACATCATTCAACGAGCCTCGGTGTCTCCGTCCATCCCAATAATTTGATTCTCCCCTCACTAATCACACGGATTGGAGAAACTTCCAAGGCGCGAACATATATCTTGACATTTCTCATTCTTTTGCCTGCTTGTTTAACAAGCGCCTTTATCTGCCACGTGTCCATCTCTCCCTGCCCTTTAATCTTTCACGGATCCAACAATATTTCGCAAATATTATTCTAATCTTTACATTGAAGCACAAAGTATTATTCTCAGACAGTCTTTGAGCATAAAATTGAATTGGAAAACTGTACCTGATGTGACTGAGAGGTTAGCATGTTTAGCTTTGGATCAAAGAGACCTGGGTCCGAGCTCTAGATAAGACATGGTTGCTTCTTGCGTTTTCCTTCTGCTGAGGTCTCGCCTCCTCACAGACCTACTCTGCGCCGTATTATGTTGACAGACTCCTGTTGGATCTCTATAGCAAGCAGCGGCTTGAGGGGCAATTTTATTTTTACAATTCAGTTTGAAGGAATCAATTCTTGAACACGGTTTATACTACAGAAGCGGTTTAAAGAATATTGCGGTAAATCCATCATAAAACATTTAAGTAATCCTTTTTAAAAACTATTTTATCCTGGAGAGGTGCCAAAGCCATAAGGATCCACAGATTCAGATCATAGTAGCGAGGGTAACAGCTCAAAAGGAAATGTAAAGAGTTCGGTTAAGATCGAAATGTGAGGAATCTTCCCTTTATGCAACGTGCTTAAAAATCTTAATGTGCCGATTTGAAAAATAATTTCTTTCCTCATTGATAAGGAGTAGATATAGGGATATATATTTTCATTGATAAGGAGTAGATATAGGGATATATATTTTCATTGATAAGGAGTAGAGTCATTGATAAGACTCACAATTTCTTTCCTCATGATATGATAAGGAGTGATTGATCCTTAACCATTAGTTTGATCGCTGTATTTTTATGCAGATACTGAAGGACCCAGGAAATAATATTGAGTAAATTGGAATGGATGACTTTTGATGTTATGGAGTTATAGCATATAAATATTCAAAAATAAGATAGTTACCCGTCAAGAGGCTGCTTATCATTGAGGTCTGGCAAGAGCCTATCAGTTCAATACAGTATAATTCCTGTGCAAGCTAAGAAGACAACAAAGCTGCTTCAAAACGAACTCCACCTCCTCATCCTTTTCCCGATATGATGCGAAAGCGATCGAACAACAATTTCGCCAAGAAAACGTTCCACGGTTTTTTGTTGCTTAAACATTTCTCTTTCAAACATCCATACCTAACCCGGGCTCAAATACATGTCCTTTTGATGAATAGCCAAGAGCGCTAACCACTCTGCTACGGGATACATGTATCGGAATGAAAAAAATCTGTCATTGGATGGTCATGAAAAACATTTTTGAGTTAAAGCAGGATTTCAAATAAATTGAGCATTAAAATATAAAGAATTAATTAGGGACTCAAATTTTAAAACGATTGAAAGTTACCTAAAAATTGAGTTGTGAAGACTGTGGGTATCGAACCCACAATGTACATTTTTTAGACAAAATGCGTTCTGTTTTTAGTCAACACTTTGGTTCTTATCCGGCAATTAATTTCCTGGTGCCAAATCTGATGATCTTGTTATTTATTGTTCTTCCTTACACATGGAGATACAATTACAATGGAAATACATAAAAGGCATTTTCTGACTTATAAGTATTTTACAAGTACACAACCCACAATACATGTGCTTTCTAAGGGATTCGAACCCGATACCAAAGATCAGTGTTACCGTAGAATACAGTGCCTAGTATTTTTAAAGGAATAACTTTAGCTACGCTAAATAGCCAGTTTTGACGACATGCTCTGACAAAAAAATTACGAAAGAAAAGTTATGGGGCGGAGAGTATGTACAAATAGATTACAGAAGGAAGGACATTAGAGATATCTGATTTTGGGAGAGAAAAAAAGACTGCGAAGAGCAGAGAAAGAGAAAAGGAATGGGAGTAAAGGAATAGGAGAAGAAACTGTCAGAATATGGAGATGGAGCAAACGAGAAAAGATAAAGAAATATATAAAAAGAGAAATATTTAAACAACAAAAAAACCGTGGAAGGTTTTCTTGGCGAAAGTTTGTTGTTCGGTCGCTTTCGCATCATATCGGGAGAAGGATGAAGAGAGGGGGGGAGAGTTCGTTTTGAAGCAGCGTTGTTGTCTTCTTAGCTTGCACCGCAGGGATGGGGGAGGGGGAGGAAGCGAGTGGCGGCGTCGGCAACGGCATTGGTGGTGGGGAGCGCTGCCAATGCTCAGACAGTGTTGCATGACCTGGCACCGTGCCAAGAGAGAAACTAGGCCATTTGACATATTTCAACGAGCAAACGCGCGCGTTTCTCCGGCGAAAGAGCGGAGGACGTGGAAAGGGGTTGGGGAGAGGGGAGGGGGTTGGAGGGTAGACTTACTCTTAATTAGGAGACGGATAGCTGTGGGAGAGAAGGTCAAAAATCAGGCTATGAACTTGCCATCAGGGTCCTTTGTTGGCAGGCGAGCTGGAAATCTAAATTATTGTGGGCAGGGGAAGAATACCCTTGGATCTTTCTGGCTCTTTCATTTGCGCTCTGACGACTACTGACGCAAAAAACTTCTGTTCAATAAGATGTAGAGGAGGCAATAATGGGAATGCCGGGCTAAGAGAGACAATGATACGGTTGGATACAGGCTATTGGATGTCGTTGAGGTATAGGAGTGCTAGATTTCATTTTGCGTATTACATTGCTTTACGTCGGAGCTGCAGTTATGTGCACAAAATAGGCTCAATGACGAAGTCACAAAGACCCCAAAATCTCAGATTTGGGTAGAGGAAGGGGGGACCCATTGGACTGCTGCCTGTCGTCAAGGCCAAACAGAGCACGTTCTTTAACGTGCACAGAGTATCGCGGACAAGCAAATCATTCGACGTGCGTTAAAATTTATTTCTTTTGATTCGAGAGGATGTATATGTCGTTTTATTTTTATATAGCTCTTTTTTTCCACCGTAGAGGGAAACAAGATTAAAAAATCTTGTCATCAATGTATTCCAACCATTACATTTTAATTTTTGGGCATTTTTTTTAAGATGTGAAAAAAATATTAATGTTAGTAGAATACTGAGACGTAGCTGAAGGTGTTCTTGGCAACTAGAGACTTTTTTAGTTTTAAATCTATCGCCTCTCCTGCAACAATATAGAGTCTAGAAACTATTCACACACTGGTTTTTTTTAGAGGGGGGGAGAGGTTGTGTCATATAATTTACAAATATGAGAATTTTTCCCCCTAATTGAATATTTTCTCATTTGACAACTGTTTTCAGTGTGCATGCATTTCATAAATTTTTTTTTGTCATCATGTGAAAAAGGTTAACAAATTGTATCATTTGACACCCAAAATATTTGACCAGAATCTTTATTCCTTTATCAAAACAAAGAAGTTTCAATAATTGAACAAAGTGCAGAAAATGAGTGACGATAATTTCCAGCTTATACACGAGAGAAGCTGGCGAATAATCCACTCCGATTCCCTTAATATGTGGTCGCAATGATGTTAATGCATTATCTACAGTTTCTTTAATATTTTTCACACCATTAAAATTCAATTTACTTGTTATGTAAAGTACACAATGAAGAAACACGCTGTATGCCATTGACAGGAGACCCTCATCTTCTAACAGCTATCTAGTGCATTCAATCTGTTCTGCATCTTCGGGTGCTAGGTAACATTAACGTTACTTAGCTCAGTGGCTTTCAACCTGGGGTTCTGTAAATTATTTTAACATATAGTGAGCATGTGAAGTTTCATTAGTATTACATATATCCTTTGAAATGAATATTTTTTGCAAAACGAAATTTGTAAGGAAAATAGATAAGAATTGGAAACTGCCTTTCCTCTCCTTCGCGCAGCAAATCCTCCTCTTCCTCTAGTTCACGTCCTCAAATCCCAGTTGTGAGAGTGCAACACCTGGCAACACTCTAATCTCGTGATATATGCATTTTTTATTGGAGAATTTAAAATTGGAAGTTGGAATGGCGTAATTCCACAAGCGCAAGTATCATGGCTAGATGGATGAGTAATTCGTGCGTATATCAGAGAAGAAGAGAATTTCTCAAGGCGTTACAACAGTTTACAAGTGTTACTCAATTAAAATAAGTTGAGAAATACTGTGTCAGCTCATCATGCAATAAAAAGATAGTGATCAGAAAATGGAATTATATCAAAGGTAAACAGTCAGATCTAAAGGCACCCGAAGCTGAATGTAGCTGAGGATATTATTAAAGAGATAAATTTGTCCAAAGACTGTAGATAAATTAAAAACAAGATACTAATTAATTACACTGCATACTTCTGCCATCTTAATTACATTGAAATCGATCTTTGAGTTACATAAAGTAAAGAATGAACTAGGCAATTGAATGGCATCCCTTTCTAGAATTTACATAATGTTTAAGATGGCATTAATCGGGAAGAATAGTCTCAGTTCTTCTGTTAAGTCTGTTCTGACCCGAATATCTAACCAATGAGTTGCGTTAGTGATCGGCGATCAACGGCGATTCTTCCAAGCCCATCGCTGCCCTTTCTCTCGCAGAGAGAGCAAGGATTAGCAAAGATAAATCTCAGTGCTGGCACGGTTGGGACTTGAACCTGAGAACTGCAGATTACGATTCTGGCGCCCTACTGATTGAGCTAATTCCCACCCCATGCTTTTAGGTTTCTTCCAGTTAATTACACGGTCGTATCAGGATAATATGACCACCTACCATACATATACTATGGTAGGTGGTCATATTATTATGATACGACTGTGTATATTTCTCTCAGTTGAACCCGTGGAGAACATTATAAAATATGTTTTACAAATGATTTAATTTCGTGCTTCCTTGGCATTTCTTCAGTTTCTGTTTTGCATTTCACGATTCTTTTGAACCCTCTAGAAATTGCAACGGTTAATTGCCTGTCAGAATAAACTTTAAGCAATGAATTTAGTATTTTCATCATATTGAAAATATATTAAAAATCAGAACATCCATTAATTACATAAAGATATTAAATTTTGAAGTTTTGAAAAAAAATCAGAAAGAATATTTTTGTGATAATCTTGCAGGAATTGAAATTTTAAACGAAACAGACTAAAGCGAGATATATCGAAACATTAACATCATGTGAATTCATTTGAACTTCAAAGTTTGAAGAAAACCCTTTAGTTCTGCTTAGCTCTTAAAACTTGATTAAAGAATACCTTTTAATTTGCATATTGCTACCTAAATAAATAATACATGCCTAAATATTCCAGCGAGTGTAACCTTTTTACATCATTTCTACGTTTTGAAAATCGATACTTTAAGTGAATACTTATGATATAAACATTTCAATGGGCTTCATATTTAAATATTAAAAACCAAAGAAAATGGGCATTTTTATTGTAGTTTTAGGAGCAACTGAAACAAAATTTGTGAATTAGAAGCAGCAAAAACTTCTTTAACATTTGTTCTGTCTGGAAGAAGATTAATTTTGACTTGAGTTTTAATCTTAAAATTTATTTTTCTGGATTTAAATCTTTTCTGCATGCCTACTAGTAAAATGCCAAGGGAGAGGATGATAAGGTCCCTTATTTGGAAAGAGACAAAATGAAACTTTCTTCTCCCTCCCACAAGAAATTTGCTTTCCTTAGTGCTCTGACATATAACGCAGAGAAGAGTCTGGTCCACAATGCACAGATGAACAGAGAGACAGGGTTCGCTCCATCACGGATGATGGAAGAGGATGCTGTATCATCTCGCAACAGTTGTTGAGGAACAGGACCTATCCTTGCAAATATTTTTCTTTCATTTCTCTAATTAAAATTACGGATTCTTATTCACACTTCACAGTTTTGCGTTCTTTCTAAACCTGGTGATTTTATTTCGGGTGTGTTCCGTTTGTTGCGCACAAAATGTCCAAAATGCGTATTTCATTGTTTGGTTCCCTGTGGAGGAGGTGGGGAGGGGGAGGCAGTGGGGAGTGTAGAGGAAGTGGTGATGCGGCTGCCATCGAATGATTTTTTTGTTGTGTTGCAGCAGAAGGCCTTCGCCACAAAGCGTCTGCCGCGGAAGCGCTTCCGAGGTGACCTACATCGGGTCGAGGATTGATTGTTGGCAGAAGTCATCTCCACCGGAAGTGAGGCGCTGCTAAGCATGCTGATTTCCTCGCTGCAGCATGCGTGAAATGGAGCACAATCGATCTATGCCGCCAGTGAAAGGTTAGAGTTTAAAAACACGACGCGAATCAGTTTTAATTCGGAAGCGAAACGAATCAAACAATTGCTAGTCAGAGAAACTTGATAGCTCATCTTGTCGACACTTCGTGTTAGCTTCATTTATTTCTTTACTAGTGCAGACGGTAATTTGCCGGTCTGAACATCTTTTTCTATCTATATCTACTTATTTCTTTCTTATGTTTGTGTTTTGATGTACACTTCAGTTTGTCTACAGAATACTATCTGCCACCTGTCTACCAGAAAATCGAATGACAAAAAAAAAAAGATATTAATTTGCCCAGCCAGCCTCCCTATTTTGTCTGTTCATACGTGCTATTATTTCGTAAGATAGATGATGCTTTGGGAGAGGGATGTCTCTACACAGTTGATATTCTGGATAGTAATGTCTCAGCACAATTGGTATTCTGTATAGCAGTGCTTGAAGACAGCTATTATTCAGTAAGGGGTAGACTGGCAATTAGCAAATCAGTTTTATTCGGAATAGTGACGTTTTGAGAGAACTCTTATTCGCTATAACTATGTCTCAAGAAGCTGCTTTTATCACTTTATATTAATCACGATATCTTTGTTATTCGGCCTGTCATCATGTTTCTGAAGCTGCCAGAGGACTGTATTCATATCCGAAAGAGGCAAGTTCAGAACGAAATGTTTTTAGAAGGTTGAGAGTGGGGGAGACAATTTTTCTGTTGATGCATTCAGGGAAAAAATTATTAAGGTTAACGATATACAATGATTGGGCAATAACAATCATTTTGTTTGCCTTTTGGAATGAAAGATGTAGTTGACTCTTAAGAGATAATGAAAATCGTAATAAGGATGCAAACTGTACATTAATTGTCAATCGTAAACATAAACTGCAGATGGAAACATATAAACAAAAAAAGAATAATAAATTAGCTTCGTATCTAGGTGAAACAAATAGTGATATATTCAGATATGCCTCCACATCTTTCACGCAGCACGAGCTCAGTCTGTTTAAAACTTTTAGCAAGGCATCAGCAGTTTTCTCTTGTGCAAAGATGGATTTATTGAAACTGGAGAACCGATCTGTCGTCAGATTTCTCACGAAAGAAGTGAATAAGCAAAACGTCGTTCATTAAATGTTGGCTGTGTCTGGGGATATTGCACCTTCAGACTACCAAGTGAAATATTAGTCTAAGTAGCTACTAAATTGAAGTGGAGAGTTATGAAGGACAGGAAGCCAAGGTGTCTATGATTTCTCGGAAACGACTTATTAAAACAAATTTGTTTTGACCTTCCTGATTTTGACCATCCTTTATTGGTTTTATTATTGCCACAATTTTGGTTACTTTTTTCCTACATCTCGATCAGTTAAAATGCTAACCCACAAGTTTATTATTATATAGGTGTGGACAGCAACTCTTCATTAGTTTGGCATTTAAAACAAGGAAACATATTTCAATGTAGTTATCGTTGTAGCTATCATTTAAACGTATTAATTGCTTAAGTGATTGTTAAAGTCAGTGATTCCCAACCTTTTTAGTCTTAAGGTCTCCCTTCTTTCGCTAAGTATTATTTTTCTAACCCTCCCCCTTCCCTTTCATGGATTTCAAATATTTTTTCCTGTATAAAACTAGTTGGGAAAATATTCACTATACAAACAAATTTACGAGTATTTTGATCAACGAATTTCAAAGGTTTTTTCTGTAGAAATAACACTGCATACCTATGTTAATTCAGCTATTTTACATTCTATTCAAAGTATTTCCTCAGCAAAACCTATGAATGGGCCGCCACAATTTTCTAGAATGTTGTTTCGAATTGTTAAATGGTGTGCTTTTCACGTCCCCTGCAGATTGGTTTCCTTAGCATATTATTTATAGTGCAGGAGAAGCTATCTTCACAGGGGTTGAAAGAGTGAATAATGAAGGTTATCGCAGCGGTAGAAAAAATTTACCTCCTGCCGAAAACCTGTCTTTTGTTATTGAATTTATTTTATTTTAAAAATTTATATTGTTAATTTACGTAAAACAGTGCACGGACATTTTCGTGATGCACTGACACAGTACTCAGAAAAACTTCAAAAATGCTTTTTAAATTAGCAATCGCAACGAGCATAAGGTTTTCAGGTTACTAAATTTTATATTAAAGTTTATATTATTATAATTATTATTGATATTGACTTTATCCTCGCTGCAAATGATCCACATAACCCAAGCAGAAATATCTTTTCTACGCACACTTAAAAATTAAACGGTTTAAAAGAAAATAATGATGACTGAATTCCTGTCAGGATTTATTCACCACACAAATTATAATAGTTTTCGGTAAAATCTAATCATAACAACCTAATTCAGATCCTAATTCATTCAACTGAAAGTTCGGATGTTGGAAAACTTACTTGACATTCCTGTATTTTTCTTTTTTAATTTCTTCTCTGCTTCAGCTGTTAAAACTAAACAGTTGCCAAAACTGCTACTAATATTTTCGCAAATATCATTTAAGATCAGCTTGATTCATTTTATTCACTGATCCACTAATTGTTTTACTTTACATCTATAAAAACTAACAAAAGACGGTAAAAGATGCTACAGCAGCACTTAATTCAGTAAGGGGTAGCCTGGCAATTAGCAAATCAGTTTTACGGCGGCCTCATGATTAGCAAACCGAATTCTGGCCCGAGTTCTTTACCTTAGTTAAAGTGAAGTTGTTTCTAACTGCAGAAGTTTACTATTATCACCATAATAATTATTAGAAAGATACTGAAAGTGTAAAGAGGACTTTTTCTTTTACTCTACCCGATTAGCTAATCACTAGCCAGTGGAGTTGTTCAAGTTAGAATTACAGACGTCGTCTTAGCATCTTTTTCAGTGTTTTGTTAGTCGTTAAGTACTCAACAAATAAAGTTCCGAGAATAAATGAATATAAGTCGCATTGAAATAAGCAACTTTTCAAAAAAGAAATCGGAAAAATTATTGAAATATATTTGTAAATCTAACTTTTGCGTAAATACTTCGTTTAACCTTTTTATAGTTGATTTTAGTTTTATTGAAAGAGTTTTTAAAATTCTTTAGGATTACTAGAAATAAGCTGAAATTATTTCACTTGAATCAAAATAACCTTTGTAATAACAACGACGCACCAATTTAATTAAAAAAGGGGGCAAAAAGAACTTGCTATTCTTTCCCCGAAGTCATAATTTGCAAAAAAAATTTCATTTAAATAAAGAAGCTTTTAAGTCATCGAGACCTGAGAGCAAAAGAATAGTATTCTCTTATTTACCCATCATAATCATCACGAGCTTCGTTAACTTCAAAAGACGTCTTGTTCAAGTTTCTTCTTTCATTAGAGCAAAAGGCACTTCATTCGAAAACGATTCTGGAACTCACAGCTCCTTCACGAGTAGCAAACGAAAAAAAAAATACTTTTCGAATTCTTTTCTTCCGACATCCCTTTATGCTCATTAAATAAATCTTTCTTTTTGCCTTCGAATTGAACAATCAATAAAAGCATAATTGCATTGGCCAAAATTTCTTATTTGCTGTTTACATCGTAGATCGTGTATAGATATGCGATGTTCCAGGTAAAACATTACCCATTACTATCTCCATCTGAGAATAAGCCCAGTTGGCATAAGCAAAAACATATAACAAGTAAACCACCCGTGGGTGGGGGCCCCTAGAGGCTAACAAAACACAAGGTAAAAATAGCATATATCATGCACAAGACACCTAAAACCAGTAACTTTCCTCAGAGAAAGCCATCATTTTAGGCCTCTTGTACTTATTAAGAACATTATGATCATAATTAAGCAAAGAAGAAATAATCTCATTAGGATTATTTTTAACAGCCTCAAAAAACCTTTTTGAGATGCATTTAATATATGTGGTCGATGCCCAAGTCTTTATGAATTGTCTGTTAGTAACAAACCACCGTAGAGCATTTCTTTAACGACTTCGACCTGCGGATCTTAAAACTAGTGCTAGAATTCATCTTTGGACGTGTGACTGGATGAAACGATGCCTCTTCATCCTTATTTACTTCCGAAGTTTGCTATGGATAAATTTCAAAGTTTTAAACGAAAAAGCTCTTTATACAAATTGATTTTGAATTAGTCCGTTATCTGCTAAGTCGAGAAGCAATTCTATCTTGGAAATGTTTGTCTATTACGCCAAGGACTGCAATTTTTGATACCATCCCTGGGTTCGAAGACCTATAAATAAATAAATACTGACCCTGCAAACAAAACGATCATTTTACAATATGTACAGTCGCTCAAAAAAGTATCCGAACACTATGGTTGATTACAGAATTCAGAAAAAATATCTGGCAACGATTGTTTTAGAAATTAGTGATCTGGCAACCTTCGTGTACGTATACGAAGGTTGGTATCTGGCAACGAAAATTCGTTGCCAGATATTTTTTCTGAATTCTGTAATCAACCATAGTGTTCGGATATTTTTTTGAGCGACTGTACCGAGTTTGACTGCTCAGTTGTCTGTCGAATATCTAAGCTTCTTCCGCAACGTTTACTCGTGACGTAGCCATCAACAACATAAACTGCAGTCACGTTTAAAACTGGTCTTCACACTAATTTAGCATTTCAGTGCTCAGGTAGTTTTATCTCTTTCGACTGGAGAAAAATTCATGAAGTAGAAAATATTATCTGAGAGAGCGGATGATGTCTCTGTAATGTGATCTTCTGATGGGTGAGAGTTAAATCAGAGAAGTAGTCCGCCAGGGTCATAACCTAGGTTCGAGTCCCCACTTTGACTGCGCTGAGATTTTTGCCAATCCTTACTCTGCTGTCAGTGTGAGAAAGGCCGCTGGACATCAGATGAAAACGTTAAACTGTGGTTCGGTGTGCAGGACAGCATTTCACTCTGCACGTTAAAGAATACACTGGATGGCCTTGGAAGAAGACATCCATCTGCTGCCCACGTTTATATTTCTTTATTGTCATCAGCTTTCCGACTGACTGAAGAAGCTAGAAGGAAGAGATTGAATAGATTCTTTTAGGAGAGAATCGGAAAAAATAATAATGGAGTTTATTTTTGACATTCAAAAGATTCCTGGGAATGCAGAACAGTCATTTAATGTTTTGTAATATTCTTAAGAAATGTGATCTGGTCAACGGTTTATATTATTGTAAAACATTTATTGAACAATAAAACTGAAGAAAGCAGAGAAAAATATTTAAAATACAGCTGAAATCAAATATAATAAATGCATAGTGAAACAGAATAATTATAAGAAAAAAATGAAAGGAAATTCGAAAAAAAAATGAAGAAATAGAGGAAAAGTGAATTTAGATATTTTACGAAGAAGAGATCAGAGAAAATGTAAAAGAAATGAATACAGAAGATATAAAAAAAGAAGCGCATGACAAAGGAAAAGAGAAAGAGCGTACGAAGAATGAAGCAAAACGAAGAGAAGAAACAGATGGTAATAAATAAATAAAAAATATGACAAATTGAACGGAAATAAACTGGAAAAGAAAGAATGGAGAGTGATCAAGAAGAAACGAAGATAAGGGATGAAATGAAGCGGAAGAGAAAGTTCGGATGGAGAATGTGAGATGCAGGAAATGAGAGGAAGACTTCGGAAATGCAGGCAGAAGAAACTGAAACGATGATGCCTGTTGTGAAAAAGATAGAAACAGTTAAAGAAAGCCAAAGAAAGACTCGGGGATGAAGATTCAAATGGGGTTAGAGAGAAATCCACGTAACCCTAGGAAAGAGAGACATTTGATGATAAGAGACCGAGAGAGTAATGAAGACGGCAGAAAGGGATATGGCACCTGGATGGGGAGATCACGTGTCTGCAGTGGAAAGAGGCGGTAGGTCAATGGCTCCGTGTTAAGTGGAGGCGGACTACCTCAGCTGCCACTGGGTTGCAGCAGCAGGCGATGTGGAGGCTGCAAACGAAAGAGGATCGAGGCGACGTCGCTTCCCACTTGGGTTGAGGACAGAAGATGCTGTGCAGAAGTCACTTCATGCACGAGAGGAAGGGGAGCATATAAGAGGTAAAAGGTGGGGAGGGGAAGGAAGTGATATCGTGATTGTTTCCTGTTAAGGTAGACTCTGTCTCTGTTTCCCCTTCTCGCAGAAAACTTGTTTGTTTGAATTAAATTACTTGTCGGTAGGTATAAGTCACTTTTAATTTTTTTTCAAACCTTCTGATGCTAATTTGGGAATATCATTATTTCCAGGAAAGAAAAGAAAATTATTTAGGAAGGAAATATTAACGAATGTCAGCAAAGTGAAAAAAATGTCGCCTTCAAGAAATAGCATTTTTCGTTACGAGATTCAGATGCGATTCCAATAGTCTGAAGGGAAAGAACCCCATTTCTAATTTCCTGGCTATCCCGCTTATCTAATTAATGAACTGTACGGAAAACTGGATGAAAATTTCAAAACAACTAAAATACCTTGATGATACAATTTTCAGAAGGTTTGATTGATGGAGCTTTTTAGGCTCCACTTCTGTTGCTTCTCTACAACCAAAGTCAAAATTGCTTTATTTCACTACCGACTATCGTATCATCTGTGATGTTCAATACAAGAAATCATCACAATATATTGCCATATGTTGAAGAGCTTATATTTTTCTTCTGTTCTGTTCACACATATACAGTAAGTTTCGGATTTTAAATTACCTGACCTTGTAATGGCATAATTTTGGATATTGATATTATTACACTACAGGAAAAAAAATTGCAATACTTGGAAAGATTAATGCCATTTCATTGGAACAAAGGTAGATGTTAGTATACACTGAGATGTGCGATTGATTACATTATCAACAAAAAATACGGAAAAATCACCACTTTACCTACCCGGTAAAATGGTAATAATTAGTATGATGTTGAACCGCCCCGCGCAGCAATGCATTCATGAACACGGCGGGGAAGGCTATCGTACAGCTCTATAATGTCCTCATGAGGGATAGAACGCCAAATAGCGCGAAGTAGCTGTTCCATATCAGCGACAGTGGTTGGCGCACCTCTTGGGTGTTGGAGCTGTCGGCCCATCATGTCTCAGACGTGTTCAATAGGTGAAAGGTCCGGCGAGCGTGCTGGCCATGGTAGCACCTGAACGTTTTGCTCGTGTAGATACTGCAGACTAATGCGGGCTGTGTGGGGACGGGCGTTATCTTGCTGGTAAAAGGTTCCGCGGAATTAAATTACAGAGCCGATGGTTGCTTTAGTGGTTAGAGCACTCTGGCATGTATCTAGAGAGTCGCGGGTTCGAGTCCCGCACCGTCGGCAAAATTAATTTTTTCCTCATAAGCATCCATTAAATGTTATAAATTTAGCTTTTCGATCCAATGTCTTCACGTGCTTCTGTAAACTGCTAAGTATTTTAAACTAAAATTGTGAAATTTTTAACTTTGTTTTTTCAGTAGATTTCTGCACGCATAACAAATTTTTTCCTTTTTCCCTAAAGACAAAAATACGCGATTCTAATGAAATTTCCCGAAGATTGGCAAATTCAGCAGTAATTTTTTCACTTCCAGCGATTGCATTTCTCTGAAAGTCGAGTCGCCACCGCCTTTCGACACTACCAATATGGAGTTGCCGTGTACTATCTACTGTCAGGGGCAAGGCTATACTATACAAATATATCTCATACATGACGGTCCTATGGCGAGCAGTCCTATAGAAGGAAAGCTCATCCATCGGTCAAAACCTAAATTTACTCTGTTCCCCGATTAGCCATGAACAAGGATATATAGATCCAAGTTCGCTCGGCTCCCGGGTGGAGACTCTTAGTTGGACCCAGACTTTGAAAAGGGGCCCTTGCCTACTAGGGCACCACTCCGTTCTGCAGGGCCCCCGAACTTGTTCCACTGAGCACCTGATGGGGGTTTTGGCACTGTCCAACCGGGCCACTAAACCAGTCAGCAGCACCTTTGACCTCGGGTTGATCTTAGCTCTGTCCAACCGGGGCCCAAACCGGCCAGCAGAGCCTTCAGTGCTGGGCCACAAACCCCCCCCCCCCACCCCTATCGGGGTTGGGGGTGTACTATCTACTGTCAGTGTACGAGACCGCAAGGCTCACAGTCAGCCGTGGTTAGTACCTTCAAAATGTGGTCCGAGGAGGGAAAAACCATGAACCGCCAGCAAGGTGTGGGCCGACCACGGCTCATCGATGCTAGAGGTGAGCGAAGGCTATCTCGTATGGTACAAGCCAACAGAAGGGATACTGTGGCACAACTCGCCTGTAATTTGAATTCTGGTGACGGACGTAATGTGTCACAATACACAGTACATCGAACCTTGCTGAAAATGGGGATGCATAGCCGCAGGCCGCTCTGAGTGCCCATGTTAACCTCGGTTCACCGTCGAAAGCGCCTACAATGGGCACGCGAGCATCAAAACTGGACCTTAAATGATTGGAAGAAGGTCGTCTGATCAGATGAATCTCATTTCCTGCTGCACCATGTGGACAGCCGGGTACGTGTGCATCGTTTACCTGGGGAAGTGTTGGCACCAGGATACAACGTGGGACGAAAACAAGCCGATGGAGGAAGTGTAATGCTTTGGGCAATGTTCTGCTGGGAAACCCTGGGGCCAGTCATTCATGTGTAGGAAACTATGACGTCTACAACCTAACTACACATCATTGCATACAAGGTACATCCTTTCATGACAACGGTATCTCCCTCTGGTAGTGCCTTCTTTCAGCAGGATAATGCGCCATGCCACACTGCCAGGATTGTTCGAGAAAGGTTCGCAGAACATGAGGAAGACTTCCAGGTATTGCCCTGGCCTTCAAATTCCCCAGACATCAAACCAATCGAGCATCTGTGATTTGTGTTGGAACAGCATATCCGATCTGTGGCAGCTCAACCACGTAAATTACAAGAATTAAAGGATCTGCTGGTAACGTGTTGGTACCAGATACCACAAGACACCTTTAGAAATCTTGTAGCGTCCATGCCTCGCCGGGTAAGAGCTGTGTTTTGGCGGCACGTGGAGAGCCAACATCATATTAGGCAAGTGGTCATAACGTTTTGGCTCTTCGGTGTATAAAAACAGATGTATCCCCGGATGTCAAATCCGTACCAGGATCTGCGAACTAAATGACAGAAACTCGTAACTGCACAGAAGTTAAAATACGTCAATGCTAATCGATCATACAAAAAGAGAATAACAATTGCAAAATCAAATCATCGACTGACATTGTCATTATCAGACTGGCAGTTTCAAGTCAGAGAATCCAATTTCCCCACTCTTCTGATAAAATAGCGCAATTTGCCAATGAGCCAGTTCCTCTCCCTTTTTCCCATCGGCACACAACAGAAAGAGAGAACGAGGAAATAAAAGCAGCAAAAGGGGGCAGCACGGCTTCGGCGAGGAAGCGAGACGGTGAAGCTCCGTCGCGTGATCACAGACAGCTGGGCAGGGACGGTACTCCGGCCTTGGGCGGTGAGTTACCACTCTTCGTGAACCTGTGCGCCTCGCAGCGAGATAACCCTCCGCCAGGAGAATATAGGCACGGCAGAGTGGCGACCGACCGCCAATCTCTGCCAGATGGGCGACGGGGTGAACGACTTGTCTCCTTCACTTGCGCAACCACAAAAGGACATGAAAGGAAATGGAGATTTAAAGCGAAGAAGACGAGACGAGACTGGGAGAAGTTCTGGGCGATCGATCGTTTGGCCACTTGCGCCGTATTGATTGCAGCCGACGAACCGCCGCATCGACGATGACCGAGCTTGCCTTCAACCTCCCCCCCCCCCTGCTCCAACCTCCCTCCACATACACCTCCTACCTTGGGATTGTGTTTCAGTGTCTGCGTGAGGCTGCTTGCTGCTCTTCGTTTTCACGATACTGGGCATCTTTACCTCACAGCGGCCATTTGCTGGTTTTAAGGATTGTTTTCTGCTCAGTTAATTATGCATGGTGTTTTGATTTCTGTTTGATTTTAGTGTCAACATCGCAAGCTATTTCGGAGCAGCATTATTTATCCTACTATTTGTTATAAGAATACTGTGAAGAAACTGAATAGTTCATATCCAGAAATAGGGAAAAAATTACCTTCTAAGCAATACGGAAACAAGGAAATTTGATAAAACTACAAAGAATTCAGATCAACTGAACGGGCTTTTAGGAAAAAATGCTTGCTTGAAGATTTGACCGCTTTTTGAAAGTAAAAGGAACTCTTTCCCATTAATGCACTGTCCATAGAATCCTTTTTCATCTTGAAATCACATATCAAATCAATTTCCATCTTTATATTCTTATACAGATAAGAGTTTGTTTATCTCAGATCGGTACTTTTGTGCCCAAAATGAGGGCCAGGTCACAAGAACCGCAAGGGCTCAAAGTTGCGGAAGGGGACTCCCTGAAGAGTTGTTAGGAAGTCTTCACTTAAGGTCATCCGACGTGTTCTCGCGTTCTTCACAGGATATGATTCTTTTGTACACGGAACCAACGCTTAACTTATCATCGGTTCTCCCTTTCTCAGCGCGGACAGAGTGGGTCATTGTTTTGCCTCTGAGCGGCCCTTTTGTGCCCACAATGGCCAAAGCAAAAGGACCCAAGGGATCAGAGCTGCTTAAAGGATGGGGATCCATTGGACAAAGTTAGGAGATAGGTGGAAGCCTCCTATCAAGCCATCCAGTGTTTAACATGCACAGGGTATGGACTCTCCTACACACATACGATGGCTTAACGTCTCATCGGAGAGGAAGCAGTTTTTATAACCCCATCGATATCCTTTTTCGCATTCAGCGCAGAGTGGTGGACAGCGGAGATAAATCTCAATTCAAGTACAGTGAGGATATCTAGATATAAACCTAATGCGCTACCGATTTTACCAACTCCCTGCCCCACTATCCTCGAGAAGAGTATTCTGAAAAGTTGTCGTTTACTGAACTTTTCTAAGTTCCCGAAGATCTTGGAGACCTGTCTCATTATTCTCGTGGAAATGTTTCAAATGGATCCTTTGATATTTAACTGCTGACGTTCATGTTCAGGGGTAAAAGAAGCAATTCATAACTTTTAATGCCGTACATAAATTTAATTAAATATCCTTAATTCCGTGGCTATTTTTTTGTCTAAGGAGCACCTTTTGATTGTCTGTATTTACCAGAGTTCCTGGAAACGTCCCATCAGTCTCTTTTTCGCATCATCCCAGGACTTGTCCGTCCTCTCATCTTCGTCAATTTTTCTTCCTCGCCAAGTGATCATCATTACGGAAGAGAAAAATTCGCAATGTGATGCGCACGCCATTAGTAATGCATCTTGGAAAAACGCCAGAATTGCACTTTATTTAAGTGATTTGTGTGAACCCTGAGAGGGACGAATGTTTCGACAATCTCCGATTTCTGTTTCTTTGCGTCGTCCCCGTGCTCTGCGCGCGCGTTAATGGCTCTCGTATGGTAATGACAATGCTTCGGCGAATCTGGCAATTACAAATCGCACGAATCAGGAGACGGCGAGACAAGAGGGATGTTTGATGTCGTCTGCTTGTGTCTGTTCGTTTGTTCCGTAGAGAGGCATTAACCTTAACTAAACGTTTAGACTTCTTACACTAAATTGGCCCATTTCGAAAGATATCTGATTCGACGTTTTCTCTCTCCCTCTCAATTGGTTAACAGGTGTCTACTCTTCTCTCTGTTCCCCTCAACTACTGTGAGTTAAGCCTAACCCAAAAGGAGAATTTTTTTTAAACTTGCAGTCCTATGAGAAGAAACGATTAAACTTTGAGATGCAAACAAATTTAGACCATGACTGAATTATGAAAGAAAGAAAGAAATGATTTGAATTCTTCAAATCCTTTAGCTCTCATGTTTTCTGAAATCAGTAACACATGGTAAACCCGGTTTTTGGAGTTGCCAAGGCCATTCAAATGCAAAATATCTTGAATTCATCATCAGGCAGGCATTTCTCCCTACTCGTTTAAGCCACGCTGATACTAATGTCATTGACTAGCACAATTAGAGAGCTAATACTCATTGCTGGAGATTCCGATTGTAATACTGCTATTTCCAGGAGAAAATTTGGGAGAGTAAAAGAGCTAAGAAATATGCGAGACGACCAAGATATGCCTCCACGACTGTGGTACTGAATGCTAGATCTCTTATCTGAAATAAAATGATAGTATGGATATGACATTTTGCTTCACTCGCATATGCTACTGCACTATTTACCAGATATTTGGGGGGGGGGGGATTTCTCACCATTGCCTAAGAACCAACACAAAAAGTAAGTATCCCTTATGGAACGGTAGTCTTAAACATCACGTCGCTAAGAACTATTGGGGGTGGTTCAATCGCTAGAGCGACAGGATCGTAACCCGATATTTTTAAGGTTAAACTCTCCTTTATGCACTAGGGTGAATTGATGATTTTTTTGTTTTGTTTTGCAATATTGCAGAAAAGTTGCTAATCAAGCTCTTGAACACCCATACAATTTTTATATCGAAAAGCATCTCTAAGTTCCGCCGGCTTTTGAATTTTTCTCCACTATTACATTTAAAAAAAGTTCATAATTTTTGGCATTCTTGATGCGAGCCTTTGTTTTTCCTATATCTGATATACACAGTCGTATCAGAATAATATGACCACCCACGGAATCACAGTGTACCCGCCCAGGCGTGTCACAGAATGCAAATGACAAGGTCGACCACACGGAGATATAAGCGGCCAGCCAGGACAGATGAGCCATAGTGCGTAACGTGAGCACAATGGGCAGAGGTATTGATTTGACGGACGTCCAAAAAGGAATGATCATCGGCTACCACGCCAAGGGTGGAAGCATCTCGGAAACAGTAGACTTCGTGGGCTTTTCGCGAGGTGCTGTAGTAAGGGTGTACCAAGAATGGACCGCTGGCACACTGAGTACCTCCAGACGTCATAACTCGATCCCCAAAGGCCATCGACTCCAGAGGAGAACGTCGTCTCTGTCAACTGATAAAGGGCAATCGACGCACAACAGTGCAGCAATTGACCACTCAAATGAACGCTGGGACACCCAGCTACGTTTCCCTAATAACAGTAAAGCGAACCCCTGTTACGCATGGGTCTCCAGAATCGATGCTGCGTAAAGGCACCAATGTTAACCAAGGTCCATCGGCAACGATGCCTGCAGTTCCCACGGGACTACCGTCATTGGACAGTGGAAGAGTGGAAGAAGGTTTCTCGACGAATCGAAGTTTCTGCTACACAAAAGTGACGGGCGATGGCGGATAAAATATCAGACACACGAGAACCAACACCTGGACACGCTTG
Source organism: Ryuthela nishihirai (assembly GCA_038380435.1). Lineage (NCBI taxonomy): Eukaryota > Metazoa > Arthropoda > Arachnida > Araneae > Heptathelidae > Ryuthela > Ryuthela nishihirai. The sequence goes on along the minus strand of JAWZYU010000019.1, from coordinate 63,663,362 downwards.
TCGATCGGGTACAGGTCGGCGGTGGCAGTGTGCATGTTTCATGGCAGGGAGACATTGTCTTGGCCTTCCAGAAGCCAGAAAAGGATCCAAAGATTCCTTCCAATTATGGCCCCATCACGTTGACCAGCTGCGTGTGCAAGGTTTTGGAAAGAATGGTAAATGTCAGATTCATCTGGTATTTAAAACATAACAACCTTCTTTCCAACACCTAGTATGGCTTTCGCAGGCAACAAGTCTACCTTAAATCACCTGATCAGCCTAAAATCGGCGATCAAGAATTTGTTTTTATGTCGAGAGCACCTGGCGTCATCCCCGTTCAACATCGAAAAAGTACACGACATGGCTTGGAGATTTGGCATTCTTTGTTACTTCCTTCTGTTTGAGGTATCACAAGCCGATCTTCATCTCCAACTTTTTATCTTCTTGAACTTTTCGTTTCAATGCCAGCAACACTCTTTCGTGGCCTTTCCCCTAAGCACCACAAGGCTGCATCCCGAGTGTTACGCTCTTTGCTGCCAAGATCAATTCCATTATTCCACAACTTCCTGCGACTGCGAGCAGTGCCCTCTATGTTGACGATTTTAGCATCTTTTGCTCTTCATCCAGCATGAGGTCATTGAAGACAACTTCAATTTGTCCCAAACAATCTTCCAGTCAATGGGATTTGGTTCTCCCCACAGAATACCACTTGCTTCCACTTTTTCCACAAGCATAAACTTCATGTGTAATCCAAGCTTCACTTCGGGGTACCCTCATTCCAGTTGTGGTGGAGACAAAGTTTCTTGGTGTTATCGTTGACCTGAAATTGACCGTTTAGCCTCACATCCGTTATCTGATGTCCAAGTGCATGCGGGCACTGAACAGCCTCAGGTTCCTCTCCTCCTTCTTGTGGGGAGCCAATTGATGTTCCAGTACAGTGGCAACGATCTTGGTCGGAACAGATTGGTAGCAAACTCTTTGAGATCAAGCTTGAGGTAGATAATGGGGCACCATAATGTTGTCGATGTATCGTTGAGCTGTCAAAGTTCCTTGGACACACGCTAAAGGTTTTCTGGAGTCATACTGATGATACCCCCCCACATCAAAATTCCGGATGTCTATTCACTATGGCGCTTCCGGCTCTGTGCCAGATCCTGCTGTTGGGCACAGTGACACAAAACCCTGGTACGACTATCCAAACAGAACCCAAACAGAAGCGTGACTCATCTGAGATAATGTTGTGCCATTCCTCCTCCCACAGCATATTCTCGATGCATGATGATTAGCAGTCAGATGCAACCTGTGCAGGGACACGTGCTTCTACTTCAGCTTCATTCAAGTGTCATCGGATGATCCTTGTGGACACTGGTGCATGCATATGCATTGTAGGCGCCACACTGTGATGGATTGCTGTAGATGTCACACAGGGGTCAGAGGTCACTTGTTGTATTACACCATGAGATGAAGCGATCATCTCATGGTGTGGTACGTCTGCGAGGTCTTGAGGCATGGCGAAGCGAAGCTGTCCAAGTCCATTGCTTCAAACAGCATATTAGAGTGCTCACTGTGCGACCGATATGCTCGGCTGTACGACTGGTAGACCAACCTCCCTCATGCATCCTCATGATACAGCCCCATTCGAACATGGTCTAGCTGCTGAAAAACGAGCTCGCGTTCATAGGCTTGGAATAACTGAAAAAACACTTGCACTGTTTCCCTTCCACTGACTTGCCTGCTGTCTGCGACGATGGCTTTTATTGGGGTCTCAGGACCGATAGCGCCTTTATTTCGGTTCCATGTTACGTCATGTTGTCATTCGGATAATTTGCGTAGGTCATCCGCATATTCGCATCATTTGCCATAGGTCAACAATATCTACAGGTTGATAACAAACTCTTCGAGATCAAGCCTTGAGGTACGAATGGTAACGATTTGATGTCACTGCATTCATTCTTTATGGGAGTTGCAATTTTTGTGTCCATGAGCGTATTTCTAATTGCACATGTTGTATTTCTCCTGATTTTCACTCACGCCTATGTCGACGTATTCATTATTTGATGAAGGTCCAATCAAATGTAGGAAAAATATATTCACTATTAGAAAGAGAAAGGCTGAACTCAGCATAAAATTATTATTGGCAAAACAGCAAAGAGGCAAAATTATATTTGATACATTTTTCAAGAAATTTTTTTAAAACTCTTAAAACGGAGGGAAAATGTTATACTGCACTGGGAATAGTGTCCTCCTCTTATAACGTTTCGGCTTGATTGTGTTTCTTAGTCCTCCCCCTCGATATTTTTCTAGATTTTCCAGATTTTTTTCTGATCCGATCGAGGGGGGACTAATTACCCTGTACATGGGATTTCTCAGTCTCGCTTCCCTTTCTTCTCTGCCATCTGTGAGCAATATACATTGTAAAGATTCTGAACTTCTACCTGTGGTAAATCGTACATATGAAAACCAAATTTCTGACTTGTTTTCTTAAACACTTTCTTTAACGGCATAGTCTAGTGATTAGGGCTACTGCTCCAGCAGACTTACTCTTTTTGTTGTGCTAGCTCTGAGACAGTGGTCGGGAAACTTGATTCCGGTCTTAGAGGCGCATGTCCTTGTATAAGAAAGCTTTGGCAGTTCCCAGGATTCTTATCTGCTCTATATTTAACTTGTAAAAATACACAAATAAAAACATTTAAATAACTTTCTTCCTATACCTAAAATTTTACTTTATTCTTTTGAGAGAGAGAAAGCTACAAAAGTAAATGCTAACACCTCTCAAGTCGTATCAAAAACATGAGATACAAATTGCCAAATGTATAAACATAGATGCAGATCGCTGAATAATCAGCAGGTGCGAGGTTTTGAAAAGCAAAGGCGAAATACCATGTGGAAAAATATGCACATGAAAAATATTTTTGAATTTAAGGCTGAGAGAAAAAAAAAGTGATACAATTAAAAAGCTGAAAGTATATAAACTATACAAAAATTTATATTGAAATTTAAAACATTTTAAATTTGGATAACCGACTAACTCGGTATATGAAACTTGGCTTGTTTACCTCAGAGAAGCACTTTTTTTTTTGCACACAACGAGATAAATGGCCAGGTCACAAAGATTTAGAGAAGGTAGGAGGAAGGGGACCCACTGGACATGAAGTGTGTTCTTTGACGTGCAAAGGGTATGGCTCTCCAGACGGATAGCGGCCTTTCTAAGCCCATCGGTGTCCTCTGCTAACCGATGGCAGGGTGGGGAGTTTTGCGGAGAAAACTCTCAACGCTGGCATAGGTAGGACTCGAATCTGGGAACTGCAGATTACGAGCCTCGAGCGCTGGAGCCATCCCCGCCCCGGCATACGCCTATCTTTTTCCAGTTTCAGTGGGAAAATGTTTTATATTCCCTATGATACTCTGGAAGTCAGAAACTTTCATTTGACGCAGATCTCTCACGTCCTGCACTCGCGTTCGAAAGATATAGGGGAACAGTCATTTAAAAAATTCTCGTTTTAGGAGGAAGAAAGTATGGGCTACGATCGGTCTACGAATTGTGAAGATATGGTGAACAACCTGTTTGACACACTGCTCAACAAAACGACAAATGATGAGTGAAATGCAATAGGAAGATAGGTAAAAAGAATAGAAAGCAAATTATTGCATAAAGAATGTTAGAAAAGCCTTATTTTTGGCGATGTACTACAATAAACAAATTCAAGAGCTGAGAAGAAACCTAAGACGATTTTTAATTTAAAAAATTGTATGTTTGTCCAGGAGCTTGATTGCAATTTTTTCCGCTTTATTGGTAAGCATAAAAACAAGTTTTTTTTTATCGATTCATGCTAATGTGCATGCATCGTATTTTCTCCGCTAATTCCAGTTCTTTATATAAAAAGGGGACATCGATGAGTTTGTAAATTCCACTGTCCATCCGATGGGATGCTAAGCCATGGCGCCGTGTGCAAGAGCCATTTTATTTTCATTTAAACCTCGCTGGATGTCTTTGATGGTAGGCTTTCGTTTTATAACAGTTGTCCAGTGGAATTCTCCGTCCTCTATCATATTTTGAGAAATCAAACCAGAAGAACGTATATCGTCTCGGGCGCATATGGGAATCATATTTGCAAAGAGAATGAAGTTTTTCTTTACCTACTTTTCCTTTCACCTATTTTCCTATTGCATTGTGCTCATAATTTGTCGTTTTGTTGAGTAGCGTGTCAAAAGTTTCTGTTGAATAGTGTGTCTTTGAAAATTTCAATTCGAGCTAATGGATGATTAGTAAAATGTAATAGTAAATGCATGTTAGTGGTATTTTATTAGTACTTTTACAACATGAAGAGTATCTGTCTTTTATTCTTTAACATTAAAATGTTGCTTTTCTCAAATCTCCCTGAGAAAAGGGGGAAGACTGCTTCTGTCAGTGGAGTATCTCTTGACATTCTACCACCGAAATTTCAAATTTCTGCCGTAAACAGACCACTTGCAATATTCGTTAAATGCTTTGCCGTTTCCATGTTTAGTGACTATAACGATGCAAATTAAAACTACTTAAGGATTTGAAAAATGCGAAATATGTTTCATTAATACCAATCCAACTAAATTTTTTTTCAAATTATCTCTAAAACAGTTGCATTTCCCATCCACCCTGGGAATAAGGGGTCAATTTATTGTTGGCAATGGAATCTCCATGACCTTCACATTCCACTTCCAAATTTTCAAAACTGTAGCGTAAATACATGGTTTACAATATTCGGTTAAAATTTTGAAGTTTTCGATTTTTTCCATCGTTAGAGGGCGTAATTATCGCTTTTGAGAAATTTGAAAAGTGCGAATCGTAATATTTCACCAATACCTAGCCATTTAAGAAACAATTTTTAGTTTATCTCTAAAAACAAACAATTATATCTTAAAACAAATATAAAATATATTTTTAGAATTAAAAAATTCTTACAATTTGATTTTCCATTTGCATAACATAGAACTGTTTTAATACTTTTAATGCAAACACAGAGTGGTTCAAAATCGAATCCCTACGATCAGTTATCCGAATTGTTGGTCATCACCTTGACAATCCTTTTCGATTCAACTTTACAAAGGGTAGTTGAACATATCTTAGTATGCTAATGACGAGCTTCACACCACTAAATGTTATTTTATACTTTATTTGCTCGGTAATTCTGGAACGATTGAAACTGACACCTCACTTAACCCATTTTTTGCCTACTCCAGAAATATTTATCCAAACTCTTAATTTTTACAAAATCTTCTCGTTAAGTGGAAAAAAATATAAATTACAACAATATTTCTTAAAAGGGAGAAAGCAAGTAAATCATATAACAGTAGAAACAGCTGATTCTTTATTTTCTTATGAAAGGTTAAAAATTTTCCAGATATACATAGTAACATACAGATTTGGATTGGTCACAGGAGTTACGAGAAATTCCCTGTTGTCCTCAGCCCATAATAGCCAAAGGTTAACCGAAGTATCATACTGACAGCTATTGACGATCCTATTGATGATATTGATCAATGAAAGAGTAGATTTTAATTGATGGGAACCGATCGTAACTTGTTGAGAAAAACAGAGCATCTAATATCCAGATGTGGCATTTCGGGGTCATCTGGATGCGAATCACCTTCTCCAAGCAGCGTAGCATGAAGATGAAGAGAACATTCTGTGATGGGAGAAGTGATTTCTTGACATCACAAATAAACACGCGATGAACGCAAGAGAGACGAGCTCTACGTCATTTCCGTTTGCTCCATTACATCTCTCGCGAATTCATCCGCCAAAAAGAAGCGAGGACCAACTGCCTGTCCAGGGCTCGTGTTGACATTAGGACGACGTCACAGAGGAGACATTTCGGCCACGATCGATGGCGTGCGAGAAAGGACCTCTTCCCCCTCCCCCTTGCCACTGCAGCCTCTCGAATCTCAGTAGCACTTTGGCAACAACAACAGGCAAGAACAGACGTCGACGACGATGTCTCCAAAAGAGACGGCGCCGCAGCGGCTCGCAGCGGTTTGTGTTTTTGGTGGCGGGACTGGCTGCAGACGGAAAATCTGTGTCACGGCGTCGCTGAACCGTTGGAAACTTTCCAGTGGCTCTGCGGAGACAGACTGACGGACGGATACTGGAGTCTCTGCATCGCACACATCCACTCTCGCGCTTCCTGGGATCAACTCGCCTTGCCATCACTGTGATAACCCGCGAACCGCGAGCGCCGCTCTCACCATGAATATTAATATCGCTCAAACAATCGATGGCAACATCCAAAACACGACGAAGCGCGCCATTCTCGATGCGGGCATTTTGCTCCGTTCTCAAATAGTGTTTGTTGGAGGAAATGGGGGGGGGGGAGTGGACTAGAGCGAGTATTCAAATCGATTGCCAAGTGCTATTATATTATGATACGAATGAGCAATCGTGTATCTTTTATTGTTCATAAAGATGAACAAAAAGAGAAGCCCTTTGACAAATAAAGATAATTTTTATTTTACAAATGAAAAAAAAACTGAACACCACATACAGGTCACCGTTATTAAAAATAGTCACTAATCACTGAGTAATTGCTTTCTTGGTTGGTGGTCAAGAGTTGCATTCCCAAGAGGGTAGAAAGAATTTATCTTTTTATTCTGCTATAAGCAATAACTCTTCGTTGTAACCTAAGTACATATGCACCAATGTATGCTATGTATGTAATGTGTACTACGTATGTGAGCCACTGCGGGCCAATGCCAATTTTAACATGGTCCTCTTTGATATTTACCACTCGTAGAAATTGTATCTCCTTATTTTTCTGAATCCTTAGGCACTCTGTAGTGCTGTGTATGGGCAACATGATTAAACCAAAGCAATCTCTCTCTACACAAGATTCTGCTCAATGGTAGTTGAGGACTTCTTCTAACTCGTCATTAATTACATAATGAAACCACTTAATGCCTAAGGTATTGTGTCAGTATTTAGAATAAGAGACATCACGTTTCTTTTTGTCTCGCTTATAAACAGCCATGTTTCACTACCATAGCAAGCTTTAGAAAGGACTAAACTACAACCACCGATTTGAACGGTAGATAAATTGCGGAAAATCACCGTGTAAGTTGAAACTGTGCAAATAGAGACCTACAGGTATGCAAAAATTGGGGATAGGTTCCAATATAAAACTTATTAACAAAACGTACATTGGAAGTTTAATTTATACTCATTGATTTCAAATTTCAGTTCTGCAGTAATAATAAACATCAATATTATTTTGTACTTTATTCTAATTTAGATAAGCTCAGATTAATTTCTCATGCATTGAATTTTGGTCCCGAAAAATATTCATAGTTTATGTAGATGTACACTATCGAATTTGAAGACAAAATTTGAAAGAATATTTATGAACTGAACATAAATTTCAAATTATGCATTTGTACTACATTTAATGCATTATTTTGTAAACTTAATATTGATATACTTTATGAAACAGTCCACTTAATAATTAGCTGTACTTAGCCTAATAGTGTAGAAAGTTAAACTTGTTTCAAAAATGAAATAAAACATGGTTTTTGATGAAAGAATTCAGTCTGAATGGTTATCCTGAAAGAATTCAGTCTGGAAAAGTCAGATTTTACCGCCTACCAAAAACAGATTATATTTCATTAAAACAGCGAAATACAGATTGCATTGCTATGTCAAGAATACGATTTCAGCGAAATGAATATAAACATTTGTTACAGGTGACGATTTTATTAATATAGCAATTTACGATTATTTATCTATTCTTGGAAACAAATGATGTCAGCTAATACCGTTTTATTTAGCAAATGAAAAACAAAGCTGATATTCCACATACACTAAACGGTATTAGCTCAAAAATTAATAGATGATTTTAGCTGAAAAATCAATAAAATAAATGGTATTAGTTGAAAAATCGACCAATACCATTCAGTTGATTTTTCTTCGGGACATGAAGGTCATAGTCTCCCTTGACTCTATGCAGCTGCTACTTCATAACATGTATTATTATCTACACAAAGAAAATCAAATCCATACCGAGTCTATAATCCTGTGAAACGAGACTGGTTGCATTTTTTGACAGTATAAAACAGAAACCTTGTAAATCGATCGAGAGATGGGTCTATTATACGGCCTAAATTTAATCTTCAGATGTATAGGCTTATTTTTCCACATCTTCACATATTCTTAACAACGCCAGCAAGCAAAGCCTGTTTTCCTATAGATATCTCATGTCTCAAATTATCAGTATCTCTCACAAAACTCCAGAGTAAATTGGGAAACCAGCTCAACAGCACAGCCATTCAAAAGTGATGAAACATCATCCACACATTCAATTTTCATTACTCTAGTTTTTCTCTCTATTTTTTGTCAAACCATTGCGGGGTTTGGTTGAGTCGGTAGCGCTCCAGGCTCGTAATCTACAGTTCCAAGGTTAGAGGCCCACTTGGGTCAGCATTGAAATTTATCTCCGCTAAACCTCAACCCTGTCCTCGATCAGTAGGGGACATCGATGGGCTCGAAAATCGTCGGATGGGAAGTAAAGTTGTGGCCCTGTGTGCAGTATAGCCATACTTTTGAATGCTAATGAAAACGCTGGATGGCCTTGACGGGAGGTTACCATCAGTCTCCTAACAGCTCTTCCAGTGGGTTCCCTTCCCCAACTTTTTCTCAGCCCTAGGGGTCCTTGTGATTTGGCCATTAGCCGATTGTGCGCAAAAAAGTGCAGATCAGAGGTAACACAACTGTTATCAAAATCATCCTATTACCAGACTCATCAATATCGTTAATGAAAGAGTTCAACTCGTCAACGTTATTTACTAAAAGATTCAAATAGTCAGTATAACCCAAGGTAGATATTTCCATAGCACTCTTATCAGAATTTGATTCAAATATAGTAAATATTTTTGCTTTTAATATATGGTTGTAAAGTGCTCATATATTGATTTTATTTGCTATTTTTATTTGCCTTTGCGCCATAAAATTCCGAACAAACAGCCAATAATCATTTATATTTAGAATAATAAGGCGAATTCTTTTTTCCCGCATCTACCTATCTGTAATTTATTTCGAAACAGAGTGCTAATTCTTCAAAATTAGAAATAACTAAACACAACGACATTTTTTACTAGATCGAAGCAAAGAGGAAAAATGAATGATTCAACCCCATTCTCTAAAATCCCATTTCAGTGTCATTCCCACTCTTTTCCGTTTTTTAATTTCTCCCTAAAGAAAAGCTATGAAACAGAAAAGTTCAATTTCTGTAGAGTCAGTTTGTTCTCCTCTCACAATGATGGGGAAAGAGTTAGGATGGAGATACCTAATGCACTGCTGGAAGTGGAAAAGTGTTCAGCATCCAATTAAGAGAGGAGGGATGCCAATGCTTCCAACTCCCCCCATGCTTCGTCCAAAGCTGCTTGCGACCATGTGCCAACGGCACGAGCGAAAATCCATTCATTTCCGCTTCCCTCCCCCTTCCTCTTCAACAACCTCATCTCTCGCCCCCAACGTATTAAAAGGCAGTTCTTAGGTGCATGAAGCACCAGAGTAGGGGAAGTGAAGGAGGGATGGAAAAGAGAGGGAGCGGCTCATGTTTTGTTAACATGGAAACCAATCGAGTCCCAATATGAGCTCTACTTGTAGCTTGATGAAGCTACAGTTCATTAGATTCGCTCTTCGGATGCAGGGGAAGGGAAGAATTCATCAGCAGAAGATGAATCCGTAACCTCTAAAAAGAAAGTAAATTGCACCCAATCGAACACAATGTACAATGCTTTGTAAGTGAAGGGAAATGTGTAGAGAACATCCCATATTTAATGTTATCTAAAAGGTTCAAAATGCTGGGAGACATCGTTGTTCGTTCATAATGAGGCTTTTGTAGTCTGAAATTCACTTTGCGCTTAAAGAACTGAATTGCTGAATTACCCAACGAAACAAAAGAAATTTGTAGTGTATGAATATTGTTTTTGACACTAATAAAACAATGTTAAGCATGACTACACAAAATTTTTAGAAATCTGATTAGATAGTAGATCCAACATAAAGGGTCTGTTGTCTGGAAGCTTCTTTATCCCCATTCTTCTTCTTCTTCTTTCTAATTTGAAGGGATTGGTAAAATTCGGGAAGTGTATATTTAGTCCCTGCTTTACTATTTCTTGTGTGGCTTCAGACAAAATATAGTCCACAGCCAATGAAAATTCAGGATGCATAATCAGTCATCAGGGATATCTCCAAAAGAGGGCTATGGTAACAATTGAAACACGGCTCTCTCTGCAGAGAGGCAGTTCCGGAGAAAAGGATCATAATATGCACTGGGAAGAAGTGCAGTAGAGTTGAACCTCAGTAGACTGGTGATCTCAATCACTGAGTTACATATATCCCAATGGAATTTTCCATTCGGCAAGAAATTCAGTAAGTTTCGTAAAGTCAGTGGAAAGTTAGTTGGAAGAAAAATGCTTTGTGAAGAGAATGTTTCTAGCTTGCTGAAATATTCTGCAGTGTATAACAAAGTGTTTTACATCTTCTCTGCTACCACACCGTTGGCAGAGGAGTAGAGGGTTTTTTAACGAGGTACAAAGTGTTGTCTATAGTAGGCAGACATCTGATCTACGTCTCCTGATGGAGACTTAGTCCATTCTGTTTACGTTTTTAAGTGGATGAAATGTTGTGGAAGAGTCCAGTTGATATCGGAAAAGGCTGTTTTTCTCCGCTGTTGTCTGCGAAATTAAATTCCAGTTAATCTTTTCTTGATTCTTTAGTGACTGAAGAAGGTATCTGTAGGGATCCTGACGGCCTGTGATGGAGCTCAAGGGGATTTCTCGTCTTAAGAAATAGCACATGTATTTTTTAAATTCCTTTGGGGGGTTTCTCTCTTTTGCTCACATTGGAGACTTCTATGTTTTACAGGAAATTATCTTTTTTTCCGCTACAAGTGATCAGCGTCGTGATATATGGCTACCTTTAGCATTTTCGGAACCAGTGAGATGACTTCGCCCTCCAGTATATTTTTTTTATCATTGGCCTCACAAATACTAATTGTTCTTCAGAACACCGTTGGTGCTTTGCTTTTAGCTTAACTTCATATTAAAGGATGTATGTTATGACAAAGTGAGTGGTCTTTAAAGAAAGTTTAACGTTACGAAACTAACATAAAAAGTACACTGAAGTTATAATTGGGAATTTGTTATAAAAGTAGGGTAGGGTAGGGCAGCCAGGCCGAGATCTCCATACCATTGGTCTTAGCTGCAATGCCTAGAAACATGATCTTATGCTTCAACTCTTCGATCGAGCTTGCTCCAAGTTACGTCAATATTAAATAAATGAATGCGATATTTTCTAAGTGAGATTTTTAATAGGTGGTGGCTTTTGCGATGATTTCTTTAAAGTCCAAAATAATTTTAAAGTTAACTTTAGGTTTTTCAGATGTTAAAAATGAGTGAAGCAAAAAATAAGATTGTTCTAAATTCTGTTAATGTTAAAGATGCAAAACCATTTTTAAATCCGTACCCTTGGAATCTGTGCTTCGATTCAGTGTTGAAAAACACGTCTGTCCACAGTTCCTTGAAGATTTGTTTCACAGTTTTTGAAGAAAAATCAAGCTATTTAAAAAATTCCAATTTAATGTTTCTTACGAAACCAAAAACTTAGAACGCTTAAATAGATGAAAAATTCTTAGTTAAGGTTACGCAATAATATTATCGAGTGATCCAGTTTTTATGTAGACTGTATCGGACTGATAACTTCTCCCTCTGCAGCAGTGTAGTTCATAAATTTCGATCTTTTTGCGTGCAAGAAGTGAAGGCAAAGCAAAACACATCAAAATTATGCTTACATAGTTTGCTTAATGCTTTCGTTTGCTTTTTCTATTTGTGTAGTTAGGAAAATAAATAAGTTTCTAGTTATTGTTTCGATTTTTGTATTGTCCCACATTTCTCGTGTATCGTCCTTTTATAAAACCTGCTTTAAATGATGGAGATGTGACACTTCAAGGTTTTTTTTGCAGGAATCGTATAGAGCATAGAACAGTTTTTTAATGAGATAGCAGGACACTCGTAAAAATAATATGATCATGAGTACATTCAAATTAAAAATATCTTGGTACTTTTCGGTTATCTCCGGTCACATTTTCTTGGTGACGAAAAATAAACACCAAAGTAGCAGAGAAAACTTACATTTTGCCACAAAAACTTCGAAGAAATTGCATGTTGTAAATAAAAAGAGAAAACATTTCGGCAAGTTTTTGCCTTAGGAAGGATACCAAACTCCTGAAAAACAGCTATAGCTTCTGGCTCCGTCCGCGGCAAATTCTTTAAGCTATACTTACTTCTGGTCGTCATTACTAAACGCTTAACTGAGAGTGAAGCCACGGAAAAAAGCGCGGAAAGCAGAAGTAAATGCAAATGGCGCCGAGGATGTCTCTTTTGTCGCTAAAAACATGTGACCGAAGATAACCGAAAAGTACCAATATCGGTACTTTTGTCGCCAAAAAAGTCGCCAAGAAAATGTGACCGGAGATAACCGAAAAGTACCAATATCTTTAATAACCATTTTCGTAAAAATAATTTCAACATGCTAGCTTCCTTCTTAAAATTATGTCATCGTAGATAACATGAAAATAAAGTTCAATATCGTCGCAGGCTATTTTAATAAAAATAATATCATCGCAGGTCGCATTGAAAAAATTAAATATGATTAGGGACCACTTTTGTAATATTAATATCACTGCAGACCATATTCAGAGAATTCAATATCATTGTGTATCTTTCGTAAAATTAATATCATCGCTGACTACATTAGAAAGAATTCAATATTTTTCAGTATTCTTTCTTAAAATTAATATCATCGTGAGCTAAATTTCATATTCTTATGAATCTTATGAATTTCAATTCATACGAATAGCCTGGGACGAAATTCAATATCGTCGCAGGCTATTCTTATGAAATTAATATCACGCAGCGCAGATCACATTCAGAGAATCCAATATCATCAAGGACGACTTTTCGTACTATTAATAAATATCCCTACAAACCATATTCAGATAATTCAATATCGTTGTTCTCACTGTCGTCAAATTAAAATCATTGCAAGTCACATACACAGAATTCAATATTATTACAGGGTCTGTAATAAAATTGAAAAATAAAAATTTTGCGGGTCACATTCAAAAAATTAAATGCCATCCCAAGTCGGTTTTTTCGAATTAAAATAATTTTAGATCATAATCAGGGATTCAGCATTATTGCGGGTCACTTTTTGTAAATATTTATATCATTGTCTGTCATAAAATTAATATCATAAGGGATCACAAATTCAAAAGCATTGCAGGTCTTGAAGAAACTGTTAAGCTTCGTCTGAACAGACCTCTGCAGCTATTATTTAATTATGATCTTCCTCAAAGTTATTAAGTGTTCATAATAGGTCTGCAATTCTCGATTGTAAAACTTCACATTATTGATCACTGCATCAATGCCATCTCTTGCAGTGTTGAGACGTTTCTTCTATATTATAGATTCTTCTGGTTCGTCAGTTTCATCTACTTCTTCATTATCTAACCCCCCGCTTCCATAAAAGAAGCCTTAGCAAGATCTGCAGCAATTTTCTGTCTGTCAGCTGCTGAATTCCAGGGTCTCCTTTATCCAGTTCAAGCCAATCTTGGACACTTTCTTGTGTGGTCTGTCTCTGTCCTGAAAGAGGTTTTTCGAGCAATTTATTAGTTTTCATTCTAATGTCCTTCCATGCACCAGCCCAGTTGAAAATAGCATTCTTCCAGAAACACCATTTTTCAAGTTCTATCACTTTCAACTTCTTAATGATAGCTAAAGTAATATTTTTTCTTTTTTATACAACTTTTCAACTGTTTAGGAATACTTAATTAAATAAAATATTTTGACTTAATTAAATAGTTGGCACGAATTCGATATCATCATTATATATTATTATATCATTATAAATATATCATTATAAGCAATAACGTCCATCCATCACAGAGCCAAAAACAATAGTGAGAGGTCCAAATGAAACTCATTTGCTAAGCGTAGTAAGAATAACGTTCGTCCGACGGTCAATACGGATTATCCGATGCCCTGATTAGCTGTGTACGGACTAGCGAGGGTTTACTGTATTGGGTTGTGGTTTCATGGTGCACTTGATTCGCAATGAAGAAACTCGAATTATAGGAAAATAGAGAATTCTATATTCCAAAGTTAGAGGAATTAGACTCAACAATGCGTGCCGTGGTCTGGCTATTCCACTAGCTAATATTCTCGCGTGTTGTTTGTGATATGCTAACGAATTTTACGTGTCAATCTTTTATCACTGTTTTGTACCGTTTCGTTCTTAACTGCATAAAAATGTAAATACCAAAAATGGAGCACGAACCAGAATACATAATTCGTTTCCAGAAACATGCGTCCGCTAATCGTAAGCTACTGGATTCTGCCACTGAAGTTCTTAAGGTCCTAAATGACATTCTCGCCCCACTTCTTCCTCACTCTTTTAGAAACGTTTTCGTAACTCTAATTGTGAATCTGTTCCCTTGCGCAAGGGAGACATGGTCAAAACAACCGAACCTATCTTTACATGAGACGGTGCTTCAAGATGGTTGAGAATTCTTCCTCTTCGTTATCCACAAAATTCAGCTACCTAGTGTCAAGAAGAATCCATTTCCTCTGTACACGAAACCAAAGTTTCATCTTTAATCTCTACGAATCCAAGATTTCGAGTGAATGGCAGTGACGAGATCGCACTCGTGTTTCATTGTGCTCTCCATGCTAATGAGTTGATGTTCTCTAATCAACAAAGCTTCGAAAGTTTTTCTACCGCATTAGCTGTGAGGAGGAGAGCAGCAACTCCTCCTCTCCTTGACTTGGCCTCTCCTCCATCCTCTTTAAACTTGGCACAGTTCCAGAAGGGCAATGCTCTCAGTACTGGCAGCAGCGCCATCTAGGAGATGGAGTCGAAAGTCTCCCCTACTCCTCCTCCTCCGTATCCCAATTCCTCCCTCCCCCAAAACAATCCTCATCTCTCTGTCTATCTCGCTTGGTCGTTCGTTCTCCTCTGGATCTTGAGCCTCCAATCCCCACAACGATGTGAAGCAGAGCAGCTCCGAAAGGAAAATATGCAAGCGAGAGGAGCAAAAGAACATCCATTGGAGTGGAGTCAGCTCATTCTTTGCAGCAAGTGCGGCCGGTTGGCAAGGAGCTATTTATCAAAAAATGTCCTTCCACAAAAGGGCCACGATGTGGAAGATAGGCAGAAACCGACGCGCTATGTCACGGAACGCTTTAAAGGCGTATGAATATAAGCACAGTAGGACTTTAGAGAAAAAATAGAAAAAAAAATCAGTTGCCTCCGTATGCAATGCAAAATTCCTGCCGAAGATCACATAACTTCCTCCATTCCAAGGTTTTTTTTATTTAAAAGTGGTGGTTGTACAAGAGGTTGGAGTCGAAGGTTTTAGGACCATGTTGGCATTGAACCTGCAGAAAGGAAATTCAGCTGTTTCTTTTCTAATCCATTACCTCTCGCGAGCCATCGCATTTCTTGCACCTGTTCACTCTTATCTCGTTCATTCACTGGTAACACTTAATTTTGGCGTTAAATGCTTTTCATTGACTGTTTAACGCTTTAGGCGTTATGGACACATATTCAATAAGGAATAATCTTTCAACATTAAAAAGAAGAAAAAATGTCGTTGAAAAAGAATGCAATTACTTATCACTTTATATATATATATTGCTTTTCTTTAAGACAACAAACAGGGTAATAATTAAGGAGTATAGGATCTTAAATACTGATGTGTAATAGCCATAAAAAGTGAGGAGGTGTGAGTTCAACAAATTCACCCTCTTTACGTCATTATGGCGACATCGAATCATTTTTCGTTTTAAAGTAGTTATTTTACGCTATAGCAAATATAAACAGTATTAAATTTTCACATTAATCAAAATCGATATCAGCTAAATATTTTTAATAAGCAATAGCAATTCATAGTTAATTTATAGTTGACTTATAACAATTGAAGTGAAAAAACTTAGTTTTGGCGAGTGTTGGATTTGGAGCATCGGATGGCATTACTCAACCATATTTCCATCCCGTACACATAGGAGAATAAAGTTTGCTTTGGGAGGTAGTGACCTCCCAAAGCAAACTTTATACAAATGCTCATTTCCCATAATGTCTTATCAGCAAGGGATTTTTAATTCTTCAGTATTTTACAGTATCGTTCAATTTTACGAACTTCGCGAGGTGCTTTGGCTCATCATGGGATCACTGGATCCATTCGCCATTTTTCCTTCCGCATTCGATCAATTAGTGTTTTGTCTTAACGAAGCACTATAATAATTTGCTACAGTTATAAAATTCAGTTATCTTTTAAGGTATGATGACGTTGAGCTCTTTGTGGAAGTTAATAACTTCGTTCAAGCTCAATAAAAGCCAAAATACCGAGTAATTGAAATCAAGCTTGAGAAAGATGAGCTTAACTTAAAATAGAGAAGGGTGCAGAATGAATAACTTATTTTAGGAATTCAGTAAAAGTAGATTTCTAATATTTTTACATAATTGAATTTAAAATAAATGGAGCAACATTAAGAGTGTGAAAAGATTCTGAGAAGATTTTCAGAGTACAGTTGCAATGGACAATCACAGATTCTTTATTTTCTCATGAGCTGTCAACAAATTCAAGGGAAAGTTTTGCAATTTATCAGAAACTTATCAATTTAGTATATTATTATATATATTAATACGTTTAATTATTAATTATCAAATAATATATATTCAAATAATTTGTCTTCTTTAATTAATTATTAATTTTATTAATTTTCTTAATAGATGCTTCTATTAATTACTTAATATTAAAGGCATTTGGACAGCATTTTAATCGCCATTAATATTTTTACTCGGGATAGATAGTACAGTGAAACCTTGTAAATTCAAAACTCACGAAAATAATAGAAGTATCTATTAAATAAAAACACAAATTTGAAATACAAAAGAAAGATTTGGCTTACCTTACAATGTGATATTAAATCCAATTCTAAAAGATTTATTTTCAAAATTGAAAATAAACTTTTATTTCATTAATAGACAAAAGAAATGTTAATACTATTACTGTTACTAGCTATGTTGTTAATACTACATAGTATAAAATAGTCACAAAATTCACCAAATACTATCAGTGAAAAAAAAAGCTCATTTAAAGTAGTCACTAATATCGCCTTGTTTTATTTTCTAAGAATTCCTTAACGCGATGTGTTACATGATGTTTCTAGATTTTTCACATATTGTCTTTGACATACTTGTATCCCTGGCAAATATTGCTGAAGAATATGTCAAAAGACGAAATACATCTGGCTTGTAGGAGTAGTGGCTTAATCGAAGCATCATTATCATCTTCTCTTTTGCGATCGCGGTTGTTTAATTGTGTTCGCCAACGCATGATTATTCTGAACATTATTTTTATTTCGTATTTTTTTTAATATTCAGGCACAAATATGTTGATATTATGCGCGAAGGCCTAATTTTCTTCTTTTTCGAATTACGAATTATGAAGGGTTTCGAATTATCCAAGCACATTTGTATGAAATTTGCTTATTAGGTCTTATTATAATTTGCCAATTGAAAGAAAATTTTAATTTTATGTAAATTTCAAATTGAAGAGTAAAGCCTAATTAACTTCGTTTTACTATATAATTGCTGCATTTCATATATTTTGCTTTTTAATCATGCTTAAAGAAACGGATGAAAATTATTCCAAGTGGAAAGTGCTTGTGCAATAAATAAAACCGAATGATTGCAATAATAAAAATGCAGAAAATAACTTTTCTTTCAAAGAGGGGATCTTTTGTACTCTTGTAAGGATTTTTGCATTCCAAATTAATGCGGTAGGTAACTTTCATAATAAAGCACTACCTAAGTAATAAAACGTTTTGTTCTCTAAAACTTGCAATGATTACTTGATTAGAATCATTTTATAAGAACAAAAATAAAATCTATAGGTTAACAAGTTGCTATAATCAAAACAAAAAGCAACTAGCGAATTCTAAATATTAAAACCTAGTTAATTTTTTTTTTTTTTTTTTGAGAAATTAAGCGCACGTACACTCTCCAACCCCTCTCGCCGCAAACCTTAAAGTTAAAATTCTAGTCTGCCCAACTGACTCTATCCGTTCAGATTACGAGGGCGATACACATTTTTTTCTGCCAGTTTTTCTGGCACAATATCATCTTAATTGAGGTCTTCTTCACGTTCGCGATAATTCGATGATAGACTATCGGACAGTCTTTCCTCCTTAAAGAAAAATAAGCGAGACGTTTGTTTTTCTCTCCCCCCCCCCCCCCCACTCTCCACACTGATAAGAAAACTGAGAGCTAACGTGAGCTCTACTTTTCATGCTCTGCCAACGCAAAGGAGATGTTCCCATTCAGTAACGAGTCACGAGAGAAATTGGAGGGAGTAAAGGGGAGGGTCCGGAATCGAGGCTGGCGGTGGCCAACGAGATTAATTTCCTTGTGATCACGGCAGGTCGCTTGCCACTCGGCTCTGTCCCTGCGGATGACCGGCGTTCCGTCTCCTCATTAGTATGCAGAGATGGGCTGCAAGGGAGGCGAAGGGCAATCGGGTTTGTCTTCGCTTTGTTTCCCTTAAGACCGACATTCCAAACTGGGTGGGGGGGGGGGGGGGTGAAACGGAGTGAGGAGAAGGAGGGTGGTAGGCAGGAGAGTGAGTAAATATTGTCTAATGACTTACCTACTAGTGGGTGTTAAGTAATCTTCAGATATACGTGACAGACAAGTTAAAGGGTAGGCGTGAGGTGCACGATTTGAACAATTCATTTACAAATAGATTTTTCTGAGGCAGAGAAATTTACAGAAAATTGTTTCATAACCAGCTCCGCACATCTCGGTGCCATTCTCGTTCAGAGGATTTTCCAATAGAACCTCTGACTGCAGTATAAATGCGAAAATGTTAGCTGTGGCTGAGTAGACCTCAAGTATAACAGAAAAGCAAAATGTTTGTAAGCAGACACTATAGAGGTTTAAGTGTTATGCTGATGACACTAATATATTCAACACTTCATCACTCTTTTGAATTTTTTTCATCGAATTTAAAGTGAAACAACGGCCTTTTTTCTCTTCAGACACAAAGTTTCAGCCCATCTACAACCTTCACAGAGTGTGAACTTTTCCATAACTCTGAAACGAAATCCAAATCTCCCATTGCAATTTTACTGACCATATGTCAGATCAATGATACTAAAAAAATTACACTCTTTGAAATCCCTAAAATTTCATCAGTGCAAATGAGGACAGATCATCATCAACATCATCCTCAAGCAGCCATCGGCTATGGAGTCCAACCAGATACAATATCATAAATGTATATAAATGATACTCACTTAGACTGGTTATTCATATGACATTAAAATTTACTAAATTGACTCGTTTTTAACAAGAGCTTTATTATACACATGCCAGAAAACCTTAAACCATGATAAACTCAAAGCATAGAAACGATTTCCAAGCATTTTTTTTGTTCAATTTGGTTTTTGTCACATGCAAAGCGTTTGAAATCTTTTCTTTTTGCTATCAACCAATGACATGCTAGATCAACCTATGACATGCCCAGTCCTAACCGAGTAAATTAATCTTATTTTAAATCTAAGTGGCCACTAGGCGATCTTCAGCTCTTAAAAAAAAAAAATACTGCCTTTAGAAAATCTAACAAGATGACTTACTAGAGATAACGGGTCAGGAAATGGCCATATTGAAATTTGTGACTCTTGGGCGATCGTGCACTGCCCTCTGTATCCTGGAATTGTCTCCAGAGCTACCATTCGAGACACATTCCACCATCTATCCTACATTGACTCGAGACCATCCAGCCTTCATTCTTGCAATGCTACATCAGATTAACCAGTAATCAAATAATGTCTTTGAGACATTTTAAACGAAATGGCAACTCCAATTTGCAATTGGTGAACAAACAATAAATAGCACCCAGACTTGTTAGAGAACAAATGCCTTAACTGGCTTAGTGGTTAGAGAGATAGCTACTGTTCCAGTAGGGCAAACTTTGTGTGTTGTGTTAGTTCTGAAGACCAACACATATAGTACTAAATAAACTGCAGTGGTCAGCAATGACTTCGGTCTTAGTAGGGCATGTCCTTGTATGAGAAGGCTTGTAAAAGCTAGAGTAGCTTCTAGGATTCTTCTTTGTCCTATGTGTCGCAAATGAAAAAAAAAAAACTTTTGTACCGACGTTTCATTTGCTTGTTCGGAGTCTCTGGAGCATTTTACCTAATTTACACATTCACTAAGTGATATCATATAAGTAACTCTTTTTCGATTTTAAATTCTATATGTTTTTAAAATTACTGTATTGAGGAAAACCGATGTGTAACGTTTCGCATTTAAGTGTAATAGTTCAAGTTGGTAACAATAGTACTAGTTACGTTATTTTTTTTACATTTTCAACCAACACTGCACAAAGCTCTGTTATGTAACCCTAACTACAATCCAGATTTTTATAAGTATCTGTTTTAAAATTCTATATATAGATATTGTAGGAAACTGAAATAAAAAAATATTTAAGAGTTTCAAGGTAAAAATGCTATGTGGAGATAAACTAAACATTACAAATATATTTTGAAACAATATTAAACTAATTTATCATACTTTTAGCTCGTTTTCGAAAACGTGCTTTTGTTTCCACATATTCGTCTTTCCGTTATGTTATGTCTTTCCGTTATGTTTTCAGAAATGGCTGAAAAATTCTCTTTGAGTTGGATAAGTACAGGTGGGGCGCAAAAACTTCCTTTTTTGAAGACGAATGAAAGAAAAATTATTGCTGATAAAATTTATTTTTTGATAATGAAAGAACATAATTTCAAATCATGCTGTTTTAAACAAAATATCTTGAAGATGGTGACCACCGTTCTCTATGCACTGATGCAACCGATTTCTGACGTTTCCCTCTACACGTTCCAACATGTCCAGCGGAATTCGAGCTATTTCCTGCCGAATAACATTCTTCAGCTGAAGCAGGTTTGTGGGGCGATGTTTATAAAAATCTGCCTTGAGGTATCTCCATAAAAAAAATCACAGGGCGTTAGATCGGGCGAGCTCGCCGCCCACGGGATGTCACCTCGAATCGTGATGAGCCGTCCGGGGAACATTGCCCTCGAAACTGTCATCGAAGCTCGGACTGTGTGGGCCGTGGCACCATCCTGTTGGAACCAGACATTTCCTAGGTTCATTATTTCTTCAAGAGCTGGTTCGAAAAAGTTTTGAATCATGTCCACATACCGCTGTGAATTGACAGTAACTGCTCGATTGTCCTCCTCAAAAAAATAAGGACCAATAATTCCAACTCTGAACAACGCACACCATACTGTCACCTTATCACTGTGAAGTGGCCTCTCATGGAGCTCTCTAGGGTTCTTGCCACTCCAATAGCGCATATTCTGTTTATTGACACATCCGGATAGGTGAAAATTTGCCTCATCACTAAAGAAAACAATTGCGTCAAGGGGACCTGTTTCCAATAAAGTTTCGCATGCCGTTATTCGGTTCTGGAAATGATGTGGTGACAATTCTTGCGCAATACACATCTTGTAGGGATGGAAATGAAGATGTTCATGAAGAATTCGACATTAATCGATTGGATATTCCTAGGGCGACTCAAAATCGACTGTCGAATTGCCTACACATTTTCTGGCATCGTAACGGTCCATCGTCGTCCTGGGCTTTTTTGTACCACACTCCCGGTTGTCCTAAAACTCTCTACCCACAAAACAATCGATTTCCGTTCAGGAACCCGACCTCTGGGCTGAATTCCGAAGTGAGTACAGAACGCACGTTGCACCGCCACATAGGAACAGTTGTTCGAAAAATAGGCTTCGACTGCAAACGCACGCTGCTCCTTCGTACAACTCATGTTTTCTACTGAGGGGTACTAGACAACAACTTCCGTGACTGCTGCGTTCGCCAAGCCCATCCCCACTTTTCTATGACCTTACCTCCCTTCACAATGTGCCGTCAGGAAAAGGAAGTTTCTGTGCCCCACCCTGTACTAATTAAACATTGACTCTTTATTTTCTGAATCTCCAACTGGTTTTAATAAAGCCAGCTGATGGTGTAAAAAGTTGGAAAATTGCAAAACTTTAAACAACTATTTTACATGATCTACTCAGCCTACAAATTTTAAAGTGGGTGGTAGAATCTTGTAGTCAAGGGATTTACTTGACAGCAGTGATTTGACTCTTTACACTAAGCGGGGGGGGATGTGAGAAAAGGCAACTTTTTAGTTTTAACAGACGAATGAAAAAAATCTTTTTGGGTTGGTTAGTACTAATGAAATATTAGTATTAATATTTTTCCAATCATTCATTAGTTCAATTCTCCTCCGATAGAGGGTGTAAAAGTTGAAAAATGACTATATCACCTTTGTAAATTACTTTGTATATTACCTTTGGTAAATCCATATTTGCCAAAGATAATATGTATTCTTTTAAGTTTTTTTTACACTTGATAAGCAGAGAAATAAATATCAGCGACGATAACAACAACAATAAAAATAGTAACACGTTAGCTACTGTATCAACAGGAAAAGAATTTACAATTACGTATTCTATGTATTAAATAATTGGGTGGAAAATGGGTACTAAAATTGCTTTTAGAGTTAAAAGAAGTTAAAAAGGAAATTAAATTGAAGAGAAAACTAAAATCTATATATATATAAAGAATAAATAACTACTCGTGATCTCAGCTTCTTTCAGTTCACTAATTAAATTACTGGGCTGAGATATTTTTCTTGCACCAATTATTGCGACAATTAAAATTGATGTTTTCGGTTCTTCTGAATCATGCAAAAAAAAAAAACACAACTGAAACCCATATTCAATTAGGGGGGTAACTTAATAAAAAATTTTTTTATTCTACCCGGCAAAATCTCGGAAGAATTCTTTTTTTTCTGGGAGGATTAATTGCACTTTTATTTCGCAATACTCAATGTTAGAAATATTAAAGGCATATTTTTAAAGAGAAAAAACACGAAAAATATTTTATCACAGCACGTTTTGTTTTCGTAAACATTTAATGAATCAAGAATTTGCGAATAAGGATGACAGATTCCATTCATTTAGCATGCGAGTAATGAAAATAATTTCTATCACTTAAATGCAGACGCAATAATTACGAATGATTGTCAAAAATAAAAACGAATTTATCTCACTCTCCTTTTGCATGGCGCATTCATAAATAAATTTCGAGGCAGAAAGAGGAAGGCTAAAACAACAGATAAAATATAGAGTGTGGGCCACAAGTTTTCACCATTTTCAGCTCTCAATAATTAACTAACGAAAGATAGACCACTACGCTTTGCGATATTTAAAAAACACTCGAATTTTAATCACATGTTTCGGTAGGGTTTGATATCCGTGGTTGCATTAAGTCTAGTGTGTTTTATCTCCCGTCATGTTCATTGTACTATTTCAAAACATCAACCGTTACACTGCATTCGTTAGATGCATCTTGAGGTCGTCATGGTGCGTAACCTTTGTCTGTTACACTTTGTTCTCTCCCCCCCCCCCCCACAATATATATATATATATACAGTATATCGTATCTGGGAAACTTTTTCTTTACAGTAGGGTTAGGTCCATCCTGACAGTAGTATTGTTCTGAAAACACATTATGGGGTAATCGTGAACGACAAGTACCCCAATAGCAGGAAGCTTATTTAGGATCATCTGAAATTGCATTTCTCTAGTTCTGCCCTATAGAGTTTGGTGAAAATGAGCTACTGGACAGCTGTTAGGAGCCGATGGGATTCTCCTTTCAAAGCCATCCAGAATGTTCTTTAATGGTCAGAGGGTATGGACCGCTGTCTTGCATGCCGAGCTACAGTTTAATGTCCCATTCCATGCATGGCAGCTTTTACTAATTCAATCTTTTTTTATTCATTCAATATGTATTGTGCAAAATATAATGAATGACTTTGAACCGTGTTTTGAGCCTTAGAATACTTGTGACCTGTCCAATTATCGCTTTACGGTGCAAAAAACTTCAGCTTAGGAATGAAACGATCCCATTCGACGCAGTGCGAAAATGTAGTTTGTTATCACCCACCTGTTAAGACTGGGTGTTCGATGGCGCTGAGCTGAGTATTCTTTTGATCTATGAACTTGCAAAGTCCAACAGAGTCAACTTCTATGTCAAAAAACTTATGGTTAAAATCTTTTGAAGAAATATGCTAATTCAGTGCTCTTAATGGTATTAATAATGAATCATTTGGCACAGAAAAAAATAATAATTTTGCATAACAATAACTTTGATTGCTAATTGAATCCATGTATTTTTTTATATTTTAGTGTTGGATATCTATGCGAATATATCACTCAGAATAAGAAGGTTATTTTTAGAAAGAGAAACCTCAGGATGAAAATGAAAGATATTTGCAGAAAAATCGAGATAAAATATTAGTACTTTAGCAAGCAAATGCAAAATAATTACATGCTAGGTCGTACAGGAATAAAAACTTTCGGTATATTTTGATGAGGTAATAACATTGTTTTTAAGCATGGGCGCGATGAACTGACTCTGGGAAGGTAAGAGTGGGATGGACGTAATTAATTTTTCATTACTTCCCATTTCATCTATTAGATAGTTTATACCTCAGATATAAACTGTTAACTTCTGGTCGAAAACATTTTAAGAGATATTAAAAGAACTACTAAGCAATAACAGAAGTGAAAATGTCTTTTGCATGCAACAATTGCCCATAAAAACATACTTTTCTTTCTTCCAATGCAACTTTCAAAGCAGAGAAACTACTTTTAGAGGCGCTGTTAGCAAATTCCATCTATATACTATTAAACATGCTTTTATTGTTTTTAACGCTCTTCCTTCTGTCTTCATGGATACATGATTAGGTTTCTCTTTCTTCAAAAGATTATTTATTAGAGGAATGTTTAGTAGATTTCTAATGGTCGTAACAATGCGAATGTGAGATCATTAAGAACTATCGAGTTTTATAAAATAATCACTGAACTTCTCCGCAATTTTCCATCCAGTTAGTAACTGCAGGGGTCAAATAGCCAGCTTGCTATAGTCTTGTAAACTGAGGTTTGCGTTGGCTGATTTTTTTCTTCACTAGATAGCATCTTGCAACTTTCGATTATGGGCATATCAATGACGTTGCAAAAGACATCATTAACAGCAGCAGACAATAAGTCATGATTCGCCAGAATCAAGCACTGTGCAAATTAAAAAACACGCTTTTGGCCTTGCAAGAAGACTCCGAGCTATTCAGTGGTTCTTCGCAATCCTCCATAACCTGAGACGAGAAATTTTCACAATGTTCTGTATTTTGAACTTAGGCAATCTTTGTAATCCTCCATCTTATGATAATAGTCCTCGCAATCCTGCCGATTCTGAGTGAGGGGACTTTAGTCTTCTATTGTGTAACAAGAAAAAAAAGTTTCTGCTCAGAATTGAAATAATTTAGTGCAGTTCAACTTTCTGCTTTAATTGTAAAATGGACGAAGCCGAAGATTTTTCTCCCACAAACAGCTCTCCAAACAGTCAGCATTTGAGACCTTTCTCCTTATCGTGGCTTCTTTGTCTTAAACTGTATTTTGATGACGATATAAAAGCAGCAGATGACGCAGTTGCTCTACAAGAGTGTTTCCAGCTAAGCACTTTGAAGAGATGATTCTGGTGGCATCGGAAACTTGGTCATTCGATTCGCTTTGTCGCTTCGGCTTTGAAGTCAGTTACGCAACTCAGGAATGGAACGATCGAAGTCGATCCTACCGAAACCTTTTTTCGTTTTCTGTGCTGCTGAAGGGCAAAAAACTATAATAAACAATTTTAATAGATTCATAGAGGATCCAATTATACTCATTTCTCTAGATATATTTGTACTTATCACTTTAGCAAATAACATTTTTTTGAAAGTATGCGTCCCCCAAATTTTTTAAATATTCTTTATGGCTGCAGCTATTTTCTCATAAATTTTCAAGTACAGGAACTCTAAGGTAATTTCAGTTGGCAAATAACTTTACTGATCAAGAGAAACTTTAAAGACAGAGAAATTTCAGAAAAATATATTAGGCATTTTGCCTTTTTGTTTTATCATGCAATGCCAACTTAATAAATTTCATTAAGGTCAAAAAAAATTCCAGTTTTCCAACTTAATCGGTACAAAATGATACAAACACATCTATAATGATGAGCACATAATAAAAAACAACAAATAAAAAAATTACCCTTCCTTCGCCAAATAAAAATTATCTTAGATTTCCTATACTGTAAGTAGCTGCTTGCCACAGAGGTCTGACAGAAACCTGTCAGTATAATAAGGCGTACATATGATATGTGAGGAAGGCGAGACTTCAACAGAAAGACAACACAAGAAAGGAGACATTTCAATTCAATTCATCTATGCCTTTTATCCAGAGATCGAGCCCAGTTCCTTTGCACCTTATGAATAGATAAGGATGATCAATAAATTAATAAATAAATGTAATATCTGTTCTACGAGACGCTTATCTTATAATTTGTTTAATTTGACATTTATTAACCATTTATGTTTAGCCAAAGTGAGACTTACACAATGACAGGGTATTTCTTATTACATTTTGTCTGCTGCAATACTAATAACAATAAAAACTAGCAGAACTCGCGCCATAATATTAGCGGATGTGAAACGAAGTTATCCCACAGATTTCTCCATTGACAACTTATTCGTCCCCATTTGATAGCTGAAAAACACATTGATATCAGATTGGCACATTGATATCAGAGGGGTGGTAAATCTGTCAAATTACATGAAACCGAAATCTATTGGGGGGTGGGGCTCAGTCGGTAGCATGCCGCCTGGGCCAACTTTGAGATTTATCTCCTCAAGACTCCCCACCTCGTCAGTAGGGGATATCGATGAGTTTGAAAAGGCAGCAGTTCGTTGGATGGGCTAACGCAGTGCCTCCATGTACTAGAGAACCATACTCTGTGCACATTAAAGAACCGTTGGAAGGCTACCATCTGTCTCCTAAACAAAAATTTCGTCTCAAAAAGTGGTCAGAGGAGAGAAAAACATCCTTTCAGGGTAACAGTATGCCCCTCTAGTATTGCCTTCTCTCAGCAAGATAATGCGCCTTGCTACACTGCCAGGATTGTTCGAGAATGGTTGGCCGAACACGGGGAAGACTTCTAGGTATTGCCTTGGCCTCCAATTTCCCCAGACATCAATCCAATCGAATATCTGTGGTTTGTGTTAGAACAGCATATCCGATCTGCGACGGCTGAACCACATAACGTACAAGAGTTAAAGAATCTGCTAGTAACGTGTTAGTACCAGATACCACAAGACACCTTTAGAAATCTTGTAGTGTTAATACCTCGTCGGGTAAGAGATGTTTTGACAGCACGTGGAGGACCAACATTATATTAGGCAGGTGGTCATAACGTTTTGGCTCTTCGGTGTAAGTTTTAAATATTCATTTTTACTGAATATATAGTTGACGATATTACTGTAAGAAATACCTAAGTAATAAAAAGTACTCTAAGAAAGATATTTCTTACAGTTGAGGATATACAGTATAGTTTTTGGCTGAAATGAATGTTAGGTATCATGTCATTATTAAATATAAATTTTATATATGTCTAAGTCAGGGGTTCTCAACGTGGGTACGCGGTAAATAATTTTGGGGTACGTCGTGAGAGCTCAAAAGTCGGTAGATCTAGTAACAGAGTTACTAAGTTGGCAACAGTGCTGTGCGAAAATGTCATTTTTTGTGTTTATCGATATATGTAATTTATGAATATAAAATTTAATGTATATATATATATGTTTTATTTTATTACCATTATTATACTATAACTTTTATCAATCTATACAAGGAGTACGTCAGTTATATACACATTTCCAAGGGGGTACGTGAAGCTTAAAATTTGAGAACCACTCTAAGTTAATAATTTGCTATCATCATTTTAATCATGTTGAAAAATGGCAATTTTTTAAATGTCTCGAACTCATATGTGAAATTTAGGGTAGGAGATATTGAGTTTAAATCATTGACGAGATTGTTTAATCTATATCAGAATATGACCTTATAAATATGACCATTCTCGAAAATTTATGCAGAAATAGTTTGCCCACTGTCTTGATTCGATATATCATTGCCCTATAACTATTCAAGAACTGTCCTTTAACTGTCACTGGTAGATTTTTTCTTAAATAGGTTGCCGTGGCGGAAGTTCGAAATTACTTTTCATTCTGTGGCTCAATCCATTCATCACTCACTTAAGGAGTGAGTAGAGCATGCAGGGAGAAAACAAAGAGACCCACCTCCCTCTAAAGAGAGTTGCACGGTGAGGCTGAGGCAGAGCACGCTATAATGTTATTATCCAAAGAAGGGGATCGTTTGGTTTCCGAGTAGCATGAGGTTACTCTTACGCTTGGAAATCTTTCATGGATTTGTTCCGTGCATTTATCTGAGAGTATTCGTTTGCGATACTCTCGTGTTGTTATTCCCTTATATGGTTTCTTTTCACCCACGAATGCGACTTACATGAAGGCCGATGCACGCAGTTCGAAATACCCTACCTCGATACATAGATTTTCGTAAAAGTGATATACTCTATCTCGATATATAGAGCTTCGTGAAAATTCAAATGAATTAAAAAATATTAAAATGAATTGCTGGAAGCATTGAAAATGTAAATGGATATTGAGTTACTAGGGGGGAGGTAATGACTAACTCCCTCTATCCCTGATATTTGTTATCTTATACATTTAGGTATTTGAAATGCATTAATATCTTTCCACTTCACTCTATTACTCTTTCGAAACCATATACCTATTCTATGTAATATTTTATTATCCGAAACCAATAATGCTCACAATATTCAGTGCACTGAAAAGTGAGAAAAAAGAATGCAGTATTAGAAATATTAAAATGCAACTGTAAATATATTCAAATAACATTAAAACACACAGTTGCAGAAGGTCGGGTTGCTTTACCTTTGAGTGGCATTTTCTGCACACAATGGGCAGGTCATAAGAACCCCAAAGACAAGAGAAGGTTGGGTGAAGAGGACCCACTGAACAAAACTTCTCCTTAAAGTCATCCACTGTGTTCTTTAGTATGCACAAGTTCCGCTCTCTTGTGCTACACACAAGAGCATGTCTTGTGCTAGACAATGGAGTAATGCCCCATCCGATGGACGGCGGCCTATTCCAAGGCCATCGGTACCTCCATTCCCACCGAGGGCAGGATAGGGATTAGCGAAGATAAATCTCAACGCTGGCACAAATTGGGATTCGAACCTGTGAACTTCAGATTGCGAGCCTGGCGCGCTACAGACTCATTGCAATTGACGAGATCTTTTCTAACACTTTTAACAATAATTGTAAAAAGTAATTTCTTACATATAACGTTACAGTAAATAACAAACTCAAGTATGATAAAAATATTATAAAATGTTTAAGAAGTAACAGATATTATTTACAATAGTTTTAAAATTAGACTGTATAATAATTTAGTTTTTTCTACAGGAAGTTGTGATAGTGAAACGTGGACTCTTTTTAAACAAGATAACAGGAAATTTGATGCGTTTGATTCCAGATGCTTACGCAATATCTTGAACATTAGGTGGTTCAACTTTGTAAGTAATTATGAGGTTAGGCGAAGGAGTCGGAAATCTCCTCTGAGCAGCATATTGTGCAGAGAGAGACTCCGTTGGCTTGCCATGTTGCCCGTATGGATAATTACGAATAGGGTTATGAACAGTGTGCCTAAAGGCTTCAGAAAGAAGGGGAGATCTAGGATGCGGTAGGCAGATAATGTCAAACAGGATCACGTTAGAATTGATCTAGAGTGGCCAGATACAACAGATGTAGCTCAGGATGGGTGTGTTTGGAGAACTAAATTACACAATCTCGTTGGACCTCCGTAGCCCATGACTGCTTGAGGATGATGATGATGATGATGATATCAATATAAAGTGTGAAACAGAAATTAAATATTTAAAGGTGTCTTTCAAGTATTGGAAACATTAAAAATTTATTTATTTTTCATCTTTAATATTTTTTCATATGCAAAAATATACAGAACGGATTCATCAGTTTTCCTGCAAAGCTACTGCTTGTCTGTAGGAGATAGAAAAATATAATCATATTTTATATTTATTTAATTTTTTATACATATTTTATCTATTCTTTATATTATTTTATATCATTCTTTTGTTGTTTCATAATTTTATCCTTATACAAAACTTTGGTTTCGTAATGTAATTACACTTACCTATATATTCGAATATCGGAAAATACGCAAAGCATGAAAGTTTCTTATACAATTAACGAATAAAATTAATAAAAACTGATTAATAATAATAATATAACGGCAGATAGTTTATCTTGTTTAACTCTTTTTGTATCCCTAACAGTTATAGATCATGGATTAAGTGTGTAAACAAACATGTTTCTTTCTTAATGTATATTCTTATTTGTGTAGGTTTCTAATTATATAATTGTGTATTTTATAACTTCGTATTCATATCATATTAATGTCTTATTCACTGCAGGTCTATATCATGTCTGTGTTTCTTATCAGCCTGTTGCATTTTCTTACCTAATATAATTTGTAGCTTGTAGTTGATTTCTTAAAAGTATTAAAAACACTGCAAATTTATAATACATACTGATGAAATGCCAGGTACAATAGATCGCCGATGTCTACGGCACTTACGTCATCAAGGAAATAGGGACAAAAGGCTACATAAGTCGAAATATTATCCGCACTCACACATTGGAACGTATATTCAAAAATAGTTTTATTATTAAGCACACCACCAAGGATCTGCAGTGGGCGTTGTGTTTCTTTTCCCTCTTGCTTAATTGTAGTTCGACAAACCAGAGAGATACTACGTGAGTAACTTGGTCTCTTTTCCTGACCTCCTTACAATATCCACATCAACCAGGCCAATCAAGTCCCTCTTCATCTTTTCCATGTAGGATAAAAGAAATCTTTAAAACGTATTAAAATATCTTCAGATATTCTATCTCTTCTTCCATCTTTCTTTACCTGTTTCTTTCTCTCTCTAAAATAAGTGATAGATTAAAGAAAACATATTTAACCCTTTGGGTCCCTATGCCAGACTCGGTCATATTTTGCTATTGCTATGTTCCGGTAAAGTATTGGGAACCGACATTCCAGGGGAAAAATTGGACCCAAAGAGTTAAAAATGTTCCAGTATACAAATATTGACTATAAAATTTATGTGTCTGTAATGTTCGTGTTGAAACGAGTAAAGTAGTCCTTATCCCTAGCTGATTCCCGAAATGCATGATTTATTTACAAATCTGAAATGCTCACATTTCATTTGGTATTATTCCAAAATACTCATCGTCAGGAAGTTTTTTCTTCTTTCTAATTGGTGTAATATGTCTCATAACCATTTGACCTTTTATACTATTGAATTATTGTGCTATTTGAATTATTGTATACTTTACTGTTGTCATAATTGAACTTTAAAGGAAATAGGGAGCATTAACTAAAAATAAGCGTCAGCTTACTATGCTCTCCTTTTTTGTTTCGCCTTTCCTATTAAACACCAATATTTAATATGATTGTTATTTACTTTTTCTGATGCAATTGATATTTCTCAGCTATTTCACTTCTCAATTTTTTCATGTATATATTAATTGTTATTAGATAATTATGCTATGTAAATGTATATTGTATTGACTGGCGGAATAAAATAAAGATTATTATTATTATTATTCTACAGGTGATATCTCTGACAGGAAGTAACGTCCGAGGTGGCACACATGAACTCGTTTGCACCCCGTCCGCGGCTGCGACAAAAAGTGAAGCACATACTCAGTTCCACAATGCTCTGCTGCGGAAGACGGAAGG
This sequence comes from Ryuthela nishihirai, assembly GCA_038380435.1. Lineage (NCBI taxonomy): Eukaryota > Metazoa > Arthropoda > Arachnida > Araneae > Heptathelidae > Ryuthela > Ryuthela nishihirai. Next base: position 63,631,472 of record JAWZYU010000019.1, on the reverse strand, counting down.
TGAGCTCTTCCCCGGCCCTCCCCCTATGATCTCTTTCCCTAACTGTAAGATCCCGCCTAATATTTCAAATGATATTAGTATGTACATTATCCAACGAAAGGTCGCGGAACAATCCAGTAAGTAAAGAGAATATTCCGAATATTGAATTTTACGTTTATGAAAAAGATAGTTACCTCTTTGCGCAAAAAATCATGATTTCTCTTCTACTTCGTATGTTTCAAAACTTATTTGTTTTAACAAAAAAGAGAATAACAGGACAGTTGAAATATTTGATACTCATTTTTCCATTTTCCATATTTGAAAGTTGTCGAATCATCTGTAAAGTCAGAGAATTTCTTTTCACTCAAAATAGTTCGACCATCCCTCCGTCCTCAAGCAACCATAGGATATGGAGGTTCACCCAGATTGTGTAATTTAGTTCTACATATATGTCTATTCTGAACTACTACTGTTGCACTTTTTTCATTTCATTTGCAACACATAGGACAGGAAGAATCCTAGAAGCTATTCCTAGCTTTTACAGGTCTTCTCATACAAGGGCATTCCTTACTAAGACAGGAGTCACTGCTGACTATTGCTTCAGTCAGAGCTAACACAACACACAAAGTTTGCTTTGCTGGAACAGTAGCTAGCTCCCTAGCCACTATAGTCCAATTCTAAAAACGAACCTGTTACACATTGTCCCCCAAAGAGTTCTAGGTCTCCTTCTTTCCTGAGGCCTTTAGGCATGATGTTAATAACTCTATTCTTATAATTCTATTCTCAAATATATACTTATACATGCGTGCGGGCAATTTGGCTAAACCAATAGTCTCTCCTTACACAAAACCCAAAGCTCATAGTTTAATGCTCCCAAATTCGAAATCCGACTCTCCTAGCGTTCAGATCCTAATATTGCTCTAGGTGAGAAAGAGAATCGCGATTGGCTTGGAAAGGTCGCCATCAGCCGAATAAAACGTTAAGCTGTGACGCTGTGTGCTGGAGAGCTTTACCCTGTTCACGTTAAGGAAAAGTGTATATACCTTGATGGACGACTTCCATCTGATTCTTAACAGTTGTCTAGTAGATTACTCTTCCCATACTAACTCTGAGATCTTCGGGTCCTCGTGACCTGGCCGATTAACCCATTGGACACAAAAAAGAACTCTCAGATGTAACAACTCATTCCAAAACCTTATACAGGATGCTGCTAAAAAGGAGTTGATGCCTCCTTCGTCTAATCTCATCATTACTTGCATTGTCAAACTACTTAATGCACAAAATACTGTAAAATCACCTTGAATCAAAAGTATCGAGTATCCTATTATCTTTCTTACCAAGATTTGAACTTGCGCTTTCATAACAAACTACAGAAATGACTAAACTTTAGGTGCATAAGCCCATTTTTCCACACTCTCCACAGATTTCTGAAAGTCCTAGAAGCAATGTCTTATTCTCTTGTTTATCTCTATGCAGCACATTGTCAGTTTCTGTTATACAACTCCCGAAATATTTAAGAAACTTGCTCAAGAGCACAAAGTTCAAAAGAACTAGAGCACAATCCACATGATTAATTTTTATTTACAACCAATTTTCTTAATATTCTTCCTATTTAATACTAAACTTATCCTACCTGACAATCTTATCAATAGCATTAATGAGTAATGAGTAAAAAATATCGCATCACGATAATTTTTCTCGGGTTCGAATTCGCATATTTTCTCCACTAATTCCTTTTCTTCCCTCGGTGAGAAAGGCAACATAGAAAGGCTTGGAAAGGCCTCCGTCCGTCGATGGGTCGTTAAATTGTAGTCCCCAGTGTAGCACGTTAAAGAACAAGACAGGTAGCCTTTACGAGAGGCTTCCTTATCTTAATTCAGTGGGGCCCTTTCTGAGCTCTCATGACCTTGCCATTTAACCTATTGTGTGCAAAAAGAATTGCATCTCAGAAGTAAAATGACCCAACCCAAATACAGCCTACTCGTTTCCTTGGGAGAATTGTGAATAATTTTATTCGATATTTATTTCGATAACTCTGAATGCTTTTGATGAGAATATGCGAAATTTAAAAAATGCCACCAATGTAAAAAACACACATGAAACAATGAAGTTCTGCTCTTTCTTCTTTGCTGCAGAAGTTGAATAACTCTTGTTTTGGCTATTTATTTTTTGATATTATTTCCTAAAATATCTTATTCCTTACGATAAATATTAAAATGCATGTATGTCGCTAATCATTTTTCATAATCATATTTCATAACACTAATCATATTTCATAACAATAATAATTTTGATAATAACAAAATAGAAATATAAATAGAAAGACTTGCATATAAAAGCGAAAAACAATATTAGTACAAGTCAGAAAACAATAAAAATCTGCAATATAAATCAAAATACGCAATTACATTTTAGCAGACCCTTGCTCATGTCGGATGCCAAATTGAATTCTTTTAAAATCAGATGTCTTTAGTGACAAAAAACGTGTTCATTGTGGGGCGGGGGTTGGCGCAGTCGGTAGCGCGCCAGGCTCCAATCTGTAGTTCCCAGGTTCGAGTCCCAGCTGGGTAGTGTTCAGATTTATCTACTCAAAATTTCCCGCCCTGCCCAAGATCAGTAGGGGACACCAATAGGTTTGGAAAGGCCTCCGTCCGTCGCATGAGACGTCAAGCCGTGGCCCCGTGTGCGGGAGAGCCATACCCTGTGCACGTTAAAGAACACGCTGGATGGTCTTGACGGGAGGCAACCATCTGTCTCCCAACAGCTGTTCCAGTGGGTCCCCTCCCCCAACCTTCTCTGAGCCTTCGGGGTCCATGTTACCTGGTCATCCAGCCCATGGTGTGCAAAAAAGTGCCGCTCATAGGTAAAACAACTCAGCCCAACAACGTGTTCATTGCATTAGAAAAACATTATTATTGTATAACTTTAAAGTAATCATCAATATTTGAAGCAGTAATAATATTTTCCACTTTCAATTTCAAATTATTGTATGAGAGTTCGTCTCATATCAATAGGTAAGGAATTAAATATTATAGATATGTTGTTAAAGAATAAATATAACTCTCGAATGAAAAGGAAAATAAGTAATTTATAGTGATGACGAAGATGTGAATCTCCTCTGCTCTTAGTCGTGATCGTTGCCAGTCACTGCTGCCAACGATCTTCTTCAGTTGATTCTTCAGTTGAAATTTCACTGTAATTCCATTTGCATTCTTTTCAGGAATCAAGGGAAGCTGTAGAATCTCAGGCGGAGGAGGGGGTCCGGCGGATCCGACCGCGGATGGCCCGTCACGTCCCCGAGATGGTAATCCAGAAGGACTTCCGGAAAGTGAGCGGGATCTCCACAGAGATCTTCCGGCAGATCGAAGCAGTCGAGAACGACTTCGATGCTGCCACTGGAGCTTACATGGAGGCCGTTGAAAGGCGAGGGGAAATGATCATCCGGATGTTTGACCCCTGTTCCTTGGGCCGTGTCGGGGCGGAAACATACCGGAAGTACTTGGCCGCTGCTGATAGTACGCACATCGTGCGTTTCGTCGAGATCATCAAACGACCAGGCCAGACGCTTGGGCTCTATATTCGCGAGGGTGATGGCCTCAAGACCATGGACGGAGTGTTCATCTCGAGGATTGCTTTGGAGAGCGCCGTCTACAACAGTGGTCTCCTGAAGGTCGGCGATGAGATTATGGCGGTCAATCTGGTCGACGTACGACGGATGAGTTTGGATGATGTCGTCATCATCATGTCCATCCCTCGCCGTCTGGTGCTCACCATCCGCTCCCGGATCTGCAGTGGAAGCCGCATGCGGGAGTTGACACGCAAAGCAGCCGAAACAAGACCTCCTGTCGTCGTCATCAAGAAGGAGATGGAGGAAGAAGCCGAAGAAGCCAACAGCAACAGCGAGAACGGCGTTCTCATTCGCGCTCGGACCAAAGGTCTCCCGCCGGATGTGCCTGCCATTGCGGTGAAGCTGGGCGAGCGGGACGTGCAGAGGGAACGTCACCGCTATCAACCCGAGGACCAGTGCCTCTATTACAACTCCCAGCCTCGCGCCAAACTGCCACACACTGCCAGGCGAAGGGAGGAGGCGTGGATGCGGCCACCTCCTCCCCCGCCCCCACTGCCGCCGCGTCGCCAACCCCCGGAGCACGTGCCGCCTCCGAGGCCCCCCGTGGTGACCCGGCAGCCAAAGCCGCGTCAAAGATATCCGAAGACTCTGGAGAGCTTAGCGGAGCAGGTTCACCCGTTCTACCCGCCGTCGACTCCAAGGGAAGAGGAGCACCACCACCACCGCAGGACTCGCAGCATGGCGCCCACCCTAAGAAGAACACCACCAGAAGAACGTTTTCACTACTGGGACGAGCGTGGAACGACGTTGCGTCGCTCCACGGGCATGCTACGGACAGAGAGCGACTATCGTCTCCCCCCCTCGGACTACGACCGCTATACCAGCAGGAGTTTTCGGCGCAGCTTCCATGTGTCCCCAACTATGCAACACAGAGGACGACTGAGACGTTACGATGATTCTCGTAGCGTCGGTATCCTGCGCAGGCGGTCGGCGGTCGAGAGCGCTTCCGATACGGAGGTGCAGGCCGGAAGAGAGTACCTGCTCGGAACCCCACGCACCTATGGCCCTGGCCGCAGCAATTCACTGCCTCGGGCGAGAACCTCCCTGGCCGACCACCGGAGACACCGGCAGGCGGTCCGCTTCACCTCCCTGCCTTACGATTCCCAGGAGGATAGTGATGGGGCCGTCTCCGCGCCAGAGCTTCCAGCCACCAGGTCGGGCAGGAGGAGAGGTAAGAAATTAAAATGAATGATTCATCTCAATATTAGTATTATCATTACGAAAGATTCATTATAGAAAGTGCTATTAAGGAACCTTGGAAGATAATAAAATTAATATCTAAATAAATTTTACACCACACGTGCTGGAATGTTATGAGAACTGTTAAATCTTACTTGGTACTCTTTTAGTTCCAATTAAGTTTGTTTAATACTTCACAACTTCTCCCTGACATTTTATAGAAATTTATCAAATGAAAATAAGCGTATAAAAGTACATCAGAGAAGCAAAAGTTTATCACCTGTTAAATTTCAAGTGAACATCGTATGATGCATATAAATATTTATGCGGCATCGGTGACTTAAAAATGGTGAACCTTTCTCTAATAACATCCATATTACACATTCTTGGATCCAAATACTGAAAACTGATCTAATCCAAATAAGCCTATCACTTTTATTATGAGCACTCCCTGCCCTGCCCTCGATCAGTAGAGGACACCGATGACCTTGGAAAGCCGCCGTCAGCCATATCCTGTTCACATTAAAGAACACGCTGGATGGCCTTGACGGGAGATTACCATCTCTATCCTAACAGCTGTACAGTGGGTCTCTCCTCCCAACCTTCTCGGAGCCCTCGGGGTCCATGTGACCTGGCCATTTAGCCCACTGTGTGTAAATAAGCGCCCCTCAGAGGTAAAATAACCCAACCCTTTATTACGAGCTGCTCTGATGTTCTTTTATACACTTATTTTCATTTGATAAATTCCTATACAATGTTAGGGAGAAATTGTGAAGTAGTCAAAAACAGTTTAATTGGAACTAAAAGAGTACCAAGTAAGACTTACCAGTTCTCATAATATACTAACATACGAGTACATTTTCTCATATCCGACATCATTTATTAAAAATTTACATCAAAATGCCAACGTTGATTCAAATTCAGTTTTATGAAATGCATTCATCGTTTGCAGTAGCGGATTTAGAAGTTCACGGCTCTAAAGTGTGTAGTTGAAATGATCTCTACAATTACGAAAGCAATTCACAGAATGATTTCGAGGCCCCTCAGTAGCCGAGGCCTAAGCGGCCGCTTAGTCCGCTTATAGGTAAATACTGCCTGATAGTTTGTATTCGTCAACAAAAATCGAAACAAGTCTGACCCAAGGTTTGTTACTAGCTCGGTCTTTTATTGTTTTTCGGTTGTCTTTGAGTTTGATTCCGACGAGCCTAGTGTTTGTCACCATCTCACCTTATCCACTCACCCAAGGGAAGATGCCTGTCACCATCTTACACTATCCACTCGGAAAAGGGACAGAATCCGTTACCCTCTCACCCCTTCCACTCACCCAAGGTACAGAATCCATTACCATCTCACAGTATCTACTCGGCCAAGGGACACCTGTTACCATCTCACTCCATCCACTCAACCAAAGGGTCAATACCTGGCATCATACCATACCATTTACTTGGCAAGGGACAGTACTTGCCACCTTTATCGTACAAGATCTACCCGTACTAAATAAGCGCTAGATTACACGTTGCAAATACTCTACGCAACACGGAAACTGAAACACCACTAAGATGTAGAAATTATGCAAATTATGCAAATTTCACCAACCATTTTGCTGTCACCTCTCACTCCATCCACTCGGCAATATATTGCCAAATGACAAACATCAGTCATGGTAGGATCATTTATTATGGTAGATAGGACTGTCCGTGAGAATCACTGCAGTACGGGATGTTCATGATGTTGGAACGGTACAATGCTGTTGGTGTCATTGGGTAAAATCACAATAAAGCACACAGTGATCAGAGATTGGGTCATAGTGCAGAACAACTCACAAGAATCGCCAACTCCTGCGAATGGTGTTGCAGAAATACTTCATTATGGGAGCCAACTCAGGGATGACCAAAGATTTAGTAAAATTGGATACGTTCAAGCGATCTAACACAATTTACACAATCCCGGTGTTTTGCCGTGTAGATACCTCCAATGCCCAACACTACTGCCACAGCACAGGATAGGTTGAAATGATTCTGAGAGACACGAATGGAGATATGTTCATCGATGAGCCCTGGTTCTCTTGGATCGAATGATGTCAAGATAGACTTCTGGAAGCGTGCACATGAAAGACTTGAGAAAACGTGCAATATTTAACGACATCCCGGGCTAATCCCCGAGATACTGGTGTCGGATGGCACGATGTACGCAGATGCATATCCCTCGTACACATTCCAGGAACTGAAACTGGCTCACGGTATAATGACCTTGTCCAATTCGAACTTCTACCATTCTTCCAAAATGTTCCACGAAGTAAGCTGTAGTAGGATAATGTCCGGTCATATACTTGTTTCCACGGACAGCCTATGCGACATGAACAACCTGCCATAGCCCTTGCGATAGCCTGACCTGTCCACCATCGAGAATATCTGAGACCGTATTGGACGACATTTAAGTCCACAGAGACAACCTTGTTCACACCTAACAAGGCAGGATAAGACAGAGTACCAGTCGGAAGCCAAAAGAAACTCATTTCACGCCCACAACTTTGGCTGTTTACTTTGTATGCTTTATTATACAAATGGAGTACGTTCTCTAGATTTAGAATTCTGAATATTGTAATATATTGAAATAGAATTTTTTGATTGTTTTGAAATTAAAATATATAACTGGGATTATTTTAAAATTTAAAAAAATTGTGTATTAAGGCTTAAAGGAAAATTTTTAAGCGAGACCGGTTTGTGATTAATGTGTGATGTATAGGATGCATCTTCACAAGAGCATAAAAATATCCTTCAAGCAGCTGCTTGCCACACAGATCTAATAGAAGCCTGTCAGTAATAACGCCATAGAGGCGTAGGAGGAAAACGAGAAGGCAAGAATGAAACAGAAGGACAGCATAAAGAAGGAAACAATCATGTTTTACTTGAAAGTGTAACCAAACTATTTTGATCAGTAACCAAGTATGCTAGCCTGTTGGCCACCGGATGTCAAGAGCATAAGTGGTGAGAAATACTTTTTAATTATAAATATGTCAACAAATAATAGAACATTTCTATTGATAAAAACTAGTAAAACTATTTACTTAAAACAATTGGAAAAGTGCTCAGAATATATGGTACGTATTTTATATCTTTTACGTCTTTAATGACTGGAACGCAAAAAACCGGCTTAATAGAGGAGTCTAATGTAAAAGTAAAATGGTTTCCAGGTACTAGGTAGGTAAAAGTTTTGTTTTTCAGAAAAATATCATTAGTTTATAGTTTTTAGAGTAAAATTAAATCAGTGGTCTTAGTCTCGGCCTTTTGATAGGTTATAAAAATATTGAATTTAATAGAAAAAATTAGCGATTTAAAAATTTAAGTCATTTAACTTCTAGATTATTTTCGAAATAACTGCATAGTTAGACATTATATTTAATGAAAATTATTGCTCTGTTGTTTACCAACGCATGTAAACACAATGCATAAGCTACAAACGCGTATTGCTCACAATATACAGAGGGCCGACAATCGTTCAACTTTTTCCAACTTTTAAAACCGGCTGAGCACTCTAGCTCGTTGTTCGCGCATCTTAGAGGAGCTGCAAGCAAGGTCGACATTACATGGACGTCACTGTCTCGCCGTCTCAATGCCTGTTTCTTGAATGAAGGCTAATGTTTTGTGTCTTTCTGTTTCCGACCTGACATGAGAAGTAAGTGATTCACCGAGGTGGTGAATCGCTTGCTTCTCACGATTTCCCTCATACAGGTACGCAACTTTCTAGGATTCCTTCATTAATTTCGTAGTATTGAAATTTCCTTGCTGCGTAGTTTATGTGACATGACAGCAACTTTCTGCAATAAAGCTATACGAGTCATTTGGCCAATGCCACCCATCGTTATTCCACATGATAAAATTTGCATTGCCTTTAACTTTGCGATTGTTCATTTTGAAACTATTTTTACCTACATTACAAAAGGAATACACAAATATACTCACATCATGTCTATATACAGAATTTTTCATACTTACAAAAAAATATTAACTTTTATAATAATAACAATAGATTGGATTGGATTGTTTTACCTCTGAGCGGCACTTTTTTGCACACCATGGGCTAAATGGCCAGGTCACGTGGACCCCGAAGGCTCAGAGAAGGTTGGGGGAGGGGACCCACTGGAACAGCTGTTGGGAGACAGATGGTAGCCTCCCGTCAAGGCCATCCAGCGTGTTCTTTAACGTGCACAGGGTATGGCTCTCCTACACACGGGGCCACGGCTTAACGTCCCATCCGACGGACGGCGGCCTTTTCAAGCCCATCGGTGTCCCCTACTGACCGTGGGCAGGGCGGGGAAATTTTGCGGAGATAAATCTCAACGCTGACCCAGCTGGGACTCGAACCTGGGAACTACAGATTACGAGCCTGGCGCGCTACCGACTGAGCCACCCGCGCCCCATAATAACAATAGAGGTGGTATATTTTTATGTATGCATTATCAGATACTTGTAGTATATATTTATCTTATTTGTTTGTTATTAAACACTTTCACATATCAAAGAGAAATTGTTTCTCTTTTCGGAAACATTTTGTATGAATTACAGAAAATAGGTCCTAAACCGTTCGGAAATGGGAAAGTTTATTTTATCTTTATTCCAAATTAGCATATTGAATACTTCTGCTACAAAGGTAGGGAACGATAGTTCATTATTGAACGCTTTAAAAAATAGCACATTGTCTGCAAAGCTAAATCTGAAGCAAACACCCAGTAAAGAATCTGAAACAATATTTTTGATATAGTCACATCCATTAATATCAGGGGGGGGGGGGACAAGAGATGCAACGTTTTTACGACTCTAATTAAAAATTAGGGTCGTAAAAATTTACTAGTATATCAATAACATTTTCTAATAGGCCATATTTTTGCATTCTCAAATTCTAAACCAAAATGCATACAAAATTTCCTTCCCTAATAGATTATCGTTCGAAAAACAATCGTCTTCCGAAATCAGCAAGCTTGCGAGGTATAATGAACACTCAGAAAGGATCTCAGCCAATTGTAAAACGCGTGCATTTCGAGAGCGACATTTTACTCAAGTAGCCATCTCAATTACTGACAACGTAATTTGTATCTTTAGGGCTCCTCTTCGCCATCTGATGAGAAGCCAACTTCCTCCTAATTAAACTGGGCGTGTTTTACTGCCATCGCAAGTTTCATCGACGGTCAATCACCGTCCTAATTCTTCCTCCATAAATTTACTCTGGAGGTGGTGAACCATTCTTGGATCATTCCTCCTGGTTCAACTAACAATTTATCACATAGCACAGTTGCCCTCAACTTCGTAATCATCATAAAATATCCTTCACATGATGTTGCTTCACCACTTGGTGAATTTGTCCCTTAAGATGATAACTAGTCCTTTTTCCTACATTATGATCGATTCGTAATTGCGACGTATCTTAAATGACTGCATCGCGACTCACTTTTAGTTTTGAGTTACCAGCATTATATACCCAAGACGAATATCTGACAAACAATCCCAATTCATCCCCTCACCCGATGCACACACCAACATTAGTAATGCTTAGAGCATTTACATTCTGCTGGATAAATTTTGTTGCTGTAAAAGTGATATGCTTCATTGACGAGGTTATTTTCTACCTATAATATCAACCTTGGTATACTTTAATTATATTATTATGAGCGAAGTTTAACTCATCATCAGAGCGACTGATGTGGATGTTGAATACCAATAAACAAATAAGTGGGCTCGAACTGTGCTGCTGCGGAAAGATTTGAACTGAAATCAAACCGGAGAGAAATTAATGAAAAAAAATCAACTCGAACCCAAATCTGTGCTTGAGAGAGAGTTCGCGAAATAATTATAAGAAGCTATCACTTCTCTCTGTGTTACTCTTTATGATTCTTTATACACTATGTTACCCAAAGTATCTGGCCACTTTCATGTTATACGAAGAGAAAGCAAATTCCAACCTCAATGATTTCTAAACCAAACTTTCCATAAATAAGTAACACGGGAAACAAATATTTGATTCAAATCTTTCTCTTAGACTTAATTTCCAAAAATATCCGTTTAGTATTTACAAAGATATGAAAAATAGAACATTGACTGGCACTATTGCCAGTCTTATGAATTTATCGCAAACATTCTCCCAAATATAAAATGCAGAGTACAGATTATAAATATATCAACACTTACATAAGGGATGATTAAAATTAATATAAAGGTTTTAAAAATTCCTTATAAAAAGCCTATATACGCAAAATGACGAATCGTGCAAGTTTTGAAAGGAAATATGCGAAAAAAGTTTTACATCATCAAAAGTTACAGATTGCAATTAGTATATGTTATCAAGCCGACAAAGAGAAACAATACAGCTTTTGCTGTGATTTCCAGGAATGGCTCGAGAACGGTGAGTCTTGTTGCAATGTTTGTCTTCTCTGATGAAGCATCCTTTCACTTCAGTGGCAAAGTCAATCATCACAATGTTAGATTTTTATGAAAATCCTAAGGAAGTTTTGGAACATGTGCAAGACAGCCCTGTAGCGAACGAGTATGGGATGAACTGCAATATAGGATGGATGGATGTAAGGTGGCTCGTGGCAGTCCTATTTGCAATCTTTTTCTGGTATGTAAAACATTTTTCCTACGTATTCTCACAAAATGTGTAAGATTTGTTGATGTTGCATTCATAGTTTCTGTGTATTAAATATTTAAATTCGTTACAATCATTTGTAATCACGGCATATTTCGGAAAGTTGTTTGCTATCCATTCGGAAATCTCTTAAGATAGCGTAACCAAATTTTGCATGATGGTTACCGTGATTAAGGAGAAAGTTTTGTCTATGTTTGACGTAAAAGTGTCACTAAAAAACTTTCTTCCTCCTCCCGTAAAACGGGAGAATGCCCTTTAAACGACACCACATTCGATATACAACTTCCTCTTGTCATAATTTATAACAGCGTACGTTCATAGGGGAATGTTAACGCAGTATAAACATTCCCTTCCGCAATATTTTTTTCTTCCAAACAACAACAAAAAAAAACCTTCTCCTAAACGATGGTAATGTGGTATTTTCTTATCGTTCCTTTTAAAGATCCTCTTTCCATAACTTTAAAGCAATGTATTTGGCCCCTTAACCTTCTTCCACGCCCCCCCCCCCAAAAAAAAAGGAAGTATAACTGCTTCTAAACGAAAAGAACTAGGAACACCAAATTCAGCATAGAGTTTCTTCTATTCATAACCTAAAGTAGCGTAAAGTTTAGTTCGTCCCTTATTTCTCTCCTACTAACCCGGAAAAACTTCTCCCCCCAAAAATTCACCGTAGTTGATTTTAACGAATTGTATTAAAATCAAAGCTTGCGACATGGAGAGTATCATACATCTAATAGGGTAAATCGGCTAGAATAATATGTACAAAGAACAACAGAGAAGATAGTCAACAATCCCTTTTTCTGTTTTAAAGAATGGTTTATTTTAATAAGTGCAACTTTTAGACGTTTGCTATTGTATTCTTTTGCATTTCGTCAATTTGAACGGTTTTTATAACAAAAGTTATGCTGGTATTAAAAGTTTTAACGTTGCTAAATTTAAAAAGTGAACAAATATATGTGTAACTCGAATATTATACAGATTTTATTCACGTTTTTAACTCAACTATAAGCCTAACTTTTTAGGAAAATGTTTATTATACAGGTTATGGAGCTTACATAAGTGTTCTCATATTTTAGTAACGGAGTGTATACATAGACAAGTTGATCAGAATAGAGAATGACGAATCTCCAGCCTTGAGTTGCTTAGATAAAAAAACAACAATTATAAAAAAAGTGCTGAACATTAACTGATAAATTTAGTTAACCTCGCTTAATTCCCTCACAAGACACAAGTACTACATCCAAAAATATTTATCTCTCGTGGCTTTTCCAAATGCTTTGACAAAAATCTCTTATTTGTTATAGCCATTCCTCTTGTCTGAATGATGAAATCTAATTGCAATGAGTACAAAATGCCGTGATCTTTGAAAGGATATCGTGGAATGACTGTATCCATACGTTCTCAAAAATTTTCACCTTTATCATATTTATTCCTTAAGGTGTCGGAAGAAGCTACGTTTCCCAAAGAATATTGCTGCAAGATTTTTTTCCGCGACAAAAATTGTCATTTAAATTTTTTTCCTGAAATTAACCAAGAATTAATATACATTTCGTATATGAATATATAATAATATACATTTTGTATGTGAGTATTAAATAAATTACCTTTCATATAATAACATGATATAGTTCTGTCAGTTGCTTACTTCAGGGTAAGTTTCTATATTTTCTTCAGTTTTCATGTTGAATACACTTGTAAATTAACCTGGAACTTCAAGGGTTATATACTGTTAATCTCATTTTTCTGTACAAATGTAATTGTTTTTGATGGCTCAATGCTTTCTAATTACAAATAAGCTAACTTAAATGGTCAACTGGTATGTAAAATAATTTGTTCTGTTGCCGAAAAGCACAACTTAAACGTTCTCTTCTTTGAGGTCATTAAAAGCAGTGGCCTTTGCATTAAGGGTCCAGTTACTTGTTCAAAGCGGAATGTTTCATGACTGCTGTCGGAGTTTATCATTTTTAATAGCACTGTAGCGTTTATTTTTAAAAGTAGGTAAGAATAAATTGCATTAGAACTTCTGCACCAAGACAAGAAGCATAATGAAAGTGTTAAGTATTTTGTTATATGTAATCAGGAAAGTGCTTTATAAGAGAAAGTGTATTAAAAAAAGTTACTAACAATAATCAGCAGTTGCCTTCTGCACACATTTTTCTTCTCATCGTTGTATCCTGAGTTGATTCAAAGTCTTAACCTGAAGAATACTCTTTAATGGAAATGTGACCAGAAAGTTTTCTTGACTATTTTTATGGTTAAAAGCAATGCTTAAATCCGAAGCATTTGTAAGGAAAGAAATGCAGTCCAAGAAAGTATATGGGGAGGAAATTTTAGTTTTTAATTTGCTGCATTTTCTTTCATCTCTTTAAAATTGTCATTGTCCCTAGATTGGTTGTTTGATATCATTGATACTTATTTCGGGATTTTTTTTCATCTTCCATAAAATATTGCCATTAATTCCTTTTGATATTGGTTTTATCTTATTTTGTCATTTATCTTTTAGATGTATATACGAATACTAAAGAATAAATTCAATAATTTTGAGTCACTTTACGACCAACGTGATGAGGTTGTGACATGATTGTGACTTATAAGAGGAAGAAACACTCCAGATCTGAAATTATAGAAACATAACCATCATTGGCTTCACATAGATTGGCATCAGATAACGCTGTGTGAAAATTAAAAACTGTTATTATTCATTGAAACTTTAAAACTATTTTTATGATATATTGTGAACACTAAAATGAAGTACAGAAATTTTAAAATGAAATCACAATTTGGCTTCTTAGGAAAAATATATAACGGAGAAAAATAACAAATGATGCCACCTGAAGTTAACGAAAGAAATGTTAAAATTAAAGAGTCTGATAAGAAATATGACATTTTCTATAACAGAGCGAAAGATTTCCATTAACTTTGAAGTGGGAATTTCAGCCATTCTTTTTCGCATTATTCTGACGAAGTAGTCTTAGTTCATAGACATCGTTGTGGTTAGACTGAGTAAAAATATAAAATTTAATCTAAAAAAAAAAAAACATTTCATAAGCTTTCTGCCTTCCCACATACAAAAAACATTCACCCATCCTGTAAACATCACTTTGATTTCACTTGGTAATTGCATAACTTCATGTATTATGAGCCAATTGCTTACACGGCTCCTTTAATGGTAATCCTTGAGGTGATGGAAGATTCGAAATACGAAAATTAGTCATTCATTGAGCGAATTAAATCATTCCGAAGCATGCACTTATTTAAAAAGTGTATAGGAAAGAACAAAATGAAATCGTGAACCGGTGAGAGGATTCATAAAGAGAAAATTTACGGAAAATTTAAAAGACATCAGGTTACACATGGGAAAAAAGACATCCTTACATGTACTGAGATGTACGAAATTTTTTCTATCGGAATGAGAACATATTTACTTATCTCTTACTATTTTCAAAGTCTGACAAAGTTTCGCAAAGGTATTTACATCATCGGATGTAATGGAAAATGCTAGTTTCAAGCTTTTCTTTTTCTTCATTAAGTAAGGCATCAAGAGAAAATAAAGATCTTCATTTCTGACTCTGTTAACACGATAGACTTGATTATTTTCAATGAATGACCTCGCAGAAGAGAACGCGCGCAAGTCCTGTAACTGTTAGAACTTTCCCAGTGACCCAGTAGTTGTGCAACTGAGCTATATGTCGTTGCAGCCCTCCACATCCGATCACCCAGTGTGTTCACTTCTGCAGAGTATCGGGCCTGGATGAGCAGAGCCCCTTCCACATCAGCAATATACGAGAGGTTACGACGAGGAAAGGGACTTCGTCAATCCCAGCATCTGACGCGGGTGGTGCACAGTGCCGAAAGTCTGTTGGACACTATCAGACAGGTGAGTGTTCTCTTTTGCTGTTACAATCACCAAAGCGCAAATACAGTAAGGGTCCGAAAATCCGGACTGCTCGGGGATTGGGATGGTCCGGATTTCTGGATTTTCCGGATTCTCAGGAGTAACTTTGAGATTTAAATTTAAGGAGGGATGAAGAAAA
Organism: Ryuthela nishihirai; assembly: GCA_038380435.1. Taxonomy (NCBI): domain Eukaryota; kingdom Metazoa; phylum Arthropoda; class Arachnida; order Araneae; family Heptathelidae; genus Ryuthela; species Ryuthela nishihirai. The sequence continues at coordinate 63,616,013 of JAWZYU010000019.1, read as the reverse complement.
AGAAAACAGATAAATCATGATGTGTTTTTACTACGAAATAATACAGTACGATTTTATTCTGAATCATTCACAACAGAAACATTTTTTATTAAAAAAACTAAAAGAAATTATTCCTTCATTTTGACGATTTCATGTGCATCTGGTACACTACTTGTTTTCAAATTTTTAGAATTTCAAATTTTTAACTCAGTTTTAATGTGTTTTCTTTCTTTTAACACCACGAACTCTATCTACTTTTGGTGTAATTATTATGGAGTTAATAAAAATTTGCAAATAGTACATGTAAGCTAAATATGTAAATGAAAGCGTTAGGACAGCAAATAATGCACTAAAATATTTAGCGTTGCTACAGATCGACTGATTTATATGTTTCAAAATCGTAAATCATCGCAGATGAAAAGTAGAGTTGCCACAAAGTGCCATTGGCGTTTCAACCAGAATTCTCTATTACGCGGGAAAATAACAGACCGCGAAATTCACAAAAGGTTTCTAACATTTTAAAAAGTCCGGATTTCTGGGGTCCGGATTTTCATACTTTAGCTGTAATAATTTTTAAAAACAGTGGCGGTTCGTCAGCTAACGCAAGTGAGCTAAGCTTCGACCTAAGTTTTTAAAGATTAATTTCGATAATGATACTGACAAATGTATTAACTATTTTGTAAAAAAAAACTACCTATTGTTCCCTTTAGTTTCACGAAAAGTAAATCACATCACTTAAATTTATTCAAAACAACTGATAAGGAAACTTTTTCGGTGCTGTTTTTATGCTTGTGACAACACAACTTTGCCTAAGTTTTAAATTAGCCCGTGAACTCGAAAATGATTCTAAGCGTGATGAATTGTACTGTACATATCTTTTATTACTCTCAATTATTTTTAAATGAAGAAATAGACTAACATACGAAGCGCACCAAAAACAAAACGGTTCTATGAATCTACTATAGATTTGACTTAAGCAGAAAAGGTACTCAAAGTGTCGTAAAGAAAAATTAGTTCTGCTGTTTGCGATAAAGTAGACCATATTTAAGCAAAATTAAACCACAATTCATGTTAAATTTAATGACTGAGCATGAAATTAAGGAGTATAAAAAGTTTAAAAATATGCTGACATTGTTAAATAGAGAAAAGAAATATAATTATTAAGGAAACTAGTTTCTAAAAAATAAATAAAAAAAAACTGGGAGAAGGAAATGAAATATATGGGTCAGGCACAAAAACTTTTTTAAATATACAATATTCATATATATGTTAATTTTAATGCTAATTTTCTTTGGGGCAGAAGTGATATCACTAAAACCTCCATAGATGTGTAACTGTATAAAATAATCTGCGCCGGGTTTATAATAACCATATGTTGCTCGCCAGAACCAGGACTGGTGTCCTCTGGCTCTTTTGTAGTCAAAAAATCTTCGATATAAAATGTTCATATGCTCAAATTATTCAATTATCATCTGCCCAAATTGTGAATAGTCATCATTGTATATAATTGCATATGGTCTTTATAGTTGTTTCAACAATATAAATAAAATGAAACAAAACATTTTATTGTTTTGCTTTTTTTTCCTTTGTATACATTTTGGGTCATATTGGTCCATGGTACCACCTAAGTTTCTTTTTCCTGGTATCACACATTTCTTTTTTCTTGGTACCGCAGTAAGGTGAACAACTGACAAGATCACGGAGTGAGAAACGAAAATGAAACTTTTCGTTTGCTCTACTTGCTTGTTCACTTCATTTCCTAAAACGATATCTGCTTAAGATGCTTTCATCCGCACCACAAGTAGTCTCGCAGCTTATAAAAGAGTCCTTTAACAGCGCTTAGAAGTAATTTTAAATTACTGTATCAACGTTATTATATTGCTTTTAATAACGTGTAGAAAAACTTGAGCTCTTATTTTTGTAGATGTACCAATAGGCGTGGAAGACTGGTACCTTACAGGGGTGTGACTGTAATGGTGCAGAGGGTGTAGGGTGTAAGAGTACTCGGGCCAAAGGCAAGAACGAAGCCCATGTTCACTATTTAAAGAATCCTGAAAGCTTAAACATTTAACAGCAGTGTTACTAGTCGAAGAATATCTTTATAGAATTCTAACAAATTGTTCACTGAAAGAAATGTAATTTTAGAAATTTGTGCAGTGGTTTTTTTTTAGTTTCTATAACTCTTAAAACTGTTAGGACGAGAATAACAGCAGACGAGAATATCAAGTCTTTCGACTATAATAACTCTTTAAATAATAAGCAAATACTGCTTAAAATTTAAATTTGTTTAAATTTGTTTTAGATCTGTAATTTATTCGCAGTTGCGTTTTTCTCTAAAAAGTTTATTTTTAAAGTTATGGAGTTTTTAGTTATGAATTTTGGATGAGTTATGAAATTATGGAGTTTCTATTCAGATAGCATGGAAGTGTCCCGGTACGTTTGATAGTAAGTATGCTGCTTATTCTCACAATCCATACTCTTTTAACAGTTCATTTTCGATTGGCAGGAGAGAGTATTGTGGATCGTTCCTGAACCATACACAAATAATTTTATTAATTCCTTCTAATTAAAAACGGCAAGATTTTCTTAATTATGTTGAATAAACAAAATGCTGGCGCTTCTATTACGTTGGCGTCTTTAGACAAGTGCCTAACATGCCTTATGGGAAATTCGGCTCTGATTATAAGAATGTTATCAACTGCCTCTAAAGGTGATGACTTTTTTTCTTTTCTAAGAAGATAATAATTTAGATGACTTGTTTTGATCATAATTCCATTCAATATCATAAAAAGTTTTTTAAATAATAATAATAACAACTCTTAATTTCCTTTGCATTTACATATACAGAGTTGATCATGGCAAGCTCTAAGAGCTTGACTGTAAGAACAAATGCTACATACATACTCCTTACAAATAGCACATACAGTTAATAGAGGAAACACTTAAATAGTATAGCAATGAATCCCCACGAAACTTGATGTAGGAAACGTTAAATATATACAGTTACAAATAGTTGCTATACATCGGTTACATATTGACATTCATGCATAAGAAATCCTGATGTAGTATATATAATTACATATACTAATTAATATTAAGTTGGGAAAGAGGCACTTTCATAGCGAAAGGGTAATGCTGGCCCGGGTCCTCCCTCAAGGATCAAATTTTCAAGGCGTAAAATACAACTCTATAATATAGTTTTTTTTTATACAGTATATATATGTCCTGATTTGACGATTATATTTATATGTTTGACGATATATATTTAATATTTTTAAAATAGGGACGAAAATGCTGCCCTACGCAAAGGACAGAGATAACCTAGAAGCTCTATTGGACTTGTTCTGGTTTCTCATACAAGATAAAAACACATTTTATATAGTATATATCGCTTTTTATACAGTGGAGTTGAGGAAGTGGGCGAGCGTGAAGGATTACTTTACCTGCCGCAGGGCCCTTACAAGCCTCGCTACGCCACTTGTACCGTACATCTAAATCCAGTTCATATTTCAACTTCACTAAATTTTAAGTCAATTTTTGAATTATATTTTATTAAAAAATTATTAAACATTTTCCATTAAAAATATCCGTGAAATTCCAATTAAGCTTTTAAAAACTTCATGGAAGAAAAGTAGGGATTGGATGCAGTTTGAGAAGTTTGCTTAACTGTTCTACGCTACAACTTTAAAATGAACACTATTTTTAATAGTTTGAGATTTTATTTATTTGATTTGCATTTTTTAAATAAAATATTATTATCACTTAATGCACTAATATACTAATATACTAAATTATAGCGTAATTGCATTACTCTTAGAATGTCGATAGCCATATATTTAAAGTACGAAATTTATTTTTTAATTATATTTTAGTTAAGTACAAAGTAAAAATATTGAAAATTATTTTTTTAAGCATTAAAATGTGGGAATTGCTTAGTTGGCTTTTCTACTAGACAACGTTCTTATTTTTATCATTTTACTTTCTTAGTCGCATTTATTTTGTTATCAATACACATTAGGGTTAATTACGAAATGAAATGAAAACATAACATTGAAGTTTTGATTTCGAAGCGATGTTGATCTATATTTCAATAATGTTCTATTAGAAATAAAAAAGATTCTGATATATAAATATAGAGGGCGTTCAAAAGGTTCCTGACACGTATCTGTGGATTTGCACTCGTTCTGCCGAAGTTAACGAGCTACGACTTGTTTGAAGGCTTGTCTAAACTTGTCATTACGTGGTAAAAACAAAGGTTGCATCATCATTTCTCTCTTCACTGGTGGAGCGGAAATTTCGGTCTGAGAAATCTGTGCGTTGTTGCTATGGAGCCTACGAAAGACGGGAGAAGATTCTACATTTTCACAAGAATGCAGTTTGGAAACGACGAGAAAAAATTTCATGTCGATTTATCACAAGTATATGGATCTCATGCCTGTTCATATGGCACTGTTACAGGATGGATACGCAAATTCAGAGATGGACGGCATAGCTTCTAAGGACTCCCTCGTGCAGGAAGACCGAAGGAGGCCGCGAACGGAAGAACCATTGTTACTGTTTATGAACTCGTTAAGGACACCCCACATATCGCCTGTCAGGTAATAAATTTAGATGTCAGTGTGGAAACACTGACATCTAAATTTATTTTTTATTCATCAATATTTAAAGTTCCTAAAGATCTGTGCCAAATGGAAAACTGGCAGAACAGGAAAAAGGGCTAGAACCGACTCGTGCAAGGAGATGTTGGCAATGTTTGAGCCTAATGACCTCAAACGATTAACAGATATCATCACAGGTGATGAGACGTCGTTTTATTACTACACAACTCCCAGAAAGATCGACAACTATGTTTGGGTTACGGAAGATGAACCGCGTCTGTAACTTTCGCTCAAGTAAGAGGATGTTCACTTTTTTTTTTCATTTCCCAAAGAGTGATATCCATGATCACCTTACCTTAAAAATGACTATAAATAACTACTAATGTAATAATTACACCAACATTGTTTTTCCAAAAATGGTTAAGGTGATGAAGGAGCAGCGTCCAACAACAGGCATGTCAAGGGTTCTCCTTCTTCACATAATGCTAGTGCTCACAAAACCCGGCAAGTTACGGCCTATCTGGAACAGAAAAAAAAACAAAAAACAGCTACCCCATCCTAAATATTCACTCTATCTTGCACCATGCGATTTTTGCTTTTGTTTTTTCTAAAAATTGAAAAGGAACTTGCTGGAAAGCCTTTTTCAAGGTTGCAAGATCTTGCAAAATGCATCCATTCAGAGTTGCGGAGTATTACCCAACAGGAGTACTTCCAGGCGTTCCAGAATTGTAGTAAATGTCTTCAACTTTGCATATATTCTAGAGGTGCGTACTTTGAAGGATAGTAGAAGTTTTGTTGATGTAAGTGTAATGGTTTTTGTTCTGCAGATGCATGTTCTGCAGACTTTTTGAATGCCCCTCGTAATCATACGGTTTCTCGGATGCACAATATTGCTGGTGTGCATCTGAAACTACTGTTGTTTGAGAAACATGGCGGTAATTATGGCAAACCAATTTCAAAATTCCAGCTTTCAGGAAAAAGAATTCCCGCATTAAACCTTGAGTTTATAGATGATTGTGATCTATAATCAACATTTCTTTCTAGAATACAAATTATAACAGAAACTTCAAACTAAAGGAGCGCCATTCCCGTCCGTTATGTTTATCTTTTAAATCAACAGGCCTAACCAGATATTTTGTTTGCGCTATGGATACACATATACTCTGATGTCCCTAATCACCTGTCATTACATCACTTGTTAATCATCGATGTATTCACCAAAAACAGTTTTCACCAATTAGAAAGGTCACGATATGCCGCTGCTAAAAATGCTTAGAATTTTTGAAACACTTGAATTCAGTGAAATAATTACAGTATCTTTCTTCATCTGCTGAAATTATCTGAGAACCTTATTCATCGAGTTTTTATTTTCATTCATTGATTTGTTTTTACTACTCTCATATATCATGTTTTAGTTCAGTAATCTTTTAGTATACCATTGTTTAATGTCCTTAGAATATGTAAGAATTATAACAGCAAATTCTCACTGCACTGATCAACTTTTACTTTGTTTCATTTGAATCGAATATATATCGTGCACCGTTACATTTTTTTGTGATTTCTTTTATCATTTGAAGTTATTATTTAAGGGACGAAAATATCTTGTGATTTTAAAATTAAATTTAGTAAGGTTGTGTTAATTTCCCAATTGTTTTGTACTTGAGTTTTTGTAATTGATATAGGATATAATTCAAATATAGCAGGTAAGTAAAATTACCTCCTTCTAATAGTTGTATTTTTGCCGCAGTGAAGACTCGACATATATGAGAATCGACGGTTGATGAAATGGAATGTGAGGTTCAAGGGTTATGCAGAATATATGTCGCTGTTTTAGGATAAAAAAAATGTATTTTTCTTCGGAATTGAAAACTAAATTCATATCTTCTCCCAGACGTTAAAAATACTACAGAGCCTTGGAAGATAATTCCCAGTACCAATGAAATAATCTTCTGCAGAAAATAATCTACCTAGCCAGTGCTGGGTTCCATTGTCTATCTCTTGATTTTTCCAGTTAGCAAAGTAGTTATCACTAATATCGTCGTTTTTGGCAGTTTGCACCCTTTATAAAACCCACACCAAAGCATGGTTAGAAGGAACTGTCAAGAAACATTAAATCCTGACTGTTTTCGTCACAAAGAACCAAATTTAACTGATGTGGAACATTAATTTATTTTCTTTTTTTCCCCCCTTTAAGGAGGAGTACCGAGGAATCTACACGATGCCAAGGAGGCTGCACACTCCGAGCGAGGAATCACTGCCAGGCACTAGCATGGGACGGGAATATGGGAGGATGGTGCCCCACCCAACCCCCATGAAAACTTCCGAGGAGCGCCTCCACCTGCTCAGCCTCGATCCTCGCGATTTCAGCAAGTATCGGCCCGACCGAGCAGTTCCCGTCATCGAGGAGCCGCCTGTGATGCCGAAGGACAGTTACAACGGACTCCTGTGGATCCACCTCCTCTCGGGTAGGGGGTTGAGGTCCACCGGGCACGGCGAACACTTCCGGGACCTGTATTGCGTCATTGAGTGCGACCACGTGCACAAGGCGCGGACCGTGATCCGCACGGGAGAGCACAGTTTCGACTGGGATGAGATCTTCGAGTTGGACTTGGTGGAGAATCGAGAGACGTCGTTCCTCTTGTACAGTTGGGATCCGAGGTTCCGCCACAAGTTGTGCTACAAAGGCACGCTCCACCTCGCCGCCCTCTTGCGGGAATCCCCGGTGCACAACATCGCTCTGAAAATGGAGCCCCGCGGCACTCTCTACCTCAAGCTGCGCTATAGGGACCCGACGCAAACCTTTCAGAGGTTGCTTGCTCCCATAGACGACGGAATCTTTGGTGTTGAGCTAGAGACAGTGCTTATCAAGGAGGACTCGGGACTCGGGGTGCCGCTCATCGTGAAGAGGTGCACGGACGAGGTGGAGAGGAGAGGCACGGACATTGTTGGTGTGTACAGGCTCTGCGGATCTGCGCTCAGGAAAAAATTACTGAGGGAGGAGTTCGAGAGCAGCGCCCTCTTGATAGATCTTTCCGTGGAGCATGTTCCCGATATTAATGTTGTTACAAGTAAGTAGCTATAAATTTTATCAGATTCATTCGTTCATAATTTCAAGTCAACAGGAGCTGCTTTAAATATAGTCAAGATTTATAGCAAAAGGAAAAGACAAACCTCCTTCAAATTCTTAATACAATGGGATATTTAGAAATAGATTCATAGTTTTCCCTCAACCCTATCTTCGGTGAAAAGGAAAAACACCCACGGATTCGAAAAGCAGCCTTTTCGAATCCTGGAACATTGAGAGCCTGCTCTCAACGTTTCAAGACAGGGTATCCTTGAACGGAAACTAATGTCTATTCCTTTCCTTTTCTGTACCTTGGCCTCCTTTCGACTTTCTTGAAGAAAACTGATGCTTAATAGAAAACTGATGCTTGATAGTTTAAATCAATTCATCAACTCCAGTATTGTTAGGAAAGTTATGGCCATGAGTGCAACAAACCAAGTAGGAATTGGCGTTTGTTTTCAGATATTTTCTCTTTGATTTCCCTTACTCTATTTCAACCTGTAGATGCAGGACTATCATTCAGTTTCTTGATTTTACAAGGAAAAGTAACGAGAGACAGTGAAGGAAGAGTAAAGAAATATTCTGTAGATCTAGATGTAACATATTACTTAATGCCGATATTTGCGTCTTAAATCTACCCACGAAATACTGTACATGACAAAGGATATTGATATTCAATCAAAACTCTACCTCATTAGGATTAAAGGTAGGCAGAAGCATTAATTAATATTGAGTTAACCTTTTCTATCTATTCATCGTTAGTGAAAAGTAGAAAGAATGTTTGATTTTTCTCTGAATCTCGGTTCACGTGCATACTGATTGCGTGAAACAGATGACCAAGTAAGCTTCTGATGTTAATTTTTGATTCAAATAACTCAATTCAAATAAATTAACAAATAATAACAATTCAAATTTTTTCAAATGGAAAAAAAAACGTTTGATCAGGAGCTTAAAATCACTATATCCAAGGTGGTTATTTTTTCAATAAATTCTAGGAGATTGGGTTAAATTGTTAAACTTATGAGATGCGATGTTTCATTTTTTGCACAGAATGGATAAACTGACCAGGTTACGAGGACCCCAAGAGCTCATATGTCGATAGGGGAAAAGAATTGATTGAACAGCTGTTAACAGGTGGATGCTTCCTATCGAAGTTATCCAGAATGTTCTTTAACGTTCACAGGGTATAGCTCTCCTTCACACGAAACCGCAGCTTAGCGTCCCTTTTCATACAAGGATACATTTCCAAGCCCATCAATGTCCCCTTTTTCATCGAGGGCAGAGTCAAGGTTAGTGGCAAAAATTTCAATTACAGGCTCAGTGGCGGCTCTAATTCGAGGAAGAGAACAACACCATTTAAAAATGAAAATGCATCAATAACTACATTATTCTAGAAGATATAAACATAGTAGATACGGTCACAACCGGAAACAGTGAAATCATTCACCATCACTCTTCTAAATGAAGGTTAACAAGAAACAAAAACACATTTTCGGTGAAAAGTAGGAGCGGAGTTAAAATTCAAGAGACAGCCAATATATCTGCGGAGAGCATTTAAAAAGTTCTTGACACGTGTCTGTAGATTTGCACTCATTCCTTCGAAGTTACGAACTACGACTTGCTTCAAAACTTGTCTAATCATTACGTGGAAAAACGAAGTCGTATCATCATTTCTCTCTTCGCTGGCGGAGCGTAAGATTCGGTCTGCGAAATCTGTGCGTTGTTGCTATGGAGCCTACTAAAGGTGGGGAAAATTTTTACATTTTCGCAAGGATGCAGCTTAGGGACTACGCAAAAAAAAATTCGTATTGATTTATCATAAATATATGGGAATCATACCTGTTCATATGGCACTGTTACTGAATGGATGCACAAATTCAGAGATGGACGGCAGAGCTTGGAAGAACTCTCTCGTGCAGGAAGACCGAAGGAGGCCGCGAACGAGAGAACCATCGCATTAGTTCATTCAGAATTGCGGAGTATTCTCGAACAGGAATACCACCAAGCGTTTCAGAATTGGCGTGGACGTTTGCAACTTTGCATAGATTCTGAATGGGAGTACTTTGAAGGAAAATAAAATTTTGTTGAGTTAAGTGCAATAGTGTTTGTTCTGCAGATTCATGTTAAGAACATTTTGAACGCCCCTCGTATTATCCCTTTTTCCTTTTAAATGGCTGCCACGTTGCTGATCGAAATCTGTTAAACCAGCTCAGAGAGGAGAATCAATAGAAGATACGGTTGGAAATTCAATAACTGCCAATTGAAATTCATTGCAGGTAAAAATTCACCAATTTTCGAAGTCATATATTGAATTCACAAGTTGTGTAAATAAAATAACATGATTTGAATTGCGGCAAAACACTTCTAACTTTTAAGGGTATTTTCATTGTATGGACTGGGGTCGTTTCCTATTCTGTTTAATTCATAGAGATGAAACATGTTCAATGGCATGCAGAACAAATACGATAGAATGATAACGGATTTCAAAATATTCGATGTTCCAAAATGTAAAAATAATTATTAGCAGGGATCAATTTCAGAAAGTTTCGACTGCCATTGGTAAAATAAGATTTGTTTAAATTTCTTAAAGATACCTTTCTGTTACAATTAAAAAAATATATATCCAGTTAAATACATCTCTGACACTAATATCTGGTAAAACGATTTCATTATCTTTGAGGCAGTAGCGGTTTACCTGGGATTTTAACTTTCCTAATCAACCATAACTTGCGTAACAATTATCAGATTTGTTTATACATGAAGTTCTCCTGGCGAATACTGGGAGATATAGCCGACTGCCTTAGTGGTTATCCAAATTTATATGTTGTAACATGATAAGAATTTTTTGTTACTTTTGTATGCACTCAAATCTGGCGAAATCTGAATAGATATTGATACTATATAGAATGAGAATTACATTGTCTAGTTGTTTAAAATTAGGCAGAATAATAACAGAGGTCGTACCTTAAAAGTAGTATCTGTTCAATGGCATGCAGAAACAGAATTCTTTGTTACCTTAACACAATGGCGAATTGTGACTTTGTGAATGCGGAGACGAGCTGATTGATAATGGAGTGACCCCTGTTAAAATCACTTAATCATTTGAAATAGTGCATTAAATAAACTGCTGTACTGACCTATTTTTGTCAATATTTTGTAAGAGTGTTTTCAAAATCAATCGAACAGTATAAAGCTCAGAATTTCAATAAACTACTACTGATTTCATTGAAGAAAACTCGATTGGCTTATATGCGCTGTGCAAATGATGTCTTATACATCGAGGATTGCTGCATAACTAACTTGTTAACAATGTGGGGAAATAATTTTCCTATTAGGGTCAACCCTCGGTAAGCTAGCTGGTGGCCTGAAACTTCTTTTTTCATACGTACTTGCATTGTTAAAAAAACAAGGAAATTTGAAGATAAACATCATCACCATCCTTCAGACGTTTCACAGATTAGGGTTTCTAGTCTCTATACTGCTCTACTCTTCAGTCCTCATGTTCCACATTTTTATCCTTTACGTTTTCTCTTACTCCATCTGTCATCTCCTAGGTATTTCCCTCTCTCCTCCCCCCCCCCCCCCGTTTTCCATTACCAAATTCTATCAGCCGTCTATTCGTAATCAATCTTACATGTTCTCACCATTTCTTCATATCTTCTTTAATCGCCACAATTTTTCACATTTCCTATTTCTTTTTTTATCTATTTAAAGCTTTTTAATTTTATCTATTTTGGTTTCCTGACAGCATCTTTTCCAAAATGAACCATTTCTATTGATTCAATCTTCTATTCTTTTAGTTATTGTCCATGCTTCGCACCCGTATGTTATTATACTTTACAAGACGGGTGACTATTATGCAAAATATGAAAGTTGTTTTAGAATAATTCTATGAAAATACTCTGATTTCTATGCCAATTTTTTTTATTTTTCTTTAACTATTAGAATTATAACGGAAGCATTATTTCCTGGAGCCTCGCCATTACTTCAGTGCATGCTCAAAACTTTGAGGAATCAGAATACTCTATGTAGTTTATATTACATAGTATACGCTAGTTAAGTAGATATCACTCCAATACCAAGAGTGGTTGACACAGTAGCTCTGCAAAAAATATATATTTTCCGAAAGGGTTGAAAACAAAGTCATATTAAAATAAAGCCATGTTTCTTTATCTGCACAGCTCATTGTGTTGTTCACAGAAATTGCCTAAAATACTAGTTTTGCTATGAAATAACTTTCTTTCCCCCACCCTCAGGTTTATTAAAAGACTACTTACGAGAACTGCCAGAACCTTTGTTCACCAAAAGCCTATTTGATATGTTAGTTGACGGTTTGAGCGTTTGTCTGCCTGAAGATCCTGAGGGAAATGCCAAACTTATGTTCAGTATTCTTGAATGTTTACCTAAGGCTAACCTGGTAAGTATAACACTCTGGAATTTCTGTTTGATAAAAAAAAAAGTTCATATCATATGTACGAATCATAAAAGTCATAAATCATATATACTGATCAATGTACAACTTCAAAGCTTCCAAAGCATAATTTTTCCTTAAAACTAAACAACTTCCATCGTTATTTCAAATAATTGACCATACCTCTTTGGTTGAAATCATACCAAACAAATCCCAATTAATAAGCACTAATTTATTAACGGAATTGCAACAGATATCAAATGGAAATGTTCCCTTTATCTTTAAAGATTTTCGAAGTTTTCACATTAGTGAAATCCTGCAAAGTGCCTGGAAGCTTCTTCTTCGTGGTAATATATTTTTTAACCTGTGTACGCAAGCCTCTTCAATCCCACTTTGGCTCATTGATGATTCAAAAATAGGCTTCTTATTAATTTTTCAGAAACTTCATTTACCTCGAAAAAATGATTTAATTTTAACATTACTTTTACACTATAAACTGAGAAATAATGCTCAATGAACTGTATATACGATTGACTATATCTGAATATATGTACAGAATTATATACGACTACAGTACTGTGCGAATTAGTTGGGACAAGCGAAGGAACGCTAAGTCCCTTCCGCTGCAGAGTCTAAACTGCTGTAAGTCTAAACTTCTTCGTAACCACCAAGGGTCATGTTTTGGGGATGTTTCACAGCTTCCGGGCCACAGACGCTTCACCCCATTAAAGGAATGATGGACAGCAAAAAGTACATAGGCGTTCTGGAGGCAAAAATGATCCCAACACTGCAGAAGTTGTTTCCTAACGGCAATGGGGTATTTCAACAGGATCTGGCTCCATGCCACAATTCTAAGCTTCCTAAGAGCTTCTTTACCCAACAACATTTGAAGATATTGGAGTGACCAAGAAATTCACCCGATCTAAACCCCATTGAAAATTTGTGGGCCATTATTAAAGCGCGCATATCTAAGATGGATTTGCACGACGAAAACCGAAATGATAGAAAGTGTCATGAAAGTGTGGTACCGCGACCCTGAAGTGAAGGAGATGTGTGGAAAGCTAGTGGCATCAATGGTTGAAAGGGTGAAAGAAGTAATTAAAGCTAAGGGGGGTCACATTCACTATTAACTACACTATTAAACAAATAAATATTTTAGTTGTGTCTTTGTTACTGCATTTTCCTATTGTCCCAACTAATTTGCACAGTACTGTACTATAACAATGAAACTGCACTGAGTCACTGAAGCCGCTTTCAATTTGCATTTCAATAACCATATGCCTGTTTCTCTCGTTGTTTTCAAATTGTCTTCACCCTGTTTCTAAATTGGTTTATTTTTTATTGCGTAGATGATGTTCTACAACTCTAAAACTGATTTTTTTTTCGCCATCTGTCATAATTTTGTAGCTAAGGCTGACAACATTTTGAATATGCTAACATGGAACTATGCAATCGTGCCAGACTTAGTGGCCACTACCAGTGTCCTATGCACGCATTGTATTACTATTTGAGTAGCATTAGGCTTTCGCCAGATATTCCCCTGGATATGGGGCCAGTTGGTAGCCAGCCAAGCCCGTAATCTGCAGTTCCCAGATTCGAGTCCCTCCTGGATTAATAAAAAATAATAAATAGTCCCTCAAGCAGCTGCTTGCCATAGAGGTCTGACAGGAGCTTGCCATTTTATATGCCATAGTAGAAGGTCTGTGAGGATGGCAGGACCTCAGCAGAAAACCAACACATACATCCATGCCTTACCCGGGGCTCGAACGCAGGTCCCTTAGATCAGTAGCCAAGCGCGCTAACCACTCGATCACCTAGCGTTGAGATTTATCTCCGCTAAACCCCCATCTTGCCCTCGGTCAGAAAGGGGACACCGATGGGCTTGGAACGGCCGTCGTTCGTCGGATGACAGGTTAAGCCATAGACCCCGTGTGCGAGAGAGCCATATCCTGTACACATTCAAGAACACGCTGGATGACATTGACTACACTTTAGGTAGTCAATGTCTCCTAACAGCTATCCAGTGGTTCCTCTTTCCCCAAACTTCTTTGCACCCCAGGAGTCCTTGTAACCTTGCCATTTAGCTTATTTTGTGCAAAAAAGTACCGTTCAGAGGTAAAACAACTCAAATCCCTGGTTATGGACTTTCTTGATCACCTACTGTACTGATATTAGATGCAAGCACCACACTTGGGAGATTGGACTGGCTCTCTGTTGCACACAGAATGATAAATTCTGCAACTATCGAATTGTCAAATATTAATATCCAGAAAAATAGACACTAAATGCTAATTTATTCGCCCCATTCGTAATCGTGGGATGGATAATCGTGGGGGCCTTGAAATGCCGTAATTTATTTTATACAATAAATACTTTAAATTCGTATATCGTCGCCTTAGAGAAATCTAATCGTAGAGAGCATAATAGGATTTACGACGAAATAACTATAAGTATTACACCTTAAAAAATAAATATGAAAAAAAAAACACCATGATAACACCAGTTAAATTGATTTAACTGTTATTAACATATTCATTTTTCTTCATGATCAAATCGAATATTATCTAAACTCTTCCTAAATTCGAGTATTAATTGCGCTAGTACGCTCCCTAGTGAGAAAGGTTACCGTTGGGCTTGTCAGATCCCTGTACTTTGGAGAGGACGTTTAAGCCGTGGTCCATTGCTTAAGGCTGTACCATGCAAACGATAAAAGAAGGGATTGAATTAATCAGTAGTAAATAATCACAGGATAAGTCCTGTAGACATGGAACTCATGAAATGATGAGCTGAAAAACAAATTGGTTTTGCCATGAGTGGGATAGAGAACCCACGTCTCCAGGCTCAAATACTTCAGCGCCATATATTCAATCCTACTCATGGGGTTGAATTACCTTGACAAGAGTCTCCCATCTATCCGTAATATCTGTCAGCTGGAACTACTTTTCCACCTCTCTGTTTTGAGCTGTGAAATTGTTATGATATGGCCAAGTCCAAGGAGCCAAAAATTTGCAGTTTCTTAATGAAACCACATAACCCCAAACGATGACAGGAATAAATTTCAGCTTGCATATTTTTAATCAGAAAGGCCCCTTCAACTTTTAATTGTATGAAAAAATTGCAAGTATTCAGCTTTTAATCAAAAATGCTTTCCTATTAAGGTTTTTTTTATTTTTATTTTAGGAAGAAAGCTTTTAATTAAGAAACGTGTTTCATTTTCAATAACTTACACATAATTTCAAAAGTTACTCGCTGAAGTATTGAGAAACTTACATGTTACAATAATGGAATGCTGAATTCGAAATTCTGAAACTTATAAAAAAAAGTTTATGATAAAATCTCATTAGAAAAAGTTTTAAAAATCTAGATCAAAGCTCTAAATTTTGATATTAAATAATACTATTTTATTATTTACAGAGGTATAAAAACTTCTATGTTTGATAGAGGTGTCATAACACCCAAACGACTTTAGAGCACAAATAATAATTTTTTTATCAAATTAACTTAAAATATAAATAATAACTCTTTTATTATTAAACCACACAACTACAAACGATGACAGGAGTTTGTCTGAAACTAAGACATATTCTCTTATAAAAACTAATTTAAAGCATAAATAATATCACTTTTATCAAAACAGTTATAAATGTAGTTTTAATAAACTGAGAAAAAAATATTTTCTGTAGATTTGAAATAAATTATTCGGATTAGCTACTCTGCTGTTAGATGATGCTGCTTCCATAACTCTGTAAACTGTGGCATCAAGGTTATGACAACATTGAGGCAAATGAAATCCATTGAATTTTATCTAGATCTTCAAAAGCTTTCTCTATCGATATTTTTAAACAAATTCTTTATATAAGTTACAGAATTTTGCATTTATTTCCATTGACAAAATACTAAAATATCCCAGTGCGTTTTGCGAATGTCTTTCACTGTTTTCGGTTTCTCTTCCGCAGTGCACAGTCCTGTTGTTGCTTGATCACTTGAGACTCATTGCCGGCCACTGCGACCGGAACAAGATGACACCTCACAGTCTGGCTATGGCCTTTGGACCCGTACTCATGTGCCAGACGGAGGTCGGGGTCCCGACGGTCGACATCCGTAGACCCATCGAGATCATGACCTTCCTTCTGGAGATGTGGCCAACCAAGAGAAGTACGTATTGATGACGACCGTTTGGTGTCAGTGTTCATATAATAACGCTTACATTTCTTTCAATATTTTAACCAGATTATCTTCAAAAAGAAAGAAAATGCACCTTATGAAGTATGATCATCCTTAATGTTCATCCTAATTCACTTCCTATTAATTGCCATTTTTGAATGATTTTTAACAAGCAAAATCACATTTCCCAAATTTCCATTGTTTTTTGGGAAATGTGATTTTTAACATGAAAATCTTTTATACAGATTTCTACCAGTTTGAAAATTTGATTTGTAACTTCCCGATTGGCATAGATTTCATTTTATGACCTGGAATTAATAATTTATATCGTAACTGGTAAGACTTTGAACGCATTAATACAAAGGGCAATTAAGCAATCCTAATTAATAACTTAATGGATATGGAAAAATAAATATAATTAATCTGTTATATCGAGTTAACAACTCAGATTTCAGAACCGAAATGCAAATTAATGCTACTCAAGAGGAATTTAAACACGGAGCCTTCGTAAGAAAAAGCTCTAGAAGTATTACTTTATTTGTTACGTGGAGAGCCAATTCAAAATTGCAAATTTACGAAAGTTGCGAATGATGCAAACGAATCATTTAGGTGAAACGGTAAGACGGAGGAGAGTCAGACCTAGCTGAGGCGGCAAGATGACCGAATGTTTAGCTGTACGCTGTCCATAAGCTTTGGACACAGCACAGGCAAGAATTGTGTGAAGAAGAGGTCGACAAAACCGATAACTATTATTTAACAATAGGTTGAAGAGAAAATATTTCAATCCATCTCATCTGCAGTTTCAATCAAACGCAGGTATTCGCTTCTCCTGTGAGCAAAAGTTTATCTAAGTGATGTCTGCATGAATGACAGCCATTGTTCTGTATACCCCTCTCCTTACACCACAAACGTAAGGGTCTAAATTAGTATAAATATCGAAGTTTTCTTTAGAGATAAGCAACCACCTCTCTACATTATGAAGAGAAGAAATTGTGATGGTAGTGTGATGATATGGGTTCTTCATGCTGCCATAGAGAAGCTCACAAACTTCAGACGCTGTTTTTTGGTGTTCACGAGAACTGTTTATAGACTTTTTTGGGAAGTACTTCAAAAACCGACAGATGCACTGATGTGATCGCGATTACCAGGTCCCTCAGAGTCGGGACCGGAAACCTGTGGTCAGTCATGACCTTAGAGGAAAACCGCATAATTTTCGTCAAATGAAAAGAAAAACGTGAAGAACTTTACTTTTTATTAGAGCAGTTGCATTTATCCTTAAAATAAATAGGAGATAAAGTTACATGTTCTGGTCTCTTATTTGGCTTATGCTATAAGTCGAACTACGACTGCTTTACCATATCTGTAATCTGAGTGCGGAAGTTGTTTCTTAAAAAAGTAAAC
The DNA here is from genome assembly GCA_038380435.1 of Ryuthela nishihirai. Classification (NCBI taxonomy): domain Eukaryota; kingdom Metazoa; phylum Arthropoda; class Arachnida; order Araneae; family Heptathelidae; genus Ryuthela; species Ryuthela nishihirai. Next base: position 63,598,396 of record JAWZYU010000019.1, on the reverse strand, counting down.
CTTAGAAATCTCATCTAGCGCTTTGGAGCATGGACTCGTCGCCCAAAGCTGCTGATTGCAATCCAAGCTGACTAACATTCTTATTAGACATAACTTGATACTTTTTGGATGTTTATTAATACAAATAAAGTTCGTATTAATAAACATTCAGTTTCTTTGATAATTTCAATACCTGTTAATATCACATAGTATATTCATGTTACGTTTTATAGGAATTTTCCAAAAGGATTTAAAAATATTTTAATTTTTTTGACATCGTCCCTTAAATTTGAAACCGTTATAGCTTATAAGAAAGAGGAAAACGATTTACATATTCATTAACTCTGATGTGGCCTCTAATGTGTGCAGTTATAGAAGGAAGAAATTATTGACCAAACTATGAAAATAAGAACTTCTGTAAAGAAATTCAAAGAATCAGATTTTGATCTAGTGAATAATGAGATGCGATTAAATTGTTAATCATATCAATGATTCTGCAAATCATTTTTATTTTTTACGAAGTTTACAAGAAGCAAAAATAAAACATAATCAAAATCAAATTAAAAACATTGTGCAAGAGTATAGAATCGAGGGAAAACGAAACGTAAGATAATATCAGAAGTTAGATTAAAATTTCTGTGAAGTTTAAAAGATTCTATTTTCAAGAAAAAGCAATCAAATTGAAAGCTGCCATTTAACAGTATACTATATATATACATCAAAAACAGTTTTTAATTTTCTAAAAGTTTTTAATGTAGATAGTTCTTTTAGTGGTGATATTTTATGTTCCTAAATATAAAAACTCTCGCTATTACATGGGACAGAATATCATTTTGTAGCTTTAAAGATATATGAATGAAAATTTTAATGTTCATCCTGATGCAAAGATTCTAATCCAGGCTCCAATCACTATTAGAGCAAGTTTGTGCAACTAGCATTAAGCAATCATGTCCCCATTATCTCTCTTTTGGTTCTGAATCAAAAATGCTTCCGATTATTATATTCCATATACACAAAAAACTTGAACAAAATGTACCATTTTTTTTCTCAGCAGGATGAACATCTTACATGTAACCTCGAGAGAAATTCTTTTGAAGCATTTAATTTTAACGTCTACTAATTCATCCATTCGACAACTGAATAAATTCTAGTTATAAAAGCAAGCAGAATGGTAAGGAGTTAAATAAATAGTTACGAAGTCAGGTTTCATTACTAGCCCAGTGCTTCTTCGCCTATCGTAGCCATTCTTTCATACCTCTGCAGGGCACAAGTGGCCAGTGTCTCATGTACAGCTGCGACGAACGAAACGAGCAAATTCGGTACACAAGAGGTACAACTTTTAAAGACGAGAATATTTTTTGAAAAAGCCAAGGATTCATTGAATGAATTCAAAGGAATCGAAAACACCGGTGAAGCATTAACGGAAGACTATTTTAGTACAACCTGAGAGGTTTGTAGTCAGGAATAATACAGAGGCAGCTGGTCTGGACTTCTTTGCTTTTGTCGTTTGTCAATTGAGTGATCGTCAGTTGTTGAGTGTTCTCACTACTCACCAAACTCTAAAGAAAGATCGATATGCTGCATTAAAACAGCTGGAAAAGCATTGTTCTTGCTCTTGCAAATTCCATTAAAAATATAGAAACTAACGACGCAAACATTGCTTTTTCATTACTTACTTGGGAAAACATCTAAAAATATAAAAACCTTGACTGATATATAATAAAATTTCTATTTGATTTTGACTTGTATTCCAAATGATGTGCACTATTCGTTGCTTCCCTATTGACATATAAAATCATGATTAATTCTTCATTCCTCTTGGTAGGTTCCTAAATTTTATAAACGTTAGGTAAATGATATTACCTTTATTTAGAGCTACAGTAGTTGTTATCTTAGGACTCTTTCTACCACTCATTTAGCCCTTGTTTTAAGAGTGTTTAACACATAGCGAAGTCCAGAGTTAATTCTCTAGGCATGAAGAAAAAAATTATATGAACGTGTAATTATAACTAGTCAAATGAGTGAAATGGAAGTTATAATACATCCACTAAAGTAAGATCACACCAGTTCTCTTTTTAACATTGTACTTTGATGAAATAGTGATTTAATTTTCAAGAAATAGTATGTACTAGAAATAGATGCACATCATTTGTATATTTTTAACATTATCAATGACGAACTTAAAGTCACAGCAGCAAAAAAGGTTATAAGCTAGAATCGAACACTTTTTTCTAGCATTATGGTTTGATTCCTATAAAATTAATCTTTTTAGCTTATACATTATTTAACTGTAGTTAACAATTTTATGCAAAATAATCAGTTCTAGATAAATATATATATGTGTATTTTTACTTTTTAAGTATTAAAGTTAATAGCATATGACTGAAAATAAGTCACTGGTGAATATATTTCACAATGACTTCTATGAAGCAGGAGTTCCTTTCCCCTTTTCCGGATGGAAACATCCACAAATTTACAGGCAGATTCGTTTTTAAAGCTTATTAATTTCCTATATTAGTAGGATACAACAGATAGGCTATGCGATCATGTGATAATCTAATATCTTGCACTGACAGCGTTTTAGATTTCAGTTCGTATTCTCCACAAGATTGGGATGGATGCTTTTATCTATCACACGTTGATTAACCAAAGCCTTCGTATCTTCATGACTTATGATTTTTTTTGGTTTTTGTTCATAGATCTGATTAAATTCAGATATTTGATAGCAATACTCGAAATTTACGGGTTTTTTGATAGGAGAAAATTCAATACTTTTCCAACCCCCTTCTTCTCTCTAAAAATAACCTTTTATTTTACTTATTAAAACTGATATCTAAATTATATGACAAACTAGTAAATCGGCAACAAAATGAAGGGTTGTAAGTTATTCAAGTAAACTTTATTTAGTATTTTTTAATAAGCTTTTTGCTCACAATAGTTAAATAGATAATACAATCGCTTCAATGGACATTCCCTACCAAGAAAAAGAAAGGGGGAGGGAGCAAAAGTGTAGAGAGCCAGACTCGTAATCTGCAGCTCCCAGGTTCGAGTCCCAGCTGGGTCAGCGTTGAGATTTATCTCCGCAAAACTCCGCGCCCTGCCCTCTGTCAATAGGAGACACTGATGGGCTTTGAAAAGCCGCCTTCCGTCGGATGAGACGTTAAGCCATGGCCCCGTGTGAGGAAGAGCCATTTCCTGTGCATGTTAAAAAACACGCTAGATGGACTTGACGGAAGGCTACCATCTATTCTCCTAACAGTCGTCCAGTGAGTCCCCTCCCCTCAATCTTCTCTCAGCACTCAGGTCCTTGTGAACTGGCAGTTTAGCCCATTATGTGCAAAAACAAAGTGCTGATCAGGGGAAAAACAACCCAGTTTTTTGTTATGAAACGACAAACAACCAGGTGCTGCCACATTAAAATTTAACAAAAAAATTACTGGAGCAGGCTCCAGCAATCACGGACGTCTCCTTTACTATCAAGGCGAAATGTGCACGAGGAGCACTTTGTTGCCATAAATGTTTCGATAAAAAAATATTTTTTTAAAAACCTCAGAAAACTTTATTCAAAAATTGGTTTCAATCCACTGAAGAACATCGCTCGCTTTTCATACATCTGTACACATGCATTCTTTTTGAAAGAATATTATTTACTAAATGATTAAGGGGCAATTGAAAACTCTATTTTTAAATGTTTGCAAAGTCTCTATGTTTCTAAAGGACAAAATATTCATACATAAATGTGAATCGAAATTTAGTAAAGCTTTTATTAAATTTCAGTATTAAAATAACGTTTTTATCTATCATATTTTAAGAATGGCATAAAAGTAATAATGTATTGAAGTGATCAGAGTGCTCGGCGGGATTTTATCTTTAAAGCTTCAATTTTAGTATTCAATAAGCAGGTAGCTCAGAATTATCGAAACAATAAACTTCGACCAGAAATTTTGTTTCGTATTCCGTTTATATTTCCATTATGATAAAAATATGAACTTTAAATCATTCATATTTACACTTTAGATATACACTTAAAAATATTTGAAATACTTTGTGCCCATTTTATACCAGTGAAGAACCCAATTTGAAACTCTGTAACTTCATAATTAAACTTTTTTGTAATAATCATTCCTCAAATTCTAAAAATATGCTTATGTATATTTAGTAAACTGTTTAATATAACAATCATCATTCTCATTTTAATCAGTTTTAACTAAATTTTGTGATTATTTTGATTAATAATGTGTTAGTGTTCCAGCTTCACAACTCTTTCAAAACAGAACGAATAATGTTGAAAATCGAGATTTATACAGATTTGGATGAGATCTTTATCTTCATTTTTATTTTTTCCATGAAAAGCTTACTTGCTCAGTAATGCCACCTGGACGCTTGAACTGGTTGTTAAAAATGTTACTAATCGCAGAATGAGTTTATAATAAAAAGAAATAAAAGTGAAATATAGTAGAAGATAAATTCGATACCCTCGGAACCTAGCCACGTTCGGATTTGATAAAATTCCAGTTTTTTGAAAGTGCTACTGACTCCCTATATCTCCTATTTTGTATTCCTTAATATGAATCAATATGTATCCAGCAGTAGGCGTGTCTTGATTGGATGCCTGCCAAGTGGTTCTAGAATTCGTGAATATTGCTGTGAAGTGATGCATTTACCGTTCCATAGCGGAATAAGTGACAGAAATTCAAAAGAGTGTCGGTTTTTTGTTAATTACTGATTTACGAGCGACGGATTTATGAGGTTCTACTGTAATTAAAAACAATATGAAAACTATTATTAACAATGAAACAAATATTCAGATGTAAAGAGAAACGTTGTTTCTTTTACTTGCTCTTCAAAAAGTGATCTTTCTGAATGTAGAGCCATGGGAGTCCGTTAAGGTAGATCTATACCCTGAAAACGTTAAATACTAAGCTCGGTGATCTTCACGAGACTTCCATTCGTCACTAAACACTGTCCAGTATATCTTTTCCATATCCAAAATAAGATCCAGATGCAAAAAAGGATCATACAGAGAAAAAATATCCATATCATCATCGTTTCACATATTGTATGCTAAGAAATAAATTGCTTCTGAAGCTGCTTGCCACAGAGATATGGCAGGGGACTGTCAATATAATACGCTATAGGGAAGATACTGAGAAAGAATAGACAACAGCTGAAAAGAAACATCTGTGTAAGACATGAATGTTGATTGGAGTCAGGACTCAACCTCATTTCCGCAATCAAGCACGCTAACCATTCAGCCATCGGGATAGTGTGAAATTCAAAGAAAAGAACCGAATGTTAATAAACTCAGATGATACCACTGATTTAAAAAGTTACAGAGTTTCGAATCTAGCTTCTCACTGTCATAAACATGGGGCCAGTCTCGAATCAAAAAAAAGTAGAGGGAGGGGGGGGGGATAAGTGACTCGATCTAGCCGGGGAAAAGTAAAAGGTGGGCCAAGAGACTGTAATTCCATTGCAGTATATTTTACCCTCCGTTTTAAGGGTCTTTAAAAATGCATGAAATATACATAATTTTTTACCTCCATTACCCTTACTATCATTCTCAAAGGCTCTCTTCACCCCCCCCCCCCCCCACTAAATCCAATCTTATATAGGCTGTATATATTTCCATGGTCTTTGTATATATATATAAAAGCTCCTGAAATAGTGCACGCGGACTATATCAGATCATGGAAAAAAATTTGAAAATATACAAAGACGAAACAAGATACGTTTTTATTTTCGCAAAATAAATATGAAAACCAGAAGAAGGTTAAAAATATCAAACGTATAAATGTAGTTTTGTGTTCTTGACGTATTCTCTAATTTATTAAATAAGTCGCCCCATGAAATTTTTTATCTTTACTTCTGGACACCCAAAATTCTATATATTCAAAAAGGGGGAAAATTTTTTATCCTTGAAAATGTAACTGAGTAGCCTTAGTATATATAAATTATGAGATTTTCTGTCATTTTTCTTAGTTACCTAAAGGTTAAAAATAGACCTAGAAACTGACAATTGATAAGGAAAGCTGTGAACTGTGTTTACTCTCCAAAATATGTCTTGTAAAAATATTACTCTGATGTGCTTAAAAGGCAAAATGATGTCTATTTATGCAATTTCCAGTAATGAACCGGTATGCTAATTCAAAGGGAAAGAAATGCAGGTAGGAAAGACTAAGGAAAAAAACAGATGGTTTTGCAATACTGACTCATTTTGAGCATTGCTTGAAAGATTTACTCTTTCGTCTTATTATATAACTAGAATTCTAGATATTTTGGCAAATTCGGTGATCGATTCTTTGTGCTCTTTATTTCTATGCTACAAAAGCAACGAAGTGAAATAAATTGAGTTTCCTTGCACAGCAAGTACAAGTTACAAGTGTGTGTACAGGAATACAAGAAGTACTTTGTATTCCCCATGCACACGAGGCTCGGTTTTCTTTTGTTCATGAAATGATTCATGTTAAAGATTTAATCTGAAGAATAAAATTCAGTTTAAAAATGGAGTAATTAAAAATATATATGGACTTATTATTAAAATATTAAGCATTAGTTTAAAAAATTATTAAGCAAAATGTAATATATAATTAACATATGTGTATCAGTTATAGATTATTATTTTTATTAACAAAAATATTTCTCAATTATCTGTATTGTATTTCAGTAACCAATATCCACATACATTTTTTTCTGAACAACATCACCATTTTTCATTCATAAAATCGCTTTTGCTTAAAACATTCTTTTCGTTGTTTTTGGATAAGATTTTCAGTTTAATTTTACGTATAATAGCCTAAGAAGCTTATACTAGCAGACATGCTTACTAGCATATGCGATATATCGATCAAATAATTTGTTAATGTTATTGAAATTCAAATACTTGAGTTGAATAAAACTCTTATACATCCAATGTCGCACACCTCAACGAAATGTGCACGACAATAGCACCCAGTTCTCGACTTTTAAATTTTGGAAATTGATTATTTCGGTACGAAAGATGTCTTCAGATCAGTGAATGCACGATGAACAAGAAATTGAATGTAAAAAAATTATTTTTTTAAATAAAAGACATTATTTAAAAAAAATAAATTGAATTTCCCACTCAAGTGAAACACCTGCTTCACGGAGAGATCTTAAATTTGTAGTAACAATTTGAAATGTTTATCTGTTTTTTATTTGTTGTATGGCATAGAATGAGACTTTTTCTGTGTCTGTTTGTAAAGTTCTGTCCATCCATTATTAACTGTTACTTAACTCTAAATGAATTTTCTTAATGAAAATGAAATGTTAAAGTTTAAATAGTTGCTTTCTGCTAACGTCAAAATCTCCCTTAAGCACAGTCACTATTTTTTTATTATTAACGGGGCTTTCAACCCTTACATTTTGGAGCCATTTGGAATGTTGCAGCAGTAGCTGTTTCGATGTCGCAAATAGCTTTGCATGATGCGAATAAATCATGCAGCAGCCAGCTTGCTTTTTTCTTCTCTTCCTACCCTTCCCCTCTTTCCTCCCTGCATTCATTTCAGCATGTTTTCTAATAGTTCAATCAACTCCTTGCTTCGACGCGCATGCACTTATAATTGACTACTGCTTCAAATATTTCGTCCCTGCTTGAACAGCAGCTTGAATCCAAAAAAAAAGATGGTTATAGCTCCGAAAATTAAGGAAAGCCTAACTTACTTTTCATAATCTAAAGATGTCTCTCTAACTCCAATATCATATTTGCAGTTATTTAAATTGATAAACAATTGAGAGATTCTGGTGCCCATATCGAAAATAAGATAACCTTTAAACTGAATTATATAGACTTCGTTTCCAAAAGAAATTAATGCGACGAATCTGCAACATTTCCGATTCCATTTAGTATTTTTAAAGCTACACTTTCAAATCGTTTCCAAATAATTGATATTGCATTTATCTGAATGTAAAAATATTATTCACTCCTGTTTCTGAAAAAGCAAGATTCATCTCAAAAATCTTTTTTTGCTTCTTGAGCAATTCATCTTCAAATTTTCTCTTCCACATTTTCTGATATTCTCTGAATACGTTTACACTTTTGTCTCGGTCTAGAAAAGTTTCTTCTTATAATTGTGATCTGTCATTCTGTCCATTTTGCATTATAAATAATAATTTTTGTAACCAACTAAATGTTTCGACATGACCCGGTATTTATTATCTGAACTCGACGTACAAATTGAGGTTTTATTAAAATAGTTTAATCATGTAGCAGCTGCAAATTAACATAAGGAAAAGCTTTATCCATACTGATGAGCTATCTTCTAGTTCACATTTTCAAATATCCGATTATTCATAATTAAAATTAGCTTCTCTGTTATTTCCACTTGTTTTCACCTATTAGGAAGAATCATATGCAAAATTCGTTTTCTCAAATAACTCTCTGAATTAGACGAGAATTAATTATTAATTACTCTAGAGTAGGATTGAGCATTGTTACCAATATTGCAGTATTCCCGCAAAACTTAAATCGACTGTTTCTAAGCAGACAAAGATATCTCATACATATCCTATTTTCCTCTCCTTCCATATAATCAATTTTTACTCCCTATATCCCACTCCCCTTCCCCTACAAAAGCTCTCTGGCTATGTGCCTAACTTTAAGGTATTTTGATTTCTAACTTTAATATTTCCATATCTCGTGTAGATTTTATTCCTGCCTAACGTTAGAATGAAACAGTTCTATTTACTTCCCTCGACGACGACGGAAATCAATAGTAATGTTTACATGGAACAGGTACTACAGAATTTGAAACCAATAAAGCCATTTATACGAAAGTCAGCAATCAATGCACCAAATGGAGAACAAGGATGAAACTGTACTGATTTCGTTTGCAATCTAAAATATATATATAGTCGAAACTGAATCCGAGAGACCAAGTAGCTTGTTCAGTTAATTGATAATAAATCTTAAGGCAAGAAATTATTTATTTTTTATGACACATAATATTGATAACCCTAAGAGCTTTTTTAATTCTATAGGTTTCTAATTAAAACCGACAATAAAAAATTGACGTCACCACCGGGATTCGAATCCGGGTCTAGGAGGTTAGTATTATAGTAAATTAGTGCAATAACACTGAGTCATCGAGGCATCAGCTTAAAAAGAAATTATTTCAATTTGATTTCAAATCTTAATAATTTTAAACTTTATGTTTCACATTTTTCCAGTTGGCCAGTTTATATCATATGTACTTTGGAATTGTAGGAGGTGATGCATTGAAATGATATATTGATGCCCAAATGATTATATTTTTAATATAAAAGAATTTTCATTAAATGGATCCATGGCTTAACCACTCATTCAAGAAGACAACTTTATGCGCAAAACATATAACTTTACTACACAACTTAGAAAAGTAAGTTTTTCTTTGAAAAAATAAAAAAAATTGCTTCCAGCTTTGAGTTAAAACCTATTAATAATCTTTTCCGAAGGTAAAATGGTTAACAGAGATACAATGAAATTAAAGCTCGCGTTTAAGTGGTTATTTTAATGGTTCTGAGAAAAATATTTAAATTATATTTTCCACATTTCCAGTTTATCTTATTTCAACAGCTTTAACCAACTTTTTATTGGAGACAAGAAGTTAAAAAATTGTTAGAGATTTTTCTGATAAAAGTACCAAAATGAAAGAAAAGTGAAAATCACAGTAAAATATAGAGACAAACCAAAAGTAAATTTAAACTTATGATGATAGTATTATATTTATATCTTTTTACTTTTTTCAGAACAATCATCCTTATTTATTGCTAACAAATAAACTTGTTAGTGAAACTAAACTAGGCCTGTAAAAACTAACTCTAAGGCCTGTAAAACTAAGGAGTAACTTCTAGGATCCTTCTCTATCCTACATGTCGCGAATAAAAAAAAACTTCAAAATTTGAAATATAGAACTTCATTTAAAAATCTAGATTTCTGAAAGAATTTCAAATGGGTCTCCCACAATAACGATGCATTTGCATAACTAATCTATGAGCCTGTACCTTTTAGACTAGTGTTACTAAACTAGACTCAAAATTAGTGGTGAAAGGATTGTCAGGCCATTTTTCCTTTATTTCGATAACCATTGATTTTCATAAGCAACAGTTACTTGCTGTACTTCCATTATCATTCTCGAGTGATTGCTTCCAGGCCCAAGAACGTTTTTTCTTGACCAAATATGGCCTGGGGATAGAAAATTGAGTATCTCTGTTTTAGACAGCCTAGAAGTGACTAATGTCATTGCTTCAAATTGATTTTCAAATTCATAAGTTTGCAATCAAATAAAATTATGTACAGTAGAACTCGGTTATAGCCTTCTCGGCTAGAAGATATCTTGGCCATATGGCCACAAATGCCTGGTTTCAATTAAATGGATGTATAGATTCCATTATGGTGACCTTTGCTAAAAAGTTAACCTCAAATATAACTTCTAAAAATAAACTTATAACCAGGCCTATAATTTTGTAATCTTATTTGTGTCCCTTTTCCTTATATTAACTTCTAAAACAATGTTCGGATGAATTTATGACAATAGCTAATCAATGTAAACATCAGCGGCTTCTGAGCGAGCCCACTATTACGATTTCTTAACTCCTGAAAACATCTTTTTATTGACTTCTAGGTGTAGATAAGCCAATTAAAAAATATCAACACAATCGTAAGTTTCCATACTGGAACTGGCAACACGTCACAGTTCGAATTTCAACGGAAACGACAAAAAATTGTTATAAGCGTATCCTATTTTAATGAGAAAAGCAGATGCATTTTCAGGCCGTTCTCCAGTAGCTGTCAAACAGATATATATGCCAAGATGTAGAAATTTTAACTGTGGATCACAAACTAAAAGTAATTTTTACAAATGAAAGCGGTACGAAAAAAGAGATAATGTTTGCCGTGAATTTTGGTTGGTGACTTCAACCATGTATACAACATGGAAATATCGGGAAAAGATTGTAAGTACCTTTGAGGAAAATGGCAAAAAATTTAAACAACTATGAAAAACATGACCGGAATAATGTTGGTGAGGCATGGTAAAAATGGTTCAAACAGCAAAGAGTGCCAATGTCCCTCTAATTTTCCTACTGAAGGTAGAGGCCGAAAAACTGGCCACACTGTGAGGTGGAGAAGATTTTGTGTGGTTCAGTGCTTGGCCTGACAGATTCAATTTGGGACGCATTTGTTTCGGAAAGTGAGTGGTGAAGCCAAGGACATTAGCGTCGATAAAACAAAAGAATGGCTCAAAAGTGTTTGATTAAAAATTCGTCAGATCTAAAGTGACTGGAATATTTTTAACGCTGATGAGATAGATTTTTAATAACACCTGACAGAACTTTAACTTCCAAAAGAGAAAATGTGTTGACAGTAAATTTTGAAAAGCTCTCATTATAGTTTTTGTTGTGCAAATATGAATGATACAAAAAAGGAAAATTAAGATCATGGTAAAGTCAAAACATTCCAGAGGTTTTAAATACGTAAAAAATGCCTATTCTAACAAGAAGTGTGGACAACAACAGATCTATGTGGAGTAAGCTGAGACATTGGGATCGCGAGTTGCAAATTATCAAAACCCATCATTCTTCCGCTTGTTGACAATTGCCTCGCACACCCTAAGACATCTGTTTCTCTTCTGCAGCCAACGGACCAAGGAGTGATCTGAAGTTTGAAATGCCATCGCCGGAAAGTCACATTACTAAGGATGATCGAACGCTTGAAGAGAAGCAAGACCGTGCAATCACTTCATTGGGCGCAATAAGAAATGTCGTCAAAGCTTGCAGGCGAATCACTGGAAAAAAATAAACCACTGTTTTTATTATGCAGGGTTCAGCGTGAAATCAGTTCCCAACACAAGTGATGCTCTGCAAGCCATCAAGCTTATATCCAGGTTCTACAAAGCAAGGGGAGCAGACCCAAAAATCATATTGCGGGTTACTCAACTGGAAGCGAATATCGAAAAACTGTACTGGTCAGAACGCAGAGCACAGAGGAAAATCTCTGATTTCTACGCTTAGACGATTATTGTAAGTTGTAGTTTTCTGTAGTCATCATTGTTTCTTCATATGTAATTTGTTGTTTGTATTTTAGAGCACCTCAGGCTCTGCAGCACAAAATGCATTAATACATCCCTACTAGGCTATGTTCCATAAAATATTTTCGTAACGTTATTCCAATGAAATGATTTCTTTTGGTTCATTAATATCCCTGTGGCCTGCTTTGGTTAACAAGGACATAAATTGCTTGATGCCTTGAATGACATTATAATCGAGTTCTAATGTATATGAATGGGCTTTAATCCTTTCCTTTTGAAATATTTGTTGTTGATTAATTAAATCATAACAAGAAAAAAAAACTTTCAGGAAATGCAATTAAATGGTCTTACTAAAGTTAGAGAAGCTTTCACGTTAAAAAAAATTACCTTATTTCTTTGAGCGATTTTCTGAAATGCGAAATAGTGTGATAAACTATACAATGCTCTAAAATTGAAAATAAATTGCAAAAGAGGTCTTTATTTATACTGCATCCATCCAACAACCTATTTCCTAAATAAAATTTGCTCTATTTGTGCTTTTGAGATTCCTAAGCACAACTCTAATTAGTGTTAACTTAAATAACACTTAAAGAAATCAAAATAGCCACTCAAAACATTCCTGCTGAGTTTATAATAAAACGATTGCCCTCAGCAGGTAACTGAAAATTTTCTTTCATTCAAATAGGAAATAGATTTGAATATCAAACGCAAGATTTTTATTTAGAAGCATTACGATTCTTCTTAATTCACAATTTTTCATTTTGCACTATCTTATGGCACACGAAGAACATCTGAACAGAGATTTTGGAAAGCTAATTACTTAAAAAAATTACTTAGATGCCTAGACGGGCCAATAACAGCTTTTCCCTTTCATAATGAAGCAAGTATTGAGAATCTATTGTCTACTAACGGTAAGTTTTTTTTAACGAAAAGGAATATTATATGAAAAGCAAATTTTGCTAGTATTATATAGCTCCACGCTTCTGATAAATATTTGGAGGCCATAAAAGATATATTCCAACTGCATCCATATTGCTTGCTTTTGCTTTTTCGCTTCATCCACATGAATGGCCCATGGCTTCGTTCTCTGGCTTACGCAACAAGTGTCCATCCTTGCATGTTGCACGCTCTTCCTTGCTTCTTTCCCCCCCCCCCCATTCCCTTCTGTCCCCTTCTGAATAATCGCTGTTACAGTGCTGCGTCCTTTTGCAGGCCCCCGACTCTGGTATGATGCCTCCTCAGGCGAAGTCTTCAGAATGTAATAGTTGTCTGGCCCCCTGATGAGATGTTCCTGACCCCAAGGAACCCAGACTCAACCCAAGGTTGGGCATGTTTCGTCTTTCTGTGGCTCAAATCAATCGACGGTGCTCGACACAACACAAATTATAAATATTCAAAAGTTATTACAGTTTTATTCAATTTACTCTTGACTCGGAAGTAATTTAGCTTTTGAAAATAGCGTTAATTAACGACGTATGGTTTGATAGCATGTAAAGTGACTTTTTCTCCTTCCACTGTGTCAGTTAACAATGAAACTAAGAAAAAAAACACGCATCAAACTTATAATTTTTGCATAAACTCAGTTTTCTTATTTACCACTTGTAACAACCTTATTTCTGGACTTGCAAATTTTAGAAATTTTGATCCTTGATGTAAATAAATGTTAGGTTGTTTTAACAAGAAAGCCACTCTTGATCGTCAAATCATCATCAAGATCGTTAAAGTTATCCTTCATTTTATCCAAAATTAGCTGGGCTTGGGGGGGGGGGAGTAGAATACACTGAATTTTAATCTCTTGCAGCAAAGTCACTAGTAAGTTGAAGCATCTGTGAGATGAGATTACGGACGGAGAATCTGCAAGCCAGTTGTAGGAATTCCCCATTGTCTTGTCATATAAATTTCGATGCATATTATATTTCCGAAGTATCAAAACGCTAAATTTTCTAAAAGCCTATATAAAAATTGCATCAATTAATTTTTTGCAAGAATAAATATCAATATGCACGGTGGAGACAGACCATCGCGTAAAACCCCATGGGACGATTCCACTAAGTCGAAAATGCTTTCGCAGATCATTTCATTTGAGGCGATCAAGGAAAACTAGAGAGCCTATAGTATGAGAATGGCCATAGTGATTCAACTCTATTGTTCAATCCTAATGTCAGCCATGCTTGTGCAAACTTTCAACGCCTTGCTATTTGTAATACACTTAAAAGTACGAGGGTAAGTCATAATGTTCTCTATTTAATTTCTGCGGAGAGCAGGTAATAGACAGAAGACAATATACAGGAAATGTCCCCGCATATGTATATTTCTCCACATAGTCACCAGACTTATTGAGACACTATCGTAATGGTCGATCAGCTTGTTGAAGCCCTACTGACGCGTCTTGGTCCTGAAGCCACTTAGTGACTTTCCCTTTGACGGCTTCGTCCGATGGAATTTGTCCTCTTGGGAGAGGATTCTTCAGCTTCGCAAACAGGTGAAAATCTCATGGTACCAGGTATGGACTGCATGATGGGTGATGAAAAGTTTCCCATCGCCAGGTGTGATACTCATCGTTACAGTCACACTACCATTTTCGAACTCACGGCCACATTCCCTCACATGTTACACTGACAGGTCTTCCAAACCATACACAGCACAAGTTGCATATCCCACCAGTTGGATCTTCTGTGCCACCAAAACCGAATTCGAATCTCCAGCTTCGTATACAGGCGTATTACCTTTGCAATGTTCGCTTCGACTCTGCGCCTCACAGCACGGGTAATTAATAGTGATGACTGCTGCCACTTAGTGACACTATTTCGTATTAACATACAGTGGTGGCGTCCCGAGACTTTCATAATTTGGTAAGAAACAAACTGGAAAATTTGCTTTGACTTATATACAAAAAGGTGCATTATACTATTTATACCGCATTAAACTCGTGTTTTTTGCGGAATAGAAACTCGTTTATTCTCTGTTATCTTGATCAGTGGTTCTCAACCTTTTATGCTTCACGTACCCCCTGGAAATGTGTATGTAACTGGCGTACCCCTTGTATAGATAAATAAAACTATAGTTATATTATAACAATGGTTATTTTTACTTTGTTACTAGATCGAGCGACTTTTGAAATCTCACGGATTCCCCAAAAACTTTTACCGCGTACCCCACGTTGAGAACCCCTAATCTAGATTATAAAATAGCAAAATATATTTCGCCAAATTTTTTTCACTAGTTTTTGTTTGCGTGTACATCTTTTTTCTGAAAACTATTTAATAGTATTAGCCATAAAGTTAAAAAAAATGAAATATAGTATCATTTTGCTATTTTTACGCTGAATTAAACAAAATGCATGGCACTTTTCTATAGTTAGTGAGTGAAGGCGATAATAATCCTTTGTTGCACATTTACACCTTTTTTTCTGAATAAATTATTGTAATCTAAAATTTTATTTATTTGCATTTCAATGTTTTAAAACTATAACTTTTAAATACTAAAAGTATTTAAATGTTATAGTTTGTCGTATAAATTTCGATGCAAATTATATTTCACGAAGTATCAAAACGCTAAATTTTCTAAAAGCCTATATAATTGCATCAATTAATTTTTTTGTAAGAATAAATATCAATATGCACGGTGGAGATAGACCATCGCGTAAAACCCCATGGGACGATTCCACTAAGTCGAAATTAAAACATTATTATTGATTTAAAAAAAATCAATAATAATGTTTTAATTTAAAAATTTATTTGTTTTTTAACTTTTTAGAAGTATAATTTTTAAATACTTTTAAAAACAATAAGAATTATGAATTTTTGACTTAAATTCAAGTTAACATCTGAACTATAATTATTTATTAATCTATTTGAATGTACTTAATTCTGGAAGAGTTGATCGAAGTTAACAAACTGACTCCAGTGTTTCCTAATTTAATTTGATAACTGAACACTTTAGGGCTTGAAATCTGTTTTGCAAAACCCTTAATAAAATTCTTCTATATGAGCTAAAAAACCTAGACGAGAAATAAGTATGTATAATACTAAATAAATGCTAAATAAGGATAAGAGACCAACATATTATCTAACTGCACATATTTAGGAACAAAAATATTTCTTGTATACCAAAAATGAAGAAATTTTTAAATTATCATTTTTTTTTTACATATTGTAATGGAGTTTTTTTTCTGGAACCCTTATTTTTCATTTCATGGAACCCGTAGGTTCAGCAGAACACCATTTGGGAAGAAATGATTTACTGTATCAGCCATAGTCTAGTTTATCTCCGCAAAATTCCCCGCCCTGCCCACGGTCAGTAGGGGACACCGATGGGCTTGGAAAGGTCGCTGTCCGTCGGATGGGACGTTAATCCGTAGCCCCGTGTGCGGGAGAACCATACTCTGTGCACGTTAAAGAACACGCTGGATGGCCTTGACAGGAGGCTACCATCTGTCTCCCAATAGCTGTTCCAGTGGGTCCCCTCCCCCAAACTTCTCCGAGCCTTCGGGGTCCATGTGACTTGGCCATTTAGCCCATGGTGTGCAAAAAAGTGCCGCTCAGAGGTAAAACAACCCAACCCATAGTCTAGTTATATATTTTATTTCATTGTAATATGCATCCAAGCATTTTCTTTCGCCCTCTACATACATGGTCATCGGTTCCCTGATATTACGACACGAAACTATAGACCCATTTTTCACGATAGCAACTAGGGGCGGCTAGTCCATTTGGTCACTTGGGCCACTGCCCCACCAAAAACAATCACAAAAATAAATATAAGAAATTTCAAATTTAGCAGTCATTATTTGTCATATCTAAATCAGCATATCATTTTTATATTTGTTTCGTAACAATTATTTGCCGTGTTACGTAGACAATCAAAACATTTATTTTGCGAATGAGGCATTTTAACATTAGAGGGCTATGTCGGCTGCCTTCGTACTGTCAATACGAATTTTAACATTACGGTCATCAACCGGAATCTTAGCATTACCTATTCTAGCGATAACACAAATGGTGTTGAAATACAATAGCGCTGGACTGTAGGAGTCAGGTTACCACTTTGAAGTGGCCTGTGACACTTGATCGACTGATTCTACAGGTGCAAACCAATAGTCGAAGATCTTGTTACTTGGCGAATATCTTCATTTGACTGTGCATCCTAAATTTTCCTGACAAGATATGTTTGTACTGGGTTGCCAAATTTTTATTTTGCCAAGGAAGGATACTTGCGTATGAAATTTTTAAAAACAACTTTAGATATGGAAATAGAAAATGTGTTGAATATATTGTCTGCAAGAAAATGCTAATATTTCATCTCGTCAACTCTGTAGACTTCTTTGGACTAGCATCTTTTGGACTTGCAACTTAACGTCTCCGGTTCGATCCAAGCCGCTGCCATTATATCTTTTTTTATTTCAGTCATATTTTATAATTCATGTTATAACCATATCACCTTTTTACAATTTGTTCCAAAATAAATTAATATATATATATATAATAAATAAATATCTGAAATTAAATATAACCAGAATACACTATTTTTCAAGTGATAATTTACAAGTGATTCAATTTAAAATAATAAATAAAAAAATAATAAATACCCCCTCAAGCAGCTGCTTGCCACAAAGGTCTGACAGGAGCCTGTCAGTTTATATGCCATAGTAGAAGGATCTGTGAGGATGGCAGGACCTCAGTAGAAAAACAACACACACACACATCCATGCCTTACCCGTGGCTCGAACCCAAGCCCCTTAGATCAGTAGTCAAGCGTGCTAACCACTTGGCCACGGGATATATATATATAATCATTTAAATTTAAAATCGGAAGGAGTCAAATAAATAGTAAATCTATGTATTAGACCTAATTTTTAGGAATAGTTTGTTTTTACCATTAGAGCGGAGCGTAAAAATAGATATATATGTAATTTTTACGAAGAAGTAGAAGACGAAATACTGAATTGAAGTAGAAAGGGCAAGAACACCTTTTCGAGTTTGTTTTTCTCCGAATATTTTTTAATTAATGCTTTTTGATAAAAGCTGGAAAAGAAGAATGTATGCATTACGAAACATCTTTTCAGTCTTATACGGTTCAATTCAATATCAGGCAGCGCCTCAATATATTTTTCATACATCCGGGTCCTGTCTTCAGTAGTCAAAGTGTCCCACCAAAAATTTTAGCCATCAGTCGCCACTAATAGCAACACCAGAAATGAAACTCTCTGAGACCATTTTAGACTTGGTTTTACACATAATACATAATAACTAATTCCATAATAATACATGCTAATGACATGATAGATAAATTTATTCATCATCATCTCACAAAACACAGACATAGAGAGATTTTTTTACATTTGACCCGCAAAGCTAATAGCTTATCTGCAGGAAATATATATGAGCATTATTTTTCATATATAAAATATTATGACAGTATCTCATATATCGAAATAGAACAATTGAAATTATTTGTGCACAACAGTTAATATCACAAAAATATATAAGAAGTAGAAGACGAAATACAGGGTTTCTCAGGATTACTGATTAACATTCTTTAAATAGTTTTTAACATTTTACTTAATCTCACTAAAATTATTTAGATATATGATTTCTCTTGGTAAATGGTTAAAGATCTCGGGCACTTTGTACTCCTTAAGATTTTTACCGTAAATGTTAATAAAATTGGGGATACGAAAATAATTATTGGTCTGAAATCTATTCTTATCATGTGCAATTTGTACTTTATAAGTGTCATTATAAGTGTCTAGAATAATGCCGTACCAAAAGAGAATTTCGACTAATAGAATATTTAGGAATGTGAATCGTTCACTTGCATTTGAAAGATCAGCTTTAAGCTTATATGGTTTTATATTTTTCGCAACAGATGATTGTAATTTTTCATTTTTTTTAGGTTAGTGATGCCAGTGATTCCATAATTGTAATTACATATCTAATTAAAGATTCACAAATTGTTTGTAGACCATAAGACAAACGTCGGTTGAGACTAAGAATTGCAATTTGCAGATTTTAGAGGCGCGATACCTGAGCTGATACTCTTTCTATTAACAACATGGTAAAATATACCATGCTAACAGTGATAAGGCGAAATTTGCTTCCAGTAATCATTTTGCATCCTTCATACATCAATTGAACATTAGGAGTGTTTTGTTTTTCTTCCGCTGTTAGTAATTTTGCATATTTAGCAAGATGAGATATAAAACATTTAGATTTTAAGTCTTTAAACCCTTAAGGGGAGTTAATTTTAGCATTACAGTAATGTTCCGAGTATATATTCTTTTTGCAGAAAGAAACACAAAACAGCACTAACTTATACACAGAACTCATGTATGAAGATCTAAATAACAAAGTATCTGAGATGTAAACTTATTTTCATATTATAACTTGAGCAACATAAATTCCTCGACTTTTTAAGCAGCATACTTTTTACAACATACTTCTACCATATTTAAGCAGTTTTTTAATATATTTTTCAAAACTTAGAGGAAGCCTAATAGTTCTTGTTTACAACTTTGTTCCAAATATGTTTGCGTAAATTGGCTCACTCGACAAGCCGCCAGACTCACAATACGAAGTTTTTAAGTTCGAGTCCAAATTGTGCCTGCGTTTAATTCTTAACTATACCATTAGTAAACCCCGTTAGAGGAGGGTAACGGGCTTGTAAATGCCATCTAATGTTTGATGGAACGTTAAACTGTAGCTGTGTGCAGGAGACCTCTACTAACACCTCCTATAATAGAAGGCCGGTAGACCAAGCTATGATGTCACCACAGGTAGTCCTGTAATGTAAATAAATCTTATATATTTATTTCTATTATTACTACTGGTGTACTTTCATTCTAATCTTTTATTAATTTTTATTTACAAATATACCTTATTTAGAAGAAAAATTATTTGTATTTTTTAGCTACGTTTCTTCGAAATATGGTATATTTTATAAATAAGTATTATTATAAAAGTACACCCAGGGTCGGACTTATGCATAAGCTACAGCTTAGGGCTCACAATTATGAGGGACCTCAAAAATTTAAGTTTACTGTGCCACGAAATTTTATATTGAATTAATGTATTGTGCAAACACTGTTCATCTGAGCTTTAAATAGTCATTATTGTAAACCAGTGCTAATATAATGTTTTCACCGCATCAATTTCATATATATTTTTAATATTCCCTTCAATCAGAATAATAATTATATAATTTGTTTCGACTTTCGAAATTTTAGGGCCTTTTAATCTTATTGTAGCTTAAGACCTCAGAAGGCCAAAGTTCGGCCCCGAGTACATCATTGATAATAATAGAAAGAAATGTATAAGAATTATCTCTATTACAGGACTACTTATGTTGGTCATAACTTGGTCCACAGGCCTTCTGTTGTAGGTGTTGGTGGATGACTTTGACGGAAATCCGTCTCTTAAAAGCTGTCCTGTGGATACCTTACCTTCCCCAAACTTCACTTTGCCCTTGTGATGTAGCCATTTACCCCAAAGTATGCAACAAACTGCAGCTCACAGGTAATAAATAAATATTTAATAATATTGAATAAATTTAATGTATTATGATAGCACTAGTATAAAATCGATATAAAGCATTCACGCAAGCAAAATGGACTTAACATTAGCTGGGAATGTCAATTTTTTATGTCACTGATTAAACTTGTTCTTATTCTCGTTTGTATTCCAAATTCCTGAATGCAATAGCACAGGTTACACTGGACAGAAATCGCGATTTGGAGAAAGTTGGAAAACATCAGCCTTCACATTTTATTGCAGCAATCTTTAGCTGAAGCATTACTAATAACAATGAATTTATATCTAGGTAAAAATTTATTTAAAAAAATACTGATTTTATATAATACGTTTGCTACTCACCTTGTTAATAGCATCCTTTTAAACATTGCAAGCAAAGTAAAACCACCAACAACATCGTCTGCCGAGACTTCAAATGTTGCCATCCCACAGGTACAAAATTCCATTTTCGGACTTCAAACACCAAATTAAAAAAATTCATTCGGCTCTATAAATTTTGTTCTTCAACGTTTTGCAACATCGTATATATGCTTGCTTACTAACGCATGTGTTTCAATAACAATTCTTATCATTTTTTGCTTTTAAAAATCCAACTGTTCACAAGTAATTCAGTAAGGTTATGAAAGCAATTTAACATTTGTAGTGGAGGAGGTTTTGTTATATTGAGATTTTCGTGCTTTTTGAAATCAGTCAGAAATTAAACTCTTACATTTGTTTAAGAAACAGTCTAGTCAGCAGACCCTATGGTCTCGATGATTTTGGTCTTAATGCCCCATGGTGTCGATGATTTTGATACGTATACTTATTAGAGTCTGATACCTGTTTTACGAAATCTTGCTAATTGGGAGTTAAGAGACTTCTGTAGAAGGAAAAATAAGAGATAAAATGACCGAATGGTTAGCTTGCTTGTCTACTGAAAGGTATCTGGTTCGAGACTTCGATAAGTCATGGGTTGGGTTGGGTTGTTTTACCTCTGAGCGGCACTTTTTTGCACACCATGGGCTAAATGGCCAGGTCACATGGACCCCGAAGGCTCAGAGAAGGTTGGGGGAGGGGACCCACTGGAACAGCTGTTGGGAGACAGATGGTAGCCTCCCGTCAAGGCCATCCAGCGTGTTCTTTAACGTGCACAGGGTATGGCTCTGTCGCACACGGGGCCACGGCTTAACGTCCCATCCGACGGACGGCGGTCTTTCCAAGCCCATCGGTGTCCCCTACTGATCGTGGGCAGGGCGGGGAATTTTTGCGGAGATAAATCTCAACGCTGACTCAGCTGGGACTCGAACCTGGGAACTACAGATTACGAGCCTGGCGCGCTACCGACTGAGCCACCCCCGCCCCTAAGTCATGGGTGTTTGTGTTATCCTTCTGCTGGATTCTTGCCTTCCTCACAGATCTTCTCTATAGCCTATTGATAGTTTTCTGTCAGACGCCTATGGCAAACAGCTGCTGAGGGAATTTTGTTATTTTTCATAATAAATTCAAGCATAAGCCCTAATGTTACCAACAAATAAATACTGCGAAATTTTAAAATTTTCTCTAATTACAGGGTCATAATAAGAAAATACTCATAATTTTAAATTGTTATATTTTATTAAGCAATTTAGTAACAAAAGTAATTGCGTCCAAAATGCCAAGAAACAAAATTTCTTTTAACGGCGTGATGACATGGAGTTATATCGTACATAATGGTATAATTTTCAATGTGAAATTTCCAAGTCACTGGGTTGATAGAGATGGATCGCTTTTGTTGCTTCCGAAAAGTTTTGATTTGACGCCATTGGACTTCTTTTTTTAAGAGATAAATTAAAAATATCTCATTTTTGGAAAATTCGTAATTTAAAAGAAGGATCACTTCTGCTAGTGTTTGTATATTGTATGAGAAACCAGGACAAGTCTAATATAGCTTCTGTGGTATCTCCGTCCTTTGTATAGGGAAGTATCCGTTTTTTTTTTTCAAATTAAAAAAAGAATCACTGCAGCTGTTTCTAGGTACTACACCAGACATGCTGAGCCAGGTACCCACCAATACAGCCCACATTAAAATCTGTTGAATAAAAAACAAAACTTTGAAAGTTTCTTGATGTTTTGTACACGCAATTACATATTTTACTATATTATTTAATAAAATATAGCACTTGGAGATACAGTTTTTTTTTATAATGGACCTGTACACACACGGAAGAATGAACTGAATCATTATCTCAAATCAATACCAAGTTGATCGCAATCGAATTAAGAAGAGGTATTAACATTTCATATTTTGCATATTTCATGGGGTGCAGCAAAAAATTTTTTTTTTCTTTCGTGTTTCCGATAATGCGGAAATGTTATTAATCAAGCTCCTGAACAAGCTCGCAAAAATTTTTAAATTCATATATATCAAGGCTCCCCCGGCCTATGAATTTTGCACCGTAGTTTGAATTTTTTCCATTCTTCACGCAATATTTTGTTGGTTTTTATTTACTACTCTGTCAAATCAAATCCTTTTTTTATTGTGTCAATCATATTTATTTATTATTGTTAAATCAAAATAATCATATTTATTTGTTATTGTCAAATCAAAATAATAATTTTTATTTATTATTGTGAAATCCAAATTTTATTTACTACTCTGTCAAATCTTCCAATTTTTCTCTTAGAATATTTTAAGATTCAGATGTTTTCTGAATATTGGTAAATCCAACGTTGCCGAAAAAGTGCCGAAATGTGCACTGAAGCAATTGAAGCAATGTGACCCATGGATGATCTCGTAAATCACTGGTTAAATGAGCTCTCCATCACTTGTCAATCACTGAAAAACCAATCCATGATCTCTGACTTGTAAGATCATTGGTTGATTGGAAAGTAATTGATAGTCTACTCAACAAATGACTTATGCAAACCGCCAATACGCTAACAGCGCAGTCTTATTGCCTCAATGCTTCCATGGTCGCTTCTTTACTGGCTGAATGCAATGTGGAAGGCAGAAAAATTCAGTTTTAAACACTGGAAAGAAATTTATAAAAATGGATGGATTTTGTTCCTAACATGCAGATGAATGATCTGTTTATACGAAAATAAAATTTCGTTATCACTAAATATTAGTTATAACTATTCTAACTCTGTACTATGTTCCCGAGTAATTGTTAAACTGATATAACGTAAGAGGTATGCTAGAGTAGTAAATTCGGGAACACAGTGGACACTTTAGAATTTTATCAGAGATATTTAGTGACTTTTGATGTATTGTTTATTTAAAACTTATTTCAAATATTTGTTTTGTAAATGAAATGTTTTTGCATTCTTTGAAAAGCATTTTATCAGTTACTCGGTTTTTCCTACTCTCCATTTATTACATCATATATTTCGCTTTTTTTAGTCATTTTTTAAATATTTAAGTTCGGAAAAGAATATTAACTGTTTCCATTATTTCATTTTGTCCAAGAGATTTCTTTCTCTGAAAAAATGAAGAGTTAACACAGGCCTGGAACCTTTGAAAGTTCTATAGACAAGCATCCAACCTCTATTTCCACTCCTGTACATAATTTTCACTCTACGTTTTTAAAACGTGTTTTAAAACTAAATTTAAACCATGAAAAGTGGAAAACGCTTAGATTTGGTGACATGATAAATAAAAGCCTATGTCAGCATTCCGTTCTGTACATATAATATGCCTATTCCAATTTTTTACGGAGCATAAAAAAACGAATAAAACGAAATATACACTATTATATCCTTAAGTAGCAAATGATTTTAAATCCATGAAAAACCGTGAGTAAATTTATTTTGATATAGAACTGAGCAGCGTCATTCTGCTCACAAGAAGTGAAACTTGTAGATTTTCTTAATTCTTCTCGTTGACTTTTGGAACATTATAACCTTAGTTGATAGCGAACTATCAAACAGCAGAAACGCAATCAAATGAATCGGCTGACATAATAACAGACGTGGCTCCTTTTTACCTGAATTTGCGGTTAATGTGCAATTGAAAAGGCAGATTTCTTTCTCGCAGCAGCCGATGCTGTTGTCCAAAGTCCGGAAATTCTGGATATTCAGTGGAACCAGTGAAGTCTTTGTACTTCCTTTCGGAATGTCCTGATGTCCTAATTAAGATCGTTATAAAGCCTATAAAAAATTTCTATAATTTGTTTAATTTTCAACTACTTCCCACATTCAAAATTTTGTAGTTTGCAATTTCAAACATTTATAATTACTTTACATATTACATGTAAGGAAAATAAATGACATCATAATAAAGATAGATGTATCAGGTTTATTTTTTATCACTTTACAAAAGTTTCCAGGCTTTTCTTTTTGAATGAAAAGACAATTGGAGATGGCTTGTATCTGGATAGCTTCGGAAACTTTTTCTTACCACAAAACAATGACGACAACTCCGAAGGAAGAATCATTTTCCTGCAAGATGGCTCCCCACCTCATCTCCTGTTACAAATGAGAAATGAGCAATTCCCAGAATGTTAGATCGTCATCTGGACTTTTTATGGCCTCTTCGTTCACTACACCTAACCACGTTCGATTTCTTTCTGTGGGGGTTTCGTCAAAGATTCTGTTTATCACCGCCATTACCACAATTCATCAATGAACTTAGGTTCAAGATTTCTATCTTCCAAGTAATTCCTGATTTGCTTCGTAAAGCGTGGGAGGAAAATCCGTTTCCTTGCAGAGTGTTTGCCACATCACCTCCGGCGCCCATATTGAATTGAGGAATTTGATTTCTCTTCATTGTCATTTGTTTTCTTTTCGTGCGACAAACAAAGTAGTCAAAAATGTTTGACGTTTTAAAGCTACTTTGTAGTTGACCTGTATACATGCCAAATTTATGTTAATTACGGATAAGTCAAAAAATTTATTCCAATTCCTTAAAAATAAAGAGAGAAGAATGATAATTATGAAATCCTTTGATTAAAGTTTTGTAAACCATATATGACATCTTTCACAATTGCAGTTATGTAGAGGTTAAAAGCACTTTTGGTAGATGACACAAATCCCACGGAATCTCTATTCTTGTCTTTGATGATGCAAAAATAGCGTATTCCTTGCGATTAAAGACAAATTCAGAAATGTAATGAGATTGAATCATTCTGAAACACTTTTCAAGAATCTCGCCTTACCAAAGCTGAGTGGAGGAAGAGACGGGGAGGGGGGGGGTCATTGTTGGTCCCTCCCATAGAGGGAGCTGATAGACGAGCATCGATAGATAGAGCTCTTCTGTTAGAAGAGCCAACAGCTCTCACAAGACGATGGTTAGGAATCCCATCTGACGTTAGTTTCATTGCTAAGAAAGCTTTGAACATCTCCCATTTGTTTCTTTCTGCAAAATTTGACTTTTTCTGCATATTTTGACATTTTCAGCTGCTTCACACGAATCTTTCGATTTTTAAACAAAAATATTCCAATTTTTATTCTTCTTTTTGTACGAAATAGCTAAAAGTGTTAAAATTTTTAAGCTTCTTCTTTGCAAAGATTTTGAAATTATTGGAAAATATCTTTTTTTTGTCTATATATATGTATGACAAAAATACTTAAGGATTTTTAGTTCGTTTCGAAAACGAGCCAATATTTCCCTTTGTCGTTTGTCTTGTCCGTTTGACGATATTCAACTTTTTTGCTTTTATGCATAAATTAAAAATTCTTTTTGGATTGAACAGGAATGGATAAAATATTACGATTCATTCGTATTTTCAAAGTTTCCCAATAGCTTTAGCAGGGGAAAAAGTTAGAAAATGACATAACTATAAAATAATATTGCAAACGATCTAGTTATGCTAGAAATTTGAATATTTGTTTGTAGAGTGTAATGGTCAAGAGAATAATATTGGCAGCAATTATTTTTCTCCTCTTACCCCCGGGGGGGCGCCTCTTTTTTTCGCCAGATGAATGAAAACTTCTTTTTGTGCTCCATAGGTAGTATAATAAAATGTTGCTTTTTGTATTTTCACGATCATCCATTAGTTCTAGCTTCCACTGTTAAAGGGTGCTAAATGCAGGAAATAAAAAACATCCTTCCCTTTGAAAATGAGCGAATACGATGAAACTATAAGAATAATATATCGCCAAAGGCGATATGTTATTCTTATAGTGTTATCATAAATACTTTGAATATTTTTGTGAATATTGCAATACAGTGGATTATATCTGTTTGAAGTGTAATACAATCCGCACAATGCCTCTTAATTATCTCTCAAAGGCTTTTAGATCCAGTTCACGTGACTTTCGCCTTCTACATGTCGGCTTCAGCGTTATGACGTCATGCTCTGTCTACTTTTATAAGTGGTCAATGGTCCCTCCTTTGAATACACTCTTGCCTTTGGTGCCATTCTGGCTTTTAGATTTCCAACTAGTGCTCATTATTCGAAACAGGCCAGGATCCATAAGAAAAACTGAGGAGGAGGAGGGGGGGAGACACTTAATTTGCATTGCTATAGAACGCTTACCTTACAGAGATCTTTAACAAATTTCTTGAAAAATGCATGAAATATAAAAAAGTTTCATAATATTTTGCTCTGTTAACCTTACTAGAATTCTGATAGGGGAGTGGCATGGCCCCCTTGCCTCCCCCTCCCTTCAGATCCGCCCCTAATTCGAAATGATTCTGTTGAGTGTTTAAACACATTCCTTGAGACATCGCATATCTTTAACGCATTACTTCGATTTACGTATGAAATATTAGTATGTCTGATTTGTTGTCATTGAAAAATGGTTTTCCAGCTCCTTTGGCTTGTACAAACTCTAATAATCGATACATTGAATTAATTGGTCAGACTCTGAAGACTCCGAAGTTTAATGGAATATATTTCTGAATATCTTTTATCCGTTAGTAATCTGCTTTTGTGTTGTATATTTCCACATTAATTCGCATTAAGACATTTTAATTTCCGTTGTCTTTTAACTCATTCATTATCTTCAATAATATTGTTGGGCTATTTTACCTCAAAGCAGAAATTTTATGTACACAGCAGGCTAAATGGTCAGTTAGCAAAGATGTCAAAGATTTAGACGTGGATTGGGAAAGGGGTCTCACTAAACAGCTCTAGGAGATAGATGGAAACCTCCAGTCAAGGCTGTTCATCTTGTTCTTTAACGTACACAGAGTATAGCATTTCTGCGCACTGGCCATGGTTTAATATGTTATCCGACGGAAGGTGGCCCTTCAGTACCCATTAATGTCCTCTTTCTCACTGAGTAGCGGAGAAAAGTTCAACGAAGACAAAGTGGGGATTCCAACCTGGGATTATCATACTACGAGCCTTTTCTTCATTTGGAGTCATTATGGCAATCAACGCCGACAGTATTCTATTAGACCTTAGTTGATTGCGACAATCAATTAAGAAAATTCGCGAAAATCTTGGAACCGAAATAGGCCTTGATATTTGATTTGCCTTTCTGTTCAGGTCTTACCTCCCTCGCAGGTTTTCTGGTCGCCGATTTACACATACAGGCTCCTGTTAGACCTCTATGCGAAATGGCTGACAAAAAAAAATTCTCTTTTTCGTTTCAATAAGAGAAACCATGATTTCCGTAAATAGATTCTTCAGCGATCCGATGTCTCATTTGAGAGATGTGTTAAACGCTTAAAAGGCAATACAGATAATTATCAAAACAAATCGTCGTCTAATTATTCGTGGAAAAAATCTCACATTGTGAATGATCCAAAGAAAGAAAGAAAAATTAAAAGGACGTCACAATGAGGAGGGAAATGCGTTTTATTTCAGATCCTTCCCTTCCTTCTGCGAAATTGAACTCCAAAGAGAGCATTATTTTCCCCAGCTGCAGCGTGTATTTAGTCTGCTTCAATATAAACAAATAAACAGGTGCACCCACATCACTCTCAGTTGTGCTTGTTGGGGCAGAAGCGCTTGGAGGAGCGGAGTTCGTCTGCATGCCTTCATGCGAAGGCAGCCTTATCTAATGACGTCACAGCAGACTGCATCTTGATTGCGAGCGATGATAAATGACGCTATCTTCTAATTACTATTGTTTGCTGGCGGTGTTCACCTCGATTCATATGTCAGCCAAATAATGTGCGCCCTTAATGACAACGTTTAGGGGGAAATGATCTTCATCTGGGAGAAAAAAGAATCCCTCCCCTCTCTCCTCGTTCGACTGACACCTTGCCCTAATGATAGTCCTGTGTTGCACGAGGAGTTTGTGAGTGAAGTTGTGAACCAGCGCGTACTGATTCGCCTGCTCACGCCCCGCATTGGCAATGACAGAGGGCGATTTATTAATTCCGGGGCCTTTTTGATGTAATAGTCATTTTATTGAGACATAATATTTACTGTAGGGTAGTCGACAATACCTAATATTATCACCCTTTGCGATTTTATCAACTCAATTTAGTTCTGCCACATACTGAAACGACATCTTATTCGGGAACGCTTATGCATCTTGGATGAGTTGAGTTGTTTCACCTCTGAACAGCACTTGTTTTGCACACAATGGGTTGAATGGCCAGGTCACAAGGACCCCGAGGTTACCCAAGTTGAGGTGTATGCGCTCGCGTGTGTGTGTGTGTGTGTGTTGGAGGGGGGGGGGGGGTTATGGATTTGTAACCTCCCTCAAGGACTTCAATGCACGTATTTCGAGACCAGATCTATGGTGCTCTATGTTAAGGACAGAGTAAATTTCAGGGCTTATATAGATTTTTTACTTGAAATTTTTATTATGTTTATTTGAGCTTCGAGAAGTTAAATGCAGTTTAATCTTTACATTTGTAGACGTACGTTTACTATGTAGATACAAAGGAAATTATATTCAGTTGTATATGTATATACAGGGTGTCCCTGAATTCCTGGCCCAAACGTGAGGGGATGGTAGTACACACCGAACCCACCAATATTCGTCATAGAATATGCGGCCACAAACGCAGTGAGGAGTCGGAAATGAAGCACAGACACAGAGGTTTCCAGAGTGACATTTATTGGAGATCATTACAACAAATGCTCAAACGTCCGCCCACCAAAGTTGATACAGGCGGCACAACGGCGGAGTAGTGATCGGCATACCTGCTCGTAAACACCCGGCTTGTCGCGCACGTCGGCGGCTGCGACGGACAGTCGGACCAATTTTACAGTTCGGACCTCGTCTGAGTCCCCTACCGGTACTGGGCTGCGTTTTGCAGCCGCATATTCTATGAAGAATATTGGTGGGTTCCGTGTGTACTACCATCCTCTCACGTTTGGGCCATGAATTCAGGGACACCCTGTATACAGAGAGAGATGTATAGGATTGATGCAAAGTAATGGGAAAACACGAGACATGGAAGAATAATTGTTCCCATGATTAACTAATAAAAAAATAAATACCCCTTCAAGCAGCTGCATGCCACAGAGGTCTGACAGGAGCCTGTCAGTTTATATGCCACAGTAGAGGGTCTGAGAGGATGGCAGGACCTCAGCAGAAAAACAACACGAACATCCATGCCTTACCCGGGACTCGAACCCAGGTCCCTTAGATCAGTAGCCAAGTGCGCTAACCACTCGGCCATGGTATTTAATCAAGAACATAAATTCCATAGTAGATATGACCATGTTCCAACGATCTACAAGTTTGTAGTGCCATTCCTGTAGAAACTCTTGTCCTTTATGGCAACGAAGTCTGCAATGCACTCTTTCACCTCGTCGTTATTCCGGATCTTCCTATCGGAAATGAAATTGTTCAGAAATCGGAACGGATGGAAATCTGAGGGAGCCAGATTTTTGCGAATATGGGAGATGCATCATTATTTTCCAGCCCAACTATTGCAGTTTCTGTTGTGTCCGTAATGCAACTTGGGGCCTTGTGTTGTCTTGGTAGAACATGATTCCTTTTCTATTTACCAACACCGGGCGTGTAGCCTTCAGTGCTGCGCTTAAAAGCAGTCCAACTACTCGCAGTAGAAATCCGATTTGATGGTTTGGGACCGGTTTAAAAGCTCATTGTGGATGATACTTCTGCAATCCCATCAGCAATAGAGCCTCACCTACGAAAATGCAGTTCTAGTTTCTCCATAGCCTGCGACGATTCTCCTGCTTGACACCGTGATCTTTTATGGACAACATTATTTCATCCCCTGTAATCATTCTGTCAAGAAAACCATTGGCCTTATTCCGAGTAAGCAATGAAATACATGCAGTACAGCTAGCCACCATGTACTGCTGTGACAACTGAAGTGGGATCCAGTTTTGCCAAATAATCCAGCTTTTGCAGATGTTGAAAGACAAAGGACTGATTGGTGTTGACTAGCAGCAACACTAAAGATTCCAGTGAGTTTTACCAAGATGCAAGAGGAAAACTTAAGGACAACGAGCTATCCCTCTTTTGAAACAGCACCATGGTTCAACTGTCACATCAAATTATGAAAAGGTTTCTCTATTTGCGACCACTTTAGCTAGAGTTTATGTCACTGATGCACCTACAATAATTATTTCCTGTGACCAATCAACCGACTCTCTGTTCTCTGGCATGTTCAACCCTCAAAATATCAGCACTGCTATTTCGTTAATTCCTATAAAATTATTACTTGGACCAGACAAGAGTCCACCAACTTTTTATAAGCAGCTAAACTCTGTAGTTTGAAAAAAATTATCCATCCTGTTCAACCCTTGCCTGTAATCTGGCCAGGTTCCTCTTGACTGGGCTCAGGCCATAGTGATTCCAATTTACAAGAGGAAAGGTGATCCCACTAATCCTACTAATTACCATCCAATCTCTCTGACGAACATCGTTCCCATAATAAGGAACGTTTCATCCTGTTCAAGCTTCTTAACTTTCTTCAGGTGCATAATATTATTACATATGAACGGTTTCATGGCAAGTCGTTCCTCCACAGTGAAACTATTTCACTGTATTAACAATTGGGATACATCAATTGACGCTGGCCTGCCAATTGGTCTTACATAGATTTCGAAAAAGCTTTCGATAAAGTAAAGAGATCGTTCGCTTTTGACACACTTCTTAGACTCGGAATTCCACAGATCATCGTAAGATTAGTCTGTGCATTATTTCCCAACCGCTCTCAGCAAAAAAGAGTTGAAGATGTCCTTTCTCCGACAAAGGATTTCAGCAGTGGTGCTGTTCAAGTATTTGTTCTTGGCCTAAACTTTTTGCATTGTTCACTTCAAGCATACCTTCCGTTCTACGACCAGTCGCTTGCTAGGTATTTGCCGACGACATTACATTTTATGCGGATTCTTCTTTTTTAGGCAAATGTCGTTTCATTTAGCTTGCATACCACAACATCGAAGACTGGAATATATCCTGTCAGTTACCAATTTCTGCAGACAAAACAACTATCATGTATTCTACTTTTGTTTTGCCTATTCTTTAATATGCATCTCCTATCTGGTCTCCTCATATGCTCTCTGACATCACTCTAGTGATCTTCCACTCAAATGGTTTAGTGAAGGACTACTGGACTTTCCAACTCAATCTACGAGGAACGACTGAAAGTTCTCAATATTCGCTCCTTGGAATGGAGAAGGTTGGTTCGAAATCTAAAAATCTGTGATAAAATCATTATCAACCTCATCTGTTCAAATCCGTCATAGCCTTTAATTTTTTGTCTTGGCTCTAGCAGAACAAGGAGACATCCCATGTGTATTCATAATCCTCATGCTAGAACAAACTGTAAATGTCATTCTTTCATATGCCGAGTTGGTCTTGTTTGGAACTCTTTACCTCCTAATGTTGTGTTCTCCCCAACTTCACGTATTTCAAAGATCGACTACATCAAGTTGACTTTGCCAAATTTCTAAAAAATAATTGTTTTAACCTTCTTTATGTATTGTATTTGTATGTTGTCAAAGTGTTAAATGTCAACCATATTGCAATTCCCTGGATGTCCGAAGTGGATTTTTGTTCAGCAGTGTCCTTAAATGGTAATCGTTCAACTACACCGACTGGCTGCTTCGAGATTTGTTTCTGAGCTGAAAGTCACCTGACTGAAACTTGTCATACCACTGGTAACAGCTGCTTTCAGAGATGACTTCGTCCCTATAAACTTCGCACAGTTTACGCAAACACTCTCTTTTATTTTATCTTTTTTTATATCTCTTGGTGTATGGTATCTCTTGGATACCAATCCATTTCTGAATACGTACAGCACGATAGAACAAATACACATAGCTTGCGTCGCCATCGTGAAATGCCTGTTGCCATTCGGATGGACTAAATGTAGGCCTAGAACGTCATTAGATGCCAGAGCTACGCATACGCTGTCTTTTACGTTGTTCACAAGACCACAGCATATTTCCTGACAACGGGATCCCTCTTTTCCCCATTACTTTTCATCATCCCAATATATTAATAGAAAATACAATTATATTGCTCAAAGAGTTAGCAATGAAAAACCTTTAAATATCTTGCTTTCAAATTTTCAGCCTGTGTAATTCAAAAGAAGATTTATGCTTATATTGGAGAAAAAATCAAAGGGCTTTTTGCAGGTTTCATGAAAAAAAAAAGAGCCAGTTTGGTTAATAAAAATTAGCAAATACTAAAAACATTTAGCTTCTGCCGACACCGCTTCACTCCGCTGAAATTGTAAAATGCCTTTCCATTAGTCTTGAGGTACGTGCCCACATGCCCCCATAAATGTCACTTTGCATCCTTTGATGACAATATACATATATACAGCATTTTGGAAAAGTCGATCTGCATCGATTTTAGAAGAAGAATGCAAAACATTTAGAGAGATGGTTGGAAACATTTATTTCAAGATTAGACCACCATGGTTACGAATAGAGAAGCCAATGACTAGAAACAACTACTGCAGTAAACGGAGAGAAAGTAAATAGCTGGATGCTGTTTACTTTCATTTTCCTTTTTGAGAGAAAAAGTTTATTTTTCACCATTACTTTATAATATTTGGTTTATATATTTAACTCATGATTGCCAAAAAAAAAGGCAATTTTTTTTAAAAGAAAAACTTGCATAACTACAAAAATTCGTTCCATTAATTAAATGTCATAATCCTTTTTTTCCTTTAGAGAATTTTTTGACGCATGGTGTCCCTCCTACTCAGCAGCTAACTTATATGAGTTGTGAAGATTTGTCCAATGTAAGAATTTTTCAAAGATGGATTATTGAGTATAAACTCTTCCGACAATTTTACCTATGCAGACGACTTGTGGAATATAAAGAGCTCTCCAATCAGCAATGATCGAAACAGAATAGTGCAGATGTGGCTATTTGCCTGTCCGAACAACAGCGAGTTTCACCTTCAACACTGGCTTCAGTTCATCAAACTCGAAATGTGCTTGAGGGAGAATTATCACATTCCTTCACCAAAGCAATCCGATGGCAGAACTTTGACTAGGATGACACAATCCATTTGCTTTTGCCAGACTGTTATTATTATCCAATTTTTAAAAAAGCTGATCGCAGTTCTGTGATAACAATAAGGGTATCAGCCTACTTTCTATTCCAGGTAAAGTTCTTTGCATGGTTGTTCTTAACAGAATTAAGAATCTGGTTAATGGGCAATTATGCAATGATGTGGATTAAGAAGTGGTAGGGGATGTGTAGATCAGATATTTTCACTCAGGCTGATTCTTGAGAAATGTTTAGTTTCAGAAACCTTTGGTTGCTAGCTTTGTTGATTTCAAAATGGCTTTCGACTCTGTTGAGCGTTATAATTTGTGGTTGATTGTGATATCGTACGGCATACCGGACTAGTTAGTTAACATAATGAAAGCTCTCTACAGTATAATAACACTGAGTCGTGTGTGAGAGTTGGCAAGGCTTGTAGCAATTGGTTTAACATTACTTCTGGTGTTCGACAAGGGTGCATTTTGTCTTTTTCTCTTTTGTTTGGTTATTGATTATATTATGCGAAATTCACTGCAAGGTAAAGATTTTGGCCTTAAATGGTCTAGAGATCAGAACATATCTGATTTAGATTATGCTGATGGTTTGACCTTTGTCAAATGATATTGATGAGACTGGTAGTAGAGTAGGTTTGGTGATAAACAGAGAGAAAACTAAAGTGATGAATATTGGTCAGGCATGTTGTGGTTCAGTTTATCTGAATGGTTTCACTCTTGAACGAGTGCTCAGTTTAATTATCTAGGAAGCTATGTAACAGATACTGGTGATGTGTGGCAATAGAAGAATATGTATTGCTGCTGGGACTTTTGGAATCCATGGTGAGTGTCGAGAAATAGGTGTATACAACTAAAGATTAAAATTAGACTTTATAATAGTTTGGTTCTTTCTAGGGTTAGTTATGGTAGTGAAACTTGGACTCTTTGTAAACAAGATAACAGGAAAGTAGATGCTTTTGATTCCAGATGCTTACGCAGTATCTTGGGCATTAGATGGTTCAACTTTGTAACTAATGATGAGGTTAGGCAAAGGAGTTTGCAACCTCCTTTAAGCAGCATATTGTGCAGAGAGAGACTCCGTTGGTTTGGCCATGTTGCCGTATGAATAATTATAGATTGGCGAATAGGGTTATGAACAGTGTGCCTAAAGGCCTCAGAAAGAGGGGAAGACCTAAGATGCGGTGGGCAGACAACGTCAAACAGGACCTGCTTAGAATTGGTCTACAGTGGCCAAATGCAGCTCAGGACAGATGTGTTTGGAGACTTAAATTGCACAATCTAGTTGGCCTCCGTACTCATGGCTACTTAATGATGATGATATTTTCTAAAGAGGTCCACGGAAATCAGAGACTCAAGACGTCCACCTATTTAGATTGAAATGAAACATTTGAGACTCGCACTGACTGGATGGCTTCCCTCTGCGCAGGCAGAACCATGGCTGCGTTCTATCTTGTGAAGTCTGTCACTTGTGAATGGAAAAACTCAGTAGAAAAAGTAAATGTAAATCGATAAACAATTTCACCGAAATCAATGCATCAAAGGGAACACTTTATTTTGCCAGTTAGATTTATTAAAAACCAAAGGTTAAGAATTCTATTACTCATTACTACTATTATTATTATTACACTGTAGATTATTAAAGTGTAGTGAATGAGTGATGATTCATTTGTTGATCATTCCTCGACTTTCGAGTAAATAAAACGTTTTCCTTTGTTATACGATGATCAAATTTTGAATTCATCACGATGCAATAGAACATATGTGAAACATGCTTTCCGTAAGACAATATGCAGCTTTGTGTAAGCACATCTCTGATGCATATGTGACTATAAAAGATTTCAATTGAAACTTGAAGAGAAGAAGAGTTTGCTTACCTGTTATGCAGTACAATAATTATAGAATGGGCCATCGTTGGTGTTAGCTGAACCATTGCTGGAAATATTCCAAGTAGCAAATTAAATTTAAATAGCATCTCCTCGACAAAAGACACCAAATTGCACGTCTTTTAAGTGAACTATCCTTATACAACTTCCATTAAAGATAGTACTAATTGAGTTAAATATGTCATATATTGTACTCGTGAGATGAACGTAATTTGATGCTGAAATGTTTACATTTAGCAATTAGAATGAGAATTGTTAGATTTCTTACGCGAAATTTGTGGTCGATAGAAGCAAGAAGGGAGAATTTGTTAAATGTACTTGCGAAGTGATGAAGACTGCTGTAGATGATGTAAGGTGAAAATTAGATTAATGAGACACTATATGCTACTAAAAATCAGACAAGGGCTCTCTCTCAAGCATCACTCACTCGTCTGGGAACATTGCGCAAGCTCATTCTCTTCATCCTGCACAATAATCATTGGCGCAAGAATATTTAGGTCGTTTTCCATCGATAAGAGATGCATAATTATAATAGATATGCAATGCACGAGAACAATGTAATGTTACTATTACTTAAAAGCCATTTCAGCACACATGAATCGAAATGGATGCATCACTCTACTCGTTTCAGCAATAACTGCAATCGAATAATTTCGAAACAGAATGGCGGCAATTTGCTGATGATTTTCATTTTGATAGCAAACTAGTACAATAGCGAGGTGTGTTCAAGAGATTACTTTCGCTTGACAAATAATATAATTATTAAGGTAAACAGGGTTTTATTTTGCTTCTTAAAAATCATAGCTTAATGATCCAGTGTATTAACGAATTCAATCATTTACGTTACTCGTAAAAATAAGAGTCAGGTGATAATTGAAAAGTTCATGGGTTGGAAATGGATTGAAACTACTACTTCTCTGATTATATGTATCATCCCTAAGAGTTGATTACATGTAACTGCTGTATTAAGGAAAGACTTTCTTTTCTCGTTGTATTTAAGTTTCAGTAAGTTTATTTATATATTGCTTGTATTCAGACAGCTGCTTTATGACAAATCTATTCATTTCGAATTTCTTAATTCCATCTCTTCTAACTGCCTTACTAGATGAAGCCTCAAGTATTCTTGGTTCATCTCTTATTATTAAACATATTTTGACAATAGCGAGATACTTGTTTAAATTTAAACCAATTTAAGTGGTCATTTATAAATATCAAAGTACTCTATAATGTAGGGCATGAATATTTGGGATTAAAAGTTCCATTCAGAAAGTAAAACTCGCGTTAAAAATTAAATTTTTTACCACCTGTTTTTTAAGAAAATCAGGTTCTGCTTGATTTTATGGTTTAGAGTCAGTGACATATCCAGAAATTTCCAATGGGGATGGAGGGGATATATACGTCATTCAAATCTTCAAGGGGGGAAATTATAACTGTAAACCCCCACCCATTGGATACACCGCTGCATAGAGTATTTACATGCGGTGACTCAACAAATAGCAAAACTTTTAGATTTCTCAGGATTGAAAAAAATAGCTAAATTTTGGCAAAAGAAAGTGCACAAGGCAGTTGCTATTATAATATTTAAATAGCTGTGTGACTTTCAAATTGCTAAATTTTGCTCTACAGTAGTTAAGTTAGCAAACTGATTTTCAACTGTTGCTATATACAGGGTGTTTCCAAAAGGTCTAGTCAAACTTTAGGAATGTGTTTGCTGAACATTGTGAAGAAAATTGTTCCTTTGAATATTGGGCCAAAAACGCTTTCTTCCAAGTTGTAGCACATTTTGAAAGTACAAGTAAGAAAGCCTGTGAAGTCGTTCTCGTTAATTAACTTTTATTCCAGTTATTATAGTACACTTAAGGCAAGCGATGAGAACAATTATGTGAATCTACATCAGAGCAAATGTTCGAAATAGCCTCCCTGAGCAACAATAAACGCCTCACAACGTCTTCTCATCGACTATCGAACGCATTAGAAAAGCCCTGCAGTGTTCTGAATTCTTTGATAACCATCCACGATCCGTTAAGCTCTCCGCAAAAAGATCGTGGATGGTGTATTAAGAACCGTGGTAGCGTAAATATCAGCCTTAACGTGTCCTCGTAAGAAGAAATCCAGTGGAATCAAATCGGGAGAGTTTGCCGGCCATGCAGTTATCCTACCTCTACCAATTCAATGGGCAGGATACGTACGATTGAGTTCACCCAGGAATGGTGGGATTTTGTCCAACGTTTGCACATACGTACCTACTATGCCATCAGGCATGAAAATGATGCAAATTTACCTAGCATCGTACCTTTTGACAGACTTCCCCATTTACACTATCAAAATGTGTTATAACTCTGAAGGGGATCATTTGTGGCCCAGTGTTTATGGGTATAATTTTCTTCATCACTATGTGAAATAGAATACGTTCCCAAAGTTTGACTAGACCTTTTGGAAACACCCTGTAAATTTTTGAGCCGAAACTGATTACGCTTTGGGTGTGTACGATTTGCGTCATTTCAACATAACGTCATAATAAACATTTCATTTCTGTGACGTGGTTAAATGATGACGTTAGGGCGAAGCTAGGAGTCGTGGTTGCCAGGGCAGAGCCCCTAATTTACTATTAATTATTCTGTTCCTAGTGTAGAGGTTTTATGAAATTTTCTACAATTTAAAAAAAAAATTGATTCAAAAATTAAAAATCCGGTAAAATAAAGTAAACCTCGCAAAATTTATGCCCTAGTTATAAGGTGTGGAGTTTTTATATCGATGAGTTTCGAAATGAACAGAAAAACTCTCATATTCCAGCTGAGTATTTTTTGTAGAATCCAATTATTAACATTCATTCAATTGAAATCGAAGTAGAGTGATTAATCTATCATTTTGCTATTCATCATGGGCGTCCGCAGAGGGGGGCAAAACCGGACACTTGCCCCCCTGGGATCGAGTAAAAATCTTTGATTCAATTAATTGTTGCTTCCTTTATATTGTAAATTTCTATGCATTATGTGTTTTTGTATTGATGCAATACTGTATTCTATAATCTACTTGTGAAAAAAAAACGAAATAATTCAATAAATATTTATTGATGCAATTATTTGTCTCCAAGCTTTGCCCCCCCCCCCCTCTGGAAAATTTTCTGCGGACGCCCATGTACACCATTTAAACTTTTTAACCACAATCTACTTTGCTTGATGTACTTCTGGATTTAGTAAGTAACTTGAAGTGTGTGTGCTCCCCTCCCCTCCTTCCTCACAGCGTCTTCTGAGAGCAGCGCCAGCAGTGGGTCGAGCGGTGAGCATCAGGCTGACGAGGCGATATCCGATCTTCTTCAGCCAGTGGACATGTGGCTCCAAGAACGCCTCCTTCCAGAGTCTTCATGTTGACAATGTGCCATACTAACCCTAGTGTCCGTGAGGGGGCAGGCCGACACCAGACTGAAAGGAAGTTCTTTGTTACCCTTTCCCTTTAGTTGGACGTGTGACTGTTTGATATAATAAAAAGTATCAGCCATGTTGACACTCATTTACTCTCTTCTTTACTTTGCGACGAGTGAAACAAAGCACGTTTTTCACATTCAGTTCGATCGACAATTTATTTAAGGAATTGAAATATTCCAGAAGTTTTTTTTTTACTAAATAGCTAAAGTTGCATTCAGCAGCAGCAGTATATTTTCTTTCGTTTGCGGCCATCGAAATACGATCCTCTTTTGTTTCGGGTTCAGTAGGTTTAAACCAAAATGCTACTCTGTTGTTACATGCAGCCATAAGATATTTTTGAGAGGGGCAAAATATGAAAAGTCCCTCACGGATCTCTATGACGTATAAACTGACAGACTCTTGTTAGACTTTTGTGGCAAGCAACTGCTTGGGGGCGTATTTATTAATTTTGTTTTATATAATCAAAGAAATTAAATTCGATATAAATACATTTTTTTTTTGCCTGTAAAGTGCTTAATTACATGCAATAATAAATAGGTTTAAAGCAACTAAGTGCACGCACACAAAAAAAAAAGTTTCTTAATTCTCTAATTTTTTTTACCTCCGTAGAATTTAGGGTGATGGTGAGGTCAGCCCTTGGTTACGTTATGAATAAAACAGAATAAATAAATAAATTCGGAAGGAAATAGT
The DNA here is from genome assembly GCA_038380435.1 of Ryuthela nishihirai. Classification (NCBI taxonomy): domain Eukaryota; kingdom Metazoa; phylum Arthropoda; class Arachnida; order Araneae; family Heptathelidae; genus Ryuthela; species Ryuthela nishihirai. The sequence goes on along the minus strand of JAWZYU010000019.1, from coordinate 63,558,561 downwards.
TTTTATATTTTAGGGTAGTAATAATAATAATAAATCGAATTTTTTTCTTTTGAAAATATTCTAGAAAAATGCAGAATTTACGACTACTCCGGATTTGGAACTTTGTACTAAATGTATCAGTTCAATTTCTTTTTCGTCAAATTTTGCAGAGAGGAGGGAAAGAGCGTTAACACAAGGGTAAGAATTTCTCATAGTCCTTTCACCTCATCTAACATTAGGTGCGCTATTAGAAATGAACTAGAAGGGTTCTAATCGCTTCTATTCTGTGGTTATTTTTCAGTGATTTCGGGTCTGCTCTTCAATACTAAATAATTTACCACAACATAAACCGAAATTTCGTTTGTAATTACTTTATTTTCTATGACCAAGGCCATATTTAATATATTCGAGTGAGATGATCTGCAATCCAACCAAGCCAGTAAGCCACAGTTCGATATCATGATTATAATAGAATGCATTGCTTGCGGGGCTGACAAAATTTAAATATCCTAATACCGAAAAGGAGTAATTTAGGGTGTGTTTAACTTTTTCTAATGATGAATTCTTTAGTTAACTTTAATTTTTAGTATTAAAATGTAGCAGCTAACGATTTAAACATCGATAAAAACTTTACGAATATTCAGTAAAACTTGACAAACAGCTGCTGCCATCTGTTGTTAAAAAAGGCAAACTCCAATGGGCAAAACCCTTTTGGGTTGCTTTCTCATCTGTCATGTAAAAGCAGCAATTTAACCTCTCCTCTTACTATAATATTGAGTCTCGTAGCCTCTAATCCAGCAGTCTCAATATAAGGGACCCAATCTGTAACTTCTCAACATGTGCGCCGCAGTGGCTCAATGGTATCACTTTGGCTCGCGGTGATATTTCGACTGCCGTGGTCCTGGTTCGAGTCCCAGGTACAGGAGCGGTTATAAGTTTCAATCTTGGAGGGAGCCATTTAAAGGCGTATAAAGGATTTTGCAGTCCAGAAATGACACTTTTAACTTTACTAATGTATTATTTAACAATCGAGATCCTTTTCAGCAGCTTGTCATTTGCCTTTAGTGTATTAAAGGCGTCAAGGGTTTGTCTTCCCGGAAAAGAAATTGGCTGGCTGTTGGAATGAAAAACTAAAACACCCTCGACTCTCTTGGAGGAGCCACGGCCCCCGTGACTCCCTCCTTATCACCGCCACTCTCTGGAGTTCACGATATCTTGTGGCCCCTGGTCGAGGGGGCCTGTTGAGGTTCTGTGGACCGGTCTGGGGGGGGAGGGGTCCAGTGGGCTTGAGTTTTGACTTGTCCCCTGAGAAGCTCAGGGTTGCAGCCCCGGTTGAGGGGCCGTACTTGAGGGTTCTGCAGACTGGGCTTGGAGCACCCGGTCCAGTTGGCTCATTGATGCGGTCTCAGTGATATCGTGGGTCGGAAGGCTGTTTACTGGGGGGCTTCGGCCCGCTCACAATGGAGAGGACGTAGTTCGAGGCTAGTGACCGGGAATGGCTAACCTGGTTAACGGGCTTATCGATGGAATAGCCAAACTAAAGAGTCTCCACATGAGATCTTTAGGCAGAACAATATAGATTTCGTGGTGGAGGGGCTTAGGTGCCTCTGCGAAGTAGGGTGGACTGGTGGTCCTTATACGTGCAGCCGAGGCAACCCCTTGGAGATGCCTAGAAAGGGAGGGTCTGTTGAAAGGACGTGGTGAACCCGATTAGGCAGACTCATCCTGCATCTGCGAAAGGCCCGTTGCAAGCCCCGAAGTGGGTGGCAGCCTGTGTGCTGGGGGCCGCGAGTCGGCTCTATGGAGAGGACAAAGTTGAGGGTCATGCTGAAAGGCTGGGGGAAACCGATTAGGCGTGGCTTATCAACGGGACAGCCTGAGAGTCTCTGCTGCGGAAGACTCAAAAAAGTTAGGATTACCATCTAAAGTTTGGCAATCTAAATTCTAAAATTACCATCTGATTTATGTTTGGCAAAAGATTTTGGTCGAAATTCAGTGAGTTATTTGGCTTTTTCCTAGACATGGCAATGATCAAAATTCAAAACGACCACTCACTGCACCTCGATGATTATCTCAACAGACTTGTTTCTAAAAGTAAGGTCTCTCTCTTCACCAGGTCTTCTCCCGCATGTAGGCAAGATCCACAGAATGTTCTCTAGCGAGTGGATGGTGGTTTCATGGCAACTCCCTCAAGGTGTAGTGCTGTCTTGTATAGGGGAACACCGGGATTGCCATACTTTATTAAGTTGCCCAGGTACGGTATGATCGTTTATTCTGTCATATGTGCTGTAATTGTGGCTCAGAAAAAAAAATTCACTTACCGACATGTCAAAAAAAAACAATGTTCTCTCATTGAGGCATAAAGCCATAATCGCTGTAAGCAACCAAATTGAAAGAAAACAAAAACTTCTCAACATGTGACGGCCGTTTTATTTTAAAGAATCATATAGTCAGTTATTTCTCAGTATATGGCAGGCTGAAGTTTATTTTAAGCAATATAAAAAAATTTATTGTTTTCCTCTTTAATTATTATATACTTTTAAATACCAAAACAAAAATCAAAATTTCATTTGTAATGACTTTATTTTCGTTAACAGAACCATATTTTCACATTCTAGTAAGATCATCACAGTCTAGCCAAGAGAAATAAGCTACAATTTGCTATCATGATTAAAATAAAACTAGAAATCAGTCGGAGCCTTCGTCACCTCATTATTTTTAGTCCGTCACTCCGACCCTTTTGACCTTGAATGTGGCACCGGATCTGAAATTTCCTCTCATTTCTGAGTTCTGCTGCAAGAAATAACCCTATTCGCCAATTTCTAACTCTCCAGCACAGCTATATCGAATTTGACCTTTGACCTCTAAGGAACAATTGCATCCGAAATTTCGCATAATTTCTCAGATCATAACATTTGGGGAGGGGTGATAGATCCCTTTGGTATTTGTAGCTGCAGTGGCAAGGGGCAACGTTTCCTACAGGTAAGTAAACTTAATTGTTTGAGAATAACTACATTTATTACTTACAAACACCACTATATGCATAAATAACACAGGAGTTTCACCAGATGGGCTGCATAAGAATACGATTGATTATATACTGATTAACAGCAAATGGTCTAGTTCTGTTAAGAATACCAGGTCATATAGGGAAACAGAAATTGGTTCTGACCGTTACCTTGTTAAAAGTGTCTTGCAACTTACTCTTAAGAAGTATTGTGCTAAATTTAAAAAAGTTACCTTTAACACTGAAGCTCTGGAAGATCCAGTTATAGCTAAAGCTTATCATGATAGGTTACTTAGTCATTATGACAGTCATGGTTTGCTTACTACTGAGGTTGAGGAAGAATGGGACCGTTTTAAAAGGCTCTTCTTGAAACAACAGTACTCTTTAAGGTAAAAGGGAGCAGAGAAGGCAAAATTATTTGAGTGATAAAAAGTGCTGGAGCTTATTTTGAAAGAAAGAACTGTAGGAGTATCCTTAATCAACACCATATTAGCCTAAACAGAAAACGTTACGAAGAGCTTAATAAACGGGTAAAGAATCAGTTAACAGCTGAAAAGAATCTTTGGCTTGATAGCTTGGCTGACAAAGCAGAGGAAACTGTTAGACAGTGTTGCATTAGAGAACTGTATCAGATAGGCAACGTTTTGTGTGGGAAGAAACAGACAGGTATAGAAGGATTGAAGAATTAACATGGTATGCTTATTGAATGTCAGAATTCTATCTGGCTAGATGGGCTGCCTATTCAGTCTTAACGTTATTAGTGATGTTCTATTAGTGATGTTCGGAAAAAATTCACTTACCGACATGTCAAAAAAAAAAATATTTAACAATTTATTAACAATTGTATTATAACAATTTGGTTAGTTCTACTCTCATTCTTTGCAATGATGATAAACATACTACTCGCCTTAATGTTGGTGCTATGATCACAATCATTATGACAAGTTAAAATCCCAGCACTCATTGAATCCTAAATTTGACAAAATTTCCTAGATCTAGGACCCAAAATACCCCCTTGGACCATTTTTTATTTCTCTAGCCTACTATATCTAAATTTGACCTTTGACCTCAAAGGACCCCACACCCCCCTGGATTTGAATACGAAATTTCGTTCTGTTTCGTACATCTAAAACCTGAAACACCCCAGACATAAATTTCCATACTTCCAGCACTCGTAAATCGTCGCTTGACCCCTGTATGACCTTCATTTGACCTTATTCTTCTACACATCGAAGGTCAAAATTTGTATTTTTCTCAAGATCTTTGATCCGGATTACTCTTAGGTGCAAATTTTCAGAGCTCTATCATTTCGCCATCATAGAATTAGTATAATCCCTGCAGTGGCGCACTCAGGATTTATTCTTGGGGGGAGCCGAGGGGCCCGGCTCGGGGAAACGAAATAGCGCTCTGTTTGGCTCTGTCCGCTCGAGCACTACTTCTTTCCCCTTGTGTTCACAGAGCTATAGGGTATTCCCACCTTATGTGACAGCTAATTCATAAATAGATATAGAAGTCACGACACAACATAAATATAAAAAAAAGAATTTTAATTAGGAAAATATTTTTGGAAAATTTTCTAGTGTTTTTCCCCCTTTTTCTTTGGAAGGTGCCAGGGCCCTTGCCCCCCCCCCCCCCCCCTCTAGGTGCGCCACTGGATCCCTGTCAGCTTTCATCAATCAGTAAGTCAATCGCTCACAATGGTTTATATATATATTAGATATCCATCCATCCCATGCATGTTATAATTTTTGATACGCATGTTTAAGGTATATACTTACCTGCAAGTTAAAGAATTATTATTTAAACTATTATATAAAACGCATCAAAGTTTATAATAAAATCTCAATTATGCAAAAGTTTAATGGAATGATGTAAGTGTTTATTTATGCTAACGTTACCAAATAACAGTTTATATTTAAAAAATAATTACCATAGAATATTGCAGAATAAAGTTACAGTTATATGTTTAAGTATTTAAATAAAATAATTTATATATAAAAACGTACAAACCTTTTACTTAGTATGTGGAAATATTAGAATGGGGGTTTTCTGATTACGTCACTGAAAACAAATGTGCCATATAAGATACAAACCTTATATTTAATAAAACATACTAATAATTAATTTTAATTTAATCAAACAAATCATTGATTTGATATATATGTTAAATGTGAGTTGAGGTTTACTCTTCATTGCAGTTTTCTACACATAAGCACATAAGCAGAGAAAAGAGATCCAGCCTTAAGAGTCAGTGGCGGCTTTGAGATTTGAGAGGCCCTGGGCATGAGGGAACTTGTAAGGCCTCTCTTATATAAGTTGTATTATTTAAGTAAAGGTACACAAAGCTACAGTGAAACAAAGATTTTAATTAAGGTAAAATACTATAAGTCAAATTACAACAAACATACAATACGAAAATATTTTTAATTTCAAGTAAAAAAACAGTGTCTGACGCCCTTAAAAGCACTAAGCCCTAGACAAAATCCTAGGTTGCCTATGCCTTAAACCGTGTTAAAAACCAGATCAAAACATTCTGTTAAGACCATTCAGTGTATTGCTTAAACTTCACAGTTTGTGACTCTATGGAGTTTAAAAACGTCACGACTCTTATAATAATAGAAAATATTTTGTGGGTTCTTAAAAAAGGACTATAAAGCAACTTCAGTGGAAATAAGTATACTTCATCAATGAAATCTAGCAATACAGGGCGATGTTTTTCCATTAGACAGCTGACTTTAGCGTGGATTTGTTAACTTCAAAAACACTTCACTCTCATATAATTGCGGCAAATGGAACTGCTCAGTCTATCTTACCTTTGGTCGAGATTCGTGTTTTTATTCGAAGTGCAGTTTCATGAAATAAAAACGTAAACAACTGTAATTATGAATTTTAGGAACAGCTCGTTTTAAACAAATACAAAACAAAGGAAACCATCGGCTCACCGTCAGCTTAAGAGGAATCATCATCATCATCATCATCATCATCATCATCACCACCACCACCACCACCACCATCATCATCGTCGTTGTCCTCAAGCAGCCATGGGCTACGGAGGTCCAACCAGACCATGCAATTTAGTTCTCCAAGCAAGTCTATTCTGAGCTACATCTGGCCACTGCACATCAGTTCTAACAAGGTCCTGTTTGACATTGCCCACCGCATCCTAGGTCTCCCCTTCTTTCTGAGGCCTTTAGGCACACTGTTTATAACCCTATTCGCCAATCTATAATTATTCATACGGGCAACATGACCAAACCAACGGAGTCTCTCTCTGCACAATATGCTGCTTAAAGGAGGTTGCAAACTCCTTTGTCTAACCTCATCATTAGTTACAAAGTTGAACCACCTAATGCCCAAGATACTGCGTAAGCATCTGGAATCAAAAGCATCTAGTTTCCTGTTATCTTGTTTACAAAGTGTTTAAGTTTCACTACCATAACTAACCCTAGAAAGCACCAAACTATTATACAGTCTAATTTTAGTCTTTAGGTGTATACGCCTGTTTCTCCACACTCTCCATAGATTCTTAAAAGTCCCGGCAGCAATCCCTATTCGTCTGTTAATCTCATGCCGCACATCACCATTATCTGTTACATAGCTCCCAAGATAATTAAACTGTGACACCTGCTCAAGACTGCAACCATTCAGATTAACTGAATCACAGCCTGCCTGACCAATTTTCATCACTTTAGTTTTCTCTCTGTTTATAACCAAACCTACTCTACTACCAGTCTCATCAACAGCTGGAATGAAAGAGTTCATCTCATCAACATCATTTGCCAAAAGTGCTAAATCATCAGCATAATCTAAATCAGAAATTTTCGTATCTCTAGTGCATTTAAGGCCAAAATCTTTCCCTTGAAATGAATTTCGCATAACGTAATCAATAACCAAGCTAAAGAGAAAAGGAGACAAAATGCACCCTTGTCGAACACCAGAAGTAATGCTAAACCAATTGCTACAAGCCTTACCAACTCTCACACATGATTCAGTGTTGTTGTTGTTGTTGTTGTTGTTTTACCTCTGAGCGGCACTTTTTTGCACACCATGGGCTAAATGGCCAGGTCACATGGACCCCGAAGGCTCAGAGAAAGTTGGGGGAGGGGACCCACTGGAACAGCTGTTGGGAGACAGATGGTAGCCCCCCGTCAAGGCCATCCAGCGTGTTCTTTAACGTGCACAGGGTATGGCTCTCCCGCACACGGGGCCACAGCTTAACGTCCCATCCGACGGACGGCGGCCTTTCCAAGCCCATCGGTGTCCCCTACTGACCGTGGGCAGGGCGAGGAATTTTGCGGAGATAAATCTCAACGCTGACCCAGCTGGGACTCGAACCTGGGAACTACAGATTACGAGCCTGGCGCGCTACCGACTGAGCCACCCCTGCCCCTAAGATTCAGTGTTAGAAACATGAAAAATTTCAAAACTGCGATATTAAATTTTTTACTGGTTGCCAGCTAAAACTGTGGATTTTGCCTTTGCTATGGCTCAATGTATAAAGTTCGAAAGTCCAATGTATAAAGTTCCAGAATCACTAGCACTAATAACTTCCTAAATCTCCCTTTACAAAGGATCTGCGCACATACCATAGATCACGATAGTATCTTTCACAAAGTGCCTTTAAATATTTTTCTTCGTCACCAAGATGGTGAAATATTGTATTTCCATTAATTGCCTCTCCTGTCAGACCTCTGTGGCAAGCAGCTGCGTGGGGGGGGGGGGTACTTATTTATTTATTTTATACCTGAGGAAGAAAAGAAGCAAATAATTATCAAGTAAATACTCGTTATATTTTTCTTTTCAAAAATAAACTTTATTGCTCATATCTGATTTTCATTTTAGATATACTTAAATGGGTTGAAGCGTACTGTATATAAGAAACAATAAATACGAATGGGACAGTTTTAAATGCTTTGCAACATACCTAAGTCACTTAATACTGAGTGTTCCTTTTCAAAACATTTCGAAAGAAAAGCAAATATATTGTAGGAGTACAGAAACTTTTCCATTTGCTCATAACTTCCCTCTCTACCACTTATGTGCTTAATGAATTCCCATCTCTTTAGTAACGAATTGTTACAAATCCATTTTTTTTTTGAAAAATTCCATCATTAAAATTTATAACAGAAAACAATAGGAAATCCTTAAAAATGAAAGTGAAAAATACTTCTTTTGTTCCAGTATTATCCAGAATTATCCAAGAGATATATATTTTTAAATGGGAATTCAGTAATATTTAAACTTTTCCGAAAAATTGGAATCACTGGCGAGAATGAGGTTTTCTTTTCTGCCACCAAAATATGGTCGCTATCATGGTAGGCAGGGTTCACAGTTTTGTCCCCTATGTACTACCGATGGGCTTGGAAAGGTCGCCGTCCGTCGGATGGGACGTTAAGCCGTGGCCCCGTGTGTGGGAGAGCCATACGCTGTGCACGTTAAAGAACACGCTGGATGGCCTTGACGGGAGGCTACCATCTGTCTCCCGATAGTTGTTCCAGTGGGTCCCCTCCCCCAACCTTCTCTGAGTCTTCGGGGTCCATGTGACCTGGCCATTTAGCCCATGGTGTGCAAAAAAGTGCCGCTCAGAGGTAAAACAACCCAACCCAACCCCTATGCACTATCTAGTTTTCCTTTATCATATCTATGGCACATACCTATAAATATGGATACAAATCGTAACCTATATGTTATTGGCCATATTTGATAAAATCTTATATAAGAGACTGCATGATTTGAAATGTTTCTTATCGATTCCGTCGGTGAGATGTTGCTTAATTTTTGCACAAGCTTTTCGTTTTTGAAATTCATTTTCGGTTGTCGAGTGGTTCTGTGCTTGGCTACTGAACCACAGTTCGAATACCTGATAAGGTATGGATGTTTCCTTTTTCGCGTTTGTCTTCCTACTTTCCTGCCTTCTTTACAGATCTTCTGTATAGCGTATTAAATTGACAGGCTCCTGGCAAATTTCTGTGGCAAGCAGTTTCTAAAGGGATAAGTTATTTATTTTTTATTTATTCTTTAACACGTGTGCTAGGAAAACCGCATACTCGCGCTAAAATATAGTCGACCTTGACCAGATGTAATATAGAGGATATATGTATTCTCTTGCTAATAAGATATAGAGGATATATGTATTCTCTTGCTAATAAGAGGATATATGTATTCTCTTGCTTCCAAAATTTTTCAAAATACTAAAGCATTTATATAAAGAAGTACATAATATATAAAGTCATGATTCATAAAATTAACTTCACCCATTAAAATATATATCGGAGATAGAGAGAATATCTACTCCAGTGATCAAGCTGCTTGAGGTTTTTTTTTTTTGATCTACCCAATTCGGCATGGATATTTGTTTACCAAAAAAAAATGTATAACTGGAATAGAGCGTTCAGCAAATTGGAAGCACAGTTTGGGATTTGATGATATTTACAGATGTCAAACTGTAACCGTGTAGAAATTTTCAACATGGACGAAGTTCTTGGTCAAGTTGTGTTAGCTGGAGATACTTTACTAGATTTAAATGAAATAGAAGATCAGCAGAGGAAAATTGTACTTGGACCTGGACTTAGAAGAGATTCTGAAAATATTATAGCTACTAAGTGTGGAATAGTTAGGCACAAAGATCCTAATATATATTTCATTGATAATCATCAGAAGCGAGTATGTACTATTAGACTCTAGTCTTGGTTTGTAATTCGCTGATTTTAAGCATTTATATTATATATTTTTGTAATTATATTTTTAACAGTGTTGGAAAACATTATTGTAACATAACGAAATGATTTTTAAATAACGCTATGAATAACTTTAACGGAATTTCGAAATATAACGATAAAACAACAATGAAAAAAAATAATTTCATAATTTTCAGTTTCTGTGTTTTGATACATTTCAGATTTTTCTTTTATAATATATATGTAGAAACTTGTGTGAAACAGACAGATGTACAATTTACTTTTATGATCAACAAACAGCCCTTCATTGGCACATTCCAAAAGAATTTGGGAAGCACCTGTCTTAGTCATCTTTGCAATTGGCACTCAGAAAAGGTGCTTTGTCATAAGCTAGATAAGACCTGCAGTGGAAAAAAAGGGAGAGTCTGCATTCATGCAGAATGTAAACGGCAATTAAAATAGGGTGGAAATGCCAGGTATATCACAATTCCCTGTGATCGGCTTCACACACAAATGTATATTCCACATACATAGAAAAGGAACAATGTATGTGGGATAATTTGGGTATAGGATAGAGTAGGGGTTCTCAACATGGGGTATGCGGTAAAATTTTTTGGGGTACACCATGAGAGCTCAAAAGTCGCTAGATATATGTTATATATATATGTGTGTTTTATTTTATTCCCATTGTTATACTATAACTATAGTTTTATCTATCTATGCAAGGGGTATGCCAGTTACATACACATTTCCAGGGAGTAGGTGAAGCATAAAAAGTTGAGAACCACTGGTATAGAGATTTGGAGGAAAGGGTCATTAATTTATTGACAGTAGATTAAATTTTCAGTTTTAATCTTCCAACCAAACCTTTGACTCCCCCTTCCTCCCTTGAAACATTTTCATTGTGTATGTCTGCAAATCCATTAACAATAAACCTCACCTTGGTTCGAGCCCCAGATAAGGCATGGTTGTATGTGTTGTTTTTCTGCTGAGGTCCTGCCATCCTCTCAGATCTTCTACTTTGGCATATAAACTGACAAGCTCCTGTCAGACCTCTGTGGCAAGCAGCTGCTTGAGGGGGTATTTATTATTTTTTATTTGTCATGTATTTAGAAAAATAAAGGAAGTAATTCTCATGTTTCAGTTAAGCAGTGACAACATTATTTTGTATTTCTCAGTAGTTCCTTTAAGAAGAGACTGTGCAAAGTTAAATAGATAACATTTTCAATTTCTTTACTTATATTTATTCATTAGATCCTATTTGAAGTCTATTTCAGAGAAAACTCATTTAATTATTTTGCATGGGCCCTTCTACAGGAAAGCATCGATAAAAATTGTTCAGTGTCATCAAACGACTCAACAAATAATTTCTGTAAATCTGTTTTGATGAAACTGAAAAACTGGAGGCAAAAGAAAATTGTCAAACCCTCCCCAATGCTAAATTCATAAACTCCAGCCCCTCCTCCAAAACGAATAAAAAGCAAATAAAAATTTTGAAAAAGGAATCATCAAAATTAATAACAATTATCAATAACAAAATAAATACATATGTGAAAATAGAATTATTGCTGAAATATTAGAATTACTCAGATACACCTGGTAGTAATTTGTTAGATAGATATAGAGGAAAAATGTCTTCAGTAGAAAAATGTGCCTGTCTTCAGTAGTTTCGATTGTATGGCTTACATACATTAATTTATTATTATTAGTTTTTATTATTAGAATACATACAGTGGCGTCACCCTATTTTTTTATAACTGGGTCACCTATTTGCAATTTTTATTTTATTACACTCTTAAACCACAATTTTTAAGAATCAATAGCAGAAAAAGTAACCACAATTCTCATTGGCCAGGTGGAATCTGAACCCACGACCTCCTGTCAGGTGCTCTGGCCACTGAGCTACCTGCTGCCAAACATGCATCCTCTATTAGTAGCTTTAAGCATTATACCATAGAAGTAGTCATTCGAAATGTAGTTGACTGCAGTTGGTATAGTAATGACTGTAATGGTGTAATAAGGTTGTGGGTTCAGATCCCACCCAGCTAATAACAATTTTTCCTCTATATCTATCTAACAAATTATTACCAGGTGTATCTGAGAAATTCTAATATTTCAGCAATAATTGCATTATATGTATTTATTTTGTTATTAATATTGATGATTCCTTTTTCAATTTTTTATTTGCTTTTTAACAAGTGGATTGATTGAATTGATGCAAACTGCTGGACTATGCTATTGCATACATATATAATAAAAATGATAACATATATTTAATATTTTGCATTTGTACTAAAAATATTTTGAAATAACATTAACATAATGTTAAACGAAATTTATATTTTTCTATAACGAAAAAAAAACAAGTTTTTGGTTGTAATGAAAAATGTAACGAAACATTTTTCATTTCATATGCCAACACTGATTTTTAATAAATGTAATTCTTATATATATATATAGTATGTTCCTGTTCGTGGAGAAAATGTGGTTGGAATTGTAACAATGAAAAGTGTCGAATCAGTGAAAGTTGATGTTGGAAGCAGTGAATCAGCTACTCTAAGTCTGATTGCTTTTGAAGGAGCCACCAAGCGTAATAAACCCCACATAAAGGTAAGATGTAAGGAAAAAGTATTTGAAATAATGTTTACCAAACTATTTGTGAAATAAAAGAAACCTGAAAGCTGTTAAAAAAAATAATGCATTGAACATTATTTATAGCTGTAGAAGCCTTGAAAAATGCTGTTTTGTTCTCTCTTTGTGCTTTTGTAGTTGTACCCCTACCTCTCTGCATCCTGTTGCAAACACCTGGAGGTTTTAAGGACCCTGAACTATGACATCTGCTAACCAGCACTGTCTTATCAAGTTTTATATTTTCATTATGTGCTAAAAATGTATTTAATAAATATAATAATTTATCATCTGATAAAATAATTTTTTCAGACTTCTTTTTTAGTGTAGAATAAACTTATATATACAGGGAGTTTCCAAAAGGTCTAGACAAACTTTGAGAATGCCTTCTCCTGCTAATAGTGATGAAAAACAGTTGCTATGAACATTGTGCCAGAAACATTTACCTTCTATGTTATAACACATTTTGAGAATGTAAGGAAGTCTGTCATAAGGTATGATGTTAGGTAAATTTACATCATTTGCATGTCTGACAGATAGTAGATGCATGTAAATGATGGAAAAAATTCCATCACACTTGGTGAGGTAATTCTGCATAAAGGGAGTCAGCAGTTCTGCCGATCAATTGTTCTAAAGTTACATGTAATAAATCAGTAGTATTGTTATTGCCAGTCCATCCATTATTTGTAACCTTGACTGTGAATTATCAGTTCTCCAATGTTGAAATGGCACACATTCATTTCATTTATGGATGAGCAAAAGGAAAATGCAGTGAAGCTCGTATCTATGGGATAGCTTTTCTGTACTTTTGATGTACAGCAAAGGATATTTTGCAGCCATCTATTGATATCTTTAAAAGACTGGAATGTGGACAGGGTATACCTCACCTGCACATGGAGCCATGACTTTATGTCCCATTTGATGGATGACAGCCTTTCCAAGCCCATCAGTGTCCCCTTCAGTCTGAAAGGGTACACTGATGGGCTTGGAAAGGCTGTCATCCAGGCAGGATAGGGGTTTAGCAGAAATAAATCCCAGTGTTGGCACAGATGAGACTTAACCTGGGAACTGAAGTTTAGGAGCCTGGTGTGCCTACTGATGAGCCATTCCTCACCCCTGATGATTGAAGAGAGCCTGCTGTTCAAATATAGACAGTAGATGAAAGGGTTTGGTTGTTTTACCTCTGAGAGGCACCTTTTTGCACTCAATGGGCTAAATGGCCTGATCACAAGGACCCCGAGGGCTCAGAAAAAGTTGGGGGGGGGGGGAAGAGACTCACTGGACAGCTGTTGGGAGACATGGTAGCCTCCCATCAAGGTCATCCAGTCTGTTCTTTAATGTGCACAGGGTGGTGTCCCTCAAACGAGGCCATGGCTTAACATCCCATCCAATGGATGGTGGCCTTTCCTAGCCCATCAGTGTTCCCTGCTGACCAAGGGTAGGGAGGAGAATTTTACAGAGGTAAATCTCGTTGCTGGGCTAGGCTGGACTCGAACCTGGAAACTGCAGATTGCGAGCCTGTCACATTACTGAATGAGCCACCCCTCCGTCCCAGGAGGTGAAAAAGTAATTCACCTGTGATCCTACCACACAATATATGTTCCCAGGAAGTATCCAACTTCCAATGAATCCAGATCATACAGTGGGAGATAGAATGATGTCAGTGAGTGATTTCCAAAGTACTTGGCATTCCCCATTGACGGTAAAAAGAGTGGTAGTCCAATTCTTGATTTCGCCAAAAGAAAACCATTCTAACATGAAATAGTTGTCCATATGTCACAAACAAACACTTTGTGTAAACAGGAGGAGTGGTGAAAGTAACTTTTGTTACATGACTATTCAAGCTCAATTATCTGCCAAAACAGTCAGGAAATATCCCCAACATTTGCTAATATTAGAGGGTTATGAAAGAGAAGCCTCTAATAACACTAAATAATATTTCTCAACAGAAGGAATGAGTATTGGATATACTAATGCAAAAGTGCTGTTTAGAATGTGCCTTTGTTCTGTAATGAGTTGATCTATCCAGTTTTAGTAGTGGATGTGGAGATATTCAATAAAACGGTCTTCCCTGAAGCATTTGCAAGCTCTAGCTGAGCATGATGACATTTCTGGTTTATTGTAGGGTGTTGTTTGGGAAACTTGATATAATTAATGATCTGCAATGGAAATGTGAATTTGCCATGTTGCAAAAGCTCTGCTACTAATATTTACCATTGACTTTTTGTCACCATCGAGCACTGTCTTTATGGAAGATCTACTTCAGCACTCATGCCTTGCTGTATAGATTCTCCATTACCAGGGCAATTGCCTGATTAAAAAGCCTTTGAGTGTTTAGTTCATTATTGATAATGCTGTGTATGAATGTTCAGATAAACTAGTATCAATAGATAGCCTGATAGCAGTTCTGAACTAAGAATGGACTGCACTGCTGTGATATTATATTACATAACTGACCTACACAAGTGCTTATTTATGTTACAACATTGTGAAGGAGGAAATTGTACTTGCTCAGCTCTGCATTGGTCATTCATTTATTACATATTCATTTCTTTTACCACCTAAGTGTGAGTTCTGTGACACCACTTTAACCATTAAACTTGTTTTAACTGCATGTCCAGCTTTTAACTGTGAATGTCATTTATATTTCAGTCATCATGATTTTGTGTCCAAGCCCCTTACATTCGGACATCTTTTATCTAATGAATCCTTTTTCCTCCTGTCTTTGCCTTTTTATGTTATACTGGTTATTTTACCAGATGGTAATTTTATGGCTTTGTCATTTATACACTGTGCAACCTGAGTCTTCTACACCTGGATTGGTTTTACCTTTTGTATCTTTATATTTATTGCTCTGCACATATATATATATTGTTTTGTATTCTTTATATCTGTTGGTTTTGTCCTTTACCTTTTACTGTATTGACTTTTAACTTTGGTTGAAAGTTCTGTGACTTTTATCTGTTTACTTTTTACTGTATACCATGCATTTGGCACAATGTGGCCTTAGTTGCTGTTGTGCCATTAAACCCCAAACAACCAAACTACTGCATTATGGAAGGCACAAGACAACAAAGTTCCAGATAATGCCACCAATAGCCAGAATATGTAATATACTGAATAATATGTTTTTTAAGTGTGCTACAAAATTGTAGAATTTTTTTTATTCCTGACCAGTCTCTGTATACTATACTAGCACATTTATGTTTAAAGCACTTGGTGTTCATGTTTTTCATCTTACTCTTATATTATATCAAATTCATTTCAAATATATGGTTATGTTACTTTGATATGATGACTTTTTTTTTTGGTAAACACTCAAGATTACACTTCAGTATATGAAGTTCACTTGTGAGCTTGTAAATATTACAAATTTAACACAACTGAATTAAATTGAAAAGTTAATCACTATCTGAGCTTAGTAGCATTTAGTGATTCAAAATAACAGTCCAACCAGTGAGTACAGGGTGATAATTGCCATGAGAATTATGCTTGCTGTTAGCAGGTTCTGAAGATTGCACAAATAGATCATTAAACGCTATGGCTGAGATGTTAGTCACTTCTTTTATAGTAGGTGAAGTAAGTCCTTTATTGTTATACAGATCAAGCAATTATATTTGGACCACCATCAGCTAATATGTTTTAACTTGCCTTCATCAGAAGTTATGAAAGTGATTCTCCAGTTTTTTATATTATATCTGTATATGTTGTTTTCCAGTTATGCTGTATGGTTCAGTATGAGTGACATAGTTGCAGTTGTGTGGGACCGCTCATTTGCCTCAGGTAAGAGTGGGGATGCTTTTTCAATGCCATATTGATTGAGGAGTAGTTTCAATAGGTGAGGTGGGTAGTAAATTTCTTCATTATAGCGTAGGAGGATATAAGTCCCACTATATCAAGGCACCCTTGATAGCAAAAAAAATTACTTTGGGCAAACAAAAGGCCTTGCCAAACTTGTATAAAAAAACATGAAAGGAATATATTTTGAAAGAACAAACTACACCATTGGCAAGAGTAGTTTCTGGTACAGAAACTACCCCACAATTTGGACACCAAATTATTTGTATACCTCCAGTTGGACATTACTAAACGACTGGTTATATTCTAACACCGGCAAGCTTGCTGGAACAAAGAAATTGCCACCCATCCCACCCATGGAAACTGCTTGATCAGCATGTTTCTCAGTTGGGTGCGGGTGTGGAATGCAAAAGCATCCACACCCACACCTGAGTCACATGAGCCAGACCGCAAAATTACAACAGCATCACCTGTACCAAACCATATGGGACATCTGCAAAACAGTACACAAATATATATTTTAACCCTTTTCAGGTCAAGGATGTCTATAGACATTTTTTGCACAACAAATGAAACTTCGATTTTTTTTAATTGCAGTTTGAAAAATTTCTTACATGTATATTTTAAAAATACATAATTCAAGCTTGAAAAATAATATTTTCTTTTTTCATTTGATGCATATTTTATTAAACTACATTATAAATAATTTGATAAAGCCATCTGATTGCCATATTTTAGAAGCACTATACAGGTATTGCTGATTTGTTTGTTAATATTGCTCTGTATAAAGCAATCACCTGATTTAAGCTAACAAGTTTGATTTGAACTATTACCAACATATTTTTCCTTAAATTTTTGAAAATCTCTTAAAAATTAACAAAAACTGCTATTTTTAAAAATGGATGATTTTGTAAGTAATTATGAAATATGTACCTATTTTTTCGGTATTACACTGTAAAAAGTGTTACTAAAATTAATATGTTACTACAATGTTCATATTTTTTACTTCAATAAAATTCAGATTTAAATTCTCTTTAATTTGGTATATAAACATGACCTATTTCTATTGATTAGTTATTTATTAAAAATAGTTTAAATATGACTTGTTTATTGAACTCTATAACAAGCCTGGACTTTTCTCAAAGTATGGTACAGAGAAAAAAATTGCAAAATGGAAGAAATGTGTACTTTAAACAAGAATTTTTTTTTGTTATTCAAAAATAGCCTTTTCTATTCATTTGCATTATAATCATTTCTGTCTATTAGTGTTTTTTAAATAAATTTTATTTATGTTGCCAGATGCATTTTTTTACTTACTGACTAAAAAAGTCCTATTAAAATAAAGCTAGTTGTCTTTTTTGGTAAATATTTTATTTTCAGAAGACCAGAATTAAATGCTGGTTAATGCCATAATTCCTTTCATTAGTTATTTGGCAGAAAAGTTCCTGGGAAGAGTTAAAATCCAAAACATGTTAAGTGATGGTGGTCCAAACATAACTGTATGATCTTTGTAACAAGAAAGGACTTCGCCTACTACACAATAAAAGATATTTGGCATCTCAACTACATCCTTCAATGATCAATCTGTGTAAGTCTCATGGCAATTACCATCCTGTACTCACTGGTTGAACTGTAATTTTGAATCACAAAATGTTATTAAGCAGCTTGAATAGTTATTAACTTTTTAATATGAAGTTTCACTTGGTAAGGCTTTCATTAAATTATTGATACTTACTTAAACTTGCATTTAAAATACTTCAGCAAACAAAATGCAATAATTTTGATGACCAGTAAACCAAACAGGCTGATTCAAATATTTGAAACCAGCATTTGAATATATTAATATTTTTGGCAAGTTTTTTTTTCCTTTGAACTAGCTATGTGAATGTTTCAGAAAATTAATATTATTGTCAGAAAATTAATATTATTGTTTTGATATTATGACAGTTTAGTAATACATTGAATTATTATTGGGAAAGCTGATATAACTAAATATAACCACAGCTGTTTTCACTTTGTGATATAGTGTCTTTCATTGCTTTAATTGAAATAAGTTGAATGGATTTGCACATTAGATTTTAAAAAGTAATTTGTTAGCAATTTTCCAATCTCATTTGATTTTTCCTATAGTATTCAAATAGTTCTTAAATCATTAGTTTATACTATTGTCATAATTTTTAGTAGTTTATGGTAAAAAATAAATTTTATTTTCTTGATGTTTTTGTGTCTTAATGGCATGATCAGTCATCATTTATGGTTAGTGAGAGTGCTGCTAAAAGCAGCAAACTCATTGACCATAAATAACTGGACTGATCATGCAATTAATGAAATTATGGACCATTAATGACCATAAATGACATGTTGTACCTTAGAATTGCATGTTACATTCAGATTAAAATACTACTATATTTTTTGTTGTTGGTCAGTTGACTAAGCTGTCTTTTGACCATTGTTTTATTATTGTTTTGTGCATTAAAAACTTACTGTTCTGTGTATTGAAAAAGGGTTTTTTTTTCAATGATGTTTTCTTTGTTCATAATTAATTGCCCAAAAGGGCAATAATAAGCTCTATAATTATTTTCTTCTGTTGAAAATATATGCAGGTAGGGGATTTGGTGTTTGCAAAGATTTTAGTTGCATGCAAAGATATGGAGCCAGAGGTGGTATGTGTGGACAGCTATGGGAAAAGTGCTGGTCTTGGAATATTACCTGAAGGAGGCTTTATGTTCACTGTACCTCTTGAAATTACAAGAAAGTGAGTAATCCAATATTATTTATTATGGATGTGAATTGTTAATACATGAAACCCTTGTTAAATACAGGTTTATGTTCCTTGAAAAGGTCATGTTTACAAGACTAGAATCTGCAAATCCAATACTTTATGGAGAAATTAAAATGCAGTATGTAGTCACAAAGTACACTCAAACTTTGTTACACTGCCATCCTTTGTCAATATGCTTAATTGGTGGAAAGTGAGGGTTGTGGTTTAAAAGCATACATGTGTACCAGATCTCTGATTTTTTTAATAAAAGAAATGAAAACAATAATTTCAGTCATGAAAGATATGATAAAGTTCATAAGGGCCTAAAACAGTCATAAATTTTCTGTTGAGTTAATTTTATCCTGTTCTTTGTCAAGTACGACAACAGCATCCATATTGTTTTATCAGTTACACTTTGTTCTTAAAAAATAATAATAAAATTAAATTAAAAAAGGTTAAAATATTTACAGGATTTCTTTAGTTTTCCTGCACAAAATTGCTTCTTTTTTCATGTATAAATTCATCATCAGCAGCAGCTTCACTGATAGGGGCATCAATGGTTTTAGACTATGACATGCTAATTATGTTCGCATCTATTTCTTCGAATGCTTGTTCATCATTGTCAAATCTCTAAATTCAATAGATATATGAGAATAAAATGCGTTTCAGCTTCTTCAAAAGTCAATTGAAATAAATTGTGAGCATGATCAGCTGCATCTGAGAGTAGTATTAATCAATTTTTCTTTACCCAGCCCCATGTGTTTCCAACAATTTTCAATTGTTCTCAACTTACTAAGTCTTTTGCTTTTTTGATAAATTAAATTGCATCCCTTAACAGTTTTTTTTATGTCTGTTTATAATATGCTTTAAAAGTGCATTATATTATTTCTTTAACTAAAATTGTTCACAATGTGCTTCATCAAGGGGCTGCAATTTTCCTATAGCATTAGGAGGTAAAAATGCTAACCTAACAGCTGTTTTATGGCATTTTACTAATCAGCTATTTTATGGCATGGACATTGTCTAAAACTAAGAGAGCCTTTCTTTTTTTCTCATTGCATGTTAAATTTTAATTTTTACAGCCAGTCCTGGAACCAGGGTCATCTTAAGGCATAATCGAGTGGTGCAGCTGCACAGGGTGCCAAATTTATGGGGTACACTTCTGCACCCCAAATTCATCGATTTATTGTGGTCCTAAGTTGAATGGGATGCACCAAAAATCTTGCACAGGGCATTGATAGGCCTGGAACCCTAGTTTGTCATCCTTAACTTTTTATTGAATGGATAGTTCACATAAAGTTCAGGATGAAAATTCTTGAAGCAATGTATGTTTTTACATTTCCCTATCATGTCAGTTACTTGTTTATATGTGCTATCAGTATTAACACAGTGAACTGTCCTGATTCTAACTTTAATCTTTTTGCATTGTTTCTCATTTTTGTTCCAAACTGATTTATTGAGTATCATCCTATAAAACAAACCAGATTCATCCATGTTATGCACATCATTTAATTCATAGTTGAACATGATTTCTAAAAGTTTTTTCTTCCTTCATCCACTGAACTTTCAAAGGTTTCAGCTGTTTCACCATGTCATATTCTGAGTGATAATCTGTGAAGATTTTTAAAACTTTGGAGCCAACCGTTATTTTAGCTGAATCTCTTAATTTAGTATTCTTCCAAACTGTCTTGCATTTTCACAAATGACTTCATGAGCAATAACTCCATGCTTTGCATTTATTTGGTCAGTTCGTAAAACAAGAACATTGTGTAGATTTTCATGCTTTCCATATTAAGTTTTTAACTGAGTGCAGTTGTCTTTCAGATTCCAATCATTTATGCTTATTGCTCAATGTGTCTTCTGCTGTTCTTCTGCTTATTGACTTTTCCAAAAAATTTGAAAAGTTATTTGCTTTTGATTGATGGCTAGATCTAGAGTTACACTTTTTGAATTCACATATTAAATTTTATTATGAACATCTAATAATATTTTTCCCATTTTTGGGATGCTTTAAAATGAAAATTGAAAAATACACACAACAAGCAATATCTGATCAGTGACTGATTGCATCATCGATATGCTTAAGGTTTATTTTCTACTTTTTAGGGCGCATATAGGAAGATAGGTATTTTTTAATTGTTTTAAATATTTTTTCTTTGTCACTAAAAACACCTACATTCAGAAACTTTCATTTAATATATGACTCTTAAACATTAACCTTCTCTTTTCCTCCTCTTTTTTTGAGCCCTGTCTGAAATATGTCTGGATGTCATAAGCTTTAATTTGAGATATAACTTGTTACGGTCGACCCCCATAAAATTTTTAAGTAGTTTATGATGGTCATCATATAAGCTCTCATTTGACAACTAACTCATAACTGTAGGCCCTCATATTCAGGAGATATAATAGGAAAACGACTTTCACATTTCACATTTTTTTGGGGGGTGGGAAGAAAGAAGGGGGTAGATTTTTATTACCCACAACACTCCCCACATCACAAACTTTCATTTGATGTAAAAAAGTTACCTTTTCCCATTTTTTAGGGGAAGAGAAAGCATGGGGGACAGTTTTTTATATCCTATGACACTCCCTGCATCATGAGCTTTCATTTTTGATGTATGGCTTGTTGCTTTTGTGTTCTGGAGATATAGTGTAACAATAGTTTTCACATTTCCCTGTTTTAGGGGAGAAGAAAGAATAGGGGTCAATTTTTTTATAGCCTATGACACTCCCTACAATCTTTCATTTGACACATAAATCATTTTGTTTCTCCATCAAGTTTGAAAGATATGGTGGAACAACTGTTTTGATAAACACACAAACTGACATGTGGTGAGCAAAAAGCAATAGGAAGATAGGTAAAAATATTTCAACAGAGGAAAAAGGCCAGGGGACCTGGAGCTAATATTGGTAAAGCATTAGATTTCATTTGCGACAGACTGCAGAATGATTTATAACTTCCTGCTTTGATATTCTCTGCCTTTCTACCTTTGCCCCTTGCCATTGCATGACATGGTTAGTTTTTCTAAAAAAATTCCCTTAAAAAATTCTAAATTTTTCTTCTGGCCTCCTTTGGACTGCTCTCTGCATTTGTGTCCCTTCACTACCATTGTGTATCATTACTTTGCATGATTGCTGTATTATGTTGCTTGGTGTCAACACTACATTGCATGATGGTTGCATTATATCACATCAATTTTTTTGGCTTCATTTTTTGACAGTTGGGCTTGGCCAAGATATTGTCCCTATTTTTACCCTCGAACAGGAATAGGGGTCTTATGAGACCTAATATTCTTTCAACTGATGCTTCATTCATTCATTCAATATGGTGAAACTTAAATTTTGCAATTCATAAAAATGAATATGCTTGCACACTGAACTGATGTGGACCATGAGTATTCAAATTATGATTGCTATAAAAAAATATGTGGCTGTAATTACCACTTATTTTCTTTCCTGTCAGCTTGGCATTAACTTCACTAGCAATTTGATTTGAATATGTCACAAAGACCACATAAATGATTATGTATGATTAAAATTAATGAAAGTTCTCTGTCATTGAGCAATAAAATTTTGAAGTTTTTCCTTCAAAGTATTTGCATAGTAAAAGTTTTCAGAAGCAAACTCAGAAGTCTTTCAAGTAGGACTTCGGTTTCAGAACCCCAACACTTTGAGAGTTAAAGGATATAGGGGAACTCATTCACACAGCCTTCTCTACACATCTTGCAACTGTTCTTTTGTTTTTCCTGACAGTTCATGAAACAATGGCCCAGCTATCATTTCCAAATACCATCTTGCTGTTAAAGATAAGTAACAGTTGTGGTCCTGGGACAACCATGTTTTGGTGTAGGACTAACCTCTCTTGTTTCTTGAAACTGCTTCGAAAATCTCAACAGAACATTTTACATTTAAGGCCCTGGATATCTCAGTCTGTAATTGACGTGCTTTTATCCTACTTACTATTTTCTACCATATACAATTACAATTTAAAAGACCTTGTTCAGAAAATAATTAAAGTAACTGAAAGTTCTTTGTTGTTGAACAGTAAAATTTTGAAGTTTTTCCTTCAAATTATTTGCATATTAAAAATTTTTCAGGGACAAACTCAAAAGCTTTTTGGAGTAAGGATAGCACTGTCTTCAGTGAAGTGACACTATATAGTAGCATTAAGGCTGTTAAGAACTTCTTTCCACAGGAAGGATGATTCTAGTGTCTCGGTTGCAGGTGGGGACAGATGAGGTCGTTATTTCAATAGGCTCACAGACGATGGTTCCTTAGTAAGTGGCAGCAAATGCAAGTGATGTGGTGTGCTCCCAGTCTATGGTAGCTGTGTGTTGTATTTCCAGCTTGGCATTAGTCATTAGTTGTTTTGGCTGACATCAGTCTGATGCTCTGAGAACCTCTCCTGTAGAGAACATATGGTTTTTCCGATATAATAAACAATGGAATTATCTGGCAATTTTTGAAAGAGGCTAAATTTGTTTCTGTCCCCTTTTTATAATTTTCTGCAGATTTTAAGCTGGACAGAGAATAATGTTTTTTGTGGGGAGGGGGATCTGTGAATTATTTGCACAGGACAGGAACATAAGGTATGGATCTGGCAAAGGTTGTTTGCTTGGGAGTTGGTGATTGGGAGAAAAGCTGAATCTGTTCTGTTGGCAATTCCATACCTATTGATTAAGCTTTTCTATTGTTTTTTGGTGTAACCATGGGATGCATCAATGGATTGAATGTTTTGAATTTCTTTTTTAAAGAAAAACTTGTTTGATGATACGGTGAAGACCCTAGGGATGAGAACAGAAGGTTGCAATTTCATACGCCTGTGGGATGCATGAGTCTGCATGTATGATGAAGGGTACATAGGTAGGCTTTCAGTATCTTAATGGTGTCAAGGCTCCTGCATTATCTTTTTGGATAAAAACATCTAAATAGGGGATGGTATTGCTGTTTTCCTCCTCCTTTGTGAAATGTATTGTAGAGTAGATATTGTTTACTCTCTTAATAAGGCAGTTTAATTGCTGCCATTCCATATTAAAAATATATATCATCAACAAAGCAACACCAGAAGACAGGTAAAGATTGCTGCTGAGTTGAATAATTTTGTTTAAAGGTCTTGAAGGACAGTCTCAGACAGGATGCTGGAAATAGATGATCCCATTTGGGCTCTTGAATCCTGCTTGCAGATTTTGTTACCAAACTGGAAATAATTATTTTTGGTGACTAGTTTTAGTGCTTCATGAAAAGAAGTGTTTTGCACTTCAATGATTTATGTGTGAAATAACATAATATCATCAAAAACTGGAGTGGATGGGAATAAGAAGACTATATTAAGTGTGACTAATTTGCTGTTGGGAAGAATAGACAGATCCTTGAGTCTGTTGAGAAATTCCCCACAGATTTAATGGAAAAATGGGTGCTCACAAATGAAGCTAGATAAAAATTTGGAAAGGGTCTTTTCTAGAAAGAACGTTGGGGATGATCTTTTGCACACTAAGGGCTGAATGGGGTGATTATCTTAGTGCATTTTGAACTGGGTGAACATTCACAGTGCCTGACAGTTGGATGGCACAGCACTCTTCTTACTCCGAAAAGCTTCTGAATTTTCCCCTGAAAAGTTTTTAATAGGCAAATAGTTTGGAGGAAAAACTTCAAAATTTTATTGCTCAACCGCAAAGAACTTTCAGTTATTTTAATTATTTTCTGAGCAATGTCTTTTTAATTGTGATTGTGTATGGTAGACAACAATAGGTAGGATCAAAGCATGTCAATCCCACACTGAGGTATCCAGGGCCTTAAATGTAAAATGTTCTGTTAATGCTTTAGAAACAGCTTGAAGAAGAAGCAGAAAAAAAAATTTAAAGTGAAATTTTTTCATATTTTTTTGCAAAAATTGCAAAATTTACTATATATTTGAAATACCCATTTTCCAAAAGACCCATTTCCTCGTATGTGAAACACCCCCAGAACACCACAGAGCCTCCTCCAGCTTGAACAGAACCTTGCACACAGTCAGCATGGAATGCTTCATGCTCCTTACGATGTACTCGTCACCTCACATCATTTAAGTACAAGCAAAAACATGACTCATTCCACCAGATCACATGCTTCCAAGAGTCGACAGCCCAGTCTTTGTGGTGCTGCAGCCTTGTGCAGAGCTGTTAACATGGGTCTCTTCCACGCTACTCTGCTCCAGATATCCATGGTATGCAATTCCCTTCCGAGTGTTCATTTGGAAACAGCTTGTTGTAGGCCTGCATTGACTGACTGGAGCAATTTCTGCCTTCTGCCACAGTTCTGACAACGATTAGCTGTTGACTGTGATGTACATCACTGCTGGAAGACCCTTTGGACAGTACGGTTTGACACACCTGCAGAGGCAGCAACTTCTTGTACACTATGCCTTTTGGCTCGGCCAAATGCAATAACACCTGTTTGTCACTCATTCACTTCTTTGGTGCGACCCATGTTTCATGAGCGACTAACACACACATGGCACACAACCACTTCTTGCCACTGCATGAAACCCATAGTGCAAGGCACAGATATTTGTAGGACACTTTTATTACTAGTATGCCCTCTGTTGCTCTCAAATGGACATAACCCTATTATGGCGGGAGATTACTAATTTTTTGGTCCGGTGAGATTAATTTCAACTGAAACTGAAAAATATATAGTACTAAAAATATGTAAAGAACTATGAAAAAAAAATTAAACATTTCAGGGCATATAAAGTTTAGCATTGAAGTTGAGTAGAATTTTTTTCATTCCAACAAACCATTTACAGATTAAGTTGCATAATGCTATGGAAAAGTTGTATTTTGAAAGGGCAGCAAAAGTTTCATTGAAAAATTGCAATTTTTTAATGCTGGTTATGATCTTATTTTCATTTTGATTAAAATTAGCACCCAGAGAAATGTCCTTTTAAGATATGAGTTTTCGAATGTAGTTGCATTATCTATTGTTATTTGAGAGAGCTGTTTCGAGGCCAGCAATTTCTAATGTAAAACCTAATATATTAGGGTTTCGAAGTATGCGAGGGTTAGGTTCCTGGTACCTCAACATAAGTGCAAATTCACATAAGTTGGGGTTCTTCTATAGAAAACTATTGCATGTATATGTGCTAAAGTAAAATTACACAAACTCTTATAAACCATGTACATGTATATATATAAACTTTATTTGTGTGAATAAAAGGTACATAAATCTTAAAGTATAAATTTTGTAAAATTGTGTGTTTGAACACTATAATTTTCTATTCCTGTTCCTCTTGCTGATCAATAAATAGAAGGCCATCATGATCGACTTTGACTTGACCACCAAAACAGGTGTTTTGGTGGGTGATTCCACAACTTTTTTTTTTGCAGGAGACAAAACAGATAGGATAAGGAAGCTCTTTATGGTAATATGGTGGGAGGCTGCATGATTGTAGAGGATGGAGAGATGGTGTTCTTTGCGGAACTTTCTTGAACAATATGGTGATATAACTTGATGATTGTGATGCTTCTTGTGCTGGAGTTTTTTGAACATCTCTCTAACTGGAAGAAACATCTATTCACTTCCTTAGGGGGTCCTTAAACTCCTTTTCATTGAAGGATTATACTCCTTCACTTTGTTAGTTAGTTGCTTAAAGAGTTGAAAGTCTTTGCTGAACTTATTGAGGTCCAACAATGTCTGCTCGATCTCTTCTTCCTCATCTAATTTATCCCCTGCACTCTTGACAAGTTCTTGTAGGTCTTCTGTTAGTTCATCCCCATCACCATTCATTAAAGATGTAATCCGATGTAAGAGTTCCAGAAAGTACAAGCCACAGGATTGGATAAATATTATTTCTCTCAGTTGTAGAATCAGTGATTCCATAAGGTAAGTTTCTTCAAGGTGTAAACTAGATATTACACTATGATAAGGCTCACTTAAAAGAACTCAATGAAATTGTTTTATTGTCAGTACTTATTGGAACCACCTTTGATGATGATTAATGTGCTCCCTGAGACATTATGTGACTAATTTTTTATAATGGTAAACTTATTTAAGTTGAATAAAATCTTGGCAATGAGCTGAAACATTATAAATCTTAAAAATGAATTTACAGCATATTGTTTTTAAAAAAGACAAATGAAAAATAATAAATATTCCCACAAGCAGCTACTGACCACAGAAGTCTGACAGGAGCCTGTGAGTTTACATGCCATAGTAGAAGATCTGTGTGGAAGGTGAGACCTCAACAGAAAGAGAACACAAAACCCATGCCTTACCAGGGCTCGAACCCAGGTTTCTTTGATCAGCAAACAAGCATACTAATCACTGCCAACTTTAATATATGTTAAAGAACAGCCATAGTAGCATTAAGTGAACTGTGTCAACAATCACTTTGTCAAGCTGTCAGGATCACTCTGATGATACACTCATTAGAGCAGTGTAATACACACAGTGATCTGTTGACACACTTCACGTAATGCTACCAGAGTTGTTTTCAATGTACATATATTAATGTTACCATTCAATAGCAGTATTCTTTAAATGCCCAGTTCATGGGATTGCCAAATTTGACATGTTTGATTCTGCTGATTGTTGATGATGCTTTGGGTGTATTGTTGATAATCATGGGATTAACTAAGATCATCATCTTACTAGACCAACATTCTTTCCACTAGACTAAAGAACTAGTCATTTTAACCAGTAAGAGACAGATGTTAAGTGTTACAGTACCAAATATCCACTATAGTGTTTGTGATTTCTGTCTGTGTAAACAGTAAGTTTTCTTATACAGGGTGGTTCATAAAGTTCTTCTCTAGGGGCAGTAACCTGGGACCAATCTATCCCACATGTGTAGAAGCAATGGATGCATGCAGAAAATTGAGGATGCTCTTCCTAAAAAGCATAGTTGCAACACTCCTGGTAGTGAAGGGCAGAACTCAACAATTTTGGAAATGTTGCAAATATCAAAATTTCAATGAAAGAGTTGTAGAACAACAGTGATTACATGAAAAGATATCACTGCTGCTAGTGAACTAAAATTAAGGACTGTTGAGAATTCCAACAAAAAAAATCATTCAGAAGATGTTTCTAATTCTTCAACAGCCTGGTGTATGGCAAGCAGTGTTGTATATCCACTAAATAAAGTTACTTCATGCCTAAATGGTATCCCATCCAATGACAGGGTGCTGTTTACACTGTATGTTGCAATATGCAAATGGCTGTGCCTTCATTTGGGTGATGCAATTAGATTATGCAGTTCTAATTGCATCACCCAAATGAAGGCACATAGAAGTGCCTGTAAAACCCCTCATCACCTTTCTGATTGAAGCATTAGTTGTTGTTCAACTGGGAGCAAGCATTATGCCTGCATACTCATATGGCAAGTATTGCAAGATTCTGTTTCCATTTGGAGAGTATCAACTGAGTACCCATTCTGCTGCATGACTATTTGCCATGAGATATTTTCAAGTTCATCATCCCACATATCAGTCATTTGGAATGCCATAGCATGGCTTCATGAAATGGGAAGTGCATCAGATTGGCAGCATATGGGCCAACCACACCATGAGGGCATGGATGACTAGCTTGCAGGTTAGGCTATCCCCACATTGTTGCCCAAGAATTTATCTTATGTGTGCTCATTCATGCGCAAGTTTTGTGCATCCTCCACCAACAATATCATCTCTACTGCATCTTTCAACATCTACACTGCAAGATGGTGATTATGGGAAAAAGATGGAGGAAGGTGCAGATATTTACAGATAACACATCTGCAATCTAGGTTAACTGTATATACACCTGCATTTCACATGGGACACCAACTATCAAGTTTAATGATCCATGAATGTATGGTGTTACATGTGGGGCAATTGCATTGTCAGTCACTACTTTTGAAATGGTAATCTGACTGGTGACTGATTTGTGGACATATACATTGGAGACCAGTGATGTTGCCATTCTAAATACAATGCATCAGAATGTTGTGTGATACATTGTTTGTATGACATATTTTCAGTGAATTGGTGCTATTCTACAATTTTGCCCTTTAGAAATTTGGTGCTACTGTGATGTTTTCAAATTTTTACTAAGTTCCACACTTTGCCAGCAGGTATGTTTCAACCATGCTGTTCAGGAAGAACACCCTCACTCCCCTTTCCTGTACATCAGTTCTACATATGTTGGATCAGTTGGTTCAAAGTTATCACTGAGGAGGACTTTATGTGCTACTGTATACATTCTTCATATGTAAAATAGGTTTTCCTCAGTGCATATTGTTTCACAAAGGGCACACTTTGAAATGTATTAAAGTATTACTCTGCATGTTAGAATTAAAACCAAAATGAACACAACAGAATGAAATGTCATCCCAGTATTTTTTTTTTTTTCAGATTGCTTTCTCCACGTATGTTAATTCTCAAACAGTTAGGTAAAAATATTACATATGAAATTGCTGTAGGCTTAAATGGACGAGTATGGGTACGGGCCAAAACAGTGGAACAGACTCTTGTATTGTGCCAAGCCATCAGTGTTATTGAGCATGCAACAGAAGAGGAAGCAGAATCTATGTGTGAGACTATGTTTGAATGCATTACTATATCTTGAACTTTGAAAAATGTATTTGTAAATATGAAAAGCTTTATTAAATGGATTTTTTAAAGTTGTTTTTAATTGGAATCATTTGAAGTGGATAATAAAATGAAATTGGTGTTCAAATATTTGAAAACATTTTTATGTCTTATATAAGACTTTCAATGATAGTGTATGTTGTGCTGAAGATTATTTCAAACAGTCATTGTGAACTGCATTAGGTTTTTAAATTATAGAATAATATCTTTAGCTTGCTTATCATGTTTTTCCATGTGTCAGTTTGTAAAGCTAGAATACTGTCATATATTTATAGATCATTGTATATTATAGATAACAGATTAACTTCATAAGGAAAAAAAACACTTGTTTATAGCAGTTGCTTAAGATGTACATATATTTATGTGGGAACTTGCAACAAAATTTTTTAGTGATGCTTTTGGTTTCAAATCTTGAATAGTCTCAACATAGTTGCCTTTTTAAGATTTATATCTTTCAGTCATCATATTCATGATTGTCATATTGAACCTGTCCTTATCTACAGAGTTCTTGAATTGTTTAACAGTTGTTTTTTTAAGATGGCTAAAATAGCACCATTTACTTAATAACCTTTAGAGTGCTAGGATCAATTAGATTGATGGTAGAAAACTTAGTATAAATTGCCAAGATTGATCAGACTGATCCTCTGTATTTCGTACATAATTTCTTTTTAAATAAGAGATGGTATGAATGGATAGACTAGAATCGAAACTATTATCAACCTCAAGAAAAATTTCAAAGGCCACATACAAAAGGTGTACTTCAACTGGCATTCAAAGAGTTAGATAAAAAAAAATAAACAAAATTAAACACTACAATAATGTAACTAAAAGTATGTATTTAAAATGTTGCAATAGTTGTGATTTGTAAAGTTTAGCAACAAAAATATGTTACTAGATTTCACCAAAACTAGATTAAATTTTAAAAATAGAAATCTCATATTTAAATTAATCTGTGTATTTATTCATCTCATAATAAATGTTTTGTATAGCTTTTGGTGTTTTGCAAACTTCAACGTAGAGATGTACACCAAAGAGCCAAAACATTATGACTACCTGCCTAATATGATGTTAGTCCTCCACGTTCCGTCAAAACAGCTCTAACCCTGCAAGACATGGATACTATAAGATTTCTAAAGGTGTCTTGTGATATCTGGTGCCAACACGTTATCAGCAGATCCTTTAACTCTTGTAAGTTACGTGGTTGAGCTGCCACGGATCACATATGCTGTTCCAACAGAAACCACAAATGCTCGATTGGATTGATGTCTGGAGAATTTGGAGGCCAGGGCAATATCTGGAAGTCTTCCTCATGTTCCACAAGCCATTCTTGAACAATCCTGGCAGTGTGGCATGGTGCATTATTCTGCTGAAAGAAGGCACTACTAAAGGGATATACCATTGCCATGAAAGGATGTACCTGGTTAGCAATAATGTTTAGGCAGGTGGTAGAAGTCATAGTTTCCTGCACATGAATGACTGGACCCAGCAGACATTGCCCAAAGCATTACACTTCTTCTATCGGCTTGTTTTCATCCCATGGTGCATCTGGTGCCAACACTTCCCCAGGTAATGCACACATACCCAGCCATCTATGTGGTGCAACAGGAAACGAGATTCATTGGAACAGATGCCCTTCCAATCATTCAAGGTCCAGTTTTGATGCTCCTGTGCCCATTGTAGGCGCTTTCGATGGTGTATCGAGGTTAGCATGGGCACTCGGAGCAGCTTGTGACTATGAAGCCCCATCTTCAGCAGGGTTCGATATACTGTGTGTTTTGTCACATTACTCTGTCACCAGCCTCTTATTAAAAAAAAATACGCCTTGTGACCATAACCATAACAAGCCTTTCTTGTACTCTGTGCAAAGTTTTCTTTTTGGGGCCCCTAATTTTTAATACTGGTTTACAAGGTTTTTATAACATGAGCAATTGTAGCTGCCTTTAACTATTTTTCAGGTGCTGATTTCAGATCTGTCCTTAAAAAATGGCTAGCACATCACATTTTTATGTTAATTGGTCATTTGGACTCCTATTAAGATCTTCCTATACCGGTCCTGCCATCCTCTCAGACCTACTATGGCATGTAAACTGACAGGCTCCTGTCAGACCTCTGTGGCAAGCAGCTGCTTGAGGGGGTATTTATTTATTTTTTTTATACCAATAACTCCAGGCAACTGGGGAGGATACTAGATATTTTACTTTTTGTGGCTGGCAAACACTGATTGCAAAGTGGGAGAAAACAGGTAACAATAACTTAACCTCAGATCGCCATTCTTATTATTTTCATTGTAGGAGAACACGTGCTGTACATTGAAGAGTGAATTTTTGCGTTTAAATGGCACAAAGACAGTGTCACAGATGTGTTAATGTGCCAGATGTTTGGTTATGTGTGTGGAAATTATATTTTAAAATCCCAGGGTCGTTCTTTGACAAAGATTGTGAAGAAAGCCTATAACTTGCATTTTGGATGCCATGTTGGAGATCAGGACAATGCATTGGGCTCCACATGTGTGCTGCATTTCGTGCTTTGTTGACCTGAGTGAATGGTTGAAAGGTAAGATAAAATCCATCCCTTTTGCAGTTCCAGTGGTTTGGCGTGAGCCTACTAGTCACTTGCATGATTGCTATTTTTGTTTAACTAAAATGTTGAGCTTTTCAAAAAAGAACAAAAGCAAAATACATATCCAAATGTGCCTTCAGCCATAAGGCCAGTTCCTCATGGAGAAGATCTTCATGTACCAACCCCTCCAACCAACTGGAAGGAGATGGATTCACATCCATCAGAGGAAGACTTTGAGAGACATACAGATCTTGATCCCACATACACCCCTAAAAAGTTAGATGAGCCTCATCTGATTCAGAAAAATGATCTTGTTCGAGACCTAGGACTTTCCAAAGAAGCTGAGATTTTAGGTTCAAGAGTGGAATCTTCTGGTCATGGGTACCCAAGTTTCTTGAGAAAGAGAAATTTGGCTTTATCTGTTTATTACGAGATGCAAGATGGTTTGTGTTTCTGCACAGATATTTCAGTGCTGATGGAAGAAATTGGAACTGACGACCCTAAGGAATGGCATCTATTTATAGATTCGTCAAATTCAACTTAAAAGCTGTCCACTTGTATAGAGAACTAAAAACCTTCCATCCCAGTGACACGCTGTGGGAATGAAGGAAACATGAAAGCATAAAAAAAAAACTATAAAATATGAACCTATAAAATATGACCAGTTTAAGTGTACAATATGTGGTGACCTAAAAGTCATATCTCTCTTGCTCCAGGCTTCACAATATTTTTCTGTTTTCTGTGTGGAACAGTAGGGCTAGAAAGGAACATTGCAAAACAAAAGACTGGCCCAAAACATGTTTTTATACCTCGAAAGAAATCCTCCAAAACTAAGTGATGCCAAACTCAAAGAAAGAAGGGATCTTTGTTGGTCCTCAGATCAGGAAGCTACTGAATGATACTCTCTTCGAAGAAAAACTGAATACGAAGGAATGCGCTGCATGGAAATCCTTCACATCTGTGGTCCAGGGTTTTCTGGGGAATCACAAAGAGGAAAACTACCATCAGTTCATTCAAGAACTTCTCAAAAACTGAAAATCTTGGCTGCCGAATGTCTGAAGATCCATTTTTATCAATCACATCGCGACTTCTTTCCCAAGAACTTAGGAGCCTGTCAGTGATGAGCAAGGGGAAATATTTCACCAAGATATCCGAACCATGGAGGAGAGTTACCAAAGTAGGTGGGACCCAGCAATGATGGGTGACTACTGCTGGTTCTTGCAGAAGGAAGATACCTCAGCACATAAAAGACAAAAATGAACTTCTTGTAAGTATAAAAGATCCTTAACGTGTTTTCTTATTTTTCGTTACATTTCATTTTCTACTTTAGATTCAGTGGTCAATAACTATGATGTTTCTAATATTTTTCACTGTAAACATTTAATTAATTAATGAGTTTTAAGTTGCAATTTCATAAAATAGTCACATTATTTTCATTTCCCAGATATGCGTATTCATTGAAATTTGAAATACATAAATCCATAATTTAAAAAACTTTACAGTGCTGCTTTACGTGCTGCAGATTTTTCACAGCCATATTTGAATGCAGCACTCCAAAATTAGTTAAAAACATCCCTTTGAATGTTACAAAAAAAAAGTCGGTCCCCGTCTTGGGCTTATTAGCAGAGCCATAACTAATTTATTTTTATATGAAATTAACTAATTTTTATATTTCTTTTATAATTACAGTCGGAGAAAAAATAATTATCTTATTAATTTATCAATTGTTGCTTTCTAAATATTTATTCTCTCTGAATAGAATGGAAGTGCTGCTAGATCATTATGGCCTATTGATCTAGTTACCTGTAGCTTTTTAACCTATCTTCATATTGCTTTTCATTTGTCGGTTTGTCAGTATGTGGATTTGTCAAAATAGTTGTTCCACAATATCTTTTGAATGTGATGGACAAACTTCATGATTTATGTGTCAAATGAAAGTTTATGATGTGTGGAGTAACGTAATATATAAAAAAATTAATCCCATGCTTTCTTCACCTCCTAAAAGAGGTGAAATATGAAAATGATTGTTCCTCTGTCTCCAGAATGCTAGTACCGAAAGTAGTAAGCAATCAAATGAAAGCTTGTGACATGGGAAATGCTACAGATTAAAAAAATTTCACCTCACTAAAAAAAAAGGAAGTATGAAAACGATTATTCTGCTGTATCCTTGGAACTCGAGAGCCAAAAGTAACAAGCTATGTGTCAAATGAGAGCTTGTGACATGGGAAATGTTAAAAGTTAAAACAAAAATCCTATACATAGGAATATTGTTGAAAATCTTAATAGGTAGGCTTTGAATTTGTTATATAATTAGATATAGGTAGTTCTATCTTGTATTTTTTAGGTTTTTTTTTTTAACTGGCATAGGGAGGACTCCTATACACAGGCCACAACTTAGTGCCCGACCCAATGGGCATCAGCCTTTCTAAGCCCATCAGTGTTTCCTTTCTGACAGGCCAAAATGTGGATTACTGGAGAAAATATCAGGCAAACACAGGTGCGATTAAAACCTGAGAACTTCAGATTAAGAATCTAGAGCTACCGACTGAGCCAATCTCTTTCACGCTGAGATAAAAAAGTAAGCAATGTCTGATATAAAAAAGAGAATGTATTGGTTTTGCCATGTGAACTGCGAGCATAACAAAAAATTAGGAAATAGACGATTAAAAAAATTAAGAAATATCCGTTCAGGAAAAGGAATAAGCCAAAGATTGATGGATAGTATTGAATAGGATCTTAGAATTGGCTTCCAGTGGCAGTGCTTTTTAGGATAGATGTGTTTGGATAATTAATCTGGGTGAACCTCTAAAGCTTTGTGACTATATGAGGATTAAATATAATGATCCCTTTAGTCCAGTGGTCTTCAATGTGGACGTTTTAGGGATTTTAGTGGACTTAAGTTGAAGAAATCACTAAATGTTCTAATTTTAATATTGGAAAATTAAACTGTAAGGATATTTAATGATATGCACACATTCTCAAGTAGGACAGCATGTTACGGAAAATGGGCGGTAGACTCGTTTTAAGTGCCGAAATATACGGAAATGAACTGTGGATTGGCAAAGGCTGAAAACCTATGATTTAGCCCATTGTGTAGCTCAGGGATTGGGCAATCCAACCTCTGATTAGCTGAAACCCAATTTTAAATCTTCACAAATGAAAAAAAAAAACTAAAAATATTGAGTGTTTTTTTTTTATCAGTCAGTGCTGTGCATTATGGATTCGTATTCATTTTATTCATGTGTGCGAGATTTTCTCCATTAACTTACAATCGGCCTTTGGTGAAAAGAAAACATCTATGGGCTTGCAAAAATCACCATCTGTCAGATGAGGCATTAAGTTATGGTTCTGTGTTTAGGAGAGTCCATTGTATTTGAAAACTACCACTCAGAAGTAAGTCCAACTTCCATGTGGGATATTAAAAGAATGATCAACAAAATTTGCTAGGCAGGAATAAATGATTCAAAATTCTCTAGTTGGTGATTCTGTTCAAGGTTTTGAAAGATAGAAATATGTCTATAGTACTACACATGTTTCAATATGTGACTATAAAATGAGTTCAGGTTTGTTTGTCTTTTTGTTTAGTTTCATGTGATACAATTAGTAATAAACTTAAATTTCAAACGGAACATTAAATCAAGCTGTTTTTAATGATCATTTTGCATTATAGACATCCTAATGAAAAGACTGGTGTAAGTCTACAATTTGAAAGCTTGTAGGTTTTTCTAACCGTAAAAATTATGGAGTTTCAGTTCCAAAAATAATAAAATCTTAATGTTATCAGTATGAATTTATTCACTGTAAAATTTTTAGGTTGAAATCAGACAATTTTGATATACAGGTAATGGACAGAAAAATGGAAATATTCCCTCCTTAAGTCAATGGAGAATCAAATTCAAGATCCCTAATTTCTACAATAAGCGTTTTACATGAAAAATTAATAAATAACCCCTCAAGCAGCTACTTGCCATAGAGGTCTGACAGGAGCCTGACAGTTTATATGCCAAAGTAGTAGGTCTGAGAGGATGGCAGGACCTCGGCAGAAAAACAACACACACACATCCATGTCTTACCCGGGGCTCGAACCAGGTCCCTTGCCAAGATATCCATGCCTTACCCGGGGCTCGAACCCAGGTCCCTTGCCAAGCGTTCTAATCACTCGGCCATGGGACGGCACACATGAAAATAGGACTAGATAAAATAAATCCTCATTCAAATCTCGATTTTGAACGATATCCGTTTAATACTTAAAGATTTATGGAAGTTTTAATATAAATGATTGAGATGTTAGTCACAAGAATTTATCTCAGAAATTAATGAAACTTTTTTAAAAAAGTATTTCAAATTAATAACTTAAGTGCATGTTTCAGAATTTTCGGCAAGTAATTATTTCAATAATTGTCAGTGTTGCATGTTGTTTTCTTAGGATGGACTTGTCTAGCCCTATTTTCCTGTAAAATGCTTTTTGTAGAAATCACGGATCTTTGAATTTTACTTTCCATTGACTTGACATGGAAATGTCTCCATTTTTCTATCCATTACCTGTAGTTAAGAGAGTATAATCGAATTTTTCTTTGAAATCAAGCTCATGTACAAATTCTGTTCTGCTCGAAAGTATGTGTATTGGTCCATCCCTTAATAAGAAATTGAACTGTGAAATTTGACAGTTTGCCTTCTATTTTGCGAGTGAATATTGATGAATGTAAAATATCCTGCATTTTGGAATCCAGTGTTGTGTCGTTAATTATCCTGTTGGCGTATTTCAAGAGCGGATCTTTCCAGTCCATTGCGTTCGTGATATTCGCGTCTTCCTCCCCAACAGATCAGTTGTGCGTGTCATCCATCTACCTCTCATCCTTCCTGCTTCACAACTGCCCAGCGTGACTGAGCGAAGGTCCATCTGTTGTCACTGAGGGACATCTGTTTGCTGCATCTCTGCTCCATACAAATATAGGTCGCGCTCCCTGTGGCCTGCATCTTCAGTCTGCGAAGAGAATGCGGACCGCTGTCAACGCTAATAACTTTCACTCGCAGCCACAACTGAAAGTCTTCACTGTGTCCAGGATGAGGAGCTTCATTTGGCGGCCTTCGATCTCCAGATGCAGAGCAGCAACCACTGCGTTGTTTTGTTGTGCGTTGGAAAAGTAAACTGCTCTGATAGGAATAAGAAGTCATAGCAGTGATTGCTTCCTAGTGCAAAATCGTGAACATTGTGCAGTTAAAAGGCCTCGCGCAGTGACAGATTAAGAAGGGTGGGAAGGGTTCCTCGGATGGCAAAATAAATATTTAAATTCTCTTTTATCACACTTCTAGAAATAGAGTAATTTAAATTTTCACATCAAATTGCATCTTTTTTTTAAAAGACATCTTGGAGAGGGGGGGGGGGGGGTTGCTCGACTCTGGAACCCAGACATTTTTAATCCATACTTAACCTCTCACAATTATTAGTAACAAAGAACCCCGGCTCTGCAATTGACAAACTCGAAATTTAAATTTCTATTGTGAAGTGTTTGAGAAAGTTTATTTTTATCGTAAGCCTCTGAGTTCTAAAAAAAAAAATTTTCTTTGTACGGCTCTGATTGCCGAATAATTAAAAATAATCTCGGACACAATAACCTTCAGTTACTAACGTAAAGGTGAAAGCAATATCGATTAATGTAAATCTGATATTGCGATCTTTGTGCTGTAGTTTGAATGCAACTGGTTTTGTATCTAATTTCATGACCGGATTTCCTTTAAGGCATTTAGACATTGGTCTAGGGAATACCAGCATTCAAATGTTTCAATTGGGTTAAGTAACAAAATAATATCCTTTTCAGTTCTTAAAAAGAAAAAAAGAGTGCAAATATCCATGGTTCAAAGAACTTTCTCTCCTTACAATCTAAAGTAACTTAAAGGCAGGGCCGGACTTTGACATGAGGCCCTAAACCAAGACAAGTTTAAGACATATATGTGTCGTTTTTCTGCTGAGGTCCTGCCATCCTCTCAGACCTTCTACTTTGGCATATAAACTGACAGGCTCCTATCAGATTTCTGTGGCAAGCAGCTGCTTGAGAGGGTATTTATTTATTTTTATTTACTGATAGAAGGGAACATTAAAAAAATAAATATGCAAATTGAAGTGATGAAAACATTATACTAGTGTTGAAATAATAGAATTTCTCAGATACACCTGGTAGTAATTTGTTAGGTATAGAGTAAAATATTGTCATTTGCCAGGTGGGATCTGAACCCACGACCTCCTGATAACATGTCAGGTGCACTAAGCACCTGACATTGTTCGGCGGCCGGTACCTCAATGGTCAGAGCACCTGACGTTATCAGGAGGTCGTGGGTTCAGATCCCACCGGGCTAATGACAATTTATATCTATCTAACATTATACTAGCATTGGTATACAATAATGACTGTGTAAAGCTGAGATGAACAGTGTTTGTACAATAGATTAATTTCAATGTAAAAAAAAAATTCATGACAGTAAACTTCAAACTTAAATTTTTGAGCCTCATAATAGTGAGGCCCTAAGCTGTAGCATTTTAACAGCATTTTTAAGTTTAAGTTGCAAGACACTTTTAACAAGATGATGATCAGATCCAATTTCAGCTCCCCTATATGACCTGGTATTCCTAACAGAGCTAGCCAATTTGCTGTTGATTAATATATAATCTATCATATTCTTAGGCATCCCATCTGCTGAAACCCATGTGTACTTATGTCACAATGTTTGTAATAAGTGTTAGTTATTCTGAAACCATTACATTTAGTTTCCTGTAGCAGACGCTACCCATTGCCATTGCAACTACCAATACCAAAAGGTATTTGGTATTGGTAGTTGCAATGGGCATCTTCACCCCTCCCCAAAATGTCAGAGTCAGTACCAACTTTCGCATTGAAGTCACCTAGAACAAGGGTAATATCTCCTTTCTTGACAGAATTCAAAATATCCTGAAGTTGTCCATAAAACCTATCCTTCTCATCTTCATCGGCATCCTCAGTGGGGGCATAACAGCAGATATCATTCAAGTCTTTAACGCTTGTCTGAAATTTTGCTGTAAAAAACCTTTCATTAATGCATTCATATCCTAAAAGAGCATCACTAGCGTGTCTGCTGAGAAGCAGACCCACGGCTTGGTGATGCTTATTGTTGTCCCTCCCTGAAAAGAGAAATTTATGATTATTTTTAAGAATCTGTCCATCTGGTCTATATAGCCATCTGGTTATCTGTCCATCTGGTCTCTTGCAAGCCGAGAATATCTAAATTATA
The DNA here is from genome assembly GCA_038380435.1 of Ryuthela nishihirai. Taxonomy (NCBI): domain Eukaryota; kingdom Metazoa; phylum Arthropoda; class Arachnida; order Araneae; family Heptathelidae; genus Ryuthela; species Ryuthela nishihirai. Next base: position 63,519,288 of record JAWZYU010000019.1, on the reverse strand, counting down.
ATGGTGGAATTCTTGTGTGAGGACATCAAGAGAAAAAGCTCTGTGCAGAGTCCTCACATTCCAACTACCTATGGAGAGAAAAGGTTAGTAGGATGTTTAAAGAAACTATGTTTATTGAGAGAGGGAATGCCGACAATATCAAACAGCCCCCCCTAATCGCAGATATGGGGCAAAGACCCGTTTCCCCACCACTAAAGGCTGAAGCCATCTACACTGGCAGATTTCCCCCAATGTAGAATTTGACGATGCCAATAGAAGCAAAGAGTTCAAGTGCCTGCGATGACCTCTGCTCAGGATTATCCACCAGTTGATAAACATATTCTGTGAATCTATTCACTTGGGGCTGTCAACCCACAAACAAACAGAAAACACAGCAGAAGATTTTCCCTCCGCAGAACCCCACCAGTGCAGGAAATTCAGGATACATAATCAAGCTCAGAGACAATTCAGTCCAGTCCAATGGGTTTATGTGGTCAGCACCAGGACCCTGTGTGGTTGACCACTCCTCAGCAGGGTAGAAAAAAAAAGTAGCCATAGTTGTCCAGATCAGTAGGCCACACTAATCTGGCAGCCCTCCCCTTCCGTTCACTTCCACGAGAGAGTATCTCTTTTGAAAGGTACTAACGGTCTGCACCACGAGAAGTCGGGGTCGGACATTAGGTGCTAGGCCTGGCCGGTTCTATGCATCATCACAGGGGATTGGTGCATAGTTCTCCTTCCAGTGACTACCTAGCTACCATTTACAGACCAATAATAACTATAGACCTATATAAATATATGTAAAACATTTATATATTATTTATGTTATTATATTCAATCTTTATATACATAGGCATAATCAAAATGAAAATTATTCTGTACGTTGAAAATGGATCAACTGTCTAGTTTGACATGTTTTGTGGAAATGACCAATATTATATGAATATATTATCAGAAGCTGAATATAATTGAATTGTAAATATACACTCCGAGTGGGCCTCAAAATAAATGTAGGCCAGATCTGTGAAGTCCAGGCACTCTGAGTTAAATCACTTGCGATGGGATGGATAATCGCTCAACTTAACCCAAATTCAGAAATGAAACACCAGCTGGAGAGCAATTGCAAAAACCACAACTCGAACCCAACCGTTTTTAAGTTTTAACATCTGTGCGCTTCATGTCAGATCAGTAGAACTTAGCAAGAAGAGGACAAGTTGAAGGCGAGTGCCATTCGTAAAATGAGCATTGCAAGGGCAGATAGAGGCAACACTCACCCACGTGTGCTTCAAGAGTTGACAAAGATCCCGCATGGCGTTGACGTCAAGTTCATCGGTCCCGTCGAGGTCGGTAAAAACTCCGTTTCCTCTGACTCAGAGAGCAGCGGCGTCGGCACGTTGACTTGGTAACAGAACTCCATCTCCGGTGGTATCACGTGGAAAGGGCATGCCTACTTACGTCAATCAAGACGTTGCCTCCGAAGTTGGGGAACTCGAGATCAAGTTTTCCCGAACTTTTTCGTGATGGGATACTTTTTGTTTTAGTAGGAAATCCGCTAGCAGCAACCTAAAAGGCGTACATTAATATGGACAAAACCAAGGAATCGAAGACACAGATCGGCAATGGCGTCAGCAGAAATTTCTCCAAAGGTGGGGGGGTGTGTAAGAATCTTTGAAAGAGTTTCTCTTGAGCTGTAAGGAAGGCTTTAGCTCAAGCACTCTTTACAAGTGGAAGGGGGGGGGGGCAGCTACAGGCCAATTCTAAAAAGGTCTTCTTTGACATTGTCTACCAATGCATTTCGGATCTGCCAGTTTTTCTTAAACCTTTAGGCCCACTTTTCTTAATAGGACTTTGGAACTGTAGCCAAGTCTTCCGCAGAAACTCTTTTTTTTGTTGCAACCGAAGCTCAAAAAAGAAAATTAAAATTTTCGTCTCTGGATATGTTTCTGCTTTTTTATTCCTGAGCCCCTTACAAGAAAATGGCCTAATTACCCAACTACTGAGAAATTTTTCCATGACTGATGAGAAAATCTTTTCGTGTTTGCCCTTTCATAATCGAATTTCACAATGCACCTTTACGAATTTGAAAATGACCCTTTTTAGTACTTCATATACTATGTACCTCTGTCTATACTAAGAGTTAGATGCAGTTTAACAATGACCTTTTAGTAGAGGACACATAAACTTAAGAGTTTGCAACTCGGTGCTCGAGGAGCATTTAATTATATATTTAAACATCGTAGCATACATTTCACATTTATATAAAGACGTTTAAAAATAATTCTTTATAATTAAAATATTTCTATTTCCCAGTCGATTATCACTGAAAAAAAAAGGCTTTAATTATCATCATACTACTTTTATTTGGATGAAATGGTCGTCGAAAATGTTTGGTGTCTCTCCTTTCTAAAAGGTTGCGGATGCCTGCACGAGATGGGGATTCACTTGTAGACATCAGCTTGTCTTTCTGTGAGCTAGACTCTGTTTCGTGAGAGCTGACATCCAGTCACAACAAATGATGTCATCAGCTTCATCAGCTTTTGATGAAGCTGATAACGATTATTTGGTAGACACAGAACCGCATTAACATTCTTGTAGTCCCTAGTCTCTTCTGCAGTTTCGCAGGCCCTTTGGCAGATGCATTTTTATGCGTGTATCGATTTCGATGGGTGGATACGGGGTTAAATTATCTTGAAGAATTCTTCTCGGATAGCAAAACGGTATATAACAGGCCTTAATAGCTGACTTGATCGTTATTTGTTCAGAAGAGATCTTTCGTACAGTTTTTATTATACAAAGGGAAAAAAATGTCAAAATGTTTTTCATAGGCACTGTGCCTATTGAATAATACAGCCTAAAGACAGCATACATAATCACTAAGCGGAAAGTAATTACTGCATAAATGCTTTTGTAGCCAATGTGCAATTAGTTTTTTAAACACAAAATGATGTTTTTAAATAAAGTTACCAATCTCAATCATATTTCTCACAATATACAAAGAATCTCTGTTAGCTTTAATAGAATAAGTAAATGTCGTACGAATGTATCGATAATTGAAATTAAAAGAAATTTTAATTGGAATTATAAGAAAGATATCATTTGCATAATACTCGAGATAGGATGTCCTAATATATTAATAATACATGTTTAGTTTAAAATTGTAGTAAACTTTCCTCTCGTGTGTTTTTTTTTCTTCTATTTTATTGGTTAATAGCTAAGCTATATAAGTTAATAGCTAAGCTCTCATTCATTATGTAATAAGATAAATGATTTATTATAGAAAAGAAGAAACGTAAAATGAAAAGGAAAACATAAGCGTTTTTGCTGCGTAATCGTACAAATGTAAAATTTGTGTGGTATACGATGTAATTATAATTTTAATTAATGGATAAGCTAATATTCCAATGCTACAGGTTATTGATATTGCTATTGCAGTTTCATTTCTCGACAACTCTAATGGATAGTTCTCTGTGATTTAAAGATAACCTTTAAATCTCATCATTTCTATTCCAATGTACAACTCTGAATGTTAACTGAATCCACATGGAAGAGCAGATGGGCTTCGATATGGCATTCGTGGAATTTAGATCGAGCTCCTCTGCACTGTGCTACAAAAACACAATGTAGTTGAACTGTTGTTAAAATGTTGCATTCTTACTTCTTATTCCTTTTTATACACTCAGAAGATGAAATTTCTTTAAAGAATTTCATAAATAAATATAATCTTTAGTTGTATCAAATTATGGTGGTTTCACAAACCAGTGTTTAGCGATTGTTTTCAGCTGTGAAGTCAGTAGTGACGTCAGATCTTCAATCAAATAGTTCTTCATTAAATTTGAGAGCATTCTGAAGTCTATTCTCTTTCTGCATGTGAATCAAGAGTTTTCTTCATTTCTTGGCTTTCTACGAATTGTAAAGAATATTCTCTTTATGGAGATTGCTTAAAGGCAGTCGATGACCTTTTCCTCCCAACGGAGGCGTTTGGTTCATCAGACTAATAACGAGGGCGCTACACCATCTAGTTTCAACTAGTTTTATACAGAAAAAAAATTATTTGGTTTCCCTGAAAGAGGCGTTAAAAATATTTGATAAAGAAACACGGAAAAAGATTAGAAACCTCTGCTTTAATTTCATCATCAGATACCTTAATCCTCGACTTGTTGTTGTCTCTCATGTGAAGTGGTTATTAAATTGGAATTTTAAGTGGAATTCAGTGAATGTTGCACTATGAAAACAAGAGCGGAAACGTATATTGCGCTATTTAGCGTGCGATTCACAAAGGGGAAAAAAACCCAGAAAAGACCCTTCCGAGTGATCTAGTTATTCACATTTTTTCGAGATCTCTCACAAGATGAATTTATTTTTTATTAAGTGTGATATGTATGCTTTTTGCAATCAACAGTTTAGGTGGTCGTCATTCTCAGAAACATAGCCAGGGGGAAAGAACTATGAAATCTACCCCCCACCCCGCAAAAAAAAACAAAATGTGGATGGGAAAAAAATTGGAAGCTTCAAAGTTTAAGAAGCTAATTTTTGTATATGTAAAAAAATTATAAGATTAAAATTTTAAGTAACGGTTTTTTTGCATTAGCTTGTTTTTAACCTTTTTATTGCATGTAATTTATACTTTACCGAAAATAAATATTGAAATTGTATATAATAGATTTTTCATCTCCGTCACCATTGTTTTAATTGTCTCTCTTCCTATGGAAATATTTTCTGACCATGTAAGGTAGGTCGCGAACAGCTCAAATTGAGGAGCAGAAGGGCAATGGAAAACAGAGACTTAAATCTTTATTGTTTTTTTATTTTTCGTTTTTAGAAAGGAGCACAAGAAATGAAAGTAAAAATCTTCCTTTTCCACTTCTCTTAGCTTTTCCTACTATGAAATCATTTCCCCTGCTTTCCTCTGCAAGAGCAAAAGTAATCACAATTGAATATCAGAGCCATTTACAGGTGTGTCCGCGTGCATAATGTCGCCTTTCGTGGCAGACTATAAAAATGTTGACTTTTTCTCTCTCACGATAAATGACCGAACAAACGAAAGTTCAACCATCGTTATCCTGTTGGATTTCCTCAAGCGAGCAATCGTTCAACTCGCTGCACCAATGGAAAAATTTCATAACTGCTGTTTGGTGTGAGCAACTTACTTCGCTTCTGCCCACCAGAATCAACGGAGGATGCCATCTGAAGAATTCAACTCTCACGGTAAGAGAAGAATTTGAATTTCTTTAAGAGTCCAACAAAACATGCTTTAAAGCGCGAGTGTCACGGATCCAGTTCATGCGCATTCACTTGAATGCGACATTTAGCAAATTGAAATATGGTATCCATTGTCTGCTGCTTTTTGCTTTCTTTCCATTTGCCTTCATCAGCTCAGTGCCCAGGTCATCTTCACGGGAGAGTTGAGGAGTTGGGATCATGGCTTCGGTTATCAGACACTCTATTTCCTGTGACTGTCCCCGGAAATATGCATTCTACGTATTACGAAAGATATTGGGACACTTCTACATTACGTGAAGAAAAGCCGCATTCAGAGCTACCTGATTTTAAAGGAAGACCTTTTGATGGAAAAATGTCACTGGAGATAAATTGAAGATCTCATTCAAAATCTCTAAATCTCGATTTTCATCAATATTCATTTAATATTTAAAGATTTATTAAAGGTGGAACATTTAACAGTAGACGATGCAGCTGATCTCGTCCTAAACTTTTTTCTTCAAAACTGACGAAAACTGAAAGAACTCTTGGAGAAACCCCTAAAATTTTATTTATTTTATCCAACGCTTTTCTTTGCCAATTATTATTTGTGTTTCGATTAATTTTGGGGTTAATTCTTATGACGTAGTGTCTGCGGTTAACTATTTCAGTTTGAATAACTTCTATCAAACTGATATTATTGAAAACCTGTTTCAATTACACGTCAGGCTCGTAATCTATAGTTCCCAGGTTCGAGTTCCAACTGTGCCAGCGCTCAGATTTATCTCCGTTAAACCTCCACCCTGCATCGGCCGAAAGGGGACATCGATGGGCTTCGAAGGCCATGGCCCCGTGGACAAGGGAGCCACACCCTGTACACATTAAAGAACACGCTGGATGGCTTTGACGGGAGAGTATCGTCTGTCTTCTAACAGCCGACCACTCTCTCAAACCTTCTGTGAGCCTTCGGGGTCCTTGTGTCCTGGCCATTTAGCTCATTGTCTGAAATAAATTGCCTCTCAGAAGTAAAACAACCTAACCTTGTAAATTGAGATTTACTGAGATTTGAGGAAGATCTTCAATTTACCTGCAGTGATATTTTCTCGTGAAAGCTTATTCCCAAAGTTAGGGAGCTTAGAATGTGTCTTTCCATTCACAAAGTCCGAATACTTTTAGTAATGTAATATATGCGTCTTCAAGAAGGGTTAAGATGCCCTTAAATCCCTTACCTTCCTCCAAATGTCCCAATGGTCTTCACTATCGATCAGCCACATGGAATGAAGTATGGACAAAATATTCCATGATGAATGCGTGGATTTGAAATCGGGAGCTATTCCACAACCGATTCGATCCAATCAGTTGCAGTCTGTGTATGAAGAGGAATCGCCAGAGCCGAATTGATGTGTTATTCTACAATCAATTCGATCCAATCAGTTGCAGTCTGTGTACAAAAGAACCATATCGATTCAATCAGTTGCAATCTGCATACAAAGGAACAAATTCTATCCAATCAGTTGCAGTCTGCGTAGAAAGAGAAATCGTCATATCTTAATTGATGTGGATATTCCACAACCAATTTGATCGAATCACTTGCAATCTGCATACAAAGAAACCGATTCGATCCAGTCAGTTGCAATCTGCGTACAACGGAGCAGATTCGATCCAATCAGTCTGCGTACAAAGAGGAATCGCCATAGTTCAATTGATGTGGATATTCCACAACCAATTCGATCCAATCAGATGCAGTCTGCATACAAAAGAACCGATTCAATCAAACTAGCTGCAGTCTGCATACAAAGGAATCAATTCGATCCAATCAATTACAGTCTGCATACAAAGGAACCAATTCGATCCAAACAGTTGCACTCTGCGTACAAAGAGAAATCGTCGAAAGGGGACACCGATGGGCTTCGAAGGCCATGGCCCCGTGGGAACCTTTTCGAATCCGATCAGTTGTAGTCTGTATACAAAGGAATCGATCTGATCCAATCTGTTGCAGTCTGCATAAAAAGTGGAATCGTCGTAGGTCAGTTGATGTGGATATACCAGAACCGATTCGATCCAATTAATTGCAGTCTGCATGCAAAGAGGAATCATCATAGCTCAATTGATGTAAATATTCCATAACCGAGTCGATCTAATCAGTTGCAGTCTGCGTACAAAGGAACAGTTTCGATCCAATCAGTTGCAGTCTGCATACAAAGGAACCGATCTGATCTAATCAGTTGCAGTTTGCGTAGAAAGTCTAACTCAGTTGATGTGGATATACCGCAACCAATTCGATCCCATCAGTTGCAGTCTGCGTACAAAGGAACCAATTCCATCCAATCAGTTGCGTAGAAAGAAGAATCGTTGTCGTCAATTGATGCGGATATTCCGCAAAGTTGGAAAGTTACGAGAATGAAAGGAAGTGACGTCCTCCCTCCGAATTCCCCATGGAAAAACAGTTACTTCCCGGATGGCCTCTGATCACATGACCCTGTTTCTCTTTCTACCCTTGATCCCACAGAAAATCATTCTGTTCTAATTGGCAATTATTGTAATTCGAAGAGATTCCGATTTCATAAACCTGGAGATTCAGATATTAAAAGTCTGTTTGCATTTAATATCTGAACAACTGCAAACTCTACCATTATATTATTGTTTATATCATATCAACTAAAGAAGTCTTCACATCTAAATTGTATAAACTCCAAAGATCTAAATTCTTTTTTTTATTCTAATTCAAAATTGCTTCTATCTTTAAATGCTTTTAATTAAAGTTTATATAACTAACTGCACTAAAAAAGCAATCATCTGCTCCAACGTCATGAAATAAGTAATCGTAATTTTAAGTGATAAATATTCATTATGGAGTTAATAATGAAATAACAATTGCAAAGAAATAAAATTTAAGAAAGCATGCTTTTTTGTTTTTGGCGGTAGCCAGAAAACAGTTTCTCTGTCGATATGGAGACAAATATTTTGCTTTCAAATGATAGCACGGCCCAGTGCCCCTGACATTCAACGACCTCCCCCCCCCCGCAACTCTCCCCCCCCAAAGTTGCCAGAAGACACGCAAAGTGCCGTCGTCATCACTCCGTGGGTCAGAAGAATTCCCACGTGCATTGACCACTGCAACTATTACTGTCTCATTGAGCGAAAATTATTCCCGATTTTTTTACCTCTGCGCACTTACATAATTCAGTTTCCTCTCGCAGAAAGGGAAATTGGGTCTCTAAGTGCTAGCCCGAAAATGACGCCGTTTCCGCCAATCTTTGTTGTTCCATGATCGGTGTCTATTTCCTGCGAGACCGACCCCTCCCTTGTAGAGAATGGGTTGGGTTCGTCTTTTTTTTTTTCACCTCCCCTCTCCCTCCCCAGCAGGAAACGTCCATGTGAAAACGATCCCTCATCCGCCTGCGATGACAAAGGTAAAATTGAACATGCAGGTCAGTCTGATATTCAGTGAATGGAGCTCCTTTATTTCAAGAAAAAGAAAACGCGTCGAAATATTTGAAGTAAATCCGAAAGGTTTTTGTTAATTTTGTAACGAAATTTAGTTTATAAAAAAAATCTTTATTGCTCTGCTGATTCTTCAAAGATAAATTATATTGAAAATTATCTGATTTTGAATGAGTTATATAGTTTTCTTTACGAATTACCCTTTCTTCAGAGATGTAATGGATATAATAGAGTTGAATTTGCCTATCTGCTTTCTTTTTGAAATCTATATAGTATTCACCACTAACAGAATAAAACAGTTAAGTAGAAGAAAGGTTCTTCATTCGGCAAGTCTCTCTATGATTGATCACAAGCTTTTACTCTATGATATGATCATCAGACCTGTGATTCTCTGTGCTTCATCCATATGGGCGAAAATACTACACCCACCAATATTCGTAAGATTCAGGTCTTACAGAACAAGATTTTGAGAACTGCGGTCAATGCCCCCTGGTTTGTCACTAACAGACAACTCCATAAAGACCTGGACATCGTTTTTACACCTCAAAAAGTTTTTTTGAGGCTGTAAGCAATAATCCCAATGAGATTATTTCTTCTGTGATTCTTTACGATCATACTGTTTTGAACAAATACAAGAGGCCTAAAACGGTAGCGTTCTCTCAGGAGATCTGCCTGTTTTAGGTTTCTTGTACAATTTTACTGCTATTTTTAGCTTTTCTTATGTTTGCCCTTAGGGGCCCACCTAAGGGTGGTTTACTTATATATTTTGTTCTTACTCATGCCAAATAGGCATATCTTTATGATGGAGATGGTTAGGGGTAAAATTACTACCCGGTACATCGAATATGATTATACGATCTACGCAAGTCTCGCTAGAAGCTGAACAGCAGAGTTTGAATCTTATACCCCCCCCCCCCCACTTTCCGATACCTTCAAGCAAAGCCCATTGCCTCTCTTGAAATCTTCTGTCGAAATATCTTTCTTTCTGTTTTCGTATCTTTAGATATTCTGTAAAAAGAACTTGATTTGTTCTAAAAATTCAGCTATCGATAAATTAAGTAAAACGTTTGTTTTCACTGAATGATTTTGCCATAGTTTGGTAATTGAAAATGCTCCTTACCTGAATGCTCCTTACATGAATGCAACCGCACTAATGCAAGCATCGCCTGCGGTATTTGAATGGGAATCCTAAAGTGTCTCTTTGGCAGCGATAAACATTTTGGGGGGTTAAAGTAATTTTTTAAATATTTAGTGCTCGTCAAAAATCGTCTTTTAACGCTTTGGTGCATCTCCAATGAAAAAATTTGCAATAGAAAATCAAATTGAAAGCCTGACTGTTCTCTTAAATGCGCAAACTGAAGAGAAAGGCAGACTTCTTGGTGAACGATCATTTATACTTTGCAAAACTTGTTTTAAATTACTACCGCAATGCTTATTACTTATGTTTTCTAGGGGATGGATTAAGGATTGTCTGGTTGCGGAGCAGTTCTTTGCCATGTCCTTCCCCTGAATGCTGTTAAACATATTTAAGATCATTGAAGAACAGAATTTATCTGCAGTTGGACCAATTTGAAAGCTGCCTCTTTAAACGATTTCATATCAACGCTCTTTTATTAGCAATGCTATCCTCCGTTGATAAGATACTATATTCTGGTTGTTCAAACAGCGAATGCGAACAAATGTTTTAAAGAGTAAACGATCTTTATTATGTTGGGATCATCTTTCATAGGAAACCTTCAAATTTAGCTAAGAACCTGGAATTAAAGGGATATTTGTCGCTACGGAAATTACCTTCCATAGAAATATGTACAAATGATTTATACTTTCTATTTCATGAAACCATAGCATTCAGGTCCGGATCTAGAGAAAAAAAAAATCGAAGGGTGGGGGGACACAATCGAGCCTGAAAAATGTAAAGGGGGGGGGGGGGTGAGGACAAGAGACTTGATTTCCAATGCAGTATAACATTTTCCTCTCCGTTTTACAAGTCTAAAGAATTTCTTTAAAAGTGCATAAATATATAAATAAGTTTAAAAATATTTTGCCTCTATTACCCTTACTAGCATTCTAATACACCCTCCCCCCTACCAGATTCGGCCCTGAAAGTATCTCTTGGGGTTATAAATTCAACGTTATGGATATATCTATGTTCACCAGGCTGGTATAGCAGTTTGCATGAAATTCAGCCAGTTCAGTTTCGTGGAGATAAAATTTTCAGAACCACTGACCAAGAGGGATTGATTCAAGACAAACCTTTTATCTCGGTACACTCATTAAGAGGAAAGCTCTGTAGAAAAAAATTGCTTCCAAAAATTGGAAAGTTTTGTTCTATTTGCACTCCTTTATTATGTGTAAGGAAATTTCCTTATTATTGTATTGAGGACTGGGTTAGGATGGGAAGATAAAAGGCCGGCACCCAAAGAATCAAGTGGCCCCTGGTTCCGTAATTCTTGAATTTTTTTTTTTCATTCCTACGTTTTGAAACTTTTCCAAATTTTAAAATTATCAAACACAGCAGAATTGCTTAATTCACCATTCTTCATATTATACTTTTTTTTAATTAGCCATATTTATTTTGCCTGTACAAGTATCATGATAAGTTGTTATTTAGGGGCGGGAGTGGCTCAGTCAGTAGCGCGCCAGGCTCGTAATCTGTAGTTCCCAGGTTCGAGTCCCAGCTGGGTCAGCGTTGAGATTTATCTCCGCAAAATTCCCCCCCCCTGCCCACGGTCAGTAGGGGACACCGATGGGCTTGGAAAGGCCGCCGTCCGTCGGATGGGACGTTAAGCCGTGGCCCCGTGTGTGGGAGAGCCATACCCTGTGCACGTAAAGAACACGCTGCATGGCCTTGACGGGAGGCTACCATCTGTCTCCCAACAGCTGTTCCAGTGGGTCCCCTCCCCCAACCTTCTCTGAGCCTTCGGGGTTGGGTTGGGTTGTTTTACCTCTGAGCGGCACTTTTTTGCACACCATGGGCTAAATGGCCAGGTCACATGGACCCCGAAGACTCAGAGAAGGTTAGGGAAGGGGACCCACTGGAACAGCTGTTGGGAGACAGATGGTAGCCTCCCGTCAAGGCCATCCAGCGTGTTCTTTAACGTGCACAGGGTATGGCTCTCCCGCACACGGGGCCACGGCTTAACGTCCCATCCGACGGACGGCGGCCTTTCCAAGCCCATCGGTGTCCCCTACTGACCGTGGGCAGGGCGGGGAATTTTGCGGAGATAAATCTCAACGCTGACCCAGCTGGGACTCGAACCTGGGAACTACAGATTACGAGCCTGGCGCGCTACCGACTGAGCCACCCCCGCCCCGAGCCTTCGGGGTCCATGTGACCTGGCCATTTAGCCCATGGTGTGCAAAAAAGTGCCGCTCAGAGGTAAAACAACCCAAACAACCCAAGTTGTTATCCTATAGATATTTTTTCAGCTGTCAGTTGTGTCACCTGGGTCTATGTCCAAATAATCTCTTTTCCTCAAGAGTTTCATTAAGAGGCCATCAATTGGTATAAAGAGCTTACGATTTCTGAGGGGCACATCCCAGACAAATTGTTACAGATCATCAGGATGTTATCAGATGATAAGCGTAGAAGGAAATATACGCTCTTGATTATCAGAATGTCGTTGTATAGTCGCAGATATGAATAGTTAATGAACTTTGCCGTTGCTAGGAGTCAGGAAAGGGTTTTGTTTCGCCCTTTCACGCACGAGATACTGCACAATGGCGACGTAACATGTAACCTACTCAGTTTCATATCCAAGCCAATTAATTTTTGTAAGGTCGATTCGAACGGGTCGTGTGCCCCTGTGTGACCTGGGCGAACTCCTGCACAGGTGGTGGATTTTCCCTTTCAGCGCATTCGCTCGTGTGGAAGATGAAAATGGGACAGAGCAGTCGCACACTCGCCGCTGCATGACCGCAGTCCAGGAAGGGAAATCGAATGAGAGAGGAAGTGAAGTGGGCATCTTCCTTTGCAATGATGCTGTTTCAAGAAAGCAAGGCCCATTTGAACAATTCAGCGCCCTGCAGTCAAATTCCAAATCGAGACCTTGTAGCCAAGTTCTAAATGAGAACCTCCTTATCCTGTTAAATTTGAAATGTCGTGGCCGAGTGGTTAGCACGCTTGGCTACTGATCTAAGGGACCGGGTTCGAGCCCAGGGTAAGGCATGGATGTGTGTGTCGTTTTTCTGCTGAGGTCCTGCCATCCTCACAGATCTTCTACTGTGGCATGTAAACTCTGTGGCAAGCAGCTGCTTGAGGGGTATTTATTATTATTTTAATGAAAATTGCATTAATTTATGTAAAATCGTCGATTGAGGAGATTAAGAAATAAAATATGGTACTTTAAATAAGAAAAAAAGGCTTAAAAAGGCTGGCTCCAGAGTTAATATATAGAGAGAGATATTGAGGTTGAAACGAAAGATAATCGAATATCTTGATATTTAAATTTTCTTTATTACTCTTCAAGAATCATATTTATTTTTTTTAAATAACGTTTAATAACTTATTTAAATTAAAGTGTCTAGGAAAGTGTTATCAGTGGCGTAACCAGAATATTTTAATGCTTTTGTTAATACAAACTGATGATCTGCAAAGAGGTTTCTTAAAAGTAAAATTTCAAAGGTAAAATCATTGATATCAGTGGCAGAAGGGTCCCTTCCGCCACTGATATCAATGATAACAAAATCTGAGTTAGGTTTTAAAGAGAGTAGTGAATGTCCCAAGGCTGAAAACCGCCCAGCCGAGACATTCGTAATCCATCCGTAGTCAAACCCAATAATAAATAATAACAAAATCCTGAAACATTTCTAAATTCAACAAGGGCTACCAGGAAGATCTTTAAATTGAAAGGGGCGGAGATTTCCATCGTTGGATGGAATTTCCATCTGGACAACTGGGAAATCGATAATCAGTGGAGATTATTTTCTCAGGTGAGAAATAAGTTGTTCGAAGGTAGGAATGAACTAAAACTTGGATTTCAAACACGGAATGTCTTTTTGACAACTGTATGATGTCAAAACCCAAATTTTGGTCAATTTTCATTGTTTTTCAAACTATCTCATATCCACCACCCCTCTAGTGAATGTTCGTCTATAAAACAATCTGGAATGTCTTTGAATTCTGAATGAAAAAGGCGAATATCTGCAAAAGAAAAAGTATTGTTTTGCTGAAGACGAGTGCGAAGCAGTTGAAGACTAACGAGGGCTTAATTGCTGCTGATCACCCGCACTGATTTATCACGTGCCTCATCATCAGACAGCAGCCCACATAAAGGCAAGGAGATCGACTACTGACCTTCATTTTCACTCCTATTTGACCTTGAAAGATCAGAAGTGACACGGTGGCGCAGCTGCCTCTCTGGATAGATCGTGTGATGGGTCATCGCGCACAGATGGACACATCAATTAAGGATTCAAATGCAAATTTCACTACAAATCACGAAATGGATATTTTTTTCCTTTTTCTTTGGCCCCTTGCCAACACGAACTGAGCACAGAGGAACAGGGCTGATGGGGAAAATACCGGTTTTTGTGGTTGCAAAGTAGCAACCGCTGTTTCGTTGTGCTATCTCTGATCACGTTGACACTGTAGCAATTGAGATCGAGTTTCGAACCCTGAGTGGTATTGTGGGAATGTTTCCGAACGTTACACAAAATTTAATATTAAAAATTAAGAATATTAATCAATCAATAAATAATTTATCCATTTACATGAAACAGATTATTTCTATTTGGAAACTTCATTCTCAAACGGCGGCATCATATAAACCGATCTCATATAGAGTGGACCTTGAAATAATTTTGCGCCTGATGCCCTAAAAGCTTGAGTCCGCCAATGCCCAACTCAAGCAAATTTTAATAAAATTGGTAGGGACTTTAGTGAGACACCCGAGGAAACACGGAGATTTTTGAAAGTATCCAATTTCTTATCTAAACAACTCTTGAATATACGAAATCGAGTTTTTAAAAGCTTTTTGGCTATAAAAATCGATTTTTTTTTAAAAATAATTTCATTGAAATAATTTGTATGTCTAATATTATACTTTATTGCAATTAATTTGTATACAATGATCAATAACATTGTATGCGATTTCCACTGGCGAAATCTATTCTAAATCGAAGAAAGTTTGAAATCTGTTCTAACCAAAGAAATATTTATTATTTTATTCCGCTTACAAGTGTTGAGTTAAAGCAGATTTTTCTTTTTCCAGAAATCGACAGATTTGTAAATCTTCTAATTCACATGAAAATTCAGAATATATTTATTACTGTAATCTAACCAACGCTTACATAAGAAGAATTTAAAAATGGCAAGCCCTCAAAATGATGAAACTCCCCCTCCCCTCCAGTGGCGGTCATAAGGAAGGGGCCACGGGGGCCATGGCCCTTTTCAAGAGACCCGCAAGTGTTTAATTTTTTTCATTTCAACAGCCAGCCGATTTCTTTTCCAAGAAGGTAAACCCCTGACGACTTCAGTACTCCATATAAAGGCAAATGTATGTAGGGATATATAAGGGATTTTGTACTCCAGAAATGACACTTTTCGTTATAAAATTCGTCGTATGTCCCTAAATGGCCCCCTCCAGGATTGGGACTTATGACCGCCCCTGCCTCCCTCTCTTCTGATTTGCGAAGAGGTTTCAGATGGATCCTTGCCTCCTTTCTCCATTAAGTAGCATTCCGCTGATGAAACGCTTTCCTCAAAAGCGTTTCCTCGTTATTAAATAGTAAAAATATTTCAATGGATAATCTCTCAAGCAGCTGGTTGCCACAGAGGTCTGACAGGATCCTGTCATATTGATTTGCCCTAGAGAAGGTCTGTGAGGAAAGTGAGATCTCAGCAGAAAGGCAACACAAATAAACACCGACACTTTAACCAGGACTCGAACCCAGGTCTCTTTGACCAAGTTCGCTAACCATTAGGCCACTAGAAAAATAATTATTTTAATTTTGCTTCTCATAAACGAAAAATAATACGCCAATATTTTTCTATAAGAATGGAATCAGATTCAATTTACAAGAATCATACGAGAATCAAGTTCCAAAATCAGTAGGAATCGATTACTCTTAGAAGCGAACCGCCAACTTGCGACGTTTCCCATCTTCGATGATACAGTCTGCCCACATCGCAACTCTTACCATCCATTCTCCTCCCCCCTCCCCCTCCGGTCTCCGCACCCACCTAACCCTGACCCGGCTTGTTGTCACACTTCAATCGCCACGTGGGGTCGTGAGCAGCCGGCGTGGCGCCGTGCATGGCCCGTCATTGTCCGGCGGAGCTCTAGGGGTCGGGTCAGTGGAAACCGCTCGGCTCATCCAGTGTGGCGGAGTGTCGCGAGTTGGCCAGTCTGGCTGCAGGATGGTGCGGCTGCCTCGGGCTGTCGGATGGCACGCTACTGCGCTCGCGGCGCTCGTGACAGCGGCGATCAGCAGCATGGGATACATCTCCTGCTCACAGGTACGTTTCGCGCTTTCAGGATGCGCTTGCAGGCAAAGAGGGAATCGTGCATCGCTGAATTTCGGAACTCCTCGCGGATCCTTCTACTATGGCGTATTAAACTGACAGGCTCCTGTCAGACCTCTGTGGTCAAGCAGCTGCTTGAGGAGGTATTTATTTTAGTCGTCCCGTGGCCGAGTGGATGTTTGTGTTGTTTTTCTGCTGAGTTCCTGCCATCCTCTCAGATCTTCTACTGTGGCATATAAACTGATAGGCTCCTGTCAGACCTCTGTGGCAAGCAGCTGCTTGAGAGTGTATTTATTTAATTTTTTTTAAACTAGTAGTGATTAATATACGATGATTTTTCTTGTGGATTAGAAAGCTGATTTTTTTTTATTCTTATCTAAATGTTTGTTTAGATTTAAAAAAAATAAATACCCCCTCAAGCAGCTGCTTGCTACAGAGGTCTGACAGGAGCCTGCCAGTTTATATGCCATAGATACAGTAATAAATATGTGGTAATTTTATTTGTTAACTAGGAGAATTTCGAAATTTATTTAAAAACTTCGTTGCAAAAAATAAATAACTTACACCAGGTATTTAAAAGTAGCTTTAAGCAATCTGTGCAGTTATGACTTTCACTAATTTT
Source organism: Ryuthela nishihirai (assembly GCA_038380435.1). Taxonomy (NCBI): domain Eukaryota; kingdom Metazoa; phylum Arthropoda; class Arachnida; order Araneae; family Heptathelidae; genus Ryuthela; species Ryuthela nishihirai. The sequence continues at coordinate 63,502,582 of JAWZYU010000019.1, read as the reverse complement.
GTGGGGAAAAAAAACCTAGAAAGATGAAACTGATGTTAAAATAGTTACCTCGTTCTTTAAAAATAATGAGATACATTTCAAAAAAAGTTTTATTATTATTCTGATGAACATCTATCTAGCCTTTTTATATATAAAAAAAAACATCTGAATTCAAAGTTCCTGAGGATACGCTCTGTTTTGTTTTTCTGTTTCTCATTGAATATGATATCGATATGTTACCGCTAAAGCTCGAAAGCCGTTAATGTGCACATTACCTAGCTAATCTGCAGATTAACTGATTTGCTCCGTTAATGTGCGGAATCAAGAGTTTTCCGCATTTTACCTAAGTAATGTGCACATTAACGGCTTCCGTATCGTTAAAGTTCAAAAGTTAGTTTCTCTCATAGTGGTGAATCCCTTGAATACGAATCTTCGTGTCACGTGATTCACTCGTCCGCATTATAAAAAACGCCCCGGATGAGCGGAGGCCAAGTGAGAACGAATCGGTAAAGTGATTCATTCTTGATAACGAATCACTAAAATGATTCGTTCTCACTTGGCCTGCTCGTTTTGGGGGCGTTTTTTTTAATTCGGACGACTGATTCATGTTGACAGAGGGATGACCCTGGTTTCAACTCTACTCTCGGACACTAGATAAATAACATTATGTTAATTTAAGCGTACAGAAACGTTCCTGTTGTTCCAGCAAAGATCTTATTTTCACTTTAACGAGTGCCTAGTAGGTAATGTGCAGATTATCCAGGTAATTTGCAGATTACCTAGGTAATTTGAGAAATGAAACAATTTTCCGCACGTTAACGGATCACCCTAGTTAATCTGCACAATACCTAGATAATCTGTAGAATAACTGATTTCTGCACTTTAGCGGTAACAGATACAATAATTGCCATTTTCATCTCATCTTTAAAAATCCTTCCAATATATCCATTTAAGTATGCATTTTACTCATCATAGTCCTTTTCACTTCAGCCAATGGATTCCCAAGTCTCTCATTCTTGATATTTCTTGAGGCATTGTTGAAGATTCTTTTTCTCAGTCTCACCTGGCTTTTCAGTTTCAGACTCACTTCTTCGAAAGGAATCAATTTATCTTGGAAGCGAACCGCCAACTTGCGACGTTTCCTGTCTTCGACGATCCAATCTGCCCACATCGCAACTCTCACCAACCCCTCTCCCCCCCCCCCCCCCCGGTCTCTGCACACACCTAATCCTGACCCGGCTTGTTGTGCCTGGCACATAACAACCATCTAATGCAGCCCTTTCCCTTCTCTGTAGCGTATTAAACCGACAGTGTTATGCTTACAGACTTACATGGCATGTTGACTTCCTGAGCAGTAACAGAGAAAGTTTTCAAGCATCATTTCAGAATTCTTATGTTAGGTCAACGGAAAGCCAAATTAGAAATTCCATATCTTAGAGAATAAACTTTTTACGTGAATGAGATTGAAGACGACTAAGACATCACAGATCATTTTCCTTTTGATCATATTCCTTTTGATTCTACTAACTGTGATCTCTGATATCTTAGTCTGCTTTAATGTTTAAATTTTGGAGTGAATTTTTTGAAGTCTCATATATTCCAGCTCCTTTGAATACTGAACAAATATTGTTTAAAATCGAGATATAGATAGATTTAATTGAAATTTTTAACTTATCTTTAGACATATTTTTCATTAAGAATCATATCGAAGAAGTTATGGAGCTTTGAATGTGATTTTCTATTGAGATAACTTGGAACTGTTTCCATTTCTCTGCCCAGTACCTGCATTGAACAACACTTACGCAATTGAAATGTCGTGATGGCAACGGCTATAGAGAAACAGTTCTGTTGGAAACCGAACCCATGTCATCAGAAGGTCGTGGGTTCGAATCGCCCTGCTAAAGACAATATTTCCTCTATGCCTGTTGTCATCGTGATACTTCAACAACGTAGCAGTGATTAAATACCCCGACTCTTAACTTTCAATTCGTTTAAAGTGAAGTGAATAAAAGTGTGTGCATTCATTTGAGATTCTTTTCAAGATATATTTTTATAAATATAAAACCTTATATAATATTTGAACTTTTCCATACATGTCACCCACTCGCCCAGTGATAGGCTATTAATTATCCAAGACCAATCACTTAATATATGGCAAGTGCAAATTTAAATATCAGAGAAAAATACTTGCTTAGAAAAATAGGTACAGATACTGGACAGAAACATGGAAACATTCGCACGTTAAGTGAATGAATGGAGAGTCAAATTCGGAGATCCGTAATTTCTACAACAATCATTTTACAGGAAAATAGGACTTGATAAATTTAAACCTCATTCAAATCTATCTAAATCTCGATTTTCTACAACATTTGTTGGGTATTTAAAGAGCTATGGAAGCTCGAATACTTAACGGCAGCAAAGTCAGACCTAAGAAACTTGTGGTGTAAAACTGACAATTATTGAAAGAACTATTTGCACAGAATTCTAAAACATACACTTAGTTTATTAAATGGTTTGAAATAATAAGTTTTTTAAAGTTTTAATTAACTTTTGAGGTGAATTCTTATGATTGACATTTCTGTTATTCAACCTTCTATAACTCTTTAAGTATTGAACGGATATTGTTTAAAATTGAAATTTAGACAGTTTAATTGGCATCTCATATTTATTTTCAGTCATATGTTTCCATAAAAAATTTATTTAAACCAATTACGGAGCTCGAATTTGATTTTCCATTCCCACACAAGATGAGGATGTTTCCCTTCTTCTGTCGATATCTCAGTGGCATCTCAACCTGGCATGTTAAGAGGAGGTCGCAGGTTCCTATCCAACAGAAAACGGAATTGACATATTCAGCAAACCTTGTCAAGTGTTTTATTATTTTTCTCTCCGTTACTGATATTTAAATTACTAAAACCGAAAGCCAACTCTTAGCAAAAAACATAACATTAGATTCACTGTTTTGTAATCCAACTTCTACTTTTCTGACTCCTCCTTTCTGGTTGAGAAACATATTGGCCAATCCGAAGGCAATGTGAAAGTATTACTCAGCAAAACTGTTTCTTTTCATAAAAGTGCCTCTATCCATATTAAGACAGTAAAAACTTTCCTGTTTCGAATTCATTGGCCCTTGAGGTGGGAAATAAAAGTGGTTTTAAACTCAAATGGAGTTTCTGTCACAGGCAGGGGAGCCATGGATTTTTAACGCAACAAAGGTTGCACAGAGGAAGCACGTGTACCAAATGCGGGCCCTCGTGGTCAAGTACTTGGGTAATTACAGAACGGTCGAAATCTGTTGAAAAAGTGATAAAACTTTTCAAACAGTTTGTATGGTATTTAAGTTTCCTCCAAAGGTGAACGAAGCCGCACGTTGGAAACTGCACGCTATGTTAGTATCAACATTTAAAATGCTACTAATGTAACAGATAATGTATACTAACGTCAATTTGTTTTGGAAGAAGACAAGTAACCACACTAATATCTAAAAAAAAATTCTATCTACTCCGAGGCAGAAACTCAACTCCCAAGACGTCACCCAGAGACGGCTATTATATCCAGTGACCCCCATTAATGACGGACAATCTCCCAGTAGCTCGGTCCGTTATCGAAAACTATGTGGGAAATCTTCTGAGGTATTTTGACGTCTGAAGTTTCGGAAAGTTGTAAGGCGCCGTAATAAAAAAAATAATATCTCCTCAAGTACATAGCTGCTTGCCACAGAGGTCTGACAGGAGCCTGTCAGTTTATACGCCATAATAGAGGGTCTGTGAGGATGGAAGAACCTCAGCAGAAAAAAAACACAAACAGCCATGCCTTACCCTAGGCTCGAAACCAGGTCCCTTAGATCAGTAGCCAAGCGTGCTAACCACTCGGCCACGGCTATAAGGCGCCGTCTCTCAGATAATTTCCAGGCAGGGCAGGCGCTGTTCATCGTCGGTGTATTGCAGCAAAAGCAATTCGGTGGCGAGAGGTGGTGTACCAAGAAAGGTCCAGTGTATTGGGGGGGGGGGGGGCATGTTTCATTCTATAATGGAATACTTGAATTTATTTTTCGAAGACTGTCTTAGAAAATATATGATATGGAAGTCCTGAAATTGGGAGGCGGGGGGGGGGGAAGATTAATCCTAATCCTTTGAGTACACTACTGGCGAAATCATTTATATCCATTTCACTTCGCTCTGTCTGGATTTCTATTCATGATTACTGTCATGAAGAGAAACTGCATTGACAGGAACAGGTTGGGTTGTTTTACCTCTGAGCGACACTTTTTGAACACAATGGGCTAATACCAGGTCTCAATAACAACAATACAACAGGTAATACCCAGGAGCCAGCTATATATTTTTAGAAGAAAGTTGGGGTAAGGGATTCATTGTACAGCTGTTAGGGGACAGATGGTAGCCTCCCGTCAAGGTCATCCAGTGTGTTCTTTAACGTGCACAGTGTATGGTTCTCCCGCACACGGGGCCATGGCTTAACGTCCCATCTGACGGACGATGCCATTTCCAAACCCATTAAGGTCACTACTGAGCGTGGGCAGGTTTGTGGGAATGAATCTCAATGCTGCCCCTGGCGAACCTGGGAACTGCAGAATGCGAGTTTGGTGCGCTACTACCAACTGAGCCACCCTTGCTTCCAACAGGAGCGGAGACGAATTACATAGGGCAGATATTGTTCACTGACGAAGCACAGACATACATGGCAGGAGATTGTTAACACCTACAGCGGTCATGATCATGTGAGAACGCTCACCTCATCCACGAGCAAAAGCAATAGGTCAACTGAATGTGGGGAAATGACCTCACATATCTATTTTCTGATCAATTGATTTAGACGAACTAAAGTGTCTTCTTGCAAGATGTCCTAACAGAGATGCTTCAAGACGTGTCACTAGCAGCGTGGTAGCAGATGGGATGCTAACATGATAGGCAAACACTCCACTTTGGAAAAAAAAGAAGTAGTATGACATAATACCTCCTATCTATAGGGGTTGGTGGATTGGGCATGGCGGCCCTCCATCATAACTTGCGCAATCGCCTAACCTGAATCCTTCCTTTGGGAGCGTTTCATGTACGGCTCACCTCCCACCAGCAAAGACGACTTGGCAACCTGCGTGTCACGTGACACGAAGTTTGCCAGATCACTAATTTCTAAAAAAAAAATCGTTGCCAGATATTTTTTCTGAATTCTGTAATCGACCATAGTGTTCGGATACTTTTTCGACACGAAGGTTGCCAGATCGCTAATTTCTAAATCTGGATCGTGTGGGCTCACTCACGGAAATATTGAGCGTGTGCAGTTGCTGTACACGCTCCAGATATTTTTCCTGAATTCTGTAATCACGTGACACGAAGGTTGCCAGATCACTAATTTCTAAAAAAAATCGTTGCCAGATATTTTTCCTGAATTCTGTAATCACGTGACACGAAGGTTGCCAGATCACTAATTTCTAAAAAAAATCGTTGCCAGATATTTTTCCTGAATTTTGCAATCACGTTACACGAAGGTTGCCAGATCACTAATTTCCAAAAAAAAATCGTTGCCAGATATTTTTTCTGAATTCTGTAATCGACCATAGTGTTCGGATACTTTTTTGAGCGATTGTACTTCTTTAGACAATAGATACAGATTGTTGAATGCCCCTCAGCAGCATTTCTTTCTCAGTACGCATACGTGGTAACGGGTAGGGTTCGATTCATATATAGAACTGGAGGCCATGTCCTAGGGACGGCCGCAGTGAATTATCTTGTTGAATATGTTTTATTATTTTTAATAAAACGAAGCTGACTGCAGCCACCAGCCGAGGGGTCAGCTAACTAGTAAATCCGCAACTGGTAATGGGTCCCCACGGCCTGCCTGCCTCCCACACTTTCTGGCTGTTTTTATCACTACCTAAGCCTCAGAAGGAAAATTACATCAGATCATTTGGTGTGGGGTCTTCAACGATGCCTCGATCGACGGGGAGATTATCCGACATTAATGGGACACCCTGGATACAGATTTTAGTGCAATGATACGAAAACCCTTTTAACTAGAGAACTATTCATTTAAAAAAGATTTTTCTTTCCACCCAACCCCCAAAAAATAAATAAATTCTTCCAGGATACCGTCTTCAGTGAAGAATAAATTTATATTGTTCCAATATTTATTTGTAAGTTAAGGAGAATAATTTTGCTGAGAATTTTCAATATTTCCATTATTTTTGGGATTGTTGTGCCGTTTTTTGTCTTTTCGTTCTTGAAGACAATTGTGATTTTAGTTTTTTAGTTCTGACCATGACTGACGGGGCGGGGGTGGCTCAGTCGATAGCGCGCCAGGCTCGTAATCTGTAGTTCCCAGGTTCGAGTCCCAGCTGGGTCAGCGTTGAGATTTATCTCCGCAAAATTTCCCCGCCCTGCCCACGGTCAGTAGGGGACACCGATGGGCTTGGAAAGGCCGCCGTCCGTCGGATGGGACGTTAAGCTGTGGCCCCGTGTGCGGGAGAGCCATACCCTGTGCACGTTAAAGAAACGCTGGATGGCCTTGACGGGAGGCTACCATCTGTCGCTCAACAGCTGTTCCAGTGGGTCCCCTCCTCCAACCTTCTCTGAACCTTCGGGGTCCTTGTGGCCTGGCCATTTAGCCCATGGTGTGCAAAAAAGTGCCGCTCAGAGGTAAAACAATCCAATCCATGACTGACTGAATATAATTGTTATAAAGAAAAATTTTAAACTCTTTCGTTTAAATAGTTTCGTTGCTCATAATGTGCTCTTTTTTTTTTCTTGACTGGGTTTGCGGAACGCTCTTCTAATGAATTGAGGGGATCTTCGCCACTTACAATCCTTGAAAAGGCCACGATCAGGTGCAACCTTTATCTTATGGAAAGAAATAAAATGAGGATACAGGACCACGGAATGCAACTTACAGAAACTTGAGGAGATGTTGCGAAAAGCTCATTGCTGTGAGTTTTGCCGCTTGAGCGGACAGCAGCTCTGACAGCTTCATTTATCGTTTAATTAATTTCTTTGGCGCAATAGTATTTTAAACTCAAATCTTTGTAACAGTTCAGTTCACAGCTGTTTTAGAAGAGTTATTCGTTTAAATTCTGCTTTTGATAAGACATGAAAAATTTCGTACTCGTGATTCTACACTTCTTAAGATGCCTAAAATATAATTCATTCAATTTTTCCAAACTAAATGAGAAATATTTAATAAATTCCGAAACCTAACGCTTCGAAATCTGCTTAAGACTTTAGCGACGATAACGCATTGCTAATTCTTTTTGGTGTGAAGGAACTCTCGTTCCATTTTTTTTCTCTCTCTGTTCGTGTTTCTGTCACCTAGTGAGACTGCCTCCTCCTCCTCCTCCCCATCTCTCTCCCTTCCCATGCAGTGGGTGCCGTTTTTTGTTTCCTGCATCTTGTTTCTGTTGGTGGATGGCATCCAGATGCGTCGGCTGAGGTAGACATCGGAGTTTCCCAGTGGAAACGTTGCGCCTTCACCGTCGTGTCTGGACACAAAGGAACGGAGGGTGAAAAACCTCCGGACCCCCGCATGTGGGCGACCTGAGACTTCATCGTCATTCTCAGCACGTGATGCCTCAGGGGCTGTCTGGAAATTACCATATAAGTGTGTTTCATAATGAAAGGACAAAAGAAATCGAAGAAGCGGCAAAAATCTGGAAACCACAAGAGTGGCAAAATATCGTTGCTCAAGATGTTGTAAAGCTGCCAGCAGATTCTGGTTCGGATGACGAATTAACATCGGTCTTCTCTCGCGATATCTCTGAAGCTTTCAACTTTAAATCTTGTGGGCTGTTTCAACAGGATTCACTTCACGCGACTGCTTGAGGAACGATTACTTTCGTTACTTGGGTTGGGTGGGTTGTTTTACCTCTGAGCGGCACTTTTTTTGCACACCATGAGCTAAATGGCCAGGTCACATGGACCCCGAAGGCTCAGAGAAGGTTGGGAGAGGGGACCCACTGGAACAGCTGTTGGGAGACAGATGGTAGCCTCCCGTCAAGGCCATCCAGCGTGTTCTTTAACGAGCACAGGGTATGGCTCTGTCGTAGGACGATGGTCTTTCCAAGTCCATCGGTGTCTCCTACTGACCGTGGGAAGGGCGGGGGAATTTTGCGGAGTTAAATCTCAGCGCTGACCCAGCTGGGACTCGAACCTGGGAACTACAGATTACGAGCCTGGCGCTCGTTACTCGAGTGGAGGAGGGTTAATCTCAATGGGGGGGGGGGGATTTATTAGCATTAGTGAGCACAAAGAGTTGCGAACATTACGATTCGGTTTCAGTCCTTGGGGTCATCTGAGTACGTTTGTGATGTGGCCACTTAGCCCATTGTGTGCGCAGAAGCGTTGCTCAGAAGTAAAACAACCGAAAATTCCCTTTGGAAAAACAAGCGGTTTCGCTGATATAAGAAACTTCATTTGCATTTCTGAGAGCAGCAGCTGCATGACGTAAGCAACCGCTGAACAACTGTTGGGATGTCCTCCGACGTCAGCCTTTTGACGAGGAATATTGATTGAAGTGAAAGGAGTGGAGGAAGTGGGAGGTGGCGAACGGAGTGGGAAGATGAAACCTTCCGCACTTGTCCCCTGTCGAGGGATTTTTGCGTTGAAAATGAAGAAAAAGGCATTCGACGATGATGATAGGGTGACGCATGATCACGTTGCTCATCCTGCCACATGAGGGGATTCATCACGTGCATCAAAGCATCCGCTATGGAAGAAAAAAACCGGATGTCTCCAAGAAAAGGGATGTTTGGATGATTTAGGATGAAACTTTCTTCTCTGTTTTAGCCGCTCTTCTGTCTCCACTGGAGCCCACCCACAGATCCAAAGAAAGATCGGTCCTCGTTTATATTTAATAATTATAACCATAAATTGAACGAATATTGTTGACAATTAAGATCTAGAGAGATTTGACAGAGATCCTTAATTTATCCTCAGCCACATTTTTGCCTAAGAGACTTGTTTTCCCAGTTAAGGAACATTGAATGTGACTTTTGCTTCAGCTGCGCATTATTGCCTAATGGTTTCGACATAAACAGTGTTTCACATATTATTCTTATGACTTGTAAATTTGTTGTTAGGCCTTACCCTCCTTGTCGTGACTCAACTTATTCTCTCTGCTTCACCCATCTTCAATGGATTACCTTCTCTTAAAGGGAAAAAAAAACATCTCTATTCATTCTCTTGAATGAGAGAACGAATTTCGTTCCGTCCTGTTAATGTCACCTGTTCCGCGTCACGTGCCCAGTCCTCCGTCGGTTGTCAGATGGCCCAGTTTCTCTTATCACTCGTCGACACAGAAGACAGATCGACTTCGCACCCTCCCGTTACACCTGATGCGACAAGAACCAACCTTCTCGGCAAAATCTCCTTTTGGCCAGACGATGTTTTCCAAAAGTGCATCAGAGGATATTTTCGAAAAGGCACGAACTTCCAGTTGTTTAGCGTGCCAGGTTCGTGACCTTAAGTTTGTGGATTTGTCTGCGGCCTTTTGAAATTCGGAGTTTATAGTCAAGACCTTCTACTGTGGTATATAAACTGACAGGCTCCTGTCAGACCTCTGTGGCAAGCAGCTGCTTGAGGGGGTATTTTAATCATGACCGAACCTCTTTGCCGTCTTCGAGTGAAAAGACGATGGATTGGAGGAGGGCGCCATCTATCGTAGAAATTAGCAGGAGAGATCGGGCGGAGGGGGGTGGGGGGTGGGGTGGCGAGGTGGCAATGATGGGAAATCAGCCTTTTGTATCCGTGGATAATTTCTGGTTATTGTCGTTCTCTCATCCCTCTCCTGAGCTATGGGATTCTTCTGACCTGTCCATTTAGCTAATTGTAAATTTCATTCATCCTTTTTTTAGAAAGAAAGAATGGCATTTAAAATTGCTGCAGAAATATCTGCATGATGAGTGATGGCCTTGAAGGAATTTCCATCTGCCCCTAACAACTGTCAATAACAGATGAACAGATCTCCGACCTGTTCAGTCTCGGTATCAGTTCAGCCTCTTAATTTCATGTTCCTCGGTTCAAGTTCCAAGTGGATCAAGGTTAAGATTTGTCTCCGCTGATCGCCACCCTGACCTCTGTAAGAAAGGAGACAACGATGAACTCGAAAATTTCTCTTCTGTCAGATGGGACGTTAAGCCGTGGCTCCGTGTGTGGGAGAGCCACATCCTGTCACCTTAAAGAACATGCTGGATGGACTTTACGGGAGACTCCCATTTGTAATAGCTTTTTATGACTTATTGTGTGCAAAAAAAGCACCGCTCAGAGGTAATCAACGCAACTTGTTCTGAGCCTGTGACCTGAACACTTTAACTCCTTTTGCGCAGCAGAGAAAGAAAGCGCTTCTCAAGAATAATGGAGACCTGACTGCGATTGCTCGGAAGAGGAAGGCTTTCAGTAATTGAACCGCCGCAAATAGTGTACAAGACAGGTCAGGTATTAAATCAGACTGTCGCTAGGATTTCCCGATGAATAATTTGATTTCCGTGTCTTTCAATCCTTTACGAGTGATTGGACACAAAAAGACGAAGTACATCTGTGGGAAGATCTTTCGGAATTAGAGAGCGGAATTTTCTTTCACAAGAATAAACATCAATTACAAACGGATCCTCGTGCAAGAGGTGTTTCCACCCCTTCCGCGTAGGAGGCGGCGTCTGTGATCACCCGTATCTATGCAGAAGCCTTCGAGAGTCACGCACGGAAAATTTCCACGTGTCGGTTGCTCTTCTTTGGATGAAAGTAGAAGAGATGAATCCTTGTTGAAGATTGCGCACCAACCCCCCCCCCCCCCTGGTCTCCTCATGGATGATTCGTAAAGGTAGACATTTAGGGCCAGTTCATTGACTTCTTTATGAACTGGCAAGTCGGAGGAGAGATGGTTAAATATAAGAAATGCCAAACGATCACTTCGATTCAGAAGATATATTGGAAATGATGTGTGATGCTGTCAGCTCTATTCCCTTAATTTTACGCATTGATAAGTATAAGAGGAATGAAAAATAATTTTTTGTCACCTTTGGAACATCAAGATGAGCTATTTTAGTGGTTAATTTATTCTGTTCTCGTGCTGTGCATTTTATGAGAATTTATTAGATTATTTTGGAGTTGGGTTGTTTTACCTCTGAGAGGCAATTCTGTTCCCACAAAAGGCTAAATGGCCACGTCATGATACCAGAGACTGAGAGAAGAAGTTTCAGGACCGGATCCACTAGGCAGCTATTAGGAGACAGATGGAAGTCTTTCGTTAAAGCCATCAGCGTGACATGCACAGGAGAGAAATCTCCTCCTCAAATGGCCAACACTTAATGACCCATCCGACTGACGGCGTCCTCTCCAAGCCCATCGCCGTCCCCTTTCTGACTGAGGGCAGGACGGATTGTCATGCGGAGATAAATCTCAACGCTCACACAGGTGGGATTCGAACCTGGAATCATCTGGTTGTGAGTCTGGCGCGATGGTTTCTGAGACAGTCTCCCGCCTCAATGTTTGAGAGAAAGAGTCACATGAGACGGCTCCAGGAATTCTGGAATCTATTCAGAATCGAGTCATGACCTCTTTAAATATTCTTTAGGTAACCTATTAATTAACTTACTGATTTTTAGTATACATTGGTATGCTTCGCTACTAAATTTCCGAAGGATATGTAAATGGCAGAATTGCAAATTCCATTCCCGCATACTTAGGTAAAATATTTTGGCCCTCTAATGGGAATTGATTATTATATATTTAGTTTTTTTAGAGGCCCCTTTTTAATAATATGAAATCCATCACGTGAAAAGATATCTGCGTGAGGGTTGGGTTAAGTTGTTTTACACACAATGGACTACATAGCCAGGTCACAAGGACCCCGAGGGCTCAGAGACCGTTGGGAGGAGAGAACCCACTGCACAGCTATTTAGGAGACAGATGGTAGCCTTCCGTCAAGGTCATCCAGCGTGTTCTTTAAGAAGCACATGGTATGGCTCACCCGCACATGGAACCACTGCTTAACGTACAATCCGACGGACGGCGGCCTTACCAAGCCCATCGGTGTCCCCTACTGACCGAGGCCAGGGTGGGGAGTTTTGCGGAGATTAATCTCAACGCTGGCCGAGGTGTCGGAGGGAGGAAAAAGGCTCTGACAGGCAGACGTTTATTTCCATGAACTGTACCGCAAAACAGAGCTGCTTTAGAGAGATGACCTCTAGAAAATTTTCAAAACTCATTTCAAGGCGAGCAATACTCAGAGAATTGAAAACTTTGAAAATTCTGAATTCTACCATGACACATACGACGAAGTATTGGGTAAGTGTTCACAGTAATTTAGCCAGACAGTGTTATGTCCTTTCGCATTTCTGATGTCTCGGAATACATCTAATAACACTCTGAATCCCACAAATCGTAAAATGGCCATCCCTTCCATTTCCCGTACCTCTGAGTCAGAGGCTCAGTAGCTAGGCTTTTGGCGCCCTTGGCAAATCTGTAATTGTCCGTCCTTGTTCAGTTATTGATAAAAAAAAATACACGTTATTTATATGATATATATTTATTGTCATTATTTTAATACAGTTACATGAATAAATATTAATTGCACATAAATAATTGCAAAAGAAATCGCAATTCATTATTTTTTAAAGTAATTTATTTAATTTTTCTTACTTTTTCGTTGGCGAAATCGTTATCAAAATTAATTTTTTGAGTCAGTTCTCGCTCGATTGATAGGAAACCAAGTGATGACGTACGCTCCTGTCCTGATGTTGATCTTAAACAATCCCGGGGTTTATAAACAAAATAATTCAATACAATGTACAAATTATGAACTCCTGTCCAAAGAAAAATATACCTATGTGACAGAATTTTATTTTGTAACGGCTTGATTTGTAAAAGTAATATGAACAGTTGGAAATTGCGCTCCAATGCTGTTTTATGGCAAGCGCGGTGCAGGAAGTTGGGGGGGGGGGGCTAATTGTCCGCCGATAAAAGGAAAAAAATATTTTTGTAGGAAGTAACGGAAATCTATAATATGCTGTCTTGACGATACGACGGTATAAACAATACGTATTAAATTCAACGAACTATGGGCGGCTAATCATTCGATTTTATTTTGCACATAAACGTCAGATATCGTGGGACGGCTCGTGCCTCCCCAGCACCGCCTTGCGATTCCGGCGCCCTTGGCAACTGCCCCGATGCCAACACGTTCCTACGCCTCTGCTCTGAGTAGCATTATTTCGTTTCACGTGATCCTGTAGGACTAAGAAAAGAGACCAATTGGGTAGTGGTCTCCCTGTGGAATGTTTTTCAACATGTCAGAGTGTTTGGGTCTCTTACACGTAGAGAGGGAAACATTTCCCGTCCCCTCGAAGAGAAGACAGCTTTTGTCGAGTCCAGCTTCTCTAAGGGTTCGAGGGAAGATAAATCTCGACGCCAATTCAACAGGAATCCGAATCGATGAATCTTAAGAAATCCTCTCATCGCATGATTGTAACATCTGTGAGGAGAAATAAATCTTTAAGCAATCAACGGAGGGGGGGGGGGGATTCTCCAGCGAGAAGTCAGTTAATTTGAAAATTTCTTTCACACTTCGTGGCCATAGAGGCCACAATTTCAAGCCCAACCCTTTAGAAATTTCTCAATAAATTGTTAAAACGCGTGACATTCGAAGAAAAGTTTTTTAGTAAAAAAGGAAAGCATCATGCGATGGTAGGAAAGGATGAAATTCTCACGCATTTCCTCGCTGCCAGATGCTAACATCCCCATTCGCATCGGCGAGTGAATGGATCCCTCACCCGCCGACACCGAAACCTGTGGCGTGCGACACGTGAGGACATCGATAATGGCGCCGTCTCGTGATGGAAGTGGATGGAAGCCTTGGTGGTGGATTCTTTTCTCTTCCGTGACGTCAGAACCGAGGGCGACGAATGGGACGTCAAACCGAGAACAGTTGTCGAGCTTTGAGGTCCACTCATCCGCAGAGATCTCGCTGATTCGGAAATATCCTTTTACCTGTGGCTATTTTAAGCTTAAAATATTTCATCCGCTGAATAGACAGATATTCATCTATTGGCTTGAAATTAGCATCCATTATGCACTATTTAATTCAAGAAAATGAAGCACGTTTATGGGGGGGAAAAGTAGATCAAGTTTACCTGAGCAATAATATACTCAATGGCCATTTGATTAACTCATATCCATCTTATGTTGTTGGATTGTTTTACCTCTGAACGACACTTTTTTTGCACACCATGGGCTAAATGACAAGATCAAAAGGACCCCGAAGGCTCAGAGAAGGTTGGGGGAGGTGACCCACTGGAACAGCTGTTGGGAGACAGATGGTAGCCTCCCGTCAAGACCATCCAGCGTGTTCTTTAACGTGCACAGGGTATGGCTCTCCCGCACACGGGGCCACGGCTTAACGTCCCATCCGACGGACGGCGGCCTTTCCAAGCCCATCGGTGTCCCCTACTAACCGTGGGCAGGGCGGGGAATTTTGCGGAGATAAATCTCAACGCTGACCCAGCTGGGACTCGAACCTGGGAACTGCAGATTACGAGCCTGGTGCTCTACCGGCTGAGTCCCCCCTGCCCCCCAATCTTACGTTAACAGAGAATCAAATTCAAAACTCGGTAATTTCTAAACTAACCATATTATAGTCCAATGTGACTGCTTTGCATAAATAAAAGATAAAATGCGACTCACCAAAATTAGTATTGAACTCAATTTTGAAAATATTTGTTCAGTGTAGCTGTTCTTAGTAAAGTATTCAAGTATTTGTTCTTAGCTCTTTCTCCAAAACAATTGAAAAATAAAATGCTAAAAATATGTTAATACATTTTAATAAGATTTAATAAAACGGTTATTGTGTTCATTTCAGTCTTTTTGAATTAACTCTTTAGATCAATTATTTTAATTGTAAAAAGTGATATTGAACCAATATTGTTAAAATTCGGTATTGTGGTAGAATTAACTGATTTTTTTTATCATCACGAAATAAGAAATTTGTTTAAGAAATTACCTGAGTTCATTGTAATCTTTATCACACAAGATGGAATTATTTCATTTTTTGTCCCCGTTACCTGAAAGGCAGGCGCTGGTTAAGAAGACAGAGCATTAGGCCCGTAATCTGCGGTTTTCAGGATCGAGTCCCAATTGCGTTTGCGTTGGTGTTCATCTCTAATAACTCTCCTCCTGCCCTCGGTGAGAAAGGGGACACCGATGGGCTTTGAAAGGCCTCCATCCTTCAATGAGACGTTAAGTCGTGGTTCCGTGTTCACGAGAGTCATACCTTTTGCACGGTGCAGAACACGCTTGATGGCCATGACGTACCATCTGTCTCCTAACAGCTGTCCAATGAATTCCCTTCCCCGACCTTCTCTGAGCCTTTGATGATCCTTGTGATGACTGTGTGATGACCTGTCCATTGTGATGACCTGTCCCCTTGTGATGACCTGTCCATTTACCTTATCGTGTGCAAGAAAAGTGCCGCTCAGAGATAGAACAACCCACCCTCTAACCGAAGTTCGATTAATATTAAACCGTCTCATATATCGCCGAGTTTGGATTGGATTGTTTTACCTCTGAGCGGCACTTTTTTGCACACCATGGGCTAAATGGCCAGGCCACAAGGACCCCGAAGGCTCAGAGAAGGTGGGGGGAGAGGACCCACTGGAACAGCTGTTGGGAGACAGATGGTAGCTTCCCGTCAAGGCCATCCAGCGTGTTCTTTAACGTGCACAGGGTATGGCTCTCCCGCACACGGGGCCACGGCTTAACGTCCCATCCGACGGACGGCGGCCTTTCCAAGCTCATCGGTGTCCCCTACTGCCCGTGGGCAGAGCAGGGAATTTTGCGGAGATAAATCTCAACGCTGACCCAGCTGGGACTCGAACCTGGGAACTACAGATTACGAGCCTGGCGCGCTACCGACTGAGCCACCCCCGCCCCATATCGCCGAGAATTTCCTCTCCAATTTTCCACAAATTACAATCCTATGAATTTTGAAATTCTCGAAAGAGCAAAATGTGAACGAAATATATATATATTTGAGAAAGGTATCGGAGCTACGGTCGCCAGTTGTAATATTCATCTTCTATGAATATGGAATCCTTGAAACCACTGCTATTCGTGAAGTGGCCAGGTGGGGGCTCAGTCGGTAGCGTGCCAGGCACGTAATCTACAGTTCCCAGCTTCGAGTCCCTGCTGGGCCAGCATTGAGATTTATTTCCGAAAATCTCCCGTCTTGCCCTCAGTCAGTAGGGACAGGATGCCACTTTTCTAACTCCAGCAACTTGTAATTTTTGTATTAATTTTTGATGATTTACCGTATCGAAAGCTTTTTTAATGTCCAGAAAGATTGTTAATGCGTGATCAATGTTATTTTATCGCTGTGTAAATCGTATTTGTCACCTGTATAACAATGCATCATCCGTTCCCATTTTTTCTCTAAACTCAAGCTGATTTCTACTGAGAAAACATTTCTTTTCCAGATATTCATTTAATTTATTCTTCACTATTTTTTCAAAAATTTTAGATATTACGCAGAAGGTCTATAATTCCCTAGTTCCTTTGGATCACCGTCCTTAAAAATGCGAACAATAGTAGTTTGTTTCAAGACATCAGGATCATTTATGCTTTTTTCATCTCCAGTGCAGAAGGACCAATTGTCAGGGCACCGTCTGTCTTTTAAATTCGATACCATCCTGCAATGCTCAGATTTATCTTCATTTCTCCAGGAGATGAAAGGATGACCTTGAAATGGCCTTCATCTTTCAGATGAGATGTCGTAACTCCAACTACTGAAAACGCACTGGATGGTCTCGACCGAGAATCCTATTTGCCAACTCGATTTTAAGCCCTTGAGTCTCAAACTATTTAAGGAAATGCAATTGAGTAGAAAAAATTTATCCACACAATGAATCCAACGTATCCACAGTCATATCTAAGTTCGGATGTTTCGCCTCTAAACGTCGCCTTTGCGCGCACAATAAGCTAACAGTCCAGTTGGAAAGGATCCCGTGGGCTCAGACCTTTATAGGTGGAAGCTGATCCATTATAAGCTAACTGTCCAGTTGGAAAGGATCCCGTGGGCTCAGAGCTTTATAGGTGGAAGATGATCCATTTTAAGCTAACTGTCCAGTTGTACAGGATCCCGTGACTCAGAGATCTGTAGGTGGAAGCTGATCCATTATAAGCTAACTGTCCAGTTGGAAAGGATCCCGTGGGCTCAGAGCTTTATAGGTGGAAGATGATCCATTTTAAGCTAACTGTCCAGTTGTACAGGATCCCGTGACTCAGAGATCTGTAGGTGGAAGCTGATCCATTATAAGCTAACTGTCCAGTTGGAATGAATCCCGTGGGCTCAGTGCTTTGTAGATGGAAGCTGATCCATTATAAGCTAACTGTCCAGTTGGAATGGATCCTGTGGGCTCAGAGCTTTGTGGATGGAAGCTGATCCATTATAAGCTAACTGTCCAGTTGGAATGGATCCCGTGGGCTCAGAGTTTTGTAGATGGAAAGGATCCCGTGAGCTCAGAATTTTATAGGTGGAAGCTGATCCATTATAAGCTAACTGTCCAGTTGGAAAGGATCCCGTAGGCTCAGAGCTTTGTAGGTGGAAAGTATCTCGTGAGCTCTGAGCTTTATAGGTGGAAGCTGATCCATTATAAGCTAACTGTCCAGTTGGAAAGGATCCCGTGGGCTCAGAGCTTTGTAGATGGAAGCTGATTCATTATAAGCTAACTATCCAGTTGGAATGGATCCGTGGGCTCAAAGCTTTGTATGTGGGAGATGATCCATTATAAGCTAAATGTCCAGTTGGGATGGATCCCGTGGGCTCAGAGCTTTATAGGTGGAAGCTGATCCATTATAAGCTAACTGTCCAGTTGGAATGGATCCCGTGTGCTCAGAGCTATGTAGATGAAAGCTGATCCATTATAAGCTAACTGTTCAGTTGCACAGGATCCCGTGGGCTCAGAGATCTATAGGTGGAAGCTGATCCATTTTAAGCTAACTGTCCAGTTGGAATGGATCCCGTGGGCTCAGAGCTTTGTAGATGGAAGCTGATCAATTATAAGCTAACTGTCCAGTTGGAATGGATCCCGTGGGCTCAGAGCTTTATAGGTGGAAGCCGATCCATTATAAGCTAACTGTCCAGTTGGAAAGGATCCCGTGGGCTCAGAGCTTTGTAGATGGAAGCTGATTCATTATAAGCTAACTATCCAGTTGGAATGGATCCGTGGGCTCAAAGCTTTGTATGTGGGAGATGATCCATTATAAGCTAAATGTCCAGTTGGGATGGATCTCGTGGGCTCAGAGCTTTATCGGTGGAAGCTGATCCATTATAAACTAACTGTCGAGTTGGAAAAGATCCCGTAGGCTCAGAGATCTATAGGTGGAAGGTGATCCATTATAAGCTAACTGTCCAGTTGGAAAGAATCCCGTGGGCTCATAGCTTTGCAGATGGAAGCTGATCCATTATAAGCTAACTGTCCAGTTGGAATGGATCCCGTGGGCTCAAAGCTTTATAGGTGGAAGCTGATCCATTATAAGCTAACTGTCCAGTTGGAATGGATCCCGTGGGCTCAAAGCTTTATAGGTGGAAGCTGATCCATTATAAGCTAACTGTCCAGTTGGAAATGATCCCGTGGGCTCAGAGCTTTATAGGTGGAAGCCGATCCATTATAAGCTAACTGTCCAGTTGGAAAGGATCCCGTGGGCTCAGAGCTTTGTAGGTGGAAGCTGATCCATTATAAGCTAACTGTCCAGTTGGAAAGGATCCCGTGGGCTCAGAGCTTTGTAGGTGGAAGATGATCCATTATAAGCTAACTGTCCAGTTAGAAAGGATCCCGTGGGCTCAGAGCTTTATAGGTGGAAGCTGATCCATTATAAGCTAACTGTCCAGTTGGAAAGGATCCCGTGGGCTCAGAGCTATATAGGTGGAAGCTGATCTATTATAAGCTAACTGTCCAGTTGGAATGGATCCCGTGGTCTCATAGCTTTATAGGTGGAAGGTGATCCATTATAAGCTAACTGTCCAGTTGGAAAGGATCTCGTGGGCTCAGAGCTTTATCGGTGGAAGCTGATCCATTATAAACTAACTGTCGAGTTGGAAAAGATCCCGTAGGCTCAGAGATCTATAGGTGGAAGGTGATCCATTATAAGCTAACTGTCCAGTTGGAAAGAATCCCGTGGGCTCATAGCTTTGCAGATGGAAGCTGATCCATTATAAGCTAACTGTCCAGTTGGAATGGATCCCGTGGGCTCAAAGCTTTATAGGTGGAAGCTGATCCATTATAAGCTAACTGTCCAGTTGGAAATGATCCCGTGTGCTCAGAGCTTTATAGGTGGAAGCCGATCCATTATAAGCTAACTGTCCAGTTGGAAAGGATCCCGTGGGCTCAGAGCTTTGTAGGTGGAAGCTGATCCATTATAAGCTAACTGTCCAGTTGGAAAGGATCCCGTGGGCTCAGAGCTTTATATGTGGAAGGTGATCCATTGGACAAGTGTTCAGAGAAGATGGAAGCCTTCCATGAAAGGCCATTTAGCTCCTTTCTCTAAAGTGCATATATGGTCTCTGTGAACACGGCACCACAGCGTAATGTCCCATTTGGCGGAAGAGACCTTTTCAAGTCCTTTGTTGTCGCCTCTATCATGGAGAGCATATCAGTGGTTAATGGAGAAAACCCAGCTCAGGCTCGAACCTGTAAACATTAGGTTACAAACATCGCGCGCTACCGACTCTGTATTCGATCTGTAGAGAGTTCCAGATGAGGTGATGCTTTGGGAATGGATCAGTTCCGATTGTGTAAGCCTCCATCGCGAGATGGCACCATTCTCTTGCAATCAAAGAAGAAGAGTTGCAGCCACCCAAGAGCCATTGAAGTGGGTGAATAGGTTTCTAAGGCGACGATGGCATCCGTTTCCTCTTCATCGTCTTCCGAGAGGCAGAGCTCCTCTTCCACTGATGCGAGACTTCGGCGCTGGCGTCGTACCCACCTCCACCTAACGGTTTCGTCGAAGGTCGAGAACTCCCGTCTCCATGGAGATCCGCCAAGGCTCTGTGACTAACGATTGTTGCGGGGGGAAGTTCAACCTTCACACTCGCTGCGGTCGGAGAATTGCCTCAGCCGAGCCCATCACTCGTTGACAACGTAATGGATGAAATTGCTTGGATAACGTGTCGTCATACCTAAGGGATTGTGTGCATCTGCATCAAGATGTTTTGGTTTGTTTGAGCGCGTGTTAGTTGCTCAGTAACAACAATAAATGGCCCTAGCTTTCGTGAACTTCATTTTGCAAATTTATTTTTTGTCTTTTGCGACGTTCGCCAAGATTCTGTTGCATCGACCACTGCCAAAGCGAAGATCAGCAACACACTCCGAAGGTTTTAATGCGGAGAAGGAGAGGAGAAAAATATATGTAATTTAACCCCTCAAGGGAGGGGATATAATCATCCCCAAAAAAACACACTTTGAGTACGCCACTGCTGTACACAATAGGTATCTTAGACTCTTGTGTGTGTACACTGTAAGAAACTTTTCCTTCCTAAAGGAGCTGAGGCACTCCAGGCCCGTAATCTATAGTCCCAGGTTCGAGTCCCTTCTGGACCAGCGTTGAGATTTATCCGCTAAAACGTACCCAGACCTCGGTCAGAAAGGAGACAGCGATGGGCTTGGAAAGGCCGCCATCCGTCGGATGGGACGTAGAGCCATGGTTCCGTGTGCAAGAGCGCACTCTATGTCCTTGATGGGAGACTTCCATCTCTCTCCCTCTCCAATGAGTTCCCTTGGAACCCCCCTCGGAGCCTTTGGGGTCTTTGTAACCTGGCCATTTATCTCCAATGTGGGCAAAAAAGTGTCGTTCAGAGGCAAAACAACCGAACCGAACTTACCACAGAAAAAAAAAGATTCTGCTCTAACTCATCAGATTCCAGGAGATGACGTCATAATTGCACGAATATTATTAATCAGGTGGAAGATTAACTTCTGCTTTCTCTTACGTCACTAAAGAGATTCATAAAATTTAGGTTTATCCTACAGAAAAAAACAGAGGGATTATTCATCTATCATCAAAGGTTGAGAATTTTTTTTATGATTCGTAGAAGCAGAGAAAACGAAACGTAATAGCTTTTTTTTGAGATAAGAAGAATCAGAACTAATGAAAAAATCAATCAGAAATTACACCAGAATCAAGTAATGTTAATCTCTTATTTACAATGCAATGCGCTGATGAAATGCTAAAAAGATCCTTTTAAGAGTCCAATCATTATTTCTTAATATACCAATGGAGTGCGACCCACAGAGATGATTTTTCAATGCAGTCCGAAAAGGTTTTTTTTTTCAAAATGTTCTCCTCTCTGAACAGTTGAATCATCAGCACCTGGTGCATTGCCATGACAACCATTCAGAGCTTGTACAATGCCCGGCCATGGAATTCATTAACCTTCAGGCGACTTCCTATTACAACTGCTGCCACAAGGTCTTCGCTCTCACACGAAGATGCAGCCTACCTATTAAAAGATATGGCGCAGTTTTGTGTAGTCCCCAGAATTCAACTGCGGGAGTTGGTTCAGTCAGCAGCGCTTCAAGTTCATAATGTGCGATGCCCAGGTTCTAATCAATGGCGTAGCCAGGTTGTAACATCAAGGGGAGTGAAAACATAAAAAAAGGCTCTGCCCGCAATCATCGCGGGGGGGGGGGGAGCAAGGAAATAAAAAGGGATCACTTCACCAGCAAGTTTTCAGAGAGTTAATCTAGGCAATCTTAACTCTAGACATATAACCACCACTCCCCCTCAAGAAACAAAAAAAAAGCAACATAAATTTGTTTTTGCAATTCTGAATCCAAACTCCTGGTTAGGGGCATAAAACATTTAATAGTAATAATAATACACTTAGCGGGTCTTGAACGTACTGTACTGACTCTTGTTTATATGCTGCTTCCATTAACGTCTTTTCATCCGAGTCTTAACAACTGCCATGCCGACATATTACCTAAAAAAATTGTTGAAAAAACGCCACCTTTGGAGAATGCGCTCCCGCCCTAGCTATGCCATTGGCTAAACCCCATCTTGCCTTTGGTGAGAAAGGGGCCATTGATGGACTTGTAAAGGTCGTCGTCTGTCTCTCTGATGGGACGTTAAGCCGTGGATGCATATGCAGGATTAAGCATATGCACGTTAAGGATGCCCTTGACCATCGGTATCCTAACAGCTGTCCAGTGGATCCCCTTCTTCCACTAAACTGAGCACTTGTGGACCTTGTGACCTGGCAATTTAATCCATTGTATGCATAAAATGGATCCAGAAAGGAATGAAACCTACGGTTAAGTTAACCGTAGGTTTCATTCCTTTCTGGATCTTTCTCAAAAAATTTCCCTTCATGTTCTGCCCTCTTAATTGAAGTGATCGAGCAAATGGCCATCAAAATCAGATCATCTGTCTCCCTTTCGAATTCAGAGTGAGCTCAATGAATTTTTCATTTGTCCATTATTCGTTTAAATTTTCTCATAAGCATCATTTATCTCCAATTGGGATGCAGAGTTTCTGAATAAATCCTCTTCGCAAACCGCATGTCAAAATTATCACTTAGAGCAGTGATTCTCAACCTTTTATGCTTCACGTACTCCTTGTATAGATAAATAAAACTATAGTTATAGTATAACAATGGTTGGGTTGTTTTACCTCTGAGCGGCACTTTTTTGCACACTATGGGCTAAATGGCCAGGTCACTTGGACCCCGAAGGCTCAGAGAAGGTTGGGGGAGGGGACCCACTGGAACAGCTGTTGGGAGACAGATGATAGCCTCCCCGTCAAGGCCATCCAGCGTGTTCTTTAACGTGCACAGGGTATGGCTCTCCCGCACACGGGGTCACGTCTTAACGTCCCATCCGACGGACGGCGGCCTTTCCAAGCCCATCGGTGTCTCCTACTGACCGTGGGCAGGGCGGGGAATTTTGCGGAGATAAATCTCAACGCTGACCCAGCTGGGACTCGAACCTGGGAAGTACAGATTACGAGCCTGGCGCGCTACCGACTGAGCCACCCCCGCCCCAACAATGGTTATTTTTACTTTGTTACTAGATTTAGCGACTTTTGAGCTCTCGCTGCGTACCCCGCGTTCAGAACCCCTAACTTAGAGTTTCGATGCGAAAGTGACATTCTATTTCAAATTAGGATTCTGGTGATTATATGAATGAACTCAATGAACGATATCTCCAAATAGAAATTTTTTTTTTCAGGCTTCCTCATCGTCTGCACTGCGCAATCTCCTCACCAGAGACGAAAGGAGAATTCTTCTGGGATCCCAAGACTCAGGTAAATTATGTTCAACTTTTTTCTCTGAATCTTTTCATTAACAGATTCTGTTTACATTCTGACTAATTTATATTTGGGAAATAAAATATTAAAATGTAATATTCGTTATGAATTAATGAAGTTTAATTTCAGGGGGAGCCTTTCAAAATTTAGAATAGCAATTGTAATTGTGAATGGTTGTAACATATTGGAAAATGGTGAGAATATTCTGGATATTTGATAAATAAATATCTCATAGGAACCTAGAAATGCTACTCAATGGAGACGTTTTTTCTTCGGAATGACTGAAACAGAAAAAATCCGATTGTTTTGAAATTTCGAAACGTAATTGGGAGGGTGACCATCTGGGAACACCGCGTGCAATCGACAAAAAATCTGCTGAGGACCCGCCATCCTCACAGATCCTTCTAGTATGGCGTATTAAATTGACAGTCTCCTATCAGACCTCTGTGGCAAGCAGATGCTTGAGGAGGTATTTATTAAAATTATTTTTTTTATATAATTGCCGCTGTCTCGGTTCCTTATATGCTTAAAAAATCGTTAGAATGGACTGGAGTAATTTCACGTAAAATGGCATTTTAGTTTTGCACATAGTGATATAATGAACTCTGGAGAAAATATGCTTAAAATTATCTCGGAAGTGTTAACATGAATGAAAATGAGTCTATGATATCTAAATGAGAAAAAATGATATTGCAAATCGCTTCTCAACTTTAAAATGACGAAAATGGCAAACACAATGATTACCGTACAACGTGTTATCCAGGCCTTATTCAACCTACGAGACATTTTCCGCAATCAATTATTTCGATGAAGGAATGTCGGCGATGTCGACCAACGATGGAAAATAAATTTCGTAAAGTAATTATGTTACAAATTATAATTCCAAGTAATTTGTAACTTACAGAATTCGAAAATAAAACGCAAATCAAAAAAGGCTTTCAAGTTCTATTATGGATAAAGATTATTGTTATGTGTAGTTCTTCGAATGCAGAAATTGAATGCCAAATCCCATCCAAATGCTAATCGTGTTTTAACTGCTTTTGCACTCAAAGCGACACTTCAAGTCTCGAGCCGAAAGTGGGAGGAGGTCACTAACAAATAAATGTCTCCAGTTATTTTTTTCAGAATTCACTATTTTTTTTTCCCATTAAAAGGCCCCGACAGTCTTGGAAAGGCCGCCATCATTCGGATGGGACGTTATAAGCCGTGGCCTCGTGTGCGGGAGAGCCATACTCTGTGTGCGTTAAAGAACACCCTGTATAGCTTTGATGGGAGGCTACCATCTGTCTCCTAACAGCTGTCCAGTAAGTCACATTCCCCCCAACCTTCTCTGTGTCTTAGGATTCTTGTGACCTGGCCATTTAGCCCATTGTGTGTAAAACAACCCAGCCAACTGAAATTCAACACCATGGTGGATCTTTACCACTTACACGTCAGCAGTAGAGAGTTGAAATGAAACTGATTATTCTTCTGGATTTTTATTTCTCGAAAAGACTCTCGCCATCATCATCATCGACATCATCATCCAGCCAATGGGCACCTTAGTCGCTGCCTCTTCATTCCGCTCCATTTTCCGTGGATGTCGGCCGCTGTGACAGGAAGAGGCCGAAAAGCCAACCGATGTCGGTGGCCACATTTCAATGACGCGTCCGACAACCCTTCTCACCGCCATTGTATCGGCAGCGGACATCGGGGCTCCGAAATCAGGAGCACAATGGCATTGGCCGCACGGGACGTCCCTTTCAGCCTCTTGCAGCCCACAATGAATTGCATGCCCCAGTTGCAGGGTCAGGCGGACGACGGAATTTCGATCCTGCCTCGCAGACAATGCCAGAAATGGCGGGAGCGGTTTGTTGCCGCTTAATGTGGACACTGGCGGAGAGGTCAGTAGGGTCAAAGGAAGAATGAACAGCGGCGGACTTAGCAGAAGAAAAAAAAGTGAAATCTACTTGTTTTCGACAAAAGGCAATGACATAGCAACGTGCAGGGTCATCTGAGCTTCTTTCTTCTCTCTCTCTCCTTGATTTCTTCTTCAATGAATTCGTTTGACAAGTGCACGTCAGCTAATGGCGAGGCTCCGTGTCAATCGAGTTCAAGGGAAAAGTGGAATTTCTTCTTTTTTGTAGTTTGTCGATTGCGACACTCAAAGCCAGCTGGCACAGCGTTCAGATTTATCTCCGCAAAACTCCCTACCCAAGGTCAGTAGGGGACACCGATGGGCTTGGAAGGCAGCCGTCTGTCTGATGGGATGTTAAGCCGTGGCCCCGTGTGCGGGAGAGCCATACCTTGTGCACGTTAAAGAACACGCCGGATAGCCTTGACGGGAGACTACCATCTGTTTCCCAACAGCCTTTCTCGTGGGTCCCCTCTCCCAACGTCTGAGCCTTCGGGGTCCTTGTGACCTGGCCATTTAGCCCATTGTGTGCAAAAAAGTACCGCTCAGAGATAAAACAACCAAAGCGACCCTCAAAGCATGAATGGGGAAGCCTTCAAATGAAAACGACCCCTAAAGATCTACTCTGCTCAAATTTGTAAAGCAATTTCTTTGGTGGTAGTTTAAATGATTTCAAGTGTTTTTCTGTTTCAGTCATCGGATGACCTGCACGATGAGAGCTGATGTAGCCTTGGGAGAATATTACTGATATTAATTCCAGTTCGTAATTTTGTCGTTGCTTTTATTATGTAGCAACACATAGGCTAACGTAACTCTGCAAACTGCAAATACTTCTGCTGATGAAGAGCCTAAGTTCATGTTTTTCAACCTCTGGTTAGGGAACCACAAGTGATCCTTCAGTCACGGTGGTGGCCATAGGATTCTACATATATGTTATGGAAAGCAGTCTATCGTTTTGAAAGAAAATTAGAACAACTGGTCTAAATGACCTTTCTCATAGTAGTTAAGGGTTAATGTTAAATATTTTTCAATGCAGATGGTCCTTTAATTCAAAAACATACTTTTATTTCTCCGTTTTTTGATCATCTTCAATTTAAAACAGCGAAAATTTCCATCCAATAAATATACAGATCTTTTTTATTTAGTTGTTATTACTGAATTGTATCCATTTTGGATGATCAATGATCAAGAGCAACGGAAACAAATGCCAATTCCTCAAAGAAAGCTGAATGGATGAAGTTCTCAGTATCTCCCGGAAATGTCACTCTGAAGCCTTCGCACGAGAAGCGAGTTCTTGGCCATTGAAATAATTCGCGTGCCACTTGAACCGAAACAAAGCCAGGGTCACGAGGCTACGGTTATCGCTGCTCAGCTCCAGGGGCATCTCTCTTTCCACCTCAGTTAGGAAGAAGATCCGAAAAGGGGAGAGCGTCTTCCCTTCCTCTTGATGTTTAACATTTAGAGGCGACGGGGCAACTGCCCCAGTGCTGATTTTGGCACGAGGGTAAAAGTATCTTTTCGCCCCCTTGCCATTTTATAATTCAAGAAACCCAAATTATATTTTGCATGTTGTATCGTGGAAAACAAAATCCAAATTGGCAATCAGGCGAAAGTGGCTCAGTCGGTCTAACTGTGATACAGTTCAGATTTATCTCCGCTAAACTACCACCCTACCCTCGGTCAGAAAATGGGCACCGACCGTCACAGTTCACAATAATGATTCTCCGCTTCACAATAGTGATTTCACAGTTCACTATTGTAAACTGTGAACTGTGCTTCTATTGTGAACTGGCTTCTATTGTGAACTGTGAAAGACGATAATTTTTACTTCAAGGAACGACTTCCACTATCTGTCTCCTGTTGGGAGACAGATGGTCTTGTTTTAGTTGAGGTTAGCAATGCTGAATGAAGATTGAAACTTCGTCTGCTTGACTGATTCGCGCGTGTTCAGTTGACGCAGTGCAAACGTCAGATAAAATCAAATATATTTCTGAAAGAACTAGAAAATACTGACACATTTATTATGTTGAAAGTTATAAGCAGCATTGTAAAACATTTAGAAGGGGCAAATACTGCCATGCAGAGGAAATGCCCATATTTGATGACGTGTATAAACATTATGAATAACTTGCGAGATGCAATTTTGAACACGAGTGAAAGATTTAAATGATTTGCCTGATTTTTTCCTCTTCACAGTCTGAGAGTAGGGGGGGAATGGAAAATATTCGTGGAATTACAAGTTTAATCATTTTTTGCCTCTGTTAGCATGGGGATTAAGAATGGGTGGTGGCCCCCTTGTCACCCTAGATCCGGCTCTGGATATAACAAATCTGCCCTCGTGGTCGAAGTTAAAAATCGGCGCATGGAGACACGAGCGATCTTTTTTTTTGCTACACTGAGGAGAGTTTATTTTTCTGACTCCACGTGGAGTTTAAAACTCCAGGAAGATCGTAAGCAGTTAATGAATCTACAAATATAATTTATTAACAAAACTAAACTTGAAAACACAATTTGAAGACCATTCCTCAACATTAAAAGCAAGGGGCAGGGGTGGCTCAGTCGGTAGTGCGCCAGGTTCGTAATCTGTAGTTCCCAGGTTCGAGTCCCAGCTGGGTCAGCGTTGAGATTTATCTCCGCAAAATTTTCCCGCCTTGCCCACGGTCAGTAGGGGACACCGATGGGCTTGATAAAGGCCGCCGTCCGTCGGATGGGACGTTAAGCCGTGGCCCCGTATGCGGAAGAGCCATACCCTGTGCACGTTAAATAATACATGCTGGATGGCCCTTGACGGGAGGCTACCATCTGTCTCCCAACAGCTGTTCCAGTGGGTCCCCTCCCCCAACCTTCTCTGAGCCTTCGGGGTCCTTGTGGCCTGGTCATTTAGCCCATGGTGTGCAAAAAAATGCCGCTCAGAGGTAAAACAACCCAAACAATCCGTTAAAAGCAATCTTTTGCATGTATGCTAAGAAAACAATGCAAACTATTTTAGATTTATGGCAGTTCTACTTAGAATAAAATTAGATTAAAACAAGATCCATTCCAGAAATTAAGATAGAACGATTTTCCGAAAAAATCGAGTGGGAGCAACACGAAAGGGAAATCTAAAGATAAAATCGAAAGGTATTTTTGTTATCAAGAGATTTCTTTCCAAGTCGTAGCGCTCATCAAACAAGATAGCCTCGAAGTTTTGTCACCGGTTATCCTCAGTGGCGACACAATGGAGGCGTCTTCAAATGTAAGACAATCCCTTTCATGACTTTTGCAGAACAGTCGAACGTAACTCTATTTCATTTTCCGACCTTGGAGAGAAATTCTTTTTTTAAAGCTGAACTGAATCCTGTTTCACAATTTCTGGACAAATATAGAAAACCTCCAGTGCAACTAGATTTATTTGATATAAGTATTGTTTATGGTGTACTTATTCCAATAAAAGTTCTAATTCACCCTGACCTTCCTACCAGTGTAGTATTTTAGAGCCGTAGAACTTTGAGTTTATAATACCATTATTTTCTCTCTTTACTTCTATTTACATTTTTAAATATAATAGTTCCTGTCTTCTGAGTTGGCGTATAGTCTTTGGTTTCTTTTCTGTTGCATCTGATGCAGTTTACGTTTCTGCTGAGGTCTCGCCTTCCCTTGATATCAATGATGCCCTAGGTAATTCCCGTTTAATGCGGATTCGCTATAGCGCGGTTTGTTTTTCTCTTTTTTTAAAGTTGGGTTGTTTTACTTCTGAGCGGCACTTTTTTTGCACACCATGGGCTAGATGACCAGGTCACAAGGACCCCGAGCGCTCAGAGAAGATTGGGGGAAGGAACCCACTGGACAGCTACTGGGAGACAGATGGCAGCCTCCCGTCGAGGCCATCATCCAGCGTGTTCTTTAACACGCACAGGGTATGATTCCCCCGCACATGGCACCACGGCTCTTTCGACGGACGGTTGGTGCCCATTTTCTGACCGAGGGTAGGGTGTAGTTTAGCGGAGATAAATCTGAACGGAATCACAATTAGACACTTCCGCCCCACGTCAAACGGAGGTTACCTGTACTATTATATAATACGTGATAATGATGCTAACAATATAATAAGTTCTATTAAGTAATGATTTAAAAAAATGAGAAATCTTGCTATTTTTCAGATATTTATAAATTTTGGATCAATATGAGCGCAAAATTTGTAAATTTTACTCGAGTGTGAGCTTCTTTCGGAACGAAATCCAGTCTCTCTAGTCAGCTGATTGATAAGAGGGATCTTACGACTGCGATATCTATACAGGAGGTTGATAAGGTAAACCGAAAAATTCTGAAAGGGATCATTCCTTTCTCAGATTTTTTCCAAGCATGAACCATGGGGTTTTTAATTACATATCTAGAGAATGTTTAAAGTCTAAGGCGTTTTAATTTTCTGGAGGGCCTCCCCCAAAGTTAATCGGAGTTGGTAAAATTCGAAGCGACTTTGTAAAATCCAGGTGAATTTTGAAAATTGAATTTTTTTCTGGTAAAATTAAGGGGAGTTAGCAAAATCTAGACAACTTGGCAAAATCCAGGGGAGTTTGCCAAATCGAGGCAACTTGACAAAATCTAGGGGAGTTTGCCAAATCGAGGCAACTTGACAAAATCTAGGGATTTGGTCAAATCGAGGCAACTTGATAAAATCCAGGGGAGTTTGCCAAATCGAGGCAACTTGGCAAAATCTAGGGGAGTTGGCCAAATCGAGGCAACTTGACAAAATCTAGGGGATTTGGTCAAATCGAGGCAACTTGACAAAATCCAGGGGAGTTTGCCAAATCGAGGCAACTTGGCAAAATCTAGGGGAGTTGGTCAAATCGAGGCAACTTGGCAAAATCTAGGGGAGTTTGCCAAATCGAGGCAACTTGACAAAATCTAGGGGAGTTTGCCAAATCCAGGCAACTTGACAAAATCTAGGGGAGTTTGCCAAATCGAGGCAACTTGACAAAATCTAGGGATTTGGTCAAATCGAGGCAACTTGACAAAATCCAGGGGAGTTTGCCAAATCGAGGCAACTTGGCAAAATCTAGGGGAGTTGGCCAAATCGAGGCAACTTGACAAAATCTAGGGGATTTGGTCAAATCGAGGCAACTTGACAAAATCCAGGGGAGTTTGCCAAATCGAGGCAACTTGGCAAAATCTAGGGGAGTTGGTCAAATCGAGGCAACTTGGCAAAATCTAGGGGAGTTTGCCAAATCGAGGCAACTTGACAAAATCTAGGGGAGTTTGCCAAATCCAGGCAACTTGACAAAATCTAGGGGAGTTTGCCAAATCGAGGCAACTTGACAAAATCTAGGGATTTGGTCAAATCGAGGCAACTTGGCAAAATCCAGGGGAGTTTGCCAAATCGAGGCAACTTGGCAAAATCTAGGGGAGTTGGCCAAATCGAGGCAACTTGACAAAATCTAGGGGATTTGGTCAAATCGAGGCAACTTGACAAAATCCAGGGGAGTTGGTCAAATCGAGGCAACTTGGCAAAATCTAGGGGAGTTGGCCAAATCGAGGCAACTTGACAAAATCTAGGGGATTTGGTCAAATCGAGGCAACTTGACAAAATCCAGGGGAGTTGGTCAAATCGAGGCAACTTGGCAAAATCTAGGGGAGTTTGCCAAATCGAGGCAACTTGACAAAATCTAGGGATTTGGTCAAATCGAGGCAACTTGACAAAATCCAGGGGAGTTGGTCAAATCGAGGCAACTTGGCAAAATCTAGGGGAGTTGGTCAAATCGAGGCAACTTGGCAAAATCTAGGGGAGTTTGCCAAATCGAGGCAACTTGACAAAATCTAGGGGAGTTTGCCAAATCGAGGCAACTTGACAAAATCTAGGGATTTGGTCAAATCGAGGCAACTTGACAAAATCCAGGGGAGTTTGCCAAATCGAGGCAACTTGGCAAAATCTAGGGGAGTTGGCCAAATCGAGGCAACTTGACAAAATCTAGGGGATTTGGTCAAATCGAGGCAACTTGACAAAATCCAGGGGAGTTTGCCAAATCGAGGCAACTTGGCAAAATCTAGGGGAGTTGGCCAAATCGAGGCAACTTGACAAAATCTAGGGGATTTGGTCAAATCGAGGCAACTTGACAAAATCCAGGGGAGTTGGTCAAATCGAGGCAACTTGGCAAAATCTAGGGGAGTTTGCCAAATCGAGGCAACTTGACAAAATCTAGGGGAGTTGGCCAAATCGAGGCAACTTGGCAAAATCTAGGGGAGTTGGCCAAATCGAGGCAACTTGGCAAAATCCAGGGGAGTTGGTCAAATCGAGGCAACTTGGCAAAATCTAGGGGAGTTTGCCAAATCGAGGCAACTTGGCAAAATCTAGGGGAGTTGGCCAAATCGAGGCAACTTGACAAAATCTAGGGGATTTGGTCAAATCGAGGCAACTTGACAAAATCCAGGGGAGTTTGCCAAATCGAGGCAACTTGGCAAAATCTAGGGGAGTTTGCCAAATCGAGGCAACTTGACAAAATCTAGGGGATTTGGTCAAATCGAGGCAACTTGACAAAATCCAGGGGAGTTGGTCAAATCGAGGCAACTTGGCAAAATCTAGGGGAGTTTGCCAAATCGAGGCAACTTGACAAAATCTAGGGGAGTTTGCCAAATCGAGGCAACTTGACAAAATCTAGGGATTTGGTCAAATCGAGGCAACTTGACAAAATCCAGGGGAGTTTGCCAAATCGAGGCAACTTGGCAAAATCTAGGGGAGTTGGCCAAATCGAGGCAACTTGACAAAATCTAGGGGATTTGGTCAAATCGAGGCAACTTGACAAAATCCAGGGGAGTTGGTCAAATCGAGGCAACTTGGCAAAATCTAGGGGAGTTGGTCAAATCGAGGCAACTTGGCAAAATCTAGGGGAGTTTGCCAAATCGAGGCAACTTGACAGAATCTAGGGGAGTTTGCCAAATCGAGGCAACTTGACAAAATCTAGGGATTTGGTCAAATCGGGGCAACTTGACAAAATCCAGGGGAGTTGGTCAAATCGAGGCAACTTGGCAAAATCTAGGGGAGTTGGTCAAATCGAGGCAACTTGGCAAAATCTAGGGGAGTTTGCCAAATCGAGGCAACTTGACAAGATCTAGGGGATTTGGTCAAATCGAGGCAACTTGACAAAATCTAGGGGATTTGGTCAAATCGAGGCAACTTGGCAAAATCTAGGGGAGTTTGCCAAATCGAGGCAACTTGACAAGATCTAGGGGATTTGGTCAAATCGAGGCAACTTGACAAAATCTAGGGGATTTGGTCAAATCGAGGCAACTTGACAAAATCTAGGGGATTTGGTCAAATCGAGGCAACTTGACAAAATCTAGGGGATTTGGTCAAATCGAGGCAACTTGACAAAATCCAGGGGAGTTGGTCAAATCGAGGCAACTTGGCAAAATCTAGGGGAGTTTGCCAAATCGAGGCAACTTGACAAAATCTAGGGGAGTTTGCCAAATCGAGGCAACTTGACAAAATCTAGGGATTTGGTCAAATCGAGGCAACTTGACAAAATCCAGGGGAGTTTGCCAAATCGAGGCAACTTGGCAAAATCTAGGGGAGTTGGCCAAATCGAGGCAACTTGACAAAATCTAGGGGATTTGGTCAAATCGAGGCAACTTGACAAAATCCAGGGGAGTTGGTCAAATCGAGGCAACTTGGCAAAATCTAGGGGAGTTGGTCAAATCGAGGCAACTTGGCAAAATCTAGGGGAGTTTGCCAAATCGAGGCAACTTGACAAAATCTAGGGGAGTTTGCCAAATCGAGGCAACTTGACAAAATCTAGGGATTTGGTCAAATCGGGGCAACTTGACAAAATCCAGGGGAGTTGGTCAAATCGAGGCAACTTGGCAAAATCTAGGGGAGTTGGTCAAATCGAGGCAACTTGGCAAAATCTAGGGGAGTTTGCCAAATCGAGGCAACTTGACAAGATCTAGGGGATTTGGTCAAATCGAGGCAACTTGACAAAATCTAGGGGATTTGGTCAAATCGAGGCAACTTGGCAAAATCTAGGGGAGTTTGCCAAATCGAGGCAACTTGACAAGATCTAGGGGATTTGGTCAAATCGAGGCAACTTGACAAAATCTAGGGGATTTGGTCAAATCGAGGCAACTTGACAAAATCTAGGGGATTTGGTCAAATCGAGGCAACTTGACAAAATCTAGGGGATTTGGTCAAATCGAGGCAACTTGACAAAATCCAGGGGAGTTGGTCAAATCGAGGCAACTTGGCAAAATCTAGGGGAGTTGGTCAAATCGAGGCAACTTAGCAAAATCTAGGGGAGTTTGCCAAATCGAGGCAACTTGACAAAATCTAGGGGATTTGGTCAAATCGAGGCAACTTGACAAAATCCAGGGTAGTTGGTCAAATCGAGGCAACTTGGCAAAGTCTAGGGGAGTTGGTCAAATCGAGGCAACTTGGCAAAATTCGAATTGGCTTGGTAAAAGTCGGGTGAGATGTAAAATTATGGCAAATTGGAAAAATCTAGGGCAGTTGGCAAAATTCGAAGCCACTTGGTAAAATACAGGCAAGTTGTGAAAATTCGGATAGCTTTTGTGCAGTTAAGGAGAGTTGGCGAAATCGGGACTTGGAAATATTCGAAATGACTTGGCAAGTTCGGGGAAATTGTAAAAATTTGGTAATTTTCTGTACAAGCGAGGTCCAGAAAAAAGTGAGGTGCTGTCTGGCGAGATGGCAAAATCTAGGCCAGTTGACAAAAATTCGAAGCCACTTGGTGAAATGCCAGTAAGTTGTGATAATTGGGATTTGTTTTGTGAAGTTAAGGAGAGTTGGGAAAATCGAGAAAACTTGCGGGAATTGTTTTATGAGAATCACTGCGAGGTTGCAAAAGCGAGGCACTTGGTGAAACATTTTGGAGTTGACCCCCTCCCCCCGCGTTGAGATTTGTCTCCGCAAAATTCCCCACCCTGCCCACGGTCAGTAGGGGACACCGATGGGCTTGGAAAGGCCGCCGTCCGTCGGATGGGACGTTAAGCCGTGGCCCCGTGTGCGGGAGAGACATACCCTGTGCACGTTAAAGAACACGCTGGATGGCCTTGACGGGAGGCTACCATCTGTCTCCCAACAGCTGTTCCAGTGGGTCCCCTCCCCCAACCTTCTCTGAGCCTTCGGGGTCCATGTGACCTGGCCATTTAGCCCATGGCGTGCAAAAAAGTGCCGCTCCGAGGTAAAACAACCCAACCCAACCCCCTCCCCCCCTCTATCCCCCCTCCTAAGGAGCGCAATTCTGGTTACGTCCCTGACAGAAACATAATCTATGTAAAGGTCTTATTTTATCAGTTGACGAAATTTGATTTCCGAGTTGGAAATTTTTCGTTCTCTCCCCCCCCCTAATCATAGTCTTTCGCTATGCCCCTGGGCGTCTGATTTATCAAACTGATAACGTGGGCATTCCCGCCATCCAGTTTTTAATTAGTTTTATATATTTTTAAAAAAATTGATTTCCATGAAGGTCTTTTCTGTAGTTTCCAGGTTCGAGTCCCAGCTGGGTCAGCGTTGAGATTTATCTCCGCAAAATTCCCCGCCCTGCCCACGGTCAGTAGGGGATACCGATGGGTTTGGAAAAGCCGTCATCCGTCGGATGGGACGTTAAGCCGTGGCTCCGTGTGCGGGAGAGCCATACCCTGTGCACGTTAAAGAACACGCTGGATGGCCTTGACGGGAGGCTACCATCTGTCTCCCAACAGCTGTTCCAGTGGGTCCCCTCCCCCAACCTTCTCTGAGCCTTCGGGGTCCTTGTGGCCTGGTCATTTAGCCCATGGTGTGCAAAAAAGTGCCGCTCAGAGGTAAAACAACCCAACCCATGAAGGTCTTCAGAAAATAATGGTAAAAGGAGGTGTCAGAAAATAATTCTTAGTAATGGAGTGGAGGGGAGGGGAGTTAATTCGTAAAAGTTGGAAACCGTTAGTCTAAGGGATCCATTCCCTCCGAGATAATTTCCTGTTGTAGACGTTATTAACAAGAGTATTGTGATGCGGAAGGAGGTAAAAAGAAGTCTGAAACTCGGAACTCATTAACTTTGCGAATAAGCATCTGTCAGAAACACTCGACAAAAACCGAAGATTTCAATCGAGTATCTCTAGATCTTGATTTTCAACAATATTCGTTTAATATTTAAAGAGTTACGGAACCGGGATCACTTAATATTTCACTTCATTGAACATTTTAGGGGTGAACATCCTGTGGACAAAGCCGCAGGATATCTGAAACTCAGTAGAACAGTTCTTCCTCACTGTGGGGGGGGGGGGGGAAGGGGCGAGCCACAAGGACATCTGAAGGTCGGTAGATCCCCAGGCAGGCTGTTGCGGAAATGTTAACATTTTTTTCTGAAAGTTAAATACTTATGAAAGCATGAAACATTCTCGATTCTACTCATATCTCCTTGAATGTTAAAATCGATAAATATATTCGATTCGATTGGGATCTTTATCTTGAATGGCATTTTATCGTAAAAGGCATATTTACAAAGTAACAGATTTTCAAATATGGCTTTTTATTTTCATGGCGTGGAAGTATACCTGTACTTCTAGTAATATCGAATTCTGTGTGACGTGAATAATTTGCATATTAAGTGTAATATTATGAAAAATAATCTGGATAAAAATATGATGCGATAAAATTGTAACGGAAAGAAAGAATCTTCTCTCTCTGCTTGGAATGCCGAGCCAAGAAGGCATTCGTTTCATGGCTCGCTTTCCTAATGATATAAATCTATTATTGAGAGAATAAACAATTCGTCTGATCGTAATAAAAGCCAAGAGTTGCATGAATCCTTCGAAGTACAATTGCGCACCACACCCACCCACCTTCATCTCTAATGTAATCCCTCCCCGATTTTTTTTTCATTTTTCTTCCATCTGTAAACTAACGCCTTTTTGAAAAGCTCCGTCCCACTTCGCCTCTTTCCTGGTAACGCTTGAAATCCCCAAAACGAGGAAGAAGTGACGAAATGGAGCCACGCGATGCGAGTGCTTTTCTTCTTTTCCGTTTCCTCTCACCCGAAATGACATCGTTTGCACAGATCGTTCGTTAAGAGCAGAAGAAGTTGGGCAACCGTCCTCTCGGCTCATCAGAAATGAGAGAAAAGGTTTTCTCCAAATGTATTAAGAGCAGAAGAAGTTGGGCAACCGTCCTCTCGGCTCATCAGAAATGAGAGAAAGGATTTTCTCCAAATGTAGCAATGGTGACGTATTTCGCAAGAAGGAAGAGAAAGTGGCGAAGAGGCTGCCGAGATTGAACCCCGTGGTTGAAGTGAGAAGGCGGATGAGGCTTCGCATTGTGTTCCCATTCATTTGTTCTCTTGCAGCAGCCACAGGTCATTGCTGGGGTGAGGCAAGCGCACGTTCGTCTCCCTCTATTGAAGAAGGACGCTTCCAGCTTCAATAGCAGGACCCACTTCGCACCACACATAACAACTGATGACCGAAACAGATTCAGAAGGAAACCATTTCCAGTTCTGTTGGTCAGTTGTATTTCCTGCTATGCATCACGGATCATAGAACGTGCTTTATTTGTGCGTGTTTCTGAGTTGTATTAATCTTAATGAGGGATCGTAAGATGCGAGTGATAAGAAAATTAGAGCAGCAAGATAGTTTGGGCGTCGTCTTTCGCCTTCATTTCACGATCTGTGATTAATATTTACAGCAATAAAACTTCAATTGCCCATTACTTGATTTTAAAACGCAAAAATCTATTATCAGCGCAGATTCTTTACAAAATTGAGTAATTAGTGTTCCTTTGCGATAACAGTTTGGATTCTGCGTATTATCTTTTTTTTTAAAATGGGAATCGCATCTCAAGAGCAATTGCTGTAAGAATGCAAAAGAGTGAGATCCATTTTATTTTAGATTAAATATTGCCCTTCTAAGGGTAGAACATCGAACCAGAAAGACGTTTGAGCGTTTTAGTTATGAATATTTCGGAACTTTCTGCATCTTAAATAGTGTATTCATATTGTTGGGAATTAGTAGACAATAATATATGACGTCATTATGAAAATTTGTCCCTCGAGATTTGCGAACAGTAGAAATGGTCTCACAGCAAACTGGAGAGTCTGCCACTCCCTTTTGCCACTCCCTTTGCTGGTAACGGTCTCGTTATAAAAATATCAGGAAAATTGGAAACGTTCGTCACGTTGAATCACTGACATCACTTTCTGTGTGTTTGTGTGTGTGTGTGGGGGGGGGGGCGACCCTGAGAGAAAATGCAAGATAGCAAACGATGGGCAAAATGACTCTTTATTAATCAGTGCAAGGGATGAATAATTCAAGTACATCGAAAGGAATATGTCAAACAGAAATAATAAAAGTGACAAGCGTGCAAATGAAGGTTATAATTCTAAACAACAAACGTGCAAAGACTCTCAATAATAAGGAGGAAGATGTTGCTAAGCCAAACTATAAACAGATAAATTTATCTTTTTTCTTTTACAGTTTCCTATTTTTATTTCCACAGTTTCATTTATGGTGAGGGGGCGATAATTGCGTCTTTAAATCAAAAAGAAACTTTCGCCAAATAATCCCATGAAATTTCCCCTCGTTCATTTTCAAGGAGATAGTTTTGCTAGGAATTCAAACGAAGCGGAATATTACCACTTTAGTGTCGGTTAATAGTTTACATCAACACTAATATATGTGCTAATAATTTTGTTCAAGTTATGTGCAAGATCGTGATAAAATTAACCTCCAATAAGGATCTAACTTGAAAGAATGAGTTCTAACCGTTAATGGGATTCGAACTCATATACCTCCCAGTTCTTCTAACCGTTAGTGGGGTTCGAACCCATATACATCCGGTATTCTCACAACTAAACTATCAACGACCAGTTCATTCTTCAGCTGTGATTAAAAACCTTCCCGACCTTGTCGCTGGTGGCACCATCTATGATCGGGAACAGAAACCTTGACTGAATTCTTTGCCAACAGGAAATCTGTTCTACTATTGATTGACTCTTTCATTGAAGACACTTTATCGTGAAAGAAGGAAAAATTTACATCTGCTTCTCAGCAATATTGAAAAGGGTGCCGTCAAAAATACAAATAATGATCAGTAGTAAAAGCTCTTATTTTGTTAAGAAAAGGTCGTCCAGTAAAGCCGAGATTGCGACGGATCGTCATCATTGGGTGGTTAAAATTGTTTGTCAATTGAAGCTTCAGAAGTGTATTGGTGAAGGGTAAAAGAATTGCACTTAATAATGTCTCAGTGGCGAACCTCTTATTTGTTATTGCAGGGCAATGGAACTTGGGTTGGTGTCCCGGATAAGTCTAATTGCTGTTGAGCTCTCGCATTCCTCGTAGATCTTCTCTGACCGTGCTGTTGTCAGACTTTCGTGGAAAGGGGACTCTAGGAGGGAGAATATATTTTATCACTGGGCTTATAGGGACCCAACTGTAAGAAGGACTTTTCGTGTTAAATTCTTCAGTCGTTATGACAACACTCTGATGATAAGAATCGGTCGTTATCGTTATGGGGACATTATTGAGTGTGAAGAAGAAAGAGATCATCTTAAGTAAACTATGGAGCAAATACATTGCGTCTCTTATAGAAGATAAAAGTCATTCTAACGGTGATATTCTAATATTATATTTTTAAAATTCGTTCTTTTTTAAATTTCGTCTTATAATCTGAAATAAAAAAGAAATTTTTTCTAAAATGACTCTATTTTTTTTCTATTGCAGAGTCTAGTCATGAGATTGTCGATGCTTTCATCACGAGGCGAACAATGAGGAATCGCCGGAGCAAAGGGATGAAACTGAGAAGAAAAGATGCCGAGGAAGACATCGCTGTGAAGATGTCTGCCCTCGGAGAGAAGTTTCACCTTCGCGTCCAAAAGAACTCTCAACTTCTCGACCCTCACATTCAGGGCTTAGAAGGGTTGGGCAACGGATCCCGAGATTGCCTCTACCACGGATATTCCGTGCACCATCCCAACAGCTCCGTGGCTCTTTCGCTCTGCAACGGTATCGTAAGTAGCGGATTACATTTAGGTCTATTCTACTGATTTCAGTGCCCGATCTGTCCCACTCGTAAAAGTCATCGTTTAAGATCTCATTATCAGGACATCATCCAAACCTTTGGTAAAGTGTGAATGTTTCCCATTGTGGTTGAATATCTTTGTCTCGAGAGGCGCCATTTCCACCGGGGAATTGATGCAGAAAGTTACGCATTCGCTTTACAGAAAGGCGCATTTCCCATTATATCACAGAATGAAAAAGAGGCGTTGGCCTGTTGCACACCCTCACTCTACTAGCATTCAGAAGGGTGGCTAATTAATCCGACGTGAGAGACACCCGCATGCTACATTTACTAGAATGAAATGGTGGGCGAACATTAGTGGCGCGTGCACCGCTCTCTTTACAAATACTCATTTGCGTATAACCAACAATATATTCCTCTAATACAGAGTCCAGATTGCTGACAGTAAATAAATAAATATGCACATGTATTTATTGTATTAGCTTGTCAGTCAGTCTCTTGACGAATTAGGGGTTATGGCCACACTGGAAGCAGTTTGAGCAGTTTAATGTTATTAACTGTGGCGTTTTAAAATCATTGCCAACAACTGAAGTGGGTTCACTGCAAATTGAAGTGTTTGCAGCTCATTTCTGTGTTGTGGGTTAGGTTATGTTACCTCTGAGTGGCACTTTTTGGGCACAATGGGCTAAACGATCAGGTCATAAGGACCCAAGGGCTTAGAGAAGGTTGGAAGAAGGAGGCCCACTAGACAGCTGTTTGGAGAAGGGTAGCCTCCCGTAAAAGTCATCCAGTGTGTTCTATAACGTGCGCTGAGTATGGTTCTCCTGCACACGGGGACATGACTTTACGCCCCATGTGAAGTACGGTGGCCTTTCCAAGCCCATCGGTATCCCCTTTCTCACCGAGGGCAGGGTGGGGATATAGCAGAGATAAATCTCAATCCCAAGTGGAACTCTAACCTGGTAACTACAGATTACGGCTATCCTATCCTAAGCCATTCCATCTGCACACGCTCCACTTTGCTGCTAGGCCATCGCCGCTGTTGGTAATGATTTTGTTTTGAAACACCAAATGAGTTAAATCACTTTCTGTGTGGTCGTACCCTTACTCAAGCGCACTTACCTAAGTGCTAGAAGCATCCAGCAATCGCTGTCTCTGCGCTGCAAAACACCGACTGCTGCACACTTTGGCCTCTCGCCCTCTTAACCTCTCCTTTTCGAAGCAGAGACTCGAGAAGTTGTCATCAGCGAATATTTGACTTCACTGATCTTTCGTCAAGTGATTCAACTGCAATCAGATTCCCAGTTGGGTTGATAGCAGCTTTAAAATCTGTTGATATCCGTTGCAGAATGTTTCAGAAGGGTTTTATTCAGTTGTTCATTCCATCCCAGGGATATATGAAGACTTCTCAAATGTGAATGGGCACATCTCAGGAACTCTTGGAAGAATAAACAAACAAAAAGAAATGAAGCTACAGTGTCTTTTCCTGGGATTTCTCTTTGCAAGGTGTTATCTTTCGTTCCATCGGATCGTGCATGATTCTTATGATTGAATAAGTGTACTGATGTAACATGCAAGAAGAGTTTTTCAATTGGATAATAATTATGAAATTCCTCAAATGGTATCGCTTCAAATGCGTGCGTGGAATTGCTCATTAAACTGTCCAGCAGAAAGGCCGCCTTCCGTCTCCCGATCTGTAAAGATAATTTCTTTTTTAAAGCTGCTGAAAATCCAGAGATACAAATACTTTATTACAATTAAAGTAATTGCACCAAATTCTTGTGATTTTTCGTTTGTATTTCGATGTAAATTCGAGATTTGAATCTCAAAAAGAGGAATGCAATGAACAGCAGAATTTAATTTTGTTGTAAACTGGATTTCAAAACCCACCCGAAATTATCCCTGTATGGAAACAATGGAATGAATATATATAATAATATAATATTTTGAGACTAAATGATTTAATAACGAAAAATTAGGGTCCGGTTTCCACTTCTTCAAGATCGGACATCAGCGTAAATTCTGAGCTATGCAGAGGCAGCAAGAGAAAAAAAGGCAAGTCTTAGCTGGCATAGTGGCTAGGGAGCTAGCCACTATGCCAGCAAGGC
The DNA here is from genome assembly GCA_038380435.1 of Ryuthela nishihirai. Classification (NCBI taxonomy): domain Eukaryota; kingdom Metazoa; phylum Arthropoda; class Arachnida; order Araneae; family Heptathelidae; genus Ryuthela; species Ryuthela nishihirai. The sequence continues at coordinate 63,461,326 of JAWZYU010000019.1, read as the reverse complement.
AAACTTTGTGTGTTAGCTCTAACTGAAGCAATGGTCATCAGTGACTCCTGTCTTAGTACGGAATGCCCTTGTATGAGAAGACCTGTAAAAGCTAGGAATAACTTCTACGATTCTGTCTTATGTGTTGCAAATGAAATGAAAAATAATGAAGACAAATGTTAAAGTAAATTATTTTAATAATCATTTGAATTTTAGATTGCACGTCAACTGACCACAGATTGTTTCTTCATGCCATTTAATTCCTTACAGCATGGCTTCGTCCAGACTCCGAGTCACAGCTTCACCATCCATCCTCTCCCCGATCACATCGCCCAGCAACTGCAGAGGAGGACTGGCAGCCGTCCCCATCTGGTGGTGAGAAGAGAAATCTCACCCAACATGTTCTGCCCTCATGGTAAGAGTAATTGAAGCTTCAAAAGAATTCCGTGTCTCTCGTTGCAATGCGAGCAAATGTTTCTGTAACTTTTTTTCGACTGCATAGCATGCGAGTGATCTATTCAAACTCTATAACTCCTTGTAACACTGACTCGTGGTGCCATCTGTTGCTAAGAATTGCGTCTGTTACCGGAGTGTTTAGAAATTGCAATTATCTCAAACGGAAGAACAACTGGTATGCAAGCAGAAAGAAAGTGTTTCAAGTCTCACTCCTGTAAAAAATAATATTTTTCCTCTGCTTATATGCAAATTTATATAGAATTTTAATTATTGCTTTGCTTAATAATTAACTTTTAATTTTTATGTTTTCTGATATCTGTAATGTCACCTTATGGTTAATAAATTAATGAAAGATGTTAACCGATAAAAGAAGATGTAAAATAAAAAAGCAGAACCGTACCTGCGGCAGAGCAGATGGACCACATTTGGCCATTATTTAATGATTGATTTACAAGAGAGAGTTGGGTTGGGTTGTTTTACCTCTGAGCGGCACTTTTTTGCACACCATGGGCTAAATGGCCAGGTCACATGGACCCCGAAGGCTCAGAGAATGTTGGGGGAGGGGACCCACTGAGAACCGCTGTTGGGAGAGATGGTAGCCTCCCGTCAAGGCCATCCAGCGTGTTCTTTAACGTGCACAGGGTATGGCTCTCCCGCACACGGGGCCACGGCTTAACGTCTCATCCGACGGACGGCGGCCTTTCCAAGCCCATCGGTGTACTGACCGTGGGAAGGGCGGGGAATTTTGCGGAGATAAATCTCAACGCTGACCCAGCTGGGACTCGAACCTGGGAACTACAGATTACGAGCCTGGCGCGCTACCGACTGAGCCACCCCCGCCCTACAAGAGAGAAAGAAATAATACAAAATGCAGACAGATTCAACCTGTTGATGCAGGATTTCTTTATGAATTTTGATATAAAAGAGGCAACTCGTGGAGATTCGACATATACGGGTGCAATCGAAATTTGACGAGCATTTTATGCTAATTCTTACAGTTCATATATGATGTCAACGTATTCTCGCGTGTATGTACGCCATCATGGAATTAAATATACCAAAACAGTGGTTCTCAACCTTTTATTCTTCACCGTACCCCCTGGAAATGTGTATGTAACTGGCGTACCCCTTGTATAGATAGATAAAACTATAGTTATAGTATCACAATGGTTATTTTTACTTTGTTACTAGATCTAGCGACTTTTGCGCTCTCGCGGCGTACCCCACGTTGAGAACCCCTAAACGAAGAAATTGATTAATATTTCACTTACTTCATCCTATATTAGTGAATGAGTTATTCGCGAAAGAGCCACAGAAGTCAGACAGGAATCTCTCAGTGTAGTAGAGAAGATCCACGAGGAAGGGAAACCTTCACATAAGAAATAAAACGTCGAAGGGTTATCTGAGATTCGAACTCGGGTCCCTTATACTCCGCAGTCAAGTCACTAACCGTTCGGTAATTGGTAAGTGTTAAAAAAATCGCCCTTAGTGAATGATGAAGCAAAAAATTCAGTTCCTAAGCATTAGTTTTTTTAAAAGGCCGATCCCTTTTTTGCAATACTAATAAATCCATATCAGGTTGTAAACATTCATGACGACGGGCTAATGTCGTTCAGAAAGTTATGATCTATATTTAGATTGGTTTGCTCCCATTTTCAACATGTTTGTTCAAATTATATAGAGATTTGAAAAAGTAGCCATTACTAAGATTTCCAATTTGTTCTTTATATACCGTATATTTCCGCAGATAAGACGATAGTTGAATCATAAGAAAGGGCCCCCAAAATCCGGGTCGTCTTATAGGACAGATACAAAAAATATTAGATTGAAATTAATATAAATTGAAACCATTATAAAATAAAATAAATCACTCACCAATGTATTTAAAATTCTGCAAAATCCTCACATTCATCATCTAAGGCAAATAGCTCCTCAAGTACATCCTCACTTTCGTTGTTGAGAAGCTCGTCATATGGGTCCCATTCTGTACCTAGCGAGTCGATTTCCGCTTCGTCATCAGTGCGAATGTTTGCGAATAGGACATAATTCAGTATACGCTATACAGTATTATTATCCAGATGATGATCGCCGATCGAAACTAAATTCATAGGCCGTTGATAGTTTGGGGTCGTCTTATAGGACAGATATATGCTAAAACTATAAAACTTTGACGAAAATTTATACCTCGTCTTATCTGCGGAAATATACGGTATATATATATATCCTATTTTTTCCCGAATTCTTGGTTAAACCATTAAACTGAAGGATGTTTTCAAACGTAATAATTAAAAGTACCCGTCTCTGAGACAATATAGTTTTTCATTAAAAAAAAAGTAAAAGGAATAAGCAACACATTCCATAAGGTAACATTTATTTTACATATCTAATCCAGGAAAAAATCTAGTTTTTTCAAGTAAATGATTTGTTGAAGCCTTAGGAAATCAAAAATAAATACGAAGTAAAATAGGTTTTTTAAAAAGCAGTTTAAACCTTATAGAGACCAACTGAGGAATTATGTATACTAAGAAGCTTTCAAAAACCAATAGCCTTACAGTTTTTCGCTTGCACAGTTTTCCCAAATGTTTCGTGTCCATTCCCAGCAAATTGAATGAACCACAAGAGATACCACAAGAAATGCCGCGGCGCTGCTTCACTTCGTTTTTTGACATGTAATGCCAACAAAACGAGCCAATTTTATACCCGCAGTGAAAGAGAAATAAGGTCAGCCCATCTCACTGATAAGCTCACAGTTGAACGATAATATATGCAAACTCGGATCCGAAACAGTATTGCTAAAACATCTGTTAAAAATTTTCAGATGATCAGATAGACTTATACTTCGGGTTAAGAGTAACAGATCCAAGAGCTATACCACCATCCTCAGTGATAAAAATGATCGCTGGCCAAATAAAATGTTCTCGCGGATTATAAGTTTGACACACTTGATTTTAACTTCCAGTTGAATGAAACATTTTCGGATTCTTCTGATGCCAGAAATGGAGTCATTTTCTTCCTCTCTTCCTTCAGCTCTGAGAAGAAAACATCACTGGTCAATGCAGCAGACGACGAAGGAAGAGCCACGCCAGACGAGATCGAGTGAAGATGGAGAGGCAGAAGACGATGCCACTCGTTCACGACAAAAGAGAGCAACAACAGGCCAAGCGGTCATCGAAACGGCCGTTTTCATTGACCAAGCACTCTACGATCAGATGAGAAGGACGTTCCCAACAGACACGGACAGACAACTCACCACTTTCGTTCTCACCATGATGAATGCCGTAAGAGAAATCATCACCTTCAACATCTCTTTCCCTGAATCCTTCATTCTGATATGTCAATTATATAATTCGGAATCTGTTAATCTGATCGGTTTCTCTCTTTTTCTTTCCCCTCTTAGGTCCAAAGGTTGTTTCAACATTCTTCCCTAGGCAGGTCACCTGACGTCCGCCTGGTGCTTATGGAAACGCTCAAAACTCAGCCTCAGGTGAGAAATCTCTTCGAGATTCGGACGGAAATGTCAAGATCGATAAACCTCGATGTTTTTGATTTGGGTTCTGCACTCAGTTTAAATCGCAATTTTTTCCACAGAGACAACGATTTGAAAATTCTTCTCATAGCAGTCAATACAAACAGTGAAAAACAAGAGACACAAAACGGGTTCAACAGGAAATGCTTATTAGCCATTCCTCATTGTGTCAGTAGTTCCGTTAAAAACTGCATATTATATTAAGAGTGGCTTATCTAGGATAAGGAAAAGGCTTAAGTGTATTGTTAATGTTTTTGTTAAAGTAAATTGATGAACTAATAATTTCTTAAAGATAAAATTTCCCGAAGGGGAGTAAACTTCCCTCCCCCATCATTTCTTCCCCCTGACTACACCGCTGTATATTAATAACAAAATATATTGACCTTTTTCATTGGGGTGGCTCAGTCGGTAGCGCGCCAGGCTCGAGTCCCAGTTGGGTCAGCGTTGAGATTTATCTCCGCAAAACTCCCCGCCCTGTCCACGGTCAGTAGGGGACACCGATGCGCTTGGAATAGGCCGCCGTCCGTTGGATGGGACGTTAAGCCGTGGTTCCGTGTACGGAAGATCCATACCCTGTGCATGTTGAAGAACATCTGGATGGCCTTGACGGGAGGCTACCATCTGTCTCCCCTGTGCCGTTCAGAAGCAAAACAACCCAACCTTTTTCATTTTTATCAATAAGAGGAAAAATTTCCTTCTCTTTCTTAGTTTGTGTGACATCACGATTAGGCTCAAATCCAAGATCCATTTGATCTGAAATTTTGCACATTTTTCATCTTCTGTAAAGGAGACTTGAATTTCAATGGAAACGATCGAGTGGCTCTTAAATAACAACAAAAATAAGTTATGTATACATTTGCTTCTCGCTTTTGAATCTGGTTACAGTTGTACATTAGTTTTCCTTTGTTGCCAGTGTTGGTTTCGCTCCCTACAATGGGGCGGGGGTGGCTCAGTCGGTAGCGCGCCAGGCTCGTAATCTGTAGTTCCCAGGTTCGAGTCCCAGCTGGGTCAGCGTTGAGATTTATCTCCGCAAAATTCCCCCCCCCCTGCCCACGGTCAGTAGGGGACACCGATGGGCTTGGAAAGGCCGCCGTCCGTCGGATGGGATGTTAAGCCGTGGCCCCGTGTGCGGGAGAGCCATACCCTGTGCACGTTAAAGAACACGCTGGATGGCCTTGACGGGAGGCTACCATCTGTCTCCCAACAGCTGTTCCAGTGGGTCCTCTCCCCCAACTTTCTCTGAGCCTTCGGGGTCCATGTGACCTGGCCATTTAGCCCATGGTGTGCAAAAAAGTGCCGCTCAGAGGTAAAACAACCCAACCCAAAGTTCCCTACAATCGTCCGTTTCCTAGTTTGGATTTCAAAGATTCGTCTGCAGCTTGAAGGAGACTGAAACTGTTTCTGGCTCGAGAAAGACTTGTGATTATTTTAGCAACAGATATTTTGTTAGTGCTGTTGCGAGGGACATGCAGTCGTTGAGGAAGCGAGGATGTCGGATGCTTCTATAGAGTCCACTGATGATGCTCTCGTATCGAAAGGCGTTGAAATGATGTAATAGGATGTGAATTATGGTGCGTGAATATCAAAGCACAGAAAAATAATCTTTGTTTCGTTTCAGGAACTTCAACCATCTGACAACATCGACACCTACTTGACCAATTTCTGCATCTGGCAACATAACAGGCGCCACTATGGAAGAGGCAAAACCCCGCGCTGGGATCACGCGCTCCTGCTATCCGGGTAAGTCGTTTGCCTATGGAGAGCATGCTTTTGCAATTCCCACAAATCGCCATTCATCCACCAAGTTACGAACACCATCATGACTTGGTGAAAGGACCTATGACCTGTAAAGTTTCGTTTTGATCACTCGTAGGAAATGAACATTAGTTATTTTATGGGACCCTTAACTGCACATTGTAAATTCCCCGCCCTGCCCACGGTCAGTAGGGGACACCGATGGGCTTGGAAAAGCCGCCGTCCGTCGGATGGGACGTTAAGCCGTGGCCCCGTGTGCGGGAGAGACATACCCTGTGCACGTTAAAGAACACGCTGGATGGCCTTGACGGGAGGCTACCATCTGTCTCCCAACAGCTGTTCCAGTGGGCCCCCTCTCCCAACCTTCTCTGAGCCTTCGGGGTCCATGTGACCTGGCCATTTAGCCCATGGTGTGCAAAAAAGTGCCGCTCAGAGGTAAAACAACCCAACCCAACTGCACATTGTTATGTTTTTGTAATGTTGCCAATCCTCTGTCGCTTGCTTGACCCCCTGCTTCAGTTTAATATCGTTTAATCGCGAATGTGCAGAAGTAAACACGATGCATTTCAGTTAAAAATATTATTTCGCCAAATTTTTGACGAGTTGCTGCAATATGCAAACAATTGTTGGAGTATTTCACTGCACGTTCTCACATATGAGCATTGTGTTGAATGTGGATTGATCTGTTCTTGAGGTTTTCCTTTTTTCATAGGTGTTCTATTTTAAAACAATTCAGAAACCTTGTTAAGAAATGTTATAAACAATTTAATTACGAATTAACCCTAGAACTAAAAACAACTTTACAACTAAAAGTAGCTTTACAACTACTTTTTTCAAGCTGTATCCTTTTAGCCTTAACTTGCGTAGTGGTTAGGGAGAGACCCGTATATCTGGAAATAAATCGAGGGGGAGGGAAATGTAAGGGGGGAAGAAACTGTATTTCCAAAAAGCAGTATAACATTTCCACCTGTTTTTTATGGTCTTTAAAAACATTTCTTGAAAAAATGCATGAAATATATACAAGTTTAATCATTTTTTTTGCCTCTATTACCCGTACTAACATTCTGAAATCACCCTTATCCCCCCCCCCTCCCAGGGAACTTGCTATCGTTCCAGTAGGCACAGTTTGTGTATCGTCGTAGCTGTAATTAAATCAGTTATCAATCAAACTTGACTCAGTCTTAGTGGAACATATCCTTGTAAAATATAATTAAAATAATTCTAATTTAAATTGCTCTCCAATAGAATAGCTTTAAATGTTTGAAGTTGTAAAGCTACTTTGCAATCGCCTTGTATTTGTGCGGATAATCGTAACAATGGATTTTTTTTTGTTTGTTTCAGCATCAACATGTACGTGGTTGACGAAAGCGGAAGGAGGAAGAGGCACGTGGTCGGTAAGTGATGTCGTCCGAAATTTTCGTTGTCTTCTCGAAAAGGCAAAACGAAATTTAATGTCAATAATAAGGACATGAAATATTATTAACCAGTGATAATTTTTCTTTTCGGTTGGATTGTTTTATCCCAGAGAGGCACACAATGGGTCACAAGAACTCAGAGTTGAACATGGGAAGGGAGGGACCTGCTTGGACAGACGGCAAACCTCCATTCAGGGACCTTTCAACGTGGCCAGAGTATTTATTACTTGCGAACTGGTGTTTGAGAGAAGAACCAGTCATTTCCTAGCGTCGAGAAGGGGGACGCAGATATTGATCTAGGCCGGGGCTGATTTTGATCACGTCTGCAAATAAAATATTATGTGGTGTAGAATTTTGAAAAAGAGAAGAGAAAGCAGTCGAAACGGAAATACTGGAGGAAGTTCATAACCTAATTAAAGCTCTCGCGCCTTCCACTGATTGCACTGATGAGAATAATAATAAAACCGATCTGTAATATGTTATAAAACGGAAATACGAGGTCGTCGTGATGACGATTTCAGTCCGAATTCTCTAAACAAGAACAACTAGTGAGCCCAGATCCAGAAACATTGCTTGCATCAGGATCTGAAGTGTAACGGAAATCATAATTTTATTAGGAGGATCGAGATAGAATGCTGCAGAGCGAGAAAGGTGCTTTCACAGTGAATCGGGACAATCATTCGAGTAACGAAAGGGTAAATAAACAGACGAAATACCTAGAGGTCGAATCCAATCAGAGAAACGTTTAAAAAAATAAAATAAATACCCCCTCAAGCAGCTGCTTGCCACAGAGGTCTGACAGGAGCCTGTCAGTTTATATGCCATAGTAGAAGGTCTGAGAGGATGGCAGGACCTCAGCAGAAAAACGATACAAACAGCCATGCCTTACCCGGGGCTCGAACCCAGGTCTCTTAGATCAGTAGCCAAGCGCGCTAACCACTCGGCCATTTGCACTGGGTCAAAAAACAAAACCTGAAAATCAGTTTAAACGACTTTCAGGTTTGGCTGATTTTTCGCAGGGATTGCGATCTTGGAAAAACTGCGAACCAGGTTTTTTTATCGGTACGCATGCGGTTGCTAACCAACAGGTGTATCGGTAAATATGTGGCATTTCATATTAAGACAGATTCGATAACTTTCTCTCTCTCTTTTCCTACTTCTTGCAAAGATCTCTAAACGAAGGTTGCCAAACGAATCTGCATTAAGCAAAAAAAAAACACTGACTAAACTAAGAGCATACGCAATAACGGGGGTAACACAGGAAAAAAAAAAGCTTTCAATTGAAACCGAAAAATAACGAGGAAATGTTTCACACCCTTGCGCTTCTCTTGGAATGTTTTCACGTGCCCTCCGGTTTCGGAAACACTTGCTCTGGAGGAAAGCGTGAATTCAGTTAATAACGTTGATTTTGAAGAGTGAAGGTAGATCAGCAAATCTCGATAATAAAGAAAAATGATCATCAGCTGGAAAAAATGGCTAAAATAATAATCATAGCACTACAATGTTATCTGTTGGCTATAATAAAGGTAACTCGACTACGGATCGGGAGAGAATGAAACTGAATCACTTCAGTTTCATACAAAGTGCCACAGAGTCAACTGCGGGTAGAAAACCCGCAGTTGACTCTGTGGCACTTCGTATGAAAAACTCTGTAAAAGCCAATCTGTGTATTTTCTACCCGCGTTTGACTCATGTCAAGAGCGGTCTACGCCCCGCTCTTGACACGAGGAATTAGCCTCTGCATGCCCCGAGTAACTGAGAGGCGGAATCACAAGCGGCATTAGACACAACTGAAAATTTATCTCGAATTGGGATATATACACTACAGGAAAAAAAAATTTGCAACACTTGGGAGGATTAATGCCATTTTATTGAAACGCAAGCATCTGTTCGCATATACTGAGATGTGCGATTGATTGCATTATGAAAAAAAATATGGAAAATTACCACTTTAAAGTGGTATGATTAGTATGATGATGAACCGCCCCGCGCAGCAATGCATTCATGAATACGGCGGGGAAGGCTATCGTACAGCTGTATTATGTCCTCATGAGGGATAGAACAAGAGGGAATATGGGAGATCTGTGAAGAAGAAAATATCGAAGTGGAAAATCAACGCAAGGGAGAAAATTCATGCCTTATCAGTAGCTTAAGTGTCAATAAAAGGAGTAATTATTTTTTTTCTTTTCGTGAACCAAAGAGCGCGAAGTCGCTGTTCCATTTCAGCGACAGTGGTTGGCACACCTCTTGGGTGTTGTTGGAGCTGTTTCGCGAGCAAACTGGCGCGAAGTCACTGTTCCATTTCAGCGACAGTGGTTGGTGCACTTCTTGGGTGGTGTTGGAGCTGTCACCTATCATGTTCCAGACGTGTTCAATAGGTGAAAGGTCCGGCGAGCGTGCTGGCCATGGTAGTACCTGGACGTTTTGCTCGTGTAGATACTGCAAACTAATGCGGGCTGTGTGGGGACGGGCGTTATCTTGCTGGTAAAAGGTTCCTTGTTGCTGAACAAATGGGATAACCACTGGCTGAAAAATGCTGGGTAGTTAGAAATCCCAGTAGATTCAGGGTAGTTAGACAATCATTGGGTAGTTAGAGATCCCCCTTATGATGAGCAGCTCTGACCGAGATGTCCGATTAATTACACCCCACACCAAGACCCAGGTGCTATGTGACGTTCCTTTCCCCTGGATGACGGCGAACACGTTGTCTACCGTCGTGCTGACCAAGACCAAAACGAGATTCGTCACTAAACACCACAGTACTCCACTCTTGTTCGTTCCAGTTCTGTCTGAGGCGACACAACTAAAGACGTGCTTGCATGTGGGCAGATGGGAGGGGCAAATGCCGTGACGGAAGATAGGCCCGCAATGAAAACTGTAAAAGCCTGTTGTTTACTGTCCGCCTAGAAGGTATGCGATGTGTTACCTGTTGCCAGTTGCGTTGTAGTTGCGAATCCGTCACGCAATGCCAATCGTCGCAAATGGCGGCCCTGTCGCTCCATGGTCATTCGTCCTTCCTGATCCTTATCGGCGTGTGCTGGATCCTTCTTGAACCCACTGGCGCCATATGTCTACGATGGTGCTGGGATAGCGGCCAACAAGGTTGGCCACATCTCTGTACGATAAACCAGCTTCTGCGTAAGGCATCTTTATCGGTTTAGAACAATTTCCACAACGTTTTGTCAACCAGGGAGCTTTGGTTGCCTTTATCTGTTTTTGACTGCTCGGCACCTGTGACATCAGCTCGCGGCTGTCCAATCGTTTCGATCGTCCTGCAAACCTAATCATTTCCATATGTTACCGGCTCCCTTAATTTCGTCGCATTTGCATAACTTCTTGCAATTGTTGCATTTTTTATTTGCTGTAGTGTATTATTAGTGCAGAAATGACCGGGAGATGCTAGATCAGCATATTGATACCGGACAAGGAAGAGTACATCAAAATTAGAAACATTTGAGAAATGGTGATGTCAAATCACTTCTAAAAGTCTTGTCTAAAAGTAGAAACGTCGATATTTGTGGAAGTGACAATCTCGATGAGAAAGGAAGGTCCATACTCTTCCAATACGACACACAAAGGGATATATTTGAATGTTTAGAAATAATCTCCAAGAAATCATCTTTTCATAAACGTATAAACTCTAATTTTTCTTTTGTTAATTGTGCATTCACGATAAGAAAAAAAAAAACGCATCAGTTGATGATAATTGTGTTTCGGAAGAAAAGAATTGGAATTCAATTAATGAGACTTTTTCTTTTTCGAGGACTGGCCCCCGTGAGCGGCATGTGCAATCCCCTCAACAGCTGCACCATCAGCGAAGGAACGAGCTTTCAGACTGTTTTAGTGGCTGCCCACGAAATGGGCCACAGGTAAGCTCATTTCATCAGCTTCTGAATCATTTAGCCAACGATTTCAGTTTTAAACTGATTCACTAGGAATTGTGTTATTGGGAACGTTTCATTATTGTATTATTTAAACTTTGAGTTTGCTAACACCATGGGCGAGTGTTTTTACTATTACGGTGTAGTAATTTTCCTAACCAAATTAGACGTGGTTTAATAATAAAGGTAACTAAACTTATTTATATCATGTATTTCATATCTACGGAAATAAATGATTTGTTTCAAGAGTTTTTCTAATTGTCCACTGATAAAACTGCCAATATTTTGGTTGTTCGTATTTCAATCGTTACATTAATTTTATATTGAATTGAAATCTGGCTGCTCGATATTTTAAATGACCAGGATGCTCAGAATATGGAGGAGTAGAGGAAGCGTAGATGGCTACTTCCTGCTAAACTGTTTCCCTCGTTATTGTTAATAAAAATAAATAAATAAAAAATAACTAAATACCCCCTCAAGCAGCTGCTTGCCACAGAGGTCTGACAGGACCTGTCAGTTTATATGCCATAGTAGAAGGTCTGAGAGGATGGCAGGACCTCAGGAATGTGTACAGCAACTGTACACGCTCCAGTTACCGTTCACAGCAAACTGGAGCGTGTGCAATTATTGCACACGGTCCAGTTTGCTGTGAACGGTAACTGCACACGCTCAGTATTTCTGTGAGTGGGCCCACACGATCCAGATTTTTGTGAGCTCACACGATCCAATGTAAATAAAATAAAAATAAATCCCCCCTCAAGCAGCTGCTTGCCACAGAGGTCTGACAGGAGCCTGTCAGTTTATATGCCATAGTAGAAGGTCTGAGAGGATGGCAGGACCTCAGGAACGTGTACAGCAACTGTACACGCTCCAGTTACCGTTCACAGCAAACTGGAGCGTGTGCAATTATTGCACACGGTCCAGTTTGCTGTGAACGGTAACTGCACACGCTCAGTATTTCTGTGAGTGGGCCCACACGATCCAGATTTTTGTGAGCTCACACGATCCAATGTAAATAAAAATAAAAATAAATCCCCCCTCAAGCAGCTGCTTGCCACAGAAGTCTGACAGGAGCCTGTCAGTTTATATGCCATAGTACAAGGTTTGAGAGGATGGCAGGACCTACAGCAGAAAAACGACACATACATCCCTGCCTTGATCTGGGGCTCGAACCCAGGTCCCTTAGATCGGTAGCCAAGCGTGCTAACCACTGGGCCACGGGACGGCTTATTGCTAATAGCGTCATTAAATCGCAGAATATTTTTTTTTCCTTTCCCGTTGCCAATGGGCATCTGCCTTTGTCCATTCAAGCGTTGATCGTATATTCTCTTTTTCTTGCAGTCTCGGGATGGAGCACGACGGCCATCAGGACGGAAACCACTGCGACTCTGATACCTACATCATGTCGCCTACCTTGGGAGCAGGTAAGACCACGTGGTCGACTTGCAGCAGACAGTACCTGGAGAAATTCCTCAGGTAAGACCAAAGAGTGTAACCATGACGACCAAGTCAATGATGCCAGCGGATGAATGCCAAAAGTATTCGACCACTCTCGCGTGACGTCAGAATTGATTTATGAAAGACTTCTAAGATACGTCTGCAGATATATTTGCCTCTGAATCCAAAATCTTTTTTTTCGACGATACTTCACTCATCATTTTGAGACATTCTCAGAATTGTTTTCATTTTTCAAAAATCAAGCAAATTAAAAGAATCGTTGCATAATTCTTATAAGAAACACCTAATGACAGACTATCAAACGAATGTCAAAATTTATTTTGGTTTCAAATGGAATTTCATCTACATAGATCATCAACTTTTCTCACTTCTCCATTCTCCTTAGAAGCAGAATTTCACTTCCCTCGGAGACAATAAGAGGTCGGATGCTTTCGGCAATAGCGTGTTTTGGTTTGCTTTTCAAATAACGATACTATCTGTTTCTTTCATATAAATAATAATAAAATTATTATTTTATTAACACTACAAAAATTAAACTGATCTAAACAAATTTGCATTTTGCTGTGTATATATAAATAGCATTTACATACATTAATTTGCATTTTGCTGTGTATATATAAATAGCATTACAATACATAATAGCATTTCCAACAGGTCCCACCAATCGAACTGCCTGCAGAACCCTAGTCCTTACACCACAGATCTTCTGGAGCCTCCTCCAGATAAACCTCCTGGTCAAGTTTACGATGCCGACTATCAGTGCGCGCTCCGCTATGGCGATGGCAGTCGAAGATCCAGTCTGCAGACATCGGAGGTAAGAGGGGGGGGGGATAGGGGAGAGAGGATCATTTTCAGTTATGCAGATTTCTTCAACAGCGATATTATTTATTTATGAACAATTCTAGATTAATCTTTAAACGGTAGGAAATGAAATAAGAAATAGCGGAGTTACCGGACTTCTAATCTAGGAATAGAAGCAGTGTAAGACTAAACGGGGGGGGGGGGATGGAATCATGGGCCCGAGGGAAGAGAGAGGGAGATCTTTCTCTCCCCGTGGGATTCAAAATAGTATTATGCTCTAGATATTCATTACTGAACTTCAATAAGGTGAATGTTTTTGTAAAATTGATGCTATGAACTTCTTAAATAAGGAGAGTGGTCGGTTCTTCAACGAAAAACCAGCCAAGTTCTACCCCTACTGAATAATGAAGCTGCCCGACAGATGGCGTCAGACAGTCGAACAAAATGGGGGATACATTATTGATTAAAGGTATTTTTTTACTATTAAATGTATCAGTTTGAATTATTGTCCAAAATTCGAAAGAACTTTCGGTTCAGAATAATAATATCCAAAGATGACGGAAGCTTTTGGTAGAATTATCTTTGTTTTCAAAAATAATAAGATATTCTCCAAGCACATGCTTGCCACAGAGATCTGAAGGAGCCTCTAACGCCATATGGGAGGTCTGCGAAGATGAAAATATCGAAGTAGAAAGTCAACGCAAGAGAGAAATATTCATGCCTTATCAGTGGCTTAAGTGGCGATAAAAGGAGGAATCAGAGCATTTATATGGTAATTATTTTTTATTTCTTTTCGTGAGCAAACTGGTTTGACGGACGATAATACTTTTTACAAGAGGTGCGAATCGATTGGAGGATGCCACTAAATAAAAAAGAAATGGATCAGTGGCGTCTCCTCATTAGGGACTATCAGAGCTCAGCCCTACACGAAATTCCTAAAGCTTTCCTTTTAATTGAGAAAATAAAAACTATATTAGAAAACGAAATTTTAATATCTGAGTTAATATTTTAAGCAGAAAAATTCAGCCGTGGTCATTTTCGATGCACGCTTTGCTCTAGATTAGGGATTCTCAAACTTTTTATGCTTCACCGTACCCCCTGGAAATGAGTATGTAACTGGCGTACCCCTTGTATAGATAAATAAAACTATAGTTATAGTATAACAATGGTTATTTTTGCTTTGTTACTAGATCTAGCGACTTTTGAGTTCTCACGGCGTACCCCTAAAAATTTTCCCGCATACCCCACATTGGGAACGCCTACTCTAGATTAAGTGTCAGCAGCAAAGGGGAGCTCATTCAGCGCTAATTGCAACTAACCCTTACGACCGAGAAATCGTGACCACGCCATTCTCATCTCTTTTGCTTGTCCTTGTGGTAGCTTGAAGCAGAAGTCGGAAAAGGTACACCGTGTGGGCTAATTTATGTTAGCCCGTTAGCCAATCTCATCGCTTCGCTTCTAAATGATCTCGTGTAGCTTTCAGGAGCAACATAGCACCTATAGAGAAAGGGGGAAATCAATCGTGTAAAATGCACAGTTGAAAGTCTCTATTCTGTTTTCATGTTAAGGTAAAGTATTTACTAGTTTCTTTCACCAATATATTATTTTTTTATATATACCTATAATTTGAACAATGAATGGAACTCTCATTTAATATGTTAAAAGTTTTCAAACTTTTTTGACACTGTGACCTATTAGAAATGTAATAAATTCATGCGATCCCCTATGAATCGTAGATCTCATTTAATTAATTAAATCTCATTTAATATGTTAAAAGTTTTCAAACTTTTTTGACACTGTGACCTATTAGAAATGTAATAAATTCATGCGATCCCCTATGAATCGTAGATAAATTTATTCGATCACTCTTCCCTACAATGTAGGATCTATGTATTTGAAAAAAAAAAGTTTGCTAAAAATGCGAGCAAAAGTGAGAGCTTTACGATCGATCCCCTTCCTAGCTGCTCGCGACTCACGGTTTCAGAACCACTCGGTTAAGAGATGCGAAAAAACTTCAGTAAAACCTTTAGCAGCTGCCAACACCATGGGCGTTGACAGAAATTGTTTTCAGGGTGGACAAAAAAGTATTTCGATGTTTCAAGGTCGAAATGTTTAAGTCACGACATTCATTAATGACTTCAATTGCGATCGTGCATTTTATCGGAACCATAATGCAACTAACGATGGCTGAAAACAGAACGAATAAAAGGGAAACTTGTGATTGAAAATGCATCATTGGAAGGACTAAGAAATGCCGCCTCGGTGGCTCAGTGGTATCGCGTTGGCTCGCGGTGATACTGCGACTACCGGGATCCTTGTTCGACTCCTGGGTATGGCAAGGTTTTTTATCCTGTCATGTATGCTGTCATTGTCACTGAGCAAAAATTGTTTACTTCTAAATATTTCATAAAACATCGATCTCTTTATTTTGGGATATAAACAAGTTGCATCAACCAAACTGAAAAAAAAAAGGACCTAAAATGGCATCTTCTTTTGTATTCACGGCGATCATTAGATTCATTTGAAGCCTACCTTGATCAGCGGTCAGAGCATTAGACATGAAACCAGAAGGTCGTCGGTTCGGAGTGGCTTCAAATAAATCTAATGATTGTTGTGACTAATATACGTGTACTAACACCCACAATGCATGGAGAGATGTAAAAATATGCTCCAAAAAATACCAGTTGGATTACCTTAGTATGATTCTTGTGCTTATATTCTTGTTTAACACAAGTGGTTATCACTTGATACCACCAAAAGTAATAACCACTTGTATTGTGCATGAGCCTGAGCCTGAAAAATCTCTGATGGATGGAGATCTCATCTGCAGTCATAACATTTACCTGAGACGAGGGTATGAGAGTTAACAAGAGAGGACATCTTGATCTGCTGCCAGAGCACCTGAAATGTTATCGAGGGGTCGTGGGTTCGGATCCCACCCGTCTCAAGACAATTTTTCTCTCATAACCAGTATTAGTAGAATGCAGCAGCGAAGAGGGTGACTCCAAAAAAAAAAAACCTGAAATAGCATTTTAAAAAGTGCTAGCCTCGGAGAAAATTTTGGTCACCTGACGCCACTGAAATGTATAAAATCAATATACATCGTATATGTATTACTTCGATTTACAAAAAGATTTTTCTTTTTTTAAACAAGTTAACTTCAATATCGAGGCTATATGAAATTCGAGTACAAGTTTACAAAAACGTGTGCTGTGTAATTGTGCAATGGTTAACGTGAATATTGAATAGGAAGCGCCCTACAGAAGAATTGCGAATCTGAGATCAGGAGAATCTCTACGACGTGGCTAAAAGAGGTTCGGGAAGTGTTCCATTTAATTTTGCATCGGGAGAGACGGGAGGGAGGGGGGGGGGGAGGGGGGGGGTTGAAGACGATTTGTTTGATGTCGAAAGACAAGTTCAGAATGATGCAGATCAGTGGATCCCGAATTTATTTCACATCGCTCTCGTCTGGCGAAAGCTCACTTTGTTAGAGCCACATTTACTAAGAGCACTCTGTCGTGGCTCATTCATTGAAGGCACATTGCATCGCTAGCCATCAAAAGTAATCACCACTTGATATGCACAGTTTACATTTTGCTCCCCGAAGGCGCGGAATGGATTTTGGAGCAGCACGAGAATATTCGGAAGGAAAAAGAAGTTGTTGGTGAGAAAGGCAGTTAAATGAAAACGATAATTTTTTTTTTCCGAATTTTTTATTTTAGTTTATCGTTTTGTGTGTTACAAACTGTTAAAGTGCAAATTTAGAAAATGCTTAAGTAATTAATTGTTATCCCTTTATTAACTAACCGCTTTTAACCCCGCTTTGAGGAATGTATCAACGCGCAATACAAGAGATGGCGTATGTTGTAATAATTTGAAAATGATGAAGTAAAAATATAAATTAAAAGTGAAAAAGAGCGAAAAACTAAAACAATTCAAAATATATTTACGAGCTTCAAAAATTTTAATACATATATAAATTTTACGGTGGCATTGTCAGTTATATTTATACAAAAATTTCCCGACACTTCGAAGTTACGACCTTCGAATTTGGCTTCCACTGACATAACACAGAGGGAGTTGGGTTGTTTTACCTCTGAGCGGCACTTTTTTGCACACCATGGGCTAAATGGCCAGGTCACATAGACCCCGAAGGCTCAGAGAAGGTTAGGGGAGGGGACCCACTGGAACAGCTGTTGGGAGACAGATGGTAGCCTCCCGTCAAGGCCATCCAGCGTGTTCTTTAACGTGCACAGGGTATGGCTCTCCCACACACGGGGCCACGGCTTAACGTCCCATCCGACGGACGGCGGCCTTTCCAAGCCCATCAGTGTCCCCTAATGACCGTGGGCAGGGCGGGGAATTTTGCGGAGATAAATCTCAACGCTGACTCAGATGGGACTCGAACCTAAGAACTACAGATTACGAGCCTGGCGCGCTACCGACTGAGCACCCCCGCCCCACACAGAGGGAGATGGTCATAATTCAGTGAGCACCGAGTGTATATATTGGCGATGTGGAAAAATAAACAGTCTGTTTCGGTAGCAAGTAAGAAATTATTTAACTACCTATTGTTGATACGTGACCTTCGCTCGTATCATTTGAAGTGTTCAGGAATTTCTTTCTTTCTTTCCGTTGCGCAGGAGATCTGCCGAATGCTTCGCTGCGACACTGGCTACGGAAGTAAAGGAGTCTCCTTCGCTGCTCATCCAGCGCTCGAAGGAACCAACTGCGGAAGAGACAAGGTGAGTGACATCGAAGGGGACGGGCCTTTCAATAACATTCGATCCTAATAGAGAAGTCTTTTATTTTGAAAAGAAATACATTTCTGTTTGCATTAAAGTAAGATTATAAGTTTGGGATTAATGCTGTCATCTGTCTGCATAATGGATCATTTTGGATACTTTGTCCTTCTCTGTTAGCATCATAATTCTTACACATATCTTGAAACATATTCTCTGGTACCACAGACATTGGGAATGTTCTACATAGCAGAAGGAGAGCATGTAGTCAGAATAGCCTTCGAATTATCGTCTGCATAAAGTCCGAATTGGCTCTTAAAGCAGTCTATTTTACACAAGTGGAAAACGTGACCATAGGTCATAAATTGAATGTGCATAATCAATGTGTTTATTATCAACTCTTACATAATTCTTTCTGTAGTTTTTGATAATCTAAGATTAGTGCTCTTCTCCTGAACTGGTCATTTTTCTTTAGCATGCCTGTATAGCATTCGAATCTTCGGTTTTGATGAAGCTGTCAGATAGGTACATGTTCCGAAATATACGTAACGGGATGTTAAGGAGAGTGTTGGCAGCTTGCCTAACGTCGAGGGTGCGCTTCCTGTTCACTGAGGAAGTAACAAGTGTCCTATTCCATCTATTCTCTTATATCTTGAAAAGTTCGTTTCATCGGTAAACCATTGAGACGTTAATTTTGCGAAAATGGATCTCAGCAGGGACATACCCAAGATTCAGTTTCGGAATTTCACCTGAATGTGGTGTACTAAGATTTTGAAATGAAGCGTGAAATATTGCAGATTTATCTATAGGTACATTTTTTTTCTCATAAGGTTTCCCAATTACCAAAATATTTCGTCGAACACGAAAGGTTAAAATGATATTCTATATAAATGTTTTTTTTTTAATCTACTTTTTGTGTCGTGCATAAAATATTTGGCTAAAATAAAATTATACAAAGACTACTGTTTTGGATTTCAAAGCAAATAGTAGACAAGTTTGAGATTTCGTAGGACGACAGGATTTTCGTAGTGGGGGAAATCCCCCTGCGTACGTCCCTGGGTCTCTGGCATGGAAAAATCGCTGTAATAATGAAATATACATTTTTTTATTAACCGACATGTTTTTACGTCTGTAACATTTTGAAATGAAGTGTGAAATATTGCAGATTTATCTGTAGGTACATTTTTTTTTCATAAAATGCTTTTGGTGTGTTTTATATTGAATGCTTTTGGTATGTTTATATTGAATGCTTTTGGTATGTTTATATTGAATGCTTTTGGTATGTTTATATTGAATGCTTTTGGTGTGTTTATATTGAATTCGAAGATAAGAGATATCACTTTGAGCTTTCATTGCTTTAATAGTTTATCAAAATATTGTTATCGTAGCAATATCTTGTAGAGAACGTAAATAAGAGATCGCTGATCCAAGTGAATCATTACAATGCATCGGGCTATACATGGAAAATTTTCATTCCCACTTAATATAGCTTTACAGAAACAAGTCCCTCAAAACTTTTCCTAAAATGATTTCCCTATTGAAATACTATAGTGCGGTGTACATAAATCTGAATCTAATAGATTCGGGTATCGGATTCCACATTTTCAGAGGAAAAAAGAACGTCATTATAGGAAGTAAAGATCGATTGTAAAAAAAAACACCTATTGAAGAAGTTTTAGCATATTAATTTAATGCCTTTAATGTGAATATGCTGCTCAGAATATGACATTCAAAGGCGATGCTGCGAAAGTCGTGAGGAATTTAAAGAGAAGCGTGATAGCTTTTCTTCCAGATGAATTAAATTAGTACATGTTAATGCAATGATAAAAAAAGGTGCCGTAAAAGAAATTCAGCAACAAAATAGAAGCCTAGTGATGGGAACTGATGGTGGAAATGAAATGCCTAAAATCGAAAATGAATTCGCTAGAATGGTGCATAAGAAAGGCTAATATTTGAGATAAATTGGTGTTTACAGAGAGAAAGAAAACGTTACAGATTTTGTATATAAAGTGGCAAATGTCTTAAGCTTTGAAAAGAGAAACGGGGATGTAAAATCGACACAAAGAATGGCAACAAACAATTAAAGTAGAATTATATCCATAATTGTGTAAATAGTTCTACGAAAATGAAAGTGATTAGGATAAGAAAGCTGAAGATATGGAAAAAGAATTAAAATAGCTATTTAATCGAAATAAAATCAAAACAGTTAATAAAAGTATAAGTAAAGCTGCTGCAAAGTATGGTGTACCACAAGGATCAGTATTAGGCTCACGCTCATTTTTGTTTACCCAACGATTTATTCAATTTATCACTAAACGGAAAAATTTTATCATTTGCATAAAATGCAACTGTATTGTATTCAGGAACAGAAGATGAATTATTTGATGAAATAAAATGTAATTTAACTGTGCATTGTAAATAAAAGAAGTGTAACGTTTTATTACAATATGGTGGCAGCTAGGTTGCCATCAGTTTATGGCATAAAGTTACACTCAAAAAGAGAAATGTAAATACAAGATTATCCAAAACCCTCCTGTTAGATAAAATATTAGTGAAGAAAAATGCATTTACAGATCATTATATTTATTTGGCAAGTGTATAATACAGTCCCTTATTGTATAAAAAATGGTTAGTTAGCTCTGTAAGATAATAATCTTACAGAGCTAACTAACTGTACCGTTATTCTGAAATCGAAAATTCTTCGATATTATATATTTGTATACTGAGATTTTTTATAGCATTATGAATAATATGGTTACATATTAGCTTTGTGCTTTTAAGACATTTATATGCATTTCACATAGGAGAATTATCAATTACAACATACTATCGGAGGGAATAAGCTGTCAAGATTCGTCAAGCGTTTTTGCAGAAACTATTACATCAGCAGTAAACGTGCTTTCTCCTCATCCACCGACCCAAAGGCAGACCAATTGTTTCTTAATCTTTGCTTCAGTCCGAGGTAGTGCTCATTTGAGACTTTCGCGTCTATTTCGATTCTTAAATAGTTTTCGATTCGTTATTAGCAATGTCTGATATCTGAATGTATTTCTCTCAGTGGTGTCAGGGAGGGAGTTGCGTTCCCGTCCAGAGATCAGCAGGGACTCTGAGGGGTCGAGTGGTGGATGGAGCGTGGAGCTCCTGGTCTCCTTACAGCCCTTGCAGCTCGGATTGTGTGCCCCGGGGATCTTCGGCAGCAGTCGGAGTGATGGTCTCTACCAGACGATGTGACAGCCCACGGTAAGACAAAAAAAAAACACGTTGAAAGTGAAATTATCTTTTTCACGAATAGAAAAATCAAAACTGCTATTTTTTTTTATGACTTCATTGTTTTTTTTTTTCCTTCTTCAGCCCAACGAATGGCGGACGATTCTGTGTCGGGAAAGAAAGGCGAGTTCTCATCTGTGATGCCACAAGGGTAAGACTTACTTTTATTACAAAATCTCAGATTCAATCAGATGATATTCAATGAGGCTTTAAGAAAATGAGAAAAAAAAAACATCCAGCCAAGAATACCTTGAATTCAAATGCAGGAATTTCCGATGACATATCAGTTGCTCAAACACCTTCAGTTAAGTTGGTGACTCACATTTGCTTAACTAAGATAGTATGTTGCGAGTTGAGATCATAATCCGTCAGAGCATGGATGTTAGAAGGCATCCTATAATTATCGTATTTGAACATTATGAAACTGATACCCATTGATTTAAATACAAGCAATATAGAATTAGCGCTTGGCTACTGATCTAAGGGACCAAGGTACGAGTCCCGGGTAAAGCATGTATGTATGTGCTCCCGTATCCTACTGGTTTTCCACGTAAATCCTGTGTAATTTGGATATTATTTCAGATGAATTAATGCATGGCAAATCGATGTGTCCCAGGATAAATCAGAAACGGAATGTTGTATGTAACTTTTAAGTGAGTCGCCTACTGAATAATTATAGCAATAGGTGGCCTTTCGGCTTCCCTGTTTCTGTCTTCGAAAAGGTTTCGGATCCTCCCACCTGCTAAAAGGTGGGAGAAGGGAAAAAATCGAGCTTTGCAAGGAGTCAGTTTAGCAAAAAATATAATGATAGCACTTGAGAGGCCTGTGCTCAATGTTAATAGATTCACTGGTGATCGCAAACCCATATCTGGTTCGTAATCTGCAGTTCCCAGGTTTGAATACCAACTGTGCCAGCTTTGAGAATTATCTCGGCTAACATCCACTTCCCCAAGATGAGAAAGGAGACACCGACGGGCTTGAGAAAGATCGTCGCACGGGACGTTAAGCCTTGGGCCCGTGTGCAAAAAAGCCATATGCTCTCTGCACGTTAAAAAACACTCTGGATGGCTTTGACAGGAGGCTACCATCTGTCTCCTAACAGCCGCACGGTGTAAATGTGTAAACAACACTCCCAACCCCAGTCTTCTCTGAGATTTGGGAGTCTTTGTGACCTGACCATTTAGCTCAATGTGGGTACAAAAGGGGCATTTATATGCATTTCCAGACCACTCTACTAAAGAATGAGAGAGATAAAACAACGCAACCCATCGCAAGCACGATTTTGAAGCAAAACTCGTCTGCTGTTACCAATAACCATCATGGTGGAAATTAAAAATGCTGGCAAATTATTCTTATTGGAAGTATTATTATATTATTTGTAAGCAATGTTTCCTAAACTTTTCTTTTAAATCGTTTTTATATTAAATATCATATTTATCGATTAACTGTTATGATAAGATAATAAACCAGTGATTCCCAACTTTTTTTACTTTTGGCCTGAGGCATCCCTGTTGAAAGACAGAGAATAACCGGCATTTTTTGTTATTTATTAAAACAACGCAATTTATTATTTATTAAACAACGTATTCCCCATTATTTTAACGATATTTAGAAACGAATAAATTTGATAATGCTTTTTGATTTAAATATCGTGGCATCCCGGTTAGTAATCGCTAAAATAAACTGTTGAACTACAAAAATTTAAAATTTCGAAATATAATGATTTTGATTGGATGGAAGAGGTTCTGAGGGGGGGAGGGAGGTAAGAAAGTATTAGATTTTTCGCACAGCCCGACTTTGTGCTCCCCCTTTGCAAAAGATTGCAGACACCTGCTCTGAAGGTTCTATTCGTCCTGTTGTCATTTTTGTCTTCATTAATTTTGATAATTCTTCAGTGATAGATTTCGTTTTTTAAGCTTCAATCTTTCCGATTTAAATTATTTTCAGTAAACCTTTACTCTGAGTGCTCGATCTAATTTGTGTTACCTTCCCGTCAGATCTGTTCAGTATCCAGCAGACGACTGATGCTCGATGAATACATCAGCGACACCTGTCGTCAGGCAGCTGCACGCGACAACACCCTGGAGAATACAGGCACCCAGTTCCCAAGCCAGGAAAGTAAGTGGAGCAATGCTAGAGAGCGGAGGGATACACTAGCAAACGTAGTGGTAAATAACTCAACTGAAAGGGGTGAGCACCAGTTGATCTCAAATGAACGTTTTTATTTGTGCATTCATTACCTTGCTTGATCTAATAGTGCCGCTTTGTAGCGCCGAAATTCGTACTAAGTTTCCATTCGTAGTTAGTTCCTAGAATTTGGAGTGAAAAGCTCAGGCCAAACAGGTGCAACAATGTTCACACTCTTAGTGAATAATAATATTAATACTTTAATTCGATACCTATCGATGATTTGATCACAACTCGACCGAAAGGCGCATCTGGTAAATGTTTTCCGTAATCGATCAAAATTTTAATGATGGAACTGAATTTATTTTCAAATTTGCAACGATCAATCGATTTATTGTATTACCATTTGAAGAAATGAAAAGATTGACGAAATGCCCTGATAAAGGGGGCGGGGGTGGCTCAGTCGGTAGCGCGCCAGGCTCGTAATCTGCAGTTCCCAGGTTCGAGTCCCAGCTGGGTCAGCGTTGAGTTTCATCTCCGCAAAACTCCCCCTCCTGCCCACTGTCAGTAGGGGACATCGATGAGCTTGGAAAGGCCGCCGTCCGTCGGATGGGACGTTAAGCCGTGGCCCCGTGTGCGGGAGAGCCATACCCTGTGCACGTTAAAGAACACGCTGGATGGCCTTGACGGGAGGCTACCATCTGTCTCCCAACAGCTGTTACAGTGGGTCCCCTCCCCCAACCTTCTCTGAGCCTTCGGGGTCCATGTGACCTGGCCATTTAGCCCATGGTGTGCAAAAAAGTGCCGCTCAGAGATAAAACAACCTAACCCTGATAAAGATCACGTGATTATTGTTATCTTCCCGGAACTTTCATGGTATGGGAAGATCAACTCTCCCCAAACAAGCCTGGTTGTTTAGGTCGCTATAGAAATGGAATAGCTCATTTGCGCCGCTGGTAACAACGAAGCTAGAAGGAAGAGTTGGATTAGAGCTCGTGCTTCTGTTCGCCTCCCTTCCTCTTCATATCAGTTCAACTCAAGTGGTTCATTTCAAAAACAACAACTGGCAAACTCGACGTAGGATGGCGATACATTGAAAAGATTTCGTCTTCAAATTGCGGAATAAATGATCTCATAATTACCGGCAAAATCGTTATGAGGTTACCGTTGCTACAGGATTGGCGACCAGCCTGGTTTACACAATTCCATTTTCTAACCTATAATGCAATTCACATATCCCTGGTGGTTTTCTGGTGGCTCAGTCGGTAGCGAGCTGAGCTTGTAATCTGCAGTTCCCAGCTTCGAGTCCCAACTGGACCAGTGTTAAGATTTATCTCCTCGAGACTCCCCGTCCTGCCCGCGGTAGATAGAAGACACCGATGGGCTTGGAAAGGCCGTCGTCCATCGGATGAGACGTTAAACCGTAGTTCTGTGTGCTGTAGAGCCATACCTTTGCAAGTTAACACGCAGGATGACCTTGATGGGACACTACCATCTGTCTCCTAACAGTTGTCCAGTGGGTCCCCTCTCCTCCAGCCTTCTCTGAGCCGTTGGGGTCCTTGGGACCTGGACATTTAGCCCATTGTGAGCAAAAAAAGTGCCGCTCAGAGGAACAACAACCGAACCCAACCCTGGTGGCTTGAGTTTTCACATCCATCAATATTGAATCATTTTTAAGGGACGTCATTTCATTTACTAGAGATTTTTAGGGAGAGGATATTTCATTTACTAAATATATCTTCAATCTTTTTACCTTCATTTCCACTTTTATTATATTTTTATCATTGGAATTATGCTCACCGCCCACTTTCCGTAACAATTTAACATTATAATACTATTTCATGAGTTCTTTAACACCCGCCAAAATCGCCAAAATATCCACATTAGAGATCACTATATTAGAGAATGCAACGCATCTTGAATGTGAATTCTTATATTTGTTCATTCTGTTGGCTATTAATGTACGCTGGTGGTCAAAATTTAAGGATAATGGATCCAAGTGTACGTAACGGAAAAGGGTTTTCAGAAAGTACAATTGTCGTATGTTAAAGGTAACGGGATAATGAGGAAATCGTGTGATATGCATGAGTGCTGTGTATGAGTTACCATAGCAGAGGTGCTTGGAATTAGGAGATATTAATAAGGTGTACGATTTCTACTGACAACCATACAATTCACCCAAAACATTCTCATACTGTTGACGAAGCGGTGATGAGTTTTGTGGTGATAAAGATGACTCCTCTGCAAGAGCAGATCTCAGCTCGTGGATGGTTCTAATGTCTTGCACATGCCTCATTGGGTTCAGGGATCTGGCTGGAAATTTTTTCTTGTAAATTGTCGACTACTTTAGCTCTATGGAAACCCGTGTTATCATTAATAGAGATGAAATCAGGGCCGATAGCACACATGAAAAGTGTTACATAGGAAATAAGAATCTCATCTCTGTGTAGAACTCTGTGAAGAATGAGTTGGCAGCAGCACCACCGCTGCCAAAATGGACGCCTTCATGGCATAGCAGTTTTACTGTATTTTGTTCTCTTCAGAGGAATATACATCGAGAATCGCTCTTCAAACCGAATCTTAGACTCATTTCTGGAAAGCACATTTCGCCACTTTTCAAGTTTTTCGACCAAGTTTTCCAGCTTTTCGGGTTCCAAAGGTGATGTCTGCATCAGATGAACGAGCTATTCTGTTGGATGGAGTGAGAGGAACACAAACTTCCTTTATGTAGTCCTCCTGTACAGAGTATGTCATCTAATATAATAATACATAAATGACAGCTAGATAATTGTCTCATGAACAGTCAATAGCTACAGAGCTATTGACTGTTCATGAGACAATTATCTAGCTGTCATTTAAGTCGTCTTGCTGTTAAAAATAACAGTCATGCTGAACAGTTGTGGCCCTAAGATGATCGTGACCTGATCTCTCCCGTTTCTCCAAATTGCTTCCAATGTCTTGAGAAGATATTTTGTGGTACATTTAGGGCTCTGGATACCTCTGTCTGGTATTGAACCTCTTCCATCGCTCACCACCACACACAATTATCCAAAAGTCGTCTTTGTGTGGCATAGTGAAATCAAATTGTTACCCAAGTTTACAGCAGGCTCATCGAAACGCAAATCAGTGGCGAGCAGAGCCATGTGCTCTCTTATAGCAACCTGAATTTGCATCTTCTTCATTGTATCTGTTAAATTTGCATCAATTTTCTTGCACATTCCAAATTTACGTGTGCAACATAAATCATGTCATTTCCTTACGAACGTTTCGAAATCCATTTTCTTTTCATTTTGAGAACCAGTATGCATATATATCAGATTGAGTAACAGTAAACAATATTTTCTAGGCCTACCTAGTCTAGTGGATAGCGTACCTCATTACTATTCCATCGGGCATGTCCTTGTGCAAGTGTTTGCATGTTGTTTTCCTTGTATACTGAAACTAAAAGCTTACAGGTTATCTGTCCTTTTTTTAAAAATTAAAATGTAAAAAAATTCTAACTTTTTTGACACGAAATCACCAATCTGAAGAAAAATATGGATATGGAATTAAAAAAATACTACGATATTTTTCAAGAATGCTAAATATCCTCTAAAGCAGGGTATCCCAAACTTTTTCAACCACATACCACTATACATTACAGAGCTAAGTTGATATACCACTAATGGGTTTCAACCTGGGGGTGTTAATTTTTTACCATGGTCATTTGACACCTTGAAGGTATACGAGTATGGAGACGGCATCAATATGAAATAATGGATGAAATATGAAACGATTATGAAGTGCTGAGCAGCGGCTCACGCACCACCTGTGGTACACGTGACCCTACTCTGGGAAGCTCAGCTCTCAAGAACTTCAACCCACCATGACATTCCAGTAACCAAGCAATCGGAGTGCACCGTGATGTTCTTCTCACTAAGATACTAATTCATTGCGTGTTTCAATTTCTAAGGGACTGATGCACTGTGAATGCTTTATGAGTCACTGAATCGTACACAATTTGATTTTAGCAGGCATTCGTGATTCGCGTGCCATCTGGTAGACTTATTTATTCCATGAACTGGGGAGACTTCAATATTTTACGTGCTTATATTTGAACATTACACAGGGTGTCCTAAAAATAATGGTCGGGTTTCGAGAATAAATATGTAGTAAAATAATATGCATATTCAAAACAGTATTACTTTAATTGAAAGCGCCCCTCAAATAGTTTTGAACACAATGTGCACCGTTCATGACGCTGAATATGTCCATTCGGTATTCTACTTCTTGCCATACACGACACAGCTGGGGACGTACCCAGGAAATATTTTTTTTGGTAATAAGACTTTCTTCTTATGTTAAATCTAAAAACTGTCTACCTGCTTTGAAATCCAAAATAGTTGTTTTTGTATAGTTTTATTTTAGACCCATGTTTTATATCCGGCACTAAAAATAGATAAAAAGAAAAAAAAAAGTACAAAATCTTATTCCATTTAGTCTTTCCTGGCCGGTGGAATGTTTTAAAAATTGGTAAACCCTACTGAAGTGTTATTCTCCGACCCCCCCCCCCAACCCTCAAACCTAAATCCTGGGTACGATACTTCCTGAAACCCCACCATTATCTGATGGACACCCTGAACTTTGAACGTTCGTTAAATATTTAAATTTCCTATTGAATAGATTTTAATATGTTCTAAGATCATTGCCCTGTCTAGGAGATACCGTAGCAATGACCGAAATGTCTATTTACGTAGCATGCTTTCCCGCATAAGCAACTTTTGCTATTTCTTTGAGAAAGTTCTTTGTTTTGCCCACAGAAGTCTCTTCACCATTCGTTTGCGTATCTTCTAGATTCTCATTCGTGCTACGTCTGGTGCCACAAGAGAGGCGGAGGATACATGACTCAAGGATGGACGATCCCTGATGGCACACCCTGTTGGAGAGGATTTCATCCCCAAAGCATGTACTGCGTCAAGGGAGAATGCCAAGTAAGCTCCCAAATAGGCATTTAGATAAATGAGTTTCTTTCATTTTTTTTCTCTCACATTTTGTTGTATAACGCATTTTATTCTTTTTCTTAGGCTTTTGATTGCAATGGCTACAGCACCGACAGCCCCAATGACCTCCGCTGCTCTTCGTGTGAGTAACATCTATCGATGTTTCTTTTTTCCTTTTCAAACAAAATAAGTTGGGCTGGGTTGTTTTACCTCTGAGCGGCACTTTTTCGCACACCTATGGGCTAAATGGCCAGGTCACAAGGACCCCGAAGGCTCAGAGAAGGTTGGGGGAGAAGACCCACTGGAACAGCTGTTAGGAGACAGATGGTAGCCTCCCATCAAGGCCATTCAGTGTGTTCTTTAACGTGCACAGGGTATGGCTCTCCCACACACGGTCCACGGATTAACGTCCCACCAGACGGACGGCATCCTTTCCAAGCCCATCGGTGTCCCCTACTGACCGTGGGCTGGGCGGGGAGTAAAATAAGTAGAGAGAACTGTTTTAATCAGGGAAACGTGTGGTTCGAAAATAAGAAAATACCATATTTAAATGTTAAATAATTGAAATCACAATGATTAAAAGTTTAAAATCGTAGTAACAATACATGAAAATTAAAGAATACATAGCTCTACATTTTTAGGGCGATGTCTGCCTCGCATTCAATGCTTGCTTCACTCCAAGCTAGCAAGAACTGTGAAGTGACAGATTCACTAAACCTTTGAGTAATTATCATAAAATGCAAAGTACCTTTCTGCTAAGGGGCGGGGGTGGCTCAGTCGGTAGCGTGCCAGGCTTGCAATCTGTAGTTCCCAGGTTCGAGTCCCAGCTGGGTCAGCGTTGAGATTTATCTCCGCAAAATTCCCCGCCCTGCCCACGGTCAGTAGGGGACACCGATGGGCTTGGAAAGGCCGCCGTCCGTCGGATGGGACGTTAAGCCGTGGCCCCGTGTGCGGGAGAGTCATACCCTGTGCACGTTAAAGAACACGCTGGATGGCCTTGACGGGAGGCTACCATCTGTCTCCCAACAGCTGTTCCAGTGGGTCCCCTCCCCCCAACCTTCTCTGAGCCTTCGGGGTCCATGTGACCTGGCCATTTAGCCCATGGTGTGCAAAAAAGTGCCGCTCAGAGGTAAAACAACCCAACCCAACCTTTCTGCTACTTAATTCCACTTGCATAGATATCATTTTGTCATTTTCATTAAATTTCTAAATCTTTTGTTGGAGCGGATTTGAATATTCAGTGCCAGCACGAGAAATAATATCTTCAGTCTTTCATGTTCTCCAATAACATTACAAACTTCTAAAACCTGAAATCTGTTTTTTTTTAACGTTGCATATGTTAGTGGCTTGATCATATTATCAATGATCATTTCTTTTTATCTAAGATGATGAAAAAAATATGTTAATCATCCGTGATTTTTTTCTCTTCCTCAACCAGCATCATCAGGAGCATTGCCTCTGTCCCCTGGGTCACAGCCTCCACTTGCAGAGGTCGCGTGGGGTCCGTGGCATAAAGTGAGCCAATGCCGACCGTCATGCCTTCTTAATGGAAAGGGATTCCAACTGGTCACGAGGGAGTGCAATGCAGTGTGAGTCATCAGATTTTTTTCTTTCATTAGGGATTTCAACTGCAGTTTTGCTGATCCTTTATTTTTTCTACGAAGTGTAATGAAGTGTAAGTAACCCTCTCTTTTTATCTAGGGAGTCCAATGTTATATGAGTGATTCCCTCTTTTCACCAGAGGATGTACTGAGAGTGAAATGCAGATAGCAGATCTCTTTTCACCAGAGGATGTAGTGAGAGTGAAATGCAGATAGCAGATCTCTTTTCACCAGAGGATGTAGTGAGAGTGAAATGCAGATAGCAGATCTCTTTTCACCAGAGGATGTAGTGAGAGTGAAATGCAGATCTCTTTTCACCAGAGGGTGAAATGAGAGTGCAGTGCAGATAACAGATCTTCTTTTTTCACCAGAGGGTGAAGTGAGAGTACAATGCAGATGAGAGATCTTTTTTCACCAGAGTGTGAAGTGAGAGTGCAATGCAGATGAGAGATCCCCTCTTTTCACCAGAAAGTGCACTGAGTGCAGTACACATGGGAGAGCTCTTTTTACCAGAGGGTGCAGTAGGAGTGCAATGTAGATAGATCCTCTTTTCACCAAAGGGGGAAGTGAGAGCACAATGCAGATGAGAGATTTTCACAAGAGGGTGCAGTGAGACTGCAATGCAGATGGAGACGTTTTTTCACCAGAAAGTGCAGTAGGAGTGCAATGCAGACAGGAGATCCTCTCTTTTCACCAAAGGGGGAAGTGAGGATACATTGCAGATGAGAGATCATCTCTTTCCGCTACAAAGTGCCAATGCGGGGAGATATTTTCTCTTTTCCACCAGAAAATATAATGAAAGCGATCCTCTTTTTTTTTTCACCAAGAAGTGCAATGCAGTGTGAGTGACCTTCTCCATTTCCTTCCGTAATTTTTGGCAATAGAGTGAATAATCTTTTGTGACGTCTTCACTGAAGTGAGAATATTACTTGACCCTACTTATTCCATTTTCATCAAATGGATGAAATTTAATTGCATTAAAACCAACCAAAGATTAATAAATTATATTTTGGGATAATCAAGTTCAACTGGCTGGATTGGTTTTAATCTTAATTTGGGAAAGAAGTTTCCAGATGTTGTATTATGCCGTTTCATAAACAAATAAGCTGCAAAGAGTTTCAAAATTTCACAAAAGTCGAAGACACTCAAAGAAATGTATCTTACCTCTCTAATAAATGAGTGATTTATTGTCATGGAAACAGGTTTAAAAGTTTACAATAATATTCCTTGGCCTAAATGATTGTTCATATTAATTCCTCTTACTTTTTTTTTATTTCTCAAAGTGAAGAAAATTATTGCAAAGTTGTCAATTTGAACAGAGCCATAAGCGTTAGAATTTTGCTGGGATCCATTTAGAGCAGGATGCAAATTTGAAAAATTAATCCACATGATTAGAGTTGACCTCAAGAGAGCAAATCAAATGGCGCGAATTCATTCTGTTTGGACCTCAACTTAAATCTTCATCATGTCCTAACTGCAATTTGAAGTCTTCGTTGAAAACAACTCCAGAAAATGCGGAGACTCTTGGGCAGAAGGGATATTTGAAATGGAAGAATAAAACATCAAAAGATAAACTGAACGTAAAATCAGTCGAATCTTTATAAACAACTTTTCTGTACAGTTAGCCGTTCTGGTAGCAAAATGTTGAACTTTCTAGTCTGCGGATCAAAGAGATCTGATTTGAGCCCCGGATAAGGCACGATGTTTTTTTCTTGTATTGTCTTTCTTCTTATGTAGATTTTTGTTTTTTTATAGTAATTTATATATAGTTTTTTATAGATGTAGAGATTGTTTTTTTTCTTGT
This sequence comes from Ryuthela nishihirai, assembly GCA_038380435.1. Taxonomy (NCBI): domain Eukaryota; kingdom Metazoa; phylum Arthropoda; class Arachnida; order Araneae; family Heptathelidae; genus Ryuthela; species Ryuthela nishihirai. The sequence goes on along the minus strand of JAWZYU010000019.1, from coordinate 63,429,535 downwards.
ATTGTCTTTCTTCTGAGGTGTAGCCTTCTACATAGACCTTCACTCTGGTTTATTATGCTGAGAGGCTGCTGTTAGACCTCTGTGGTAAACAGTTGGTTGAGGGGGTCATTTTTCTTCTCTATGTAAAATTAATTCTTGATCAGCAATATTTTCTTTCTTGCTTTAAAACAAAAGACGAAAGAGCAAAGGTCTTTCTTCTAACACATCATAAAGATATTATTTCTGGTTTTCATTTTTATTTTGCATTTCAGGACGGGATGTGCTGGCCAGAGAGACACCTTCCAGATCTGCGATGCGCCACTCTCAGTAAGTGATTCAGATGGTTTGCATTCGAATAACAAAGCAATAAGTAACTTTTGCATTCAAGTTTGAAACCTTTTTCTGATTGATTGCGAAATTAGAAGTAGAAGATATATTTCAGAATTTTCTCGATTCATTTTTTGGCAATCCTTCGTTCTAGAGGATTAGTAACGGCCGAATGTAATGTGCAGTCTCTTAATGTGCATGCTTACGAAGGACGTCAACTTATATTTTAGTGAAGGTGTACAGGTTATTTTTCGAAACATATACGCCTATAGTATTTTGGTGTGTAAATTGGAAATTTTTTTAAAAATCGTTAGATGCATTTTGGCGAAAATCGCCATTGAATGAAATCATTGGGTGGCAAATATCCTCAATTATTGAGCTAAAAAGTGATCATTATACCGAAGAGAAAATGCCTAAATATAAATTTGAGATCGATAACTTGAATCAGAGGGCACCCAGAATTTAGAGAAGTGGGAGGGATTTTTTTTTACTTTCGTTTTTTGTAGGGTTCAGTGATATAACTAGTGTGGTTGCCACATTCAGCCATTAAGCCTGCAACGAGGGGACAATGGAGGAGAAAATAAATACGAAACACGTGATACATATAACTTTTCACTCATTTCATTATCACGGAACAAGAAAAACTCGTTTTAATATAATAAATGAGAATATGAATGAACTTCAAAATATGAAACTAATGATCTCAAATGTAGGTAGTCAATGCGAAGTAAATGTGAGAACACTATTTCGCATTAAAATGCGTAGGTTTGCACCAAATCACACTTGGGTCGCCCTTAAAACATAAATTGAGGACCACTTGAACTAGTGTACCGTGCAGTAAGCGATCGTGGTGAGGAAGGGAGCGAACAGCAAACGAAAAAATCGCTGCCACTCGAGGAATAGACTTAATAAAAAGCCTATATGAGTATTTAAGAAAAAATACTAAGGTTATTGCATTGTGCACACCTTTCATATTTTCAAATAATAATCTTACATTTTTTTCGGTATAATTAGTTTTTCTGTAGTATTTTTAACGTATATTATGTGTAAAGAATATTATTAATAACGACACTTCAACATGTAAGAATGTGAAATTTACAGAAAAAATAAGTTTCAACTGTTCGTTGAAAGGGTGCATATTCACACGAGCATTCGCACGTTCAAGTTATAAGATCTTGGTGCAATTAGCCTCCAGTAAGGGGCTCTCTACACCGGGAACTCGGGCTCCCTACACCTCACCTAAGTGTAACACTAGCTTAAACCATAGAGACACTAGTGGCTAGCACAAACAGAAAACTTTCGCGTATTTTGATATATGTACCTGAAACGTGCTCTTACCACTGACGCAGCTTGGGTGGCAACTGCTGAGATTGTGTGGGTTGTGAGACTGCGCAGTTAATGCCTCGGCAGTTTTCATAGCTCATTGATTGATTCACATATGATTAATAATCATTGACCAATGATGCATGGCAAGTTTCAAAGCGTCCACTATGCAGTTTCGTGACAGTACTTTTTGTATCCTTCAAGCATACTGAAACATAAATTCATTTCACACTTCTTAACTAGGAATTCCTCTTAATTGATAAATTAGCTCTCACAATGCAAATTCTAGAGCACAGAATACTGAAAATGGCATCTGATCACTTTATGATGATCTCTATATAAATATTGGCATTTTTCGTTAAAAATATTTTTGCTATTCGTTAATTTTTTTCAATTTCATGATAATGCATTATAGAGTAAAATTATTTCTCACTAGGATTGTATCACATGACTGGTAAAACAGCAACTAAGCTATCCTTAACCATAGTTGATTTTTTTTAAAATTAAGATGCATCTCACGAAGTGCCAAATGGATAATTATTTCAGAGATGGATTTAAAAAAAAGACGTTTAATGGGAGAGGGGGGGATAAGTTATTTATATCCCTAAATATCTTCCTCAATTCCAAGTATCAAAATAAACATAACTATCAAAAAGAGGTGAGCGAAAACTTTGCTTTTAATTTTCATTAACCTTTTTCTCAAATTTATTCCCTCCAATGTTTTATTTCTTCAAGGAGGAAGATCAGCCCTTCCTTGAATCTGGCCTCGAGGATTTTCATTCTTTATGTGCAAAAGATCAATTTCGATAACGATCGTACAAATAACGAAAACGGATTGCGAGGAAATGTATTCGAGTGGAATCTCTTGTTTTCACCAGAATTTAGATGGATATCAAACACACCTCAATTTGCTTTAATGTCAGCTAGAAGAGATAGTTCTTTTTTTTCTATTAATGTCGCAATTTACAGACGTAGTAGTTCTCAAACCCGAATTATATGTGCGTGTGTTACTCTTTTCATGAAATCACTGTGCCCAATATTTAACAAAGATTCTGAATTGTTCTCGATCACAGAGTTGCGGATCCTTGAAGACCGTCGATCAATATGCTGCAGAAGTCTGTCAGAGATACAGAGTCAAGTATCCCACAGTTCTTAGCGGCAAAGGTCGTCAGTTGCCTCCCCAACCAGGTAAGTCAGTTAACTAATGAACTAAATCGAAAATTCTTGAACAGAAAGAAATATCAAATTTACTTAATATGCCTAAAAACATAAAATACCCTCACCACTAAACAGTCGTAACTTAAAATCAACGATTTTGAGAACGTGAATTGGGTGTTTTATCCATGTTTGCAAAACTCCATTACTCTACATCAGTGCTTCTCAACCTTTTATGCTTCACGTATCCCCTGGAAATGTTTATGCAACTGGCGTACCCCTTGTATAGATAGATAAAACTATAGTTATAGTATAACAATGGGAATAAAATAGAACATATATGTTTAACATACTATATCTAGCGACTTTTGAGCTCTCACGGCGTACCCCAAAACATTTTACCACGTACCCCATGTTGAGAACCCCAATTCTAAAGTATATTTAGATTTCTATCTGTGGATATTGCGCCTACAGTTTCATCAGTTTTACTGTTGCATACATAAAAAAAAAAAACTTCCTTTCTGTAGTGTAGGAAACTCAAAACCTTTTTTGTCAAGGCAATTTAATGGTGAGCCAATTAATTTTGAAATAGTCACCATTATTAAATTTCTCACTCTAATACTGGATTTGCGTGTTTAACAAAAAATATAACGTATTATGTTAAGATTAGATGTGTTGAATTCCTCTGGGGCGGGGGTGACTCAGTCGGTAGCGCGCCAGGCTCGTAATCTGTAGTTCCCAGGTTCGAGTCCCAGCTGGGTCAGCGTTGAGATTTATCTCCGCAAAATTTCCCCGCCCTGCCCACGGTCAGTAGGGGACACCGATGGGCTTGGAAAGGCCGCTGTCCTTCGGATGGGACGTTAAGCCGTGGCCCCATGTACGGGCGAGACATACCATGTGCACGTTAAAGAACACGCTGGATGGCCTTGACGGGGGGTTACCATCTGTCTCCCAACAGCTGTTCCAGTGGGTCCCCTCCCCCAACCTTCTCTGAGCCTTCGGGGTCCATGTGACCTGGCCATTTAGCTCATGGTGTGCAAAAAAGTGCCGCTCAGAGGTAAAACAACCCAACGTTAAAGAACACGCTGGATGGCCTTGACGGGAGGCTACCATCTGTCTCCCAACAGCTGTTCCAGTGGGTCCCCTCCCCCAACTTTCTCTGAGCCTTCGGGGTCCATATGACCTGGCCATTTAGCCCATGGTGTGCAAAAAAGTGCCGCTCAGAGGTAAAACAACACAACGTTAAAGAACACGCTGGATGGCCTTGACGGGAGGCTACCATCTGTCTCCCAACAGCTGTTCCAGTGGGTCCCCTCCCCCAACCTTCTCTGAGCCTTCGGGGTCCATATGACCTGGCCATTTAGCCCATGGTGTGCAAAAAAGTGCCGCTCAGAGGTAAAACAACCCAATGTTTAATTCCTGATCAATTGATGGCGCTATGAGCACTTCGTGATTAGTGGTCCAGAACCACTATTTTTGATCATGAAATGTTTTCAGTCTCTCTTTAGTTGAAGATTAAATCACTGCGATAGCTCAGCTGGTTAAGAGTTCCTGACTTGCTACCACGAATTTCTGAGCACACCTCTCCAAGTACATAACCAGAAAATATTTCCAGAGGAATGGGAAGGGAGAGTTGGGCAAAATGGTAATATATAAACCAATATTCGATATAGGAACAATATTTTTATCTGCAGTTTGAAAAAGCATTTAAATTACACGAAACACAATAAAAAATGGGTTAAGCACAAATAAATACATAACAAAAAAATTCTCTTTTCAAAACTTAATTTTCTAAAAATTAACACCGTCTTACAATGTTAATGAGCCGAGAGGGAGTGTCACCCTTCTGTCAAACTCGGTTTTTTTTTAGCTAACCATTAGTTGTTCCTGTAGAGACTTGCTTATAGCGTCTTTTGCAGGTTCATCGCTGTTACAACTTTCTCATTTCTGAATGAAAACAAGTCTCAATTCTAGCTCGATTGGAGACCGAGCCTGTCATTTGCAGAATGGAGGTTTCACATCCCTTCAAATGGGATGAGTCGATGTTGAAACATGAAAAACGGTTGTCAAATGATGTCTCCAGAAGAACTGGTTGCTTCCTAGTGAATTAACATTCTCCCGCCATATGACGTGTATTCATCGATGAATAACCGATTCCTTTTTTTTATTGCCAGGCAATCCTCACTCGGCTTGCATCGTCGCCTGTCAAGACAGAGTGTGGCAGGATACTCATTATCAGATGGATGTCTACGAGGATGGGAAGTTTCCTTTTGGTACAGACTGCAGTCCCGATCACAGGACCAAGGCTTATTGTCTGAATGGCAGGTGCTTGGTGAGTAATCAATGCCCCTTCCGAACTGCAGCAGGGAGGATATTTTTGGTATCATATTCTAGAATTTACTTATTTTGTTGGCCAGATACCTTTCCTATATGTAGTATGCAACCATATTGATGTTCATACCTTCAGTAAATTTCGCTTCCTTCCAAATATTCAAATTACATACCAAAAAACATAAACTGTCACAAGAATGGTTCAATGTATTCAATTCCGTGTTGTCAAATTTTTAAATTAAAATTATAGTAAGAGTACTCTATATTTCTTGTTATGCTTAAAATGTCTTAGATAACTTATATCCAGAAGAAAAACTGTTTCTTTGTTAGCAAATAGCAAAAGATATTCTATCTTTACAGACATTTTCCTTCCATCTCTTCACTTCAAATTCAATCCGTAATTGCTTAATCAAAAGAAGACGACTCTCTAATCATAATTTTTATCCAGAAAGAGATTATCAGAAATTCGCGTCTGCAGAACTGTATCTTACAATGCGAAGGGTTTCGTCTCACTTAAAGCATATGTGAACGCCAAGCCAGTGATGTCGAAATTGATAAATTGAACGATTTGTGGCTGGAAACGAGGTCCGAGTAGTTAAATGGGTAGACAGAATCATTTTGTCGATTTTGAATAATTTTAACCTAAACTGACTCCTCTTGTCCCAATTTCATTGATTGCCTTCATCGTTTACTAAATGTGTAAGGAGTCATTTATGCTAAATTAATCTAAGTTTTTTTTTTCTTTTCAGCAATTTGACGAAGAGGGCACGCCGAAGTCTCCAGGTATGAATTTAATATTTCTCTTTCTCTAACAGACAGACTTTCAAATTTTAAGACAAAGGATCTTTCTAATGGTAAAAGATATACTTAAAATGTGGCCAATGCAATACTAATCACTTTTTCATATTGTAGGAAAAATGCATTTTTAGCAATTAGATAATAAAAAAAATAAAAAAATAAATACCCCCTCAAGCAGCTGCTTGCCACAGAGGTCTGACAGGAGCCTGACAGTTTATATGCCATAGTAGAAGGTCTGAGAGGATGGCAGGCCCTCAGCAGAAAAACGACACAAACAGCCATGCCTTAACCCGGGGCTCGAACCCAGGTCCCTTAGATCAGTAGCCAAGCGCGCTAACCACTCGGCCATAGGAAGAATATTTATTCCAAACTGCTGGAAAGTGTGCGACATTCGACGGTCCATTAGCGGCGTGCAGCTTTATTCTAATGCCCCACAAATTGACTCCGAGTTTTCCACTTCCCAGGTATGCCAGAAATATAATAGATTGGTTGGCATCTGAATCATTCCGCAATGAACATTAAACTCTCTCTTAGAATTTCTTCCCCGCAGTTAAAAAAAAAGTCTGGTGGGGACAATCACGTGATGTTTATGGGATGCTGCGGGTGTCTCGATCAAAACAGTTCCGTGTATACCGCAGCTCGAGCGAATTTTCCAGAACGTTGGCTTTGGAGGCACAGCAATTCCATTATACGCAGAAGTGGGTGCTTCGCCTCCTCGCTCAATTGAAAATGAATGCCAGTTTGGGTTTTATGAGGGAGAGGTCAGGCCAGATAATAGGGGTTCTTACTAATCCCTATATCCTCGCACGAACGAGTGTCTACATTGACTGCTTTCTTAGCTTATACGCTGTGCAGGCACAGGGCGGGAGTGGCTCAGTCGGTAGCGCGCCAGGCTCGTAATCTGCAGTTCCCAGGTTCGAGTCCCAGCTGGGTCAGCGTTGAGATTTATCTCCGCAAAATTCCCCGCCCTGCCCACGGTCAGTAGGGGACACCGATGGGCTTGGAAAGGCCGCGTCCTTCGGATGGGACGTTAAGCCGTGGCCCCGAGTGCGGGAGAGCCATACCCTGTGCACGTTAAAGAACACGCTAGATGGCCTTGACGGGAGGCTACCATCTGTCTCCCAACAGCTGTTCCAGTGGGTCCCCTCCCCCAGCCTTCTCTGAGCCTTCGGGGTCCATGTGACCTGGCCATTTAGCCCATGGTGTGCAAAAAAGTGCCGCTCAGAGGTAAAACAACCCAACCCACTGTGCAGACACTAAATTACCTTAATTATCATGTTAAATTTTCATGTCACATCAATTGGAAGCTGACTTCGAAACTCAATAACTTCTTAAAATAAGCTTTTGCGCATTTCAAGGAAAATTGGGTCGTTGTTAAATATTCAAACTCCTATAACTCTGACTGACTGGGGTGGGGTGACCCAGGTTCGAGACCCAGAAGGAGATTTATCTCCACAGAACTCGACGCCTTCCCCACGGTCAGTAGGGGACACCAAAGGGCTTGGAAATACCACCGTCCTCCGATGGGACGTTAAGCCGTTGCCCCGTGTGCGGGAGAGCCATACCCTGTGCACATTAAAGAATACACTGGATGGCCTTGACAGGAGGCTACCATCTGTCTCCCAACTGCTGTTCCAGTTGATGCCCTCCCTCCCCCCCTTCTCTGAGCTTTCAGGGTCCTTGTGACCTGGCCATTTAGCCCATTGTGTGCAAAAAAGTGCCGCTCAGATGTAAACAACCCAACTTTGACTAACTGAGGATTTAGATTATTCAGTTTTGAAACTGAGGGTTTAGATTATCTTTCAGGTTTATCTCGGTCATACTTTACCATAAAAAGCTTACTTTAGAAGATTTAGAGTTTCGATGTTAGCTTCTCATTAACATTCGTGGAAAATTTAACTTGTTTTTTCTTGGTACTGTAGGGAATAGAATATCCAAAATTTGCAGTGGTCAATAAAAAAAAATAGTCCCACAAAAAATGGCATCTAGGGTATAAAAGACCTCCGAAGCATTATTGCCCCACTACAAAATTCTGCCAATATTTTCATCTAAACGTGTTTTCAGACAAATATCTCATTCGGTTCATTTACAATTATTTCTTGACTTATTTATATTTTTCACGAACAATATAAATTGCATATCTGAAAACGTAAATTTCGAAATTTCAGTAAAATTTGTTCCATTCTATCTTTTTCTATTCTTTTGAAATGGCAAAATGACTCTTACTAATTGATATAAGTTCAAATCTACTGGTTCATCTCCATTTCACAGAAACGGGCCACATGTACGAAGTGCGACGTTACCTGAGCCACATCAGACGGAGGGATACATCTGGGGCTAACCACGTTTTCAACTCCATCGACGATACTTTACTGACGACCTTCAAGAAGTGGCTTCCCGAGACGAAAGAGTTCTTGAAGCAACATTGGAAGAAAAGTAAGAAGAAACAACCAACTGACTGGGTGCCCAAGCTCGACTACGGATGGGCAGTGGAAATGTCCGAATGCAGCGCCGCCTGCGGTGGGGGTGAGAAGATAATTTCATTTTCTGTTTTACATTCTAATTCGAATGCATTGTAAGATATTTGAAACGATTTTGATTTAACATGAGATCATTTTAGAGAAGGGTTGAGATTAAAAAAAGAAAAAGCAAGCTACTGCATGCGAAAAACTGTTTTTTCCAAGTCAAATTATGAACAAAGTAAGGTAAGATTTGAGGGGAAAAAATTTATAAACATATTTGTTGTTGGCTAGAAAGTATGTTAATGCAAGACAAAATAATTATATAGAATTCAATACAAAATTCAAGTAAATGCAAATTTTACAAACCCCTCTTTTATTTTTTATTTCATTTTTTAAATTATTACCAAATGCATATGATGTGTGAACATTACCATCTCCTTTATTACCATTCCTAAAGAAAGGAAGAAAAATCATGATCTAAGCCTGTAGTTAATCCAGTTGTATTCTGTGTATTAGATTCGCAGTAACGCGTTAGAGATGAACCAATCATTGAAGTCTCTTCCGTTCAAATGATGGAGATTAAGAAATGATGTTTCGCATTTGTTAAAACACTGAGGAAATATATGTTAACCTTTACGTGACTATTTTTCCTCTTTCTCTCCAGGTTTCAAGAACATCACTGTGGTGTGTCAGACAGGAGATACCCTTGTCGATGATGGATTCTGTGCTGGAATCAACAAACCTGGGCAGACGGGGATCTGGCCCTGCAACACGCGGCCATGCACGGGAAGGTGAGTGAAAATGCCACTTCAGTTGCACTCTCTTGTAATTATTTCTGTGGAACAGTAGTCTCCATTTCGCTGTCAACCAGGCTACGTCATAAAAAATAAAATACATTTAAGAAACTCCGAAAGTACTGATGAGGTTCAATTTAACACGTAGTACGCAAAGTGTGCAAGCGCCTATTTACTTTTTTTCAGAAGCTGTTGATCGTGACGATACATCGTTACTTTCATCTGTAAGATGAATCTTCACAATTTGAGTTTCCTTCACCTTACAAATATTTCTTTTGACAGGTGGCAGGAAGGAGCGTGGAGTGCGTGTTCTGTGTCTTGTGGAGAAGGAGTGCAGACACGGGACGTCCTTTGTCTTCAGCAAGTATCGACCAACATCTTCTCCATGGTGGAAGAGAACTTCTGCCCTGGACCATTTCCATCCATCATACAAACGTGCTCAGGACCTCCATGTGATCAGTCAGGGTAAAAACATAAAGCAAAATAATGACACTGCATGCATAGATTTTATGAATTGTTCATAAGAATTAGTAATCGCATTAAAATTTCCACGGAGAGAGGGGGGAAATATTGTGTATTTTCAGGGTGTATAAATTGCATATAATGGGGGGGGGGGGGGAAGGTTGACAACATCAATGAAAGTATGAGACTTGACTTTTGTGCTTTCAGGCCATGGCCCTCTTCATATGCAGACGGAAACAAGGTTTAGTATCGCGCTCAATGGACGCAGTTTTTGACAATTTGTATCGAACTTTTTTTAATAAACTAGTGTACGATCAAATGTTTACACCTTTTTAAAGCAACGTCATAAAGTGATGTAAAGTCGTATGTTAATCTCATGCCGCACATCACCATTGTCTGTTACACAGCTCCCAAGATAATTAAATTGTGACACCTGTTCAAGATTGCAACCATTAAGATTAACTGAATCACAGCCTGCCTGACCAATTTTCATCACTTTAGTTTTCTCTCTGTTTATAACCAAACCTACTCTACTACCAGTCTCATCAACAGCTCGAAGGAAAGAGTTCATCTCATCAACATCATTTGCCAAAAGGACTAAATCACCAGCATAATCTAAATCAGAAATTTTCGTATCTCCAGTCCATTTAAGGCCAAAATCTTTCCCTTGAAGTGAATTTCGCATAACATAGTCAATAACCAAACTAAAGGGAAAAGGGGACAAAATGCACCCTTGTCGAACACCAGAAGTAATGCTAAACCAATTGCTACAAGCCTTACCAACTCTCACACACGACTCAGTGTTATTATAGAGAGCTTTCATAATGTTAACTAACTTGTCTGGTATACCATATGATTTCACAATCAACCACAAATTATGACGATCAACAGAGACACAAGCCTTTTTGAAATCAACAAAGCTAGTAACTAAAACTTTCTGAAACTCTAAACATTTCTCAAGAATCACCCTGAGTAAAAATATTTGATCCACACATCCCCTACCACTTCTGAATCCACATCATCACACAACAAACTATCAACCAGATTCTTAATTCTATTAAGCACAATCAAGGATATAACTTTACCTGGAACAGAAAGTAGGCTGATATCTCTATAGTTATCACAAGAATTGCGATCACCTTTCTTAAAAATATGGATATTAATAGCTCTGGTAAAATCCTTAGGAACCATGCCTTTATCATAAAAGATATTCAAAATTTTAGTCATCCAAGTGGTAACCGAAACATTCCCTGCTCTAAGCATTTCCGTAGTAATTTCATCTACCCCTGGGTATTTATGAAGTTTAAGTTTAGAAATAGCCAAAATAACTTTAGATTGTTTTATAGAGCCAACATTAAAGCCCCCAATGCATCTATCATCATTGCAAACAATGGGAGTAAAACTAATCACATTGTTTAGAACATCACTGAAATGTTCAGCACACCTAGCCATGACAGAATCCTCACATTCTATAACCTTACTTTGTTTATCCTTCAATCCCTGTATACCTGTGCGTTTTCTACCACACAAAACATTAATTATCTGGTACAACTCTCTGCTGTTGTGCTGTCTCACAGCTTCCTCAGCTTTGTCAGCCAAGCCATCAAGCCAAAGATTCTTATCAGCAGCTAACTGATCCTTTACACATTTATTAAGCTCTCTGTAACGCTTTCTATTAGGACTAGTATGGTATTGATTAAGGACATTCCTACAGTTCTTTCTTTCTGAAATAAACTCAAGTACCTTATCACTCAGATAATTCTGTCTCCTCTGTTACTTTTTTCCTAAAAGAGTACTGTTAGTGTCCAAAAAAGCCTGTTTAAAATGATCCCATTCTTCCTCAACTTCAGTAGTAAGCATACCATGACTGTCATAATGACTAAGTAACCTATCATGGTAAGCTTTGGCTATAACTGGGTCTTTCACAGCTTCAGTATTAACGGTAAATTTTTTAACCCTAGCACAACACTTTTTAAGTTTTAAGTTGCAAGACACTTTAAACAAGGTAATGGTCAGATCCAATTTCAGCTCCCCTATATGACCTGGTATTCCTAACAGAACTAGCCCATTTGCCGTTAATTAATATATAATCAATCATATTCTTATGCAGCCCATCAGGTGAAACCCATGTGTACTTATGTATGTCGCGGTGTTTGTAATACGTGTTAGTTATTCTGAATCCATTGAGTTTACTTACCTGTAGGAGACGTTGCCCATTGCCATTGCAGCTACCAATACCAAAAGGGCCTATCACCCCTCCCCAAAGGTCAGAGTCAGTACCAACTTTGGCATTGAAGTCACCTAGAACAAGGGTAATATCTCCTTTCTTGACAGAATTCAAAATATCCTGAAGTTGTTCATAAAACCTATCCTTCTCATCCTCATCGGCATCCTCAGTGGGGGCATAACAGCAGATAACATTCAAGTCTTTAACGCTTGTCTGAAATTTTGCTGTAAGAAACCTTTCATTAATGCACTCATATCCTAGAAGAGCATCGCTAGCGTGTCTGCTGAGAAGCAGACCCACGCCTTGGTGATGCTTATTGTCGTCCCTCCCTGAAAAGAGAAATTTAAGATTATTTTTCAGAATCCGACCTTTATCTGTCCATCTGGTCTCTTGCAAGCCGAGAATATCTAAATTATAACGGTGGAATTCTTGTGTGAGGACATCAAGAGAAAAAGCTCTGTGCAGAGTCCTCACATTCCAACTACCTATGGAGAGAAAATGGTTAGTGGGATGTTTAAAGAAACAATGTTTATTGAGAGAGGGAATGCCGACAATATCAAACAGCCCCCTAATCGCAGACATGGGGCAAAGACCCGTTCCCCCACTACTAAAGGCTGAAGCCATCTACATTGGAAGACTTCCTCCAATGTAGAATTTGACGATGCCAATAGAAGCAAAGAGTTCAGGTGCCTGCGATGACTTCTGCTCAGGATTATCCACCAGCTGATAAACATATCCTGTGAATCTATTCACTTGGGGCTGTCAACCCACAAACAAACAGAAAACACAGCGGAAGATTTTCCCTCCACAGAAGCCCACCAGTGCAGCAAAATCAGGATCCATAATCAAGCTCAGAGCCATATATCTGTCCAGTCCAGTAGGTTTATAAGGTCAGCACCAGGACTCTGTGTAGTTGACCACTCCTCAGCAGGGTAGAAAAAAAGAAAAGTATCCATAGTTGTCCAGATCAGTAGGCCACACTAATCTGGCAGCCCTCCCCTTCCGTTCACTTCCACAAGAGAGTATCTCTTTTGAAAGGTGAAAGTTTTTCCACGAGAAGGCGGACTTTTATGATGCATAATGCAGGAGATGCCATTTTCATTTTCTAAAGTCATCTCGAAATGTCGGTGCACGTTTCGTACATTCTGTAAAGTTGTTTACTGTTCTTGTTGCAATTAACAGAAAAATAATAATATATTTTTTTAAATCTCTCATTTAATATACAATAATGTTAATTAAAATAATCCTCGAAAACTGGGGCTCTCATCATGGGTACCCCCCACTGAAATTTTCAGGGAACATTATCGACAAAGGAAATAATGTTTCTTTGTAATATTTAAATAAATATGTTTCTATATCAGTCAATATTTAATCTAAACCTAATTACATTTCTCATTATATTTTTCAGCAATTCCTTACAAAATAGTGACTTAGTATAATAATGGAGCTCTTTAAAGTGGAATTCTCAATAGTGAAATGTTCAAGTTCCTTCCTCAGGAGCCAAGTCAAATCATCTCTTCTATCGTACAGAGCATCCCATGGATGCTCTATTTTTTTATCAACATCTAATGGACTGCCGCCACACATTGATGCCAAGTTCTGGCTTCTCCTTTTACCTCTGGGAATATTGTGCTTCGATGAAATTATTCCTACTGCAACAGTTAATATTCTCATTGCCAACTGTGGGAATGGTTCAACTCTTTTCATAGGATCTATAGACATCATGTTGTTCATTTCTGAAGAGCATTTTCACAGACTGCAGCTCCCTTGATCCGGTTGATTTGCCTGAAATGAAGCTCTCGTTTATTAACTCTCGGTGCTCAACCGGAAATGGTACTATGACTACTTGCATATCAAACTGTGAGGCAGAAATTCGACTTCTGTACAAATGAACCATTCACGCATTCAATAGCAACTTTCTGGTATTGTAAAATTTTAACTCCTAAATTAATTCATGTATAGTACAGTAAAATCTCGAAAATGTAAACTCAGAAGCGAAAAAAATTATTTAAAAACCGTCTAATAAATGTTAAGAATGTATTGTTCATGTTTGGAGCACCTTTGGAGCTTTATTTGCTTATGACGATATTTTGCATCAGTTGAGAAACTGGGAAGCGCAAGAGTATTTAGAGGCAGTGGTGCAAATTCTAAATATGGGACTTCCTTCTTCCCTCAACGATTTTGGTTGAAAATAATTTTTTATTTTACCATTATAAAATAAATTCTTTTTAAATACAAATCATGAAATGAAACAAATGTTCGATATCAGAGTACTAGTAGCATAACTATCGTGAAGGAAGATCTCGTAACCCACATCAGATAAGGAACAGGTCTTATATTTTAAGAGGATTACATGGGAAGTAAAATGATATGAATGTTGATGTTGTCTTTCTGCTGAAGTCTAACCTTCCTCCTAAACCTTCTTTATGGAGTATAAACCGACAGGCTCCTGTCAGACCTCTGTGGCAAGCAGCTGCTTGAGGAAGCATTTTTTTTAAATGTCTCGGTGACAACGTTGCCTGTAGCAAGATGATCACCAACAGATTGCCAAAAATGCTTGATCGATCCCACAATGGTTGATCATTAACAGATCAAAAGTAACGAAACAAGAAACCATGTGGAAAAAATAAATACAAATTTTTTGTGCAAAAACTGGAAACAAATTTAAGTAAGTCTTGTACAAGGGTAAGAAAAGTAAACTAATAATGTGTTTTTGTTTACCTGCTGTTTAGAAACACGTTATTTGTGATAAATAACCTTTTCTCTATTCCATGTGCCTTCCCTCCACTCACTTTCTCTGTGGCCCGGTTGCTGGGATATGTTAAACAGGATCAAGTGGGTGCCATAATACCCAATCGTCAGCTTAGCAATAGGAACTTAACTTTTCGCCAAAGAAGTACTTTGACAACTCTTAAAATCATTCTCTCTTAATCTTTTTTCCCTTACGATTTTTCAGGAAATGATCGAGGACTAGAGACCGTTTTTTTAAAGAACTCTAAAATTTTAATCACCTTATGGAAATGCTGAATTGGTTCAGACAAGCTCTCTCTTCACGAAAGCTGAAATGAACACTGATTATAGATTCTGAAAGCATGTAGTTTAAAAATGCGCTGCGTTTTACAAGGTTCTAATGAATGATCAGCAACATAAGTTCCAATACCACCCTCACTAGGAAAACTAGAGCTCTCTCTGTGCACACCTCGTGTAACGTTACCCCTCCCCTGCTATTTCTTCCAAAAAATAATCTACTGGATAGTCGAATGACTGAATTGAGTATGTTATACGGGGCAAAGTGTTAAACACATATTTTAAAACATTTTGGGTGCTAAAATAGATCTTAATCCCCAAAATGACTGAAAGATGAATAAAACACAGTAAATATTTTATATTCACTTCATCAAAATTTAGATCCGACCAAAACTCGAATATTGTGCTTTCACTCTTTTTGGTATTAAAAAGAGTTTTTATAACTTAGAAAATTTTCAAAATGAAGCTCTCGAAATCATTAGCAAAATCTGTTTTAAAAAACGAGAATCTCTAACAGTTACTGGTATCGTTCCAACTATCGAATTCCCATTCTTCAATCTAGAAAAGGTGCTGCGATTTATAACCTTTATTCACGACACTATAAGAAATCTCACCCCCTCCCCCTCATTCGATTCTAAAACCCTATATTCGATTACTACATCAACATATCCTTCGCTCTGACAATGAAACATTTTTTACTTTCCAACATTTTCAAAGCTAAGCATGGTGAAATTTCTTTTGCTTTTCATGCAACCTCTCAACTTGGAACTCTCTACCGAGCGATATCACTTCTTACAATCTTTACATATACAGGATACATTACAGGGATCTTCGTGATGGCAAAGGCACCTCTCTCCTCAAAGTTACGTCACACGTAGAAACAAATAATATTACCACAAGTGTCAAATTAAGAATTCGTGTGTTCCAAGTAACTACAAGAGTTTTTTTTTCGCTATGGTTCTGATGATATAAATAAGTTTCTTCATTTATTACTGGGATCAATACAATTATTTTCAAAAAGATTAAAATTTTAATTGAATAATTCTAAATTTTGCAGGTTTTATTTTCCGTTTTCCGTTCTTCGTAAGAACACAACACAAACATCTAAGCTCCGATTGGGATTTGAACCCAGAATCCTTTGTTTCATAACCAAGGCGCTGCGCCATTGAGATAGATTGTGAAGATTGCTTACAGTTTAGGTGTTAATATTATGTAAAGTTCTTATCATTACTTAGAAACGTGAGTGGCATGTGAATCATTTTAATCAGATTTTATTATATTTATTACTCTCTGTGCATGGTGAAATTCATATTGCATGTGCATCGAATGTCATGCATATACCAATAGTACTTCCAAGGAATATATGCGTTGTGGTTCAAGTGATGTACGAAACACCACCAACATTTTCTCACTGCGGATAATATTTGCATCAAATGCATGATTGGATATCTAAAAGATTGTACGATTTTCGTTTCCAGAAAAGAAGACACGTGACAAATGTTTCCTTATCCAAATCTTTTGCGCTATAAAAAAATTCTTTGCAATGGTCAGTTGTTTTTCTTTACTTGCCTTATGTAATTCTGTGTACATAATAAAAAATATTTCGTGCATTTTTGACTTTGTAGTTTTCAATTATTTTCGCCAGGAGAGTTCAACCCGTGGACCCTAAAATTCGCCGTGACATTTTCGATGGTATAAGGTGCATCTGCGCGTGCCATTATCACAATCAAAATATGCATATTTTAAACAAAGAGATTATTCACCAAAAGAAAACTTGTTTATAAATTTTATAACTATCTATGATATTTGATCGAACTATAGTGCCTATAAGTATAGTGTGGCATTCGCCTATTAAAATCTGGCAGAAAAAGTGTCCCATACCAGTAGAGGGTGCTGGGAACGATATTCTTGCCTTGTTAACATTACCCACTATGGAGTTTCACTTTTCAATGACTTTTAAACATAAAAGCAGTTATGGAATGATTTTACCATTCAAATGTACATTATTCCTAAGTATTTTAACTGAACTAGTAAAACTTAAAGAGTGCTTGAGCAAGTATATTTTTTTAAAACGAAGAAAATTGATGGCCGTTCGATCAAAACAAACCGCATTTCTCTTTATGTATCAGAGCGCTGAAGAGATCGTTTTGATTGGCTCATTGGTAAAATCTTCGAATGACACGTGATATAACATATGTTCTAGCATGTGACGTTTGGACTCGCTGATTGTAATAGAAGTCTTACGACGTGGATATCCTTGTAAATTGCAAAAGCAATTTGAAACCTTGTAATTGGCTAAACAAGAATGCAAGTTATTAGTATCACGACTATTCTTTCTTGTTTAGCCAATTATAACGTTTCAAATTGCTTTTGCAATTTATAAGGATATCTACGCCAGGACTTCTATTGGCGAGTCCAAACGTCACATATTAGTACGCATGTTATTTGTCACATCTTCAAATTATCAAATATGCTTCAGGGGCGGGGGGCTCAGTCGGTAGCGCGCCAGGCTCGTAATCTGTAGTTCCCAGGTTCGAGTCCCAGCTGGGTCAGCGTTGAGGTTTATTTCCGCAAAATTTCCCTACCTTGCCCACGGTCAGTAGGGGACACCGCTGGGCTTGAAAAGGCCGCCGTCCGTCGGATGGGACGTTAAGCCGTGGCCCCGTGTGCGGGAGAGCCATACCCTGTGCACGTTAAATAACACGCTGGATGGCCTTGACGGGAGGCTGCCATCTGTCTCCCAACAGCTGTTCCAGTGGGTCCCCTCCCCCAACCTTCTCTGAGCCTTCGGGGCCCTTGTGGCCTAGCCATTTAGCCCATGGTGTGCAAAAAAGTGCCGCTCAGAGGTAAAACAATCCAATCCAATCAAATATGCTTCAAGTAATAAAAATTTGAATTAACAGTGCCTTTAAGTAATAGTGTGGCAATCATCAATAGCCTAGCCATTAAAAAGTGGTTCAAATAATGGTCCCCTACCGACAGGGGGACTAGAGTCGCATCATAACTTCGTACATGCGCAATGAAAAGATATTGGTATAGTACCGTTTTACGCCAAATTACTCCGCCACAAGTAGTTCTAGATAGGAAAAATGTAGTTCTACATAAAAAATGACATCACGAAACATTATGGGCATGAAAAAAGATGATACTTTATAAGCAGCTAAAATGTTTCATTAGTTTCCTCCAGAAATTTAAATATTAAGAATTAGCTTACATAATAAAAAATTGTTTAATTGGGGTGGCATCCTCACAAATCCCATTTGTACATGTCTACAACCATTTTCATTTGGTAAGTATAAAGTGAATAAACCTTTAATTTGTTTGATTTATTTAGCATAATTGATCGTTTATAGAAGTTTCAGGGCAGTTGTAAATTTCAGTGTTGCTATGTTTAACGTTATGAAAATGAGATAATTATATAGGTGATATTTGCTCGTATTTAACCTCACGTGACATTTAATACAATTTCAAGTACAACTTGCTGAATACTGTGTCGCCGTAAGAAATTCAACTCGCCGTGGCTAAAATATAAAGCGGCAAGGCATGGTCGCGTCCGTTGTACTTTTAACGTAGTAAGGTGTGCTTTGCATGTGTCATCTTGAAGCGATAGGAACCGCTAGCCTCACGATTGCAACCAACAGTTTTAAAAGTATTTTTCTCAGTATAACAACTTTCTTTTGCACAGTGCAGTTGGGGCGGGGG
Source organism: Ryuthela nishihirai (assembly GCA_038380435.1). Classification (NCBI taxonomy): domain Eukaryota; kingdom Metazoa; phylum Arthropoda; class Arachnida; order Araneae; family Heptathelidae; genus Ryuthela; species Ryuthela nishihirai. Next base: position 63,410,948 of record JAWZYU010000019.1, on the reverse strand, counting down.
TGGCTCAGTCGGTAGCGCGCCAGGCTCGTAATCTGCAGTTCCCAGGTTCGAGTCCCAGCTGGGTCAGCATTGAGATTTATCTCCCAAAATTCCCCGCCCTGCCCGCGGTCAGTAGGGGACACCGATGGGCTTGGAAAGGCCGCCGTCCGTCGGATGGGACGTTAAGCCATGGCCCCGTGTGTGGGAGCGCCATACCCTGTGCACGTTAAAGAACAGCTGGATGGCCTTGACGGGAGGCTACCATCTGTCTCCCAACAGCTGTTCCAGTGGGTCCCCTCCCCCAACCTTCTCTGAGCCTTCGGGATCCATGTGACCTGGCCATTTAACCCATGGTGTGCAAAAAAGTGCCGCTCAGAGGTAAAACAACCCAACTCAACAACACAGTGCAGTTAAGACGAGAATTTTTAAGAGTAATATTTAGAATTTTAGATTCTACTCAAATATAAATAAATTACTGAGGTTTTGTTTTTACGTTTAAGAACATTCAAGTCTAATATGCATTGTGGGTACTGTAAAGCTGTTATTGGTTCCTGTCAACTCCATGACCTTTGTTCCAGTACTTAACGGTAATAAAATGCTGTGGCATTCAGCACGGGATAGTAACAGAGTTTAACAATCCTTCATCCTTTCCTGGACCACTTCATAAAAGGGATCTCAAGTCCCTTTATCATCTGATCCAATTGCAATTCAATTTTGGGCGCTGTAAGCAACGATTGGCCTACATTTTGGCGATTAGGCTTAAAGGCTCGCAGGCCGCCTAGATTTGTAAAAAAAAAAGGAGCAAAGGGAATCTGCTACGTCGTAAAAAGTGTCAGAGAGTGGTAGGGAGTAGTTAAAATATCTTCCATGATGGAGGGTGAAATGTATAATGCTTTTTGTGGGACATGCTGCGAGTTGGTGTCAATAAGGTAGATTTTAGCGCTTACACAACGTAGCGTAACTACCTAGGAAATGGGATGGACTGTAGTTAAAGGTATGGGATTGAGAGAGTTATAAATATTTAATGGTGTGGGAGAGGAGGGGTCTGGGATCTTGAATAGGGGTGGAAATTTGTGCCCTGGGGGGGGGGGGTTCTAAGATAGAACTTTTATGTTCTTTTTTAAATCCTCTTGCATTGGAGGGAGTTAACTGTAGAAACGGAATTTTTAGGGGTGAGGGGGAGAGGGGCCTTGAATTAACTGCCCTTAAAAATTTTAAAATGTGCTATTAATTTAATGGGGATGTGAATTGAGGTATATGGGGATAAAAAGATGGTTGTTAGCCAGTTAGATTAGCAATAATAATGAAGTGGAATGCAATGAAGTAGACTCCAAGTGGTCCAGTGCAAACTGTATTCCTTGTGTATTAAAGGATATTTGATACCATAAAAAAATATTTTCCTTATAGTGAGGGGTAAGGGGGTTATGGGGGTCTGTTTATGACCAATTGGTGTATTCAGAGTGGTGAAGTATGGAATGTGGGTTGACAAGGATAATAAAAATTTGTATTAATCGATAGGTTAGAGCATTTTAATACAGAATAATCATGATACTAATAATTTGCAGTATTAAAATGATCTAACCTATCAGTTATTTCAAATTTTTATTACTTGAAGCATATTTGATAATTTGAAGATGTGACAAATAACATGCATACTAATATGTGACGTTTGGACTCGCCAATAGAAGTCCTGGCGTAGATATCCTTATAAATTGCAAAAGCAATTTGAAGCGTTATAATTGGCTAAACAAGAAAGAATAGTCATGATACTAATAACTTGCATTCTTGTTTAGCCAATTACAAGGTTTCAAATTGCTTTTGCAATTTACAAGGATATCCACGTCGTAAGACTTCTATTACAATCAGCGAGTCCAAACGTCACATGCTAGAACATATGTTATATCACGTGTCATTCGAAGATTTTACCAATGAGCCAATCAAAACGATCTCTTCAGCGCTCTGATACATAAAGAGAAATACGGTTTGTTTTGATCGAACGGCCATCAATTTTCTTCGTTTTAAAAAAATATACTTGCTCAAGCACTCTTTAAGTTTTACTAGTTCAGTTAAAATACTTAGGAATAATGTACATTTGAATGGTAAAATCATTCCATAACTGCTTTTATGTTTAAAAGTCATTGAAAAGTGAAACTCCATAGTGGGTAATGTTAACAAGGCAAGAATATCGTTCCCAGCACCCTCTACTGGTATGGGACACTTTTTCTGCCAGATTTTAATAGTGAATGCCACACTATACTTAAAGATACTATACTTACTATTAAAGGCTGAAGCCATCCATGCTGATAGGAACTTCAGGCTTCCACACTAAAAGTGATTACGCCAAGGGGAAATGCAGTGTTAGACCTTGCCTATGTACCACGGAATTGCAAAATACCATATTGCGCAAGTTGCCCAGAATCCACTTTTAAATAATCTTTTAATCATTGGCGTATTTTGAATATATACAGGGTGATTCAGTTAAGCATGTAGAAACTTCTGGGAGGGGTAGGTTGCACAAAGACGAATCGGAATCATATAGCAATGCAGGGTCGGTAACGGCATCTTCATGCTGTAGATGCCGTTGTTCGACGTGGCAGATGATGTACGGCCGCAGGACTGCACAACGTCATCGCAGGTAACCGTCATTTGTGAACCGCCTGCATAGGTAGTAGGATGGCTTATTACACAAACGCGGAGTTCGCTGATATGCATCTCGTATACGGGGCTGCGGACTGCAACGGGCGAGCTGCTGTGCGCGTGTACCAGGAACGGTACCCGATGAGGCATACTCCCAACCACCAGATGTTTGCATGGCTGCATCAGAGGTTATGTGACACCGGTTCCTTTCAGAGACCTACCAGGAGTCGGGAACGATGGGCACGAACCCCTGACATGGAGGAAAATGTGCTACGTCATGCAGAAGACCCTCTAGGTGCCAGTACTCGAGCAATCACCCACCGGGTCAGTCTTTCCCAATCCACCGTATGGAGGATTATGCACGGTAACCATTTGCATCCATATCATGTGCAGCGCATCCAGACACTGAAGCCTGAGGATTACCCACAGCACATTGCATTTGCACAATGGTAGCTGCAAAAGAGTGCGGCAGAACACCAATTTCCTGCTTCTGTGCTGTTCACAGACGAGGCATGCTTTACACGGGAAGGTAGCTTCAATGCACATAAACGCGCATGCATGGGCGGTGGAGAACCCCCATGCTGCACGAACACGTACAGCACAAAACCGTTTTGCTGTAAATGTTTGGTCCGACATTGTCGGGGACCACTTAATAGGCCCATACATCATGCCTGTTCGTCTGGAAGGAGTTACCGGATATTTCTGGAGGACGTCTTGCCATAACTTTTGGATGAACAACAGGTCCCTCAGTCGCTGCGCCGTGCAATGTGGTTCCAGCATGATGGGACCCCCGCCCATTTCAGCCATGAAGTTCGTCAACACTTAAATGTGACATTTGGACAACAGTGGATAGGGCGTGGTGGTCCCGTTCATTGGCCTGCAAGATCGCTGGACCTATCATGCCTTGATTACTTATTCTGGGGTTACGTCAAAGGACTGGTGTTCTACACCCCCGTTGAAAGTGCTGAGGACCTTGTCGCACGAATCTCCGTAGCTGCCTTGGAAGTCCGAGACACGCCAGGAATCTTCCAGAATGTACGTGATTCCATGTGCCGACGTTGTCGGCCTGTGATACAGCTCGTGGTTGCAAATTCGAACACCTTCTGTGACCTCTGTGCATTTTGCAAAGGTACCTATTGTGATTAATAAAAAGCATTTTGTTCATTTACGTCCTCCCTGTACACTAGCACAAGTTGATGCCGTTATCGACCCTACATTGCTATATGATTCGGATTCGTCTTTGTGCAACCTACCCCTCCGAGAAGTTTGTACACGCTTAACTGAATCAACCTGTATATATAGAAAAAATATACATGTATATATATATATAGAATATTTTTTTCGGGGGGTGGAGTTGATTTTTCAAAAAAATTAAAACATAAATAATCAATATCTATATAGTAAAAAAAGGCAACTAAGAAGTAAATAAAACCCATAGAAACTTTTTCTATCAATGAAATTTTGCCAGATCAAATTTTAAAGTCATGCTGCTGATAGCTATAGAATTAAATGGTATATTTATTTCGATTATTTTTATTTAATAACATAATATTCTAAGATTTTGAACTACTGATTGTTGTAGAATTAAAGAACGAATGTAGATTATATTTCAATAATTTTATTCAAAATCAGGTGAATAATAAAACTTTTGCAATTCACTTTGACGTTTCATAATGAAACAAGAAATGTTTCTACCTGATTTTTATACAAAAGCGAAGTCTTATGATACAAGATTACGAACACAACAGAAATATCACAAATATTACATAACATTTACATTTCACCTAGGATTATGCTTTAAGTATGCAAATCACTTTTTAAACATTTTGCACTTCCAAAACGAGAATTATGAATTGCTTTTAAACAATAATTTCGCACTAATTGTGGAACTAAATAATAAATGAATGAAAAGAAATCTTTGATTATTATTTGCTCAAACATCTCAACAAATGAATTATATTCTAATAAGCCATGAGTTTCTTTTAAACAATATTTTGAACTACTGTTCCAAGACATGCTACATCAGTCATCACATCAATATTTGATTACAAATGACTTGTGAATGTCACTCACACAACTAAGCAAATAAACATAAGAAAAAATATTCAATTCACTTTCAATTGCTGACTCAGTAGAGACACATCAGGAGGACACATTCACAGATCGACAGAGACATTAATATTTGCTTGTAAATCACTCACACAAATAGGCGAATGAACAGAAATAAAAAAAATATTGTAATCATTATGAGATTTTACTAAGTAATTTGAATTACTCATTCAACATTGATAGATATTACATCTATCGTCACAAAAATATTTCTTTTGAAATGAATCAAATAAATTTTGCTTACGCATACCAGGAAGCGAACAGAAAAAAAAACCAAATATTATAACATCTATGAAACTGACACTGTTGGACACGAGTAAATAAAATACTTTCAATGTTTAAAATATAATTCTAAGATTTTTGTCATATTACTTTTAAACATTGAAAACTTTCTTGTTTTTCTTTCATAGTTTTTATCATTCCCCACTTTGCTATAATTATTTAGTAAATTGTTTGAAACACAACCAATACTTTTCTGTAATAATGTATTAGGCAAAATGCCACCTTCACAACAGCCTCATTATTTAATACAGACCACTTTGTAAGCGGGTCTTTTAGAACCGCTTACAAAGTAGTCCAGTTTTGATGAAGAAAGTTGTCTATCCCATCGAGTTCTATTTACCGTATATTGGCTTGGTGTGTTGCGCGTCTCCTGGTGGATTGTTTTTGCATAAGAGTGTCTCGAGAAAACTCGAATTGGGCCGGCCTGTACTCTAGGTAGTAATGGTCTGTAAATGGGTGCTAGGTAGTCACTGGAAGGAGAGCTATGCGCCAATCCCCTGTGATGATGCATAGAACCGGCCAGGCCTAGCACCTAATGTCCGACCCCGCCTTCTCGTGGTGCAGACCATTAGTACCTTTCAAAAGAGATACTCTCTTGTGGAAGTGAACGGAAGGGGAGGGCTGCCAGATTAGTGTGGCCTACTGATCTGGACAACTATGGCTACTTTTCTTTTTTTTCTACCCTGCTGAAGAGTGGTCAACCGCACAGGGTCCTGGTGCTGACCATATAAACCTGCTGGACTGGACAGATATATGGCTCTGAGCTTGATTATGGATCCTGATTCTGCTGCACTGGTGGGCTTCTGTGGAGGGAAAATCTTCCGCTGTGTTTCCTGTTTGTTTGTGGGTTGACAGCCCCAAGTGAATAGATTCACAGGATATGTTTATCAGCTGGTGGATAATCCTGAGCAGAAGTCATCGCAGGCACCTGAACTCTTTGCTTCTATTGGCATCGTCAAATTCTACATTGGAGGAAGTCTTCCAGTGTTGATGGCTTCAGCCTTTAGTGGTGGGGGAACGGGTCTTTGCCCCATGTCTGCGATTAGGGGGCTGTTTGATATTGTCGGCATTCCCTCTCTCAATAAACATAGTTTCTTTAAACATCCCACTAACCATTTTCTCTCCATAGGTAGTTGGAATGTGAGGACTCTGCACAGAGCTTTTTCTCTTGATGTCCTCACACAAGAATTCCACCATTATAATTTAGATATTCTCGGCTTGCAAGAGACCAGATGGACAGATAAAGGTCAGATTCTTAAAAATAATCTTAAATTTCTCTTTTCAGGGAGGGACGACAATAAGCATCACCAAGGCGTGGGTCTGCTTCTCAGCAGACACGCTAGTGATGCTCTTCTAGGATATGAGTGCATTAATGAAAGGTTTCTTACAGCAAAATTTCAGACAAGCGTTAAAGACCTGAATGTTATCTGCTGTTATGCCCCCACTGAGGATGCCGATGAGGATGAGAAGGATAGATTTTATGAACGACTTCAGGATATTTTGAATTCTGTCAAGAAAGGAGATATTACCCTTGTTCTTGGTGACTTCAATGCCAAAGTTGGTACTGACTCTGACCTTTGGGCAGGAGTAATAGGCCCTTTTGGTATTGGTAGCTGCAATGGCAATGGGCAACGTCTCCTACAAGTAAGTAAACTCAATGGTTTCAGAATAACTAACACATATTACAAACACCGCGACATACATAAATACACATGGGTTTCACCTGATGGGCTGCATAGGAATATGATTGATTATATATTAATTAACAGAAAATGGGCTAGTTCTGTTAGAAATACCAGGTCATATAGGGGAGCTGAAATTTTATCTGACCATTACCTTGTTAAAAGTGTCTTACAACTTAAACTTAAAAAGTGTTGTGCTAGGGTTAAAAAATTTGCTTTTAATACTGAAGCTCTGAAAGACCCAGTTATAGCCAAAGCTTACCATGATAGGTTACTTAGTCATAATGACAGTCATGGTATGCTTACTACTGAAGTTGAGGAAGAATGGGATCATTTTAAACAGGCTTTTTTGGACACTAACAGTACTCTTTTAGGAAAAAAGGAGCAGAAGAGGCAGAATTATCTGAGTGATAAGGCACTTGAGCTTATTTTAGAAAGAAAGAACTGCAGGAATGTCCTTAATCAATACCCTACTAGTACTAATAGAAAGCATTACAGAGAGCATAATAAACGTGTAAAAGATCAGTTAGCTGCTGATAAGAATCTTTGGCTTGATGGTTTGGCTGACAAAGCCGAGGAAGCAGTTAGACAGCACAACAGCAGAGAGCTGTACCAGATAGTTAATGTTTTGTGTGGTAGAAAACGGACAGGTATACAGGGATTGAAGGATAAACAGGGTAAGGTTATAGAAGGTGAGGATTCTGTCATGGCTAGGTGGGCTGAGCATTTCAGTGATATTCTGAACATTGCGGTTAGTTCTATTCCCATTGTTTGCAATGATGATAGATGCATTGGTGGCTTTAATGTTGGCCCTATAACACAATCTGAAGTTATTTTGGCTGTTTCTAAACTTAAACTTCATAAATCCCCAGGGGTAGATGAAATTACTACCGAAATGCTTAGAGCTGGAAATGTTTCGGTTACCACTTGGATGACTGAAATTCTGAATATCTTTTATGATAAAGGCATGGTTCCTAAGGATTTTACCAGAGCTATTGTTGTCCCTATTTTCAAAAAAGGTGATCGCAGTTCTTGTGATAACTATAGGGGTATCAGCCTACTCTCTGTTCCAGGTAAAGTTCTTTCCATGATTGTGCTTTATAGAATTAAGAATCTGGTTGACAGGCAATTGCGTGATGAGCAATGTGGATTCAGAAGTGGTAGGGGATGTGTGGATCAGATATTTTCACTTAGGCAGATTCTTGAGAAATGTTTAGAGTTTCAGAAACCTTTGGTTGCTAGCTTTGTTGATTTCAAAAGGGCTTTCGACTCTGTTGATCGTCATAATTTGTGGTTGATTGTGAAATCATATGGTATACCTGAGAAGTTAGTTACCATAATGAAAGCTCTCTATAATAACAGTGAGTCTTGTGTGAGAGTTGGTAAGGCTTGTAGCAATTGGTTTAGCATTACTTCTGGTGTTCGACAAGGGTGCATTTTGTCTCCTTTTCTCTTTAGTTTGGTTATTGATTATGTTATGCGAAATTCACTTCAAGGGAAAGATTTTGGCCTTAAATGGGCTGGAGATACGAAAATTTCTGATTTAGATTATGCTGATGATTTAGCCCTTTTGGCAAATAATGTTGATGAGATGAACTCTTTCATTCGAGCTGTTGATGAGACTGGTAGTAGAGTAGGTTTGGTTATAAACAGAGAGAAAACTAAAGTAATGAAAATTGGTCAGGCAGGCTGTGATTCAGTTAATCTGAATGGTTGCAATCTTGAGCAGGTGTCACAGTTTAATTATCTTGGGAGCTATGTAACAGATAATGGTGATGTGCGGCATGAGATTAACAGACGAATAGGGATTGCTGCCGGGACTTTTAAGAATCTATGGAGAGTGTGGAGAAATAGGCGTATACACCTAAAGACTAAAATTAGACTGTATAATAGTTTGGTTCTTTCTAGGGTTAGTTATGGTAGTGAAACTTGGACACTTTGTAAACAAGATAACAGGAAACTAGATGCTTTTGATTCCAGATGCTTACGCAGTATCTTGGGCATTAGGTGGTTCAACTTTGTAACTAATGATGAGATTAGGCAAAGAAGTTTGCAACCTCCTTTAAGCAGCATATTGTGCAGAGAGAGACTCCGTTGGTTTGGCCATGTTGCCCGTATGAATAATTATGGATTGGCGAATAGGGAAATGGTAGCTAGGTAGTCACTGGAAGGAGAGCTATGCACCAATCCCCTGTGATGATGCATAGAACCGGCCAGGCCTAGCACCTAATGTCCGACCCCGCCTTCTCGTGGTGCGGACCGTTAGTAACTTTCAAAAGAGATACTCTCTTGTGGAAGTGAACGGAAGGGGAGGGCTGCCAGATTAGTGTGGCCTACTGATCTGGACAACTATGGCTACTTTTCTTTTTTTTCTACCCTGCTGAGGAGTGGTCAACTGCACAGGGTCCTGGTGCTGACCATATAAACCTACTGGACTGGACAGATATATGGCTCTGAGCTTGATTATGGATCCTGATTCTGCTGCACTGGTGGGCTTAAGTGGAGGGAAAATCTTCCGCTGTGTTTTCTGTTTGTTTGTGGGTTGACAGCCCCAAGTGAATAGATTCACAGGATATGTTTATCAGCTGGTGGATAATCCTGAGCAGAAGTCATCGCAGGCACCTGAACTCTTTGCTTCTATTGGCATCGTCAAATTCTACATTGGAGGAAGTCTTTCAGTGTAGATGGCTTCAGCCTTTAGTAGTGGGGGAACGGGTCTTTGCCCCATGTCTGCGATTAGGGGGCTGTTTGATATTGTCGGCATTCCCTCTCTCAATAAACATAGTTTCTTTAAACATCCCACTAACCATTTTCTCTCCATAGGTAGTTGGAATGTGAGGACTCTGCACAGAGCTCTTTCTCTTGATGTCCTCACACAAGAATTCCACCATTATAATTTAGATATTCTCGGCTTGCAAGAGACCAGATGGACAGATAAAGGTCAGATTCTTAAAAATAATCATAAATTTCTCTTTTCAGGGAGGGACGACAAAAAGCATCACCAAGGCGTGGGTCTGCTTCTCAGCAAACACGCTAGCGATGCTTTTCTAGGATATGAGTGCATTAATGAAAGGTTTCTTACAGCAAAATTTCAGACAAGCGTTAAAGACTTGAATGTTATCTGCTGTTATGCCCCAACTGAGGATGCCGATGAGGATGAGAAGGATAGGTTTTATGAACAACTTCAGGATATTTTGAATTCTGTCAAGAAAGGAGATATTACCCTTCTTCTTGGTGACTTCAATGCCAAAGTTGGTACTGACTCTGACCTTTGGGGAGGAGTAATAGGTCCTTTTGGTATTGGTAGCTGCAATGGCAATGGGCAACGTCTCCTATAGGTAAGTAAACTCAATGGATTCAGAATAACTAACACATATTACAAACACCGCGACATACATAAGTACACATGGGTTTCATCTGATGGGCTGCATAAGAATATGATTGATTACATATTAATTAACAGCAAATGGGCTAGTTCTGTTAGGAATACCAGGACATATAGGGGAGCTGAAATTGGATCTGACCATTACCTTGTTAAAAGTGTGTTGCAACTTAAACTTAAAAAGTGTTGTGCTAGGGTTAAAAAATTTACTTTTAATACTGAAGCACTGAAAGATCCAGTTATAGCCAAAGCTTACCATGATAGGTTACTTAGTCATTATGACAGTCATGGTTTGCTTACTACTGAAATTGAGGAAGAATGGGATCATTTTAAACAGGCTTTTTTGGACACTAACAGTATTCTTTTAGGAAAAAATGAGCAGAAGAGGCAGAATTATCTGAGTGATAAGGCACTTGAGCTTATTTCGGAAAGAAAGAACTGCAGGAATGTCTTTAATCAATACCCTACTAGTCCTAATAGAAAGCATTACAGAGAACTTAATAAACGTGTAAAAGATCAGTTAGCTGCTGATAAGAATCTTTGGCTTGATGGTTTGGCCGACAAAGTAGTTAGACAGCACAACAGCAGAGAGCTGTACCAGATAGTTAATGTTTTGTGTGGTAGAAAACGGACAGGTATACAAGGATTGAAGGATAAACAAGGTAAGGTTATAGAAGGGGAGGATTCTGTCATGGCTAGATGGGCTGAGCATTTCAGTGATGTTCTAAACAATGTAGTTAGTTCTACTCCCATTGTTTGCAATGACGATAGATGCATTGGTGGCTTTAGTGTTGGCCCTATAACACAATCTGAAGTTATTTTGGCTGTTTCTAAACTTAAACTTCATAAATCCCCAGGGGTAGATGAAATTACTACGGAAATGCTTACAGCTGGGAATATTTCGGTTACCACTTGGATGACTGAAATTCTGAATATCTTTTATGATAAAGGCATGGTTCCTAAGGATTTTACCAGAGCTATTGTTATACTGTGGCATATAAACTGACAGGCTCCTGTCAGACCTCTGTGGCAAGCAGCTGCTTGAGGGGGTATTTATTTATTTATTTATTGTTATCCCTATTTTCAAAAAAGGTGATCACAGTTCTTGTGATAACTATAGGGGTATCAGCTACTCTCTGTTCCAGGTAAAGTTCTTTCCATGATTGTGCTTAATAGAATTAAGAATCTGGCTGACAGTCAATTGCGTGATGAGCAATGTGGATTCAGAAGTGGTAGGGGATGTGTGGATCAGATATTTTCACTTAGGCAGATTCTTGAGAAATGTTTAGAGTTTCAGAAACCTTTGGTTGCTAGCTTTGTTGATTTCAAAAAGGCTTTCGACTCTGTTGATCGTCATAATTTGTGGTTGATTGTGAAATCATATGGTATACCTGAGAAGTTAGTTACCATAATGAAAGCTCTCTATAATAACAGTGAGTCTTGTGTGAGAGTTGGTAAGGCTTGTAGCAATTGGTTTAGCATTACTTCTGGTGTTCGACAAGGGTGCATTTTGTCTCCTTTTCTCTTTAGCTTGGTTATTGATTATGTTATGCAAAATTCACTTCAAGGGAAAGATTTTGGCCTTAAATGGGCTGGAGATACGAAAATTTCTGATTTAGATTATGCTGATGATTTAGCCCTTTTCGCAAATGATGTTGATGAGATGAACTCTTTCATTCGAGCTGTTGATGAGACTGGTAGTAGAGTAGGTTTGGTTATAAACAGAGAGAAAACTAAAGTAATGAAAATTGATCAGGCAGGCTGTGATTCAGTTAATCTGAATGGTTGCAGTCTTGAGCAGGTGTCACAGTTTAATTATCTTGGGAGCTAAGTAACAGATAATGGTGATGTGCTGCATGAGATTAACAGACGAATAGGGATTGCTGCCGGGACTTGTAAGAATCTATGGAGAGTGTGGAGAAATAGGCGTATACACCTAAAGACTAAAATTAGAGTGTATAATAGTTTGGTTCTTTCTAGGGTTAGTTATGGTAGTGAAACTTGGACACTTTGTAAACAAGATAACAGGAAACTAGATGCTTTTGATTCCAGATGCTTACGCAGTATCTTGGGCATTAGGTGGTTCAACTTTGTAACTAATGATGAGATTAGGCAAAGGAGTTTGCAACCTCCTTTAAGCAGCATATTGTGCAGAGAGAGACTCCGTTGGTTTGGCCATGTTGCCCGTATGAATAATTATAGATTGGCGAATAGGGTTATGAACAGTGTGCCTAAAGGCCTCAGAAAGAAGGGGAGACCTAGGATGCGGTGGTCAGACAATGTCAAACAGGACCTTGTTAGAATTGGTGTGCAGTGGCCAGATGCAGTAGATGTAGCTCAGGATAGACTTGCTTGGAGAACTAAATTGCACTGTCTGGTTGGACCTCCGTAGCCCATGGCTGCTTGAGGATGATAATGATGATGATGATGAATAGGGTTATGAACAGTGTGCCTAAAGGCCTCAGAAAGAAGGGGAGACCTAGGATGCGGTGGGCGGACAATGTCAAACAGGACCTTGTTAGAATTGGTGTGCAGTGGCCAGATGCAGTAGATGTAGCTCAGGATAGACGTGCTTGGAGAACTAAATTGCACCGTCTGGTTGGACCTCCGTAGCCCATGGCTGCTTGAGGATGATGATGATGTACTCTATCATTGTTGGCCAAGATATTGGCAAGGATCTAAATTCGCAATTTATTTTGGAGTGTTTTATTAAGTGGCAACACTATGAAGGTGTTTGGAGTTGGGATGTAATAGGATGATCGAAATAGTTATTGAGTAATGTGATTTTTTTCTTTATGTTTATGCCTATACGTTTTTCACTCAACATTTATCAGTATAATAGGAATTTTAAAGTATGCATATTTATTCTTTTGAAGGTATTTCATTTCCGTGGATTTCTGAACAAATTAGTATTGTACCATTCAGTTGGAATCTTTAAAGCTGCTGGTGAGTTTAATTGTATCTTTTGTTTTCAGTAGTAATTTTGAGAAAAAAAAAAAATTAATTCTCTGTAATATTTAATTTATATGAGAAATATCTAGTATTCTGCATATTACATCTTCGTGAACTGTACGACTATCTATCATTTTCATAATGACTATCGCTACTGGTCGAAGTACATGAAAATATTGAATGAGTGACTGCTACTCGCAATTGAATCTATAAAGGTGTCAGTGAGGAACAATTTGGTTGATCTAAAAACAAAAAAATATTGCTCTCTGTTACTCTATGTAAGGTAATTTTGGTACATTTCGGTTATCTCCAGTCACATTTTCTTGGCGCCTTTTTTTGGAAAAAATGCCAGTTTTTGATGGAGTCAGGAAGGTTAATGAGTAATTTAGGGGTGGGTTATTTGAGCTATAAGATGCTTTTTTTTGTTGTTGTCAATGATGATATTATTTAGTTTCGGGGGCTTTTATATAATTCGGTCAGCAGTGCACTGTTTCCGATTTTCATGTTTTTTGGTATGTGTTGTCTCCAATGAGATTATTTAGTTTTGGGGGCTTTTTTATAATGCTGGTCGACGATGCATTGTCGATGATGTTCTTGGTTTACTTTGGTGTTTATTTTTCGTCGCCAAAAAAATGTGACCAGAGATAACCAAAAAGTACCGTAATTTTTACAATATAAAATATCACTGAATGGCATGCAAAGATTTGATGTGTAAACCATTCTCTTCAATATAGTATTTTAACACAGCTGGAACACAAAAATTGCCATGATTGCAAACATTCTGGCATTTGAGTGTATTTCGAAAAATCCACTTGGCCATTTTGTTTTTCCTCTGAAATAACCCTGTGCTTCTACACAAATATGTATTTTCCTCTGTTTCAACATAAATTTATGTGATATTTGATTTTTCTTCTATTAATTGACTAATGATGGGTATATGTAGATCATTAGCAAATAATTTTCATTATTATCATAAAGTACACGTGAATTTTGATTAACACTACTTCCTGTGTGCTGTGATGAGAGCTGTCACTACTGGTGGTACTACTTTGGCTGCACTTTCTTGAAAAAATACACAACTGTCACAGCTTCTTTTTCTTCCATATTGTACTAATTTATGTAATGTAGAGAAATATGTTTATAAAAAAAAGTTGGTAACAACAAAATTAAAGCCATAATGAAGCAAAGCCCATTCTCCTTTCATTTGAATTTTAAAACTAGGTTAACTATGTTATATGTAATACTTTTATTGCAAATAATTTTTTGTTCTTTACTGATATAAAACTTTTTTTGTTAAGGATAATTTAGTCAGAGCTTGCATAAAAGTAAATAAAATTAACCAATTTCCATGCTTTCCCACCTGAAAGTCAATCCTTTTGCATCATTTTTTTTTGGGGGGGGGGAGGGGGTGCAGATCTAGGATGGATTGTTAAGGTTTAAATTTGTCAATGAAATTTTATGTAACACCCTAGTTGTTAGATTAATCAAATATTCAAAGAAAGGAATAAATAGAGTCGAACAATGAAATTTGTCAGTCTGCTGATTGTCACATAGCCAGGATGCATCCTTGGACAATCAATGAATAGTTGGGGGGGGGGGGGGAGACTCACTTAGGAATTTCATTGTGGAGGTGGCAGGGCAAGAAAGTGAAACATAAGACATTTCTTTTATCTTTTGTGAATTCTCTTTTTCATTCTTCACTAAATATATAGTTGATGAACTGCTACATAGTTTTGTACTGAGTCCAAAAAATGAAAAATACTTAATTTGGCAGAGAAGAGTGAAATAATAAAAAAATCTGAGGAAGGCTGAAAGAAAACAGTTGTTGCCAAAGTGTATGGAAGTCCTCTCAATTCTTCATTATTAATTTGGAGGGGAGGGGGCGAAATCAAAAACATTGGTGAAGCTTATGAAATTTGTAGGTGCTGTTCAAAGAAAAAAAAAAAAGATTACATCAGCTTTATACCTGGATGTCTGAAAAGGTCCTGTCAGACCTCTGTGACAAGCAGCTGCTTGAGGGGGTATTTATTTTTTATGAAGAAGCTCTTTTCCATTGATTCATAGGAGCCAGAGTTGGTTGTCCCTCTTTATTATCTGTGTTTAAGTAGTCTAGTCTTATTATTTTTGCATTTTAGTCTATTATTTGTGCTTAAATAATAGTATATTTTAAATATTATTGTATTTTATTATTTTTTTGTTTTTTAGACTACTTTGTGATAAAAAATACAGCGCGTATAGTAAATTTAAGGATATAATCCTTCAAATTCATTATAAGTGGGGTTCATTGTATGTCAATTAATTGATGAATGATGCCTTTATTGATTAATAGTTATTAATGATTACATTGAATATTGATAATATAGTGAAAGTATGCTGCCGATTTAAATCATGTGCCTGCTGCAAACCACTATTTTGCTTACACATGGCAAAAGCTGCTTTTGCCATAGGCTAAGCATCTTCACAAGAAAAAGAACAGATGGGGTAGGGTAGAATGGATTTATGCATAAGCTAAGCTACAGCTTAGGGCCTCAAAAATTTAAGTGTGAAATTTACTGTGTTGCAAAATATTTTTATATTCAAATTAATCTATTGTGCGAGCATTGTTTATCTCAGCCGTACACAGTATTTATTGTATATCAGTACTAGTATAATGTTTTTACCACATCAATTTCATATTTTTTTTAATGTTCCCTTCATTCAGAATAATAAATTTATAACTTATTTTGGCTTTCAAAATTTTGGAGCCTCTTAAACTGGTCACAGCTTAGGGTCTGAGAAGGTCAAAGTCCAGCCCTGACTAATGTGACCCTGAATGCAATGTATTGAAATTCATTATTAATTGATGAATGATGGCTACTAATATATTATTAATCTTTAAGTTCAATTTCTATAATTATCATATAGTATTAAAATAAGTTAGTTTTCTATCATTGAGCAATAAAATTTTGAGATTATCCTTCAAACTATTTGCATATTAATAAGTTTTTAGGAGCAAACTCAGAAGCTTTTCAGAACAACAGTCCTAATGTCATCACATCAGAATTTTAGTTGGTTGTCCTTAGTGGTATTCGAACCCATACTTCCCAGAAGCATGCCTCGTGTCCTAACTGCTAGACCACCAGAAGCTAATTTATTTCAAGTGTTTCTTGTCTACATTTTCCTGTGATATTTATTATTGAATCATAGAATATGTTTGATTATGTTGTGGTTCCTTTTTAGTGTGCAAAGCATTGAACTGTTATGGACAAAATCAGTCTCCCTGTCCTCATGTAAACAATCAGAATTTAGCAATGGATGTTCACTGAGGTTACACTAAATAGCTTTTATTAAATATATTATTAATGAATTTTTTGTCTAAAAATGAAAGAGAGAGAATCTACTTTATTTACATTTACGCAGGATATGGCCAATGTCTTTTCAACATCATATATTTAGTAGTGAATTAAGGTGGAAAGGTACTGAGCTCTTCCTAATTATTTCAGTTCTCACTCTTATGCTTCCAAGCATTGATCAAATATGTTAAGCATGAGCTGGGTTGCATTAATTGCATAGTGGCCATTTTGTGTGCACAGTGTTCAAAATTGCCTGTTGTTAAAAGTGAAATGAAAGCTTCAGACAAGAAAATGTATACACACTAGCTCAAAATTTAATTTGCCATCAGACAAATAACAGGCTTTTCAATCCCATCATTGTCACTTTCTCAATGAGGACCAGAGTGGGAAATTCTAATGGAGGGGTTTTTGACATATGAGTCTTCTGAGTCTCTGATTTTTGGGCACTATATTAGAAAATAAAATATATTGAAGTTATGCTGAAGGTTATTGTATAATTTTAACTCAATTTTTTTAATCATTTAGTTCTTTAAATTAAAATTAAACTAATAAGTCATAATTACCTTTTTGATAAACAGGTCATATGACTGGCAATCGAAAAGCTTATTTACTAAAGTGCACATCAACTTACAAAACCAAGAAACTGATAGAGAAAAGGAATAAATGTTTAGAATTTGCATACTAATGCCATCATTTATTATATAAAAGTAGTCTCGTTTTGTATATCATAACCTCAAAACCAAAATACTCTTCCCACCAACACTATCTAAAAAAATTTTAACAAAATTTCTATTACTCCAGAAAACTAAATCTAAGAAAATGCATATAAAACAATCAAAATTACTTTGACACCCAGAACTTCCAGCATTTCAACACACCAAATGGGATGCTCTATTCAAAAACAATCTCAAGAATTAAAATAATACCTTTCTCTCTCATTAAGCAATAAAATTTTTAAGCTTATCCTTCAAACTGTTTGCATATTAAAAACATTTTTAGGAGCAGACTCAGAAGCTTTTTGGAGCAAGGACAGCTCTCCGTCTTCATTGAAGTCTATTGCTCAGTGACAAAAACTTTATTTTAATTATTTTCTGAACTAGGTCTTTAATTCAAGAAAATCCACCATAAAAACAGAAGAAAACATGCCAAAACGTAAACATAATACATATATGCACTCGAATAAATCACCATGTGGGATAAGTGAACCACAAAAGAGTGCAATATTGTAAACAATGCTCTGCTGATTGCACTAAAAAAAAAGCCTCAAGTCTAAACACCCAATGGGTTAAAGTAATTGCAAAAACAGACAAAATCATAAACAATGCACTGCCAATCTGTACTTTAAAAAGCCTCAGGGCTAAATTATCCAATGGGTTAAAATAATCATAAAAATGTACAAAATATTAAACAACACGCACATTCAATCTGCACTTTAAAAAAACCAAATGGGCTAAAACAGTCACAAAATACCTTTCTGAATACATACACCACTATTCCCAAATCATAATTCACTCAAACACTAAATCAAACTATGAACACTAACATCTACAACAAAATTTTCAAACTCACCTATATTCTCCATTAGCATAGCAACAACCACCACACTCAAAACACAACGAAAAAACTTGTTATTTATCAAATTTCCCATGGTAAATTGGTACCCTCTCGGCTACTGATTGTGACATTTAACATGCCACTCTTGCCTTCTTCCATCAAGGCAGGTTATTTTCATTGTGAGGTACGGCCATATATTCCGAACGCTCTGCGCTGTTTTCAGTGTCAGATATATGGTCATGCCTGCACAGCTCCTCCTCCCCGTCCTAGACCTTCCAAACTGAAGGGACCCCCACTGGGGCCAAAAAAGAAAGTTATCACTCCTCCACAAAGGGCAGTCACCGATCCATGTCCCTCGGGCGATTCCGAGGACATGAATACCGACCGCCTCCTATTCACTAAATCATCCTCTGCGGCAGTTAAGTTGAATAGGAATTCGTCCGCCCACTCTTCCTAGTCCTGAGATGGGCACACTCCTACAATGGAATTGTCGTGGATTCCAGAGGAATATTGATGACATCAATGCCCTCCTTCAGGCACACCAGCCCATCTGTGTGTGCCTGCAGGATACATACTTGCAGCCAGTCACAGATTCCACGATCCAGCACTTTACACTAGTTCACCAGGACTGGGATGGAGATGGTCCAGCTCGCGAGGGTGCCGCCATCCTTGTGAGCAACCATTCTCCATTCCAGGTCGTACCCCTCACCACCAACTTAGAGGCGGTAGCCATCGTGGGGTTCTCGCCGACTGTCTGCTCTGTATATCTTCCACTTGGAAGCATCGTCTTCCAGGTCTCGCAGCTGCTGTCC
This sequence comes from Ryuthela nishihirai, assembly GCA_038380435.1. NCBI lineage: Eukaryota > Metazoa > Arthropoda > Arachnida > Araneae > Heptathelidae > Ryuthela > Ryuthela nishihirai. The sequence goes on along the minus strand of JAWZYU010000019.1, from coordinate 63,392,227 downwards.
CTCTTCCTCATCATGGGAGACTTCAATGGACACAGTCTATTATCGGGCAGTGCTGACACCAACGGGAGGGGTGGGGTGCTGGAGCAGTGGTTCCTGGATCCTTCTCTCTCCCTGTTGAACACCGGTTCAGCACTTACTTTTACTCTCCAACCCGCACCTTCACTGCCATTGATCTTACCATCTGCTCCTCCTCGATTCTTCCGCTCTTTACATGGGAGTCGAGGACAACCCGTATGGAAGTGATCACCTCCCCGTGGTGTGCACCATCTCCCATGGGGAACTGTGCAGTCCTTCACGCATCTCACGGTAGAGGCCTGATCAGGCTGACTGGAGTGGTTTCGAGCTGCTCTCTGAGCTCGATGACTACTCTGTCAGTCAGGAGCCCATCAATGTGGCAGTAGCGGAGATAACAGATTGTATCATAGATGCAGCTGCATCAACGATTCCTCAAACTTCAACATGGTTTGCTTGCTTTCCGAAACTGTGGTGGAATCCAGATTGCACTGCAGCTCGTAAGGCTCAGAACAGGGCTTGGGGGGTGTTTCGGAGATATCCGACATGCCCCAACCTTGAAAAGTTCAAATGTGCCAGGGCAAAAGCTCATTTCATTCGGCGCCAGAGTCAGAAGGAATCTTTGATCAATTACACGTCTTCTTTTACCTGCGCGACCAGTTCTAAGGTTCTGTGGGATAAAGTTCAGAAGCTGGGTGGGAATTGCACATCCCACTCGTTATTGATCCTGGAGCAAAATGGACAGGCAATTGCTGATCCCAAAGCAATTGCCGACACTCTGGGGGAGTCATTCTCCTCCATCTCTTCCTCTTCTTCTTACTCCCCCGAGTTTCTGACCCAGAAGAGCAGGGAGGAGCGCTCTCCGCTGTCCTTCCACTTGAATGACCTGGAGCCTTACAACAGACCATTCACAGCGGAGGAGCTTTGCCTTGCTCTGCAGTCCTCTCGTGGATCTGCTGTTGGCCCAGATAATGTCCATTATGCCATTCTCCAACATCTCTTACCATCGAGTAAGGATTGGCTGCTCCCTCTTTTCAATCGCATTTTTCTCGAAAAGCAGTTTCCGGACTCCTGGCGGGAGGCCATCGTCTTGGCCTTCCTGAAGCCAGGAAAGGATTCCAAGATTCCTCCAAATTATTGTCCCATTGCGTTGACGAGCTGCGTGTGCAAGTTGTTAGAAAGAATGGTAAATTCCATACTCATCTGGTATTTAGAACACCACAACCTTCTTTCCAACACCCAGTGTGGCTTTCGCAGGCAACGGTCAACTCTTGACCATCTGATACACCTCGAATCGGCTTTCAGAAATTCATTTTTGCGAAGAGAGCACCTGGTGTCAATTTTCTTTGACATCAAAAAAGCATACGACACGGCTTGGAGATTCGGCATTCTTCGTGACCTCCACAGCTTCGGCTTGAAAGGTCATGTGCTGATCTTCATCTCCAACTTCTTGTCGACACATTCTTTTCATGTCCGTGTCGGCAACACTCTGTCGCGGCCATACCCCCAAGAACAGGGGGTGCCACAAGGCTACATTCTGAGTGTTACGCTTTTTTCTGTCAAGATTAATTCTATTACTAGACAACTTTCTCCATCTATAGGCAATGCCCTCTATGTTGATGACTTTAGCATCTTTTGCTCTTCGTCCAGCATGAGGTTCATTGAAAGACAACTGCAAATTTCCCTGAACAATCTTTTGGTTTGGGCAACAACAAACGGGTTTCGGTTCTCCCCACAGAAGACCGCTTGTGTGCACTTTTGCCACATGTAAACTTCACCTGGATCCCGAGCTATGGCTCGAGGGTAACATCATTCCAGTTGTTGCAGAGACCAAGTTTCTCGGTCTCATCTTCGATCAGAAATTGACCTTTTTATCACATATATGTCATCTCAGGTCCAAGTGCACACGGGCATTGAACGTCATCAAGGTCCTCTCCTCTCTCTCGTGGGGAGCCGACCGATGTTCTCTGCTCTGCCTGTACTGTGCACTTGTCCAATCGAAACTGGACTACGGATCCCAGGTGTATGACTCCGCCTGGGTAGTGAAGTTGCTGGACCACCTCCATCACCAGGCCTCCGTGTTTGCACGGTAGCCTTCCACACCTCACCGGTCCAGAGTCTTTATGTTGAGACCAATGAACCATGTTTATCTCTTTGCCATCAGCAGTTGTCCCTACATTATACATCTAAACTGCGATCCCTGCCTGGCCATCCCACTTGGGACTGCGTTTTCAGTCCAAAGTGGGAAATGCTTTACACTAATCAGCCAACTACCATTCATCTATTTGATTTGCGAGTCTGAGGCTACCTCAGAGACATCAACATCAGTCTCAGTAGCGTCGCACACTCAACAGTCGAGCCGCTTCCACCATGGCACGCTGTTTCCCCTTCCTGTGATTTCTCTCTTTGCAGGATGGGGAAGGCCTTTACACCTGACTGTGTGTACTGGCAACTCTTTGCCAGAAATTGTGCTGCGCACCTGGACTTCTTGCCTGTTTTTACAGATGTCTCGAAGTCCGGCACATCAGTGGGATTGGCCATGGTCTGCTGTGATGTAATCATTGCAGACCAGATCCCACTGCAGTGTTCCATCTTCACTGCAGTTGCACGCTATCAGTTTCGCCTTCGACCATGTTGCTGCTAAGCATCATTGCCGGTGTTTGCTTTACACCGATTTTCTTAGTTCACTATAGGCTTTGATCTCATTGAGGCATCGGCCTCGCCAGTTCTTTCTGAGATCTGCCAACAGCTACATCGTCTGGCAGCCACAACCACCATCCATTTCTGTTGGGTGCCCAGTCATGTCGGTATCAGGGGCAATGACTTGGCAGATGCTGCTGCCAAGTCAGCCACGCTCCTGTCTGACTCTCCATGCTGGTTCCATATCTGGATTTCCTGCAGCGTTTTACAATCGAGCTCCAGGCACAGTGGCAGAGATCTTGGTCAGAACAGCTTGCGAACAAGCTCTTTGAGATCAAACCTATCATCAAACCATGGCAGTCTTGTTACCTCAGGAATTGCAAGGAGGAAGTTGTACTTGCTCTGCTCCACTTAGATAATTCATTTCTTACTCATTCGTTTTTTCTATGGGTGGACGATGAACCTAAGTGCGAGTTTTGTGACACCATTTTAACAATCAAACATATTTTAATTGAATGTGAATGTTTTAACTTTGAAAAATGTATGTTTTTTAACTTTCATAATTTTACGTCCAAGCCCCTTAGACATCTTTTATCTGACCATTGTTGTTTTACCTCTAAATTTCGATTTTTATGATATACTGGTTATTTTACTCAACTTTGATTTTACTACCTTATACATTGTATATATATATATCCCATATCGCTTACACCTGGGATTATTTTGTTTTACGTTGTTCTTATATACTTGTTCTTTGTTGTTTTACCATTCTACAATATAACTCTTTTCTTTAAATTTGGTTGTGGGTTACACGTCTTTTATCTTTTATATTGTCTTTCGTTTGGCGCATTATGGCCTAGTTGCCCATGCGCCATAAAACCCAAAACAACCAACCAACCACCACATGCAATGATCTTACCCCAATGTTGCTCAAGGTCAAAAATAACCTTCCAATTGAACTGAGTATTCTTATAGGTGAAAATGTCCTGCAGCTCTTTCTCCAAGGTGTCCCGATTACAGAACCATCTCTTCTGCATGTGATTACCCAGTGTACAGAATAGGTGGTAGTCCAGTGGTAAAATATCAGGAAATATGGTGGAGTGGCAGAACCTCCCATCTGAGTTCAGCAATTGTGTTATGGGTACCAACAGAGGTGTGGCCTTGTGTTATCCTGTAACAGCAGTGGCCCATGACAATTTGCCAGAGCAGGCTGTAACTCCTTAATTAACATTCATACATCATAGCATCCCCAAGTATATGATAGCAGTGATCATTTCCTCTTTCTGCAACAGCTCGTAATGCACAATACTGACCTCTGTCCAAAACACAGTCAACAGCACCTTGTGGGAATACAGGTTGGGCCTTGGTGCCTTTTTCGATGGTTCCTCCAGCAATAACCACTGATACACCATTAACTGTTGTCATACAGGATCCATTTTTCGTCAGATGTCAGGATCCTGTGGAATAGAGGCTCACACTTTGAGGTATGAGAGGAGGGAATTGCATATGCTCAGCCATTCCAATTTGTTCTGTTCAGTAAAAGCATGTTCTGACTTTTCCCGACTGGTGGATTATGCATGATGATATATGAAGCCAAAATTTTACACCCATATCCAGCCTTATTTTCAGGATCGCATCAGCCATTTCATGAATTTTTTAATTATGCTTGTTCACCATATAAAATGTCCAACTATGATATTGTGCAGTATATGAAAGGAATTATGAAGCATTCTGATTGGACTTTGCAAAGAATTGGAACCTTTTTTTCATGACCTGATACAAACTGCTCACTTTCAGTTGTCCACAAAAGAATGTTAAGCAATCATTTTATAGCTTATGAAACATCTCATATCATAATCTTTTATTTAGTGTTTAACACATTATAGTTGAGCCCTTGATTCAGAAAATGTGGTTGAATAACTGTTTCAACAAATTCACAAAAGTAACAAATGACAGAAGTTTAGCGTTTTATTTTCTGAGGTATTAAAATTCAACTTTTAAGCTGGAGGTATTTTTTAATTTTTTTAAGTTGGTAAAAATTGGCTTTTTTTTTATGAGGAAAATATTTATTCTCCCCCCCCCCCCCTCTCCCTAACCATAGCCCCTATATTGTACATTGCTCTGTAACAGTATAGTCCCTTGTTGGGAACAGCTGATAAAACTTATTGTCAGTGAGGAATTGATATTGTAGAAATTTTTATCTTTTTAGCAATATAGTGTTATTCAATATTTACTGAACATTTTCTTATTTATTTTTATAGGTGTTTAACAATGGAAGAAGAGTCAAGACAGTTAGACTCAGATAACCAAATGTCATTGAAAGGCTTATTAATAACTAGCCAAAATCAAGAAGGAACACAATCACATAATGAAGATTCTAAGCCCTTATCAGGCAAAAGTAAAGAATGTGCAAATGCATTATCTCCAAATTCTTGTGAGCAGATGAAAGGACATGGAAATTCACCGTCCAGAGGATCGCCTGATCCAAGTTGTGCTATTTGTTTGGGACAGCTTGAAAATAAATCGTTTACTGACAGCTGTTTCCATACATTTTGTTTCACTTGTTTATTGGAGTGGTCAAAAGTAAAAGCAGAATGTCCTCTTTGTAAGCAGCCATTTAAAAGCATTGTACACAATGTCCGTTCTATTGAAGATTATGACCAATATTACATTAACTCAAGAAGCTCAGAAAATTCATGGCAGAGCCCAGATGGGCGGAGATTTCGATACCCTTCAACTATGACAGCTGAGAGAAGGCGTCATATGGCATTTGAAGATTCCATAGAATATAGAACACATCGTTTAATGTATGCACCACATTCAGTGAGTTCATCTTCTGTTAGAGGGCTAATTACAGAATTTCCTTCCACTAGTAGCTTCAGAAGGAGAATCTATGAAACAGGATTATGGGTAAAACCATTTGGTGATGGTAACACCCAAAGGTATAGGAGCACATCACCGGATTTTTATCGCCAGAATCCTGCATGCACTCATAGATTAATCCCTTGGTTGAATCGTGAATTGCTTGCTTTGTTATATGATAGTGAAAGCCAAGTTACATTTGTTTTAGAATTAATTTTAGCATTGATTATGCGTTACGATATACGAAGCCAAGAATTTTACGTCCATATCCAGCCTTATCTTCAGGATCGCACCAGCCATTTCATTCATGAATTTTTTAATTATGCTCGTTCACCATATGAAATGTCCAGCTATGATAATCGTGCAATATATGAAAGATTAGAATCCTTTGCTGGAAATGTATCCTCTGTGATATCAACCCCTGGCAGTGATGTAATTGCTTTACCATCAATTGAAAGCCCACTACCAGAAGTGTCATCTTCAACTAACATACCACAAATATCAGAAAACAGTACTCGTCAAAAGAAGATAAAAAACAAGCAGACCTCCAAAAGCTTGACCAAACTTTTTTTGCGGAGGAATCAAGAAAGTGACATATGGCAGTCTGTCTGGGCTACAACTCCTCAACAAATAAATAGTCATTCATCATCATCATCTCTAGATTCCCCAGATTTTTCTGTATCAGCCCATCTTCAAGAATTTCTAGATACAGGTGTTATGCCTGGGCCAAGCACATCAGGGTTTGGAAGAAGCACAACTTCAGGATCTGCAAAAACATATTCTCTTATAGGATCAAGTGCTAACAGAGCAAATTCTGATAATGAAGATTGTATGATTGTTGGCGTTGTTAAACCAAAATCTCTAAGGACTCCAGAATTTGTAGATCTTGTTTCTTCCAGTGATGATGAAACCATTGCTACTATTATAGCTTCACATAATGAAAATACAGTAGGTCAGGTGAAAGAAAGTGAACCAACTGAAAAACCATACATCAGGAAAGTAAGTGATCAGAAACCATCACTGGCTAGGGAATGTAAAAGAAAACAGTGTAAACCATCAGAAGAAAACAAGCATAGTGGACAGCAAAGTAGTGTAAGTGATAAATACAAGAGTAAAAAATCTACTCTCTCTAAGAAGCATATACCAAAAAGATATGCTGAATCTGTAAATGAGCATTCAGAGAATGCTGTTGTATCCAAAAGAGAAAGTTTTAGTCAGAAATCTTCCTCTCAATCAGGGATATCTGTACTCCCATCAGTTCAGAAGTGTGATAGGTGGTCCCGATCACGATCCAGATCAGAATCTAGGTCAAGATCAAGAGAGCATAAATCATCATCATGGTCACCACCTAGGGATGCTAAAAAGAAAGAAAGGTCAAATAAAAGTAAACACCAAGATTATAATGCAACAGATAGCTCTATTGGAAGTAGTTTATCTGAAGATGAAGGTTTCCAATCCACTGGGACTTTTGGTAGTGAAACAAAAGTAAAATTGCGTAGTGTTGTGTGGCATTTTTCTAGTGAGCACCAATATAGTCGTAGTGACTCAAGTCATCATTCTTCTCATAGTAAGAAGCATAAAGACAAAAGGAAAAAGAAAAAAAAGCATGGGAAACACAAACATCATCACCACCACAAACACCACTCACATTCTGTAGACAGTGAATGAAGACGTATATATTATAATCAACTTTTAAGATGACCCAATGTTATGTATAGACAGGTTCAGTACAAAGGACATGTTAGATTGTGTATATATATGTGTGTATATGTAAAATATCACATTTTCATATTAAATGATTCATTGTGACTTATATAAGCAATTGGACTTCCCATAAAGAGGCCATTACCTTTGAGAAAGAAGACTGTGATCTTCTTTCTCAAAGTAAGTTTCTGGTAAACACCATAACCTACTTTATATTGTTTTAGATTTTGTCTAAAGTTGAAAATATAATTTAACAGAACTACTTTGAAACTATTTATGAGCTACTGATTGCTGACCACTGGCCAATATTAAGAGTTCCCAAGATTTAGCCAATAGACAGATATGCAACCAGTAGCTGTTTGAAAAAGTGAAAGTAATGGTCAAGCATTTAGAATATAAGAAAATGTCAGTACACAGTTGCTACCTTTGAAAAAGACTATGAAGGGATGAAACATGAAGATTTCCACTATATCATTCAATAAATATCACAGTAATGCATATGTGCCATTTACTGCATTTTTAGTCCAAAACTGGTTTTTATTATTAAATGTGCAATTAAATATTCATATGATAGAATTTTTTGTAATTATAATCTGCAATTGCAATACTTATTAAAGACTACTGGTTACAGGATACTATAATTTGGGTGTCCATCTGATAGCATATGATTTGCTTGCAGCCTTTATAACAATTTTATGTGCCCTTTATTCAACTCAGTCTTTTGTATATAAAGTGAAACTTTCAATTACAATCATAAAGTTAGCCAAAAAAAAAATCGATATAAAATCTGTTAAGTGGAAAGTAAAATTTTAGAAAAATTAACCATTTTATTGTGTCACCGGTTCTTTATAGCTGTTAACCCAGAAGTAGTTATGCCTTCTTGGTTATGTCATAAGCAATATGTGGAATTTTTAACTTCCACCCTACTGTTCTAGTTAAATGTTCATTTACAAAGTGACATTAAGCTGTGGCCATATGTGCAGTAGCACTATACCCTGTGCACATTAAAGAATGCATTGGATGGTCTTAATGGGAGGTTAACTTCTGCCTCCTAACAGTTGTCCAGCTGGTCCCTTTCCCCTACCCAACTCTGAGCCTTTGGGGGCTTTGTAACATGGCCATTTAGCTGATTGTGTTTAAATAAGTACCACTCACAGATAAAACAACTTAATTCATTTTCTAAAATGTTTGGCTTAATTGTTTTAATTTTATTTTTGCATTGTTATTTATATATATATTTTTAATACACAAATATGATATGGCTTACATTTAAGTAAATGTATGAAGAAAAAGCATTTAAAATATTGAAATATATTACCCCCTAAGCAGCTGCTTGCCACATAAATTTGATAGAAGCTCATCAGTATAATATGCTATATAGATATATGAGAAGGGTGAGACCTCAGCAGAAAGAACACAGAAAAAAAAACTTCCATGCATTATCTGAGGCTTGAACCTAGGCCCCTTTGATCTATAGTGGAGATGAGTTCAATCTTGAGCTTTATCAGTCTCAAAATAGCACAGATGACTCTGGGGGTCAGAATTTAAATTTTAAATATTGTTTGTAATTGTGCAAAAAATAAGAATAAAACATTTTTTTCATTACAATTTGAACAATTTAATAAGTCTGTAATTAAAAATAAACACCATGTAGCTTTTTGTTTTTATCCATTCTCTATCTTCAATAAATATATGATTCTTTGCTTTTGAAACGATGTTACTCATAACTTCCAGTTTTTACTAGTATTTGTAATATTTTTCATACCAAATATTAACATTTTAAATTTGTCATAAAATTATTATAATTGATAATATGAGAATAAAATGATTAGCAACATGCATTTCTGTATATAGGTCTTATAATGTGTGAGATAAATTTTTTTCTCTCAAAGTAGTTTGACTCAACAATTGTTGAAATGGTTCAAGTTCTTCAGGCTCAATAACTATGGGCTTGGGTGGATGTGGGCTCAAAAAAATTCAGTTTGAACTCATCTCCAATCTGTTTCCAAGCACACCATTCACTCATTCTTCTAATTTTTTTAAAGTTGCATATGCAATTCTTAATGTGGATTTTGTATCCATAATTTACTAAAACATTCATTAAATATCCATCCACAAGAGAAAAGGAATTCAATAGAACAACTATAGAGAAAAATGATTAACATTAATCTTGGATTGGTCATGAGTTTCCCACACTGCCATAAATAATGCATTGTTCAAATGGGGTTATTCGAGGTTTTAAATGTACAAAACTGTCCTTCAAATGGCAATATCTTTTATGCCTATGTAACAAGAACATCAAAGGGCAGCTTTAAGAGCAGTTATTGAAGAATTAATTTGTGGCCATCAAAAATGCACAAGGTGGCAAATAGACTAATGCAAAACTTATCCTGGAATTATAGAGAAATCAAAAGACTATAACTCTGCTTATCTTAACCAAACTTTATTTAATTGTGAGAGTGGCAAAAACAGTTCCTATTAATGAATAGGTGCAGTCTGTAATTTGTTATAATTGAATTTTTGTTGTATCATACTTTATAAAGAAAGTCCTTGATATGCCTGATTATTTCTCTTAATATAAAATTCATGAAACAGCATCATCATCCTCAAGCAGCTACAAGCTACAGAAGTTCAACCAGACCGTGCAGTTTAATTCTCCAAGCATATCTGTCCTCAGCTACATCTGCTGCATCCGACCACTGCACAACAATTCTAACAAGGTCCTGTTTGACATTGTCTGCCCACCGCATCCTAGGTCTCCCCTTCTTTCTGTGGCCTTTAGGCAAACTGTTCATAACCCTATTTCCCAATATATAATTGTCCATAGCAACATGGCCAAACCAGCATAGTCTCTCTCTGCAAAATATGCTACTTAAAAGAGGTTGCCGACTCCTTTGTCTAAGCTCATCATTAATTATAAAGTTAAACCACCTAATGCCCAAGATCTAGTTTCCTGTTATCTTATTTACAAAGTGTCCAAGTTTCATTACTATAACTAACCCTAGAAAGAACCAAACTATTATACAGTCTAATTTTAGTCTTTAGGTGTATATTCCTATTTCTCCATAGATTCTTAAAAGTCCCGGCAGCAATCCCTATTCATCTGTTAATCTCATGCCACACATAACCAGTATCTGTTGCATAGCTACCAAGATAATTAAACTGTGACACCTGCTCAAGACTGCAACCATTCAGATTAACTGAATCACAGCCTGCCTGATCAATATTCATCACTGTAGTTTTCTCTCTGTAACCAAACCTACTCTACTACCAGTCTCATCAAATTCAAAACACAAAGTCGTGACAAATGCAGAAATTGTTGTTTAAACTTTGACACACAAGCAACTGAAATAGAGCACACTAAATGCAAATATATAGTATGCCTGTTCAAGGAAAATATAACATTAATGGGACTTTAAAAATATATAATTGTATAGAAGACACAAATACTAATAGTGTAACGTGAAAGTTTCATTGTATTTACACATATCGATTAAGAACCAGATCCCATAATCTGATGTAATGCAAATCTTCTGAAATAAAAAGTTGTAGTTTTATATGACAAATAGTGCTGGGGTGGCTCAGTCAGTAGCATGCCAGGCTCATAATCTGCAGTTCCCAGGTTTGAGTCCCAACTGGGTCAGCATTGAGATTTATCTCTGCAAAGCTCCGCACTCTGTCCACAGTCAGTAGGGAACACCAATGGGCTTGAAAAAGCCACCATCTGTTGGATGGGATGTTAAGCTGTGGCCCGTGTATGGGAGAGCCATACCCTGTGCACATTAAAGAACATACTGGATGACCTTGATGGGAGGCTATGATTTGTCTCCCAACAGCTGTTCCAGTGGGTCTCCCCCCAATCTTCACCGAGCCTTTGGGGTCCTTGTAACCTGGCCATTTAGCCCATTGTGTGCAAAAAAAAGTGCAACTCGGGTAAAACAACCAACAAATAGTGCTAATTGTATATGTTGATGTGCATGTATTGCTTATCTGATTATTTCAGTGGCACATCCATGGGGTTCATTGCTTGATGAAAGGTGGGGGGATGGCATCCCCCCACCCTTCATCAAGCAATTGAAACTTTTCATGTCTGCAAACATGTAGATTTGCCCATTTTCATGGATGTGCCATGGGATTAAAAATAAAGTTATATTTTAGCCTGTAAATTTGATTTGACCCTTACATTCTGTCATTGTCAAATTGTTTAAGATAGTAGGCAGATACGAGGTTTATGTTTTTATGAGGGCATTCAAAAAGTTCTTGACATGCATCTGTAAAAGAACATCCATTGCACTTTTCTCAACGAAACTTTTATTAACTTTCAAAGTACTCCCCTCCAGCATCTATGCAAAGTTGCAGAAGTCTATGGCTTGGGTTGGGTTGGGTTGTTTTACCTCTGAGCGGCACTTTTTTGCACACCATGGGCTAAATGACCAGGTCACATGGACCCCGAAGGCTCAGAGAAGGTTGGGGGAGGGGACCCACTGGAACAGCTGTTGGGAGACAGATGGTAGCCTCCCGTCAAGGCCATCCAGCGTGTTCTTTAACGTGCACAGGGTATGGCTCTCCCGCACACGGGGCCACGGCTTAACGTCCCATCCGACGGACGGCGGCCTTTCCAAGCCCATCGGTGTCCCCTACTGACCGTGGGCAGGGCGGGGAATTTTGCGGAGATAAATCTCAACGCTGACCCAGCTGGGACTCGAACCTGGGAACTACAGATTATGAGCCTGGCGCGCTACCGACTGAGCCACCCCCGCCCCAAAAGTCTATGGCAATTCTGAAATTCTTGGTAATATTCCTGTTGGGAAATACCACAACTCTGAATGAACACATTTTGTAAGGTCTTGAAAAAGACTACCCAAAAATTCCTTTTCATTGGAAACGAACATTTTTTTGGAAACAACCAAATATACTGCTCACAAAAATTAGGGGATATTTATTTGCTTCATATTCATTTTGAAATATCCCCTAATTTTTGTGAGCAGTATATTACATGATGCAAGATCAGGTGAATATCAGGATGGGGTAACTGTTTGATTTTTTTCCTGCTCCAGTTAGGTCATAACTTGCCGGGTTTTGTGAGCACTGACATTGGCATGAAGAAGAAAACCCTTACATGCCTGTTGTTCGACACTGCTCCATCTTCTTCACCATTTTGGGCAAAACAATGTATAGTAGTGTCCATTTATAGTAATGTTTTCAGGTAAGGCTGTTTTTGTCCACAGCTACCACTCCTTAAAAGAATTGCGACATTATCTTCCTTGAGCGAAAATCTTGTTGGAGGATTTAGGGACATGGTTCATCTTCAGCAACCCAAACATAGTTGTCAATCTTTCTGAGAGTTGTATACTAATAAGATCACATCACCTGTAAGCCATTTGGAGCCGCTATTAAGCATTACTGTTATTATAACATTATAAACATCTTATTGCACGAGTCAACTCTAGCCTTTTAAGCTGGTCTTTCAGTTTTGGGGGGTAACCATTTGGCATAGATCTTTTGGAACTTTAAATGTTGATGAATAATTGTTTCCACACTGCCAATCGATACACTGATATCTAAACTTATTACTTGGATGGTGATATATGGGTTTTGCATAATGAGTTCACGAACAGCAGCAGTGGTTCTCTCATTTACTGCCTCCTTCAATCTTCCTTCACAAGATAGGTCTTCAAAGTTCTGCTATCCTCTGAATTTGTGCATCCATTCCTTAACAGTGCCTTGAATGAATAGATGAATAGGCATGATCCCCATATAAAATAAATAATAAATACCCCCTCAAGCAGCTGCTTGCCACAGAGGTCTGACAGGAGCCTGTCAGTTTATATGCCACAGTAGGAGATCTGAGAGGATGGCAGGACCTCAGCAGAAAAACGACACACACATCCAAGCCAGCCCCATATACTTGTGATAAATGGGCATGAAGTTTTTTTTTTCTGTGTCATCCCCAAGCTGCATCCTTGTGAAAATGTAAAATCTTTCCCTATCTTTTGTAGTTTCCTTAGCAACAACATAATTTGTGTGTTGTATTAATATAACAACACACAGATTTCGCAGACCGAACTTTACGTGCCTCCAGTGAAGAGAGAAATTATTATATGGCTCTTGTTTTTAACATATAATGACAAGTTTAGGCAAGCTTTTAAACAAGTCGTAGTTCATTAACTTCAGAGGAATGAGTGCAAATCTACAGACACGTGTCAAGAACTTTTTGAAAGCTCTCTCTGTAACCATTGGTATAAAGTTAGTGTAGTAAAGTTATGGGTCAAAAAAAAAATTAAAATAAATTGTCTATATTAAGGTAAATTTAAATAGCATCATTTTCTACCTACAGTAGCATTGCTGTTGTGACTGTTTTTTTACCATTAATATAATTTTCATGATATAACCAAGTTAAGTTAGAGAATAAGTACTACAAATATTTGAAGTGTTTTTAAATGCTTGAGATTTGTGTAAATTAGAATGATGCTATTATTAGTAAAAGAAAGTTGAAGTTATGTATAATACGAACTATAAATTAATGGTGGTATTGTGAGGGGACTCAGGTTCAAGTCCCAGAATGATGTTTCCTTTCTTGTTTAATGTTTCTGCTGAGTTTTCACCATCCTCAGATCTTTTCTATGATGTATATACTGATAGGTGACTCAGACTGCTGTGGCAAGCAGCTGCTTGAGCAGTAATTTTTTTGTAAGTATGCATAGTTTTTTAAGTTTGACACTATTCTTGTTACAAATACTTCATTCAGAAATGAACAGATTGTCAGTATAATTTTATTGAAATAAAGTAGCAATTTTTGAAAATCCATCTTTATTTACATTCAACTGAACTAAGAAGCTTCCTGTTCATATGCTGTATTGGCAAATATTGTTTATTGAAATAAATCAACTGTTAAGAGAAATTTGCCCTTCATATGATGCCAAAATGATATTACATTATCACACATGCCTAAAACAATATTATATGCACGAAACTTATATTTTATTTACTTTGAGTGTAAGGTACCCAAGTATGCTTTGGTCCAGATTTATGGGGCAGGGGTTGGCTCAGTCAATAGCACACCATGCTTGTAGTCTGTAGTTCCAGGTTCAAGTCCCAACTGTGCCATTGTTCAGATTTAACACTGCTAACCCCCACCTTACCCTCGGTCAGAAAGGGGACACTGCATGGTTTGGAAAGGCTGCAGTCTGTTGGGGGGGGGGTTTAGTCGGTAGCCCGCCAGGCTCGTAATCTGTAGTTCCCAGGTTCGAGTCCCAGCTGGGTCAGCGTTGAGATTTATCTCCGCAAAATTCCCTGCCCTGCCAACGGTCAGTAGGGGACACCGATGGACTTGGAAAGGCCGCCGTCCGTCGGATGGGATGTTAATCCGTGGCCCCATGTGCGGGAGAGCCATACCCTGTGCATGTTAAAGAACACACTGGATGGCCTTGATGGGAGGCTACCATCTATCTCCCAACAGCTGTTCCAGTGGGTCCCCTCCCCCAACCTTCTCTGAGCCTTTGGGGTCCATGTGACCTGGCCATTTAGCCCATGGTGTGCAAAAAAGTGCCGCTCAGAGGTAAAACAACCCAACTGTTGGCTGGGGCATAAAGCCATGGGTCTGTGTGCAGGAGAGCCACACCTTTGTGTGTAATGAACATTCTGGATAACCTTGATTCGAAGCTTAAAATTGATATAACAGCTGTTCAGTGGGCCTCCCTCCCCAACCTTCTATCAGTTTTTGTGATTTTGCCATTTAATCCATTGTGTACACAAAAGTGTATCTCAGGGGTAAAACAACTTGAGCCAAATTTGTTTTATATTTTTGGTGCCAGACATTGAAGCAAAGTGTCTAAATGAGACTGAAAATTTCTTTACATGATAAGCAGTAATGAAAAGTAAAAAAAATGCCTTTTATGAAGTTTGAAGTTGGTTTCCAGAGCATTAATTAATTTTGTAATATATATATTGTCGAGAAGCTAATGGCCCCTTCCTCCAATTTTCTATCCAATACCCAAATTATCCCACATACATAGTTCCTTTTCTAAGTCTAAAGTCTAAGCTGATCACAAGGGAATTGTAATATACCTGAGTTTTTCACCCTATTTTAATTGCCCTGTTTACCTTCTGTGTTAATGGGGACTCGCCCTTTTCCACTCCAGCTCTTATATGGCTATCAGACCTTGTTTTTATCTCTGAGAGGCACAAAAGTACCTCTCAGAGATATAACGATCCATTCTTCTTCAACAGTCTTTAGCAGAATCTTTTCTATCTAAAACAAAATCATATTTTTAAGCAAAGAAGCATGTAAGTCAGTGCTCCTCAACGTTTTTTGAGAACACCGCGGAATTTCGAAAATCCAAAACTGTTTCGGCACACATTCCCAAGAAATAATTCTGACAATGATATTAATATATGACAAAAAATATTATGATTTATTATCTTTAACACCTTCAGATAATTACAAGCAATGATACTAGATTGTACAAATATAATGTAATACATATACAGCGGTTTATCAAAATAATGGAAATACCAACTGCAACTGCAGTACACACAGTGCTCTGTATGCATATTACAGGGTCGATGTCACCCGCAATGTGAGGTATATAAAGGGGAGAAGTATGATGTCAGCCATCACGTAGCAGTGTCACAGGCACAAGTGAAACAGCTGTTCTGGTGTAATTGTCGACAATGTCAGAACTCGATGACATCCAAAGAAAGCATGATTATTGGTGCCCATCTTGCAGGAGCTTCAGTAACCAGAACAGCGGAAATAGTAGGTGTAACTCGAGGAACCATATTGAAGATTATGACTACTTATCAAAAGGACAGGGTGTTGTCTCCTGACGTACAAATTGTGGACACCATATGAAGTCAGATAGGGATATGCAAATATTGGCACAGATTGTACAACAGAAGCACAAGACCATGGCACCGCAAATAGCAGAGTTGAACACCAGCTGGAATGATCCTGTTTCCGTCATAACAGTTTGTCGGGAACTTCGTCATGCTGGTATATATGGTAATCCAAAAACCTCTGATTACCAACATCAATGCAACAAAACATGTAAGGTAGTGCAAAGCACATAAAAATTGTGATACTAAAGATTGACAACGTGTCATCTAGTCTGATGAATTGTCTACACATTGTTTCCCACCACTGGTAGAGTGTACATCTGGCGAAAACTTGCAGAAGTTTACCACTCTGTGAAGCATGGAGGTGGATCCCTAATACTGTGGGGTGCCATATCATGGCATTCCTTAGGGTCATTAGTTATTTTGCAGGGTCGTGTCATCCACAACGTAGGAATCCATTCTCTGGAACCACCTGCACCCAATGTTGCGGGCATTGTTCCCTAATGACCAGGGGCAGGGGTGGCTCAGTCGGTAGCGCGCCAGGCTCGTAATCTGTAGTTCCCAGGTTCGAGTCCCAGCTGGGTCAGCGTTGAGATTTATCTCTGCAAAATTCCCCGCCCTGCCCACGGTCAATAGGGGACACCGATGGGCTTCGAAAGGCCGCCGTCCGTCGGATAAGACGTTAAGCCGTGGCCCCGTGTGTGGGAGAGCCATACCCTGTGCACGTTAAAGAACACGCTGGATGGCCTTGACGGGAGGCTACCATCTGTCTCCCAACATCTGTTCCAGTGGGTCCCCTTCTCCAACCTTCTCTGAGCCTTCGGGGTCTTTGTGACCTGGCCATTTAGCCCATGGTGTGCAAAAAAGTGCCGCTCAGAGGTAAAACAACCCAACCCAAATCCCTAATGACCGTCCAAGCGAATAATGCACCTGTGCATTGTGCGAAACGTGTCAAGTTGCGGTTTGCACAGGATGAGGTACAGCAGCTACACCTCAATATTATTGAACATTTGTGAGAATATCTGGAGCACAATGTCAGATCACACTTCCAACCTCCAGCATCACTGGCACAATTGGGCCATATTTTACAGGAAGAATTGTCCCACATTCCATTACCATATGTGCATGACTTGTATAAGTCTATTTCGCATCGAATTGTGTCTGTTCTGAACGCCCAAGGTAGGCCTACAGCTTATTAATAAAATATAAATTACCACTTTAAAGTCGATTTAAATTTTAGAGGAAAAAATTGTCTTGATCCGGATGGGATATGGAGCCACAACCTCCTGATAACATATCTAGTGCTCCAGAGCACCTGACATACTATCAGGAGGTTGTGGGTTCATATCCCATCTGGCTCAAGACAATTTTTCTCTAAAATTTAAATCGACTACAAAGTGGTAATTTATTGGTTAATACCAAGTATGTCGAGTTTATTTATCAACTGTATTACTTGTAAGGAAATACTTACCATCTATATGGCATGTGTCTGTCACATATGGCGAAAATTGCCTGAACACTCCCTACATAGGAAGAAGGTTGAAATGGTTCATATCATCAATTAGAAGAGATCTTGATCAGTGGCCGGTAGCTCGCTGTTCAGAGCACCTGACATGTTATCAGTAGGTCGTGGGTTCATATCCCACCGGCTCAAGACAATTTTTCCTCTAAAATTTAAATCGACTTCAAGATGGTAATTTATAGGTTAATACCAAGTATGTCAAGAGTATTATTTATTAATAAAATGTTCTCCACAAACGGTATGTGTTTTCATTATTTTGATAAATCCCCGTATAATGTATGTAGACTACTAAAAATTAATTATATCAATGTGAAACTTTTGCTTCTTCGCTCCTACAGGAAACTGGAAATCATTTTTAACCATCTTTCACAAATGCTTCATTGGTGATTAGCTCAATATAATTTTTTTTCTTAAGAGCTGCCATTTACTAAATTTAATTCTATGGTATTGAAAACTGCTTCTCATTAACTGAAGTCGAACTCCTTGGTGCTGAACTAAATTCTTGGTAATCAGAATTGATTGAGTCACAAACTGACTACAAAGTGAATAAGGTTCCATCAAAGTGTGCTTTTTAACCAACTAATAACTCATTTATCAGCTTTTTTATTTTGTTCTTATTATTGCTCTGGTATCATATATTCAGTGATGATATCATTTTACAAGGCTTTGCATATTGCAACATGTTGCCATTGTTATGGTTAATGTCATGTGAAAGGAACTAAATAATTGACACAATTTAGTCTGTTGAGTGCAGCTTGGGAAGCTAGAATATAGTGAGGTTTGAGTGTCTGTTGTTTTTAACTCAGATAATGAAATATCAAAGAATAAACTAACTGAAGGAAAGAAAATTAACTATTAGGTAACTAACAGAGTAATATGATTCTTACAAGGGTTATAAACCAATCTTTCAGCACATTTTCAGTTATGAAAAATATTAACTGTGTACAAGTTAGAGGATTTTTTTGCCCATCTACCTTATTTTAGTTTTCTTTATATACATAACCCATACACATTCTTCTTGACTTGATTCATTATCTGTAATTCTACATATGGCAGCATCTCTAAAATTAATTATGTCAATGCAAAACTTTTGCGAGATGGGCCTACAGCTTATTAACACAGTCTATCCAACAAAATATTCTGCTTAACTTTAAGAGTGTCCAAAGAGAGTTTACTGTTTTTTTAAAATTAGGCTTACCGTACTGGTGGCTGATTGGTTAACATGCTACAAAGTAAGTTAACACTAATACTGGTTCCCAGTATAATAAGTAAGTTAATACTAATTTCTGGAACCCAGTAAGTTAATACTGGATTCGAGCCCCAGGTAAGGCATGGGTGTTTGTGTTGTCTTTCTGCTGAGGTATTGCCAGCCTCAATGATCTTTTCTATGTACTATTAAATTGATAGACTCCTATCAGATATCTGTGGTAAGCAGCTGCTTGAGGGGTTCATTTCAATTTCAGTTATTTACAATGAAATGCTTTTTCATTTAGTTTGTGACCTACGGTAATGGGCAGAAAAATGGAAACGCCAAGTTTTGCAGAACAGCAGAGACACAAGCCTTTTTGAAATCAACAAAGCTAGTAACTAAAGCTTTCTGAAACTTTAAACATTTCTCAAGAATCACCCTAAGTAAAAACATTTGATCCACACATCCCCTATCTGAATCCACATCATCACACAACAGACTATCAACCAGATTCTTAATTCTATTAAGCACAATCAAGGAAATAACTTTACCTGGAACAGAAAGTAGGCTGATACCTCTATAGTTATCACAAGAATTGATATCACCTTTCTTAAAAATATGGATATTAATAGCTCTGGTAAAATCCTTAGGAACCATGCCTTTATCAAAAGATATTCAAAATTTCAGTCATCCAAGTGGTAACAAAAACATTCCCAGCTCTAAGCATTCGCATAGTAATTTCATTTATCCTTGGGGATGAGCCGAAATAACCAGAATGTGTTATAGGGCCAACGTTAAAGCCAGTAATGCATCTATCATCATTACAAACAATGGGAGTAGAACTAACCACATTGTTTAGAACATCATTGAAATGCTCAGCCCACCTAGCCTTGACAGATTTCTCACCTATAACCTTTCCTTGTTTATCCTTCACTCCCTGTATACCTGTCCGTTTTCTACCACACAAAACGTTAACTATCTGGTACAACTCTGCTCTTCTGCTCTCTAACTGCTTCCTCAGCTTTGTCAGCCATCCATCGAGCCAAAGATTCCTATCAGCAGCTAACTGATCCTTTACACATTTATAAGTTCTTTGTAATGCTTTCTATTAGAACTAGTAAGGTATTGATTAAGGACATTCCTGCAGTTCTTTCTGAAATAAGCTCAAGTGCCTTGTAACCTAAATATTTCTGCCTCCTCGGCCCCTTTTTACCCAAACGAGTATTGTTATCAGGAAAACCTATTTAAAAGGTTCCATTCTTTCTCAACTTCAGTAGTAAGTAAACCATGACTGTCATAATGACTTAAGAAACCTATCATGGTAAGTTTTGGCTATAACTTGGTCTTTCAGAGCTTCAGTGTTAAAGGTAAATTTTTTAACTTTAGCACAACACTTAAGTTTAAGCTGGAGCACAATTTTAACAAGGTAATGGTCAGATCCATTTTCAGCTATCCTATATGACCTGTATTCCTAACAGAACTAGCCCATTTCCTGTTACCTAATATATAATCTATCATCGTATGCAGCCCATTAGGTGAAACCCATGTGTACTTATGTATATCATGGTTTTTGTAATAAGTGCTAGTTATTCTGAAGGAGAGGTTGCCCATTGCCTTTGCAGCTATTAATACCAAAAGAGCCTATAACCCCTTCCCAAAGGTCAATACCAACTTTGGCATTGAAGTCACCTAGAACAAGGGTAATATCTCCTTTCTTGACAGAATTCAAAATATCCTGAAGTTTTCATAAAACCTTTCCTTCTCATCCTCATCAGCATCCTTAGTGGGGGCATAACAGCAGATAACATTCAAGTCTTTAATGCTTGTCTGAAAATTTTTTGTAAACCTTTCATTAATGCACTCATATCCTAGAAGATCATCACTAGCGTGTCTGCTGAGAAGCAAACTACGCCTTGGAGATGCGTTTTATCTTCCCTCCCTGAGAAGAGAAATTGAGAAAATTTTTTTTACGAATATGATCTATCCTCTAAATCTAGTCTATTGCAAGTCGGGAATATCAAAGTTATAACCGTGGAATTGTTGTGTGAGAACAACAAGAAAATAATCTCTGTGCAGAGTCCTCACACTCCAACTGCCTATGGAGAGAAAATGGTTAGTGGCATGTTTAAAGAAACCGTGTTTATTGAGAGTGGGAATGCCGATAATATCAAACAGCCCCCTAATCGCAGGCATGAGGCAAAGACCCATTCCCTCACCATTAAAGGTTGATGCCATCTACACTGGAAGACTTCAATGCAAAAATTGACGATGCCAGTAGAAGCAACAGTTCAGGTGTCTGCGATGACCTCTGCTCAGGATTATCCACCAGCTAATGAAACGTATTCTGCGAATCTATTCACTTGGGGCTCTCAACCCACAAAGTCGGGTAACCAACCGAAAACACAGCGGAAGATTTTCCCTCCACAGAAGCTCACCAGTGCAGCAAAATCAGGATCCATAATCAAGCTCAGAGACATTCCAGTCCAGTCTGGTAAGTTTATATGATCAGCACTAGGCCCCGCTATGGTTGACCACTCCTCAGCAGAGTTGAAAAAGTAGCCGTAGTTATCCAGATAAGTAGATCACACTGATCTGGCAGCCCTCCACTTCAGTTCACTTCCACAATAAAGTATCTCTTTGGAAAGTAAGTAACGACGAGCCCCACGAGAAGGCGGTGTCGGATATTAAGTGCTAGGCATTAAATTCTATGCATCATCATAGGGATTGGTGCATAGCTCTCCTTCCAGTGACTACCTAGCTATCATTTACAGACCGAATATGACATAATAAGGAAATATTTATGTTTATAAATGTGTATTTCGCAGTAAAATCTGTAAATCATCCCTATTTGCGGAAAACATAGAGAGAAATAGAAAACACTGAGGCATTGTACTTTCATCGTCATTCATTTCACTTTATTACCCTTGTAAGATGACTTCATTACAGCGACCCTCCTGTGCATGATTTTCGGCATATAGCTATGCTTCGAAGCATACCGTATCGGTAAGAAATAAAATCTATTTCACCACTGGCTGTAATAAACATAGACAAATTGCCATTTCTATGGTGTGCGTGTCTTATACCCGTATGTGGTATAATTTTTGTAATCTTTCACGTATAATAACTTTTAGATTCCATATTCAGGGAACAAAAGGAAATTTTCAAGGGCAATCTATGTTTTTGTCTTTTAAACCTGCATAAGGATGAAGGCATATTTTGGATTAACTCCCAGACTTGCAATAAATGTTGCTCACGCCACACCCAAGCAAAGAAATTTCGTTGTTTCATTTATGTCTTTCTTTTTTAATTATATCTTCACTATTTTTTAAATATCTACGATAAATTTATGTAATCATAAGCAATGTGATACATTAGTAAATTTCCAAGATTTAAAAATGTTTTATATTTATTCCGTTATTTCTTCAGTCATTGATCTTATATCTATAAAAACCTGAAGAAATAAAAACCTGAAGTTTAAAAAAATGCAGGTGCCTCCACTGGCTTTTTGCTTAGTACCTGGCAATCATCGAAGTATTTTACTTAGTATCTGGCAATCATCGAAGTATTTTACTTAGTATCTGGCAATCATCGAAGTACTTTACTTAGTATCTGGCAATCATCGTTGTGCCACGTTTGAGTGTGAGAGTATTGACGTCACGTATTTGTGGTATGTTGTGATTACGGCGACAGAATTTTGAGTTTTGCATTATGCTAACTAAATTTGAAACGAAATCAGCTCGCGTTAAAGGACTGAGTTTTCATCCTAAGAGGCCTTGGATTTTAACAAGTTTACATAATGGAATTATCCAATTATGGGACTATCGAATGTGCACGCTTCTGGATAAATTTGATGAGCATGACGGGCCGGTCAGAGGAATATGCTTTCATAGTCAGCAGCCTCTCTTCGTATCAGGGGGAGATGACTATAAAATCAAGGTTATTGCGTTTCCTTATTTTTTTTTTAAAAAAATATTAAATGCATTGTTCTGTAACACACGATTCTTATAAATAACAGAACATAAAATTGGTTTTTTGCTTGCTATTTTAAGCCTAGTTTCTCAAGAATTAAGGTATTTATAAATCAAAGATGTTTTTCTGTTAGTTTTTTACATAAATTTTGGCTTTTCTTGAAGGATGCAGCTTGATTTTTTAAGCCGCATCCTTCGCTAAACAAACATTAGGATGATTCTCCCCTCTATTTTGTATGCGCCTGAAAGATGTGTATACCTTTTTAAATTTCATGTTCCTGTGGCTAAGTGTAGAGCATGCTTGGCTACTAGATCAAAGGGACCTGGGTTAGAACCCCAGGTAAGGCACATGAATTTTGCATTTTTTGCTGAGGTTTTGCCATCTTTACATGTCTCTATGGCATATTAAACTGGCAGGCTCGTATCAGATCTCTGTGGCAAGCAGCTGTTTAGGGGGGGTATTTATTTTTTGGCTACGGTGCATTATAGTGCCCTCAGCCACAATGTTGTACTTTTCCCCAGAAAAACCTGTAACATTGAGTTCCAATATGATATCCATCTGCATGTTCCAATGTTTATGACTGATATATGCTGTTTAGAATAATACTGTAATGAAATTATTTGTTTTTGGGGCTTAAGTTGATTCTTTAGCGATGAGTGTTATTATGAAAATTTACTTTTGATATTTATTTTTGGGGCTTTTTTTTTCCAATAAGGAACAAGGAGTTATTCTTTAGCGATAAGAGCTATTAATGAAATCTGGTTTTGATGAGAATATTAATTTTTGGGGTTTTAAATGTAGAATGAAGGTTTATTCTTTAGCAATAAGAGTTGTTAATGTAATAAAATATAATTTTGATGAAATTGTTTAATTTTCGGGGAGGTTTTTAAGTGTGAAACGAGAGTTCATTTTGTAGAGATAAGTGTTGTTAATAAAATCTTGTTTTGATGAGATTATTCTGAGTAATTTTTTTAAGTGCAAAAACATGATTTTCTCTTTGAAACATTGCATATTTCTTTTATGTTTATCCTTTACATATATATATCCTCAATACACGTCTCAAAGTAGATGTGGAAGAGACTACTTTTACCATTCAGACTTCTTTTTCACTGTGATGAAATAAAACAAGATGGTGGCTGAGGACCCTACACTGTACTTCTGCTTATTTTTTATTTATTGAAGATTTTATCATCAAAAGTATTTTAGCCACAGAGTGCATGAAAGATCCTTATCAGTAAAGTGTTAAATTCCAGACTGTTCATTATTCCTGACTGCACTGAAAATACTTCTGCTTCTTTTAACATTTTGGTAATGTTTTTCAAACCTGTATAGCAAAAAAAGTTTTGGCAAACTGATCATTTCCTGTGTCTTTCATTTCTCTGCTGGATATCATGGTGTACAGGACTAGTTGAAATAATTAGAATAAAATGCCCTAGGCATATAACAGATGCAATATTATTATGTTACCTTTATTTGTAAAATTTATTGCTTTGACATTTTGAATGTTTGCAAGTATTATAAACATGTAATGAACACTACTCTGGAAAAATTGTTAGAATATGTTCAGTACCATCAATTAAAGTAACTATAGTAAAAAATTGCTGATTTTTGCTCAGCTTCAGTTGAATTTTTGTAATATTTTTATGGCGCATTTTATGCAATATTTTTTAAAAAATGTATTTCACAAAAATATTTTTTTGAAGACTTTACTGATGATAGAGCATTGTGGTCACTAGTAAAATTTTTTTGTTGTAGTTAACTGAAATTAAACTTTCTGTGGTCAAAAAGAATTTTTTTATGTAATTTTAATATTTTTATATTACATTTTTGGCTGTTACACAATCAACTTAAGACAATTTTAAAACAGAGATTTTGGTGAAAATTGAAACTCATTTTATATTTTTTTCAGCAAGACCTTATTAATTTGATATTTGCATATTTTCATAATTCTCTGCTTCTTTTAACATTTTGCTAATTTTTTTAAATATATCATTATAATATTACTGAATGATGAAATGTGATTTGGCTTAAGTTCTGCAGATTGATTGAGTTTGACAATTTTTCTAAAAACATGCAGTAAAAAAAAGTATAAGTGATTTTTTTTCTTCCACACTTGACTGATTCATTCCCTGTGTTACCTCGTATTCTTTGGTGTTTTTTTTTGTAATGCAGTTAATGGATTCATATGAAAAAAGAATTCATAATTACATGATAAAATTTTAATAATACTTCTTAACACAATTGGTGCATATTCCACATTGCCATTGTTCGAAAAATAAGAAGCAATAAAAATGAAGAATTGCTAGCCAGCACAAGCAAGCAGAATAATGAATTTTTAAAATTATGTGATAAACATTCTAATGTATGATTATGAATTATTTCATGTGAATCCACTGGCCACATTAATAAAAAAAAACCACTAAAAATATAAGGTCATAGAGGGAGTACATTGGTAAAGTGTGGAATTGAGAAATAGCTGTTAATCTTGTTACCGCATGTTTTCAGAAAATCAAAATTGCCAAACCTGTAAATGTTTGGTCACACAGTTGACCAAAGTGAAAAATGGGGAAAGTAAAAAAATATATATATATAGTGCTTCACTGCAGTGAAGCCTGTTTGCTGTGAAAGGATAAATCTCTAACTGCAACCCTATTCTGCTCACAGTACACCTAAAATATACACACTTAAAAATATATAAGCCTGTATCACTTGCAAGTTTAACACTTTGTAGACTAATAATGCTTTTTAACCAATATTAGAAAGAGGTCCAGATTTTACCTCTGCACTGAAATTACGACTTGTAATTACAGCCTTCTTTTTTCAAATATATTCAATAAGACCAAGTTAAATAAGGATTTAAAACTTTGAGTAATGAACCAAATGCAGTGCCAAATAGTTTAAATGAAGAATTTAAAAAAACAATGAGGATATTAACATAATTTTTGCCAGCAAAATTAAACAAATAGTTCTAATCAATCATGATACATATTTAATCAAACTCTAATTGAACTGCAATATGTGGAAATTGAACATGGTCCTACAAATTAAATCTTAGCCAAACTATTTTTCCTAAGAAAAAAATCCACATTTTCACTAATTTCAAGAAGTCTTTCAAACCTCTAATATATTCTGTAGCTTCAAAACTATGTCTACAAGTTAAATTACATAAATAAAATTAACCATCCTATGAGACCTCTGAAATCTAAAATAAACATGCACATATCCATTTCAAAAAGTATTATTTAAGATTTTATCTCTCTTCCTGATGCTGGATATATTTGTAAATCATCTGTATATTTTGTTAATACCATAAACAAAGCTGCCAACTATTTCATGGGTGGAGGTGGATCAGTCGGTAGTGTGCCAGGCTCATAATCTGCAGTTTCAAGTTCCAACTGGACCAGATTTAAGATTTATCTCTGCAAAACTCCCCGCCCTGCCCATTATCAGTAGAAGACATTGATGGGCTTGGAAAGGCTGCTATCTGTCAGATAGAATGTTAAGCCATGGCCCTGTGTGTGTTAGTCATACTCTGTGCACATTAAAGAACATGCTGGATGGCCTTGATAGGAGGCTACCATCTGTCTCCCAACAGCTGTTCCAGTGGGTCCCCTCCCCCAACCTTCTCTGAGCTTTCAGGGTCCTTGTGACCTAGCCATTTAGCCCATAATGTGCAAAAAAGTGCTGCTCAGAGGTAAAATAACCCAACATGCTTGATGGGATGCTACTATCTGTCTTCCAACAGCTGTTCAGTGGGTCCCCTCCCCCAACTTTCTCTGAGCCTTTAAGGTCCTTGTGACCTGGTTATTTAGTCCATTGTGTGCAAAAATGTACCACCCAGAGGTAAAATAAGCCAAAAGCCAAATATTTCAGGTTTTTTTACATTTTACCTGAATTTTGTGTTTTTCGGTTTTTACTTCTTTTCAGAAGACATAGATTCAAATCCCATACATCGCCAAAATTTTTTTAAACAAAAATATTTATCTACTTCTTTATTAAAAACTTTTAAAATTTTGTATTTCCCCCTTTTTCCAAAAAGGAAATGATAATAAACAAGAATAATTATTTCTACTTTATTTCTTTTTTACTTCACTAAAGATATGGTTGTAAACATTGATGCTTTTTCTGGAATTTAAACTTAGGTCCCTTTGTTCTGCAACCAAGCATGCTAATCACTCAGCCATCGAGTTGTTTGGGTTGTTTTACCTTTGAGCAGTGCTCTTTTTGCACACAATGAACTAAATGGTCAGGTCACAAAGGCTCAGAGAAGGTTGGGGGGAGGGGAAGACACTAAACAGGTATTAGGAAATAGATGATATCCTCCTATCAAGGCCATTCAGTGTGTGGCTCTCCTGCACATGAGGTCATTTCTTAACATCCCATTGAACAGGTGATGTTTTTTTTTTCAAGCCCATCTATGTCCCTTTCTGATCAAACACAAGATGGGGGTTATATTTTAATTAGTGGAGATAAATCTCAATAATGGCACAGTTGGGACTTAAACCTGAGAACTGCAGATTACAAGCCTGGCACACCACCGAGCCATCAGGATTTCCCCAAGCTATCGGGACTTAAAACTGTTAATAAATCCATTTATTCAATAGGCATTTTTTTTTTTCTTGAGAACAAATGGCATGATATGTTCACTAACAGATGGCTAATATTAATTGTGAACCATATACAAAACAGTAAATTTTAAATTTATTGTGATAAACATTTGCAACATATATGAGCTTTTGCAACCTTCACACTCCAAATAATTTTTTCAGATAGACTGGTAATATTAGACTAATTCAGGTGATGACTGTGAATCAACATTAAGCTATTATTTTAAAATGCATAATTTTCAGTGTTGTATTTACATTCTACTAAATAAATTATTTTTGACATTTTCATTCATTTGTATATCTTTGATTTATTTCATATAATTTTCAAATGTATCTGAAATCTTACAAAAATTTTCTTTTTTAATTAAAAGTTAACAAAAACTAATGAAAAAGCTAATGTTAACTGATTAATGTGGTGGGGTCAAATATTGGCTGCTCTAGCAAAGTTTCAAATAGTTTCAAAATATTATGAATCCATATTCTACATTTAACTTATATCTGAAGTGTTACAAATTTAGATATCTAGAGATTCTTATAAAGTTACTTAGAATTTCTTTCTTCAGTGTTTTTCCATATATCTGTTTAAAACTTGAAAATGTCTCGTAGCACATGTATATTGCAATTGTTTTTCATTTTGTTTTGATATTAGTGTTTTTGTAACATTTTGTTGTATTGAATAGGAAAAATGAAGAATATATTAATGTAATAATTTGCTTAATAGGTGTGGAATTATAAGCAAAGGCGATGTATTTTTACTCTAATGGGTCACCTAGATTACATTCGTACTACAACTTTTCATCATGAGTACCCCTGGATTCTGAGTGCATCTGATGACCAAACTATAAGGGTGTGGAACTGGCAGTCCCGAACCTGCATCTGTGTGCTTACTGGGCATAATCACTATGTCATGTGTGCACATTTTCATCCCACAGAAGATATGGTAGTTTCAGCTTCCTTGGATCAGACTGTGCGTGTATGGGATATATCAGGATTGAGGAAAAAAAATGTTGCACCTGGACCAGGTGGACTTGAAGAGCACCTTAAAAATCCTTCCCATACAGATCTGTTTGGAACCTCTGATGCTGTAGTGAAGCACGTACTTGAAGGTTTGTATGTTATGTATTCTGCTATCATCTTTAAATATGCCTTAAATGATAATAGATTTAACTAAATTATTATCCACACTTACTCTTCAGATATCTTGTGTTTAAGTATTTGAACTTGTAGTTATGTAGACTTACCTTACATCTTTTATTATTATTTTTCCATTTCATTAACTGTTTGTGTTTGAATAACAAGTCTACTTTGCATAACCTGATAGTGGACATTATGAATAACATTCAGTAACAACCTGATAAAATGGAAATGCAGTTCATTCATTATTCTTTGCAGAGAAATTGTTGAGATATTTGTGTTTGAACTAATTTTCACTGCCACCTTACAGAAAACATTAAGTCACTGTTGCATTGCAGGTTTAAGTAGTCACTTTAGTAAGTAAACAGGCCATTAAGTGCCCTCACAAAGGGCTGAAAATGTAGTTTGATGTGCTTTCAAATGCAGATTTTAAACAAGTGTAAAAAAATCTAAAAATACCCTTGGTCATTAATAAATTAGGAACAGAATCAATGATAACTAGTTTGAACTTGTTTAACAAGTCTGTTTTGTTAGCTTTTCTCTTCCTATACCAGAAACTATATTTCAAAATGTTAGAAATCATACTAAGTTTTTTAGGATAATATAGAAGAAAAATTGTCATTTGCCGAATGGGATCTGAACCCACGACCTCCTGATAACATGTCAGATGCTCTATGAGAGCACCTGACATGGATGTTACTACTAGACTTCATGTAGTAGAATTTCTCAGATATATACTTATATAGATACTTAATATAACTTAATAGAACTAATAGAATACTATTATAATAGAATACTAATAGAATATAACTTAATAGAATACTATTATAATAGAATACTAATAGAATATAACTTAATAGAATATTTAATAGAACTTCATGTAATAGAATTTCTCAGACATACACCTGGTAGTAACCAGGTGTATATCTGAGAAATTCTATTATTGTAATACTAAGTTTTGTCTGATGCACCAAGGTGTTTTTTGACACAATTTAACTCATTGATGTAGCTTTCAGTATTCTAAACTTATTACTTTATCGATAGCACAAAATATAAGGTTTTGTGAAATTAATGCAAAAATTTAATAGTTTTAGTTTCTGTTTTACTTATTTTGCTTAACCCTTAAAGCAGTCATGTCAAACTCATTAACCACCGAGGGCCATATTAAGTATTATATATTAAATTGCGGGCCGCAAAACAAAAAAAAAACAGATGAAAATTGTCATGTGCAAACTAGACTAGAACGCAGTATTCGTTCACTGACTGCTAACAAATAGCTTCCGACTCTACTGGCATTTTGTGACTCATTGCCATGCACAAAGTACGTACATTTGAATGACCTCAAGATGTGTATACAAGTCGGAGCCCGATCGTAGAATTGCTCATATCATGAAATGCCACTATTTCATGAAATGATCGGCTATTTCATGATATGAGCAATTCTACGATCGGGCTCAGACATATACATTTATGCGCAATAGTTTCTCTTATATATAAATGGAAATGTTTTCTGAAATACATTTATTTAATTCATGTACTGTGTACGTACTTATAATTTTAATTAAAGAATCCAGTGTTGTCAAAAGTTAAATAAACGTATTAGTTATCAATCTTAGCGGGCCGCAGAACAGTTCCCGGTGGGCCGTATGTTTGACATGCCTGCCTTAAAGGGTCAAGTGTTTGAAATTGGTTTCACTCTGGTGGCCAAGCTAATTTTGAAGTGTTTTCAGAAAATAAAATGCACAACTTTAAAACCTCATCCTAAAGTAAATAATGAAGGGAAATGCCCTTGTTATTATCAATTTCCAATGACACAGTGCAAGGTTCAATTAAAAAGTTTACTCCACAATTTCCACTGTATAAATAAATGGAAATTGTGGAGTAAATTTTTAATTAATACTCATGTTATATACCAAAAGAAAGAGCATTTAATTGATTAATAAAATGGCAAAAATTGTAAGAAAAATAAACTAGTAGTTAGTTTTTAAACATTTTTTAAAATATTGCAAAATTTTACTATACTTTTTTCTATTTCAGTTCAGTAAATATTTAAAAAGTATTTTTTGCATTTTTGTCAAATTATTTTGTTATTGTAATATAAATAAGTTAATAACATTTCCATTAATGCTTAAATCTTTCATTTATTTAGTGTTTCCTAAAATTCAGTGATTTTATGCAAATAACACATAATTCATATGCTTAGATTTTTGTCAATTGGCAAACTCTTAACTCTAAGGAGAGTGGTATCCTAAAAATTTATTTCAATTTAAAAACAAAATAATTTAAATAAAAACTGAGAAATATATTAAAAAAGATAAAGAACTGTGAAAAAAATTGAATAAAAATATTTCAAAGCATTAAAGTTTCACTCAAGCACTGAAATTGAGAATGAATCGTTTTAATATAAAGCTGCATACCACTACAGAAAAGTTTATTTTTAAAATTTCAGTTAAGAATCACAATATCCTAATGTTAAATAGTGTATTTGGTTAAAATATTATCAAAATTATCACTAAAATAAGTTCTACCTTTTAAAAATTGTGCTTTTATGCTAATTGTATAATCCTGATTCTTCTGATATCAGCCATTAGAGATCACTAATGACCTCATTTTTGATCATTTCAAATTATTCTTTATAATCACAGTATACATTTGAAAAGCAGTAAAAAATAATTCTAGAAACACCAGAATAAAAAGAAGTCTTTGAAATCGAAAGTCTATAAAATATTGACCGAAAGCATTCGACAAAGTTACAGGATGACACAACTTTTGATAGTAATAAAATCAATAACTTATGTTAAAAGTTTAGAAAGCATTACAATTCTGCTACAGCTATAAATAGGTCAACATACCAGAAATCAAAAACTGATGAATAATCTACTATGGTAAAGCAAAATAAAGGCATAACATAAACTAAATCATCGCTACTTGATGCTGTTTCGGAGAATCAACACATGCATATGATCAACACAGGCTCAAGTTAGTTTTTTTAAAAAACTTTTTCATAATTTTTTTCAAGCAGAATCAAACAGGAAAAAAATATATACCATGGACAAAAATGTTATTTTCAAGGTTTGATTAGAAACAGTTAAAAAAATTCCGATTTCTGTTAAAAAGAATAAAATTTACATCTTGCACTAAAAAATGGTAGATTGACTGATGACTCCCAGAATTGGAAAAGTGAAAATTGTACACCAAGCTATGGCCCATTAAGGGTTAATATTACTTTTGTACTTAGTTTCATGCACCTCTTGTAATAATGCTGAATCTTAATTTTTTTTTAATCTTGATAATGAGGAGGTTAATAGAGCTAAAATGAACTTCCCAATCTTTGTTGCAAACTGTTAATGTTGGTATTTCAATTTTGGTACTTTTTGTGATTTTTGTTTCAAATACTGAAATTTATGTATGTGTAAAGTTATATTCTCAGAATTTGTACTTTTACCAAAGATCATGTAGAAAAACCATTTTTAAGGGAGGCACAAGTAAGGTTTTTTAATACAAAATCAAAAAAAAAAAAATTGTGATGAAAGGAAAAAATATAGATATCTTTTATTTACTGCTTGTAAAGTATATAATTGCATATTATGAAATAATAGTTTAAAGGCAACTAAATACATACAAAAAGTTTTGTTTTTTAAAACAGTATTGAAATGTTTTTACCATCGTATAATTTTGAGAACCCTTTCCCCCGACACACAATGGATATATGCCTGATAAACATATCATCATCATCTTCAAGCAGCCACGGGCTATGGAGGTTCAACCAGATTGCACAATTTAGTTCTCCAAGCATATCTGTTCTGAGCTATATCTGCTGCATCTGCCCACTGCGCACCAATTCTAACAAGGTCCTGTTTCACATTGTCTGCTCACCGCATCCTAGGTCTCCCCCTTTTTCTGAGGCCATTAGGCACACTCAGTGCTTTTTTTCTGGCAGTACGCAGTACCAGCACCTTTTTTCTTAAGTTTTTAAAAATTTGCAATTTATTGACAGCAAAATGTGTTATGAATATTCCAGTAGATGGTACTGTGTTCACGAATTGAATTTTCAGTTTTGATTACTCATAAGTTGGTACCCTGCTTTCCTATTGCATAGATTGGTATGCAACCGGAAACAGGAAGTTGTGTTCACTTCCAATTTCTTCCAATATCAGTTCTATATCCACTCTGCAACAGGCAGATGTTTGCAGGTGTTCATATAAGTTTTGAATTAATCTAAGTTAAATCAGTGCAATCATTGTTCAAAATGAGTAAAATAAGTCGTTATTTTATGCCAATGAGTAAAAAAAAGAAGGCTGAAGAAGCAGAAATTGTTGAATCTGCTTGTGATCCTGTAAAACAGAAAACTAGCACCGAAAATACACTTGGTGAAGAGGATCACCAAACCAAGACTGAAGATCCACGTGTCAAAAGGAAGCAGATTCTGATAATGATTGGCCCGAAAGTTGGACACTTTTGCAGAAAAATTACTTCTGAGAGAGAAACGAGTGGCTGTATGTCAAGAATAAAATGTTGGGCTGTGAAGTGTGTTGTGATGTCAGAAGTCTTGCCGTCGATAAACAGATGGGAATGAAAATTTTAGTGGAGTGGGCAAATGGTAAAATCAGTCATTTTGGAGAATCTTGCAAACAACAGTTAATGTCATTAAGAAAAAAGATTTAAGATCATAAAGATAGTGCAGCACACAAAGCGTGCCAAAAAATAAAATCTGAAGCAAAAAACGAAACATTAGAGAACGTTTTCCTAAATACTTTGTCTCATAATAAAGACGTAACAGGAAAAGTGTTTCGGACCGCTTACAAAGTTGCGAGGAGAAATCAATCATTTAACAACTTTGAAGGGAAATAAATTTACAGGAACTTAATGGCCTAGACATGGGATATATTCTTCATTCTGCAAATGCCTGTATTAACATTGTGAGCCATATCACAAATGAAATGAGAAAAACATTAATAGACAATATAGTGAACTCCAAGAACAAAATATTGTTACTTATTGATGAATCGACAACTGTGAGTAACGGAACAACATTGATTGTTATTGTTCGTGTAGTTCTTCCTGAACTTTCGGCTCCTGTGAGTCTTCCAAGATTTGATTGAATTATCAGATGTAACTGCTAGAGGAATTCTAAACTCTAATTAGTCATATTGAGTGTTTAGGATTATCTGAAGATTACTTAAAGGAGTGTTTATTGTCTGTAACTTGCGATGGTGCAGCCGTGTTTGGCATGCGTAATGGTGTAAGGGGGCTAATGCAAGATAAGTTTCCTAGTGTTATTTACTGGCATTGTGCTAGCCATCGCCTTGAATTGTCTGTTAGTGACACAGTGAACAATGTGGCAGGAGTGAATCTCTTTAAGAGTTTCATGGACAAACTTTGTGACTTATCGTGCTTCACCTAAGAATGCTAGGGAACTAAAGGAATGTGCAGCGACTCTTGACTTCAACTTCAACTTCTTAGAACTTCAACTTCTTAAAATTGGCAGAATTTTAAGCACTTGCTGGGTTGCATCTAGCTTTTGCACTGTTTCTGCAGTGTAGCAAGACTTTGAAGCCCTCATCCATCACTTTCAGGAGGTAAAAGAAGACAGCAGAAGCAGCAAAACAGATTGTTGTCTTTATGAGGGCCTTTTAAGAAAAATAATGTCATGCGAGTTTGTTCTTGATTTGGGCCTTATGTGTGATGCTCTCCAAGAACTTAGTGAACTAAGTCTAGATTTACAAGAGAGAAATATTGACTTGTACAAAGCAGACAGGAAGATAAAGAATACATTTCAACTTTTCGAAGAAGAATTGAAAATCCTGGTCTGTACAACAGACCAGAAGAGAACAGTATTTCTCTTCAAAGTCAGAAGAAAATGAAGTTCATTGGGATTGAGCTCCACAAAAATGAAAGGCACAGTCCTGCAATAAGTTCATCTGCTTTCCACAAAAGTCTGAAAGAAGCTGTTGGAAAGCGTCTGCTTGAAGGAGATGATGCTGATTTGCCTGAATGTGCTAAGATTTTAGATTCCAAGTATTGGCCAGAAAATCCTGAGAAGCATCTGACATTTGGTGAAGCTGAAATTAAAAAGCTAGCACGCAAATTTTGCTTAAATGAAAGAGAAGCAGTTCGTGGTTTCCGTGAATATCCTCAAGAAAATATAGTCCTGGACATACTACTTCCTGTAAAGCACACTTTGGGCACAATTGCAATATCTTCCAGTGGATGTGAAAGGGGTTTCTCTCAGATGAATCTTATAATAACTTTATCTAGGTCATCTCTGCTTATACGGACAACTTCTGCACTGATGTTCATCAGGATAGTAGGACCTCCTCCATTCAGTTCAACCCTAGCAAATATGTGGACTCGTGGCTGCTCCGAGGTCGTCATTCTGCAATTGATACCAAAAGCAAGAAGCGATCTAGAGACGACGAGGGTATATCGGAGGACATGTTAAAAGTGTGGAGGTTGCTGTAATAACATCTTCATGGTGAGTACTGTCACCTTTTTTTCCAGAAAAAAAGCACTGGGCACACTGTTCATAACCCTATTCGCCAATCTATAATTATCCATATGGGCAACATAGCCAAACCAATTGAGTCTCTCTCTGCACAATATGCTGCTTAAAGGAGGTTGCCGACTCCTTTGCCTAACCTCATCATTGCTTACAAAGTTAACCATCTAATGCCCAAGATTCTGCATAAGCATCTAGAATCAAAAGCATCTAGTTTCCTGTTATCTTGTTTACAAAGCATCCAAGTTTCATTACCATAACTAACCCTAGAGAGAACCAAACTATTATGCAGTCTAATTTTAGTCTTTAGGTGTATATGCCTATTTCTCCACACTCTCCATAGGTTCTTAAAAATATCAGAGGCAATCCCTATTCACCTGTTAATCTCATGCTACATATCACCAGTATCTGTTACATAACTCCCAAGATAATTAAACTGAGACACTTGCTCAAGGGTGCAACCATTCAGAGTGACTGAACCACAGCTTGCCTGTTTATAACCAAATCTACTCTACTACCAGTCTCATCAACAGCTAAAAGAAAGAGTTCATCTCATCAACATCATTTGTCAAAAGGACTAAATCATCAGCATAATCTAAATCAGAAAGTTTCTTATCTCCACACCATTTAAGGCTAAAATCTTTCCTTGTAGTGAATTTTGTATAACATAATCAATAACCAAACTAAAGAGAAAAGGGGACAAAATGCACCCTTGTCAAACACCAGAAGCAATGCTAAATCAATTGCTACAAGCCTTACCACCTCTCATACACGACTCAGTGTATGAGAGTATGAGAGATGAGAGTCAGAGGTAAAACAACCCAAAATCATTATGTTAACTAACTTGTCTGGTATGCCATACGATCTCACAATCAACCACAAATTATGATGATCAGCATAGACACAAGCCTTTTTGAAATCAACAAAGCTGTAACCAAAGCTTTCTGAAACTCTAAACATTTCTCAAGAATCTGCCTGAGTGAAAATATCTGATCTACACATCTCCTACCACTTCTGAATCAACATTGCTCATCACACAACTGACTGTCAACCAGATTCTGAATTCTATTAAGCACAATCATACAAAGAATTTTACCTGTAACAGAAAGTAGGCTGATACCCCTATAGTTATCACAAGAACTGCGATCACCTTTTTTGAAAATAGGGATAACAATAGCTCTGGTAAAATCCTTAGGAACCATGCCTTTATCATAAAAGATATTCAGAATTTCAGTCATCCAAGTGGTAACCAAAACATTCCCAGCTAAAAGCATTTCAGTAGTTATTTCATCTACCCCTGGGGATTCATGAAGTTTAAGTTTAGAAATAGCCAAAATAACTTCAGATTGTGTTATAGGGCCAACATTAAAGCCACCAATGCATCTATCATCATTGCAATCAATGGGAGTAGAACTAACCACATTGTTTAGAACATCACTGAAATGCTCAGCCCACCTAGCCATGACAGAATCCTCACCTTTCTTAACCTTACCTTGTTTATCCTTCAATCCCTGTATACCTGTCCGTTTTCTACCACACAAAACGTTAACTATCTGGTACAGCTCTCTGCTGTTGTGCTGTCTAACTGCTTCCTCAGCTTTGTCAGCCAGGCCATCAAGCCAAAGATTCTTATCAGTAGCTAACTGATCCTTTATATGTTTATTAAGTTCTTTGTAATGCTTTCTATTAGGACTAGTAGGGTATTGATTAAGGACATTCCTACAGTTCTTTCTTTCTGAAATAAACTCAAGTACCTTATCACTCA
Organism: Ryuthela nishihirai; assembly: GCA_038380435.1. Taxonomy (NCBI): domain Eukaryota; kingdom Metazoa; phylum Arthropoda; class Arachnida; order Araneae; family Heptathelidae; genus Ryuthela; species Ryuthela nishihirai. Next base: position 63,355,486 of record JAWZYU010000019.1, on the reverse strand, counting down.
AATAATTCTGTCTTCTCTGTTACTTTTTTCCTAACAGAGTACTGTTAGTTTCTTATCCAGCCTTATTCCAGTCCAGTCTGGTAAGTTTATATGTTCAGCACCAGAACCCTGTGTGGTTGACTACTCCTCAGCAGGGTAGAAAAAAGAAAAAGTAGTCATAGTTGTCCAGATCAGTAGGCCACACTAATCTGGCAGCCCTCCCCTTCTGTTCACTTCCACAAGAGAGTATCTCTTTTGAAAGGTACTAACAGCCTGTACCATGAGAAGGAGGGTTGGACATTAGGTGCTATGCCTGTCCTATTCATCATCATAGGGGATTGGTGCATAGCTCTCCTTCCAGTGACTATATATTTTAGTACTGATTTAACCTTAGGAAGCTCATGTGTATTTCTTAGTACTGGTTGTAAATTTGTTTCTTTGTATTTGTTGTATAGTTTTCAGAAGACCATTTTTATGGTCAATTCGTTTTAAATTATATAATATTGTTGGTTATTATTTAGGGCATGATAGAGGTGTTAACTGGGCTGCTTTTCATCCATCAATGCCGCTAATTGTATCGGGAGCTGATGACCGTCAGATTAAGTTATGGAGAATGAATGACTCAAAAGCTTGGGAAGTGGACACATGTCGTGGTCATTATAATAATGTGTCATGTGTTTTGTTTCATCCAAGGTAAGTTGGCAGCTGTTAAAATAAATTTGGATATTATGGAATTTTAACTTAATTGCTAATGCTTAACAATTATTGTAATAATTACTAAACATTTTTCATTGATTAGCAATTGATTTATCACTATATTGCATAAATTAACATTACACTGCAAAGGGAATTGTAACAAATTGCAAAACCTGCTCTGCCATGAAGCTGCAGGCAGCCTTCACAACAAACTCTGGCCTTGTTCTGACTAAGAATGATCTTGTTACTTATAATTTCAATTTGAAGAGCAGGAGTGATAAAAATAATTCTAGGAATATTAAAATACTTTTAAGGGAAATAGGAGTGTAAAACGAAAAAAAAACAAACAAACTAAAGGTATAATTACTTTCAAAATCTTTCTTTTTAAAAATGCCAGTTTTTTTTTTTATTAATTTTTAGGATATTTTCAAAATTATTCCTAAACTGGAGTAATGTGTCTTAGGCAGGCCATATGGCTCTTGAAAAGGTGGTGCCTGAAGTTCCTACCAGCATCGGTGACTTCAGCCTTTAGTGGAGGAGGGACAAGTTTCTGCCCCATGCCTGTGATCAGGGGGCTGTTTGATATTGTTGGCCCTATCTATCTCAATAAACCTAGTTTCTTTAAAAATTCTACTAATCATTTTCTCTCTGCAGGAAAGTGAAACGTGAGGACATTATATAGAGATTATTCTCTTAATGTCCTCAAGCAGGAATTCCAGAACTGTAACCTAGATATTCTAGGCTTGCAAGAGACCAGATGGACAGGTAAAAGTGAGATTCTTAAAAATAACTTTAAATTTCTCTTTTCAGGCAGGGAGGATGGAAAGCATCTCCAAAGTGTAGGTTTGCTTCTCAGCAAACACACCAGTAATGCTCTTCTAGGATATGAATGCATTAATAAAAGATTTCTTACAGCAAAATTTAAAACAAAAATTAAAGACTTGAATGTCATCTGTTGTTATGCCCCCACAGAGGACTCTGATGGGAAGTATACATTTTACAGCCAGCTTCAAAATATTTTGAATTCTGTGAAGAAAGGAGATATTTCTCTTGTGCTAGGTGACTTCAATGCTAAAGTTTGTACTGACTCTAATCTTTGAACTAAAGTTTCAGGTCCCTTTGGCATTGGTTGTTCCAGTGGCAGTGGAGAATGTCTGCCACAGAAAAGTAAATTTAATGATTTGCGAATAACTAACACATGCTGCAAACACTGGGACATTCATAAATATACAAGGGTTTCACCTGATGGGTTGCACAGGAATATGATAGATTATATTTTATTTAACAGCAAATGGGTTAGTTCAGTTAGGAATACCAGATCATACAGGGGAGCTGAAATTGGGTCTGACCATTACCTGGTCAAAAGTGTTTTGCAGCTGAAGCTTAAGAAATGTGCTAAGGTTAAGAAAATTAGCTTTAACACTGAATGTCTGAAAGATCAGATATAGGCTATTTAGTCATTATGACAATCGTCGTTTGATTCCTGCTGAAGTTGAGAAAGAATGGGATCAGTTTAAAAAGGCTTTTCTTGAAACCAACAGTACTCTTTTGGGTAAAAGAGAACAGATGAAACAAAATTATTTGAGTGATAAGGCTATGGAATTTATTTCTGAAAGAAGGAAGTGCAGGATTAATATGAATCAACATCGTACTAGTCCTAACAGAAGACATTACAATGAACTTAATAAATGTATACAGGATCAGTTAACAGCTGATAAGAATCTTTGTCTTGATAACTTGGCTGACAAAGCTGAGGAAGCAGTTAGACAGCACAACAGTAGAGGGTTGTACCAGATTATTAATGTTTTATGTGGAAAAAAAAACACAGGGAAACGGATAAACATGGCAAGGTAGTTGAAGATGAGGATTTCGTGATGGTAGGTGGGCTGAGCATTTCAGAGAAGTTTTGAATAATGTGATTATTTCTACTCCCATTATTTTGTAATAAGGATAGATGCATTACTGGCTTAAATGATAGCCCTATATCACATTTCAAAGTCACTTTCTAAATTAAAACTGCATAAATCCCCAGGGGTGGATGAAATCACCACTGAAATGCTTAGAGCTGAGAACATTTGTGTTGTCACATGGCTGACTGAAATTTTGAAAAAAATTTATGATAAAGGTGTTGTTCATAAGGATTTTACTAGAGCTATTATTGTCCCAATTTTTAAAAAAAGTGATTGCAGTTCTTGTGATAATTATAGGGGAATTAGTTTACTTCCAGGTATAGTTTTTTGCATGATTATACTTAATAGATTTAAGAATTTGGTTGATGACAATTGCATAAGGAACAGTGTGGATTCAGAAGTGGAAGGGGATGTATTGATCAAATATTTTAACTTAGGCAGAATCTTGAGAAATGTTTAGAGTTTCAGAAACCTTTGGTTGCTCGCTTTATAGATTGAAAAAATGCTTTTGACTCTATTGATTGACATAATTTGTGGTTGATTGTTAGATCATTTGGAATACCTGATAAGTTAGTGTAATGAAAGCTCTCTGTAATAACACTGAGTCGTGTGTGAGTTGGTACGTCTTTCAGTTATTGGTTTAGCATTGCTACTGGAGTTAGATAAGGGTGCATTTTGTCCCCTTTTTTGTTTTGTTTGGTTATTGATTGTTAGGCAAAATTCTTTGCAAGGGAAGGATTTTGGACTTCAATGGTCTAGAGATTTCAAAATTTCTGATTTAGAGTATGCATATGATTTGGCCCCATTGGCTAATGATGTTGGTGAGATTAATTCTTTCATTTGGGCTGTTCATGAGAATGCCAATGATGATGGATCTCTGTTACCATGAGAATGGTAATAAAGTAGGTTTGGTGATAAAGACAGAAAAAACTAAAGTAATGAAAATTGGTCAGGCAGATAGTGCTTCTGTTGCTTTGAATGGCTGCACTCTTGAGCAAGTGTCTCAGTTTAATTATCTTGGGAGCTATGTAACAGATACTGGTGATGTGTGACATGAGATAAATATAAGAATAGGGATTGCCACGGGACTTTTAAGAATCTATGGATAGTATGGAAAAATAGAGATGTAAACCTAAAGACTAATAATAGACTGTATAATAGTTTGGTTCTTTCTAAGGTTAGTTATGTTACCGAAACATGGACCCTTTGTAAGCAGGATAACAAGAAACTTGATGCCTTTGATTCTAGATGCTTATGCAGTATCTTGGGCATTGGGTGGTTTGACTTTGTAAGTAATGATGAGGTTAGAAGAAGGAGTCATCAACCTCATTTGAGCAGCATATTGTTCACCGAGAGAGACTGTATTGGTTTGCCCATGTTGCCTGTATGCATAGCTGCAAATTAGCAAATAGGATTATTAAGAGTGTGCCTAAGGGTTTCAGAAAAAGCGGGAGACCTAGGAAGTGATAGGCAGACAATGTCAAACAGAACCTTTCTAGAATTGTCCTAGAGTGGCTAAAAAGATCCATCAGATGGGATGCTAAGCCATAATTCTGTGTGCAGGATAGCCATATTTTATGTATGCTAAAGAACACACTGGGTGGCCTTTACAGAACACTTCCATCTGTCTCCCAACAGCTGTCTTCTCTGATCTACCAATTTTCTTTCTGATCATTTAGCCCATTGTGTGCAAAAAAGTGTCACTCAGAGTAAAACAACCTTTCTATGTGGAGAAAAAGCATAAATATATGTATTGGCAGTTGATACTACTTGCAGTGACTCAAGCATGTGTGATTGGTATAAGTGAAAGTGGATTACTTTTGAATTTTATCATCATTTTTTCATGCAGAATCAAAAGGTAAAAAAATTATATTATTGCTTTAAAAGTATGGTTTTAAATTTAAGAAATTCTGAAAAATTGCTATTTTCTATTGAAAAAATAATTTATGGTTTTGCATTAAGAAATAGTAAACTTTCTATTCATACTAGAAATGGGAAAGGTGAAAACAGTAGATCGAGCTTGGGCATGCAAAGGGTTAATGAGGTTCCATTTATTTATATATAAGATAAAGCTTGAGACAAAAAATTACATTACACAGTATATGTTATGCATTGATGATTACCAGTGTTTCATTCCACCTAAGTTTAAAAATAGTCATGGTAGATTATGGCTCATAAGATATGAGAGAGAAAAAAACTTTTAATGCATTTATGTCTTCAGATTGGAAAGTTAATAAATAGAATAAATATCCATTCAAGGAATTTAAATTGAAATAATGTATGTAAATTGCATCCTGTTTTAATACAGGTTTCAAGGTACACTGTATACACTCATGTTTTACCCAGATATGCAGCTTTAAAGTTAATTAAACTACATAAACATCTTAACCCTTTTGTTATAAAAAAATTTAAATTTTTGTGAAATATGATGTTATATTGGTTAAAAGTGCAAATTTTTATTTTGGAAAAAATTCAATTTGTATGATAACCCCTTGGAGTCCAAAAAGTTAAAGAAATGTGATAGAAGCTCATGTATGTATTGTTTTACAGCTTTTTAGAATTCACTGCTGCTTGTTGGTTAATTGTGTTGCACATAAGAATATCTGTTTTGTACTGGAATTTTTTGACAACTCATTGAAACATGTATCCCACTTTTAATGAAAGAGTTGAAAATGTTGCACTATTCAAATTCTCTTCATGTGAGTTGCATTTACCTTTACTTAGACTTAACAGTAGTCAAAAGAATAATATAAAGAAATCATTGTGGGTAACATTACTCATATTAAATATGATTCTATTTCAGTTGTAGTAAAATAGTATTTTAATTTCTGTTTAATTCTTTGTATTCTAAAAATTTTCAGACAAGAACTTATATTGAGTAATTCAGAAGACAAGAGTATCCGTGTGTGGGACATGACAAAACGCACAACTCTACATACATTTCGTCGTGAACATGATAGATTTTGGATTATGACAGCACATCCTACATTGAATCTTTTTGCTGCAGGACATGATAGTGGCATGATTATATTTAAACTTGAGAGAGAGAGACCAGCATTTGCAGTCCATAATCATCTTCTGTATTATATCAAAGATCGGTATCTTCGAAGATTAGACTTTAATGCATCAAAAGACGTTGCACTCCTTCAACTTAGAGGGGGAAATAGAAGTCCTGTGTTCAGGTATGATTTTATCTTTTTCTTCCAATAAAAGTTTTCAAATCTCACAGTAGAGGTACACTTGCTTTATGAACAGGATTCATTCCTGAAAACTAATGTGTAGATCAAAGTACTGAAGTCAAAGCATTTTTCCCAATAAGAAATAATGTAATCTTTGGGACTGCAGTGGCAAAGAATTCTGTGGAAGCAAAGGAAGCACTACTTCCCTTAAAATTCTTATAAATCAAAAGAAAAAGATATATTAAATATTTGTATAAGATAAAACGTTTTCACATAAAAGTATTTTCTTAAAATTTTATTAAAATAAACTAAGGCTATATTTTATTAATATTCTTCAAATTTTCTTGTCATGCTGCACTGTTCAATAAATAAAAGTGCCAGTCTAATCAAACTAGTAATGTATGAAAAATTTCACTTCACAACTACTGAATTCGGCATATCTCAAGAGTGGAAGCCGTAGCTTCCATCCTCAGCAAGCTGAAATTTCTTGCAAGGAAGTGATGAATCTGATCGCTTCTCTGCAACAGCCCTTGTTCTAAACAATCCATGAACTTCTACAAACACATGCTTCACTTCCCACTCTAAGCCAATCAGTGTCTTCAAGCTGTTTTCTTAGATATTTAGTGGAAGCCATTAATTCCACAGAGAAGTCCAGTTAGGTGTAAAAGTTTTCATTCAATAAGAATAGAACAAGTGCCTTTTTTTTTCATTTACTGTTTTATGTCTGGCAGGCATTTTAATTATACTTAATATTATCTAGTTTTTACTAACTCTAAATTATACATGAATTTCGTTTAACATACTGTCCCAACAGCAAACCTATTCATGTCCATTCATGATACCATGAAAGCCAACACTGTACAGATCAGCATCTGTTGAAGTGATCTGTAACTTGCTTGACTGTGTTTTCATTATTTCAGTGATGACTAGCAAGTATATTTTAATACTACCACCTGCTTAATAGAGAGTGCATAAAATCAACTAAAATAGTTGTCAGTGGACAAATGAAGGAGACCTAAAGCAATATAATCTTTTAAGATTATAATTGTAACTCAGTGTAATGTGGGAGAAGTAATTTCTTGAAAATGAAAGCATGCTAAAAGGGATGTTAAAATATGGGAAGATTATTATTAATGTATTTTTATTTTTTCTTAGAATACATGATTATAAAGTGACTTTAGTGTAAAAAAAATGAAGTAAAATGTTCTTGATTTCTAATTTTGTTAAAGTTAACTTGAATGAATAGCTCTCTCATGTACTCCATTTTCACTTCTGATTAAAGTAACTATGTACTCCAAATATAAGTGCTAACTTTTCACATATTTTGTATTATTTTTTGTCAGATATGCATATCTAGGGAATCGTTTTTGCTATAAAGATTTCTGGATCACCATTCAACTACTTTGACATATTTTTTGTATGCAAAATAAATGTGTCATATGCTAGCCAAAAAACAGGCCAGAATGAGAAGTGATTGCCAGATTCTTAAGTTTATGTAGAAACTTTTTCTCTTAGGTATCAAATTCATAACAGAATTGTAAGTCATTTTTGCTTTCTTTGGTACTCAAGAATTAATAAGCATTCAATCACTATTAGGCCTTAACTGGTATAGTGGTTAGGGAGCTAGCGACAGTTCCAGCAAGGCAGACTTTTTGTGCTGTGTTAGCTCTAACTGAGTCAATGGTCAGCAGTGACTTCGATCTTAGAGCATGTCTTGTTTGATAAGAGAAGGCCTATAAAAGCTAGGAGTAGCTTCTAGGATTTTTCTCTGTCCTATATGTTACAAATAAAATTAAAAATGCCATCATGGCAATGGATATAGAGGAAATATTGTACTGAGCCTGGTGAGATCCAAACCCACATCTCCTGATGACATATTAGGTGTAATTTTTCCTCTACACCCATCGTCATCGTGATACAGCCTAATGATTAAATGTTTAGTAAACGAATGTGCTATGGATTAATTTGTATGACTCAAGAATTACTGTTGTTTGCTCATATTGTGAATTGGAATATGATTTAGTTATGTATTTTTTAAGATGTAAATTAATTGAGGGTCTGGTCTACTATCCCCTTTTTGTACTGAAACAAGTCCTTCTACTGATGTTTTCCAGGAATGCATCACTGAGTATAAACCACCTTATATGATATTGAAAAATTCAATTCTTATACCTATGATTTTTTTTACCTTTTTTCTATACCTATGATAGAATACATATTTAAACTTGAAATAGTTTAAACTGTGATACAATTCTAAATACCAATCGAAAAATAAAGGATTGAACTGGCAGGAAGGGTTTCATTGAAACAAGACAATATTATAGTTTGAAATTCATATGAAAAAAAATTCTACCATACTGAATACTGAACAGGCATTCCACTTAGTATGATTTTAAATTAAAATATGTTGTATGGGGAAAAAAATTATAGGCAGGATGAGAAAATCATTGGAATAGTAGGAAAACTACATTCATATTAATTTTGATGTAGTGTTCATACAAAATGTTAAGACCTTATTGTTTGTTCATTCTCATCTCTAGAGCATAGTGAACAGAGTGCATATTAGTAAAATACCAGGGAGGGGGGGATAACCCACCCCATTGTACTTGAATAATCTCTATTTTCTAGCCTGAAATTTAGAGATTCAACATGGGCTCTCAGACTCCCAGATTAGAATCAAGCATGTTGACCCTCTCCCATTGAAATATTTTGGTATATATCTTAATTTTGAAATTAGTTTATATCAGCATCACTAAAATAACTCTACAAATGTCACAAATATATTCTGTGACCTGTAGAGAATTTTTAAAATACAAAAATAAAAAGCATATTTATTTTCAAAAACAAACTATGAAAAGCAAGTGGATGAAAATCATGACACTTATTGCATGTAGATTTATTATTAATTCTGGTTTTTGCATTCAAACCATATATATTTTTGCTTACACTATTTAGTGAATAAAATTTTAACTTTAGTGACATAAGATGCTTTTCTGCTGTAGTTCAATGTATTAAACGTAGGCTGAAAAAGTAACAACCTGGTGGCCAAGTGGTTGCTGCTTGTGCTGAAAGGGTTCTGGTTTTGAGCCCCAGATAAAGACATGGATATGTTTTTTCTTCATATATTGTCCTTCTGCAGTCTCCCCTTCCTCAAAGATCTTTATGACATATATTACTGATAGACTGTCAGGTATCTGTTATGTAATATAAATCAATATTGGAGGAATTATTCTGTATTTTTTAATAATAATGGTCCCTTTATTCAAAAGTACAAACAGTGACAATTAGATGAAAACCAACAAGGAAATAGTATAATTTAGCATTTATGCATAACTTGCACATTGTATGTTAAATGGCACAACCAAGATTTATTAAAAATATTGAAGTGTGGGATTTCAAAGATTTAGTTAATATTTTTGTTAATAAAACTGGATGAACAAGTGATTTTTTAAAAAAATATATTTTTCCTAGGTGATTGAAATTGAACCCTCACCTCTTCTTGCTACTATACTATATATATTACCATATTACAGAAATATTTGATTAAAAATTATAGAATGACCTGTACTCAGTGATTTGGAAATATCAGGTACTGGAACAGTGCTCTGCTCAAATTATTCAGAAAATTCAAGTACTGGATTTTGGAAATATAAGTATAGAAACAGGGTTCTGGTTTAATTATTTGAAAATGTTAGTACTTAAATTACATTCTAATCCAGTGATTTGGAAACATAAGTACTGGAATGGCATTCCGATTTAATTTCAGTGTGCTTTGAGAATTGCTTCCCCTCTTCAAAAAGTTGCACTTCACCACTGGGAGATTTTGTTTATGGACTTAAACATAGACTCCTATCAAATTATTAGAAAAGTTATATGTCATATCAGTAGGAAATTTTCAAACTCTGTAACTTCTAAAATTATCCATTTTATGGAAAAATGTGACAAAAGATCTCAATCAGATCTATCTAAATCTGCATTTTCAATGATATTCATTCAGTTATTGAATTTGAATGTTTAACAACAACAGTTCTAGTCATAAGCATTATAGAAATATTATTTCAAACCATTTAATGAAATAATTATAGAAGTTTTTGTAAATAACTTTTTTTATTCATTCATGCATTTATGTACATACCAGAAGCTTAATATGTTATATATTGAGCTTCTAGGTTATATCTGTCCTTTGTGTAGGTCCTTTGCCCCTTTTCTAAAAAACTAAAATATCAGCACACTGCACATTATTCAACTTTGCATGCTTTCCATGTGGGGTTTGTCTTAAATTAACATATCTATCATCCCATATTGCATCGTCGGATGGGACGTTAATCCGTGGCCCCGTGTACAGGAGAGCCATACCCTGTGCACATTAAAGAACACGCTGGATGGCCTTGACGGGAGGCTACCATCTGTCTTCCAACAGCTGTTCCAGTGGGTCCCCTCCCCCAACCTTCTCTGAGCCTTCCGGGTCCATGTGACCTGGCAATTTAGCCCACTGTGTGCAAAAAAGTGCTGCTCAGAGGTAAAACATCATCATCAACCTCAAGCAGCCATGGGCTACGGAGGTCCAACCAGACCGTGCAATTTAGTTCTCCAAGCAAGTCTATCCTGAGCTACATCTACTGCATCTGGCCACTGCACACCAATTTTAACAAGGTCCTGTTTGACATTGTCTGCCCACCGCATCCTAGGTCTCCCCTTCTTTCTGAGGCCTTTAGGCACACTGTTCATAACCCTATTCGCCAATCTATAATTATTCATACGGGCAACATGGCCAAACCAATGGAGTCTCTCTCTGCACAATATGCTGCTTAAAGGAAGTTGCAAACTCCTTTGCCTAACCTCATCATTAGTTACAAAGTTGAACCACCTAATGCCCAAGATATTGCGTAAGCATCTAGAATCAAAAGCATCTAGTTTCCTGTTATCTTGTTTACAAAGAGTCCAAGTTTCACTACCATAACTAACCCTAGAAAGAACCAAACTATTATACAGTCTAATTTTAGTCTTTAGGTGTATACGCCTATTTCTCCACACTCTCCATAGATTCTTAAAAGTCCCGGCAGCAATCCCTATTCGTCTGTTAATCTCATGCCGCACATCACCATTATCTGTTACATAGCTCCCAAGGTAATTAAACTGTGACACCTGCTCAAGACGGCAACCATTCAGATTAACTGAATCACAGCCTGCCTGACCAATTTTCATCACTTTAGTTTTCTCTCTGTTTATAACCAAACCTACTCTACTACCAGTCTCATCAACAGCTCGAATGAAAGAGTTCATCTCATCAACATTATTTGCCAAAAGGGCTAAACCATCAGCATAATCTAAATCAGAAATTTTCGTATCTCCAGCCCATTTAAGGCCAAAATCTTTCCCTTGAAGTGAATTTCGCATAACATAATCAATAACCAAACTAAAGAGAAAAAGGGACAAAATGCACCCTTGTCGAACACCAGAAGTAATGCTAAACCAATTGCTACAAGCCTTACCAACTCTCACACACGACTCAGTGTTATTATAGAGAGCTTTCATTATGTTAACTAACTTGGCTGAAAATAGTTTAAATTCAGCAGCAATAGATGGCATGTATAACACACATGACAGAATTTTCTTCATTTCAACCACACTTTAGCAGCATATGTATTAAGAAATGGGAAAAATTAAATTTTCCACAAATTAAAGAGACCATTGATTTGTCTTAGCTCTCTTTTGTTGCACAGTAAATTTATAATTAATTGACTAATTCATTGGAGGTGGGGACATTTTGGAACTGAAATTTTTTAAACATTTTGTGGATGGCAGTGTTTTTAATGATATCTTGGGAAAATTTAGGTTATTTTTGTTATGGCAGTTTTCTGTTATTAATATTGACTTAAAATGTATGCTAAAATATAAAGTTTTGATGATTTAAAATGTTGCTATTTAACTTAATGTAGGAATTTTTTTTTTTCCTCTTTCATGTTAGCTTGTCATATAACCCTGCTGAAAATGCTGTACTACTCAGCACTCGTACAAGCAATGTTGATAATAGCACTTATGATTTATATATGGTGCCTAAAGATTTAGATACTCAGAATCCTGATGCCCCTGACTGTAAGAGATCATCAGGATTGACTGCAGTATGGATAGCAAGAAATCGCTTTGCTGTATTGGACCGAACACACACAGTAAGTTTTGATTTATGGTTACTCTTAATTTTTTGTTAGAAGTTTAGCCATTGCCTCACATTATTTTTGTCAATACAAATTATGATGCAAATTGTGCAAGACAATGGCTATATTATCTGTAAATAAAATTTAATTTGCATTTAATTTGGAAATATACAAACCTCTAGCAAAAAAATTAGACAACTGGCTAATATCAGGTGGGCTATTCTTTTTGATTGCAACTGCCTTTCATTGAACTATTTACTGCTGAAATTGACCATAAACATCTGATGTGGTATGTGACCATTCTTCCATCAGTATATTGCTTAGGTGCACAGCATTTCCAGTTTGGATAATACTCTTTAATAGATGCATACCTCTCCAGATGATCCTAGAAAGGATTAGATTTCAATTGGGGAATGAGTTAGGCATGTGAGAATGTTCTTTGAACTATTCCAGCATTATTCAAGGCCTTAATGGACTTTAGCATTATTACCTGAAAGAGTCCATCATCTTCTGGGTAAAAGTAACAATGTGAGTACACTTGATGGGTAATGGTGTTAAGATACTGTAGCATTCATTTGTCCCTCAAGGATAATGGGAGGAGTAATCCCTTTTGCTCTCAACATCCTCCATACCACTGTACTACAAACATTAGACTGGACTGTGCTCACTAGGTGTTGGAAGAGTCATGTCTTCATGCTGAAGCCTTTGATTTAGCATGAAGACATGACTCTTCCAACACTTAGTGAGCACAGTCCTTAGTCCACATAGTCTTAGTGTAATGTGATTGCTGCTTTTGAGCTCACATCCTATTGAACAGCATAATCATGCATTAAATTCTTTTTTTTTTGCATTCAGCTATCAAAATTTTAGGAATTAAAAAAAAAAGAACTATGTGCTGACAGGATAGTGCATAGGATTGGACTTTTGAATAGAAAGCTGAATTCACCAAAACTTCTGAAAGAATGAACAGTAATAGCAAGAAAAGTTAATTCATGCACAAGAACTGTAAGAAATTGTATTACAGGTTTAAAAATCTCATCAAAATCTTTATTGATGATTTCAGTGGAAGAGATGATTACAAATGGACAAAAAGCATATGTTGAGGACTGAAAAAGTAATTTTTAGAGATGAAAGTAAATTTTTCTTTGCTGAAATTATAGTAGTGTCCACACAGGAAGACTGTCTCATGTGGTATTCAGTCCTCAGTGTCTTAAAGTTACTGGGAAACATCCAACCCAAGTCACAGTATGGGGCTGCATGATTTTATTGGATATATTGAAAAACTTATATCATAAAACAAAGACTGAAAGCTAAAGACTACATAAAAAATACTGAAAGCAAAATTATTGCCAAGAGACAGAAATCCTTTTTGCAGATGAACCTGAATTTTTCATAATGAAAACCCTCCTTGTCACTGTACAAAAGTTGTTCAGAAGGATTTAACAGATAGCATTAAAAGGTTACATTGACCTGGACAGACTCCATACCTTACTTCTGTTGAGAACTTATGATACAAAATTAGTTATGAAATTTCCAGAAAGAGGAAAACTTACACAAATTACTAAACTGTTAACAATAATAAGAACAAAATAAGCTGCTTATTGTTATGTGTGCCATATTACAATTTATACTTGCTCAGGTGAAGGTAATTAAATCTAAAAAACTGTTATAAATACCAGAAAATTAAAAACAGTTTTGAAATCTGCATGGAAAAGTGATTTAGAATGAATAACATAGTTTGATAATTTCATGACTAGAAATCAGTGGGAAGAAGAGTTACTGCAAAAACACATATTTGGGACTTTTTCCACCATTGTAATTTCATTGCTATATTGCTTCATAATGCAACAATGATTCTAAACTTTTTTATTTTTATCTTATTTTCAAAGAAAATGAGATAATAGTTTTTCTTTGTCATCTGTCTGTCTGTAGACATTAAACTTTTTTGTTTATAGAGATAAATTAATTTTTTTTTGTTGGTTAGGTATTGATGAAATATCATATGCACTTTCCAAATCTCCCTAAAGCTATAATTGTGCCCTCTAATTGGTGAAAAAGTTGAAAATTCCAAATTTACAAATGAATATTGCAAATGATGTATTTATGCTAGAAATTTGAAATTTTGCTAGTGGAATGTGAATGTCACAAAGTTTCCTTTGCCATCAATGAGTTTATCCCTTAGGCCCAGAGGGGGTAGAAAAACACATCTTTTTAGTTTTAGCTGATAATTGTTTGCTTTTAGAGATAAATGGAAAATTCTTTTTGGGTTAGATAGGAATTGATGAAATATTATAAATTCATACTTTTTAAATCTTCTGAAAACTATAATTGTGCCCTCTAACAATGGAAAAATTGACAAATTCAAAAATTTTAAACAAATATTGCAGATGTATTTAAGCTAAAAATTTTAAATTTTGGTGGTGGAATGTGAACATCATGAAGTTTTCATTGGCATCAATCAATTGGCTTCTTAGGCCTAGGGTTGGCAGAAAACAACTTTTTTTGTTTTAAAAGATAATTGTTTTTAGAGATAAATTAAAAAAAAATAGGTATTGATGAAATGTTATGATTTGTACTTTCCCAATATCCCAAAGGCTCTGATTGTGCACCTTCTAATGGTGGAAGTTTTTAAAAATTCCAAAATCTTAATATTGCAAATGATATACTTATGCTAGAAATTAGAAATTTTGGTAGTGGAATATGAAGGTTACCAAGTTTTTATTGACAACAATAAAGTGATAATTGGAAAATTCATTTACTTGGATTGGTACTAATGAAATATTTATTATAATTTACATTTTTTAAACACTTCAGTAATTTTAATTCACATTATTAGAGAAGCAAACTAGAGCATAGAAACAGCAAAACTAGTAGCGACTTTTGCAAATGATTTGTAGATAACAGAAATTAGAAATTTTGGTGGTAGCTTTTCAAGAGATATTCCATTGACAATAATAATGCACCCACTTTTCTCAGAGGGATGTGGTAAATGCAACTTTTTTAAATTTAAGAAATAAAAGATAAATTCTTTTTATGTTGTATAATTGCTATTGTTATATCATCCTTAAAATAAATTGAACATCTCTTTTCTCACCTACATAAAAATTAATATATTCAAAACTTTATTTCTATGAACATAAATAATAAACTCAATAGCAAATTATAAATTGAAACATTACTAAATTCCAACATAATTAAATATTTTATTGTTCAGATTTTTGCATCACCATAATATTCATATGTAATTTTTGTTCTATATGTAACTGCATTACAGCTAATCGTGACTTGAATATGTGAACACACACATATTTTCTTCTCAATGTCATAAATAACTCTGAGCAGTGCAGTCACAGTTTTGTCTTTCAGTGGGCTAAAAGTTTAAATTATAGTCCTTCAGTAATAGAAGTTTTAATTTTTATCCTTGTGCAGTCTTTTTGTTATCAAAATAAATGATTTTTTAGATATCCAACAAATTGTTTTTTTTTTTTTTGCTATTGTTAATTTTAGCAAGTGGAATATTTATTTCTTTGAATTTAGCTTGTTGTGAAGAATATGAAAAATGAAGTTACTAGAAAAGTGCAAGCACCAAACTGTGATGAAATCTTCTATGCTGGCACAGGAATGCTATTGCTGAGAGACTCTGAAGGATTAGTTCTTTTTGATGTTCAACAAAATAGGTTGAGTACAAATTTTGTTATTTTATAAACATTGCAATCAGATTATATGCAAGTGTTTTCTTTAATTCTAAAATTGTTTCTCTCTTGCATTTCAGGTTATTAGCTTCAGTAAAAGCTGCCAAAGTAAAGTATGTAATCTGGAGTAGTGATATGAACCATGTGGCTTTCCTTAGTAAACATACTATCACCATATGTAATCGGCGAATGGATGTATTATGTACAATACAAGAGAATACCAGAGCCAAAAGTGGAGCTTGGGATGATAATAATGTTTTTATCTATACCACTTCAAATCACATCAAGTATGCTTTAACAAATGGGTAAGTAAACTCTTATAATACAGATTAAAAATGATGCAAATGTTGGAAGTACATATGTCTCACTAGGTACATCATGATTTAGTATCTTTATTACAACATCTTTAAGTTGTATTGCTAAACACTAGATATTTTGCAAAAGATACAAAACTTTTTTATGAGAAATCATAAAGTTATGAGAATCATAAGTTCTTTATAAAACTTTCTTCAATGATTCATTAGCATCAGGGAACTAGATATAGTT
The DNA here is from genome assembly GCA_038380435.1 of Ryuthela nishihirai. Taxonomy (NCBI): domain Eukaryota; kingdom Metazoa; phylum Arthropoda; class Arachnida; order Araneae; family Heptathelidae; genus Ryuthela; species Ryuthela nishihirai. Next base: position 63,339,329 of record JAWZYU010000019.1, on the reverse strand, counting down.
TTAGATATTCAACTTGTTGAAGTTGTCACTCAAAATAACATAATATGCTATGAGAAAGGACATTCACTGCCATTTTCAGTATCACTCTGGAACTGGTTGTGTTGGAAATTCAGGTGTTTGCTGCAGTAGAATATTACTAATAGGAGCATATTTTATATAGCTTATATGCAGTAGCAACATGGAACTTATTAGGGTTATATAAACAGGTGGGTAGGTGGTAGGAACTCAGAAACCATGCTAGGTGGAACTTGGAAAGCTAATGGGCTTCTTTGTCATCAGAATTCATGGACCTTTTCAGCACCAGCAAACTACCATCTCAGACACAGTGTTGGCATTTCTGGTCCTAAATTAGAGATGGGTTGTGTTGGTTTACTTCTGAACAGCACTTTTTTGCACACAACAAGCTAAATGGCCAGGTCACAAGGACCCTGAGGGCTCAGAGAAGGGGGAAGGGGACCCACTGAAGAGCTGTTAGGAGACAGATGGTTGCCTCCCACCAAGGCCATTCCAGCATGTTCTTTAATGTGCAAGGGGGCACTGCTTAACATCCCATCCAACAGACAACTGCCTTTCCAAGCCCATCAGTGTACCTTATTGACTGAGGACAAGGAGTTTGTGGAGATAAATATGAACGCTGCTCCAGGTGGGACTCGAACCTGAGAACTGCAGATTAGGAGCCTGATATGCTACTGACTAAGGCATCCTCACCCAATCCTAAATTGAATAAGTTTCTAGATTTTGAGTACCTACAGTATCTCCTGATCTACCAGCTGCTATAAAGTAACTTGCATATCCACTCAGTTGGGGCTCTGACAACTTGCAAATAAGTGAAGCATAGTAATAGATTTTCCTTTAACAGAAGCCCACCAATGCAATATGTCCAGTATCCAAAATTAAAACGAGCCAGTAGAAAGTCGTACAGTGAAACTAGCCAATTTCAAAACCCTGTTAAATTAACCACTCTCGGCAGGGGTGTACAAAAAAAGTAAATGTCCAGGTCAGCAATCCAAATGATGTGAATTGTAGCACTCCAAGTTGTAATCTGATGTTCACAGATTTGAGTACCTATTATTGTGTTACCTATTGTACCTATTGTACAGATTTGAGTACCTATAGTGATTTTTCTCCACTAAATCCTGCCCATGGTAAGAATTGTGGCACCAATGGGCTTAGAAAGGGTAATGCTTGTCAGATGAGACATCAAGTTGTGTACCTATGTGCTAGAGAGTCATGCAGATTAAGGAATAAGCTGCATGGCCTTGATAGGATGCTTAATCTCTTGTCTAACACTTGTCCATTGTGTCACCTATCCAACTCTGAGCCTTTGAGTCTTCTGACCTGGCCATTTAGCCCATTAGCTGTGCACAGAAGCACTACTCCCAACCCAATAGAGGCTAGATTCATTTCAATCAGAACATATGCTTCCCTTGCATCCCAGTTATTGTTTCCTTTTTTTTTTTGGTTTCATAAGTTGAAAATTTGAATGGCATCATACAAAATAAAGTCTTTATTGCTAAGGTAAATATGCTATTAATTCTTTTACTGGTATCGTATACAATAAATTCCTTAAATACCAATATTGAATGTATCTGAAGCATATATATATATCCATAATTTCTAACTTGTGACTACTGTCATGGTTTCACATGCATTTTTCAATTCTGGTCCCTTGAAAACTGGGGGGGGGGGGCAGGGCGGGCTCAGTTAGTAGCATGCCAGGCTCATAACCTGCAATCCCAGGTTCGAATCCTGCCTGGGTCAATGTTGAGATTTATCTCTGCAAAACTCCCCGCCCTGTCCTCAATCAGTAGGGGACACCAATGGGCTTGGAAAGGCTGCTGTCCTTGGATGGATATTAAATGGATGGGCACATAAAAGTGTATGTTAAAGGAACACACTGGATGGCCTTGATGGGAAGATACCATCTGTCTCCCAACAACTTTCCAGTGGGTCCCATCCCTCAAACTTTCTATGAGCCCTCAGAGTCCTTGTTACCTAACCATTTAACCCATTGTGTGCAAAAAAAGTTGTTCAGAGGTAAAATAATCCAACCCAACCCATGAAAAATGTATGTATGACTAATGTATGTATAAGTACTCTTCCAGTACATAAAGCAAAGGATTAGGATTAATTGTAGTGGCATTAACCATGTAACTTTTCTTCATAATCACCATATTTGAGTTGTTAAATAAATATATTATGTACCACCTGCACCGATTTTTTCAAGGCAGAACTTTGTTTTCCTCTAGCCTGTATAAACTTCTAGACTTACTAGCTATTGCAATAGGTGTATTAATAAATATCATATTTTTATTGGTAGTTTTTTAAAATCTAATTTAGGTATGATATAAATTTCAGTTTTATCAGTACCCTCTCTTTATTTGGAGATGTATTCTGTATACCAGGAAATTTCTGTTTGGTAAGCATACCAGATAATGTCTTTTAGAAAAACACCTAGCATCAAGGTAATGGTGCTTACAATAAACCACATTATATGTTGTTATATGTATAAGAAGCACCCCTGGCTTGATCATCAAATTGAAAATGACTTATTTGCATTCTTCCTCCACTATGTTATATATAAGGTGCATTCATATGAAAAAGTACCAAGCCATGTCAATCCTTTATTTCATCAGAAACGTGTACATAGTCACCATATTTCTGAATATGCTTATCCACCTTGAGATCAGATACTGAATCCATCCCTCTAGAACATATGGTCCTGGGAATAGAACTATTCTGTCACTACTGTTCTCACATTGCCACCCTTTAGTGCTTTTTTTCAAAGATTGAAGACATGAAATTCTCATTGGGATAAGTTGGGGTTATATGGAAGATGGTTTAGCACCTCCCAACAGAATTGTTGCAGACCAATTGTCATTCTTGTGGCATGAGAGCAGGTGTTATGAAGCAACACAACCCCATTGGTTAGCATGCCTGGCCATTTGTTCTTAATGGCTGTCCTTAAATGTTTATCATACCATGTCAGGTGTTGCAGTGACAGGCCCATCCACAAGCTCCTCTGTTCCAGTGTCATTTTGGCACCCATTCCGTGCACACCTTCCTGTAATGCAGGTGCACATCCATAATCTTGCACACGAATCCGACTGAAAACCATCCATCTCACATAGGGTTCAAATGTCATCCATTGGTTTTTGCAAACATGGGCAGCAATCTTTGGATTGGATTGTTTTACCTCTGAGTGGCACTTTTTTGCACACCATGGGCTAAATGGCCAGGCCACAAGGACCCCGAAGGCTCAGAGAAGGTTGGGGGAGGGGACCCACTGGAACAGCTGTTGGGAGACAGATGGTAGCCTCCCGTCAAGGCCATCCAGCGTGTTCTTTAACGTGCACTGGGTATGGCTCTCCCGCACACGGGGCCACGGCTTAATGTTCCATCCGACGGACGGCGGCCTTTTCAAGCCCATTGGTGTCCCCTACTGACCGTGGGCAGAGCGGGGAAATTTTGCGGAGATAAATCTCAACGCTGACCCAGCTGGGACTCGAACCTGGGAACTACAGATTACGAGCCTGGCGTGCTACCGACTGAGCCACCCCCGCCCCTAGCAATCTTTGGAATCTGTTCATTGATTGCTCATTTGTAACTGTTCATGTAACTTGGACTGACTGTGTATCATCCTAAAAACTTTTCCTGCCTTCTTCAAAGCATTTATGGCATTATTTGATGTCCTTGTGGGAAACAGTGTTCACCATAGACCACCGATATGTGTTCATGAATTCTTACAGATTGCATTCATTCTGCACACAGAAACTGAATAATGGCACATTGTCTCCATTTGTAATGCCATTGTCGTACATTCTTGCACAGCTTGGATGCCACCACTGACTGTGCATGTGCTTGAGATGTGCTACGTTTTTCAGATGGGTCGCAGCACCACCACCTGTGCACAGTGCAGTTGCACACTTTTGTTACATGTGCCCCTTTGGATGGAAACCCATCAGTACCTTTTCTTATGAATGTACCTTATACTTCAGAAATATAGAATGAATGCTACATATTATGCTAATGAAATAGCCTGCATTTTATGGCAGCCTTGGTTTCAGCAGTTTTCTGGAGTTCAATATTTAAATCAAGTGTTCCCTGGAATATTATTCTTTGGACTTGGTATATTTTTAAAGGAACTACACTACATACTTACTTTGATGCTATTAAGTCTCTGTAAGAACTCGTTCAATTAAAATTTACTTGTGTCTGCTCAAACTTCCTACTTTTGAACTTTTTGTGATAATTCTGTTTTCTTCTGTAAAACAAATATAACTTTAATAGGTGCTTAACTCATACATTAGTATGTTTAAATAGTGTTTAGTGTTTTATTAAGTATATAGTTATCATTTTTAGCATTATCAAGATATTGTCAAACCAATATCTGTTAACTGAAAGCTAACTTTTTGTTATTTCAGCAAGTGAACTGTTACTTATTTACTTTGCATAATACAACATATATGATACCATTAATGCATAAGATTTTATTTATTTTTATGACATTGTTTTAATGAAATTTGAAGTCTATGGATTTTTATCTGAAAAAAGTTTGTAATTTTTATTAAAATGTTTTACAGATTGCAATTGCTGTTGCTTTGCTTTATAATAATTTCCACATTGTATTCCACATTGCTTCTACATTGTAAGATAGATTTATTTGTGAAATAATAGAGCTGTTTGTTCATAACATTTTGGTTAAAATTTCCAAAACATATCACTCTTCTTTGTTAAATCCCTAAAATGTTGTCTTGCAGTTAGAATTTTTTTTTTAATTTGTTGTTACCTAAATTAAGATAGATGGCAAGGTTAAAAGTTTCTTTTGCTATTTCTTTTTCATTCTAAAAAACAAAACTCTGAGTTAATATATAATAATAACTCAGTGATAATTTCATAATATGCAGATAAGACACTTTTCCACTGTTGTTATAGTGGTAGTCAGTCATCCTGATATACTGTGGATGAAATAAGTTCATAGTCAAACTTGAATCTTTTAATGTTCTTAAAGTTCCAGCATTTCATGCACAAAGATGTCAGATTCTACAACAAGTGGAATATAATTAATGAACAGTATGCTCTCACTGTGATAAACTGTAACTCACCATTGATTCGGGATGTTTAGTAATAATTATTGTGATTATATGTATATTAAAACACTCTTAGTTACATGTTTATAATTTATTTATACCCTTAGGGACCATGGCATTATCCGAACTTTGGATGTACCAATATATATTACAAGAGTAAAAGATTCTAATGTGTACTGCTTAGACAGGGAATGTCGACCAAGGGTTCTAAATATTGATCCCACAGAATACAGATTCAAATTAGCTCTTGTCAACAGGAAATATGAAGAAGTAAGAACCTAATTTCTACATAATTTTTACATTTCTTTATGTTTCATATACACTGAGATGCCAGTTTATTAGGTACATCTACCTAGTAATGTGTTGTGCCTCCTTTGGCCTTCAGAACAACCCAAATTCATTGGGGCATGGAACTTACAAGATGCTGGATGTATTGTGCAGGAGTGTTGTACCATGCAGAAATGATTGTGTTGTGCAGCTGCTAATTGTGCAGTTGCTGTACATTGGATGGTGGCACAGTCTTGCTGTGAACACCCTTACCACTTCATCCCAAAGATGCTCAAATAGAGTTTAGATCTGGGGACTGTGCAGGCCACTGAAGCAAGGATAACTTCTTGGCATTTTCCTGGAACCATTTGGTGATGATAAATGCCTTGTGAGCAGGTTTATTATCATTCTGAACTTGTCCACCCAAGTGAGGATCAACTGTAGCCATGAACCTGGTCACCAATGATGTTCAAATATGCTGTGGTGTTCAGATATCCTTTGATGAGCCTCAGGGAGCCTAATGTGTGCCAGAAAAACATTCCCCACACCATTGGCCTGTACTGTTGAGACCAGACAAGATGGCTCCATGACCTCATGTTGCTTGCACCAAATTCTGATCCATCAGCATGATGCAAAAGAACCTTGATTCATTTGACCAGGCTACTTTTTTCCGAAAAGGTAATCTGGATTGTTGAGGACTGGATGTAATATAATCCAGTCCTCAACAGTCCAGTGTTGATGCTCCTGCACCCACTGTAGACACACTTTCATGTTCTTTGCTGACAATATCAGCACTCGATATGGTTGGTAGATGTTGTAACTCATTTATGACAAGGTCCAATATGTGGTGCTTTCTTAGATGACCTTCTGCACACCATGTTTAATTCTGCTGCGATTTGCCTGGTTTTGGCCCATGTGTTTGCTTGCTTGATTCTTGTGAGTGTCCTTTGACCCCTCTCTCCACCAGCCGTTTTCATCCACAGGATTGCTGATCCACTAGTATTTTGCTTTTCACACCATTCTCAGTAAAAACCCTTGAAATTATGCTTGAAAAACTCAGGAGGATGTCCATTTGGGAGATGCTAGAACTGGCATGCCTAACACTAGTTATCATGCTATATTCAAAGTCACTCAGGTTGCTTGTTTGGCCAATTCTGATGCTCAATCCAACTCTGATGCTCAAAGAGCTGGTATTTCTGTATTGGACACTGCAGTCACGTGAGTTTTATGCGTTGGAATGAACCAATTATGTGACTAGGGGTGGTGTACCTAATAAACTGGCATCTCAGTGTGTATCAGTTTGTCTTGCAGAAAGCGTAGCTTCAACTTTTTCAGGATTTATTTATGTTTTATCAGGAATTATTAATGTGCAAATTAATCATCTAAAATGTTTCATCATTGTTGTAATTAATAAATTAAAAATGGTTTAAAAATGATCATATTGTATGCTGTAGAAACCAAGATTTAATAACATACAAGGCAGAGAGCAAGCTGTACAGATTATAAGGACATTATATAAATGCAGTGTTTAACATTGTGGTTTAGAGTCTTTATAGGTGGCAATAATATGTTAGAAATAAATTCCATCTGTTTTAGCATGATGTGAGCTACACATATAGGTGTTTCCAGTTCAATTTGCAACCAATCCAGTTCATTTTGCAGTGGAATATCTTTTACCAAAGTCGAATACTACATTAACATAACTTCATGATGAGCAAATGATACTGCTACTTTCAGTTGCAAGAATCCTTATTATGTCAATTGTAAAATTAAATTTTAATTTAAAAAAATTGTTAATTGGCTCTGGACATTTTAAGAGTTAAATTGAATCTCACAAAAAGTTATAACTGACTGATTAAAACAGTATAGTTATATATTCTGGAAGTACAACTGGAAAAATGTATGATAGGACTTGACACTGTGAAGGGAGCCATCCCTCATGCTAGATGCTAGATATAGATTTAGAGAATTTGTGGTTTGTAGCAATAGCATTCTCTTCAAAATTTCCTTTGCACCATGATTCATAACATTGTGAAGGGAAAACATGTCTGTAATAGCTCACTCCACTTTCAAATTCATCAGCATAAGATGCAAGAGAGTGCTATCAGTAATCAGTACTGTTTTTGGCAGGCACCTTTATTTTTCAAGAGATTTTGAACTTGAGATGGTATGGTGAGTTGGAAGATTGGTAGCCTTTATCATTTCTTAGTGGGTTTTGCAACCTCTCTGAAGTGTTATGAAAGTTTTAATTTCTGATAAACATGCAATTTTGTCCAAAGGAATTTGTGTAAGATGGATGCATTTAGATCAAGTGGAATGTTATACATAGACCTTATTACATGCAAGAAGGCAAAAAAAAATGTAATTTTCTTTAAAAAAGTATGCTGTTTTAAAATTTCTATAATTTTTTTTTTTTTACATATGTAACATGGGCATATATACATATAATTAACTTAAAGTAACAAATCATATTTTAGGAAAAGTACCTTTTAGTGTTCCTATATACTTTTAGTAATTTTTGCTACTGGTAGTGTGAAGTTCCCTTTTTTTTAGTTATATTTAAGTGGATGTATTTAACAGAAATATGCATGATTTGCAGGTCCTTCACATGGTTAGGAATGCCAAATTAGTAGGCCAATCTATCATTGCCTACTTACAGAAAAAAGGCTATCCAGAAGTTGCATTGCATTTTGTAAAAGATGAAAAGACTCGGTTTGCATTGGCTTTAGAGTGTGGAAATATTGAGGTAAGAATAATTGACAAGTTGCGATTCAGTTAGGAATTGTTCTTTTTTTTAGGTTTAATGAATTTCTAGTGTACTGTTATTAAACCCAATGATAGTTTATTAGTATTGTGCAAATTAAAATTGATGCATCAGTACCATGATTTTGCAGAACTTGTAACAGTTTTTAATATTTTTGGCAAACTCATAAATAAAAGGAAATGTATGCTGATATTTATTCCAATTCTCATTCAAAACACTAAATTAGTACTTAGTATTGAACAAAAAGAGAAATAATCGCAGTCTAATATGTGAACATTAAAATTTAATTCTCTATAACACTGTAAAAAGTTAAAAGCACTTCATTTAACTCACAGTGGTACTTTAATCGATTACAACATTTAAACCTTAATATACCAGCATATAGTTACAAACAAAATTGAAATATGGTAAAAGTTCATTACAATGAGCATTGATATTGCAAGAAATACCTTTTAGAATAAAATTCTTTAAAGGTCCTAACAATTATGTATGCTTACTTATGTTATTTAAGTTCCATATAACAAGCTATATTTAAAGATAAATATAGCCTAATGCTATGTTAAAATATCCACAGCAACAAGTTGTAGACTGGCCATATAATGTAGCATAACTATGAAAAAAAATCAACATTTATCAATCAGCCAAAAGATCGCTAATTTCTGAAAATAAATTCTGAGATGAAAAAACTAAGATTTAAATATAAAAAAAAAATACTAACTTTATAAAGGATATACAATATGCTGGGCCAAAACTGTAAAAAACACTTATAGCACATGGAAAGGAGATAACATATGTCAGCCATCTGTGTCTTGTTTGCCTCAGTGAAGGAGAATTAATTAAATGCAGCTGCAACCATGTGTTTACTTCCAGTTTCGATTTTAAGAGTGGGAAAGATGCATAGAATGCTGGGGAAAATGATAAAAATAACTTGGGAATACTGAAATAGGTTTATGACAGAAAAGAGTGAAACGGGGAAAAAAAAGGCAATATGTACTTATTACTTCCAAAATCTATCCTTTTTAAAAATAGTTTTTTTTTTTGTTAATTTTTATGAGATTTTCGAAAATTTAAGGAAAAATTTGTTGATAATAGTTCAAATCAAACTTGTGAGCTTAAATTAGAAGGTTTGCTTCAGCAAATAGGAACGTTAACAAGCAAATTGGCAATACCATTTAGTGCTTCTAAGAAATGGCAATCAGATGACCTATAAAATTATTTATATTGTAGTTTAATAAAATATGCATCAAATTAAAAAACAAAATATTATTTTTGAAGCCTGAATTATATATTTTTATAAGATATATATATATAAAAAATTACAACAGCAATTTTAATTTTTAAGAAATAGATTTTTTTTTGTTGTACTAAAAACGAATACATGTCCTTTTCCTCTCAATTCAGATTCTCAGAACGTATATAGATGACATGAACACTGGAAGGTTTAATAAATACAGTTTGATGCAATGGTTGATGTATTACAGTAAGAAAACCTTTCCTTAACATGTAAATTCAAGATATATAAAATACAAGTTCTTGTTATCTCATATATATGGTATTTAGGTAATTTTATTATTTTTGATTTGCTTTAAGGTTGCTCTTGATGCTGCAAGGATACTGGATGACAAAGCATGTTGGGAAAAATTAGGAGAAGCTGCCCTTTTGCAAGGAAACCACCAAGTGAGAATTTATTTTTCATCTCTATAATGAGCTACATAGATATGCAGTATATAGTACTAAGGGAAAGTATAAAGTCCTGTGTTACTCCATAACTGTTACAAGTCTTGGTTTTTCAGTGTTGCAAATGTTATACAACGAGGGAGTTAAATATTGATATTTGTGCAATTTTACATCCATTGTGTTGTTGGAATTCAGAAACATTCCTCCAATTTCTTTATAAAAAAGCATAAACTGCTTTAAATTAATGCCAGGTTCTTATCACATGAAAATATTATTACCCATCTACATTAACTTTGTAAGCTGAACAAAAACCTGCTTCAAAGGCTGGATCTGAAATATATAAGATCATAAGTTGCAACATTTTCCTGTTTTAAGGATTAATACAAATGCCAGTAAAATTGCTGCAAATTCTTTTTAGAAAAATAAATTTTCATTGTAAAATTTTATTGTTTTAAGCAATAAATACTGCTTGATTTATATTGCATTTATACAAATAAAACATTTTTGATTTGCATGAGTGAAATGTCTAATGCTGTAGTTTTTGCAGTGATTTTTGTTGTATCTTTTATTTACAGAAGTAAATGCCACAGTTATCTATTTAATTTAATGCATAAAAATTATTTAGGCTTTGTTTCTGAAATGGCTAAAAAAAATTCTTTTATGTTATATACATTTCTTTTATATTGTTATAAGTTGTTCACTAATTTACAATTTCTTCTGTTTTTCTTCAATTTAAGTGCTTAATGAATATAAAATGTTTGCAACTATGGAGAGAGAATTTATCTTTTTAATATACATAAAGGTCAAATTTTAATATAAGTATATTTAACTTTTCACTTCATATTTATTCATTTTTGTTTTAGGTTGTTGAAATGGCATATCAGAGGACCAAAAACTTTGATAAGTTATCTTTCTTGTATTTAATAACTGGTAATTTAGAAAAACTGCGTAAAATGATGAAAATTGCTGAGATAAGAAAAGATACAAGTGGACAGTTTCAAAATGCACTTTATTTAGGTGATGTTGCAGAAAGAGTGAAAATTCTAAAGGTAAAATCCATTTAAATTAAGTTTTTTTTACTAATGATTTTCAGTGTTTTAAAATTTGCTTTAGTATTTTGTAGGTTGCTAGTAGAATTCTTCTTAAAATGATATACTCAGTATCTCAGTGTTTCTACTCCCTTTATATATCGACTTATTGTAGCCTCCTTGGCAAAATATCTTAAATGTGTGTTATAACATGAGAGCTAAGTTGATAATATTATATCTAATTGTTACTTCCCACTAACTTTATTTTCCTCAATGCTTTTGTCATCTCCATCTTTTGTAATGTATCTAGAGCATTGCATTCTATTTCAATAACATTGTGGAATTGCTTTATGTATGTACATAAAGTAATATTCTGTTTAACACTGGGAATATATTCCTAGAAGTAGCAGCACTAACTGGATGATCATTATGTGGGGACATTTTAGTATAGTACTTATGGAGATGGTTTCCTGATATTAGTATTTGTTGCCTATTTTTAAAATATTAGAGTTTAATTGAGTTGCTGAAACAATTTGACAGACAGTAAGCATAACTTTATAAAATAAATAAAATGATCAAATTTTAATTATTTTTTAAATTACAAAATATGTATACCATGTTAGATTTACATATAGAAAGATGAATCAAGCTATGTCTCAATCTCCAACTTAACTGCCAGCCTTCTTGAAGAAACACCAAGAGTGTCTTGCTTTGTCTGAAGCTTTGTTTCCTGAAATATCTTTCTAGCAATATATCACATCAAGAACACCTCTCTTAAATGTTCAAAATTTGTCATTTGCATTTATATCCATGACATCATTAACCTTATTCATGAACTCTGTTCATAATTGTGGTTAATTTTCTTTCCATTACATTAGTATCACTTGTTAATTCTCTACAGAGGAATTTTGTTCCAGTATACACCTGCATTTTTCCTTTCATATCATTCCACAGCCAATGCCCAACTCACTCTAAACTGCCATGGAAAGTTTGAAAACTTGGTTTGGCCACAGATAAGCAGTCCAGTTTTTATTTCACTTATTCTGACTATGCTTGCTTCATGACAGACAAAGCTTGGACCCTCCCTCACCAATCGAAGGCATAGAAGTGATGGGGATAGTGCAAAAACTTCAAGATGTTGAGCCTCTTAGGAAAAAAATTAAATAATAAATAGCACTAACTAGCATCAAGAAGACCCCTCAAGCAGCTGCTTGCCACAGAGGTCTGATAGGAGCATGTCAGTTTATAAACCATAGTCGAAGGTCTATGAGGATGGCGAGATCTCAGCAGAAAAATAACAAACATCAATTACAAGAGACAAAATTATACAACAATCAAAATTAAGAGAGATGATCCATAGGCAGTGAAAAGCATGTATTTGAAGCCCTTAACAGTATTAGTGCATACCATTCAACTAATGTGAATAATTTTTTAAAGGGAAAAAGGGTACATGCCCATACAAAGAATGGTGATAACCTAGAAGCTTTACCTAGCTTCCCATACAACATGCAAACATACACCGATCAGCCAATGCCAAAAAACCCACCTGTGTTATGCAAAGAAGCGCACATGTCGCCAATCAGTGTCATGTGCCCAGGTCTCGAATGATATATAAATACCTGAGTCAGAGCTCTTGCAAGGCAGTATTTCACCTCATCTCAACATGGGAAAAGCAAAGGATTTATCTGATTTTGACAAAGCCAGGTCGTTGTGGCAAGACACCTTGGTAAGACTCTCCTTGCTAAGTCATCTCCAAAACAGTGACACTAGTAGGCTGCTCATGCTACGCAGTAGTTAGTATCTGTCAAAGATGGTCCGAAACAAGCGACACTTCGAGCCGTTGACAAGGTGTGGGCTGGTCATGCCTCATTGATGCCAGAGGTCAGTGCAGGAAAAGATGAGATGTCTTTTTCACAGGAACAGGAGGGCTACTGTGGCTGACATTATCCATAATTTTAATTGTGGTAAAGAGCCCAATGTGTCTGAACACACAGTTCATCTTAAGCTCTTGGATATGGGTCTCCGCAGACGCAGACCCATTCTTGTGCCTATGCTCACAGCCATTCATCATCATCAACGCTTGCAGGGGGCACGTAATCATCGACATTGGACCATAGAAGACTGGAAGAGGGTCACACGGCCAGATGAATCTCGTTTTCTGTTACACCATGTGGATGGACGAGCTCTTGTGCGATGTTTACCCATGGAAACCTCATCTGGATGCACAGTGAAATAGATCCAGGCAGCTGGAGGGAGTGTGATGGTCTGGGCAATATTTTATTGGGGAACACTTGGACCAATTATCCCTGTAGAGCAAACTCTGACAGCTGTCACCTACCTGAACATGTGGCTGACCAAGTTACACCCCTTTATGGTGACTGTATTCCCTAGTGGAGATGGCATCTTTCAACAAGACAATACCCCATGTCAGGCTGCGAAGAAGGTTCAGGAATGGTTCCTAGAACATGATGAGGAATTCCATTTATTGCCATGGCCCCCAAATTCGCCAGACATAATTCTATTAAGCATTTGGGGTTTGAGTTGGAGAAATGGGTATGAGCAGCATCGCCCCAACCACATAATTTACAGATGCTGCGGGATCTTCTGTTGCAGTCATGGTACCAAATATCAAGTGGCACCTAACAACATTCTCACTGAATCTATGCCTCATCGGGTGAGAACTCTTTTGGCAGCAAGAGGAGGACGTACAACATATTAGGTAGGAGGTTTTAATGTTTTGGCTGATCAGTATATATGTAAGGACATACCTACTAGCTTAGCAGTCAGATGTGCTAACCATATACCCCATAAGGGCCTGTAAATGTTGCTAACTTCATGCAATGAGTCATGCCTTGTTGTTTATTATTTGAAAACTTATTTATTGTTTTTTTTTTAGAAAAATTTGTTTGAGCATTATAATGAATCAGCATTGTATGGGACAGCATTAAAGCAGGATATCACTACTGAATTTTTTGTCTTGTACTATGATGATTATGTAACAAACATTTGTTTTCAAAGTTGATGGATGCATTAAAGTAGAAATGTTATATTTATTCGTACTGATAGACAGATTCTTAAATGTTTGTAAGTTCATAGGTGTCGGGAAGGGGTGGGAGGAGCGAGATATTTGCCACCTCCCTGAATTTCTGTAAATTGTCAAATTTTATATTTTGGTATTAAATTGAAAGTTAGAGCCCAACAAATTCTCTCCTTGCAACAGTAAAAGGCTGATGTTTTTCAAGACCTATTTAATAAATGATAAACAGGATACTCCTCTCACTAACAAAATTCCTCTTTTGTTTATGGACTTGGTTGGTTGTTTTATCTCTGAGCAGCACTTTTTTGCACACCATGAGCTAAATGTCCAGGTCACATGGACCCTGAAGACTCAGAGAAGGTTGGGGTAGGGTACAGGGTATGGCTCTCCTGCACACAGGACCACAACTTAACATCCCATCCAATGGACGACAGCCTTTCCAAGCCCATCGGTGTCCCCTACTGACCGTGGGCAGGGAGGGGAATTTTGCAGAGATAAATCTCAACGCTGACCCAGCTAGGACTTGAACCTGGGAACTGCAGATTATGAGCCTGGCATGCTACCGACTGAGCCACCCCCACCCCATTGTTTATGGACTCTTTTTTGACTAATCCACTAGTGATTAACCATGCTTGTGCACGTATATTTGACTGATGATGTTAATGTGCATCACTGCAAATGTAATGACTTTACACTAATCAAAGATTAAATCTATTAAAAGATTTCAAGATGAAAAATTATACCGATGAATAGAATGTAAGTACACTCTGTAACATTGAAATTGCAGCATCCAGAAGCGGTAGGTAAATTTAACCAATATTCAGCTATGGAGCAGTGTGGGAAACAAGGGAGACATGATTAAGTTTTCAAAACAATTTTATTTCAGTAGGAGATACAACCACCACTATTAGCAATAAACTGAACAATGCACTGTGGCAGTGAATCATAGATATTTATGCTGTATCCTCTTGAATTAGTCCATTCTCCACATCTTTTCCACATGTAAACCCAGCGATCACTGGAACCCAAACAAAAGCAAGATTTTTCCCATGTTTTCAGAATGATGTAGTAATACTAGAAAAATGAAAAGTGTTTTTGAAGTGGTGAAGAAAGAATGGATAAGCAAGATTTTGTAAAGTTGAATTTCAGTGGCAGAATACTTCTGTAATGTCAGAGCAAGCACATTTGGAGAACAAAAATTGTGCATTTTAGGCTGGCCTCCCAAGTTTTTAGTTTTAGTGATACTAAGATACTGTCAGAACACTTATTCCTATTTTTTGTAATATTAAGAAACTAAGTGTAGAGGGAAAAATGTCTTGAGCCAGGTGTATAGGAACCCATAACCTCCTGATAACATATCAGGGGCTGTTGTCAGGAAGTTGTTGGTTGTATCCCATCTGGCTAAAGCCAGTTTTTGTTTTACATGTACTTGACTGGCTGTTGCCTTATAGAAGCTTACCACTAATTTCTGCCACACCTAGGTGACTTTTATCTTGATATTTATAACGTATTTATACATTTGTTTATTTTTGTCTACTTTATTCAATTTTATTGATTTAAATTTTTTGTATTTGTCTTTGTAGTGTATTTTTAAAAACTGGTTAAGGGTATCACAACTTTTATTATTTTTTGGACATTCATTTGGTGCATTATAGCCTTAGATTAATGCGCCATAAATCCTAAACAACCAACCAACCACTAATTTCTTAGTATTAAGCTTATAATTTATACTTGATTTAGTGTGGTTCATTGTACTGAATATGTATTTCTGTGATCAGTGTGCAAAACCAAGGATACTTTTGTTGTTTTTAGTGTCACTGATTTCTGCTGACTAACTGCATGTTATAATATTTGTAGCTATTATCAGTATAGAAAGTTTTATTGGTAGCTCACTGGACATCATGTTATCAGGAGGTTGTGGGTTTGTATCTCACTCTGCTCAAGATAATTTTTCCTGTATGCTTGACTGTTTTCAGTGGCTCTTAGCAAAGGTCAGTTTAATGCTAATGTGCAGTTGTTTTTATTTTGTCCTTAACAATTTAGAAAAAATAATTGCTGATTTGAGAAGGAAAAAAATTGAATACTACTACTACTATTTTACATGCAAGAATTTTCTCTGTGTGTGCAATGAATTACAATGAAATGTACAGATATTTATAAAGTGTTTTTATGAAAATTTAATGCATTTATTAAATAAAGGTAAAAGAGAACTAGGGAGAATTTCAGTTCAAATATTAGATATGCTTTAATATACAACTTTTATACATTCTTTTGTATCATTATTTTATCATCCAGACTTGTGGCCAAACATCTGTTGCATATCTGTGTGCTGTTACACATGAACTGGAAGAAGAAGCACAAGCATTGAAAACCATTTTAGAAGGAGCTAATTTACAACTTCCTCAACCAGATCCAAGTGCTGTGCTTCTCCAGCCACCTTGTCCTGTAATGCAATCTGAAGATAACTGGCCACTATTAAGTGTGTCTAAAGGCTTCTTTGATGGTGCCATGAGCAATAGAAAGACAGCTCTGGCAGCAGAACTCACAGATGATAATTTAATAGAAGGTAAGTTATTAGTTCGGATAACATTGGAAAATGCAAATGCAAAACTGTGAAATGTGCCTTTACTTGCATTCAGTAGTTTGTTTTTTTCTCAACTAAAAAGAAAACTAAGGAACTTCTGTTTATTTTATAATTATTTATATTTATTTGTAGAATTGCCATTAATCAGAAGTTGACAGTGGAAAAACAAGTGAAATGACTTTTTTGTCATTTTTAGGGCAGCAATTTCAATGGTTCTCAGTGTATTTGCTACAGGTGTGACAAATCTTTTGGGGGTTCCCTTTGGTCTATCATGCTGTTGGAGAGCTTGTTAGTCATTGCACATAGGAAGGCAGCCTGTTATAGGTGTTCAAAAAGTTCTTGACTTGCATTTGCAGAACAAAAACCATTGCATATATCTCAACAAAACTTTTTCTGTCCTTCAAAGTATTCCACTACAGCATCTGTGCAAAGTTGCAGATGTTTGCACCAATTCTGGAATAGTTGGTGGTAACCCTGTTGCGGAATACTCTGCAACTCTGAATGAAAGAGGTCTTGCACTCTTCGAAAAAGATTTCCTAGCAAGTTCCTTTTCAATTTTTGGAAACAACCAAATGTTGCATGATGCAAGATCAGGTGAATAGCAGGATGGGGTAGCTGTTTGATATTTTTTCCTGCTCCAGATAGGCCATAACTTGCCAGGTTTTGTGAGCACTGGCACTGTCATAAAGAAGAACCTTGACATGCTTGTTGTTGGACACTGCTCCTTCATCTCTTTAACCATTTTGAGCAAAACAATGTTGGTGTAATATTGGCCATTTATAGTCATTTTTTCAGGTATGGTGTCCATGGCTACCACCTTTGAATTAAAAAAAAATGTGACATTCTTTTCTTTGAGCAAAAGTCTTGTTGGAGGATTTTGGGGCATGGTTCATCTTCTGCAACCCAAACATAGTTGTCGAACTTTTTTGGGAGTTGTAGAGTAATAAAACCACATCTCATCACCTGTGACAATAACCGTTTGGGGCCACTAGGTTCAAACATTGCCAGCATCTTCTTGCATGAGTAGACTAGCCCTTTTTAGCTGTTCTGTCAGGTTGTTAGGTAGCCATTTGACATAGATCTTTCAGAACTTTAAATGTTGATGAATAATTGTTTCCAACTGCCAATCGATACACTAACATCTAAACTTATTTCTTGAATGGTGATATGTGGGTTTTCTTTAATGAGTTCACAAACAGCAGTGATGGTTCTTCAAAGACAAAACAGATAGGTCTTCAAAGCTCTGTCATCCTTCTTTGAATATGTCCATCCATACCGTAACAGTGCCATATGAACAGGCATGATCCCCATATACTTGTGAAAAAAATTCATGCCCATTTATCATGTCATTCTCAAGTTGTATCCTTGTGAAAATGTAAAATCTTTCCCTGTCTTTAGTAGTCGCTCTAGCAGCAACGATATAGATTTCGCAGACTGAACTTTACATGCAGCCAGTGAAGAGAGAAATGATATGGCTCTTGTTTTTAACCTATAATGACAAATTTAGACAAGCTTTCAAACAAGTCATTGCTCATTAACTTTGGAGGAACAAGTGCAAATTTGTAGACACATATCAAAAACTTTTTGAACTTGATACCATGCTTTGTTTTCTGCTTCAGTGAATTGGAGGTTCTGTAGCGCTCGCCTCCAGGATCAATTGCTAGGGGTCTGCAGTGTAATAAATTTCTTGGTACAAGATTTATACTTTGTGCAGCCCTGGTGTCCAATTAAGTGTTCCCTTGTTGAGCTCCATGTAACTACAGGCACTGGATCTTTCTCTTTTCCATGATGAATTCTTCATTTAAGAAATCAAATATATCTTCAGCAAAGTAGCCCCCATTGTGATGGTCTGTTTTCGTCACCTATTTCACATTTCTCAGTTCCTGGTCATCTACTCCATGTGTGACCATAGGAATCATGTCCCCTTTTTTATTCGGAAAAGTTTAGAAAGTCTTTTGGGTTCACCAAAATTTGTCAAACGTTTTGGATCTAGTGACTTGTATATAGAGGCAACATGTTGAAAGCAATTTGCTTCTGAACAGCTTCTGAAAGGATGGCCATCTCCATATCGCTTCACAAATTACTTAATTCCTGTTTTAATATGATCTCTGAGTGGCACTTCCTCAGTGTTTTTGAGGAGGAAATCTAGTCAGAGGTATTCATCCAAGGAGTTAATGCAGTTCACTGGATTTTGGCACATTGCAATGGGAAATTAGTACCCACACAAGTACTAATTTTAACTTTCAATATGCCATGCCTGCTTAACATCATTAAGACACAGTACAATGTGAGATATGATCATACAACCCTCTGTGCTGTTTTCAGTGCTAGAGGTATGTAAAGTCATGCCCATGCAGCTTATCTAGGTAAATTAGCTGTGACAGTGAAGATCATGCTGATCCAGACTGCCTTGCTGAGACAGCAAGCTGTGTAAATTGTAATGGCAACTGTTTGTTACTTTCCCTTGTCTGTCCAAAACAGAAAGGGAAGCAAGAAGTTCAGTGCATTTCATAGGTACAGAACATGTGCTACCCAAAAATCAGAAAGATTGCTCTACTGCCCATCTTTCGAATAAAATCAGTGTGCTGACTGTCACCAATGCCCCACAATCGGAGTCTTTTTCTGCCAACTGCATAGTATCTCTTGGAGCAGAGTATTCATTGGCATCTGCTTCATCATCAATACCATTTTCAGTTCCTGTTTCCATGCCTTCCATTTCTCCCTCTGGAAGACCTCATTTTCACCCACAACCAGACAGGCTTCCAAACCAAAGAGACACTTACCAGAGTCAAAGAAATAGACTGTCTTTCTTCCTTGTATGGCAGTGCCTGATCCCTGTCTGTTGGATGCCATGGATAATGGACATAGTCTATCCTACTTTCAAAAAAAAAAAATCGTTTGTGGAGGTATTTTTAAATAAAAAATCTTCATCTGCACCCTCTTTGTAGACTTCAGATAGCCATACTCCTATAATAGAATTGTTCTGGATTCCATAAAAATCTGAATGACATCAAGGTCATCCTTCAGGTATGCAATCGGGCATTCCTGTTCACCTGCATAATGATGTAGATGGTCCAGCTTATGGGGGTGTTACCATCCTCATGGGCCTCCATTCCAAAACATACCCCTCACCACTATTTTAACTGTTTATTCTTTGCATTTACCTCTTTGCAGGATTATCGTTCTCTGCTCTATCGTTGAGACCAATTTTGATGGTATCTCACAACTGCCATTCCTGGTCACAGTCCTCTTTAGGACACTGATATCAAAGGGAGGGTCAGGTCCTTGAGCACTAGCTTGAAGATCCATTATCCTCTAATGAACACTAGTCTAGGTATGTATTTCACTCTCCAACCTGCACTTTTCACTGTCATTGATCTTTACTCTTCAGTCCATCCACTATTTACATGGGAGGTGTTGTCCTGCCCATGGTCAGTAGGTAACACCAATGGACTTGGAAAGACCGTTCGTCAGATGAGACATTAAGCCATGGCCTAGTGTATGAGAGAGAGCTATACCCTGTGCACGTTAAAGAACATGCTGGATAGCATTGATAGGAGGCTATCATCTGTCTCCCAACAACTGTTCCAGTAGATCCCCTCCTCCAACCTTCTCTGAACCTTTGGGGCCCTTGTGACTAGCCATTTAGCCTATTGTGTGCAGAAAGTGATGCTAAAACAACCCATGGGAGGTCAAGAACAACTTTGAAAAGAGTGATCACCTCCCTGCAGCATGCAAATTTCTCATGAAAGCCTTGCAACCTTTAGCATGTTTCTTGGAGGTGGATTGATTATGCTGACTGTAGTATTTTTGAAATGCTCTCTCTTCACCCTTAGTCAGCCAAGAGTGATCAGTGTCATGGTGGAGATAGAGACTATCACCCATGCACTTACCACTATCATCCCTCATCTCTATTCCCTAAAGCAATTGCCTCTAATACCCCTCATCCTCTTCATCCTAATTTCCGAAAACCATAGTGGAATTCTTACTGCATCTCAGAATAAGGCTTGGAGGTTGTTTCAGAGATATCCGACTTCCTTCAACTATATCGCTTTCAAGTGAGGCAGAGCAAGAGCTCACATTATAAGGCACCAGAGCTGGATGGAATCTTGGATCACTTGTACGAAATCATTAGTTCATCAATTTATATTAACCAAATATTAACAAAATTCTTTAACCCCCCTTTCCCACTTTTTCCCTTCCAAAGACCTTGATTATGCACTGTCGTCATTGTAGTGATTATAGCATGATTTTCTTATATGTGGTAAATCACAAAACATTAATGCCAAACCTTTTTATCAAGCAGCTGCTTCAAGAATGTTTTTTTTTTTAACGGTAATTTCGAAAAATGACAATTTATATTTGGTTTGTTATACTTAGGCTGGGGAGATGATGCTGAACTGGCTTTAGATGAAGAAGGTGGTGGAGAACCAATTGAAGAAATTGAAATTAAAGAAGGTGGAGGCTGGGATGTTGAAGATGAAGATTTGGAACTTCCTCCAGAACTTGAAGCAGCAGCAGCATCAGCTGCAGCTGCAGGCGAAGAAGGGTACTTCGTTCCTCCTAGCAAAGGTGTTTCTCAAGCTCAAATGTGGGTAAATAATTCTAAACTACCTGTTGACCATATTCTTGCAGGATCTTTTGAAACTGCATTCCGTCTTCTTCATGATCAGGTTGGAGCAGTTAATTTTGAACCATTTAAGCAACTTTTTACTATTACTTATGCCAGAGGACGTACAGCACTGCAGGCACTGCCTTATTTATCCACACTTTATGGATATTCTCATCGTAATTGGAAAGAAGCTGGAGCCAGAAATGGTGTTCCTGCTATTGGCTGCAAACTCAGTGATTTAATTCAGAGGCTTCAGTCATGTTATCAGTTAACAACATCAGGAAAATTCCAAGATGCAATTGAGAGATTCCGGACACTTCTGTTGAACATTCCACTTCTGGTTGTTGAAACTAAGCAAGAAATTGCAGAAGCTCAACAGCTATTGGAGATCTGTAGAGAATATGTCCTTGGATTATCACTGGAATTAGAAAGGAAAGCATTACCTAAAGAGACATTAGAACAACAAAAAAGAACTTGTGAAATGGCAGCATACTTTACACACTGCAATTTACAGCCAGTACATCAAATCTTGACTCTTCGTACTGCGTTGAATTTATTCTTCAAACTAAAAAATTATAAAACTGCTGCCTCTTTTGCTCGCAGGCTTTTAGAATTGGGACCCAGACCTGAAGTGTCTGTGCAAACCAGAAAGATGTTGCAAATATGCGATAAGAATCCTAGCGACCAGCATCAGCTTCAGTATGATGAGCATAATCCATTCTCCTTATGTGGTCAGACATATACACCAATCTACAGAGGAAAGCCTGAAGTGAAATGCCCATTGTGTCAAGCAAGTTATTTGCCTGAGCATAAAGCAATTGTATGCAGAGTATGTTCTGTAGCAGAAATAGGTAAAGATACAATTGGGCTTAGAATCAGTCCATTGCAATTCAGATAGTTCTTTTTTACTTTTTAAGTCAACTTGCTATATATTTAATGTAAAAAGAATTAACCTTGATGTCATAATCTTTTTAATTTTTATGTTAAAAATACTAGTGGGATGAACAACATAAAATATATAACTTCATGTTTAAATGCAGATTTTATGAATTATTTTTCTTTTATACTCTATAGAAAAATAACCATAGAATGGTTTTCCCATTGTTTTCATTTTGTGCAAGTGTGAATGCTAAAATGTTCTACTGATAAGATTAAAATGTAACATGTCTTGATCAATAAAGTTGAAAAGGAATACTCTGTTTTATTTTAATTAATTTACTAATGCAATTTTCAGACATTTGTCTTTCACATTATTGTGAAATGCACTGGTCACCCTTCATTCACATTTTTTAATGGAAACAAGCAGAATGTCCGATCAATAATGCGGGGAACTTGCCATTCCTATCCCAGTATTGTGGTATCAGTAAGAAACATTGTTTCCATGGAGTATTAAATATATTATTGCGTGTTCTGATCTCTGAAGCTATCTTTGGCTTTTTGCTACATAAATCTCCAAGGTATGTTATTGACTGAAGCAGTTCTTATTGAAAATTCAAAAAAAGTAAATGATATTGCAATAATTTGTGGCATACAGTTTGTGCTTAAAGTGTTATATACATTCCAGTATTTCGCTTGCCATATTGTGAAGAGCTCTTTTCGTATCAGTGAATCTCCTCTGAGAATTTAGCAAAATTTCTTGTTTAAAACAAACTTGTAATTCCAAGTAGACCAGTCTTTGCACCTAGAGCAATTCAGTTATCTCAAGTTGAATGTTCATTTTCTGTGCTAGAAAGTTTAATATTTTAAAACCAAATTTTCTTTACTGTTCATCGAGTGTAATGGAGACAAGTGCACACCTTAATAAAACATGCATGTAGAAAAATATAATTTCTTGTATAGTGTGAGAATTTTCTCCCCTAACCTCCATTGTGCCATCAGTGAGAAAGGAAACACTGATAGGCTTCGAAAGGCTGTTGTCCATCAGATAGGATGTTAAACTGGGGTCTTGTGTGCAGTAGAGCCATAAGTTGTGCATGTTAAGGAACGGAGGCTTTGATAAGAAGCTTCATCTGTCTCTTAACAACAGCAGTTCAGTGGGTCCCTTTTCCATTCTTCACTAAGCCATTGGAGGCTTTGTTGTGACTGGCCATTTAGCTCATGCAAAAAAAAAATGCCACTTGGAGGTAAGATACCAACCCTATTGTGTCTTGTGACACTTCTTGATGGCAGCATTTGTCACATGTCTAATATATGTTTTAAAACTGTAGTGTGGAAAACAGAAGGCCGATCGAGTGATTCAGGTGAAGTTAAATCGAAAACTGGAATGTAATTATCCAGTCATATGACGGGTTCTGATAAACCTCGATTTAAATCTTTTATCTAAACAGCAGGGAGACCCTTTCATGCCCAGTGTACATTGCAATGTCCATTACTTTTTAGAATTTTTTTAAGCAGGAAGAAGTAAGTGTCTGTGGTTTTGCAAAGTGTAGACTAATGTTTAGTATACAGGAATGGACGGGAATTTGGTGCTATCGATGGATGTAATAAAAACTGCGTAAAGTAACATTGAAGATAACTCGTGCACAATAAGAACTGTTTTGCTACATTTCACAGGTGTCTTTCATCTGATGTGTGTGACAATGTTTATATATAAACATTTTTTATGTTCATTTTTACTGCTTCTTGAGATTTCAGAATTTTGCAACTTTTGGGGAAGTTTTTACTATAATGTGGCTTGTACATTATAACATGTACATGCTTAATTTCAGTGAAGTTAAAAAAACATAATTTTTGTGTATTGTTGTACCTTTTGATCATAAAGCACATTTGAGTGGAAGCACTTCAGTAAATAAAAATCTGGGTCTGAAGGGATTAAATACAAAGAGGTGTAAAGTCTTTTCAGATAGTGCTTTCATTGAGCGTTCTGTACAGACGGAGATTTGACTGTTATTAAGATACATAAGAAACTATAGTAAGTTTTTATCTTGTTTTCAAAAAAACGAGTTATTGTTTTGACTTTAACTGTTCTGTATCAGGGGTAGAACAAATTTAGTCCTAGCCAGCATTTTGTGCATCCCATGAAGAATTTATGACCGTAAACTGTAAAACTAAACATTAAATGTATAAAAATCAAGTTTTCAGAAGTAATTCTTTTCATATAATTTTGCATAAAAGCGAGTTTTCCAATAGTTTTAATTCCCAATTTAGAGGACGTAAACGGGGAAATTATCAAAACAAAACATTGTAAATGATCTTGAATTTTCTAGAAATTTGTGAGTTTGAGTGTGATTTTAAGAAATGAATACATTTTTTTTAATGGTTTAACAGGTTGGGAAAAGTTGAATAAAATTTTATTAATCATCAATTCCAATTTTTGACGTTACGGAGTAGCAAAATTGGCAGTAGCAAATACCATTTTTTTAATTTAACGTTCTTGCTTATTCTTCTATGTTTATTGTACTATAAAAATGAATAATATTATGAACTGATTACTACTAGGCCCGGATTTAAAAAAAAAATCCTGGGGAGGCGGACAAGAGACCGGATTTCCAATGCAGTATAACATTTTCCCATCCGTTTTCCCGTGGCCGAGTGGTTAGCGCGCTTGGCTACTGATCTACGGGACCTGGGTTCGAGCCCCGGGTAAGGCATGGATGTTCGTGTTGTTTTCTGCTGAGGTCCTGCCATCCTCTCAGATCTACTGTGGCATATAAACTGACAGGCTCCTGTCAGACCTCTGTGGCAAGCAGCTGCTTGAGGGGGTATTTATTATTTTTTTACAGGTCTTTAAAAAAAAACTTGAAAGATGCATGAAATGTAAATAAGTTTAATAATTTTAATTTTTTCGCCTCTCACCAGTTGTATATCATTGAAAAACTTCGGGACTATCTGGAACAGCGGGTGAAACACCAAAATAGGCATCCACATAATCTAGCAGAACTATGAGTGTTATTGTTCTAGGAGTGCTCTAGAATTGTAAACTATATCCGACGACTGGTGGAGTCCATACCTAACAGGATTGTTGTTCCAATTCATGCGAGGGGAGTGTATTACTTGTGAGGATTTAAGTCTCCCCCACTTTTGTTTACATTGTATGTCTCCGATGTAATATTTCGTGTGCTCTGCAGCAAATGATAGCTGATTCCTGCTGTCATCAACTAATGATCAACAGTCAAGTAATTCAAACATTTATTTGCTAAAAAGCAAGTTACGGGAGGGCAGCCAATGGGCAGTTGCGCTATTATTAAAATCACTAGTAACCACTGGAGTACTTATTTCGTAGGGTAGGTTACTAC
Organism: Ryuthela nishihirai; assembly: GCA_038380435.1. Classification (NCBI taxonomy): domain Eukaryota; kingdom Metazoa; phylum Arthropoda; class Arachnida; order Araneae; family Heptathelidae; genus Ryuthela; species Ryuthela nishihirai. The sequence continues at coordinate 63,314,035 of JAWZYU010000019.1, read as the reverse complement.
CTTATGTAGTATCAACGATTTTGACAGTTTGTATCACCCACAGCTAAATCACGGCATCCAGATTCAGCCCACAGAAAATCGTCTCCTCGCCTCTCCCACGCCAGAAGTCATTCTCTCTCCCCTCACCCCTTTACAAAGAAAGACTTGTAAAGGAGGCGAGGCCTTATTTATATAATAAGTTTACTATGCAAGGTGTCACAGCAAATAAAACATTCAGCGTGGCCCGACCCTTCTAGTGCTTGAGAATTAATCCTCGGCCAGTGCGTGGACCACAAGGAGACAGATTTATGACAGTTTTTTGTTGTTGATGGCACAAACTGAAGTAGAATTCGGCTGCTTGATCCTGACATTACCCTTACTAGCATTCTGAAAGAAGGGGCAGCCCCCCCCTACACATCCGGCACTGATTACTGCAGTACTGAATTGGAATTACTTCTGGTCATGTTCAGCTAGGATATCAAAAGATTTCGTTAAAGTAGCAAGGTGTTTGACTATTGGTTGAATTACTATTATAATTGATTGCAGCCAAGACCGAGTCTGGGAGTGAGCTTACCCTTCCCATTTTGAGAATCCTTAGCCGTCCCGTCGCCGAGTGGTTAGCGTGCTTGGCTACTACTCTAAGGGACCTGGGTTCGAGCCCCGGGTAAGGCATGGATGTTCGTGTCGTTTTTCTGCTGAGGTCCTGCCATCCTCACAGACCTTCTCTGGCATATAAACTGACAGGCTCCTGCCAGACCTCTGTGGCAAGCAGCTGCTTGAGGGGTATTTGTATTTATTTTTATTTAGCAAATATAAATAAAAATAATAAAATACTCCCTCAAGCAGCTGCTTGCCACAGAGGTCTGGCAGGAGCCTGTCAGTTTATATGCCACAGTAGGAGATCTGAGAGGATGGCAGGACCTCAGCAGAAAAACGACACACACCCATGCCTAATCCGGGGCTCGAATCCAGGTCCCTTAAATCAGTAGCCAAGCGTGCTAACCACTCGGCCACGGGACGGGTAAAAATATATTAACGTGTATTTCGCGCATTTTTGACGTTTTTTAAAGACTAAAATAGATGGGAAAATATTATCCCACTTTCTTTTTTCTGCCTCGATCGAGTCGCTTGTCCCTACTTTTTATTTTTTTCTCGATCTGGACCTAGTTACAGCCAATCATATGGTAAAATATATCATCTCGATCTGGACCTAGTTACAGCCAATCATATGGTAAAAGTGAGCAGCGAAAGCGCCCCAGGCTTTATGATGGAAACTCAATAGGCACGTTTAGTAGAGTGTATAATCGCCATACACATAACGTTATAGGATTGAAATATCCAGTGGTGGTTGTAGTGATGCACAAACAAAAGATAATAATGGAATGCAGATTTCACACCACAAATATAAATATATTTTTAAGTAAAATAAATGATACATCTTTAATTTCAAATTTGTTTAAAATTTAAAAAAATTTAAAAAAACCCAAAAAGCTTTGTTATTTTGGTTGGGCAGTACCAGGCCCGGATCTAGAAAAAAAATCGAGGGTGGGGGACCAGGGTTGGGTTGTTTTACCTCTGAGCTGCACTTTTCTGCATACCATGGGAGAAATGACCAGATCACATGGACCCCGAAGAAGGCTCAGAGAAAGTTGGGGGAAGGGACCCACTGGAACAGCTGTTGGGATGCAGATGGTATCCTCCCGTCAAGGCCATCCAGCGTGTTCTTTAACGTGCACAGCGTATGGCTCTCCCGCACACGGAGCCACGGCTTAACGTCCCATCCGACTAACGGCGGTCTTTCCAAGCGCATCGGTGTCCTCTACTGACCGTGGGCAGGGTGGGAAATTTTGCGGAGATAAATCTCAACGCTTACCCAGCTGGGATTCGAACCTGGGAACTACAGATTACGAGCCTGGCGCGCTACCGACTGAGCTTCCCCGGCCCCTGGGGAACCAAGAAACAATCGAGTTGCAAAAATGCAAAATTAATTGCAAAATTTCCAAAACAGTATAACATTTCTCCATCCTTTTTACAAGTCTTCAAAAAATTTCTTGAAAAATGCATGCAATACAGATAAAATAATAAATACCCCCCAAGCAGCTGCTTTCCACGGAGGTCTGACAGGTGCCTGTCAGTTTATATGCCATATTAGAAGGTCTGAGAGGATGGCAGGATCTCAGCAGAAAAACGACATATACATCCATGCCTTACCCAGGGCTCGAACGCAGGTTCCCTTAGATCAAGTAGCCAAGCGCGTTAACCATTCGGCCATGGGAAGGTTTTATAAATTTTTTGCCTCTTTTACCACTATTGGCATTCTTGATAAACGGGGGCGGTGAACGGAGAAAAGGGGCATAACCTCTTTGTGCACACCTACAGTGGTGAGCTGAGAAAATTTTAAGAAACCTGCTCCCAGGATCCAAAAACACATATGTGATTTTGTAAAGCGGAAAATCTATTAACAAATTACAGAAAGTGGGAATATTTATTTTTTTATACAATGATTGCACATTAACAGTTTACTAGAAATAATTTTTTTAAAGAAATCGAGAACACTTCATTCAATAAGTTCCATAAAACGTATTTGATTTTTCGAGTATATTCTTGATATTTTTGACTATGTTTAGCTGCAGTCGAACGATGTTTTTTTTAAAGCCATTTTTTAACATAATACTCCCCATTTCACTAATCTACAGGTTTTCTACACATATTAATTATTAGAAAAATTTGATAAACGGGGAACAGTAAGTCAAGACCTTTCACTGCAAATTAAATTCATAAAACTAAGCCTCTTTCAACTGCGCTACTGATTGCAACTAGGCGTGTTTTTTTTTTTGTTCTTATTGTTAACTGAAATTTCTCGTTTTCAAAAGAACGACGTAATTTTTTCGCTTTGTCGTCTGTCTGTCCAGCTGTAGACATTAAACTTCTTTTTGCGTTGAATAGGTATTGATGAAATATTACGATTTGCACTTTCCGAATCTTCCTAAAGCTATAATTGTGCCTTCTAACAATGGACATTTTTTTAAAATGCAAAATTTTGAACGAATATTGCAAACGATGTATTTTTTGCTAAAAATTTGAAATTTTGGTGGTGAAATGTGAAGGTTATGAGGTTGTATTGGCAAAAATGTGTTGCCCTTTTTCCCCCTGGGGTGGGTGGGAAAAATGCAACTTTTTCGTTTTAAGAGAATTGTTTTTAGAGATAAATGAAAAATTCTCTTTGTGGTGAATAGGTGTTAACTAAATGTCACCCTGCCCATGGTCAGTAGGGAACACCGATGGGCTTGGAAAGACCGCCGTCCGTCGGATGGGACGTTAAGCCGTGGCCCCGTGTGTGGGAGAGCCATACCCTGTGCACGTTAAAGAACACGCTGGATGGCCTTGACGGGAGGCTACCATCTGTCTCCCAACAGCTGTTCCAGTGGGTCCCCTCCCCCAACCTTCTCTGAGCTTTCGAGGTCCATGTGACCTGGCCATTTAGCCCATTGTGTGCAAAAAAGTGCCGCTCAGAGGTAAAACAACCCAACTAAATGTCACATTTCCCACTTTCCGAATCTCCCAATAGCTTTAACTGCACCCTCTAACGGTAGAAAAATTAAGTTGCAAATTTTGCTTGTGGAATTGAAAGATATGAAGTTTTCATTGACAACAAGTTGCTCCTTTATATCACGGAGATGGAATGCGATTTTTTAAAAGAGATAATTCGGAAATTCTTGTTCAATGGATAGGTACCAACGATTATCATTCACATTTTTCAAATCCTTAGGTAAAGTTACATCGTTAAAAGGCACTAAATATGGAAAATGTTACAACACTTTTAACGAGTATTGCAAGTGATCTATTTATGGTAGAAATGTGAAATTTCGATGGTAGAATGTCAAGAGATATTCTACTGACAGCAAAAATCTGCTTCCATTTTTCAGAGGGGTGTGAGAAAATCAATTTTTTCATTTTAAGGAATAAGAAAGAAATGCTTTTTTATGTTTTATACGTACTAATAAAATATAGCTTTGCATTTTCCTAATCGTCTATTACAGTGGTTCTCAACCTTTTGTTTCACGTACCCCCTGGAAATGTGTATGTAACTGGCGTACCCCTTGTACAGATAGATAAAACTATAGTTATAGTATAACAATGGGAATAAAATAAAACATATCTAGCGACTTTTGAGCTCTCACGGCGGTACCCCAAAATATTTTACCGCGTACCCCGCGTTGAGAACCCCTAATCTCTTAGTTCGAATTAAAACTTTTCGTTAAAATAGTGCAAAAAGTCTCTAAATGAAAAACTTTATTCTCTTTGAAAACGTCTATATTAATATGAACAAAATCTCTAAAATCATTTACATCAACTTTATTATTTACATTACGTGTACTATGTAGGATTTTGTAAAAGCTTTTAAAATATTTTCTTTTTCCATGGAGAAAGAATATTTACTAATTTCCAAGAATTTCGATCGAGCATGCTAAAAAGTTCCAGCAGTAGCATGAAGTAAATTTTTTAGAAGTAAATTTTTTTACCTAAATTCCTTTTTAAAGTGTATATGAATTTTTAAAAGTCAAGTTAAAGTACATTTGCCTATACCACACACTTTTTATTGCAACGAAAAATCCCAATGAATTAGATCGCAATTAATCACGGACTCTGATGACAAGCATAATAGTTGCATGATACATAATAGGTGAAATCAGTAGTTAAGGTGAAGAAATATATAAGACCACTTGGCAAGATAGGAGAACGTCAACATTAAGCAGGAATACGATCTAACTTGGCCAAACCGGATGGCACGGCATAACGTGCTTATCAGGGGCTTTCTCAGGGGTTGGGCGGGGGAGAGGAAGACTAAGAAAAGGAGTCAGAAAGAACACACACTTGCCTTTTTCCACGTATACATTGATTTCTCTAGTTGAACTTTTTCGTAAAAGTTTTGCAAGATTTTCTTTTTTCGTTGGAAATAATTATTTCTCCTTATACCCAAGAGGGTAGTTGTGAGGCTATCACTACACTCTCTTGAGAGCATAACATCATATATCTTCTAAGGCAATTCCTGAAAATCAGACATTCAAACACATCGCCCCCCCCCCCCCCCCCCCGCGCTCATCACAACTTTCTGTATACACACTGGGGTAAGAAGAATGCGTTTTTTTCCCTAATCTCTTCCGTAGGAGTACATACCGTATTTCTTTGATTCTAAGACGCACTTTTTTTTCCACATAAACGTCTCTAAAAACGGGGTGCGACTTAGAATCGATGGCGTCTTAGAAACGTAGAAAAAGACTTTTCAAAAGAATCAGACTCTGATATTGATTCAGAAGGAAGTGATGAATAGCATACTTACTGATAAATAAGTGCTATTGTTGTTAGTAAATTGAATTTTGTTATAATAAAAATATTTGTTAGATATATTTTAGCAATTTATTTTATTTATTTTTTTCTTAGAATCAAAACTTTTTGTCTGTTGGTGGTGCTAAAATTAAGGTGCTTCTTAGAATCGAAGAAATACGGTATTTGACTTCACATTAATCGAGGAATCAGTCTGAAGGGAATCGCACTGTACATCGACAGTTCAAATCAATTTATTGTATATTCGCGTATACGACATTCCATTCTGAAAAGGTATTATTACTTTTATATTAAATATCTTCAAACGCTATAAAATAGAACAACGCTTCTTTGGAACAGTACTTCAACTTGAAGGTTGCAAAGACTAGAAGGTTGGGTGCTTAGAACACTAAATTGAATGAATAATTTTTTGTAAACGTTTCCAACGTATTTACGAACAGTGTGTATAGAGGAGACCTGAAACGATAATTAGACTGGCCCAGATTATAATCTGGGCCAGTCTCAAACATCTTTTTCGAGACATTAAGCCCGAAATCCGACGTCTAGGTTAATTTAGAATATGTCGCTAAAAAGTGTACTAATTCTCCGCTTATTTCTATTTCTCTCTTGGGGCGGGGCCGGGGGTGGCTCAGTCGGTAGCGCTCCAGGCTCGTAATCTGTAGTTCCCAGGTTCGAGTCCCAGCTGGGTCAGCGTTGAGATTTATCTCCGCAAAATTCCGCGCCCTGCCCACGGTCAGTAGGGGACACCGATGGGCTGGAAAGACCGCCGTCCGTCGGATGGGACGTTAAGCCGTGGCCCCGTGTGCGGGAGAGTTGGGTTGGGTTGTTTTACCTCTGAGCGGCACTTTTTTGCACACCATGGGCTAAATGGCCAGGTCACATGGACCCCGAAGGCTCAGAGAAGGTTGGGGAAGGGGACCCACTGGAACAGCTGTTGGGAGACAGATGGTAGCCTCCCGTCAAGGCCATCCAGCGTGTTCTTTAACGTGCACAGGGTATGGCTCTCCCGCACACGGGGCCACGGCTTAACGTCCCATCCGACGGACGGCGGCCTTTCCAAGCCCAGCGGTGTCCCCTACTGACCGTGGGCAGGGCGGGGAAAATGTGTGCGGGAGAGCCATACCCTGTGCATGTTAAAGAACACGCTGGATGACCTTGACGGAAGGCTACCATCTGTCTACCAACAGGTGTTCCAGTGGGTCCCCTCCCCTAACCTTCTCTGAACCTTCGGGGTTCATGTGACCTGGCCATTTAGCCCACGGTGTGCAAAAAAGTGCCGCTCAGAGGTAAAACAACCCGACCCAATCTATTTCTCTCCTATCGAATATTTTAAGACTTTTCAGTTTGTTGTCTCATATCTAGTGCGAAAGAAACGTCTATTGAATACGAAATCTGCTGCCAGACGGTTAATTTTGCATGCTGTAACGAACACTTTGTTTGCTCATACAAGTTCAACAGATGTGGACTTTTTTTTAACTGTAGCTTTCAAAGAGCTGAGCTAGGCAAAGAAACTGCTATGGACCATGTGATTAGGCGTCAAGCGATGCATTCGAGAATAAAGGAATGGTCATGTACGTCATTAATCGGGTAGCATATGTTCCGAATGGCATCCTGCAAAACCGAAATCACGGAACCTTGACGTTCCGATCACTCCATCTGCCATTTTTTTTTTTCGAGCCTCCGATCGTTGGTTACCATGTTACAGTCGCGAGCTGCTTTGTTAGAAGTACAAAAGAGTGCACGTGTCAAACTTAATGAGCCGAAATGCGAAGTCACGAAAGCACGACACTGCAACGAATAGCAACGGGGCAGTTAAGGGACAAGAGTCAATGTCATTAGCACGTCACGAGGGAGAAGAAATTCATTGAAAGCTGACAGGATCAGCAGCACGTTGATGCCAGACAAGGAAAAGAACACTAAAATTGAAATCCTATGAGAAAGAGGATAATGAAATCTTTTGAAGAGTTATAGATTCGGTGGAATAGACGTCCATAGAAATAAAAACGTAGAAGAAAATTAAGAGTGGGCAAGCGACTAGGTTGAATTTGAACTCTAGGCTGGTACTTTCTTTTACGTTTTAAAGATTTTTACAAATATTTGTGCAAAAATGTGCAATATATAGGTGTGAGGATCGTTCAAATGAAAAGTGGACAAGCTTTACATTTGGGTGATGGAATGAGTTAACTTTGTCCTAACATAAGGAAACGGGTATTCATAGAAAGTAACTCATCAACTGCAGAATCAGAGGTAGATATCTGAACGTGATAGACGTTGTGTGGATTCCAGACTAAACCTGCATGGAAGTAAACAAAATTTAAATAATGTGCCGTAATGCTGATGTTTTAACTATCAGGGTCTATCGTATCTTGACTCGGTTTCTGCACCGTGATGACGCCATCAACTCACAACTATGTTAGGAAACTTTGGGCATTGGAAAGCAGATAATAGAAACCAGAACTATCGAGTCGAACGGTTGTTTTGTTGTTTGACAGTACATATAGTTCCATACTGTTCAAGTAACAATAACAACGTCTAAGAGGTATGATTGGAAATGTCTAGAACATTTTTCCTATAGTCCTGGCCTTCCCCCTATTAAATTTTCACTTTTCTGCACTTTTAAGAAACACCATGAAAAGAACGAAGAGATAATGCATTGTCATGGACTTCCTCATGCAACAGCCAAAGTGGTTCTACGAAAGAGGACGTCATGATAATAATTTCATGTGGTAACAAATGTCATAATGGGCATAAAGAATTCGAACAGATTATTAAATGATTTACGCTTCATTTCCGAATTGTCCACTTCTTATATGAATATATTTATATATATATATACTGTATTTTTTTCGTCTGCGTTTCTGTTATTAAAATTATCTTGGGCGATGGAAAATAAATGTCTCCGTGACCTCCCCCTTACCTTCTCCCCTATATCCGTCCTGTTGCCTTACGATACCACAAAGGATTGATAGCTGAATTTTTTCTGAGCAAAAGGGATGCCAATTGTAAAAGAAAAACCTTGCCTGAGTTATGAACTGCTCTCTAGGAATTGGGATAAAATATCCGAAGGCCTCTTAACCCTCATTAACAACATGAAGGTCCGGTGTGAATGTTGCGTGCTTGTGAAACGGAATCATACATCCTCTTAAGGTTTAAACCTTCTCTACTTGTCTCCTTTTTGCATAAATTGGTTCGTTGGTGTATCACCGAACAGCAACATTTTTGCACACAGTGGGCTAAATGGTCCGGTCGCAACGACTCCAAGGGTACAGAGAAGTTTGGGGGGAAGCGGACCCACTGGACAGCTGTTAGATGAAAGCCTCCCATCCAGCGGGCACAAGGGATAACTCTCCTACATACAGAACCATGGCTTAACATCCCATCTGATAGACGGTGGCTTTCCAATCCCATCGGTATTCCCTTTCTCGCTGATCACAGAACGGGAATTAGTGGAGATAAATCTCAACGCTGGCCCAGGCGGAACTCGAATCTGGGAACTGCAGATTAGGAGTTTGGCACGCTACCGACTGAGCCATCCAGCCCCATCTCTTGCATAAGCTAATTTGCGTATTTCAAGTCGAACCGTGTTGTCCATAGTTTCGCACATAGTACTATTGTGCTGTATTCCAATATATTTCCAATATATTTTCAGATATATTTGCTTTTTCGAAAAAATCTTTCAATTATTTTTGAAAAAATCATTCTTTTTTGAAGATTGCTTTTTCGGTACTTCGTTTTCATTCGTTTGGTGGGCAATATTCTGCATATAGATGGGAGGAGCTCATTTTGAACCCCCCCCCCCCCCCCATCACATCATACCAATTAATTGCAAATCAAGATTAGAATCATTTCATGGACCTGCCACTTTCCATCACTTATTGTCATATTATCCGAGTTGCTCTGTGTAATGTTTCACGTGTGGCTGCCGAACAGACTTCTTGTCCCTGATTAATTTAAATGAATTTGAAATGATATATTTCATTCAAAGTTCTCGATCGATAACTTTAAATGAATGCATTTTAAACTGGTCTGTTCATCGAAATTGTAGTTGGGTGGTAGAGTGAATGGTTAAGTTATTTGCAAACCTCTACTAAGGAAAAATATTTTTTTTAAATAAATTACTCCTCAAGCAGCTGATAAAAGATTGGTTTTACATTTTCTGATTTTTTTTCCGTTAGTTTTTATTAACACCGTTAATAAATCATTAAGAGATCACTGGGGACGATCAAGTTTCAAAATCAGAAAATTTGCTTACTGTTTGAAAACGAGCTTTTTACTTTCGCCAGAGCCGATTTGCCTTTCTAGTTGGACATGATTTCTCTTACATCTCTTATAGTGTAGATACTTTTAAGACTCGTGCTGCCATTGGACGATTCATATTATGCCTTCACACTGGCGAATCACTAAAAAGGAAATAATTTCATCTTATACATAACGAACCCCGAAATGTATTCTTAGTATTCTCACAACTCACAGAAATTCTCAAAAGTTGGCTGGTATGTAAAACATAATTTCTTGCAAAGGTTAGAGACAGTTGAATTAAAAAAGCAGCTCGGAAGTTTCAATTGACCTTTTTTGCCGTTCCAGGGATCGGCAGTAGTTTTTCTCATTCAATGTAACAAAGAATCAATCGTAAAAGGTCGCAAAATTGAAATCGCGAATCATTCCGTAATGATTCGCATTTTATGCCCTTTGTTTTCTTAATTTTGTTTTGGATAAGAAATAAGCATTCCTATTTCATCTGAAGTGGGTTGGGTTGTTTTACCTCAGAGCGGCACTTTTTTGCACACCATGGGCTTAACAGCCAGGTCACAAGGACCCCGAAGGCTCAGAGAAGGTTGGGGGAGGGGACCCACTGGAACAGGTGTTGGGAGACAGATGGTAGCCTCCCGTCAAGACCATCCAGCGTGTTCTTTAACGTGCACAGGGTATGGCTCTCCCGCACACGGGCCACGGCATAACGTCCCATCCGACGGACGGCGGCCTTTCCAAGCCCATCGGTGTCCCCTACTGACCGTGGGCAGGGCGAGGAATTTTGCGGAGATAAATCTCAACGCTGACCCAGCTGGGTCTCGAACCTGGGAACTACAGATTACGAGCCTGGCGCGCTACCGACTGAGCCACCCCCATCTGAAGTGGAGTATGCGAGAGTATATATAGGCGAGGCGGACTTTTCTTCCTTGACGTCATGCTAAAAACGCACCGACTGCAAAAAATGCGAAACCCAAATCTCGAACTACAATTCGAATGAACGCGTTGGGAATCTCGATGTTGGTCATCATCAGTCACCGCAGAAATCCAGCAAGGATATTGGTGTCATCAGAAAGTGATGTAATAACGGATCCACTCGTGCAAAAACCTGAATGGCATTATTGAAACTGGGACAATTATAAATCTTATACATGTTGTTGAAGTGAACATCTCCCAACTTTCAAAGGACTGATTGAGATGGGTGAAATGAATCGTAACCATTCAGGGACAAGAAGTCTGTTCGGCAGCCACACACGTGAAACATTACACAGAGCAACTCGGATAATATGACAATAAGTGATGGAAAGTGGCAGGTCCATGAAATGATTGTAATCTTGATTTGCAATTAATTGGTATGTTGTGATGTGAGGTATTCAAAATGATATATTTTCTAAATTTAGCGACATCTGACGGTGGAAATTAACACTACTGGAAACAATTCGTAAAATGTGCTTCCTAATATTTCATTACTACGTATCGAACATTAAAACAAAAATAACTTTTCATTTTCCTTTAAAACCGAAAAGTTTAATATTTTCAGATGCATCACAATGTAAAAATAATAGCTCGTGTTCCGAAAACGAACTGAAAGAGAAAGTAATCCGCGAGGAAGCACTGAGGTTTATTGCAAGCTTTATAAGCAATGCTGTTGTGTACGTTTTCGGTGGGAGGTGAGGGGGGATCCTGGACAACACCTTTACTTTTTTATTTTAATCCTCTTTGATACATTTTTAGGTGATTCTGCATATTTTTTATGTCAAAAACGAAAATTGATTCGAAGAGAATGAGATGAGTCACCATGCTATTTTTTCAAGGCAGTTAACGCTCATTTTCGAACAAATTAAGAATATCTAAAGCAATATCGCTGATGAGTGAAATTCGGAAAATTTACTCATCCTTGGTGATATCTTTGCCCAGAGTATTTTTTAAATCAGAGAGAGAGGTTTTTTTTATTTCTAATGAATATGATTGATATGAATGGCCAGATCTCAGGTGTGGGAAAAGAAAGGCGCCTTAGTCCCTCTAAAAGCAGCTATTCCTAGCGGATGGGAATCTCACCGGAGATGATTTTTCAGCCTTTGAGAACCAGAATATTGGTTCTCTTTCTGGAAGAAGCAAGAAGAAGATATTCGGAAAAAATCTGCTTAGAATTGGTCGTGAACCTGACACTCTATTACTTTGGCAAACAACAACTGTACTCCCTTTCAGTCGAACCCAATGAACCAATCTTTAACCCTTGAGAAGTGATCTGTTTCAGTTGCTACTTAACTTTTGAAACCGGACGATTTCATCAGAAGGAACCGAGTCCTAACCCTTCTAAGAAATCATCTCTCTCTGATCATTCCAGGAAAGAAATTGCCATTTCTCCGATTCTTTATCCTTGCGAGTATAATGAATTATTATAAAGTTGCGCGTGATATTTTTTTTCTTGCTGTTGCGCCAGGTGCCTTTGCGAAATATCGACTCGAAGGAATTACGTCATCGTCCTTCGCATCATCCGACTTTCTCTTTACATCATCGGAGTCGTGACAAATTCCATCGATGTATTCACTTCTTCATCAATGAAGAAGAAATGAAGAGGAAATGGAAGATGGGAAATGCCTGAAACACGCTTCTTCGTTAACACGAAACGAGTGTTGCGTTTGATGGGAGACGTGCTTTCACTATCGTCTGCGTTCCAATTTATGAAAGGCAAAAGAACAGAGCCCCAATGTTTACCTCTGCATACATTGTAGCCACTCACGAGGATCGGCCATGAAATCGCCATTCAGTGGGCCAAGCGACCTTGCTTCGGATGTTATGTGACGTCATCCGAAGTCACCTTCTGCTCGCAGTCTCCCACGTCGACAGGTAGTCGGGAAGTCGGAATGCTTTCATTATCAATCGCAGATGGACGGGGAGCGGTGGGTGGGACGGGTCTATATGCACCAGCATCGCATTCACACGGTCGGCTGTTCAAAATAGCGTACATCCGTCCCACCCGTCAATGGGACTCCCGCAGACAATAGTGCTGACAGCATTGAATCACGGGAAATGTAGCCGGAGTCCATCGGTACGTTGGGGCTTTGTCCCCAACCTGTCCACTAGGGGGAGTTGGAAAGGGTGGAAGGCAGTTGCCAGATAGGGATGCTGTTATGTCAGTCAGATAAAACTAGCGCAGTCCGTGGAATGGTTACTGTGAAACGGGAATCATGAATGGAATTATTGGGGCCATCTTGGTTTGGATATTGCACAGTTTTTTAAAGGTAAGGGGAATAAATGATATTTTTCATGATTGATTTTTAAGAATTGTTAAGTGCAGAGATTACCATACACACTGTAAAAGTATGGCAATTTTGGTTTATCCTCCACAAAGTTTGCTATTTGAATAAAAGGAATCAAGATTTTATTTGGTATATTTTTTCCCCTTTCACTTCAAACACCCAAAAGGATCAGGTGGATTTCTTTATTAGTTTCAGTTAAAATCGAAGATCAGTACTAGTTTGTATAAGAAATTTTGATCTCATTGGCGCATTTTCCTTTTAGCAATTATATTTAAAAGGGCTCTTTAGAAAGCAAACTGATCGCAATTTTGTTCTTTATTGCAAGGCTTTCTTTGTAACGAAACGCACTGATGCGGAGTACTGGCAACTTTTTCTCACAGCAAGGTTGACATACATCTTTTTTATTTTGCAACATATAGTACAGAGAAAGGTCCTATAAACTGTTCGTAGTTTGCACAAGCCTTCTCTTAAAAGGACATACCCTACTAAGATCGAACGTCAGTGCTGGCCACTGCCTCAGAGCTGCACATTACACAAAGTTTGCCCTGCTGGAAAAGTCGAGGCCTACAATAATCTGCTCAAGTAAGTTATGTCACTATCAGGGGCGGGGGTGGCTCGTAATCCCAGGTCCCCAGTTTGAGTCCCAGCTGCGTCAGCGTTGAGTTTATCTCCGCAAAATTTCCCCCGCCCTGCCCACGATCAGTAGGGGACACCGATGGGCTTGAAAAGGCCGCCGTCCACGGATAGGACGTTAAGCCGTGGCCCCGTGTGTGGGAGAGCCATACCCTGTGCACGTTAAAGAACACGCTGGATGGCCTTGACGGGAGGCTACCATTGTCTCCCAACAGCTGTTCCAGTGGGTCCCTCCCCCAACCTTCTCTGAGCCTTCGGGGTCCTTGTGGCCTGGCCATTTAGCCCATGGTGTGCAAAAAAGTGCCGCTCAGAGGTAAAACAATCCAATCCAATTATGTCACTATCAAGAGATAAGTACAGCCACCCTTCTTTTTTTCTTAACGAAAATAGCACTGCTTTTAGGATATATTAATGATTCTTAAAAATAGGATATTGAATGATTTAAAAAATATTATTTATTAAAATAAAACACTTTTAAGTCTCCCATTTTACTACGGACACCTGTGAACCTGCGGAGCGTGAAGGAAAGCGGTACTTCAGCAGAAAAACAATAGAAAAGGAAATGAGACATCCTTTTTATTCGTGACTCGATCCCTTCGATTCCCAGTGAAGTCGAAAAGCACTCAGCCGTTGGGACGATAGCAGTGTTGGAATGGCGCAGGCGGTGGTTCATCACTTCAGATTTCGAAAATAGGGTCACAGGTTGAATTTTCTAGAGTTATTAGGGATATAACTAAATTTTTATATTCAAATGCCGAATAGAAGTAGACAATCTACCAAAATATTAGCTTTATTTTTCCTTCACTGTGCCCATCTCTACTCTTTTAATCCTTTGGTCTATATTAATTGTTTGAAAACAAGAATGAACAGAACTCCGTTACTCTTTGGGCAGAGGACAAGTGTCTTGCAGAGAAGCAAACTAATCGACTATCCGAAAACCTTAAATGCGATTGAGAACGTGAAACCTTTCTGTTGCTCAGGGCCGAAGAGATCACGTGGTGACCCTCTCCCGCTACGTGTCAAATTCAAACTGGACGATGTCATCGGTTTCTCTCAAAGGAAAGAAACAGGGAAATTGATCAGAATAATCAGGAGGGAATATTTCCCACCACATCGATGTCGATTCCGCTTGCTTTACCTCTCAGTTTTTTTTTGCACAAAACTATTTCTAGAGGTTACAAGAGCCCCGAAGGTTCATGGTAACATCGAAAAGTACTTTTTTTTGCCACAAATCACTTCATTTACAACTATATTTTTTGGAATGGTAGGTATGGCCATTTCGGCACCCAGTGGTTTATAACTTCAGATTTCGAAATTCGGTTTCCAAATGGAGCAATTTTCTGTATCTGCCTTCTGTGAGCCAATGGGCTGCCATTGCCGTGCCTACCACTCTGCAGAAGACTCTTCTGAAGCAATTGAAGCCATGAGAATGCATGATCCCCCATGGATGCATTCTCAGTTGATTGACCTATCAGCAGTCTCATTTCCCAATTGCTTATAACAAAATTAGCACACACGCTTCGCACTGACATTCCTAAACTACAGCTCTGAATGAAATTATTTACGGAAATGTTTTTAATACTCAAAGTTTTGGTCCGAGTTAGAAATGAAAATCAAAATTCCGTTTGATGGGTGAGGTGGAGATTATTGTCAAGTTGTTTCTTCTTTTCAACCCTGAAAAAAAGTTCCTGACTGGCATACGCTAAAAACTGAATCTGTCTTACATTGCATTCGTACGTTTAAACGATGTCACGAACCGTGGAGTTTCAGAACTTCACAGAGCTAAAATTTGTGTTTTACTCAACATCCTTCACGTAACAAAGTCATCCATAAAATCTATCAAACTTACACTGGAAACTCATCATTTCATCACCTCCAATCATCATCACTTCTTACGTCGTAAACGAAATAGCTTTGTGTCTCTTCTTCGGTGGTCTTCTTATCGTTTGAATCAAAATACAGTGGACCCCCGATGTAACGCGCATGTCGGGCGGGAAACAACACCCGCGTTATAAGGTGAACCGCGTTATACCGAGCGGCGCGGTGGCGACACAATAAATTTCACACTGTAAGCTTTTCTTTTACTCATCATGCATACAATAATTAAACACTATTCAAAATACATGCAGGGACTCAATGCATACACAATTACTCAATACGCAGTAACATTAAAATGCGATACTCACTAACGCCGCACGGACCTGTATAAACATGTTTGAACTTATCACGAACATCGCCCGCGCTATAACCGAGTGCGCGGTATAGCGAGCAGCGCCATAACGAAGGTCCACTGTACTCTGCAATTTTCGCTACAAAATTATCCGTTAAGCAGAGTCTAAATTTCTCGATCCAAGGGGACTGAAACAAACTCGGATAGGAAAAAAAATACGGAAATTTTTGGGAAAAAATTTATGCATAGATATGTAATTGTGTACATAAATTAACTTTCATTTATAATCAGATTACAATTTTCTGAACAAGTTATTTTAAACAATAAGTGAATTTCATTTATGTCTTAGAATCGGATTTCTTGTTGGCTGCAACATCCCGCCATATTTTCTAATGTAAATTCACAAAATATAAAAAGGAAAAGAAACGTTAAAGAGATGCATTAAAATGAGCTCAATCGTAAATAGTTCAGGTTGGATGTGATATGCTCTAAAATTGGCTCACCAGCGTAAATTGGATTCCCAGATATTTAAGAGAATGGACTTCTCATTACCAGAATTCTAGGGTTATGCTATTTTGACGTACACAAGTAGTCTAGAAACTAAAAATATGACCTTGTATAAACTGAAATTCGGATAATCGAGACTATTTCCTCTTTCACTTTCTCTTTCCATTTCTTTCTGTTGTCGTCAGCATATCTCGAGCCAAAACAATTTCTCCCTCTGATTCCTCCCATGGGCTTCAAAAATCTGTTTCTGCTTTGAAAAGCAAATCTCATTTTCTCTTCCTTTTGTGAATTCATTCTTTATTAGTTTTTTCAGCCCCGTCTGCTTCATGCTATCTCGTTATTTTATAATCACAACGAAATATTATTCTTTGCAGCAATCTCAAGCAACCGTCTTACTTTCCTAACATAATGTTCCCCACTTGCCATTTTGTTATTATTCCTTATATTTCTCTTCATTATTATTTTTCGACCGTAATCACTATTCGACCTGTATATTCATGTCAACTATTTCTAGAAGAGAATTCATGTTTCATTCATTAGAGAATTCATGTGCGTCACGGTGTGAGTCACGAGGAACAGCAATATTCTCTTGCAATATTCGTTTAAACGTTTGCAATTTTAAAAATTTTCCACCTAGAGGGAGCGATTTAAACTTTTGGGAGATTTGGAAAGTGCGAATCTTAATATTTCATCAATACTTATCTAATACAAAGAGAATTTTTAATTGAAACAAAAGAGTTGAATGTCTACAGACAGACAAACGACAAAGTCTCTCTTTTTTTTTGAAAACGAGATAAAAATAGAAAAGACGGCAGGAAAATATACAAAAAATGCTTTAAGATCGACTCTCACTATACCTCGCCCCCACCGACATTTCTAGTAGTCACTAATTGAATAGTGACATAATTTTTTTCAACTCATATTTTCAAGAAGCAAGTCCCCCCCCCCCCCCACAAATGATAAAGGCAGCGCTGATTTTTTGCCATCTTCGTGGATTCTACCTCGGCTGCAAAAAAAATCCTGTTCTTTTCAAAGATGGATTTTCAGACATTTTTCATTATTTAAAGCTAAGCCTTAAATCAGATTTTTATTCAAAGGAGTAAAGAAAAAAATATATTAATAAATTGTATTTCGCAATACATTTCAGAGTCGTGAAAACTACAGAATTTCACATTAATACGCGACTGATTCTGAATTTACATCCCGAATATTTGGGTTGGGTTGTTTTACCTCTGAGCGGCACTTTTTTGCACACCATGGGCTAAATGGCCAGGTCACATGGACCCCGAAGGCTCAGAGAAGGTTGGGGGAGGGGACCCACTAGAACAGCTGTTGGGAGACAGATGGTAGCCTCCCCGTCAAGGCCATCCAGCTTGTTCTTTAACGTGCACAGGATATGGCTCTCCCGCACACGGGGCCACGGCTTAACGTCCCATCAGACAGACGGCGGCCTTTCCAAGCCCATCGGTGTCCCCTACTGACCGTGGACAGGGCGGGGAATTTTGCGGAGATAAATCAACGCTGACCCAGCTGGGACTCGAACCTGGAAACTACAGATTACGAGCCTGGCGCGCTACCGCCTGAGCCACCCCCACCCCCTACCCCCAAATATTTGTCTTTTCATTTTATATTCCATACAAAGTCTGATCTGTCTGCTTTCAGATTCTCTCAGCTAACCTCAACTTTGTCCTTAGTGAAAAACCTGTACGCTTGGAAAGGCCGACATCGGCATCCACCTGACCAATCGGGAGGTCACTGGTTACATAACAGTAAGAGGTCAAAGGTGAAGTGTGTTGAATGCTCTTCGTGTGCTGCCTGGACAACAGATTTTGGTTCATTTATTTCATTTGCTCTGTTTAAAGTTATACGTTTTTAACTACATTTCAAAGATGGCGAATACAATCAAACTCAGGAAAAAGAAGCGATCTAACTTCAGTAATAAATTATCACGGGAAAAACCCTGTAGACAAGGAACACTAGAAAAAATGAGTTGAAAAAAAATTCCCGGCATGCTTCTGGGAGACTTGGGTTCGAATTCCAGTTAGGACAACCATTTTTTTCCAACTCATATTTTCAAGCGATCTAATTTCGTTTCGTGTTCCTGCTTTTGCAAGTGACCATTTGGATGTAAGCAAATCATCAGTTATCGCTCGAGGCCAATGTATTTAAATAGCAAAAGAATTGCAATCGTACTACAAGTTACTACTCGTCGCGACTTCCATGCACCCAAGAGTATAACATTTCGAAAGTCTTAGTGATCTTCTTCCGTCCATTCCAGGAGGAAATGTTAGCTGAAACCAAAAGAGGAGCCGGAGAATAGGGGAGGGGCTCGGAAAAGTTCATTCTGTGAAGAGATGTCATTTGGTAGTTACGCAGAAATCCATTCCAAGGTCCATGTCAAAGACGAAGCGCATGAGCATAAAAGCCTTGTGACAGTCCTTGCAGGCAAAATTCCCCGCCCTGCCCATGGTCAGTAGGGGACACCGATGGGCTTGGAAAGGCCGCCGTCCGTCGGATGGGACGTTAAGCCGTGGTCCCGTGTGCGGGAGAGTCATACCCTGTGCACGTTAAAGAACACGCTGGATGGCCTTGACGGGAGGCTACCATCTGTCTCCCAACAGCTGTTCCAGTGGGTCCCCTCCCCCAACCTTCTCTGAGCCTTCGGGGTCTATGTGACCTGGCCATTTAGCCCATGGTGTGCAAAAAAGTGACGCTCAGAGGTAAAACAACCCAACAACAACAGTCCTTGCAGAGAATCTGGAGTTTGCAGCTGGTTTAAAATCGATTTTCTTCCTGTTTTCGAACTTCTGAAAATTGCAGTCTTCATTTTGACTCAAATGCTTAGGGAAGGGGGGGGGGGGAAAGGAATTGAATGTTTTGGAATGAATTGCTTGAATTTTTTTATTTTTCTTCTCGGACAGTGAAGTTTGTTTTCAGTTTTCCTTTGAATTCAATGTAGATTTCAAATAATATTATTTCGGGGCCTTTTCTGAAATGGATATTGATGTTTTCTTGGTGGAGTTGATCATCAGCAGTCCCTTTCAGACAATAAAAGTTGAGGTCAAGGATCAATCCTATTATATCGTTCCTTAGCAGAGTCGCTTGCTCTGTCTGGAGAGGGATTTTCTGTCATCCTGTTTTCGTTAGCATTGAAACAAAACTCCGAATGGAGATCGCCAGAGGAAAAGATTGGCACTGGCGCTTCGAACGATCACTGAACTAACAATGTCTTCTGGGTTATGAAGAGGAAAAAACCTCTGTTCCTTTTTCCTCCCTGGGGGCTTCAAAAGCACATCTTGTCATCACAAACTCTTTTGCTGACGTAGAGCCAGGGTGAAAATTAGGTGTTCTCTACGAGGAGGTAAGGGCGTTACTAAATGGCATATTATAATATTAATAAACCCCCCCCCCCCCACAAGTGACAGCGAAAGACAGAAACAATCAGATATTCTGGAGAGAGAGGAAATCTCTTCTGCTTTCTCCGTCAATTCGCACCAAAAGAAATGTATTTTCATTTTCACATAAAAAAGTGTGGCAATGTTTTCAGCTGATTCTACGTTAAAGAATTTCAGGTGAATCCTTTCTGCAAGCCAATTATGAAGCAATTGTTCTCCTGTATCACGAGCTGCAAATAACTCAGCAACAGATTCTAATTATGCAAACGACTTTCTAGTGGAACACCCCCGGGCCAAGTGATTTAAGCGCGAGCAGCTATTATTGAGCACCGGAAGGAAGTGGCCGTCTGCACACGTCACCGTTTCCTCTCGGCCAGTGTGACGGGGTCGAGAGGTGCCAGACGACACAGTGGCAAGACCGGAAGTGGCCAATCTGTCTCTATTTGTGTTCCCGCTTCGCTCGCCGCCTAAGTGGCCTACATTCAAAACGGAAACAGAAACGCAAGCCGAAAGGAAGAGTTATTCATTCGGACAGATAGACGAAAAGAAAACAAGACGATAGAAGGGAAATTGAATTTTATAGAAACTTAATTTGCAACTCGTCATCATAGTCATCCGCACGAGTTAGACAGACAGGGAGGGAAGATTCTTTTTTGGGAATTGAGTATGTCTACAAATGCGCCATTTTCAAATTGACAGTTGACAATTTTTATTGATTAATTTTTAGACACTGCCCCCTAATACGCGGGATATTTTTTATTCATGTATATCATTCATTTGCATGGGAAATGATTTGAATGATAAGGAAAAGAAAGAGGGGAAGTCCTAAGAGAAGATGGATAGATGGAGTGAGGAACTGAATGAGGGAATGGGATGGAAGAAGAAAGAGAAGTCTTAGGAGAAGATGCGATGGAGGAGTAAAGAATACATTGACCACTGCACATCAATTCCAACAAGGTCCTGTTTGACATTGTCTGTCCATCGCATCCTGGGCCTCCCCTTTTCCTGAGACCTTTGGACACACTGTTTATGATCCTATTCTCCAATCTATAATTATCCATACGGGCTACGTGACCAAACCAACACAGTCTCTTCTGCAGAATATGCTGGCCACCATCACGTTTCCTGTTATCTTGTTTACGAAGCTTCCACGTTTCACTACCATAACTAACCTAGAGAGAACCAAACTGTTATGTCGTCTAATTTTAGTCCTTAGGTGTATACGCCTATTTTTACACACTCCTCATGGATTCTTAAATGTCCCAGCGGCAATCCCTATTCTTCTATTTATCTCATGCCGCACATTACCAGTATCTGTTACATAACTTCCAAGATAATTAAACTGAGACACTTGCTCAAGAATGCAGACATTCAGATTAACTGAACCACAGCCTGCCTGACCAATTTTCATCACTTTAGTTTTCTCTCTTTATCACCAATCCTACTCCATTACCAGTCTCATCAACAACCCTAATGAAAGAATTCCTCTGATCAATATCATTAGCCAACAAGACCAAATTACCTGCATAATCTAAATGAGAAATTTTAAGATCTCTAGACCATTTAAGGCCAAAATCTTTCCCTTGCAAAGAATTTCGCATAACATAATCAATAACCAAACTAAAGAGAAATGGGGACAAAATGCACCCTTGTCTAATTCCACTAGCAATGCTAAACTAATTGCTACAAGCTTTACCAACTTTCACACATATAATCCAGTGCTATTATAGAGAGCTTTCGTTATGCTAACTAATTTGTCAAGTATTCCATATGATCTAACGATCAACCACAAATTATGTCGACCAACAGAGTCAAATGCCTTTTTGAAATCTATAAAGCTAGTAACCACAGGTTTCTGAAACTCTAAACATTTCTCAACAATCTGCCTCAGTGAAAATGAAATGAGTGATATACATGAATATCTCGCGTATTAGGGGTGAGGGGCGCCTAAATATTAATTAATAAAAACATAACTAAATCCACACTGTTCACGCAATTGTCCATCAACCAAATTCTTAATTCTATTAAGCGCAGTGATGCAAAGAACTTTACCTGGAACAGAAAGTTGGTTGATACCCCTATAGTTATCACAAGAATCTCTATCACCTTTTTTTAAAAAATAGGGATAATAATTGTAATAAATAAAAAATACCCCCTCAAGAAGTTGCTTGCCACAGAGGTCTGACTGGAACCTGTCAGTTTATACGCCATAGTAGAAGGTCTCTAAAGATAGTGAGACTTCAGCAGAAAAACAACACAAATTGGCACTTTGGCATTGAAGTCACCTAGAACAAGGATAATATCTTCTTTCTTGACATAATTCAAAATATCCTGAAGTTGTTTGTAAAACTTATCTTTATCGTCCTCGTCAGAGTCATCTGTGGGGGTAAACAACAGATAACATTCAAGTCTTTAATCTTAGTTTAAAATTTACGTGGAAGAAATCTTTGATTAATGCTGCCGTATCCACATATTAGAGATGCTTTCTATCCTCCCTCTCTGAAAACAGAAATTTAAAATTGTTTTTAAGTATCTGATCTTTACTTATCCATCTGGTTTCTTGCAAGCCGACAATATCTAGGTGGAATTCCTGTGTGAGCATCACCTTTTGAAGTGGGCCCTTTCAAGAACCAGAATTTAGATAGGAATTGACGTGTCTGAGACACATTACTGCACTTTAGGATTGACGATGCCCAACTAGCTAAAGTAAGGTTTCAGGTACCTACGATGGCCTCTGATCAGGATTATCCACCAACTGATATAAGGTATCCCGTGTCTCTCTTCACTTAGGGCTGGCAACCCATAGGCAAACAGAAACACAGCAGAGATTTTCCTTCAACATAGGCCCACCAGGGTAGAAGTCCAGGATCCATAATCAAGCTGAAAGCCATAAACCAGTCCAGTCTAATTGGTATAAATGGTCAGCACCAGGACCATGTGTGGTTGACACTCCTCAGCAGGATAGAAATAAAAATAAAAGTATCCATAGTAGTCCAGATCAGTAGGTCACAGTGATCTAGCATCCCTCCCCTTCTGTTCCATGCCACAAGAGAGTATCTCTTTTGAAAGGTACTAACGGCCTGCACCACGAGAAGGCGGAGTCGGACATTAGGTGCTAGGCCTGGCCCGTTCTATGCATCATCACAGGGGATTGGTGCAGAGCTCTCCTTCCAGTTTATGCTTAGTTATCATTTACAGACCGTTCCATTGTAATGAGTTATTATGTATCAATGAAAGCTTATGACGAGATCATTATCATCTGCCTCAGATTATGCTCCGCTCCTTTCATTCTCCCGAAAGGAGGAGAGAAGTGAGTTTATGTGCTCAATGAAAGCTTATGACACGTCGAGTGACATAATCTCTCCTCTAAAACAGGGGAAAGATAGGCGTTTTTAGTTGCCACATAAAGTGAAAAAATAATATATATAAATTATTATTATTATCTAATATATAAAGAAGAAAGTTTGTTTGTTTGTTTGTCTGTCCGCTTATACACTCTGCCCCCAGAAGAGCTAGAGGAACCAAACTTTGCATTAGAGTTCCCTTCACCCAAGAGAAGAATATAGGCTATGTGCAAACTCGCTGGGGTCAACCAAAATTGGGGTGGGCGGGTTTGAATTTCTCAAAATCCTCATAAACTTAACATTAACGGTTGAAATTTATGCAAAATAACTATTGCCAGAAATAAATTTGAAAAAAGTAATATATCAGACTAAACTAATATCTGATTTCGCATGATTAAATAAAATAACTGTTTTGCCACCAATAAATTAGAAATAATGAATGCATCAAACTAATTTCTTTCTGATTTCGCGTGATGAACTCATTGTTCGGTTTGCTGGGTCAAGAGCACGAGCGTAAGTGGATATTAAAGTCGTTTTAATTAAGCACGAGCGTAAGTGGATATTAAAGTCGTATTAATTAAGCACGAGCGTAAGTGGATATTAAAGTCGTATTAATTAAGCACGAGCGTAAGTGGATATTAAAGTCGTATTAATTAAGCACGAGCGTAAGTGGATATTAAAGTCGTATTAATTAAGCACGAGCGTAAGTGGATATTAAAGTCGTATTAATTAAGCACGAGCGTAAGTGGATATTAAAGTCGTTTCAATTAAGCACGAGCGTAAGTGGATATTAAAGTCGTTTCAATTAAGCACGAGCGTAAGTGGATATTAAAGTCGTTTTAATTAAGCACGAGCGTAAGTGGATATTAAAGTCGTTTTAATTAAGCACGAGCGTAAGTGGATATTAAAGTCGTTTTAATTAAGCACGAGCGTAAGTGGATATTAAAGTCGTTTTAATTAAGCACGAGCGTAAGTGGATATTAAAGTCGTATTAATTAAGCACGAGCGTAAGTGGATATTAAAGTCGCTTTAATTAAGCACGAGCGTAAGTGGATATTAAAGTCGTTTTAATTAAGCACGAGCGTAAGTGGATATTAAAGTCGCTTTAATTAAGCACGAGCGTAAGTGGATATTAAAGTCGCTTTAATTAAGCACGAGCGTAAGTGGATATTAAAGTCGTTTTAATTAAGCACGAGCGTAAGTGGATATTAAAGTCGTTTTAATTAAGCACGAGCGGAACACAAGATTCTTTGTTGAAATGAAAGCTTCAAAACCTAAATTCGTATTGGTAGTTAAAATCATTAACTTAATTTAAAAAATATGTCAAAGCTAATAAAAGAATACACAAATAATTAATAAATGTTTATGTTGAATAATAAATAATTTTGTTTCATGATAATAATTCTTTAGTACCTTTATATTTTTTATGCATGTCAGACCGTAGTTAATTTTCTTTTACTATAAAGTTGCATATGCCTGACAAATTGTATCCGACAAAATGTCCCTATTGAAAACGGCAATCGTAGTTCTTGTGATAACTATAGGGTGTTCCAGGAAAGTTCTTTGCATGATTGTGCTTAATAAAATTAAGAATCTGGATGATGGGCAATTGCGTGATGAGCAATGTGGATTCAGAAGTGGTAGGGGATGTGTGGATCAGATATTTTCACTTAGGCAGATTCTTGAGAAATGTTTAGAGTTTCAGAAACCTTTGGTTGCTAGCTTTGTTGATTTCAAAAAGGCTTTCGACTCTGTTGATCGTCATAATTTGTGGTTGATTGTGAGATCATATGGTATACCAGACAAGTTAGTTAACATAATGAAAGCTCTCTATAATAACATTGAGTCGTGTGTGAGAGTTGGTAAGGCTTGTAGCAATTGGTTTAGCATTACTTCTGGTGTTCGACAAGGGTGCATTTTGTCTCCTTTTCTCTTTAGCTTGGTTATTGATTACGTTATGCGAAATTCATTTAAAGGGAAAGATTTTGGCCTTAAATGCACTAGAGAGACGAAAATTTCTGATTTAGATTATGCTGGTGATTTAGCCCTTTTGGCAAATGATGTTGATGAGATGAACTCTTTCATTCGAGCTGTTGATGAGACTGGTAGTAGAGTAGGTTTGGTTATAAATAGAGAGAAAACTAAAGTGATGAAAATTGGTCAGGCAGGCTGTGATTCAGTTAATCTGAATGGTGCAGTCTTGAGCAGGTGTCACAGTTTAATTATCTTCGAAGCTATGTAACAGATAATGGTGATGTGCGGCATGAGATTAACAGACGAATAGGGATTGCTGCCGGGACTTTTAAGAATCTATGGAGAGTGTGGAGAAATAGGCGTATACACCTAAACTCTAAAATTAGACTGTATAATAGTTTGGTTCTTTCTAGGGTTAGTTATGGTAGTGAAACTTGGACACTTTGTAAACAAGATAACAGGAAACTAGATGCTTTTGATTCTAGATGCTTACGCAGTATCTTTGGCATTAGGTGGTTCAACTTTGTAACTAATGATGAGGTTAGGCAAAGGAGTCGGCAAACTCCTCTGAGCAGCATATTGTACAGAGAGAGACTTCTTTGGTTTGGCCATGTAGCCCGTATGAATAATTATAGATTGGTGAATAAAGTTATGAACAGTGTGCGGAGGCAGACAGTGTCAAACAGGAACTTGTTAGAATTGGTGTACAGTGGCGAAATGCAGCAGATATGGTTGGAGAATTAAATTGCGCCTTTTGGTTGGTCCTCCATAACCTATGGCTGTTTGAGGATGATGTTTGTTTATTTGGTTTCATGGTATATCATTTTTTACTTATTTTCCTTTTGTGTGAGAAATACAGTATTTATACGCGTTTTAAATTGTAAACGTACTTTGCAAATGCCATGTATTTTATTGCCATGTAAATGAAATAATTTTTTGTGCATTTTTTTAAATTCTAACAGGGTTTGCCATTTGCAGAAGGGAAGCCAACAGGGCACATGTTAAGCAAGCGAAGTGCGAACGGTAAGTTATGCTTCATTCAGTTCTTCAACTTCTACCCAGAATTCTGATTAACTCTTTCGCTAAAATTCTTCGTGATTTCTTCATTAATTGAAAAACTTAAAAAGCAAATCTTCTTTGAGATTGGCATTTGGTAGAGAGGCTTTTTGAAAACTAAAAGGAAACGAATGAAGTAAAATTCGTGTTAATTTCCCTTCCCCATTTTGATGCTAAGATGTGAAGAAGGAATAATAACATCGTTTCAATTCAAATGCCATCACATGATGCCAGAAGAATCGAAACCTGGTTGCAAATGATCAGAGCCATCTCACATCAAAGTGATACCACTGATCCAACAAAGCGCCATTTTAATAATTTTTTTATAAATGCATTTTCTTTCCCCTTTCCTTAGTTGGATCTCCGCAAAATTCCCCGCCCTACCCACGGTCAGTAGGGGACACCGATGGGCTTGGAAAGGCCACCGTCCATCGGATGGGACGTTAAGCCGTGGCCCCGTGTGTGGGAGAGCCATACCCTGTGCACGTTAAAGAACACGCTGGATGGCCTTGACGGGAGGCTACCATCTGTCTCCCAACAGCTGTTCCAGTGGGTCCCCTCCCCCAACCTTCTCTTAGCCTTCGGGGTCCATGTGACCTGGCCATTTAGCCCATCGTGTGCAAAAAAGTGCCGCTCAGAGGTAAAACAACCCAACCCTTAGTTGGATATAAGTCTTATTTTTGTTTGTGTTTCGTCGCAGAGGATAAATCTCAATGACGATGCCTTTTGATACGCTTTATCACACTGCATTTGAATTCGTCATTTCTTGATAATATAAACATCTGCTTTGAATTTCTATGATCCCTCAGTTGAGTCATACTCTGCCTTTATATAGACTTTATCAAAGGGGAAGGCAGCCAACGAATGAATAGCATCCATTCATCTTCATGTTTAGAGCTTCCATCATGTCTTCATGGAAATCTCTGAAACATCCCCCAAAGACAGAGAGGAGTCTGAAGGACTGGAGGCCATCCCACAAGGAATTCTTTTAACCTAAGCTTCATTTTAAAGTATATTGCGATGAGTATAGAGCTGGAATTTATACAATTACTCATTTGCAGAAATAATCTCTTTATTTTCTTTCCAATTTAGTAAGCTACCGCAAAACTTCGACTACTTCAAATGGTTGAAGGTCAGTTGATGCAACCAAAGTGGTGATCAATCGATTAGCTTCTTTCACTTCGGAGTAAAATGACTGGAATTGAATCCAAAATCGTTATCTTTCTGCTGAGGTCCAACTCTTTCTGATGTTGCTCTGTACATTTGCATTGACATGATTTTATCATGCAAGTTAAAAGAGATTCTGAGGTTTCTCTGCTTTTCATTACAGAATGAGTTTCAATTTCGGAAGACAAAATCAAACTTATTATTAGTTATTAGTAGGAGCAGGTTAAATGAGAAATGCCCTGATTTTTGTCCTTCAGCCAGGAAAATGGCGATTTCTGCTTTTAAGTTACCAGAAAGTTAAGGATTTGCATTTTTAAAAGTAATTTATATGAGTACTTTGATTTTCGTGTTAAATATTTTCTGAGAGTTATGTAAGTTTCTTCATTAATTATGTACATTTTTTCGAGGTTGAAAACGTGACCATTCCTGCTGCTCCAGTTCGAAAAATTTGTTATTTTAAAATCTGATTGAAATCAGTTTGCTAATTGTTCCACATACATTGTTTGTTTGTTTCATGAAAGTGATTTCTTGTTACAGAAGGGATGCCGGAAGTGGTATATCCTCGAGTATATCCCGTGGAACGGAAACGGAGATCTGTGAGCAGCGGCGACTCCCACTTCGTGATGGTGATCAAAACTTCTGGCGCCACATTTTACCTCCAGCTTTATCCGAATAATGACGTCACGGCGCCGAATCTCACGCTCTCATTACGAGACGGCGAACGTCATCAGCCGATTGACAGAGGAGGCAGCTCGTGCCATTACCAAGGCAACCTGTTGTCTCATCCTGGTGGCTCTGCTGCTCTCTCCATGTGTGGATCAAAGAAAGAAATGGTGAGTTCATTACACGAAGTGAACTCTTCACGATTCGGAAGGAAAAGTTCCTTTGAAACATTTCGGTGGTGAAAACGTCAGTGCAGGGATCCACTTCGAAGGTGGATCTCAGTCCTTTGCCAAATGGGACAAGGGATTAGGTCCTTGTTGAAATACACAAATGAAATGGGATAAATGCAAAACCGTGAAAATAAAGGAAAGCAAAATATTGAAGGTAAAATGAAATGTGTCATATTATTAGATTCAGGGGCGAAGCGTGTATGGAACCTCGGGAAGGAATTGAGGCACTGAGACTGCGCAGTTGAGGCAGAAACAGTTCTCATTGGTCAACCAAAGATCTTGAGACCATTGATTGGCTGAAAAGTGATTGATACAACCAATTATCTATGGAAAATGTCGAAGCTTCAACTGTATCAATTGGTTCCAAAGTTAAAAAACAAATAGCGACTTCGAAATTTTTTAAGAACTTTTTAAAGACCCTAAAACGAAGGGAAAAAGTTTATATTAGGATAGCGTTCTAGTTTATTTCTGTTTGATCTTGCCCTTCCCCCTTTCACTAGGGGGAAAAAATCCCTTTCACTAGGGAGGGGATCGGTTGCCCTCCCCTCTTTCGAATCCCACTGTTCTAAAAATCGTGGTTACCTCACTGGTTAAAATAATTAATTTACAACAGAAATTTCGCTCTGAGTGGTTCCTAAAATTATTTTTTCCGTTTCTTTGTTTACTTATACGATGCAAAAGAGAATACAAGTAACGAACTTCAAACATGGTTTTGAGGTATAACTTAAAACGTTTTCTGATGAAATTTTACTAATTCATTGGCTATTATTTTGTGCTATCTACAAATAACCCATATAGCACTGAGCAATCAACTATCATTGATTGAAGTATTTTGTTCATGTTGTTCCATCACATCATGTGATTTTTCTTCGACAGTCAGGGATGATCATCACAACGGATGAAGTGTTCTTCCTTAGGCCCTTCGAACAACACACACTCCGAAAGAGGGCGCCAGCACCCACTTCTGAGAATACCACGCAACAAATGAATGATGTCAATCCCCACGTCATTTACAAGTTGGATGATCAATTTCAGCATTTCTGCGGAGTTAACTTCTCAGGTAAGTTTTTTCATACACTTTTTTCTTTTATTTTATCATTCTTTCATTAGAAGAATTGCCCAGCGTTGCTCGGACCCTAAATATACAATAACCGACTGAATGTAGCAAGCTTCCAATTTAGATAAAACTCAGTGAAATTTTCCTCTGTTTCTTGGGGAAGAAAAAAGATTATTTGAGTTATATTAAATAATTTTTTTAAGCGAATTTCTTCACCGTTGCTCTGATTTTTTTTTTCGCAAAATAAAATGTATGTACCCAATTTAAGTGATTTTTATACGCACAGAATCATTCCTTCAAAGAGGTTTTTTTTTTAAATAAAATCCAACGATGAACTAAAATTGTATTTAAGTAATAGGCTCTGCAGCTCGCGAATGAACTTCCCTGAAAGAGCTTTAAAGTAAATCGTGATAACCTCGTGTCATGCTCTTTACTTTCAACTTTAGGGGCGGGGATGGCTCAGTCGGTAGCGCGCCAGGCTCGTAATCTGCAGTTCACAGGTTCGAGTCCCAGCTGGGTCAGCGTTGAGATTTATCTCCGCAAAATTCCCCGCCCTGCCCACGGTCAGTAGGGGACACCGATGGGCTTGAAAAGGCCGCCGTCCGTCGGATGGGACGTTAAGCCGTGGCCCCGTGTGCGTGAGACCATAACCTGTGCACGTTAAAGAACACGCTGGATGGCCTTGACGGGAGGCTACCATCTGTCTCCCAACAGCTGTTCCAGTGGGTCCCCTCCCCCAACCTTCTCTGAGCCTTCGGGGTCCATGTGACCTGGCCATTTAGCCCATGGTGTGCAAAAAAGTGCCGCTCAGAGGTAAAACAACCCGACCCAACAACTTACAACTTAGGTTTGTCTGACCATTTCCAAGGCACAAAGTGAAGACTGACTTCATTATGTAAAGATGATAGTTCCCATTACAACTCTTGCTCAGTGGTCAGAGCATCTGACATGTGGATCAGGAGGTCGCGGACTCGGATCCCACTGGCGGAAGGAAATTTTTCCGAAATTTACTCAAGATTGCATGGCAAATTTAAGCAAAAGTTGGTGATTTTGAAATTTAGTAATTCATCCAGATATTTTATCCTCGCCGTGTTTCTTTTTTTCAGAAAATCGCCCAGATGATGTTCATAATGATGATGAAGAAGAAAAACTACTCGAAGATGAGCACGGGCGCTTCAAAAGGTCAGACCACGAGGGAAGGAAAATCATCGAGACTGCAGTCTATGTGGACAGTTATCTGTACAAGAAATTCGGCTCTCGATCGTTGTCAGATCCGACCAGAGAAGTGCGGGATTTAGTCCTGGCCATCGTCAATGAGGTGAGAATGGAAAGGAAATCATTTCAATTCTCAAAATTTAACAGTGAGTTACTTAGTGATCAAAGGATTTAATCTTTGACATCGTCGTAAATTTTCGCTCTTTTAATCCAAGTAGAATAATTCAAATCTTTGAAACATTTAATCATTTATTAAAACAGTGAAACCTTCGAACAGCCAATGTTTCCCAAACATTATGGAAATTTTTTAAATTTTTCACTTGACATACGGAACTGTGATTTTTTGACTGTATCTTTCATCTGTCATTTCACGTCAGTTTCGTTAATAATTTGATTCTAGAGCTATTATTATCCCTATTTTCAAAAAAGGTGATCGCAGTTCTTGTGATAACTATAGGGGTATCAGCCTACTCTCTGTTCCAGGTAAAGTTCTTTCCATGATTGTGCTTAATAGAATTAAGAATCTGGTTGACAGTCAATTGCGTGATGAGCAATGTGGATTCGGAAATGGTAGGGGATGTGTGGATCAGATATTTTCACTAGGCAGATTCTTGAGAAATGTTTAGATTTTCAGAAACCTTTTGTTGCTAGCTTTGTTGATTTCAAAAAGGCTTTCGACTCTGTTGATCGTCATAATTTGTGGTTGATTGTGAGATCATATGGTATACCAGACAAGTTAGTTAACATAATGAAAGCTCTCTATAATAACACTGAGTCATGTGTGAGAGTTGGTAAGTCTTGTAGCAATTGGTTTAGCATTACTTCTGGTGTTCGACAAGGGTGCATTTTGTCTCCTTTTCTCTTTAGTTTGGTTGTTGATTATGTTATGCGAAATTCACTTCGAGGGAAAGATTTTGGCCTTAAATGGGCTGGAGATACGAAAATTTCTGATTTAGATTATGCTGATGATTTAGCCCTTTTGGCAAATGATGTTGATGAGATGAACTCTTTCATTCGAGCTGTTGATGTGACTGGTAGTAGAGTAGGTTTGGTTATAAACAGAGAGAAAACTAAAGTGATGAAAATTGATCAGGCAGGTTGTGATTCAGTTAATCTGAATGGTTGCAGTCTTGAGCAGGTGTCACAGTTTAATTATCTTGGGAGCTATGTAACTGATACTGGTGATGTGCGGCATGAGATTAACAGACGAATAGGTATTGCTGCCGGGACTTTTAAGAATCTATGGAGATTGTGGAGAAATAGGCGTATACACCTAAAGACTAAAATTAGACTGTATAATAGTTTGGTTCTTTCTAGGGTTAGTTATGGTAGTGAAACTTGGACGCTGTGTAAACAAGATAGCAGGAAACTAGATGCTTTTGATTCTAGATGCTTACGCAGTATCTTGGGCATTAGGTGGTTCAACTTTGTAACTAATGATGAGATTAGGCAAAGGAGTCTGCAACCTCCTTTAAGCAGCATATTGTGCAGAGAGAGACTCCGCTGGTTTGGCCATGTTGCCCGTATGGATAATTATAGATTGGCGAATAGGGTTATGAACAGTGTGCCTAGAGGCCTCAGAAGGAGAGGGAGACCTAGGATGCGGTGGGCAGACAATGTCAAACAGGACCTTGTTAGAATTGGTGTGCAGTGGCCGGATGCAGCAGATGTAGCTCAGGACAGATATGCTTGGAGAATTAAACTGCGTGGTCTGGTTGGACCTCCGTAGCCCATGGCTGCTTGAGGATGATGATGATGATGATGATGATGATGATGATGATGATGATGATGATGATGATGATGATGATTAAGATTGGGGGAATGGATGTAGAGAGGGGGGGGAGGTAAGAGACCATATTTGAGAATGCTAGTAAACAGAAAAGAAGTAAACTAAAAAGGAGGGTGGTGGTGGAACCTCTATTGCATTTTTTGTCGAGATTAATATCCAAAAAAAGAGATTGGAATGACGTTCCCTTCCTTTCTGATTTTTTGCAACCTCCTTTAAGCAGCATATTGTGCAGAGAGAGACTCCGTTGGTTTGGCCATGTTGCCCATATGAATAATTATAAATTAGCGAATAGGGTTATGAACAGTGTGCCTAAGGGCCTCAGAAAGAGGGGGAGACCTAGGATGCAGTGGGCAGACAATGTCAAACAGGACTCTGTTAGAATTGGTGTGCAGTGGCCAGATGCAGTAGATGTAGCTCAGGACAGACTTGCTTGGAGAACTAAATTGCACGGTCTGGTTGGACCTCCGTGGCCTGTGGCTGCTTGATGATGATGATGATGATGATGAACACTTGGAGGTTTCGGGGTGTGAAGGAAAATTTCAAACTGGTTTGTCTTCTTCCGATGGAGTACACTGTTTATTTACCAAATAGCTGACCTATCATAAAGGAGAGATGGGATGTTTCGATAAGAGGATGGAAAATTATTCCCAAAACATTGTTTCCATACTATATCTTCTGTGATGCCTGAAACTAAAGGGGATTGAAGTAGGGGAGACAATGTGGGGTTTAGTCAGAATATTGTCAATGAGCACCGTCTCTGGACTTAGAAAAATTTCAAGATGGGTCCGAAAACTACGATCAAGAGTGTGAATGGGTTTTCATGTTGTAAGACATCGCGTCTGATACGGAAGCAAAGGGGGGTCGACAGCGCAGGGGGTGATGTGTTCCAAGATGACTGCTCGGGGTGTGGGGAGGGTGGAACTTTTGCTAAGAGTTTTAATTAATGAGGGTTTTTTTAATAAAGGGGGATTGGGAGAACTTTTTGGTGAATAACGGGTTTATCGAAGATGACCACCAAAGGGATGAGGGGGTTACCCTGAATGTTGCCATAAACATTCGCAAAGGTTGAGCAAAACAGTGAACTTTACCACTATCTGATAAGCATTGAGCTAACGGGAAAGATACGTTCGAAGTAAATACACGCCAAAGGTCGAAAACGGAGTGAAAGCGGCATCAGAATTATTTACTTCGCTTCTATTTCTAACGAAGGAAATAATTTCATCAGATCTTATCAGCAACAAATATTGCAACTAGCGCGCATCCGAAGTTCGATCTGAGAGCCCGTCAGCCACCCCTTGGCAACGTAGCGATAAGAACCCACCCCGACCCTTGTCAGAAGCATGACGGTGCAAGGTTAAAACATGACGTGATAAAAATTGTAGATGTTAAAATACGAATTATTATTCAGAGACGTGTGAGTTCCCGTTTGGAATAATATTGTTTAATTTCGCAGGACGTTTCAGATTGTAAAACCATCTGTCAGTAAAACGTGGTTCCTGGTGGGGATGAGATACCGAACGCTTGTTGCGAAATGCATATCGCAGGACTTAGAATTATATGAAGGTCGATGTCACAAAAAATGGGACTTTGTAATTATTTTGAGGATTGCATCAGCCATTCTGATAGGTTGGTCGTCCGAGGGGAATTTTTGATAAACGTTTAATAAAGGGTGTGCATAATAATAAGGGTTTTTTAATGAGGAGGTGCGTATTAATAAAGGGGACGTCATTTTTGATAAGTGTTTAATTAATAAGGAATAAATACATGAAATAAAAATTTGCAAGTTAATAAAAATAAATAGTATATTCTATGGAAATTGAGTGATTCCATCTGTCAAGTCACTGGTTCACATAAATTTTTAAACTTAGTTTTAATATACGAGGAAATAAAAATTCGCTACAGGACTTTTGATAACGGATTAATTAACGAGGGTGTGGCAGTTTTGATAGGGGTTTTAATAAAGGGGTGGAACTTTTGATAAGGGTTTTTTTTAATGAGGGGAGTTTTAATTTACGAGGAAATAAAAATTCGTTAAAGGAGTTTTTTAATAAGGGGGGGTGGAACTTTTGATAACGGATTAATTAACGAGGGTGTGGCAGTTTCGATAGGGTTTTTAATAAAGGGGTGCGGAACTTTTGATAAGGGGGTTTTTTAATGAGGGGGAGTGAAAAATTGTGACTTTGAAAAATTTCGGTTAAAATCCTACTAAAGTATAGGACTTATGGTATACACTAGATGGCGCCACCAAAAATCGAAGACTTTTCAGGTGAGTTAGGAAAAACGGGGGCTTTTCGTGGGGGGCTTCAAAAATACAGATGGGTCAACCAGGGGGTCTTTATGAGTTATGAATTATTAGTTATTAATATGGGGAGTGACTTGTGACGTCATACCGGAAGTAACCAATTACGGTATAGTGCGACTTCACTACTAACATCACCATGGAGTTGCTTTCATCTCTTTAGATTTTCTATCGCTGAAGTTGACTGTTAACTTGAAAGAGGATTCTTTTTTGCGATGATGGTTACGAATTAATCAATGCATTCATTTTCATTTCAGGTTCAACTCGTCTACAATTACCAATCTCTGAGAACAAAGTTCAAAATCGTGGTAGTAAAGCTGGAGCTGCTCAGGGAAGGCAAAGTAAGTTCGAAACAGATCAAATTAAAAGAAATTATTAATTTTAAAATTGTGTTATGATTATGAACGACCCCTAGGAGAGAAATATAACACCTCTCATTTTGAAGAATTGGCTGCAATACGCATCATCATCATCATCCTCAAGCAGCCATGGGCTACGGAGGTCCAACCAGACCGTGCAATTTAGTTCTCCAAGCATATCTGTCCTGAGCTACATCTACTGCATCTGGCCACTGCGCACCAATTCTAACAAGGTCCTGTTTGACATTGTCTGCCCGACGCATCCTAAGTCTCCCCTTTTTTCTGAGGCCATTAGGCACACTGTTCATAACCCTATTCGCTAATCTATAATTATTCACGCGGGCAACAACGACCAAACCAACAGAGTCTCTCTCTGCACAATATGCTGCTTAAAGGAGGTTGCAAACTCCTTTGCCTAACCTCATCATTAGTTACAAAGTTGAACCACCTAATGCCCAAGATACTGCGTAAGCATCTAGAATCAAAAGCATCTAGTTTCCTGTTATCTTGTTTACAAAGTGTTTAAGTTTCACTACCATAACTAACCCTAGAAAGAACCAAACTATTATACAGTCTAATTTTAGTCTTTAGGTGTATACGCCTATTTCTCCACACTCGCCATAGATTCTTAAATGTCCCAGCGGCAATCCCTACTCTTCTATTTATCTCATGCCGCACATCACCAGTATCTGTTACATAGCTCCCAAGATAATTAAACTGAGACACTTGCTCAAGAATGCAGACATTCAGATATTGTGCTTAATAGAATTAAGAATCTGGTTGACAGTCAATTGCGTGATGAGCAATGTGGATTCAGAAGTGGTAGGGGATGTGTGGATCAGATATTTTCACTTAGGCAGATTCTTGAGAAATGTTTAGAGTTTCAGAAACCTTTGGTTGCTAGCTTTGTTGATTTCAAAAAGGCTTTCGACTCTGTTGATCGTCATAATTTGTGGTTGATTGTTAGATCATATGGTATACCAGACAAGTTAGTTAACATAATGAAAGCTCTCTGTAATCACACTGAGTCGTGTGTGAGAGTTGGTAAGTCTTGTAGCAATTGGTTTAGCATTACTTCTGGTGTTCGACAAGGGTGCATTTTGTCTCCTTTTCTCTTTAGCTTGGTTATTGATTATGTTATGCGAAATTCACTTCAAGGGAAAGATTTTGGCCTTAAATGGGCTGGAGATACGAAAATTTCTGATTTAGATTATGCTGATGATTTAGCCCTTTTGGCAAATGATGTTGATGAGATGAACTCTTTCATTCGAGCTGTTGATGAGACTGGTAGTAGAGTAGGTTTGGTTATAAACAGAGAGAAAACTAAAGTGATGAAAATTGGTCAGGCAGGCTGTGATTCAGTTAATCTGAATGTTTGCCGTCTTGAGCAGGTGTCACAGTTTAATTACCTTGGGAGCTATGTAACAGATAATGGTGATGTGCGGCATGAGATTAACAGACGAATAGGGATTGCTGCCGGGACTTTTAAGAATCTATGGAGAGTGTGGAGAAATAGGCGTATACACCTAAAGACTAAAATTAGACTGTATAATAGTTTGGTTCTTTCTAGGGTTAGTTATGGTAGTGAAACTTGGACTCTTTGTAAACAAGATAACAGGAAACTAGATGCTTTTGATTCCAGATGCTTACGCAATATCTTGGGCATTAGGTGGTTCAACTTTGTAACTAATGATGAGGTTAGGCAAAGGAGTTGGAAACCTCCTTTAAGCAGCATATTGTGCAGAGAGAGACTCCGTTGGTTTGGCCATGTTGTCCGTATGAATAATTATAGATTGGCGAATGGGGTTATGAATAGTGTGCCTAAAGGCCTCAGAAAGAAGGGGAGACCTAGGATGCGGTGGGCAGACAATGTCAAACAGGACCTTGTTAGAATTGGTGTGCAGTGGCCAGATGCAGTAGATGTAGCTCAGGATAGACTTGCTTGGAGAACTAAATTGCACGGTCTGGTTGGACCTCCGTAGCCCATGGCTGCTTGATGATGACGACGACGACGACGACGACGACGATGATGATGATGATGATGACCAAACCTGCTGTATTATCAGTCTCATCAACTGCCCTAATGAAAGAATTAATCTCATCAGCATCATTAGCCAACAAGGTCAAATCATCTGCATAATCTAATAAGAAAATCTGAAATCTCTAGATCATTTAAGGTGAAAATCTTTCCCTTGCAGTGAATTTCGCACAACATAATCTATAACCAAACTAAAGAGTTGTATGCCATAGGATCTCACAATCAACCACAAATTATGTCGATCAACAGAGTCGAAAGCCTTTTTGCCACGTTTTAATAAAACAAAAACTTATTGGTTTTATTTTTTTAAAAGTTGAAACCATTTCTTACTTTCTCCCTTGGGAAACTTTCTTTTCTCCCTTTTCTTTCCTCTCTCCCTTTTCTTACCTTCTCCTTACTCTCTCCTTACTTTCTCCCACTTTGGAGAAAGTTTCTTTAAGTAGACATCTGAAACACTCGACCCTCAAAACACCTTCAGGAAGGTGATTGGTTCTCATAATCATCGAATCGAACTGTGGCTTGACTCTGCTGTGATGATCTCAGTCGATCGACGATGAGCAATATCGTTTTATGCAGCCGAAGATGTAGCCACTACAAATGAAATATAGGTTTATGTTTTCGTGTTAAATGTATCTGACCTTTAGATACTAAAACCAATGAAAGCAATTATATTATTGAGCTTATCATTGCTTATAATGAAATGTTGGATACATTTAGCACCAAAATGTGTGCCCGCCTTATTAAGGATTCAGAAAATAATAATGGAGTTTCGAGAACCGATGTGACGTAAAACAATATATATAGTCAAGAAAGTTGTATTTTAATTGAAAACGTGCCTCAAACAGTTTTCTACATAATTAATGAATTTGAATTGACCCTGCCTATGTCCAATCGGTGTTCTATTTCTCGCCATACACGCTGCAGCAGATCTCTTGTCACTTCCTCAGTTGCTTCTCTTATTCTGGCTTGCAAACGATTCAGATCCCGAATTTTCTCCTTGTAAACATAATTCTTTACAAATCGCAACAAGAAAAATATCAGGCGTGTAAAATCAGAGCTCCTTGTTGGCCATAGACATAGGCACCTGCCAATCCATATCATGTCAGGAAAGTTGCACTGAAAGCTTCCGTGTTAGAAAGAGAGCACTAAGAACTTGTCCTCTGGTTACCTCCGTGAAACTGTTTGGGGGGGGGGGGGAATGCGCAGGTATAACGTTTAACGTGATGCATTTTGTGCCTTTGGAAACAGTGCTTCCCGAAACAACAGCATCATGTGTCGGACTCCCTATATTTAGAAATAACTGATTTGGCTCCTATATTATTTGAGTTTGAAACCATTGCTTTGAGTTATCGAGATTCATTTTAAATGTAGTTGTGAGTGTTTGGCGGGCTTCCCTGCTAATGAAAGGGTCCTGGGTTGCCCCGGTTGGTAAGAATGCTTCAGTGTTGCCTTTCTGATGAAGTCTCGCCTTCCTTCTTCAAGGACCTTCTCCTCCATGGCATATTATACTGAGAGACTTCTATCAGACTACTCTAGCAAGCTGGCTGCTTGAAAGAAATTATTATAAGATAATAATGTATAATATTTATTTAATATAAAAGGAAATGGAAACAAAAATGCATAATAAATAAAAAATAAAATCCCCAACAAGAAAATCCTTGACCAAATTAGACATGACAGACTTTTGAGTGAATATGGTAAAATGAAAGAAAAATAAGATATTAAGATGTAGGATCTAGAGAAAGATTGAGAGGGGAGGAAGGCGCTGCTTGGATCATCCCCGAAGAAATCAATGACTGACGTAATCTGTGGCTCACAGGTTCCAGTCCCAGCTGCGCCTGCGTTGAAAATTTTCTCCGCTAATTTCAACCTCTGCTCTTGGTGAGAAAGGAGACACCGATGCGATTGGAAAGGACGACGTCCGTCGGATGGGACGTTAAGCTGTAGCTCTATGTGCAGGAGAGTCGTTTCCTGTGCACATTAAAGAAAGCGCAGAATGGCTTTAAAGGGAAGCTACCATCTGTTTCTTAACAGCTATCCAGTGGGTCCCTTCTCTGAGACCTTGGGGTCCTTGTGGCCTAGTCATTTAGCTCACTGTGTGCAAAAAAAGTGCCGTTCAGAGGTAAAACAACCGAGCCGAAATCCTGACTGACACTGGAGTTGTTGGAAAGAGAAGTGGAGGAAGACAAAGAGTTGTTGGAAAGAGAAGTGGAGGAAGACAAAGAGTTGTTGGAAAGAGAAGTGGAGGAAGACAAAGAGTTGTTGGAAAGAGAAGTGGGGGAAGACAGAGAGTTGTTGGAAAGAGAAGTGGAGGAAGACAAAGAGTTGTTGGAAAGAGAAGTGGAGGAAGACAAAGAGTTGTCTGGTTGGACAACATCGAACGTTTGGCAGGAAATAAGAGACTTTTTGTTAACTCCATATGAAAAAGAAGACTGTTTGCTAATCACCAATCTTCAAAAGAAGGGATTCTGATGACGATGAAATTTACTTATTCATTTACCGTATATTTCCGCAGATAAGACGACCTTCAGATAAGACGAGGTATAAATTTTCGTCAAAGTTTTATAGTTTTAGCATATATCTGTCCTATAAGACGACCCCAAACTATCAACGGCCTATGAATTTAGTTTATATCGGCGATCATCATCTGGATAATAATACCGTATAGCGTATACGGAATTATGTCCTATTCGCAAACATTCGCACTGATTCGGGCATTCGGGTAATGACCTTGACTATTCACAAAAGCGTCGTATGGGCTATTCTTTTTTGTGGACATACTCTACTCTGTACTAGTAAATAATTACGGTTTGTCCGTTTTTTCCTCAGTAGCTCAATAAACATAACTTTTAATATTTATTTTGTTTTAGTATTGTTTTACTATTACAATGTAATGTATTATTTACTATTACAATGTAATGTATTATCATATAATGTATTTAAATAATATGATAGATTTTTTGATAAGTTGTAGTAATAATGGTTTCAATTTATATAAATTTCAATCTAATTTTTTTTGTATCTGTCCTACAAGACGACCCGGATTTTGGGGGCCTTTTTTTTATGATTCAACTATCGTCTTATCTGCGGAAATATACGGTAAAAACATCTTTTTCGATCAATGGAAGTCTTGATTAAGCAAGCTGCATATCATTTATCACATTTTGGAAATTTTGCAAAGAGATTACACAATTAAACATCGCTATCCATAAAACAAACCATTTTTTTTGAACTGACCTTTTATTATCTAACTCACGGACGATAAGAGACATTCACCAATTTATTTTTTGGTCTTGTATTCTAAAATGTTTAAACAAGGTTTATTCTCATGCTCATTTGTATGCTCTGTTGCCTCTCTCTCTCAGCAGGATATGTGGATCAAATAACATTTCATAATGTCAGATGTTTTTTTTTTCCTTATTGCATTCCAGGATTCACCAGATTCAGCAGGTGGAGATATTGATTTGTATTTGGACAACTTCTGTGCTTGGCAATCCCGACAAAATCCTTCTGCCATGTCACGAGAGCATTGGGATCATGCCCTCATGCTCACAGGGTGAGTCTGTTGCTTTCAATAAAAATAATTGATTGCGAGATTTTTTTTTCTTTCTACATTTTTATTCTATATATGCATTATCACATTAATGAAGAAATAAAATATTTTAGGAATAAAGATGCACCTATATCCATAAATTCTGTCAAGAATTCTTCCATACTCCTTCATTAAATGACATTTTTAAGGTTTACCCGCTTTGCTCGGGTCCAACTGAATTAGATGAAACTATCTCAAAACAATAGAACCCGTGACATTCCCAACTTCGTAGCTTTCATTTGACACGTGACTCATTGCCATCCAGCCCAGTGAAAAGTCAAAAGGTTGGAGGGTAGACGCACCCACGACTTTTGAGGATGTTAATTGCCGAAACGAAGGCAAAAAAATATGAAACACATAATGTATACATATAATAAATAAAAAAATAAATCCCTCCTCAAGCAGCTGCTTGCCACAGAGGTCTGACAGGAGCCTGTCAGTTTATATGCCATAGTAGAAGGTCTGAGAGGATGGCAGGACCTCAGGAACGTGTACAGCAACTGTACACGCTACAGTTACCGTTCACAGCAAACTGGAGAGTGTGCAGTTACTGCACACGGTCCAGTTTGCTGTGAACGGTAACTGCACACGCTCAATATTTCCGTGAGTGGGCCCACACGATCCAGGTTTTTGTGAGCTCACACGATTCAATGTAAATAGAATAAAAATAAATACCCCCTCAAGCAGCTGCTTGCCACAGAGGTCTGACAGGAGCCTGTCAGTTTATATGCCACAGTAGAAGATCTGAGAGGATGGCAGGACCTCAGCAGAAAACAACACGAACATCCATGCCTTACCCGGGGCTCGAACCCAGGTCCCGTAGATCCGTAGCCAAGCGCGCTATCCACTCGGCCACGGGACTAT
The DNA here is from genome assembly GCA_038380435.1 of Ryuthela nishihirai. Lineage (NCBI taxonomy): Eukaryota > Metazoa > Arthropoda > Arachnida > Araneae > Heptathelidae > Ryuthela > Ryuthela nishihirai. The sequence continues at coordinate 63,272,847 of JAWZYU010000019.1, read as the reverse complement.
TACACATATTTTTAAGAACTTTTTTTCAAAGACGTTGAAATATAAGGAAAAATTATATCGAAACTGCTTTGAGGCCTGTTTTAGCTCGATCTAGATCCCCCTCCCCTCCCAAGTCCCCATTTTTTTTTCATAGATCCAGGCGCAGTTGAGATGGAACCAAAACTGGAAAGTAGAACTGTCTGCGATAACATCCTGAATCGACCTCATCACGAGTACCGAGAATTTTCATATAATTATCAATTCTAAGTAATTACATTGATTTCAACAACATTGCAAAAGTCAGCATTTTTGTTTTCTTGTGGGTACCTGCTGAGAATCAGTTTCGATTAAACTGGGATAGTTGCGGATGGGATCAATTGTAAAAGTGTTCTCTCCTCTGGCGTAGCTCTTTAACTTTGTTATGTTTCTCTAACTCTATTCTGATCTCTTTTTAGGCTGAACTTGTACAAGATCGTTAACGGCAATGAGCGGAACGAGAAAGTTCTCGGTAAGTAACAATCACATTTATAAAATTATGCGTCATTCGAACAAGATGCTTTAGTTCGAAAATAGTTCGCAGTAGAGTTTGATTTAAGCACTGCTGTTAATAAGCCAATGCGAAACAGATATTAAACAAAATGAAATGCTGTCGTGGTCATTTTTTCTGTTTAGTAAGGTGATTGAGTATGAAATAAGATTATGTTCTCAACAGAGAGATTAAATCCTCAGATGAACTAAATCAGTGGTTCCCAACTGGTGATCCAAGTTCCACGTGTGTCACGAAAAGTTAAAAACAATTTGTATTTTAGCAAAAAATATGATTTTTTTTTTGTCAAATGTTGAACTTAATATGCGTTTTTGTTTAAATAAATTACATTTTAAGATATATAATAAAACAAAAAAAAAATTGATTTTTTACCAGAGGTGTGTTGCCGTAAATCAGGATTTCTGTCAGAAGACAAGGAAACATTGCCCTAATATTCTTCCGCTCTTCATCTTCTCTTGCTGTCAGAGTTATTGCGTTGGATGTTTTGGAGGAGGGGCGAAGAGTTACATTCAACCAAAAATCATGAACTATACTAAGTTTCAGAGAACGAGGCATTAGTCGCCTTTGAGCGACATCGTGCATAGGAAGAGGCTGCGTCAGTTTAGCCATATGTTGCAAAGAATCCTTCTACGAGTAATCCCTTAGATGGGAGGAGCGTGAGATGTCAGACATTCTGAATTTCAATCAGGATAAAGAGGTTAAAGGGGAGGCAATTCAATCAGGATAAAGAGGTTAAAGGGGAGGCAATTCAATCAGGATAAAGAGGTTAAAGGGGAGGCAATTCAATCAGGATAAAGAGGTTAAAGGGGAGGCAATTCAATCAGGATAAAGAGGTTAAAGGGGAGGCAATTCAATCAGGCTGAAGAGATTAAAGGGGAGGTAATTCAATCAGGATAAAGAGGTTAAAGGGAAGGCAATTCAATCAGGATAAAGAGGTTAAAGGGGAGGCAATTCAATCAGGATAAAGAGGTTAAAGGGGAGGCAATTCAATCAGGATAAAGAGGTTAAAGGGGAGGCAATTCAATCAGGCTGAAGAGATTAAAGGGGAGGCAATTCAATCAGGATAAAGAGGTTAAAGGGAAGGCAATTCAATCAGGATAAAGAGGTTAAAGAGGAGGCAATTCAATCAGGAAAAAGAAGTTAAAGAGGAGGCAATTCAATCAGGATAAAGAAGTTAAAGGGGAGGGATTTCAATCAGGATTCGTAACATAATAAGTTTTCGTAACATAAGAGGAGGCAATTCAATAAGGATAAAGAGGTTAAGGGGGGGGGGGGGGGCAATTCAATAAGGATAAAGAGGTTAAGGGGGGGGGGCAATTCAATCAGGATGAAGAAGTTAAAGGGGAAGGATTTCAATCAAGATAAAGAGGTTAAAGGGGAGGGATTTCAATCAGGATAAAGAGGCAATTCAATCAGGATAAAGAGGTTAAAGGGGAGACAATTTAATCAGGATAAAGAGATTAAAGGGGAGGCAATTCAATCAGGATAAGGAGATTAAAGAGGAGGCAGTCAGGATTTTTTTTTTTTTGTTAAGGAAAGAACATTATATCTGACAGGCCAAAAAGTTAAGGGGCTCAAAGCGTTTGCGCAAGACAATTTGGTAGATTGCAAGATATTTAAATAAACGATGCTCTATGCAATGACTATATCCGTACTAACACACGAAAACAGTGGCACATTAGGGCAGAGCAAAGTGTACCACGAGGCTTGCAAATGTTGAGTTTTTCTGAGATCAAATGTCAGCATCTTTTGATGCTTCGGATCCTTCACGTGTTCAGCATCGGCATTTTTCATGCGTGAATATGAACATGCCAAAGGTTGGATTTATATGGAAGATATTCTAATGTTCAGTAACTAAAGAAAAAATTGACTGCTCTTTACCTTTTTTTATGAAAAGATCGTTTTTTTCTTCCCGTTTTCATTGTTTCGTGTGCGTTTTGTTGCAGTGTAGAGTTCTTTAAGAAAACTACGAAAAGGGTAAATAAAAGGAGGAAACAAATGACTCCTCAGGTGACGTAGCATCCAATTTAGTGTTATCTTAACGATGAGAGCGTTTCTACTTGCTCCTCTCTCCAATATTGCATCGAAGTGATGGTGGATGATGTTGATGCCTCCGTTATCCTTTCAGGTTTGGCTTGGGTGAATGGGATGTGTCGACCGCTGCACAGCTGCACGCTCAACGAAGGCTCGAGCTTCGAAGCGGCCTTTGTCATTGCTCACGAGATGGGCCACAGGTAAGACCTCTTCTTCTTCCTCATTCGCTGATTCTCATTAAGGCACGAGCCGCAATATAACACAACGCAGAATGTACGCACTTTTCGGTTTTGTAATTCTTCGTTCACCTTACTTAATAAATAAATAAAATATAAATCCCCCTCAAGCAGCTGCTTGCCACAGAGGTCTGACAGGAGCCTGTCAGTTTATATGCCAAAGTAGAAGATTTGAGAGGATGGCAGGACCTCAGCAGAAAAACGACACACAAGCATGCCTTATCCGGGGCTCGAACCCAGGCCCCTTAGATCAGTAGCCTGCAATGAATTTTGGTTATTGAAATTGCCTTTACCATTGACATCGCATCACCTTTCAAATTGAAGAAAGCAAAAACTATGTTGAAATTTCGATAAAAAACGAAATTTTAATGTCTGAGTTAATATTTGCAGCAGAAAAACTCAACTGTAGCTTTCAGGAGCAACAGCGGTGCTATGGAGAAAGGGGGAAATCAATCGTGTAAAATGCACAGTTGAAAGTCTCGATTCTGTTTTCATGTTAAGGTAAAGTATTTACTAGTTTCTTTCACCAATATATTATTTTTTTTATATATACCTATAATTTGAACAATGAATGGAACTCTCATTTAATATGTTAAAAGTTTTCAAACTTTTTTGACACTGTGACCTATTAGAAATGTAATAAATTCATGCGATCCCCTATGAATCGTAGATAAATTTATTCGATCACTCTTCCCTACAATGTAGGATCTATGTATTCGAAGAAAAAAAGTTTGCTAAAAATGCGAGCAAAAGTGAGAGCTTTACGATCAATCCCCTTCCTAGCTGCTCGCGACTCACGGTTTCAGAACCACTCAGTTAAGAGATGAGAAAAAACTTCAGTAAAACCTTTAGCAGCTGCCAACACCATGGGCGTTGACAGAAACTGTTTTCAGGGTGGACAAAAAGTATTTCGATGTTTCAAGGTCGAAATGTTTAAGTCACGACATTCATTAATGAGTTCAATTGCGATCGTGCATTTTATCGGAACCATAATGCAACTAATGATGGCTGAAAACAGAACGAATAAAAGGGAAACTTGTGATTGAAAATACACGAAAAAAATTTGTTTTCGTATTACTAAATAAAAATAAATTGTATTCTTCCGAAAGGGACGGAATGGCTCAGTCGCTAGCGCTCCAGGCTCGTAATCTGCAGTTCCCAGGATCGAGTCCCAGCTGGGTCAGCGTTGAGATTTATCTCTGCAAAACCCCATCTTGCCCTCAGTCAGTAGGGGACACCGATGGGCTTGGAAAGGTCGCCGTCCATTGGATGGGACGTTAAGCGTGGTCCCGTGTCTGGGAGAGCCATACCTTATGCACATTAAATATTACGCTGGATGACCTTGGCGGGAGACTACCATCTGTCTCCCAACAGCTGTATAGTAAGTCCCCTCCCCCAACCTTCTCGGGATCTTTGTGACCTGATTATTTTGTGCAAAAAATTGCGCTCAGAGATAAAACAACCCAACCCTATACTTTCGCAAACAAAAGAAAGGATAAAAAAATTAAGAAAACTTCAGCTTTTATGCAGAAAAAAAAACTTTTAAGTGTTTTAACCTCCCCAGGAATATTTATTTATTTTTGTTGCTGGAACGTCGTTTCAGTTACTTCCGTTACTTGTTTAATATGACAACAATAATAAGATAATATAATAATAACACTTGCATAATCAAATTTGAAATATTTTCAATGATAAATTTATTCAGAAGTTGGCAATCAAAATGTAATTTCGAAGGATTTGTGCAGAGTGAATTAGCTTTACCTCTGACAATCCCATATGATGCTCTGAGGGTGTTGATGAAACAAACGACAAATAAATAAAACCTTTTTTTCTGTTTCCCCCACAGCTTGGGCATGTTGCATGATGGGAGAGGCAACACTTGCGATCCGGACACTTTCCTCATGTCAGAGAAGACGGGGCCAGGCAAGGTCACGTGGTCCACTTGCAGCAACAGTTATTTGAACAAGTTCTTCCAGTAAGTAAGAATACTTTCGAATTGATTCATTTACTGTTCTTTTTGAATCCTTAGTAAGTTCCAAACATTTTAAGATCGCGCCCCTTTAATATTTGAGGAGTCTCCTTTCACCGCTTCCCCCCCCCCCCCAATTAGTTTCCGTATATCCCCAAGATATCTAAATCTCTGAGGAATAGATTTTTAATCGATCAAATCTTGAAACTTTTGAAACTGATTTACGGGTAGGCTTATTTAAAAGCATAACGCTTGTAAAAATGATTCTGACTTTTAAAGACTCTAAATCTGTAGCTCCCTAGGTTCGAGTCCCACTTAAGTGGGCGCTGAGATTTGTCTCTTCTAAAACCTCCCCCTGCCTTCAATTGGAAAGGCTGCTGTCTGCTGGATGGGATGAAAAGCCGCGCCTCTGTGTGCAGGAGAGTCATACCCTGTGCACATTAAAGAACACTTCTGGTTGCCTTTGACGGGAGATTCCCATCTGCCTCCTGACAACTGTTCCAGTGGATCCCCTTCCCCTACCGAGCTCTAAACGTTTGGGGTCCTCGCGACCTGGCAATTTCATTCACCGTGTTCAAAAAAAGCATCTCTTAGAGATAAAAAGGAACCCAACCCAACTTCTCTAAAGCTGAATGCTAATCAGAACTTGAAACGTTTTCAAGCCTCCCGAGAAAGTTAATTCTTAAAGTTTTCTTTTAAAACGTACATATTTGAGAAGAAGTTGAACATTGATTTTTTTTTTTTAAAGCACTAAAACATATTTGGCTTCTGTATGGTATCTACGAACATATTTGGTATCTGTATTCAAAATTTCCAAACTTCTCTCAAAACTCTCCTAATCTGAATGCTTAAGTGTTATTGGAACATTTAACCGAAGCGTTGCTATTCGTAAGGAGTTCGGAAATGAATTGAAACGAATAATAACTGTTATAACAGAACTTCCAGCAAAGTAAATGTAATCCTAGAAGATTCTCCAATGATTTAGTTTCCGGTGAATTTAAAGAAAATCTTTAGAACGATTTCATCAGCAGGGTCTGTCATTTAACGTTCCCCCTTATCTCTTTAAACTTAGGTGAACTAATATTGTTGAAAATGGAGATTTAGAGAGATTTGGATGAGATCTTCAGTTCATCCCCAGTAACATTTTCTTGAAAAATCTTATTTCCGATACTAAAGAACTTGGAATGTAGTTTTCCATTCACATAATATGGAAGTCTCTATTTTAAGAAGAGTTTATGAAACTTTATTGAATGAACAGTCGCTCAAAAAAGTATCCGAACACTGTGGTTGATTACAGAATTCAGGAAAAAATATCTGGCAACGATTTTTTTAGAAATTAGTAATCTGGCAACCTTGGACACGAAGGTTGCCAGATTACTAATTTCTAAAAAAATCGTTGCCAGATATTTTTTTCTGAATTCTGTAATCAATCATAGTGTTCGGATATTTTTTAATATATATAATGCGTATGAATATATAATGCAATGAATATGGAGCGTGTGCAGTTACCGTTCACAGCAAACTGGAGCGGTTGCGGTTAATGTTCACAGCACATTGGATCGTGTGAGCTCACAAAAACCTGGATCGTCTGGGCTCACTCACGGAAATATTGAGCGTGTGCAGTTACCGTTCACAGCAAACTGGAGCGTGTGCTGTAACTGCACACGCTCCAATTTGTTGGTAATTGGAGCGTGTACAGTTGCTGTACACGCTCCAGATATTTTCCTGAATTCTGTAATCACGTGACACGAAAGTTGCCAGATCACTAATTTCTAAAAAAATCGTTGCCAGATATTTTTTTCTGAATTCTGTAATCAACCACAGTGTTTGGATACTTTTTTGAGCGACTGAACATGAAGGGGGACTATTTCGGTGAAATTGAGCGCTCAAGTTTAAGCTTCAATTGGTTTCTTTGTAGGCGAGGTTATGGCTCGTGTCTGGAAGATGACAACACGCCGTCCACATCGAGTTTGAACCACGAAGGAGATGCCAGGTTGCCGGGGCAACGCTTTCCTCTCACCGACCAGTGCAAGCTCGCTCTGGGAGAGAACTTCAAGCCTCACGTGGCGAACAAGGAACCTTTTAACGTAAGTCTGTCTCTGGGCTCGCTAATCTCCAAGAACCACCTCGTGCCATCGGAAACAAGAGCCAGCTGCGACTCATTCCCATCGAAACTTCTGCGCAGTTTCACACTGCAAGTGATGACGAAATCCAGTCGTCATTTCGTCCTCTCAAAATGTCTTTGACAGCGAAAAAATTCCCTCACTGAAATCTTTTCAAATTTCGAAAGTTTTAAAATAGTATGAGATTTAAAGAAGAAAATGCAAAGTGGGAATGGCAATTTTATGCTCTTGTTTTATTTATTTATTTATTTATTTTACAATGCTTGAAGTTCGAAGCGTTTTGCTTTTTAGTCTACAGATGAATTCGAAGGGTTGGGAAGAAGGTAAAATATCTGTTGGCATTCCTGCCTAATGAAAACTTTTCGCCCCGTCTTCTTTTCAAAAAGCAGTTTCCAATGACAGCGATTGGTTGCACAGCAAAGGCACCAGGGTTCGAATCACGAATGTTAACTTGAATTCTTTGCGGGAGGTCTCACTTCCCTCTACTGAGAATTGCACCAACCACAGCTTCCCACGAGACCTTCCTTTCTCATTGGTCAGAAGAAAGATCCATTTCCTGTGATCAGAACGGATTCCTTCTGATATTTAAAAGTTAGGAATTTTATCCTCTCATGTTTAAGGAGGTATCAATGCTGGAATATTTTTCGTTAGCAAGGTGTCTTAAGAAATTCATTTTCATTTAACTTTATGCAAATGATATGAGTATTGAAAGAATTATTTTCATAAACTTTTAAAATATACACCTGCTTTATAAAATGTTTGAAATGTTTCTCATTAAGTTTTAATTTTTGAGATAAATTTTTATAACCAGCATTGCTGTTGTTAAATATCCAAACTTCCATAACTCTTTAAATACCTACGAATATTGTCATAATACAAGATTTTGATAATTTAAACTGTGATTTCAATTTATTATCTTCTGCAACATTTTACCATAAAAAGTTTCTTTTGAAGTCATGGTCTTTAAAGTTAGCTTCCAGTTGACCATAAGGTTGTATGTTAACTTTTGTGCATTCAGTGTATTTATTTATTGCTATAAATTGCAATTAATGAAATTATTTTTCTTTTTCATTTATACAAAATAGCAAAATAATTGTACCAAATTACACGCAGAGAGGCCAAGAAAAAAAAACTTGAATTATTATTCAGAAAATATCATTTCGAACTAAAGAAATTAATATTTGTTAATTCACCTTTGGAAGATAATTTATTTTTGAACATTCTCAGGAATATTCATCACATGAAAATGATGTACGGAGTGTTTTAATTAAGGTGACGCTATTGATTCTGCCTCTGCGGTCTGAACGAAAAATATCACAGAAAGGAAATTTTTCATTGGCTGATGATTCCGAGTAATGGCGGAAAAAGTTCCAAACATGCCACAAGGTGGTGCAGGGAGACATGTGACCATTGGCATTAGAAGAAATGTTTTAAGAGGGGGGGGGGGGGGGGAATTAATGTTTCAAGATAAAAATATTTAGGTACTAAGGATGACCGAAAAACCAAACAAAAAGACGAGGAACTTCTTATTGAAATGCAACTAAAAATGTTTTTCCTATTAATAAGCAAAAGTTGATGATATTCCTTTTAAAAGAAGAGGAAACGTTGAAATTCAAGATTACATTTCATTAAAACAAAAACGACATTAATTTTTTGGTATGCCTGATATTTATTCACCATAAACTAGTTTTCCCTTGGGGAAGCAACTTGCCGACTCTCATGCAGGGGTCAGTCATTGAGTCTGGTGGTAATGCGCAAACATATAATGCAGCAGGTGACGTCACGGGTTGTTCAATGTCACCTACTTCGTGCTCCAACAGGAAATGACAACATATGTTCACATTTTTGTCCCCATTAGCATATCCAGGCTGGCTAATATTAGAGACTTGCTGCGTGATATTATCTTTCAGAAGAACGTAAGCATATACTGCGCTACTGTAGGAGCTATACTTGAATAAAAAATTAGTCTGAGGTGAACATCAATACGTTTTTGATAGACATAATGTTTGTCGTAGCACAACGTTATACACGAAGATCTGGCCGCCTTGATACCGTTAGAAGGGAGGCATCACATCAGGTCTCATTCATCCTACACATTCCCAGATCTTTTCGCAGCATGGTCTCAAAAAACCCACCTGAATTATGACGCGTTTGTAGCGAAACCTCTCTGCACATTTCTCATCGAAGGATGCAACGGATAAACATGGATGGTTTGTGGTTCCTTCCTGTATTCGGCAGTTGGGTTGTTTTACCTGTAGGCGGCACTTTTTTACACGCTGAATGGCCAGGTCACAAGGATCCCAAGGGCTCACAGAGGGGTGGGGAAAGAGGATCCATTGAGTAGCTGTTCAAGATCATTCAGCATGCATAGGGTATGGCTCTCCCACACGGGGCCACGGCTTAATGCCTCATCCAACAGACGGTAGTTTTCCAAGTCCGTCGGTGCTCCTTTTCTGTTGTTTTGCAGAGATAAATGTAAACTCAGGGGGAACTCGAACCTAGAAACGTCAGATCACGAGCCAGGCGTGCTACCGACTGAGCCAATCCCCGGCCCGACAGTTGGGAGACTTCCCTTCATCAGTTAAATGGAGGCTGGATTCATCAGTCAGCATCAATCGATCTCCAGATCCAATAGAAATTCCAACACGAGAACAGAAGCATCCGAGCATTGCTGATGTTTCAACGGAACAAACTCCACTTAAAATACGATCCTTGTGGGAGATCGCCATCGAAGCGCGTGCCAAAATTGCGAAGAAAGCACAATGAAGAGTTTTCTTCCGCAATTTTTTCCCTCGTGCTCGGAAACATCAACCTGAGAAATATCCCCTCTCCCTCGGCTATTTCGCTCACTTTACAGCTGTCGCTAATTCAATTAGATCCATCCTATATTACTTTAAATACCCTTCAAACATCCGTTCATCATCACAAATTTTAATCTGTGGCCATTCATTGCTTAAAAATTTCAGTTTATGTTTTATTCTGTTTTTCAGAACGTTTGTCGGGAATTGTGGTGTGTGTCCGGGCTCTGGGCATCTGTAGCTCATCCGGCGCTCGAAGGAAGCTCTTGTGGAGCCGAAAAGGTAAGCAGCCTCCTTTGGGGAGCAGGGGAGTTGCTCTTTAGCATCAAGCTGTTGATCTTGGGGGAAGTCGCAGCAGACTGTTTTTTTTAGAATCAGAAGAGTTTCGGTTTTATCAGTTCAAAAAAATCAAATATTTTGCACTGGGCTTGGATCTAAAATAAATTTGTTGATATGTTTCAGAGATCTTGTAAAATACGTGTAATATACAGTGCTCGTCGAAAGTTAAGCATGGATCACCAAAATATGAATTAAAAAACTTAAAAAAGATAAAATAAATAATCCCTCAAGCAGCTGCTTACCACAAAGGTCTGACAGGAGCCTGTCAGTCTGCAGTAGCCGATTGCTTCACGATCTCTGAAAGAAAGTGTTTCGATGATTCCAAACGATAGCCATTGGAACGTTAGAGGCTGGTGTGAAACATGGCGGTGGACATATTCGTTTATCTCTGCCATATCAGCAATTCCAAACAGTTATCATTCAAGGGGATATTAGATTAACCTCTAGACACAGACAGGCCCGTTTGAAATGGTTTCACGATCATTTATGCAGTAACTGAAATCAATGTAGTCATGTCCTGTTCACAGGCGAATCAGTTCGAGTCCCAGCTGGGTCAGCGTTGAGATTTATCTCCGCAAAAATTCCCCGCCCTGCCCACGGTCGGTAGGGGACACCGATGGGCTTGGAAAGGCAGCCGTCCGTCGGATGGGACGTTAAGCCGTGGCCCCGTGTGCGGGAGAGCCATACCCTGTGCACGTTAAAGAACACGCTGGATAGCCTTGACGGGAAGCTACCATCTGTCTCCCAATAGCTGTTCCAGTGGGTCCCCTCCCCCAACCTTCTCTGAGCCTTCGGGGTCCATGTGACCTGGCCATTTAGCCCATGGTGTGCAAAAAAGTGTCGCTCAGAGGTAAAACAACCCAACCCAGGCGAATCAAGATTGTCTCTACAATCGAACGAAGTAGGCATACTATACTGATCTGGACTGGCGAGCACCAGTACCAACTCCCTAGCATTGCTGAGAGATCTGCATTTGGTGGTTGAGATACGATTGCGTCTGCCAAGTTTTCTTTGGGTGGCTGTACCAACCTTCAAATGCTTGATGGTGGTAACGAATGCTCCGAAATATCGGGATGAGATCGATTGCTATATGCTGATACGGGAAGCCTTTCACTCTAATGAACGATAATTCTCATCCACACCGAGTAGACCGATATCTTAAGAAAGGTATTCAACGAATGGAGTGACCTGCATTCTCTCCAGATTTCAACCTCATAGAATATCTATGAAGAATAATAATCTAAAAAGAATTCATAGAATATCTATGAGTTATTCTATCTATTCTATGAACCTAATGAGTCGTATTTCAGACTTCCAACTGCTTTCCCAAATCCTCCAATATTTTAGGACTGCCCTTGTCTATGAGTAGATGTTTTCCTTTAATCGTTTTTTTTTTTTTTGGAGGGTTGGCGGTATCTCTAAATCGTTTTTCGAAATTTATCGTAACTTTTTCTTTGTAGCTTACTATGGAATTAAATTATTTTTACCGAATATATTTTGAGATATGCATATTTTATTGATCTATGCTTAATTTTTTCCACCTATATTCTGGTTATTAAATTCTGAAACACACATTGTTAGTAATGGGAAGAAGTTTTGCTCATAAAATGTCAATGATTACACATCAGCGCATTGAAAGGAACAGTTTTCCGTTGCATTGGAATTTAAACACGTGCCTGAAATATTGAAATGTTTTCTAGACAAATTGGGGGGAGGGAATATGCCCCTCCCAGCTAGATCCAGCATTAGTTTGCATCATTGTTTTAGAAATCGGAATGGCCAGTGAATATGAGTAAGTTTAATGTCAGATTCATGCTAAAGATTTATTCAGTTTTACGAATTCAAAAGGATTTAATTTTAAATATTAAAATAATTTTTCTCAGAAATAAATAGGCTCAAACTTTTCATTGCTAAATAACGTATTTCGATTCAAATTCTCGCTGATGACAACAGAATCTTTTTTAACTTTAAAATTATCATCAATACCAGTTGAATTACAGCATGGACGCAATCAGCTAAAACAATAAAAATAAATAAATAAATACCCCCTCAAGCAGCTGCTTGCCACAGAGGTCTGACAGGAGCCTGTCAGTTTATATGCCACAGTAGAAGATCTGAGAGGATAGAAAGACCTCAGCAGAAAAACAACACGAACATCCATGCCTTACCTGGGGCTCGAACACCTAACAGCAAATGTTACACCGTCTGCTTCAGGGAACGGACTTTGGTCCGTTAGCAAATTCCAGATCGTACCTGGCAATAAAAGAATCTCAGAAACTTTCCAATCTGTTTATTAACGTCACTCCAAATCGACATTTTTTGGACAAAAATTAGAATAATTTGAGTTGCCTTATACTTACAGAAGTGCTTTTTAAGTAGGAGGTTTCGGATTTTTCTGGAACATTAACTCGCCATTCCAGAAGGTTACAAATCTAATCCTCGTGCCATGCCCCAAATAGAACCTAGTTTGTAGTAATGTTGTATAATCATCTAGGAAACATTTCAGTATTTCACACATGTGTTTAACTTCCAGTGCAGTGGAAAAATGTTTATTTCAATGCGCTGACGCATTGATTTTTGCTTTTTTTTTTTGTCATCAGCAATTGACACTTACACGAGATTCTGGTAAAAGTTGAACATGTTTCATCAATGAAGAGAAATGCCTCACAATTTGGTTTCCATTGGTTACCAGTTGTTATCGTGTCGACCTGAAAGCGCTGCTGCAGGAAAACAGGAAGTGTCGGATTACACGGAATTCAGAGAAAGTACAACTATAGTTTAGGTTTCAGAAAACTAAGTTAACTGGGCAAATGTAACGCCATTACAACGCTGAAGTAGAGGATTACTGTGTTGCAAGTAATTCCTGATATGCTCCATAGAGTCTGTGGGAAGAAATGGAATTTCCCTGTCGACCTCATCATCCTGATCCGATATTGAGAAACTTTGCCATCACTTCCGGATCCGATATTGAGGAACGTGACTTATTTCTCTCCATTGTTATGACATTTATTTTCCTTCCGGTAGAATAAACACAAGAGGTTACAAATTTTTGAATTTTTTTCAGAAAATTTCCATGCGTAAAGATGTAACAAATAGATTTAAACATCATTATTGGATATTACAGAAAATTTCGCCGATACCTACTCTTTCAGTGTTATCAAATATCAATAAAAATATCAAGCTTAAATATCACAAGCATGAACATAAAATAAGGCATATAAGCTATTCTTGGATAATATAAAATGTAATGATTTGTTTTTAAAGGTGGTTGGTAATAGTTGTTCATATCATTTCATCCGAGTTGATCCCTTCAGGGCTGACATTTTTCTATTCCTTCCTCTTCCCCTCCATCAGCACTGCATTCAAGGAGCATGCGTCGCAGCTCCGTCTGCACGCGCCCCGACCAACGTGGCCATAGTGGAGGACATGAGGCACGCGCTGTCCGAATTCCTCGACAGGCTGAGAACGGCGTTCAAGCTCTTAACGTCGTGACGTCATCATCTCCCGCTGCAAGGTTTCGGAATCTGTAACGACGGAACTTTCCTCCTCATCATCACGGAAGAAGGCAGAGATCCTCCTCCTCCTGATGGGCAAGGAGGAAGATCATTTACTAAATAAGAGGCACGAGGAAGGGGGGAAGACGCGCGCCAACCGAATCGTGCAAGGGAGTGATAGGGAGGTATTGGTGCAAGGGAGTGATAGGGAGGAATTGGTGCTAGGGAGTGATAGGGAGGAATTGGTGCAAGGGAGTGATAGGGAGGAATTGGTGCTAGGGAGTGATAGGGAGGAATTGGTGCAAGGGAGTGATAGGGAGGAATTGGTGCAAGGGAGTGATAGGGAGGAATTGGTGCAAGGGAGTGATAGGGAGGAATTGGTGCAAGGGAGTGATAGGGAGGAATTGGTGCAAGGGAGTGATAGGGAGGAATTGGTGCAAGGGAGTGGTAGGGAGAAATTGGTCAAGGGAGTGATAGGGAGGAATTGGTGCAAGGGAGTGATAGGGAGGAATCGTGCAAGGGAGTGATAGGGAGGAATTGGTGCAAGGGAGGATATATGAGTTCGGGAATAGGAAGGACATAAATGGATTTAATTTATTAAAATTAGTGAAAAAATTTAAATTTTGTAACTAAGTTATATTTATTAGCTAAAAACAAAATGCGAAGAAGAAGTTTAAAGATATGATACTCTTTTACCCAATGCAACCTTTAATAATATTTCTCAATTTCCTTTCCAAAGTTCATTTCCTTTTCCACTTATTCAACACTGAACACGAAAAATTATAAAATATCAATCAAGATGCGTAACTGGCAGAACAAAGGCAAACATGTTGAAAGAAATAAAGCGAGGGAACAGAATTTTTTAAATTCGTATTTATTGAATCATCACGATCATTGGTAAGAAATTTTAAATTTCAATAAACAATAACAAGGTGGTCACATTAATTGACTAACAAAAAATACAAATTTACTGTTGGTTTTCGAGCCCCGGGTAAGGCATGGATGTATGTGTCGTTTTTCTGCCGAGGTCCTGCCATCCTCTCAGACCTTCTACTGTGGTATATAAACTGACAGGCTCCTGTCAGACCTCTGTGGCAAGCAGCTGCTTGAGGGGGGATTTATTTTTATTTTATTTACATTGGATCGTGTGAGCTCACAAAAACCTGGATCGTGTGGGCCCACTCACAGAAATACTGAACGTGTGCAGTTGCTGTACACGTTCCTGAGGTCCTGCCATCCTCTCAGACCTTCTACTATGGCATATAAACTGACAGGCTCCTGTCAGACCTCTGTGGCAAGCAGCTGCTTGAGGGGGGATTTATTTATTTTTATTTAAATTAATTCAAATTCTTGTAAGAGTTGTTGTACTTTGAATAAGGAATGGAATCAATGCTGGATAAAAAATAGACACGAGGCCTCCGCTAATAAACTACTCACTAATCAAGGAAGGAAGAAGGGTTCTGTGGGCGGGGGGGGGGGGGGATGTGTAGATTCTCAGTGCCAACCCTTCAATGTAGTTCTAAGCAAAATAGATATATTTGAAACTTATTTCGTCATCCAATGCAAAACAATAAAACCCAATTTCAATGCAAAGAGGTGCGATTAATGGGATTAAAGCCCTACCTGGCATAGTGATTAATTTGCCTGATGAAATTCTAAGAGCCGTTTTCTGTGAAATGTTCATTCATTCAATTGTTATACCCCCTCAAGCAGCTACTTGCCACAGAGGTCTGACAGGAGCCTGTCAGTTTATATGCCATAGTAGGAAATCTGAGAGGATGGCAGGACCTCAGCAGAAAAACGACACACACATCCATGCCTTCCCGGGACTCGAACCCAGGTCCCTTTGATCAGTAACCAAGCGTGCTAACCACTCGGCCATGGGACGGCTGTTCATTCAATAGTTGATAACTAATTCTTACCCACTGACGAAATGGAGATGCATCTCTTCTAACGCTTCTTTCCACTTACTTTAAAGTAGGATCACAGTTAGAACAAACATCGCAAAAACGTTGCTATCGGTGATCAATATGAAATGAAATCTCGCAGTTCAAATTTCCCCTAAGCCTTCAGATGAAGCAATCTGTAAAGGATGAACTTAATCCTTTAAAGTTCAAGATTACCGAGCAGATGTACTTTCTTCTAGTGGGCGTCTGTCTACAGGTAGTTATCTCTTGGATCATACAACCCTCTTGTAGGGTCGTTATCAGGTCGGAATCTTCGGTAAATAAATCAACTTTGATGAAATTCGCCAGGTCCATTTTTTTTTCGAAAATCGTTCTGTGAAATGCGCCTTTAATTATTGCGTCACAAGATCCATATTCTTAGCGTCACTAATCCCGAAGGAAGGACGCCGAAATCGTGAAATTCCATCTCAGCAGCTGTGCGAAAATCATTTTTTTTGAGTTCAGGAGTTTCTAAGATGAGATCTGTAAATAAGAATTTCTCGAGATTCGCATGGAGTAAGATTCAAAAATCTTGACCAATTCACCAAAATGCGTGAAAATTAGACTGTGAGCAAATTTATGTTTATTTAGTGTATTTAGGAACTGAAACGCATTTTGAAATAAAAAATAAATGAAGGTATGAAACGAAAACCTAAACGTTTTTCCGCCAGCCGTCCAGATGTTTGAATCGTTCTCTGTTTCACGATCCCAATCCGAAAATGAGGATCACGTTCCTTCGCTTTCTCCAACAGGATTCAATTCCCACTCTTCATTTCGAAGAAGGTGCAACTTAAATGCGTCTGTAGACAGCGACGGATCCGGGAAAAACTTGGATATGGGGTGGCACGTTATAAAAACATTTGACGGGGACGCGTAAAAATATCCCAGGCATACTAAGTGGTTGCGCATTGCGAATGTATGGTGTAAATGTCGATAACTAATTTAATAAATTTTTCGTAGGGGGAGCACGTGCTTGGGTGCCACCCCTTGGATCCGCCCCTGTCTGTCTAGTATTAATTCATTGCTTCAAATAATGCGGTGGGCTCATATTAGAGATTTATTCTCTTTGTTGAAAATGATCGTTAGGGGAGGGGGGGGGGATATCTCCACCAGGCAGTCGAAAAGTGTTACTTCCGCTGCAAGACGATTTCAAATAATGTAGAGGAGGTGTTGGACCGAAAGACGGAAACATCTTCAAGTTATATCACGTGACAGGGGAATTCCTAGTTATGTAAATTGGAAAATATTTCTTTCAGAATTTGAAGAATATGGAAGCTTTAATATTTATGATTATAATGCCAATCATAAGAATTGACCTAAAAATAGTTTAAAATTTAATAAAATATAAATATATTTTGGAAGTTTGTGTAAAACATTCCTTCAGTCTTTGTCCATTTTGTATAAGCTTGTTATGGCAGCTTCCATAACTCTTCATTTTGGTAACGAAAGGATATTGTACAAAATTAAGATTTATATTAATTTTTTTATCAAAAAAAAGAATCTATCGGATAAATTACTGTTCTTGACTTTCGCCTTCACACGAGGATGTTTCCATTTCCCTGAGCATTAACTAATAATGAGTAATTGGTGCAAACGTCGATTATTGATCTCAGATGAGAGGATCCATCTCATCTGCTCGATGAAGTTGATTTGTCGTCGTCCATTGTGTCGAGAGAACTGGCGACAAGCAGACCTGTCCTGTTGCCTTGGTAACTGAGAGCAGTTGAATGCCCTGTATGTTTGTTCGTCGGTTGATTCTTTCTTCCTCCTTCTAGTTCTGTCTCCAAGGGGTGTGTGTTGCCTCCCCCCAAGAGCAAAGCAGGAGTGATCCGTCCCTGTGGGAAGCTCTAAAGAAGGGGGCCAAAGAACTGTGGGACAAGCTCAAATCTTGGGGATGAAAGGAAACGGATTCGCCTCCATGCCTCCATCTGTCTGGCCTTCTTCATTCTTTGAAATGTACAAATGATTCGAATAAAGAAAATCATTTCCTAAATGGAGCCTTCGTGTTGCATGTGAACTCTTTCAGTACATACAGATAGGCAACGAAAGAAATGGAATCAATCGCGGGTTATTCTCCACAGCGAATTAGAACAACTCGGTAACTTATTAAATTAGTTTGTTTTTGTGTGGAGAAAATGTGACTCAATGTGAATTAAAGATTTCAAAAAAAAATTGATCAAAATCTGTATTTTGAAAAGCATTTGCTCAATATTCAAAGAGCTGGAATACCTAATCAATTAAAATGGTTGATCTGAATAGTTAATTAAAGCAGGTTAAAATGAAAACAATAACCATTATACTAAACTTATTTGTATGAGCTCATTTTTTATCCGTTACTGGAATGATTAGGTTAGTTTTCGACAATTTTCAATGTTTTTTGCAGAACGAGCTCAGTTATCGTTAAATATTTCACTTTCATAACTTATTAAATACGGAACGAATAGTGTTGAAAATCCAGAATGGAAGAGATTTTCATCTTCAGTCACATTCTTTAAAAAAGAAACTTATTTAAGAATCCATAGAGCTCTAAATCTATTCCCATATCATTGACTATGTTTCCATTTTTCTGGTTTCAATAACAGCAGAAAAAAACAATCTACGAGATGAGAAAGAAAAGCTCTCCTCGCCTCTTCACTTCTGTGGTTATGAATGTTGAACACATTTCGTGGATTTCGGACATCATGAGAAAAGCAACCGAGGTCTGCAGCAGATGTCATTTCTCCTTGACCTTAGAGGGGAAAGCCACATAACCTCAGCGAACGACGATGCTGAGACCTTGAATTAATAAATCATTGCTGAAGCGATCAGTCATCGTCTTCTACAGCTACATCACGTGATGCTTCGCGCAATCTTAACACGAGATAAAGATGGAATAAATCAAAATGCCGAATTTGCCTCAGCTGTTAATAAGCATCCCATCGCTTGTGGGCGAAGCAATCTCCTTGACAACAGTCATTCGTATCAAAACAATGTTTAAAAATTAAGAGAAAAAAATAATTCACTCGATACGCATTTTTTTTCCCCTTTAGAGAAACCTCGTTGCGTTTGTTTCACTTCTGAGGAGCACTTTTTTGAAAATAATGAGCTAAATGGCCATGTCCGAAAGGAACCCAAAGACAAAATTGCGACGACTCTTAGGCATCTCCCGTCGAAGCTATCCAGAGGATTCCTCAACGTGCACGAGAGTATGGCTCTCTCTCTCTCCTGCACATGGGGGACATGGTTTCAAGTTCCTTGCGATGGACAGCTGACATTCTAAACACAAAGACGGCCATCCCAATTCGAATCATAAATTGGGATACTTGATCCTTTGAGCCAGGAGTGACGAAACCAAAAAGACTGGGTTCTGTTGATTTACCTCTGAGTGGCACTTTTTTGCACACAATGGACTAAATGGCCAGGTCACAAGGACCACGAGGGCTCAGAAAGGGAATCCATCTGACAAGAGAAAAATGAAATTTTTCCGTTAAGGCCATCCAGGCCTTTCTTTAATATGCACAGGGAAGACTCTCCCGTACAAGGAACCTCAGATGGCAACATTCCCATCCTCGTCAGATGGGAACATTCCCTCTAACGAGGTTGGGGGGGGGGTGCTTTCCAAGTCCATCAGTGTTTCCTTTCTCACCGAAGGCAGATCAGGACTTAGTAGAACCGAGTTATGAATTGAACTCTCCAATGAGATTACAAGACTATATTATCCATACACATTGGAAAGGGCATAGCAACGGTAGAGAATTTGCAAATGTCGTAAAGTCTGACTAAGATTTTAAACACAAGTTTCGAGTTAGACAATATATTTTGATTGAAATTCTGTTTGTTTTTTAAATGAAATGCTGATTTTTTTTTCCTAATCTCTCTTGAGAAAGGAGATATAAGTCTTCTGCTTGGAGACTTCGTAACAAAGTTGGACTGACATGAATCTTTGGGATATTGTTGATGTATCCCTGAGAGGCTTTTTTTAACACAATGAGCTAAGTGGTCAAAAAACAAGGACAACGAGAAAATTTTCGCTCGAGCCAGAGAACTGCAGATTACGAGCCTGATACGCGAGCCCCTTGAGTCCCCGTTCCTCTCCGCATCTAAGCAGTAGGGTCATTCCACTTTATTAGCAATTGGCTCCCTTAAATTGTAATTGCCTCCCTTAAATTGTAATTGCCTCGTTTTAAAAAAACTGACTATTATTTTAGCTTTGTCATCCATCCGTTTTTCAGATTCAAGATGTTCAACTTTTTTTAAGCAATAAATTAGTTTTCTGGCTGGATCACATGTTTCTAATCATCCAAGAGTTGAAAGTTTCACCGTTAGAAGGCGCTATAGTCAGAAAATGAGCAATTTTATTTTCTTTGAAAATGTTCATTTCGTGTTGGCGAGAACCTGTTTAAGTTTTTAATTTCAGCTTACTACGATTTTTTAAATACAAAGGTAAGAAACGCATTTATGGGAAGCACCCTTTTTAAGAAAAAATACACCTTTGGGCTTTGGATAGATCGTCGTCCTTCGGGTGGGAGGCAAAGCCGTGAAGCCGTGTTCAGGAGAAACATGCTATCTGCACATTAATGCAATTAACGATATATTTCCAATAGTTGTCCATTGGATCCTTTTTCCATCCCCAGTTCTGAAGCCTCGAGGTTCTTGTTATTTGATCACTTAGCTCATTGTGTTAAAAAAAAGCCTCTCGGGGGTAAATCAACAACATCCCAAAGGTTAATGTCAGTCCAACTTTGATACGAAGTCTCCAAGCACAAGACTTATATCTCCTTTCTCAAGAGAGATTAGGGAAAAAAAATCAGCATTTCGTTTAAAAACAAACAGAATTTCAATCAAAATATATTGTCCAACTTGAACCTTGTGTTTAAAATCTTAGTCAGACTTTACGACATTTGCAAATTCTCTACCGTTGCTTTGTCCTTTCCAAAGTGATAAAGATGATATAGTCTTGTAATCTCATTGGAGAGTTCAATTCATAATTCGGTTCTACTAAACCGTAATTGCGGGAAAGTGTTTTTAAAGAAAAGTAAGAAGAGTAAATTCTATTTGAATCCTGAATTTCAAAATTATTCCTTCACTTTTAAAGATTTAAGGATTCTGAAATATTTCACAGCTTTATATTATTCGTCAGAAGGATTTGCCTCTAACATTCCCAAGTCATAACTCTTAAATATCGAATCGAATAAGTGCAAATTAGTTACATCTACATAAATAATATTAAAATAAATATGTAAATAATGATTCTTTCACTGTTTTGGATTTGGCTGTTTTACCGCTGAGTACAATGAGACAATGTCAAGGTCGTAAGGACATCAAAGGCTCAGGGTTGAGAATGGACGTGTTGTCAAGGCAATGCAGCCATTCTTACACATGGACCACGATTTAAGGTCCCACCGAACGGACAGCAGTCTTTATCAAGTTTTGTTGGTGGTCACTTTCTCACAGAAGGTTAGTGGAGGAAATCTCAAAGCAGGCACGGTGGGGAATCGAACCTGGACACATTAGATTATGGGACTGACCAGTCGACTTCCCTCCCCTCTTTTTCACTTTTTTAGAGAATGGACTCGGACGAGTTGAATTGCTATTAAATATTTGAATTTTCTAGATCATTAATAATCGAAGAAATATTTTTGAAATTTAAGATTTAGGTTGCTAGGTGACAGATGCCTTTCGTCAAGGGCATCCAGCGTGTTCTTTAACATGCACAGGGAATAGAATCGTTAGTTTGAACAGAACCGTTAGTTTGAACCGTTAGTTTGAACTTGCTCCTTCAGATAGTACTTTCTAATTAATAGAGTTTAGTATT
This sequence comes from Ryuthela nishihirai, assembly GCA_038380435.1. Taxonomy (NCBI): domain Eukaryota; kingdom Metazoa; phylum Arthropoda; class Arachnida; order Araneae; family Heptathelidae; genus Ryuthela; species Ryuthela nishihirai. The sequence continues at coordinate 63,251,588 of JAWZYU010000019.1, read as the reverse complement.
TGGTTTCCAATTTAATTTCGCTGGCTTAATTTTCGCAAAATTCGCATAATTTTGCGAATAAATGCACAAGAATCTTTCAATATTCTTGAGCATTCACTCTAAGTCGAAATCATCAAAATATTTATTTCATCGTGCTGCTCTCTTCCCTCTGCTGCGCAATGACCCTCTTGCAATGCGCAATTTTGTTTCACTTCAGAAGGTTGACCAATGGGAAGGAGTGCGAAAGATGGAGGCGAAAGTTCGCTCCTCTTCCTCGATCATCTCGCAGAGAATTTCTTCCCAAATGATGGTGACAATGGTGAACGCTCGGAAGGTCGATGCTTAGGTGGAAGGAGTCCCACCAGATGGTGCTGCGAGTCCACCATTGGTCTGCCGGAAGGAAGTCGGCTGCTGGAAGAGAAAGCGGAAAAAGAGGCTGCTTACGTAATTGGGTACAAAGGGTGACGAGGGTCAACGATGTCCTCTGCAGACGCTCATTCTGCGGAGTCCATTTTGCATAATTAAAAGCCGATAATTGTTGTCTTTTCCTTTCAAACAAACCAAGCGAAGCGGAGGCAAATCTTCCGGCAAAGGGTGCTGCGCAAGCGCGAGAGATTTCTTCCTCTCTCGTCCCTATTCGCCATCGATTTTCTTCCGACAGAGCACGCGAATGATCTATGACGTCATGTGAGCGCGAGTGCCTTTACCCAGGGCTGCGGCGGCAAAGGGGTTGAGCCGCAATCTGGCAACGTGTATTAGCTCTGTGATTTCGTCTGCGCTTTGGCAGGGAATCGCTTGCCAACGAAATTAAAACCTGAGATGAAAAATAGATTTGGATTTTAAAATAGCAGCACGTTTCGGGGGCACCTAGCAGACGATGAATAGGTTATGATGGAACTCGTTCAAAGGGATTAGCAGAAAGTGGGGAATTTTTCACATCTGAGACAGAAGATTCCTGTTCATCGTTCAGTTTTCTTGAAGTTATTATCCGCGTTATATTTAGAAGAGTTACTCATAGTCGATCGATTTCGTAATCACGAAACTTGAATGAATAACACTGCAGCCTATTTTTCAAACAGCGAAAACCTTACGCGCTTTATGGAGCGGGTGCGGATCAGTTGGGTTGTTTTACCTCTGAGCGGCACTTTTTTGCACACCATGGGCTAAATGGCCAGGTCACATGGACCCCGAAGGCTCAGAGAAGGTTGGGGGAGGGGACCCACTGGAACAGCTGTTGGGAGACAGATGGTAGCCTCCCGTCAAGGCCATCCAGCGTGTTCTTTAACGTGCACAGGGTATGGCTCTCCCGCACACGGGGCCACGGCTTAACGTCGCACCCAACGGACGGCGGCCTTTTCAAGCCCATCGGTGTCCCCTACTGACCGTGGGCAGGGCGGGGAATTTTGCGAAGATAAATCTCAACGCTGACCCAGCTGGGACTCGAACCTGGGAACTACGGATTACGAGCCTGGCGCGCTACCGACTGAGCCACCCCTTGCGGATCAGTCTCATTCGCTGATCCCATCTGGGATTGGCTGCTTGGCGATGATTTTACGTTGCCCAAAATTCCTTTGGCGCCTTCCACTACAAAAGTGCAACTCGCTGAACATCCGCAATGCAGCAAAACTGATAGAAATCAAATGTAGTAGCAGAAAACTTATGATTTATTATAACGATGATTTCTTCTGCTGAATAACACCTCGTGCACTGTAAAGCTATTGGTGAATATCTTAAGTTGTGGCTTTTTCTCCCAGATCCAGTTAGAGCAGTTATCATCGCGGATATCGATTTTAATTTCATTTTTTAGGTGCGGAATAGAAAATAAATTTTTGCTTAAAGTGGAATTGTTCGAAAAACGTTGAGGAAATGGGAGATTTTATTTCCGCTCTCATCCCCATCTTCCCATTTCCAGTAATTTATAAAAAAGTTATTTTAATTTCGTTTATTTCATATTTCTTTTTAAGGAATAAGAGGAAACGAACTTCCATTGATTTTGCAATTTCTCGTGCAATGTGCTCCGTGGAAAAGGAAATCCATTTCCATGCTCTCGTGCCAAGGCCAAAGCAAACGATTCCAAAGATGCCTAACGGAATGAGAGAAGAACAGGGATGAGCTGAATCCACTATGTCCACTCTCGCGTTAAATTTTAAATTTTTTATCGCTTCCGATTTGTGGTGATCACCCAGGTTATGTCCGAACATGGGTCTTTGTCGAGATCCCTTCCTTAATCCTGCTCCGAGTGTTGGGGTCTTTGTGACCACAAGATTTGTGACCTACACGGTGAGGCAAAAATGGCGATGTAAAAATCGTATCGTGCGTATTGTTCAACCTTAGAGTGAGGTGTGAACAATATACACGGTATATTTAATAATTTACAAAAATATTCCACAAATAAAATTCTGCCAAGATTTCTTAATTCATTTTCCACCCTTAGTCATCGTTATGCAATCAATTTGGTCTTAGAGAGGAGGAGAAATAAATGACGTCATCTTTCTGTTTAGAGAGGAGAAGAAATAAATGACGTCATCTTTCTCCTTAGAGAGGAGAAGAAATAATCATCTTACTTAGTGGGAACTCTGCGCTTCAAAAAAGAAGAATTTCAACCTCCTTCGCAGAGTTTTAATTAAATATCCGAGGTTAGTTAATTAAGAAGCAGATCAATAAACAAGAATACAATCCACACTCTGAGTCCAATAAATTTTAATTAACATCTTTTTTTTGCCTTTGAATAGAAAAAAGAAAATAAAGAATCTGATAAACGTTGAAAATGAATTTGCCGAAGGACAAATGCGAGCGCGCAGTTAAGTACCACGAGCGAGGTTCAAAAACGAAAAACATTTTTCAAGGGTGCCCCAATTCAGACTGACAGAAAGAGTTTTTTTTTTCTCTCTCTCTTTTTCTTGGGGAAAATTCTCTCGGATAAATTATCACGTGGAAGAAAAGTAACCTTTATGATGATGATTCATCCGATGTTAAAAAAAAAACTCCTTCGTTGAAGCGCGGGAGAATTTTTTAAAAGCAAATCTCGTGGACCAATGATTCGCGTTCGATGAAAAGAGAGCCGGGACCAGTGCGTTCGGGCCCCGCAGCTACCAAATGCAGTCGCAGAGTGAAATGAAACGGAAGTAGGAAATAAAAAACACAGACGAATAACAATTACAGATGCGCAGGTTAAGAACATCTCTAATTGCTTGAAACATTTATCTGCCCACGATCCAAGTCGCCTCAGATCGCCGGGTTCACCCATAACAATAGTCACAGGTACAGTCGCTCAAAAAAGTATCCGAACGCTATGGTTGATTACAGGGGTTGCCAGATCATTAATTTCTAAAAAAATCGTTGCCAGATGTTTTTTCTGAATTGTGTAATCAGCCATAGCGTTCGGATACTTTTTTGAGCGACTGTATACCGTACAACAGGTCCGCATCAGACCTATTTATAGCCTTCGAGGGGTTTTTGTTGGCCGCATCATCGTGGCAGAGTAGGGCAGGTTGGTGGATGGGGGAGATGTGTGGAGTAAAATGTCCTTTCAAGTATATTGCAACGGGTTCGGAATGGGACATTTAGATCGTGCGATACTCTACGAATTTCAAAAAGATGATGTATGATAAGTGGCTAGGAAGATTTGAAAAGTCTTTGACGCTGATGCAGTAAATGAACACACGTCACAGATGGTTTGAAAAATTTCTTAACAGATAGCCTTGGCGATCTTTAGTGGCTGATGCGGTTCACTTGGCAACCACAACCAAAGAGGATCCACTCCAAATATAAGAAGAGATTCCAGAAAAGCTGGGATTTCATCAGCCACTTGCATCGATTTTATATTTAGGAACTCGAAGAGACCTTAAAGAGCAAGGCTTGAATTATCAACTGTCACAATTATTTTGGATCGACTTGCTACTGATGACGAAATGTACGTATTCTACACTCGTTTGAAGCACCAAAAAGTTGAGAAAACGAGGATTACACGAAAGGAAGGTTATGTGTCTGGTGGGATGGAGAGGATGCCATCATTTGAGTTGTTCCAATAGGATCAAAATGATAACGAAGGACGATTTATTTATTTATTTATTTATTTATTTATTTATTTTTTTATTTATTTATTTATTTTTTTATTTATTTATTTATTTATTTAGACCTTACATGCTACTGGGACATTGAAGGACGATACAGTCAGCAGTTATATAAATTAAGTGACGCAATGATCGAACCATGTCCAGCTCTAGCCAACAGAAAACGTGACGTCTTTCAGCATGATGATGCTAGACTGCACGTGGCACTGATGGGCTAGCAAAAGTTGAAAGAATTAAACTGGAAGTGCTTTTTCATACACCCTATTTCTCTGATATTAAAACGTGTATTTCATCAGATTTTCTTTTATTCTGATGAAAAATCACTTTCTAACTTCGACAGTTGTCCAAGATGCTATTGGTGAGTTTTTGGTTTTTCGTTCCAAGCCAGGAAGTTTCTGCCTCAATGGCATCTTCAAAATTAGTATGTTTATGGAGAGCTGAGGGAAGATCATAGCAAACAATGGAGAGCTGAGGGGAGGTCATAGCAAACAATGGAGAGCTGAGGGGAGGTCATAGCAAACAATGGAGAGCTGAGGGGAGGTCATAGCAAACAATGGAGAGCTGAGGGGAGGTCATAGCAAACAATGGAGAGCTGAGGGAAGATCATAGCAAACAATGGAGAGCTGAGGGGAGGTCATAGCAAACAATGGAGAGCTGAGGGGAGGTCATAGCAAACAATGGAGAGCTGAGGGGAGGTCATAGCAAACAATGGAGAGCTGAGGGGAGGTCATAGCAAACAATGGAGAGCTGAGGGGAGGTCATAGCAAACAATGGAGAGCTGAGGGAAGGTCATAGCAAACAATGGAGAGCTGAGGGAAGATCATAGCAAACAATGGAGAGCTGAGGGGAGGTCATAGCAAACAATGGAGAGCTGAGGGGAGGTCATAGCAAACAATGGAGAGCTGAGGGGAGGTCATAGCAAACAATGGAGAGCTGAGGGGAGGTCATAGCAAACAATGGAGAGCTGAGGGGAGGTCATAGCAAACAATGGAGAGCTGAGGGGAGGTCATAGCAAACAATGGAGAGCTGAGGGGAGGTCATAGCAAACAATGGAGAGCTGAGGGGAGGTCATAGCAAACAATGGAGAGCTGAGGGGAGGTCATAGCAAACAATGGAGAGCTGAGGGGAGGTCATAGCAAACAATGGAGACTATGCAATGGACTAAATCAATGAATATTTTCCTAAGAAACAAATTAGAGTTTCATTTTACCTGCTAGGAGAGAACTTTTGCATAGGCCCAATAAAATATAAAATTTCCTACCAGTTGGCAACACTGGCATGACATGGTCAAACTTTTTTTGATGAAACTTACTCCTGGAATAAATCACTTCCGTTCGAGCATGCCGATCAAAAACTGCCATTAATCTTGATGATTATCAGTTTAAAATTCGAGTAGTGCGTATGGTCACAACTGTGGTAATAGCATTTGAACCCTCTGAAAGCTCGTTAGCAGAGACTTGATGCCTTTGATTCTACACGTTGGGCATGGATATTGCCAGAGGAGAAAACAAGAGGGGAAGTTGCCATGGAAAAATGGCGAAAAAATTAATTGATGTTGAATCATATCAGGTGTGCCATTCGCTGTGTACCGAAATGCAACGGTAATTACTTCTTCTTCCACTCTGTTCATTTGTTATAATTAGCAGGGATACTCCAGAGTAGTAAAGGTACGGTAAAGGGCGACTACATTAATAATAATTCTACATAACATTGGTAACTTCTTCTACCCTCCTCAGCACGAAAAAATTCCTGCTGAAGCTCGTGGCATTAGGTAGTTTGACTTCGTTAAGCACTGATGAGGTTAAGGGAAAAGGACCTCGTAAAGCACTGATGAGGTTAAGGGAAAAGGACTTCGTTAAGCACTGATGAGGTTAAGGGAAAAGGACTTCGTTAAGCACTGATGAGGTTAAGGGAAAAGGACTTCGTTAAGCACTGATGAGGTTAAGGGAAAAGGACTTCGTTAAGCACTGATGAGGTTAAGGGAAAAGGACTTCGTTAAGCACTGATGAGGTTAAGGGAAAAGGACTTCGTTAAGCACTGATGAGGTTAAGGGAAACTGTCTGCAATTTCTTTTGAGCTGCGACTTGTGCAGAGACTTCGTTGGTTTGGCTATGTTGCCCGTATGGATAATTATAGATTAGCGAATAGGATTATGAAGAGTGTGCCTAAAGGGGAAGACCAAAGATGCGGTGGGCAGACAATGTGAAACAGGACCTTATTAGAATTACTCTTTAATGGCCAGCCAAGCAGGTATTCATTTTACCAAAAAAAAAAAAATGTTTGTTAAACAGGAGTAATTTTAATTCGTCTTCCAGAAGAATCATTTTGCAGAAATGTGTAACATTCGAATATTAGGATCATTTCAACCGATATGTGCGAAACTACTTCGAGAAAATAATCGTCCCTTGTTTCAAATGCTTTAATGAATACATTTCGAGGTTCTCCAGTCTACGAAAGATCGAGAAACAGTTTTAGAGGAACCGGGTGTTTATATCTGTAAAATATTCAGAAATGATTATTAAAAAATTCTTAACTCCATTCTATTCACCTTCATTTAAAACGAAGCAGATAAGATTTCCGAATATTCATAAATTTTTTATTCCATTTTGTGATCCCAATCTTCTTTCTTATTTTCAGAATCTTCCGTCAAATCTTAAGAAATCTTTATCATCATCATCAGGTAGATAGATAGATAGATATATAATTTATTCTCAGAATATGCAGTACTTTACATTTACATGTTTTTTACCTTAGAACTGAAATTATAATGAAATATATATAATGTTGTACGCTTAGCTACTGATCTAAGGGACCTGGGTTCGAGCCCCGGGTAAGGCATGGTTGTGCGTGTTGTTTTTCTGCAGAGGTCTTGCCATCCTCTCAGACCTTCTACTATGGCATATAAACTGACAGGCTCCTGTCAGACCTCTGTGGCAAGCAGCTGCTTGAGGGGGTATTTATTTATTTTTTTATTTATATCTCAGGTATACAATTTTAAAGTATTACATTTTCTAATATATATTCTTCTTTATACATAGTTTGTCCAATAAAAATCATATATTTATTCATACTATATATATGGAAAATTTTAATATTATATTTCATTATTGTTTTATAATTTTACCTGCATTTTTCAGTACAAGTCTGAGAAAAAATGTTGAGTCTTCCACGAGAGTAAAAACTCGCTTGTGGAAGAAATTTAACAGTTATGTTGCAATAAAATGAAAAGGCAACATGCTTCAGTTTCACATTTCCTCACAATTTGCTAGCTTGATCAAAAAATCTAAGTTTGAAAATTATCATTAAGAATAAATGAAATAAAAAAAAATAAAAAAACTTTACTGGGTAGAAAACAGAAAAAAAATCTATAAAAATCTATATTGAACTGTGCGTTAGTAAGTGGTTCAGTTGAGCACCTTAAGGGCAACTCAGCATCAAATTAAATTATATTACATTTAAATCTCTTTTATTTCTAAAATATAGTCTCAATATTTACCACATTCAAAATCCATTTTCTTAGTTCCTTATAGAAAAAGTTATCATTTCTTATTCCTTTGATGTACTCTGGTAAGCAGTTAAAAAACTTTGGCGCCAAATAAACATAATGTTTTTCAACAATAGTTTTTTTCGTTTTTAAATCAAGTAAGGAAAGGTTTTTTGACAGTCGAGTATTCTTTTCAAATGTCCGTAAAGTTTGAACATTAAAATTCATCCTTATGTATTTCAGTACCTGAAATACATATAATTTCTTTATTTGTAAAATACCTAATTCATTGCTGTTGTTCATTTCCAAAGCTGTTGTTGTCAAATAGACAAATAGAGCATCCCTTCTTCCTTCCACGTCCTCTTCTTTTCCATCTGTCCCAATGGCAAAAGAAGAGAGTCCAAATATTGCCAAGGAGTCAGTTTCGTAAGACCAAGGAGAAAACGATTTTTAAAGCTTACGGATCAGCTACATGCTCTTATCATCTCACGAAATGTAAAACCCATTCTCTCTCTCTAAGATAAAATTTGATCCTTTTAACCCCCCTCACCCGCCCCCCTCTTTTCACGACAGCAATCCCATCTAATGAACTAGTGTTAGAACTTCACAGCGCAAGACAACCACTTCGTGTTTATGATACACCCCCAAGACAAAACCGGAATCACTTCAAAGACACTCAGCATCATCTCTGTCACGAGACACACACTTGGCGCGTGATTGCTTTGTTTTCTACGTCACTGAGTCCACCCCATTGTCACCGAGGGCGCTTCACTGCGGCCGTGCTCTTTCGGAATGGTTTCGCTTTTCAGCAACGTTTGCAGACTTTGTTTCCGTTGATTGCACTCCCTTCATAAGCCCCACTTCCTGCTAAAGCTAACAATCCTCTCGACAGGCTAAGAAAAGTTTATCTCAATTTTGATCTAAAATGAATTTATCCGATGCCAGATCCTACCATTTGCTTTCGTTCGCTACCCTGTGATGGATTCTTCACCCTCGATTTCGAATTTAAGATTGGGACTTGTCAGTCCGAGCCAAAGTAAATAAAATAATGACTTTTATAACCGTGGAACGAAAAAAAAAACCATACAACCTTCCGTAAAGAGAAATCGATGTCTTGAGCCGGGTGAGATAATGACCCTAGACATGTTATCAAAACGTCATGGGTTCGTATCCCAATTCTTCCTCCATATGTGATGTAAGGACTTCGACTGGAACTTGGCTTATTTAAATAAACAATTTTCAGACATAAATTTTTAAAAAATTCCCCGAGGGAAAAAAAGATCTATTTATTTTTGGTAAAGATTTAAAAATGTGCACCGTTTTTAGAAGCACAATCTCGAAAATATTTGCGCTTAGATCGCTTATTCGGAGATGGAGATTCGACTTCTGCAGTGCACTTGCCAGCTCTTCCAGAATCCAGGAGAGGAGGCGCAAAATTGAATTTCATCATCAGGGTATTCTTAGCTGTTCTTGATTCTCGAGCACTTAGAGAAAGGCAAAGCCTACACTTAATTCAGTCTTTGATTCTACTGTCCACATTGAAATTAAATGACGAATGATCCATCACAGAGAGACATCTGCAAACTCTCCTAGTGATGCTGTTGATCATTGTCATTGGTTGACAGGCGAAGTGAAGACAGCCAGACGACGCAAACTAACTCGAGGGCATCGTCGCGTGCAGAATTAATCCACCTTCGCCTGTTTCAGTTTCCTTGCTCCTTCGGGAGGAGAGATCGGCGAGGAGACGATTTCATCGCCATTTACTGAGAAGAAGAAGAGCAACGAGGCAACTGATGCTGAGAGGAAGAAAGTTCTTTTTTTTTTCCTTTCTGAAGATGTAAGAGTTAATTGATGATGACGCTATTTCAAAGATTTCTGATGAAAGACAACGGAATAGAGGAATGAAATGGCGATTAAATCCTCGAAGGAAAATGACGATCGTTACGAACTAATCCAACAGCTTTTAAACTGCAACTAAATTTAAATCGTTTAATTTTTTTTGGAATATTAAGAAGGGTAAATCCGTATGAACACAGAATCCGAAATGATCCTGTTCCAGTTCTTGAAGTGTTAGTGAACCCATTCCTTTTCATCGTTGTTGATCATCCTCGCAGCGATTCTCTTACTGAGATCAGGGTTCGGCCATAAATTGCTTAACTCTCGAGGGAGAGGGGCGGGGGGGGGTGATTATGTTGCGTCGCGTGACATGGGAAAGGGGAGGGGTTTAGAGTTAGAGTTACTTGAAGTGCGATGTTTCGTAAGACTTATTTCTTGAATCGGTGTTTTAATGATTGTGTGCAACCACTGTATGTTAGTACGAAATAGTATCAGCAAGTTGCAGCAATGATTAAGCTTACCTTCTGACTTACCTTCTAAGATAAAAATATAAATAATATTATAAAAATATTATAAAAATATTCTTAAAGATAAGAGAATAATCATTATTTTGTAAAACAAAAAGGATTCGTGAATATATTTTGTGTCTTACTCTCCATTGTTAACTTGTCAGCCACTTTCAGTAATACCTAATCCCAATCTGTTCCCTTCCCATAATCCCAAGTAAATGAAGGCCTTAGCCCTCCACGTTGTTTTTCCCTAGAAGCCAAGATCAGAATCGCTCCAAAGCTGCAGAAGAACTTTTAAGTAATCTTTGTGTTTTGGCTACGAATGACAACAGGTTAGAGTAAACAAGATCCATTCCTTTGTCATTATCGAAGGGAGAGATTATTTCGAATGGAAAGAGTCACTTGGGATCAGAGGCGTAGGAACGTGTTGGCATCGGGGCAGTTGCCAAGGGCTCCGGAACCACAGGGCGGTGCTGGGGCGGCACGAGCCGTTCCACGTCTGACGTGCTGATGTGCAAAATAAAATCGAATGATTAGCCGCCCGTAGTTCCTTGAAATTACTACGTATTGTTTATACCGTCGTATCGTCAAGATAGCATATTATAGATTTTCGTTAAAAATAAAAAATAAATTCCCCCTCAAGCAGCTGCTTGCCACATAGGTCTGACAAGAGCCTGTCATTTATATGCCATAGTAGAAGGTCTGAGAGGATGGCAGAACCTCAGCAGAAAAACGACACATACATCCATGCCATTTAAGGGGCTCGAACCCAGGTCCTTTAGATCAGTAGCCAAGTGCGCTAACCCGTCGGCGGACAATTAGCCCCCCCCCCCCCCCCTCCTGCACACCGCGCTTGCCATAAAACAGCTTTGGGGCGCAATTTCCAACTGTTCATATTACTTTTACAAATCAAGCCGTTACAAAATAAAATTCTGTCACATAGGTATATTTTTCTTTGGACAGGAGTTCATAATTTGTACATTGTATTGAATTATAACCGTCCCGTGGCCGAGTGGTTAGCGCGCTTGGCTACTGATCTACGGAACCTGGGTTCGAGCCCCGGGTAAGGCATGGATGTATGTGTCGTTTTTCTGCTGAGGTCCTGCCATCCTCACAGACCTTCTACTTTGGCATATAAACTGACAGACTCCTGTCAGACCTCTGTGGCAAGCAGCTGCTTGAGGGGGTATTTATATTGAATTATTTTGTTTATAAACCCCGGGATTGTTTAAGATCAACATGAGGACAGGAGCGTACGTCATCACTTGGTTTCCCATCAATCGAGCGAGAACTGACTCAAAAAATTAATTTTGCTAACGATTTCGCCAACGAAAAAGTAAGAAAAATTAAATAAATTACTTTAAAAAATAATTAATTGCGATTTCTTTTGCAATTATTTATGCGCAATTAATATTTATTCATGTAACTGTATTAAAATAATGACAATAAATATATATAATATAAATAACGTGTATTTTTTAATCAATAACTGAACAAGGGCGGGCAATTACAGATTTGCCAAGGGCGCCAAAAGCCTAGCTGCGCCTCTGCTTGGGATGAAAAGCCTCTGCTTGGGATGAAAAGCCTCTGTTTGGGATGAAAAGCCTCTCGAGGATCGTGGCAGGAGCGACCGATTTGTTTTTTTTATCTCCTTGTTTCGAAACAAGAGGTAAGTTTTTTGTTACGTGCTCCACTTCCCGATGAGCGTGGGTGCCCCAGGGTGCAGAATGTCAATCTCCCGAGACCAGACTAACTGCTCCGTTCTCGACCTTTCAGGGGCGGGGGTGGCTCAGTCGGTAGCGCGCCAGGCTCGTAATCTGTAGTTCCCAGGTTCGAGTCCCAGCTGGGTGAGCGTTGAGATTTATCTCCGCAAAATTCCCCGCCCTGCCCACGGTCAGTAGGGGACACCGATGGGCTTGGTAAAGGCCACCGTCCGTCGGATGGGACGTTAAGCCGTGGCCCCGTGTGCGGGAGAGCCATACCCTGTGCATGTTAAAGAACACGCTGGATGGCCTTGACGGAAGGCTACCATCTGTCTACCAACATCTGTTCCAGTGGGTCCCCTCCCCCAACCTTCTCTGAACCTTCGGGGTTCATGTGACCTGGCCATTTAGCCCACGGTGTGCAAAAAAGTGCCGCTCAGAGGTAAAACAACTCAACTCGACCTTTCAAGCGTCGAGATTTTCGTCTCTTTTCCGGCGAGAAAGGAGCCACCGTTGCGCCTGGAAGGATCGGTCTGATGGGAGGTTATGTCACTGCACTTCATTCAGAAGAAGTCTGACATTTAACGTTTGATTCAAACCTCGTCTGCCGTTCATTTTTCGCTCAGGGTAGTCTCATAAAATTAATACCCTCATGCAGCTGCTTGCCACAGGAGTCTCTCAGTTTATACGCCATAGTTGAGGCTCTGTGGGAAAGGCGGAACCTCTGCAGAAAAACGAAATAAACATCTATGCCTTACCCGGGGCTCGAACCAAGGTCCCTTTGATGAGTAGGCAAGCCGCTAACCACTCGGCCACGAGATTCAAATGAAAAATAACACCCAAAAGGACACTCGATGTGATTCTCTGCTTTCGAACTGGAATTCTCTTTCGGAGCTCGTCATTTGAAATAAAAACGAAGCGCCGCCTTCCTTCGGCGTTTGCACATTCTTTTGAGTTTCTGTTGTCAGGGTGACACGTGATCATTGCTTCAGGGTGTTGAGCAAGAGGAGCTATAAATATTCTTCCGCCAACTCAGCTCTATTTTCCCTTCTATTCATTATGTGCAATGACACGCGCTTTCAGAAACGATTCTTCGATGACTCGAGAAATGCTAGGGGATCGTGGAGGGGGGGGGGGCAGTGGGAAGTGGCAATTTACATTGAAGAGAAAGACAAATAAGTCATCTGTTTCTGTTCTACCTGATCACACGCGTAATTGAAGACTGACAAGTTGTCTTCATCTCGTCTGCAATAAGTGGTAACGCTCCATTGATGGAGAGAGCAGAAGAATGTCTGTTGGTGTTTCCTCTTTAGTTGCCACTCACGGATCGAGAAGGGCAAACGAAGGTCAAGATGCAGGAGAGCTCCACGCAAAAAGAAGAAGGCGACGACGAGATAAGGTCTCAGTTTGAAGGGAAAAATCGAAGGCATAGTGAAGGAGAAATTTTATGAGAATAAAACTAAATCCATTTTGGCAACGAAGCTTTTAAAACTTAGGAAAGAGGACTATTTCAGAAACCGAAATAAAGATTTTTCGCTGAATGGCCTCGTCTCTGTCGATCAGGAGACTGAGAGAATAATGAAGAGCAGCGCCAGTCTCCATTTCTCCTCTCAATAGGAAGAGAAAGGAAACCTGAAGGGAGCCTTAGATGTAGAGTACGTCATCCATATTTTAAAGCAAAGGTTCCCATCTTCTTCAGTCGAACGCCACTAAAGCCCTTGCACCTAAAATCTCTGTTTATCGTAACGAGCTTCTTTGAAGTTGAACTCTTCAGGTCTCACCTGCTGTCGGCCGTGGAAGCGCCATTGCAGCGGCTGGCGGGGGGCTACCAAGCCGATTCGGTGATGGAAAGCAGCCTCGTGCCAGGGCATAGATTGCGTCCTCTCTGGCAGGGGATTCGAAATGCAAAGATGACGCAATGCATCTCTCTGGTTCAGCATTTTCTACTTCCGTGGAGATAGATCTCGCTTCGAGGATTCCTTGTTAGTGTCGGGGAGTTGTTTATCAGCAGGGCCAGACCTTCCTTGTTCAATGGTCCTTGGTTGAGAATGCTAGTAATCGAAAAGGAGACGAAAAAAATATTGAACAAATATATATTAGCCATATGTTTTGAGAAATTGGCTAAAAATCACTAAAACCGAGGAAAACAATTATATCGGAATTGGTATGCCAGTACCCCCCCCCCCCCCCCACACTATTATTTTCTAGATCTTGACCTTTTTCTCGGGGATCTCAGGGATTCTAAATATGTTTTTGGAATTCAAATTTTAATCTGTACATCCGCGCCATAATCATTTTCTAAATAAAAATAAATAAATACCCCCTCAAGCAGCTGCTTGCCACAGAGGTCTGACAGGAGCCTGTCAGTTTATATGCCATAGTAGAAGGTCTGAGAGGATGGCAGGACCTCAGCAGAAAAACGACACAAACAGCCATGCCTTACCCGGGGCTCGAACCTAGGTCCCTTAGATCAGTAGCCAAGCGCGCTAACCACTCGGCCATGGAACGGCAAAATCATTTTCTACATACAGTATAAATATTCATTCTGATGTTATGTGGACAGTAAATTTCATTGCAATGCATCGAGATTTATTGTGAGCATCTCTCTTCCTGAAAGAAATGCCCTGGAAGAGGAAGGACGAGAGGAGAGGAACGACTCCACTCTACAACGTCATCGGAAGGAGAGTTTTTATTTACCAACCTCTTCATCTGTCTCGTGCATCCCTATCACTCCTACTATTATCTCTCGCATTTAGCATAATTTTATTAAATTTCGTTTCGACGAGCATTCTCATTCCGCTCCTTTTCTCCATCTTGATCTTTTCCCAGAGGCTTCGTTAATCTCTTTTTAATCTCGCATCGTTTGAATATGAAAAGAAAGATCATCCACAGACAGTCAAAAGAATTCCTCTTAATAGTTATCCCCAGTTATTAATTAATTTAAAGTTATGCTCTTATGAATTACATGAAATTCCTGCTAAATGTATTTTCAAATACTCGTGCAGTAAATCATCCCCAAAATTCAGTTTCTTACGACGCATTTCATATTTCTGTGCAGTTCCTTTTAGAGATTAATCTGTACGATATTACCTTAACAATTTCACCCGACGGACATCATCCCCTAAAGGCTTCATTATTCAACAGTGGTGAATTGTCTCAAAATCAAGCAAGTGCAGAGGCATTTTGTTACACTGCAAATACTGATATGAACACGAAATCAAAACTGCAGGAATCACACAACTTTCCTCTTTTTAATACAGTATTATTATTACAATGAGCTGAATTGCCTGTTTGCAATCTGACGCTCAGAGTTTGCTTTTGAATAGAATTGATGTTTCTTAGTCATAACAATCACACTCTTACAAGTGTCGTCAATTCAAAAGTTTTTTTCAATAATACCTTTATTCAACTGGAATAAAGTACAAAAAATATATAAAAGCAAGCAAACAAAACATAAAAAATGCAAATATCGTCACTACAATTGTAACGAAGGAGTCTCCACACCCGTACAGGTTTCAATACTTATAAAAAAATAATAAAATAAATACCCCCTCAAGCAGCTGCTTGCCACAGAAGTCTGACAGGATCCTGTCAGTTTATATACCACAGTAGGAGATCTGAGAGGATGGCAGGACCTCAGCAGAAAAACGACACACAAAAACTTGGCATCCTCATAGCTTAAATAATAGATGTTGCATGCCATTAACATAAATATATGATATGGAAATTAATATTTACATCTTTCTCTATTACTAAATAATATAAAATAAAGAAACTCGACAAGTAAAATTTTAATTTTTTGTTTAAATTTTGCCTCAGATTTATATTTATCTTTTTTAATCCAATGTTCATTTTTTTAAACGAAAAGGACATTATTCTAAACAAGTATAATTATCTGACATTTATAATATCATTAATATTTAATAAATTTGGACATTGGACAACTCCATGAAGTTACACAAATTTTGCTATTCTCTTATGGAGACTATTTAATTTTTTAAATTAGTGTTTTTTTTTTTTTCTTTGACTAAAACATGGTCTATACAAGTTGAACAGTTCCCCACAATTCTTGTGGGTATATTAATATAACGTCTAAAACCCAATTCTATATGCAATCCTTATATTCACTTCCATCTTTAAACAAATCAATGTTCATATCACCAATTATATAAATGATATTACTTTTCATATCATTCATAAATGTGTAAACAATTCAGTATTGTAAGCATGAAATTTATAGATTAAAATTACTGAAACGCTATTATCGTTATCATACAAATGTATACATTCAGATGTCTTAATATTCATTTCAGAATGTGCAGAGTTTGATAAAGTATTCTTAACATACACAATTCACCTTCAGATCTATTGTAAGATCTACAATTAAAGAAACTGGTATGCCCTGGAATATTATATAGGTTAAGCGCATAATTCTTTACCAAGATCTCAGTTAACATAATCATTTCAAAACTATATTTAAGAGAGTTCAAAATTAATGAAGTTCATCAAAATTTTGTCTAATGCTTCGTATATTATAATGTAGAATTGCAAAAAAATTATTTCGCACCTCCTTTCAACTTTCTCTGGATATGTCAGTGATTCCAAACACTACTTCATAATAAAAAAAAATAAATAAAAAGAAATCCCCCCTCAAGCAGCTGCTTGCCACAAAGGTCTGACAGGAGCCTGTCAGTTTATATGCCACAGTAGGAGATCTGAGAGGATGGCAGGACCTCAGGAACGTGTACAGCAACTGTACACGCTCCAGTTACCGTTCACAGCAAACTGGAGCGTGTGCAGTTACTGCACACGCTCCAGTTTGCTGTGAACGGTAACTGCACACGCTCAGTATTTCTGTGAGTGGGCCCACACGATCCAGGTTTTTGTGAGCTCAGACGATCCAATGTAAATAAATAAAAATAAATCCCCCCTCAAGCAGCTGCTTGCCACAGAGGTCTGACAGGAGCCTGTCAGTTTATATGCCAGAGTAGAAGGTCTGTGAGGATGGCAGGACCTCAGCAGAAAACAACACAAACATCCACTGCAGTGCATGAAGAAAATAATAACAAAAACGGAATCAATTTTCATGGAAGTGAAGAATGAACCAGAATGTGGGAAGGAATAAATCTCAGTACAGTGGCAAGGCAAGTAGTTCAAACCCGTAACTGGCAATCGAGGGTAGCTGGAGGTACAATCGGAAGCTCTGATTTTTTTTTATTATTGCAATTCCTCGTAATCTTTGTTGGTGTTTGTTTGTTAGTACTGATAAGCTAAGATGATGACTCTGTTATTACCATAGAGATCGTTTCTGATTTTGTCTGATTACTGTTCGTGTCACCGAAGACTCGAGGCTGGATGTCAGGGTACGTAGACACTGACGGTACCGTTGGTTACGTGACGGTAGGTACCTTTCTCGTCGGCCTCGGTAGGTACTCTGTAACGTTAAACTGTACTTCTTGTTGCATCGGCTCAGCTTGGCAAAGTTTCCTGTCCGTTCGTATAGTGTAGAAAAGTACAGTTTGGGTTGGGTTGTTTTACCTCTGAGCGGCACTTTTTTGCACCCCATGGGCTAAATGGCCAGGTCACATGGACCCCGAAGGCTCAGAGAAGGTTGGGGGAGGGAACCCACTGGAACAGCTGTTGGGAGACAGATGGTAGTCTCCAATCCAGCGTGTTCTTTAACGTTAGGTTGTTTTACCTCTGAGCGGCACTTTTTTGCACCCCATGGGCTAAATGGCCAGGTCACATGGACCCCGAAGGCTCAGAGAAGGTTGGGGGAGGGGACCCACTGGAACAGCTGTTGGAAGACAGATGGTAGCCTCCCGTCAAGGCCATTTGTTGGGGCCACGGCTTAACGTCCCATCCGACGGACGGCGGCCTTTCCAAGCCCATCGGTGTCCCCTACTGACCGTGGGCAGGACGGGGAATTTTGCGGAGATAAATCTCAACGCTGACCCAACTGGGACTCGAACCTGGGAACTACAGATTACTAGCCTGACGCGCTACCGACTGAGCCACCCCCGTCCCATAGAAAAGTACAGAATGTGTTTCTGCGGTTCTAAGTCACTTGTGTGAATTAAAAGTTATCGCGAGGTTATCGTTAAGATGATTTGTATTGCCGGTGATGCTTTGTGAGAATGAAATGCATAAACTCGATATTTATTATTAGAGAAAAGTTTTAATTAATTTCTAGCTGTAGACTTAGTAAAACGTGAAATTTTTTACAGTAACATGAACTGTGAGTTAAGCAGTTTATGCTTTTGCAGTTTGGGAGTTTAAGAGTTAGTTTTATATCTCAGAGTTTAAGTGTTGATAGCATCTTGCTAATATAGATGCAGTGTGAGACAATGATATGTATTAAATGTAAAGAGGGATCCTGGGCGATCTTGATTTGCTTACAATGTAGCATTGGTATGCAAGAATCCCATTCTACCGTCTATTAAGTCTGCAAGATATTTTAACAGAATGGGGATTTTTGTCTCAGTTTTTTTTTATTTCGAGATTTTGCCATCTCTAAATTTTTATTCGTCTTCAAGTGTTACGAAATATGGCGCGGTCTCATGTCTTTGTAGCTACTGGCGTCAGAAGAAACGAAATTCCGCACAATGGCGTCGATTTCTTCATCGATTTTCGCTGTCGCCGCGCACAAGACGACACCAGAGTCAGTTGTTTCCACCTCTTGAAGGATTCGCCCTCGCCACGTGCCATCATCCATCATTCGTCTTCTCTGCACAAAATAAACTTACGTGACAGTCTGTCTTGTCCCCTACGAAAACGCTGCAGATATTCGACATTGGATCGGTTTCTTCTTTGGGATCAGAATGGGATCCCAAAGCGTGTCGCGTGCGCAGAGCGTCAGTGGTGCCTCTGCGCACGCGACACGCTCCTGGCCTCACGAGAGAGCAACGCGTCCATTTCCTCCGTCGCTTTCCGCTCAGTGATTCTGCACGATGTCCGTTGCACGTGCAGCAGGCATCATCTGAAGGAACGATCGCAAAAATGGACTCTGCAGAAGAGATTCGTTTCGGCTGCATTTGCGCGTGTGATCAGAGATCGCAAGAATCGCTTGGTGTCACTCTCCACGAAACTGACGCAGAAATGCGCATTCCATTCGAAAGCCATCACTGCGCAGTCTCATGCCCGATGGAATCGTTCGCTTCTCTAAGGAGATCCGATTGAAAGATTCATGAATCAGAAATGGCGTCATTTCACCCTTTTGGATTTCATGCTTTTTTTCCCTTGAATATCCTTAATTGAAAAAAATTAATCAATAATAATAATTATTGTTTAATATAATTACATCAATAATAATACCAATATGTGTGCAATGTATCGAAGAATTGTATTTTTTGATACATTGCACCTATATTAGTCTTATTATTGATATATTGCACTTATTAAAAAAAATGGATAAAAAGATTTTTCTAACTCCTTATAAATATTACGACTGTTTTATCTGCTAACACTAAAGTCCGTGAGCAAATAAGGTGAGAAAAAGTTGGATTTAAAATTAACTAATTAAGTTGACTTGGAGGAGGATCCCGTGGTCGAGTGGTCATGCTTTACCCGGGGTTCGAGTCCCGGGTAAGACATGGATGTTTGGGTTATTTTTTTCTGCTTTTTTTTCCTCACAGATCTTCCACTGTTTCTGTGACGTATAAACTAACAAGCTCCTGTCAGATTTCGGTGGCAAGCAGATGCTTGAGGAGGCTTTTTTTAATATAAATTATAATCTTTTCTGTTTAGTAGGTATAATTCTGAAGAAATCTCACTCGATAGTACGATGATCTAGAGATTATATATCTTCTTTAAGGATGATATAGAATTTGCATAAATGCTTTTCTCAACGATGATCCTGTCCAGTCAGGATGTAAAAAAACACTAAAAGTAAAGGGGGGGAAGGGGAAAGTGGGCCGATGGAAAGGGGGGGGGTGGCACAAGAGAGAGCAGAAGAAACCTGAATGTTCCGGTATAAACCTTCTGTTTCAGTGGTCTTTAACAAATGTATGAAAAAATACGAGTAATGTATATATGTTTAATATTCTTTTGCCTTCCTTCCAGTTACTAGCATTCTTAAAGGAAGGTCATGACCCCTTGCCCTCCTCCTCCTGTATCCGACCCTGATCTCCAGTATACGACCTGAAGTCTTTAAAATGTCTGTTAATTAAAGCCTTTTCCACACCAAGTTCACTTCTTTATTTTCCTTTTGAGGTACTCAGAAAAAAAATAGTCGGGCTTTGTGTGATTCCATTTTTTTTTCTGAGTCTCCAGTTCCCCTGTCTCCAAATGACCGTTTCTCTGTCACTATCTTCTCATGTTTTCAACAATGGTTGCAGCGAAGCAGGCCTCCCTGTGACTGGTTTGCTAATGAAAATCATCTGAAAGCCGATCACCACCTTTGGCACAAACATGGGGATATTATTGATATATGGGGTATGAATTAATGGAGGGGAGTGTATATTTATTAGAGTTTCACCCAAATACCTAGTTAACACTTAGTTGGGTATACAAGTTTCCCTGGTATGTAAATAATAGTAATAATATAGGATATGGAAAGGTTGGGTTGTTTTACCTCTGAGCGGCACTTTTTTGCACACCATGGGCTAAATGGCCAGGTCACATGGACCCCGAAGGCTCAGAGAAGGTTGGGGGAGGGGACCCACTGGAACAGCTGTTGGGAGACAGATGTAGCCTCCCGTCAAGGCCATCCAGCGTGTTCTTTAACGTTGTGTTGTTTTACCTCTGAGCGGCACTTTTTTGCACACCATGGGCTGAATGGCCAGGTCACATGGACCCCGAAGGCTCAGAGAAGGTTGGGGAGGGGACCCACTGGAACAGCTGTTGGGAGACAGATGTAGCCTCCCGTCAAGGCCATCCAGCGTGTTCTTTAACGTGCACAGGGTATGGCTCTCCCGCACACGGGGTAACGGCTTAATGTCCCATCCTACGGACGGCGGCCTTTCCAAGCCCATCGGTGTCCCCTACTGACCGTCTCAACGCTGACCCAGCAGGGACTCGAACCTGGGAACTACAGATTACGAGCCTGGCGCGCTACCGACTGAGCCACCCCCGCCCCAGGGGTATGGAAAGCTACCGTCCCGTGGCCGAGTGGTTAGCATGCTTGGCTACTGATTTAAGGGACCTGGGTTCGAGCCTCGGATTAGGCATGGATGTATGTGTCGTTTTTCTGCTGAGGTCCTGCCATCCTCTCAGATCTCCTACTGTGGTATATAAACTGACAGGCTCCTGTCAGACCTCTGTGGCAAGCAGCTGCTTGAGGGGGTATTTATTTATTTTTATTTATTATGGAAAGCTATCTGTACATATTTTTAAAATGGGTCATTATTGGTAGAATATTAATAAAACTAATATCTCCATTTGGCGACGCCTTTTCCTTATCCTGCTTCGATGAAGAACTCTTCTGAAGAAATGTCGAAATTTCGACAGCGGCGACGATTATATTAAGCCAGCTGAAGTTGCAAAAGAGTTATAGGGAATTTTAGAGTGAGTCCGTGCATAATATTCTAGTTAATTAGCTGTACTAAAAGCTTTGTTGAAGTGAATCAGTCTTTGAAAATAGGTCAAAACGTTCAGTTAAGCGATCGATAGAAGAGATGACGTCATCTTTATATCCAGGATCGGAGCTGCAACGGGTTGGGAGGGAAGCAACAAATACGGTCATAAAATCCGAGATTTTTTTTTCTATATTAAATAAGTAATTTCATTTTATTATGCGTTGAATTTATATTTCATAAACGAATGTGTACTTGATTAAAACATTTACGTGGAAATTGAAATATTCATACAGGTAATGCAATTTAAAGATTTATCTTCTGCAATTTATTGCCTAAGAATTGGCAACAGGGGATGACCAGAGGATTTCGTTGAATCGGATGGCAAGAAACACGAAGTGCACTTTATGTCTTATGATTTTATCGAAACGTTAAAAAAAAAGAATAAAATTGTTGAATTCTAGAAGTGTTCCCCAATAGACGTTCATAGTCGGCAACATTAATTTAAAATATTTCATAACAACTTTGACAGAAAATTTGATTACTTTTGGATTGTCTACCTAAAAATCGTCAGTTCTGATCGCCCCCCCCCCCGACTCTGCTCATTACTCCTCATTTTCACTCGTCCCACATTACCGAACAATTTCATGATTTGTCTCATCCCGAGCATATAGGGGCGGGGGTGGCTGAGTCGGTAGCGCGCCAGGCTCGTAATCTGCAGTTCCCAGGTTCGAGTCCCAGCTGGGTCAGCGTTGAGATTTATCTCCGCAAAATTCCTCGCCCTGCACCGATGGGCTTGGTAAAGGCCACCGTCCGTCAGATGGGACGTTAAGCCGTGGCTCCGTGTGCGGGAGAGCACATTAAAGAACACGCTGGATGGCCTTGACGGGAGGCTACCATCTGTCTCCCAACAGCTGTTCCAGTGGGTCCCCTCCCCCAACCTTCTCTGAACCTTCGGGGTTCATGTGACCTGGCCATTTAGCCCATGGTGTGCAAAAAAGTGCTGCTCAGAGGTAAAACAACCTAACAACCCAACCCGAGCATATACGTCTGCATATAGGATCGGCAAGTCTCACGTTCCCACGCTGGATGGCCTTGACGGGAGACTACCATCTGTCTCCCAACAGCTGTTCCAGTGGGTCCCCTCTCCCAACCTTCTCTGAGCCTTCGGGGTCCATGTGACCTGGCCATTTAGCCCATGGTGTGCAAAAAGGTGATGCTCAGAGGTAAAACAACACAACGTTAAAGAACACGCTGGATGGCCTTGACGGGAGGCTACCATCTGTCTCCCAACAGCTGTTCCAGTGGGTCCCCTCTCCCAACCTTCTCTGAGCCTTCGGGGTCCATGTGACCTGGCCATTTAGCCCATGGTGTGCAAAAAGGTGATGCTCAGAGGTAAAACAACACAACGTTAAAGAACACGCTGGATGGCCTTGACGGGAGGCTACCATCTGTCTCCCAACAGCTGTTCCAGTGGGTCCCCTCTCCTAACCTTCTCTGAGCCTTCGGGGTCCATGTGACCTGGCCATTTAGCCCATGGTGTGCAAAAAAGTGCCGCTCAGAGGTAAAACAACCCAACCCAACCCTCTCACGTTCCCCGCTCTCAAGGAAACTTTTCTGGCCACTTGCCAGATAATAACTATTAAGGTTTCTTGTTCAGCCAGCTCGCCATTTTGTTGGCCACCCTGTACACGAGTTGTTTTGGTTTCCCTCTGCAGGAAATTAAAGAGAACAAGTCAGTGAGAAGGCGAAACCTTAAGAAGGCGAAGAGGAAGGATTTGTGGGCTCGTATTGAGCAGAAATCACCAGACGCCCTTAAATATTGAACGATTATCTATCTCTTCGTGGCAACCGCCTTCTGCGAACTCTTAATTTTACACCACCAAGCGACAGAAGAAGGAAAACTAAAAATCCGATCAAAAACCCTTGAAAGGTGGAAGGGCTTGGATTTCGGAGACTTTCAAAGAGAGGCTGTCGAAGAGAGCAAACGCCTCGGGGAATGGATGGCGCGAGGTCTTGCGTGCGGGATGACATGCTCGGGAGAGGGAAAACGAAAAAAAAAGACCTAATTTCTGAAATGAGTCGACCAAATGGCGAAGTTCTCCGTGTAAATACTTTCAGCAGTCAAAATTGGGTTTTCTAATTTTAGAAATCTCTTTTCTAACAACTCTTGTGCCTTGCTCTTGAATATTTCACTTAAGTCATTACGTGCATTGGTAATGACTTTCGACATGCTCCGAAGAATAAGTTTTTTGTTTTAATCGCTAAAAGAGGAAGGCCTCGGCAGAATCGTCCTTTACTCTTCATTATTTTTTTCTGTCTGATCAAAGCTCTTAATGTTATTTCATTAATGTTTCTCTAAACTCTTAAAGCACCATTGTTATGTATTCTGATGATTCACCTAAAAAATACTTTCTTGCTTTTTATTAACCTTTTACGTTGCTTTTAGTTTTTCCAATTATCGAGTTATCAGTTTGACACTAAAAACAATTTTTTTCGTATAAAATTTAAAATTTTTAGTTTAGGAAATACATCTTTTCACGAACTGCAACTTTCTTCTGTGATTACAAAAAAAAATTAGTTAAAGATAAAAGAAATTATTTTTTATCTGATGACTCCAGATAAGACACATTTCAAACATGAATTATTTTTCCATCTCAGAACGTGACAATATACGTGATGAGAAGACCCACGAGTTCCGCCTAAAGCACTGCCAGTATAGGGAAATGCCAGATTCACCACTTCCTACGGTCAGGGGCAAGACAGTTCCATATCGATACAGCTCATCCCCGACTACCTAATGGCGAACAGTACTAGAGGAGTAAAGCTCATCCATCGATCAAAACCTAAATTTAATCTATGTTCCGGACCGCCACAAACAAGGATATAGAATCCAAGTTGCCTCGGCTCCCGTGACGGGAACTTTTAGTCCGGCCTTTCCGTTGGGGCCCGTCCAACAAGGCGAGATTCAAGTCAGCATGGCCTTCTACTTCATAGGACCCTCAAGCCCCCTCCCCTGCCCCCACCTCGACAAGGTGGTTCCGTATTGGGGGGGGGAGAACAAAGTGACAGTTGTTGTCACTGGTCGCAACAGCTGCTGTTCCACTCTCCAATTACTATCATTCCAAAGGTTAGGCCGATAGGATTGGCAAGGCCGCCGTCCGTCAGATGGAACGTAAAGCCGTGAAGCTGTGTGCAGGAGAGCCATACTCTGTGCACGTTAAAGAACCGCTGGACGGCCTTGACGGAAGGATACCATATGTCACCTAACAGTTGTCCAGTGAGTCCCCTTCCTCCAAACCTTCTCTGAGCCTCGGGGTCCTTGTGACCTGGCCATTTAGCCCGGTATGTGCAAAAAAGTGCCGCTCAGTGAGAGGTAAAGCAACTCAATCCAAAGGTTAGTTTTGAGAATTATTACGATGTCTAAAATAATTATTTCTTTTATTTGCGTGTGCAACTTGTCATTATTAATTACTTTATAAAAAAAAAACTTTTCTGTTTCCAAGTTTTGTAAATAACTTGCAAACATACAGATGAAAAAACGCGAAAACGATTTGAAAATCAATGGTCGATTTACGTGATTAATATCAAAGATCCAGGAAATTATTGGCCGGGTCATTTCACACCAAATAAAAAAAAAATTGCTCCTATGACCATACGATGTGCGGGCTTCCTTTAATAACTGATATGTGCATATCTGTGCCTTTCCATGGCCGAGTGGTTAGCGCGCTTGGCTACTGATCTAAGTGATCTGGGTTCGAGTCCCGGGTAAGGCATGGATGTTCGTGTTGTTTTTCTGCTGAGGTCCTGCCATCCTCTCAGACCTTCTACTATGGCATATAAACTGACAGGCTCCTGTCAGACCTCTGTGGCAAGCAGCTGCTTGAGGGGGTATTTATTTTTTTTTATATGCATATCTTAAATTTATCATCCTTAACAAAATATTCTCTTCGCTAAAATCTAAAGAAGGGATTTTCTAAACCAAATTTTATAGATAATGGTAAAACATTCATGTTTTATATTATCCGTTTTGCCAATTCATGACAAAATGAGACTGGAAGTATTCGTAATTGAAAAATCCTCCCCCCTTAAATGCTCTCGTCGCCTTTAAAAAATTAAGCTAGCTCCTTCGCATGAATGGATAAGAAAGGTTTGCTTGCATGCTCTCCGCGGTCGTCGCCTCCCTCGTGGTGCCCGTGGCGCGAGGAAGCTCTTTTGTGCGTGAAGAGGTTCAGTTGCACACACTCCACGTGTGACGGACAACAGGCCCCGGGAGAAGTGGTCCACTTCTGACGTGCGAGGGTGGACGACAGCGAAAGTCAAAATCTAATGGGAAATTCGAGAGGGAAGAATCGGGCTGCAGGAAAGATTTAAGGATCGTGTCAATCACGTCTTCTAAGGATCCTTTCACTCGCCTGTGTGTGTGCTTTCCCTCTCGACTTCCTACGAGAAAGAGGAGAAGAGCTTTCTTTTGACTCTCATCTTCTTACTGCAAGAAGAGATTTCTTTTGGCTCTTGGAAGGAAAAGAAAACGAGTTTGGAGGAGTTCTCAAGAAAAGAAAAAGATTCAAGAAGAATGGAAAGAAAAAAAATTATTGGACAGTCTCAGATGAATCTGTCCAATGGCAGAGCTGATGAAATTCTGAATTTATATGCCATGGTTGAATAATAGGACATTAGAATAGGATCTGCTTTATATTATTAAGTATGCAGTTATATCTGCCAACAATAAATTAATATATTTGCGAATGGTTATGACGTCATCTTGGAAGATTGTGCGGAATATCCAATTGCTAATATCACATCAATGAGTGTCTTGTTAAAATGAAGATGATTTCCTGTCATATGGAATCGATTATTTAATAGGTGATACTTCGCTTCAGCGCATAAATGGAAGATCGTGTTTGTTTTTACGTTAAGAGTTTCAGATAATTTTTCCTCTTCCACTGTGTTCGTTAATAAAGCGTTTGGCAGTGTGACGATCTTCTTTCCTGAAACCGATTTTGCACAGAATGTCGTCGCGTAGGAAGAGAGCAAAAGCAGACGAAGGAATCTTGTTATTTCTCTTGTCTCCCCACGGGGATGTCGGACTGTTCTCCCATCGTGTCGTCGTCCGTGTCTGAGAAGAATCTCTCGGGAGACTTGTTCGGCATCTGACGTGCTCTGCTCCCATCGAAAGCGAGCGGAATGTCTTGGAGGAGCCCGCCATATTGACAACAGCAATATTTAAAGGCATGAAGGGATTCCAGAAAAAAGAGAAACCAGGAAGGAGTTGGTCTCTGGAGTACGAAGAGGTCCCCGCAGTTACCGCATTGAGCCTAAGAGCCGTTTCGCCCTCCAGGAATGAAGAGGATTTCTCATTGCAGCGAAGGAACAACAGAATCGATCGAAAGAAACAGTTTTCGTTAATGAGCTAACTTTGTAATCTTTTGCCTTTGTGAAGATTAACAACAGAGGAAAAAATAAAAAGTCTGCGACCAAAAGTATCTTTATGATCTTTAGAAAAATGAGTTTTGTTCGAGAGTTTCTTCCTTTGAAAATTTCAATGATTGAGAAATAGTCTGTTGATTAGATAGAAGAGGAAAAACAAACATTTCCCTTCATTGGAATTTTTCTTTTTCCTTTTCGTATCCCTTTTCTTTCATTTATTTCGGAACTGCTGACGACCAGAATTCGTGGACAATTGCAAAATTTCGGATTGTGAGACATTTTAAATAAAATGCGACAGTGAGAAATCGGTTTCATCTTCAAAGAGATTCATTTCACGTTCACCTAAATTGGTCAGTGAGGGATCTCGGAGAGGGAGGATGACGTAGGGACGCCTAAACATTCTTACAAGCATTGGGAACAACGAGTCCAAAACCGATGGTGAAAGACATTTTCTGAGATAAATGCAAATGGAGTTTTGTGATTTTGAACGGAAGTCTCCCTTCGCAGGAATGAAGAGAGAGAGAGACAACTGCTGCTGGGAGTGGGGGGGGGAGGGAGGAGCAATTTCAATGAAATGTAAAGAAGAGACGATTGCCAGCTACGTGAGACAGATGCTACACCGCGGCCAGTAAAGAGGCGATCACTATTCTCCAGAAGAACTTCGCCCTGCCTCTGCAGAGCATGCGTTGGTCGCGCATTCCACTTTTGACGAATACTTTAATACGGTATTTGAATTGAAAGCAACAACATGAGGGTGAACAACATTGCTCCTCAAAATGCTCAAAAATTTACGAATCGTCAGCACTCAGACAGTCTTCAACTAAGGATTCGTGAAAACAGAAATTTCGAATCTCGATTGGACAGAAGGAGTCCACTCCTCAAGGTCACGTGAGACGAAATATCAGGTTCTGTGTTGGGTGTCAGCCAAATGATCCTTTAAATAAATAAAATAAATCCCCCCTCAAGCAGCTGCTTGACACAGAGGTCTGACAGGAGCCTGTCAGTTTATATGCCATAGTAGAAGGTCTGAGAGGATGGCAGGACCTCAGGAACGTGTACAGCAACTGTACACGCTCCAGTTACCGTTCACAGCAAACTGGAGCGTGTGCAGTTACTGCACACGCTCCAGTTTGCTGTGAACGGTAACTGCACACGCTCATTATTTCTGTGAGTGGGCTCACACGATCCAGGTTTTTGTGAGCTCACACGATCCAATGTAAATAAATAAAAAATAAATCCCCCCTCAAGCAGCTGCTTGCCACAGAGGTCTGACAGGAGCCTGTCAGTTTATATGCCATAGTAGAAGGTCTGAGAGGATGGCAGGACCTCAGCAGAAACACGACACATACATCCATGCCGTATCGGGGGCTGGAACCCAGGTCCCGTAGATCAGTAGCCAAGCGTGCTAACCACTCGGCCACGGGACGCCTTTAGGTAAAGAAAATGAGTTCTTTTGCCCGAATTAGGAGCGATTTAATTCAGTCAATCAATCATCAATTATTTATTTCATCATCATAAACAAATTTAAAAAATAATTTAAAACTAGAAGAACATCTATCACCTCTGGCGAATATGGGAACCTCGTTTTCGAAAAGAATCAAAATTTTCGTTTAACGACTTTTGCACTCTTTGAAAGTTTTTATTTCGAACTAATGGATGATGGGGAAAATACAAATTGCAATATTTTATCAATACTCATGCAATATTAAAAATATTCATCTTTTATTTCTTTAAATTAAAATTTTGTTTTTCTCTCACCCCTCTTAGAAAAGGGGGACAGATTATTGCTGCCAGTGGAATATCTTTTAATTATACGTTATCGCTTGCAATATCGGTATAAATTTTCGCCATTCCATATTTAGTGCCTCCTCTAACAAGGGGCGGGGGTGGCTCGGTCGGTAGCGCCAGGCTCGTAATCTGTAGCTCCCAGGTTCGAGTCCCAGCTGGGTCAGCGTTGAGATTTATCTCCGCAAAATTCCCCGCCCTGCCCACGGTCAGTAGGGGACACCGATGGGCTTGGAAAGGCCACCGTCCGTCGGATGGGACGTTAAGCCGTGGCTCCGTGTGCGGGAGAGCCATACCCTGTGCACGTTAAAGAACACGCTGGATGGCCTTGACGGGAGGCTACCATCTGTCTCCCAACAGCTGTTAAAGTGGGTCCCCTCCCCTAACCATCTCTGAGCCTTCGGGGTCCATGTGACCTGGCCATTCAGCCCATGGTGTGCAAAAAGTGCCGCTCAGAGGTAAAACAACCCAAGCCTCCTCTAACAACGTAAATTTAAACTACCGAAAGATTTGAAAAAATGCGAAAGAAAATATTTCCCTAGCACCTGTCCAACTAAAAAAAGAATTTTATAATTATCTCTAACTGTAACCGACCTACCCCTGAGAGTAAGGGGCGCAATTTTTTGTTGTCAATGCAACCTCGTGACCTTCGTATTCCACGATCAAAATTTAAAATTTCTATCATAAATGCATCGTTTGCAATACAGATAAATAGATTTTGTTCTCGGAAACTTTATCTACATTACATTCCTCCATTAACTTATTTTATTACACATGTACAGTCGCTAGAAAAAACATCCGAACACTACGGTTGATTACAGAATCAGAAAAAATATCTGGCAACGATTTTTTCAGAAATTAGTGTCTGTCAACCTTCGTGTCACGTGACAGCGAAGGTTGACAGATTTTTGTTGACATTTTTCTGAATTCTGTAATCAATCGTAGTGTTCGGATATATTTTTGAGCGACTGTACAATTTCAACACAATGAAATGTATATGATCTTGCATTTTTGAAAAACGTGAGTTGTAAACATATATCTTTATAAATTCTTCTGCAATGTATCATTATTACAAATCACATTTATAATTATTTTATACAAGCCAATATATATATATACCTTAATGTGTTCATATGATGTTATTTTTTTTAAATAAATAAATAAATAAATACCCCCTCAAGCAGCTGCTTGCCACAGAGGTTTGACAGGAGCCTGTCAGTTTATATGCCATAGTAGAAGGTCTGAGAGGATGGCAGGACCTCAGCAGAGAAACGACACAAACTGCCATGCCTTACCCGGGGGTGGGGCGGGGGTGGCTCAGTCGGTAGCGCGCCAGGCTCGTAATCTGTACTTCCCAGGTTCGAGTCCCAGCTGGGTCAGCGTTGAGATTTATCTCCGCAAAATTTCCCCGCCCTGCCCACGGTCAGTAGGGGACACCGATGGGCTTGAAAAGGCCGCCGTCCGTCGGATGGGACGTTAAGCCGTGGCCCCGTGTGTGGGAGAGCCATACCCTGTGCACGTTAAAGAACACGCTGGATGGCCTTAACGGGAGGCTACCATCTGTCTCCCAACAGCTGTTCCAGTGGGTCCCCTCCCCCAACCTTCTCTGAGCCTTCGGGGTCCTTGTGGCCTGGCCATTTAGCCCATGGTGTGCAAAAAAGTGCCGCTCAGAGGTAAAACAATCCAATCCAAAGCCTTACCCGGGGCTCTTATACTTTCTAAATTTAGATGCATTTTTCAGTAGAAGCCGAGAGAAGATATTGACTCCTCCACGAGGGTAGGAAACTGGTTTGCGGAAGAAAATTGACAAATGTTATAAGTATTATAAATAAATTCGTTTAAAATTTTGCAATTTGCAAATTTTCCACTGTTTGAGGGCGCAATTAAACTTTTGGGATATTTAGAATGTGCGAATCATAATATTTCATCAATGCCTGCCCAACTGAAAAATATTTTTTTTTTATTTCTTAAAACAAAAAAAAAAAGTTGCGTTTCACAAATCCCTGGGGTGAAGGGCAATTAATTGCTGCCAATGGGAACCGCGTGACTTTAAATTCCACCACCAAAGTTCCTAATTTCTGGCAATAATCGTTTAAGATTTTGCAATTTTCAACTTTCTTTGCACCGTCAGAAGTGTCAATTTAAAAAGCACGATTCGTAATATTCATTAGGTATCGAACCTAAAAGGGATTTTTCACTTAGCTCTAAAAACAAAAAAGTTCGATGTCTACTGACAGATGGACAGACGACAATGCGAAAACTGAAAGCGAGATGAAAACAGAAGTGTAATAACATTGAAGGGACGAGAATCGCATCCTCATGATCTTCCTGAAAAGAGGAACTGGAGGTTGAATCAGTTGGTGGAGTCTCTAGGGCGTAATCTCATATTCGGAAACTCAAGTCATCACTGCGCATGTGTTGAGAATTTTCTCCTCCAACCGCCAGGGGAGAAAGGGAACACCGAAAGACCTCTGTCCCACTGGCGGGACTAAGCCGTGATCCCGTTTACAAGCGAGCTCTGTGCACATTAAGGAACATCCTGGATGGCCATGACGGAGAATTACATCTGTCTACTGACAGCTGTCCAATAAATCCCATTCTCTAACCTTCTGTGATCCCTTGGGGTCCTTGTGACCTGGCCATTTATCCTATTGTGTGGGAAAAGGTAAAATAACCGAACGCCAATTGATCGGATTAATCGGTATCTACAAATAACAAAGCTTGGTCTGTTCAGAATTTTCAAAGAGCAAATCAAAATTTCTCTTCCTTTCGCAAATTGTGATCATTTTTCTCCTTTCCGACTTTGCCAAAAAAAGCAGACATTTTTTATATCACATGAGAGATCCCACGTCTCGATCTCAGAATTCTCGACATCTGTTTGAGCTCGAGGCTATAGTCTCGTTACCGATGTCATCGAAACTTCGGAAGGATTATCTCGAAAACAACGAAAGGCAAAGTTCTGTCCGACGAGAGCAAGGATTTGATTGTCCGTTTGCAGCGCACAGAAGCGATTGACCTCGAGGCATGTCTCTTCACTGTTGCCATAGTGATCTTCGCTTCTCAAAATAAAACCCTTCGCTCTTCTTTTTTATCTAGAGGAGAAAATCCTGAACAGAGATAGACCCACTGCTCGTCTACGCCATTCCTTCCTTTAGAGGAATGCTTCATAAAAGTTCTTCACCTTTTCAATCTTTTAATGAAAGCCGCGAGTTCCTTTAAAAAGAAACTTAACTCCCGAATTGAAGGCCGCTTGAAAGTGACCGTTGCTAGGTATCTCTTGGTTGCTAAGCGATCCAGTGATGCGGAAAGGATGTTTCTTTTGCTCCCGAGTAACGATCGTTTCGGTCGCATAGTAAAACGTTTTCCGTATTCGCAGAGTTTGCCTTACATGCGTTACCTTCGGACATCTCCCAAGAAATGATTAAATTCTGCAAAAGAATTGGATAGCTGAAATATCAACCTAACCCAAAGCATGGTTGAAAGAAAAGTTTTTTTTATCTAAATTTAGATCGCAACTTGTGATGGCGTTGGGATTGTGCAGCATTTGATCAGTCGGCCTCTGTGTCTGAGACAAAGAGGCACTTCGAACGAGGCTCACAATGTTCTCTTGTTTCACTGCAAAAGAGGTCAATACCGCTCTCAGATTTCGCCTCGACGAGAGATTGATATCTCCTTAACAGCTATCCAATAGTCTCTCCCCCAACGTTGTCCTCAGCCATCTAAAGGAATACATTTATTATTAATTTATTCGCAATATCAGAATCTTTTCCAGATATGAATTTTTGAAGCTTTGTTTCCTTGCATTGTCTTTCAGTCGATGTTTCGCCTGCCTCACAGATATTCTCAATGGCGCATTTTACTGATAGGCTCCTAAAATATGATCCCTAAAGTAGTAACACCTCTGTCGCAGGCATTTGCTTGACGGGTGTCATTTATTTTTTTAGTAGAGGAAACGGAGATTCCTTAAGTAGTAGCCCACCAATTTCATAAATCTGATATGCCGATTTTGGGATTTTCAATGAGCCTGCATTGGGATTTCACCTCCCCTCTCCTAATAAATCCTCTTGGTGAAAAGAGGACACTGCCCTAGTCCCCTCTGACCACCTCGGTGGGAAAGACGGCACTTCACAAGTCCCCTCTGCCCTCCTCGGTGAGAAAGAGAACACTGCCCAAGTCCTCTCTGCCCTCCTCGGTGAGAAAGAGAACACTGCCCAAGTCCCCTCTGCCCTCCTCGGTGAGAAAGAGAACAACATGGGCTTCGAAAGATACTCGTCACTTTTTATGGGACGTTAAGCGATGACCAGCTCATTAAAGTGCGGGAGAGATATTTCAAGTGAACTTTAAAGAACACGCTGGATGATCTTAGCCGAGGCTTCCATCTGTCTCCTAAGAGTGTTCGACGGGTTCCCCTCCTCTTCCTAGCTCTAAGCACTTGGAGGGTCATTGTGACCTGGCCATTTAACCAATCCATTTAATAGGGTTATGGGCTCATACCCCATTAATGTTTTTTTTTCCCTTTTATATTTTTCCTTAGCCTTTGTTTCTTTTTCTTTTTTCTAATATTTAGTCTGATCCTCGCAATTACATTTGCATCTTGATTTATCGTTTGGGCCGGTCTTGAAATCAACACCATTTCCTATGCAAAATAAATGCCTCTCAGATGTAAAACAACTCACCCAATTTAAACTCAGCTTAGGAAATTATTTATTTTTTATTATACATTTGATAATTTTTGTTTGTGTCTGAAAGAAATAATCCTTTCCCATTTTCGAGGGATGGTCGAAATATGGGATGGTCGAAATATGGGATGGTCTTCTTCTTCTTCTTCCACATCCATCTATATTCTGGACCTCTTTGTAAAGAGAGCCTCGGCTCTCTTATCATCAGGTCCACAGGCAAAGTGAGCAGTGGGTGAGTATCCTATGGGATGGTCGAATAACAATTGCCTTCTGATTGGTCAGATTCCTGTCTTGAGAAAATTCCCTGAGACGAAGATGACGAAAATCACTGAAAGCTAATTTCATCATAGAAACGAAGATGACTAAAATCACTTAAAATTAATTTCATCATGGACACAAGATGATGAAAATCACTTAAAATTAATTTCATCATGGAAACGAAGATGATCTCGTGAAAGCCAGGTTCAGAAATAACCATAGCAACGCCAATTAGCCGAAGAGGGTACGAAGAGTAATAAATGATTGATGGCAACAGAAAGAGTGACTCTGAATAAACTTATCAGATGAAAGTGTGCTTATCAATGGTTTCCATCTTAATAACTAAGGCAGTGGTTATCGATGATATCATTACGAACTGAGTCCGTAAGGTGTGGGATAAGGTTCAGTTTTAGAACCTTTATTACTTTTGATCTTATACTTGAAATGACTAATATTGATCATAATGTCTCTTATACTTTGAATATCATTTTATTTTCCACATACTGTATCTATCTGCTGTTTCGCTATTTTCTTATTATAATTTGTTAAAATATGTATATCATAATATATTAAAATTTTCATCCTTAAATTAGTAAAGATGAGTCATAGGCAGCGGAAACAGAGGATTTAACATTAATTATTAGCATTAATTTACATTCGAAACATTTATTAGAAAACATTAATTAGAAACATTAGCATTAGTTATTAGTTTACAAAAATTCATAATAAAAATAAGGAATAATAATGGATTTAACAGATCCTTACGTAACACCAT
The DNA here is from genome assembly GCA_038380435.1 of Ryuthela nishihirai. NCBI lineage: Eukaryota > Metazoa > Arthropoda > Arachnida > Araneae > Heptathelidae > Ryuthela > Ryuthela nishihirai. Next base: position 63,217,565 of record JAWZYU010000019.1, on the reverse strand, counting down.
ATTTATCATTATTATTATTCGGATCAGTTATTATTTATTTTTTAATAAACCATTTCAGTGAATTTTGAAAGCCCTCGCTCATGTTTCGTTTTTTACAGAATCCTTTTTGGTTATTGACAAAATGCTCTTAACTATTTAAGTTCCACTTAATATGGTAGGAATCCTTCGACCCTTTTGTCAACTATAAAGGGAGTAATCACTCCAATCTCGATATCGCATTAGATGAAAAATTCTCCTTTAGCCGCGGGAGATACGAACCCACCTTTTCCTGATAACACTTCAGGTGCTCTGACCCCTAAGCCACCGGTCACTGATCAAGATCTCCCCTAACTGATGTTAAGGCCTTTTCGTCCCTTCACTGCCCCATTCTGTGTCTCATGATGGCATCGTCTCATGAAGGCATTTTCTCATGAAGGCATCGTCTCATGAAGGCATCTTCTCATGAAGGCATCGTCTCATGAAGGCATTTTCTCATGAAGGCATCGTCTCATGAAGGCATTTTCTCATGAAGGCATTTTCTCATGAAGGCATCGTCTCATGAAGGCATTTTCTCATGAAGGCATCGTCTCATGAAGGCATTTTCTCATGAAGGCATCGTCTCATGAAGGCATCGTCTCATGAAGGCATCGTCTCATGAAGGCATTTTCTCATGAAGGCATCGTCTCATGAAGGCATCTTCTCATGAATGCATCGTCTCATGAAGGATCGTCTCATGAAGGCATTTTCTCATGAAGGCATCGTCTCATGAAGGCATCGTCTCATGAAGGCATTTTCTCATGAAGGCATCTTCTCATGAAGGCATCTTCTCATGAAGGCATCGTCTCATGAAGGCATCGTCTCATGAAGGCATCGTCTCATGAAGGCATCTTCTCATGAAGGCATCGTCTCATGAAGGCATCGTCTCATGAAGGCATTTTCTCATGAAGGCATCGTCTCATGAAGGCATTTTCTCATGAAGGCATTTTCTCATGAAGGCATCTTCTCATGAAGGCATCTTCTCATGAAGGCATCGTCTCATGAAGGCATCGTCTCATGAAGGCATCGTCTCATGAAGGCATCGTCTCATGAAGGCATTTTCTCATGAAGGCATCTTCTCATGAAGGCATCGTCTCATGAAGGCATCTTCTCATGAAGGCATCGTCTCATGAAGGCATTTTCTCATGAAGGCATCGTCTCATGAAGGCATTTTCTCATGAAGGCATTTTCTCATGAAGGCATCGTCTCATGAAGGCATCTTCTCATGAAGGCATCGTCTCATGAAGGCATCGTCTCATGAAGGCATTTTCTCATGAAGGCATCGTCTCATGAAGGCATTTTCTCATGAAGGCATTTTCTCATGAAGGCATCGTCTCATGAAGGCATCGTCTCATGAAGGCATTTTCTCATGAAGGCATCGTCTCATGAAGGCATCGTCTCTTCGCTGTTTCCGAACAGTCTTACCAAGTAGATGGCAAATTCTATGTCACGAGCATGCTGTTGCTATCACCCAACAGATGAGAGAAATCAATTTAAGTAACTCAGAAATTGCTTCTTTGGAATATTTTCGATAACTTATTAAAATAATGCCAATATAGTAATTATTTGGTAATTACTGCAATTTTTTTCTTACTGTTATGTTGGATATTCTTAACCTTTCAATAAAATTTCCAATTTCCAGGATTCAAGTGCTTCTCTAACCAAATAAATCCATTTGAGAGAAACATTTTTGAAATATTCACAGTGAAGCCATCGTTTTCAAAGTTGATGTGATATTTGAAACCTCCAAATTCTTATCAGTAAGTTCAAAACGTATCCATTTCAAAGGAATGCTTTGCTCAGTTCATAATAATGCTGTTGACCTGACCGAACAGCCAACTCGGATATCAAATTGCTTGCTTGCTCTATTAACAAAATCCCCGTTCGTTTCAGTCACAATTAGGTTAATTTCTGTTTTCATCAGGATAAATATTTTTGACTGTCGATCTTCCTGGGGTTTCATTTAATCCAATTCCATTCCTTTCTCTGATCATTATTGCAAACACCAAATAGTTTCTTTTATATTCTTTTTTAGATTTGTTTTACATATTTTTCATCATAGGCTTTTTATTTATTTGCGTGTGCAGTAACTAAAGACTATTTTTTAGCTTTCATATGATCTTTTTTATTAGTGCTAGTTAATCTTGTGTAATCCTTTTATTTTATCATTTATTTTAGAATTAAAACTCTTAGTAAAGTATCAGCTATTTTAAGTTGCTTTCTGCAACACATTAATACACTTCAATTAACCAAATTTTCGTTTTTTTTATTTTTTAAATATTGATGTATAACTTATAATCGCTTATTCTCTTTTTAAATTTATAATAGTTTGTTTAGTTAGCTATAAGATTTTTCCCTTTTAATAGTTTCCTTATCCTTTGTCCGTTTACTCTCAACAACAACGGATAGTGTCAATTAACGCAATGTCTGGAAATTGTTCTTGATATCGCTTGCAACCGTTTCCTTTTTTGGGGCGGGGGTGGCTCAGTCGGTAGCGCGCCAGGCTCGTAATCTGTAGTTCCCAGGTTCGAGTCCCAGCTGGGTCAGCGTTGAGATTTATCTCCGCAAAATTCCATGCCCTGCCCACGGTCAGTAGGGGTCACCGATGGGCTTGGAAAGGCCGCCGTCCGTCGGATGGGACGTTAAGCTGTGGCCCCGTGTGTGGGAGAGCCATACCCTGTGCACGTTAAATAACACGCTGGATGGCCTTGACAGGAGGTTACCATCTGTCTCCCAACAGCTGTTCCAGTGGATCCCCTCCCCCAACTTTCTCTGAGCCTTCGGGGTCCATGTGACCTGGCCATTTAGCCCATGGTGTGCAAAAAAGTGCCGCTCAGAGGTAAAACAACACAACCCGTTTCCTTTTACCTCTTTCTTTTGGTGAATATCCGAAAAGATCGGAACTTAAGAGATTTCTGGTCAGTGCACCTTTTAGAAGATCTCTTCTGCCATTTCTGTCTCTATGGCAGCGATCACTGACCTCCCTTAGTTAAGGCGTTTAATTTCTGCAGAATGAATATGCCTTCAACTCTTACAATTAATGAAGACTGTTTTTGTGGCCCACTTTCAAAGTAGCACAAGATGAGAGTACTATACACATGTAATTGTCGTTTGGCGTGTATCGTGTGCTATAAATAAATCTTCTCAGATTTTGTTTTGACGAATCAAATGTTGTCTCACACTTAACGAGGGATTCTTTAAACCGAAGTATGAAAATGTGTCTCGTGGGAAGTAAAATACTTCTTCTGTACTTCCTGTTGGTAAAGAGATCGAATGCGCAGTCGCCATTCGTTGGACGCAATCGTTTGCAACCAGAAGCCATCTTTCTATTTCGTCTTCCCCCTCCGATTTCAAGTCTCGTCTCTTCTCGTCTGTACGAGAGTCATTTCGTAATGCAGACACGGATTCTTCTCTTCATCAGGAAGCTCTTTTGCTTTCCATAAAGAGTTCACTTTTCCTTTCCCAAAGATTAAAGAAAAAATAAGTTGCACTAAATTCTTATCGAGAGCTCGTTACGAGATTTAGCTACGGATGTGTAAAGAAACCTAAATATTAATTTGTCACGTGACCGTGAGACCTATTAGCGCCCCGGATCAAAGATATTGAATTTAAGGCAATCAGACTGAATCTCTTATATTTAAAAAATGACGATTAAAGTCAAGAATTTATTTAAAATCACAAAAACGGTTATTTTTATTTTCAAAGAATACTTGTGTTTCTGAGAATATTTCCTTGACATTTTCCTTTTCAGAATGACTTGTGTCATAAAATATTAATTGGATGCCCAATTAATACGAGTACAATAATAATCCCAATTCCTTTCCATTCGACAAGAGTCGGATATCGATCTCCGTGAGGTCACTCGTTTTGTTGGCGCGACATTTTCTCAGAAAATATTGAAACCTCATCTGCTAGTGAATTGACATCCTCCTCCCAACCTCTTCCTCGTTGTCTCTTCTTTCTCCATGGATGCTCTCGGTCGATGACCACTTTCATCTCGACGGAGGAGGAGGAAGCTCTCCGCATCCTTCGGTCGGAGCAGCAGCGATGATGAGCACCGGACCGGGCGGATACTGGTGAGCTGATCATCGATCGCTTCTGTGCAGAAACAATTGATTGCTCTCCTGCATCAGAATCGATTGTTTCAAAATTTCTCCCTCAATAGACAGACGGCGCACAAGATATTCTTCACTTAACATTCGTTGAGGGTTGCACCATTTCTTTCTCATTCCCTCTCTTTGCAGCACGGACAACTCTTCTTGGGGATTCTTATTGCCTCCCCCCTCCCCAGTGTTCTGAGGCGCTGATCAATGATTTGGTTAGCATGACTCTTTTTGCTTCAGAGCTAGCGAAGGCCCAGGGGGCGTGGTGATCATTCGCTCTTTCAATCACTCCGCGAATAGATTCACTTCTAAGATCTGGCAAGGGGCAAAAAGTTAACGTATAATTTATAATGATCTTAAAAAAAACTTATTTTTTTCTTACTCTTTCCTTTTCTTAGTCATATTTTCCGCTTTGTGCTGATTTGGCATCTCGATATTTTATCGCCGATGCACGTTTTAATTCTGAATAAAATCGCAAAAGAAAAATAAGGAAATTGAGAGAGAATCGTTTAAAATTCCTAAAAAGGTTTGGGCTCTTCTGAGTGATTTATTTTCTACATAATAGTCCAAATGGGCAGGTCACAAGGACCCCAAAGGTTTAAAGCTTAGTAGGGAATCCAATGGTTAGCTGTTTGTTAGTAACAGGACGGGATCTAGAAAGAAAATGGAAGAAGGGGGGGGGGGTGAAGAAAAAAGGTTAAAGGGGAGCAAGAGACTGGATTTACATTGTAGTGTAACATTTTCCCCTTTACTTCAGAGGTTTTTGAAAATTTTAATGAAAAATGCGTCAAATATACACGAGTTTAAAATTTTTGTTCTGCATTCCCTTTATTAACAGTCTCCACCCCCCGAGATGCGGCCCTGGTTAAAAAAGACATAAAAGTCTCCCATTAATGTCATACGGTGTGTTCGTTAACGTTAACGAAGCCACTGTATGGATCTCTTGGACATAGATCACGGCTTAACAACCCATTCGACGGACGGTGGTTTTTCCACCTGATCGGTGTTCCTTTTCTCATCTCGTGAAGAGCAGGGGTGAAAAGAGACCGAGGCTCTACTCACTGAGACAACTCTCCATTCCTTCCGAAAAGATAAAAGAGAACGAGACTCCACTCACTGAGTCAACCCTCCATTCCTTCTGAAAAGATAAAAGAGGCCGAGGCTCTACTCACTGAGTCAACTCTCCATTCCTTCCGAAAAGATAAGAGACCGAGCCTCCACTCACTGAGTCAACTCTCCATTCCTTCCGAAAAGATAAAAGAGACCGAGGCTCCACTCACTGAGTCAACTCTCCATTCCTTCCGAAAACATAAAAGAGGTCGAGGCTCCACTCACTGAGTCAACTCTCCATTCCTTCCGAAAAGATAAAAGAGACTGAGGCTGCACTCACTGAGTCAACTCTCCATTCCTTCCGAAAAGGTAAAAGAGACCGAGGCTCCACTCACTGAGTCAACTCTCCATTCCTTCCGAAAAGATAAAAGAGACTGAGGCTGCACTCACTGAGTCAACTCTCCATTCCTTCCGAAAAGGTAAAAGAGACCGAGGCGCCACTCACTGAGTCAACTCTCCATTCCTTCCGGAAAGATAAAAGAGACAGAGGCTCCACTCACTGAGTCAACCCTCCATTCCTTCCGAAAAGATAAAACAGGCCGAAGCTCCACTCACTGAGTCAACTCTCCATTCCTTCCGAAAAGGCAAAAGAGACCGAGGCGCCACTCACTGAGTCAACTCTCCATTCCTTCCGAAAAGATAAAAGAGACCGAGGCTCCACTCACTGAGTCAACTCTCCATTCCTTCCGAAAACATAAAAGAGGTCGAGGCTCCACTCACTGAGTCAACTCTCCATTCCTTCCGAAAAGATAAAAGAGACTGAGGCTGCACTCACTGAGTCAACTCTCCATTCCTTCCGAAAAGGTAAAAGAGACCGAGGCTCCACTCACTGAGTCAACTCTCCATTCCTTCCGAAAAGATAAAAGAGACCGAGGCTCCACTCACTGAGTCAACTCTCCATTCCTTCCGAAAACATAAAAGAGGTCGAGGCTCCACTCACTGAGTCAACCTCCATTCCTTCCGAAAAGATAAAAGAGACTGAGGCTGCACTCACTGAGTCAACTCTCCATTCCTTCCGAAAAGGTAAAAGAGACCGAGGCTCCACTCACTGAGTCAACTCTCCATTCCTTCCGAAAAGATAAAAGAGACTGAGGCTGCACTCACTGAGTCAACTCTCCATTCCTTCCGAAAAGGTAAAAGAGACCGAGGCGCCACTCACTGAGTCAACTCTCCATTCCTTCCGGAAAGATAAAAGAGACAGAGGCTCCACTCACTGAGTCAACCCTCCATTCCTTCCGAAAAGATAAAACAGGCCGAAGCTCCACTCACTGAGTCAACTCTCCATTCCTTCCTAAAAGGCAAAAGAGACCGAGGCGCCACTCACTGAGTCAATTCTCCATTCCTTCCGAAAAGATAAAAGAGACCGAGGCTCCAATCACTGAGTCAACTCTCCATTCCTTCCGAAAAGGTAAAAGAGATCGAGGCCCCACTCACTGAGTCAACTCTCCATTCCTTCCGAAAAGATAAAAGAGACCGAAGCTCCACTCACTGACCGAAACGATAAAAGAGACCGAACTCTCCATTCCTTCCGGAAAGATAAAAGAGACAGAGGCTCCACTCACTGAGTCAACCCTCCATTCCTTCCGAAAAGATAAAACAGGCCAAAGCTCCACTCACTGAGTCAACTCTCCATTCCTTCCGAAAAGATAAAAGAGGTCGAGGCTCCACTCACTGAGTCAACTCTCCATTCCTTCCGAAAAGGTAAAAGAGACTGAGGCTGCACTCACTGAGTCAACTCTCCATTCCTTCCGAAAAGGTAAAAGAGATCGAGGCGCCACTCACTGAGTCAACTCTCCATTCCTTCCGAAAAGATAAAACAGGCCGAAGCTCCACTCACTGAGTCAACTCTCCATTCCTTCCGAAAACATAAAAGAGGTCGAGGCTCCACTCACTGAGTCAACTCTCCATTCCTTCCGAAAAGATAAAAGAGACTGAGGCTGCACTCACTGAGTCAACTCTCCATTCCTTCCGAAAAGGTAAAAGAGACCGAGGCGCCACTCACTGAGTCAACTCTCCATTCCTTCCGAAAAGATAAAAGAGGCCGAAGCTCCACTCACTGAGTCAACTCTCCATTCCTTCCGGAAAGATAAAAGAGACCGAGGCTCCACTCACTGAGTCAACCCTCCATTCCTTCCGAAAAGATAAAACAGGCCGAAGCTCCACTCACTGAGTCAACTCTCCATTCCTTCAGAAAAGATAAAAGAGACCGAAGCTCCACTCACTGATTCAACTCTCCATTCCTTCCGGAAAGATAAAAGAGACAGAGGCTCCACTCACTGAGTCAACTCTCCATTCCTTCCGAAAAGGTAAAAGAGACTGAGGCTGCACTCACTGAGTCAACTCTCCATTCCTTCCGAAAAGGTAAAAGAGATCGAGGCGCCACTCACTGAGTCAACTCTCCATTCCTTCCGAAAAGATAAAACAGGCCGAAGCTCCACTCACTGAGTCAACTCTCCATTCCTTCCGAAAACATAAAAGAGGTCGAGGCTCCACTCACTGAGTCAACTCTCCATTCCTTCCGAAAAGATAAAAGAGACTGAGGCTGCACTCACTGAGTCAACTCTCCATTCCTTCCGAAAAGGTAAAAGAGACCGAGGCGCCACTCACTGAGTCAACTCTCCATTCCTTCCGAAAAGATAAAAGAGGCCGAAGCTCCACTCACTGAGTCAACTCTCCATTCCTTCCGGAAAGATAAAAGAGACCGAGGCTCCACTCACTGAGTCAACCCTCCATTCCTTCCGAAAAGATAAAACAGGCCGAAGCTCCACTCACTGAGTCAACTCTCCATTCCTTCAGAAAAGATAAAAGAGACCGAAGCTCCACTCACTGATTCAACTCTCCATTCCTTCCGGAAAGATAAAAGAGACAGAGGCTCCACTCACTGAGTCAACTCTCCATTCCTTCCGAAAAGATAAATTGGGTAAGAGGGAAGTCACAGTCAACAAAATGTCTTTTGAATCGTGCTCCTAAGGAGTAGATGGATTCGTCTGCCTATTTGCATGTGAATGTTTCGTAACGATATTTAAATAATGAACATCAGCTGATCGATAAAATTGCTGCAGGGGAAAGATGGAGAAAGAAGAAGGAGGACCAAAAAGGGACGGGAGGAGGAGAGCGACAAAAACTGTCGAGATATTGTTGATGATTTTTGTTATCGGAGTGAGGAAAAAGGCCGCTCCTTTCTTATGGAGAGAATGGCGCGTGGCTGAATGAGTGTGAACGGAGTCCGAGATGGGATAAGAGGACAGTTGGATCTGTAACAGCTGAGGAAGTGCTCACATGAAGATACACTTCGGAAAGCGATGGAAGTCTTACCCAGTGACATCACGGAGCACGATGAACAGACCACTCGTTAAGGAGAATCAATTGAACGTGTTACCTCTGTAACGCCAGTGCGCAGGGATGGAGTCAAATGACTCAAAGACGAGATGTAGAAGAAAGGCATTTATTCTTCGGATACTTTTCGTCGAACTCAGCTCCATTCCCGCACCTCGAAGAGCCCGTCCACCGATGACTCTGTGCTGGCGCAGTGAGAGGCACGCGCACTTATCTCTTCATTTAATGACCAAATGATGCAAGGAAGTGCCCTATGAAGCGCGTGGCCATCCCTAACATCCTCAACCTCTGTTTGTTGATCGTTTCCTCGTGAGCTATTTGCTCTGCTCGAGGCACGTTCTTCGCGTGCACATTGGCATGGCAGGCATGTGCGTTACAGGGAGCTCGTGTCTGCCTTGCGAATGAGATAAGAGCGCGGCCCGTGCTCCGTTCGAAGGGCGATGGGTCCACCTGACCATCGCTCCACGTACTCTCGACATCCCCATGCCACGATCTCGGATGGGGAAGTCGTCATCGCCTGCTCGCGATGAAAGCGTGAGAAAGCTTCGGAGAGGGGGAGAGGGGTCGAGGATGACGAATAAATAAATGTAGGAACGGAAAGGAAACCGGATTTTCGTGGCCAGGATCAGTGGGAGGTTTTTTGAATCACGTGAGGATATTCCTTTCCAAATTCAATTTTTTTTATTTCTCGATGTTGCCAACACTGAAATATGCAAGGCACTAGTTAAAGGCGGAGTAGAAAATACAAGATTTTAAAAATGAAATTCTGTGCGCATAACTTTATTTCTAATCCCTTTGTTATTCTGTTACGCCTCATCGTAACAGAAGCAAACAAATAATATTTTGCCTCCATCGAATCTCTTCCTTTACTACATTTAACTCCCCCTCCCCCTCCCCCTCCCAGAGTCGTAACTTCGGTTTTAGGACCCAAATAGAATATTATTAGAACCACGTCCACGTAATATAATTAAATGAAGATTCCGAAAATGCGAATTATAATATTTTATCAAATCCTATCTAACCCAAAAAAGTATTTTTTTATCTCTAAATACAAACAATTATCTGCCAAAACCAAAAATGTGTTTTCTCACCCCCTTCGGGTCTAAGGCGCCAACTCATTGTTAACAATGAAAATTCCGCGACCTTCGCATTCCACCACCAAAATTTCAAATTTCTAGCATAAATACATCGTTTGCAATATTCGTTTGGAATTTTGGAATTTTCAACTTTTTCCACCGCTAGAGGGCATATTTTTAGCTTTAGTGAGATTTCGAAAGTGCATATCGTAATATTTCATCAATACCTATCCAGCACAAAAAGATTTTTAAATTTATTTCTGTAAACAAAAAAGGCTCGATGTCTGCAGACGGACAGACGACAAAGCGAAACTGTTATCTCGTTTTCTTTGAAAACGAGATAAAAATATAAACGCTTGAATTGTATTGCGTAATGCCTAAACGATCGAAGAGCATAAAACTAATCCGAAAACAAAAAACTGTAAAAACATGACCCACATTGAAATTTAAAATACAACCGATACCGAAAAAAGATAATGATTTAACCTCAGCAGAAGAAAAGTAACATTCAATGGCAGAGAGAAAATTCACTCTATAAATAAAAAGGAACAGATATCTGAATCCAAAATACACGTCTTCGGGAATTTCATTTGGCGAAGTTAAATATGGGATTTTGCACAGGGGGGAAAAAAGTGTTTTAAATAACCTTAGAAAATAATTTAAGCTTAAGCATTTTTATTTCCTCTAGATATCTCGACTGGTAACCTTACGGATAATGCAGGAAGAATGAACTTCGTGTGAAAGGAATCCTCGTCCTCAGCTAATGTGCAGTCAGTGTTAATGAATTTCGACGACTCCTTTTGATATTTCTCCCCCAGATATATCCAGCAGCGTCAAGTGCGCCTTAACATTGAGATGCAATATCCTTAGGGCTAAATGAAAGGAATCTTCTGTTTGCTTATCTTTTCCTCTCTTCGCCATTTCATTGCTTCTGATTGTACACTTTGTCTTGAGCCTTGGAGCATTCTGCATCTCACTGTTGTCATTCCTCCCCTTGGGGTATTCCTCCGATGTTTGCTGACGTCTCCGTCTGACCTTTGCCGCGGACGAGTCGATCCATCATTCCTCCTCCTCCCCCGTGCCTTATGAGTGCGGCTGCCTTCATTAGTCCTCACCCGAGGAGCCGTGCCGCTGCCTCCGGCTCCGTTGCCATAGTAACGGAGCCGGAGGTACAGTCTCATTACAAAGCCATTCTGTTCGGAGCATGTCGCGCTCTCATTGTTCCCTTCGCCAGGTGATTACCCCCACCTGTGGGGCCGAGCAAAGGAAGGGTGGAATCCCTTTTCCTTCCGAGATCGCTTCTTTGCCTTTGTTCTCAGCAACAGAAGGAGGAGGATGCGGGAAGATGAAATTTCGTGTCAAGGACATTTTTGATAAGCTCACCAGGCTGCTCCTTCAGTTGCAGGGAAATGTCTTGCCTCGTCATCTGCAGATCCTGCAAACGGATAAATCGCTTCGATTTTGAAAGAAGAAACAAAATGGCTGCTTCGATTCTGCATCGAAAGAGAACCCAGCCTGTGGTCACAAACTCTTCACTTCGCCTGGAAAGGATCAATTTCATATTTCGGAATCCATTCTCACAACTTATCTCTATCCACAGACAAAAGGGTCAATGAAATGTCGCTTAAGCATCCATCCTCCTCAAATCGAAATGGGAATGTGAAGTAAGATCAGCCCCATGACTAATGGAAGCTCGTAGATTGAAAAAAAGCTTTTCTTGGTTAAATGAGACCTAAAAGATCTGATTCAAATTTTTTAAAAGCTGATTTTGAACATTATAAATAAAATAATAAATACCCCCTCAAGCAGCTGCTTGCCACAGAGGTCTGACAGGAGCCTGTCAGTTTATATGCCACAGTAGGAGATCTGAGAGGATGGCAGGACCTCAGCAGAAAAACGTCACACACATCCATGCCTAATCCGGGGCTCGAACCCAGGTCCCTTTGATCAGTAGCCAAGCGTGCTAACCACTCGGCCACGGGACGGCGCTACTCGTTCAATATTTAAATCGATCTGAAAGCTGAAGGATTTAACAAAGTCGCAACACTTTAACAAACATTAATTGAAACATAAATAATAAATGTTATATTAAACAGCCAAAATTAAAATTAAATTTTGTTAGAGGTTTGCTAAATGATCTTCTCCATTTAGGAGCTGAATTTCAAGAAAGTTGTTCAGGAATGAGCGACGTTGTCACTGATCCATAAAAATATGATATCCGACGAAGAGAATATTCTAGAAGATACAGAATTTTAAATTTGGCGTTTATCAGATGAGCCCTTTGTTTCCGTTGCCTGCCTTTCAGTTCATGTTTCGTAATGAGTTTCGCGAATTGAACCGATGAATGTTGTCACAAATGTTGCAACCCTCAGCCCAGTGCATCGTCATCGTTGATCACGGCTTGTATACATTGAAGAGAATAACCGCGAAGAAAAGCGTCTAACAGTTAGTGAAGCGTTACAGCTGAATTCGCGATAAAAGTCCGTTTCCTTCTTGTTAACAACCCTTGGATTTTTTTAAGGCAGTTCCAAAGGGATGTGAGGCGCGCGGATGTCGACGATTTGTCACTTGCATCCTGCCCGTCACTTTCAGATGAACTCGAAAAAAGAAGATCCACTTTGACTCTCGTTGGCTGTTATGCTTTTCAAGATTTTTTGAACATTCCGTTTCCTAAGTAAAAAAAAAATCCCCGCTCAAGCAGCTGCTTGCCACAGAGGTCTGACAGGAGCCTGTCAGTTTATATGCCACAGTAGAAGGTCTGAGAGGATGGCAGGAGCTCAGGAACGTGTACAGCAACTGTACACGCTCCAGTTACCGTTCACAGCAAACTGGAGCGTGTGCAGTTACTGCACACGCTCCAGTTTGCTGTGAACGGTAACTGCACACGCTCAGTATTTCTGTGAGTGGGCCCACACGATCCAGGTTTTTGTGAGCTCACACGATTCAATGTAAATAAAATAAAAATAAATCCCCCCTCAAGCAGCTGCTTGCCACAGAGGTCTGACAGGAGCCCGTCAGTTTATATGCCATAGTAGAAGGTCTGAGAGGATGGCAGGACCTCAGCAGAAAAACGACACTTACATCCATGCCTTATCCGGGGCTCGAACCTTCTTGTTAATTTGTGTGAATTTATTAAATATTTTTCTTCGCAAATTCTAGATACTGAAATCAGAGAAAGAACCATTTTTCATGAGGAAGACATCTGCCTCCAATTCATTTGAGTTGTCAACAGCACATCGTAGGACCTCTTGCAGTCACAAAACATGCATCAGACTTCAACACACGCAGACGGATGGTGATGAATTGATCTGCTTCATCCCAGGATGCTCTTATCAAAGTGAGCATCATGCTCTGAAGACATCACAACATGCTTCGAACTAAAGAAACCTGCCACGCAGAAACAATGCAACAACGTTTGCAAACGACGATTCCATTTTCATGCTCTGACCAAGAATGTTTCTCGTTCCAAACTGAATTCACTCTGGCACTGCAAGAACAGAAATTGCGTCATATAGAAACAATTCGAAGGAAAAAAAATAATGCAATATTTACCTTCAATTTATTACTATTAAAATAAATTAAATTAATTAAGTGTATTAAGGCCTGTAGATGATAGCTAGGCATAAACTGGAAGGAGAACTGTGCACCAATCCCTAGTGATGATGCTCACAACCGGCCAGGTCTAGCACCTGGCCGGTTCTGTCCGACCCCGCCTTCTCGTATTGCATGCCGTTAGTACCTTTCAAAAGAGATATTCTCTTTTAGAAGGGAACGGAAGGGGAGGGCTCTTCATCAGATGAAACGAGAGGCCAACCGAAATCGTTTGCATCGTTCGGTTGCACTCTCTTACAGATTTTCTCGGTTGTCGGTGAGGATTGATCGAGATGGGAAAGGACTATCAGAGGTTAGATTGTTTCACCTCTTCACTTTTTTTGCGCAAAATAGACTAAACCCCGATCCTAAATTCTTCCCTGAGCCCTTGGAGTCCAGGTCACAAGAACTCGAAAGGCTCGGAGAAGGTTGAGGGAAGAGGACACCCACTGGAACAGCTGTTAGGAGACAGATGGTGGCCTCCTGTCAAAGCCGTCCAGCGTGTTATTTAAAATACACAGGATCTGGCTCTCTCGCCCACAGAGCCACTGCTTCATGCCCCATCCGATGGCCTTTCCAAGCCCATCGGGGTCTCCTTTCTCACCGAGGGCAGAGGGGGGGTTTGCGGAGAAAATTTTCAATGCAGGCCCACTTGAGACTCGAATCTGGGACATCAGATTACGATCCTGGCATGCTACCGACTGATCCAATTCCCGCCCCTGATCTTCATGATGCGAGGAAGATGCCATCACGACTCTTAAATGCCGAATCTTCATTACTTCTCGTCCACCTCCTCTACCCTTGTAGTGAGAAACATTTTGCTGTTTCATCAATCGTATCAAGCAACGCGAACAGTTCCCGATGAACGGAGGGTGCAGACGTTTCTCTTTCTGCCCTGCGTCAGATAAATGAGAAGATGTCGAAGATCCCCCAGAGAACATCCTCCCGACTGATTAATGTTCCTTCCTCCTCCACACGCGAACGCAATTCATTAGCCAAGGCCGCGGTCTGACGACCAAGCGGAAAGTCAATTATGCAAATCAGTACTAATCATTCGTCTGGTGGCGAGCGTCGAAGAGAAGAATCTCGTCCCTCTTCTCCGGTGTCTGAAGGGGGACCAACAGTCGTCCCAGGCTCACGATCACGAATCATCACCCAATGGATTCCTTTTCGCACGCGCTGCTCGTGGAACGGATGAAACGGTTGGCAAGGATGGAGTCCCTTGAGGGAGGATCCCATTCGAAAAGGCAACATTCGATTTATTTTGGGTTGTTTTACCTCTGAGCGGCACTTTTTTGCACACCATGGGCTAAATGGCCAGGTCACATGGACCCCGAAGGCTCAGAGAAGTTGGGGGAGGGGACCCACTGGAACAGCTGTTGGGAGACAGATGGTAGCCTCCCGTCAAGGCCATCCAGCGTGTTCTTTAACGTGCACAGGGTATGGCTCTCTCGTACACGGGGCCACGGCTTAACGTCCCATCCGACGGACGGCGGCCTTTCCAAACCCATCGGTGTCCCCTACTGACCGTTGGCAGGGCGGGGAGTTTTGCGGAGATAAATCTCAACGCTGACCCAGCTGGGACTCGAACCTGGGAACCATTCGATTTATGGAAATGGCAATTGGCATCGTTGCAAAGGGATGCAAATTGGAAGAAATGGAAAAGGAAATTTCAAAATAAAAAATTATTCGTTTTTCCTTCAGAATTAACAATGGGGTCACGTTTTTGCCTTTTTTAGACAACCAATAAAAATGTTTAATTTCATACCTGAAGTTTAAGATAATGGACATAATAACATGCTGGAATTAACCTAAAGTTGTTAATGGGTAAAGTTCTCTCCGAATTTGCAAATTCGGAAATAATATGTATTGAATAGCAATTGCAAATGAAAGTCGAAGACTTTGTCCACTGAGACTGTTATCACTTGATGAACATCACCAACAGATAGATTTCAAAGGTTGAGCGTGATGGAACATGCCCACGAGTAATGGAAGCGATTACTTTCGAGTGTCAAGGGGGGGGAGGTCATTTCTCTTCCATTTCATTCCATTTTATCACTTTTGCATCACTGATTTTGTCGTTGTTCAGTTTCGAAAGATAATTTCTAAACGGCGACTTCGATTTTTTTTATCTCGTTTTCAAAGAAAACGGGATAATAGTTTCATTTTGTCGTCTGTCCGTCTGTAGACATCGAACTTTTTTGCTTACAGAGAGAAATCAAAATTTCTTTTTGTGTTATATAGGTATTGATGAAATATTACGATATGCTCTTTCCGAATCTCTCTAAAGCTATAATTACACCCTCTAGCGGTGGAAAAAGTTGAAAATTCCAAACGAATATTGCAAACGATGTATTTATGCTAGAAATTTGAAATTTCTATGGTGGAATGTGAAGGTCACGAAGTTTCCATTGCCAACAATGAGTCGAAATCCTTAGACCCAGAGGGGGTGAGAAAACACTTTTTAATTTTAGCAGATAATTATTTTTAGAGATAGATGAAAAATCTTTTTAGGGTTAGATAGGAATTGCTCAAACACTATAATTTGCACTTCCGGAATCTTCCGAAAACTATAGTTGTGCCCTCTAACGGTGAAAAAGATTGAAAATTTCAAACGAATATTGTAACGATGTATTAATGATAGAAATATGTAATTTTATTGGTGGAATATGAGCATCGTGAAGTTTTCATTGGAAACAATGAAAATGATAATTAGAAAACTCTTTTTTTTAATATGATTGGTACTAATGAATGTAATTCGCATTTTCCAAATGGTTAGCAGTTTTAATATATCTTTACAGATCATTGAAATGATGAATCGGAGAGATTTTTATCGAGTTTTACAAATAATATGAATAGAATAGAAATTTAATATAGAAATAGAATAATTATATTAATGGAAAAGAATAATTAGAAAACTCTTTTTTTAATAGGATTGGTACTAATGAATGTAATTCGCATTTTTCAAATGGTTAGCAGTTTTAATATATTGTTGCGGATTTCAAAAAAATGGATAGCCACTGAGCGTGAGTATTAAAAGCTATATTTCAAAACCAAATTCAATACAAGGTAAATTGTTACAAAGGAAATATGGATGAAGTATCTTATTAACAAATCAACTATTAACATGCACAAGTCATCAATCTTCCTGCGTAGAGCACACAATATCAGCTCTGTGTATTTTACTAAAATACTACCTTTTACTTGATTTACCAGGTCACCCGAAGATCTTCACTCGTAAACCAATTCTCGTCCTGTGCTAATAACTTTTCACACACTAGCCGAACAAAAAGACAGTCCGTGTAGACATTCGAAGTTAGCCATAAAAGTTCCCACTTTTATACTTCCGCGTATACACAACACATCAAGTTACTTCTTGATACTTAACGATAAAAGATCCCACTTTTATCCTTCCGCGTATACACAACACATCAAGTTACTTCTTGATACTTACGCGCACTGTCTCAGAACAGCTCACCGTCCATTTTCGAACTCACCGACCGTTACAACACAACAACCGTTACAATACAAAACGACCGTTAACTCTCCACTCTTCTTCTCCAAATTCTCCCAACGTTCTTATTCGTTGGCTGAAACTTTTTGCTTTCGGTTGCCAGATTCCTTCTGTCGTAACACTGCCCCCTTCCTAGGTCTTGTTCGTCCCGAACAATTCTGGATTCCAAAGTTTCTTCAGTTCTTCGATGAAACGGAGCCAAACGATCCACGTGAACCACCTTGCACTTCGTAGCTGGACGTCGACGAATGCGATATACCACGTCTGTGTCAAAATGAAAGCGAATCTCATTATGACGTAGATTTCTTTTCTGACTGAAGCCTCGTCCACAAACATAATACGTGTAAGGCCTATAGCCCTTGTGAACACGTTTATGTCTCTGCAGGGAGAAGAATCGACTAAGAGTTTTCGTGCAAAACCTGTAAAAAGTTTTCTTCTTTGTCGAAAGTTTTCTTTTTTGGATTTTTACTTCTATCAAGAGTAACAAGGAATGAAAGTCATTAGTGACATAAAATCTAGGGAGAAGTTTCATCCTCCAGTCTGACCTTTTGTCAGTTGACTTTCCCTTAATTCAGAACTGTCGTGATGAACCATCAGCCATATTTCACCTGATTCCATTTGATCCCCAAGGTGCTTCACAAATATAATATCAGCTCCATAATTCTTTTTAGCTCTTCGGTCCATCTCCTCCTTCCATACTCTTGCTAGAATTGCAGCTTCTAATCCGACAACCTTACCCGTTTCTCCTGTATAAGTGAAATCAGTGATGTGTCGGGCTGCTAGCAATATTTTTTCTGTTTTACCTTCACATAGCCAGCTTGCAACATCTTCAGATACTCCTTGTTCTATTAACATGTTACGAAACTTGTTCAAAGCATTGCCGTTATGCAGAACCTTACGGACACGTGATGCTTCATCTACCCTATTATCCACAATGTTCACAAAACGCAGAAGTTCTCCTAACTCTTCGACGAGCTCTTGCAGTTCTAAGGATCCGTTACCAAGGAAACACTGAACAGCTTCCATCACTTCCAGAGAGTTGTCAACAGAGTTTTCAAGAGGTGAATCCATGTTGCTGATAACAGCTGAACAACTCAAACTCTTCATTCCACGAGCTTGTGATGCTGCAACCACTTTCTTAACTAAATCAACAGCAACATCTTCTGTACTGATGAGATCAATAGCTCCTTTTCCGAATTCAACATCATAAACTAAAGCACACACTCCTTCAGCCAGCTTTTTGGACACAATTGAGCATATCATTAGAGGAACGCTATCTATGGTAGCCATCAGATCCTTGCAGCGGTAAATCTCCTTATCTGTTGGCACCAGCTCCTCTGTCTGTCCTACGATGCAGCATCCGACGTCTTCCATCATCTGCTCGATTTTATCTTTAGTGCAGTCGACTGTGAAGCCAGGGATGGATTCCAATTTGTACAGAGTATCTCCCGTCAATTGGAGAGCACGACCGGAGATCATAGGGACCTTGAGACCTAAAGCAGCAAGTGCAGGAGCCAAGACAAGACTCACTTTGTTGCCGACACCTCCTGTGCTGTTTTCATCTACCATCCGATGGCGCCACTCGGGTCTCCAGCAAAACACATGACCCGAGGAGGTCATAGTTGCTGTTTCTTCGGAATTCACTTTCTTGGAGCTCTCATTGTAATCGTGATAAAACTTTTCTATATCCTTATAATCTAAATGGTTATAATGTCCAAATCTGCACATTGACTGTTCAGAAAAGAAATTCAGCGTGGCTACGTTGAAATTATCTGAGGGATTCACTTCTCTCTGATCGTAACTCTGAGGCTTAGTTTCATCCAGAAAGTTAGTCTTTGAAGTACTGTCTCTGCCTGAAGCTCTTTTACTAGCATCACCTGTTATGCTTCTAAGCCATTCTTCGGAATTCCTCTTCCTTAAATCCCCACTTTCTATAAACGATTCAAGTGTGGCTATATGCTTCGGAAAAATCTCTCCGACTTCCCCGGTAACGACGAAGGGCACTTTGTATCTATGATGAATGGACGCCTCTTCTTTACTCGGACCACTCTGCGAAACGTAAACTCTGTTTCGTTCCCCCTCATTACCACTCGTTACTCTGCCTTTGCGATAATTGTCCATGACACATTTTGCTGACGGCGAGGAATAGAATACCTTTCGTGTGGATCTCTCTTCAGATCGTGCCAGACTTGTATACCTAGGTATTTTGAAGTGCAAAGCGTACTGTATGGTCTCACAGCTCTCTGATCTGTGTGATTGTTCTTCACAGTTCCTAGACATGTCACCAGCGACATAGACACTCTGCCATGCATCACCAGTAGTTGCGTGGTCAAAGGCATTATCTGCGCTATCTCTACGATTCTTGATTTCCAGTAGCAGATCCACATTTTTATATGCGTTGCCTTTCTCTTTTTCTTTTCCACGTTTACAATCTAACTTAACACTATCAAGATCATCTTTTTCACTGACAAATTCAACATTTAAACTATTGCATTGTCTATTGAGTTCGGTTTTATTATCCTTGAACTGATCAATAATCTTACCAACTTGAGAAGCCACTTCAGCTCTCATCTCACTATTTTGTGCGGCCAGGTCACCTCTTTTATTTCTCAACTCATTATTTTGTGCGGCCATTTGGGCTTTCAAATCATCTTTTTGAGAAACTATCTCAGTCCTCAACTCATTATTTCGTGCGGTCATTTCGGCTTTCAAATCAGTCATCAGCGTAGTCATATCGGCTTTCATATCAGTCATCAGCGTAGTCATATCGGCTTTCATATCAGTCATCAGCGTAGTCATATCGGCTTTCATATCAGTCATCAGCGTAGTCATATCGGCTTTCATATCAGTCATCAGCGTAGTCATATCGGCTTTCATATCAGTCATCAGCTTTATTAACTCATCCATACTTCTAGTGAAAGGCATTCAATTAAATTAATCCCACTTCTGACACCAAATGTTGCGGATCACAAAAATGGATAGCCGCTGAGCGTGAGTATTAAAAGCTATATTTCAAAACCAAATTCAATACAAGGTAAATTGTTACAAAGGAAATATGGATGAAGTATCTTATTAACAAATCAACTATTAACATGCACAAGTCATCAATCTTCCTGCGTAGAGCACACAATATCAGCTCTGTGTATTTTACTAAAATACTACCTTTTACTTGATTTACCAGGTCACCCGAAGATCTTCACTCGTAAACCAATTCTCGTCCTGTGCTAATAACTTTTCACACACTAGCCGAACAAAAAGACAGTCCGTGTAGACATTCGAAGTTAGCCATAAAAGTTCCCACTTTTATACTTCCGCGTATACACAACACATCAAGTTACTTCTTGATACTTAACGATAAAAGATCCCACTTTTATCCTTCCGCGTATACACAACACATCAAGTTACTTCTTGATACTTACGCGCACTGTCTCAGAACAGCTCACCGTCCATTTTCGAACTCACCGACCGTTACAACACAACAACCGTTACAATACAAAACGACCGTTAACTCTCCACTCTTCTTCTCCAAATTCTCCCAACGTTCTTATTCGTTGGCTGAAACTTTTTGCTTTCGGTTGCCAGATTCCTTCTGTCGTAACAATATCTTTACAGATCATTGAAATGATGAATCGGAGAGATTTTTATCGAGTTTTACAAATAATATGAATAGAATAGAAATTTAATATAGAAATAGAATAATTATATTAATAGAAAAGGATAATTAGAAAACTCTTTTTTTTAATAGGATTGGTACTAATGAATGTAATTCGCATTTTTCAAATGGTTAGCAGTTTTAATATATCTTTACAGATCATTGAAATGATGAATCGGAGAGATTTTTATCGAGTTTTACAAATAATATGAATAGAATAGAAATTTAATATAGAAATAGAATAATTATATTAATAGAAAAGGATAATTAGAAAACTCTTTTTTTTAATAGGATTGGTACTAATGAATGTAATTCGCATTTTTCAAATGGTTAGCAGTTTTAATATATCTTTACAGATCATTGAAATGATGAATCGGAGAGATTTTTATCGAGTTTTACAAATAATATGAATAGAATAGAAATTTAATATAGAAATAGAATAATTATATTAATAGAAAAGGATAATTAGAAAACTCTTTTTTTTTAATAGGATTGGTACTAATGAATGTAATTCGCATTTTTCAAATGGTTAGCAGTTTTAATATATCTTTACAGATCATTGAAATGATGAATCGGAGAGATTTTTATCGAGTTTTACAAATAATATGAATAGAATAGAAATTTAATATAGAAATAGAATAATTATATTAATAGAAAAGGATAATTAGAAAACTCTTTTTTTTAATAGGATTGGTACTAATGAATGTAATTCGCATTTTTCAAATGGTTAGCAGTTTTAATATATCTTTACAGATCATTGAAATGATGAATCGGAGAGATTTTTATCGAGTTTTACAAATAATATGAATAGAATAGAAATTTAATATAGAAATAGAATAATTATATTAATAGAAAAGAATAATTAGAAAACTCTTTTTTTAATAGGATTGGTACTAATGAATGTAATTCGCATTTCTCAAATGGTTAGCAGTTTTAATATATCTTTACAGATCATTGAAATGATGAATCGGAGAGATTTTTATCGAGTTTTACAAATAATATGAATAGAATAGAAATTTAATATAGAAATAGAATAATTATATTAATAGAAAAGGATAATTAGAAAACTCTTTTTTTTTAATAGGATTGGTACTAATGAATGTAATTCGCATTTTTCAAATGGTTAGCAGTTGTAATATATCTTTACAGATCATTGAAATGATGAATCGGAGAGATTTTTATCGAGTTTTACAAATAATATGAATAGAATAGAAATTTAATATAGAAATAGAATAATTATATTAATGGAAAAGAATAATTAGAAAACTCTTTTTTTAATAGGATTGGTACTAATGAATGTAATTCGCATTTTTCAAATGGTTAGCAGTTTTAATATATCTTTACAGATCATTGAAATGATGAATCGGAGAGATTTTTATCGAGTTTTACAAATAATATGAATAGAATAGAAATTTAATATAGAAATAGAATAATTATATTAATAGAAAAGGATAATTAGAAAGCTCTTTTTTTTAATAGAATTGGTACTAAAGAATGTAATTCGCATTTTTCAAATGGTTAGCAGTTTTAATATATCTTTACAGATCATTGAAATGATGAATCGGAGAGATTTTTATCGAGTTTTACAAATAATATGAATAGAATAGAAATTTAATATAGAAATAGAATAATTATATTAATAGAAAAGGATAATTAGAAAACTCTTTTTTTTAATAGGATTGGTACTAATGAATGTAATTCGCATTTTTCAAATGGTTAGCAGTTTTAATATATCTTTACAGATCATTGAAATGATGAATCGGAGAGATTTTTATCGAGTTTTACAAATAATATGAATAGAATAGAAATTTAATATAGAAATAGAATAATTATATTAATAGAAAAGAATAATTAGAAAACTCTTTTTTTAATAGGATTGGTACTAATGAATGTAATTCGCATTTTTCAAATGGTTAGCAGTTTTAATATATCTTTACAGATCATTGAAATGATGAATCGGAGAGATTTTTATCGAGTTTTACAAATAATATGAATAGAATAGAAATTTAATATAGAAATAGAATAATTATATTAATAGAAAAGAATAATTAGAAAACTCTTTTTTTAATAGGATTGGTACTAATGAATGTAATTCGCATTTTTCAAATGGTTAGCAGTTTTAATATATCTTTACAGATCATTGAAATGATGAATCGGAGAGATTTTTATCGAGTTTTACAAATAATATGAATAGAATAGAAATTTAATATAGAAATAGAATAATTATATTAATAGAAAAGGATAATTAGAAAACTCTTTTTTTTAATAGGATTGGTACTAATGAATGTAATTCGCATTTTTCAAATGGTTAGCAGTTTTAATATATCTTTACAGATCATTGAAATGATGAATCGGAGAGATTTTTATCGAGTTTTACAAATAATATGAATAGAATAGAAATTTAATATAGAAATAGAATAATTATATTAATAGAAAAGGATAATTAGAAAACTCCTTTTTTTTAATAGGATTGGTACTAATGAATGTAATTCGCATTTTTCAAATGGTTAGCAGTTTTAATATATCTTTACAGATCATTGAAATGATGAATCGGAGAGATTTTTATCGAGTTTTACAAATAATATGAATAGAATAGAAATTTAATATAGAAATAGAATAATTATATTAATAGAAAAGAATAATTAGAAAACTCTTTTTTTAATAGGATTGGTACTAATGAATGTAATTCGCATTTTTCAAATGGTTAGCAGTTTTAATATATCTTTACAGATCATTGAAATGATGAATCGGAGAGATTTTTATCGAGTTTTACAAATAATATGAATAGAATAGAAATTTAATATAGAAATAGAATAATTATATTAATAGAAAAGGATAATTAGAAAACTCTTTTTTTTAATAGGATTGGTACTAATGAATGTAATTCGCATTTCTCAAATGGTTAGCAGTTTTAATATATCTTTACAGATCATTGAAATGATGAATCGGAGAGATTTTTATCGAGTTTTACAAATAATATGAATAGAATAGAAATTTGAAAAATTGGTAGTTTTTAACAGAGATTCCACTGACAGCAATAATCTACCCACTTTTCTGAGAGAGGTGTGGAAAAGGCAACTTTTTAGATTTCAGAATTAAAAGAAGAATACTTTTATGTTCTATAATTACTAATGAAATACTATTTGCATTTTTCCCATCATCCGCTAGCTAAAACTTTTAAGGAATGAAAGAGTAGGTAAAGTAACTTCATCTCTTTGAAAACGAGATTCTCGTATGCCCCAGAGGCGATATGCGTCCTTCTAGTTATGTATTCGTATCGAATCATAATTAAGATCTGATTGCTTCTGTTTTTGCACCGGAATGAAAATGTTATTCGCATTTGTACAATTGAAGAAAAGCTAATTTACTTTGGATATTCAATAGTTTTTTCTTTTCCTTTGAATAAAAAGAAATATTTTTGATGACTCCTCTTAGGAAGATTTTCGCCATCGGAACCCTCGACCTCCATCTTCCACTCCGTCCACTTCCATTCCCTTACTGCGGAAGTGCTGCACATAATCGTTGACTTCCTTCCCCACCGTGCATCAATCTGCCTAGGACGAAGTCGGAAGAGCAGCATCGCCATTTTTTCTTTTGCTCTGCGATTAGAGGTTGAAGACGATTGACTTCAAACAGAAGGCAGATTCCTAATGTTTTCGTCTGCTCTAAACTTATTGAATTGCCACGAAAACATCGTCTGTATGAGATGACAGCGCCATCTTTGCTTTTTCTTCATCTTGCCCGTGGCTATTTATAGCTCAACTATTTTTCCTTTGGACAGACATTCGCAAAAGCGATTGCTTTCTTACCATTCCGCCAAATCGAACGAAGTCTTCATTTGCACTTCTGATTCGATGCGGGAAGTCATTCGTAACAAAAAAGGAAGAAATGCTCCTCCTACAGACGTATTTGGAAAGGGATCACAAAACTGAATAATTGCAAATCCTTTGAATAAAATCGAGATCTTTGCGAGGCGGACGAGGCCTTATGTCTCCCTTCTCGACGGATTCTGTTTTGATTTCATCTTCTGTGATGACGTCACCCACTGATCCCTCTGCATCGACTGACAGAGACTCTGAAGAGCACGAGATCTCGCTTTCTCGAGGTGCAGGTGTTCTCGTCGCATGATCACCTCTATTCTGAGAGTTTATATCAGCCAGCGATGATCGGAATGCGCCCTGCTCGGAGATCTTTTCAACCAATCAATGAAGCCTATATGAAATGTGGAACAGCATTTGCCTTTCGTTCAAATATGCATTGCAAACCTGTTTTAACAGAAGCGACGACAATTGGTTTAGTCAGCAATGCGCCAAGTTCATAATCTGACGTTTCCGGGTTCGAGTCCCAACTGACCTAGTTCTAAGATTTACCTTTAAGATTCTAGCTTTAACAGTCACTCTGCCCTGGGTAAGAAAGGAGACCGTCCGTCGGGTGTGAGGTTAAGCCGTGGCCCCGGAGCCACAACCCTCCACATGTTAAAGAGTATCGTGGATGGCCTTGAAGAGAGCTTTCCTCCTCTCTCAAAGGGGTCCCTTTCCAGAGTGTTTTATAAAAGTTCCGCTCCAAGGCAAAACAACTCAATTCCACACCTTCTTGTGCTGCTCGGAATTTGGTTCTCGATTGTGGCAACTTTGGTACGAAATTCAAATAATCAAAAGAAATATGTTTTCTAGACTCTGCTGTTGTCAACTGTTGTATTCCCTCAACTGAAGTGAGGCCTTGGGGAGGGAAGGAGATTGATTGATGGGCAGACAGAGGATTCCCTCAACTGAAGTGAGGCCTTGGGGAGGGAAGGAGATTGATTGAAGGGCAGACAGAGGATTCCCTCATCTGAAGTGAGGACTTGGGGAGGGAAGGAGATTGATTGATGGGCAGACAGAGGATTCCCTCAACTGAAGTGAGGCCTTGGGGAGGAAGGAGATGGATTGAAGGGCAGACAGAGGATTCCCTCAACTGAAGTGAGGCCTTGGGGAGAGAAGGAGATGGATTGAAGGGCAGACAGAGGATTCCCTCAACTGAAGTGAGGCCTTGGGGAGGGAAGGAGATTGATTGAAGGGCAGACAGAGGATTCCCTCATCTGAAGTGAGGACTTGGGGAGGGAAGGAGATTGATTGATGGGCAGACAGAGGATTCCCTCAACTGAAGTGAGGCCTTGGGGAGGGAAGGAGATGGATTGGAAGGCAGACAGAGGATTCCCTCAACTGAAGTGAGGCCTTGGGGAGGAAGGAGATGGATTGAAGGGCAGACAGAGGATTCCCTCAACTGAAGTGAGGCCTTGGGGAGAGAAGGAGATGGATTGAAGGGCAGACAGAGGATTCCCTCAACTGAAGTGAGGCCTTGGGGAGGGAAGGAGATTGATTGAAGGGCAGACAGAGGATTCCCTCATCTGAAGTGAGGACTTGGGGAGGGAAGGAGATTGATTGATGGGCAGACAGAGGATTCCCTCAACTGAAGTGAGGCCTTGGGGAGGGAAGGAGATGGATTGGAAGGCAGACAGAGGATTCCCTCAACTGAAGTGAGGCCTTGGGGAGGGAAGGAGATGGATTGGAAGGCAGACAGAGGATTCCCTCAACTGAAGTGAGGCCTTGGGGAGGGAAGGAGATTGATTGAAGGGCAGACAGAGGATTCCCTCAACTAAAGTGAGGCCTTGGGGAGGGAAGGAGATGGATTGAAGGGCAGACAGAGGATTCCCTCAACTGAAGTGAGGCCTTGGGGAGGGAAGGAGATTGATTGAAGGGCAAACAGAGGATTCCCTCAACTGAAGTGAGGCCTTGGGGAGGGAAGGAGATGGATTGAAGGGCAGACAGAGGATTCCCTCAACTGAAGTGAGGCCTTGGGGAGGGAAGGAGATTGATTGAAGGGCAAACAGAGGATTCCCTCAACTGAAGTGAGGCCTTGGGGAGGGAAGGAGATTGATTGAAGGGCAGACAGAGGATTCCCTCAACTGAAGTGAGTCCTTGGGGAGGGAAGGAGATGGATTGAAGGGCAGACAGAGGATTCCCTCAACTGAAGTGAGGCCTTGGGGAGGGAAGGAGATGAATTGGAAGGCAGACAGAGGATTCCCTCAACTGAAGTGAGGCCTTGGGGAGGGAAGGAGATGGATTGAAGGGCAGACAGAGGATTCCCTCAACTGAAGTGAGGCCTTGGGGAGGGAATGAGATGGATTGAAGGGCAGACAGAGGATTCCTTCAACTGAAGTGAGGACTTGGGGAGGGAAGGAGATTGATTGATGGGCAGACAGAGGATTCCCTCAACTGAAGTGAGGCCTTGGGGAGGGAAGGAGATGGATTGAAGGGCAGACAGAGGATTCCCTCAACTGAAGTGAGGCCTTGGGGAGGGAAGGAGATGGATTGGAAGGCAGACAGAGGATTCCCTCAACTGAAGTGAGGCCTTGGGGAGGGAAGGAGAGGGATTGACGGGCAGACAGAGGAGGGGCCTTCGTGTCCTTTGCACGTTCACTGCTACTCAGCAGCTTGCCTTCAAAGGACGCCTTCATGTAACGCCGATACAACATCGCTTAATCCTCGTGTTCCTTATACGTTAAATCAATTCAGGAAACTGCGGGTGGATATTTACGATGTAGTTTTATTCCTATTTAAAGAAGTTGGAAAAATGCAAAACAAAATCATCATCTGTAATTCCACTCCGCTTGCTGCTTTTCAGATTTTCTCAGTTAGCCCCATTCTCTTGTCGGCGACAAAGGAGACGCAGTTGGGGGGGGGGGGGTGCTTCGGCAGAACGCCATCCATCAGGTAAAAAATTTAGCCGCGTGTCCCCGTTTGTATCCTTCACCTGTCTCCCAACATCTATCCAGTAGATATCCAAAGATCTTACGAGCTCTGAGCCCATACGTGGTCCTTGAGATTTGGCCATTGAGCCCATTGTGTGCAAAAAAAGTGCCCCTCAGTGGTAAAGAACTCACCCAACGTCTCCAGTAAACAAAAATCGGGAAGAGTCGACCAACTGAATTTCTAATTGGAAATGTACTCCATTCATTTTTGAAGTGCCACGACCATTTCTCCTTTCTTGACGTAACAGATTTCAATGGTCTGTTGAGTTCATCCTCCCTGATCCATTTCACTTCCCACTTGAGTTGCACAAGGACTCCTCAAGGTCCCGATGGCCTCGTGCCGTGCTTATCTCGATTACTGTCCTCGAAGCAGAAGACTTTGATTGCGGCGCTGACCGCGAGTGACGAAAGCTCTTCGATGCCAAAAAGATCCCTCGCCATATCCGACCGGAACTTCCGGCCATGGACGCTAAGATTGATAGCAGCGGTCTTTTGTCTCAGCGGCCATTCCTCGAGGGAGGATCCATTCCTGCCTTCTCCATTTCGGGATGCCATTTGCCTGGGGATGGCGTGATAGAGCAGAGGTGAGCAGGGATGCAGCATCAGAATGACGTCATCTCTCTTCTTACAACTCAATCTGCTTGATGGGTCGATAAGTCCGCAGCCTCAGAACACGAAAAATAATTCGCAGGGAGCGAAATTCATTCTTCTTTCAATATTCTTGTATGTTTCAAAAGATCAGAATAATCAAGTGTGAATTATTTAAATTTTTAGAAAATTCCTTTTGATGAGAATGGGATACGAACTCACCATCTCTTGATAATATCGTGAGAATAATTTATGAGCTCATTTTGCCAAAGGAAGCGTTTTATAATGCAGACTCGGCTGTCACGCGATTTTTCCACCTGATATGTGTTTACGTTGCGCTTCATGCGAAACATTTTTTGTCTCGTTTTATGCCAATAAAAATTACTCAAACATCGCCCTTATGCACGAGTGCTAGCTTTTTCGATCGAGAAACTATCACATGCGATCTGGAGTTATTTAATAGTTATCGTAAAGTAAGCGTACAACTATTACATAGACTGTATTGTAATAGTTATTTAAAATACTTTTAATGTTTCAGAAAGTTAATTCGTAGACGAGATTCACGAGCAGCGAATCTAGGGGGTGGCACCTTCTCATCCCCCATGTGAAAAAATATTGAAATACTTTACATTAATTCACAACATTGTTCACAACACCGAACCACTTAGTATGACTGTGAAGTTTTTTAATATGCCCCCCCCCTATCAAATTTTTCTGTATCTGCCGCTTCCCACGAGCCATTGACAACAATGCTAACAGTCTTTCCTTTTTCCTCCAATTCAAATTTCTGCGAAACTATAAAGAGCAACACGATGCCATTTCGTCTCCACGTTGGATCATTTTAGCTGCTGTTAAAGTTTTCTGTTAAAAGTAGTTTAAAGCTCTATAAGATATATAAATATTGTCGTTTACTAGTGATATTTAATCTGTGTGATGCATAAAAGTCACTACAGTGTATATGCTTTATTTCACAATTAATTATTTTTGTTTTTATGCTTTGAAGGATGTAGCCAAAGAATTCAACAGAAAGGCTCTTCTACAAGGCAGTATCGCAGCAAATCAACTGTAAGAAAGTTTATTTTACAAATATTATTAGGGCGTTCGAGTGCCGAGTTATATATTATATTCGCCTGCCCATTAGCTGGAATTTCATGGTTAAAGAGGAAAACAAAAAACTTCCTGCAACGTTGATTTTACTTTTGGAATAATAATAATTCATTTTCGTAGCCGAGCGTTTCCTGCTGCGAAACTAACTACTATCATGCCAAGAATAATTTTTACGTAAAACCTTTTATTGGCTAACATCAATTTTAATATTAGCATGAGTCCATTGTATTGATATTATATATTAACCCCGGTGGAATGAATGCATCAAAATTCTCCCTTTCTTGTGTCAGCGTAAGGATTTTTTTTTTTTTAATTGAACGGTTAACGTTCTGGGCTGCGGATTTAATGGGCCTGTCATCTGGTCATCGCTAAAGGCCACGATGTCTTCATCCCGATTCACTTTAGGAGAAAAAATTGATGGCTTGCTTTATTTTTGATGCATTTAATGTTTTGAAGCAACCATTCTCGTCAATATTTTCTGAACTACGTCGAGGCATGAATTTATGAAAAGAAATCTTTCACAATTCACTGGAAATCAGGAAACGGGAAAATACATTTAATTTTTTGTTCATTATTAATCTCTTACATTCCAATGCGCCAACAGATTTAACAGCACTAAGCACCGAATTGGAACGAACTTCGGAAAGAATTTGCAAACTTCCGAAATTTTCAACTTTTAACAGAACGTGTGAGAAAGAAAAGCTCACCGACTTAGGAAAGATTGCCGAATGGAAGATGAACTCAACATCTCACGTGCTCATTGGATTGGGCGTTAATGCGAAAACGAAATGGCTCAAAGCTCATTGTTCCTCTCAGATAGATCGAATATTAACGCTACGAAATGCACTTCAAAGAGGATTAAATTGAAAGGATGAACAATGCTTTTGTCATATTCTTTATTACTCATCACTTTCGTAAGAATAAAGAAAGATTAATTGTCGGCATTCCGAAATTTCTTAAAAGACTCATTCCTGAGCGCATTCGAAAGCGGCGCAAAATGTAAAACATAATTTCTATATCAGCTTTTGAAATGCGTATTTGGTTTTCTTCCTTTGAAAAAAAAATGTTATCAGGATAACTCGGGTTTTAATTCTCTTTGTTGCTCTTTTTTCGATGACGAATTAAAATTGTTTTAAAAGAAGTATTCCCCCCCCCCAGAAAAGGTTTTTTCTTTTATCTTCTGCTCGCATTCTCCGAAGAAGACTTTATTTCTCAGATCATCCGATCAGCCTCTTAGAATCCATCGAAGCCAATCGAACACGATTCGGAGTCTTTACTTCTGAGCAGAGACCTCGAATGGATCATTCGGAGGATGGGGATCGGACGATACTTAAAGGGATCAGAGCGCTCTTTGCAGAAGACCTCTTCGGAAACGACATCGCTGTAAACGCTTGCTTGTGACGTTGAGTATGACGCATGGCGAAAAAGAACAGCTTCCACGTGGATCATTGAAAAGAGGATCGAAATAGACGATTGCTTGCTCTTGGAGGCGGTTACGGTCAGAGAAGGAAAAAGAAAGGAAATGGCAACGGGGAGACTCTCTGATGATGACGGTTATTAAATTTTAAATTGACGGTCTGCTGCGATTTGACCGTGAGCTTCAAACTGAAGAGCAGATCGTTTGCTTCCATTCCCGCCAAAAACCGTCCCTGCCCATTTTGAACGTATGAGGATTGTAAATGGAGGGACGTAAATCATGCTTGGCAGCAGAAAAATAGCCTCGCGGGAAAGGGGCAAGCAAGATTTGGCGAGCGGCAGTTTTCTCTACGGAGGAGGCTGCACGGGAACTTTCGAGATCCTTCGTAATTAATTTCGTTTGGCGTCAGACAGCATCTGACATTGTTTCGGCGGAGCGAAAACGTCGATTTGCAAACTCAACAATTGCATTGCTGCAAAACAAACTTTAAACGTTTCCTGCAGAAATGGGTTCATTTTTACCATTTGGCAAGGCAAAGACACCTTCCTTCGCCTCTGAGCGACATTTTTTTCCACACAGTTGGGGGGAGGAGCGTGCTCAGCCTGTAGCGCGCCGGGATCGTAATCTGAAATTCCTGATTCCAATTGCTTTCCGCTTTGCAATTGATCTCCGCTAACCCTTCTCACTGAGGGCGCAAAGGGACCACATCTAGAGACGAGGAAATGAGCTTGGAGCATCCAAGGCACCTATTGGGAGGCAGATTGAAGCCTCGTCCCAAGGATGGGGCTCTCCTGTCCACACTGCCCACGGCTTAAAGTCCGATCATGACCGACGACGGCATTCCGAAGCCCATCGGTGTCCTCATTTGTTCCTTCGGCGACAAGGGTTAGCGGAGATCAATCGCAAAGCGAAAAGCAATTGGAATAAGGAACTGCAGATTACCGAGCCTGGAGCGCTACAGGCTGAACAACCCTCCCCACCCCCCACCCCCAGCGCCCCCGCCCCAAAAAGACGGAATTGGCAATTCTCTACTCTACAAGCTTAATGCAAATCTATTGATTTGTTAATTTTCTCAAACTAAACTGGAGAAATTACCAAATGTTACTAGTGATGTCATATGGACTCAGTTGCCCCTTCGAGGTTTCATATTCGGCTGCTGCCTCGTAAATGTTCATCCGGATTCTCCTGATGATATCGTTCAGTTCTTTATTCACGTTTCGCTGAATAACCAAAGAAAGAGCCAAACGGTCTTCCTTGTTTCCAAATGTAATCTAGCTGCGTCGTTGCCCCCCTTGCTCGGTTGAAGAGCAAAAGGATCTCGCATTTCAATTCCGAATAAGGCATGGACGTTTTCTTCCTCACGAGTTCTCTCTCTCCCCTTCCGCACTTTTTCTCTCTCTGGGGAATTATTAGAAAAGGTTCCTGTGAGCAATGCGGCAAAAGGGAATTTTGAACTAGGTGTACGACAAAGTATTTTGATTCTATGACACCCCCTCCCCCCAAAATAAATAAATAAAACGGTTTACCACAAGTAATATTCAAAGTGGAAGGTAATGGGTCTGCCCTTTTCCTTGTCTTCGGAACTAGTGGAACGCTGTCCTGTCGGTTCCTATCCCATTTCCACCACTGCCTTGTTAGGCTTCCTTGGCAAGTGGGCCAATTGAAGAATAATTTATTTTTCCATTTTGTTATCTTAAATGCGCCACAATGCATTGCCTGTAGATTTTTTTTTTTTTTCGGTTCTCAATGTGGCCCTTAAAACTATTTTTCATCAACGTGCACAATGTGAGTTTATAATCTCGAGAGGCTCTTGAAACGAATCGTCTGAAATATTTTTTTCTTTGTGGCAACAGATGACCCTAAACAAGAGGTTACCAAAGTGTGGCCCATGGGCGAATATTATATATCATTTTATAAATTTACGAACAACGTATTATCAGAAAAATATGAACTTTTAACTCTGCTGCAAGCCTTTGACATTACAGACTCTAATTCGTTTTATCGAGGAACAGACTTGGGAACCTTTGCTCTGAACAAGCTAAGACGGACTCCAACTGATAGAAGAGCAGCCTGGTTGAATTTCCAGAGTGGGAACCTTTGCTCTGAACAAGCTAAGACGGACTCCAACTGATAGAAGAGCAGCCTGTTGAATTTCCAGAGTGGGAACCTTTGCTCTGAACAAGCTAAGACGGACTCCAACTGATAGAAGAGCAGCCTGATCGAATTTCCAGAGTGGGAACCTTTGCTCTGAACAAGTTAAGACCGACTCCAACTGATAGAAGAGCAGCACGGTTGAATTTCCAGAGTGGGAACCTTTGCTCTGAACAAGCTAAGACGGACTCCAACTGATAGAAGAGCAGCCTGGTTGAATTTCCAGAGTGGGAACCTTTGCTCTGAACAAGCTAAGACGGACTCCAACTGATAGAAGAGCAGCCCGGTTGAATTTCCAGAGTGGGAACGTTTGCTCTGAACAAGCTAAGACGGACTCCAACTAATAGAAGAGCAGCCTGGTTGAATTTCCAGAGTAAGAACCTTTGCTCTGAACAAGCTAAGACGGACTCCAACTAATAGAAGAGCAGCCTGGTTGAATTTCCAGAGTAAGAACCTTTGCTCTGAACAAGCTAAGACGGACTCCAACTGATAGAAGAGCAGCCTGATCGAATTTCCAGAGTGGGAACCTTTGCTCTGAACAAGCTAAGACAGACTCCAACTGATAGAAGAGCAGCCTGATCGAATTTCCAGAGTGGGAACCTTTGCTCTGAACAAGCTAAGACGGACTCCAACTGATAGAAGAGCAGCCTGATCGAATTTCCAGAGTGGGAACCTTCGCTCTGAACAAGCTAAGACGGACTCCAACTGATAGAAGAGCAGCACGGTTGAATTTCCAGAGTGGGAAACTTTGCTCTGAACAAGCTAAGACGGACTCCAACTGATAGAAGAGCAGCCTGGTTGAATTTCCAGAGTGGGAAACTTTGCTCTGAACAAGCTAAGACGGACTCCAACTGATAGAAGAGCAGCCTGGTTGAATTTCCAGAGTGGGAAACTTTGCTCTGAACAAGCTAAGACGGACTCCAACTGATAGAAGAGCAGCCTGGTTGAATTTCCAGAGTGGGAACCTTTGCTCTGAACAAGCTAAGACGGACTCCAACTGATAGAAGAGCAGCCTGATCGAATTTCCAGAGTGGGAACCTTTGCTCTGAACAAGTTAAGACCGACTCCAACTGATAGAAGAGCAGCCTGGTTGAATTTCCAGAGTGGGAACCTTTGCTCTGAACAAGCTAAGACGGACTCCAACTGATAGAAGAGCAGCCTGGTTGAATTTCCAGAGTACCTGAGTCTCTGTGAGCTGCTTTGACCGAAAGAGCTGACTTTATATCGTTTCAGTGGAGGGAGGGTGGGACTCTTTGCTGGAGCGCATGCGTGCAGTGATGCTCGGAATTCTCCTTCACGAGTTCTCGATTTCGGTTTTCGAAATCTGATTATTCGAGCACCGACTGAAGCTTTCGAGTTCCAATGGTGATGCACTGCAACAAGCTTTGAGAATTTCTCATCTTATTCCTCTCGGGCTTCCTTTCGGAAAGGAATGCAGGTGAACTTGGAATGGCATCATCCGTCAGCCGAGTTTCCTTGGGAAGCAGAATCGGGCTTTGTACATTAGAATGACACGCTGACTGTCATGATGAGAGAGCAACAACTGTGCAGTGTGTATTTCACCCCCCCCCACCAAAACAGCTCTCCTCTGCCCTTTTCGAGTCCTTTTCAACTTTTAGTTTGTTGAGAAAAGAAATCCCAACGAGGTCAACATCATTTCGGACAGAGAATCCGACTCACTGTGACTAGGAGCAAAACAGCAGGAAGGATGCTCGTCTTCAAAGCGAACGACGCTTTTTGATTTTACGCCTTTAATGCCATCTAACAGTGAAAGTTAGAACTAATGGATGATTCAGAAAACAAATGGAGTAATATTTCATTAATAATTTTTCCACCGTTAGAGGGCGCTGTTAAAGCAACTGAGCGTTCGGGATAATGGGAATCGTCATATTTCGTGAAAACCCATGCAACCCGAAGAGAATTTTTAAACTTTCTCTTGCAACAAAAAAGTTGCAAATCTGCAGACGACAAAGTGAAAACAATAGTTCATTCCGTTTATCTTTGAAAACGAGTTCAAAGAATTAAAATACCAAATAACTTAATCATGCAAGCATTAAATTTAGTTATTGTTGCCTTTAATTTTCAACAATTAAACTAAGAGCAGTTTACGTAATAGAGAGATAAGAGAATGCTGCTATCATAATTATGAATCATCAAAGCAACGGCTCAGAATGAATTGGAAGAGCCCAACTGAAACCGGAACTGTTGCTTCCCACATCCAAATTAAGTTCTGCTTCTGCAAGGAATCCTTCTAGAGATCCGTCTCTGCTTCAGGACTTTTGTTTCTGAAAATCGGCAAATTGCGCGACTTCGTAATTCCTTTGAATGCGAAAAGAGAGCATTGCCTTCTCTTCCCCCTCTCCTCCTCCCCCTCGGAGCATTTGCTTGCCTTGTCCCATTCAGCCAGCCCGGAGAGGCGTTCCCATTTCCATCACATCGTCATTTCGCAATTAACCATGTTTTGGAGCAAACGAAATCGGATACTGACGACGTCGGAAACTGATAATTAATTGAGGAGAAAAAGAACTCTTTCGACTGGCACGTGACAGGAAAGAGGGAGAGGAGAACGATGCCTCGTGCCACCTAATTTCTCTGCTCTCTAATTACGTCTGCTGACGCTTCGTGCAAAGACTGTCTCGTCCATTTCTCTACTTCAATCGGCAGATGTCTTTTTCTATTATTTGAGTTGGCTGATGATTCATGCACAGAATGTTTCATCAACCGACTGCAGCTTCACTAGCTGGGAATTTCACAATCGTTTTTCGAAATTCATCTTCCTTTTCTCTTTCATCATCATCATCTCCTATTTCAGGGTACACTTTCTGTTCTTTGAGTGATGATGAGATTTTTTTCAGCTGATGTGCATTCTTCTGAGTTTTGATGGCTGCTGACGTAAACGAACCATTCTTGCGATGAACTCACTCGTCACCGATTCGGTTAAGAATCGAAGTGAGTACCATTCTCGTCTGCATTGCTCTTCCTTAAAGAAAAATATTTTTAATTTCTAAGGAAAAATTTCAAAGGAAATATTTTCAATTTCTCAGTTTTTGTCCGATTCAAAGAAGTGGCATTATCGTTTGTAATAGAAAGTTTGCATATTCTTAATACCATTCATTTATGCCGTTTTGATGAACACAACACGAAATTCACCTCGGTCAGTAGGGGACATCGATGGGCCTGGAAACACTGCCGTCCGTCGGATGGGACTTTAAGCCGTAGCCCCGTGTGCAGGAGAGCTCTACCGTGCCGGCGTTAAAGAACGCACTGGATGGTCTTGACGTGAAGATACCATCTGCTCTTAACAGCTGCCCAGGGGGTCCTCTCCCTCAACTTTCTCCGAACCCTTGGGGTCCTTGTGACCTGATTATTTAACCCATGGTGTGAAAAAAAGTGCCGCTCAGAGGCAAAACAACTCAACTCACGAAATTGTCCTTCCCTTTGGCAGATATCTTGTTTCAAAATACGATTCTTTTTTTCGCTCCAATTTAACCTCAACATTCAGGGTCGTCTGCTCGGAGGCAAACGATTCGAACCTCTGCACCATATATAAAATTCTTCGAATGTAATATTATTCAAAGATCAGAATTATCAGAAGGATTCACCATCCTTATTGCCGTACGATTTGTGATGGCATTTGTCGATTATTATTATTTGTTTCTTTGATGACAGATGCAAGAATGGAAATTCAGAGTTTCGGGTGCATACGCTTAACTGCCTCTTCTGCATTTTCCTCCAAAATGGCGTCACTGAAATCCGGCCACACAGTGGCAATTGCATCCTTTGCTTACTTGCCAAACTGAAGGTCAAAGGGTCAGAGAGGAATGGATTTCAGGGCGTGACGTCATAGATGTCAGAGCTTGAGTCCTGGAGGGACCGAGATAGAAAATGATGAGACGACTTTAAATGTTTAAAGTGGACTTACAAAAGAGGAAGACTTCGCAGACAATTTTGCCTTTTCGGCGAAACAGCGGAATTGGCTCACAACGACGAACCAACAGAAACTGAAATTGAGGAGGTTCACAGGGCTCCGAAGGAAGTCGCGTCGTACAGTCGCTCAAAAAAGTATCCGAACACTATGGTTGATTGCAAAATTAAGAAAAAATAGCTGGCAACGATATTTTAAAAATTAGTGATCTGGCAACCTTCGTGTCACGTGACACGAACGTGACACGTGACAGTAACTGCACACGCTCCAGTTTGCTGTGAACGGTAACTGGAGCGTGTACAGTTCCTGTACACGCTCCAGATATTTTTCCTGAATTCTGTAATCACGTGACACGAAGGTTGCCAGATCACTAATTTCTAAAAAAATCGTTGCCAGTTGTTTTTCCTGAATTCTGTAATCAACCATAGTGTTCGGATACTTTTTTGAGCGACTGTACCTCAGATATTTTATTGCCTTTCATCGTCATTGCTCGAGAAATGTTGCCCGTATTTCATCTCCGTGAGATTTCTTTGCTCTTCTCGTCTGCCCCCTTTGCTCTCAGCTGTGAAGGGCGTCTGCTGACTGATGACTGCGAAGCAAACGTTTCTTCTTCGAATTGATCTTGTTGCCAAAACCAAAATACGAAAGAGGCCAGAAAGTGGCAAATCGTCTGCCATAAACTAAGACTCTGTTCAGCGTCTGCCTTGAACAATGGACAGAGGCCAACAGTTGTCTCCAAGGAAACGCATCCAGCGCTTTTTGTTTGGTTCGGAGTCATCGGTCATCTTGACAGCCTGGCCACAGAGACGAAACGAAATGAAATTGTTGCTCTATTTGGGGTTTACTTTTTACACACCGCACGGCAGAGCAAGCTTTCAGCTCTTTTCCTTCCAAAACTAAAACAGGAGAAGGAGTCCCTATACATGTCATTTACACAGGAATAAAAAACGTTTTCAAAGGAGTCATAAATTCAGTTTGTTTTTTAACGCTTGAATCGAGCACTGAGCAACGGCGGAACTCTCTTTTTTTAATGTATTCTTTGTTTTAATTTTTGTTCTAATAAATTTTTAAATGCTTCCAGAGCGAGTGCGGCACTTTATTTTTCCGATTGTAATCTTTTGTACAGTCGCTCAAAAAAGTATCCGAACACTATGGTTGATTTCAGAATTCAGAAAAAATAGCTGGCAACGATTTTTTTAGAAATTAGTGATCTGGCCACCTTCGTGTCACGTGACACGAAGGTGGCCAGATCCCGTGTGCGACAGAGCCATACCCTATGCACGTTAAAGAACACGCTGGATGGCCTTGACGGGAGGCTACCATCTGTCTCCCAACAGCTGTTCCAGTGGATCCCCTCCCCCAACCTTCTCTGAGCCTTCGGGGTCCATGTGACCTGGCCATTTAGCCCATGGTGTGCAAAAAAGTGCCGCTCAGAGGTAAAACAACCCAACCCAAACCTATTGATTTGGCAATTTGCGCATGCGCGTTTTGCTCACTGTGGCCACGTGTCCTCCAGTGATGCCAGATATAAAGATTCATCTTGAAATTTCAAGACTGCGAATTGATCTAAAAGCAATGGGGCCGCATTCTGTGAACGTTAAAAGTTCTAAGTTTTAGAATAGGGAGCTTATTTTTTTTAATTAATATTTGATTCCTTGAATCAGTTTTTAATTAAAGTTTTTAAGTTTCGTGAAATGATTGGCTGGGGACATATTACAGCAAATGCGAAACTGCTTTGTGAGCGTTATGCTGCACAGGTCTGAAGAGTTTTTTTTTTAGTAAAGAGCTACTTTTACAAAATCATTCTTTTGAATTTATGGCTTGCGTCTGTTGGAAGGATCCCTTAAGAGTTTCGCCATCTTCTTCTTGCGACCTTTTCATCTCCTTTGGAGCGAGTGAGTCAGACGACAGCATGCTTGGGTCGCAATCCGAGGTTCTTCATGTCAGTGGCGTACACAGAAATCTTTAACTGAGGGAGGACTAGGCATGTTTGAGGTTAATGGTATTTATTTTTCGACATCTTGAATCTGATCTTCGGGATTTCCTTAGAAAATATTCGCAACTCAAGATATCAAGGGAAGGGGTTATAACTCCCCCCCCCCCCTCTGCATCAAGAGGTGAGATTTTCTCCTCTCTCACGAGTCATTCTCCCGATGAGGAAAATCTCCATCTGTCCTGTGCTGCTTTAAGCTGTGGCGTCATGGCTGGGAACCGAATCGTCTGCTCTCGGGGGAAAAAAGTTCCTTCGAATGACCTTGACGGAAGGTCCACTGTCTGCCACTAACATCTGTCCGGTGGATTCTCGTCCCTAACTCTGTTCCGAGTTTTGGAGTTCTTGTGACCTGGCCATTTGGCTCACTGAGTAACAAAAACATCATGTCAATCAGAGTGATGGTGGTCTCGCGGAAGGGGGGGGGGCGATAGAGTCGGAAATTAGTTCCGTTTTTAAGAGTTGCGGATTCCGAAGTAAAAGCGTCCAACCGCAAATCCTGTGAATGACCTTCCCATGACATCCCCATTGAGGATGTCATCCAATGCTAGGGAATGCTTCAATGAGGAAGTACATAAGAGAAATCTCAATCTGCATGCAGATGCAGTTTTTTTTTTGTTCCTATGCATTTCTATTTTGATCTTACAAATTTTGTTCTAATCCCGGAAGTGAGTAATGCGCGTTGCGCTCGCAGTGTTTCCCCAATTAACTGTTGGTTGCCTTGGTGATGTTGGCAACCAGAGGATGTCAGTGCATTTGTGAAAAGAAACCAAAGAGCAGCAGCTGATTCTCTTGGGCCAACGACCAATTTGCATAACCCGATGAACCGAAAGGTTACATCCGGCAACACGAGACAAAAATAAAACTTGGTTACCTTAGAGAAGCAGACGCCACACCGCTGACTCCGTCTCATTCGCCATTTCCCTAGATAATCCCAACAATGATTCATTTGACAGATTAACTTTAAACTCGAGATAAGCACAAACTGATGCAAGCTTTTAAAATCACTCGATTTATCTTTGTATTACTTTTCATATACCCCTTTCTTTCTAAGGACTATTCTCTCAGCTGATTTAGCCTCGCTGGTTACCTTGAACTGGTGCCAATTTGCACTTACCTTGAATTTACAGTTGATCTGCCAAATGAATCATCGTTGGAATCAGATAGATTCCGAGATGCGGCATC
Source organism: Ryuthela nishihirai (assembly GCA_038380435.1). Classification (NCBI taxonomy): domain Eukaryota; kingdom Metazoa; phylum Arthropoda; class Arachnida; order Araneae; family Heptathelidae; genus Ryuthela; species Ryuthela nishihirai. The sequence continues at coordinate 63,178,015 of JAWZYU010000019.1, read as the reverse complement.
TCTTGGGTACAGAGGTAAATATCGACTGAGTGCTTTTTTTTAAGTGAATAATGACGTTGGGTGAGTTAACCTCTGTCAATTTTGGCATTCTAGAGACAGAGATCGAAATGGCCAGATCACAGGATCCAAAGGATCAGAGAAGATTACGGAAAGAAATCCACTGGACAGTTGTTACGAGACAAGACCTCCCTTCAAGGTCATCCAGCGTATTCTTTAATATGCACAGTATATAGATCTGCTCAGAGACCAAGGCTTAACGGCCCTTCCGACGGACGGCAGCATTTCTAAGCTAAAAGGTATCATTTTCTTTACCTAGATCAGTGGTTCTCAACCTTTTATGCTTCGCGTTCCCCCTGGAAATGTGTATGTAACTGGCGTACCGCTTGTATAGATAGATAAAACTATAGTTATAATATAATAATGCCAACTTAGCGACTTTGTTACTAGATCTAACGACTTTTGAACTCTCACGGCGTACCCCAAAATATTTTACCCTTACCCCCAAGGGGTGCGCGTACCCCACGTTGAGAACCCCTAACCTAGAGCATTCTCAAAGCAGGCCCAGTTGGATCTGGAATCTAGTAAGATGAGATTAAGAGCTTCATGCGCTATCGACTGATCCAACCGCGCCCTTCAAAACGTGCAAATATCAGATTGAGAGCTTGTCATGTGACCAACCGAGTCGAACTCATCCCTCCCCAATACTAATTTTTTTTTTCTTAGAACCTTTCACTGAATTGAACTGCTAAGATCTGAATACAACTGCTAAATCTTGAGCTCTGAACTGTTTATTGAACACACAAAAACGTCAATAACAACAATAATACAATAACATAAATACAGTACCTCCACATACTTAGAGATCTATCCATTATGGCAGGTACAGTCGCTCAAAAAAGTATTCGAACACTATGGTTGATTACAGAATTCAGAAAAATCATCTGGCAACGATTTTTTAGAAATTAGTGATCTGGCAACCTTCGTGTCACGTGATTACAGAATTCAGGAAAAATATCTGGAGCGTGTACAGCAACTGTACACGCTCCAGTTACCGTTCACAGCAAACTGGAGCGTGTGCAGTAACTGCACACGCTCCAGTTTGCTGTAAACGGTAACTGCACACGCTCAATATTTCCGTGAGTGAGCCCACACGATCTAGTATCAAAATAATATGACCACCTACAGTCGCTCAAAAAAGTAACCGAACACTATGGTTGATTACAGAATTCAGAAAAAATATCTGGCAACAATTTTTTTAGAAATTAGTGATCTGGCAACCTTCGTGTCACGTGACACGAAGGTTGCCAGATGTTTTTTCTGAATTCTGTAATCAACCATAGTGTTAGGATACTTTTTTGAGCGACTGTACAATGAGACATCAGTCCTTGCCAAAGAAACAAAGAAGTTACTTTAAGTTTTAATATTTCTTAATATTTTTTAACATCCCCTCCCACTGCTTTTCATTAAATTATTTTTAATCATTTACACAGAAGCATATTTATTTTCGATCAGTTTCTTTTTTATTATTTTCGAAAAATTCTTACAAATTTCTAAAATTTCGATTTTCTAAAATTTAAATTTTTTACAAACTTCAATTTTTCGAAAATTCTTACAAATTATTCCGAAAGTTTCTTACAAAATTGCGAGTTTCAAAGGTGGCGTTATTCTGATAATTCTTAATTGTCTCACTGAGGATTGGGTTGTTTTACCTCTGAGCGGCACTTTTTTGCACACCATGGGCTAAATGGCCAGGTCACATGGACCCCGAAGGCTCAGAGAAGGTTGGGTGAGGGGACCCACTGGAACAGCTGTTAGGAAACAAATGGTAGCCTCCCGTGAAAGCCATCTAGCGTGTTCTTTAACGTGCACAGGGTATGGCTCTCCTGCACACGTGGCCACGGCTTAACGTCCCATCCGACGGACGGCGGCCTTTCCAAGCCCATCGGTGTCCCTTACTGACCGTGGGCAGGGCGAGGATTTTTGCGGAGATAAATCTCAACGCTAACCCAACTGGGACTCGAACCTGGGAACTACAGATTACGAGCCTGGCGCGCTACCGACTGAGCCACCCCCGCCCCCTCACTGAGGGTGGCAGGTCACAAAGCTAGGAGGGATCTAGCCTCTCAATGCTTAAAGCCTCTTTAAATCGTGTAACTCGCAGCAAATTAAAAGGTATCATTTTACAAACCTTGCAGAATTCTGGCCAACTTCCACGAACTGTTCACAGAATCCATCATTTTCTCTCTTCTGCAATTCATGAATTTTCGTTCCCTTTTGATGTTTTTACAGAATTGATTGAGTCTGCATTTAAAAGAGCTATTATGCCGTCCCGTGGCCGAGTGGTTAGCGCGCTTGGCTACTGATCTACGGGACCTGGGTTCGAGCCCCGGGTAAGGCATGGCTGTTTGTGTCGTTTTTCTGCTGAGGTTCTGCCATCCTCTCAGATGGCATCTTCTACTATGGCATATAAATGACAGGCTCCTGTCAGACCTCTATGGTAAGCAGCTGGTTGAGGGGGATTTATTTTTATTTACATTGGATCGTGTGAGCTCACAAAAACCTGGATCGTGTGGGCCCACTTACAGAAATACTGAGCGTGTGCAGTTACCGTTCACAGCAAACTGGAGCGTGTGCACTAACTTCACACGCTCCAGTTTGCTGTGAACGGTAACTGGAGCGTGTACAGTTGCTGTACACGTTCCTGAGGTCCTGCCATCCTCTCAGACCTTCTACTGTGGCATATAAACTGGCAGGCTCCTGTCAGACCTCTGTGGCAAGCAGCTGCTTGAGGGGGGATTTATTTTTATTTTACTTACATTGGATCGTGTGAGCTCACAAAAACCTGGATCCTGTGAGCCCACTCACAGAAATAATGAGCGTGTGCAGTTACCGTTCACAGCAAACTGGAGCGTGTACAGTTGCTGTACACGTTCCTGAGGTCCTGCCATCCTCTCAGATCTCCTACTATGGCATATAAACTGACAGGCTCCTGTCAGACCTCTGTGGCAAGCAGCTGCTTGAGGGGGGATTTATTTTTTATTTATTTACATTGGATCATGTGAGCTCACAAAAACCTGGATCCTGTGAGCCCACTCACAGAAATATTGAGAGTGTGCAGTTACCGTTCACAGCAAACTGGAGCGTGTGTTCAGTAACTGCACACGCTCCAGTTTGCTGTGAACGGTAACTGGAGCGTGTACAGTTGCTGTACACGTTCCTGAGGTCCTGCCATCCTCTCAGATCTCCTACTGTGGCATATAAACTGACAGGCTCCTGTCAGACCTCTGTGGCAAGTAGCTGCTTGAGGGGGTATTTATTTTTTTTATTATTTTTATTTATCATTATTATATTGGCCGGGATCTTATTATTTCCCAAATGGATAGAATTTGCTGCCGAAATAAGATGACCCTTCGAACATTTAAATTAACATTCAAAATTACCTGTACATTGTCTTTACTGTAACCCCCCGCATGAAAGAAATTATTATTATTATATTATTATTATTGAAGACGTCGCATTTTAATTTGTGGTTGGTCCCCACAGCCTCCGGCAGGGCAGCCACGAGCTTGAGTAGCACAAGGAGAGCAAAAGCGCGAAAGGTCTCGTGGCCGATCGATTCGCTCTCGAAGCGGCCATCCTTGGCCAGGCTCTGCGATGACTAGCGCGTAGCACCGCGCGAGGGACGAACCCGAAGGAAGGGTCAGGGAGTTGTGGTGCACCTACCTGACACGAGGAGAGGAAATCGGGATACGTGGACAATTAAAGGATCAGATGATCGTTTCTGATTCATGGAACAGCAATTCTGGCAGAACCTGAAACATCCATCCACAGATGGAGAAGGGAATCCCGCAGATCACCTCTTAGAAGGACATCTCACCGACCTGACGGATCGAAGAATGGAATAGACCTGTCACCGATGAAAATATTTCTTTTTTTTTTGACAACATTAGAATCATCGGAATTATATATTGAACCAGATGAAAAAAATGATGGAAAAAGTTTTAGAAAAGTGCTTTTATTTTTTTTCACCTGCAATCCATAAAGTGTTAAGATCAAAATATTGCGATCGCACATACTTCAATGAGACAAACGTATCCTTCGTTTACAAATAGTCTTTTATGGTCTTCATAGACTGTTATATGAGCTACATTTTAAAATGAATCCCGTTCTATATATCCAGATATTCGAACATCCCTCCCACTCTGTTCTTAATATTTACGAAATTAAACTTGAGAGGAACTCGACTATCTTAATTCTCGATATCTGATATTAGGGTGAAAATGGTTCCTTATAGTTAGTTCGATGCTGCTCCGGTGGAGGGGGAGGGGGAGGGGAAGGATTTATTATTCATCATTGTTATTATCAATGAGATCTACTATTATTCACAACTTTAAGACTAATAAAAGCATAAATTTCCAAATGGCATAAAAAAAATATCCTTCAAAATTCAAAATGTGCCATAATTCTCTTGGATAATGACTATAATGCGACCATTGGCTACAAGAGTGAAAATAGGGCATTTCCACAAGAGTGGGAACTCGCATGTGGACAAATTTAGGTAAATTGTATTATTTACTCATTTAAATTATTGGCAACAGCAGTAGGGTAATAAAATGAGAAAAATATTTTAAACTTAAAAAATTAATACACTTGTATAATTTAACCATATTTACATAGGTTTCTTTCTTTCCAAAGAATTTCTATGTCTACATTTCCCACAAGACACGTTCGGCACTTGCCTAGGGCGCCAACATTCCTTAAATAAATAAATAAATACTCCCTCAAGCAGCTGCTTGCCACAGAAATCTCAGAAGAGAGTCATATTTTGTTCATTTAACTGTCAACAATAGCGTCTGTTTCAATTCTTCTTCATCATCATCATCCTCAAGCAGCCATGGGCTACGGAGGTCCATCCAGACAGCGCAGTTTAATTCTCCAAGCAAGTCTGTCCTGAGCTACATCTGCTGCATCTGGCCACTACACACCAATTCTAACAAGGTCCTGTTTAGCGTTGTCTGCCCTCCACATCCTAGGTCTCCCCCTCTTTCTGAGGCCTCTAGGAACACTGTTCATAACCCTATTCGCCAATCTATAATTACCCATACAGGCACATGGCCAAACCAACGGAGTCTCTCTCTGCACAATATACTGCTTAAAGGAGGTTGCAGACTCCTTTGCCTAACCTCATCATTAGTTACAAAGTTGAACCACCTAATGCCCAAGATACTGCGTAAGCATCTGGAATCAAAAGCATCTAGTTTCCTGTTATCTTGTTTACAAAGCGTTAAGTTTCACTACCATAACTAACCCTAGAAAGAACCAAACTATTATACAGTCTAATTTTAGTCTTTAGGTGTATACTCCTATTTCTCCACACTCTCCATAGATTCTTAAAAGTCCCCGCAGCAATCCCTATTCTCTGTTAATCTCATGCCGCACATCACCAGTATCTGTTACACAGCTCCCAAGTTAATTAAACTGAGACACTTACTGAAGAGTGCAGCCATTCAAAGCAACAGAAGCACCATCAGCCTGACCAATTTTCATCACTTTAGTTTTATCTCTGTTTATCACCAAACCAACTCTATTACCAGTCTCACCAACAGCCCTAATGAAAGAATTCGTCTCATCAAATCATCTGTATAATCTAAATCAGAAGTTTTCAGATCTCTAGACCACTTAAGGTCAAAATCTTTCCCTTGAAGTGAATTTCGCATAACATAATCAATAACCAAACTAAATAGAAAAGGAGACAAAATGTACCCTTGGAAAGGCGACGCTTGGAATTGGACAAAAATGAAAACTAACACTCATATACCCATTTTATTTAAATTAAAAAAATGTAAATGCTGCTTGCAAAGGAAAGTGAATTTATACTAATCAATGATTAGTGCTCAGTTAGAGACAGAGAGGTCCAGAACGATGTGTTTATTTGGAATATTATCATTTATAATAAGCCAGTTAGCTTTATAATTTTTTCATAAAATTTCGTTTCTACATCTTTCGATTAAATAGTTTTTGAGTTAAACTGCGATACGAAATGCCACTCAACAACCCAACTCAAAAAGAAGAAACCAATCTGTAAAGGTGTTTTATTCTAAGTACGAAAATAAATTCGGAACCTAGGAACTATCTCTCTTCGTGGGCGAGTTCATCGATGATATTTATCCCATTTCCGCTTCTTCGATTCCGTTTGTGATTGAGGCTCGTCTTCCTCTGAGTTGCTCCTTTGCCCTTCATTGAGCCAATTAGATATCTGGGAAGAGGAAACATTCCCGCGCGCTGTTCAACTTCCAGGAATGTCTTCTGGTGTTGCCTTGCTCGGAACCCTTCGCTGCCAGACAGCTGCAATTGCCTCTGAACGCAGCAACCTTGACCCTCGGCGCTGCATGAGGTCGCTCGTCAGGAAAAAACTTCTTTTTTTTCGATCTCGTCGGCCACTGAGAACAACGAGAGGGCAAATGGGAGAGAGATGAAATTCACAAAGGATGAATTCATTTCGCATCGCTTCCCTCTCGTGAGCAGAAAATGGCCTTTAACAACAAGAGTTAAAAACAAACGCGGTTCATTTTGACACGTTCTGCTTCTAAAGTTAATAGGCCGAGAAAGGATTCATGCACAAGTTCTTCCAACAACATACGTTTTCATAAAATCTTGGATCACTGCTATGTATTGCCATTCCATCATTCTCCCCCAATGTGCCATCTATTTTGCATGCCTAAAAAGAGGTGGCATTTCTCATGATGGTGCTACTGAAAATAGTACAGCAAAAGAAAACTCTGAGTTGTGCAAGCTTCGGATCTTCTCGATTTTGATGCAACTGGTTACGAAGCTGTATTATTAAATCGTCTGATGTAAATAAACACCGACTTTACACGTCTCACGATTCATTGTCTCATCTATCAAGATTTTTTTCTTTCTTGAGAAACAAGCAGAAGTTGGAAAATACTATAGTAGTGGAAGTTGCCAACACTTTCAGAGTGGAACTGAATCAATTCACGTAGAAAGTTCTATTTGAAAATCTGCTAATTTCTTCTCCATTCCTAACTGCGTTATCTAAGCGTCTTCAATGTTTGCACACTTTGAAAAGTATTTTCAAATATTGGTTAAAAAAACAGGTAAAAACTTACACCCCAAACTTGAAGATCAACTTGGATTGCCTGACTTGTTGTTTGAGATGACGAATACTAATCTCCACTCACGTTACATGAATTAGAAGATTCAAAACAATAAGATTTGACCTTTTCGGAGTCTGAAAATGGATTCGCTGTTGAAATGGGATCTTAAAAGACGTCATCTCACCCTTTTCCCATCTTCGAAGGAACTGAAAGAAAAGATTAGAAAAATTGGCAGTTGGGAACTTTTATGAATTCCCATTTAATAAATGCTTGCAATGTGAAGTGAAGGAACTGGGTGAATGCTTAGCCAATTTAGAGTAATTGAAACACAATCTCAACAACTACTAGAAAGTCCAACTCGGATAGATAACTCTACTAGATACTAGAATACTAGAAAGTCCAACTCGGATGTCCATAAGCAAGCACAATGTTCGTTTGCAGACGAGAGTTGCATCTGCTTTGATCTTCTGTAGGGAAATCGTTTCGTAAATTCGATTGACTTCGTGTTACGGATTGCGTCAGCGTTTCGAAACTCGCAACTGTGCGAAAGCGGCTTTTTAGCTATGTTTGCGTAACACCAGAACCGATGTCATTGCAGATGAGCCCTTCATTCACTCTCTTCCCTTTTACCATTATCTGAGGTGTCAAGTGATATTTGCATATAGGTAATCTCCTTTCTCATATTGAACCAACTGAGTCAGCGTTGAGATTTAGCTCAGACAACTCCCATTCTAACCTCGGGGAGAGAAGGATACACTCAACAGTGTATCCTTCTCTCCTTGTAGAAGAATACACTCAACAGTGTATCCTTCTCTCCTTGGAAAGGCTTGGAAAGGAGAGCCATACCCTTTGCACTGTAAAGAACACGCTGGATGACTTCCTTACAGACTGTCCAGTGATCCAGTGGATCCCCTTCCTCAACCTAATCTGAACCCTTGGACCTTCTGTGCAGCCATTTAGCCCATTGTGTTAAAAAAAAAGTGCCGCTCAGGGTTAAAACAATCCAACTATCTCAGTTGAAAGCAAACAGTTATATTGTTAACTTTCCAAATTATCATTTAAGAGTTCTTTTTAAAATATATATAGAAAATATTTATTTCAACACTATATTTATGTCAGACTGCCAAGAAACATTTGATTAACTAAAAAAAAAGTTTTTTACTTCGATTCACCATCTTAGGTTAATGGAAAATTTAGCTCCAGGGCTTGTCAAAACTTTGGGCATCCTTTGACCTGAAGCAAACTTAAACTGTCTGATTTTGGAGTCTTCTTACGGCAAAGTACATAAAGAATGGGACAAAATGTAAGCTGAGTTCAGAACTCTCCGACACAAAAATGTAACGAGAAAGATTCGGAAATCCTGCCAGTATTTTTCATTCATATGTGCTTTTATTTTGGTTTCGCTACTCATTTAATTGGAGCAGAGCCTCGTCAGATGCAAGGTCTTTGGCATTCAGAAGCATTTCAAGGGGATTCTTTCTCCATCTTTCTAATGGATATTAATGCAAACTTTGCAGCATTCCGGTATATTAAGAACACCGCCCCCCCCCCCACTTCCTCCCAACTCCCTAACGATCTCTCATTACTTCTCTGGCTCGGCGAGACGAACCTTATTTACTGCTGAGAGGAATGTGCGACGCGCGAGGCAGAGACGCTCTCTCCACATTCATTCCGTCCCAGCGCTAATGTGCGCCAATCGTTTCTTGGATCCGTCCTCAGCGCGAGCAACATGGCGTCGAGCCGTCAACAACAATCGTTCGCTTTCCGAGTTTTCTTGTTTTCGATCTTTAGCGGACGACTTTTGAAGCTGAGGAGAAAAGAAAAACCATAAATTCAAGAGACGAGAAAAAATCTTCATTGGATTGCGTTTCAAGCTAATGGACCTTTTCAACAAGATGACAAATTTCGTGGCATTTCCTTCATCTAACAGAATCTGTTCTTTCAATGACATGTGAATGCATTGTAGCTTTTCTTCTGTTGTTAAACACGTTCTAGTCTAATAATTAAAGAAAAAGAACATAAAGTTTTCCTAAGGGACATGCCTAGTTCATCTGATCTTGATTCATCAGCCCGTCTCTGAAGAAGAGAATTTATTTTCTTCTTTCATCCAGATATGAAGGCAATAGAAGATATTCGTCAGTCTCATTGTCAGTTTTATTTCTTTCCCATTGCTGGGACGAAGTCTTCTTTCTCTCCTGATGCGCAGTCGATAAATGAGAAAAGAAAACCGTCTCCATAGCTCAGATACCGTTGCCTAAGCAAGAGACACTGCATAAGTCTTTGGGGGATTGGGTTCGGTAGCTTCACCCTTTATAGCACTTTTGTGCGCACAATGGACTAAATGACCAGGTCACAAGGACCCCGAGGGTTCAGAGAAGATTTGGAAGATGGGGGGGAGCACTGGACAGCTGTTAGGAGACAGAAGGAAATCTCCCGTCAAGACTAATCAGTTTGTTCTTTAACGTGCACAAGATATTGCTGTCCTGCACACGGGGCCACGGCTTAACGTCCTATTCGAAAGACGACGGCTTTTCCAAGCCCATCGGTGTCTCCTGCTGCCTGTGGGCGGGTTAGTGGGTTTAGCTGATTAAAATGTTTCCAATGTGTAGATTTAGTAAGTGACATACTGTCTGTGGGAGGGGGTGGCTCAGTCGGCAGCGTTCCACGACTGTAATCTGCAGTTCTCGGTTCGAGTCCCAGCTGGGCCAGCGTTCAGATTTATCTCAACAAAAAAATTCCCGCCCTGCCCTCGGTCAGTAGGGGGACACCGATGGGCTTGGGAAGGCCGTCGTCCGTCGTATGAGACGTAAGGCTATGGGCCCGTGTGCGGAAGAGCCATATCCCTGTGCAAGTTAAAGAACACATTGGATGGTCTTGACGGGAGGCTACCATCTGTCTCCTAACAGCTATCCTGTGGGTCCTCTTACCCCGACCTTCTCTGAGTCCCTGGGGTCCTTGTGACCTGCCATTTAGCCCATTGTGTGCAAAGAAGTAAAACAACCCAACTGTTTGGTCTTTCACACAATGTTTCGATAATTTCTTACCAATGTGATTTGTGCATCAAGTTTTAAATGAAAACTATTTTTTTAATTTAATTTTGGTTAAATCCATTCTTACGCTTCTTAATTAACATGAATTCAACAAACACTTTAATAATATTAATAAATTCAATCAATTCTAGATTAAAGAATCCTATCAACTTCGAATATTTCTGCTGGTGAATAAGTAAAATAAAATTTTTTGGTCATGCAGCCAAAAACAAAAAGATTTGTTTTGTTTATTAAAATCTCGACATAAAAATATGTATCGTCAGGATTAATTTAAAAAACATTAATGCATAGTTTTAAAACTAAAGTACAACTAAAAAAACAACTATAATATTTCAAAAGTCTCCATTATAGAAATTGCTTGAGCATATTATCCATCTTCTTATTGATTTTTGATCATCGTTCGTCAGTTTGTAGCTTTATGAAAATAATTCTTCCCCTCTACCTTCCCAACGAAGTGGCAGATCTTAACCACTTAATGATGTGGGAAGTGTTATAAAGCACCACAAATTATTCCCTTTTTTGTCCACACAAAAAGGAAAAGAGTCATATGTTAAACGAAAGTTTATGACTCACAAGTAACATAATGAATTATATAGCGTAAGTGTTTTACTGACAGGATCTCTTAAAAAATTGTCACTAAAAAGCCAAAAAATAAACTTGCATTTTTTCTGTATGTGTCTTAAAACGGAAAATGTAAGAGAAAAGTATAATAATAAAAAATCTTCATACACCCATTGGGTACAGAGGTCCTACAGACTGAGTCTATTTTCTTCTCCAGAGATGCCTGTCCTGAGCTACAGCTGCTGCATTTATCTGCTGTACGTCTATTCCAGCAAGGTTAGGTTTGACATTATCTGCACATCGCGTTCTAAGTTTCCCCATTTTCCTTAGACCTTTAAGCACACCGTTCATAATCCTATTCCCCAATCTGCAACTATTAATACGAGCAGCATTGCCAAACCAACGGAGTCTCTCTCTGCAGAATATGCTGACCAAAAGAGGTTGATGACTCCTACTAATCTCATCATTACTTACAAAGTCAAACCACCTAATGCCCAAGATACTGGATAAACATCTCGAGTCAATGGCACCAAATTTCCTATTATTCTGCTTCCACAGAGTCCATTTTTTCGCTACCATAACTAACCTTAGAAAGAATCGAAATATTATACAGCCTAATTTTAGTCTTTAGGTGTACCTGCCTATTTCTACACTCTCTCCGAAAATTCTTAAAAGTCCCAGCAGAAATTTCTATTCTTCTGTTCATCTCATGCTGCACATCACCAGAATCTGTTACATAGCTCCCGAGATAAACTGGATGTTTGCTCAAGAGGGCAGCCGTTCGAAACAACTGCATCATCATCTGCTTGACCAATTTTCATCACTTTAGTTTTCTCTCTGTTTATCACCAATCTACTCCATTACTAGTCTCATCAATAGCCCTAATAAAAAAATTCCTCTGATCAATATCATTAGCCAACAAGACCAAGTCACTTGCATTGCAGAGAATTCCGCATAACATAATCAATAACCAAAAAGAAAAGGAGATAAAATGTACCCTTGTCTAACTCCGCTAGTAATGCTAAACTAATTGCTACAAGCTTTACCAACTTTCACACATATAATCCAGTGCTATTATAGAGAGCTTTCATTATGCTAATTAATTTGTCAAGTATTCCATATGATCTAACGATCAACCACAAATTATGTCGACCAACAGAGTCAAAAGCCTTTTTGAAATCTATAAAGCTAGTAACCACAGGTTTCTGAAATTCTAAACATTTCTCAAGAATCTGTTTAAGTGAAAATATTTGATCAATACATCCTCTACCACTTCTGAGTCCACACTGTTTATCCCGCAGTTGTCCATCAACGAAATTCATATTTTCGATTCTATTAAGAACAGAAGTAGTAGCATAAATGAGAGTTCTGGGCCAGTAAATGGGTCCAGAGAATTCTGTGAAAATCCATGGGAAAAGTTATGGGGATGAGGTAAAAATTATGTTTCTTTTGGCTATTTGTGAAAATATGTGTGAAAATTAGAAAAAATGGGGGTGTTTTTTAGCATGTGAAAAACTAATTTAAGTTTTTTTTAAAGATGAGGTTTAAACTAATTTGTGAATTAGTTTGAATGAATTAGGTTGAAATGAGGTGTGTGTGCATATGAGATAAAAAATGATGTGGTTTGTTGAGTTATCATACACTTCAGTGGATTATTGGGTTGTAAAAAGCCATGTAAATCGGTGTTGTTTTTTTGTGAAAATCAGAGAAAACCGGGGTGTTTTATGTGAAAAAAAAAGTAATTGAAGTTTTTCGGGCGGACGAGATTTTAATTAATTTTCAGAAAAATGAGGTGTGTGTGTATGAAAGAGATAAAAAATTATGTGGTTTGTTGAGTTATCATACACTTCACTGGATTATTCGGTTGTAAAAAGCCAGGTAAATCGGAGAATTCGACAAAGCCAGACAGTTTTGAGAAATTTGTTTGAAACATATGACAAAATCAACCGATAAAATTACATTTTCGGGGGGGGGGGGGTCTGATGAAAAGATAGACTTTGAATATCAGTGAATGTATGAAGAGAGGGTACTAGATGGAAAAAAAATTTTTTTTGAAGTGAAAAGTGATTTAGGTTAATTTTTTAAATAATTAGAAATAATTTGAAGTGAAAAGTGATGTAGGTTAGAATAATTTTGAGAATGTGTGAAGTTTGCAAAGAGAGAGAAGAGTTTTCTGTTATCGTGCTAAACGGAAATCAATCTCCTCAAAAGAACAACGGGCTCGAGATTTAGTTTCATTGAACTAAATCTCTTATTCACTGAACATTAGCATTAAAGTGAAGCTGAAAAAATACTGGTTTAGGAACATACATATTTTTTTTAAAACATGCAAATAGATGTAGATTTCGAAATGATTGTATTTAAAATAGTTTTTTTAGCCAACAACTAAAAGTTTTCCCTCTAGTGTTTGTAAAGTTGCTTTTCGTTCTGAGACAATTACACAATATACGTGATATAATTCGGTTGGCGGTCTATTTAATTTAAATCGTATTTCGATGTCAGCAGTTGCTGATAATTCATATAGACGTGATTCGTATTTGCCGACATCGAAGTGGAATATCGATACAGTTTCATAAAATCTTGATAACTGACTTGTGTACCCGAATCGATATCCATATTTTTTGCAGCTAAAAAGCTGTTGTAAACTCGCGCATAGTCTAAAGTATTGGGTTCAAAGTTTCACTCGAATTCTTGTTTGGGAAACTGTTTGCTATTTACTCTGATCTGAATCCGTTCTAGTAGCATGTGATCAAACACCATATTGTTTCTGGTTTGATTATTTATTCGGTTAGACTTTTGTAAGACGACATAAAGATGGAAGGGTTTATTTTGAGTTGTAGTAACCCGCCAACTGACATGAGAGTCAATTCGAGTATCAGATTTGTACAGTTTGCACGATTCCCAAAATATTTCATGTGGATTGCCGCTTGCTGACTGAGATTCTAGTTTTGCAAGTACTTGTAGTGATGGTTCCACTTTTGGAATAAACCAGAAGATGCGTGAGATATTTCAAATTTATACAACGTAGCCCCAACTCTGAATAATGTCTTTATCGTCTATTTTTTTTCTAGTTTTATGGTATCTTTTACACCGCGAAACACTTTATCCACGTCTCGGCAGAATCCAAACAACCGATTCAGTGGTAAAAATAAACTTACATTTTGACTATGTTTTGTAATTTCATATCTGTCCGAGAATCCTTGATTGAATTCAGGATTTTTCTTCAACGCTTGTGCAAAATCCCTTTTCTTATTATTCGTGTCCAGTTTATCTTCGCCTCCGTCGTACAAATACTTATTCATTTTCGAACTGTCTGCGGTATCTTTGAACCACACCATACTTGTGGCAGCATTGTGTGAAATGTCTTCAGTAAAATCAATTAAATTGTGAATCGTGGTCGTCACTCCTGGCAATTCAATATCTTCCAATTCTCTGTTTTCTATATAATATTGAGCTCTCTTAAAAATGTTATACCCGTTATTGACCATCGTAACTACATCATTGCCGCCGATATCAGATCCATCTGATTTCAGTATTTTGCCTCTCGTGTATATAACTATTGTGCGGATGTAGAAAAACGTCCATATCTTTGGTAAATATTTCGTATTTTTCGAGATTTTTAACATTAATATTGGTTTCTCGATATTCCAAGTATTCGTATTTTGTCGGGGAATTATCGTCTATTGAGTCTTCGAACAAATTCCAATAAGTAGCTTCAACGTTCATCCTATACTTACTTTATGACTTTATGATTTTTAGGCCATTTCCGTAAATTAACTGATTAAGAACATTTCTGCTTTTAGGGGATATTTTCTCGTTTTTTCGAACGACAGGCGACGTATTTGTATAAAATATTTTAATTCGCTTTCTCAGTATTTTCATCTTTATTTGGGTCTGATGTGTAACTTACGTTTTCCTTGTTCAAGTCAATTACTTTATTGTTCTGATCGGTTACTTTCATTCTAACGTTGTAAATATAATTAGTTTTATTCAGCGGTAAATATATGGGGAAGAATGGATGTGTGTCGATTAAACTGCCATGCGGTGTTTGAGGCACGAAACTGTACAAACATGTCGCTCTTCTGGTTATTGAGATAGGAAGATTCGACAATAGAACAGTGAATCACAATGCGATCGACCCCTCTCATTATGTTGGGTGGGAACTTTCCTTCGTTTTTTGTTGCATCGATAATTTTCGATTCGAATCCTAGTATTTCTCGCAACTTTCCTTCGGAAAAATCTATTTTATATCCTCTTGCCAAAAGAATAACAAATCTTAATGTGGGGAGGTTGCTTTCTAATATTATAGGGCTAGGATCCCCAAAGACATTTTTCAAAATATCAGTAAAACCGTCTATATCGTACATTCCATTCGGGAAAGTTATTTTATTCCATTGCCTTCCATTGAAGTATTTCAGAGTGTTATTGTTATATTTATCACTGATGTTGTACCAGGAATACCAACCTTCAAAATACGAATGAAATATCATTGAGAAATACCACACCAAACTTCAAAATACGAAGGAAATATCATTGAGAAATACCACACCAACCTTCAAAATACGAATGAAATATCATTGAGAAATACCACACCAACCTTCGAAATACGAATGAAATATCATTGAGAAATACCACACCAAACTTCAAAATACGAAGGAAATATCATTGAGAAATACCACACCAACCTTCGAAATACGAAGGAAATATCATTGAGAAATACCACACCAACCTTCAAAATACGAAGGAAATATCATTGAGAAATACCACACCAACCTTCAAAATGCGAATGAAATATCATTGAGAAATACCACACCAAACTTCAAAATACGAATGAAATATCATTGAGAAATACCACACCAAACTTCAAAATACGAAGGAAATATCATTGAGAAATACCACACCAACCTTCGAAATACGAAGGAAATATCATTGAGAAATACCACACCAACCTTCAAAATACGAATGAAATATCATTGAGAAATACCACACCAACCTTCGAAATACGAAGGAAATATCATTGAGAAATACCACACCAACCTTCAAAATACGAATGAAATATCATTGAGAAATACCACACCAAACTTCAAAATACGAAGGAAATATCTTTGAGAAATACCACACCAACCTTCGAAATACGAAGGAATATTAAATTGAGAAATACCACACCAACCTTCAAAATACGAAGGAATGTTAAATTGAGAAATACCACACCAACCTTCAAAATATGAATGAAATATCATTGAGAAATACCACACCAACCTTCAAAATATGAATGAAATATCCTTGAGAAATACCACACCATCCTTCAAAACGTGAATGAAATATCATTGAGAAATACCACACCAACCTTCAAAATACGAATGAAATATCATTGAGAAATACCACACCAACCTTCAAAATATGAATGAAATATCCTTGAGAAATACCACACCAACCTTCAAAATATGAATAAAATATAATTGAGAAATAACATATCAATCTTTTTACCGTAATGAAAAAAAAAGCCTCAAGCAGCTGCCTTCCACAGAGGTCTGGCATGAGCTTGTCAGTTTATACACCGTAATGTAAGAGATCTGTGAGGATGGCAAGATCCCAGCAGAAAAACAACACAAAAATCCATGCCTTACAGGGGACTCGAACCCAGGCCGAACCCACTCATCAGTAATCTAGCACCCTAACCACAGGGCCACTGGGCGGTTTGAAGTTAGCAGAAATTGAGTAAATGATTTCATGATTAGCCCTGTGGCTTTTTACTTTTCAAAGCGTGTATAAGAAAATAAGTATTTTTGCAATTTTACTTTCATTTGTACATTTTTAAATATCGCAAAACCCTGTCTTATATTTAATCGTAGTTGCTGGAAACATTTGGTTTCGAGAGAAGGAACTCTTTATAGCGAATTTCTTCCTGCTTAAAAGAGCTTCTGATTTTCTAAGCGAATAAGAATTCTAAATGAATAAGTATCCTGGACTTGATGGTTAATGAAGCAATGTCCATACCGGAAGTGTTTGCAGCACTTCAGAGTCGCTAGTTTATGAGAGATGAGGGCTGCGAAAGTTTCCTTTCAGTTGGGATTTTGGTAAATCTCCTCCAACATTATCCCGGCCAACACTTTCATATTTCATAAGAGTTCTCTACGATGTCCCATGTCCATTTTTCTCTTCCGGTGGCAAAGATTCTGACGACAATCAGATTCTCCGTTAAGTGAGGGAAACCGAAATCGTTTGCGAATCTGCTTCCGGTGATGTTTATTCTTCTGCTGTTGTTCGCCTGCCGACCGCAGTAAGCTTTTCATTTGCTTATATAAATGCAAATGATAGCGTTACATTCGAGGATCGATTCGCTGCTGCATTCCAAAGTCTTCTTCTTCTAATGATCAACATCTTCCGGAGCGCGTGAGGCCAACATCGTCTCTCTACGGGGGTGCAGGGCACGCACCGCTTCGCAACCGATTTCTTTGCCTTGCTATCTGTTCACTACGAAAACATCGAGACGAAAATCGTTTAGTGAGGGATTCCAATTTTTATTGAATAATTAAATTTTTCGTATTTGAAGCAGAGTGAGCTTAATATGTTACGAAACATTTCTGTGAATGCCTCCGTAACCTATTGTTGCGTCATCAGAGCCATCCAACCACCTTTGGTTTTTAACGGTGGCATTTTAACGGTGGTTTTTCCAGAGCATCAAGATAATTATAGAAATAAATAAAATAATAATAAATACCCCGTCAAGCAGCTGCTTGCCACAGAGGTCTGACAGGAGCCTGTCAGTTTATATGCCAGAGTAGAAGGACTGAGAGAATGGCAGGACCTCAGCAGAAAAACAACACGACAACATACACAATCCATGCTTTACCCGGGGCTTGAACCCAGGTCCCGTAGATCAGTAGCCAAGCGCGCTAACCACTCGGCCACGGGACGGCTCTTAATTATAGAAAGCTTTCACAATAATTCTCTCTTTAGGAGCGAATTGCAGTGCTAGTGAATAATGGAACCGAAGACGCTTGGTGTCTTTTTTTATGCACTTATGCTCAACAGTTTAAGCACACGAATTTAACTCTGAAACGTTTGAATATAAAAAAAATAGTCTAGAGGTATTAAAGTCGGTTTTTTTATATAATTTTTTTTATTTTATTAAAACTAGCCTGGCATTTGCAAATTGTACCCAAGTATCAGCATATATTAGAAACCTAATTTTAAAGCTTCGCTTGTTTCAGATTTCATCCATCATTCGCATCTTCACTTTGCAATAGAATGCATCATCCAAGTGGTGCGCCTTAATGGCGTCTCCTGAGCGATCATCATTCATCTTCTCTGCATCATCTTCTAAAGCTATCGACCTCCTTAACAGAAGAGGAAATTGCATTCAACAATTCAACCCGACGCAATCTTCGTGGAAAGGCTAGCGCGGCCTGACCTCACTCTCAAACAACCCAATCAGCATAAACAGCTAAAGAACTTGGGAAGTCGATCGAGCATATCGTTGACTGCAGAGAGCAGCATCCTTTGGACTCCCATCCGGAATTATTGTTTGCGCGTGTTCATCTCAAGCGTCACCCGCCGCTCAAGCACAATCAACATGTTTTACAATTTATCGTTGTTTGCTTCTTCTTTTCATTGTTTGCTTCTTCTTCCTCGAAACGGCGAGAGAGAAGAGCACCTCCCATCACTGGGCAAATACTCGATTCCCTAGAGCATTATATCATTTCCGCATGGCGACATGCGCCTCGTGCTTCATTCACCCCACGGAAATGGACTATTTCCGGGAAGGATGAACAATTACTCCTACGACACGAGATGAGAACGTTTCGGTTTTGTTTTCCTTGTTGATTTTTTTCCCCTTGTAAGTCTGTCAGTTCAAACGGGCTTTTCTCATGAACTATAAGATGGCTTCAACTTCAAGAAGCTTCAGCACTTCCGGTGAACGTTCTGTTAACGTTGCCCTTTTAACGCCATTTTGCAATATACTCTCGGAAGCAAAGTGAGCCACAGAAACAGGTCGACTTTGAGTAAAACTTTCTCTTTTTGAGAGAGAAAGATTGCTGCAAAGGATGTTTGTAACTCACATCGTGTCAGAGGTCAGATTTCCTCGACTTGCCCTCGTGAGAAAGGTCACACACAACGACTTCGAAAGGTCGCTTTCTTCTGCTCGATTGCACTTGAACCGTAATCGCCTGTGTAGAAGTAGAAAGTGTTAAAGGACACTCTTGGAGGAGACTCCATCTGCTCCTAACCACTGTCCAGTGGCTCTCCTAATCGATGTCCAATGGATCCCATTGCCCATTCAGCTCACTGTGTGCACAAAATGTGTCACTCAGAGTCGCAACGACCTAACCCTATTTTTACCATCATTCCATTTGATTCTCAACTGCCCATTCCATCAGCACAAAGACCCAAGTGTTGCATTAGCACGCGTAGTGTGAAGGAGTAAACATCCTAGATAGTATCGATTTTATACATTCTTTTATATTTTTTCATCTAAAGCTCTCACTGAAGCATTATTCTGTTTTAATGTTTTACGTCGCCTCAGTTTTGCCAATAGCGATAACACTAGACAGCAGACATACGTTGGTGAAGCAGACGAACTCCAATCCAAAGTTGGCGAACTTTGCTGCCGTTAGAAGCCAACGCTCGACCGTCGTATAGACAACCATCCCTCAGAGTTTGGCCTTAATGACGTCTCTTGAGTGAGCATCATTTATTCGATCTGCATCATCTTCGGAGGCTATCGATCACCCTAACAGACGAAAAAACTACGAAGTTTACTACGAAACTCCCAATGAAACTACGATTGGCCAGTAAAAATGACAAGTCAAATATGTTCGTATTGATACATGAACAACTAATTTACAAGTTTTATAATATAGGCAGTATTAAAATTTATCTCAGTCTATACATTTTAGCAACCATACTTTCGACGCTTGCATTTGGAGGAAATTAGAGCGCTGATTAATCACATTGCAGTTGAGTGCATTAAAGTGCAAATCTATAAAGTTATGCATTGTCTGCTGTTATCTAGGTTTTTACCTCTCTTCATAACTGATCAAAAGTTTCAAATGGAATTCAATTTCGGATCGCTTCCATTTGATGTGACCGTGTCATTGGAGCACTGCCATTAAGGCATCCAGCTATTCCTAATATATGACTGATTTCTAGCCTCAGTCACGAAACTCTATTGTTTGATCTCGATCCCTCCTCAGACACGAAACTCTGTTGTTTGATCTCGATCCCTCCTCAGTCACGAAACTCTGTTGTTTGATCCCTCCTCAGTCACGAAACTCTGTTGTTTGATCTCGATCCCTCCTCAGTCACGAAACTCTGTTGTTTGATCTCGATCCCTCCTCAGACACGAAACTCTGTTCTTTGATCTCGATCCCTCCTCAGCCACGAAACTCTGTTCTTTGATCTCGATCTTTCCTCAGCCACGAAACTCTGTTCTTTGATCTCGATCCCTCCTCAGCCACGAAACTCTGTTCTTTGATCTCGATCTCTCCTCAGCCGCGAAACTCTGTTCTTTGATCTCGATCCCTCCTCAGCCACGAAACTCTGTTCTTTGATCTCGATCCCTTCTCAGCCACGAAACTCTGTTCTTTGATCTCGATCCCTCCTCAACCACGAAACTCTGTTCTTTGATCTCGATCTCTCCTCAGCCATACAAGAAGCCCAATCGGCATGTTTCTTCGCAAACAACTAAATTATTTTCGAAATAGGGGAAGGACAACAGAATTTTGAGTGCCTGCTTTATTGAAAGCGTGGCAGGAGCTCACTTCAGTTCAATTCCCCTCCCTCCCCACTTCCCTCACATGCACACAATTTCATGAACTGACTTCTCCCCCCCCCCCTTCCCACTGCAGGCGTTCCAGTCAGGCAGGGAATTTCTATTGGTCAGACTCTTATCCTTTGCTCTAAAGCTGCTTAACGATTTTCATTGAGAAACAGCCTCTTAATACGAAATGTCCTACGAAGAGGATTCCATCCCACTTAATATTAATGAAAAGCTTTTTGAATATTTCAACAAACATAATCTTTGTAAGGTTATATGTAACACGTGTAATTGCAATTTCGTGTGTAGAAATGGCGAGTGTGCCCGTCTCATTAATATCATTAGGAACCCAGTTGGCTCCCTCCTCTAACCTCAATTCTGATGCCTTCATTGCTTATGCCACTGCTAATGAGCAGCATCTGTTGTCTTGCGGATTTCATTCGGTTTCGTAATCGCGTAGCTTTCAATATTCACGGTGCTGTACGCTGAAAAGTCCTCCGCTCATTGCAAGTCACGAACACGTGAAAATCGTTCGCTCTCCGGAGGGGAAGGAAACAAAGGCTGCAGACGATCAGTCTGAATTCTGTTTCTGCTCAATGAGCTCTTCACCGGCTCAAGAGGATGCAGAAATGCTTCTGAGTTAGGTTCCGGTTTAGAGCTTTCCTAGAAAACATTAGGGAAAGGCTTTAGAGTCATGGGAATTAAATGCTTCTCTTATATATAAATGAAAGACAAGCACATTAAATTTTTAACAATTGAACTCGTGGCTGCCACGAAAGTCAATATTCTTTATTGTTTGCATAATAATTCTCGAATTTAATCGATTAATTAACAATGTTATATAAAGGTGGAAAAAAATCAGCTTGAGTTGGTAAGCAAATGAAGACTCCTCAACTGTGCTCCTCAAAGTGTTCAACAAAACATTTTTACAATTGCTATACAAGTAACCTCCGTTTAAGGCGGATTCGTTCTAACACGGTTCCTTCCCCCCCCCCCTTTTTTTTAGCAATCTCCGTGAACAATAAAATGCATGAATTTGTTTTCTTCCTCCCCGCACCCTGAAAATAAGAGGAAATTGGAAAGGTGTTCTTTTAATATACCTTCCAAATGCGATCCAATTGCAGTTATGAGTTGGGTGTCAAATAACAGTTCATATGACGACCGTCGTAGACTACTTCAAATTATGCCCCCCCCCCCCATTTTCCCCTCCCTCCAAAATTAGCGGGGGTCGATCTTAATGAGTTATATTTCAAATTAAAGCTCGTGATTGTCCCCAATGTCATGGGCTACCTAAAATACCACTCCAAAAAAAGAGGGAAGGAAAAATGTGGTCAAAGTTTATGAATTATATATCAAATGAAACTTTCTGAAGGTAGGTATTTTTAGAGACAAAAAATATAGATTAAAAAAATTTTTTAAAAATGCCTATCTTCCCATAGGCGCCCTAAAAAGTATAAAATAAACTTAAAACAAATCGATGGTGCAGCCAGTCACTGAATTCGTATTCACTCCAAAAGAAGATATTGCACCGGCAAACTTGTTCGGTAGTTAAATCGACGCCCTATCTTTCTTCGAAGCGAATACAAACTCAGTTCCTTTGATTCGTAGCTAAGAACACTAAGCACTCAGCGACCAAGACGGTCTCGAGAAGCATACATTGAGTTCATAATTCTGCTTCATCATCAATTATTTCCCGGAGGTCATTGCTGAATAGAACCGACTGTTTCGGGATCGTCGTTTTGTACTCTAATATTCGGATTGCATGCTCCGTCCTCTTAGGTGCTTCAAGTTCGATTTTGCTTGTAATGACGAGGCAACTTTCGATGATGCCAGAGCAACCTCCATCAGCCATTTGTTTCTCTCCCTTCGGCAGTTTCGGTCTCGTGCGGCAGTCATAAGACATCCAACTGATTGTGATGTTGCCAGGGTGATAACTAATCTGCGAACTTGAGTGTTCCCTTTGAACCGACGAAGGCGGCAAGGTGACCTTCAGGAGCAAATGAGAAATCTCCCTCGCATTTATCGCCTTTCGTGGAAGAAAGAAAACGCCGAGTTTTTTTGGTTCTCGATCGAAATCGAACGGGGATCTTGACTCTTTCGCTTCTGATGCAAAGAGCCGACGCTCACGGAATGCGGGCGAGATGTCGGCTGCACAGGCAGCAGCGGGAAACGCTCATTAAGTGGACGGTGAGGGTATGACTACACAGAAAGCGGTTTAGCGTTATTAACAGTTCCTAACTTTCTAACTTCTTAAAACAAAAGCATTTCCAACGATTATTATGGCCTCACTGCGAACTACTGAAACGCTTTCTGCATGACTGTACCGTAAAAACTAACGACTGGCCAACGAAGACAATGCGGGCCTTATCTCGAGACTGCCTCAAATGAAGAAGACGAAAAAGAAACTGTTCAGTGATGAAAACATCTGGAAGAAGATTAGAGAGCGAAGACGAACGGAAATATCAGTAAAAAGTGAAAGATAAAATTGCAACACTGAGGATGGAGAAGATTAATAAATGGAGTCAATTGGAGATGAAAAGAAGAAAAATATCGAAGCGAAGAAGTATCACCATCTCTTTAATATAAAAAAGGAAACCATAAAAGAAAGGACTACGAAAAAATGCTATTAAAGTATTAATAACTCACGGAGAATATCTTCTCCCACTTCCAAAGTAAAGTGAGTCGCCTGAGAAGAAATGTTGTGCAATTGCTCATCTTTTTTTTTTCTCTTCAAAGCTATTTTTGCATAATCTGGAAAAATAAGTTGAACCAGGGAAGAAAATTTCAATCTCATTTAAGGTGGGAAATATACACTGGTGTCCATAAATTAAGGAAAATCCCTTTGTTAAGTCAATGGGGAGGCTAACGTCAAACCTCTATAACTTTTAAATAAGTTTTTTGGTTTTGAAAAATGTGATTGCAGATCAAGATCTCAATCAAATAAATCAATATCTCGATTTTTCAACAATATTCGTTCAGTATTTAATTTAGTTATGGAAGTTTGAATATTTAGCGATAACAATGCCAGCCACAAAAATTGACTTCAGAAGTTCATTACAACTTAGTATTGCATCAAAGTGTTTAATAAAATAAGTTTGTATTTAGAACTTTGTGTAAAGAATTCGTTCACTATTCTTCAGTTTTATATGTTTCTTAAGACTGGCATTAAAAAAAAATCTCCTGAAGCAGCTGCATGCCACAGAGGTCTGACAGGAGCCTGTCAGTTTAATACCCATAGCAGAAGGGATCTGTGAGGATGGCGGATCCTCAGCAGATTTTTTGCCAACTGCAGGCATTGCTGTCGGAACGGAGAGAAAAAAATAATAAATATATGGATTCACAGGATGGATTATATATATGGATTCACAGTCATCACAAGACACACTCCATGGGGTTATCCCATGGAGTGTGTCTTGTGATGAGCCGGAGCCTGGGAGATCTGCAATGAAAGATCCTTCACTTGCAAGCTATAAGGCAGCCGACTGACATTACAATAACGATGTTTAACATGCACAATAGAGGTTAATTGATCGGTAGCTCAGCGGTCAGGGCACCTGACATGTCATCAGAAGGTCGTGGGTTCAGATCCCACCCGGCTCAAGACAATTTTCCTCTCTGCTCACGTTCACCTACTGCATAATAGTGTTCAAAAAATTGCAAATATACATTTTTTTTAATTAAAAAGAGAAGTGGATACTCTCTTACACGAAGGACAGAGATAACCTAGAAGCTATATTAGACTTGTCCTGCTTTCTCGGGGTGGGTCGGTGGGTGGGGGGGCTCAGTTGATAGCGCGCCAGACTCGTAATCTGCAGTTCCCAAGTTCGAGTCCCAGCTGGGTCAACATTGAGATTTATCTCTGCAAAACTCCCCGCCCTGCCCTCGGGCAGTAGATGACACCAATGGGCTTAGAAAGGCCGCCGTCTGCCTGATGGGACATTAAGCCGTGGCTTCGTGTGCGGGAGAGCCATACCCTGTGCACCTTAAAGAACACACTGGATGGCCTTGACGGCAGGCTACCATCTATCTCCCAATAGCTGTTCCAGTTGGTCTCCACCCCCAACTTTCTCTGAGCTTTCGGGGTCCTTGTGACCTGACCATTTAGCCCATGGTGTGCAGAAAAGTGCCCAACCTGCTTTCTCCTACAAACACTTACACAAGGACATGCCCGCTGGTCTCAGTACTCAGGTATGCTAACCACTAGACCAGATAAGCCTCTAGCAAATATATGTACCCTTATATTCGTTTTTTTATTTATTTATATTCGTTAGAGACCACTAAAATAAAGACAAATAATGGGTATCGAAAAGGGTGCTCCAGTTCATTCCGACTCGATGTTCATTCCCCCCCCCCCATTTTTTTTAGAGGAACATAAAGAGCGGAAGGATGGCTAGCTGTTCTTAGTCTAAATGAGCTCTTGCAAAAAGATGAGGAGTGTAAAAGAAGATATAAAGGATCAGTACAGGATACATCCCTGACCACAGAGCTGTGTCAAATTTACTAGAAAGGATATCTCCTATGCCGAGTTTTATAATCAAAAGTGTAATATTTGTCCTTATGGTAGCTAGGCATAAACTAGAAGGAGAGCTGTGTACCAATCCCTAGTGATGATGCTCAGAACCGGCCAGGTCTAGCACCTAATGTCCGACCCCGCCTTCTCGTGGTGCAGACCGTTAGTACCTTTCAAAAGAGATATTCTCTTTTGGAAGGGAACGGAAGGGGAGGGCTGCCAGTTCAGTATGGCCTACTGATCTGGTCATCTATGACCACTTTTTTTCTTTTTTTCCAACCCTGCTGAGGAGGGGTCAACTTCACAGGGTCCTGGTGCTGACCATTTATACCTACTAGACTGGACTTGTTTATGGATTTGAGCTTGATTATGGATCCTGGACTTGCTGCACTGGTGGGCCTCTGTTGAAGGAGAATCTGCCGCTGTGTTTTCTGTTTGCTTTTTGCTTCTGGGTTGCCAGTCTTTATGTGAACAGAGGCATAACATACCTTATATCAGCTGGTGGATAATCCTAATCAGAGGCCATCGCAGGTACCTGAACCTTACTTAGCTAGTTGGGCATCGTCAAGCCTAAACTGGAGTAATGTGTCTCAGGCAGGCCATATGGCTCTTGAAAAAGTCCACTTTAAAAAAAAAGGTGGTGCCTGAAGTTCCTACCAGCATCGGTGACTTCAGCCTTTAGTGCAGGAGGAACAGGTCTTTGCCTCATGCCTGCGATCAGGGGACTGTTTGATATTGTTGGCCCTACCAATCTCAATAAACCTAATTTCTTTAAAAATCCTACTAATCATTTTCCCTCTGCAGCAACGTGGAACGTGTGGACATTATATAGAGATTATTCTCTTGATGTCCTCATGCAGGAATTCTAACCTAGATATTCTAGACTTGCAAGAGACCAGGTGGACAGGTAAAGGTGAGATACTTAAAAATAACTTTAAATTTCTCTTTACAGGGAGGGAGGATGGAAAGCATCATCAAGGCGTGGGTCTGCTGCTCAGCAGACATGCTAGTGATGCTCTTCTAGGATATGAGTGCATTAATGAAAGGTTTCTTACAGCAAAATTTCAGACAAGCATTAAAGACCTTAATGTTACCTGCTGTTATGCCCCCACTGAGGATGCCAATGAGGATGAGAAGGATATGTTTTACGGACAACTTCAGGATATTTTGAATTCTGTTAAGAAAGGAGACATTACCCTTGTTCTAGGTGACTTCAATGCCAAAGTTGGTACTGACTCTGACATTTGGGGAGGGGTGATAGGCCCTTTTGGTATTGGTAGCTGCAATGGCAATGGGCAACGCCTCCTACAGGTAAGTAAATTCAATGGTTTCAGAATAACTAACACTTATTACAAACACCGCGACATACATAAGTGCACATGGGTTTCACCTGATGGGCTGCATAAGAATATGATTTATTATATTTAATTAACAGAAAATGGGCTAGTTCTGTTAGGAATACCAGGGCATATAGGGGAGCTGAAATTGGATCTGACCATTACTTGTTAAAAGTGTTTTGCAACTTAAACTTAAAAAGTGTTGTGCTAGGGTTAAAAATTTTACCTTTGATACTGAAGCTCTGAAAGACCCAGTTATAGCTAAAGCTTACCATGATAGGTTACTTAGTCATTATGATAGTCATGGTTTTCTTGCTACTGAAGTTGAGGAAGAATGGGGCCCGTTTTAAACAGGCTTTTTTGGAAACTAACAGTACTCTTTTAGGAAAAAAGGAGCAGAGGACGCAGAATTATTTAAGTGATAAGGCAATTGAGCTTATTTCAGAAAGAAGGAACTGCAGGAATGTCCTTAATCAGTACCCTACTAGTCCTAATAGAAAAGATTACAGAGAGCTTAATAAACGTGTAAAGGATCAGTTAGCTACTGATAAGAATCTTTGGCTTGATTGCTTGGCTGACAAAGCTGAAGAAGCAGTTAGGCAGCACAACAGCAGAGAGCTGTAAAAGATAGTTAATGTTTTATGTGGTAGAAAACGGACAGGTATACAGGGATTGAAGAATAAATAAGGTAAGGTCATATTCTGTCATGGCTAGGTGGG
Source organism: Ryuthela nishihirai (assembly GCA_038380435.1). Lineage (NCBI taxonomy): Eukaryota > Metazoa > Arthropoda > Arachnida > Araneae > Heptathelidae > Ryuthela > Ryuthela nishihirai. The sequence goes on along the minus strand of JAWZYU010000019.1, from coordinate 63,150,960 downwards.
CTGAGCATTTCAGTGATGTTCTAAACAATGTGGTTAGTTCTACTCCCATTGTTTGCAATGATGATAGATGCATTGGTAGCTTTAATGTTGACCCTATAACACAATCTGAAGTTATTTTGGCTGTTTCTAAGCTTAAACTTCATAAATCCCCAGGGGTAGATGAAATTACTACGGAAATGATTAGAGCTGGGAATGTTTCGGTTACCACTTGGATGACTGAAATTCTGAATATCGTTTATGATAAAGGCATGGTTCCTAAAGATTTTACCAGAGCTATTATTATCCCTATTTTCAAAAAAAGTGATCACAGTTCTTGTGATAACTATAGGGGTATCAGCCTACTCTCCGTTCCAGGTAAAGTTCTTTGCATGATTGTGCTTAATAGAATTAAGAATCTGGTTGACAGTCAATTGCGTGATGAGCAATGTGGATTCAGAAGTGGTAGGGGATGTGTGGATCAGATATTTCCACTTAGTCAGATTCTTGAGAAATGTTTAGAGTTTCAGAAACCTTTGGTTGCTAGCTTTGTTGATTTCAAAAAGGCTTTCGACTCTGTTGATCGACATAATCTGTGGTTGATTGTGAGATCATATGGTATACCAGACAAGTTAGTTAACATAATGAAAGCTCTCTATAATAACACTGAGTCGTGTGTGAGAGTTGGTAAGGCTTGTAGCAATTGATTTATCATTGCTTTATGGTGTTCGAAAAGTGCATTTTGTCCCCTTTTCTCTTTAGGGTTATTGATTATGTTATGTGAAATTCACTGCAAGGGAAAAATTTAACCTTAAATAATCAGGAGATACCAAAATTTCTGATTTAGATTATGCTGATGATTTAGCCCTTTTGGCAAATGATGTTGATGAGATGAACTCTTTCATTCGAGCTGTTGATGAGACTGGTAGTAGAGTAGGTTTGGTTATAAATAGAGAGAAAACTAAAGTGATGAAAATTGGTCAGGCAGGTTGTGATTCAGTTAATCTGAATGGTTGCAGTCTTGAGCAGGTGTCTCAGTTTAATTATCTTGGGAGCTATGTAACAGATAATGGTGATGTGCGGCACGAGATTAACAGACGAATAGGGATTGCTGCCGGTACTTTCAAGAATCTATGGAGAGTGTGGAGAAATAGGCGTATACACCTAAAGACTAAAATTAGACTGTATAATAGTTTGGTTCTTTCTAGGGTTAGTTATGGTAGTGAAACTTGGACGCTGTGTAAACAAGATAACAGGAAACTAGATGCTTTTGATTCTAGATGCTTACGTAGTATCTTGGGTATTAGGTGGTTTAACTTTGTAACTAATGATGAGGTTAGGCAAAGGAGTCTGCAACCTCCTTTAAGCAGCATATTGTGCAGAGAGAGACTCCGTTGGTTTGGCCATGTGCCTGTATGGGTAATTATAGATTGGCGAATAGGGTTATGAACAGTGTGCCTAAAGGCCTCAGAAAGAGGGGGAGACCTAGGATGCTTTGGGCAGACAATGTCAAACAGGACCTTGTTAGAATTGGTGTTCAGTGGCCAGATGCAGCAGATGTAGCTCAGGACAGATATGCTTGGAGAATTAAACTGCACGGTCTGGTTGGACCTCCGTAGCCCATGGCTGCTTGAGGATGATGATGATGATAATATTTCATAGCTGACTGACAGATACTACAAGCAGCGTCTTATAGCATTCATTACTCCTTATAGCATTATGCTATAAGCAAAAAAAATTTTTTTCTGTAGCTTTGAACGAATAATAACTGATCGTGAGCGATCAGCTTTACTTTCCCTACTAGAAATTCCTCTCCTGGCTACCTGTGGGCCAGAACTCATTGTAGTAATCCTTTCCTTAGTTCTCTAAAGAATACAATTTACACGATAGGATTAACTTTTTGGAAAGTGTTTTATAGGTACATATATAGTAAAATAATACATAGTATAAGTATAAAATTAAGATAATCGCTTGAATCAAAACGCATCACTTTGAATATTATGAAACAAAATATAATTCTTTTATTTATTTGTAAAATATCTGTAAGGTCTCAAATTTTATAAAAAAATTACAAAAAATTTTAAAAGAAAGGTATTAAATTATATGAAGTCTAATTACAAAATTTCAATAAATGAAAGCTAAGGGATTTTCAAAAAAGGGTGGAGTTATGTGATGCCCTCTCTAGTAGCCGTATGTAGCTCTGTGGGAATGACTTAAAACATGAAGTTCTACCAAACGAAATGAATAATTTTGCAGAATCTAACACTATAGAAATGAAAGATGCAGCATATGAATTTAATACTTATTTTGTCGATTTACCTAGCAAAATACTCTGTGATAAATCTACTAAATATGACTGTTATAAAAATTATCAAACTGAAAGCTATTTCTAATTTACTCTTATAACCGCTAGAATTAGAAAATACATTACAATTTAATAGAATGGAAATACGTAGAAATTCACGAGATTACAATAACTGCAGAAAAAAAGATTAAAAATTTATTACTCTTCTGTTTATACTTTAATAATCAACCCCCTCCCCCCACACACACAATATAGAAATAAAGAAAAAATAAAAACGTATTTCCTTCCCCTGTTCAATTGGGTGGCCCTTATGCTTTATTCGCATAAAAATAATAAATGCCAGTTAAATATAATATTTCAAAATACTTTTATTATTACAAAATACTGATCGACTAAATATTATTCGTAAATATAGGTGGTCGTGGGGGGGAGTTGTGAAATTGTAAAACTAAAATAATTATTTTATGTAAGATTTTTGTTACCTCTGAGCTGCACTTTTTTTATACGCACAACAGCTAAATGGCCAGGTCAAAAAGAGCCCAAAGGTTCAGATTTGGGTTGGGTTGTTTTACCTCTGAGCGGCACTTTTTTGCACACAATGGGCTAAATGGCCAGGTCACAAGGACCCCGAAGGCTCAGAGAAGGTTGGGGGAGGGGACCCACTGGAACAGCTGTTGGGAGACAGATGGTAGCCTCCCGTCAAGGCCATCCGGCGTGTTCTTTAACGTGCACAGGGTATGGCTCTCCCATACACAGGGCCACGGCTTAACGTCCCATCCGATAGACGGCGGCCTTTCCAAGCCCATTGGTGTCCCCTACTGACCGTGGGCAGGGCGGGGAATTTTGCGGAGATAAATCTCAACGCTGACTCAGCTGGGACTCGAACCTGGGAACTGCAGATTACGAGCTTGGCGCGCTACCGACTGAGCCCCCCCCCCCCGCACCCCCAAAGGTTCCGAGTAGGTTGGAAGAAGTGGATCCATTGGATTGTGGTGGTTAGGAGACAATGAAAGCCTCTCGTCAAGGCCATCCAGCATTTCTTTAACTTAGTCACAGCTATACGTCTCATCCGATGGACGGCGGTTTTCCCAAGCCCATTGTTGATCCCCTTTCCTGACCGATGGTGGGGAATTAACGGAGATAAATCTCAACGGTGGCACAGGTGGGACTCTGGAACATGGAAGAATGAAAAAAAAGAACATGTAAAGACTTTGAACCTGGAACATGCAGATTGCGAGCATGGTTCTCTACCGACTGAGCAAACCCCTATATCTATTAATGTAAACATCATAGGATATAGATTAAATGCAATGAAAAATTAATTAGCAGTCTTTCAAATTCAGTTGGTGGTATGCAGCCTGTACTGAGTGATTATCCCAGGAAGTACTTTTTTTTGGGGGGAAAGGGTAAAAACTCGTTGATGAACAACTCTCAAAACGGAACTAATTGGAACTTAACTCCGGTAAGTATATTTTAAAATATGCAAATGAAATATAGCCCTTCTGGTTCAACACAAAAAAAATATACAGAGCAGTTTCAGAGTAGCTTTTGACTAATTAAACTTCATTAAAGCATATAACTACTTTATTTTTTTCTTTATGCTGGTGTGGGATATAGGAATAAACATTTGCTGCCCCTACCAATCAGGGCGGTCTTAAGACGTCGCACATTGGGCAGTTGCCCAGAGGCCCCACGATTCTAAATTTCACAAAAGTTTGTGTTGATTAATCATCGCTTTACAGCATGTTTTTATGTTTAAACATTTATTTTGGTAAAAGTACCAATAAATCTATAGGCTTAATTTTATTGACCGTTTACATTTTTATCCCCGTAGATGGGTGGGTAGGGGACCATTTTTATCCCCGTAGATGATCAGACCTCTGTGGCAAGCAGCTGCTTGCGGGGGTATTTATTTATTTATTTTAGATGGTGGGTAGGGGCCCACTGTTAAGACGGCACTGCCACCAATGATCACAATAAATGAATTCTCTTCAAGAATGATCACAATAAATGAATTCTCTTCAAGAAAAATCACGCAAACGTAATAAGGCAATATCAACGCAGTTTCACAGTGTATCTTACCTTCAAAACAGGGAATGGGAAAAAAATGGAAATGCAGATATTTTCTGTGGTCTTTCGGGGAGGGGAGACGACGTCCCCACCGCCCTCCTCCTCTCCTCAAGCTCACTACTGCCTATGGAACAGCAATATATTAACTTGAAAGGAGGGTGGAACTTCCGTTATTCTTTCTAATTTGAAGAAATATTAAATCCTGAAAATCATAACTGCCAAATTTAATTAAGGTATTACCCAAATAAAATTAATTTATTTATGGTCACAATAAATAGTCACACAATGCAAAAGAAGATTAATTCGTTTATTTTACTTTTTTCGTTGAAAATATTCAGAAAGCATTCAAATGAAAAAAATTTACGTATTATCCTTAAAGTCTTGGAGCATTTTCAAAGAACTCGATTTTTGTTCTCCTCAGTTCTCTTGTTATCGCAGCGACACTCAGCGGCAGTCTAGAGTAACTGAGTGTAATGTTTCCGTAGGATGCTAGCATGTTTGGCAGCTACTGGATGTACACTTCATAAGGTCTGTGGTCGAGTGTGCAATTGTTAAGTTGTATTATGTTTACAATTTTTGCTGATCATGTGTAACTATCTGTGTCAACCTGAGTGGTATTTGTGATTAGTGTTTAATTTATCACTGTTTCCGGAAAAAAGTGTCGCAGAAAGTTGACGATTTGAAGGAATAACGTTTAGGGTTAACGTTATATGTACGCATGTTGTGTTCAGTGCACGCCCGGTTAAACTGGGAACAGATGATTTCTTCACTGAAGCAAATCGACTGCTCTGTGATGTTTTTCTTGATTTGTTATCGTGATGATATGTTATGATGCATTCCATGGAATCCGTCAATCTAAGTTTGACATATTTGCAAAGACTTTTCATTGGAGATAATGTTTAGTTTCAAATATATTAAATATATCATATTTAACTGTAGGATATGATTGAAGTTATTTATATGACTTGATTTCTATTAATATGACCATGAAATTTGACATTGATTTTTGCGGGACTTGCATCACATAATATTATCTAGATAAATGAGTTCGGAACAGAAGAAAAACAGCACGCTATCTATTTGCAACAATGATCAAACTGGTGTTTCAACAGATAGGAATAAAAATGGTAGCCTTATAACAGTTTCTGAATCTAAGAATTTGGACAGTGGGATAGCAAAATCAGTATTCTCTTGTGCTCCTGACGAAAAATCTCAGATTAGTTGTGTTGGTCAGGTGGCTTTGAACGTACCCAAAAATGAATTGCGGAATGCCCAAGTTTTATGTGAAAAAACTCGGACAGCAGTTTCAAAAACAATGCAAGAAAAAGCAGTCGCATTTGAAAAAGTTGGTTTTTCAGAAGAAGAAAGTGTTGAAATTGTGAATTCTATAAGTTTGCCTTCCAGTGAAACTGGAAAATGTCAAAATGTTCCTGTGCACAGTCAGTCTCAGAGACCAAAATCAGTATCCTTTCATACTGGTTCAAGTCTTCCTTTAGAGCGGAAAATATCAAATGGTAAGATATTTCAATACCTTTATTGTTTCATATTAAGACTTATCTGTCACCATTACATTTATTATACAAATTTTCTTATTACTTTTTAATGTTAAATCAGCAGAAATCTATGATCTTTAATATGATACTTGTACAACCCATTGAAATTCTGCATTTAAAACTAAGAATTTGAAGTTGCAATCTAAAGAGAATGGATAAAAAGGCTAGTTCCAGGTTCCTAAATCTATGTTTTATTATAAGTAGAAATAAAGTTTCATTTCAGCAAATTTTCTTTCGAAATTCAATGTGTCCCTTGAAGTGCCAGGTTAATTTTGAAGAGTTTTCAGCATGAAAATTAAAAGAACTGTTTAACATTATCCTTTATTCAATTGGAAAGCACTGAACACTCAATAATGTCAACATTGAACCTATGCATGCACCTAGAGCATTGAACCTATGCATTTATCTATAGATTGCAGGTTCAGTTCCCGTCATATTGGCGATAATATTTTTCATATGAATTTAATAATTTTTGAAGTCTTTTTCTGTAGGTAATCTGTGTATTTACTACAGATGATCCTCTCCTGTTTCTTTCTATTTTCCTATGCCTCTGCTATATAGGGTTGATTCAAAAGTAATTGCAAAATACAAGGCATGTAAGAATAATCATTTCCATGATTAACCTATGGTTTTTAATCAAGAATGTAATTATCATTAGTAGATATGACCATGTTGCAATGATCAACAAGTTTGTAAGATGCCATTCCTGTAGAAACTCTTGTCCTTTGTGGCAATGGTCAGCAGTGCACTCTTTTACCTCATCTTCATTTGGAAACTTCCTATCAAAATGAAATTTTCAAGGATCAGAACAGATGAACAATGTGAGGGAGCCACATATGGAGAATAGAGGGATGTGTCATTATTTCCCAGCACAGCTGCTGCAGCATCCTATATGTCCATAATGCAACATGGGATTTTGTCTTGTCCTAGTGGAACACGACACCTTTTCAGTTTACCAATACTGGCATATGACCTTAAGTGCTGCACTTAAATAGTCCTGGGGCGGGGGTGGCTCAGTCGGTAGCACGCTAGGCTTGTAATCTGTAGTTCCCAGGTTCGAGTCCCAGCTGGGTCAGCATTGAGATTTATCTCCACAAAATTCCCCACCCTGCTCACGGTCAGAAGGGGACACTGATGGGCTTGGAAAGTCCATCGGATGGGATGTTAAGCCGTGGCCCCGTGTGCGGGAGAGCCATACCCTGTGCATGTTAAAGAACACGCTGGATGGCCTTGATGGGAGTCTACCATCTGTCTCCCAACAGCTGTTCCAGTGGGTCCCCTCCCCCAACCTTCTCTGAGCCTTCGGGGTCCATGTGACCTGGCCATTTAGCCCATGGTGTGCAAAAAAGTGCCGTTCAGAGGTAAAACAACCCAACCCAACTTAAATAGTCCAACTGCAGATTTGCCTGTCTGAGTTGATGGTTTGGAACAATTTTAAGAGCTCATAATGGATGATAACCCTGCAGTCCTACCAACAATAGAGCATTACCTTATGAGAATGTTGTTCTAGTTTTGCCATAGCCTGAGACAATTCTCTTGCATGACACCATGATCTTTTATCAACAACATTATCATAAGTAATTCACTTTTAGTCCCCTGTAAATAGTAGCTAGATATTCACTGGAAGGGGAGCTATGCACCAATTCCCTGTGATGATGCACAGAACTGGCAAGGCCTAGCATCTAAAGTACAACCCTTCTCATGATGCAGACAATTAGCACCTTTCAAAAGAAATGCTCTCTAGTGGAAGGGAAATGGAAGGGAAGAGCTGCCAGATCAATGTGGCCTACTATGGCTACTTTTTGTTTTTTACTACCACTGTTGAGGAGTGATCAATCACACAGGGTCTTGGTGCTAACCATATATATATATACCAACCTGAATGGAATAATGGCTCTGAGCTTATTTATGGATTCTGAATTTCTGCACTCGTTGACTTCTGTTGAGGGAAAATCTTTCACTGTGTTTTGTTTGTTTGTGGGTTGACAGCCCCAAGTGAACTGGATCTGAAGATCTCTCATTTCTGAGTTCTACTGTCAAAAATATCCCTATTCACTAATTTTTAGCTCACTAACACCAGTATATCAGGATTTGACCTTTGACATCAAAAGACTCATTGCATCCAAAATTTGGCATAATTTCTGAGATCTACATCTCAAAATACCCCCAGACACCAATTTTTAACTCTTTTAGCATCGAAAGATCTAAATTTGACCACTGACCTTGAAGGACCCTCTGAATCTAAAATTTCGTAATACTTCCTACATCAACATGTAAAAACACCCTCCCAGATACCAATATTTGTTTCTAGCACTGGTAGAGCAATATTTGACATCTATGTGACATCTCTTTGGCCTTGAACATGTAGGAGGTCAAATTTTTGATTTTTCCTAAGATCTACAACCTGGATTACCCTAAGTGCAAATTTCCAGATCGCTATCATTTCTACATCATAGTTAGAATTAGTGTGATCCCCTGTCAGCCATCAATCATTACAATCAATATATATTAAATAATAGTGCTATTCAAGTGGCAACCATATTTGGCTCATGAAAAAGTTTTTGCATGAAGAATCCAGAATTAAAAGCAAAACCAAAAACATATGCTTTTGCAAAAGAAATATGAAAACAAATAAGTGTTATACTTGAAATAATTTTTCTTGTCTACAGAACATTTTCCTGTGATACATTATTACTGAATAGGTGTTATATACACTGAAGAGCCAAAACATTATTACCACCTGCCTAATATGATATTGCTCCTCCATGTGCACCAAAACAGCTCTTGCCCAGCGAGGCATGGACACTACAAGATTTCTAAAGGTGTCTTTTGGTATCTGGTACCAACATGTTACCAGCAGATCTTTTAACTCTTGTAAGTTACATGGTTGAGCCACTGCAGATGGGACGTGCTGTTCCAACACAAATCACAGATGCTCAAATTGGTTGATGTCTGGGGAATTTGGAGACCAGGGCAATACCTGGAAGTCTTCCTCATGTTCTGCAAACCATTCTCGAACAATCCAGGCAGTGTGACATGGCACATTATCCTGCTGAAAAAAGGCACTACTAGAGGGGAATACCATTGCCATGAAATGATGTATGTGGTCTGCAATGATGTTTAGGTAGGTAGTAGAAGTCATAGTTTCCTGCACATGAATGACTGGACCCAGGGTTTCCCAACAGAACATTGCCCAAAGCATTACACTTCCTTCACCAGCTTCTTTTCATCCCATGGTGCATCCTGGTGCCAACACTTCCCCACGTAAACGACGCATAGATATCGGCCATCTACATGGTGCAACAGGAAACAATATTCATTGGACCAGATTACCTTCTTCCAATCATTCAAGGTCTAGTTTTGATGCTCGCATGCCCGTTATAGGCACTTTTGATGGTGAACTGAGGTTAGCATGGGCACTCAGAGCAGTCTGCGGCTACATCGCCCCATTTTCAACGGGGTTTGATGTATTGCGTGTTGTGACACATTACTCCTGTCATCAGCATTCAAATTACGGGAGAGTTGTGCTACAGTATCCCTTCTGTTGGCTCGTACTATATGGGATAGCCTTCGCTCACCTCTAGCATCAATGAGCCATGGTTGTCCCACACCTTGCCGGTGGTTCATGATTTTTATCTCCTTGGACCACTTTTTGAAGGTATTAACCATAGCTGACTGTGAGCACCCCACAATCCTTACTGTCTTGGAAATGCTCTGACCTATTCGTCTGGCCACTACAATTTGGCTTTTGTCGAGCTCACTTAAGTCCGCTGTCTGAAGAACAAGAATAACACTGATTAATAGAGCTCATTATCAGGTTTTTTACGCCATTTCATCATTTTTTACCTGTAGCTGCTTCGATTTGCATAAAGACACGCTGGTCATAATGTTTTGGCTCTTCGGGGTATAAAACAAGGACAAAACTGCAGTTGAAATATACATCACTTGCATTCATTCAGTAACTGTATTTGTTTTTTAGTATATAGGTCATTTAATTTAACAATAAAAGTGTCAAAAACCAGATAATATTAAAATAAAAAAATAGGATTCTTTAGGTGTAATATCACTGATTCTGTCCAATAATATGAATTATACTGGTTTCCATAAATTAAGGAAAACTCAGAAAAATTATGATAAACAAAAAAACTATATGTATGATTTTAATGAAATTTGATGGAAAAATTAATTACAATGCTAGTTTCAGAATGGCATAAAATATTTTACACTAGAAACATTTTTCATCATAAAATAACACAGGAACTTGTCGAAAAATGAGGTGTCAGAATGCAATGGGCAAAGTTCTTTAACAAGGAGTTTGGTCACCCATTACAGCAATGCAGGCACGACAGTGATGTTCCATGCTCTTTATGATGTTGTGAATCAGCTCGGTAGGGAGTAACAACCATTGTTGCTTTAAAGTAGTAATAAGCTTCCCTTTTGTTTCAGATGGTGGTTTGAGGGGCAGCAACACTTCTCCCTAGAACATCCCACACATGCTCAATCGGATTTAAGTCAGGAGATCAAGCTGGCCACTCCATGCACATAATGGTCTCCTCTTGAAGGTACTGTTCCACTAGTCGAGCTCTGTGTGGATGAGCGTTATCATCTTGTATGATGAATGTTTCACCTATTGCACCAGTATAAGGACATACATAAGGGTCCAGGATGTCATCTCTATACCTTTGAGCTTTGAGGTTCCCACTTGTTAACATATAGAGGGCTATACATCCACAGGAAATGACACCCCAAACACACATGCACCTCCACAACTGTCTCTTTGATGGATGTTACTGGGATGATAGCGGGCACCTCATTCTCTCCATATCAAACAATATCCAGAATCACTCTGCAATTAATATCTGGACTCATCTGTGAAGCGTATGGACCTCCATTGCTCTTCTTTCCAGTTAACATGCGTATCCAATTCAACCTCTCTCCCATGATGTGAGTGAAGGGTATGCAAATTATTGGCCTTCTAGTATACAGACCTCCCTCATGAAGCTTTCTATGCACAGTAGAAGCTGATAAACCCTCTCAGTGGCTGCTGCAAGAGAGGGAGTAGAAGTCCTGTTTCTTTGTGCTATTAATTGCAGATACATTGGTCTTGTACAGTGGTCATAACTCTAGATCTTCCTCGGCTAAACCTCTAATGCGTGGAATCCGTGCTAAGAAATTGATTCCACTGTCTGTGGACCACAGAAGTACTCGCATTCAGCCATCATGCCACATCTGACTGACTTTGGCCTGCTTTGAGCCAGCTCTCCTCCGCAGTTCATTTGGCAAATGATGTCTCAAAATCATTTGTACAAAATGGCTATTTCGAATTTCTTTACTCACATTTACAACACGAAATAATAATCCACTCGAAAACACCCATTTTCATGCTGCTATCCGATTATGCAAATTGACACAACCTAGACTAATTTGCATACGATATGCTCACTCGATATTACTGGTTGTACGAACAAATTTGGTGAGGATTGCACATTTCTTGGCGAATTATTGTGATTTTTCTCATTTTTCCTTCATTTATGGAAACCCATGTATATGCATAATTCTGAATTACTTTTTTTTTTTGTTGTTAAATGTGTTCATTATTTTTTAGCACTTGATTGTCTAAGATATATGATAAATGGTAGTAGCCTTATTAAAGTAAGAGCAAGCTCTAGACAGTATCGACGCTTCTTTACACTGGAAGAAGACTTATCAGCTCTTCGATGGATTCCATCATCAAAGAAAACATCCAAAGCAAGATGTAAGAAAAGTTTTTTTTGTCATTTTTGGCTTACCACTCTAAAGTTAAAAGTATATTTGGATTTTTTTTTTCTGTTTTAAATTTTAGCTACTGCACATCAGCCTGAATAATAAAATTGATACTAAAACTATATTTAAACTGAAAAATTTACTATACCCTATCTCTCATGGGCATTATCATTATTAATTTAAAGTTTTTTCACTAAATCTTGATTGAAAAAATCATTCATGCTCTGGTGCAGATAGTTTTCATTTCAATATTTGTTATTTGTATTTTCCTTTTAATGAAGCTTTTTTACACTGACAGATTATGTTATCTACTGTTATGCCCCCACTGAGGATGCTAATGAGGATAGCAAGGATAGGTTTTACAGACAACTTCAGGATATTTTAAATTCTGTCAAAAAATGACATATTACCCTTGTTCTAGGCAACTTCAATACCAAAGTTGGTACTGACTCTGACCTTTGGGGAGGGATGATAGGCTCTTTTGGTATTGGTAGCTGCAATGGCAATGGGCAATGCTTCCTTTGGGTAAGCAAACTTAATGGTTTCAGAATAATTACTGTTAGGAATACCAGGTCATATAGACGAGCTGAAATTGGATCTGACAATTACCTTGTTAAAAGTGTCTTGCACTTTAAACTTAAGAAATGTTGTGCTAAGGTTAAAAAATTTACTTTTACCTGAAGCTCTGAAAGTCCCAGTTATAGCTAAAGTTTATCATGATAGGTTACTTAGTCATTATGACAATCAAGGTTCGCTTACTAATGAAGTTGAGGAAGAATGGAACCGTTTTAAACAGACCTTTTTGGAAACTAACGATGCTCCTTTTTGTAGAAAGGTAGCAGAAGAAGCAAAATTATTTGAGTGATAAGGCACTTGAGCTTATTTCAGAAAGAAAACTGCAGGAATGTCCTTAATCAATACCCTACTAGTCCTAATAGAAAGCATTATAGAGAGCTTAATAAATGTGTAAAGGATCAGTTAACTGCTGATAAGAATCTTTGGCTTGATGGCTTGGCTGACAAAGTTGAGGAAGCTGTTAGACAGCACAACAGCAGAGAACTGTACCAGATAGTTAATGTTTTATGTGGTAGAAAATGGACAGGCATACAAGGATTGAAGAATAAACATGGTACGGTTATAGAAGGTGAGGATTCTGTCATGGTTAGGTGACTGAGCATTTCGGTGATGTTCTAAAACAATGTGGTTAGTTCTACTCCCATTGTTTGTAATGATGATAGATGCATTACTGGCTTTAATGTTGCCCTATAACAGAGTCTGAAGTTATGGTGGCTATTTCTAAACTGAAACTACATAAATCATCAGGGGTAGATTAAATTACCACTGAAATGCTTAGAGCTGGAAATGTTTTGGTTACCTCATGGATGAGTGAAATTTTTAATATCTTTTATGATAAAGGCATGGGTCCTAAGAATTTTATCAGAGTTATTATTATCCCAATTTTTAAAAGAGGTGATCACAGTTCTTGTGATAACTATAGGGGTATCAGCCTACTTTCTCTTCCAGGTAAAGTTCTTTGCATGATTGTGCTTAATAGAACTATGAATCTGGTTGAGAGGCAATTGTGTGATGAGCAGTGTGGATTCTGAAGTAAGATAGATCAGATATTTTCACCCAGGCATATTCTTGAGAAATGTTTTGAGTTTCAGAAACCTCTCTTTGCTAGCTTTGTTTATTTCTGAAAGGCTTGACTCTGTTGACATAATTTGTGGTTGATTGTGAGATCATATGGCATACCAGAGAAGTTAGTTAACATAATGAAAAATCTCTATAATAACACTGAGTCATGTGTGAGAGTTGGTAAGTCTTGTAGCAATTGGTTTAGCATTACGTCTGGTGTTCGACAAGGGTGTATTTTGTCTCCTTTTCTCTTTAGTTTGGGTGTTGATTATGTTATGCGAAATTCACCTCAAGGGAAAGATTTTGGCCTTAAATGGGCTGGAGATACGAAAATTTCTGATTTAGATTATGCTGATGATTTAGCCCTTTTGGCAAATGATGTTGATGAGATGAACTCTTTCATTCGAGCTGTTGATGAGACTGGTAGTAGAGTAGGTTTGGTTATAAACAGAGAGAAAACTAAAGTGATGAAAATTGGTCAGGCAAGCTGTGATTCAGTTAATCTGAATGGTTGTAGTCTTGAGCAGGTGTCACAGTTTAATTATCTTGGGTAAGTTTAATTAGTTTTATTAGCTTGGTTAGTTTAATTATCTTTGGTATGTAACAGATACTGGTGATGTGCAGCATGAGATTAACAGGCAAATAAGGACTCCCTCTGGGACTTTTAGGAATCTATGCAGAGTGTGGAGAAATAGGTATATTCTTCCTAAAGACTAAAATTAGACTATATAATAGTTTGGTTTTTTCTAGTGTTAGTTATGGTAATGAAACTTGACACTTTGTAAACAAGATGACAGGAAACTTGATGCTTTTGGTTCTAGATGCTTACGCAGTGTCTTTGGCATTAGGTGATTCAACTTTGTAAGTAATGATGAAGTTAGGCAAAGTAGTCAGCAATCTCTGTTGTGCAGAGAGAGACTCCGTTAGTTTGGCCATGTTGCCTTGATTGTGAATTATAGATAGCGAATAGTGTTATGAACAGTGTGCCTAAATGTCTCAGAAAGAGGGGGAGACCTAGGATGTGGTGGGCAGACAGTGTGAAACAGGACTTGTTAGAATTGGTGTGCAATGGACGGATGAAGCAGATGTTGCTCAGGACAGATATGCTTGGAGAATTAAATTGCACGGTCGGATTGGACCTCCAATAGCCCTTGGCGCTTGAAGATGATGATGATGATGATTTATGTCAACTGGATGAAAACTTGGCAATTATTTGTAGTGAAAGAGTGAGGAGTTTTTTTTATTGTTGCAAAGAAAATAACTTATTTTTTAAACCTTGTAATTTCCCCTGAGGTATCAATAAATTTGAGTGCTTAAATGTTGATTTATAGAAACTTCTCTGAGAAAAGAAAATTTTTAATCATACTCAGGATAATTAAATATATAATTCATAGGTAACTTCAAAGTAAATAGTGTAAGTTCAGAAAGTCTTAGACTGGACAAAAAAGTTTAGAGGTTATTAAAATATTACATCAACATTTAAGGGAAGGTTTTCGGCAAAGCTTGTTTGCTCTCATAGAGGGGTGGGGGTTTCAACCAATGCTTATGTAAAATGTTTGCTTAAGTGATCTTTTAATTTTTTTAGGAGAATAAACTACAGTGGACCCTTGCATAATGAAGTCACTGGATAACAAAATTTCACTTAACAAATTGCCTCTTGTAGGCTCTCATTAACTCACACTAGTCACGATTTTTGCCAATCATTATGCTCCTAAGTAGAGTCAGCAGGCCTCAGCCAATTAGCAATTCCCTCTTTTGAAGACCTTTTGCTTTTATTCAGTTTTTGTTTAATTCAAATGTTTTTGTTAAAGCTTGAGCTTGATTTAACACTTTCTCAACCATACCAACCCAAACTGTAAGTAGGATATAATGAAGAGGAAAGAATAGCATTGATTGAATGAGTCCATTTAAAATCTCAGCTGTTTTGGGCCATTGTGATACTGAAAGTAAATTAATAGGGATTGAAATGATCTATAAAAATAATTCACAAAAAAGATAACAGTAGGAAAAGCATAATCATTGAGAAAAAGCAATAAATCATTGACAAGTCTGAAGAGGAGTCGAAACAAGTGTACTTGCTATGGAATATAGCTTGTCTCAATCAAATGTTTTCACCATACTGCTAAATAAGAACAAAATAAAAGCTAGAAAATTGAGTAGTGCTTTTATTGTAATATGTTTTAGTTATTGATTCTCTTTTTTTATGTTTCTATTAATTTTAATCTTTTACCATTTTCTTATAACGTTTTTGCTAAGAATTAGTGTTTAAACTTTATAAACTATGTTTTTAAGGTAAAAAATGTTAACTTAGGATGGTCTTGAAATGAATTGGACCTTTAATATGTTATTTCGCAAATTCATACAATGAAAGTTTTTGTGCAATGATTTAAATTCACTTTACAGGGGTCCACTATATATTCTTGTGCACATATTCATATGAATTTTACAGCAGGTAGCTTCCTTGTTTACAATGACTGTCAAAGTTTATTTACATGTCAATGACATGTGGCATGAGCAAGGTATGCAGGTTGCAATAGACTTTTGGTTTATATCCAGTAATTGTTACAATACATAAAAAATGGCTGTTCTTTTGGATTGGCTAATAGTTCTGTGCACAGTTGGATTAACCATTACCCAAAATATGCAAGAGCTTCAGATTGTGGAATGGGGAGGGGGACTGCAAGCCGTTCTTAAGCAGATGCATTCATCATTTCCAAACAAGAGTATAAACATAGAACAACAAACACACTTTCAAATCCTGTGTCTTTAGGGTATTCTAATCTGAAGAAGTCGTTTCTCAAGACATCTTGAAAACCTTGCAAAATTGAACAATGGGGAAAAATTTCTGAAACATTAGAGAAACCTGATATACCCTAGGGTTGACCAGGTACAGAAGAAAGAATGGAGTGACAAATATTTTGGTGTTCAGAATATTTTACATTCTTTGCTTGGACCTCATGGAGAATGCATATCTCATTTAATACAGTAATGTTCACAATGATCTTGTGTACTGTAACTCCAACAACTTGTCAATAATTAGACAAGACCACTGCCATATTTGCTGCTGTTTTCTCTGGATTACATTTTCTTTTGTGTGAACATGCTCAACCATGCATTATATGAGGGGTGTTTAAAAATTACTAGACATGCATTGGCAGAACAAACATTTATCTCAATGAAACTTTTACTATCCTTCAAATTACTCCCCTCCAGTATCTATACAGATGTCTACGTCAGTTCTGGAATGCCCAGAACACTCCTGTTAATCAATAATCTGAAACTCTGAATGAACACATTTTGCAAGGTCTTGCACCCTTGAAGAAAGCTTCCCAGTAAGTTTGTTTTTTAACTTTTGTAAACAACCAAAATTCACATGGTGCAAGATTGGGTGAATATGCAGGATGGGGTAGCTGTTTGATTTTTTCCTGCTTCAAATAGGCCATAACTTGCTGGGTTTTGTGGGCACTGGCATTATCATGAGGAAGGAGAACTCTTGACCCACCTGTTGTTGGGCATCACTCCTTCATCTCCCTAACTATTTTGGGCAAAACACTGTTGATGTAGTATTGGCCATTTATAGGCATTTTTTCAGGTAAGGTGTCCAAAGTGTCCAAACCACTCCTTGGGAATTTGAAAAAATTCTGAAAATCTTCCTTGAGTGAAAGTCTTGTCGGAGGTTTAAGGATTGTTCATCTTCCACAACCCAAACATGGTTATCGATCTTTCTGGGAGTTGTATAGTAATAAAACCATTAACCTATAACAATGTCTATTAATTGTTTGGGGCCACAAGTTCAAACATTGCCAGCATCTCCTTTCACCACGAGTCAACTCTATCCTTTTTTGATGTTCTGTAAGTTTATGGGGTACCCATTTGGCACAGACTTTCGGAACTTTAAATGTTGATGAATAATTGTTTCCACACTGCCAATCAATACACTGATATTTAAACTCATTACCTGAGCAATGATATATGGATTTTCCTTAATGAGTACATGAACAGCAGTGATAGTTCTCACGTTCATGGTCTCCTTCAGACTTCCTGCATGGGGGAGGTCTTTGAAGCTCTGCCATCCTTCTCAGAATTTGCTCATCCATCCCATAACAGTGCTGTATGAGCATGCACGATCCCATGTACTTGTGATAAATTGGCATGAATTTTTTTACATCATCCCCAAGCAGCATCTTTTTGAAAATATAAAATCTTTGTCTTTAGTAGACTCCATGGCCAAGTGGTTAGCGCGCTTGGCTACTGATCAAAGGGACCTCAGTTCGAGCCCTGGGTAAGGCATGAATGTTCGTGTTGTTTTTCTGCTGAAGTCCTGCCATCCTCACAGACCTACTGTGGCATATAAAATGATAGGCTCCTGTCAGACCTCTGTGGCAATCAGCTGCTTGAGGGGAGGGGCATTTATTTATTATTTATGTTTATTATATAGCAACAATACACAGATTTTTCAGACCATACTTTACTCACCACCAGCAAATACAGAAATGATGATATGGCTTTGTTTTTATCTCATAATGACGAACTTTCAAACAAACCATAGCTTGTTAACTTCGAAGGAATGAGTGCAATATCTACAGATATGTGTTAAGAATGTTTCGAATGCCCTCCATATTCATAATTGTTCTTTGCCTCTCTCTATTGATTATTCTTCATAGTTTCTGCTGCTGTTATACTAATCAGAAGTCTGTTTCAGAAGTTTACAATTACTGGGGGCAATGAACCATTATTTTTGACAGTTTTTTTCAGTTTTTTACCTAATATTAATTTTTCTATCAATGTTTTTAGTTGATAACATTTTCTTATTGCAAATTTTCCTATTAGTGTTATTTTAGTTTGTAAAATTTTGATAGAACCTCTTTTATTATTCATGTTTATGTTGAACTTCTCTGATCTTATTCTTAGTTCTAATTTAGTGATAATTCTTTTCAAGCGTACTTTAGTAACATTTTCATAACTCAATCTTATGGCTCTAAGTGTGGTACATAACAAAAAAAATACTCCCTCAAGCAACTGTTTTCCACAGAGGTCTGACTGGAGCCTATCAATTTACATGCTGTGGTTAGAAGGTCTGTGAGGATGGCAGGACCTCAGCAGAAAAACAGTACAAACATCCATGCTTTTCTCATGGCTTGAAACCCAGGGCACCTTGATCAGTAGCCAAACATGCTAACCAATCAGCCACAGGAACTAGTAGAAAAGTAATACTAGTAGAAGCACTAGTAGAAAATTAATGCAGAAGCATACACCGAAGTGCCAAAACATTATGACCAGCATGTCTTTATGCAAATCGAAGCAACAGCAGGTAAATGACAGCACATGTGAAGGTCATGAAATGGCATAAATAACACCTGATACTGAGCTCTGTTAATCAGTGTTATTCTTGTTCTTCAGATGAGAAAGACGGCACTACTTAAATGAGTTTGACAAAGGCCAAATTATAATGGCCAGATAACTAGGTCAGAGCATGGTCAGCCGTGGTCAGTACCTTCAAAAAGTGGTCTGAGAAGAGAAAAACCATGGACCACTGGCAAGGGGTGGGCTGACCATGATTCATCAATGATAGATGTGAGCGAAGGCTATCCGATATGGTATGAGCCAACAGAAGGGATACTGTGGTGCAACTTTCCCGTAATTTGAATGCTGGTGATGGGAGTAATGTGTCACAACAGACAGTGCATCAAACCCTGCTGAAAATGAGGCTGCATAGCCGCAGGCCACTCAGAGTGCCATGCTAACTTCGGTTCACTGTTGAAAGTGCCTACAATGGGCATGCGAGCATCAAAACTGGACCTTGAATGAATGGAAGAAGGTCATCTGGTCTAATGAATCTCATTTCTTTAGACCATGTGGACAGCCGGTATGTGTGCGTCATTTACCTGGGGAAGTGTTGGCACCAGGATGCACTGTGGGACGAAAAGAAGTCTTTGAAGGAAGTGTAATGCTTTGGGCAATATTCTGTTGGAAAACCCTGAGTCCAGTCATTCATGTGCAAGAAACTATGATATCTACTACCTACCTAACATCATTATGGACTAGGTACATTCTTTCATGGCAACGGTATTCCCCTCTAGTAATGCCTTCTTTCAGCAGGATAATGCACCATGCCATACTTCCTGGATTGTTCGAGAATGGTTCGCAGAACATGAGGAAGACTTCCAGGTATTGTCCAGGCCTCCAAATTCCCCAGACATCAATCCAATTGAGCATCTGTGGTATGTGTTGGGACAGCATATCTGATCTGCGGTGGCTCAACCACGTAACTTACAAGAGTTAAAGGATCTGCTGGTAATGTGTTGGTACCAGATACCAAAGGACACCTTTAGAAATCTTGTAGCATCCATGCCTTGCCTGGTAAGAGCTGTTTTGGTGGCACGTGGAGGGCCAACATCATATTAGATGGGTGGTCATAATGTTTTGGCTCTTCAGTGTATATGCTTGTGCTTAGTAGTAGAGAATTGCACTGAACTTCTTGTTCATTCTTCAGCATTCTTGCTAACAAGTTCAACTAGCTAATTCTGGTCCTAACACAACTAACACAACAATTAATTGTGCTAGTGAGTGGATTCAGTAGTGGAGGGTAACATTGAACTTCTTGAATTAGAACCAGCTTACAAGATGTAAATACTAAACTATTTGAATATTCTAATGATCCTATTGACTAGATTGTGAAAAATAAATTTTAGAGTTTTTATTGTCATCTAAATTGTTAGCAATCATCAAAATTATGAGAGAAATTTTAGAAAATCCAAGAGTTATGTTTCAGACAAAAGGAAAGCTGATTTTTTTTTTACTCTTTTCAAAGTTTTCTGTGTTTATTGTAAGCTTTGTGGAAAACCAAGAAATTAAACAGTTGCTTTAAAGATGGCTCTTAAAATTTTAAAAATATGTTGTTTTGGCATCAAAAGTAAATACTAAATTGTATAAAAATAAAAATAATAAATACCCCCTCAAGCAGCTGCTTGCCACAGAGGTCTGACAGGAGCTTGTCAGTTTATATGCTATAGTAGAAGTTCTGAGAGGATGACAGGACCTCAGCAGAAAAACAACATATACATCCATGCCTTACCTGGAGCTCGAACCCAGGTCCCTTAGATCAGTAGCCAAGCGCGCTAACCACTCAGCCATGGGACGGCTGTATAAAGTAAAATTTAAACTGAATAGCAATGTAAAAATGAAACAAAAAGCCCTTAAAATATCTCTCACATTCACAAGTGTTCAACATGAACAATAAGTATCATTTTGCATCTACTCAGCCATGACATGTGGTAGTCTGTTATTCATGAGTCTGCACATGATGTAAAGTACAACCAGATGTCTTAATTAGATCTTCCATGAACTTTAATCTTGACAATGCTAGATTATTTTTGAATGAAGAAAGTAAAATGGGCATTGATGACATGTGTTAAAAATCATGTGAAAGAAGATTATAGACTATCTTTAGGGTCAGCACTAAGAATTGTCTAAAGAAATTCTAAGATTATAAATTAAACTTTTATGTAACAATGACACTGCATCAATAGCATCAACCTTTTTCCTTTCATCTACATATTGTGCATTGTCAGAACCAAAAAATGTAATGAAGAATTAATGTTTGCTTTAAAACACGTAAAAATAGATTATAGCTAGTGAAGTGGGGTGGTTGTGACCCCTAAACCATCATGAGCAACCCATAGCCAGTGGCTATTTGCAAATTATATCCCCTAATTTTTTAGATTTAAAGTAATTTGGGAGAATCAGTGTTTCTTCAAAAGGTGTGGCTGCACAATGCACTGCTGTATGCAATGAAAAGGCCAATCACAAGCAGCAATTTCTGATGCCATTTTGTTTTTGCTAACTCAAAATTTTACCAAACATTGATGATCTTGAAAAAAATGTTCAATCAGAAAAGTCGCATTAAAATAAGCTTTTTTTTCTTATTTATGTTACTTTTAATTTCTTATTATGTTTGAATCCCATGTTCCTTTTGTAATAAATATGTATATGGGAAACTTTAATTGCTTATATTTTGTATTTATAAAGCAATACTTATAATTAGCATGATTAGAAAAATATATCATCTTTTCAGGACATTAGATTAGGGGAGGTTAGAGTGTTTCATGCAATAATTAAGGTCTTGGCCTGCAGCACTCTGAAAAATCCTCATCCAGCCTGAAAATGAGAATATATTTATTTTCCTTGCTCTAAGCAAACCTTGACACTGAATACAGGGTGTCTGAAAAATAATGGTGGAATTTCAAAAACCAGTATGTAGAAAAATAACATGTATAATCAAAAAAGTAATATTTTAATTGAAAGTATACCACAAATAATTTTGAACATAGTGAATTCCCAAATGTGCACTGTTTGTGACCCTCCATACATACAGTCAGTTTTCCACTTCTCGCCATACACATTTCTTGACAGGTGGATTAGCAGGGTTGTCCAATTCTGTTGCGACCAAGAAACCCTGATTTGACACCCCTTGTCTTTTTTTCTATGGATCATGGATTTTTTCATTTTATAAAGAATTATGTTTATGTTAAAGACATTTAAGATCTGTATCATTTGTAACTCAATAAGAGAAGCAACTGAGCAAGTAACACGAGATATGCTGCAATGTGGATGGCATGAAATTGAATGTCAATTGGACATATGCAGGGCCATGAATAGTGCACATTATGTTCTAAACTATTTGAGGTACACTTTCAATTAAAATGTTACTTGAATATGTATATTATTTTCCTACATTTTTCTACATAATACCATTATTTTTCAGACAGTCTGTATTAGCACACCATGAGAGTCAACCATTTTTGCCAAATGGCATGATTAAACTAATGTGATAATAGTATACTGGAGCTAGTACTGATTTGAAAAATCTTGCCAGTAACATATCAACAGTTCAGATCTAGTTAGATTGTACCATTTAAGAAAAATTATCTCTGGTAAATTTTTAATTACTCTATTTTGCTTGAGTACAGTCTTTTTTAAAATATAATTTGATTAGCTGGAGGGGAGGTGGTTAGTTATGTGAATATTATTAAAGGTGTTACAAAAGGGCAAAATAAATTCTTAAAAGTTATGGCATTTCATAATAAAGTCTATATGAATAACGTTATTTGTGATTATAAAATTCTTAGTTTGAGATGACCATATATATATACTACAAACTGTGCCATTTTTCATTTTAAAAATCCAGCAATTTTAGACATTAAATGTAGTGCTACTCGACAATCTGGTCTTTTTTTTTGTAATTCCTAGAATAAAGAAAGAAATAGCTCAAAAGATCCAACATAGTAAACACATGATTACCTGTAGATATAGAATTCAACAATGATTCATCTGAAAAAAATTATTGCTGACGTGGCAGGAATCAAACCTGCAACTATCTAGATCAGTGGTTCTCAACCTTTTATGCTCCACGTACTCCCTTGGAAATGTGTATGTAACTGCATACCCCTTGTATAGATAGATAAAACTAGTTATAGCATAACAATGGGAATAAAATAAAACATATAGATACATAACATATATCTATCGACTTTTGAGCTCTCATGGTGTACCCAAAAATATTTTACTGCATACCCCATGTTGAGAACCCCTACTCTAGATACATGCCAGAGTGCTCTACCATAAAACCATGCATCCAACAGCAAATAATTCCAGGATAAGACCTATAAATCTTTCACTGAGATGTGGCATACCTTGTGCCATCTCTACTTCAGGAGAGGCAACTTTTTCTAATTGTTGCTAAATTTTTAATTCCTAGAATATTTAATTCCTTACCTATTGAAATTAGAAATGAATGCTGGTGTAGTGTTTTTAAATTGAAATTAAAAATGTTATTATTACTACTTCAAATATTAATGATTACTTTAAAGTTATGCAATATTTTTTGTTTGAAATGTAACCAAACACATTTTTGCCACTAAATACATCTGTATAAATTCAATTTGGCATTCTAAATAAGCAAATCGCCCAAAGATCTGCTAAAATGCAACTTTATTTTGTATGTACTCTTTTATTTTTCTAACTTTATTTTTCTTGTTTCTGCTTGCACATGCAAGTCTTTGTATTGTTATTTTGTTCTTATTAAATTCTATTCTATCTATACAGGCAGTCCCTCAAACAGCATGGGCTGCAGAAGTCCAACCAGACAGTGCACTTTCATTCTTCATAAACGTTTATTGTGAGCTACAGCTGTTGCACTTGGCCACTGCAGGCCAATTATAACAATCTTGTAATGAGCCATTTGACATTTTCCACCCATCACATTCTAGATCTTCCTCTTTTTCTGAAACCTTTTGGTACACTTTTCCTTGCTCTATTCATTAATCTGTAGTTCTGCATGTGGGTAACATGACCAAACCAACACAGTATCTTCCTATATAGGATGCTATTCATTGGTGATTGATTACCTTATCATCACTTACTTATGAACTTTACTTATATCATTGGTGATATCTAACCTTATCATCACTTACTTAATTAAACTATCCAATACCTAAAGTATGCAACATTTAGAATCAAAGGTATCAAGTTTCCTTTAATCTTGCTTGCAAAGAGTTTACATGTCACTACCACAACAAATATAAGAATGGGCTAAACTATTGTACAGCCTAATTTTAGAGCTCAGATGTATACACATATTTTTCTGCAACATACACAAATTCTTAAAGGTCCCTGCTGCAATGCCATATACCCTTATTTATCATGCATTACCAGTATCTGTAAAATAACTGAAATAATTGAAATAAGAAATATTTTCAAAAACACATTCATTAAAAAAAATTGGACACCATACACCTAACTAATTTTAATTCGATTGGATTGGATTGTTTTACCTCTGAGCGGCACTTTTTTGCACACCATGGGCTAAATGGCCAGGTCACATGGACCCCGAAGGCTCAGAGAAGGTTGGGGCAGGGGACCCACTGGAACAGCTGTTGGGAGACAGATGGTAGCCTCCCGTCAAGGCCATCCAGCGTGTTCTTTAACGTGCACAGGGTATGGCTCTCCCACACACGGGGCCACGGCTTAACGTCCCATCCGACGGACGGCGGCCTTTCCAAGCCCATCAGTGTCCCCTACTGACCGTGGGCAGGGAGGGGAATTTTGCGGAGATAAATCTCAACGCTGACCCAGCTGGGACTCGAACCTGGGAACTACAGATTATGAGCCTGGCGCGCTACTGACTGAGCCACCCCCACCCCACCAATTTTAATGTTAGCTTTCTCTTTGTTTATCACTAAACCTATCCTGTTATCAGTCTCATCAACATCATTTGCCAAAAGGGCCAAATCATCAGTATTAATCTAAGTCAGGTTTATTTTATATCTAATGATTATTTTTATCAACATTTTGGTGATCCTTTCTTAACTTTTGACAAGCAATATAGATAAGTAACAATAAAAACAGTAGTACATTAGGCTCCTAATCTGCAGTTCCCAGGTTTGAGTACCACCTTAGCCAGCATTGAGATTTATCTCTGCAGAAGTCTCCACCCTTGCCCTTGATCAATATAGGATGCTGATAGACTTGGAAAGGGTGTCATCCATCAGATAGGACCTTTAGCCATGGTCCCATGTGCAGGTGAGCCCTACACTGCACATTAAAGAACATGCTAGAGGCCTTGATGGGAGGCTACCATCTGTCTCCTAACAGCTGTCTAAGGGCTCCTCCCCTTCCCCCCACCTTCTCTGAGCTCTCAGGGACCTTGTGCCATTTAACCCATTGTGTGCAAAAAAAAGTGCCACTCAGAGGTAAAACAACTCAACCCATGTTTACCACTGCTGGCATATCTGGCAGACAACTGACAGTATTTTAATAACTTATGTGGTATTACAGTATATGATGGTGTTTTGGGAGTTTCTTATATAATAGCTAAGTAGAAGGCAGGGTTAATCCAGACAAATGATCTTTCTTTGTAACATAGATTCTTTTACCCAAGTGAAACTAAGTCTCAAAATTGTGGCTTGGCTAACATAATCTGGTTGTAACATATGATTTGTTGATAAATATATCTTATTTTATTGTTAAATATGTGTGTTATTTTATGTTTGAATAAAGTTTAGCATTCACTTGTAATTTTTACCATTGACCAGTTTTTTAAATTTTGTTGTTTTTTTATCAGTATCAATAAGGTGTATGAGAGAAGTTAGAATGGGCAAAAGTACAGATGTCCTTCGTAGTAAAGAAATTACTGGGAGCTATTCAGAAGATTGTGCTTTCTCTATAATTTATAATGATAGTTTTGAGTCACTAGATCTGATTGCTTCTACTCCAGATGAGGCCAACATTTGGGTTACAGGACTAAATGTACTAATTGGAGCTTCCAGATGTAAGACTTATTCGCAATCCTTATATTTACTTAAAAGTTCAGTAATCAAATACAATGTTTAGTGTTTTTTAATTTAATGTTTTAGTTGAAATTTAAATTTTCAAATCAGAAGAACTTTGTTTTATGTACTTACTTGTGTTTCTTTAGTCACTTTTTTGGGTAACTTTTAGGTATCATGTATTTAATGACACAAGTAGGAAGGAACAGAGAGCTCATGACCTATCTTGCCAATGAAAATTAAACCCCAATGTTAAAACTGCATTAGAAAGTGCTCTCATCAACATCAGATTATGCAAACTAACAAAGAGTAAAATTTCAAAACCATTGCTAGTAGTACACTATTATTTTTGAGCCTAGTAAAATTAAATATGTAATGTTACATGTACAAGGATTTAATACTCTGTTATGCAGTAAAACAAGTAAAAACTAAAAAAAGGTAGTTCATTAAAGATTACTGACTTCAGGGTCTGCCTCCCTTGCATTGCTGGCCAGTGGCATAACTACCATAGAACAAAGGAGCTCTGCTGGTCCAGTCTCTGAGCCTCAGGGCTTGGTCTGTACATCTGTAATATATACTCAGTGGTCATTAAATTATGAACACTTCACCCCATGTTTTGTCAATGGGAAGTTAATTTCAAAGATATATAACTTCTGAAATAAGTGTTTTATGAAAAAATGTGGCTGAGGATAATTGAAAGATCTCAGTCAATTTTTTTTAAGGAAGAAGGTACCCTACACAAAGGACAGAGATAACCTAGAAGCTCTATTGGCTTGTCGTGGTTTTTCTTACAATATGTGTAAAGAAGAAAGTTTGTTTGTGTGTCCACTTATGCACTCATCATCATCATCATCCTCAAGCAGCCATGGGCTACGGAGGTCCAACCAGACCACGCAGTTTAATTCTCCAAGCATACCTGTCCTGAGCTACATCTGCTGCATCTGGCCACTGCACACCAATTCTAACAAGGTCCTGTTTGACATTGTCTGCCCACCGCACCCTAGGTCTCCCCCTCCTTCTGAGGCCTCTAGGCACACTGTTCATAACCCTATTCGCCAATCTATAATTATCCATACGGGCAACATGGCCAAACCAGCGGAGTCTCTCTCTGCACAATATGCTGCTTAAAGGAGGTTGCAGACTCCTTTGCCTAACCTCATCATTAGTTACAAAGTTAAACCACCTAATACCCAAGATACTGCGTAAGCATCTAGAATCAAAAGCATCTAGTTTCCTGTTATCTTGTTTACAAAGTGTCCACGTTTCACTACCATAACTAACCCTAGAAAGAACCAAACTATTATACAGTCTAATTTTAGTCTTTAGGTGTATACGCCTATTTCTCCACAATCTCCATAGATTCTTAAAAGTCCCGGCAGCAATACCTATTCGTCTGTTAATCTCATGCCGCACATCACCAGTATCAGTTACATAGCTCCCAAGGTAATTAAACTGTGACACCTGCTCAAGACTGCAACCATTCAGATTAACTGAATCACAACCTGCCTAACCAATTTTCATCACTTTAGTTTTCTCTCTGTTTATAACCAAACCTACTCTACTACCAGTCTCATCAACAACTCGAATGAAAGAGTTCATCTCATCAACATCATTTGCCAAAAGGGCTAAATCATCAGCATAATCTAAATCAGAAATTTTCATATCTCCAGCCCAGTTAAGGCCAAAATCTTTCCCTTGAAGTGAATTTCGCATAATATAATCAACAACCAAACTAAAGAGAAAAGGAGACAAAATACACCCTTGTCGAACACCAGACGTAATGCTAAACCAATTGCTACAAGCCTTACCAACTCTCACACACGACTCAGTGTTATTATAGAGAGCTTTCATTATGTTAACTAACTTGTCTGGTATACCATATGATCTCACAATCAACCACAAATTATGACGATCAACAGAGTCAAAAGCCTTTTTGAAATCAACAAAGCTAGCAACCAAAGGTTTCTGAAACTCTAAACATTTCTCAAGAATCTGCCTAAGTGAAAATATCTGATCTACACATCCCCTACCACTTCTGAATCCACATTGCTCATCACGCAATTGCCTGTCAACCAGATTCTTAATTCTATTAAGCACAATCATGGAAAGAACTTTACCTGGAACAGAGAGTAGGCTGATACCCCTATAGTTATCACAAGAACTGCAATCACGTTTTTTCAAGATAGGGATAATAATAGCTCTGGTAAAATCTTTAGGAACCATACCTTTATCATAAAAGTTATTCAAAATTTCAGTCATCCAAGTGGTAACCAAAACATTCCCAGCTCTGAGCATTTCTGTAGTAATTTCATCTACCCCTGGGGATTTCTGAAGTTTAAGTTTAGAGATAGCCAAACTAACTTCAGATTGTGTTATAGGGGAAACATTAAAGCTGCCAATGCATCTATCGTCATTACAAACAATGGGAGTAGAACTAACCACATTGTTTAGAACATCACTGAAATGCTCAGCCCACCTAGCCATGACAGAATCCTCACCTTCTATAACTTTACCTTGTTTATCCTTCAATCCCTGTATGCCTGTCCGTTTTCTACCACATAAAACATTAACTATCTGGTACAGCTCTCTGCTGTTGTGCTGCCTAACTGCTTCCTCAGCTTTGTCAGCCAAGCTATCAAGCCAAAGATTTTTATCAGTAGCTAACTGATCCTTTACACGTTTATTAAGCTCTCTGTAATCTTTTCTATTAGGACTAGTAGGGTACTGATTAAGGACATTCCTGCAGTTCCTTCTTTCTGAAATAAGCTCAAGTGCCTTATCACTTAAATAATTCTGTCTCCTCTGCTCCTTTTTTCCTAAAAGAGTACTGTTAGTTTCCAAAAAAGCCTGTTTAAAATGGCCCCATTCTTCCTCAACTTCAGTATTAAGCAAACCATGACTGTCATAATGACTAAGTAACCTATCATGGTAAGCTTTAGCTATAACTCAGCCCCCAAAAAAAGCTAGAGGCACCAAATTTTGCATGAACGTCCCCTTCACCCAGGAGAAGAGTATAGCCTATGTGCAAACACATTGCAGTTAACCCAAAACTGGAGTAGGCAGTTTTAAATTTCTCAAAATCCCCATAGTCTTAACATTAGTAATTATAAACCTATATCTCTCATAGACTCAGCATTGGCAGTTATTCAGAATCACATGGGAAGTGACATCTGCTGCAACTTTAGAGAGTTTGAGACTTTCCCTAAAAAGGAGGAAAATAATACAAGGAAAGAGGGAAGGTAATGAGTATTATGTCAAATGAAGCTACTGGCATGGGTTTTGCCATCTCATCATCATCATCCTCAAGCAGCCATGGGCTACGGAGGTCCAAGCAGACTGCACAATTTAGTTCTCCACGCATATCTATCCTGAGTTATATCTGCTTCATCTTGCCACTGTTCTAATAAGGTCCTGTTTGACACTGTCTGCCCACCGCATCCTAGGTCTCCCCCTCTTTTTGAGACATTTAGGCACACTGTTCATAACCCTATTCGCTATCTATAATTATCCATACAGGATACTTACAAAGTTTAACCACCTAATGCCCAAGACACTGCATAAGCATCTAGAATCAAAAGCATCAAGTTTCTTGTCATCTTGTTTACAAAGTGTCAAGTTTCACTACCATAACTAACCTTAAAAATAAGGTTCAACACAGCTTATAAGATAAAACTTAGTATATTCACGATAAAAGTTGTACAAGTTTGTCTAAAATTACTTATTCTCAAACATGAGTGCAGATGCTCTTACAAATTATTGTTGTAATTACTATATTACAATCACCTATGATCCAAACAATTATCAATCAGTCTAAATGCTACCTTATAATCACATAAAGTAAACTAGGTTAATTGACACGATAGTAATATTTATCAATGATCATTGCTTGTACATCTACTTGTTTAGGTGTTTTAGTTGTTTAGAGTGACACGTCAATGTCTTCCACAATTTTTGTGAACAATCTTATGATGTTCAGGAGTACGGTCAGGATGTCTTTTACAAGAAACCAGTCCATTTCACAAGTGCGTGCATTTGGAGATGTCATTTCTTCACAATATCACATGGGTATCAGGAGGAACTAACCTAGAAAGAACCAAACTATTATACAGTCTAATTTTAGTCTTTAGGTGTATACGCCTATTTCTCCATACTCTCCATAGATTCCTAAAAGTCCCAGAGGGAATCCTTATTTGCCTGTTAATCTCATGCGCACATCACCAGTATCTGTTACATAATTCCCAAGATAATTAAACTAAGACACTTTCTCAAGGGTGCAACCATTCAGAGCAACTGAAGCACCAACTACCTGACCATTTTTCATCACTATAGTTTTCTCTCTGTTTATCACCAAACCAACTCTATTACCTATCTCATCAACAGCCCTAATGAAAGAATTCATCTCATCAACATCATTAGCCAACAAGGCCAAATCATGAGCATAATCTAAATCAGAAATTTTAATATCTCTAGACCATTTAAGGCCAAAATCTTTCCCTTGCAAAAAACTTCGCATAACATTATTAATAACCAAACTAATAGAAAAAGAGACAAAATGCAGCTTTGTCGAACACCAGAAACAATGCTGAACCAATTGTTACAAGCCTTACTAACTCTCACACACGACTCAGTGTTATTATAGAGAGCTTTCATTATGTTAACTAACTTGTCTGGTATGCCATACGATCTCACAATCAACCACAAATTATGCCAATCAGTAGAGTCGAAAGCCTTGCTGAAATCAAAAAAGCTAGCAATCAAAGGTTTCTGAAACTCTAAACATTTCTCTAGAATCTGCCTGAGTGAAAATATCTTACCTACACATCCCCTATGACATCTGAATTCACATTGCTCATCATGCAATTGCCTGTCAACCAGATTCTTAATTCTATTAAGCACAATCATGCAAAGAACTTTACCTGGAACAGAAAGTAGGCTGATACTCATATTGTTATCACAAGGACTGCAATCACCTTTATTAAAAATAAGGATAATAATAGCTCTGGTAAAATCCTTAGGAACAATGCCTTTATCATAAAATATTTTCAAAATTTCAGTCAACCAAGTGGTAAAAGAAACATTCCTAGCTCTAAGCATTTCCACAGTTACTTCATCTATCCTTGGGGCTTTATGCAGTTTAAGTTTAGAAATAGCCAACATAACTTCAGACTGTGTTATAGGGCCAACATTAAAGCCAGTAATGCATCTATCATCATTAAAACACAATGGGGGTAGAACTAACCACATTGTTTAGAACATCACTGAAATGCTCAGCCCACCTAACCATGACAGAATCCTCACTTTCTAGAACCTTACCTTGTTTATCCCACAATCCCTATAAACCTGTCCGTTTTCTGTCACACAAAACATTAACTATCTGGTACAGCCCTTTGCTGTTGTGCTGTCTAACTGCTTCTTCAGCCTTGTCAGCTAAGCCATCAAGCCAAAGATTCTTATCAGCAGCTAACTGATCCTTTACACATTTATTAAGCTCTCTATAATGCTTTCTATTAGGACTAGTAGGGTATTGATTAAGGACATTCCTGCAGTTATTTCTTTCTGAAATAAGCTCAAGTGCCTTATCACTCCGATAATTCTGTCTCTTCTGCTCCTTTTTTTCCTAAAAGAGTACTGTTAGTTTCCAAAAAAGCTTGTTTAAAATGGTCCAATTCTTCCTCAATTTCAGTGTTAAGCAAACCATGACTGTCATAATGACTAAGTAACCAATCATGGTAAGCTTTGGCTATAACTGGGTCTTTCAGAGCTTGAGTATTAAAGGTAAATTTTTTAACCCTAGCACAACACTTTTTAAGTTTAAGTTGCAAGACACTTTTAACAAGGTAATGGTCAGATCCAATTTCAGCTTGTCTATATGACCTGGTAATCCTAACTGAACTAGCCCACTTTTCTGTTAATATATAATATATTGAAGAGAAAAATACATATATTGAAGAGAAAAATATAGAATGATTTAATAGAAATCATTTATAAAACATAATTTTTGGAAAATGTAAAAAAAAATTAATCCTTGACTTTAGGCTTCTTTTTTTTTCAGCTCCAGATACATTTGATGAAAGGCAAAAAATGAGAGAAAAGTATCCTTTAAAGTCTAATAATGAAAATGATAGATTAAGAAAGTGTAAGCAATTGTTTACAAGTATATATGAAAACTGCATTCTCAAATTTGTAGCCATAAAGTTGAAAAAATTATGAAAATATTAATGCACCATACTTTATCTCTAAAGGTTTTTCACCACATCTTTTTATTCTGGTTAAGGTTTTTATCTTTGCTTAAGAATTTTAGATTTGTTTTACAAATAGAAATGTATTGCATTTTAAGAGATTTAAAAAAAGAGATGAATATCAAAAGTATTTCCCTGTTGCATCCTTCAATGCCACTCTGACAAGTAGCTGTTATTGAAAACTGTTCACCCAAAATTATTATATAAAACACAAGTTAGTAACTGGAAAAAAACTTCCTTGTTAAGTTTCATTCAGAAACTACAATATGATCTAGTCAACAGGCAGTTTATATGATAATAGAATTTCTCAGACATACACCTGGTAGCAGTTTGTTAGAATAATATAGAAGAAAAATTGTCATTAGCTGGGTGGAATCTAAACCTATGACCTCTTGATAACATGTCAGATGCTCTGACCACTGAGCTACAGGCTACCGAACAATCATCCTCTATTAGTAGCTTTAAGCATAAAAAATTTAATAATTCACGATAATTGCTGTTACGTTTAAACTCATTTAAAAGTTATCGTATCGCAAGCATTGAGGAGTGGAAGATCTTATACAACATGAGTTGCACTTATTATGAACTACAATCTATTAATTGCTCAATATCAGCTCCTTAACAGATATCTATATTTACCACTTAACCATACATATATATATCTTTATATACTAAGTCAAAGTATAATAGACTAATTAGCAAAGCAAAACTATTTACCAGTATTTGAAGGCTGGTACATCTGCTGTAAGATGTCTCATCATGAGATTAGTTGGTGTCAATTGATGTCACAGTATATAGCCGATGTTGTTAACAAATTCTTAGCAACCAGTCCTTTGGAAACACACAGGTATAATGATGTTAACTTGAAATTGTAGTTGCATGCAGTTAACTCTAGTTCAGCACAATGTTGATTATGTATTGCATTCTCAATATATTAACTTTACTCCATAAAGTTGTTGTTACTAGCATTTTGTCCATTGCTGTATATTATATAGGAGGTTTCCTACTGCCACCTTTGCGAATGTTTGGCTTTTACAACAGTTCATTTGGGTAATGCTTAAATCATTTTATACAATACATCTAGTTCGTAGATGTTAAGTTCAGCTGAATATTTTTAACATGCATTATATATTCATGATGTTATATTTCTTTATCACCGATGTTTATACTTTTACGCAGTAACTGGTACATACTCCTGTAGACATCACTGTTGCACTTTCCTCTAATCTTAAGACTCAATTTTTACTGATAAACATTTAAAATCATGAAAATAGGCAGACTTACATTACTGTTAAAATACCATTAAAACAGAGTCATGCCAGCGCCCAGATGTTATTGGAGCAACGTGTTTAACTGTCTCTCTGACTCACAGCGTCCTCAGGCTCTGTGCTTTTAAACGAGTTTAAATGTAACAGCAATTATCGTGAATTATTAATTTTTTTTTCATGTTAGCTGTGTTATTTCTAATTTAAAAAGCTTTAAGCATTATACCATAGAATAGTCATTGGAAATATAGTTGACTGTAATTGAAGACTGGTCCAGATGACACTTCTAGTGTAGTGCACATAGCCAGCCCACATCAAGCATCAAATGGCATTGTATTTTTATTTTTTAAGCCAAAACTCTAATAATTGAGCGTAAGCATTGTTGTTGCAATAATAGAATTTCTCGGATATACACCTGATAGTAGTTTGTTGGAATAATATAGAGGAAAAATTGTCATTAGCTGGTTGGATCTGAACCCACAACTTCTTGATAACATGTCAGGTACTCTGACCACTGAGCTACTGGCTGCCGAACAATCATCCTCTATATGTCAGTGGTCAGAGCATCTAATATGTTATCAGGAGGTCGTGGGTTCAGATGCCACCTAGCTAATGACAATTTTACCTCTATATTATTCTAACAAACTGCTACCAAGTGTATATCTGAGAAATTCTACTATTGTAACAACAATGCTTGCGCTCAATTTTGGCATGTTGGCTAAAAAATAAAAATATCATGCCATTTGATGCTTGATGTGGGTTGGCCATATGCACTAAACTGGAAGGTGCCATCTGGACCAGATCTTCAATTACCATCAACTACATTTCCAATGACCATGCTGTAGTATGGTGCTTAAAGCCACTAATAGAGGATGATTGTGTGGCAGCTGGTAGCTCAGTGGTCAGAGCACCTGGCATGTTATCAGGAGGTCTTGGGTTCAGATCCTACCTAACTAATGACAATTTTTCCTTTATATTCTAAGGCAGTTTATGCTTGTTATTGCACAATGTACTATTTTTTATGGCAATGTCTTTTCTTGTGTAACACAAATTTCAGAAAGGGTATATGTCCATAATGCCAGTAAAAATTAGAAATTAATTCAATGTATTGCATTTAATGCAAAGAATGTTGGCATTTATAAATAATTAAGTTTAAGCTTAAACATTTAAATTTTACCACATTTTAAACTATAGTCCGATGGAATAGAATGTTCTTGGTGTAATTTCCTGTACATGAAACTGGAGTTTCTAAGTGATATTATCTGACAATTAGGAAAGCCTAAATTCCATTTGGTGTATCAAATGTCTGGTGACCCATGAACTTAGGAAAAGATTCCTTGAAGTTCAGTGGTTTATGTCCCACATTACAGTTCTCTATAACAATACCTTGACCTTTGTTCCATTAAACCAAGTTGTAACTGACCCTCTGCAAGTTTGTCCTGTAATAAATATACTTGCAAAAGGTAAAATTTTAAACCTGTGAAAATATAATGTTAATGCAGTCTTGGTATCATAATGAATTTCTTAGTCTTCAAATTACATTCTTTTTGTTTTTTGTAATTCTTACATTCATTGTTAGACCTCTAAATATTTACTAATAAATTACCACTTTGAAATCGATTCAACTTTTAGAGAAAAAATTGTCTTGAGCTAAGTGGGATACGAACTCATGACCTCCTGATAACATGTCAGGTGGTCTGGACCACTGAGCTACCGGCCGCCGATCAAGATCACTAATTAACATTATGAACATTTCATTATATCATCATTATTTATCATCAGTATATTTGTAAGACATTCTTTCCATCTATAAGGCAAATAGAAAGCACTTGTCACTAGATTGCCTGAATAGCACTTATGTGTGACATAATGGAATGTTCATGGCATTAATTAGAGGAGATTTTGATCAGTGGCTGGTAGCTCAGTGGTCCAGAGCACCAGACATGTTATCAGGAGGTCGTGGGTTTGTATCCCACCCAGCTCAAGACAATTTTTCCTCTAAAAGTTGAATCAACTTCAAAGTGGTAATTTATTAGTAAATGCTAAATAAGTTCAGTTTCTTTCATTATTTATCTCTAAATATTTTAAAACAAGTATGTAGAAATTTAGTTTTATAATTCTTGAAATTGAAGTAGTATTGGACAAGATAAACTTTATTAGTGTCAACTGTTTTAACTGTTATCTAATTACCAATATTTTGTTCCTGTAAATTTGTTTCAAATTATGAATATTTTGCATTTCCTTTAACTCCCCAAGATGGTTGCGTGATGTATTTGATCAAGCTGATATTGATCAAAAAGGACTTCTAAGTGAATGTGAAACAATTTCTCTTATGAAGAAGCTTAATAATCAGTTGAGTACAGTTCGTCTGCACCAAAAAATTATGGTTAGTAAAGTAAAAAATTAAAGAAACATTTCAATTTAAAATGTTAAACAGTTCTTCAATGTTACGTTATTTGCACATTTTTGTCAAAATTTTCATTATAAACAATATTTAGCATAATTATATTGGCAATATTCATTTATTTTGTTGATAACAGTACTCATGTCAAGATTTAGAAAAGAAAATGCAGAGGGAGGGAAATCCATTGCAGTATATCATTTTCATTTCCATTTTGGAGAACTTTTAAAACATTTTCTGAAAAAGTAATAAGTAAGAATTTAAGTAGTAAGTAAGTAAACCATAACTTACCATGATGCAACCTTAAATTAAATTTAAAGAAACAGAAAAAAAAAAAGGAAAATATATAGATGTTTCAACATAGAAACATAGGCAACTTGAAGAACAAAGAGATTCTTAAGAACTACCAAGAAGAAATTGAGGAAGGTATCAGAGCAAGGAGACTTAAAGAACAAAGAGATTCTTAAGAACTACCAAAGAGAAATTGAGGAAGGGATCAGAGTAAGAGGAACAGAGCAAAGAAGAAATTGAGGAAGGGATCAGAGCATAAAACATAGAAACTGATATCTGAACTAAATGGGAAAATATGAAAAATCTGATAAATAGTACAGCTGAAAATACCATAGGATACAAAAGAAATGAAAAGAAAAAAACTGTAGATGAATGACACTATTTTTAATTTTATGGAAGAAAGGAAGTAATATAAAGGAAGGGATCAAGACAAATTCAGAGAGACCAATAAAAGTGTACAAAAAGAGATAAAGTAGGCTAAGGAGGAGTGCTTAATGAAAAATGCATGGAAATGAAACGCCTCCACTCCTCGCACAACTCAAAAGAAATGCACAAAAAAAAATCAGAGAACTTACCCTCAGAGAAACACATGCATTGAGAATAAACAGGGCAAAGTTACTACAGACAAAGAAGAAATAGAACAAATTTGTACAGAATATGTAAGGGAATGGTATGATGACAATAGAGATTATATAGAACCAGTGATAGAAATAGAAGGTCCAACAATCTTAGAGGATGAGGTGAAATATGCACTATCAACAATGAAAACAGAGAAAGCCACAGGCCCAGATGTTATACAAGGCGAACTCATCAAGAATAGGATATAATGGCATCAAGGAAATAACTAAAATACTAAATGAAATACACATAGCAGGAACAGCTCCAATTGAAATGAACAGATCTATAACTAACTCAATCCCAAAGAAGTCTAATACAACAAAGACCGATGAACACAAAACAATAAGTGAAGTATTCAGTAGTCCATATCACCACTTTAACCAATCACAGTAAGTTTAACCAAGCATGTAACTAAACTGCTCCTAAAGATAATACACAAAAAAATATATAAAAAAGCAGAAAACCAAATAAGCTCAACACAATATGGATTTAGAACTGGCCTGGACACAAGAGAAGCAATATTTTCACTTACCCAGATATCAGAAAAAGCAATTAAACTGAACACCCCCATACTTGTGCTTCCAAGACTATGAGAAAGCCTTTGACAGATTAAAACATGATCGACTGATGGAAGTCCT
Source organism: Ryuthela nishihirai (assembly GCA_038380435.1). NCBI lineage: Eukaryota > Metazoa > Arthropoda > Arachnida > Araneae > Heptathelidae > Ryuthela > Ryuthela nishihirai. The sequence continues at coordinate 63,113,877 of JAWZYU010000019.1, read as the reverse complement.
ACATGAAATTGGTTTAGATATTAGAGACATAAGAATTATCAAGGATGTCTACTGGAACCAAGAAACCAAAATTAGGGTTGGGCAAGAAAAAAAACAGAATGGATTAAAATCTAATAGATATGCTTGATATAGAAGGGGAGAAAATGGGACTGAATATATAAACACAAAGACAAAATCAATGTGCATCAACAGAAAGAAATTAACAGTAAATATCACATGCAAGAATAAAAACCTTGATCAAGTTAACGAGTTCCGTTATTTGGGAAGATATATTTACACTGATAATGACCAAATTAAAGAAATACCAATTCAATCACATGAGAAAAATTCTGTGTGAAAGAAATTTAAACCTCCAGTTGAGAATTAGAATTTTAAAATGTTACATTTGGTCTGTCCTCCCATCGTACTGTATGGGTGTAAGACCTGGACTTTCTAAAGAAGAAATCAAAAGACAATTTGGAGTCATTTGAGATGTGGTGCCTACTTTTTTTACCATTTGAGATGTGTAAAGAGAAGGAAACTGGGAAAAATGTGACATTCCACAACTCATCTTTGAGGACAAATTGGAGAGCAAACGGACACAAGGAAGAAGAAGAAAGGATTGGATGTATGACCTTTGTAAGTGGACAGGCTTGGACACAGAGGACATAATCCATGATGCAAGAAACAGAGAATTATGGTATTTGTTGGCCACCAACCTCCCAATCAGAGACAGCGTTTAAAGAAGAAGTAAAGTAATATATTTGATCTACAACACTCAGTACATAAGACAGAATACCATATAGTGATATTTACAAAACGTATTTGATACAAAAAAATTTCCAGTATGCATAAATTTAGTAATTTTTTTCCTCCATTACCCTTGCTAGCATTTTCGGGCAGGGGGTTAAGGCTTCTTCTCCCCTCTATTTCTGGGCCTTGTACCAACTTGGTACAAGTTCTCATTGTACTTTCTATCGCATTTCAAATAACCTGCTCAGTAAGATCTTGATATAAATGCCTAATGATTTGAATTTTAATTGCAATATTTCTTGATATATTCACAGAAGACAGCAAAAACAGCTAAAAGATTTTAAATATCCCATCATTTAGCAATTCAGATAAGAAGTAAGATAATAAGAGCAAATGTACAACATTGCTTTAGGAATGGTGATATGGACTACTGAATAGCTTCATTTTGCAGTGTGGAACAAAAACAATATAATAAGATAATATCATGTGATTGATTATTAGGGTGATAGGTAGTTGTTTTACCTTTCAGGTCATATGGATATACATAAAGTCTAAAACATCTGAAAAAAATTATTGCTGACATGGCGGGAACTGAACCCTCAACTCTCCAGTCTCCTGACGTGGCAGGGTTCAGCTCCTGCCACGTCAACGATGATTTTTTTCAGATGTTTTAACTATTGTTGAAGTCTTATTTCTACAGGTAATCTTTGAATTTACTAGGGATGGATACATAGTCTTTTATTATTATAATTTCATACTAGATAATTGGTTACTGCTGTGTATCGAATTTTTTTATAATGCATTTTATGGTACCTGGCCACTTCATTTTGATATGGACTCTCTTGAATAAATTCACTGGTTTACGTAAATTAAGGAAAACTTAGAAAAATTGTGATAAACAAAAAACTATATGAAGGATTTTAATGAAATTTGATGGAAACATGAATTACAATGCTAGTTTCAGAATGGCATATAATATTTTACACTAGAAATATTTTTTGTCAAAAAATAACATTTACAGTAACTTGTTTCCATTTTTGAATTGGTATATCTATTAATTCTATGCACAGTAGAAGCTGATACAGTCCAAAAATGGGGTATCAGAATGCAGTGGGCAAAGTTCTTTAATAAGGAGTTTGGTCACCCATTACAGCAATGCAGGCATGACAGCGATGTTCCCTGTGTTTATGATGTTGTGAATCAGCTCAGTAGGGAGTAACAACCACTGTTCCTTTAAAGCAGTAATAAGTTCCCCCTTTGTTTCAGGTGGTGGTTTGAGGGCAGCAACACGTCTCCCTAGAACATTCCGCACATGCTCAATCAAATTTAAGTCAGGAGATCGAACTGGCCACTCCATACACATAATGGTCTCCTCTTGAAGGTACTGTTCCACTAGTTGAGCTCTGTCTGGACGAGTGTTATCGTCTTGTAAGATGAACGTTTCACCTATTGCACCAGTATAAAGACATACATAAGGATCCAGGATGTCATCTCTGAACCTTTGAGCATTGAGGTTCCCACTTGTCAACACATAGAGGTCTGTGCATGCACAGGAAATGACACCCCAAACACACATGCTACCTCCACAACTGTCTCTTTGATGGATGTTACTGGGATGATAGCAGGCACCTCGTTCTCTCCATAGCAAACAATATCCAGAATCACTCTGCAATTAATATCTGGATTCATCTGTGAAGCGTATGGACCTCCATTGCTCTTCTGTCCAGTTAACATGCGTGCCCAATTCAACCTCTCTCCTGTGATGTGAGTGAAGGTATGCAAGTTATTGGCCTTCTAGTGTACAGACCTCCCTCATGAAGCTTTCTATGCACAGTAGAAGCTGATACAACCCTCCCAGTAGCTGCTGCAAGAGAGGATCGTAGCTGAGAGGGAGTAGATGACCTGCTCCTTCATGCTGTTAATCTCGGATATCGGTCTTGTATAGTGGTTGTAACTCTAGCCCTTTCTTGGCTAAACCTCTGAGACACGGAATCCGTGCTAAAAAATTGATTCCACAGTCTCTGGACCACAGACAAAATATTATTTCGAATTTCTTTACTCATTTTTACAACACAAAATAACAATCCACTCCAAAACACTTGTTTTTATGCCGCTATCCGATTATGCAAATTGATGCAACCTAGATAATTTGCATATGATATGCTCATGTGGCATTACTTTACTGGTTGCATGAACAAGTTTGGTGAGGATTGCACAATTTTATTTTGGCAAATTATCGCGATTTTTCTCATTTTTCCTTAAATTATGGAAACCAGTGTACACTGTGCTTTTACAGTAAAATAAGAGTTTTAAATTAAACTTTAATGTTGATTGCACTATGTTTTATTATATTTTGAGGGAAATTAAAGGAAATAGATTTCATGGAACAATTTTTAATATTCTTATCCTATTATAATTGTCATTCTTGTTATTAAAAGTAAAAGTTGTTATAAAAAACATTGGCATTTGAAATCCCAACTACTCAGAAAAGAAATAGTCACAAACAGTAATCGTTGTTCACAAAATATCCACTAAAAATAAAAGAATCAGCAGGGGAAAAGGCCATTTTTGAATTTACCATTTTCTCTTTAAATGGAATTCCTGAATTTATGTTACTTATGAAAATTTCTTCTTCACAAAGCTTCAATTTTTTTTTTACCACTAGTGGATTCTGGAAATAGTGGCTCAAAAAGTGAGAGAATTAGCACATAGTTATAATCCTCCCACTATTTGAAAAGCAATATCTCTAAATCTAACTCAGGTAGAAAGACGAAATTAGTTTCATTTTGAAGCACTTTTCTCTACTTTTAAAATGATTTATTTCATTAAGATTTATGGTATTTAAACTCTCTGAAATATTGACCTCAAAATTTGATCTTGAATATCACAAAAAGCAGCATTTGAAATTTTAGATTTCTTTAAAAAAAAGTTATATGTTAAAGCATATTCATCAGAATACCAGAAAAGGCATTCTTGCTTTTTCATCATCATCACCACCACCCTCAAGCAGCCATGGGCTATGGAGTCACCACCACATTTTTTCCTTTTTATGATATATTGGTTATTTTAATAGACTCTTGATAAACAACAATAAAGATTTTACTTTATTGTTGTTTTGTATTCTCTATCTTTAACTCAAATCTTCTACACCTCAGTCGATTTTATTTTGTATTTATATACCTATTCATCTATTATTTGTACATTCATTTTTGCCATTTTACACTTTTTCATTGTTGTTGCCTTTTATTCCTTTAACATGTGCTTTTAACTTTGTGGATTATACTTTTACACTCATTTTTATCTTGTTTTGGCATTATGGCCTGGCATGCCGATACCTTATAAAACTGCAACTGACCAAATGCATTTAATTGTGTGCTAAAATTTCTCTGTACAGGTAGTTTTTGATTTGCACAGTTAATGCATTTCTGAAAACCACCATGCAAATCAAATTCACACAAAATGAGAAAATATTTCCCACACAATATAACTTGAAATGTCCAGGCTAGGAGGAAGTATATTCCTGTATTAGCCAACCAACATATTTCTATTCAACTTGATGTAAATGCATATAATATAAAAAAAAAACAACGAAACATCTTAAGAGTACTTTAAAGAAATGCTTTAAAATATCCTTAATTACAAACATTTCATATTTGATCAGCATTCTCCAAAAATTTCTTACCAGTGTTAAATTGGATTCCCAAATACTCTGAGCTTGATTATGGATACTGAATTTGCTGCACTGATAGGCTTCTGTTGAGGGAATATCTTTCACTGCATTTCCTGTTTGTGGTTGACAACTCTAAATGAATAGATTCACAGGATAATTTTATCAGATGATGGATAATCCTGACCAGAGGCAATCACAGGTACGTAAACCCTTGCTTCTATAGTCATAGTCAAAACTACATTGGAGGAATTTTTCCAGTATAGATGGTTCAGCCTTTAGTAGTGGGGAAAGCAGTCTTTGCCTCATGCCTGTGATTAGGGGGCTGTTTGATATTGTTGGCACTTCCTCTCTCAATAAACAAGGTTTCTTTAAACATCCCACTAACCATTTTCTCTTCATGGGTTCTTGGAATATAAGGACTATGCACAGAGATTATTTCCATCTTGCAAGAGACCAGATGACAAATAAAGGTCAGATACTTAAAAATAATCTCAAATTTCTCTTTTCATGGAGGGAAGATGGAAAGCATCTCCAAGATGTAGATTTGCTCCTCAGCAGACACTGTTGGGATACTCTTCTAGGATATGCATGCATTAATGAAGGTTTCTTACTGCTAAATTTCAGACAAGCATTGATGACTTGAATGTTATCTGTTGTTATGCCCCCATTGAGAATGCTAATGAGGATGAGAATGATAGGTTTTATGGACAACTTCAGGATATTTTGAATTTTGTCAAGAAAAGAGATATTACCCTTGTTCTAGATGACTTCAATGCCAAAGTTGGTACTGACTCTGACCTTTGGGGAGGGGTGATAGGCCCTTTTGGTATTGGTAGCTGCAATAGCAATGGGCAACGTCTCCTACAGGTAAGTAAACTCAATGGATTCAGAATAACTAACACTTATTACAAACACCGTGACATACATAAGTACACATGGGTTTCACCCAATGGGCTGCGTAAGAATATGATTGATTATATATTAATTAACAGCAAATGGGCTAGTTCTGTTAGGAATACCAGGGCATATAGGGGAGCTGAAATTGGATCTGACATTACCTTGTTAAAAGTGTCTTGCAACTTAAACTTAAAAAGTGTTTTTCTGCTAAGGTTAAAAAAAGTTACCTTTAACACTGAAGCTCTGAAAAACCTAGTTATAGCTAAAGTTTACCATGACAGGTTTACTCAGTCATTATGACAGTCATGATTTGCTTACTACTGAAGTGAGGAAAAACGGGACCATTTTAAACAAGCTTTTCTTGAAACTAACAATACTCTTTTGGGGGGCGGGACTCAGTCGGTAGCGCGCCAGGCTCGTAATCTGTAGTTCCCAGGTTCGAGTCCCAGCTGGGTCAGCGTTGAGATTTATCTCCGCAAAATTCCCTGCCCTGCCCACGGTCAGTAGGGGACACCGATGGGCTTGGAAAGGCCGCCGTCCGTCGGATGGGACGTTAAGCCGTGGCCCCGTGTGCAGGAGAACCATACCCTGTGCACGTTAAAGAACACGCTGGATGGCCTTGACGGGAGGCTGTCATCTGTCTCCCAACAGCTGTTCCAGTGGGTCCCCTCCCCCAACCTTCTCTGAGCCTTCGGGGTCCTTGTGGCCTGGCCATTTAGCCCATGGTGTGCAAAAAAGTGCCGCTTAGAGGTAAAACAACCCAACCCATACTCTTTTGGGTAAAAAGGAGCAGAAGAGGCAAATTTTTTTCAGTGATAAGGTACTGGAGCTTATTTTTGAAAGGAAGAACTGCAGGAATATCTTTAATCAACACTCTACTACTCCTAACAGAAAGCATTGCAAATAGCTTAATGTGTAAAGGATCAGATAACAGCTAATAAGTATGTTTGGCTCGATAGCTTGACTGACAAAGCAGAGATAGCAGTTAGACAGAGTAACAGCAGAGAGCTGAACCAGATAATATTTTGTGTGGAAGAAACTGGCAGGTATAAAGAGGCTGAAGGATAAACATGGTAAGGTTATTGAAGATGATGATTCTGTTGTGGTTAGATGAACTGATCATTTTAGTGATGTTCTAGACAATGTGGTTGGTTCTACTCCCATTGTTTGTAATGATGATAGATGCATTAGTGGCTTTAATATTAGTCCTTTATCACAGTCTGAAGTTATTTTGACTATTTCTAAACTTAAACTACCTGAATCCCCAGGGGTAGATTAAATTACTACTGAAATGCTTAGAGCTGGGAATGTTTCTGTTATCACATGGCTGATGGAAATTTTGAATATCATTTATGATAAAGGTATTGTTCCTAAGGATTCTACCAGAGCTATTATTATTATCCCTATTTTTAAAAAAAAGATGATTGCAGTTCTCATGATAGCTATAGGGGTATCAGCCTACTTTCTGTTTCAGGTGAAGTTCCTTTCATGGTTGTACTTAATAGAATTAAGAATCTGGTTGATGGACAATTGCATGATGAGCAGTGTGAACTCAGAAGTGATAGGGGATGTTTAAATCAGATTTTTTTCACTTATATTCTTGGGAAATGTTTAGAGTTTCAGAAACCTGTGGTTACTAGCTTTGTAGATTTCGAAAAGTGTTTGACTCTGTTGACCATCGTAATTTATGGTTGATAATGAGATCTTATGGCATACTAGACAAGTTAGTTAACATATTGAAAGCTCTGTAAATAACACTGATTCATGTGTGAGAGTTAGTAAAGCTTGTAGCAATTGGTGCAGAATTGTCAGTGGAGTTGGAAATGGGTGCATTTTGTCTCCTTTTCTTTTAGCTTGGTTATTGATTATGTTATGCAAAATTCACTGTAAGTGAAAGATTTTTAGGTTTAAATGGTCCAGAGATCTGAAAATTTCTTATTTAAATTATTATGCTGATTATTTGACCCTTTTGGCAAATGATGCTGATGAAATGAACTCTTTCATTAGCACTGCTGATGAGATTGATATTAGAGTAGGCTTGGTGATAAACAGAGAGAGAAACTAAAGTGATGAAAATTGCTCAGGCAGACTGTGGTTCAGTTAATCTGAATGGGTCCACACTTGAGCAAGTGTCTCAGTTTAATTATCTTGGGAACTATATAACAGATACTGGCAATGTGCAGCATGATATAAATAGATGAATAGGGATTATTACTGGGACTTTTAAGAATCTATGAAGAGTGTGGAGAAATAAGTGTATACACTTAAGACTAAAATTAGACTATAATAATTTGGTTCTTTTTAGGGTTAGTTATGGTAGTGAAACTTGGGTGCTTTTTAAACAAGATAACAGGAAACTAGATGCTTAATCAGTATCTTGGGCATTAAGTGGTTCAACTTTGTAAGTAATGATGAGGTTAGGCAAAGGAGTCAGCAACCTCTTTTGAGTACATATTGTGCTGAGAGAGACAGTGAAGGCCTTAGAAAGAGGGGAAGACCTAGGATGCGGCGAGCAGACAATGTCAAACAGGTCCTTAGAATTGTCTACAATGGCCAGATGTAGCTCACGACAGATGTGCTTGGAGAACTAAATTGCACAATCTGATTGGACCTCTGTAGCCCATAGCTGCTTGAGGAGGATGAAATTTTTTGATATTATGTAACATTCTTTGAGCAAATTGAAAGTTTCTTATTTTGTTGGAGATGGTATACAGTTTTGAATTAATAAAATAAGATCAATTTTAAAATATAGACTTTTTTGAGAAAATTTCAGGATGGGATGAACTCGTGGCTTTTATTAGTTTATTAGTTAAGATTTTCATTTTTCACATATATCTTGTCAATTTCAAATGTTTTGTGCATTCAAAAGTGAACACTATTTTTGAGGTGATGAATTTTCAGTTCCCTTAAAAAGTTATTTTTGATTTGATGAGTTGTTTGGGTTGGGTTGTTTTACTTCTGAGTGGGGATTTTTTGCTCACAATGGGCTAAATGGCTAAGTCACAAAGACTCCAAAGGCTCAGAGATACTTGGGAGAAGAGGACCTGCTGGAACAGCTGTTGGGAGACAGATGGTGGCCTCCCTTCAAGGCTAGCCAGCATGTTCTTTAATGTGCATAGGGTATGGCTCTTCCACACATGGGGCCACGGCTTAATATCCCATCCGACAGATGGCAGCTTTTTTGAAGCCCATCGGTGTCCCCTAACGACTGAGGGCAAGGATTTTTTGAGGAGATAAATCTCAACTCTGGCCCAGCTGGGACTTGAATCTGGGAACTGCAGATTATGAGCTGGTGTTTTACTAACTAAGCAACCCCCACCTCTTTTGAAATGATGAACTTCTGATAATATTCCATTTCAAACATATTCCAATATCTTTATAAGATAATGTCATTCTATCCTTTCTGATGAAGGTCACATAAACTTCATTCTTCTGAAAAACCAAATTGAATGTGAAGGAGTTCTCTACACTTATGATATGCCATTTAAAAATACTTGCAAGATTGTAAAAGCTAAATATTTCAGCAATAATAAAGGCCACTTTTTTCATATTAATATTTGTGTCTCAAACTGCATTTTACATATCTCAAACTGCATTTTGTTTATAGGAATTTGAGCATGGTAAACTAGGTGAAGAAAGAGGAAGAATAGATAGTAGTGACTTTGTTAATATTTTTAAAGAAACCTCTACAAGACCAGAAATATACTTCCTTTTAGTAAGGTAAGTTGATAGAATTTGTCCTTAATTATTATTATTGAACAGCTGTTTCTTGTAAAGTATAAAGAAATATTTTATTAGCTATCTATCTTTGGTACATTGTCTTTAAAATTCAAAGGGTTAAACACAGTGTGCTGAATGAAATAAAGATTAAAATAACTCTTTAAACACTAGGAGCTGAACTAGTTGCTTATACAAGATTATTAGGCACTGGATTAGTTGCTTATACGAGATTATTAGGTGCTGGACTAGTTGTTTATACAATATATTTGAGACGACATTGCTACACATTTCTTGGAGTCTGCTTCAGCACGAAACCTTGCCTGATAGTGTGCTGAAGTGGGCAGCATGAAATGTATAGCAATGCCTAGTCACAAATATCTCGTAAGCAACTGGCTCAGCACATTAATAGGAGCTCAAAGTTTAGAATCCTCTGGCACCCATTGACTTATATCACAGAGGCAGAAAAGTTTTGATTAATAACACCACAGCATGAAAGAACTCAGTCCCCAGCATGGGAGAAGCAACAACACCTGACCTGTGAAAGCACCAGCTCCTGTGAAGAACAGCACAGAATCCGCGCTTTTCTTCCTTGTACATCTGAAGAGGCTGTCACAAGAACACAGGTATGACTAATTACCTAAACTTCTCCACAACAATATACGACCATCAGTTACTCCATTAGTTGTCAATGAGCTGATTGTTTTCAACACCAAGAGACTAGTCCAGCACCTACAATATTTATAGAGTTATTTTAATCTTTATTTGACATTAACTTTAATTTTGAATCATTCTTAATGTGCTTTACAACATCCCAGAGCTGTTTCTCTCACTGGCTATATTTCCACTATTCAATTTCTAGACCTGTTAATAGTTCACAAAAAAAAAAATGAGGAAAATTAAATATTCCACACTTCAATTTCTGATTAAAAATTTACAGATTTATGAGGCTGACAGTAAACTTTTAACTATAATTGTTATTGAATTATAAAAGGTAGCATATTAGTCTATAACTTTGTTTAATATATATAAAGAAGTAAGTTTGTTTGTCTGTCCACTTATACACTCGGCCGCCAGAAGAGATAGAGGCTTCAAACTTTGCATGAACATTCTCTTCACTTAGGGGAAGAATGTAGGCTATTTGTGAACTGCTGGGGTCAACCAAAATTTGGGTGGGTGGGTTTGATTTTCTCAAAATCCTCATAGACTTAGCATTAATGGTGAAAAGTTATTAAAAATAATTGTTTCCACCAATAAATTTGAAAAAAGGAATACATCAAGCTAAACTAATTTCTGATTTTGCATGATTAAACATTGAGATTGAAAGTTACCTAAAATAACTGTTGCCACAATAAATTTGAAATAATGAATGCATCAAACTAATTTCTGATTTTGCGTGATAAACGCGTTCAGTTTGTTGGGTCAAGATCACAGAGCATCTGTGGATATTGAAGTCATTCTAATTGAGCATGAGCAGAACACGAGATACTTTGTTGAAATGAAAGCTTCAAAACCTAAATTTGTATCGAAAGTTAAAATCAGTAATTGAATCAGTTAATCAGTATTTGAAAAATATGCAAAAGCTAATAAAAGTATATACAAATAATTAATAAATATTTTAAATATTATGTATTGTTTAATAATTTTTCAGTATCTTTGCATTTTTTTTAAGCACCTCAGATCATAGTTAATTTATTTTGCTATAAAGTTACATACACCTGGCAAATTGTATCTAAGGAACTTTGGTAGGTAAGAAATGATTTGAAAAGTTCAATTATCCAAGGGAGGAAATTCCAGTTTTTGGTTTAAAGACTTCTGACATGGGGAGGACTTATTATAAGGAGGATTATTATTTCTCCCCTAAAAGAGAAGGGGAAAATTTTAACCAGAGGGGAGGATTGTGTTTCCTCTGAGCGGCAATTTTTTGCAGACAATAGACTAAATGGCCTGGTCATAAGGACTCCAAAGGCTTAGAGAAGGTTAGGGGAGGGGGCCCATTGGAATAGCTATTGGGAGACAGATGGTAGCCTCCTATCAAGGCCATCCAGCATGTTCTTTAAAGTACACAGCGTATGGCTCTCCTATATACGGGGCTATATATTAACATCCCATCTGACAGACAGTGGCCTTTCCAAGCCCATTGGTGTCCCCTACTGAGTGCCATCTACTCTACATTTTGGAAAGTTTCAGACCCAAGCATTGCCAGGTAAATCTGCTGGTATATATATGTGTGTGTGTAGTTGAACAATCAGTCTATCCTACATACATATATAATCAAAACCTACAATCAATTGAAATTTCATGTATGATTTAGTGCTTTGATTTATCTTAAACATTTGATGAAATTCTTGAAAATCATCCTTTGCATTTCTTGGAATTAATGGGAGTGAAAGCTTATTGTCTGTGCTGAAGTTTCACCTCCCTCCGATTTTTTCATGGAAATTTACATTGATAACATCCTCTCAGAGCTCCCTATAAAATGATTGTCTGGGGATCTTTTTTTTTCGTCATAGAAGTGTTAATAGGAACTGAAGTTAAAAAAAAAAGAAAATTAACAATATCATGCTAAATAATATAGGATTTTAGTGTGCAAAATAGCATGATTAGTACCAAACAATGTTATTACATAAAAACAAAGTAAACATCTGTATCTAAATAAACTGCATTTTTATTAATTTCATTTATTTGTTTGAATCCATTAATTACAAAATATTTTGTTATCCTGTTAATGATAAATAGTAAGACTAGAAATAATTGAGAATGTGCAGTATGATAATATGCCAAGTTCATATCCTGGAAATTCTACAATGAAATCCCACTGTACCAACACTGGGATTATCTCTGCCAACTCCATTGCCTTTCAGCAAGAAATAGCTGCAGACTAAAAAAGGCTTCTGCCAATCATGTGAAACATTGTGACCCATGGTCAGGAAAGCACTATGCTATGAATATTGAATCATCATCATCATCATCCTCAAGCAGCCATGGGCTATGGAGGTCCAACCAGACCGTGCACTTTAGTTCTCCAAGAAAGTCTGTTTTGAGCTACATCTACTGCATCTGGCCACCGCACACCAATTCTAACAAGGTCCTGTTTGACATTGTGTGCCCACCGCATCCTTGGTCTCCCTCTCTTTCTAAGGCCTTTAGGCACACTGTTCATAACCCTATTCGCCAATCTATAATTATTCATATGGGCAACATGGCCAAACCAACGGAGTCTCTCTCTGCACAATATGCTGTTTAAAGGAGGTTGCAAACTCCTTTGCCTAACCTCATCATTAGTTACAAAGTTGAACCACCTAATGCCCAAGATACTGCATAAGCATCTGAAATCAAAACATTTAGTTTCCTGTTATCTTGTTTACAAAGTGTCCAAGTTTCACTACCATATCTAACCCTAGAAAGAACCAAATTATTATACAGTCTACTTTTAGTCTTTAGGTGTATACGCCTATTTCTCCACACTCTCCATAGATTCTTAAAAGTCCCGGCAGCAATCCCTATCGTCTGTTAATCTCATGCCGCACATCACCATTATCTGTTACATAGCTCCCAAGATAATTAAACTGTGACACCTGCTCAAGACTGCAACCATTCAGATTAACTGAATCACAACCTGCCTGACCAAATTTCATCACTTTAGTTTTTCTCTCTGTTTATAACCAAACCTACTCTCCTACCAGTCTCATCAACAGCTTGAATGAAAGAGTTCATCTCATCAACATCATTTGCCAAAAGGGCTAAATCATCAGCATAATCTAAATCAGAAATTTTCGTCTCTCCAGTCCATTTAAGGCCAAAATCTTTCCCTTGAAGTGAATTTCGCATAACATAATCAATAACCAGGCTAAAGAGAAAAGGAGACAAAATGCACCCTTGTCGAACATCAGAAGTAATGCTAAACCAATTGCTACAAGCCTTACCAACTCTCACACACGACTCAGTGTTATTATAGAGAGCTTTCATTATGTTAACTAACTTGTCTGGTATACCATATGATTTCACAATCAACCACAAATTATGACGATCAACAGAGTCTAAAGCCTTTTTGAAATCAACAAAGCTAGCAACCAAAGGTTTCTGAAACTCTAAACATTAATTAATAGATTCCGAAAAAAATTCATTGCCGCCATGGCAGGAATCGAACCCGCATCTCTCCAGATTCAAGCCAGAGTGCGCTGTCATTGCACCACGCGTCGGACAACGAACTCTTTCAGAATATGATTGTATAAATCTTCTTCCTGAGAACAGATGTTAATGAGAAGGTCGCTAATGCAAAGACGTTAATATATAATTAAAAATCAATCCAAAGTTAATGCACAGTATTCCCTGTTAAGATAAATATCAAACATTAATTAATAGATTCTGAAAAACATTCATTGCTGCCATGGCAGGAATCGAACCCACATCTCTCCAGATTCATGCCAGAGTGCACTACCATTGCACCACGCATAGGGCAACGAACTCTTTCAGGAATATGACCTTATAAATCTTCTTCCTGAGACGTGACTAAGACAGCGCCATCTATACTCTAGGAGATGCAACTTTTTCAGTCGTTGCATTTGATTATCAGATGTTAATGAGAAGGTCACTAACACAAATACGTTAATATATAATTAAAAATCAATCCAAAGTGAATGCACAGTATTCCCTGTTAAGATAGACATCAAAACAAACATCTTAACAGGGAATACTACTATTAACAGGGTGTTTGTAATAAGTGTTAGTTATTCTGAAGCCATTGAGTTTACTTACCTGTAGGAGATGTTGCCCATTGCAGCTACCAATACCAAAAGGGCCTATTACTCCTCCCCACAAGTCAGAGTCAGTACCAACTTTGGCATCGAAGTCACTTAGAACAAGGGTAATATCTCCTTTCTTGACAGAATTCAAAATATCCTGAAGTTGTCCGTAAAATCTATCCTTCTCATCCTCACCCTCAGTGGGGGCATAACAGCAGATAACATTCGAGTCTTTAACGCTTGTCTGAAATTTTGCTGTAAAAAACGTCTTTAATGCACTCGTATCCTAGAAGAGTATCACTAGTGTGTCTGTGCTTACTGTCGTCCCTTCCTGAAAAGAGAAATTTAAGATTATTTTTAAGAATCTGACCTTTATCTGTCCATCTGGTCTCTTGCAAGCCGAGAATATCTAAATTATAATGGTGGAATTCTTGTGTGAGGACATCAAGAGAAAAAGCTCTGTGCAGAGTCCTCACATTCCAACTTCCTATGGAGAGAAAATGGTTAGTGGGATGTTTAAAGAAACTATGTTTATTGAGAGAGGGAATGCTGACAATATCAAACAGCCCCCTAATCGCAGACATGGGGCAAAGACCCATTCCCCCACTACTAAAGGCTGCAGCCATCTACACTGGAAGACTTCCTCCAATGTAGAATTTGACGATGCCAATAGAAGCAAAGAGTTCAGGTGCCTGCAATGACCTCTGCTCAGGATTATCCACCAGCTGATAAACATATCCTGTGAATCTATTCACTTGGGGCTGTCAACCCACAAACAAACAGAAAACACAGCAGAAGATTTTCCCTCCACAGAAGCTCACCAGTGCAGCAAAATCAGGATCCATAATCAAGCTCAGAGCCATAATTCCATTCAGGTTGGTATATATGGTCAGCACAAGGACCCTGTGTGATTACCACTCCTCAGCAGGGTAGAAAAAAAAGAAAAGTAGCCATAGTTGTCCAGATTATTAGGTCACACTAATCTGGCAGCCCTCCCCTTCCGTTCACTTCCACAAGAGAGTATCTCTTTTGAAAGGTACTAACGGTCTGCATCATGAGAAGGTGGAGTCGGACATTAGGTGCTAGGCCTGGCCGGTTCTATGCATCATCACAGGGGATTGGTGCATAGCTAACATGCTGAAATGCTTAATGGAATGTTCCCATCTTTCCCCAAAAGCTACCTGGTAGGCCTTCTTTCCTAATACTATTCTGAATCATGAGGGCTGTGTGACCTAAAAAGTCAAAAATGCTTTATACACATTTCAAAAACTAAGTGAATTCCAATACATTGGAAGGAAAGTTATCCACTATTCCCTTGACATCACATACAGAACAAACCAATATAGCATCTTAGGCCTGACTACTTTCACTTAATGCAAATCAGTAGTGCCTTTCAAAGGAGATATTCTTTCCTCTGAAGAGCAGTGGAAGTGGAGGGCAGACAGATTAATTTGGTCTATGATATGATCTTCTTTGGCCACTTATTTTCCCTATCCTGCTGAGGAGTGTTTGATTTCACAGAGTCAGTGCTGAACTGGTAGATCTCTGTTGAAGGAGAATTTATCTCTTTTTTATTTATTTATTTAATTTCTGAGTTGTCAGCCAAAGTGAACAAAATGAACAGGGCCCTTTCTTCTAGTGGCATTGCCAGTCGTAAATTGTGCTTCAATCAAATCAGCCCCTCTGATTTCTGAAAAGGTCTGTTGTAGTAGTGATGTCAGAAATTCCTGCCAGCATTGGTGGCTTAAGCCATACATATTTCACAATATATATATGTACGTGGTGGTGAAGTGGCTCATTGCTCCATTGTGATTTGAGAGCGTTTTGTATTTTTGGTTATATATCCTAACAAATATTTTCTTATTGCATTGATGTTAAATGTTAATTAAATTCAAAAGTTGCAACTGTTATTATCAGAATGTAAAGGGATAAATAAGAATGAGCCTAAAAATTATAGTCCAATTTCTATTTTACCAAATATTTAAAAAATTAAATTCTTGCGACACAAAATGGTTTTAATTATTATGGTTTTAAGGAAAAATTTGCTGCAGAGCATGCCATTTTGAAGCTTCTATCAACAGTGTATAAAAGGATTAATTAAAACATGGAAATGTCTGTTATTTTTGTAAAGCTTTTGAATCATTCTTACATAGAGTGAAAAGTAAAAGAATGTATACATAATGAAAACAAGATATGTTTTGGTAACCCTCAAGTTTAGTGCTGTAACCTATTTTACTGCTGTATCTGTTTTTCAAATTGAAAGTAATTAATACTATTAATTAGGGTTCACAATAAACTCTGTGAGAGATGAACTTTGTATGTTATTAAACTGACTAAACCCATCAAATATATTTTATTTTGATTTTAATATTTTTACATTTTTAATTCCCTGATTGAACATTCAAAAGAGCTGACAATATCATGTTTTTTAAATTAATCTTACTAGAACATTCTGGTTTGAAAGAACAAATTTTTGTGTTTTCTTTCATTGGAGTCCAATTTTTTCATCTTATTACAAGTATCCACTTTTGAAATAGCTCTTTGTTTCATAAATAGAAATCTAAAAAAAAAAACTCTAAATTTTAACACTTAAAATATTGATGAAAAAATACAGTGCAATGTCAGTGATAACAAAATTGAGTGAGTGACCAAAATTTATTTATTATACTGAAATGCAATAAAAAGAAGTTAAGTTAGGTTGTTTTACCTCTGAGCTGCACTTTTTTGCACACAGTGGGCTAAATGACCAGGTCACAAGACCCCTGAGGGCTCAGAGAAAGTTGGGGGAAGAGGACCTACTGGACAGCTGCTAGGAGATGGATGGTTGTCTCCCCTGTCAAGGCATCCAGCGTGTTCTTTAACATGCACAGAATATGGCTCTTCTGCACGCTGGGCCACAGTTTAGCATCCCATATAACATAGGGCAGCCTTTCCAAGCCTGTTGGTGTCTTCTACTGACCAAAAGCAGAGCAGAGATTTTTATGGAGATAAATCTCAGCATTATCCTAGCTGGGACTTGAACCTGGGAACTGCAGATTATAAGCCTAGCATGCTACCAACTGAGCCACCTCCACTTCATAAAAAAAGCACTATGATAGGTACTATAAAATAATCATTATGAAAGAAATTTACTGTATTTAAAGTTTACTTCTTAAAAAGTCGGTATTTTTCTTAACTGTCTGTCC
Source organism: Ryuthela nishihirai (assembly GCA_038380435.1). Taxonomy (NCBI): domain Eukaryota; kingdom Metazoa; phylum Arthropoda; class Arachnida; order Araneae; family Heptathelidae; genus Ryuthela; species Ryuthela nishihirai. The sequence continues at coordinate 63,096,931 of JAWZYU010000019.1, read as the reverse complement.
CAACAAGCATCTCTCTGTGAATTCTTCAATGATGTCAGAACTCTGCAAAACAGTCTGGAATATCTTTCCATGTTATTACAAAATGGCAAAGACTTTGTACCATATTGGTTGCTAACAGGCCCAGATCTAGAAAAAAATTAAGGGGTTGGTAGGCAAGAGATGCAATTGAGTCATAAAACTGCAAGGGGGGGGGGGACAAAGAGACTAGATTTCCAATGCAGTATACTATTTACCCCTCCTTTTTACTGTTCTTGAGAAATGCATGAAACATATATGTTTAATAATTTTTTTTTTACCTCTTATTACCCTTACAAGGATTCTAAAAGGGGAGGACTTGGATACCTTGCCCCCCCCCCCCCCCCTAGATCCAGCCCTGGTTGCTAAACAAAATTAATTAATGAACTTAATTAACAATAAATTTTTAGTTAATTATCATTAACTAAAAATAATAAAAAGAAGAAATATAACAATAACTTAAATTTAACAGTGATGCAACACATAAGTTGTAATTGCTTTGAAAGAACTTTTTGCTGACACACTGTTACTTGCAATGTAATGTAATCAGAATCATATAAATCTCCAAGTATGAAAATCCCCTTTTATGCTAGGAAAATGTGGCAATGTGGCTTTAAATTATTATGCCAGGAATGACAACCTAGAAAAGATACACTGTTCATATAACTGCTTTCAGCACCACCACTATCTGACTTGTAGAAACTCTGCATTTCAAGCTCTCATACATTGCCTAATTGTTGCTGCACAATTTAATGCTCCAACAGCTATACAAAAGGAATTTAAATTTATATGTAGAACACGTGAAAATCAATATGCAATTTTAATTTTATTGCATTTCAGTATAACAAATAAATTTTGGTCACCCACTCAATTTTGTAATACTGATATTTCCCTGTATTTTTTCATCATCAATATTTTAAGTGTTAGAATTTAAAGTTTTTTAGATTTTTATTTGCAAAACAAAGAGCTATTTCAAAAATGGATACATGTAATGAGGCGAAAAAATTGGACTGCAATGAAATAAAGCACAAAAATTTGTTCTTTCAAACCAAAATGTTCTAGTAAGATTAGTTTAAAAAACAACATGACATTAGAATAATATAAAGGAAAAACTGTCATTAGCCAGGTGGGACCTGAACCTACGACCTCCTGATAACATGTCAGGTGCTCTGACCATGTGCACTGAACTGGAAGGTGCGATCTCTACCAGAGTCTTCAATTACAGTCAACTACATTTCTAATGACTATTCTATGGTATAGTGCTTAAAGCCACTAATAGAGGATGATTGTTCAGTGGCCAGTAGCTCAGTGGTCAGAGCACCTGACATATTATCACGAGGTTGTGAGTTCAGATCCCACCTGGCTGAAGACAAGTTTTCCTCTATATTATTCTAACAAACTACTACCAGATGTATATCTGAGAAATTCTATTATTGTAACAACATGACATTGTCGGATCTTTCGAATATTCAATCAGAAAATAAAAAAATATAGAAATATTTAAATGAAAATGAAACATATTTGGTGGGTAAAATGAAATAAATTTTGGTCACCCACTCAATTTTGTTATACTGATATTTCATTTGTGGGTTTTATTCTTACACCATTAAATTTAATTACCTGTAGAAGATGTTCTCCATTGATATTGCATGCTAAAAATTGCATTTCAATGTTAAAAGAGCTTATTGCTTTAGCCCATAGATCAGACCTAGATTAGAGGCACCCAGTGTGATAGTTCATTCTTCACTTTTATGTTTCCTTAACTAGCTATAATTATTATTTTGGAGCATTTCTTTACTTTGACTCATCAATTCTCCCTACCCATAGAGTTGCCAACTACTCAATTCTATTTTGATTGACAGCTGCTAACCGCGCTGAACAAGGTCATGCTTATGTCATCATCAGTGCCCAATCGTGAAAGCTGAAGCCAGAGTTGGCTAAGTGATTGAAGTCATAGAAGTTTTGTAGTTGAGATGCCAGTGAAGTGTTGTAGTTGGTGTGGTGGAGAAGTAGATGTTTGTTATGGTGAAGTGTGTTGTCTTTTTATTGTTGATCTAGAATCCAATAAACTTATTTAATTTTATGAAATTTGTATTTGACTTTTTTTGATTTTTTTTTCTCTTGAGCAAAGCATTGTTTAGAAATTTTAATTTAATTACACATTTGGGACAATCTTAACTTTAAGTTTATTTTTTGTCTTATACTTTTTAAAAGAAAAAGAAACCTTATTTACTTGGCAAGATTAATTGCCTGGCACCTGAGTTTCAGCTATCCAGCAAAGAAAATAATAACTTACTTTGGAGTGTTACACCAGCACAAGTGTAATTATCTCTTTTCCCCAAAGAATTACAATCCTGCCCTCATTCTCATCAGAGTCCTCAGTGTGGCATATGAGCAATAACATTTGCCTTAATCCCTGTTTTAAATATAGCTGAAATTATAAATTTAAGTATAACTGTTTTATTATTGTAATCATATCCTAAAGAATTTTAATAGAATATTTCTGTTTAATAATCGTACATCTTGGTTATGCTTGTTGTGATCCCATCCTGAAAAGTGAAAGCATTTTTTGTAGGCTTGCTTTTTCATATCCTCTAGTCTCTTGCAATAGCATAATATGTAGGTTATAGTGCTGGAATCTTGTGCAATGCATCAAAGAAGATAATCTTTATAATTTTCATCCTCCAGCTACCTGTGGAAGCAAATGATTAGTGGCAGTTTTCAAGAAACTAGTTTAATTGAGAGAGGTAGAGTCAGCAGTATCAAATAGCTCTCTTATTGTTGGCACAGAATAAAGAACCATTTCCCATCCATTAGATACTTAAGCCACCATGCTGGTTAGAACATCAGGTACTCGTTGGGCCCTTTGGAGTACCAGCATGGCTGATCTGTCATAGACCTATTACACAATTTAAGATCACTGCCCCTATAATCAAGAGTTCATGCACTAGTAATAGCCAATAGCCTTTAAACTCTATTAGCCATCAACTGATATAAAATCGTGTATATATTCATTTTGGGCTGGCAATCCACAAGTGAATAGAAAACACAGAAATATTCTCCCTCAAAAAGTGTTCAACAGTTCAGTATTCATAGCCAAGACTGAAGACATTAGACAGTCTGTGATTTGAACTGCCAGCACTGAAACCCTTTGAAACCAACCAATCCCCAGCAGGGTGAGGAGAAAAAAATTATGTCCATAGAGAACCAACTGATTTTGCATCCCACCATTTCATTCCCCATCAGTGGTAAGAATATCTCCTTTAAAAGGTTATGTAATAGCATCCTGTACCACAAGGATTTTAAAGTGCATTTTAAGTGCATTTTAAGTGCTATGCCTATCCAGTTCTGACTATCATCATACAAATCAATAGAGCATGACTAAGAACACATTGCATCCATAACACAAGAAATAAATAGTGGGTATACTCAGGAGACCTATTTTCATAAATGTTAATACATATCACATATGATCACACATTCTGTTTAAGAAAAATTGTAAAACCCTTTTTAGTAGAACTGATACAGTGAAAGGTTTATTTTCCATATATCATCTGTTAAGTTGGTTTCTTCTAACCTTTAACTATTTTATTTATGTAAAAATATTTCAGTGTAAAGCAACACTTCCATATAATGAAAGCAAATTTGCAATTTCTACTTTTTTCTATGTTATCAGGTTTTCTGGGAAGGATTACATGACATTAGAAGATTTGCAGCTGTTTCTAGAAGGTGAACAAGGGGTGAGTTATAGTGAGTTTCTCATTAGGATTTTACTGATACAAACAAAATAAAATGTTTAACAATTCCTTCCAACATTCAAAAAATTATATTGTTACTGAGATTGCTGAACATGAGAAGCGTTCATGTTTTTGAAGTAAGCATTGCGTATCAATCCATAGTAAATACACAGATTACTTGTCAATATATATAATTCACTGCAAATATTAGATGTAATTTTCATCTAAATTAAGTTTCCATAGTTGATGTTTTAGTAATTGAATATTCAAACAAAACTTGCCTGAATAGTATATATTAATTGTTGCGTAGCTAACTAATAATTTCCATACTAATAACATACATATCAATGTATTATTTTGCTCAATTATGGTTCGTTTTGGAACTTTGTGCACAGCATTTTCATGCAAGCATCTGCTTGTTGAGAATTTGTTGGTCATGAATGCTCACATTGCATTAGTTGGTGGTGATTTTTTATTTTACTATTTAATATTCTCAAAAAAATAATAAAATTGCAATGCTATTTTTATACCAATTTGTATTTCAGTAATTAGTTATTATTAAAAACATTGAAGTTTTGATTTTTCATTTCAATAGTTGTTTTTGTTTTTTCCCATAATTAATCATTAAAATAAAAAAACAATCACTTTAAAATTATCCTTGTGCTAAGAATTAAAGGATAATGGATAAAAGTTCCTCAGTGGTGCAGTGGTATTGCATTGGGTTGTGGTGACACTATATCTGCTGGGTTCAAATCCTGGGATGGTATGGTTGTATGTGTTTGTAATGACAAACCAGGACAAGCCTAATTGAGCTTCTAGATTATTTTCATCTTTAAAAAGTATTTTTTTAAAGTGTACATACCTCAAAATTGTTTTCAGCAAACACAAATAAATATATTAAAAAATATGACATTGCCAAATAACCACAAGTGAGATAATGATGAAATTGTGTAATATGAATGTTGCATAAAAGGTGTGTGAAGTTGCCTAATGGAAGGGCTGGAATTAGGAGAGAGAAGATGTTAATAAGATATATAATCACCCCTGACATTCATGCAACTCACAACATGTTCTCATTACTGTTGATGAAGTTTTGTAGTAACAAAGCCCACTCCTCTACTAGAAAAGATCTGAGCTTGTGGAGTATTGTAGTAGATGGCTGGCATTCTACAATTCACTTAGGGCATCCTACACACATGCTGAACTGGATTTCATGTCTGGGGATCTGCTAACCACTCTATCCTATGAATATCTTCACTTTCAGTGAATCATCAACCTCATGAGTCTTGTGGAAAGGATATTATCATCCAAAAAATGAAATCAGGAAGAATCTCTATATCATTATGCAGTCAGAATACCTCCTTGAAAGTTGTGAAGTTCTGTATGGCCAGTTATGATGTCAACTCAGACTATCACACTACTGCCACCAAAATGGTCCCTTCTCTATTGTTGCAGCAGTTGGAAGAGTTCTTTATCCTTTCTAGATAAGCATACATTGCACATTGCCATTCAAACTGAATTTGAGATTTATCTGTGAAGAGAATGTTTGCCCAATATCTTGGGTTCCAAAGGTGATGTCAGCACCATGTTATTATTAAAGGCTTTTCTGTTGGAAGGGTTGAAGGAGGAGGCACAAACCATTGGTTATTAAAGTGTATACAAGACTCATGCATATTCCTGTACACAATATATCTTGACTGTCATCACTGTGCTGAAGGCAGCAAGTTAACACCAGCTGGCTGGAACAAAAATGATTGCCGACTGCAGCCATGTATTCTTTTATAGCAACCCTAATTTGCATGCTTATGGCCAGGGTGAATGAAGGTAGGGTGGTGCCACTATGTGAGGGAACATTTCTTGATGTTCATTGGCTAGGAGTTTTGATGTCACAGCAGGGAGATTGATGGTAAACAAATAAAAACAAGTACATATAGTATTTCATTGACAGAAAAAGTGAAAAATTAAACAAAATTAAAATTATAACTGTTTGAGATCTATGTAGCTATGAGGAAAGTATTTATTGTTATGGATATACACTCAGCAACTATTTATTAAATACAGTCCCATTTTTTAAATAAAAATTGCTGTTGAAATTATTTTGTATATATATATCTTATAAAAAATATATAATTCAGGCTTCAAAAATAATATTTTGTTTTTTAATTTGATGCATATTTTATTAAACTACAATATAAATAATTTGATAAAGCCATCTGAGTGTCATTTCTTAGAAGCACTAAACGGTATTGCCGATTTGCTTGTTAACAAATAATTATTATTAAACTCAACTCATTAAGTATCCACTAATAATTTTCACTCTGTAAATTGATTCAAATATTTAGAGGAAAAATTGTCTTGAGCTGGATGGGATACGAACTCACAACCTCCTGATAACATGTCAGGTGCTCTGGACCACTGAGGTACCAGCCGCTGATCAAGATCTCCTGTAACTGATGTTATGAACATTCTCAACCTACTTTCCTAATATGTAGGGAGTGTTCAGGCAATCCCACCTCAAGCAGCTTTTTAATGCATGTCTTACGAGTATGCAATCTACAAATAATTATTATTAAACTCGACTCATTAAGTATCCACTAATAATAATAAATAATGAGATAAACTCGACAGTTCAATATCTACTAATAAATCAGCACTTTGACATCGATTCTAATTTTAGAGGAATGTAGGCAATTATATTAATTAATATGGCAAATAGAAAGCTGCTTGGGCAAAAATTACCTGAATAGCGCATATATATGACATAAAAGGAATGTTCATAGCGTTAATTAGAGGAGATCTTGATCAGCTGCGGTAGCTCGGTCCAGAGCACCTGACATGTTATCAGGAGGTCGTGGGTTCGTATCCCACCTGGCTCAAGACAATTTTTCCTCTAAAATTAGAATCGACATCAAAGTGCTGATTTATTAGTGGATATTGAACTGTCGAGTTTATCTCATTATTTATCATCATTGGCATACTTGTAAGACATGCTTTCCATCTATATGGCAAATAGAAAGCCGCTTGGGCTAAAATTGCCTGAATAGCGCATATATGTAACATAAAAGGAATGTTCATAGCATTAATTAGAGGAGATTTTGATCGGCAGCCTGTAGCTCAGTGGTCCAGAGCACCTGACATGTTATCAGGAGATTGTGGGTTCGTATCCCACTAGGCTCAAGACAATTTTTCCTCTAAAATTAGAATCAACATCAAAGTGCTGATTTATTACTGGATATTGAACTGTCGAGTTTATCTCATTATTTATCATCATTGGCATACTTGTAAGACATGCTTTCCATCTATATGGCAAATAGAAAGCCACTTGGGCTAAAATTGCCTGAATAGCGCATATATGTGACATAAAAGGAATGTTCATAGCGTTAATTAGAGGAGATCTTGATCGGCAGCTGGTAGCTCAGTGGTCCAGAGTATCTGACATGTTATCAGGAGGTTGTAGGTCCATATCCCACCTGGCTCAAGGCAATTTTTCCTCTAAAATTAGAATCAACATCAAAGTGCTGATTTATTACTGGATATTGAACTGTCGAGTTTATCTCATTATTTATCATCATTGGCATACTTGTAAGACATGCTTTCCATCTATATGGCAAATAGAAAGCCACTTGGGCTAAAATTGCCTGAATAGCGCATATATGTGACATAAAAGGAATGTTCATAGCGTTAATTAGAGGAGATCTTGATCGGCAGCTGGTAGCTCAGTGGTCCAGAGTATCTGACATGTTATCAGGAGGTTGTAGGTCCATATCCCACCTGGCTCAAGGCAATTTTTCCTCTAAAATTAGAATCGACATCAAAGTGCTGATTTATTAGTGGATCCACTAATAATTTCACTCTGTAAATTGATTTAGAATTAAATGTTCATATATTTATCATATCACATCCTATGATTTATTTCATTAATTATTTGACAAAAAAAATTCTGAAGTTAATTTATTTCAGTTGATCATAGTGAAAAAATATTGAGCCTCTGGATGTGAACCAGTTTTTCAGGCTGGACCCTGGAAGGGCTAAGACTGAATTTATTTTCATTTATCAATCTTTCTTCCTCATTTTTTAAAGTATTTTTTTAATATCAAAGTATTTTCCTCTCAATTCCTAAGACTGTTTATTCGAAAGCATCAGTATACCAAGATCACTGCTGATTATAATCTAATAAAGTATAAAGTTTGTTATGTTTTTTTAATAAAAATTGATAAATTTAGTGTAAATGCATCCAAAAAGCAGCTTTGGGTTTAGGCATATTGATATGAGGATATCACTGAGAGGCTTATCTCTGAAAAAATCTTTTTGTTTCTTTTAACATCTCTCCTAATAAAATTTTACAATAATCATTTAAGTAAAAAAAAGTATAATTTAAATTATGAAAGTTTTTATTATTAAATCTTAACATTTTACCTTGAGTGGGATTCAAACCCATGTCTCCGAGTAACATGCCCAGTATGCTAACCATTACACTATCATCGGTTAACATTCTTCTCTTCAGCTAATGTGACTTATAAACTGTCCCACATTTTTTATTCACACTGCGGCACCATCTGTTGGGAAATGGACAACTATATTGTCACATGTGATGTAATAATATTTGTCACTCACTCTTAAGGCATTAGATCAGTAGTAAAGTATCACACACTTGTAGACATGGAACAGATGAAATAATAAGCAGGAAAAAATTGGTTTTGCTGTGAGTGTGAGTCAAACCTATGTCTCGGAGTAACATGCCTATTTTAGCCCAGTATTACTACTGAATTATTGATTTAACACCCTGAGTGTGAGTGACAAATATTTTATAACATCATATGTGACAATATAGTCTGTTTCCCAACAAATGGCACCACAGTGCTAATAAAAAATGCGGGAAAGTTTATAAGTCACACAAGCTGAAGAAAAGAACTTTAACCAATGATGGTGTAGTGGTTAGCATAACGGTCATGTTACTCAGAGATGTGAATTCAAGTCCCACTCATGGCAAAGGCAATTTTTTTTCAGCTTATTATTTCATGTGTTCCATGTCTACAGGACATCTGTGATACTTTACTACTGAATTAACATTTTACTTTTGCTATCTATTAAATTACAGTTACTTTAATACTGTATCGTTAATAGATTTTAAATATCATTTCAGATGCACTGTATGGATGCTGAAAAATGTCTTATGATAATTGAGCAATATGAACCTTCTGAAGAAGCAAAAAAAAATAAACAATTACTCATAGATGGTAAGATTTTATAAGTTTTTGACTTTTTTTTATAAAATTTTCTTTGATTTTATATTTTTTTAAATATTTTTTTTTACTGTTTATATTTTAAAGCAATGCATAGGACAGAAAAATCAAGAAGCACTTCCAAATTTGCCCAGGATTTTCATATTACAAAGATATCATTAGATATATATATATATTTTTTTTTTTGATAAAGTGCAATTGCTAAAAAATTAATTACTTTCAGACATCCAAAGTCTGTTGAGATAAATTTAAGGTGTACTTTAATTTCTTATGAAATTTGAATCAATATATATTTAAAAAAGATTCATTTCTATTAATATAGCATAATTTTGGTTATATTCCAGTTAAATGCAACAAATTTCATGTTACAAGCTACTATTTCTCATTTTTTCTTTTGTCACCTAATCTTTTAAGCCATAATCCCTTTTGTAACAAATCTGCAATATCAGTATGCTCCTTTGGTGCCAAGTAGAATATCCCATACCACCTGATGAAAGAAAATAAATGACCACATATTTATTAAGTGACACACTACCTGGTCAGAAGGGGCAGGGGTGGCTCTGTTGGTAGTGTGCTAGGCTTGTAATCTGCAGTTCCCAGGTTCGAGTCCCAGCTGGGTCAGCATTGATTGATTGTTTGTTTTATGGTGTAGTTTGTTTTGTAGGGCTCTTATGGATAACTGTAAACTGTCCTGAACAATCTCTCTGTTTGGGTGATGACTAATGGGTTTCAGTTCTCATCACACAAAACCGCTTGTGTGCACTTTTGCCACAAGTGTAATCTTCATCTGTAGCCCGAGCTCCCTCCCACCATTCCATTTGTGGTGGAAACCAAGTTTCTCAGTCTCATCTTCGACCGGAATTTTTTTTTTACCCATATGCATCTTAGGTCCAAAAGCATGTGGGCATTGAATATCCTCAAGGTCCTCTCCTTCCTCTCTTGGGGGATGAATTGATGTTCATTGCTCCACCTGTACTGCCCACTTGTCCTGTCGAAACTGGACTATGGATCCCAGGTATATGACTCTGCCTGGGATTCAGTGGTGAAAGTGCTGGATCCTCTGCATCATGAGGCTCTCCGTGTTTGTATGGGGGCCTTCTGCACTTTATTGGTCCAGAGTCTACATTGAGATTGATGAACCCTCTTTATTTATTCACCGTTAGCAGTTGTTCCTATTGTATGCAGCAAAAATGCAATCCCGGCCAGGCCATTCAACTTGGAACTGCATTTTCAGTCCTCAGTGGGAAATGTTATACCAGAATCGGCCAACTGCCATTTGTCCTTTTGGTTTGTGTGTCCAAGATTACCTGCAAAACATTAACACCAGTCTCGATAGCATCTCGCAGTCAACAACAGAGCCACTTCCACCATAGCATGCTGTTTTCCCTTCCTGTGACTTTTCTCTTTTCAGGATGGGGAAGGCCTTTACACCTGACTGTGTGTATCAGCAACACTTTGTCAGCTATCATGCTGTGTACCCGGACTTCTTGCCTGTCTTCACAGATGGCTCAAAGTCTGGCGCATCGATGGAATCGACCCATGGTCTACTGTGATGTAATCATTGCAGACCTGATCCTACACCAGTGTTCCATCTTCAATGCAGAGTTGCATACTATCAGCATTGCCTTGGACCACATAGTGGCTGAGTGTCATCATCAGTGTGTTCTCTACACTGACTTGATGTAGAAATGAATAAACTTGTGGACACACCTTCATTCAATTCCGATGTTATCTGCTCCACGGAGCCGTGTGATTCCTTGTAACGATATGGGACAGGCTGTGCTCACCTCGATAGTTTTTTGCTTGTTTACATCCACATTTCTCCCACTGGTTGGAAGTTTTGCTGTATTTCACTTAGTGGAAATCCCAACAGTTCAGCAGTTGCAGTGATTGAACAATAGCCTTCCTCACTTCTACTATCTGCCCACAGTCAAACTCACTTACATTGCTGCCTTTACCCATGATTACTTTTCCTTGACTGTGTTCCAATGCATAGAGACCTGCTCTATTTATAGGATTGCCAGTTTCAGCATCCCATGTGACTGGACATGATACTTCTGCTTTGTATATTGTTATCAGGGTGTATATAATAATTTTTTCATTCAGTGTATTATTGAATATACTGAGACAGAAATAAAGAAAAATCAAGTTCTCTGATTGGCCATGGCATTGAATAACTCATGCACAATTTATTCAATTAGAGTATTTAAAAGCAATGCTTGAGCAGAAAAATTATGACACATAATATTCCCACCAGATTTTTAATTTATGCACAAGAAAGTTAACATATATGAAGCTGCCATTTGCCGTATTCCAAAAAGTGATCCTTTCTATGGCATTAAGGGATTTAATCAAATGTAGTTTTTGAGAGTTGTACTAAAAGAACTTTTGAAGCAAACAATTATGTTAGTAAGATGTTTTCATATTAAGCAAAAACTCTTGAAAAAATTTAAAAATAAGAAAACATGCCTTTGGAAGCAAAATTTAATCCCTATTTGTATATGTTATATAATATAAAGAACAAAATTCCATAGAACTGAATAAAACTGTATGAAAAGGTAAAACAAGAGAGTTTGACATGATTTTTAATACCATGTATAATATAATGGTAGCTAGGCATAAACTGGAAGGAGAGCTGTGTACCAATCCCCAGTGATAATGCACAGAACCTGTCAGGTATCAGCATCTAATGTCTGACCTCGCCATCTCGTGATGCAGGCTGTTAGTACCTTTCAAAAGAGATATTCTCTTTTGGAAGGGAATGGGAGGGGAGGGCTACCAGTTCAGTACTACTGATCTGGTCATCTATGGCCACTTTTTTCTTTTTTTTTTCAACCCTGCTGAGGAGTGGTCAACTTTACAAGGTCCTGGTCCTGACCATTTATACCTACTAGACTGGAATTATTTATGGATTTGAGCTTGATTATGGATTCTGGACTTGCTGCACTGGTGGGCCTCTGTTGAGGGAGAATCTGCCACTGTGTTTTCTGTTTCCTTCTTAGTTGCCAGTCCTAGTGAACAGAGGCATTGGCTACCTTATATCAGCTGGTGGATAATCCTCATCAGAGGCCTTCGCAGGTACCTGAACCTCACTTAGCTAGTTGTGCATCGTCAATTCTAAACTGGAGTAATGTGTCTCAGGCAGGCCATGTGGCTCTTGAAAAAGTCCACTTGAAAAGGTGGTGCCTGAAGTTCCTACCAACATCGGTGACTTCAGCCTTTAGTGGAGGAGGAACAGGTTTTTGCCCCATGCCTGTAATCAGGGGGCTGTTTGATATTGTTGGCCCTGCCTATCTCAATAAGCCTAGTTTCATAAAAAAATCCTACTAATCATTTTCTTTCTGCAGGAACGTGGAACGTGAGGACATTACATAGAGATTATTCTCTTGATGTCCTCACGCAGGAATTCCAGCGTTATAATCTAGATATTGTCAGCTTGCAAGAAACCAGGTGGACAGATAAAGGTCAGATTCTTAAAAATAATATTAAATTTCTCTTTTTAGGGAGGGAAGATAATAATAAGCATCACTAATGCATAGGTCTGCTTCTTAGCAGACATGCAAGTGATGCTCTTCTAGGATATGACTGCATTAATGAAAGATTTCTTACAGAAAAATTTAAAACTAAGATTAAAGAATGTTACCTGTTGTTATGCCCCCACAGAAGACTCTGATGAGAATGAGAAGGATACATTTTACAGCCAGCTTCAAGATATTTTGAATTCTTTGAAGAAAGGAGATATTTCTCTTGTGCTAGGTGACTTTAGTGCTAAAGTTGGTACTGACTCTGTCCTTTGTGCAGGAGTTTTAGGTCCCTTTGATATTGGTAGTTCCAATGGCAATGGGGAACTTCTCCTACAGGTAAGTAAACTTAATTGTTTACGAATAACTAATACATACACACTCCAGGACATTTATAAATATACATGGGTTTCACCTGATGAAACAAGAATATGATAGATTATATTTTAATTAATAGCAAATGGGCCAGTTCAGCTAGGAATACCAGATCATACAGGGGAGCTGAAATTGGGTCTGACTATTATCTGGTAAAAAGTGTTTTGCAGCTGAAGCTTAAGAAATGTTATACTAAGGTTAAAAAAAATTAGCTCTTAACACTGAATGCCTGAAAGATCCAAATATAATCAAAACATACCTAAAGGCTATTTAGTCATTATGATATCGTGGTTTGATTATTGCTGAAGTTGAGAAAGAATGGGATCAGTTTAAACAGGCTTTTCTTGATACCAACAGTACTCTTTTGGGTAAAAGGGAATAGAGGAAACAAAATTACTTGAATGATAAGGGTATGGAACTTATTTCTGAAAGAAGGAAGTGCAGGATTAATATGAATCAAAATCCTACTAGTCCTAACAGAAGAAATTACAATGAGCTTAATAAATGTGTAAAGGATCAGTTAACAGCTGATAAGAATCTTTGGCTTGATAGCTTGGCAGAGGAAGCAGTTAGACAGCACAACAGCAGGGGATTATACCAGATTGTTAATGTTTTATGTGGGAAAAAACAGACAGGTACACAGGGATTGAGGGATAAATATAGCAAGGTGGTTGAAGGTGATGATTATATGATGGCTAGGTGGACTGAGCATTTCAGAGATGTTCTAAATAATATGATTATTTCTACTCCCATTGTTTGTATGAGAATAGATGCATTACTGGCTTTTATGATGGCCTTGTATCACATTCCGAAGTTGCATTGGCTATCTCTAAATTAAAACTGTATAAATCCCAGGGGTGGACGAAATCACCACTGAAATGCTTAGAGCTGGGAACATTTGTGTTGTCACATGGCTGACAGGAAATTTTGAATATTTTTTATGACAAAGGATTTTACCAGAGCTATCATTGTCCCAGTTTTTAAAAAAGGTGATCGCAGTTCTTGTGATAAGTATAGGGGAATTAGTTTACTTTCTGTTCCAGGTAAAGTTCTTTGCATGATTATACTTAATAGAATTAAGAATTTGGTTGATGGACAACTGCATGATGAACAGTGTTGATTCAGAAGAGGTAGGGTATGTATTGTTCAAATATTTTCACTTAGGTTGATTCTTGAGAAATGTTTAGAGTTTCAGAAACCTGTGGTTGCTAGCTTTATAGATTTCGAAAAGGCTTTTGACTCTGTTGATCGTCATAATTTTTGATTGATTGTTAGATCATATGGAATACCTGATAAGTTATTTAGTGTAATGAGAGCTCTTTATAATAACACTGAGTTGCGTGTGAGAGTTGGTACGTCTTGCAACGATTGGTTTAGCATTACTAGTGGAGTTAGACAAGAGTGCATTTTGTCTCCTTTTCTCTTTAGTTCAGTTATTGATTATGTAATGCGAAATTCTTTGCAAGGGAAAGATTTTAGCCTTAAATGGTCTAGAGATTTCAAAATTTCTGATTTAGATTATGCAGGTGATTTGGCCCTGTTGGCAACTGATGTTGATGAGATGAATTCGTTCATTAGAGCTATTGATGAGACTGCTAATAGAGTAGGTTTGGTGATAAACAGAGAAAAAACTATAGGGATGAAAATTGGTCAGACAGTTGGTGCTTCAATTGCTTTGAATGGCTGTACTCTTGAGCAAGTGTCTCAGTTTAATTATCTTGGAAGCTATGTAACAGATACTGGTGATGTGTGGCATGAGATAAATAGAAGAATAGGGATTGCTGCTGGGACTTTTAAGAATCTATGGAAAGTATGGAAAAATAGATGTATACACCTAAAGACTAAAATTAGGCTGTATAATAGTTTGGTTCTTTCTAAGGTTAGTTATGGTAGCAAAACATGGACCCTTTGTAAGCAGGATAACAGGAAACTTGATGCCTACACAGTATTTGGGCATTAGGTGGTTTGACTTTGTAAGTAATGATGAGGTTAGAAGAAGGAGTCGTCAACCTCTTTCGAGCAGCATATTGTGCAGAGAGAGACTGCGTTGGTTCGACCATGTTGCTCGTATGCATTACTGCAGATTGGCAAACCAGGATTATGAACAGTGTACCTAAGGGTTTCAGAAAAAGGGGGAGACCTAGGATAGACAATGTCAAACAGGACCTTTGCTAGAATTGGCCTAGAGTGGCCAAATGCAGCAGCTGTAGGTCAAAAGAGACACGTCTGGAGAGGAAAATTACACAGTCTGGTTGTCATAAAAAATTACACAGTCATAGCCCATGGCTGCATGAGGAATTTGTATGTATGCATATGTAGAAAATCCCTTTGAATTGCATGAAACAGCATATATAATAGCCGTAATTCCGGGTGGGCGAATGAATGAATGGGCAGTTGGACATGTGACATTATTGGTAGCAGAAATCGTTGGTTTCCCTGTGGTTCTGCAGGTACTTGAGCAATTGTTAGGTGGGGTGGTCCTACTTGGTTTTTGATCCCATTTAGTTCTAGCCTTGTTGGAGTAACAGATCAGATAGTATGGAGTAACAAATTGATACTAAATACTGTGGGTCAGGGGTGATCCCTTAAAAAGTGCCAAAAATTTCTGGGGGTGCTCCATTGCCTATCTTGTGGAGTAGTACAGTGGAAAGCTGTGAATGAAGTAATATGAATTGACATGCATTTTGCACCTAACTTTTGCCACGGATTTAACTAGTTATATTTTTTTTATAATTAATGTCTGTTATTGCCTATTTTATTGTATATTAAATTGTATTCAGATGTTCAAATAATGAAAAAATATTGCTAAAAAGAATATAGAAAAAGTGAAAAAAAGATAAGCATAGAGAAGTATAAATTAACAAACTTTAAAGTAAAATTTGAAAGTGATGCATGAATTTTAATAAATTATGTAATTTATACTTCAACATAAAGGTTTGTTTTTTCTGTTGGATTGAACATATACTGCTGTTGTTGTTGCATTTTTTTATCTGTTAAAAACAGTAATGTGACAGAATTGAATTATTTATAGGATTTACATCATTCCTTATATCAGAAAGTTGTGATATCCTGGACCCAGCACACAAAACTGTGTGTCAAGACATGTCA
Organism: Ryuthela nishihirai; assembly: GCA_038380435.1. NCBI lineage: Eukaryota > Metazoa > Arthropoda > Arachnida > Araneae > Heptathelidae > Ryuthela > Ryuthela nishihirai. The sequence goes on along the minus strand of JAWZYU010000019.1, from coordinate 63,080,932 downwards.
AAACCGTTTTCTCATTATTTTATTTCCACATCACATAATACGTAAGTTGTTTCTTGCTAAGATTAATATAAAGTTATTTAAAGCTACTTCTCTGAGATTTCAAAATAGTCATACTATTACTCTGTTGGGTTTAATACAAACTATGAATATGATAAAAGTTAGGAACTTGACCATTATGGAGGACAACTTTTATTTGATTTACATATAAAGAATATTTTAGCAGTAGCTTAAGTTTAAAGATATGAATTATTTGTATTTTTGATGAAATAAATTTAATATATTAAATCAACCATACAGATTAATGGAAAAATAAAATCTGTCACTTTTTAAAGAAAGGAACCTCTTTTTTTTCATTTTAGTATTTACTAAGTAAAGTGTTCTTAACTTTCCATAAATATGTCAAATTAATATGAAACTTCTTTGCAGTTATTTATTAGAAGACCAATTAAAGGGACCATCTGGGGTGGAAGGCTACATTACAGCTTTGAAAATGGGATGCCGCTGTGTGAAGGGTATAATTGTTGTTTTTTTCTGACCTATTACATAAAAACATTGCAAACTTAAAAAGCTGCATATAATTATATATTAAAAATGTGAGTTTGTTTAAATCAGTGGTCTCCAACCTTTTGTATGAGTGAGTTGTTTTAAAGTTTATTGCATGTGGCTACTTTAGTGTCTAAAGTGTGAAGCAAGTCATACCTGAAAATGGAAAAAAAAAAGTGAATAAACTAATTATCAATCTAATATACAATAAAATTAAATATGACATATATTGCAATCTAATACCATAATATAAATCAGTTCAATTTCTTATGGAAATCATTAAAACACTTTTATGAAACACTCAGAAGTTTAATATGTAAAAAACTTCAGCAAAAGGAATGCTAACGAAAAAGGCACAGCCAATTAAACGAAAAATGGAAAAGAGATATTTGATTTACATTTAAGAAAATTTAGTATTATAAAACATGTTTAGTATTTATTGTATTTGTTATTAATAAAGAATTATGAAATAAGCATATCTTTTTTTTTCCATTAGAGTTGCTGAAAGTTTTATATGGCCCATGGGTTGGGGACCCCTGTTAATTTTTATATTAGTATGTAGTATTTTTTATATCTTGTTCAAGGTAAAATAGCAAGTTGATAAAGCTACCAGACATTTGGCAATATTCAAAGACTGGATCACAAGGTGATTCACATTACTTTTTATCAGATGACTTGCAAGGCTGCATTCACATTTTTTGTATTTTGCAGCTATTCTGCCTTCTTTCCTTTTGCAGCATATGAAGCATATTTTCTTATTATCAGAGGCTTTCTTAAAGCCAATATTAACAAAAAAATTATTAATCCTGTTTGATGTAGTGGTGAGCAAATCTGAGTATGATCTGATCTGAGGTTTTGTTAAATATAAAGCAGAAAAGTATTATTATTTAATTTTAGAAAACATTTGACATCATAATCCATCATATGAAATATTTATGTTTATTGTTGTTAAATGTTAAATTCTGGGATGTTATAATTGAGCTCTGTACTCCAACAGAAAGCAAAAAAATATATATATATTTGAAAAAAGCAAATTCTGCTTTTATAACTATATTGATAGAGCAACTGATGTATTAGGAAGAAATTTAATTCAAGTTCTGACAAAAGTGGTATTTTCACATTTTATACTGTTATTTACATGCAATAATCACAGTTCTAATTTCACAGCAAAAAAATTAATTTCTACTTTCCCAGTATATAAAATGCATTCACATTTTTAAAAAATTCTTCAAATAATAAGTATTCACCTTTTTACATAGGATTCTAGAAGTCAAACTTTTATCGTTGGCCATTACAAATAATAGTTATCTAATATAACATGCATGACTGTTGGGCTAGAAATAGTATTTTTTTTTTAGGTAGGAACAACTTTAAATTGCGAGCTTGAAAATGTAGTGCCTTAATATAAACACTGCCAGCCCAAATTGTTATGAATACTGCATCATGCACAAAGTACCATGAAATCTAAAATATAAAGAAGAAAGTTTATTTATTTGTGTGTCTGTTCTCTTATGCACTCATCCCCCGAAGAGCTAGAGATACCAAACTTTGCATGAACATTTCCTTCACCCAAAGAAAGAGTATGGGTGGGGCAGTAAAATGTTTGTAGGGAAGAAAAGGAGAAATTTGCAGAACAACATGCTAAGAAATTGCAATATTCACAGGGCAAAATTGCGAAATTCAAGCATCATTAAGGTTCACAAATCATAAAAATTGCACATCAGTGGCATGAACAAGATAATCATAGTTGAATATCTACAACGGTTAAAAGAATATAAATTAATATTGAATGATTTGCTTTATTTAGGTTCAACATGCATGTTGCATATCAATTACCAGCAATGAATTCTGATACAGTATATTATACATAGATTAATTGCCCTCTTTTATATTCTGGTGGGTTCATATCCCACCCAGCTCAAGACAATTTTTCCTCTAAAATTTAAATCAACTTCAAAGTGGTAATTTATAGGTTAATATGAAATATGTCGAGTTTATTTATTATTTATCAGAGAAATATTTAAGCACTTTAATTAATTGGGTTTGAAAATGCTACATGCTTTGAAAAAATGCTGCTACAGGCTAATGAAATCTGCAGTTTTTTTGCATCACTGAAATATTGCCCAGTTTTTTTCCTGAACATGAACAGAGTGTTAGATCAAAGTCTTGGGTTCTGCTGAGTCCTTTTACTATGAAATTGTTCATAGACCAGGGAGTCCAGATCCCCTCCCACCCTGAAAATCGGTCGTCTTATATGAAATCTCAAACTTTGTCTACCTGCTTTGAAATCCAATTGTTTTGGATTTCAAAGCAGGTAGACAAGTATAATTTTATTTTAGCCCCTATTTTATACATGACACTAAAAATAGATTAAAAAAAAAACTATAAAATTTTATTCCATATAGAATATCATTTTAACCTTTCCACTTTGGTGAAATATTTTAGTAATTGGAAATCGTATTCTCAGAGCCCCTCCTCCCTGAAACTAAATTCTCAAACTCTCTCCAAAACTTACCCCCCCCCCCACTTTCTGATAGCTATATCCTGGATATGTCCTTGTTTCAAAATGTATGTTTTCTTGCATGCAAAAAAAATAGTATTAAAAAATAGTATAAGAATAGTTTTTCAGAAAAAATAGTATTAGAAAAATTGGAAATTTACCCAAACTGATTTCTTTTTTGTGACTTATCATAATTTTAACAATTTAAAAAACTCTGTTAAGTCACACTTATGCCTGAATCACATTATATACTGTTTTCAACAGATGACTGACATATAGTGTGGTGACAGCCCCATCATGTTTAACTTATACTGTTCAAGGTTTGGAGTCAATGTGATCGTTTTCTTGGTATGGATTGGATCCTCTGGTTTCTTTGCAGGGTTGTATCCCTTCCTAGGAGTACAGAAGCACCTTGGATGATCAGATCTGCTACTGCATCATTTTTACCCCATTGGAGATGGTAAATTCCAGAATGAAAATGCACCAATTCATAGCTCTCGAATTGTACAGGGATGGTTTGAGGAACATGAAACAGGATTTTATCATCTTCCTTGGCCTTTACAATTGCCTGAACTTAATCCAATCTAAAGAATATGGGACAGTTGGGAATATGCTACTCAAATGCACAGACCTCTGTCCTCTTAACTTTGAGATGTCCATGCCATTTTGCAAGAAGAGTGGATCAAAATCTTTCTTACTGTATTTCAAAAGTATGTGGAAAGCATGACACATTGAGTCCAGACTGTCATCTTTGCCCAGAGAGACCAAATGAAGTATTAGGTGGTAGTTCATAATAATTTGGCCAGGCAGTATATGTATAAAAATCGTTGCATAACTTGAACATTCTTAAATTTTATGTAGAAATAGAGAAATTTTGTTTTGAGATTGGTATAAAAAACCACCAAGGCTAATTATTGGAATATATAGAGGAAAATGTGTTCTTGAGAATATATATTCGTGGGCACAAAAATTGTAACACCAAACCTAAGTGAAACTGAGCAGAATGGTAGAGCATGTTACAAAATAGTACTGATTAATCACACAATTACCTGCATGCATGCTAAGGGAATGTTTAGGGGCCCCCAATGTGGACTCTTAGTATGGGGTATGATCCCCATTGACAGCAATCCATGCAGTCAGATGTCTAGGCATCAATGAATACAAGTCCCTAATAGTGTCTTGAGACATTTTTCCTTCAAATGAAGACACAGGATGTCCAGTGTTTGTGCTGTCTGTGGATGCTGTCAGAGACATCAACCCAGCACATCCCATATGTGCTTTATATGGGAGAAATTCAGCGACATAGTAGACCAAGGTAGGGTGTTGACATCCCTTAGACACTGTTCAATGTATGCTACATGGTGATGTATTATTCTGCTGAAAAATGGCACCCAGAGAGCTCCACAGGAAAGGTAGACAGTGGAGCACCAGAATGTCATCAGCATATCATTAATATGTCAAAGCTCCCTGGACAAACACTAAAGGTTTTCTGGAGTCATAGCCAGAGGGTAGCTATGGAGGGGAGGTCCCCCCCCCCCAAAGTAATCAAAAGTTGGTAAAATCCAGATGAATTGCAAAAATTGGGATTTTTTTTTTTTGTAAAATTAAGGAGAGTTGGCAAAATTGGGACAACTTGCCAAAATCTAGGGGAGTTGGTATAATCTAGACAACTTGGCAGAATCCTGGGAAGTTAGCAAAATTCAAAGTGACTTGGTAAAATTCAGGTGAGATGCAAATATTTTGATTTTTTTTCCTGTAAAATTATGGCAAGTTTGCAAACACTTGAGGAATTGGCAAAATTTGAAGCCACTTGATAAAATACAGATGATTTGCAAAAATTGGATTGTTTTTGTGAAATTAAGGAGAGTTGGAAAAAATGAGGTAACTTGATAAATTCTTGGAGTAGGCAAAATTTAGGTGAGATGCAAAAATTGGGATTTTTCTGTAAAATTATGGCGAGTTGACAAAATTTAGGGCAAAATCTCTGCAATGCATTACAACAATAAAAATAAAATAATTCTTTTATGAATTACTTTGTATTTCTTCTCTGTGTGAGATACTTTGAAGCCTGGTTGACTTTTGCACAAGGCCACTCCACATTGTTCACATTCATAAGAACTTTCTGTTCTGTTCCGTGCTATTGAATACGTAACATATCTTTTGCTTGGCTGACACTTCTGGTGTGATTTGGGGATTTTTTTAGTTGTAGTTGAGGATGGAATGCCTTGGGTAGGGCATTCCACCTCAACATCCATTCCTTTCGTTTGGAGCTCGAACCCAGGTTTCTAAGATCAGTATCTTTCCACTCAGCCTTTAAGATGGGAATGAACAGACAGTTTTCTTAAAAATAAATTTCCTCAATAAAGAGGAGATTTCACTCTTAATCCCTCCTCCTTTCTTCATTACTAGACTATATATATAATACTAATTTTTCAATAATATTTGATTTAAAAAGTATAAAACTACTTGCACTCAAAGATTCAGAAATATCAAGTACTGGAATGGCATTACAATCCATTGATTTGGGAATATTAAGTACCGGAATGGCATTCTGATTTAGTTGCAGTAGTGCTTTTGGTAATTGCATCCCCTACTCGAAAAATACACTTTGCCACTGTAAATAGGATATATGGATGATTGTGTATGGTTGAAAACGATTGGTAGGATGGAAGCAAGTCAGTTCCAGACTGAAGTATCCAGAGCCTTAAATGTACCATAAAATATTTTCACATGACTTTAGAAACATTTTCAAGAAATGAGAGGTTAGACAAGAACTGTCATGGATAAGAAACAAGGGTCATATACAAGGCCATTCTTGGACCACAGCTGCTCATGATGATTGCTAATCTATCTAACAGTGAAATGATGTAGGTAAGTGGTATCTAGGCAGTTCTACAAGCTGTAAATGGGATGGTACAACAGTTACAAGACATATTGCACACAGTAGACTACATGAATGAAGTTTGTATCTGTGATGACCAGTTGTTTGTCTCCTCACTACCTTCAAGAAATGAGCTTGCTTAATGTGTGCAGACAACATACTTTTGATACCCACGTCACTGGGCAAATGTACTCTTCACAGATGAAATCAGATTCAGTTTTTTAACTCCTATTCTCAACCTGTTTCATCTGGAAAGAACAAAGAACTCACCACAGCCAATGTACCATCAGAGAAAGGGACTATTTTAGAGGCAATAGTGTGATGTGTGAGCTGCCATCATGATGACTGGCTATGAAGCTTCACATTTTTCAGGTTGGCACTTTGATTGCTCAGCAATGCAGAGAAGAGATTCCAGTGCCCTGTGGGAAACTTCAGGAGTATTCTTGGCCTTGATTTAATTTATGAACGATAATGCTATCCCCATAAGGTTCATGTGGTTGGTGATTTCTTTTAATGTGAAGATATTAATAGGATGGAGTAGAAAGCTAATTACCTGCATGTGAATCCAATTTAGCATGTGTTGGACACCCTGGGTAAGAAAATTACACTAGCCACCTCTCAAATACAGCCCTTCTTAAGCTCAGATTTGCTCTTGTAAAGGACTGGACTTTATTACCACAAAACCTCATTAACAGTGTGAGAATGTGTGATGTAAGTTGTGTGGCTGTCAGGGGATGATGATATGTCTTATTAACATTTCTTGTCCCTTAATTCGAGTACATCCATTAAGGGAAATCATGCTATCATATGCACCACTCTCACAATGCATATTATTTTGTCATTTTCCCACTTGCTGTTACTCAGTCATGTCGCACTACCTTTTCCATATGATATTTAACTGTATTTGCTGAAAAACATTTTGAGTTATGTACACTTCTGTTCATATCCTTAATTATGTGTGCCAATGTATTTTCAAAAAGGCAACATTTTTAATTGTGAAAGTACCAAAGAGACAGTAGTTGAAGATATAATTTGTATTTAGTAATATCAGTTATCCTTCAAAATGTAAAAATATTGCTACAGTACCAATTTAGAGTATTATTATTTTTAGTTGACTGTTGGGATGGGACAGATGGCCCTGTTGTGTACCATGGGAATACACTTACATCCAAGATTCCTTTACAGGAAGTGCTTGAAACCATTAAAGAATTTGGTTTTGTGAGTTCATTGTAAGTAGAGAAATGTTTATGCATGCATCATTGTTTTTAAGACACATCTTAAAATAATGAAGAAAGCTTTTCAAATTTAGTATCAACTTAAATGTTGTTGTTGGTGTTGGTGTTGGTGTTGTTGTTGTTGTTGTTGAATTCAGTTTTATGAAACATTTATACATCTATGAAAATTTACTTCAGCATGGTATGAGTACACTTGCATGTGGTAGTCATAACCTCTTGTGCAATTACTAATAAATTTAGTTTTGCCATCAAAAAAATTGAAAAAATGCAATTAAAAAGTCCTTTTTTCTCAAAAAATAATTAAAAATAACTTAGTTCTCAGTTGTTGAGCAATGAAATTTTAAAGTTTATCCTTCAAACTATTTGCATATTAAAAAGGTTTTAGGAGCAAACCCAGAAACCTTTTGGAGCAAGGACAGCATTCTATCTTTAGTTAAGTGACAGTATGTGGTGATGTTAGGGCTGCTAAGAACTTCTTTCCACATGATGTGAAGAGCAAATCCAGTGTCTTGTTGCAAGTGGGGATGGGCAAGGTCATTATTTCATTAACCCTACGGACGATGATTCCTTAGTAAGTTGGCACATGCTAGCAGTGTGGCATGCTCCCAGTCTATGGTGACTGTGTGTTGTATTGCCAGCTCTGCAGGTATTAGCTTGTTTTGGCTGACATCTGTTTGATATTCTGTGAACCTCTCCTGTAGAGAACATATATATAGTAAACAACCGAGTCTTCTTCCCATCCATTCTAGTTTTTGATGCTGTTATGTTATTTTGAACAAAAATCATTGATGTACAAAAATTTTCTCTCCCTGAAATCATGCCATTCATGAAGCACTAAACTAATCACTGAAAATAATTATTTCCATTACGGCAACAAAATCTACAGGCAGGAGTCATTGGGGTCCCCATGGGCTCACCTCTTTCTGGTATTTGATATTGTCTTTTAAGGCCTCAAAACAAAATGATTCAATTCAGCAGCAATTTTACTTGTCTTCTGGAGTCACTATGTCAATGATATATTTTTAATCTGGAATGGCAGCAAAGAGCAATTACAGCCTCATTAATAAAGACAACAGCATCTATCCTACAATACATTTCATGAAGGAGGAGGAAAACAGTAATGTTATCCCCTATTTCGATGTTGCGTATCCAAAAAGATGATGCAGGAGCCTTGACTACATCAGTATACCAAAAGCCTATCTACATTCCCTCCATCTTATGCATGGATTCACCCACCCCATGAATGTACAAAATTGCAGCCTTCTGTTCTCTCATCCACATGGCTTTCACTGTATCATCAAACAAGTTTTTATTTAAAAAAGAAATTCAAAACATTCAATTCATTGCTGCATCCTTGGCTACTACCCAAAAACAATAGAAAAGCTAATTAATAAATATAGAAGCAAAACAACAGAACATATTCAGCTCTTCTCCTAATCACAGACTCACAGGCAACCTTTGCTGAATTCATATCATATGTTCCTGTCGTGTGTGAATCAATCTGCAAATTACTGAGAGCCCAGAAAAAAATAATGTTTTCATCCCAGCTCCAAATCTGAAGAAAATTATAAAAAGGGACAGAGATAAATTTAGCCTCTTTCAAAAATCAAGCATATACTGATTTGCCCTGCATTTGCTGGATAATTCCATTGTTTACTATTTCAGAAAAAGCATACATTCTCTACAGTGTAGTTCACAAGAGCATTAGACAGATGTCAGCCAAAACAAGCTGATGACTGCTACTGCTGAGCTGGTAATACAACACAGCTACCATACACTGGGAAAATACCACGCTAGCACATGCATCCACTTACTATGGAACCATCGTCCTTGAATCTATTGAAATAATGACCTCACCCATCTCCACCTGCAATGAGACACTGAAATCACCCTTCATGACATGTGGAAAGAAGTTCTTAACAGCCCAAACATTATCAAATAGTGTCACTTCACTGAAGACAGAATGCTGTCTTTTTTCTGAAAAGTTTCAGAGTTCGCTCCAAAAAACTTTTTAATATGCAAATAGTTTGAAGGATAAACTTCAAAATTTTATTGCTCAATGATAGAGAGCTTAAGTATTTTATTTGAAAAAATATTCACATTCAGAGATATATAAATTATAGATATATAGAGAGGTATATTTTTTATCAGCCATTATTTCATGTTGAATAATGAATGAATTGAAAACTAAATTTAAATTTATACTAAATCTAGAATTTTGAAGTGAGATTTTATTTTTTATTTTTTTTTTCAGTATGCAACAGAATATTACATACATACAGTTTTCTAATGGACAAATTATATAATTCATTGGAATAATTTCTGGCACTTGTATATTTTTTCTTTTTTTTTATAATGCACTAATTATATGATCTTGTGTCATAGTCCAATGCTTTTAAGTTACTTAGATATATATTTGATCAAATTAGTTTGCAGATAATTTTAGAATTGCAAAGAAAGTTGATTATGTAGAAATCTTATATATAATCTTATATATAATCATTATTATATCATTTATAATCTGAGTAATCCTGCCATGTCATGATAGGCCACAGTGCGATGAGATCATATTTTCTCGATAGCCCTGTTGATAATAGCACTGTGTTGTTTTTTCCACTGTAAAAGATTTAAAGGCTCTTGTGTCTAGTGTAGCATTCGTAGCAGAGTTTCCAAAGACCATCTACTATTCAAGAACAAAATATCCCAGAGCCTATTTTAAAATCGATGCACAGAAGTTCATCATATATTTATCCAGTGAGATGAAGATGATTACTTTTAGAAATCCTCCCATAGGTTGGCAGCCATTGAATGAGAGGTAGGGTTGAAAGACTTGGAATGAACTCCAAACTGTGTGGATCTTGTTCCCATCAGGTTTGAAATCTGCATTAAACAAAGGGTCCAGAACATGAGCAAGATAATAAACAAAATTTATCTTGTGATCTCCAGATTACTAAATTGCCTCTGACATAGTAACTGATGATAATCGTGAATCTCTACCAAAATGATTTTCTACACTCTTTATGCCACTTACGGTAATTACATGAGCCCTGTTGTAGGTAACCATGTAGAACATATGCATCAACCACTATGACACCTTTTTAACATTTGGTCCAGACTAAGTACCTTCCATACAGTTTTCTTTGGTGGTTTTTAGTTTCCTGATACGTTGTCTAAATTTATGCCCAGGACTTGAGCCACTTTTTAAGTCACGTATCCCTTTATAATTATGTTGTAGACCAGAGGTTTTGTGGATTGGTTACTAGTGTTTCCAATGTTCTGTACAACCATGGGGTTCTGTGAGATGATTCTACAAGTTTTGGTGAAAATAATTCGATATTGCCTGATATTTTTTACATACTTTAACTAATTTTCCACTTTTTGAAAAAATCATTTATAGACAGTATCAGGTGTAAAAATTTGTTAGAATGTGAGTTTCAATCCAAAAATAGCACAGGAAATATCCTGTAATCATGGAACATATGAATAGTTAGCTGAAAAAACTGAGTTTCAATGCAAGTGGATTCAAAATTCTGTCTGTCTGTCTGTCTGTCAGACAACTTCCTAATAACATATCAGAGCATTTGATATGTTTATCAAGAGGTTGTGAGTTTGGATTCTATTCACAGAAAACTTAAATTTTTTCAGCTAACTATAATAAGAGTTTTTATTATAGTTATTATAGTTTATTATAGAATGTACCAACAAGTAAAATTTTGGCAGTTTTACAGTACATTGGACACTCGAACATAATACCATAAGGTAGTTCTGACGTATGCTGCTTACTGTAGCGTTATATTTCTTGCACCTAATTTTATCTTTCGGATATTGCAATACTTTTGCGTATAATATAATTAACTTCCATAAAATTAGCTTAATTTCATTTTGAATAATATTTCAATTAATTTTTCCCCTTTATTATTTAGTCTTTACTATGTTTAATATATGAAATTCTAGTTATCCTCTTATCATACATTTGGAGAATCACTGCAGTCTTGCCAACCAACAACGAGTTTCATCTCTTATGACCAGCATCTTAAGTGATCAACTTTATATTCCTGGGAGAGATGGATCACTTGATGTTCCAGAAATGACTCCAGAACACTTTAAATGGAAAATTCTTATCAAGGTAAATACTATGTCTTAAATTCTTTAAAATTACTCCCAGAAATATGGACAATATGTGATAATATGAACTATTTAGAAATGGTAATCATTTTTGCTGCTTAAAGGAATGCATATGGTTAGAGTGTGTTATCTATACTAGGATTAGGCCCATTTGCATTTTCTATTGTTGCTTTTGTTTTATCATAGTGCTTGAGTGGATTGGCTTATTTTATTTTTGACTGGCACATTTTTGCTGTACAGATGGTAAGAAATCCAAAACATAGGATGAGTTAAGAAAATCCATTGAGCAGCTATTAGAAACATATAAGAGCTTCCAAAGTTTATCAGCATGCTCTTTAATGTGCATATTTATGGCTTTCCTATACTTAGGACCATGGCTTAATGTCTCATCCTGAATGAAACCATTGTCTTTTCTCTTTATTAGGATAGTGTATGGATAAAGAATCACAAAAATACTGAAGCTCAAAAGTCAAGGATCATTCTACAAACCACAAGTTTTATTATCCAAGCATATTATGTGCCAACTTGGCCATCCTTGCCTTAAGTTGGTAAAACGAACTTTATTTTCCAAATGAATATACATTGCCTTGCAATTTAAAGGAAATTCATAAAAAGGTTGTAAAATAAATAACAGTTGACCAGTTTGCCAGAGTTGGGTTGTTTTACTTCTGAATAACACTTTCTGCACACATGAGACCCACTGGACAGTATTAGAAGTCAGGACCTCCCATCAAGGCCATCCAACATATCCTTTAATGTGCACAGGGTATGGCTCTCCTGCAAACAAGGGCACAGCTTAATGTCCCATCCAATGGATGGCAGCTTTTCAAAGCCCATCAGTGTTCCCCACTGACCAAGAACAAGGAGTTTTGCAGAGATAAATCTTGACACTGGCCCAAATGGAACTCAAATCTGGTAACTGCAGATTACGAGCCTGGTGCTCTACCAACTGAACTACCTCCACCAATTTGCAAGAAAGTTGGTGTCTGCAGATGTATTGAATTAATACTGAAAGAAAAAACATATATTTTTGTGGTAGAGGTGGATATCTTTAGTTATGCCTATTGAAGTATAACAAAAGTTCTCTCATCCTATCCTTGAATATGTCACAATGAAGTCAAAAGTCACATCCCAGTTGGGACACAAATTGAAGGCAAATAAGGTGTGTTGTATCTGGCACAGCAGTATAAGTTTCGTAATGGTACCTCATACTACATGTGAGATACTATTGTGAGGTCAAGAGATTGCCACATCCTTAAGCATCTTTCACAGTCATTTTAAGGAAATCTCTATAACACTGTAAATATTTAAAAATGGTAAACATAATACAGCATGGTCTAGCAAAAAAAGGTAGGTGAGTAACATCAGAATATAGGTTCAAATATTTCTAAGTGAGATAACAACACTTAGCCAAGAGTGAGTGCCATAATGACAATCAACGTAAGTTTTGTTACAGATTCTATTTCAGGTGACTATTGTGGTAAGTATATAATAACATTTTCTATATTGTTACAGGAAAATATCCAACAAAAGTCCAAAGATGTGAATATTGAAGGTTTACAAGAGAAGGTAATGAATGTCCTTACAACAATGGTTGGCATATCATATCTATTTTAAAGTCCATTGGTTAACATCTGAGTGCTCAAAAGAAGATTGTACTAGTGCTTGTCAATTTTTACATGATTTATTAGGTAACGTGAATTGATTTAACAAGTATGTGCATCAATGAAAGTTCAGACGATGGTGATTGAGTTTACCTGACCATATCACCTTACCAAGTCTGTTTATCTGACCTCTCTACCTTAACCAACTGAACTTTCACAACTAATTTTAAAGATACTGGATTTAAAAAAAAATAATTGAAGCCTAGAACAGAAGTTATTTTATAAAATTTCTTTGAGTGCATTATATTATCATATTAAATAAGATTTTGCATTGATTTTATGCAACTTCTTGTAAATTTGTAGTAGAAATAAATTTAGTATATTACCATTCAAAGTTAGAACTGTTTGCTCTGCTGATGTATCCTACTACATGTTTCACAGCATTGAAATTTAGTTAAAGAGTTAAACTACAGTACCATAAAACATGTAGTAGGATACATATCAGAGCAGACAATTCTAACTTCAAAATGGTAGTAATATGCTGAATTTACACTGAATGGACCAATTATTATATACACCCTGATAACAATATGCAAAGCAGAAGTATCACATCCAGTCATGTGGGATGCTGAAACTTTCAATCCCTATGTAGAACAGGTCTCTATGCATTGGAAACCAGTCATTGAAAAGTAATCATGGTAAAGGCAGCGACTTAAATGAGTTTGACCATGACCAGATAGTAGGTGCAAGGAAGGTGCTCCAACTGCTGAACTGTTAGAATTTCCACATCAGACCATTGCATATGTATACCCAAGACTATGGGAAATAGAGCAAAATTTCCAACCAGTGGGAGAAATGTGGACATAACATGCAATTGATTCTCGAGGTGAGCATAGACTGTCCCTCATCGTTAAAAGAAATCGCACGGCTACTGTGGAGCAGATAATGTCAGAATTGAATGAGGGTACATCCACAAGCTTATGCACAAAGACTATCCATTGTATCATGGAAAAAATGGACCATGACATTCGACATCCACATCATGTTCCCTTGTTGACTGCAAGGCACTGAAAGATTAGGCTGCAGTTTTCAAAGGCCTATCGCAAGTGCAGAGGATTGGAAACACATCATCTAGTCTGATGAATCACAGTTTCAGCTCTATCACACCAAAGGAAAGGTGCATGTGTGGCATAAACCACATGAAGTGATGGACCCAGCTTGCCAAGTTGGGGTCAGGTGGAGGTGGTGTAATAGTTTGGGGTGCATTTACATGGGCTTCCTTGGGTCCCTTGTACCCATCACAAGGTATCCCTTCATCACCAGCACAAAGTATGTGAACATCCTTGTCAACCTTCTACAATCCTCACAACAGTAGTCAGATACACTGTTCATAACGATTCTCTTTCCACACCATGATGCATCTTTTAACAGGAAAATGCCATGCTGCTTACTTCCTGAGTGGTGGCCAATTAGCTCCAGGAGCATTCAAGTGAGTTTACCACACTTGAATGGCCTCCTTGATCACCAGACCTCAAACCCATTGAGAATTTGTGGGAAGAAGTGGAAAGATCTGTTTGAGCTCATCAACCCCCACTGGCAACTGTGGATGCTGTGTGATGACAGGCAATCCTCGCTTCATGGGCAGCAATACCACCTCCATGTTTTCAACACCTCATTGAGTCCTTACTAAGACATCTGACTACTGTTGTGAGGGCAAAAGGTGGAGCAACAGGTTATTAGGTAGGTGTATATAATAATTCAGTTTCAACATTCAGTTTATTTCAACTATAAATTTGGTCTGTAAATGGTAACTAGGCATACACTGGAAGGAAAGCTGTGTACCAAATCCTTTGATAATGCATAGAAGTAGCCAGACATAGCAATTAAATTCCAGTCCTACCTCTTCATGGTATAGATCTTTCAAAAGAGATATCCCCTTCTGGAAGGGAACACAAGTGGAGGACTGCCAGATCAGTGTGGTCTTCTGATCTGTCATCCACGTATTTTTTTCTTCTGAGGAGGAGGCAACTTTACAGGGTCCTGATTCTAACCATTTAAACCCCTTGGACTGGTTCATGGCTTTGAGCTTGATTACAGATGGGCTTGTTGCACCTCTGTTTTGAACTTGATTATGGTGAGCCTCTGTTGAGCCAAAATCTACTATTGTGTTTCCTGTTTGCCTATCAATTGCCAGCCTTAAGTGAACAGATGCACAGGATACCTTATATCATCTGGTAGATAATCCTAATCAGAGATTGGACTAGTTGGACACTATGAACCTACTCTGGAGTAATGTCTCAAGAAGGTCAGTTTCTATATTGACTCTGGTTCTTGTATAGGTCCACCTGTAAAAGTGGTGCCTGAAGTTCCTATCAGCATTGGTGGCTTAAGCCTTTAGCAGTGGGAGAATGGGTCTTTGCCCCATGCCTGCAAGAACTTCTAGAGAAAATAGGGAATTGTTTAAAACTGTTGGCCCTACCTCACACAATAAATCTAATTTCTTTAAAAATCCTACTTATCATTTTCTCTACAAGTATGTGGAATGTGAGGACATTGCATAGAGATTATTCTCTAGACATCTTCATACAGGAATTCCAGCATTATAACCTAGATATTCTGGTCTAGCAAGAGACCAGATGGACAGGTAAAGGTCAAATATTAAAAAAAGAACTTAAATTTCTCTTTTCAGGGAGGAAGGATGGAAATCATCTCCAAGGTATATTGCTTCTCAGCAGACATACCAGTGATGCTCTTCTAGGATATGAATGTATTAATTAAAGATTTCTTACAGCTAAATTTAAAACTAAGATTAAAGACTTTAATGTTATCTGTAATTATATCTCCACAGAGGAATCTGATGAGAATGAGAAAGATAGGTTTTACAGACAACTTCAGGATATTTCGAATTTTTTCAAGAAAGGAAATATTTCTCTTGTGTTGATGACTTCAATGCTAAAGTTGGTACTGACTCCCACAAACACCAGGGCATTTATAAATACAAATGGATTTCACCTGATGGATTGCATAGGAATATGATCAATTATATATTAATTAACAGCAAATGGGCTAGTTGAGTTAGGAATGCCAGATCATACAGGAGAGCCAAAATTGAGTCCTGACAATTACCTGGTCAAAAGTGTCTTGCAGCTGAAGCTTAAGAAATGTTGTGCTATAGTTAAGAAAATTAGCTTTAACACTGAATGTCTGAAAGATCCAGATATAGCCAAAGCATACCATGATAGGCTGTTTAGTCATTATGAAAATCGTGGTTTGCTTACTGCTGAAGTTGAGAAAGAATGGGATCAGTTTAAACATGCTTTTCTGGAAACTAACTGTACACTTTTGCGTGAAAAAGAGCACAGGATTCAAAGCCATTTGAGTGATAAGGCTATGTAGCTTATTTCTGAAAGAAGGAAGTGCAGGGTCAATGTGAATCAACAGCCTACTAGTCCTAACAGAAGGCATTACAACGAGCTTAATAAACATGTAAAAGATCAGTTAACAGATGATAAGAATCTTTGGTTTGATAGCTTGGCTGACAAAGCAGAGGAAGCAGTTAGACAGCACAACAGCAGGGGATTGTACCAGATTGTTAATGTTTTATGTGGGAAGAAACAGACAGGTACACAGGGATTGAGGGATAAATATAGCAAGGTGGTTGAAGGTGATGATTATGTGATGACTAGGTGGACTGAGCATTTCAGAGATGTTCTAAATAATGTGATTATTTCTACTCCCATTGTTTGTATGAGAATAGATGCATTACTGACTTTTATGATGGCCTTGTATCACATTCCGAAATTGCATTGGCTATCTCTAAATTTTAAACTGCATAAATCCCCAGAGGTGAACAAAATCACCACTGAAATGCTTAGAGCTGGAAACATTTGTGTTGTCACATGGCTGACTGAAATTTTGAATATTCTTTATAATAAAAATGTTGTTCCTAAGGATTTTACTAGAGCTATCATTGTCCCAATTTTTAAAAAAGGTGATCACAGTTCTTGTGATAATTATAGGGGAATTAGTTTACTTTCTGTTCCATGTAAAGTTCTTTGCATGATTATACTTAATAGAATTAAGAATTTGGCTGATGGTCAGCTGTGTGATGAACAGTGTGGATTCAGAAGTGGTAGGGGATGTATTGATCAAATATTTTCACTTAGGCAGATTCTTGAGAAATGTTTAGAGTTTCAGAAACCTGTGGTTGCTAGCTTTATAGATTTCGAAAAGGCTTTTGACTCTGTTGATCGTCATAATTTTTGATTGATTGTTAGATCATATGGAATACCTGATAAGTCATTTAGTGTAATGAGAGCTCTCTATAATAACACTGAGTTGCGTGTGAGAGTTGGTACGTCTTGCAATGATTGGTTTAGCATTACTAGTGGAGTTAGACAAGAGTGCATTTTGTCTCCTTTTCTCTTTAGTTCAGTTATTGATTATGTAATGCAAAATTCTTTGCAAGGGAAAGATTTTAGCCTTAAATGGTCTAGAGATTTCAAAATTTCTGATTTAGATTATGCAGGTGATTTGGCCCTGTTGGCAACTGATGTTGATGAGATGAATTCGTTCATTAGAGCTATTGATGAGACTGCTAATAGAGTAGGTTTGGTGATAAACAGAGAAAAAACTATAGGGATGAAAATTGGTCAGACAGTTGGTGCTTCAATTGCTTTGAATGGCTGTACTCTTGAGCAAGTGTCTCAGTTTAATTATCTTGGAAGCTATGTAACAGATACTGGTGATGTGCGGCATGAGATAAATAGAAGAATAGGGATTGCTGCTGGGACTTTTAAGAATCTATGGAAAGTATGGAAAAATAGATGTATACACCTAAAGACTAAAATTAGGCTGTATAATAGTTTGGTTCTTTCTAAGGTTAGTTATGGTAGCAAAACATGGACCCTTTGTAAGCAGGATAACAGGAAACTTGATGCCTACACAGTATTTGGGCATTAGGTGGTTTGACTTTGTAAGTAATGATGAGGTTAGAAGAAGGAGTCATCAACCTCTTTTGAGCAGTATATTGTGCAGAGAGAGACTGTGTTGGTTCGACCATGTTGCTCGTATGCATTGCTGCAGATTGGCAAACAGGATTATAACAGTGTACCTAAGGGTTTCAGAAAAAGGGGGAGACCTAGGATAGACAATGTCAAACAGGACCTTGCTAGAATTGGCCTAGAGTGGCCAAATGCAGCAGCTGTAGCTCAGAACAGACACGTCTGGAGAGGAAAATTACACATTCTGGTTGTACCTCCATAGCCCATGGCTACATGAGGATTTTGTATGTATGTATACTCCCCACTACATAGCAAAATTAGCCGAGTTATGAAAAAAAATAATAAAACAAATTCTCATCATTCATGAATTAATTTCCTAGAATTATGAAACAGGATATTCAAATAGTTACAATAATGGTAGCATTGTGCTACAACTGAGCAGAGGAATCCAGAAGATATAAAAATATTTTAAAATTCACTCCAACCAAGCATTCCAGCACTGTAAGCAAACTTTTCTGCAGTACACGAACATGACAAATGCAATCTAAAGTGTTGGTTTCTTCACAACATTGACTACTAAAAAATAAAATTACAAAACGAATTGTATACGTTTCCTTCCCCACCTTTTGTCAACTAGTCTTTTATCTTTCTTGTAACTCATGGTACTAAAATAACAACACGGCAAGTTTGTGAAAAGAATCTTTTCAATAAAAGCAGCCCAAGGATCGAGCCATAGCCATTTTAATGTACATACAGCATAATTGTGTAATTATTAAATACAGACTATAGAAGAGCTCACATTGAGTCATTTCCTGAACTTTAGTTGTGATTGGGTGAATTTATGGAGGACAACAATCACCTTCCATTTCTATCTTTCCAGTAAATGTCTATATTCAATTATATAACAGAAAATCACCTTTCAGGGAACAGATATTAAACTTTCAGCAAAAGGAATTCTAGTTGAACATTGAATGGCACAACAATGATTCGAGAGCACTTGTTAAGATAAGATAGATATGAACCTGTGCATATATGGAGCATTCATTTACATATCGTCATCATATTCAGTGACTTTACATACTTATTGTAGCATATTTTGTTTATTTCATTTATGGCATTTTGAAACATTACAAAATTCTCTCAAAAATGCAAAGTAGTATATCATTTTAAAAAATAAGATGACTAGCATAAAATTACACCAATAGTTTGTTTTTCAGTAAATAGTGCTAGACAAATATTTAAGCTTCAGGTGTCTAAGAATATTATTTAATGTGTTTCTTAGTTGTCATCCTGGTGACTAAATGGTTAGCACTCTTTGCTTCTGATCCAAGGGACCTAGGTTTGAGCCCTGGGTAAGGAATGAATGTTTGTGTTGTCTTTCTGCTGAGATCTCGTCTTCCTCACAGATCTTATCTATGGCATATTAATCTTACAGGCTCCCATCAGACCTCTACAGCCAGTAGCTGCTTTAGAAGTAATTTATTTATAGTTATTATTTTAAAAGATTGTAATATAATTATGTAATTTATTTTGTGTAAATGTTTTCAAGTACCCATTAATTCTTTCACTACCATACCAGCTCAAAACAACAGAGATTTTAAATGGACTCATCATCAATTCTATTCCTTCCTCTTCACTGCCTCCTACCTGCAGTTTAGGCTAGCATGGTAGGGAAAGGGTTAACGGATACTATAAAACTTTCACGAAACAAATTACTTAACTGAGCTGAATTAGTAAATTTTGCTGAACATTTTTAAGGGCAAGAAGCTTTCACCATACTGCAATGATGCTGTTGGTGAAGTATCTGATGAAGATGAAGATCAAGACTGCACTAATAGTAAGGTACTAGCTATTTTATTCTTACTGATCTGTTTTTCTATAATATCAGATTTTTAAACATTATTATAAGTACCTTTCTACCATTGATAATTCACGGTTTGAAAAATTGACCATCCATCCACAATGACTGCATTTTTTTCTTTGAGGTTTATTTGCATTCTTGTTTTTTTTTCCTTTCCTAGTTTTAACAAAAGTAACAAGACTGCAAACATAATGGGAGATAAAGCTTCACACCAAGAACTGGAATTTTTCAAACATCCACTTCAATTGTGTGTGGAAAACAGTCTATAGATTGCACCCACTTATTTCCTCTTCTTGAGAAATAAGTGGGTGCAATCTATAGATGTGCCCACTTAGTATAGATTCACCACTCAAGAAAGTGGGAGACTATTTGTTTCTCCCACTGAAGGTTGGTTTAAATGTTTGCAGAGGCAAAGGGAATGAGAGAACACCCTCATAATAATACATTTTAATCCACAGCATTTGGCAATTACAAGGTATTTAGCCACTATTGGTATTAAATACACTATATGGCTGCTTAGCATAAAAAATAATAATTTATTTGAAAAATAAATTAATTGTGACATTAGAACTTGTTGTGTCTTAATGGAATAAAGTTGTACAGTAGTTCAACTGTTCGTTCCATTGACTCCTAATGCTAGTGTACAACTCTATTCCATTAAGGCACAGCAAGTTGTAATGTCACAAGATGCAATAGCATAAAAAAATCTTATTTTATATTCTAAACAGCCATATAGTGTATTTAATACCAATATTGTTAGCAGTGTGAAAATTCTATACTTGTATTTAGCCACTATTACACTGTTGAAGTATGATGATGTCAGTTGGGTACAGAGGAAAAATTGTCTCTGTTGTTCCTCTGTACCCAATTGACATCATCATACTTCAGCAGCATAATAATAGCTAAATAACTTATACCCACATAATAAGATTGTTTGAGGTGATTGCCTTTTGTTCAGAAATTTTTTGAACACATTGCACATAAATAAATCCATCCATCACTACTTTGACAATAGTCTTTTCAGTTCTTCATTTTGTATCAAAATGCCATTTGTTCAGAAGTGTTTAGAATATACTGCACATAAATAAACCCATCCATGACTGCTTTGATCTTGACAGTCTTTTCAGTTCTTCATTTTGTATCATTAGGCCAATCCAGAGGGGTGACAAGTGGTTTTACCTTATTATCAGTATCTTATTGGTTTTACAGAAAGGTTCTGTTGGTATTTTTTTACTTTCTTAAAATCTGATTGTCTTTTTCCCATAAAAAAAGAAGCATGGACAAAATAATTTATTCAAATACTTTGGAGCTCATTCAAGTTAAAAAAAAATCATTTAAATAACTCTTACAAAAAAAAAGATGCAGAATGCTCTAAAAGGACAAAGCAAAAAGTTCAGCTTCTTTGAATGTAAGTTACCATAGAATTTATTATAAAGAGAAATGGAAATGACCATTTTTAGAAAGATGTGTGGGCAGATTTCTTTGGATGGACTATAAATAAGAGTATTATTCTTGCACAAATTTTCCTCAAATGGCAGATAAGGAAAGCCTCTTGGTGCAGGAAGTACCCAAGGTTTGAAAAGAAACTTTTGCAGGCATACGATAAAAGTAAATGTCTTGTAAAATGTAAAGTAACTACTTTTGCTAAGGAAAAATTAAATAATACAACAAAATCTATTGTTTTGTAAAATGAAAAAGAAAATGTCAAATGAAATGATCAAACTGTTCAATACAGCTTACTTTATCATAAAATAGCAGCTGGCATTTAGTTAATTTAAAAACATATGTGAGGTAAAGTTTAAAAAAATGACATGCCATTAGGAAAGAATTACATGAACAACCATGGTTGCAGAGTTTTTCCATATTGGCCATATCATTTTTGAAGAAGTTATAGAAGAATTAAACAGTCTCAGTTCATAAGCTTAATTGCTGATGGATTCCACTGACTGAAATAGTTGTTTACAAGAAGCAGTATATGTAAGGTACATGAAAAATTAACAACTAACAACAAAATTGGTAGGTTTTTTGCACTGAAATGGGTCAGCAGTGATGCATACATAAGGCAATTTTAGAAGTTGCTCCAATGTAGGCTTTTCTAAAGAAGTTATTAGGGAAAAAAATTAGTTGGCCTCAATCTGGTTGGCACTGCAACAAACATGGGAATTTACAATGGTAAATTGTCCTAATTGTTTCTAGGTTAAATTAACCCATAGCTGCATGCAATAACTCTGAGACTAGAACAGGAAATGAGTTTATAGCCTCCACATTTTTCATGTGGTTATCTTCTGTCCTTCAGTGTCAATATGGCGATTAGAAAGCAGTCTTGCATTAGCATGGAGCATATTTGCAGTCAGCAAGCACCAAGGCAGTTAATGATGACTTGAGGATTCATATCCAAAAGTGATTCTAATTCAGAATACAATTCCAGTGATGAGGGCAATATTGACTAATTATATGGGGACACTTTTTGGATTAGGAGAGGAAAAGAATGTCAGCAATTTCCATATGCATATGACATGGGATAAAAGTCATTGTGAAGGACAAAATAATGTTGTGGAGTTACATAAAAATTTAACCTGTATTGGATTACTTTTTTAATGCATTTGGAATTTCATCGTATTCACTGGTTCCTCAACTCAGTATCAAAAATACAGTAATGAGCCAATAACAACAAAAACTATTGTGGAGCTTGCAGATCCTCTTTTAGACAAAGGCTATATAATATATCTGGGCAGTTGGTAAATATATGAACCAATAACATGAGGCTACCAACTCAGACCTTAGGGGAAACCTTTGCAAAAATAGACTCTGTTGAAACAATATGCCCAGGCTGTTTTTCTAGCTGGTAATGATCCAGTATGCATACCTGTCAGTTACAGTCAGATAGATTCCAATGACTAACTACATGGTATAAATGTTAAAGCCACAATAGAGAAGATCTTGATCAATGGCTGGTAGCTCAGCAGTCAAAGCACCTGGCATGTTATCAGAAGATCGTGGGTTCAGATCCCATCAATCTAATGGCAGTTTGTCTTCTATACTCATTTTTTTTAAAGGAATACACTGATGCTCAAAAGTTAAGCAACAAAAGCATAAATTATGAACAAGTGTTTCATTGGATTTCAATGAAATGTATAGGTAAAGTCCATGATCATATATCCCACTAAAACCTGAATAAATAAATAAATAAATTCCCATGAATATTTAATGAGATATTCAAATTAAAAAGTCATTACTTCAAAATGACATGTAAAAGTTCAATGATAACATATATTTAATGTGGTGTGTGATCACCTTAAACAGCAATACAGGCTGCACAACAACTCATCATGCTGCAAATCAGGGTGTCAATGAGGATTTGAGCGAGTAATTGCCATTCATGCATGGATGCAGATTGGAGCTCCTGGGAGAAGACTGCCACCAGTGATTCATTACCCTAGAGCAGGCATGGCCAACATACGGCCCGCGGGCCGGATCCGGCCCGCGTAATGAATTTATGTGGCCCGCGAACAATTTTTCAATATTAACATTTAACTTCTAGTAATTAATCGAATGAATTCTCGATACTTCTATATTTTTTAAAAAAGATTCCGTTATAAAGAATTAAAACTTTTATACTCATCTGCACTCAATGTTCAAGCGACGTTGCCAGCAGGCGAGTAAAATATTTTTGCATAGTGCAAAAATATTTTAAAAATCGATCATGTTACAAATGTAGTTGTGAAATTAGTGAATTTCCTACGATCAAAAGGATTAAATCACAGGCAATTTATTGATCTCCTTGAAGAACTAAATACCAGTCATTTAGATGTACTATATCACAATAAAATCCGTTGGTTAAGTTTGGGAAAAGTTTTAAGACGTGTGTGGGACCTTCAAGAGGAAATAAAAATATTTTTAATGCTTAAAGAAAATGAGGATTTTCCTGAATTATTAGATCCAAATTGGATTTGTGATTTAGCATTTTCTTTGGATATTCTCACACATTTGAACGAATTTAACACATGTATACAAGGCAAAAATTTATTTGCTCATGATTTAATACAGAAATTAAGAGCTTTTAAAATGAAGCTTAGCCTTTTTTCTACAATTCTGGCTGAATGTAAATTTGATCATTTTCCAACGTTACAGACCATATCTTTAAATATTTTAAAAGAAAAGGTTAAAACATTTAATAAAAACATCCTTGCACTAATGACAGATTTCGAGCAGAGATTCGATTGCTTCAAAAAAACTGATAAAATTTTATCTATTATCCGAAATCCATTTTCTGTACAAGTTGATGACGTTCCTGTTGATATACAATTAGAAATAATTAATTTACAATGTGATGAATTATTACATGAGAAATATCGAGAAGAGCAAGAAAATTTGTGTAATTTTTATGAGCAATTGAATAATGAAAAATATGGAAATTTAAAAAAACTTGCCAAGACGTATTTAGTAATCTTTAGCTCAACTTATATTTGTGAACAAACCTTTTCTTTAATGAATCTAAATAAAAGTACAACAAGATCGAGATTGAATGATTTACATTTGGAGGCTAAGAATAGCTACTACAAGTATAGAACCAGATATTAAAAAAATAATAAGCGATGCAAACCGCCTCAACACGTCGCATTAGTTATTATGTTAATTTGTTGTATTGATTTACTTACAATTATTCATAAACAAATTTCATAATAAAATTTTGTTTACTTAAAGAAATAAGTGTTTTGCTTAACATTTTTCAATTTTAATATTTCGTCCGGCCCGTGAAAATATTTTTTTTCTAATCCAGCCCGTGAAAATATTTTTTTTTCCAATCCGGCCCGGGGGCAAAAACAGTTGGCCATGCCTGCCCTAGAGTGTTCCAAAGATGTTCTGTTTTATTTAGGTCAGGTAATTGGGAAGGCCACTCTATGCAGCTTATGGTTTAACTCTCAAGATATTGGTTCACCAAGCAGCTCTGTAAGGGCAAGCATTATTGTCTATTAACATGGAATCAGGACCCATTTCTATGAGAAATGGATAAATATAAGATTTGAGGATCTCATTGTGCTATTTTGCATCCCACCTGGAAATACATGAAGGTCTGAGTTGGTAGCATGCCATCTCATAATTTGCAATTCCCAGGTTCAAGTCCTGAAAGGGCAGCATTGAGATTTATCTCTGCAAAACTCCCCTCCCTGCCCTTGGTCAATATGAGATACCAATGGTCTTGGAAAGGTTGCGTCCATCAGATGGGATGTTAAGCCATGGCTCTGTGTGCAAGAGAGCCATACTCTGCATGTTAAAGAACACACTGGATGTCATTGATGGAAGACTGTTATGTCTTCCAACAGCTGCATTAACCTTGTGTGTCCCCTTCCCCAACCTTCTCTGAGCTTTCAGAGTCCTTATAATCTTGCCATTTAGCCCATTGTGTGCAAAAAAAATGCCACTCAGATGTAAAATAACCCAACCATGGAGAAAACATCAACATACCATCATCTGAAAAGAGACAGCTCTAAACTGTCTTTTCTGGATGTTAATGGAATGATATCTGGCTCCAAGCGATCTCCAGACCAAAATTGGGATTCATCAGTGAACCATTAATGTTGAGTCCAGTTGTGACATGAAACTAATTTAATTGAAACTAATTTAAATTGAACACATTGAAACTAATTCGAACACATTGAAACTAATTTAATTGACTCTGCACTGGCCAGATATCAAAGGGACACACACAACTGGTCATCTTGCATAAAGATGACTTGCATGAAGCTGTCTGGACAATGCTGTTCTATGGTTTGCTGGTATACAGCCATCCCATGGATGCAGTGAGGTAAAAAGGGAGCTGGCATATGGGTTCTATGGCACCTTGTGTTTAGGAGCAGGTAATGGTTGTCATTAGTTGATATGGCCTTCAGGTATCCAGGAACAAGACTTTGAGCAATGGCTTGACTTGTTGAAAATGCTTCGAGAGATGGATTACAATGCTACAATTCCCGTTTAGCCATCTGGTTACCTCATGCTGATGTTGTCTGGCCTCAAGCCTCCCAATTGCTCACCACCTCATTTATTCACTCAAAAGATTTCTTCTAGCTATTTTCTAATGGTTAGCTATCTCATATGTCATACATCAAGACTCTAACATGAACTGACATGCACATACAAATGAAGTGCTTTTTATACTGATCTGTTTTGCATGTGTGACTGTGTTTAATGCAAATTTCATATGCAGATTTCAGCTCAGTGTCGTTTTTATGTAAAAAATCTTACTTTTGTTATTTATTGTCAATTATTCCACAAGATATGTTGATTTTTTGCATTTGTTCCTTAACTTTTGAGCACCAGTGTACTTGTGTCATTTGCAATTAAGTTCTTTAACATTGATATAAAAATCTGTTATAGCTAAACACAAGTATATTGAATATATGAGTATTGGCTGAAATGCAGTATAATTAAATAATAGCAGAAGTAAAGAATTATTTGTATAAATATTTCTTATTCCTTTATTGTAAAATGTTTTAATACTACAAATGTTAGACAAGAACTATAACCATTGCACAAATAAATGCATAATGAAATCATGCTTTGGTAATGGGAATTATATTGTAAGAAGGGTTTTTTTAATATGAATAAAATACATCATAATATTTTAATTTCATTGTTAATATTTTGCTAAGTTTTCCTTTCTACATTTGTTTCAGGATGTTTTAAGGAAAATAAAACTTTCTAATGCTTTATCTGATCTTGTAAGTCTAACTAGAATGAGGTTTTGGAATATTGAGATGACAGAGGACATTCGTAAGTTATAAATGTTTAGAAAGTAGTTTGGTATGTTTAAATTTGATGTACTTTTGCTCTAACAGTAATGCCCCATTATGATACAAAAGCTGACTCCACACATTCTACTAAAAACAAACTATGAAAATGAGTGAATGATTGTTGTTGGTTGTGCTGCTATAGGTTTTGTTCTAAAATATAATAATAGATGCAATCAATAACCATATAGTTTATGTGAACATGACATCCAAGATGCATGGAATTTAGTTAGATATGTAATTTTAAAGACTAATAATCAGTTTCAATATGTAAGGTGATATATATCTTTCATTTTTACCTATCTTCCTATTGCTTTTCACTCGTCATTTATCAGCTTATCTGTTTGTCAAGACAGTTGTTTCACGCCATATCTTTCAATCACAAGGGCCAAACTTGGTGTATATGCCAAATGAAAACTTGTGATGTGGAGAGTATCACAGGTTATAAAAAAATTACCCCATGATTTCTTCCTCCCCTAAAAAGGAAAAAAATGGAAAAAAATTATTCTACTATATCTTCCAAACATAAGGGCTGAGATAAACGAACTTGTATATCAATGATAGCTTGGTTGGGTTGTTTTACCTCTGAGTGGCACTTTTTTTTCTACAGAATGAGATAAATGTCCAGGTCACAAAGCCTCTGAAGGCTCAGAGAAGATTGGAGGAGGGGACCCACTGGAACAGCTTTTGTGAGATAGATGGTAGCCTTGTGTTAAGGCCATCCAGTGTGTTCTTTAGCATGGACAGGGTGTGGCTCTCCTGTACACGGGGCAATGGCTTAATGTCCCATCCGACAGATGACGGCCTTTCCAACCCCATTGGTGTTTCCTACTGACCATGGGCAGGGCGGGGAATTTTGTGGAGATAAATCTCAATGCTGGTCCAGCTAGAACTCGAACCTGAGAACTGCAGATTGCGAGCTTGGCACGCTACCGACTGAGCCACTCCTGCCCCCAATGAAAGCTTGGTATGTGGGAAATGTCACAGGTTATAAAAAATTTACATCCATGCTTTCTTCCCACCCACCCCATAAAAAGGGGTTAAATGTGTAAATGATTGTTCTACTATTATCTTTCAAACAGGACAACCAAACACAGATGTCAAATGAAAAAGTTTGTTGCATGGGGAGTATAGGCTATAAGAATTTACCCCTCCTCCCCTGAAGAAGGGGAAATGTGAAATTTGTCTTCTACATCTTCCAATTACAAGGGCCCACTTGCGAGTTAGATGTCAAATGAAAGCTTCTCGGGTGAAGACTGTCATAACTTTCAAATTTGCTTCACTCTTCTTCACCCAAAAAAGGGAGCAGAAGTTTTATGGGGATTGATCCTGAGGTATATCTCAAAGATATGTTTACAATATTGTGTACTGCCTCAAATCACTTCCTCTCCCCAAAAGAAAAAACTTTAATAGTAGTATATCAAATAGAAGCTTTTGAAGATAGTGTTTTTACTGTCAAAATGAAAAATATAAATTTAAAAATTTAACAAATACCTATCTTTGTAATGTGCATCCTAAAAAAAAATAAATAAAAGTGAAGCATACTGATGGTGAAATAATTTCCTGAATTTGTTTTTGCTTCAAAGAAGATAGGTACCAACAATTTGTATTGAGTAGGTAAATCGGCACCCTATCTTCCTTTGAAGTAAGTATGAATTCACCAAGGGATTTCAACATCAGTATATTTTATTTTTTTACTTTTTAGGATGCACATAGCAAAACAAGTATGTTATAATTTATAGTTTTTCTATCATTGTCCTCACACAAGAATTCCAGCGTTATAACCCAGATATTTTAAGCTTGCAAGAGACCAGATGGACATGTAGTGGTCAGATACTTAAAAATAACTTTAAATTTCTCTTTTCAGGGAGGGAGGATGGAAAGCATCTCCAAGTTGTAGGTTTGCTTCTCAGCAGACATGCCAGTGATGCTCTTTTAGGATATGACTGCATTAATGAAAGATTTCTTACAGCAAAATTTAAAACAAAAATTAAGGATTTGAATGTCATCTGTTGTTATCCCTCTGCGGGGGATAACAACAGATGACATTCAAATCCTTAATTTTTGTTTTCAATCCTTAATTTTTGTTTCAATCCTTAATCCAATCAAATCCTTAATTTTTGTTTCAATCCTTTAATTATCATTCTCTGATGAGAATGAGAAGGATGCGTTTTACAGCCAGCTTCAGGATATTTTGAATTCTGTGAAGAAAGGAGATATTTCTCTTGTGCTAGGTGACTTCAATGTTAAATTCTACTGATTAATCTTTGGGCAGGTGTTTTAAGTCTCTTTGGTATTGGTAGTTTCAAAATTGGGTCTGACCATTACCTGGTCAAAAGTGTCTTGCAGCTGAAGTTTAAGAAATGTTGTGCTAAAGTTAAGAAAATTAGCTTTAACACTGAATGTCTGAAAGATCCAGATATAGCCAAAGCATACAATGATAGGCTATTTAGTCATGAAAATCGTGGTTTGTTTACTGCTGAAGTTGAGAAAGAATGGGATCAGTTTAAACATTCTTTTCTGGAAACTAACTGTACACTTTTGGGTGAAAAGGAGCACAAGATTCAAAGCCATTTGAGTGATAAGGCTATGTATCTTATTTCCGAAAGAAGGAATTGCAGGAATAGAAGTTAACATCCTACCAGTTAACACCCTACTAGTCCCTACTAGTGTAAAGGATCAGTTAACAGCTGATAAGAATCTTTGGCTTGATAGCTTGTCTGACAAAGAAGTGGTTCAACAACACAACAGCAGGGGGTTGTACCAGATTGTTAATGTTTTTTTTTGGGAAGAAGCAGACAGACACACAGAGATTGAGGGATAAACATGAAAAGGTGGTAGAAGGTGAGGATTCTGTGATGGCTAGATGGGGTGAGCATTTCAGAGAAGTTCTAAATAATGTGATTATTTCTACTCCCATTGTTTGTAATGAGGATAGATGCATTACTGGCTTTAATGATGGCCCTATGTCACATTCCGAAGTCACATTGACTATCTGTAAATTAAAACTGCATAAATTCTCAGGGGTGGATGAAACCATCACTGAAATGATTACAGCTGGGAGCATTAGTTTTGTCACATGACTGACTGAAATTTTGAATATTTTTTATGATAAAGGTGTTGTTCCTAAGGATTTTATTACAGCTATTATTGTTCCGATTTTTATGAAAGGTGATTGCAGTTCTTGTGATAACTATAGGGGAATTAGTTTACTTTCTGTACCAGGTAAAGTTCTTTACATGATTATTCTTACTATAATTAAGTATAATTTACTTAAATGTAGTTCACTAACTTATCAGGTATTTCATATGATCTAACAATCAACCACAAATTATGTCGATCAACAGAGTCAAAAGCCTTTTTGAAATCTACAAAGCTAGTAACCACAGGTTTTTGAAACTCTGAACATTTGAAATTCATCATCATCATCCTCAAGCAGCCATGGGCTACGGAGGTCCAATCAGATCGTGCAATTTAGTTCTCCAAGCAAGTCTATCCTGAGCTACATCTACTGCATCTGGCCACTGCACACCAATTCTAATAAGGTCCCGTTTGACATTGTCTGTCCACCGCATCCTAGGTCTCCCCCTCTTTCTGAGGCCTTTAGGCACACTGTTCATAACATTATTCGCCAATCTATAATTATTCATACGGGCAACATGGCCAAACCAACAGAGTCTCTCTCTGCACAATATGCTGCTTAAAGGAGGTTGCAAACTCCTTTGCCTAACCTGATCATTAGTTACAAAGTTGAACCACCTAATGCCCAAGATACTGCGTAAGCATCTGGAATCAAAAGCATCTAGTTTCCTGTTATCTTGTTTACAAAGTGTCCAAGTTTCACTACCATAACTAACCCTAGAAAGAACTAAACTATTATACAGTCTAATTTTAGTCTTTAGGTGTATACACCTATTTCTCCACACTCTCCATAGATTCTTAAAAGTCCCGGCAGCAATCCCTATTCGTCTGTTGATCTCATGCCACACATCACCATTATCTGTTACATATCTCCCAAGATAATTAAACTGTGACACCTGCTCAAGACTGCAACCATTCAGATTAACGGACATACAAATTGGGACTTACAAAATTGATGTCCCAATTTTAGAACTACCAATACCAAAGGGACTTAATCTATGTAATGATGAACAGTGTAGATCCAGAAGTGGTATGGGATGTATTGATCAAATATTTTCACTAAGGCAGATTCTTGAGAAAAGTTTAGAGTTACAAAAACTTGTGGTTACTAGCTTTGTAGATTTCAAAAAGGCTTTTGACTCTGTTGATCGACATAATTTGTGGTTAATTATTAAATCATATGGAATACCTGATAAGTTAGTGTAATGAGAGCTCTCTATAATAATACTGAGTTGCGTGTGAGAGTTGGTACGCCTTGCAACGATTGGTTTAGCATTACTAGTGGAGTTAGACAAGAGTGCATTTTGTCTCCTTTTCTCTTTAGTTCAGTTATTGATTATGTAATGCAAAATTCTTTGCAAGGGAAAGATTTTAGCCTTAAATGGTCTAGAGATTTCAAAATTTCTGATTTAGATTATGCAGGTGATTTGGCCCTGTTGGCAACTGATGTTGATGAGATGAATTCGTTCATTAGAGCTATTGATGAGACTGGTAATAGAGTAGGTTTGGTGATAAACAGAGAAAAAACTATAGCGATGAAAATTGGTCAGACAGTTGGTGCTTCAATTGCTTTGAATGGCTGTACTCTTGAGCAAGTGTCTCAGTTTAATTATCTTGGAAGCTATGTAACAGATACTGGTGATGTGTGGCATGAGATAAATAGAAGAATAGGGATTGCTGCTGGGACTTTTAAGAATCTATGGAAAGTGTGGAAAAATAGATATATACACCTAAAGACTAAAATTAGGCTGTATAATAGTTTGATTCTTTCTAAGGTTAGTTATGGTAGCAAAACATGGACCCTTTGTAAGCAGGATAACAGGAAACTTGATGCCTACACAGTATTTGGGCATTAGGTGGTTTGACTTTGTAAGTAATGATGAGGTTAGAAGAAGGAGTCATCAACCTCTTTTGAGCAGTATATTGTGCAGAGAGAGACTGTGTTGGTTCGACCATGTTGCTCGTATGCATTGCTGCAGATTGGAAAACAGGATTATGAACAGTATACCTAAGGGTTTCAGAAAAAGGGGGAGACCTAGAATAGACAATGTCAAACAGAACCTTGCTAGAATTAGCCTAGAATGGCCAAATGCAGCAGCTATAGCTCAGAACAGACACGTCTAGAGAGGAAAATTACACATTCTGGTTGTACCTCCATAGCCCATGGCTGGCAGGCAGATTTTGTATTTATCTATTTCTTTTAGTAATGAATGAACAGGGTTGACCCAAGACATTTTGCCATACCATCTGAGTTTCCATTTTTTTCTCCCAATTCAGTTTGCTGTTTGCCACCTTAAAAAACGTTGACTGATAAATTATGGCTAATAGGATTGCAAAGTTATTACATAGCATTTATTTATCAGCAAATGTAATTTAAATGAGTGTTGGCAAAAGAAATGAGAAACAATTAATAAATTCCTATCTTCCTTTGAAGTGAATACAAATTCAATGACTGATTGCATCATTGATATGTTCTAGGTTTATTTCTACTTTTTAAGGTGCATATAGTATGATAGGCATTTTTTTCTTTGTCACTACAAAAAAAATTCAGAAACTTTCATTTGTTATATGACTCATAAACAACCATATTTTCCCTCCCCCTTTGTGTAGAGTGACCTCCATGACAATGGAGATGTCATGAGCTTTAATAAAGTGGTGTGGGGTAGAAGTAGTTGATAATGGTCTTTATATGAGCTTTCATTTGACAGCTAATTCATAACTTTATGCCCTTGCATTCAGAAGATAAAATGGACGAATAACTTTCACGTTTTCCTTTTTTTAGGGGGAAGAAAGCAAGAGAGAATATATTTTTGCCACCCAAGCTCTCCCCACATCACAAGCTTTCATTTGATATACAACTTCTTGCTTTCAGCACTCACTTTTTGGAGATGTAACAGAACAATTGTTTTTGCATTTCCCCTTTTTTATGGGGGGAAGAAAGAATGGGTGTCAGTTTTTTAAAGCTTATTACACTCCCTGCATCACACGCTTTCATTTGACACATAACTTGCACTTTCTGAATTCACATTCAGGAGATATAAGGGAATGATCATTTTGAATTTCCCCCATTTAAGGGGGAAGGAATCATGGGGGGGTAAATTTTTTATAGCCTATAACACTCCCCATGTCACAAGCTTTCATTTGACTCATAAATTCTGAAGTTTGTGCATCGTGTTTGAAGCATATGGTGAAACAACTGTTTCGACAAATCCACCAGCTGAAAACTGACAAATGACAAGAAAAAGCAGTAGGGTGATAGGTAAAAATGTGCTCAGTGTTTCATAACATATGTGTGTGAATGCAGTTTCACCATGAGCATGTTAAAAACTAAGCTAAGAAAAAGGATATACGATGTTTTGTGATCAACCTATCGCTATTAAATCAACCTACTCCTCAATGCTGATAATAAAAACCAAGCTTTAAATTGAAAAGTACAAATTATTTTGCATTTTATCAATTGTGGACAATTTCAAATACAATATGGTTTTGAAAAACCAAATTTTCTGTTTTTTTTTTTGTTTCTTGTTTTTATTTAGCAAAAAAAATATCAGGAGTGGAAAGTAATGTCATTTTTTATGTATTGTAACTTTGGGATTATCTATTGTGTATTTAATGCTGCCAAAAATTAAATGAATATGCTTTCGGATGAATTGGATGTTTTCTTTAAATTTTCATAGTATTTTTTCTTTCTAGGTATCACTGTACACAGTGTGTAACAACACAACTGAAGAGAGCCATATTTGTCATTTGATACTTTTATGAATTTTACTAATATAAAGCAACAACAGAACAGTCCTCAAGCACCATGTGCTATGGTGGTCGTTGCAGTTTAGTTCTCCAAACATGCCTGTCCTGAAATACAGCTTCTGCTTTTGACCACTGTAAGCCAGTTGTAAAGAAGTCCTGTTTGACATTGCCTACTGCATCATAAGTTCCCCCCTTTTTCTGAATCTTTTAGGCAAACTGTTCATAACCCTATTCACCAATCTCCAACTATGCCTACAGGCAACATGGTCAAACCAATGCAGTCTCTCTCTGCACAAAATGCTACTCAGAAGAAGATGCACACTCCTTTGCCTAACCTCATCATTACTTACAAGGTCAAACACCTAATGCCCAAGATACTGTATAAACATCCAGAATCAAAATCATCATTTCCTGTTATCATGTATACAAAGGATCCGTGTTTCACTACCATAGCTAACTTTAGACAGGACTGAACTATTGTATAGCCCAATTTTAGTCTTTAGGTGTATATGTACTTGCTCAAGGATACAATCATTGAACTGAACCACAATTTGCCTGACCAATTTTCATTACTTTAGTTTTCTCTCTATTTATCACTAAATCTACTCTACTACCAGTCTCATAAACAGCTCTAATGAAAGAGTTCATGTCATCAACATCATTTGTCAATAGGGCCAAATCATCAGCATATTCTAAATCAGATATTTTCACATCTCTAGACCAATAGTTCTTACCTTCATAACAGCCAGCACTCCTTTGATTCTCGAAATATATTCTCACACCCCTTACCAAAAATTGCTAAATTAGATAAGTTCTTTATATACTTTTTTTACATTTTAATGGAAAACGTTTTTCTGGACAAAAAAAGACAAAAAAACTGTAGAATGACAGAGATATTATAAATTTATTTTAATTTAATATTAAAAAATAAATTACAGGCTCAGTGACTAAGTAGAATAAGTGGGTTGGGTTGTTTTACCTCTGAGCGGCACTTTTTTGCACACCTTGGGCTAAATGGCCAGGTCACATGGACCCCGAAGGCTCACAGAAGGTTGGGGGAGGAGACCCACTGGAACAGCTGTTGGGAGACAGATGGTAACCTCCAATCAATGCCATCCAGCATGTTCTTTAATGTACACAGGGTATGACTCTCCCGCACACAGGGCCACGGCTTAACGTCCCATCTGACGGACTGCGGCCTTTCCAAGCCCATCGGTGTCCCCTACTGACCGTGGGCAGGGTGAGGAATTAGAATAAGTGGTACAGATGAAAGAAATATAATAAATATATGAAAGAAATATAATTTAAATTAAATTATAAAAACAAATTATGAAATCATTAGATTCAATATAAATGTATGATACTGATAGGTAATTCTTACACAGCAAAAATGAAGGCAATGAAATTGTACAATGATATGTAATTATAGAAGTGTTAACTAACACTGTAAAGCTAGCTTCACCCCTACACTAAATGCATGGTACTCTATTTTACATTAATCTCTGTGGAAGTTGAACTTTTCAATATACATTATTGGTCATGGCATTGTCTCTTAGAAATAATTGTCCTTTTTGTTCACACACTCTAGTTTACATCAAATAATGCTACTAGTGCAAAAAGGATTTTGTCATGCAGCAGAAAAATTTGGGCAAAAATAGCAGAAACAATTGGCAATAGAATTATTTCTGCTAGTATTAATGAATACATAGATTTGAAGAAAAAAATGTTACTACCAACCTCTTTCATCTCAGAGATAAGCTACTTTTCCTTCTGCTGCCATTTATTGGCTATTTTAATAATCATCCTTTTTTTATTCATTGCCTTGATTCATGCTGCCATTTAGGCACAGAGCAGGGAACCAACATCTGAATTCCACTCATTAATTTTTAATTAATGCTGGCTGTATGAGAGAAATCCATCCAAATCTCCAAACATCACTGCTTATCAGCCAAATTAGATTTGGCAGCACTGCTTGAAAAGAAGAATGAGAGAATGACCATGTGAGGCTTCCCTAAGATGGGATCAAACTGAGGACCCCGAGGGAAGTCTGCAAGTGCTGCTGAGAGGCAGTGACTTAATCCACAATACCAAGAGGCTAGCTCAAAAAGATATAATTACAATTAAGTACATATGCATTCCCTGTCATAACAATGAACTGTTACAAAGTATTTTTACTTACATCTCTATTTTGCCAGATAATTTTAAGATCAATAATCAGTGTCTCTTACCCTTGGGGGGGGGGGGCACTGCTGGTTAAAAATCACTGCTCTAGACAGTTTAAGGCCAAAATATTCCCCTTGAAGTGAAATCCACATAGCATAATCAATAACCAAACTAAAGACAAAAGGTAACAAAATCACCCTTGCCAGAATCCCATTGCAATGTAAAACAATTGCTAACAAGTCTTACCAACTATCACGCATGATTCAGTGTTACTATAGAAAGCTTCCATTATGATAACTAACTTGTATGATAGGCCATAATATCTCATGATCAATCTCAAATTATGGCAATATATGACTCAATAGAGCTGAAAGCCTTTTTGAAATATACAAATCTGCTAACCATAGATTTTTAAAACTCTAAACATATCTCAAGAATTTGCCTAAGTGAAAAAAATCTATCTGTACATCCCCTAGCACTTCTGAATCCACACTGCTCATCATGCAGTTGCCCATCAGCCAAATCTTTAATTCTGTAAAGCACATTTATGCAAAGAGCTTTACCTGAAACATAAAGTAGACTGATGCCTCTATAGTTAGCACAAGAACTTTGATCACCATTTTTAAGGTGATCAAAGTTCATGATCAATTTTAGGGTGATAATAGCTCTAATAAAATCCTTAGAAACAATACCTTTATCATAAAAGATATTCAAGATTTCAGTCAGCCATGTGACAAGAGAGACAATCCCAGCTCTAAACATTTCAGTAGTAATTTCATTTATCCCTGGAGATTTATTTAGTTTAAGTTTAGAGACAGCCAAAATAACTTTGGACTGTAATATAGGGCCAACATTAAAGCTAGAATATATCTATCATCATTGCAAACAATAGGCATTGAACTGGCATTTGTTACCACATTGTTTAGAACATCAATGAAATGCTTAGCCCATCTAGCCATGACAAAATTCTCATCTTCAATAACCTTACCATATGTATTTCTCAATCCTTGCATACACACTTCTTCCCACACAAAACATTAACTATCTAGCACATTTCTCTACTGTTGCACTGTCTAGCTATGTCCTCAACTTGATCAGCCAAGCTATCTAACTGAAAATATTTACCAGTCTACAACTATCATTTACACATGTATTAAATTCTTTGAAATGCCCTCTGTTAGGACTAACAGGATGTTTATTAAGGTTATTCCTGCAGTTCCTTCTTTCAAAATAAGCTTCATAATAATTCTTATATTTATATATCACTGAAATAATTTTCATCTCCACTGCTCCTTTTTATCCAAAAGAACTATTAGTTTTAAAAAAAAAAAGCCTGCTTAAAATGGCTCTATTCTTCCTCAACTTCAGTAGTAAGTAAATCACGATTGTCATAATGACTAACCTATCATGATAAGCTTTGACTATAACTGGGACTTTCAGAGCCTCAGTGTTAATGGTGACTTTTTAAACTTAACACATTTTTTAAGTGAAAGTTGCAAGATGGTTTTAACAAGATAATGATCAAATCCAGTTTCAGCTACCCTATATAACTTGGTATTCCTAACAAAACTAGCCCATTTCCTGTTAATTAATTTATAATCATTTATATTCTGATGCAACCCATCTGGTGAAATACATGTATTTATTTATGTTTATACTCCGAAAGCACAATTTATTATACACACTTTACCCATCCACAAACCTGCTTTACTCTGCCACAATAATACAGCCAGCCGAAAACCCTTGCGGGTTGTAAATATGTCAGATGCCTACCTGCTGTCTAGTGTACTTGCAGCTGTTAAGATGGGTAAGCACAGCAACCTGAGTTAGTTCGACCCTGAGCAGATAATTAGTGCAAGGAAAAGGGGTGTTCCATATCTGTGGCTGCAGAACATTTGAGATTTCCACATACAGCCATCACATGTGTGTACCAAGACCACATCAAAACTGGCAAAACCCACAGCTGCCATGAAAACTGACCATAACTGGGTCATTGATGTTTGAGGTGAGTGCTGCCTTTCCCTATCATAACATCAGAACAGAGGGCCACAGTATACAGATGATAACATCATCATTCAATGATATGGCAGCTACAAAGGTTTGTGCAAAGACCATTCAATGTGCAATGGCATGACTGGGCTATGGCAGCTGACACCAAGTTCACAACCCTCGAATTGCCCTCTCTCCAGATTTTAAAAATATTGAGCACCTGTGGGACAAAGTGGAGATATGCATTCAAGCTCAAAACCCACCACTGGAAACACTCGGTGCTTTACAGATGGCTGTCCTGGAATCATGGGCTGCAATACCATCAAACATTTTTACACCTGGTAAAGTCCATGCCACAACCTGTTGCTGCTGTTGTGAGGATGAAAAGTGAAGCCACCTGTTATTAGGTGGGGGTGTATAATAAATTGTCCTTTCAGTGTATGAGTGTTAGTTATTTTGAAACCATTAAGCTACATTGCTGTAATAGACATTCCCCATTGCCACTACTAATACCAAAGGGTCCTATCACCCCTTCCCAAAGGTCAGAGTCAGTACCAACTTTAGCTTTGAAGTCACCTAGAACAATGGCAATATCTCCTTTCTTGACAGAATTCAAAATATTCTGAAATTGTCTGTAAAACTTATCTTTCTCATCCTCATCAGAGTCCTTGGTGAGGACATAACAACTAATAATATTCAAGTCTTTAATCCTAATTTTAAATTTTTTTGTAATAAGCATTTAATTAATGCAGTCATATCCTGGAATAGCATCACTAGCTTGTCTATTGAAGCAAGCCTATGCCTTGAAGATGCTTTCCATTCACTTTCCCCGAAAAAAGAAATTTAAAATTATATTAAAGTATCTGGCCTCTATCTGTTTTCATCTGGCCACTTGCAAGCCCAGAATATCTAGTTATACTCCTAGAATTTTTCTGTCAGGACATAAAGAGAATAATCTATGCGGAGTCCTGACATTCCAAGTATGTGTGGAAAGAAACAGGTTAGTCAGATCTTTAGGGAAACTATGTTTATTGAGAAAGGAAATACTGACAATATCAAAAAGCTACCTAATTGCAAGCATAGGGTGAAGACCTGTTCTCCCCACTGTTAAAGGCTTCAGCTATCTACATTGGTAGGACTTCCAGTGTAGATTTGGAAGTGCCCATATAAGCAATGGTTCAGGTGCCGGTGGTGGCCCCTGATCAGGATTATCCAAGCTACTATAAGGTATCCTGCGCATCTATTCATTCAGGGTTGTCAACCCACAGACAGAAAATACAATAGAATATTTTCCTTCCACAGAACCCCACAAGGCAAGTTCAGGATCCACAGCAATAAAATAAAATTTTAGTGTTTATCCTAAAACATTAAATATGTAATAATTGACATTACTTTTTTTTAATGTCTGCAAACATCAATGCAGTTTCACCAAATTCTAATCAGATGATTTCAACCTCTCTAACATCCATCATTTGGGAAGGAATTGAGCAATGTCTTGCTGCACTTGACTGTTGAGGCAGACCTCATGAAACCATCAAAGAATTGCCAAAGAAACCTGATTCATCATCTACTGCACAAGAGCATCTTCAACAGATCAGGAAGGTCAACAGACAAAGAGTTTTTTGTCCCACATAAACTTTCAGCTGAAAACAACACATCTCTGAAATGCTCAGCCCACCTTGCCATGACTGAGTCCACACTTTCAGTGACCTTACAAAGTTTATCCTTATATGCCAGCTTGTTTCTTCCCACACAAAAGCTTAAATATCTGGTACAGTTCTGCTGTTGTGCTCTCTATCTGCTCTCTCCACTTTGCCAGTCAAGCCAAAGATTCTTATCAGCTTTTAACTGATCCTTTACACATTTATTAAGCTTTTTGTAATCATGTCTGTTAGGACTAGCAGGGTGTTGATTTGGATTATTCCTGCATTTCTATCGTTTAGAAATAAGCTCCATATCCTTATCACTCAAATAGCACTGTCTCCTCTGCTCCTTTTTACCCAAAAGAATTCTGTTAGTTTGAAGAAGGGTTATTTAAACTGGCCTCATTCTTTCTCAACTTCAGTAGTTAGCACACCACGATTGTCATAATGACTAAGATCATGGCATGCCTTGACTATATCTGGATTTTTCAGTGTTAAAGGTAATTATCTTAACCTGTGGACAACATTTCTTAAGCTTCAGTTGTAAGACACTTTTGACCAGATAATGGCCAGATCCAATTTCAGCTCCCCTATATGATATGATATTCCTTACAGAACTAGTTCATTTGCTGTTAATCAATATATAATCATTCATATTCCTATGCAACCCATCAGATGAAATCCTAATATATTTATAAATGTTAACCCAAAATTGGATTACATAAAAAACATTACTTTCCAGCACCCATAATATTAGAACTGCAATACAGTTGATCATAAAGAATTAAAATTCATCCCATTGCTTTTCAAATGCCTTATTTCTCCAATGACTAAGAATAGCAATAACCAACCAACAGAATATTCTTGAAAGGTTCTAGAAAGAGTGGTCTGCACTGAGCAGCATACAATAATGCAATTGAAAATGATAAATCTGGGAGTAAATAATTACCCCATATAACAAATGCAATGCTAAATACAGATCATGCACATCCATACCATGGGAATTTGGGAAGGGAAATACTTTTAAACATTACTATCTTACTAAAAGTTTGTGGTGAAGGGTGATAATGCATAAATACTTGGAGTGGGGGTTGATTCAGACAGTAGCGTGCCAGGCTGGTAATATGTAGTTCTCTGGTTCGAATCCCAACCATGCCAGTGTTGATATTTATCTCTGCTGATTACCTTATCTAGTATAATATAAGTATAGCAGAGATATTTATCTCTGCTATTACCCCATCCTGCCCTCAGTCAGAAAGGAGACATCACTGGGCTTGAAAAGGCTGTCATCCATCAGATGGGACATTAAGTCATGACACTTTGTGCAGGAGAGCCAAACTCTGTTTATATTAAAGAACACCCTGGATGTTTTTTAATTTGTGCAGGAGAGCCAAAACTTGTACATATTAAAGAACACCCTGGATGTTTTTGATGGGGTCTTCCATCTGTCTCCTGATAGCTTTCCACTGAGTCCCTTTCCCCAACCTTCCATGAGCCTTTGGGGTCCCTGTGACCTTGCCATTTCACCCATTGTGTGCAAAAAATTGCTACTCAGAGGTAAAAACATCCTAACCAACAAATACTTTGGAATAATTTCACTTGTATCTAATTTTTTCTTGAATGATCATGGAGATGTGTGAGAATTTCATTATTATTTTTCATTTTTATTGAAGGGCTAAAATCCATGTCTGTTTGACCTTCCTGATCTATTGAAAATGTTCTTGTACAATAAATCATGATATCAAGTTTCTCTGATGGGAATCTGACTAAATAGCTAAATGCAGCAGGTCAACTGCATTGGCCTTCCCAAATGATGGGCATCAGAGTGCTAAATCTGATTAGAATTGTCTGACTAGAATTTCGTAATTAGATTATACAATAATTTGTTCCTCACTAAAGTTAGTTATAATAGCAAAATATGAACTCTTTATTAGCAAGATAACAGGAAACTTGATGCCTTTGATTCTAGATTTATTGATCACAGTATTTATGCAGTTTAGTGTGATTAGGCTATGTTCCTGTTGATAGATATTTTAATTCGTATTTTGTTGAAGAAAATTTTAGTTACATTTTTTAAGGTTCTTTTCCAAAACTGAAAAATTCTACATCTTCATGGTTAATTATTTATTTTCTCTATTTTAGAAAAACTCTCAGATGTCTCTTCTTTCTCAGAAGTGATGGCATCAAAACTATCACATTTATCTCCAGAAGATCTTATCAATCATAATAAGCAGTTTCTCACACATGTCTTTCCAAATAGCAGTCGTGTTGATAGTAGCAACTATAATCCTCTGGAGTACTGGAGCTGTGGTTGTCAATTAGGTATGTTGGAAAGTGGACATCCATACATTTCTTATTTTGCTTATGTTGTCATTTAAGCATAATTAGTATAAACATTAAAAGTTATTAATTGATTCAATTTTTTGAAAATACTATGAAAAATTGTTAAGAATGCTAATTTGGTAGAAGTATTGTATGATTTTTGTGTGTTGTCTTGATGCATATATGTATAGGGATGTTTAAACATTGCCTTATGAAACTCCAACTAGCTACTTTTTTATTGAAATCAAAATTTTTAAAGATATTTCATGATAATGTTAGTATTAGTTGGTGTTTTTTTTTAATCACTTTCTTTATTTAAGGAATTCTCTTCACAGTCTCGTAAAACCACACAAGTGCAATCTTTTCATCTGTAAAGCCATCCCTGTGGCTGAGTGGTTAGCACACTTGGCTGCTGATCAAAGGGTCTTGAGTTTGAGCCCCAGGTAAGGCATGGACATTGTGTTGTCTTTCTGTGGAGGTCTCGTCTTTCTCACAGATCTCTGTTACATATAAACTGACAGTCTTCAGTCAGACCTCTGTAGCAAGAAGCTACTTAAGTCTGTATTTATTTTTATTATTGTTGCTTACTGATAGTGAATTATGAACAACGAGAAATTTCCAAAATATTACTTACAGAAATATTTATTATAGAAATGTTTATAAAATATACTTATTTTGGTTTAAAAATAAATAATAAAGAGTTTTATAAATAAGCTTTGATTTTATTTTCATAAAATCCATGTGTAATTAAAATTTTAAAATAAGAGGTTAAAATATTTTGGCATATTAAGAAAATAGAATTTGCCACAAACAGAAAAGGGAGAAAAATACTGGTAAACTTTTCCAAAATTATATCCTTCAAATAAAATTCTGATAAAAAGGGGAGCCCTATTAAAGCCATTTCTAAAATACCAAGGCCTAATCTCATTATTGGAAATAGATGTATTAGCCCATCATAGCAGTGTAAGTCTTATCTAATTTTTCTGTGTATAATGACCAAAAGATATGATCTGTTTTATACAGGATTTATATTCTGTGATTTTATGCCATAACAAATTGACGAAGCCAGTTTATTTTACACCAGTCCATTCATCCTTAAGCTACATAATTACTCATTGGCGAGAATGTTTCGTATAATCCAACTTGTTACCAGTTGGGAAATAGGGAACAGAACTGGAAAGCCAAGTACAAATGAGAAGATTGAAAATTTTGAATAATGTAATGCTCACAATGCTGTCCCGTGGCCGAGTGGTTAGCACACTTGGTTTCTGATCTACGGGACCTGGGTTCGAGCCCTGGGTAAGGAATGGATGTTCATGTTGTTTTTCTGCTGAGGTCCTGCCATCCTCTCAGACCTTCT
Organism: Ryuthela nishihirai; assembly: GCA_038380435.1. Lineage (NCBI taxonomy): Eukaryota > Metazoa > Arthropoda > Arachnida > Araneae > Heptathelidae > Ryuthela > Ryuthela nishihirai. The sequence continues at coordinate 63,038,027 of JAWZYU010000019.1, read as the reverse complement.
ATTATGGCATATAAGCTGATGGGCTCCTGTAAGACCTCTGGCAAGCAGCTGCTTGAGGGGGTATTTATTATTATTATTTAATGCTCACAATAGACTCTCACTTAACAATCTGTTGATATCATGATGTTTAATGATTACTAACAATTTTCACTTCAAGATGTTTTATTCTTTGTTGCAAATATGAAAAAATTAAAAGTATTAATTTAAGAAGTATAAAAACGATTGAACTTTTATTATTTTATACATACTGCTCAGCTATTCTCTAAACTGTTTAGTCTTTTCTTTATTCAAAACAGTTCACCTCTGCTCTCTATAAGAAAATCCTTAATGTTGAAACTGCAATCAAAGAGCCTGTCTCTTTTTGACAAATCCGTTGATATTTTAGTGGCAATGACTCAAACATAGAGCATAGTTCCAAACGTTTTAAGGGAGTGAACAGTTCATTAAATGTTACAAAAAACTATAGGTGAAGAAAAGAGAAAGTGAGCATTTAAAATTGGATGAGTTTTTCTCTTTTTTTTTTCAAGAAACCTTTGGGCTACTCTAGTGACAGGGGACAAAATCAATATTTCATGCAGCAGTGAATTCATCACTGAAAAAATATTTCCCTATTTCTCTTACTCTTTCTCAGCAACTTTGGCATTAATGACTCAACACTGAGTACCTCCAGATGTCATAACTGTGGAGTCCCAAAGCCATCGACCCCAGAGGAGAACATCGCCTCCATCGACTGGTAAAGGGCAATCGATGCGCAACAGTGCAGCAATTGGCCACTCAAATGAACACTGGGGCACCCTGGTAACAGTAGAGCGAACCCTGTTATCGGTAGTTGTCATGTCCCTGATAACAGTAGAGTGAACCCTGTTATCGGTAGTTGTCATGTCCCTGATAACAGTAGAGTGAACCCTGTTATGCCTAGGACTCTGGAGTTGACACTGCTTAAAGGTGCCCATGTTAACCAAGGCCCATCAGCAACAACTGAGGCAGTTCACACAGGACTACCATCATTGGACAGTGGAAGAGTGAAAAAAGGTTGCCTTCTCTGATGAATCGAGGTTTCTACGCCACAGAAGTGACAGGCGATGGTGGATACAGCATCAGAAACACGAGAACCAACACGCAGACATGCTTGTCAGTCAAATACAGGCTGGTGGTGGCAGTGTGCATGTCTGGGAGATGTTTCCCTGGTATGACCTGGGACTGCTGGTACCATTGGATGTGTCCCTGAATGCCAATGGCTGCCTGTCCATCCTTGCTGACCACATGCATCCCTTCCTGTTGGACATTTACCTGGTGGTGATGGTGTCTACCAATAGGACAATGCCCCCTGCCATGTCGCTAAGTTGGTGCATAACTGGTTCCAGGAACACGACAGCAATGTCTCTGTTCTCCCTTGGTTGGCAAAATCACCCGACCTCAATCCCATAGAGCACTTATAGGACTATTTGGATCGACAGGTTCAGCATGTGGACCCACAACCACGTCATCTCTGGAACCTCCGTGCTCTGCTGGTTCCGAATGGGCAAAAGTGCCTCTGACAACCTTCCAGGGCCTCATTGCATCCATGCCACACCGTCTTGCCACTGTCATCCAGGCCAAGGGTGGTTATTCCCATTATTAGGTAGGTGGTCATATTATTCTGATACGACTGTGTATCTATATGCTGGTGATATGTTCTTGTAAATAGTAACTGGTATTGCAAAATAGTTTTAAACGAATTACAAATTGATTTCAACAATATTATTAGATGGCTTAACTATAAGTCATTAATATTGAATGCAAATAAAACTAAATTAATATGCATTCACCTTGCAAGAATTTATAACTGAACTCTAGCCAAAATCAAAGCCCATTCAATTCAGTGTTTGAACCAGACTCTGATTACTCTAGATGCTCATGTGTTTTTTTTGAAATCATTAAGCAATGTAACTATTTAGATCTAATCATTGATTCGAAGTTCAGATTTACAACACACATTTCTAAGTTATGCAACAGAATAAGAATTTGTGCAACAAAAATTTACTATATAAACTATTTTGTTACTTCTCATATCAGCATATTGATATATAAAACTATTTCTGAATTTATCATAAGGTATAGTATTACTGTATATGGAAATAGTATATCAAAACACATTTAAGGAAAATCAGCAACTTGCAAAATTCAATACTGAGATCAACTTTGCCAACAGATAAAAGAACTACTATGTTTTCTAATACAAATTGGTTTGTGCACAATGTATTACCTGTGGAAGATGCATATAGATATGCTATTATTCTTAAATATGTTTTTAAAAGTGATTACAAAATAAATTTAGATCACACGATAAACACCCGACTATGTAGCAACTATTTTTACCAAATCCCAAATTTTAGCAATAACTATAGTAAATGTGTCCGAAATTATACAGTTCCACTTATTTTAACTCATTTCCTAGAGAATTCTTATCTATTAGATTATCAAAACTTAAATCTGAGACTTAATATTAATTATCATTTTTAGTTATATATATATATATCAGATTTCATATGTATGAATGCCAATATGTTACTAATGTATATCAGCTAGTTGGAACTGCATTTTTTAAATCTTTTCCTGTAAATAAGCTACACCAAACTTCGTGGGAAATTTATTAACCTTGTTTTAAAGTGTTTATTTTCTCTTAACTCTATGTGCTGTTTGTCAGTAGTCATACAATGAAGCTATCAGAGCTTGCTATGATCAACTCTACATATAAATACAAAGGAAAAAAAGAAATTATTATTAATATCTAATAGTTGAGATAATTTAAATAACAAAAAAATAAAATTAATAGAATTCACATTTTACTTACATTATCTAGTATTTAGAATAATGAAATATTTTTACAAATTTGGAATTCCAAATGTGTTTGTTGTTAGAATGTATTATGTTCAGAACTAGTTATAAATTCTATTTTATTTTCTGTAAGTATCATTTACAACTCCTAGATTATATATATTCCTGTCAAAGTTTTATTTTTTGTCTTCATGAGTGAAGGTTTATTATTATGATGATTGAATAATGCATGACCCCCATCATTCACACTCCTGAAACTTTAAAACATACTTGTGATAACAGTTGAATTCAGGGCTACTTTAGATATTTATTTATATTTCACTGAAGAGTAAACTTAAACCAGGGAGTTGCTTATTTGTGATTTGAAACTTCTATTATTTTGATCCCTCTCTGGGATCATTTTCAATGGGTTCAATCCTGTTGGAACATTGATCTTTCTGTATCAGTGGAATTCAGGCTTGGGACAGTAGAATATTTTGGACATTATTCATGACACCATTTGTTAAATGCATTAACAGTTCTGTTACATGTTACTGTCTGTTGAAAATCTCAATCAAAATGTAAAGTCTTAAAAAATATCTTGTAGAACAAAAATTTAAATATAGAGTTCAAATTGTCTTTATACTAGTGGGATATAAACCCACAACCTTCTGATATGATCGATAGGCAAAGCCAAGGATATATCTGTCAATTGAATTCCACATATGTATTTAGTCAATGTACTTCTACTAAGTGCATGGTATTATGTTCATAGTCATTATTAACAGAAATCTTTACTTTGTGATAGAGCATCTGGCATATCATCAGGAGGTTGTGGGTTTGTATTCCACTTAACTCGACAATTTTTTGTCTGGATGAGTTAAATACCATGGTTGTAAAAAATATGCTTTGTTATTCAACTGTTAAATTAGGATGTGAAATGAAATCACATGGAGTTTGCTAAATTTTCAAAACAATAAGTTTGTCTCTCATAATAGTAAGTTGTTGTGTATGCATTATTTGAAGTTTGGATGTCTGCCAATAAGAAAATATCCTGAAGCTAACTTAGTGCAGAATGTGGTTAATACCTTCACAATGTTCATGCATGTACTTTGGGAGAACATTTATATGCACCCTAACAATTACCAAATTCCAAAAAAAAAGTGTAGTGAGACAATAAAATTATTCATTAAATGTAATCTAGTAATTAGTAAAGAGAATATTCCAAAAATATTTTAAATAGTAAAATTCCATAACTTTGTAATATTATTAATGAATGGCTTGGAGAGCAAGTGATGGAGCTAGCAGATAATTTGAGTTTTTATTAGTGTGATGATAACTTCACAATTGTGTGGCAAGTGCTACTGCCATCTGAGCTTTTCCCTCGTTGCTCATCTTTCCACCAACTTCAGCTATCAAGAACTTTCTTGCAACAAATTTTGCCGTTATACTGCAGTATCAATTGGGAGTAAGACATATCCATTGATTACATAAATAATTTGTATTACTAGCTTAGCATTTGTGTTGGTTGGCCATGTTGCATGCATGCAGAATACAGATTAGTTAGTTATGAACAGTGTGTCTAAAATCTCAGAAGAAAGAAAGGTGAAGAAACCTAGAATTTGGTGGGCCAACAATGTCAAACAGGACAATTAGAATTTGCCTGCATTGGCAAATGCAACAGTTTTAGCCCAGGGCAGATGTGTTCAGAGCACTAAATTGCACAGTTTGGTTGGACTACCATAACCCACAGTTGCTTGAGAATTAGGTAGATGGCTGAATGCAATTTTATGAATAAATTTAGGTTTTAAACAATGTAATTGTATAAAAATTTGTTTAATTTTCTTATTTAAATTTATTCCTTAATTGAAGGATTTGTGTTCATTGTTATAAAATACTCTAACCATCACACTGAAATAGCACTTTTTATTGAATAGTTGCCATGAACTTCCAGACAGCTGGTCATATGATGGATCTGTATCAAGGCTGGTTCCAACAAAATGGTTGCTGTGGCTATGTGCTGAAGCCAACATTCTTCACTGATCAGCTCTGTTTGTTTTCTGGTGGTTCTGGCAGAGATCCAGTTCCAGGATTAGAGGCCACAACACTTTATGTAAAGGTGTGTTTCATACTTCATTAATTATCATGTTGATTCAGAATGAAATTTGTCAAAAATTTAACTTTTCATTTTAGTGCACGTTAAGATTTAAAAAATTTTCTTCTACTGTCCCAGTGGCTAAATAAATAATATATGTGTCTGTTAAACAAATGCACCAGATTCAAATCCCAGATAACGTATGAATGTTTTCTGATTTGTGTTGTCTTCTGAGATCTCTCATCTTCTTTACAGATATTCTCTATATCTGTGTTTCTTAAACATGTTCTACAGAACATTAGTGTTTTGTGGATAATTTGGTGGGGTTCAGCGAAACCCTTGAAATATCTACAATAATTAGCTGGAATGTTAAAATTTGATATGATGTACATCTTCAATGTATTATTAAATTGTTTTCCTGTTTGTTGCCATGTTTTGTCTACCATTTTTTCATTCCTTAGGGGTTCCACCTAAAATATATATATATTATTGATTGGGGTTCTGTGGTCTAAAAAAGTTTGAGAAGCATTGCTATATAATGTATTATGCTGGCAGGTTCTTGTCAGAACTCTATAGTACAGGCTGTCTGAAAAGTATTTTTTTCTAGATTAACCCTTCCAGTGTCCACGTCATCTGTATACATTTGGAGAATCTGAATTGAGAGGCCAAGGACCTATATATTCATTTTTAGTATAACAAGAAAAATCAATTTTTTTTAAAAATAAAAATTGTCATTGTAATTTTTTATATATATCATAAAAATATATAATTCAGGCAAGAAAAATAATGTTTTGTTTTTGAATTTTATGCATATTTTATTAAACTACAATATAAATAATTTTATAAAACCATCTGATTGCCATTTCTTAGCAGCACTAAACGTATTACCGATTTGCTTGTTAACATTCCTATTTGCTGAAGCAACCTTCTGATTTAAGCTCACAAGTTTGATTTGAACTATTATCAACAAATTTTTCCTTAATTTTTCGAAAATCTCCTAAAAATTAACAAAAAAAAGTGCTATTTTTAAAACGATGGATTTTAGAAGTAGTTACAAAATACGTACCGCCATTTTTTTTTCTGTTTCACTCTTTTCTATCATAAACCTATTTCAGTATTCCCAATTTATTTTTATCATTTTTCCCAGCATTCTATGCATCTTTTCCACCGTAAAATCGAAACTGGAAGTAAACACATCCTTCTTAGAAATTCTGGTTGCAACTGCATTTAATTAGTTATGCTTCACTGAGGCAAACAAGACGCAGATGGCTGACACATGCAATCTCCGTTGTAATTTATTTTCAGAAATTAGTGGTCTTTTGTCTGATCGATAAGTATTGATTTTTTCATAGTTATGCTACATCGTATGGCTGGCCTACAACTTGTTGCTGTGGATATTTGAACATCGCATTAGGCTATGTGTTAATTTTTAATTTTTATTTTATTATTTATAACTTTTCCAGTAAAAATTTGATATAGTATCATTTTCTGAAAATAAATGAGGTCTTGGATATGGAAACAAATTAATTTCTGTAGATTTACTTCGTTTAGTTAGCGATCTTTTGATTGGCTGATTTATCGATCTTTCTGAATTATGCTAGATTGGAGGCCAGCTTAAAAGTTGTTGCTCATATTTTGTTTAACATCCCATTAGATTATATGTAATTTTTCTTTTATTATTTCATGTTTTTTTAGTACGAAAACTTTGAGCTTCTACCATTTTCTGAAAATGAATGTCTTGGATATGGAAGCAAAATTGACTTCCTTGCTATTGAAATCAGCCATCATATAGGAGGGCAATTTCGGGAAGGCATCCCCTCAGCTAAACTCGTAGAAAGTTCCCCCCCCCCCCTCAGTATCTTGTTTCTTGTTTGTGCTACACAGATGATATAATGCTGTTTTTTTTTTTGCTTTGGTGCACAAACCTTTCTGCACTTAGCCAAGATTGCCAAACTTCAACACCCAAAGAAAAAATTCATAATGTTTAGCAAAAAAAGCAGATAAGGAGTTTTTTTTCTATTTCATAACTAGTTCAGAAAATCCTGTGAATGTGAGAAGTTCAAGTCATATTGTATAACGCTGGCCATGTTAAAAATATACGATACTGAAAAGAATCATTAAGAGAAATAAAAAACATATTTCAGGTTTAATATTATATTATTTGGGAGGAAATTTCCTTTTGATAAATATATAATTTAACTATTTTTATTCAGCAGGTTTTCCAAAATGAGGCCATAATTGTATAGTGCGATCTTTTTTTTTCCCATATCACATTGTAAAAGGCGTATTAAAATCAATATGCTTGCAAATTTGTTTATATTATTTATTTTCATAAAATTCATAATTAAATTCTGTTTAATTTGGTATATAACATGACCTATTTCCATTGATTGGTTTTTTTTTTTTTAATTCTAAAGTTGACTTATTTATGTGGCTCAGCACAATTGGCTAAAAGCCTGGAATTTTCTGGTAGCGCGCCAGGCTTGTAATCTGTAGTTCCAAGGTTCGAGTCCCAGCTGGGTCAGCGTTGAGATTTATCTCCACAAAATTCCCCGCCCACGGTCAGTAGGGGACACCGATGGGCTTGGAAAGGCAGCCGTCCGTCGGATGGGATGTTAAGCCGTGGTCCCATGTGCGGGAGAGCCATACCCTGTGCACGTTAAAGAGCACACTGGATGGCCTTGACAGAAGGCTACCATCTGTCTCCCAACAGCTGTTCCAGTGGGTCCCCTCCCCCAACCTTCTCTGAGCCTTCGGGGTCCATGTGACCTGGCCATTTAGCCCATGGTGTGCAAAAAAGTGCCGCTCAGAGGTAAAACAACCCAACCCTGGAATTTTCTCAAAGTATGGTACCAAGAAAAAAATTACAAAACAAGAAAAATATTTACTTAAAACCACAAAAAAAATTTTTTTTTGTTATTCAGAAATATATAGCCATTCTATTCATGTGCATTGTAATCATTTCTGTCTATTAGTTGTTTTTTTTAATAAATTTTCATTTGTGTTGCCAGGTGCATTTTTTACTGTTTGACTCTAAAAAAGTCCTATTAAAATAAAACATTTTTTTTTGTAAAATACTTTATTTTCAAAAAATCCAGAATTAAATGCTGATTAATTTGGCATACAACATGCCATAATTCCTTTCATTAGTTATTTGGCAAAAAAGTTCTAAAATTAAAGGTTTTTTTTTGGCTGAGTAGGGAGAAAATAGCTTAGCCTCTGGATGGAAACCTGTTTTTCAGGCTGGACACTGAAAGAATTAAAGAATTAAAATTTTCTGTATCAAAGAGTCATATTTTCCTCTTCAACTGCAAACAAAATGAAAACTGGAGCAAATATTTTTAAAGAAGTCTTCACTACAAATTATCTGATTTCTAATCAAAATTGATTAAAGTAGCACACTTTTAATGCTGATATGTATGTTTACTATACCTTGCACTGATGTGAGTTCAGAATAACAGTAATAATGGCAACACCTGTTTTTGGCAAACAAATATACATCATTTCAAGTGTTTCAGGTCAACCACTAGACCAGGTATGTCTAAACCATATATATATACTCTTCACAGTGTAATTATGCTCTAAATGTTTAATAAATCATTATTAACACTGTTTTGTTGTAAAAACAGTGTTAATATATTAAATATTTAGATGTCTAAATCAGCTAAACACACACTAAATTGTAGAACTAATTTTATGATTTGTACACAGTGTTGCTGAAAGCTTATTACTGTACACAAAGAACAAAGTAGGCCAACAAAGCAAAAAATGACATCCACACCAGTCCTCTTTAACCCACAATGTATATGTAGTACCATCATGACTCGCACAACCTCATAGCATGGTTGCAGAAATTACTCCCTCATTCCATATTTAGTAATCATGATTCATTACTTTTCAATAACATTTAAAGATGTGGCAGCTTACATATGCCACCTCATACACCAACTTGGGACATTTCTGATTGTGTAAATAAAAGTTAGAATGAATATACTAATGTACAAGATTTCTACCACTCCAATTTTTCTTAACTGTGCAAGTTTTTTGTAATTAACATTTTTGGTCTGAAGACTAGAATAAAATCAGACTGCAGTAGGGTTATGGCATTTAATGTATATATGTAGAGTATTTGGTAACTGGATTCCTTCTTATTTGAATTGATATTTGTCCTTTTTTCATATAATTGTGCCAATAATTTTTCAGACCAGATAGTGAGTCACATGTGGCCCACCACCTTTCTTTGTGTTATCTGAGAGCTACAGAAAGCAAATTAATTGAATATGTAAAGAAAAACTTTTTGAGTGTTTATGTATACATTATTGATTATATATTTCTTTGGCTGCACACCCTCCAATTTCAGTTTTCTGTGCAGTCCTTCATATAAAAAGTTGCCCAGACTTGTTCTAGACCTTTGTTGAGATTATATGTTGGAGTATTTCACTAAGATACTACATAGAAAACGATAGCATGATCTGCTTTTTGGGGTTTTGCTTGTTAATACACTGAGATGCCATTTTATTAGTTACACCACCCCTTGTCACATAAACGGTTCATTCGAACACTTAATATATCATATGACTGCAATGTGCAATATAAATCAGGCAGACCAGTTCTACAAGCATCAGTTAGATTTGGAATGAGCAACAGGTATGACTTTGAACATAGCATGATAGTTGGTTCTATGCATACTGCTTCTAGCATATCCCAAAACGGTCATCCTCCTGGGCTTTTCATGCACAACCATTTCAAGGGTTTACCAAGAATGGTGAGAAAAGTAAAAACACTATCAATCATCAGAAATCCTGCAGACAAAAATAGCTTGTGAATCAGAGGGGTCAAAGGAGACTGGTGAGAATCACATAAGTGAACAGACAGGCTACAACCACTTAAATCACAACAGAATTAAACAATGGTGTGCAGATGGTCCTCTCTGAATGCATCACATATTGGACCTTGTTGCAAATGGGCTACAACAGCCACCGACCACATCAAGTACCAAAGTTGTAGACCAAGAGCACAAAAGTGCATCTCCAGTGGGTGCAGGAGCATTGACACTAAACTATTGAGGACTGGAAAAGGTAGCCTGGTCAGATGAAATAAGGTTCTTTCTGCATCATGCTGATGAAAGGATCAGAATTTGGCATAAGCAACATGAGGCCATGGAGCCATCTTGTCTGGTGTCAAAAGTACAGGGTTTGTGATGGTGTAGTGAATTAAATATTGAATAAACTCAACTTATTTATTATACACTAAGGAATTTCCACTTTTTAAGTCTATTCAAATTTTTAGAGGAAAAATTGTCTTGAGCCAGGTGGGATACAAACCCACCATCTCCTGATAACATGTCAGGTGCTCTGGACCTCTGAGCTACCGGCCACCAATAAAGATCTCCTCTAATTGATGCTATTAACATTTCTGTTATGTCACATATAGGTACTGTTCAGGCAATCCAGCTACAAGTGGCAGACAATGCCATATAGATAATGGAAAGTATATCTTAAAAGTATACCATTGATTAAATGTTGAATAAACTCGACTTGTTTAGTATACACTGGTAGCTAGGTAGCACTGGAAGGAGAGCTATGCACCAATCCCCTGTGATGATGCATAGAACCGGCCAGGCCTATCACCTAATGTCCAACCTCACCTTCTCATGGTGCAGGCCATTAGTAGCTTTCAAAAGAGATACTTTCTTGTGGAAGTGAATGGAAGGGGAGGGCTGCCAGATTAGTGTGGCCTACTGATCGGGACAACTAGACTTCATTTTTTTTCTACTCTGCTGAGGAGTGGTCAACCACACAGAGTCCTGGTGCTGACCATATAAACCCACTGGACTGGACTGAATGAAAGCTCTGAGCTTGACTATAGATCCTGAATTTGCTGCACTGGTGGACTTCTGTGAAGAGAAAATCTTCCGCTGTATTTTCTGTTTGTTTGTGGGTGTTTGTTTTTTCTACATGACTTTAAAAATGTCCTATTTTTAAAATAAAACTAGTCATCTTTTTTGTAAAGTATTTTATTTTCAGAAAATCCAGAATTAAATATACAATTAAAAGACCTTCTTGCTCAAAAATTAATTTAAAATAATTTAAAAATTCTCTGTCATTGAGCAATAAAATTTCAGAGTTTATCCTTCAAACTATTTGGATGTTGAAAGTTCTTAGGAGAAAACTCTCAGAAGCTTTGTTCCAATAACAATTTACCACATATCCTATTTGGTCCAAATTATTACCTCACTGAAGCATCAACTCTACCAAGAATGATGGATTATTCCACAGTCCTACCATCAGGAACCTGTTTATTTTTTGTACTGTTGACAATATAAATTTTGCACTGTTGTACTATTGCCAAATACAGTTTGTACTGTTGTCAATGAAGCCCTTATTCTTACTGATACATGTCAACTTCTATAATTAAATTTTATTATTTTTGTTCCAACTTATGAACTGCCTCTTGATCTACTGAATATATGTGTGCATATACTAATTATCAGATGATTACTTTGGGTAGTGAAATTTTTATGAAAGTTTCTTAAACAATGGAACACACTGTGAACCACAGTAGTCTATTTAGTCTACATATTATAAATATTTAAAATGCAACCTCAGCTGCATCAGATGTACAATATGAGAAAAAATCATATAGTTCTACATGATTTAGGTTTGATGATTTATTTTTTCTTCACTAAAATGAGTTTATATTTAATGGTATTTGCTGTGCATAATCAATTGTTCACCACCAATTCTATGCAATGAAACATGCAAGCCATCCAGAAAAAATTATTAATTTTCTTTAAAAAATGAAAACAGTAAAATGGTTAAAAGAAGACACCAAAAAAAATTTGCAAATCTGAGAAGCTATATAAGTTGCACTCCTTGTTAATTTGTCACAGAAGTTCCTCACAGCAAAATCAAAAATGCTTCAATTTGGTTTTAAATTCATACAAACATTATAACTCTCTTAGATCAATACTTTTTTGCCATTACTAGAAGAATCCATATCTAGAAAATGAAAAATTCTGTTTGAATTTTGGAGAAGCCTAAATAAATTATATGAAAATAAACAAATACCATCGTCAAAAGAGATCAATCCAATAAAAGTAAACAGACTCAACTAATAAATGCAATGTTTATGTGATAAAGGTGGACAATTCAGTGCAAACTGATGGTGAAACTAAATGAGAAACAGAAACTTGAATGGAAGAAGCCACTGGATCTCATGGAACTAAAAAAAAAACAGTTGTCTTTCAGAACTAATCAAAGCCAACAAGAACTCAAGTTACTAATTTTTTTGGAAGACCTAATAGAAAAAGTGAAAAAAAAAAATTAAAATGAAATTTACAAATACTTCAAGCATTACCCTTCCAGGGTCTCACCTGAAAAACGGTTTATATCCAGAGGCCCAACTATTTTTTCCCTCTGATCAGCCAAAAAACATTAACTTTAGAACTTTTTTGCCAAATAACAAATGCAAGGAATTATGGCATATTATATGCCTAATTAATCAGCATTTAATTCTGGTTTAAAATAATTAAAAAATTCTCTGTCATTGAGCAATAAAATTTCAGAGTTTATCCTTCAAACTATTTGGATGTTGAAAGTTCTTAGGAGAAAACTCTCAGAAGCTTTCACTACCCAGTCACTTCACTGAAGACGGAGCGCTGTCTTTGCTCCGAAAAGCTTCTGAGAGTTTTCTCCTAAGAACTTTCAACATCCAAATAGTTTGAAGGATAAACTCTGAAATTTTATTGCTCAATGACAGAGAATTTTTAAATTATTTTAAACCAGAATTAAATGCTGATTAATTAGGCATATAATATGCCATAATTCCTTGCATTTGTTATTTGGCAAAAAAGTTCTAAAGTTAATGTTTTTTGGCTGATCAGAGGGAAAAAATAGTTGGGCCTCTGGATATAAACTGTTTTTCAGGTGAGACCCTGGAAGGGTAATGCTTGAAGTATTTGTAAATGTCATTTTAATTTTTTTTTTTCACTTTTTCTATTAGGTCTTCCAAAAAAATTAGTAACTTGAGTTCTTGTTGGCTTTGATTAGTTCTGAAAGACAACTGTTTTTTTTTTTAGTTCCATGAGATCCAGTGGCTTCTTCCATTCAAGTTTCTGTTTCTCATTTAGTCTCACTATCAGTTTGCACTGAATTGTCCACCATTATCACATAAACATTGCATTTATTAGTTGAGTCTGTTTACTTTTATTGGATTGATCTCTTTTGACGATGGTGTTTGTTTATTTTCATATAATTTATTTAGGCTTCTCCAAAATTCAAACAGAATTTTTCATTTTCTAGATATGGATTCTTCTAGTAATGGCAAAAAAGTATTGATCTAAGAGAGTTATAATGTTTGTATGAATTTAAAACCAAATTGAAGCATTTTTGATTTTGCTGTGAGGAACTTCTGTGACAAATTAACAAGGAGTGCAACTTATATAGTTTCTCAGATTTGCAAATTTTTTTTGGTGTCTTCTTTTAACCATTTTACTGTTTTCATTTTTTAAAGAAAATTAATAATTTTTTCTGGATGGCTTGCATGTTTCATTGCATAGAATTGGTGGTGAACAATTGATTATGCACAGCAAATACCATTAAATATAAACTCATTTTAGTGAAGAAAAAATAAATCATCAAACCTAAATCATGTAGAACTATATGATTTTTTCTCATATTGTACATCTGATGCAGCTGAGGTTGCATTTTAAATATTTATAATATGTAGACTAAATAGACTACTGTGGTTCACAGTGTGTTCCATTGTTTAAGAAACTTTCATAAAAATTTCACTACCCAAAGTAATCATCTGATAATTAGTATATGCACACATATATTCAGTAGATCAAGAGGCAGTTCATAAGTTGGAACAAAAATAATAAAATTTAATTATAGAAGTTGACATGTATCAGTAAGAATAAGGGCTTCATTGACAACAGTACAAACTGTATTTGGCAATAGTACAACAGTGCAAAATTTATATTGTCAACAGTACAAAAAATAAACAGGTTCCTGATGGTAGGACTGTGGAATAATCCATCATTCTTGGTAGAGTTGATGCTTCAGTGAGGTAATAATTTGGACCAAATAGGATATATGGTAAATTGTTATTGGAACATGCTTGAGACATACTTAATAAGTGATGAATCAGAGAACTTGCTGGTCCAAGGACTGAAGTCCATATTGCAGACACTTTCTTAAAATATTGTATTTCTGAAAGATTAAATCATGTACAAGATATATTAATGTACGTTTGGGGATTCATATTACCCTTCAGTTATACATATTTATTTGTACAGCAGTGGAACCAAACCAGAACACCCATCATTTGCACTGTATAAGTGCAATAGAGGAAAGAGCAAAACAGGCACACAATCAGGAATCAAACATGGATAAGTCGATCAACCACCCCAAACAGAAGTGAGGCTTATCACTAGATACATTACAAATTATCACTCCATTTAACTAGTACCCATTGCTGTCATTAATGTGGTAACTAACACAATGGTTTTGATATGAGTGCTTTGCAGTAGCCCACCTTGATATTGTGTTACCTCACTAATGTCAATATAGCATTTCTAATCTTGTAAAATTACAGAAAGTTATGTTCTTGCCTGTCACAAGATCTGCTGGTCGACATATTTTGACGTGCCAAATTGAGAATTCTTTCTATCCAGTTTTTCTATTCTTTCACTATTTCTACCCACATTTTTTATTCTTCCACTTTCTCAATATTTATTATTTCCTTCTGGTGTAAACTGACTATCCTCACTTCTCATCTAGCACATCATGAATTTATCAACTGGGCTTGTAGAGATTTACTATCTGATATCAGTCAAATTCATTCAGTTGGTGATATTGTTCCTTTGAAGGTTGTTTAGTCAATTCTCTAAGCTTTTTGGGCAGGAATTTCTAGGCAGCAATCAATAGTGCTTGTAGCTCATAAGATACTCGTGAATGGGCTGTCTTGAGATTTATCTCCATTGAATTCCCACTCTCTCTTAGTTAGAAAGGTGACACCATTGGGCTTTGAAATGCCATCATCTATCAGATTGGACATAAAGCCATGGTCCTGTGTACAAGAGAGCTATACCCATGCACATTAAAGAACACACTGGATGGCTTGACTGGAAGCTTTCATCTGCCTGCTAACAGCTCTCTAGTGGGTATCCTTTCTCCCAACCTTCTCTGAGCCCTTGGGGTCCTTGTGACCTGGCCATTTAGCCCAATTTATGTAAAATGACTCCTCAGAGGTAGGATAACCCTAAGCTTTATGTTGAATCAGCCATTAACCATATGCATCACTCATCTTGTAATTCCTCTTATACCATCCACACTTTGGGCTTAATTGCCTTCTCATGTCTGAAGTGATTTTAGTGGTAGTTTGATCATTTACATGTATCATGGGATATATGTATGGTACTTTTTAGATATTCATCATCTCCTTTAGAGTGTGTCAATTTGTATGCAATCAAGTATGTAATTTGCTGTTTTATTTAATCAACCTTCTTAAGTTTTAAGGTTAAATATTTTTACATCAGTTTGATTAACAGCTTTCTGCTATCTAAGTAACAATCATTAGTGCTTGCATGGTTTGTGAACACTGAGTAACATACTTCATAGTGATATAATTGTGAAAATTATGTAGTTATTTTATTATATTAGGGGATGCATATTTTCTTGTTTTAGGTAATTAGTGCCCAGCAACTTCCACAGCCTAAAGGAGCATCTTCCAAAGCTAGTGCCATAGATCCATATATTGTTGTCCAAGTGTATGGTATCCCCATTGATTGTGCAGAAGCACGAACAAGAACCGTTTCTAATGAAGGTAATTGTGTTCAACAGCTAATTTTTTTTAGTAAAAAAATGATTATTCTGCTTACTTCACTAAAAATAATTATTTTAAGATGTAATGCCACAATGTATTTATATTTTTTGTAAAAAAAAGTGCTGGATGCAATTATTTTGCAGAGCTAACCCTTTAAAATAAGTTGACACTTCATAATTTTTTTTAACTGAATCTTTACAAGTTGATTTCCACAAAAATATTAAACTCAGAAAAAAACTTGCTGCCTCCATCAATTTATCACAAACCATTTCTGCACACATTTAGTGGTTATGTACAGTTCTGGTTATTTTCTTTGTAATTCAAAAGTTCTGCAAATTGATTGTCAAAGTTGTTTTCTGAACTGTTGCCATTCCTTGATTTCTAATTTTTTATTTTCAACAATATTAATAGAAGAAATGGTCATTTTCAATTTGAGGCTCCCACATTTTTCACAAATATATACTTGGGCGATTCATAAGTCTCTGCATTTTTTGAATGCAAAATGTGTAAAATGATGCATCACTGTATTGTTTATGCATAACTCTGAACATGAACTAAGTGCTAAGAGAAAGTACGAAGTCTACTGTGTCAGTCCATAACTATTACAAGCATCAGTTTCAGTTTCCATCATTTGAAATATTTACAGTGAGTGAGTTAAGTATTGAAATTCTTGCAAAATTATATCATTATTATTGGAAAAAAGGATTAAAAGCTACAAAAGTGGCCTCAGAAATATGCAAAATGGAAGGTGAGGGGGCAGTCTCCATTCATGCTGCTCAAGCTTGGTTCAAGAAGTTCAGAGGTGATGGTACAAGTCTCTAAAATAAGCCATGATTGGGACAGCCAATATCAGAGATTGCAACATTCTGTGCCATGCTGTCAAAGCTGATCCATCGACAAGCACTTGCAGGCTCTCATCCGAACTTGTTTGCTCACATGCAACTATAGTGCAGCTTCTGCATCAATAAGACAGTCAAGAGTTGCCAAAGTGTTCCACATGAACTGAGTAAGCAAACCACCATATCAAAGTCTGCAGGAACTCCTTGCTAATCCATGCGACCACCATTTTATCAAGCAAAATGTAATGTGCAATGAAAAACAGATCTTATTCAACAATCCGAAAGCAGTGACTTGAATGTCAGCCTCACTTCTTGTCCCAAAGAGGAGAGTATTTGAAATAAAGGCAATTTTGTATGTTTGGAATTTTGAGGGTGTAGTACACTTGGAATTGGTCCTTGATGGACATGCCATCAATGCTGACACTAGTCAGCAAATTGAAGCTTGTGCACTCTGTGATACTTCAACTCTGCTTAGGATTGGTAAATGGAGGAGGGGGTGGCTCAATCAGTAGCATCAGGCTCATAATCCACAGTTCCTAAATTCTGGTCCCATCTGGCCCAGTGTCAAGATTTATCTCTGCAAAATTCCCCACCCTGCCCCTCAGCCAGTAGGGGACGCCGATGGGCGTGGAAAAGCTGCATCCATCAGTTGGGATGTTAAGATGGGTTGTGCAGGAGAACTATACTCTGTGCATGTTAAAGAACATGCTGGATGGCCTTTATGGGAGGCTACTATCTAGCTCCTAACAGCTATCCAGTAGGTCACCTCCCCCAACCTTCTCTTAGCCCTCAGGGTCCTGGTGACCTAGCGATTTAGCCCATTGTGTACAAAAAATGCCACTCAAAGGTAAAACAATCCAACCCAGGATTGGTAAACATACATCAAGTACTCCTCCAACAAGACAATGCAAAACCACATTCTGCACTTTGGACCAAAGAAAAGCTTCAAGAAGTGGCATTTGAGCTTCTTCTTCACCCAGTGTGTAGTCCGTACCTAGCTCCTTCTAACTAGCATTTTTTTTTTGCTCCATGACTCATTTTCTTTGAGGTAGGCAGTTTCAAACCTTTCAAGAAGTTGAAAATGAATGTTGGAAGTTTTTCACCTCCAAAGACCAAGCATGGTATCGAAGAAGAATCAAACAATTTGCTGACATATGGCGACAAACTATTTAAAAGGATGGTTTATATTTTACTAATGTTCATTACTTGTACTGTAATAATAATTTCTCAAGTAGAGGAGAAAATGCAGACTTTTGATTCTCCCTACTGCTCAAACTAGATGATATTAACTGAGTGCATCACTCAAAACTATTTTTGTAACAGTTCCACATGCATTAACAGCAATGCTTTGATTATATTTTCTTCTTACACAAATCTAAACTCTGCTACCAGGACTTAATATAGTAGAGTTTCACCATTTAAGTTGAGGAACCTAATAAGCAGCAGGTTGGGTTGTTTTACCTCTGAGCAGCAGTTTTTTGCACACAATGGGCTAATTGGCCATGTTACAAGAACCTCGAGGCTCAGAAAAGGTTGAGGAGGGGATCCATTGGACAGCTGTTGGAAGACAGATGTTAGCCTCCTGTTAAAGCCATTCAGCATGTTCTTTAATGTGCACAGGGTATGGCTCTCCCACCCATTGGGCCACAGCATAATATCCCATCCAATGGACAACATTCTTTCTGAGCCCATGCGGTGTCCTATACTGACTGAGGGCAGGACAGGGATTTTGTGGAGATATATCTCAATGCTGGCCCAGCTGGAACTCAAACCTGGGAACTGCAGATTACAAGCCTGGTGTACTACTGACTGAGCCACCCCTGCCCACTAAGCAGCAAGATAATATGCTCCATTGACCTAAGCAATGGTTTAGTAATTTAAAGATTCCCATTTAAACTGTATGATAGGCTTATATACCTTGAGTGTCTTTTTAAATAATAGTTATATTTTAATGGTGAAATTGTTGGCATTAAATTTTAATACTAATTGCACTGTGTTAACCTATATAGAAGAGTAGCATTCACTGAAGGGAAACGTAAGGTGGCACTGCATGTCCTAAAGATTTTGAAGCTTCCACATCTTAACAAATAATTGTTCAAGTGCCAAGAGTGGTCAGAGATTGATTCAGTTAGTAGCATGCCAGGCTCATAATGCGATGTGCCAAAGTTTGTGTCCAAACTATGCATTGATAATTTTTCCACTCACCATGCCCTGCTCCAAGTGAGAAAGGGGACATCAATGGGCTAGGAAGTACATCACTTAGACAGGATAGTCAACTATGGCTTCTTGTGCAGATCTATAATACCTTGTGCACATAAAGAATATTCAGTGACCTTGATGGAAAGTTTCCATCTGTTTATTATTTTATGTATTTGAAAAGGAATGTAATCAAAATGGCAATAAACCTAAAAAGACACAGAAGTTATGCATTTCATTTCAGAATCAACTCTGCAAGGAATTAATTTGTATTTACAATAGCAAAGAAATTTTCAGTTTTCATGATGACTTTGTTTATAGAAAATGTTGATTATCTTAGAAATAGACTTAAAACGTGAAAAGTACCTTTTTATAATTTCACTGATATTTTATGGCCAGAAATTAGTGATCTTCTAAAAAATGCACCTAATAATAGATTTTAGCTCAGCTCTTTCTCTCTGATCACTATTTTAATAATAGATGCAATTTACCATTTCTACACCTAAGAGAAAAGCAGACTGAATCCTCTATCACTAAATAATTCAACTTGCTCCACCTTTAGGATTTTTTTATTGTAGGCTAATGGTATTTTTTATATAAAGAAATTTTTATATAAAGAAATTAATATTGAAGCTGAATGTTGGATTCCTTCATTGTTCCCTTTATGGTTTGCCTGTCCTGAGGACTTTCAGCTTCAGTGCCCTGAAGCAGAAAAAATATAACAATAACAAGGCTGCTATGAAAATTTGCCTTGGATATATTGAGTAATCATAAATTATAAGGTGACCAGATTTCTGAAAAGAGAAAGCAGTACATCTGCCATTTGACAGATTTATCATCCAACATAAGAAAAACACAATATTTCTGTCAGTGTTGCTTGAAAATAAATTATTCTTAAAGATTTATCATAATAAAAATCTGTTTGATTAAAGTTTGGTTGATTCATAATTGGTGCAGTATACACCTGTAGATTTGTCAGTTGAACTCATCTGATAAATCTCACTGGAGTGATACGAGGAGTAAAATACTTGCATCTTGAGAACGATCATCTTGTGTTCCCTTCTCTTATTGTTTTCTGTTGTGGTAGCAGGGCGAAAACAGCACCCAGCATGTTTCTAGTATAAGATACCACAAAGTTTTCTCAGCAATCCCCATAGAAAAACATAAACAATATTATAATATTGACAACTAGGAAGAAACTTCAGGGTGGTAATTAGCCACTCTTTTGGTGGAATTGCTTTGCTCTTACCCGTTTGTTTGTTTTTTTTATTTTATTTTTTTTTTCAGCTTTCATTTACTAAACTCGGTTCTTAAAACTTGCTTCATCCATTCTGAAGTAATTTTTAAAGTCATTTTGAAAAAAAGTACATTGAAATGCATACTAGATTGACTCCATTTAATGCTGGAAGCACATTTTTTACCAACAAGGAATACTAAAAATACTTTATTTGTTGAAACCAGTGCAAGGAAATACAACACAAGGAAAGCAGTATAAAAGCAGGACATGTAAATTGGACAGTACAAATGATCTCAAAGCAGTACAGATGGTCACTTTATAAATAAGGAATACTCCTTAATGGCAATACAAGTTAGATAGGATTTGGTGATAATGACTAAATAAATAGGCAAGTGTGAAATGAAAATGGAAGGAGATCATGAAATTTAGCATGAGTTTGAACTAGTGGATGAAAAGGAGACACCTATGAAAGTGAAGTTACTCAAGCTCTATCTGTAAAAGTGAAGAGGTTTCCTGAAATATGGGTTAAAGAGGCAAATTAATGAATGGAAATCCACCAATGAGGGTTACAACTTGAAGTAGTTATGACAGAAAAATTGGATAATAAATCCGTGTTTCATTTGTACCTTCATTCTTTGATACAGATTTTATATTCTTTTTCACTAATAATTGTTTTTATAGCATTCCTGTTTATATTAATTTTGTTGATCACAAAATATATTCCTTTGATCCTAATGCAGCTTTTACTAAAAATGTTTTATAGTGTTTCTTTTTTTATTTTTATTATTTCTTAAGAGACTTTTAGTTCAACAAACTTGTCAGTACCATTTACCAATGCAATACAAGATTTCTTTAGAGTTTGTTTTTATTTATAATTATTCACAGCATGTTATTAGAACAATGCACACCAAGCATTTTTGCATTTTCCCCCTTAAACTTAATAAACCTTCTCCTCCAAGTTTGCCAATATTCATGTCCCACCCTTGGTTTTTGCAATATTCATGCATTAATTCTTTGATTTACATTATTCCTCAGTTTCTAATTGGTGAGCTTTCCACAGTCAAATCTTAAATTCACCACTTAAGATAATCTCACCATTTTCATTCATTAAAACTGTAAAATATATTTGAGGCTCTCTGTACTTTTATAAAATCAAGTTTGGTGTTCATTACATTTAGAACTTGTACTCTAAAATAAAACAAGAAATCAAATGATTTCTTATAGATAATCTACCTCTATAACCTGTTATGTACAGTGAAAAACTTAATGTTAGAATAATGAAACATGCTGATTAGTAATGAAAGTATCACACACACCCAGGCAGAGTTGATTGTATTCTAAGAAAGGATGCTCCCCACAGTTTGGAAAACATTGTGTTCAAATTATAATTTGTATATAATAAAGATTTCATTTTAATAGTAATAAAGAAGATTTCGTTTTTCTGAAAATTGGCTTTTGGAATATTTTAGGTCATTCCCCAATTTTTGATGAGAGCTTTGAATTCACTGTTACAGTTCCTCAGTTAGCAATGTTAAGGATAGCTGTTTTAGATGATGAATTCATTGGGGATGATTTCATAGGACAATTCACTATTCCACTTCTATGTTTGCAGACAGGTAAGATCTATAGGTTGTATTATAAATGAAAGAAAATGAAGCATATAACTTTTGTGAATATTTCAATCAATATTTTGCCTTCAGTTGCCAATATAAAAGCATAAAATTTCCTGGAAGAAACAGAGCTGAATTTAAAAATATTTAATTTTTACATGATAAAAAGTAAAATAAACCTCAATTTTCAGTGCAGTGATAAGGCATTTTCTTTCAAAAATCTCTTCTTTTAATAGATTTTTTTTGTATATCAAATTCAGTTTCTTCAAATATTAAATGAAATTGAAAGACCTTCATTCTAATAAATTTGTAGCAGTGTAGAACCACATTTTTCTATATAAATCAGAGCTTTGACTTCATTAACTGAAATTTTATCTATCACAAAGAAAACTGAAGCTTAGTAATTTTTATGCAATATCTCTCTTGGGAAAAAAAATTTTTGAATGATCTTTGAAAATAAAAATAAATAAAAGAAATTCGAAATGAATAAGTTTAAAGTTTTGCAATATGTAAAAACCACATTCTTCCTCCATTGTTTTATATTTGTTATATATCATATATCACATATATAAGGTTTTCAAAAAGAAAAGGCCTAGATTTATGCTATATATTTCCTTGAGTAACCTATTTCTGCTGTGTTCATCAACTTCAGTAGAAAACTTCAGGGTTTCCAGGCAAAAGAAATTTTATGTTACATCCTTCTAGAAGCATCTGCAGCTCAGTTGATTAATCATGAATTTTTTACATAATTGCTAGCAAATAAGTAGTTAACAAAGATGTATCATTTCGGTGAAGTCCAAAACAGAGAGGCCAATGAAGTAATTATCAAATGATAAGTCCAAATGAGTAGCTTGAGTCAAACTATAATACCAGAGAG
Organism: Ryuthela nishihirai; assembly: GCA_038380435.1. NCBI lineage: Eukaryota > Metazoa > Arthropoda > Arachnida > Araneae > Heptathelidae > Ryuthela > Ryuthela nishihirai. The sequence continues at coordinate 63,015,547 of JAWZYU010000019.1, read as the reverse complement.
ACAGGTTTAACAGTGCGTGAAATATCAACTGCATCAGTGTGCAATAAATCAAATTAAAATCTGCTAAAACTTTCAAAAATTAAAATCCAGTCCTGTGTGTGATGAATTTTGCAGTGCATAGGTAGCTACTTCATTTAGAGGTAAAAATGGGAGGGTGAATGCATTATTCCAGAGTGATGGTTGTTGGCTGTTTTCATACAATTATGGGGGGGGGGGGGGGATCCACTATTATTGGTGAACATAAGGTGTCGTGAGGTCAGGATTCCCTCAAAAGTGGAACTATAGTTATGCTGTGGTAGAAAAAATATGGCACTTTATCACTGTAAACTCAGTATTACTATTATATCTTCTTCTGGGAAACTGAATGCAGAATTGAAATAGTAGCATCTCTTTTTGAAGACCTGATATGTATATTTTGTATGCATTGTTGTATATTGTATTTATTTTGTTTGGTAAGAAGAATTAAAATATTTGTTGATAAAAAAATACTATAAATAATAAATAATGCACATTGGAAGTATATTTTTAAACTTTAGTGTTTTTTTAGGATATCGTCATCTTAGGCTTTTGTCAAATAGTGGAGATCCACTTTCTAATACAACACTGTTTATTTATGTCACAATGACAACTAGATCAGAAAAACAGGTATGCAAATGTGTTTTTATTAGTTACTGTGCCATATTCTATTCCTTCCTTTTTCTTCTTATTTATGTATATTTTGAATACTAATATTTAAATAGTTAACTGCTTAAAAATTGCCTACTGATATTAAATCCCAATCAGCTCAGAGTAGACTGAATTTCCTGTAGCATCTAACAATACAGGTGAAGTTGTGTTCTCTACATAAGTGGTTGAATTAGAACCCGGGTAAATCAGATTAATTAGTGTGTTTTTTTTTTAACACAAATATTTTTTCAATGGGAAAGAATAATATTTTTGCAAATATTTTACTTCTTAAAGTATTTACAGTTATTTTACATTTTTCTGAACTCACTTTTATATTTAGCAAAATATGTTTGGACAGTATAATCCAAAAGTTACAATTAGAATGATTATAATGTTAAGTGTGTTCATGCTTCATACCATAATTTTGTCATTAACATTGTATGTGACAGAATTTGCATGTGGTTTAGTAAATTGATTTTATTAGGCTTTAATAAATTTTACACTTTTAATTTTGAATTAAATTGTTGCAGAATAATGACGCCACATACATTGGTGGTGTAGCCAAGCGAGAGATTTGTGGGTTTAATCCTACACTATTGGAAATTTTTTATTCTTAAGAAGTCATTAGTTCATCAGTTTAAGTAAAAAACGTTTAAAAATTTTCAACTCTCCCACCCCCAAAAATCTTGGTTATGCCACTGCTGTACCTAGAAGGACTCAATATGATAATTAACATTCAAGACAGTGCCTTATTTATGGAGTATTAAGAAGTTCTTAAGCAAAGTAGCAGTTCACTGATAGTAATGGTTACATTGAATGACAATTTTCGTGATTTGAAGTGCACCCATGAAAGGAATGTGACTTGCCCAGTTTTTCTTGGAAAACACTCAGACAAATTCCTTAATGTTGTTAATAGATAAAATTCATGGTCAAAGTACAAATGAAGCAATTTTCAGTAATCAAAATTTTTTTTAATGTTATAAAGTATTGTTTGTTATGACAAAAACTCTTTCAGGTTGCCATGTTGATCCTATAACATGATTGAAGATTAAGAGTAGCAACTTTCAAATTTTAAGCTTAAAAATTCATCATGTCCTGATAGTTTTATTGTCAGCATCTTAATTTCTTAAAATACTGTAAAATGGCTGATTGTTATCTTTAACCCTTCCATTGACCAGCCTGAGAAACTGGAATGAAACCACAGAAGTTTTTTTTTTTCATTGTGCTCAATCAAAAGAAATTAACTTTAAAACTTTTTCCCAAATAACTAAACAGAAGCATATAATGTTATATACAAAATTAATCAGCATTTAATTTTGGATTTCATTAAAATAAAATATTGAACAAAGCTAACAAGTTTAATTTTAATAGAACTTTTTTAGAGTGATGTAATAAAAAGAGTATCTGGCAATGTAAATAAAAATTATTTTAAAAAATTAATAAACCAAAATAACTAATATTGCATATGGCTAGAAAGGAATTTTTTTCTGAATAATGGGAAATTTTTATTTGAAGCAAACAAGAAAATTACTCCCTTTTTCTATTTTTTTTTCTTGGTAGTATAGTTTAAGAAAATTCTAAGCTTGTTTTTTAAATAACATAGTATAAACTTGTAAACTTAAAATCCTTTAAAATAAAAAATTTTCTGGGGGAGGGGGATATGAATTGTTGTCTTTCAGCCATAGGAGGTTTGATTCCTGAACCAAGGATATCCTTTTTGCTTTTATGTACAAAACCTCATTCATTCTCAGGAAATGGTAAAAGATTTGGGGGGAGGGAGTTATGGTTGTAGATCTGGAAAATGTTATGAAATTTCAGATCCAAAGTTTCCTTTGAGGTCAAAGGTCAAATATTGATCTACCGGTGTTAGAGGGCTGAAAATTGGTGCCTATAAATATTTTGAGTCGTAGATCTCAGAAATGTGAAATTCTGAGTGGGATGGATCCTTCGAAGTTGAAAGTAAAATTGGATATACCGGTGCTGGAGAGCTAAAAATTGGTGAAGAGACTATTTCAAGCAGTGCAAATTGGAAATGAGAGTAATTTTCAGATCCAATGTCATGTTCCAGGTCAAATATGGGTTGGAGTGACCACTAGAAATCAAAAGGTGCCAAAGGCACTTATTGATTTTTAGTAATGCATATATGCTTGGATTTTTGACAATCAATAAACTCTTAGACGAAAGAAATATTGCCACAAAAATTTATTTTGCTTTAAAACAATATAATTTATATTAAAACTAAAAATACGTCTTAAAATATATAAAGAGATAAAGAACTGTGAAAAAAATTCGAAATATTTCAACACATAAGGCTTAATTTTAGTAGTGAAACTGAGATCAAATTTTTTCTGGATCAAGCTGAATTGCTACTACAGAAAAGTTTAATTATAATATAATGGCAAAAATCTGATTTAAAAATTGCAATATCTTATTATTATGATAATAATATAAGGATATTGATAATATAATAAATATAGTTCAGATCTAATTAAAAATATTACTGAGTAAAACCTTTTAAAAATTGAGTTTTCTAATGCAATTTCTTAATCATAGAACCACTCTGTGGAGTGAGTTTCTGAATATACATCCACACATTTTGCTTACGACCGGAGCTCTTGAGTACTCTCAGTGTTTTACAAGTCATTGATGACGCCATACTGACTACTTGATATTCCTGCAGTTTTTAAATATTGCAGCATTTAATAATAAAACATATATAATAATTGAAATTCATTATGACTTTAATGTTAACCATGACATGAATAAATATAAAGAGGTCACATACGACCCCATGGTGTGGTTTATGTCTAAATTTTTCACCAAATAGTTGTAGGATTAATGTGATTTAATGGAAATAACTGCCATTGGAAGCTGGCAAAATAATAAAAAGTTTCAAAAATAATTTATTTTTTAATTGCAGTATATATATAAGAGTTACCCAAAGGAAAACCAAATAATCATTATATATAGGAATGGACTGAGTGATCTTCATGCCTTCACACAAGGAAATTGGTATACTTAGGAGGAACTTATCAACACTGGAATCAGTGGCTTGCAGTACTGGGGAAAATAGATTTCGTCTGTTAAAAGATTTGATGTATTGCAAGTTTGTTAAAGGAAGTGACAGCTGTGAATCCAAAACTAAACTGGTTGATAATCTAATTATAAAACAATTGCATTGAGGCATGAATAGTTTTGCACTAGTTAATTCTACTCTAGTATAAGGAAAGGTTTGCAGATAATTTAGAGAGACCTCATGGATTATATATTTAAGTTTAACATTTTTTTCAAGCAGAATCGGCAAGTAAAAAATTATGTTCATGTTTTAAAGATATATTTTAAAGTTTGTTTTTTTTTCAAGAAATACCAATTTCAGTTTAAAAAAATTACAATTTTGCACTAAGGAATTTATATGCAATCCTAGTATTTTAATTCTATACAATCCTATAATAAAGGTAAAAATGGTAAACCAAATTTGGGCAAGCAAAGAGTTATCTGTTTTTAGTATAATACATGAAGCTTTGATTTAAAAAAAAATAGAAATTGCAGTTTGAAATTTTTCTTACATATAAAAATGTATAATTCGAGCTTGAAATTTTAAACTTTTTCATTTTATTCATATTTTATTAAGCTATGATATAAATAATTTGTTAAAGCAACTGATTGCCATTTCTTAGATTAAATAATATAATTTAAGATTGCATAAGATTGCATGTTTTTTCTTCTTTTGTTTTCACTGCTCTCTGTTGAAACAACCCTTGATTTAAGCTTGTAAGTGTGGCCCGATTTTTTCTTAAAACTTTGAAATTCTCCCAAAAATTAACCTAAAACTGCTATTTAGAAAATCTGAGGATTTTTGAAGCAATTACGAAGTACACATCTGTCTCTCCACCCTTTTACTCTCTTTTCTGCCTTAAATCTGTTTCAGTATTCCAATAATCAATTTTATCATTTATCCCAGCATTCAATGCATAGTTTCCAACTACTGAAACCAAAATCACTTGTTTGGAGAGTTAATATTACATAAACTACGTCATAGCCAAGCAAGATGCAGATCAGTAATTAGTAACTTGTGTGGTGATGCAGTGTGCTTGCATACAGCATCATCACAATTTCTATAATATTGTGTATCTTTTCAATTCTCTCGGTTAGTATTTTATTTATATTTTTGTAATTAACCCATTGTGTGTCCAATCTGGGATACCATTTTCACTCTTCTGATTCTAGTGACCCAGAGTTGGGCTACCATTCCATAATGCAAGATCATAAATTTTATTTAACAGAAATTTGCATTTTTTTAAAATAATTTCTAATCAAATCCTGAAAGTACACTATGTTGAAAAAAGTGTCCGGACACTTCCATGTTATGTGAATGGAAAGCCATTTTCAAAGCTCCCTAACATTGAAAATAAAACTTTTACATAAAAACTGTTCCTGTTGTTGGCAATAAATTGTAGATATCCCTCGAATCTCTCTAAATATATTTTCTGCAATATTCGTTTAATATTTAAAGAATTAATGGAAGCTATTATCTTCTATTTTTCGTAGCATGCCAGTTATCTTCAACTTTTGCACTTGTAAAAAAATACTTCAATAGATAAAACACATTAAAAAACAATTTTTTTGCTAACATAAATTAAATATCTGAAGTTTGTGTGACAATTTTTTAAGATTCATCAATTTGGAGGCAATGTGACAGTGTCAATTTTCAACAATCTTCAATCAATATTTAAAGAGTCATTGAAGCAGGACATTTAACAGCAGATAACACTGTCACATTGCCTCCAAATTGATGAAATCTTAAAAAATTGGCATACAAACTTCAGATATTTAATTTATGTGTGAACAAATTATTGCAAGAGTTGTATTTTATCTATTGAAGTATTTTTTCACAAATGTCAAAGGTTGAAGATAAATGCTTCAGCTTTCATTCATTCTTTAAATACTAAATGAATATTGCAGGAAATATACTTAGAGAAATTTGAGTGAAATCTACAATTTATCGTCAATAACAGTTTTTGCGTAAAAGATTTATTTTCAATGTTTAGGGAGCTTTGAAAGTGGCTTTCCATTCACATAACATGGAAGTGTCCGGACACCTTTTTCAACATAGTGTAACATTTCAGTCTATGATATATATTTTTTCCCTGTTGATTCTGCGTGAAAAAATCATGATAACGTTTTTTTTTTTTTAAAGATCTGAGCCTTTATTCTGCCTTACTATAGTAGATTAACAATAAAATTTTTATTTCTTTCATGCTGACCTACTTAGTACTTTAGCAGATTTTTAATGCTTTCTAAACTTTTAATATAAGGTATTGATTTTATTATTACCTAAAGTTCTCAGACCTTCTATTATAGGGTATTTATTTATTATTTTTTTTTAAGTTTGCTACTGATTTCTAATGGCAGATATTGGAAGAACCATAAGATTAAGCAATTATCCTAAAAGTAATATTTTGATGAAATACACTAATTAACATTAAGAAATTATGATTTTAAACCAAAAAATAACTTTTCAATAGCATTTACACAGTTTTGCACTGAGATGTTTCATTCTCAGTTTTAATGCTTCAGTTAAACTTTATGCTTTGAAATATTTTTATTTCAGTTTTTTCACAGTTCTTTATCTTTTTTTAGATATATTTTTCAATTTTTATTTAAATTACTTTGTTTTTAAACCAGGTAGAATGTTTTATGACACTATTACCTTAGGCTTATAGTTTGGTGATTGCCAAAAATCTAAGCATATGCATTGGGCATTATTTCCATAAATGACTAAAATATTTAGAAAAAACTACATGGATAATATATTTAATTGAAAATACATAATGATTATATTTAAGCATTAATAAAAATATTAGAATAATAAAATAATTTTAAAAAAAGCAGAAAAAATACTTGTTTTTTTTAACAACAGAGATAGATTTTTTTTCATTTTTATTGAAATGAAAACAGAAAAATACAGTAATATTTTGTAATATTTTAATAAATGCATAAAAACTTTAATTTAAAACTCCACATTGGGTTGAAGACTGTCATTGCTATGATTCTATTAGCCTGTATATGCTTCTCTCTTCTGCTTTCGATTATTTTGATGCCTTTTATTTTTTTCCAAATTTTTATTATTTATTTTATTAACCCTTACAGTGTCAGATTTCTGAAACTGAACTCGTTGTAGTGGCCATGTTTATTAAAAGTGTCTTTCAAAAATAAAATAAACAGCTTTAGAACCTCATCCTGAAGTAACTAATGAACAGAAATGCGTAATGTTATGTACTGAAAGAAGGGCATTTAATGTTGCTTAATAAAATGACAAAAATTCGAAAATATAGTATTTGCACTTCTGGAAAAGTTGGGACATAAGCTGGAAATCTGAAAAATTCATTAATTAATGTGTGCACCAAATCGATGTCAAACTACCACCAGCATTCTGACAAGGAACAACAAAAAAAATCTTGACTGAACTACCAACCACAGGACAATAGACTCATCTACCCATCGGATATCATCACAAGAAAAAGAACCAAGGTAAATCCCTAGATAGTATTTCCATCTAATTATCTCAGTTTTTCCAACAATTACAGTGATATTAGAGAAAATTTTAATTATTTTAAATGAGCACTGTGACTTAAACCATTAACTTTAGTTCATAATATTTCTATTATAGCATAAACCTTTCATTTATTTTGTCATTTATGCATGTACTTTTGATGATTGGCAAACTCTAAACCTAAGAAAAGCAGTGTCATAAAAAATAGTTTTACTTTAAAAACAAGCTAATTTAAATAAAAATTGAAAAACATATCAGAAAATTGATAAAGAATTGTGAAAAAAAATTAAAATTCTTCAAAGCATTTAAAATTTAACTGAAGCACTGAATTTGAGAATCAGTTGCTTTATTATGAAACTGCTATGGAAAAGTTTAATTCTAAAATTCTAGCAGAAATTTTGGTTAAAATCTCAATTTTCTGACCTTAATTAGTTTATTTGGTTGAAATGTAATTAAATAAATAAAGTCCTTTGGTTTGAAAATCACACTTTGAGTATTCCTAATGCTCTTGCTGACATTATAAATCATTAGTAGAATAGTTTTTGATCATTTCAAATTACTACTGTTTATAATTGCAGTATCCATTTGAGAAGCAATAAAAATAATTTTAGAAATATTAAAGTAAATAAAAATGTCTTTAAAATTGAAAGTCTGATAAAATGTTGATTGAAATCCAATATGTGTAATTCCCAAAGAATGCAATTTCTGGTAGTAATAAAATCAATATCTTCACATTAAAAGCTTAGAAAACATCATGATAGTAGAACTAGAGTCAACTGTAAATAGCCCAAAATAGGGAGAAATGTAACAGATCAATAATTTATGCACAATGCAGCAGAATAAAGGCATAAACTAAATCTTCGCTACTTGATGTTAGTTACAGTGACTGAACATCCGTATAAATTCACTGCAGACTCAAATGGATTTATTTTTAAAATTTTCTCATAATTTTATCAGTAGAATCAACAGGTAAAAAATATATATCTTAGATTTAAATGTTATTTTCGATATCTGATTAGCAACAGTTTAAAAAAATTCAGATTTCTCTTCTGAAAAATTTTCTTTTACAACCTTGTACTATGGGTGTGAAATTTGCATCTCTGATCACTAGAATTCGAAAGATGAAAGCGTTTTTTCGGCCTCTGACTTAAAACGGGTTAATCACAATTGAATGTTCTCTCTTTTGGTATATAACATAAATACAGAGTGGTTATAATTAAACTGACAGTACTCAGAGTGATGTAGAGAAGGATCTACTCGACAGATCACAGCGAAAGTGGTGGATACCTTAATAAAAGAACATGGGGCAGAGAATTTGCAAATAAAAAAAGTTAGTTTTAGTGCCACCAGGTGACATGGGCATGCTAAAAATGTGGTAGAACATTCTAATTTATCTTGACATTGCAGCCAATCACACATGAGAGTCACATGAGGCACACTATAAAATGTAATGTCTTCCCTGTAATCACTAGAAAGAACCATGGTATCTGCAAGAAGGACCAAGCTTTGCTACTATAATTCTTTTACCAAAACAGCAGTAATGCCGCCACTGCATTACACGAATATCATCATCTAAAAGATATAAGGAAAGGACCTTTGTCGCTAAATGGACTGAAGAATATGATACAGAAATTCGAAGAAACAACAAGTTGGTAGAGACCTGGAGCCACACGCAACTCGCCTGTTTCTTCGAATTTCTGTATTTCCATGTAATTATCTCAGCTTTTCCAACTTTTGGAAAAGCTGAGATAATTAGCAGAACATTGCAGATTGAACATTGCAATTGAAAAAAACAGAACATTGCATTCTTCCACATTGCTTTCTGCAATGTGGAAGATGTCGCAGTTACCATTGCAGAAATCCAGTCTCAATCAGAGCTACCCATAGTTAGTGCAAGACTGGTATCCCAGCAACTGCAACTTCCATAGTCAACTGTCTGTAAAATTATATGGTCTATCCTGAAATGGTATCCTTATAAAATTCATAGGGTGCAGCAGCTGCAAACACTTGACCCTGAACAGTTCACTGACTTCGCTTTGCGATTTCTGCAAGGATTCAGCTCTACGACATGTGGCCTTTGAAAGTCTTATTGGATCAATAAGGTGCATTTTTCCCTACATGGAGCAGTGAATACGCACAACTGCTGAATATGGGAACCTACACATCTATAATGTTGTACATGATGTGCCCCTTAACTCTGACTATGTAACTGTATGGTGCTGGTTTACTGCAAACTTTATAGTCGGATCATTTTTCGTTGAGATCACGCCTCAAGGCCCCATGCATCAATCGGTGAATGGACCATGTTACACAGATATTCTCTGCCACAAGATTATTCCAGCTTTGCAAGAAAGAAATTGCTTAGACTCCATAACCTTCATGCAACTCCATAACTACCCCATATTGCATGTACAGCAACACAATTGTTGCATACCACATTTGGTGAGGACAAAATATTTTCTTAAACATTTTCAATGCTTGGCCACCACATTCCCCCAACCCAAATCCATGCAATTTTTGGTTATGGGGTTATTTTAAAAGCCAAGTTTACCAAGGCAATGCTGAATCACTTGCTTAACTAAAGGCAAGAATAACACATGGCTGCATGTTTCAGCCATTCTCTGAGACATGTTTCAAGCAACTCTGGACCATGCCATATATTATATTTCTAGCACATTTTGCATACGAATGGTACACATATTGAAAATCTTGATTTGTAAAATAAAGGTTATGTTTGTACAACTTGGTATTTTCTTTATTTTAGTGCACCCATGCCACCTGGTGGCACTAACTATTTTTTATTCACAAATTCTCTAACCCATGTTCTTATTAAGATATCCATCACTTTTTATTGTGACCATCAAGTAGGTCCTTCTCTACATCACTCTGGGTACTGTCATTTTAATTATAACCACCCTGTATATCTCTTCAGTAGTTACTTCAGGATGAGGTTCTAAAGTTGTGTATTTTATTTTCTAAAAACTCTTCAAAATTAACTTGTCCACCAGAGTGAGCTAGTTTCAGAACCTAACACTTTAGGAGTTAAACTTTTATTTTTATAGATATATTTTGTTTTTGTTTCCATAGATATATTACAGGGTGGTTATAAAATAAATTTCCCTATTCCAGAGTCTCTGGAGCGGTGATGAACAGAGATAGCAGCACAAAAATTGGTAGGTAGCTAATGAGAACATGCAGAAGTGATTTAATGAAGAAAAAAATTAGTTCCGACTGTTGCCACCAGGGAGAAAATGGGCGCTCAAAGTATGCTAATCATGTTTGTTTGCATAATAACGTTTCGGATGTGAAAAACGTCTTAAAAAGGTGGGAATGCCCACACCACAAGCAAACAGCTGTATGGCTCTCACAAAGAATGGGTTGTTTTCCCTCTGAGTAGCATTTTTTACACACAATGAGCTAAATGGCCTGGCCACGAGGACCACAAGGGATCAGAGAATGTTGAGAGGAGACCACTGGATAGCTGTTAGGAGACAGATGGTAGTCTCCGGTCAAGGCCATCTAGCATGTTCTTTAACCTGCACATGGGACCCTGTGTTAATGTCCCTTCTAATGATTGGCAGCCTTTCCAAGCCCATCAGTATCCCCTACTGACTGAGGGCAGGGTGGAGAGTTTTGCAGACATAAATCTCAGCACTGTCCCATATAGGTCTCAAACCTGCAACTGCAGTTTACAAGCCTGGCATGCTACCAACTGAGCCTTAACCTGTCATGAAATTGGAATCAAATTATTCTACTAGAATCACAGCAATACAAATGCTGCACTGAGAGAGTATCAGCATCTGAAAAGTCTGCAGAGGGGACTCCTGGTATCAGTAGCCATAGTGATTCCCCAGGTGTGAGCTCCTGTCCATGGAGAGGGGACCATCTGTGAAGGTTCCATTGATTCAGATACCTTCACAGGGTCCTAAAAGCTCACCCCTTTATTTGTCATGTGCAGAGACCCATATCCCTGAAAGGAGAATTCTGGTAGTTGCTCAGGGGTCCTTTTCCTTTCTCCTCAGCCCATGACTAGTGACAAAGTCCCCTTTGGCCAGTCTTGGCATTGGGGAGCTTGTTGGTCACAGGGCTGGGCAGCAATTTCAAAGGTCACTGCTTTTCAGGTAAACGGGAGACTCTGGGGTGGTCCCCTCAGAAAAAAGTTGTCCAAGGAGGGAAAAACCACAATTTTTGCTTATTTCAGAACAAAGACCAGCTCTGCCATCAAGGCATTAAACTGCTGTTACTCCTAGGACAAGGGCCAAATTGTGGGGCCAAATACCTGGGTCAGAGCATTTCTGAGATGGCAAAGTTTGTGGGGTGCTCATGGTGAGCCGTCCCTCCTCGGACCACTTCAAAAAGTAGTCCGAGGAGGGAAAAAACCACGAACTACTGGAAGGTGTGGGCCATCCATGGTTCATCAATGCTAGAGGTGAGTGAAGGCTATCCTATATTGGTATGAGCCAACAGAAGAGATACTGTAGTGCAACTCTCCCATAATTTGAATGATGGCGACAGGAGTAATATGTCACAACACACAGTACATTGAACCCTGCTGAAAATGGGGCTGTTTAGCTGCAGGCTGCTTTGAGTACCCATGCTAACCTCAGTTCATCGTTGAAAGTGCCTACAATGGGCATGCAAGCATCAAAACTGCACCTTGAATGACTGGAAGAAGGTTGGCTGATGAATCTCATTTCCTGTTGCAACATGGACTGCCGGTATGTGTGTATCGTTTACCTGGGGAATTGTTGGCAACAGGATGCACTGTGGGATGAAAACAAGCCAGTGGGGGAAATATAATGCTCTGGGCAATGTTCTGCTGGGAAATCCTGGGTCCAGTCATTCATGTGCAGGAAACTATGACATCTACCACCTACCTAAATATCATTGCAGACCAGGTACATTCTTTCATGGCAACAGTATTCCCCTCTAGTAAACTCATGGCAATGGTTTCCCCTCTAGTCTTTTATCAAATGCACATCTTCTATAACCCGCACAACCAGTTCTAATGTCATGTGGGATAAAATCCCGAAATGGGTGGAAATGACATGTCCCACTCATTATCAATCCTGGATGGATAGGCAATTGTTGATCCCCAAGCAGTGCAAACACTTCCCCAGGTAAATGGTGCACACATACCCGGCAGTCCATGATATAACAGGAAACGAGATTCATCAGACCAGACAACCTTCTTCCAGTCATTCAAAGTCCAGTTTTGATGCTTGCATGCCCATTATAGAAACTTTCAACGATGAACCGAGGTTAGCTTGGGTACTCAAAGCAGCCTGCGGCTATGCAGCCCCATTTTCAGTAGGGTTCGATGTATTGTGTGTTGTGACAAATTACTCCCATCACCATCATTAAAATTACGGGTGAGTTGCACCACAGTATCTCTTCTGTTGGCTCATACCATATGGGATAGCCTTCACTCACCTCTAGCATTGATGAGCCATGGACAGCCCACACCTTGCCGGCAGTTCGTGGTTTTTCCCTCCTCAGATCATTTTTTGAAGATAGTAACATTCATTCTTTCAGCAGGGTAATGTGCCATGCCGCACTGCCCAGATTGTTCAAGAATGGTTCGCAGAACAGGAGGAAGACTTCCAGGTATTGCCCTGGCCTCCAAATTCCCCAGATATCAATCCAATTGAGCATCTGTGGTTTGTATTGGAACAGCATATTTGATCTGCGGCAGCTCAACCATGTAACTTATAAGAGTTAAAGGATCTGATGGTAATGTGTTGGTAGCAGATACCACAAGACACCTTTAGAAATCTTGTAGCTTCCGTGCTGTGTCAGATAAGAGCTGTTTTGGCAGCACACAGAGGACAAACATCATGTTAGGCAGGTGGTCATAATGTTTTGGCTCTTCTCTGTACTTTTACTCTCGAATACACACATTCTTTGCCATTAACCTCACCATCTGCTCCTCAATCCTTCCACTCTTTACATGGGAAGTCAAGGATGACCCTTACCAAAGCGATCACCTCCTGTTATGATTCTTCATTTTACAGTAAAGGCCTGATTGGGCTGACTGGAGTGGGTTCAAACTCCTTGGTGAGTTTGACCACCACTTGGTCAGCGAGTAGCTAATCAATGTAGCAGTAGCTAATCAATGTAGGCAGAGATCACGGATTGTATTGTCCATATAGCTGCCTTGATCATTCCTCAGACTTTGACACGGTTTCCTCATTTTCTGAAACCATGGTGGAATCCTGATTGCAACGCATCTTGTAAGGCTCAGAACAAGGCTTTAGGAGTGTTTTGGAAATATTCAATATCCCCCAACTTTGAAGCTTCAAAGTTACCAGGACTAAAGCCTGTTTTGTCAGTGTCAGAACCAGAAGGAATCTTTTATTAAATGCACATCTTCTATAACCCGCACAACCAGTTCTAATGTCATGTGGGATAAAATCCAGAAATGGATGGGAACAACATGTCCCACTCATTATCAATCCTGGAGCACAATGGACAGGCAATTGCTGAACTCCAAGTAATGCCAACACTGGGGGAATCATTTTCCTCCATGTCTTCATCTTACTCCCCTGAGTTTCTGGCCCAGAAGAGCAAGTTGAACGCTTTCTGTTGTGCTTCCACTCAAATGTTCCGGAGCCTTGCAACAGGCCATTAACAGTGGAGGAGCTTAGCCTTGCTCTGTATTCTTTTCATGCATCTTCTGTAGTGCCAGACAATGTCTATTATGCAATACTCCAACATCTCTCACCATTGAATAAGGATCAGCTGCTCCAACTTTTCAACCACATGGTTCTCAAAGTGCAGTTTCCAGACTCCTGGCAGGAGGCTATTGTCTTGGCCTTTCCCATGCCAGGAAAGGATCCTAAGATTCCTTCAAATTATCATCCAATATCATTGCTGAGCTGCATGTGCAAGGTCTTGTAAAGAATGGTAAATGTCAGACTTCTTTAGAACACCACAACCTTCTTTCCAATACCCAGTGTGACTTTTGCAGGCAACTGTCAGTTCTTGACCATCTGATACACCTCAAATCGACTATCAGAAATTTATTTTTAAAACGAGAGCAGGTGGGGTTCATTTTCTTTGACATCAGAAAAGCATAAGAAGTCTCTCGAATCTGGAATAACATAGTGATGTGGCATTCTTTGTGACCTCCATGCCTCTGGTTTGCAAGGTTACATGCCAATTTTCATCAACAACTTTCTTTATCCTTGTTCTTTTTGAGTCTGTGTTGACAATACTCTGTTGCAGCCTTACCCCCAAGAACAGGGGGTACCACAAGGCTATGTCTTGAATGTTATGCTTTTCACTGTCAAGATAAATTCTATTACTATACAACTTCCTCCACATGTAGAAAATTCCCACTATGTTGATGAATTTAGCATTTTTTGCTCCTCTTCCAACACAAGGATCATTGAATGACAACTGCAGATTGCTCTGAACAGTTTCTCTGTTTGGGTAATGGCCAATGGGTTTCAGTTCTCCCCACAGAAGACTGCTTATGTACACTTTTGCCGCAAACATAATCTTCATTTGGACCCTGAGCTTCGGCTCGGTGGTAACATCATTACAGTTATGGTGGAGACCAAGTTTATCAGCCTCATCTACAACTGAAAATTGACCTTTTTTTCCACACCTATGTCCAGCCAGTCAGGTCAAAGTGCACACAGGCACTGAATATCATTAAGGTCCTCTAATCTCTCTCTTGTGGAGTGGACCAATGTTCTTTGCTCTGCCTGTATCGTGCCCTTGTCCAGTCGAAACTGAACTACAGATCCCAAGTGTATGATTTCACCTGTGATTCAGTAGTGAAGGTGCTGGACCCTCTTCACCATCAGGCCCCTCTGTGTTTGCATGGGGTCTTCCACACTTCACTGATCCAGAGTCTTTATGTTGAGACTGATGAACCATCTTTATCTCTTTGCCATCAGCAGTTGTCCCTACAGTACATATCAAAACTGTGATCCCTGCTGGGCCATCCCACTTGGGACTGCATTTTCAGTCCCAAGTGGGAGTGATGCTTCACACTAATTGCCCAACTGCCATTCATCCTTTTGGTTTGTGTCTGACGCTACCTCAGAGACATTAACAGCAGTCTTGATAGCGTACATTGGTAGCTGAGTCATTTCCACTGTGACTTGCTGTTTCCCCTTCCTGTGATTTTTCCTTTTGCAGGACAGGGAAGCCCTTTACACCTGATTGTGTGTACCTGCAACTCTTTGACAGCCACCATGCTAGTACCTGGACTTCTTGCCTGTCTTCACAGATGGCTCAAATTCTGGCACACAATGATATTGGTCATGGTCTGCTGTGATGTAATCATTGCAGATCAGATCCCACTGCAGTGTTCTATCTTCATTGCAGCAATGCATGCTATCAGGATGCATTGCTGCAATGATTGAATTGCATGAGATTTTTTTTTTTAGTTGATCAGAACTCTCCAGGAAAAGTCGAGCTTGTGAGGATCCCTATTACCATATCAAAAGTAAGATTGGAATACAATTCATAGGACAGAAAGGCAATGACTATCCAGCAACATTGTGGTTCTGCAATATTGAAAATTCTTTGTAGTGGAGTTTGAGGAAGAGCTACAAAGTCCTTATGGTTTATTGTTCAGAAATTTATGAGAATTATAAGTTGCAGTTTGTTTTCTTCAGATTGTTAATATATGTGATCTTTTTTCTTACTATTTTTGAGTTTGAATTTCATGCAATCTTCAGCAAAAGGTTCTTATTTTTGTCTTGTTGTTCAAGTTGAAGTCCTGGGAAAAGTTTTATATGGTTTGACCAAAAAGCATTTTTTTGTGCATGTTAAAAAAATATATATTTTTTATTATTTGACTTTTATTCTAATATGTTTTTAAATTAACAAGTTTTCCTTTTAATATCAAAGTGGCATCCATGTGCCTTTAAATCAAATTCCGGATGACTATGGTATCTACTGCTGTCTGAATTTTACTTCTATATAAATGAACAAACTTCAGAATTATTTTTAAAAATATTCCTTGAATATCTAAAGTCACAAAGCCCACAGGAATGGATTTTATAGCATCTGGTTCAACCAAGAGGCAAAGGTCAAAGTCCTCCACAGACCTCCATGTGTAGATTAACCTTGGCTGACTTCCTTTGCTGTTACTGTGGAATGCATTGCCAAAGGGGTGAAAAACTTACAAAGGCACCTGAGGATGATAGAACAAGGCAAGGATGCTGGCATTCAAAAAATTCTTTATTACCGCTGTCCGTCGGATGGAATGTTAAGCTGTGGCCCCATGTGCGGGAGAACCATACCCTGCGCACGTTAAAGAATACACTGGATGGCCTTGACAGGAGCCTACCATCTGTCCCCCAACAGCTGTTCCAGTGGGTCACCTCCCCAAACTTCTCTGAGCCTTCAGGGTCCATGTGACCTGGCCATTTAGCCCATGGTGTGCAAAAAAGTGCCGCTCATAGGTAAAACAACCCAACTTTCACTTGGACCTTTTCGTCTTACACTCGGACATATCGGATTATTGCTGTTTTACCCCAGTATTTCAATTTTTTATGATACACAAATAAATTTAATTTCCCAAAAATCACTGTTAAAAGTTAAAGTTGTTCTCAGATACTTTTACAATTACATCGTTTTAACATTTTACACTAGGTAAAAGTACCAAATATTTACTTCCTATAGTGCTTCTTATGCAATGGATCTTATTTCTAGCAAAGTTTCACCATTGATTTGTTGCTGTTGTATAATGGCTGGCCCACTCCTCTTAAGGTATGTTATTTGGGCTTCTGGTGTTCATTTTCTGCACAGGTTTGTTGTTACTGGAGGTGCCGATCTTGTTCACCTCAGATGGCATTTCTTCCCTTGGAGGTACCAGTCCAGCTTTGCTTACATGGGTATTCCATTGTCTTATTGGGACTTTTTTAAATGAAGTATATTTTGCAAAACACATTTGGCGATGTTATAAGTTGTCTGAGAAAATACTTCTATTTCCCTGCTTTTCCCTTTATTACTTTTAAAATAACCATTGATTAAAAGCATAAGTTAAAACCAGAAACTATTTGAATTGATGGCATCATCAGTGGTTGCCACAGCTGTTGTGGTAATTATAGTGTCAGCCTTCTGGTGATGCTGTAGGAGCTCCTCCTTCCAATGACGTAGCAGGAGATTCCATGCAGGTGGGAGAAAATTAATTTATGTATTACAAAGTGTGTCTTTTTTCAAATTCATAAAAGTGTTTTTTAGATAATTTAACTGAAACTTAGTGGGGGGAGGCAACTATTAGCTTTGGCATAATTTTTGTTATCAGTAATTTATATTCTAAAATGGTCTGTGTTAATGCAGTTTTTCCTATTTGTTTCTTAATGTCTGCTTCATGTTCCTTTAACCTTTCTTCCAATTGGCTGTATGTTTTTCCTATGTATGTGTGTTCAGGGTCTTCTATTTCTACTTGATATACCTCTCCCGTAAATAACCTGCGATTTCTGTCATTTATACATAGGAATTTAACATTATCCTGAATGGTTATTGGTAGTTGTCCCTAGTTGTATTACCTTTATTTATACATTTGTATATTGTCGTTTACTATGCTTATTTTGTTGTTTTTCACTTTTTTCTGTTTGCATGTTTATATCTTGCATTATCTGATTTTTGAATTTTGGTTGCGGGTTTCCTGGCTTTTATTGTTTATTTTGTCTTTTGTTTGATGCATTATAGCCCAAGTTGCTAATGCATCATAAAACCACAAGCAACCAACCACTGATACTTAATTTATCTGTTATTCCTCATCAAGTTTTTAAAATTGAGCCTTAATTGCCTTGCCAAATCGTTTTATTCACTATATCACTTTAAAAAAAAACTTACTAAATTATAGGCAGGGTGGCTGAGTCGGTAGTGCCTCAGATTTGTATTCTGCAGTTCCCAGGTTCAAGGAAGGCCATCATCCATCAGATAGGACAACGAAGTAAATCGTGACAGCCCCGGTGCACCGCAGTACATTGACTGCATATCACCATGTGCGAGAAGTCACAGAAACCACTATGAACTAAAAAGGCACCTAACATTTTAAACTTGCCTTACATTGTTCCTGTCTACAGCGAGAGAAGACCTGTGTGAAGAGAAAAGCACTGCTTGGGTTTTAATAGCCTGCTTGAAGATATAATCATTGAGGTGCAGTGAGAGTGGGATCTTTTAAAATTTTGAGTGCTGCCTAGGAATATGCCCAACACTCACTGAATTTAGACCAGAAACTTGCCAATATATAAATAAAAAGATCTTGTCTTTTGAATTTTAAGCCAGAAAAATAACAGAAGTCCTAACTTTTTGAGTCCTCTGCAGCAGAGGCTCCTAGGTACTTCCGGCAAAAGATCACACCTCGAGGGACTCCAAACCTCTCGGCATGACTCCCAACTTCGTCCTCTCCATCGAGCCGGGCCACCACAGCCCGCTCGCCGACTCAGCCTAGACCGTGCCGCAGCCGCGTCGAGGAACGCTGGACCAGCAACAGCACAAACCGGTCCGTGACCCTCCAACGACCACGACAAAGCCATCAGCCTACTGGGGCTCACAAGACCGCAGCACCCTAACCCCACTTCACAGAGGAATCCAAGTTCCTCCACTGCAAGCCCAGTTCCTCCATGCAAGCCCAGTTCCTCCACTGCATAAGTCCAAATCTCATTCATGTGGGACTCTTAGTTTGGCTGTTCCATCGATAAGCCCGCTGGCCATTGGTGGCCAACCTAGGCCGCGAGCCTCCAACTTCTACCTCTCCATTGTGAATGGGCCGAAGCACCCGCTGAACATCCATCCACCTCGATATCACAGAGACCGCATCAGGAAGCCCATGGATGAGTGTACGAAGAGGTGCACAACTCAGTCCGCAGAACTCCCCAATAAGCCTGCAGAAGACAGGGTTCTCCCAGGCCCTATCCGAGGCCCTTAGAACGGCCCCTCAACCAAGGCTGCAACCCTCAGCTTCGCTGGGGGACAAGTCAATAAGCAGACAGGACTGCCCTACCCAAACTGTCCACCAACCTTAGACCGGCCCCCCTCCACCGGGAGACATCAAGAACCCAAGAGTGCCAGCGATCCGAGCCCAACTTCTCAGAGGCACCGTAGCCCCCCCCCCCCCCTCGTCAAGGAGGTCCCACTCCGGGGGGGATCAGATAGGACATTAAGCCTTGGCCCCTGGGAGTTGGGGGTGGCTCAGTCAGTAGTGCAGCAGGTTCATAATTTGTGGTTCCCAGATTCAAGTGCTGCCTGGGCCAACATTGAGATTTATCTATTCAAAATTGTCCACCCTGCTCTCAGTCAGTAGGGGACACTTATGGGCTAGGAAAGGTTACCATCCATCAGATGGGACTTTAAGCTGTGGTCCTGTGTGCAACAGAGCCATACCCAGTGCACATTAAAGAACATGGTGAATGACTTTGATGGGAGGCTACCATCTGTCTCCCAATATCTGTCCATTGGTTTCCCTCACCCCAATCTTCTCTGAGCCCATAGTTTTTGTGACCTGGCCATTTAGCCCATTGTGTACAAAAAAGTGCCACTCAGAGGTAAAACAACCCAAGGCCCTTGTGTGTAGAAGAGCCATAACCTGTGGATGTTAAAGAACATGCTGGTGGATGGCCTTAATGGGAGGCTACCATGTGTCTCTTAACAGCTGTCCAGTGGGTCTCCTTCTTCCAACCTTCTCTTAGCCCTCAGGGTCTTTGTACCTGGCCATGTAATCCACTGTGTAGAAAAAAGTGCCACTCTGAGGTAAAACAACCCAACTTTTTAAAATTCATATGTTAAAAATACATTTAAATTATTTCCCTAAAATTCAGAATTAAATTTAATTTAGTATATAACATTACTTATTTCTATTGATTGGTTATTGGTTAAATAAAATATAAATTTGATTGAGAAGAATTGGTGAAAAGCTTGGACTTTTCTCAAAGTATAGTACCAAGAGAAAAATTTGAAAAAAAAGAGTAATTTTCTTGTTTCAAATAAAAATTTATTTTCCTGTTATTTAGAAAAAATTTCTTTCTATTCCATATGCATTGTAATTATTTTTGTCTATTAGTTTTCTTTAATATATTTTATTTGCATTGCCAGATGCTTTTTTTACTAAATGACAAAAAAACTATTAAAATTAAACTTGATATCATTTTGGTTAAATATTTTCATATAATCCACAATTAAATGATGATTAATATGTAATGTAACATGCCATAATTCCTTTCATTAGTTATTTATAAAAAAAAAAAGTTCTGAATTTTTTTTTTTTTTTTTTTTTTTCGGGGGGGTGGGGGTGAACATAGTGAAAAAATAGCTAGACCTCTGGATGTAAACCAGTTTTTTTAGGCTGGACTCTGGAAGGGTTTAAGCTATTGATGTAAAAAGTTATTTTTGATTCATATTTCTTGACCAACAAAAAAGTCATAATATGACCATTTGCATTGTGTCTTTTATTTTACTGAGGGACAGGTGAAGATTGGCTCAGTTGGTAGAGTACCAGGCTCATAATCTGCAGTTCACAGGTTTGAATACCAACTGTGCCTGCATTGAGATTTATATTCACTATCCACCACTTTGCTCTCATTCTGAAAGGTGACACTGATGGGCTTGTAAAGGCTATCAGATGAGATGTTAGGCATTGGGCCCATGTGCTGAAGAGCCATACCTTGTGCATGCTAAAGAATGCACTGGATGGCCTTGATGGAAGGCTTTCACTTGTCTTCTAATAGCTGTCCAGTGGGTCCCTCTTGAACCTTCTGGGAGTCTTTGTGATCTCTCCATTGTATGCACAAAAGTACCACTCAGTTAAACAATCATTACTGTTTGTTCTTCAGTGAGCAGTTTTGAAGACACTGTTCATGAAAGCAACTATAATGTCCACAAAATGCAGGCCATCAAAAATATGTTACTGAGTTAAAGGCTAAGTATAACTGTTTAAAATTAATTCAAAACCTTGAAATTTCATATTTTGTCTTCATATGAAATAGTTTTTGTTGAGATATCTTATTGATAAGAATGCCTAGCTGTAAGATTAGCTGACTTTCAGTTCTATTTGTGTATTATTTTATAATATTATTAAAAATTGTTTTTCCTGAAAAAATTTATGCTACAGAGAACAAGAAGAAAGAAAGCATGGCTAAATCTTAAACCAGTTGGCATTAAACAAGCAGATGATGTTTTTAAGGTAAAAATTTGATTATAATTCCAAGACAAATGGTAATAATTAGAGAATAGGGTGTTTGTCTATTACCTTGGATGCAGCATGTCTTGGACAACAGGTAAGGTCCTATGATAAATAAATGAGGCTGTTTTCCTGTTTTCAAAATAAATTCAAATAAATGTAATACAATATATTGATTAATTAATTATTAATCAACTAATAATATTAATGCATTGTTATTAATTATTAGAAATAATCTTATTTTAAAATTGTTCCTCATGGAAAAGTGATGGAAAAACTAATTTTTGTTTAATAATGTGAGGTGTACCAAAAATTAATGTAATTTTTTTTCTTAAATTAATGTAATATTGAGTTTCTCTTACGTTTTTATTTTCAGAAGCATATATTTTCAATAATAAGTTTCCATTTTCTCATTTTGTTTTTAGGCATCCTTAGTTGCATTATGACATGATGTATGCATGATTGCTGTATTTGCAACTCTGTTCATTAATGAATAGCTTGACTTAAATATTTCTATCTTGAAATATTACAAAGTGATGAGGGCAGGGCACACATATTGCCCAGGTCCATGGCATGAGCACACATATTATCAGAGTTGAACTTAATCATTAGTAACTAATAATCAATCAGTAGGCATCATTCATTATTTAATATCTGATATACAGTCATCCCCTGTAGTTATGTCAAAATTAGTTCTGATACTGGTGGCATTAGTCAACTAAGTTGAGACAGATTTTCCCATAAAGGCAGTGTTAAAATGGGGATGGTGGTTCCTGATAATCAATTTTGACCAAGAATAAAAGATATATTTATAGTTATTAAAAATTTGCAAAAAATATGAAATCTTACAAACAAATGGCAATATAAGGAGGAGTCACTTCCTCTTGAACTGTAGCCAGGTCATCTGGACAGGTACAATACAGGTGGCAATCCACAAGTCTTTTAAGATGACTTGAAGAAATCAAGCACTCTGAAGTCTGAAGAAACAAAGACCTTCTTCTCCCTCAGAATCTCTTCATAGCAAGCAAGCATTGCCTTTATTCCTGACAATTTCCTTATAAATTGGCAAAAATTAAAAATAAAAAACAGCTTGAATTCATTGCAGATGGTCTTTTGGTCAATGGAGCAGTTTTCTACCATCACCTGGTTGTCACATGACATTTTCAGGAGATTCCATCTCAGCAATGAGGCCTTGACACTTCTGAATGCTTGAGAATTCATCAGGCAAGCACTCTTTACCTTGGAGAGGAGCCACTTTTTATTTTTAACAATGGCTCTCACAGTCATCTTGGCAATCTCACAAGCCTTCATTCATCTCTTGATGATTCCATGTCTGTCTCCAAAGATTTTCCAAATTCAAATTCAAATTTATTTCAATAAGTATTATCTATAATTATATTACATAAAAAATCCCACTAAGCCGAAGCTTATCAGCGGGACTTGATGATCATTCAATTCACTTGATGATTCCATGTTTTGTCTCCAAAGCGTTCCTTTTCTCAGGGCGGAGGTGGCTCAGTCAGTAGCGCACCAGGCTCGTAATCTGTAGTTCCCAGGTTCGAGTCCCAGCTGGGTCAGCGTTGAGATTTATCTCCGCAAAATTCCCCGCCATGCCCACGGTCAGTAGGAGACACCGATGGGCTTGGAAAGGCTGCCGTCCATCAGATGGGACGTTAAGCTGTTGCCCCGTGTGTGGGAGAGCCATACCCTGTGCACGTTAAAGAACACGCTGGGTGGCCTTCACGGGAGGCTACCATCTGTCTCCCAACAGCTGTTCCAGTGGGCCCCCTTCCCCAACCTTCTCTGAGCCTTTGGGGTCCATGTGACCTGGCCATTTAGCCCATGGTGTGCAAAAAAGTGCCGCTCAGAGGTAAAACAACCCAACCCAACATTCCTTTTCTTAGAGCCAGATGTTGAAGCAGAAGTCTCTCCTTGATGCCATCATGAAAGTTTAGGAGTAAACAGTTAAGTTAACAATAAAAAAAACACAATTAAAAGGACCTTCTTGCTCAGAAATTAATTAAAAATCACTTAAAATTCTCTGTTGAGCAACAAAATTTTAAAGTTTATCCTTCAAACTGTTTTTGCATGTTGAACAAACAATATATATCCTACGATGCATTTTACAAAGGAGGAGGAAAATAGCAGTGCCATTCCCTATTTAGATGTTTTCATCCAAAAAGATGACACAGGAGCCTTGACGACGTCAGTATATCGAAAGCCTACCTATGTCTCCTCCGTCATTCACGTGGACTCATATTCCCCATGGGTGTACAAAATTGCAGCCTTCCATTTCCTCACAAATAGGGCCTTCGCAGTGTCTTCAAATGAGCAGCTGCTTGAAAAAGAAATTCAAAACATCCATTCCATTGCTGCTTCCTACAGCTCAAGAACAAAGACAAATTAATCAGTAAATATAGAAACAAAAACAGAAGAGATTCGGCTCTCCTCCCAATCACTGACCCTAAATGTACAACCTTTGCCAGACCTATTTCTTACATTCCTGTCCTATGTGAATCAGTCCGCAAATTACTCAGAGCCCAAAATATCAAAGTTGTTTTCAGCCAAGCTCCAAATCTGAAGAAATTAATCAAAAGAGACAGAGACAAATTTAGCCTACTTCAAAAATCGAGCGTATACCGATTTGCCCTATATATAGCATGCCACACTGCTTGCACTGCATCCAATTTCTACAGAACCATAGTCCATGAGGCTATTGAAATAATGACCTCCTCATCCCCACCTGCAACTGAGACACTGGAATCGCCTTTCACGACATGTAGAAAGAAGCTCTTTGTTAAACAGGCCTAATGTCACCACATAGTGTCACTTCACTGAAGATGGAGCGCTGTCATTGCTCTGAAAAGATTCTGTTTTTTCCTAAAAACTTTCAACATGCAAATAGTTTAAAGTAGGTGTTCTCAACATGGGGTACATGGTAAAAAATTTCGTGGTTCGCTGTGAGAGCTCAAAAGTCGCTAGATATATGTTTTATTCCCATTCTTATACTATAACTATAGTTTTATCTATCTATACAAGGGGTACGCCAGTTACATACACATTTCCAGGGGGTATGTGAAGCATCAAAGGCTGAGAACCACTGGTTTCAAGGATAAACTTTAAAATTTTATTGCTCAACAACAAAGAATTTTAAGTTATTTTTAGTAAAAAAACAAAGTTATTAGAGAGAGCGGAGAAATTATCGAAACGCTGACTTCAGAATGAAACTCTTGGCCTGACTTGTAACTTGCAGCATTCAATACTGTAACAATGTTGCTGACTACTCACAACCTGTGACACTTTGCATGCTCAGTGCAGTGTTTCTAACTACTTGCAGTTGAGATACCAATTCATGGATGACATAAGGGCAGTATAATATAATGTAGATATGAATATACATACTTGGACATCATTAGTCAATTAATAATCAATACATAACATTACTTTCCTTTGAATTTACAATGAAATACTGGAAAGTAACTTCATTTTGTATCACAGGATGCTGCATCTTGTTCAAGCCACACTCCATTGAGTGTCTAAGGTAATAGACTTGTACCAAATATAGCATATAAAGCCATTTCTGAAATTTTTAACTGTAGTTAATCTTTATATATAATGAAAACTAATGTAAACTGTTGTTAGAAGGAATTAAAATCAATGAATTCACTCACCAATACCTAGTTAAAAGTAAGTGTGTTTGAAACATACAACTATTGCATTCAGCCACTGTACGCCAATTCTAGCAAGAATGGTTTGACATTGCTTTCCTGCTACATCCTAGGTCTCCCCCTTTTTCTTAACCCTTTAGACAACTGTTATAACACTATTCACTTATCCACACTTATGCTTATAGGCAACATGGCCAAACTAATGCAGTCTTTCTCTGCACAATATGCCACCCAAACGTGTTTACTGACTCCTAACTTCATCATAACTTGCAAAGCAAAACCACTTAATGCCCAAGATACTGCCTAAGCATTTGTAGTCACTAGCATCAAGTTTACTGTTGTCTTGCCCACAAAGCATCCAAGCTTCACTACCATAACTAATTCAAGAAAGGATCAAACTTATACTTCTTAATTTTAGTTTTTGTTTACTCCTATTTCCCACATTCTCCATAGACTCTTAAAAGTCCCAGCAGCAATTCCTATTCTTTTGTTTATCCCATGCCTTGCATTCACCACCTGTTTTAATGAAATTAGGTATAAATATTAGTATCCATGAGAGAGTCAATTGCCAAAAATAGTAGAAATTAAAAACGTTCTGAGAGTAGTTATAGCTACTTCAAATAGGAGAGAAATATATAAATTTCAGTCTTAAATTGAAGTTTTTAATTTTGTTTTTTGCATTTATGGTACATAGATAAGAACACTAAAATTGACATATAAGTGTAATTTTTAATTATGATTTCAATAAAAAATCATTCATCATCATCATTATATCCTCAATCAGCCATGGGCTATGGAGGTCCAACCAGACCGTGCAATTTAGTTCTCCAAGCAAGTCTATCCTGAGCTACATCTACTGCATCTGGCCCCACTGCACACCAATTCTAACAAGGTCCTGTTTGACATTGTCTGCCCACCGCATCCTAGGTTTCCCCTTCTTTATGAGGCCTTTAGGCACACTGTTCATAACCCTATTCACCAATCTATAATTATTCAAACAGGCAACATGGCCAAACCAACGGAGTCTCTCTCTGCACAATATGCTGCTTAAACGAGGATGCAAACTCCTTTGCCTAACCTCATCATTAGTTACAAAGTTGAACCACCTAATGCCCAAGATACTGCGTAAGCATCTGGAATCAAAAGCATCTAGTTTCCTGTTATCTTGTTTACAAAGTGTCCAAGTTTCACTACCATAACTAACCCTAGAAAGAACCAAACTATTATACAGCATAATTTTAGTCTTTAGGTGTATACGCCTATTTCTCCACACTCTCCATAGATTCTTAAAAGTCCCGACAGCAATCCCTATTCATCTGTTAATCTCATGCCGCACATCACCAGTATCTGTTATGTAGCTCCCAAGATAATTAAACTGTGACACCTGCTCAAGACTGCAACCATTCAGATTAACTGAATCACAGCCTGCCTGACCAATTTTCATTACTTTAGTTTTCTCTCTGTTTCTAACCAAACCTACTCTACTACCAGTCTCATCAACAGCTCGAATGAAAGAGTTCATCTCATCAACATCATTTGTCAAAAGGGCTAAATCATCAGCATAATCTAAATCAGAAATTTTCGTATCTCCAGATTATTAAAGACCAAAATTTTCCCTTACAGTGATCATCTTCTTATGCAGCCCATCTTGTGAAACCCATGTGTACTTATATGTATTTTGCGGTGTTTTTAATAAGTGTTAGTTATTCTCAAACCATTAAGTTTGCTTACCTGTAGAAGACGTTGCCCATTTCAGCTACCAATACCAAAAGGGCCTATCTCCCCTCCCCAAAGGTCATAGTTAGTACCAACTTTGACATTGAAGTCACCTAGAACAAAGATAATATCTCCTTTCTTAACAGAATTCAAAATATCCTGAAGTTGTCCATAAAACTTATCCTTATTCTCATTGGCATCCTCAGTGGGGGCATAACAGCAGATAACAGTCAAGTCTTTAATGCTGTCTGAAATTTTGCTGTAAAAAACCTTTCTTTAATGCACTTATATCCTAGAAGAGCATCACTAGTGTGTCTACTGAGAAGCAGACCTGTGCCTTGGTGATGCTTATTATCGTCCCTCCTTGAAACGAGAAATTTAAGATTACTATTGAGAATCTGACCTTTATCTGTCCATCTGGTCTCTTGCAAGCTGAGAATATCTAAATTATAATGGTGTAATTCTTGTGTGAGGACATCAAGAGAAAAAGCTCTGTGCAGAGTCCTCACATTCCAACTACCTATGGAGAGAAAATGGTTAGTGGGATGTTTGAAGAAACCATATTGAGAGAGTGAATGCCGACAATATAAAACAGCCCCCTAATCGCAGACATGGGGCAAAGACCCGTTCCCCCACCACTAAAGACTGAAGCCATCTGCACTGGAAGACTTCCTCCAATGTAGAATTTGACAATGCCAATAGAAGCAAAGAGTTCAGGTGCCTGCAATGACCTCTGCTCAGGATTATCCACCAGCTGATAAACATATCCTGTGAATCTATTCACTTGGGGCTGTCAACCCACAAACAAACAAAAAACACAGCGGAAGATTTTCCCTCCACAGAAGCCCACCAGTGCAGCAAAATCAGGATCCATAATCAAGCTCAGAGCCATAATTCCATTCAGGTTGGTATATATGGTCAGCACCAGGACGCTGTGTGGTTGACCACTCCTCAATAGGGTAGGAAAAAAAAGGTAGCCATAGTTGTCCAGATCAGTAGGTCACACTAATCTGGTAGCTCTCCCCTTCCATTCACTTCCATAAGAGAATATCTCTTTTGAAAGGTACAAATCACCTGCACCATGAGAAGGGGGGGGGATATTATCTGCCAGGCCTGGCAGGTTCTACACATCATCACAGGGGATTGGTGCATAGCTCTCCTTCCAGTGACTACCTAGCTACCATTTACAGACCAAGGTAGGTAAGAATGACATCAGGTATATGGGAGATAAATCATCAAAATATTTTGTAGTTCTTAAAAGTATTTTAATTAAAAATTATCTTTAATTATTTAAGTATATTTAATCTATATCTTGATATATAATGAAAACATGTAAATAACTTACTGCCATAGCTCTAATTATGTATATAAATTTAATTTTACTCGATATTGGCTGTATTACAGTTAAAAATATTCTTGAGATTGCCTATCTTTAGCTCGCACTTTAATCTGGTTATACTGTCTCATGTGCAATATTCCTGTTACATATATATTATTCCCATATATTTGATGTCATCCTTACCTGCAAAGTTGACCAAGTACAGTAAAAATAAAACATTAACAATTCTGGTGCTTATTGATATATAGCTGTCATAGACGACAGCTGCTAACTGATGTAAGTCTGTCATTACAACAGTTTGGCTTTTCGATTGTCAGGTTGATGATGTTTTCAATATCACTAAAGCTGTGTTTACCAGTCAGAGTTTCTTTACACTTTGAAGCTATTATCCACTTCTTTCCATTTCTTCTGCTGGCAGTGATGACCATATAATCAGATATCTTGCATTTATTAACATCCAAAGTCATGGTTTTTTGCAGATAGGTTCCAGAACATCTTATATTTTGAGCAAATTGTCACTTTGGCACACACTCAAAATTTTTTAAAACATCAAATATGCTTTTAACTGCACTCCATGTTAAAAAGCTTTTAAAATAATTAAAACCCTAAAGCATCATAACTTTTATAGCATGTTTCTCCCCTATCCTGCTCGGAGCACTTCAACTGACTTTGTGAAGTTATACAAGTCTCTCATGCTATATTGTAGACTACTTGTGCAGCTCGTGTGTTAGGCTGCTTGTGCAATAGGAGGTATATATGAACAACATATGTTGTTCGTATTATATTCTTATTTTTACCTTCTAGGCAATATGCAATTATTCTTTATGATATGTAATTATTTTTACCAATCCTTTATGATATGTAATTATTTTACCAGTCCTCTATGATATGTATTATTTTTACCTTCTAGTTCATATTTAAGATTTGGGATAGCTATATTATAATCCCCTCCCCCTGTGTGTGGGGGGTAATTTATCCCAGTAAAAAAATAAAAAAATTAATGGTAAATGATCGGGATAAATTATCCCCCGTTGGGGGTTTATAATATAACTATCCCAGATCCTAAATACGAATTAGAAGGACCACCTACCTTATGCTTCCCCATGATATGGCCCATTCAAATGGGTCTAGCTTCTGATAATGTACTCAGGTTCATTGCCTTGGGAAAACAGAAACACATGTGCACTGTTTCACTTCCACTGTCTGTCTGCTATGGTGGCTTTTATTGGGGTCTTGGGACCAACAGCACTGCATCTGTTTCTGGTTCCATGTGACATCCTGCTGTCATCACTGGAATAATTTGCATAGGACTCCAGATTGATAGCTGTTATTTATATGTGATAATGTTTTGATGTCACTGCATTCATCCTTTATGTGTGTTGCAATTTTTGTTTCCCTGAGTGTATGCCAAGATATAGTGGAAAACATTAATCATGCTATAGTCCTTTGGACTGACGGTGAGTTTCTCACAACAGTGCAGTAAAATACATTTTTCAAATGGCAAAATAATTTTATCTTCGCATAGCAGGACTATTCCAGCCATCTAGATGAGTGAGCATATGCAAATACTGAAGAATTAATTTTTGTCCATGAAAAATGCATGTAAGACCAACCTGCAATTAATCCTTTGTTAACTAGATATTCCTAATCACATTCGATTATCTTAAATCTTTTAAACCAAGATTTTTATAATGTTTTTATTTAATGCTAGCCTATTTATTCTGTAATTTTATTTTAATAGTTAGTTAATTATCATTAAACAGACTTAAGAAATTTTTTCATTTAAACAATACTGTACAGACCAAATTCTTAAAACTGAGAGATGTTCAAGTCATCAAGACTTCAGGAATAGAAGGCTCAGCAGGCCAAACTTTCCTCTATCTTGCTGTTTTATCTAAGTCATCAAGATGAAGTTGTTAAACCAAGGACACATTTTATTCATATTGAGACAGATCAATCAGCAATTTTTTAACATGCATATAACCACATTCTTTTTGCATATTTTTATTCGGATTTATCACTACTTTATTCCATTTGTACTCCTTTTTTTTTTTCGAAAATAACAATATTCAAACAGTCTTTCTAAATATATTTCTAAAAATAAGAATCATTATTGACTTTCTATAGTTTTAACAAACTACATGAAAGAATAAAACAAGTTCTCTTTTTATTTTTCAGTAATCCATAACAACTTAATGAAACCATTACAGATTTAGTAACACTCATGAAATACTTACTTTTCTCCAGATCAGAAAATGTCTAGAATCTGATCATAAAGAAAACTGAGATTCACTGGTAAAGAAGATGAGTTGTACTCATTTTGAGGCCAGTTGAAATGTAAGGTTTACAACTTCCATTCTCTTTTTAATGTAAAGCAATGCCTTTATAACCATCAGTGACAGCTGTAGTAAATAATCTGAGCTGTAGTTACATCTTCATTAAAGCAATAAACCACTCCATTGCATATACTTATATACACACTCCTTCCCTCCCTCCCTCCTCACTCTCTCCCTCCACCCACCCCACCCATCGATCCTGACTGTGTAATTACTTCTCCAAATGCATCTGTCCTGAGCTACAAGCTGCTGCATTTGACAACTATACACCAATTCTAGAAAGGTCTTGTTTGAAATTGTCTGCCCACCATATACTAGGTCTTTTCCCCTTTTTTCCGATGCCTTTAGGCCCACTGTTCATAACCCTATTTGTTAACCTATAGTTATGAGTACAAGCAACATGTCCAAACCAACACAGCCTCTCTCTGCACAGTATGCTACTCAGAGGTTGCTGACTCCTTTAACTAACATCATTACTTATAATCCTAACAAACTAACTAACATCAAATACTTATAAATAAAGTAAAACCACATAATGCCTAAGCATAAACATCTAAGATCAAAGGCATCAAGTTTCCTGTTATCTTGCTTACAAAGGGTCCCATGTTTAACTACATAACTGACTTCAGATAGGATCATATTATTATACAGCATAATTTTTGTTTCATGTGATTTGTTTGATGCAAGCTTACTCAATAGAAATTTGTTCAAAATGGAAATTTGTTCGAAACAGAAATTTGTTTGTTTTTCACAAAATCATTTTTTGAATTATATATCAATAGGTAGTCTGTTAATTTCTTATTAATTAATATTTTTTCACCATATCACAGTGAAAAAGGCTTAATACAATCAATATTTTTGTAAATTTGTTTAAATTTTTATTTTCATAAAATTTGGAGTTAAATTCTATTTAATTTGGTATATTAACATGGCCTGTTTGGGTTTATTGGTTTTTGTTTTTGTTTTTTTTTTTAATTCTAAAGTTGACTTGTTTATTTGACTCAGAACAGTTGGCAAAATGCCTGGACTTTTCTCAAAATATGGTACTGAGAAAAAAATTAAATAAAGGGAGTAATTTTCTTGCTTCAAGTAAATATTTCTTTTCTTTGTTATTCAGAAATATGGCCTTTCTACTCGTTCATTTTAATCATTTCTGTCTATTAGTCTTTTATTAAATAAAAATTTAAATGTATTGCCAGATACTTTTTTTATTACCTGACTCTAAAAATGCCCTTTTAAAATAAAACGTCATTTTTTTTAGATGTTTTATTTTCAGAATTAAATGCTGATTAATTTGACATATATGCCATAATTCCTTTCATTAGTTATTTGGCAAAAAATTTCCAAAGTTAAATTTTTTGGCTGATCACAGTGAAAAACCAGTTTTTTCGGATGAAACCCTGGAAGAGTTAAGGGTACTTTTTATTTACAGAAATTTGTCTCACTCATTACATTATTGCTGGACTTTGTATATAGTTTGAATGAAAATTTATTTCTGAATTCAAATCTTTTTACAGATATCTAATATCTTGAGTTACATGTAATGGAAAAATTGTGGTTATGCATTTTAATTTTTTTACATTCGATTGTTTTCAGCCTGTTCTGATATTCAGTTTTATATCTATCGAACTAATAATGAAATTTAAGCAGTTTTCATTTAAAATTATAAATTTCTTTTAATCATCTTACAAGGTACAGCTTGTTTTTAATAACTCCTGCAATATCTTTTATGATAAAGGCATGATTCCTAAGGATACCAGAGCTATTATTATCCCTATTTTCAAAAAAGGTGATTGCAGTTCTTGTGATAACTATAGGGGTATCAGCCTACTCTCTGTTCCAGGTAAAGTTCTTTCCATGATTGTGCTTAATAGAATTAAGAATCTGGTTGACAGGTAATTGCGTGATGAGCAATGTGGATTCAGAAGTGGTAGAGGATGTGTAGATCAGATATTTTCACTTAGGCAGATTCTTGAGAAATGTTTAGAGTTTCAGAAACCTTTGGTTGCTAGCTTTGTTGATTTCAAAAAGGCTTTCGACTCTGTTGATCGTCATAATTTGTGATTGATTGTGAAATCATATAGTATACCAGACAAGTTAGTTAACATAATGAAAGCTCTCTATAATAACACTGAGTCATGTGTGAGAGTTGGTAAGGCTTGTAGCAATTGGTTTAGCATTACGTCTGGTGTTCGACAAGAGTGCATTTTGTCTCCTTTTCTCTTTAGTTTGGTTGTTGATTATGTTATGCGAAATTCACTTCAAGGGAAAGATTTTGGCCTTAATTGGGCTGGAGATACGAAAATTTCTGATTTAGATTATGCTGATGATTTAGCCCTTTTGGCAAATGATGTTGATGAGATGAACTCTTTCATTCGAGCTGTTGATGAGACTGGTAGTAGAGTAGGTTTGGTTATAAACAGAGAGAAAACTAAAGTGATGAAAATTGGTCAGGCAGGTTGTGATTCAGTTACTCTGAATGGTTGCAGTCTTGAGCAGGTGTCACAGTTTAATTATCTTGGGAGCTATGTAACAGATAATGGTGACGTGCAGCATGAGATTAACAGATGAATAGGGATTGCTGCCGGGACTTTTAAGAATCTATGGAGAGTGTGGAGAAATAGGCGTATACACCTAAAGACTAAAATTAGACTGTATAATAGTTTGGTTCTTTCTAGGGTTAGTTATGGCAGTGAAACTTGGACAGTTTGTAAACATGATAACAGGAAACTAGATACTTTTGATTCCAGATGCTTACGCAGTATCTTGGGCATTAGGTGGTTCAACTTTGTAACTAATGATGAGGTTAGGCAAAGGAGTTTGCAACCTCCTTTAAGCAGCATATTGTGCAGAGAGAGACTCCGTTGGTTTGGCCATGTTACCCGTATGAATAATTATAGATTGGCGAATAGGGTTATGAACAGTGTGCCTAAAGGCTTCAGAAAGAGGGGGAGACCAAGGATGCTGTGGGCAGACAATGTCAAACAGGACCTTATTAGAATTGGTGTTCAGTGGCCTGATGCAGCAGATGTAGCTCAGGACAGACTTGCTTGGAGATCTAAATTGCACGGTCTGGTTGGACCTCCATAGCTCATGGTTGCTTGAGGATGATGATGATGATCACAACCTTACAGTAGGTGTTAAAATTTGGACACTTTTTTTTGGGGGGGGGGGGGCAATTTCTCCTTGAAAATCATTTATGAGCTAATAGCATTCATTACTATGTATAATTTTATAGATCATTTTATAAAGTAGAAAATTATCTTTCAAGTAATATTCGGGTTCTTTAGAGTCTTGTAGTTATTATCCCTTTGTGTTGGGGCTGAGGCTAAACACTCACAGATGCTTTTTGTAATATGCAAATTTAATATAAGTGGTTTTACAGTTTATGATACATAAAATATATTTTAATGTAGAATTCGTTAAACAAAGTATTGTAATAAAACACTCATTCTTCTTGCTTACTGTTAGTTTTATTTTCATTAGAAATGCTTTAAATGCAGTTTATATACATATTTTTTGGTATATTTCAGAATGCTGCAACACCTTTGGCAGAAGCATATAAAATGAGAGTAGATGAAGAGCAAGCAATGTTAGAATTATGCAAGGAATGTGGAGTTTCAGATAGTGCCAATATTGTACAATGCCTCCGAGTATTAACCTTACGTATGGCAAGCTGTCCAGGAATAACAGATTGGGAAATAATAAATGAGAATGAGGTATATTGAGGATCTTTATAAAAAAATCTTCAGAGTATTTTTATATATAGCTTTAAAATGAATCAAAATCACCTGTCACTGCACAATTTTTTAATGTCCATGTTTACATTGAGATGATAGTTTATGAGTTAATAGCTGAACACTA
This sequence comes from Ryuthela nishihirai, assembly GCA_038380435.1. Taxonomy (NCBI): domain Eukaryota; kingdom Metazoa; phylum Arthropoda; class Arachnida; order Araneae; family Heptathelidae; genus Ryuthela; species Ryuthela nishihirai. The sequence goes on along the minus strand of JAWZYU010000019.1, from coordinate 62,981,256 downwards.
GTAGTTAGGTACACCTAACTACTAGTGCTCAGAACAGCCCGAATTCAGTGGGGCATGGAACTTACAAGATGCTGGATGTGTTGTGCAGGAATATTGTACCATGTGGAAATGATTGTGTTGGACAGTTTCTGCAAATTGGATAGCAGCACAGTCTTGCTGCAAACAGCCCTTTCGACCTCATCCCAAAATTGCTCGATATAATTTAAATCTGGGAACTATGCAGGCAAATAAAGCAAGGAAAATTTGTTGCATGTTCCTGAAACCATTCGGAGATGATATGTGCCTTGTGAGCAGGGGCATTATCATTCTGAATGTATCACCACCGGTCTGTATTGTTGACACCAGACAAGATGGCTCCATGGCATTGTGTTGCTTTGTGCCAAATTTTGATCCTTCCATTCTTATGATGTAAATGGAACCTTGATTCATCCAACCTCGCTACCTTTTTCCAGTCAACAATCCAGTGTCGATGCTTCTGTGCCCACTGAAGACGTACTTTTCATTCTTTTCTGACAACTTCAGCACTCGACATGGTCGGTGCTGTTGTAGCCCATTTGTAACAAAGTCCAATACATGGTTATTTGGAGATGACCTACTGCATACCAATATTTATTTCTGCTGTGATTTGCCTGGTTGTGGCCCATCTATTAGCTTGCATGATTCTCAGCAGTCTCCTTTGACCCCTCTCATTCATAAGCTGTTTTCATCCACAGGTCATCGATTGCTGGTAGTTTTTTTGATTTTTGCGCCATTCTCAGTAAACCCTTATGGTTTTGCATGAAAAGCCCAGGAGGGCAGCCATTTAGGAGATGCTGGTTGTTCATTTTGCCCATTCTGTTGCCCAATTCAACTTTAATCCAACTTTAACTAATGCCCAAATGAGCTGGTCTGCTTGATTTATACTGCACACCTTGGTCAAGCGATGCAGTACATGTTGGAATGAACCATTTATATTATGAGGGATGGTATTCTTAATAAACTAGCATTTCAGTGTATAATTTTTGTTTATACATTTCTAATATAATTTGTTTGCTTTTAATACATAAACAATGATATTCCTAAGTAGCATTTCTGGTGAAACCAAAGTTTTTGTTGTTTTTATTTTTAAAATAGGCATTTATTATTCTAAACTATAAATTTTACCTATCTGTATGAGATATTCCTTATTTTGTCATCACAACTTCCAGAGACGAACATACTTATATATCATTTATAGATGTTAAATATGCATAAACTGGAAAGAACCTTTGCATTTACTCCAAAAGGACACATAAAACCAGTGAGGAATATTGTGCAATATCTGACTTCATCTTTACATGGTGTAGACCATTAGAATCTTCCATGGGAAATATTTCTTTTAAATGAAGAGGGGGGGGGGGGGGCGGTTATCTTCAATACCACATATCTTTGGCCTATTTATCAGATTTTATATGGCTGCTTATTATTTTTTGTTCTGTTGAAGAGTGCCATTACCTAGCTTAGAGTCTTCCAACCATGGAATAAGTGTAAATAGTCATCATTGGTGTTAAATGAATTAAAAGTATTTCCAGGGAAATGAGGTGTAAATTTAAGGATCTACTGGCATCATCAAATTCTACATTGGAGGAAGTCTTCCAGTGTAGATGGCTTCAGCCTTTAGAAGTGGGGGAACAGGTCTTTGCCCCATACCTACAATTAGGGGGCTGTTTGATATTGTCAGCATCCCCCTCTCTCAATAAACATAAGTAAATAAAAATAAATACCCCCTCAAGCAGCTGCTTGCCACAGAGGTCTGACAGGAGCCTGTCAGTTTATATGCCACAGTAGGAGATCTGAGAGGATGGCAGGACCTCAGCAGAAAAACGACACACACATCCATGCGTAATCCGGGGCCCGAACCCAGGTCCCTTAGATCAGTAGCCAAGCTCACGATTTTGTGTCCAAGCCCTTTACACTATGACATCTTTTATCTGATGACTCCTTTTTACCCCCTATCTTTGGCTTTTTATGCTACAGGTTATTAAACAAAGGTGACAATCATAGTGTTACCTGGTTGACATTTTAACATTAATACAATTTTGTCATTTTCCACAAAATATTTATTGACATGGGTTATTTTACAAGATTGTTAATTTTATGGCTTTATTATTTATATTCTATCCATTATGGGTCTCTTACACCTGGATTGATTTTATCTTTTGTATTTATATATTCTTTTTATCTTTTGTATTTATATATTCTTTTTCACCTGTTAATTGTTTGTGTTATTTACATCTGTTGGTCCTGTCTTTTATTTTTTTACCATATTGGTTTTAACTTTGGTTGTGGGTTATATGTCTTTTAGCTTCCTTTTTTATCTCGTTTGGGTTGGGTTGTTTTACCTCTGAGCGGCACTTTTTTGCACACCATGGGCTAAATGGCCAGGTCACATGGACCCCGAAGGCTCAGAGAAGGTTTGGGGAGGGGACCCACTGGAACAGCTGTTGGGAGACAGATGGTAGCCTCCCGTCAAGGCCATCCAGCGTGTTCTTTAACGTGCACAGGGTATGGCTCTCCCGCACACGGGGCCACGGCTTAACGTCCCATCCGACGGACGGCGGCCTTTCCAAGCCCATCGGTGTCCCCTACTGACCGTGGGCAAGGCGGGGGAATTTTGCGGAGATAAATCTCAACGCTGACCCAGCTGGGACTCGAACCTGGGTATCTCGTTTGGTGTGTAATAGCTATTGTTGCTGAGGCACCATAAAACCCCAAACAATTAACCAAACAACCAATCTCAGAGTACACTGAAAACATGTTCAAAACAAATAACATATTAAGATAGGCAGTCATTGTGGCAAAAGTTGAGTCAAAAGTATTTTATTTTTTAACTTTATCGCTAGTATTATTTGGATAATTGTAGAACATTACACAATTCACATTTTTCTTAAAATCAACTGTGAAACCATTTGCTACATATATATATATAGCTGTTGATATCTTTGTTATGTTTCTTTGTTGAAGTATTAATATTTGATTTTCTTGTTGATTTCATCAAAAAGGCAAAAGTTTTGGTTTTGTTGTTCAATTTATCATTTCCACTTTAAAAATATCTGTTTTTTAAGAGAGATATGTGACAGAATTCCAATGGAATATCTTATATTGTTGTTTCAGGTTCCAGTTGTAAAAGTATGTGGAGAACTCACAGCTTGTTTAAGCAAGACTATGTCTATGGTAGAAAAGGTAAGATAATGAAAACTGTTTTTCAGTTGTCTGCTTATTGTTATTACTTTGTAATTGAATTTATTACTAAAGTATAAAAGTAATGTGTAAGTAAACTGTAAATAAAGTATTTTTAAGTCACCAAATTATCCTATAATGGCCTTTTATATTTTAGTACTGATATGTTTTAGGTTTCATTTTCCTTTTTCCTGCTGTAACATAGCCAGTGCTAGAGAATTTTTGAGTTATCATTCATTTAACTGATTAAATTTATTTCAAACAAAGAAATTTCTTTGTACTGTATCTCTCTCTCTGTGTATGTGCAGAATTACATAATTGTGTACTGATTAGTTCTCATTTTAATATTCCAAGATTAGTAAAAAAAAGTTCTATTAAAAATGTGTGCTTTTATTTTTTGTAAAGTTAAAAATATTTTAATTACTATCTTTGCAGGTTTTAGCTGAATGCAATTATATCAAAGAAAATGCAGATAGTATTCTTCAATCTGTAAGTATTATTTAGGTTATATGTTTCTATGCAATAAATAAGACCTAAACTACTATATTTTCTGATTAATTGTTACAAATGTTTGTTATAAAAAATTCCATGCTGCATTACAGTTTGTTTCATTAAGTTAAAATATGGGGAGAAGCTCCCAATCATAAATCAATCAAATGCTAGATTGCTTAAATTTTGGATACAAAGCAATATACTAATTGCCAAAAGGGTTCTAAAGTTCCTACTGAACATCTGAGTGATAAATTTAAAGTCGTCTGTGAATGTCCAATATAAGCATATAATATTAAACTTAGGTTAATACTCAAGAGACAAAATTTTCAAAATCAAATTCATTATAATATAACTTCATTGAAATTTTGACTCCCTAAATATACAGGTCATGCATTGACTTAAATGCTCAGCAAAAAAAAATCATCACTAGTGTAATGCTGCTAGGCTCCAATAATCATCATGTATTCCTCAGAGCTCTACCTCCACAAACATTTCCTCCTTCTCCTCTCAGAGCTCAACTCTTCTATTACTAACTGCTTCTTAAAACACCTCTTGCACATGTGTCTCTCATGAGGTGTCTCTCATGAGGTGTCTCTTGTGAGGTATATTTGCCTAACTAAATGTGGCAGCACTGATGATGCAAGCAGTTGTGTCCTTGGCACTTGCTATGCAGGTCAGCATTAATCAGCCTCAATGAGTTATATTGCACTGCAATTTATCTAATTGCCTGCCTCACAGTATATTCAGCATGGGAACTATTTGACTAGACTACATTTAGACCACATAATATTTAAATAAATATCCAATATAAATATAAAATAAATTAAATAAATAAATATCCCATCAAGCAGCTGCTTGCCACAGAGGTCTGGCAGGAGCCTACCAGTTTAAGTATGTCATAGTAGGTGTGTGAGGATGGTGGGACCTCACCAGAAAAAACATACAAACAGTCATGCTTTATCTGGGGCTCGAACCCAGGTCCCTTTGATCAGTAGCCAAGCATGGTAACCACTTGACCACAGGGTGGTAGGTCATGTTATATACCAAATTTAGGAGAATTTAATTCCGAATTTTATGAAAATAAAAAATTTAAACAAATTTACAAGCATATTAATTTTAATAATATTTTACTGAACATCTTATTTAATACATACATAATGAATATAATGCTACAAAGCCAGGGGCTTGTCTTCAACGTTTTCACATTGATATAGTGAAAAAATAGATCATACTATGCAATTAAGGCTTAACATTGGAAAACTTGATGAATAAAAACAGTTAAATTATATATTAATCGAAAGTAAATTTCATCCCAATATAATATTATTAAATGATTAATATAATATTATTTCTTTTAATGATTCTTTGCAGTATTATATATTTAAAATGTGGGCTAGCATTATACAAGGGACTTGGACAGCTTGCATTAATGGGATTTTCTTCCCTATTTATGAAATGGAAAAAACCTTTCTTGGCTGCCTTTTTTTACTAAACATTATGAATTTTTTTCTTTGAATGTTGAAGTTTGGCAATCTTGACTGAGTGCAAGAAAGGTTTGAGTACCAAGGGTAAAAAACAAATGTCTATATTGTCAGAGTGGCACAGTTAATATATTGAGAGGGGAGGGAGGGTAAATTTTTTAAAACCATTGAATATAAACTTATAATTAAAAAATAATAAAATTCTGTGGGGGGAGGGGATAAAAACCGTGGCCGAAATTGCCCTCCTACAGAAGGACTGATTTCTGTGCCAAAGAAGTTTTTTTGCTTTCATATCCAAGACCTTACTCATTTTCAGAAAAAGATACAAGATCAAAGTTATTTTACTGGAAAACAAAGAAATAATAAAAGAAAACATAACATATAACCTAATGTGATGTTAAATAAAATATTCACAGCAATAAGTCCGATGTAGCATAATGAAAAAAAATCGATATTTAAAGTAGTGTTGTGTAATATAAGTAAGGAAATTTCCAAGTTTAGCTAAATTATTATAGCTAGGTTCTCTCTTTGGTCTCATAATGAGATTGATCACTGAGATGCAGGCATTGGAGTAATACTGCAAATCTATTGCATGACATGATGCTTGGAAAGAATAGAATGTGTATGAGAAGATCAGTCGACCAGTATTCCACTATAGACTGCTTTTTAATAAGGCCCATGTTAATCTCATCTTGATGATCTCAATGATGATATTAGGCAAATCATGCTTCTTTGCCTAATCTCATCATTACCTACAAAGTTGAACCACCAAATGCCCAAAATACTGCATAAGCATCTAGAATCAAAAGCATAAAGTTTTCTGTTATCTTATTTACAAATAGTCAAAGTTTTATTACCGTAACTAACTCTAGAAAGAACCAAACTATTACACAGTCTAATTTTACTCTTTAGGTGTATACACCAATTTCTCCACACTCTCCATAGATGCTTAAAAGTTCCAGCAGCAATCCCTATTTGTCTGTTAATCTCATGCCACACATCACCACTATCAGTTACATAGCTCCCAAGATAATTAAACTGTGACACCTGTTTGAGAGTGGAACTATTCAGATTAACTGAAGCACAGCCTGCCTGACCAATAAATCAACCTCAATATATGGCAATCAAGAGACTCAAAAGCCTTTTTGAAATGGTCTAGTTCTATGCTTTTGCATAACATCTGTCATTTAAGCATTGTGAAAGGAGCTGAACATCAAAATATCTCTTGTAATGCCACTTTGAAACCTAAAGAGGGCCTTTTATAAATGAAGCTAGTAACCAAAGGTTTCTGAAACACTAAACATTTCTCAAAGAATCTGCCTAAGTGAAAAAATCTGATCTACACATTTCCTACCACTTCTGAATCGACACTGCTCGTCACACAATTGTCCGTCGACCAGATTCTTATATGTATGCCGCGATGTTTGTAATGTTAGTTATTCTGAAACCATTGAGTTTACTTATCTATAGGAGACGTTGCCTATTACCATTTCAGCTACCAATACCAAAAAAGCCTATCACCCCTCCCCAAAGGTCAGAGTCAGCACCAACTTTGGCATTGAAGTCACCTAGAACAGGGGTAATATCTCCTTTCTTGTCAGAATTCAAAATATCCTGAAGTTGTCTGTAAAACCTATCCTTCTCATCCTCAGTGGGGGCATAACAGCAGATAACATTAAAGTCTTTAATGCTTGTCTGAAATTTTGCTGTGAGAAACTTTTCATTAATGCACTCATATCCTAAAAGAGCATCACTAGTGTGTCTGCTGAGAAGCAGACATGTGCCTTGGTGATGCTTATTATCGTCCCTCCTTGAAACGAGAAATTTAAGATTACTATTGAGAATCTGACCTTTATCTGTCCATCTGGTCTCTTGCAAGCCGAGAATATCTAAATTATAATGGTGGAATTTTTGTGTGAGGACATCAAGAGAATATTCCAACTACCTATGGAGAGAAAATGGTTAGTGGGATGTTTAAAGAAACTATGTTTATTGAGAGAAGGAATGCCAACAATATTAAACAGCCCTGTTATTGCAGTTATGGGGCAAAGACCTGTTCCCCCACTACTAAAGGCTGAAACCATCTACACCGGAAGACTTCCTCCAATGTAAGATTTGATGATACCTGTAGAAGCAAGAGTTCAGGTGCCTATAATGACCTCTGCTCAGAATTACCCACTAGCTGATAAAACATATCCTATGAATCTATTCACTTGGGGCTGTCAACCACAAACAAACAGAAAATACAGTGGGAGATTTTCCTTCCACCGAAGCCCACCAGTGCAGAAAATTCAGAATCCATAATCAAGCTCAGAGCCATTATTCCATTCAGGTTGCTATATATGGTCAGCACCAGGACTCTGTGGTTGACCATTCCTCAGCAGGGTAAGAAAGAAAAGTAGCTATATTTGTCCAGATGAATAGCACACTGATCTGGTAGCCCTCCCCTTCCTTTCGCTTCCACAAGAGAGCATCTCTTTCAAAAGGTACTAATGGCCTGCACCACGAGAAGAGAGGGTTGGACATTAGGTGTTAGACTGTTGTGAAATATTATAGCTTCCATAACTCTTTAAATACTGAAAGAATATTGTTGAAAGTGGAGATTTAAATAGATTTGATTATGATCTTTAATTTTTTATGCAGTCACATTTTTTCCATTAAATACATAATTTGGAAGTTAGAGCTTCAAAGTTAGATTGCTATTCATGTAACATGAAAATTCTAATATTTTGTTAGTGCAGTGTATGTTCACTAAATGTTTGTTTTTATTTCTATGCATTTATCAATTATTATTACTCATTTAGAGTTTTGGCTATATCAGTTTTTTTCTGATCAGGAATAGGAGGTCTTATGACTTGTTGCTGCAAATTTGTTTAATTCAGTCTAGGTTATTTCTTTGTTCTCCAATTAAAAAACTTTGATCTCTTTTCATTTCCTAAAATTTTATATGCTCTCAGAAATTGAAACAAAGAGGATTTTCTAGGTTCAGAACTCAGTAACCCCCCCTCCACCCACCCCAGCAATAGGATGGAAACTCAAGGAGCCTTAATCCCCTACCTCCTATTACCCAAATGAAATTTTATTTAAGAAAAATTATTACTTCATGAATTTACATTGAATGGTTAAAAAATGTTTAATTTCCTGCCCCTCATCAAAAAGGTTTGGTTGTGCCACTCTAAGGATATTAAAAATATTTTTGGCTCTAGTGCACATAGGTATTTTACAAGGAAGGCCCCTATAGTGCAATAGCCAAATAGAAATGTATGGTGTTTACTGAAAAAAAAGCTAGCCAAGAAGAAATAGTGAGTAGTGCTATTACCTTCTTCAATACTGTCCTCTTTTTTTTTGCTTGCTGTTGTTTTAAGTTGTACCACACAGGAAAAAATTACAAAAAGACCCTTCTCTTTCAATTTTTTGTATTTTTCAGAAATTTTCTTTTTTATAAATATGTAATATAATTTTTTTCATTAGATTTTCCAAAATTCATCTTTAATTGCTTTGCCAGACTCTTTTCTACACTATATCACTCTGAAAATGTATTGAAATTAACAGATTTCTCATTTTGTTTATAAATTTTATTCTTATGAAATCTTATGTTTATTAGTAACTTGACAAATACTTTCTAAAGTAAACTTTCTTTTTTTGCAAGCACAGTGAAAATATGGCTGGGCCTCTGGATTCATTCCATTTTTTCAGGCTGGACCCCAAAGAGTTAATGTAGTTCCAGTCACTAGAACAAGAATGATGAATGGCAAAAATGAATAAATCATTTTGATGGCTCACTTTCACCTTTAATCTACATTACTAATTAATTTTATCTATGTTATAATTATTATTTGGGGTCTTATTTCTTTCTTTGAAAGAGAACTCTTTTGAAAGAGAACTGCCTGAATAGTGCATATATGTGACATAACAGAAATGTTCATAGCGCTAATTAGAGGAGATCTTGATCGGCAGCCGGTAGCTCAGTGGTCCAGAGCACCTGACATGTTATCAGGAGGTCGTGGGTTTGTATCCCACTCAGCTCAAGACAATTTTTCCTCTAAAAAAATTTAAATCGACACTAAAGTGCTGATTTATTAGTGGATATGAATATGTCGAGTTTATTTCATTATTTATTATGGACCCAAAATTTAAACTATCCAGCATTTCATTGATTTAGAAGTGGGAGTGTTACAAAATGTGAAATGTATCTAGAGAATAATAATAATTACATAATGGCAATTTACAATATAAAAAAAAATTAAGTATAGCCAATTTGCTTTGATCTATTATATATTTTAGGAAGTAGGCTGTCTGTCTGAGAATACGTCTTAAATGGTGAGAGCTAGAACCACAAATTTTGCCTACAGCTTAATCTCATTGTAACTTAGTGCACTGTGAGGGTACAATTTCATAAAATTAAGACCTCCCCCAAAAGTTGGCCACAAAATATTTGCCCATTGATAACTCTCCCCATCAATAATATAATATTCCATTAACTCTCAACTCCCCATTAATAAGGTAGGAGACAGCAGTGCCCCCAGGCATTTTGGGCAATTGTGTGAGGTTTAATTCTGACCCACCACAGCTATGAAAATCTATAAACCCTAGTCAGAAAGATGCAAGTAGGACCACCATACCAAATTTGGGACCGATTCTATTGGTCAAGTATCTACCAAATTACAGGGAGCCAAAAACTTCCACTACCATGTCACCCCAGACATAAAGAGTGTCCACTCATTTGTTCAGAATATGCCTGGAAACGTGTTACTCTGAATCATTTACTGTATGTTAAGGCCCAAGCAATACCAGCAATTCTGCTAATACATTATAATTGCAAAAAAAACGTGTTTGCCTCAAAATTAAATACATTTTTATGTGAGCAATAAATATTTAAAAAAATGGTGAAATAATTTTTAAAACAATATAGTAAAATGTGAAACAATCTAAAGTATTTTATTTGTAAATTGTTTTCAGTTTAAAAATAGCCATTTTTTTTCTTCTTTTTTTTAACTTGGCAAAAGCATTAGAAATTAAAGAATATTAGTATCTCATTCTCAGCAGATAATTCCAAAACATTTGAAAATTTAAGACAACACTTAGTCATTATTGTGTTAAGTAGAAACATGCTAATTGTGGCCCACTGCAGCACCACTTTTATGTTCAGAATATTTACAATATTTTTACAGGTAAATTTTTATTTTGAGCTCTGATTTGTAAACTTTTGGATTGAGCATAACTAACAAACAATATTATTTCTTTGGAGGGATGATTGTAATTTGTTACTAAGTAGGAATATATTATTTACTGGCTTATGCACTGATTTTAATAAAAGAATTGGCTTGAAGCAGATTAATGATTAAATAACATTTCAATAAATTATATACTATTAAAATGGATATTACTGTTAAATTCAAATATTACTATATAAATTATGTAACACCTTGTATTGTTGCAGATTCAGTAATAAATTTTAAACTCTAATTTAGCTGACAGATCTCCTTCATGTGGGTGAGAGTGTGTGGGATGAAATAGTTAACCACTCTAATTCAAATGTAGGAAGTAAAGGAAGGAAAGCTGAAAAGGTAAATAATATTATTCTGATTTTAATCATCCCTCAGTATACATTATAATTACATTACATTTACATTATAATAGTGTAATTTGACAAAAAAAATGGATTATTGAAACAGAAATATCACATATGAGGTCTGACAATAAAGTAATCAGACTGATTCTGTAAAAGAAAATTACCATTAATCTTCAGCTGATGTGGTCACCTACAAAGTACTTTCCTTCTGACTTTATACACACTTTTCCATGTCTCTTCAATCCTGGAAACAATGCTGGAAATTATTTTCTAAAAGTCATTTCAGTTCTGCTTGCCACATGAAAAAGTCACAAGATAAAAAATCAGGTGAGTATGGTGGATATTGCAACACTCATTGTTTCTCAATCAAAAAATTGCCTTACTAAGAGCTAAATGAAAGACACTTTATGATAGACCCAGCAAATGGATTTGGTATTATGACTTTCAGGAAGTTATTTTAATCGATATTTAAGCATGGTAGAGACATTGGTATGTGTATATGAAATCGAAAGGAGAGTACTTTAAAGGCTTCCACATCCACTAAAATATAGGGATAAAAAAACTTTTTTTTTTTTTTCAGAATCAATCAGGTTACTTCATTGTTAGCCCTCATATGTCTAATGAAATTTATGTATCATAAAATCAGTTACAGACATATGATTATACATGCTTCTGGATTATGCAGAGGTTATGTAATATGATACAGTTGGACATCATTTACACACTTCTCAGTTATATTATTTTCAGTTACACATAAATTTATTTCATTCCCAAAAATTTCTCTTATAATTTAATGTTTTACTTCAGTTGTATATATAAATCATTCATATATTTTTCATGTCTACATGTTATGATTTGAAGAACAGTTATACATTACATTTAGTAACTATAACTTTTCACATTTATATGTTATGTTTTCTGGCACAGAAGAAAACATGTATTTTGTTTAACAGGTTTATATCTCCATTGTTTGCATATTTGAAGCATTTGAGTACAGGAAATTCCATCTTTTTACATTTGGCAGGATTCATGAACTTTCTCATTCTGGTGCACTGCAGGCCATGCAATCACTCTTGAAATGGCAATCTCATATCACATTCAGGAGGTAACTGCTTTGGTGAAAGTCATCTGTCAGGATTAACCAAGTTATACTGATGAGTACAGATACTAAACTTGCTTCAAGGAATACAGAACTCACAGACATTTCCAAGTAGCACTAATGCAATGATCTTCTAAGAATTGCTGAGACCTTAATCAGATTTTAACAGGCCAGAGCATATGCCTTCCTTCCCTGCTATATATCACTTCAGGAAAGCTTTCATGTGTATTTTATTAAAGATTTTAATGGTGTCAACACAAAAAAAAGTCTTTGTTGCCAAAGATCCCATGAACATTTAAAAAGAGATGTATTTTAACACTCTTTTGAAAAAACGATTGCCCTGATGAAGAAACAAATGTATCTGTTTCAGTGTTTACAACCATGATCTATAAAAGAAATTGAAGACAATTCTTTAGGTGAGATTCATATTCATCTAAGAAATTAAGAATACATGAGAGAAAATTTTATTTTGAAAATACAGTTCCACAGATTTTTTAATTAGTACCATGCAGCAAATTTACCAGTTAAGGGGCCACTAATAACAGAATAGGGCATTGCTTCTACAATCAGAATTGAAGCCAACAGTTGTTTTTCTCACACTTGTCTAGCTATTGAAACTTCCTTTTTTTAAGGCTGTTAAAGGTATGTGTTCCATTGCTTCATAATAATATTTGCTTTTTTTAACGTATTGGAAATCATGTTGTGCAGTAGAAAAATATATTTCATAGAGCCAGGTGCAGACTGACAGGGGGCACTGAATGCTGTAGCATCCTAGACCCCCAGTGTCATGTGCCCCTGGGACCTCATAGGGGTAGAATTTTTATAAATAATAATTATTATTATTTTGCACAAATTCCACAGAATGGGGAAAATCTATTTTAAGCTCCATATATGAACTATTAACAGAATAAGCATTGAAATCTTTTTAAATATAACTTTTTTTTTATCACAGCCCAAGCTCCCCTGCTACAGCTGCATCCCTGAAAAAAAGTACCAGTTCACTTCTGCATAGAGCATTTGCCACTTTTCTCCACTTTTTCAAGAGTCTGACATACACAGTTACCATAGTTGTTGTTCATTTTCTAATGTAGTTGTGCAGCAAAAGAGAAAATGATTCTAATTTTGACCTGAACTGTTGCCATTCATTTCTCTCTAAAAGGCTTGAAAAATTCACCTAAATGAAACGTGTTTCAGAAATTGTAGAAACTAAATTATTCAATAAGTGCTTCAGTTTTTGCTTTACATTTTACAACCATTTATGGATTTAATAGAACTATTTTTTTTTTGCTACCTGGAATTATTTTTATAGTTTATTAAACACTTGATTTTAAAGTGTGATAATTTTAACCTTAAACAGTATCTGAACCCATTAGTATGTCATTATAATTTCACACTAAAACAAGTAGGAACTTCATTGATATTACAGAGGTATTTGAAACTTTTGAACCCTGCTTTTGAAGCTCAGTTAAATAACAATATTTAACTTATTTTATTTCATTCATATAAAAACAGTTTCATGTAAATTTTTTCATAATGATATTTTAAACTCAATGAGAAGTGTTTATTAATACACTGCTTTAATTAGAAAATATTAAGAATTTAAAAGATTTATAACCTTTTATTTACCAATGATTAGAGATCAGTTTGGGCCATGGCTTGAAATTTACACAGACAGCTTCTGATGACAAGAGAACAAGATGTACATGGTGTGTGATGAAAGAAAAAAAATCGAATTTTGGCCTCACAAAACATTAATGAAAATGAATTGGTTCTACAAATGTAAACAATTCGCAAGAGTAATTTTTTTTAATGATCATGTTAATTCTTATATTTTTTCAGTTCTCTGTTGCCCCAAACAAAATGATTTATGTGACAAAATCAAACAGATTCATAAATCAAAATGTATGAAAATTCCAGTAGAATATTCTTTTAACTGAATTTTTTTTTATATTTGAGTGGAATTTTCTTATTTTGAAATTTATTAGCCACTTGTCAAATCAATTAATATTTGGTGGAGGGGGGAGACAGCAAACCAAAGCATCGATGGTGCTAGTAAATACCACCATAAATAAATTTTGTTTTATAACAAAGGAATTTATTTTAGCACATTTTACCACTTATAGTATCTTTTCTTAACCATAATTTTGCTTCTGAAAAAATGATAATTAATTATATTTTTGAAATTTGGTATATCATCATCCTCAAGCAGCCATGGGCTATAAGAGGGCAGCCAGACCATGCAATTTAGTTCTCCAAGCATATCTGTCCTGAGCTATATCTTCTGCATCTGGCCATTGCACACCAATTCTAACAAGGTCCTGTTTGGCATTGTCTGCATACTGCATCCTAGGTCTTCCCCTCTTTCTGAGGCCTTTAGACACACTGTTCATAACCCTATTCACCAATCTATAATTACCCATACAGGCAACATAGCCAAACCAACGGAGTCTCTCTCTGCACAATATGCTGCTTAAAGAAGGTAAGAAGGTTGCTGACTCCTCTGCCTACCCTCATCATTAGTTACAAAGTTGAACCACCTAATGCCCAAGATACTGTGTAAGCATCTAGAATCAAAAGCATCTAGTTTCCTGTTATCTTGTTTACAAAGAGTCCAATTTCATTACCATAATTAACTCTAGAAAGAACCAAACTATTATACAATCTAATTTTAGTCTTTAAGTGTATACACCTATTTCTCCACACTCTCCATAGATTCTTAAAACTACTGGCAGCAATCCCTATTCATCTGTTAATCTCATGCCGCACATCACCATTATCTGTTACATAGCTCCCAAGATAATTAAACTGTGACACCTGCTCAAGACTGCAACCTTTCAGATTAACTGAATCACAACCTGCCTGACCAATTTTCATCACTTTAGTTTTCTCTTTGTTTATAACCAAACCTACTCTACTACCAGTCTCATCAACAGCTCGAATGAAAGAGTTCATCTCATCAACATCATTTGCCAAAAGGGCTAAATCATCAGCATAATCTAAATCAGAAATTTTCGTATCTCCAACCCATTTAAAGCCAAAATCTTTCCCTTGAAGTGAATTTCGCATAACATAATCAATAACCAAGCTAAAGAGAAAAGGAGACAAAATGCACCTTTGTCGAACACCAGAAGTAATGCTAAACCAATTGCTACAAGCCTTACCAACTCTCACACACGACTCAGTGTTATTATAGAGAGCTTTCATAATGTTAACTAACTTGTCTGGTATACCATATCATCTCACAATCAACCACAAATTATGACGATCAACAGAGTCAAAAGCCTTTTTGAAATCAACAAAGCTAGCAACCAAAGGTTTCTGAAACTCGAAACATTTCTCAAGAATCTGCCTAAGTGAAAATATCTGATCCACACATCCCCTACCACTTCTGAATCCACATTGCTAATCACGCAATTGACTGTCAACCAGATTCTTAATTCTATTAAGCACAACCATGGAAAGAACTTTACCTGGAACAGAGAGTAGGCTGATACCCCTATAGTTATCACAAGAACTTCGATCACCTTTTTTGAAAATAGGGATAACAATAGCTCTGGTAAAATCCTTAGGAACCATGCCTTTATCATAAAAGATATTCAGAATTTCAGTGATCCTAGTGGCAACAGAAACATTGCCAGCTCTAAGCATTTCCGTAGTAATTTCATCTACCCCTGAGGATTTATGTAGTTTAAGTTTAGAAACAGCCAAAATAACTTCAGATTGTGTTATAGGGCCAACATTAAAGCCACCAATGCATCTATCATCATTGCAAACAATGGGAGTAGAACTAACCACATTGTTTAGAACATCACTGTGTAACGCTCCAAAGAAGTGAAATACATTTAAAGTTTGGACCCTTTGTCTGATCCAATTATTTTCATGCTCCGGATAGCTGAGTCGGGCACCATGCAATAATTAACAAATTGCCAAAAAATAAATAAAGTTAAATTAGGGTTCGAAATACAGCGAGCGTTAATGAGTAAGAATTCAAAAATATTAAATGATTGTCAAAATGTAAAAGGTAATTTCTAATCAAACAATTAACGTTGCTCAAGAGAAAAAATTAGTAAAGATTCAAAAGGTTTAAATAACAAAACAATTTATTTCCAAGAAACACTCACCAAAACTTCAATGAAGAAGATACATCATTTCTCAACTTTGACTATACACATTGCACTAACTGTGCTCCTCTATGCTTACTACACACTCTCTTCTGTTTGTACTTCTCTCTGTGCTGTTGTGCAACTGACTAACTATGATCCTCTGAGCTACTGTGACAACATGTCACCAGGTTATAACAAGAGGTACAAAGCCTGCACATGTCATGTTGCACGCTGGGAAAGACATTTGCATAAATTGACGAGCGGCACAAGCTATGACGCAAGAGGGGGCGTGTCCTTGTGCACGCGCTTTGGCGGGTGACAGTCGAAAGTTCAGAGTTGCACATGCGCAACTCCTAACTCTTGGAAATGAGCACTGTGATGCCAAAAAGGAAATAAAAATCCCCAAAATGATAAATATAACGTAAATTAAGCAAAACTGGTTAAGGTAAAGTGAATGAGGGAGCATCACAACTGAAATGCTCAGCCCACCTAGCCATGACAGAATCCTTAAATTCTATTACCTTACCTTGTTTATCCTTCAATCCCTGTATATCTCTTTGTTTTCTACCACACAAAACATTAATTATCTGGTACAGCTCTCTGCTGTTGCGCTGTCTAACTGCTTCCTTGGCTTTGTCAGCCAAGGAAGCAGCTAACTAATCATTTTCACATTTATTAAGCTCTGTAATGCTTTCTATTAGAACTAGTAGGGTATTGATTAAGGATATTCCTGCAGTTCTTTCTTTCTGAAATAAGCTCAAGTGCCTTCTCACTCAAATAATTCTGCCTCCTCTGCTCCTTTTTTCCTAAAAGATTACTGTTAGTTTCAAGAAAATCCTGTTTAAAATGGTCCCATTCTTTCTCAGCTTCAGTAGCAAGCAAACCATGATTGTCATAATGACTAAGTAATCTATAATGGTAAGCTTTAGCTATAACTGGGTCTTTCAGAGCTTCAGTATTAAAGATAAATTTTTTAACCTTAGCACAACACTTTTTAAGTTGCAAGATACTTTTAACAAAGTAATGGTCAGATCCAATTTCAGCTCCCCTGTATGCCCTGGCATTCCTAACAGAACTAGCCCATTTGCTGTTAATATATAATCATCATATTCTTATACAGCCCATCAGGTGAAATCCATGTGTACTTCTGTATGTCGCAGTGTTTGTAATAAGTGTTAGTTATTTTGAAACCATTGAGTTTTACTTACCTGTAGGAGATGTTGCCCATTGCCATTGCAGCTACCATTATGAATAGGGCCTATCACCCCTTCTAAGGAGGGAAGTCACCTAGAACAAGGGTAATATCTCGTTTCTCAACAGAATTCAAAATATCCTGAAGTTGTCCATAAAACCTATCCTTCTCATCATCATCGGCTTCCTCAGTGGGGGCATAACAGCAGATAACATTCTAGTTTTTAATGCTTGTCTGAAATTTTGTTGTTAGAAACCTTTCATTAATGCACTCATATTCTAGAAGAGCATCACTAGCATGTCTGGTGAGAAGCAGACCCATGCCTTGGTGATGCTTATTGTCATTCTTCCATGAAAAGAGAAATTTAAGATTATTTTCAAGAATCTGACCTTTATCTGTCCATCTGGTCTCTTGGAAACCGAGAATATCTAAATTATAACAGTAGAATTCTTGTGTGAGAATATCAAGAGAATAAACTCTGTGCAGAGACCTCACATTACAAATACATATGGAGAGAAAATGGTTAGTGGAATGTTTAAAGAAACTAAGTTTATTGAGAGAGGGAATGCCGACAATATCAAACAGCCCCCTAATTTGAAGCCATCTACACTGGAAGACTTCCTCCAATGTAGAATTTGATGATGCCAGTAGAAGCAAAGAGTTCAGGTGCCTGCAATGACCTCTGCTCAGGATTATCCACTGGCTGATAAACATATCCTGTGAATCTATTCATTTGGGGCTGTCAACCCACAAACAAACAGAAAATACAGCAGAAGATTTTCCCTCCACAGAAGCCCACCAGTACAGCAAATTCAGGATCCATAATCAAGCTCAGAGCCTTATTTCAGTCCAGTCGGTTTATATGGTCAGCACCAGGACCCTGTGTGGTTGACTCATTAGAGTAGAAAAAAGAAAGAAAAGTAGCCATGGTTGTCCAGATCAGTAGGCCACACTAATCTGGCAGCCCTGCCCTTCTGTTCACTTCTACAACAGAATGTCTCTTTCGATAGGTACTAATGGTCTGCACCACAAGAAGGTGGGGTCTGACATTAGGTGCTAGGCCTGGCTGATTCTATGCATCATCACAGGGGACTGGTGCTTAGCTCTCCTTCCAGTGACTACCTAGATACCATTTACAGACCTTGGTATATAAAGGTTGAAAAATGAATTTATTTAGTATATACTTTATATATATATATATGCAACAGGCCCTTGCCAATCATGTGTGTTACATTTGTGAAGATCATTGCAAATGACAAATCTGCAATCCATGAAACTAAAAGCTTATGAGAGAAGTGATGTTAGGGACTATACATTATACACTCTCAACACTGTACAGGATATCTGTATATGTAATGTTCATTATACTATAAACAATGGTGCTCAAAATTAAAGAATTATGGACAAAGGTGTCCATAACTCAAAATAATTTTCAGTAAATGCAATAAATCTCATTAGTAAATGTACCATGACTTAATGAAAAAGTATTAGTACATGACTTAATGGAAATTTCATTAGTAACCGGCCAGACCTAGCACCTAATGTCCGACCCCGCCTTCTCGTGGTGCAGACCGTTAGTACCTTTCAAAAGAGATACTCTCTTGTGGAAGTGAACGGAAGGGGAGGGCTGCCAGATTAGTGTGGCCTACTGATCTGGACAACTATGGCTACTTTTCTTTTTTTTTCTACCCTGCTGAGGAGTGGTCAACCACACAGGGTATTGTGCTGACCATATAAACCCACTGGACTGGACAGATATATGGCTCTGAGTTTGATTATGGATCCTGATTTTGCTGCACTGGTGGGCTTCTGTGGAGGGAAAATCTTCCGCTGTGTTTTCTGTTTGTTTGTGGGTTGACAGCCCCAAGTGAATAGATTCACAGGATATGTTTATCAGCTGGTGGATAATCCTGAGCAGAGGTCATCGCAGGCACCTGAACTCTTTGCTTCTATTGGCATCGTCAAATTCTACATTGGAGGAAGTCTTCCAGTGTAGATGGCTTCAGCCTTTAGTGATGGGGGAACGGGTCTTTGCCCCATGTCTGCGATTAGGGGGCTGTTTGATATTGTCGGCATTCCCTCTCTCAATAAACATAGTTTCTTTAAACATCCTACTAACCATTTTCTCTCCATAGGTAGTTGGAATGTGAGGACTCTGCACAGAGCTTTTTCTCTTGATGTCCTCACACAAGAATTCCACCATTATAATTTAGATATTCTCGGCATGCAAGAGACCAGATGGACAGATAAAAATCAGATTCTTAAAAATAATCTTAAATTTCTCTTTTCAGGGAGGGACGACAATAAGCATCTCCAAGGCGTGGAACTGCTTCTCAACAGACACGCTAGTGATGCTCTTCTAGGATATGAGTGCATTAATGAAAGGTTTCTTACAGCAAAATTTCAGACAAGCGTTAAAGACCTGAATGTTATCTGCTGTTATGCCCCCACTGAGGATGCCGATGAGGATGAGAAGGATAGGTTTTATGAACAACTTCAGGATATTTTGAATTCTGTCAAGAAAGGAGATATTACCCTTGTTCTTGGTGACTTCAGTGCCAAAGTTGGTACTGATTCTGACCTTTGGGGAGGGGTGATTGGCCCTTTTGGTATTGGTAGCTGCAATGGCAATGGGCAACGTCTCCTACAGGTAAGTAAACTCAATGGTTTCAGAATAACTAACACATATTACAAACACCGCGACATACATAAGTACACATGGGTTTCACCTGATGGGCTGCATAGGAATATGATTGATTATATATTAATTAACAGCAAATGGGCTAGTTCTGTTAGAAATACCAGGGCATATAGGGGAGCTGAAATTGGATCTGACCATTACCTAGTTAAAAGTGTCTTGCAACTTAAACTTAAAAAGTGTTGTGCTAGGGTTAAAAAATTTGCTTTTATTACTGAAGCTCTGAAAGACCCAGTTATAGCCAAAGCTTACAATGATAGGTTACTTAATCATTATGACAGTCATGGTTTGCTTACTACTGAAGTTGAGGAAGAATGGGATCATTTTAAACAGGCTTTTTTGGACACTAACAGTACTCTTTTAGGAAAAAAGGAGCAGAAGAGACAGAATTATCTGAGTGATAAGGCACTTGAGCTTATTTCGGAAAGAAAGAACTGCAGGAATGTCCTTAATCAATACCCTACTAGTCCTAATAGAAAGCATTACAGAGAACTTAATAAACGTGTAAAAGATCAGTTAGCTGCTGATAAAAATTTTTGGCTTGATGGTTTGGCTGACAAAGCCGAGGAAGCAGTTAGACAGCACAACAGCAGAGAGCTGTACCAGATAGTTAATGTTTTGTGTGGTAGAAAGCGGACAGGTATACAGGGATTGAAGGATAAACAAGGTAAGGTTATAGAAGGTGAGGATTCTGTCATGGCTAGGTTGGCTGAGCATTTCAGTAATGTTCTAAACAATGCAGTTAGTTCTATTCCCATTGTTTGCAATGATGATAGATGCATTGGTGGCTTTAATGTTGGCCCTATAACACAATCTGAAGTTATTTTGGCTGTTTCTAAACTTAAACTTCATAAATCCCCAGGGGTAGATGAAATTACTACAGAAATGCTTAGAGCTGGAAATGTTTCGGTTACCACTTGGATGACTGAAATTCTGAATATCTTTTATGATAAAGGCATGGTTCCTAAGGATTTTACCAGAGCTATTGTTATCCCTATTTTCAAAAAAGGAGATCGCAGTTCTTGTGATAACTATAGGGGTATTAGCCTACTCTCTGTTCCAGGTAAAGTTCTTTCCATGATTGTGCTTAATAGAATTAAGAATCTGGTTGGCAGTCAATTGCGTGATGAGCAATGTGGATTCAGAAGTGGTAGGGGATGTGTGAATCAGATATTTTCACTTAGGCAGATTCTTGAGAAATGTTTAGAGTTTCAGAAACCTTTCGTTGCTAGCTTTGTTGATTTCAAAAAGGCTTTCGACTCTGTTGATCGTCATAATTTGTGGTTGATTGTGAAATCATATGGTATACCAGACAAGTTAGTTAACATAATGAAGGCTCTCTATAATAACACTGAGTCGTGTGTGAGAGTTGGTATGGCTTGTAGCAATTGGTTTAGCATTACTTCTGGTGTTCGACAAGGGTGCATTTTGTCTCCTTTTCTCTTTAGTTTGGTTATTGATTATTTTATGCGAAATTCACTTCAAGGGAAAGATTTTGGCCTTAAATGGGCTGGAGATACGAAAATTTCTGATTTAGATTATGCTGATGATTTAACCTTTCTCGCAAATGATCTTCATGTGATCAACTCTTTCATTCGAGCTGTTGATGAGACTGGTAGTAGAGTAGGTTTGGTTATAAACAGAGAGAAAACTAAAGTGATGAAAATTGGTCAGGCAGGCTGTGATTCAGTTAATCTGAATGGTTGCAGTCTTGAGCAGGTGTCACAGTTTAATTATCTTGGGAGCTATGTAACAGATAATGGTGATGTGCGGCATGAGATTAACAGACGAATAGGGATTGCTGCCGGGACTTTTAAGAATCTATGGAGAGTGTGGAGAAATAGGCGTATACACCTAAAGACTAAAATTAGACTGTATAATAGTTTGGTTCTTTCTAGGGTTAGTTATGGTAGTGAAACTTGGACACTTTGTAAACAAGATAACAGGAAACTAGATGCTTTTGATTCCAGATGCTTACGCAGCATCTTGGGCATTAGGTGGTTCAACTTTGCAAACTCCTTTGCCTAACCTCATCATTAGTTACAACCTCCTTTAAGCAGCATATTGTGCAGAGAGAGACTCCGTTGGTTTGGCCATGTTGCCCGTATGAGTAATTATAGATTGGCGAATAGGGTTATGAACAGTGTGCCTAAAGGCCTCAGAAAGAAGGGGAGACCTAGAATGCGGTGGGCAGACAATGTCAAACAGGACCTTGTTAGAATTGGTGTGCAGTGGCCAGATGCAGTAGATGTAGCTCAGGATAGACTTGCTTGGAGAACTAAATTGCACGGTCTGGTTGGACCTCCGTAGCCCATGGCTGCTTGAGGAGGATGATGATGATGAAATGTACCATGACTTAGGAAGTGGGATAATGGCAAAATCATGTAATTAGCATGGATGCTGCATATGAGAACATGAGTTCTCATAATGAAGGCACTGGAATTAGGAGACAGGAAATGTTAATGAGAGAAATGATTACTCCTCATAGCCATACAACTCATGCAATGTGTTCTAATATTGTTGATAAGGTTGTTAATGAAGATTTTGTGGCAATCAATTCCTGGTTTCATCTTTATGGACAATAATGTTTATCTTGAGAGGGCTAATGTGGTTAATGATTTTCTTGAAATAAAGTAATAGGATGCCATATGTTATCCTGTGGTATTAACTACTCATAAGACAGTTGCATAGATTTCTTTTCCCTGTGTTGTCTTGTTGTTAAAGAGAGATAGCAACTATCCTGAGCAGTTGCAGCCTTAAAATAAACTTGTTCCACTCTATAACTAACCTCTCCTCTCTTCTGGAATTGTCTCCAAAGTCTTGAGGGCATTTTGTGGTACATTTAAGCCCTAGATATTTCAGTATAAGACTGACACTTCCATCATACTTGTCACTGTAAACAATCATTCAATATGTTGTCTTTGGGAATAGTAAAATCAAATTGCTACCCAAGTTAACACTAGGCTTACTGGAAATGTGTGGCAAATGTAGCTATATGCTCTTTAGATGCAACCCTAATTTGCTTGTTAATGGCATGTTGTTAATGAACATTGTCTTCTTCTGCATTGTAAAATTTACATGTACAGCACATTGTTTTAATAATCTTTTAATTCTGAGCACAAATATGTTTCAGCTACCATATACTAAAAAAGCTTGAAAATGACATAACAATTGATATAATAAAATAATATTTGATATGATAAACAAAACAATATTTGATATGATAAATAAAACAATATCTGATATGATAAATAAAATAATACTTGATATCATAAATAATAAAATAACAATAATACTTGATGTGCTAAATAATAAATAACCCTTGATATTAGTAATGGTGACTATGCTGGAGGAGGTAGTAGTTGAGTTGCCAAGAGATGACAGAGACTTCAGAAAACTTGCAAAAAGGTTTAAAGAGGTGGTAATTGCATGAAACTAGTAATTGAAAAGGGAAAAACTATTAATCAGAGTCTAGTTAATTTTAAGCTTTTTAGCCTATTATATAACTAGTAAAATAAGAGGGCAAAATATTGAAATAGACAGTGCTTCACTAAAAGCTGATGTAAGAGTTTCTGGATGACTTCAGGTGTCTTCAAGTGCTATCATTCTCTATCTCTGTGTTGATTAATTCATCAACTATGAGAAAAAATACATTACTAATTCAGCATCACATCTAAGTAATTCTTGAAACAGCTCATATCGCTTAGCCATTTCATTAAGCAAAAATATAATTTTCATGCATTCTGTGTGAATTCTCCAGTCATGGATTTGAAGTGTGTATTAAGGAAAGGTTTTTATGTCCTGAGGAACTTGACACCATGCAATGCATGTGAAATTTATGGATTGCAGTATTTTTGATTTTTTTCTTCAGTGCAGTTTGCTACAGAGTTTTTAATGCAAATTGCATCAGCTGTTTTGATAACAACCTTTCATGTTTTATGTGATTCCCAAATCGAAATATTGAAGTTGGCTTAGTCGTTTCTCAGGTGCTTGGGGCATGTGCAAAACAGTGATTTAAAAATAGAAAAAAAAAATCCCTTTTCTACCACCATTTTTGTGACAAGTTTCTTAACCCTTCCCAGGTCACTGTCGAACATAGATATTAACAGAATCCACAATGAGAGGTCAAAGACGTCAATAGATGTCTTTTGTATAACACGTGAAACTTCAATTATTTTTAATATGTTATTTGAAAATTTTCTTAGAGTATCTTTTAAAAATATGCGATTCAAGTTTGAAAAATAATATTTAACTATAATGTAAATAATTTGTTAAAGCCATCTGATTGTCATTTCTTAGAAATACTAAATGGTATTTCCAATTTGGTTATTAACCTTCCTCTATGTTGAGGCAACCTTCTGATTTAAACCATTAACAAATGTTTCCTTAAATTTTCGAAAATCTCATAAAACTTAACAAAAAAATTGCTATTTTTAAGAAACGGCAAATTTTGGAAGTAATTGCAAAGTATGTACTGCCACTTTTTTTTTTCTTTTACACTCTTTTCTGCCATAAACCTATTTCAGTATTCCCAGGATTATTTTTATCGTTTATCCCAGCATTCTATTCATCTTTCCTGTTCATAAAATCGAAACTGTAAGTAACACAAGCTTTCTTAGAAAGAGGAAACCAGCAAGCTGAGTTGTTGTTGCAGTGTAAAGTATGTACGTCATGGCAGCAGGTACTGTTGAGTGCAGTGAGCTAGTTATTACTCACGCATATAGTAAAGTGGCTCTATTGTGGATGTTTACAGAAAGAGTTCTTCTCGGATATAGGATAATATCACCATGCATCTAGTCAGTATTAACCTATGCTTTCATATTTGTAGATTTATTTCCATATATTATCGATTTTTTTCTGTCAGCTGATCTGTCAATCTTTTGGAGTAATGCTACTTCAGATGGCCAGCTTTGCAAGTTGTTGCGGATATTATTTAACATCACATTAAATTATATGTTTTTTTTTATTATTATTATTTCTTTCTTGTAAAAAAACTTTGATCATGTATCATTTCCTGAAAGTGAACGAGGTTTTGGACATGGAAGCGAAAAGGACTTCCTTGACACAACAAATTGTTTACATGGATGATTTAAGTCAAACACTTCCTCCCAACAAATTGAATTATAAACTCTTTGCATAAAGTTAGTATTTTATTTCTGTTTTTTTAATTAGACCTTAGTTTTAATTTCTGTTTTTTTAATTAAACCTTAGTTTTCATTTCTGTTGATCTACTTTATTTCCGTAAATTATCGATCTTTCTGCCGATCGATAATTATAGATTTTCCAGAGTTATACTACATTGGATTGCCAGCTTGCAACTTGTTGCTGTAGATCGTTTAACATCAGTTTACATTTCAGTTGCTCTATTAGTTCAGCTAAGGCAGTGATGATTCACACTTGCTTAAGTAAGGTTATGATGGTAGTTCATTCTGTGAAGCAGTATCGTGTAGATCAAATTATCAGGCATTCAAATTACCAGGGTAGATCAAATTGCCATTCACTATTTACACAAATAGTGAATTGAGTATTTAGTATCCATGTATCAAATATTAATACAACATGAATTATTCTAATGCTATTGACATCAGCACACTCAATGTTAATAACCTTGCAGCATTTGGGCAGTAACCATTTATATGAAGTAATGGAAATCACATCTGAGATAGTTTTCAGAAATTCCACACCCAGACGGAATGCCCTGCACATCATATGAAGCGACATGCTAAAAGGTAATAATGTAATTAATAAATGACCACATTTGCAGCCTATTGAGTGAGGTGGATACATACAGGTCAGGATCTAGAAAAACATCAAAGAGGGGGCAAGAAACACAATTGAGCCAAGACATTTGATTTCCAATCTGATGGTCTGGAGATACCAAAATTACTGATTTAGATTATGCTAACGATGTTGATGAGATGAACTCATTCTTCGAGTTGTTGATGAGACTGGTAATAGAGTAGGTTTGATTATAAACAGAGAGAAAACTAAAGTGATGGAAATTGATCAGGCAGGCTGTGATTCAATTAATCTGAATAGTTGCAGTCTTGAGTGGGTGTCACAGTTTATTTATCTTAGTTGCTATGTAACAGATACTAGTGATGTGCAGCATGAGATTAACAGACGAATAGGGATTGCTGCCGGGACTTTAAGAAACTATGGAGAGTGTGGAGAAATAGGTGAATACACCTAAAGACTAAAATTAGGCTGTATAAATGTTTGGTTCTCTGTAGGGTTTATTATGGTAGTGAAACTTGGACACTTTGTAAACAAGATAACAGGAAACTTGATGCTTGATGATTCCATATGCTTACGCAATATCTTGAATATTAGGTGGTTCAACTTGGTAAATAATGATGAGGTGACACAAAGGAGTCAGCAACCTCGTTTGAGCAGTATATTGTGCAGAGAGAGAGACTGTTGGTTTGGCCATGTTGCATATATTGATAATTATAGATTAGTGAATAGAGTTATGAACAATGTGCCTAAAGGCCTCAGAAAGAGGGGGAGACCTAGGATGCAGTGGGCAGACAATGTCAAACAGGATCTTGTTAGAATTGGTGCGCAGTGGCCAGATACAGCAGCAGGGCCGGTGCGAGGCAGGTTCAGCACATTCCCCAGAACCCGGCCCCATGCTTTAAAAGGCCCCGCAGTCCACGAAAAGCTCATTGTAAAAAACGAAATTTCAGTCAAAATTGACCAAACTAGCAAAATCGATCAAGTTTGATGCTGTAATTAAGGATTTTGCAGCGAAAAAGGTGAGAAAAATTATGTAATATTTATAATATACTCAGTGTTCCTATAAGTTGTATGTAGATATGTACCACACTTTGTACTTATAATAAATAATTTATTATTATAAAATTTAGAAGTACGTTTAGCGCATATAAATGCGTTTTTTTTTTACCCTGCACAATTTGGGAACCCTGCCCTGCAAAAGTTCATGCCAGCCCTCTGCAGCAGATATAGCTCAGGACAGATATGCTTGGAGAACTAAATTGCATGGCCTGGTTGCACCTTCATAGCCCATGGCTGCTTAAGGATGATGATGAAAATGGAATATTCAGACCTTTTAGTACAGTAAATTGGTGTATTTTATAAGGAAAAGTGGTGGATCTTGAAGTATGAATTTTGCAAAATTAATGTAGAGATTATCAACCAATGTACAATTTTGAAGCAGGAAACAGGCTCAAACGGGATGTCATAGAGAACAAGATGAAGTGTCAAATGAAGCATCATTTTCATTCTGTGGTCTATTCAATTCAACAACAGTGTCCATAAATCAAAGTGATATTATGTTATAACCATAGGATTAGTATCAAATCATTTTAAGTTGTTTGTTTTGTATGTAGAGCACATTTGCTTTGTTAACACAAAGATAGTTGACTTGGGTATACAACTGCTGATATGTTATGCAGTATGTTATGTATGTTAATGTAGCTGAATGATATACAGTATTCACTGTTGAAATTATTTAACTATTAAACTTATGCACTGTGAATACTCTTATACTGTGCATTCACTATGGATTGTTTTTTAATTAAAGTTTTATGATAAAAAAACTTATATTTATAGCATTTTTAACATCACTACTAGTTTAAAGTTTGCAGATTTGTAATTTATGTACTAATTCTGTCCCTGAAATGTTTCCTCAGAAATGACACTTTTTTGTGCTTAGCTTACAGATCTTGAGTTTCAGTGCTTGAGCTGATACTGCTTTTATTAATAATGCCAAAAGAGTGTTCATTGATAGTGACCTCTCGGTTATTTAATTTTCTTGAGGAATCACAACATTGCACTTATTAGCGATGTAAATTGAATCATCTTTGGGAATCGATCTGCAGATAAATGAAAGTAAGCATTTGGCATGCCACCCTCACTAAACTTTCATTTAATAAATACAGTTCTCTTCACAATTAAAAGGATTTATAAAGAATATTTTGACATATTTGGTATCTGTATTTAAATGTAAAATGCAGCACAACTAGTGGCACTGAAATACACAATTAAGAATTATAATAATGCTGTAGTTTAAAAGATAGCGAAACATAAAAGAACAAACCATACCTGTTGGTCATCTACTTCCTTCCCCAGTAGTTGGTAAAAGTAACAAAATGTCCACTGATTTGACATGCTTGGTATATGTAAATGTTAAACATAGTATTATGTATAATTTTCTGATATTACATATTCTACATAGGTAATGGAAAATTTCTTATGGAACATGACTGTATTAACATCTCAAACTGATTTGTTAAAGGCTTTGCGAGACCAGTGCTTTACTTCAGTACAACAGGTAATGATTCCTGAAATAGGAAAGTGTATTTTGCTATTGTAAATATGAGCTCTCTGCTCAATCCTAACAATTAGTTTTGTTTGATAAGTTTTATTTGCATCATTATTTTTGTAAAATATGAATGACACGCTAAAAGGAAACAGTTGTTTAAAAAAGTAGTTGGGTAAAATTATTTAATAAAATTAAAAATAAGAGAATTACAGAAAAAAAAAAACAGACTGAACTTTGGTCGTTTTTTTATGGCTGCTTTCAGCAATTGCTTCTCCCATTCAAAAAGTCTCATTTTGTTACTGAGAAGTACATACTTTAGTCTTCACTTATTTTCTGTATTTAAATTTTGACATTATTTTTATATTTTTAGTTTATTAATTATTTAACAAATATCGAACTAAGAAAGCATTTCATAATTTCAACATGAGAAGGCAATAATCTTGATTCCTAGTTTGGATTTCAAAAATTTTAACTGTTGTGTACAATTGACCATCCTTTGATGCTTGACCCTTCAAGGGTCCAGCCTGAAAAATTATTACATCCACATGCTCAGCTATTTTGTTACTGTGTGTAGCCAAAAAAAAATTATAACTTTTTTGTCAAATAACTAATGAACAGAAGTAACTCATTATATACCAAATTAAACAGCATTTATACTCAGTTTCACTTGAGACCTGATGTAAACAAACAGCTCTTTTCCTATTGACTAAAGGCTTCATCAAGACATATAAGTATACTTGTCTATGTGAAAGAAGTACAGATTTCTCTGATATATTGGTTTTAACAAAGCAGTGGTCACAAAAAAATAGATTTAGTATACTTTATTTAGTTGCTGGATGATGCAATCCAACTTTATTAGCACTTAATACCAATAATCAGGAGAGTTATGAATTTCAACAGCAAATAGAAACTAAAAGCACAAGCTTTCAAAGAAAACAAAATGACTACAATTGTGTGCACAGCCAAAACAGCAAAGACAAGGGAAATTCATTATAAATCAAGTTTAAATCAAATGTTGAGGAAACACCAATAAATGCAATTACAGGTGGAATTTCTTAAAGTATCGGGGATCTAAAAGTTCCATATTTACAATTTGATTCAAGTTGGATATACCAAATTCTAGGTAAGCAATGGCAAGTAATTAAATGGACACAAAAATGTGATCAATTTAACTTGACTGCTATCAGGAAAAGAATCAAAAATTCTTCATGAGAAATAAACTGCTGAATTTAAATATATTAATATCAACCCATATATCTATTTATTTAATTTCAGATAACTTTGTGTAGGTACAGCTTTAGATTTTTCACTTGCAAATGTGAAGCTGCTTTAACTGAACGATACAATATAATAATATGGAGATGAAATTATTTACAGCAAATTAAAGCATATTGTGGAAGTAAAAGAAATATTTACTGTTAAGATGGAACTTAGATAAATTCAGGCTACACCGTTTCTAAAATGTTGCAGTTGATGTAATTGATGGGTAAGGTTTTGAAATATACTTCATGACTTATCAGAAATCCTGACAATACTGTAGGTAGTGTATTAGACGATAGCGATTTCCAGCCAATCACAGACTGAAATAGCATTTTCATTTCAAAGTTAAATTAGTTCGAATGGTTCTATCGATAACATTTTTACTATTTTGTATTTGTTCATAAACAATTACATAAATGAATACTGATGTTTATAGCACTGGTGATACCAAGGTTGTACATCTCTAGTACTGTGTTTTATATCCACATGTCTGACATCCTTAAAAATGAGGCCTCAAAATGTAACCAATATCAATTACTTCTTTGTATATTGATACTAGGAAAGGCTTGCTTGTGCATATGGTTTGTTTATATTAGGTCTCAACTTAAGTGGAATGGAATATAATTCTGTATTTTATGAAATTACTCTGAGGATTCATAAGTCTGCATTTTTTGTCATGCAAAATGTGTACAGTGACACAGCAATGTGTTGCATTTGCTTAGATCTGAACGTAGTACTAAGGAAAAGTACAAAATCTACTGTGTCAGTCCATAACTATTACAGGTACTAGTCTTGATATCCATCATTAGAAAATACAATGAGTGAGTTCAGTATTGAAATTCGTACAATTTTACATCATTACTGGAAAAAAAGATTGGAAGCTACTGAAGCAGCCCAAAAAATATGGAAAGTGGAGAGGGAAGCAGTCTCCATTTATGCTGCTCAACTTTGATTCAAGAAGTTCAAAGGTAGTGATATGAACCTTAAAAGTAAGCTGCAATCAGGACAACCAATATTGGTAAATCATAATATTCTGTATCATGCTGTTGAAACTGAGCAATCGACAAACACTCGCAGGCTCTTGTCCAAACTTAGATGCTCACAAGCAACTATAGTGCAATTTCTACATGTTGGTAAGGCAGCCAGAATTTGCTGAAGTGTTCCACATGAATTGACTACTGAACAAGCAAATTGTTGTATCGAAATCTGCAGGAAACTTCTTGCTAATCCACATGACCATCATTTCATCAAGTGAATTGTTTCATGCAATAAAAAACAGATTTTATTCAACAATCCGAAAGCAGTGGCTTGACCCCAGGTCAGCCCACACTTCCTGTCCAAAAAGAGGGGATGATTCTAAGCAAAGACAATGTTGCATTTTGTAGTGCACTTTGAATTGGTTCCCAATGGTGTGCTGTCAGTTACCAACCCTCTACCCAGCACAGCTGGAGCTCATGCACTCTGTGGTGCTTCAACACTACCCAGGATTGGTAAACAGGCATCAAGTAGCATAAATAGTTGACCTAGCTCCTTCTGACTACCACCTTTTTCTCTCTATGATTCATTTTTTTAATGTAAGTGGTCTCAAATATCTCAAGAAATCAAAAACTGGTGTTGGGAGTTTTTTACCTCCAAGGCCCAAGTGGTATTGATGAGTAATCAGACAACTTGCTGACAGATGACTACAAACTATTGAAATGTGGTTTATATTTCGCTGAGTGACTTTTGTTATATTGTTACAATAAATTCTCAAGTAGATGATAAAACGTACAGACTTACGAATCACCATAGTAAAAATATTTAACAAAAATGAAGGTGGTATTAATTTTAATAGGGCTTTTTTTTTAGGATGATGTAATAAAAAAGATTTGGCAGTGCAAATAAAAAATTATTGTAAGAAAAAACTACTGCCAAAAAGTAATTATAATGATAATGCATAAGAAAATAAATTTCTTTCTGAATAATGGGAAGGTAAATTTTTTCTTCAAACAGAAAAAACATTTTCTTCCGAAATTTTTTTTCCTTGGTGATATGCTTTGAGAAATGTTCAGACTTTTTGTCATCTGTGGCTCAGTCAACTAAAAAAATGAACTTTAGATATATTTTTTTTGCAAAATAACCAATTAACAGAAATAGGTCATGTTATATAGCAAATTAAAAAGATATTATTTTATTTTATTAATATAAATATAATTATAAAATAAATAATAATAAATTTAAATGCATAAAAAGTCAGTTTATTTTATTTATTAAAATTTGTAAGAAAAAAAGTAATTTATATAAAAGGTGACCTATAAAATATGACCTATTTCTAGTAGTTACTTCAAAATAGTTTCTAAAGTTTTTTTTTTTATTTTCGTGCTTAAACACTTCAAAATTGAATCTGCTACACTCAACTAAGTTCAGTTTAAAAATGTGATATTTGAAAAGTTAATCATATAATACACATATATAATAATTATATCCTTGGACACATGCAAGGGAGGAGGAATGTTTACAAGAGACAGAACACTTAAATCATCAAACTGCATATATTGTTGCAGTCTATGCAGTATTTGGCCTTTGTAAATGAGCCCTTGGTCAAAGAAACATTTGCTCACTTACTGCCATAGATCAAATCTGGGTTGCCAGTTTTAGAGAAGTGCTGTAGATTTTCTAGTTCAGAAAGTAAAACATATTCTGGAGAAATGTAGTTGGCAAAACTCATTTTTTACATAAAACTATTTAGTTAATAAATTATGTTTTGATGAAGCAATGTCAGAATGATCAGGAGAAATGCCTTATCAGCCAGATCTGTTTTTATTTAAAATTGCAATAATAGGTTTTTTTAAAACCATTAGTGAACGGTAAACATACATTGTGAAGTTTACTTTTAGAGATGATAATCTTTTGTATACAAAATACCTCAAAATCTAAGTGTACTTTATTCATAGGCAATTATGGCAGTGTTCCTCAAATGTAGCTACCACATCAGATTTACATAATTTGCAAGAATTGTTAACAATAAAACAGATTGAGGTTTTGGTATATTAAATATGGAAAGAATAAGTTTTGTGATTGTTTGTTTAGGTTTTTTTTACCATTAGTTCAGAAAATCCAAATACTAATTGGATATAACTTATAGGAAAGATGTTTTTTATATGCTAATGTTTGTTATGTAAGACAATTTCCTGTTAAGAATTTAATTTTAATATTTTGAATGTCATTTTTGCATAGCTGCATATCAAAATCAATTACAGCAGAACCACAATAATTTGAAACACAATAATTCAAAATTTCAGATAATTTAGAACTAAAGACTTTTAGAACTTTCACTTTTTTTATTTCATTTTAATATTTTTTAACTTCCAAAAAAGTGGGAAAAATGTTTTTTTAACAAAAAAGAAAAAAACTATTAGAAAGTTACAAATTATGCACATAACAATGAAAACATAATGAGAGTTTTTCACAGCTGTGTCAGTTCACATAGTTAAGTTCACTTTATTGGCTGAAGACAAAGTCCAGTGGCAAACAGAAAATTCAGATTATTTTGCCATATCTTTCCAGCACTTCATAAAGATGACATCAGGCAGGAATACTCAACAATACATTGGAGTGCCCATTTGAACATAGTGACACCCTCTATGTGTAACATCTTTTTTCCTCACCCTAAATCAGTTTCATCAGTCCCTGCATTTTCCATCTCTTCCTGTGACACTGTTAGACTCAATTTCATTGTTATCCCACATGTGTATATTCAAAATTATTTCAGGCCACAATCCATTCGCAAACATTATCTTCAGCTTTCTCACAACCAAGCCTTCCCTTTATTGTTTTCAAATCCACCTGCATTGATTTGTACAATTTCTGCCCAAAAAGTTTTCACTATCTGGTCACTTGACAGTCTTAAAACTCTTCCATCCAGTAATCATGTCTTAGCAATTTTTTTCAGTCACTGCTAAGGTTTCACTGATACTACAAAAGGGTTCCCAAAAGGTTTTTTTAGTGACATTTCAAGTTTTGGAGAATATTATCTGTATGAATATCTTTTCTTTTGTGGCCAAGAACACAGCCATTTAAAATATTGCCACTCATTAGTAACAATTCTGGATGAAATGGGACATTGAGCAGATGCACTTATATGAAGTGGCTATAACAGTTTCAGTAAGATAATCAAATTTTTTACAAAACCTGGATAATTCGAATGCATCTTGGACAAAATATGAATAGTAGGGGGTTCTACAGTATTACAAATGACTACAATATAGAATAATTTTTAATGGTAAAAGTTTCAACTATAATTTTGCTGCTAGTTGAAATATGAAGATACCATAGATAAATGTGTATTCGTCAAGGTTATTCTTATAAAAATTTTCTTTTGTAATTACCACCTGTTGCAAGTTAAAAGTGCTTTTTATATATTTCAAGGTAGTAATTGTGCAACTATGAAAAATGGCCTTCAGTTGTATTAAAATTTGGCATTTCCAGTCAAAAGGTAGTTCAGAAAAATTGGAATTTGAGGATTGGGTATTAATGCTAAAAATAAAATGAATAAGTGATTGATATTTTTCATTTTGTCTTGGTGAGTAACTATGGCCACCAACATGATACTATGTTAAAACTTGTGACCACAATGATTTTTTTTCTAAGTACCTCTTAGCAATTAATTACACAGGCATTAACAACTTTTGTGTCATCTTTTCAGTCGAAAAATCATGCTGAAATTATCAGAAATGTTTAGATTTATCTGAAAGTACATGTACAAATATATCAATAAAAATTTTTAATGAAAAATGTTATTTATTTGATACAAATCAAGTTGCATAAGGTACATCTAGGAATATGGTATAACTCAAAGTCCAACATCTTAATTAATATGTATATCTGGGTAATAAAATCTGCTTTAATACCGTTTTGCTTTTTATAAGCATATTTTTTGTTCACAACTCGGATACCACATACTACCTGGTAGAAATATAATCTACTTATCAGTAACTAGAGGATGGGAAATTCATAAAAAAATGACCATTTTACTGCAAATTAGAACAAAGTCATATACCAATGTGTGTGGGGAGGGGGATGTTTTCCATTTTCTTTTCTTTTTTCACAATAAAAGTATGCAATAAACTAATGTCAATAATTAAATTGCTGAAGAGCATGCAACAAAATTAGTGATGCTGCACTGAAAGGTGAAAGTTAATATTATTTCTCCTAGAAATGTTTTACTTGTTGCAGTTTCTGTAGTTCCCAGGTTCGAATCCCAGCTGGTCAGCTTTGAAATTTATCTCCACAAAATTCCCCACCCTGCCCATCGTCAGTAGGGGACACCGATGGGCTTGGAAAGGCTGCCATCCATTGGATGGGATGTTAAGCAGTGGCCCCGTTGTGGGACAGCCATACCCTGTGCACGTTAAAGAACACACAGGATGGCCTTGACAGGAGGCTACGATCTGTTTCCCAACAGCTGTTCCAGTGGGTTCTCTCCCCCAACCTTCTCTGAGCCTTCAGGGTCCATGTGACCTGGCCATTTAGCACATGGTGTGCAAAAAAGTGAATCTCAGACATAAAACAACTCAACTGTTGCAATTTTTTCTACATTTGAAAATAAGAGGTGACACAAGAAAATTCACTCGTTTTTTGTTATTGAGCAAGTAGATTCCCAGCCTTATCAATAACTAATATTATGCTTGGAAAGTATCATTCTGTCAAATAAAGCAGATTTGATTACATATGTAACTACATCCTTTGAAAGAAACAGAGAAGGAATATTACTTCATCATCATACTGATCATCAGCATTCTGTAATGTAAATGCTTTTTGTTCTTTGTTCCTTGCAATACCATAAGTTCCAGAAGACCTATTCCAATAGATAAAAGCACGTTTTCTTAAAATTTTTTATTTTTCTGGAATCCAATAATCTGATAAGCATTTGTTATTTCTTCTTTACAGTTCCCTCATTTCTTTGTCTACTGCATTAGTATTGTGGATAGTTAAGAATAGATTGGCTTTTTTTTTAACCAAAGCATACCATGATAGGGTACTCAGTCATTATGATAATCATGGTTTGCTTACTGCTGAAATTGATAAAGAATGGGATCAGTTTAAACAGAGGAGACAAAGTTATTTGAGTGTTAAGGCTCATCAACATCAACATCCTCAAGCAGCCATGGACTATGGAGGTCCAACCAGACCATGCAATTTAGTTCTCCAAGCAAGCCTATCCTGAGCTACATCTACTGCATCTGGCCACTGCACACCAATTCTAACAAGGTCCTGTTTGACATTGTCTGCCCACCGCATCCTGGGTCTCCCCTTCTTTCTGAGGCCTTTAGGCACACTGTTCATAACCCTATTCGCCAATCTATAATTATTCATACGGGCAACATGGCCAAACCAACGGAGTCTCTCTCTGCACAATATGCTCCTTAAAGGAGGTTGTAAACTCCTTTGCCTAACCTCATCATTAGTTACAAAGTTGAACCACCTAATGCCCAAGATACTACGTAAACATCTGGAATCAAAAGCATCTAGTTTCCTGTTATCTTGTTTACAAAGTGTCCAAGTTTCACTACCATAACTAACCCTAGAAAGAACCAAACTATTATACAGTCTAATTTTAGTCTTTAGGTGTATACGCCTATTTCTCCACACTCTCCATAGATTCTTAAAAGTCCCGGCAGCAATCCCTATTCGTCTGTTAATCTCATGCCGCACATCACCAGTATCTGTTATGTAGCTCCCAAGATAATTAAACTCTGACACCTGCTCAAGGGTGCAACCATTCAGATTAACTGAATCACAGCCTGCCTGACCAATTTTCATCACTTTAGTTTTCTCTCTGTTTATAACCAGACCTACTCTACTACCAGTCTCATCAACAGCTCAAATGAAAGAGTTCATCTCATCAACATCATTTGCCAAAAGGGCTAAATCATCAGCATAATCTAAATCAGAAATTTTCGTATCTCCAGTCCATTTGAGGCCAAAATCTTTCCCTTGAAGTGAATTTCGCATAACATAATCAATAACCAAGCTAAAGAGAAAAGGAGACAAAATGCACCCTTGTCGAACACCAGAAGTAATGCTAAACCAATTGCTACAATCCTTACCAACCCTCACACATGACTCAGTGTTATTATAGAGAGCTTTCATTATGTTAACTAACTTGTCAGGTATACCATATGATCTCACAATCAACCACAAATTATGACGATCAACAGAGTCGAAAGCCTTTTTGAAATCAACAAAGTTAGCAACCAAAGGTTTCTGAAAATCTAAACATTTCTCAAGAATCTGCGTAAGTGAAAATATCTGATCCACACATCCCCTACCACTTCTGAATCCACATTGCTCATCACGCAATTGACTGTCAACCTGATTCTTAATTCTATTAAGCACAATCATGGAAAGAACTTTACCTGGAACAGAGAGTATGCTGATACCCCTATAGTTATCACAAGAACTGCGATCACCTTTTTTGAAAATAGGGATAACAATAGCTCTGGTAAAATCCTTAGGAACCATGCCATTATCATAAAAGATATTCAGAATTTCAGTCATCCAAGTGGTAACCGAAACATTCCCAGCTCTAATCATTTCCGTAGTAATTTCATATACCCCTGGGGATTTATGAAGTTTAAGTTTAGAAACAGCCAAAATAACTTCAGATTGTGTTATAGGGCCAACATTAAAGCCACCAATGCATCTATCATCATTGCAAACAATGGGAGTAGAACTAACTACATTGTTTAGAACATCACTGAAATACTCAGCCCACCTAGCCATGACAGAATCCTCCCCTTCCATAACCTTACCTTGTTTATCCTTCAATCCTTTTATGCCTGTCCGTTTTCTGCCACACAAAACATTAACTATCTGGTACAGTTCTCTGCTGTTGTGCTGTCTAACTGCTTCCTCGTCTTAGTCAGCCAAACCATCAAACCAAAGATTCTTATCAGCAGCTAACTGATCTTTTACACGTTTATTAGGGGCGGGGGTGGCTCAGTCGGTAGCGCGCCAGGCTCGTAATCTGTAGTTCCCAGGTTCGAGTTCCAGCTGGGTCAGTGTTGAGATATATCTCCACAAAAAAATCCCCGCCCTGTCCACTGTCAATAGGGGACACCGATGGGCTTGAAAAGGCCGCTGTCCGTCGGATGGGACGTTAAGCCGTGGCCCCGTGTGCGGGAGAGCCATACCCTGTGCACATTAAAGAACACGCTGGATGGCCTTGACGGGAAGCTACCATCTGTCTCCCAACAGCTGTTCCAGTGGGTCCCCTCCCCCAACCTTCTCCGAGCCTTCGGGGTCCATGTGACCTGGCCATTTAGCCCATGGTGTGCAAAAAAGTGCCGCTCAGAGGTAAAACAAACCAAATCCTTTCTGGACAGAATTTAAAATATCCTGAAGTTGTTCATAAAACCTATCCTTCTCATCCTCATCGGCATCCTCAGTGGGGGCATAACAGCAGATAACATTCAAGTCTTTAACGCTTGTCTGAAATTTTGCTGTAAGAAACCTTTCATTAATGCACTCATATCCTAGAAGAGCATCTCTAGCGTGTCTGCTGAGAAGCAGACCCACGCCTTGGTGATGCTTATTGTCATCCCTCTCTGAAAAGAGAAATTTAAGATTATTTTTAAGAATCTGACGTTTATCTGTCCATCTGGTCACTTGCAAGCCGAGAATATCTAAATTATAATGGTGGAATTCTTGTGTGAGGACATCAAGAGAATAAGCTCTGTGCAGAGTCCTCACATTCCAACTACCTATGGAGAGAAAATGGTTAGTGTGATGTTTAAAGAAACTATGTTTATTGAGAGAGGGAATGCCGACAATATCAGACAGCCGCCTAATCGCAGGCATGGAGCAAAGACCCATTTCCCCACCACTGAAGGCTGAAGCCATCTACACTGGAAGACTGCCTCCAATGTAGAATTTGATGATGCCAATAGAAGCAAAGAGTTCAGGTGCCTGCGATGACCTCTGCTCAGGATTATCCACCAGCTGATAAACATATCCTGTGAATCTATTCACTTGGGGCTGTCAACCCACAAACAAACAGAAAACACAGCGGAAGATTTTCCCTCCACAGAAACCCATCAGTGCAGCAAAATCAGGATCCATAATCAAGCTCAGAGCCATATATCTGTCCAGTCCAGTAGGTTTATATGGTCAGCACCAGGACCCTGTGTGGTTGACCACTCCTCAGCAGGGTAGAAAAAAAAGAAAAGTAGCCGTAGTTGTCCAGATCAGTAGGCCACACTAATCTAGCAGCCCTCCCCTTCCGTTCACTTTCACAAGAGAGTATTTCTTTTGAAAGTTACTAACGGTCCGCACCACTAGAAGGCGGGGTCGGACATTAGGTGCTAATCTTGGCCGGTTTTATGCATCACCACAGGGGATTGGTGCATAGCTCTCCTTCCAGTGACTACCTAGCTATCATTCACAGACCGTGATAAGGCTATGGAACTTATTTCTGAAAGAAGGAAGTGCAGGAATAATATGAATCATCACCCTACTAGTCCTAATGGGCAGCATTACAAAGAGCTTAACAAACGTTTAAAG
The DNA here is from genome assembly GCA_038380435.1 of Ryuthela nishihirai. Classification (NCBI taxonomy): domain Eukaryota; kingdom Metazoa; phylum Arthropoda; class Arachnida; order Araneae; family Heptathelidae; genus Ryuthela; species Ryuthela nishihirai. The sequence goes on along the minus strand of JAWZYU010000019.1, from coordinate 62,942,331 downwards.
GATTAATTAACAGAAGAATCTTTGGCTTGATAGTACAGTGCTGTCCAACTTCTTTAAGACCACGGGCCATTTTTTCTTTTGCCAATATTTGGTGGGCCAAAAAAAAGAATAGGATAGGATAGGTAATTGAAAAGTCGGTTCATGTCACCTCAAAAAATTATTTTATTTATACGAAAAATAATAAGTAATAATAAACCTCAAAAACCTCAAAAAGTTATTTATACGAAAAATAATAAGTAATAACCTAAAAAAAATATATTATTTTATTTATAACAAAAATAATGAGTAATAATAAACCTCAAAAAATTATTTATGCAAAAAATAATAAGTAATAATAAACCTCAAAAAATTATTTTATTTATACGAAAAATAATAAGTATAATAAACCAAGATAAAATTTCTAAACCTTATCAAATATTTAATAAATTTAATAGGAGCATTGTGGCTGTAGTTGTTGGGCAATAATTTCTTTTACGTCCAAGTTGATATTTGTTTTTGTAAGCCGAAGTATATATTCAAGTGTAGAGTCTTTCAAGCAGTTTCTGTATCTTGATTTTATAAATTTCATATTAGAAAATGCGCGCTCACAGATATATGTACTTCCGAACATAGAAATTATTTGGAGTCCAAAATCTTCCATTTTTGGATATTTTTCTTAAGGCAAAAGTTTAAACAATTCTAATCCAGTTTCTCTATTAGATGCAATAATTGGGTTGGCCTGAAGGTCACATAACTCCATTTGATATTTAGGATCTACAGTGCTAATATCAATATTTAATGGATTACTAAATAAATTAGGATATCTAATTTAGGAACAAATTTTTCAAAATTAACTGTTTTACTAAGTTGCTTCATTTCTGTGTAGAACTCTTGACAAGTTTCAAAATGAATTAAATTGTTTTCCTGCAAATTTGACTTCAACAATTGTAGTTTGTTTCTAAACCCAGTAACATGATTATAAAGACAGCACACATTTTGATCTTTTCCTTGTAAGGATTTATTCAAGACATTTAAATAATCTGTAATTTCTGTTAGGAAAGCAAGTGAACATAAAAAAACAATAACTTTTAAGTTTGTTATGAAGGTGTTTCTTCTAAGGATTTTACTAGAGCTGTTATTCCTATTTTTTTTAAAAAAAGATGACCGTAATTCTTGTGATAATTATAGATAAATTAGTCTACTTCCTGTTCCAGGTAAAGTTCTTTGCTTGATTGTGCTTAACAGGATTAAGAATTTGATTGATGGATAACTGTGCGATGAACAGTGGGGGATTCAGGAGTAGTAAGTAAAGGATATTATGATTAAATATTTGTATTTAGACAGATTGTTAAGAAATGTTTAGAATTTCAGAAACCTATGGTTACTAGCTTTAGAGATTTCAAAAAGGACTTTTGACTCTGTTGATCATTATATCATATGGAGTATCTGACAGCATAGTGGAAACTCTCTATAATAACACTGAGTCATATATGAGAGTTGGTAAGGTTGTAGCAATTGGTTTAGCGTTGCTTCTGGTTTTTCAACAAAGGTGCATTTTGCCTCTTTTTCTCTTTAGTTTGGTTACTGATTATGCTTTGCAGAATTCACTGCATGTGGAAGATTTTGGGCTTAAATGGCTAGAGATCTGAAAATTTCTGATTTAGATTATGCTGATGATTTGGACCTTTTAACAAATGATGTTGATGAGATTAACTCTTTCATTAAAGCTGTTGTAAGACTGCTAATAGAGTAGGTTTGGTAATAAACAGAGAGAACCCTAAAATAATGAAAATTAGTCAAACAGATGGTACTTCAGTTGTTTTGAACAGCTGCACTCTTGAGCAAGTCTCTCACTTTAATTATCTTGGGAGTTATGTAACAGATACTAATGATGTGTGGATGAAATAAACAGAAGAATGGGGATGCTGCTGTGTCTTTTATGAATATATTGAGGGTGTGGAAAAATAGGCATATAAGCCTAAAAACTGAATTAGATTGTATAATAGTTTGATAGCATAAGCAGGATAAGAGGAAACTTTATATCTATGATTCTAGATCAGGCATGGCCAACTGTTTTTGCCCGCGGGCCGGATTGGAAAAAAAAAATATTTTCACGGGCCGGACGAAATATTAAAATTGAAAAATGTTAAACAAAACACTTATTTCTTTAAGTAAACAAAATTTTATTATGAAATTTGTTTATGAATAATTTTAAGTAAATCAATACAACAAATTAACATAATAACTAATGCGACGTGTGAGGCGGTTTGCATCGCTTATTATTTTTTTAATATCTGGTTCTATACTTGTAGTAGCTATTCTTAACACAGCCTCCAAACGTAAATCATTCAATCTTGATAATAATTTTTGATAATAATAAGATTTTCTTTATAACGGAATGTTTTTTTAAACAATATAGAAGTATCGAGAATTCATTCGATTAATTACTAGAAGCTAAATGCTAATATTGAAAAATTGTTCGCGGGCCACATAAATTCATTACGTGGGCCGGATCCGGCCCGCGGGCCGTATGTTGGCCATGCCTGTTCTAGATGCTTCTGCAGTATCTCCAGCATTAGGTGATTTGACTTTGTAAGTAATGATGAGGTTAGAAGAAAGTGTAGGCAACCTCCTTTGAGCAGCATATTGTGCAAAGAGAGACTGCTTTGGCTTTGCCATATTGCCCGTATACATAACTTTAAATTGGCGAATAGGATTATGAACAGTGTACGTAAAGGCTTCAGGGAAAGGGGGAGATCTAGGATGTGAATTAGCAGTTGATGCCAAACATGACCTTGTTAGAATTCACATTCAGTGGTCAAATGCAGCAGCTGCAGCTCAGGACAGACATGTCTGGAAAACAAAATTATGCAGTCTGGTAGGACCTCCATAGCCCATGGCTGCATGTGGATTTTTTTTGTGTGTGTGTTTATGTGTAGGTAGGTAGGTGGACTGGTGAGCAGTATGCACGCATGTAAAGTAAAGTAATTGCAAAAACTTTTCTATACTAATAAACACCATTTCATTTTTCCTCTTTCCAGTTGTTGTTTTTTTTTCATCTGCATGTATTTTCTTTTTTATAATTTTTACCATATGTAACACTTGGTGGCCATTTCATTAGGTGGAGTTCCATGTTATGTCAATAGGGACTGAGATCCTGAACTTAATAACTTCTTAAATAACCTTTTATGAAAAGATGTAACAGAAGATAATTTATATATTTCATTCAGATCTATTTCAATCTCGATTTTTAACAATATTCATTCAGTATTTATGGAAGCTGAAACATTTAGCAAGTTAGCTTATTCAGCAAAAAATATTCAAAATTGGCAAAAATAGCAATATTGCTTTTGCTTTTGTTAAATATAAAATGTAATAATAGCAATTATTGCTTTTGTTTCCACTTGTTTTTATTAAATTTTCAGAGCAATTACTTAAACTAGTATTGTTGCTGTTAAATATTCCAATTTCTGTAACTCTAAATACCAAACAAATATTAAAAATCGAGATTTAAATAGATTTAATTGAAATCTTTAAAGTATCTTCAGGCGTATTTTTTTCACAAAAAACATATTTAAGAAGTTCTGGGTCACTATTGAGATAACATGGAACTGACCTAATAAACTGGCTGCTGAGTGGATCATTGCAATGAGAAATCAGGATGCTTGCTGGTTGAGGCAAGGTATAAAAATTGTCCATAGTCAGACAGTACCTTTTATTCAGCAATGGTATTTTACTCATTCAGAATTTTATTCAGTAAGGGTATTCCTTTTCTGGTGAAAATACAACTGTTCCAGATGTATCAAGATTTTTATTCACAATTTTTTATCCCAAATTTTGCTCTTTTTAGGGGAATATACTATACCCAACTAAGTCTTCCTTTATACAATGGAAGACTCTCATCAATACAGATGTCTCAACCTAGAATATAAACTTCCTTGGGTTTTTTGTTAACATGTATGAAAACAAGTCATATTTTGTTGAGTTTTGTTGTGTGGGACTTCTGGGTTGGGTTGTTTTACCTCTGAGCGGCACTTTTTTGCACACCATGGGCTAAATGGCCAGGTCACATGGACCCCGAAGGCTCAGAGAAGGTTGGGGGAGGGGACCCACTGAAACAGCTGTTGGGAGACAGATGGTAGTCTCCCGTCAAGGCCATCCAGCGTGTTCTTTAACGTGCACAGGGTATGGCTCTCCCGCACACGGGGCCATGGCTTAACGTCCCGTCCGACGGACGGCTGCCTTTCCAAGCCCATCGGTGTCCCCTACTGACAGTGGGCAGGGCGGGGAATTTTGCGGAGATAAATCTCAACGCTGACCCAGCTGGGACTCGAACCTGGGAACTGCAGATTACGAGCCTGGCACACAACCGACTGAGCCACCCCCGCCCCTGGGATTTCTGGTGTCTTCATTATGAAAAAATAAAAATATTTTTAAATGAACAAATCTGTGATGTTGAAAGGCTTTTGAAAAAAAAATGTTTTTTCCCTCAGGTTTTATCACAGTACTTTGCAGTATCATAGTTGCCTATGGATTCATATTTCATTCTTGGTAGTCAGTACCACATATTGGTGCAAGAAAATGATTACTGTGATTAATACACTGTTTTACATAATTATTTATTTTCACTGCTAGTATTTGCACTAAAACTTTTTTCAGAAAATTGGAAATGTTTCAAAATATCTTCATTCAGATCAAAGGTAACTTTTATCATAGGATTACCATGATATGTAAATCTTGGATGAGGAATAGAAAGTTGTTCATCATTATTTTCTTCTTACCATGTATAATATCAACAGATTTTCATTGTCATTATCTAAATCACCTGTATCTTCTGCAAAGTTTGTATTATTTCCATTTCTGATTGGCTGAAATTAATTACATCACAATCACTGTTATTTTTTGTCTTGAATGGTATTGAAGTAATAAAATAAAATAAATACCCCCTCAAGAGCTGCTTGCCACAGAGGTCTGACAGGAGCCTGTCAGTTTATATGCCAAAGTAGAAGGTCTGAGAGGATGGCAGGACCTCAGCAGAAAAACGACACATACATCCATGCCTTACCCAGGGCTCGAACCCAGGTCCCGTAGATTAGTAGCCAAGCGTGCTAACCACTCGGCCACGGGACGGCCATTGAAGTAATAATAAAAGTAGTACGTTTCAAAAGCGATATTCTCTTTTGGAAGGGAACGGAAGGGGAGGGCTGCCAGTTCAGTATGGCCTACTGATCTGGTCATCTATGGCCACTTTTTTCTTTTTTTTCAACCTTACTGAGGAGTGGTCAACTTCACAGGGTCCTGGTGCTGACCATTTATACCTACTAGACTGGACTTGTTTATGGATTTGAGCTTGATTATGGATCCTGGACTTGCTGCACTGGTGGGCCTCTGTTGAGGGAGAGTCTGCCGCTGTGTTTTCTGTTTGCTTCTGGGTTGCCAGCTCTAAGTGAACAGAGGCATGGGATACCTTATATCAGCTGGTGGATAATCCTAATCAGAGGCCATCGCAGGTACCTGAACCTTACTTAGCTAGTTGGGCATCGTCAAGCCTAAACTGGAGTAATGTGTCTCAGGCAGGCCATGTGGCTCTTGAAAAAGTCCACTTGAAAAGGTGGTGCCTGAAGTTCCTACCAGCATCGGTGACTTCAGCCTTTAGCAGAGGAGGAACAGGTCTTTGCCCCATGCCTGCGATCAGGGGGCTGTTTGATATTGTTGACCCTACCAATCTCAATAAACCTAATTTCTTTAAAAATCCTACTAATCATTTTCTCTCTGCAGGAACGTGGAACGTGAGGACATTAAAAAATAAAATAAATAAATAAATACCTCCTCAAGCAGCTGCTTGCCACAGAGGTCTGACAGGAGCCTGTCAGTTTATATGCCACAGTAGGAGATCTGAGAGGATGGCAGGACCTCAGCAGAAAAACGACACACACATCCATGCCTATTCCGGGGCTCGAACCCAGGTCCCTTAGATTAGTAGCCAAGCGTGCTAACCACTCGGCCATGGGACACATAGAGATTATTCTCTTGATGTCCTCATGCAGGAATTCCAGCACTATAACCTAGATATTCTAGGCTTGCAAGAGACCAGATGGACAGGTAAAGGTGAGATACTTAATAATAACTTTAAATTTCTCTTTACAGGGAGGGAGGATGGAAAGCATCACCAAGGCGTGGGTCTGCCGCTCAGCAGACATGCTAGTGATGCTCTTCTAGGATATGAGTGCATTAATGAAAGGTTTCTTACAGCAAAATTTCAGACAAGCATTAAAGACTTGAATGTTATCTGCTGTTATGCCCCCACTGAGGATGCCGATGAGGATGAGAAGGATAGGTTTTACGGACAACTTCAGGATATTTTGAATTCTGTCAAGAAAGGAGATATTACCCTTGTTCTAGGTGACTTCAATGCCAAAGTTGGTACTGACTCTGACCTTTGGGGAGGAGTAATAGGCCCTTTTGGTATTGGTAGCTGCAATGGCAATGGGCATCGTCTCCTACAGGTAAGTAAACTCAATGGTTTCAGAATAACTAACACATATTACAAACACCACGACATACATAAATACACATGGGTTTCACCTGATGGGCTGCATAAGAATATGATTGATTATATATTAATTAACAGCAAATGGGCTAGTTCTGTTAGAAATACCAGGGCATATAGGGGAGCTGAAATGGGATCTGACCATTACCTTGTTAAAAGTGTCTTGCAACTTAAACTTAAAAAGTGTTGTGCTAGGGTTAAAAAATTTACCTTTAATACTGAAGCTCTGAAAGACCCAGTTATAGCTAAAGCTTACCATGATAGGTTACTTAGTCATTATGACAGTCATGGTTTACTTAATACTGAAGTTGAGGAAGAATGGGGCCATTTTAAACAGGAAACTTTTTTTTGAAACTAACAGTACTCTTTTAGGGAAAAAGGAGCAGAGGAGGCAGAATTATTTAAGTGATAAGGCACTTGAGCTTATTTCAGAAAGAAGGAACTGCAGGAATGTCCTTAATCAGTACCCTACTAGTCCGAATAGAAAGCATTACAAAGAACTTAATAAACGTGTAAAGGATCAGTTAGCTACTGATAAGAATCTTTGGCTTGATGGCCTTGCTGACAAAGCTGAGGAAGCAGTTAGACAGCACAACAGCAGAGAGCTGTACCAGATAGTTAATGTTTTGTGTGGTAGAAAACGAACAGGTATACAGTGATTGAAGGATAAACAAGGCAAGGTTATAGAAGGTAAGGATTCTGTCATGGCTAGGTGGGCTGAGCATTTCAGTGATGTTCTAAACAATGTGGTTAGTTCTACTCCCATTGTTTGCAATGATGATAGATGCATTGTTGGCTTTAATGTTAGCCCTATAACACAATCTGAAGTTAGTTTGGCTATTTCTAAACTCAAACTTCATAAATCCCCAGGGGTGGATGAAATTACTACGGAAATGCTTAGAGCTGGGAATGTTTCAGTTACCATTTGGAGGACTGAAATTTTGAATAACTTTTATGATAAAGGCATGGTTCCTAAAGATATTACCAGAGCTATTATTATCCCTATTTTCAAAAAAGGTGATCGCAGTTCTTGTGATAACTATAGGGGTATCAGCCTACTCTCCGTTCCAGGTAAAGTTCTTTCCATTATTGTGCTTAATAGAATTAAGAATCTGGTTGACAGGCAATTGCGTGATGAGCAATGTGGATTCAGAAGTGGTAGGGGATGTGTAGATCAGATATTTTCACTTAGGCAGATTCTTGAGAAATGTTTAGAGTTTCAGAAACCTTTGGTTGCTAGCTTTGTTGATTTCAAAAAGGCTTTCGACTCTGTTGATCGTCATAATTTGTGGTTGATTGTGAGATCATATGGTATACCATACAAGTTAGTTAACATAATGAAAGCTCTCTATAATAACACTGAGTCATGTGTGAGGGTTGGTAAGTCTTGTAGCAATTGGTTTAGCATTACTTCTGGTGTTCGACAAGGGTGCATTTTGTCTCCTTTTCTCTTTAGTTTGGTTGTTGATTATGTTATGTGAAATTCACTTCAATGGAAAGCTTTTGGCCTTAAATGGGCTGGAGATACGAAAATTTCTCATTTAGATTATGCTGATGATTTAGCCCTTTTGGCAAATGATGTTGATGAGATGAACTCTTTCATTCGAACTGTTGATGAGACTGGTAGTACAGTAGGTTTGGTTATAAACAGAGAGAAAACTAAAGTGATGAAAATTGGTCAGGCAGGTTGTGATTCAGTTAATCTGAATGGTTGCAGTCTTGAGCAGGTGTCACAGTTTAATTACCTTGGGAGCTGCGTAACTGATACTGGTGATGTGCGCCATGAGATTAACAGATGAATAGGTATAGCTGCCGGGACTTTTAAGAATCTATGGAGATTGTGGAGAAATAGGCGTATACACCTAAAGACTAAAATTAGACTGTATAATAGTTTGGTTCTTTCTAGGGTTAGTTATGGTAGTGAAACTTGGATGCTATGTAAACAAGATAACAGGAAACTAGATGCTTACTCAGTATCTTGGGTATTGGGTGGTTTAACTTTGTAACTAATGATGAGGTTAGGCAAAGGAGTCTGCAACCTACTTTAAGCAGCATATTGTGCAGAGAGAGACTCCGCTGGTTTGGCCATGTTGCCCGTATGGATAATTATAGATTGGCGAATAGGGTTATGAACAGTGTGCCTAAAGGCCTCAGAAAGAAGGGGAGACCCAGGATGCGGTGGGCAGACAATGTCAAATAGGACCTTGTTAGAATTGGTGTGCATTGGCCAGATGCAGCAGATGTATCTCAGGACAGATATGCTTGGAGAATTAAACTGCGCGGTCTGGTTGGACCTCCGTAGCCAATGGCTGCTTGATGATGATGATGATGATGATGATGATGATGATGATGATGATGATGATGATGATGATGATGATGATGATGATGATGATGATGATGATGATGATGGCATCAAATATTAAACCCAACTATCACAACAATGGATATGTCATTACCATTTTCAAACACCGTGAATATGACCATTTATTGGGAGGATCAAATATATTTGTATGAAATTGCTGTGTAGTTCTAAAATACATGCAACTTCAGATAAGTGTAACAAATTTGTTCTGGTAGATATTTACCACCTGAGTTAACTTGGTCAAATCATGAAAGCAGGTAATAGCACAGTTCATGACACCTGATGGTGATAATATGCATTAAAATTATTTGTTATAATGAAGAGCTAAAGCACATTTTTGTCAATGAAATATGTATAATTAAAGCAATAACAATTTTTGAAAAGTTTTTTGATTATTTTTTTATGTATATTGAATAACATATACCAAAATGTAATATTTATTTTATAGTTAAGCCAGCTAGGATCAGTTTTCAGTAAATTGTTTCTGAAAGAGAGGGAAAGCATTACAACAGCAAATGAAAGCAATCCTGTAGTAACACCCGTTCTTACAAGCCAGATAAATCTGATGCCTTTCCCACAGCAGCCACCATTGACTCCAACATCCCCTGGTGATGGTCGTTTACGGGGAATTCTCAAGAAGACAAGTACTCCTTCCACCCCACCTGTTGGTATTGCTGCTGACAGATCAGAAAGCAATGGGGCAGCAACAAGCTCAGTATTCTTTCCTGTGCACCCAACAGATAATACTAACAGGTAGCAGAGAATACATTTTGCTAGGTTCACCAGGATTGGGAAAGAGCAATTAAAGCCATGAAGCTTTAGTAAAATGAAGACTCAACCATTTAAGTTTACATTTGTCACATTTACCTGAATCATCATGTTAGGAGATAAGATTGTTCACAGTAGAAAAAGAAAATGAAAATTGCATATGCTGTTCTATGTGACCATCTTTATATTACACATTCATTCTTTCATTATACCTAAAAAAGCTACAATATACTAATCAACAGTGTGCATACAATGGAAAAGTATTTGTGTCTGTTATAAAGTAGATAGTACAAAAAATTAGAAGTAAAATCTCCAAAATAACAGAAACCAGCCAGAAAGTAAATGATATTGTCTACCTACTGGCCAACTTTGATATATCTGATTAATAATGAAAAATTTGGCTGTGATGTTAATAGAATAATTATAATAAGTGGTTGTGTCCAATATCAAATTGGTATTTCTTGCTATCCTTGACAATTACATATTTTTCTGCCACTTGAACTCTGCTACTCTTACTGCTCTGATTTTTACTACACTGGGAATATGTTTAATTTTGACTAGCTCTGTGTTTCTAGAATCTGCATGTTTATATGCATGAATTACATATATGCTGCATGTTTTTATACTTTAATTTGTACCTCTGTTGCATATTCAGTCTTATTTTGTACTGAACTTTTTTCTGCTGACTCAGACTAACTTCTATATTACACTGTAAAAATTTGTGTAATAGCACATCTGGTGGAGTATAGTTGTTACAGGTAATTTTTGAGATCATTAAGAGCAACATTGATTATTTAGAAATAAAGTGTATAGTCTCAATACATACTCTTCAGATGTTACAATGATATCTCTTCCATCTTCTGATCACTATTGGAAGTCATAAGCAATGATTACATATTGGTACTGTCACATCAGTAATTCTTTTTAAACAGATTGATTTGGAAGGAACAGCTTATTTCAACTTCTTAGAGTATTAACAATAATAATAGTCAATTTACCAGTCACAATATACTTTGCAAGGCAGAGGATAATAATGCTTTCCAATCAAGAAGAGTCTAGATGTATCTAATAACTGACTCTCAAGTCAGTTATTAATACAGAGGATAAATTTAAAATTTAATCTATGGTGACACATATAGATATAATTGAGCAGTGATTGAAAGCTCAAAAATTTAATAGGCCACAACAGTAAGCAGTTGCATACAGGTTACAAATACATGTCAATTGTTATATATCAGCAAATAGTACTATACATTATTCAATAAAAGTAGATATCTAGCATTGTAGATGTTAAAGGCAGTCCAAATAGTAGAATAATACAAACTGTCTATTTGTGCAACAGCCAATTCAGTCATCGAATTTAACTCATAATATGCTGGTATGGATCTGGTAATGATGTCATGTACATTATCAGTCCATTCCGTTGAGGTATTCCTGTAATGCAAGAGATTTTGTAGCAGCATAAAAAATGTAAGAACCAGAAGAGGACATAAGTGCTTCTTTTTTAATGCTGAATATAGGTGGTATCAAGTCTGGGAGATTAATGTATAGGTGAAAACATAGTCCATATTTGTTGTTACTTAATCATCTGCAAAAGCATTAGAACCAATAATGGTGGTATTATATTACAAAAATATATCACAGAAAGATGAGGATTTTTTACATGTGCAACTTGGGCTATTAAAGTGTAAAACATGGAAAGCTTTAAAAGATTGAGGTTCCAAGGGACTGAGCGTTTCAGAGTGCATTAGTATATGCCTTCTCACTTGACCATAAGGTCATTTTTTAACTAGTGCTTATACTGGCCCCACCTATTCAGAAACTCATGAGCCACCACTGTACTGTTGGTATCAGTATTTGCTATTAAGTCATATAGGTTATTTTCAAGAGAATTTCAAAAGATCAAGAAAAAGTTTAATGGCAAGAGTTTAGTTTCAAAACATTAAAAGAAGGGAAAAAAACAACCAAAATGCTTGGGTATAAAAAAAGTCGTAGAAGTGTAATAGTTTTATTTTTTTCCAAATTTATTGAATATATAAATCATCAGGTTCATATCAGTTATCGAATTTAGTTCCTGAACTTTCAGGATTCATTAAAAAAACTTTTAAAATGGTCAATTTCTATGGGGGGGGGGAAACAAACTCATAGAGCATATTGGGAACTATAGTTCCCAATGGATATGAGACTGCACTTGGCTATGAGACCTATAATGTCTTCTAGCACTTTAAGGATTAATAGAAAATTGAAGAAAAATCATCAAAATATGGTTAATCTGTTTATTTCAGGTTTTTATTTTCTTCATATTACAGTTCAAAATCTGCAACTTCTTGAAAATTATTATACTATTCAATAGTAAGCATATTATCTTTCACATAAAAAGTTGTGCTTTAATATATTAAATATTAGTGCCAAAAAAATTCGAAAACATAAAATATGAAAAAACTTAAAATCCAGGCATATTTTAAAAAACATTAAAAAAATCAGACTTTTGCAAGTGAAACACAAAACTTGAGTAAATAAAAAAGTGGAAAAAAACCTGGTCATAATTTTAGTTTAACATTTTTTTAGGTCTTTTAATATTTCAATAGCTTCATTTTCAGTTCTGCAGCATTATGAAAGAACTACTGAATTTTAACAAAGTATTCTGCTAAGTAAAAGTTAAATTGAATTTGTTATTCCCCTTTTTCCACAGAAATAATAATTTCACTAGTTTTCTTTTAAATTGTAATGTTTATGACACTGAATTATTATAAAAAAATCTATTTGTGGAAGATGTCAAAAGTGATGAAGCAGGAAAATATGGTATGTTTAGGTTTAAAAAAAATAGAAAACTGATACAAACACCACTATAAAAGTGACATTTGGTTGCTTAACTGTATCACAAAAATGGTTGTGACTACATATCTGTCCAAATTATTATTTTACAGTTGATGCAAGTTCTTTTATATGTCTTTCAGGTGCAAATTTTAGAGTTGCTGTTTTCAAATGTTGCATAAGATGTAAACATCGTCACTTCATCTAGTAGATAAATGCAATACATTTAGTACATGTGTGATAAGTTTCACTTTGTCTTGAAAGATCGTTAGACCTGTATTTTTTCTGCTCCTTATGGGTGAACTTCTGATGGATACATTTTTGGCTGGGAATGTTTGTGCTAACAGATGTTTGTAGTTTTGTACACGTACGAGAGGTTATCCAAAACTTATCAGACTTTGAAGATAAAAACAAACTGGATGATCTCCTAATGTTTGCCACCATCTTCAAAGTAGTTTTCCTTAAACATGTATACACTGGTTTCCAGCTCTTCAAACAAGTCACATAGATCTTTTGGAGTAGTGCTTAGTCCTTTCATCACATTTTCTTTAATTGAATTAGTTAAAACATTAGGAGATGAGCTCATCCATTTCCATTTTATCTTCATAGTCTGATAAATTTTGGAATACCCCTTGTATAATGTCTTATAACTATATATATATATGTAGAACACGATAGATATCTATTATCACAAATGATCCCCAAAGGTGAAAAATGCATATTTACAGGATGTGCTAATTGTATCATATTTATATACTGGATGAAGTGATAAGTATATAATGATCGCAATTTGGGCTGATATCTCATCACAACCATTCTCATGATAAAGTTAACCAGATGTCACTTATACTATGTTTATATTTTATAATAATTCAACTTTATAAAGATTGTGATTAAATAAAAATCTAGATAAATTATTATTTCCACAAAAAAAGGTGAATAATAAAATTCGATTTGACATTTCTTAGCAGAACATTTTGTTAAATTCAATACAGTTCATGAGTAAAACAATTGAAATATTCAATAACCTTAAAAAATTGTTAAACCAAAATGCATAAATAATTTCATATGATAATTATTTAACTCAAGTCTTGTCTTTCATTTGCAAAAGTTTGTTTTTGGAATATGCTTTTTTTTAATGATTTTTAATATAAGGCATTATTTTAATTTTTCGGTATTTTTTTTTACTTTTTGAAGGGGCACTAATATTTAATATATTAAACCACAACTTTTTATATGAAGAGATGACAACATTTACTATCATACAGTATAATTGTTTTCAAGATGTTGCAAATTTGAACTGTAATGTCAACTAGAGATAAAAAATATTCACTTTTTAACCTTATTTTGCATTAATTTTTTGTTAATGGTAAAAGAACCAAATAACTTTCAGATGTATGTGGTGTATGATCTCTTAAATAAAAAATGAATGAAAAATTTTTAATAAATAGTTTTTGAAATATTAAAATACATGACATTTTTGACCAATTATTTTCTACTGGCCATTTTTAAGTGGCATAACTTTTGAAAAAAGAGATTTTTGATCAAAAGCAGTGTCACTCCAATTTTCTTGTGGAGAATACTCTTACATGTATTTTTTCCATAAAATCTCTAAGGGTCACCTGACACCCTCTGCCTGATTTGAAATGAAATGGCTCAAATATCAAAATTCTAGTGTAAATATGTTATTTACAATATTTGTTTAATGTTTTACTATTTTTCATATTTTTTCCTCTAATGGTAAAAATTCAAACTACTGTGAATATTTGGAAAATGCTAAATTATCACACATTACCAATATTTCCTCACACAACATATACATCAGTTCATAAATTTAAACAAATTGCAATATCTGAAAAAGTTTTTCCTCGAATGGAGGATGGTTGGAAACCCTAAGCCTGATGCCTAATTACTGAAGTTACCAGGATACTTTTTTAATGACAACCTTAGTACTTCAGAGTACTAAGCAAGTCAGTTATTGGATATATCTGCACTCTTCTTGAATGGAAAACAACGTCCTCTGCACTGCAAAGTTTGCTGTGACAGATAAATTTACTTTTATCATTGTCATACTGCTTGATTATGTAGAGACTACCACACAGACAGAAGGATTTTTATTGTAATGATTAGTCTTTCCTTCCCATTAATTGTGTGAAGCAGTCTTTCTACACCATATGAGATATTAAACAAAATTTTACAGTGTATAATAGAGCTTTTAGTGAATTTTTAGCCTTTTAAACTGGTTTCAATTAAGGTTTTATTTATTGGCCAATTCTACTCATTATTACATTCATACTGCTTTAAGTTATGTAACAACACTAACTTTTTATTCTTATTAGTTTTCACAATAATTTAATATTAAATCTCATATACACATTCTCATTTTATATCTCTGAAATTTTTCAAAAATATTGTCAGAGAGGGTAGAAAAAAATACTTTCAATACACTGTAATCAATTACCGGAATCATATAAATTGAAATTTTATACCCTCAGCATTGGTGAAAAATATATAAGTTTTTTTATATGTGTTAAAAATTGTTTTTAAACATCAAGGGAAGTGATTTGTCAGTAGTTGAATCGATGATACTGTGTCTCTACCACTGATCATAAGATTTTTTCATCGTGTATCTTTACTAATAATTTTAATTAATAATTACTAATGGTGAAACTTGTTGAACATAGTGATAAATTTAAATTATACCGAATGAGTAGCAATGCCAATTGAGCAAAATTATTCACTACTTCAAGAACTGATGGGATCTTTATTTTTAGGAAATTAACATCATAGAAATATCTCAAATTCCATCATCAACTAATACTGCTGCTGCTGTTATATTAGCAATAGTTGTGCATTATGTAAAGTAATTCAAAATGTATATTTTTTTATCAGTACTTTTTTAGTAACTAATATTAAAATATTATTTTTTCTCTCATACACAGGAGGTTTCATAAATGGTAGTACAATCCAAAAGGATAGATTCACTGATGAAAAATAAGTCAAAAATATCTTGGCTGCAATTTTATCTCATTACTTTCAGAATATTGTCACACCAATGAAGACAAAACAAATTTATTATAAGGCATTGAAGTATATTTAATACAGAAACAACTGAGTGAATCAACAAGTATGGAGATTTACAGTGTTTGATATATAAGTGTTCAGTAATAAATTATCAAAGAAAAGTCCCAGTCAGGACAACCAATTTTTTCGAACTCAATTTTTCATATGCAAGTGTTGTTTAGTGCACTTACACAGTTCAACACGTTGAATAAAAAGAAGTGTCAGTGTGGCAGGAACAGTTTTCACAGATTCTAAAGGGCGAGGGGTGTCTCGGTAGCATGCTAGGCTCGTAAAATGTAGTTCCCAGGTTCGAGTCCCATCTGGGTCAATGTTGAGATTTATCTCTGCAAATTACCTTGCCCTGCCCATGGTCAGTAGGGGACACCAATGGGCTTGGAAAGGCCGCCATCCGTCGGATGGGACATTAAGCTGTGGCCTCGTGTACAGGAGAGCTATACCATGTGCACATTAAAAAACACACTGGATGGCCTTGATGGGAGGCTACCATCTATCTCCCAACAGCTGTTCCAGTGAGTCCCTGCTCCCAACCTTCTCTGAGCCTTCGGGGTCCATGTGACCTGGCCATTTAGCCCATGGTGTGCAAAAAAGTGCCACTCAGAGGTAAAACAACCCAACACATTCTAATGCAATTTTTTTTTTTTTTGCAAAATATCATGTCAATGAAATGTTTGGCATACGCTTCCTACTTCATGTGGTGTCAAAATTACAGAGAACTAAGGTGACTTGGATGGTTGCATAACTGGTTCACTACATCCCATCCAGCTATTTCAATGAGTTGCAGTGAGGTACTCCTGAACATTCTCATAGTGTGAGGGTGCAGTATCATGTTAAAACCATGACCTCTGATGGATATTGAGGGTAATGTCCAATAGTGAACATAGGTCATCTTAGAGGGTTGGATTGGGTTGTTTTTACCTCTGAACAGCACTTTTTTTTCGCACATAATGGGTTAAATGGCCAGGCCACAAGGTCTCAGAGAAGGTTGGAGGGAGGGGACCTACTGGACAGCTGTTAGGAGACAGATGGTAGCCTCTGGTCAACAATCCAGTATGTTCTTTAAATGCACAAGGTATGGCTCGCCTGCACACAGGGCCACGACTTAGCATCCCATCTGATGTACTGCCTCCTTTCCAGGCCCATCAGTGTCTCCTACTGACTGAGTGCAGGGCAGGGAGCTTTGCAGAGATAAACTGCAATGCTGGCCCAGGCAAGACTCGAACCTGGGAACTGCAGATTATGAGCCTGTTATGCTATTGACTGAGCCACCCCCTGCCTCCATGTTTAAAGGAAAGCTAAGTAGGAACATACTATGAATTGTTGCAGAAAAATGGATGATATAGTCTCTCGCAATCCACACCAAAAATTTGCTGTCAGCATTTTTTGGTAATGGGTAAATTATGTGGAAATTAGCATGAGATCAAAAATTCAAGTTGTGCACATTAACCATTCCAACTATTGTGAAATCGCCCTTGTCTGACCACAAAAATTTTTTAATGACACTTGAATGTGCATGCTTTCAAAGAAGACAATGACACAATTCCAACATATTTTAGGGGCGGGGGTGGCTCAGTCGATAGTGCGCCAGGCTCGTAATCTGTAGTTCTCAGGTTCGAGTCCCAGCTGGGTCAGCGTTGAGATTTATCTCCGCAAAATTCTCCGCCCTGCCCACGGTCAGTAGGGGACACCGATGGGCTTGGAAAGGCCGCCGTCCGTCGGATGGAACGTTAAGCCGTGGCCCCGTGTGCAGGAGAGCCATACCCTGTGCACGTTAAAGAACACGCTGGATGGCCTTGACGGGAGGCTACCATCTGTCTCCCAACAGCTGTTCCAGTGGGTCCCCTCCCCCAACCTTCTCTGAGCCTACGGGGTTCATGTGACCTGGCCATTTAGCCCATGGTGTGCAAAAAAGTGCCACTCAGAGGTAAAACAACAACCCAACCCAACATATTTTATCTTGTAGGTGTAAATACCACACACTGAAAATTACAAAGGATTGGTTTTTGGTTGTCATGATGTATAATTCTCCACTCTATAGAATGTTTCAGCCTAATGTTTCTTGCAACATCCCAAGTGCAGGCAGCTCGCTTATTGTAGGCATTATGTACCCTTTCAGGGTAAGTATGGTGATAGAACAACTGCAATCAATGGATGACAACCAAAAACTCCTGTTCCCCCTCCCTCTGTAACTCAGCCCTTGCTCACATATTACTCTGCTTTGACACTGATTAGTATGTATGCCACTATACAGACATGCAATATCTCTTTCATTATAGCTATACACTCGTAAAGCAAGCATCAGTTCACCACGCCTGTCTTTAGTACAAAATATGGCATACTACATATTTTGCTTCTATGCTGGTACTTTACTTCATGGTATTTATATACATAAGTTGGCCACCAGAAAGGCACATACACAAATCATTTGTGCTTTGATTCATTGTTTTATGTGTACATGTGTGATAATGAGCAGTCATGAAGTGGAATTTAGGACAGGTTTATGTTCAAGATGAAAAATTCCACGATGATGAAAAATGCGTCTTAGAGTGGGGGATGGTAAATAATATGCTACATTTATCATTAACTCGACTTAAAATTGCCTACTTCCAAGGTATACTTCTATTTATGAAACATTCCACGTATGTGTGTGTGTTAATCATTTACATTATAGAGAATCATTCTATGAAAATTCTAAAATCTACTGAAAGCTTTTTAACTGGGTACCAATTTTTTAAAAATTTATATGTTCAGCTAAATATTGGACAGTATCATAAAGTTTTGGTGTTTAGATAAAGGTAATAAACAGAAAGTACAAATCACAAATGAAATTTTATTTAATTTTGTTTTAGTTCAAAATTAGTTTTTATTTCAAGGAAATAAAATATAGTAAAATCTTAATGCACATGGTCTATTTATATTCACATAACATCCAAAAGCTCTTGATTTAAGGAATTGCAAAATGTATGAACGCAAAATAACATTTTAAAAAATGAGTAAGGAGATTGCTTTTACTATTTTAAAGGTTAAATAGTTAATTATTGGGATAAAATCAGTTTGATAATTATAATATATGTTGATTTTTTAAACAATGTTGATAGTTTTGCTAGATACATATGAATGTATTAGTGGTAATATAAAGTGAACTAGCACAAAGCAGCAAATATTGGGATGTTGATTATTGAAAGAGAACTGCTACAAGCTACCAAATATGTTTTTTTTTACTGATGTTTTACAGGTTGAATGTGGATTGTATATAGACATTACCTGTTCAAGTTTACAGTACTAATTTAATGATTATTCATGTAGATATTTCCAAGTATATTTGTTACAGCCATGTATTTTACTGTTTATATGTATGAGGATAGTTCATTGTTAATAGTAACCCACTATCACACTAATTTTGTTTTGTTTTATTTATTGACAAGTTCGATGTTTGCTGTCTGATTAAAGATATTCATAATTGTGATCATAAATACTTAAAATAATCTGACCAATTAGCTTTTAATTGCCTCATCAGTCATCCAATCGGTTTATATTTGAGCAAATCGTTCAATGTTGGACAGCTATAGAAATGTAATTATATGAGTATCATTGTTTTAATATTCATTCTTCATAGAGCCTAAAATTTTTTCTTAAAGGTATAATTTTAGAAATAATGATAGTTTAAATATTTTTGCATCATTTGTTCACTTGCTTTGTTTGATACATGAGTATGTTTCTTAAAAGAAACCTTTGGCCTATTTAAAATTTGCATTATAGAATGTTAATGATTTTCAGTTTCCATTTAAATTGTTAGTTATCTGTTCTACTTATACAGAAAAGTGATGATGTAGGGTTTAAAAAATACATAACTTTCAATGATCAATAACTTAGAAGTTTTTTTTTTACAGTGTCTTGAAATTATAGTTTAAGACACCAAACTAGTTTTGCTGGTGACATAATTATATATTTAATAAAAATTGCATTTAAATGCCAAAGAAAACTTCTGCAAAACTTCAAAAAACTTCTGCAGCAGAACTATTTTAAGTAGTTGTCACAGCATATTTAAAATATGCAATAAAATGTAAATATGTACTTTCCTGTATTCCATACTGTAATATGATCTAATTAAGATTTTTTTATGTATTCAACAACTTTGAAGTAAGGACTATATTTTTGCTTCTTGGATATAAAAGATAATATTTAAATGAGTATTTCTAAAGCATATTAAAATTATTACAATATAGAAAAATAAATTTGGAAAAGTTTAATATACACTCAAACATAAAACTTAAGCCTATAACTCCATTATTATATCAATGAAGAGCTAACTTCAAACTTCTGTTACTTCTATATAAGATTTTTATGGTAATTTGTGACTGAAGATAAAGATATCAATAAAATCAGTTACAATCTTGAGTTTCAACACTGTTTGTTTCGTATTTAAAGAGATGGAAGTTTTGGATTAGTGCTATATTTAGGAACTTGCAATGGTGTGGTTTTTGAGGACTAACATTGAAAAATATGTGTTATTAAAGCACCCAAGAGAGGATTATAACCACTATCCCCTCTTCCCTGGGTATGCTACTGGTTGGATATTTAACAACAGCAGGCAGAGGTAGTCATAATAATTTACCTCAAAAATTGAAATAATGTAATATTTTAAAAGTTTGTAATTCTTTCAATATTTGTCACTTTTTATAAATTTCTTAGCAATAAAAATTGAGGTTGAGATAGATTTTGATTTATCTACAGTCACATTTTAAGAGCTTATTTTAGAAGACTTTAGCTTCTCATTGACATAATGTGGAATTGTAACTTTTGCATACCAGTGTATTAAAAATAAGGGGAAATTTATAACAGTTTCAGTAAATTGAGTTTCAATGATGATTTAACAAATGATGGGTCATGTAATATACTATTAAAATTTAAAAAAAAACTATGTGCTGGCTGCTTCTGAATGGCTCTTAAAGTTTAAAAAGAATTTTTCAGCGTCAATTGTAAGAACAAAATAAAACATGAGGTGTTATTTTGAATATGTTAAAGTACTAGTTTTTCCTATGCATTATAATCATGCTTTTGGCTTTTGTCATTATTTATACAGCTTAAGATAAAAGCCTCCATTCACAATGTTTTCCTTATGTACTTTAATATACTGAAACATAATAACCTGAATGTAAGCTAAATTTATAATGTACAACTAATTTTAAAAAAAATCAGCTTGAAGTATTTTTTCAAAACTGGACCAATGTTACAATTTTAGTGTTCTGAACTGGGACACTAATGAAAAAAAAACATCATTTTTAACTTCTGAAATATTTATATATGTTGGATTTCCTAATGTTGCAAATGATTTATAATATTGCATATATTTAATATATGCAGTAATAAAAACAACATAGAAACGTTACATAAATATTATTGTTATTTACACAAACTGATAAAAACTATGTTAGGTATGCTGTTTGTATAATAGTTATTATTTAATTTAGTTAGTTCCAGATAAAAATTGCTAAAATGAATAAATTGGTTCCATTTTTGATTTTTATAATTGCAAATATAGAAAGAGAATTCATAATTTCAGAACATTCACTTCAGTTTTTCCTCAACTGGTAGAGACTGGCATAAGAAATCCAGGATATATTAGTAATTGTAATTAATACAAGCTGTTGGCCAAAAAAATATTCACACTCATCAAGCAAGCACAGAGATCTATCAAAGTGAAGGACTTTCAGCAGGATCTAAGGCTGTATTAAATTTGCATTCACTTACTATTTCTATTAATTCATATCTAAATAAATCAACCTTCCACAGTTTTATGTAACAAAATTATATAGTCCTACATAGCAAAATTAATAGAATGAAAGGACTAGCGTAGGCATACCCAGGATTTGATTTCAGGGAGGCTCCAAGAAGCTTCAGGGGGGGGGGGGGGTGTCTGAGAAAAAGACTTGAGTAGGATTTCCCAATGACTAAAATATTCCACCAAACAGGAAAGGGTAAAATTATATTCTATATGGGATGAGATTTTATTGGGGCTTTTTAATCTTGGATATAAAATATGGGCTAAAATAAAATTATACAAAGACAACTGTTTTGGATTTCTAAGTAGATAGACAAGTTTCAGATGTAGTATAAGATGATGACAGGACCACCCCAGCCCCCTGAATACATCCCTGAATCAACATAAGGATTTTGATTGCAATCCATTGCAAAAAGAAATTGTTTCATGGACTTATATTCTTGTAAGTGTAGAATACTGTATAAAACAGTTCAGTTGTGGTTATATTCTTTGCATCTATGTAATAAGTTGGCAATTATTGTAGTTCAGATTATATTTTACATTACTGCAAAAGTCGCATGTTACTATTAGTAAGAGCTCACATATATGCATTATCAGCAAGTTTCCTCCAGTCACATTGTTAGGGAAATCAAAAGAGCCTTTATATTTATCAAAGAATAAAGAATATGATAAAAGTAATGGATATTAATGTTGATTCAAGACTGGTATGTAGAATTGTTTTATTTCTCATTCATTATTGCCGTTGCGTGTATTTCAAGGTAAGTCGTCAATTGTAAGAGCAAAGTAAAACATGTGGAAGGTGTTATTTTGGGTATGTTAAAGTACTAGTTATTTTTGATATCAAAATGGCCTTTTTTAACAACAAATACTCAAAAGATTTTTTCTTATTTGTACAACTTTATTTAATCTCTTACCACATATTTATTTTTTATTCATGGTAAGTATGACAGAAATACATTTAATCTTATGATTTATTTGCTTGCATTATTTCATCCCGTGATCCTCATAGATCTTCTATCATCTTGTGTAAACTGACGGGCTCCTGTCAGACCTCTGTGGCAAGCAGCTGCTTGAGGGGTGTATTTATTTATATATATTAATCAGGCTTGAGTATAGAAAAAAAAAGTGTTTCTTGCCCTCTTCCCTCCTTTTCCCTTTTTTTTTTTTCTAAATTCAGGCATGATAATGCAAGCAAATAAATCACGAAGGTTAATGTATTTCTATACCAGTCAAAAGACTATTTTTCCATTGCAGTATAACATTTTCTCCTCCGTTTTATAGGTCTCTAAAAGATTTTTTGAAAAATGAATGAGTAATAATGTAATTTAATATTTTTTGACTCTATTATACTTACTAGCATTGTCAGGGGGGTATTTTCCTTGCCACTCATCCCAGATCCAGCCCTGTATATTATCTATTTGTAGACAGTTCATCATTGCTTTGTTCTAATATTGCTGTTAATACTCAACAAAAAGTACAAATGCTTTTATCACTGTAAAACCAATTAAAGAATTAAAATTGCAGCTTAACATTCTTAATTATGCAAGTTAATTTCTCTATATTCAGAATTAGAATACTAAAATAACTTGCACTTTTATTGATCTGCAAATGCCAAAGGAAGATGATCTACACCAGTGATTCCCAACCTTTTCTGGACCATCGCCCTCCTTAGAAAAGAACAAAAATTTCAACGCCCCCCTAGTCCATAATAGTTAATTTTATATGAAATATTAAAATATTGTTGCATGTTATCTGTACCTAATTTATCTGTTTATTTATCTATTAAAAATCATAAAGCAGAAATTAATAAAACGACAACCAAATGTACAATAAAATTGTTTATTAAAATTTTAAAAATAAACACAAAATTAATAAGATGGTTGAGGCTGGTGGAGTGTTAACAATTTGTTAATGTCGGGTTCCAATTTCGTTAACATCAATCGCAGATCGCCACGTTCAGTGATGTGTAGTCTGTTCCTCTTCTCTGACAGTAAATTAGCTACTGCACTGAATCCACGCTGAGCCATATAGGACGAAGGAAATGCGATTAAAAACTTCTGTACTATTGCCCACAATCCAGGGTAGAGAACTGGTATTGATTTTTGAAGCCAGAACTCTTGGTTTCCATGTTTGAATTTTACTCTGAGTGCTTCGTTAGTCCTGAGTTCTAAGAGTTCCTCTTCCAAATTTGATGATTCTTCAGTATCTGTGTTTGCGAAAGGATCTAAAACCCAACTCGGTATATTCATGTTTAAAATATCTTGGAAACGCTCCGTAAAATCAACATGAAGAACTTCCAACTGTTGGCAGTAAGTAAACCTTCCGGTTTTGCAGAGACTGCTGATAATGTGGGAAAGTGGTTGTATTCACCTCTACCTAGATTTCGTTTGAATAGAAGTTTTCCCGCAAAAGCAGCTATGACGTTTTTTGTTTTAATTAAATTCAACTCATCACCTTGCAATTGTAAATTAACTTGATTAAATATTTTAAACAGGTCTGTCAAATAAGCGATGTCATTTTTTTGACGTAATCAGGTTTTCGCTCAATTTTTCGTCTCTGTCTTCAAGAAAGTCCAGTACTGAGTCAAATAGATTGAAAAAACGATTCAGACAAACACCTTTAGAGAGCCAACGTACTTCTGTGTGCAGCAGCAAGCGATTGTAATCTTCATCATTTTCATTACAAAGCTTACCAAATAATCGGTCATTCAATGAATTGCTTCTAATCTTATTGATTGCTTTAATAACGTAATGCAGACGTTCATTCAAATTTTTTGCAACCAAATGCTGACGATGAATAATACAATGTACAGCGAGTACATTGGTACTGCTTGTTTCAAATGCGCTATGAAACCCTTATGACGCCCTGTCATTGCTGGAGCACCATCAGTAGCAGCAGACAAAATATTGCAAATAGGAATTCCTTTCTCTTGAAAAAAACTTTTGCATGGTATTAAATATAGATTCTCCCTTTGTATCAGATTCCAAATTTTTAGCAAATAATAACTCTTCTTGAATTTTTTCTTCTTTTATAAATCGTACGTATGATAAGAGTAAGAGCTTCGTTATTTGGTAGAGTTGATTCATCGAGTTGAATGGAAAATTTGCAAGTCTTTAAGTAATCGCATAATGATATTTAAACGTCTTTTGCCATTTCATCTATTCTTCTTTGCACTGAATTATTACTGAGAGGAATTTTTTGATGATATCTGACGGTGTCTTATGATGATGAACAGTTTTTAATATCTCTTTGACTGCCGGCAAAATTAATTCCTCGCCAATTGTGTGTGGTTTTCCTGCTTTTGCGATTAACAATGAAAAGTTATATGAGGCTCGTAGTCCATCATCATCTTGTTTAGAAGACGACGCAAAAGGTTTGACATAGTTGGCTGTTTTAAATATTGCTCCTGCCATCCTCTCAGATCTCCTACTGTGGCATATAAACTGACAGGCTCCTGTCAGACCTCTGTGGCAAGCAACTGTTTAAGGGGGTATTTATTTTTCATTTTTTTTTTCCAGTTCTTGAAAATAGGATAAATCTTTGTTCTTCTTATCAGCATGCATTTTATTTAAATGCTCTTGTAGCCTAGAAGGTTTCATAGCTTCATTTGAAAAAACTTTTCGGCAAATTAAACACATAGGTAATGATTGGTTTGTAGGAGAGTACGTAAATCCATATTTCAAATACTCAATACTGTACTGCCGGCATTTCTTTTTAGATGTAGATTCAGACATTTTCAAATACAAATTAACTTCTCAACAGATTTATAGATAGTTATAAAAATAATGTTTAATGACTTTAACACTTATCACTCACGACTATTTATCACGGCGAAGCACATAAAAATAAAACATTCCTAGAGCTATCGCTTTTATAGATTTGATTTTGTGCACGCATTAACATGTATGTTTGCGATGCCGGCGCACTTGTTCCGTAAACAAGTCATTTCAAGCTCCCATATTCTTGTCGAAACATGTTAAATTGCATGAACCGCGTGTTTGCCTACCAACTTGCAAGGACTTGTTACCGTCAATCTATTCTAAACTAAAACAAATTAGGTATAGGTATACCTAATGCTAATTTAAAAATGCTTATTAACGCGATAACAATAAGATAATTTACATAGCTCGATAAAATATTTATTCATGAAAACAGGTATTTTCAAAGTATTTTATTATATTAAAAAATAATTATAAAAAAAATATTAAATATAATAAATTTATTATTATTATTGCATCAAGGTTGATTTGCCTATCAGGACGGACACACATGCCCAACATAATAAGCCTGATATAGTAGTGCATGTTAAAGTATTGAATGAGATTACAATTATTGAAGTAGGAATAACATCTCGGGATAACCTGCAGACAGTAGAGGTTGAAAAGAAGTATGATCTGCTGGCTAATGAGTTGAGCCTAATTCACAAGTGTAATGTTAATATTATGCCTTATGTTCTGACGTGGGATGGTATTGTAACTACGTACCATAAAGCATACTCAAAGCGACTTGGAGTGGGAAAACGTATTGAAGCTTATATCCAATCTGTGATCTTGAAGAGAACTTTTGAGAGCATCTCAGTCGACTTCAGACGTACCAGTAGGCAGTAGCAGGGAACTTATTGTTCAAGCTGCAGTTGAAAAGCTGTACATGACGGATGAGGTAGTGGATGACCAGAATCACCAGGAAGACACCACAGAATAGAAGAAATAAAAAGATTGTCACAGAAAATTCCATTAAATTTATTTGACCGCCCCTCTTGACTGCCTCAACGCCCCCATTTGCCTCTGGATCTGCTACCGCCCCCATGGAAGGCTCCAGCGCCCACTAGGGGGCGGTATCGCCCCCATTGGGAATCTATGATCTACACCAAAAAGGGATTTTTAGGAAATTTAACGAACATCTCTAATGTTTTCATTGAGTTTTAATTTTAACTTTCATTATATGCAATCATGGAGAACAAGAAATTTATAATCACTGCTTAAGATAGCATTCATCATCATCATCCTCAAGCAGCCATGGGATACGGAGGTCCAACCAGACCGTGCAGTTTAATTCTCCAAGCATATCTGTCCTGAGCTAGCATTACACATTGGTTTTATGTTTGATCATATATGATAAAACTTTCTTCACAATAAACAACTTCCTTGGTCGCATGCTCCTACACCAGGAAGGGCAAACCATTGGCACGCATAATTGTTTTGCAAGCCGAATTTTTAATTAGTTCTTAAAGAAAAAAAATTGCACTTTTCAAGATATATTTTAAATGTAATTTTTTTTTCTATATGCTGCAACATTATACTGACCGAAACTCTTTTAGGACCAGAAATAACTATAGATTACCTCAGAGACCAAATCCTTTGGCATGATAAGAAAAGTAGATGCTAAGTATACTTAAAATTACATTAATAGATTCATATTTGATCTCAAATTCCTAAAATGTAGAAGAATGCTTTCTTTTCCTCCTTCCAGTAATGGGCAGGAAATTTTTCCTTTTAACTATGGACAAAGTCGTACTTAGTTTCACATCTGAAAAACCATCTAGATTCATTTACTTCAACCATAATAAATTTGCAGTTACAGATTATATCCTACCTCCTACGTGTTCTAAATGTTGCTGATTCAGCCACATTGCTAATATATGCAGAGGCAAACTGACATGCAAAAGATGTGGGATCAGTCATCTGAACAAAAAATGCTCAGCAGAAAAGCCCTGTTGTGTAAACTGCTCTGGCCAACACCCAACTACTTGGTCCAAGTACCTGGAGAGAAAACTAGCCTATAGAGTGATAAAATTAAAATTGAGTGTAACATTTCATGGTTCTCTTGAAGAAATTGGAAGAGGGTAATAGATATCCACAATCAATTTCAGAATATGAATTGTATCAAAGACAAGAAGTATAAACCATATTACCAACAGGGATAACCATAGATGAAAAATAAATAACTATAATAACCCCTATGTCGCAACCGCCCATGTTGCCTTCTCAGATTGAACTTTGACCCCCATGTCGCAACCGACCATATTTTAAGCCCTCCCCCTCTTCATAGACCCCCTGGTTGACCCACCTATATTTTAAGCCCCCCCTTCTCGAATAGTCTCGATTTTTTTTTTTATTTCCCTTGGTTAACCTATATTTTAAGCCCCCCTTCTCGAATAGTCTCGATTTTTTTTATTTCCCTTGGTTAACCTATATTTTAAGCCCTCTCTAAAGACCCCCTGGTTGACTCACCTATATTTTAAGCCCCCCCTTCTCGAATAGTCTTGATTTTTTCTTGTTTTCCCCTGGTTGACCCATCGCAAATCAGTTTTTGTACATTTAATAGTCATCCGACGTCCGTACTATTTTTAGTACGTCTCCTGTATTTAAAAAAAATTCCTTCCGACAGCGTGATTTGATCTCGCTACCTCGGTGTTGATAGCTGGAACGTTATCGCACTCGAATCTTACAGTATTTGCGCTGTAATTTGCTGTTTTGAAACAATTTTTACAACCATCCCACTGCTGGGGATGGTCCCACCTAGTCACATTCTGCATTGTGGGTAAAGTACTGTCCGTTTCAGGCTATTGTGAGATTTTTGTCATAAGCAGATATATGGAATCAGATCTGACTCAGATGATGCTTGCGATTTATCTACTTTGGTCGTATGGTTTATTAGAAAGATACACATAGGGAAGATGTATTAGTGTTTGAACTTTAATTATCTTGTGAGATGTATGAGAGAAAGCAAAGAATACACAATGAGAGTTTTACGAATCTGTGGAGAAACGTGCATCTGAAGATTAAGCTATATATAATGAGTTTATCTCTAAGATTGTATCACAGTGAAACAAACTTGCAATCGGTCTTACATTCTAAATGCTTGTTGCTTGCCGTGCTAAAACGATTCACTGAAATTCCCTCTCGTATGCCTCCCAAAAAGTTACATTGTGGTTTATCAATTATATTTGTCATCTTCAGGTATGAAGGCTGGAGCTGTGTAAACATGACAGGGATCAATTTCATAGTATCTGCCACATAGTTTTAGCACTTCTCCGAGGAGCCAGTCATAATGTGTCATCTCAATTTTAAGTGTTCTAATAAGATTCCAGTTATATTTCATAACCTAAAGGACAGCCATCTGCAAGGAATCGGTATTAATTGCATTCCCAATAATATGGAAAACAGCAATCTCCCTTTGAATTTCATAGATTCTTATTTTTAAGTGCATCTATCGCCAGAAGAATACTCGTTTCCTATCGAAATACAGAAGGAAATTATTTAACTTTGTCCAAAAGAATCTTGAGGAAGATAAAACACGGAGCGATTGCTCTTCTCAAAATAAGCCGAGGCATTCTTTTATCTGTTTCCACGGCTGTCCCATAGGTCAGCGGTAGTGGTGTGGGCGAGTGGTCCGTGACCTTTGTACGTCAACAGTTGGCCAGCTTGTTGCTATGGTGTGTCTGCCGTTTCAGTAATGTAGGGTTTTTAAGAAAGGACGACTTTTTGATGATTAACGAGTTTATCGAAGAGGATCGTCAAAGGTTATCCATCAGTAAAACGTGGTCCCCTTGTGATTCACCGTTTAATATTTTTTAATTTCACAGGACTTAATCATCCGTCAATAAAACGTGGTCCGGTGCTGAACGCTTGTTCCAAAGCGGGACTTTTATGCCACCCATACAGGTCACCAGACCATATTACCCTCAATATTTTACATAATGACGAACAAGTTTTTAAATCAGATTTTTTTTTCCTTTTATTAAATTTTTACCCAATGGTATTTTCTGTGGGACAGTCTTTTAAAACAGTTACTGTAGAATAGTCCTTCTTCTAGTAAAACTGCGACAACAGTCACGGCGTTAAAAGAAATAAGTGTTACTTAAAATACGACGGTTATAAAAGTTACGTATGTTAATATGAAAGGACTATCGGGGTTCATTATAAGAAATACGTAGAAAAAGCTAGTTATAAAGAAATAAATACGAAGGTTGTAAAAACGTACTAGGTTAATATCTGAAATATAAAATTCAAGCTATAATAAAGAGATACGTAATTTATAACGATGGGCTATACCCCGTTTGAGACACATCTAAGCCACATCATCAAATAACAAGGCATAGTCGAGTGCGATAACGCTCCAGCTATCGACACCGAGGTAGCGAGATCAAATCACGCTGTCGGAAGGAATTTTTTTTAAATACAGGGGATGTACTAAAAATAGTACGGACGTCGGATGACAACGATTAAATGTACAAAAACTGATTTGCGATGGGTCAACCAGGGGAAAACAAGAAAAAACCAAGACTATTCGAGAAGGGGGGCTTAAAATATAGGTGAGTCAACCAGAGGGTGTTTAGAGAGAGGGCTTAAAATATAGGTCAACCAATGGGGTCTTTAGAGAGAGGGCTTAAAATATAGGTTAACCAAGGGAAATCAAGAAAAATCGAGACTATTCGAGAAGGGGGGCTTAAAATATAGGTGGGTCTATGAAGAGGGGGAGGGCTTAAAATATAGTCGTTTGCGACATGGGGGTCAAAGTTCAATCTGAGAAGGCAACGTGGCGGTTGCGACATAGAGGTCAAAGTCGGGTGCAGTTGCGACATAGAGGTCAATTTCCGGGCGATTGCGACATAGGGGTCAAAGTTCAATCTGAGAAGGCAACGTGGGCAGTTGCGCCATAGGGGTCAAAGTCCGAGCGGTGACGTCGTAGGGGGGAAAGCACTGTGCAAAGGGGGATCTGTATACTGCAACTACACTACTGACCTCAATATAGACTTTGTCTTCACCTTAATAAGAAATGTTTAGCGATTCAGCAATGCTAATACCACAGAGGAAAATGACAACTATTAGGTTGGCCGTGCGTGCATGCTTTTACCGTTTGGATACCATTGAAGCCCGATATGCAAAAGACCATTGCATCCCAAACTCTCCTCATCTCTCATGCATGCTTCCTTTCCCTCTTAAGAGGTAACGGCTAATTGTAAACTGCAACGCAACTCTTTTAGTGGACCTGGCAGAATTCTTTCTGTTCTCGCCTAACTTTAATCCACTCTGATAAAAGGTTCCAAGAAAAGTAACCTCGCTTTTTAATAATACGAAACTGCTGGGCTTTTCTTTCAGTTCCACAGCATTGTTCGCTAAAGCAGAACCCAAATAATGCTATAGCATTATTTTTATATCAAATTTATTCTTTGGTATAATTAAAAAGTTGATAATAATTTTATTGTTTCTAATCTTTATCATAAGTTGATAATCATAATTTCTTTTTATTATAATGATTCTGATATTTGGGGATCTGAAACGGCTCGACGTATCTAGTATGTATACAAATACTATAAATTCTGATACTGAAGGTTAAATTCCAAGGGTTGCAAATGATGAAACAGCATTAGAAAATTAAATTCTTAGTTAATAATTTTTTTACACCTCTCAAAAAGCTGTTTATCTCTGGTGTGATAAGAGCCTGACGCTTTAAGACGTCAGATGACCTATTATGAAAGCGAAATCTCAGCAGAAAGAAAATAGCCATATCTCTCTAGGGTCTCGAATTCAGGTCCCATAAACTTGAAACGAAGCGTGTAAACCACTTGATCACAAGAAAAATAAATTTGATTTATGGTATCAATTCAATAAATTTGGCAAATAACAGTTATCAACGACGCAGTTTTTGTTAATCATTTTGAATTTTCTGTGAACCTGAAAAACAATTAGACCCTATTAAGCTTTATAATTTTACTGGGGTGGTAGGAAAAGATTGAGATCGTATCAATAAGAAGTGAATTTTGTTGACCCAATTGTATTGAGGATTAGATAAAGTTAGTATAGGACTTTTAAATCTTGACGTGATTTGAATTCAGATCGGTGCAAGCCAGATCGGTTTCTATCTTCAGGAGTAGTATATTTGTAGTACGAAAGGACCTAAATAACCCTAATTTTAGGCTTTATTAAATTTGATATTTATACTAAATTGGCAGAAAATTGCCCGATTCTTGAACAATCTTTATTATTAGCTATGCATTATTTTAAACTTCTTTTTTACAGACGACAATGTTAACAAGCTGCGGATCAATACCAACAAATATGCCGAATTCAGTGAAAATGATAGTGGTTATAAAAGTCGAAACTGGTAGCATCTGTCTCTCCAACAGCTGTTCCAGTGGGTCCCCTCCCCCAACCTTCTCTGAGCCTTCGGGGTCCTTGTGACCTGGCCATTTAGCCCATGGTGTGCAAAAAAATGCCGCTCAGAAGTAAAACAACAACGAAACTGGTAGTTCAGTATAAACTACTGATGAAATATGAGGATGATTCATCATTGCAATTGCCTTGAGTATGGGGTTTTTTTTTTGGATGTCGAAAATCTCGGACTAGTACGTATTAAGAGTCAGAGATTTTTCAAAAGCATTCATTATTAATATTTAACATCATAAAAACAATTGGAATATTGTTACTTACAAAGAGAAAATTTACAGCAGTCTGAAGTTTTCTCTTCAAACTCTATAAACAAATTAACTGCACTGAAATAAAAATCGTTTTCCCCAGTGGTATATTGGCGATAAGACAGGTGGAAAATACTTTTTGAATACTAACTTTAGGGGAAGCGACAAGGGAGAAAAGTAAAAATTCGACAGAAGTATAATACCATTTATTTAATATTCAAATAAACTTATATTTAAAGTTTATAATTAGATACAAATAAAAAAATTTAAACTAATAGAAGCCAAATTTTTTTTTAAATCTTTCGAAGAATTTCAGTTATAGAGTTTAGGAATGTGCGTATTCTTTCTTTTGTGTGTACACTGAATACATGTCTATGTTTAAGAGATGACGAAACAGACCACCAGTTTTTGAAATGGTGAGGAAGGACAATTTAATATTTAAAATTCATAGTAAATATTTCCTCCCTTAAAATTAAAGGGAGGTGTGCTAAGCGAAAATTATGTCTAAAAAAATGATGTGCTAACTTTTGTGGGACAATAAAATGAAAAGAACGTAATTTTAGTTTTTCTATTATGGTTACTCCAGTAGCATAATGTAAGGTGATTAATTGATAAAACTAATTTTTAAAAATGTTTTTCCATGATTTTATATTAACCCCCCCCCCCCCCTTCAAACTCATTACTTAAATCTGGGGAAGCATGTGCCTCATCATCAGACTATAAAAATATATTTTGAAAACGAAAATTTTAAAACCATAAGTACACGCTGCTTTGCAATGGATTTCAACTTCTAAGCGAGTTCATATCCTTTCTCTGATTTACCACCCCGTTTTCCCAGTTCCGCCTCCGGTAGTGATTAAGATCGAACCCAGACAACTACGGCGGATGGGAACGTGAACTCTTATACGACTCCCCGAAAGACAGCTTTGGTTGGAGTCGCCTTTGTCTGTCTAGTTCAGCTTCCTATACCCAATATTCTTGCTAATCGTTCAAAGAGAGAAAGCACTACTTCCAATTTCTAGCACCCCTCCTTGGCACCCTTATCAGGAGAAATGGAATCTCAAGTATCCGGTTTCTAAACAACTTTTTAATGAGTGGGGTTACCGTGTCCATGATGCCCCACAAATCGCTTAATTCCTCGCAAGGTATGATTTCTGAGTGAGGCCTCCTCAAGGTTTCTGAGGAGGAAATCATCTCGGAGCTCTCCTCCCAAGGAAGTGCAGCATTCCATAAGGGTTTCGCACTGTTGCAATGGTAAGTTAGTACCGACTTGGGTACTTATCCTTGCATTCAATATGACGTGTCTGTCATCAAGAGGGCGGGGGTGGCTCAGTTGGCAGTGCGCCAGGCTCATAATCTGTAGTTCCCAGGTTCGAGTCCCAGCTGGGTCAGCGTTGAGATTTATCTCTGCAAAATTCCCCGCCCTGCCCACGGTCAGTAGGGGACACCGATGGGCTTGGAAAGGCCGCCGTCCGTCGGATGCGACGTTAAGCCGTGGCCCCATGTGTGGGAGAGCCATACCCTGTGCACGTTAAAGAACACGCTGGATGGCCTTGACGGGAGGCTATCATCTGTCTCCCAACAGCTGTTCCAGTGGGTCCCCTCCCCCAACCTTCTCTGAGCCTTTGGAGTCCATGTGACCTGGCCATTTAGCCCATGGTGTGCAAAAAAGTGCCGCTCAGAGGTAAAACAACCCAACCCTGTCATCAAGGCAAGTTACCTTCACTGTGAGGTATGGTCATACATCCCAAACCCTCCGGGTTTTCAATGCCAAAGTTATGTCCATGCTCACACAGTTTGCTCAGGCAAACCCAACAAGGATCACCTTTATCCTGACTGCACAACAGGCAAGGCAAGCTGCATGAACTGTAGTAGTGACCATCTGGCATTCTTCACAACTCTCTTAAGTAAAAGGAGGAACATTACCTCAAAACTGTCAACAACGTTTCTTATCCTAAGGTAACCAATCTCCCTATACTACCTAGCAAGATTTCCAATGCAAGTACAGTCATTGGAAAGACCATCATTCCAATGGCTTCCATGGTGGTGCAGGACAATATTGGTATCCCACTAACTGAATCTTTCTCACCTGCAACTAAATACCTCCTGGAGCAGGCAAAACCATTGTTAGTGTCTACATAATAAGCCTTAATAAATGCTGTTTTCTATTCCTGCTTTGGTGCCTTCCACCTCTCAAAGGCCTTCTTGACTGCTGACAGCCATACCTTTCAAACAAAAGTGTCCCCACTGGGGCCAAAGAAACAGACACTCTCCCCTCCTTGAAAGGCAGTCTCTGATCAGTGTCCATCAGATGATTCCAAGGACATGAACACAGCCCTTTATGCATCAAACCATCTGTAATGGTTAAATGCTATCCATCCATTCCCCTAAGCCCTGAGATGACCACAGTCCTATAATGGAGTTGTCCTGGATTACAAAAGAATCTTGACATCTAGGTACACCATCAGGCACACAAGACCATCTGCATGTACCTGCAAGAGACATATTTGTAGACATCTGCATAGCTCACGATCCATCCTTTTTCACTCGTTTGCCAGGATAGGGATGGGGAATGGTCCAACTCCAAGGGGTAATAATTATAATAATAAATTTATTTTTGCTTTAGTATGGTCATATACAAAGATTACCCCGCTAAAATGGCTTGTCAGCAAGATTCCTTTCAATCACAACATCATCATCATCCTCATCCTCAAGCAGCCATGGGCTACAGAGGTCCAACCAGACCATGCAATTTAGTTCTCCAAGTAAGTCTATCCTGAGCTACATATACAGCATCTGGCCACTGCACACCAATTCTAACAAGGTCCTGTTTGACATTGCCCACCGCATCCTAGGACTCCCCTTCTTTCTGAGGCCTTTAGGCACACTGTTCATAACCCTATTCGCCAATCTATAATTATTCATACGGGCAACATGGCCAAACCAACGGAGTCTCTCTCTGCACAATATGCTGCTTAAAGGAGGTTGCAAACTCCTTTGCCTAACCTCATCATTAGTTACAAAGTTGAACCACCTAATGCCCAAGATACTGCGTAAGCATCTGGAATCAAAAGCATCTAGTTTCCTGTTATCTTGTTTACAAAGTGTCCAAGTTTCACTACCATAACTAACCCTAGAAAGAACCAAACTATTATACAGTCTAATTTTAGTCTTTAGGTGTAAACGCCTATTTCTCCACACTCTCCATAGATTCTTAAAAGTCCCAGCAGCAATCCCTATTCGTCTGTTAATCTCATGCCGCACATCACCATTATCTGTTACATAGCTCCCAAGATAATTAAACTGTGACACCTGCTCAAGACTGCAACCATTCACATTAACTGAATCACAGCCTGCCTGACCAATTTTCATCACTTTAGTTTTCTCTCTGTTTATAACCAAACCTACTCTACTACCAGTCTCATCAACAGCACGAATGAAAGAGTTCATCTCATCAACATCATTTGCCAAAAGGGCTAAATCATCAGCATAATCTAAATCAGAAATTTTCGTATCTCCAGCCCATTTAAGGCCAAAATCTTTCCCTTGAAGTGAATTTCGCATAACATAATCAATAACCAAGCTAAAGAGAAAAGGAGACAAAATGCACTGCAGTTGCTTAAAACAATACCAAATAACAGGATATGACTCAACATTACTTTTTAAATATTCTCATCTAATAACCATTTCGAAAGTTTAGTTTTAATTTCTGAATAAGTGCTCAGGCATAACATATCTCTAGCAGAGAATTAATAACTTTGGGTATTTGATAAGATATCCACACTTTACCTTAATTATTGTGAAAAACTGGTTCGATAAAATAATTTTTCCACTTTTGCCTTTTATTGATCACATGCAAAATTTTCTCGTGCTCATTTTTAAAGTAATTTCTAATGATAGTTACATAAATATCAAGTCGACCGCTAAAATGTTGAGATAATGAAAACTATTGCAAAGTTGATCTTCATTAATCACGTTTGTTGAATTTAAGAATATTATTTAGAGTACTTTTTTGTATTCGTTTAATTTTATTTAAAACAGATTTATATGTGCATCCACATATACCTGTATCATACCTAATGATTGATTGACAGAGAGCTTTATATATCGTAGTTATGGCATCCAATGGAATAAGAGTATTTAACTACTTTGTAAGATACATATCTTAGTTTATCACAGGTATATTTTATGTCGGTCTGTAAATGGTAGCTAGGTAGTCACTAGAAGGAGAGCTATGCACCAATCTCCTGTGATGATGCATAGAATCGGCCAGGCCAAGCACCAAATGTCCGACCCCGCCTTCTCGTGGTGCAGACCGTTAGTATGTACCTTTCAAAAGAGATTACTCTCTTGTGGAAGCGAACGGAAGGGGAGGGCTGCCAGATTAGTGTGGCCTACTGATCTGGACAACTATGGATACTTTTCTTTTGTTTCTACCCTGCTGAGGAGTGGTCAACCACACAGGGTCCTGGTGCTGACCATATAAACCCACTGGACTGCACAGATATATGGCTCTGAGCTTGATTATGGATCCTGATTTTGCTGCACTGGTGGCTTCTGTGGAGGGAAAAATCTTCCGCTGTGTTTTCTCTTTGTTTGTGGGTTGACAGCCCCAAGTGAATAGATTTACAGGATATGTTTATCAGCTGGTGGATAATCCTGAGCAGAGGTCATCGCAGGCACCTGAACTCTTTGCTTCTACTGGCATCATCAAATTCTACATTGGAGGCAGTCTTCCAGTGTAGATGGCTTCAGCCTTCAGTGGTGGGGAAATGGGTCTTTGCTCCATGCCTGCGATTAGGCGGCTTTCTGATATTGTCGGCATTCCCTCTCTCTTAGACATCAAACTAACCATTTTCACTGCATAGGTAACTGGAATGTGAAGACTGCACAGAGCTTTTTCTCTTGATGTCCTTACACAAGAATACCACCATTATGACCTTGTATTTCTCTGCTTTTAAGAGACCAGATGTACAGATAAAGGTCAGATTCTTAAAAATAATCTTAAATTATTCTTTTCAGGGCAGGGAAGGAAGATAATAAGTATCACTAACGCATAGGTCTGCTTCACAGCAGACACGGTAGTATTGCTCTTCTAGGATATGAGTGCATTAATGAAAAGACTTCTTACAGCAAAATTTCAGACAAGCATTAAAGAATGTTATCTGCTGTTATGACCCCACTGAGGATGCCGATGAGAATGAGGATAGGTTTTACGGACAACTTCAGGATATTTTGAATTCTGTCAAGAAAGGAGATATTACTCTTGTTCTAGGTGACTTCAATGCCAAAGTTGGTATTGACCTTTGGGCCAAAGTTGGTCTGACCTTTGGGGAGGGGCAATAGACCCTATTGGTAACTGCAATGGGCAACGTCTACTACTGGTAAGTAAACTCAGTGGTTTCAGAATAACTAACACTTATTACAAACACTGCGACGTACATAAGTACACATGGGTTTCACCTGATGGGCTGCATAAGAATATGATTGATTATATATTAATTAACAGCAAGTTGGCTAGTTCTGTTAGAAATACCAGGTCATATAGGGAAGCTGAAATTGGATCTGACCATTACCTTGTTAAAAGTGTCTTGCAACTTAAACTTAAAAAATGTTGTGCTAGGGTTAAAAAATTTATTTTTAATACTGACGCTCTGAAAGACCCAGTTATAGTCAAAGCTTACCATGATAGATTACTCAGTCATTATTACAGTCATAGTATGCTTCTGCTGAAGTTGAATAAGAATGGGACCCTTTTTAAACAGGCTTTTTTGGATAATAACAGTACTCTTTTAGGAAAAAAGGTGCAGAGGAGGCAAAATTATCTGAGTGATAAGGCACTGGAGCTTATTTCGGAAAGAAAGAACTGCAGGAATGTCCTTAATCAATACCCTACTAGTCCTAATAGAAAGCACTACAGAAAACTTAATAAACGTGTAAAGGATCAGTTAGCTGCTGCTAAGAATCTTTGGCTTGATGGCTTGGCTGACAAATCCGAGGAAGCAGTTAGACAACACAACAGCAGAGAGCTGTATCAGATTGTTAATGTTTTGTGTGGTAGAAAACGAACAGGTGTACAGGGATTGAAGGATAAACAAGGTGAGGTTATAGAAGGGGAGGATTCTGTCATGGCTAGGTGGGCTGAGCATTTCAGTGATGTTCTAAACAACGTAGTTAGTTCTACTCCCATTGTTTGCAATGATGATAGATGCATTGGTGGCTTTAATGTTGGCCCTATAACACAAACTGAAGTTATTTTGGCTGTTTCTAAACTTAAACTACATAAATCCCCAGGGGTAGATGAAATTACTACCAAAATGCTTAGAGCTGGGAATGTTTCGGTTACTACTTGGATGACTGAAATTCTGAATATCTTTTATGATAAAGGCATGGTTCCTAAGGATTTTACCAGAGCTATTGTTATCTCTATTTTCAAAAAAGGTGCTCGCAGTTCTTGTGATAACTATAGGGGTATCAGCCTACTCTCTATTCCAGGTAAAGTTCTTTCCATTATTGTGCTTAATAGAATTAAGAATCTGGTTGACAGTCAATTGCGTGATGAGCAATGTGGATTCAGAAGTGGTAGGGGATGTGTGGATCAGATATTTTCACTTTGACAGATTCTTGAAAAATGTTTAGAATTTCAGAAACCTTTGGTTGCTAGCTTTGTTGATTTCAGAAAGGCTTTCGACTCTGCTGATCGTCATAATTTGTGGTTGATTGTGAGATCATATTGTATAGGGTTGGGTTGTTTTACCTCTGAGCGGCACTTTTTTGCACACCATGGGCTAAATGGCCAGGTCACAAGGACCCCGAAGGGTCAGAGGTTGGGGGAGGGGACACACTGGAACAGCTGTTGGGAGACAGATGGTAGCCTCCCATCAAGGCCATCCAGCGTGTTCTTTAACGTGCACAGGGTGTGGCTCTCCCACACACGGGGCCATGGCTTAACGTCCCATCCGACAGACGGCAGCCTTTCCAAGCCCATCGGTGTCTCCTACTGACCGTGGGCAGGGCGGGGAATTTTGCGGAGATAAATCTCAACGCTGATCCAGCTGGGACTCGAACCTGGGAACTACAGATTACGAGCCTGGCAGGCTACCGACTGAGCCACCCCCACCCCTGCTCATATGGTATACCAGACAAGTTAGTTAACATAATGAAAACTCTCTATAATAACATTGAGTCGTGTGTGAGAGTTGTTGGGGTTTGTAGCAATTGGTTTAGCATTACTTCTGGTGTTTGACAAGGGTATATTTTGTCTCCTTTTCTCTTTAGTTTGGTTATTGATTACGTTATGCGAAATTCACTTCAAGGGAAAGATTTTGGCCTTAAATGGGCTGGAGATACGAAAATTTCTGATTTAGTTTATGCTGACGATTTAGCCTCTTGGCAAATGGTGTTGATGAGATGAATTCTTTCATTCGAAGTTCATTCATGATGAAGCTGGTAGTAGAGTAGGTTTGGTGATAAACAGAGAGAAAACTAAAGTGATGAAAATTGGTCAGGCAGGCTGTGATTCAATTAATCTGAATGGCTGCAGTCTTGAGCAGGTATCACAGTTTAATTATCTTGGGAGCTATGTAACAGATAATGGTGATGTGTGGCATGAGATTAACAGACGAATAGTGATTGCTGCTGGGACTTTTAAGAATCTATGGATAAAATAAATACCCCCTCATGCAGCTGCTTCCCACAGAGGTCTGACAGGAGTATGTCAGTTTATATGCCACAGTAGATCTGAGAGGATGGCAGGACCTCAGCAGAAAAACGACACATGCATCCATGCCTTACTCAGGGCTGGAACCCAGGTTCCTTAGATCAGTAGCCAAGTGCGCTAGCCACTCGGCCATAGGACGGCAAATCTATGTAGAGTGTGGAGAAATAGGCGTATACACCTAAAGACTAAAATTAGACTGTATAATAGTTTGGTTCTTTCTCGGGTTAGTTATGGTACGCTGTGTAAACAACAGGAAACTAGATGCTTTTGATTCTAGATGCTTATGCAGTATGTTGGGCATTAGGTGGTTCAACTTTGTAACTAATGATGAGGTTAGGCAAAAGAGTCGCCAATTTCCTTTAAGCACCATATTGTGCAGATACTCCGTTGGTTTAGCCATGTTGCCCGTATGGATAATTATAGATCTGCGAATAGGGTTATAAACAGTTTGCCTAAAGGCTTCAGAAAGAGGGGGAGACGAAGGATGCAGTGGGCAATGTCAAACAGGACCTTATTAGAATTGGTGTGCAGTGGCCAGATGCAGATGTATCTCAGGATAGACTTGCTTGGAGAACTAAATTGCATTGTCTGGTTTGACCTCCGTAGCCCATGGCTGCTTGAAGATGATGATATTTTATGTGCGAATTCCATCTAAAATCTCGGTCAATATTAATACCCAAATATTGAATTTTATTAACCTCTTCCACAGTTGGGCAGGGACATTCATTTTGGTAAAAGTTTAATTTATATTGACAGTTATAATTGTGTGTTAATGCATGTTATTTAACTTGTGTCTACTCTGAATTGTCTACATTTCGTTTTTTTTTTAATTTAAGAAGAGTTTGTTTTTCTGAAACCAAGAATTTGTTATATTATAGTCGTTTTGTGTACATCTCACTAACTCTTCTACCTGCATTCAGCAGAACAGTATTGTCAGCAAACATTAACAAATTATATAAATGAAATAAATAAATACCCCTTCAAGCAGCTGCTTGCCACAGAGGTCTGACAGGAGCCTGTCAGTTTATATGCCATAGTAGAAGGTCTGAGCAGATGGCAGGCCCTCAGCAGAAAAACGACACAAACAGCCATGCCTTACCCGGGGCTCGAACCCAGGTCCCTTATATCAGTAGCCAAGCGCGCTAACCACTCGACCACGGGACGGCTGAAAACATGATTTTGGCATATATAGAAAATTTATTTCTGCTAAATCATTTATATAAATTGCAAATAAAAGCAGTCCCAAAACTGAACCCTATTGCACACCAAATTTAAAAATTTTATCTCTCACAATTTTCGATCCTAGTGATGATAGCCCTATTAGACAAGAAATTTTTTAACCATTTATTCAGTGAACCTCGAATTCCCACCAATGATAACTTTTATCGCAATGTCATGGTTAACTGTGTCAAATGCTTTATTCAAATCCATATATATAGCACAAATCTTTTTTCCACAATTGATTGCTGTATTAACGTATTGAGAGAAATTCTCTAATAAATCAATTGTTCCTCTGTTTTCCTAAACCCATACTGCCTACTGTAATTTTTTGCATTTATCTAAAAAATTATTAACATATTTGTATATATATTTTTCTAAAATTTTTTCAATAACTGATAAAATATCGATCTATAATTATCAATTATATATTACTTATGATAGGTCTATAATTACTATATACACCGAAGAGCCTAAACATTATGACCAGTGCGTCTTTATGCAAATCTAAGCAACTGCAGGTAAACTGCGGTGCATATGATACTGAGCTCTGCTAATAAGTATTTTTGTTCTTCAGATGAAAAAGGCAGTGGACTTAACCGAGTTTGACAAAGACCAAATTATAATGGCCAGATGACTGGGTCAGATCATTTCCGAGATGGCAAAGCACGTAGGGTGATCACTGTGTCGTGGTTAGTACCTGTCTGCAAGGTGTGGGCCAACCATGGCTCACTGATGCTAGAGGTGAACGAAGACTATCCCATATGGTACGAGCCAATAGAAGGGATACTGTGGCGCAACTCGCCTGTAATTTTTCGACAATGAACAGAGGTCAGCATGGGCACTCGGAGCGGCTGCGTAGCCTGCTCCGAGTATCAATGCTAACCTGTTTACTGTCGAAAGTGCCTAAATGGGCATGCATCAAAACTGACCTTGAATGATTGGAAGGTCGTGTTGTCTGATGAATCTCGTTTCCTGTTGCACCATGTGGATGGTCGGGTACATGTGTCGTTTACCTGGGGAAGTATTGTCACCAGGATGCACCATGGGACAAAATAAGCCAGTGTAGGAAATGTAATGCTTTGGGCAAAGTTCTGCTGGGAAACTCCAGGTCATCATTCATGTACAGGAAACTATGACGTCTACCACCTACCTAAACATCATTGCAGACTAGGTACATCCAGTGGTGTCACCTCAATTTATTAACGACTGGTTTCCATACCGAGGGGGGAGGGGGTCTGGACGAATCGGTAATTTAGTTTGTTAGACACTGGTACCACGTTCTGGGCGGGGTGAATCCTCCCTGGAAAAAACGCTTGAAAATATTACATTTGAGATTGCATGAGAGGTATCAATATACTATAACTAACTTGAACTACAAAAGTTTCTCACATAAAGCGTCACACAGAATGCAGAGCCTATCTAAAAATATTAAAAATCCCTACCGGGATAAACCTGCAATTAGGGGCAGTGATTCTGTAAATAAATAAACTCTAGATAACTGCAATATATTTTATTTTTCATGCAACTGTAGAATGAACAGATTAAAGCAAACTCCAAATTACCAGCCGATTTTCAGAATTCTAATATTGTTTGCTGTATGATGACCCGCCGTAACCACGATCTCATATATGGAGTTGCATCCCAGTCAGATATTGGCTTACCAAAAAGTTTAACTGTAATTATACTCGATATATTTTCAAAAAGTAGTGAATATAGTATTCATTAAACTAAATGCTCGTTCAGCTTCTGCTGAACTGACAGCAGACGTTTAATATTTTTTTGGCTTCTTTTACACTTTTGGGAATCTGAGTGATTTCAAGAGATTTTCCATTCTAACAGGTATTGTAAATTTCATTAGTTTACTTAACTCTAGTTTTTTCTCCCCATCAAACCATGGGGAGATTGTAATACCTTTCGGTTGGGTTGAAGTATCAAACAAGTTAGTTACCAAATTTGTATATTCATTTTCATTATTTAATAGTCTAGAATAGGGGTTCTCAAAGTGGGATACACCGTGAGAACTCAAAAGTCGCTAATATAAAATATGCTAAATTGTTTGTCATTTTTTGTGTTTATCGACATATGTAATTTATGAATACAAATTTTTAAGTATATATATATGTTTTATTCCCACTGTTGTACTATAACCATAATTTTATCTATCTGTACAAAGGGGTACGCTAGTTACACATTTCCAGGGAGTACGTGAAGCATAAAAGGTTGAGAACCACAGGTCTAGAATTCTTACAGTCGATTCCGCTCTGGATTAGTTGGCATCTTGGTAAACGTTCATCGTTGGTAAACGTTCATTGTTCGATACAAATGTAATATTTTTATAAGGTTCGGATTAATTATAACGGAAGAAGTTTTTCATATTTTCCTTCGTTTTTTTTTAAAAAGAGCTCTTACGCATCTGCGGATTAATCAATCTGCTTTTACAACAGTAATGTCTTGGGTTTGTGAAGCAACAGAACTCATATTTTTTGCTCAATTATTTTGACAAAAACTAAGTGCTAATGTATTATTCAGTAATCTACTGTAGATGCTTTTTAACGGCTTGTCATTTGGCCTTTTGATGTACTGCCCCCGGGAAAATAAATTGGCTGGCTATTGGAATGAAAAAAATCAAACAGTTGCGAGTCTCTTGGAGGGGGCCATGGCCCCTTCTTATGACTACCACTGAGTGTGGTGCTATATAGCCTTAGCTGTTCTTGCCCCCTATAACCCATTACTACCAAAGAATAAAATATACACTAGAATTATGTTAATTATTTTTATGTACTAATTTTCACTCTACAAATTAGATTAAACAATGATTTTAATTTGTCATTACAATGTATCTATTTACCAGTTGATTAAAGTTGACACTATCACACAAACTGATTAACAACTAGTTCTATTTATTCCACTTCTTAAGATGCAACTTTCGTTAATTCTTCATGTACTTCAATTGCAATCTGAGCTTCAGCTTTAGCTTGTTCAGTTGCTGCAGACCCCAATTCTTGCTGGGCTTTGGTTAAACCTTCCCGACAAGCCTAAGAAAGTTAAGAAAGGCTGAATTTTAATAATTATTATTTTATATATCAACACCAGAACAAAATTTGCTACAATCACTGAAAAATGTTGTGTCACATACCTACAAATGACGGCTTCCTCGATAAGGAAAAAAAAAATGTTTGTAATTCTTCAGTTAATTAAAAGAAATTATTGCCCAATGAGTAAAGGAAGAGGGTTCTCCGTAAACAAAGAACAGTGATAACCTAGAAGCTCTCTTATGATTATCCTGGTTTCCCATATAAACACATAAGGATATGTCCACATGGCGTATATTCACAATTCATCAACAACTGTGCCCAGTGGGTCCCCTTCCCCAGATTCTTAATTCTATTAAGAACTCTCTTAATTCTTAATAGAATTAAGAATCTGCACAATCTATCAATCCCTAGATCTATTAAACCTACTCTACTACCAGTCTCATCAACA
The DNA here is from genome assembly GCA_038380435.1 of Ryuthela nishihirai. Classification (NCBI taxonomy): domain Eukaryota; kingdom Metazoa; phylum Arthropoda; class Arachnida; order Araneae; family Heptathelidae; genus Ryuthela; species Ryuthela nishihirai. Next base: position 62,898,154 of record JAWZYU010000019.1, on the reverse strand, counting down.
ACTCGAATGAATCTATTATTGTCCTTTCCACCTAATTCACAAGATACTGCTTAAACATCTAGTTTCCTGTTATCTTGTTTACAAAGCGTCCAAGTTTCACTACCATAACTAACCCTAGAAAGAACCAAACTATTATACAGTCTAATTTTAGTCTTTAGGTGTATACGCCTATTTCTCCACACTCTCCATAGATTCTTCAAAGTTCCGACAGCAATCCCTATTCGTCTGTTAATCTCATGCCACACATCACCAGTATCTGTTACATAGCTCCCAAGATAATTAAACTGTGACACCTGCTCAAGACTGCAACCATTCAGATTAACTGAATCACAGCCTGCCTGACCAATTTTCATCATTTTAGTTTTCTCTCTGTTTATAACCAAACGTACTCTACTACCAGTTTCATCAACAGCTCGAATGAAAGAGTTCTTCTCATCAACATCATTTGCCAAGAGGGTTAAATCATCAGCATAATCTAAATCAGAAATTTTAGTATTCAACAGCTCGAATGAAAGAATTCTTCTCATCAACATCATTTGCCAAGAGGGTTAAATCATCAGCATAATCTAAATCAGAAATTTTAGTATCTCCAGTCCTTTTAAGGCCAAAACCTTTCACTTGAAGTGAATTTCGCATAACATAATCAGTAACCAAGCTAAACAGAAAAGGAGACAAAATGCACCCTTGTCGAACACCAGAAGTAATGCTAACCAATTACTACAAGCCTTACCAACTCTCACACACGACTCAGTGTTATTATAGAGAGCTTTCATTAGGTTAACTAACTTGTCCGGGTTGGGTTGTTTTACCTCTGAGCGGCAATTTTTTGCACACCATGGGCTAAATGACCAGGTCACATGGACCCCGAAGGCTCAGAGAAGATTGGGGAAGGGGACCAACTGGAACAGCTGTTAGGAGACATATGGTAGCCTCCCGTCAAGGATATCCAGCGTGTTCTTTAACATGCATAGGGTATGGCTCTCCTGCACACGGGGCCACAGCTTAACGTCAGATCCGACAGACGGCGGCCTTTCCAAGCCCCTCGGTGTCCCCTACTGACTGTGGGCAGGGCGGGTAATTTTACGGAGATAAATCTCAACGATGACCCAGCTGGGAAACTTGTCCGGTATACCATATGATCTCACAATGAACCATAAATTATGTTGATCAACAGAGTCGAAAGCCTTTTTGAAATCAACAAAGCTAGCAACTAAAGGTTTCTGAAACTCTAAACATTTCTCAAGAATCTGCCTAAGTGAAAATATCTGATCCACACATCCCTTACCACTTCTGAATCCACATTGCTCATCATGAAATTGACTGTCAACCAGATTCTTAATTCTATTAAGCACAATCGTGGAAAGAACTTTACCTGGAACGGAGAGTAGGCTGATACCCCTATAGTATCACAAGAACTGCGATCACCTTTTTTGAACATAGGGATAATAATAGCTCTGGTAAAATCCTTAGGAACCATGCCTTTATCATAAAAGATATTCAAAATTTCAGTCATCCAATTGATAACCGAAACATTCCCAGCTCTGAGCATTTCCGTAGTAATTTCATCTACCCCTGGGGATTTATGAAGTTTAAGTTTAGAAACAGCCAAAATAACTTCAGATTGTGTTATAGGGCCAACATTAAAGCCACCACTGCATCTATCATCATTGCAAACAATGGGAATAGAACTAAAGACATTGTTTAGAATATCACTGAAATGCTCAGACCACCTAGCCATGACAAAATCCTCACCTTCTATAACCTTACTTTGTTTATCCTTCAATCCTTGTATGCCTGTCCGTTTTCTACCACACAAAACATTAACTATCTGGTACAGTTCTCTGCTGTTGTGCTGTCTAACTGCTTCCTCGGCTTTGTCAGCCATGCCATCAAGCCAAAGATTCTTATCAGCAGCTAACTGATCTTTTACACGTTTATTAAGTTCTCTGTAATGCTTTCTATTAGGATTAGTAGGATTTTCTTTTCAAAATAAGCTCAAGTGCCTTATCACTCAGATAATTCTGCCGCTTCTGCTCCTTTTTTCCTAAAAGAGTATTGTTAGTGTCCAAAAAAGCCAGTTTAAAATGATCCCATTCTTCCTCAACTTCAGTAGTAAGCAAACCATGACTGTCATAATGACTAAGTAACCTATCATGGTAAGCTTTGGCTATAACTGGGTCTTTCAGAGCTTCAGTATTAAACGTAAATTTTTTCACCCTAGCAAAACATTTTTTAAGTTTAAGTTGCAAGACACTTTTAACAAGGTAATGGTCAGATCCAATTTCAGCTCCCCTATATGCCCTGGTATTTCTAACAGAACTAGCCCATTTGCTGTTAATTAATATATAATCAATCATATTCCTATGCAGCCCATCAGGTGAAACCCATGTGTATTTATGTATGTTGCAGTGTTTGTAATATGTGTTAGTTATTCTGAAACCATTGAGTTTACTTACCTGTAGGAGACGTTGCCCATTGCCATTGCAGCTACCAATACCAAAAGGGCCAATCACCCCTCCCCAAAGGTCAGAATCAGTATCAACTTTGGCACTGAAGTCACCAAGAACAAGGGTAATATCTCCTTTCTTGACAGAATTCAAAATATCCTGAAGTTGTTCATAAAACCTATCCTTTCATAGAATATATTCTGAAGTTGTTCATAAAACCTATCCATTGAGGATGCCGATGAGGCTCAGGCCTCATCGGCATCCTCAATGGGGGCATAACAGCAGATAACATTCAAGTCTTTAACACTTGTCTGAAATTTTGCTGTAAGAAACCCTTCATTAATGCACTCGTATCCTAGAAGAGCATCACTAGCATGTCTGCTGAGAAGCAGACCCACACCTTGGTGATGCTTATATTACATCTTTTAAATTACGAAGTACATTTATTTTAGAAATAAAAGTATAATTGCTTCCACAAATTGACAGGAAAGTCAAAAGATGTTAATTATAGGATTCCTCATTTGCATAAAGAAATTTTTAGCTGAACTCTCTTCTCTATCTCATATAACAAGACAAACTAAAACTGCATATTTAGAAATTTGATGGGATAGAAAAGGTTTTACAATGGATAGATTTTTTTTAACTGTGTACCAATCCCTAGTGATGATGTACAGAACCGGCCAGGTCTAGCACCTAATGCAGGCATGGTCAACTGTTTTTGCCCCCGGGCCGGATTGGAAAAAAAAATATTTTCACGGGCCGGACGAAATATTAAAATTGAAAAATGTTAAGCAAAACACTTATTTCTTTAAGTAAACAAAATTTTATTATGAAATTTGTTTATGAATAATTGTAAGTAAATCAATACAACAAATTAACATAATAACTAATGCGACGTGTTGAGGCGGTTTGCATCGCTTATTATTTTTTTAATATCTGGTTCTATACTTGTAGTAGCTATTCTTAACACAGCCTTCAAATGTAAATGATTCAATCATCAAACAGATCATATCGAGTACAGATGAGTATAAAAGTTTTAATTCTTTATAATGGAATCTTTTTTAAAAAATATAGAAGTATCGAGAATTCATTCGATTAATTACTAGAAGTTAAATGCTAATATTGAAAAATTGTTCGCGGGCCACATAAATTTATTACGCGGGCCGTATGTTGGCCATGCCTGACCTAATGTCTGACCCCGCCGCCTTCTCGTGGTTGCAGGCGGTTAGTACCTTTCAAAAGAGATATTCTCTTTTGGAAGGGAATGGAAAGGGAGGGCTGCCAGTTCAGTATGGCATACTGATCTGGTCATCTATGACTTTTTTCTTTTTTTTCAACCCTGTTGAGGAGTGGTCAACGTCACAGGGTCCTGGTGCTGACCATTTATACCTACTAGACTGGACTTGTTTATGGATTTGAGCTAGATTATGGATCCTGGATTTGCTGCACTGGTGGGCCTCTGTTGAGGGAGAATCTGCCGCTGTGTTTTCTGTTTGCTTCTGGGTTGCCAACCCTAAGTGAACAGAGGCATGGGATACCTTATATCAGCTGGTGGAAAATCCTAATCAGAGGCCATCGCAGGTAGCTGAACCTTACTTAGCTAGTTGGGCATCGTCAAGCCTAAACTGGAGTAATGTGTCTCAGGCAGGCCATATGGCTCTTGAAAGAGTCCACTTGAAAAGGTGGTGCCTGAAGTTCCTACCAACATCTGTGACTTCAGCCTTTAGCGGATGAGGAACAGGTCTTTATCCCACGCCTGCGATCAGGGGGCTATTTGATATTGTTGGCCCTACCTATCTCAATAAACCTAATTTCTTTAAAAATCCTACTAATCATTTTCTCTCTGCAGGAAAGTGGAACGTGAGGACATTACATAGAGATTATTCTCTTGATGTCCTCATGCAGGAATTCCAGCGCTATAACCTAGATATTCTAGGCTTGCAAGAGTTGTTTGGTTGGGTTGTTTTACCTCTGAGCGGCACTTTTTTTGCACACCATGGGCTAAATGGCCAGGTCACATGGACCCTGAAGGCTCAGAGAAGGTTGGGGGAGGGGACCCACTGGAACAGCTGTTGGGAGACATGGTAGCTTCCCGTCAAGGCCATCCAGCGTGTTCTTTAACGTGCACAGGGTATGGCTCTCCCGCACACGGGGCCACGGCTTAACGTCCCATCCGACGGCCTTTCCAAGCCCATCGGTGTCCCCTACTGACCGTGGGCAGGGCGGGGAATTTTGCGGAGATAAATCTCAACGCTGACCCAGCTGGGACTCGAACTTGGGAACTACAGATTACGAGCCTGGCGCGCTACCGACTGAGCCACCCCTGCCCCCAGGCTTGCAAGAGACCAGATGGACGGGTAAAGGTGAGATAATTAAAAATAACTTTAAATTTCTCTTTACAGGGAAGGGGAATGGAAAGCATCACCAAGGCGTGGGTCTGCTGCTCAGCAGACATGCTAGTGATGCACTTCTAGGATATGAGTGCATTAATGAAGGGTTTCTTTGTGATGCCCCACCATTCACTTTTGCTTTACCTTAACCAGTTTTGTTTAATTTACGTTATATTTATCATTTTGGGGATTTTTTATTTCCTTTTTGGCATCGCAGCACTCGTTTCCAAGTTTCTAGGAGTTGCGCATGCGCCGCAACTCCGATCTTCCGACTGTACCGTTAAAGCGCGTGCAAAGGACACGCCCCCTCTTGCGTCATAGCTTGCGTCGTTCGTCATAGTATGCAAATGTCTTTCCCGGCATGCGCCGGCTCATTGTCAAAAACCGGTGACCTACGAGTCATAGCGGGGATGGTAGCTTCCCGTTCACTCACTTGTGCTGCTCGTACACTCACTTGTGCTTAGCTAGTGCAGTAGCACTAGCTAAGCACAAGTGAGTGTACGAGCACAAGGTGCATAGCACCAAGCACAGTGCGTGTAGCACAGGAGTTGGAGTTATGTTTTCTTCATTGATGTCTTGGTGAGTTGAATTATTTTGGAAATAAATCTGTTTGTTATATTTAAAACGTTTTGAGTCTGTACAGTTTTTTTCTCTTGAGCAACGCGAATTAAGGATTTTTTTTATATTTCATATTACTTGACAATCATTTTGATTCTTACTCATGAACGCTCGCTGGTATTTGAACCCTAAATCAACTTATTATCAACTTATTCTACTTTTGGCAATTTGTTAATTATTGCCTGGCACCCGTCTAAGCTATTTCGGAGCATAAAAACTTCAAGTATTTTGCATTTGTTTGGAGCGTTACATCTTACAGCAAAATTTCAGACAAGCATTAAAGAGTTGAATGTTATCTGCTGTTATACCCCCACTGAGGATGCTGATGAGGATGAGAAGGATAGGTTTTAAAGACAACTTTACCTTTAATACTGAAGCTCTGAAAGACCCAGTTATAGCTAAAGCTTAACATGATAGGTTACATCATGGTTTGCTTACTACTGAAGTTGAGAAAGAATGGGGCCGTTTTAAACAGGCTTTTTTGGACACTAACAGTACTCTTTTATGAAAAAAGGAGCAGAAGAGACAGAATTATTTCAGTGATAAGGCAATTATTTGAGTAATCAGTACCCTACTGATCCTAATTTTCTTTCTACTAGTCCTAATAGAAAGCATTACAGAGAACTTAATAAACGTGTAAATGATCAGTTAGCTGCTAATAAGAATCTTTGGCTTGATGTCTTGGCTAACAAAGTCGAGGAAGCAGTTACACAGCAGAGAGCTGTACCAGATAGTTAATGTTTTATGTGGTAGAAAACGGAGAGGTATACAGGGACTGAAGGATAAACAAGGTAAGGTTATAGGTGAGGATTCTGTCATGGCTAGGTTAGCTGAGCATTTCAGTGATGTTTTATACAATGTGGTTAGTTCTACTCCCATTGTTTGCAATGATGATAGATGCATTGGTGGCTTTAATGTTGGCCCTATAACACAATCTGAAGTTATTTTGGCTGTTTCTAAACTTAAACTACATAAATCCCCAAGGGTAGATGAAATTACTACCGAAATGCTTAGAGCTGGGAATGTTTCGGTTACTACTTGGATGACTGAAATTCTGAATATCTTTTATGATAAAGGCATGGTTCCTAAGGATTTTACCAGAGCTATTGTTATCCCTATTTTCAAAAAAGGTGATCGCAGTTCTTGTGATAACTATAGGGGTATCAGCCTACTCTCTGTTCCAGGTAAAGTTCTTTCCACGATTGTGCTTAATAGAATTAAGAATCTGGTTGACAGTCAATTGTGTGATGAGCAATGTGGATTCAGAAGTGGTAGGGGATGTGTGGATCAGATATTTTCACTTAGGCAGATTCTTGAGAAATGTTTCGAGTTTCAGAAACCTTTGGTTGCTAGCTTTGTTGATTTCAAAAAGGCTTTCGACTCTGTTGATCGTCATAATTTGTGGTTGATTGTGAGATCATATGGTATACCAGACAAGTTAGTTAACATAATGAAAGCTCTCTATAATAACACTGAGTCGTGTGTGAGAGTTGGTAGCAATTGGTTTAGCATTACTTCTGGTGTTCGACAAGGGTGCATTTTGTGTCCTTTTCTCTTTAGCTTGGTTATTGATTATGTTATGCGAAATTCACTTCAAGGGAAAGATTTGGCCTTAAATGGACTGGAGATACGAAAATTTCTGATTTAGATTATGCTGATGATTTAGCCCTTTTGGCAAATGATGTTGATGAGATGAACTCTTTCATTCGAGCTGTTGATGAGACTGGTAGTAGAGTAGGTTTGGTTATAAACAGAGAGAAAACTAAAGTGATGAAAATTTATCAGGCAGGCTGTGATTCAGTTAATCTGAATGGTTGCAGTCTTGAGTAGGTATCACAGTTTAATTACCTTGGGAGCTATGTAACAGATACTGGTGATATGCAGAATGAGATTAACAGACGAATGGGGATTGCTGCCGGGAAGAAACTGATGTCTCATTGTACTTGCCAATATGGATATATCTCTAAGAATATGACTGTCATTAAAGTTTTTATACATTCAATAAAGTTATAATGTTAAAAAAAAATTTTATTTTTATCTTTTTATCTTTCTGAACCTTAAATAATTTTAGGCATTTAATCTAAAAATAAAGAGTTTGTCTGCCTGCTTATGCACTCAACCTCCTAAAGAGCTAGGATGCACCAAACTTAGCACAAATTTTCCCTTTACCCAGGAGAAGATTATTATATGTTATGTATGAACACGGTAAGATCAATCAAAACTCATGTGGAATGTATTGATTACTCAAAATTACGAAAAAGCAAAATACCTGAGAAATATATATTTTTACGAAAAATGTTATACATAAATTTGTTCAACTTAAATATAGAATGCTAAATTATACTTATTGCACAAAATGTAACTGTTCACATAATGTTTTAAAAATTTCATAGCTTTTAGCATTTGAAATTTAAAAATCTAAAATTTTGGGTATTTTAATATCATTAAAAATTCCTTTTGTGCAGCATATCTGGGGGAAAAAGAATGCATGGTAACTTATGAATAGTTTAAACTACAAATAAAAACATTCCCCATTCTAATATACATCTTACATATTTATGATAAATAGCAAATACTAAAAATTATAGTTACCTTTAATATGTTATTATACATGTTGTTAAACAAGTTATTACTATCTCACCCTAAGGCAAATAGTAATCAAGAACATTATCTAACTAGTCTCATTATAAAACTGAGAAAATGGATAGTTCCCACAAAATGCACTAAGGACACAAGATGATTTATTCTGATTCACTGATAATTTTAATTATCCTTTCCTTAATCTTTCCTGGGTCAAGGATGTCTATAAGCATTTTTTGTACAACACATGAAACTTCAATTTTTTTTAAATTGCCATTTTAAAAATTTCTTATATATCTTTTAAAAATATGCTATTCAAGCTTGAAAAATAATATTTTCTTTTTTCATTTGATGCATATTTTATTAAATATAAATAATTCGATAAAGCCACCTGATTGCCAAATTTTAGAAATGTTATATGTTATTGCTGATTCGTTTGTTAATGTTACTCTGTATTGAAGCAATCACCTGATTTAAGCTCACAAGTTTGATCTGAATTATCATCAACATAGTTTTCCTTAAATTCTAGAATCTAAAAAATATAAAAAAACTGTTATTTTTAAAAATGGAATATTTTGGAAGTAATTATGAAATATGTACCTATTTTTTGGTATACCACTGTAAAAAGTGTTATTATAATTAATATGTTACTACAATGTTCATATTTTTTACTTTTATAAAATTCAGAATTAAATTCTCTTTATTTGGTATATAACATGACCTATTTCTATTAATTACTTATTTATTAAAAATATTCTAAAGCTGACTTGTTTATTGGACTCTGCAACAAGCTGGGACTTTTGTCAAAAGTATGGTATGGAGAAAAAATTACTAAATGAAAGAAATGTTTACTTTAAACAAGAATTTATTTTTATTATTATTAAGAAATAAATAGCTTTTCTATTCATGTGCATTATAATCATTTTTGCCTATTAGTGTTTTTAAATAAATTTTTATTTGTGTTGCCAGATACATTTTTATTTACTACATGACTCTATAAAAACCCTATTAAAATAAAATTAGTCGTCTTTTTTTGTTAACTATTTTATTTTCAGAAAATCCAGCATTAAATGCTGAGCAATTTGGCATATAACATGCTATAATTCCTTTCATTAGTTATTTGGCAAAAAAATAGCTGGACTTGGGAAGAGTTAAAGTAATCATGGACAACCTGTGGCTCATGGGCCAGATCTGGCCCACCAAGACTTTTCAAGTGGCCTACAAATTACTAAATTTTTTTTATCTCTTATTCTTGAAGTACTTTGTGGAATATAAATTTTCAATTTCTCAATTTATCTTTACACTTTTTTTTTTTGAATGGTATTCTTTAGTCACCTAAATTCAAGACAATGACCCATGTGACATCACTTTGCACATTGAGAGATCTTTTTTTTTAACAACCTGTTCAGTTCCCAATTAAAGAGCCCTAATCTTGACTGTCTTTCAAATAAAGAGCACTTTTTAAGCAGGAAGAGATAAGCTGGGTTAAAACTGTTGTAAAGCTCCTCCATTCAGTGCTTTCTGGCCAAACTTCTTTCCTCAGACCCTATTTTCGGGAATGAACTGTCCCCTGAAAAAGGTGCTGCAGCTTGGAGTTGGGTACAGAGATAGTGAAAGTGTATCATTTATTAGGTGATCTTATATTAGTCTAGTAACACCAAAAGTAATTGTTTAATTCTTTTTATGCTTTTATCCCTAAAATGTCATCAAAGAAAAGTAGATGATGATCATTGAGTATTTCACGAAAGATGGAATAATGAATTTTTTTATACAACTGAAAAATACACCAGTGGTTGGTTGTTTTGGGTTTATTGGTGCATTAACATCTAAGGCTATAATGCACCAAACATATGTCCATATAAAAGATAGAAGTCGTGGTACCCTCAACCAATTTTTAAAAATAAATTACAAAGGCAACAAGTGAAATGTAAAACAATAAAATGAAATGTTGAGGACAACAAAAGAAAAACATATGTATAAATATGTTCAATAGAAAAATAACCCAGGTGTAAGCAACCTGGGTTAAATGTGTAGAATAATAAATAGAAGAGTAAAACTATAAGCGAGTAAAATAACCAGTATATCGTAAAAATTGAAATATAGAGTTAAAACATCACCATCATCACCATCCTCAAGCAGCCATGGGCTTCGGAGGTCCAACCAGACCGTGCAATTTAGTTCTCCAAGCAAGTCTGTCCTGAGCTACATCTGCTGCATCTGGCCATTGCACACCAATTCTATAAGGTCCTGTTTGACATTGTCTGCCCACCGCATCGTTGGTCTCCCCTCTTTCTGAAGCTTTTAGGCACACTGTTCATAACCCTATTCGCCAATCTACAATTATCCATATGGGCAACATGGCCAAACCAACGCAACCTTTCTCTGCACAACATGCTGCTTAAAGGAGGTTGCCAACTTCTTTGCCTAACCTCATCATTAGTTACAAAGTAAAACAACAATGTTCTGATAAAAGATGTCCAAGTGTAAGGGGCTCGGACATAAAATTATGGAAGTTAAAAAAACATACGTCTTTCAAAGTTAAAATACTGACATTCAATTAAAATATGTTTGATCGTTAAAATGGTGTCACCCCACCACCCACTCGCACTTAAGTACGTCATCTGCCGGAAGAAGAAACGAATGAGTAATAAACGAATGACCTAAGCGGAGCCTAGCTAGTACAACTTCCTCCTTGTGATTCCTATGGTAACAAGACTGCCATGGTTAGATGATAGGTTTGATCTCAAAGAGCTTGTTCATGAGTGTTCTGACCAAGATCTCTGCCACTGTGCCCGGAGCTCAATCGTGAAATGCTGCCAGAAATCCAGATATGGAACCGGCAATGGAGAGTCGGACAGGGGCGTGGCTGACCTGGCAGCAGCATCTGCCAAATCATTGCCCCTGATACCGACGTGACCAGGGACCCAACAAAAATGGATAGTGGTGCTGGCTTCCAGACGATAGAGCTGCTGGTGGATCTTGGAAAGAACAGGGTGAGGTCAATGCCTCACTGAGATCAAAGCCTGTAGCGAGCTAAGCAAGTTGGTGTAAAGCACACACTGATGATGATGATGCTTGCCACCATGTGGTCCAAGGCGAGGCTGATAGCACGCAACTATGCAGTGAAGATGGAACACTGCAGTGGGATCCGGTCTGCAATGATTACATCACAGCAGACCATGGCTGATCCCACCGATGTGCCGGACTTCGAGACATCTGTGAAGACAGGCAAGAAGTACCAACTTGCCTGAACAGCACGATGGCTGGCAAAGAGTTGCCAGTACACACAGTCGGGTGTTAATGCCTTTCCCGTCCTGTACAGGGAAAAATCACAGGAAGGGGAAACAGCGAGCCACAGTGGAATCGACTCAGCTGTCGAATGTGCGACACTATCAAGATTGGTGTTGATGTCTTTGAGGTAGCCTCGGACACACAAACCAAAAGGACGAATGGCATTCGGCCGATTTATGTAAAGCACTACCCACTTTGGACTGAAAACGCAGTCCCAAGTGGGATGACCAGGCAGGGATCACAATTTAGATGCTTATTGTAGGGACAACTGCTGACGGCGAAGAGATAAAAAGGGTTCGTCGGTCTCAATGTATAGACTCTGGACCGGTGAGGTGTGGAAGGCTCCCGTGCAAACACGGAGAGCCTGATGATGAAGGGGGTCCAGCACCTTCACCATCGAATCCCGGGCAGAGTCTTACACCTGGGATCCATATTTCAGTTTCAATCAGACAAGTGCACGGTAGAGACGGAGCAAAGAACGTCGGTCCACCCACCAAGAAAGGGAGGAGAGGACCTTGATGATGTTCAATGCCCATGTGCACTTGGACCTCAGATGACGGATTTGTGTGTTAAAAAGGTCAATTTCTGATCGAATTTGAGACCGAGAAACTTGGTCTCCGCCACAACTGGAATGATGTTACCCCCGAGCCATAGCTCGGGATCCAGGTGAAGATTACATTTGCGGCAAAAGTGCACACAAGTGGTCTTCTGTGGGGAGAACCGAAACCCATTTGGCGTTGCCCAAACAGAAAGATTGCTCAGGGCAATTTGCAGTTGTCTTTCAATGACCCTCATGCTGGACAAAGAGCAAAAGATGCTAAAGTCATCAACATAGAGGGCATTGGCTACTGATGGAGGAAGTTGTCTAGTAATAGAATTAATCTTGACGGCAAAAAGCGTAACAATCAGAATGCAGCCTTGTGGCACCCCCTGTTCTTGGAGGTACGGCCGCGACAGAGTGTTACCAACACGGGAAGAACGTGTCGATAAGAAGTTGGAGATGAAGATCGGCATGTGACCTCTCAAGCCGAAGCTATGGAGGTCATGAAGAATGCCGAATCTCCAAGCCATGTAGTACACTTTATTGATGTTGAAGAAAATTGACACAAGGTGCTCTCTTCGTAAAAATAAGTTTCTGATAGCCGATTCAAGGAGTATCAGAAGGTTGTGGTGTTCTAAATACCAGATGAGTCTGGCATTTATCATTCTTTTCAACACCTTGCACACATAGCTTGTCAATGCAATGGGATGATAATTCGAAGGGATCTTTGAATCCTTTCCTGGCTTTGGGAAGGCCAAGATGATGGCCTTCCACCAGGAGTCTGGAAACTGCTCCTTGAGAAAAATGCGATTGAAAAGATGGAGCAGCCAATCCTTACTCGATGGTGAGAGATGTCGGAGCATGGGATAATGGACAATGTCTAGCCCTACAGCAGATGCACGAGAGGAGTGCAGAGCAAGGCGAAGCTCCTCCACTGAGAATAGCCTGTTGTAAAGCTCCAGGCCATTCGAGTGGAAGGACAGCGGAGAGCGTTCCACTCTGCTCTTCTGGGCCAGAAACTCGGGGGAGTAAGAAAACAATGATGAGATTGAGGAGAAAGATTCCCCCAGAGTGTCGGCAATTGCCCGTCCATTGTGCTCCAGGATCGATAATGAGTGGGACGTGTAGTGTTCCCACCCATCTTCCGGACTTTATCCCACACGACCTTAGAATTGATCGTGCGGATGATAGAAGACGTATATTTGATCCAAGATTCCTTCTGGCTCTGGTGCCAGACAAAACGAGCTTTTGCCCTGGCGCATTTGAACATTTCAAAGTTGGGGGTCATCGGATATCTCCAAAACACCCCCCAAGCCTTGTTCTGAGCCTTATGAGCTGCAGTGCAATCTGGATTCCACCACGGTTTTGGAAAACGAGGAAACCGTGTCGAAGTTTGAGGAATTGTGGATGCAGCTGACCTACAATACAGTTCATAATCTCTTGCCACTGCAACATTGATGGGCAACATTGATGGACAGACTGGTCATCGAGCTCAGAGAGCAGCTCAAAACCACCCCAGTAAGCCCGATCAAGCCTCTACCATGAGATGCATGAAGGGCTGCAAGGCCCCCCACGGGAGATGGTACACACCATGGGAAGGTGATCGGTTTCATAGGGGTTGTCCTCGACCTCCCATGTAAAGAGTAGAAGGATCGAGGAGCAGCAGGTGGTGAGGTCAATGGCAATGAAAGTGCAGGTTGGGGAGTGAAAGTAAGTACTAGTTGTATAGTTGACATTCGCCGATATTTTAGTGGTAGAATGATTTGGTTTATAGCTGATATTTCACTGATATTTTAGTGCTAGAAATATATATCAACAGTAATTCGCCAATATTTTAGTGGTAAAATGATTTGGTTTATAGTTGACCTTTTGCTGATATTTAAGTGGTAAAGTGATTTAGTTTAAAATTTACATTCACTGAGATTTTAGTGCTAAATTGATTTGGTTTATAGCTGATATTTAAGTGGTAAAATGGTTCGGTTTATAGTTTATATTTCGCTGATATTTTAGTGATAAAATGATTTAGTCTATAGTTTATATTTCGCTGATGTTTAAGCGATAAAATGATTTGGATTTGCAGTTCATATTTCGCTATCTTAATGATAAAATGATTTAGTTTACAGTTAGCATTTTTCTAATCTTTAATTAGTAAAAATGATTCGGTTGTATAGTTCATATTTCGCTTATAAAATTGACATTCACTGATATTTATTCACTGATATTTATTCACTGAAATTTGACATTCACTGATATTTTAGTGCTAAATTGATTTAGATTAGAGTTGACATACCACTGATATTTCAGAGGTAAAGTAATTAGACTTTATAGTCATTGCATTTGAACTGATATGTCATTGCATTTTGAATGTAATGTTGTTGTTTAACATTATGTGGCTTTGAGAGGTCCTTCTTCAGGCTTTCTCAGAATGAAAATTTTGGTTGAATGTGAGCGTTATGTTTTTATTTTATGTTTGGGGTTTGCAAATATGTTTATGTTTTGGATATCAAAATTATGGTTGATGTCTGGTAATGAGGAAAGAGGTTGTCGCCCAGTGAATGTTGGTATTGTGTGATTTTATGATTTTTTTTATGGCTGTATATGGATTTATGGAAGCGTTCGGAGTCAAATTGCAGTTTTAATGTTTTTATTTTTTAATGTATTTTTTTTTATAATTTTTAAATAGTGTTTTATTAATAATTTTTTTATGTTTTCATTTCTTTTTATTTTAGTTTTTTAAATTTTTTAATTTTTTTTTAATTTTTCATTAAAAAAGTTTTTAATAAGTTTTTTTTATTTTTATTATTATTATTATTTTTTTAATATTTAATAATTTATCTGTATTTTTCCCTGAGTAGTTTTCATTTGTTCTTGGGTTATGGATATAGTTAGGTTGTGGAGTATTGAACCAGAATGTTTTGTGGGTGTTTCGGGCAGTGGATCCCAAGTTGACGGGTTCGAGCCACTTAAGATAATTTATGTTTTTTTTTTCCTAGTCCTTTATACTATCATTGAAGAATGGTCTATGGGTTCTGGAAATGTTTTTTTTTTTTATTAAAAAATATGCCATATAAAAATTTTTTATGGTTTTTTTTTGTTGTGAGTTTAGATAGGGTGCAGAATATGGGTCCCTTCAGGAATGTGTATGTGGGAGTTAAGTTGAGAATTGATGTATTATCTCTACGGAGGACACGATGAGGAGTTGGGGGGAAGGAAAGTGAAGAATAGGCTAAATTCTGTTCCAAAGGGATGTGGAGAGAAGGAAATTGAAGAGAGATTCATAAATTTGGGTTTTGTTGAGGGGAGGGATCCAGAATTACATTGGTTTGAATATCCAAGACGTTTAGATCAGTGAGTGATTTGAAGAAAGTTTGTCTCTGTGAGGCAGTATTTTGAATGTAAAATGATTTCATTCAAGCTGGCATTTCATTAATACCTAGAGTGTAAAGTATATGCCATTAAATGTGATTGAAATATTATGAATAGTTCATTTTTTTTAGCTTAATTTGAAAAATAAATAGCTAAAAACTTAAATTTTATGAGGGATAAGCAGTCTAATTATGACAAGGCAAAGATGTCAATTATTACTTAGTCCCCATTATTTATCTGAATCACCACTTTCAGGTACCTTCTATGCTTGTCTATTGACATATATGATAGTCTATGTGTTAGTGCATACCATTTATCTGAATCACTACTCTGCAGCTTTTGTGTTATGTTTTCTGGATATATCAAAAATTAGTTGTTCATATGATTTCATTGAATCACTAATTTTGTCCACTCTCTATCATATATATATATAATGAACCATTTCTTATTTTTAAGAAAGCACATATATTTCTTCATCTAGTTCAAAGTATATGATAAAAATGTATCACTGAATTTGATAACTTTTACTAACTTTTATTTCCATCACTCACAGAAAATTTAATGTGTATTTTAAAGCTATTTGAATATATATATATACACACACACAGTCATATCAGAATAATATGACCACCTACCATACATATACTATGGTAGGTGGTCATATTATTCTGATACAACTGTGTATATGACTTAAATTAATCATTACCCCTGCTAATTTTCTATCTCCTTTATATTTTTTCCTTCACCTTTAGGAGTTTTAAACATTTCTTCATTTGAATTAGCATACGATTTCATTAAATCACTTAGGCTAATTTTATGTGAATATTTCCTCACCTTAAAAGTTTTATGCATTTCTGCATTAGGTTTATTATACATATATATTAATTAAATCACTTCAATTTTGTGCAATATTTAATATTTTTCCACTTCTCTTTGAGAGATTTATGTATTTCTTCAGTTGGTTTACTATGTAATGAATTAATTTATTTACTCCTAGTTTTGCGAAATTCTCAATAATTTTTTCCCCTCACCCTCTAGGAGATTTATGCATTTCTTCAATTGGTTTAGCATGTGTCATTTCATGATTTACTTCTAAATATTTTACAATTTTTAATATTCACCTCCTCACCTTTAGAAACTTTATGAATTTCTTCAATGAGATTTAGTATATATGTAATAAATGAATCACTCATTTTGCTAGTTTTATGCATTTCTTTTCCAGGTATAATTGCTAATTGCATTAATTATTTTTAATGCAAATGTTTATGAAAAATTACTTAAACTTGCAAAAGTTGATAATTTCACACTATTGTAATTTTGGTTTGTTTGATATCGTGAAAGATACATTGTTTTTATCCGAGATTATATTTATTTGTTTTTAGTGAAAAAATGATATTTCACGAGAAATTTTTAAAAACTACTGTCCACATCAGAATATTTAAAAGTTCCTTATTGTTTTTTGAAATTGTCATCAGAAAGGATACAACCATTGAATTTTAACTACAGTTGTTTTAATTTAGTGCAAAATTCAGCAAATGCATTTTCCATTTTTTACATTTTTGTCGAGGAATATTTTTATTCAAAGATTGATAAATTGCATCTATGTTAAAAATTGGTTCATTTGAAACTATCGGAAATAATTTTCCTTTCAACTTCATTCAAATGAAGTGATGTGCAGAAATAACCAGCAGCGAGCAAACGCAGCGATGGCCCAGTGTGTGTGACATCAAAAACAGGGTGGTGGGCTTGTTCGTTCTAGGAGGTATTGGCCAAGCCCTCACAAATAAACAAAAGGAAAATGAAAAGAGAAATGTGCAGAACAAAAACTTTCTACACAAAAGAAACAAAGTGTAAAATATCAAAATTGTGAATGGCCAAACTGGCCTCACAAAGAAAGGATAACGACAAAAGGAAAATAAGTTGTGAGGAAACTTGCAAACCTGTACCCAGACCGTGGGCAAGGTTACTCACCGTGCTGCACAGTTGATCCTAGCAGGACCTGCCCACCAGCCGATTGCACCTGGGGGTGCCACCCCAAGAGCTCCTGTTTACTGGAAGCAGAGGCCAAAGCAGTGTATAGCTGAGGCCTCGGAATCCGTTGCCCAGCCCTGCAACGACAGGCTCCCCAATGGCAAGGCGGCCAAAGGGCACCCTGCCAGTCATGAGGGAGCAACCCCCGAGCAATTACCAGGATCCTCCTTTCCCGGGACACGGGCCTCCATGCAGGCGAGCGTTCAGGACCCTGTGAAGATAACCAAGCCATCGGAAGCTTCACAGGGTGGTCCCCTCAAATACACCAGTGTGTTTTATTTTTTACTCAGTTTCTGTCATTAAAGAATATAGAATTAAAAGTCACTACATCAATAAACATTCTAAGTATGAAAATTATCAAAGCCAAGAAAAAAAATTTTGAGAAACTTATGGCTGTATTAAACATGAAAAAAAAAAATATTACCAAAATGTGAGAAAATTTCAAAATGCTCTAAAAATTATCCTGATGGCAAATTCTTAAAAGAGTGGGTGTAAACAGTTTTTGGCAAGTTGTGTCCAGAAAGAAAAAAATTTATGCTGATAACAAAAGTTAATTCCACAGAAGCATAACCTGGTGCCAACATAGAAAATACCTTTACAGAACTTGCATTGAAATTAGAATTTTTCTTTGGCTTTTAATGAAAGTACCAATGTTCATGACACAGCTTAATTAAACTAGTGGTATTTGTAAATAGAGTCAATATTAATTTCCATTAAAATGCATTTCCTTTTCATCTTACTTTTGCTCTTTACTTTTGATTTTTTCTACATTTAAACCTCATGTTACTTTTTGTAATAAACACCTGAAAACTTAATTGTTCATAATTACTCAAAATATAATTTCCTTGATTGTAAAATTATAAAGTTTACTTGGGCCATTGGATGTAGAGGGATTGGAGTTAAATGCAATAACTAAGATTCTGGCCCACAACACCCTGAAAAATCCTCTTATGGCCCACCAATGAGAAAAAGTTGCCCAACACTGCCTAAAAGTGAGACAAAATTATTCATATTACTTAACTTATTCAGATTAAAACATCTTTATATGTCAAAATGAGCATAGAGATATGAGTTCAAGAGGAAGATTATAATAAACTGTTTAATAGAAATTGAACTCATATCTCTATACTTAAAAAAAAGTTGAGAATCACTGCTGAAAAAGGAAACAATAAATGAAAAAACTTACTTGAGGATCTAAACGCTCGACAGGTACAGCTTCTTGTGCTAATACTTGAACTGAGGAATCATCATTAATGGTTATGGAACCACTGCTTACTGAAAATAATATAATACAATTCAATACAGAATAAAATATTTCATTGCATTGGCAATATGAAAATGGAATTGCAAAGTTTGGTTGTCACAAGGGTCCCAAGGGCTCAGAAAAGGTTGGGGGGAGGGGACCACTGGACAGCTATCAGGAGACAGATGCCTCCTGTCAAGGCCATCCAGAATATTCTTTAACATGCACAGGGTTTAGCTCTCCCACTCATGGGGTTGGGTTGTTTTACCTCTGAGCGGCACTTTTTTGCACACCATGGGCTAAATGGCCAGGTCACATGGACCCCGAAGGCTCAGAGAAGGTTGGGGGAGGGGACCCACTGGAACAGCTGTTGGGAGACAGATGGTAACCTCCTGTCAAGGCCATCCAGCGTGTTCTTTAACGTGCACAGGGTATGGCTCTCCCGCACATGGGGCCACGGCTTAACGTCCCATCCGACAGACGGCGGCCTTTCCAAGCCCATCGGTGTCCCCTACTCATGGGGCCATAGCTTAATACCCCATAATGGATAGCAGCCTTTCCAAGCCCATCAGTGTCCCCTACTAACTGAGGGCAGGATGGGGAGTTTTGTGGAGATAGGAACTGTAGAGTGTAATGTTATTTGCACATATACCATTACTTTTATGATCATGTCAGAAGAGATAGTAAAAATTACAAATCTAGTAAATAAAAGAATATGCCAATATGCAAGACAAAAATCAATAGCCAAAAATATTTCAGAATTGTTCACTTACAATTTAAACATTATTTAATATTAACATTTAGGTAAAATTTTTGCTCATCTCTGCTATTATAAACAAAAACTATTGGTGAAATGATATTATGTCATTTAAGTTTCCAGGTTTCTTGGTTTGTTTGGGGTTTTATGGAGCAGTGGCAGCGAAGGCCATATTGCACCAAACATATGATATATGCTGTAAAAAAATAGAGAAAGAATCATAGAACCCCCAACCAAAAGTAAATCAACACACAAAGAGGAAGATAGCAACAATAATGATAAAGACAACAAGACACAAAAGTGTAAAACAAACAACAATTGGAAAACAGAAAAATAATGAATGGGTGTATAGGACCCATATTGTAAAAACATGTCAAAAGGTAATAAAGGACTAAAACATTAAATACATGTAAAATAACCAGTAAAATGTAAAATATCAAAGACAGGAGTTAAAAGTGATCCATCAAAGATGTCCGAGTATAAGGGGCTTGGAGCTTCCAGGTTTCGATTACAGGTAGAGGAACATTCATTTGTATCTGTCACTATTAGGTTTGTTGGTATAAAAACTAATTATAAAAAAACCCTGTAGTATTTGCATTAGATAATTTCCTTCCCTTGCATGTTTCCTGTATTTTGATACCAGTTGCAGTCTCATTAAACTCCTCAAAAACTCAACAAAATGCACTGGAAACTATTTTTTCTTTTATAAAACATTAATTCTAATTAAAACATAAACAGTGTTAGTAAATGAAGATAAGTAGCAAGATTTCATTTACCCTATTGCCCATCTCACCAACAACTGATTTATGTTCATGATTATAATTTCATGAGAGGTAACTGCATTTCTTGTGATAATTACAAAGACACTGGTTTTTCTATTCCTAGTATTTTTTTTGTTTGTTCTACTTAGCTACTGCATGCCTGGTAGTTATTTGAAACCACTGTTTGACAATATATTTAAGGAATCGTTATTTGCTCTACACTCTTTCAATATATATATATGTTTATATCTCTAACAAGTAATGCATTCTTTTTAACATGTTTTCAAAAACTCTTTCAATTCCTTATTAAAAACAACAGTAGGAAAACCATGAGCAATATACAGCAAGTCCTTGACTTACATGGATTTGTAGACACACAGCTGCGATACTTCGACTCATGACTAGCACCACCATCTATCAAGAGCCACTTTAAACATAATGGATTGCATTGGCTGTGCATAATCAGTACCTTGGCTGTGCCACACAGAAGATATGATGCTAATTTTTTTTTTTTGCTTTGGGGCACAAACCTTTCTGCACTTAGCCAAGATCACCAAACTTCAACACCCAAAGAAAAATTCACAATGTTCAGCAAAAAAAAGGCTTTTTTTTTTCTATTTCGTAACCAGTTCAGAAAATTCCATGAATGTGAGTAGTCCAAGTCACTTTGTATAATGCTGGCTGTGTATAAAATATATGATACTGAAAAGAATCATTAAAAGAAATAAAAATCATATTTTAGGTTGAATATTACATTATTCGGGAAGCAATTTCCTTTCGATAAATATATAGTTTAACTATTTTTATTCATCAGGTTTTTCAAAATGAGGCCTTAATTGTTTAGTGCATTTTTTTTTACCATATCACATTGAAAAAGGCTTATTAAAATCAATATGCTTGTAAATTTCTTTATATTATTTATTTTCATAAAATTCGCAATTAAATTCTGTTTAATTTGGTATATAACAAGACCAATTTCTGTTGATTGGTTATTTTTTTTTTAAATTCTAAAGTTGACTTGTTTATCTGACTCAGGACAATTGGCTAAAAGCCTGGAATTTTCTCAAAGTATGGTACCAAGAAAAAAATTACAAAACAACAAAAATATTTACTTAAAACCCAAAAAAAATTTTTTTGTTATTCAGAAATATATAGTCATTCTATTCATGTGCATTGTAATCATTTCTGTCTATTAGTTGTTGTTTTTTTAATAAATTTATATTTGTGTTGCCAGATACATTTTTTTATTAACTGACTCTAAAAAAGTCCTATAAAATAAAATTTATCATCTTTTTTGTTAAATACTTTATTTTAAGAAAATCCAGAATTAAATGCTGTTTAATTTGGCATATAACATGCCATAATTCCTTTTATAGTTATTTGGCAAAAAAAAGTTTTAAAGTTTTTTTTTGGCTGAGCACAGGTAGAAAATAGCTTGGCCTGCTGGACACTGGAAGGGTTAAAAACTGAGACATCTGGTCACTCTAGTAATACCAAAGTAAAACCAGAATTAACTAACTTTTCAGTAATATTTGGTTTTGCATCTCTTAATTAAAACTAAATGCACATTTAAATTGTTGTTGTCATCATTGTACATCATCAAAAAATATTAATGAAATGTGTTTGTTTGCAAGCTTTTTCAGGAATGAATATAGATGGGAAACATTTTTCAGATAAGGACTTGCACAACTTCTGTGTGTTTCAGTTGTTTTACTGTGAACTTATTATGGTATAAAAGAAAATATAATATATAGGGTATAATATAATATGCAATATCAAGTGGCATGAGCATAGTAATTTTGAAATCCTTACTAATGATTTAGATGGCATCTGATTTCAAATGCAGAGGCAGAAAAATATACTGAGAGCCACATAAATTGGACAAGTCACTTTAGGCAGCAAAAAATATCTAAGCAAAAAAAAAAGTTTATTCACTTGGGGTAACAAAAAATACTTTTTTGAAGGTGGCAAAAAACATATTTACTTGAAGCAGTGAAATAATAAGTTTGATTGGGATGTCTTACCTGCAATGGTTGTTGCTTCCCTGCATCTGTGCCATGGATCTGGTTATCTCCCCTCTAAATTCTTTGAGAAAGGGAATAACAGGCTCAAAAGACATAATAAACCTTTCAAGCCTATTATTCCCTTTCTCAAAGAAGTTAGAGGGAAGATTAAGCAATCGCTAATTTTGTAATGTTGGTCAAGTATATGGTTTTCAGAAAGTTTGATAAATGCTAGTAAGATAGGGTCTTACTTGCATTTATCCAACTTATTATTCTATTAATGGAATAATAAGTGGGAAATTGATCATATAGTATTTTTTTCCTTGACTGTAAAAATATTAATATTTCTACACAAAAGTGTAGCTAATGTCCAAAGTACTTTAGCATGACACTTCCCGTAGAAAAATATTAATACTTTTTAATCTTTATATGCAAATAGATTGCTATAAAAGTGTCCTAAACATACTGGAGATCCCAGCAATTGCTCTGTTCATCTTTTCTGAATCATTGGTATCTTGATCCTGCAACAATGATTTGGTTATCATGATGTAGATATACTGGATGTTGATAACTTATTTTACAAAAAGATCTGGTTGCTAAGGTCATTGCATGCATGTTTTTGCATTTGTGTTTGGTTTGCTTTCACATGTGTTATGTGCAGTTGACTTCAGTTAAGCTGATTTATTGCTTTAGTTCAGCCAGAAAGAATTATATCTTACAGTGGTGTCACTTAAAGTGGTGCATAGGGAGGAAAATCTCACTGCACTGGTTGCTATGGTATACTGTTCCCATTCTACTTCATTAGGGAACATTGTACAATAAGGAAAATAGAAATTTTCATTTTTCCTTCCTGAAATTCAAAGACAGAGTTATGGAGGAGAGGAGAACTTCAGCTACAAGTTAACACATATCCCAGAAACACTACACCTTCTTGTGGAAAAATTAAACCGAATTTTTAGCCATGCTGCTGAACTAGTGCAGTCCAAATAAACAAAAAAATAAAGGAATGCCGTTTCTAGCTCTTTTGGCACCCTGGGAAAGAAAATTATTTGGTATGCCCTTGCTCCTTCAAATTTAATGAATGGAAAAAATTGCACATGTGCAAGTTTAAATTTAATTAATTTTAAAGACGTCATTACTGACAAAATAAATGTTACCATAAAGTACATTGATAATAAATAATTTAGTCATAAATAATTAGAAGAGAATATATAAGCATTTAAATTGAAAAAGGCTAAGTTACCACCATAGTGATGAAGAGAATTATGATTTTATATTTTTATATATTTTAAAAGTATCAAGCACTAATAAAAAAAATAAATACCCCCTCAAGCAGCTGCTTGCCACAGAGGTCTGACAGGAGCCTGCCAGTTTATATGCCATAGTAGTAGGTCTGAGAGGATGGCAGGACCTCAGCAGAAAAACAACACAAATACCCATGCCTTATCCAGGGCTCGAACCCAGGTCCCTTAGAATAGTAGCCAAGCGCGCTACCACTCGGTCACGGGATGGCTTTATCAAGCACTCATCATCATTCTCCTCCTCAAGCAGCCATGGGCTACGGAGGTCCAACCAGACCGTGCAGTTTAATTCTCCAAGCATATCTGTCCTGAGCTACATCTGCTGCATCCGGCCACTGCACACCAATTCTAACAAGGTCCTATTTGACATTTTCTGCCCACCACATCCTAGGTCTCCCCCTCCTTCTGAGGCCTCTAGGCACACTGTTCATAACCCTATTCGCCAATCTATAATTATCCATACGGGCAACATGGCCAAACCAGTGGAGTCTTTCTCTGCACAATATGCTGCTTAAAGGAGGTTGCAGACTCCTTTGCCTAACCTCATCATTAGTTACAAAGTTAAACCACCTAATACCCAAGATACTGCGTAAGCATCTAGTTTCCTGTTATCTTGTTTACATAGCGTCCAAGTTTCACTACCATAACTAACCCTAGAAAGAACCAAACTATAATAAGTCTAATTTTAGTCTTTAGGTGTATGTGCCTATTTCTCCACAATCTCCATAGATTCTTAAAAGTCCCGGCAGCAATACCTATTCGTCTGTTAATCTCATGCCGCACATCACCAGTATCAGTTACATAGCTCCCAAGGTAATTAAACTGTGACACCTGCTCAAGACTGCAACCATTCAGATTAACTGAATCACAACCTGCCTGACCAATTTTCATCACTATAGTTTTCTCTCTGTTTATAACCAAACCTACTCTACTACCAGTCTCATCAACAGCTCGAATGAAAGAGTTCTTCTCATCAACATCATTTGCCAAAAGGGCTAAATCATCAGCATAATCTAAATCAGAAATTTTAGTATTTCCAGTCCAATTAGGCCAAAATCTTTCCCTTGAAGTGAATTTCGCATAACATAATCAACAACCAAACTAAAAAGAAAAGGAGACAAGATGCACCCTTGTCGAACACCAGACGTAATGCTAAACCAATTGCTACAAGACTTACCAACCAACTCTCACACATGACTCAGTGTTATTACAGAGAGCTTTCATTATGTTAACTAACTTGTCTGGTATACCATATGATCTCACAATCAACCACAAATTATGACGATCAACAGAGTCGAAAGCCTTTTTGAAATCAACAAAGCTAGCAACCAAAGGTTTCTGAAACTCTAAACATTTCTCAAGAATCTGCCTAAGTGAAAATATCTGATCTACACATCCCCTACCACTTCTGAATCCACATTGCTCATCACGCAATTGCCTGTCAACCAGATTCTTAATTCTATTAAGCACAATAATGGAAAGAACTTTACCTGGAACGGAGAGTAGGCTGATACCCCTATAGTTATCACAAGAACTGCGATCACCTTTTTTGAAAATAGGGATAATAATAGCTCTGGTAAAATCTTTAGGAACCATGCCTTTATCATAAAAGTTATTCAAAATTTCAGTCATCCAAGTGGTAACCGAAACATTCACAACTTAAATTAATATTGTGAAACTTAGTAAATGAAAAAAAAAAAGATTACAGTTTCTATTATTTGATTAAACCCATCATGGCACCCATCTGCCATTGGTGCCCACCCCTACCTTGGCACATATATAATATCAGCAAAGAAATATTTTTCCTCAAAGATTTTAAAAAAAGGAGGTAATCATGGTTATATTAACAGTTCACACATTTTGGAATAACCCCCCCCCCCATTTATTATTATAGAATAATTGACAAAAATAAAGCATAATTTACCATTTTCAAGTTATTGAAACTGAAATCAGAACATTTAATAACTTGTCCCAGTTTTTATTAATTGAAATCTGGTCACTTTTTGTATCACTCAATATTTGTATTGCTACAAAACTTTGTTTCCTCTACTAGTAAAAAACTTAGCAAATAAAAAAAAAACTTCTATTTACTTTGTTCCCTCAAAAACTGGGCTTTTTCGTTTGCTCATCTGTACCAAAGGATATGAATCTTATCAATAGCATTATAGCTGTGAGTAGCAGCTGAACGGTGATTGGAGTTACAAAGTTGTGCTTGAGTGGCTGGAATGCAAGTAACAAAGCATGGCAGTAGCATCCCACCTATTGCACAGGTGCAAAAGCATCAGAGCGATCCCCTGAAGGCATCATTAGTGATAACATTGGTAAAGTACACTTGGGTTTCACCAGAGGCACTGCATAAGAATATGATTGATTATATACACTGAGGGGCCAAAAGTCATGGGATACGTGCCTAATAAGGGTTGGTCCTCCTCAAGCCCTCAGTAGTGCAGCCACACATTGAGGCATGGAGTCAACGAGTTGCTGGTACCATTCTGCAGGATGGCAGCCCACACATCCTGCAGTGTAGACAATAACTGTGTTGCATTGGATGGTGCTAGATTCATGGATCATAAACTTGTTTCCATTGTGCCTCACAGATTCTCCAAGGGGTTCATATCGGGGGATTGTGGGGGCCAATTCATGGTGGTAAAGTCAGTGGAGTGTTCCCGTGATCCACCTCCTAGCAATCAAAGACTGGTGACACATTGCATTATCTTGTTGGAATACCCCTTCACCATCAGGGTGCTCGTGAGTCATGAAGGGGTGCAAGTGATATGCGAAAATGTCCATGTATCTCATACATATCAGCAATTGCTCCAAATTGATGAGAGAGCCCAATGTAGACCATGTGAACACACCTCACACCACCACAGAGCCGCCTCCAGCCTGAACAGTACCTTGCAGACAGGAAGGGCCCATGGCTTCACAGGGCCTAAGCCACACTCTAACGTGCTCATCAGCATGAAACAACTGGAACCTTGATTCATTGTACCATGCTACCTGATGCCACTGTTCTACTGTCCAATTTCAATGTCTTGAGGCCCATTCCAGTCATTGAGTTCTGTGACGTGTAAGCAACGGGACATGAATGGGTCATCAGCTACCAAATCCGATGGAGTGCAGGTGGCGACGGACAGTCCTTTCAGAAACGTTTCGTGTTTGGCTCACATTCAAATTGGCAGTGATTTCATGCACTGTAGCCCATCTTGTTGGTCATTACCAATCATGGCAGCCGATGTGAGTTCCATTTGTCAATTGCACATGGCCATCCGTGCAGCCATGCTGAATTAACAATTACTCCGAAATGAATGTTGGGTTTGTAAACTACTGCAACACCATTATGTGCTTGATGTCCAATGCATCGGTTACCAGTACAGTGTGCTAGTTCTACTTTAACTGCTATTCTCATGACTTTTGGCTTCTCAGTGTATTATAATTGACAGAAAATGGGCTAGTTCTCTTAGGTTAGACCTCCACAGTCCATGGCTGCTTGAGGATGATATACTACATGGACAGTCTAAGAGCTTTTCAACTATATTACATATTTAATCATGCCCTAAAAATAAGTTATTCACTATTTAAAGATAATATCTGAGTCATCACTGACTAAACCTTATAATATAAACTAGTAGCTTTACCCGACATTGCTCGGGTCTGAAACTCTCTAAAATATATAGTAGGTGGCACCCTCCATGTTGGAAGCTTTCATTTGGCATAAAGTTCATTATGATCAGTTCTCCCCACCTACACTATAAATTTTCTCCTCTCCCATGGCCGAGTGGTTAGCACGCTTGGCTACTGATCCAAGGGACCTGGGTTCGAGTCCCGGGTAAGGCATGGATGTGTGTGTCGTTTTTCTGCTGAGGTCCTGCCATCCTCTCAGATCTTCTACTCTGGCATATAAACTGACAGGCTCCTGTCAGACCTCTGTGGCAAGCAGCTGCTTGAGGGGGTATTTATTTATTTTATTTATTAGGGGAAGTCAAACTCTCTAATTTTGCAGTTGTATAGATGCCATATGCCACTCCTCTTATGATTTTGAATAACTGCTAATGCTAAGTCTATGAGAGACACCAGTTTTTAACTGTTAAAAGTCTATGGGGATTTTAAGAAATTCAAACCTGCCCACTACAGTTTTGATTCACCCAGCAGGTTTGTACATAGCCTATACTCTTCCACTGGATGAAGGGAATGTTCATGCAGAGTTTAGCACCTCTAGTTCTTCTGGGGACCAAATTCATAAGCGAATAGATACACAAACTAACAAACAATCTTCTTCATATATTAGATATAATACTATGGATACTGAGATTGCCCTTTGATTACATTTTAGCTTTGCAAGTGAATGTGTATGTATCTTGAACAAAACAAGCATTTTACTTTTTGGACTAGCAAACTGATTTCATGCATCTTCATTTGAGTTATTTTTTCCGTCATACTTTAACTGCTGAATTATTCATAAGGTTAATTTTGTTATCTGCTAGTCCTTTATTTTACAGATAAATATTTTAAAATAGGGACAGAAAAAAAAAGCTATATAAGAGTATAAATTACCAAAATATTTTTTGGCATTTCCATCATCTTCAAATACAGTTAAAACTCCTGGTTTCAGAACAGCCAGAGATGGGACGTGATTTGGTAATATGCCAAAACTTCCACTATATGATGGAACATCTACCTGCTTCACACTGGATTTATTGTAGAACACCTAAAACAAGCAAAATATTACATTTATTCAATCATATGAAATAAACTTTGTTTCAAGGATATTTTAAAAACACATACATAATCTTCAAGTAGCCATGGGCTGTGGCAGTCCAACCATACTTTTTAAGGCTAATTTAGTCCTCCAGACAAGTCATAGTTACATCTGTGACATTTTGCTATTACAAGCTAATTCTATAGGATTCTGTTTCCAATTGTCTGCCAGCTGCATTCTGTCTTTAAGCATACTCAGACTTAAGACACCTTACGTAATGGGAATGCCTGCCAATTCTTTCACGAATACCCATATTAACAAGAGCATATCAGAAACTTTAGAACTTGCCACATGAGGTCAGCACTGTTC
This sequence comes from Ryuthela nishihirai, assembly GCA_038380435.1. NCBI lineage: Eukaryota > Metazoa > Arthropoda > Arachnida > Araneae > Heptathelidae > Ryuthela > Ryuthela nishihirai. The sequence goes on along the minus strand of JAWZYU010000019.1, from coordinate 62,869,757 downwards.
CACAGTACAATAACCTATGCTAAAGGTAAGTATATAGCAATCTGTTCGAAGTTATATGGTAAAGATTGGATTCTTAGGATTAAATTAAGGATTAATCTTGTCAGGATGTTGCTGCTATCCAGGTGGCTGATAAACACAAACTCAGATTTTTCATATACACATTTTATGCATTTAATGAAAAATAGTGACTTAAGATAAATTAAAGATCATAATTAAATTTATTTAAATCTTAGTTTATCATCGATATTCACTCAGTTTTAAAGAGTTAAGGAAGCAGGAAAATTTAACAATAAATTATATTGTTTTATAAAATTCATTCATAATTATCTAATATCAAAATTATGAAAACTTTTAAAATGTATATTTTATTAAATGATTTTGAACAATGCTTATTATTTAAGTTTAATTAATATCTGAAGTAAATTCTTATAACCCCTTACTCTTGTGAAATATTCTAGTTTCCATATTTCCTTAAATACTAAACGAATGATGTTGAAAATCAAAATTTAAATAGAAATATTATGATCTTCAATTTATTTTCAGTAACATTTTTCCATTAAACAAATATTTTAGAAGTTATAAAGCTTCGAAATTAGATTCCAATTCACATAGCACAAAAATTCTCTAATACTTTGGTAGGGCAGTGTAACTTAGTTACATGTATTGTAAGGATATTCATCGTTTTGAGCTAATGGGAATAACTTTCCCTTGCTCACAATTCCTTCAACTCCAAAATATTATTTATTCAAAAGTGATCTCTGAAACTTTTTCCAATTGCTCATGTCAACGTTATGTTGCCACATATTGATTTCAGTCACTTGTCTCACAGATCGAGCTTGGAAAGGAATCTATAGAATCTGAGTTTTGTTTCATGTTTCCTTCTGCAAAACATCACACAGCACTAACCATTGTTCACACTTCCAGTTAAAAAAGGCAGTAAACAGACAGAATAGTAAATAAATCACTTATGAACAAATCCATATCAGTATCCAATTTTGAAACCAGTGGTAAACAACACAATAATGTACACTGTTATGAAGCAAGCAAAACATTGGATCACTAGTGCCACAGTGGACAAAAATGTAACGTGCACTGCTGTTGCTTCACGTCTTGAAATTGGCAGGCATTCCCATTATGTAGGTACCAGGTATACTCAAGGCTGGCTTAATCTGATAACTGAGGTGAGCATCAGGGCACCTTTTCCAAAGGTATGCCTTTGACAATGTTTGAAATGTTGTTGAAAAATGTTTGAAAAGAGGTGCCAAAAAGGGGATTTCACATTGGGGTGCAAACATGCCATTAGCTGGTCCTGAACACACTGTTCATAACTCAATTCACTTATCTGTAGTTTTTTATATGGGCAACTTGGGCACACCAAAGCACTGTATCCATATATAAGATGCTGCTTAATACTAGAAGGGCCACAGCAGTCATTATGACCACTAGCAAATTTTAAGTGGTACTGTATAAGTACTATAAAAGTATATATATTTTAAGTAAGTACTATATAGTTTTTGACATATAAAGTTTGATTTTTAATCATTTAGGGTTTTACACTTGTATTAAACTGAGAGCTCCTGTCATACTGTGCACCTTAATGGAGATCTCTGAGGAAGCAAGACCTCAGCAGAAAGACAACAGAGAAAAACAAACTAAAAATAAATTGAAGGCCTTGCTGCATTTGCAACTGCACTCGTTAATGAATGTCTTGACCTAAATATTTCTACCTTGAAGCAATGATTTTTTTTCTTGCCCCATGGAAAATTTTCTACCAATACCCAAAAAGACAAGTTTATTGTTTACTGATATGCACTGTTTAAAATAGTTGTTTCAGCCAAGATTATTCTTTTATCGAAATTTTTAAAGTGCAGAATTAAGTTTTCTATTTAAAATTAGTATTATTTATCAGTTTCTTTTTAACTCTTAGTTATGCTTACATGTTTCACTTATTATTAGAATTGTTGGGGGTACAGTAGACTGTATGTTACATAGTAATTATTCCACAGTTTACTGGTCTCTGCCTTCTTTTACTTCTGAAAGTCATTCCTTTCCATCAGATCAATACTAGGTGCAAAAAACTAACATTACAGTCAAAGGTAAAACAGCCTAACTCAACTGCAATATGATAACCAAACTACCATCCCTACTGGCAGATACTAAAGAAGACCTTCAGCATTAAATAAAAATGTGGGATGAACATAAACTATTTAGTTGTGATAGGACCTGATTAAAATTATTGTCTTCAATGATATATATTTTTTGGAGTGTGTGGAAGGTATGCTTAGCCATTGGTTATGATATGCACTGTTCAAATAAGTGGCTTCACTTGCTCTGTGATTGTTTTGCATTGTTGGGTTTAAGTGATGCTAAGTGCATTAGATACAGTTATTTTTGCTGGTGTTCTTTTATATGCTAAAGCAAAATTTTATGTTTAGAAATAAGCATTTAGAGTTATATTATTTTTGGAGTATTCTCATTGAACAGTGCCTTCACTGGCTCATAATACAAGTTGAGAATATTACTGGTAAAACTCTGTTGAATACTTTTTAATTTGATGTTAATTGAGGGGGGGGGGAAATGTTCATTTCTGCCAATTGCTGTTGGTCATGATGTTTGGCATTTCATTAAAACACAACATATCATTACATTGCATTAGAAAACATTGTGGCATTGTGCTGTGAACTACAATATTGTTGTTAGCAGTTAAAAAATGAGGATATTTCTTCTATTAAAAAAAGTTAGAAATAGACAGAATTATCTATTAACATCATCATCATCCTCAAGTAGTTATGGAGGTCCAACCAGATTGTGCAATTTAGTTCTCCAAATGCATCTGTCCTGAGCTACATCTGGCCACTGTAGACAAATTCTATCAAGGTCCTGTTTGACACTGTCTGCCCACTGCATCCTAGGTCTCTCCCTCTTTCTGAGGCCCTTAGGCACACTGTTCATTACCCTATTCACTATTCTCTAGTTATGTTTACAGGAAACATGGCCAAACCAATGGAGTCTCTCTCTGCACAATATGCTGCTCAAAGGGGGTTGCTGACTCCTTTGCCTGATCTCGTCATTACCTACAAAGTTGAACCACCTAATGCTGAAAAAACTGCGCAAGCATCTAGATTCAAAAGCATCAAGTTTCCTGTTATCTTGTTTAAAAAGAGTCCAAATTTCACTCCTGTAACTAACCAAACTATTATACAGGTTAATTTTAGTAGTTTAGGTATATATGCCTATTTCTCCACACTCCCCATAGATTCTTAGAAGTCCCAGCAGCAATCCCTATTCATCTGTTTATCTCATACTGCACATCACCATTTATCTATTGCATAGCTCCCAAGATAATTAAACTGAGACACCTACTTAAGACTTCAAACATTCAGATTAACTGAACCATAGCCTACCTAGCCAATTCACATCACATTAGTTTTCTCTCTGTTTATCATCAAACCTACTTTACTACCAGTCTCATCAACAGCTCTAATAAAAGTTCATTTTATTAAAATCATTTCCCAAAAGGACCAAATCATCAGCATAATCTAAATCAGAAATTTTCAGATTTCTAGACCATTTAAGTCAAAAATCTTTCCCTTGCAGTGAGTTTCATGCAACATAATCAACAACCAAAAGAGGAAATGAGGCAAAATGCACCCTTGTCAAACACCAGAAGCAAATACTAAAACTTGTCTGGTATGCATAAGATCTCATGATCAACTACAAATTATGATGATCAACAGAGTCAAAAGTTTTTTTGAAATCTAGTAACCACAGGTTTCTGAAATTAACCATTTCTCAAGAATCTGCTGAAGTGAAAAAAATCTTATCAACACATCCCTACCACTTCTGAATACACACTGGTTCGAGTCCCAGCTGGGCCAGCATTGAGATTTATCTCCACAAAACTCCCGACATAGCCCTTGACCAGAAGGGGACATTGTTGGGCTTTTGAAAAGCCACCGTCTGTCAAGTGGGATGTTAAGCCATGGTTCACTGTGTGGGAGAGCCATACCCTGTGCACATTCAAGAACATGCTGAATGGCCTTGATGGGAGGCTACCATCTGTCTCCCAACAGCTTTCCAGTGGATTCCCTTCCCCCAACCTTCTCTGAGCCCTCAAGTTCCTTGTGATCTGGCCATTCAGCCCATTGTGTGCAAAAAAGTGCTGCTCAGAGGTAAAACAACTCAATCCATGAATCCACACTACTCATCATGCAATTGTCTGTGAACCAGATTCTTAATTCTATTAAGCACAATCATGCAAAGAACTTTAACTGGAACAGAAAGTAGGCTGATACTCTTATAGTTATACAAGAACTGCAATGACCATTTTTCAAAATAGGGATAATAATGGTTCTGGTAAAATCCTTAGGAACAATGCTTTTATCATATAAGATATTCAAAATTTCAGTCATCCATATGATAACAGAAAGATTCTCAGCTCTAAGCATTTCAGCAGTTTCAGTCTGTTGACATAGAATCCAAGAAATACAGTTGTGCAAAAAATGAGTTTACTGATGAGTGGGACTCAAACTTACATCTCCCAGTGTCATGCCAAGTGTACTGGTTATTCAGAACTATCACTGGCTAGTTTATTTCTCCACTAATTGTGATCTTAATTCTCCTGAATTTTCCAACTTTGTCACCAATGGTGCCTCTATGATCAACAAGAGCAACTTTCTATTATTGCTCATTATAGGTGTTAACAGGAATATCACATCACAGATTTCAATGATCTTTGGCATAAATGTAAGTACACATAAGATGTCTAATTGTCTAAAATATTTTGAGTCAAAAAAAATTTATAAGGAGTTATTATCATTTAATCTAAAGGGGAAAATACAAATTGTGATTGTGACTAAAAGTTTTTCTTTTTTTTTTCTTTGCTTCTATGGTAGATAGGCCAGCCAGGCCTAGCACCTAATGTCCGACCCCGCCTTCTCGTGGTGCGGACCATTAGTAACTTTCAAAAGAGATACTCTCTTGTGGAAGTGAACGGAAGGGGAGGGCTGCCAGATTAGTGTGGCCTACTGATCTGGACAACTATGGCTACTTTTCTTTTTTTTTCTACCGTGCTGAGGAGTGGTCAACCACACAGGGTATTGTGCTGACCATATAAACCCACTGGACTGGACAGATATATGGCTCTGAGCTTGATTATGGATCCTGATTTTGCTGCACTGGTGGGCTTCTGTGGAGGGAAAATCTTCCACTGTGTTTTCTGTTTGTTTGTGGGTTGACAGCCCCAAGTGAATAGATTCACAGGATATGTTTATCAGCTGGTGGATAATCCTGAGCAGAGGTCATCGCAGGCACCTGAACTCTTTGCTTCTACTGGCATCGTCAATTTCTACGTTGGAGGATATCTTCCAGTGTAGATGGCTTCAGCCTTTAGTAGTGGGGGAACGGGTCTTTGCCCCATGTCTGCGATTAGGGGGCTGTTTGATATTGTCCGCATTCCCTCTCTCAATAAACATAGCTTCTTTAAACATCCCACTAACCATTTTCTCTCCATAGGTAGTTGGAATGTGAGAACTCTGCACAGAGCTTTTTCTCTTGATGTCCTCACACAAGAATTCCACCATTATAATTTAGATATTCTTGGCTTGCAAGAGACCAGATGGACAGATAAAGGTCAGATTCTTAAAAATAATCTTAAATTTCTCTTTTCAGGGAGGGACGACAATAAGCATCACCAAGGCGTGGGTCTGCTTCTCAGCAGACACGCTAGTGATGCTCTTCTAGGATATGAGTGCATTAATGAAAGGTTTCTTACAGCAAAATTTCAGACAAGCGTTAAAGACTTGAATGTTATCTGCTGCTATGCCCCCACTGAGGATGCCGATGAGGATGAGAAGGATAGGTTTTATGAACAACTTCAGGATATTTTGAATTCTGTCAAGAAAGGAGATATTACCCTTGTTCTTGGTGACTTCAATGCCAAAGTTGGTACTGACTCTGATCTTTGGGGAGGAGTAATAGGCCCTTTTGGTGTTGGTAGCTGCAATGGCAATGGGCAACGTCTCCTACAGGTAAGTAAACTCAATGGATTCAGAATAACTAACACTTATTACAAACACCGCAACATACATAAGTACACATGGGTTTCACCTGAAGGGCTGCATAGGAATATGATTGATTACATATTAATTAACAGCAAATGGGCTAGTTCTGTTAGGAATACCAGGGCATATAGGGGAGCTGAAATTGGATCTGACCATTACCTAGTTAAAAGTGTGTTGCAACTTAAACTTAAAAAGTGTTGTGCTAGGGTTAAAAAATTTACTTTTAATACTGAAGCTCTGAAAGATCCAGTTATAGCCAAAGCTTACCATGATAGGTTACTTGGTCATTATGACAGTCATGGTTTGCTTACTACTGAAGTTGAGGAAGAATGGGATCATTTTAAACATGCTTTTTTGGACACTAACAGTACTCTTTTAGGAAAAAAGGAGCAGAAGAGACAGAATTATCTGAGTGATAAGGCACTTGAGCTTATTTCGGAAAGAAAGAACTGCAGGAATATCTTTAATCAATACCCTACTAGTCCTAATAGAAACCATTACAGAGAACTTAATAAATGTGTAAAAGATCAGTTAGCTGCTGATAAGAATCTTTGGCTTGATGGTTTGGCTGACAAAGCCGAGGAAGCAGTTAGACAGCACAACAGCAGAGAGCTGTACCAGATAGTTAAGGTTTTATGTGGTAGAAAACGGACAGGCATACAAGGATTGAAGGATAAACAAGGTAAGGTTATAGAAGGGGAAGATTCTGTCATGGCTAGGTGGGCTGAGCATTTCAGTGATGTTCTAAACAATGTAGTTGGTTCTGCTCCCATTGTTTGCAGTGATGATGGATGCATTGGTGGTTTTAATGTTGGCCCTATAACACAATCTGAAGTTATTTTGGCTGTTTCTAAACTTAAACTACATAAATCCCCAGGGGTAGATGAAATTACTACCGAAATGCTTAGAGCTGGGAATGTTTCGGTTACCACTTGGATGACTGAAATTCTGAATATCTTTTATGATAAAGGCATGGTTCCTAAGGATTTTACCAGAGCTATTGTTATCCCTATTTTCAAAAAAGGTGATCGCAGTTCTTGTGATAACTATAGGGGTATCAGCCTACTCTCTGTTCCAGGTAAAGTTCTTTCCATGATTGTGCTTAATATAATTAAGAATCTGGTTGACAGTCAATTGCGTGATGAGCAATGTGGATTCAGAAGTGGTAAGGGATGTGTGGATCAGATATTTTCACTTAGGCAGATTCTTGAGAAATGTTTAGAGTTTCAGAAACCTTTGGTTGCTAGCTTTGTTGATTTCAAAAAGGCTTTCGACTCTGTTGATCGTCATAATTTGTGGTTGATTGTGAGATCATATGGTATACCACACAAGTTAGTTAACATAATGAAAGCTCTCTATAATAACACTGAGTCGTGTGTGAGAGTTGGTAAGGCTTGTAGCAATTGGTTTAGCATTACTTCTGGTGTTCGACAAGGGTGCATTTTGTCTCCTTTTCCCTTTAGCTTGGTTATTGATTATGTTATGCGAAATTCACTTCAAGGGAAAGATTTTGGCCTTAAATGGACTGGAGATATGAAAATTTCTGATTTAGATTATGCTGATGATTTAGCCCTTTTGGCAAATGATGTTAATGAGATGAACTCTTTCATTCGAGCCGTTGATGACACTGGTAGTAGAGTAGGTTTGGTTATAAACAGAGAGAAAACTAAAGTGATAAAAATTGGTTAGGCAGGCTGTGATTCAGTTAATCTGAATGGTTGCAGTCTTGAGCAGGTGTCACAGTTTAATTATCTTGGGAGCTATGTAACAGATAATGATGATGTGCGGCATGACTGCCGGGATTTTTAAGAATCTATGGAGAGTGTGGAGAAATAGGCGTATACACCTAAAGACTAAAATTAGACTGTATAATAGTTTGGTTCTTTCTAGGGTTAGTTATGGTAGTGAAACTTGGACACTTTGTAAACGAGATAACAGGAAACTAGATGCTTTTGATTCCAGATGCTTACGCAGTATCTTGGGCATTAGGTGGTTCAACTTTGTAACTAATGATGAGGTTAGGCAAAGGAGTTTGCAACCTCCTTTAAGCAGCATATTGTGCAGAGAGAGATTATTCCGTTGGTTTGGCTATGTTGCCTGTATGGGTAATTATAGATTGGTGAATAGGATTATGAACAGTGTGTCTAAAGGCCTCAGAAAGAGGGGAAGACCTAGGATGCAGTATGCAGACAATGCCAAACAGGACCTTGTTAGAATTGGTGTGCAGTGGCCAGATGCAGTAGATGTAGCTCAGGATAGACTTGAGAACAGATAGTCTCAGGATAGACTAGAGAACTAAATTGCACGGTCTGGTTGGACCTCCGTAGCCCATGGCTGCTTGAGGATGATGATGGTAGATAGATGAGGAGACCAAACTTGGTGTGCTGATGTATATTTGCCTTATTAATTCATTAAAAAAATAAATTTAAAAAATTTAATATGGTTTTGAAAAAAAAACTGAAAATTTTAAAATGTGAAAAGTGATGTGGCACCTAAAAAAAAATTGAAACCGGCACATAATGTACATTATACGCCATAGAAACATAGTCAATACCATATATCAGGTCTAACAAATGGTGATCAGATAGCCTTTAACAAATTATTTGTATTTCTAGTTTAATAAAATATACATCAGGTGAAGAATGAAAATATTAGTTTTTCAAGCTTGAATTATGCATTTTTATAAGATATTTGTAAGAAAATTTTCAAATGGCAACTTCTATTTTTTTTTTGACATATCAAAATTCTTAGGTGTACTAGGAATGAACCTAGATATCTTGGGCTTCTCATTTCGGATTCTGTCAATGTCTATTTTGATGCTATTTCTAGTTGGTAAAAGATGTTTCCAGCACTAAATAGTCAATCTAGTACGTATTTTGAAGTACTTTAAATATTACTTGAAAATGGATGAAGCAAGTTTCAGGTATTTATTGTATTTAGTAAATAACAAGCTGAAAAAAGGACACAAATATGCATCACGCAGTTTCAAAAAAAAAATGTCTAATAACCACCCTGAGGTTTGTTGCTAGTTGTCAATATAATAATTTTTTACATTTTGCTATGGGGATTGTTGAGCAAACTTCAGGATAAATTATCCAGAAACACGACGTGCTGTTTTTGCCCCATTACTACAGCACAAAACAGCAAGATCTCTTCCTTTGCATTCTTATGGAGTAAATATTTTACTTCTTGCATTACTCTGATGTGATTTATTGGGAGATTAACAAATCTGCAGGTGTGTAATGTGTCATCAACTGGGCAAACTTTAATTGAACACATTTTTATTATGGTAAATCATTCAGAATAATTAATTTTCCAGCAACTCTGACAGAAATATGGAGCATTTTTTTTTTTATTTTGGACAATAAATCTGACAAATCAGCTGATGTACTGCTTTCATGCATTCAATGTACTTTTGCGTTTTTTAAATCTCATCACCTAAATTAAGATGTCTAAACATGAAATACTACACTATACTAGTGAATCCATGTGCCTACTGAAGGGTTATGATTAAATTATTTCAGGTAACAAAATCAGACATTTACATTTGATTGTGCCTCGAGTTACAAAAACTTGCATAAAACATAACAAAAACTGTTGCATTTATCAACAATCATTTCCTACTTGTTTGTGACTATTGTGAAATTCACTGCAAGGGAAAGATTTCGGCCTTAAATGGTCTGTAGATCTGAAAATTTCAGATTTGGACTATGCTGATGATTTAGCCCTTTTAGCAAATAATGTTGATGACATGAACTCTTTCATTTGAGCTGTTGATGAGACTGGTAGTAGAGTAGGTTAGGTGAAAAACAGAGAAAAACTAAAGTGATGAAAATTGGTCAGGCTATGATTCAGTTAATCTGAAAAGTTTCATTCTTGAACAAGTGTCTCAGTTTAATTATCTTCTGAGTGTGGAGAAATAAGCGTATATACCTAAAACTAAAATTAATCTGTATAACAGTTTGGTTCTATCTAGAGTTAGTTACAGTAATGAAACTTTGCTTCTTTGTAAACAAGATAACAGGAAACTTGATGCTTTTGGTTCTAGATGCTTACACAATATCTTAGGGATTAGGTGGTTCAAACTTTGTAATTAATGATGATGTTAAGCAACCTCCTTTGAGCAGCATATTGTGCAGAGAGACTGTTGGTTTGGCCACATAACCCGTATGAATAATTATAAATTAGCAAATACGTTTTCAACAGTGTGCTTAAAGGAGCCTAGGATGCGGAATTGGTGTAGTGTAGTTCATGACAGATATGTTTGGAGAACTAAATTGTACTGTCTAGTTGGACCTCCGTAGCCCATGGCTGTTTGAGGATGATGATGATGTGCCTTGAAGTACAAAAAACTGTGCATAAAATATAACAAAAGTGTTCAATTTTTCAACAGTTCAAACAAATATCAATTATAAATTTTTATTTTCTAAATATAAATTGATTTTAAAAAAATTATCGAGTGTTATAAATTTTTATTTTCTAAATATAAATTGATTTTAAAAAAATTATCGAGTGGCTGGGAGTTCTATACAATGCTACAAAGGGTGAGGACCAGAAAAAATTAAAACCCTCTAATTTAGACAATTACCCCCCCCCCCAAGTTATATTTGTCATATATCATGAATTACATACCTCAGCAGGAGATGCAAAGGTGAAAGACATCTGACCATCGGCATATCCCCTAATATGATTAATAGTATTAGTTACAAATTTTTTTCCTGGTCTTCCTGCAGACGGCAAAAGTTTTAAAATCACCTGAGCAGCCATGTTCTTAAGGTTACAGTACACGGTTATTATCAAAAGGTTTCAAGACTAGTGGTCCTAAATACGGAGAGGTTGGCAAACGGCGTTCATGGGCGCCATTTTTGGACTCTGCGAGTGCATCAGTTAGTCTACCAGACTGATTATCTAGCTTCGTCAAAACATACTGTATACGGACGGAAAAACTTTAAATAAGATTTTGTTACTTAAAAATCATGCAAATGCTTTCTTTCTGGACGACTATTTTCTATTCTCAGTAATTTATAATAATATTTATTGATTGATTATATTACAATTCATTAATTTTAAAATTTAAACACTAACTGCTCCTTCATACATTTAGTCCCAGCTATTAAATTTTTACTTCAAAAGTAAAAATACTGAAGTTGGGAATATTTCAAGTTTGTACATCTGTTGAAGTTTACAAAAATATTTTCACACATAAAGGTGGTATAAATTTCGGCACTAATCTTCAACAAAGAGTTTTAGCTTTTCAGTGCGTTTAGTAAAGCCAGTGAAGCATACTCAATCTCCTTAACTTCAAAAATAAGTTTTCTAGGTAAAAATGTCAATAGAAATAAATTGAAAATCTCGCACAAATCTTTCTAATTCTCGTTTTTCACAACATTCTTTTAATATTTAGATGTTACGAAGTTGAAAACATTTAAAACAAACACTGCAATATTATACGAATTCTAACATTTTTAAAATTAATTGAATGATTATACAAATTTTAACGCAGCCTTTATTTCAGTAAGTGAACTTTAAAAATAGCTTTTTACAACATCTTCCTATAAAGCCCTAAATAGCAGAAAATAAATCTAAAACATATCGATGGTGCAATGAGTCACTGAGTACGTATTCATTTCAAAGGTAGATAGAGTGCCGGCAAAGTTGTTGAGTGAGAAAATTGACACCTTATCTTCCTTTGAAGTGAATGCGAACTCAATAACTGATTGCACCATTTATGTGTTTTAGGTTTATTTTCTACTCTTTAGGACCTATAGTAAGTTAAGTATTTTAAAAGAATTTTGATTTATGTTTTTTGTCACTAAAAACTCCTACCTTCAAAAACTTTCATTTGATATATACCTTATAATCATCAAGCAAATTTTCTCTCCTTTTCGAGTCATGTTTAAGGTAGCCCATGACACTGGCGACGTCACAAACTGTAATTTGAAATAAAATCAAACACCGCGAAAATCCATTACCCCCACCTTTTATCGGGGGGTATAGTGGAGGATATATTCGAAACAGTTTACAACGGTCATTATATGAGCTTTCATTTGACTGGTAACTGTATTCCTCGCATTCGGAAGATACGTATGTATAGTAGAATGACTTTCACATTTCCCGTTTTTTAGGGTGGAAGAAAGTATGGAGAGAAAATTTTTCCTAGCCTACGACATTTTTTTCGTCAGAAGCATTTATTTGACATATCGTTTGTTACTTCCGCATTCGCGTTCCGGAGATATAACTTAGGAATAGTTTTTATATTTCTATTTATTTAGGGAGGTAAATTTTTTATAACTTATGACACACTCCGTGTCACAAGCTTTCGTTTGGCAAATAAATCATTAAGTTTCTTCATATGGCTTTCGAAAGCCAGAACATTTTATCAAATCCACAAACCGACAGTATAGTATACTAATAGTAATGATTTGTCCCGTTGGCAATATGCAACTTTTCTGCTTTAAGAGATAAGCAAAAAAATTTTTGCACATTACAGGTACTAACAAAATATTAATAGTTTATTTTCTCAATTATACAGTAATTCGAATTTCCACTGTAAGAGGGTACCGAAAGTGTAAAATACTAGAAGAATGCATATCACCTCTGGTGCATATGGGATTCTCACTTTCAAAGTGAATGAAGTTTTTTTTTGTCTACTTTTTCACTCCTTAAACGTTTTAATATGGATGTTCGTATTGTTTTTCTGCTGAGATCCCGCCATCCTCATGAACCTTCTACTATGGGATATAAATCGACAGGCTGCTGTCAGACCTATGTACAAGCAGCTGCTTGAGGAGATATTTATTTTTAAATTAATTTATTTATTTAAAATTTAAACTAAAAATTAAATTTTCTTATTTTTTAATATATGATGGGGGAAATCCACATAGTAGTATTTTATTAGTAATTGTAAAATATAAAAAGTATTTCTCTTTTAGTTCTTAAATTTAAAAAGTTAGTTTTCTCTCACTCCTCTGAAAACAGGGGGCAGATTATTGCTATCAGCGACCATCGGTCATTCTACCATAAACCAATCACTTCAAACATTCGTTAAAAGTTTTGCAGTTTCGATATATAGCGATCTCTAATGATATAAAGGTCGGTAAGTGGTGGGGGAACGGGTCTTTGCCCCATGTCTGCGATTCGGGGCTGTTGATATTGTCCGCATTCCCTCTCTCAATAAACATAGTTTCTTAAACATCCCACTAACCATTTTCTCTCCATAGGTAGTTGGAATGTGAGGACTCTGCACAGAGCTTTTTCTCTTGATGTCCTCACACAAGAATTCCACCATTATAATTTAGATATTCTCGGCTTGCAAGAGACCAGATGGACAGATAAAGGTCAGATTCTTAAAAATAATCTTAAATTTCTCTTTTCAGGGAGGGACGACAATAAGCATCACCAAGGCGTGGGTCTGCTTCTCAGCAGACACGCTAGTGATGCTCTTCTAGGATATGAGTGCATTAATGAAAGGTTTCTTACAGCAAAATTTCAGACAAGCGTTAAAGACCTGAATGTTATCTGCTGTTATGCCCCCACTGAGGATGCCGATGAGGATGAGAAGGATAGATTTTATGAACGACTTCAGGATATTTTGAATTCTGTCAAGAAAGGAGATATTACCCTTGTTCTTGGTGACTTCAATGCCAAAGTTGGTACTGACTCTGACCTTTGGGCAGGAGTAATAGGCCCTTTTGGTATTGGTAGCTGCAATGGCAATGGGCAACGTCTCCTACAGGTAAGTAAACTCAATGGTTTCAGAATAACTAACACATATTACAAACACCGCGACATACATAAATACACATGGGTTTCACCTGATTGGGCTGCATAGGAATATGATTGATTATATATTAATTAACAGAAAATGGGCTAGTTCTGTTAGAAATACCAGGTCATATAGGGGAGCTGAAATTTTATCTGACCATTACCTTGTTAAAAGTGTCTTACAACTTAAACTTAAAAAGTGTTGTGCTAGGGTTAAAAAATTTGCTTTTAATACTGAAGCTCTGAAAGACCCAGTTATAGCCAAAGCTTACCATGATAGGTTACTTAGTCATTATGACAGTCATAGTATACTTACTACTGAAGTTGAGGAAGAATGGGATCATTTTAAGCAGGCTTTTTTGGACACTAACAGTACTCTTTTAGCAAAAAGGAGCAGAAGAAGCAGAATTATCTGAGTGGTAAGGCACTTGAGCTTATTTTGGAAAGAATGAACTGCAGGAATGTCGTTAATCAATACCCTACTAGTCCTAACAGAAAGCATTAGAGAGAACTTAATAAATGTGTAAAGGATCAGTTAGCTACTGATAAGAATCTTTGACTTGATGGCTTGGCTGTCAAAGCCGAAGAAGCAGTTAGACAGCACAACAGCAGAGAGCTGTACCAGATAGTTAGTGTTTTGTGTGGTAGAAAACGGACAGGTATACAGGGATTGAAGGATAAACAAGGTAAGTTTATAGATGGTTAGGATTCTGCGATGGATAGGTGAGCTGAGCATTTTGGTGATGTTCTAAACAATGTGGTTAGTTGTATTCCCATTGTTTGTAATGATGATAGATGTATTGCTGGCTTCAATGTTGGCCCTATAACACAATCTGAAGTTATTTTGGCAACTTCTAAACTTAAACTTCATAAATCCCCAGGTGTAGATGAAATTACTACGGAAATGCTTAGAGCTGGGAATGTTTCGGTTACCACTTGGATGACTGAAATTTTAAATATCTTTTATGATAAAGGCATGGTTATTAAGGATTTCACCATAGCTATTATTATCTCTATTTTCAAAAAAGCTGATCACAATTCTTTTGATAACTATAGGGGTAGGTTGACAGTCAATTGCGTGATGAGCAATGTGGATTCAGAAGTGGTAGGGGATGTGTGGATCAGATATTTTCACTTAGGCAGATTCTTCAGAAACGTTTAGAGTTTCAGAAACCTTTGGTTGCTAGCTTTGTTCATTTCAAAAAGGCTTTCGACTCTGTTGATCGTCATAATTTGTGGTTCATTGTGAGATCAAATGGTATACCTGACAAGTTAGTTAACATAATGAAAGCTCTCTATAATAACACTGAGTAGTGTGTGAGAGTTGGTAAGGCTTGTAGCAATTGGTTTAACATTACTTCTGGTGTTCGACAAGGGTGCATTTTGTCTCCTTTTCTCTTTAGCTTGGTTGTTGATTATGTTATGCGAAATTCACTTCAAGGGAAAGATTTTGGCCTTAAATGGACTGGAGATACGAAAATTTCTGACTTAGATTATGCTGATGATTTAGCCCTTTTGGCAAATGATGTTGATGAGATGAACTCTTTCATTCGAGCTGTTGATGAGACTGGTAGTAGAGTAGATTTGGTTATAAACAGAGAGAAAACTAAAGTGATGAAAATTGGTCAAGCAGGCTGTGATTCAGTTAATCTGAATGGTTGCAGTCTTGAGCAGGTGTCACAGTTTAATTATCTTGGGAGCTATGTAGCAGATAATGGTGATGTGTGGCATGAGATTAACAGAAGAATAGGGATTGCTGCCGGGACTTTTAAGAATTTATGGAGGGTGTGGAGAAATAGGCGTATACACCTAAAGACTAAAATTAGACTGTATAATAGTTTGGTTCTTTCTAGTGTTAGTTATGGCAGTGAAACTTGGACACGTTGTAAACATGATAACAGAAATATGGATGCTTTTGATTCTAAATGCTTACGCAGTATGTTGGGTATTAGGTGGTTCAACTTTGTAACTAATGATGAGGTTAGGCAAAGGAGGTGGCAACCTCCTTTAAGCAGCATGTTGTGCAGAGAAAGACTGCGTTGGTTTGGCCATGTTGCCTGTATGAATAATTATAGATTGGCGAATAGGGTGCCTGAACGGTGTGCCTGAAGGCTTCAGAAAGAGGGGGAGACCAAGGATGCAGTGGGTAGACAGTGTCAAACAGGACCTTGTTAGAATTGGTGTGCAATGGCCAGATGCAGCAGATGTAGCTCAGGACAGACTTGATTGGAGAACTAAATTGCATGGTCTTCTGATTTAGATTATGCTGATGATTTAGCCCTTTTGGCAAATGATGTTGATGAGATGAACTCTTTCATTCGAGCTGTTGATGAGACTGGTAGTAGAGTAGGTTTGGTTATAAACAGAGAGAAAACTAAAGTGGTGAAAATTGGTCAGGCAGGTTGTGATTCAGTTAATCTGAATGGTTGCAGTCTTGAGCAGGTGTCACAGTTTAATTACCTTGGGAGGTACGTAACTGATACTGGTGATGTGCGGCATGAGATTAACAGACGAATAGGTATTGCTGCCGGGACTTTTAAGAATCTATGGAGATTGTGGAGAAATAGACGTATACACCTACAGACTAAAATTAGACTATATAATTGTTCGGTTCTTTCTAGGGTTAATTATGGTAGTGAAACTTGGACGCTGTGTAAACAAGATAACAGGAAACTAGATGCTTTTGATTCTAGATGCTTATGCAGTGTCTTGGGTATTAGGTGGTTTAACTTTGTAACTAATGATGAGGTTATGCAAAGGAGTCGGCAACCTCCTTTAAACAGCATATTGTGCAGCGAGAGACTCCGCTGGTTTGGCCATGTTGCCCGTATGGATAATTATAGATTGGCGAATAGGGTTATGAACAGTGTGCCTAGAGGCCTCAGAAGGAGGGGGAGACCTAGGATGCGGTGGGCAGACAATGTCAAACAAGACCTTGTTAGAATTGATGTACAGTGGCCGGATGCAGCAGATGTAGCTCAGGACAGATATGCTTGGAGAATTAAACTGTGCGGTCTGGTTGGACCTCCGTAGCCAATGGCTGCTTGAGGATGATGATGATGATGATGTTTGGACCTCTGTATCCCATGGCTGCTTGAGGATGACGATAATGATGATGATGAATGATATAAATTTAAACTACCTTTGAAATGCGAATTTCATTTCATTAGTAACAAACTAAAAAAGAGATTTCCAACATCTCTTAGAACGAAACCGTTCCGTTTTTTACCTACCTTGTGCTTAGGGTCAAGTCTTTGAAATTTTAAGGGTCAAGTCTTTGGGGTGAAATCTTTGGGGTCAAGTTTTAGGGTCAAGTCTTTGGAATCAATGGAATTTTCAGAACTGTCACACTCCACCACGAAAATTTTAAATTTCTAACATAATTACATCGATTGCAATATTCGTTTTAAATTTTGGGATTTTTCGATTTTTTCTCACCGTTAGAAGCCGCAATTATAGCTTTATGTGAGATTCGGAAAATGCAACCGAAAAGAATTTTTAATTAATATCTAAAAACGTACAATTATCTGTTAAGACAAAAAAAGTTGCATTCACCTCCCTCCTTGGAGCTAAATGGTCAAGTGATTGTTGCCAATGGTAATTTCGTAACCTTCACATTTCAGCACCAAAATTTCAAATTTCTAACACAATTTTATCGTTTGGGATATTCTTAAATATTTTGGAATTTTCAACTTTTTTCACCGGTAGAGGGCACAATTATTACGTTTGGGAGATTGAAAAAATGCAAATCATAATATATCATTAATACCTATCTAATACAAAAAGAATTTTTTATATATCTGTATAAACAAAAATGTTCGATGTCTACAAAAGAGCAGACAACAAAGCGAAATTATATATTTTTTTAAAAATAGCCCTAAAATTTACTTTTCCTTTTTTAGCCGTTTTCTAAATTGCTTCCAGTCGTGAACACTGAAATCTGTATCAAATATTACTCTATCCTTTTCCGGAATCCATAAGTACCTGCAATACCATTCAGCTACGCACACTTAATAATCCGAGCGACGACGAAACATGGAAAGTTGAATGACATTCCATGAATACCTATGGATTACCGAAAAGGGTAGGAAATATTTGATACAGATTTCAGTGTTGACGATTGGAAGCACTTTAGAAAATTGCTGAAACAGAAAAGTAAATTTTATGGCTTTTTGTTTTTAAAAGAGATCATAATTTCATTTTCTTGTCTGTCTTTCTGTAGACACAGAACCTTTTTGTTTATACAGCTAAATAAAAAAAAATATTTTTGTGTTGGATAGATATTGATGAAATATTACGATTTACACATTCCAAATCTCCCAAAAGGTATAACTACGCCCTTTAAAGGTGGAAATTTTTGAAAATTCAAAAATTTCAAACGATGAATTTATGTTAGAAATTTTGGTGTTGGAATGTAAAGGTCACGAATTTACCATTGAGAACAATGGTTTGACCCTTTAGATCGGGGGAGGTGCAAAGTTTCTGGGTTTAACAGAAAATTGTATGTTTTTAGAGATAAATTAAAAATTCCTTTTGGGTTGGACAGGTATTGATGAAATATTACGATTTTCACTTTCCGACTCTCCCAAAAGCTATAATCACGCCCTCTAACGGTGAAAAAAATCGAAAGTTCCAAACTTTAATCAAATATTGCAAAATATGTAGTTTAGCTAGAAATTAGACATTTTGGTGTTGGAATGAGACGTCCTGAAGATTTCATTGTCAACAGTGAGTTGAACCCTTACACCCAGGTTAGGTAAGAAATGCAACTGGTTTGTTTTTAGAGATAATTGGAAAACTTTTTTTTAGTTGGTATTAATGATACATTATAATTCGCATTTTCAAAGGTAGTTTTAACATAAATCATTAGAAAACACTAAACATGCAAACAGCAAAACGTTTAACCAATTGTTCAAATGATCTGTTTATGGTAAAAATTTGAAACTTTGGCAGTAGAGCGTCAAGAGACATTCCACTAACGGCAATAATCTGCCACTTTTCTTCAGAGAGATGTGAAAAAAGCAGCTTTTTAAATTTAAGAACTAAAAGACAAATATTTTTATGTTGTATAACTATTAATAAAATACTACTGTGTGCTTACCCCTTACCCATCATCCAAACATTTTAAGGATTTTAAATGTCGATAAAGGAAAACTTCATTTTTTTTTAGAAACAAGATTTTTATATTCACCACAGGTGATATGCGTTCCTATAGTTATTTTATACATTCAGTGCTCTCTAACAATAAAAATTCGAAATAATGGTGATTGGGGAAAATAAACTTTTAATCTTTTATTAGTACCTATAAAACGCAAAAAATAGCTTTCATATATTTAAAAAAAAAAAAATTGCTTTTTACCAATTGGCATGAGGGGACAATATATTTCTATTAGTGTAGACCACTTGATCATTAGTGAATCTCCAAAGCTTTAAATTTCTAGCATATAAATAGTAGATCGTTTGCAATTTCGTTTAAATATTAGTATTTTTCAGCTTTTTCCGTCGCTAGAGGCTGCTTTTTGAGTTTTTATTTACCACCTTTAGCACTCTCTAATAATTAGCCCGTTTTGCAAGCAAAATAAAAGGAAATCATTTGTTGGGTTTCAATTAGCTCGTTTCTCTTTTGCGGCCTATTGCTGTCTTCTGACGGAATTTCTTGGAAGAAACTTCATTAATTTATCTCTGTGAGTAGAAATTTTCCGCCAAATGCGGCGAGTGAGGCATTACATTATATATGGAAGTTTTTATCATTATTAAGAATCATATATTTACAACATATATGGAAGTTTTTATAGGTAAAAAAGCTGTAGAAATGTATAAAACTATAGCAACTGAAAAGCTTTTATCTAGGTTCACACACTAACTCACAGGCTTTCAACTCGCCGTACGACAAAACATGGCGCCCATAAACCATGTGTCTCAATCAACCAATGGGAGCTAATCACCGAGATGGCCAGCCTCTAACTATACTGGACCTCTAGATATTACTAGTGTCCGCTTTGAATTGTGCTATTTTAAAACTTTTAAGACTTCGACATTTTCTCTATTGTATGTCCATCAAAATAGCAAGTTGCTCATAATTCTGTTGAGCATCGCTCTTTTGAAGCATAACCGTAACCAACGCTGCATTTTTGAGCGCATGCGCTAAACATATTGCAGACTGCGCCATTTCGTGTTGGTGGTATATGTGGAAAGACCTAAGTATACGTGATTTTTTTAAGGATAAAACAACGATATATTTGAAATATATAAACATATATAGAACGTACAAATTATTGTTATTTGACAACTTATAAAAGTTAGTGTTGAACTATACATATATGAGAATCCAAGTAAATATTATGGTGTAGAAGTAGCAGCCGCCTTTGTATATGAAGCTCATGTCGGAATAATTGCGAATTCCTGTCGCCATCATAGAGTACTTTTAATATTTTCGCAGCTAGGATTTAATTTATATGCCCACGGGTTTGCAAGTATTATGAAATATAAATATATTTGAAAGCTTTTGGTGGAGGAAGAAGCATTAATTCATTAAATACGTTTTTCCCCGTATTTGGTAGCCTTGAAATGATAAAGGTAGGTTGAGAAAAGAATCTTTCGTAAATATTAGAGTCTGTAGTTATTAAAGTAAAATTTCATAAAAAGAAGTATTTTTCAGGTGATAACAGCTGTTGTAAATGGCGATGTAATAAGATTGAATATGGTATCCGATATAACGATATTCGGAAACCTTTGTGTACGCCATGTTGGATAATTTCGTGTTTTCGGTGTGTCCGTAAAGAAACGTAGTGAAATTCATGAAAGTTGATAAGAAATTGTGTGAATGGTAGCTAAATTGCTTTATTGCTCAGACGCTCTAGGATATGAAAGGTGTTAAATTATAAAATGCTATTTCAAGAGTTGACGTTGAACCTAAAATGCGTAAGCAATTGAAGTTATTGCACATGCGCTGTAATTAACCGATATTTGATATTGTGGTTTCCGAATGATGCGTAACCAGATCTGGGAGGGGAGTTGACCTGTAAAATTGAGGGAGGGAATGTTATACAGCATTTAAAATTCAGCCTCTGCCAGTCTCCTTACATTTTTTGGGCTCCTCCCGATTGAATTTTTTTTTCTAAATCTGGGCCTGACTTGTACTACAAAATATGTGAAATATAATTTACTGTGAATGCGTGGACGTTTTCAAGTGCGAGAAAAGTTTGTTCCAAATTTCGAAATTTATTTGGTTTCAGTTCTGGATTTTGCGAAATAAGTAATTTATGGATCAAGTGTAAGAACATGGTGGAATTAGCCTCCGATGAGTGGCTCCCTACACCAAATGAAATGGAATGTAAGTTATTCCTGAGCAAGTGAACTTTTTTATATTATGATCACGGTAATGTAACAAAGAGACCCCTTATAAAATCTGCCAAAAAGTTTCTAGTTTGTCTTCGTCCGATTATATTTTATTAACTACATAGACACATGGGCAATTATTTGAGGCATACATCGTTTTCAAGAGCCGAACAAAATCTTGAAATTTGCAATATCCTTTCTTACAAAGTTGATCTGTCAGTTGAATCCTATGCTTTTTCAATATCAAGACCAGCAACAAATAACTTTGCCAGAGACTTTATAGCATTGGATAATTTCTGTCAGTATAAAGTCTTCCACTCTCTGATTTCTTTAAAAGCCATATGGATGTGAGTTTAGCCTTTATTACCGCTAGTATGGGACGCCTCCTCCATCATACTTTGCTGACATTTCACAAAACTGTCACATTGACAAAACATTCCATGCATCAGGGCAGAACTTATGCATAAGATAACTTAAGCTACAGCTTACGGCCTCGCAATATGAAATGCTCCAAAGAAATGCATTTCAAGTTTTAGTGTACTAAAAAACATTTTATATTTAGTCTTTGTGCACACGTTTGTCATCTTAACTTACCATTGTTAGAATAATGTTTTCACAACATCAGTTTCCTGTTTATTTTTTAATGTTTCCTTCAATCATAATAAGAAAAATATATATTTGACTTTCAAATTTTTGGGACCTCTTAAATTTGTATAGCTTAAGGGCCTCAGGTCAAAGCCCAGCCCTGCTGTGCATCATTCCACAAATCTTGACAAACATTCCATGCATCAGGGCAGTTGCTTGGAATTTGACCATACTCTTTTATTGCCTACGTGATATACATAAATATATGCCTACCACATTTTATGAAAAAGTGGAGCACACCCGATTATTTCCTTGTTTTTCCACCAGGAGCAGTTTTGGTGCTAGTGTATGGTTTTTCTATTGTATGTCTTGGGAAAAATTGTATGTCTTAGGAAAACTAAGAAAAACTATACATTAGTGCCAAAATTTAAGGTATATCTCCCTGGTAGAACGAATAGGAAACATTCCAAGTCTGCTGTCCATTACAATCCCAGCCGAAACCTGTTTGCCCTCAGCTACACTTGATTCTCCGGAATAGCTGGCCTCTTGTGTGGTAGAGCCATACCCTGTGCACATTAAAGAACATGCTTGATGGGAGGCTACCATCTATCTCCTAGCAGCTGTTCCAGTGGGTCCCCTCCCCCAACCTTCTCTGACCCTTCGGGGTCTTTGTGACCTGGCCATTTAGTCAGTTGTGTGCAAAAAAGTGCTGCTCAGAGGTAAAAAATACCCAACCAGAATAGCTAACAATTCTGAATATTTTAGGGCACTCTAAAACTATATTTAATAATTTCTTCTGCCAGAGGACAGACTGGATCTAAAGGCAGAAATTTTCGAAGCCGTTTTCTGGTTTCCAAAGACCTAGTCTTGAACAGCAAACGGCTCCTCAGAGTGCCAACATAAAACTCTTTCCACATGTATACAGTTTTTTGGCTGTATAATTTGAGGCTGGATTTAGTACTTAACTCTTTTTTCTATAATTATGTGCTTTCTCTCTCACCTCAGAATTTTTGTTTTTTACATTTCCACCTTTACGTGGCTCCTTAGGTATTTTCCCTCAAGAAATGCCATTCTTCTCAGCCAGTGAGTTCTTAGACTTTGTATTGAAATATAGACGAATAATATTTTTGCAAAGTCTATTGTCATTCAGGCCAGTAAGTCTCGCCATTTATTGAAGTTTTCACTGAGTTTTGTGGGTTTTGAAGTTCGAAACCTCAACTTCTCCTTGGACTGCACATGTAATTGCAAGAGGGGAGTGCTCTGAGGGCAAATCTACATATTTCTCTCTGTACTTTCTCCAGATTTAATCATGGATTCAGACAGTGAGGACAAAGTCATAAAGGACAAAGGACAGTGAGGACAAAGGATAATGCTGATACTGCAACTGATTTCCAGAGAAATAGTGTGGCTTCATATTTGTTGTGGAGTGTTGCTTGGAATTTGACCATACTCTCTATTGCCTACATGATACACATACATGTCTGCCATATTTTATGAAAAAGTGAAGCACACCCAATTATTTCCTTGTTATTCCACCAGGAGCAATTTTGCTTATATTTTGGCACCAGTGTATGGTTTTTCTATTACATGTCTTAGGAAAACTAAGAAAAACCATTTCCTAGTGCCAAAATATAGGGTATATCTCCCTGATAGAACCAATAGGAAACATTCCAAGTCTGCCGTCCATTACATAGACTTCTGTTGAAATTGGCAGGCATGTGTGTATCAAATTTCATATTCAAGTGGTAAAGTGTGGTGGTTATGGGCGGTTAAGACATTTACATTGATAGCTATCACTTCCATCTTCCCTAGTTGGGAGGTTGTATTGAACTTTCCAAATGGTGCTGCAATAAGGAAAATAAAATACTTAAAGAAATTTTTTTCTATTTCTGATCTTGGATAGGTAACTACACCAAGCAGCTAACAAACCCACAAGTATTTTGAGCTCAATAATTATCAAATTCGATCTGCCAAATTTGAGCCTGAATTATCTATTATGAACAAAAACTTTTAACTGTCAATGAAAAATACATTTTTTGGGATAATAGAACAATGATTGTGTTTTAAACTTAAAAGTTTTAGAAATTTCTCAGGAATATGTGGTCAAATTAACTGAATTTTTAATGTTTTTTTATTCAATGTCACTGATTTTTAAAAGTAGCTCAATATTTTCACTTTTATTTTACCAATCCTGTCATGAAAGTTGCACGATCAATTGTATGGAGGAAGAATGTTGTGTTTCAGTGGTTTCACATTGACACTGTTAAATATACCATGTTTGAGTCAGGGGATGACCCTGTAGCATTATAAAAATAAATACCCCCTCAAGCAGCTGCTTGCCACAGAGGTCTGACAAGAGCCAGTCAGTTTATATGCCATAGGCAGAAGGTCTGAGGATGGCAGGACCTCAGCAGAAAAACAGCACCTCAGAATTCAACATCCATGCCTTATCCAGGGCTCGAACTCAGGTCCCTTAGATCAGTAGACAAGTGCGCTAACCACTCGGCCACAGGATGGCTCGGCTTCTTGTAATCTCTGCAGTTCCTAGGTTCAAGACCTAGTTGGGACAGCATTGAGATTTGTCTCTGCACTCCTTGCCTTTGGTCAATAGGAGACACCATGTGCTTGGAAAGACTGCTATCTATTGTTGGATGGGACTCTAAGCCCTGGCTTCTTGTGTGGAAGTGGCCTTGACAGGAGGCTACCATCTGTTCCTCGTCTCCAGCATTCACTGAGCTCTTGGAGTCCTTTTGATCAGGCTAGCCCATTATGTGCAAAAAAAGTGCCGCTTACAGAGATAAAACCAACCCAATTGTACCTGTGAATAGTTTTATCATTTTACAAATTTTAGCTTTCAAATATTTAAAATTACTTTAGTCTCCTCTGAATATGCACCTGATATATCCATAGACTTACCATATGTCCCAGTTTTGAGCTCTTGTCCTGGCCAGTTTATAAAATCGTTCGGGTTTTTATATATTTTCCCCTTCTCACTACGACTGTCTCACTTAACTCACCTTTTTTGTGCTTGATAGTTTTACAGTTTGCAGAATTTGTGTTAATAGGTAATATTAAAGTTTAAGAAATTCACCACAAATGTCACACAGACAATAGATCAGGAGTTATATATAGCACAGATAATATTAAAATACTCAACTATAGCACAGAATTTGTTAGGGCAGATACAATTTACCTATGAAAATAGCTTATATTCTAATGGCTTTCTATAGGCAGCATAGCTTTACAAAACTTAACTTTTGAAGAACTTGATAGGAAATTAGCATAAATTAATATTAATAACCTTATATTAGTTGAGGATCAGTCCATGGGTTTCCACAAATGCCATAATTTAATAACTAAAGAGGATTCAATGACATGTCTAGATCATGTTTTTGTCAGAACTCCTGACATTGAAAACTTTTGCATATGTTATTAA
Organism: Ryuthela nishihirai; assembly: GCA_038380435.1. Classification (NCBI taxonomy): domain Eukaryota; kingdom Metazoa; phylum Arthropoda; class Arachnida; order Araneae; family Heptathelidae; genus Ryuthela; species Ryuthela nishihirai. The sequence continues at coordinate 62,844,572 of JAWZYU010000019.1, read as the reverse complement.
GACACATCATTGATCAATTTTTTACTGATTATAGTCTCCAATCTAAAAGCCAAGTTACAGCTCGTAACGATAGAGAATTTAAAGAACTGATGTTAAGAAATTAAAAAGAAATTTAGAGTTAATTAAGTGGGATGTTATTACTTGTGAAAAAGATCCTGATCACACATTTGTTTGGTTTACAACTGAATTGCATAGATTAGTTGAAACTATGCACTCAAGAAAAAAAAAAAAGAAAAACAGTAAAAAAATTGAAACTATGGGTTACTAGTGCTTTATTAAATTCTGTTAAAAATGTAATAAATGATATAAACTTAAAAAAGCAATACTTTAATATACAACTTAAAGATAAAGAATTTTCGGAATATTTTACTTGATTTAATAAGAAGATGAAGCCAACATATTTAAAGGAAAAAATGTTTCATTATAAGAGATTCTAGGAAACTGGGAGATTATTAATAATATGACTGGTAAGAAAAGATCAAGTAAGGCAATTCCTAAAGAAATTATTGTGGAACACTGTTCTGTTTGTAAATAAATTTAATGAATATGCTATATAATGGAATATGTATATATAATGGAATAGCTATAAAACTAAACTCATATTTTCAAAGTGATTCTTCAAACAGCAATTCGCTTGTTATTTCATTGATCACATTACAAATGCTGAGGTAAATGCTATCCTATCTCTATATTCAGGGAAGTACTCAGGAATTGATGAAATTTCACTATATGTTTTAAAGTTAGCTTCTCCCCATGTTTCTAAGCAAACTATTTAATCTGTTACTACGAAGTGGGGGGCAGGGGTAGCTCAGTCGGTAGCGTGCCAGGCTCGTAATCTGTAGTTCCCAGGTTCGAGTCCCAGCTGGGTCAGCGTTGAGATTTATCTCCGCAAAATTCCCCGCCCTGCCCACTGTCAGTAGGGGACACCGACGGGCTTGGAAAGGCCGCCGTCTGTCAGATGGGACGTTAAGCCGTGGCCCTGTGTGCGGGAGAGACATACCCTGTGCACGTTAAAGAACACGCTGGATGGCCTTGATGGGGGGCTACCATCTGTCTCCCAACAGCTGTTTCAGTGGGTCCCCTCCCCCAACCTTCTCTGTCTGAACCTTCGGGGTCCATGTGACCTGGCCATTTAGCCCATGGTGTGCAAAAAAGTGCTGCTCAGAGGTAAAACAACCCAACTACGAAGTGGAATTTCCCCAAAAATGTTGAAAACTGCAGTAGTTATTCCTATTTTTAAGGGAGGGGATAGGTAGATCCAGTAAATTACAGGCCAATATCTATTTTGTCTTATTTCAAAAACTTTTGAGAACCTGCATGACTGACAGTTCGCAGTAGGTGGGAGAAGCAATAATTTTCCCATTCTTAGATTTATAGCATATATTGGCAATAAACCTGTCTCACAGAGCTGCAACTTGTGGCACAGCTAATTCGAAACCTTTACGTTGGGTGTTTGAGGTAAACTTCGTAACTCACCAACGCTCAACTATTCCGCCAGCATGTATCAACTGTGTTATTTGGTTCAAACTGCATTATTTTAGAAGAAAAAGTCTACTCAAATTGAAAAAGGGTTGTAAACAGTGTTGGAACCCAGTTTTTAAAAATTTCCCCAAATATCAAAAACAAAAAAATTGGTTTTTTAGATTGATTTTTTATTTGGCTACAGTAATGTTGAATTTTTTATAAATGCTTTCCATAGAAATAGAGAGGGGGAAATAAAAAAAAAAAATGAAAACATTCAAGTCATTCAAACAGTGAATGAACACAAACATGAAATTTTATTCCGTTCCAATTTTATATACCCTATATAAATAGAGAGAGATAATGGCTATGTGAACAAGCATCATTTTATGAAATACATTACAATGGTAATAGTTTTATATTTTAAATATTAATTATAAATAACTGTGGCTTTGAAAATTATAATTCATTAATTAAAACATGATAAAGAAATTGCAACTTTGAACACATTACCTACTAAGTTGATTTGTAACAACTGGCAACTTCTCTTCAGTATGACTTTTGCCTATGTGGCAACTCAGCCTTTAGTTTCATCATGTAAACTGTCGTATAGAGTCAGTCGACTAATGAAACATTTCGGAATGTTCAGTATCGATTAGAAATTTTAAAACTTGGACATTTTTAATTTAATAATCGAAATCTCCTAGTAAATTTGTGGAATATGTCGAATAGATGTAAAATATGGGATTATTTTGTGTGTAAGACAAAAGAAACTGCTGAATACAAGAAATGCAACAAGACTTTAAAGTGTTGTGGAGGGTCAATGACAACTTTGAATTTGCATGTTAAAAATGTTCATGGTATTAGCAGCAACGAAAGTGATTCTTCTGCATTTAAGAAGCAAAAGACTTTGGGAGAATATATACAAAGAAAATCTATTGAAGAAATTTCGAGACTTGCTGATGGATTAAGTTTTCATTGCATTGCTAATAGTAAATTTATTCAAGAGAGTTTACAGAAAACTAAATATGACAAGCCTCATCCAATATCCCATACTGGTGTAAGAAAGTTGTTGCTTGGTTTTTATGAGAAAAAGAAACAGGAGCTTATCGGCCTTTTCAAGGAACAAGTGAGTAAAGGTATCCATTTCTCATTGACTTTAGATGAGTACACTTCACAAAATGTACGATAGATGAAAATAAATCTTCATAAGAGAGAGAATCAGCATTGGTCTCTTGGCATGATTAAAATATCTAACTCTCTAAACTACACTAGAATTGTAGAGATAGAAAAAGATTAGAAGAGTTTGGGTTAGATTTTAATACCCATATTGTCGGATGTACGACTGATGGAGCAGCCGTAATGGTTAAATTTGGTAAGGAAATAACTTCAGTTCACCGACAGTGTATTGCGCATTGCATTCATTTAGCAGTTTCAAGTATTTTGTATTCCAAAGCTACAGAGAGTGGCAATGAAGAAGTAACTGATGTTGACATTGAAGATGATGATGAAGACTTAAATGAAGATGAGTATGATGTTAATCAAGGCCTATATTTGGATCCAATGTTTGAGATAAATATTGACACAAATGAGACACCGCGACTTAGTGCAGATTATTTGAGAATAATTAAGAAAGTCAGAAAAATCTGCCGAATGTTTTGCAAATCTCCTTTGAATAATAGCAGGCTTCAAGATTTTGTAAAGGAGGAATTCAATGGAGAAGAAAAGAAGCTTATCTTAGACTGCAAGACACAGTGGAATAGTCTCCTTTCTATGATTGAACTTTCAAAGTTAAGGAACTGCATTCCTAAGGCTCTACGAGTACTAGCTTCAACAGAAAATGTCTTTGAGGAGGAATGAAATTTGTTAGATAACCTCGCTGAAACTCTTCGTCCACTTGAATTTGTTTTGAAGGTTCTATGCTCTGAAGTAGCAACTTCACTTACAGCTGACATGCTTATGAAAAATTGCCTTAAGAAACTAGACAATAAGGAAAATCCTATTGCTACCAATATCAAAGAATGCCTTATCAAACGCTATTCATCAAGACAACAAAAGAAAGTCATTTCATTGTTGAGATATTTAACCAATCCAGAAGATTTTAAAAATGAATCGTCTGATTTATTTCTTTTATTATCCAGGCCAACAGTAAAGAAAATTGCAGAACATACGTTTCTTAGGCTTTTTCCTAATGAATGTCAAACCCTCAAGGTAGGTGATAACGCATAGTCAGAAGTGCAAGGTGCAGCTAACATTTCAAAACTAATGAAGATGACGACTTAATGCACGAGTATTTGATGAAATGAATAAATTAGAAATGCCTATGAAAGATTTGAGAGATTTTAATGTCAACGATGAATTTTAAATACTTTGAATCTACATTAAAAAAGAGTAAAAATTTAGAGCTTTTACGTAATGCTCTAAGCAATGAGTGTTGAATTAGAAAGAGGCTTTTCATCTTGGGCTTTTTTTTTGTCTAAGCTTCGTTCAAGAATGACAGATAAACCCTTAATGCCTTTGTTTCTTAAGATGCCATTTTCAAAATAGCAATAAAATCTAAATTTAATTTTATGTCTTTTCTTACAAGAAGAGTACTTTCTGTTTTCTCTGTAAATTTTTTATTAAAGTTTTTATTTCAATGTTGTGTTCCATAATACAGATAAATTTTATTCTTTATAATTTTTTTACAAAAAAGTTTACTTTTTGTTTTCTAAATATAGATTTATTTTTTTCAATTCTAAATTGTTGCAATGAATGGCTAAAATAAAATGTCGGTTATCAAACTTGTCATTTTCTTTTTCATATGCATGTGTATGATGCAGCCTTTTTGCTTTTTTTGACCAAAAAATTACTATACTTTGTGGTTAAAACCGAATTAAAAAAAAGCAGATCGATTAAAAACCGGTTTTTGAATTTTCGATTATACTTCAATCCTAGTTGTAAATACAGTTACTGAGTTATTTCAAAAACAGGTCATTGTATTGTTCAGTCTCAGCCAACAGATAGTGATGCTCAGGATATGTGTGACATAGAAATGTAACATTAGAGTAATCGTGGGTTGCTGGTGGCCTATGATTCTGTGATTTGTTTCTTTAGGGTAGGTAATGTGAAGTCTTGTGTCATATGAGATTTGATGTGAATGTGACATTTTTGCTCATTGCTCTTGGAATACCTTGCCCAATAGCATCACAGGTAGTGGATATGTATAAGATATATTTCATAAAGGATTTTGATATTAGGAAAAATTATTTTGAATTATGAGTTAAGATATTTAAGAATTGAAATTATTAATAACTATTTTTAATCATATTTTTGTGTTTAGTAGGGTATAGTGTTTTGTGAGTATGGAAGAAAATGACAAAAATTTTGGAATATGGGGAAATGAAGTGGTAAAAGGGGTGTTAGTGTTTTAGGAGAACAGTGTTTGGGGAAGCATGTACAATAGGTTTTTAGAGAATTCTAATGTAGTGGGAGGGAACATGGGGGTTGTAATGAGCATATGTATTCGTTATAGTAGTTTGAGATTAATTGAGTGTTAGTAGTTATGTATATATAATTATTATAGTAGTATAGTGATATATTAATTTTGTTAGATATTTATTACATTTTTTATGGTATTAATATTATTTATTGGGAATATTTGGAAGGGTTGGGTAGCATTTTTTTACATAGAAATTTTTAATGTAGAATTGTCAGTGTTGGAAAATTGCAATTCATAATGGAGGAAGGAAGATTAAAGAGTTATTTAGGGGAGATATTTTTTTAGAAGTATGAATTGTTTTTTAATGGAAGATCGGTCTGTAGTTTTTCTGAAAATCTGCCTCTAAATTGTGCAGCATTTTTGCCCATTTCTTAATAATTGTTTCCAGTTTAGCTCTTTTACTGTATTAACCCTTCCAGTGTCCATGTCATCTATATATGTTCAAAGAATTCAAAATGAGAGGCCAAGGACATATATTCATTTTGATTTCAACATTGATTTAAAAAAATTGATTTTTAAAAAATAAAAATTCGTGTTTTAAAGTTTTTTTAATACATATCTTATAAAAATATGTAATTCAGGCTTGATAATATTTTCTTTTCCCATTTAATGCACATTTTATTAAACTACGATATAAATAATTTGATAAAGCCATCTGATTGCTATATTTTAGAAGCGATATAAGGTATTGCCAACTTGTTTGTTAGTATTACTCTATGCTGAAGCAATCCCCTAATTTAAGCTCAAATGTTTGATTTGAATTATTAACAGCAAATTTTTCCTTCAAGTGTCTAAAATATCCTGATAATAAAAAAAAAACTGCTATTTTTAAAAATGGAAGATTTTGGAAGTAATTATAAAATATTATCTATTTTTTTCGGTATACCGCTGTAAAATGTCTTATTAAAATTAATCTGTTTTTACAATGTTCAAATTTTTTACTTTAATAAAAATCAGAATTAAATTCTTTAATTTGGTTTATATTAATTGGGTATATTTCTGTTGATTAGTTATTTATTCAAAATATTCTAAATTTGTTGACTTGTTTAATGGACTCTGGCAACAAGCCTGGACTTTTTTCAAAGTATACTACCAATCCAACCATAAAAGTTATATCTTTAAAAACAAACTTCAATGTTTAGAGACAGATGGATGACAGAGTGGAAACAACAGCTCATTTGTTAAAACTATAATGGTTTCATCATCATACTCTTCCTCAAGCAGCCATGGGCTACGGAGGTCCAACCAGACCGTGCAATTTAGTTCTCTAAGCAAGTCTGTCTTTAGCTACATTTGCTACAACTGGCCACTGCACACCAATTCTAATAAAGGTCCTGTTTGACATTGTCTGCCCACCGCATCCTAGGTCTCCCCCTCTTTCTAAGGCCTTCAGGCACACTGTTCATAACCCTATTCGCTAATCTATAATTGTCCATACGGGCAACATGGCCAAACCAACAGACAAACCAACACAATATGCTGCTTAAAGGAGGTTGCAAACTCCTTTGCCTAACCTCATCGTTAGTTACAAAGTTGAACCACCTAATGCCCAAGATACTGCATAAGCATCTGGAATCAAAAGCATCTAGTTTCCTGTTATCTTGTTTACAAAGTGCCCAAGTTTCACTACCATAACTAACCCTAGAATGAACCAAATTATTATTTAGTCTAATTTTAGTCTTTAGATGTATATGCCTATTTCTCCACACTCTCTAGATTCTTAAAAGTCCTGGCAGCAATCTCTATTCGTCTGTTAATCTCATGCTGCACATCACCAGTATCTGTTACATAGCTCCCAAGATAATTAAACTGTGACACCTGCTCAAGACTGCAACCATTCAGATTAACAGTATCACAGCCTGCCTGACCAATTTTCATCACTTTAGTTTTCTCTATGTTTATAACCAAACCTACTCTACTACCAGTTTCATCAACAGCTCGATTGAAAGAGTTCATCTCATCAACATCATTTGCCAAAAGGGCTAAATCATCAGCATAATCTAAATCAGAAATTTTCGTATCTCCAGCCCATTTAAGGCCAAAATCTTTACCTTAAAGTGAATTTCTCATAACATAATCAATAACCAAAGAGGAAAGGAGACAAAATGCACCCTTGTCGAACACCAGAAGTAATGCTAAATCAATTGCTACAAGACTTTACCAACTCTCACACACGACTCAGAGAGATTTCATTATGTTAACTAACAGAGAGATTTCATTATGTTAATTTATTTCTCTTATAGAGAGCTTTCATTATGTTAACTTGTCTGGTATGCCATACGATCTCACAATCAACCACAAATTATGACGATCAACAGAGTCGAAAGCCTTTTTGTAAACAACATAGCAAGTAACCAAAGGTTTCTTAAACTCTAAACATTTCTCAGGAATCACCCGGAATGAAAATATCTGATATATACACCCCCTACCACTTCTGAATCCACATTGCTCATCATACAACTGTGTGAATCAGATTTTTAATTCTTAATAGAATTAAGAATGTGCACAATTATGTGAAGAACTTTACCTGGAACAGAAAGTAGGCTGATGCCCCTATTGTTTTCACAAGAACTGTGATCACCTCTTTTAAAAATTGGGATAATAATAACTCATAAAATTCTTAGGACCCTGCCTTTATCATAAAAGATATTCAAAATTTCAGTCATCCATGAGGTAACCAAAACATTTCCAGCTCTAAGCATTTCAGTAGTAATTTCATCTACCCCTGATGATTTATGTAGTTTAAGTTTAGAAATAGCCAAAATAACTTCAGATTGTGTTATAGGGCTAACATTAAAGCAAGTAATACATCAATCATCATTACATACAATGGGAGTAGAAGTAACCACATTGTTTAGAAATATCACTGAAATGCTTAGCCCACATAGTCATGGCAGAATCCTCACCTTCTGTAACCTTACCTTTTATCCTTCAATCCCTGTATACCTGTCCATTTTCTACCACACGAAACATTAACTGTCTGGTACAGCTCTCTGCTGTTGTGCTGTCTAACTGCTTCCTCGGCTTTGTCAGCCAAGCCATCAAGCCAAAGATCCTTATCAACAGCTAACTGATCCTTTACATGTTTATTAAGCTCTCTGTAATGCTTTCTATTAGGACTGGTAGGATATTAAGGACATTCCTGCAGTTCTTTCTTTCTGAAATAAGCTGAAGTGCCTTACCACTCAAATAATTCTGCCTCCTCTGCTCCTTTTTTCCTAAAAGAGTACTGTTAGTTTCCAAAAAAGCCTGTTTAAAATGGTCCCATTTTTTCTCAACTTCAGTAGCAAGCAAACCATGATTGTCATAATGACTAAGTAATCTATCATGGTAAGCTTTAGCTATAACTGGGTCTTTCAGAGCTTCAGAATCAAAGTTAAAATTTTTAACCTTAGCACAACACTGCTTGAGTTTAAATTGCAAGACTCTTTTAATAAGGCAATGGTCAGATCCAATTTCAGCTCTCCTATATGACCTGGTATTCCTTACAGAACTAGCCCATTTGCTGTTAATATAATAATCAATCATATTCTTATGCAGCCCATCAGGTGAAACCCATGTGTACTTATGTGTGTTGTGGTGTTTGTAATAAGTGTTAGTTATTCTGAAACCATTAAGTTTACTTACCTGTAGGGGATGTTGCCCATTGCCGCTTCCAATAACAAAAGGGCCTATCACCCCTCCCCAAAGGTCATAGTCTGTACCAACTTTGGCATTGAAGTCACCTAGAACAAGGGTAATATATCCTTTCTTGACAGAATTCAAAATATCCTGAAGTTGTATGTAAAATCTAATCCTTCTCATCCTCATCCTCAGTGGGGGCATATAACATTCAAGTTTTCAATCCTTGTCTGAAATTTTGTTGTTAGAAACCTTTCATTAATGCACTCATATCCTAGAAGAGCATCACTAGCGTGTCTGCTGAGAAGCAGACCTATGCCTTGGAAATGTTTATTGTCTTGAAGATAATAAGATTTTCTTATTATCCTTGGAGATGCTTATTATCTGAAAAGAGAAATTTAATATTTTTTTAAGAATCTGACCTTTATCTTTGCAAGCCGGGAATATCAAGGTGATAATGGTGCAATTCTTCTGTGAGGACATCAAGAGAATATGTAGCCCTCTGTGTAGAATCCTCGCATTCCAACCACCTACTGAAAAATCCAACCACCTACTGAGAAAAGGTTAGTGGGATGTGTAAAGAAACTATGTTTATTGACAGACTGAATGCTGACGATATTAAACAGCCCCCTAACCGCAGGATTGAGAGAAGGCTTGTTCCCCTACTACTAAAGGCTGAAGCCATCTACACTGGAATACTTCCTCCAATGTAGAATTTGACAATGCCTGTAGAAACAAGAGTTCAGGTGCCTGCGATGACCTCTGCTCAGGATTATTCACCAGCTGATAAAACATATCCTATGAATCTATTAACTTGGGACTGTCAACCCATGAACAATAAACATAGTGGAATATTCTCCCTCCACAGAAGCTCACCTGTGCAGCAAAATCGGGATCCATAATCTAGCTCAGATCCTTAATGCAGTCCAGTAAGTTTAGAAGGTTAGCACCGGAACCCTGTGTGGTTGACCACTCCTCAGCAGGGTAGAAAAAAAAAGTTGCCAGAATTGTCCAGATCAGTAGACTATACTAATATGGCAGCTCTCCCCTTTCTCACTTCACTTCCACAAAAGAGTATTTCTTTTGAAGGTACTAAAGGCCTGCACCACGAGAAAGCAGAGTCAGACATTTGGTGCTAGGCCTGACCAGTTCTATGAATCATCACAGGGGACTGGTGCATAGGTCTCGTTCTTGTGACTACCTTACTACCATTTACAGACCTTTAGTGATACTGATATGATAATAAGTAAATGTGTGCATACACTCCTGCTTCAATTTAGTGATTCAGAGAGAATTTCATGATTTTATGTCTGAGCCCCTACACTCAGGCATTTATCTGATGAATCTTTTTTTAACTCATTTTCAAATTTTTATATTTTACACTTCAGGATATTTTGAATTCTGTCAAGAAAGGAGATATTACCCTTGTTCTTGGTGACTTCAATGCCAAAGTTGGTACTGACTCTGACCTTTGGGGAGGAGTAATAGGCCCTTTTGGTATTGGTAGCTGCAATGGCAATGGGCAACGTCTCCTACAGGTAAGTAAACTCAATGGATTCAGAATAACTAACACTTATTACAAACACCGCGGCATACATAAGTACACATGGGTTTCACCTGATGGGCTGCATAAGAATATGATTGATTACATATTAATTAACAGCAAATGGGCTAGTTCTGTTAGGAATACCAGGGCATATAGGGGAGCTGAAATTGGATCTGACCATTACCTTGTTAAACGTGTGTTGCAACTTAAACTTAAAAAGTGTTGTGCTAGGGTTAAAAAATTTGCTTTTAATATTGAAGCTCTGAAAGATCCAGTTATAGCCAAAGCTTACCATGATAGGTTACTTAGTCATTATGACAGTCATGGTTTGCTTACTACTGAAGTTGAGGAAGAATGGGATCATTTTAAACAGGCTTTTTTGGACACTAACAGTACTCTTTTAGGAAAAAAGGAGCAGAAGAGGCAGAATTATCTGAGTGATAAGGCACTTGAGCTTATTTCAGAAAGAAAGAACTGGAGGAATGTCCTTAATCAATACTCTACTATTCCTAATAGAAAGCATTACAGAGAACTTAATAAACGTGTAAAAGATCAGTTAGCTGCTGATAAGAATCTTTGGCTTGATGGTTTGGCTGACAAAGCCGAGGAAGCAGTTAGACAGCACAACAGCAGAGAGCTGTACCAGATAGTTAATGTTTTATGTGGTAGAAAACGGACAGGCATACAAGGATTGAAGGATAAACAAGGTAAGGTTATAAAAGGGGAGGATTCTGTCATGGCTAGGTGGGCTGAGCATTTCAGTGATGTTCTAAACAACGTAGTTAGTTCTACTCCCATTGTTTGCAATGATGATAGATGCATTGGTAGCTTTAATGTTGGCCCTATAACACAATCTGAAGTTATTTTGGCTGTTTCTAAACTTAAACTACATAAATCCCCAGGGGTAGATGAAATTACTACTGAAATGCTTAGAGCTGGGAATGTTTCGGTTACCACTTGGATGACTGAAATTCTGAATATCTTTTATGATAAAGGCATGGTTCCTAAGGATTTTACCAGAGCTATTGTTATCCCTATTTTCAAAAAAGGTGATCGCAGTTCTTGTGATAACTATAGGGGTATCAGCCTACTCTCTGTTCCAGGTAAAGTTCTTTCCACGATTGTGCTTAATAGAATTAAGAATCTGGTTGACAGTCAATTGCGTGATGAGCAATGTGGATTCAGAAGTGGTAGGGGATGTGTGGATCAGATATTTTCACTTAGGCAGATTCTTGAGAAATGTTTAGAGTTTCAGAAACCTTTGGTTGCTAGCTTTGTTGATTTCAAAAAGGCTTTCGACTCTGTTGATCGTCATAATTTGTGGTTGATTGTGAGATCATATGGTATACCAGACAAGTTAGTTAACGTAATGAAAGCTCTATAATAACACTGAGTCGTGTGTCAGAGTTGGTAAGGCTTGTAGCAATTGGTTTAGCATTACTTCTGGTGTTCGACAAGGGTGCATTTTGTCTCCTTTTCTCTTTAGCTTGGTTATTGATTATGTTATGCGAAATTCACTTCAAGGGAAAGATTTTGGCCTTAAATGGGCTGGAGATACGAAAATTTCTGATTTAGATTATGCTGATGATTTAGCCCTTTTGGCAAATGATGTTGATGAGATGAACTCTTTCATTCGAGCTGTTGATGAGACTGGTAGTAGAGTAGGTTTGGTTATAAACAGAGAGAAAACTAAAGTGATGAAAATTGGTCAGGCAGGCTGCGATTCAGTTAATCTGAATGGTTGCAGTCTTGAGCAGGTGTCACAGTTTAATTACCTTGGGAGCTGCGCAACTGATACTGGTGATGTGCGGCATGAGATTAACAGACGAATAGGGATTGCTGCCAGGACTTTTAAGAATCTATGGAGAGTGTGGAGAAATAGGCTTATACACCTAAAGACTAAAATTAGACTGTATAATAGTTTGGTTCTTTCTAGGGTTAGTTATGGTAGTGAAACTTGGACACTTTGTAAACAAGATAACAGGAAACTAGATGCTTTTGATTCCAGATGCTTACGCAGTATCTTGGGCATTAGGTGGTTCAACTTTGTAACTAATGATGAGGTTAGGCAAAGGAGTTTGCAACCTCCTTTAAGCAGGATATTGTGCAGAGAGAGACTCCGTTGGTTTGGCCATGTTGCCCGTATGAATAATTATAGATTGGGGAATAGGGTTATGAACAGTGTGCCTAAAGGTCTCAGAAAGAAGGGGAGACCTAGGATGCGGTGGGCAGACAATGTCAAACAGGACCTTGTTAGAATTGGTGTGCAGTGGCCAGATGCAGTAGATGTAGGTCAGGATAGACTTGCTTGGAGAACTAAATTGCATGGTCTGGTTGGACCTCCGTAGCCCATGGCTACTTGAGGATGATGATGATGATGGTTTATACCTTATCATCCTCCTCAAGCAGCCGTGGACTACAGAGATCCAACCAGATTGTGCAATTTAGTTTTCCAAACACATTTGTCCTGAACTACACCTGCTGCAGCTCACCACTGTAGACCAATTCTGACATGGTCCTGTTTGACATTGTGTGCCCACTCCATCTGAGGTCTTCTCTTCTTTCTGATGTCTTTAGACACATTGTTCATAACCCTATTCACTAATCTATAGTTATACGTAATACAACACAACCAACAGTATCTGCACTTATCTATGTTTGTTATGCACTGTTCACAAAAATTAGGGGATATTTCATCGCTTCATATTCATTTTGAAAATATCCCCTAATTTTTGTGAGCAGTATATATTTTAATATATTGTAGGATGGGGGAAGGGTTTCACTCAAAATTGTATGTGTATCATAAGACTTTGCTAGCCACTGCATTACGCACTCGGACTTTTTGCATTGTCTTCACAAAATGGAGTCTGGCACACACATGGAGTTAGCCATGGTCTGCTGTGATGCTACCATAGCCCACATTCCATCACAGGGCTTCATCTTCACAGCAGTTGAATGCAAGCAGCCTTGGATCACCTAGTGATTAAGCATCATTGTTGGTGTGTAAAGCTTTACTTTCAGTGAGGCACAAGTTTCACCCTGTTCTATGAAGATCCACCAGCAGTTCCATTGTCTGGCAGCAGCATCTGCCATCCTTTTCTTTTGGGTGTCCAGCTACATCAGCATTGGTGCAATGACTTGGCAGATTCTGTCATTGCCCTCTGACAGCACTTTTCCATTCTGGGTAAGTGTAGAGATTTTTCTCTGCTAAACTCCCTGCCCTCCCACAGTGAATAGGGGTCACTGTTGGGCTTGAAAAGGTTGCCATCCATTGGATGCAACGTTAAGCCGTGACCCCGCATGTGGGAGAGTCGCACCCACGCATGTTAAAGAACACACTGGATGGCCTTGACGGGAGGCCAACATTCTTTTCCCAACAGCTCTCCAATGGGTCCCCTCATCCAACCATCCACGAAACCACGAGAGCTTCGAACTTGTACATCTGCCCCAAATAACTGATATTTAAGTAGCGAATATCATGTTTTTAAAATTAAAAGAGCTCAAATTTACCCTTTAAAAATGGTAGACTTTCGCACAATTCATGTACAGATTTGCAGTAAAAAAATTAGACCAGAATGCTACCTAACCACATTGGCAATAAATCCATGGCACAGTTCAAAATTTGAAAGTTCCAATATTACAGATATGAATGAATTTATAGATTTAGATAATATTATAGTAATGTAGATGATAGGTATTTTCACCACTGTTTCGCAGCCATAATGACAATTTTCTGTTAGGCCTCAACCAGCACGCAAAGGTGGTTTTTGGTGCCATCCATAAGACAGTACTGTCCTGTATAGTGGAACGTTTAATCATACTCAGACTCTTTTCCATTGAGTTCCTTTGGTACAGTGGCTAGGATCTTGGTTGAAACAGCTAGATAAGACTTTTCTAGATCAATTCTATTGTCAAACTGTAGCAGTTATCTTTTTTGCAGGAATCATAAGGAGGAAGTTGTAATAGTTGTTTAAACAGAATAATTTCACTCTTTTTACTTAATATTTAGACAAGTTTTTCAATAATATGAGGTATTAAAGCTGTAGGGCAGTTTAAAGGTATGCACCTATATTGATTAGATACAAGGTTATACCTTTAGACATTGTTTTGGAATATGCCAAAATACAGTTCTTCAGATCAGAGTTGATCCCAGATGTGGAGTTATAAGTTCACTATTTCACAGATAGTGTGGTTGTGTGATTGGCGCATCCGTTTTAATTTGCTATTAAATGTCTGAAGACTACGATGTTTTGCTATGCACCATGCAGTTTTTTTGAAATAACAGTTTTTTACATTTATTAATATAAGTTTTAGATTAATGTTTACTGTTGGAGTTTGCAGTTAAAGCCGTTAACTGTTTTTGTTTTTACAATATTTCTTATGTACCTTATATTTCTCCAATATTTACCTGCTTGGACCTACAGAGGTCATTCTTAATTTAATAGCAATTATGAGTCCTTTATGGCAGTCTTGAATGACAACAGAAGATCTGTAATTAAAGCAATATATTTGCAAATTTAATACTTCATGATAATGCTGTTTACACTAATGATCTAAATTTTTAAAATATTTAAAGGCTCAAGCAGAGAGGAGTGCTTAACATTAAGAATGAATTGTAGAAACTTGCCAAATTGGCTAGCAATTCTAATATTTCAATTCATTAATCTATACCTCCATTATTATTTTACTCTATAAGAATCCTTTGATCAGCAAAAGGAAATCAGAGTGAAAAATTTTTAAAGGTATTTACCAGTGTCCATGGTGGCTGGTGCAGCAGCAGCAGTGGTTTGCACGTCAAATTGACTTTTGGTGCTGATGTTGTATCCATTGTTACCAATCCATAAATTAAGCACAAACATTGTAGACTGTAAATTCAGTAGTCTAAGATGTCTAGTTGAATCCTGTAGCCCTTTATTGATGCGCTGCAGTTCTTTCACAAATTGCTGATACTTCTCGATGTCCAATTGCTGTTGTAGTTGTAAAACATCTTTCTGTTGAAATTTGCTACTTTTTAAGATGGTAGTTCGATTTTAAAGTTTGCTGTATGTTTAACAGCTTAATTCCATTAATATGGATGTATTTTTGCTTTAGTTCCATTATTAAAGAAGCTGCCGGGGCGGGGGTGGCTCAGTCGGTAGCGCGCCAGGCTCGTAATCTGTAGTTTCCAGGTTCGAGTCCCAGCTGGGTCAGTGTTGAGATTTATCTCCGCAAAATTCCCCGCCCTGCCCCCGGTCAGTAGGGGACACCGATGGGCTTGGAAAGGCCGCCGTCCGTCGGATGGGACGTTAAGCCGTGGCCCCGTGTGCGGGAGAGCCCATACCCTGTGCACGTTAAAGAACATGCTGGATGGCCTTGACGGGAGGCTACCATCTGTCTCCCAACAGCTGTTCCAGTGGGTCCCCTCCCCCAACCTTCTCTGAGCCTTCGGGGTTCATGTGACCTGGCCATTTAGCCCATTGTGTGCAAAAAAGTGCCGCTCAGAGGAAAAACAACCCAACAACCCAAAAAGAAGCCGCTAATCCGCAAAGGAACGACTATTTGTACAGAAACTGGTACATAAATCTTATTTGCACATTCCGCAGTACTTTAAACTAAACTTTAAAAGATAACGTTTAAAACCTTCAACTGACATAATTAATTACCTTCATAGCTAAAATATATGGCCATAAGACCTGCTTCTATGTCAGGCTCTGAGGAAGCCACGCTCTGGGGTTGACGAAACGCGTCGCTCTTTTATAGAAGCTATGAAGAATGATTTATTTTAGCTATGTAGGTAATTAATTATGTGGTTGAAGGTTTTAAACATTATCTTTAAAAGTTTAGTGTTTAAAGTACTGACGAAAGCGCAAATAAGATTCATGTACCAGTTTCTGCACCAATAGCCTGTTCCTTTGAGGATTAGCTGCTGCTTTAATTAATGGAACAAATAAAGCAAAAATACATCCATATTAATGGAATTAAGCTGTTAACATACAGCAAACTTTATAATCAAACTCATCTTAAATGTCACAAATTTCAACAGAAAGATGTGTTTACAACAACAGCAATTGGACATCGAGAAGTATCACAATTTGTGAAAGAACTGCAGCGCATCAATGAAGGACTATAGGATTCAACTAGACATCTTAGACTACTGAATTTACAGTCTACAACATTATGCTTAATTTATGGACTGGTAACAATGGATAGTCTGTAAATGGTAGCTAGGTAGTCACTGGAAGGAGAGCTATGCACCAATCCCCTGTGATGATGCATAGCACCGGCCAGGCCTAGCACCTAATGTCCGACCCCGCCTTCTCGTGGTGCAGACCATTAGTACCTTTCAAAACAGATACTCTTGTGGAAGTGAATTCTTGTGGAAGTGAACAAAACAGATACTCTTGTGGAAGGGGAGGGCTGCCAGATTAGTGAGGCCTATTGATCTAGACAACTATGGCTACTTTTTTTTTCTACCCTGCTGAGGAGTGGTCAACCACACAGGGTCCTGGTGCTGACCATATAAACCCACTGGACTGGACAGATATATGGCTCTGAGCTTGATTATGGATCCTGATTTTGCTGCACTGGTGGGCTTCTGTGGAGGGAAAATCTTCTACTATGTTTTCTGTTTGTGGGTTGACAGCCCCAAGTGAATAGATTCACAGGATATGTTTATCAGCTCGTGGATAATCCTGAGCAGAGGTCATTGCAGGCACCTGAACTCTTTGCTTCTATTGGCATCGTCAAATTCTACATTGGAGGAAGTATTCCAGTGTAGATGGCTGCAGTCTTTAGTGGTGGGGGAACAGGTCTTTGAACAGGTCTTGTCTGCGATTAGGGGGCTGTTTGATATTGTCAGTATTCCCTCTCTCAATAAACATAGTCTCTTTAAACATCCTACTAACCATTTTCTCTCCATAGGTAGTTGGAATGTGAGGACTCTGCACAGAGCTTTTTCTTTTGATGTCTTCACACAAGAATTCCACCATTATAATTTAGATATTCTCGGCTTGCAAGAGACCAGATGGACAGATAAAGGTCAGATTCTTAAAAATAATCTTAAATTTCTCTTTTCAGGGAGGGACGACAATAAGCATCACCAAGGTGTGGG
This sequence comes from Ryuthela nishihirai, assembly GCA_038380435.1. Lineage (NCBI taxonomy): Eukaryota > Metazoa > Arthropoda > Arachnida > Araneae > Heptathelidae > Ryuthela > Ryuthela nishihirai. Next base: position 62,827,373 of record JAWZYU010000019.1, on the reverse strand, counting down.
TCTGCTTCTCAGCAGACATACTAGTGATGCTCTTCTAGGATATGAGTGCATTAATGAAAGGTTTCTTACAGCAAAATTTCAGACAAGCGTTAAAGACTTGATTGTTATCTGCTGTTATGCCCCCACTGAGGATGCCATTGAGAATGAAAAGGATAAGTTTTAAGGACAACTTCAGGATATTTTGAATTCTGTCAAGAAAGGAGATATTATCCTTGTTCTTGGTGACTTCAATGCCAAAGTTGGTACTAACACTGACCTTTGGGGAGGAGTGATAGGCCCTATTGGTAGCTGCAATGGCAATGGGCAACGTCTCCTAAAGGTAAGTAAACTCAATGGATTCAGAATAACTAACACTTATTACAAACACCGTGACATACATAAGTACACATGGGTTTCACCCGATGGGCTGCATAAGAATATGACTGATTGTTATATTAACAGCAAATGGGCTAGTTCTGTTAGGAATACCAGGTCATATAGGAGAGCTGAAATTGGATCTGACCATTATCTTGTTAAAAGTGTCTCGCAACTTAAACTTGTTCGAGTCCCAGCTGGGTCAGCGTTGAGATTTATCTCCGCAAAATTTCCCCGCCCTGCCCACGGTCAGTAGGGGACACCGATGGGCTTGGAAAGGCCGCCGTCCGTCGGATGGGACGTTAAGCCGTGGCCCCGTGTGCGGGAGAGCCATACCCTGTGCACGTTAAAGAACACGCTGGATGGCCTTGACGGGAGGCTACCATCTGTCTCCCAACAGCTGTTCCAGTGGGTCCCCTCCCCCAACCTTCTCTGAGCCTTCGGGGTCCATGTGACCTGGCCATTTAGCCCATGGTGTGCAAAAAAGTGCCGCTCAGAGGTAAAACAACCCAACCCAACTTAAACTTAAAAAGTGTGCTAGGGTTAAAAAATTTGCTTTTAATACTGAAGTTCTGAAAGACCCAGTTATAGCCAAAGCTTACCATGATAGGTTACTTACTCATTATGACAGTCATGGTATGCTGACTACTGAAGTTGAGGAAGAATGAAATCATTTTAAACAGGCTTTTTTGGACACTAACAGTACTCTTTTAGGAAAAAAGGAGAAGAAGCGGCAGAATTATCTGAGTGATAAGGCACTTGAGCTTATTTAGGAAAGAAAGAACTGCAGGAATGTCCTTAATCAATACCCTACTAGTCCTAATAGAAAGGATTACAGAGAGCTTAATAAACGTGTAAAGGATCAGTTAGCTGCTGATAAGAATCTCTGGCTTGATGGCTTGGCTGACAAAGCCAAGGAAGTCATGGTTGTCATGGTGAACCTTGAAGTCAAGCTGTCATGGCTAGGTGGGCTGAGCATTTCAGTGATATTCTTAACAATGCTGTTAGTTCTATTCCCATTGTTTGCAATGATGATAGATACATTGGTGGCTTTAATGTTGGCCCTATAACACAATCTGAAGTTATTTTGGCTGTTTCTGAACTTAAACTTCATAAATCCCCAGGGGTAGATGAAATTACTACTGAAATGCTTAGAGCTGGGAATGTTTCGGTTACCACTTGGATGACTGAAATTCTGAATATCTTTTATGATAAAGGCTTGGTTCCTAAGGATTTTACCAGAGCTATTGTTATCCCTATTTTCAAAAAAGGTGATCGCAGTTCTTGTGATAACTATAGGGGTATCAGCCTACTCTCTGTTCCAGGTAAAGTTCTTTCCACGATTGTGCTTAATAGAATTAAGAATCTGGTTGACAGTCAATTGCGTGATGAGCAATGTGGATTCAGAAGTGGTAGGGGATGTGTGGATCAGATATTTTCACTAAGGCAGATTCTTGAGAAATGTTTAGAGTTTCAGAAACCTTTGGTTGCTAGCTTTGTTGATTTCAAAAAGGCTTTCGACTCTGTTGATCGTCATAATTTGTGGTTCATTGTGAGATCATATGGTATACCTGACAAGTTAGTTAACATAAAGAAAGCTCTCTATAATAACACTGAATCGTGTGTGAAAGTTGTTAAGGATTGTAGCAATTGGTTTAGCATTACTTCTGGTGTTCGACAAGGGTGCATTTTGTCTCCTTTTCTCTTTAGCTTGGTTATTGATTATGTTATGCGAAATTCACTTCAAGGGAAAGATTTTGGCCTTAAATGGACTGGAGATACGAAAATTTCTGATTTAGATTATGCTGATGATTTAGCCCTCTTGGCAAATGATGTTGATGACAAGTACTCTTTCATTCAAGCTGTTGATGAAACTGGTAGTAGAGTAGGTTTGGTTATAAACAGAGAGAAAACTAAAGTGATGAAAATTGGTCAGGCAGGCTGCGATTCAGTTAATCTGAATGGTTGCAGTCTTGAGCAGGTGTCACAGTTTAATTACCTTGGGAGCTGCGTAACTGATACTGGTGATGTGCGGCATGAGATTAACAGACGAATAGGGATTGCTGCCAGGACTTTTAAGAATCTATGGAGAGTGTGGAGAAATAGGCGTATACACCTAAAGACTAAAATTAGACTATATAATAGTTTGGTTCTTTCTAGGGTTAGTTATGGTAGTGAAACTTGGACACTTTGTAAACAAGATAACAGGAAACTAGATGCTTTTGATTGCAGATGCTTACGCAGTATCTTGGGCATTAGGTGGTTCAACTTTGTAACTAATGATGAGGTTAGGCAAAGGAGTTCACAACCTCCTTTAAGCAGCATATTGTGCAGAGAGAGACTCCATTGGTTTGGCCATGTTGCCCATATGAATAATTATAGATTGGCGAGTAGGGTTATGAACAGTGTGCCTAAAGGCCTCAGAAAGAAGGGGAGACCTAGGATGCAGTGTGCAGACAATGTCAAACAGGACCTTGTTAGAATTGGTGTGCAGTGGCCAGATGCAGTAGATGTAGCTCAGGATAGACTTGCTTGGAGAACTAAATTGCACAGTCTGGTTGGACCTCCGTAGCCCATTGCTGCTTGAGGATGATGATGATGAACAATGGATACATCATCAGCACCAAAAATCAACTAGATGTGCAAACCACTGCTGCTGTACCAGCCACCATGGACACTGGTAAATACCTTTAAATTTTTTTCACTGTGATTTCCCTTTGCTGATGAAAGGATTCTTATATAAAAAATAAATACCTCCTCAAGCAGCTGCTTGCCACAGAGGTCTGACAGGAGCCTGTTAGTTTATATGTCATAGTATAGAAGGTCTGTATGGATGGCAGGACCTCAGCTGAAAAACAACACAAATGTCTATTCGTTATCTGGGGCTTGATCCCAAGTCCATTAGATCAGTAGCCAAGTGCACTAACCACTTGGCCACAGAATGGTTGAAAATAAAATAATAATGGAGTTTAAAATTGAAATTATAATGGAGGTATTAATGAATTGAAATCTTAAAATTGCTAGCCCATTTGGCAAGTTTCTACAATTCATACTTAATGTTAAGGACTCTTCTTTGCTTGAGCCTTTAAATATTTTAAAGATTTAGATCATTAGTGTAAACAGCATTATCACGAAGTATTAAATTTGTACCAAACTAGCTGTGTTTATTATTTAATTAATATATTTGCATACGTCTATACTTCTTAAATGCTTTTTAAAAATTGATGTGGTGGAAGAAGGGACGAGGTCCTCAGGACCTTGTGACTTCCACTATATTCATTTTTTTCTCTTCCTACTCAGCAAAGAAATGGTACGGGAATCTCTTCTTGCAAATGAGATATCAATATACAGTGGGTTGTCTAGTCCTACTGATGGGGCGGGGATGGCTCAGTCGGTAGCGCGTCAGACTCGTAATCTGTAACTTCCCAGGTTCGAGTCTCAGCTGGGTCAGCGTTGAGATTTATCTCCACAAAATTCCATGCCCTGTCCACGGTCGGTAGGGGACCGTCTGTCGGGTGGGACGTTAAGCTGTGTGTTCCGTGTGCGGGAGAGCCATACCCTGTGCACGTGAAAGAACACACTGGGTGGCCTTGATGGGAGGCTACCATCTGTCTCCCAACAGCTGTTCCAGTGGGTCCCCTCCCCCAACCTTCTCTGAGCCTTCGGGGTTCATGTGATCTGGCCATTTAGCCCATGGTGTGCAAAAAAGTGCCGCTGAGAGGTAAAACAACCCAACCTACTACTGATTGTGTGAAAAAAAAAGGTTGAATGGGATTAAAGTATGAAATTCCATGGATGATTTAGTAGCATATAAATGGGTTGTATTCAGTTATCTACACTCTAATGAATGCTGAGAGAGATCTTTTAGTTTCTGTTGATTTGATTTATTTTGAAAGTCTAATAATTTTTGTACAAGATTTGGGTTTTTTTAAACAGTTTAAATATCAGTCATAATAATATGGGGACCATACTAGAAATGTGTTATCTACAATGGACTAGACGTATGTGATGAATGCTTTTACAAGTTTACATTTGCTATAGCATTTCAAAATCATGTTCACAATGTGGTTGGCCTTCAGAGTGATGAAATTGCAATGTTGTGAAAAGGATAAGTTGGCAGTTAAGATAATGCACAAGTAAGTGTCTCAGTTTTTTTTCGATATGTAAGAGAAAAAGTGTGTTGCAGATTATTGTGACCTATATTGAAGACTAGTTTACCCTTTGAGATAGGTGGAACATTTTGTGCACTGTATTGCCGTGGCCGAGTGGTTAGCACGCTTGGCTAGTGATCTAAGGGACCTGGGTTCGAGACCCGGATAAGGAATGGATGTTTGTGTCGTTTTTCTGCTGAGGTCCTGCCATCCTCTCAGACCTTCTACTATGGCATATAAACTGACAGGCTCCTGTCAGACCTCTGTGGCAAGCAGCTGCTTGAGGGGGTATTTATTATATTTATTTATTATTGTGCAATTTTATCGCATGCTTCCGGAAATGAGTGATGGTCCTCAGAGTTTAAAAACCTACGGTAGAATTTGAACATCGGTGTAGATGAAGCTGACGACTGCCCATAGAATAGAGGGAATTTCACAGGTGAAAATAACAACAATTTGCCTTGAACAAAACATTGACAATACCACTGGTAACATGTTCAACATTATGTTGTCCATTTTCATCTGTTGTGTGAGTTGAAAATAAGGTGTATAATAATTGAAGCATTTTGCTAGGAATACCATATTTTGCCAGTTTTTCCAATGAGATTTATCCTTTAAGCTTGTAAGTTGTTTTTCGAAGTCAAGAAAGATGTCAATTGATTTGCTTTCTTTTATTGCTGATGTTCATGTATTTAAGCAGTGTAAGATTTGTATTGATTGACCAGGTAACTTGCACATCCTTTTTTCTGTAGGTAGATAATGACTCTTTGTGCACTCTTAAAACATTTTAATCGATTGTATTGCTTTTAAAATCCAAAGTGAATGCACAGTATTCCCTGTTAAGAAACATTAATTAATAGATTCTGAAAAAAATTCATTGCCACTACGGTGGGAATCGAACCTGCATCTCTCCAGATTCATGCCAGAGCGCGCTAACCATTGCACCACGCGTCGGACAACGAATATTTTCAGAATATGACCTTTTAAATCTTCTTCTTTGAGACGTGACACAGTGCCATCTATACTCAAGGAGATGCAACGTTTTCAGTCGTTGCATTTGATTATCAGATGTTAATGAGAAGGTCGCTAACGCTAACGCGTTAAATATATAATTAAAATCCAAAGTGAATTGCTTTTAATCAATAAATAATATCCACAGAATTACCTGTTGACTTTAATGTCAATAAATCAATATGTTTTTGTGGAAAAAGTCCTGCATGGTCTGCAAAATGTTTTTCCACAAAAATATTTATTGATGTATTACTTTGATCTTGAATGACAAATTTTTAGCTCTTGTCATTTCCTGAGCTCCCTATATTTGAACATCTTATATCTATCTGATCATTTGTTTTTAAGACCTATCTATAATTATTATGCTTTAAATCTCCCAGAGCCATCAGCATTTAGTGAATGCCAAATTTCCACAGATCAGAAACAGGCACTGGTCAGTGTTTGATAGCACAATAAATGAAACTTCAGTTTAAAAAGAATAGAAATTCCCATTTTAAAATTTCTTTATCTCATAAAACTAAATAATCCAAATTTGAAAGAAAAAACATACCATTTCCATTTTGTGCACATTTTATTAGGATATGAATAATTTTTTCAAGATCTCGAATTGCCTTTCCATACACGTGATACACAGCAGTGCTGCTCTCTGTTCCACTATCTTGAAGCAGTCCTCTAATTTAAGCTCTCAGGTTTGTTTTGAACTCTTAAAACCTTTTCCTTAATGTTCTTAAATTCTCCTAAAAATTAACCAAAATGTGGTTTTTTAAATTGGAAGATTTTGAAGCAGTTTCTAAGTACATGCATCTATTTTTCCCACCCATTTTACTCCCTCTTCTGCTTAGACCTATTTCAGTATTTCTAGAGTTATTTTTGATTCATCCCAACATTCAGCATATATCATTTCATCCCAAAAGTGAACTTAAAACTGCTGTTCTTCTGGAATCAAGCAAAGATGATGCTACACTGTTGTTCAGTGCACTGTTATGAATAATTTGATGTATGTGTGTGTGCATGCTGTTTTCTAGTTCTGATTTTCCTGTTATAAAAACTTCATTTTCTCAGTAACTTTAATATCTTTGATTAAACTTTCATTTTTAATACCCATACCATAGATTTATATGCCACTTTTTTTTTGCTATATTTTTTAATGAAGTTTTACAACTTGTTACTGTTGATTTTTTAACGTTACTTTAGGTTTTTTTGTGTCACTGATTTTTCCATGAAAAAACTATGATCTTGACCTGTTTCCTGAGAATGAGGTCTTGGATATGAACACAAAAAAGATATCCTTGGTTTTGGAATCAGGCGTCCTATAGTTAGGAGATGCAATTTTGTCAAGGGCTTTTTATCTCCCCACTCCCTGTAAAATTTTATTTAAAAGAAAACAGGTCTAGCACCTAATGTCCGACCCCGCCTTCTCGTGGTGCAGGCCATTAGTACCTTTCAAAAGAGATATTCTCTTTTGGAAGGGAACGGAAGGGGAGAACTGCCAGTTCAGTATGGCCTACTGATCTGGTCACCTATGGCCACTTTTTTCTTTTTTTTCAAACCCTGCTGAGGAGTGGTCAAATTCACAGGGTTCTGGTGCTGACCATTTATACCTACTTGACTGGACTTGTTTATGGATTTGAGCTTGCTGCACTGGTGGGCCTCTGTTGAGGGAGAGTCTGCCACTGTGTTTTCTGTTTGCTTCTGGGTTGCCAGCTCTAAGTGAACAGAGGCATGGGATACCTTATATCAGCTGGTGGATAATCCTAATCAGAGGCCATCGCAGGTACCTGAACCTTACTTAGCTAGTTGGGCATCGCAAGCCTAAACTGGAGTAATGTGTCTCAGGCAGGCCATGCGGCTCTTGAAAAAGTCCACTTGAAAAGGTGGTGCCTGAAATTCCTACCAGCATCGGTGACTTCAGCCTTTAGCAGAGGAGGAACAGGTCTTTGCCCCATGCCTGCGATCAGGGGGCTGTTTGATATTGTTGGCCCTACCAATCTCAATAAACCTAATTTCTTTAAAAATCCTACTAATCATTTTCTCTGCAGGAACGTGGAACGTGAGGACATTAAAAAATAAAATAAATAAATACCTCCTCAAGCAGCTGCTTGCCACAGAGGTCTGACAGGAGCCTGTCAGTTTATATGCCACAGTAGGAGATCTGAGAGGATGGCAGGACCTCAGCAGAAAAACGACACACACATCCATGCCTATTCCGAGGCTCGAACCCAGGTCCCTTAGATTAGTAGCCAAGCGTGCTAACCACTCGGCCATGGGACACATAGAGATTATTCTCTTGATGTCCTCATGCAGGAATTCCAGCGCTATAATCTAGATATTCTAGGCTTGCAAGAGACCAGATGGACAGGTAAAGGTGAGATACTTAAAAATAACTTTAAATTTCTCTTTACAGGGAGGGAGGATGGAAAGCATCATCAAGGCGTGGGTCTGCTGCTCAGCAGACATGCTAGTGATGCTCTTCTAGGATATGAGTGCATTAATAAAAGGTTTCTTACAGCAAAATTTCAGACAAGCATTAAAGACTTGAATGTTATCTGCTGTTATGACCCCACTGAGGATGCCGATGAGGATGAGAAGGATAGGTTTTATGGACAACTTCGAGATTTTTTGAATTCTTTCAAGAAAGGAGATATTACCCTTGTTCTAGGTGACTTCAATGCCAAAGTTGGTACTGACTCTGACCTTTGGGGAGGAGTAATAGGCCCTTTTGGTATTGGTAGCTGCAATGGCAATGGGCAATGTCTCCTACAGGTAAGTAAACTCAATGGTTTCAGAATAACTAACACATATTACAAACACTGCAACATACATAAATACACATGGGTTTCACCTGATGGGCTGCATAGGAATATGATTGATTATATATTAATTAACAGCAAATGGGCTAGTTCTGTTAGAAATACCAGGGCATATAGGGGAGCTGAAATGGGATCTGACCATTACCTTGTTAAAAGTGTCTTGCAACTTAAACTTAAAAAGTGTTGTGCTAGGGTTAAAAAATTTACCTTTAATACCGAAGCTCTGAAAGACCCAGTTATAGCTAAAGCTTACCATGATAGGTTATTTAGTCATTATGACAGTCATGGTTTGCTTACTACTGAAGTTGAGGAAGAATGGGATCATTTTAAACAGGCTTTTTTGGACACTAACAGTACTCTTTTAGGAAAAAAGGAGCAGAAGAGGCAGAATTATCTGAGTGATAAAGGCACTTGAGCTTATTTCGGAAAGAAAGAACTGCAGGAATGTCCTTAATCAATACCCTACTATTCCTAATAGAAAGCATTACAGAGAACTTAATAAACGTGTAAAAGATCAGTTAGCTGCTGATAAGAATCTTTGGCTTGATGGTTTGGCTGACAAAGCCGAGGAAGCAGTTAGACAGCACAACAGCAGAGAGCTGTACCAGATAGTTAATGTTTTATGTGGTAGAAAACGGACAGGCATACAAGGATTGAAGGATAAACAAGGTAAGGTTATAGAAGGGGAGGATTCTGTCATGGCTAGGTGGGCTTAGCATTTCAATGATGTTCTGAACAATGTAGTTAGTTTTACTCCCATTGTTTGTAATGATGATAGATGCAATGGTGGCTTTAATGTTGGCCTTATAACACAATCTGAAGTTATTTTGTTGTTTTCTATACTTAAACTTCATAAATCCCCAGGGGTAGATGAAATTATTATGGAAATGCTTAGAGCTGGGAATGTTTCGGTTACCACTTGAATGACTGAAATTTTGAATATCTTTTATGATAAAGGCATAGTTCATAAGGAATTTACCAGAGCTATTATTATCCCTATTTTGAAAAATGGTGATCGCAGTTCTTGTGATAACTATAGGGGTATCAGCTTACTCTGTGTTCCAGGCAAAGTTCTTTGCATGATTGTGCTTAATATAATTAAGAATCTGGTTGACAGGCAATTGCATAATGAGCAATGTGGATTCAGAAGTGGTAGGGGATGTGTGGATAAAATATTTTCACTTAGGAAGATTCTTGAGAAATGTTTAGAGTTTCAGAAACCTTTGGTTGCCAGCTTTGTTGATTTCAAAAAGGCTTTCGACTCTGTTGATCATCATAATTTGTGGTTGATTGTGAGATCATATGGTATACCAGACAAGTTAGTTAACATAATGAAAGCTCTCTATAATAACACTGAGTCATGTGTGAGAGTTGGTAAGTCTTGTAGCAATTGGTTTAGCATTACGTCTGGTGTTCGACAAGGGTGCATCTTGTCTCCTTTTCTCTTTAGTTTGGTTGTTGATTATGTTATGCGAAGTTCACTTCAAGGGAAAGATTTTGGCCTTTATTGGGCTGGAGATACGAAAATTTTTGATTTAGATTATGCTGATGATTTAGCCCTTTTGGCAAATGATGTTGATGAGATGAACTCTTTCATTCGAGCTGTTGATGAGACTGGTAGTAGAGTAGGTTTGGTTATAAATAGAGAGAAAACTAAAGTGATGAAAATTGGTCAGGCAGGTTGTGATTCAGTTAATCTGAATGGTTGCAGTCTTGAGCAGGTGTCACAGTTTAATTACCTTGTGGGAGCTATGTAACTGATACTGGTGATGTGCGGCATGAGATTGACAGACGAATAGGTATTGCTGCCGGGACTTTTAAGAATCTATGGAGATTGTGGAGAAATAGGCATATACACCTAAAGACTAAAATTAGACTTAAATAGTTTGGTTCTTTCTAGGGTTAGTTATGGTAGTGAAACTTGGATGCTATGTAAACAAGATAACAGGAAACTAGATGCTTACTCAGTATCTTGGGTATTAGGTGGTTTAACTTTGTAACTAATGATGAGGTTAGGCAAAGGAGTCTGCAACCTACTTTAAGCAGCATATTGTGCAGAGAGAGACTCCGCTGGTTTGGCTATGTTGCCCGTATGGATAATTATAGATTGGCGAATAGGGTTATGAACAGTGTGCCTAGAGGCCTCAGAAGGAGGGGGAGACCTAGGATGCGGTGGGCAGACAATGTCAAACAGGACCTTGTTAGAATTGGTGTGCAGTAGCCGGATGTAGCAGATGTAGCTCAGGACAGATATGCTTGGAGAATTAAACTGCACGGTCTGGTTGGACCTCCGTAGCCCATGGCTGCTTGAGGAGGATGATGATGAAGTTTTATGTATGCTGAATGATTAAAAATAGGTTTAACTATCTCCCAGTTAATTATACTGCAATTTATCTTTGTAAATGAATAGTGATAATTTCTACTGCAAACCGAAATTATTTTTATTGAAATAAATTCCAAGATCCCCAAAATTGTAACATCATAGGAAATAATTTATGTTTTCATAGAATCCAGAATTATATTTTGTTTAATTTTTCTGTATATATTTCTGTTGATTAGTTATTGGTTAAAAATTTCAAAGTTGACTTATTGAGTTGGCAAAAACCTGTATCAAGAAAAAAAAATTGGAAAATGAGAGTAATTTTCTTGTTTCAAGTAAAAATTTATTTTCATATTCAGAAAGAAAATTCCTTTCTAGTCATATGCATTATATTTATTTTGGTTTGTTAATTTTTTAAATTATATTTATATTACCAGATACCTTTTTCAATGCATCACTCAAGAAAAAAACCCTTATTAAACTTATTGTCAGTTTTGTTAATTATTTGTATAAAATTCAGAATTAAATGCTGATTAAGTTTGGTATGTATTAGGATGTCCATACCTCCTGGTTTTTAAAACAACACTCCTGGTCTCCTGAAAGAAAAATTGGGATGTCCAAATGTTGGTTGTGTTTTAATGGTGCAAGAGCAACATTGACTAAGTTGAGCCAAACAAGGGGATGTCCAAATGCCCCAGTTTTTTGTGACCATATTCAATCTGCTCTTAATTTACGAGGATTTAATGCAATTTTGAAATAATTAGATCATAGTATATATATGTGTGTGTGTGTCTGTTTTTTTTTTGTCTACTTTTCCTGCAGAATAATGCTGCATTGAACACCAAATTGTCAGTGCATGCTTGCAACATAATTGAGTGTTGTTGGCGAGGTGCAAACTTTGCCGCAAGCATCACACATGAGGGCACAAGAAAAGTCGCACCTCTCCAACATACATACTGCAACAATTAAGGGTCCCATCCACTTATCAGAATGCATACTTGCTAAAACATGCCCATCATTGTTGCCTACTGTTTCTGTGAGCTTCACACCAAGCTTTTAAAGTTCTTCTTGAAAGTTTGCCACGAATCACCCATCCATCTGTTCAGTTTTTTAACATGGAGAAATTGCTGCCATCTGGTGTGCAAATTGTTCAGTAATAGAAAATGGCTCTGATTTCTAATAAGAATAAAATTGCATGTTAGGAATTATTTTGTCCTATTGTATGTAACAAAGGAAGATAACACAGATTTTGGTTTCTGAAATGGCTACAAGAGAAACATTTATATTTACATAAGAATTTGTTAAGTGAACTTCGTTTAGACCAGAGGTTCTCAAACTTATTTGTCCTACCACCCCCTTCTCAGAAAAAAAGTTACTCAGTGCCTCCCTGGAAATCTACCTTCTTTTAGTGAACAAACAGAAAGATGCAGTGACAAATTTGCATTCTCTTATGTATATCTATATTTCTACCTACATCCTACAACATAGTAAAGAAAGATGTTGTTGTAAATAAGACACCTAAAAGCTTGAAATTATAAAATTATTTATTAAAATCGACCATAGTAACATTCGCATTACAGACAGAAAATTAAGATAACGAAGGATAATTTTATGTGTTTATTTGGAAAATAAAGTAATTACTACGACTTTAACTCTGTTACACAACAGATGAAACGTATGAACGGTTTTTCAAAAATTTCTCATCTTCCCTTCTTTATGCTTCCACCCCCCCCCCCCAATTGCACCCGAGGCTACTACTGACCCCCTGGATCGTTCCAGCACCCCCAGGGGGTGGTATCACCCACTTTGGGAAACATTGGTCTAGACAATTCGCATAACTATCGCAATTATTTGTGGATGAGTGAGGAAATATATTGAAAGAAAAGGTGAATACGGTACGGATATATAGGTGTTTAAAAAACTTACTCAGAAAACTTTTCAACATATTTTCAAATACAGCACCACGAGCTATCTAGGTATATGAGATGATGACTATAGTTCATGCAAATGCATTAGATCCAGGAGCACTTCAGGTAAATTAATTATCCTGAATACAAGCCCTAAATCGTGCAAGTCTTTGTTGAGCAGCACTGAATGAACTTGTTCTTGTTGCCATTCACATAAACAAAAATTACAGTAGAGGTACACAGTGTGGTAAAGTAATTTAATTCTCTATGACACTGTTAAACGGTTTTAACCATTCAACACATGGACTATGCTATCGAACATCAATAATTATTATAGAGAGATTTACGTACCATGCTGTAGAGGATGGGAAGTAACAGGAGCTTCTTGGAATGCTTTTGGTGAAAAATTTAAAATGTGACGTTCTTGCTGGTAAGTGACATCTCAGTGGAGATTAAGATAATGATAATTGCTGCCAAGGTCTACCCGCATTGGCGAATGACATAATTATTTATACTTTTTGATAGCATAGGGTGCTTAAAAAGTTTTAGATCCACGACGTGCGTTTCGCACCAATCCTATTGGCGCTTCATCAGGTGGGAAGTGAGGGACTTAATGCAGTGGAGGCAGTTGGTTGGTGAGTGCGGGGGAGGGGTGGGGTACCATAAATTGACATGTCAGTGGTTCAGCTCCGAGGATCGGAGTGGTCGGCAGGTGGCGGTAATGCGATCTGCATGTAACGGAGGTTGGGAGAGTGGGATTATGGGAAATCACCAAGATATGCGTATGTCGAGGGAAGCATCACTGTTTCTGGGTAGTAATTCATCTTTATAATGAGTGGGGTACTTTTAGTGAATTAATAAATTTGTTAAACTGAAAATTGGGGTTACGATAATTATGTTATTGAGGGTCTGAATAATGGTTTTCGTATTGGTATTACTATAGGGAGTTTTTGTGTGTGTGTCTGTGTGTGGGGGGTACATTGATCGCCGATTTTAGGAGGTATTATGGAGGAGTTCTAAAGGGTTAGGTGGGTGTGTATTATTGCAGGTGGCAAATGGGGATCTCTCTCTGCACAATATGCTGCTCAAAGGAGGTTGCCAACTCCTTTGGCTAACCTCATGATTACTTGCAAGATTTCTTAAAAGTCCCAGCAGCAGTCACTATTCTATTTATCTCATGCTGCACATAACCAGTATCCGTTACATAGCTCCCAAAATCATTAAATGGAGACACTTGCTCAGAAGTGCAACCTTCAAATTAACTGAACTAAAACCTGTCTGATCAATCTTCATCACTTTAGTTTTTTTCTCTGTTTATAACCAAACCTACTCCTAACAGTCTCATCAACAGGTCGAATGAAAGAGTTCGTCTATCAACATCATTTGCCAAAAGGGCTAAATCATCAGCATAATCTACTTTGAGAAAAGTGCACGCTTTTCACCAACTATGTGGTGAGTCATATAAACAAGTCGGCTTTAGAATTAAAAGACCAATCAACTGAAATAGATCATGTTATATACCAAATTAAACAAAATTTAACTCTAAATATTTTGAAAATAAAAATTTTAAACAAGTTTACAAACATTGATTTTAATAAGACTCATTGTGATATATAGGAGAAAAGTAGATCAATTTTTGATTAATTTGATTAATTTCAGAAAACCTGATGAATAAAAACAGTTAAATTATATATTGAAGAAATTTCTTTCAAAGTAATATATTGAAACATGATTTTTATTTACTCCTATAGCTTTCTTTTTTTAGTGTGGTACATTTTAAAGCATGGACCATTACTATAAAATGTGACTTGGATTGCTCATTCATGAGATTTTTAGTTCCGTTTATGAAGTGGAGGAGCATTTTCTTGGCTGCTTTTTTTTAACTAAATATCTTGCATTTTTCCTTTGTGTATATTGAATTTTCAGGATCTTGGTAGAGTGCCAAAAAGTTAGTGCATCAAGGCAAAAGCAATGTTCCATATCCTCAGAGTTCAACAACCAAGATGATACTCTGTGGGTGGGGTAAACTATTTTAAGGTTGTTTAGTATAAACTAAGAAACTAATAAAGGACTAAAAAATTTCTGGAGTGGGTAAAACTTTTTCTGGAGTAAAAAAAAATTTATGCAGTGTACTCATTAATTTTCAGGAATCGATAAAAGATGAGTTTTTTATTTTTTACTGGAAAACAACAAAGTAATAAAAAAAAACCTAATTTATAGGTTTTTTTCGACCTAATTTTTTTTATAACCTCATTCAATGTTATAAAAAAAAAATCCAGCTATCATCATAGCCAATGATGTATCATGACTTCGAACAATTGATAAAAACATAAATATGTGGGAAATAATCGACAGAAGTAAAACCGAGCAAGTTATAAGCCAGTCATTGTCACAATCAACAATGTAGCTTAACTCTGAAATATATACGGAAATAAAATTACAATAGATATATAGAAAAAAACTAAGTTTTAGTTATAAAAGTAGAAATGAAATGAAAGAACCATCCCATGGCTGAGTTGTTAGTGCATTTGGCTACTAATCACAGGAGCCTGTATTCAAGACTCAGATAGGGCATGAATGTGTTTTTCTGCTGTTCCTAACTTTTCTGCAGGTAGGGACAGGAAACAATCATCTTGAACTGTTGTTGATTAGCCAAGCAGTTAGAATTGCTAATGAACAAAGAGAGTTTATGGTGGTGGTTACAAGAAGGGTACCACATGGATCTGTATTGAATCCAATCCTGTTTTTAATTTATATCAATGATCTGTGTCAATTGGACTTAAATGGTGATTTACTGTATTTTGCTGATGCTATTTTATATGATTTACTGAAATAGTTTTCATCAGTGAGAATCTATGAGTAACATAAATGAAAACAATTAGAATTAGTGTCAATATATTGAATTGGATGTTAAAAAATTTGTTCCTATAAATTATTGATATGTAATTTTTCGATACCCTAAATTTCTCATTCCTGTGATTGTTCTCCTTGAACTTTGATAGTTAAGTCACTTCAAATCTAAAGACAATCTGCTAAAAATTAAATCCCCCAGACCTACCAAACAATATGTAAGAACAATGAAAGCTTTCCATAGGCACAATGTAAGAAACTATTGACTGTAACACCATAATGATGCAGATATGCTGCTATTCGTGATCACAGTGTACTTGAAACTATTCAATGCAAAGATAGTTGCAAGTTTTATTACCATAATTATCGCATAGGATTTGAAGATTCAAATTTTACGATGCAAAATTGGGAAAAAATATGGAGATGTCAAAATTGCAAATCAGAAACAAATAAGCAAATCGTAGATAGAAATGAAAAGTCAGAAGATAAATGTCGTAACATTTCAGAATTAAAAGATCCTGCAGAGAAAATAAGAGTAGACCAGAAGAGGAAAAATATATTGAATATCTAATTCAGTGTCTCGCAAACTTTTTTACTCTGCGGCACACTGAATCGTAATTTTTTTTTTCTCGCGGCATACCTAAAAAAGAATAAAAGCAAACTCTATATAATTGTCATTATATTTGCGCTTTGTTGAAGTCATCAGCCTGGTTTTATTTGAAGATTTGCTCTCGTTCTTTAATTCATAACTCGGTGTTTTTTAAATATTTGTCCATTCTATGGCTTGAAATAATCAAAAATTAATACCAAAATTTGGAAAAAGCTTGATAAATACAAGATCCCAGTTGATAAAATCTGAAAGATTTTTTATTAAAGCACGTCGATAACACAAGTCAAGTCAAAAGGAAATCTTTGGAATATCTAGTGTCAATTTGAAAATCTCTTAGCGGCACACAGTTTGCGAGACCCTGATCTAATTGATAAACATATGAAACATATGACATCTTTTAAAAAAGATTTTATGCAGACTAATGCTGATTTAAAGGAAGAATTATTAAAGGAAATTGGGGAATACAATAAGAGCACTTTGTACTGTTCAAATAAAATAAATGAATTTTTAACAATAATTTCAGAATTAACCAAACAGATTGAAAGAAGTTCAAAAACAAAATGAAAAATTAA
The DNA here is from genome assembly GCA_038380435.1 of Ryuthela nishihirai. NCBI lineage: Eukaryota > Metazoa > Arthropoda > Arachnida > Araneae > Heptathelidae > Ryuthela > Ryuthela nishihirai. Next base: position 62,810,788 of record JAWZYU010000019.1, on the reverse strand, counting down.
TCTAAGTAAATTGCTCCTTAAAAGATGAAATAAAAGGTTTGAAGTGTAAGGTAAATGAACTTGAACAGGTAAGCAAAAATATGAACTTGGAAATAGTTGGAGTGCCTGAGACAGCAAATGAAAATATCGAAGAAATTGTTTTAAATATAGCAAAAGCATTACAAATGGATGCAAATAGTAATGATATCCAAACTGCTCATAGAGTTCCTACTAGAAATAAAGAAAAATGTAAACCAATTATTGTATAGTTGGCATCTCATAAAATGAAGGATAATTGGCTTACTTGTTGGAAAGTAAAAGAGAAGCTGTTTGCTAAAGAGATTCACTGAGGATTTCATGAAGATAAAATATTCATAAATGAACACTTGACCCAAGAAAATAAATTAATACTACATGAAAGCAAAAAGCTACAACAAGAACAAAACTTAAAATTTGTCTGTGTTAGGGATGGCAAAATCTTCAGCCAGAAAGAAGAAATGGCAAAAGTATTTAGGATAAGAACTTTAGATGATTTAGTTAGGTTTAAAGTTTAATTATATTACTATGTTTTCATTTATTAATATGAATGTTTCAGATGAAATTTTAAAAAAATCAATTAAATTTTAACCAGACAAACAGTTAAAAATAACTTAAAATTCTCTGTCGTTGAGCAATAAAATTTTAAAGTTTATCCTTCAAACTATTTGCATGTTAAAAGTTTTTAGGAGAAAATTCAGAAGCTTTTTGGAGCATGCTATGTGTACTTACCTGTAGGGAATGTTGCCCATTGCCATTGTAGCTACCAATACCAAAAGGGCATATCACCCCTGTCCAAAGGTCAGAGTCACTACCAACTTTGGCATTGAAGTCACCTAGAACACTGCTGAGTAGTGGTCAACCACACATGGTCTTGGTACTGACCATATAAACCTACTGGACTGAAATAAGGCTTTGAACTTAGTTATGGATTCTGAATTTGCTGCACTGGTGGGCTTCTGTGGAGGGAAAATCTTCTGTGTGTTTTCTGTTTGGGTTGACAGTCCCAAGTGAATAGATTCACAGGATTGTTTTATCAGCTGGTGGATAATCCTGAGTAGAGGTCATCGCAGGCTCCTGAACTCTTGTTTCTACAAGCATTGTCAAATTCTACATTGGAGGAAGTATTCCAGTGTAGATGGCTTCAGCCTTTAGTAGTGGGGGAACATGCCTTCTCTCAATCCTGCGGTTAGGGGGCTGTTTAATATCGTCAGCATTCTGTCTCTCAATAAACATAGTTTCTTTACACATCCCACTAACCATTTTCTCTCCGTAGATAGTTGGAATGTGAGGATTCTACACAGGGCTACATTTTCTCTTGATGTCCTCACAGAAGAATTCCACCATTATCACCTTGATATTCTCGGCTTGCAAAGATAAAGGTCAGATTCTTAAAATAATCTTGAATTTCTCATTTCAAGAAGGAAAGATAATAAGCATCTCCAAGACATAGGTCTGCTTCTCAGCAGACACAGTAGTAATGCTCTTCTAGGATATGAGTGCATTAATGAAAGGTTTATAACAGCTAAATTTCCGACAAGCGTTAAAGACTTGAATGTTATCTGCTGTTATACATTAATAATATATATACCTAGTGTGATCATTTAATTCATGGACAGAAACAAAAAGTTACATTAAGGGGGACCCCACCCTGAGCGCTCTAAAAATTGTCAGACTTTGAGAATTGTTTTGGGTATAATAAACAATGCAATGACTCTAAACTTTTTGCATGTTGTTAAGGCATGTTTATTGTACAAAAAAATAATTTTTTTTAAGTAAAAATATTGTAACGGTTGTCCTTTGGCTCCTCATTGGTTGACCTCTGTACAGAAGATATGCCCTCCTGTAGGGTGCACCAGACATTGCAGGAACATGAGAACAACATTATTAACAGTTTTACAAACTTTGAAACATTGGCTATAGCATAGGATTTTTTCGAAATTCGAAAAATTGACAAAGTGACAGCATTTTGAAAAAAAGTGATTTTTGAAGGCACTAAATTGCTCACTAAAAATCGAATAATTAAAATATAAAAAAAATCCTATGCTAGGTTTTAGATAATTCTTTTCTATGCATTTAAAAAATATATATGTAAATCGGATGAATAGTTCCCGAGATCCGCACTCTACCAGTTCAAAATATGTTTCGAGAAAAACGCGTTTAAAGATTTAAGTATACCTTATTTTATTATTAATATATACCTCGTATTTGTTGCTGTAACTTCGTAAGGAGTTCGAATTTTGAAAAACTATTTCAGGACCATATTCTATACTTCATAAACTTTCGAAAAATGCAAAAAGAAAATCGATTTTTTTTTTAAACCTTCAGGGTGGAGTCCCCCCTTAAATATCATCCACTGAATCTTCCTGGCATGTCTTTCTCAAAATACTCTCCTTTGAACTTCACACGTTTTTGCCATTGTTGTACCCATGCATTAGAAGCGTCTTTGACGCCATTTTTTGAAAATGTGCGAAGTTTCGTGGTTCTGCAAGCTTTGTTGTTGGATGCGAAATTTTTCCCTTTCAAAGCTTTCTTCAGTCGCAGAAAGAGGAAAAAATTGCTGGGTGCCGTCCGGGGAATATGTAGGATGTGACAGAACCTCAACACTTATGGCAGGGATCACTGGCTGCACAATATCAGCCATATAGGGCCTGGCATTGTTGTGATGGAGAAACCATGCCACACCATAAAGTTCTGGATGTTTTTCGTGAATGGCACACCAAAGTTTAGTTCTGAGAACCTTCTATTAGGCTTCCTTATTCATGGTTGTTCCATGAGGCACAAAGTAAATAACGAGAACACCTTTGATGTCAAAAAACACAAGCTATTTGTTTCCCAGTTGGACAAGAAACCCGAATTTTCTTGGGTCTCAGTGAATTGGGATGCTTCCATTGACTTGACTGTTGTTTTGATTCGGGATTGTAGTGAAAGATCCAAGTTTCATCGCAAGTCACAATTCAACCCCTGAAGGTTGGACCCTGGCTTTTAAAACCATTAAGCATCTTCTTGCACAGCTATACCCTTTTTGGTTTTTGTTCTTGAGTCAAACTGCATGGAATCCATTGAGTACAGATTCGTGACATTTTTAGATGGGTTTTCACAATCGCATGAGTGCTTCTGTATGAAACTGACATTTTCACAGCCACCTCATGAAATGTTATTTGTCTGTCTTCATCCAGGATTGCCAGGGCTCTTTCGATTTGCTCAGGTGCTATTGAGGAAGAAGGCTGGCCGGGTCTTGGGTCATTGGCAACAGATTTGCGTCCTTCTTTGAATCGCTTTTGCCACTTAAAAATGGCAGACCTACAAAGACAGTCATTACCATAGGCTTCACTCATCTTTTCAACAGTCGCAGCAGCACTTAGGCCTCGCCTAACACAATAACAAATGACATACTGCTGTTCCGTCTGAATTTCCGACATTCTGAAAGGTCTGTGACGCGCAACTCGAATCAGTCTTAATAGCAGTCAATGCCAAATGACCTTGGCACACTCGGAATCTCCTTCGTATTGTTCAATCACAGTGCCATATAATGTTACTTTGGAAAAAGCTCTATGTACGAGTACGTATGGTGTCAGTCCATGAATTAAATGATCACCCCTCGTAAGTTTCAAATGCACTGCATTCTTTATTAACCTCCCTGGCTTCGTCAATCCTTTTTTGGCATGTTCAACAAATTTACTGGGGGGGGGGATTTGTTTTTGAAAATGGTGATCGTTTAATTTTTTGTTGTTTAATATGATTCTTCCTGACAGTTTTTTTATTTATTTAGTAACTCTTCATACCATATGACAAGCTAATCACTGTAAATTATCTACCTAAATTCCCTTTTTTACAATTTTAACATCGCAGCTTTTTTTAAAAATGGTTTACATATAGAACATATATATAATTAAAATTAATAAAAAAAGCAGAGATAATTTAAGAAGTGAACTAAGAAAATTTATTTACTGTCGTATATTCATTTCAACTGGGGTCATATCAGTAGTTGGCTACAACAGAATATGCCAGTGGATACAAATTTTATTTTTGCAGTGTGCAGATCTCTCTTGCAAATTTTGCAATTATAAATTAATGATAAGATAATAAAATCATACTTTTCATGTGAATTACAAATATGCTGAAAATATAATTCAATTCCTTGCCACTCTGAGCCTCAATTGCAAAGCAGCGAGGAACCACAACATGCCACGCAGAAAGTAGTCTCTTGCGGCAATAACAGGACTAAAGTTTGCAACAAACATGCTTTTTTTATCATACAAAATCTTATTTAATTGTTAATTATGAAAAATTAATAATCAGTCTGTGATTAATATTAGATATATTTCTGAAATTAACCCTACAATATAGAGGAAATATCAACAGGTACTGCCATCACGTTGGCACAGTCTAGGTAAACCATGTGGAGCTGGTAAGGAAGATTGCATTTGGAAAACTACATCTATATTGTCACAAATCGAACTAACATTTATGTTTTAGGAATAGCAAATACACCAAATTGAAAAAGTTTTGAATGAGAAAAAGAAAGTATTGAACGTATCTGAAATTCAACAGCATATCTGCATTGGAACAGAAGCAATGCGTTGAAAAGTGAGATTGCGCGTGCACAGAGAAATTCTGATCCTAGATTGCCAATAGCTAATTGGTTGCATTGCCCCTACAAGAACATTTCTTAGCAGAGTTCATGTATCTGGAGCTGAGTGGCACTCTGTTTCAGATACGTGAAGTCTTTCATTCTTCTCCCTTACGTATTCTTTGCTTTTACTTATGGCATATAAATTGACAAGCTTGCTTGAGAGGGTACTTTTAACTGAATTGTAAAGTTATCCATTTTTCATGATGTTATTATGAAGCACATGACAGATGCTACTAATTTATTAACATCTGCATATTGCTGGGCCATGATGTATTGACCAGGACTTTCAGTCAAACAAGCTATTTTCATATGTGGTTTTGGTTTCAGTAGCCAGAGAGCACTGTTAAATGCTGAGATGAATGATAAAAATAATTCTAGGCTTATTTAAATAGTTTACAGGCAAAAGAAAGTGTAAAATGAAAAGAAAATAATAGAGGTACATACTCTGTAATTACTTCCAATTTAAAATAAGTTTTTTGGTTAATTTTCAGGAGATTTTTGAAACTTAAAGGAAAAATTTGTTGATAATAGTTAACAAACAAATCAGCAATACCGTATATTGCTTCTAAGAAATGACTTTAACAAATTATGCATGTCATAATTTGATAAAATATGCATCAAATGGAAAAAGAAAGTATTATTTTTAAAGCATTAATAATGTATTTTTATAAGGTATATGTAAGAAATTTTTCATACACATATCAGTCTCTTATTTCGGATTCTGTCAACTTGTATAAAGATGTGAGCCCCAGAAGGTTTAAGAAACAACTTCCAATTACACTGCTCAAAGTGGAAATCACAACACTGTGAAGGAAGTGATGTATACACCCAAATTTGATGGGATAGAAGCTATTCAGGTAGATATGCGGATGATCAAAAAATGGAATGTTAGAATGGAAGGTATGTACATTTATTGCAGATTCATCAGTACATAGTAGACCCACCTCAGACAGTTATACAAGCCTGTAGACTACTTGGCATTCCATAAATAAGATGGTTAATGGTGTCGTGAGGTAATGCATTCCAAACAGCATCCAATTGGGCATGCAACTGTACCAGGCTCTTTGTTGGAGGGAGCTAGCGAAGGTGTCGACCATATGGTCCCACACATGCTCAATAGGTGACAAGTCTGGTGTACATGGGAGAATGTCCTCACTAGACTGTCCATCAGTGCATGTGTCGTGTAATCCCATGCGCGACACATGCACTGTGGTGTCCTGTTGCAAAATCAGATCAAGCATGGTGGTAAAGAAGGGTTTTGTCACAGAATTAACAGTGTCGTGATGTAATGTCTCACCATTAGCGCATCAGAAATATGGAGCGGAAGTGTCTGGCCATCATATGTGATGCCACCCCAGACCATTGTACCTATTGGGGGGTGGGGAGCCATATGGTAATTAACAGAATAGACATCCTCATGTCATTGATGTCGCCGACACCTTGCGGACAAACAGCCATCTGACATGCTGAATCAGAATCTATCTGATTCATGCAATCTTCATCCTGTGGTACAGTGTGATGGTTCCATACCTGTCCTTTGTGTCATTTGGTGCTCCATGATGTGTGACACACACAGTTGCACTTTGCTCACATCGCGCATCATGCATGGAACGATCACTCGAAAGCTCTATCCAGACTCTCACATATCGACAATTTGCTCTCTCAGAAGGTGTCAATTGCATATAAGGATCCCACCGGCATTTCCAAGGCATGTTCTGAGCATTTTCACATCTCCAACTTCAAGTTCACTGTCGGTTGTGCTGTGATACGAGCTTGCAGGCACCCAGTATTTATTCATGGCTTCGCTGGGTATCGTGTCTATTTGTTGTGGAACTTGATCATCTGCATATCTCTGATGGCCGATTGCTTCCTGTGATTTTCATATCTACTTCCATTCCTTCTTGGTGTTGCACTTTTCACTTTGAGCAGTGTACTATTATGCTCTACATTGAAATATGTACATGGTAAAGATTTCTCTTTTTGTGCATTTTCCCTTAATGCATCCATTTTCATGAGCCATCTGTTACATAACTATGAGAACTAGGTGTATTTGCAAATGCTGATGTGTTTATCTAATTATTACTACTAATTTGCACTGTAATCAAATTCCTTAATACAATTGCAGTAGTTTTCTTACAATACAAATATGACAGTAGTTCCTATATTAATTAACTTCAAGAAGACATAAGAAAATATTGTTGACATAAAGCTGCCTTTTGTATTTTTTCTGTAAATTTGTAATTCTTCCGATTGACAATGAAATAAAAATCTTATTTTCTGAACCCAGAAAATGCATAATAGAGCAAAACATTTTAATAGCTTTTATTTCCAAAGAAAACTGCACTCCAATTATCTTGTATAGTAACTTAGATGAAGTAGTGATTGTCTGATCAGCTAATTAATGATGATTATAGGTCATTCATTGCCAGGCTGTTGGGGCATTGCCCCAGATCATGCCCAACTAACAAACTTTTGTAATAGAAAAGTAGTGCCAATAGGCAAATAAAATAACCTTGTTCCACTCAGGGTAAAACTCCTTTTTTCAGCAAAAATATTTATTGATCTTGATACGTTAAAGAACCGCTCAGATGTAAAACAACCCAACCCGAGTCAGGATAAACTGTAGCCATGAAGAAATGAACTTGGTCAGCAATGATGTTCAAATTGGTTGTGGCATTAAGCTGCCCTTTGATAGGAATCAGAGGGCCTAATGTGTGCCAAGAATACATTCCTCACACCATCACACCACCCTGTACTCTTAACACCAGACAAGATGGCTCCATGGCCTCATGTTACTTGCATCAAATTCTGATCTATCAGTCTGATGCAAAAGGAAACTTGATTCATCTGACCAGGCCATCAGTGAGATCAGCTGTGGTCTGCTATGATACTATCATGCAGACTAGATCCCACAGCAGTGTTCCATCATCACTGCAGAGTTGCATGCTATCAGCCTTGCCTTGGACCACTTGGCATCATCGTCAATGTGTGGTGTACACTGACTCTCTTAGCTTACTATAGATGCTCTGATCTCAGTGAGACATCTGCTTCACCCTGTTCTGTCCATGATCCACTTGTAGCTCCATTGTCTAGCAGCCACAACCACCATTCTCTTCTGTTGGTTGTCCAGTCACATCAGGATCAGGGGCAATGAATTGGCAGATGTTGGTACCAAATTGACCATACACCTCTCTGACCATCCACTGCCTGTTCCATATGTGGACTTCTGGCAGTGTTTTTCCACCGAGCTCTGGGCACAGTGGCAGAGATCTTGGTCAGAGCAGATTGCAAACAAGCTTTTCAGGATCAAGCCCATTATCAAACCGTGACAGTCCTTTTCTCGTCGAATCGCAAGGTGGAATATACTTGTTTGACTCCACTTAGATCATTCGTTTATCACTCACTCATTTCTTCTTTGGGCAGACAATGAACCTAAGTGTGTGTTTTGTGCACCACTTTAACTGAATATATCACTTTTAACCTTGAATAATGTTTGTTTCAGTTTTATATTATGTCTGCATATCTCTGATGCATATCTCTTACACTCTTACATCTTTTATCTAATGAATCGTTTTAACCTGTCTTTGAATTTTTATGTTTTTCTGGTTATTTTACTTGTATTTAATGTTTTTACCTTTTGTTTTTAATGTTTTTACTTTTTGTTATTTAGACCTATTTTTATTCTCCGGGTCTTGAAATGAGTGTTGGAAAATCAACACTCATTGTTGATTTTTCAGTTTTACAATTGTTGACTCTTTACCCTTGTTTTTATACACATTGTTTGTTCCCCACTTTTCTATTATGTCATTTCTATTTTTGTTGCTTTCCTCTTTGGCATGTTGTTTTTAACTTTGGTTGCTGGTTGTTTCTTTTATCTTTTATTTACTCTTGTTTGGTGTAACACAGCCCTTGTTGCTCTTGCACCATAAAACTCCAACCAATCAACTCATCTGTTTGCTTGCATGATTCTTGTCAGTCTGCTTTGACCCTTCTGATCCACAAGCTGTTTTCATCCACAGGATCACTGGTAGTTTTTGCTTTTCACACCATTCTCTGTAAACCCTTGAAATGGTTGTGTGTGAAAGTCCCTGGAGGATGGTCATTTGGGAGATGCTAAAACTTTCATGCCTAACCCTAACTATCATTGCCACATTCAAAGTTGCTCAGGTCACTTGTTTTGCCCATTCTGATGCTCAAAGAGCTGGTCTGCCTGATTTATACTCCACACCGCAGTCATGTAATGTATTATGCATTGGAATGAACCATTTATATGACAAGAGGTGGTGCACGTAATAAACTTGCACATTAGTGTTTGTGTAAAATAGACATTTCAGAGCTCCTAAAAAATGCTAATTATTTTAATTTTTTCCTCAACTTGATGTGTCGGCAGATGAAAAGCCCTTTCTGCTTTTTTTTTTTGCTCAAATTACTATGGATGATGTTCAAAAATTGTTCTTGACACGTACCTATAGATTTGCTCCCATTCCTCCAAAGTTAACAAGATACAACTTATTTGAAAGCTTCTCTAAACTTGTCATTACATGTTAAAAAAACAAAGGCCATATCATCGTTTCTGTGTTGGTGTATAAAGTTCGGTCTGGGAAATCTATACTGTGGAGTGAATGAGAGAATTATCGCTGCTATTTGTGAACTCGTTAAGGAAAAGCCACATATCACTGTTCAGGTAATAAGTTTAGTTGTGAGTGTACCAATTGGTAGTATGGAAACAATTATTCATCAACATTTAAAGTTACAAAAGATCTGTAACCCACAAACTGACAAGAGCAGCAAAAAGGGCTAAAGTTGACTCCTGTAAGGAGATATCGGCAATGTGTGAACCTAGTGCCACCAAACGGTTACAGACATGACACAGGTGATGAGATGTGGTTTTATTACTAAACTACTCCCAGAAAAATCGACAACTAAGTTTGGGTTGCAGAAGATGAACTATGTCTCCAAATCCTTCAACAGGACTTTCACTCAAGGAAGAGGATGTTCACCTTTTCTCTTCAATTCTCAAGTAGTGGTACCTTACTTGGAAAAAGGACTATAAATGACCAATACTATACCAGCTTTTTTTTTTGCTTAAAATGGTCTAAGGAGATAAAGGAGCAGTGTCCAACAATAGGCATATCAAAGGTACTCCTTCTTCATAACAATGCCAGTGCTCACAAAACCTGGCAAGTTAATGCCTATCTAAATAAGAAAAAAAATCAGCTACCCCATCCTGCATATTCCCCAATCTTGCACTGTTAGATTTTTGGTTGTGTTCAAAAATTAAAAAGGAAATTGCTAGGAAGCCTTTTTCAAGGGCTTGAAACCTTGACCTTATACTCCTGTTGGGGTAAGGTTATCCCAACAGGAGTACCACCAAGCATTCTGGAATTGGTATAGATTTCTGTATAGATGCTGGAAGCGGGGAGCGGGGGGGGGGGGGGGTACTTTGAAGGACAGTAAAAGTTTTGAAGTAGCTGCAATGGTTTTTATTCTGCAGATGCATGTCAAGAATATTTTGAATGTCCCTCATATTAACAGTCCAGGATTGTGTAGCTGCTGTTCTACATTTATAATGTTCCCCACAAGCTGATTGAGAACACTATTGTGTTAACTGAGTTATTTAATAAACATTCGACAGTATATGTTCTCAATAAAACTGAAACCTCAGATGCTAAGGGAATATTTTTTTATTTGAGGTTTGCAGAGATTTGCACAAAAATACAGCCTTGTGCATTTTTGCATCATTTTAGTAAATTTTGCAAGTAAAAATTATTTTAGTATTTCTGATTTATTTTTATTATCGGATAAAAGATAAGAAGTAGTGGATTCAGTAATTTCTTTAATAAAATCAGTGATATCTTTGATATAAATAAGAATCAGCGATTTCTTTGATCTTGTGGATCGGCAACGTCATACGAGCATATCAATCGACAAACATCTGGTTTTGGTTTCAAACTTAGTGCGCATGTTTGGCTATACAGATTGGTTATACCGCATTTAGAAAGTATAGAGATGTTTTTGCATTTTGCTGATGAAATATAGTTTTTGAAGAATGGATTTTCTCAAATTGAACCAGAAAATCGTGAGCTTTTTGTAAAATACACTGCTTGACATAAAAAATGCCACACCAGGAAGTATTTGTTGGAGTGCCATGCAAATAGATGTCGACAGTTGCGAACCATCATGTGATAGGTGAGGGAGATAAAGGGCAAAATGGCTCGGCGTAGTGGTGTTTGGTCGTTCTCACCTGGGCTTGGGGACCACTGCATCGGAGTGATTTCGGTAGCAAAAGCATGTATAAGGAGTGAAAATACCTGGGCGAAGTCATCAGCAATCTTACCATCATACAGACACCTTTACCAGAGGCTTCATCATAGGGCTATGTACAGCTGGTTGGTCCCTGCGTCGCATCATGGCGGAAATGCATTCAGATGCAACTACTGTTTGGATGGATTGGTGTTAGTGATTGGAAGGTAATGTGCATCGCCTTAGTGGGACTGGTGCATATGTGATGCTGTAGTCCGAATGCCTCGATTGCCACATCCGATGGCAAGCTGTAGCAGCCCCACAATCCACAGTGGACACGGTGTACAGGCAGCTATGGACATCCCCATGTTGACACAGACTGTGAATTGCAGATTGGCTGAGGCAGGTTTTCACTCTCACCAGTCATTGTAACGACTGCCACTCACCACAACACATTGTGTCACTCAAGGTGCAGTGGTGCCATACCAGATGTGTGCTTGGGATGAATGGAATAATGTATTCAGCAACTAGTGTCGATTCTGTCTCAATACCGACGATCACCGTTTGAGAGTCTGAAGACTGGTCACTGGGCTGATCTTCCTGCCATCCATGAGCATCATACAGCTCCTCAGCCTTGTGTCATTGTTTGGGATGCTATCAGTTTCAACAGTTGTTCACCACTCATACATATAATGGTACGATGATACGTTGACAAGGTGCTGCAGCCTGTTTCGTTGCCATATCTCTGTGGTATCCCTGATGCCCAGTTTCAACACAATAATGCCTACCTGCATGCACTCTACCCAACATCAGCAAGCAGTTCCTACAAGGTGTCCAGGTGCTGCCTTGGCCAGTGTGGTCCCAGACATTCTCACCAATAGAGAATGTATGGGACAATTGGCAGATGACCACTCCTCTGCACAACCCCCTCACAGTGTCAATGAATTATGGTCCACGACACCTCAGCATACCATCCAGGGGCTTTTCCATTCAGTGCCACTCTGTGTTGACGAATGGTATAACCCAGTATGGCAGTTACATACTGATTTCATTGACTGAGAAAAGTCGCAACTGAATCAGATCAGCTGTAACTTTTCTGATTCAGGAGGGGGATATTGATTCCATTACTTCTAGAACTATTTATTTTGCAATTAGGAAGAATAATTATTTAAAACATGACCGAAAATTAAATCATTGGGCATATGTGGCTTTAAATGGTAGCTACTTTAGGAGTATCTGATTAAGATATAACAAAAAATTAAATTTTTGAGTAATATGACTTTTTTGTACTATTTTTAATTGAAGTATTTTCATAACTAGCATTTTGAATTTGTAATTTTTAAGTCAAGTTTTTACTGTTTTCATAATAAAAAAAAATACTCCCTCAAGCAGCTGCTTGCCAGAGAGGTCTGACAGGAGCCTGCCAGTTTATATGCCATAGTAGAAGGTCTGAGAGGATGGCACAACCTCAGCAGAAAAATGACACATACATCATAGAATTCAATTTTTATGTATTAGCATATAATGCAAATTGATCAGGAAGGGTTCAGTCTCAAATTTCAGAGGTTACATAAAAATATTTCCAAGGAAATGTAGTTTATTGTAATTTCTTCACAGCTCTTTAACCCCCCCCCCCCCCTTTTTTTTTTTTCCAGTTTTTATTTAATTTTGCTTTAAAGCAAAATTTCTGTAACACATTAGTCTTAGAATTTGCCGATTGGGGAAAAATAAACATCTTACTTTGTTTGCATAAACGACTTTGTAAAAATGAAATAAATTAAAGATTTATGTAATGATAGAAATATTATGAATTATATATATATTAAGTTAATGAAAAAGAAAATACTGCAAAATTATTTTTTTACTGAATTTAAGATGCATGAAAAAATAAGCAATTAAAAAAAAGCAATTTAGCAATTTAAAAAAATGCTTATAAAATTTATTTATCTGTTTCAAATTTTTGTCATTTTCTCACCCCAGTTAGGGCGGGGGTGGCTCAGTTGCTAGCACGTCAGGCTTGTAATCTGCAGTTCCCAGTTGGGTCAGCGTTGATACTTATATCTGCAAAACTCCTCACCTTGCCCACAGTCAGTAGGTGACACCGATGGGCTTGGAAAGACTGCTCTCCATTGGGATGTTAAGCCGTGGCCCTGTGTGCCCTGAGCACGTTAAAGAACACGCTAGATGGCCTTGACGGGACAATATAAAACAGCCCCCTAATCGCAGACATGGGGCAAAGACCCGTTCCCCCACCACTAAAGGCCGAAGCCATCTACACTGGAAGACTTCCTCCAATGTAGAATTTGACGATGTCAACAGAAGCAAAGAGTTCAGGTGCCTGTGATGACCTCTGCTCAGGATTATCCACCAGCTGATAAACATATCCTGTGAATCTATTCACTTGGGGGTGTCAATCCACAAACAGAAATCACAGCAGAAGATTTTCCCTCCACAGAAGCCCACCAGTGCAGCAGAATCAGGATCCATAATCAAGCTCAGAGCCATAATTCCATTCAGGTTGGTCCGCCCTGCCCACGGTCAGTAGGGGACACCGATGGTCTTGGAAAGGGCGCCGTCCGTTGGATGGGACGTTAAGCCGTGGCCCCATGTGCGGGAGAGCCATAACCCTGTGCACGTTAAAGAACACGCTGGATGGCCTTGACAGGAGGTTACCATCTGTCTCCCAACAGCTGTTCCAGTGGGTCCCCTCCCCCAACCTTCTCTGAGCCTTCGGGGTCCATGTGACCTGGCCATTTAGCCCATGGTGTGCAAAAAAGTGCCGCTCAGAGGTAAAACAACTCAACCCGTTCAGGTTGGTATATATGGTCAGCATCAGGACCCTGTGTGGTTGACCACTCCTCAGCAGGGTAGGAAAAAAAGAAAAGTAGCCATAGAAAAGGAGTTCAATTAAATCCCATTAAATGAGCATTTTTCCATCTTACAGCAATGGACCATTAACTTGATCCAAGAAATAAATGGGGTGAGATGCCATTAAGATTCGGAATTCAAATCAATTCTAGAGTAATCGTAATTGATTTTCCGTTCTTATACACTGATTAATAGACTTTTAATTATCATCCCGCATTTTTTTTTATAAATGGATTTAATTATCATCCCGCATTTTTTTCTATTAATGGATTTTTTTTTTCATTCTAAGACTTCTAATTCATCATAATTCTCAAGCAGCCATGGACTAATGGTGGTCCATATAGCTGGTCCAATTTAGTTCTCCAAGCATATCTTTTCTGAGCTACATCTGGCCACTGACACTTGCAAAATTCTTCATTTGCTATATGTAATATACACTGGCAGAAATTGGAAAAAGAACACCTGAAGGAATTCCTTTAGGAATGTCATATTAGAATAATTTAATAGTTAAGGGCAGCAGAAAGCGTGATCCAAGATTGGATGAAATAATGTCACTGTGGACGACAATATGCAAATGTACGCAGCGCATATTTAAGGACTAGGGTATGAATAAAGAAGTCATTTGTCTTGTGTTGTTCAATGCTCTTTGAAGAAGCTACCATGCCTGGATGAAGCAGGTGCGCAACATTTGTTCAGTTAGCGGAGTTTGAGTGAGGTCATGTAGTGGATCTTCGGGAAGCAGGTTGTTTTTTTCATCAAATTACACACTGCGTTGAATGAGAGGTATTGGCAGTAGTACGATGATGGCGTCGATGGTTGGAACATTCACACACTCGCAGACATGGTTCTGGGCTGCACAGAGTTATGTTCATACGAGAGGATCGGCGTATCAGGAGGGCTATGGCATCACAAATTCAATCCTTTGTCGTACCAAGGGTGTATACAAGAATGATACACAATCGTCTTTTGGAAGCAGGACTATGGGCACCTTGCCACTGGCACGGTTACCAATGTCATCTCATAACTATTGAGCACGTGTGCAGTGGTTCAAGAACGAGTTCATTGGAGGGAAGAATGGCAGTCTGTGATCTTCAGTGATGAAAGTCGATTCTTCTTAGAAGCATCTGATGGTTGCTTACGCATCCGTAGGCGACAAGGTGAGCAGCTTCTTCCATCGTGTATCTACCAGCAACACACATGGCCCATGCCGGGCATCATGGTATGGGGAGCGATTAGCTATCACTCTTATGTGTCAGGTGTTTGTATGGGGTACATTGAATAGCAATACATATGTCAATGTCCTGCCATATTTTAGTGTAATCCCAAATGCGATATTCCAGCAGGATAACGTCTGCCCACACTCCACCTGGGCAACTCAGCTTGCTCTTCAGGCAGTGCACTAACTCTCTTGGCCAGCATGCTCTCCGAACTTGTTCCCCACCCTGCCCACAGTTTACTGACACTGATGGGCTTGGAAAGGCCGCTGTCCGTCGGATGGGACGTTAAGCCGTGGTCCCGTGTGCGGGAGAGCCATTCCCTGTGCACGTTAAAGAACACGCTAATGGCCTTGACGAGAGGCTACCATTAGTCTTCCAACAGCTGTTCCAATGGGTCCCCTCCGCCAACTTTCTCTGAGCCTTTTGAGTCCTTGTGACCTGGCCATTTAGCCCATGGTGTGCAAAAAAGTGCTGCTCAGAGGTAAAACAAACCCAACTCTCTTTGGACTTGTCTCCAATCAAGCATGTCTGGGACTGGATCGGACAAAGATTTCCACAGAATGCAGGAGGCAACCACCATTGCTGAATTATGTGTCCAAGTTGAAAGTGCATGGAGTGGCATCCCCCAGCATGATATCCAGCATTTGTATGACCGATTGCATGCCAGATTGGAAGCTTGTATCACTGCTCAAGGAGGTTCAACACTTTATCAAAATGTTCCTTCTGTAAAATGTAATACTCATTAAAAGGTAAGATAAACATTGAATCACTTCACACATGTGATCACTGCCCCTTCTCAACAAGTTGTTTTTACTAAATAAATCTCATAGATTACTCTTCAATTGTTAATGGTGTTTTTTCAATTTCTGTCAGTGTATGTTCAAGTGCCATTAAAACATGAAACACCCAGTGTTTATGTCTACAGAAAACCCAATTTGAAGTTTCCTAAAATATAAAATTTTTTATTAAAAATTGAGAGGGAAAATAAATTAAAGCATCAAACATGATTTTCACTGCTATCTATTCAGTATTTGAAGAGTTGACAGAATTTGTGTATATTAATTTTTTTAAGGTCCTGTTTGATATTGTATGGCCACTGCATCCTAGGTCTCCCCCTCTTTATGAGGCCTTTAGTCACTCTAATTTGAATTTTCCTGTTGGTTGTTTGAGACTAAAATAATATATTAATAAAAAATCCAATTCCTATAATTTTAGTACTTTACAAACTGGTACACTAGCAATTAATATTTGAAATTCTCAAAATTACTGGATTCTATTTCAATTACTCATTTTTTTTTTGAAGGATCCTTAAAATTTTCTTTTTAAATATCATTAACGCTTGTATTTTATATAATAATCACTTGAAAAACGTATATTCTTACAATTTTCAAATATGTTATAATAGCCTGATGCAACAGTAATTATTTGAAACTGCACAAAAATCGAATGTTTTCATTTCAGTTATTTAAATTCTCTTCAAAATTTCTCGTGGCTTGGTATTAGTTCATATAATTATTAGGAAAATATTCAGCCATTCCCAAAAATGCAGCTGCGCTAAGAACTTACGCAATAGCAATTGATGTTTCAAATACCAGGGGATTATTTTTACTCAGATAGTTAATTTTGTTAAAAGTGAAAAAAATATATTTACTCACAGCAATGTGATATCAATACAATATTGATGCGAACTGCTATTCAGGCACAATAAAGTTTTCCTCCCTCATTTTATCAACATTTAAAGGCATTTTATTTTTCACCATTTTTGCTGTATTTACAATAGAAGGTTTGACTTGAGTAGCCTAAATTAGCATTATCACTACTTTCTTTCCATTCTGATTTTTAATTTTCAAGCTTTAAAAGTGTTAAAAAGAGTACCAAAGCCCTATATTTGATTGGTATTACTGTTCAGTGTAATCATAGCTGGTTCAGACATTGGATTCTCGGCTCAGGGTGATGTGTTTTTTGCTGTGCTGGTACTTCCACAGTTTGGGAACAGTTCGATGTTATTGTTGCTTCATATACCAGTCCTTTCTTTACACATTTAAGCAAAGCTTGACTTTATATTGTTGTCACTACTGTTTGTTTGTGAAGGTAGATTGCATCATGATCACTGTTATTTCACACACTACATGGTAGATTTTAGAAGTTGCATGGGTAACTGCTTTCGCTATTTAGAACAATATGAACAATATTGATGCGAATTGCTATTCAGGCACAATAAAGTTTTTCTCCCTCATTTTATCGACATTTAAACATATAACTTCAATAAAAATTTTCTTTGTGAAATGTTTTCAAAGTTAAAAAACTTTCTTTGTAATTAGTTTCACCCCACACTCACTACCTTGGTGCTTCTTCAGGATACTGCTTTGGTGCCAATGTTAAGCTATTTATAGGAGTCTCCCTTATTGTTAATGTTGCTTGTTAGTGATGTGTTCTCTGACTTCATTATGCAACAGGAGATTCCACGCTGCAGGCAGGGGTTGAATCTCCATGTTGCAGACATTCTCTCTATGTGTGATATTTATATTCTTTAATACGTCCTGGTTTCAGAAAGCTGAAACCAAGACATTGAAATGTCCCAGTTTTTTATCAATTGAAATTTAGGCACTCTACATATAGGCCAACATTCAGTCAGCCAGGGACCAACCAATATTACAATGGTGGAGATAATGGACTAATCATTCAAGTAACTGCCCCCTACCATCCCATAGACATAGACAATTTCCACACTTTCTGAAACCGTGGGGAATCCTGACTGCACCACAGCCTTTTAAGCTCAGAACAAAAGTTGTTTTTCTTTTTTAATTATATGACATCCAATCTTGATTCATTTCAAGTGTTCCAGGGTAAAAGCCCATTTCATCTGGTACCAGAGTCAGAAGGACTTATCAAGTACATCTTTCCATTGTACACATCTTCTAATCTACAGGTTATGAGCTTTCAGCACTATGTGCTGGAAGCTCATAACCTGTAGTTTTTCCCAGTACACATATTCTGATACCCATGCAACCAGTTCTAAGGTCATGTGGGATAAAGTCCGGAAGTGGGTGGGAACTACTTGTCCAGGTTAATATCAATCCTGGAGTATAATAGAAAGGCAATTGCAAATATGCTGCATAAATCATTTTCATCCATCTCTTCCTTGTCTTCCTATTTCCCCAGCAGTGAGGGTTGGTTCAGTGGCTAGTGCTGGAAGCTCATAATCTGTACTTTCAGCATGTGCCAGCATTGAGATTTATCTGCACTAAACTCCCACCCTGCCCTCAGTCAGAAAGGGGACACTGAATGGGAAAGGCTGATGTCCATCGGATGAGACATAAAGTTGTGGGCTTGTGTGCAAGAGTCACCCTGTGCACATTAAAAAACACACTGCAGATGTTTTTGATGGGAGGCTACCATCTGTCTCCTAATAGCTGTCAGTGTTCCCTTCCTTCAACTGTGTCAGATCTTGTGGTCTTTGTGACCTGGCCATTTTGCCCATTGTGTGCAAGAAAAATGCCACTCAGAGATAAAACAACACAAGAATTTATTCCCCCAAGTTTCTGGTCCTGAAGAGATTTGATTACTATGTATTGTTTTTAAAAGGAATAGTCAATACATAGACATCTTTACATTTATTCACCTAACAACCAGCAGGTGGGATCTCATAGATCTCACTCCAACTTTAAATGGTCAAAACAAACTGGAATTAAATTTGAGGTTCCTAGTATCATTTATGACTTCTGAATTTGGCTTCAGCCTTGCTCAGTTGATGAGTGCCCATTTGAATATGTATGTTTAACACTTTGCTGCTGCATGCGTCAGATTGCTCATGCTCTCTTGGTGTTGCATGACATGTATGTGCACATCAGGTATTGGTAGTCCCTCTTGTCTGAATTTCAGCACTATTTTCCCCCTCACCCCAATGGCATCTGGATTGAGGTTAAAGTTCAGTGTGTGAGGCTGCTCTTCGTAACAGTGAGTGAATGTGTTAAACCTATATTTTTATTGCTTCATTTCAACAGAGGTCAACTGACCACAGGCTGGGAATAAAGATTAGCATTTTTTACATATTTTCTGTTTATTTTAAAAAAATATTTTCTGTTTAGTTTTTAAAAATCCTTATTTTGTCAACCAGAATCCATGAAAATATCAGTGGAAGTTTTTAACATTTGTTTAGATCACCTGACTTCACTAATGCACAGAATACTTTTTTTTAAATATTTGTTTGCATCAATAAAATGCTTACTACATTTAAATATTATTTAAAATTTATAACTATCTTTAAAAAATCGGTTTTTTTTTCTCCAGAAGCTCACCTTTGCAAAATTTCAATAATCCTGAAAAAAAAAAAAACAGCTTGGATTTGTATAAATGGGTCAGCACCCTTTGGAAATTGACCACTACCTCAGTAGGAGAGAAAATAAATTGGAAAAGTGACCAGAGAAGACCACACAAAAATATCAGACTGATCTGTCATTCTCTCCTCTGAAAGGTCTCTAGGTGCTGTACTCCGGTTGTTCTGTGCGTCATCACAGAGGAATAGTGCACACCTCTCTTTCAGTTATGTTTAGCTATGACAAACTGGTTTTTAAGATGTGTTAGAAAGTAGAACAGTTGAAATTATATTGTTTTATAGTAATTACAATTTTACTAAATTTATTGTTTTTATTAGTTGTGAACTTGTACTATATTATTTTGCAGAGTTAATAAGTTATGTTATTCTGTTTTAGGACAAGATATTTGAATGAACATTATTGAAAAGATGCAAAACATCTGATTTCATTTTGGATGCATATCGTCTGTCATGGTAAAGTATTAGTTTCTTGGCCAGTTTAATATTTTATATAATCAATTTAGCTTGTCAAGTATATTTTGTATGATGCTTATATATTGTTTAAAAGGAATAAAATCAGTAGGTAAAGACAATTAAAGATTACAAACAGATAGGGAAGGGGAGTGATGTCAAACAGATGTCAAGGGTGATTTAAAGAACTTTACACGAAGTGAGTATTAGAAAATATGTGCATAAAATATTGTAGAAAAATAACTTCTGTGCAAAAATATTTTCCATTTTGATTTTGTTTGGGTACCTTAACTGGTACTAAATTACCAATAGATTGCATATTTGTGGTCAAATTGGAGGCTAGTGATTAGATCTTTGGGGGACTAGGGTTAGGCATTTGATCTTTGTAGAATGAATCTTTGTACATTGAATTGCAGGTAAACTTGGAAGTGTGATGCATTGTTGTTCCTTCATGTGAATCATGCAGGGCCAGAGGTAGTAGTTTACACTTCAATAAGTTAATAGATACGCAATGAAAAAATTCACTACTCATATTTTTATTGTGATTATAAGTAAATGATTCTTGATATTAAATTCCAAGAATTAGCAGTTGTTGATAAGTGATATATTTTGAAATAAAAAACATCAAAATCTCTAGTTTTGTTTCCAGTTAAGTACAGAGTGGAAAAAGTCAATAGTTCCGGGCAGAGATCTAGGTTTAGTTTTTAAAAAAAAAACAATTGTTGTGTTACAATCGTAACTGTATGTATTTTGTTGTCTCTTAGTTGGTTGCAAGTTTTCTGCTTTCTTACATGTAGAAAAGCCTTATGAATTTTATATCTGTCAAGTATCAATATATGAAATGATATATACCCTTCCAGAAGAAAATAAAATGTATGAAATTAATAGTAGCATTTGCAATTAAGCCACTGCTTTTTTCATACATTTAGATGCATTTAAAAATTGGGATAGTCTATCTACAAAAAGCATTTTACATCTAAGCAGTTAGCATCTTTATTTACTGGACCCAAAGTGGCACGAGTTCAAATTCCAGAACTCACATGAATGTTATCTTCTGAGGTTAAAACCTCTCCAGAGCATTTGAATGCATAAAATTTGCACTTCTCTTCAGCAAAAAGAAAATGCTAGGAAAGGAGTAAAACTCATATTTTTGTATTTAAAAATATTTTTAACAATGTGTTTAAGAACATAATAAGGCTTATACATTTCAGTTAGCAAGAAAATACCATTGCAAAGCAACTATTCTATATATCACAAGCACACAAATAATATCAATATCATAGTAAATGGGAAAAGATTTCAACCAGGTACTGCTTTCAGATATCAAGTACATCTTGTCATTCTATCTTAAAGGAAAATTGAGTGCTTTGTAACTGAATTGTATTATTCTTCATTCTCTTATTTTTGCCAATGAAGGCTGCTTTTGCTGTGTGCATTAGCAAATTTAAAATAAAGTTTCTTCATTCAAACTCGGACTTAAGTTTGTTGGGTATAAATTTCATAAATATTCTATGAAAATAATTGCTAAATTTGAGATTTTTATAGAAAATTATGGACTTAAAAAAGAATCATTGCTTGTACATATTTCCAAAATTCAAACATCTCTAAGAAAATATATAGGAAAAATGTGCAGTCATAATTGAATGCAGTACTGGATCGGAAAGCATTCATCCAGTGATATGATTACTGATGTGTTAAATGTTGGTATTTTAAAGGTATGACATAAATTTCCTTTCGTTAATATTTTTATGAAAATCAAAAGCTGCTGCATCACTGTAACAAGTGTTACAAATGGAATCATATATAAAATTATCTTTTCAGCTAACTTTTTAAAGGATAATTCTCTCTTAATGTTAACACTGTGGTGTTTTATGTTGTTTGATTTAATACAATTGATTTAAAGTAACCCCAAAATGTGTTGCTTTTCAAATGTTTTTTCTAAGCCCTTAAAAAAATCACAGTATTATAGTTCATTCTAGTCATTTCTGGATTGCTTGGAATCCAATTCAGCCCATGATACTGTTTGATTGTTAATTTCATATCATTCAATTCTTTGTGCAAAAGGAAAATTCACAGTTCTTCCTTTACAGATTTTTTTAAGGAGGTTTCTTCTAAATAAAACGTCAAAGTTAAGTTTCACAAATTGCCGATTTAAGTATGTCACTTTGAAGAGAGCATGATCTTCGTTGGGCTTGATTGGTAAATTTTTTTCAAATTAAAAAGTTATTGGACAACATTACAAACCTTTTTGATTTAAAGATGGTGTCCTGTTATCAATGAAATTGCAAAAAAAGTGTGGGAAGAATTTATATAAAAACTCATTTCCATGCATTGGGTGAATATACATAATGTAGTTTTCAGAATATTTCTAGAGGACTCCAGCACTTGAAGTGTGTTTGATAAATCTAATCATCAACCAAGCTCTAAAGCTTAGAAATTGTTTAGATTCAAACTGTCCCAGATGAAATGACCAAAACATTTCCATTTCTCTATTTTGTCCTATTTTATATGCGAAGTGCTGGGGTTTCATTCCTCTCACTAATCTCCCAGGCATATCATATTAACATGCTCCTTCCAGGCTTTCATGGTAAGTGAAATATTTGCACAAGGATCGTGATTTGCACTAGTTATCGTGAAATAATAACTATCATAGATATAAGCGAGCTGTGTAAGAATTGCTCAATAGCATATTGATTGATTTATTATCTTGCATATATATATATTATTGATCAATAGCATATTTACCTGTCAACATAGAAATCAAGAAGTATTTTGCTGAAAATACGAGTTTTTCCCTGAGTAGAACTCAAACACACACCTCCTGAATACATGCCAGGTGCTCATTGGAATAAATGTGAGGGAAAAAACTTACCATTGTAATGGAGAGATCTTGTTAGATTCAGTTTTAGAGGGTATGTATTGCTGGGGTGAAAGTGCATGCACAGTATTGTGACAGAAGAATGGTGGCCTTTATACACTTAGCATTAAGAGACTTAAAACAGCATAATAGTGGTTCAATACTTAAGTAAAAGGTGGGTGACCTTGTATGAGCTTGGGGAGACTGAGGGGTGCTGGTGCATTTGCTTTATAGAAGTAATATCTAAGTGGTTGGCAAAGGAGAAATGTCATTGCAAGATTTTGATCTGTTCATATAGATGAAAAGTTGATCTGCATAATTGAATTGTGTGGAGGGGGTACATATTTTCATTTCAAAATGGAGTATGGATATATTTGCAATGCTTTTCAACAAGTGCAGTGATGCTCTTGTTTTTAGATGTCTTTTATGTGTTCAAAATTTTCTTTACTGTATCTTTCATTTAGTGTTCTATGCACTTTATTACAATGCATTTGGAATGTTCTGTTTTATTCATTGCTATTTTATATATATTTCTGTTATGTAGATACTGTCATAGCCCCTTTTGATTAATGTTGCAAGGTACTTAAATGGTATAAGACTGATTTAAGTAGTATTGAGCTACATAATATTGAGGGAAGTACAGTAAGTCTTCAACTTACACAGTTAATTCTTTCCAAAAGTTTCTATGTATAAGTTGAAGAAAACTGTAAGTCGAACAGTGATTCAATACATTTTTGACATACATTCATTTCGATGGATAAAGCTAAAAAGGTAGTGTTTATGAAAAGAAAACATTAAGAAATGAAAATTTATTGTATATACATATATAAAATCAATTGTAAGAAAACCTACTTTCACTACAAATATCTAGATACTATGTAAACATTTTGGGCTCAGATTGCAGATGTTGATGGCTTTGAACCTTTTCTGATTTATGTATGTACTTGTACAATGATGTTTGTATTGTAGCTTTTTTCTTTTCATCACAAATCGCTTTGCAGCTTGCATTAGCACCATGCAATGCTCTGAACACCTTTGTGAACCATTTGGCACTTGGATCATAAGCCTCCAAATCAGCATGTCATTTGTCTGTCATCTTAAAGTATTCTGCCATATGCATAGTCTGAAACCGTTTTAGTGGTTGAGCTTCCTATTCCTCCTCTGAAACTTCCTTTGCATGATGTAACAATTCAATAGAATAATTTTTCTTAGGATTTTTTTCTAAATTCTTGCTTATTTCCACAAGTATATGGGATTCGAAGAGCAACAGAAATGAAGAGTTTTGAAAAAATGGGGGGGGGGAGGCTTTATTCCAGACAGCATTCATGGTACATGTTGCAATTTCATGCCAGGCAGCATTTGTGTTACTAACAGAACAGCCTTGTAAATAACATAATCTTTTCAGAACTGCTTCAATGATATTTTATTCTTTCCTTCAGTAGCCCTTACTGACTATATAAATGTTCTTTGTAAGTGATATTTTTATTACTACACAGCATTTTATGCAATATATACATATTAAAATATCTATTTATGTTCCCTGTACATCATCCTCTTCAATCAGCCATAAGCTACGGAAGTCCAATCAGACAGTGGAATTTTAGTTCTCCAAGCATATCTGTCCTGAGCTACATCTGCTGCATCTGGCCACTGCACACCAATTCTAATAAGGTCCTGTTTAACATGTCTGCCTACCGCGTCCTAGTCTCTCCTTCTTTCTGAAGCCTTTAGGCACGCTGTTCATATGCTAATTTATAATTATCCATACGGGCAACATAACCAAACCAATGGCATCTCTGCACAATAGGCTGCTTAAAGGAGGTTGCCAACTCCTTTGCCTAACCTCATCGTTACTTACAAAGTTGAACCACCTAATGCCCAAGATGCTTCTTAAGCATCTAGTTTCCCATTATCTTCTTTTACAAAGCATCCCAAGTTTCACTACCATAACTGACCCTAGAAAGAACCAAACTATTATACAGTCTAATTTTAGTCTTTAGGTGTATACGCCTATTTCTCCACACTCTCCATAGATTCTTAAAAGTCCCGGCAGCAATACCTATTCGTCTGTTAATCTCATGCCGCACATCACCAGTATCTGTTACACAGCTCCCAAGGTAATTAAACTGTGACACCTGCTCAAGACTGCAACCATTCAGATTAACTGAATCACAACCTGCCTGACCAATTTTCACCACTTTAGTTTTCTCTCTGTTTATAACCAAACCTACTCTACTACCAGTCTCATCAACAGCTCGAATGAAAGAGTTCATCTCATCAACATCATTTGCCAAAAGGGCTAAATCATCAGCATAATCTAAATTAGAAATTTTCATATCTCAGAACATTTGTTCGCATAGCATAAACAATCACCAAACCAAAGAGAAAAGGAGACAAAATGCACCCTTGTTGAACACCAGAAGCAATGCTAAACCAATTGCTAAAAGCCTTACCAACTCTCACACATGACTCAGGGTTATTATAGAGAGCTTTCATTATGCTAATTTGACTTGTCTGATATGCCATACGATCTCACAATCAACCACAAATTATGACGATCAACAGAGCTAGCAACCAAAGATTTCTGATACTCTAAACATTTCTCAAGAATTTACCTAGGTGAAAATATCACATCTGTACATCCCCTACCATTTCTGAATCCACATTGCTCATCATACAATTGCCTGTCAACCAGATTCTTAACTCAATTAAGCCCAATCAATGCAAAGAACTTTACCTGGAACAGAAAGTAAGCTGATACCCCTATAGTTATCACAAGAACTGCAATCACCTTTTTTAAAAATAGGGATAATAATAGCTCTGGTAAAATCCTTAGGAACAATGCCTTTATTATAAAAAATATTCAAAATTCAGTCATCCATGAGGTAACCAAAACGTTCCCAGCTCTAAGCATTTCCGAGTAATTTCATCTATCCCTGGGGATTTATGTTTAAGTTTTGTAAATAGCCAAAATTACTTTAGACTGTTTTATAGGGCCAACATTAAAGCCAGTAATGCATCTATCATCATTACAATGGGAGTAGAACTAATCACATTGTTTAGAATATCACTTAAATGCTCAGCCCATCTAGCAACGACAGAATCCTCACCTTCTATAACCTTACTTTATCCTCCAATCCCTGTCCGTTTTATATACCATATTAAAAAAAACACATTAACTATCTGGTACAGCTCTCTTCTCTTGTGGTGTCTACTTCCTTGGCTTTGTCAGCCAAAGATTCTTAGCAGCTAACTGATCCTTTATGCCTTTATTAAGCTCCCTGTAACGCTTTACTTACTCCTTTGTGTTAGGAATAGTAGGGTACTGATTAAGTACATTCCTACAGTTCTCTTTTTCTGAAATTAGCACAAGTGCCTTATCGCTCAAATAATTCTGGCTCCTCTGCCCCTTTTTTTCTAAAAGAATACTGTTAGTTTCCCAAAAGGCCTGTTTAAAAACAGTCCTATTCTTCCTTAACTTCGGTAGTAAGCAAATCGTGACTGTCATAATGACTAAGTAACCAATCATGGTAAGCTTTAGCTGTAACCGAGTCTTTCAAAGCCTCAGAATTAAAGGTAAGTTTTTTATCCTTAGCACAACACTTTCTAAGTTTGAGTAAGTTGCAAGACATTTTTAACAAAGTAATGGTCAGATCCAATTTCAGCTCTTCTATATGACCTGGTATTCCTAACAGAATTAGCCCATTTTCTCTTAATATATAATCAATCATATTCTTTGGCAGCCCATCTTGTGCCTTATTACTTGAGCTTCTGGTGAAACCCATGTACTTATGTATGTCGCAGTGTTTATAATAAGTGTTAGTTATTCTGAAACCATTAAGTTTACTTACCTGTAGGAGACATTGCCCATTGCTGCTACCAATACCAAAAGGGCCTATCACCCCTCCCCAAAGGTCAGAGTCATTACTAACTTTGGCATTGAAGTCACCTAGAACAAGGGTGATATCTCCTTGACAGAATTTAAAATATCCTGAGTTGTCCGTATAACCTATCCTTCTCATCCTCGTCGGAATCAGTGTGGGCATAACAGCAGATAACATTCAAGTCTTTAGTGCTTGTCTGAAATTTTGCTGTAAGAAACCTTTCATTAATGTACTTATATTCTAGAAGAGCATCATTGGTGTGTCTGCTTAGAAGCAGACCTGCGTTTTGGTGATGCTTATTATCGTCCGTCCCTGAAAAGAGAAATTTAAGATTACTTTTAAGAATCTGACCTTTATATGCTCATTTGGTCTCTTGCAAGCCGAGAATATCTAAATTATAACAGTGGAATTCTTGTGTGACGGGCATCAAGAGAATAAGCTCTGGTAAGGTATCACATTCCAGCTACCTATTGAGAGAAAATGGTTAGTGGGATGTTTGAAGAAACTGTTTATTCAGAGAGGAAATGCTGACAATATCAAACTGCCCCTAATCGCAGGCATGGGGAAAAGACCTGTTCCCCCACTACTAAAGGCTGAAGTGGGGCAAAGACCTGTTCCCCCACTGCTAAACACTGGAAGACTTCCTCCAGTATAGATATTGAAGATGCCAATAGAAGCAAGAGTTCAGGTGCCTGTGCAGACTTCTGCTTAGGATTATCCACTAGCTGATAAAACATTATCCTGTGAATCTATTCACTTGGGTAGTCTGGTAGGTTTATCTGGTCAGCACCAGGACCCTGTGTGGCTGACCACTCTGCAACAGGGTAGAAAAAAAGAGAAGTAGTCATAGTTGTCCAGATCAGTAGGCCACACTAATCTGGCAGCTCTCCCCTTCCATTCATTTCCACAAGAGAGTATCTCTTTTGAAAGGTACTAATGGCCTGCACCATGAGAAGCATCGGCATCAGACATTAGGTGCTAGGCCTGGCCATTTCCTAAAATGTTTAAATAAGGAAAAAACTAATTGCTAAACCGTGTATATGCGAATCCGTGTAACTCAGGCCCATTTAAGTTGAGGATCTACCATATTGTATAGGTTGGTAACAATATTTGAGGGGAATTGGTTGTATGTACTGGTTATATTTTCTATGCTCTTTTTTGAATTTTGGGAATATTGGTGTTGGCATATCCAGTGAAAAACTTTTATCTGAAGAGTTGTGTTCTTGGAGTAGTAGTTATAGTGGGTAGGGAAAGTTCTTTGCAATGCTAATTGAAGTGGTAGTGATTTTAGAAAATTTTGAGTTAAAATTATTTTATTTAGTCAAGGAAGGAAGGAGCAGGTCAAGGAAAAATTGTAGATGAAGAACACTGGTTGTGTTTATTGAGTACTAGTGGTGAATAAATGAGGATGATATCAATCAGTAAAAGTTCACATAGCAGTGAATGAAACAAACATGCCAGTGACTCGTTCGGGAAAAACAGGCGTGGGTGGCTCAGTAGTCGGTTATGCACCAGGTCATCATCTGCAGTTCATGGGTTTGTCCCACATGCACCAGCATTGAGATTTATCTCCACAAAACGCCCTGTTATGTTCTCGGTTAGTAGGGAACACCAGTGGGCTTGGAAATGCCACTGTCCATCAGATGGAATATAAAGACGTGGTCCCATGTGCAAGAGAGTCATACTCTGCACATTAAAGAAGATGCTGAATGGCCTTGAGGAGACTAAATGCTGTCCAGTGGATCCCCAACCTTCTCTGAGCATTTGGGGTTAGTAGGAAAAAAGATCTGTTCATTTATAGAGTAAAGTAGATAAAACTAATAGAGCAAAAGCAGGGGTTTCGATTCTAGTAAAGAAAAAAACTGAAGAAAAACATAAAAAAATTGGACATTTGTAAACGAACAAATTATTTATCAGTTTATGGTTAGAGATGTGGTAATTATAGGCATATATGCTCCTACTAATGATTCTATGATAGCAATTAAGGATGATTTCTGTAGTCAAGGTAGTATATTATAGAAAAATATTCTAACAGAAGAGAAATCATGAGTAATTTGAATAAAAGAGTTGAAAAGGCAGAAGATAATAAAGTGACTGGAAGATTTGAAGAAAATGATATAAATTATAGCAGTAATAGATTAATAGAACTTTGTGGAATTTTTAATCTGAAAATTAACACTTTCTTCAAGTAAATAATTATCTAATGAATTACCTGTTGACTTTAAAGTCAACAAATATCTGGAGAAACTTCGGTTTGAATCCTGAATGTCTGAAATTTTTTCCATAAAGCTATTTATTGACTTTTTTCAAACATTACAAAATTCATAAATTCACATGGGAACATGATATTCAACAATTTAAATCAGTTATTGATTTTGTAATTACCAAAAAGATAGGAAAAATGAAACTTGATAATGTATGGGTTTATAGAGGACAAAAAGATAGGAAATGAAAATTGATAATGTACAGGTTTATGAGGAGTAGATTGTGGACCTGATCACCACTTGGTTTAATGATATTGCATTTCTGTGGAAATTTAAGTTTAGATAATCTGAAAGATGAACAAGTGGTGTTTGATAAAATTAAAATCGATCTATAAATATTTTGCGGAAAAAATTTTGTTGACATACAGGACTTGAACCCTCATCTCACCAGAAACATGCTAGAGTATTCTACCATTGAACTAATGCCAGCTCTGTCTTTTTTCCGCTAATTTAAGACCAAACTCTTCACCGAGATTTTCAGGCCAACTGTTGGTGCCATCTATGATCTCGGGTGGCAACTATTACTTTTCATATTGCACTGAGTAAGATGGAATCTGCAAAATATTTATTGATTTATCAACGTCAAAGTCAGCAGGTAACACTGTGATTGTCATCTATGTTTAACATCAATCTGCTTCAAGATGGAAATATTGCTGATCTCTATTGATGACCAATTGGTAATTGCTCAAGACTGTGAAGATATGAACTTCCTCTTTGAAAAATTGTTACAGGAATGCAACAAATGGAGTTTAAATGCAGATTAAAAAAAAATTTTTGTGCTCAAACCAAACTGCAAAAATAACAATTTGAAATATCGTAATAAAACCAATAGACAAATTTAAATATCCAGATCAATAATTCCAATAGACAAATTTAAATATCCAGGATCAATAATTCAAACTGATGGGACATCAGATGAAGAAATAGAAAAAAGAATCATAGATGGTAAGAAGGCTATATATAAATAAATAAATACCCCCTCAAGCAGCTCCTTGCCACAGAGGTCTGACAGGAGCCTGTCAGTTTATATGCCATAGTAGGAGATCTGAGAGGATGGCAGGAATTAAAATTTTTTTTGCAGTTGTACAGAACATTGTTATATGGAGTAGAAACATGACAAGTAAAGAAATTGCAACAAAATAAGTTACTTTCTGTGAAAATGGATTTTTTGTTGATTCTTCAAGAAAATCAATATTGGAAAGGTTTAAAAATGAAGACATTAGAGCTTTTATGGAAGTTGAAGAGACTTATTGAATGGTTGAGAAGAAACTATTAAGATGGTATGAACATATCAAATGTATGGATTAAGGAATAATTCCTAAAATGATTCTAGAATGGAACCCTGAAAGAAGAATTAGAGGTAGACCAAAAAAACTTGAATCAAAGGAGTAAAGAAATCTATTTGGGCTAACATTTTGGATTCTGTCAATGAAGTATAGTCAGTGGGGATCCTAGAAGGGTTAATGAATTGGGAATGTTATCAATTAACAGATATAATTTCTGAATTTCTATAAAACTGTCCATTCTTACAAAAAGGAGTCAAGCTAGGTCCTGAAGAGTTTGACATCTGCAATTTTTTTCCAGTAGCATCAGTCTCAGTGCAAACTTTTGTGTTCCCCGATTAATTTTTACAAGACCTTTGTCGTCGTCGTCGTTGTCGTCGTCATCATCATCCTCCTCCTCAAGCAGCCATGGGCTACGGAGGTCCAACCAGACCGTGCAATTTAGTTCTCCAAGCAAGTCTATCCTGAGCTACATCTACTGCATCTGGCCACTGCACACCAATTCTGACAAGGTCCTGTTTGACATTGTCTGCCCACCGCATCCTAGGTCTCCCCTTCTTTCTGAGGCCTTTAGGCACACTGTTCATAACCCTATTCGCCAATCTATAATTATTCATACGGGCAACATGGCCAAACCAACGGAGTCTCTCTCTGCACAATATGCTGCTTAAAGGAGGTTGCAAACTCCTTTGCCTAACCTCATCATTAGTTACAAAGTTGAACCACCTAATGCCCAAGATACTGCGTAAGCATCTGGAATCAAAAGCCTTTGTAAGAGGCTAAAAAAAACTTTGTAAGAGGCTAAAAATATTCCACAAATTTATGCTGAACCAGTCACAGCTAATTCACCATTGATGTCAGCCAAACTATGAAACTATATAGTGCATTAACCTTTGAAAACATCTAATACAGCAGTTGCACCATTTAAAAAAGGTGTCAGATGAATGGAACTTATACAGCAGTTTGTACCAGAAGTGTTGAAAAATAGCTAAGCTGATAATGTAAATGGT
The DNA here is from genome assembly GCA_038380435.1 of Ryuthela nishihirai. Taxonomy (NCBI): domain Eukaryota; kingdom Metazoa; phylum Arthropoda; class Arachnida; order Araneae; family Heptathelidae; genus Ryuthela; species Ryuthela nishihirai. The sequence goes on along the minus strand of JAWZYU010000019.1, from coordinate 62,779,725 downwards.
GTGTGGGAGAGGTAATAACATAAATACTTTTAGATCAATAGTGGACAACCAAAACTTAGCAAAAATCCATTTAAAAAAAATAATTTTTCCTGCTGCTCTCTAAAATAATTAAAAAAATCGAAAAAGTACTAATAACATAGCTTTTCCTTTCTTTGGCACATTTGTTACTAACATGTAATTAATTATGCTTCAGCTCTTAGGTAAAATTGTAGCAGGTGAAGTAATTATTATCATAAGCAATATTTCTAAGACTATTGTAAAAAATATTCCTCAAACTGTAATAGTATTTGCTGTCCTAGATCTACTTTAGCCATTTTTTTGCTCCCCTAATTATCCCTGCCCTTCCAATACGTAGAATGTTTCAACATTGCAAATTCACATCTTTGTCCCATATTTGCCTGATTTATTATGAATGTCTTGTCTAAAGCAGGCTTATCCAACCCAAACACTTAGTGCAAAGCCATTAGGGGAAATAAACTATTCTTAAAGAGCCATAGGAAAAATTCTATGCTAAAAAAAAATAAATGAACATTTTTAACAATTTTTAAGTAATCAAGAAAATATCTTAATTAACAAAGACTTTTTTTCCCAATGAGTATTGTGAATTGTCAAAGTTGTTTAGTTATACCTAAAAATGTTTGCACAAAGAAATTGGAAGAAACAAGCCAGATTCAGTATGTATATAAGGATTTGTTTTGTTGGCTGCTGGTTCTTTTGCAATGAGCTACAGGTTGGCAAGTCCTGCTATATTTCATTATCTAATGATAAAGATTGAAAATTGGAATTGATTAGTTGAAAATTGTGAGTAAGAAGACAGTAGTTAAAATAAGCAGAATGAATTAAATGATTAAAAATTTAGTCACAAAATCACTGTAAAAAATGAATAAATTGATCAATACACCTATCCCTCGATTTACACGGTACTCAGTTCACACAATTTTGGCTTTGCACGGTCAAAAAATGCAACCAGTTTCGACTTACACAGTACTGACTGAGACATACATAGAAAGGAAATCTCAGTCAGTACCGTGTAAATCGAAACTGGTTGCATTTTTTGACCGTGCAAAGCCAAAATTGTGTGAACTGAGTATTGTGTAAATCGAGGGATAGGTGTAGTCTATATCAGTGCTGTCCAACTTCTCTAAGACAGCAAGCCATTTTTTCTTTTGGAAAAGCCATTTTCTCTAGTATTCTTTTTTTCGCACGCCAAAAGAATAGGATAGGATAAGTAAATGAAAAGTCAGTTCATGTAACCTCAAAAAATTATTTTATTTGTACAAAAAATAATAAGTAATAATAAACCAATATAAATTTTCTAAACCTTATCAAATATTTAATAAATTTAATTTGAGCATTGTGGCAGTAGTTGTTTGGCAATAATTTCTTTTACGTTCATATCGAGCATTGTTATTGCGAACCGAAGTATATGTTCAAGTGTAGAGTCTTTCAAGCAGTTTCTGTACCTTGATTTCTAAGCTGCCAATGCGCCATAAAACCCCAAACAACCAACCAACTGTACATTGATTTTATTTTATATCAGAAAATGCACTTGGAGATATACGTACTTCTGAACATAGAAATTATTTGGAGTCCAAAATCTTTCATTTTCGGATATTTTTCTTTAGGCAAAAATTTGAACAATTCTATTCTAGTTTCTCTATTAGATGCAATAATTGGGTCGGCCTGAAGGTCACATAATTCCATTTGATAGTTGGGATCTACGGTGCTAATATCAATATTTAATGTATTACTGAATGAATTTAAACTTTGCTTAAGGTCATCAAATTGAGAAAATCTTCTATTAAAATCTTTGATATCTAATTTAGGAACAAATTTTTCAAAATTAACTGTTTTACTAAGTTGATTCATTTCTTCTTTCTTTTTGTAACAGTCCTGCAAGCCCAATATTTTTGCCAGTCATAGCTCTGGAACCGTTAGTTGCAATAGCAGTGCACTTATCAAATCCGCCATATTTTACTACTGCACATTTTAATTCCTTATGTCTTCACCTTTTGTTGTTCTGTATAATGATACTAATTTTACCACTTTATACCTACTTTATAGAATGAGTTAGTTGAAGATTGCATATCAAGTAAAGTAACATAAGTTGACAAAATTATAAGGTGGATTACAGATATTTATTTAAAATTTCAAGTAAAAACTTGATTTTGTTCACGGTACTGCCCCACTCGTTGGACAGCGCTGGTCTATATCAAAGTATAGGATTCAACTTCAATCCACTGTCGTAGACAAGAGTTGAAATTCCTCTGGTCATTACACCTTCAAGGTAACCCTAGTGTTTTGCAAATTGATACTGTAGACATCAGTGTTGATGAGTATATATTTAGATTTTCTCTATGCTGATCTTTATTTTGAGATGTCAGTCTGTTTAGCACTGATGATATAATTTAATTGGTATTCCTCCAGTTGTACTGATATTTTTACTATCTTCAGTGTTGATAGCATTCTATAACTGAAGGATGAGTCATGGAACATACTGTTCAAACGTAAAGTTTTCAAGTTTAATATCAGAATGTAAAAAGTATGTATAAAGAAGATATGGTAATGGCTGCCACAACAATGTAATGTTTCTTTTATCATTTTTGCAACTTTATTGGATATGTAAATCATCAGGTTTATATTATAACCTTATCAAATTGTAGTTAATAAATTTTCAGGATTGAGTAAATAAAAGTCATTTATAATGGCCATTTTTTATGGGGGAAGTAAACATCTAAGCATATTACCTTGGGAACTGCAATGTCTTCTGGCATTTTATGAGTTAATATTAGCAAAGTGGCAATGTGTAATTGAAAGTTATATATAGAGCCCTATTGAAATTTTAGTTAACGTCAACAAATTGTTTATTGCTAGTGGGAGTTAATTGCATCATTGATGATTAAATCTATTCTTCCTAATAGTACTTAGTTTAGCTCAATGGTTTCTGTAGAGTGGGGTGCATAGGATTTTCTGTAAAAGTTCTCTAGTAAAATTGTATTGACCATAATTCTTGAAATGTCAATAATCGATTGTTTAATTATGCATGGTTTGAGGTCCAGTTCCACAAAGAGCAGTTTTCATTCTTGATATTTGGCAACATTGTTAACAGCATTTCAAGTTGATTTGTATCAACCTCCAACAGTTAGCATTCCTTGCCATTATGTAAATATGTAACTAGTTTTTTTTTGCTGCATCCTATTATAGTATTGTCTCAATACACTGCTGTGTTTGAAGAAGGTAAGAATGAGGGACTGGTGAAATCTTGGCTAAGAGGGTGCCGTTATATAAAGTTTGGAAACCATTTGCTTAGTTGCACCAAATTACCCAGAGGTGGGGGTTCTTTGGATGCTTTTTGGATGCTTTTGAGAGAGGAATTATAGGCCTATATGAAAAATAATAGGCCTACATGTCGTCTCGCTGCCCATGTTCATCGGGGTTCTAGTGTGTGTCGCAGAGGGAGTGGTGCTGTTCAACATGTCAGCACGGCTTGATAGGCGCATTGTTCTATATGCTCGTTTGTCATCACAGAGCATTGCACGCAATATTCGATTGGTTATGTCAGCAGCCGTGGACGTCCTCATAACGACCTGAATGGTAAACCAAAAGTTGCATGAGGCACACCTGCATTCTAGGCAACTGTTACATCAACTGCCATTGACTGCAAACCATTGCAGCTCTCGTCTGGCCTGGTGCCGAAGTCATGTACACTGGGGTCACAAATGGAACACTGTTGTGTTTAGTGACACAACATTTCTGTCTGGGTGCTGACGATTGACGGGTCCGTATATGACAATAACCTGGTGAGAGGATGGATCCTGCTTTTGTTTGTGACCAGCACACCGCCCATCACCAAGGCATAATGGTATGCGGTGCTATTGAATATGATAGCAGGCCACCTCTTGTCTAACACTGACAGCTGTGCAGTTCTACAGCCCATTTTGTTACTGTTCCTGGGAGGCATGTAGCAGCCCATTTTACAGCATGACAATGCCCTTGTACACACTGCTAGGGTCACCAGACAATGCACCATGTTCAACTATTACCATGGTCAGCACAATCTCCAGATTTATCCCCAATAGAAAATCTGTGGGGACCACATTGGATGATGTGTGCAATGCTCTCATGGCTGGCACAAAATCTCAATGAATTATGGAGCAAGTCAACGTTGCTTGGTGTGCAATTCCTCAGGACCATGGGTGGGGGTGACTCATTCGGTAGCGCACCAGACTCGTAATCTGTAGTTCCCAGGTTCGAGTCCCAGCTGGGTCAGCGTTGAGATTTTTCTCCGCAAAATTCCCCGCCCTGCCCACGATCAGTAGGGGACACTGATGGGCTTGGAAAGGCCGCAGTCCGTCGAATGGGGTGTTAAGCCGTGGCCCCGTGTGCGGGAGAGCCATACCCTGTGCACGTTAAAGAACACGCTGGATGACCTTGACGGGAGGCTACCATCTGTTTCCCAACAGCTGTTCCAGTGGGTCCCCTCCCCCAACCTTCTCTGAGCCTTCGGGGTCCATGTGACCTGGCCATTTAGCCCATGGTGTGCAAAAAAGTGCCGCTCAGAGGTAAAACAACCCAACCTCAAGATCATATCTGTTGACTGTATGACTCCATACCACACCGTATTGCTGTCTATATTGCCGTTCACGTCAGTGCAACAACCTACTGAGGCAGTCACATTGTGCTGCATTATCTCATCTTCTAATTGCTGTAAGTGGCTGCAAATTAAATCATGGTATGCCAATATGTATTGTTATGTGTGTGCTACATTTCACCCCTATCCCCTCACTCCTTCTGGGTGGGGCAATTTCAAATATCAAGCAGTGTATATTGATTGAAAATGACCTTCAAATTTTCAAAAACTTTGGTAATATTTCCCTGTTTTTTAGTGATAATATAGAATGGAAATGCAATTTATATGCAGCCAGGGGCTGTGGAAGTTGAAAACATACCTTGTCTTTCTTGAGTTGCAGATGCTACTTTTAGCCACTGTAAGATACTTCTAGTAAGGTCCTGTTTGACATTTTCTGTCCACCACATCTAAAGTCCCCCTTTTCCTATAAAGCCTTAAGTAACTCTATTTGCCAATCTGTAGTTGTGTATACAGGCAACATGGCCTAATCAATGGTCTCTGTCTGCATGCTATGCTGCCCAAAGGAAGTTGACAACTCCTTCACCTAACTCAGAGGTCGCCAAACTACTGTCCACAGTCCAGATCTGCTCCCCCCTCCTCCCCGGAACAAGGGTGGTTCAGTCTGTAGTGCACCAGGCTTGTAAGCTGCAGTTCTCAATTTCGGGTCCCTGCTGAGCCAGCATTGAGATTTATCTCTAAATTTTTCACCCTGCCCATGGTCAGTAGGGGACACTGATGGGCTTGGAAAGGCTGCCATCCATCAGATGGGATGTTAAGCTGTTGCACTGTGTGTGGGAGAGCCATAGTCTGTGCATATTAAAGAACATGCTGGATGGCCTTGATGGGAGGCCATCTGTCTCCCAACAGCTGTTCCAGTGGGTCCTCTCCCCCAACATTCTCTGAGCCCTTGTGACCGGGACATTTAGCTCATTGTGTTAAAAAAAAGTGCCACTCAGAGGTAAAACAACCCAAATACGTTCCTCCCAGAGATGTGGGGGCATTCAAATGGGACTATAGCCAACACTGCTTCCAAAAGAGATTCTATAAAATGATATTTTGGCTTTTGAACCAAAATACAATCGCAGGTGTGACCCACCTATCACAAAAGGTGTGGAGATCACTTCTCTTAATCCATCATCATTACCTAGAAAGCCAAATCACCTAATGCCCAAGTATTCAGAACAATCCCCCACTGGTTGACAGAGCTCTAGTGAGTTATTTTGTAAACACCCTACCATGTTTCTCAATAAAATGAAGTCAGTTGCTAAGGAAACTTTTTTATTGGAGGTTTTCAGTGAATTGCACAAAAATACAGACATTATTTTGTATCAGTTTAGTATATTTTGCAATTAAAAACTATTTTAAGGTTACCTATCCTTTTTCTTCTTCTTTTTTTTGCCATTTTCTTACTCCCAATTTAATGTCCTGTTGATATATAGCATAACCTATTTCTGTTCATTTGTTATTTTTTTAAATTCTAAGGTGACTTGTTTATTTAGACTGGTGAAAAATTCATATGCATTAAAATTATTTCTAATAATTTTTTATTTGGATTGCCAGGTGCATTTTTTACTACATGCCTCAATTAAAGCCCTATTAAAACAAAACTAGTCATCTTTTTTTGTTAAATATTTTATTTTCAGAAAATCCAGAATTAAATGCTGATTAATTTCCCATACAATATTCCACAATTCCTTTAAGTAGTTATTTGGCAAAAAGTTCCAAAGCTCACTTTTTTTTGCCTGAACACAGTTGAAAAAAGCTTGACCACACTGTACAATTCAGTTTTTTAGGCTTTGCATGATAAGGGGTAAAAGTCACAGCAGCAGTTGCATTTTCTGCTATGTTTATCTCCTGCTGCACATAAATAGCTCCTGAGACACTTGTTCAAGGGTGTATCTGATGCCCCATCTGTCTGACCATTTTTTTTTCACTTTAATTTTTTTTATCACCAAACCTATTCTATTACCACTCTCAACAACAGCCCTAATGAAATAATTCATCTCTTCGACATCATTAATCAACAATAGCAAATCATCCATAAAATCTAAATCAATAAAATCCTATAGACAGTGATTCCCCTGACCCCCAGTAGTTTGCAAATGTAATAATGGTGGTTTGCAAGCTACTTTTAATATTTCAGAAATCTCTAGTGGAAATTGTACATTTATGCAATTACATGTTACTGCATCAACTATATTGCATTTTCTGGAAAATGTCCATTCAATATGGCAATATTGACTTTCATGTTGATAACAACCTATGATTGGCTGTGATGATGTAAATTTCTGGAACATCAAATTTTTCCACTCAAATATGTAATGTAAAATTGTGAAATGTATAATAATAAAGATGTCTATTTGTGGCTGTCATAACTCATCAGGAAAGTATGGTAAACACTTCAAAATTTGCAGTGTTTTTGGTTGTCGTCCAAGTTGCAGTGACCAACTGGAATGTAGTGCTAACATGTCAAGTTATGCCATATGTTCATATTCAACCACAAATTGTGATGATCAGTAAAAGCTTTTTGAAGTCTACGAAACTAGTAACCACAGGTTTCTGAAACCAAACATTTTTCAAGAATGTGCTTAAGTGAAAGGGAACAAACATTTTTATTTGGAGGATTTCGGTGATTTGTGCAAAAATACGACCTTAAGTGTTATTGCTTTATTTTAGTATATTTTGCAATTTAAAACTATTAAATGTTTCTAAATTAATTTATTAATCTATTGTCAGATATATTTTGCGAAAGGGATACGAAGAGAAAAAAAAATCGATATTTCTTTGATCATATGATAGGAGTGGGATAGGTATGATTGGCAAACATCTGGTTTTTGGTTGCAAACTTTTAGTGAGCTATTAGCTGTACAGATCAGCACTTCGTGAATGTAGTGTAAATACCTGTCTTTTTTTTTCTGTACCGAATATTTGTACCGAGTTAAACCTGGAAAATCATGAAATTTTCGTAGCTTATTTTATTGATTTGAAAGTGATTCAGATGAATTTTTAGGTTTCTCTGATTTAGAATGGGGATGTTGATTTCACAACTTCTAAAAATTTTTAGTTGCTTCTCAAATGTATAATTCAGTTAGAAAGAATATTTGAAACTTGACCAAAAATGAAACCACTAGGTATAATGTGACTTAAAATGGTAGCTACTATAGGAGATATCTGATTAAGACATTATTGAAGAATTTAATTTTTTTAAATGATAGGACTTGCTACAATTTAATCCAGCCATCCTCTACTGTGGCTTATAAACTGGCAGGCTCCTGTCAGACCTCTGTGGCAAACAGCTGCTTGAGGGGGTATTTATTATTTTTTTATTACTAAGTACTTAACCAGCATTTGGAATTTTTAAATTACGGTTTTGCTGTTGTCGTGAAGGTTAACTTTTTTGTAGCAGTATGCAATGCAAATTAATCTTTAATTTCATTTGCTTTGAATGTTTTCATTTAATGGTGTGAAAATATTTAACCAAGGACTGATAGAAATATTATGAATTATTTAAAGTAGGCTTTAAAAATATGGCAAAGTAAATTTTTTTACTGAAGTTAAAATGGAAAATGTATAGTAAAACTTTGCAATTTATTTTCAGCAATGTTTATAAAACTTGCCTGTTTTGTTTTTATTATTTTCGTTATTTTCTGAAACACAATAAAATGTTCTTTCATTTGGTATATAACCCGACCTATTTCTGTTGTGATTGGCTATTTGGGAAAATATATTTGAGATTGACTCTTACTTGACTGAGTAAAGGTGATAAGTCTTGATAATTCTCAAAGTATATCACTGAGAAAAAAATTCTGTTTTCTAGAAATAAATAGCTTTTCTATTCATATGCAGTATATTTTTGTGTTAGTTTTTTTAATCAATTTTTATTTGCATTTTACCCACTTACTAAAAAGCCATATTAAAAAAAACGAAACTAGTCGCCTTATTTCTTAAATGTTTTATTCTTCAGAAAAATCCAGAATTAAATGCTGATTAATATGGCATGCAACACATACCATAATTGCTTTCATTAGGTATTTGGCAAAAAAAGAGTTCTAAAGTCCTCCCCTCACCCTTTTTTTTTTTGACTGAGCACAGTTGAAAAAAGCATGACTCCAGACACAGTAGTTTTTCAAGCCTGGCATGGAAATCATTTAAATGTTTATAATAATTCTGCATTGGCTTTGCACCCATTCCTGCTTTCTGTATTTTTGCACTAGTTGCTACTTTTTACACAGCCCTTTTTATACCCATTTTATTGTCTTCTGTAGTGTCTATTTTGCTTCTTGCTTTTAACTTTGGTAGTGGGTTTCAGTTATTTTTATTTATTCTTTTACCCTTTATCTTGTTGGTAATATGACCATAGCTCCATAAAATCTCAAACAATCAATCTTACTTTCTGATGCATTTACAAGCCTACCTCTTTCTAAGTTTTGTGAAATACACATGAAGTGTATGTTATATGTCATATTATAGCTTCAACAAATAGAATGCAGAGACTTGCATAAACTTGTCTAACTTGTACAACTCTGCATAAGCACATTCAGTAATACAGCTGTTTAAAGTCATGTATGCCCTATGATCTCTTGATCAACCACAGACTATGATGATCAACAGAGTCAAAAACTTTTTTTTTAATCTACAAAACTGGTAGTCACAAGTTTCTGAAATTATAAACATTTCTTAGCAATTGCTTAAATGTAAATATTCAGTCAATACATTCCCTATCTACTACTACTGAATCCCCCTGTTGGTTCTCTCTAGGGAAAATCCACACTTTTGTTTTTTTTTTCTAGGGTTCATTCATAACAAAATTGTGCATCAACTAAATTCTTAATTCTGTTAAGCACAATAATGCACAAAACTTTCATCATCCTCAAGCTGCCATGTGCTATGGAGGTCCAACCAGACTGCAATTTAGTTATCCAAGCATATCTGTTGTGAGCTACATCTGCTGCATCTGGCCACTGTATGCCAATTCTAACAAGGTCCTGTTTGCATTGTCTGCCTACCACGTCCTTGGTCTCCCCCTCTTTCTGAGGCCTTTAGACACACTGTTCATAACTGTTGATCTTTAGACACACAAGTTTCATAACCCTATTCACTAATCTAATTATCCATAATGACAACATGGGCAAACCAACAGTCTGTCTCTCCACAATATGCTAGTTTTAGTCTAGGTGTATACGCCTATTTCCCCCCTCCCCCCCACACACACTTTCCATAGATTCTTAAAAGTTCCGACAGCAATCCCTATCCGTCTGTTAATCTCATGCTGCACATCACCAGTATCTGTTACATAGTTCCCAAGATAATTAAGCTGAGAGACCTGCTCAAGAGTGGACCTATTCAGATTAACTGAATCACATTACCAATTTTCATCACTTTAGCAAATGGCATATATTACCAATTTAGAAAATTGGTAATACATGCTTTTAGTAATTGCAACATTACCAAAAGCATGTATTACCAATTTTCATCACTTTAGTTTTCTCTCTGTTTACAACCAAACCTACTCTACTACCAGTCTCATCAACAGCTTGAATGAAAGAGTTCATCTCATCAACAGCTTGAATGAAAGAGTTCATCTCATCAACATCATTTGTCAAAAGGGCTAAATCATCAGCATAATCTAAATCAGAAATTTTGGTATCTCCAGTCCATTTAAGGCCAAAATCTTTCCCTCGAAGTGAATTTCGCATAACATAATCAATAACCAAGCTATAGAGAAAAGGAGACAAAATGCACCCTTGTGAAACACCAGAAGTAATGCTAAACCAATTGCTACAAGCCTTACCAACTCTCACACACGACTCAGTGTTATTATAGAGAGCTTTCATTATGTTAACTAACTTGTCAGGTATACCATATGATCTCACAATCAACCACAAATTATGACGATCAACAGAGTCGAAAGCCTTTTTGAAATCAACAAAGCTAGCAACCAAAGGTTTCTGAAACTCTAAACATTTCTCAAGAATCTGCCTAAGTGAAAATATCTGATCCACACATCCCCTACCACTTCTGAATCCACATTGCTCATCACGCAATTGACTGTCAACCAGATTCTTAATTCTATTAAGCACAATCATGGAAAGAACTTTACCTGGAACAGAGAGTAGGCTGATACCCCTACACAAGAACTGCGATCACCTTTTTTGAAAATAGAGATAACAATAGCTCTGGTAAAATCCTTAGGAACCATGCCTTTATCATAAAAGATATTCAGAATTTCAGTCATCCAAGTGGTAACCGAAACATTCCCAGCTCTAAGCATTTCGGTAGTAATTTCATCTACCCCTGGGGATTTATGTAGTTTAAGTTTAGAAACAGCCAAAATAACTTCAGATTGCGTTATAGGGCCAACATTAAAGCCACCAATGCATCCATCATCACTGCAAACAATGGGAGCAGAACCAACTACATTGTTTAGAACATCACTGAAATGCTCAGCCCACCTAGTCATGGCAGAATCCTCACCTTCTGTAAACTTACCTTTTATCCTTCAATCCCTGTATTTTCTACCATATATAACATTAACTATCTGGTACAGCTCTCTGCTGTTGTGCTGTCTAACTGCTTCTTTGGCTTTGTCAGCCAAGCCATCAAGTCAAAGATTCTTATCAGTAGCTAACTGATCCTTTACACGTTTATTAAGCTCTCTTTAATGCTTTCTATTAGGACTAGTAGGGTATTGATTAAGGACATTCCTGAGGTTCTTTCTTTCTGAAATAAGCTCAAGTGCTTTAACACTCAAATAATTCTACCTCCTCTGCTCCTTTTTTTCTAAAAGAGTACTGTTAGTTTCTAAAAAAGCCTATTTAAAACGGCCCCATTCTTCCTCAACTTCAGAAGTAAGCAAACCATGACTGTCATAATGACTAAGTAACCTATCATGGTAAGCTTTAGCTATAACTGGATCTTTCAGAGCTTCAGTATTAAAGGTAAAATTTTTAACCCTAGCACAACACTTTTTAAGTTGCAAGACACTTTTAACAAGGTAATGGTCAGATCCAAATTCAGCTCCCCTATATGACCTGGTATTTCTAACAGAACTAGCCCATTTGCTGTTAATTTATATATAATCAATCATATTCTTATGCAGCCCATCGGATGAAACCCATGTGTACTTATGTATGTCACGGTGTTTGTAATAAGTGTTAGTTATTCTGAATCCATTGAATTTACTTACCTTTAGGAGACGTTGCCCATTGCCAATGCAGCTACCAATAGGGCCTATCACTCCTCCCCAAAGGTCAGAGTTAGTACCAACTTTGGCATCGAAGTCACCAAGAACAAGGGTAATATCTCCTTTCTTGACAGAATTCAAAATATCCTGAAGTTGTCCTTAAAACCTATCCTTTTCATTCTCAATGGCATCCTCAGTGGGGGCATAACAGCAGATAACATTCTTTAATGCTTGTCTGAAATTTTGCTGTAAGAAGCCTTTTCATTAATGCACTCATATCCTAGAAGAGCATTACTACCGTGTCTGCTGTGAAGCAGACCTACGCCTTGGTGATACTTATTATCTTCCCTCCCTGCCCTGAAAAGAAAAATTTAAGATTATTTTTAAGAATCTGACCTTTATCTGTACATCTGGTCTCTTAAAAGTAGAGAAATACAAGGTCATAATGGTGATATTCTTGTGTAAGGACATCAAGAGAAAAAGCTCTATGCAGAGTCTTAACATTCCAGTTACCTATGCAGAGAAAGTGGTTAGTTTGATGTTTAAGAGAGAGGGAATGCCGACAATATCGAACAGCTGCCTAATCACAGGCATGGGACAAAGACCCATTCCTCCACCACTAAAGGCTGAAGCCATCTACACTGGAAGACTTCCTCCAATGTAGAATTTGATGATGCCAGTAGAAGCAAAGAGTTCAGGTGCCTGTGATGACCTCTGCTCAGGATTATCCACCAGCTGATAAAAGGTATCCTGTGAAAATATTCACTTGGGGCTGTCAATCCACAAACAAAAAACAGCAGAAGATTTTCCCTCCACAGAAGCCCACCAGTGCAGCAAATTCAGGATCCATAATCAAGCTCAGAGACTTATTCCAATCCAGTCCAGTAGGTTCATAGGTTCAGTATCAGGACCCTGTGTTCTTGACCACTCCTCAGCAGGATAGAAAAAACAGGAAAAGTAGCCATAGTTGTTGAGATCAGTAATACTAATGACTCTGGTAAAATATATAGGAATAAAACCTTTCTCATAAATATATTCAAAATTTCCATTGGCCACATTACCAGCTTTTTGAGCATTGCAGTAGTAATCTCACCTACCCCTAGGGATTTACTAGTACCACTAATGCATCTATCCCCAATACAAATAGGAGGAGTAAAAGTAACTATGTTGTTGAGAATGTTGCTGAAATGCTTAGCCCACCTAGCCATGACAGAATCCTCAGCTTCAATAACCATACCATGTTCATCCCTCAATCCCTGTTTGTCTTCTCACACAAGAGGGAGTGGAGTGTTGGTGACTCAAACAGTACCACACCAGGCTTGTATTCTCCCAATTTGAAGTCCCATGTGGGCCAACATTGAGATTTATCTCTTCCAAATCCTCAACCTGCTCCCAGTCATTAGTGCACATTAATGGGCTTGGAAAAGCTGCTGTCTATTGGATGGGACATTATGCTGTTGCCCTGTGTGCAGGAGACATACCCTGTATTGACATTTTTTCATTTCATTTTTAAAATCAAACATAAAAGAACAAATTGTATGGACTTGATGAGAGTCCACCATCTGTCTCCTAGCAGTTATGTAGTGGGTTGCCTTCACCCAACCTTCTCTGAACCCTCATGCGTAAAAAAATCCCAACAGTGCAAAAGATTGGTACAACTCTCTGCTGTTTTGCTGTCTCGCTGCTTCCTCTGCTATGACAGCCAAGCTAATCAAGCCAAAGATTCTTATCAGGTGTTAACTGATCCTTTACACATTTATTAAGCTCTTTGTAATGTTGTCTGTAGGGACTAGTGGGTGTTGATTCAGATTATTCCTGCAGTTCTTTCTTTCAGAAATAAGCTCTTCATCATCAGGAAAAATGTATAAAGTTTTAAAACTATTTTGACCTGCAGTGATATGTGCATGTTAAGTCACTGTAAACAGCATTGAGTACTGATAATTTAGTTTATGCTTTTATTCTTTTGATACCATATGTAGATTACACCACATAACAAATTTTAGTGAAATTTATGTTTATCTTCTTTGTATTTATTGATCATAGTAGTCATGCTGATTGCAAATACACTGGTTTCCATAAATTAAGGAAAATTCGTATGTTAAGTCAATGGAAAGCTAAAGTCACAGCTATATAACTTCTAAAATAAGTTTTTTTGTTTTGAAAAATGTGATTGCAGATAATAAATCAATATCTCAATTTTCAACTGTATTATTCAGTATTTAATGAGTTAGGAAAGTTTTAATATTTAGTGATAATAATGCCAGCCACAAAAATTGATTTCAGAAGTTCATTAAAACTTAGTAACAAGTATTGTATCAAAGTGTTTAATAAAATAAGTTTGTGTTTATAACTTTGTATAAAGAATTCTTTCACTATTTTTTAGTTTTGTGTAAGTTTCTTAAGACTGGCATTGCTGTTAATAAATATTCAAACTTCAGTAACTCATTAAATACTAAATGGATATTGATTTATTTGATTGAGAATTTTATTTGCAATCACATTTTTCAAAACAAAAAACTTATTTTAGAAGTTATAGAGCTTTGATGTTAGCTTCCCATTTTACATTAACTTAACACGGGCAATTATTTGACTTAACAACATAGGGATTTTCCTTAATTTATGGAAACCAATGTATATCATTGGTTTGTATATGGAATTAACTAATCATACAAGAAAATATAAATATTTATATAGAATATTATATTAATAAATACAACAGGTACATGTAATTGCCAAAAAACTTTGCATGATTGTACCATAATGAAGAAAAATACATATTAGGCTATTGTTACATAAGCTTTAAGGCCTCATTCAAAAGTGAGCATTCGAACGTCTTAGCCATTTGTGACAGGATCCATCTTATCAAAGTAATCCCCAAATATAATCCCCCCTCCCCATCATTGCCATATCCCATCGTCCTTGGTATGTCTTTTCTGTGATTTCAATATCTTGATGAAAGCATTCACTATTCTTCAAGTACGTCATCCAAATTTTGTCTGAAGTACACAGGTGTGAGTGTAAATAGTGCATTTTTACAGACATGTTACAACCCAGTAGTAGATATTTCTCAATCAAATTTTCTACAAGGTCTCTGCAAGTTTTACCCTTGCCATTGCTGAGAATATTGTGTACTACTTGCCAAAAAGCCTGCCTAACATTCCTTTCCTTAAGTTGTTTTGTCTTCCAGTTTTTGAGACTAGCGTCCATCGTATTTGTGGTCCAGTAAATGCCACCCTTGTGCTTCAATCATGTGAGATAAATGGAACATATATGCTGATCAAGGTATTGTAAGATTATGGTGAAATTAGCCTCCAATGAGGGGCTGAAACACATCTGATGTGTGATTAACAGCTTCAGAAGCCCCAGCTTAATGTGAAGTGGCAGCAAGATCTTTTCAGTTAGAACAAGAGCTTCATGAATAACATTGTGTGTGTGTGTGTGGTTGTGTTGAAGGAAATCTTTTGCATAATATATATTTAAAAGTGATGCTTAATATACAGGATTGTCTTTATTAAACCTTTAATTTGATATGACAGAATTTGTGCATCATTATAATATCCACTTGTATTTAATGTATATATCTGTTTTATACCTTTGCATATGAATAAATAACAAACAATAATGTAGGACCTTGTAGAACTCATTTTGGTTAGCAGATGTTTATTGGTGTGTAACATTTTGTTTCCATCTACATAATTTTCAGGTCAACAAGCTTAAAAAAAGTTGCCAGGTAAAGGGTAAAATAATTTGCCTGTATAACTTTTAGCTTATGGGGTTTTCTGGATTTTAACAGTTAACATACAAGCTAGATAATTCACTTGTGGGGTAAGCAAGAGTATGTGTTAAAAATTAATAGGTGTAAAACTAAAATGAGCTGAAGTGTTTTAACCATTTGCACTTGGAAGGTTTTTTCGCAATACGGAAGTTACAACTCGAAGTTTTTTTGCAATCAAGTTGATGAAATTTTTTACAACTAACATAAAAATAAATCATACATAAACAACGTAAAATCAAATTCATCTTCACTGATACTAATTTCATCATTTGGTTCCATTTTTTATAACCACTAAAAACAGACTAAGTTGAAAATAATTTTAATTAAATACAGATACTGTACTATGAAGTGCACATAGACAATAGATTTACACACAGTTATTGTCGCCATTCGAGTTGCTGCATCAAACCAAGTGGAGACTGAGGATTGCCTTTCGAGTGCAAAGGGTTAATAATCTATATATATTTCACAGCAGAATTCAAATATCTGTTTACTGCAAAAAAGAGAAAAGCATACCAATTCATAGTATAGTAAGATTTAAAAGTCTGTACAATAGGTAAAACATATGCAGAGTTGCATAACTAATGTAGAAAAAGTATTTCATTATCATACTACTTATATAAATCAGTAACATTAAACTAAAGTGGTAGAAATATATATTACAATATTTAAAATACAGAAAAAATTTAAATGAATATATTTTCTTATTGCTGAAATCTATACTTCAGTATGCATATGAAAACTGATTATAAAGAGCTGATGAATGTAAGAAATTTATAAATATAACTCACATCATATTAGAATGCTATGCATAGCACAAATTGAACCAAAACCACTCTGAGTATAGGTGTAGTTTAAGAGTAAATATGCCATCATTTTTTTTAGAAATTGTGAAAAACATTTCATGATGCAAGCACATGACATTGTTAATGTGTACAGTTGCATTGCCAAATGAGTAAAAATGCAATTTTTAGTATTTGCTAATAAGCTAAGTACATTTTCTGATAAATAAAAAATAAATAAATACCCCCTCAAGCAGCTGCTTGCCACAGAGGTCTGATAGTGTTATAAAATTCATCAGTACAGAAATTGTACTAAAGAATCGGTTCTAAGTATTTGAAAGTAATCTCAGGTACTCTTGGTACTTGGTCTTACTACTTACTCTTTGTTCAATGAGACAATATTTGTAAAAAAATTTTGACCAATTGAAAATATCGCATTACTTGATTAAAAAAAACAGATTATCTGAGGGAATTAAAATTTTTATTTTGCTTTTTTTTTGTGGAAAATGGATTATATAAAAATTTTCAGAAGTTCCAGAACTGTTTTTTAAAGAGAGAACTTCAACAGAAAGCATTAATGGAGGAACAAACTGGACTAGTTCCCTTTTCATACAAGTTTTGATAAGATCAGTCTTATATAATGCCTAGACTAATATTTCATTTCTAGGAAAAACTGGATTGGCTCACTGATCTTCATTGTGCAATATTGAACTGAATAAGTTGATCAATCTGTACAGTTTTTCTCAATACCTATTAATTACAAAAGTCTTTTAAAATATGTATACATAGTATTTTTCATCACCATCCTGAGATGTTAACACCAAGAAAGTGGTTTTACAGTGCTGCTGGCAACTCTCGATGGTGCATAATTTTTATGCCATCAGTCCTGATACATTTGAGGCAGATTGTATATCTGCACTTAGTTCCTTAATATATTGAGCCTGATTGTGATTATTAAATAATATTGTCTGAATAGGTATATCTAGTTTTTAAACTTATTTGTGCCGTGGTATAAAAAAGTTTGTCATACTATGAAGGTATAGATAGATCAGTAGCAATTCACCTTCATTGCAAACTGGTGTTTGGTTTAGGAATTGCAATAAAGCATTTGCTTTTGTATTATTGCTATTGAATATAGAATAAATATTGGTTAAAGAATGTTGAATATTTTTGCAATTTAAGAATTTAGCTTTTAAAGGTATGAACAATTGGTGTAATGTTAGGTAAATTTAATATTGTTTAATACGAACTGTAGAATGTTTAGCTACAAATCAGTTTTAAATTGTTCTAAGTGTGATTTTGCTTTTAATACAGGGTATATTAAAAATTTTATTTCAAAATTTTATTCATTTCTGAATAGGAAATAAGTTATATATATTTAACTGTTCAATTTTTTGATAAATTGCTTTTTGCAAATGTATAGTAGTGAATATTTTATGCATTTTTACATATAAATATTAACTGGAAAGAAAATTTTTTCCTAAGCCACCCATAGCTTTCTTGGCAACAGTACAATTGTGGAGTGTGCTAAGTACTATTATTTTGCTTTATCATTAAGGCAAAACTAAATATGTTTTGAAAACCAGTTGCAGTATCTGTAGTCATTTAAGGGGCTATAAACTGTAGTATTTATAAGTATCATATATGCTAAAATTACTGTGAAGGAAAAATGCAAAACATGTTTAATAAAGGTATTGCTATTTTAAAATAACTTGGCTGTGCAATTAGAATAATTTCAGTCTTTATCAATAAACTTCTCGTACATATTACAGTTACACAATACAAATGTTTAATAAAGATATTACTATTTTAAAATAATTTGGCTGTGCATTTTAGAGTAATTTCAGTCTTTGTCAATAAATTCACACATATTGCAATTTCACAATTAGTATTTATTCATTCATTTATAATGTAACGTAGAGAAATGCAGATCTTGTGAAGTTTGGCATTATCCTCAATAGACGCTCAGTGACAATCTTTTAACATTTAAAGTATAGTTTATTTCTTAACTGTATAGAAATAGTGTATTTTTGTGATATTCAAAAATACATATCCTTCTCTTCATGAACAAGAAAAGAAAAACCTATAAGAACTTTCCCTTCTTTATCTTTTCAAATATCATAAAGGATTCTTACTCTTTTTTTCCAAAGGCTCAGTATTTTTAGTTTTCTGCTCTTTTTTGTTTTAAGCAACTTCTCCATTTGCAGAATTTTAAATGCCTTTTTAAAAAAATGCAAATGGTTCTGAAATCTGAATTTTTTAAAATAAAATGCAGGAAGATAGAGAACTTTAGTATTAACCTTGACTGAAATAATTACCACAAGCATATACAATGTTTTGTAAAATAATCATTCATAATCAGTTCATTGTTTTATGTTAGCATTGCAGGGAAGGGAAGAAAGCATAAGTTATGCTTATTATTAAAAATGTTTTTCAGGATAAATCTGATTATGTAATCTCATGGGGTTTTAATGTTATAAATATGGAATATGTGATTTTTAATCTGCAGTAAAATATAAATATTTCCTCTTAGCACTGCTTAAAATGAAATAGTCAGCATGAAAAACTGCTGCTTTCTTTGTTCTCAGAATTAATATTCACTTAGTAATAACTGAGCCGTGTCCAAATTATGTGATTCGGTTATGAAATGTAGACTTGCATGAAATTTGCAAGCCATTCAACATTGGTTAGCAGAATGAAAAAAAAAAATATTGTCGTATGGATGAATTCTCTTTATTTTTGATGACAGACGAGATTTTTGAAGCTGGTACGTCATCAGAATGGCAACTGGCAAGCATTACCATGCGACAGTGATGAACTTGCACCAGTAACATTTGCAAGAAATAAAAATGTAAGTATAGTGGCAATTTGTCTACGAAGAATATCATCTGCTACTAAGAATATATTTTCTAATGCAGCATATATGAAAGAAAAGTCCAATTTAATTTAAATCTGAGTTTCATCAGATTGAGTTATTTAGTGTTTGGTTTCAGTATAAAAATGTAACTAGCTCATTTTCTGCTTGGACTTCCTTGAAAAGATGACTTATGATACTGAATTATAAATCAGATTCCGAAGCTATAATTATATTTTTTCATACCTTAACAAGTTTGGAGCTCCAGGTTTAAAATTAGGTGTACATCTTATGTTAGTTCTAAGAATGCATACTTTATTTTTTGTCTTGCACTGACTAGCTTTGCTTGGGAATTAGGCATGCAGACTTTACCCTCTATATAGATTATGGTTTGGGACTTGGTCATTGTCTTGCTTTAGATGCGAGCATGTAATGTCTCATTTTGAAATTATTCTTGTTTCATACCATGCTCTTGCTTTTCTTTGTTCTAATTACTGTGGCTGGACAACAAATTTTCAAGACTGATACCTGTATAATTTTTGTGTGTGTGAATGCTATAATATAATTATTTCCTAAGACAGTTTTGTGTTTTTTCCCCTTCATTTCTGTTAGGTGCATGTTTTAATTTTACCCATTAGCAGTGGTAAGCAGCTTTGGATCTGTGGTGTCATTGCAAATAAAGTAATTGTTTAAGATTGTGGCATCATCCAAACTATTGTGCTTGTAAAAATATTAGAGTTTATTAATTATTGGAAAATAAAAATTTACAAATCAATACTTTAACTGTATTTAGTTAGCAAGTTGTTAATTTGATCATTTCCTGGTCATACTTGCTAATTAAATATTAAAATTATGCTTACAAAGAAGGGACATCCATTCTCATTGGCAAAATTATGAAAGTAAAGGGAGATCATTAAGAAACAGTTGGCAAAAGAATTTCATCTGCTTAAAGCCACAGAACCAGATAGTTATGGAATAGTTTGTTAAATTTTGCTTTGAGTATTATGATTAATTAGCTGGATTTGCTTAATATAATTGGCTATTTTATAAATCACATTTGACTCACTCAAAATGGTACTAATTCTAAATAATAAATTAATAAATATAATGTTAGTAAATATATGAAAGTTTTATAAAACTTTTATAATATTTCTCATGATCCTGAGGTATATAGTTTTTGTTTATACTGGGTTTCAAATACCATAGAAAAGAAAATGAGTTGAGGGCAATTACATCATATTAAAGGTATTAATCCAAAGTATTATATCATAATATAAACTTGTGATTATGTTTTATGTATATAAGTTGTATGTTATTCAAGTACTGTACCCCTTTGGATCGAACTAACTTGCCCCATCCAGTATATTAAATTTATATGCAGCAGTGAAAGTTATATCTTGTGGCATAACTTGGAAAATAATTTACTCTAGTAGTCTTTCCCCCTTTTTTTAATGATGACTGCATTCATTACTGTATAAAATATATATCCTCTTTTTATGGAGATTTGAGTAGGATATTCAGTTACTCTTCAATTTGAAACTATGGAATTAAAAAGTGTCCAGCCAGAAAAGGGGAATCCCAAAATATTTTGGTAGCAAGCAGTTTGTGAGGGAGGTTTTAAATAATCTTAGCCTTTTCAAATAGTAAAAAGCATCATTCACCTCTTTGTGAAGTGGAAGGACTCGTCACTTTGCATTATGTCTTGCTATATTCTGTTTTCTTCCATTTGTTATTTTTCATTCCTTACACTCACAGATGGTAGAAAACTTTTTGCTTTTTCAAACCCAGATGGATTCTTAGAAATGTCCATGCATTGATCTATTACTGGTTTGATTGTGCACCATATTTGAAAGTTAAATGAAGGTAATTATAGCATATAATGTAACTATTTTACCTGGAAATTATACTAAGTTTTTTTTATAGCAGTGTCTTCTTTTTCCTTATAGAATAATTTTAAACTAAAATTCTAATTAGATATAAAATAAAAATTATACATGAATGATTTGAAAATTGCTTAAATATACTTTCTGTGCCACAGTAATAATGGCAGTGTTAGTTCTAAATATATTAAAAATGCATTTGTCTTATTTCAAGATTTTCCCAATTCATGAATTCAAAATGCAAAGACCTAGAAAAAAAAATGACTTGAAACCATAAATGGATCTGAATGGGTTATTTGTAATGTTTTACAATTAGTATCATCCATCTGAGAAGTTACTGTGTATGGCTATTCACTCAACTTATAAAAACTAACATGCTGAACCAATTTTGTTATATAGAAATTGTTGGAGCCGTGGAATGTGTAATCTCTTAACATGGACAGGCAGTGGTGTATATGTTGAGAGATTTTAGCCATGTAGAATTTCTAAAAATATATTTCCATGAAACCATACACAAGCATTTCAGCTCTGCCCTCCCCCCCCCCCCACTCTTTTGTCTTAAACTTCCTTAAGAATTTTGGGTAGACCAATGTTTACAGGTTTTATTCCTCAGTGTGTTGTTCATAAACTTCCACAAAGTTCTAGAAAATTAGTCATTATCAAAATATTCAATTAGAATTCTTCAGTGCCTATAAACATCGAAATTTATCTAATAAAAAATAATTAGCATATAGACATATCTAACACCAACAACAATAAATTAATTCACATATTAATCTTAGAGACCATGATAAATAATTAGGAGAGGATTAGGAATTTTTGTTTTGGAGTTTGAATGGATGAGAGAGACATTTAAAAAAATAAGTAACATTTCTTTGTTCATAACTTTATTTTACTGAATTTAAAATGATCAGTATTGCAATAATAGAAAGCCATATTGTATATAGTAAGCAGAATAACTCAAACATCTTAAAATGTTGAATTAATGAAATCTTAATGTAACCAGCTTTGTACATTTTGTTTTATGCAAAGCTCACACCTACTTCTCAAGGTAATAGTTCTAAATATTAGAAAAATGCAATTTAGAATGAAACCTTTTATCATGTGCTTGCTTTAGCATCAGGAGTGAGGAAATTGGTTTACTAATCTACAGAGTTGTTTGCATTTTTCTCCCTATATGGTCCAGCATTTTTCATCTGTACTAGTAATAACAGCTAATGTAATAGGAAGAAGGTACATCATGTTGTATATGCATTTATTGTTACAAGTATCATTTCTAGTGTAAAATCTGCTCTTAATATGACATGACATAAATGAATAATATGTAAATAAGTTCTCCAAATGTTTTGATTTAAATTTTTTTTTATTACCATAATATATAATATATATATACCACCATATAGCACAAAGTACTCAGCAGTATCATATCCAGTAAAGTTAGTTTGACAGGGAGCATGTTAATCTTTCCTGGGAAATTGTATTTTAAAAAAACATTAGGTTGGGAAATTACATTAACAAAATTTGTATATATCCAATATCATCTTTGTTTCTGATATACTTTAAATAGATGATTGAAACCTGTATTATATAAATTTTGCTAAAATGTTTTTTTATATGATTAACATTTTCATCCAGGAAGCATTTAGATCATTTAAATGATGTGTGCTGGCAGGTTTTAAGGAACTCTTTGAAAAAACAAAATTATATCATTAGTTAGCTACTTATGTGGAAAAAAATTAGTTTTGCTAATGGTACATTGTCTTTTTTAATGTTTTTTCATAATTTAGATATATGAAAAAATATTGTGAAAGCAAACACTTTTCATTATGAAGGACAAATTAATAAATTAGTCAAATAAATTAAGCAGCTTGTGAATATCATGACTAGATTTTGAATTTTTTTTGCATATGATAAAATTACCACTAGTAGCACAAAGTGGCCAGAATGAATCTCCCACCACCTATCTTGGTCCCATAGCCTGATGGAACAGTATCACTCTAAAACTGTTGTTATAGAGTGGTATTTATGAGGCAGAGTAACATGTAAGTAAAAGGAAACAATGGAAAAATTGCCTGTAAACTAGACTAGAACATTGAGCATGCTATTGTTGGAGGGAGGGGGGAATGACAGTAGTAAAATTTACATTCTAAGTGTAATGAACTGGTAATGCTTAGTGCATTTTTACTTACAGTAAAATCTGGTTAATTCAAAAATCACCAAACAATATGAATAAGGCTGATTGATTAATGTGATCACAAAAATGATAATTACAAAAACCATCAAATTACTATAACACCTGCATATTTGCATATGTAATCACTGGAGTATGTCGAAAGCTGAAAAATACATTTCCCTTTGATGCAATGCAGTAGTCTTCAAGATAGGTATTTTAGGCTTTTCAGTGGGCACTACAGAACCCATTAAATTCTATTGTCTTTTATGTTGATACAGAAAGTGGTTGGTGAATCAAAAAAAAAATTGAAGACCACTGTGCTGGTAGCTTAATCAGTGCATCAATATCATAATTATTTGTGTTTGCAAATGCATCATTTTTATGAACCTCTTTTTTTTTAATAATTTTTTTAGTATTTAGGCACAGATATATTGATATTATTATGAGTATAGGATTAATATTTTTATTACAAATTCAACAAGGATTTGGAATAATCCATACACCTTTGTATGAAATTTGCTTATTGGGTCTTAAAATTGGACAAACATTTGAATAATAGAAGAGATATTTCGGATTCAAGAATTTTAAATTAACCAGGTTTTGCTGTATTTACAAATTATTAGCAACCAAAACATATATTGTTCAAATGTTTTAAACAGTGTTCTAAAGTATGGATGAGCTTGCTGAAAAAAGGTGAAAACTGGAACGCAAACATATATTGATAAAAGAGAATTAAAAAGAGATTGGTATGAAAAATTGTGAAGCCAACACACATTTATTCCCACCAGAAATTACACACATTTATTCCCATTTGATGCAATGCAGTAGCATCGATGCATATTTTATGCAAACGAGCAGCTCTGTGGCAGTAATCAAATGCTACTGTTTGCATAGATATGTCATTCAGTGTAGCTGCAGGGGATATATTTTGTGGGCTTGATCAAATGCATTGTGAAGATATTCACATAAATTATTTATAGGCTGAGCATAGATCTAATTCAATGGCCAAAGCAAAGTTTCCCTTGCACAAAATAATCACACTGTCAGTAGTGAGGAAAATCTTTAAATAACTTTGAAGAAATGTGAAGCATGAACAGTCAATCAATCTAGTTGTTCTACTTCAGCAACAGGAGACAAGGGAAATGCACAACCTTTCCTATTAATATTTTAGAACCATGAAGGAAATTGTAATTCATAAGCAAAAACCGAAAGCTACCAAAATGATAATCAGTATGTTACTTTACATCTTCAGCATCTCTTGGAAGCAGTAGTTTGTTATTGAATTACTGGAGTAGATATTTGAGAGCAATTCAGAATGATTGGTGTAAAGCATGTGTAATCATCATCAAAAATGTAAGCATTGTATCTGGGTGTCAGTTGGGGGTTGCAGTACCATCATTACATTATTTAGTCTGTGTAAACTCAATATCAACTTTATAAGGTTAGCTGTGCAAAAATAAAATTTTTAATGTTTCCATCCATTGCATATGACAGATAATATAAACAGCTATCTGAAAGTTGCATGAAAAAGTTATCCTCTTTTTTATTAGTTATTAAACTGAAATTTCAAAATTAAATGTACTTAGTTCATGTAAAGTTAGATATTTGGAAACTTGTGTTACCATATTAAATAGAGTAGTCCTCTTATTTTATCTGATTTTTGCTGTTCAAAATATATAGGAGGAAAATAAACTTGACATTTTTTCTAGTGTGGAATCAGAAGACTTACAAATGATTTGGCTGAAAAATAATCATGTTTACAACTTGCAGTTAAATAAGAATTGGGAAATGATAAAAAGAACTCCCAATTTTTACTCCTTTGCTTTCTTAACTTTCTTAAGAAACGTATTTTCCTGTTTTGATAGAAATAATATAACTTCTTGGTGCAGTGGTATATCTTTGGTTCATAGTGATACTGTGACTGCTGGGGTCCAGGTTTGAGTTATTTGTTATGTCATAACTTGTAAATCAACTAGCAGCTTTGTGGGTCTGACTACAAGTCAAAAAAATAAGCTTATAGATATAAGGCTAATTCATTCATTTCTTTAAACTATTTGACCAAATACAGAACTGTAAATACTGTTGAAAGCATTGCAAAGTGGTATCTTTGTCCTTCTTCTATGCATGCCAGTCTTTTTTGATTATTTTTCACAAATTCTCTTTGAAATGAAACTGGGTATTATATGTGAGCAAAAAGAGTAGTCTTTTTTTTTTCTTTTCATAGGAACTTATTCATTCACTGGTACATTGTTTCTTATAAAACTATTGACTCCTTTGTCTGGGGGTGGGGGTGACTCAGTCACCCTAGGAGCAGAGGTAGCACGCCAGGCTCATAATTTGCAGTTCCCAGGTTCAAATCCCAGCTAGGGAAGCATTGAGATTTATCTCTGCAAAACTCCCTGCCCTGACCATGGTCAGCAGGGGACACCAATGGGCTTGGAAATGCCGCTGTCCATTGGATAGCTCGTTAAGCCATGACCCCTTGTTCAGGAGAGCCATAACCCTTTGCACATTAAAGAACATGCTGGATAGCCTTGATAATACCTTGAATATATCAAACAATATATATATAGAACTTGGGAAAAGTAACGCTCCTTACTTAAACTTTAAGTGATTAACTGCGAGACTCGACTAAAAAACACAATCTTTTGATTGTGGTGCAGATGTGAAAAAAAAGTGGTTGATTGGTTGTGATTTTATTGTACATTAGTAAACTAATGATCAAAGTGTATCAAGCAATATAAAAGGAAGAAACAAAGTTAAAAATCATAGTACCATGGGGGTATATGAAACACAGACAAGAACAGCAAAATATCAAATGAAAATAATATTAACAGTTTGGTTTACTCTCTCAGAAATGATAAGCCATTGCAGACAATAATCGTTTTTATAAACCAGTTTCAATTATCAGATGCAGTTGCATTATAAAAAAGTGATGAAAATGTGATAGATTGTCAGAAAGACTAAAACAGATGCCATTTTACAATTTTAATTCCCCTCCCCCCAAAAAAATATATATATATATATACAGAATTATTATAATTAAACCGACATTACTCAGAGTAATGTAGAGAAGGATCTACTCGACAGATCACAGTGAAAAGTGGTGGATACCTTAATAAGAACATGAGGTAGAGAATTTGCGAATAAAAAAAAATTAGTTAGTGCCACCAGGTAGCATGGGTGCCCTAAAATAAAGAAAATACCAAGTTTAACAAACATAATTTTTATTTTACAAATCAAGATTCTCAATATATGAACCATTTGTATGCAAAATTTGCTGGAAATGTAATACGGGCATGGTCCACAGTTGCTTGAAACGTCTCTAGGAATGGCTGCAACACGCTGTGTTATTTTTGCATTCAGTTCAGCAAGCGATTCAACATTGTCTTGGCAAACTCAGCTTTTCAAATAATCTCATAACCAAAAAACGCATGGGTTTAGGCCAGGGAACGTGGTGGCCAAGCATTGGAAAACGTTTGAGAAATTATTCTGTCCTCACCAATGTGGTACCTAACAATTGCGTTGCTGTACATGTAATATGGGGTGGCCCCCATCCTCCATGAAGGTTATGGAGTGTAAGCAATTTCTTTCTTGCAAAGCTGGAATAATCTTGTGTTGTAGAAGATCTGTGTAATGTTGTCCATTCACTGATCGATGCATGGGGCCTTGAGGCAGGATCTCCTCAACGAAAAATGGTTCATTTATAAAGTTTGCTATAAATCCGCACCATACAGTTACATAGTCAGAGTGTAGGGGCATAGCATGCAGATGTGTAGATCCCCATATTCTGCAGTTGTACATATTCACTGCTCCATGTAAGGAAAAATGCATCTCATTTGTCCATAAGACTTTCAAAGGCCACATGTTGACGAGCTGAATCCTCACCAGAAATCGCAAAGCAAAGTCGGTGTGCTGTTCAGAGTCATGTGGTTGCAGCTGCTGCACCCTATGAATTTTATAATGTGAATACCATTTCAGGATGGACCGTATAATTTTATTAATAATTGACCATGGAAATTGCAGTTGCCAGGATACCTTGTCTCGCACTAACTATGGGTAGCTCCAATTTGCAACTGGATTTCTGCAACGGTAAGTGCAACGTCTTCCACATTGCTTTCTGCAACAGGCTGCTGGCTGTTACCCCGAGCCACGCCCAACTCGCCCGTTTCTTCGAATTTCTGTATCATATTCTTCAGTCCATTTAGTGACAAAGGGCCTTTCCTTATATCTTTCAGATGACAATATTCGCATAATGCAGTGGCAACATTACCTTTTCGGTAAGAGTTTCACCAGCAAAGCTCGGTCCTTGCAGATATCCATGGTTCCTTCTAGCAATTATAGGGAAGACATCACATTTTATAGTGTGCCTGATGCAACTCTCACTTGTGATAGACTGCAATGTCATGAGAAATTAGCATGTTCTACCACAAGTATTCACTTTTCGCTATAATCTGTCGAGTAGATCCTTCTCTACATTGCTCTGAGTAATGTCAGTTTAATTATAATTGCCCTGTATATCCTTTCAAAACCTGTGTAGTGTTTGAATCAAAGAAATGAGAGCCAGTATAGTGTGAAGTTCCTGTTACCCTCCATTTTTTTTAATCAGATGAAATTACGCATTATAAAAACTTTGTGAAACTGTGTATTATACATATTAGGTTAATACTATCTACTAATTAATATAACTAGGTCCCTTTACCTTCTCTCAACATCTTTACAAAGCCAACTTAGCCTCACTCATCATAAAAAATAAAAAGAACTTTAAAATTGATTGAAAGGTTTTTTGAAATGTTCTTTCCCTAAAATGATAAAAGGAAAACTTGTTTAAAAATGTCAGTATATCGCTCGCTCTGTCACTGACCATAGAAATGTATGTGCTTATAGTAATCATGTTGTGATAAGCAAACCAGTTCATATCCATAGCTAACTTTTTCGTTTCTGGTGGGAATAAATTTCTCTTCTGTGTTGCATGGGTAAAGTTGATGATGTTACCAATATTATACCTCTATTTACATTAATTTTTATGGGGGAAAATGTCTTTTTTTTATTAATGTCTCGCTTTTTTTCTTTGGTCCCTATCTTTTACCTAAAGGTGACATCCTCTGCGAAAGTGAAGGATTTATATTCTTTGTTAAAAGTGATTAATTTGTATAACCAAATCACAATGCAATACATTTAGTAATTGATAATATGGCTTATTAAAAGCCATGCTAAATGCTATATATAGATTAGAGCCCTGTGTGGATATGACTATCTTCATTAAAAGTTCTTGGCAGATAAGATTAATGTTGATACAGTTAATGGATAAAACGGGATGGGGGGATTTGTTCGAAGTGGCTAGCAAATATAATAGCAGATTTGATGAGAACAGCAGGAAAATGGGCACACATTACTGCATTATTGATGGCTCACAGAGCAAAGAAAATTACCTGAGATAATGGGGGAAAATCTGATTTTGAAAATTGAGTAATGATACTCACTTTAAAAATAAAAAATTCATTGAAATAAAATGAGAAATTTAAAACCTTATGTGAAAGAATCTTTTTTTGTTGACAAAGAAGAATTTAAGTTCAAAACATTATATTAGTGCATTTAAAATCGGAATTAAATCTGAAAATTTGCAACGTGGAGCTCACAGAGTATGTATTGTGAAATGTAGATGGAAAGTTATGGGTGGTAAATGTCTTCCTATAGTCAGAAATACTTGCATTTAAAAAGCAAAATGAACTCTGAAGAATTTGTAAAATTGAATTTAGCTAAATTTTTGTCTTAATATTTTAGTAAGGCACATGTTTCTGAAATAATGGCTTATTTTTATCACAGTATGTTTTTCGTTTAAATTATTGGTCGTTAATAAACAATTTGACTGAATTCTTTTACTTATAAACATTTTGGATGTCAAGTATCATTTACAAAACCTTGATGGTTTTTAAGCAGCCATTGTACACTGATGTGGTTAGAACTTCTGTTATCCACACATGACTCTAGACATAAATCTGTGTATGCAAATATTTTTAAGTGTGGAAAACCGTGTATTTCTTCAGATAACCAATGGCGAATGGCAAATAATAATTCTGCTGAGTGAAAAGCAAATAATCAGATGATATCAAATATATCATAGTAATGACTTTTTTCAGTTGCAATCGTTGGTAGTTATATAAATGTCAGTTGGTTTATAATATTTTTTAGTGATAAATATAAACTTCTTGCATTTTATCTGAAGTGAAAGTTAATACTACTTTCATATAAATGTTTTCTGATGAGTTACCCAAAAAGTTTGCTTTACAAGACTTGTGAGAAGTGAAATAACATCAGAAAAGATTGAAAATGCAAATATCCATATTGAGTTGACTGTTATTGGTAAAACTTTTATTTTTCTCATAACTTTAAATTTTAAAGTTTTTTTTGTTGTCCACTAGTATTATAATGCTTATGTCATCATCCTTATGGTATTGTAAGGAAGTGGAAAGATAGTAAGTAGAATTGCTCATGCATTGTTATTACCTGTAAACAGTGATTATGTGTAAATGAATTTTGTGAATTTTGGTTGATATTACGAAATGGTAAAAAGGTGCCAATGATATAAGATCTGAAACATCAACTTTCTAGATTAGGTTTTATATTAACAATAGGATCCAGGGGTATGAAACCTTCTGGATTTTTTAGTTAGTTCATACTTCAATTTAGTAATATGAAAATCAGTGTAACTGTAATGTCACAGCAACACAGATACGATTACTCTGCTAAAATTAATGGTGCATGCTGATGCTCAGAACATTAAGTAGTTCCCACACCTAGTGTGACCAGATTTAAAGAACAAGATCTAGGGGTCTTGTAAATTTGATCTGAATGATTGACTTTTTATTACGGTACCTGATTTAGCCCTTTACATGCCAGAAGACACTATATTTTAGTCTTATATCTGGTGGGAACTATAGCAAGAGAAAATTTTCAACCCCCCCCCCCCCTCTTTCCCCATAGAAATCATCCTTTTATTGTTTTTTTTTTATTAATACTGAAGCTTTACGAATTAAATTTGATAATATTAAAGCTATCTGATTATTCAGATGTTATGTAAAGTTGAAAAAGAAAAGAAAGATTATGTTGCTGTGGCAGCCATTCCTGTGACCTCATTTTGCACTGGAGTGTTTGCATTGTTTTCTCCTTTCTGGTGATGTTTCCAAACTAACGTTTCATGCAGAACATTCTTTGAACTTTTTCTTAATCATTTGGAATTGCCTCAAAAGAAAACTGGTAAAATGGACTTTTGATAAAATTATTTAACAATCTTTTTCATTTAGAACATGGGTAATTAACAAAGGTAAAACATTTCATTTTTGGCAAGTTTGCACTAAAAATTTCACAGGAGACATGAAAATTTGTTTTCACATGCAGCAAAGTCTTCATGTTGCCCACTTTTAAACACATTTCTTATCTGTCCACGTTAAATTCATTCTTTCAATTGGATGGAAGGGCTAGTTCTCCTCATGCAGTTTTCTTTACTGATTTCTTCGTTTACAAGCTGAGAAAGTTGCAGCAGAGCAGATGCTGTACCTTGTCTAGTCACATTAGAAGTTGGGACTCAGTTTTTTAATTCAACATAAGGCTACACAGGGCAAAAACATAAGGCTACACATAAGGCAACCTGTGTTGCAAATTTGGGACTTGTCAGTCAAGTATCGGGGGAACCAAAAGATCAAAATCTGTTAAGAGATATATGTAGTAAGTTTAGATATCAGCAACCATAAGCACGATGGTATCAGCAAGTAGAAGAAACACATGCATGCTTTACTGGTGTTTCACAAAGATATCACTATCCTTATGATGATGTTTCTAGACTAATATTTCAGTCACCTACATTGTGAATGCATTTTTTTTATAATAGTGTTGCCATTATTGTTCTATTAGTAAAGATCTGCTCAAGCTGTAGAGTTAATTTAATATTTTAAAGACAAACCAAATTCTGGGTACATTTATTGTGGGAGACAGAGCCTTTAATCCAGTGACTGTCCCTGGACGTATGGTCACCTTACCCATACCACAAATCAGTCACATAGCTAGGAAGACGGACACCTCTTCCTCAGAAATTTTAGTCTGGAAAAATTTGGATTCAAGAAAAGAAATTTTTTTGTGTATAATTCTTTTTAACCCATTAGGTTGTTTTACCTCTGAGCTGCACTTTTTTTGCACACAATGGGCTAAATGGCCAGGTCACAAGAACCCCGAAGGCTCAGAGAAGGTGGGGGAGGGAACCCACTGGAACAGTTGTTGGGAGACAGATGGTAACTACCCATCAAGGCCATCCAGTGTGTTCTTTAACATGCACAGGGTATAGCATAGCTCTCCTGCACGCGGGGCCACGGCTTAACGTCCTATCCAACGGACAGTGGCCTTTCCAAGCCCATCAGTGTTCCCTACTGACCGTGGGCAGGGCAGGGAGTTTTGCAGAGATAAATCTCAATGCTGACCCAGCTGAGACTCGAACCTGGGAACTGCAGATTATGAGCTTGGTGCGCTACCGACTGAGTCACCCCCGCCCCTAACCCATTAGTGTATTATATGTAATTATGTACTTTAGAAAGAGTAAAGAAAAGGTTCTGCATGTATATCAAACAAAAGAAAAATTTAAATTTACTGTATAATTACCTAAAAGTTAGCTTGATATACTTAGAGTGATTCAGCTTGAAAACAGTATGATGAAATAATGCTTTGATAATGTTTTTTTATATTTAAGAAAATATAAACTGGATCAGGAGAAGTAGAGAAATTGAATAGATACTACACACCTTTCCATTTTTTTAGAACAGTTCATAGCCCAAATCAAGCCTGGATCTAGGGGGTGGGAACTAGGGGGGAGAGTTGGAAATAGTGAACCAGGGGGGAGAGTAGGAGTGTGGATACACAAGGAAAAATGTCAAGTGATTTTCCAATACCTTGTTTCATTCCATGAGTGATTTTCAAGAACCTAAGGAAAAAAATGTTGTGATGTTGTGAACTGCGAAAAAGAACAGCAATTTAGCTTATATGCATAGTCTGCTGATAAGTAAAACAGTAGCAGGGCTTTTAGGAAATCTGGTGGTCATCTGATGGTCATTTTTACAGGTTTTATGTAGCTGATTGCACTAACCATCGATTTCTATAAATTTCAATTACTATATTTCATATGTTATTGATTACACTAGACAACAAATTGAAATTTTTTTCATAACATTGGTGAAATAATATGTTTTTAACTAATTTTGGGGTGCTGAATTCAAATATGGCTGTGAAAAATCTGCAGCACATAGTTTTTTTTTTTTCTTAAATTACAGATTGATGTATTTCAAATTTCAATAAATACACATATCTGGGAAATGAAAATAAATGTGACTATTTTATTTCATTTAATTTAGTTAATTACATGATTACAGTGAAAAAAAAAACATAATAGTTATAGACCCACAATATAAAGTAACAAATGAAATAATATTGAAACAAAATAAGAAAACATGGGTAAGGATCTTTTATACTTCCAAGAAGTTAATTTTTGCCTTTTATGTGCTGAGGTATCTTCCTTCTGCAAGAACCAGCAGTAGTTACCCTTCATTGTTGGTTCCCACTTAACTTGGTATCTCTCCTCCATAGTGCAGATATCTTGGTGAAATCTTTCCCCTTGTTCATCCCTGACAGCTCCTAAGTTCTTGGGAAAGAAGTTTATATGCGAGTGCTAGAAATGGATCTTTAAAGACATTCTCGGCAGCCAAGATTTTCATAGTTTTTGAGATCTTCAATCAGCTGATGATAGTTTTCCTCTTTATGATTCCCCAGAAAACCCTGGACCACAGACAAAGGATTTCCATGAAGCATGCTCCTTCATATTCAGTTTTTCTTCGAAGACAGTATTATTCAGTAGCTTCCTAATCTGAAGACCTATAAAGATCCCTTCTTTGAGTTTGGTACCACTTAGTTTTGGAAAATTTTCCTTTAAGTGTAAAAATCCTTTACCAGTTTTGTCCATAGCTTTTACACAGTTTTCCATTAAGCCCTAGTTTGATGTGTAGTGGTGGGAGCAGATCATCAGAGGGGTCAACTAGAGGCTTATACCTCACAATTACTCTTTCCAGGAATAAAAACATCTCTTTTGGGCCAGTCTTTTTTGTAGTGTTCATTTCTGGCCTTACTGTCCCACAAACACAGAAAACATCAAAAAATTTTTAATCCCGAACACGATAGATATGACTTTTAGGCCACCATATATTGTCCACTTAAACTGGTCATAATCCTTCATTCCCACAGGTGTGTCACTGGAATGGAAAGTTTTTGGTTTCCTTTATGCAAAAAGGACAGCTTTTAAGCTGAATTCTGACGAATCTATAAATAGTTAATAAGTTGTTCCAATTTATTCCATCAGCCCTGAAATATCTGTGCAGAAACACAAACCATCTTGCATCTCGTAATAAGCAGATAAAGCTAAATTTCTCTTTCTGAACAGAGAAACTCTGGTACCCTTTGCCAGAAGATTCCACTCTTCAAGTCTTGAATCTAAAACCTCAGGTTGTTGTTTGGAAAGTCTTAGGTCTCGAACAAGATCATTTAGTTTATTTTGCTGAATCAGATGAGGCTCATCTAACTTTTTAGATGTGCATGTAGAATCAGGATCTGTACGTGCCTCAAAGTCTTTCTCTGATGTAGTGAATCCATTTCCTCCCAGTTGGCTGGAAGTGTTGGTATAGGAAGATCCTCTCCATGAGGAACTGGCCTTATGACTGAAGGCACATTTGGATATTGTATTTTGCTTTCGTTCATTTTTGAAAAGCCCAACACTTTAGTTAAAAATAGCTAAGTGTGCAAGTGACTAGTTGGCTCATGTCAAACCATTGAAACTGCAAAGGGCATGGATTTTATCTTACCTTTCAGCCATTCACTCAGGCCAACAAAGCATGAAATGCAGCACACGTGTGGAGCCCATGTTTTGTCCTGATCTCCAACATGACATTCAAATTACAAGTTATAGGCTTTCTTCACAATCTTTGTCAAAGAACAACCCTGGGATTTTAAAATATAATTTCCACACACATAACAAAACTTATCTGGCACAATAACAGATCCGCGACGTTGCCTTTGTGCCATTTGAATGCCAAAATTCACTCTTCAAATGCAGCATGTGTTCCTCCTACAATGAAAACAACAAGAATGGTGGTCTGAGGTTAGGTTACCTCCCATGTTTTCTCCCACTTGGTAATCATTGTTGTAAGCTACAAAAATTAAAATATCTAGTGTCTTCCCAGTTGGTGGGAGGTGTTGGTAAGGAATTAAGAGGAGTCAAAATGATCAATAACATAAAAACATGAAGTGCTAGCCATTTTTTTAAGGCCAGATCTGAAATCAGCATGTGAAAAATAGTTAAAAGGCAGCTGCAATTGTTCATGCTAACCTTTTAAACCAGTGTTATTAATGAATGCTACAAGAATGGGGAAAGATATAGTCGTTAGCCACAAAAGCATCTTTCCTTGTCAAGATGTAGCCTATTTGTCACAAGTGGAAAATCTTATGGCCTGTAGTATGTTATATTTTACTACAAGGAAATACATATTCATTAATTTCCATATTTCACCAATATGCTGTAACATTGTGAATCAATATGTCTATTAAAACAGTTCACAGTCTGTAGCTTGAATCATGTAATATTTATGCATAACTGTTATTGACAAATATTTGTAATTTATGTTACATTTAAATGTTTAGATATTTATTGCATTATCTATCAGGAGTAGTATTAATAATTTCAGTTGTAAACATTTGCATCTCACTGATTGCATGTTACTTCTTCCCTCCCCCATTTATCCATTTTTGTTTTGTGTTTTAATCCCAAAACTTGTGAAATATTAAGAGTGAATTTCCACTCAAGATTTTTCTGTTCCTGGCCAAACTAGTAAAAAAGATTTTTACTAGTTTGGCCAGGAACAGAAAATTCTTGAGTGGAAATTCTCAATACCAAATATTTTATGTTGGTGATTGAAAATCTCTATATATGTATTCTCACAATACCCAAGCATCTTTAAAAAGTTTACTACCCCAATTTTAGCTAATATTATGTCTTAAAAATTTTAAGTTAATTTACATACCTCACTTACATGGCTCCAATGTAGCAAATCAGTTGTCTTAAAACGTTTGATTATGCATCCCATTTGCATCTCAGCAAATAAAATTTCAAAAAGCATGCACTCCTAATATGTATGAATATATATTTGTATATATATAGTTTGTATATTTATAAGTATACAACTGAAATAAGATGAAAATAAACATAAGCTAAAGTTCTATTAATTATATTTTTATCTTTGTGAAACTAAACAGTCTCACATATGTAAAGTGACCACTAAATTTAAATATATTGCCAAATATTTAAATTTAGCAATTTATATTTTATATTTCCTTCATTATTTTTTTGAAATTAAAATTTTTTTGGGCATCCCACTTTTGGTGCCCACTGGTTTAAATGATGAAAGCAATAAAATCAATATTGATAAGCTTTAATCTAAATTTCACATTCCTTTTCCAGTTGGGGACTATTTACAAGAATTATACTATAGTAAAATCACTTAAAAAAATCTCAGAATGAAATTTTTCTTTCAAATATTATATGTAAATAATTTATGTTCAATCAAACAAGAATAAGAACATTTTGAAATCTGTCCACGAAAATATCTGTGTGGTTTAATTGAAACATTTAGCAGTATGTGTATCAACTTTTTTTTCATCCTTCATCAGTTTCTTAATGAATTATAAAAAAAAGGAATTTGATGTTAATCATCAGCTTTTAGACAAAGTTGTGTAAGCACAGATTGGCTCTCTATGCTAAATCAGATTGTTTTCATTTTAAAATTAATCACCATATTTTATTGGTACAATGAATTTTATTATATTCCTATTCCTTTTTTGCAAAATAAGCCCTCTATTTAGAGTGAACAACAGTCAAGCTTTGAATATCAGCTTGTGAAGTGTCAGCTTAATTAAATGCATATAGTGAAATATTTTTATTGGATATTTTAAACTGCCAGCTTGATCTCATAGGAATAGTTTTAGCACTTATTTTAATTTTAAACATCTTGCAGTTTTAAAACTTAAGTGATTTTAATGGCTGATTTGTCAGAAGGTTCTTAGGAAATTAGCAAATCTGAGGAATAGGTCCACTTTTTATAAGCATATAGGCTCTAATAAAGTTACCCATTTTCCACAAATGTTTCATAATTCGAGCTATTGTTTAAGTTATGTAATAAATAAAAAATACCCCTTCATGCAGCTGCTTGCCACAGAGGTGTGACAGAAAAGTGCATTATATTATTTCACATACATATTTACAGAATGCTTATTATTGTGTTATTTTGATCATTTGCAAGTGAAAGAAAATGCTAATTATTGAAAGTGGATGTTTGAAATGGTCAGTGTTTTTAGCACCTTACAGAAAAGGGCAAAAAAAAAATAAAAAAAATTAGCGTTAGAAAAAAAAAAGAAAATTAGAATAATAGAAATTAGAAATAGAAATTAGTTTCTAAAAGTTGCACCACACATGATCTGGAAATGCTTTGGAGTATCTGTAAAACAATGTGTAATCTGTATTCATTAATGATAGATCATGCACCATTATTGAAGTTATTGCTAGAAATGAGAAAGTAATTTAAAACAAAAAAGTTATCTGTATTCCATAACAATTTAAGGTGATTTCAAATTAGGTGGAGTTGTTTAAAAAGATCACTGTTGCAATAGCAGATGAAACAGCACATGTCTGTGGTGCCACGGTGAACATTCCACGGCCAATAGTGTTTGATCCATACTGCAATTATTCTACAAGGTCCATGTGATGCAACAACTATCACACGTTTCATAGAAATGTACCAACTTTGTACTGTTTCCTAACTAGAATAGAGATACAGGTGACCTTGGAAATCTTGTGGTCTAATGAATTCATATCCTGCTAAGTAGCATTCCATGTGTTGTCAATGAAATACTTCCACATTTCCCACTAACTACAGTTTGGTGTGGCTTTACAGGCATTTTTAATGCCTCTTTTCTCTGTCGCAAGGTTCATGGTCCTGATTTATAGACTACGATAGTTGCACATTGCAGCGATCTCTATCAATGTGTGATTCCTGTCATTTAAGAGAGGGTTGGTTGCACACAGCTGTCTTTATTAGGATGGAATACTACTGTATATTGCTTGGCCAATGACACAGTATTGAATGATAACCACTTTCCCGCAGATTTCCAAATGGTTGATCATCTAGTTTTTTGAAAATCAAGCCTTATGACTTCTGGTTATGAGAATATCATACTTTTTTTTTTCAGGGAAATTTTCAATCTGTAATCAGAAGGATAACATTTGATCCTTAATCAGAAAGGTAACAGTACAAAGTACGTTTTAAACATTCCCCTTGAAACATCATTTTGCAACTGACCAGCCACCTGCTCTCCAGAATGTCATGAATGCAGATGACTAACATTGAGCAATTCCTCCCCCCTCCATCCATCTTATTTAGGACCGAGAAGTGTCCTTGAAACTACTCCAAGTTTGTTCTGGCTTTATACAAGGACATTACTAAAACAGAAGTCATTTGCTGACCACTGTCTCAGAGCTCACACCACACAATACTGGTCCAACAATTGCAATGTCACTACAAACCAATGCGATACAACTGTGCTACCAAAGCGACAGGTTCATCTGCATAATTGGTAACAATGTGTTATCAGATGTGGTCAATTAAACATGTCTGCTATATGTTTGCATCATAACTTTTGGGATTTTTTTCATGCGTTTTGTTTCTACATCGTCTGATAGTGTCCATATAAAATTTCACTTTCCAATGGTTAATGAGTTTCCGCTTACAGACAGTCGAACTCACTTTAATTATAACACCATTTATATAGGAGCTGAATATAATTTACTGCCATGCAATTTTTTTTTTGCCAGAGTAAAAAATCAAGCTGAAATATGTTACATAAGATTCAAATGTGTCAAAAGTTTCTGGGTATACTACTCTGTAGAAAAGTGTAGGTTTAATCACTAATAAGACCTTAACAATAATAATTGCACTAATAAGAATATTACAATATATCAAACGTTCTTAAAATGCCTTTTTAGCTTATTAATTCAACTTACTGGGAGTGGTAATAATGGAACTTACATGAAAATATATGCATTTACATTAATGGGTAAGATCTAGTTATTTTCTATATTGGAACACACATAAATATTATCTGTAATATCTATCCTTAACTAAGTAATTACATTTAAGTCTAGCAATATTTAATACAGCCTGTGTAGGGGATAGTGTAATATTGCACTTGATTAATGCAATTGAAGAAATTAGTAATGACTAATATTTTGATTAATCACAGAACAAATTGATATAATAAATATTGTCTAATACTGCTGTAGATATTGTTTTAGCACACTTCAGTTCTTTAAAAAAATTATAACTGATTCTTATAATATTTTAAATATTAGGTAAATGGAAATAAAATTTTAATATAAAAAGAAAAGTACTAAATATAAAACTAACAGTTTGTAATTTGTTGAATTTTAAAGTAATTTTAGTACAATTACACATGTATTGTGGAGCCAGTTGACTATTCTATACAATATTATATATAAATTATATCCATTTCTTAATGTATATTATAAATATATAAATCAGTTTTTACTACTGAATTGTTTAAAACATGTTTTAATGCTATTATAAAATGTTAACAGTGATGCAGCATTAGTTTTAATTTTTTATTCATATATTTGTGCATTTCTAAATTTTTGATTTATGTGGTAAAACAACTCATCAAATATGTAATTGGTAAGAGAGCATTGTAAGTGGTCCCGTAGTATATGAGAAGTGTCAACACTGTTGAAACTTAAGGTTTGTTAAAAATGACTAGCATGTTTTTTGTGTCTGTAGGTTTATTGTGCTGAAAAATATTTCCGTGTATGTATGACCTCATTAATATGAAGATATATAAGCTCAAATATTATTTATTAATTTTAGTTCCTTGTTTAGGAATTCTCCAGTGCTGACAGTAATACTATCAAGTCTTTTGCTAGTATCTGATATCATTTATATCAAAATGTGCATATTAAAGAATTTTTAACTACTTAATTATAATGTTAAAATTTTTACACTAGAGCACAGATAGAAATGTGAAGTTAAATGAAATAATTCTGATACCCCAGATCATGTTATAGTAGTGACAGCCAAATCTCTTAAATACTTTACAGTTGCTGTTGAACCTTCAGCTATTCTCCTTTTTTTAGTAAGCAATGATAATCTCATGCTTTTAAACTATCTTAAAATGCTTGCTAGTCAGCATTCTGGTTAAAATTAAATGAAAAGTTGAAAGGGTAAATGTCAGTTTGAAATAAGACAGTTACATTTTGATGGATAATAAAAGCATGATTATTCTGAAACAAAGCAGTTTTGCAATGTAAACAAAAAATTTATATAGGCCACTTTTCTCGAAAAATGCAAATAATTTGGAACAAAATATGGTTGCAATGCAAAAATTAGTCAAATACTGTGAAGAAAGTTTTGACACACATAATAGGCTGTTGTATGTATTTTTAATTTAGCATTTCCATGGAATAACAGATCTGTTTCAGGGGGAAATTTATGGTTTAAACATGTAAAATATTAATAATATGCACATACCAAGAGCACAAGACTTTACTAAACATTTTATGCAATGATTGAAAACAGTTCTGTGAAATTTAGTCACTAATTTCCTGGTGCTGGGGATTTTCCACCAATGTCAGTTTTTAATGCAAATGAATTTTAATTTGATAGAGGAAAAAAAAAAACCTTTTCTAGCCTATAGAACAAGATATTTGTAGGTCAGTCAGCTAAAATCGAGATTTTTTTTTTTGCCACAGAACAATTTCATAATCATATTGTCTACTTGATGTTGTCCTGATTTCCTTCTACATACTTTTAAGAATCTATGGAGATTGTGGAGAAATAGGCATATACACCTACAGACTAAAATTAGACTGTATAATAGTTTGGTTCTTTCTAGGGTTAGTTATGGTAGTGAAACTTGGACGCTGTGTAAACAAGGTAACAGGAAACCAGATGCTTTTGATTCTAGATGCTTACGTAGTATCTTGGGTATTAGGTGGTTTAACTTTGTAACTAATGATGAGGTTATGCAAAGGAGTCTGCAACCTCCTTTAAGCAGCATATTGTGCAGAGAGAGACTCCGCTGGTTTGGCCATGTTGCCCATATGGATAAGTATAGATTGGCGAATAGGGTTATGAAAGTGTGCCTAGAGGTCTCAGAAGGAGGGGGAGACCTTGGATGCGGTGGGCGACAATGTCAAACAGGACCTTGTTAGAATTGGTGTGCAGTGGCCAGATGCAGTAGATGTAGCTCAGGATAGACTTGCTTGGAGAACTAAATTGCACGGTCTGGTTGGACCTCCGTAGCCCATGGCTGCTTGAGGATGATGATGATGATATATAGTGTAGCTATTCATCTATGAGGAGTTGATTTCTTTAGAACAATAATGTGCAGACTTCCCCTCCGAAGTTTTTTTTAATGGAGTGATTTTTTTTTTTTTGCTACTAAATTACCCATTGTCTTGTTTTCAGTTGATTGGCTACCAAAAATACTGTTACTGCTTGGGGTAGTTCAGTGTTGATAATGGATTTCTTAAGAATTGAAATGTTTGGTTTGTAATTATGAAGCATGTTCAATATATATTATATAGTATTATAGTTTAAATATGGATGATGGTGGAATGTAAACTAGTCTAATGGTTCTCAATATGTCCATTATCACTTTTCAGAAAGTATCATCATTGATAATAACTCACTGATAGTATAAAAAATAAATCCAAAAAATAGTTGCAATACGTGATGCAAAGTGTTAAATCTACTATGAAGTCAGATTTCACAGCATTTTATTCATTTCATTGACAAGACTGTCGGTAGGTTAACACGTTCTAATGCCCTTGATACAACCCCCAAACTAGTTGCGGGATACCCGTCTTCCTAAGGTATCCCTATACATGTTTTATTGAATTTAACTTTGGAGAATATAAAGGACCATGTGTCTTCTGTCCTCTGCCTCCTGATATTGTAATCAGTGAAAGAGACATTGCCAGATGCTCCATTTTTAGCACCCACATTGTACCTGTACTCAATAACAGATTCCCTACTCCTCACATGCAGGGTAAAGTATCTTTTTATGTCTACCTAATGAAATTCTCTACACCACACACCACTAATGTAGTCTAATAACTAATACTCTTTCCCTTATTTGTAGAGAATAATTCTCATCAAATCAAAATATGCTAGATATCAATATTAGAAAAATGTGTGGCAGCATTAAACTTCAATTCATATTTAGTAGAAGTGCAGAGTTATGTTTTTGTACTTCAGTTGCAATCTTTTTGGGAAGCCCTTCCTCAAAATTCCAGGGTGTTTTAAGATCCCAAGTAGAATGGCTTTGTAAGGCCATTGTATTTGGGATCTTAAAAACCATAATTGGAATTATGAAACCATAACTGGAGAATTCTCCAGTTATGCAACATTTCAAGATATATGGTTTTGAGAGGGCCTTTTTGTAGATTGATATATAGCATTGTAGCATTGGTTCTCAACCTTTTTGGCTGATGTATCCCCTGGGGATTACTATAGGCATAGAACACTAAGAGGTGCTTTTTGATGCTTTTGCATGTATGTTGTATTATAATGCAACCAAAAAAATAAACTCTTCAAAAAGTTATTAAAATTTGAAAAATGGAAAAATTATTAATTTTTCTTAAAATTTTAGGCAAAAAAAGCAAATATTAAGACTCAAAATTAAAAAAGAAAAATAGACCTGCTCATTGAATCTAGTGAGACACATGCACATTTTGTTAAAATTAGGTGTCAAAGCTGATAGTTGACAGCAAATGTATGCTGAAACCATTTTGAATGCAATGCTCAAGGTACCCCCAGGAGTATGTTGAGAAGCATACTCCTGGGGAGAACCCTGGTTGAGAAGATTGTACATAGTCTATAGCAACACCTTTACAGTTTTTTTTACATTTTACAGTTTCAGAGGAAACTGAGGCCAAATCTTGAACTGGAAGCAAACTATCAGAAATATATATATATTCTCTTTGTATTTCTTATCATTTAATGCATTTTATTTAATGTAAAAAAAACTGATGAAAGTTGGCCATAATGATAAATGTTTTGCAAATATATAGCTGTTCATAAAGTCTTGCCTTAGTTGAGTTTTGTCCTCCCATACAAACCATATTCAAGGAATGAGCACCAATAGGAAAGATAGGGTGATCTTGTAAACTTTCAGATTGTTCGATCAGGGAATGTATGGTAAGTAGATGACATAACAAAGCAATTTCTTAAAAACATCCTTTGATGGTATGAAACAATTTGAATCTACTAGCAAAGCCATCTGTTGCATCAAGAGCCAAAGATTATGAAAGGAACCATAGATATGCCCATATAAATAATTTCTATGTACATTAAAGTTGCGGGTGCCTTTGAATTTGGCACATTAAATGTCTGCAAGAAGTTGAAATCCATACAAATCAATGAATCAGGATTTGAAAAATTCATAAATAAACCCTTTGAACTCTTAATATATCAATAATAAATTCATTTGAAAGGCTAAAAATGGATGCTTTTTTCTCTGTTTCATATATTAATTTTTTTTACCCTAAAAAAATTGCACAGTGAAAACTTCATGCATGGACCTTATAGATGGTTGCTTTTTTGGTTTGTGTGAAACCTATTGCTGTCTGTGTCTTAAAATATATATGCCCAGAAGAGCACTTTTCGACATTAATCTGTAATGAGAAAGTATGATTTACTCAGTATGATTTCCCTCCAGGTGTGATCTACTATAACTGACAATAAACTAAGAATAGGACTTCAAAATAAAAAAATGTTAAATAGTGCCACCATTCATGTGATTATAGCTACCACTTGTTG
The DNA here is from genome assembly GCA_038380435.1 of Ryuthela nishihirai. Taxonomy (NCBI): domain Eukaryota; kingdom Metazoa; phylum Arthropoda; class Arachnida; order Araneae; family Heptathelidae; genus Ryuthela; species Ryuthela nishihirai. The sequence continues at coordinate 62,736,478 of JAWZYU010000019.1, read as the reverse complement.
AGACATTGACTCCTCAAGATGAGCACACAAATCTATCTGTGGAGGTTTTGGGACCATTCTTCCATTAGTGTGATTCCATAGGTTCATGAGTTTCCCAGGTTGTATAACTTCTCTGTAATGGAACTCTCCAGAGAAGTTTGTGTTTTTAAATTTGAGGGCTAAGTTGGCTAGGGGAGGGTGGGTAAGCTAATCTTCCTCAGCATCATGGGAGCCTTAGTTGATTATACTACCCTCCTGAAACAATCACTCTGACCATAAGTGAATGCTTTATTTTGCAATAATATCCACCTCTACCATTATTCGCTATCAAAGTTGATCAGAATTCAATGAACTTGTAAGGTATGTTTCAAGTATTCATGGGTCCTAAGGCTTTTACGCTACTCACCATTATAAATAACTGCATATTGTCCTCTTCTTGACACTCAATATTATTGCAGTTCATGCAGATATGTATGCCTTGTATCATATAATGAAGTTTGCAGTGAGGTGATTATCTTTTTAACATCCAGATTTTCCTAATACCAACAATTTTTGGTATTAGGAATTAGCTTTATTAGCATCACCAATAACTGCTCTAATGAAGACTTATATCAACCTTTCTCATCATTCATGGACTTGTGCTAATTGTTAACTGTTTGTTTAGGTTCTGAGTAATATAAAGGGTGGTCCAAAAGCAACACCCTTTTTTAATTTACCCTGCTCTTTCGACCATCCTGTAATAATACCTTGCATGCCTGACTATCACAGGGATTCTAATGATAAAATTGCTCCTAATCTTTTTGCTGTGGTATGTATATTTAACTAGGTAGTATAACAAAATCAGTATCAGAATATCAGTGAGCTTCTGGTCAAATTAGAGTAGATTAATAAATGTTTATAAAATGTGTGTAGAATAAAGAAATAGGCTAAGAGAAACTAAGAAAATTTTCAAGGGCAAATATCATTTTGGCAAAGGAAGCTGCAACCTCCTTTGAGCAGCACATAGTGTAAAAAGACTGCATTGGTATGACCATGTTTCTCATAAGCACAACTATGGATTAGCAAATAGGGTTATGAACATGGTGCCTAAAGGCCCCAAAGGGGAGAACAGTAAATACTTCTGGTGTGTATGGAAATTCAAAAATCAATAATAGGGACACAGAATTGGCATGTATTCAGGAGAAATGGAAACAAATCCATCATTGTCGACTCTCAGCAAAAAAATATTTTTTTAATTGTATGTTTACATGTAATTCTGTGCCTCTATTATTGATTTTTGTAAGATTGCTAATTTAGAAGTTTTTTTTTCTACAGCAGTGAAAAATTTACTCTTTAGAGAATCAGTTATCAAGAATGCCAGTTAACCACTTCTTTATAAGGTTACAAAGCAATGAAAAGAAATAGTTCATATTATATACCAAAAGAAAAAACATTTTATTGGGGTTAAGAAAATGATAAAAAAAAATTCAAAAACATACCAGTAAGTAACATTTTATAAGCATTTTTTTTAAAAGAAAATTTGCAAGGTTTTATTGTATTTGCTATTTCAAATTCAATAAAAAAATTTGCTGTATTTTTTAAAGTATTTCAGTACCTTAATGTATATAATTCATAATATTTCTATCATTACTTTTAAATTTTCATTTATTTTTGCAAAATTATGTGATTATTATAATTAATAAAAAATTATGCAAACAATTGCCGATTTTGCTCCAGTGTGCAAACTCGGAGACTAAAGTAACAATGTTACAAACATTTATTTTGCTTTAAAACAATATTATTTAAATAAAAACTGAAAAATAAATAGCCAAAAATAGGTAAAGAGCTGTGAAGAAATTAAAAACATTTCAAAACAACTGTATTCATTTTAACCACTGTAATTGAGATGAAACTCTACCAGATCAGTATGTATTGTGTATTAAAAGTAGTACTAAGTCCTACCCTTTGAAAATCAAATTTTTCATTATAATGTCCTAATAAGATGTCTCCTCAAGTAGCTACCATTTTAAGTCATGTAGGCCTAATGATTTAATTTTTGGTCCAGCTTCAAATAATTTTTTTTTGATTGCAGTATATATCTGAGAAACAATATAATAATTCTAGAAGTAGTGAAATCAATACCCCCCTCCCTAAATCTGAGAAAAGTCTCGATTGATCTGAATCAGTTGCGATTTTCTCAGCCAAATGAGCCAATGGAATCAGAGTCAATGAAATATTTTGCAAAAAAGTTAACAATTTTCCAATTCAAATTCATAACTACATTGGCTTTCACATATCAACTGGTGCTATAAAATTGAAATGTCACATCCAGCTGAACAAAGATCTAAATCCACCAACCCTGTATATGAAAATGTTAGAGAAAATAGTCTTAATTCATTTGGTCTTTTCCAAGAAATGAAACAAATTTTATTTAAATGAATTGTCTATAGAATATACACTTGTAGGTTGATGTAAGCAGAATTCAGTGATAAAGAAATATACAATTTGCATTCATATTTTTGGTGCAGATTTTCTCTCTTGAAGTGCACATAACTGTTTTTGAGGTGTTTCTTAGACACTTGCCAAATAAACACATTCTGACCCCCATACTGTGCTTTTTGTCTAAGGTTACCCTGGTAACTGAATGCCCTGAATAAGTGGTTGAATTAATTAAATGTGGCCTCCCAGGAAAAAAACAAATATTTTATAATTACTCTGGCCAAAAAAAAGTCTTTTAGTGTTCGAAAGAAAGTTTGTAAAGCTTCACAGCTAGTGATAGAAGTGAGGACAACATTTTTTTAGAATGAAAAGGTCAGCCATTAATTTGGATTTAATAATTTTTCACTAATTTTCATAAATTGTCAATTTCACCTACCATTAAAAATATAAACCCTGTCAATTAAGTTTTTTTTTTCCATCGTGTTATCACCAAATCCAAGTAAGAATTCAATTAGTGCCTAAGAAGGTAGTACCTTAGTGCTATGTTAAAATAGATGACAGTAAGGTAATGGATGTTTTTAGTCATGCATTATTTGCTAAAGGGTCATAATAAGCTTGAAAACTTAAATTTTGATAATGCAGTGTGAATGTAATTTTAAAAATATTACTGATAATAGTTGTCCTTTTGATTTTATTTAATTCAGGAATTGGTTCCAGTATTAACTCTGGAATTGATTCCAGTGGTACAGTCAGACATTAAGTCCATATTGATATACATGTGGAAAGTTTATAATCTATTGTTGTGGCTAACTAACAGTTGAAACTGTTGCTCAAAGACAATATGCAGCCTATGTTTGTTGGTGAGTTTTGACAGTTTGTTGAAGTATTAATAATATTCCATTATCATTTGTCAGTAGGAGTAATTATGAGCCAGAATGTTTTTTGGGGTTACTTTGGTGTTAAATTTTGTTGCATTAAATTGTAATGCATAATGACATGTAAGGTAATATGTCTTATCTGGTATCAAAAATTTCTAAAGAGTACTGAATCTGAAGATAACAGGTACTGAATCTGAAGACTAAAGGGTACTGAATGAATTTCTTATCTGGTATCAAAAATTTCTAAAAATTTCTAAATTTTTTTAAAGGAAACACTAAATTATTTTCTTATTACTCCAAATTGCAGTTGTAAAATTAAAGCTCCCTAAACAATTCCCCTTATCAGTTTTCAAAAGCTTCCATTACTCAATTCTGAAATCTTAGTATAAATGGAATAAACAGTAATTAATATTTGTCAGCGAGAAGGAATTACTATCACAATGCTGGCAGATGAACTAGAAACCAACCCATCTATCTGACTAAATTTTAACTACAGTTTAACATAGTAATGATATTTGGGGTCATGGCATATTTTAAAGAAAAATGCTATCAGTTTGCAAAAATTATTGAAAATGTTGACGACTTATTGCTTAGTTATAAAACTTTGCTGCAATTTATAAATACTTGCAATTTCAGTACACATACAAATGTTTGGATGGTGTCACAGATGTAATGGTCCCCCATTTTTTTTTCTGTGTGGAAGTTTATAATGAAATTAATCCTTTAATGATATCACAATGTCAGTGATATGGAGCTACTGAATTACATTATTTATATGAGTATATGCTGCATTAAAAAGTAATATATCCTGATTTAATATAAATTTCATTTATTAGTTCCTTTATAATATTATTTTGACAAACACTTCAAAGTGTAATGAATGTTATATTTTGTACTCATGTTTATCTATATAGATGATATTTCAAAGTATAATTATTTTGTTATATCTGATACTTTTTTACTTTGGTATTATCAATCATGTAACCTTGGCTAAAATGTAAATAATTAATTTTTGCTTACTGGATATACTGAATTAAATATGGATTATGAGTGGTCTTAACTCAAAGGTAAAATATTGATATGAGTTGCATCTACTAAAAATAATACTGTAGCAACTACATCCTAGTTTTGAAATTATTACTAATTTAAAATACGAGGAGGACTTTAAAATGATTTATTTTTAGACAATATATTTTTACACTCCAATCATTGGTTGGTGTCCAGCATGTTGCATGATTTATTTTTAGTAAATTGCAGATGTTTTTGCTACAAGAATAATTTCTAATTATTTGATATTAAGATACTTCCCAATAATGTAAATACTGTATGCACAGTGTAATAGTGTCAGCCACAAATGGCTACGAAGTTATTAGTCAGTTGTCTAATATCCAAACATAAAAATCATTGCTTCTTTGTCCATTATAAATTAGGATAATAACTGCCTAGACAAAAAAAAAAATCTGTATTATGCCAGTGAAAACCAGATTTGCACTGGAGCTTATGAAAAATGTATTTTTTTATTAAGTTATATTTATTTATTTTTTAAAATTAATTTCTGGTGTAAATCTTTACAATATTGCTATTGTTAAATATTCAGCCTTTCATAAATTTTAAGCATTTAGCAAATGTTATTGAAAATAGAGATTTGGATATATTTGATTGAGATCTATGTAACTTCAGTAATGTTTTGCCAAAAAAAAAAACTCCAGCTTATTTTAAAGTTAAGCATCGATTTTGAATTTTTACTGGTGTAACATGGAAGCATTTTTTTTTGTCCAGGCATTGTATTTTTGCTAGTAAACTGGAGATGAAAGTGAATGTGAAAGAAGTAGTGTGAAATTTAGATAAATGCACAAAGTGCTTAAACTATGAACTTTCTGTAAATGATTGATGAAAAATATTCCAAACAATTTCAGTAGTGATTATTTTCAGGTGTTTTCAATCATTGCATAAAAGTTTTTGATATTTTTAAAATCTATATCTTAAAATATATTAACTGCATTAAATTTTATAGGATTAGTCCTCGAATTGAAGAAACTGAGAGGTCACTATACTGTAACTTAATTAAAATATTACCATATATAAAATAACCCAATATAATTATATCTGGTACATTTTTTTTTCTACAGTCCATCCAGCAGTACTCAGTTACATCCTGGTTAGGTTGTATGCTGTGTGTAGTTTATATATATTGTGGAGAATTAAAACATGATTATAACTAGGTTCATATGACTAATGCTAGAGATGAATTATTAGTAGTGTGGTGGATAAAGAGGTATTCATGACATCCACATTTTTAAGGAGTTACATGCAAATTGATGAATCAACTATACAAACCAGGAAAATTAGTGAAATTTCTGTTTTTTACTTTATTTCAGAATTGTAGCATAATTATATGTTTTTATAGGTGGATGCATATTAGAATACCTAAGTGCAATGTTTTTTATGTTATATATGTTATTAACATAAAAATCGAAGTTTTTTTCAAACCTTCAAATGAAGGTAATTCACAACAGTTTAATCATTTCTATTCTTCATTGTTGAAGTGAAACTTGACTGCAGTAAAAAAGATTACAAATGTTTAAGAGTTAGTGGTAAGTGGTTTGATTTTGAGAGATTACATCTATGTATGAGGCAACAGCTTCTTTGGGAAAAGTGTTGTTTTAGCCCTGTTATGCTTGGAAAATGATCAGGCTTAGAAGGCAAATATGGAGTTTGATAGCATACATGTGTTTTGAAGACATGTATTGAAAAGTAATTGGAGTTTTAAGGAAAAAAAAAAAAGAATTATAGTCCTCACTGTGGATTTTGCACTTGAGTCTAGTAATAATTTGCAAGTTAAAAAAATATAATTTGACATACATATGAAGTTAAACGTCTTCACATAGTCACCAAATTGTTCTTATGTTTATTCTCTTATTACATTAAAAGTTTAGAGTCTTGGTGTTACATCGATCTTTTAATGTCTTACATTCAAACTGAATTTTTTTATTCAAAATATTTATGATGTCACTACTTAAACATACGTAAAGTAAAAAATCTTGAAATCAATTCTTTTAGCTTTATTGCTGTATGCTTCATCTCTAAAATCTTTTGTTATATCATTAACGACCAGTAAGCAGGCAACAATTGATTGTATTCTCTGTAGCCATCAGTAAATGAACAATGTTTTGCTCATCTCAAGATTTATTATTCCACTGCTTATTAATGGATTACTGGGATATTACTTAGATGCAATATGCGATAGAATAGCATTTTCACAAAGGAAAGTTAATAGAATCCAAGAAATTGCTATGTGAGGAACACTATTTCTTGGACAGGAAACTCTTAGGGGTTAGATCATACATATGTACTTTGTTCACACAAGTACTGCTCAGAAAAAATATAACCTACTCCTCAAAATTTTTGTTTGAAATCTTTTATGCTAAGCCTTCATTTATTTGAACTATGGCTCCAAGAATTTATCACAAGACCAGTCAATAATTCTGGTACATTGAAAAATCATCACTACTACTTTCAGGTTGAGGGTTAGTCAGTAGCATACCAGGTCATGATATATCCCAATTGATTTCCCATGCTCATTCTGCTCTTGGAGAAAGAGGACTGATATCTTTGTCAAGGCTGCTATCCATTGGCTAGGGGGCATTTAGTTGTTGCCTGTGTACAGGAAAGCCATACCTTGTGCATGTAAAAGAACACACTGGATGTCCTTGACAATAGGCTACCAGCTGTCCAGCATGTCCCTTTTCCCAACCTTATTTGAGGGTTCCTGGTAACCTGCTTATTAAATCCATTTTGTACAAAACATGCACCACAGTAGAGTTTGACATTAAGGATTTTTGAAATTAATTTTCAGCTACAAACTTACTGTCATTGCCATCTGATGGTGAGTAAAGTGCATAATACAATTTGGTATAATGAGAAAATAATATAAAGTCCTTCAGAACCTGGCTGTTTGGAAGAAATGGACTTTTCCCATAAAAGGGGTGGCATACTCAGAGCTAGGAGATATGAAGTAATTATGTAGTAACTTTTAGTTAATATTGAACTCATTATTTGTAGTTTAAAAGTAAGTCTTAAGGGAGCCACTGTCTTAAAGAATTCAATTCTGTGGAGATTTAGGTATTGTTTTTCTACTTTAAAGTGATACAATTTACATCTTTAATATACAAAAATATGACTTGTATGCCATCTTGGCATCTATTTGTAAATTCTTGTTAGCAGATATCCAGATATGCCACTGCTATTGGATCATACTCCTGCTATGTATTATGTACTCTTATTAAATTTATATGCTTTGAAACTATAAAAGTATTAAACTAAATTTCAAGAAAGATTAAAATATTTTTAATATCACAAAATTTTACCCATTATTTTATTTCCTTTCATTGAAATATTCAAGGCTTATGTTTCTAAGCAATTCTGCCCCATCCTCTTCAGCTGTGATCGTTGTTTGGAGCCCCCCTCCCCCGAACACATCCGTGAATTCTAGTGCTTGTGCATCTCCCGTAACTCTTGTCTAAGACTGCCAGCCCTTTAACTGGGAACATTTGTTTATTTTCTCCAACTGCCAACATCTGATGGAAGGACCATTACTTTATATTATATACTATATAAACTTTATTTCCTTATTTTACTTTTCTCCTTATTTCTACATACAGATACTGGAAAGGAAAATGGTAATATTGCCTTGTTAAATCAATAGAGAGTCAATTTCAAAGATCCATAATTTCTACAATAATTTTTTTATAGGGAAATAGGACTAGATAAATTTAAATCTTTGTTGAAATCTATATCTCAATTTTCAACAATTTTTTTGGATATTTAATTCTTTCTCCATCATAAATAAAAAAAAAATACCCCCTCAAGCAGCTGCTTGCCACAGAGGTCTGACAGGAGCCTGTCAGTTTATATGCCATAGTAGAAGATCTGAGAGGATGGCATGCCCTCAGCAGAAAAACGACACATACATCCATGCCTTACCCGGGGGTCCCTTAGATCACTGGCCAAGCGCGCTAATCACTCGGCCACGGGACGCTAACCAACTTGAAATGGCTTAGGCTCGTTGAGGTAGTAAATAAAATGTTGCTGTTGTCAACAAGGTTGAATGGTTTGTTGAGGTTGTGAAGAGTAAGAAATAGCATTGACGGTGAAGTCAATTTAAAATCTCAACCATTTTGGGCCAGTATGGTACTGAAAGGGTTAAAGAGATTGGGAAGCGAGAATACTAAACTGCAGCAATGGTCAGGCTTAACAAACTTGTGTAAAGCTGACACTTATTGAAAGAAATATTTGTACAAAATTCTAAAACATACACTTGAAAAAAAAACAAACAAAATGGTTGTCCTGACTAATTTTCGAACCTGAGTTCAAATCCCAGTCAGGACAACCAATTTTTTTCAACTAATTATTTGAAGTGTTTCTTGTCTACAGAACATTATCCTGTGATATTTTATTATTGAATACACTTATTTTAATAAAAAATATTTATTTCACAATATCACTTTTGGGAGAGTAATCCTTAGCTGGAGGATGGTATCAGCCAAGGATTACTCTCCCATAGTGTAAACATACCCAAGCCTTTAACTGCACAATATGTAAAACAAACTCCTACCATCCAATTGTTTTTGTATTCCAAGCTGCAACACAGGAGACAACTCTCCCAACAGTGATATTGTGAAATCAATCTTTTTATTATTATTATTCTGTTCACTTGTATAGTTTTACGCTTATTTTATTAATTAAATGGTTTTAATTTATGAATTGAATTCTACAGAACCATTTCTGCAAGGCTATTGAAATAATGGCCTCACCCGTCCCCACCGGCAACCGAGACACTGGAATCGCCCTTCACAATATGTGGAAAGAAGTTCTTAACAGCTCTAATGTCACCACATAGTATCACTTCACTGAAGATGGAGTGCTGTTGGGTTGTTTTATCTTTGAGCGGCACTTTTTTGCACACCATGGGCTTATATGGCTGTCACATAGACCCCGAAGGCTCAGAGTAGGTTGCGGGAGGGACCCACTGGAACAGCTGTTGGGAGACAGGTGGTAGCCTCCCATCAAGGCCATCCAGCATGTTCTTTAACATGCACAGGGTATGGCTTTCCCACACATGGGGCCACGGCTTAATGTCTCATCCAATGGACGGCGGCCTTTCCAAGCCCATCGGTGTCCCCTACTGTCCATGGGTAGGGCTGGGAATTTTGCAGAGATAAATCTCAATGCTGACCCAGCTGGGACTCGAACCTGGGAACTACAAATTACGAGCCTGGTGCACTACCGACTAAGCCACCTCCGACTCATGGAGTGCTTGTTGTTCTGAAAAGCTTCCGAGTTTGCTCCTGAAAACTTTTTAATATGTAAATAGTTTGAAGGATAAACTTCAAAATTTTATTGCTCAGTGACAGAGAACTCTTAAGTTATTTTAATTATGATTAACATCTGTGTTATTCAATATTCAAACTTCTATAACTCTTAAGTACTGAATGGATATTGTTCAAAATCGAAATTTAGACAGTTTAATTGACATTTTATATATATCTTCAGTCATGTTTCCATAAAAATTTATTTAACCAGTTATGGAGCTTCAAATTTGATTCTCCATTGATGTAACATGAGGATGTTTCCATTTGTAACAGACTTAACCTGTAGTGTTTTTAACTCTTATTTTTCCAATTTTGAATAATCAGGAGTTTTATGGAAAAAAAGATTAGGTAAATTTATTGCTATTTAAATCTTTAGGTGCTCTTTATGAAATGCATTTAGTATTCTAATGTTTATATTTTGATAAGTGATTTACTGGGTTTTAAAATTGTCACTGATTTATGAAATGGGGTACTAAAGTAAAACATGCTGTTTTAGGCACCTATAGATCCTGTCCAGTTGCTGAAGGCTCTTGCCCCTCTTCTTTCTTCTGACGGTGGTATCAAAAGCACTGAGGAAGTTGCACGATTATCCAGGTAATATCCAGTTGCTTTTGGAATGTATTTTTATTATAAAAATGTTCACTTTTTTCACATTTGCTGTTGTCTTTTGCAGCTCCTGGGAACATTCAGGAACAAACTCTGAATCTGGAGTGGACCCTTTGTGGATGTTTCTTCCAGATCATCTAAATGATTTAAATATAAAATTAACGATTTTTCTTTTAAATACATTTAGCATATGAAAGTGCAGTTCAGAGAAGCATTTTTATGACTCCCAATTTCCCTACTCCAAGAGAAGTTTCGTAATAAATGATTTTGGTAGATTATATTAATTTGTTTAAAAAAAAATCAGGTGAGTAATATAGCAACTCTGAAGAATGCATATATATCACATCAAGCTATATTATGCCATGGAAACCTGATGGAAGATATAGTGCTGATATAATGTAGAAAAGGGCATTAGTAAAAGTAATAGTGAAAATAATATAGAATCAACATAAGCTATATTATTTGTGTATTTTCCTGGAACGTTAAGATATCATTCCTGGTCTGTGTTTCGTAAGCAGATATAAATTATTGGTTAGAAATATTAAGTTTTATGTCAAGAAGCAACCATGCAAATAAAGATTGCATACATTTATTATTCATGTAACATTTCTTCTGTAGAATATATATAATTAATACTTTATAAGATTTAGTTAAGGTATTTTACAAACCTTTGTGGTTTTCGTCGGTATTAAATTTATCAGGGATATTTGTTGGGCTGTTCATTACCTAACAATCAGCATAAAATATGCAAAATATCATAGTATATGTAAGTATGAAAGCATGAAAAATTGAGTTTGGAAAAAAAAAATACTGGCATTAATACAGATATTTCAATACATTTTATGTGTAACTTTCAAATATTGCCACCAAGTATTGATGTGGTGAAGCTTTCTTAATTGTAGATGTACATAACTGGTAATATATTATGGTTGAAATTCAACAAATAAATCTCTTGTACTAAATTTTTGAATATAGTAATATCTTTTGAATTTATACTACAATTTTATAATATATTTCATATATAGATAGGTAAATTATACTGTGATGTATAAGATTATTGTGGTTTGCATTGAACTACTTGTTGACTCGGCACCTCACTACTACTGGGTGACTCGGCAACTCCTTGTGCCATAAAACTCTAAACAACCAACATCTCAGCAACTCAAAGCTGTGCAGGTATTACCTGCAAGCTGTGGTTCTTTTTCGTTTATATGGGACATTAAGCCATTAGCCCATTTGCAGGGAAATTGTACCCTGTGTACATCAAAGAGCATGCTAGATACCTTCACAGGAGGATTCCATGTCTTCTAACAGCTGTTTAAAGAATCGGCTTTTCCAGCTCTTTGTGCCATTAGGGTTGTTGTGACCTGGCCGTTTTAGCCCATTATGTACAAAAAAAAATGCATTCACAGTGAAATGTCCAAACAACTTGTAGTATAAACCAATGAAAATTCCAGTGAGAGTGAAATATGCGTGCTTTATGAACAACTTCATGATAGTATGAATTCTCTTAGGAAAGAAGACATATGCATTGCAAATTTTAATGAAACTGGATAAAGTTGTTAGGCATGAAGATTTGGTTGTAGCTCCCTGTGTCAAGTGAGTTCAAAGTTGTAATACTTCCAAAAATTGAAAAATGCATAGTTTTTTGGTGTATAACCGAATCTGAAACATCTCTCTGTCAGTCCCTAATAAAGTTATTTGGGTTTTTGTTGTTTTGAAGCTCCTAATATGGATCTTAAAGCATGAGAGGCAGAAAATAGTTGAAATAACATAATCTTGGATATTTGAGAAAATGTTTAAAAAATTGTGTGCTAGTCATAAAAACCTTTTTGAGCACTTGTGCCAGAATCTCAACTTGAGATCATTAATTAGTGAAGTAAAACACTAAAGTGAAATGCTCCTCAGCAGAAAACAGTTGGAATTATGATTAACACAATCAAAAAAAACATGTATGTATGTTTTATTTCATTTGTATAATATAGCTAGATCTTAAACATTATTTTTGCTTAAAATGAATATAAGATGTCCTAAGAACCTTGCAGAGTTTTACTCCATTTTTCTTGGTTTCCTTTGATAGTTCATTCAAAATTGATGACAAAAATTAAAGCCAAGCATTTTTGGTAATAGCTAGAATTCAAACCAAAATAAACCGATACTAAAGCTCCTATTTAATCACAGAACAGAAAGTGAAACCAAAAAATTAAAGCTGTTACTGATTCAGAATTGAAAGGAATAGCTAGCAAAACTACCATTTTACTAAGGCCATGATAAAGTGAAATCATTTGAAAGAGAATGAGGACAAAATATTTAACTGTTAGCAAATTTTTGTTCATGTATAGTGATATCGATATATGGTAAAAAAAAAAAAGCTCATTGCAATTCTAAAAAAATAAACTTTTTTTAACCAATGATAAATGTACATAATTAACATCCTCTATTTTTATTCGACTCTGTGGAAATTTAGAAAATGGAAAACTTCGTTTCTTTGAAATACCAGCGTACCATATTTGCCAGAGGAAATTCCTCACAGAATCATCTCTGTTGTGTATTACACAGACAGGCTTCTGCCAAACCTCTGTGGCAAGCAGCTGCTTAATTCTTATTTTATTTTTAATCATAAATCCGACTGATATTTGATTGAAGTGCATTCCACTTACTGTCAATAATTAATGATCTCATTGCAGCCTTAATTTGTTTCACTTATGCTGCCCCACTTATAAATGTAATGGAGAATGGCTCTTACAGAAAAGTAAATTTAACGATTTGAAAATTCATTTTTTCTACCCTAACTTTTTCCATTGGAAGGATCACATAAAAAAAAGTCTCACTTTATTTCTACAACCCTCATTCTGCCTCCAATGAGAAAGGTGAAATGGTGGACTTAGAAAGGCCACTATCTATTGGATGGGAGGTTAAGCCATGACTCTGTATTAAACAATATTGTATGGTCCATATCCTGTGCACATTAAACAATATTGTATGTTCTTGACATCTCCATGTCTCCCAACATGTGTTCAATGGATCCCCTTCTCCCAACTATCTCTGATCCCTTGTGACCTGGTCATTTAGCCCTTTCGTGTACAAAAAAGTTTTGCTCAGATGCGAAACAACCCAAACAAATTTACCAGAGGATTGAAAAATCCGACATGTTTCCCATTTTTTGACTTGCTGCCAAGTACCACTGGCCATTCCCTAAAATATACAAAAATGGGATCTTTCAAAAAAAAATTTTTTTTGAGTGTTTGATTAGGCTTACAATGGAGTAGGAATGATGAGCAGCTTTAAAACTAATGCAATGGAAGATGGCTAGATGATTAATGCTTCTGCTTTTTTTTTAGTAGGGCACTGGGAAGCCCCTGAATTTATGGAAAGTATTTGGTAGATCCCAGACATCAGGTTAAACAGGAGTTGGCATTGAAAATTTTAAGTATTTGTAGAAAGGGGAAAAATATGTTACTTTGAATTCAGAGTTTATAACCTTGTTATCCTAGTGAAAGCCTGTTATAGTAATGAAATCTAAGCCTTTGTAAACAAGATTATAAAATACTTGATGTTTTTGACACCATGTTTATGGAACATTTTGAGTAATTTTATGGAGCATTTTGGGTTTATGTGAATAGTAGAGTTGGACAAAGTGCCAACAATCAGTTTGAAGTACAAATTTGTATATGGAAAGATTATATTGATATGACAATTTTTCTCACATGCAGGGCTATGGATTAATGCACTATTTTTCAAAAATTTCTGACTTGCATATCTCCTATATATTTTTCAACATTTTGATGATTTTTACTGATCTCATAAGGAAAAGATATGAAAGACATTTATATTCCTAAAATCTAAAAAAAAAATTGTTTGTTAGATAGTCAGATTTGACCATTATTAGAATTGGACTATAATGTGACAAATGGAGCATTTGTTGCTCAGAATAGACATGTATAGATAAAAAATGGTCCAACTAGTTTGCAACCAAAGTCAGCATCCGCACAAGTAAAGTTTTTTTCTGACAGAAATAGACTGTGGCATTCTCACAGTTTAATGGTGTTAATAACAGTAGGTTATACTTATTATGTTAAAGATGATAGAAATTTTATATATGTATATTGCTGTATATTTGTTGTGTGTTTGTTTTAAACGATATTTTATATGCTCTAATTATGTGTCCTGGTGGCAAGTGGTTAGCATGCTTGGCTACTGATCAAAGGGGCCTGGGTTCAATCTACTGGTAAGACCTGGATATTTGTTGTTTTTCTGCTGAGATCTCATCTCCTTCACAGACATTATCTATGGTGTATAAACTGACTCCTGTCAGACCTGTGTAAGCAGCTGCTTGAGTTTTTTTTATATTTATAATATCTGAACTACTATATTGAATCACAGTATTGATAGCACATTCAGCAACATGACTTATAATAGGGCTTTTCAATAACATAGGCTTATATTCATAAATTTAATCCTTGATCTGCCTATTTGTACATTTCTCTTCTCCTTGAGAAAGGATTAACAATACATCTTCAAAATCGTGCCATTAATCAAATTTGTCTTAAAGCAAGGGGAACTGGCTCAGTCAGTAATGCCCTCAAACTCTGTAGTTCTCAGGCCCAACTGTGCCAGTGTCGAAATTTGTTACCACCCTGCCCTCAATGAGAAAGGAGATACTGATGAGCTTGGAAGGCCACCATCCATCATATGGGACATTTGTGCAGGAGAGCCATACACTGTGCACGTTAAAGAACACTGGATGGCCTTGACAGGAGGCTTCCATCTATCTCCTAACAGCTGTTCATTGGTTGCTGCTAAGAAAAAGTATGACAATGTGCATCACATCTTCATCCAATTAAACTATTGACCATTTTGTTCCTGCTTTAATTTCCCAATGTGTGTAGAAATTGCAAGTAATTAAACCAAGACTGTGTGGATAGAAAGTCGTAATATTTTCTGCTGCATTATAAATCATGGTCTTTGTGAAGAAATTTAAAAACATATCTGTGTAAAAGAAACCTAAATTATTAACAAAGCGTGCCACTGTTGGCACATGTTCACATATCCAATCTTCGGTTATTTGCTGTCTTCAGAGAATTATTTATCTATCTCAATGATGTGGTGTGTTGGCACATATTCACATATCCAATCTTCGGTTATTTGCTATCTTCAGAGAATTATTTATCTATCTCAATGATGTGGTGTGGCTGCAGCTGGGAATGCTTAAAACACCATGTAATACAATGCTCACTGCCAAACATATTAAGTACCACGAATGGTGCAGCCTTTTTCCAAATCAGTATTTCAGTTTAGAATTTTAATCCCACAGTTAATAGCGTAGGTTTCACAAAACACTACTTTTCTCAAGTTTTGCATGAAGACTCTGTTGTTTGGTTTGTCATAGAGCTGACACTGATAATGTGAATTTTCTTAAATGGGTTGTAAAAATCCTCTTTGTGTGTTTTATCCTGTTTTATGTCAAAGTGCGTGTTCCTTGACACAAACTAATGCTTCTGTCAATATGCACGAGAATTAAATGGAATGAGAACTGTGATTCATTGTTTTTGTGCCCTGCCACTTCCACAATGAAATTCCTAAGTGAGTTGGCTCCTTAACCCCTAGCTATTCACTTATTGTGGAGTGATGCACCTTGGCTGTCTGACAATCAGCAGACTGAAAAATGTCATTGTCTATGGTTGACATTTTAAGTTCATTCTTGTTCTTCGAATGTTTGTGTTCATCCAACGCCCTGGTATGGTAAAGACCTTCAGTGACTCAATTCAAAATCTTAACGACCTCTTGCAGGTTGGCAAACATGTCTACCCACCTAGGAATGAGACAGAAACTTCCAGACATCAACAGCCTTGAAAAGTTCATTACTGCAAAATGGTTCACTTTCAGGAGGGTGGGCAAACCTGTTCTCTAAAGGATCCATAACGAAAAAATTTCCTTCATATCAGAAAGAGCAGAAAAAATAGTGGTAATAAAAGTACTTACAACCTAGCTTTGAAACTGAAAATCCATAATTTCGTTATTAAAAACTTTGTTATAAATGTGTTTGACTGTTTTAACACCCATATTCCATATCACATTCACTTCTCTTTTACTTTATACCATGTTGCAGCAATCCTTCTCCAATTTTTCCAGTTTTCTTGTTCTTCTCTGGTTTAAATTTAAACATTTCTAGAATTATTTTTATCATTCGTTATACGATTTCCCAAAACACAAGTCTCCAAGAGGTTGAAATTGCAGATGAAATGCTTAGAGCTTGTAATAATTCTTTTGTCGGAAGGCTGACAGTAATGCTGAAGTTTTATGTTAGTTCCTAAGGGTTTTACTAGAGGCATTATAATCCCTATTTTTCAAGAAAGACGGCCAGTCTACTCTCTGTTCCAGCTAAAGTTCTGTTTATTATTATTCATAAAAATAATTCAAAATGTGCTTGATGGACAACTATGGGATGAACAGTGTGAGTTCAAAGTGTTTGTGTGTGTGTGTGTGTGGGGGGGGGGTTTGTGCACAGACCAAATTTTTGTGCTTAAATAAATTCTTTAGAAATAGTTCCTATGATGTTTAGGAAAGGAAGCAGAAGAAAATTCAAAATGGTTTAGAAAAAGGAAAAACAAAATGGGAAAATGGTCCTTTCTGATCAACTGGTTGCCCCCCCCCCCCCATCTAGTTTAAAAACCTATTGGGGTTGGTAGTGTGCCAGGCTTGTAATCTGCTGTTTCCAGGTTCAAGCTCCACCTGGGCCAACATTGAGATTTATCTCTGCCAAAATCAGAAAGAGAACACAAATGGGATTGGAAAAGCCATCATCTGTTTGATGGGACATTAAACCGTGATCACAATTGAAAGACCTTGCTCAGAAAATAATTAAAAGTTCTATCATTGAGCAATAAATAAGTTTTTTTTTTAAACTTACCCTTCAAACCATTTTTGCATATTAAAAGTATTCAGGAGGAAACAAAAGCTTTTCATAGTAAGGCAGTACACTGTCTTCAGTGAACTGACACTATGTGGTAATATTGGGATTTAAACTTTGTTTCATTGTGAAGTGGGATTCCAATGTCTTGGCTGCAGGGGGTGGTGGAAGCCGAGGTCATTTTCTTAATAGCCTTGCAGATGGTGGGTTCTTAGTGGATGGCATGCGTAATCATTCACTTTAGTCTAAAGGTAGAGATTTATCTATCCTAAACTCACAGCTCAAAAAAGCCTAACACACACACACCAAAAAAAAAAAGGAAAAGTTTTACACTAACCTTTATCGCTTTATTTAATAATGAGTCATGTAAAGAAATGGCCTGGCAGCAAAATATCTAATAAGATTAGCAGTAGTGAAATGTCCACGATAGAATTGTCTAGCAATCCTGGAAAATAATGTTGATGAGATTAATTATTTCATTAGAGCTGTTGACGAAACTAGGAATAAAAACCATAAGTAGTGATAGTCTAGGTAGCCTAAAACTGTCTAAGTGATATTAGGTGGGAAATATGTTGGGATGTTTGTGATTTATGTTTATCTTAGTTATTCCCGAAACTGGTGATTTAGAAATATAACGAACAGGGTTTTTTTTGCAATATCAGAATAGGTGAATCACTGATAGAGACCATTATAACATATGACTATAACAGTGTGTTCAAATATCAAACTTCCATTTGCCCAACCTAATATTAGAATTCTAATGTTTTAGACAATAATCAGTACTTTTAAATTCACTGTTTTTAGTTGTTTTTGGAGATAAATGCATTCAATAGCTGTAAAATATTTTATGTTGCAGTTTTCGTGTAAATGAATACAAAAATTTGGAATCTTATGAATAAGGCAAATATTATTGGTAACATTAATAATTTTTTTCTGAGGTGAAATATTAATGCCTATAACAATATAGGCACCTTTTGAAGCTTATTATATTTTACTACTGAGTATGTTGTAGAAATTGTTATGTACCTTTTTAAAAAAAGTTCAGAGAAATAAGTGCAAACTTTTAATGTGTAAAAGCAAATTATAATGTGGGATTGCGACTGTTTATGGGATCAGATGTTGGAATAGGTATTATTTCCATAATGAAAGTCGCAGCCTCTTCAATCGTAAATTAGGATTTTTAAGTTGGCAGCAAAAGTGGTTTATCATGAGTAAAAAAAAACTCATTCTTCTAGTAATTAAACAGAAAAATGAAGTAAGGTAAGAAAATTAATTTTCAAATATTTTTTTTTACAAGATTTGATTGCCAAATAACTTATTAGAAAGTTTTTTTAATGGAATATATGCGATAAAATTTTGTTTTAACTTATGGATTTTAAATTGATTATGCAGGTACAATTTTGATAAACCTGAAAATATTTTAGGAGTACTGTTATACGTTATTTAGTTACGTTTAGCATGGGAAGGAGTTGATTACGTTGGAAAAGTTCGAGAGAAATAGTAACTGATATTTTTGATGGAAAGCCCTTGATGAGCAACTACCCTTGGTGTTTTGGTCATTTGAGATATTAGTGAGTAGTGGAAAGCCTTTGCATACAAGATATCAGTATCTTAGCTTTCTTTCAAGAGGTAGGGCAGCATACATGCAGATTACTCAATACTGACCAGACGTCTTTATACTCTGCTACTTGTTTTTGGAGCGAAGCGTTATAAGTAAAGCTTATTACTTGAAGAATGACAATTAATGTGCAAAGAAGAAAGGAGAGCAGCAAGGTAAACGATTATTTTCATCATTTCAAGTGAATATTTTAGTATCAGCTAGAGGAAGTTTGCTTCCCTGAACAAGTTTGTTGAACAGCAATCTTATTAAGTTTACAGTTGGTTTTAAACTTTTGCATATGTAAGTTTCATGTATTTTATTATGTATGTCCTCTTGACAAAATATTTAAATATAATGGCTATTCATTACCATGCCTTCTGATCAAAATATTTCAATACTGTAACTACTTCTAACATATTTATGATGTAAATATTATACAGTTAAATTACGACTAATTTGCAAGTTCCAAAGAAATTTACTTTTGTAGCATTTTGTATGTAAAATTGTGAGGGAAATCTACCAAATTTTACTTTATTACACTCTTTGATTATTCACCATGATTAGATTTCGGTAACCATTTATTGCATTGTACATAAAACAGGTTGGGGTTTATTTAAATAATCGTTATAGCGTGCTAGGGGGAAAAAAACATGCTGTATCATCCAATTCATGATCTTGTCATAGCTCAGTTCATACAGGTAAGGTAATACCGATTCTCTTAAAATTATATGGAGTTTGAATAATGTTGTTAGATTTTTGTCTTCCTAGTGTAGGGATCCTGATGCTCTTGTCCTATTAAATTCCGATTTAGTACAACAAATTGGCTTTTGAAATTCCATGGAAATTCATTTGCTTTGGATATTAGTTTTTTGCTGCACTTGCTTAAGTTTAGTAGCTTGTTCGACGGTTTTGTTGCTTTTGCATTCCCCTGGGAAATTAGATGAGTACTTTTTAACAGTAATGGTTCTTTGCAGACTTTAGTGCGGTTTTAATTTGATAGAAATATATTTTTAAAAAAAGTCTCCAAAAAATAGAGAGCCTTTCGATTCTTTTTTTTTCATTTGCAACAGTATGTTATTATGATAGAGAATAACCCTAGAAACTAATACTAGCTTGTATTAACTTATCAGTATCAGCAAATTAGTTTTTTTATCATCTCGGTTAGAAGAAAATAGAGAATGCTTTCACTATGTCTTCTGTCTGGTTCTAGACATCCAACTTTTCTGTTTTTTGACCTCCAACAGCAAAAAAATTTGAAAATTACTGAATTTTAAATTAATGTTACAAATGATGTATTTAAGGTACAATTCGAAAATTTCGGTGTACTAGGGTGTCAAGAGATAGGGACGCACCCAGAAGGAACGCGGTGTTCGACCCCATCCCCCCCCCCCTCCTCCTCCCAAAAAAGATAGTTATACGAAATCTCAAACTTGTCTACCTCTTTTGAAATCAAAACAGGTGTCTGTATAATTTTTAGACTTATAGTATATGTCCGACACTAAAATAGATTTAAAAAGCAGCTGTAAAATTTTATTCTAGTTAGAATATCGTTTAACCTTTCGTTGGGGGGGGGGGGGGGGGGATATTTTAGTAATTCGGAAACCTACTATGTCCCTTCACCCTGTAGCATTGTTAACCAAAACTCCCCAGCCTGCCCACGGTCAGTATGGGGACACCGGCGGACTTGGAAAGAACGTCGGATGGGACGTTAAGCATTGGATCTGTGTGCGGGAGAGTCATACCCTGTGCACGTTAAAGAACACACTGTGAATGGCCTTGACAGGAGGCTACCATCTGTCTCCAAACAGCTGTTTCAGTGGGTCCTCTTTCCCAATCGTCTCTGAGCCTTTGGGGTCCTTGTGACCTGGTCATTTAGCCCATTGTGTGAAAAAAGTGTCGCTCAGAGGTAAAACAACCCAACCTGCCCTCTGTCAGTAGGGGACATTGGTGAGCTTGGAAAAGCTGCCATCCACCAGATGGGACATAAAGATGTGGTTTTGTCATTCTAGCAAGGTTCTGTTTGACATAATCGTCTGCCTAATCGAAATTAGAAATTTTTAAATCTCTAGACCAGTGGAACCCAAAATCTCCCCCATGCTGTAAATTCCACATAGCATAATCAATAACCAGAAGAGAAAGGGAAACAAAATGCACCCTTATCTAACTCCACTAGCAATGCTAAACTAATTGCTACAAGCCTTAGCAATTCTCACATGCGACTCGGTGTTATTATAAATAACTTTCATTATCCTAAATAACTTATCAGTTATTCCATATGATCTAACGATCAGCCACAAATTATGTCGATCAACAGAATCAAAAGCCTTTTTGAAATCTATATAAAGTTAGTTACCACAGGTTACTGAAACTCTAAACATTTCTCAAGAATCTGCCTGAGTGAAAATAGCTGATCTACACATTCCTTACCAATTCTGAATCCACATTGATCATCACTCAATTGCCCCTCAACCAGATTCTTAATTCTATTAAGCACAATCGTGCAAAAAACTGTACCTGGAACAGAAAGTAGGTTTATACTCCTATAATTATCCCAAGGACTGCGATCACCGTTTTTTAAAAAAAGGGATAATAAAAGCTCTGGGTAATATCCAAATAAAATCCTTTGTAACAACACAATCATAAAAGATTTTCTGTTAGCCACGTATTACTATCCCTTGGTTTTTCACCATTTCAAGCGTCCAAAGATATATTTGACTCTCGCTTGTTTTAGTTGTGCTTTTTTTTTTAGCAAATTTGTTTTGCCCTTTGGGTGAGGTTTATGTATTTTAACATTTGTTATTGCCAATCAAGGCACTGTTTTAGACTTCGAGATATAAGACCTACGCTTGGAGCTCATAAAATTAATCAAAGATATCAGACGTCAGCCACGTGACAATAGAAAAATAATAGTTGGAATTAATAGTGAAATGTACCAGATTTAAACATTTCACTATTAATTTCTTTTAACTCTGGGTATTTATGTAATTTTATGTATAATGGAAGAAAAATATACTCTATTTAAAATTAACCTCTCATATTCATTTATCCGATGAAAAATGATACGATTCATATTTTGAGAATCTTGGTATCGAGTTACTTATCGTGTGCGCAGTACAGCAATTTACAACTTTAAAAGTGAACATGATTATCCACATAATGGAAAGAAGCATGGATTATACAAAACAGCATCCAATCCGAAAAACAATTTTACGTTGGGCAGTGCCCGGTATTTTGTAATTTAAAATGCAGCAAATGCTTCTTATTAGCGTTTTAAAACTCAGAATCGGGCATTTGTAAATAAAAATGGGAAAAGCTAGTTATATACTGCCCTACAAAAATATTAGAATTTCTATGTATTGTCAAGGGGAAGCTGACTTCACAGTTCTATACTAAATTACTAAACTTTTTATGGGAAAATGTGAGGAAAGACAAGGATGTTAATCAGATCTGTCTAAATCTTGATTCCATATTTTGTCATAGCTGGCGTGTGATATAAATACTAATTGCTCATGACTTGCATTTACCTCCTTAAACAGCTGTCCAGTGGGTCTCCTTCCCTAATCTTCTCTGAGCCCTTGGGGTTCCTTATGACTTGGCCATTTAGCCCATTGTGTGGAAAAAGTGCTGCTTAGACATAACCCATCCCAATAAGAAAGGATATACGTAACCTCAGAAAGTAGTATTGCTAGATGGCTTGCGTGATAAAGGGATACATCTGAATTACAACACATGGAAATGTGCTTGGCTGGCATTAGGTTGCCTGTCCGGGATTATGAAAAATTTACAAAATAATCATAGGAGCTGTAGTACATTCTGTGACAATGAAATTGGATCACCCGAAGGAATGACGGATCTGCATTCAAATTAGCATGCGAGTGTGGGGTAGTGATTACTTTTCCATGGCAAACATGTATATGTGGTAGGACAAAAGCTGAGCTGCTAAGTCAAATTGTTGAAACGTTGTAGTTGAAACGTTTGTAGTAAAAGGTGGGGGCGTTTGGTATGTATAGCATTTTTTATTTCAATAGATTCACTTGAGATATATATAACACAGGAGGGGGGGGGGTAACAGCTATCATTTTTGAAATTTTTCATTTAATATATAACTTTGAGTTTAATTTTTGAAATTTTTAGGAAAATTTAAAAGAATTGGTGCACATCTGTTTTAAAGATTTTCGCCCATTTTTTTTTTGCTTCTTGATAATAGTATGCAATACTCATCTTTACGAGGGCCGTTCAAAAAGTTCTTGACATACATCTACAGAACAAAACTCATTGCACTTACCTCACAAAACTTTTATTGCCCTTCAAAGTACTCCCCTCCAGCATCTATGCAAAGTTGCAGACGTCTACGTCAATTCTGGAACGCTTGATGGTACTCCTGTTGGGGAATACTCTGCAATTATGAATGAACGCATTTTGCAAGGTCTTGGCACCTTGAAAAAAATCTTTCCAGAAAGTTCCTTTATGATTTTGGAAACAACCAAAAATCGTATTATGCAAGATCGGATGAATATGAAGGATGTAGTAGCTGTTTAATTTATTTCTTCTTCAGATAGGCCGTAATTTGCACTGTTTTGCGGGCGAGCATTGTCAAAAAAAAAAACTCTTCTCACGCTTGTTGTTGAACGTTTCTCCTTAACCGTTTTGGGCAGAACAGTGTAAAGTGTCCACGGCTACCACTCCCTGGGAATAAAATTTCTTTTTAAACATCTTCTTTGATCGAAAGATTTGTTAGAGGTTTTGGAGATGTGGTTCATTTTCCGCAATCCAAACATGGTTGTCGATGTTTCTGGGAGTTGTAATAAACCATGTGTCATCAACTGTGACAATGTTAACCATTTGAGATGGCCCCAAATTATATCGCCAACATCTCCTTGCACGAGTCGACTCTAGCCCCTTTTTGCTGCTCTATCAGTTTGTGGGTACTCATTTGGCACAGATCTTGTGGAACTGTAAATGTTGATGAATAATTGTTTCAACACTGCCAATCGATACACTGACATCTAAACTTACTACTTGAACAGTGATATGTGGGTTTTTCTAATGCGTTCATGAACAGCAAGTGGGGGCGGGGTAGCGCGCCAGACTCGAAATATGCAGTTCTTAGGTTCGAGCCCTAGCTGGGCCAGCGTTTAGATTTATCTCCGTAAACCTTCCCGCCATGCCCTCGGTCAGTAGGGGACGCCGGTGGGCTTGGAAATACCGCGGTCCATCGGTAATGTGTACAGGAGAGCCTATCCTGTAAATTTGTCTCCTAACAGCTGTTCAGTGGGCTCCTCCCAACCTTTTTGGGTCCTTGTAGCCTGGTCATTTAGTCCATGGTGTGCAAAAAAAGTACTGCTCAGAGGTAAAACAACACGAACAGCAGCGATGGTTCTCTCATTCCCGGCCTGCTTCGGTCTTCCTGCATGAGTGAGGTCTTCGAAGCTCTGCCGTCCTTTGAATTTGCGCATCCATCCCATAACAGTGCCATAGGAACAGGCATGATCCCCATATACCTATGATAAATCAGTATGATTTGTTTTCCGCCGAGCTGCATCCTAGTGAAAATGTAAAATCTTTCCCTTCTTTAGTAAGCCCAGATTTCGCAGACCGAACTTCACGCGCCGCCACCAAAGAGAGAAATGATGATACGGACTTGGTTTTAACACTTAATGACAGGTTTAGACATGCTTTCAAATAAGCCGTAGCTCGTTAACTTCAGAGGAACGAGTGCAAATTTTCAGATACGTGTCAAGAACTTTGTGAACACTTGCGTATAAGCTTTAATTTAGAGTCGTATCCGGCCTTTGGTAAAAAAAATCGCATGCGCCATTTTAAAATGAAAATATTTACTTCAAAATTATAATTTTTTTATAGAAAAACTTAGAGAGAGTAATGTATATTAAAGATTACCATTTTATGATTTTCCCCTTACCCGCATGGGGGTGGGGAAACTTTTTTTTTCTCACCAATGGTGAAAAAAATTGAAAATTTAAACGAATATTTCCAAGAATCAATTTTGGCTGGAAATTTGACATTTTGGTGATGGAGTTTGATGATCAAAAGGTTTAGATTGACAGCAAAGATTAGCCTTGGGAGGGGACGCAACTCTTTAAAATATAAATGAAAAGAAAAATGGAGTTGAATAGGTGACAACGAATTTAATTTTCATTTGTTAGAGGGTGCTAAATCCAGAAAATTTACAACTTGAACTTATTTTGCTGACGATATATTTATGCCAGAATGCTGTTTAATATAATAATACTAAAAAAAAATATTTTGTATTATGTAAACAGCTTAATAAAAAATGCAATATCATTTTAAACGAAATGGCTTTGGTACTATTTTACATTTTTCGTTCTTAAAATTGGTTTATTTTTCTAGTGTCAATGAAATATACACTATAACAATATTATTCAAACTTTTCGAATATTTATATGTTGATTAAAATTATTGTAGATTTTATAATGATGTTAAACTTGCAACTTTTGCAAATGCATCCGATCGATATTTACGAATAAAAGATGTCAGTGTAGTGGTTTTATCAATGACTAATGATTAAGTGAAAAAATATACTCTAATAAAGAAATTAGAATGTATTTAAAAAAATATACTAAATATTCAGATAAAATTTACTAAAAGCATTTTTGGAACTTTTCTGAGTTAATTTTGCGATTTTACACACAGTTATAATCCGTTATGGGAAGACTCCGTTTCACTACCCAGAAACTCCCTTCTTCAATTTCACTCCGTAAACTCGTTTCGCCATCTACAAGATCGAAATTTTCGGAATTTAGTTTTTCATTCAATACTGGAGTAATTTTTTTAACTTTTGCTTTGTCTGCAAAATGATCTCTTGCTTCACATAAAATAAGTTCTTTTAGCTCGTTTTTAAAAAAAAGCTAATATTTTCACCTTGTCTGTAGACATCGAACTTTTGTGTTTTTAAATGTAAATTGAAATTTTTTGCGGTTGGTTAGGTATTGATGAAATGTGATTTGAACTTTCAGAATCATCGTATAGTTAAATAGCGCCCTCTAACAGAAGAAAAATTTCAAATGTTAGATATTTGAAATTCTGGTTGTGAAATATTAAAACAAAATTCATTATATTCACGACAGTGATTTTCACCTTTACTCCAGAGGGGATGGTGGGAAAACGCAATTCTTTATATTTTAAGCGAAAAATTTTTGTTTTTACAGATCAAAATTCTTTTTGGCTTGGATAGGTATTGATAAACTTTTATGATTCGCACTTGTAGAATCTTCCCAAAGCTTCAGTTGCGCCTTCTGAGCGTGGAAAGTTCTGAAAATTAAAAAATTTCAAACGACTACTGCAAGCGATCTAGTTGGTCGTTAAGTTCGATATTTTAGTGGTGAAGTGTGATGACCAATGGCCTTGGAAAGGCCGCCGTCTGTTGGAGCATTAAGCCGTAGCCATTTATGCGATTGAACCGTACCCTGTGCACATTAAAGAACACGCTGGATGGCCTTGACGGGGAGTTTCCATCTGTATGTAGCCCACAGCTGTCCAGTCGATTCCCTCCCCCAACCTTCTCTGAGCCTTGGGGGTCCTTGTGATCTGGCCACTTAGTCTATTGTGTGCAAAGAAATGCCGCTCAGAGGGTAAAACACCCAACCTCCCTTCACTCTCCGGGTGGGTGGGAAAACGCAACTTTTTGTTTTGAGCGATTAATGGAAAATTCTCCGAGTTGAATGGGTACTACAGAAATATGATGATTGGTTCCCATTCTTTTGAAAGCGAAGGACCCCTGGATGGTGTCCGCAGTATTTTAACCGCTTAACTGCCTCAAAAGTGAATTTCTTGTGGACTCCCTCAGATACTATATATTTATGCCATATATTAGAATTCTGGTTAAAGAATGTGTATTGAAGAACAGAACAAATCATTGTTACGTTATAATTATATTTTAATTGGTTAAAATTCGACCGGTGAGAGATTTAGATTATGCAGATTTGGCTGTTGATGAGAATGGTAATAGAGTAGGTTTGGTGATAAGCAGAAAAAATTTTGTGGTTAGGAGGTGCTAGTTCACTGATTTCCCAGGGGTATGTAGTGTTTTAAATAAAAAAAAATAACGGAGAAAAAACTAAAGTGATGAAAATTTGTGAGGCAGATGGTGCTTCAGTTGCTTTGAATGTCTGCACTCTTGAGCAAGTGTCTCAGTTTAATTATCTTGGGAACTATGTAACAGATATTGGTGATGTGCTGCATGGGATAAATAGAAGAATATGGATTATCGCTGCGATTTTTAAGAATCTATGGAGAGTGGGAAAATAGGCGTGTTCACCTAAACACTAAGGTATGGCACTAAAACATGAACCCTCTGTAAGCAGGATAATAGGAAACTTGATTCTAGATCCTTATTCAGTATCTTGGGCATTAAGTGGTTTAACTTTGTAAGTAATGACGAGGGTAGGTTGGGGTGGCTCAGTCGGTAGCGCGCCAGACTCGTAATCTGTAGTTCCCAGGTTCGAGTCCCAGCTGGGTCAGCGTTGAGATTTATCTCCGCAAAATTCCCCGCCCTGCCCACGGTCAGTAGGGGACACCGATGGGCTTGGAAAGGCCGCCGTCCGTCGAATGGGACGTTAAGCCGTGACCCCGTGTGCGGGAGAGCCATACCCTGTGCAATTTAAAGAACGCTGGATGGCCTTGACGGGAGGCTACCATCTGTCTCCCAACAGCTGTTCCAGTGGGTCCTCTCCCCCAACCTTCTCTGAGCCTTCGGGGTCCATGTGACCTGGCCATTTAGCCCATAGTGTGCAAAAAAGTGCCGCTTAGAGGTAAAACAACCCAACCCAGTACTGATTTTATGGTCTAATAGTGTTTCGTACCTTATTAAGGGAATATGGAGTAAATGAAGGTGCTGAAACTCTTGCATCTGTACAATTTTATGCTCCCTCTCTTTGAAAAAAAAAATTGCATTCCATTAAGCCTAGTATGTTGAGGTTTTTTTTTTTGTAATTTATTCAAATGTATTTATTTAAATTTTTATTTATATCTAATTTATTAACTTTACAATATGATCTTAACTCGAATTACTGTAATCTGCTTTTATAATATTAGTGTATATAAGAATTTTCGATGTTTTTCTGAAACCTTATGCAGGGTGTTTCAAAAAGGACTCAATCCTAAATATAAGAGAGTAGAACTTACCCGAATGTACATTTTATGCCATAATATTAGTCAGTTGGCATTACTGTACTAAAGGTTAACAGCCTTTAGCAGTTGAAATGACTTGTCACGAGCTAGTCTCACTCAAGCATTCATTCCTTCGTGTTGTGTCAGCTATGTCATTTTCCAAAAACGAACGTGTATTTATTGTTGAGACATGCGTACAAATCTTACAAACGTCTGAGAGAGGAGTTTGAGTTGAAGTTTCCTCAGTCTGTGGTTCGAGTCCCAGCTGGGTCAGCGTTGAGATTTATCTCCGCAAAATTCCCCGCCCTGCCCACGGTCAGTAGGGGACACCGATGGGCTTGGAAAGACCGCCGTCCGTCGGATGGGACGTTAAGCCATTGCCCCGTGTGCGGGAGAGCCATACCCTGTGCACGTTAAAGAACACGCTGGATGGCCTTGACGGGAGGCTACCATCTGTCTCCCAACAGCTGTTCCAGTGAGTCTCCTCCCCCAACCTTCTCTGAGCCTTCGGGGTCCATGGTGTGCAAAAAAGTGCCGCTCAGAGGTAAAACAACCCAACCCAATCCTCAGTCTGCAGTTCCCAACAAGTTGACAATATCACGTTTGATTGATGAATTTTGTGACACTGGGTCTGTACAGGATCGAAAGAGCCCAGGCCAGCCATCACTGTTAACTGCCGAAGTTCTTGATGATGTGTCTCATCGTTTAACTCGCTCACCCAGAAAATCTCTTAGAAAGTTATCTTCACAGGTTGGACTGTCACCAGCTACTGTTTTCAGGGCTATAAAGAAGTAAAAATTTCATGCCTACCGCATTGGTGTCGTTCATCAACTGAAAGAACCAGACCATGAAAAACATTTACGGTACTGTCGTTGGTTTCGTTCTTTAGTTGATAAAAATGGAATTGAGGTATTGGACCATGTTGATTTCAGTGACGAGGCTTGGTTTTACTTGGATAGGTGCGTGAACAGTCAAAACAGTCGAATATGGAGCAGTGAAAATCCTCACACTTTTTACGAACGACCATTACAAGCACGGAAAATTGGTGTGCAATTTCCCGTCGTCGTGTGATAGAACCTTTATTTTTTCGACTCAACTGTAACTGGTGAAGTTTATGGTGACCTCATCCAACAGTTTATTTCACTCTTGGATGCGAATGAACGAGAATGTTGGTTTCAACAAGATGGCGCGACCGCCCATACTGCAAATGTCACAATGGTTGCAGGAATTTTTTGGTGATCATTAGATTTCAAAAAATTTGTGGCCCCCAAGATCCCCAGATCTTAATCCTCCAGATTTTTTCCTTTGGGGATATCTCAAATGTATAGTGTTTCCAAACAATCTTCATACACTTGAAGGCTAACATTGAAAGAGAGATTTTAAACATAAGAAAACAAACATTACGAAAGGTAGCTGCAAATGTCATGAAACGGGTACGAACCTGCATCCAGGTTGTAGGAAATCACTTTCAACATCTGTTGTAAAGATAGAGATAATTTATGTCTTTTGTCAAGTTTAAATATAAAAATACAATAGAGGGTTGCGTCCTTTTTGAAACACCCTGTACCTTGTTTTATAAACACAATGTTACTCATATGAAAAATAATACTTTAAATTGCGCATATTTTCATGCATAACATGCAAAGAACTTATTAAACTTCAATAGTAGGGATATTTGAGTATCTGTGTAACTAGACAAGTCCAAAGTTAGATGAAAAAAATTATTCCATTCCCTTTAAAACAAATCTTTTTAGCAGTGCCTTGCCATGGTATCGGGGAACAAAGTCTCCCCCCCCACATCCAATATCTCTAATAATTTTATTTTGTATAAAAGCGTATGTAATTAAAATTACCCGTACTTCTAAATTCTTATTTTGAATTATTACAAGAAAAAAAGTTAATATAAATATGAGTACCGGTCTATTATATCTTTCCTTAACTTATTCTACATCTGCAACACTGCTGCTAAAGTCACTAAACTGGTATTGTTTAGAAACCTTCTGGAAAGCAAGCAGCTCCCGAAATGCCAATATATTAAACGCACTTTTTAACACCAAGCCCTAAAAACTTGCTTCATCACTAAATGTATGCAGCAAAAACATTTGAAATTTAAAAGTACTTCGTTTGCTATAGTTAAATAAATATTTAAATATTTTTTAATTATATTCCAACGTAACAAGTATTTACACCCGTTACTTCGATACTAGTAATGAGAGTATAATTCATTTGTGGGGACCCTGGGACACGCCAACATTGCACTCCCCCGGCACGGCACTGCTTTCCAGTATTTTTGTTGTTAAAAATCCTTAAAATGTTGTTAAAATTAATTCGCTCACCATATAGAAGTAAGCCAGTCAACAAACGTCATAGTACACACCGACCACTTAATTAGAAACCTTTATGCAGATGTACGTAAACGTCACTTGCGCAGCGTATGTGCAAAATACGTGGTCACGTGATCTTCGCAGCTATTTAAGCCTGCTTCTCTCAGTAGTGTTGATTACAATGGGAAAAACAAAGGAGCTTTCGGTGTTCGATAAAGGGCTTATTGTGGGTGCCCGTCTGACACGATCGACGATTTTTTAAAACAGCAGAGCTGACTGGTTTTTCAGAAGGTGAGATATCTCACGTTTTTAATCAGTGGAAAAATAACCCACATTACTTAAGTGTGGCGCAACGACAATCTGTCAGGAATGAGATCGATGTCATCTGAGAAGGCATTCAATGAAGGCTCTTCCCGACCCTTATCTCAGCGAACTAATCACAGGGAATTAAAGAGGATCGGTATTGGCAGTCGCATATGCCAATACGGAAACCACTGATTTCTGTGAAGAACCGGAAAGTTCGTCTACAATGGTGTAACCGTGACTGGACACTGAAAGACTGGAAAAAAGTCATGTGGTCCAATGAGCCGCGGTACATCTTGTTCTGTACCGACGGTAGGGAGAGAGTTTGGAATGAAGCAATAGACCCAGCTTGCATTGAAAACATAACTCAAGGTTCTGGAGGCAGTGTCATGGTGTGGGGCACGTTCTGTTGGTACGGAATGGTTCCCCCGATATTGCTGGAAGGTCGGGTGTCCTCCAAGGATTATCTGAGCATTGTTGCCGATCAAGTCCATCATGCAATGTTGACTTTTATCCAGCAGGTAACGGCCGTTTCATGGACGACAATGCTACTGTCAATCGCGCAAGATGTATTCAGCAGTGGTTCATCGAGCATGACAGCGACTTCCACCATCTTCCCTGGCCACCACAAAGCCCGGATCTGAATCTCATTGAGAATGTATGGGGTATATTAAAAAAAACAGATCAGGGGGAAAAAGTCCTCTTCCGTCGTTCTGTCTGGTGAACGCCTGGTATGGTGGAGATGTAAAGGCACTCCAACATCTTGTGGAATCTGTCAAACCGCATACGTGCTGTAATTCGGGCTAAAGGAGGTCCTCCAACTCGGTATTGAATAAAGTTTTCTAATTCAGTGGCCGGAGTAGGTAGTATATTTAGGAACAAAATAGGTATTAAAAATAAAATCTAGAAACTTTCTGTAACTTAAGAATATTGTGTATAGCCTTGAAGTAGTGTCATATTGCTAAATTTGTTTTCTTTAGTTTTATTGAAAACCATAAATCCTTAATTCAATATCTCCATCAGTATTCGGGAGTTTATTAGTGTCTTTTTATACATATATGAAAATAAATTTATACCTGAAGAAACCTTTCACTACAGAGGTCTGAAAAGAGTGTCAGTTTAATATAAATTGGAAGAAATTTGTGAGGATGACGAAACTCTAGCAGGAATGGTAAAATAGGTTGCCAAGTATGAAATGCACTTGCTCAATTCGTAGTGGTTTCATAGGGGAATAGGTCTCTAAAACTAGTTTTTCAAAATTAAAAAAAAAAAATTCCTGCCACCCATATTCCTTTGAAGTTACTATGGATTGAGTAAGTGATTTAATGGTGGAGATTGTTTTAGTTTATGAGGCACAGTTATGGAAATTAAACAGTATCTGTTTCGTACATAATCCTTAAGCATCCATGTGCCACGTAGGTCTAACCAGACTGTAATTTCTACAAATACGTATATCCTGAGCAAAATGTAGTATAGCTAAATACATATAGCCAAATGCAGCAGCATTTGGTTACTCTAAGCAGTTTCGAACAGGGCCCTGTTTGCTGTCTGCTCATCACATCCTAGGTCTTATCCCTTTTCCTGAGGCCTATAGGCAATTGTTCATAACCCTATTCGCCTAATCTAAAGTTAGATATTACCCCGTTAGAGGGGGAAAAATGGCATATAAAACATACCAGTATTATCAAAAAAGCTCGCTGTATGAGCTCAGTACTAATAAATGTGCTTGGTGCAGGAATTTCATAGGTCGGGGCTTGTCAGGGCAAACCTCTTTCATGAGCATCTTCCGTTATGACCGGTACGCCATCCACTTAGCATGTATATGTTGAGTTTCTCGAAAATGTTACATTTTGAGCCATGTGTAAACGTGAAGGTTTGTTTTAAGCTTAGCAAGACAGCTGTAGAAACACATGAAATGCTAATGACAAAATACGGAGATTTTCATCTCTTTCCATCGAACAGTTTTTGGCAGGTAAAAAAAAAGTAACACGGCGTATTCACCGGCCTGTTCCACTAATTGAAACGAACCACAAAAGGAAAGCGATTTCAGCTCGTCAAAGAAGCAAGTACAACACAACAAAACATTTCAAGTCTATTTCAAAAGATGAGTTTCGGAAATAATTCAACGAGTATAGCACGAGCGATGGAAAAGTGAATCTCCAATAATGAGGTATTGTGAAGGGCTTTCATATAAGCGTCTATTTAATAAAATTAATTTTTTCCAACGGATTCAATCTATTCCAAACAGCTTCTTGCCACAGAGGTTTGACAGGAACCTGCCAGTTTAATACTCCATAAATACAGTGAAATGTCAGTATAACGAAAATGTTTCATTTTAACGAATATCAGTTTATAAAAATAAATACCCCCTCAAGCAGCTGCTTGCCACAGAGGTCTGACAGGAGCCTGTCAGTTTATATGCCATAGTAGAAGGTCTGAGAGGATGGCAGGACATCAGCAGAAAAACGACACATACATCCATGCCTTACCCGGAGCTCGAACACAGGTCCCTTAGATCAGTAGCCAAGCACGCTGACCACTCGCCCATGGGACGGCATTTTAGCGAAATAAAAATTTATCCCGATGCAAAAAAACCCAGTATAACGAAATTTTTAAAAGAATCCTTTTACAATGTGCATTTTAGCATCTCGCAACGTTGCAATAATATTAACTCTGAAATATCTAAAAAAATTCTGAAAAAGAGGGGCAAATTGCTCTTGTTAATAATGAACTTTTTGATTACAATATTTTACAGCCTAAGTTTCAGATTTGTATCGTGGTTTGTTTTTTTTTATCTGCATTTTATACTCAATGAGCTAAATGACCAGGTCACAAGTGTTCAGAGAAGGGACTCTCTGGACAGTTGTTAGGAGATATTCAACACTCCCATCAAGGCCATCCAGCGTGTTCTTGAACCAGCATAAGGTATGGCTCTCTCCTTACACGGGTCAACGGTTTAAAGTTCCATTTCCCCGCCCTGCCCACGGTCAGTAAGGGAACACCGATGGGCTTGGAAATGCCACCGTCCGTCGGATGCGACGTTAAGCCGTGGCGCCGTGTGCGGGAGAACCATACCCTGTGCATGTTAAGAACACACTGGATGGTTTTGACAGGAGGCTACCATCTGTCAAAACCTTCGCGGTCCATGTGACCTGGCTATTTAGCCCATGGTGTGCAAAAATGTCGCTCAGAGGTAAAAACAACCCAACCTTAATGTTCCATCCGACCGTCTGCGTCGGTACCTTACCGGGGGCTAGAACTCGTGCATTTTGATCGGTGACCTACGCAAAGGGATAGCTTACATTCGATTTTGACATCAAAAGTACAGTGATTCTTTAATGGTTGCAATTTCCATAGCAGATTGAATGAAACATATTTGTTTATTCTTTAAAACGTCTGTGCTAATTTCTGTCGTTACAGGTGGGGCGAGGGCTGGTCAGTCGGCAGCACGCTACGCTCGTAATCTGATGTTCCCAGGTTCGAGTCTCAACTGGGCCTGCTTTAACGATATTTTCTGCTAACTAGGGTTACCAGATGACAGTGTTCTAAAAGGAAGACACAAAAGGTAGAAATGGAGGAAAGGGGGGGGGGGACATGCTTTTAATTTGTGAAATAAAATACGTTTTTCCTACCAAGTTTTATTGCAAGTATCGACTAACAGTTTAGTCAGAAAAAGGCACATTTCTAATTTTCAATAAACTTCAAAATATATGACGTGCCGATTTTTATTCAGACTTGATAAGTAGTCAAGGGTTATTTGGCCTTAAGTGGCATAGTGATTAGTAACTATCAGTTGTTGAACGAGACAAACTATTAACTATAACTGAGGTAGTGGTCAGCAGTGACTTCGGTTTTGCTAGATCATGTTCGTGTAAGCTTGTATAAACTAGGAATAGTTCCTTAATTCCTTCGCTGTTCTTTTACATTACAAAAAAATGAACAACTTTCGTACTTCCAACTATAAGGCGATGCAAGCAAAACTTTATGCAATTTTCTAAGCGCGTTTTTTAATCTGTCATGTAAATTACAATACGAGAATTAATTTAGCATTCACGATTTGCATTTGGAATAAATTAAATCACGGTTAACAGTAAATTATATTCTAGCCATGAGTTAAAGAAATTTAAAAAATAAAAATACAAAAAAAAAGGCTTAATTTAAACCATGTTATGAGTTTATATAAATAGGACATTTGATTTTTTTTTTTTTTTTCAAAATTTCGGGAGGACATATGGTAACCCTATCTGCTAACCTCTGTTTTATCTTCGGCGAGGGGGCGGGGGTAGCTCAGTCGGTAGCGCGCCAGGCTCGTAATCTGTAGTTCCCAGCTGGGTCAGCGTTGAGATTTATCTCCGCAAAATTCCCCGCCCTGCCCACGGTCAGTAGGGGACACCGATGGGCTTGGAAAGGCCGCCGTCCGTCGGATGGGACGTTAAGCCGTGGCCCCGTGTGCGGGAGAGCCATACCCTGTGTACGTTAAAGAACACGCTGGATGGCCTTGACGGAAGGCCATCCAGCGTGTTAGTTATAGGCTGTCTACCAACAGCTGTTCCAGTGGGTCCCCTCCCCCAACCTTCTCTGAGCCTTCGGGGTCCATGTGATTTAGCCCATAGTGTGCAAAAAAGTGCCGCTCAGAGGTAAAACAACCCAGCCTTCGGCGAGGGAGCGGTGGTGGGTCAGTCGGTAGTGCGCCAGGCTCGCAATCTGCAGTTCACAGATTCTCGAGTCCCAGCTAAGTCGGCGTTGAGATTTAATCTCGACAAAACTCCCCTCCCTGCCCACGGTCAGTAGCGGAAACCGATGGGCTTGGAAAGTCCGTCGGATGGGACGTTAAGCGTGGCTCCGTGTGCGGGAGAGCCATACCCTGTGCACGCTAAAGAACACGCTGGATGGCTTTGACGGGAGGCTACTATCTCTCCCAACAGCTGTTCCAGTGGGTCCCCTCCAAACCTCCTCTGAGCCTTCGGGGTCCATGTGACCTGGCCATTTAGCCCATGGTGCGCAAAAAAGTGCCGCTCAGAGGTAAAACAACCCAACCCTTCGGCGAGGAGATTATCACTTATCAGAAATAATTCATTTATCTTTTAAAACATGCCGGTCGACTCAAACTTGTTAAAGAGCCATCAAGGGAAGAAAAAAATTACATTCCTAAACAGAGAAGGGAAAATTCTCTACTTAAAAACATCCCAATAAAGAAAAATATTTTGATTAAAAAAAAAATACATTTTTAATGAGTACTATGAAATGGCATCGTTTATTTTAACACCTAAAAAATTTTGGCCAAAAAAAAGGTTGGCTCAGTCGGTAGCGCGCCAGGCTCGTAATCTGCAGTTCTCAGGTTCTAGTTCCAGCTAGGTCAGCGTTGAGATTTATCTTCAGAATCCCGCCCTGCCCACGGTCAGTAGGGGACACCGCTGGGCTTGGAAATGCCACCGTCCGTCGGATGGGACATTAAGCTGTGTGTGAGTCACTTCCCCCCAACCTTCTCGGACCCTTTTCGGGGTCCTTATGATTTAACCCATTGTGTGCAAAAAAAGCCGCTCAGAGTTAAAACAATCCAACCTCCCAAATTTCTATCGTGTAGTTCGTTTAGCGCCCTCTAACAGCGGAAATTCGAACTATTGGAGAATTTGGATAAACTGTAATCCCATTTTCCATTGGTGCCTATCCAACCCAAAAAGAATTTTATGTTATCTTTAAAGACAAAAACGATCAATGTCTACATAAAAACGGACAATCTAAGTGAAGGCATATCGTTTCAAAAATTGTTACATACAAAGTCTGGAACTTTTCTGCTAAAGAGGTAATATAATCGTTCCATGCATAGTATGTAGTCTGTGTCAGCAGGTGTGATCGGGGGTGACTCAGTCGGTAGCGCGCCAGGCTCGTAACCTGTAGTTCCCAGGTTCGAGTCCCAGCTGGGTCAGCGTTGAGATTTATCTCCGCAAAATTCCCCGTCCTGCCCACGGTGGGCAGGGGATACCGATGGGCTTGGAAAGGCCGCCGTCCGTCGGATGGGACGTTAAGCCGTGGCCCCGTGTGCGGGAGAGCCATACCCTGTGCACGTTAAAGAACACGCTGGATGGCCTTGACGGGAGGCTACCATCTGTCTCCCAACAGCTGTCCAGTGTGTCCCCTTCCCCAACCTCTGAGCCTTCGGGGTCCTTGTGACCTGGCCATTTAGCCCATGGTGTGCAAAAAAAGTGCCGCTCAGAGGTAAAACCCAACCCAGGTGTGATCAGTGCAACGTAACATTTTTTTTTGAGTCCACGGCACAGACTGCGTTGCTTTCACCTATTTTTACGACTTTGGAGAAATAATGTAATCATTTTTACCCTTGTGGAATAGGATAGCACGCCAGGCTCGTAATCTGCAGTTTCCACGTTCGGGTCTCATCTGTGTCAGCGTTGAGATTTATCTCCGCTACCACGGTCAAGTGATTAGCGCACTTGCTACTGATCTAAGGACTTTGGTTCGAGCCCAGGGGGGGCGGGGGTGGCTCAGTCGGTACCGCGCCAGGCTCGTAATCTGTAATTCCCAGGTTCGAGTCCCAGCTGGGTCAGTGTTGAGATTTATCTCCGCAAAATTCCCTGCCCACGGTCAGTAGGGGACACCGATGGGCTTGGAAAGGCCGCCGTCCGTCGGATGGGACGTTAAGCCGTGGCCCCGTGTGCGGGAGAGCCATACCCTGTGCACGTTATAGAACACGCTGAATGGCCTTGACGGGAGGCTACCATCTGTCTCCCAACAGCTGTTCCAGTGGGTCCCCTCCCCCAACCTTCTCTGAGCCTTCGGGGTCCATGTGACCTGGCCATTTAGCCCATAGTGTGCAAAAAAGTGCCGCTCAGAGGTAAAACAACCCAACCCAATCGAGCCCAGGGTAAGGCATGGATGTATGTGTCGTTTTTTCTGCTGAGGTCCTGCCATCCTCTCAGACCCTCTACTATAGCATATAAAGTGACAGGCTCCTGTCAGACCTTTGTGGCAAGCAGCTTCTTGAGGGGGTATTTATTTAAACCCACACCCCTCAGGCAGCAAGGGGATACCGACGGGCTTGTAAAGATAATCGAATAGGGACGCAATGTCGTGGGTCCGTGTGAAGTAAAGCTGGGGACGTTAACAGACAAGATGGCCTTGACGGGAGGCTTCCCTGTAGCTTTTAACAGCTGTCCAATGGGTCCTCTTCTCAACAGCCTTTGTTGCCCTTACGACCCATCGTGTGCAAAATAGTGCCACTCGGATGTACACTGGTTTCCATTAATTAAGGAAAATCCCTAGGTTAAGGCAATGGGAAACTAACGTCAAAGCTCTATATCTCCTAAAATAAGTTTTTGTTTTGTTTTTAAAAATATGATTTCAGATAAAGTTCTCAATCAAATAAATAAATGTCTCGATTTTTAATAATATTCGTTCAGTATTTAATGAGTTATGGAAGTTTGAATATTTAACAACAGCAATGACAGTCTTAAGAAATATACAAAACTTAAGAATAGTGAAAGAATTCTTTATACAAAGTTCTAAAAAATGCAAACTTATTAAACACTTTGATACAATACTAAGTTGTAATGAACTTCTGAAGTCAATTTTTGTGGCTGGCATTGTTATCGCTAAATATTCAAACTTCCATAACTCATTAAATACTGAACTAATATTGTTGAAAATCGAGATATTGATTTATTTGATTAAGATCTTTATCTGCAATCACATTTTTCAAAACAAAAAAAACTTATTTTAGAAGTTGTAGAGCTTTGACGTTAGGCCACCATTGACTTAACATAGGGATTTTCCTTAATTTATGGAAACCAGCGTATAAATTCTAAACTTTCGCATAAATTCTAAACTTTCGCGAACTTCGGGTGGAGAAAAATTCATAGTGGCTTAACAACTAATCAAAGGAATCCGAGTTCAAGCCCTTGATAAGAGTCTTTCTTGTGTTCTGCCTCCCTCACAGATCAAAAAAATACCTTCAAGCAACTGTTTGAAGGTATTTTTATGTGTGCAGCACTTAATTTATAATATGCGAAGCTTATGGCCAGCATGTGTTGCCACTTTTTATAATATGGTTCCGTCCCATGGCCGAGTGGTTAGCGCGCTTGGCTACTGATTCGAGCCCCGGGTAAGGCATGGCTGTTTGTGTCATTTTTCTGTTGAGGTCCTGCCATCCTCACAGACCTTCTACTATGGCATATAAACTGACAGGCTCCTGTCAGACCTCTGTGGCAAGCAGCTGCTTGAGGGGGTATTTATTATTTTTTTTAACCCTACAACATTAAGTGAATTATTACTCATTTCAATCTGGCGAAATTGTTTCCAAATTAATAAGGTAAGAACTTAGCTGTTAAATATTGTCGTATTCGTAAAAGTCTTTGATACACAAATAAATACAAGAAAATAATAACATAAAATCAAAATTTTTTTAAACGCTTGTTCCATTTTATATTTGATGTAATATTTTTTGTAATATAATTTACATCTTTTTATTACAAAATGCAAATAATGACATCAGATATTTACAAGATGTAAGTTTCTGCCAGGGGATACTTGACATATTGAGCACCAAAAAAAAAGCATAATTGACTCTATATAATTTTTAAGATGAATTAATGGCAAACGTAGAAATAAAGTAGAGCGAAACTTTGCAGAATATAAGCCTCGTATTCATCTATTATCTCCTAGATTTATTTATTATTCAGTGTCACGTTTGACTGAGTCTTCCCATGCCGAATACTGAAGAGTTCCGGATTGGGAACAGTTTTATTTAAAATGCATTTGTGAAAAATAAAATTTTACATTGGTTCATTTTTAAGAGTCTGTTGGATTTGTTTATTCAAGCCAGACTCTTAAAATTAAGTGTTATAGAGTTACCCTAAAGTGATCTTACTGCACGTGTTTGCAACAAGTTGCTTGTAATTACGTAGTTTTTTTTTTTCAGTGTCGTAAATTTTACGCTACTCACAAGAATTATTGCATTGATTTTCAGAGCTTAGTATTTACACCGTGTGCCAAAGGTCCCTAAATAATTTGAAAACAAAAAAAATGTACTGCAAAAAAAAACAAGTTGCAAATTATGAAACCCACCTCGAGTTTTTTTTTTTTTCCCTGCCGTAAAGCTAATACACTTAACTGGGGAGAGGGGTTTGAATTATTCGCGGAAATTTCTTTGTATATGAAGATTGGATTTGTTTATTTAAAATAAGCCAACTTGTGAATGTAGCTTTCTCCAGTGGATTCGCCATTATTAAATCTGGCCCATTTGTACGGCACAGCGCTATCTATAGGGTTACAATTATGCACTCAAAAGTTTGAGTTGCTTATCAAATGCATCATCGCATATCTCTGTAGTATTTTTTTATTCAGTTTTCAAACTAAGGACTTTTGTCCACCCTGTATATTCATAATTTAATTTTTATGCATTTCTAATTATGCACAAATGCTCTTTTACCACATTTAGAGTACCAAGGGTTTTTTATATTTGTATTTATCATGTTCGTATTAAAATGAACATTGTAACTGATAAAATGTTTAAACATATTTGGACCTAAATATTGATTGTTAAAAACTTTCGAAGCTTACCTTAATTATATATTAAGGCTAGGTTTTTTTTTTTATGAAATCTTATGTTTTGATTTTATCGATATCCCAAGCATCTTAGGTAGAAAAAATTTGTGCTCTAACGAATTCCCTCTAAAAATTGCTGTTAGCCGTAATGCAGTATATTGTTATAGGTAGTGTATAAAATTAATTACGGTAAGCTATTGAGCTGTGTCTAATGTAATTTTCGTCAAGAGACATTTTAGTACTAATAACGTATTGAAAACTGTATTGCAGTGTTATAGATAATTGCAGCAATAGTGATTTGATGAAAGAACAGATAATATGTATTTAAATATGGCTCTAGCCTTTGCTCATGTATTCAGAAACTGAAATAAAGTCGTTTACTGCATCTTAATGTGTGCCTCTTTATTTCACTGTTGGTACACAGTAAACAAGCACAGTAAACAACTTATAACGAAGAAAACCTCTAAGAGTCCTCCCAGTGCATATCATATATATATTATGCGAAAAGTAAGAATGCGGACATTGTGGATATCAATTTTAGTTTTGTGGCCGAGTGGTTAGTACGCTTGACTATTGATCTAAGGGACCTGGGTTCGAGCCCCGGATTTAGGCATGGATGTGTGTGTCGTTTTTCTGCTGAGGTCCTGCCATCCTCTCAGATCTCCTACTGTGGCATATAAACTGACAGGCTCCTGTCAGACCTCTGTGGCAAGCAGCTGCTTGAGGGGGTATTTTTTTTTTATTTAAACCTGCTAGGTGATCTTTTAGAGGTTTTGTTGGTGGACGGCTACAAACTAAATCCTTATATCTTTAATAATAAAAAAACGAAAATTGTATGGTATTATTTTTTAATATATTCTAGAAATTTCATTTAAAATCAATTTAAGGCAAATTTAATTGCAGCGTGGAGGGTTTTGTGCACTTCTTTAAGTGATGCTATACTCTCCACTTCGAAATTTTCGCTACCCTAATATAAAAGACAAGCTACGTGCGATTTGCAAGTTATGATTCATAAATGTACAAAAAACACCTTGGCTAATAAGTTTAACTGCCTTTATAGAAGAATAGCTTTATAGCAAGTAGGTACAAATTAACAGTTTACCCATAAATAGTTTTTTTTTTTAATTATAAAAAATGAAACTTTTATAGCATTTTGATAGTTTGCTTGATATTCACGACCAAAAAACTTGCTTTGTTACAACAGACTCTTTTAGGTAGCTCCTTTGCCGAATCTCTATTTCTTGTAACATTTATATCAATGAAATGGGTACTCGTATATATATTTTGAATTATATGATTATAACGAAATATATACCAAAGAATGAACTCAAAAGGAATCGGGGGTTTATAGTAACATGGGTTTTACCTCTGAGCATTTTTGTGCGTACAATGAGCTAAATGGCCATATCACAAGGACTCTGGTTAGAAGACCCTAATGAATACACGGGTCCCGGGCTTTATGTCCCATTTGACGGACGACGACCTTTCCAAGCCCATCGGTGTCCTCTTTCTGACCGAGGGTAGAGGTTTAGAGAAAATAACGCTGGCATCGAACTAAAACTGTGTTCGGTAATTAATAGTGAATATCGATGGGTTGCTACTGTAACATTCGTGAACCTTGTCATTTAAATAAGGTGAAATATCAATTTTAAGTGTTATCCCAAAAACAATAAGTCCAAAATTTAACCATTTACTGCAGAGGTTTAACCATGGAAGCCTTTTTTACTTAGAAATACATCGACGGAACACGAACGATTAAAAGTGATTTTATATTAGCAAATTGTCGCATGAAATGGTCAAAACTTCATTTCTCCTCGTTTTCTTTTCAATGAATATTTTTGCGGAACATCTTTCGAAACTGATAGTGTATATAAAAATTACCGCAGTAAATTTGAAGAATATTCACCGTTCGCAGCCACTGCCTAACGCACAAAGCATTCTACTTCTATCTGCTCCGTTTGAAGTACTTTGACCTTCCTGGTAGTCTTCCCGAGATCCCTTGCGCGTGCGCGCATCGGACTGCGACTGGAGCTCGCTTTTCTGCAGCTGTTGTTGCAACTGCTTGAGGAACAGGTTTATTCCAGTACCGTTCGCTCGTTTACAGTGCATGTATGGCGTATTGCTGCGTTCTTGGAAATCGTATAAATCGAAAGTTTTGGTGCTGTGGGTCGTCTATTATAAATGACATTTTTTAAATAGATATTGTTGGCTTTGAGTTTTTTTTTTGTCATGAAAGGCAACCTTGATATACAGATCGTATCGTAGGAATAAGGTTAAGGCGTTATTCTAAACAGGGCATCGTAATAGTTTCCACTAAAATTCTTTTTCGCAAGTTTTTCGGATTAACGGCTTAGAATGTGTAGTTTATATGCCATTTTTTTCCAAGCCTTTTTTCCCCCGTCCTAACATAACAAAAGTAATCCATTACTAATGACTTCCAACTATTATCAGTACTCCGAATTCATTATGGTAGATAAATTACTCCGTAAAAGCAAATTCTGATCGAGTAGATATAGGTGTATTCTAGATAGTTTTACTATTTTTTCACTTTTATCATTTGCTAATGATTCATTATTTAGTAAATCTTAAATCCAAAATTTGCTTTTACAAAAAATAAGAATTGGAGATGTTACAGAGGATGATGGAAAAGCAAATATTTTACTGTGCTATGTGTCGTTTTTCTGCTGAGGAGGTCCTGCCATCCTCTCAGATCTTTACTGTGGCATATAAACTGACAGGCTCCTGTCATACCTCTGTGGCAAGCAGCTGCTTGAGGGGGTATTTATTTTTATTATCAATGCTTCCTGTTGAAAATATTTATCAACCCTATAAAATTCCATTGCACAATGCATTCCAGAGACCATAATTTTAGCCTTTCTATAATCAAAGGAAAACGACAAAAATATGAACTTGGCCAGGATACTTTGTTTGGGGGTTAAGTGTAATGATAGTCAAATGGGCTACTGAGCATAGGGACCTGGGTTCGAGATGTTTGTGTTTTTCTGTTGAGGTCATGCCATCAGACCGTACTATGGCGTATAAACAGAGGCTCCTATCAGA
Organism: Ryuthela nishihirai; assembly: GCA_038380435.1. NCBI lineage: Eukaryota > Metazoa > Arthropoda > Arachnida > Araneae > Heptathelidae > Ryuthela > Ryuthela nishihirai. The sequence goes on along the minus strand of JAWZYU010000019.1, from coordinate 62,693,324 downwards.
CCTCTGTGCTTGAGGGGTATTTTTTTATTTATAACAGTTTTGTTTTAATTAGGAAACTAAGAAAGGGAAAAACCCTTGTTAGCAATTAATTTTTTTTTTCGGTTTTTTAAATTGCAATTGCCATTATATTAGATTGACATTTGAATACGTAAAAGGACAATGAATATGTAAGACCAATTGTGAACAAAGAAACTAGCCTACAGGTGGAAAATTGCAAAACTTCTGTGCAGTATTTGTTTCTGTTAGTCAAATACCCTTACTCCGGCGACCAAAACGAAACGGTAAAATATGTGTTGAGTGCTTAATCTTTATTGGTTGCACTCCCTTTTTGGCAATTTAACATAATAGACCGAGGTGGATTTATGTTACATTTTAATTATGCCTGAAAACATTGATGAAATATAATGGTAGAGATCTCAAATATTTTATGTGCATTTTGAGTTCGCATTGGGGGATGGCTTCGTCCAGGCGCAGATCTAGAAAAGAAATAGAGGAGGAGAGATATACAGAGTCGGGGAAATGTGTGTGGGGGCACAAGAGACTGAATTTTCAATACATTTCCCCCCTCATTTTACGATACTTTACAGGTCTGAAGATGCGTGAAATGTAGATAAGTTTTTTTGCCTCTATCGCCATTACTAGCCTGAAAGGGAAAGCCCCCCTCACCAAAACCCATCCTAGCTTCGTCTGTATTAAGAACTGCAAACAGTTGTCACTGCTGTCTCTAGTTGTGAACAAGAATTTTTAATAAAAAAAATACCTCAAGCAGCTGCTTACCATAGAGGTGTGACAGGAGCCTGTCAGTTTATACGACATAGTAGAAGTTCTGTGAGGATGGCGGGAACTCTGCAGAACAACACACACATCCATACCTTACCCGGGGATCGAACCCAGGTCCCTTAGATCAGTGACCAAGCGCTCTAACCACACTTGCCTAAGATATTGATCGTTGAATGTTTTCTACTCCGTGAACATACACATTTCCCTGTCAATTAGCTAAATTTACCCCACGATTATAAGCTGAAAAGACATAAGTCGCAATATATATGAAACGGGCCTTCGTACATATATAGTATTCTCCGTTCCGATTATATCCTCAGAGCCATCCCCTGAAATAGATCTGGCCCTGATGTGAACTGATGGTGTTACTTTTTATTCTGTGAAAGTAATAGGTGCTGGTAGCCAAGAAAGTCATTCAATCGGTAGTGTGTAAAAAAGGAATAAATATGCTTTTAAAAACTTACTGTTTTTAGACATCCTTCCCGGGTAAGGCATGGGTGTATGCGTCGTTTTTCTGCTGAGGTCCTGTCATCCTCAGACCTACTGTGGCATATAAACTAATAGGTTCCTGTCATACCTCTGTGGCAAGCAGCTTGCTATAGGGGATTTTTTTTTTAATTCTAGAAAAGTTCCTGAAGCTGCAGCTTCATAAACTGCACACATCGTAGCGTGGCTACACCTATTTTTACCTTATATAAGGGATCGTTTGAATTATTAGCCAAATTTCACAAACATGCTATGCTTGTATGCAGAAGTAATTAAAATGTTTAACAACTGGTATGGTAATGTAAATTAGCATACTTGATGTCGCAACGAACCATTTATCAATAACTTGAATTAATGAGTTTGTATAGTAATACATTAGTATTCATATTTTATCCGGCTGACTATCAACCCTGCTTGTATGGTAATCAGCATATCGAGTAATTTTAAGTGATAATTGTCATAAGAAAACGCCCGTGCATGTGTGGGAAGAATCGATATCTATACGTGTTTCGACAATATTAGATAACACTCACTAAAATACTACTTCCGAACGCGTTATCTAACGCTACCTCTAACCAGGCTATCCCATACAAATTTTTTTAGATTTACAACATAGGACAGAAGGGTCCTAGAACCTACTAAGACCGAAATCTGCTGACCACAAAGTTTGGCTGCTGTAATAGTAGCTTGCTCCCTAACCACTATGCCAAGTCGAGGCCTTGTGACGTAAAAAAAAAATGCTGCCCTTGTGTTTTGTAACTTAGGGACAACCGCAAATGAGCTCTGAACATTGATGAGTTTTGCTGCATAAGTTGGTATTGAAACAAAATTTCTTGAATAGGCGGTAGGAAACCATTGAGAAGGGAGCCTTTAAAAACGAGACATCTGGCAACAAGGCAACCGTCGCAAAAAATACCATGCCTTTGCCTAAATTCTAACCTCCTCCACTATCGAATGGTCTCCAACCCTCGACCACTTAAAAGATATAGGCTTATTGCCTGAATAGCAGCAGTATATAATGTATAATCTAGTAATACCTTTAAATTTTCAAACGTTAAATTTATGAATGTTTCGTAAATTTGCTTATTATAAAACGTATTGATCCATATATTGATTAGTTTAAGAATTAAGTTTCTTGGCTTTTCTGGTTTTTTTACCCTCTACTTCTACTAATGTTCTCATCATGTCTTCATAAGGGGCGGGGGTGGCTCATTCGGTAGCGCGCCAGTCTCGTAATCTGTAGTTCCCAGGTTCGAGTCCCAGCTGGGGCAGCGTTGAGATTTATCTCCACGAAACCCCGCCCTACTCACGGTCAGTAGGGGACACTGACGGGCTTGGAAAGGCCACCGCCCGTCGGGTGGGACGTTAAGCCGTGGTCCCGTGTGCGGGAGAGCCATACCCTATGCATGTCAAAAAACACGCTGGATGTTCCAGTGGGTCCCTTCCCCCAACCTTCTCTGACCCTTTGGGGTCCTGATCTTGTCATTTAGCCCATTGTGTGCAAAAAAAAATGCCGATCAGAGGTAAAAACAACCCATATATAAGTGCAAGATCTGATTTTGAGCCTTAAGTATTTTCAAATACATTTAAGTGTGTGATTCGCGAAGCTTACTAAAGCTCATAAAATAACCCGTTACTCATTAGTTTGAATCCCCCATAAAGCGTGGATGTTCTTTCTGATGAGATCTCGTGTATCAAACTTTCTACGTGGCATTTCCTCTGTCACTTCGCTGAAAAGTGAAGCTGGAAGCTGTTTGAGGATTTTTTATTATTCTAAGGCATTTGTACGCGAATATGAGGCAATTGAATACTGTTGCTGGAATTCAAAAAGTAACATAGATACTTTCTTCCCTTGTATGTTTTTATCTGTATTATGCACAATACAGGAAATTCAGAATATTTGCAGCCTGTGAAAGTTCATAAATTCCATGATATACCACCCAGAATTGAATTTTCGGTGCAATTTCCAAAAGGGTTAAAAGCAATAATATGGCAAATTCTATATATTAAAGGGATATCCTAAACTTGTATTCATAATGCAATTAAGTTCTAGTCAGTACAATGACCTTATTTCTAGATGATTGTTTTAGTGGGCATTTGCGGCTCACTCATGCGGAAGATTAAAATTTCATTAAAATTCCCCAATTTCAAAGCTCTAAAATTTGTGTTAATGAAACATATAATTTAGTTGGACAAGAGTTTTCATTACTATTTTGTTAATTACAAATTAAAAAACAACTAGATAAAAAGTTATTTTCTTATTGTGAACAGGTTGAAAAAGGTTATACTATAATTTGTTTATTTGAAACTGCAAGTTTACCCTCGATTACCACCTGTATTTCAAACTTTAAAAATGTTGGGAGTATAGTGTGAGTATCCTTCTAAAGATATTCAATGGTCCGTAATCTCGAAAATGAACTTTTGACGTAAAAAATGCTCTAAATATTTTAAATTTTGGTTTTCAATAGTATTCAGTTTTTTAAAAACGCCTTTTGGAACTTGCGGTCTATGTGCGTCATTGTAATTTTAATACCAAAACAACCTAAATTTCATTTGTAGTGGTTTCGTCTTTGACTGAACGCGACCATATTCTCCATGCTCACGTGAGAGCACCATGATTGTAATAGAACATATTGCCTGCGTGGTCGCTTAGAGGTTATATAACTAAGCCCATAAAAAAACATTTTCAAAACTACGGTGGAGCGAATAAGTACGTCTTCACTATTGGCGTTTTCCAAAAGTAACAATATTGCATAACTAAATCTGGAAGTGACCGACAGCAAGAGAAACTACTTATATTTTTATGAAATCGAGCAGCATTGCAATGCTTTATTATTTTTCTAAATTGTAAACTGCTTATGAATCATTTCGCATAAGAAATTAAAGTATGATATGGAATTCTTTTGGATATAAAAGAAGTCGCATTCGGGATGTAGAAATTAGGTTTTATTTCTTCAAAATCAGATCAAGAAAAAATACAGTTCGCCGTAGAATAAAAAACATTCTGCTAGAATTTGTTATTTACATGTAGTATCGTCTGCATATGATACCAATAAAATTTCTAGGTTTCTCCAAATTAGGAAAAACTGCTAAATATTGCCAAAAGGAAGCTTAGTTTACTCCGTAGTTCAGTTCTTTGGGTTTTACAGGAATTTTTTAAAAATCGTGCTCTAATTAAGAGGTTAAGTGCAATATATATATTATGGAAATACTATAATGATTGGCGGTAAATATTCTTATGTTTGTAGATATTGTTTTTACTGAAATTTTGCAGTAAATGGAAGCAGCTGCTATGTAATAGAGTAAAACTAAATATTTTCGTTAGAGATAGGTTCTGGTGCAGTCATAATTTTCCAGTTTTGTATAAAAAAATCATTTTGATTATAATTTCAATTATCTTTAGTAATTAAAAATAACACCAATTAGCCTTTGAATGTTTGAGCTATTTATTAAAGAGATAATATCTTAGCGTCTATAATGATGTTTCTACTACGTCTAGAATTTTTCGTTTCCAAATAACATTTAAGAAAAAAAAATTTCTTCAGTCTTATAATTGTAATTTGTATTAGCCAATAATAAATACGAAGAATTAAAAAGTGCTCTAGCGGCACGTATTTATGTATATATGTTTTAGATCTGTAAAAAAAGATAAATATCCCTCAAGCAGCTGCATGCCAAAGAGATCTGACAGGAGCCTGTCGCTGGTAAATATGCCTTAGAAAAGGTTTCTGAGGAAGCTGAAACCCTCAACAGAAAGACAATAGAAGAAAGGAAACGTCCATGCCTTATTCGGAATAGAACTAGGTCTATAAAATAGTGTGTCTATGCTTATTTCTGGTCATGTCAGATTTTTTTTTCCCATTCTACTCCGGCTTGATAGTAAGAAACGAAATTTTCTTTAATTAAAATATGAAAAGTAGGAATTCCTAGAGTTCCTTCTAAAAAAAAATAGTTTCAGCCATTTTAAATACCAGATTTTACTGACACATGTATGAAACTGCTGATGCCGATTTCCTCACAGATTTCATCTAAAGCGTATTTTACGGAAAGGCTCCTGTCGGATAGCTGTTAAAGGAGTAATTTTATTTATATATAATGCGCGATTTCACACTTTTTCGATGACGCTGAAAGATGCCAAATGGCTAACAATTGTGGTTTGTAGTTAATTGTTTTGCTGTCATTTTGTTTAGTATTTTAAGAACAATTGCTGTAATCATTTTGCAGAAAAAAAATTAGAAAAACTTGTTTTGAATAAGTAAGCAAAATATAGCAAATTTGCTGATGAATTATAAACGAGTTCGCTTTATCTTCTTAAGCTCTTTTAATAATAAATGCGTTAGTTTTATGTACAAACGTTTGTTGAAGAATAAGCCAAGAAATACATAGGTAAGTCAAAAAAAAATATCCGCAAAGTGTTTATATATAGATATATACACTCTGCGATCGGCCGCACTGCTGAATGTATGCTCAATCGTATCACCTATTGTTGTATGAAACACTTTTTGACCATTTATCTTTCTCCACTAGAAGTGTCAAAATTGCTGTCTCGCTTGTCACAGGCAAAAAGAAGAGCAGCGTCCTGTGATTAGATTTTTTGATGAACTGAAAAATGAAAGCGGTGAATTGACTTGTTCTAAAATGGCCGAACAAGTGTCAACGATGAAGATCTTTCAGCGCTATGGTTAAATCAATGACAAAGAAGTCCATGCGCTGAATCTAGACAGGGATAGGATGACTATCGATGAAATAGCAAACCATCTGCAGATTATTCACCGTTTTCCCCATGAAATCGACTCGTCCAACATTTTAATAAAGTTCAAGGAGGGTACCGAAACAATACACGGTATAACAATTGTGCGGATATCTGTTGCAGCCAGCAGTAGCCTCGTACCGAACCGGTATCATGGGGAAGGGTGCTTTCTGAATCTTTGGCTTGTAATGAAGCATGGATCTACCACTTTGAGTTACAGAGCAAACGTCAGACCTTTGAACTGAGGCACTACATTCTATGTCATGCCGGTTCCCATATTGCTGCCAAAATGGTTGAGTCATTCCATTAACTGTGCTTTGAGGCCCTAAAACATTCACCATACAGTTGCATATCTTTCACTATCGGACTGTCATCTGCTTGGCCACGTGAAAGTTGCTAGACGCCGTCGTTTTGCCAACGACCAAGAGCTGCAGGAAGCGGTTCCTAGGTGACCTGTCACCCAACAAAACTCCTTTTGTTTAGTTGGCATATGAAAGCTTCTGTTAAGCTACACCAAATGTGATGAGAAGCAAAGTGACTGTTGAAAAATGATGCCTGTAAGTATTTTTGTACTAAGTTTAATATATTGCGGATACTTTTTGACTTGCCTTGTGCAAGCTATTGTTTGAAGATGGATTTTATTCGTTTATCATAAGTTTTCAAAAGTTTAATAGATTAACAATAAGTTATCAGCCCTTTTGAATAATATCTTTAATTCATAGCAAACGTTCTGAGCTGGAGAATACTTTTTTTTTTGGATGCTCAAAGTACATTTATGCCCCGATACGAAGTCGCTTTTCAACCCCCCGCCCCCGCCACCCTTTTCAGACATTTTACTGGTTCTACAAAACGGTAAGTGAGGTAAGCACTCGATGCGTACCTCACCGGTTTCAACCAATGAAGTACATATAACAAAATATAAAAAAATGGTGATCAAACTCGACGGACGTGAAAAAGAAACCGCCAGAGGCGAGATCTTGGTTAAAACGCAAAGCTACGTATAACTGATTGCAGTAGCTACAATTTATGCTATCCGATGCTTTTATAACCTTTCAAATTGGGCTTATTTGTTCAGTACCGAGGAACAAGTTGATGAAATAGCTATAGCAGATTTTAACGAAGAATGATCAGTTTCCCTCTTAGAAGCGGGGGTGGCTCAGTCGATAGCGCTCCAGGCTCGTAATATGCTGTTCCAGAAGTCAAACTTTGTGTGTTTCTATTAACTCTGACTAAGGAAGTGATCAACACTGACTTCAGTCTTGGTAGAGAACTGTCCAATGGGTCCCATCCCCCAACTCTCTCTAAGCCCTTGAGGTTTTTGTGACCTAGCCATTTAGTTCATCGTGTGCAAAAACTTACCACTCAGAAGTAAAACAACCCAGCACGGTTTTGGAAGCTTAATATTAATTAGTTGGTTTTCAATCCAGGTCTAGCAATAATTGTTAGTGTTCAATTCAGATCGTGGATCATTCCACCAGTAAGAACGATATACAACAAACTCTTTGCCATCAGACCGAATAGAAAAATATGTTTGTTGTGTAGAAAAATATGTTCCAGTTTTTACGCGGGTCGGATAAAATTGTTAAAAGGGCCGGAGTTTGTGCACTTTTAATATAGAGCAATCCCTAGGAATTAAGAATGCGGTTTGATATTTGTGCAACAAAAATTTACCCTCTGGATTTACCTGTACGCGGATTTGTGTGGAAATGTCCTTTCACTTCTGTGCCCTTGAGAAGCCCGCCTCTCTATAGATTTTCGTGTAGACTAACTTTTTTCTCGAACATATTTTGGAAAATTTCGTATAAAATGAAGGGGCGACCTGTAGGAGGATAACATTTTTGTGCATTATTTTATTATTAGCTCTTTCCATCATCTTTTTTTTTTACTATCTTTTTGTCATCCTTATTATTTTTATATTGGGTAAATGGAAAATAAAGTCGCTGTGTTTTATCACATATTTTATTGCCATATTTATTGTTTCCCGCTAACCCCCTCTTTTCTGTTGGACCTTAGCTTCCCAAACGCGGTACGTTTCAGGAGTGGTTGGCGGTTTTGTGTTCATATTTCTTTAAAGACAGCTATTTAGACTGTAGCTGTCCTATGGCCGTGTGGTTAGTGCGCGCTTTGCCAGACGACTTTGTCTTGGCTACTGATCTAAGGGACCTGGGTTCGAACCCCAGATAAGGCATGGATGTTCGTATTGTTTTTCCTGGTGAGGTCTTGCCATCCTCATAAACCTACTATGGCGTATTAAACTGGCAGACTCGTGTCAGACCTCTGTAACAAGCACCTGCTTCAGTAGGTATTTATTTTATTATTTAGAATTGTTATGTCAAAATGTTTAGGGACCCCTGCTCTAATAGTACCTTACTAACTGTAGTAGACGGTAGGAATTGTACTGTAGACTACATTTCTAAACCTGAAAAATGCAACTGTGATGATTCGTAGCCCATGACTGCTTGTGGATTATGTATGGGGAGGCGGGGGGGGGGAAACATGCCAATCGCACGTCTGAGAATGCTGGTAAGGATAATGGAGGCTAAAAATTATTAAACATGAATTTTTAAAGATATCTAAATCGGAAGGAGAACTTTATACTGTAAGGGAAATAAGTTTTTTGCCCTTTTGTTTACCTTTTTTCCCCTACTTATTTGAGTTTCTTGCCCTCTCCCCGGGAGTGGCAGTCTGTAGCTCGCCAGGCTCATATGCAGTTCCCAGGTTCGAGTCCAGCTGGGCCAGCGTTGAGAATATCCCCCGAAAACCCCGCCTTGCCCACGGTTAGTAGGGGACACAGCTGTCCAGTGGGTCCTCTCCTACCTTCTGCGAGCCGTCGGGGTCCTTGTGACCTGGCCATTTAGCCCATTGTTTGCAAAAAAGCGCCGCTCTAAAGTAAAAAAACACCCAACCCTCGCCCTCCTTCCCTGCCGTTGGTCAGTAGGGTTCTCAACCTTTTATGCTTCACGTACCCCCTGGAAATGTGTATGTAACTGGCGTACCCCTTGTATAGATAGATAAAACTATAGTTAGTGTATAACAATGGTTATTTTTACTTTGTTACTAGATCTAGTGACTTTTCAGCTCCACGGCGTACCACAAAAAATTTTACCGCGTGCCCCACGTTGGAACCCCTAAGCTATGAAAAAGTGACCTCCCCCGTGCTTTTTCTCTCCCTAAAAAGGGGTAAATGTTAAAATGTTTGTTTCCCTATATCACCTGAGTGTGGGAAGTAACGAGCTGGATGTCCAATGAAAACTTGTGTCTCGGGAAATGTCATATAAAAAATAAATCCCCACCCTCAAGCAGCTGCTTGCCACAGAGGTCTGACAGGAGCCTGTCAGTTTATATGCCATAGTAGAAAGTCTGTGAGGATGGCAGGACCTCAGCAGAAAAACAACACACACAACCATGCCTTACCCTTAGATCAGTAGTTAAGCGTGCTAACCACTCGGCCATGGGACGGCTGGGAAATGTCATAGGCTATTAAAAATTTATCACCGTGCTTTCTTCCCCCCCCCCCCTAAAAATGGGGAAATGCGAAACTTGTTCCGTTATATCTACTGAACGCGAATGTGGAAAGTAACGAACTATGTATCGAATGAAAGCTTGTGACGCGGAGAGTGTCAGGCTATGAAAAATTGATCCCCCCTGCTTTCTTTCCCCCTAAAAACGAGAACTGTGAAAGTCGTTCTATATCTTCCGAATGCGAGGGTCTACAGTTACCAGTTAGATGTCAAATCTCATATATTGACGGTCGTAAACTATTTTGAATTTTGCCCCCACTATTCTCCTCTGATATAATGAGGGGGCGGACTTTCGCGGGTTTGACTTTAACGAGTAGTATCTCAAAGCTTGTGATTTTCCCAATGTCATGGCCTACCTCAAACGTGACTCCATAAGGGTTATATTTATGACGCCTATATTTTGTTGCGTTGTATCTGTTTGAAGTTAGGTTTTTTTAGTGACAAAAAAATAGGCATTTAAAATTTTCTAAACCATATCGATGGTGCAATCACTAACCGAGTTCGTATTCACTTCGAAGGAATATAGGGCGCCGATTTACCTACTCGATAAGATTGCCGACGCCCTATCTTCCTTTGAAGTGAATACGGACTCTGTGACTGATTGCACCATTGATTCAGTTTTATTTTCTACTTTTTAGGGCCCTATAGGAAAATATGTATTTTTTAAATTTTTTCCTTGTCTAAGGGTTATTTTTATTCTCTGTCTAAAGGTTTAGATAACGTTAGACAGAGAAGATTCTCATTTATTGCAGATAACTGTCTGAAAATGCGTGTAGATGTATTAATAACGGTCATGAAAGGAGCTCCGGTGTGTTTGGAAAGGCTGCCGTCCATCGAATGGGACGTTAAGCTATGTCTCCTTGTGCAATTTGGATCCTATCTGTGAGTGGCATTTTTTTTTTTTTTTTTTTTTTTTGGGGGGGGGGGGGTTAAATGGCAGGCAAAAGGACTCCACGGGCTCAAAGTTGTGGGTAGGGGGCTAACTGAACAGCTGTTAGGTGACAGATGGAAGCGTGCACACGGAGCTACGGTTTACGTCCCATCCGACTGATGGCGGCCTTTCCAAGCCCATCGGTGACCTTTCTCATCGAGGGTAGGGGTTTTAGAGGAGATAAATCGTAACGCTGGCATGGGTCTTTCTCATCGATGGTAGGAGTTTTAGAGGAGATAAATCGTAACGCTGGCATGGGTGAGACTCGAACTATAGTAACGTAGTATACTGTTGAAGATTAATACCCGTCCGCCCCACTTTGTGCACGTTACCGAACAGTTGGATGGCATTGACTGTAGGTTTCCATCTATCTGCTAACAACAGCTATTCAATGGTTCCCTTACGCAATATACTCTGAGCCCTTGGGATCCTTGTAAAGCTTAATAATTTAGCCATTCGCGGTGCACAAAAGTGCTGCTCAGAAGTTAAACAAAATTATTTAAGTAACAAACTTACGTCCTTTTCAGTGCTTAGATCAGGGATTCTCTGATTTGCTGGGTAAAAATTTTTGGGGTACGTCGTGAGAGCTCGAAGATCGCTAGATTTAGTAACAAAGTAAGTGTTTTATGTTATTCCCATTGTTATACTATAACTATAGTTTTGTCTGTCTATACAAGGGGTACGCCAGTTACATACACATTTCCAAGGGGTACGTGAAGCATAAAAGGTTGAGAACCACTGGTTTAGATGAAAAGCCTAAGTGCAAATATCCCTGGTACAGGAGCTGTCCAATGTTCCTTCATTTAAAAGTGCACTTTTAAAGGATATGGACTGTGAGGATACACAGCAAATTATTCAAAATATTGGGACACTACCGTGTTATGCAAAAGGGGCTCAGTTGATTTCTAAATGTTACTGCATACCGAACATTATTAGTGATATACTGTGTAAAATATTAATTTATCACTTCCATTTTTAGAGTATTTGGTAATAAATATCTATTATTAAATTCCCATATCCATTTCGATTACATTCCTTTCTTCATGGCTATGAAAGTAAAAATATTTAGAAAACTGGGAAAGACTACGTAACAATGCATTATCGCTCCTTGTGCTTTAAAGGCACGTGAGGTGTAAATTTGGCCCTGGCAATATTACTACACGCATTCATTTGACACGAATCGTAAAGGCCACCCTGTTGACTTTCTCTCCTATCTAGGAGTATGCGGGATCGTGATTTGGGATATCCTATGATATTGTAAATGCTGCAAACTTTTGAGATATATAACCCGTTGCGATGGACCCCAGTTCAATTTCTGCCCCCTTTTAGGCGAAGGGGCTAAACCCAAAGTACCTTCGCATAACAAGGTTTTATTTGACGGGCGGTTCAGTTGGTATCGCGCCAGGTTCGTAATCTGCAGTTACCAGGTTCAATCCCATATGGGCCAGCGTTGAGATTTTTCTCCCCAAGTAGGGTACACCGATGGGCTTGAAAAGGCCGCCGTCCATCACCTGTCTCCTAACAGCTGACCAGTGAGTCATTCCTCCAACCTTCTCTAAGGATTCCGTGATCTGGCCATTTAGCCTATTCTGTGCAAAAAAAAAAAGTGCCACTCAGAGGTAAAACAATCAACCTAACCTGTTCACAACCCTTACATTGAGTGGATGTGGAACAATTGTTTTTACGTTAGCGCGGGGGGGGGGGAGACACTGGTTTTCATAAATTAAGGAAAATCTCAATGTTAAGTCAATGGGAAGTTAATGTCAAAGCAAAATAACTTCTAAAATAAGTTTTTTTTTTGTTTCGAAAAATGTGATTGCTGATAAAGAACTCAATCAAATAAATCAATATCAATTTTCAACAGTATTCGTTCAATATTGGAAATTTGTTTATTTAACAACAGCAATGCCAGTCTTCAGAAACATACAAAACTGAAGAATAGTGAAAGAATTCTTTACACAGTTCTAAAATACAAATTTATTAAACACTTTGATACAATACTTATTGCTAAGTTTTAATGAACTGAAGTCATTTTTTGTGTCTGACATTGTTATCGCTAAATATTCAAACTTCCATAACTCATTAAATACTGAACGAATATTGTTGAAAATCGAAATATTGATTTATTTGATTGAGATTTTTATCTGCAGTCACATTTTTCAAAACAAGAAAAAACTTGTTTTATAAGTTAAGCTTTGACGTTAGTATCCCATTGATTTAACATAGGGATTTCCCTTTAATTTATGGAAACCAGTGTACAAACCAACAGATCAAATGACAAGCTAAAAATGATAGAAATATATTTTTTTAAAAAGGGGGGAGAGATGCGTAACTTATTGTAGAGATTAGCGAATTATATCTGAAATGAAAGGGGCCAGGGTGACTTAGTTGGTAGCCAACCTCCTAATCTGCAGTTCCCAGGTTCGAGTCCCAGCTTTATTTCCCCAAAGCCCACCCTGCCCTTCATCATAGGGGACACTGATGGGCTTGGAAACGCCGCCGACCGTCAGATGGGACATTAAGCCGTGGGTAAGAGAGTTATACCCTGCGCACGTTAAAGAACACATTGGATGGATAAAGAGCTTGGAAGTCGTGAGTATCAGTTACTTTATATTTTATAAAGTTTGATGGCCGTGTTAGCGCGTTTGTCTACTATTCGTAGAGATCTGGGTTCTAACCCCAGATAAAGATGATTCTTTTCTGGTTCTTTTTCTATTGAGGTTCCGCCCTCAATCAGAAAGAGGATACCGGTCTACTCTGGCGTATTAAACTGATAGTCTCCTCTAAAACTTCTGTGTCAAGCGTCTACTTGAGTAATTTATATATTTTTTCAATTTACCGTAATTTAGACTCGAGCAGCGCCACGTATTATAATGAATTTCCGTGTAATGTGATATGTTCCGTGGTCCGTGAATGGATGCTGAATTTCCTTGGAATGTGAAAGAAAAAACTTCTGTATTTTTGTTCTGTATACTCGGTGGAGGAAATATCTGCTAAAAATCATTTGTACACTGGGATAAGCATAATATTGGGAATTTTCAACATATTTCTTACTGCTCTTCTTAGTGTATAGACAGATGATGTTCCATGTTCCCCCCTTTTTTTGGGGGGGGAGGCAACAATTTAGTTTCGCGGTGACCCTAGAATAAGACTTCCAATTACTGAAATATTCCACTAGACGAAAGGTTCCTATTTTAGTTGGACATATACTATAGGACTAAAAGAAAGTTATACAGAGATGCACCTGTTTTGGATTTCGAAGCAGGCTACGAAGTTTGAGATTTCGTATAAGAGACGACCGGAATTTTGGGGTGCCCTCTCCCCTCCCCTTTAAGAATGCTAATAAACGGAAAGAAAGCAAAATAAATATATGTATTACACGTATTTTTTTTAACTTTTATTTTAATCGACTAAATTCTTTTTTTAATCATCCAGAGAACAAATATTAGACCTTTTGGTGCCTTCTATTTAAGTGGAGGGGAACATTTTATACACGCTCCGGCTCGATCTTGACCCCCTACCTTTTTATTTTGGATCCGGAATTGGCTCTAGGTAAGATTTTAAGAGGTGCTTGAAAAACGTTTTCAACATTATGGCTCTTTTCGTTTCCGGGCCAGAGTATTTAACTTGTGGTAGTTTTCACTTTTACGTTGTTTTCAGGTTGTAGTTATCTCGTTTTTATTTTACGGAATTTATACACACTACTAACAAACTCCTCATATGCCACTTCATTACTTCCACAGGATACGAAAATATGCAAAGGAATTGTTTTTGAGTGGACTCAAATTATCAACAGAAATTTTTGAAACAGTTTATACCACGACTGTACTATTTTTCCCTAAATATTTGCTAATTTACCGAGACTAAGCAATGTTTCACTTATGCAGCTCGTAGACTTACGCTATCATGGCGTGATCGATAAGAGCCATATTTGAACACAGTGCACGCTGTACTGAAAAGGGCATTCCACTTAAGCAACGAGGGGTGCGTGCTATGCTTCACATGTCCTCAAGGTCAAGTAAAAATAAAACTGGTGTACGCTGCATTCCAAGCATTTGAGAGAGGCCGATTCATTTTAAACCTGTTCAAGTTCCCAACTTTAATAAAACTGGTTAAGTAATTGATTATGCAGGAATCAAATGGCATATTACACTCTTACTCCTTTGCTATTTGCCTGAGAGTGGATTTTCTTTTTCGGTTTTGTGATTTTGACTTAAATTTTGTTACGATCATGTACTACCCTACCAAAAAATTAGAGAATTTCCATATTATGTTAATTTGAATCTGACTTCGAAGCACTATTCATTTAATAGAAAAATGCGACTAAAGATTAAGATCATAATGAAAACTATATAAATCTCGATTTTCAACAATATTGGTTCAGTATTTAAAGAGATGGAAGTTAGAAATTTCACAACAATAATGCGTCTTAAGATTTAACAAAAATATATATTTTAGAAATTTGCATAATAATCATTTCAATGTTACACAATTATGAATGATTATTTGATGATTATTTCGATATTAGACAGGGTTGCCAACTTTCTCAAAATGAAATTAAGGGACAATTTCCCCTACCCCCTAGGTGGATTAAATATTTGAACTATTTTTATTCAAAATTTAAAACAAGATATTAAATTCAATAATATTCAATAAGAAATAATATTCAAATCAAATATTCAATAAGAATAAAAAAAGATGCATTAATATGTATTCAAATCACAATAATTATTTTTAAATATTACTATAATAACAATAATAAAAAAAATCAATAATCAAATTTTTTTAATTAACTAATTCAGCAGTGTTTGTTCCACAGATTATCTATTTCATACTTCTTTCCATTTTTATGTAATACCCGAAATCACTTCCCAGGTCAATCACTTACCAAGCTTTTAATAATACCAATTTATAACTGTCTTATTTTTATAATAAGCCATAAATTCTGGAAACTGAAACATTTAACATCAGTATATTTTTATTGGCTGCCTTACCAAGCCCACCATTGGGTTTGGTAATGCAGCCATTCATCGGATTCTATGCACATTATATAACATGGTGGATGGCCCTGGCAAAGACTTTCAGTGGGTTCCCCTTCCCTCAACCTTCTCTAAGTCCTTATGACCTGGCCATTTTGCTCATTGTGTGCAAAAAAAGTGCCTCTCACAGGGCTGGGTTTACACCTCAAGCACCCCTAGGCACACAAATTGGTAAGTGCGCCCCTGTTTGAAATAGTTTGGATTTCATTTAAAAATATATTTTTTTGGAACCAAGAAGAAAGGATATAATGTAATTAACAAAATGTGTTTTGGTATTATTAATAGCTTATAATGTGTAATATTCAATAGGCAGTAACATTTAAAATCAAATTATTCATTTCTAATTTAAATATATTTTTGTTCTCACCTCCCTTGCTCTGGGAATAAATAAATTACTTTAAAGGTAGTAAAGTAGGTTTGGTTATATAAAAAAAATAATAAATACCCCCTCAAGCAGCTGCTTGCCACAGAGGTCTGACAGGAGCCTGTCAATTTATATGCCACAGTAGAAGGTCTGTGAGGATGGCAGGACCTCAGCAGAAAAACGACACAAACAGCCATGCCTTACCCGGGGCTCGAACCCAGGTCCCGTACAGAGAGAAAACTAAAGTGATGAAAATTGGTAAGACAGGCTGTGATTCTGTTAATCTGAATGGTTGCAGTCTTGAGCAGGTGTCACAGTTTAATTATCTTGGGAGCTATGTAACAGATACTGGTGATGTGCGGCATGAGATTAACAGATGAATAGGGATTGCTGCTGGGACTTTTAAGAATCTATGGAGAGTGTGGAGAAATAGGCGTATACACCTAAAGACTAAAATTAGACTGTATAATACTTTGGTTCTTTCTAGGGTTAGTTATGGTAGTGAAACTTGGACGCTTTATAAACAAGATAACAGGAAACTAGATGCTTTTGATTCCAGATGCTTACGCAGTATCTTGGGCATTAGGTGGTTCAACTTTGTAACTAAAGATGAGGTTAGGCAAAGGAGTTTGCAACCTCCTTTAAGCAGCATATTGTGCAGAGAGAGACTCTCTGATGACAGGTTAGTGTTGGCACATGTGTTTCATGTACGAAAGACAAGGCTAAATAAAGGGTCCCTTGCACAATTAACGGAAATTGCTAATTTTTGCATAAGTCTAATGTGAATTCGAAGGATGCCCTGTCATTTAAAGGGTATCATATTGGACTGCACAGATTGCATTGTTCGCAGTTTTAATCTGGTGTACATCATGTGATAGGCAGTACACAGTCGAACAGATTCGGCCCTATCCCAGATTCGCAGCTTCCCACATGGAGTTCGTATGACACCAAGACAAATATTGATGATACAAGAAATCCCAGCTAATACGAGATGGCTGGCAATCCTAATTAGACAATTATGCATTTTTTTTATAAAACAATTTATTATTAAATATTTCAACTTTAAATGCTGAATGAATATTGTTGAAAATTGAGATTTAAATAGATTTGATTATAATTTTTATTTATCTTCAGTCACATAATCCTCTATTATTTTGGTAGAACCAGGCATGTATCCAGGATTATTTTGGGGGAAAAGCCTTGAAGAAAAATCTTGCAATGCCATATCATAGCATAGTCAAGACATTTGCTTTATTTTTTTTGGTGTATGTATGTAGGTGGAGGGAGATTGTATATATACGTTCAGAGCAATGTATGTAGAAGAAACATGTTATCATTTTACTGCAATAGGTGGTTTGCCATGTTAAAAACAATGCTATCTGTATGTGGCATACCAGATTTTTTTTCGAGGCTATTAAAAAAAATCCTGGACATGCCCCTGATTGTTAACATATTTGCTAATCTTAACATCAGCATATATGACCCCATATCAGTGGTGGTCATAAGGAGGAGGCTATGGTGCCCTCCAAAAGACCCACAAGTGTTTCATTTTAACAGCCAGCCAATTTCTTTTCCAAGAAGGCAAACTCCTGATGCCTTCAGTACCCCCAAATGAAGGCAAATGTAAGTACATATAAAGGATTTTGTACTCCAGAAATGATACTTTTCACTACAAAATTCATCCATATGTCTCTAAATGACCCTCCAGGATTGAGACTTATCACTGCCCCTGCCCCATATGCCATTTCAATAATGTAACTATCAATCATTTCTGATCTTCAATTGGAACTAATACAGTGGCTGAGAAAACCAAAAAATAAACCACCACAAATTGACTAATAATTTCATTGCTTGCCAATTAGTTTTCTGCTATCACATTGATTTGTGGGTTATTTCAAGACTACTACTATATTAGATTCCTTAACTACTATACTAGTTAAAGACCAAGTTAAAAAAAGATATATTTATGGCTTTTTGCAATAATATTCATTTTGTAGCATTCACCCTTATTGCACCACAGAACAGATGTATTTATGAAAACATGTCCATATTAGAAACTCTGCAAAGCGAACCCTATTCTTCCAGAGTCGCATGTTATAAATGGACATGCATTTCTACAAAAAAAAAAATGGTTCACAGTTGTAATAAAACATTTTTTACTTATCCAAAAAAATACAAAGAAAAAAACACCTTTATTCACTAGAAGTTTTAGTGGTGAGTGAGCAGGTGGTTGGGAAATATTGCAGCAAGGGAATGGGAGGCTCAGGACTAGTACTGGTACTGACATCTGCCTCACCCTGTGAATCAGCATCTGTTTCATGTTTACTCCTTCGTGGTTGCAAATTAAAAATAGAGGGTAGGCCATGCCTCATATGCTATACCCTGATAGGCTGCAACTGTTTGTGTTATTTTGTTAAATTTCTGTTACATGTTTTCCCTTGAACCACAGCTATGAAAAATCATGGACTATCAATCATTTCGCCGTCCCGTGGCCGAGTGGTTAGCACGCTTGGCTACTGATCTAAGGGACCTGGGTTCGAGCCCCGGAATTAGGCATGGATGTGTGTGTCGTTTTTCTGCTGAGGTCCTGCCATCCTCTCAGATCTCCTACTGTGGCATATAAACTGACAGGCTCCTGTCAGACCTCTGTGGCAAGCAGCTGCTTGAGGGGGTATTTTTTTTTTATCAATCATTTCTGATAAAGCACAAAATTATGAAATGATCTAAAAATTATGCATATTAATAAATTCCATTAACTTATAAATGGTTCAAAACAGAATTGTTCAAAAGGTCCACATCTACATAAAGTTTCAAAAGCTATAAAAAATAAGTCATATTTTGCAGGATGATAAAAATTAACTGAGTGATGTAGCATCAGTGGTTTCTCTTGGGGTTGTGGGGGGGATATTTCAATGGGTGCAATTTTTTTTAAATACCCCTACTATAACTTTTAGATTATAACTGGTTACAAATTACAATTAGATTATAACTGATTACAAATTGCATGATTAGTTCAGAAGAGGAAGTATTGAATACCAGAATAAGTTCAAACCAAATTACAAGTAATTCAATATTGTTCAAGATAGTTTTGAATTCAGAATGTTTTTATTATTTTAGCTCCAATTGAAGATCAGAAATGATCCAAGCTACACTATTGAAATGTCATATACGGTAATATACACTGATGTTAAGATTGCAAAACACTTTACAATCAGGTGCATACCAGGTTTTTTTGGGAGGGATTGTGAACCTAAGTTTTTTTTTATTGGTCTTGAAAAAAATATAGCAGCATGGCAGGGCATTTGTCTTGGTGGGGATTGTGCCTCTGTTTCCCATAAATGCATTTGAAGCACTTTATGTAAAGAAATTTGTTTGCTTCTTTAACACAAGAGGTGACTTACCTTGTTGGCAACAATGAAATCTTTGCTGGTGGCTCAGGAGAAAAAAAGCCCCAGAAATTGACTGATAGTTTTCTCACTTGCTGATTAGTGAGTGTCTAATTTCTTGTTTATTCTTTCATTGTCACAGATCAAAAATAAAGGGTAAGCCAAGCCCATTTCTTAGATCTTGAAAACTGCAACTCGTTTAGTCACTTTCAGTTAAGACAGTTTCCCCCAAAACAACAAATTGTGCCTGTAAACAGTTTTATAATTTTTTTAATTTTGAGCTTTCAAAGATTTAAGGGAATGCCCTGAATATGTGTCTAGGTAGAGCAGTGCATTTCATTAAATATTCATGTTATGTATGGAGGAATATTAGAAAAAAAATATATTTATATATTGGACTATTTTGCAACAATTTCTGGGGGGGAAAAAATGATGAAATGGAGTCAGTCAAAATACTTATTTTGCATCCCTTACCCAGGAATTTTTTTAGATTTTTACCAGATCATACACTCTGTGACATTAGAATTGTACCATTCAGAAGATCTGTATGCATCAGCATGCAAATCAGCATATGAATCAGGGCAGTGATATATGCTAATTATACATTATATGGCAAGTGCCTGATATCTGTGGGAGATCACAAAGCAAAACTTAGCATCTAAGTGAAATACCTCGGGTACTGTATGGAAACTATGAAAGAGTGTTGATATCAGACATTGAAGACAAATTGTAGAGGATACCACCAGGACAACCAACACTGACACTTGTGCAGCTGTTGACTCTCATGGCTTGTATAGGGGTGAAGGTGGCTTAGTCGGTATCTCTCAGGCTTATAATCTGCAGTTTGCAGAGTGAAATCCTACCTGGGCTAGCATTGAGATTTATATGTTCAAAATTCCCTGCCCTGTCCTTGGTCAGTATGGAACACTGAGGGGCTTGGAAAGGCTACCTTTCATTGGATACGACATAAAACCATGATACTTCACAAACTTTCTTAGTCTTTCTGACCTGGCCATTTAGCCCATTGTGTGTCATTGTGTCCTAGCTGATGCAACTTGTTGGGGGGTGGGGAGACTTTGCTACCAGATGCAATATGTATAAGTTTTATTACTTCCCTAGGTCAAACCGGCAGTTACTTAGATTGAAACACATTCTGCTTGTGGCAAATGAAGTTGGATAAGAAGTGCTTGTGTTTCAGGTTTGTCTCAAAGTTAGTTACAAAATGGTTTTGAAGAAGAGACTTAATATGCAAAAGTTAGTTACCGTGGACAAGTTAGTATGGCAAATATCCGCTACTTTATGCTGAGTTTAATAATCTGTTCTTCAATACTTTTACATTTAATGCAATGAAATGTTGTTGAGCCAAAGAAAACTTAAGTGACAAGATTTTGCCATTCCTCGCATACAGTTGCATCTCGTGACTAAACATTTTGGTAGGACACTTTGCCTAACACAGGCAAGGACTGGATGTAGGGAAATGCTTGGTATTGAATTGAACCAAATGAGAATGAAAAGATGTACCACTTTCTTTTAATTATTCTTAAAATATTGTTTAGCAAAAAGTTTTGGAAAAAAAAAACATTGAAAAGCATTTTTGTCCTTTTTACTTTGGTTCAGTATTTTGCCTCTCCCATGTAATAATTACCTATATTATATATTTTTCCTCTCAATTCTTGTGGTATGTTAAAAAAAAAAACTATTCATGAAATATATGTCTATAAAGGTTATTTTTTTACTCAGTTCTGTTTATAAAAATATATTATTTTAAATGGAATTACTTGTAGTAGATTATCATTTGAGCAGTTGTCTATTTTGGTTATATTTAATTTACACTTTTTTTTGTTACTTATATCAATTTATTTTATAATAAATTGTAAAAAAACTATTATGATAGCAGTTGGTATTGAACCCAGAGACCTTTGATTTGCAAGCCAAAAATATTCACTTAGCTGACTGAGCTAAGCATTGCTAGCAAAATTTTTTGTTTAAATGAATTATTAATATTCCATTGTTGCCAAATGTTCAACAGATTTTGCATTTTCATATTTAACGTTCTTTCTAAACTGTTTGCATATAAATATCCTTTCTTAGCAAAATAAAAAGTTGCCAACCCAGTTCAAGATCAGACACATCTTGTTAAGGAAGTTTAAGCCTGTTAATCCTGGCAGAGTCAAATGAAGATTTTTTGCAAAGTAACAAGATCTTTGACTATTGGTTGCTTTGGTAGAATCAGCCAAACAAGTGTGTAGGGCTACTATAAAATGGTGACCCACCTCCTGCATTTCATCACTATTGTTTTTCAGCACATGCATATTTGTTACTTCACTATAATAGATAATGTTAAGATTACTAGGAGTGATTATAATGGAAATATTTGTATTGTATAAACTAGTGCAGATGATGCAGCACTAATTGGCAGAGTAAATACTGTTCTTATCTACATAAAATGATCACAAAAATATGAAATGATATGATATACATATTGCATAATTGTCATATTTTATCCTTAATACTTGGACGGTTTTTGGATTTTTCACAAGGTATATTAAAAGGTTTTTATTTTCTCTTATAGGGCACTGTGACATTACTCCTTCCACTATATTAATTAAATTATAAACTTTTAATGCATATTATTTAACTTTCAGTGAAATTTAAAATTGTCACATACTGAATGTTGTTGTATGGCATTTATTTATTTATTTATTATTATTTTTTTAATTTTTTATTTATTTTGACTTTTCAGTTTGATGAAGAAGTTTTCAAAAAAGTTAGTAAGCCGTTGTGTCTACTGTAACGTTTTGAGTGCTACCAAACCAGAAATTCTTACAGTGTAAGTATCAGGGCTTGAAATTTCTTTTTTCCCGAAATTTTAACAAAAAAAATTTTTTTTGTCACCAAACAGTGGATTTTTTTTTTTTATTTAAACAATTAGTTGCTAGCAATTTTGAACAGGGGTCACTAATTGGATTCATCTGCAGCCAGCCTGTCAAAACTGGGTGAGTTGTTACGTCTCTGAGCAGTGTTTTTTTTTTTCCAACACAGTGGACTAAGTGAAATCACCAAGAAGAATCCCAAGGGCTGAAAGACGGTTGGGGAAATAAAATCCACTGGACAGCTGTTAGGATTTGCTGCTGGATAGTGTTTCATGCACATGGGAGCCATCACTTCCTGTCTGATGGATGACAGCTTTTCCAAGACTGTCAGTGTCCCCTATTTCAAAATTTAACAGCAAAAGTCAAGTTAATAAAGTTGCTTATCTCTACCCATTGACCTTTTTACCATGTGTAGTAATTTTTCTATCAAACCTCCTCCCTCTCTCTCATGGAAGGCTAGTTTAATATACAAAATATATGATATTCTATTTAATCTATTTCCACATAAAAACTCGAGAAAATGCTCCTGTTGGGAACCATTGATTTAAGTAAAGTTGGGCCATAACCTAGAAAAATTGCCATCTTAAATAAGAACTATGCTACTGCTAAAGCAAAATTGTTCTTTGAATGGTGTATTTTATTAGAATTAATTTTCATACATACTACTTTCTTAAACTTCTGTGTAAGTAATGTTGGAGTTACCTTGCACTCAGAAAGAGAATTGGTGACACATGTAATAGGATGTGTACATTGCAATGTATAAATGCTAAAGTTGGCAAACAATAATTGCAATAAATTTTTTTCTAAAATTTGTAATGCTGCTTTTTTGAGTTTTTTGGAATTTTAGTTTGCAAGACCCTACAACTAAAATAATATATTTTGGTGCAGGAGTTAATTCTGATATTTTTGTTAAGGACTTGAAGCAAAGCTTTAGTTGCAAGCAATTGCTTAAAATGCAAACTTTTGTGCTAATTCAGACAGGATAATATCCTTATACGGTAAGTTGTTGTAACAGATGTTATTGTTTTATGTTTGTTTACCTAAAATACCATATTAGTATTTGCTGAAATGTATCAGGGCACAATAGGCATTCTTCATATATATATATATGAAGAATGTCTATTGTGCCCTGATATTGTATATATGCCTGACTACTACTACTGTGCTTGCTTTGTATATGTGTTATAGCTTTTCAGATTTTTATAAGGGACAAAATGGTTTCAGTTTTTTGGCAAAATAGAAGAAAATATCTTGGCAAACTAATTTCCCTAGAGAGATTGGGTTTCACTCTTTTCAAATATGGCAAGCTATTTATTTATGAAATATTACTAGATTATGTAAAAATTTAGTGAATAAGTTACAAATAATATTTAATGAATACAGTTATTGATGTTATTAATATATTTTAATATTGTGTACAATTTTTGGGTGATTAGATTTTTTTTTGTTTTGCTGCTCTCAGTGAATAACACTATGCTATATATTTGTTTAGTTTCTTGGATGAAAATGGTTGGGATACTATCAACACTTGGCTCCAAGATGCCAAAGATAATGGTAATTCCTCTTTCTTGCTGGAGTTGCTCAAATTGTGTAAAGTTTTACCAATGACAGTAGACAGGTTGAAACAGAATAATACAGCAAAAATTATCAAAGCTCTTACAAAATATGATAATGATGGTAAGATATATTTTTTTTCATGATATTTAATATATATTTACATATTAATAAGAGTACAGATTTTGAAAAGATCTATAACAACTAAAATTACGGCCAGTGAAAGAAATTTTGTGGCTCACAGAGAAAGTGTGAAAAAAGCAAAACCAAATTGATTTAATTTAAAAAAAATTAAAATAAACAAAAATGCAGCATAACCAACCCTCAATTTACACGTAGATAGGTTCCAGAAAACCACCTTGCAAATTGAAACCAAAAATATGAGATGATAAAGGGACTAGATTCCAAAAATATCCTTATTATTAATGAGACATACATTGAAAGTTTTATTTTTACACATTTATCTCAGTCACAAAAAATAGTCATCATTAATATAGCCATACACTAACAAACTTAAAGGTGAAATTTGAAAGAAGTATCAAGGAAGGTATGACTTAGTTTAATGTCATTAGTTTTAGAGGAAAAATTGTCTTGAGCCAGGTGGGATATGAACCCATGACTTCCAGATAACATGTCCTCTAATTCATGTTATGAACTTTCTACCTACAATACACAATTTTCTGTGTCTCATACAAGCATTTCCCAGCTGCTCACAAACAGCTTCAAAAGTAGGTGACAAATATGTCATGAAGATGTTCAAAGTATGTTACGAGATATACAATTGAAGAAATATCTCAACATTTTTCTTCAACTGTCAAAGAAGGTATCACTCTTAGTTTAACGTTGATATCAGTTTTAGAGGAAAGAATGTCTTGAGATGGATGGATATGAACCTACGAAAAGTCAGGCACCTGACATGTTATCAGGAGGTCATAGGTTTGTATCCCACCCTGATCAAGACAATTTTAAAATTTATATCGATGTTAAACTAAAAGTGATACATTCCTTGACAGTTGAACAAAAAGGTCAAGAAATTTCTTCAATTGAAAGAAATATATTTATGAACCAAATATGAATTATAAATGAACTCAATAAATTTAGCCTATGTAATAGTTTACCAATTTAAACTTATGCTAAAAATGAAATAAAACATGGCTTTAATTAGCCTGAAAGAATTCAATCTAGAACAGTGGAATCTCTCTACTGGTTCAAAACAGCTTTTATTTCATTAAGATGTTGAGAAACATATTGCATACAAAGTCAAGAACACAATTTTAGCAAAAGAATATAAATGTAACTTGTTACAGATGGAGAATTTAATTTAAGCATAAGAATTTACTATTAATAATTTATTCTAAAAAAAAAATTATATCACCTAAAACCATTTAGTTGATTTTACTTAGGAAGACACTCTAATTATCTCCCTTGACACCATGTCACTGTTATTTTGTATATATTATATATCTACACTGAGACACCACTCCTTGTCACATAAATGTTTCATTCCAACATGTAAAATGTCACATGATCACTGTATGGTATAAATCAGGCAGACCAGCTCTTTGAACATCAGTTGGAGTAGAATTGAGCCTCAGAATAGGTAAAACAAACAACCTGAGCAACTTTAAATGTGCAATGAATAGTTGGTGCTAGGTGTGTCAGTTCTAGCATCTCGCAAACAGACTCCTCCTGGGCTTTTCATGCACTATTGTTTGAAGGGTTTACTGAGAATGGTACAAAAAGCAAAAACTATCAGTGATCGGCATTCCTGTGGACAAAAATAGCTAGTGGATCAGAGGGGCCAAAGGAGACTGGCGAGAATCAAGCAAGTGAACAGATGGGCCACAACCAAGCAAATAACAGAAGAATTAAACAATGGTAAGAAGAAGGTCATCTTCAAATGCACCACGGTATCAGACCTTGTCACAAATGGGCTACAACAGCCACCAACCATGTTGAATATCGAGTTGTCAGTGAACAAAAAAGCATGTCTCAAGTGGGTGCAGGAGCATTGACACTGGAGTGTTGAGAACTGGAAAATGGTAGCCTGGTTGGATGAATGAAGATTCCTTTTGCATCATGCTGATGGAAGGATCAGAATTTGGAGCAAGCAACATGAAGTCATGGAGCTGTCTTGTAAGGTGTGAACAGTAAAGGCCATTGGTGGCAGTGTGATGTGGGGAATGTTTTCCTGGCACACATTAGACCGCCTTATGCCCATCAAAGGACATCTGAATGCCACTGCATATTTGAACACTCTTGCTGACCAAGTTCATCCCATCATGGCTACAGTTTATCCTCACTCAAATGGACAAGTTCAGCATAAAAATGCACTTGCTCACAAGGCACATATCATCACTGAATGGTTTCAGGAACATGCTGACGAGTTTTCCTTATTTCATTGACCTGTACAGTTCAGAGATCTAAATCCTATTGAGTATCTTTTGAATGAGGAGATAAGAGCTATTTGCAGTGAGACTGCTGCTGTCCAATTTGCAGCAATAGCATGACACAATCATTTCTGCATGGTGCAACATTCCTGCACAATGAATCCAGCATCTTTTAAGCTCCATGACCCAACGAATTTTGATTGTTCTGAAGGCCAAAGGAGATGCAATATGCTACTGGTAGGTGTACTTAATAAACTGGCATCTTAAATCCATACTGTGTAGAACTGAGTCTGTCATCATGTAAAATGAAACTGGTTGCATTTTCTTGACTGCAAAACTAAAGCTGTGTAAATCCATGTAAATCAATAGGTGGGTGTGTATAGTTCATTAAATATGAGCCCTATATATAAATGTAATGTTTTTTCCTCTATTCATAACAACTAACACTAACATAACAATAAAAAATCACAAATTTAGAAAAATTAAAATGTGACATGCTTAAAATTGTAATTGAGTAGCCTTATTTTGAAAACATTGTGTAACAAAGTTTTATGTTTTTATACAGCTATTCATTATACTTGTTTCTTAATAGTTGCAAAGTATAAGAAAAAAAACTTAAAAAACTAACAGTGCATTTTTCTAGTGTGTCCTTATTCAGATGCTCTGCAATAAGATTATCAAAGTTTGTAGATATGAGGAAGATCTATGAGAAAATAAGTGCATATAAAATTGTACAAAAGAATAACAATTGAAAAATAGGATAACACTTTTAATTCACAAAATTATATTCAATTGTAGACACTTGGTAAAAAGGGGAAGGTCAACTCAGACAGCCCAAATGGTTTAGTATGGAGTGTGGTCTCCTCTTACTGCTATGCAGGCCTTTGGTGTCTCATGCTGTTGATAAGACTGCCCAGCATCACCATAGATAGCAATCACCATGCTTCTCCAAAACACATCTAAGCTCCGAGAGGCTTGTTGGAATGGAATTCAGGGGAGCAAGACATCTCCTGAAAGCATCCCATGCATGTTCTATCGGATTTAGGTCGCGAGACCATGCTGGCCACTCCATATGGTTAATAGTGCTATTATCCAGATAGCAATTGATAATGTGACAGTGGTGTGGTCAGGTGTTATTGTCCTATAGGGGGAAAGTATCCCCTATTGCACCTGCATATGATCGCACGATCCACGATTTGTGATCTGCGAGATAGCCTGTTGGAATCACACACAGATCTGTGTGGTTATAGAAATAGAATTATTCAATAATAATAAAAAAAATGCTAATTCTAAAACTGTAAACTAAAACCCTTGAAACAGAGAACAGCATGCTCAGTTAAGCTTTCTGATTAGCTTCCAAATTTGAATTTATCGATAGTTTTAGTTACCATTACTGAAAAGGTTTGAAACTTAGTATTTAATAATTTGATGTGGAAACATTTAAAATGTATATAAATAAAATATTTCTCTGAATGAAAGTAATTTTTGGTGCTGTTATTATTGTCAAATATAAAATAATATATTTTATTTTACTAACTGCTTTTTTTGTTTTTGAATATGTTGTTGCAGAAGTAAAGGTTTTGGCATGCGAACTAGTTACTCTTTGGATGACTATAATCAAAGGAGAAAAAGGGGGTGATAATTCAATAGGTAAAAACATGTTATAAATTTTTTTTGTTTTATATGTATGTATTATATAGGATGAATCAAAAGTCCAGAAATGTAGGAAGGATTGGAGACTTTTATCAGAAAAAGATTTGTATTACAAGTTATAAGATGTGCTCTATATGTTCTACTTTCACTTCTAGCATTTCTGGACTTTTTCCCTAGTGAAAGAAGTGAAATTCCTAGATCTGTGCAGAACATTGGAATGGATTGCAGACAGGTTTCTGTAATAGGCTTCTTCAAATGATGGTGGATCTTTACAGCATACATAAGTGTTTTGAAGTAAGCTGAGAAATCTCTTTCCGTGTTCAACAAAGATGTCATAATGATTTTATGGGGCATGTTTGGGTATATGTCACTGTTCAAATTCCGATAAACAATTATCGATTGCTGTAATAGCTATCTGTTGTCAACATCAACACCTATCTTCTCATTTCTCTAACTTCTGTCAATATGTTTAATTGATGGGTACCCTGGAAGGGTTAAATGTTCTTTATTTTGGTATATGATATATTCAGAGCTGTTAACCTTGCATGACAAAAATTATGAGTTGGAAGAATGAAAATTCTGAGGAAATCTGAGCATGGCAGTTCTGCAGTTTATGGTACTCAGGCACGTTTTTTTTTAATGCAATGCAATAATGCATTGTGTCTTGACAGAACGCTCGACTTCCAAACTCCTAGCAACAACCAATGGCAACAAAAATATTTAATTTTTAAGAATTATACCAAGTTTCTTAAAAATTACTTCTGTAGGAAAAAAAAAACCACTAGATATGCAACTTAAACTAATGAAAAACACATTTCAATATCACATTAGAAAGAATATTCAACTTTTTGGAAAGTTCTACAAATAATAAATAATCATATTACTAGCAGTGAAGAGGCCGTACAAAGAGAATACATTGAGTGAAGAATATAATTCCTAAGCATGAAATATTGTTTAAAAATTATATTATAAATAATATTTTAAAAATTAAAATAAAAAAAATAAATAAAAGAAACCCACTAGAAGTAATAGTATCAAAGGCATATTTTCCTAACTGTGCATATCATTATATGATGAATGTCGGTCAGTACCATCCAATTTCAAAAGTCTAGTATCATCAACAAATGAACTTTCATTCCATAATTAAAAAAAAACTTGCAAAAATCAATATCTCATCAGAAATGGCTATTTTAACTAGAGCATACTGCTAAACAATGAATTACCATTTTGCATTTTAAGAAAACATCAGAACAAAATTACTGGAAACAACAATTTTAATCTGAACATACTGCTAAACAATGAATAACTGTTCCACCCTTTTTACTCACCACCCAAAACATACTAATCTTATAACAAACCTAAAAAAATTGTAAACAATTCACTGCCAGTCTGCAGTGTGAAAAAGACTCCGGAACTAAATAATCTCATCAAAAACAACAATCTCTTATAGTTTGATAACATTTATCCAGTGCAATCAAGAATTGAAATGTTATGATTGCTTAGTTAATATCGTGATATAGAAATATTTCTGAAAATAAAAAAAGAGAAATAAAAATTTTGTTTCATTAGCCATCACTTTACATCACTAGTAATTTTATTTTGAGTATAAAAACTCTATACTTCTCAGCTCTACTTGGAAATAAGGCCTTTCAATCAGGTTGATGCCAAAAATGTAATTTATATCAGACTGCATATGATTTTGATTGTCACTTCTAATTTTGGTTGATTATCAGGATCATGTGACAACCAGTTGAATAACTGCAGATAATAAAGTGATGCAATTGTTTGTTGTGCATTTTAAGCATATTAAATTCTACCTATAACCTTTGGCTCATATAATAGAAATCCATTGGCATTGACAGTTTTTCCTTTAATAATAAAAAAAAATTGAAAGTTCATTAAGAGCTTGCTATATTGACATTTAATTTTACTTAAGATTTTCCATTTAACACTTGATTGGTTACCAGAAGTATAAGATCATCATTTCAGCTGACAAAGATAAGAAGAAGAAGAAAAAGGATAAAACATCGAAAGAAGATAAAGAGCAGAAAGATCCAAAAAGGCTAGAAAAAGAATCTGGTAAGGAAGTTGGAAAAGTGAAATCTAGACAACGAGATTCAAAAGATGAAACTTCTAAATCAGAAATCTATGAAGATGTCAAAATAGATCCACAACCACTAATTAAAAAGCCTAGGAGTGATAGGCCAAAGACAGTTAAGACGTATCAAACAAGATTTCGTGCAACAGGTAAAAATCCTATTATCTTTTATGTTTATTTTAATAGTAAACTCATCTGCTATTTTCAAAAACTGTTAATAGTTATGGTCCTATTCTAGTTTTTTTTAGTTTATTTGATATGCAGAATGTACATAACATTTTATTATTGTTTCATGAGAACACAATTCCTCATATAGAACTACCTGCATAATGCTTTCCAGACAATATATATTTAAGGTACATTTTCCCATTAAGTGCACTATCCTTCCTGTAGTATATTCATATTAAAAATATGTGAGCATATACTACTCATCATTGAAATTGCCCTACCTAAAGGAATGCTTGTATAAAGCTCAAAACAAGTGGAGTGACATATAAGAAATTAGACAAGAAATGATAAGGTTGTGTATTGAAACATCAGTATTTATTTACAAGAATGCAGTGGTATGGACTCCATACATAAAAAATCCTCAAGCAGCCATGGGCTGAGGTCCAACCAGACTGTGTAATTTTCCTCTCCGGGCATGTCCGTTCTGAGCTACTGCTGCATTTGGCCACTCTAGACCAAATCTAGCAAGGTTCTGTTTGACATTGTTTGTCCATCGCTTCCTATTGTTTTGCCCCTGCTTTCCTTTTCTGAAACCCATTGGCACATTGTTCACAACCTGTTTCCTAATCTGCAGCTGTGCATACGGGCAACATGGCCAAACCAATGCAGTTTCTTTCTGCACAAAATGCTGCTCAAAGGAAGTTGCTGGCTCCTTCTAACCTCATCATTATCTACAAGGTCAAACCACTTAATGCCCAAGATACTCCATAAGCATCAAGAATCAAAGCCATCAAGTTTCTTGTTATCCTGCTTACAAGGATCCATGTTTTGCTACAATAACTAACCTTAGAAAGAACCAAAGTAGTCTTTAGGTGTACACGCCTATTTTTCCACACTCTTCATAGATTCTTTAAAGTATCAGTGGTAATCCCTATTCTTCTTTTTATTTCATGCCGCACATCACCAGTATCTGTTACATAACTCCCAAAATAATTAAACTGAGACACTTGCTCAAGAGTGCAGCCATTCAAAGCAACTAATGCATTATCTGCCTGATCAGTTTTCATCACTTTAGTTTTTTCTCTGTTTATTACCAAACCTACTCTATTACCATTCTCATGAACAGTCTTAACAAAAGAATTCATCTTAACATCATTAGCCAATAGGGCCAAATCATCTGCATAATCTAAATAAAAAATTTTAAAATCTCTAGACCATTTAAGGCCAAAATCTTTCCCTCGAAAAGAATTTTGCTTAACATAATCAATAACCAAACGAAACAGAAAAGGAGACAAAATGCACCCTTAGTCTAACTCCATTAGCAATGCTAAACCAATCGCTGAAAGACGTACCAACTCACACACGACTCAGTGTTATTATAGAGAGCTTTCATTACATTAACTAATTTATCAGGTATTCCATATGATCTAACAATCAACCACAAATTATATTGATCAACAGAATCAAAAGACTTTTTTGAAATCTATAAAGCTAGCAACCACAGGTTTCTGAAACTCTTCTACTACTTCTGAATCCACACTGTTCATCACACAGTTGTCCATCAACCAAATTCTTAATTCTATTAAGTATAATCATGCAAAGAACTTTACCTGAAACAGAAAGCAAACTAATTTCTCTATAATTATCACAAGAACTGCAATCACCTTTTTTTAAAAATTGGGACAATAATAACTCTAGTAAAATGCTTGGAACAACACCTTTATCATAAAAAATATTCAAAATTTCAGTCAGCCATGTGACAACACAAATGTTCCCAGCTTTAAGCATTTCATAATTCATCTATCCTTATTATAAACAATGGCAGTAGAAATAATCACATTATTTAGAACTTCTCTGAAATGCTCAGTCCACCTAGCCATCACAGAATCCTCACCTTACCACCTTGCCATGTTTATCCCTCAATCCCTGTGTACCTGTCTGTTTCTTCCCACATAAAACATTAATAATCTGGTACAACTCCCTGCTGTTGTGCAGTTTAACTGCTTCCTCAGCTTTGTCAGCCAAGTTATCAAGCCAAAGTTTCCTATCAGCTGTTAACTGATCTTTTACTTGTTTATTAAGCTTGTTGTAATGCCTCTGTTAGGACTAGTAGGGTGTTGATTCGTATTAATCCTGCACTTCCTTCTTTCTGAAATAAGTTCCATAACCTTATCACTCAAATAATTTTGTTTTCTCTGTTCTCTTTTACCCAAAAGAGTACTGTTGGTTTCAAGAAAAGCCTGTTTAAACTGATCGCATTCTTTCTCAACTTCAGCAGTAACCAAACCACGATTGTCATAATGACTAAGTAGCCTAACATATGTTTTGGCTATATCTGGATCTTTCATACATTCTGTGTTATAGCTAATTTTTTTTAACTTTAGCACAACATTTCTTAAGCTTCAGCTGCAAAACACATTTGACCAGGTAATGGTCAACCCAATTTCAGCTTCCCTGTATGATCTGGTATTCCTAACTGAACTAGCCCATTTGCTGTTAGTTAAAATATAACCTAACATATTCCTGTGCAGCCATCAGGTGAAACCCATGTATAATAATACATGTCCCAGTGTTTGTAGTATGTGTTAGTTATTCACAAACCATTAAATTTACTTACCTGTAGGAGACTTTCCCCATTGCCATTGGAACTACAAATGTCAAAGGGACCTAACACTTCTGCCCAAAGATTAGAGTCAGTACCAACTTTAGCATTAAAGTCACCCAGCCCAGAGAAATATCTCCTTTCTTCACAGAATTCAAAATATCCTGAAGCTGGCTGTAAAACATGTCCTCATTTTCATCAGAGTTCTCTGTGGGGGCAAAACAACAGATGACATTCAAGTCTTTAATTTTTGTTTTAAATTTTGCTGTAAGAAATCTTTCATTAATGCAGTCATATTCTAGAAGAGCATCATTGGCATGTCTGATGAGAAGCAAACCTACACCTTGGAGATGTTTTCCATCCTCCCTGCCTGAAAAGAGAAATTTAAAGTTATATTTAAGTATCTCACCTTTACTTGTCCATCTGGTCTCTTGCAGATTTAGAATATCTAGGTTATAACATTGGAATTCCTGCATGAGGACATCAAGAGAATAATCTCTATATAATGTCCTCACATTCCATGTGCCTGCAGAGAGAAAATGATTAGTAGGATTTTTAAAGAACTAATCCCCTGTGATGATGCATAGAACCGGCCAGACCTAGTACCTAATGTCTGGCCCCGTCTTCTCGTGGTGCAGACCGTTAGTACCTTTCAAAAGAGATACTCTCTTGTGGAGTTGGTTCTATGGAGAGGACGAAATTGAAGGCTCGCGACTGGGAGTGGGATCCCCGGTCGACGAACTTATCGATGGAAAAGCCAATGGGTGTGTCCACCACATTAGCTCCCACCTGATCAAAAAAGTTAGGATTAAATATGATGAATGGTGCTCAGAATTCAAAATTAATCAATAAGTAAGGTTGTATATATGTTTGGCAATTGTATTGGATGGATTTAATGAAGTATTTGGCTTATTGTTTTGGCAATGCGCAAAATTCAAAAGTCTCTCACTACACCTCAATGATTAGAAAACCAGATGATTCTGATTATATCATCTTATATGTCTTGCTCATTATAACAGGTCCTTTCTCTGCTGTTATGTTATTTTTAAAATAAGGCATGCTGGAAAGTAGATGGGTCAAAAATGGCACCCTCTGTATAATGTAGTACTGTCTTGAACAGTGGAACGTTTGGGGGGGTGTCATGGAATTATACTCCTGTCCTTATGTGCACATTAGCAGCTGTCAATCAAAAGTCAGAGTTGTGCATGCATAATTCCTTTAGCAGATCGGAAGAGGGAAAAGTGATAAGTCCAACTGAAATTTAAATCCCCAAAATGATAAAATATAACATAAATAAAATAAAACTGGTTAAGGAAAAGTAAAAGGGAATGGGTGGATGATCACAATACCATGAACATAAACGAGCATTTTTATATGTAAAATGTGTAACAAGTTCTAGCTTTCAGTGTATTTAGAAATAAGCTTAAATATTTCTAAGAAATCAGTCAATTTTCCTCTATCTAGGCTTAGAAGAAGAAAACCCTTTACCAAAGAATATATCCAAAAAGACACCAACTGTAGATAAAACAGTTGCTGCAGCTGCAGCAAAGACTGCAGTGAAAAGATTAAATACATCATTGCCAGAAAGGACAAATGAAAAGAAAATTAAACCAGAAAGTTTAATAACTGCAACAGAAAGTTCTAATGCTGGAGGTGGTATAAAACTGATACCTGCAAAACCCAGGCGTAAGTAAAATATTTTAATCAAATAATTTTTGAACAATATAAATTTACTATAGCAGTGATGAGTTGAAAATTATTGAAATTTGCATCATGTCTTTTTTTTTGTAGTATGGAATTCATAATATTTCATCTACCTTTCACCAGTCTCCAACATTACCAAATTGATTATAATCATTGCCAATTCATAGGCTGTCAGCAATAGATATTGGAGCAATTTTTAAGTTAGCAGAAACTTTGCATTTTTTGACTAGTTCATTATGTTTGCATTTATAACTGATAATGTTTCATGATATTTCCCAGATATTTTTCTTATGCTACAGTTTAAAGATCACAGCATTAGACCTGTTTGTTGAAACTAGGGTTTTAGTTTTGACAAACATTTTTTTTTTTGCATTGTTGGCTGATGTTATTTTTGAGTAGAACATATATTTGGTATTCATTAAAGCTTTTAAGAGGAAAAAAGACTCTCTATCTATATATTATATATTAACATTTTTTTTGGCTTATTTAATTGGCTCTTAAGATCTAAATTATAATGCTGAATTTTATGAAAATAGAATTTCTAACCAAAATGGGAAGCATTAATTTAAATGACTCAAAATAAATTACTCTAATAAATTTCTACTAATTAAATGACTCAAAATAAATTGAGTTAGGTAAACACGAAAAAAGGTTCTGCAAGGCAATTAAGATTTAATGGTGGGAAACTTAAAGATCTCTAAAATTGAGTGCAAAATGTTATACTGCAGTTTCATTCTGCCCTTTTATTTTTTCTAGATCTGGGCCTGAGCATGTCTTCTAAGGCTGTCGTTAGTGGCGGCATGAGTTATGTTATATTTCAGTGGAAAGGAAATTTCTTTACATAACATAATAAAAAAATTAACAAAATGGGCCTGTTAATATCACTTTATCTGGTAATGTTGTCCTTTGTTTTGAAACAAAAATTCTGAAGTCGATAAATTTATTTCATTTTGTGCTGATGCTGGTCTTATAATTAAAGGGTGTCCAAAAGAAGTTTTATGTCTGGTGTTACTTTGTATGACACTTCATCGATAGGAATTGAACTCCTTAGTCAATGAGATAAACAATTTTTAGGGATAGAAGTAGCTCTGCTTTCACTGTACATATTGCCTTTTCTAGTTTGTCTTTTAAAAATTGGTGCGCTTATGTCTCGGTACCCATATAATAGTTTGGTATTCTCCTTTTCTGCTGGATTCATTCAAAATTCTTTCCATATTGATTTTTGCAATTTTAGCATTTCAATTTTAGCTGACATATTAAAGAATTCATCATTGTTATGTTCTTGTGTAAGCAAATCAGATTAATTTATTTCTTCATCTGAATATATTTTCTTTGATTTCTACCAAAAGTTGATTACATAAAATATATCCCTGATTATGCAAAGCATTAAATAAAAATTAAAAATTCCTTCATTGATCAAAAGGTTTGCCTCATGTTTGCTCATAAACATTAGATTCCCATCCCCGATGGCACTTGTTTGTTTAGAACATGCCACATATTAAATTAAAGGCACATATAATGTTGATATATATTAATCTATTAGCAAATTTTTTTGAGAAAAATGATTTCTCAAGAAACAGGCATTTTGTGAATCATGTATTTCTTAAGAAATTCTTGAGAAGGAACTCTAAAAGCATTCATCCTCAATGATTAAAAGTCAAAATCTTTTGTTTGGAAAACCAAAAAATAATAATAAAAATAGAAATAACCCAAAGGAGGTTAAAAAAAAAATCTGCAGCAACAATTATAAGGCTTCTTTCTCAGAAAAAACAGCAAAGATATAGTCATAACTCTAAAAGATTGATAATTGTATATTGTATATAAATCTACTGAAATAAAATCAAAATAAATTGAGTGAGGTAAACATGAAAGTTAATAGTGTTATAACTCTGCAAATACTGGTGTTTGCAGCAGACATTG
Organism: Ryuthela nishihirai; assembly: GCA_038380435.1. NCBI lineage: Eukaryota > Metazoa > Arthropoda > Arachnida > Araneae > Heptathelidae > Ryuthela > Ryuthela nishihirai. The sequence continues at coordinate 62,657,105 of JAWZYU010000019.1, read as the reverse complement.
CAAAGGCACACAACAGCCGCAAGTGTATCCAGTTAGTCACTGCTACCTACATCTTGTGATTCACTCTGAACATGCTACATTCCTGTAACAAACTCAACAGTTTTGGTTTCACTCTCAAGGAATAATGTGATGAATAATATAAATAATTATAGATGTAATAAAATAGAGTTTAAACTAGAAAAGGGAAAGTTAAATGAAAAAAATGACCTACTTGATAATTGGTTCCGAAATCCTCCAATTTAAAGTTGGAGTTTTTGGTTAATTTTTCTGGTGCATTTAAAAATTTTACAGAAAATCAGTTGGCAACAGTTCAGATTAAAATTGTCAACTGAAATCAGAGGACTGCTTGAACATGGGTATTCATGAACTGAAGTAATGGTGGTAATTATAATATATATAATTAAAATGGAAAATTATATTTCTAAATAAATGATGTTTCATATGTTGTACTAAAAACAACTGTATCTGTACTTTCATTTCAAATCCTGCCAATGTCTGCAGATGATGCGGACCCTGGAAGTGTCATTGACCTTTGTGACTACTGGTTTATGAATGTGTCAAAACATTTGTTCCACCATATTTTTTCAACCTAGTTGACAGTTTTAATTACTTATATACAAAATGAAAGTTTGCAGTGACATGGGGAGTGTCATAGACTACCTCATGTTATTTCCTCCCATCCCCCCTCCCAAAAAAAGGGAATTTTAAAGTGCCAATCTCATAATTAGTTTTGTGTCAAATGTTTGTGAGAAGGGAAATTTCATCTGCTTCCTCAGTTTATGCTCGTTTCCTTTTGTTCCCCAAAAAGGGGAAGGGGAATTTAAAGTCCAACTTGCATGGTTGTTGTTCTGAAGGTTTTGTGTAGGTTGAAAACTATGTATGTCAAACAATATTTACCTATATATTATTACTTAGTTAATTGTCAAACTTACTTAACTATAAACAACAACAACTTAATATGTCAACACAATACTACTATCTATAAATAAATCTAACACAGCTACAAAGAATATTAGTTTAATTCATGATTTAAGCTATAGTACAATTTAAAAGTACATTAAAATATTCAATCAAAAGAATGAGATGCACATTAACAAGATTTGATGATTATGCCATGCTGTTAAGCCCAATGGCCAGAATCACTGCATTTCACCTTTCCTTAGGTAGTATATATCTTTAACTCGTATTTATTAACCTTTGAGATTATACAAAGGAAATATAGAGTAATGATAAAAGATAGTTACCAGAAGTAGTTGGCTGGCACAACGGTATTTGATATCAACCTTTGCTGGATGTTAAAGTCAGTTGTACGATGTTCACTGTTGAGAATGCATTTTCCAAGCATTACCAGGCCATGTAGGAAACACAGCATGATGTTAAGAAGTAGAAGCAGTTGATGTAGAACACACATGAGGAGTTTGATTTTTATAGAAGATCTGTCTTGCTATTTAACAACTGATGTTATTAGCAGATATTCAATCAATCCTGTAGATCGTTGATAGAGTTTACAGTCCTTCCTCAATTATTGTGAATTATTACTTCTCTGTGCTTACATTGGTACATATCATTGCTACCATGCATGACTCTCAGACTCATGAGAATAATTTTAAAACTTTAAAAAACATAACTGCACAATTCATTTTAACTCTAAAACATTAAAAACACTGCAGGCTTCACTGTATCTCGAAGGAGCATTGTGTTTCGCCAATACACATATATTTGGCATCTTCATGCTCAACTCTGAACATTCAGTCAATCCATTTTGGTGGTTCAGCTTCCAGTTCTTCCTCTGAAACTTTGTTTTCCTTTCTATGGTCTTCAAGCTCCATTAAATCTTCATTGTTCATTTCCTTTGCATGACTGTAACAATTCAATAAAATCATTTTGCTTAAGATCTAATTTTAATTTCCTGTTCATTTCCATGAGATTATTAATTGCATCTTACTCCTCAAATCCCTTAGAGCTTTGAACAAACTAGGGGGTGGGCTTTTTCCAGATATTAAAATATGTATGTATTTTTCCTATATCAATTACTGTAGAAGTCAAAATACCTAAATTGTTTAAATTAAAATACCTAATCAAACAACTATGTATCTACAAATCTATGTAACTCAAATCCATGTAAGTCAAGGACCTACTGCATGTGAATCATAATGAGTTATCTGTCAAATGAAAGCTTATGATGTGCAACACTATACCCATTTTCTTTTCTGAAGTAGGGCAAACATAGGTATTTGTATCGACAAAGTTTCCTGTAAAGTTGCCACACAATTGTAGGCGACATATCCTGAATTGATATTAACTTCAAAAGAAGTGCTTTCTCTTATCAGGTGAACAAAAATGATTGGTACTTATCTTCCTCTGAAGTTAATATGAATTCAGTAAGTGATTTCATCATTAATATGTTGTAATTTTTTGATTTTAGGTTAAATATAAAATGATAGGTATGGGTTTAATTTTTTTTTTATTTACATATTTTATTAACCCTTCCAGGGCCCAACCTGAAAAGCTGGTTTCCAACCAGAGGCCAAGCTTTTTTTTTTTCATATACTCAGCCAAAAAAAAATTAACTTTAAAACTTTTTTTTTCCAAATAACTGATGAAAGGATGCCAGATTAATCAGCATTCAATTCTGGATTTTCTGAAAATAAAATATTTAGCAAAAAAGACCATAGTTTTAATTTAATAAGGGCTTTTTTAGAGTCATAGTAAAAAAATACATCTGGCAATGCAAATAAAAATTTAGTTAAAAAAAATAATAGACAGAAATAATTATAATGCATATGAATAGAAACACTATTCCTGTATAACAGAAAAATAAAGTTTTACTTGAAACAAGAGGATTACTCTCTTTTGGTAATTTTCTCTCATATCATACTTTTGAGAAATGTCCAGGCATGTTTCCGAGTCAAATAAACAATCAACTTTCGAATATTTTTAGCAAATAACTAATCAACAGAAATGGGTCATTTTATATGTCAAATTAAACCATTTAATTCTGAATTTTATTGAAATAAAAAATTTGAACAAATGTAGAAACATATTCATTTTAATGATGTTTTTTACAGTGATAGAGTGAAAAAATAGGTACCAACTTAATAATTACCTCCAAAATCTTCCATTTTTAAAAATAGCAATTTTTTTATTAATTTTCAGGAGATTTTCAAAACTTTAAGAAAAAATTTGTTCATAAATAGTTCAAATCAAACTTGTGAGCTTAAATCAGGAGATTCCTTCAGCATAGAGTAACTTTAACAAACAAATATGCAATACTATATATTGATTCTAAAAAATGGCAATCAGATGGCTTTAACAAAATATTTATGTCATAGTTTAATAAGATATGCATCAAATAGAAAAGAAAGTATTATATTTCAAGCATTAATAATGTATTTTTGTAAGATATAGGTAAAAAAAAAATTAAAAATTACATTTTTTTTTTATTTGAAGTTTTATTGTTATACAAAAACTGATATAGGCTTCCTTGGTCTCTCATTTCAGATTCTGTCAACTTGTATATGAAACATGAGCTCTGGGAAGGCTAATATTAAGATTATATATTCCTATCAAGCTTTTATGTATTTTATACCAAAATTTATTGTAGTAATGGTAATATTTTAAACAGTGGTTTATTGGTAAATGTAACCATATTTATTATCTTTTTCATGCATTGTTATTATACAGTAATTTCCTTTCATTTCAGCTGCTCATATTCTTCATGAAAGTGCCAGTTTCATGGATGCTCTTGTAGCACAGCCAACACAACCACCTAAACGGAAAAAGAAGGTACAAGTCAACAAACCCCCTACTCCCACTACTCCACCTTCCCCTACGCTAGCACCTCCCAAACTGCAGGTATGTTTGCAGTTTAACCTTAACATTTGTTTTAAAATAACTTGCATCTTTGGCAGGATTATTTTTCAGCTTTTTTCCCCTGTGTGTGCTTAGTTAGCTTATGAAATATTTTTATTTAAAATACAAAGGAAAATGTGCAAAACAATAAGTTACTGTTTTTAATGCAACAAGTGTACAGAAAAGGGTAAGTAAAGTATGCTACAAGTAGCTATTTTTGTTAATTAACTACATACTAATCATATTATTTTTGTTTTGGTTTATAATATTTTTATCCTTTTCACTATTTGATACTCAGTTTTTAACTAACATATATGAAAATTGCTGCTATCTGTGTAAATTTTTTTAAGAGTGTGATTTCTTTCTTCAAAGTTTAAATTTTGTTTACATTGCTTTGCATTTCAGATCTATCTATTAGAAGTATCAAGTAGTTTTTTTACCTTTTGTAATGTTTTTATTAGAGAAAATCACATTTTGGTGTTCCTGACTCATGTAGGAAGAACACTGTGTTTACACTTAAATTATCACATTTAAAATGATTATTTTTTAAATGAAGAAGGGTTGTTTGTGTTGGGTTGTTTTACCTCTGAGCGGCACTTTTTTGCATACCATGGGCTAAATGGCCAGGTCACATGGACCCCGAAGGCTCAGAGAAGGTTGGGGGAGGGGACCCACTGGAACAGCTGTTGGGAGACAGATGGTAGCCTCCCGTCAAGGCCATCCAGTGTGTTCTTTAACGTGCACAGGGTATGGCTCTCCCGCACACGGGGCCACGGCTTAACGTCCCATCCGACGGACGGCGGCCTTTCCAAGCCCATCGGTGTCCCCTACTGACCGTGGGCAGGGCGGGGAAAAATGAAGAAGGTACTTCCATACACAAAGGATGGAGATAACCTCGAAGCTATATTAGGCTTGTCCTGGTTTCTCATACAACATTCAAATGCTTACACAAGGACATGCCCTGCTGGTCTTAGTAGTCGGGTATGCTGACTAATAGAACAGGTAGGGTATTATACTAAAGCTTTACTTCAGTAATAATTTTTTAAGCATAAAAAATTTTAAAGATAGTCTAGTGTACCAGTAGATATCTACAGTGAGATTAAATGTTCAGAATAGGAAAAATCTCAATAAGAAAATGCTATTTTCTGTTGTAGCTTCTAAATGTTACTCTTTACTAAATTGTTCCAAAGATTTTTTTTTTCATAAGACAGTACTCTAATTACTACAAATAATTTAAACACAGCTAATAGTAGTTAAAAATTTACTATATCATGATTAAGCTGTTACATATGGTAGCACAGTGTATCACAATCTTAGTGTGCGAAGCTCATATTATTTCCCACCAAAGCTGGGAGCATAATTACTAAGATGTAATTATATTACAGTAATTTAAAAGCCATAATTGTAATCATAAAGCTATGTGAAGCTACAATAGATCTTAAAGCAAATAAATGATATTTACCACTTTGTGGAAGCTGGCACAATTGCTTAACATAGGTATTTATAGTTGCGATGATGTAAATCTCACAGTCCGGTGTTTCTAAGCTGCCAGTCCTAAGCAGATAAAGTGGTTGTATAATATTGTTTGCCGAAAGATGATGTGCCTCTGCTGACTTCCAGGGTGCTGATTATTGTTAGTTCTGTCCTGTCACTTTATTAGGATACAAGCAGATGGATCCTTAAGTAGATGGTCTTCTGTTACAATTCATCTGATTTTCTACATAGGTTGTGTGAAAAACCTTGCCACCACTATTGTATAAGTCCAGGACACGTTTGGTCGTGTGCATGTATAAGCTTGTATGTGCTGATTCCGATATCAACTTCCGAAGCTTCAATGCTTTGTTATACACATTCCTATTGAATTTTTATTGTTATACACATTCCTATGTGAATTTTAACACTAGTTGTGAAGAGATGTTATCAGCGAGGCATACATAAGCACAAATCCACATGTTGTTGTAGCTATTATACAGTTCCATTTATCATTCTTAAGTGGATAATATCCAATGTTATTTAAGCTTCACTTCTTACATACATAACAACAAATTACAACTGTGCTATCCAAATGTTAAAGAAAACATACATGTTGACGTTTAAAAGACATTAAAGGACATTAAAACATTGCCCAGCCTGCAACCAGACAACAAATCGAAACTTTTCTTTTATAACATTGGCCAAATAGGATGTTTTTAACTAATTTTGGGGTGCTGAATTCAAATGTAGATGTGGAAAATCTGCAGCTTGTACAATTTTTTTTTTAAATTACAGATTGGTGTATTTCAAATTTCAATGAATACACATATCTGGGAAATAAAAAAAAATATGACTGTTTATTTCATTCAATTTAGTTAATTACATGATTACAGTGAAAAAAATTAGAAGCATCATAGTAATAGACCCTTAATATAAAGTAACAAATGAAATAATATTGAAACACAAAATAAGAAAACATGGGTAAGGATCTTACAGGAATATACTTACATATTATAACTATACTTACCAGAAGTTCATTTTTGTCTTTTATGTGCTGAGGTATCTTCCTTCTGCAAGAGCCAGCAGTAGTCACCCATCATTGCTCTGTCCCACCTGTCTTGGTATCTCTCCTCCATGCTTCGAATATTCTGATGAAATATTTCCCCTTTCTCATCACTGACAGCTCCTAAGTTCTTGGGAAAGAAGTTGAGATGCAAGTGCAAGAAATGGATCTTCAAAGACATTCAGCAGCCAAGATTTTCATAGTTTTTGAAAAGATCTTGAATGAGTTGATGGTAGTTTTTCTCTTAATGATTCCCCAGAAAACCCTGGACAGACACAGACATAAAGGATTTCCATGCAATGCACTCCTTCATATTCAGTTTTTCTTTGAAGACAGTATTATTCAGTAGCTTCCTGATCTGAAGACCAACAAAGATCCCTTCTTTGAGTTTGGCACCACTTAGTTTTGGAAAATTTTCCTTTAAGTATAAAAACTCTTGACCAGTTTTGTCCATAGTCTTTACAGAGTTTTACATAAGCCCCAGTTTGATGTGTAGTGGTGGAAGCAGAGTATCAGATGGGTCAACTAGAGGCTTATACCTCACATTACTCTTTCCAAGAATAAAAACATCTCTTTTTGATGATCAACATAACAACAAATTACAACTGTGCTATCCAAATGTTAAAGAAAACACCTTTCTTTCCTTTCTGGCCTTACTGTCCCAGAAACACAGAAAACACCAAAATTTTGTGAAACCTCCTTAAAGCCTGAGCAAGAGAGATGTGACTGTTATGTTACCACATATTATCCACTTAAACTGGTCATATTTTATAACAGTGAGTGATATCTGAATAACAAAAAAAGTTAATTTTCTTGTTTCAAGTAAATACTTCTCCAGTTTTGTAATTTTTTTTTCAGTTTCATACTTTGAGAAAAGTCTAAGCTTTTAGTCAATTGTGTTGAACTAATAAAAAGTCAGCTTTAGAATTAAAAAAAAGTAGCCAATCAACAGAAATAGGTCAAGTTATATACTAATTTAAACAGAATGTAATCCAAATCTTATGAAATTTCAACAAATTTACAAGTATATCAATTTTAATGCTACATTTTCACAGTGATATAGTGTAAAAAATAGATCAGACTGTAAATATAAAACTTAATGTTGGAAAATGTGATGAATAAAAACGGTTAAATTATATCTTCATCAAAAATTAATTTCTTCCCAACTAATATTATATTTATCTGTAACATTTCTTCTTCTTTTCAGTGTGGTATGTTTAAAATATTGGCTAATGTTATACAAGGTGACTTGGATCACTTGCATTAATGGGATATTCTGTCCTGTTTATGAAATGTAGGAGCACTTTCTTGGCTGTTTTATTTTTTACTAATTTTTTTTACTAAACATTGGTTTTTCTTGAGGGGGGGGGGGGGGGGTTGAATTTTTGGGATCTTGGCTAAGTGCTGAAAAGTTAGTGCACCAAAGCAAATAAAATATCTGTATCGTCAGAGTGCCACAGCCAAATTACTGGGGTAATATCTTTTAGAACTGTTGGATATAAACTTAAAGATTGATGATTGGATTTTTTTAAAAAATAAAACTTGCAAGGGAGGAGGGTGAAACATCCTCAGTGAGTGTAGCGGGGGGAGGGAGAACTATGCCAAAATTTCCCTCTCACAGAAGGACCGATATCCTTGCAAAAGAAGTTCTTTTTGCTTCCGTATCCAAGACCTCATTCATTTTCAGGAATTTCAGGAAACAATACATAATCAATTTTTTTGCTGAAAAATGAAGAAATAATAAAAGAAATTAATATATAACCTAATGCAGTGTTAAATAAAATATCCAGAACAAGTTGTAAGCCAGCCATCTGAAAAATTGATCAATAGATCAATAGACCCAATGATAGATAATTTACAGAAATAAATCTCCTGAAATGAAAATTAAGGTTTAAATATAAAAAAGTAAATATTAACTTTATAAAGGGTATTCGACTATGAACAATTTATTATGGAGCCACTTATAATACACAGAACTGAGATCGCACATATGAAGCCAGCCACCTGTGTCCTCGGCAGACCAGTGCCATGTGCAGTGCTCTGTGACCTAGATGCAGCATCTTGGAACCTAAGAAAAGCTCTGTTTTTATTTGCAGTTTCAATTTTAAGAATAGGAAAAACACCTAGAATGCTGGGATAAATTGTAAAAATAATTCTGGGAATGCTAAAATAGATTTATGGCAGAAAAGAGTATAAAACTGGGGAGGGAGGGATAATGTTAACAAACAAATCATCAATACTGTATAGTGCTTCTAAGAAATAGCAATCAGATGGTGTTAACAAATTGTTTATATTGTAGTTTTAATAAAACATGCATCAAATGAAAAAAGAAAATATTTTTCAAGCTTGAATTATATATTTTTATATGATATATATTTATATAAAAAATTAAAATGGCAATTTTTATTTAAAAAAATTTTGTTGTTGTTGTACTAAAAACGTATACAACGTACTCAGCCTATAATTGTGAATTATGTGGATGTATAAATATAACGTGGACACTGGAAGGATAAAGGTTTATTTTGATATTAATCTTTTGCATTCTGTTCCTTTCTGTTTGTCGAATTAGGTTAGAATTTGTGCATTCTGTGTGTTAGAGATGAGATTAGGTTTTATGCTCATCTTCCTTTCATTGCAGTTTTGTTCAATAAGTTATAATAGAAAGGTTAAGATTTTGTTTTACATATTTAATGCATCACTCTTTTGTGTCTGTTAGGTTGTGCACATCCAGATTGATTGTCTTCAGCATTAAATACTTTGGTGAAAAATTAAAAGATAGTTGTAACTTCTATAGCTTTTATCAGTTTAGAATCAAAACAGAATCAGGTGTTTACCATATGAATTTTTGCTGCTGGATATTTTATATATTTGATAGTAATCAAAGCAGAATGGAGCAGATGTAACCATTAACTCACTAACATTTAGACTCTAGGTAGTATACAACTTTTTTGGCAAAAACACATAAACTTCCTGGCTACAGGGAAAGTAATTTTAGCTCGGGTAGTACACCCATCCCTCAATTTATGAAGCTCAATTTGCAATTTTTTGCCATAATGAAGTAAATATTTTATTATTGTTAATTTTGATTTTTGAAGAAAATTTTTTATTATAATGAAGAAATTATTTGTTGGTGAGTGATTCATTCTTTGTAGATGTCTAACTTTCCCAGCTTCGCAATCTATATGAATGCACTAAGTCTAAATATTTATTTACATTTCACTGTAGGATAAACTGAGGACAAAGAGTCATTTATTAATCATTTTTTTTAAATAAAAATTGTTGTACTGTTTTTTAATATAATGCTTATAAAAATATATAATTCAGGCTTCAAAAATAATTTTGTTTTTTAATTTGATGCATATTTTATTAAACTACAATATAAATAATTTAATAAAGCCATCTGATTACCATTTCATAGAAGCACTAAACGGTATCACATCCTTAAACACATCCGGTAAATACATCTTTCTTAGAAATTCTGGTTGCACCTGCATTTAATTAGTTATGCTTTACTGAGGAAAACAAGACTTAGATGGCTGACACATGCTATCTCCGTTCCTTGGGCTATATAGTGTTTTGGACCTGCTATTGGATACCCTTTGTAAAGTTAGTATTTACTTTTTATATTTAAACCTTAGTTTTCATTTCATTATATTTATTTTCGGAAATTCGCTATCTTTTGGCTGATCAATAAGTATTGATTTTTCATAGTTATGCTACATCATATGTCTGGCCTACAACTTGTTGCTGTGGATATTTTAACATTGCATTAGGCTATATGTTAATTTTTATTTTATTTTTTTCTGCTGCCATCTTCACAGACCTTCTGCTATGGCATATAAACTGACAGGCTCTTGTCAGACCTCTGTGGCAAGCAGCTGCTTGAGGGGGTATTTATTTATTTATTTTTATTTATTACTTTTCCAATAAAACTTTGATCAGGTATCATTTTCTGAAAATAAATGAGGTCTTGGATATGGAAGGAAATTTATTTCTGTTAGTTAGCGATCTTTTGATTGGCTGATTTATCGATCTTTCCGAGTTATGCTAGATTGGAGGCCAGTTAAATGTTGTTGCAGATATTTTATTTAACATCCCATTAGGTTATATGTAATTTTTCTTTCTTTTATTATTATTTCTTGTTTTTTGTTAAAAACTTTGAGCTTGTGCCATTTTCTGAAAATGAATGTCTTGGACACAGAAGCGAAATAGAGTTCCTTACTACAGAGATCAGTCATCATGTGGGAGGGCAATTTCGGAAAGGTGTCCCCTCCACTAAACTCACGGTAAAAGTTTCAACCCCCCCCCCCCCCCCCATCTAGAAAAATATATATTTTTTTAATTACAAGTTTTTATGTTTATATTGAATGATTTTAAAGGCTACCCACCCCCTCAGTACCTTGGCTGCACCACACAGACGATATAACGCTTTTTTTTTTTTGCTTTGGTGCACAAACCTTTCTGCACTTATCCAAGATCACCACACTTCAACACTCAAAGAAAAAATTCATAATGTTTAGTAAAAGAAAGCAGCCAAGAAAGTTTTTTTTTCTTCTATTTCATAACCAGTATAGAAAAACCTGTGAATGTGAGTATAATCATATTAATATATTGGATAAAATGTGATTAATTATATTGGGTATAATGTGAGTAATATCCAAGTCACTTTGTATAACACTGACTGTGTTTAAAATACACGATACTGAAAAGAATTATTAAAAGAAATAAAAATCATATTTCAGATTAAATATTATATTATTTAGGAGGAAATTTCTTTTCGATAAATATATAATTTAACTATTTTTATTCATTGGGTTTTCCAAAATGAAGTTGTATAATGTGATCTTTTTTTTTCACCATATGACATTGAAAAAGGCTTATTAAAATCAATATGCTTGCAAATTTGTTTATATTATTTATTTTCATAAAATTCATAATTAAATTCTGTTTAATTCGATATATAACATGACCTATTTCTGCTAATTGTTTTTTTTTTTTTTAATTCTAAAGTTGACTTGTTTATTTGACTCAGCACAATTGGCTAAAAGCCTGGAATTTGCTCAAAATATGGTACCGACAAAAAAATTTACAAAAATAGAGAAATATTTACTTAAAACCAAAAAAAAAAAATAAATTTTTTGTTATTCAGAAATATATAGCCATTCTATTCATGTGCATTGTAATCATTTCTGTCTATTAGTTTTTTTTAAATAAATTTTTATTTGTGTTGCCAGATGCATTTTTTTTTATACATGACTCTAAAAAAGTCCTATTAAAATAAAATATGCTCTTTTTTGCTAAATATTATAATTTCTGAAAATCCAGAATGAAATGCTGATTAATTTGGCATACAACATGCCATAATTCCTTTCATTAGTTATTTGTCAAAAAATTTCTGAAGTTATTTTTTTGGTCGAATATAGGGAGAAATCGCTTGGCCTCTGGATGGAAACCTGTTTTTCAGGCTGGACACTGGAAGGGCTAATGTCCCATCTGAAGGATGACAGCTTTTCCAAGCCCAGTGGTGTCTTCTGAGGAACTGAAGGCAGGCTGGGATTAGTGGAGAAGATTCTAAACACTGGTCCAGTTGGTGCTTGAACCTGGGAACATCAGATTACAATCCTGGCTCACTTCTAATTGAGCTAAACCATGCCCAATAGCCCTTTCACTACCATTGGGACATAACATCCTACACAATGTTTGAATAGGTGGTGAAAGGGTTACTAATAGTAATACATGATTTTGTCATGGGAAATGGACTATGGATTCCCCTCCCCTCTCCTAAAAAATTTAATTAGGCATATGAATAAAAATTAATTTTCATTCATATGCCCCCGGACACCCAGACATCTGTTGCTATTTGCCTCGCATTTTCGGAACTTTTGCTATAGATCACAAATTATGTTTTGTCAGAACAGTATGTTATGTTACGTCTGTCACAGGCAGTGTGTCAGTTATGTTTTGTCAGAAAATGCAAAAAAAGCACATCCCATGTGCTTTTTTTGCTGAGTCTCTCTTTTAAATAAGGACCAGTTACACAATAGTAATAATTTAAACAATGGCAGTAAATATTATTAATAATGTCTAGGAATGGATTATACAGGGTGGTTCAAAATTTGTGCAACCTGAAATGTAAATGCTTATTATTTCACACTAAGTGAATGAAATACAGATTTTAACATTGGCTGCATTAACCCTGCAGTCGCTGACATATGCAACACTGTTTAGTTTGGTTCTCATGTCAGTTCTTTGTTGGTGATGTGTATTATACTGGTTGCCCTTAATGAAATTTTCCCAGGCCGAATGTATATACATAGTTGAACTTTATTTAACAACTGAATCATTTTGACTGTTCAAGTTGACTTCAATGAGCAGTTTCCTGATTCTCTGGTACCCAAGAAGTCTACAATATCATGTTTAATTGCACAATTCTTTGAGACTGGAAGTGTACATGACAAGAAACACACTGGTCAGTCTTCTCTATTAACTGATGAAAAACTTGAGATATTAATCAATGCTTGTAGCAGTCATCCATTGTTAACAATTTGCAAAAATAAATTGAGGATAAATAAAATTTTCTAGTATGAGTTGCGTGAATTTTAAATTACTCTGTATTTATTTGTAATGAGAATATTGTGTTTTGCCTTGAAAATAAAGGAAAACTGTGTAGGAACACTTTTACTCATATTAAAAATTCATATATAAAAATATTTACAAAATCTGATTTTCCAGTGATTAAGTCATACATTTTCAGGATGTATAATTGTCAGGAGTCAGTATCATGTACACAATTGAGTCATGCAAAAATCGTATGAATGAAATGTTCTTGAAACAGTTTTTCAGCATATTAACTAGGAGTCATACAAAACATATATTTTTCTGAGATTCTTTATAATAATTTTATACTTTATGCATTTTTGGGTAAAAAGTACTTAAACATAATTATAGTAATTGAAACTGAAAATGTCAGGTAAAGTTAAACTGGTGACTAATTTTTCCATGTCTCACTTTTCTTTAACCGCAGTTCACTCTTTATTAGCAGTGGACAGATTAAACATGCCTTTTTCTAAAGAATCCCACGAAGAAGAAAATTGAAGATTAAAAATTTAGTAAAAATTTTCTATTGTATATTATCCATTCACTTTTCATCCATTACCTTAAATAAATGGGAGTCAACTGTTGTATTTTTATTGGAAATTAGCTACAATGATTGATAAGTTTTTTCTCCCTTTTAGTTTTACAAAGATACATTAGACATGAGTAATGAAGAAGAAAGTGAGGAGACTAATGACAAACAAGAGAGGAAAGCTGTAGATGAAGAACATGATGTAGGTCCTCCAGATATTACAAAGGAAGGTCCAATGGAAGACTCAGATGAACATCTTCCAGATGAAAATCCTGCCACTCCAGTTGATGATACAGTGGAGATAGATGAAAATATGAACCTAGAGAAAGCAAAAGACACTGAATGTAATTTTCCTACCTTTTTTTTTTATAAAAAGAATTAATTTTTAACCTTAGCATGCCAGACATGTTAATACTACATGTAAATACTCCGTATAAGTTCATATAACATATTTTTGTTTTCTGGAGGAAAAATGTTGTCTAGCAGTTACTTTTAATGTTAAAGTTTGCAAATTTTTTTCAAAATAAAGGTTACCTGTTGATTTATCTATCTGAAAAACGAAAAGAAAAGAACAAAGTGTCGTAAATAATCCATTTAGAAAATTAACATTAGAAGAGGCCACTATTGTTGCTATCTTATTTAGTGCAATAATTTTTGAATTAAAATTATTAGCTGATAATGCTATCTAAACTATTGACATCCTTTGATTTCTAATACTTTTTTTTAATAAATAACTTTTTTTTAAAAAAAAGGGAAGAAGGTACTTCCCTAGAAACTATATTAGACTTGTCATGGTTTCTAATGCAACCTCCAAATATTTACACAATGACATGCCTCACTGGTCTTAGTAGTCAGATACACTAACCACTAGACTAGGTAGGGCTTACTTTTGTAAAGTATTTAACCAGATTCATATTAGAAGTGGGAAAAACACATTTGTCACTATGAGGGATAAATATTTGCAAAAAAAAAAAGGTTAAACATTTATATATATTAATGGCAATTTTTACAGTAGCCTAAATGGGAGATTTTGATTGGAATGACATAAAATAATAATTTAAAATTATTTTTTGGATTATCATATTTTTAACTAGGCTGCCAATCTGGCTCAAATAACTAACCTATTGACATAACTAGTTATCTATCTTTAATATGTGCATCAAACATACTAAATGTTTTACAAAGCATTAAATCACTTGAATTAAAATATTCTGATTTTACTGTTAAACTGTTATAGTGTCGTCTGTCTTTAACCATTAAAATGCCTTTTGAAATTAGGCCTTCTTTCTTTGAATTTATGTTTTATTATTAGAATTAAAGTGATTATTTGTTCTATGATGTGACTTATTATTGCTTGTTAGTTACTTCGGAATAAAATTTTTAAAGTTCAACTGAATTTCTGCTAAAAAGTTCCAAATTAACTCTGGTACAAATGCATTCATTGTTAAAAAAAACTTGGTATTCTAAAAGTTATTATTGATTTATATTTGACAACACTGATTTACTAGTTGTCAACTTCAAAATTACAGCTTCTCTAGAAGGAATGGAAGAGAAAACTTTGAATCCAGCTCATCTCCGTTCAATATTGGCTCATGGTAAACGGCGTGACAAGAAAAAGTCTGTGAGATGGGTTGAAGAAAGCATTCTAAAACAAGTTCATTATTTTGACTTGGATGAAACAGAAAGAGGTAAATAGACCATCTCTCAAAGTTATAACATTTACAGAATTTATTTCATATTTATGCATTTGCTTGTAACAACATACATACTCTTATGTGTTGTTAAAACAGACAGTATTAAGTTTCAAATAATAGTATAATAGTGTATTTAGCAATTACATCAAAAATACTAGCATTTATAGTACCACCATATTGACACTTGTATTTTCTTCCTTATATTTTTTTATATTTTTTGTGCTTTAGAATATATAGTAGAAAATATATGCTGGAATTTATTTAAGTATGGAGTTAGAAAAAATTCGGTATTCCTATGTGATAAAAGAAAATAAAAAATGCAGCTTTTTATGAAAATATAGCCTGTATTTCTTATTTTATACTCTTGGCAAATCAAAGTCCCAAACTAATACAGTAAGTTGGATGATAAAAAGTAAAAGACAAAATATAAAATTTAAACCCTTTTAGTGAAATTCAGATCATACTTTATTTTAACTCTAGAACAAGTCTGAACCACCAGTACTTACTGACTGCTTGACCAATCTAAAAACAATCCTCAAGCACCAATGGGCCATATAAGCCTACCAGACATAACAAATTAATTCTCCAAATAGATAATTTCTCCAAATCTGATAAGAACCTGTCAGTTTATACACTATTGTGAAAGGTCTGTGAAGATAGCATGACCTCAGGAGAAATGCAAAACAAACATCCATGCCTTGCCTGGGGTTCTAACACAGGTTCCTCTGATCAGTTGCCAAGCATGCTAACCATTTGGCCATGGGATGGTTATTCATTACTGTAGTGTTAATTTATCAAATATATGTATTAAATGATTGTTAAGAAATGATGCCTATATATTTATTATTAGTTATTAATGATTAAGTTAAATTTTGCTAATATCAAAATGTAACCCATGTGTATAAATGCACATGGTTTCACCTGATGGATTGCATAGGAATATGATTGATCATGTATTAACTGACAGTAAATGGGCTAGTTTGATTAGCAATACCAGATCATATAGGGGAGCTGATATTGGATCTGACCATTACCTGGTCAAAAGTATCTTACAATAGGCAATGGCTCTCAGCATGCAGGAAGGGAAGCAGTTGCTTGTGTCAGCTACAGCCAAAATCTGCTGCTTGCTTACTTTTTGTTGTTAAAATTTCACTTAATCAGTAAGTGTTCTCCAAAGATTCCCCAAAACTTCATCAAGTAAGGTTGGCAATTCTGCTTTTAGGGCTGTATGACTTTTACTTGCTGTAACGGGCCAAACCAGTGTTGTCTCTCCCTACATATGATTATATATAAAGGTGGTTGATGAATTCGTTGTCTAACCTCACTGCTTACACAGTCAATTACTTAAATTCCAAGGTGCTGCATAATCAAGAGTATCAAGTTTCCTGTTATCTTGCTTACAAAGAATCCCCAAGGTTCACTACTGGAGTTAACTTCAAGTAAGACTAAACTACAGAGGCATTCAAAAGTCTTGATTGCTCAAATGCAAGATGAAAGTTTTACATTTGGAGAATAAGTGTGCTTTAAGACATTTTTGCATTATGTATCAGTTTATATTTTGTGAAGAATTTAAATATTTCACAGTTAGCTGAAAAAATTTTATAACAGAAAAACTAGCCAAAAACTAACAAACCTTTGGCAGGATTGAAAATGAAGATAAATTAGTCAATTAGATGCAGGCTCTAAAAGACCAATTAGCATTTAAAAGTAAATTAAAGCTGTTGGTCTGATTCTTATTTGTCATATCCAATATATAAAGATTTTATTGTAAAAAGATGTATTTTTGTCAGATACAAAACAATTTGAAATAATTTTTTTCTAAAAAGGGTCACTCTATCAGAATTATTGCTAATAATGGATATTAGTGAAGTTCAATGCAGAATACACAGCAGACCAGCACCCCCTATTTGTACTAATAATATATTCATTACTTGTATTCATTGTTATCCTCAAACAGCCATGGGCTACGGAGGTCCAACCAGACCATGCAATTTAGTTCTCCAAGCATATCAGTCCTGAGCTACATCTACTGCATCTCAACAGTGCACACCAATTCTAAAAGGTCCTCTCATTTCAACTACCTATGGAGAGACAATGGTTAGTGGGATGTTTTAAGAAACTATGTTTATTGAGAGAGAGAATGCTGACAATATCAAACAGCCCCCTAATCACAGTCATGGGGCAAAGACCCATTCCCCCACCACTAAAGACTGAAGCCATCTACACTGGAAGACTTCGTCCAATGTAGAATTTGATGATAGCAGTAGAAGCAAAGAGTTCAGGTGCCTGCGATGACCTCTGCTCAGGATTATCCACCAGCTGATAAAACCTGTCAACCCATAAACAAACAGAAAACACAGCGGAAGGTTTTCCCTCCACAGAAGCCCGCCAGTGCAGCAAATTCAGGATCCATAATCAAACTCGGAGCCTTAATCCAATCCAGTCAGTTTATATGGTCAGTACCATGACCCTGTGTGGTTGACCACTCCTCAACAGGGTAGGAAAAAAAGAAGGAAAGAGCCATAGTTGTCCAGTTCAGAGGCCACACTGATCTGGCAGCCCTCCCCTTCTGTTCCCTTCCGCAGGAAAATGGGGATTCACAGGGGATCATCACAAGGGATTGGTGCATAGCTCTCCTTCCAATGATTACCCAGCTGCCATTTACAGACCAGTACTTATGGCCTTATATATTTGTGTCAGGAGTTGAAATACCAAATATTGGTTGCTGTTGGGTATTAACAATTTTCATTGGCCATTACCAAAATTTTCACTTGTGCTGTTCCATTGCAAAATTTCTACCCCATCCTTCAGCTATGATGAGTACAAATCGAAACAGAAGAGAAAGCTTGTATAGCAACCAGTATATTAAATAGACAGTTATTTCCGTGGAATAATCCAGTAGTGGTTGTAGTGTTCCTTAGTGCATTCAAAGTAAAACTCTGGGAATTAAAATTGATAGTTATTATTGTTTGAAACAAATAACTCTGCATAATATGAAATGCTAATTTAGTAGCTTATAAAATGCGGTATATTATTAATTATTCAATTTCAGTTAATGTTCACCACATTCATAACTTTGGAGATCTTAAGTCTTTAGAAATGAAAAGAGAGAGGCAAGCATTTGAAGCTGCAAGAAGATTAATGGGCGACAAAATGGAAGAAATAATTCCGGTAAGGCAGTGTTACAAATTGTTGCTACATAAAACTTGTTAAAATGGTTGCTTACTTTGAATATTAAAGTTTAAGTTAATACTATAATTGAAGTTGTCACTCTAAAGTAAATATTAGAGTGGTGGGAAAAATATAGCTTTAAATAGAAATGTATGTAAACAAAAAGTAAGTTTAATTTGTGCAGATTTTTATTTTATAATTGTAATCAGTAAATATTGTCTTTAATAGCAAGCCTTTTTATATATTTTTTCATTCAGCTACTCTTAAAATTTAACTGTAACAGACAAATTACAGTAATTGTAAAATGTAATCAATCAACAATCAGTTTAGAAATTTTTGAAAAGGCTTTTTTGAAAGGTCTGTTGGGTTATTTCTACCAATTTAAAAGTTTGCATATTTATGTTTCTTTTATTAATCAAAGGTTTTTATTGTTTATTTACATCCTTAAAAAGCAGAATATAATAATTATCAACATATACTTTTCTCAGTAATGTGTATTTTATGAGCACTTTTTCAAAACAAACAACAAGCTTTAAGAAAAATTTAGATATATATATTTCATTTAAAATAGTAGTTTTTTTAATAATAAATTTAATATATGCTAAGGTAGGCAAACCTAGACTTAGAAGGTATGGCCAAAATAAACTCGCATGGACTTCATTTCATTAAATAAAGTGAATAAACTGAAAGTAAGTGGATACATTAATGAAAGGAAAAAAATTACCCCTCAAGCAACCACAGAGATGTGACAGGAGCCTCCCAGTATAATACACTATAGATGAGATCTGTAAAGAAGGCAAGGCTTCAATAGAATGACAATGCAGAAAAAGAACATCCATAACTTATCTAAGGCTCGAAACTAGGTTCTTTTGATCAGTAGAAAAGAAAATGAGAAAGAATGGGATGAGTTTAAGCAGGCTTTTCTTGAAACCAACAGTACTCTTTTGGATAAAAGGGAACAGAGGAAACAATTATTTAAGTGGTAAGGCTTGAAACTTATTTCTGAAAAAAGGAAGTGCAGGATTAATATGAATTAATACCCTACTAGTCCTAACAGGTGGCATTACAATGAGCTTAATAAATGTGTAAAGGATCAGTTAACAGCTGATAAGAATATTTGGCTTGATAGCTTGGCTGACAAAGCAGAAGAAGCAGTTAGACAGCACAATAGCAGGGGATTGTACCAGATTGTTATGTTTTGTGTAGGAAGAAACAGACAGGTTGTTAATGTTTTGTGTAGGAAGAAACAGGTTGTTAATGTTTTGTGTAGGAAGAAACAGACAGGTTGTTAATGTTTTGTGTAGGAAGAAACAGACAGGTACACAGGGATTGAGAGATAAACATGGTAAGGTTATTGAAGGTGAGGATTCTGTGATGGCTAGGTGGGCTGAGCATTTCAGAGATGTTCTAAACAATGTGATTATTTCTACTCCCATTGTTTGTAATAAGGATAAATGCATTATTGGCTATAATGATGCCCTACATCACATTCTGAAGTTGCTTTGGTTATCTCTAAATTAAAATTACATAAATTTCCTGGGGCAGATAAAATCACCACTGAAATGCATAGAGCTGGGAGCAATTGTGTTTCACATGGTTAACTGAAATTTTGACTGTTTTTTATGATAAAGGTGTTGTTTCTAAGAATTTTACTAGAGCTATTATTGTCTTCAGTTGCTTTGAATGGCTGCATTCTTGAGCAAGTGTCACGGTTTAATTATCTTGGGAGCTATGTAACAGATACTGGTGTTTTGCCATGTGAGATAAATAGAAGAATAGGGATTGTTGCTGGGACTTTTAAGAATCTATGGAGAGTATGGAAAAATAGGCATGTACACCTAAACACTAAAATTAGGCTGTGTAATAGTTTGGTTCTTTCTAAGGTTAGGTACAGTACTGTGTAAATTAATTGGGACAATAGGAAAATGCAGTAACAAAGACACAACTAAAATATTTATTTGCTTAATAGTGTAGGTAGTTAATAGTGAATGTGACCCCCCTTAGCTTTAATTACTTCTTTCACCCTCTCAACCATTGATGCCACTAGCTTTCCACACATCTCCTTCACTTCAGGGTCGTGGTACCACACTTTCATGACACTTTCTATCATTTTGGTTTTCGTCGTGCAATCCATCTTAGATATGCGCACTTTAATAATGGCCCACAAATTTTCATTGGGGTTTAGATTGGGTGAATTTCTTGGCCATTCCAATACCATCAAATGTTGCTGGGTAAAGAAGCTCTTAGCAAGCTTAGAATGTGGCATGGAGCCAGATCCTGTTGAAATACCCCATCGCCGTTAGGAAACAGCTTCAGCGGTGTTCGGACCATTTTTGCCTCCAGAACGCCTATGTACTTTTTGCTGTCCATCATTCCTTCAATGGGGTGAAGCATCTGCGGCCCGGAAGCTGTGAAACATCCCCAAAACATGACCTTGGGTGGGTGTTTGGGGGATTGCTGGATGTTGCCGGATCGAAGAGGTTCTCCAGGCGAGCGGCGGACGAAATTTGACCTGTAGCCATGCACCTCAAAGTGGGTTGCGTTGGAAAATATAACTTTTTCCCAATTCTCCACAGTCCAGTCTCGATGTTTCTTTGCCCAGGATACCCTTTGTTGCTTCATAGCGGGTGTCAAAAGCTGCTTTTTGGAGGGGCATCGAGCCCGGCGGCCCACTCCAGAAGGCTACAACGTACAGTGGAAGCATTTATATTAACCCCATGAGACGCAAAATCCCTTTTGATGTCTCCACTGGTCTTCTTCGGGTCTATGATACTAATTCTTCGAATTAGACTATCATCTCTAGGGGTGGTCCTTTACGGGACTTGTCCATGGACCCTATCTCCTTGTGCAACTTCATGATGCTTGTCCCAATTAATTCACGCAGTACTGTATGGTAGTGAAATATGAACCCTTTGTAAGCAGGATAACAAGAAACTTGATCCCTCTGATTCTTGATGCTTATGGAGTATCTTGGACATTAAGTGGTTTGACTTTGTAGATAATGATGATGTTAGAAGGAGCCAGCAACCTCCTTTGAGCAGCATTTTGTGCGGAAAGAGATTGTGTTAGTTTAGCCATGTTGTCCGTATGCATAGCTACAAATTGGCAAATAGGATTATGAGCAATGTGCCCAAGGGCTTCAGGAAAAGGGAGAGACCTAGGATGCAATGGGCAGGCAATGACAAACAGGATCTTGCTAGAATTGGCCTACAGTGGCCAAATGCAGCAGCTGCAGCTCAGAGCAGACATGTCTGCACAGGAAATTCATTTCAAGTCATTCAATTCAGAACCTCCATAGCCCGTGGCTCTATGAGGATTTTAACAATTTAACATTTTAATGATTTTAACAATTTTATCATATGTATTTATGACTGTAAATGATAACTTCATGTTAAAATTTGTTTAGTTAATTTTCTGATACAAAAAGATTGTCCTGTATTCTTTAATTATGTAGTTATTTGAATTAAAAGATTTTAACCATTCTTTGCATATTACAGTGGTGGAGAGAACCAATTGTAATAGATTTACCTCCACCTCTGCTTGAACCTGGTTGCAACAGTAAAGAAAAAGATATTCAAAGTCTGCGACAGCAATCTATTCTGCAAGAGATTTACTTTTCTAGAGAAATGTAAGACTTTTTTTTTTTCAGTACCCAGTTCTGCAGTGTATTATGTAACATCTTGAAACAGATTGCAAAAATGATGTGTTTAGCAAAGCTTTTCCAATTTAAAAATAAAATTTAAGAGCTTTGTTGAAATTCCTTTGATTATGTTATTGCCTTCTTTTTTTGTGATAAAATATTTTGAATGAATTATGAGGTTGATGGAAAAGTAATGGGAAAACACGAGACATGCAAGAATAATCATTTCCACGATAAACCAATCTGTTATTTAATCAAGAACATAATTACCATTAGCAGATGTGACCATGTTCCAATGATCTACAAGTTTGTAGATGACATTCCTGTAGAAACTCTTGCTCTTCATGGCAATGAAGTTGGCAGTGCACTCTTTCATCTCTTCTTCATTCCAAAACTTCCTATCAGAAATGAAATTGTTCAGGGATTGGAACAAATGGAAATATGAATGAGCCAAGTCCAGTGTATATGGAGGATGCATAATTATTTTCCAGCCCAATTGCTGCGTCTTCTACTGTAGGGGTTCTCAATGTGGGGTACGCAGTAAAATGTTTGGGGCACGCTGTGAGAGCTCAAAAGTCACTAGATCTAGTAACAAAGTAAAAATAACCATTATTATACTATAACCATAGTTTTATCTATCTATACAAGGGGTACACCAGTTACATACGCATTTCCAGGGGGTACGTGAAGCATAAAAGTTTGAGAACCGCTGTTCTACTGTGTCAATAATGCAGCATACAGCCTTGCTCTGTTCTGGAACACACCACCTTTCCTGTTCTGTACACTTAAGTGTACTGTTTCCTTTAGTGGTTCACTTAAATGGTCCAACTGCTCATAATAGACATCCGAGCTGATGGTTTGGAACTGGGTTAAAAACTCATAGTGGATGATACCTTTGCAATCCCACCAACAGAGCATCACCTTACAAAAATGCAGTTCCAGTTTTGCCATAATCTGGGACAATTCTGCTTGACACCATGATCTTTTGTGGACAACATTATCATAAATGATCCACATTTCATCTCTTGTAATCATGCTGTCAAGAACACTATCAACCTTTTACTGAGCAAGCAATGAAGCACATGCAGTAATAATGCAGAGAACCACCATGTTCTGCTGTGACAACTGATGTGAGATCCAGGTATCCTGTTTCAACATAACCTAGCTGTTACAAATGTCAAATGACATAGACTGATTAGTGTTCAGTAGCTGTGTCAATTCCCTGGATGTCCAATGTGGATTTTCATTCAGGAGTGCCTTTAAATGGTCATCGTTCAACTCCACCAGCTGGCCGCATTGAGGTTCATTTCTGAGCTGAAAGTCAGTTGACTAGAACTTTTCATACCACTAGTAACAGGTACTTTTAGAGATGACTGTCCCCATAAACATAAACTTCGCACATTTATGCAAACATTCTTGAACACCCAACACCATTTCTGAATTTGTACAGCATGATGGAATGGATACATACATCTTGTATCATCATTGTGAAATGCCTGTTGCCATTTGTACAAAAATATAGGTACAGACCTTCATAAGATACTGGAGCTATGCATGAGCTGGTTTTATGTTGGATACAAGACCGCTGCATATTTCTTGACAATGCAAATACATGTTACATGTTTTTTCACATTACTTTTGCACCAGCCTAATAGATTCTGGTCTATATCGTCTATTATATGCTGTAGTTTCAACTTCTTGTTAGAGGTAGCATAGTGCAATCTAAAATATAATAAATGCTCTATTAACATCCATCTGTCCATCCAATATCTTCATGCAGCCATGGGCTACAGAGGTCCAAACAGACTATGTAATTTTCCTCTCCAGATATGTCTGTTCTGAGCTACTGCTGCATTGGTCACTCTTGGCCAATTCTAGGAAGTTTTGTTGTTTGACATTGTCTGCCCATCCCTCCTAGGTTTGCCTCTTTTTCTGAAACTCTTAGGCACACTCTTAATAATGTTAATAGACTGGTAATAAATTACCTGTCTATTAACATTATTAATCTATCCTAAAATATCTGAAATCGAATCTAGTCTATCCTAAAATATCTGAAATCGAATCTAGTCTATCCTAAAATATCTGAATCGAATCCTAAAATATCTGAAGTCAATTTAGATTTGACTTTTTCTTTTTAGCAACAAATTTAACTATGTAGACTTTTATAAGCTAAATACAGCTGATGCTTAAGTAAACTGTTTCATAAAATATATAAATATTAATTTTACAAAATAAAGCACTAAGTGTGAGTATAAATGCTAAATTTCTAATTTATATTTAGTTCATAAATATCGTTTTTTCAAATTTGACAATGTAGATGTATGTTAACTATGAGTATTTTTGTGACCAAAATGAATTTTTGAGGAATTAATTTAAACTTAATCTGAATTAGTGCAAATAAAGGGTAAAATAATGTTACATACATTAAAGCTTATTATTACTGCTGAGCTGAAATTTGTGAAAAATATGTATAAAAACTTTCAATGTATGTAGGGTTCTTTTTTTTTCCAGAACATATCCCTCTTTTTCCCATAAGTTGTTGGTCTCAGTTTGCATAATTTTGATTTGCATGCTGATTTCTTGAAACCTATATACTTCGTAAATTGTGGGGTGTAGTCAGGTTTCTCACCATTAGAGGATGCTAAAGTTTGAAGATGACAAAACTTTATTTTCCTTGAAAATGAGCCTCTCTTATCTACTAGAGTGGATTTGGTTTTCTAGCTGGTGCATATACATTTGTTAAATATGTAGCCTAATAAAGAATTAGGAAATATGAAATAATAATTTGCTCATTTGTAATTATAAACAACTACACCCCATCTCCAATCTCAAACAATGTGCAGAACAATACCTGAAAGTTTGGTTTAAAATTCTTCAGTAGTCTTTTATTGTACAGTTTGTATATATGTAGTAAAAAGGAATTATTCATGAAAAGAAATGAAAAACGAAATTTAAATTTTGCCATAATAAAAAATGACATTGAATTTTTGTCTGTAACAGAAAAAAAAAAATTTAAAACTTATTTCTTTTTGTCAACACTGCTCATAGCCTGATGTTTCCAGGTTTGTGTTTCCACTGTATGAGAGTTGAGGTTTTCTACACTAACATTTTCTCTCCTCCAGCAAAGAAAGGATGGAATATGATGGACTCACAAAAGCTGCCAACTTGTAGATGGCAGCTTTTGTGTTCACAAGAGATTTTTATTTTGGCAAGCTTTGTCTGTGCAAATTATGGCTGAATCTTCCTTGTTTTAAAGTATTTTGTTCTGGAAAGCAAACTTGGTGAAGTATACCTAGGAATTATCAGTGTTGTGCTCATGCAATATTAGGCAACAGTAGTCTGATATTTCATGTCCTGGCTGTGGTTGTGGAATTGATGGATACACTTAAAGCACCCAAAAGTTTTGCTTCTTAAAGAAATACTGTTGTTATTAAAGATACTCTAGATTAAATTGCAAATTTTTAAACATCCTGCATTTTTTATTCCATTCTATGACAAGATAGCTATGCTTTTTTTTTTAATTACATGATTAAATGAGATAATTCTGCCATATGAATAAGTTTAACATGCAAGTCAATGTATTTAATCTTGAAGTTACCTCAACCTTATATTTGTCCTTATTTAACAGTTTTCTAGCAAAGCTTCTTATATTCAGTAATTTGAATTTTTTTTGCATAACATGATTTTATATATTTAATGATTTTAGGTTGCCTGATTCTCCTCATGAACCAGATCTTGAACTTTTTACACCACAAGAACCAAAAAATATACCTTTGGATGATGTGAGTTTTAATTTATAATTACTAATTTATTAAATTACTGTGAAAACATTGGAATAAGAATAATTCTAGTAATTGCATTCTCAAAAATATGACAGATAAGAAAAGCATTATACAAACTAATTGAATGAAACAATAAAAAAACCTTCCCTCAGTTATTCCCAATATTCCTTCAGATTAAAATCTTTAGCTGTAAGTAGTTGTATGTATTTATTTAAATATATAATACCTCCTTTTTATCAATTTGAAATAAAATACATAATATTTTATATATATACATTATATTGCTGATAGTTCCCAGTCACTTCCATGTTATGTTAGTGGAAGGTCAAATTTCAAAATATATCAAAGTTCTACAATATGCTTGATATGGAAAAAAGACACTTTGGATCACAAATTAAAAAAAAAAAAACCTCAAGCAGCTGCTTATAGCCATAGTAGATCTGTGAGGATAGCGGGACCTCAGCAGAAAAATTACACAAACATCCATGCCTTATCTGGGGCTCAAACTCAGGACCCTTTGATTAACAAAATGAAAAACCATTGCTTACATTATGGAAAATGCATAAGGTTGAAAAAGGACAGAGACTCTGTCTATAGACAGTTATGGAGATGTTGTCAGTGAAGATTCTTCTCCCATTATTTTAATTATTCCATACCCTCCTAGGTATGAGTGGATTAGGCCTTTGCTACTTTACAGAGTTTTGATAAGCATAGCAGCTTTTGAAAATTCTCCAGTACTAAAACTGAGGGATCATATTTATGCAGCGTCTTGGTCTAATTTGCCAAAAGTATACTTTTTTTTAGCAATACAGAGCCTAACAGAATTGTTTTTAATAAAGTTGTATTTTTTACCTGTAGTTGATGCTTTAAGAAAATTTTAAAATGTTACAACAAGCAGGCTACTTTTAAATATGTTTTCATTGTTATTATTTGACAGTTAAGATTTTATACTATACTCTGTTTCACAAGAGAATGCACCTATTCAGAACAAACTGTGTCACCCACCATGTAGCCTAGCAAAGAATCACTCTCCCTTATTGGTTTAGCAATTAAACTGTATTTGAAAGAACACATATTCTTTCATGTTGCAGTCACATTACCAGGTTAGAAAAATACATCATAACTATTAAATGTTATTAACTATTAAATGTATTAATCATTTACTATAGCTATTAAAAGTATGAAAAGGTTATCATACTTTTAATAGCTATATGATAAATTGCACTGTAATTTCAGTCATTCCACACTAGATAACTTGTAAATTCTCTTGAATATGCAATTTAAACTTATTTACATATAAATTTTAGAATAAAATGTATTGTTTGCTATTGTAGTGAAAGACAAATTAAGGTTCATTATTATTGTTTTAATATTTTTCACATAATGAAAAATTATTCTGTGGTACATATTTCCAACAAAACTCAGGAAATGCAAAAACAAAGCTATTCACTGTTAGAATTACAACATTTTTTGAATGCAATAGTAAAGCATATGTATCAGAACTACTGATTTTGTTAGAATGACATCTATCCATTAGGTGTAGACAAACTAACTGTATGCAACAGTGAATAAGAACATAATACAGTTTTAAGAACATAATAGTTACCCCTAACCCTTAAAGTGCTCAAAATGGGTTCATTGTTTTTTTTTTTAAAATTAGACACAGCTAGTCTTCATTTAAACTGAATCTCTGTTATTTTATTATTCAGAATGAAATGCTCCTTCATTTGTTATGTAACCTGACAGATATGTATCTATTAGTCACTGCAAGATAGAGTTCATTTTCTGCTGAAAAAAGTGTAAAATTGTCATGGCCACAATTGCATGCATTGTGAGATACCTGACAATTTAGGGGTTAAATAATAGGGTGATTGATAAGTCTGTGCATTTTATATATACTTGAGAAATGATTAGTGCAATATAAATAATGAACCTTCCTTACCAAAATATAAACCAGCCTTTTCAATAGTTTGTAGCTATCTGTTGTCATATTTTACGATTCTTCAATAGCATGCTTGGTCCTTGGCGGTAAAAAACTCATGACATCTGTTTTCATCAATTTTGAAATTGTTTGTAACTGCCTACCTCAAAGAAAATGAGCTATGGAGCAAAAGAGGTGGTAGTTGTAAGGAGCTAAGTCCAGACTATATGCTTTGATGAGGAAGAATTCTAGTTCTCGGAAGTTTTTCTTTGGTCCAAAGTATGATTTTTTATTGTCTGTTTGGAGGAGTACCTGATGCTGTTTACCAATCCTGAGTAGTGGTGAAGCATGACAGAGTGCATGTTTGTCAGTTGTGCTGAGCAGAAGTTGACATTTGATAGTACATCCATCGGGAAGCAGTTTGAAGTTCACTACACCCTCAAAACTCCACCAAACAGACCACCTTGCTTTCATTTCAACTGTCCCCTCTTTGGGACAAGAAGTGGCTTGGTCAGGCCACTGTTTTTGGGTGTTTGGATTGTTGAAAAGACCCTTTTTTCATTACACATAACAATTCTCTTGATGAAACAATGGTTGCATGGATTAGAGAGGAGTTTCCTGCAGATTTCTTTACAATGGTTTGCTTGTTCAGTAGTTAGCTGATGTGGAACACTTCAGCATCTCCTGACTGCCTTATCAATGCATTGCAGTGCCACACTGTAGTTGCTTGAGCATCTGAGTTCAGACAAGAGCCTGTGAATGTTTGTTGATGGATCAGCTTCAAAAGCATGACACAGAATGTTGTGATTTATCAATATCATCTCAATCAGCTTACTTTTGAACTTTTAGTACCAAGCTTGAGCATCATGAATGGAGACTGCACCCTCACCTTCCGCTTTACATATTTCTCAGACCACTTCAGTGACTTTTATTAGATAATTATGCACAGATAGGACACTTCAGCCACAACAATGGATTTTGAGCGACTGTTTTGGTGATTTCAGTAATCCTAATGGCATTAGTGTCCCATCTGTACATAGTTACCTTAATCTGTGAAATCACCCTAGTATATAACTTGCTAGACCTAATATTTCTCATACATTTTGAACAATTTTTCTGACCAACAATGAATACTCATAATATGTATTTTAAAAATTATTTTAACAATTTATTACACTTCTATCTTACTACAATTACAAAAATAATGCTTTGAAAACTTCTTTCAGTAACACCATGACAATTGATGCATGTGCATAAATCCTAATTCTGCAAATTAGCTGTAAATATGTTTATTGCCTTAACAAAATGACAGTGATTCATAAACTTTTTATGTATCAGTTTACTATGAAATGTTAGGTTAATTATTCAGAAAGCTACTTTTTGTACTTGCTGCAGAATAATCACTTGTTCAAAGGCAACCAAAGATTGATGAAAGTTCTGATATTATTTGATGGTGTGCATTCTTTTATTAAACAGATTATTAATTTTTTAAACTTATCTGTTAGTATTTTATACTACCTTAAGCTGAACATACTTAAATGGTATTCAATTTAGCTTTTATAAATAAGAGAACATATCAGGTAAGCATATTCATCAAAGCATGTACTAAAAATTCATGTAAAAATGAAAATATTTCCTGCTGTAGCAAGATTATATACATTTTACACTGTTTATTTCATATGAATTCTACCGTAGGTATAAAATTCAGTTAGTTTATTAATTTTATATATCATTATGTATTGCTTACCACAGGATAACAGTATGGGGCCTCTAATGGACTACTCAAGTATGGATCTTCCTATTCCTAAAACTACTCTTCCAGAAGTTCTCACATCATTAATGAACATTCCTCCTAGCAGAGGACCAAAGCAGCACATTCCAGAACAGGTATACAGCGGGGTGAATTTACACCTCAGATTTTGTATAGTTTCATATCTACACTCTTCACAGGATATTCGTGCCTTATACGTGAAGTGTACATATTGTAAAATAAAATGCAATTTATTTCTTAAATGTGTTGTTTCATTCTTTTATATTATAAAAGAAATATGTAGCAATGTCTAAAAAAATTTAATGTTCAAGGCTCAAACATTTGTTTAGAATTTTTTTAAGTAATCTCTAAATGATTCTCTTAAACTATTAAACTTGAGGTATCTAGACTCTTAATATAAAGTTCATGTTCCAACATTGAGATTATTTTTATGCTTATCCACTTTCATTTGTTGAGAAAGTAGATACCAAAAGCTTAGAAAAGCTATCTATAAGATGAAATGTTAAGTTTTTATAATGTGTACAAGAAAGCCATACCTTGCACACATTACAATATACAATGGATGGTTTAATTAGATAAGGGATTCCATCCCTAATCTATCTAGAGCTTCATGATCCTTTTGCATTAGTGATTTAATTAATGTTAAACAAAAAATTTCTTTCAATTGTAAAGCAATCCAAATTTTATGCTGACAGCTATTTAATGCTTCAAAGCACATGATACCTATAATATACTTTTATTAGGGTATAAAAATATCCTTTTGATAGCAACATTAATGATGGGCAAAATGACTTTTTGCAAACATATTCTTTTTAATTGACTCACTGAAATATTTCATTCCTTTGACTCATTTGATTCTCTAAATTAGTATTACTGAATATGATTCAAATAGAGTTTCTCTCATTACCTACCCAAGATAAAGGGAACTTTCAAAAATTTGTCTGAAATGAAGGGCACCATTCAGCTGCTTGTTGAAAACTTAACTACAAAAATATAATATATCATAGAACCAGTTTATAAAATAAAAATTATTTAAACCCTATTTATTAAAAATTTTAACATGCATCTTTTAGTCCTGCACTTTATTTGAGTAAATTAAATAACTTAATATTCAAATCAACTTTTATTAATATGTTTTGTAAAGTACCACTTTTTTTAATCTTCACATTATGTTTAATTTTTACAGTGCCACTCATTTATTCTTAATCAGTTTGATTTCAGCAAGTCTGAGAAATCAAATGAATAACTGGGTCAACCTGCCAATTCAGTCATTCTGAATTGTTCACAAATGAACTATCACTAGCTAAGCATTAATTCAATATGGTTTCATTTCCTCCTCACTCCCTCCATAAACACTGTTTTAAAGCCAACTGCTTTCAAATGGTTTTACAGTTAATCATTGACACTTAAGGCCACTTTTCATTGGATGGGATGTTAAGCCATGACCTGTCTGCAACAGAGCTGTACTCTGTGCACATTAAGAAATGTGCTGAATGGTGTTGATGAGAAGCTTTCATCTGCCTACTAACAGTTGTCCATTCTTTTCATTCTGAAAAATAAAAAATGATCATAAAGTGAATCAATTCTGTTTAAGAAGAAATCATTAGTGCACAATTCATCTAGATGATTCCTTCATACTTGACAAATCATTCATGAATGACATCACTTGCAGACACACAATACTTGTATAGTAAAAAATATGCCTCTCACAGCCCACTTGCTACAGAGGTCTGATAGGAACCAATTAGTATAATAAGCCATAGGAAATGTACAAGAGAAAAGATGAAACCTCAGAAAAAAAAAACAATTTTTTATTAAAAAGGAAACATCCATCCCCTATCTGTGATTCAAACCAGTTTATTCCACAGCCAAGCATGCTAACTACTCAGCCACTAGGACTATAGGGGTCCACAAATTATATATGGGCTATGTCACCAGCATATAAATCTTTTTTTCAGTGATGAGAAACATTTGATTGCTACTGACAACCAAAAATCGCCTATTAATGTTCCACAAACCTCTTGTGGATCATTTTACAACATGATTATTGATGAATTAAATTAGTCATCGACACTGTTAATGGGGGTTTGCAGTATATTGTATTCAGTATCATTAAATATATGCTTGCATTCTTAAAACTTTCAAACATGGAAAACAGTCATTTTATTCTAATAAAGACCTGAATAATGTTAATATTTATGCATGCAAATCTTTTCTGCATGTGTGCTGCCTCTTAGTATGACCATTTTTTTTATTAAGCATAGAAATAGAGATTTGTAGCTTCAGAAATATTTAGCATATTCATAACTAACAAATGTTTAATTCATTACACAATTAATTTGCAATTATTGGGCTGTTCATTGAGTGCCCTAATCTGGCCTTTTTAAAATTTTACATAATTTTTTTTTACCTCATCCATTAAGCTGATTTTTGTATAGAGAGGAAAAAATAATTTTTACTTCACACTTTTTTTTTTTGATGGTTCTCTTTTTTGGATATATGCATTCCAAGGCTATTAAAATATAAGCATCCTGATTATGCCAATGAAAAGCAAACTTGAAGTTTTGTAAGTTCTAAAATAAATTTTTATGGAAAATGTGATTAGAAAAAATTATTTAACATGTTTGTTGCTGTTTGATCCACATTTGCATCATGCTCTAAGTGCAAGGTGATATCTATGTGCATCATCCAAGTATCAACAGTTCCATTTGAACCAGTCAGTACTAGCCATGCCTCTCTCTCCCCCCCCCCCCCCCCCCCCACCTCCTTCATTACAGTGGCACCCAGATTAACATTAGTTATCAATGTGCAAGGCTACTTCTTGCCCTTCCAAGTATGGATATCATGGCAGCAACAAATGTTTTAGGAGTTATAAAAATTGGAATATCAACAGCTTCATTCTCATTTTTAAGACATCAAAGTTTATTAATACTTAAATTGTTTTTATGTGAAATTCTTTATTTAAACATAGTTTTTAAGTTAGCGTAAATTCTTTTATATTTTTTCAGAAGGATTTCCACTGGCATAACATGAATATATTCATATTTCAATTGCCTTTGAGTATATA
The DNA here is from genome assembly GCA_038380435.1 of Ryuthela nishihirai. Classification (NCBI taxonomy): domain Eukaryota; kingdom Metazoa; phylum Arthropoda; class Arachnida; order Araneae; family Heptathelidae; genus Ryuthela; species Ryuthela nishihirai. The sequence goes on along the minus strand of JAWZYU010000019.1, from coordinate 62,624,545 downwards.
TACACAGTCGTATCAGAATAATATGACCACCTACCATACATGTACTATGGTAGATGGTCATATTATTCTGATACGACTGTGTATATATATATACACACACACACACAATCACATAAAAATCTCACACATTGATCTTATTATATTATAAAATCTTTATTTCAAACAGCTGAATGATGGAAAAAGGACAGAAATTGAGAGATACGAATGACAGTTTCATTTACAACTTCCACACATATCTGGTTATGTACAGTTTTGTTTTTTATACTTCATTAATTAATCGTGCAGCATGGTATAGTCACTGCAGTTCTTTTTATAGACTATACTTAATACAAAGAAAATTGGAATTGGAAAAGAAAGAAATTGGGGAAATAAGCTCATAAGAATGCCATAAGAAGAATATTTTGTAAGGTTCTATTACCATAGCAACCTTATGATATACACTGCCCTACCAAAATAAAGAATTTCTATGTTATGCCAATGGGAGTCTAACTTTGAAGCTCTGTAACTTATATGCATTTAATGGAAAAATGGGACTGAAGATAAAGAACGTAATCAAATTAATTTAAATCTCATCTTCGGCAATATTTATTTCATATTTAAAGAGTTGGAATATTTGATAATAAAAGATTATCTTGTTTTATTAAAATCATTCCTAATTGTGTAATATTGAAATAACCTTTATGCAAACTTCTAAAATGATATTTATTTTATTAAATGGTTTGAAACAATACTTAAATTATTTAAGTTTCAATTAATTTCTGAGGTAAATTCTTATGATGCATTGCTATTGTGAAATTTCTAGCTTCCAAAACACTTTTAAATACTGAATGAATATTGTTGAAAATCGAGATTTAAATAGATTTGATTATCATCTTTTCCTTCAGTTGCATTTTTCCATTAGATGCATATTTTAGAAGTTATAGTGTTTTGAAGTTAGATTTCCTTTGATATATCATGGAAATTTTCTGGTATTTTGTGCGGCAGTTATTATGATTCACTAAAATGGGGGAGGGGATGCAAAAATATATTTCTCTTCAGTATTTATGATATAAAAGGCTTGTGAAAAAAAATTAATAGTACAAGTAGAATGGGATTTTTACAAATTTATGCAGCAGTTCTGCAAACTATGGTGTAATTAGTGAGCAATCCCAGTCCTATTCTGAATTCTAAAGATGCAAAGATTTTAAAAATATGGCTAAGAACAGATTATATTACTTCCTACTAAAAAAATATCTTGGTGAAATATGTTGCTGTGACTAATTAGTGGTAGTTACTAAATCCAGAATTTTTTTCCCTATAAGAGGATTTGCACAAGTGTGATTGGTGTAACCCTTAGTGAGCTATTACCAATTTGTTTTTTCTCACTAATATTGCCTAGTAGTCATTCACAACAAAATACAATCTTACAATACATTCACAACAAAATGCAATCTTTTGAAAGAAAAAAACAAGGAAATTCCTTGAAGATTGTACTATGCAGATCATTAACACATAAGCTGTATACATGTTAAAGAACATAGTTATGTTAAACAGATTATAAATTTTTGTCTGTATAAACAGTTATCACAATAACATATTAGCAACTAAAGAAATTTCTTTCAGCAGTAGAAAAAGCAATTCAGGGAATGCATAAACAGGTCTTTCTTTCAAAATACTCATTGCTCTACTGAGATATTTGCTGACTTCAGTAACTGATGCTGTGCAATTTTTTTGTGTGTATATGTATATTTGACCTGAAATAGGTCATAGTGGCTTAAGAATGTGGGTAGATATGTAATCCATTAAATATGCATTACTCCATGCCATATGATGGGATAAGACTGATTTCACACAAAAGCTCAGTTTAAACTACAAGTAATTTTAATAGATGAAATGCTTCCCGACTGATTATCACTTGTGCTCTACTTAACTATATGGTAATAGTGTGTTTGCATTAGTAATGGGTGCTACATAGCCTATTCATATAGGACACATTACATTAGTAGTGCCTATTAGATCTGATCATTACAATAGACTAAGTGAGGAATCATTCACTCTCCTTCTGATTAGTACATTAAAATTATGTCCAATATTTTGTGTAACAAGTACTTTATTTAGGGTTACATTGCACCTTCTAGATATCTAAAAAATCTACAAAGCTTTCATTGCCATATAATACATTTTTAGGAACTTAACCAAGTATTTTGTTATGAGTGATATAGGGCTACATTGCACCTGCTAGATGTCTGAAAAATATGAAAAGTGTTTGTTGCCATATGATTTTATTGCATTTGCCATTCACTATAGCCAAATTACAGTTTATTTCCTATTCACAGCTCAAGTTTCACTGATGCTATTCTGATTTATTTTTCCATTACACATTTAAAATATAAATTTCATCATTTCTTTATTAATAATCTTAGATGGTTCTAGGATTATTATAGCAATAGACATGATGAAGTGAAATATTTTTGTAATTATTTTTCATAATATTGCCATCTGCATTTAAAGCTAATACTAAACTCAATATTTTGCATTAATATTAGAGCAGGCCCATCCAAGCTGTGGCTCATAAAACAATCAATATACTGAATCTGGTTATTTTTTTTACCAAACCTTTTTAAAGGCCCATAAGTAAATGATTTTGCTAATTCATAGTGCTCGTTAAAAATGCATATCTTTGTTTTCTAATCAAGATATTTTCTTGAGTCCTTAAAAATATAAGTTAAAATTTTTTAGTCCATTTCTTATTGGAAATGTACATTTTCATTTTTAAGTAGAAGAAAATTTTTCCTGTGGCTCTTTGAGAAAAGTTTTTTCTCTATTGGCTCTTCACTAAGTTTGGGGTGGACATCCTTGCTTCTTAATGCTACAGCTGTGATACTAAACTGATATAATGGTTATATGTGTTTTAATTATTTCTAGAGATCAACACTTATGATTACCAATATTGCTATTAAATGTTCCAATTCCCAAATCTCTATCACTTTTAACTCCTGTCTTCAACTTTTTGCATTTTACAGGTTATTTAACTCGTATTTAATGCCTCATATTATAATTTTTATGTTCAGCTTATCTTGTTCTCTTTCACATTAAAATTAATATTTTTGTAGTGGTGTCAGTTTTTTTGGGAGGCGATGAGGTTGAAAAAGTGTTAATTATTAATTTGTTTTTATTAACGATTTCTTAAGAGAGTAATTTTCCAAAGGTTACTATTTCCCTCTCCTGCACCTCTGGTCAATCTTCATTTATGTTGGAATTTATTAGATCTAGTAATCTGCAGTTCCCAGGTTCGAGTACCATCTGGGTCAGCATTCAGATTTATCTCCACAAAACTCCCCACCCTACCTCCCTACTTGTGGCCAATAGGGGACACCGATGTGCATGGAAAGGCTGCCATCTGTCAGATGGGACATTAAGCCATGGCCCCTTGTGTGAGAGAGCCATACCCTGTACACATTAAAGAACATGCTGGATGGCCTTGACAGGAGGTTACCATCTGTCTTCCAACAAATGTTCCAGTGGGTTCCCTCCCCCAACCTTCTCTGAGCCTTGGGGTCCTTGTGACCTGGCCATTTATCCCATTGTGCAAAAAAAGTGCCACTCAAAGGTAAAACAACCCAACCCTTTTGCATCTTCAATAATTAACTATTATTTTATTTCCATCCATTTCATATACAAAAGGTTAATAGAATACAGTGAATTATGTCAATGGAAAGCAAACAGTCTATAACTTATGAAAATAATTATGATAATGTACTACTAAAGAAAAGTTTAAAACTCACTCTCCCAGTCTTAATTTGTATAATATCCAATTAGTATTTACATCATTATGAATGCTATAAAATTTAACAGCAGTGTTACTCAGCTAAGGTATATATCTTGAATGTATAATACTATTTATCAAACAAGTTATTAGGTCATGTATTTCTTTAAAATTAGTTTTCCTGTATTTTTTGGGGGAAGTTTATTATTAAGGGTGAGCAATGTTGCTGTTAAATGTTGCATCTTTCCATGACTCCAAATGCTGAAATAAATCCATTTAAAAATATTATTTGCAACATATAGGACACAGAAAGATCTTTGAAACTTCTAATGTGTACATGCCTTCTCATACAAGGACATGACCTACTAAGACTGATTTCACTATTACTGTCTCATTAGAGCTAGCACAACACAAATTTTTCCTCAAGGTGTAAGATCATCGTCAAATTAGCCTCCAATGAGGGGCTCCCTATACCAGAACCACTAGACCTGTTGGAACAATTCCTAGCTCCCTAACTATTATGCCAATTAGTCACATTCAAAAGCTCCCTAACTACAATGCCAATTAGTCACTTTTAAAAGCTCCCTAACTACTCTGTCAGTTAAGGTTTTTAAATAGCAGTGTTCTGAATTTGACTTCTGCAATTCCAAACATGCAGGGTTGAGTTTTTCCAGTATTGAAAATGATAATGTTGAAAATAATGGTATTGATTAGATAGGACATAAACATACAAAAGAATCATATTCTGAGTATGGGGAATTATATTAATAGAAGTCCCTTAGTCCTTATAACAGCTTTCCAGTGGGCCTGCTTTCCAAACTCTCTTGAGATGTTACCATTGTGCATTTTTTTTTAATTGATTCTAATTAGAATTTGGTCCATTTAACACCAGTGTTTTTACACGAACTTCTTTTGAAAATATATATTCCTTTAATTTTTAAAAGAATGTGAAGAATATGTTCTACAATCTCAGTTTAAAATTATTTTGTCTTTTATGTATATGAAACATACCTTTACTGAAACTTATTTATCTTTTGTAGTTCATTATAGTGGCCAGTTTTTTGATTGGGCCCATTTTAACTTGCCCTTTTCGCATAGGTAAAAATGTAGATTTTTTTTTTATCAAATGTGAATAGTTATTTCCCTACAATTTCTACTTATAAATTATCTTAGTTTACCATTTGATTTCTATGATTTATATATATCTAAAAGTCATTTTAGTCCTTTCATATAGGTATATCTTTGAAACTTCTATTATATATATATGAACTATATATATAATGCATATATTAACTATATATATATAATGCATATAGTGGGAGTATATACATATGAACTATATATATACACACACTCTCACTGCTATTGGAAAATTCTATAGAGGAGTTATCAAATTATTATATATTTTTTCGTGCTTGTGCCTTAATGGTATGATTTAGTTTTCCACAAACATATAAAATTTATATTTTTCCCTCTACATGCATATATTGGTTTATACTTATTTGTTTATTGGTTAGCACATTTTAGATCTTTTTTTTTTTACATATTTGCTAGTATTAACAAAAGTTGCATAGCTGTGCAATATTTCATTAGAAATTAAAAGGAACATCTTTTATTAATTGTCAACTTTTTTTTAAAGAAATCCAAGATATTTAATATCCTACCATTTGCATTTATTGTGACCAAGGTGTATAGATGCATATAAAATATAAGAATGAGTTTTCCTTTTGGGGAGGGTGGGGAACAGAAGCTGTTTTTGAAGTTCATAGCTTATGCAATTGTAGAGTAATGTGTGTAATAGCAAACATTTACAAATTATAGCAAGGGAGCAAATGCCTTTTAATTTTCCCTTGCCTGGGAAAATCCATTTATCCTACTAATCATTTGTTGAATGTACTTACTGTTATTGTACATCAGATTATATCACTGTTGCATAAAACTAAATGTTTTGTGGCATTATTATTGTATTATTCTTTTTCACTAGCAATTCTGCATATATGTGCACAGTGAAAATTATTAAATGTTTTGTCGTGATTTAATGTTGGACTAGTTAGTTTATCCATAAATTGTATGAGCATAAGAAAAAAACTTTCCCTCTAGGGTAAACAGCTGTCAAAATTGCTCATCATCAAAAATGTTAAACATGATTTTAATTACTAGTTAATTTCATGGGTTTAGATCCCACCCACCTCAAGACAGTTTTTCCTCTACACCCATCTTCTCCTGTTACTTAAAAAAACAGCTTTATAGTGGATAAATATTCATTAAAAGTAAATTTTGCATTACTCATAAATATATATTTACATTAAGAAAACAATGCAATGATTGAAAATGATAATGTTTTCAAAGCTTAACTAACTTTGAACTTTGGAAGCTAAAATGCATTTAAGTGGGTTTCCTGCTTTATAATCAAGGTTCATTTGAAATAGTGCTACAGTTGGACATTTTTATACCATACAAGAAGTTTCGTCTTTACAAATTTTATAAACATACCACAACCATTCCAATTTTACCTTAGTTTACATCCTACTTTGAACCATTTTTTGATACACTACAGGTTTACAGATGCACTGCCAACACTTTTATATATAGACAAATACTTTCTCAAAACTGCCAATAAACTGAACTCTAAGATGTAACCAGAAAGAGCAGTATCTTTATATTTGCATTATTGTAAGAATTTATCTATTTTCAATACTTGGTTCCATTTCATTGGATTGTGTGCAGTGCAAACAGATCTTGAAAGACATTGTTTTGAGTTTGTTGCAAAATCAATGCACTTTGTGTAAATTTAGGAGCCAAGAGGAGATATTTGTAGGGTCATATTTTACAAACTAATTAAATGTATTTTATAGCATATTACCAATATATACACTGTCTAGACAAATTATTTTAAACTCCTACCCAATACATCTCAAAGTTTTCAGTTCTCTGCACTTGCTGAAATGGGTTTTAAAGTACTGGTAGCAGTCATCTCTCTCAGCTGATGAACTGTAATAGCTTTGTTTTGTCATACAGAACATGCCTACCATTCTGTCAGAGCCTTTTTCTTCCCACACTGTCATGACTAGCAGATGTTTTTTGAGACTGCTATTTTTTATACACTTGGGATATTGTCCCCCTTGATTTTTATGCTGAGTTCCATCACCTCCATTATGGATGTTCCTGTCCATTGCACTCAAACAATAAACACCCTTTTGAAATCAGTCAGATCAGCCTTTTTACCCATATTACATTTTTCTTTCCACCATAACTTTATGGCTCTTATAGGATAGATAGTAACATTGAATACTTAAATCAGTAAGAAATTTTGCACACATTGGCATGCTTCATGGCAATAGAGTGTGATACTGTTATGCGACTTACTGACAGCTATGGCAAGCAACTTCTTCAGGAGAATTTTCTTTTATTTTTTGAATAATAGAGCATTATTGTTTAGGTTATTTAATTTGTAATATTTTTCAGTTCTAATAACTATTGATATGAGTGAAAAAGTTATGAATAATATGATTCATAACTTTTCACTACATTTTTTGTTATATTGCTTTTACATGAGTTTGTATTTATGGATTTAAAATTTTATTTTATATATAATTTAATTTTACAGTTGTGCTTTTAAATTTATTTTCAGCAATCAGTAGACATCAACATGCTTCACCAACCTGGTCCACTTCACCAACAACCTGGCTCACTTCATCAATCTATATCAACCCCCTATGATCCTGGTAAGCTAACATTCTTTTGCATAGACTAATAAAAAGGCAGTTAAAAACTAAAACTTTTGAATTTTTTACACATATCAGCTTTGTAAAATATTAAAATTGCTTTAATATTTTTTTAATGTAGTAACCTTTTTAAAACTAATTTATAGAATATGTACTGTCACTACTTGTGAAGTGCTTCTTAACACATAAAAAATAGTTAAGTTAAAAACTCAAATATTCATTTTGAAAACTCAAGAATTTCAAATTAAAAAATTATCATACAATATTATATTTTAGTGTTTAAAAAATTGTTTCAGTGTTCAGTTGCTAATTTTTTTCAATGCAGTCAAAAGCTTTTTCTAAGCATTTGAACTCTTGCTAGTATAGGTGAAATGTTGATTATCATTGTAGTATGGGCAAGCAGATAAGCCATAAAAATGTCAATATATGGTATGAAGTTTTTACATTACTTGTCAGTTTCTTGCACCAATAAGTAATTGTCTTTATATTACTAACTTGCATAAAAACATTTAATGATAAGTGTTAAGTTACAATCTGTCAAAGGGCAAAGTTCTACCTCTGAGGAGGGAGCTTAATTTCTTAATACTGAGAAACTAATAGTATACATGAATAATTTTCAAAGTTGTAATAAACTGATAATTACTTTTATTTATTACCAAAAGAATTGCCTGGTGTAGTTCAGATCTTAATATGTAATAAATGACTCAAAGTAGCAAACATCCATCTAGTATATATTTCAGATAACAGGTGTATTTGGAACTAGTGTGTAGACATTGTCTCTTGTATACCCATGGTGATGTCATTAGTGGAGTAGACTTTTGGCTTCATTCTAATTCAGCAGGTACATGACCAATTTGTTCCATATTTGGTATGGTCCCATATGTGTCCTTACTGTAGGGTTTGCAGATCAGGTCCTTAGTACTGTGGGATTTTAACCTACAGCAAGTATTCAAAATCTCTTTGGGGGGGGGGGGGTCAAATGACATAAGTTTCATAGCAAACTTTTTTATCTTTGGGGGTAGGAGTGTTAATTGGGTACAAACTCTTACAGTGCTAACTCTTGCAGTGCACTGAGTTATTAAATTAAATAAAACTCTATAACATTCTATAAGATATATAAGTAAAACATAGCAAAAATAAGGCAGTATGATCCAACATTAATGGTAATAATGACATATCAGGATCTGTGGTAACAAGATTTACAAGATGGATGCCAAAATGTCATACTTTGGGTACAGAGATATCTCCTTAATGTAGAATGAACATTTCTGTCTCTCTATAGAATGAGATTCCTTATGAGAAATAAAAATTACCCACACTTCCACATCATCTGTGGACCACAAATTATGATGGCAATGTCGTTTCAGAACAAAAGACCTTAACAGTTAAGAGTTTAAGAGACTCCTTCAGCAAAATTTATGAGTTTGTGGATTATTTTAGGAATCATGATCCTTCTGCCAAGGTAAGTTATAATATCATGAGCTATGAAATGTTTTATCATGGTACAAAGCCATTTTACAGGCAAAAATGCAAACAGGAAACCAAAAAAAATTTAACTTATTCTTTGCTAAACACAAATCTATCATGGAGGAATCTGAACTTCAGGCAGGTTCTAAAAATTTTCACCCAGCATCCTGAAGAGGGGATGAGATGACTGTGGATAATCACCCCTAGTCCTGCCTATCCAATTCCTCTTTTGCCTAATTCTCTCCCAATATCAACCTCCATCCATCCAATCAAGCAACACCTCTAATTTAGAAGGTAAGGTAAAGACAAAAATCATTGATATGTTAAACAATTTCTTAAAGTAAATTGTTCAAATTTAATTAATAATTCTTTGTGTATAAAGTTTTTTTTAATAAATTCATGTGCATACAAACACACAAAACATAAAATTGCATCTCATTTTTAAGATAAATAGATCATTAACTTATGTAAGTGTGTCAAGGTAATTTCTTTAAAAGATATGTCATCAAATGTTTAATCCTATGATCTAGTCCTTATTAACCCCTATTTATATTATTTTTATGGGTGGAAATCTCTCCCCCCTGCTCCCCCACTCTCCCTTCAAAGGAATTTTCTTTAAGTAGTGTTTTTCCACTCTCAACCACAGATAATAGGGACATCTTGTATACAGGGAACTAACATATATATCAAACCTAATATCAGCAAAAGTCAAACATCCAATCTCATACAAAACTGCAATGTTTAACATATACTTTTCCCACCAAACTCAGAATACCTAGAATGAAAGAAAATAAATCATACCATAGCTTTCCCATACATACCAGGCATAACACAAATCATCAATACTACTTTAAAGAAACGTAACTTAAAAGCACCTATTTCCATTACAAACAATATAATACAATTAATTCTCAGGGATGAAGATAAAGTAAAAACCATCTGGTTGAATTTTCACATGAAATAGAGGACTCGTGACAAATAAAGCACTCCTAAATAAAATAATTATGTAGGGAAAACATAAAACAATAACTAAAAGAATTAATGAATATGAAACAGATATTAAAAAACAAATGTGTCATAATGCTTAACACAAACAATTGTGCAGAATCACTGTGAGTAACCTGCCACTCCAACTAGATTTTAACTTAATTGTCTCATAAATCTTATAAACCTTTAAAAAGGATGCACTTTGCAATGCTGAAATAATCCCTCTTCGTTCTGTGAAGACTCTTCTTTTATTACCTATCTTCCTAATGCTTTTGGCTTTGACATTTGTCAGTTCGTCGGTTTGTGGATTTTACAAAATGTTGTTCCCCATATCTTTCAAATGCGATGGAAAAACTTAATGATCTATGTGCCAAATGAAAGCTTGTGATACAGGGAGTGTCATAAGGCTATAAAAAATTGACCCCCATGCTCTCTTCCTCCCTAAAAAAGGGGAAATGTGAAAACTATTCTTAACCTATATCTCCAGAATGTGAAGGTCGAAAGTAACAAATGATAAGTCAAATGAATGCTTCTGATGCGGGAGTGTCATAGAACAAAAATTGACCCCTCTTCCTTTCTTCCTCTCTAAAAAAGGGGGGGGGGGAAATGATTGTTCTCCTATATCTCCTGAATGCAGAAAGTAACAAGCTAGGTGTCAAATGAAAGCTTGTGATGTGAGGAGTATTGTAGGTTATAAAAAATTGACCCCTCTGCATTCTTCCCCCCTAAAAAAGGGGAAATATGGAAACTATTGTTCAGCTATATCTCCAGAACACGATTGCCAAAAGTAACAAGCTATGTGTCAAATATATTGATGACATGATCAAATATATTGATAATTCTAGAAATATAGCTATTTGAACTTTAAGCATGCTAAAGTTTTCTGTGTTAGTTTTAATCCTCTAATTAATAGAGAACTTTGTTCTCATTGCATATGGCATGTCTGTCAGCAGACACTATCATGTATCAGGAACCTTTAGCATTAAGTGGATTGTAGAAAAAACATCTTAATGAGTAAGTTACAGTGATATTATGCATTAAATTTAACTTTACATCATCTTTTGTATGCGTTTGTATATTTGCTAACTGTTCCTATGTAGAGCTTTACAATGTATTATTATATTACACAGGTATGTGTGTCTTGTTTCTCACAGAGGTTAGGTCATGATGTTTCTGGTTTTAATCACAAAATTAATTATGATTTTTTTTTTCCTTTTGTAAAGCATTTCAGAACATTAACATGCAATCTTGATTATGTTTATTATTTTTACAGCTGAACCTCTTAATGCTGGTTTGCTAGGCATAGCTCCTCCACCACCACAAGTTTTCAATCGCCCAGTTCCTGAGCATGATGGTCATGCTGAGTGGAGGCCAATAGATGTCCCCAATATGGTTCCACCTGATTCATATTTTGGTGGCTTTCCAGGAAATAGACCAATGATGATGGATACTATACTACCACCACCACCACCACCACCACAAAATAGGAATGTTATGAGGCCAAGAATGGGTGGACCTGCCATTGGTCATAATATGTACCTTTCCAATATGAATAAAGGTCCACAGATGCCTAGGCCAGTAGGTAAGTGTTGAAGTTTGGTTTTTGGCAATAATGTGAGTAAAAAATAAACATCTAAAGCTGTGTATCTTTTTTTTTATTTCCTTCATAGCTTGTGTGTTTTTGCCTGCTATACTTATATGTACATAATATATCTATAATATAGTTACAGTATATTTTACCTTAAATATTCCATTTGTCTCCTCCCATGCAGTCTCTTGACATATACTAAATAATTAGGCCATTTAATGAAAAATGTGTTATACACAGGGCCAGAGATAAAAAGAAATAGGTGATTGGTAAATATCTGATATTAGTAAATAGCCTTCTGTCAACTTCACTCTAATACATTTTATTATATAGCTGTAATAAATACAACTATTAAAATATAGTGCAGACATTTTAAAAAGTATTTTTTTTATATATTTTCTCACATAACAAAAAAGAAATAAATCTTTATAACTTGGACACTTGTGGTTGGAAAGAAAGCTATCCAACTTCAAATAGTGTTCAACGTGTTATGGAAAATTGGATCATCAATATCCTGTATTTACCCACATAATGCTATGTTAAAAAACATATCCAACAGAAGAAATATACACAACACATACAAGATTGTGTGAAATGTATGTCCATTGATAACTCTTCCCATCAATAAGTTCATTCATAGCTTTCCACTGTTAACTTACTACTCCAGTCACATTTAAATCCCTCCAAACATATGTCCATTAATAATTTCATTCCTGTTTTTCACATGTACTGCACACAGCATACTATTCCATTTGTAAGGTAAGTGACTGAAGGCTTCCAGAAATTTTGTACATATTTCTAGGGATCACTCCTGATGGGAAAACTGCCAATTTCTAAAACCGATGATGTCACGTGTCCACCTGCCTGTTCATTTAAAATTACAGCTATTATATATTGCTAGTAACATATAAATAAAGGTGTGAAAAGTGAATACTTAAATTGCAAATTTGATTTCTATACCATATACGCTACATTGGCTTCGCATTGGCAACACCACCTTGTGTAGGAATGAATTGGTCTATGGCACTGGTGATGTCTCTAGGTCAAGAATGGCTGTTATATGATTGTAGCGTGCATATGTAGGAATCAGTTTTCATGTTACTTCAAGGAAGAATGTGTCACCATCATAATCTTTCTGTCTTCAAATGTGGTGTGATTGTAGGGGCACATTGTTCAGATGCCAATATTTTGATAACAGTCACCATGCTGAACTGCTCCTATTCTGTGGTGTCACAAGTCTACTGTGGCTGGTTCAGCAGCAGTTGAATAAGGGACAGCCACATGTATTCGACAGCTGTGGTGATTGATGTGTCCCATCTCATAACACAGCAGTGATGCAGCACAGTGGCCCAGCTAACCACCCAATACAATGTTGGAATGAGAAGACCAATAACCACATGGACAGTGTGCTGGACATTAGCTCATACAGGCTGTGATAGTCGACAGCCATCATGGGGTACCCATGCTCAATGTGAGACACAAGAAATGCACCTTGCGTGGTCACATCAGCATTAACACCAGACCAGTGCCATATGGAAATCTGTCTCTTGGTCAGATGAACCTGTTTCCAACTCCATCTTGCTGATGGGTGTGTTTGCATTTGGAGAAAGCAACATGAGGTCATGGCATCAGAATGCACCATCAGCATTTGGCAAACTCAAGGTGGTGGTGGTGTTATGATTTGGGGACTGTTTTCATGGCATGCTCTGAGCCCACTGATCACAGTGAATCAATGACTCAATGGGACCGTCTGCCTTTCTATCATCACCAACCAAGTACACCCCTTCATGATGGCAGTGTATCCAAACAACTCCAGTGTCTATCAACAAGATAATATACCATGTCGCAAAACCCAGCAGGTTGCAAACTGGTTTCAGAAAAGGAACAATGAATTCTCTGTCCTCCCATGGCCAAATATCAATCCAACTCACCAAATATCAATCCAATTGAGCAGTTTGGGATCCACTGGAAAGTCAACCTCCACCTGGCAAGTGCAGGCATTACAGGGCACATTGTGGAATGCATGGATAACACTACCACAGGACACCCTGCAAAACCATGTCGAGTCCATGCCCTGACGTGTATGGACTGCATTATGGGCAAAGGTGGCTCCATGAGGTGGCTTCACCAACTGATGGTAATAGTTATTTAAGACTACTTTTTATTGTGTGAAATTATTTCAGGCTCCAGTATAATTGACTAAAGCATATGTGTAGTACATAACTGTGATATTTTTGGCAAGAATAAACATTTAAAATGTCTTTTAATTCTGGGCAAACTTCATCCCTTTTCTTGACTCTCATTGAAACTATTGCCTAATCCCATCTGTCAATGCAGAACTGACTGTGTGATTGTGACTAGGCTATTTCCTCATGCACAAGAACATGGTTAATTTTTTACCATCTATCAATAGGTAATAGATCAAATTCTTCTAAAATTTAATCCTTTAATCCTTTAAAGATTTCCCAGTTGCATGAGAGAGGGGGAGAGAGCTTATAATCCCCTCTCCCCTAATAATCCCATTAGAATTCTCTTGGTATGACATTAAACTTCCCAATTATCATTATTTTCAAGCAAGGAAATATTTTTCATAAAAAATCCAACTTTCTGAATCCCTTGAAGATTGAGTTATTTATTTTTACTTTGCAACAAAAACTAGTGACATTAGACTATGACAATGAAATGCATTGAATTGCATTTAAAACATTTTTATAGTGTACTATACCGTCCCATGGCCGAGTGATTAGCATGCTTGGCTATTGGTCTAAAGGACCTGGGTTCAAGCCCCGGGTAAGGCATGGATGTATGTGTCATTTTTCTGCTGAGGTCCTGCCATCCTCTCAGATCTTCTACTATGGCATATAAACTGACAGGCTCCTATCAGACCTCTGTGACAAGCAACTGCTTGAGGGGGTATTTATTTTATTATTTTATAACAGATGTTGTTGTTGCAATGTTTGCAACTATTGTTTTCAACTAGGATTTTCCTGTTGACAAGAAACTTGAATCTTGACTGTTGATCAAGGAATAATTGAACACTTTCAAAGTCTGTAAACTGCAAGTTGTGTTAGGGAGAAATTTCAATGTAATATTTCAAAGATTAACTGCAATGTTATATATGCTGGCAATGTTATATTACATTGTCAAGTTAGGCAAAATAGTATAATATATATGTTATATATATAACAAGCAATGTTATATATACATTGTCAAGTTAGGCAAGTTTGACAAAATCGTCAATCTGCCTCCTGGACTCAAATGCATTATTTCTTTATTACACACCAATTTCTCTGCCAGTTGAGATACATCAAAGAGCCAAAACATTATGACCAGTGCATCTTTATGCAAATTGAAGCAACTGCAGGTAAACGATGGCATGTGTGAAAGTCATGAAATGGTATAAATAACACCTGATACTGAACTCAGTTAATCAGTGTTGTTCTTCAGGTGGGAAAGACAGTGGACTTAAGTGAGTTTGACAAAAGTCAAATTGTAATGGCCAGACAACTGGGCCAGAGCATTTCCGAGACAGCAAGGCTTGTGGGGTGCTCACAGTCAGCCATGGTTAGTATCTTCAAAAAATGGTCCAAGGAGGGGGAAAAATACACAAACCCCCTGCAAGGTATAGGCCGACCACAGCTCACTGATGCTATAAGTGAGTGGAGGCTATCCCATATGGTATGAGCCAACAGAAGGGATACTGTGGCACAACTCACTCGTAATTTGAATGCTTGTGACGGGAGTAATGTACATCAAACCCGTCTGAAAATGGGGCTACATAGCTGCAGGCCACTCCGAGTGTCCATGCTAACCTTGGTTCACCTTCGAAAGTCCTACAATGGGCACACGAGATTAAAATTGGACTTTGAATGATTGTAAGAAGGTTGTCTGGTCTGATGAATCTCATTTCCTGTTGCACCATGTGGACGGCTGGGTACATGTGCATCATTTACCTGGGGATGCACTCTGGGAAGAAAACAAGCTGGTGGAGGAAGTGTAATGCTTTGGGCAGTTCTGTTGGGAAACCCTGGGTCCAGTCATTCATGTGCATGAAACTATGACATCTACCACCTACCTAAACATCACTGCAGACCAGGTACATCCTTTCATGGCAACAGTATATCCCTCTAGTAGTGCCTTCTTTCAGAAGGATAATGAGCCATGCCACACTGCTTGGATTGTTCGAGAATGATTTTTCAGAACCTGAGGAAGACTTCCAGGTATTGCCCTGGCCTCCAAATTCCCCAGACATCAATCCAATCGAGCATCTGTGGTTTGTGTTGGAATGGCATATCCTATCTGCGGTAGCTCAACCACATAACTTACAAGAAAGGATCTACTGGTAATATGTTGGTACCAGATACCACAATTCACGATTAGAAATCTTGTAGTGTCCATGCCTTGCCAGGTAAGAGCTGTTTTGGCGGCACATGGAGGACCAACATCATATTAGGCAGGTGGTCAGAATGTTTTGGCTCTTCAGTATATGTTGCAACACCTTACCTCAGCAGGTAGAGCAACTGGCATGTAATGAGGAGGTCCTGCATTTGAATCCTAGAGGTGGTGTTTTTTTTTTCACTCTTGCCTATTTATTAAAATCAAATGTGACTATCACAGAAGTGAGTTGCAGTTCATCATAGCATTTTCCCCCCTCTTAATTGATGGAGCCAATCACTAAGAATTGAAGTTGTTACCTAGATTTTTTTTGTTAGCAAACCAGTGCACTGGCAGATCAGAGATTTAACTCCCATTTTCTTAAAAGCTTATGACATTGCAGTATTAGGTAAACTTTCATCAGTTGCAGTACAACATCATGTTTATATGTTCTTTTTATTAGTGTACTGAAGGTGTAGCTGTGTTCCCACTCCCTAATCTGTGCTTGCTTGTTCAAGGTGTTGTAAGTTTTGGGTGAAATTAGCCTCCAATAAGGGGCTCCTTACACCAGAAGCTTGCTTATGGGACTCATCTGCACATCAATCAGAAGAAATCTATAAGACTCCAGCAGACCATTTCCAGACAGAACACATCTCAAAGTCCACACCTGAATTCTTTTACAGAGTTGAAGGCCATAGATTGTTTCTAAATGGGTGTTTATTGAACCTAACTCTCCTGGCTCTGGCCAACTAAATGCTAATTAGATTATTTAGAATTGGAAACTTCAGAGTGAAGAAAATAATACAGATTAAAGAACTTCCCTGATCTGTGGGTTCTGGGAAAGCCTGTAAAAGGACCTCCCAGAGAGTGGTAGTGTCGTACAATACGATACAATACCTGATCTGTGGGACATGATCGACATTGCAACTTGAATGGGTCTTGTGCATGTCTATTGTTATCTTCTTTGGATTATTGGGTTGATAAGGGATTAAAAATTTTCCTTCACTAGAATTGAGGCACTTTTAATTGTAATCAATTTTGCATTTTAAGTTCCCTAATGTTATGTTACTTATCTTCCTATTGCATTTTGCTTTTCATTTGTTGGCCAACGTCAGTTTTGTTTTACCATAATTTCGTAACCCCACATCTGATCACAAGAGATAAGTGTCACTCTCACAGTGTAATATAAACTATTCAGTAATAAATTATCACAGAAAACCATCAAAAATGTGGCATCTTGGCTGCCCATCTCCTGATAATAGATGGTGCCTCTGGTGAATAAACAGGAAGGCTTATATGTCACTTAGTTGAAGAGATGGTCAGTTCCTCAGTGGTTTAGTGGTTAAAATGCCCAGCATGCTTCTGGGAGACCTGGGTTCAAATCTTGGTTAGGACAACCAATATTTTTTAACTCATTATTTCAAGTGTTCCTTGTCTACAGGACTTTTTTTGCTGTGATAATTTATTACTGAATGGTTGCAATAAAGCTCATAATCTGCAGTTCCAGGTTTGAGTCCCACCTGTGTTGGCATTGAGATTTATCTCCACTAATCTCCTCACCGTCAATCAGAAAGGAAACACCGATGGGTTTGGAAAGGTTGTGCAGGAGAGCCATACTCTGTGTACTTTAACACTTCCAGGGTCCTGTCTGAAAAACTGATTTACTTCCAGAGATCAGCTATTTTTTCACTATGATCAGCCAAAAGAATTAATTTTAAAACTTTTTTGCCAAATACCTAATAAAAGGAATTATGGCATAGTTGCCAAATTAATCAACATCTAATTCTGGTTTTTCTGAAAATAAAGTATTTCACAAAAAACACTACTAGTTTTATTTTAATGAATCTTTTTTAGAGTCATGTAGTAAAAAAATGCATCTTGCAGTGCACATGCATAGAAAGGCTATTTATTTCTGAATAACAAAAAAAAAATTATTTGAAACAAGAAAATTACTCTTGTTTTGTAATTTTTTCTTGGTACCATACTTTGAGAAAAATCCAGGCTTTTTGCCAACTGTGCTGAGTCAAATAAATAAGTCAACTTTAGAATTTTTTGAAAAAATGACCAATCAACAGAAAACAGGTCATGTTCTGTGCTAATTTAAACATATTTTTTAACCATATTGATTTTAAAAGACTTTTCATATGATATAATGAGAAAATAGATTGGACTATGCAATTCCAAATTCCAAAGAAAGTAAAATTTGGCATTTTCTCAGTTTAATTCTGGCTAATAGTGAAAATTGAAACTAAAGCTGTGAAAACCTGATGAATAATAACAGTTAAATTATATATTAATCAAATTTTTGTTAAATATTTTATTTTTATAAAATCCAAAATTAAATTCTGATTAATTTAGCATGTAACATGTCATAATCCCTTTCATTAGTTATTTAACAAAAAAGGATCTGAAATAAATTTTTTTTTCGGTTGATCACAGTGTTGCAGTGCCAAAGCCTATTGGGTATTTTAGTTATTTCTTATGGGATTGATCAGTATTACTGCTTAAATGTTAAATTCTGTAGTGTAGAGTTTGGATTGCTATGCAGAAAATTTAGCTCGTTTTTGATAGACAAGATACAGTTTTTACCTTCTCATCCATTCGTCTTTAGACATTCAATTTTTTCAGAGGTAAATGAAAAATCCTTTTTAAGTTCAATAAATTTAAAGTAATATTAGGATTCAATTATCCATAATCTTCCAATAGTTTAATTTTGATTATTAGAGGCAGCTAAAGTTGTAAAATGGATAAAGCAAATTTAATGGCTATAGCAAGTGAACATTCATGCTAGAAGTTTGAAATTTGATTGGTAGAGAGTGGTAGTCAAGGGGGTTTCCACTGACACCAAAGATCTGAATAATTTGATAAAGCCATCTGATTGCCATATTTTAGAAGTGCTATACGGTTTTGTCGGTTTGTTTGTTAACGTTACTCTGTATTGAAGCAATTACCTGATTTAAGCTCACAAGTTTGATTTTAACTATCATCAGCAAATTTTTTCTTTCAAGTTTTGAAAATCTCCTGAAAAAAAAAGCTGCTATTTTTAAAAACAAAAGATTTTGGAAGTAATTGTGAAGTATGTATCTCCATTTATTTTTCCCCGTTTTACTCTTTTCTTCCTTAAACCTATTTCAGTATTCCTAGAATTATTTTTATGATTTATCCCAGCATTCTAAGTGTCTTTCCCACTCTTCAGATCGAAACTGTAACTAAAAAAAAGTTTTCATAGAAAGTTAAGACTGGTCCAACACACAGAGACTTAATAGAAGGAGGAAGTAGCAGGTGTTCAAATTGTTTGCCCACATACACGTGCAGCAGTAGGGGAGCTGTCTGTAGGTGCAATTTGTTTACATCATGCAAGATGATTTAAATCAAGTAGGATATATACTCCCTTCATAAAGTAATATTTTGTTTCCATTTATAATTAAACCTTAGTTTTCATTTTTGTAGATTTACTTTATTGCCGTAAGTCATCGATCTTTCAGTCGATCAATAATTATTGTTTTTTCAGAGTTATGCTATGTTGGATGGCTGGCTTACAACTTGCTGCTGTGAATATTATATTTAATATTGCATTAGGTTATATGTTATTTTTAAATTTATTATTTCTTCATTTTCCAACTGGTTTTTTCAGTTTTGTATCATTTTCTGAAAATAAATGAGGTTTGATACAGAAGCAAAATCGACTTCTTTGGCGAGTTCATTTTGTTCAAAGGGTTCTGGCAAGTTGTTTGCATCAATGATTTAAGTCAAATACTTCCTCCCAATAAATTGAATTATAAACTCCCTGCGTAAAATTAGTATTTTATTTCCATTCTTATGTTGGCTTACAACTTGTTGCTGTGGATATTTTATTTAACATCACATTAGGATGTATGTTATTTTTTCTTTTATTATTACCTTGTTTTCCAGTAAAAAATCTTTGATCTTGTATCTTTTTCTAAAAATGAATGAAGGCTTGGATTCAAAAGCAAAAAAAACTTCCTTGGCACGGAAACCAGTCCTCCTATGGGAGGGCAATTTCGGCAAGTATTTTCCCCTCACAGAATTATATCATTTTTTAATTATAAGTTTTTTTTTAAGTGTGGGACCTAGTTCAGCTTGTCCATTCACACAGTACTGCAGTGCACCGGGATTGTCACAATTTATTTCGTTGACAGGTGGTTAGCACGCTTGGCTACTGATCTAAGGGACCTGGGTTCGAGCCCCGGGTAAGGCATGGCTGTTTGTGTCGTTTTTCTGCTGAGGTCCTGCCATCCTGTCAGACCTCTGTGGCAAGCAGCTGCTTGAGGGGGTATTTATTTATTTTTTTTATGGTTGGGCATCACAGGCGCCATGTCAACTTGGATTCTCAATATCCTTATGTGTGGTGACCCAGGACGAAGATTATAGTTAGGTTTTGCCAAAGGCTGGACTTCTCTAGTACTGTTCAGCCACGGCGGTGGATAGTGGTAAAACGTGGCATTATCCTGATAGATGTAGTGCAGTCTCTGAATTGTGGAGCATCTGGGTTTTGTCGCTAATCATATTACCTGCCTTCATGGTTGGCCTTGATGGGAGGTCTCCATCTGTCTCCTAACAGCAGTCCATTGGGTCCCCTTTCCCACAACCTACTCTGAGCCCTTTGGGTCCTTGTGACCCAGCCATTTAGCACATTGTATGTACAGAAGTCCTGTTCAGAGGTAAAACAAAATAATTACCAACTGGTGTTTAAGCTGAAAGTACTGATGTTATCTTAAAATGTTTTGCCAGTTGTTATAGGGAAGCTTCTTAGTCTGTTTATAACCATGAACTTCCAAACTTTCTATGAGAAGAAAAAACTAGTAAAAGTTGGAAAGAATAGATTTCATATCTCACAAGTTTTGTTGTGTATGAATTTAAGGAAAGTGATACTCAGGCATAGAGAAACATCACCAATGTCTGTGGAGAAGAGTGTTTGTCAGAAAGAACGTTCTGCAACGGTTTGAAATTTTTTGATCTGATGGATTTTAGACTCTAGTAAAGGGTATTCTGGACAGCCATTAAAGCTCAGTGAAGGTGGAAGCAAATCTGAGCTTATCAATTGGAGAAATTGCTAATGAACTTGCATCAAACCATTCACTGTCATCTTTTGGCAATACAAAAAGTGTAAAGTTAACTAGTAGATTCCACATGAACTTTTGCTACAAACTCACAAACAGCTCCATTTTTGTTTTAAATTGTGACTAAGGATGAAAAGTGGGTTATTTACACTAACGTTAAGCCAAAAGGTGGTGAATTAACTGAATTGACGATTTGTATAGGCAGCTCACTTCCTATACAAATCGTTATTGTATAGGCAGCAGAAGTTAAAAATAACATATACAGAGGTGATCTTAACCCATAGAAGCTTAATATTGAACATTTAGTGGAATTCAATGGAAGGATGCTTTCAATCTTGATTATCTCTGGCTGGTAATAGAAGAGTTATTCTTCGTCATATGGCATTGATGTTCCAAATAATAAAGGACATTGGCTGGGAACTAATGCTTCAATCACCATATTAATTGGACCTTGCCTATCAGATTTTTACTTTTCTCAGTTTTGCAGGAAATTTTCAGCAAATGGAGAACCTTCAGGAAGCATATGTAAATTTTTTACCTAAAGTCAGGAAATATTTATTAAGGTGGAACTGAAAGGTTATTCATAAATTGGCAAAAGTTTATCAATTCAAATGGAAAACACATTGTAGATAAATATCATTTCTGTTGTTTTAATTTTCTCTTCGCAAGTAAAATAGCAAGTCTTTTTTTGCAATAATCAATATTTATTTTGCTTCCTTTGATACTTGAGTAATAGATATTTACTGTAGTTTTAAAATCTTATTTTCTGAATGATTACTAAGTTGTGACTATTAACAATAATTGTATGAATTATACTCTATATTAACTAATGAATTTAATCTGTAAATAGGGATTTAAATATGCAAAATTTCGTTTTTCTTAAGATTAATAACTCAAAAAATAATAGGCTTGTGATTGTTCTCTACCTTTCTTCCTATTGCTTTTTCACCTGCATTTTGTTGGTTTGTAGATTGGCAAAAAAAAAATCCAACGTATCTTTCTAATGCAACAGACAAATTTAATGATTTATTAGTCAAATGAAAGCTTATGATATGTGGAGTGTCATAGGCTACAAAAAATTTACCCTCCCCTCCCTCCTAAAAAGGGGAAATATGAAATCAACTGTTCCACAATAGCTCCAGAAAGCAAGTGCCAAAAGTAAGTTTCAAAATGCCCCTAAAAAGTGGTAAATATGAAACCAATTGTTCCGCTATATCTCCAGAAAGCAAGTGCCGAAAGTAAGAAGCTATTTATCAACTGAAAGTTTGTTACATGGGGAGTGTTATAGGATATAAAAAGTTAACCTCCCATGCTTTCTTCCCCTCCTAAAAAAAGGGGAAATAGGAAAACGATTGTTCTGCAATATCTTCAGAATGCAAGGGCTGAAAGTAATGGGCTATGTGTCAAATGGAAGCTTGCAATGTGGGGAGTGTCACAGGTTATAAAAATCCTCCCTTCTTTCCCCTCCCCTAAAAAAAGAGGGGAAGTATGAAAACTATTGTTCTACCATATCTTTGAAACATGAATTATTCTTTTACTATATATTCCAAATGCAAGAGCCTACAGTTATGAGTTAGATGTCAAATGAAAGCTCATATGAGGATCATCATATAATACTATGAATTATGCCCCCCCCCCCCCCAAACCTTCTTCTCTCTCCACAAAGGGGGTGGAAATTTGGGGGAGGTTGACCTTAAATGACCTTAAATGTGTTATATCTGAAATTAAAGCCTTTCATCTCCAATGTCATGGACTACCTTAATTAAATCTGACTCCAAAAACAAGTGAAGGAAAAATGTGGTCAATGTTTATGAGTTATATATCGAATAAAAGTTTCTGAAAGTAGGTGTTTTTAGTGGCAAAGAAAAATTATAAATAAATTGAAAACACTAAAAAAAAACTATTCTTCCCATATGCACCCTAAAAAGTAGAAAATAAAACTAAAGCATGCTGATGGTGCAGTCAATCACAGAATTTGCACTTCAAAGAAAGATAGGGTACCAATTTATCTATGCAACAAAATTGCCTCCTCCCTATCTTCCTTTGAAGTGAATACTAATTCAATGACAAATTACACCATCAATATATTTTAGATTTATTTTCTACTTTTTAAGACCCATATATGAAGATAGCTTTTTTTTTAAATTTATTTTTAATGAAATTAACTTTATAAACTTATGCCTCATTTTTTACCATTTTGTTGTGTATGAAAAGATATGGAAAATACTGGGTTGTCAATCAATAAATACACAAACATATATTCAAAAATACTCTGTAGAAGAAAAGAGTTTCACCAATGAATGGGATTCGAACCCATGCCTCCCAGTTACATGCCAGGTACTCTACCACTAAGCTATTGCCAGCTCCATCATTTATCTACTAATTGTGACTTTTAAATCTTCCTGACCTTGTTGCTCATGACACCACTTGTGATCAGGAAAGGCAACTTATCCAATATTGCTCAATATATAAATGTTGAATAAGGAAGTACCTCATGCTAAAGCATTTTTAATGCAAGAATCAAACGATTGTAAATACACAGATTACATGTTGAGATATATATAATTCATGAAATACTTTGTGGAAAAATTTCTTGAATTATTTGTCAACAGATAATCTGTATATTTATTATTAATTGATTCTTGTATTAATAATGCTTTAGCATGAGTAACCTCCTTATTTAACATCTATATAATTGAGCAATATTAATAAGTTGCCTTTCCTGAACATAATGGCACCATGAGCAACAAGGTCAGGAAGATTTAAAAGTCACAATTGGTAGATAAATGATGGAACTGGCAATTGCTTAGTGTTAGAGCATCTTGCATGTAACTGGGAAGTAAGAGTTCAAATCCCACTCATTGGCAAAACTGTTTTTTTTTTTTCACAAAGTATTTCTTGAATACTGGGTTGTTTCTCCATTCATTGATTAAATGTATATATGGTGTGTATATTTTTTCATTTGTTAGATTTACAAAGTCAAATTTTTCTCTTTTATCCTTGCATTAATTTTTCATTATGATGTATATGTGATATAGTGCAATTACATAATAAAAAAATTCTCAATTGTTTTATTTGCAAAGTAGCTGTAATTGTTTAAAATTGAGTGAAGTAAATTATTGTTTAATAGACTATTTTTATGATAAGTTTCTCTGTTATTTGTAGGTCCCCAAAGAAATAATCGTCATAGAGTTCCCTGTCGACACTTTGTTGCTGGTGGCTGTAGGTTTGGTAGCAATTGCATATTTCTTCATCCAGGTGTAAATGGACCACCTTTATAGTATCAGGTGTTTGTTTGACTTCATATTGTGCCTTTTGACATTTGTGTAGTGAAACCAAAAGCTGTCATAAATATATCAAGACCTTTCTGTTCAGTGTTACATTTCATGAAGCCACAGACATTTTTCATGAGAAATTTAGTCATCATAAATACAGCTTTTTCCATTTTTCTAAGTGGCATAATTTAGCTCTTCCAAACTGGTAAAGATGTGCAAAGAAATTGATCAGTAAGTTTAGCAAGTATTATGCTCTAAAAACGTGTAAACATTTTTTCATGAACATATATTTTGTAAATTATTTTTCAGATTATCCATTGTCTTAATAAACTTTAAATAAGCAAAAACGGGCCTTTTTTTTTTATAGTTTTGTAATATATGTTAATGTACATAATTGTTTCCATTGTAGATTTTGCATAGAAAATATGTAAACCAGTGTTTCGTTTACAATGCAGTTGACAGGAAAATTATCTCTGATTTGTATGACAAGAAGTAAACACTGGTGAAGTAACAGGTTGATTGATTTGGATCTACTTGTTACTTATGTGCTATGCAGATATTTGTAAAAAGAATTAAAATATGTTGTTTTGCCTTGTACAGTGTTTATGGCTTGCTTGTAAATAGTGCAATATACATGTCTTAAGTTCTGTGTTCACATGATAAGAAACACTCTGTTGTACATATCATTTGTACAGTACTTTTTCAAATAATATAAAAAAAATTTTTTTAACCATTTGTGTCAGTGTCATTTTTACCTCCATTCAGTTTAAATGTCTAAATGATAAATTTCTAATTTAGAGTTGCATTTGTAGATATTATCTGGCTTTACTCTATATGAGGCATTTTATGTGGTGCAATAATTCAAACATTGAATATATAGCAAAACTTAATCTTTTAGACATGCTGCAGTATAATGATTTCTGTCAGGATAATACACTGGAGTGCCATTGAATTGGGGATAGCAATCTAGTAACATGTTGGACCCCCTCTGACCCTGATAACGGCTGCCACATGAGGAGGCAAGGACTCCACAAGCTTGAGTAAATGTTTCACAGGTATAATGACCCATGCATCCTCCAGAGCTGTTAAATCTCGACTTCTAGGTGGCCAATTCATTATTTCAAAGTCAGCAAAATGCTCCTGCAATCATGCAGTAGCCAACCTGGATTGTGAGATAAACAGTTGTCTTGCTGGTAGATGCCATCTCCATTGGGATGCATGATGGCCATAAATGGGTGTAAATGGTCAGCCATGAATTCTATGTACTGGGATGCATTGAGAATCATCAATACACATACCAAAGGTCTCACAGACGTCCAAATGAAGACAGAAGCTGGTGGTGGCCATCACTGAGCCACCACCACCTTGTACTGTTTCAACCTGACATGCAGGATCCATGGCTTTATGTGGTTGGTGCCATACCCTCGATTTCCCATCGGCATGATGAAGTTTAAATCAGGATTCACCACACCAGGCTATCCATTGCCAATTTTTGATGGCCCAGTTTCGATGTTCTTTAGCCCAGGCAAGGCGTTGAGCCTGGTGTCGTGCCATTAGAAGTGGCACTCTCGTAGGTTGGCAGCTCCCAAAGCCGAGACGATGAAGTGATGTTGCACGGTCCGTGCACTGACCCCCTGGCTGGAACTGCTTTCAGATGGGAGGTGATTTCAGATAATATCTGGGCCCTATTGGTCTGTACAATACGGGTAAGACTGCAAAGGCCACGATCATTCAAGGCTGGTTGTCCTTTGCAGTTTTTCCAGGTGCTTTTTTTTTTTGCTGGAATTTTCATATTCCCAGAACACCCTTGAAACTGTTGTACGAGAAAATCCAAGTTCATTGACAATTTTGGAGATTGAATGTCCCATCCTTGGGCACCTATGATCTGCCCTCTGTCAAATGCATCTAAATCCCGTGCCTTTCTCATTATGCTTCTCACGATGAATGTTTGGGGAAGCCAAGGCTGACAACTATATATGACCAGAGTTTCAGCCATGCATGCGTGCAAATGCAGGACTTGTGGTACTAAATTTCAATAATTTCTCCTATCCCTAATTCAATGGCACTTTAGTGTACAACCAAGTGTTATAAATATAAGATTGGGAAATTTCATAATATAACTGAATCTAAAATATAATTCTGTTCCTGTCAGGCCTTTGTGGCAAGCATCTGCTTGAGGGGATATTTATTTTTTACACATCTTTTACTTGTTTAAGATTTTTTTTTAAAACTTTAGATATTGACAATACATGTTTTGTTAGTAATTCAAATGATTATTGTATTGCAGCAGTTTCTTCTGCTGAGTATTCATGATAAATCTGATAATTAGAGCCCAGCATGAGCAGATATTCATGTTTTCGTTCACTGATATCTGCAATTAAAAGCTGTCACCAGACAAAAGATTAAAATTAACACTGATAGTGGATAAAACCAGAGGAGGGCAGAACTGATGTTAACGTGGGTTAATTTTGTTGGATTTGATAAGATATGCTTGGACGTAAGCAAACATTGCTGCATTATTGATGGCTGATATGAGTGAAAACAACTACTTGAGATAATGGAAAAAGAAACCTGATTTGAAATTCAATGATGATGTTCACTTTAAAAAGAAAAAGTGCATTGGGATAAACTGAAAAAAAAAATCCTAGTGAGAAAAGCTGTGTTTTTCCTGACAAAGCAGAAAACTTACAAGTAATTTTTCCAGTCATCACAAAAATCAGTTCTTATGCTTTCTGGCAATATCACATCATCAGTAAACCCTCCCTAAATAGAAAAGTCCTGTCTGTACCCACATCTGCAAAACTTTATTGCCATCCACATATATTGGCTACTTAATAACCCTCAGTATTTTGCAAATGTTCTTGAGGTCTGATGTATGTTTGCAGATAAAAGAAAGAAATTTTACTGGTTTGTTAATGAGTAATTATTAACTGAAAAAATGTACTGTGATTAAAAAAACTTAGTTCCTAAAAATTTGCCTTACTAAACATTGTATAAAAATTTACTAAAATCTAATTTTGCTGAGTTTGCTTTGCTCTTTTAAATGCCATCATCAGTGACTGTGAAAAGACACACCTTTTTAATACCCAATAACTCCCCTCTACTCATCAGTATGCAAACTTTGTGGTCTACACCAATGACATACATCATCAGCCAAATCTAAATCAGAAATTTTCAATTCTCTTGACCACTTAAGGCCAACACATAAAATGCACTCCTTGTCTAACTCCCATAACAATGCTAAACCAATTGCTACAAGTCTTACTAACTCCACACAACTTGGTGTTATTATAGAGAGCTTTTATTATGCTTTATCGGGTATGCCATGCAATCTCAGGATCAACAGAGTCAAAAATCTTTTTGAAATCTACAAAGCTATTAATCAAAGGTTTCTGAAACTAAACATTTTTTAAGAATCTGCCAAAGTGAAAAAATCTTATCAATACATCCCCAACCACTTCTGAATCCACATTGCTCATCACGCAGTTGCCTGTCAACTAGATTCTTAATTCTATTAAGTAGAATCATGCAAAGAATTTTACAAGAAACAGAAATTAAGCTGATACTCCCTATAAGAGCCCGGATTTAGAAAAAAAAATGGGGGGGCAAGAAGCACAATCGAGCCAGAAAAATGGGGCCCAAAAGACTGGATTTCCAATACTGTATAACATTTCCCTCTCCGTTTTAAAGTTCTTAAAAAATTTTCTTGAAAAATGCATGAAATAGAAATAAGTTTAATAATTTTTAGTCTCTATAATCCATACTAGCATTCTGGATGAGGGTGGGGGGGGGGGGATTCCCATCTTCAAAAGCACTGAGATCACCTTTTTAAAAAAAGGATAATAAGAGCTCTGGTAAAATCCTTAGGAACAGTGCCTTTATCATGAAAGATATTCAAAATTTCAGTCAGCCATGTGATAACAGAAACATTCCCAGCTCTAAGCATTTCTATAGTAATTTCATCTTCCCTCTGGGGATTTATGTAGTTTAAGTTTAGAAATAGCCAAAATAACTTTAGAATGTGCTATAGGGCCAACATTAAGGCCAGTAATGCTTCTATCATCATTGCAAACAATGGGAGTAGAACTAACCACATTGTTTAGAACATCATTGAAATGCTCAGCCCACCTAGCCATTTCAGAATCCTCACTGTCAACCTCCTTACCATATTTATCCTTCAGTGTCTGTTTCTTCCCACACAAAAGTTTAACTATCTGGTACAACTGCTTCCTCTGCTTTGTCAGACAAGCTGTCAAAATAAAGATTCTTGTCAGGAATTTAAATGATCCTTTACATGTTTATTAAGCTTTTCGCAATGCTTTCTGTTGGGACTAGTTGGGTGTTGATTAAGGTTATTCTTACAGTTTTTGCTTTCAGAAATAAGCTCCAGTGCCTTATCACTAAAATAACTTTGTCTCTTTTGCCACTTTTTACCCAGAAAAAAGTACTGTTATTTTCAAAAATAGCCTGTTTAACCTTCCAAAGCATCGCACATATATTATCTGTTGGGATCAATGTTACAGTAAGTCTTATGCACTTGCTGTGGGGCAGTGCTACCATGTCAATAATACTACAGGACCACATAACTGGTGGAGAGAGTCTATCACAACCACCTGGAGGGTTAAAATGATCCCATTCTACCTTAACTTCATTAGTCGGTTGGCTTGTTCTACCTCTAAGCAGCACTTAGTACACAATGGGCTAAATGGTCAGGCCACAAGGGGGCTCAGAGAAGGTTGGGGGTGGACGGACGGCTCTTCGGATAGATAAGGAAGCCTCCCATCAAGGCCATCAAGCATCTTTAATGTGCACAGTGTAGGGCTCTCCTGCAGATGTGGTCATGTTTTAATTTACTGTCCCACAGGCAGCGATCTTTCCATGCCCATCAGTGTCTCCCTTTGCATATCCTATATGGCCATCATGTTCCCATAACCCTCAAGGTGAGTATATATAAGTTGGCGCCAAAAGGCTATGTTTTATCAAGGTCGTTCGAGTGTTGAGGTGTGTTCCATGATGTCACGGCAGGGAGAGCACAGCTAAAGTGTTTACATAATTGTCTATTCTTTCCTGTCTTCCTTTGTTCTCAACTTGGTGAATCTCTCTGTGAAGTCTTTCAGATAATTTTTGTTTTATCACGCTGAACTGTGCAGTAGCAAACTTTATTAATAATCCTTCGAAGAATAAGAAAAGTAATGTTTCATATACATTCCTATTAGAAGCAAAAATTAGTATGAAATAGGTACTGCTGTGTCGGCGTGAAGATAAATTCGATGCGCACATGCTTAAGATACGTGGTAAACATTTTTCAGATGCATGTTAATATCGATCTCTGTAAGATCTATGAAGCGAACACAGGTCTACCCGTTAAGCGTAAACTAGATGATAATGCCATTCCAGATTTAAAAAAAACAAACTATCACATAAAAAAAATTCAGTCATGATCGATTCTACTCCCGCCAGACGATTGTTATCACGGGGAAACAACGAAATGATTGTTGGAGTAAGAAATTGGTCGCTCTGCAAACTACGACGACAATGTAGCCATTTAAAAGGAAACATTATCTTAGGTTAGGTTGATAATAATCAATTGATAATTTAAATCCTGTGGCTTATACTCAACTGATTCATGGGAATAAAAACTATGTCACTGCGTCATAGTCTACGCATTAGAAAATTGAAGGGCTTGCAGCAATAACGAGTCAGCTCCACTTTCTGCCGATTTTGAGTAAACAAAAAAATACCATTTAAAATTCAAGTGTTTTTTTTTTCAAACATGCTATAAATTGAGAATGCTATTAAATGAGAACCACGGTAACTATCACTCGGATTTCTTTCACCAAACTAAAAGGCCTCATTTTTCTTTACAGAAGAGCACATATAACTAAAAATGAGTAACAATTAGAGCTGCCTCCTTTTGCTGCAAGCCCCTCAATTACAGCAGTAGTTTTAAATTACTATTAAAAACTAAATAAACCAGAGCGGAAAATCTTTGAGTTCAAAACAAGATTGATGTCAAAGAAGAAGCAATGCAATAAACGTAAATAAAAATTGATACAGCAGATTAAAAATTTCAGAATTAAAAAAAACAGACTTCGTTAGATAACTCAAGTAAAAATTTTCTTAGTCAATTGATAACTGTATTTACCCCAGGTCAGATTAAATGTTTTTTGGAAGGGACAAAATTTAAACCGCTACTCAAGGCAGCGAAAAATGATATTTTGATTATTAACAGAGTTGTAATAAGTTGAAATGAAGATCTGGTGTTTTCGATCAAAGTTAATTTTAGGCGCAAGATCAATTCTATAGTAATTGGATATAAATTGCAAATGATGTGATTATGACAGTAAAAAATAAATAAATAAATGCCCCCTGAAGTAGCTGTTTGCCATAGAGGTCTGATAGGAGCCTGTCAGTTTATACGCCAAAGTAGAAGGCCTGTGAGGATGGGGGGACCTCAGCAGAAAAACAACACAAACATCCATGCCTTACCTGGGGCTCGAAATCCAGGTCCCTTAGATCATTAGCCAAACGTGCTAACCATTCGGCCAAATATCAGCATATATTCAAAAGGCCATTGTATTAACTACAGTTCCACATTATATTAATAATAACTCAGATATAGGACTTATTAACTCCTTAAATAATATTTTCATGAAAATGTATAACAAAATTATTTTAGGAACATAATCAAATCGATTTCCAATAAAATGCGCTTTAGTTTTGTTTCCATTAACTTTTGAGAGCAATTACTAAATTGGAATTATTGCTGCTAAGTATTCCAATTTCCTTAACTATCTAAACAGAGAACGAATATTGTTAAAAATCTAGTTGAAATAGATTTCAGATCGTTAAATTGTCTTCACACTTTTTCAAAACATGGTTATTTAAGATGTTCACGAGTTCTGTATCTCAGCTACCATTGATATCACACGGAATTGTACCTAATAAAGTGACTGCTATGTGTGTGTATCTATAACAATAAATATTTTCCTGATATCTGGATAAACTTCAAACAGTTAAAAAGTAAGATTGTAATTTTACACTTTTTTCACCCGATAGAAAACTATCGTACTATACTCTTCTTATACGTTTCCTTTGCCTTCGTCTCCCCGTTGTGACGTCAAAATGCCTGCCAATGACAGTCAAGAAACGCTTCCTCGCAGAGTGGCACCACTGCACCAACTTCCTTCCATGGGTGTAGGAAGAGAGGGAGATGCCCTATCGCTTGAAAATTAACCGACGTCGCCATATTACTCGTAAATGTTAGTTGTCTATGTTAACGAACGAGAGATTATACAAAAACATTGGCGCCTCTATAGCATATCCTGCAGAAATTAACCTACGAAATAGATAAAAGGAATAGCATTTCATTAATAAGTTTAAAGTTTTTCTTCCGAAATTTGTTATCTTTTCTTTATTTTGATTATATCGGAGAGTAGCGTAAACTACTGCTGTATATTGTTAAAATTGCTACTGGTTTGAAATCTCTCCTCACCCCCTTTTTTTGCCTGGTGGGTATTATTTTGAATTGCCTTTTTTTATATGTAATTAATTACAATAGACTCCAATATGGACCTCAACAAACGTTTTTTTAAACCACATAAATTTGATCGTGGTGTTCAACTACAGTCCCCGCCCTGCCCACGGTCAGTAGGGGACACCGATGGGCTTTAAAAGGCCGCCGTCCTTCGGATGGGACTTTAAGCCATGGCCTCGTGTGCGGGAGAGTCATACCCTGTGCACGTTAAAGAACACACTGGATGGCCTTGACGGGAGGCTACCATCTGTCTCCCAACAGCTGTTTCAGTGGGTCCCCTCCCCCAACCTTCTCTGAGCCTTCGGGGTCCATGTGACCTGGCCATTTAGCCCATGGTGTGCAAAAAAGCCGTTCAGAGGTAAAACAACCCAACTCAACTACAGTTTTTGCAAACGCACAAAAAAAAAAATTCCCCAAGTATCTAATATTACTACTGTTATTACGATTTAATTGTGCTAGTATTTGTATAAAACATTCACACATGCGATGACAATTGACCTTTCAGCGCGACTCTCAGGTTAGGAGAAACATGGCAATTTCGGTTACACTAGCCAATTATGGTAACTGATAGTAAGAGTTCCTCTCCTATTCCTACCTCCACGTTTCCTA
This sequence comes from Ryuthela nishihirai, assembly GCA_038380435.1. Classification (NCBI taxonomy): domain Eukaryota; kingdom Metazoa; phylum Arthropoda; class Arachnida; order Araneae; family Heptathelidae; genus Ryuthela; species Ryuthela nishihirai. The sequence continues at coordinate 62,592,157 of JAWZYU010000019.1, read as the reverse complement.
CATTCACCCTGATATCCCTGAGCTATAATTATACTCGGAGGAAAACTCTGGAATGCATTGTTGTTTGAAAGAAAACTTAAAATATAAATGTGTGTATGAAAATTACGATAAGTTGTTATAAGCGGAAAATGCGGAAGCGACCCAATCCTCCCCTGTTGTCTCTATTTATAAATGCCAATTTTCAACTGCTACACAATAAAACTTCTAATGTATTTTTTGAAGACTTCATTTTTGATATCTTCATGCCCTAACTAAGCTAAAACTTAGCTTATGCTTAATTCCGGCAGTAATCAGAATGGTTAGGTTTTTACCTCTGAGTGACACTTTTTTTTGCACAAAATGTGTAAAATGACCAGGTACAAAGGCTTGGATGGTGGAAAAGAAATTCCGAACAGCTGTTAGGACACAGCAGGAATCCATCTGGCATGTTTAACAAGCAGAAGGTATGGCATGTCCCATCCGATGGAAAGTGGCCTTTTCAAGTCCATCTGTGTTTCCTTTCTGACTGATGGCAGGGTGCGTATTACGAGAAATAAATCTCAACACTGGCACATGTGGGACTGAGCCTGCAGATTATATGCTTGTATTGCTACTGACTGATCCAACCTGGCCCATTGTACAAAGGTGAATGGAAGGGGGTATCATTCAGTGGTATCAGCATAACAAGCTGAAAGCAGTATGAATTATTAAGTATCTGAATCAGGATTATAATTAAAAATGTGACAGAATTTTAAAAAAAGCATTACCAAGAAGAAATAGATTCTCCCCTCCCCTCTCCTAATGAGTTTTTGTAAAGCTAGATAAGCTCATGAACACAGGAACTGAACAATAAATCTCCCCTCACGCAGCTGCTTGTAACAGAGGTCTGATAGGAGACTGTCAGTTTATACACCACAGAGAGTTCCATGAGGAAAGTGAGACTCAGCAAAACGTCGATACAAACATAAATGTCTTACATGGAGCTCGAATCCAGGCAAATCATTGAAACATCCCGATTTCTTTTCTGTACAAAGTACCAAATTTATAAATATCTTTTAATTGATTGCATAATTTATATCATTGTATATCCATTGGTCAGTTTTAAGGTTACTAGAGACCAGGGCTGGATCTGCAAGATGGGGGCAAGGGACCTCACTTTCAGAATGCTAGTAAGGGTAATAAATTATTTTGAATCAGTAGAGGCAAAAATTATTTCACATTAACATTTCATGCATTTTTCATAAAATTTTTAAATATCTATAAAATGGTCTTGAGCTATGCTGGTCATGAGCTATTTAGTTCCCAGTTACTATATCTATGGTTTCTTGGCCTCCTATCCCTCTCGATTTTTTCTGGATCCGGGCCTGCTAAAGACACATACTGCAGGAAATATAAAACTAATGGAGGTTTTGTTTGATATATAACAGTGCTTAGGCCTAAGTACTGTTTATGCAGCTGATATATATTCTACAAAATCCATGAAATCATTCTGCTTTATAGAAGCAATTGATACCTTTTTCGTTTACATCTGTTTCATTTTCATCAAAAGCAGCAACTTAGAAATCTGAAAAGTATTTTAAGAAATATAGCCCATTTATTTCATTAGTAAAAAACTGGTCGCAATAAACTGGCATGAACTGGAAAATTATTTTTCCCGTCCATTGCAGCAAAAAACGCTTCAGAATATTTTGTTACGAATTTCTAAAACTTAGAGACCATTACATACAGAGTGCTCTAAAACGTTTGTTAACTAAATAAGCACTCAGGGACAGTTAAAAGTCAATAATAATATTATTTATATGTGAATAGAGTTTACAACAATACAATAGAACTATCAAATGAAACATTGTTAGATCCTGTAGTCAATTAGGAATGTAATCGGTTATGAAGGAGTGAAAAACGCCATCAATTAAATCAGTTGCTGAAAAAAATCTAATTTCGTCCTGAGATGGATTCAAACCCATATCTCCCAGAAGCTGCCAGGTACCAATTGATCACTGCTTTTGGGCATCCTTTCTCTCCTGGCATGCTTCTGGGAGACATGGGTTCGAATCCCAATCAGGATAAACTCAATTTCTTTTCAGCAACTTATTCGTTTCTTGTCAACAGGAACATTTCCTGTGATACTTTATTACTGTCGTCAATTAATTGTAGTTTTTAACTTACAGTTCAAGGAAAAGAAATTTCATAATTTCCGGATGGACCAAGTTATGACGTTATCGTTGATAGTCCTATGTCTAGAACAATTCTTAGAAATTATTTCTAATTTTATTATTGGTGTACTACTATGTATAATAATAATTTTTTTATAAATATACCTTATTTAGAAAAAAATAATATTCATATTTATTAGAATTCATCACAATGCTAATGCCTACTAATAATTTTCCTTGTAAATATGGTATATTTATAAATAAACATTAATATAGATATTAGTACAGAAATTCACCAAAACTAATAATAGAAATAGATATGTAAAAAATTTCTAGATTACAGTACTACTAACGCAGACGTCATAATTTGTCCATTGGTCTTCTGTTGTAGGAGGTATTAATCCATGACATTTTAGGGCAACTCTTTCGAAGTAGCGTTTGGGCTCCATAAGATAATCTGTGTTTCTGTCACTTCAATATATCATTTTATTTTGGTTTATAAAACACTTTAAATTTTTAATCAATTTCGAATTGTTGCTGTGCATTCTAATGTTCAAACAAATATAAAAAATGAAATGGAATTACGTTTAATGAGTAAGTAAAAAGCAATAAAATTTTTCTTACAGAACATCTGAGGATCAATAATTTGCTCTTTTAAAGCAATATTTTTGTTTATGGGTTTAGTTTCTTTTATTACTGTTACGAAATGAAGAGCAATGTCTAAAATGGATACATGAAGTAGCAAAAAAATATTGTTCTGTGCATTTCAAACCAGAATGCTTTAGTGTCATCAATAAACTAATAAACACACGATATTGACATCACATATTGACATAAATATATTGACTACTGAATAAAAGCTGCGTAAGGAGTAGGAACGTAACGTATGATAAAACGGTTGGCATTTCTGGCAGAATGAACAGAAAATACCTTCTGCTGCTGAGATTTGTGGTGCTGCGAATGCAACTTTTTCGAGGGGTTTTTTTGGTATTTTTTTTAAAACTATCACTAAAAATCCCGTGGATTTTAAGCAAGAATTTTATGAACACTTCAAATTAAAAAGTTGAGTAAGGATAACTGATTTTATGCAATTACAAGGCTGGCACTTTACCGTCTATTTATATCAACAATTTTGCTTTTAGAGATATATGTGAAATTTCTTTGGTTAGGATGGGTATTGATGAAATATTACGATTCCCACTTTTGGAATTCCCCAAAAGTTTAAATTGCATCTAATGGTGGTAAAAATTTAAAATGGAAAAATTTCAAACGAATATTAGAAAATGACGCATTTATGCTGAAATTTGAACTTTTGGTTGGTGGATAGTTGAAAAATTCTTTTTGCATTACATGGGTACTAAAATATTATGATTCGCACTTTTTTAATTTTTCAGAAGGTTTTTAGGAATATTACAAGCGATCTTTATATCCTAGAAATTTTAGATTTTTATGGTAGAATGTGATGGGCAAGAGGTTACAAACTAATTTAAAACTTTTGAATTGGGAAACATAAATGTTTTTTGAATTAGGGGGCATATTTTGGCTTTTCTTGATAATGTCAAATAAATCTTAGCATTTAGTTAACGTGTAAATACTTTTTAGTGGGTGTTTTTGCCCACAATGGGATAAATAGCCAAGTCGCAAGGGCCCAGAGGACTCAGAGATCGTTGGAGAAAGGGGACCCACTGCACAGCTATTAGGAAACAGATGCAGCCTCCCATCAAGGCCATATAGTACATTCTTTAACATGCATGATGTGTGGCTCTCCCGCACAAGGGGGAAGTTTACTTCCCATCTGATGGACAACGGCATTTCCAAGCCCATCAGTGTCCCCTACTGACTGACGGCAAGGCTTTTGTGGAGATTAAATCTCAACTCTTGCCCAGATGGGACTCGAACTTCGGAACTGCAGATTACGAAACTGGCATGCTACCAACAGAGCGCCCTCCCACCAATTTGGTGGAAGCTATGAATCTAAGAAAAACAAAAATTGGTATTGCAATATCTGATATACTAGATTATTATTTGCAATTAAAGAAATAATATTTTACACTAAGTTACATTACACATGAGTTAGAGCTAATAATAAAAAGAAAATAATATAGCCAAAATATTGGAAAACTAGACTTCCGAAAAGTAACAGAGCAACTCGTTCATTGTACTAAAACAAATTGAGTACACAATGGCAGAATTCTCTCTCTAAATAGAGTCAAAATGTGAGGTGATCTCTATAAACAGCTGTGACTCTGGGCAGGGTCAACTCTGAAGCAGAAGGCAGAGGGTACTATGGATTAAAATGGATTAGTGACCAGGCTTCCGCCTTTAGACAAACCCGTTTATGCCACCAGGAAGATTAATCACCAGCAGCTACTATTGATCTCGGATAAACGAATACAATTCAAGTTTACCGAAATGAGTTCTCTGCATTTCAACAAACATAGTTCCATAGTTTTCTCTGATTAAAAAATAATTCATTATGAAAAATGGAATATAAATATGAAATATGGCAATATGGCAATCACATTTTCAAAGAAATGATGCTTTTGGTTTCCATAATTTTCTCTGATTAAAAAATAATTTATTATGAAATATGGAATATAAATATGAAATATGGCAAATATGGCAATCGCATTTTCAAAGAAATTATGCTTTTGGTTTCCCTATTTTTGCACTCCTTGAAAATTTTAATTCGAACTAATGGATGATTGGGAAAATGGAAATAGTTATATTAATGCTTATACAACATAAAAGGTATTTGCCTATTATTCTTGAAATTAAAACGTTGCTTTTCTCACACTCCTCTGATAAAATGGGGCGGATTGTGCAGTCAATGTAATATCTTTTGATATTGATATTTTGCACTTCTATCCTGAACAGATCACTTGCATTATTTGTTAAAAACCTTGGCTTTTTTTCGTATTTAGTGGTCTCTAACGATGTAAATTCAAATTACCAAAGGATATGAAAAATCCCAGTAATAGTGTTTCATTAGTAACAATCCAATATTCTAATTACATCTTAAAACAAAAAAGTTGCATTTTCCCACCTGCTTGAATAACATCAGAACTCATTTTTGACAAAGCAAACGTCATAATCTTCATCTTCCATCATCAAAATTTAAAATTTCTAGTAAACACATAATTTGCAATATTCGTTTAAAATTTTACAATTTCCACCGTTAGACGTTGCAATTTAAATTTTTGGGACATTCGGAAGGTGCAAATCATAATTCCATCCGACTCAAAAAGAATTTTAATCTGTTACAATGTTTTACTATATGCACAAAGGACCGAAAAACAATAGGAAGTTCGGTAACAAGGAAGTTGAAGCAAATTAAGGGGATGCATTTTGTAGTCACTGGAAGGAGAGTTATGCACCAATCCCCTGCGATGATGCATAGAACCAACCAGGCCTAGCACCTAATGTCCAATCCTGCCTTCTGGTGGTGCAGGCCGTTAGTACCTTTCAAAAGAATACTCTTGTGTAAGTGAACGAAAAAAGAGTGCTGCCAGATTAGTGTGGCCTACTGATCTAGACAAATATGGCTACTTTTTTTTTCTCCCCTGCTGATGGCAGTACCAAGCTGAAAACACCGGTTCTCGTCCAATCACCGAAGTTAAGCAGCTTTGGGCATGGTCAGTACCTTGGAGGGAGACCACCTGGGAACACCGCATGCAATTGGCAAAAAATCTCCTGAGGACATGCCATCCTCACAGATCCCTCTACTATGGCATATTAAACTGACAGGCTAATGTCAGACCTCTGTGGCAAGCAGTTGCTTGAGGAGGTATTTAATATTATTTATTTGAGGAGTGGTCAACCATACAGGGTCCTGTTACTGACCATATAAATTTACTGGACTGAAATATGGCTCTGATCTTGATTGTGGATCCTGCATTTGCTGCACTGATGGGCTTCTGTGGAGGGAAAATCTTCTGCTGTGTTTTCTGTTTGTTTGTGGGTTGACAGTCCCAAGTGAATAGATCGTCAAATTCTACATTGGAGGAAGTCTTCCAGTGTAGATGGCTTCAGCCTTCAGTGGTGGGGGAACGGGTCTTTGCCCCATGTATGCCATTGGGGGGGGACTGTTTGATATTGCCAGCATTCCCTCTCTCAATAAACATAGTTTCTTTAAACACCCCACTAACCATTTTCTCTCGATAGGTAGTTGGAATGTGCGGACTCTGCACAGAGCTTTTTCTCTTGATGTCCTCACACAAGAATTCCACTGTTATAATTTAGATATTCTCGGCTTGCAACAGACCAGATGGACAGATAAAGGTCAGATTTTTAAAAATAATCTTAAATTTCTCTTTTTAAGGAGGTACGACAATAAGCATCACCAAGGCGTGGGTCTGCTTCTCAGCAGACACGCTAGTGATGCTCTTCTAGGATATGAGTGCATTAATGAAAGATTTCTTACAGCAAAATTTCAGACAAGAGTTAAAGACTTGAATGTTATCTGCTGTTATGCCCCCACTGAGGATGCTGATGAGGATGAGAAGGATAGGTTTTATGGATAACTTCAGGATATTTTGAATTCTGTCAAGAAAGGAGATATTACCCTTGTTCTTGGTGACTTCAATGCCAAAGTTAGTACTGACTCTGACCTTTGAGGAGGGGTGATAGGCCCTTTTGGTATTGGTAGCTGCAGTGTCAATGGGCAATGTCTCTTTCAGGTAAGCTTTGAACATTGATAAACTCTACGTAACGAATACTGTAACGTATTATACCGGGCCGGAACTGAGGTGTAAGGATAAAGGAGGCAAAAATTCTGCAAACTTGTGCATGTTTTATGAATTTTCAAGAAATTTTTTAAACATCTTTTTTTTAAGATAAAACAGAGAGTTAAATGCTATACTGAAATGGAATCAAGACTTTTGACATGACTTGCGCTTCCCCCACCCCTGTAATTTTTTTCAAATTACGCGCTTTATTTTAATACAGGTACATACAAGAGTGGAACTGAAATATCAAAATCACAATGCAACATGCTGTTTCCTATGTTAACTAAACTTTTTTTTCTTATTCTATGAAAAAAAATTGCATTTAATGAGATTAAAACCAATAATCTAGAAATCATAACGGTAACAATTGTAAATTTCTAGGAAATTTTATCTAATTTAATCTTTGCTGGGGACAGAATATAAACTACACATCGGCACTGCATGCAACAAAATGTGTTTCCTCCGATCTTTCCTATTACTGGCAAACAAACTGAAAAGAACATGTTAAACAATTATGACACTCACTGTTTAAAACAATTTTCATATTGCTAAAATTTCAATTTGTATGTCCCAACTGTTCCAACTTAGAGATTTCTCTCTTCTAAATCCTCACCCTCCTCTCAGTTAGAAAAGAGATAATGACAGCCTTAAAATGCCGTCCACTGAGTTGAGCCATGATCCCTTATGCAGCAGAGCCATTGGGGTGTTTTACATCTGAGTAGTACCCTTCTTTTTTTAAATGACCTAAAAGGCCAGGTCAAAAAGGGCCCCAATGGCTCAAAGGAGGTTTGGAGAAGAGAACCCACTGAACAGCTGTTAGAAGAAAGATGACACTCTCTCTTCAACGTGATTCAGGTGTTCTCTAATGTGCAGAGTGTATTGCTCTCCTGTACATGGGGTCATGGTTTAATGTCCCATCTGATGGATGGAACCCATTGATGTCGCCTTTCTGACAGAGATCAGGTTTAAGGTTAGCAGATATAAATCTCAATGCTGGAACATTTGTCTCGAACTAGGGAAATATTTTTTTTTTATGATGAATCGATGTTTGAAAGATTTGAAGATTTTATGAATAATAGATGTTTGTTATCATAAGTAAAAGAAAAATTTACTAATTTTGTGGTAAAAATACGTTAGTACCTTTCATGCATTAGTGCTGACTCCATCTGTTCTTTTTTTACGCAAGGTGCAAAGGAATCTTTAATGACATGGGGCAAAAATATACCTTTGCCCTAGCCTGTTTTATAAATTTAAAAACACTAATTGTATTTGGCATCTCGTATCATGCAAAACGATAATTTTACGCCAAGGTATATATTTTTTCTTTTGTTTTGTTACCGTACCACTGAGGTGGAGTCAGCTCTCTGCCTGGCTGATTCGCGTGTATTCAGTTAATGCAGAGGAAGCGCGAGCTAAAGGCAAACGTATTTCTGAAACAACTGTAAAAGGTGAGGCATTTATTATCTTGAAAATTACAAGTACAATTTTAATGCGTTGAGAAGGAAAGGCATATATTCATTCAGAGGAAATGCATATATATATATATACAGGGTATCTCAAAAATATAGGTACAAACTTTGAGGGGAGGTAAATAACATCTAAAGGAATGAGAATTGCATAGGAACCCATAACCGGAAACGTCATGGGAAAGTGGTAGCAGAGGTACAAGATCTGAAAGGACACAAGACAGTTATTAATGGGAAAACATTTATTGGACATAATTATTGCAAATGGCGTACTAGATGATACATTTCATAATGTTATAGCAGATGCTCAAAGTTTCGACCATGAGACGCGATGCATACGTGACACCGACGGAGCATTGATTGCCGGACACGGTCGAACACACCTGGAGTTTCTTTGATAGTAGCAGCAGTGCAGACGAGCCTTGACACGAGATCCATGTCAGACTCCACAGGCAATTCATACACGGTAGCTTTGAGGACCCCTGACAGAAAGAAATCAACGCTCGTTAAATCAGGTGAGAGTGGGGGCCAGGCAACTGGTCCAGCACGCCCAATCCATCGTTGCCCAAAAGACGTTCAAATGCGCACGAACACACCTTCCATAATGGGGAGGCGCCCCATCATGTTGAAACCACATATTGCGTCTCACATTTGCTGGAACATGGGCAAGTAAGCCTGGTAGAACCTGTTCGAGAAAGATCAGATACTTCGCAGAGGTCATGCGGAACGGTAAAAGGTATGGTCCGACTAAGCAGTAGCGAAACGATGTTGTGCCGCATGGGTGCGCACACCGTGGGGGTTCTCGTGAGCCCACATATGCGCATTGTGCTGATTGAATACGGCATCCGGAGTGAAACTAGCCTCATCAGTAAACAAAACAAGCTGGGAAATTCACATCTTGGGCACTTTCTTGGAGATACCACTGCGCAAAACTCACACGTGCAAGATGATCTGCGGAGAGAAGTAACTGAAACCTTTGGAGATGAAAGGGATGTAAGGACTCACCGTGCAAAACACGCTGTACACTGCAACGAGACACTCCTAAGGCAGAGGCAACGACACGTGTGCTGGTACTAGGATTAGTCTACATGGCATCCAACACACTTTCTTCCATGGCAGGAATACGCGTCGATCGTGGCCTGCCCTCACTTCTGCTACCACTTAATGACCATAATCGCACAAATTTTTATGTGCACGCGCAAACAAACGGTGGCCCGGTACATAGGTACATGTCTGTACGGGAAGCATTCTTGATACATTCGTTGAGCGACTCGTCCGTTGCCCTCAGCTATTCCGTACACTAAGTGCATGTCTGCCAGCCCCCTGCTCGAATACCTTTGCCGCTCTTCGTAAGCCGATAACCGCTCGAATGAGGAAATCCGAAATTTTCCCTCTAGCGCACTACAGGGTGATTGACTGCCATTGGTTGATTGAGTCACGTGGTTTATGAGCGCCATGTTTTGTCCTACTGTGAGACGAAAGCCTATGAGTTAGTGTATGTACCAAGTTGAAACTTCTCAGTTGTTATAGTTTTATATATTTCTACCACTTTTTTTGTCTATAAAAGCTGTCATATTTTATGAATGCTTCACTGCGCTGCAATTGGATGTAAAAAATTCACTCAAATAAATAATTTAATGAATCCCCCCCCCCCACTGAGAAACTCAATCAGAAGACAGCAATCAGCTGGAAAAGTGAAATGAGGAAATGAGGTAACTGAAAACCAACAAATAATTTCTTTTAAGGTTCGTTTGAAAACGAGCTAATGTTTTCACTTTGTCGTCTTCCTATTCCAGTATTTGTTTGTCTGTCTGTCCGTCTCTCTGTTTTCTGTCCATTTGTCTTTCCACCTCTTTGTCCGTCTACAGACAAAGTTCACTTTTATCAATTTTTTTACTTTTAGAGCTAAATGAAAAATTCTTTTTGGGTTGGATAGGTGTCGAACAAATATTGCGATTCGCAATTTTGAAAATTTTCAATAACTTTAATAGCGCCTCTAGCGGTGCGAAAAGACGGAAAATGCTAAAATTTTAAACGAATATTGCACACAAACTATTTACACTGGAAATCTGAAATTTTGATAGTAGAGTGTTATGGTCAGAAGCAATACAATGGCAATAAGGCTTTACTCTCTTATCCAAAAGGGGGTGCCAAAATGAAACTTTTTCTTATAGAGATAAACGAAACTATATATATATTTGTTTTACAGGCACTAACAAAGTATTAAAATTTTTTTTAACAATATGTCATAATCTCAGTGTTACATAGACGTTTAAACGTCTATAAATCAATAAATGTTTTTGTGGAAAAAATTTCGCCGATATACGGGATTCGAACCTTCATCTTTCCAGAAACATGCCAGAGTATTCTAACCTGTTGAATTAATACCATCTGTCTCTTTTCCACTAATAATGACTATCACTCTTCCCGTGAATTTTGGGCGCCTCCATATGACATCTATGATCTCGGGTGGCAACTATTTCTTTTTTAGTGCTCTGAGTAAGATTGATATAAATAATGAAGTCACATCACGCTATTTAGCGTTATTAATGATTTAAACAATATTTGATAATCTCGGCGTTACCTGTAGACGTTTAAACGTCTATAAATCAATAAATGTTTTTGTGAAAACAGCCGGCGTTAGTTCAACAAGTTAGAATATGCTGGCATGATTCTAGAGAGATGCGGGTTCGAATCCTGTATGCCAGGAAAATTTTTTTCCACAAAAATATTAACATTTACATTTTTCGAATACTCATCAATTGGAATTTCCAGTGTTCGGGAGTGCTAAAGGTGATAAATAAAAACTCGACAGGCGACCTCTAGTGGCGGAAAAAAGCTGTAAAATACCAAATCTTTAAATAAATATTGAAAACGATCTGTTTTTGCTAGAAACTTAAATTTTTGGTCAAAGAGTGTAATGATTAAGTGGTTTACCCTAATAGTAATGATTTGCCCCATTGGTAAAATACAACTTTTCTGCTTTAAGATATAAATGAAAAACTTTTTTTGCACATTACAGGTACTAATAAAATATTAATAATTCATTTTCGCAATTATACAGTAGTTCGAATTTCCACTGTCAGAGGGTACCGAAAGTGTAAAATAACTAGAAAAACGCATATTGCCTCTGGCGCATATGGGAATCTCATTTCCAAAGAGAATGAAGTTTGTCCTTTGCCTACTTTTATACTCCTTAAAAGTTTTAATTATGGATGTTCCTGTTGTTTTTCTGCTGAGGTCCCAGATCCTCATGGACTTTCTACTATGGGATATAAACTGACAGTCTCCTGTCAGACCTCTGTGGCAAGCAGCTGCTTGAGGGGGTATTTATTTTTAATATATGATGGGGGAAATGCATATAGTAGTATTTTATTAGTAATTATAACACATAAAAAGTATTTGTCTTTTAATTCTGAAACATAAAAAGTTGCTTTTCTCTCGCTCCTCTGAAAATACTAGACAGATAATTGATGTCAGTGGGATTTCTACCATAACAGAACTTACACGCCGAAATTTCTACCATAAACATGATCTCCGATGATATAAATTAAAACTACCTTTAAAAATGCGAATTACATTTTATTAGTAACCAATTAATAAAGAGATTTCCAATTATCTCTTAAAATAAAACCGTTCCGTTTCTTACCTACCTTGGTCTTAGGGTCAATTCATTGTTGTCAATGAAATTTTCAAGACTGCCATATTCCACAACCAAAATTTCTAGCATAACTATATCGTTTGCAATATTCATTTTAAATTTTTGGGATTTTTCGATTTTTTCCACCGTTAGAGGGGCAGTTATAGCTTTTGGGAAATTCGCAAAATGCAAATTGTAATATTTCATCAATACCTGTCCAACCCAAAAAGAATTTTTAATTTATCTCTAAAAACATACACTTTTCTGTTAAAACAGAAAACAAAGTTGCATCCATCTCCCCCCCCCCCCCCTGGGTCTAAAGGGTCAAGTGATTGTTGTCAATTTTAACTTCGTAACCTTCACATTTCAACGTCAAAATTTTAAACTTCTAACATAATTACATCGTTTGTAATATTCGTTTGATATTTTGCAATTTTCAACTATTTCCACCAGAAGAGGGCGCAGTTACAACTTTTGGGAGATCCGAAAAATGTAAATCGTAATATATCATTAATTCCTTTCTAACAGAAAAAAAAATTATTTGTTTTTATAAACAAAAAATACGATGTCTACAGACGGATAGACAACAAAGTGAAGTTATATCTTTTTTTTTAAAAATAAGCCCTAAAATTTACTTTTCCTTTTTTATCTGTTTTCTAAAGTGCTTCCAATCATGAACACTGAAATCTGTATGAAATATTACCCTACCCTATTTCGGAATCCTAAATACCGTGCAATACCATTCATCTATTGCACGATAAACAATTGGAGCGACGACAAAACATGGCGTCTAATTTTGAGATGGTCAACCTCTAGCTATACCGCCTATACAGGGCCTCTATAGCGCACCGATGAACAGCGCCGTCTATTGACTTACGGTGACGTTTCCAGTTATGGGTTCCTATGCAATTCTCATTCCTTTAGATGTTTTCTACCTCCCCTAAAAGTTTGTACCTATATTTTTGAGACACCCTGTAGAAACGTGTGTGGACATCATTAATAATTTGCAACATAAAATTTTGAACATGGAAGAAAGATTTAGTTAAATATTTTGCCTGAGTTTTGCTCTTCACAATTCTCATCGTGGTCCGAATCTAGGAAAAAAAAATAATACAGAGGGCAAGAGTTTTGATTTCATTGGAAAATAAATTTCCTTTGCAGTATATTAAATAATAAATAAAAAAAATAAATACCACCCTCAAGCATCTGCTTGCCACAGAGGTCTGAAAAGAGCCTGTCAGTTTATATGTCATAGTACGTCTGTGAAGATGGCAGGACTTCAGCAGAAAAACAACACAAACGTCCATGCCTTATCCGAGGCTCGAACCCAGGTCCCTTAGATCAGTAGCCAAGCGTGGTAACCACTCGGCCACAAGACGGCTGTAGTATATTAGAGGTTTTTTAAAAATTTCTTGAAAAAGTGCAATTTTTTGTGCCATTTTCCTTACTACTTATTTTTACTTCCTCTCAAAAAGGTTGCTGGTTCGTTTAGCTTTCTTTCATTTTTCATTTCGAATTTCTTCCGCACACGTCTGTGAATTTGTTACCAACATGAATAGATAAGGTGGTCGCCACTAAACTACATAAAAACTGTTTCCCAACATCCAAAAAGACAGAAGTACACAAGTTCTTCCAGAGTATCACCGGGCTCATCGTCTGCTTGTGAAATGCGGGAAGAGAAATAATTTAAAATCAAATGAAACCATGTTTTTTCAGGTTTCTGTTTAGAAATATTAAGGTAAATGGGTATTTTTTTTTTATAATTTTCCAATTTATTACACGGATTAGCATGCTTTTTTTGTCACCTTTTCTCTTTAGTTTGGTTATTGATTATTTGTATTGTTATGATTATATATTGGGCTTGAATAGTCTAGATCAGGGATTCTCAACCTAGGGCATGCGGTAAAATATTTTGAGGTACGCCGCGAGAGCTCAAAAGTCGCTAGATCTAATAAAAAAGTCGCTAAGTTGGCATTATTAAACTATATAGTTTTATCTAAGGCTTGCGCCAATTACATACACATTTACAGGGGGTACGTGAAGCATAAAAGTTTTAGAACCACTAGTCTTAAAATCTCTGATTTAGATTATGCTGATGATTTGGTCCTTTTAGCAAATAATGTTGATGAGATGAACTCTTTCATTAGAGCTGATGAGGCAAAAAAGTAGGTTTGGTGATAAATAGAAAACTAAAGTACTGAAAATTGGTAAGTCAGGTTGTGGTTCAGTTAATCTGAATGTTTGCACCCTTGATGAAATGTCTTGATTTAATTATCTTTGCAGCTATGTAACAGATACTGGTGATGTGCGACATGAGATAAATAGAACAATAGGAATTGCTGTTGGGACTTTTAAGAAATTATGGCGAGTGCAAGAATATATATCTTAAAGATTAAAATTAGGCTATATATAATTTTTTTTTTATTTTTTTTCCAGGGTTAGTTATGATAGGGAAACTTGGACCCTTTGTAAAAAGATAGCAAGAAGCTTGATGCTTTTGATACTAGATGCTTACTCAGTATCTTTGGCATTAGCTGCTTCAACTTTGTAAGTAATGATGAGGTTAGGCAACCTCTTTTGAGCAGCATATTGTGCAAAGAGAGACTGTTGGTTTGGTCATGTTTCCTGTATGGATAATTATAGATTAGCGAATAGAATTGCAAACAGGTACTTAAAGGTCTCAGAAAGAGGGGGAGACCTGGAATGCAGTGGGCAGACAATGTCAAACAGGACCTTGTTGGAATTGGTGTACAGTGGCCAGATGCAGAAGATGTAGCTTAGGACAGATATGCTTGGAGAACTAAATTGCCCAATCTGGTTTGACTTCCTTAGCCTATGGCCGCTTGAGGATGATGAGGATGATGATGACATGTTTGTTCCATAGTTTGAAAATAACTTGCAAAAAACCATCTCATTGCAGACAGAAAAAAAAAAACCCCTGGAGCTAAAGAATCTTGTTGGAGAGGGAAAAAAAAATACCCCCGCAAACAGTGCTTATCACAGAGGCCCGACAGGAGTCTGGCAGTTTAATATATCATAGTGGAAGGTCTGTGAGAATGATGAGATCTCAGCAGAAAAACAACACAAACTGCATGCCTTACCCTGGGCTCCAACAAAAGGTCCCTTTGATCAGTAGCCAAATGTACTAACCATTCTGCCACAGGACAACTCATTGGAGAGAAGAAGCCTAAAAAACACGAAAATCTTAACAGTTCACTTCCAAAATGTATTATAAAAAAGTTTCTGGAACTAAATAATCCCATCATGACAAGCCTAAAAACATGAATATCATAAATAATTCATTAACATCATCAACATTACATAAAATGTCTTCAGAACTAAATACACTCTTTAAAACAACAAGCTTAAAAACACAAATATTGCAAATTTTAACAAAAAAGAAAAAAAATCCCAGAACAAAAATAATGTCATTGCCAACAACTATTTTAACCAAGAGCATACTCCTGAACAACAGTTGTTCCATGCTTTAAAAAAACTCTGAAACAAAATAATCTAGTGGGAGATAAACCAATTTTAATAACACACAGGCCAAATAAAGCAACCTTCCATGCATCTTTCCCTAAGAAATGGAAACATCACGAAAGAATGAACATGAATAATCCCTAAACAACCATGAGCCACAGAGGTCCAGCCGGACTGTGCAGTTTAGTCCTCCAAATACGTCTGTCATAAGCTACATCTGCTTCATTTGGCCACAAAATGCCAATTGCAACAAGGGCCTGTTTGACATTGTCTTCACAACATTCACCCTATTCACTATTCAATAGTTTGCATATGGGCAATGTTGCCAAACCACTGCAATCTCACTCTGCACAATAGGCTACTCAGAGATGGTTGCGGATTCCTTTGCCTTACCTCATTATTACATAAAAAATTGAACCACCTAATGCCCAAGATATTGTGTAAGTATCTAAAGTCAAAGACATCATCTCGCTATCTTGTTTGCAAAGAGTACAAGTTTCACCACCATAACGAACCCTAGAAAGAACCAAACTATTATACAGTCTAATTTTAGTCTTTAGATGTATACACTTATTTCTTCTTTTTTTACCCTCCATATTTATTCTTTTTTTACTTTCCATAGATTTTTAAAACTCTCAATGTCAATATCTATTCTTCTGTTTATCTCATGCTGCACATAACCAGTATTGTTACATAGCTCCCAAGTTAATTAAACTGAGACACTTCCTGTAAACATTTCTCAAGAATATGCCTAAATGAAAATCTAATATACACATCTCCTATCACTTCTGAATCCACACTGCTCATCACAATTTTCTGTCAATCAGATTCTTAATTGTATTAAGCACAATCATGCAAAGAGCTTTACCTGGAACAGAAATTAGACTGATTACAGAATGAAATCAGAATTGATTACAGAATTAGACAGAATTAGACAACCATGATACAAAGAGTTTTGAAATCTATCTATATACATACACTGAAAAACAAACTGATGAAATAATTACTTCATTAGACACCAATAAATCACCTGGTTACGATAATGTTTGCATTAAACATATAAAATTTAATAAAGAGATACTACTAAATATTATATCAAAAATTATAAATCAGATTATATTTACTGGGAACATACCTACTGAACTCAAAACAGGTATTTTAAGACCTATTTTTAAAGGTGGTATTAAGGAGGATTTTTCTAACTATCGACCAATAACAATTCTGCCTATTATTTCGAAAATAATGGAAAAATATATTTATAATACTATTTTTAACTTTTTACTTAAAAACAACATAATTAATGAAAATCAGTTTGGCTTTCAAAAAGGAAAAAACACAATTCAACTAATTTCCAAAATTGCAAATAATATTAATAAATCATTGAATAATAGGGAAAAAATTGTAACTATGTTCTTAGATTTAAAGAAAGCCTTCGATACAATAGATCATAGCATTTTACTAAATAAATTGGAAAATTACGGTATTCGCGGTATATTGTTAGATTGGTTTAGAAATTATTTATCAGACAGATACACAATTACTAAAATAAAAAACTGCTACAGCAGAAAAGTAATTACACGATGTGGAATTCCCCAAGGCTCAATTTTAGGTCCTTTATTGTTCCTAGTATACATAAATGATTTGTTCAATACAAAATTAAATAGTGCTATTTATCTATATGCTGACGACATTGTTTTAATAAACGGTCAGAAATATTTACATGATAGCATTTCAGAGGTTCAAACAGATTACAATAATATTATTAGATGGTTAAATCATAATAAAATCTATTTAAATGAGAAAGAAACAAAACATGATTATTCATTCACCAGGATTTCATATTCATCAAAACCTCTTTATCAAAACTCATAAAATAAATTGCAGAAAAAAAGATGCTTCAAATTATGAATCATTATGCAGTTGCCCACTTGTTGAGCAAGTAAATAAAATAAATTACTTAGGAATCATTTTTGATGAATATTTTAGGTGGAATGCCCATATATCCCTCATATGTGAAAGCTTGAGAATATCGGCGATAAAAATTCAAAAATTGAAATACATATTAAATATAGAAACGTGTACTATTTTATAAAGCAATATGCGAATCTATTTTAAATTATGGAATAATTGTGCATGGAACAACTAACTTAACTAACATAAATAAAATAGAAAAACTGCAGTCTATAATAGCTAAAAATATTATTCCATCTCATTTGCAAAAAATTTATAAAACTTCTACCGATAGATTAAAATTTTTAAATCTTTTATCCTACAGCAATTTATATAAATATAATGTAATAATTAAAAATTTTTTTGACGAAACTTACAAACTAAAAATTCAACATAATAAAAATACAAGACTTCAAAACCAAGGTTATTACAAATTGCCAAATTTTCGAAATAATTATGGGAAACATACTTCCGAATATCAAGTACCATTTATATTTAATGCTATTCCAAAAGAATTACTAAATATAAATTCTTTTAGAAGACTGAAAATGGAATTAAAAAATTATTTGGTATTTTCTAGTTAGCTGATTTTTATGTGTTGTGTTTTGTGGATTTATTTGCTGTACACCATTTTTGTGGCTGAATGATCTATGTTTAATATAATTTATTCATTTTCCTGCAGATAAGCTATTTAGCTTCGCGGGTCAAAGTGTAAATGTATTTGTATTCTTTACTCTTATGAATAAAAATTATATTCTTTAAAAAAAAAAGAGAAAAAAAATGCCATGTAATTATCACAGAATTGCTGTCACCTCTCCTAAAAATAAGGATAATATTTGTGGTAAAATCTTTAGAAACCTTTATCATAAAAAATAATCCAAAATATCAATCAGCTATGTGACAATTGAAACATTCCCAGCTGTAGCATTTCAGTAGTAATGTCATATCAGTTTAAGTTAGATATAGCCAAAATAACTTTAGACTGCAATATAAGGCAAACATTAAAGCGTGATGCATTTATCATCATTACAAACAGTAGGAATAGAGCTAACTACATTGTTTAGAACATCACTGAAATGCCCATCCCACCTAACCATGACTGAATCCTCACCTTCAATAATCTTACCATGTTCATCCTTTAATCCCTGTATACCTGTCTGTGTTTTTTTCCACACAACAGATTAACTCTCTGGTACAGCCCTCTGCTGTTATACTATCTAGCTGCTTTCTCTGCTTTGTCAGCCAAACTATCAAGCCAAAGATTCTTATCAGCTGTTAACTGATCCTTTACACGTTTATTTCCTTTGTAATTCTTTCTGTTAGGACTAATAAGCATTGATTAAGAATATTCTTATTTCTAAAATTAAGCTCCAATACCTTATCACTCAAATAATTCTGCCTCCTGTGGCCCTTTTTTTTCTAAAAGAGTACTGTTAGTTTCCAAAAAACCTGTTTAAAATGGTCCCATTCTTTCTCCATTTCAGTAGTAAGCAAACCATGACTGTCATAATGACTATGTAACCTATCATGGTAGTTTTAGCTATAACAGGATCTTTCAGAGCTTCAGAATTAAAGATAAATTTTTGAACTTTAGCACAACACTTCTTAAGTTTAAGTTTCAAGACACTTTTAACAAGGTAATGGTCAGATCCAATTTCAGCTCTCCTATATTACCTGGTATTCCTAACAGAACTAGCCCATTTGCTATTAATATATAATCTATCATAATCTATGCAGCCCATCTGGTGAAACCCATGTATACTTATTTATGTCACAGTGTTTGTACTAAGTGTTAGTTATTCTGAACCCACTGAGTTTACTTACCTGTAGGAGATGTTGCCCATTGCAGCTACCAATACCAAAAGGGCCTATCACAATTTGTCAAAATAGTAAGAATAAGAATAAAATAATAAATAGTTTCTGTCATTGAGCAATAATGTTTTCAAGCTTATTCTTCAAACAATTTACATAATGTCACTTCACTGAAGATTGAGTATTGTTGTTGCTCCAAAAAGATTTTGAGTTTGCACCGCAGCCAACTGCACATCCATCGACCACTCCGATCCTCGGAGCTGAGCCACTGACAATTCAATTTATGGTACTCCACCCCTCCCCAGCTCTCAACAACCAACTGCCTCTTCTGCATTAGCTTAAGCTCCTCACATTCCACCTGACAAAGAGCTGAAAGTAAGGGTGCGAAATGCGTGTCATGGATCAAAAACTTTTTTAAGCACTCTATGCTATCAAAGGTATAAACTGTTATTTCCTTCGCCAAGGTGGCTAGACCATTCGCATCCGTTATCCTTCTTTTAATCTCCACTGAGATGTCACTTGCCAGCAAGAATGTCGATTATTAAATTTATCACCAAAAGCATCCCGGAAGTTCCTGTTACTACCCATCCTCTTTGGTATGGTACGTAAATCTCTCCTTAATAACTGTTGATACTTGATAGCATAGTCCATGTGTTGAAGTGCTTAAAAACATTTAACAGTGTCATAGAGAATTAAATAACTTTAATTTTAATTACTGCACTGTGTATCTCTATTCTAATTTTTGGCACCTGATAATTTTTATTACGCAAATTGCTTGAGGGATAAACTTTTAAATTTTTTTGCCGAATGATAGTGAACTTTTTCTTTAATTTTATTTTCTGAGCAAGGTCTTTTTAATGTGATTTCTCAAAGTAGATCTGACAACTGCAGGATGCCTGGAAGTAATGAAGAAACAGTGAGTTGTAGAGTCCAACATGTCAAAATGTGCATGAGGAAAAAATAGGCCATGATGAATTTTTGTTTTATTTCAGTTTTTGATATATATCCATTATAAGAAGGATTGCAGAATCTTAAAAAATGAGCCCAAATTAGAATATATAAGATGAATATATATATATGTATGTTTTAAACTCTTGTAATTATTTAAGTATTTTTATGGACAGCTGTATAATTTTTCATACATTGCAGACATGCCCAGTGTTGGCTTTTTTTTATGTCATAATTGACAAAAATGTTAAATTTAAATGAGATTCTACAGGCCAAATGTATTTAATACCCAATATAGATTTATTCGAAATGATGTGCCTCAATGAAAGCTAGAAAGTTTCCCTTTGCAGAAAATTAGTTGCTTTCAAAATTATTAGTATATTCTTTAAAATTTAAATAAAATTTATTGAACTAAAACAACCCAAAAAATTGTACAATTTGAATCCCCCTCCCCCTCTCCCTTTAAATTAGGGTACCAAAAACCTAATCCCTCAGGCATAAAGAAAAAACAAAAGCACTTTGAGCTGACCTTATCCATGTAACAGGAATTTTTCCATTCTAGGTTTCTTTTCTGCATTTAGTTTCTTCCTTAAAATGCTGGATATTTTAATAAACAAAACGAGGATGATACAAACTTATCACTATATACAAGTTATATTAATATATCATGAATTATGATTTTTCTTGTAATGGCATATGGTTTTAACAATTGAATTTCTTTGCATTTATATATGTAATTTTATTTCAGGAAATCACAGAAGTTTAAATAGCCTCTATTCCAAGATTACAAAAATTCAGTGATAGATGTCCTCAATTCGTTTTTTTTGTTACATCAAATAACTGTCAAGAACTTGCAGACATGGTAAATTGAATGAATATTTTTTATTTTTTAACTGACTGATATTTGACTATTACTCTCTAAAAGTTGACACTGATTCTTGAAATTATGCATCAATTCTTAGGAACATCTTTATCATAAAAATATTCAACATTTCAATCAACCTTCAGCCTACTGACAACAAAACTGCCATCAGTTTTCAGCATTTTAGCAATAATTTAATCTGTTCTACCCTTGCACTAACTTTAATTTTGAAATTGGAAAAATAACTTCAATACAGGGCCAGCATCAATTCCAGGAATACATTTTTTTCATTATTGGAAATAATAAAAGCAGAACTATCCACATTTTTTCAGAGTATCCTTAAAATTTTCAGCCCACCTTGCTATGACAGAATACTTATTTTGATTACCTTGATGTCTATATCCTTCAATCCTCATACACAGTTTTTTTTTCCTATACAAATATTTACTCCCTGGTATAACTGTATTGTTGGGCTGTGTAGAAGCTTTCTCTGCTTTGCCAGCCAGGTTATCAAACAAAAAAATTCTTATCAGCTTTCAGCAGATTTCTAAAACATCTATTAAGTGTCTTTTAGATTATTCATTGAAACAATACTGGTTGAATGTCAGCATACCCTTTAACCTGTTTTTTGGTATCCTTTTAGAGGTTTTGAAATATGATTTAACATAGGTATATACATTTATTTACATAGGTATTACACATTTATTTAGTAATGAAATGAAATTTCAATGTCATTGTTCAAAAAGTGTGCCCTTGAACATATCAAAATATCCCCTGGAAAGAAAACTGTTCTAAAACGTTCTAACCCAGCATTTTAGGAATTTTTTTAGGAACAATTGTTAGTTCATGAGTTACAAATTTTAGAATTAGTCAAATTTGTACAAAACTATTGATATTTCTACAAAGTAGCATAATACAAACTAAAACCACACTAACATTTTAAAATTATGCAAAGGTAAATTGACAAAACGTTTTTAGTAAGTTTTGAGAATTTTTTGAAAATATATCTAAAATACCCACAAGTGTCATTTTAAATGAGTAAAATTTTGATTTGAAGCATTATTTTCTTCAACTTACAATGTCCATGTTCTTTCAGTAGCAGCACATGGTTAAACTAAGTTTTGTCATATGTGCCAATAAACATGAGGTTTTTTTGCATACTAGTAGAAAGCAGATAGACTTAGCAATAAATGAAACAGTACAAGAAGTAATTTCTCTTGCAAAAGGTAACGTTATTTTGATTCCATTATCATAATTAATATTAAAGAAGAACTACTTGTAAATCTAAAGAATATTTGTTAAAACAGCTACATATCAAATTGGGATTAATTTAAAATTTGATACAGTTGTGAAAATACACTGTGCTGTATTTATTTGTTTATTATTTTTTTTTTTGAGGCAGAATTTCCAAGAAGTGAAACCAAGTCAAAGAAAATATATTTGTTGGTACAAAAATTAGAGATTTTGTGGAAACAGTAATATTGATGAACCTTTCAGTGCCATTGAAAAACCATTACGGACATGATGCATGTAAAGCACTATCTGCTAGTTTACAAATAATATTACTGCTGATCTAGTTGAAGATATTTTGACATCATACAGTGCAATCCTAATTTAATGAATCTTTGAAGAATTATGCAAAATTACTGTACATCAAGAAACTTCATCTTATAAGACTTACTATATATAATTATGATGTAATAAATTATTAGCCGTCCCGTGGCCTAGTGGTTAGGGCACTTCGCTACTGATCTACGGGACCTGGGTTCGAGCCCCGGGTAAGGCATGGATGTTCGTGTTGTTTTTCTGCTGAGGTCCTGCCGTCCTCTCAGACCTTCTACTCTGGCATATAAACTGACAGGCTCCTGTCAGACTTCTGTGGCAAGCAGCTGCTTGAGGGGGGTATTTATTTTTATTTTTATTTAATGAATTATTTAGATAAGCAATTAAGAGAAACTGTTTTTACACAAATAAATGCAGTTACACAATAACATCAAATTAATTTCTAAGTTAACTAATAACATGAAGGAAATACCATGTGCACATCATATTTTTTTTTCTTGAACAGCTGTGTCAGTAATTTATGAAGAAAAAAGTATTACAATGAAAATTAAGTGTATGGCAGAATCCACAAACAGATCATAGAATAAATTTCTGTTGCTGGGATGTTCCAGATTATTTTCCACTTCATGGATAATTTTAACTTTTTTTGTGACCATCAGCTTCTTCCTTTTGTAGCCATAATGAACAAGAAACATAAAAAGCAGTAACCATTGATAGTATTTACTATCATGCACAAAGCCAGAAAAAAAATCACTAAATATAGGATTTCACTAAGTAGAATACTATATATTTTTTTTACTCTAATGCTGTGGTTCTCAACCTTTTATGTTTCACGTACCCCCTGGAAATGTGTATGTAACTGGCATACCCCTTATATAGATAGATAAAACTATAGTTATAGTATAACAATGGGAATAAAAACATATATATATATAGACACACATATTAAATTTTGTATTCATAAATTACATATATCGATAAACACAAAAAAAAACATAAACAATTAAACTGATCTTATAAAATTATAAACATTTTGCTGGGTAATCGACTTTTGAGCTCTCATGGCATCCTCCAAAAAAACTTACTGCGTACCCCATGTTGAGAACCACTACTCTAATGGAATGTAATATGTCCTTAACCAGCATTATATATAATTTCTGTTCAATATGAAAATCTAAAGAGCTGTAGAATTTTATCCTGGAGTAAGTAACTGACAGAACTTAGTCATGTTATTGCACACAATGTAATTTGTTAATTTTCATGTTTAATCATAAAAAACTTTTAAAATAATTTTTTTAGCAAAAATTTAGAAAATTTTCAGCAAAGTTCACTGGGAACTAATGTGCCAGAAAGTTCTTTAAAGGTTAAATGTTTATCTTTTTTACCCTTTTTTAATTTTCCCCCCTACCAAACACAGATGCTATCAGTGATGAGCATGAAGAAAAGTTTATTTTTTCACTCTCGGACTTTGTATACCACTTTTGCATATAGAGAAATTATTAAAATGCAAAATGAAATGCAGTTTTTATTTCTGTATCCCAGAAAATTGATGGATGGTGCCTAAATTTTAAACTTGTTTTTGAATTAATTACATTCAAATTTGTAAGGATAACTAATTTTTTATACAAAGAATGAAAAAAATGTTTAATTTTGTTATACAGTGCTTTCAATGTTAAAGATAGTTTATGCTGACACGGTGCAAATTTATGTTATTTTATTCTTATTGACAGTGCATATAAATATGACATCTTAGATTATATGAAACCATATTGAAGATGCATTCCTTCACAAAAGAAAAACAACATATGTATGAATAATTTTGCCTTTTTAGAGCCTAATATCGTAATTAGTACCCAAATAGTGACATACAGTTAGTGGTGTGCTGGAGCCAGCTCACGCAAGCCAATTGTTAAATTTTCAAGAATTTTGAGAGCTGCTTTTGATATGATTTGTTTGAAAACAACTTATTATTTGTACTAGGTTTTCACGTCTGGAACCAATCTTCTATTTTTTCATATGCACTGTATTTTTTTTTTTACACATTTTTTTTCGGGAACCTATCTACCGTGTAAAAACAGAATTGGGTGTATTTGATTAAATCAAATAAATTTAAAGATATTCCATTTGATAATAATAAATTCAATGCTCTACCTAAGAATACTTCACTAAAAAATATAATTCAACACATGAATTTACATCTTTTATTAGACAGAAATAATGATGAAAACATTTTAAATTGCTTTTATTTATTAGAACCATCTGACTTGGCCTTATGAAGAACTAACTTCGTCATGGACAGCTGATGAAAAACATTTTGCGAATTTTAAAATATGAAATTAGTTTGAATGATTTTTGGGATTTTGTAGATAATAATGTAGAATCAAAATATGTTCAATCCCTGCAGTTATTCAAAAAAGCTAAAAAGATAGTTTGCATTATTGAATGAAGAAAAAAATGATGAAGTCAAAAGTGATTTCAGTTTAATGAACCTAATTTGTATGAGGGTGAGAAATAGTTTAACAATAGATCACATATCGGATTTAATGGCAATAAATTTATTGGGAAAAAAGTTAGCAGATTGTGATGCAACTCCATTTGTCAAATCATGGTTGAATCGCAATCATTGATTGACTTCGGATACAAGAGCTCAGCAAAAGTCAATGAAAAGATTTTGTGAGAAGCAATTGACTATATGGAAATTACAATAAAAAATGAATATTTTATTGTTTGAAATTTTTGTATTCCAAATTGTTGTTAATCAGTAAAACTTACAATAAAATGTACACACATATTCTGTCTTGTTTTTTTCAGCGAGCTGGTTGTTAAAAACTGACCAGCACACACTGCATACAGTGCTCTTCACTGTAGTTTTATATCTGACATTCAGAATTCCCAAATGTGTAAAAAAGTTAATAATTTAAAAATGATTAAATTTATAGTGTTCAGAATTTATCTAACAGTGTTATATTTCTGTATCTTTTTCAGTTTTCATGTGGGGTGGGGGTGGCTCAGTCGGTAACTCACCAGGCTCGTAATCTGTACGTCCCAGGTTCGAGTCCCATCTGGGTCAGCGTTGAGCTTTATCTCTGCAAATTTTCCTGCTCTGCTCACGGTCAGTAGGGGACAACGATGGGCTTGAAAAGGCCGCCATCTGTCAGATGGGACATTAAGCCATGGCCCCGTGTGCAGGAGAGCTGTACCCTGTGCACGTTAAAGAACACGCTGGATGGCCTTAACGGGAGGCTACCATCTGTCTTCCAACAGCTGTTCCAGTGGGTTTCCTCCCCCAACTTTCTCTGAGCCTTCAGGGTCCATGTGACCTGCTGAGTTGGGTTGTTTTACCTCTGAGAGGCACTTTTTTGCACACCATAGGCTACTATGGTGTGCAAAAAAGTGCCTCTCAGAGGTAAAACAATCCAACTCAGTTTTCATGCTATCAAAAAAAGAAAAAAGGCAAGGCTCTTGACTACACTTTGTGCAATTTCCATGGTATCTAGCGAGTCATCCCCCCTTCCCCAAATTCTGAGATGTCAACCTGGTGATGCATATACCCTTTGATCACAATGCATGGCTTCTGATCAAAGGGGCCTGAGTTCAAGCCCTGGATAGATGTTTTCCTTTCTTGTGGTGTCTTTTTGCTGAGGTCTTGCCTTCCTCACAGAGTTTTCTCTATGGGGAATTAAACTGACTATATATATATAATTAAACTCTATAGGTATGACAGTAGTCTGTCAATATAATATGCTATAGAGTTCAGTGAGGAAGACAAGTACTCAGCTGAAAGACAACACTAGAAATATCCATGCTTTATTCAGGGTCCATAACCAAGCTTATGACTGCAGTTGCTCATGCTCACAAAACACTAATCAGTTGAAATGCATTTAAAAATGTTTGATCATTATAATAATAAATAAATACCCCCTCAAGCAGCTGCTTGCCACAGAGGTCTGACAGGAGCCTGTCAGTTTATATGCCACAGTAGAGATCTGAGAGGATGGCAGGACCTCAGCAGAAAACAACACGAACATCCATGCCTTACCCGGGGCTCGAACCCAGGTCCCGTAGATCAATAGTCAAGTGTGCTAACCACTCGGCCACGGGACGGCTGTTTGATCATTGCAAGGCTAAATTAACCAGATATTCATACAGATATAGCACAAGAATTATTATGTCAGTAATAAAGTATCACAGGAAATGTCCTGTTGGCAAGAAGCACTTGAAATAATTTGCTAAAAAAAAATTTAATTTCATCCTGAGTGAGATATGAACCCACGTCTCCCAGAAGCATGCTAGGTGTCATAGCCATTAGACTATCAGAGACTAACCGTTTTCTTCAGCAATGTGACATATAAGCATTCCTGCATATTTTTTTGATTTGGTACTGGTGCCATCTATGTTGGGAATCGGGCAACCTAGCTGCCTCATATGATGGAAGTAATATTTATCACTCACACTCACAGTGTTATATATATATAATTCAGTAATAAAGTATCACAGGAAATATCCTGTTGATAAGAAACACGAAATAATTTTCTGAAAAAAATTTGGTTTTATTCTGAGTCCCACTCAGAATAAAACCAAATTCTGAGTCCCACTCATTCTGAGTCCCACTCAGAATAAAACCAAAAAAATTAAGAAAAAAAAAAAAAAATTTTTTTTTTCAGCAAATTATTTCAGTATTGTATCAGTTCCTTGCTGTTGCACAACATTAGAAAAGTTTTCCCATTTTTTTGATAGGATTGAAAATTTTATGAAGTGTGACATGGAAGAGCTTTTAATATATTAGTAAAATATTTTTGAAAATGTTACCAAACTTTAAAGGCACCATGGCCGAGTGGTTAGCATGCTTGGCTACTGATCTAAGGGAACTGGGTTCGAGCCCCGGGTAAGGTATGGATGTATGTGTCGTTTTTCTGCTGAGGTCCTGCCATCCTCACAGACCTACTGTGGCATATAAACTGACAGGCTCTCTGTCAGACCTCTGTGGCAAGCAGCTGTTTGAGGGAGTATTTATTTGTTTATTTATTTTTATTTATCAGTGCCCAGTAAAATCTTTAAAATATTCACCCTTGGGGATTGAGAGGTGCTGTGTTTTAAAATTTTCTCAAATTTAGAGGTAATTCAGTAATAAAGTATTGTAGGAAAACGTCCTGTAGACAAGAAACTTGAAATAATTAGTTGAAAAATTTGGTGATCATCTGAGTGGGATTTGAACCCACATTTCTCAGAAGCATGCTGGGCGTCATAACCACTAGACCATCAGAAGCTAACCATTTCTTCAACAATGTGACATATAAGCATTTCCACAATTTTTGTTGATTCGCCAGTGGCACGAGCATTATCAGAATTCGGGTGCAACCTAGTGGTTGAGTAATTTTGGGGAAGCACATTCCAAGGAAATTAAATATTAACAGTTGAACTGTTTATGTGTCTCTAACCCATTTATTAATGACTAAAAGATAGTGCTAGTGGTTACAAATGTAAATAACAGTTCAATTTAAATGTAAACAAATGACAATAAAGTCACAGCAAAACTGTTATGTATTGTAATGTAAATTTTAAAAGCATGTCGAGCACCCACTAGTTGGATTCACCTATTGGACTTTCATCTAGTTGATTATAAAGAAGAAAGAGAGTAGTTAAAGGAACATTAAAATATAATATATTCAGTGACTTGTTTTTTCTGTGCCTTTATGTCATTGATGAAATGTATCCTTGCATAAGTTTCTTTCTTTTTTTCTCTACTTTCTAGCCTTTTTATAATTTCCAATTTTGTAACTAAACAAAATATAAGACTGTTTCTCTTCTGTCTTCTCAATTTTTGTCTTGAGTTTTAATTGCCATAGTTCAAGGATGGGGGAGAAATTCTTCAGTTAAATGGCTCAAGAAAAGTTAAATATCACAAGTAAAGTGAATATTTTTATAATGCTGAAGGTAATTGTTTATATACAATAGCACCAATGTTTGTTAGGGTGGATAATCTGTAAAAGTGGACAATTCTTAAAGGCAAATGTGAGTGTCAACTTGCTTTCATAAAAATTAATTAATTTCATAATAATCAATAATAAAAATCTAAATTCTAGATTATACAGTGCTGGATTTTAAAGAGTTTGCTGTATTAATAAAAGAAGTAAGATTAGTTATTGCACTAATATTCTCTTTGTGTTCATAATACTGAAATATATTTTTGTTTTTAGGATTTTACACTATTAGATGATATAAGTTTGGAGCTTGCAACTGTTCTAGAAGAAATATCTACTGTTTTCAGAAAAAGGGTAATTACCTAAAAGTAAATTGTTGGCAACGTTTTAAATGTATTTTTGGCATAGTTTTTAAAATTACTTGTACATAGACCCGGATCTAGAAAAAAAAATCGAGGAGGGGGCCAAGAAGCAGAATCGAGCCAAAAAATGCAAAAGGGGAGAGGGGCTAGAGAATGGATTTCCAATGCAGTATATTTCCCCATTTGTTTTACAGGTCTTTGTAAAATTCTTGAGAAATACATGAAATATAAATAAGTTTCATAATTTTTTGCCTCTTTTACCATTATTAGCATTCTGAAAGGGGAAGGGCACAGCCACCTTTCTCCAAATAATTATTATTAAACTCATCTCATTAAGTATCTACTAATAATTTCCACTTTGTAAATTGATTCAAATATTTAGAGAAAAAATTGTCTTGAGCCAGGTGAGATACGAACCCACGACCTCCTGATAACATCCTTCTGATAACATTCTTTTCACATTGTTATAGTATGGTGTTGAAGCTGAGAAAAAAAAAGGGTTAATTTTTTTCTTATCTTGTGTTCAAAAGAAACCAGCTAATGTTGTCTGTCTGTGATTCCGTCCATCTGTAGATTCAAATTTTTTGTTATTACAGCTAAATTAAAAATTCTTTTTGGGTTAGATAGATATTGATTAAATATTACAATTTGCACTTTCAGAATCATTCAAACGTTCAAATTATGCTCTCTAAAGTGGAAAAATCTTAAAAATTGCAAACCTTTTTCTCGAAAATTTCACACAATGTGTTATGATATAAATTTGACATTTGATAGTAGAATGTGAAGGTAATGAGGTTTGTCTACTGCTTACTAGGTATTTCCTTCCACCCCCTAGTTTTTTTTTTCCTTTCTGGTTCTTTACCTGGAGACCCTATTTTATATCATTCCTTTTTAATTCAACCTAGATTCCATGGTTTAAAAGAAATGGGAAAATAAGATTACACCTCATTAACAAATTGCCAATTTTCAGTAATTAACGAAAAAAGCATGATCATGAAATACCATGGTTAGGATTATTCTGAAATAAAACTATCATCATGTAAAGGATAAATCATTCTTTTATTTAGCATTAAAAGTAAAAATATAAATATAATAATCATCAATTTTTCCAACATATATTGATGATAACTTTTTCTGTGACAAATGACAAACTGAATGAAATCAGTGTGTAGATTTCCATTCTTGAATTTTATATGATCGTTGACAGGTTTTAAAATGGAAAAGGAAAAAAAAGAAGTGGGCCAGTACTGTAATAAGGAATATGGACCTGACATTTTCTTATTGATTGGCATTGCATCATTCCATCTCTGTTTTGTTGACTAATTTTTATCTGTTTGCCCATTGGAACCAGTCCTTGTACTTGATGAGGGGACCATCCTGGGACGGTTGTGTTGGTTTAAGTACCTTTACAGGACCTAAACAATTTTCTTGTGTGTTTGCCATGCACTGCAACCCATGTCCCTGGAAAGAAGGATCCTGGTAGTTACTCAGGGGTCCTCTTCTATCTCTCTCCAGTTCATGACTCATGGGGTTTCCTACGGCCTGTCTTACCATTGGAAGTGTGTTTGTCATGAGGCTGGTCAATGCTTTAGAGGGCTGCTGCTCACACAGATTTGGCCTCTGTTTCTGTTTCAGGTAACCTGGTACTCTTGGGTTGGTTCCCCAGGGCCAGTTAGCCAATGGATAGGATCTGCCAAGGTCATCCATGCAGTTTGGCAAGTTCATTGTCCATGTCGGGGTGCAGGTTTGTGAGTTTCCCTGCCATCTGCATGATACAGGACTTGCACTCACTGGCTCTTCGGTGTGGTGTCTGTGAAGCTGTGACATCTGATTGATCATCCACATGTTGGGGTTGATGGTAGGTGAGGACCAAGGGTACTGATTCTTTTAATATTTAATGATGAATTTCCCAAAATATCACTCACCTCAAGTGAAAACAGGACATATCACAATGACTTAGCTTCATCTTATTCATCATCATCTTCCCCATTTCATCTTTATTTTTGTCTTCATCATCTGTTTCTTCATCCATCCCACAATTCCTGATCATCCACTCAAAGGGTGACTTGTGACTAGGTAATTGAGGATATGTTACCATTCCTCATTCAGAAGTGTTTGGAAGGTCTCATAGGTTTTCCAAAATCTAAAGTACCTCAGATCTGTTGACTTACTTGTGGAGTAAGCATTCTGAACTTCTGAGTATCACAGTGATTGGTAGGGTACCAATTCAGTGTTGCCTCACCAGTCCCTGAATTCTTCTTAGGGGTTGATCTCTGAATGAGGCCTCCTCAGTGTTGCAGTCATTGCAAAAACTATGTCTAATATATAGGTTTACTATTTTTTTTTGACTCCAATACGATTATAAATTTATATTTATTATTTTAAACTGAATTGTAATTTATCACTTGAGCAATTGTTTAGTTTTGTTATATCAAATTTACAATATTAATTTATTATGTATACTTTTTATTACATACAATAATTTATTTTACAGTGAACTGTGAAAAAGTGATAAGGTAATAAAATTAATTATTATAAAAAGACTGAAAAAAAAACAAACTATAATGATAGCAGCTGAGATCGAACTGAATATTTTTAAGTTATAAGTAAAAAAAAAACACTACCTTTAGCCAACTATGGCCAACTATGGACTATGAATTGCTGTTGAGGTGTAATGTTAAAATATATTAGAATTCTCTTGTAGACTATATGTTTTATACTTTTATACCTAATGTTCTTAAATATTTCACACTAAATATCCTTCCTTAGCAAAATAAAAAGTTGACAACTCAGTTCAAACACATCTTGTCGGGAAAGTTTAGACTTGTTGATCCTGCCACACTCAAATGAAAATATTCGCTAAGTAACAAGATCTTCGACTATTGGTTGCTTTGGTAGAGTCAACCAATCAAATGTCACGGCCATTACAAAATGGGGGAATTCCTATATTCAATACAAAAGCAGGCGATGTAGCCCTGATTTGCAAAATAAATGCCATGCTGTCTAGGTAACATGGCAAATAATGATTACAAAACAAATATAAAAATAATATGTTGATTTAGATATGACAGATGATGAATACTAAATTTGAAATTTATTATTGTTTTTGGTGGGCAGTGCCTAAGGTGGCCTAATGGATGACCCTGCTCAGAGGTAAGACTATCCAAATTGGGCATAACAATGATGATGAAGGATTTCACATCTTCACATGTGATTGTATGTGATGTGTACATGTGATGTGTATAGAATTACACACTTCACATGTGATGTGTATAGAATTCAGCTTTGGAAGGAGAAATTGTACTGTATTTTAATAACAATAATGCCTTTATTTAAGCACACACACAATGACAATTAAAAAAAAGAATAAAATTTAGGAATTATATAAAATTGTTTCATATACAATCAGTACCATAGCCAAGATTAGCTGAAATATTTAGAAGTATTGGTGTTTTCAAAATTTTGTTAACAGTTTTATTAATACCATTTAATTTAATGAGCAATTAAATAAACAAATAATTCCTTAACCCTTCCAATTTTTGTGGATGTAAACCAGGTTTCAACCTGGTTTACATCCACAGGCCAAGTTCTTTTTTCATAAGCTTAGCCAAAAAAAGTTTTAACTTTAGAACTTTTTTGACAAATAACTAATAAAAGAAATTTGACATGTTGCATACCAAATTAATCAGCATTTAATTCTGGATTTTCTGAGAATAAAATGATTAACAAAAAAAAAGACTAGTTTTATTTTAATATCTCTATTTTAAAGTCATGTAGTAAAAAATGCACCTGGCAATCATCATCCTCAAGCAGCCATGGGCTACGGAGGTCCAACCAGACGGTGCAATTTAGTTCACCAAGCAAGTCGATTCTGAGCTACATCTACTGCATCTGGCCACTGCACACCAATTCTAACAAGGTCCTGTTTGACATTGTCTGCCCACTGCATCCTAGGTCTCCCCCTCGTTCTGAGGCCTTTAGGCACACTGTTCATAACCCTATTTCCCAATCTATAATTATTCATACGGGCAACATGGCCAAACCAACGGAGTCTCTCTCTGCAAAATATGCTGCTTAAGGGAGGTTGCAAACTCCTTTGTCTAACCTCATCATTAGTTGCAAAGTTGAACCACCTAATGCCCAAGATACTGTGTAAGCATCTGGAATCAAAAGCATCTAGTTTCCTGTTATCTTGTATGCAAAGTGTCCAAGTTTCACTACCATAACTAACCCTAGAAAGAACCAAACTATTATAGAGTCTAATTTTAGTCTTTAGGTGTATACGCCTATTTCTCCACACTCTCCATAGAATCTTAAAAGTCCAGGCAGCAATCCCTATTCGTCAGTTAATCTCATGCTGCACATCACCATTATCTGTTACATAGCTCCCAACATAATTAAACTGTGACACCTGCTGAAGACTGCAACCATTCAGATTAACTGAATCACAGCCTGCCTGACCAATTTTCATCACTTTAGTTTTCTCTCTGTTTATAACCAAACCTACTCTACCAGTTTCATCAACAGCTCGAATGAAAGAGTTCATCTCATCAACATCATTTGCCAAAAGGGCTAAATCATCAGCATAATCTAAACCAGAAATTTTCGTATCTCCAGTCCATTTAAGGCCAAAATCTTTCCCTTGAAGTGAATTTCGCATAACATAATAACCAAGCTATAGAGAAAAGGAGACAAAATGCACCCTCGTGAAACACCAGAAGTAATGCTAAACCAATTGCTACAAGTCTTACCAACTCTCACACACGACTCAGTGTTATTATAGAGAGCTTTCATTATGTTAACTAACTTGTCAGGTATACCATATGATCTCACAATCAACCACAAATTATGGTGATCAACAGAATCGAAAGCCTTTTTGAAATCAACAAAGCTAGCAACCAAAGGTTTCTGAAACTCTAAACATTTCTCAAGAATCTGCCTAAGTGAAAATATCTGATCCACACATACCCTACTACTTCAGAATCCACATTGCTCATCACGCAATTGACTGTCAACCAGATTCTTAATTCTATTAAGCATGATCATGGAAAGAACTTTACCTGGAACAGAGAGTAGGCTGGAACAGGAGTAGGTTACCTGGAACAGAGAGTAGGCTGATACCCCTACACAAGAACTGCGATCACCTTTTTTAAAAATAGGGATAACAATAGCTCTGGTAAAATCCTTAGGAACCATGCCTTTATCATAAAAGATATTCAGAATTTCAGTCATCCAAGTGGTAACCAAAGCATTTCCAGCTCTAAGCATTTCCATAGTAATTTCATCTACCCCTGGGGATTTATGAAGTTTAAGTTTAGAAACAGCCAAAATAACTTCAGATTGTGTTATAGGGCCAACATTAAAGCCACCAATGCATCTATCATCATTGCAAACAATGGGAATAGAACTAACCGCATTGTTTAGAATATCACTGAAATGGTCAGCCCACCTAGCCATGACAGAATCCTCACCTTCTATAACCTTACCTTGTTTATCCTTCAATCCTTGTATACCTGTCCGTTTTCTACCACACAAAACATTAACTATCTGGTACAGCTCTCTGCTGTTGTGCTGTCTAACTGCTTCCTTGGCTTTGTCAACCAAACCATCAAGCCAAAGATTCTTATCAGCAGCTAACTGATCTTTTACACGTTTATTAAGTTCTCTGTAATGCTTTCTATTAGGACTAGTAGAGTATTGATTAAGGGCATTCCTGCAGTTCTTTCTTTCCGAAATAAGCTCAAGTGCCTTATCACTCAGATAATTCCGTCTCTTCTGCTCCTTTTTTCCTAAAAGAGTACTGTTAGTGTCCAAAAAAGCCTGTTTAAAATGATCCCATTCTTCCTCAACTTCAGTAGTAAGCAAACCATGACTGTCATAATGACTAAGTAACCTATCATGGTAAGCTTTGGCTATAACTGGATCTTTCAGAGCTTCAATATTAAAAGCAAATTTTTTAACCCTAGCACAACACTTTTTAAGTTTAAGTTGCAAGACACTTTTAACAAGGTAATGGTCAGATCCAATTTCAGCTGTCCTATATGCCCTGGTATTCCTAACAGAACTAGCCCATTTGCTGTTAATTAATATGTAATCAATCATATTCTTATGCAGCCCATCAGGTGAAACCCATGTGTACTTATGTATGTCGCAGTGTTTGTAATAAGTGTTAGTTATTCTGAATCCATTGAGTTTACTTACCTGTAGGAGACGTTGCCCATTGCCATTGCAGCTACCAATACCAAAAGGGCCTATTACTCCTCCCCAAAGGTCAGAGTCAGTACCAACTTTGGCATTGAAGTCACCAAGAACAAGGGTAATATCTCCTTTCTTGACAGAATTCAAAATATCTTAAAGTTGTCCATAAAACCTATCCTTCTCATCCTCATCGGCATCCTCAGTGGGGGCATAACAGCAGATAATATTCAAGTCTTTAACGCTTGTCTGAAATTTTGCTGTAAGAAACCTTTCACTAATGCACTCATATCCTAGAAGAGCATTACTAGCTTGTTTGCTGAGAAGCAGACCAACACCTTGGTGATATTTATTGTCTTCCCTCCCTGAAAAGAAAATTAAAGATAATTTTTAAGAATCTGACCTTTATCTGTCCATCTGGTCTCTTGCAAGACGAGAATATCTAAATTATAATTGTGGAATTCTTGTGTGAGGACATCAAGAGAAAAAGCTCTGTGCAGAGTCCTCACATTCCACTACCTATGGAGAGAAAATGGTTAGTACGATGTTTAAAGAAACTATGTTTATTGAGAGAAGGAATGCCGACAATATCAAACAGCCCCCTAATCGCAGACATGGGGCAAAGACCCATTCCCCACCACTAAAGGCTGAAGCCATCTATACTGGAAGACTTCCTCCAATGTAGAATTTGACGATGCCAATAGAAGCAAAGAGTTCAGGTGCCTGCGATGACTTCTGCTCAGGATTATCCACCAGCTGATAAACATATCCTGTGAATCCATTCACTTGAGGCTATGAACTCACAAACAAA
Source organism: Ryuthela nishihirai (assembly GCA_038380435.1). Taxonomy (NCBI): domain Eukaryota; kingdom Metazoa; phylum Arthropoda; class Arachnida; order Araneae; family Heptathelidae; genus Ryuthela; species Ryuthela nishihirai. The sequence goes on along the minus strand of JAWZYU010000019.1, from coordinate 62,556,285 downwards.
CAGAAAACACAGCAGAAGATTTTCCCTCCACAGAAGCCCACCAGTGCAGCAAAATCAGGATCCATAATCAAGCTCAGAGCCATATATCTGTCCAGTCCAGTGGGTTTATATGGTCAGCACCAGGACCCTGTGTGGTTGACCACTCCTCAGTAGGGTAGAAAAAAAAGAAAAGTAGCCATAGTTGTCCAGATCAGTAGGCCACACTAATCTGGCAGCCCTTCCGTTCACTTCCACAAGAGAGTATCTCTTTTGAAAGGTACTAACGGTCTTCACCACGAGAAGGCGAGGTCAGACATTAGGTGCTAGGCCTGGCCGGTTCTATGCATCATCACAGAGGATTGGTGCATAGCTCTCCTTCCAGTGACTACCTAGCTACCATTTACAGACCCATCTGGCAGTGCAAATAAAAATTTATTTAAAGAAAACTAATACACAGAAATAATTTTAATGCATATGAATAGAAAGCTATTTATTCCTGAATAACAGAAAAATAAAGTTTTACTTGAAACAAGAAAATTACTCTCCTTTTGTAATTTTTTTCTAGGTATCATCCTTTGAGAAAAGTCCAGGCTTGTTGCCAAGTCAAATAAACAAGTTAACTTTAGAATATTTTTAACAAATAACGAATCAACAGAAATTGGTCATGTTATATACCAAATTAAACATAATTTAATTCTGAATTTTATTAAAATAAAAATTTTAAACAAATATAGAAACATATTAATTTTAGTGACTTTTTATAGTGCAATAATGAAAATATAGGTACCAACTTAATATCTACTTCCAAAATCATCCATTTTTGAAAATAGCAATTTTTTGTTTATTTTCAGGAGATTTTTGAAACCTTAAGGGAAAATTTGTTGATAATAGTTCAAATCAATTTTATGAGTTTAAATCAGGGGATTGCTTCAGCGCAGAGTAATGCCTACAAACAAATCTGCAAAATCATATATTGCTTCTGAAAAATGGCATGAGATGGCTTTAACAAAATATTTATGTTATAGTTTAACAAAAATGCATCGAATGGAAAAAGAAACTATTATTTTTCAAGCGTTAGTAATGTATATTTGTAAGATATATGTAAAAAAAATTTTAAATGGCAATTAAAAAAAAATTAAGTTTTATGTGTTGTACTAACCCTTCCCCTTTAGTTAGTAGACAATATATTTAATACTATTATTTCAATAACATTTAAAAAGTATAGAACTACTATTACTCATTGATTTGGAAACATTAGATATCGGTATGGTGTTCTAGTTCAATGATTTGGAAACATTGATTACCAGAATGGCATTATGATTTAGTTCAGTACTGTTCTTGCTAATTGCTTCCCCTACGAAAAAGTCGTACTTTGCCACTGAATTTCTGTTATTTTGCTAAATTTTAGATCACACAACATTTTAGTCCAGCAGTTAGTAGAAATATTCTGTAATAAAAATAGTAGTATTGTAATTTGAATAGAAAAGAAAAAGTAAAGGATCAAAAGGAAAAAAAATACAAGCTTCTAATTGACACAAAAAGTGCATATCAGTGCATACTGTTACACTTTATTGAAAATAACATGATTATTTAATAAGTAGGATTATTTAATTACATTTACTGCATAATAGGCAAAGAACTATCTGTTTTTGGAAAAAAGGAATTATATAGCAAATAAAATTACTCTCTGAAATATGAATTGCCCCAAAATAAAAAGAAAAATAATAAAGTTTCTCAAGTGCGAAAGTTAGGGATTTCAAGTTAATGGCACCATAGCAAGGAATCAAGTATATTATGATCACATAAATTAAACCCTATGCATTTCGGTAAAATGCTTCTAACTATTGAGGAGAATTGTCTTATGTAGGTGGGATATGAATCCATAACCTCTTGATAATTATTAATCTGTACTGCTAGGCTGCTGGCTGTGGAGCAAGATTTTCCTCTATTAACAGCTGTGATATATCATGGAGTCAGTGAAGTGCTTTGACTAGAGTTGAACAGTTCAGTTGACAAAAATATCTTTGACCTTATGGAATAAACTCGCCATAAGTTTCACTAATTATGGTGAGTTTGTATCCCACCTGGCTCAAGATAATTTTTACACTTTAGAACTTTGCCTTACAAATACTTACTGACGATTGATAACCTAGCATAAAAAATGTAATTTTATTATACTGCTCACAAAAATTAGAGGATATTTTTATCGCTTCATATTCATTTTCAGATATCCCCTAATTTTTGTGAGCAGTATATTTAACAGACAAAAGAATGATTGATGAAATTTTTTACTAGGTAAATATTTGCACTATAATTAACTATCATTAAGGGGAATTTTTCAAACTTCTAATAAATTGGTTATAATAGATTGTGTATAGGTTGCTTTAGTTGCTATGAATTAAAATATGCATCTGTGACATGTAAAGTATCAAACACTTTTGAAATGAGAATCTGTGTTTGAAGTTGAATGATGTTTTAGCATCCTCATATATTTACGTTAAAACAAAACAAAAAAAAAAATCACTAACTGTGTGCATTTTATCATGTTACTCCATAGCTTAAAAAACAGATGAAAAAGAAACAGGGACCATTATCCTATATGCACTTTTTCCAAAAAGAATATTCTTCAGCTACCTATTTGACTCCACTGCTCTACAACCAGGAAAATGTATGTTAATTTCTGTCTTGTGCTAATATAGAGGATTTAAGTATTTCACTTAGTAGCTTTTATAGATTAGTACATGTGTCTCACACCTCCCAGAGGTTGGGTTTCGGGCGCTATCTTGGCCTAAAGTGCAATCATTAGCCATTTTTGCGTTGTGTTTAATCCTAAGTAGGTCACAATGAATTTATGGCTGCCAGGTAGAACCCGTTGAAGAAGAATTTTGTTTTTATGAACTATGGAGACTGGGTGAAGCTCCTCCCTTCCCACACAAAATTATATCCCACAATTAATCTTGGCACCAATGATGAAATAAAACAAGTGATAAAGAAACATGGTACTTAAGGTATTTCTATGGCATTTTAAACTGACAAGCTTCTGTCAGACCTGTGTGGCAAGCAACTGCTTTAAGGCTAATTCATTTATTTATTTATCTTGAAATAATTGGAACAGGAAAGAAAGATACTTGTTACTTATATTTTTAGACTTTTAAGATAGCCCACATCCTCCCTCTCCTCCATTTTATTTTCTCTTAGATTTGGGCCTGATTGGGATGAGTCAATGGAACAGTGTTCCAGTTCATTGTATACATTTTTACCTTCTGTTTTAGTGGTTTTAATTACAGCTATATATATATATGCATAATTTATTATTTAATTATAACTGCTAATTGTTGGCAAGTACTTTAGTTACATTTTGTTGTAAAAAGCTTATATAAGAAGTTGGGGTGGCAATACTGATTTTAGTGCATGTGGATGGTGATGCATTATGCCTCTCGGAATTTTTTGCTGATTTTACCTCAATTTGAATCTTTTTGCATTAATTTTTGTAGTCTTATTACTGGCAGTTGTCAAACAACTATTGTAAGTTGTATTTCGACTTATTGACTTGATTTAGCATCTTTAATAGTTATATTGCTGTGAAGTACATTGTTTGATATGTGTCATAGCTTTGTGAATGTTTGCATTTAAATTATGCTACTTTCTGTGAGTTATTGTTGAACTGAATTTTCTTTATATCTCATATGACCTTAAAATTTCCATTTTAAAAGATTTAATTACTTTAGTTGATTATGGATGACAAGCCTACTAGTTCGAAACCAAAGACATCTTCCCCTACTGTGATTGATTCAGAGCTTCCTCATTTTATATATTTGAAATTTGATAATAGAGAGACTTGCATAAGAGATATTGATTGATAATGATTTGAAGACACTCTTAAAACATTTACTGGGTTCTAATAATAAGCTAGATTGCTCCTTGATCACATTGAGAGAATACAGTTATGTATTGAAAATACTGACAGAGCTTTGATTGATTTTGAGAACAGATTGACTGAAATAGAAAAACACTTTCCCTCCTGCTCAGCCTGTAATTGACAGTGTGTCACTTGAAAACTTGACACTGGAGAATCAACTGCTTCTGAACAAAGTTGCTGATCTAGAAGATCATGGTTGTAAAAATAATAATATTATTTTTGTTATTGAAGAATATGAGAAGGAATAAGGGGAAATTACTGAATCAAACATTTGAAATTAAGCTCTGAGAAATTTGTTATTTTGAAAATTTTTGTTGAATAAGCCCACAGAATTAGAGGAAAAGTGAGGGACTCAAATCCTCTATTGATTATTTATAAGCTGTTAAGTTATAAAGAAAAGAATAAGAGAGCAATGCCTCTAAGCTCAAAAGTACTGGTATTTGCATTAATGATGATTATTGTTCTTGCACAAGATTAACTAGATTCTAGCGAGATTAACAAGATTAACTAGTCACTGCATGAGAAAGGCACAGGATCTGTTCATCTCAGTTACAACAAGCACGTCATAGATGGTAAGGTCTATGTTTACAGTTTTGAGGAGGATAAGGTTACAAAGGTTTTCAATGATGTGTATGATACTTTTTTGACTTAAGTGTTAGAAATGAAAGGATTCCAGAATCTCATTGCCCTGATTGTGTGGTTGTGGGTACTTCGTTTAGTGTAGATCTGGTTCCTTCTGGGTGGTGTTCATAAAATTTGGTTTCCCCTAAATTTTTATATTCCAAGTCTTTTCTCTTTAATATTGCTGATATTTTCAATAAGTCTCTTTATTCCTTCTTTTCCTATTTAATATATATTATAATTCTTTATCCCTATTTTTTGGCATTTTATTCATAATGCTGATATTTTTTTGCTTTGTGAAAACATTTCATTCAACTGATTTTGTTTTTATTGACTTCCTTTAACAACTCTGACACAGTGAGACTCTCAATGACACAGGACTTGGAAGGTTGAGTGGAGGACTGATTTTTGGGTATGATTCTGGGAAACTGCATAATTTTAAGTTAATTAGTAAAAGTAAATTTAGGATTATTAGTAATGCAGACTAATTGATGTTAAAAATGTAATGATTTTAATGTGTTATTTCTATCCTGGTTGTAAATTCATTGATGACTTTAGTTCTTTCTTGTATTTAATTTGTGACTATTGTACTTACTATGACAATGCTATCTTACGTGTTAATTTTAATGCTTGCATGGTGGTGAAAATTGCTATTTCTTTACAGTAGACTATGATAGTGTTTTAGATGCAGATATTATTTTCGTAGTTCAAAGGATAAGGTCAAATATCTTAAGGGCAATCTCATGTACAAGTTTTATCTTCATAATGATTTCATTTGTTTAAATGGAGTTTTATCTGGTGAATTTGAAGTGTAATTTATTCTAACAATGGGACAAGTATTTTGGATTTTATTTTCATTTCCAGGTCAGTTTATTGTTCATTTTTTATGGATATCGATATTTTACTGGAACTAGGTTCAGACCATTTGCCTGTTTCTACTTTCTGATTTCCCATTTACTCTGGATGTGTTTCTCCTGTTGACAGGGTTACTGGAACATTCACTAAACAATCTTTTTGTAAAACTGAAGCTATACTGACCTTTGCAAAGTTTTTAGATAGGACTGTTGGCTCTTCACAGGCTGAAAATACTCTCTCTCCAAGAATCTGCTAAAATATTTTTCTTTGGCAGCTGCTTTGACAGGTTTGATTTGTGAGAGTGGAGCTGATTCCTGTAGATCAGTCGCGAGAAATTCCTTAACTTCTAATCAATAGTGTGATAAAGAATATTTACTCTTTAAAAGAAAACTGTGGAGAGCACTTAAAAGATTATTGAAAAATTACAGTAACTCTATTTTAACGTATATATTGAAGAGCCAAAACATTATGACCATCTGTCTAATATGATGTTGGTCCTCCATGTGCTGCCAAACCAAGTCTTACCTGGAGAGGCATGGACGTTACAAGATTTTTAAAAGTGTCTTGTGATATCTGGTACCACACATTACCAGAAGATCCTTTAACTGTTGTAAATTTCATGGTTGAGCCCACAGATTAGATATGCTGTTCCAACACAAACCACAGATATCGATTGGATTGATGTCTGTAGAATTTGGAGACCTAGAAGTCTTCCTCATTTTCCACAAACCATTCTCGAACAATCCAGGCAGTGTGGCATGGTGCATTATCCTGCTGAAAGATGGCATTACTAGAGGGGAATACCATTGCCATGAAAGAATGTACCTGGTCTGCAATGATATTTAGGTAGGTGGTAGATGCCATAGTTTCCTGCACATGATTGACTGGACCCAGGGTTTCCCAGCAGAATACTGCCCAAAGCATTACACTTCCTCCACAGCTTGTTTCCTTCCCACAGTGCAACCTGGTGCCAATACTTCCCCAGGTAAGCAATGCACACGAATCCAGCTGTCCCACATGATGCAATAGGAAATGAGATTCATCAGACCAGACAACCTTCTTTCAATCATTCAAGATCCAATTTTGATCTCACGTGTCCATTGTAGGCCTTTCAACCTACAATGGTATACAAATGACCTTCCAATTATTCAGGAGCAGGGGTGGCTCAGTCGGTAGCATATCAGGCTCATAATCTGCAGTTCCCAGGTTCGAATTCCAGCTAGGTCAGTAGGGGACACTGATGGGCTTGGAATGGCCACTATCCATTAGATGGGGCATTAAGCCGTGGTTCCATGTGCAGGAGAGTCATACATTGTGCACATTAAAGAACACACTGGATGGCTGCCATCTGTCTCCCAACAGCTGTCCAGTGGATCCCTTCTCCCAACCTTCTCTGAGTCTTCGGTGTCCTTGTGACCTGGCCATTTAGCCCTTTGTGTGCAAAAAAGTGCCACTCAGAGGTCAACTCAACCCATCCAATTATTCGATGTCCAATTTTGATGCTCATGTGCCCATTGTATGCATTTTTGAAGGTGAACCAAGGTTAGCATGGGTACTTAGAGCAGCCTGCAGCTATGCAGCTTCATTTTCAGCAAGGTTCGATGTACACATGTGTGTTGTGACATATTACTCCAATCACCAGCATTCAAATTATGGGCAAGTTGCACCAGAGTATCCCTTCTGTTGTCTCGTACCATATGGGATAGCCTTTGCTCACCTATAGCATTGATGAGTCGTGGTCAGCTCATATTTTGTTGGCAGTTTGTGGTTTCTCCCTCCTCAGATCACTTTTTGAAGGTACTAACCATGGCTGACAATGAGCACCACTCAAGCCTTGCCATCTTGAAAATGCTCTGACCCAGTCATCTGGTCATTACAATTTGGCCTTTGTCAAACTCACTGAAATCCACTGCCTTTCCCATCTGAAGAACAAGAATAACACTGATTAACAGAGCTCAGTATCAGGTGTTATTTATACAGTTTCATGACCATCACATGTGCCTGTAAATTGTTATTAACAATCTCACCATTTGGGCAACAGCCAATAAATAGGTTTTGATTTTTCCAGCAGTTTTGCTCTTACTGTACTGTGCACTTGTCTGGTTGAAACTGAACTACGGATACCATGTGTATGATTCTGCTTGGTCAGTCCAGAGTATTTACATTGAGATGGACAAGCATCTTTATCTATTCATTATCAGCAGCTGTCCCTATGGCACATATCTAAATTGTGATCCATATTGAACTATTCTACTAGGGGCTATATTTTTAGTCCTAGGTGGGAACTGCTTTGCACAAATCACTTGGCTACCTTTCGTCCTTTTGATTTGCATGTCTGAGCTACCTCGAGGATTTTAACTTCAGTCTCAATAGTGTTGCCCAGTCAACAGCTGAGCCACTTCCACTATGGATCAGTTTCTTCTTCCTGCATTTTTTCCCTTTTCAGGACAAGGATGGCCTTTACTTCTGACTGCATGTACCAGCAACTGTTTGCTAGATATCATGCTGTGCATTCAGAGTTCTTGCCTGTCTTGAAAGATGGCTGGAAGTCCGGCATATCTGTAGGATTGGCCATGGTCTACTGCGATATTATCATTGCAAATCAGATCCCACTGCAGCATTACACTTTCACTGCAGAGTTGTGTGCTATCAGTCTTGTCGTAGACCACATAGTGACTAAGCATGATCATCAGTGTGTGCTTTACACCGATTTGCTTAGCTCGCTATAAGCTTTGATTTTGGTGATGCTTCCACCTCACTGCTGTTCTTTCCAAGATCTGCCAGACACTCCATCATCTGGCAGCCACAACAACTATTCTTGTTTTGTGAGTTCGTTGGGTGTCCGGTCACATCAGCATCAGGGGGCAATGACCTGGCAGATGCCACTCATAAATTTGCCATGCTCCTGTTCAGCTCTCCATTGTTGATTTCATACTTGGGCTTCTGGAAGTATTTTTACACTGAGCTCTGAGTACAGTGGCAACAATCATGGAACCGCTTGTGAAAAGCTATTTGAGATCAAGCCTTTTGTCAATCTGTGGCAGTTATGTTTCTGCAGGAATTGCAAGAAAGAAATTGTACTTACTTATATGGCTCTGAGCTTGATTATGGATCCTGATTTTGCTGCACTGGTTGGCTTCTGTGGAGGGAAAATCTTCCACTGTGTTTTCTGTTTGTTTGTGGGTTGACAGCCCCAAGTGAATAGATTCACAGGATATGTTTATCAGCTGGTGGATAATCATGAGCAGAGGTCATCGCAGGCACCTGAACTCTTTGCTTCTATTGGCATCGTCAAATTCTACATTGGAGGAAGTCTTCCAGTATAGATGGCTTCAGCCTTTAGTGGTGGGGAATGGGTCTTTGCCCCATGTCTGCGATTAGGGGGCTGTTTGATATTGTCGGCATTCCTTCTCTCAATAAACATAGTTTCTTTAAACATCGTACTAACCATTTTCTCTCCATAGGTAGTTGGAATGTGAGGACTCTGCACAGAGCTTTTTCTCTTGATGTCCTCACACAAGAATTCCACAATTATAATTTAGATATTCTCGTCTTGCAAGAGACCAGATGGACAGATAAAGGTCAGATTCTTAAAAATTATCTTTAATTTTCTTTTCAGGGAGGGAAGACAATAAATATCACCAAGGTGTTGGTCTGCTTCTCAGCAGACATGCTAGTAATGCTCTTCTAGGATATGAGTGCATTAGTGAAAGGTTTCTTACAGCAAAATTTCAGACAAGCGTTAAAGACTTGAATATTATCTGCTGTTATGCCCCCACTGAGGATGCCGATGAGGATGAGAAGGATAGGTTTTATGGACAACTTTAAGATATTTTGAATTCTGTCAAGAAAGGAGATATTACCCTTGTTCTTGGTGACTTCAATGCCAAAGTTGGTACTGACTCTGACCTTTGGGGAGGAGTAATAGGCCCTTTTGGTATTGGTAGCTGCAATGGGCAACATCTCCTACAGGTAAGTAAACTCAATGGATTCAGAATAACTAACACTTATTACAAACACCGCGGCATACATAAGTACACATTGGTTTCACCTGATGGGCTGCATAAGAATATGATTGATTTTATGTTAATTAACAGCAAATGGGCTAGTTCAGTTAGGAATACCAGGTCATATAGGGTACCTGAAATTGGATCTGACCATTACCTTGTTAAAAGTGTCTTACAACTTAAACTTAAAAAGTGTTTTGCTAGGGTTAAAAAATTTACTTTTACTACTGAAGCTCTGAAAGACCCAGTTATAACCAAAGTTTACCATGATAGGTTACTTAGTCATTATGACAGACATGGTATGCTTGCTACTGAAGTTGAGGAAGAATGGGATCATTTTAAACAGGCTTTTTTGGACACTAACAGTACTCTTTTAGGAAAAAAGGAGCAGAAGAGGCAGAATTATGTGAGTGATAAGGCACTTGAGCTTATTTCAGAAAGAAAGAACTGCAGGAATGTCCTTAATACCCTACTAGTCCTAATAGAAAACATTACAGATAGAGCAATAAACTTGTAAAATATCAGTTAGCTGCTGATAAGAATCTTTGGCTTGATGGTTTGGCTGACAAAGCCGAGGAAGCAGTTAGACAGCACAACAGCAGAGAGCTGTACCAGATAATTAATGTTTTGTGTGGTAGAAAGCGAACAGGTATACAGGGATTGAAGGATAAACAAGGTAAAGTTATAGAAAGTGAGGATTCTGTCATGGCTAGGTGGGCTTAGCATTTCAGTGATGTTCTAAACAATGTGGTTAGTTCTACTCCCATTGTTTGCAATGATGATGGATGCATTGGTGGCTTTAATGTTAGCCCTATAACACAATCTGAAGTTATTTTGGCTATTTCTAAACTTAAACTTCATAAATCCCCCAGGGGTAGATGAAATTACTATGGAAATGCTTAGAGCTGGAAATGTTTCGGTGACCACTTGGATGACTGAAATCCTGAATATCTTTTATGATAAAGGCATGGTTCCTAAGAATTTTACCAGAGCTATTGTTATCCCTATTTTCAAAAAATGTGATTGCAGTTCTTGTGATAACTATAGGGGTATCAGCCTATTCTCTGTTCCAGGTAAAGTTCTTTCTATGATTGTGCTTAATAGAATTAAGAATCTGGTTGACAGTCAATTGCGTGATGAGCAATGTGGATTAAGAAGTTGTAGGGGATGTGTGGATCAGATATTTTTACTTAGGCAGATTCTTGAGAAATGTTTAGAGTTTCAGAAACCTTTGGTTGCTAGCTTTGTTGATTTCAAAATGGCTTTCGACTGTGTTGATCGTCATAATTTGTGGTTGATTGTGAGATCATATTGTATACCTGACAAGTTGGTTAATATAATGAAAGCTCTCTATAATAACACTGAGTCGTGTGTGAGAGTTGGTAAGGCTTGTAGCAATTGGTTTAGCATTACTTCTGGTGTTTCACGAGGGTGCATTTTGTCTCCTTTTCTCTATAGCTTGGTTATTGATTATGTTATGCGAAATTCACTTCAAGGGAAAGATTTTGGCCTTAAATGGATTGGAGATACGAAAATTTCTGGTTAAGATTATGCTGATGATTTAGCCCTTTTGGCAAATGATGTTGATGAGATGAACTCTTTCATTCGAGCTGTTGATGAAACTGGTAGAGTAGGTTTGGTTATAAGCAGAGAGAAAACTAAAGTGATGAAAATTGGTCAGGCAGGCTGTGATTCAGTTAATCTGAATGGTTGCAGTCTTCAGCAGGTGTCACAGTTTAATTATGTTGGGAGCTATGTAACAGATAATGGTGATGTGCAGCATGAGATTAACTGACGAATAGGGATTGCTGCCTGGACTTTTAAGATTTCTATGGAGAGTGTGGAGAAATAGGCGTATACACCTAAAGACTAAAATTAGACTGTATAATAGTTTGGTTCTTTCTAGGGTTAGTTATGGTAGTGAAACTTGGACACTTTGTAAACAAGATAACAGGAAACTAGATGCTTTTAATTCCAGATGCTTACGCAGTATCTTGGGCATTAGATGGTTCAACTTTGTAACTAATGATGAGGTTAGGCAAAGGAGTTTGCAACCTCCTTTAAGCAGCATATTGTGCAGAGAGTGACTCTGTTGGTTTGGCCATGTTGCCCGTATGAATAATAATAGATTGGCGAATAGGGTTATGAACAGTGTACCTAAAGGTCTCAGGAAGAAGGGGAGACCTAGGATGTGGTGGGCAGATAATGTCAAACAGGACCTTGTTAGAATTGGTGTGCAGTGGCCAGATGCAGTAGATGTTGCTCATGATAGACTTGCTTGGAGAACTAAATTGTACGGTCTGGTTGGACCTCCGTAGCCCATGGCTGTTTGAGGATGATGATGATGGCTCTACTTAGATCATTCTTTTATTACTCATTCTTTTCTTTTACAGGTGGATCATGAACTTAAGTGCAAGTTTTGCGACAGCATTTTAATTCTAAAACATACACCAAAGAGCCAAAACATTATGACCACCTGCCTAATATGATGTTGGTCCTCCACATGCTGCCAAAACAGCTCTTACCTGGTGAGGTATGGACACTACAAGATTTTTTTTACTTTGGATTTTTTCCAACACGTTAGCAGCAGATCCTTTAACTCTTGTAAGTTATGTGGTTGAGTCACTGCAGATCGAATATGCTGTTCCAACACAAACCACAGTTGCTCGATTGGATTGATGTCTGGGGAATTGATGGAGGCCAAGGATGGATTGGAGGCCAAAGCAATATCTGGAAGTCTTCCTCATGTTTCACGAACCATTCTCGAACAATCCAGGAAGTGAAGCATGGCGCATTATCCTGCTGAAATAAGACATTACTAGAGGGATATACCATTGCCATGAAAGGATGTACCTGGTTAGCAATAATGTGTAGGCAGGTGGTAGAAGTCATAGTTTCCTGCACATGAATGATGGGACCCAGCAGACATTGCTCAAAGCATTACACTTCTTCTACTGGCTTGTTTTCATCCCATGGTGCATCCTGTGCAAAACATATATATAAATATATATATATATCAAATATGGTGCATCCTGTGCATGGTAAATGAAGCACACATACCTGGCCGTCCATATGGTGCAACAGAAAACGAGATTCATCTGACCAGGCGACCTTCTTCCAATCATTCAAGGTCCAGTTTTGATGCTTGCAGGCCCATTGTAAGCAATTTCGATGGTGAACCAAGGTTAGCATGGGCACTTGGAGCAGCCTGCGGTTACGCAGCTCCATTTTCAACAGGGTTCGATGTACTGTGTGTTGTGACACATTACTCCCATCACCAGCATTCAAATTATGGTCTAGTTGCACCAGAGTATCCCTTCTGTTGTCTCGTACCATGCTGAATAGCCTTCGCTCACCTCTAGCATAGATGAGTCGTAATTGACCCACACCTTGCCAGCTGTTCGTGGTTTTTTCCCTTCTCGGACCACTTTTTGAAGGTACTAACCACGGCTGACTGTGAACACCCCACAAGCCTTGCTGTTTTGGAAATGCTCTGACCCAGTCGTCTGTTCATTACAATTTGATCTTTGTCAAACTCAATTAAATCCACTGCCTTTCCCATCTGAAGAACAAGAATAACACTGATTAACTGAGCTCAGTATCAGGTGTTATTTATACCATTTCATGACCTTCACACATGCCATCATTTACCTGCAGTTGTTTTGATTTGCATAAAGAACCACTGGTCATAATGTTTTGGCTCTTTGGTGTACAATACTTTGAGGAGAGATTAAAATTCTCTTTGCAGAATTAAAAAGCAGGCATTTTTTGGAAATATTAGTGCTATGTTATTAACATGTAAGGATTCTAGATCTTTCTGGTCTTTTGTTAGTGTAGGAGAAAGTCCTTTTTAATATTAATTTTCCACTTGAGACATGTTATGACTTATCATATTTTTGCCAATTTGCCTGAAGTCATAAATCTGTGCCATCTTGATTGGCTGTTTTTTGATGGATTTTTTTTTTGTTCTATTGACAAGATTCATGACTCTGTTTCAGATGCAACTATTTCAATTGATGAAAATAAAAATGGCAATTAATAAATTGATTCTGGAAAATCACCTGGAGTGGATTTATTTAGACCTGATTTTTTAAAATGTTTATCTATGGTTTCTCAAACTTATACCCTGTGTTTAATAATATACTTAGAACTGCTGTCTATCCTGCTAGCTGGATTGAAATTTTGATTTTACGTCTTTACAAAAGGTACCCTCTGTTACCTACTAATTACAGGTAAAATCAAAACTTCTTGAAATGCATCTGCAGAACAAAAACCATTGCACTTACCTCAACAAAATTTCCATTGCCCTTCAAAGTACTCCCCTCTAGCATCTATGTGAAGTCATAGATGTCTACACCAATTCTAGAATGCTTGGTGATACTCTTGTTGGGATACTCTTGTTTCTCTCTGAATGAATAAATTTTGCAAAATCTTCCACCCTTGTAAAAGGCTTCCCAGCAAGTGCATTTTTAATTTTTTGGAAACAAAGAAAAATCGAATGGCACAAGATCAATTGAATATGCAGGATGGGGTAGCTGTTTGATTTTTTCCTGCTTCAGATTTGCTGTAACTTGCTGGGTTTTGTGAGCACTGTGATAAATTTTGTGTTCCCCTGTGATAAAGTGTCAATGCTTTCATTGTATGCCAACTGCAGATGATGCATATGAAACTGGTTCAAGTTTAAATGGTTTATTTTACAGAGCTTTTAGAATATGCCACACCAATTACCATGCCATACCAAATGCCACCATCCACCACATGTGTAAAGGAGAGATTAAAATTCTCTTTGCAGAATTAAAAAGCAAGCATTTTTTGGAAAGATTAGTGCTATGTTATTAACATGTAAGGATTCTAGATCTTTCTGGTCTTTTGTTAGTTTAGGAGAAAGTCCTTTTTAATTAAAAATGTTAAATAACACACTGGTAATTTTACAGTTTAAATAAAGAAATATATTGTGATAGTCTAGGAAAGAATGCTGGTTATCCAGTCAGTTTCATAAAAAACACCCATTATATTGCAGTTCATAAAACCAATCATTAAATCTGTATTAAGAAAACTGAGAATATTTATAAATATGCTACTTCTATCATGTACTTTCCTGCTGTAAATGAGTCAGGGGTGGCTCAGTTGGTAGTGTGCCAGGCTCATAATCTGCAGTTTCCAAGTTTGAGTCCCAGCTGTGTCATCATTGAGATTTATCTGTAAAACTCCCTGCCCTGCCCACAGTCAGTAGGGGACACTGATGGGTTTCGAAAGGCTGCCATCCGTCGGATAATACATTAAGCCATGGCCTCATGTACGGGAGAGTCATACCCTGAGCACATTAAAGAACACACTGGATGGCCTTGATGGGAGGCTACCATCTGTCTCCCAACAGTTGTCCAGTGGGTCCCTTCTTCCAACCTTCTCTGAGTGTTCAGGGCCATTTAGCCCATTGTGTGCAAAAAAAGTGCCACTCAGAGGTAAAATAAACCAAACCAAATCCTGCTGTAAATAATACTATTAAATATATCATGAAAACCTACATCTACAGAGTACCCATCAAATCTTCTGTAAATTTGGCATGATCAATTCTAAAAGACAGAAATATCACAGTATGGTCTTGAGGCATTGCACTGTGCAGGAGAACACTGTCGATGTCATTAGTGACAATCAGGAGCACTTTCAAGTTGCATTCTTGCGCATTTTTTTTAGACTTGGAGACCCTGGATGGTGGCATTTCAGTTTCGGCTTGTATGCCTGTGCACATTTTGTTGATGGCAATGACATAACTGCAACACCCTCATTGTGATACCATTCTAGATGGAGATTTGAAACAGTGAACTTGTGATACTTTTTTTACCTCCATGAGATGATGTGGGACCCACAATGCTGCAATTTTTCGCATGCCCAGGATGTTCTTAAGCTGAATGGTGGAATTATGGAGTCCATGTCTGTCAACATTCAACAGTGACTCTACAGGCTGAATCTTTTCCTGCAGGATTGGGGGATGCCCTGCATGATAAGCATCATCAGCATTGTCCCAATCCTGGCAAAAGTACTGTACCCATTGTGCAACTGTGTGATAGGGTGTGTTACATCTCCACATGCTTTCATATGTCCACACCAACAGTCCCTTGTATTATGGCCAAGTGCTACCTTGATTTTGATGCAACTGCATTGTTCCAGCTTTGTGAACATATCGGGCACTCTGGCAGGAGTCTGATATTGGTGTTACTTCATTTTGTCAACTCTCCTACTGTGACACTGCTTGAATGATGGCTTACTTTCAAATAGGTTCTGTTTGGGGCACAAGTTTGCAAATGAGTGCATTGGGATTTCTTCCCACATTTCATGGCAGGGTTGCCATTTCTTTTCTAACAGCTCTTGTACATTTGAAATCTAGATACTCTTTTTATTTGTGCATGTTATATTTTGTGCTACATCTTTTATTTTTCTATGATGTGATTATAATCTATCAAGTTCTTGTAATGTAGACACTTCTGACATCACATTTCAGCAATTTCTAACCTTATTGTCAAGTGTTTGTACATCAAGTGTATATTAATCATCGATCTACTTTTTAGAACTGTAAATGCATTAAATTGGAACTTTGCCAAATATATTCTCTTGTTTTTATCTCTTTGACTTGATCATCACACATATACCAACAAGAACATTAATATACATTGTGTATGATTTTATCAGTGTTTTATGGTGCTTTATTATTACCTGTTTATCGATATATATTCATCATGCATTGAGTAATAATCAATATATTGCATAAATTGCACCAAATGCTCAAATTTATTACTTTGCATAAGTGCTTGTAATTGTTTTAAATTTTCATTCAAGTCATAATTTCGATTGAGTAAGATTGGTAGCTCTAAACAGGTTAAAGAAGTATAGTAGACCACTAGAAAGTTGAAAAACATCTAAATAAGTTTGATTTATTCACTAGGAAATAGTTGGACACATTATGCAGTTGTTTTAGCAAGTATGTTGCAGTTACAATCATCAGTTAATGCAATACATTTAAGAAATTGTATACATCTTATAAAATTCTTCATAAGGCATAGATCTGTAATGTTACCAAGTAGGTCTTCAAAAATGTTATTACAAGGCACTTTAATTTTCCTGTTTAGATTCAGTAATGTTATGGTGTCATTCAACCATTGCAAAACATTTCAGATATAGTATGCAAAGCCCATAAAGTTGATACTACATCCTTCAGTGTTCAGCTAAAAATTATCTTTGAAGTTGTCAGTTTTATATCTTGTAACGTTCCAAAGTATGTTATTATTAATATTGCCAGATAACAATTTGGGTGCCGGGCAATTAATCTTGCCAAAAAATAAGTAAGGGTTCCTTATTTAAATGAGCATAAGATAAGGAAGAAATTAAATTAATAATTGCCCAAAAATAAATGTTAAATCAATGTAATTAAACAAACTCTGCTCAGGAGAAAAAAAATCGAAATGATACAATTTCGTAAAATTAAAGAAGCTTATTGATTATTGACTCACCAACATAAAGCTTCTATAAAATGACTCCTCAAAATCATTCATCAACACAATTCTCAAAACTAAATGTATCCACCTCCAATTACAACTCTTCATGTTCTGTTGTCTGGTTAAGGAATGTAAAACTGAATGGTGAACCAACACAACCTTATTGAATTGCACTAAGGAGGAAATGAATGTGTGACATGTCAAACTGGGAAGTGTGCATGTTAACACAACTGCATCATTTGTCAAACTTTGCTTGAACAGAAAAACCAAACCTTTTTTTCAGTTTGAGCGGTCTCTTTGGCTTTCTAATTGACACTTTTTTAGAATAATATAGAGGAAAAATTGTCATTAGCCTGGTGGGATTTGAACCCACGACCTCCTGATAACATGTCAGGTGCTCTGGCAGCTGAGAGGGGCGGGGGTGGCTCAGTCGGTAGCGCTCCAGGCTCGTAATCTGTAGTTCCCAGGTTCGAGTCCCAGCTGGGTCAGTGTTGAGATTTATCTCTGCAAAATTCCCTGCCCTGCCCACGGTCAGTAGGGAACACCAATGGGCTTGGAAAGGCCGCCGTCCGTCGGATGGGACGTTAAGCCGTGGCCCTGTGTGCGGGAGAGCCATACCCTGTGCACGTTAAAGAACACGCTGGATGGCCTTGACGGGAGGCTATCATCTGTCTCCCAACAGCTGTTCCAGTGGGTCCCCTCCCCCAACCTTCTCTGAGCCTTTGGGGTCCATGTGACCTGGCCATTTAGCCCATGGTGTGCAAAAAAGTGCTGCTCAGAGGTGAAACAACCCAACCCAACCCTGGCAGCTGAGCTACCAGTTGCCAAACAATCATCCTCTATTAGTGGCTTTAAGCATTATAACATAGAATAGTCATTGGAAATGTAGTTGACTGTAAATCCCCAAAATGATAAATATAACGTAAATTAAACAAAACTGGTTAAGGTAAAGCAAAAGTGAATGATGGGGCATCACACCAGCCGCCGAACAATCATCTTCTAATAGTGGCTTTAAGCATTATACCATAAAATAGTCATTGGAAATTGAAGACTCTGGTCCAAATGGCACTTTCCAGTTTAGTGCACATGGTCAACCCACATCAAGCATCAAACGGCATAGTATTTTTATTTTTTAAGCCAACACACCGAGAATTTTTTAAGCCAACACGCTTAATTCTCAGAGTGCTGGTGTAAAAAATAATAATACCATGCTGTTTGACGCTTGATGTAGGCTGCCCATGTGCACTAAACTGGAAGGGGTCATCTGGACCAGAGTCTTTAATTTCCAATGACTATTTTATGGTATAATGCTTAAAAGCCATTATTAGAAAATGATTGTTCGGCGGCTGGTGTGATGCCCCATCATTCACTTTTGCTTTACCTTAACCAGTTTTGTTTAATTTACGTTATATTTATCATTTTAGGGATTGTTATTTCCTTTTTGGCATCACGGTGCTCATTTCCAATAGTTGGGAGTTGCACATGCGCAACTCTGATCTTCCGACTGTCACCGCTAAAACGCGTGTTTAAACGCTAGGACACGCCCCCTCTTGCGTCATAGCTTGTGTCGTTCATTACTTTATGTTAATGTCTTTCCCGGCGTGCAGTCCGGCTCTTGTCTTTTAAACCGGTGACCTGCGAGTCACAGAAGAGAGTGAGTGTGGAGAGTGAGTGCAGAGGCACTCAGTGAGTGTAGGCATAGAGTGCAGAGGCACTGAGTTTGATGTATCTTCTTCATTGATGTCTTGGTGAGTTAAACTATTTTGGAAATAAATCTGTTTGTTATTTTAAAACTTTTGAGTCTGTACAATTTTTTCTCTTGAGCAACGCGAATTTAGATTTATAGCATCTAGACTTTTTGACAATATACTAGGTGTATGTCTGAGAAATTCTATTTTTGTGACACTTTTTTGTCTGTTATTCTATAATGAGTTTGCATTCACATGCCTTGAAATATCTTTTACCTATCCAGATACATGCTACAGTGATATCTATGACGTCTATTATCTTTCTGAACCAAAATCATTTTTTACACAACACCATTTGTACGTAAATTTCATTAAGACTAGACTTTTGGTCTACCTGCATATGCTGCACATGTCAAAGCAAGGCCCCAAAATTTGAACTGCACTCTGGATCTTGATGTATAATTCCAATTTGAGATTTTACTGCCATTTTATATAAATGTTTTCAGATTAATGTAGTATTGTAATACATAATTTCAAAAGAAAGATTTATGGTGTACTTCCTTGACATGCCACTGCTGATGAAAATATACCGTAAAAAGAAATCCTTTCCAAAGGAATATTTTCTGATATCTTTACAAAGCATTATAACATTTCTGTGTTTTGTTTTCAGTTGATAATATTATTAATATTTATTGGTGCATTATAAATTATATTTTTACGTAACTTTTAAGATTATAACTAAATGATGTGAGAATTATCTTCTTAAGACTAGCAGATTGCAATTTGGTAATTTTTCTGTTGTTATACAAGTTATACCAATTATTGTGTTTTTAAACCCATTTTATAATTGTATAAAAGTAAAGCATGTCATCAATTTGCTTATTTTTCCCAAGTCATTTAATTTGATTTTCCTTTTACAGGAAAGATCACCCATTGAAATTAATATGCAACATGTAGGTAATATTGAAACTTTGGGTATTCTGCTTTCAAATCAGGTAAATTAAAATTAAACTTCAGTTTCTATTTTATGTGTTTTTACACAGAAAAAGGGAATGTTAAATTGCAATTGTGCAATATATGTATTGAAAGTAATGTTTCATGTATTATTTATATACAGAAGAGACTTTGTAACTCTGCATCCCAAAGAAAACAAGCAGATGCAAGGTCAAGGAGTTAAGAAGATCTCACTTTACGTAAAAAGAATATATATATAAATAAATAGAGAAAAAAAATTTTGCCATCCCTAAACAATGATGTTGTATGTATTTTTATGTATTTGTATGCTGTCATGTACAGTTCATATATCATTATTGTGAAGATGAAATAGTTATATCATGTTTCTATGTTGGAGTATGTTGCATGTTTAATGGCAGTATTTTTTTTTTGTGGTTCAATATATTGGCATTAGGAAATTATTTCAGTAAGATTTTCTAAGCTGCAGGTAAAGTAGATATTTCATCATTGCAACAGAAATGTTTAGCAATAGTTAAACTGAATAACAGAAATTAGTATTACATTATTAGATAATGCAGTTGCTGGTATCTTCTTTTTGATGTTATACTTGTGTTCATTAATTCTTTCTTGTAAACTTCCTGAAATCATACTGTAATGTTCCAAAAGTATGTTAAATTTCTTCAATTTTTGACTTTTGACTGATCTAAATTATACTAAATTTCTGGATAGCATTGGGGGTCAGGCAATATTAACTTGCCAAATAAAGTTAAAATAAAGGTTCGCTAAGTATATAAGCATTACTTAATTAATATGAAAAGGAAAAAAAAAGATTGTCAAATTATTAAAGTTTAAATCTAATCAAAATCAATTATCCTGCTCAAGAGAAAAAAATATAAAATTTAAAATATTTCATAAAACAAAGTTTATTTCCAAAAAACCAAGATTCACCAAATAAATGTCTATACAAAATAGTTTGAGCAACTGAAAGCTCTCATTCTCCCAACTACTAGCTTTCTCAGAGCTCCATGACCAAACATCACTTACAATACATGCAGTGTGCAACTGACGTGTGTGTTGCACATTGGGAAATGCACTTGCATAATTTTATGATCACACACTTGTGCTAGCTATGACGCAAGAGGGAGCATGTCCTTACTTGTGCATTAGCTGCTGTCAATCAAAAGTTGGGGTTGCACTTGTGCAACTCCTTTAATGGACTTGGGTGAGGAAAAGTGATAATCCAACTGAAGAGTAATTGAAAAAAGGCTGAAAAAAGTGATAACCCCCAAAATAATAAATGTAATGTAAATAAAGTAAAAGTGAATGGGTGGACCATCACGATACCTATATATCCAAATGGTAAGTCATTATTGGTCAAGGAATTATTTTGCTGTTTTAAACTAATTATATATATTTTCCTCATCAGAATTTCGATATCCCTGTCTTTTAAAATAGACATACTATTTTTTTTTTAATTTGATAGGTACCTTATAATTGTAGGTTTTTTTTATTTTATTTTTAATTGTGTTGCTGGAAGATATGTAATAAAGGTGGTATATAGATTTTTCCAATTACATTGGAATGCATTTTTTTTATGAAATTGATGGAATAACCAGCATTCTAGCCCAAAGAATATGCTATATTGATTTCATTATTTTGGGTGGTAGTTATTCCTACAGATTCTATATGCTCTGTACAGGGCCAGATCTGGGGGAGGGGGCCCCCCTATCAGAATGCT
The DNA here is from genome assembly GCA_038380435.1 of Ryuthela nishihirai. Lineage (NCBI taxonomy): Eukaryota > Metazoa > Arthropoda > Arachnida > Araneae > Heptathelidae > Ryuthela > Ryuthela nishihirai. The sequence continues at coordinate 62,535,034 of JAWZYU010000019.1, read as the reverse complement.
AGTAAGGGTAATAGAGGCAAATAATTATTTGACTGAGCCAAGCTTTACAATAGGCCTTCAGAAATGACATGGTTCCATGCCTTCATCAGAGCTTCTATCAATTTCATCTTTGTTGTTGGTCACTGTGTATCAACCATGTCACTTTGTTTGAACCACAGATTCTTCTTGATTGAATATAAATTTGGTGATTGTCCAAGGCATTATTTTATGTTATTATTCACAGCCATTCTGTTTGATGAAAAGGAGCATTATTATCATGGAATTTAAAACAGCCTCTAGTATCTTGGTAAATACTAATTGCTGATGGTAATATCTTCCTCTACAATACATATATAAATGAAAGTATAAACAGTTCTGTAAATTGCCTCAAGTTGTCCTATTCTTCGGGAACTCATGCATCTGCTCACCACGACTTCTGTTGGATGATTCACAGTTGGAAGACCTCCACTGGCTCACAGACAGCAAAACCTTCCAAGTCCAAGAAGCCCCTGCCGGCGCCCCAAAAGAATTATAACACCTCCTTGTTCGGCAGTCTCTGATCCGTGTCACTCAGATGACTCTGAGGACATGGACATAGACAACCCTATTTTTACCAAAACGTCACTGCCAATGGTTAAAATAAATTGTAAGTTGTCTGCCAATTCTTCCAAGACCTGAGATGGCCACACTCCTACAATGGAACTGTCATGGGTTCCAGAGAAATATTGACATCAAGGTCCTGAGGGCACACGAACCCATCTGCATGTGCCTACAGGAGACATTCTTGCAGACAGCCAATGATCCCACTATCTGGCACTTCTCTCTCATTTGCCGGGACAGGGATGGAGATGGTCCAGCTCGCAGGTGTGTCGCCATCCTATTGAGCAACCATTTCCCATTCCAGGTGATTCCCCTCACCAACTTAGAGGCACTTGCCATCTGCTTCTTTGTGGAATTTTTGTTGACTGTCTGTTCTGTCTATCTACCACCTGGAAGCATCGTCTTCTGGGATGACCTTGATGACCTTGTCTCGCAGCTGCTGTCCCCCTTCCTCATCACGGAGGACTTAAATGAACACAGTCCACTCTGGGGCAGTGCTGACACCAACGGGAGGGGCGGGGTCCTGGAGCAGTGGCTCCTGAATCCTTCGCTCTCCCTGTTGCACACCAGTGACAGCACATACTTCCACTCCCCAACCTGTACATTCACTGTCATTCATCTCATCATCTTCTCCTCCTTGATCCTTCCACCCTTTACATGGGAGGTTGAGGACAATCTATATAGAAGCGATCACCTCCCCATGCTGTGCACCATCTCCCATGGGGGCCTTGCAGCCCTTCAAGTGTATCCCGGTGGAAGTTTGATTGGGCTGACTGGAGTGGCTTCGAGTTCTTGTCTGAGCTCGATGAGCACTCTGTCAGCCAGGAGCCAATTAATGTTGCAGTGGCGGAAATGAATGTCCATGCAGCTGCCTCTATTATTCCTCAGACCTCGAATTAGTTTCCATGGTTCCCAAAACCATGGTGGAATCCCGACTGCACTGTAGCTCGTAAGACTCAGAACTCAGAACAAGGCTTGAGGTGTGTTTCGGAGATATCCGACATCCCCCAATCTTGAAGCATTCAAACGTGCCAGGGTGAAAGCCCGTTTCATCCAGTGCCAGAGCCAGAAGGAATCGTGGATCAAATATACGTCTTCTATCACCTGCACGACCAGTTCTAAGGTCGTGTGGGATAAGGTCCCGAAGATGGGTGAGAAGTACAGGTCCCACTCATTATTGATCCTGGTGCACAATGGACAGGCAATTGCTGATCCTTGAGCAATTGCCGACACTCTGGGGGAGTCATTCTCCTCCATCTCTTCTTTATCCTCTTACTCCGAGTTTCTGCTCCAAAAGAGCAAGGCTGAATGCTCTCCGCTATCTTTCCATTTGAATGGCCTGGAGTCTTACAACAAGACATTCACAATGGAGGAACTTCACCTTGCGCTACACACTTCTTGTGCATCTGCTGTTGGGCCAGACAATGTCCATTATGCAGTGGTCCAACATATCTCACAATCTAGTAAGGATCGGCTGCTCCGACTCTTCAACTGCATTTTCATTGATGAGCAGTTTCCAGACTACTGACAGGAGACTATCGTCTTGGCCTTCCCTAACCCAGACAAAGATCCCAAGATTCCTCCAAATTATCATCCAATTGCATTGACGAGTTGTGTCTGCAAGGTTTTGGAAAGAATGGTAAATACCAGGCTGACCTGGTATTTGGAACATTACGGCCTTCTTTCCAACACCCAGTGTGGCTTTTGCAGGCACAGGTCTACTTTAGACCACCTGATCTGCCTCGAATCGGCGATCAGAAATTCCTTTTTATGTCGAGAGCATCTGGTGTCCATTTTCTTCAACATCGAAAAAGCATATGACACGGCATGGAGATTCGGCATTCTTTGTGATCCCCATAGCTTTGGATTGCGAGGTCACATGGCGATCTTCATCGCCAGTGTTTTATCTTCTCGTAATTTTCGAGTTTGTGTCATCAACACTCTGTCATGGCCTTTCCCCCAAGAACAGAGGATGCCACAAGGCTGCATCCTGAGTGTTATGCTTTTTGCTGTCAAGGCAAATTCCATTACACAGCAACTTCCTCCGACTGTAGGCAATTCCCTCTATGTTGATGACTTTAGCATCTTTTGCTTGTCATCCAGCATGAGGGTCATTGAACGACAACTGCAAACTGCCCTGAACAATCTCTCGGTTTGGGCGATGGCTAATGGGTTTCGGTTCTCCCCATAGAAGACCGCTTGCGTGCACTTTTGTCATAAGCATAATCTTCATCTTGACCCTAAGCTGCGGCTCAGGGGTAACATCATTACAGTTGTGGTGGAGACCAAGTTTCTCCGTCTCATATTCGACCAGAAATTGACCTTTTTGCCTCATATTTGACATCTCAGGCCCAAGTGCATGTGGGCATTGAACATCCTCGAGATTCTCTCCTCCCTTTTTTGAGGGGTGGATCAACGTTCTTTGCTCCACCTCTATCGTGCACTTGTCCAGTCAAAACTGGACTACGGAACCCACGTGTACGACTCTGCCCAGGATTCGGTGGTGAAGGTGCTGGACCCTCTACACCATTAGACCCTCTGTGTCTGCACGGGGGCATTTCGCATTTTACCAGTCCAGAGTCTTTACTTTGAGACCTACAAACCTTCATTATCTATTCACCGTCAGCAGTTGTCCCTGCAGTATACAGCAAAATTGCAATCCCTGCCAGGCCATCCCACTTGGGACTGCATTTTCAGTCCCCAGTGGGAAATGTTATACCAGAATCGGCCAACTGCCATTCGTCCTTGGTTTGCATGTCCAAGGTTACCTGCAAGATATTAACACCAGTATCGATAGCATCACATAGTTGACAGCTGAGCCACTTCCACCTTGGCTCGCTGTTTCCCCTTCCTGTGATTTCTCTCTTTTGCAGACGGGGAAGGCCTTTACACCCGACTGTGTGTATCAGCAACTCTTTGCCAGCCATCGTGCTGCGCACCCAGACTTCTTGCCTGTCTTCACGTATGGCTTGACATCCGGTACATCTGTAGGATCAGCCATGGTCTGCTATGATGTAATCATTGCAGACCAGAACACACAGCAGTGTTCCACCTTCATTGCAGAGTTGCATGCTATCAGCATTGCCTTGGACCACATAGCAGCTAAGCATCATCATTGGTGACCGCTTAGCTCACTACAGGCTTTGATCTCAGTGAGACATCAGTCTCACCCTGTTCACTCCAAGATCCGCCAGCAGCTCCACCATCTGGGAGCCACCACCACCATTCTCTTCTGTTGGGTGCCTGGGCACGTCAGGATCAGGAGCAATGACTTGGCAGATGCTGCTGCCAGGTCAGCCACGTCCCTATCTGACTCTCCGCTGTCGGTTCCATACTTGGACTTTCAGCAGCGTTTTTCCATTGAGCTCCGGGCACAGTCGCAGAGATTTTGGTCGGAACAGGTTGGCAACAAGCTTTTGGAGATCAAGTCTGTTATCAAATTGTGGCAGTCTTGTTTTCACAGGAATCGCAAGGAGGAAGGTGTACTTGCTCAGCTCTGCTTAGGTCATTCATTTATTACACATTCCTTTCTTCTTCGGACGGATGACAAACCTAAGTGCAAGTTTTGCGGCACCATTTTAACCATTAAGCATATTTTAATCTCTTGTTGAACTTTTAACCTTGAATGCTGCTTATATTTTACTTTCCATAATTTTACGGCTGAGCCTCTTACACTCGGCCATCTTTTATCTGATGACTCTTTTTTACCATCTGTCCTTGCCTTTTTATGTTTTACAGGTTATTTTAGCAGACTGATTTTATGGCTTTATCCTTTTTACTTTGATCATCCTGGGTCTTTTACACCCAGGTTCATTTTATCTTTTTCTATTTTTGTCTTTATTGCTTTACACTTTTACTGTTTTTGTGTTTATTTTAACTTTGGTTGCGGGTCTAACATCTTTTAGCTCTTTTTTTGTCTATGTTTGGCGCAATATAGCCCTTGTCATTCTTGCGCCATAAAACCCTAAACAACCTACCAACCAACCAATCAGATGTCCTTCAATGGGTACTGGCAGCTTAATGTGTGGCAGGAAAACATTCCCCACACCATCACACTGCCACCATCAGCTAATACTGTTTTGACACCAGACAAGATGGCTCCATGGCCTCGTGGTGCTTGTACCAAATTCTGATCCTTCCATCAGATTGATGCAAAAGGAACCTTTATTCATCCAACCAGCTACCTTTTTGCAGTCCTCAATGGTCCAGTGTCAATGAGATGTGCTTTCATATTTTTTGCTGACAACATCAGCACTCAACATGGCCAAAGGCTATTGTAGCCCATTCACCACAAGGTCCAATACATGGTGTGTTTGGAGTTGATGTTCTGCATACCAATGTTTAATTCTGATGTGATTTGCCTGGTTGTGGCCCATCTATATGCTATCACAATTCTTGCCAGTCTTCTTTGACCCCTCTGATCCACAAGCTGTTTTCATCCATAGGATCACTGGTAGTTTTTTGCTTTTTGTACCGTTCTCAGTAAACCCTTGAAACAGTTATGCATAAAAACCTAGTAGGTTTAACCATTTGGGAGATGCTGAAATTGGCACAGCTGCACCAACTATCATGCCACATTCAAAGTCATTCAGGCCATTCGTTTTGCCCATTCTGAAGCCCAATCCAACTCTAACTGATGCTCGAAAAGCTGATTTGCCTGATTTATACCTCACACTGTGGTCACATGACATATTATGCTCAATGACAGAGAATTTTAAATTATTTTAAATTAATTTTTGAGCAAGAAGGTCTTTTTAATTGTATGTTATATTTGATTTTTACATTAAAAATGAATGTTTAATAAAGATTAATTAATAAATAGTTATAAAATATTCCCCCCATAAATTAGCATTTACGTTAGACTTGAAGTGCAGGATTGATGAGATCAAAACTGTCCAAAAAATAAATCGACCTTTTGGCTAGTTCCTGAAGTAATTCAACCTCTGATGAAACCTCTAATGATAATGCCTCTGATGAAAATGCTGTACCCTCAAAGTGGTGCTGGTGGAATAAAAAAATCAAAAGAATTCTGGTGGAATAAAAAAAAAATAACTTTGTTCTCCTTTTTATACAATGTTGGGTATTTTTTTACGTCTTCTCTTTAATGCTCACAACAAGAAAAGACAGTCTTCAACTCTTCAGCTGACACTTTTTGGGTGTCTTCTTCCTCTTTCTCATCACACTCCATAATTTTCCCTAACTCTTGCAGATCATCTGTTGTTAGCTCACTCCTATGAGTGCAATAAGGTCATCTTTGTCAATCTCCAGACTCATTGATTCATTAAGAGTGGCAATTTCATACGGTCAAAGCACCATCATCTTTAAAACTGTCAAGTTATGGATGATTAAAAGCCACATGTTTTTCCAGGCTGAATTTAAGCACCTGGTGGAAACATCAGTCCAAGAACTTATGATCAGCCTTACACAGTCCAGGATGTTGAACTTCAACCACCAGAAATCTTTGAGGGTGCAGCATTTTAATCAGAGGTCACAACAAATCAACTTGCAAACATTTTATTGAAATTTGCAATCACTTGCTGGTCCACTGGTTGAAGAAAAGGAGTGGTGTTGGGTGTAAAAAATTTGACTTCAACAAAGTCAAATTGTGCCTCCAGAGATTGGGCAAGATCTGAATTATGACCTGGTGGAGCCAGCAGGAGCTGTGCTTCACAGGAAGTTTATTTTTCTCAAGATAACTCTTCGCTGAAGGACAGAAAACTTCAAGCGCCCATTCACTGAAGGCATATCTTGTAACCCATGCCTTCTTGTTACTGTACCAAAACACTCCCGGCATGCTTTTGTTGTTGTTTTTTAAACACTGGGAGTGTTAGAGTGATACACCAGCAAAGGCTTCAGTTTAAAATTTCCACAGGCAATGGCACTCAAAGGAGAGTGGACCTCTCTCTTATACGCTTATGCCTAGGTAAACTAGTCTCATTCTTAGTGATGTACGTTCTCTTGGGCATTTGCTTCCTAAAGAGGTTGGTTTCATCAACATTAAATGTTTTCTGGGGATTCAATCCAAAGTGAATGCACAGTATTCCCTGTTAAGATAGACATCAAACATTAATTAATAGATTCTGAAAAAAATTCATCGCCGATATGGCAGGAATCGAACTTGCATCTCTCCAGATTCATGTCTGAGCGCACTACCATTGTACCATGCATTGGACAATGAAATATTTCAGAATAAGACCTTATAAATCTTCTTCACTGAGATGTGGCTGAGACAGTGTCATCTATACTCAAGGAGATGCAACTTTTTCAGTCGTTGCTATTGATTATCAGATGTTAATGAGAAGGTCGCTAACGCTAAAGCGTTAATATATAATTAAAAATCAATCCAAAGTGAATGCACAGTATTTCCTGTTAAGATAGACATCAAACAGAATCTGTTAATTAATGTTTGATGTCTATCTTAAGAGGGAATACTGTGCATTCACTTTGGATTGATTTTTAATTATATATTAACACTTTAGCGTTAGCAACCTTCTCATTAACATTCGATAATCAATAGCAACGACTGAAAAAGTTGCATCTCCTTGAGTATAGATGGCGCTATCTCAGTACGTCTCAGTGAATAAGATTTTTAAGGTTTTATTTTGAAAAATTTCATTGTCTGACGTGTGGTACAATGGTAGTGTGCTCTGGCAGGAATCTGGAGAGATGCGGGTTTGATTCCCGCCATGTCGGCGATGAAATTTTATCAGAATCTATTAATTAATGTTTGCTGGAGAAAATAACCCTCCTGACCAACAAACTCTTGGAATTCAATTTTAAAGACTTCAACTACTTCTTTATCAGTACTGGATGCCTCTCCAGGCCTTACAACATTTTTGATATTCGCCCTGTTTTTGAAGCATTCAAACCAGTTTCTGCTGGCTTAAAATCTTCAAAGATCACAGCACTGCCACTGGTTGATGGAGCTTTAAATTTCAGATTGTGATAGATATGCTTAGCACATTCACAGATATATTTTCTAGGCACTGTATCACTCTTCATCTACTTTTGTCCATATTAATAAAGGGCTTCCCATTTCCATAATGAAATATCTGCCCTTATGCACCAATGTGGAATCATAACTAACTAACTTTAACACTCTTTAGAATGCATTTTTGTTTAACCATTGTAGGACGATTTTATAACCACAATTAAGTTAATTATAAATCACAAAAATGCACTGTTTACACTGAACAATGGCATCAAACAGAAGATAAAAAAGAATAATAAATCCCATTATGTATTTCAAAACAAAGCGGGATGTTGTGCTGAACAATAACAAAGATGCTGAGTGGTTGAGAGCAATTGTATGAGAACGTTTTGCATGGTGATTGGCCAAGACCCTTGATATCGTTTCAGATACAGCTGGGAACCTATGCATTGTTCCCAGCTGTATCTGAAAGCCATTGGTTCCTGCAAATATCATTGGTCCTTGAATTGAAAGCTCTTATGGAAGGTAAATTGGTTCTTGAGAGTATTGGATGTCGATGTTAATGGAAGTCAAGACCCCACTGTAGTTAAATTTAGCACTTTTTGTTTCGAATGGAAACATGTGAAAATCCTATTTTGTTTGTGATCATGTATGTTTATAATAATAATGATGTGTGAATGGATATAAATATTATCTGTCAAAACTTGTGAATTAGCCATAAAATATACATCCATTGATATATAGTATGATTCAAAAGTCTGGAGTAGTATTTTAAGTCTTGAAACTAATGTCTGCAACTTGTATTAATATAATGCATTCTCATGATGTTTTCTCTCAAAAATTCAATCTCAGTTTGTTTGCTACTAGTGGTTGAAGATGATAAAACTAGTATGGAAAAACTTTCATAGCTGAATGCCTGATTATAGAAAGGCAGGGCATTTGAGAATTTGAAGTAAGCATGCAAATAGTATTGTAATTGCTAAATAATTAATACACAGTTGTATCAGAATAATATGACCACCTACCTAATAATGGGAATAACCACCTTTGGCCCAGATGACAGCGGTGAGATGGCATGGACATAATGAGGCCCTGGAAGGTTGCCAGGGGCACCACATGCCCATTCAGACTCCAACAGAGCACGGAGGTTCCGGAGATGACAGGTAATATAATGAATAACAAACCCAGATGCTCGCAATTCAGAGACTGCACTACATCTATCATGACAATGCCATGTTTACCACTATCCACCATCAGGGCTGAACAGTACTATAGAACAGTACCAAGCACTCGCCAAAACCTAACTATAATCTTCGTCCTGGGTTGCCACAAACAAGGATATTTAGAATCCAAGTTGATGCGGTGCCTGTGATGCCAGTTCCAGAGATGATGTGGTTGTGGGTCCGCATGCTGAACCTGTCAATCGAAATGGTCCCAAAAGTGTGCTCTATGGGATTGAGGTTGGGCGATTTTGCCAGCCAAAGGAAAATGGAGACATCGCTGTCGTGTTCCTGGAACCAGTCACGCACCACCTTAGCGACATGGCAGGGCGCATTGTCCTGTTGGTAGACAACATCACCACCAGGGTAAACATCCAACATGAAGGGATGCATGTGATCAGCGAGGATGGACAGGTAGCCATTGGTATTCAGGGACCCATCCAGTGGTACCAATGGTCGCAGGTCACACCAGGAAAACATCCCCCAGACATGCACACTGGCACCCCCGGCCTGTAGTTGACTGACAAGCATATCAGGGTGTTGGTTCTTGTTTATCTGATGCCGTATCCGCCACCACTCATCACTTCTGTGGAGTAGAAACCTCGATTCGTCGAAGGCAACCTTTTTCCACTCTTCCATTGTTCAATGATGGTAGATTCCATTGTCAATGATGAACTGCAGGCGTCGTTGTAATGAACCTTGGTTAACATGGGTACCTTTACGCAGCGTCGACTCCGGAGACCCATGCTTAACAGGGTTCGCTCTACTGTTATCAGTGACAAGTCCCTGGGTTCATCAGCATTCATTTGAGTGGTGAATTGCTGCACTGTTGCATGTCAATTGCCCTTTACCAGTTGATGGGGTGACATTCTCCTTTGGGGTCGATGGCCTTTGGGGCTCTACAGTATATCGTCTGGAGGTACTCGATGTACCAGTGTTCCATTCTTAGTACACCCTTACTACAGCACCTTATGAACAGCCCACAAAATCTGCTGTTTCCGAGATGCTTCCACCCTTGAAGTGGTAGCCGATAATCATTACTTTTTGAATGTTCATCAAATCAATACCTCTGCCCATTGTGCTCATGTTATGCACTATGTCTCATCTGTCCTGGCCAACCGCTTATATCTCTGTGTGGTCGACCTTGTCATGTGCACTCTGTGATGTGCCTGGGCAGGTACACTGTGATTCCTTGGGTGGTCATATTATTCTGATACAACTATTTATATTAAGTGTATTTTTGGTATTCACAAATGTTTCATTTTGTTCATCCCAACAGCTTTCAAAAAACACAGTAGAAATGGAATATGTGGATAAAATTGGAGGTTTATACTCAATATTTGAACTAAAGGTAAGTTAATTATACTTGTTCAAACCAGACTGTTTGCATATATGCAAAGCCATATAGCCATATAGTCTTTATGAGACTCAACCTGATAGCACTGCTTTGGTGGGGATTGCATCCATTGTTGGTTTAATGCAGTTGCTGCAGATTCTCTTCTTGCAGTATATTGTCAAGCCAATTTGACTAAATCTGCAATTGAGTTCACGTTTCGTACTTCTAGGAATTCTCTAATGGGCAAAAGCAATTGAGACAATATGCAATTTACAATATCAGTTTCAGCGGCATCAGCATCGTACAGCTGGTATAACTCTACTGTACCCCAGATAAATTTTTCTATGTCATCTCTTTCCCTTTGTCTTCATGAAAACAACTCTGTAGCTGTTCTGTAAAATCATTATAAGCCGGATATATGTCCATGATTTCATTTTTAAACTCTTCCCAATATTCATTTCCATGACGACATCCTATGTTATTCTGTCATTGCTTAGCACATCCAATTAAAGAAGATACTGCTAAAACCACCTTTTTGTTGCTGGGCACTTCATGTAAACGGAAGTGCTCCTCCATGGACTTGACAAATGTCCACGATGACGGACGTTTCAAACCATCAAACATTATCTCAGGTAAAGGCCAATTAACATAAGGACTATAGTTAATAGATGGATTGGCAAATCGTCGTTGTGGCAGTTGATAATACTCTACTCTTACTTGCTTCTGACGGAACAGAAAATGGAACCTTACGTTCCAAGTTTCTACGTTGGTGAGCTGACGTAGCATTGTCAGCAAATTTAGGGGTTGTTGTCGTTCCTCTTTTCTCCCGATGATCATCAAACAGATTCATTAGCACTTCTGCTTCCATCATTACATCCTGCAAAATACCCTTTACTCTTTCTAAGTCGGGAGTCATTATGGCAGAATTGGTCATATTGCTAGCAGACATGTTTAGCGGTCTGCCAAAATTTTTAATTTTGGAAATTTTGAAACCTTTTTTAATCTTGAGCAGCGCTCAAAGGTACTGCTATACAACAATACTAACGCTACAACTAAGCTTTCAAAAATATAAATTTGCTTATCAAAAAAGTTTTTCTATCGTGCCTGAGTACGTGTGTATCCGGACACTTCTAATCTTTACATGCAATAAATATCTTAACTATCAGCAATAACTTCACTGAAACTTCAGTACCTTTGACTAATACACAAAAAAGTTAAGCTTCTTGCTCAACAAAAAATTTTGGCTTAAGCTGCCTTTAAATCTAAATAGTACATACAACTAATGAGCTCAAAAATTACTATCTTTGACAATCACATTAAATAACACACAATTTATACACAAATGTACAGTCCCTATTCTTGGACCCATATCTTTTACTACTGGCACGTCCCTGTTCGGGCGCCACTTCTTTCCTTCACCTCTGTAATGCTCCAAAGAAATGAAATACTTTTAAAGTTTGGACCCTTTGTCTGATCCAATTATTTTCATGCTCCGGATAGCTGAGTCGGGCACCAGGCAATAATTAACAAATTGCCAAAAAATAAAGTTTAATTAGGGTTTGAAATACCAGTGAGCGTTAATGAGTAAGAATTCAAAAATATTAAATGATTGTCAAAATTTTATGTTAATGATAATCGAAACAAACTAACGTTGCTCAAGAGAAAAAAATTAATAAAGATTCAAAAGGTTTAAATAACAAACAATTTATTTCTAAAAAGCACTCACCAAAACTTCAACAAAGAAGATACTACATCATTTCTTACTAAAACATCTTCAACACACTCCAAACTAAAACTGATCTCTAAACTGTGCTGTGTTCTACTACTCTCTCTACTCTACTATCTTCTGTACTACTGTGACAACATGTTACCAGGTTATAACAAGAGGTACAAAGCCCGCACGTGTCATGTTGCACTCCGGGAAATACATTTGCATAAATTGTCGAGCGGTGCAAGCTATGACGCAAGAGTGGGCGTGTCCTTGTGCACTCGCTTTAGCGTGTGACAATCGAAATTTCAGAGTTGCGCATGCGCAACTCCTGACTCTTGGAAACGAGCGCTGTGATGCCAAAAATGAAATAAAAATCCCCAAAATGATAAATGTAACGTAAATTAAGCAAAACTGGTTAAGGTAAAGTAAAAGTGAATGAGGGGGCATCACAGCCAATCTGAAGCAATGATGTTGATAACGAATGACAAGAAATTCAAAATTGAATGCTTCTTAGCTTCATAAGATTATTGTTGACTCTTTCATTGAGCCTACCTTGTGTACACAGGACTTTCTATTTCTCACTGGTCCATAGGATATGCACGAAGACCGACAAACTGTCACTTCATTGTCAGAAGTTATCCCTATAGTATGCTTGTAAATTGCATTTCCTGCTGAGCCATTCCATTTGGAACTTCATTTTTTGCCCCAAGTGGGAGGCATTTTACAGTAATATCCTGTTAGCCATTCATTCTTTAATTTTTGTGTATCCAAGACTACCTGTGAGATAGAAATATCAGTCTTGATATCATCACCCTGCCTGATATGTACCAATCTTGGCTCGCTCTTTTCCTTTTGTAAGATGGGGAAGACTTTCACATCCAATAGTGGCATTAAAAACTCTTTGTCAACTATCATGCATGCACTTGGACTTCTTGACTTTTTTTTTCACTGAAGATTTTTGAAGTTCAACTCTACACTTGGATCAATCAATGTCTGCTGTAATGTCATCATTTTAGACCAGTTCCTACCAGATTATACCATCTTTACAGCAATGTTGCGTGTTGTCAGTCTTGACTAGGACCACATAGCTAAATGCCTTTGTTGGTGTGTGCTATTCACTGACTCTCTTAGCCCACTATAGGCTTTGATTTTTTTGAGGCCACATCCTCAGGCTTCTCTTTTCAAGATCTTCCCTCAGCTTCATCATCTGGCCCCCACTATCATTCTCTTCTGTTTGGTGCCTGAACATCAGGTCAGTCATATATCTGTCTGACTCCCACTGTTTAGTTTCATGCCTGGATTTCTGCAGTATTTTTACAGCAAGCTATAGGCATAACAACATTATTAACAACATATTTCAACAGTGGTTAAATCTGTTGGTTAGAATGGATTAGCAACAAATTATTTTGGATCAGCCTGTTGTCAAATTGTGGCAGTCACAATGAGGAAGCTGTACTTGCTATGCTCTGTTTAGACAATTTATGATGCATTCTTTTCTTTGGAGGGTACAACCAACATATTTGCAAAGTTTGTGAAAATTTTTTAGTCATTAAACATATTTTAATGGATTGTATTGCTTTAAATATTGAATAGTGTTTTTTTTTTAAGTTCTCATCTCTTCCTTTAAGCTCTTCTTAACTCAGACACCTTTTTATCTGATCATTGATTTATTTTTACCATCAGTTTTTGAATTTTAAATTTTTATCAGATATTTTAATAATTCAAACTTTTGATTTCTTTTCAACTTTAAAAAAAAGCTAATGTTTCACCATCTTGCTTTTTTGTTTGTAGATATACAATTTTTTGCTGGTGTTTTTAGAGATAAATTAAAAATTCTTTTTGGGTTGGACAGGCATTGGTGTATATTATGATTCATGCTTTGTGAATCTCCCACAATATTTTTATGCTAAAAAATTGAAATTTTGGTCATGGAATGCTAAGGACATGAGGGTTGCATTGACAACTGTGAGTTGCCCACTTACCCACAGGGATGATGAGAAAAATGAAACCTTTTTGTTTTAAGAAATAATTGAAACATTCTTTTTAAGTTGGAATTCATTAGTTTGAATTAAAACTTTTAAAGGATGCAAAAGTCAGTAAATGAAAAACTTATCCTCTTTGGAAATGAGCAGCCTATATTCACCAGAGGCAATATGTGTTCTTCTAGTTGTATTTTAGGTTTGCTTTTATTTTTGAATACATGTATACTGTATACCTATTGTTTTTTATACCTATGTTGTTTCCTTTGCACTTTCTGTGTTTCGAAATTTAACTTCAGTTGTGGGTTCAAAGCCTTTTATCTTTTGCTTTTCATATACACTGCTCAATGTGGAAATCGCAACTCCAATAAGGAATGGAAGTAGAAATACGTAAATCACAGGAGGCAATAGGCCATTGGTGATACCCAATTGATAAAAGGTCCACAGCGAATGGACAGTGAGAGCATGAGTGTGGGTAAATAGCAGGTGCCCATGAGCTCATATCATAGGATGACCAACAGTGAAGTTGAAGTGCACGCTGCAAAAATGTTTGGAACATGCCTTGGAGACACCAATATGGGACCTTTATGTGCAATTGCTGTTTTCTGAGAGAGAGTGAATTGTCTACATGCGAGAGCTCAGATTGAGCCTTTGAGTGATCATCACATGCATGAGGTGCAATGTGAGCACAGTGTAAGGGTGCATCTCACACAACATCATGGAGCACCAAATGACAAGGACAGGTATGGGACCAACACACTGCATCACAGGATACGAAGATTGCATGCTCTGTAGGAGGGCCATTCATGACTCTTTCACTACAAGGATTGGGCTACAGAGTGATTTATGGATTGTTACAGGTACCATAGTCTCCATGTAAACTATTATGAAATGAGGGCGAGATATCCAGTCCAGCCTCTGTCCTTTGCAGCAACATCATCGGTTACACCATTTCTACTGTCAGCATAGAGCCAGATTGGCTCCAATCAGCCTTAAGCTGATTGGAGCCAATCTGGCCCTATGCTGGGGTTATAACCATTGCAAAGAAAGGAATTATCATTCTAAAGAGGAAATTGTTGTCTATTTTGTGAGAACTAAAGATTTTAGAGTTCAACATTGTGTGCAGTGTAAATTTTTTAGCAGTTTAGTTTTCGTTTAATTATTGTTTGTTTTAAACATATGGGCCCTGCATTTGCTAAGGCCATCACTGTCCACTGGTCAATCACTAAGGCCATCACTGTCCACTGGTCAATCACTAAGGCCATCACTGTCCACTGGTCAATCACTACAGCCATCACTGTCCACTGGTCAATCACTAAGGCCATCACTGTCCACTGGTCAATCACTAAGGCCATCACTGTCCACTGGTCATCACTGTCCACTAGTCAATGTTGCCTCGCTTGACAGCGAGGCAACATTGGACTATGATATGGAGGCGAGTGTTGTATACAGATGAGTCCCAATTCTGTTTCAGCATGCTTAGATGGCTGTTTGTCTGCATGGTATTGTTGACGACCAGAAGAAGCCTATTCCACACTGTGGTACAATGGTATGGGATGTCATCACATATGATGGCCGGATATCTCTGCTCCATGTTTTTTGTGCTAATGACAAGACGGCATATCGATGACATCTTTAATCCTTTGGCATGACCCTTCCTTACCACCATGACTGAATTGAATCTGCAGCAGGACAGTGCCACCTCACAAACTGCGTGTGCAATGGTGGACAATCTCCAAGGTGTAGACATTCTCCCATGGGTATATACTCCCCAGACTTGTTACCCATTGAGCATGTATGGGACCTTATGGGTTGTTGCGTTTGCTGGCCCCCTCTGGTAGAAAATCTGGTCACTATCCCCTCCAGCTGTGTGCCCAATTGGATGCTGTTTGGAATGCCATACCTCAGAACACCATTAACCATCTGATCGACGGAATGCTGAGACATATACAGGCTTATATAACTGTCTGAGGTGGGCCTATTATGCACTGATGAATCTGCAATAAATGCACATATCTTGTGTTCTCACATTCCGTTTTTTGATCATTTGCACATCTACCTTTGTAGCTTCCATCCTGTCAGTTTCGGGTGTATATATCACTTCCTTTATGGTATTGCAATTTCCACATTGAGCAGTGTAGTTTGACATTATTTCTACCATAAAACCTCAACCAGTCAACCACAGAGTTCATAAGTGAAGTATGCACAGGGAGTCCAATCGTAGGGGCATTTGAAGTGAGTTGTATTACCTTTATCTCAACCAGTGTTCACACGTATCAAAAGTAACAAAATTCCTAAGGCCTTCAAAATAATATTGTCTCTCCTCATATAAGTATGAGCATGTTTCTGATATTATTATGTATCCAAACTTTTTATTTTTATATATCCCAACTTTCTAAGAAACTATAACTGTTTCTCATTATCAGCATTAACAGTTGACGATGTATTTTTAATTTGGAATGGCAGCAATGAGCAATTAAACTACCTCATTAATAGAGCCAATAGCATCTGTCCTACAATGCATTTTATGAAGGAGGAGGAAAACAGCAATGCCATCCCCTGTTTTGATGTTTTTATCCAAAAAGATGACACAAGAACTTTGATGACATCAATATACCAAAACCAAAATTGCAATCTTTTTCTCATCCTTAAGGCCTTCACCATATCATCAAATAAGTTTTTACTTAAAAAAGAAATTCAAAACATTCAATCCATTTCTATGTTCCATGGCTAACACCCAAAAACAACAGAGAAGCTAATCAATAAATATAGAAACGATAACAGAACAGATTCTCTCTCTTCCCTATCACTGACTCTGAGCAGGCAATCTTTGCTGGATCCATATCTTATGTTTCTGTCCTGTGCTAATCAGTCTGCAAATTACTCAGAGCCAAAAAAAAAAATATTGTTTCCAGCCCAGCTCCAAAACTGTAGAAATTTAAAAAGAGATGGAGACAAATTTAGTCTCCTTCAAAAATCGGACATATTCAGATTTCTCCTACATTTGCCAGATATTTCCATTGTTTACTATATCAGAAAAACCATACATTCTCTACAGGAGAGGTTCATAGAGCTTCAGACAGATGTCCACCAAAACAAGACAATAACTGCTGCTGCCACCGAGCTGGCAATAAAACACACAATTATTATAGACTAAGAACATGCCACACTACTAGCACATGCATCCACTTATATGGATTCATTGTCCACGAGGTTATTGAAATAATGACCTCATCCATCCCCACCTGCAACCAAGACACTGTAATCACCCTTCAAGACATGTGGAAAGAAATTCTTAACAGGCCTAATGTCACCTCATAGTGTCACTTCACTGAAGACAGAGCATTGTTCTTACTCTAAAAACTCTTTAATATGCAAATGGTTTGAAGGATGAACTTCAAAATTTTATTGCTCAATGACAGAGAATTTTAAATTATTTTAAATTTGTTGCTATCTTGAAAAGTGGTTGCAAATGAAATTTTGCTGTATTTTTTATACTTATATATATATGTAATGAAGTATTTTTTTCTTATAGAAAGGTGCAGTGGATAAAAAGGCTTTGAAAATCACTGAAGATCCAACTCCAAATGTATTAAACATTCCCATTTCACTAAAAGATGCAGTAAGTAAGATAAAGTCAGAACAATACTTTGAAGAAGATGCAACACATAACAAAATAATAGATAAAACTGAAAAAGAAGTGAAAACAGTGAGTGATATTGTATTAAAAATAATTCAAAATGATGAAGAGTGGAGAAAAGATGATTCTGTTTCTTCAAGTGTTATTTTGGGTAGTGCTGTTGGATCTGATGACATTGCGAAGAAATTGGTAAGTTTTAATTTAATGATTGTTTAAAAGTTAATGATAGAAATATATGTAAAGAAAAAATAATTTTATATTAATAGATTTTTTCCTTTTGAAAATATCCTGTTAATGGTTAGCCTTCTAGATTTCTGTTTAGAGTATTTAAGCTTAAATTTGCAGCGAGGCATAAAATGTTTCATTCAGCAGTAGGCAACATCATAGGTCTGTGTACAATAATTTGCAATGAATGTTTGCAATCAGAATAATAATTGCTCAATAAGACAAAAAAAAAAAAGAAAAAAAAAGGAGAATTCCCATCTTATGAAAATGGGAACAAAATTAGAAACTCAGTAATTTGAATAATAAACTTAGGAATGGTGCTGAAGGGAAAATAAATATACTCTAAATCAAAATTATCTACATCTTGAATTTCAGCAATATTTGATCAGTATTTAAATAATTATTGAAGCTGGACTATTGAATAGCAGTGTCATCTTAAAAAGTTAATCAAAGCAATGAAAATTGAAAGAATATTTAGATGAACTAAATACTATACAATTATTTTAGTGAAAGATTGATATATAACAATTATTACCTGAGTTCTGATTAGTGTTTGAAATAAATTCTTACAACTAGCAGTTTTTGCTGTTGAATGTTCCAGCTCCCACAGCTCTTTAAAGGCTGAATGAATATTGCTGAAATTCAAGATGTAGATAAATGAGATTTATATCTTTATCTTCAATTTCACTCCCATAAAAAGTTATTTTTCAAGATATTGAATTTCTAAGTAAGATTTCCACTACTATAATATGGAAATTTCCAGGGTTGTTTTTGTCTAGGGAATGTATATGGTGTTTGAATGAGAAAAAAAATAGATTTCCAACATAGTGTTTTGCTGATTACGTTAATTAAATTATTTTTACAAATAATGAAATAAACTCGACATATTTGGTATCTACTAATAAATTACCACTTTGAAGTCGATTCAAATCCAGAGTACCTGTCATGTTATCAGGAGGTCGTGAGTTTGTATCCCACCCGGCTCAAGACAAAATTTTCCTCTAAAAATTTGAATCGACTTCAAAGTGGCGATTTATTAGTAGATTATCTTTTTTGGCCTTTTCGAATATTTATCATTAGGGAAATTCATCTGTTGAAATTTTAGCTTTAAACAAAAAAATAATAATATACCATATTTGCCATACTAAATTGTGAATGATATAATTATGAATGCATTGAATTGCACTTTGTCGAAGAAGAAATTTAAAAATTGAATTGATATTAAAATTATTTTTAGCTTTTACTATACAGAACAATACTGAACTATAGTTTTGCACTTGATTTTCCCCCTCGAAGTACACTCCTGTCCTTAGTAAGGGGACCACCCTGTGAAGGTTCCACTGACTCAACAAACACAGTTCTCTTTGGGTCAGTACTGATACTAACTGGTGGAGTCCTTGAACAGTGTCTTGTGGAACCATCACTCTCCCTGTTGAACACTGGTGTAAATACATATTCCAAGATTATTCAAGATTATTCATATTCCAAGATTATTCAAGATATTTCCAAGATTTTCACCCCCCAACTTTACTGCCATTGACCTTTCCATTTGTGCCTCCTCAATCCTTCCATTCTGCATGGGAAGTTGAGGACAACCCTTATGGAAGCGATCACCTCTCTGTGGTAGTACCCACTCCTGTGGGAGCTTTGTGACTCATCATGCATATTACAGTGGAATATTGATCAGATTGACTGGAATGGTTTTGATCTCTCTGAGAGTTCGACCAACACTTGGTCAGCCAGGAGCCAGTCAATGTTGCAGTTATGGAGATGATGGACTGTATTGTACAATTAGCTGCCTCGATCATTCCTCTAACTTTAACAAAGTTTCCTTGATTTTCCAAAAGATGGTGGAATCCCAACTGCTTTACAGCTCATAAGGCTTAGAACAATGCTTGGGGTGTGTTTTGAAGATATCCAATATCTCCCAACTTTGAAGCATTTAAGTGTGCCTCATCTGGCTCCAGAGCTAGAAGGAATCTTGGATCAAGTACACTTCTTATATCACCTGCACAACCAGTTCTAAGGTAATGCGAGATAAAGTCTGGGATGAGAACTACTTGTCCCACTCATTATTGATCCTGGGGCACAATGGGCAAGCAATTGCTGATGGGGAATCATTTTCCTCTATTTCTTCCTATTCCCCTGAGTTTCTGGTCCTGTAGGCAAGGCTGAATGCTTTCTTCTATCTTTCCACTTGAATGGCTTGGAGCCTTACAAATGTAGGCCATCTACAGTGGAGGAGCTGCATCTTGCTCTGCATTTTGCTCATGCATCTGCTGTAGAGTCAGCTCAATGTTAATTATTCCATGCTCCAACACCATCAAGTGAGTAAATGCAGATGTATTTAAATCACCACAGCCTTCTTTCTAATACCTAGTGTGGCTTTCACAAGCAATGGCATGTGGAAACATATCAGAGGGTCTATAGTAAAGGTCTACTGTAGACCCTCTGATAAGCTTCGAATCAGCTATCAGAAATTCCTTAGAACTTAAAACAAGAACACCTGATGTCAATTTTCTTTGTCATCAAAAAAAGTGTATAACTTTGACTCTCAAGCCAAAGGCTCCATGCCTTTGGCTTGAGAGCTCATGTACTGATATTCATCTCCCACTTTTTGTTGTCACATTCTTTTTGTGTCCATGTCTGCAACACTCTGTCACGGGTTTTTTTTTCTTCAAGAACATTGTGTACCACAAGGCTGTGTCCTGAGTGTTATGCTTTTTGCTGCCAAAATCGATTTTATAACTTGACAACTTCCTTTAACTGCAGGCAATGCCCTCTCTTGTTGACGATTTTGGCATCTTTTTCTTTTTGTCCAGAATGAGGGTCATTGAAATGTAACTGTAAATTGTTATTAACAATCTCACCATTTGGGCAACAGCCATAAATAGGTTTTGATTTTTCTAGCAGACCTCTTGTGTGCACTTTTGCTACAAGAATAGTTTTCATCTGGACCATGAGTTATGGTTTAACAGTACCATCATTCCACTCATTGACCCAGTTTCTCGGTCACATTTATGGCTGCAAATTTACCTTTTTACCTCACATACATCATCACAGGTTTAAGTACACTTGGACATTGAGCATCCTCAAGGTCCTATCCTGTCTGTCATGGGAAGCAGACCAATGTTCTCTGCCCTGACTGTACTGTGCACTTGTCTGGTTGAAACTGAATTATGGATACCAGGTGTATGATTCTGCTTGGGATCCTCTTCACCATCAGGCCTTTTGTGTTTGCATGTGAGCCTTCTGTACCTCATCAGTTCAGAGTATTTACATTGAGATGGACAAACATCAAACATCTTTATCTATTCATTATCAGCAGCTGTGCCTATGGCACATATCTAAATTGTGATCCATATTGAACTATTCTACTATGGACTATATTTTTAGTCCTAGGTGGGAAGTGCTTTGCACAAATCGCTTGGCTATCTTTTGTCCTTTTGATTTGCATGTCTGAGGCTACCTTGGGGATTTTAACTTCAGTCTCAATAGTGTTGCCCAGTCAACAGCTGAGCCACCTCCACTATGGATCAGTTTCTCCTTCCTGTGATTTTTCCCTTTTCAGGACAAGGATGGCCTTTACTTCTGACTGCGTGTACCAGCAACTGTTTGCTAGACATCATGCTGTGCACTCAGAGTTCTTGCCTGTCTTGAAAGATGGCTCAAAGTCTGGCATGTCTGTAGGATTGGCCATGGTCTGCTCTGATACTATCATTGCAAATCAGATCCCACTGCAGCATTTCACTTTCACTGCAGAGCTGCAGAGTCACTGCAGTCTTGTCGTAGACCACAGTGACTAAGCATGATCATCAGTGTGTGCTTTACACCGACTTGCTTAGCTCGCTATAAGTTTTGATTTTGGTGACGCTTCCACCTCACTGCTGTTCTTTCCAAGATCTGCCAGACACTCCATCATCTGGCAGCTACAACAACTATTCTTGTTTTGTGAGTTCGTTGGGTGTCCGGTCACATCAGCATCAGGGGCAATGACCTGGCAGATGCCACTGATAAATTTGCCATGTTCCTGTTCAGCTCTCCATTGTTGATTCCATACTTGGGCTTCTGGAAGTATTTTTACACTGAGCTCTGAGTACAGTGGCAACGATCATGGAACCGCTTGTGAAAAGCTATTTGAGATCAAGCCTTTTGTCAATTTGTGGCAGTTACGTTTCTGCAGGAATTGCAAGAAGGAAATTGTACTTACTTGGCTCTACTTAGATCATTCTTTTATTACTCATTCTTTTCTTTTACAGGTGGATCATGAACTTAAGTGCAAGTTTTGTGACAACATTTTAATTCTAAAACATACACCAAAGAGCCAAAACATTATGATCACCTGCCTAATATGATGTTGGTCCTCCACATGCTGCCAAAACAGCTCTTACCTGGAAAGGCATGGACACTACAAGATTTCTAAAGGTCTCTTGTAGTATCTGGTACCAACACGTTAGCAGCAGATCCTTTAACTCTTGTAAGTTATGTGGTTGAGTTGCTGCAGATCGAATATGCTGTTCCAACACAAACCACAATTGCTCGATTGGATTGATGTTTGGGGAATTTGGAGGCCAAGGCAATATCTGGAAGTCTTCCTCGTGTTCCATGAACCATTCTCGAACAATCCTGGAAGTGAGGCACAGCAGAACATTGCCCAATGCATTACACTTCTTCCACTGACTTGTTTTCATCCCATGGTGCATCCTGTGCAACACTTCTCCAGGTAAATGAAGCACACATACCTGGCCGTCCACATGATGCAACAGAAAACAAGATTCATGGACCAGATGACCTTCCAATCATTCAAGGTCCAGTTTTGATGCTTGCATGCCCATTGTAGGGTATTTCGATGGTGAACCAAGGTTAGCATGGGCACTTGGAGCAGCCTGCGGCTACGCAGCTCCATTTTCAACAGGGTTCGATGTACTGTGTGTTGTGACATTTCTCCCATCACCACTATTCAAATTATGGGGGAATTGCACCACAGTATTCTTTCTGTTGGCTCGTACCATACTGGATAGCCTTTGCTCACTTCTAGCATCGATGAGTCGTGGTCAGCTCACATCTTGCTGGCAGTTTGTGGTTTCTCCCTCCTCAGATCACTTTTTGAAGGTACTAACCATGGCTGACTGTGAACACCCCACAAGCCTTGCTGTCTCGGAAATGCTCTGACCCAGTTGTCATGGCCATTACAATTTGGCCTTTATCAAACTCACTAAATCCACTGCCTTTCCCATCTGAAGAACAAAAATAACACTGATTAAGAGAGCTCAATATCAGGTGTTATTTATACTGTTTCATGACCTTCACATGCATCGTCGTTTACCTGCAGTTGCTTCAATTTCCATAAAGACGTGCTGATCATAATGCTTTGTTTCTTCGGGGTATATTTTGATTTATTGTGTTACTCTTAACTGAAATGGCATTTCTATTTTAGCTTTCATGACTTTATGTCCAGGCTTCTTACACGGACATCTTTTATCAGATCATTAGCTTTTACTCCCTGTTTTTACTCTTTTATGATCTAGGTATTTTAACTGATTATAATTTTATTGTTCTTTATATTCTCTCTGACCTGTGTCTTTTAGAACTCAGTTGGTTTATCTTCTTTTTGCCTATGTATAGTTATTTTTCTATACATTTTTCTTGTGATTTGTTTATTTTAATGTGTTGTTTTTGTCTTTTACTTCTTTTCGTGCCTGCTTTTAACTTTGGTTGTGGGTTCTATGTCATTTACCCTCTTTTTTTTGCCGTTTTGGCATATTATAGTCTTAGTTGCTAATGCACCATAAAACCCCAAAGAACCAACCACACCTGATTATTTATAGAAAAGAGACAGTAATCCTTGTAGTGCCAGAAGGTCAAATTTGATTTTACAGAAAACTACAAATAGGCCTTGCAAGATTTTTTATGCTTATAAACTTTTTATTCCATCAGGGTTTTTTTTAACAGGGAAATGTTTTTTCTTTTGGTACGTAACATGATTTATTTTTGTTCATTAGCTCTTTTTAGATAAAGCTCTGAAGTTGAGTTGCTTTCTTAAAAACAATTGTCATTTTAGGGGTTAAGTTTTTCAGACAAGGAAATTTGTGAAACCGTAAGATTTCAACTACTTGAAAGTAAAATGCAGAATATACAGGCTGTCCCTTAAGTTCCCATAATTTTTAAAACGTCAGTATTAACATAAAATGCTTAATAAAATATTCATCAAATGAAAAAAGAAAGTATTATTTTTCACACTTAAATTATGTATTTTTATAAGATATACATAAGAAAATTTTCAAATGGCAATTTCTGTTTCTAAAAGATCAAAGTTTCATGTGTTATTCTAAAAATAGATATAGCCAACTTGAGCCTCTCATTTTGGATTCTGTCAATAGGTATAATCAAAGGGACCCTGGAAGGGTTAAGAATCTTTTTGACTCACTTCCTAACCACATTAGTGTTTGTATTGCCACAAAATGCAGTCACACCTTGATAACATGCCATAAAAGGCAGTCAACCTCAATGACATACAACAAAAGACGGGCACACCTCAATGACGAATTTATTTTATGAGGAATGCATTTTCTCATCTCTTGAACCAAATATAGCTGCAATGAGGTAATGGTTGTCTATTTTACTAAGTGGAATAATTTATTTTGACAATTTTTCTCTCTGATGTGATGTTTATATGGTCTATGCTTGTGTGGCATAAGTGGTGATTAAATGCAATTTAATATCTACATTTCACTGTACATTCCACAATTTCAATGTGGGTTTGTTTTTTAAAAACAATTCTTCTGTGTAAAGCATTTGAGTACATTTTGTTCACAGGGTGCCAGTGTATTAAATAATTGGTCAAGGGTCTTGTAGAGTATTTGATTCAGAATTAATTTTTCATCTTATGTGAAGGAATGTCATTGGTAGCATCTGGTTTGTTAGAGCCTGGTAATAGGTTTCAGGCTCGTAAATTGGGATTTCTGTGGAAGTGGGTTACTGGTTTAGTTTTTACATTGGCTGTTGCTTGCCAGATTTTTTTTTATCAGTGAAGGAGTTCTGATATTGAGATGATAGTTTGTTATTAAAAATTGTGAAGAGTTTTTTGTTTAGCTTTTTGCAGTGTCCCTGTGATTATTAGCAGGTCAAATAATCATTATATGGTCAAAGCATGTGAGGGTTGACAGAGTTAGGTCATAACAGTGTCATTATCTGCTGACACTTTACACATACTTTTGTTACAGATGTCCAAAGCTGTGGTGGGTTGTTGCTCTCATGGAGTGATGAGAAGGGAAGCTTGGGTTGAGTAAGACATCCTTACTGTGAGGAAGGCAGTTTTAACATTGAGGCAGAGGCATGGTCAGCAGTTCATTATTAACCTCGAGGGTTGCAAGGTTCTCCTGTTTTTAGCAGCAATAAAGCAAAGGGAGATTATGAACATAGAGCTCATTGCTTAGGTCTAGTAGCATTTAAAAGACTCATAGTGTTAAATTGGCTCACAGTGACACTGCAGTTGGCTCAGTCAGTAGCACACCAGGCTCATAATTTGTAGTTCCCAGGTTCAAGTCCGACCCTGTTCTCAATCAGAAAGGAGACACCACTGGAAAGGCACTGTCTATCAGATGGAATGTAAAGCCATAACCCCATATGCTGGAGAGCCATACCCTGTGCATGATTTTGACAGGAGGCTTCCATCTGTAGGGGCAGGGGTGGCTCAGTTGGTAGCGCGCCAGGCTCATAATCAGCAGGTCCCAGGTTCGAGTCCCAGCTGAGTCAGCATTAAGATTTATCTCCACAAAACTCCCTGCCCTGCCCACGGTCAGTAGGGGACACCGATGGGCTTGGAAAGGCTGTGTCTTTTAGAACTGAACTTTGCCGTCCGTCAGATGGGGCATTAAGTCCCCATGTGTGGGAGAGACATACCCTGTGCACATTAAAGAACATACTAGATGGCCTTAACAGGAGGTTACCATCTGTCTCTTAACAGCTGTTCCAATGGGTCCCCTCCCCCAATCTTCTCTGAGCTTTCGGGGTCCTTGTGATCTGGCCATTTAGCCCATTGTGTGCAAAAAAGTGCCGCTCAAAGGTAAAACAAACCAAAAGCTCTGTTTCCTAATAGTTGTTCAGTAGTCCTCTTCCCCCAACTTTCTGTGAAACTTTGGCTTCCTAGTGTTGTAATATACTTAGAAATAATAATATATACAAAGAAATAACTTTCTTAGGAATTTATAAGTGGAGACATGTCCCACACTAAATGCATATGCAACATTGTATTTTCTAAATGCATATGAAACATTGTATAGTTCTGGGTCATTTAGCCCATTATATGTAGGAAAATGCCACTCAGAGGAAAAACAACCAGCAAGATAAAACCATTCATAGCAAAATTTTATACACTAAAATTCTTACTCGATAAAAACAAGTGTAAAAATGTTATATTCTGCTTGTGTATATAGTCAGCTACAATATGCAATAAAAGCCTGGGGAGGAGCTGAAAAAACAAATTTAAACAGGCTGTTGATTCTGCAAAAATTTATAGTTAGAATTATTGACCATAAAGGTCGCTTCTCTGAATCTCGTCCTATATTTAAGAAATTGAGGTTACTGACTGTGTCTCAAATTTACATTTTAAAAGTTATTGAATATGTCCATTTCAATTTACATCTATTTCAGGTTCGACAGACATATATACTACTTAGAGACTCATCATTTAAATTGCAACTACCACTTATATCAAACAAGCTACTACCCGTAATATAAACTATATTGGGCCTAAATTATACAACAGTGTTCCAGATACAATGAAGAAAATTACTTCTAAATATTTATTTAATAAATCTCTTTCTGAATGGATACTAAACAATGAATGATAGCTGTATGTAAAACCAATTTTTTGGCTTCTACATCATTGATTGTTTCAATTATCAATTGTTGCCTTGTTAATTTTTTGTATTTATATTTTTGTCATAATTATACACCAGCGTTCAAGCATTCAGTTACTTTAGCATTATTTAATTTAGTAATATTTCATAAATTTTTGTATTGATACATATCTATGTTGAATAAAAATTGAATTGAATTGAATTGAAAAAAAAATGCTGCAACTATTGAGATCTGATTCTAGTTCAGAGATGCTTTGTTTTTATGTTTGTGTATGTGTTTGTACCTTGTATGAGAAATCAAGATAATCCTGATAGAGCTTCTAAGATATCGCTGCCCTTTTTTTAAAACAAAGGAAAGTAAGAAAAAGATGAATTATTGAAATATGGCATGGTACAGTGTCTTTTTACTTGCTAATGAAGAAAATAAAAGGGAGA
The DNA here is from genome assembly GCA_038380435.1 of Ryuthela nishihirai. Taxonomy (NCBI): domain Eukaryota; kingdom Metazoa; phylum Arthropoda; class Arachnida; order Araneae; family Heptathelidae; genus Ryuthela; species Ryuthela nishihirai. Next base: position 62,508,117 of record JAWZYU010000019.1, on the reverse strand, counting down.
ATCCATGGTCTGGTATAGCCTCTATCCCAATGCTGCTGAGCTAAAGATGCTGGAGTGTACTGAACTGCTGATTCTCTTGTCACATTATTGATTGAAGTGTTGAATATTTTTTATCCTGCAGGTGTGACCCTAAAGCTTTATTATTAATAAATTTTCCTGGTTTCATGAAAGATTATCTTCTGATAATACTGGAGCATCAGCCTACTTTCTATTTCTGGCAAAGGACTTTATACAATTGCATTTAATGAAATTAAGCATTTGTTGATGGGCAACTTTGAGATGAACAACCTTTTTCATAAACAGATTCTTAAGAAATGTTTAGAATTTCAAAAGCTTCTGATTACGAGGGTTTTGAACTCTGTCACTTGATATAATCTGTGGTTGATTGTGTGATAAGGAATTCCTAAAAAGTTAGCATAGTGTTAGTTTCTATAAATACACAGGCGTGTGTGAGAGTTGGTAAAACTTGCAATGATTTGTTTAGTATTACTACTGCAATTAGACAAGGCTGTATTTTGTCACCTTTCCTCTTTTATATTGTGATTGAATACTTCATAAAAAAAAAGTATTAAAAAGTAGTGGATGCTGCCTTAGATGGTAGATCTGAAATATCTGATTTATATTATGCTGATGATTTGGCACTATTTGCAAATGTTGGCAAGAGGAATTTTTTATATTAAAGTGTTAATGAGACTAATAAGTTGTTTTCATGATGAATAGAATTAACTAAAGTGGTGGAAATGGATCAGGTGAATGGCACTTCAGCTCGTAATAGATGGGATCTTAAAAAGTTTCTTAGTTTAATTATCATGAGAATTGTGTGATAGACACTGAAAATGCATATTGTGAAGTAAACAAGAAAATAGGCATTGTTATTAGGATTTCAAAAAAACTATAGTGAGTGGGGAAAATGGATTAAAATCTGGTTGTGTAATAGTTGGTCCTCTTTAAAATTTGCTATGGTAATTAAACTTAATCTTTTGTATGCACAATAACAGAAAACCTGATACTCTAAATTCTAAATGCTTATGTAGCATCTTGGATATTAAGTAGTTTGATTACGTAAATAATGAAGTGCTTATGTAGAATCATCAACCACCTTTAAGCAGTATCTTATGTAAGGAGAGAGATTGTGTTGATTTGGTATGTTGCCCACACAAAAACTACAGAATAATGCATAGAGTTCTGAATAGCATGCCTTAAGACATCAGGAAAAGGGGCAGATTAAGAAGGAATGAGTGAACAATATGAAACAGGATTTTGGTTTTATTTGCTTTCAATATCTAGATGTAACAGCTGTTGCTCAGAATTGATGTGTTTGGAGAACTAAATTATGTACCCTGGTTAAACTGCCCATAGCTGCTTGAGGATTAAATATGCGTGTAAATTTCATATTTAACACAGTTGTTAATTGCAAAATATCAGCATGTAATAATGGTAATTAAGTTCTCTCTAGAACAACTAATAAGTGCAAAAAAAATATATAATTTTGTCATTTAAGTGATACTTTTAGAATAAGAGATAATGTTCTTTACAACACTATCTAGTGCAAGTTGTATTATTTTGTGGTATTTTGTAGGGTGATGCTGAAGACACAGTTTCTGAAGATAAGATACTTCCTATTGTTCTGGAGAAAGCAGTATCTCATGCAGAAACACAGGTAAATTATTTGTTTGTAATGTTGATGTATTAATAAATGTGCTTTTATTCACTGCAAAAAATATTAAATTTTTGTTGTTAATAATTGCTCAAAAGTATCTAGGAATAATCAGTGAAGTGCAGAAAATATGCAGGAAACACCATGGAATGCAACCATATTGTGTTGCAAAGATGTAAGTTAATTAATTGTTTGATCATTTTTAAATGATTCTGCCGAATAAGTTCTGACAGTTTGTCATTTAAATTCATATACAGTAAAATGTAGATGTAATGAATGTCACCACCACCACCACCACCACCACCGCCGCCGCCGCCGCCACCACCACCACCACCACCACCACGAACGTCCAACCAGACCATACAGTTTAATTCTCCAAGCTTATCTGTCCTGAGCTACATCTGGCCACTGCACACCAATTCTAACAAGGTCCTGTTTGACATTATCTGCCCACCACATCCTAGGTCTCCCCCTCCTTCTGAGGCCTCTAGGCACACTGTTCATAACCCTATTCGCCAATCTATAATTATCCATACAGGCAACATGGCCAAACCAGCGGAGTCTCTCTCTGCACAATATGCTGCTTAAAGGAGGTTGCAGACTCCTTTGCCTAACCTCATCATTAGCTACAAAGTTAAACCACCTAATACCCAAGATACTGCGTAAACATCTAGAATCAAGGACAGAATAACGAAATTTTAATTTTTCCCCCGCCAATTTACTATGTATCTCTATGTAAACTATGTAAAAATGTTTCATTTTAACAAATACTATTCTAATGAAATGTCAGTTTAACATAATAAGAATTAATCCTGGTATGAAAAAATATGATCACGGTAAAGAAATTTCAAAGAAGAAAATCTTTAAATAATATGTACTGTATACATTTTTTTTATCTTTATGTGTTTTGGCTTTAGCATCTGGCAATGCTTTAAATGCTATGGAAAATGATGTACAGTGCTGTGATTGGACATCATGTGCTATTGTCTATCACCTGCATGCATTTTTGCCAATCTTACTGTGTTCACTATAGACACTCTCTATGTGTACTGTACACACATTGTAACACTCCAAAGATTATTAGCTTTAAGTTGGACCTTTTGTCTGATCCAATTTTATTCAAATTCCAGATACCTGTATCGGGTGCCAGGCAATAATAACTTGCCAAATAAAGTTGAAATAAGGTTCCATTAATGTATATTATCAAGCGTTACTTATTGAGTAAGGATTCAAAAGTGATTGTCAAGTTTAAAGTTTAAATGCAATGCAAAAAAAACAAAACAATTTACATTGCTGAAGATAAAAATAGAAAAAATTCAAAAGTTTCTAAAACAAACAAAGTTTATTTCCAAAAAAATTCAACTCACCAAACTCAATGGTAGAATACATCAGCAACTTACATCTGTCAAATCTTGACTACATCTCGGACAAAAACTCTGTCTACACTGATTCACAATAACTCTGCTACTACATCTCCACTATTCAACTCCTCACTCTTTCTATTCTTTCTACTTACTCTGTGACCCCAGTGTCACATAGTTATAACAAGCAGCGTGCAAAGCCGGCACGTGTCTATTGCACGCCAGGAAAGACATTTGCATAAACTGATGATCACGCAAGCTATGACGCAAGAGGGGTCATGTCCTCTTGCGGTTGACAATCAAAAGGTTGGAATTGTGCATGCGCAACTCCTGCAGCTCGGAACGAGAACTGAGACAGTCCAAAAAATTAAATAATCTCCAAAATGATAAATATAACGTAAATAAAGCAAAACTGGTTAATTAAAAATAAAAGTGAATGGGTGGACCATCATAGCATTATATTTATTAATTCATTAAATTCAAGTTATTACTATATTTGTTTGCCATTATTATTACTTTTGGTAAGTTTATTAATTTGTCGTGTGTTTTCATAGAGTAACATAAGTTTGTTCATAGTTCTTTAAGAAGTAAACTCTAATACACAGTGAATTCCTTTCATTATGCCTCTTTTGTGCTATGTAACATCAGAGTAATATTTTGATTGAATTTCACCGTAACAAAATTTCAGTATAACAAATATATTTTAACTATGTGCACAAATTTGTTATGCTGATATCACTGTAGTTGCTCATTACCCAAAAATCAAATACATGCAGTTTCCAAAATAATGAATTAATTGATTTCAGAATACCATTCTCATATTCCTTAATGTTAAGTCTCTTTGTGATACTCTCTGGAACCAAAAGCTTTGCAATGATTCTATGCTTTTGATGTTGCATGAACTCATTGTCCCCAGTTCTTTAGAATGAGAATTGAGCAATCATAGAGAAATAGTGTTAAAATAATTTAGAATAGGAAAGATTCATTAAATGATAACTTCCTGTATTAAAAGAAAAAAACCTCTGATTCTAATAGCAATTCTCTAATATTTTGTTAATGTAGTATGAATTTATTTCATTGCTTATGTGACATCTATTATGCTACATCAGTGGTTCCCAACCTTTGGTCTGTGGATCACTAGGGTGTATGCAAAGGTAGTAAAAGGGGTCCATGAATTTTTTAATATTTTAAAAAGCTCTAATAGAAGTAGCACATTTTCTGCAATTATATAACTGTGTTAAATTTTATTGCTTTTTTTTTTTGCTGGAGTTATGTCAGTTTATTATGTCAACGCTGGCTATTTCATGCTGCTCACAATATAATTAACTGTTGATAGCATAAGAATTCTTAGAGCATCGAATTTTTTTCACTCATGTTTATTTCACTTTATTGAATATTTTAGGGGTAAACTTCCTTTGGAACAAAGCCACAGGATACTGTAACTGAGTAGAACAGTAGTACTTCCCCACTATCGGGGAGAAAGAGTCGAGCCACAAGGGCTAATCTTGACCCCGGAGGGTTGGTATGTAGATCTCCAGGCAGTCAAGAAATAGGCTGTTGTGCAGATTCAAATTCCAAAATAGGCAACAAATGAACAACAGATAAAGAACTACAAATATAATCCATTCTTGAGACTTTTAGAGAGTCTTCATTGTGATGATCTGTATTTTAGTTCAAGTGTATCAGGTAATGATGGGAAGAAAGTCTGCAGAAAGAGAGACTTTGTAGGGCAGTCACAGAAAAAAAAATGAGAATTTGCATGGGAGTTGCAGCGAGAATGAGAATTTTAAGGTGTATGTATATAGGGTGTTTGTTGGGATCCACTGTGCTATACTAAAAATTTGGGAACCACTGTTCTATACTATATATTATGATGCTTCCTGTTATAGTTCACTATTTATATATGTATAAAATATTACGAACTTGCTGGTATATTTTTTATGTGCAATAAATTTACACTGAAAGGACCATTTATTATACACACCCACCTCATAACATATGGGTACACCTTTCATCCTTACAACAGCAGCAACATGTCGTGGCATGGACTCTACCAGGTATTGGAAATATTTAGTTGATATTGCGGCCCATGATTCCAGGCCAGCCATCTGTAAAGTGCCAAGAATTGCCGGTAGTAGGTTTCAGGCTCAAATGCATTGCTCCACTTCATCCCACAGATGCTTAATAGGGTTCAAATCTGGAGAGTGCGAAGGTTGTGAACTCACTGGAATACCCCTCCAACCAGTCTTTTGCCAAACGGGAGCAATGAGACATGCATTGCCTTGTTGAAAAAAGGCATCCTGCTGTGGGAAATGAATAGCCACGAACATGTAGGTAGTTGGCAAGTATGTTAGCATAGCCTTGTATGGGGATAGTGGTTTCAATAGGTACAAGGGGTCCCAAGGCAGCCCATGTAAATAGGCCCAGAATATTACACCGCTTCCATTGTCTGGTAACACCTTGACTAAACAGTTGTGGTCCAATGATCATCAGATGGTAAGAAATAACTTTCATAGGAATTTATAAGTGGAGACATGTCCCACACTGAATGCATATGCAACATTGTATTTTCTGATAGAAAAGTAAGACCAGCTCTATCAGTTTTACATAAAAACAAAACCTCTACATCTAATTCCATAGGTTTTTTCATTTGAAAGCCAATTTTTACATTTATGACAGGAAGATTTTTTAGAGCTTTTTTCACAGAAAGTTTAGCTATATATACAGCAAAGCTGGAATAATGTCCTGTGGTATATCAGAAATTCTAAATTATATATATTTAAAAGCATCTGAAGATAGCAAACATCTGTTCATAGATATCGCAGACCTACATAGCATGATAATACAACTTAGGCCTGAAGTAATTCAATTTAATTTCATAAAATAAAATTTATATGTTTTGAAATACACTATATGATTAAAAGTATCCATACACTCGCTAATCCACAATCTCCTGGTAAAAGAAAATGAGGTAATATTGTATGTTGGTCCACCCTTTGCTGCTATCACTGCCTCCATCCTGTGGGAAAGACTTTCCACTAAATTTTGGTATGTTGCTGCTAGAATTGCCTGTCTGTCATTCTGCCACAAGAGCATTAGTGAGGTTGGTCACTGATGTTGGGCAGTCGTCATTCCAATTCATCTCAAAGGTTTTCCATTGGATTGAGATCAGGACTCTGTACAGGCCAGTCAAGTTCTTCCACACCCATCTCATCAAACCATTCCTGCACGGTCCTCACTTTGAGGGCAGGGGCACTGTCATGTTGGTATATTTTTTTGGTTGGTTGTTTTACCTCTGAGCGGCACTTTTTTGCACACAATGGGCTAAATGGCCAGGTCACAAGGACCCCGAAAGCTCAGAGAAGGTTGGGGGAGGGAACCCACTGAAACAGCTGTTGGGAGGCAGATGGTAGCTCCCGTCAAGGCCATCCAGTGTGTTCTTTAATGTGTACAGGGTATGTCTCCCCCACACACTAGGCCATGGCTTAACCTCCCATCGAACGGATGGTGGCCTTTCCAAGCCCATTGGTGTCCCCTACAGACCGTGGGCAGGGCGGGGAGTTTTGCAGAGATAACATGTTGGTATAGGAAAGGGTCTTCACCAAACTGTTGTCATAAAGTGGGGAGTGTAGAATTGTTGAGAATGTCATTATATGTTGCAGCATTCAGAGTCCCATTCAGTGGAACTAGAGGGCCCAGCTTGAAACATTGAAAACAGCTCCAGAGGATGATGCCTCCTCCACCAAACTTCACAGTTGGCATAACACAGTCAGGCAGGTAGCATTCACTTGGCATCCTCTACACCCAGACTCGTCCATTGAACTGCCAGATGAAGATGCATGATTCATCACCCTAGAGAACTGCTCAAGAGTCCACTGGCACCATGCTTTACACCATTCCATTCAACACTTAACATTGATCTTGTTGATGTTAGTCTTGTGTGTGGCTGCTCAGCCATGGAAACTCATTTCCTGCAGCTTGCAATGAACTGTTATAGTGTGTTATTGTGCTGGCATTGTTTCCAGAGGGATTTTGGAAACTCTCTGTTCTTGGTACCAAAATTCTCTGTCCTCAGTTCCAACATGTGAGTGTTCCAACTGAGGACAGGTGATTTTGTCAACACCACCCACTTCACACAGTCAATGGTCCTGTCTGCCATTTTATGTGGCCTACCAGGTCACAATTAAAATAACACCACATGGTAAAAAGGAGGGGGACGAGTGCATCAAATATTTAAGGATATACAGTATATTGATACAAAATAATCATGGAAAATTCACATAAATGAAACATTAAAGTAGGTTAATAATATTATACTTAAACTATATTTTATAAGAAGCTTTGTTGATGTTCCTTTGCTTAAAATTATTTATTTTGAATGGGTTGTGTCTTATTTGTTATATGGAATTTTATCTTACGGTTATTATTGGTTTGTTATACCAATGCAATATGTTCAAAATCATGTCAAATGTATATTGAAACTGAGGAGATATAATTCTGTGACAGAGGTTTACTTTCCTACGAATATCTTAAACATTAGGAAATTGTACACTTTTCAAGTTATAAAAAATATTTAAAGAAAATGGAATTTGCACTTGGTTAGAACCTTTATTAAAGACTCTCGTTTATCAAAGGAAATTCTAATAATCAGTATTGTAGCAAGTAAAACTACCATTACCATTTGTTATATTTTTCTCTTAAGTAGAAATTACAATTCTTTTTACCAAGAGATTTAAAGTTGACTATTACTGGTGCAATTTTTATAAGCCAATTAAAATAATGGAATTACAATAAAATATTGCTAAATTGCTTAAATAGGTTTAATTCTTCCTATTTACCTTTGTTCGACTTATTCAATTTACTCTTTATGTGAATTGTATGTGAACCTTTGATATGAAAATTAGATAAATGCGCTTTACTGAGTTGACTTGAAATTTTACTTCTGTTGCCAATAAGAAATATTAATTAACATATACAAATTGAGGAAATCCAAGTCCACATGTGAGTTTTTACTCTTGTGGTTTTTTCCTTATAGTCGAATTTTATATTACCAGAATTTAATAAAATTGATTGATTGATTGATTTCTGACCGACCCTCATATACAAATGCATTTAATATGTAATATATGTTTTAGCACATTTTTCAGGGCTTCTTTGCATTCTATGTATTTTTATTTCTCAGGATCAGAAATCCTTAAATGACTATATGTATAGCATTTTGGATGCTATAACTCCTTTTCCAAATGAACAGGTATAGTAGGAATATTTAATATATTGCTATCTTAAATTTAAACAATATATTTTACATATTTGTTTGTCATTATAATTTATGTGTTCATGCAACTGATATATAGGTTTATCTGTATGATAGTTTATTCCATCTATGATGTTGAGAGTTTCTTTGCTTATCTTTGGTTATCAAGGAGTCACCAATGGGCTTAATTTTAACTTTGTTCCTCAGTTGGGATGTTGAGCTGTTGTCTATTGTGCAACTGATTACGTGTACATTAAAAAACAGCACCATGGATATGAAGTTATCTGCATGTGGCAAAATTATTTTGCTCAGTTTTACTATAACCAATACATTTTTTTATTGTTATTGGAAATAATCTTGAAAAGGTTAGATGAAGCTTAACTTCCCCATATAAAAAATTATTACATGAAAAGAAAAAAAAATTAGTATTTACATTCTAAAAAATTTTGTTGTGAATTATGTATTTCGTACTCACTGCTTAATTTCTAGGATTGCAGGGTCAGGGGTGGCTCATTCATTCGGTAGCATGCCAAGCTCATAACCTGAAATTCTCAGGTTCGAGTCTCACCTGGCCACTGTTGAGACTTATCTTCCCAAAATCCCCATCCTGCCCTCAGTCAGTAGGAGACACCAATGGGCTTGGAAAGGCTTTCTCCATTGGATGGGATGTTAAGCTGTGGCCTCTGCACATTAAAAAGAAAAAAATATTTTTCTTGACTGCACTGTTTACCAGCTGCTGCTTGCTACAGTTAAATTTACTCAGAAAGTGATAGCTCAGTATTTCAAGTGTGTTATGAAATAAACTTCACTTCTGTTTGTACCAATATATTCATAAAATTATCCTTTTTCCCAAATGTAAAATTAGTAAACTTAGATTACATCTTTATCCATCTCTTTTCAGTTGCTAACTCCCCTTTCCCACTATACTCCACTTGTATGTAATCCACAACTATACCATTTTAAACTTTTAATTACACAACAAACTCGTATTTTCAAACTCGTACAACTGGGTCTAAAATTTACCTACTCTGCACTGCTTTCAAAATTATATAGCATAAACCTTCAGTTAGAATAATTCATCCACCCACTTCCCAATAGACATTTTGTGAAGTTTGAGTTGTAATGAAATGTATTTTTCTTTATAGGATCATGATATAGTTCCAGTAAAGTTAGAACAGTTAGAATGCTCCCAAGAAGTAATAGAAAATATCGGTGTAAGTAATGTCATACAGTTAGTATGTGGTGAAACTATAATTCCATGTAAATGTTTTTACTTTTAAAAGGAAATTTGAATGAAAGAAAAAAGTTAGGAATTTGAGTTATAAGAAATTACATATATAAAGATATTAATATATAAAATAAGTTAGTATGAAAACTTTTTGAATATTTTAGTTTTCATGCATAACTACCTACCTACCAATTGACTAACCCACCTCCTTCCTCCCCATCCCTTCTCCTCTTGTGTCCATGCATACAGTGTAATCATAATCAGCTGATATGAAAAAGATTTAAAAATGGTAAGTGTCATCTGCCTTACCAATTTTAATAACTTTAGTTTTATCTCTGTTATCCAGCAAATCTACTCTATTGTCAGTCTCATCAACATCATTATTTACCAGGGCTAAATCAGAAATTTTTAAATCTCTAGACCATTCAAGGCTAAAATCTTTCTCTTGCAGAGAATTCTGAAAATTATAATCAATAATAAAACTAAAGAGAAACAGGAGACAAAAGCACTCTTTTCTAACTCCATTAACAATGCTAAACCAATCACTACAAGCCTTACCAACTCTCACACACGACTCAATGTTATTATAGGGAGCTTACATTTAGCCTTATTATGAGCAACTTGTCAGGTATGCCACAATCTAATAATCAACCACAAATTATGATGCTCATTACAGTCAAAAGCCTTTTTGAAAGATATAAAACTTGTAACTACAGGTTTCTGAAACTCTACACATTTCTCAACTATCTGCTTAAGTGAAAATATTTGATCTAGACATCCTACTACTTCTGAATCCACCCTGTTCATGATGCTGTTGTCCATCAACCAAATTCTTAATTCCAATAAGCATAATAATGCAAAGAACTGTAAACAGAAAGAGATCAGTATTTGGAAAAAAAAGTAGACCATTTCCCTTATAATTATGGCAAAAATTTTGATCACTTTTTTTTAAAAACAATAGGGATAATAATAGCTTTAGTAAAATCGTTAAGAACAACACCTTTATCATAAAAAATAATCAAAATTTCAGTCAGCCATTTAACAATAGCAATGTTCCCAGCTCAAAACATTTCAGTAGTAATTTTATCTACCCCTGGAAAATGAATACAATGGCCCTGTTTGTGGGAACTAACTACATTGTTTATGATATCTATGAGATGCACAGCAACCTAGTCATGACAGAATCCTACTTTCAATGAACTTACCATATTTATCCCTCAAACCTTGTGTGTCAGACTGTTTCTTCCTACTCAAAAGGTTAACTGTCTAGTATAACTGCCTGATGTTGTTCTGTCTAGTTGCTTTCTCTGATTTGTCAGCCAAACTCTCAAGCCAAATATTCTTATCAGTTCTTGACTGATCTTTTACATGTTTATAAAGCTCTTTGTTATGCTGTCTTTTAAGACTAGTAGGGTGTTGATTCACGTTATTCACGTGATTCCATCTTTCAGAAATAAGCCATAGCCTTATCTCTCAAATAATTTTGTCTCCTCTGTACCTTTTTTACCTAAAAGAGTACTATTAGTTTCATGAAAAGCCTGCTTTAACTGATCCCATTCTTTCTCAACTTTAGCAGTAAGCAAACTATGATTGTCATAATGACTAAGTAGCCTGTCATGGTATGCTTTGGCTATATCTGGATCTTTCAGAGCTTCAGTGTTAAAAGTAATTTTTTTAACCTTAGCACAACATTTCTTAAGCTTGGGTTGTAAGACACTTTTGACCAGGTAATGGTCAGACCCAATATCATCTCTCCTAAATGATCTGGTGTTTCTAACTAAATTTGCCCATTTGCTGTAATTAAAATATAATTATTATATTCCTGTGCAACCCATCAGGTGAAACCCATGTATTATATAATGTGTGTATTTATAAATGTCCTGGTGTTTGTAATATGTGTTAGTTATTTGCAAACCATTATGTTTGCTTACCTATAGGAGACTTTCCCCATTGCCATTGGAACTACTAATGCCAAAGGAACCTAACACTCCTTCCATAGTAAATACACAGATTACCTGTAGAAATAGACTTCAACAATAGTTAAAATTTCTGAAAAAAATTATCACTGATGCAGCGGGAATCGAACCCGCAACTCTTCAGACTCATTCCAGAGCATGCTACTGTTACACCATGCAGCAGACACTAAAATCTTTCAGAATAAGACCTATAAATCTTTCACTGAGATTTGGCAGACCTTGTGCCATCTACACTTCAGGAGAGGCAACTTTTCCAATTGTTACTAATGATTTAGATGTTAATGAAAAGGTCAATCACGCTCAAGCATTTATTATTAAAAATCCATCCTTAGTAAATACATAGATTACCTGTATAAATAGACTTCAACAATAGTTAAAACTTCTGAAAAAAAATGATCACTGACACAGTGGGAATCGAACCGGCAATTCTCGAGATTCATGCCAGAGAACGCTACCGTTACACCACGCATCAGATGCTAAAATCTTTGTCATGAATCTGTAGAGTTACAGGTTCAATTCCCGTCACATCAGCGAAATTTTTTAAGAAGTTTTACCTAATACTCCTATTCAAAGGTCAGAGTCACTACCAACTTTAGCATTGAAGTCTACCTCCTTTCTTGACAGAATTCAAAATATCCTTAAATTATCTGTAAAACCTATTTTTCCCATCCTCATCAGAGTATTCTATGGGGGCATAACAAGAGATAATATTAAAATTTTTAATATTAGTTTTAAACTTAGCTGTAAGAAATCTTTCATTAATGCAGTCATATCCCAGAAGAACATCACTCGAGTGTCTGCTGAAAAGCAAGCCTACTCCTTGGAGATACTTTCCATCCTCCCTCCCTGAGAAGAGAAATTTAAGATTATTTTTAAGTACCTGTCCACCTGATCTCTTGCAGGTCCAGAATATCTAGGTTATAATGCTGAAATTCCTGAATTTCATCAAGAGAATAATCTCTCTGCATTGTCCTCTTATTCCATGCAACTGGGGAAAGAAAATTTTTAGTAGCATTTTTTTAAGAAACTAGGTTTATTGAGAAAGGTAGGGCCAACAATATGAAACAGCCCCTCCTAATCACAAGCATAGTGCAAAGTCCAATTCCCACCACTACTAAAAGCTTAGCCACCAATGCTGGTAGAAATTTCAGATACCATCTTACACATGGACCTTTTCAAGAATCAGAATCAAAAAGGAAATTGACCTGCCTGAGTTGTAGTATTCCAGGTTAGGTTGGTGATGCCCATATAAGTAAAGGTTCAATTTTTCCAGGTTAGGTTGGTGATGCCATAGAAGTAAAGATTCAATGGCATTTAATCAGGATTAATCATCAGCTGATATAAGGTAACCTGTTCACTTAGGGCTGGCAACCCATAGGCAAACAGAAAGCACAGCAGAGATTTTTCCTTAACAGATTGCCCACCAATGCAGCAAGTCCAGGATCTGTAATTGAGCACAAAGCCATAAGCCAGTCCAGTGGGCTTAAATGGTCAGCACCAGGACCCTGTGAAGTTGATCACTCCTCACCAGGGCAGAAAAAACGAAAATGTGTCTGTAGATTATCAGATCAGTAGACTACACTGATCTGGCAGCCCTCTCATTGTGTTCCCTTCCAGAAGAGAACATCTGTTTTGAAAGGTAAAAATAGCCTTCACCATGAGAAGGCAGGGTTGGACCTTAGGTGCTAAGCCTGGCCAGTTCTGTGCATCATCATAGTGTATAGCTCTTCTACCAATGTATGCCTAGCTACTATTTACAGATCTTAGTTTTCAAACAAATATTAAAATTACCCATAATTGCAGTTTTGAAGGACACTGGATGATGAGTTTCAAAAACGATGAGATTAGAGGAAGGGCAGTGTATATCTTCATAGGAAACTGAATATAGACACATGTTTATTAGCACCCAGTATTATATACACTGCTCATAAAAATTAGGGGATATTTCATCGCTTCTTATTCATTTTGAAATATCCTCTAATTTTTGTGAGCAGTATATACAGGGTGATTCAGAATTCATCATCAATATTTAGTGGGGAGGAAGGGAATAAGAAAAGAAAGAGATTTCACCTAGGAAAGTATGGGGGCAGACGAACGCATGGTGGTGTAGAGGGCGCTGTGTGTACACACCTCTCATACAGAAGCACAGCTGTTTGACGCGTGCAGTCAGTTGTCATTCGACAAGGTGAATTTGCAGAAGTAACATGAACCGGTATACGTGGAATGAATGTGCAGATATGCATGTAACTTACGGTGCGGCAGGAGAAAAATGTCTTCGAGCCAGGCAGTTGTATGCAGCGCGCTTCCCAAACCGCCGTGTGCCACAGCATCAAATGTTTTCACGTATTCATCGCCAACTGCGTGAAACAGGATCGTTTGCTGCTAGTAATGTTAATCGAGGGAGGCGCAGATCGGCACGGACAGTAGCAGTAGAGGAAGCTGTCCTACAGGAAATCGAGGAACAACCTGGTGCTAGCACACGAGGTATGGCTAGGCAGTTTGGAATTTCGCAAGCAACAGCGTGGCGGATATTACACGATGAAGGGTTACATCCGTTTCATCTGCAAAGAGTGCAATTATTGGCAGCAGACGACCATCCCAAGCATGTTATTTTTTGTCAGTGGTTCATGCAGAGAACAGCCGTTGATCCCAATTTCCCAACGTATGTTCTTTTCACCGATGAGGCATTGTTCACTCGAGAGGGTGTCTTCAACACACACACAATTGGCATGTGTGGGCTCATCAGAACCCACACGGTACAAGACCTGGAGCTGCGCAACAACGTTTTGCTGTCAATGTGTGGACTGGGATTGTCGGTGACTGTTTGTTGGGCCCGTATTTACTACCATCCCGTTTGGATGGTGCCAAGTACCTAACATTTCTTCAGACTGTGTTACCGGATCTTCTGAACGAGGTTCCTGATGGTAGTCTCCAGTGAATGTGGTTCCAGCATGACGGCGCTCCTGCACATTTCGCAAATGCTGTGCGTGCTTACCTACGCAGACAGTTTGGTGGTCAATGGATTGGCCGCGGTGGACCGGTTTCTTGGCCACCACGTTCACCGGATTTATCTCCAATCGATTTCTTTGTATGGGGTGCTATGAAAAACATGGTGTACGAGACCCCTGTTGATAGTGCTATGGATCTTGTAGCACGCATATCAGTTGCTGCCTCAAACATCCGGGAAATGCCAGGCATCTTCCACAGGGTCCGGCTGTCCATGCAATGCCGTTGTGAGTCATGCATTCTAGCACATGGTCGGCAGTTCGAGCACCTCTTGTAAGTCTGTACAACCAATGCAAAGAAATGTTACATGTAAGATAATAAATGTTTTTTCCTTACCACTTCCTTCTTATGTGTTCTTTCCATCATTGAACTGGGGTCATTTTGCCCTACTACATTGCATATGCGCCCATGCTTTCCTATGTGAAATCTCCTTCGTTTCTTATTACCTACCTCCCCACCAAATATTGATGATGAATTCTGAATCACCCTGTATATATATATATACACAATGATAATACGATTCAAGCTACCTGGTGTCCAAACATTAAGCATAATATACAAATTCTGGAAGATCTTAAAAATGCAACAGTGAAATCCTCTGAAATTTGATGTGATAGTGCATTGTTTTGTGACACAATAAAAGTAAGGCACATAGCAAAATTGTATGATTTGCATGGTTTTCATGGGTGAATGGAGTGTTCATTGTTAAGGAACCTGCTTCAGCAGAATGGAGAGATTAAGAGTATGATGACTCTGAACAGCTACATAAACATCCCAATGACATACTGTTTACCAGGCTGGTCATGAAGTCTGGTGATAGTGCATTCCACTCTTTCCAGAGAGCAGACCAGAGCTAATGGAGGGGATTGATGATTTCCAATGCATATCCACAGAGAATAGGCTGGCCATTCCATTTGCTGAATATCCTCACTTTTGAAAAATATATTGATTTTGAGCTCTATAAGGATAGGTATTATCGTCCATCAAAATAAACTGGGGACAACAGTGCCCTTGAAAAGCTTTGCATAGGACTAAAGGATATTATTTTTATAGCTCTGGCAAAGACATACCTTATTTCCCCGAAAATAAGATCTAACCGGAAAATAAGCCCTAGCATGATTTTTCAGGATGTTCGTAATATAAGCCCTGCTCCAAAAATAAGCCCCAGTTAAGATCGTCAGCCAGACAGACGCATTTAGTACGTCTGTTGCAACACACAACAGACGTATTGAATTATAAAATAATAATATTAATATATAATTAAATATAAATAAATAATATTATTCACATTAATACTTAAAATAAATGATAATATAAATTATAATTAAGTATTTGTCCCGTGGCCGAGTGGTTAGCACGCTTGGCTACTGATCTACGGGACCTGGGTTCGAGCCCCGGGTAAGGCATGGATGTTCGTGTTGTTTTCTGCTGAGGTCCTGCCATCCTCTCAGATCTTCTACTGTGGCATATAAACTGACAGGCTCCTGTCAGACCTCTGTGGCAAGCAGCTGCTTGAGGGGGTATTTATTTATTTATTTTATTTGTAAATACCCAAGTAGGCGCCTTTGGATGAGAAGTAAACGCCTATGTAAACAGATGAACTCGAGACTTATTGCCGAATGACCAATCGGAGTAGACACAAAGCATGAATAATGTGCGCACTTGATAATGAATGGACATGGTTGTGTCTAATATGAATCTTCATAATTCAATACATTGTGTGTTGTAACAGACTTACTTAATGCGTCCATCTGACTGATGATCTTAACTGGGCTGATGATGATGTTCCAGAAGATGACATGACTGTATTTGAATAAATGTAGATTTTTGTACATGGATAAATGTAGATTTTTGTACAAGAATAAATGTAGATATTTGTACATGAAAAAATAAGACATCCTCTGAAAATAAGCCCTAATGCATCTTTTGGAGCAAAAATTAATATAAGACCCGGTCTTATTTTCGGGGAAATACGGTAGATCGATGTGTGGAGAGCCATACCAATGTGCACATTAAAGAATTCACTGAATGGCCTTGAAGGCAGGCCCCTACTGATGGCTGGATGAGAGATCTGAATATAGCTGTTAGGAGACAGATCTGAATATATTCAGATCTATCTAGTAACAGTTGTCCAGTGGGTCTACTTCCCCCCACCTTTTCTGAGCCCATGGGCTATTTGTGACCTAGCCATTTAGCCCATTGTATGCAAAAAAGTGTCACTCAGATGTAAAACAAATCAAACCATTTGATATAATGCTGCCCTGGACTGTTAAACCACTACCACCACAGTGGAGTCTGTATAATGACCAGATCAGAATGCTATGGCATTATTTTTTTGGTCTGGTCATCTATGGCATTATTTTTTTGCCTTGCTGAGGAGTGGTCAATTTCACAGGGTTCTGGTGCTGACCGTTTATACCCACTGGACTGGAATGGTTTATGGCTTTGAGCTTGATTATGGATCCTGGACTTGCTGCAGTGGTGGGCATCTGTTCAGAGAAAATCTGCCACTGTGTTTTCTGTTTGCCCATGGATTGCCAGGACAACCTGAGCAGAAGCACAGGATACCTTATATCATCTGGTGGATAATCCTAATCATACACCATCACAGGTACCTGAACCCTTTAACTAGTTGGGCATCGCCAATCCTACTCTGGAGTAATATGTCTCAGACAGGCCAGTTTGTCTAGATTCTGGACCTTCAATGGGTCCATTTGAAAAAGTGGTGCCTGAAGTTCTTGCCAGCATGGATGGCTTCAACCTTTAGTGGTAGGGGAACAAGCTTTTACACCATGCTTGCAATTAGGATTAGGGGGCTGTTTGATACTGTTAACCCTGCCTCTCTAAATAAGCTTAGTTTCTTAAAAAAAATCTTATAATCATTTTCTCTCTCCAGATACATGGAAGGTGGGGACATTTCATAGAGATCATTCTCTTGGCGTCTTCATACAGGAATTCCTGTGTTATAACTTGGATATTCTGGGTTTGTAAGAGACCGAATGGACAGGTAAAGGTCAGATACTAAAAATAATTTTAAATTTCTCTTTTCAGAGAGGGAGGATGGAAAGCATATCCAAGGTTTGCTTCTCAGCAGAACACCAGTGATGCTCTTTCAAGATTTCACTGCATTAATGAAAGATTACATATACCAAAATTTGAAACAAGCATTAAAGTCTTTAATGTTATCTGTTGTTATGCTACCACAGAGGACTCTGATGAGGATGAGTAAAATAGGTTTTACAGAAAACTTCAGTATATTCTGAATTATCTCAAGAAAGGAGATATTTCTCTTGTGCTAGGTGGCTTCAATGGGTTTGGTGTAATTTGTTTGACAGAACGTATTTGACGAAAATTTGTTTGAAACGGTTATAGTCTGTAAATGGTAGCTAGGCATAAACTAGAAGGAGAGCTGTGTACCAGTACCCAGTGATGATGCAAGAACTGCCCAGGTCTAGCACCTAATGTCCAACCCCGACTTGTGGTGCAGGCCGTTAGTACTTTTCAAAACAGATATTCTCTTTTGGAAGGGCAGAGCTGCCAGATCAGTGTGGCCTACTGATCTGGACAACTACTGATACTTTTTTTTTTCTACCCTGCTGAGGAGTGGTCAGCCACACAGGTTCTGATGCTGACCATATACTCCAATCAGAATTATATAATGGCTCTGAGCCCTTGATTATGGATCCTGAATTTGCCACAACAGCAGACCTGTGTTAAAGGGGAATCTTCTGCTGTGTTTTCTGTTTTTTTTTTGTGGGTTGATACCCCAAGTAAATAGATTCAGAGAATACATTTTATCAGCTGGTGGATAATCCTGATCAGAGGCCAATGCAGGTACCCAAACCTCACTTAGCTAGTTGGGCATCATTAATCTTAAACTGGAGTGATGTGTCTTATGCAGGCCATATGGCTCTTGAAAAAGTCCACTTGAAAAGGTGGTGCCTGAAGTTCCTACCAGCATCGGTGAGTTCAGCCTTTAGCAGAGGAGGAACAGGTCTCTGCCCCACGCCTGCGATAAGTGGGCTGTTTGATATTGTTGGCCCTACCTATTTCATTAAACCTAGTTGCTTTAAAAATCCTACTAATAATTTTCTCTCTGCAGGAACATGGCCTGTGAGGGCATTACATAGAGATTATTCTCTTGATGTCTTCACGCAGGAATTCCAGCACTATAACCTAGATATTCTAGGCTAGCAAGAGACCAGATGGACAGGTAAAGGTGAGATACTTAAAAATAACTTTAAATTTCTCTTTGCAGCGAAGGAGGATGGAAAGCATCACCAAGGCGTGGGTCTGCTTCTCAGCAGACATGCTAGTGATGCTCTTCTAGGATACGAGTGCATAAATGAAAGGTTTCTTACAGCAAAATTTCAAACAAGCATTAAAGACTTGAATGTTATCTGCTGTTATGCCCCCACTGAGGATGCCGATGAGGATGAGAAGGATAGGTTTTACGGACAACTTCAGGATATTTTGAATTCTGTCAAGAAAGGAGATATTACCCTTGTTCTAGGTGACTTCAATGCTAAAGTTGGTACTGACTCTGCCCTTTGGGCAAGAGTTTTAGGCCCCTTTGGCATTGGTAGTTCTAATGGTAATGGGGAATGTCTCTTACAGGTAAGTGAACTTAATGGTTTACAAATAACTAACACATATACAAACACCGGGACATTTATAAATATATATGGATTTCACTTGATGGGTTGCACAGAAATATTATAGATTATATTTTAATTAACAGCAAATGGGATAGTTCAGTTAGAATACCAGATCATACAGGGGAGTAAAAATTGGGTTATCCATTACCTGGTCAAAAGTGTCTTGCAGCTGAAGCCTAAAAATGTTGTGCTAAGGTTAAGAAAATTACTTTCAACATTGAAGGTTTGAAAGATCCAGATATAGCCAAAGCATACCATGATAGGCTACTTAGTCATTATGACAATTGTGGTTTGCTTACTGCTGAAGTTGAGAAAGCATGGGATCAGTTTAAACAATCTTTTCTTGAAAAAACGGTATTCTTTTGGGACAAAAGGGAACAGAGAAAACAAAATTATTTGAATGATAAGGCTATGGAACTTATTTCTGAAAGGAGGAAGTGCGGATTAATTGGAATCAACAATCTATTAGTCCTAACAGAAGGCATTACAACGAGCTTAATAAACATGTAAAGGATCAGGTAACAGCTGATAAGAATCTTTGGTTTGATAGCTTGGCTGACAAAGCAGAGGAAGCAGTTAGAAAGCATAACAGCAGGGAGTTGTACCACATTGTTAATGTTTTTTTTTTGAGAAGAAACAGACAGAAGGATTGAGGGATAAATATGGCAAGGTGGTTGAAGGTGAGGATTCTGTGATGGCTAGGTGAGCTTGGCATTTCAGAGATGTTCTAAATAAGTGATTATTTCTACTCCCACTGTTTGTAATGGCTTTTATGATAGCCCTGTATCACATTCCGAAGTTGCATTGGCTATCTCTAAATTAAAACTGCATAAATCCCAGGGGTGGAAGAAATCACCATTGAAATGCTTAGAGCTGGGAACATTTGTGTTGTCACATCGCTGACTGAAATTTTGATTATTTTTATGATAATGGTGTTGTTCCTAAGGATTTTACTAGAGCTATCATTGTTCCAATTTTTGAAAAAGGTGATCGTAGTTCTTGTGATAATTATAGGGAATTAGTTTACTTTCTGTTCCAGGTAAAGTTTTTTGCATGATTGTACTTAATAGAATTAAGAATTCGGTTGATGGACAACTGTGTGATAAACAGTGTGGATTCAGAAGTTGTAGGGGATGTATTGATCAAATATTTTCACTTGGTCAGATCCATGAGAAATGTTTAGAATTTCAGAACCTGTGGTTGGTAGCTTTATAGATTTCAAAAAGGCTTTTGACTCTGTTGATCAACATAATTTGTGATTGTTAGATCATATGGAATACCTGATAAGTTAATTAGTGTAATGAGAGCTCTCTATAATAACACTGAGTCGTGTGTGAGAGTGGTTAAAGCAATTGGTTTAGCATTGCTAGTGGAGTTAGACAAGGGTGCATTTTGTCTCCTTTTCTCTTTAGTTTAGTTATTGATTATGTAATGCGAAATTCTTTGCAAGGGAAAGATTTTGGCCTTAAATGGTCTGGAGATACGAAAATTTCTAAATTTAGATTATGCTGATGATTTAGCCCTTTTGTCAAATGATGTTGATGAGACGAACTCTTTCATTCAAGCTGTTGATGAGACTGGTAGTAGAGTAGGTTTGGATATAAACAGAAAACACTAAAGTGATGAAAATTGGTGAGGCAGATAGTGCGTCAGTTGCTTTGAATGGCTGCACTCTTGAGCAAGTGTCTCAGTTTAATTATCTTAGGAGCTATGTAACAGATACTGGTGATGTGTGACATGAGATAAATAGAAGAATAGGGATTGCTGCTGTGACTTTTAAGAATCTATGGAGTATTGGAAAAATAGACGTATAAACCTAAAGACTAAAATTAGACTGTAAAACAGTTTGGTTCTTTCTAAGGTTAATTATGGTAGCGAAACATGTACCCTTTGCTAGCAGGATAACAAGAAACTTGTTGCCTTTGATTCTAGGTGCTTATGCAGTATCTTGGGTATTAGGTTGTTTGACTTTATAAGTGATGATAATGTTAGAAGAAGGAGTCATCAATCTCCTTTGATCAGCATATTGTGCAGAGAGAGACTGTGTTGGTTTTGCTATGTTGCCAGTATGCATAGCTGCAGACTGGCAAAGAGGATTATGAACAGTGTGCCTAAGGGTATCAGAAAAAAGGGAACACCTAGGATGCAATGGGCAAACAATGTCAAACAGGACCTTGTTAGAATTGGTCTAGATTGGCGAAATGCAGCTGTAGTTCAAATGAGGCACGTTTGGAGAGGAAAATTTCACAATCTGGTTGAACCTCCATAGCCCATGGCTGCATGAGGATTTTGTATGTGTGTGTGCGTGCCTGCACACACACATACAAAATATATATGGGAAGAAAGGTGACAAAAGATAAAGCTCAGTTTTAGATTTGGCAGAATAAAACATTACTTGGTTTACAGACAATCTAGACATCTTTTACTTCCTATTTATTTTTACTATTCTTATAAACTATATTCAGAGCTTTATAGAAGAGGAATAATGTTTGAAATTTATAACTGGAGTATTTACCAGAACTATACTTTTTTTGTGTGAACATACTTAATGCTGATTTCAGGTTGATATGACCTTCATCTTGGACAGAATTTTAAGCATTGATAAGTTAAGAGATTGATAGTTAGTTTAGCGATAGTTAGAAAATAGTAGAAAAGGTTTAAAGTAGGTGGGGGGGGGGTCATGTTTTTTTATGTTAGGTTTCTTTGTGTAAATTATTTTTCTTCGTGTTGCTCCATGTTGCAAATTTTGTGATTGAACTTTGTGTTAAACTTATCTTCATGATATTTTCTGTTTATTTTTATGTGCGTCATAATTCTTATTTCATTATTTGTTTTATCTTTGCTTTTGTAGCTTGATTTCCTATTTTTGTTAGTATAATTTACTTTTGTTCATTTCATTTTTATTTCTTATTTTCTAGTGCTTTATCATAATATATTATGTTTATTTACAGCGATTATTTTTATTTGATCTTTAACTGGAGATTTTTTCATGAAGTTAGTTTTTTTTCTCTTTTGGTTAACTTCTCTTTGCTGATTGTTTTGTCTCAGATGACTTGAGGTGTTTCAGCTGTAGAGTCTGTAGAGTCTAATTTCCATTACATCCTTTGTATCTTGTGGATAGTACAGATTATAGTTCATTGTGGATAACTGCTGTCTTTGAATGTTAGAGTGGTGTTAGTGGGTTTTGTTTGTTGTGATGGTGCATCCGGTATTTTCGGGTGGCTATTTAGACTGAATGGAGGTATAAGAGTGCTTGCATTTTTAACTTTCTCTGAAATAAATTTGATTGTTGAGAAGTAAATAACATTGATGTCATTTTTTTATTTTTATTTTTTGACCCCTTTCGTTTTCTACCAACTATATGCTGAGTGATATTAAAATATGACCACCCCACCCCATGTTGTGTGAATGGGACTCTAATTTTGAATCCTATAACTTTTAAAATAAACCTTTTTATGGGAAAATAGGATAAAAGTAAATTAAAGTTCCAAATCATTTCTATCTAAATATCCATTTTCAATAATATTCCTTCAGTATTTAATGAGTTATGGAAGTTTGAACATTTAACAGTAAAGTGCTAAACATTGGAGTTAATTGAAACTGAAATACAAAATATTATTTCAAGCTAGTTCCTATGTAATTATACATACATACAAAAACCTCATGCAGCCATGGGCTATAGAGGTCAACCCAGACTGTGTAATTTTCCTCTACAGATGTGTCTGTTCTGAGTTACAGCTGCTGCATTTGGCCACTCTAGGCCAATTCTAGCAAGGTCCTGTTTGAGATTGTCTGCCCATCACATCCTAAGTCTCCCCCTTTTTCGGAAACCCTTAGGCACTCTGTTCATAATCCTGTTTGCCAATCTGTAGCTATGCACATAGGCAACATGGCCAAACCAATCCGGTCTCTCTATGCACAATATGCTGCTTAAAAGTGGTTGATGATTCCTTCTTCTAACCTCATCATTACTACAAAGTCGAGCCACCTAATGCCCAAGATACTGCATAAGCATCTAGAATCAAAGGCATCAAGTTTCTTGTTATCATGCTTACAAAGTGTCCAGGTTTCACTACCATACCTTTTCGTTCTCAGCAGAGTACTCTGTGGGGGCATAACAACAGATGACATTCAAGTTTTTAATTTTTGTTTTAATTTTTGCTGTAAGAAATCTTTCATTAATGTAATCATATCCTAGAAGAGCATCACTGGCATGTCTGCTGAGAAGCAAACCTACACCTTGGAGATGCTTTCCATCCACCTTCCATGAAAAGAGAAATTTAAAGTTATTTTTAAGTTTCTTACCTTTACCTGTCCATCTGGTCTCTTGTAAGCATAAAATATCTAGGTTATAATGCTGAATTCCTGCATGAGGACATCAAGAGAATAATCTCTATGTAACGTCCTCATGTTCCACGTACTTGCAGAGAGAAAATGATTAGTAGGATTTTCAAAGAAACTTGGTTTATTGAGAGAGGTAAGGCCAACAGTATCAAACAGCCCCCTGATCACAGGCATGAGGCAAAACCTGTTCCTCCTTCACTAAAGACTGAAATCACTGATGCTGGTAGGAACTTCAGGCACCATCTTTTCAAGTGGACCTTTTCAAGAGCCATAGACCCGCCTGAGACACATTACTCCAGTTTAAGATTGATGATGTCTAACTAGCTAAGTGAGGGTTCAAGTAACCTGCAATGGCCTTTGATCAGGATTATCCACCAGCTGATATAAGGTATCCTGTGCCTCTGTTCACTTAGGACTGGCAACCCACAAGCAAACAGAAAACAAGGTGGCAGTTTCTCCCTCAACAGAGGCCCATCAGTGCAGTAAGTCCAGGATCCATAATCAAGTTCAAATCTATATACCAGTCCAGTGTAGTGAGTACAAATGGTCAGCACCAGGACCCTGTAAAGTTGACCACTCCTCAACAGGTTTGAAAAGAAAGAAAAAAGTGGGCATAGATGACCAGAGAAGTAGGCTATACTGAACTGGCAGTCCTCCCCTTCCATTCCCTTCCAAAAGAGAATAGAAGGAGTAATAATGGTACTAATGGACTTTTGAAAGGTACTAATGGCCTGCACCATGAGAAGGCAGGGTCGGACATTAGGAGCTAGATCTGGTCGGTTCTGTGCATCATCACTGGGGATTGGTACACAGCTCTCCTTCTACTTTATGCCTAGCTATCATTTACAGACCAGATTTAGATATATTTGATTTAGACCTTTAAATTATTCTCTGCCACATTTTCACATATAAACGCTGATTTTAGAAGTTATATAACTTTGAAGTTAGCATCCCATTGGCATAAAATGGGATGGTCATGTATGTCAATGCGATGCTAATTTGGAACAATTGTGCTGACTTCAATGATTACTCAGAGTATGTCTTTTCTGATAACCTAGATTTAATGAATATGTGAATAAATATTTTGGATTTTGGGAGAGAGTCAAATGGTCAGATTGAAGCAGAACAAAATTAAATGCATTTCCAGTTGTTGAACAAGTTTCTGGATACCGACTTTTCCTTTTATTTCTGTGCTATTTCAAAAATTTTATATTCAAAATATATATTAATATATATCATTAACATTTTTTACTACATTTCTAGTTATTAATATGACCATGGCCCTCTAAATTCAAAGAGAAGACTACAACTAGGAAGAGTTGTTCTTCTCCCCCCATACATACACAGTATTCCAAAAAATCTCTTATTGTATACCAAGACTTAACCTCCATGATTGCGAGCTTTATCACCATGGATATCCACTTTTTCACATGAAATCAAATAAACACCATTTAATAGAACAGGAAAAAATAATGACAGAATTGAAGGAAAGTAAAAACTACTCCACCTCCACTCAGCCCTCCATTGAAAACCATACTAAAATCTTTCACACTGGAGAGATACAATCATCCTGACACTTTTCCTAAAATAATTTTGACTCCATTTCGAATAAATTTCTATTTCTAACAAATTTCCATTTTGAGCAAATTTTTGTTTTGAACAAAATTCTGTTGTACAAATGTTGTTGAACAAGTTTTTGGATACCGACTTCTATGCTAAAGTTGGTACTGACTCTGACCTTTGGTCAGGGTGTTAGGTCCCTTTGGCATTGGTAGTTCCAATGGAAATAAGGAACATCTCCTACAGGTATGTAAACTAAACAGTTTGCTAACACATACTAGAAATACTGGGATATATATAAATACACACGTGTTTCACAGGAATATGAGTGATTATGTATTAATAAAGAGCAAATGATCTACTTCGGTTAGGAATAGCAGATCATATAGGGGAGCTGATATTGAATCTGAGCATTGCCTGATCAAAAGTGTCTTAGAACTGAAACCTGAGAAATGTTGTGCTAAGGTTAAGAGAATTATTTTTAACAATGAAGCTCTGAAAGACCTAGTTATAGCCAAAGCTTACTATGATAGGTTATTTAGCCATTATTACAGTTCTGGTTTGCTTATTACTGAAGTTGAGAAAAAATTATATCAGTTTAACTCTTCCAGGTCCTGCCTGAAAAACTTATTTACATCCAGAGGTCCAGTTATTTTTTCGCTATTATCAGCCAAAAAAAATTAACTTTAGAATATTTTTTCCAAATAACTAATGAAAGGAATTATGGCATGTTATATGCCAAATGAATCAGCATTAATTATGGATTTTCTGAAAATAAAATATTTTATGAAAAAGTGACTAATTTATTTTAATAGGGCTTTTTTAGAGTAATGCAGTAAAAATATGCATCTTCCAACACAAATAAAAATTTATTAAAATAAAACTAATAGACAGAAATTATTATAATGCATAGGTCTTCTACTATGGCATATTAAACTGACAGGCTCCTATCAGACCTCTGTGGCAAGCAGCTGCTTGAAAGGGTATAAATTATGTCAAGATGCTGGCTATCCCAATTATGTAATCACTAAAATGAATAATAAAGTAAAATTGAAATTCTAAAATGATAAAAAAAAATGCATTTTTTATGAATGCAAAATTTTTATGATGTTTCCAAGAATATAAAGGTGAACTGCAAAAAGCTAAAAATATACGTGCTCAATACAATATCATCATCCTACAATGAACAGAGTGGTAACAATGTGATGAAGAAGTACTAATATACAGTTCCTATTAAATCTGCTACCATTATGTTCAATTTGTCAAAAAAATTGAGATTTAAGCTCTATAGATGATTGTTCATACTTGTATCATTAAATTATAAGAATAATAAAGATATTACATCAAACTATATTGGAATGACAATGATATCATTACAAGAAAGAATAAAAGAACATAAAAAGACAATCAAATTAAATAAACCATCCACTGCACTTTTACTACAATTACTCAGTGATGAAGCAATACCTAAGATTGAAGAGTCATTCATCAGTACTTCCCCTAATCCTCCTCCTCCTCCTCAAGCAGCCATGGGTTACGGAGGTCCAACCAGACCGTGCAATTTAGTTCTCCAAGCAAATCTATCCTGAGCTATATCTACTGCATCTGGCCACTGCACACCAATTCTAACAAGGTCCTGTTTGACATTGTCTGCCCACCGCATCCTAGGTCTCCCCCTCTTTCTGAGGCCTTTAGGCACACTGTTCATAACCCTATACGCCAATCTATAATTATTCATACGGGCAACATGGCCAAACCAACGGAGTCTCTCTCTGCACAATATGCTGCTTAAAGGAGGTTGCAAACTCCTTTGCATAACCTCATCATTAGTTACAAAGTTGAACCACCTAATGCCCAAGATACTGCGTAAGCATCTGGAATCAAAAGCATCTAGTTTCCTGTTATCTTGTTTACAAAGTGTCCAAGTTTCACTACCATAACTAACCCTAGAAAGAACCAAACTATTATACAGTCTAATTTTAGTCTTTAGGTGTATACGCCTATTTCTCCACACTCTCCATAGATTCTTAAAAGTCCCGGCAGCAATCCCTATTCGTCTGTTAATCTCATGCCGCACATCACCAGTATCTGTTACATAGCTCCCAAGATAATTAAACTGCGACACCTGCTCAAGACTGCAACCATTCAGATTAACTGAATCACAGCCTGCCTGACCAATTTTCATCACTTTAGTTTTCTCTCTGTTTATAACCAAACCTACTCTACTACCAGTCTCATCAACAGCTCGAATGAAAGAGTTCATCTCATCAACAATGTGACACCTGCTCAAGACTGCAACCATTAGATTAACTGAATCACAGCCTGCCTGACCAATTTTCATCACTTTAGTTTTCTCTCTGTTTATAACCAAACCTACTCTACTACCAGTCTCAGCAACAGCTTGAATGAAAGAGTTCTTCTCATCAACATCATTTGCCAAAACGCTAAATCATCAGCATAATCTAAATCAGAAATTTTCGTATCTCCAGCCCAATTAAGGCCAAGATCTTTCCTTGAAGTGAATTTCGCATAACATAATCAACAACCAAACTAAAGAGAAAAGGAGATAAGATGCACCCTAGTCGAACACCAGATGTAATGCTAAACCAATTGCTACAAGACTTACCAACTCTCACACATGACTCAGTGTTATTATAGAGAGCTTTCATTATGTTAACTAACTTGTCAGGTATACCATATGATCTCACAAACAACCACAAATTATGACGATCAACAGAGTCGAAAGCCTTTTTGAAATCAACAAAGCTAGCAACCAAAGGTTTCTGAAACTCTGAACATCCCTAATACTGTCTTTAAACTAAAACATACTGAAAACTTAATAATATTTCTTAATAATAATTTAAAAAATTTTTTATTTATTTAAAAATCCATGCAATCATAATTAAACTTTTAATGACCAAGAAATGTCTTCAAAGCATGTTATAATGAATACTATATAACAGTTAATTAGTACTATGAGTTCATCAGTATTAGACAATAATGAATGTATAAAACATACATCTTGTATTTACTATATTACATTTGATATTTGATACTACATGATGACAGTATCAAATGTCAAAACCTGATGATGGATTTTAATATTATCCAGAATCATAATATTTGTGCAGTTATTATTCTAGTGTAATGAGTTGATTTAGTTCTTATTTAACATTATTACCATCATGCTGTCCCATGGCTGAGTGGTTAGCACGCTTGGCTACTGATCTAAGGGACCTGGGTTCAAGCCCCGGGTAAGGCATGGCTGTTTGTGGCGTTTTTCTACTGAGGGCCTTCCATCCTCTCAGACCTACTATGGCATATAAACTGACAGGCTCCTGTCAGACCTCTGTGGTAAGCAGCTGCTTGAGGGGGTATTTTTATATATATATATACCATCAGTGAGTGATAATTCTGTAAAATTTGTGCATCAGTGAATAAATTATTGTCATAGAACTATTTCAAAGGATGATTTGACTTTTTCTGTATCTGTGTATGTGTGTGTATGCAGATTTTATTACAATAATATTCATAAAAGACATCTCAGTAATAGAATGTCAGATCAACTTTACTTCTGGTGCAAAGTTAAAAGTGGACATTTATATATTTTAGAACCATCACACTGAGATTTGATGTTTATTATAAGTTAATCTTAAAGTTATTCAGCTATTTTGACATCAGTTTAATAAATGACAAGTAAGAGTTATTCATTTGGAAATTTAATGTATTTGAAACCATTTTTGTAGGCTTACGAAGGTACTGCTGATCTTGCTGGTTTCATTATAGATGGACTGTTGGAAAAAGCCACAGCTCTAACTACAGAAAGGGTGAGAATTTTAAAGTTACTGATTGTAGTTCTGCATGCTAGCAACATGGCAAAACCAACACAATCTTTAAATATGAAGATTCTTCTTAATCCTTCCAGGACCCACATCTATTGTACAATTTGATAGAATTTGAAATAGAGGCTGAAGACATCCATATCTTTTTAATACAACACATAAAACTTTCAACTTTTTAAAAAAATAATTTGCCATTAGAAATTTTTCTTGCATATATCTTATAAAAAAAATACTTTTTAACGGTTAAAAAATAATGCATTTTTCATTTGATGAATATTTTTACTATACTGTCATATAAATTTGTTAAGCCATCTGATTATCATTTTTTCAATATCAATATACAGTAAAGCTAATTTGATACTTTCCATTTTCTTACATTGAAGCAACCTTCCAATTTAAGCTTACAAGTTTGATGTGAACTATTACAAACTCTTTTTTCTTCAAGTTTCGAAATTCTCCTGAAAATTAATCAAAAACTTATTTTTAAAAGCAAGATTTTGGAAGTAAAAATGAAAAATAGAGGTATGAAGTACATACCTCTATTTTTGTTTCTGTTTTACTCTCATTTCACCAATTTAAACCTATTGCAGTATTCCTAGAATTATTTTTATCATTTATCCCAGCATTCTATGCATTGTTTCCACTCCTCAAATCAGATATTTTTTTAACATTGCATTAGATTATATGTTAATTTTTCTTTTATTATTTCTCCATTTTCAAATCAGAAACTTTTATCATTTCCCAAAAATGAATGAGGTTTTGGATATAGAAGCAAAAAATACTTCCTTGACACAGAAATCAGCCCCTTGTGGAAAGATTGGTTTGGTGCACTAACTTCTGCCACTTAGCCAAAATCCCAAAATTCAGTGCCCAAATGAAAAATCCGTAATGTTTAGTAAAAAAAGCAGTCAAAAAAGTGTCCCTCCATTTCATAAACTGGACAGAAAATCTCATTAATGTCAGCAATCTAATGACCTTGTATAACATTGTGTGTTTTACATTGATGTGTGTACTACATTGAAAAAAATCATGTTTCAGGTAAATATGATATTATTTAGGAAGAAATTTCTTTCAATTAATGTATAATTTAACTGTTTTTATTCATCACTTTTTCCAAAATTAAGTCTTAATTACATAGCCCAATCTATTTTTTCTCTATATTACAGTCTTAAAAAATGAAAAAGTCTTACTAAAATTAAAATGCTTGTAAATTGGTTTAAATTTTTTATTTTCATGAAATTCAGAGATAAATCTGTTTAATTTGGTATATTACGTGGCCTATTTCTGTTGATTGGCTATATATTTTTTAAAATTCTAAAGTTGACTAGTTTAGTTGACTCATCACAGTTTAACAAAAAGCCTGGTCTTTTCACATAGTAGTAGTAAATACTGAAAAAAAAAGGTAATTTTTCTTGTTTCAAGTAAATGTTTTTTTTTATTCATAAATGAATAGCTTTTCTATTTATATGCATTATAGATCATATTTTAATTAGCAGCAAATGGGATAGTTCAGTTATAATACCAGACCATACAGGGGAGTAAAAATTGGGTCTATCCATTACCTGGATAAAAGTGTCTTGCAGCTGAAGCCTAAAAATGTTGTGCTAAGGTTAAGAAAATTACTTTCAACATTGAAAGTTTGAAAGATCCAGATACAGCCAAAGAATACCATGATAGGCTACTTAGTCATTATGACAATTGTGGTTTGCTTACTGCTGAAGTTGAGAAAGCATGGGATCAGTTTAAACAATCTTTTCTTGAAAAAACGGTATTCTTTTGGGAAAAAAGGGAACAGAGAAAGCAAAATTATTTGAATGATAAGGCTGTGGAACTTATATCTGAAAGGAGGAAGTGCGGATTAATTGGAATCAACAATCTACTAGTCCTAACAGAAGGCATTACAACGAGCTTAATAAACATGTAAAAAGGATCAGTTAACAGCTGATAAGAATTTTTGGCTTGATAGCTTGGCTGACAAAGCAGAGGAAGCAGTTAGAAAGCATAACAGCAGGGAGTTGTACCACATTGTTAATGTTTTTTTTTAGAAGAAACAGACAGAAGGATTGAGGGATAAATATGGCAAGGTGGTTGAAGGTGAGGATTCTGTGATGGCTAGGTGAGCTTGGCATTTCAGAGATGTTCTAAATAAGTGATTATTTCTACTCCCACTGTTTGTAATGAGGATAGATGCATTACTGGCTTTTATGATAGCCCTATATCACATTCCGAAGTCGCATTGGCTATCTCTAAATTAAAACTGCATAAATCCCCAGGGGTGGAAGAAATCACCATTGAAATGTTTAGAGCTGGGAACATTTGTGTTGTCACATCGCTGACTGAAATTTTGAATTTTTTTATGATAATGGTGTTGTTCCTAAGGATTTTACTACATTTTACTAATCATTACTAAGGATTTTACTTATCATTGTTCCAATTTTTGAAAAAGGTGATCGTAGTTCTTGTGATAATTATAGGGAATTAGTTTACTTTCTGTTCCAGGTAAAGTTTTTTACATGATTGTACTTAATAGAATTAAGAATTCGGTTGATGGTGTAACGCTCCAAAGAAATGAAATACTTTTAAAGTTTGGACCCTTTGTCTGATCCAATTATTTTCATGCTCTGGATAGCTGAGTCAGGCGCCAGGCAATAATTAACAAATTGCCAAAAAATAAAGTTTAATTAGGGTTCGAAATACCAGCGAGCATTAATGAGTAAGAATTCAAAAATATTAAATGATTGTCAAAATTTTATGTTAATGATAATCAAAACAAACTAACGTTGCTCAAGAGAAAAAAATGAATAAAGATTCAAAAGGTTTAAATAACAAACAATTTATTTCTAAAAAGCACTCACCAAAACTTCAACAAAGAAGATACTACATCATTTCTTACTAAAACATCTTCAACACACTCCAAACTAAAACTGAGCTCTAAACTGTGCTGTGTTCTACTACTCTCTCTACTCTACTATCTTCTGTGCTACTGTGACAACATGTTACCAGGTTATAACAAGAGGTACAAAGCCCGCACGTGTCATGTTGCACGCCGGGAAATACATTTGCATAAATTGTCGAGCGGTGCAAGCTATGACGCAAGAGTGGGCGTGTCCTTGTGCACTCGCTTTAGCGTGTGACAATCGAAATTTCGGAGTTGCGCATGCGCAACTCCTAACTCTTGGAAACGAGCGCTGTGATGCCAAAAATGAAATAAAAATCCCCAAAATGATAAATATAACGTAAATTAAGCAAAACTGGTTAAGGTAAAGTAAAAGTGAATGGGGGGCATCACAATGGACAACTGTGTGATAAAGAACAGTGTGAATAAGAATATACAAAATAAACAGTGTGAATTCAGAAGTGGTAGGGGATGTATTGATCAAATATTTTCACTTAGGCAGGTTCTTGAGAAATGTTTAGAGTTTCAGAAACCTGTGGTTATTAGCTTTATTAAAAATAACTTAAAATTCTATGTTGTCGAGCAATAAAATTTTAAGTAATTCCTTCAAATTATTTGCATGTTGAAAGGTTTTAGGAGAAAACTAAGAAGCTTTTCGGAGCAATGACAGTGCTCCTTCTTCAGTGAAGTGGCACTATATGGTGACGTTAAGTCTGTTTAGTCTGTTTAGTAAAAATTGGGTCACATTCTTTCCACATGTCGTGAAGGGCGATTCCAGTGTCTCAGTTGCAAGTGGGGATGGACGAAATCATTATTTCAATAGCCTTACAGATTATGGTTCCATTGAAAATGTTAGCCAAAAGAAGCTAATAATGACTGCCTCAGAGCTAGCATTTTGCATAACATAATCAATAACAAAACTTACATAACTTACATAACATAATCAATAACAATACAAACAACATACATAAATAACAATACAAACAACTTACATAACATAATCAATAACAATACAAACTTACATATCATAATCAATAACAATACAAACTTACATAACATAATCAATAACAATGCAAACTTACATAACATAATCAATAACAAAACGACAACAATAGACTGGGAGCATGCTGCACTGCTCACACATGCGCCCACTTTATGTGGAACATAGTCCGCGAGGCTACTGAAATAATGACCTCGTCCGTCCCCACCTGCAACCAAAACAGTGGAATCGCCCTTCAGGACATGGAAAAAAGCTCTTTGTCTAAACAGACCTAATGTCACCACATAGTGTCACTTCACTGAAGACAGAGCACTGTCATTTCTTTGAAAAGCTTCTGAGTTTTCCCCTAAAAACTTTCAACATGCTAATAGTTTGAAGGATAAACTTTAAAATTTTATTGCTCAATGACAGAGAATTTTAAGTTATTTTTAATTAATTTTATAGCAATAAAGCTCTTTTAATTGTGTAGCTTTATTGATTTTAAAAGGCTTTTGACTTTGTTTATCGACATAATTTGTGGTTGATTGTTAGATCATATGGAATACCTGATAGGTAATGTAATGAAAGTTCTCTATAACAACATTGAGTCATGTGTGAGAGTTGGTACATTTTGCAGTGATTGGTTTAGCATTGCTAGTGGAGTTAGACAAGGGTGCATTTTGTCTCCTTTTCTCTTTTGTTTTGTTATTGATTATGTTATGTAAAATTCTTTGCAAGGAAAAGATTTTGGCTGTAAATGTTCTAGAAATTTCGAAATTTCTGATTTAGATTATGCAGATGATTTGGCCTTGAAGTCTTCAAGTCTTCAAGTGTATGAGGATTGTTTTGAAACACTACACATTTGAGATATCCCCAAAGGAAAAAATCTGGAGGAGTAATCTGGGGATCATGGGGGCCACAAATTTTTTGAAATCAAATGATCACCAAAAAATTTCTGCAACATGACCATTGTGTCATTTGCAGTATGGGCGGTCGTGCCATCTTGTTGAATCCAACACTCTTGTTCATTCACATCCAATAGTGCAATAAACTGTTGGATGAGGTCACAATAAACTTCACCAGTTAAAGTTGAGTAAAAAAATAAATGCCCTATCACACCGCGACAGGAAATTGCACACCAAACACCAATTTTCCGTGCGTGTAATGGTCGTTTGTGAAAAGTGTGAGGAATTTCACTGCTCCATATTCGACTGTTTTGATACTTGAAGCTCCATATTCGACCGTTTTGACACCTCATACACTTGAAGGCTAACATTGAAAGAGAGATTTTGTTTCACAGACCCATCCAAGTGAAACCAAGTCTCAACGACAGTACCATAAACGTTTTTCACGGTCTGGTTCTTTCAGTTCATGAACAACGCCAATGCGGTAGGCATGAAATTTCAACTTCTTTGTAGCCCTGCAAACAGTAGCTGGTGACAGTCCAACCTGTGAGGATACCTTTCTAAGAGATTTTCTTGGTGAGCAAGTTAATTGCTGAGAGACATCATCAAGAACTTCGGCAGTTAACAGTGATGGCCTGCCTGGGCTCTTTCGATCCTATACAGACCCAATGTCATGAAATTTATCAATCAAACAAAATATTGTTGACTTGTTGGGAACTGCAGACTGAGGAAACTTCAACTGAAACTCCTCTCTCACACGTGTGTAAGATTTGTACGCACAATAAGTCTCAACAATAAATACACATTCGTTTTTGGAAAATGACGTAGCTGACACAGCACAAAGGAATGAATGCTTGAGTGAGACTAGTGTGTGATAAGGTCATTTCAACTGCTAAAGGCTGTTAACCTAGAGTACAGTAATGCCAACTGACTAATATTATGGCATAAAATGTACATGCATGTAAGTTCTACTCTCTTATATTTAGGATTGTGTCCTTTTTGAAACACCCTGTATATACATAGCAAATTATGCAGATTATAAATAAAATGTAAATAATTTAATAATCGTTGTCTTATCAGTTAATCATCCTGAACTTCCTTACTTTTCAGATAATCACTTGTAAATAAAGCAATCCATAAATGGCACTTATTAAGTGGTGCTGGTAGAGATGGCTGTTACAAATATTTTGTATATGAACTGTAACTAAAACATATAGTTCTGTTGCTCATTTTTGATTTTTAAAACCATTTGTTTAGGTAAAATCAGACAGTATAGAAAGTATACAAGAAGACACAGATTATGGATGGATTATTCCAGAGGTAGGGATTATACTTATAATTAGCAGCAAAGCATTTATAATTATGTGTTATTTTTTATTATATATTTAGTATTGTATAAATTTATTTATTAATAATGATTTATTGCAAAAACATGAAAAAAAAGTACGTTAAAAAACATTGAGGTATAAACACTTGCAGTAATAAATAATTCTTTTATATTTAAAATAAAATTACTAGGTAAATTCAGAGAGTGTACAGAGCCTACCAGAAGATCCAGAATATGGGTGGATTGTAACTCCTGAGGTAAGATATTGTGTTTTTTTCTGAGTGTAAAAGATTTGTTACAGAAATGGGTTTTATAGTTTTATTATAATTTATTGTTTAATGATTAAAAGTAAATGAAGGGATAAAAAGAAAATAAAAAGCATGCCTAACTACTTCAAAGTAAGTGATTTATTGCTTAGTTTTAATATAATACTTTTGTACAAATGGGTGCTCACAATGAGGCTAAATAAAAATTTTCACTGGGCAAACATTCACAGTGCCTGTTTAGGCACTGTGAATGTTTGCCCAGTGAAAATTTTTATTTTGTCAAGAAGAGTGCAGTGTCAGCCATCTGTTTAGATGGCTGACACTGCACTCTTCTTGACAATGTAAATAAAAAGATGGAAAGGATCAAAAATACAATTAATGAGATATATAAAAACAACAGGCTTGAAATAAAGGTAAATTCAGACAGAAAAGATAAAAGAAATTTTGATTCAGAGTGGATTACAAATGGCATTCAATACTATATTAATGAAAGGGATAATTTGTAGATTTTGGTTTTAGGTTGTGCTGTTTTACCTCTGAGCAACACTTTTTTTGCATACAATGGACTAAATGGTTAGGTCAGAAGGACTCCAAGAGCTCAGGAAGGTTTTGGGGAGAGGACCCACTGGACAGCTATTGGGAGACAGATGGTAGCCTCCTGTCAAGACCATCCAAAGTGTTCTTTAACTGCACAGGGTATGGCTCTCCAGCACACAAGGCAACAGCTAAACATCCCATCCAACAGGCAATGGCCTCTTCAAACCCATCGGTATCACCCACTGACCGAGGGCAGGTGATGAGTTTTGCAGAGGGATATTTCGTAAAATATTAACGTAATGAAAAGTATAAATGTAATAAAAATAATAAGTGAGCATCAGGAAAATTACACTCAAATTAGAAACAAAGTAACAGATATCATTCAAGAAGTAAAATTGAGCTTTATTATAATAAAATCAAAAATTTGAATAATAGCGCTAAAGCACTATGTGACATTACATATTAATGATATCACTCACAGATGGCAGCAAGATCAGCCCAGTGAACACATTGTCTCCAGACTCTCAATCGGCAATTGTTGGCACTGAGACAGAAATAAGCCTTGTTGTTGAATGTAACATGGTTCCATTCATCCCGCCATGCATGTCTGGTATGCACTGCAACCTTGTGTGACAATGTGTTGTGGTGAGTAGCAGTCGTAATGGCTGGTGAGAGTGCAAACCTGCCTCAGCCAATCTGCAATTCACAGTCTGTGTGAACATGGGGATGTCCATAACTGCCTGTACACCATGTTGAATGTTGTCCACTGTGGATTGTGGACTGCCAAGACTTGCCGTTGAATGCAGTGTTTGAGGCATTCGGCCATCCACCTACGTTCACCAGTCCCACTATGGATACACACGTTACCTTCCTCCAACCACTTGCCAAATTCAGCTGACAGTTGTTGCATCCCGATACATTTCCATTGTGATGTGACACAGGGACCAACCAGCTGTATGTACCCCTTTGATGAAGCCTCTGGTAAATATCTCCATGTGATGGTAGGATTCCCAATGATGTTGCCCAGGCATTCTCTCTTTTTACGCATGCTTTCTCCACTGAGATCACTCAAATGCAGTGGTCCACATGCCCAAGTGAGGATGACCAAACATAGCTATGCTAAGCAGTTTTGCCAAATTATCTCCCTCACCTGTAATGTAAATGGTAACTAGGTAGTCACTGGAAGGAGAACTATGCACCAGTTCCCTGTGATGATGCATAGAACCAGCCAGGCCTAGCACCTAATGTCCGACCCCACCTTCTTGTGGTGCAGGCCGTTAGTACCTTTCAAAAGAGATACTGTCTTGTGGAAGGGAACGGAGAGGGAGGGCTGCCGGATCAGTGTGGCCTACTGATCTGGAAAACTATGGCTACTTTTCTTCTTTTTTTCTACCCTGCTGAGGAGTGGTCAACCACACATGGTCCTGGTGCTGACCATATAAACTTACTGGACTGGATTGGATTAAGGCTCTAAGCTTGATTATGGATCCTAAATTTACTGCATTGGTGGGCTTCTGTAGTGAAAATCTTCCATTGTGTTTTGTGTTTATTTGTGGGTTGATAGCCCCAAGTGAATAGATTCACAGGATATGTTTTATCAGCTGGTGGATAATCCTGAGCAGAGGTCATCACAGGCACCTGAACTCTTGCTACTACTGGCATCGTCAAATTCTACATTGGAGGAAGTCTTCCAGTTAGATGGCTTCAACCTTTAGTAGTGGGGGAACAGGTCTTTGTCCCCATACCTGCAATTAGGGGGATGTTTGATATTGTCAGCATTCCCTCTCTCAATAAACATAGTTTCTTTAAACATCCCAATAATCATTTTCTCTTCATAGGTAGTTGGAATGTAAGGACTCTTCACAGAGATTATTCTTTTGATGTCCTCACACAAGAATTCCACCATTATAACCTTGATATTCTTGGCTTGCAATAGACCAGATGGACAGATAAAGGTCAGATTCTTAAAAATAATCTTAAATTTCTCTTTTAAGGGAGGGAAGATAACAAGCATCTCCAAGGCATATGTCTGCTTCTCAGCAGACACTCTAGTCATGCTCTTCTAGGATATGAGTGCATTAATGAAAGGTTTCTTACAGCAAAATTTCAGACAAGCGTTAAAGACTTGAATGTTATCTGCTGTCATGCCCCCACTGAGAAAGCCAATGATGATGAGAATGATAGGTTTTACAGACAACTTCAAGATATTTTGAATTATCCCAAGAAAGGAGTTGGTACTGACTCTGACTTTTAGGGAGGGGTGATAGGCTCTTTTGGTATTGGTAGCTGCAATGGCAATGGGCAACGTCTCCTTCATTCAGTAAACATAATAGTTTTGGAATAACTAACACTTATTACATGGTCGAGTGGTTAGCACGCTTGGCTAGTGATCTAAGGGACCTGGGTTCGAACCCCGGGTAAGGCATGAATGTATGTGTCGTTTTTCTGCTGAGGTCCCACCATCCTCACAGACCTTCTACTTTGGCGTATAAACTGACAGGCTCCTGTCAGACCTCTGTGGCAAGCAGCTGCTTGAGGGGGTATTTATTTTTATTTTTCTATTACAAACACCGTGACATACATAAGTACACACGAGTTTCACCAGATGGGGTGCATAAGAAGATTGATTATATATTAATTAACAGCAAATGGGTAAGTTTTATTAGGAATACCAGGTCATATAGGGAAGCTGAAATTGGATCTGACCATTACCTTGTTAGAAGTGTCTTGCAACTTAAACTTAAAAAGTGTTGTGCTAAAGTTAAAAAATTTACCTTTAATTCTTAAGCTCTAAAAGACCCAGTTATAGCTGAAGCTTACCATGATAAATTACTTAGTCATTATGACAGTCATGGTTTGCTTACTACTGAAGTTGAGGAAGAATGGGGTCATTTTAAACAGGCTTTTTTGGACACTAACAGTACTCTTTTAGGAAAAAAGGAGCAGAAGAGAGAATTATCTGAGCGATAAGGCACTTGAGCTTATTTTGGAAAGAAAGAACTGCAGGAATGTCCTTAATCAATACCCTACTAGTCCTAATAGAAAGTATTACAGAGAACTTAATAAACATGTAAAAGATCAGTTAGCTGCTGATAAGAATCTTTGGCTTGATGGTTTGGCTGACAAAGTCGAGAAAGCAGTTAGACAACACAACAGCAGAGAGCTGTACCAGATAGTTAATGTTTTGTGTGATAGAAAACGGACAGGTATACAAGGATTGAAGGATAAACAAGGCAAAGTTATAGAAGGTGAGGATTCTGTCATGGCTAGGTGGGCTGAGCATTTCAATGTTGTTCTGAACAATGTAGTTAGTCCTGCTTCTATTGTAATGATGATATATGCCTTACTGGCTTTAATGTTGACTCTATAACACAGTCTGAAGTTATTTTAGCTATTTCTAAACTTAAATTTCATAAATCCCCAGGGGTAGATGAAATTACTTAGAATTACGGAAATGCTTAGAGCTGGGAATGTTTTGGTTACCACATGGATGACTGATATTTTGAATATCTTTTATGATAAAGGCATTGTTTCTTAGGATTCTACCAGAACTATTATTATCCCTACTTTTAAAAAAGGTGATCGCAGTTCTTGTGATAACTATAGGGATATCAATCTACTTTTTATTCCAGGAAGTTCTTTGCATGATTGTGCTTAATAGAATTAAGACTCTGGTTGACATTCAATTGCATGATGAGGAATGTGGATTCAGAAGTGGTAGGGGATTTGTGGATCAGATATTTTCACTTTGGCAGATTCTTGAGAAATGCTTAGAATTTCAGAAACCTTTGGTTGCTAGCTTTGTTGATTTCAAAAAGGCTTTTGACCCTTGATCGTCATAATTTGTGGTTGATTGTGAGATCATATGGCATACCAGACAAGTTAATTAACATAACGAAGGCTCTCTATAATAACCATGAGTCGTGTGTAAGAGTTGGTAAGGCTTGTAGCAATTGGTTTAGCATTGCTTCTGGTGTTTGACAAGGGTACATTTTGTCTCCTTTTCTCTTTAGTTTGGGTATTGGTTATGTGAAAATCACTGCAAGGCATTGGTCTTAAATGGTGTGGATAGCTGAAAATTTCTGATTTAGATTATGTAGATGATTTAGTCTTGTTGGCTAATGATGTTGATGAGATGAATTCTTTCATTAGGGCTGTTAATAAGACAGGTAATAGAATTGATTTTGTGATAAACAGAGATAAAACTAAAGTGATGAAAATTGTTCAGGCAGATGGTGCTGCAGTTACTTTGAATGGTTGTGCCCTTGAGCAAGTGTCTCAGCTTAATTGTCTTGGGAGCTATGTAACAGATACTGGTGATGTGAGGCATGAGATTAACAGATGAATAGAGATTTCTGCCGGAACTTTTATGAATCTATGGAGAGTGTGGAGAAATAGGCATATATTCTAAAGACTAAAATTAGATTTCATAATAGTGTGATTCTTTCTAGGGTTAGTTATGGTAGTGAAACTTGGAAGCTTTGTAAACAAGATAACAGGAAACTTGACGCTTTTGATTCTAGATGCTTACGCAGTATCTTGGGTATTAGGTGGTTCAACTTTGCAAGTAATGAAGTGGTTAGGCAAAGGAGTCTGCAACCTCCTCTGAGCATTATATTGTGCAGAGAGAGAGACTGTTGGTTTGGCCATGTTATCCATATGGATAATCATAGATTAGCGAATAGGGTTATGAATATTGTACCTAAAGGTGCCTCAGAAAGAGGGAGAGACCTAGGATGTAGTGGGCAAACAATGTCAAACAGGACCTTGTTAGAATTGGTGTGCAGTGGACAGATGCAGCAGATGTAGCTCAGGACAGATATGCTTGGAGAACTAAATTGCACGGTCTGGTTGGACCTCCATAGCCCATGGCTGCTTGAGGATGATGATGATATTACATAATTGGTTCACAACTGCACTCCTTTCCATAACCTGACTACCAACACATATCTACCTATTTGCCTGGCGTTCCAACAAATACTTCTTGGTATGGTATTTTCTATGTCAAGCAGTGTATTATGAGTTCACATATGTCCATGATTTTGCCATTGTTCTTGTTGGGGTTTATTGCAGTGTTGATATCAATTTGGAAGTGGCACAGAGAGAAAAATATGTTTTTGGAAACTATGATTTACTGCGTGCATTAACCAATGTATTTGTAGATTTTCAACATATGTCACAACTTTTCTGGAAGAGTGAATAATGTATTTTAATACATATGTGCTATGTGTTTTGCATTGTTTCTCCAATGCATCATCAGGTGAAATAGTTGTTTTGCGGCACGCAGAGATTTAGCATGCTGTAGTCAGTGTTTGTTTATAATAGATTCAAAACACATTGGGTGGAAGAGTGGATGGTAGTTACTTATGGTGCCCTTTATTGAGCGGTTTGGGTGATAGAATTTTAAAGTTTTGTTATATTGTTGTGGACGTTATTTATATAAAAGTATGAGATATTATGTGTGGGGTGTGTATTGTTTTTTCAGATGTGCAAGTAGAAAAAACAGGTATGGGGGTAGCTTAATTTAGTTTAATGTTTGGATAGTTATTGAGGAGTATTTTCCATGCAGAAGGTGGAGGGATTACGTCATTATTACAGATTTCGTTTCTATTTGTATATATTGCAAGGTTTTCGGCAAAATGTAGTTGGAATTTCTTTGGGGAGGGGATAATGCTGTAGCATCCTTGAATTTTGGTGTCAGGTTATAGGTGATAGTAGCTTGGATTAGCTCTGATTTTTGGTTAGTCTTTTCATAATCTTCCTGATGTTCTTCTGCCTGTCGGGTTGAGAGTTGTCTGAATGTTTTACATACATATTTATTTTCTGATGGAGCTCTTCATGTGGGTCCTCAATATGGCTGACAGAAATGCCACCTGAAGGCATTTGTTGGTCGCAGTAAATTTCTAATTAATTTTGAGATAGTCTTTTGTACAGTTATAGGGACAGTATAATTAAATTCCCTCATAATTTTCGTCAAAGGATCAGTGAGGTGTCGGATAAGAGAGAATGGTGTAGTAAATTTATTTCCTAGGGGTTGTGTTGGTGGTACAGGTAAGGAAGCATTTTGTTGTGACTCTACCTTTTTTTTCAGATATTATTAGAAATTTATTATTGTAACCTGCTTGTTTGTCTAATTTCATGATGTATTTTATTTCCAGCTGCAATAGTTTTTCTGTGGAGCAGTATCCATGGGCTCACAGGATTAGAGTGTGGAATGCTGTTTTTTTTGGTAATTTTTGGGGTGGGCAGAATCCTTAGGGATGAAGTTAGGGACAAATGAAGGTTTTCAGTGTACTGAGGTTTTGACAGATTGTTGCTGCCTCTGGATATTGACATCAAGTAAGTTTATTGATCCATTTTCTCTGCTTCACATGTGAATTGAATAATTGGGAAAGCAGTTTTGAGTTTCGCTAGCAAATTATGCAGCTGTTTTTGGTTTCCAGGCCAGATTTAAAAAAATGTCAGAGTACAATATCTGCTAGAAGTCCTGATAGGGGTGAGCCTGTGGAGACACCTTCTGTTTGATAATACATTTTCTGATTAACCTGAAAATAATTATCAGTTGTGGCAAGGTCCAATGCCTCGTGCATGCTAACATATTCAGTTGAGTGGCACCATGCACCATCCAACCATTTGGTCTTCAGTCTCGTAATAGCATCCAAATAGGGGTGCTGGGGTACAGGGCTGTGACATCGAATGAGTGGAAAATGTAATCTGGTTAATAGGGGTGTTGTGCAGAGTTTGGACAAATTCATGGATGGAGGTTATGGTATATTGTGTGTTTTCATACAGGGATTTAAAGAAATCAAATAGAACACATTCTAAGTTGTAGTTGGGGTCTTTTGATTTATTAACCAGTGATTATGGATCCTGATTTTGCTGCACTGGTGGGCTTCTGTGGAGGGAAAATCTTTCGTGGTGTTTTCTGTTTGTTTGTGGGTTGACAGCCCCAAGTGAATAGATTCACAGGATATGTCTATCAGCTGGTGGATAATCCTGAGCAGAGGTCATCGCAGGCACCTGAACTCTTTGCTTCTATTGGCATCGTCAAATTCTGCATTGGAGGAAGTCTTCCAGTGTAGATGGCTTCAGCCTTTAGTGGTGGGGGAACGGGTCTTTGCCCCATGTCTGCGATTAGGGGGCTGTTTGATACTGTCGGCATTCCCTCTCTCTATAAACATAGTTTCTTTAAACATCCCACTAACCATTTTCTCTCCATAGGTAGTTGGAATGTGAGGACTCTGCACAAGCTTTTTCTGTTGATGTCCTCACACAAGAATTCCACCATTATAATTTAGATATTCTCGGCTTGCAAGAGACCAGATGGACAGATAAAGGTCAGATTCTTAAAAATAATCTTAAATTTCTCTTTCCAGGGAGGAACAACAATAAGCATCACCAAGGCGTGGGTCTGCTTCTCAGCAGACACGCTAGTGATGCTCTTCTAGGATATGAGTGCATTAATGAAAGGTTTCTTACAGCAAAATTTCAGACAAGCGTTAAAGACTTGAATGTTATCTGTTGTTATGCCCCCACTGAGGATGCCGATGAGGATGAGAAGGATAGGTTTTATGAACAACTTCAGGATATTTTGAATTCTGTCAAGAAAGGAGATATTACCCTTGTTCTTGGTGACTTCAATGCCAAAGTTGGTACTGACTCTGACCTTTGGGGAGGAGTAATAGGCCCTTTTGGTATTGGTAGCTGCAATGGCAATGGGCAACATCTCGTACAGGTATGTAAACTCAATGGATTCAGAATAACTAACACTTATTACAAACACCGCGACATACATAAGTACACATGGGTTTCACCTGATGGGCTGCATAAGAATATGATTGATTACATATTAATTAACAGCAAATGGGCTAGTTCTTTAGGAATACCAGGGCATATAGGGGAGCTGAAATTGGATCTGACCATTACCTTGTTAAAAGTGTGTTGCAACTTAAACTTAAAAAGTGTTGTGCTAAGGTTAAAAAATTTACTTTTAATACTGAAGCTCTGAAAGATCCAGTTATAGCCAA
This sequence comes from Ryuthela nishihirai, assembly GCA_038380435.1. Taxonomy (NCBI): domain Eukaryota; kingdom Metazoa; phylum Arthropoda; class Arachnida; order Araneae; family Heptathelidae; genus Ryuthela; species Ryuthela nishihirai. Next base: position 62,464,294 of record JAWZYU010000019.1, on the reverse strand, counting down.
AGCTTACCATGATAGGTTATTTAGTCATTATGACAGTCATGGCACGCTTAGTACTGAAGTTGAGGAAGAATGGGATCATTTTAAACAGACATTTTTGGACACTAACAGTATTCTTTTAGGAAAAAAGGAGAAGAAGAGGCAGAATTATCTGAGTGATAATGCACTTGAGCTTATTTCGGAAAGAAAACTGCAGGAATGTCCTTAATCAATACCCTACTAGTCCTAATAGAAAGCATTACAGAGAACTTAATAAACGTGTAAAAGATCAGTTAGCTGCTGTTAAGAATCTTTGGCTTGATGGTTTGGCTGACAAAGCCGAGGAAACAGTTAGACAGTACAACAGCAGAGAGCTGTACCAGATAGTTAATGTTTTGTGTGGTAGAAAACGGACAGGTATACAGGGATTGAAGGATAAACAAGGTAAGGTTATAGAAGGGGAGGATTCTGTCATGACTAGGTGGGCTGAGCATTTTAGTGATGTTCTAAACAATGCAGTTAGTTCTATTCCCATTGTTTGCAATGATGATAGATGCATTGGTGGCTTTAATGTTGGACCTATAACACAATCTAAAGTTATTTTGACTGTTTCTAAACTTAAGCTACAAAAATCCCCTGGGGTAGATGAAATTACTACCGAAATGCTTAGAGCTGGGAATGTTTCGGTTACCACTTGGATGACTGAAATTATGAATATCTTTTATGATAAAGGCATGGTTCCTAAGGATTTTACCAGAGCTATTGTTATCCATATTTTCAAAAAAGGTGATCGCAGTTCTTGTGTAGGGGTATCAGCCTACTCTCTGTTCCAGGTAACCTACTCTCTGTTCCAGGTAAAGTTCTTTCCATGATTGTGCTTAATAGAATTAAGAATCTGGTTGACAGTCAATTGCGTGATGAGCAATGTGGATTCTGAAGTGGTAGGGTATGTGTGGATCAGATATTTTCACTTAGGCAGATTCTTGAGAAATGTTTAGAGTTTCAGAAACCTTTGGTTGCTAGCTTTGTTGATTTCAAAAAGGCTTTCGATTCTGTTGATCGCCATAATTTGTGGTTGATTGTGAGATCATATGGTATACATGACAAGTTAGTTAACATAATGAAAGCTCTCTATAATAACACTGAGTCGTGTGTGAGAGTTGGTAAGGCTTGTAGCAATTGGTTTAGCATTACTTCTGGTGTTCGACAAGGGTGCATTTTGTCTCCTTTCCTCTTTAGCTTGGTTATTGATTATGTTATGCGAAATTCACTTCAAGGGAAAGATTTTGCCTTAAATGGACTGGAGATACGAAAATTTCTGATTTAGATTATGCTGATGATTTAGCCCTTATGGCAAATGATGTTGATGAGATGAACTCTTTCATTCGAGCTGTTGATGAGACTGGTAGTAGAGTAGGTTTGGTTATAAACAGAGAGAAAACTAAAGTGATGAAAATTGGTCAGGCAGGCTGTGATTCAGTTAATCTGAATGGTTGCAGTCTTGAGCAGGTGTCACAGTATAATTATCTTGGGAGCTATGTAACAGATAATGGCGATGTGCGGCATGAGATTAACAGATGAATAGGGATTGCTGCTGGAACTTTTAAGAATATATGGAGAGTGTGGAGAAATAGGCGTATACACCTAAAGACTAAAATTAGACTGTATAATAGTTTGGTTCTTTCTAGGGTTAGTTATGGTAGTGAAACTTGGACACTTTGTAAACAATATAACAGGAAACTAGATGCTTTTGATTCCAGATGCTTACGCAGTATCTTGGGCATTAGGTGGTTCAACTTTGTAACTAATGATGAGGTTAGGCAAAGGAGTTTGCAACCTCCTTTAAGCAGCATATTGTGCAGAGAGAGACTCTGTTGCCCGTATGAATAATTATAGATTGGCGAATAGGGTTATGAACAGTGTGCCTGGAGGCCTCAGAAGGAGGGGGAGACCTAGGATGCGGTGGGCAGACAATGTCAAACAGGACCTTGTTATAATTGGTGTGCAGTGGCCAGATGCAGTAGATGTAGCTCAGGATAGACTTGCTTGGAGAACTAAATTGCACGGTCTGGTTGGACCTCCATAGCCCATGGCTGCTTGAGGATGATGATGATGATTGTAAAAGTCAGTTCTCTTTATGCAATTTAATTTTGACCAATATTTGAGGTATATTGGTATAAATGGAGGCTTTTCATGCTTTTCCATTATGTGAAAGGGTCATTCTTCAAAGCTTTCAGCTTAAGCATCATTTTAGGCAGTGCGTCACAGCTAATAGGTATGGCTTTAATTTCTTTTAATGTTTGCTCTATTTTCTTATTGTATTCTTCTTTTATTATTTATGAATACTATTATTAATGAATACCAAATGATCCATTTTATATGCAAGTAGAGTTCTGATGTACTAATAACTAATTGTCTCAGCTTTTATTACAATGATATAGAGTAAATCTATTAATTGATATCAGGTGTAAAGATCTTAAAAAATTATTCTCCACTTTTTATCTTGTTTTCAAAGAAAACGAGACAATAGTTTCACTTGTCATCTGTCTGTCTGTCCGTCTGTAGACATCGAACTTTTTTGTTTGCAGAGATGAATTAAAAATTCTTTTTGTGTTGGATAGGTATTGATGAAGTATTATGATATGCACTTTCCGAATCTCTCTGTAGCTGTAATTACTCCCTTTAGTGGTGGAAAAAGTTGAAAATTCCAAAATTTCAAATGGATGTTGCGAACGATGTATTTAAGCTAGAGATTTGAAATTTTGGTGGTGGAATGTGAAGGTCACGAAGTTTTTATTTCCAACAATGAGTGCAAACAAATCACTTAAATCCAGAGGGGGTGGGAAAACACACCTTTTTAATTTTAGCAGATAATTGTTTGTTTTTAGAGATCAATGAAAAATACTTTTTGGATTAGATAGGAATTGATAAAATATTATGATTCACACTTTTTAAATCTTCCAGAAACTATAATTGCACCATCTAACGGTGGAAAATTTTGCAAATTCCAAAATTTCAAACGAATATTGCAACGATGTATTAATGATAGAAATATGAAATTTTGATGGTGGAATGTGAACGTCATGAAGTTTCCATTCAAAACAATGAAAATAATAATTAGAAAATTATGTTTTTACTTTGATTGGTACTAATGGAGTATTATAATTATCATATTTCAAATACTTAGTAGTTTTAATATTTATACATACACAGTCATATCAGAATAATATGATCACCTACCATGCATATACTTACTATAGTAGATGGTCATATTATTCTGATATGACTGTGTATATCTTTACAGATCACTGAAATGATGAAATAGCAGAGTTGTTATCGAGTTTTACAAATAATATGTATAAAATAGAAATTTGAAAAATTAGTGGTAGCTTTAAAGAGATATTCCACTGACAAGCGATAATCTATATATCATTAAAGCATGGAGCATTTTATTTTGTATGATCATGAGGCTCTGTGGAAAGCACTGTATGCCATGCTTTTACCTTTACAGTTACTATTTCACCATTAGTAGCATTATAAGAATGTGACTTTTTGAAATCATGCCTAATCCATAGGTAATAATACTTCTTAACTTCACCGTATAATGTTAAAATTTGCCCATTCTTATTTCTTGGTGACCAAACACTCAAATGTTGTACCTCCTTAAGTTTTCACTCATGCATGCATTAACTTTTTTATTATGTGACAAAGGACTAACCAGACAGACAATAAATATACACAACATAAATATATTATCAGAAAGAAAATGACCAAACTTGCTTCAAATTTGCATAATAGCTTCAAAATGCAGGCTTGAATTTTGTGGCTTCATTCCCTTTCTGCTGTGTCATCTGGCAGCAATGTCCGTTTGCAAGATCCTGAACTTTGCCCAATGCTAAATTGTACACGTAACATCCAATTTCCTTAAAATTGACTAAAACTCATCTTAGTGGCTAAGTCTGCTGTTCAAGTGGTCATGTGGACCCATTGTTCAAGAACACTTTTTTTGTTGTTGTATTAGCTCTGAGGCAGTAGTCAGAAAACTTTAATTCTGTCTAATGGAGCATATCTTGTAGGAAATTAGCCATACAAGCTAGGAGGTTCTAGGGTTCTTTTCTGCCTTGTATGTAGCAGATGAAGGAAAAAAGAACCAGCTGAATACATTAAGAACAAAGAGTTACACACCGAAAATGCAGCTTTTTTTAGCAGTGTATTAATGGTGAAAAATTCAGGGGCTGGGCAGAATCCTAAGATAGTATTAGGATTTTTCACACCATCAGAAAACCATCTCCAAAAAGATTTTTTCTTCTCCATTTTAATACATAATTCTTAAGCATCCATAGAATATAGAAATTCACTCAATCTGTTATTTAGTTCTAAAAACATATAAATAGCACATATAAAACATCTAAAAACATTTAACTATCTCAGCAATGGCTGGCAGGTGTGCAGTCTGAACATAAGATAATTTTCAGACTGTACACCGGCCAGCCATTGATGAGATTGGAGCAACACATATTGCAGTTTAGTCACTGCATCCTAGTTCTTCTAAAGTCTTGTTTGATGTTCATCCACTTCATTCTACATCTACCCTTTTTATCAAGTTTTTATGCACACTACTCATTATATGCTAATCTGTATTTCTGTATTGCACTCAACATGGCCAAACCAATGCAAATTCTTCCTACAAAAGATGTTTCTTAAAAGTGGTATATGATGACTTCATCTATTTTCATTATTGTTTACATAGTGAAACTGACCTATATCAAACATGCTGCATCAGCCTGGAATCAAAAGCATTAAGCTACTTGTTATCTTGTTTCCAAAAGGACTAAGTGTCACTGCCATAGCTCACATACTTCAGAAAAGAATTAACTGTTATATAACTTAAAGTTAACCTTTACATTTATCCTGTTTTCTGACTCTCTCTATAGATTCTTTGGTGTTCCAACAGCAATGCTTATTCTTCTGTTAATTTCATATCACACATCTCTAGTATCTGTCACAAACACTTGAATTAAACTAAGATAATTACTCCAAATTACAACCATTTGAAAGAACTGACACATCTAACCAATCTAAGCTGCATGCATGCATAGCTTAGAGGCCATTCCTGTTAGTTTGTACATGACAGCCCCACAAACGATGAAAAGAGAGCACTGCATAAGAGAAATTCTTTCATACACACTGTCGAAAAATTAGAGAGAACATTGATTACGTGTATATATACACTACTGTTCACAAAAAACAACACCAACACGGAATAGATTAAGGTCAGTAACTTATAGGTATGTATAGCTCCTACTACTAAAAAATTGATTAGAGTTTCATGGTCATCGGTGCAGTCGTGTTGGCTACAGGCCAATGAGAACATTCTGAAAAAGGTGTGATTGGACTAATCCCACAGGTATTTAAAGGGAAGTAACTCTGTTCAGCTTATCACTTCTTGTTCAGGTGTTTTTAAGATATGCCATTCAGACTGATGCAAGCTCCATATCTACAGGTGAACAAATTCGACAGATGGTGTATTGTTGGCATGAAAGAAGGTAATCTTTTGTATCAAGAAATTATGACTCGTCTGGGACATAGTATACCTGTTGTGCATCGAATATGCAGAGAATGGTTTGAAGATGGGCAACAAACATGTCAGGAAAGTTCTAGAGACATCATCCACAGACAACTCCACATGGAGATTGCCATCATTGGAGGCTGGTTATAACAAATTGTTCTGCCTTGGCTCGACAGTGGAGGTCAGTAATAGTTTAAAGCCATTTATTGTAATTCAACTGCACACCTGCCAGCCATTGCTGAGACTGCCTCTGACACCCCAACATGAAGCAGCCACACTACAGTGGTGCATTGAGCAATGACAGTGCTGCTCCAAATGGTAAATATTGTCTTTTCTAATGAATCTTGCTTTCCACATTCGGATCTGATGGCAGAATCCTCAACCATCAATGGATTGGTGAGAGGCACCAAGAGGAGTGTATTCATTCACAAGGCATACAGCACCAATGCCTGTGATTATGGTGTGGGATGTGATCAGTTTTGAAATCAAATCCACTCTAGTATGGACCTATACCACCATTACCACTTCTCATTACATCCAGGACATTTTACAGTCAGTAGTTCTTCCACACTTACTGTCCCGCACACCATATTTCATCAGGATAATGCAAGATCCTTTGCAGCAGTTGCCATTGTTGAATAACTGAAACAAAACAGTGTGCCTATCCTTCCAGGGCTTGTTGGATCCCCTCATTTGTCACCCATCAAAAATGTATGGGATATAGTGACATTGAGGTTGCAACAATCCTCCTCCTCCTCCTCCTCCTCCTCCTCCTCCTCCTCCTCCTCCTCCTCCTCCTCCTCCTCCTCCTCCTCCTCCTCCTCCTCCTCCTCCTCCTCCTCCTCCTCCTCCTCCTCCTCCTCCTCCTCCTCCTCCTCCTCCTCCTCCTCCTCCTCCTCCTCCTCCTCCTCCTCCTCCTCCTCCTCCTCCTCCTCCTCCTCCTCCTCCTCCTCCTCCTCCTCCTCCTCCTCCTCCTCCTCCTCCTCCTCCTCCTCCTCCTCCTCCTCCTCCTCCTCCTCCTCCTCCTCCTCCTCCTCCTCCTCCTCCTCCTCCTCCTCCTCCTCCTCCTCCTCCTCCTCCTCCTCCTCCTCCTCCTCCTCCTCCTCCTCCTCCTCCTCCTCCTCCTCCTCCTCCTCCTCCTCCTCCTCCTCCTCCTCCTCCTCCTCCTCCTCCTCCTCCTCCTCCTCCTCCTCCTCCTCCTCCTCCTCCTCCTCCTCCTCCTCCTCCTCCTCCTCCTCCTCCTCCTCCTCCTCCTCCTCCTCCTCCTCTGGAGGAGGAGGAGGAGGCACAATATGCAGGAGGAGGAGGAGGAGGCACAATATGCTGCACAATATGCAGCTGCAGGAGTAGCAGTCTAATTCTCCTCTGGAGAATTAGACTGCTACAGCTGCAGCTGCAGCAGTAGCAGTAGCAGTCTAATTCTCCAAGCATATCTGTCCTGAGCTGCATCCGCCCACTAAACACCAATTCTAACAAGATCCTGTTTGACATTGTCTGCCCACCGCATCCTAGGTCTCCCCCTCCTTCTGAGGCCTTAGGCACACTGTTCATAACCTTATTCGCCAATCTATAATTATCCATATGGGCAACATGGCCAAACCAGCGGAGTCTCTCTCTGCACAATATGCTGCTTAAAGGAGGTTGCAGACTCCTTTGCCTAACCTCATCATTAGTTACAAAGTTACACCACCTAATACCCAAGATACTGCGTAAGCATCTAGTTTCCTGTTATCTTGTTTACATAGCGTCCAAGATTCACTACCATAACTAACCCTAGAAAGAACCAAACTATTATACAGTCTAATTTTAGTCTTTAGGTGTATATGCCTATTTCTCCACAATCTCCATAGATTCTTAAAAGTCCCGGCAGCAATACCTATTTATCTGTTAATCTCATGCCGCACATCACCAGTATCAGTTACATAGCTCCCAAGGTAATTAAACTGTGACACCTGCTCAAGACTGCAACCATTCAGATTAACTGAATCACAGCCTGCCTGACCAATTTTCATCACTTTAGTTTTCTTTCTGTTTATAACCAAACCTACTCTACTACCAGTCTCATCAACAGCTCGAATGAAAGAGTTCATCTCATCAACATCATTTGCCAAAACGCTAAATCATCAGCATAATCTAAATCAGAAATTTTCGTATCTCCAGCCCAATTAAGGCCAAGATCTTTCCCTTGAAGTGAATTTCGCATAACATAATCAACAACCAAACTAAAGAGAAAAGGAGATAAGATGCACCCTTGTCGAACACCAGACGTAATGCTAAACCAATTGCTACAAGACTTACCAACTCTCACACATGACTCAGTGTTATTATAGAGAGCTTTCATTATGTTAACTAACTTGTCATGTATACCATATGCTCTCACAATCAGCCACAAATTATGACGATCAACAGAGTCGAAAGCCTTTTTGAAATCAACAAAGCTAGCAACCAAAGGTTTCTGAAACTCTAAACATTTCTCAAGAATCTGCCTAAGTGAAAATATCTGATCTACACATCCCCTACCACTTCTGAATCCACATTGCTCATCACGCAATTGCCTGTCAACCAGATTCTTAATTCTATTAAGCACAATCATGGAAAGAACTTTACCTGGAACAGAGAGTAGGTTGATACCCCTATAGTTATCACAAGAACTGCGATCACCTTTTTTGAAAATAGGGATAATAATAGCTCTGGTAAAATCTTAGGAACCATGCCTTTATCATAAAAGTTATTCAAAATTTCAGTCAATCCAAGGGGTAACCGAAACATTCCCAGCTCTGAGCATTTCTGTAGTAATTTCATCTACCCCTGGGGATTTATGAAGTTTAAGTTTAGAGATAGCCAAAATAACTTCATATTGTGTTATAGGGCCAACATTAAAGCTGCCAATGCATCTATCATCATTACAAACAATGGGAGTAGAACTAACCCCATTGTTTAGAACATCACTGAAATGCTCAGCCCACCTAGTCATGACAGAATCCTCCCCTTCTGTAACCTTACCTTTTTTATCCTTCAATCCTTGTATACCTGTCCGTTTTCTACCACACAAAACATTAACTATCTGGTACAGCTCTCTGCTGTTGTGCTGTCTAACTGCTTCCTTGGCTTTGTCAGCCAAACCATCAAGCCAAAGATTCTTATCAGTAGCTAACTGATCCTTTACACGTTTATTAAGCTCTCTGTAATCCTTTCTATTAGGACTAGTAGGGTACTGATTAAGGACATTCCTGCAGTTCCTTCTTTCTGAAATAAGCTCAAGTGCCTTATCACTTAAATAATTCTGCCTCCTCTGCTCCTTTTTTCCTAAAAGAGTACTGTTAGTTTACAAAAAAGCCTGTTTAAAATGGCCCCATTCTTCCTCAACTTCAGTATTAAGCAAACCATGACTGTCATAATGACTAAGTAACCTATCATGGTAAGCTTTAGCTATAACTGGGTCTTTCAGAGCTTCGGTATTAAAGGTAAATTTTTTAACCCTAGCACAACACTTTTTAAGTTTAAGTTGCAAGACACTTTTAACAAGGTAATGGTCAGATCCAATTTCAGCTCCCCTATATACCCTGGTATTTCTAACAGAACTAGCCCATTTGCTGTTAATTAATATATAATCAATCATATTCCTATGCAGCCCATCAGGTGAAACCCATGTGTATTTATGTATGTCACGGTGTTTGTAATATGTGTTAGTTATTCTGAAACCATTGAGTTTACTTACCTGTAGGAGACGTTGCCCATTGCCATTGATTGGAGCTACCAATACCAAAAGGGCCTATTACTCCTCCCCAAAGGTCAGAGTCAGTACCAACTTTGGCATTGAAGTCACCTAGAACAAGGGTAATATCTCCTTTCTTGACAGAATTCAAAATATCCTGAAGTTGTCCGTAAAACCTATCCTTCTCATCCTCATCGGCATCCTCAGTGGGGGCATAACAGCAGATAACATTCAAGTCTTTAATGCTTGTCTGAAATTTTGCTGTAAGAAACCTTTCATTTATGCACTCGTATCCTAGAAGAGCATCACTAGCATGTCTGCTGAGAAGCAGACCCACGCCTTGGTGATGCTTTCCATCCTCCCTCCCTGTAAAGAGAAATTTAAAGTTATTTTTAAATATCTCACCTTTACCTGTCCATCTGGTCTCTTGCAAGCCTAGAATATCTAGGTTATAGCGCTGGAATTCCTGCATGAGGACATCAAGAGAATAATCTCTATGTAATGTCCTCACGTTCCTGCAGAGAGAAAATGATTAGTAGGATTTTTAAAGAAATTAGGTTTATTGAGATTGGTAGGGCCAACAATATCAAACAGCCCCCTGATCGTAGGCATGGGGCAAAGACCTGTTCCTCCTCTGCTAAAGGCTGAAGTCACCAATGCTGGTAGGAACTTCAGGCACCACCTTTTCAAGTGGGCTTTTTCAAGAGCCACATGGCCTGCCTGAGACACATTACTCCAGTTTAGGCTTGACGATGCCCAACTAGCTAAGTAAGGTTCAGGTACCTGCAATGGCCTCTGATTAGGATTATCTACCAACTGATATAAGGTATCCCATGCCTCTGTTCACTTAGAGCTGGCAACCCAGAAGCAAACAGAAAACACAGCGGCAGACTCTCCCTCAACAGAGGCCCACCAGTGCAGCAAGTCCAGGATCAATAATCAAGCTCAAATCCATAAACAAGTCCAGTCTAGTAGGTAATGGGTGCATAGTGCTTGGATGGTTCTTCCGCAATCCAGCATCAAACATTTGTTTGACTCTATGCCTTGCCATGTACAGCAGGTCATTATAAGCAAGGGAGGAAGTAGAGTCATTATTAAACAACTCGGTATGTAGCCCTCCATATTGTAATCATTTATTACTACAATAAAGCTACATTGAACCCCCAAATATAAAAGTGTTCTAATTGGTCATTTTTGGCATTCTGATTTTTTTTAACATCAGTGTATTTCAAAATTTTCACATCAAAACCTTGGATTTTTATGATAGAAAAAACAATGCAATATTGGGTATTTTATACCGTCATTGTTTTAAAGAAGTGTTAAAATTCCAATATGTGAAAAGGGAAAAGAACTAAAAATTTGATTTATATTGAAGGCCTGAAAGTATTGTAGCCTACTCATCCAGGGAAAGTAAAATGAATAATGAGTTTATATTATATAAAAGGATGATGATTCAGCAAATGTAGTGTGTGTGTCTTTTGAACTAAGTGTATGGTAAAGTAATAGCTAGTTATTGTTGTTTAAACAAACGATGTGTTTAAACAGAAATGGTTTCATAGCTTTTTACTTAATATTTAGGCAAGTTTTATACTAATGGACTATTAAAGCTGTAGGGCAGTTTAAAGGTATACATCTGCATTGGTTAGATACAAGATTATTAATACATTTAGACACTGTTTTTGGGATATTACCAAAGTCCAGTTCTTCAGAGCAGAGTTGTTTCCAAATGTGTAGTTGGGGTTGGATTGTTTTACCTCTGAGTGGCACTTTTTTGCACACCATGGGCTAAATGGCCAGGCCACAAGGACCCCGAAGACTCAGAGAAGGTTGGGGGAGGGGACCCACTGGAACAGCTGTTGGGAGACAGATGGTAGCCTCCCGTCAAGGCCATCCAGCGTGTTCTTTAACGTGCACAGGGTATGACTCTCCTGCACACGGGGCCACGGCTTAACGTCCCATCCGACGGACGGCGGCCTTTTCAAGCCCATCGGTGTCCCCTACTGACCGTGGGCAGGGTGGGGAAATTTTGCGGAGATAAATCTCAACGCTGACCCAGCTGGGACTCGAACCTGGGAACTGCAGATTACGAGCCTGGCGCGCTACCGACTGAGCCACCCCCGCCCCTATGTAGTTGGGGGTTCCTTGTTTTAAGTTGGGGGTACCGCTTAGCGGAATGCACTAAAGCAGTACTTTATTTTCTTGTTCTTCTATCTCTCATGTGTTCTTTGAGCCATATTTTTGCTGTTCATTTTGTCTTGCCGAAATAGTGTTTTTAGGGAAGACAAAGTGAACAGAAAAAAAATGGCTCAAAGAACACATAAGTGATTTAAGAACAGGAACAAAGTATTGCTTTAGTGCATTCTGTATACAATAGAGAATAAACACCTGCTTTGATAAAGCCAAAATTATCACAGCACCACCAACAAATTATCAGTTAAGCACAGTGGGGACAACTTATACCAAAATAGAGATCAATGCTTCAATGGCGAAGTATATCAATCCCCCCTTTCCATGGAAGCTTCTACTTGACCAGTAGTATTATAGATTCACTGGCAGCAAATATAAAATACCCAAAAATCTAGCAACAAACAAGCAGCCAAAGTTCTCTGCTTCGAAATATAAACAACAAACAGACAGCAACCCCACCACAAAGCAATGAAATCTCCCCATATAGCATCAACGTGGAAGCAGAAGAAATACACATGCATGCACGACTCACACGATACGATATAGTCCCCTACAACCATCAACCAGTGCTCATGACGATGACCACACAGATAGTTGAAACCAGTAAGTGCATTTAGGAATATTGTAAAAAAAAGCCAGTTAAGAAGAGCTACTGTGAACACCAACAGTAAACGTAATCTAAAAACTTAAAATATTAAAGAACATAAAAAATTGCTGATTCTTCAAAAACTGCATGGTACATAACAAAACATCATAGTCCTCGGACATTTAATAGCAAACAATAAAAAATGGAAGCGACAATCACACAACTGACTATCTGCAAAAAAGTGAATCTATAATACATGGGAAGCAAAGAACTAGAAATTGCTGTGATAAATTTGGAAAAAGAAACCTAAAACAAGGAACCCCCAACTCCACATTTTTGAAAACAACTCTGCTGTGATCTGAAGAACTGGACTTTGGCAATATCCCAAAAGCAATGTCTAAAGGTATATGTAATATTGTATCTACCCAATGCAGGTGTATACCTTTAAACTGCCCTACAGCTGAGTGGTTAGCGCACTTGGCTACTGATCTAAGGGAGCTGGGTTCTAGCCCCGGGTAAGGCATGGATGTTTGTGTTGGTTTTCTGCTGAGGTCCTGCGAGCCTCACAGACCTTCTACTATGGCATATAAACTGATGGGCTCCTGTCAGACCTCTGTGGCAAAGCAGCTGCTTGAGGGGGTATTTATTATTTATTTATTATTACAGCTTTAATAGTGCATTAGTACAAAACTTGCCTAAATATTAATAGCCAGTTGACTCTAAGTGTCATTGTAGCTATTAAAAATAAATAATAATGTTTTCATTCCAATGATTCTGAGATAGTATTAGTTTTATGATTTAAATATCTTTAATAACTGCTAATAATGTTTTGGGTTGATTTATTTTGAAATTTTTTTTAAATGAAAATTTGGATTTTTTTCCCATAATTGCACATATGTTAGCCACTGTTACATCCCTTGTACTTGTTTTGATTAATTTCACTTATTAATATAATTTTAGATTTACCCTCAGTATCTGAAAGGCTTGGAATCTCCAGTTCCATCTTCAAATGTAAGTATTGCACATTAGAAGACTATAAACACTGTAACATATTAAATTAATAAATGTATATGTTTATTAATCATGAGAAATGACTAGAAGTGTGATTGAAAGATAACAATTGAGTTAAATGACTATAATGTGTTTTTTATGTAATTTCTCCACATAATTCCCATCAGTCACAGGACACCTTTTGCCTCATTACATCATATTTACAGTATCTTTGTAATAAAGCCGAGTGTCAGATGTTCCAAATAAATCTTTTCATTTCTTGTTGTCAGTGAACTGCATTTCTGCTTTATATCTCTTTGAGCAGTTGAATGAAAAGTCTCTGGGGTGGCAAGAGAGCCCCTTTGAAAATATTAACCAGAAAGTAGGCAAAATTTTTTTAAACATATGTATTATATGCATTTTCAATTAATTTTCTAAAGACCACTAAAGCAGAAAAGCAAATTTTATTCTGTAACAGCGATCTAGTCTCCCCCCCTTCTCATATGTTTTTTCTAGATCCAAACCTGGTATAGTCTAATTTTAACCTTTAAATTCTTGTTCTCATTAGCACATTATCAGTATCTTTCATACAACTTGGGGCAGGGGTGGCTCAGTCAGTAGTGTGCCAGGCTCATTCTCTGAAGTTCCAGAGTTCGAGTCCCAGCTGGGCCAACATTGAGATTTATCTCTGCAAAACTCCCCATCCTGCCCTTGGTCAGTAGGGACACTGATGGGCTTGGAAAGGCTGCTGTCCATCAGATGGGAAGCTGTGGCCCTTTATGCAGGAGAGCCATACCCTATGCACATTGCCTTGATGAGAGGCAATTTTTTTTCATAGCCTTGATGAGAGGCTACCATCTGTCTTAACAGCTGTCCAGTGGGTCCCTCCCCCACTGTACTTTGAAGCTTCAAGGTCCTTTTACTTGGCCATTTAGCCCATTGTGTGTAAAAAAAGTGCTGCTCAGGGTAAAACAACCCAACCCAACTCTGTCACACATCTCCAGAAAAACTGGAGAAAAATTATCCAGTATCTTAGTAAAGTAGCACAGGACCTGTAGACATGGGACTCATGAAATATTCAGCTGAAAAAAATTGGTTTTGCCATGAATCAAATCCCACTCACAGCAAAAGAATTTTTTTTTCAGCTAAATATTTCATAACCAATATCTGTTACACAGCTCCAGTTAAAATGAAAAAGCTGTATAGCCATTCAAATGAACTGGAGTGCTATCACCCAGACCAAATTTCACCACTTTAGTTTTCTCTGTATCAAAATAGGTGCATAGGTCAACATTCCTTTAAATGGTATCATTTGCAGCCCACTCAATACATCGTCTTTTGTCAACTCATAACTAGGCTTCTGGTATTTTGAGTTTGAAGCAAAAGCCATTCAACATTCATTACTGTTAACTAATGACAGTCATTCAAAACTCATATAGCACCTTCTGCATAGGAGATAATGGACAAAGGTGACAGTTGTGCAATATCTCTTCATTGCTACACCTCAGCTTATCGTGGGAACCTTTCATTTACTTCATTCATTTTGCTGTGCAGTGCTTTCGATAACCATCCTCGGTTCACTTATTCAGTTAGTGAGAATCATTCTGTGGATGATTAGCCAAGCCTCACAAACTTCTTAATACAAGAGATCCAGGCATTCCGATAGGCTTTGGCATGCACCAAGCATATCAGACAATTTGTCTTTCAGGAGTTTTGTAAATGCTCTCTCCCTCTCCTCTGTTACATTGATAGTCCATGACGTAATCTGATATAGATTGCTTTTGTGGGACCATGAATCAAAGAGGGTTTCCTCAAAAACAGTACGTATTTGTATATACAATATGTAGGTTTGCTGATAAACAGAGAAAAAAACTAAAGTGATGAAAATTGGTGAGGCAGATATTGCATCAGTTGCTTTGAATGGCTGCACTCTTGAGCAAGTGTTTCAGTTTAATTATCTTGGGAGCTATGTAACAGATACTGGGGATGTGTGGCATGAGATAAATAGAATAGGAATTGCCACTGTGACTTTCAAGAATCTATGCAGAGTGTGCAAAAATAGCCGTATACACCTAAAGACTAAAATTAGGCTGTATAATAGTTTGGTTCTTTCTAAGGTTAGGTATTACTTGCCCTTGTAAGCAGTATAACAGGAAACTTGATGCCTTTGATTCTAGATGTATATGCAGTATCTTGGGCATTAGGTGGTTTGACTTTGTAAACAATAATGAGGTTAGACAAAGGAATCGGCAACCTTCTTTGAGAAGTATATTGTGCAGAGACTGTGGTGGTTTGGCCAAGTTGCCCATATGCATAGCTGCAGATTGGCAAACATGATTATAAACAGTGTGCCCAAAGGCTTCAGGAAAAGGGGGAGTCTTAGGATGTGATGGGTGGACAATGTCAAACATGACCTTGCTAGAATTGGCCTACAGTGGCTAAATGCAGCAGCTCTATCTAGTTCAGAACAGAAAATTGTGGAGAGCAAAATTATACAGTCTGGCAGGACCTCTATAGCCCATGGCTGCATGTATGTGAATTTTGCATATGTGTTGTATAAACCATTACCTCCCACACCTTGTCCACCACAATGCTACATTCTTCCATACTCTTTAACACTTCCAGTGTCCAGCCTGAAAAACTGGTTTTCTGAAACCGGAAAGCCTGAAAACCAGAAAAACTTCCAGAGGCCAAGTTATTTCCATCACCACCACCGCCACCACTACTACTGATATAATAATAATGCATTTGACTTAAAAGGCTATTGATTTACAAAAACTATATATTTGCTTCAAACAAAAAAATTACTTTTTTTTATAATTTGTTTCTTCATACCATACTTTGAGAAAAGTCTAGGCGTTTCACTGACTGTGCTGAGTCAAATAAACAAGTAAACTTTAGATTTTTTTTAATGAATAACTGATCAACCAAAATAAGTCAAGCTATATACCAAATTAAACAGAATTTAATTCCAAATTTAATGAAAATGGCAAAAGTAAACAAATTTGCAAACGTGTTAATTTTAATAAGACGTTTTTACAGTGATATAGTGAAAAAATAGAGTGGAATATGCAGTTAGGGCTTAATTTTTGAAAAACAGTAAATAAAAACAGTTGACTTATATATTAATCAGAAGGAAATTTTTTCCCAAATGCAATAATATTTTCCTGAAACATGATTTTTATTTCTTTTAATGATTCTTTTCAGTATGGTATGTTCTAAAACAAAAGCCAGTGTTGTACAAGATGCTTGTATTGCTCACATTAAGGGGATTTTCTGTCCTGTTTATGAAATGGAGGAACACTTCCTTGGCTGCTGAATTTTGGGGACCTTGGCTAAGTGCCGAAAAGTTAGTGCACAAAAAAAATCTGTCTACTATATCAGCAGAGTGGAACAGCAAAGATTCTGAAGAGAAGGGGAATAAACCCATTTAAAACCATTCAAGATAAACTTAAAAACTTGTAATTAAAAAAAAATCAAGTTTTACCAAGGGGGTAGTAAAACATCTTTAATGTAGTGGGAGAGGGGAGGTAAAAACCCTTGCCAAAATTGCCCTCCCACCGGAGGACTGATTCCGTGTGAAGGAAGTCCTTTTTGATTCCATATTCAAGACATTCATTTTTAGGAAACGATAAAACATCAAAGTTTTTTTTTTTACTGGAAAATAAAGAAGCAATAAAAGAAAAATTAGCCTATAACCTAATGTGATGTTTACCTAAATTACCTTGTTGCGAAGCAACAAGTTGTAAGATGTTTGTCTAATGTGGCATAATTGTGAAAAATCGATCTATTGAAATATTGATAATTTATGGAACTAGAATATATCTACAGAAATGAAAACTAAGATTTAATTGTGAAAAAGTTAATAAAATACTAACATTAGGAAGAGAGATGAATCCAATGTGTGGGGAGGAAGTATTGGGACTTAAATCAACCATGTAAATAACTACCTTGTAGCCACTTTGTGTGAAAGAGCAATTAGTAACACCTGTCTTCCTCGCTGTGATATTGTGCTCTGCAGCCAGTCTTGGAACAACAAGTTCTGGCTAAGAAGGCTCATTATGGTTTTGATTTGAGGAGTGGGAATGATGCATGGAATGCTGAGATAAATGTATGTAAGTGATAAAAAATAATTCTAGGAATATTGAAATAGATTTAAAGCAGAAAAGAGTGTAAAACAGTAAAAGAAAAGAGGTTGTTTTGTAATTGTTTCCAAAATCTTGTTTTTAAAAATAGCAGGTTTTTTGTTTATTTTCACGAGTTTTTTAAACTTGAAGAAAAAAATTGTTGATAACAATTCAAATTAAATTTGTGAGCTTAAATCAAGGGATTGCTTCGGCATAGAGTATTCAAACAAATCAGCAATACCATGTAGAACTTCTAAGAAATGGCAATCAGATGGCTTTAACAGATTATTTATATTGTAGTTGAATAAAATATGCATCAAATGAAAAAAGAAAATATTTCAAGCTTTAATTACTATTTTTATAAGATATATGTAAGAAAATTTTAAAATGGCAATTTCTATTTTTTTAATATAAAAATAAAAAAAAGTTTTTATATTGTACTAAAAACAAACATAGACATCTTGGGCCTCTCATTTTTGATTCTTTCAATTTTTATATTCACCTTAGATCCTGGAAGGGTTAAGTATATTAATTTTTTAAGATATGAAACATTTTTTTCTTTTATGTAATTCCTTCTTGCTTTTCACTTTTTATTTAGTAAACTCTAGATTGTGTGTTATAAATTTAGGCTTTTTAAAGCTACAATTGAATTTGTTTTAAACCTTTATTGCCTTTAAAGGACTTTTTTTTTCAGGACTTTAATGTCCTGTAAGTTTATATTGTTTGCTAGGCTTGTAGCCTTGCAGGACTGCTGTGTCCCAATTAAAAATCGAAAGGTATTACTGTCCTTCAAAGTAGGTGAATAGTGATCTGTTGAGATTTCAAAAGTCCCATTAACGATAAAAATTGTTTATAAAAATTATAAAACTTTTTCTTTCACTTGCCTATTAAAACAGACATTTCTTTATAATACACTGAAGTGCCATTGAATTTAGGATAGCAACCTAGTAACAAGTTGGACCCCCTCTGGCCCTGATAACGGCTGCCACATAACAAGGCAAGGACTCCACAAGCTTGCATAAATGTTCCACAGGTATGGTGACACATGTATCCTCAGAGCTGTCCACAATTCTCTCAAGTTAATCACTGATGGGACACAGGCCTGAACACTGCTCAACGGTATCCCAAAGATTTTCAATGGGATTCAAATCTGTGCTTCTAGGTGGCCAAATAATTATTTCATAGTCAGCAGAATGCTCCTGCAACCATGCAGTAGCCAACCTGAACTTGTGAGATGAACAGTTGTCTTTCCGGTAGACACCGTCTCCATTGAGATGCATGATGGCCAAAAATGGGTGTAAATGGTTAGCCATGAGTTCTACATACCGGGATGCATTGAAAGTTGTCAGTACACATACCAAAGGTCCCACAGACGTCCAACTGAAGACACCCCAGGCCATCACTGAGTCACCACCACCTTGTACTGTTCCGATCTGACATGCAGGATCCATGGCTTCATGGGGTTGGCACCATACCCTCAGTCTTCCTTTGGCGTGATGAAGTTTAAATCGGGATTCATCACTCCAGGCTATCTATTGCCAATTTTCGATGATTCAGTTTTAATGTTCTTTAGTCCAGGCATGTCGTGTCGTTAGAAGTGGGACTCTTGTAGGTTGTCAGCTCCCAAAACTGAGACAATGAAGTGATGTTGCAAGCTGGGAAGTCAGTGCACTGACTTCCCAGCTGGAACATGCGTTCAAATGGGAGTTGATTTCAGATAATGTCTAACCCCTATCGGTCTGTAAAATGCGGGTCAGACAGCAAAGCCCACAATCAATCAAGGCTGGTTGTCCTTTGCAGTTTTCACGGGTGCTTGTTTTTTTGCTGGAATTTTCATATTCCTGGAACACTCTTGAAACTGTCATACGAGAAAATCCACGTTCGTTGACAATTTCAGAGATCAAGTGTCTCATCCGTTGGGCAATCTGCCCTCTGTCAAATGCATCTAAATCCTGTGCTTTTCCCATTACATTTCTGACGATGAATGCTTGGGGAAGCCAAAGCTGACAGCTATATATGACCGGAGTTTCAGCCATGTATGTGTGCAAATGCGGGACTTGCGGTACTGAATTTTGATAATGTCTCCATCCCTAAGTCAATGACACTTCAGTGTATAAGAATTTATGTTTTTGGGTTGTTGATACATAAAATATTTGGCTATAAATAGTGAGAATTAATATAAAATTCTTTCTTTAAGTAGATTGTAGAAACCAATAAATTACTGTGATTCATGGTTGTTTCTTACTTTATTTTAAATCAAATATTACCCTAACTTTGATTTTATTTTTCAGAATATTTATGATCTAGCATTGTTTCTAGTAAATGAAGTTGTTCATCAGGCTCATTTAATAATTCAGGGAAGGGTAAATATGAAACTTTATTTAATGTGTCTAGAAAAGTTGTTTTAAATCATAATTTAAAATATAAGCTTTCAGACAGAAAGTGAAAATTAAAATCATTCCATTTGTTAAATGTTCAACATTTGATATTAATTTTAAAATGCATTGCAGCAAATGCTGCTAATAATGCGTTTATTTTTATGTAATTGAATTGAAAACTTATTTCTGTGTATAATAATCTATGAAATAATTGTAGCATCATTTTTTAAATAGAAAAAATTAATGGAATGTAAATGGAATGAGAACTTGCTTGGAATTGAAGGAAGTCACTCTTAAGGAATTATTCTACTAGAAGAAAAATGAAACATGGAAGATTGTTTTGTTATAGTGAAATCAATGTGTTGTGCAGTGAAATAAGAATATTATATTCTATAATGAAATTAGTGTATATTATTAATTTTATTGGCAAACTAAGCCTACATGTCATACACTCTGAATTGATGTTTTAGAATATACTGCACTCTTTCACACCTAAATGCCACACTTATAAGATTTAACCCCTCTGAAAATAGTAAATCACAAACTTGCTACATAAGTGGATTTAATTTGTGGACTGCTATTAGCAAAAATTAACAGCTTTTCATACAAGTTAATGCATGATATGCAGCAACATGATGATTCTTCAAGGGCATAAAGCAGTGTGTGTGCAAGTTGAAACACATTGTGATATGGTTGTAAGTAATAGCAGAAAAGCACTCAGTCTCATTTTCTTGCTTTGAAACGGTGTTCGTTTTTGTTTGTGTAATTTTTGCAGACTGTGACAGTTTTCGAAACAGAGCAGTTCTAAGGTCATATGGGTTGGGTTGTTTTACCTCTGAGCAGCACTTTTTTGCACACAATGGGCTAAATGGCCAGGTCACAAGGACCATGAAGGCTCATGAAGAACCACACAACAAGGACTCTGAAGATGGTTGGATGGTTGGGCACTGGAATAGCTGTTGGGAGACAGATGTTAGCCTCATGTCAAGGCTATCCAGCATGTTCTTTAATGTGCACAGGGTATAGCTCTTCTACACACAGGCCATGGCTTAATGTCCCATCCAATGGAGGTGGCCTTTCCAAGCCCATCAATGTCCCCTATTGACCGTGGGCAGGATGGGAAATTTTGCGGAGATAAATCTTGTGCTGATCCAGCTGGGAGTCGAATCTCACACTGAAAATCCTATCTCACACAGAAAAGTTGAATGAAAGTCTCTGACACCATGAGAATAACCAGTTTCAATTTCAATTCATTCTTCGTTTCAGTTCATTGAATGGAAAGAGTAAAATGAAAATGAAATGACACAGAAATGAAAAATAAAAAGAAGCAAGAAAACTCCAGTGTGCTGTATCTATCGACAACTTGCACTGGTGGTAGTAGATGATACTTGCACGAAGTTTTAATACTTAGGATGGCAAGAGAATGTCAAAGCCATACAGTACAGAGAATGAAAGTCCTTCACTGGTTACAGAAGCAGGACAACAAATTAAAGAGAAAGGGGAAGAAAAAAAAACACAGAGAGAGTTGAAACTGGTCCAAGAGGGCAGAAGCTGCAGTGGGAAGGAAACGGAAAACTGACAGATGGCTTCCAAAATATGATCTGATCTTCAAACTATGTGATAACAGCAAAAATGGTTTGTCTGCATCATCTTGTATTGTCTCTCTAATTGGATTGTCGTGAAGCAATAGTACAAGTAGGGAAATCAGTTAAGAAAATTCTTAGTGTAAGATTCATTCATCCTAATTAATGCTACATCTGTGTTACATCAGCTTAAATAGTTACAGATAAGTTACTATTGTATTTTACATGTGGTTCAATGGTTTCAGTTCAGGGGCTATCTTTTAAGTGATGCTAGATGAGATAAGTAGAATGATAGACATCATTTGATTCCAGTGAATCATTAAAGCGATGCTTAGTCAACCAAGATCAGTTAAGTATTTAATAATACCTATTCATTTCTTTAATGGAGATTTTGAATTTGGCTTCCTTGGTTTCTTATACAGAGAATAATTTTCTTTTATGCAGCATAAGAAACTTTGAAAGAGTTTAAGAACTGTCTGATACTGATATTTGAGGTCTATAAAGTAATATGGATGTAATATAATAATTCAGTTTAATGTTTGCATTTTAAAATAGTCATTTTTAAATTTTAACAATTTAAAAAATTATATTTCATTTGTTTTAGTGATGGTTTGGGTTGTCTTATTCCTAAGCAGCACATTTGCACACACAGTGGGTTAATGACCAAGTTGAGGTCTATGAAGTAATATGGATGTAGTATAATAAATCAGTTTAATATTTGCACTTAAAATAGTCATTTTTTTAATTTTAACAATTTAAAAATTATATTTCATTTATTTTAGTGTTGGTTTGAGTTGTTTTACTTCTAAGCAGCACATTTACGCACACAGTGGATTAATGGCCAAGTCACAAGAACTCCAAAGGCTCATAGCTAGATAGAGGGAAGTGGATTCATTGAACAATTGTTAGAAGACAGATTAAAGATTTCTGTTGTTAAGGCCATCTAGTATTCTTTTTAACATATGCAAGGGGCCATGGCATAACATCCCATCTGAAGGATGACAGCCTTTCCAAACCCATCAATATCTTTTTACTCATTGAGAGAACACTGGGGATTATTAATGAAAATCCTAATACAGAAAGAGTGGATATTGTTAGGAATATAATTTTTCAGTTAAACCAAAAGACCTGAAAATAGGGAATGTACCCAGGAGCAAACTGGTCTACTTGGAGGTTACAAATTTCCTATCAGGCTGCTGTTTCAATAGTAAAAATTCAATAGTATAAATATCAATTGAAAATAATGGAAGATCTACTAATTTACATTAATAGAAATTTTATATGCAACACAGATATGATGCCACCCCCTTCAGCATGGAAATTATTACTGGAAGGGACACAGGCAAATTACTCGTTTAACCTCAGCTCATCTGCCAAACCCCAGCCCTTTTGACACTTAGGTCAGGGTTTGCATTCTGACGCTAAAGCCGAAACTAAAGGGATAAAAAAAGGGGGGAGGACTTGTGTGATAGGGAGAACTAAATGCCAAATGGAAACTAATTACAGACTACACAGGGAGGAGAATAGGACTGCCCAATGCATCTCATAATGCATTTCTTAATTGTGACCTCAGGGGAGTCCATATCTTGACCTTGGCAACCCCATGTAGCCCACATGTGCATCCACTTATCGAGCACATTGCATTTCCAAATCATATTGTCATGGACAGTGTTTGCCTGACGATGTGCCAAAGCAGACAGCATGAAACACTTAGCAATGCCTACTCACAAGTATCTTGTGTAAGCAATTGGCTCAGTGCACTAATAGGACTGCAAAGTTCAGAATCTTCTGACCCCCAGTGACTCATGCCACAGCTCTGTACCATTGAAGCAGCAGAGTTCTTATTAATATCACCGTAGCATGAAAGAACTCAGTCCCCAATGAGTGAGAACTGAACAAACTGGACTTTTTCTTCACATACAACTGAAGAGGCTATCTCAAGAAGAACACAGTAACAAAACCAATGCAGATATTACTAATTAAACTGAACTTCACCATACAATATACAACTATCACCTACACCATTAGTTGTAAGGGACAAGGGGCATGGTCTCCTGCCCCATCCCCTAGATCTGGCCCTGGCTTTGTGTTTATGTACTTTGTAAGATATGTAAATTACACCTTCTTTGTCTTTTATATCATCTTTTCAAAAGATAGTACTGATGAACCATGAATATGGAGCTTAAAACAAAGAGTTTGCCATTGAGTTCCTGATGAAGGAGGCTGCAGCACTTCCAACATTTGTGCCAGGATAACCAAGGTGTATGGTGAGCAGACAGTCAGCATTAACACTATGGGAAAGTGGCTGAAGAAGTTTACTGAAGGAGAAACTACCATTGAGGACAAACCATGAAATGGGAGGCCATCAACTGCTGCCATATATGACAATTAATAACAGATGGGTAGCATGATTCATGCAGACAGGTGCATAACTGTCTGGGGGAGATCGCTAATCACTTGCCATGGGAACATTCATCAGAAACTTAGACTATTGGAAAGTGTGTGCTAAATGGTTTCCTCATGAGAGGACTGAGTTTTTTTTTTGTTTTGTTTTCGAATGTTACCACAGAAAATGAGACATGGGCACATCTGTATGATCCAGAAACTAAGAATCAGTTGATGCAGTGACAGCACAGCATTCACCAAGGCCTAAGAAGTTCAAAACTCAGTGATCAGCAGAAAAAATTATGGTTCACTGTCTTCTGGGATGACAAGGTTTTCATTCTCATAAATTTCCTGGAACATGGTGCAACAGTGAACAATGCCTGTTTTATTGTTACACTCAAGAAGCTTTGGGAAGCCATCAAAAAAGATCTCAAATCCATCCAGCTACACCATGACAATGCCCTCCCTCACATGTTTTTTGCCTCAAAATCAGGCAATTTCAAAGATAGGCAGGTCTATGATGCCACATTCACCTTACAGCTTGGATTTGGCACCTTGGATTTGGCAAGGTGCTAACTCCTCTCTTCTGGGTAGCAGACCAATGTTCTTTGCTCTGCCTTTGCCATGCACTTGTGAAGTCAAAACTAGACAACATAGTCTACTCTAGTTATACACTTTGGCCCATGATTTGGTGGTGAGGGTACTATTCCTTCTCCATCTTCAGACCTAGGTAATATATGTATATGTGTACTATATATGCATAAAGCTATCACACCTCACTGATCTAGAGTCTTATTGTTGAGGTCAAATAACTATCATTATCGTTTTGCTATCAGCAGTTGTCCCTACAGTATGCTTGTAAATTGTAAAACCTGCTAGGCCATCCCATGTGGTACTGCTTCATTGACTTGGCAATTGCTGTTTCATGGTTGGTATGCCTCTGTCTAGCTCTTTATTTCTGGTTCCATACCAGGACATCTGGCAATGTTTTCCCATTGAGCTCTGGACACAGAGAAAGATCTTGATTAGAACAGATTCATAACTAATACTTCTTGATGAAGCCTGTTGTTAAATCATGGCAGTCTTTTTTCATAGGAATTGCAAAGAGAAAAGTTGTTAATAATTTGGCTTGTGAAAAAAAACTACAATCCACCTTCTAGACTCGAATGCAGGATCTCCTGGTTACATGCCAGTAGCTCTATCAGTTGAGCTAAGGAAGTGGTGATTTGTACTTTTTTAAGTAAGTATTCAAATTACCACTTTGAAGTCGATTCAACTCTTAGAGGAAAAATTGTCTTGAGCCAGGTGGGATACGAATTCATGACCTCCTGATAACATGTCAGGTGCTCTGGACCACTGAGCTACCGGCCACCAATCAAGATCTCCTCTAAGATTGCCTGAAAAGCACTTATGTGTGACATAAATGGAATGTTCATAGTGTTAATTAGAGGAGATCTTGATCGGCAGCTGGTAGCTCAGTGGTCCAGAGCACCTGACATGTTATCAGGAGGTCATGGGTTCGTATCCCACCCATCTCAAGACAATTTTTCCTCTAAGAGTTGAATCGACTTCAAAGTGGTAATTTGAATGCTAAATAAGTCGAGTTTATTTCATTATTTATCATCAGTATACTTGTAAGACTACTTTCCATCTACATCCATTGACTCATCAACGTCATCCTCTGTGGATAGACGCATAGACTCCTCAGCGTATGAATCAAATAAAGATTTTTTTTTTAAATGCATATTTTAAATGTCTATTTCACAGGACTTTTCAGATTGTAAATCCATCTGTCAGTAAAACGTGGTCCAAAGGACAGGAAAGTACTTATAAATTGATTTCTAAGTGTCATTTACAAAGAATAAAAAATTAATTTTCAATGTGATTTACAAGGTATAAAAAATAATTTATTCGTAGACAAGGAATAAAATGATTAATTCCCAATGTGGTTTACAAGAAATAATAAAATTAATTCCCAATGTGGTTTACAAGGAATAAAAAAATTCATTTGTAAACAAAAAAAAAATATATTCCTAATTTACAAGAAATAAAAATAATTCCTAAGTTAAATGTGATTTACGAGAAAGAAAAATTCATTTACTCTTAAATTAATTCGCAAGAAATAAATTTATTCGTAGATTATAAAAAAATAAAAATAATGTTCGGTTCTTCACTGAGATCATCTACCTTTAAGCATCTACTTCATATGTTTCCCTTGGCGTGATGGATTAACGCATTGATAAGCGTGAGGTTGTGGGATCGAGCCCACCCGCTGAAGGTGGTTTTTTTTTATAAATAGAGTACATGTATACTAGATGGCACTTCATCAAATGGTAAATTTCTTTAGGATTGTTTACTTCACGAAGGGTTTGGATGGGTCAACCAGGGGGTCTTTAGAGGATGTCAGAATTCAAAATGGCGAACGAACGGCAAAATCGGGGGCTTTAGAGTTGTTTACTTCACGATGGGTTTGGTGGGTCTTAGAGGGAGGTATGTGACGTCAGAATTCAAAATGGCAGACGAATGACAAAATCGGGGGACTTTTTGAAAAGGGGGCATGGTTGCGATATCTGACTGTTGCGTGACCTTCAAGGTCAAAAGGTCGTTTTCCCCCAAAGAGCCCCATCTATTTATTTATATATTTTTTGTCTATTTATATATATTTTGTTATTTATTATACATTTCGATTTTCAAGAAAAATTGTGTATTTGAGTCAGAACTTTTCTGTGAAATTTTATCTGAAATTGTTTTTTCAGGGCAATGCCCATGACAATGCATATTGATATAGCACTTGCCAGAGTTTCAATAAGACAGCACAATAGAAGTGTACACCACTTCATGGAGTATTGAAGAGATCTTTTTTTTATAACAGATATGGATACACTATAATTTGCCAAATACTTGACCAATCAATCCCAAATTTTGCATAGGTTTTCCCCATGCTACCTCATATTTTAGACAAATGAATCCTAATCTCGTCATTGATTTATTAGTATTTAATCACTATTAAGCTGTTTGAGTAACAAGCTGAAGATGTGGGTAGAGAAAAATTGTTTTCAGCTGGGTGGATCTGAATCCATGACCTCCTGATGACATGTCAGTGCTCTGGCCATTGAGCTACTAGCCACTGATCAATCTCTTCTCTACTCTCTATATTATGCTATAACCATTGGGTCAATTGCTGTCTTGAGTACATTGGGGACTCTACTCTTCAGTGCCATCCCAGACATATGTGCACAACCAGAGCACCTTACATGTCATCAGCAGATTCTAAGTTCAGATTCCACCTGGATCAAGACAATTTTTCCTCTACATCCATCTTCATCCTGTTACTTAAAGTTAATAGTGATTAAATACTTAGTAAATCAATATTGAGCTGTTGATTCAGTTATCAAAATGCAAGTTACTGGTGATTGTAAGAGAATTGAAACAGATTCAGATTTTCTCTTTAAAAAAAAATCAGTCATAAAGCTTTTGGATCGTGGCTGGCTGTGTGCATGTCTGAGATGACACTGAAGAGTAGAGTCCCCAAATGCACTCAAAGACAGTAATTGACCTGATGATGTATAGCTTAACATCAGCAGTAGAAGTTGATCAATGGCTGGTAGCTCAGTGGTTGGAGCACCTGACATGTTATAAAGGGGTCATGGGTTCAGATCCCACTTGGCTCAAGGAAATTTTTCCTCTATATCCATCTTCATCATATTACTTAAACAGCTTAACAGTGATTAAATACTTAGTAATTCAGTGATGAGCTGTGGATTCAGTTATCTAAATATAAGGTGCTAGGGATCATACCAAAAGTGAAGCAGATTCAGATTTGCTCACACAAAAAATATCGGCCAGAAGGCTCTTGGAGTGTGGCTAGTTGTGTGCTATGCCTGGGATGGTGCTGAAGATTAGAGTCGCCAAATGCACTCAAAGACAGGCATTTACCCATTGGTGCATAACATAACATCAGTAGTAGAGGAGAGATTGATCAATGGCCAGTAGCTCAGCTGCCAGAGCATCTCACACGTCACAGGAGGTCATGGTTCTGATCCCACCTGGTTCAAGACAATTTTTCCTCTACATTCACTTTAACCTGCTGTTTAAACAGCTTAATAATGATTAAATACTTAGTAAATCTATCTCATATTGCTTTAATCCTTTGCACTCCAGATGTTTTTTAGTATCAGTTGTTAAATAGTATTAGTATGTCGCCATAGCAACACCTACAGAGTGCAAAGTGTTAAAACAAGTCCCTACCTATAATAGAATCCAATTTAGAATGTCATCAAACTACCATTCTTCACATTTTCTGTAGTTTATTATCTGAAATCTTAACAGTTTTTGACACCCTTCCTCTTGTAACTTCCCAAATAATTTTACCATCTGGCCCCAAATTTCTCATATTCCATTGGCTCACCAAAATGGGATGCAAGGGGGATATAGATTTCCCCCTTGCATCCTATTTTGAATAAAAAATTTCAAGTTCCAGAATTTGAGTTTAAAACTATTTCTATTTTTCTACTTCATTAGTAGAAAAAGGTCCAGGTCCCTTAGATTAGTAGCCAAGCGCGCTAACCACTCATCCCGTGGCCGAGTGGTTAGTGCACTTGGCTACTGATTTAAAGGATCTGGGTTTGAGCCCCGGGTAAGGCATGGATGTTCGTGTTGTTTTCTGCTGAGGTCCTGTCATCCTCTCAGATCTTCTACTGTGGCATATAAACTGACAGGCTCCTGTCAGACCTCTATGGCAAGCAGCTGCTTGAGGGGGTATTTATTTTATTTTTTATTTTATTATTTAGGGATTCAAGGACCCATTGAATTTCAACAGTAAATTTGTTGCTTTAAAACTCCAAGCCATACTTATAATAGAATCTGTTTTTAAAACCTAGAACTACTTTTTTCCCCATTCTTTTTATTTGTCATATCAAATTTTCTGTTTTTGACCATCAAATTTCAACCAGCTCTATGCTAGTAATTTTTTTATAATAGTATTTTATTGTAAGTGAATATTTAAAGCTTAAAATAAATTCTCTCTCAGTCAGTGATGGGCAAACTACTACCCACAGGCTAAATATGGCCTATAATAGTGTTTGATTTGGCCATGAAGTGTTTGTGAAACCAGTGAAAAACTGGAACAAAAAAATTTTAAATAAAATTCACGAGAAGAATGATTACAAAAATAACTTGTGAGCATATTTTATTTGCTATTTTATTTACTTATTTAATGTCATTTATTATTATTAGCCTTATTATTATCATTATTCAGTATTATTGATATTATTTTGTTATTTTAAGTATTTCATTCCTACTGGCAATACAGTTTTCAAATGGCCTGTAGCTTGATTAAGCTATTTGCTTTTAATTTCTCATGTTCCTTTTTTTGTAATAAGTATATATGTGAAATTTTAATTGTTATATTTTATTTTTATGATCAATAATCAATATTTATAACTACCTTCATTATAAAAATATATAGTTTACTCAGAATATTGGATGGGAAGGGAGAAAGTCAGAGTGTTTTTGTAATAACTAAGATTCTGTCCTCTGCAATGCTCTGAAAATTCCTCATCCAGCCAACCAATTAGAAAAGCTTGTTGTCTCTGCTCTAAGTTATTAATTTTGAATTATTCAATTAGTTAATAACTAGTTTCAGATACTAGATAATCATAAATAAATATGTATTTGTATATATATTTAAGGATAAGTCAGAAGAAATCTTGGATCAGTGCTTGAAAACAGCTGTTCCAGACATAAACCTTGAAAGTTGTTTGAATGCTTCAAATCTAGATCTTCAAAATTTACAGGAAGTAAGTTTTTTTAATAGAATGTTTGTAAAGGTAAACTTATTAACCCTTTGAATGCCAGTTGAGGTATATGTCATCTGTACATTGCCTTTGCCTTTTTTTGCTGTTTGCATTTTGCAATTACACCATTTTTTACTTTTTGCAATTGTCAGTTTGGAGATTTGTGAAAACAGTTGAGAGATTTGTGCAAACAGTTGTCTTTTGAACATGATGGACAACCTTAACGTTTTATTTTTCATGTCAAATGAAAGTTTGAAACATGCGGATTGTCGTAGGCTATAAAAAATTTACACCATCCCATGCTTTCTTCTCCTCTATAATAGAGAAATATGAAAATGATTGTTCTGCCATATCTCGGAAATCTGAGGGCTGAAAGTAATGGACTTTGTGTCAAATTCACGCTTGTGACATGGAGAGTGTCACAAGTTATAACCCCCCCCCCCCCTAAAAAAAAAAAAAAAAAAAAGAGGAAGACACGTAAAGGATTGTTCTATATCGTTTACACACGAGAACCGAACATAACAAGTTGTATGTCAAATGAAAGCTTGTAATGTGGGGAATATAATGGGCAATAAAAATATACCCCTTGCTTTCTTTCCCCTTAAAAAAGGGGATATGTGAAAGTTATTGTTCTACTATATCTTCAGTATGCAAGGGTCTACAGTTATGAGTTAGGTATGAGTTTTGTGCCAAATAAAAGCTCATATGAAGAAAATCATGATTACTTCAAATTATTCCCCCATCAATCTTCCCCATAAAGGAAAGGGAGGAGAAAAGTTGTTGATGTTTAGGAGTCATATATCAAACGAAAATTCCTGACACACATGCACACACACACAGCCAAGGATTTTGGAGGTCCTACCAGACTGTGTAAGTTTGTTCTCCAGGAATGTCTGTCCTGTGTTACAGCTGCTGCATTTGGCCACTGTGCAATTCTAGCAAGGTCCTGTTTGACATTGTCTACCCATTGATCCTAGGTCCCCCCCTTATCTTGAGGCCTTCGGGTGCTCTGTTCATAATCCTATTTGTCAATCTGAAGTTATGTATTACAAGCATTATGACCAAACCAACACAGTCTCTCTTTTGCACAATATGCTGCTAAAAGCACATTGTAGACTCCTTTTTCTAACTTCATTGCTTACAAACCACTAATGCCCAAGATGCTGGTTTACATCCAGAGGCCCAGCTTTTTTTTCACTATGATCAGCCAAACAAAAATTTATTTTTTAACTTTTTTGCCAAATAACTAATGAATGGAATTATGACATGTTATATGCCAAATTAATTAATATTTAATTTTGGATTTTCTGAAAATAAAATATTTTACAAAAAAGATGACTAATTTTATTTTAATAGAGCATTTTTAGAGTCATGGTTAAAAATGCATCTGGCAATGAAAATAAATATTTATTTAAAAAAAAATAATAGACAAAAGTCTCTTGATGCTCAATCAAAAATACAATTTGGCCACACTAATGTTTCTCTCCTTCTGAGTGGGGAATGGGCACTTTGAAAACGTTCTTTTCTCAACCTAAGGAAGTATTTTGGGCTTCTGTTGTTGACTACATTATCTGGGCTCCCCAATGGCTAAACACTATATAGCTGCTTCACTATCTCAAAACACACCTTCTCACAACATAACTTGATTTCTTTTTGTAATCTGTACTGGTGTTGGGTATACTTTGCTGACTATGACATCAAATGTTTTTATCTCCACCTGCTTTAATTACTTTTTGAGTGCTGGTCCAATTGCTTGGGGTATGGGTGCCTACTCCTTGTGCTTTATCCAAGGTCCATTCAGGATTGTATCTGTCCCTCATAAATAATGTCTCTTTTGTTATCTGTCAAATTCACACTCTGGCCCATTGTGTTGCGTGTGTGCACCATCTCCAAATTTAGCTCCTGAGACTTCAATCAGAGAGGTGGTCTTTTATTGAACTGTCCTTTGTAGATGTCACTTATCACCTGTGACATTATTAATGTTCTCGTAAATATGCACTGTTTCTCACCTTTGATTGCGCTTTGGGGCAGTTATTACTTTTCCTGTGTGATGTTTGTTGCTGTAAGGGTGCAATGATCTTGATGTCATTTTGAGCTATGTAATCTAAAGAACATGACGGTGGGGAAAAAGAGAGGAAAGATGGCAGTAATCACAGATGGGGATTGACATCTTACATTCCAGCTGTATAAGAATGCTAATCAGGGTGCAACACTTGCATACACTTTTATCACGAGTGAAATCTTCATCTGGTCCGTGAGGGGGCAGGGGTGGCTCAGTCAGCATGCCAGGTTTGTAATCTGCAGTTCCCAGTTTTGAATCCCACCTGGGGCAATATTGGGATTTATCTCTGCAAAAACCCCACCCTGTCCTCGGTCAGAAGGGCCACCGATGATCTTGGAAAGGCTGTCGTCCATCAGATGGGATGTTAAGCCATGGCCCTGTATGTGGGAGAGCCCTGCCCTGTGCACATTAAAGAGCACATTGAATGGCATTGGTGGGAGGCTACCATCTGTCTTCTAACAGCTATTCACTGGGTCTCCTCCCACCAACCTTCTCTGAGCCCTCAGGGTCCTTGTTACTTGCTATTTAGCCCATTATGTGCAAATAAAGTGCCACTCAGAGGTCTCAACTCTGGAACTTGAGGATTCTGTCATTCCTGTCATGACAGAAGCCAAGTTTTTTGGTCTCATCTTAACTTGGGATTGACCATTTCTTTATATGTCATTCCAGGTCTAATTGCATGTGGACATTGAGTATCATCAAGGTTGTCTCTTTTGGAGAGCAGACTGTTCTTTCTCTGCTTCATATCATGCACTTATCCAATTGAACTGGGCTACAATCCTAGGTATATGCTTATACTGTAGATTCGATTGTGAGGGTGTTGGACCCTTTCCCCCCATCAGGATTTACATTGCATGCACTGGGTCCTTTGACATCTCAGTGATCCAGAATCTTTACATTGAAGCTGATGAACCATCGCTGTCACTTTGGCATCAGCAGTTGTCCCTCCATATGCGTGTAAATTGCAATCCCTGTCAGGCCATCCCACTTGGGACTTCATTTTCATCTCAAGTGTGCAATGTTTTACTTGAATCTCCTGAATACCATTTGACCTTTCGGTTTGCATGTTGAAGGCTACTTTAGTAGTCCTTCGGCAGTTTTGATTGCATCAACAGTTCTGCATCAACAGTTCTCTATACAGGATGTGTAAGCCTTTCACACCCAACTGTGTATTGGCAACTCTTTGCCAGCTGCCACATTGAGTTCCTGTACTTCTTGCATATCTTCACAGATGATTCAAAATTCTGGTGCATTAATGGGATCATTCATAGTCTGATGTGACATCATCATAACAAATCTAATCCTACCACAGTATTCCATCTTCATTGCAAAGTTGCATATTATAAATCTTGCTATGGTCAACAAAGTGGCTAAGCATTATTGTTGGTGTGTGCTTTACACTTACTTGGTTAGTTTGTTATGTGCTTTAATGTCAGTGAGACTTGTCCTCATTTTGTCTTCCAAAGATGTACAAGTATCTCTTATTATCTGCAAGCCACATGCACCTTTCTTTTCTGAAAGGTCCTTGGTCATGTTGATATCAGGTGCAATGATCTGGCAGATGCTGCTGTCAAGTGAGCCATCTCTGTCTGATACTCCATTGCTGGTTATATATTTGGACTTCTGACAATTTTTCTCCATGAGCTATGAACACAGTGGCAGAGGTCTTGGTGAGAGCAGATTAACAAGCTCTTTAAGGTCAAGCCTATTAAACTGTGACAATCAAAAGGAAGAAATTGTAGTTACTCATAGGCCATGGATATTTAACTCATTCTTTTTTCTTCGGGCAGATGACCACCTATAAGGTTTGTGACACCATTTTAATGGTGAAACATATTTCAGTCAATTGCATTGCTTTTAATTTTGAATGTTATATATATTTTAGCTCTCTTCATTTACCATTTGAGCCTCTGACACTCGGACATCTTTTGTCTGTTAGTCATTTTTACTCCCTATTTATGTTTTTTTTGTTAGACTGCTGTTTTTATTAGTTTTTAAGCTTTAGCTCTTTTTTTTAGTTGCAATAGAAGAAAGTTATTATAAAGTATTAATATTCACAGGTATATTTACACCTATTCTGTGTCTTTTAGGATATATATTTGTTGTTCTTGTTGTCGAAAAGGGTTTTCTATACAGTAATAAATTTTCACAGGAAAAGTGCTGTAGACAAGGAACACACCTTTTGTTTCTCGTGCCTTTTATATATCTGGTGGTTCTTTTTGACACAAGTTCTTTAAACACATTGTTGATTTTATGCAGTTCTTTCGTTGTTTTCTGAGCCTTTGCTCATTAGTTTTAACTTTGGTTGTGAGCTCTATCTTTTACCTGGTGTGGTGCAAAATAACCTCATTTGCTGATGTACCATAAAACCGTAAACAACAACTTACTATTTTTGTGACCTTTGTGAAAGAAAATATATGTATATATAGATAACTATCTTTTTTTTTTAATTTTTATATAATTTAAAGTAAAAATAAAATTAAAGATTAATTTGGTCTTTTTCTCTCTATATTTAGGAATTATTAGGTGAACAAAATAAGCTAATTATCAGTCCCAAGCATTATCCTTCATACTTTGATAATGAGTTCTGGAAGAAGGTAAGATAAAATTTTGAATACTACCATTTTCATGGACAGGAATACAAGCATGACTACAATGAATTGATTTGTTGTATTGATTCTTCATTCGAAACTTGAAGCTCTCATTGTATAGTTCATTGTGTACTGTTATACTTGTGATTTATTAACTGACAGGAAATGATTACAGATCAGTCTTTCATTCAAACATATATATAACAAGAATACTGTAAAATTATTTTAAATCTCATATTGTGGGTGATAAAATCAGTTTCATTTCAGTCTATATAACCTTAGATTTTCTGTGGAGCATATGGGAATCTCTTTTTCAAAAAGAATAAAGTTTTTTTTGTTTATCTACTTTTTCACTCCTGAAAAGTTTTTATTCGAGCTAATGGACAAGGGAGAAATTCAAATAGTAGCATTTCCTTAGAAATTATACAACATGAAAAAAATGTCTTTTATTCCTTAAATTTAAAAAGTTGCATTCTCACACCCCTCTGAGAAAAGGGGGCTAATTATTTCTGTCAGTAGAATATCTCTTGACAGTCTACCACCAAAATTTAAAATTTCTACCATAAACAAATCGCTTGCAACATTCTTTAAAAGTTTTGCTTTTTCTGTATTAAGTAGTGATCTCTGATATACATTAAAATTACCTAAGTATTTGAAAAATGCAAATTTTAACATTTCATTAGTACCAGTTTGGTTCTTTCTAGGGTTAGTTATGGTAGTGAAACTTGGACACTTTGTAAACAAGATAATAGGAAACTTGATGCTTATGCAGTATCTTGGGCATTAGGTGGTTCAGCTTTATAGCTAATGATGAGGTTAGGCAAAGGAGTCGGCAACCTCCTTTAAGTAGCATATTGTGCAGAGAGATTCCATTGGTTTGGCCATGTTGCCCATATGGATAATTATAGATTGGTGAATAGGATTATGAACAGTGTGCCTAAAGGTCTTAGAAAGAGGGGGAGACTTAGGATGCTGTGGGCAGACAATGTCAAACAGGACCTTGTTAGAATTGGTGTGCAGTGGCCAGATGTAGCTCAGGATAGATATGCTTGGAGAACTAAATTGCACGGTCTGGTTGGACCTCCATAGCCCATGGCTGCTTGAGGATGAGGATGATGATGAATCCAACTAAAAAAAGAGATCTTCAATTATCTCTTAAAACAAAACAATTGTGTTTCCCACTCACCCTAGACATACAGGGTTCGCTGCCAATAACTTTTTGACCTTCACTTTACACCACCAAAATTTCAAATTTCTAGCATAAATATATCATTTGTAATATTTGTTAAGAAAATTTTGGAATTTTCAACTTTTTACCATTAAAAAAATAAATAAATACCCCCTCAAGCAGCTGCTTGCCACAGAGGTCTGACAGGAGCCTGTCAGTTTATATGCCAAAGTAAAAGATCTGAGAGGATGGCAGGACCTCAGCAGAAAAACAACACATACATCCATTCCTTACCCGGGGCTCGAACCCAGGTCCCGTAGATCAGTAGCCAAGCATGCTAACCACTCGGCCACGGGACGGAGAGGGTGCATTTATAGCTTTTGGTAGAGTCTAAAAGTTCAAATCATAATATTTTAACAATAATATCACTTAGACGACTTTTTAATTTATATCTAAATATAATTTAAATAAAAATGACTTTTTAATTTATCTCTAACTATATCATTTGCAATATTCGTTAAAATTTCAAAATTTTCCACCTTCATAGGGCGCATTATAGCCTTTGGGACATAAATTGCAAATCATAATATTGCAGCAATACCTATTCAACATAAAAATAAATGTTAATTTATCTCCATAAATAAAATAGATCGATATCTAGAAATGGACAGACAGAGACAAATGACAAAGTGAAATTATCTCGTTTCTTTTTTCTTTAAAAATGAGATAAAAACACGTTTCCAAATGCAATTTTGCTAGAAGTCTTTTTTATAGTTAACTCAAGAAAATATGTTTTCAGATCCTAATTGCAGTATAGAAAATTAATAATTGAAATTATCTAAAAAAAATATGTTCTACACTCTGCTAGACTTTTTGTGAGGAAATTTTTGCTTGCATTTTTAGTTTACTTCAGGGTTCATTTTAAACATTGAGATCTAGTTATCCTACTTTCTGCTTTATTACATATCAAATAAAGTAATGAGATGCTAAATGCATTATTTTTTAGATTTTTTAAAGTTTAACCTCTTTTAATAAAGTTTGGAGTGGAAAAGTGCATTTTTTTCGATTTTTTTCTTGCTTTCAGTAAAAAAGTCATAATTTTGTAATTATAGAGCAGAAACAAGTCAATAATTATTGTAAGCAAAATGGATCAGTAAAATAGAAATTTAAATTTTTTAAATTTAACTATTTTATAATGAAATTGGGACCAGGTCAGAAAATTCGCTTTTATTTAAATTTAAGTTTTCTGACTCTAAAACTAACAAAACAAGTAGAAACTTTATGCACAAAAATTTAATATCAAAAATAATAAAAAAATAGGGTAACTTGAATTAGCTATTTACCTTTATACAGCATTTTTTTCTTATCATATTTTTCTGTTGCTACTTATCTACAGCTCCATTAGCAGAACAGATCTCTGCATGTATCTGAAGAACTCACTTTGTGACTACAACAAAGACTAAACCTCTTTCTTAGAAATCTAAGGTATGCAAAATGAGTCATTCCTCAAGCATTCCATTCCCCTTCCCAAAAACAGAAAATACACTTGTAGTAACAAGACAAATCTGTTGATATTCAGAGGTCAGCCAGGATTACCTCCCACCCCTGGTCATTTAGCTTGCTCAGATGGGGTCGGTTGAAGTTCAGGATATGACTGTATTACTCTTAACTTTCGAGGATAAATTGTCTCAAATATGAATGAAAGTAATTATGTGAATGCACTTACTCATTAAATCAGTTATAGTTAAAATGCTAATTTTTTTCTACAGTGAGCAAAAAAAGGAAATTTAATATTTTGCATTAAAGTTTAAAATTTGATTTGCATTTTCTGGCTACCCCTAAATTGGCCACTGGTGTGCCTCACACACCTGCTTGTGGTTGCCCTGGTGGTAGTAAAGGGGCAATTTCCACTCCCTTAAACAATGAAGAAGGTTCAGGCTCTGATATTGAAGGGGATTTGGGCTTGGTATCATTATAGCAAGCAGAGAAATGACATCTGGTAATATCCCTTTTCAAATTGTAGGTGACATTTTTGAGAGCCATTGTTGACCAGTGTGCACTTACCTTAAAAGTTATTAAGTGTAATTTACCATTACCATTAGTGCAATAACCACGCCAATTCACAAGATCCTAAGGGCCAATCCATCCCAAGTCACCTTTATCAGCTCGAATGAGTTTGGTCATTTGAGGGGTGAACAGGTTGTATTCATTGTGCTTTAGGGGGGTAAATAACAATACTTATTGTTGACTCACTCAAGCTTGTCATAGGTATTTTGTGACCTGGAGAGAACTTGAATATCTGCCATCCCTCTCTTCAGATCTGCCATTAGCTCAGTCAGCTTTAGAGAAGCTATGGTTAGCTTATTAGCAAATTTGCCATCCAGTTTGGTAGGGCTAGCTCTGGACCCTCTGTTTCTAATGTCTTCCAGTATGACTCAGATGTTTGCACTAAATGAAATGAAACAGGTGTCAACCTAAGTGTATGACAAGAATAGAATACATGCATTTATTTTTATAGTATTTTGGGGAATGGAACGTCTGCAGCTATTAAAATTCACTGATATAATTTTGGAAGAGTTAAAGTTTTATATTTTATATTTTATTTTGTTTGAGATAGCTTCCTCTAAATGGAAAATTTTAAGGAGGAAGAAATTATGAACAATTTATTTACCATTGATAGTTCAGAGAATGAAGATGATGAATTCAGATCATTTGAAGGAGAGAGAGCAAAATGTCAATCACAATCACCAAGAATATTCAGATGCACTGAAGGGCGAGTAAGAAAGATTTTCTACAGTGATGATAGATGACACAATTTTAGTAGTATTAGTAGTATTCTCACTAATAACAAACTTGCACACACAATAGCATTGGAGTCTTGAGACCTTTTCGGGAATTTATGAAAATCAATTATTTTGCACATTTAATGCAGCCATAAGTATCTCAAATGTTTCTTTTCTATATTGAATTTGAATACTTTCATATTAGAATGTATACTGATGTAATGTCACATTGAGTGTAAGTCACATTGAGATCTCTTTAATCTGGAGCTGAACAGTACATTCAGAAAACCTGAGCTACCCCTATGCACAAAGTCTGTCATGTGGGTCGATGTCATCACAAATTAAATTTAGGCTACTAAAAATATTTTCAAAAAGAATGTTAGAGTAAATTAGGAAAGAAAGAAAAATTGGTATTCCACAAAGTACTTTAAGAATAAGAGATAAAAGATTGAATAATTTGAAGGCCAATTGAAAAGTGTTCATGTGCCACAGGTTGCTCATGGCTGGTTTAGAGTTTCAGAAACCTTGATTACTAGCTTTGTAGATTGCAAAAAGGCTTTTGATTCTATTGATTATTGTAATTTGTAATTGATGATCTAAGACATACCA
The DNA here is from genome assembly GCA_038380435.1 of Ryuthela nishihirai. Classification (NCBI taxonomy): domain Eukaryota; kingdom Metazoa; phylum Arthropoda; class Arachnida; order Araneae; family Heptathelidae; genus Ryuthela; species Ryuthela nishihirai. Next base: position 62,425,790 of record JAWZYU010000019.1, on the reverse strand, counting down.
AACAAGTAAGTTAACATAATGACAGCTCTATAATAACACCAAGTCGTGTGAGAGTTGGTAAGGCTGATCGCAGTTGTTTTAGCATTGCTAGTGGAGTTAGGCAAGGAAGAATTTTGTCTCTTTTTAGTTTTGTTATTTATTGTGTTATACAGAATTCTCAGCAAGTGGAAGATTTTGGCCTTAAATTGTCTAGAGATTTGAAATTTCTTAATTGGAATATACTGATGATTAAGCCATTTTGGCAGATGATATTAATTAGATGAACTCTTTCATTAGAGCTATTGATGAGACTGGTAGTAGAGTAAGGGTGCGTGATAAACAGAGAGAAAACAAAAGTTATAAAAAATGGTTAGGAGGTTGTGGTTCAGTTAATTTGAATGGTTGGCACCCTTGAACAAGTGTCTCAGTTTGATTATTTTGGGAGCTATGCAATAGATACTGGTGATGTGCTGCATGAGATAAACAGAAGAATAGGAATTACTGCTGGGACTTTATTAAGAATATATGGAGAATGTGGAAAATAGGTGTATAGATCTAAAGGATAAAATTAGGATGTATAATAGTTTGGTTCTTTCTAGAGTTAGTTATGGTAATAAAACTTGGACCCTTTTTAAACAAGATAACAGGAAACTTGATGCCTTTGATTCTAGATGCTTATTCAGTATCTTGGGCATTAGGTGGTACACAATTAAAAAGGCCTTCTTACTCATAAAATAATTAAAATAGCTTAAAATTCTCTGTCATTGTGCAATAAAATTGTTAGTTTATCCTTCTCTACAGGAGAGGTTCACAGAGCATCAGAGAGATGTCATCCAAAACAAGCTAACAACTCTCGCTGCTGAGCTGGCAATACAACATGCAGTTATCATCGACTGGGAGCATGACACACTGCTAGCAAGTGCATCCACTTACTACAGAACCATCAGTGAAGCTGTTGAAATAATGAACTCACCCATCCCCACCTGCACCCGAGACACTGGAATCACCCTTCACAACATGGAAAGTTTTTAGCCTTAATGTCACCATATAGTGTCACTTCACAGAAAATGGAGCTCTGCATTTGCTCCTAAAAACTTTTAATATGCAAATACAGTTGAACTTGGTTATAACACGCATGGAAATAGTGAGATCACAGCTGTAATGAGCAAAAAGCCATAATGATTTTAATTTACACATATTCCCATACAATTGTTCACTTTTATAACGAGCATACTACACGGATATACTGTGCAAAGTTTGGTAGCTATGGAAACATGCAAACGTTCCTAATTGCTAAGGTAATTGGAAAAAAGATGATAAAGATGATGACTTTGATAATGATATGATGACAAGTAAAATTGAATCAAAATCAGTGCTGACAATCTCCCAAGCTCAAGTTACAATGAACCCATTAATCAATGTTTTTGAAGGAAGTGAGTCAAATTATGAGACTTTTAACATATTGAGTGTTTTAAGGGGAAATTTGAGAAATATCAAAGTGAAATCTTTAAAACAAACATCAGTTTTAAGATTCATAAATAGAAAGACTAATTGAAATCATGTTTATTATTAATTAGTATTGTTTTTAATTATGGAGAAATAAATTGTGTTTAGTATGGTTTTAAAATTACTGACAAATAAATTGTGTTTAACATGAAGTGTTTTGTAAGTTTATACAAGCATAGTAATACAAATAATATGAGGTGTGTATATAATTTTTTTTCTCTAATATTTCTTTTGTTTTTTTGAATCTACTTTTTATCAAGATATTGAGAATTAAGAAAAATAGGAGGTAGATTTAACTCATCACTGATATAGTGAGTAATGGTTATAACGAAGATATTTTGTCGGTCCCCTGGTGCTTGTTATAACCAAGTTTGAATGTAGTTTGAAGGATAAACTTAACAATTTTATCACTTAACAACAGAGAATTTTAGGTTATTTTAATAGATGGTACAACTTTGTAAGTAATGAAGAGGTTAAGCAAAGGAATCAGCAACTTCTTTTGAGCAGCATATAGTGCAGAGAGAAACTCCATTGGTTTGACCATGTTGTCCTTAAGCATAACTGTAAATTAGCAAATAGGGTTATGAACAGTGTGCCTAAAGGCCTTAGAAAGAGTGGGAACCTAGGATGCAGTGGGCAGACAATATCAAACAGGATCTCATTAGAATTGGTGTACAGTGGCCAGATGCAGCAGCTGTAATTCAGGACAGACGTGTTTGGAGAACTAAATTGCACAATCTGGTTGGACCTCTATAGCCCTTGGCTGTTTGAAGATTCTGTCTGTCTGTATGTATGGAAGAAAGCACCTCTTACCTTGTTTACTTGGATAACAAAAGAAGGATTCACTTGAATCGGGAATCCTATCAGGGTAGATTTTTGGCTTCTCCCTAATATATAGACCAAGATTTCTCTTTAGGAGAACAAACAAAACTCTTTAATTCTTCCAATAAGTCCCATGCTAGAGGTCCAGATGGAATCTTGCATAAAATGATTAAAAACTTCAAAGAAATTAATACAGCTACTTGCCTTTTTCAAATACCACCTTCAACATAATTTGGGCCAAGGGATTCATTCCAAAGGATTGGAAGATTGCCTTTGTGATGCTTTTGCTAAAACCGCATAAATCAACCTTTGTTTTTCATTGCTTTGGCCTATTGTTCTGTCATCTTGCTTGGTGAAACTTCTCAAGAGCAAGCTCAAATCTATGTTGAATTGGGTAATGGGATCATAACCACTTATTACCAAATGTTACACCTAAAAAGGAAGGAATTATCATAATTAAAAATTAATTATGTTACACTTATTTAAATTGTCACAGTATTTAGATGAGGTAAATCTACTGCAAATAGCCTCTTAGATTTTGTGCTTGAAATAGAACTTAACACTAGAACTTTAAATAATAAATACTATTCTCGTATTTATTCATCTTCCCAAAGCATACGATTCCATCTGACTGGAAGGACTGCTTCATAAAATGATAAATCTTGGTTATGCCAGAAGAATGTCCCAGTTTCTCTGAAACTTTCTCTTAGGCAGAAAAATTCGGATTAAATTGAGATCCACTCTGTCTTCTCCAAATTCTATGAGAAGAGGTTTTTAACAGGTGGTTGTTTCTAGCCCCCTGCTCTTCAGTCGTTTTCTTCAAGCTTTTTACCCAAGACTTGCATCATTCAGTTTCATTCTCCCTGTTTGCAGATAACCTGCCTATTTGGGTCTGATAAAAATTTATCTTTAATATAAAAATAACTGCAGACTTCCTGAACTACTTTCATCTGTATTGTGCCAAGTGGGATCTCTGCATTTCCCCCAAAAGTCTTTGTTTATGATCTTGAGAAATTTGTTACAGAACAAGAGAAACAATTACCATTCTTAGACATATTAGTAAAGTGCCACCGACCATGGATTACTATGCAAGTTTATATTTGTAGGAAATTTATAGGAAGCTTATAACTCCAATGTTACTGATACTGTACAACTTAAACCAACCAATGCATAGTAAACTAGCATATGTATGAGGTGCCTTTCTACATAATTACAAGTACACATATAGCAACAAGGAACGACATAAAGAAAGAGTTTCTATATATCAAGCTACCTTAAATGCAGACTATCCCAAAGCATCATAAAAAAGAAAAAATGCAAAGTTCACAACTGCAAACAATCCAGCAGCTAATAAAAACAGTAAACAATAACATACATTAGTAGCTTACCAAACATATCTTGGCTGCAAAATATACTAAATAATAATTTAAAACCATCCTCATCATCCTCAAGCAGCCATGGGCTACGGAGGTCCAACCAGACCGTGCAATTTAGTTCTCCAAGCATATCTATCCTGAGCTACATCTGGCTACTGCACACCAATTCTAACAAGGTCCTGTTTGACATTGTCTGCCCACAGCATCCTAGGTCTCCCCCTCTTTCTGAAGCCTTTAGACACACTGTTCATAACCCTATTCGCCAATCTATAATTATCCATACGCGCAACATGGCCAAACCAATGAAGTCTCTCTCTGCACAATATGCTGCTTAAAGGAGGTTGCCGACTCCTTTGCCTAACCTCATCATTAGTTACAAAGTTAAACCACCTAATGCCCAAGATACTGCTAATCATCTAGTTTCCTGTTATCTTGTTTACAAAGTGTCCAAGTTTCAATGTCATAACTAACCCTAGAAAGAACCAAACTATTATACAGTCTAATTTTAGTCTTAAGGTATATACGCCTATTTCTCCACACTCTCCATAAATAAAAATAAATAAATAAATATCCCCTCAAGCAGCTGCTTGCCACAGAGGTCTGACGGGAGCCTGTCAGTTTATATGCCATAGTAGATCTGAGAGGATGACAGAACCTCAGCAGAAAAACAACACGAACATTCATGCCTTACCTGGGGCTCGAACCCAGGTCCTGTAGATCAGAAACCAAGCACGCTAACCACTCGGCCACGGGACGGTTAGATTCTTAAAAGTCCCGGCAGCAATCCATATCCGTCTGTTAATCTCATGCCGCACATCACCAGTATCTGTTACATAACTCCCAAGATAATTAAACTGACATTGGTTCAAGATTGCAACCATTCAGATTAACTGAATCACAACCTGCCTGACCAATTTTCATCACTTTAGTTTTCTGTCTGTTTATAACCAAACCTACTCTAGTACCAGTTTCATCAACAGCTCGAATGATAGAGTTCATCTCATTAACATCATTTGCCAAAAGGGCAAAATCATCAGCATAATCTAAATCAGAAATTTTCGTATCACCAGCCCATTTAAGGCCAAAATCTTTCACTTGAAGTGAATTTTCCATAACATAATCAAAAACCAAAGAGAAAAGGAGACAAAATGCACCCTTGTCGAACACCAGAAGTAATGCTAAACCAATTGCTACAAGCCTTACCAACTCTCACACACGACTCAGTGTTATTATAGAGAGCTTTCATTATGTTAACTAACTTGTCTGATATACTATATGATCTCACAATCAACCACAAATTGTGACGATCAACAGAGTCGAAAGCCTTTTAGAAATCAACAAAGCTAGCAACCAAAGGTTTCTGAAACTCAACATTTCTCAAGAATCTGCCTAAGTGAAAATATCTGATCTACACATCCCCTACCACTTCTGAATAACCTGATTCTTAATTCTATTAAGCACAATCATGCAAAGAACTTTACTTGGAACAGAAAGTAGGTTGATACCCCTATAGTTATCACAAGAACTGCAATCACCTTTTTTAAAAATAGAGATGATAATAATACCTCTGGTAAAATCCTTAGGAACCTTTATCATAAAAGATATTCAAAATTTCAGTCATCCATGTGGTAACCTAAACATTCCCAGCTATAAGCATTTCCATAGTAATTTCATCTACCCTTGGGAATTTATGTAGTTTAAGTTTAGAAATAACCAAAATTACTTCAGATTGTGTTATAGGGCCAACATTAAAGCCAGTAATGACCAAGCATCTACCAATTTTACAAACAATGGGGGTAGAACTAACCACATTGTTTAGAACCTCGATGAAATGTTCAGCCCACCTAGCCATGACAGAATCCTCACCTTCTATAACTTTACCTTGTTTATCCTTCAATCCTTGTATACCTGTCCGTTTTCTATCACACAAAACATTAACTATATGGTACAGCTCTCTGCTGTTATGTTGTCTAACTGCTTTCTCGACTTTGTCAGCCAAGCCAAGACAAAGATTCTTATCAGCAGCTAACTGATCTTTTACACTTTTATTAAGCTTTCTGTAATGCTTTCTATTAGGACTAGTAGGATATTGATTAAGGACATTCCTGCAGTTCTTTCTTTCTGAAATAAGTTCAAGTGTTTTATCACTCAAATAATTCTGCCTCCTCTGCTCCTTTTTTCCTAAAAGAGTACTGTTAGTTTTTGAAAAAGCCTGTTTTAAAATGGTCCCATTCTTCCTCAACTTTAATAGTAAGCAAACCATGACTGTCATGATGACTAAGTAACCTATCATGGTAAGCTTTGGCTATAGCTGGGTCTTTCAGAGCTTCAATATTAAAAGTAAATTTTTTAACCCTAGCACAACACTTTTTAAGTTTAAGTTGCAAGACACTTTTAACAAAGTAATGGTCAGATTCAATTTCAGCTCCCATATATGACCTGGTATTCCTAACTGAACTAGCCCATTTGCTGTTAATTAATATATAATCAATCATATTCTTATGCAGCCCATTGGGTGAAACCCATGTGTACTTATGTATGTCGCGGTGTTTATAATAATTGTTAGTTATTCTGAATCCAGTGAGTTTACTTACCTGTAGGAGACGTTGCCCATTGCAGCTACCAATACCAAAAGGACCTATTACTCCTCCCCAAAGGTCAGAGTCAGTACCAACCTCTGTATTGAAGTCACCTAGAACAAGGGTAATATCTCCTTTCTTGACAGAATTCAAAATATCCTGAAATTGTCCATAAAACCTATCCTTCTCATCCTCATCGGCATCCTCAATGGGGGCATAACAACAGATAACATTCAAGTCTTTAACACTTGTCTGAAATTTTGCTGTAAGAAACCTTTCATTTATGCACTCGTATCCTAGAAGAGCATCACTAGCATGTCTGCTGAGAAGCAGTCCCACGCCTTGGTGATGCTTATTGTCGTTCCTCCCTGAAAAGAGAAATTTAAGATTATTTTTAAGAATCTGACCTTTATCTGTCCATCTGGTCTCTTGCAAGCCGAGAATGTCTAAATTATAATGGTGGAATTCTTGTGTGAGGACATCAAGCGAAAAAGCTCTGTGCAGAGTCCTCACATTCCAAACTACCTATGGAGAGACAATGGTTAGTGGGGTGTTTAAGGAAACTATGTTTATTGAGAGAGGGAATGCCGACAATATCAAACAGCCCCCTAATCGCAGACATGGGGCAAAAACCCGTTCCCCCACCACTAAAGGCTGAAGCCATCTACACTGGAAGACTTCCTCCAATGTAGAATTTGACGATGCCAATAGAAGCAAAGAGTTCAGGTGCCTGCGATGACCTCTGCTCAGGATTATCCACCAGCTGATAAACATATCCTGTGAATCTATTCACTTGGGGCTGTCAACCCACAAACAAACAGAAAACACAGCAGAAGAACACAGCAGCCCCGCCAGTGCAACAAATTCAGGATCCATAATCAAGCTCAGAGCCATAATTCAGTCCAGTCCAATGGGTTTATGTGGTCAGCACCAGGACCCTGTGTGGTTGACCACTCCTCAGCAGGGTAGAAAAAAAAGAAAAGTAGCCATAGTTGTGCAGATCAGTAGGCCAAACTAATCTGTCAGCCCTCCCCTTCCGTTCACTTCCACAAGAGAGTATCTCTTTCGAAAGGTACTAATGGTCTGCACCACGAGAAGGTGGGGTCGGACATTAGGTGCTAGGCCTGGCCGATTCTATGCATCATCACAGGGGATTGGTGCATAGCTCTCCTTCCAGTGACTATCAGCAGTATCACCCTCAAACACTACCCTACAATTAGATTCCAGAAACATCAGAGAGATAGAAAAAATTAGCAATAGCCCTTGCAAAAAAGGCAACAAATGAAGGTTGTATGCTAGTGTTTCACAAGGCAACTATAATTACAGTTCAGGAAATAATTATTGCTTAACGATAGCAGAACAAATTGTCATACAGCAATGAAAAGGTTATTGTTGAAATGAAAAAGCCGTAAAATTATCACATCCATGAAAATTTTTAATTTTTAATCCAGGAAAGAAAAAAACACTGAAATGACTAAGTAGCATATCCAAAAAAATTACTACCACCAAATCATAGTAATGTATTCATCCCTCCAAAACAATGAACCAAAGGAAACACAAATAGGTAACCAAAGGAATGCACAACAAAATCATACCCATATTACTAAATTACTAACAGTTTTCTGTAACAGCATACTTAAAAAGATGCACCAATCAATTTATTGTATGAAGAAAACAATTTCAGTGCCACTTTCTCTTTTTAAGTTACCATTGAACATGCCAAATGAACCATGCAAAACTGATCCAGTTAATTTTAATGTTTAAAAGTAATTGTATCAAAGTGTGAAATAAGCGACTTATAGCAGTAAAAATATCTTCCACCTGTAGAGATTTTAGTTTTCAACGTTGTGAAAGTTTACCTCTACCATATGCCAGAATCCATTGACATAAACTAGAGCTGCCAGGAGAGTGCCAGTGGCCATACATCAGTATCGGAGGAGCCAACATATAGAAGGAATATCTACCATATATCTTTAACTTTTATTCACTTAAAATATAAAAGGAAATTGTAAAAAATCTTATTATTTAAATTTTTTTCCTAGTTTTTTTTTTTACAGGAAATGGAAGAAAAATCTCTTGATGAAAGATTTCAAGAAATCCAGAATTCTTGCTGCTATGGGAGCAGGTCAAATATTAATTTACAGGCCATTGAGCTGGAACAGGTAATGTTAAAAATGTAGAAAAGAATAATGAAAATTTCTTACATATTATAAAGATAATTAGTAAATTAAAGTTATTAAATTGAAAAATCATACAGTTGTTCAAACTACAGATGGTAAACGGAAAAATGTATAAGATTTTATGAAATATTTCTCTCTTCTGTTCTGATAAAATTTCAGCATTTCCTATTGTGATCTTATTTTAAATAGTGTGTTTGACAATCGTCTCATTCATATTCAATAAAACAATTGTTTTCCATTCCTGTCATTAATTCATTCAAATCAAGACACAATTTTATTTGTAAAATGTATACATTATTAAACAATAAATACATTTACAGATATGAAAATAATTTTTTTCAAGGACTTACCAAGCAAAGTATTATGTTTTCTAATCTTAAGCTCAAGATTAGAAATGTTTTGCCTTTGATTTGATCTACCATAGAATACCACCATCAAAGCAAAAGAAAGTTTACCAAGAAAAAAAGGTATGTGAAAAGTTGTTTTGAACTTTTTCTTAATAGTATTCTATGATAGGTCTAAGTAAAAGCAGAAAATTTCTAAAAATAAGCTAAGTGTACAATTCGAAAAAACTTTTCACATGCCTTTTTGTAGAATAAACTCTTTGCTTTGATGGTGTGTACATAATTTCAGCTCATTTACCATCATTGATTTCAATATAAATCAGATGTTTCTTTAATTCCTGTTTTTTTCCTGTTAAAATTAACACTTTATAGTTAAGTTTTTTTTACATGAAATATTTATGAAGTTTCAGATAGTTGTCCTAAAAACATTACATTCACTAAAGCTTGAAAATAGAACAATTTTAAAATCTAGTGAAATTTCAAAGATTCTGGCAGTTTTAGGTTTTAGTGTTTTTTCATTCAATTGAATTGAAATTTTCTGGTTTTAATAGAAGTTAGAAGGAATAATGCTTCAATAAATGTGTGATCAATTTATACACTGCTGTTGATGAAAATCACAACACAGAGAAGGAATAGCATAAGGTGTGTGACTTGCATGGAGAATCTTTAGCACTTACTACTAAAGAAGTGATTATAGTTTCAAGTTCATCGGTGCAGTCATGTTGGCTACAGGCCACTAAGAACATTCTGGAAAAGGTGTACGAACATGAAGCAGTCACACTACAGTGTTACATTGAGCAATGGCAGTGCTGCAACAAATGGTACAATATTGTCTTTTCTGATTAATCCTACTTCTGTTCATTTGGATATATGGATAAAATTCTCTAGGTGTATACATCTATTTCTCCACACTCTACATAGATTCTGAAAAGTCCTGGCAGCAATCCCTATTCATCTATTTATCTCATGCCACACATACCAGTATTAAGTGTGTTATAGCTCCCAAAATAATTAAAGTGCGAACACCTGCTCAAGACTGCAACCATTCAAATTAACTGAATCACAGCCTGCCTGACCAATTTTCATCACTTTGCTCCATTTATGACCAAACCTACTCTACTACCAATCTCATCAATAGCTCGAATGATAGAGTTCATCTAATCAACATCATTTGCCAAAAGGGCTAATTCATCAGCATAATTAAATCAGAAATTTTCAAATCTCCAGACCATTTAAGACCAAAATCTTTCCCTTGCAGTGAATTTTGCATAACATAAACAATTACCAAACTAAAGACAAAAGGAGACAAAATGCCCTTGTTGAACACCAGAAGCAATGCTAAACTAATTCCTACAAGCCTTACCATCTCTCACACATGACTCAGTGTTATTATAGAGAGCTTTCATTATGTTAACTGACTTGTCTGGTATGCCATATGATCTCACAATCAACACAAATTATGACAATCAACAGAGTCAAAAGCTGTTTTGAAATTAACAAAGCTAGCAACCAAAGGTTTCTGAAACTCTAAACATTTCTCAAGAATATGCCTAATTGAAAATATCTGCTCTACACATCCCCTACCACTTCTGAATCCAGATTGCTCATCATGCAATTGCCTGTCAACCAGATTTTTAATTCAGTTAAACACAATCATGCAAAGAACTTTACCTGGAACAGAAAGTAGGCTGATGGCCCTATAGGTTCAAAGTTCAAGATCATGGTGAAATTAGCCACCAATAAGGGACTCCCTACACCAGTCACAGCAGAAGGGCAAGGTAGCAGAGACAGAAGAAACTGCCTCTCAGCTATCTCTTGAAGCTATTAAGGGTACTAATCTGGAGAAAGAAATAAAGAAAACATAAGACCTTGCAGAAGAGTCCAATGTTCTGAAAGAAATCAGTGACCAGTTGGAAGCTTGTTCTCTGCAGCTTCACATTATGGTAATCACCAAGTAGGGAGGTGATGGAGTAGTCGGTGGTTCCGATAGCATGAAGCTCCCAAAACAAAGCTTCTCTTTCAGCATTGTAGTGGGAGCAGTTGAGCAGAACATGGGATACAGTCTCAGGTGTGCTGCAAGTGTCACAGTTAGGACTGTAAACTCTGCCGAGAGTGTAGTGTAGAATTGTTGTAGATGACATCAACTTGGAGATGGTGAAGGAGGGTCTCCTCAGATCTGCAGAGGTTACCATGGTTAGGAGCAATAAGAGAAGGGTTAACCAGATACCTGAATGACGACAGCTGGAGTACCTCTGCCTCTGGGTAAGACGATACTGGCTCATCAGCTGTGAGACAAACTGCCTGCAGTCGCTGAGAGAGAGAGGGTAATTAGATACATACCTCTGATTCTCAAGCGCTCCTTCACAGTGCGATTAGCACACTCATTGCTAGGTATCCCTACATGGGAGGGGACCACTGAAAATGAACCGTGATTCCGACAGAAGTGATCTTGGAGCAAGTCTCCATGATCTCTGGATGAGGAAGGGGTTTCAGCTCCTGCTGTCTCGCTTCTGGAGAGCTTCCAAGGCTGACTCCATCAGTGTAGACCTCAGTACATCTCTCATATCGTGTAGTGACATAGGAGGTCGAGAGAAGCCTGATGATCATTGGATCTGAGTCACTCTTTTGACCTAGAGAAGGGACAATGACATTGATCATAAATGGAGGGAATGGAGCCTCGAGAGATGACACAATATATCTCTCTTCCAGTGCAGGCGGAAAGGCATGTCATCGGCCTCTGCAATGACAGATGCATTAGGTAGGTTAAGGCAGCATCTTAGATAGAGGTGCAGAGATATAGTGTGGACAGTGGCCAACTTGCTCGGCAGTGAAGCAGAGGCATTGCTCAGAAGGTGGCCACTGTAGTTGATGTAGGAGAGGATCAAGTGCCGGTACAAGACCAAGAGGGTCTTGCAGAAACTTCCCCAGTGGGTACCAGCAAGGAAAGACAGTATATTTCTCTGTGCAGTGGCAACTGTCTTAAGATGCTGGATGTGAGCTCCCCAATTCAGCTTGTTGTCCAGTATCACATCAAGGAACTTATGCTGTTTGATGACCTTGATATGGTCTGGTCCAAGCATGAAGTCAGGAAAGGTGGGCGGAAGGAGTCTTTTCATGAGAACCATGGCCACAATCTTATCGGTGGAAAGAGTGAGGCTTAGGTTGTTGAAGAACTTGATGGCCGTGGCCATAGATCATTTCATCTTCAGCTGAGCATAGGAGGAGCCCTGGCTAGGGAAGCAGACGCAGATGTTAGTGGATATGCAGATGTCGTCTACATAGATGGAAATACCCACTCTATTCTCGAGTCAAGAAGGTAGCCTGATAGCAAGATGTTCAGTAATATCGAGCTGAGGACACCCCATTGAGGTACTCCATGATTGATAGTGTGGGAGGCACTGAGCGTTTGTCTCCAATAGGACACAAACTGTCCTGTTGGAGAGATATGCCATTATCCAGTGGATGATATTGTCTCTGAGGCTGAGATCATGGAGCCTGTAGAGAATATCTGAGTGGGACAGGGAGTCGAATGCCTTCTGAATGTCGAAGAAGACAGTGACTATAGTCTGCCCCTCAGACAGTGCCTGATCAGCAGCAAAGGTGAAGTCGATAAGGTTATCGGATGTGCACCTCCCTTTGTGAAAACCTGAGAGGCTGTCAGGGAAGAGACCCTTGGACTCTAGATACCATTCTAGGCATCCAAGGACCAGTTTCTCTAGGATCTTGCAGAGGGAAGATGATAAAGCAGTGGGTCTGTAAGAGGACAGCTCAGTGGCAGTTTTTTTCTGCTTCAAGGTAGATATGATGTGTGTTGCCTTCCATGAATCAGGTACTGTGCAGGTGATCCAATAGTGATTGAAGGCTTTAAGAAATGCTTGCAGAGCCTCAGGTGACAGGTTAGCTAACTGAGTATAGCTGATGCCATCAGGGCTTGGGGTCCGAGGAGTGTTTCAAAGCCCTAATTGCAGAGATGAGTACCTGCAAGGTGAAAGGATCATTATAGCAAGGCTCAGTCCCAGAGCAGGGCAGCTGAGCCTTATCTTGATCAGTCACCGGAGGGGCGGGAAGAAAAGAGGTGAGGTGAGGTGCCGCAAGAAGGCAGCAGATGTGGCTAAATCCACCCCACATGACAAGCAAGGTTATGGAAAGGGAGGGCAGGCTGTGGCTTTCCCATCAGGTTCCTGATTTACTTCCAGATTTTCCCAGAAGGGGTGAAGACATTGATGTTGGACCAAAAGGATCAACATCTGAACCTTTCACACGGTTTCACGTACCTTCTGATTGCAGCATGTAGCCTTCTAGCATGAAGAATGTCTGGAAATCTACCAGAGCTGCTGGCACACCTTTCTACTTGACAGTAAATGGTGCAAAGCCGCTTATAGTGGATATCTGGAGAAGGAAGTCCCCGGGTGTCGAGATCGTAACAGTGCAGGCAGCAGTCAGATCTGTAGCATCAATGGCAGTGAGTCATTCAGACAAGATCTGCTGAAAGAGCTGCCAGTCGGTAAGCTTCGATATTCTTCTCAGAGCTGCACATCCCTTGGAAAGCAAGTAGATGTGCAGTGGGAAGTGGCCACTGTCCCAGGTGTCAGGGTCATCCGACCAGCTGAGGCTTTGACTAATGCTGGAAGAACAAAGGGTCAGGTCAATGGAACTGTAGGTACTTGGAGGTCTGTAGAATGTGGGCAAGCCATTGTTGGTGATAAAGAGATTGTGCAAGATGACATTCTCGATATCTTCCCCTCTCTGATTGCTGATGTCTCTGCCCCAGGATGGACTGTGAGCATTAAGGTCCCCACAGAGAATCCAGGAGCACTGTGATAGAATATCCTGTTAGGTAAATACAGGGAAGGCCAGATGTAACAGGATATCAGGGTATCATGGCTGTTCAGCTGAATGCTGCATGCTACAAAATCACTGTTCACATCAGTGAAAGTGAGATCAGTAGCATGATGCATGACATTCTTGTGCACTAGAATCGCTGCATTGTAGGAGAGCAGATGACTCTTGCTCATGTGCGCAATATAGGACTTGAAGACATAGTGATCAGGGAGGTTGGCCTGACAGAGAGCAAGGATGGGAACTGGCATGATGTTGATGTAGTTCCAGACATCAGCAGCCTTGTTCCTGAAGCCCCTGCAATTCCACTGTAGGATCGTAGGGGCATTAGATGCTCTGGTGGCCATGCTCACAGTTGGGGTGGAAAATAGAAACCAAGGTCCTTGGTTTCTATTTATTTAAGGTATCTCCTTGGTATGCCATGCAGACAGTTCAACACAGAGTGGCTAACAGTCCACAAAGTGCGATATGAAGGAGGGCCAGCTAGTTGAGGATCCTCAAAGTTCAAGGTCGAGATTCCTCAGGTAGAGCGGAAGTAATGACCTTGATGATATCCACAAGTAGAGAGAGAATGGTGGGCAGGAGGACCATGTTCTTGTGGTCCTTCTTAAAGTCCTAATACGTCAAGGAGGAGGAGTACTTTTTTGGATCAGGCCAACAAGCAGCCCTGCTCTTCCTTGCCCTCTTTACTTTCTTGGCCAACTGCTTGGCCTGAAGGGACAGGAGTTCGCCATGGAGGTTGTGGAGGAACCTGCAGCATGGGGTCCTTAGGGACAGGAGTTCACCATGGAGGTTGTGGAGGAACCTGCAGCATGGGGTCCTTAGGGACAGGAGCAGAGGACATCACTTCAGGAAGGACAACAAGAGCCAGAGGAGCAGGGGCAGCGGAAACAAAGGCATCTCTGCTGGCACTACTTCCTTGCCAGCAGCAGGGGTCACATGATCCCTCGTGGCAACAGCAAAGCTGACTGAGAGGTCAAAGAGATGCCTACTGCACACAGCCTTCTTAGGCAGAGGGAGTGTCACCATGGAGCTCAGAAGAGGGATTTTCCCAAGCTTGGTGCTGCCCATGGAACAGACAGGACCAAGGGTTTCCCTCTTCTTCTCACAGGCGAGCTTCCTGGCACGACAACCAGAGAAGGTGGCGGCATGAGGCCTACCACAGTCGGCTCATGCCGCCATCTCAGATAGGTTGCTCGGTGTGCTTGCACTGCTGATGGGAGTGAGACCCACTGCAGCGTGTACACCACACCATTCCTCTGCAGTTCTTAGCAATGTGCCTGAAGCGTTGGCACTTCAGGCACTGAGGAGGGGCTTTGATGCGAGATTTCACCAGGATCCTGTAGAAGATGAGGACAACATTCCCAGGTAAGGGTGATAAGGTAAGGACTACCTTCTTAAGGGGAATCTTGTTGACCCCAGAATCCAAGGGAAAATAGCAGTACATACGACACACCACTGTCACTCTCTGATCCGAGAGGGCATCAAGGATCACCTCATCTGTAAAGGAGGTGTCAATACCTTCAATGAGGCCCTGTGGCAGGCAATAAGAGGTTGGGTAATCCACAGTTATGGGGATACCCAGAATCGAGGTAGTACATAGGACCTTCTTGGCAAGGTTGGGAGAGCTGACCTTGATGAGTCTTTAACTTTTATTCACTTAAAATATAAAAGGAAATTGTGAAAAATCTTATTATTTAAATTTTTTTCCTAGTTTTTTTTTTTTACAGGAAATGGAAGAAAAATCTCTTGATGAAAGATTTCAAGAAATCCAGAATTCTTGCTGCTATGGGAGCAGGTCAAATATTAATTTACAGGCCATTGAGCTGGAACAGGTAATGTTAAAAATGTAGAAAAGAATAATGAAAATTTCTTACATATTATAAAGATAATTAGTAAATTAAAGTTATTAAATTGAAAAATCATACAGTTGTTCAAACTACAGATGGTAAACGGAAAAATGTATAAGATTTTATGAAATATTTCTCTCTTCTGTTCTGATAAAATTTCAGCATTTCCTATTGTGATCTTATTTCAAATAGTGTGTTTGACAATCATCTCATTCATATTCAATAAAACAATTATTTTCCATTCCTGTCATTAATTCATTCAAATCAAGACACAATTTTATATGTAAAATGTATACATTATTGAACAATAAATACATTTACAGATATGAAAATAATTTTTTTCAAGGACTTACCAAGCAAAGTATTATGTTTTCTAATCTTAAGCTCAAGATTAGAAATGTTTTGCCTTTGATTTGATCTACCATAGAATACCACCATCAAAGCAAAGAAAGTTTACCAAGAAAAAAAGGTATGTGAAAAGTTGTTTTGAACTTTTTCTTAAAAGTATTCTATGATAGGTCTAATTAAAAGCACAAAATTTTTAAAAATAAGCTAAGTGTACAATTCGAAAAAACTTTTCACATGACTTTTTGTAGAATAAACTCTTTGCTTTGATGGTGTGTACATAATTTCAGCTCATTTACCATCATTGATTTCAATATAAATCAGATGTTTCTTTAATTCCTGTTTTTTCCTGTTAAAATTAACACTTTATAGTTAAGTTTTTTTTACATGAAATATTTATGAAGTTTCAGATAGTGTGTCCTAAAAACATTACATTCACTAAAGCTTGAGAATAGAACAATTTTAAAATATAATGGAATTTCAAAGATTTGGTAGTTTTATACTTTTGGGTTTTAGTGTTTTTTCATGCAATTGAAATTTTTTGGTTTTAGTACAAGTTAGAATGAGTGATGCTTGTATAAATATGTGACCAATTTATACATTGCTGTTTATGAAAATCGAAACACAAAGAAGGAATAGCATAAGGTCTGTGACTTGTATGGAGAATCTTTAGCACCTACTACTGAAGAAGTGATTAGAATTTCAAGGTCATCAGTGCAGTCATGTTGGCTACAAGCCAATGAGAACATTTTGGAAAAGGTTGAGTGGATCCTTCCCACAGGTATTTAAAGGGACAGTAACTCTGTTCAGCTTATCAGTTCTTGTGGAGGTGTTAAGATATTTTATGCAGACTGGTGCAAGCTCCATATTTCCGGGTGAGCAAGAGTGACAGATGGTGTATTGTTGGAATGAGAGAAGGCAATTTTTCGTATCAAGAAATTGTGGATCATCTAGGACATAGTGTACCTCTTGTGCATCAAATATGCAGAGAATGGTTCGAAGATGGGCAACAAACATGTCAGAAAGTTTCAGACCTTGTCCACAGACAACTCCACAGGCAGACAGCCATCTTCAGAGGCCTACAACAGATTGTTCTGTCCTGTCTCTGGCCTTGCCCTAACAGTGGAGGTCAGTAACACATCTTACAATGTTGGCAGTAACAGTTTGAAGCTATATATTGCAATTGAGACTGCACCCCAACACGAAGCAACCACACTACAGTGTTGCATTGAGCAATGGCAGTGCTGCACCAAATGGTACAATATTGTCTTTCTGATTAATCCTGCTTCTGTCCATTTGGATATATGGATAGAATTCTCTAGGTGTATATATATCATCTATTTCTCCACACTCTACATAGATTCTGAAAAGTCCTGGCAGCAATCCCTATTCATCTGTTTATCTCATGCCACACATTCCAGTATTAAGTGTGTTATAGCTCCCAAAATAATTAAAGTGCAAACACCTGCTCAAGACTGCAACCATTCAAATTAACTGAATCACAGCCTGCCTGACCAATTTTCATCACTTTGCTCCATTTATGACCAAACCTACTCTACTACCAATCTCATCAATAGCTCGAATGATAGAGTTCATCTAATCAACATCATTTGCCAAAAGGGCTAATTCATCAGCATAATCTAAATCAGAAATTTTCAAATCTCCAGACCATTTAAGACCAAAATCTTTCCCTTGCAGTGAATTTTGCATAACATAAACAATCCCCATACTAAAGACAAAAGGAGACAAAATGCCCTTGTTGAACACCAGAAGCAATGCTAAACCAATTGCTACAAGCCTTACCATCTCTCACCCATGACTCAGTGTTATTATAGAGAGCTTTCATTATGTTAACTAACTTGTCTGGTATGCCATATCATCTCAAAATCAACCACAAATTATGACAATCAACAGAGTCAAAAGCCTTTTCGAAATCAACAAAGCTAGTAACCAAAGGTTACTAGCTTTGTTTATTTCGAAAAGGAATCTGATCTACACATCCCCTACCACTTCTGAATCCACATTGCTCATCACGCAAATTGCCTGTCAACCAGATTCTTAATTCAATTAAGCACAATCATGCAAAGAACTTTACTTGGAACAGAAAGTAGGTTGATACCCCTATAGTTATCACAAGAACTGCAATCATCTTTTTTAAAAATAGAGATGATAATAATACCTCTGGTAAAATCCTTAGGAACCTTTATTGTAAAAGATATTCAAAATTTCAGTCATCCATGTGGTAACCTAAACATTCCCAGCTATAAGCATTTCCGTAATAATTTCATCTACCCTTGGGAATTTATGTAGTTTAAGTTTAGAAATAACCAAAATTACTTCAGATTGTGTTATAGGGCCAACATTAAAGCCAGTAATGCATCTACCAATTTTACAAACAGTGGGAGTAGAACTAACCACATTGTTTAGAACCTCGATGAAATGTTCAGCCCACCTAGCTATGACAGAATCCTCACCTTCTATAACTTTACCTTGTTTATCCTTCAATCCTTGTATACCTGTCCGTTTTCTATCACACAAAACATTAACTATCTTGTACAGCTCTCTGCTGTTGTGTTGTCTGACTGCTTTCTCGACTTTGTCAGCCAAGCCAAGCCAAAGATTCTTAGCAGCAGCTAACTGATCCTTTACACGTTTATTAATATCTCTGTAATGGTTTCTATTAGGACTAATAGAGTATTGATTAAGACATTCCTGCAGTTCTTTCTTTCTGAAATAAGTTCAAGTGCCTTATCACTCAAATAATTCTGCCTCCTTTGCTCCTTTTTCCCTAAAAGAGTACTGTTAGTTTCCAAAAACGCCTGTTTAAAATGGTCCCATTCTTCCTCAACTTCAGTAGTAAGCAAACCATGACTGCATATGACTAAGAAACCTAAGATTGGTAAGTTTTGGCTATAAGTGGATCTTTCAGAGTTTCAGAATTAAAGGTAATTTTTTTAACCTTAGCACAGCATTTCTTAAGCTTAAGTTGCAAGACACTTTTAACAAGATAATGGTCAGATCCAATTTCAACTCCTCTATATGACCTGGTATTCCTAACAGAACTAGCCCATTTGCTGTTAATTAATATGTAATCAATCATATTAGCTATGATGAAAAGTTACTTTTTAACTGTTAGCAATATGTTTCTAGAACAACTTCTCCAGTATATCCCAACCCTATATAAGGAAGCTTCTCTTTCAATTGATTTCTACTAATTATTAATGCACTCAATTGAGTAGACATTTGGCGATGCTTTTGTCTTAAGCAACTCGATCTGAAGGGTGACTCATTAATCTCTTGATGTGCAATAGAGAAAGAAACCCTCAAATCTCGAGGGTGTCCCTTGTCTGTGGCTTTGCTGTAAGAAAACTTTCATTAATGCACTCATATCTTAGAAGAGCATCAATAACATGTTTGCTGAAAAGCAGACCCATGCCTTGGAGATACTTATTATTTTCCCTCGTTGAAAACAGAAATTTAAGAATATTTTTAAGAATCTGACCTTTATCTGTTCATCCGGTCTCTTGCAAGCTGAGAATATCTAAATTATAATGGTGGAATTCTTGTGTGAGGACATCAAGAGAATAAGCTCTGTGCAGAGTCCTCACATTTCAACTACCTATGGAGAGAAAATGGTTAGTGGGATGTTTAAAGAAACTATGTTTATTGAGAGAGGTAATGCTGACAATATCAAACATCCCCCTAATCGTAGGCATTGTTCAAAGACCTGTTCTCCCACTACTGAAGGCTGAAGCCATCTAACTGGAAGACTTCCTCCAATGTTGAATTTGACGATGCCAGTAGAAGCAAGAGTTCAGGTGCCTGCGATGACCTCTGCTCAGGATTATCCACCAGCTAATGAAATATATCCTGTGAATCTATTCACTTGGAGGCTGTCAGCCCACAAACAAACCAGAAAGCATAGTGGAAGATTTTCACTCCATAGAAGCCTATCAGTGCAGCAAAATCAGGATCCATAATCAATCTCAGAGCCTTATTCCAATCTAGTCTTGTAGGTTTATATAGTCAGCACCAGGACCCTGTGTGGTTGACCACCTAATCTGGCAATCCTCCCCTTCTTTCGCAAGTAATATCTCTTTTGAAAGGTACTAACAACCTGCACCATGAGAAGTCGGGGTTGGACAGTAGATCTATACTTGGCCAGTTTTATGCATTATCACAGGGGATTGGTGCATAGCTCTCCTTCCAATGACTTCCTAGCTACTATTTACATTATCTACAAATAGATACTGCTAAATTTGCAGTAATCAAGTTGTGCATTGTAATTGTAGTAATGCATTTTACCCTTAACATGCTTGAAATCACTTAGCAGGAAGTTGAATAATGCCTTGATAGCTTCTGAGAAACAAGAGATGCACATGTTGAGTTGTATTAAATGTAATTGTAAATTTGGAGAGTTCATCATACCATGTAAGTTGTACATTAATAAATCTTTATGTTTATTGCCTTTTTTTTTCTTGATACCTCTAGACCTCAAAAACACCCTCTCTCACCTTTCATACATTTACTAGTGAGAAAGGGGATTATTTAGTAATTATGTTTAAACTGATTACTTTTTTTTTACAGTTAGATTACTCTTATTTTTAGACCAATAATTATTCGAATTTCTTTTATTACAGTTGCCCTCAAGTTTTACAGAATTCCTTGCCTGTGATAAACATTTAGAAGATTCTTCTTCACATAATGCTGAAATGGTAATTCCAGAAGCAAAAATTATTTCAAATGAAAATCAAAATATGCCTAGATCAGTAGAAAAGGAGAACCAAGAGATTTCTGATGGCAGTATTACTTTGCGAGTAATTTAATGATTTAAATGCAATTTATTATTATTATTGAGTAGTATACTAAGTTGACTTTGCATTAGCAAACAGCTCTTTGTGTAGGAATAAAGTGGTCTATGGCTGTTGGTTAGGAATGGCCGATATACAATTGTAGAGTGTACATGTGGTAATTAGTTTTTGCATTACTTTAAGGAAAAATGGGTTGGCATCATGATCTTTCCAACTTAGAATGTGGCATGATGTTTGGATGTCAATATCTTGACAACAGTTGGTATGGTGAACTGCTCCCATTCTGTGGTGTCATGAGTCTACCGTGGCTGACTCTGCAGTGCCCAAACAACCAGACAAAGATCCCACATGGGACAGTCAGTTGCCATGGTAAGCAATGTGTATCCATCTAAAAACAAAATAGCAACACAGACAATGGCCCAGCTAACCAGACAGTAGAATGTTGGAATGGTAAGGCCATTATCCACATGGACAATGCACTAGACATTAGCTCATAAGGGCTGTGACAGTGATCGCCATTTCAGATACCTATGCTCACTATGAGACACATGACATCAAGATGTGCAGGCGGTGTTGTTATGGTTTGGGGACGGCATGCCATAGATCACAGTGAATCAACAGCTTGATAGAACTGCCTACCTTTCTATCATCGCTGACCAAGTACACTCCTTCATAATGACAGTGTATCCAGACAACTCCAGGTGTTTATCAACAAGATAATGCACCATGTCACAAGGCCCAACAGTTTGCAAACTGGTTTTCGAAAAATGACAATGAATTCTCTGTCCTCCCATGGCCATGCAACTCATCAGATCTCAATCCAATTGGGCATGTTTGAGACCTACTGAAAAGGCACACTCCACCTAGCAATGTGCAGGTATTACAGGGCATATGGAATGCATGAGTAGCACTACCACAGGGCACCCTGCAATACCTTTTGGAGCATGTCCCAATGTTTATGGACTATGTTAAAAACAAAAAGTGGCCCCATGAGATATTAGATAAGTGTTTCCAATGCATAGCCAACTCAGTGTATATATTAATACAAAATTCACTACTTTACTATAGATAAATTTTTCTCTATGGTAATGTAGTATATGTTTAACCTATGTACTGTTTCCGGTGAAAAAGGAATTCTTTCTCTCAAATTAATTTTTCATGCAAATAGCTAAAGAGCATTTTGCTTGTTAAGATTAAAGTCTTTTAATTCTCCCACTCTTCAGAGTGCATCCATTCTCTTTTCATGCAGTAGAAATTTTAAGTCCAGCCTGAATTACAAAATTATGTGTCAACAAAGGGCTTGTTGAATTGAAGGGGGCCAAGAGGAATAGAAAAATATGAGACTTTTTAAACAATCTGAGTTAGCTGTAGTTCTAATATTTTTCGACACCTAGTTTTGAAGCATGATATTAAGAAATTAAGCAGTATATTCTATGGAGATGTATTCCACAGCTCTTGGTACTTGCACTGCTGCTTTCTGCAGTCACAGTGCAAGAACCAATTTAGGAAGGCATTAGAGGGATTAAGCAACACCAAGGTTGTTAAATTTATAGCTAAGTTGGTTGACTTCTTGTCTTTTTATGCAACAAAGGTAACCTTTAGCATGCTGGAAGACACTTATGTTTCCCAGAACCAAATTCAGTCTCATATCTGGTGGGAACTATAAGTTCCCAAGAGAATATGTTCCAAGTTTTTTTATTTTGTTTTTTCCATAAAAATAGTACATTTTTAAGAATTTTTTTAATTAATCCTGAAAATATTTAAATTAAATTTGATGATAAAAATGATATTTGATTATTTAGATGTTTTGTAAAGTTGAAAAAAAAATTACTCTGCTGTGGCAGCCACTTTTTGTGACTACATATCACACTGGAGCATTTCTATTGTTTCCTTCTTTCTGGTAAGGTTTCCAAATGTTTCTTGCAACATTCTTTGAACTGTTGCCATTTGATTTTTTCTTAATCTTTTGGAATTGTCTCAAAAGAAAACTGGTAAAAATGCATATTTTTAAATGAAAGATATATGCATCATTTCATAAAAATTTATATATCTAAGTGTTGCAATTTTCACTATATTTCCGGTTTTTAAATTATTCTGCTGTTTCTTAAAAGGTTTCAGGAAAATCTATTTATATATTATTATATATAATTAAAGACTCCTTCATTTAAGACAGTACTTGTCATATTCTGTTCATTAGTTATTTCAGAATGAGGTTCAAATCCAACTAAATTACTTTTTTTTCCTATATTGTTTTAAAATAATACTATTAAAATTAGTATGTTTGCTGTTTTTCTCAAATATTTTATTTTCTAAATATTTGCAACTAAATGCTCTCTATTTTGTTATAGGACACAACCAATATGTCTGTTAGTTATTTTGGAACAAGGTTTCAAAGTTTTTCTTTTCTTCTCCTAAATACACTTCAAAATTAACCTGGCCATGTGAAGTTGGGGATGAGTGGTGGTCGACTCCTTAACTTCTCTGTTAATCACTCCAATTAATTTATCTTCACCCATGATTGCGAGCAAAATCACAGATTCACGAGTTTTTATACCCATACTTAGGTCTGTGTCAGATGTGCTGTGCCTTTGATGAAATGAGTATACAGTAGATTACATATACTTTTTTCCTGCCATCAATTAATCAGGGCAACCGTTTATTTGGGACAATTTTTGAAGAACAGAAACAAATTGAGAATATAACCTAAATTTGCTTTGCTTATTTGGGCCACCACACCACTCTTTATCAGGACAGAGACTGTAAATGGCACATTGGTGCAGAGATTTGTTCGAGTCAGTCAGTGCTGAATTGCACAGTAACAAAGACATGCATATTTCGACAGTGTAATAATTCTGCTTCCGCTGACTGCTAGATGGTATGCTTTTGATCACTACAGGTGTGTGGTTTGTGTGTGTTAATATAATTGCTTACTAAAAAGGTAATGATTTTTGTGTTGTTCTTTGTTTTTGTAAGACCCCCTGCCAAGATACCACAAAAAGATCTAATGTTTAGCTAATAAAATCGCCTTACTCGACCAAATCATCAAAGCCAACCATCTAACACCAGTCATCGCCAGCTGGCGGATATAACTGGAGTGCCAAAATTCACAATTGCACATGTGGCAAATTGCAAGAGGAATGGGCATTGCACGGACAACTGGGAAAATCTCTAAAATGAAAATGAGAAGGCAAAGACCCAGACATTGAGGAGGCCCTCAATCAATGGTTCTCTTTTGTAATTGGATAGGGTGTGTGTGTCAATGATCCAATGTTGAAAACTAAATCAGAAGAGTTAGCTAAAAAGCTGGGTCACATGAGTTTTAACCCTTTAACGCCCAGAACAGCCCAAAATAGCCGAGATTTTGAAATGGACTAGTCCAAATAGTGCTATTTCTTTGTCTTTACTATCCTCTACCTTTTTCTCAGATTTCTTGGGCGTTAAAGGGTTAAAGCAACAAATGGTTGGTAATCTCAATTGAAATCCAGGCATGAAATTGAATTTAAGAACGCACATGGCGAGAAGGACAGTGCTGGACAATGGAAATCCACTAAACTGCTTGACTTGCTCCAAAAATTTAGTGCAGATGACATCTACAATATTGATCAAATGGTTATCATCTACTCTAGTACCAATATAGTGTAACAGCCTTGACATTATTCAATAATAATATTCATTTGAAATGATTATTTTATGTCACTAAATTATTCATTGTTCTCCAGTAGAGATGAGTTCTGACTCAGGCTTTGTTGATCTGAGCCTCTACTCAGTTGGGTGGGCTTCGCGCAGAATAATTGAAATTTGAAACATTTCTTGTAATTGTAAAAAAAAAGGTAAAAATATTTTCGATTATAATTTTAATCTTTAATCAATCTTTATCAATTGGTTTTCATTATGGCTTTTGATTATTGGTTGCATATTCTCTATGTTTAATAATTGAAATGGCTCTTTGCATTTATAATGATGTTACAAACTTTCAGTTTCTGCAAGTATTTCTAGTATTTTTTGTCCCAAATGCTATCAACATTTTAATTTTGTCATAAAATGATTATGATTAATAATATAAGAGAAAAATGAATGATTAGCAACATGAATTTCTGTGTGTGTGTATATATATATATCTTATCACGTGCCAGAGAATTTTTTTTCCACAAATCGGGCTCTGGCTCAACAATTTTCCAAATGGTTTGGACTTGGATTCAATAAATTTGGACTTGGGTGGGCTTGGGCTTAAAAAAGTGAATTTGAACTCATCGCTATGAATATATAACAATATGAAATATGAGTCCCTTCAAAAAAAATTTTAGGGCCATGTTTCCTTTACTTGGAGAAAAAAAATATTGATGTGCATAATGATAATGAGTTTTTTTTTTAATTTTTTCCTTTTGTTCCAGTATTCATCAAACAATCAAGAAGACAACAAAAATGAAATAGATGGTATGTTTCAAAACAATATTAATTTTCTTTTATATTAAAGTATTGATAAGTGTACTTTTGAGATTCTCTTAAAAAAAGTGAAAAAAATAATAAAAAATGTGTACAAAGTTGTTTTTGGAACTCAAATGGTTCATTACAAAACCACATACTGATGATACAGAGTGATGATATACAGCGTGATCCATTGGAATGAGGCCCCATCTCTTACACCCAGGGCTACTCAATTTAATTTTCAGGTAGGCCAGATTTTTAAGCTTCTTTAGAACTCTTGGCAAATAAAGATTAAAACACACATACAGAAAAAAAAATATTTTTAGTAATTCTATACAAAACAGCTAAAAATAACTGAATTTCTCATCTAATAAATTCATTTTACATTAGAACCCTGATTTTTGAGGTTTAGATAAAGCATTCAAAGTGCCTTACCTGTTAATAAAAAAGTTCTATTTCCCATCTTAAGTAATTTCTTTCTACATAATTTGTCAGTTTTTAATTTTTTCAGGTTTAATAAAATTTAATGATTATGCTGTATCGAAAAACATAAAGCATCTGAATACACCATTTTGTCCTAAAAGACATGCAGAAATCTGCTTAAGGTAGGTTTCAGAATCCTAAGTTCTGATGTTATCTAATTACTATGCTCCTTTTACTAAAAACCTTAATAAATTTTTCATCGTATGATAATTTATTCATCACTGAATGCTTTTAGCTTTTAGTTTATGTGTTGTTAAAACTTCAGCTATCAGTTAAAAGTTGTCCTAAATGCATTATGAGGAAAAGAAACTGCAAAAATGCTTAGAATGCATTAAAAAAGAAGCAGTTGAAGGCCCATATTGACTCGGTGGATGTGCATCAGCTTGGCATAATTGGAGCTGACATTACAACCAACACAATAGATTTG
Organism: Ryuthela nishihirai; assembly: GCA_038380435.1. Lineage (NCBI taxonomy): Eukaryota > Metazoa > Arthropoda > Arachnida > Araneae > Heptathelidae > Ryuthela > Ryuthela nishihirai. The sequence continues at coordinate 62,399,824 of JAWZYU010000019.1, read as the reverse complement.
ATGAGAATGTAACATGTTCGCAGGACATTGAAAACATCTTCAAGCCAATATAATCAAGATTTAAAGAGAAAATCATGGCATCCAAGAACGTCACTTCTCCATTGTGCATTTAACCAGGGCGTGTCAGAAATATAACAGCTGCTGCAACAATGAGTGTGCCAGCAGATATTTAGCTTCTCTACAATGAGCGTGCCATCAGATATTTAGCATCTCTACAATGAGTGTGCCAGCAGATATTTGAATTGAGTCTCTCAGCAAAAGGAGCAAAGTATTTAGATAATATCAGAACAAAGGGTTCTGAAACCTATCTTAAGCAGATTTCTCCATGTCTTTTAGGGCAAAATAGTGCGTTCAGATGCTTCGTGTTTTTTAATTACAGCATTATAAATTAATAAGACACTTTTGCACTGATATCAGATATATAAAATGGTAAAGAGTTGTTGAAATAAAATCTATGTATTTAAAGTTGCAGTTTGATGTGCTGAAAAGAAAAGTCCTTAGTTTTTCTGGAGAATCTTGAAACTTTTAATGTTTGTAAACATTTTGCATATCATACATAAAGATGTTACAATCTGAAACAAGTAGAACAGAACTGAAGCACACAACACATACACTGAAGTAAATTACAACTCACCATAGATATTGATGTTTAATGTTACCTAGATTTTGGTAGTTTGAAAAACTCAGTCACCAGATTTAAAAAAGGTGATCAAATATCCTCCTCCTCCTCCTCCTCCTCCTCCTCCTCCTCCTCCTCCTCCTCCTCCTCCTCCTCAAGCAGCCATGGGCTACGGAGGTCCAACCAGACCGTGCAATTTAGTTCTCCAAGCAAATCTATCCTGAGCTACATCTACTGCATCTGGCCACTGCACACCAATTCTAACAAGGTCCTGTTTGACATTGTCTGCCCACCGCATCCTAGGTCTCCCCCTCCTTCTGAGGCCTTTAGGCACACTGTTCATAACCCTATTCGCCAATCTATAATTATTCATACGGGCAACATGGTCAAACCAACGGAGTCTCTCTCTGCACAATATGCTGCTTAAAGGAGGTTGCAAACTCCTTTGTCTAATCTCATCATTAGTTACAAAGTTGAACCACCTAATGCCCAAGATACTGCGTAAGCATCTGGAATCAAAAGCATCTAGTTTCCTGTTATCTTGTTTACAAAGTGTCCAAGTTTCACTACCATAACTAACCCTAGAAAGAACCAAACTATTATACAGTCTAATTTTAGTCTTTAGGTGTATACGCCTATTTCTCCACACTCTCCATAGGTTCTTAAAAGTCCCGGCAGCAATCCCTATTCGTCTGTTAATCTCATGCCGCACATCACCATTATCTGTTACATAGCTCCCAAGATAATTAAACTGTGACACCTGCTCAAGACTGCAACCATTCAGATTAACTGAATCACAGCCTGCCTGACCAATTTTCATCACTTTAGTTTTCTCTCTGTTTATAACCAAACCTATGCTACTACCAGTCTCATCAACAGCTCGAATGAAAGAGTTCATCTCATCAACATCATTTGCCAAAAGGGCTAAATCATCAGCATAATCTAAATCAGAAATTTTCGTATCTCCAGCCCATTTAAGGCCAAAATCTTTCCCTTGAAGTGAATTTCGCATAACATAATCAATAACCAAGCTAAAGAGAAAAGGAGACAAAATGCACCCTTGTCGAACACCAGAAGTAATGCTAAACCAATTGCTACAAGCCTTACCAACTCTCACACTCTCACACACTTCATAATGTCACTGGAAGGAGAGCTATGCACCAATCCCCTGTGATGATGCATAGAACCGGCCAGGCCTAGCACCTAATGTCCGACCCCGCCTTCTCGTGGTGCGGACCGTTAGTAACTTTCAAAAGAGATACTCTCTTGTGGAAGTGAACGGAAGGGGAGGGCTGCCAGATTAGTGTGGCCTACTGATCTGGACAACTATGGCTACTTTTCTTTTTTTTTCTACCCTGCTGAGGAGTGGTCAACCACACTGGGTCCTGGTGCTGACCATATAAACCCACTGGACTGGACAGATATATGGCTCTGAGCTTGATTATGGATCCTGATTTTGCTGCACTGGTGGGCTTCTGTGGAGGGAAAATCTTCCGCTGTGTTTTCTGTTTGTTTGTGGGTTGACAGCCCCAAGTGAATAGATTCACAGGATATGTTTATCAGCTGGTGGATAATCCTGAGCAGAGGTCATCGCAGGCACCTGAACTCTTTGCTTCTATTGGCATCGTCAAATTCTACATTGGAGGAAGTCTTCCAGTGTAGATGGCTTCAGCCTTTAGTGGTGGGGGAACGGGTCTTTGCCCCATGTCTGCGATTAGGTGGTTGTTTGATATTGTCGGCATTCCCTCTCTCAATAAACATAGTTTCTTTAAACATCCCACTAACCATTTTCTCTCCATAGGTAGTTGGAATGTGAGGACTCTGCACAGAGCTTTTTCTCTTGATGTCCTCACACAAGAATTCCACCGTTATAATTTAGATATTCTCGGCTTGCAAGAGACCAGATGGACAGATAAAGGTCAGATTCTTAAAAATAATCTTAAATTTCTCTTTTCAGGGCGGGATGACAATAAGCATCACCAAGGCGTGGGTCTGCTTCTCAGCAGACACGCTAGCGATGCTCTTCTAGGATATGAGTGCATTAATGAAAGGTTTCTTACAGCAAAATTTCAGACGAGCGTTAAAGACTTGAATGTTATCTGCTGTTATGCCCCCACTGAGGATGCCGATGAGGATGAGAAGGATAGGTTTTATGAACAACTTCAGGATATTTTGAATTCTGTCAAGAAAGGAGATATTACCCTTGTTCTTGGTGACTTCAATGCCAAAGTTGGTACTGACTCTGACCTTTGGGGAGGAGTAATAGGCCCTTTTGGTATTGGTAGCTGCAATGGCAATGGGCAACGTCTCCTACAGGTAAGTAAACTCAATGGATTCAGAATAACTAACACTTATTACAAACACCGCGACATACATAAGTACACATGGGTTTCACCTGATGGGCTGCATAAGAATATGATTGATTACATATTAATTAACAGCAAATGGGCTAGTTCTGTTAGGAATACCAGGGCATATAGGGGAGCTGAAATTGGATCTGACCATTACCTTGTTAAAAGTGTGTTGCAACTTAAACTTAAAAAGTGTTGTGCTAGGGTTAAAAAATTTACTTTTAATACTGAAGCTCTGAAAGATCCAGTTATAGCCAAAGCTTACCATGATAAGTTACTTAGTCATTATGACAGTCATGGTTTGCTTACTACTGAAGTTGAGGAAGAATGGGATCATTTTAAACAGGCTTTTTTGGACACTAACAGTACTCTTTTAGGAAAAAAGGAGCAGAAGAGGCAGAATTATCTGAGTGATAAGGCACTTGAGCTTATTTCGGAAAGAAAGAACTGCAGGAATGCACTTAATCAATACCCTACTAGTCCTAATAGAAAGCATTACAGAGACCTTAATAAACTTGTAAAGGATCAGTTATCTGCTGATAAGAATCTTTGGCTTGATGGTTTGGCTGACAAAGCCGAGGAAGCAGTTAGACTGCACAACAGCAGAGAGCTGTACCAGATAGTTAATGTTTTGTGTGGTAGAAAACGGACAGGCATACAAGGATTGAAGGATAAACAAGGGAAGGTTATAGAAGGAGAGGATTCTGTCATGGCTAGGTGGGCTGAGCATTTCAGTGATGTTCTAAACAATGTAGTTAGTTCTACTCCCATTGTTTGCAATGATGATAGATGCATTGGTGGCTTTAATGTTGGCCCTCTAACACAATCTGAAGTTATTCTGGCTGTTTCTAAACTTAAACTTCATAAATCCCCAGGGGTAGATGAAATTACTACGGAAATGCTTAGAGCTGGGAATGTTTCGGTTACCACTTGGATGACTGAAATTCTGAATATCTTTTATGATAAAGGCATGGTTCCTAAGGATTTTACCAGAGCTATTGTTATCCCTATTTTCAAAAAAAGGTGATCGCAGTTCTTGTGATAACTATAGGGGTATCAGCCTACTCTCTGTTCCAGGTAAAGTTCTTTCCATGATTGTGCTTAATAGAATTAAGAATCTGGTTGACAGTCAATTGCGTGATGAGCAATGTGGATTCAGAAGTGGTAGGGGATGTGTGGATCAGATATTTTCACTTAGGCAGATTCTTGAGAAATGTTTAGAGTTTCAGAAACCTTTGGTTGCTAGCTTTGTTGATTTCAAAAAGGCTTTCGACTCTGTTGATCGTCATAATTTGTGGTTGATTGTGAGATCATATGGTATACCTGACAAGTTAGTTAACAAATATAGTTGCTATAAAATTCCAATAAAACTACATGATATTTAAAATAGCATCTGGTCATCACGCCATTGCTGCCTTGTGTCTCATGAGCTCATTGTTGATGTAATGAGATCATAAATAGTTAGAGTTTAAAGTTGATAAATTTTATTATTTATTAATTCTTTTCTTGTGGAAAATGATTAATTAATTTCCAAGCTGAATGTATATGATGATTACATTATTAAAATATACTGAAGCGTTATTTATAAATTATTCAGAATGCTGCAATAATGCTATTCCTCATGTATATTCAGCTTGGAAATTATTAATTAATCATTTTCCAAAGGAAGAAGAATTAATAAATAATAATAAATAATAAAATTCATCAACTTTTTTAACCTGCAACCATATATGATCTCATTACATCAACAGTGAGCTTATGAGACATATGAGAACAATGGTATCATGACTACATGAAGTCTGCATGCCACATTCTATTTTAAATATCTTGTAGTTTTTTTTTTTATAGCAACTATATATGATCACTCTTTTTTAAATCCGATGACAGAGTTTTTGAAACTGTCGAAATCACAATAATATTAAACACCAATATCTGTGGTGAGTTGTAATTTATTTTAACGAAGGTGCTGTGTGCTTCAGTTCTGTTCTACTTGTTGCAGAGTGTAACATCTTTATATATGATATGCAAAATGTTTACAAGCTTTGAAAGTTTCAAGATCTCCAGAAAAACTTACAACGTACTTTTTTCTTAACATACTAAATTGGGACTTTTAATACACACAATTTATTTCAACAATTCTTTACCATTTTGCCAATCTGTGGCCAAGTGGTTGGCTACTGATCAAAGGGACCTGGGTTCAAGCTCTGGATAAGGCATGAGTGTCTGTGTTGTTTTTTTGTTGAGGTCTCATCTTCCTTACAAGCCTTGTCTGTGGCATATAAACTGACATGCTCCTGTCAGACCTCTATGGCAAACAGCTGCTTGAGGGGAGTATTTATTTATTTATTATTTACCATTTTATATCTTATATCAGTACAAAAGTGTCATCAACTTATTTTGATAGTAACATTGAGTTATTGTTACATATTTTAATTGCAGCATAATCTTGAAATTAAAATTTATTGTATCAAATTTGCTGTGAGGTTGCGTAGCCTATGGCTGCTTGAGGACGATGATGATGCTAGATCTTAAGTTTTCTAAATCGGGAATGGTTGCCTAATGCAGTGCATCTTCAAGGTTGATTTTAAGTTAAACTTATTCTGTTCAGTAGACCCTTCCATGACACACAGTCATTATGTGGATCGGTCACTATGTGTGTATAGGAATTGCATTTTAAAGTTTTCATCTGTTTCTAAACCCCTGCAGTGTGACCTTTTTTACACCTAAAAACAATACTTTATTACATTAAAACAATATATTTTTATGCATTTACCTGTTCTAAACACAACAAAGTATCAATAGAGACAGAAATATGGTGAATAAAGAGATAATGCATAAAAACGACATTTTCATTTGGAAGTATTTGTTACTCCCAGGTCTTGAGTTTGGCCTTTCTGTAATATGGTAGACACAGTGGAATGGGCCAGGTCATACTCCTTCACAAATTCATTTATTCTGCTACCAATGTCATGCATTTTGATAATTTCTAATATAGTTTTCAATCCAATTCCTTTTCTTCTTTTTACTTTTAGGGTCCATTGCAGCACGATTTAGTCTCAAAAGATATTAAGTAGTTCTTGATAATAATGTCAGGTCTAGCAGAGAACTCTGAACACTATTGAAACACAGCAATCAATAAGAATAAAGTCCTAAGACTCATGAATGGATATCACTAATTGGCTGAGATTGCTTTTGACCTCTTTGATTGGCTGTCGTGTGCCCATAAGTCAACTGCTATACAAAGTTGCAGTTGTTATGCAACATGGGAGGCTGTCCATTATGTGGGGGTCTACTGTATTTGTTTTTTGAAAAGTTTATCATAGAGAGAACAGGCTTTCACAAAAATGTATTGACCCAAATATTGTGTGCAACTGCACTCCTACTGAAAATATATTGGATATTTACTTCTGTCCAGATTACACCAAAATTTCAAATCACGTCCAGCATTTTGTTTTCCTTCGGTGTTCTTAAGTTCTAATTGAAAATATTCTTTTCAAACACTTTTTTATGCTCCCACCACTAATTAGAACAATTACCTTTCACATCAACAGAAAGTCGAATTCTTTTAAGAAAATTCTGTTTGTAATTTAGGAAAATGTTTTGTGAAAAGTGAAATAACATACTCGACATTTGTACTTTAGAGCATTAGAAAATTAACATGTTTGAAATATCATACAGATAACAGAAGTTCAGTTTTAGTTGTGAAAAAATTCACATAATCATAAAAATCACAAAACCTTTTCTTTGTCCTTGTAGAATTTGGTAATGATGTGTATTAATATATATATATTTTGTATAAAATTTTTGAAAGAGCATTAAAATAGAGGAAAAAATTGTATACTGGAACTGCATTTAAGTTCATTCTGTTTCGATCTGACCACTTGGCCTTCTCCCAAAACCTAATATGTTTATTCATGTATTCACAGGATCTCAGCCATTGGAAAAGAAATACTCTGAATAATCATTGAAGTCAATGTAATTGTTTGAAATTAGCATCACATTAACGTAACATGACCATCATCATCATCCTTCTCGTCAAGCAGCCATGGGCTACGGAGGTCCAACTAGACCGTGTAGTTTAGTTCTCCAAGCATATCTGTCCTGAGCTACATCTGGCCACTGCACACCAATTCAAACAAGGTCCTATTTGACATATAACAAGGTCCTATTTGCATCCTAGGTATCCCCTCTTTCTGAGGCCTTTAGGCACCCCTATTCGCCAATCTATAATTATCCATACGGTCAACATGGCCAAACCAACGCAGTCTTTCTCTGCACAATATGCTGCTTAAAGGAGGTTGCAGACTCCTTTGCCTAACCTCATCATAAGTTACAAAGTTAAACCACCTAATGCCTAAGATACTGTGTAAGCAACTAATTTCTTGTTATCTTGTTTACACAGTGTCCAAGTTTCACTACATAGCTAACCCTAGAAAGAACCAAACTATTATACAGTCTAATTTCAGTGTTTAGGTGTATACACTTATTTCTCCACACTCTCCATAGATTCTTAAAAGTCCCAGCAACAATCTCTATTCGTCTGTTAATCTCACGCCGCACATCAGCAGTATCTGTTATATAGCTCCCAAGATAATTAAACTGTGACACCTGCTCAAGACTGCAACCATTCAGATTAACTGAATCACAGCAAGCCCGACCAATTTTCATCACTTTGCTCCATTTATGACCAAATCTACTCTACTACCAGTCTCATCAATAGCTCGAATGATAGAGTTCATCTCATCAACACCATCTGCCAAAAGGGCTACATCATCAGCATAATCTAAATCAGAAATTTTCGTATCTCCAGACCATTTAAGGCCAAAATCTTTCCCTTGAAGTGAATTTCGCATAACATAATCAATAACCAAACTAAAGAGAAAAGGAGACAAAATGCACCTTTGTCGAACACCAGAAGCAATGCTAAACCAATTGCTACAAGCCTTACCAACTCTCACATATGACTCAGTGTTATTAGAGAGAGCTTTCATTATGTTATTTAACTTGTCTGGTATACCATATGATCTCACAATCAACCACAAATTATGACGATCAACAGAGTCGAAAGCCTTTCTGAAAATCTAAACATTTCTCAAGAATCTGCCCAAGTGAAAATATCTGATCCACACATCCCCTACCACTTCTGAATCCACATTGTTTACCATGCAAATGGCTGTCAACCGGTTCTTAATTCTATTAAGCACAATCATGCAAAGAACTTTACCTGGAACAGAGACTAGGTATGTTATGTCAATGGGACATTAACTTCAAAGCTTTATAACTTCTAAATCAGGATTTGTGTGAAAGTGTTACTGAGAATAATTTAAAGGGCTGAATCATATCGATCTAAATCTCGGTTTTTAACAATATTCTCACAGTATAAAGCAGTATTGAAATTAAACGTTTCGGAGCAGCAATCTATTATAAGAAATTAACAAAAAAAAAGGAAATTTCAGAAATTATTTGCACACACTTTTGAAATATGTAATTATAATATCTGTTTCGTATTCGGTAATACAATTATCGATTTGCTATGCAGCCTTCGGGCGGTGTGATGTTCTGACGAAGTCGCCTCGTGCGACCGTAGGAAAGAAGCAGCCGTTCCGTGGCCGAGTGGTTAGCGCGCTTGGCTACTGATCTACGGGACCTGGGTTCGAGCCCCGGATAAGGCATGGATATATGTGTTGTTTTTCTGCTGAGGTCCTGCCATCCTCTCAGACCTTCTACTATGGCATATAAACTGACAGGCTCCTGTCAGACCTCTGTGGCAAGCAGCTGCTTGAGGGGGTATTTATTTATTTATTTATTTATTTATTATGCATTTTCACTCTGTAGTTATTTTTGTTTTGTAGTATTTGGTGTGTGTCTTCAATTTTTGTAATATATATTCCTCCTGTGGGTTTAGCATTGTTTCTGTCATTAAATACAACTTTTTGTGCTTATATATTATACTTTAAGATATTATTTAGTGAATATGAGAGACCTAGTATGTATAGTACTTAGATTTAATTGATTCTTGTTGTTGTGCTAATGTTAGTTGAGTGTAGTGTTAAGTTTGTATTTGACTCGATTATGAATTTTTGTTATGAAAGATATTTCATAGCTGGCTTCTTGCCCTATTTCGTAAATATACCTAAGTAGCAGATTTACCCAATTTTCCTCGGGTCTAGAACTTTCTAAAATATAGAGAAGATAACACTACCCATGTTGCAAGCTTTCATTTGACATAATAATCATTACGATCGGTCCCTTTCAGTTTAATTTTTCTCCCTCTCTTTTAGAGGAGGAAAGAAATGGGCATATTTTGAGCTACCGTATCATCCTCCTCACGTCAGAAGTTTCTAAACAGAACGTCAGAAGTAACTAAAAAACGGAATTCTTTTTATCATTTCGTATCCACAATAATCGTAATCATTTCGTATTCACCAGAGTCCCTCAGATACTGTGTTCCAGGCATACGTAACTTTATAGAAAAAATAAATATGGTCTGAGTTACCGAAAAAAATGCATAGGTACTACAAAAAATTATTGTTATTAAAAATATTATTTATTACTTAATATATTAAAATTTTTATTTATTAATACATTACAATTATTAATTCTTACATACTTTTCAAATGAAGTTAATTATTTTAATTTCCGATATGAATTCTTAGTTTTTGAAGCTTTCATTTCAACAAAGAATCGTGTTCCGCTCATGCTTAATTAGAACGACTTTAATAACCACGGGAGCTTGTGCTCTTGACGCAACAAACTGAACTGAAAGAAATTAGTTTGATGCATTCCTTCTTTCAAATTATTAGTGGCAACAGTTAGTTAATTTGAATAATTTAACAGTTATGTTAAATCTATGGGGATTTTGAGAAATTCAAACCCACCCACCCAAATTTTTGCTGACTTCAGTGGGTTCGCACATAGCTTATATTCTTCCCCTGGGTGAAGGGAATGTTCATTGCGAAGTTTGGCGCCTCTAGCTCATCTGGGGACCGAGTGCATAAGCAGACAGACAAACACACAAACAAAATTTCTTCTTTGTATATTAGATTTCATTTCTTAGTAAGATTTTAGATGAGGCATAGTGATGTGCCTATAAAAGTAATATTGAAAGCTGATGCTTTATACAAAATAGAGTGTTTGATTTGGCTGATATTTGATACAAAAGTGAGTTGTATCGCATTTTTAATTATGATATGTTAACATTATATCCAAATACGGTACTTGTTGGTTAGTTTCATTATCATATGTAAATTTATGGTGGATAAGATAATATTAAAGATGTCTAGAAGTTTATATAATTCCTCTTGGCCATGACCCCAGAATATTAAAATATTTTCTATATAACGTCATTATTCTTTTTTCAAATAATGATAATATTTATTTAAAAACTGCAGTACAACAAATTTTTGGGGGGTGGGGGAAGGGGAGACTTTTTTCCTTTCTTTTTAGTGGTATTTAAAAATTTTCTTGGAAAATACATGTAATATATATATTTTTTTCTGCCTCCGTTTCCATTATTAATATTTTCAAGAGCTGTCATGGTCCTTTGTTACCCCTCCACACCTTCCTTAGATGCAGCCCTGATTAGAATGATTTCTTTTTCTCGTAAACATATATCGGACAAACATACCTTGATGGTTATTAAATAGCCAATATATGCTGATAAAAATTAGCACATGCGGATAAGACCATGCACATAGAACTTTTGTTATCCACCAGGGCTCTATTTGTATTTTCTTATGCATCCTATATAACAAACTTTCTATACTGTATAAAGCTTATAATTTAAACTGAATATGTTCAGAAATGATGTTTTCTATTTAAGAAATTTTTATTGTCAAATTCGTTTCCAAAATATTTTATTTGATGCCATAAATCCAAGTGGTAAGTGAGGTAAAAGAGAGGAAGATGGTTTTTATATAATTAGTTTTGGCCAACACCACTCATGCTCAAATAAGTACTGTAAATGCATAATTGGGAGATAAGAAACTGGACATTTTTAGTGCAGTCAAACCCATTGATAACGAAGTCGATAATAACGAAATTACAGTTATAAGGAAGCAAAACCCATTCCACTTCAATTTAAATTTTGAAACTATTGCATGTACTTTTTATTAGGAATACTTTCTGTTCCTTACTGATGTAATGAACCTTTCTTCGTTAAGAATCCTTAGTCAGAGCATACAGAGTAGTGAAAATTGACAAATTTCTCTGCTTTTTCCCTCCTGAAAGTTAATCCTTTTGCAGTAATGCATTCTTCAAGGTCGTCTAGCATTCTGACCTCTGGGAAATTTCTGTCACCTTCCCTAGATGGACACCATTTTAACTGTTAAACATATTTTAATTCATTGTCCGGCTTTTAATCTTGAACGCAAAATGTATTTTACCTTCCACAATTTTATGGCTGAGCCTCTTACACTCGGTCATCTTTTATCTGATGAATCGTTTTTAACTCCTGTTTTCGACTTTTTACGTTTTACTGGTTATTTTACACGTATTTGATTTTTACTCTGTTTCCTAGTTTTTACTCTTGTTTGTGATTTTAAATAGGTCCTATACACCCATTTTTATTGTTAACTTCTACACTTGTTGTTACTTTTTAGTCTTTCTTACTTATCGTTTTTGTGCCTTTTTGTTTGTGTTCGTTTTAACTTTGGTTGTGGGTTATGAGACTTTTATCCCTTTTTATCGTTTGTTTGGCGCAATATAGCCTTAGTTGCTGTTGCGCCAATAAACCCCAAACAACCAACCAATCCCTAGATGGAGGGACATGTTTGCTGACATAGAAGGGGTTGTTAAGATTTCAAATTTAAGGCTATTTTCGAATTGAGTCACTGAAGATCTAAGACACCCCTGGTGCTGGATTTCAAGAAAAGGAATAAACTAAGGTTAACCAGGGACAATGGAACAATAAAATTTGTTAGTCCGCTGATTGTCACACAGCCAGGGTACATTCCTAGATGATTAGTAAATAGCTAGATGGGTAAGGGACAAACCCAGAAAATTCATTTTGGAAGGTCAGGTGGCAAGAAAACGATTAATCACAAGACATTACTTGTTCACTTTATATTTCGCAAATTTTATTTTTTGTTCGTCATCGTGTGCATAGTGTGACAGTGAGCCTTCTACGAAAAATTCTTAATTTGGCACAGAAAGGTGAAACATTTGGGGAAGCTGATGTTACCAAGATGTATGAAATTCTACCAAGTTCTTCATAATTAAAAAAAAAAGAAAACAAACATTTGTGGAGTTTGAAAAATCAAGAGGTGCTGCTTCAAGAAAAAAGATGATCAGCTTTATACCCGGATGTTGAAGAAGCTCTTTTCCATTAGTTCATAAAAGCCAGGACTTGTAATTTATCACTTATCAGTCCACTTCTTCGAGCAAAAGAAAAAGCACTGTTCATTAGATGTATTGTTTACTAAATATGTGTAATCTTTATTATCTGTGTTTAAGTAATCTCATTATTTTTATAATTTAATCTTTATCATTTGTTTTTGAATACATAGTATATTTGGAGTTTTAGCTAACGACAGTGATAATATATAGGAGAATTTACAGATAGAATGAAGTTTTTCGGCTGTCCCTTCAGATTCGTTATAAGTGTGTACGACTCCATATTGCTTCGTATAAAAATAGTTGAGTGACCCATCCCACTTTGAGCATTAGAAGAAAATTTGCCAGCTTTTGATACTTAAAATTATTTCTTTAACTAACATAAAAAAGTTTGTACTTAAAAACTTATTTTTAAAAATAATCAGATGCTGCAGAAGAAAGAAAAAGTAAAATTCGTGCCTTTATTAAAAGAGTTCAACAAGCCGGTCGAAGGGTTCTCCGAATTTTCAGATATTCAGCCAAAGATAAAAAATAATTATGATAATATAAGTACAAATTTTACTAATAAAGTTCGTTTCTGATTACTACTAATTCAAATTATGATAAGATCTTTGCTTTGTTTTACCTTATCTGTGTCATGTAAATAAACTGTAAATATTTGAAATTTAACGTTTTGTTTATAAAGAAGAAATAAACTTTTTTTTTTTTGCTTAATGTGTTTTTAAAAAATTCCAAGGTAATATTATTTTCAGATCTATCTAATTTTGACAAGTACATTACAGCTTAAGCTACTCTACTCACGCAATATCAACAAAGAAGACTAGTAAAAGACAAAAAAAGTGAGAACAATGATAAAAACAAATTAAGCTTAAAATAATATTTAATTAGAACAATATAATTGTTAGAGTATGTGTAATTGTTAATGTATCGTGGTAAAACAATATACCAGTCAAAAGTGTGTGTGTCTTACAGTTAATTAAGAGTAGCTAAAATAACTCACCATGAGTGACAGGATAATTATCACTCAAAAATCAGTCCTTATGCTGAGTTCTTTAACTCTTTAAGCGTCGGAAGATGATTAATCAATTTTCAAAAATCACTACAAATAACATTTTTTATGCTCACCTACCTTTTTTTTTCCTGCTCAGAATTGAATATTCTTTCTTTTAGTATATAAATGTAAACTGTTTCACTCATTAGTTGTTTCATAATGAGGCTCAGAAACTGAATTGCTTTTTTTTTGAGGGAAAAAAAACCGGCATTGTAAGAGTTAAAGGTATGTCTCTGCATTTGAAGACATGGCTGTTGTGCTGATAGAATGATGTACACTGGATGTTCTGAAGAAGAGTTGTGACTTATGACTGGATCAATCTCACATTGTGACTTGATGACCTTTGCTATTAAGGTTAATGTTTGAATTGTTTTTTAGTTATAGCATTAGCACTTTGCTGTTTTGACATCACGTATGGGAGAATAATAGTCTGAGTATACTACATTTCAGTTATTCTGAGACAATAGGAATTAAAATATACCTTATATGGGTGTCAAATATTAACTGGAAAATGGCCATATACTGCGATGATATGGGTGGGGGTTGGCTTGGTCATAGGAGACAGGGGCGGGTCATAAGTCTGCGGGGATCCATTTAGGGAAGTATGAAGGATTTTGTGTACGGTACATAAAAGAATCGCCCGAAAGAGAATTTCCTATTTTGTGTTGTTTTCAAAGTTATATATCATTTAAAGCAAATGGAAAGTTAACTGTTTAGTAAGAAATTGTCAATGATCTAAATCAGTGTTCTTCAAACTGTGTTCCGCAGAACTCAGTTTAATATTTTGTAATTTTAGCTTAATTCTGAGAGCTATGCTGAAGTATTTTGTTCAGACAGTGAAATATAAAAGAGAAGTAATATTTTTATGATACAACCGAACTTATTAATATAACTAATGATGCTAATTAATTGATCGTGTTGATTTGCCGATGGAAATTTTTGAAATTCTGCATTCTTTTAATATTTAATTTAAAAATATTTGTTTTGTAAAAAATTTTATTTATGAAATTTATTGATTTTATTTTTTAATTTCCACTATTTTTATAGAGAGTTCTTTGTTAGAGTTCCTAAGAAAGTAACCATAGCTACAAGGGCTCTGCATCCTCAATAAATTTAATGACCACTAATCAAAACGATTAGTTTTTTAACAATACAAAATTTTTCGTAAAATCAAATATTCTTCCCAGGCCATAGAATAAGTTGTCAGCTTTTCTTCCATTGAATTATTATATTATCATTATTTGAAGAATTAATAGACTCACTTAATATCTTCATAACGTAGATGTTAGATAAGTTTGTAAAGCGAAACCTTACTAATTCAACTAATGGGGGAAAAGAGTAGTGCTTATTAGTGAATAATCCTAATTATAGAACAGCTAGGTATTTTCAAGCTGTACACAAAAACAAGTAAATTTATTCATAATCCAGCAATAAATATAATAAATAATGACAGAAATATGACGAAAGGAAAACCAATATTTTATGAAAATGTGTATATAAATTCTAAACAAAATTGAGTACAGAAAACGGGGCGGAGAGGGACTTGACGATACACTGACTTCACTAAAGCTTCTCCATCTCTGGTATATTTCTCAGCTAATGTATACAGGTCTCTCGTTTATATATTCTATCATAAGAAATAAGAATGTCATTCGAATAGAATATTTTTTACACATTTCGCTTCTGTCCTTTAAATCCCTTTAAATCTATTTGGAAAAGGTTTCAAGTGGAGAGATTTTTTTTCACGTTTCAAAACAATTTTAAGTTTTTCTAAAAGTGATTACATTAATATTTTATGTTTCTTATTCTTGATTCAATGTGTAATTGGAACAGGATCGTAATCTGACGTTTCCACATTCTAGTCTCCACTGCGACTGCGTAGAAATTTTTCGTAAGAGCCCCTCTCTGCTCTCTGTGAGAATGGATAAACCAATGAGTTTCGAACAGCCACTGCCCCCCCCCCCCCAAATTGTACGTTAAGCCATGGCTCAGTATGCAGGAGAGTACGTGCTGGATTACCTTGATGGGAAGCTACCACCACTGTCCAAACAGCTGCCCAGTGGCTCCCCTTTTCCCTGTACAGTGCTGATTTTTTTTGTGTCCTTCCACTGTGTGTACAGATATGCTGCTCAGAGGTAAAATAAATCAATCCTTTATATTCACTTCACCTAACTCATTATAAAAATTGAAATGTACAGAAGCATTAGTACTTTTATCTAAATAGTAACCTTTTGTAACAAAGTAACAAAAAACGTAACACAGTCACTAACCCTTCTTAAGGTGTAGGCAATGTACGAACGATCCTCTAGCCTTATCGAAATGAGCAAAAACGTATCTTATTTTTCTGACAAACCATTTCGCCAATATCAGTAACTTTTTAACTAAGAGAGATAATGAGACCATTCAAAAACCACTGAAGCTCAAAATATTCCCTTTCATTTGTAATGAGACAGAGTACTTTTTAAAAAGTTATTCGAAATACTAAGGGTCAGAGTTTATTTCGTTTAACTGGTTTTTATTTTTTCAATTTTATTCCTTAATTTCTTGGGAATGAATTTAAATCAACGTGCTAATTTTTTTTTTTTCACACTCTATGCTTCTAAAACAAAATTCTGGTATTATTTATTTCGGTGGCTTAATTTCTTCTGGGTGAAAAACTCATTTGGAACTTAGAAAATAATTTAAAAAAGTCATTTTCACATCCAAATTTTCGGCAAAGAGAGTTATTTATTCGCTTAACTCCCTTCGCTCTACTTTAACTAAAATAAATATCATTTGGATTGTTTACCTCTTTTAGAGTTAAAATATTTGAAATTTAAAACATTCAAAAAGTTCCTTTTCAAATCTCAGTTTCACTTTAAATGGTTGAATTTATAAATATTAAAATTTCACTGCTAAAAATCACATTGTACTACTCTGCTTGGGGCAAATTATGTTTTCTTTCTGATGTCTGAATGGCCAGCTTACTTCACTACTGATCAAAGGAAAATAGGTAATCTGGCTTGTTTTCAAATGATAAAAATTAAAAACGTGAAATATTCCGGTGAGAAATGTACAAATATTCAGTTTTTTCAATGTCAATAAAAGGATTAAATTAAAAAAAGAAAAGATTGCATTTTTTTTCTGCTTTGCTGTACTTTATGCATTGTTATTAATATAGAAGTAGTGCTAAAGAAATGATTTTAGTTTGTTTCAGATTTAAGCTATCCAAGAAATTCTAATTTTGTGTTGTTTAAATGGAGAGTAAAACTATCTTTCCAAGTGAACCACGTGCAATAAACACATCACATAAAATAGAACAATGAAAGGTTATGCGAAGAAATGGGGAGAATTCAACCCTTTTTGAGAGAATTTCGAGTTTTTATGAGCGTATTTAGAGTTTTTCTATATTTAAGATTAAATCTAAAACAGATTAAGACGCATTGACGATAGTTACTGTAACTAGAACACAATTTTGCAGAGAAAGTTTCGAATTTTTATATTGAATTTTTTTGCCTTGAGATTGGTGTCTGAATATAGCTGTTTTCAGATTTTTCCCCAACTTCGAAGTTACAGTACGTTTTGCACAGAAACAAATAAATCACTGGATTAAAATAAAAAAATATCAGTGGACAACTATAGTTCATAAATATAAGTCACAGTGCTTAAAAATATTGGTATTATAGATGCTATTACAGCTGTTAAGCATAAAAAATAAGAATTTATTGTTTGTTCCATTGACTTTGAATTCTACTATACAACTCTATTCTGTTAAGGCTCATGAATTTGAAATGTTACACAATTCGATATAAGAAGGATAAAAGGAAAAATAAATCATATAATATTAATAATATAATTAAAAAATACAGCAAGAAACATTTTAGGGTATTTACCGTTATGTAGTTTGTAGTTCCCGTTATCTGCTTCTACTATGATATTTGCAGTATAATCGTTGACTGCCTGACTTAATATATATGTTACCGCCAAAGCTCGAAAGCCGTTAATGTGCACATTACCTAGCTAATCTGCAGATTAACTGATTTGCTCCGTTAACGTGCGGAATCAAGAGTTTTCCGCATTTTACCTAGGTAATGTGCACATTAACGGCTTCCGTATCGTTAAACATGCATCTGAAGAGTTAGTTTATCTCTAAGATTGTATGGTAGTGACACTTTAATAAGGAAACTTGTAATCATTTTGTCTTTCATTCTAAATGCTTACACAACATCTGAACCAGATGGGTAGTTTGGCGGTGTAATGATGAGTCATTAACGTCTGATGCGTGGTATCGTTTGTAGATAGACACTTTGATGAGTACATTTAATGAATAAGATGTCAGAAAAAGAAAAAGTCCTTGATTGAATGTGTAAAACATCCCTTGTGATCCTGACAGAATTAGACATCTACAGCAGAATTAACTCAGAAGATTGTGTGGAGAATTAAATTTTACAGAGGTCTATTCATCTTTGATAGTTAAATGAATCATTTCTCAATCATCGATGTTTTTCAATTTATGACAGTACAGAGAAAACAAGCAAGGAAGTCAACCCCTGTCTATATTATCATACTATGCTGTCAACCCTCAAGTTCAGTACATTATGTTTCACATATTTTTTTATCAATCAGATCAAGTCGATTCACGGTTTTAATGACCTTTTAGTTCAAATCTTTATTGTCTATGGGAAATGCATGAACCAGGTTTGTTTTTTAGCAAAGTGCATGGTCATATCGCTACTGTGAGAAAGATCGCCCCTGCGCCATTTTTGCATCGAAGTCACCGCCGGAACTGTTCCGCAGAAATTGTGCATTATCGTGGTTATTGATTGGAAAAAAATAAAAGAAGTTGAAACTTAAGTGATAACCCCGAATGTCATTTGAAACTTCGTGGATGTTAACACTATCACCACCTAACAAATGATGTGGGGATTAAGACTACAGATTTCGTATTACTTCATATCATACTGGGATTGAAATTTTCACACATTATTTTGCGACATCGGTACCGTTTTGTAAAATATGTCACACATTTCTTATGACATTAGCAATTTTCTGTATGTTCCCTTTCTAATGTACTTTATTGGGGTCAAACCATATTCTCCCTGTAACCGCTACATATTTTCTTTAATTGTGATGAACAGTATAAGAGGGCATTTTAAAATCAGCTGACTGCTTGGAGTTTTTGCACGTAATAAACTACTATGTGCTTAAGCTCCAAAAGATCCAAAGGCAGCATACAGGGAGAGTTTCCGCTGTCCGATAAAGTGCAGCATTTCAACATGTAATAGTAATTATTTAACTTATTTATTAGTGGTCAAAAGATCATTGAGGAAGATAAAGCACGGAGCTGGCAGTCTGCTCACAAGGAATTAGACATGCTTCGGGTTATCTGCTTTCCATAGGTCAGTGTGCGAGTTACCCCATGACCTATGTACATCACCAGTTGGGCAGCTTTGTTGCCGTGGTGTGTCTCCTGACCATTTCAGCAGATCACGTGACAGTGATAGTAGAAGCTTTCACAAATTTTTAACAGAGGCGATGATGAAGTGGTAGAGTGTATGACGGGAATTTTCCTATTTTTAGAAGGGGGGATTTTTGACGCTCTTAGTTTGTAAAGGTATTGTTTTTTGATCTGCCACTTAGTACGCTCTACGTGAGAACATCGATTTTTTATGACATATGTGCAGAATTCTTTTACTGAGGCCCAATAAGAACATATATGTCAGAGCATAGTTAGGTGGATTTATATGTAGCTTGTTCCATAGATATACTATATAATCACTGAAGTATTTTGACTATCAGTTCAGTTGTAAATAAAATTTCGGTGGATTGGCTCAGGTAAGTGGAGAGGGTACGATCGGGTGAGACGTTTTTTTTATAGTAGGTTAGTGTATTTGGTAAAACTATTGTTCCCTACTCCATTAACTCATGTTGGAAATAAAGTTTTTTACGCACCGTAAACAGAAACGCAAGGGTACCCGCAATGTACTTTTAGCATTCTTACTTTCTATAGCATTCTGCTGCGTTTCTTTACAGAATTTACCCGATGAACACAACTGACCTTGTAAAGCAAACACACACGTACTAACGTCGCAACACATAATAAAATTTCATCAGCGTGATGAGTCATTGGACTATACGTTCACACGTAAACGGTGGAAGAGACGATTTTTAAAAACTGTTTACTTCCAAATATTTAGCTGATTTTTCTTCCGAGGAAGAATTTTTTATTGACTGTTACTGAGGATATAGCGGTAATAAGTATTAGGAATAAAAAGTTTTAAACCATGTCGCGTAACGGATATACTTACGGAGAGTAATTAATTGAGACATGGCAGATTTAACGTAAAACCACTTTCCAAAACAAGTCCTGACGCGGAAAGTGCAGAAACACAAATATCTGACGGCATCATCCTTCAACCCGATGGAGACTAAATAAGAGAAGTTCAACTCTTGGAGGTTTAGGGGCGCGTAATTTCAAAATGGCTTGTCTTCTTCCGACGAGGTGCAATGAAACAAATACCTGACCTATCATAAATGGGATGATTCGATAAGAGGATGGAAAACATTGTTTCCATATCCTGTGATGGCCTGAAACAAAGGGGGATAGAATTGGGGGTGACAGTGGGTATAGTCAGAAGGGTTGGCAACCGTCTCTGGACTTGGAAAAATTTCGAGTCCAAAAACTACGAGAGTACCAGTGGGTTTTCATGTTGTAAGACATCGTGTCTGATATGGAAGCAAAGGGGTATCAACAGTGCAGGGGCTGACGTGATCCAAGATTCATCCTTCAATAAAACGTGGTCCCCTTAGATTCCCCATTTGGAATAATATTTTTTAATTTTGCAGGACTTTTCCAGATTGTAAAACCATCTGTCAATAAAACGTGGTCCAGGGTGAGGCTCCGAACTCTTTTGCGTGTTCTAAAGAGGGTCTTTTATGTCTCCCATACAGGTCACCAGACCATATTACTCCTCAATATTTTTCATAATTACGAATAATTTGTTTTTAAATCAGATTTTTTCGCCGTTTTCCTTTTATTAATTTTTTTATTTTTACCCAATAGCATTTTTTCATTTTCTGCGGGACAGTCCTTTAAAACAGTTACTGCGGGATAGTCCTTATTCTAGTGAAGGTTGAATTCGCAAAATATGGGACCTTGTAATTATTTTTGAGGATTGCATCAGCCATTCTGATCGTTGCCACCCAAAGTTTAGTTGGACTTGGAAATTTTCAGATGAGGATAGAAACCAAGGGATGGGAGTTTAATAAAAGAAGAGAAAACTTTTGATAAGGGGTTTTTTTAATGAGGGGGGGAGTCAAAAATTGGAAAAATTACGACTAAAATTGAGGGCTTTTCTTAATATAGTACTCATATACACTAGATGGCTCTACCAACAATCTTTTTCAGGTGTTAGGAAATTCAGGGGGGCTTAAAAAATACAGGTGAGTCAACCAAGGGCTCTTAAAAATACAGGTAGGGTTTTTAATAAAGGGGTGGAACTTTTGATAAGGGGGGCTGTAATGAAGGGGTGTCAAAAATTGGAAAAATTACGGGTAAAATAGAGGGCTTTTCTAAATATAGTACTCAACATATACACTAGAGGGTGCCACAGGTTTTAATAAAGGGAGGCGGAATTTTTAAAAATAGGGGGAGTCAAAAATTGGAATAATTTCGGTTAAAATTGATGGCTTTTCTAATTATAGTACTCATCATATACACTTGAGGACGCCACGGTTTTTTCATAAAAGGGGCGGAACTTTTGATAAGAGGCGTTTTTTAATGAGGGAGGCATTGAAAATTGGAAAAATTACGGGTAAAATAGAGGGCGCCAAGTGTTTTTAATAAAGGGGCGGAAATTTTAATAAAGGGGGAGTCAAAAATTTGAAGAATTTCAGTTAAAATTCATGGCTTTTCTAATTATAGTATTCATCATATACACTAGAGGGCGCCACGGTTTTTTTTAATAAAGGGGATTAAATAATTTTAAATTATTAATTAATTATGAATATTAATGAGGTGCGTGGTAGGTTGTGAATATTAATAAGAGGGTAGCAGTGGGGGGCAATGGGCGTGGCCGGTGACGTCATATGGGGAAAGCACGGGGGGTAAAAGTTCCCAAGTTGGGAGCTCACTACTGACCTCTTGCGTCATAGCTAGCGCGAACGTCAGATTATGCAAATGTCTTTCCCGGCGTACAACATCCACATGCCGGACTTGTACGCATGTTATAACTAAGTGACGTTAGGTCACAGAGTTAGTGGTTGAAAGAGTTGTTGAGTGGAGGAAGAGTTATTGTGATGGAGTTGAGAAGTGATTGAGAGTTGAGTTTTTGTGTAGACAGTTTTTTTTGTCAGAGATGTAGTCGAGATTCTGCAGTGTGGTGAGTTGAATTTTTTGGAAATAAACTTTTTTGTTTGTTGTTATAGAAACTTTGAATTTTTGTTCTTTTTCTCTTGAGCAACGTAGATTGATTTTGATTATATATTTAACTTTAAGTAAACTTGACAATCCATTTTGGATTCTTACTCGATAAGTAACCCTATATACTTAACGAACTCTATTTCAACTTTATTTGGCACGTTATTATTGCCTGGTGCCCGATACAGCTATCCGGAGTTAGCATATAATTGGATGAGACGAAAGGTCCAACTTTAAAAGTTAATTATCTTTAGAGCGTTACACGTCACTTAATAAGGGCGCTCGTTCAGCCATATTGCGGTATTCGCCGTCGGCGCCGTATTACGGCACAAGATATTTAACAAATATACGGCGTTTAGTTTACCAAATAAAAAAGGCGCTATTTCCCATTGACAGTTAAATATGTGCTTATTATATTTTAATAATAAAAAAATTATAGTCATACATACTAAAACTAAACATTTTAGAACCCACTTATTAGATACTTAAGGAAACAACCAATAAAGTATCGTACGATGGGAATTTTATAAACTTTTCTATCTATCCATATATTTAGTCTGAAACACAGGTGTATATTACGCTGTTGGTTTTCTTTAATTCCGCTTCGAATTTGGATAGACGAAACAGCGAGATATGCACTTACATTTTTTTCAGCGTCATTTCAATTTTGAATGTGAAACATATTAAGTGTATTGTGTATTCTTTGTTTAAGTGACTTTAGACAATTTTTGACTTTGATTTTAATTATGTACTTATTTTTGGATTTTTGATAGACAAATTAAATCGCCCTCAATAATAATAATTTACCATTAATTATCAAATTTTCAAATTATTGTATAAATTAATTATATATAATAAAAATCCGTAGAAGGCAACTGTTTTAAATCGATTTAAAAAAAAGATTTTATTGTTTTAAAACTCTTAAAAATAATGAATAAATTAACTGATAATTAAGAATTAATAGGAAAAAAAAGAATAATTTATCAATAAGAAATTTATTGTCATTTAGATGAGTAATTTGAAAGAGAAAAAGTTTATAGGGAGCTGCTTTTCTCAAAAGAAAAAGAGAAAAGGAAGAGCAAGTAAAGAAAGCAACAATCGATATAAGGAGATTTGGAATTTTAACGAAAGACATCAAAGAGAACGAGTTTTCAACAGAACCAACACCAAAAGTTATAAAAATTTCAGCACCAGCCGTTGGAGCAGCTTCTACATCCTCATCCATCAATACCAACGATTCCCCCGCATCAGCCACTGATACTGACGTAACAAACATTTTTGGTGATTCCATAACAATTGATGATTCCAAAAATGAGGAGGTGAAAGACGATAACGACAAACAAGAATTACGAACACGTGATTCAATTAAAAATAAATATTATTTTATTGAAACTGATCCATACTACTGGCCAGAGAAATTTGATGACAAAACTAGAATTGAACTTATTAAAAAAGATCCTATACAAGTAAAATTAAATAAATATCCTTTGAATGATCAAGGCAGAAAATTTTCGAATAATTATTATCAACGAATGCTTAAAAATTCTGAAAATATCAAACGATCATGGCTTCTATATTCCAGAGAAAATGATGCTGTTTACTGTCTCTGCTGCATAATTTTTAATCCTGTTTCATCAGAGCAAAAAAGGCCTTACTTTGAAAAGCGATTTCGAAGATTGGAAAAATATCAACAGAAAACTTCACATTCCCATATTCGTTGTTTTTCTGAGTGGAAGAAATTGACAATCCGGTTAAATTTGAAACTGACGTTTGATGCAGAACAACAAAGAATTTTGGACAATGAAACGAAACGCTGGAAAGCGTTTTAATAAGCTTATTCGCAATAATCCGCTGCATAGCAGCACAAAATCTTGCTCTACGGGATCATCCTCTACAATTTATACTCCTAACAACGGAAATTTTCTAAAAATTGCAGAACTTTTCGCATTGTTCGATGAAGTTATGAAGCAATATCTTGATACTATAACCAAAAAAAACGTTGTCAGATTCATTATTTGGGTCCTGAAATACAAAATCAATTAATTCCAATTATGACAGAGAAAATAAGAAGTAAAATAATAAGTGATATTAAAAATGCCAAATACTACTCCATTATTCTAGACTGCACACCAGATGCCAGTCATACCGAACAAATGACTCTTAGAATAAGATACGTTTGCTCAGAAACAGGGAAAATATGTGAAAAATTCATGTGTTTTTTGGAAATTCATGATAAAAACAGGCCTTGGGTTGACTGATAAAATTATCAAAGAATTAGTACAATTCAATATCAATATAGAAGACATGCGTGGACAGAGTTACGATAATGGCGCTAACATGAAGGAGCAAGAGAAAGGAGAAAAAACTCGCATTTTAAATACAAACCCCCGCGCATTTTACGTCCTATGTAGTGCTCATTCTCTCAATTTTGTTGTTAATGATGCAGCTAAAAGTACAGTTGACACTGTATCATTTTTTGGAATAATTCAACAACTATTCAACTTTTTTTCTGGATCGACGAATAGGTGGGAGGTTCTTTTGAAACACCTACCAAACTTGACAATAAAAATTGTGTCTGATACTCGATGGGAAGCTCGAATTGCAGCAATTAGGCCAATTCGATTTCAATTCTGCGAAATTTATGATGCACTCGTGGAAATATACGAAAATCCTCAATTGTTAGGTTCAACCGGAAATAAAACAAAATGCACTGCTCATGCCCTTGTTGAAAAAATCGCTTCATTCAAATTTATTTGCAGCACAATTATTTGTGAATAAACCCAGTGAGTAAAATGTTGCAAAGTGTAAATTTAAATATTGGCCATGCCTTAGAGCAGTTTGACACCATTCTGAAATTTTTAACTGATTATAGGAAAACGGATTTCAACAAATGAAAACAAACGCAGCTGAAATTGCAGAAAAACTTGATGGTACCACTGGAATTTCCTCATGTAAGAATAATAAGAAAGAGAAAAATATTTTCCTATGAGAGCCATGATTGAGCCGCAAGCGACCCCAGAAAAACTTTTTGAAGTTAATGTTTTTAATGTCTTAATCGATACAACTATAAATAGCTTACAAAATAAATTTGAACAGCTGAGATCACACAATGATCTATTTGAATTTTTATATAATATAAATTATTTACATAACTCGAGTTCGGACGAAATATTGAAACATTGTAAAGACTTGGAAACGGCTTTGAGCAGTGGCAAAACATCTCATGTAGATGCAATAAATTTATTTGAAGAATTAAAAATTCTCTTAAAAATAATACAAGAGAAAAGTGGTCCTCACCAAATTTTATCAAATATATATATAATTTTATCATATAGAAGTAATTAAAGCTAAGGGGAGTCACATTCACTATTAACTATGTACACTATTAAACAAATTATTATTTACATTTTTAACATTTTCCTATTGTCCCAACTAATTTGCACAGTACTGTATATATATTTATACAGTACTGTGCAAATTAGTTGGGACAATAGGAAAATGCAGTAGCAAAGACAGAACTAAAATATTTATTTGTTTAATAGTGTACATAGTTAATAGTGAATGTGACTCCCCTTAGCTTTAATTACTTCTTTCACCCTCTCAACCATTGATGCCACTAGCTTTCCACACATCTCCTTCACTTCAGGGTCGTGGTACCACACTTTCATGACACTTTCTATCATTTTGGTTTTCGTCGTGCAATCCATCTTAGATATGCGCGCTTTAATAATGGCCCACAAATTTTCAATGGGGTTTAGATCTGGTGAATTTCCTGGCCACTCCAATACCTTCAAATGTTGCTGGTAAAGTAGCTCTTAGCAAGCTTAGAATTGTGTCATGGAGCCAGATCCTGCTGAAATACCCCATCGCCGTTAGGAAACAGCTTCTGCAGTGTTGGGACCATTTTTGCCTCCAGAACGCCTATGTACGTTTTGCTGTCCATCATTCCTTCAATGGAGTGAAGTGTCTGTGGCCTGGAAGCTGTGAAATATCTCCAAAACATGACCTTAAGTGGGTGTTTGGGGGATTGCTGGATGTGGCCGAATCCAAGAGGTTCTCCCGTCGAGCGGCGGACGAAATTTGACCTGTAGTCATGCACCTCAAAGTAGGTTTCCTCGGAAAATATCACTTTTTCCCAATTCTCCACAGTCCAGTCTCGATGTTTCTTTGCCCAGGATAGCCTTTTTTGCTTCATAGCGGGTATCAAAAGTTGCTTTTTGGAGGGGCGTCGAGCAATGGACACGCGCAAGTTTAGACTTGCAACAGAGCGATATTTGCAAGTCTAGAATTGTCTGTCGTGTTACTCTGCTATTATTTACACTTCCACTTTAGTCGGAATTGATATTTCATAGGCTGAGGACGGAATAAGCGAAAACACTTCACTTACTGCTAGGCAGATAGCAAAAGCAGTTGGCGTCGGGAAATTCAGCGTTTCACATATCATGAAGCTGCATAAGGAGACAGGGTCCGTGGACACGTCCCCTAAAGGACATTGTGGAGAAAAAAAACCCACCCCTAGAGATGATACTCTAATTCGAAGAATTAGTATCATATACCCGAAGACCAGTGGAAACATCAAAAGGGAGATTGCGTCTCATGGGATTAATGTAGATGCTTCCACCGTACGTCGATACCTTCTGGAGTGTGGCCGCCGGGCTCGACGCCCCTCCAAAAAGCAACTTTTGATACCCGCTATGAAGCAAAAAAGGCTATCCTGGGCAAAGAAACATCGAGACTGGACTGTGGAGAATTGGGAAAAAGTGATATTTTCCGAGGAAACCTACTTTGAGGTGCATGACTACAGGTCAAATTTCGTCCGCCGCTCGACGGGAGAACCTCTTGGATTCGGCCACATCCAGCAATCCCCCAAACACCCACTTAAGGTCATGTTTTGGAGATATTTCACAGCTTCCAGGCCACAGACACTTCACTCCATTGAAGGAATGATGGACAGCAAAAAGTACATAGGCGTTCTGGAGGCAAAAATGGTCCCAACACTGCAGAAGCTGTTTCCTAACGGCGATGGGGTATTTCAGCAGGATCTGGCTCCATGACACAATTCTAAGCTTGCTAAGAGCTACTTTACCAGCAACATTTGAAGGTATTGGAGTGGCCAGGAAATTCACCAGATCTAAACCCCATTGAAAATTTGTGGGCCATTATTAAAGCGCGCATATCTAAGATGGATTGCACGACGAAAACCAAAATGATAGAAAGTGTCATGAAAGTGTGGTACCACGACCCTGAAGTGAAGGAGATGTGTGGAAAGCTAGTGGCATTAATGGTTGAGAGGGTGAAAGAAGTAATTAAAGCTAAGGGGAGTCACATTCACTATTAACTATGTACACTATTAAACAAATAAATATTTTAGTTCTGTCTTTGCTACTGCATTTTCCTATTGTCCCAACTAATTTGCACAGTACTGTATATACAGGGTGAATCTGAAAAAGTGGGCAAAACTTTACTGGGTGGTAGAACGCAGCTATACGAGCAATATTCGTCATAGAAAGTATGGGCGGAACGCAAACGGCGAGCCGCTAGGTGGCGTTAGAAATGGTATAAAAGGGTCGGTCCTCGCACCCAACGGCATTTCTACCGTGGATTGCCGAGAGGATGGCTGGTTATACTAACCACGAAATGGCAGATATGCACTTTGTGTACGGTGCGGCGGACGGGAATGCAAGTGAGGCACAGAGTATCTCCTCTCCTTCTTGTGTTCATTCTTTAAATGTGACAGTGGAAAACTACCTTTTTTTAACTTCTCACCGCTTGCGTTCCGACCATACATTCTATGACGAATATTGCTCGTATTGCTGCGTTCTACCACCCCGTAAAGTTTTGCCCACTTTTTCAGATTCACCCTGTATATATGATAAAATTTGGTGAGGACCACTTTTCTCTTGTATTATTTTTAAGAGAATTTTTAATTCTTGAAATAAATCTATTGCATCTACATGAGATGTTTTGCCACTGCTCAAAGCCGTTTCCAAGTCTTTACAATGTTTCAATATTTCGTCCGAACTCGAGTTATGTAAATAATTTATATTATATAAAAATTCAAATAGATCATTGTGTGATCTCAGCTGTTCAAATTTATTTTGTAAGCTATTTATAGTTGTATCGATTAAGACATTAAAAACATTAACTTCAAAAAGTTTTTCTGGGGTCGCTTGCGGCTCAATCATGGCTCTCATAGGAAAATATTTTTCTCTTTCTTATTATTCTTACATGAGGAAATTCCAGTGGTACCATCAAGTTTTTCTGCAATTTCAGCTGCGTTTGTTTTCATTTGTTGAAATCCGTTTTCCTATAATCAGTTAAAAATTTCAGAATGGTGTCAAACTGCTCTAAGGCATGGCCAATATTTAAATTTACACTTTGCAACATTTTACTCACTGGGTTTATTCACAAATAATTGTGCTGCAAATAAATTTGAATGAAGCGATTTTTTCAACAAGGGCATGAGCAGTGCATTTTGTTTTATTTCCGGTTGAACCTAACAATTGAGGATTTTCGTATATTTCCACGAGTGCATCATAAATTTCGCAGAATTGAAATCGAATTGGCCTAATTGCTGCAATTCGAGCTTCCCATCGAGTATCAGACACAATTTTTATTGTCAAGTTTGGTAGGTGTTTCAAAAGAACCTCCCACCTATTCGTCGATCCAGAAAAAAAGTTGAATAGTTGTTGAATTATTCCAAAAAATGATACAGTGTCAACTGTACTTTTAGCTGCATCATTAACAACAAAATTGAGAGAATGAGCACTACATAGGACGTAAAATGCGCGGGGGTTTGTATTTAAAATGCGAGTTTTTTCTCCTTTCTCTTGCTCCTTCATGTTAGCGCCATTATCGTAACTCTGTCCACGCATGTCTTCTATATTGATATTGAATTGTACTAATTCTTTGATAATTTTATCAGTCAACCCAAGGCCTGTTTTTATCATGAATTTCCAAAAAACACATGAATTTTTCACATATTTTCCCTGTTTCTGAGCAAACGTATCTTATTCTAAGAGTCATTTGTTCGGTATGACTGGCATCTGGTGTGCAGTCTAGAATAATGGAGTAGTATTTGGCATTGGCCGAGTGGTTAGCGCGCTTGGCTGCTGATCTAAGGGACCTGGGTTCGAGACCCGGGTGCCTGTTCATGGATGTACATGTCGTTTTTCTGCTGAGGTCCTGCCACCTGTTCCCTCCCACCTGTTCATGGATGTACGTGTCGTTTTTCTGCTGAGGTCCTGCCATTGAAATCGAATTGGCCTTAATTGCTGCAATTCGAGCTTCCCATCGAGTATCAGACACAATTTTTATTGTCAAGTTTGGTAGGTGTTTCAAAAGAACCTCCCACCTGTTCGTCGATCCAGAAAAGAAGTTTCAAAAGAACCTCCCACCTGTTCGTCGATCCAGAAAAAAAGTTTCAAAGGAACCTCCCACCTGTTCGTCGATCCAGAAAAAAAGTTGAATAGTTGTTGAATTATTCCAAAAAAACCTTCTACTATAAAAAAAAACCCTTAAAACCTTCTACTATGGCATATAAACTGACAGGCTCCTGTCAGACCTCTGTGGCAAGCAGCTGCTTGAGGGGGTATTTATTTATTTATTTTATTTGGCATTTTTAATATCACTTATTATTTTACCTCTTATTTTCTCTGTCATAATTGGAATTAATTGATTTTGTATTTCAGGACCCAAATAATGAACTTGACAACGTTATTGTTTGTTTTGTCCCAATTTTTACATCTCACTTGAATTTTGCCAACTCCCCAAAATTTAACCCAGTTGTCCCGATTTTGCGAACACTTTTGACCATCCCACTGTACTATTAGATTTTCAAATCTCTAGCAAATAGGGACGGCGGTGGCTCAATCGGTAGCGTGCCAGGCTCGTAATATGCAGTTCCTAGGTTCGAGTCCCAGCTGGATCAGCGTTGAGATTTTTCTCCGTAAAACTCCCCGCCCTGCCCTCGGTCAGTAGGAGATACCGACGCGTTTAGAAAGGGTGCCGTCCGTAGGATGGGACGTTAAACCGTGGCCCCGTGTATGGGAGAGTCATACCCTGTGCACGTTAAAGAACACACTGGATGGCCTTGACGGGAGGCTACTCTCCCAACAGCTGTTCCAGTAGGTCCGCTCACCCAACCTTCCCTTCTTCTTTTAAAGTTATTGGGCGATTTGGGAATTGTGAATGAGTCGTAATATTTTATCAATACCTGTTCAATCCAAAAAATAATTTTTAATTTATCTATAAAAGGAAAAAAAAGTTGAATATCGTCAGAAGGACAAACAAACGACAAAGGATTGTTTTCAACGACATTTTTGTCGTTGTTGAATCCAATGTCGTTTGCCAATGTCGATCAATGCCAATCCAGCCAATGTCGTTTGTCAAACAAACGACATTGGCTCGTTTTTCGCAAACGAGCTTATGCAGTAATTATTATGCAGATTATAATATATAATAATGTTATAATTATTATGCAGATTATAATATATAATAATGTTATAATTATTATGCAGATTATAATAACGACTCTTATGTAGTAATTTGTTACATGTGTGTGCCAAAAAAAAAGAGACTATTTTCAGGTAAATTTTAAAATCTTCGCAAAGAAGCAGCATAAAAATTCGATTATTTTTATTTAAATTCTAAAGATTCGTGTGAAGAAGCTGAAAATGTTTAAATACGTAAATGTTTTCAAAAAGAAAAAAAAATTTAGATGTTCGAAGCTTTCTTATCAAAGAAACTGACGTCAACTGGGATTCCTAATCTGCATCATATGACAAATGTTGGCGTCAGTCAGTTGAATGGCGTTTGACTGTATTTTAAAAGTTTTTTCTGAATTAGATATTTTAGTTACCATCAATTTTTTTCCATCAGTGATTTTGTAGCTTCCATCAATTTTGCTATAAAATTAACGTAATATACAAATATACGGCGTACAACAATATAATATAAAAATATGTAATATAAAATAACGGCGTACAACAAGTGTTTAGGTCGGGCTGACACTGCTATCAAATAATTCAGTTTCAATAGCTATTAAAGAAATGTTTAAAATTGGGATTTGGATAAATTTTAATGAGATCTATAATTTATCTCCTGTTTCATTTCTCTGTAAAAAAAAAGCCTATTTTCAAAATTAGAATGTAGATTTGAATGTGGTTTTCTATTCACAAAAATATGGAGGTATCCCAATACACTTGGTAACATGCATAATCTGTATTCTTTTTAAGCTTCACTTTCTATTTTCCTGAGCGAGAGAGGGCTTTAATACAGAAACCTTTTTTTATACCATGTATACTTGCAACTACTTCATTGCTCCTTCTAAGAACTGAACTGACATAAAAAAACCTACATTTTGTTGTTAATTAAACAAATCGTAAGACAAATGATGGCATTCTATTATGTTGGTGCCCCTTGGCAAGTGCCTAAATGGATGAACATTTACTTTTGTGTGTGTGTGTGTCATAGAAATCGCTCTTCCCAAAAGCCCACTGAACTTGACCCATTATTGCGTATTTTTGTTTATCAGATATGTAAATTAGATATATTAATTTGTTGTAAATATCAAGAAAGGTAATAATTTAAGCAGTTTTTCGATTAAGAAAATTGTCATCGATTTCGAAAGTAAAGAATAATGTTCTGTACATCTACACTTTATTCTCCTTCTGAATACATCCAGATAAATACATATTGCTCATATTTTCACAATTTAACTTTTTTTTTTGACTTGAGAGGTACATTTAACATTACTTTTAACAGTATCATCTCTATTAGTTCGATAAGGCAGAAAAAGTACAGAATTCTGTTCCCAATGTGCTTTAAGGATGGAATGCGTTCACAGAATGAATTTTTTCTTCGCGGAAGAACTGTTTGTCAGCAACGACATCATGCTTCAGAACGAACTGTAATTTAGAGATAAAACATTCATACTTTCAACTCTGAAATACAATTTTACTGACGGTATAATTAAAGGTAATTATACTCCAGTCCTTTAAATAGTTTTTTTTTTCACTTTTGAGTCATAACCGAAATTTGAGTTTTTCACGTATGGGCACACAACACAAAATAAATAACTGCTCGTATCCACCTCGTGGCGGTCGTCTCCAACGAATCAGGACTTGGTGGGATGGCTATTTTTCCGTACAAATAAAATCTTTGGCACTTTACCCTAGCATATCGAGATGCAGTCCTCGCTGAAATAGTCTCCATCTATAGGCATATCACTGGATTGCCTGTGCATCATCTTAACAATGACTGGAGAGGTTTTTACTTGATCATTTAAACCTGGGTTGTTTTCTCGACGACGGTTGCACGCTACAGCAAAGGATGACACACCATATTAATATGTAAAATGTTCATGCACAGTCGCATGCCTCCACGATCATGTTGGGGAGACTCGTTTTGAAGACGGAATTGTTCTCGTCGACGTAGAGTAGCGAGAGGTGCTTCATGCGGGACGGCGTACAGCAGAGTGCCAGTGTTACGTTATCTTGTGGAGGCTGACTTTGGAGGTAGCGATGTACCAGTGTGGTATGGTGGTAGCGAGAAGTACTCACGTCGTTCAGACAAGAGCCTTTGCAAACGTTGGCATCATAAGTGAGTGGTTCGATAATCCAATCATTCCAACCGATGTCAACGAATGAGACTTGAAACTTTTCTCGACAACAATGGGAGATTCCTTCGAAGCAGTTCACGCTTCTCCTTCGCCTGGCCAGCCTCCTGCCAGAGTTCGTATTCACGATAATGAAAGGCCGCTGATCGTCGCTCAAGGCCACTGGACTTTCGAGGGTTGTCTCGCAGCCGGTGCAGCTGATTTCGAGAGCATGAGTCATATGGCGTCGATTAGACCACTCTTCCACATCAGAACCCAATTCAAATTGCAGCCAACCAGGCGAACTGGAAGTATCTTGAAGAGCTACAACACGCTTCCGGAAGCCTTCTCCGCTGAGATCAGGTATTACTTCCGATACTGTATATGTGTGGTTGACGTCTGACAGCTGTTCGTCGCCTACCTTATACACCCAGAGCTCGGCTGACGTCACGCTTTGTGTCGTGATGTCTCTAGTTAGCTGGAACCTGAAGCAGCTGTTGGGACGAGTTTCATCTCTTGTATAGCAGTTGTGGGTGCTTGCTGAAAAGAAAAATTGGAAACAATTGTAATAAATTATCAAATGGCAGAAAAATATATTAATGTTTGCAATGAAGATTAATAAGATTGGGAGAGAATTGGATTAACATTTGTCTTATATTTATATAGAGAGCCGTCGCGGTGGCCGAATGGTTAGCACGCTTGGCTTTTGATCAAAAGGATTGGATAAGGCATGGATGTTTGTGTTGTTTATGAAAAGGAAGATGATGAGGTCCCGCCATCATCACAGACCTTCTACTATGGCGTATAAATCGACAGGCTCTCCTGTCGGACCTCTGTGGCAAGCAACTGCTTAAGGGGAGTATTATTATTTTTATTTTTTATTTATAGCATTTAGGTTTTTGTACCTGAAAAGGGTGTTGCGGATTCAGTTTAGGAAAACCGCAATTAAAAGTTCTCAAGGTTAAGCAAGTGATCTTGAAGTAAAAGTGGATGTCTATTGTTTTACGGCTGAATGATATATTTCTGTATCATATACAAACGAAGGTCACAAGAACCCCAAGTTTCAAGTCGCCTTGGAACAGAGGCACAGTGGGAAGTTAAGAGGCAGGTGAGTCGAGGTAGCTACCCATAATCTTTTTTTTTAATGTACACAGGTTCTGGGTATCCTATACAGCCACACCTCAATCATCCCTCAAATACACGGTGCGATTTCTAAACCTTTCGGATTTCCTTTTCTCGGCGAGGGCAAAAAGCGGGAAAGCAAGGTAAATTCATCTGTAGGGTAGTTAGATCTGACCCTGGACACCTCAGGTTATGAGACTGACACACTACCGATTGCATCGCCTCAAGTCCTTTAAGGACGAGCAAGGTCGTTAAGAGAAATCAGACAAATGAAAGGCGTTCAACAACAAAAGTAGATTATAGGAATCAGTTCAGACAATTATGAATATTTCTTAGTCGATTCCTGATCAGTTTCGAAAAATCGATAGAACCGAACTCTCTGATGAAGTATTGTGCTAACAGGAGAAGTAATACAAACCATCCATGATAGATTAAAACGATTTTTATTTCTCAACGGAAAAATGCCATTTTTTCTAAAAAGAGGAAGAAGTAATCAGTAGAGACTTTGGCAACGAATGCAAGCATAAAGGATGATAACTCAATGCCCAAAGATAATGCACGGACAAATATATTCCACTGAAACCTTGTAGACCAGTCTCCAACAGCAAATCTCAAGTTGATTCAATCTCAGGTGTTTTCTGGATTAAGAATTATGAGGTTTAAAAACTTTTTTTTACGAAGGAAAAAGACACGATGCAATGAGATATTCTTAATAAAGGCAAAGCTTTAAAGCCAGAAAATTTGAAAAAGTACTTATCTACCTTGTGGCAACAGCAGCATGCACCAAAAGTGAAGATGAATCTCCTTCTAAGCGTCAAGGGCATCTGTCACAGATAAGGGGAAAGAAGAAGCTGGTGAGACCGGATGCACGCTGCTGACGTCTGCAGGTGGGAAAGTGCTTTCGGCTGGCACTGTCGTCATCTCATTTATAAACATGTACTTTGCAGATAACCGAAGTTGAAGGCAAATTTCAAGGGTCGCGAAAAAGTGTGTTTCTGTATTATAAGAAGGCCACTTAGAGACCGTCAACCTTTGGTACAGGAAACCTGACGCTGAACGTTCTAGGCTTATCGAAAGAGATGCTGAATTTGCTATTTAAAATTAAAGATATTTTTGAAAAAAATTTCAGGTATCTTCTCATGCGAAAAGTGCAATTACACGAAGTTCATTTACATAATAATGAAGCAATGGGTGTAATCGTAAAGCCTGTAAAGGGTAGCTAGACATAATTGGAACGAGAGCTGTGCGCTATTCCTGTGATGATGTATAGAACCGGTCAGGCATAGCGCCTAAAGTACTACCAGGCCATCTCATGGTACAGACTATTAATACCCTGCAGGGAAATAGGAGGGAAGGAAGTATGCCAGTTTAGTTAGGCTTACTGATTTGAACTTCTGTACAATACCGGCTCGACAACATAAGCATTCCAAGTGGCCTCTTGGGGCGTTCAATTTTAAGAACGGCATTCTAGTGATTGGATGGGTTTGCTTTAATCTCACTTCAATACAAAAGTGTCATGAAAGCAAAATGACATTTTCATGATTTTGCTAGTAGTTTGGAAATCTCATTACTTAAGGTTTTAAATGGTCTATAAATGATAGCTAGTACTCACTGGAAGGACAGGTATGCACCAATCCCCTGTGATGATGCATAGAACCGGCCAGGCTTAGCACCTAATGTCCGATCCCGCCTTCTCAGTGCGCAGACCGTTAATACCTTTCAAAAGAGATACTCTCTTGTGGAAGTGAACGGAAGCGGAGGGCTGCCAGATTACTGTGGCCTACTGATCTGGACAACTACGGCTACTTTTTTTTCTACCCTGCTGAAGAGTGGTCAACCACACAGGGTCCTGGTGCTCACCATATAAACCCACTGGACTGGACAGATATATGGCTCTGAGCTTGATTATGGATTCTGATTTTGCTGCACTGGTGGGCTTCTGTGGAGGGAAAACCTTCCGCTGTGTTTTCTGTTTGTTTATGGGTTGACAGGTTTTATCAGCTGGTGGATAATCCTGAGCAGAGGTCATAGCAGGCACCTGAACTCTTTGCTTCTATTGGCATTGTCAAATTCTACATTGGA
Source organism: Ryuthela nishihirai (assembly GCA_038380435.1). Taxonomy (NCBI): domain Eukaryota; kingdom Metazoa; phylum Arthropoda; class Arachnida; order Araneae; family Heptathelidae; genus Ryuthela; species Ryuthela nishihirai. The sequence continues at coordinate 62,364,271 of JAWZYU010000019.1, read as the reverse complement.
GGAAGTCTTAAAGTGTAGATGATTTCAGGCTTTAGTGGTGGGGGAACGGGTCTTTGCCCCATGTCTGCGATTAGGGGGCTGTTTGATATTGTCGGCATTCCCTCTCTCAATAAACATAGTTTCTTTAAACATCCCACTAACCATTTTCTCTCCATAGGTAGTTGGAATGTGAGGACTCTGCACAGAACTTTTTCTCTTGATGTCTTCATACAAGAATTCCGCTATTATAATTTAGATATTTTCGGCTTGCAAGAGACCACCAAGGCGTGGGTCTACTTCTCAGCAGATACGCTAGTGATGCTCTTCTAGGATATGAGTGCATTAATGAAAGGTTTCTTACAGCAAAATTTCGGACAATCGTTAAAGACTTGAATGTTATCTGCTGTTATGACCCCACTGAGTATGCTGATGTGAATGAGAAGGATAGGTTTTACAGACAACTTCAGGATATTTTGAATTCTGTCAAGAAAGGAGATATTACTCTTGTTCTAGGTGACTTCAATGCCAAAGTTGGTACTGACTCTGACCTTTGGGGAGGAGTAATAGGCTCTTTTGGTATTGGTAGCTGCAATGGCAATGGGCAACGTCTCCTACAGGTAAGTAAACTCAATGGATTCCAAATAACTAACACTTATTACAAACACCGCGATATACATAAGTATACATGGGTTTCACCCGATGGGCTGCATAAGAATATGATTGATTATATATTAATTAACAGAAAATGGGTTAATTCTGTTAGGAATACGAGGTCATATAGGGGAGCTGAAATTGGATCTGACCATTACCTTGTTAAAAGTGTCTTGCAACTTAACTTAAAAAGTGTTGTGCTAGGATTAAAAAATTTGCTTTTAATACTGAAGCTCTGAAAGACCCAGTTATAGCCAAAGCTTACCATAATAGGTTACTTAGTCATTATGACAGTCATGGTATGCTTACTACTGAAGTTGAGGAAGAATGGGATCATTTTTAACAGGCTTTTTTGGACACTAACAGTACTCTTTTAGGAAAAAAGGAGCAGAGGAGACAGAATTATTTGAGTGATAAGGCACTTGAACTTATTTCAGAAAGAAAGAACTGCAGGAATGTCCTTAATCAATATCCTACTAGTCCTAATAGTAAGCATTACAGAAAGCCTAATAAACGTGTAAAAGATCAGTTAGCTGCTGATAAGAATCTTTGGCTTGATGGTTTGGTTGACAAAGCCGAGGAAGCAGTTAGACAGCACAACAGCAGAGAGCTGTACCAGATAGTTAATGTTTTGTGTGGTAGAAAACGGACAGGTATACAGGGATTGAAGGATAAAAAAGGTAAGGTTATAGAAGGTGAGGATTCTGTCATGGTTAGGTGGGCTGAGCATTTCAGTGATGTTCTAAACAATGTAATTAGTTCTACTCCCATTGTTTGCAATGATGATAGATGCATTGGTGGCTTTAATATTGGCCCTATAACACAATCTGAAGTTATTTTGGCTATTTCTAAACTTAAACTTCATAAATCCCCAGGGGTAGATGAAATTACTACGGAAATGCTTAAAGCTGGGAATGTTTCGGTTACCACTTGGATGACTGAAATTCTGAATATCTTTTATGACAAAGGCATGGTTCCTAAGGATTTTACTAGAGCTATTATTATTCCTATTTTCAAAAAAGGTGATCGAAGTCCTTGTGATAACTATAGGGGTATCATCCTATTCTCTGTTCTAGGTAAAGTTCTTTCCATGATTGTGCTTAATAGAATTAAGAATTTGGTTGACAGTCAATTGCGTGAAGAACAATGTGGATTCAGAAGTGGTAGAGGATGTGTATATCAGATATTTTCACTTAGGCAGATTCTTCAGAAATGTTTAGAGTTTCAGAAACCTTTGGTTGCTAGCTTTGTTGATTTCTAAAAGACTTTCGGCTCTGTTGATCGTCATAATTTGTGGTTGATTGTGAGGTCATATAGTATACCAGACAAGTTAGTTAACATAATGAAAGCTCTTTATAATAACACTGAGTCGTGTGTGAGAGTTGGTAAGGCTTGTAGCAATTAGTTTAGCATTGCTTCTGGTGTTCGACAAGGGTGCATTTTGTCTCCTTTTCTCTTTAGCTTGGTTATTGATTATGTTATGCGACATTCACTTCAAGGGAAAGATTTTGGCCTTAAATGGATTGGAGATACGAAAATTTCTGATTTAGATTATGCTGATGATTTAGTCCTTTTGACAAATGATGTTGATGAGATGAACTCTTTCATTCGAGCTGTTGATGAGACTGGTAGTAGAGTAGGTTTGGTTATAAACAGAGAAAAAGCTAAAGTGATGAAAATTGGTCAGGCAGGTTGTGATTCAGTTAATCTGAATGGTTGCCGTCTTGAGCAGGTGTCACAGTTTAATTACCTTGGGAGCTATTTAACAGATATTGGTGATGTACGGCATGAGATTAACAGACGAATAGGGATTGCTGCCGGGACTTTTAAGAATCTATGGAGATTGTGGAGAAATAGGCGTATACACCTAAAGACTAAAATTAGACTGTATAATAGTTTGGTTCTTTATAGGGTTAGTTATAGTAGTGAAACTTGGACACTTTGTAAACGAGATAACAGGAAACTAGATGCTTTTGATTCCAGACGTTTACACAGTATCTTGGGCATTAGGTGGTTCAACTTTGTAACTAATGATGAGGTTAGGCAAAGGAGTTTGCAACCTCCTTTAAGCAGCATATTGTGCAGAGAGAGACTCCGTTGGTTTGGCCATGTTGCCGTATGAATAATTATAGATTGGTGAATAGGGTTATGAACAGTGTGCCTAAAGGCCTCAGAAAGAGGGGAGACCTAGGATGCGGTGGGCAGACAATGTCAAACTGGACCTTATTAGAATTTGGTGTGCAGTGGCCAGATGCAGTAGATGTAGCTGAGGACAGACTTGCTTGGAGAGCTAAATTGCACGGTATGGTTGAACCTCCGTAGCCCATGGCTGCTTGAAGATGATGATGATGAAGTTTTTTCACTGACATTTTATTTGAAGTGTGGAGATAGAAAAATGTAGCAGTTAAATCTATAAAAATTCTAAGATCGGTTGAGTATGAGAAAATAAAATCAGTCGGAATAACAAAAAGAGCTAATTCACTTGAAGTATTAAAAAACATTATTTGGGGGAAGGAAAAATACATCTATTTGCAACTAATAAAAAGTAGATCTACTTTGGGTGACACAAATGAAGTTCGTTTATGTGGCAAAATATCTTTAGCCGCGCCTGCTTCTGTGGACATATTTTTGTTTCGTTTTTTATTTTCCTTCTCTGCTGAGGAGCAGTCAACTTCATAGGGTATCGATTCTGAGTTCTAAACCTATCCGATGTCTACTAGCTATGATTTTTATTATGGACTTTACGTTCTAGCGGATTTCTGTTGAAAGATAATTTACCTCTGTGTTTTCCGTTTGTGAGTTGTTAGTCCCAACTAAACAGATACACAGGATATTTTCTGTGTATTCAGATTCACTAGTTCTTTATCGCAAAACTTAAACTGGAGTAATGTATCTCAGATGTCGGCTTCTTGGTGCTCGAAGAGCCTGATTGATTCTAATGACAAAGAACTCGATTATTTGAATCAACACCCTAGTGATCGTAATAGACAGCTTTCCAGTGAGTTTCATAAACGTGTAAATGATGTTCAATACTGATAACAATTTTTGCTTGACAGTCTGGCAGAGAAAATTCCTAAAGAGCACAACCAAGATTTGTATCATATAGTAAACATTTCGTGTATGAAAAAACAAAATGGCATATAGGGTTTGAAGGATTGGAATAGCAAGGAAACGTTTCTATCATGACTAGTGGGCTGAACGTTTCAGAGATGTTCTGAACAATGTTGAAAATTTCTACTTCTGTTTGCAATGATTACAGCTACATTACTGGCTATAATATTGATCCTATTGCATAATTAGAAGTTACTTTGGCTATCGCTAAATCAAAATTACACACGTTTCCAAAGGTAGAGGAAATTGCAGCTGAAATGCTTAGAACTGGAAATGTTTCTGTTGTCGGATTTTCTACAATATAATGCTTGTTCCTAAGGATTTTACGACAGATATTATCAAGAAAGTTGATCTCAATTCTTGGATTAATTATAGAACATCATTCTACTCTCTGTTACAGGTAAAGTTATCTCAATTATTATTCTTAGCAGAATTTAACATTTGATTTGACAGATAACTTCAGAAAGGACAGTGTGGGTTCAGAAGTGGTAGAATCTGCATAGACCAAATGATTTCACGATTCTTCAGAAATGTTTATAGTTCCAAAAACCTATAGTTATTTTTTAATAGATTTCGAAGAGGCTTTTTTGTCGATCGCCATAATTTGTGGTTGATTGTGAGATCATATGGCATTCCTGATAAGTTAGTTAGCATAATGGAGGCTCTCTATAATAACTCTAAGTCATATGTTAGAGTTGGCAAAATTTGGAGAGATTAGCTTAACATTACTACTGGAGTTCGAGAAGGCTGCATTTGGTCACCTTTTCTTTTAAGTTTAGTTATTCATTATATTATGCATAATTTATTGCAAGGAAAAAACTGAAGCCTTAGAGGGTCTTAGTATATGGCAATAGATATTGCTGTGTGTATTGCTGTATACTATGGCAATAGATATTGCTGTATAAGGCAATAGATATTGATTATGCTGATAATTTGGCTCTTTTAGCATATGATGTTGGCGAGAAAAACATTTTCATTAAAACTGTTGTTGAGACTGATTAGAGGATAGATTCGGCGATAAATAGAGAGAAACTAAAATGATGGAAATTGGTCAGTTGGATGGTACTCCAGTTTCCCAATTATCTTTGGAGTTCTGTGACAGATACTGGTAATTTGCGACATGAGATAAACAGGAGAACAGGTTGCTGTTGTAACCTTTAAGAATAGATGGAGATTGTGGGAAAAATAAGTGTATACATCTGAAGACTGAAATTAAGCTCTATAATAGTTTAATCTTTCTAAAGTTTTCTATGCTTGCGAAACTTGTGCCCTTTTATTGGACAAGACAACAGGAAACTTGATACTTTTGATTCCAGATGCTTTTGCTGTTTTAAGAATCGATGCTAAAACATGACGATGAAATTGAGGTTCAGTCACCAGGACAAAGAGAAAAGATATAAATAGCACTTCATTGCCAGCAGAGCTTGAGAAATTATTTCATTTGCTCATTATAGCTAGTATATTGCTGATTTCGATTTGGGTGTCAGAATTTTAATTATGAAACGAAACTTTTTATCAACTTCTTGCTTTTTTTTTAAAGATATTCAAATAGAGATATTTGTATATAATTAATGTCAATACGACTAGACTGCCAGATCAAATAAAAATATGGAATGCGAAAATTACATGCTCGAAACGATTGTCTCTTTAGAAAGACTTTGGAATCAATATCTATGCAAATAAATCCGGCAAATAAATCCGGTATCTATGCAAATAAATCCGGTTCTGAAAGTTATATTTGATGCATTTTTCAAATCGTTAAATATTAAAAACTGAAATTTCCCATCAAAACCGATGGAAATCATGGAGCTCGTGAAAGGTCTTTTTAATTGAAATAAGTAATTTAATGTAGAAATAAATCTAGTGAATTTTTTAAATAATTTTTTCTGTTGTGTATCTCTTAGTAAATAATTTGATAGTTTTTGTTGCTGAACTCAAGAATCTCACGAGAAATGTTATTGATCATGAAATATTTGAAAGGCGATAAAGTTTCTTTGATTGGTTCAAGTAATTGGTCTATTTTTAATGATTAAATTATCGAATTTAATAAATATTGGAATTTAAATAAATGAAATTTTAATCAATTGCAATGCGCCATTTTTGTCATTTAAAGCTTAATATTAACAAAATATATGGTACATATATATTAATAGAAAGTTAAGGTTGAAAGTTATTTTTAAAAGGGTAGCACTCAAACCGCAATTATTTCAAACCACAAATTAGTTCAAAATAGCAAAACTCCCTATTTCATTTGTGGGTAGATTCAACGAAGATGTGAATGTAAAAGGAATCGTTGATATGCTTTCACTGCAAGGATAGAGTTTCCGCAGTGAAGACAGCCACACACCGGTGATTCTAACTCTGCTTGAAAAAAAAATAGAACCAAAGTCACGCCTCGAAAGAACGATAGAACTTTGAAAGTTTCGTAACCTGCATCTCACCGAGCAATCTCTATGGGTTGCAAGAGTGGTTTTCGCTAATATTCTGAAGTTTAGGCCAAGATTTCATTTAGTACTCACACTCTGCAAGATGACGCTTAAACCTTATAGTACTCGACTTGTCAATTTCAATATTTTTATACCACTTAATCAATACAATGGATTAATCTTTACAAGCCTTCGCGATTTCCGTGTAGTAATACAAAGGGTGGTGGAATCATTTTTACTACTGTTGTTTTTTTATGTTTTAGCGATTTTTTTGGGGGGTGGGGGATTTTATAATGTTATTAACATTCAATAACAAGACGTGAATAGCATATTAGTAAAAGTAACTTCATTTTTAATATTTAATTTTTGCCAGTGTTTCAAAATGAAGTCATCATTGTTGACCTTGATCACAATTTCTTAGTGTTATATTTTCAGCAAACGCAAATGCTTCCAAAAAAATTTGTTAAAAGAAATACATTTTCGTTTTTATCCTCAGATTTGTGGTTTTGTGAAATACCCGAAGTAGAAAAAATAACAGCTTAATGAAAAATATTAGAATTATTTTCACTAAATATATCATAATAGGTAATATACAAAAGATTTTAGATAATCGTTTTTTTTTACAGTTATTTAACGATTTTCAATACCCAAAATTTCAAATTATAAAGCCTATATCTGTGATTGGAAATGCTTTCCTTTTCCTCCGGTATTACAAAAGTTACTGTTCAACTCTGCGACCCTTCGTTAACGAAAAAAGGCATGCCAGTGAAAGAACTTAAACTCCCTAGTTTTCCCTAATCGAGTAGAATAATTTAAAAATTCTTCCAAGAAAGGCAGGTAGAAATTAATATACTGAAAATAATTCCAAATAGAAGTAGCTAAATCGAACAATGTTAGCAGTTGGTTCTTTATGATTAAGGAATGCAAAGGGAACTTTACTGCATATTGATCAAATAGATTTTATCAGTACATAAAAGGATTATCGAAATGCGGAGTTCCGCGTCGGTATACTGTGTAATAGCAAATAGATTTCTTTAAAGTGTTTGCGGCACAGCAAACACATTTGGTTTATAACACCTTAATTTACTATTTGCAACTACAGGCAACGGACAGAATAGTGGAAACATCCTCATCTTATGTCAATGGAGATCCAAATTCGAGGCTCCGTAACTGGTTAAATAAATTTTTTGTGGAAACATATGACTGAAAATAAATATGAGATGCCAATTAAACTGTCTAAATTTCAATTTTAAACAATATCCGTTCAATACTTAAAGAGTTATAGAAGGTTGAATAACAGAAATATCAATCATAAGAATTCACCTCAAAAGTTAATTAAAACTTTAAAAAACTTATTATTTCAAACCATTTAATAAACTAAGTGTATGTTTTAGAATTCTGTGCAAATAGTTCTTTCAATAATTGTCAGTTTTACACCACAAGTTTCTTAGGTCTGACTTTGCTGCCGTTAAGTATTCGAGCTTCCATAGCTCTTTAAATACCCAACAAATGTTGTAGAAAATCGAGATTTAGATAGATTTGAATGAGGTTTAAATTTATCAAGTCCTATTTTCCTGTAAAATGATTATTGTAGAAATTATGGATCTTCGAATTTGACTCTGCATTCACTTAACATGCGAATGTTTCCATTTTTCCGTCCAGTACCTGTATGTGATAGGCATAATTGGTAATGTGATCAATGAACATTGATTAATAATTAAAATATATATATACAATTTGTTTAATGATTCAGCAATGACTTAAAGTATTACGAGGAAAAACGACATAATTATAATATCTGGAACGATAAATTTTGAAAAGTAAGTTGATCTAATTTCTGAAATGTTAACTAGAGAGGAAGATACGTTCTCTTTTGCGGAGAGATCTAAATTAATTATGTAAAAAGAAGCGAGTGAATGAAGTGAAATTTTCACTGTTATTTCATTGAAAAGCCAATTTCGGAACCTGAACTTCTTACAATTATTTTTAAAAAGTTGCACAAATCTAGATCTTTGTGTTTAACAATGTAAATTCAGTGTTTAGATATTTTTGATAGCTAGAAAAGTTAAGTCTCTCACATCCTAAAAAATATTCTATAGAAATTCAATTCATAAATTGATTTGTTTTTCTAAGTTTACTTAGAGTCTCGGATTTCATAAATACTCACGAAAGTTTTCGGATGAATGGAACTTCAATTAAAAGTTAGTTTCTATAATTTCGTGAATACCGTATGCATAGAATTAAAATCAAAAATCTAGATTTCATCTAAACCTCAAAAACTTTTGTCTAGCGAATCTTTTTTTATATACATTTTTAAAAGTTACGAATCGCTTTCCATTGTTATAACTTTGAAGCTCTCGTTTCATTTTTTGTTCCTTCTCCCACCCAATTCACAACATTACTCTTCCCATTTTTGTTACAGACCTTCTTCAACATGAGGACCCAGAATGAAATGCCAAGAAGTTTAATTAAATTTTTGTTGTGAAACCCCCTGGGATTAATTATAGGCTATCGTCTTTAATTCTTTGAAAAGTAATTCAAAATGTCTCTTGGTCAATATGTACGTGATAATATTCTTTATTTGTGCGCGCGGAGGGGTTACCTCATTCCGTAGTGTGGTAGACTCGTAACCAGACGTTCCCAGGTTGCAATTCTCACTATACCTATGTTTGAGATTTTCTCCTCTAATTTCCTCTGTCTCGGTATAAAGGGGATACCTCTAAACTTGGAAAAACAATGGCTTAAATGGCCAGGTGACAAGAACCCTAGAGGCTGAGCTAGGCATCGGAAGAGGGTCCATTGGAACACTCTTAGGAGACAGATGGAAGCTTTTTCTGAGAGCCATCCAACATGCAAAGATATAGCTCTCCTACGCATGAAGCCACGGTCACCTCTTCCGGTGTCCAGCTATCAGCCTCTGGGGTTCTTGCCATCTGGTCATTTAACCTATTCTCTGCACAAAAGTGCCGATTAGAAATAGAAACAGTCTAACCCAATCATTTATTTTTGAAATTCATCCAACGATAGTATGTCTTTATTTCCACTTGCAAAAATTTTTTTTCATACAGCAATTGTTATTACCCCCCCCCCCAAAAAAAACTTTTTTGCCTATCACTGTATTATATTTTACATAAATGTTTTCTGCAAAATTTATCTGCGTTATAGGTTTTCAAAAATTAAAATTTTAAAGCTAGAACTCGTTTTGCTCGCTACGTTTCGTTGAACAGCTGAGTCCGAAATTCGAAAGCACTTGGTCAATAAAAGTCCATAGCTAAGAGGGCAGCCAACACTGCAAAGGGAAAACTGAGGACTAACCATTATTGACTTTTTTAAGGATATTTCGATTTATCCTAAGGATATATTTCAGAACCAGAGCACCATCCCGATTCCCTTCAGCCGCGTGCGGGAGGGCCATACCCTGTGCACGTTAAAAAACACGCTGGATGGCCTTGACGGGAGGCCAACATCTGTCTTCGAACAGCCGTTCCAGTGGGTCCCCTCCCCCAACTTTCTCTGAGCCTTCGGGGGCCATGTGACCTGGCCATTTAGCCCATGGTATGCAAAAAAGTGCCGCTCAGAGGTAAAACAACCCAACCCAACCCTTCAGCCGTTGCCATCGAAAAGAGGGGCCAAACAAATGGTGAAATGATGCTATGGACCAGACTGGCTTAGGATAAAAACCAATGAGATAGCGCGATAATGCAGTGGACTAGTGACTGGCAAAGATGGACCAAAGAGGTGGTGAGATGATGCTGTGAATTAAAGAGTGGTAAAGAATGAACGAAACAGATGGGGGCATGATGATGCGAAGCAATGACTAGCAAAGAATGAGTCCTTAAGATGGTGAAATGCAATTACGGTCGAGATAATGCTGTGGATCAAAGACTAGTACACGATTATCCAAAAGCTGGCGAGACGTTGCTGCAGAGCATAAATTGGATGATTCAAGCAGATGGCGAGATGGATAAAAAAAGACGGAAAAGAGTGAGCGAAATAGATGGCGATAAGAAGCTGCGGAGCAAGAACTGTCAAAGAATGAACGAAACATGACTATAAGATGCTGTGGAACAAGAGCAGAGGAAAGGTAAACACTTGAAGTTTTAGCGTCTCAATCTCTTCACTTACAGTTCACGTGTATACTTCCAGGTTCCCTCTCCCCCCCCCCCACCCCACACTAACCTTCTGTTCCCTTTATGAGGAGGGACATACCGTTTCTTCGGATGGAGCTTTGTCTTTGTGATGTGGGTATGGGAGCCTCTTCCTGCACACGCTCCTTAGTCTTGGCTGACCCTGTTCATTTGGTCTTTTATTTCAAATCATAAGGCTAGGGATTTTGTGATTTGACAATTTAGCTTATTGCATGGGTAAAGGAAGTATCCCATATGGATTCATATATCCTGTTCAAATGTGAAAAATTGTGACTGTCTTTTGATTTTGTATAAAACAAATTGATATATAGGCGCCAACATAGGGGGGGGGGGGTGCTCTTTCTTGTGCTCGCCGGGTAAACAAAGTCGAAAATGGCATTTTTCACTAGAATGTTTTAAACAGCCTGCCCTTTACTTGTCGAAAATGGCATTTTTCACTAGAATGTTTTAAACAGCCTGCCCTTTACTTGTCGAAAACGCTTTTGTCAATGCTAGTATTCTGATACAAGATTTGGCACAGCTCTGCGCATCACACATTTCATTTAAATTCCGAGCAAATATAAGCCTCTTTTTTGGCGAGCTCTTAAGCAATTTTCTCACTTTTAATTTAGGAAAATTTTCTCTCTCGTTTCGAGAAATCTATTGTTTATAACAGTGTTCCTCAACTTTTTTGATGCCGGGACCTCTTGCAAAGTCTTTCATTCTGCTGACCCCCTCCACCAAATTATCGTATACATTTGTATTAAACAGAATAAGAATACACAGAGGTGTAGTTTTTCGACATGTTTATACTCGAATAAATAAGTAAAGAAAAGCGATGAAAAAGGCTTTAAAAGTAAAATTTAAAATTGGAATACAAATACAATATTAGAAATAAAAAAGATAATATTTTTACCATATAAACAAGTCAATGACAAAAAAATTGTTACAATAAAAAAATAATTTCCCTAGCAGTAATAGGAATAAAACTAAGGTGAGAGAAAAAACTTTATATATTACTGAGCAGAACTGTGTGCAACTCACAGACCCTTTAGACACAAGACATAAACCCCTGGTCAGAGGTGGGGGCGGGGGTTAGCTTATTCGGTAGCACGCCAAGCTCGTAATCTGTAGTTCCCAGGTTCGAGTCCCATTTGGGCCAGAATTGAGATTTATCTACACGAAATCCTGCGCTCGGTGAGAAAGGGGACACCGATGGGCTTGGAAAGGCCGACGTCCTTGGAATCGATCGTAAAGCCGTGGCTCTGTGGGCAGCAGAGCCATACCTTGAACATGCTAAAGAACATACTGGATGGCCTTGACGAGAGGCTACCATCTGTCTCCTAAAGCTGTCCAGTGAGTTCCCTTCACCCAATCTTTTCTTAGCCCTTGGGATCCTTGTGACCTGGCCATTTAGCCAGCGTGTGCGAAAAGAGTGCTACTCAAAGGGAAAACAACCCAGCCAGGTTGAGAAACATCTTTTTCTGTTATTAACCTGAATGGGGGCTCAACCGGTTGAACCTCCCCCCCCCCATTTCAGGTTAATAATAGATGCAATTGTTGGCTTGCAAGATATACTCATCTGTCTATTTATATAACTTTTGAAAAAGCCGTAAATCTTTTACGTTTCTTATTTCTCTATTTTTATACCAACTCTCGAAGTGACAGAAAAATCTTTAGCGATGACCTCACAATTATTGAATTTTCAATTTAGAAATTGAATTTTTTATAGTAATAATTGTGCTATTTGATTGACAATTTCTTTTGAAGATTTGTCCTAAATGGTTTTCCATTAGTAAATTTTTTGAAGGATTCTTAAGAGAAATAATATTATGTTATGCTTAAGGTTGAACGATTACTTTAAAATATTGTTTTCTTTTAAGAAAAGCATTTAATTGACAAACGTTTTGATAAAAAAAAAAACGCTCGTTTCAGTCTTCCTTTCACCAGTCTACTAAGTTTAGAATCAATTCGATGCACACATTGCAAGAAGTAAAATGGCAATTGCTTTCCATCTTGCTTCCAGGTAAAGCTGAAAAGAAGAAATCCTCACTAATGAGCAATTGCTTTTGAGTGATCGCAGAGCGAAAGAGTTCACTTTAAGAAGGATCTTTTTTCACCATCAGAGACTGAGTGACCGGGAGTAAGGGAATGGATTCGAAGCGAATCATGCCATCGTTGCAGAACATTCCATACGTATGCCAACATTTTTTTAGAAATGCAAAAGGATTTAGTTTTATAAGTTCGAAAGATAGAAACTTAAAAGCTGTTAGAAATGTGAAGTAGCATTTTTCGGGGAGAGAATTGTAACGTTTGCCACTTTTTGAAGTAAATTGGCAAAATTCTGCTCGTTCATCTTCAACTCAAAAATAGTGTGAAAAAAACAGGGCTTTAATTTGTGTCGATCAGCAATTCTTAAAAATGCGTAAAATAATTTTGTAAGGGAGTTAAAGAGTCTAACCTGTAAACCTGCTTATTGAGCATGTTTTGTTGTCTGTACTAAAATTTATTTTTCAACGGATCCTTTTTTCCCCCACCTGATACTTCAACTAAACCACCAACCTCATACACTCTTCTAGTCGCCACTTCTTTCTTAGGAATAATTGCATTTGACTTCAAATGTCAGGAGTTGCAAGTGAGTTGATTAACATGTACCAGTTTGCAATACTTTAAGAATAACTTCGATGGTCTTCAAACCTGTTTAACTAACGAAATGTGAACATGTCTGCTTCCCACGTCGTCCCAGAGAAACACGGACGGCTCCAACTGTTGCCATGGCAACTAGTTTCGCGTAGAAGAGCCTACGATTGGTTGACCTTCTTCAAGCTCCAACGAATAAACGGAGTGCAGAGTAACCGTTGCTATAGCGACAAGTTGCGAGTACCCCAAGAGTCAGCTGTGTTAAGGTGACTAAGGTCACAGCGACGTGAACTACGTGACACAGGACCACGAATCCAGATGGAGCATTACGACACACCTCCTGGGCAAAATGTTTGGGGGGGGGGCAGTGGATGCCACCTGTACGAGGGAAAGACCGGGCGACCTCGCCTGGCAACAACGATTCTCTTGTTACGGAGTTGATGGATAGGTTGCGAGGTTTGAGACAATAATGAAGTGAGCCCAGCAACAGTAGACAGCGAATCTTCTCGCTGGGTAATACGCACTTCCTGTTCTCTGTTCCCGTGGGGCTGTGGAGGATGAACGAAAAAAATTGAAACGCCAAAGAACTTAATTCTTTGATCAATATTTGAGCCCGAAGAATCATTTCTGAGTCATGTCTTCATCAGTTACCTCCAATTCATTTCTGACCAATGGCAGCTCGTTATTATGGGCCGGCCTCAACAACATTTCTGTAATATATGTATACTAAAACATTAAACTTCCTATTGGAATAAATAATAAAAATAATATTTTACTTGGTTATTTGCTCTCTAAAACATCTTGCCTGTTTTATTTCATTTCAATAATCATTTAGTAAAGTAATACACTCTAAACTGTCTTTGGGGGGGGGGGGGGAGCCTTAATTATCAGCGCGAAATATTATGAGAATGCTTTTAAGTATCACCCCCCACCCCAGAGACTAAATTCTGGAACTAAATCCTGGAATACGTACCTGATATAAGCCATAATATATATGTAATGGAAATTTTATTACACTTACATATATATATGTTCTTTTCCAATCCAATCGATGATCCTTTTTTTCACCGAGGACAGAATTGGGGTTAATGGAGACCACCTGAGCCATCACCGCTTCTTCCTAATTGGTTTCACTGTATACAATATTATGCTGGCCGCACCTATTTAGAAATTCCGGAGTAGCTGCTGTTTCTGACTGAGAAATGAAATAGAATGTCGGCTGCTATCAGCCAAAATGCTGATGGCAGCCGACATTCTATTCCATTTCTCAGTCATTTTTTTTTTCTCATTCATTTTTTTTCAAACGAACTCGAACGGAAAGAATGAAATTAGCAGGAAAAGGAAAAAGAAATCAAATATGTGAGAAATGTAAAATTTCGAGAAGAACACGTGTCTTTAGCGCTTTTAAGAGCAGTCAGAAACAAAATTTTATTCTCAGATTCGAATGTCGAATGATCTGTCCCTCCGCCATACTTAAGCAGTTCCAGATTTTTGAATAACTCGAAATCTTCACCGCCAATAAGCATGCGCAGTAGTGAGAGAGAGATCCACCTTTCAAATTAGTAACTGATTAAAGTTTGATAGTAAAAGCTCCAATCTGTAATAATAAATTTAAATAATACTCTGCAGCAGCAACAAAATTACCTAATACGGAAAATAACCATCATACCCCGGACTTCGAAACGACAATCCTAAAATCCTTTGTATAGGAAATGCGATAGCAACCAATCAAATCAATGTACTAAAGAAACCACTTTTGGAAATGAAAATGGTGAAAGCATACGAGGGAACAGAATCCAGAAAACTTTTCAAGTTCAGTAAAAAAGTATTAGGGTGAATGTTTTATGATTGCGCCATGGAAGCGAGCACCACAACAGCAACTATTTCAAATGCATGAAATGTTAAGTAGCCATTCTGTCATTCCCTCTTAAGCTGTGAACTGTGAACAAGTTGAACTGTGAACAAACGGGCATTTTTAAAGTCGCTTCCATCTGAAGCAAGGCGGATGGGTCCAGGTAAAAAATTAGAAGTGGATGGAGATGTAACTGATTCACTGGGGAAAGGGGGTGTCTTAGTCGGTAGCGCATCAAGCTTGTAATCTGCAGTTTCCAGATCCCGCTTGGGCAAGCGTCGAGATTTATCTCCGAAAACTCCCGGCCTGTCCTCAGTCAGTAGGGGACACCAATGGGCTTGGAAAGACCGCCGTCTGTCCGATGGGACTTTAATCCGTGTGCGGGAGGGACATACCTTCACTGAGCTCTCGGGGTCCTTGTGACCTGGCCATTTAGCTCATTTGTGTGCAAAAAGTGCCGCTCAAAGGTAAAATAGTCCAACCGAACTGATTGGCTGGAGCGGAACTGACCGTACGCCTTTCCGATATGTATTTTTCTCATCAATTTTGGTTGCTTTTAAAAAAACGTTGCAAAATATACACATATTTGAATACAGATAGAGAACTTTTTAAATAAAGTTTTTCACGAAAAAAATGTGACTGAAGATAATTTAAAGATCTTAATCAAATCTATTTTAGTCTCGATTTCCAAATTCATATGCGTTCAACATTTAAAGAATTATGGATGCTGAAGCATTTAGCAAGGTAGCTCGTTCTGCTAAAAAAGAAAATAAAAAATTGGCGAAATTTAACGCAATTATTACGCGAACTGCTGGAAATAATCTTAACGTATTAGGAAAGCTTCGTAAGTAAACTCCCGGTTATCCGGTACTCAAGCATCAGGAATTCTCATGCAACCGGCATAAAGTTCAAATTCAACATTTGAACTTGGTACGGGAAATTTCAATGCACGCGGTAGTTCTTCTGGATGCCACTGGCGGTGGCATCATCTTTCATGCATTGTTCCATTCACGCTTTCACACGCTAGTTCCGTTGCGGCCATTAAAATATCGACTAATTGAATTGCTGATCGCATTTGTTCTGTTTATCAGAAATCTTTCAACTCTCATTTTGTAATGCTGTGAAAAAGTATCCATGCAAAGCGAAAGCACGCTGATTTCACTTTGAAACAAAAAATGAAATGTGCAAAAGGGTGAAAAATCGCAATGTGCTTGTGCAGGAATTCAGTGTTGGTTGGTCAACGATCATTAAAGCGTAAAGTAGAAAACTTGAAGGGTTCTTTATGAAATCGGAGAGAGTGATAAAATAGTAGAACGGCATCATACACTTCATATCCTTAATCTTGAAGACTTAGTGCATTGCACGAACAGTTCTCGTTAAAATGGTCAGAAGACTCAGAACTAATGCTGTTATGAGAAGACGAAAATAACGGAGCAGTGTATATTTTCTCAAGGTTAGCTCACTCGCTTTAAAATACGGCATAGGATCCGAAAGTGTACATTCGTTAAGTGTGAAAATCCGTATAAAAATTTTGTTTTAGATATTTACATTTGTATTAAGGGTATTATATCATTTTTATTATCATTGATTTTAATTTCCATAGTTTTTTTCAACTAACGCTTAAATACAAGATTGTACCTAATGTATTTGGTTTGTAAAAAAATATTTCTCATGCAACCGGCAACCTTCATTCCCTATAAATACCGGATAACCGACAGTTTATTGTAAAATGGTTGTTTAGCTGTTGCCTTCGTTTTCTTTTTATTAACATTTCAGAGCAATTATTTAAACTGGCATTGTTGCTGTTAAAGATTCTAATTCCCGCAACCCTCTAAATACTGAACGAACAGGTCTAGGGCGTCCATGAGGGCCATGGCCCTTCCCCCTTCCAGAATGCTAGTAATGGTAATGAAGACCAAAATATTATTAAATTTGGGCATATTCACACATTTTTCAAGAAATTTTTTACTGAAAAAAAAAAGTGTGGGGGGAATTTTCCCACTTTCGAATACAAACTATAAAAAAAAAATACCCCCTCAAGCAGCTGCTTGCCACAGAGGTCTGACAGGAGCCTGTCAGTTTATATGCCAAAGTAGAAGATCTGAGAGGATGGCAGGACCTCAGCAGAAAAACAACACATGCAACCATGCCTTATCCGGGGCTCGAACCCAGATCCCTTAGATCAGTAGCCAAGCGCGCTAACCACTCGGCCAATGGGACGACAAACTATACCAGCGGGCAATTTTTCCTACCCCTCGTGTTGGGTGAAGGATTTACAAAAGTCGCCGTCCATTCGATGGGTCGTTAAGCTATCGTTCTGTGTGCACTAACTAAAATGCATAGCAGAGACTACGTCGGATGACCTTGGAGGAGTACTGTCTATAACTTTTCGTTCCGTTGCCAGGTGAGGAGACTAAACTGGTCCCTCGAGATCAAACAAGTCACTTTCTTTGGAGCCGAAATACACTCAGTGACAATGAAATTGTGCCCCCCCCCCCGGAGAAAGAGTGCACGGATTTGCATGCGAGTGCAACGCAGTGTTATAAGCAAGCGAGTACGTTTCCATGACAAACATGTATTTCTAAGAAATCGCAAGGCATAAGCTGAGCCAAATATTTCAGGCGTTGTAGTTGTCTGCAACAAGCTACGAAATACTGTTGATAGGAGATATTGAGGACGAAGTGCAGAAGATACCACTCTTTCGCCAATCATATCAACAACTGGGCTCGTTTCAGCGTACACGGATTGTAGGGGACGTGTGAAATGGGTTGATCTTATCCATCGTATCGCCGCACAAATGGGGCCGTAATGCACGGACGGTTGTATGCTATTGGCGCGAATCATCTGAAGCAGGTACATAGCACAGGCAGGCGCACAACAACGTACGTGATTTTTATTTGAAAAAAAAATTGTAAACGGAGAGAATTTTGTTGCAATTTTAATACGTTTTTCTTTTAATAATATCATTAATACGTTTTTCTTTTAATAATATCATTAATAAGGTTCTTCTTTAATAATAAATTTCCTAATTTTTCGTAAAAAAACGCCCTACTTTTCCCATTATTATTGCAACTACCAATGCCAAAAGAGCCAATCACTCCTGTCCAAAGGTCAGAGTTAATGCCAACTTTGTCACTAAAGTCACCTAGCACAAGAGAAATATTTCCTTTCTTAGTAGAATTCAAACCTCTCTCATTCTCATCAGAGTCCTCAGTGGGATCGTAGCAAGAAACAACGTTTAAGTCTTTAATGACTAATTTCATAGCTGTAAGAAGTCTTTCATTAATATAAAATCATACCTCAGGAGAACATCACTGGCATACTAACACAATTATTTTTACAAAACTAGGTACAAATTAAATATTTACATAACAAGTAACAAGTTACATACAAGTAAATTCTATAATTATCGAAAACCCGTGTCCGATTGGTTAGCGCGCTGGCTACTGATCAAAGGAATCTGGGTTTGAGCCCCAGTGTTAAGGATGGATGTTTGTGTTTCTTTCTGCTGAGGTCTCGCCTGCCTGGTCTCACAAAACTTCTCTATGGCGTATTAAACTGAGAGGCTCCTGTCAGACCTCTGTGGCAAGCAGCTGCTTGAGGTTTTTTTTTTCTAATGGAGTCGATTACGTTACTATAAAAATGAATGTGCAAATAAAATAAGATTTTTAGATATATATTATAATAATATTTTACTTTGGAATATTCATATACAATTTAATATAATCATATTTAAGTGAAAAGTTACGATTTATTCGGTTGAATAAAATTTGTAAGCAAATATAAAATAATAAATTAACAACTTGATGTCTAACATAATAAATGAGAATTTTTATTTATAATAATTTAAAGATATTACAGTTATGAATTTATATGAATAATAAGTTATATTTATAAATTAATATTATTTAGTTATTATTTAGTTATTAAAAATAAGTTATATTTATAAATGATGTCTAATCTCTCGTATATAATATATTAGCATTGGGGGAACTTTGTAAAATTTTATAAAATAATTAACTATTAACGATGTTTTGAAATTGGTTTTTTACACAAAGAGAACTTAATTTGTTGCGATCTTTAAGCGCCTAAGATATTTTTAGTAATAAATTTCGTAATTTATGTACATAAAAGAACCCCAAAATAGACAGAGATCAAAATTAATATATCTGCTTTAAGTTTTGAGGTAAAACCTAAATTTTAAATAAAACTGTTGCGTGATTGACAAAAGTATAGCATTATGTTGATTTGACATAAAATTTTTTGAAATCATTGCAACAGTTGAAATGCTTGAGTTAAAAAATTTGAATTTACCTGATGTGATCATCACTCTAAAGCCTTTTCCATTTCGAATTTTGAGAATTAAAAGGCGTTTACACGATCATTATGATCCTGTTTTGAATTCCTCTGTCCTCCTCATCTCCTCCCATGATAGACTGATCTGTAGAGCGCCACGTGCGCCGTCCTTGGCCGCTGCTCTCCTGAGAACCGGCGCTGGGAGGCGCGGCAAGCACGTGGCAACCCCTTGCCCAGCCGCCACTACGTCTACCCGGAACGGCTGCGCGATCTAGGCTGCTGGATCTAGGCCTACGCGTTAACCCTTGCTTCGCTCGCTGGCCTTAGTTTTTGCCGGTAACTGATACGTGCGCATTTCGCCATCACGTGTTGCTCTTCTTACAAATAGTCTTCAGTTTCAGTGAATGCTTCGCATTCTTCTGCGATACGAATTTCAACTTCGTCGGCAACAAAAAAGGAGAGATCACAACTATTTTAGGACCACGCGGTGATGCAATTAATTACATTGAGACCCAAGATGAGCTGCTGAAATATTCAAAGCTCCTTCTTTTGGCTATCCGGGAGGCCGAGTGATTAGCGTGCTTTGTTACTGATCAAAGAGACCTGGGCTCGAGCCCTGGTCTCTTTGATCAGTCTCTGTAACAAGCAGTTGCTCAAAGGGGTATTTATTTCTCTCCTTTTGTCTAGTTTGAAAACTTCCATTTGCTGTTTGCATCTGTCATTCCAAAAGGATACACAGTGGAAAAAGAACCTATTGAAGAGCCAAAGTCGCGAACTTTATGGGGAGTGTTAAAGTTCGCGTTTCTGCCATTGCGTCAGTTCTCCTTGTTCATAGAAATATTGTTGATAGCGTTTTCCCTTTTTCATCTAAACTTGAATAATCGATGACAAATTGCCGACATGTGGAATCGAGTTAGCTGCTGTTGTGGTAAGATAATTAGCCTTCCCAACAATCTGGAGATGGATCAAAGAACTGAGGTTTACATCCTAGGATGGTGGCGAGAAGAGAGAAGGGATATATAATTCATAGGCTGATCAATTTTTTGCTGTAGGGAGGAAATTCGAATCGCGAGACGATGTAAATGTTTGATTTTTTTTTACAGAAGGATCGATCAATAACACCTCGAGGGAAGGAAGGGGGTTAGTGATTTTGTTACGTTGCCTTCCTTAGAGGAGAGCATTGAATGGGGCCTTACCTAAAAGGCTACATTTCTTTTCCAATTAGAAATTATTTTCCGTTTTCTGATGACAAAAATAAGCTAAATACGCATTTTATTATCCCTTATAACTATACTACTACCACTCACTTTCTATATCGATTACAGAAGACTGTTACAAAAAATGTGTTACGCATCACGGAAGTGTGTGTATTTGGGGGGAGTCCAGCCAAGGCTACGTAGGGAGGGAACTATAAATTTCGGCTAAATAGCGTTACGTAATTTTATAGACGCTCCCAGCGAACACTCCACAACGGATGTTCGATAAAAAAGAATTGTCTCCTAATTGAATCATTTGTAACCAGCACTTCAAAATTAAGCTGGTACTATTAGAATCTCGATTTTTTTTCATTTACTGATAGAAAAAGAGAGATTTTAGGAAAGATTTAACATTCCTAAAACAAGAGTTGTTAAGACTATAGCCAATCGTTCTTGAGTCTCTTTGCGGTTTGGTCAAAAATTTATGATTTCTGTTGGTTTGGCTCTTTGGTCCCATGGAGTGTGTCTTGTGATGAGCCGGAGCCTGGGAGATCTGCAATGAAAGATCCTTCACTTGCAGCTATAAAGCAGCCGACTGACATTACAATGACGATGTTTAACATCCACAATAGAGGTTAATTGATCGGTAGCTCAGCGGTTAGGGCACCTGACATGTCATCAGAAGGTCTTGGGTTCAGATCCCATCCGGCTCAAGACAATTTTCCTCTCTGCCCACGTTGAACTACTGCATAACCGTGTTCAAAAAGTTGTTGCTATGAATTGTCGTGATTTGAAATGTTCCTAATGTAACAGATAATGTATACTGGATGTATCTTACTTTATTACTTCACTTTCAGTAAGGAAGAATTTTTGATTCCGAATTTTTCATTTCGTCTTTATTCTGTGGTAAAAATCCTCATTGATCTCGCGTTTAGCAGCCCAATTTAATTAAGAGGTTTGCGTTGAAACTTTCGAAATTTAATATATACCGAGGAATATATTGGGATTGTTTTTGATTTCTTTAACACAGATATTGGAACTTCTGTCCTGACAAGCTTCGAACAAATACAGCTATTCGAGATGTGAACATGGTGCGCGCGATGTGCCTTTAATCGGACGAGATGGCTTCTTACGATTTTTCTAAAACAAAACGTGTGGCACGGACATTGAAGATTTTGCCTAAATACGCAAATTGAAACTAACTTCAATAATATTTTACAAAATAAATGATTAAACACGTCAGGACTAACAATAATACTTCCAATGTTTTTACACCATCGGAAAAGAAATGTTAGAGAGATTCATTATGTTTGCGAACAGCAAAAATTCGAAGGTTAAATCTTAAAATCTCGGCTTTTTAATGAAATTGCAAAAACTTTTTACTATTTATTAGACAGCTAATCTCCTGTTTAATAGCGAAGCAGAGCGTTGTAACTAACATTTTCAGGTCCTATAACGGCATAAACTACAGATCTTTTTCCGCGATTCTTTACATTGATAAAAAAAAAAGTTATCCTATTACCATTTGAATTTTAAATAATGATCTTCCACCGCTTTAAACACCAATTTCCATTTAAAAAAACAAACGCCGCCTAGAGATGCGAGTGGAGACTGAAACTTCATCTGATCGCAGCCAATAAAAATTTTACTCACTGTTATCAGGAAAGATGACCACCTGTTGCGTAGTTCCGTAAAAGTCATCCCTCGAACGGAAGTTCGCCGCTTCTTCGTCTTCTTCCGTTGGACGGAGGAGATAACCGTTCACGAGGACTTCGGGGAGGATGGGCCTCGTGACTTTGGGGGGAGCGTCGAGGCGTAATTTCTGCAAGATCTGTTGCTTTATGTACTCTATCCTGGCACGCCGCAGCTGATCGGTGGAGAGGATAGCCTCCTCCTCCGCCTTGTTGCTAGCACAGTTTTGGCAAGGTCCCACGTCGACATTTTGCACCGAAGCCAGTGCGGCTCCACAGACGGCCCACAGCAGACCAACAAACGAGGCAAGCATGGTAACAGTCGAGCCAGTCGCGTCTCGCCGGCCGGTGGCCAATCGGTCCGTCTATATAGTGCAGCGCCGCCCCCTCCCGACGGCGGACACCCCTTGTTACTAGGCGGCTGACTACGGAGAAAAAAAAGCACAACTGATGCTGGCAGCAGTCCGGTTGGCTCGGCACAGACACACGTGACACACGGTGGGGTGTGTTCCCTTGCTACACAGGTGTGCGCACACACACACCAACTCTACTGAGATACGGCAACAGCTGATTAAAAAGCCTGGCAGGAGGAAGCTGTGAGAGAACTTGACTATACTGGCTTCGGTTAGAGTGGAACTCTTTAAAAGGAACCTTTACAAGTGGAGATCATCAATGGAAGCATTGCCTTGAAAGGAGAAGTTCGTCCTTCTGAGGGGGAGAGAGGCAAACAAGTCTACGAAAAGAGCAGCCTCTTATTTCAATGGATCTTTTTCATTCAATCGGTAGCCAGCCAGACCGTTTCAATTTTGAGCCCCGAGCATGCAACCGTTGAAAATTTTCCCCTTGTCTGTGCTCGCAGTGAGAAATGAGGCAACTTGTGTCGGGCTTAGAAAGGATGCCTTCCATCCTATAGGATGCTGAGCAATGCCAGATTGCACAAGAGAGTCAGACTTTGTGTACTTTAAAGAACATACGTAGCCAATTTCAAAACTCTCCTCCTATGCAGAACTTCACTAGAGATTTAAATTTGTGGAGAATTTAAATATCTTGGTCATCTCTATCGAAAAGGTAAGGGGAAAGGTTGGGGTGAATTAGTGAGTAGGTTTGCTGATTAATGAAGGGAAAACTAGAGTGATCAAAACTGGTGAAATGGAGGTATGATTCAGGTATTTTGAATGGCTATACTTTTGAGCAAGTTTCTCGGTTGAATTATTTTAAGAGTTTATGACAGTTACTTGTAATGTGCGACATGAGGTAAATAAGAAAATAGGCACTGCTTCTGTATATTTTAAGAGTTTATGGAGAGTATGAGGCGGATATACCTAAATAATAAACTTAAGCTTCATCATAGCTTGGTCCTTCTTAAAAAATAAATCTCTTTATATGAATTAATCTCTCTCTGATTTATAAAATACTAAGTAATTTGTAGACTGCGCTGAGCTATTAAGTTCAAATGGATAATGTTATTAAGATATCCCAGCAGAAAGCGATTCATTTTCGGTTCGTTTCTGAAAAAAAAAAAACTGGCTATTGCTTTCACTTTGTCGTCTGTCTGCATTTTTTTTTTAGACAGTCAACTGTTTTTTTGTTTTAATGGATGAAAATATTTTTTTCAGTTGAAAGAGGTAGAGTGTGGTACTCGAGGCCTTTACCCCTGCAATGGTAAGAAAAGAGAAATCTTTTAAGAGATAAATGGAAAATTCGTTCTGGGTTATGGATTTTCGGAATCTTCCATTAGTTTTAATTTTTACCGTTAAAAGGTGTTAAATCTGGAAAGTGACAAAAAGGTGATTGAAAGATTCTCGTTATAAATCCAATATACTGAAATTTTGTATTTTTTTTTAATTTTTTAATTTGTACCGTGATATTTCAATTTATTTGAAATATCTTTAATTGAAATCACGCAATTAAAATGCGCAAGGCAGGAGCGCCATTTTTCTGTAGAGCCTTGCATAGCAACAAGAAGAGCAACTCCGGACCGGGCCGGGTGAAAAAAACACATGTGTTTAATAAAGTCCCGAGCTTGGAGTTGATCTTTAAAATGCAGAAGGTGATTGAAAATGGCGTTTCAACGAAGGTCGTCATTAGCTTGGAACGTGGGCGTACGTGATTGGATCGAGGAAACCTTAAACTACCAAGATATGTCACTTGACCGCACTGGCGATAGTTTCGAACAAAGGAAGAATTTCGAAAGAGATAGTTGCCTCTGGACTCTTACAGGAGACGGTGCTGGGACCGTCATCCTGTAATTTAACCGTTTTTCCTTTGTGTTGGTGTTGGGAACAGCAGAAGCCTTGGTTAAAATCTGCTAGTAGGATTGTGAATCCTGCCGACTTGATTTTAGCAGTGTTTAAAGCAAACAAGTAGTGCCATCATGACAATATATTTAGCAAAAGTACCCTGAGTTAAAAGCTCACACAGAGAGAGAGAGAGTTGTAAGAAAGGAAGATGCCCCTACAGAGTCTATAGTGAGTGTGGTGAAATAAGCATATACACCTAAAGACTAAAAGTAGACTATATGAAACACTACAGGAAAAAAATATTGCAACACCTGGAAGGATTAATGCCATTTTATTGAAATGCAGCCAGCTGTTAGCATACACTGAGATGTGCGCCTGATTACATTATCAAAAACAAATATGGAAAATTACCCCTTTACCTGCCCGGTAAAGTGGTATAATTAGTATGATGTTGAACCGCCCCGCACAGCAATGTATTCACGAACACGGTGGAGAAGGCTATCTTACAGCTCTATAATGTCCTCCTGAGGGATAGAACGGCAACAAATAGCATGAAGTCACTGTTCCATTTCAGCGACAGTAATTGGCACACCTCTTGGGTGTTGTTGAAGCTGTCAGCCCATCATGTCCCAGACGTGTTCAATAGGTGAAAGTGTATGGTAGTACCTGAACGTTTTGCTCATGTAGATACTGCAGACTAATGCGGGCTGTGTGGAGACAGGCATTATCTTGCTGGTAAAAGGTTCCGTGCTGCTGAGCAAATACGACAGCCATCATCATCATCCTCAAGCAGCCATGGGCTACGGAGTTCCAACCAGACCGTGCAGTTTAATTCTCCAAGCATATCTGTCCTGAGCTACATCTGCTGCATCCGGCAACTGCACACCAATTCTAACAAGGTCCTGTTTGACATTGTCTGCCCACCGCATCCTAGGTCTCCCCCTCCTTCTGAGGCCTTAGGCACACTGTTCATAACCTTATTCGCCAATCTATAATTATCCATACGGGCAACATGGCCAAACCAGCGGAGTCTCTCTCTGCACAATATGCTGCTTAAAGGAGGTTGCAGACTCCTTTGCCTAACCTCATCATTAGTTACAAAGTTGAACCACCTAATGCCCAAGATACTGCGTAAACATCTGGAATCAAAAGCACATCTAGTTTCCTGTTATCTTGTTTACAAAGTGTCCAAGTTTCACTACCATAACTAACCCTAGAAAGAACCAAACTATTATACAGTCTAATTTTAGTCTTTAGGTGTATACGCCTATTTCTCCACAATCTCCATAGATTCTTAAAAGTCCCGGCAGCAATCCCTATTCATCTGTTAATCTCATGCCGCACATCACCAGTATCTGTTACATAGCTCCCAAGATAATTAAACTGTGACACCTGCTCAAGACTGCAACCATTAAGACTAACTGAATCACAGCCTGCCTGACCAATTTTCATCACTTTAGTTTTCTCTCTGTTTATAACCAAACCTACTCTATTACCAGTCTCATCAACAGCTCGAATGAAAGAGTTCATCTCATCAACATCATTTGCCAAAAGGGCTAACAAAATATTGGTAACATATCGTTGGGCAGTTAGAGATCCCCTTATGACCAGTTCTGACCAGATGTCCAACTAATGGCACCTCACACCAAGACACCTGGTGCTGGAGCTGTGTGACGATGTCGCATGCACTTGGTGGCATTCCTTTCTCCTGGATGATGGTTAAATTTTTTTCCATCATGCTGACCAAGACAAAAACAAGATTCGTCACTAAACATCACGGTACTACTCTTGTTCGTTCCAGTTCTGTCTGAGGCGACACCACTGAAGACGTGCTTGTATGTGGGTAGTGTGAGGGACAAATGCCCTACCAGACGATAGGCTCGCAATGAAACTATAAAAGCCTGTTGTTTATCGTCCACTTGATAGTGTAGTCGATATGTTTCCTGTTGGCAGTCCCTTTGTAGTACGTTGTAGTCGCGAATCTGTCACTCAATGCCATGCGTCGCAAATGGCCATCCTGTCGCTCCGTGGTCGTTGTGTCGTCTTCCTGATCCTTGTCGGCTTGTGCTGGATCCTTCTTGAACCCACTGGCGCCATATGTGTACGATTTTACTGGGATTGCGGCCAACAAGTTTGGCCATATCTCTGTACGACAAACCAGCTTCTCTAAGGCCGATGATTCTCCCACGCTCAAAGTCTGTTAACTGTTTGAACGGCTGTCGACGTCTGCGTAAGGGCATCTTTAGCGGTTTAGAACAATTTCCACAATGTTTTGTCAACCAGGGAGCTTTGGTTGCCTTTATCTCTGTTTGACTGCTCCGCACCTGTGATGTCAGCTCATGCCTGCCCAATCGTTTCGATCGTCATGCAAACCTAATCATTCCCATGCATTTCCATATACTACCCCCTCCCTAAATTTCGCCACATTTGCATAACTTCTTGCAATTGTTGCATTTTTTTATTTCCTGTAGTGTAGTTTGGTTCTTTCTAGGGTTAGTTATGGTAGTAAAACTTAGACGCTTTGTAAACAAAATAACAGGATACTTGATGCTTTTGATTCTAGATGCTTGCCCAGTATCTTGGGCATTAGGTGGATCAATTTTTTAAGTAATGATGAGGTAAGACAAAGGAGTCGGCAACCTCCTTTGAGCAGCATATTGTGTAGAGAGAGACTCCGTTGGTTTGGCCATGTTGCCCGTATGCATAATTATAGATTAGCGAATATGGTTATGAACAGTGTGGCGAAAGGCCTCAGAAAGAGGGGGAGACCTAGGATACGGTGGGTAGACAATGTTAAACAGGACCTTGTTAGAATTGGTGTACAGTGGAGACAGATGCAGCAGATGTAGCTCAGGACAGATATGTTTGGAGAACTAAATGTCATAATCTTTCTGGTGGAAAATGTGCTTTGTGCAGTTTTTTTTCTTCTCAAATTGAAGTTCCATAATTCTAAAAGAGTCCAAATACTGTAGTTAAAGTAAGGCAATACAAATCAGAGAAGAATAAATTTATTGACTTTAATAAAAGAGTAGTCTGAAAATGAGTTTTATAAATATTTTTTACATTCAAGAGGATATTTTATCCACAAGCAACTGAACCACCAGAATTATAATAATAATCATTAATAATTTATAATGTGCTTGCACATTTAATTAGTGGCCTAGATTGGATCGCTTGTTTTTTTCTGATACTCCTTTCACGACGGTTTACTGTTGCTAGCTGATTTTTGCAGCAAAACATAAATTCCGTTACTGAAGCATTTGTTTGCCAAGAACACTCTGCTCTTATCTCAAGCTCGGCATTTCCTTCTCTGTCATTCGTGTATATTATATTATATAGTTCATGTTTGATATATTTTTGTATTTTTATGAGCAGAAGTTTTCTCCCCACTCAAGGTCGAACTGGCATTTTTTTTTTCAGAGACGCAGATGAAGCAGAAGGGCCCGGGCCGCGTTAAAATATTCAGTTTTTTTTTTATTTCAATTCTTATTCTTTTCAGAGTTTGTAAGTGAAGCTTAAAATAGATTTTCCCCAATTCTGTGGACTTTCTGTGAAATAAAAATTATTATTTTTAAAAAAATCCTGCTCCTATGAGGTCCTAGGGGCACGCGATACTAAGGGCCCGGGAAGCTACAGCGCTCAGCGTCCCTTACTACGCGTCTGTCCCTACCTCAATCCACGGCCAGACACTTGGCTCCATTCTCTACTTGGAACTCTGAAACGACGTAGAAATGATAATGGACACTCTTCCTTGCTGTTCGATCAAGAAGCTAATGGCCAAGATGGGGGTAACCGAATGAGTAGGAGGGGGGAGGAGTGTCTGAGGAATCTACATTGATTAAAAGGTTCAAGATAGGAAGTCTTTAGGTGGACAATCATTGCTGAAGATTGTCCCTTGCAAACGGAGGTGACAACAGGGGAGGTATTCATAAGGAATACTTGGTCCTCTTATGTGCAGCAAAATATTGTTAAGGTGCATTAATTGTCCATTGCTCCTTAAATTGATGAGAGTCCAATGATCGCATGCTTCCAAAGGGGTTGATCCATTGGGGAGTCTTACACCTTCTTAGGACAAAATTACCCCTTTTTCGAGTCAGCCGCCCATCAATTACTCTAAAATTCCTTTCCTCCTAGGCACTTATTGCATTATCCCTGCCTCTGCCATCGGACACTTCCAAAGTCAAATACAGGAGAGATGAGATTATTCGTTTCAACCTTTCTAGGATTATATATATTCTCATGTAAAACGATTTTATTCCCTGATCCTGTTTCACAAAGGATAAGGATAACCAACTCATTATGAAATAAACGAAGAAATCTTCACAATTTCGAACATTGTAATGATTATTATACATACTGCGAAACGTATGTTTATTCGTTTAACCATGCTATTTCTCTTCGGGTCTGTATGACCGAAGTGAATTTGAATATGTTAATAACTTTTTGTCTTTTCAGTTTTTTGGTGTGATTTTTTTTCACTTCTTTATTAGACCATTCTGTAACCATAAATTAATTGATTTTGTCACAGTGTCTTGTAATTTTTTTTAAATTCCTGATTGTATCAAATATCTTGTGTTCGGGTCTATATAACTCAAAAGTTTAGTGCGACGATAGAGTTCGCCTCCCCCCCCACACACACACACCCTTAATCGGAGCCTAGGTTGTTGACTCCATCTACTGTTTTCATAACTGGCACAATGAAGCCAATTAATCCCCATTATGCTCCGTAAATATCTGCAGTTCCATTAGCCTAGCAAACCTTGCTTACTTAATCATTGTGTCTCCAACAGATCAAAACAACAGCAGAGGTTAGGCAAAGGAGTCTGCAACCTCCTTTAAGCAGCATATTGTGCAGAGAGAGACTCCGCTGGTTTGGCCATGTTGCCCGTATGGATAATTATAGATTGGCGAATAAGGTTATGAACAGTGTGCCTAAGGCCTCAGAAGGAGGGGGAGACCTAGGATGCGGTGGGCAGACAATGTCAAACAGGACCTTGTTAGAATTGGTGTGCAGTTGCCGGATGCAGCAGATGTAGCTCAGGACAGATATGCTTGGAGAATTAAACTGCACGGTCTGGTTGGAACTCCGTAGCCCATGGCTGCTTGAGGATGATGATGATGGCTGTCGTATTTGCTCAGCAGCACGGAACCTTTTACCAGCAAGATAATGCCTGTCTCCACACAGCCCGCATTAGTCTGCAGTATCTACATGAGCAAAACGTTCAGGTACTACCATACACTTTCACCTATTGAACACGTCTGGGACATGATGGGCTGACAGCTTCAACAACACCCAAGAGGTGTGCCAATTACTGTCGCTGAAATGGAACAGTGACTTCATGCTATTTGTTGCCGTTCTATCCCTCAGGAGGACATTATAGAGCTATACGATAGCCTTCTCCACCGTGTTCGTGAATACATTGCTGTGCGGGGCGGTTCAACATCATACTAATTATACCACTTTACCGGGCAGGTAAAGGGGTAATTTTCCATATTTGTTTTTGATAATGTAATCAGGCGCACATCTCAGTGTATGCTAACAGCTGGCTGCATTTCAATAAAATGGCATTAATCCTTCCAGGTGTTGCAATATTTTTTTCCTGTAGTGTTTCATATAGTCTACTTTTAGTCTTTAGGTGTATATGCTTATTTCACCACACTCACTATAGACTCTGTAGGGGCATCTTCCTTTCTTCCAACTCTCTCTCTCTGTGTGTGAGCTTTTAACTCAGGGTACTTTTGCTAAATATATTGTCATGATGGCACTACTTGTTTGCTTTAAACACTGCTAAAATCAAGTCGGCAGGATTCACAATCCTACTAGCAGATTTTAACCAAGGCTTCTGCTGTTCCCAACACCAACACAAAGGAAAAACGGTTAAATTACAGGATGACGGTCCCAGCACCGTCTCCTGTAAGAGTCCAGAGGCAACTATCTCTTTCGAAATTCTTCCTTTGTTCGAAACTATCGCCAGTGCGGTCAAGTGACATATCTTGGTAGTTTAAGGTTTCCTCGATCCAATCACGTACGCCCACGTTCCAAGCTAATGACGACCTTCGTTGAAACGCCATTTTCAATCACCTTCTGCATTTTAAAGATCAACTCCAAGCTCGGGACTTTATTAAACACATGTGTTTTTTTCACCCGGCCCGGTCCGGAGTTGCTCTTCTTGTTGCTATGCAAGGCTCTACAGAAAAATGGCGCTCCTGCCTTGCGCATTTTAATTGCGTGATTTCAATTAAAGATATTTCAAATAAATTGAAATATCACGGTACAAATTAAAAAATTAAAAAAAAATACAAAATTTCAGTATATTGGATTTATAACGAGAATCTTTCAATCACCTTTTTGTCACTTTCCAGATTTAACACCTTTTAACGGTAAAAATTAAAACTAATGGAAGATTCCGAAAATCCATAACCCAGAACGAATTTTCCATTTATCTCAAAAGATTTCTCTTTTCTTACCATTGCAGGGGTAAAGGCCTCGAGTACCACACTCTACCTCTTTCAACTGAAAAAAATATTTTCATCCATTAAAACAAAAAAACAGTTGACTGTCTAAAAAAAAAAATGCAGACAGACGACAAAGTGAAAGCAATAGCCAGTTTTTTTTTTTTTTTCAGAAACGAACCGAAAATGAATCGCTTTCTGCTGGGATATCTTAATAACATTATCCATTTGAACTTAATAGCTCAGCGCAGTCTACAAATTACTTAGTATTTTATAAATCAGAGAGAGATTAATTCATATAAAGAGATTTATTTTTTAAGAAGGACCAAGCTATGATGAAGCTTAAGTTTATTATTTAGGTATATCCGCCTCATACTCTCCATAAACTCTTAAAATATACAGAAGCAGTGCCTATTTTCTTATTTACCTCATGTCGCACATTACAAGTAACTGTCATAAACTCTTAAAATAATTCAACCGAGAAACTTGCTCAAAAGTATAGCCATTCAAAATACCTGAATCATACCTCCATTTCACCAGTTTTGATCACTCTAGTTTTCCCTTCATTAATCAGCAAACCTACTCACTAATTCACCCCAACCTTTCCCCTTACCTTTTCGATAGAGATGACCAAGATATTTAAATTCTCCACAAATTTAAATCTCTAGTGAAGTTCTGCATAGGAGGAGAGTTTTGAAATTGGCTACGTATGTTCTTTAAAGTACACAAAGTCTGACTCTCTTGTGCAATCTGGCATTGCTCAGCATCCTATAGGATGGAAGGCATCCTTTCTAAGCCCGACACAAGTTGCCTCATTTCTCACTGCGAGCACAGACAAGGGGAAAATTTTCAACGGTTGCATGCTCGGGGCTCAAAATTGAAACGGTCTGGCTGGCTACCGATTGAATGAAAAAGATCCATTGAAATAAGAGGCTGCTCTTTTCGTAGACTTGTTTGCCTCTCTCCCCCTCAGAAGGACGAACTTCTCCTTTCAAGGCAATGCTTCCATTGATGATCTCCACTTGTAAAGGTTCCTTTTAAAGAGTTCCACTCTAACCGAAGCCAGTATAGTCAAGTTCTCTCACAGCTTCCTCCTGCCAGGCTTTTTAATCAGCTGTTGCCGTATCTGAGTAGATCTCCCTTGATTTAACTTTGCTGAGCAGGATCAGAGGGAATAAAAGTCTTCTACGAAGAAATAGTTTCCATCGCTACTTTATCAGACCTTACAGAAATGCAGGAAGTGCCTTTATGTGTGATGTACAATTCCGCTTGCCGGAAGAAGAAGTTGAGAAATCGAAAGATGTTGAATTGGAATGATCCTCTGCTCCAGGTAGGAAGAAACGCGTTCAATTGACTCTTCATTTTGTGATAGAAAGGCAAAATCGAATCACAGATCGGCTGATATACTTTTAGGAGGGAAACGGGCGAAATAAAATATTTTTTTTCCTAAAGAACAAAAATTTGTTTAGCAAAATTCCAATTGTTTGAAGAAAGATGTATTTCCTTTGGGTCTTATCTGCGAGGAGCAAAAATTCAACCCTTTTGCAGAATCATTTCTAAAAGTAATCTTGTTTCTTCGCAGACATAGAATTTATCTTTCGAATTCAAAAATATTGCGTTGATTGCTCACTGGTGATACTGAATCTACTACTTCACGTGACCACACGACAAAGCCTCTGATTTGCTACATCATCAATTTTAATTGCCAATTTTTATGAAGTTTGTATCGCTAACTTTAATTCCCTATATCACTAGTTTTAATTTTTTCCCCTGTAGCTAAATGTAGTTTCCTCGTTATATTTCATTTCTCTATAAGTTGCAAATAAATTTAATTTAAAAAGAAATGCGTCGAAACTCGTTCTTCGTGGCTTCGGATTTCGTATTCAAATCCTGAAAGTTGTTTCATAAAATCACCTCTGACCTGTTTCTTTCATCCTCGTAGTATCGAATTTCCTTTTGCCGATTATTGTTTCCTCCTGGAGCATCACTTTTGCTTGCGTCTTTGACACCACGGAAACTTTTCCACTTCTGCGAATTGAAATCGAAATCATCTCGCAGGGTTAATTGGCTGCACATGTGTTGCCAACACCTCTTAACATTCCCGTCGCACGCAGAAGACTTGGCGATCTGGCAAGCTGCCATGCTACGGCATGAATGAGCATTTGGATGACGAAGAGTTGCTTCGCTTACGATGTTTGGGTGCCAACTGGTCTGCCTTCATCATTGCCATTCTCGGGACGCATCGAAGAAGACCCTAAAAAAAGACGCCGGAATGACACACAGAGGTCACCTGGCCCTCGCCGGAGCCGGTTGCTAGGACCGCCGCTGAGCACAGCACGTGCAAACAACCACGTCGGAGAAATACAGGGTGTCTGCTGAAGATAATCATCTGAAGGAGATACAGCCACAGATCACGGGGTCGAAACAAAATCTCCCGGAGAATCATCGAAATACGACAAATCCACTCGGCCGTCGTGAGAATCTTTTTCAGTCTGCGATGAAGACATCTTTGCTCCTATTAATAACAGCAAACATTTCCATTTTTAATTCGATAGCCGGGGGCAGCGAGGAGGAGGGAGGAAATGTCCTTGGTTTCGATACTTGAGGGCGCCAGATATGTTGCAATTGTCGAGAAGTTTCGACCTGTTTCATATTAAATACTACAAGCTGCCTTAGCTAAATACTATCTTTATTCCACTATAGACTATATATATTACCATTAATGCTTATTATTAACTGTACATCTTGTTGGAATAAAATGTATTTCGATATAAATCTCGAATTGTGAGAGACTACACGTACGAATAAATTATTTTCGGCGCTGTGGGCAGATCAATGATAATGGGAGGGGTTCTGGACGGAAACATTCAGTCACAAATTTCACTCCAACATCTCCCTGCCCAAGATTTAACTAGAGGCATGCATTTAGTCATTTGTATTCATTTTACCTCTTTAAAAATGAAATCCCTTCTTACTTCCTGATTTCAGGATTTCAGTTTTCTGCCTAAATCAGTGCGCTCAGCTCCGTAAATTTCAACTTGTTTCACTACTTATTGTAGTGTCGTAACAATCTGATCAAAACTAACTTCTCCGTTTGAAAACTTCAACACTAAGGTATGGTAATCTACAATGTTTTTAATCATTTAACTATCAAAATTGAAATTTATGAATTTTGGGGATCTAGATAAATTAATTATTATTTTGTTTTTTTTGGAGGGGGGTGTATTTTTTTGCGGTGTTTGTGTGTGCTTTGTCCTTTTCTTCTTTTTTGTTTGATCATATTGACAAATAAAACATTCTCCTCTTTGCGTTGGATCATTTCTTTTAAAGAAATGGTTTCATCCTCCGTTCCTCGTGCATTTTATCATCTTTCAAAATGGAATAGCACTTGAAACTCCTCAGAAGCTAGACTCGCCTGCTGTGAGACAGCAGCCGAATTGCAAAATCGTTTCGGATCTCTCTTCTGCAAAGTCACTCCATGATGCAACAGTCCCATACACAGACCAGGTCAAATGAACCATAGCAATTGTATCGTTAGTTAGATTGCGTGAGGAGTTGATGAAGAAAAGAGACCTGAAAGATTGCTGTCTTGCCACCTCCTGCTGAGCAGAACAGCAACGAATGGTCCTCTAGAAATCAATTCTACGAATATATGGAAGAGCTGAACAAAGAGAGAATCCAGTGAGCCACTTCATAGAGTAGCATTAAGGAGCTCAATTTCAGTCGATTCTATTTTTATAATATCTTTCATATCTATTTAATAACCAACTCTTATCGTAGTCTGTGAAGGTCGCAATAAAAACATAGCCGCAGGTGGAACAGGTTGCCAAGGTCCTGTCATTCGCAGAAACAAATGGCCGACACGAGTCGTAGTAGGCAACTTCCTTCCTTGAAAACGTCATACGATTGCTCTCTCTTTCAATGCAGAAAAAGGAAGAGAGGAAGGAATACAGCGAGCGAGCTCTCTCTTTCTCTAGTTTATGTTTGTTTCCAATAATAGTCTTCTTTTTTTCCTCAGGAAAAGAATTCTCTTAGAAATTTGCTTTTCTTCGTAACAAATATCACTTTATACAACGTACTAAAAATATCATTACATTGAAAGAGGAAGGAAGAAAAATGCTCCTACAAATAAAAAAATACCCCCTCAAGCAGCTGCTTGCCACAGAGATCTGACAGGAACCTGTCAGTTTATATGCCATAGTAGAAGATCTGTGAGGGGAACCTCAGCAGAAAAACA
The DNA here is from genome assembly GCA_038380435.1 of Ryuthela nishihirai. Classification (NCBI taxonomy): domain Eukaryota; kingdom Metazoa; phylum Arthropoda; class Arachnida; order Araneae; family Heptathelidae; genus Ryuthela; species Ryuthela nishihirai. The sequence goes on along the minus strand of JAWZYU010000019.1, from coordinate 62,329,372 downwards.
ACACACACATCCATGTCTTACCCGGGGCTCGAACCCAGGTCCCTTAGACCTAACCCTCTGCCACGGCCTGTGGCCGAGTGGTTAGCACGCTTGGCTACTGATTAAACTCTAATCTGCGTGCTTGCTGTGTTCTGCGATTCGTGTCCCTGGAAATAAAGATCGCGATAGTTGCTCTGGTTCTTCTTCTGCTTTCCTCAGCTCATGACTAATGGGGTCTCCTTTGAGCTGTCTTGTCATTGGGGAGCCTTTTCATCGCAGGGCTCGTCAGATTTTTAGAGGGCTGCTGCTCAAATTGATTTGGCCTGTGTTTCAGGTAAGTGGGAACTCCTGAGATGGCCCCTTAGAGACTAATCAGCTGGTAGGTCGGATCTAGGTCAATTGTGCAGTGCAATGAGTTCCTTCCTCTAGTCTTGGTACGGGTATGAAAAATCAGTTCTACGAATATATGAAACACGAGCTTAATAATGTGTGTGAGTGAGCTTTCTTTCAGTCTTTATGGTAGGGGACAGGTACTCACTGTCTGTTCAGGTATAATGCGTGGGCAGTCCTGGGGTTCAGTCTGGCGTCCCTTGTTTGGGTACAGGTCACGGGCACTGAATCATCGTAAATTCAACGGCGATTTTTCAAACCAATTCGTTTGCTTGTTGGCAAAATTGTCCCACCATGATGTTCTTCTTTATATTAATCATTGTCTGTTTCTTCTCCCTTCCCAAAGTTCCAGGTCATCCAGTCATTTGGGAACAGTCTCCTTGCTTCATACAGAAAGGTTTCGAAGATCTTGCGAGTTCTCCAAAATTCATTAAGCCCACAATCTGGCGATTTGTTGAGACTGCACCTTTCAAAGAAAGGCAATCTTTTCGTGTGCAGAGAACACGACCTTTCAACCCGCCAGGGCAGAAGAAACAGACAGCTCTTCCGCTCGAATTGCAGTTAGACTCATGTCCTACAAATGGCTCCGAGGACAAGAACACAGATCGCTCTCAGTTTAAAATATACCATCGCCAGCAAAGATTATTTTAAAGAGTCTTCGTCCATGTAAAATCCATAGACCTGAGACATGAACACATTTGCGTATGCCTGCAGCGAGCATACTTGAGGCAATCAACAGTTCCACAGTCCAGCATTTTTTTTTTCTTGTCTGGCTGACAGGAATGGAGATGGCCCAGCTCAATAGGAGGTTGCGATCCTCGTGAGTTACCATTCTCCATTCCAATCTATCCTCTTCGATGCCACTCTAGAGACAGCTATATACCTCTTTGTGGGACTTTCGTTGACTCTCTGCTCCGTTTATCTTTCATATGGAAACATCATCTTCCGGACAGACCTCTATGATCTCCTCTGGCAGCTGCCATTTCTCTTTCTTGTCATGAGATACTTCAAAGGATACAGTCCTTTTTGGTGAAGTACTGATACCAACGGAAGGGTAGTGTCTTCAAGCAATCGCTTACTCATTCTTTACTCTCCCTATTGAACACCAATGTCAGTAAGTATTTTCACTCCGCAACACGCACTTTCACTACATTGAGTTTTCTATCTGCTCCTTTGTAAAATGATCCTGTAGATTACTGTGCCACTTCTATAACAGATTGTTCTATTCTTTCACATTTCCGTATTTTCGACACTTTCCTTATTCCCCCACACGATTCTTTTAACAGAATTCCGATTTCAGCAGATGTTACGAAAAGAAGCACAAAGACCAATTTTCTAATCTAGTGAAATATCTTTATTTCAGCTTCTTGAAGGGTGTGGAATTCGTCAGGAGAATAAATATGTTTCGCCGCCTGTGACCCTGGTTGCCAGCTTCTGGGGTACTCTTCTTCCACTTCGTAGAGAGCAACAATTTGTTATTTCACATAATTTTTCTTATCAACCAGTTTGTTTTCATTTTCTTTCCGATCTGCCATTGAAGCATTGAGCAGAAAGTATCCGTTAGTCTTCCCTTGAAGACTAACGGACATTTTCTACTCTTTACAGGACTTCCTGCCTTATGCTTTCACTTTGGCATTCCCGACAACTCAAGGTGCCCCAAAAAGGGTACATATATACGAGACTTCGCCCGCTTCTGCTCTCTCACACCGCTCAACCTTCCACTTTAAAATCTCTAATTGAGCTCCCCTCTGTCTCGAGATCTCTTCTTGCTTCTACCTCCTTTGTCCATCGGTTTCCAATGGGCGACTTGCCCTTAATAATTTTATGGTTTTCTCTTCCGTGACATCTCTGCGAAGTCCAAGCATGACCTGCTTCCTTGAAGTAGCTGCGCTTCTTCTAGCCATTCACCTTAATGTGTATCTCGGATTTCAGGAAGCGAATGCCAAGCTTTGCGCACTGAGTAAATTCCCTATCCAAACAAATACATTACATGATATTCAGAGAATTAATAAATTTAAAAACAACAGAAATAAACAATTTCTATAGTGGTTGGGACTTCACATCTTCCTTGATCCGGTGGATTCGGGTGGCTCCGTCGGTAGTCCGCCAGACTCGTAATCTGCAGCTTCCGGTTCGAGTCCCAGCTGGGTCAGTATTGAGATTTTTCTCTGAAAAACTCCCCGCCCTGCCCTCGGTCAATAGGGGGCACCAATGGACTTGGAAGGGCAGCCGTCCATCGGACAAGACGTTAAGCCATAGCACGTGTGCTGGAGAGTCGTACCCTGTACACGTTAAAGAACATGCTGGAGGGCCTTGACGGGAGACTATCATCTGTCTCCCAATAGGTGTTCCAGTGGGTCCTCTCCCCCAACCTTCTCTGAGCTTTCAGGGTCATCATTATCATCCTCAACCAGACCATGCAATTTAGTTCTCCAAGTATATCTGTCCTGAGCTACATCTGCTGCATCTAGCCACTGTACACCAATTCTAACAAGGTCCTGTTTGGCATTTTTCTGCCCACCGCATCCTAGGTCTCCCCCTCTTTCTGAGGCCTTTAGGCACACTGTTCATAATCTATGTTCGCACTGTTTATAACATATGTAACACTGTTCATAACCTAATGCGCCTATTTCTCCACACTCTCCATAGATTCTTAAAAGTCCCACCAGCAATCCCTATTCGTCTGTTAATCTCATGCCGCACATTACCAGTATCTGTTACACAGCTCTCAAGATAATTAAACTGAGACACCTGCTCAAGACTGCAACCATTCACATTAACTGAATCACAACTGCCTGACAAATTTCATCATTTTAGTTTTCTCTCTGTTTATAACCAAACCTACTCTACTACCAGTCTAATCAACAACTCGAATGAAAGAATTCATCTCATCAACATCATTTGCCAAAAGGCTTAAATCATCAGCATAATCTAAATCAGAAATTTTAATATCTCCAGACCATTTAAGGCCAAAATCTTTCCCTTGAAGTGAATTTTGCATAACATAATCAATAACCAAGCTAAAGAGAAAAGGAGACAAAATGCACCCTTGTCGAACACCAGAAGTAATGCTAAACCAATTGCTACAAGACTTACCAACTCTCACACACGACTCAGTGTTATTACAGAGAGTTTTCATTATGTTAACTAACTTGTCTGGTATACCATATGATATCACAATCAACCACAAATTATGACGATTAACAGAGTCGAAAGCCATTTTGAAATCAATAAAGCTAGTAACCAAAGGTTTCTGAAACTGCCTGAGTGAAACCAGGCCAATAATTCTCATGAATCTGCCTGAGTGAAAAATATCTGATCTCGAAAATACCCGACCACTTCTGAATCCACATTGTTCATCACGCAATTGACTGTCAACCAGATTCTTAATTCTATTAAGCACAATCATGGAAAACCTAGAATAGAGAGTAAGCTTTACCTAGAACAGAGAGTAAGCTGATACCCCTATAGTTGTAATAAGAACTGCGATCACCTTTTTTGAAAATAGGAATAACGATAGCTCTGGTAAAATCCTTAGGAACCATACCTTTGTCATAAAAGATATTCAAAATTTCAGTCATCCAAGTGGTAACCGAAACATTTCCAGCTCTAAGCATTTCAGTAGTAATTTCATCTACCCCTGGGGATTTATGAAGTTTAAGTTTAGAAATAGCCAAAATAACTTCAGATTGTGTTATAGGGCCTACATTAAAGCCAGCAATGCATCTATCACCATTGCAAACAATGGGAGTAGAACTAACCACATTGTTCAGAACATCACTGAAGTGCTCAGCCCAACTACCCATAACAGAATCCTTAAATTCTATGACCTTACCTTGTTTATCCTTCAATCCCTGTGTATCTCTTCGTTTTCTACCACACAAAACATTAATTATCTGGTACAGCTATCTGCTGTTGTGCTGTCTAACTGCTCCCTCAGATTTGTCAGCCAAGCCATCAAGCCAAAGATTCTTATCAGCAGCTAACTGATCCTTTACACGTTTATTAAACTCTCTGTAATGCTTATTATTAGGACTAGTAGAGTATTGATTTAGGACATTCTTGAGGTTCTTTCTTTCTGAAATAAGCTCAAGTGCTTTATCACTCAAATAATTCTGCCTGCTCTGCTCCTTTTTTTCTAAAAGAGTACTGTTAGTTTCCAAAAAATCCTGTTTAAAACGATCCCATTTTTCCACAACTTCAGTAGTAAGCAAACTATGACTGTCATAATGACTAAGTAATCAATTATGTAAATTTTGGCTATAACTGGGTCTTTCAGAGCTTCAGAATTAAAGGTAAATTTTTTTAACCTTAGCACAACACTTTTTAAGTTTAAGTTGCAAGACACTTTTAACAAGGTAATGGTCAGATCTATAATGGTAGGTAGTCACTGGAAGGAGAGCTATGCACCAATCCCCTGTGATGATGCATAGAAGCGGCCAGGCCTAGCACCTAATGTCCGACCCCGCCTTCTCGTGGTGCAGACCGTTAGTACCTTTCGAAAGTAATACTCTCTTGTGGAAGTGAACGAAAGGGGAGGGCTGCCAGATTAGTGTGACCTACTGATCTGGATAACTATGGCTACTTTTCTTTTTTTTCTACCCTGCTGAGGAGTGGTCAACCACACAGGGTCCTGGTGCTGACCATATAAACCCACTGGACTGGACAGAGCTTGATTATGGATCCTGATTTTGCTGCACTGGTGGGCTTCTATGGAGGGAAAATCTTCCGCTGTGTTTTCTGTTTGTGGGTTGACAGCCCCAAGTGAATAGATTCACAGGATATATTTATCAGCTGGTGGATAATCCTGAGCAGAGGTCATCACAGGCACCTGAACTCTTTGCTTCTATTGGCATCGTCAAATTCTACATTGGAGGAAGTCTTCCAGTGTAGATGGCTTCAGCCTTTAGTGGTGGGGGAACGGGTATTTGCCCCATGTCTGCGATTAGGGGACTGTTTGATATTGTCGGCATTCCCTCTCTCAATAAACATAGTTTCTTTAAACATCCTACTAACCATTTTCTCTCCATAGGTAGTTGGAATGTGAGGACTCTGCACAGAGAGTTTTCTCTTGATGTCCTCACACAAGAATTTCACCATTATAATTTAGATATTCTCGGCTTGCAAGAGACCAGATGGACAGATAAAGGTCAGATTCTTAAAAGTAATCTTATATTTCTCTTTTGGGGGAGGGACGACAATAAGCATCACCAAGGCGTGGGTCTGCTTCTCAGCAGACACGCTAGTGATGCTCTTCTACGATATGAGTGCATTAATGAAAGGTTTCTTACAGCAAAATTTCAGACAAGCGTTAAAGACCTGAATGTTATCTGCTTGTTATGCCCCCACTGAGGATGCCGATGAGGATGAGAAGGATAGGTTTTATGAACAACTTCAGGATATTTTGAATTCTGTCAAGAAAGGAGATATTACCCTTGTTCTTGGTGACTTCAATGCCAAAGTTGGTACTGACTCTGACCTTTGGGCAGGAGTAATAGGCCCTTTTGGTGTTGGTAGCATAGCAATGTGCAACGTATCCTACAGGTAAGTAAACTCAATGGTTTCAGAATAACTAACACATATTACAAACACCACGACACACATAAGTACACATGGGTTTCACCTGATGGGCTGCATAGGAATATGATTGATTATATATTAATTAACAGCAAATGGGCTAGTTCTGTTAGGAATACCAGGTCATATAGGGGAGCTGAAATTTGATCTGACCATTACTTAGTTAAAAGTGTCTTGCAACTTAAACTTAAAAAGTGTTGTGCTAGGGTTAAAAAATTTACTTTTAATACTGAAGCTCTGAAAGATCCAGTTATAGCCAAAGCTTACCATGATAGGTTACTTAGTCATTATGACAGTCATGGTATGCTTACTACTGAAGTTGAGAAAGAATGGGACCGTTTTAAACAGGCTTTTTCGGAAACTAAGAGTACTCTTTTAGGAAAAAAGGAGCAGAGGAAGCAGAATTATTTGAGTGATAAGGCACTTGAGCTTATTTTAAAAAGAAATAACTGCAGGAATGTCCTTAATCAATACCCTACTATTCCTAATAGAAAGCATTACAGAGAGCTTAATAAACGTGTAAGCGATCAGTTTAGCTGCTGATAAGAATCTTTGTCTTGATGGCTTGGCTGCCAAAGCCGAGGAAGCAGTTAGACAACACAACAGCAGAGAGCTGTACCAGATAGTTAATGTTTTGTGTGGTAGAAAACGGACAGGTATACAGGGATTGAAGGATAAGCAAGGTAAGGTTATAGAAGGTGAAGATTCTGTCATTGCTAGGTGGGCTGAGCATGTCAGTGATGTTCTAAACAATGTGGTTAGTTCTAGCCCCATTGATTGCAATGATGATAGATGCATTGGTGGCTTTAATATTGGCCCTATAACACAATCTGAAGTTATTTTGGCTATTTCTAAACTTAAACTTCATGAATCCCCAGGGGTAGATGAAATAACTACTGAAATGCTTTTAGCTGGGAATGTTTCGGTTACCACTTGGATGACTGAAATTCTGAATATCTTTTATGACAAAGGCATGGTTCCTAAGGATTTTACTAGAGCTATTATTATTCCTATTTTCAAAAAAGGTGATCGAAGTCCTTGTGATAACTATAGGGGTATCATCCTATTCTCTGTTCTAGGTAAAGTTCTTTCCATGATTGTGCTTAATAGAATTAAGAATTTGGTTGACAGTCAATTGCGTGAAGAACAATGTGGATTCAGAAGTGGTAGAGGATGTGTATATCAGATATTTTCACTTAGGCAGATTCTTGAGAAATGTTTAGAGTTTCAGAAACCTTTGGTTGCTAGCTTTGTTGATTTCTAAAAGACTTTCGGCTCTGTTGATCGTCACAATTTGTGGTTGATTGTGAGGTCATATAGTATACCAGACAAGTTAGTTAACATAATGAAAGCTCTTTATAATAACACTGAGTCGTGTGTGAGAGTTGGTAAGGCTTGTAGCAATTAGTTTAGCATTGCTTCTGGTGTTCGACAAGGGTGCATTTGTCTCCTTTTCTCTTTAGCTTGGTTATTGATTATGTTATGCAAAATTCACTTCAAAGGAAAGATTTTGGCCTTAAATGGGCTGGAGATACTAAAATTTCTGGTTACGATTATGCTGATGATTTAGCTCTTTTGGCAAATGATGTTGATGAGATGAACTCTTTCATTCGAGCTGTTGATGAAACTGGTAGTAGAGTAGGTTTGGTTATAAACAGAGAGAAAACTAAAGCGATGAAAATTGGTCAGGCAGGTTGTGATTCAGTTAATCTTAATGGTTGCAGTCTTGAGCAGGTGTCACAGTTTAATTATCTTGGGATCTATGTAACAGATAATGGTGATGTGCGGCATGAGATTAACAGACGAATAGGGATTGCTGCCGAGACTTTTAAGAATCTATGGAGATTGTGGAGAAATAGGCGTATACACCTAAAGACTAAAATTAGACTGTTAAATAGTTTGGTTCTTTCTAGGGTTAGTTATGGTAGTGACACGTGGACACTTTTTAAAAAAGATAACAGGAAACTAGTTGCTTTTGATTCCAGATGCTTACGCAGTATCTTGGCCATTAGGTGGTTCAAGTTTGTAACTAATGATGAGGTTAGGCAAAGGAGTTTGCAACCTCCTTTAAGCAGCATATTGTGCAGAGAGAGACTCCGTTGGTTTGGCCATGTTGCCCGTATGGATAATTATAGATTGGCGAATAGGGTCATGAACAGTGTGCCTAAAGGCCTCAGAAAGAAGGGGAGACCTAGGATGCGGTGGGCAGACAATATCAAACAGGACCTTGTTAGAATTGGTGTGCAGTGGCCAGATGCAGTAGATGTAGCCCAGGATAGACTTGCTTGGAGAACTAAATTGCACGGTCTGGTTGGACCTCCGTAGCCCATGGCTGCTTGAGGATGATGATGATGGTCAGATCCAATGTCAGGTCCCTTGTATGACCTGGTATTCTTAACAGAACTAGCCCATTTGCTGTTAATTAATATATAATCAATCATATTCAACATATAATTTTTGTAGAGTTTTTTATCAACATATAATTTTTGGGGAGAGGGGGGGTGTTCCTTTTTTCAAATTTATAAGTGACAACAATTATTTTGAATAACTTCAAACCGTTAATGTTAAGTCTATGGAGATTTTGAGAAATTCATACCCGCTCACCCCAATTATGGTTGACCACAACGAGTTCGCACGTAGCCTGTATTCTTACTCTGGGTGAAGAGAACGTTCATGCAAAGTTTGGTGTCTCTAGCTCTTCTGGGAGGTTAATGCATAAGCGGACAGACAAACAAGCAAATTTTCTTCTTTATATATTAGACGAAACGTTAAACAACTGGTTTTGTTAATCCTCTTGAAATAATAATAATGCCTCTATATTCACTGATAATGAGTCCATTAATTCATGAACTGAACTATGAATATTGGCAAACGATGCGACCGATGAAAAACCCGCGCTAAAATTGAGACTTCCGGTGCTGATTTAGTTCTCCTTGAAGTTTTGTTTCCTGACGACGTCGCCAGAAGAGCCGTCGGCTGAAGTGTTGGACCGCCAAGTGAGTCTCTCAACGAAGCAGACGTGTGGCGACGTCAGGGTTAAATGAGTCCGGAACAGGTCAATGGGAACTATTAGCTGGTAAGTGTATCGGTATAATGAAGTGGGCAGCCGTCGTCTGCAGAAAGGACGACGTCCCAGACGGCAACCCTTCACCCAACAAGGGCGAATTCCCTGGCTCTGCAAGCATCGCCCGCTCGGCTTGCTTCCGATACCTGGAAACTCTTCAACTGCTCCTCAAGATGAAGGCAATATATAAAGGAGAAATTTTCGGAAAAGTCGTTTCGAAAAAAAAACACTCTAAATTTTTGCGTGAGAGAGTGAAAATGAATGACTCATTTTCCGTGGAACTCAAATCTCCAATGGCAGTTCTATCTCAACTACAGAAGTATAACTTGCAAGAAAAAAGATCATCCGCATTTTGACTCTGAACTCTGAATTCGGTGATGTTCGGAATTTAATATTCGCAATAAAAAGTGCAACTACTTAAAGGATTCGGTATTTCTTAAAATGATCTTTTTAAGCTTTACTTACTCAGTGATACGAGTCATTCCAAGAAATGCGAATCCCGTAAGGCAGAGGATGTCGGCAACTCAAATTCAGGGATATTGAATTTTATCTTTTGAGGTTTATGACCTAGTGAATAGCCAAAAAATGATGTTTAACTTTAAAAAAAATAAATCGTCTTACAAGAAAACCCATCTAGGTGCTGCTGATCAAATTCTGAAAGATCGCTAATGATGATGAAACAAACGGTTGCGGGATTTTAATTGGGCCAAGATAAAATCCCGCAACAGCTTGTTTCCTTTCTACCTTCTGGGGGTGTACCGACCCTCGTGGATCAAGGTAGTTGTTGTCACGGTAGAGCCATTGTGGCTCGACCGTTTCGCTCCCATTTTCGGGAGCTACTATTCTGCAATGAGTTTCAAACTACGGGATATCCTGAAGCTTGTTTAAAGGACGTTTACCCCGAAAATGTTTAATGTTTAATGAATAAAAATGACGAGGAGGAGGAGAGAAAAAAATGTCAAAAGTATCAAACACTTATGAAGTAAATGCACTGAACAAGCTCTTTTCTCAGCTCACATCGGAATCGCTTTGACTCTGAACAGCTGTCTGAAAAATACAAATCAACAGGTGAAAGTAGTAATCTCGTCTGAAATGCGCACAGAATAATCATTAATCTTCAGTAAAATGCGCCAACGAACTAACTGCAAAGCGTTGCGTCATTCTAGATCGTTAATGGAAGATAATCGACGTGTTTTTCTCATTTCAAAGGCTTAGAGCTATTTCAGGGTAAGCAATAATGAAACCTCATTAAGAACAATGTCTTTAGAAGTCATCGCAGTGTCTCACTAAGTTGCGCTCTTTTCCTTTTTTAAGGGATGAGAAAAACGGAGAAAATTATTCTGTTGTATCGGGTGATCATCTAGTGACCACGATGAATTGTCCCTATCTGGATTCCGTTCTAAAACTGCGTCTTTTTAAATTTGCGGCTTCCGCTTTTGCAGTAACAGCGAAGAGAAGGGAAATGTCTCGTGGTGGTGTGTGTCGTCGTTGTCCAGGCAACGCATCCGGCAACACAGCGCAACATCCATCAGACAGCCACGAGACAGAAAAGGTGACTACGGAGTCCCATGTGGGAATGGTGTGGGAGGTTACGAAGACGCACGAAAACAGATTGTGAAGAGATGAGTGGCAAATGTTTGATCCAAGATACCCTCCTTTAGCGAAAGCATCTCTCTTAGAGGAATCGCCTTCGGTGGGAAGTTCTCTTAAAGATGCACCTTAAGACCAAAGGTGCTTTCCTTCAGACCAAAGGTGCTTTCCCCCCCTCCCCTCCCCTTTTTATTTACCTTTTTTTTAGATCCGGGCCTGCATCCAACCGTTTGCTTCGTTGTTCTCGTAAAAACGCCATCACACGTTTTGGTAACTTCAAGCATTTGTTAACTTAATCATGGAAGTGGATGTATTGGAGACTTCAATGTGAACAGCGACGAAATGCATCAGAAGTTGGCATCGTTATGTGGAAATTCAATAAGCGTCCATCCTCACAGACCTTTTACTATGGCGTATAAACTGACAGGCTCCTGTCAGACCTCTGCGACAAACAGCTGCTTGAGGGAATATTTATTTTTTTATTACAGTGAATGAGATTTCGGAATTGAATAAGAAAAGAAAAGACGTATTACACTTCCTTTCATGTGTAATGCATTCTTTTCTTCTTTGGCAGATGATGACCAACCGATGTGCGAGTTTTGTGACACCATTTTATCTATTTGGCATATTTTAATCGATTCATCATTTACGTCCGAGCCCCTTACACTCGAACATCTCTTGTCTGATCTGTCCTTTTTATCTCCTGTTTTTGACTTTTTAAATTACACTCGATATTTGAATACGATCTGATTTTATTTGAATTGTTTTATTGTTGTTTGAATCGATTTCTTGTTTTTATAGAGGGGGGAGCCATTCTCGTTTTCTTACAATGTTATTGCCATTAATATTCCTCTTGCCTTTAACTTTGATTGTGGATCGTTTCACTTTTATATTTTTGCTTTCATCTCGTTTGGCGCGTAATGGTCCTCATGCCCGATATCTTATAAAACCCAAAGCAACCAATTGAGTTAGAATTAATAGTATTTATTCTAAAATAAATATATGAATCTTCGTTATCCAGAAACTTTCACTAGAAAAATATTGGCATAAAGCCACCTTTATTTCCCATTAAGTGTATTTCGATTAGTGATCTTACCAACCTCTTAGAAAAGTAGTTTCTGGAATGCAGAATGCATGGAATATTTTTAAAGCGCCACAATATTAACAGTTCTGTAAGTCAATCTGGAAGAGAGTCTTGTGGTTATTTAATTAATTGCCACGGTTAAAAAACAAGCAGCTGAAGAAAACTCACTGGAGAGTAGTCAGGAGCAGATGCGATCCTCAGGACACTCACTGAAGAGTAGTCAGGAGCAGATGCGATCCTCAGGACACCCACTGGAGAGAAGCCAGGAGCAGATGCGATTCTCAGGACACTCACTGAAGAGTAGTCAGGAGCAGATGCGATCCTCAGGACACTCACTGAAGAGTAGTCAGGAGCAGATGCGATCCTCAGGACACCCACTGGAGAGAAGCCAGGAGCAGATGCGATTCTCAGGACACTCACTGAAGAGTAGTCAGGAGCAGATGCGATTCTCAGGACAAGACCATACAAAGTCATTTTAATGCAGGCAAGTTCCTAAAGGTAACGGAGTACAATAAAATAGAGATATTTCATGCAGATGAATTTGAATAATACGTGGAAAATTAAAATGTTTCTCACTTCAACCACAGAAAATAAAAATTCCAAATACACGTTGTTGTTTTAATTTTTTTATTGAGTCCGTTGATTTGATTTCATTATTCAGCTGGTTTTATTCTTTCAGCTTTCAGAAATCGAATTACCAATTTCATTGTTAGCGTGCTTGGCTACTGATCAAAGGGACCTGGGTTCGAGTTCCGGATAACGCATGGATGTTTGTGTTGTCTTTCTGCTGAGATCTCACCTTTCTCACAGATCTTCTCTTTGGCTTATTATACTGACAGGCTCCTGTCAGATCTCTGCGGCAGCAGCTGCTTGAGGGGAGATTTATTTATTTCATTTTTATTAGTATTCTATCATCAAAAAAATTGCTTTGTCATTAACAGACTTTATAATTAGTCTTCTCAATACTGTTATTTGCTTCACGCAAATTTAGTGGATTGAAAAAGTCTTCTTTATCGAATGAACTTAAGAATTGTGATTTACACTTGATGAGCTAGTATCCCTCAATTGAAGTTCTATTCTGGTATGGGCAGAATGAAAGGTGATGATTCGTTGAAGACCTTTTTCTCGAATCATCACTTAGGGGGGGCTAACGTACGCATCAGTTACTGGAGGATTGGCGGGATAATTTTGGGAGGCCCTGCGCAAATCGGATTCTGGGGGCACTGCAAGGGTTTTGAGTTTCGTATCCACGTCTGACCCCTACACGAAACCTACTTCTGCATATTAGTAGCTGCAAATATATTATGTGTACTATAACGACGATGAGTGACAGAGCAAGCACAATTTGGGGCCCCTCTTTTTGGGAGACCCTATGCGTACTCCACCAAGCCGGTTCGGCACGCTTGAGAATGGCTTCAACGAAGTATTGTCTTCGTAAGCGATGGTCAGGTCGGATGATCTCTGTCCTTGATGTCTCAAAGACGGGCTTCGTCAGGAACAGAGTCAACAGTACAGAAGGTCAGTCTGCATCGATCAGAATAACAAAATGCACGTCTAAGCCCCCCCCTCCACCTCTCCCAACACCTCACCTGAGATAGGTCATGGCTGAGAGCAACTCGAGGCTGATTCTCGAAAGTCACCAACTCATTCATGAACGATTCCAGTTCTTGCTCTTTCGCAGAACGACAGCCAATCACGCTGTAGCAACAGGTCATTGACGTTTTTTTTTTCCTTCTCTCCACGTGACGAGTTCTCTGAAAAGTTCGCAGGAAGGAATTCTGACATTGCGTTTATATCTCTTGTATCGAGGGAACTCTCTTTCCAGGCTCTGTCTGCATAAGGCGAAGCTTTATTGCTTGTTTCGACACATTGTTTAAAGCCTATGCTTTAAGTGACCTTTTAGCTATAAAATTTATAATTTTACGTTTAAATTGTTGGGAGGGGGGGGAGTACGGGAACACATTAACAAGTGCTCGATTGCCTACTCATTAACGAATACTGACATGTTTTGCGCTTTCATTATTTCTGCTGTTGATCTAGTGATATTAAACATCATTGAATAAAAAAAAAATACCTAAGAATTAAATTTAGTAGATCTTTGGAAGATCGTTTTAGCAGCCAAGATTTCTCGACGGTGGTTTAAATGCCTGATGACGACGCATCGAGTGTTCTTCGCATCGCCTTTTGTTTGAATCTCCACAAACATTCGATGATTTCCTTCGAGAAAGCTTATGATGACTACGACTGCCACTTTTACAGGATTTGCCTCATTAACCGCTTCCTAATGCCCAAAGAATTAATGTCCAATAATTCATGCACTGAAATAAGAATTCTTGCACTGAAATAAGAATTCTTGCACTGAAAAAGAATTCATGCACTGAAATATTTTGTAATATCTTTGTTAGGGCAGGATCTTTGGAAAGTTAAAGGTGTGTGTGTGTGTGGGGGGGGGGGGGGGGGTGCAAGTGACAGATTTGAACCGGAATGGGTCGGAATACCATTCCAGTATTTTTTAATCAGAAATTATTCTCACTGAATGTACATTTTTTTTCTCTTCCGTTTTAGTAGTCTGTTATTAAAATCTCCCCCCCCCCCCTCACTTACCCTCTAGATCCGGATCTGATTCTTCCCAGAAGAAAGTGAAACAAAATGCAGCCAATTATCCTTTGGGTTGATTTATGAATTTTATCACATCTATACTTTGTTTCACCTAAGCTAGCAAATAATTTAAATGAAAAAGTTGTCATTTATTGACTTAATCGCTACTCCCTTTGAATATTCACATGAGAAATGTAATGTGGTTCCTGAAATAAAGTTAGTAATGAAACTTTGTCTATCCTTTCACAAATCGTTCAATTCACTTAGTTTCTGAAACTAGGCATTGAATGCCCTCTTTAGAAAAGTCTGATCATATTGGTGACCAAGAGAATTGTGAACTTCAATATGAAATAAAGGCAGCGTATTTTGGTTGGGAAAAAAATCCATCGGTCAGAAAAGTGCATCTATTTATTTTAGCTTAAGACATGTGCTTCTACTCTTAACTTGTAAGTTTATTTTTAATATATACTTGTGCTCAAAATTAAAGGACAATGAACAAACGTATAAATAAATAAATAAATACCCCCTCAAGCAGCTGCTTGCTACAGAGGTCTGACAGGAGCCTGTCAGTTTATATGCCACAATAGAAGGTCTGAGAGGATGGCAGGACCTCAGCAGAAAAACGGCACATACATCCATGCCTTACCCGGGGCTCGAACCCAGGTCCCTTAGATCGATAGCCAAGCGCGCTAACCATTCGACCACGGGACTACACAATTCAAAATGATTTTCATCCATTGGCATACCCAAGGGATGGGAGTCACCCCCCCCCCCCAACTGGAAAGTTTTGGGGGCGCCACTGTTTTCAGTAAAAATAATTAAATATCGTATGGGAAGGTATTTATGAAATGGATGAGTGAGAAAATGAGTAAATCGTGTAATATGCACGAGTCTGCATATGAGAGCACGATTTCCCATAATAGAGGTTCTGGAATTATCGGACAGGAAATATTAAAAATGCATATGATCACCTGTGACAGCCAAACAACTCATTCAATTCATTCCCAAACTGGACGAGGCTGTTGATGAATTTTGAGGTAATAAATCTTACTCCTCCACAAGATCAGATCTGAGCTCACATAGGATCTGGGAGTTAGTTGGGGTCTTGCAATTCGACTCCTCAGAGAGTTTTACACACGTTGAAATGGATTCAGGCTCAGAAATCTGACTGACCACTTCATCCTGTGTTTTCAAGGAAATCATCGACCACATGTGCCCTACGGGGACAGCGTGTTATATTAAATCAGGGCTGAGAGCATTCGTAAAGAGCTTTATGTAGGCCCCAAGAATCTCATCTTTGTATCAGTGAACAATCAGTGTCTCCCTGAAGAAATGTGAAGCGCCTTGAAATCGTGATGTTAGCCTAGATCATCATACAACCGTAGACAAAATGGTTCCTTTCTCTGATGTTACAACGGTTGTGGTGAGTTTCTTGTTCGCCTTCAGTTGAACACATATCGAGAATCTATGTCCAAACTGAACATGAAATCATCTGTAAAGAGTCCATTTGGCCACTAGCCTGGTCTCTAAAGGTGATGTCTGTACAACGTTAAACGAACTCTTATGTTGGTGACACAAACCATTGATCTTCGTACATACAGATCTCGTTCATGCTGTACAAGTCTGCCTTAAAACTTCCCATCTCTGTTGACCTCTGACATCTCTCGAGACAGTTGCCTACCTATTCCTTGCTATTGAAAACTGGTCGTCCTAAGCATTTGTGACTCCTGGTTTATGACTAACTTTTCCTGTTTCTTGAAATTGTCTCCAATGCTTTGAGAAAACATTTGTGATACATTTAAGACATCGGAATACGTTGGTCTCGTCTGGGATTGACCCTCTTCCATCCGCCACTCTCCGTATCCTCTCCACTCTCTCCTACACAATCTTCAACACTTCGTCTTTGCGTTGAAGGGAAATGAAATTGCTACTCACGCTGGCTGAAACGGAAATGAATGACGATCACAACCACGTGCTTTGTTTATAGCAAACCTTCTCGTGGTCGCGTCAGCTAAATGTGTTTGCATTCTCTTTTTCTGAATTGCGCATGTACACAGTATTTCATGCTATTCGGTCTTTGAATTTTAATATTATCCTTAAATCTAGAGCACCAGAGTATACAGAGTGTCCCGTTAAGGGCGGATAATCTCCCCACAAATTGATCTGCATACCAAATATTCGGAGGTGATTTTGCTTCTGAGGGTTACGTACAGAGAAAAATGATCGGGCGCCAGCTGTTAGCTCAATGGATAAGTCGCCAGATCCGATGTTCCCCACTGTGCTTCTGCTGAGACTCTCACCTTTAACCCCGTCTGTGCCTCGGTGGGAAAGAGGTTGAAACGAATGAGCTTGAAAACAGAGCGGTTGCGAAGTTTAATCCACTGTCTCGTTTTCAGGAGAATCATATCCTGTGCACATTGAGGAACACATTTGAGAGTCTTAACAAAAACCTTAGCGGAAAGGGATCCGAAAGGATAGCAATTAGAAGACAGCTATCCAGTGGAGCCCCTTACCTAGGATCTTTGTGACCTGACCATTTAGCCCGTTAAACAAATTCTGAACCGAGGTTAAACAGCACACCCTAAAGAATAACTACCCTTCAAGCGGCTAATAAGAAACTTTCATTATAATGTGCCATACGTAAGAAGTGTGAAGCTGCGACACCTTAGCAGAAAGACAAGAGGAGAAAAGAAACATCGATGTCTTTATCTTGGGCTGGAACTCAGTTTTATTTCATCTGCAGCCAAGCACACTCACACCACATTGCTTGGCAAAATTATGAACACTGCACGCGAAGTACCGTGAAACATGCCAATGGATGCAAAATTTCTTACTGACGTTAGTATTCTACATCACTACGAAGTTGTTTACAGTTATTCTATCTCTGAGCGGCATTTGTTTTGCCCGCAGTGGGCTAAATGGCCAAGTCACAAGTACCCGAGGGCTCAGTGAAGGTTGAAATTTCCTCTGACGTCATCAAAGGGAACCCACTGGACAGCTGTTATGAAACAAATGGCAGTCTCCCTCTAGACCATGCATCCAGCGTTTCTTTTAACATACAAAGGATATGGTAATGCCGCCATTCAACAGACGGCGGCATTTCCAATCCCATCGGTGCTACCTTCTGACCGAGGCAGGGTGGGGAGTTTTGCGGAGATAAATCTCAATGCTCTCCCTTGGGGGAATTGAACCTGGGAACAGCAGATTACGAGTCTGGCATGCTACCAATTGAGTCACCTCCGCCACTACCGCTACGAGCTCCTATAAAAGCCATTAAAGGCGTGGTGGAGAACAAAGTCATGTTTTGCACTGGTAAAAAGGCTGATTTGGCTGACTTCGAAATGGGGGCTCATCATTCGAGAGCGACAGGCAGGAGCATCCGTAACAGAGGTGATGGAACTCAGCGGAAAATCACGGGGTTCAATATCCCAAGCGTGTGGAGAATGGCTACGGTCTCAAAAAATCTCTGCCAATCTTGGCAAATGCGAGAGGGAAAATGCTCTGGCAGACAGGGACATACTTTTGGCGGAAAATGGCCTCTTGGGAATATGGAGCTGTTACA
Source organism: Ryuthela nishihirai (assembly GCA_038380435.1). Lineage (NCBI taxonomy): Eukaryota > Metazoa > Arthropoda > Arachnida > Araneae > Heptathelidae > Ryuthela > Ryuthela nishihirai. The sequence continues at coordinate 62,311,528 of JAWZYU010000019.1, read as the reverse complement.
GTTCATCAGCTGCGAGAGATGACCGATGGCAAGATTTCAAAACCCATTTCAAAGAGAACTATGCACAAGGAATTTAAAACTTTGAAATTTCCGAACTGTACCATGATACGAAAATGTTTCAATTCCGAAAACAACAGGATTCAGCAAACGTATCGTATGGTCAGACAAATCACATTATACACTGTTTTCAACAGATGGTAACTAGAGTGAGGCAACAACTCCAAGAAGCAATGGACCCATTAGGTGTAACTTCTCTTCAAAATGATGGAGGATGGTATGGGGAGCAATTGCTTGACACGGATTGGGTCCTCTCGTTTTTATGCAGGGTGGCATCACTTCCCGGAAGTATAGAAGCATCTTGGACCATCAGGCGGCATCACTTCCCGGAAGTATAAAAACATCTTGGACGATCAGGTGGCATCACATCCCGGAACTATAGAAGCACCTTGGACAATCGGGTGGATCACTTCCTGGAAGTATAAAAGCATCTTGGACGATCAGATGGCATCACTTCCCGGAAGTATAAAAGCATCTTGGACGATCAGTTGCTGCCAGTGGTGCATTATTTTTACCCCAACAGATATAGTAAATTGCAAGATGATAATGCATCGATTTATCGCTTTCGAATCATCGAAGGAGTGGTTTGTAACCCTTCCGCTACATTTCGAAACTCTATACGTGGAAAGCATGCTGTCCGAACTGTTATCTCTACTGGCGGAGTCCAGACGAATGATTATGTAGGTGTTTTTAATAATTTGGCGACTAGTTCTATGGACTACTAGTTCCCTTCAGTAAACTGATTTACATACCATCAATTTTATTAATTTGTCTGTCGTAAATTCTTCAACCTATATTTTTATCCCGTACCTTGTTGCTGTTTCAAATAGAGAATTATATCAAATTTAATTCTCATTGAAAACTTCTTGCATTTTTGTTTTCATTTATATTGTGCTTTGCACCTTTTCTGTGCTTAATCGTTGTGATCAAATTTGCGCAGAACGTAAAGTGAAGAACATCAATCCTTTTCGTTTTCTGTCGAACAGTTTGTGATTTTTCTGTAAATCAGTCTTAAGGCAAGTCTTATAATTGTCTTCTGCCGAAGCCATCATTAGTCTTCACTGCTCGAGATGAACAAAGAGCTCTTGACGAAAGAGAAACTTTTCTTTTGAAGTTGGAAACTATTGCACGAAAAGTGAAATCTCTGATCGCACAAATGTTCAAAGCAAACGATCCAGCAAAAACAGGAAGAAAATCCTCTGAACATAAAATCCAAAATAGATTTAATTTCATAGAGATGTGATTCAGAAATGTAGATTTCTGCCTTTCCATGTATATCCCCCCCCCCCCTCCGTCTCCTTTCTTTATCTGTTTACGAAGTAATATCATCCCTCCAATCAGTCTTCTTTCGCTGATGATGCTTTGCACCGTTGCGCAATCAGTCATCTTTTGCAGTGACCATCTGCATCGTGCTGCAATTAGTCGCCTTGTGCTCTGATCACGTGTCCCGCGCGGAATCTTTCTTCTTTGACTATGACGCCTGAGATCATGCAGAGAAGAAACTTGTTAGACTTTCAGACATCCCTTCTTACTGAAAGTTTTATTTGGATTAAAATTGCATCGCATTCAAGAGGAACAAAGGGCACTGCCATACAGGAAGCGTTTGAGGGTTTTAGCGTTTCACATCTTAAAATAAAATCATTTGCAGCAATAGAGGTGGTCGCATACACTTCCGTTTGCAGTTATGATCCCTCCCACCCTCCCTCCGTTATTCGAAATGACTTCAGGATGACAGAAATGTTAAATGTTAAATCGCTTCCTTTGTGACTGCCCCCAAGTCGTAATATTTCAGGTTGGAGCCTTAATTTACCAACTGTTAAGGGATAGGAAGATAATCCTGGCACAAATGAAAAAAAAAAAACGTTCGCTGACACAAATCGACCGATACGATTTGTTTGTGGATTAGTTTTTGCAATGTGACTTTTCAATGAAGGCCATACTGTAGCCTCGGGGTTCCTCGTAACCTTAGCTTCTGCAACAGTTAAATAGGGCGCGAGTCATCGATCGATCTGCACGAGGTGAACGTCGATGATGCGTCTGCTTTCTTCGTACTTCCGGTTCATAAAACCAGCTTTTTGGAGCGATGGATGCCCGTTACGAACAACGTCACTTGGCAGTTCTTCGAAAAATCCCGTCGCCTCCTCCTCCTACCATCTGGTTCTCTTCCTTTTGAATTAGGGTTTGCCACCGTTGCGTTATCTTCCCGACGTCATTGTGACGTCGGACTTAGCCCACTTCTCCCTCCGAGTTACGTCACATTTCACCTCGGGATGGTGTCCTCCACCGCTGATGATGCTGTGGTCGCGCACAGCTCAAAAGCCACAGCCAAGGGACACCCTCCAGATTCGAGGGTTTCTTTCGCTATTGCACTTCACGAGATTAATGAGTCGCCCTTCAGATCGAGTCGCTTGAGAGAAAAGCATCACCAAATGTCTACTCAATTGAGTGCATTAATAATTAGGAGAAATCAATTGAAAGAGAAGCTTCCTTATATAAGGTTGGGATATGCTGGGAAACTGTTCTTCTAGAAACATATTGCTAACAGTTGAAAAGTAACTTTTCACCATAGCTAATATGATTGATTATATATTAATTAATAGCAAATGGGCTAGTTCTGTTAGGAATACCAGGTCATATAAAAACACCCCCTCAAGCAGCTGCTTGCCACAGAGGTCTGACAGGAGCCTGTCAGTTTATATTCCATGGCAGAATATCTGTGAGGATGGCAGGACCTCAGCAGAGGAGTTGAAATTGGATCTGCCCATTATCTAATTAAAAGTATCTTGCAACTTAAACTTAAGAAATGTTGTTTTTTTTCCATGTTTATATTCCATGGCAGAATATCTGTGAGGATGGCAGGACCTCAGCAGAGGAGTTGAAATTGGATCTGCCCATTATCTAATTAAAAGTATCTTGCAACTTAAACTTAAGAAATGTTGTGCCAAGGTTAAAAATTTTTACCTTTAATTCTGAAGCACTGAAAGACCAAGTTATAGCTAAAGCTTACCATAAAAAGTTATTTAGTCATTATGACAGTTGTGGTTTGTTTACTACTGAAGTTGAGAAAGAATGGGACCGTTTTAAACAGGCTTTTTCGGAAACTAAGAGTACTCTTTTAGGAAAAAAGGAGCAGAGGAAGCAGAATTATTTGAGTGATAAGGCACTTGAGCTTATTTTAAAAAGAAATAACTGCAGGAATGTCCTTAATCAATACCCTACTATTCCTAATAGAAAGCATTACAGAGAGCTTAATAAACGTGTAAGCGATCAGTTTAGCTGCTGATAAGAATCTTTGGCTTGATGGCTTGGCTGCCAAAGCCGAGGAAGCAGTTAGACAACACAACAGCAGAGAGCTGTACCAGATAGTTAATGTTTTGTGTGGTAGGAAACGGACAGGTATACAGGGATTGAAGGATAAACAAGGTAAGGTTGTAGAAGGTGAGGATTCTGTCATGGCTAGGTGGGCTGAGCATTTCAGTGATGTTCTAAACAATGTGGTTAGTTCTACTCCCATTGATTGCAATGATGATATATGCATTGGTGGCTTTAATGTTGGCCCTATAACACAATCTGAAGTTATTTTGGCTATTTCTAAACTTAAACTTCATGAATCCCCAGGGGTAGATGAAATAACTACTGAAATGCTTTTAGCTGGGAATGTTTCGGTTACCACTTGGATGACTGAAATTCTGAATATCTTTTATGATAAAGGCATGGTTCCTAAGGATTTTACCAGAGCTATTGTTATCCCTATTTTCAAAAAAGGTGATCGCAGTTCTTGTGATAACTATAGGGGTATCAGCCTACTCTCTGTTCCAGGCAAAGTTCTTTCCATGATTGTGCTTAATAGAATTAAGAATCTGGTTGACAGTCAATTGCGTGATGAACAATGTGGATTCAGAAGTGGTAGGGGATGTGTGGATCAGATATTTTCACTTAGGCAGATTCTTGAGAAATGTTTAGAGTTTCAGAAACCTTTGGTTGCTAGCTTTGTTGATTTCAAAAAGGCTTTCGACTCTGTTGATCGTCATAATTTGTGGTTGATTGTGAGATCATATGGTATGCCAGACAAGTTAGTTAACATAATGAAAACTCTGTAATAACACTGAGTCGTGTGTGAGAGTTGGTAAGGCTTGTAGCAATTGTTTTAGCATTGCTTCTGGTGTTCCAAAATGCACCTTTGTCGAACGACAAAGGTGCATTTTGTCTTCTTTTCTCTTTAGTTTGGTTGATTATGTAATGCGAAATTCTATAATATAATAATTTTAGTTTGGTTGATTATGTAATTCCAAATCTTTCCCTTGCAGTGGCAAGGGAAAGATTTGGCCTTAAATGGTCTGGAGATACGAAACTTTCTGATTTAGATTATGCTGATGATTTAGCCCTTTTGGCAAATGATGTTGATGAGATGAACTCTTTCATTCGAGCTGTTGATGAAACTGGTAGAGTAGGTTCGTTATAAACGGAGAGAAAACTAAAGTGATGAAAATTGGTCAGGCAGGCTGTGATTCAGTTAATCTGAATGGTTGCAGTCTTGAGCAGGTGTCACAGTTTAATTATCTTGGGAGCTATGTAACAGATACTGGTGATGTGCGGCATAAGATTAACAGACGAATAAGGATTGCCTCTGGCCTCCCTATTCGTCTGCATAATAGTTTGGTTCTCTCTTCGGTTAGTTTTTGTGGTGAAAGTTGTACACTTTGTAAACAAGATAACAGGAAACTAGATGCTTACGCAGTATGTTGGGCATTAGGTGGTTCAACAGTGTAACTAATGATGAGGTTAGGCAAAAGAGTCGTTGACCTCCCTTAAGCAGCATATTGTGCAGAGAGAGACTCCGTTGACTTCGCCATGTTTCCCGTATGGATAATTATAGATTGGCGAATGGGGTTATAAACAGTGACTCCGTTGACTTCGCCATGTTTCCCGTATGGATAATTATAGATTGGCGAATGGGGTTATAAACAGTGTACCTAAAGGCCTCAGAAATAGGGGGAGACCTAGAATGTGGTGGGTAGACATTGTCAAACAGAACTTGTTAGAATTGGTGTGCAGTGGCCTGATGCAGCAGATGTAGCTCAGGACAGATATGCTTGGAGAACTAAATTGCACAGTCTGGTTGGACCTCGGAAGCCCATGGCTGCTTGAGGATGATGATGATTTCATTCATTTTTTTTCTGTACTCACTTACTATGAAACTATTAACTGTCATCGGATGAAGAGCTACTTTTACTTGATTTCTTTTTTTTCTCCGATGAGCAGCCGACATGAGTTCAATCAGACTCTGACTTCGAATTTTTTCGAACAGAGTTTTTATTAGCTTTTTTGCAGAATTTTTATTTAACTGTAAAATGGTAGTAAAATGTTTATTAGAACTGTGTACATATACCGCATGGAAAAAAAATGCATCAATATCTAGTGGAGACGGTTCACATGTGATTTTGAGAAAATTTTGTTAAAATCTGAAGCAGCATTACTTTCAACCTCTTGTTAAAAGGCATGCTCTACGTCAGCGTTTTTAGACCCATTAGTGGGTCGTGAAATAAATTTAGTGGGCCGCGACCAGCATATTTTTAATGAAATAGAATAGAAAATATCAAAGTCTGGATCTCGATGAAAAATGTATTTTCTATTGTGGGGCGCGGTCAAAAAAGTTCGAAAAACACTGCTCTACATTGATTTTTTTTTTAAAAAAAAGCTTAATTTCTGTTAAAACGTATGTAAAAAAGAGAGAGAATTAATGAGTAAAAGCAAATTTTATCTTGAAAAAAGCAGGATTTCATTTCGAGATATCTTTTTTTCATTAACCTTGTTTTCCAGGTGTAGATATTCTTGTTGGGTTGGGTTGTTTTACCTCTGAGCGGCACTGTTTTGCGCACAATGGGCTAAATGGCCAGGTCACAAGGACCGCGAAGGCTCAGAGACGGTTGGGTAGGGGACCCACTGGAACAGCTGTTGGGAGACATGAAAGCCTTCCGTCAAGGTCATCCAGCGTGTTCTTTAACGTGTACAGGGTATGGCTCTCCTGCACACGGAGCCACTGCTTAATGTCCCATCCGACGGACGGACGGCGGTCTTTCCAAGCCCATCTTTGTCCCCTACTGACCGTGGGCAGGGCGGGGAGTTTTGTGGAGATAAATCTCAACTCTGACTAAGCTGGATCTCGAACCTGGGAGCTGCAGATTATGAGCCTGGCGCGCTACCGACTGAACCACCCCCGTCCCAGATATTCTTGTTTTTTGGTTGAAAGGATTAATCCCTTAGTGCAGTTTTATTTTGATTCATCTGTCCCTTAGCTTTTTTTACCAGCTCTGCTTATTGCCTCTTAACCGATGGAAAGATGTTGTATTGCTTATGACTTTCTCCACTCTCCCCCAATTTTCAGCACGAAGTGATATCAAGGTCCATCGCTTCTGAAAGCACTAAGTGCTTCGACATTTCCATTTGCTGATGGCATCAGCATTTCTGTTTTCGTGTCAAAGGAGATTCCAAATAAAAAGTGCAGAGCAGCAAACAAAGGCCATTGGCAGGAAAACGAAACGCAGACGATAGCGAGTTCTTCTTAGTCATCATTTCTTATCTGATCTCGTTTCTAACCGAATTGATCGATGGCACCAAGATGAAACAGAAAGTCAAAATCTGCCACTTCGCAGATTCGAGATATCATCCTCCAGGCAACGTTCCGATTTGTCTTTGGCCCTCGAATAGCATTATAAATGGAAGGAAGGTGAAGTGAAGTCGCCCTGAAGTGGGGTGATAAAAAAAAGAGAAATGGGAAGTGCACTCTCTCCTGCCACTCAATGTTCCACAATATACATGTATAAGTGTTTTTCAACCCTGCTTTTGGTTGTGAAACCCATTTAACGCATTGCAGCATCCCGCCCCAGCCCTATCCCTTCGCTCCTACACATAAACGAACACTAAGTATACTCATCTCGCACAGGGCTTGAGTCCCAACAATGTTGATCTTTATGTCTTCTAATCCTCACTCTCCCCAAGGTGAGAAAGGACACACTGATGGATTTGGAAAGGCCGTCTCACGTCGGATGCGACTTTTAACATTGCTCCATGTGCACTAAAGTTTCAGCTCCCCTATATGACCTGATATTCCTAACAGAACTAGTCCATTTGCTGTTAATTAAAGTATAATCAATCATATTCTTATTCTAATCATATCTAACACGTCATGATTGTTCTAATCATGTTATATTCTTATATTATAAATAAATAAAATAAATAAATACCCCCTCAAGCAGCTGCTTGCCACAGAGGTCTGACAGGAGCCTGTCAGTTTATAATGCCATAGTAGAAGGTCTGAGAGGATGGCAGGCCCTCAGCAGAAAAACGACACAGACAGCCATGCCTTACCCGGGACTCGAACCCAGGTCCCTTAGATCAGTAGCGAAGCACGCTAACCACTCGACCATGGGACGGCGTTTCTTATATTATTTTATATTTATTTATTCAACCGTTATCCTCAAATCATTAACTTTTCTTGCCTGTAGGAGACATTCTCCATTCTCTTTGCAACTAGCAATGCCAAAAGGACCTATCACCCCCTCCCAAAGGTCAGAGTCAGCATCAAAGCATCGACGTCACCTATCGCATCTCTTTTCTTGATAAAATTCAAAATATCTTGAAGTTGTTTTTAAAAATCTCTCTTTCTCATTCTCATCAGAGTCCCCTGTGGGAGGGGGGGGGGGGTATAACAGATAACATCAAAGTCTTTAATCGTAGTCTTAAATTTAGTTGTAAAAAAGACTTTCATTAATGCAGTCATATCTAGAAGAGCATCACTAGCGTGTAAAATGAGAAGCAAACTTACGCCTCGGAGTTGCTTTTTATCTTCCCTCTCTGAAAAAAGAAATTTAAGATTTTTTTAAGTATCTGGCATTTCCCTGTCCATCTGGTCTTTTGCAAGCTTTGGAATTTCTGTGTGAGGACATCAAAAGAATAATCTCTATTCAGAGTCCTCGTTTTCCTTGCACCTATGGAAAGAAAATCGTTTGTGTCCTCTGTAAAGAAACTATATTTATAAAGAGAGGTAGTGCGGCAATAACTAACAGACCCCTAACCGTAGACATGGAGCAAACATCTGTCCCACCTACTAACATCACTAAATGCTTAAGCCACCCACACTATAGAATTTCTCCCAGTGTAGGTTTGGCGTAAAAGCAAGAGTTCAGGTATTCACGATGGCCTCTGATCAGGATTATCCATCAGTTGATATAAAGTATCCTGCGCATATATTAACTCGGGACTATCAACCCTCAAACAAAACATACATTGGTCAATTTTTACTCAGCAGAAATGCAACTAATGAAGCAAGTTCAGGATAAATGCATATAATAGATAATGAAGGAGAATTTGGTGTTGGCAGCCGTCCCGTGGCCGAGTGGTTAGCGCGCTTGGCTACTGATCTACGGGACCTGGGTTCGAGCCCCGGGTAAGGCATGGATGTTCGTGTTGTTTTTCTGCTGAGGTCCTGCCATCCTCTCAGACCTTCTACTTTGGCATGATCTACGGGACCTGGGTTCGAGCCCCGGGTAAGGCATGGATGTTCGTGTTGTTTTTCTGCTGAGGTCCTGCCATCCTCTCAGACCTTCTACTTTGGCATGATCTACGGGACCTGGGTTCGAGCCCCGGGTAAGGTATGGATGTTCGTGTTGTTTTTCTGCTGAGGTCCTGCCATCCTCTCAGACCTTCTACTCTGGCATATAAACTGACAGGCTGCTGTCAGACCTCTGTGGCAAGCAGCTGCTTGAGGGGGTATTTATTTATATTTATTATACTCGTAACATTTCATGCGACGAGCGTTTTTGCTCTTAGCAACTGGAGATTTTCGATAGAAAAGATAGATTTTTCTACTGGAGATTTTCGATAGAAAAGGAACAAAAAATGAGATTCATTCAGATATTAAAAGGAAAAACCATCACACCATCCTCAAGTAGCCATGGGCTAGGGGAGATCCAATCAGACTGCGCAATTTAGTTCTCCAAGCATATCTGTCCTCAGCTACATCTACTGCATCTAGCCACTGCACACCAATTCTAACAAGGTCCTGTTTGACATTGTCTGCCCACCGCATCCTAGGTCTCCCCCTCTTTCTGAGGCCTTTAGGCACACTGTTCATAACCCTATTCGCCAATCCATAATTATCCATACGGGCAACATGGCCAAACCAGCGGAGTCTCTCTCTCTGCACAATATGCTGCTTAAAGGAGGTTGCAAACTCCTTTACCTAACCTCACCATTACTTACAAAGTTGAACCACCTAATGCCCAAGATACTGCGTAAGCATCTAGAATCAAAAGCATCTAGTTTCCTGTTATCTTGTTTACAAAGCGTCCAAGTTTCACTACCATAACTAACCCTAGAAAGAACCAAATTATTATAAAGTCTAATTTTAGTCTTTAGGTGTATACGATGGTCTCTGATCAGGATTATCCATCAGTTTCTCCACAGTCTCCATAAATTTTTAAAAGTTCCAACAGTAATCCCTATTCTGTTTATTTCACGCCGTATATCACCAGTATCTGCTACATAATACCCAAGATAATTAAACTGAGACACTTGCTCAAGGGTACAACCATTCATATTACTGAACCACAGCCTACTTGATGAAATTTCATCACTTTAATTTTCTCTGTTTATTACCAAACCTACCCTATTGCGTCTCATCAACAGCTTGAATGAGAGAGTTCATCTCATCAACATCATTTGCCAGAAGGGCTAAATCATCAGCATAATCTAAATCAGAAATTTTCATATCTCCAGACCATTTAAGGCCAAAATTTTCACTTGCAGTTAATTGCGCATTACATACTCAATAACCAAGCTAAAGAGAAAAGGAGACAAAATGCACCCATGTCGAACACCAGAAGCAATGTTAAACCAATTGCTACAAGCCTTACAACACTCATACACGATTCAGTGTTACTATTGAGAGCTTTCATTAAACTAACTAACTTGTCTGGTATGCCATATGATCTCACGATCAACTACAAATTATGACGATCAACAGAATCAAAAGCCTTTTTTGAAATTTACAAAACTTAGTAACAACAGGTTCTGCAACTCTAAACATTTCTTAAGAATCTGCTTAAATGAAAATATCTGATCCACACATCCCCTACCACTTCTGAATTCACATTGCAAATCACGAAATTGTCCATCAACCAGATTCTTAATTCTATTAAGCACAATCATGCAAAGAACTTTACCTGAAGAGAAAGTAGGCTGATACCCCCTATAGTTATCACAAGAACTGCGATGACCTTTTTTTAAAAATACGGATAATAATTGCTGTAGTAAAATTCTTAAGAACAATGACTTTATCATGAAAGATATTCAAAAATTTCAGTCATTCAAAGTCATCCAAGTGGTAACGGAAACATTCCCAGCTCTAAACATTTCCGTAGTAATTTCATCTACCCCTGGGGATTTTGTGTAGTGTAGTCGAGTGGTTAGCGCGCTTGGCTAGTGATCTAAGGGACCTGGGTTCGAGTCCTGAGTAAGACATGGACGTTTGTGTTGTTTTTCTGCTGAGGTCCCGCCATCCTCTCTGATCTACTATGGCGTATAAACTGACAGGTTCCTGTCAGACCTCTGTGGCAAAAAGCTGCTTGAGGGGGTATTTATTATTTTTTTATTAAATTTAGAAACAGTCAAAATAACTTCAGACTCTGATATAGAACCGACATTAAAACCAATAATGCATCTATCATCATTGCAGACTATGGGAGTAGAACTACCCACATTGTTTAGAATAATAAAAAAATAAATAATACCCCCTCAAGCAACTGCGTCACTGAAAATGCTCAGCCCACCTATCTATGACAGAATCTTCACCTTTAGTAACCTTACCATGTTTATCCTTCAATCCGTGTATACCTACGTTTCTTCTCACACAAAACATTAACTATATGGTACAGCTCTGTGCTGTTACGCTGTCTAACTGCTTCCTCTGATTTATCAGCCAAGCTATCAAGCCAAAGATTCTTATCAGCAGTTAACTGGTCCTTTATACGTTTTTTAAGCTTTTTGTAATGCTTTCTGTTATGACTAGTAGGGTAGTGATTCATATTAATCCTGTACTTCTTTCTTTCCAAAATAAACTCCAGTGCTTTATCAGTCAAATAGCTTTGTCCCCTCTGCTCCTTTTTACCCAAAAGGGTACTGTTTGACTCAAGAGAAGTCTGTTTAAAATCGTTCCATTCTTCCTCAACTTCAGTAGTAAGCAAATCATGACAGTCATAAGACTAGGTAACCTATCGTGGTAAGATTCTCAAACATTTAAGCTTACTTACTTGTAGGAGACTTTGCTCATTGCCATCGCAGCTACCAATACCAAAAGGACCTATCACCCCTCCCCAAAGGTCAGACAGAGTCAGTGTCAGCTTTGGCATTTGAAGTTGCCTAGAACAAAAGTAATATCTAATTTCTTGACAGAATTCAAAATATCCTGAATTTGTCCGTAAAACGAATCTTTCTCAACCTCATCGGCATCCTCAGTGGAGGTTTAACAGCAAATAACATTCAAATCTTTAATGCTTGTTTTAAATTTAGCAGTAAGAAACCTTTCATTGATGCACTCTTATCGTAGAAGAGCATCACTAGCTTGTCTGCTGAGAAGCAAACCTACACCTTGGAGATGATTCCCATCTTCACTCCCTGAAAAGAGAAATTTAATCTTATTTTTAAGTATCTGTCCTTTATCTGTCCATCTCTTACAAGTCAAGAATATCTAAGTTATAACGGTGGACTTCTTGTATGAGGACATCAAGAGAATAATCTCTGTGCAAAGTGATATTTTAAGAACCTGTAGAAAGAAAATGGTTAAAGGGATTTTTAATGGAACTATGTTTATTGAGAAAAGAAGTGACGACGACATCAAACAGATCCCTAATTGCAGGCATGGGGCAAAGACCTATTTCCCCTCCCCCACTACTAAAGGCTGAAGCCATCTTCGCTGGAAGATATCTTTCGGGCTGGACGATGCCCGTAGATGTAAGGATTCAGGTACCTGCAATGGCCTCTGTTCAGAATTATCCACCAGCTGATAAAACATATTCCGTGAATCTATTCACTTGGGGCTGTCAACCCAGAAGCAAACAGAAAGCACAGAGGAATGTTTTCCCTTCAACAGAAAAATCTTACTTTGTCAAAATTACACTGTCATATGTTTTGTAAAGATCACTTCTAAACTTCTGTTTCATTCCATATTTAAACAAGGAACACCGATTCGATTAATTGCACAATGTAGGAATCAACATACTGTCTAGAAAATGACTGTTCGTGCTTGAACTGTTACTGATGTACAGTTCTAAAAAGATAAACTTGTTTTTTTAACTCAAGAAAACAAAGTGGACGATCAAAGTGATAGCTCCCTTGAAAGTAGTTGCGAGTTTCGTCACATTCCTATTTCTCTGTCCCATGACATGTTTCTATTGCACGCCTCTTGTGCAACGAATTGACTTGGCTTCCACTTGAAGCGGAAGTCAGTGATCGACGGGTGACGAGTTCTTTGAAGCAGTTCACCTCATTTCAGCACTCGGAGAAATCAGTCGAGCCCCAGATGGTACAATTCTCCTCCAAACTAATCTCACCTAAGAGCGCTTCTTCGTCAGTTGCTAAGATAACGACGAAGTTTTCATTTCAGAGGAAGAGCGGAATTCCAGTGTGTGCTTTGCATCTGGAAACGTGCTTCGAAAGGAAGGGAAAGTCATTGTCACAGAAAGAGTTGTTTTAGCTTTCGGCGGCACTTCTTTGCCCACAATGAGCTGAATGGCCAGGTTATAAGGATCCCGAGGGCTCAGAAAGGTCGGAGACCCACTGGACAACTGTTAGGAAACGGATGCTTTTACGTCCCATCCGATGGACAGCAGTCTTTCCACTCACTTTACTCCGATCACTGACTTCCGCTTCAAGTGGAAGCCAAGTCAATTGGATGTCGCCTACTGACCGAGGGAAGGGCCGAGAGTTTGGCGGAGATAAATCTTAACGCTGGTCCAGGTGGGACTCGAACTTGGGAACTGCAGTTTGCGAGCCTGGTACGCTACCGACTGAACCATCCCGTTCCCTCTGTATGTTGGAAAAACTTTTCGAACACAGAAAAGAAACTGTTTTGATTAAAACTATCGCTCCTCATAAAAATCCGATGAGCCATTCTGCTAACTCTTGATAAGCAAATTAATTGATTTTTTTTTTAATTTCAAGGGGGGATATGTATCGTCTGACCCCCATCTCTCATCCCCACTTCACTATGTTGCACCTTCAAGCAGCTGCTTGCGCACAGAGGTCTGACAGGAGCCTGTCAGTTTATATACCATAGTAGAAGGATCTGAGAGGATGGCAGGGCCTCAGCAGAAAAACGACACATACATCCATGCCTTATCCGGGGCTCGAACCCAGGTCCCTTAGGTCAGTAGCCAAGCGCGCTAACCACTCGGCCATGGGACGGCTTGTTGCACTATTGGAGGATGAAATTTTCCTTCTGTTTTTTTTTATCAATTCTTGATAGATTAAAAACCGGATTTTTCCTTGATGTTATATTCAGGATTTTTATGGGGTGTTTGTGGGAGGGGGGGGGGGGGGAAGCTAGTGTTAGAACGAATTTAAAAAATTAATTTTTATATGTGCACTAGATGGCAGCAGAATGCAGAGATTGTAGAGTGCTCAGTGCAGCAGCGACTGAAGGCGTTTGATGCTCCCAAACGACTCCCAAACAACTATAATTTTATTTATTTATATAAGGGGTACGCCAGTTATATACACATTTCCAAGGGGTACGTGAAGCATAAAAGGTTGAGGACCACTGATCTACGCTATTGTGAGATGAAGAAAGTCTTGTCATGCTACATAGAGTAAGCAGTGTGGTGAAGACATTTGTGTTAGCGAGGGAATTTTTCCCTTTTGTACACTCGAAACAATTTATGTAGAACAAACGTCTTATCTTCATTATTTTTAGCCATAAAGGCTGCTTTCGCCTTGTTGAGAGCGACGCTTTATCTGTTGGTGGCTCAGAAAACTACAATTTCACAAATTCACATCGCTTGCTGATTAGTGTCTTATTTCATGTTTATTTTATCGTGGTTGCAGATTTAGAAGAAGAGATAGGCCATGCCCCAATTTCTTCTATTCTAACAAACTAAAACTGCTTCAGTATCTTTTTAGTCGATTTCAGTTAACACAGCGTTTTATCCAAATCCTTGAATCGTGCCTAGGAATCGTTTTATCAATTTCGAACTTTAAAAGATTTAAAGACGATGATGCTGTAGCACTCTTCTAAACACCTTCTGGTACTAACTTCCGAATATTTAAAGATGTTTATTTTTTCGGCACCAGAGGGCAGCAGCAGCCAATATGATTACCAAAGGGCTAAAATTATGATATCATGTGAAAATTTTGAAGGTAATTAGCAGATGTTTCTGATTAGAAATAAACTGCAATTATAATGAATTAAAAAAAAACATTTTTCTTTACCATTTTCTTTCACCAGCAGCATCTGCTGAAACGGACAGTGTCGCATTTCTTGTTTTCAACTTGAATACATTAGCAAATATAGTAAAAATAATGGCAGACAATTTGCAGAGAGTGACGAGAGAGCATTTGTAACCCCCCCCCCCCTTCGCCCGATTACCCTCCCTTTCATTAAATATTCGAAATATCCTTCACTGCATATTTGACAACATATTATTTAAATAGAGACATTACAGAAGCTGAAATGACTATTTTTCTACATATACGTATTTATATATTGATATGATATACTCAGGACTGCAGGATATTTATGTTTTGTAAATATACACTATCGAGTTAAATACTAATTCTTGTGGGAAATGACTATGTACTATCTGTGTATTTAAATATTGTACAAATAAATTGAATATGTATTGAACTGATTTTTGTTAGGGAGAGAACCACCCCTTGATCGCAAACATGGAGCAAAGACCTGTTCGCCCTCCACTAAAGGCTGACGTCACCGATGCTGGTAGGAACTTCAGGCACCACCTTTTCAATAGCCATATGGCCTGCCTGAGACACATTACTCCAATTTAAGATTGACGATGCCCAATTAGCTAAGTGAGGGTTCAGGTACCTGCGATGGCCTCTGATCAGGATTATCCACCAGCTGATATGAGGCATCCCATTCCTCTGTTCACTTAGGACTGTCATCCCACAAACAGAAAACAGTGGCAGATTCTCCCTGAACAGAGGCCCACCAGTGCAGCAAATCAAGGATCCATAATCAAGCTCAAATCCATAAACCAGTCCAGTCTAGAAGGTATAAATGGTCAGCACTAGGACCCTGGTGAAGTTGACCACTCCTCAGCAGGGTTGAAAAAAAAAAAAGAAAAAGTGGCATAGATACCAGATCAGTAGGCCACACTGAGCTGGCAGTTCTCCCGTTCCCTTCCAAAAGAGAATATCTGTTTTGAAAGGTACTAACGGCCTGCACCACGAGAAGGAAGGGGTCGGACACTAGGTGCTAGATCTGGCCGGTTCTGTGCATCATCACTGGGTATTGGTACACAGCTTTCCTTCAAGTTTATGCCTAGCTACCATTTATAGACCAACAAGATATAATAAAACAAATTTCAATTTCCAAAATCAAATGTTTTCTATGCAGTTGTAATGAAGAAGGAACAGTGCAAGCATGAAAATTGTTAATAGAAGTAAACTGTGAAGAAATTCTGCAAGCCAGGATAAAGTCTTTGAGGCTTTGCATCCTTTTGGGTGAAAAGTCAATCTTTTCCCGCCTTACACTAAGATTTGATGGCTTAATTATTTCCTAAACGCAAAGACATAGTTCATGCTATCTATACATTACAGTACAATCTTAATTCGGATGAAAAGTGTGCTAGCGAAAAAACTGGTGATAACTAAAACAACAGCATTTGAAGTGTCAACGTCGAAGAACATTTTCGAGTAAATAAATTCCCATAATCACAATACGTTTAAAAGCACAGATATACAGTATAATTCAAGCTGATTAATCTTAGTGAATTGTAAGAAAATGTAAATTATATTTGAGTTTCAAAAACGTTTTGTGGTCGATTAATGATTATACATGCATTTGAAATACATGCCAGTAATTAGCGAGGGTTTTTTGATTGATTGCGATTCTTAAACCGGCACAATCTCAATTAATTTCCAAGTCGTGTATTGAGTTATTCATGGGTCAATGAATCATTCATATTATAGAGCAGCGTTCGCCAAAATTTTTTACCAGTGGACCACTTTGGTAATCGCAGTCTCGTGGGCCAAATATCGTTTTATAGCATCTTTTTCAATTAAAGATTTAATATGATTTATATCAAGGGTAGGTGTGGACTGGCACTTTTTTTCAGTGACGAGGCTGTAGTCATGGGGCTCGATTGCGGTAAAAAATTCGTTTTTTTTTTCAAGATTTTAATACTTATTCTTTTCGAGTTCGCATGTGAAGTTTAAAATGTTTTTTCCAATTCTGTAGATTTTCTGTAAAATAACAACGATTGAAAGAATCCTGTGAATATTAGATCAAAGGGACCTGGATCTCTACAGCGTTCAGCACCCCTTGCAAGTCTGCTCCTGATCAAGAGTAAACAACATTTTCCTAAAGCGTTTTATATGCAGTATTAAAGGGCATCCTTAATTATACTTCTCCTCTATCAGCTACTTGGAATGCTTTTGCATCGGGCCAACTTGCGGCCGTTTTACAGCTTTAGGAGAACAACAACCAGCAGTGGTGTAACGGAAAATCTCAGGGCCGCCCAGCAACGAATTGTCTCAGTACCCTTTGGTTTCATTAAAGTGCACCATCATACACTTGAATTTTGGCTTTTTAAAAATGTACATAATAAATATCTGACATATATTTCGGTTTTCATAATATATAATTCGACATTTCGGATGAGTTATTTGTACAACTTTCTTCAAAAGTTTCGCTTTAGTTGTTTACAGACGGGCATAAAAAAGGTGCCTTAAAAAGATTACATAGTTTCAATGCCCTGCAGAAGTGGGAGGGCATTACCCCGGGGCTCCACAAGTGAATGGGTCCCTTTGAAGGACTGGGGAAACTGCCGTTTATCATTTCTACAATTGCACGGTGCAATATTTTCAATGAAGTGAATAAAATTAATAAATACATGTATGCAATCATCATTGGATTGTGCACAAATACTAATTCAAGTACAAAAAGAGAAGTTGTGTGAAAAAAGAAACAAAATCTATGACATATAGGAATTATCAAAAACTGAGACCTGTCAATTCGGAATAAATACAGGATTTATAGATACCGCATTGGGAAAGACAATTTGACGAAACTTATGAAGATGAATCATTAACAAATGCAAGGGAATTATATTGAATGATAAAGCACTTTTTTTTAACACAATTATGTATATATGTATTTACTGTGGTGACGGCAACAATTGATCATCGCATTGATTCTTCAGATTCATTTGTACCCTCTGAATCCACCGTGCGCTCCCCTGCAATCTCCACATGAATGGCTCTGTAATCGTTCAAGTTTAATTACAGTTACATCATGAATCTGAGGAGTTATAAACGGTTACTGAAGAAAAAGTAAACTATTATTTGCTATTCATGCGACCAGCACACATATGGATTTGTGATCACGTGGCCTACTTGGTTGCCTCTGGTTTATCCCATTTAGGTTTACCAAATGTGGCATCACAAACTAAAAACGTCATACTTGTAATTCTTACACTAGATGGCAGCACTTGTCTGCGTTTGCTCTTTTCGGTTTCGATCCACTTTTCCTCTGCGGTTGTTGGTCTCTGTTGTCCTTGGCCATTCCCATCATTTCTTCCATGGAGAGAGCTCTCTGCCGTTTCGGAATAACATTCCCAATTTTTGGCACGCACCCAGCCTTCATTAGTTTTTTTTGTACTTTAGTCTGACCCGCCACAAAGACAGTGGGATTGTTTTCTCTCTGCTGATGTTGAACTCTTTTTTTTTCATTTTGCGACACATAGGACAGAGAAGAATCCTAGAAGCTACTCCTAGCTCTTACAGGCCTTCTCATACAACTTCCCTACTAAGACCGAAGTCACTGCTGTCTTCCCTACTAAGCTTCACGTACCTAATATAACAAGTGGCCCGATGCAAAAGTATTCCAAGTAGCTGATTTCCTACTATAAATTTATAGTAGGAAGTTACTGAAGACTTCCTACTAAGACCGAAGTCACTGCTGACCACTGCCTCAGTTTGAGCTAATACAACACACGAAGTTTGCCTTGCTGGAACAGTAGCCACCACCATGCCAGTTAAGGCATCTTCTTCCTCTTTATTAGTCTCTTAAGGGCAGATTAATTTGTTTCTAACAAATAATTATTTTATAATCTGTTTTTAAAAAATAAACATAAGGTTTAATTTCATGATTATTTTCAAACCATTATGAGCCTTGTATGTACAGTATGTCCTCCAGCGAAATCAGTGGTACATAAAATCGCTGACTACTAAAATGACTGCTCCCCTCTGCTATCCCTACCCCCAATAAGAAATTTTAATAACTTTGTTATATTATTTAATCATTTTATATTAAAAAAAAAACCAGATTCGCCGCTGGATGGAATGTAACTGTTTTTATGGAATGTTGCTGTTTTTATAATATAAAATGTATTAATAATGAGTAGCTGAAGTAAATGTAATATCTAGCAGCATTATATACTTTTCTATGCTTTTCACTTCAATAAGAAATTATTTTTTGATTATTTTAAAATTAATTTTAATTTCTTATAAGAGGAAACGAAAAAATTTAACGTTGGAAAATGTAAATCTTCAACTCGCTAATGGCTCTAAAGCGATTGAGATATTTGCACTTTCAATGGCAGAGTTACCTTATTTGATTCTGTTTTGCATTTTGAGTTAGATATTAAAACTTTCAATAAATTCAGATTTCATTTGCTCTCTGATCAAGATGCTTGAAAAAAATAACTCAGGATCACATTCAATGAAAGAAATTTCTTCCTATATTGTTATATTGAAAGAAGATCATGCAGGGACCCTGGACTGAAAACTGAATTGTGATCAGAACTCAATTAGGAGCTAATAAAACATGGAAGCCTTATCCTCGAGTTCCTCCATAACATGATCATCTTTTTCATGAAGTTTGGTTTGATTTGGTTGTTTGGGTTTAATGGCGCATTGGCAGCTGAGGCCATAATGCGCCAAACGAGACAAATAAAAGGGTAAAAGAAGCAGAAAGCCGCAACCAAAGTTAAAAATCAGTAGAGTAAAAGGTAAAAAACAAAACCAACAGATATAAAAAAATACAAAAACGATAAAGACGTGTAAAGCAATAAATATAAAGATATAAAAGGAAAACCAACCCAGGTGTAAAAGATCCAGGTTGTATAGGGTATAAAACACAAAGCCATTAAATTACAATCTGTTAAAATAACCAGTAAAACGTAAAAAAACAAACACAGGAGGTAAAAAGGCATCTTTAACAGTAAGGTCAGTAGCTTTTCTAGGGGGAGGAGGCGGGGGAGGTGTCTTCACACAAAAGTTAAGCATATTTGTCAATGTGCCATTACGATTACAGCAGAAAATACAGTCCAATCGATCAGACATTTGATACACTTCTTGTAAATAAAGGAGAAAGTTGTTATACTATAACCATAGTTACCAATTGTTATACTATGACTATAGTTTTATCTATGTATAAAAGAGGTACGCCAGTTACATACACATTTCCAGGAGGTACGTGAAGCATAAAAGATTGAGAACCACTGCTTTATAGGTTGTTTCATTAGGGGTTCGGTTGGTTTGCCCTTGAGCGGCACTTTTTTGTTGTTGCACACGTTTAGTTCACAATTTGAAACTTATACGAATATTATAGCTGTAATATATACATATATATTTATGACGTAACTTACATAATTGAAATATTAGTTTATCATTTTAATATAGCCAAATGCTTACAACTTACCAATTATAAGTATAAATATTAACTGTAAAGTTTATATTCAGTTCGTCGTAATAAGAAGATCTCTTGCTATGGCCAGCCCTTCTAGAATTGAAGGCTTAATATTGGCCAGTGCGTGTACAACACAAACAGTTACAGCATATTTTAGCATTGCTTGGAATTGATTAAAATGTCAATTTTTGAGAAGAGGTTTCGATTGCCGGAATCTGATAATACCTACGACATTCTAAGCAAAAACACCTACCCAGTAATATTTTGGATAGATTTCAAATCCCGATGACCGAGTGGTTAGAGTTCTTGGCTTCAGAGTGAAAATATCTGGCTTCTGAGTGCTACATTAATAGACATCAGGTATGCATGATTTTTCTTGTGTTATCTTTCTGCTGAGGTCTCGCCTTCCCCACAGATCTTCTCTATGGCGTCATTCTACGACAGGCTGCTCTCTGACCTCTGTGGCCAGCTACTGCCTGACGAGTATTTTTAATGTTACGATTTATTCAAATATTTAGCCCTACTAAATATCCACCTTGAACTAGTGCCAAGAGATCTTCTTATTATGACGAACTGAATATAAACTTTTACAATTAATATTTATACTTATAATTGGTAAGTTGTAAACATTTGGTTATATTAAAATGATAAACTAATGTTTTAATTATTTAATAAATAAATAAAAAAAATAAATCCCCCCTCAAGCAGCTGCTTGCCACAGAGGTCTGACAGGAGCCTGTCAGTTTATATGCCATAGTAGGAGATCTGAGAGGATGGCAGGACCTCAGCAGAAAAACGACACACACATCCATGCTCGAACCCAGGTCCCTTAGATCAGTAGCCAAGCGTGCTAACCACTCGGCCACGGGACGGCTTAATTATTTAAGCTACTTAATAAATATAAGTATATATATATATTATAATATTCGTATAAACTCATAGCCCAGCTATTTTGTCTCTCACAGTGGCCAGGAGACAAATTGTGTTTCTGCCTGGCATCATTCCCTTTGTTGATTTTCAGACAACATGATTACTAAAGGGGACTTCGAATAGACTGTTGCTACGAAGTCATATATCTGTCTCTGTTTACTCCTTTATTTGACTCTTTTCCTTTGGAAGGGAGAAGGACTCTGAGCACATCATATAATTTGAACTAGACGACGACACTTTAGTGCTTTTATTTTGATCAAAATTATGTGGCCAGTGCAAAATTAGCAATGCAAGAATCCCCCCCCCCCCTCAGAAGGT
Source organism: Ryuthela nishihirai (assembly GCA_038380435.1). Taxonomy (NCBI): domain Eukaryota; kingdom Metazoa; phylum Arthropoda; class Arachnida; order Araneae; family Heptathelidae; genus Ryuthela; species Ryuthela nishihirai. Next base: position 62,290,296 of record JAWZYU010000019.1, on the reverse strand, counting down.
TTTTTCTTTCTTTCGGCTGGATCCAATAGGCGACATGTTTTCCTTTTTATTCTTTAGCATCTTGATAAGAGAATGACATAAATGACATCATGGTTAATGGGTTAGAATTGGATCTCAGGCAGATCTGACTTCAATCTTAGTGGGCAAGGTTTGTGTGATGACAAGGAATTTGTAAACTAAGAGTTGCTTCCAGGATTCTAGTCTCTGACCTGTATGCAGCAAATCTGCAAAAGAAATGCGAAGCACATAGCTCTCGAATTCCATCAGGATGATTGCAATGCATTTCCCTTCTCACAGAAAGCGACGTCGTCGTTTCCAGATGCCCAATAGCCCACCAAGCAACGCACGAGAAGGGGAAACGAAAGGGATCGCATGGCCTTTGGTAGCGGCAATTTCATCCTGTGGAAAGCAGGTCGCTAAGCAACAACGGATTGGTGGCTTCGCTATCCACGTTGACGACATGATAGCCGAGAATTTTTCATTTTCAAGGTTAGAGAAAGACAAAAGGGGGAAAGCAGTGAACAGAGATTTTATTTTTTGGTGGCTCTGCAGACGCAGCACGCGACGAATACCTCCTGAGTGACGCTATCGGCATGACGTCATACGAGATGGTTGCGTTGCTGCCGACGCTGCAATGACCCTTGTGTCTCGTGTGCGAAAACTCTGTCGTTCTCATGGCAACGGTGAACAGGTTCGCGAACTTTTCCTTATTCTCCTCTTCCCCTGCCGCCTGAGGGACCTTGGCGTTTCTATGGAAACCGAGGAATGACCTTGACGCGAGCTGACGCCACCCGACAGGTGCTGCCACCTACGACGCAGATAAGAGCAATGCAAGTCGGTCAAAAATGACAACGGGAGTGACCACCAGAAAGAAGATTGCAGAGGCAAGCGAAATCCCTTCTTGCGTTTCAGGCCGCAGAGGTAACGAACGACGCTCAGCTCTCATTTAGATCGAGGACGGGGGGAGGGGGTGACAATTGGTGAACACTTCTTACTGCCATCCCAAACAAGTGATGTTGATGAGACGATTGCGCAACATTTTCGGCAGCCGAGCAATTCGGCGCTAATTTCTTTCGACGAAGGGAAAATATAAAAAACATAAAAAAATAAGAAATAAATCATTATTAAATGTTAAGTAATAATATAAGTAATATTTCGATTCGCTTGTTACAAATGGAATAGGAAACTTGAACCACAAACTGAAATGTTTAAATGGTAATATCCTAAACAAGAAAAACTTTCTGTAAAAGTGCAAAACTTTCTTGAAAATAAGCGGCGCAGGAAACAAAATCAGAAGAACTGGCTTATTAGATGTAAAGGTAATAAGTTGATTCATGAGGAAACTTATCATGCATTTGGCGTCTACTGACGATAGAGGACTTGATTTTCATGAAACAGAAACCGTTACATAGTCATACATTTATTTCAAAATACATAACGAGGTAAATGATAAGGATATCAAATTTTAAAAAATTGATTCTCCTCCGTTTATTTTCAGTCAGTAATCATAAACATTTGTGTAATTCCTCGAAGCCCATTAAAGGCTTATCCTCAGAGATTATAACCAACGTTACAAGAAATGTGTATACATAATCTTCAAGCTGCAGTGGGGTACTTGATATACATCTATCCTGAGCTACATCTGCTGCATCTGGCCACTGCACACCAATTCTAACAAGGTCCTGTTTGACATTGTCTGCCCACCGCATCCTAGGTCTCCCCCTCTTTCTGAGGCCTTTAGGCACACTGTTCATGACCCTATTCGCTAATCTATAATTATGCATACGGGTTACATGGCCAAACCAGCGGAGTTTTTCTCTGCAAAATATGCTGCTTAAAGGAGGTTGCAGACTCCTTTGCCTAACCTCATCATTAGTTACAAAGCTGAACCACCTAATGCCAAAGATACTGCGTAAGCATCTAGAATCAAAAGCATCTAGTTTCCTGTTATCTTGTTTACACAGCGTCCAAGTTTCACTACCATAACTAACCCTAGAAAGAATTGAAAATAATGTGCATGCTATTTATAATTCTGGCACCAGCCATGGTGTTGGTTTCGTTACTTCATTTTTTTGCTTGGCTAATGAACATTTCAATATTAACAATTTCGAATATCTGTTTCAGTTTTTAAATTCATCACGATCTGCATTAGAACCGCTGAAAAGGTCAATTGCTGCTTTCCTGATTCACTATCGCTCTACGTTTATAAATTAAGAAAAAAATACCGTTCAAGCCTCTGCTTGCCACAGATGTCTATAATAAGAGCCTGTTAGTTTGATACGCCATAGTCTGCAGGATAGGCGAGACGTCATCAGAAACACAAAAAATATTCCCAAGGGCGTACTTAAGACGGAAGTCTGTAGGGCGCTATTTAGGGACTTATGAAGGACTTTGTAGTCTGGTCTTTTCCAATGTGTTATTTGGTAACCGCGATCATTTTTAGCAGCTCTTCATTTGGTCTCTGGGGTAAAGAGAGAGTCACGGGTTTTCCTTTCTGAAAAAGAAAATGGAGATCAAACTCTGCGTCACTAATTCCTTCAGAGATGCAAAACATGGCTGGTTGTTAGAATGAAAAGAGAAAGGGTCTCTTTTAAGAGGCCATGGCGACCTACAGTTATGACCCTTACCTTATGACCGCCTCTGAACGTTCATGCCTTATCCGAGTCTCGAACCCAGGTGCCTTTTGCACCATAGATAATCGCATTAACCATTCGGATTTCGATGTGCATTGAAAGCGAAGAACACTCTTCAGGTGAAGGAAGTGCGATTAACATTCAATTTTTTTCCCCCTCTATTAGCAATAATAATAACAAAAATGCATTAGCCATTGGGAGGGTTGCCAACATCGTTTTGCACACAAAAGTGCACTTCACAGATGTTGGATGAGGCGATGGAGTTCATGAACTATTAGCATTCAAAATGGCATGAAGAAATGAAACATTCCGAAGATATTCGCTGATCGTTAATTCAGTCAAAATATTTCTAAATAAATGCATCGACTGTTGCAGTTGTCAGAGATTCAGTTTCTGATGAGAATGGGGCTTCGTGTGCCAGATGCTCAGATTCTTTCGTCAGATGCTAAATAGAAAATTCCTTTTATTTGCCAGATATCTCATTTCGAGAATCTCGTTTCTGCAAAGCAGCTCAGCAGAGCTTTAGTCAATTTTCAGCCCAGGGTAACAGTTATTATGCAACCTACTGGATACAGTAAACCTCGTCGAACGCGGGGAATATGTTCCTCGATAACAGCTTTGTAAAAACTTATATTTTATGGGAATAATGGAAGAAAGGGAACGTGGCCGTTGAAAGACAAAGGAAATAAACGACAAAACCATCCTGGTAGCCGAGTGGTTAGAGCGCTTGGCTAATGATCAAAGGGACCTGGGTTCGAGTCCCGGTTAGGCATGGATGTTGGTGTTGTCTTTCTGCTGAGGTCTCTCCTTCCTCACAGATCTTCTCGATGGTGTATTAAACTGACAGGCTCCTGTGAAGTCTGTGTTTTGTAGCAATTTGAAATTGTACCTGGGACAGATGAAAGTCCAACTCTCCCCTATCTTGACCTGGCGCCTCGGAGCTGGGATCGGAAAAATACAACGATTAACCGCTTTCTTGACACTAACTGATTTTTGCTGAAATTTTGGCCCAAAATAATCACTTTTTTTTTTCCACTTTTGGAATATGCTTCCAAAGAAAGATTAAAGAAATTCGAGATAATATTTTTTTCATAAAATTATAAATCTAAGATATAAGACAGGGAAGTGGAAGCACCGTTACAGTTCGAAGTAATAAGGGAATTTAACATTTAAGGGGAAGGGGGGTATTTTTCTAAAAAAAACGGAAATGGGAGCTTAGGACACAATGCGAGCTGTTGCAAACGTTTCCTTCGACACCCAAATTTAATCCTCCTTGTATTGTAAAATAGCAAAATCAAGTAAAATAGCAAATCTATCATCAAGTTTTAAAAATGAACAGACTTGCTATATAGAGGATGGCGGACTTGTCACGGGTGGGGCTGACCCCCCCCCCCCCCCCTTGTTCGGAAGAAATCATTGGTCGTCTGCTGAGATGAATTCATCAAGAATCAGAACCGATGAGAACCGACGATGAACAAGAAGTGATGAACGGGGGGATTGGGAGGAAGCAAAAGAGATATTGCTTGAAGGTCAGATGAGTGTATATTGGAATCATTACGACTGGATTGCGCGGCGCAAGATTAAGATCAAGCAAAGTCTTCTGAAAACTGAGGGTGCCAAAATATTTCCTCATCGCTCGCTTCCGTCGTCTGCCTCCAAAGGGCCAGATGACTTCCTCGTCAATCCGAATGCACTCGGCATTTCGAGAACTCCTTCCACTGAGTCACGTGACCTACTCTTGCGTCATATCGGCGACCGATCCACAAGCATCCAATGGCAAAGCATCTCGGTCTTCGCTTTCATGACGTAGTCAGCGTCGTCACTTAATAGGAACTAAATGGGAGGGAGACAGATTGATTGGTCATCTTTCGGATGATGATTTCTTCTGCGTCACTGCTCATTGCCACAGAAAATGTTACTTGAGACAGGACGAACTTATGCTGGTAAATGAAAAGCGACTCCTTGGCACAAAAGTTTCCTCGCAATCCCTACGAAGACACACTTCCAGTTCGACACAACAAGTGCAGCTACGATCAGTTCTGTTGCGAAATGAACGATGCTCTTTGCCGTTTGCAGTGATTTCCAAAATTTCTTTTTTATCCATTTCAGAAGTATCAATGTTGACGCATCTTGCCTTTGCACCTCCAGATGTCCACCAATCACGGCTTCATCTACATTTCTCGACGCAAACGAATTTCCATCTAATTTTAATTAGTAGAATAGCATGAGTTTTTCAAAAGATTCATTTAATTTAGCTGTTAAACAAGATTTCTTTTTTTTTCGCTTTTGAAACATTATAATGTTTAAATGCATCATCAAATTAAATTATGTTACCAATAAAAAAAGCAATAGGACGGATCTAGCTGCTTAAAAAATTGCCGGAGTAAATTCTGGTTCAATCTGGCTCCACTGCTCCTAGCGCAGACGAAACCTGTTTTTTTGCCTGTAAATGATCGTTTGAAAACTTCTGCCATCGGTTTGTTTCTGACCTTCGTTAAAAACAATCTCTCTTCGTCAACGGACGCATCACTTTGGAAAAGGTTTTCACTGCGCCACGCGAGAAATGTTCCGCCCTGAGAGCGCCAACGGAAGATCGTGAAGCGAGGACGCCATTCGATTGACTGGAAACGTCATTTCCTCTTCTGCATTGAGGTTCCAAAGCGCAGATCCGGCATCGGTCCTTTATTTCGATGCACACTCTCTGCGCTTCTTTCTCAGAAGGGGAGATTAACATTGGGGTGGGGCAGTTTGCTTTTGCCGTTGCGATGCGCTAATTGTGACTCTCACGGTGCTACGAGAGGACGAGGAAAAGAGATGCTCCGACAATGGCGCCATAAGGAAGTGATCGCTCTTCTTCTCAACCTCTATCGACATCTTTTTCATTGTTTCCATCAGTGCTTCGCAAGGCGTTGCAATTTCACAGCTTCCAGGTAGAAAACGAAGAAGATGGAGAAAAACTTTTCTTCCTTTAGGTCGCTTTGAAAGTCTTCGTGCAGTTATCGGAAGGATTTGCTGATATGAAGAAGAATCTTGGTTCTTAAGAAGTGTTGGCCCAATAAATACCTCTTGAGCTTCAGCAGCCTTGGCTTTAGCTTCAAGGTGTCATTAAAGCAGATCGAAGTGTGCGATAATATCTTCGCCATATTGTGACGAGGATCATCCGATTGGAAATAATTGAAAAGGATCCGTCCACTGATATGAATCACCAGAGGAAACTTCACTAAGCCTCGGCAATACACGCGACTCCTCAAGGGGACAAAATCTCAGCGGACTTTCGACACAATAAAAATATTAAAAATACCTTTATTAAAGATATTTTTAAGAAAAGGGAGGATAGTTTTCGTGATGAATCGGCGCTTCAAAATGCCGTTTGGCCGACCCTATAAGCAGTAAAGGCTAGGGAAAAGGGGGGGGGGGGTGCTATTACCTCCAGCAGTAGAGCAAACTGGAAATGAAATTTCAGATGCACTTTTACGGAAAAATTGGCCAATCGTATACAACTAAATAAGTGTCCGTTTTATCTTCCTTTTGCCTCCCCCCCTCCCACTTTTTTGCTTTTCTAGAACAGCACTGCGTGTAAGACAAAGGTAAACTAAAAAAGCTGTGAGCGAACACAATTTTAATTTCGATGCTAAAATTTCAAAAAACTTCAATTCAGGCAGAGCGACGTTTATTCTATGAAGTCCAACATCTGTTTCTCATTATTTACTTCATAGAAGTGAAAGCATTTCAGGTTGATTTACAGATCATATAGAGTAAATCCAACTTCCTTAAACAAATATATCTTCTGATTGCAGTAAAAAAAGCAATGGGATGTTCAGAATAGACTTTAGATAGAATAAAAATTGTAGCTTGTAATTACAACTGCCAGAGATTTTCTTCCAGTGCTCACTAAAAACTAAATTCATTAAACTGCCGGCGTGGCCGAGTGGTTAGCACGTTTGGCATATTATACTTCTATACTAACAGTCTCCTGTCAGACTTCTGTGACAAGCAAGTGCTTGAGGCGAAATTTCTTTACGATCTCGTCTGCCACACTCTTCCTGATGCACCTGTCCGGTACTTTTGCGTATGGATTAATTTCTTGACTGGAAAATGACTGCAATGCCTTTATCCAGGATTTTTCTGTGAAAAACATCCTCTTTAAATGAACATTGATGTTTTTAATTTCTTATGATCTGATGGCTTTGAATGACGTGCCCTTGAACGCTTAGTTAGAGTGCTTAGGTCAGAGCATGAGGAAATATCGTGCAATTACTCTTTGAGAATGGCAATATTATTACTCTCAGCGATATTGTCATTGAAGAGGAGAGAGCCACGAGCTCTACTCTCGTGATTCATGATGATGAAGAGTCAACAGATGATTAGCGGCCATTCGTGAAAACAGGAAAAGAATCAGTACACCTGATTCTTCCTCTTTTTTTAATCTTTGCAGCGTGCGAGAAGAGAATTATTTCCGTGTTAGAGATCTCGATTCAAAATTGTTTCCAGATGTTTTAAAAATTCGCAGCGTTTTTTAATGGCGTCCGTTAGCAAATTATTTCCAGAGAAAACACAAAAGAAAAATTTTAAATTTGGGGCACTGGACCATCCATCTTTTCATTTTTCTCGGAAACCATGCTTTCCAAATAAGACAGAATTTTTGGAGATTTATCGTAATAATTTTTCACTGGCTGTAATAAAGAAGACGCCAATAACTTATTCGTTGCGTCCAACGTCGTCTCTTACCCATGAAATCTCATCAATTACATCAAAAGAGCACGTGTATTGGTTGTTAGGTGTCAGAAAAGTGGCACAATCTGATATTAATTGAGATCAACAACGATTAACAAGAAAAGCATTTTTATTCGAAGAGAGAATGCAGAAAACTGAATTTTGAATCGGTGGACTTCTGTTGTCCATGGCTACTTGAGGATGAGGATGAGGAGAAGGAGGAAATTTGGAACGCAGAGAAACCATCCTCGTATTTCTTTTCGAACATTTCTTTGAAGAGGCTGATTTAAAATGAGGCCATTTAATAGGGAACAGACTCTAGAAACGTCTTCAAACATCCAGATTTATTTCCTTTCTATTCCAGTACTTAAAAAACAAAAAGAAAACAGTACTTTCTATTTAATTAAAATGTTGATTTATGTGAATTTCATTTAGTGGATGAAAGTCGCTGATTAGAAGATGTCAGAAAAAAATTCTTGAATATTTGCTTTGTAAAGGTTAAATTTCTTAAATGTTCCAAATTGATGTCTGTTCCAAAACATCAAAAGTATATAATGCAGATCTGTCCAGGAATGAGTAAGAACCTCCTTAGCACGTCCTTTGAATATTTAAATGCGATTTGTTTTCGTTTCTGGAATTCCTTCTCCCCCTGAGTCTACCCTTGCACCGTGGTGACAGCGACCACTGCATACCGGTTCCTAGCGGGTACAATCAATTGCAGGGAGGGAAGGAGCGAGGGAGGGAGGGTGGGCATGCGGGCGTGGAGCGCCAATCAATTGGGCCACCATCACCGCCCACGCTCCTACAGACGCCAGGTCAACGGCTGCCCTCCCTCGTCGTGCCATCATGGACCGTGTGGGCGCTCTCTGACAGCATCTTCACGAGAAAAGGCTCACCTTAACCCCGTGTGATGTTCTCTCCGCATTCAACTGATACTTTTTGATTCCAACATTGCTCTCCCTCTTTCGGGATTTTTCATCTTGCTCTTCCCGATTCGCATTTGTTTCGTTTTTCCTTCACCTAATGAGAAGCAAACGCAAACGATGACGTCATCCCGATCGTGAGCGTGTTCATCATTCGCTTAACGATCGGACTCTGACGACATCTCTGCAAGACACAAACGAATGTTTTATGTGACCGCAGCCTCTAGTCATCCGCCAATTTCAGATGAATCGTTCGCTAATTGTTTAAGGAGGAATCGGTTGCGGCTCTTACCTTAAAATAACATGTTTAATCAGAAATTGTGTACGGATGGGATTATTTTAATCGTTATCGAGAAATGTTAGACAAAGTTAAAAAAAAATTCAAATCTTAATCTCTTAAGCCTTCATGGCTTCAGGTGCACATTTTCAAAAAAAAAAACTTGTCTAGAAAGGTGTTCAAAATTGAAAATTCATGATGAACTGCAGCGCCAGAATCATCATCATCATCATCCTCCTCAAGCAGCCATGGGCTACGGAGGTCAAACCAGACCTTACAATTTAGTTCTCCAAGCATATCTGTCCTGAGCTACAACTGCTGCATCTGGCCACTGCACACCAATTCTAACAAGGTCCTGTTTGACATTGTCTGCCCACCGCATCCTAGGTCTCCCCCTCTTTCTGAGGCCTTTAGGCACACTGTTCATAACCCTATTCGCCAATCTATAATTATCCACACGGGCAAAATGGCCAAACCAAACTCTCTACACAATATGCTGCTTAAAGGAGACTGCCGATTCCTTTGCCTAACCTCATCATTAGTTACAAAGTTGAACCACCTAATGCCCAAGATACTGCGTAAACATCTAGTTACCTGTTATCTTGTTTACAAAACGTCCAAGTTTCATTACCATAACTAACCCTAGAAAGAACCAAACTATTATACAGTCTAATTTTAGTCTTTAGGTGTATACGCCTATTTCTCCACACTCCACATAGATTCTTAATAGTCCCGGTAGCAATCCCTATTCGTCTGTTAATCTCACGCCGCACATCACCATTATCTGTTACATAGCTCCCAAGATAATTAAACTGCGACACCTGCTTAAGACAGCAACCATTGAGATTAACTGAATCACAGCCTGCCTGACCAATTTTCATCACTTTAGTTTTCTCTCTGTTTATAACCAAACCTACTCTACTACCAGTCTCATCAACAGCTCGAATGAAAGAGTTCATCTCATCAACATCATTTGCCAAAAAGTCTAAATCATCAGCGTAATCTACGTCAGAAATTTTCCTATCTCTAGCCCATTTAAGGCCAAAATCTTTCCCTTGAAGTGAATTTCGCATAACATAATCAATAACCAAACTAAAGAGAAAAGGAGACAAAATGCACCCTTGTCGAACACCAGAAGTAATGCTAAACCAATTGCTACAAGTCATACCAACTCTCACACACGACTCAGTATTATTATAGAGAGCTTTCATTATGTTAACTAACTTGTCTGGTATACCATATGATCTCACAATCAACCAAGAATTATTACGATTAACAGAGTCGAAAGCCTTTTTAAAATCAACAAAACTAGCAACCAAAGGTTTCTGAAACTCTAAACATTTCTCAAGAATCTGCTTATGTAAAAATATCTGATCTACATATCCCCTACCACTTCTGAATCCACATTCCTCATCACGCAATTGACTGTCAACCAGATTCTTAATTCTATTAAGCACAATCATGGAAAGAACTTTACCTGGAACAGAGAGTAGACTGATACCCCTATAGTTATCACAAGAACTGCGATCACCTTTTTTGAAAATAGGGATAACAATAGCTCTGGTAAAATCCTTAGGAACCATGCCTATATCATAAAAGATATTCAGAATTTCAGTCATCCAAGTGGTAACCGAAACGTTCCCAGCTGTAAGCATTTCCGTAGTAATTTCATCTACCCCTGGGGATTTATGAAGTTTAAGTTTAGAAATAGCCAAAATAACTTCAGACTGTGTTATAGGGCCAATATTAAAGCCACCAATGCATCTATCATCATTGCAAACAATGGGAATAGAACTAACCGCATTGTTTAGAATATCACTGAAATGCTCAGCCCACCTAGCCATGACAGAATCCCCACCTTCTATAACCTTACCTTGTTTATCCTTCAATCCCTGTATACCTGTCCGTTTTCTACCACACAAAACATTAACTATCTAGTACAACTATCTGCTGTTGTGTTGTCTAACTGCTTCCTCAGCTTTGTCAGCCAAACCATCAAGCCAAAGATTCTTATCAGCAGCTAAGTGATCCTTTACACGTTTATTAAGTTTTCTGTAATGCTTTCTATTAGGACTAGTAGAGTATTGATTAAGACATTCCTGCAGTTCTTTCTTCCTGAAATAAGCTCAAGTGCTTTATCACTCAAATAATTCTGTCTCCTCCGCTCTTTTTTTCTGAAAAGAGTACTATTAGTTTCCAAAAAAGCCAGTTTAAAACGGTCCCATTCTTTCTCAACTTCAGTAGTAAGCAAACTACAACTGTCATAATGACTAAATAACTTATTACGGTAAGCTTTAGCTATAACTGGGTCTTTCAGAGCTTCTGAATTAAAGGTAAAATTTTTTAACCTTAGCACAACATTTCTGAAGTTTAAGTTGCAAGACACTTTTAATAAGATAATGGTCAGATCCAATTTCAACTCCTCTATACGCCCTGGTATTCCTAACAGATCTAGCCCATTTGCTGTTAATTAATATGTAATCAATCATATTCCTATGCATCCCATCAGGTGAAACCCATGTGTACTTATGTGTGTCGCGGTGTTTGTAATAAGTGTTAGTTATTCTGAAACCATTGAGTTTACTTACCTGTAGGAGACGCTGCCCATTGCAGCTACCAATACCAAAAGGGTCTATTACTCCTCCCCAAAGGTCAGAGTCAGTACCAACTTTGGCATTGAAGTCACCAAGAACAAGGGTAATATCTCCTTTCTTGACAGAATTCAAAATATCTTAAAGTTGTCCATAAAACCTATCCTTCTCATCCTCATCGGCATCCTCAGTGGGGGCATAACAGCAGATAACAGTCAAGTCTTTAATGCTTGTCTGAAATTTTGCTGTAAGAAACCTTTCATTAATGCACTCATATCCTAGAAGAGCATCACTAGAGTGTCTGCTGAGAAGTAGACCCACGCCTTGGTGATGCTTATTGTCGTCCCTCCCTGAAAAGAGAAATTTAAGATTATTTTTAAGAATCTGACCTTTATCTGTCCATCTGGTCTTTTGCAAGCCGAGAATATCTAAATTATAACTGTGGAATTCTTGTGTGAGGACATCAAGAGAAAAAGCTCTGTGCAGAATCCTCACATTCCAACTACCTATGGAGAGAAAATGGTTAGTAGGATGTTTAAAGAAACTATGTTTATTGAGAGGGGGATTGCCGACAATATCAAACAGCCCCCTAATCGCAGACATGGGGCAAAGACCCGTTCCCCCACCACTAAAGGCTGAAGCCATCTACATTGGAAGACTTCCTCCCAATATAGAATTTGACGATGCCAATAGAAGCAGGTGCCTGCGATGACCTCTGCTCAGAATTATCCACCAGCTGATAAAACCTGTCAACCCATAAACAAACAGAAAACACAGCGGAAGATTTTCCCTCCACAGAAGCCCACCAGTGCAGCAAAATCAGGATCCATAATCAAGCTCAGAGCCATAATTCCGTTCAGGTTGGTATATGTGGTGAGCACCAGGACCCTGTGTGGTTGACCACTCTTCAGCAGGGTAGAAAAAAAAGAAAAGTAGCCATAGTTGTCCAGATCAGTAGGCCACAGTAATCTGGCAGCCCTCTCCTTCCGTTTACTTCCACAAGAGAGTATCTCTTTTGAAAGGTACTAACAGTCTGCACCATGAGACGGCGGGGTCGGACATTAGGTGCTAGGCCTGGCCGGTTCTAACATCATCACTATGCCAAATGAATGTGATACTCAAAATCGTGTCTCTTTGAGATTCGTTTCTTCAACAGGACTTCTTTTGAGATTCATGTTTCAAAATGAAAAGTTAAATAGTTTTAACCTAAAAATGACAGAAATACTTTGTCTATAAACAAATTGCTGCATATGAAGAAGCCCTGACGATTTTCAATTAATACGTTCCTTTTTGCATCACAATAATTGTTTCAAAATATCACTTCAGTGCAAAATTTTTAGTTCCAATGTTTCTGATCGGAAATTTCCCATGAGTCTAAAATGTCCAGGTTCTAATGGATTGTAATGGATTAAATGTCCATTATGTCCATATGGATTATGTCCATATGGATTAAGTTGAAGAGAGGATCGAATTGGAATTTTGAAAATGACCTCGATTTTTATGCGGGAACTGAAAACGTTGGCGCGAGAAGAATTTCAATTGTTCAAATATTCTTTGATTTCAGAACTGAAATATTTGAATCGTTCAATGACGTCTAGCATTTAGAAATTTTAAACGTTTAATGAAATAAAAAATATCAAGAACCGAAGCAGTCACGGATTTTGCCCATCCAATTTTGAAACAATCAGCGAACTGTACGATCGAGTGATTTCAAACATTCCAATATTGAGACGAGGAATAACCTAAAGACGCACCAGCTCAAAGTATGCTACACGAGATGTCATTGATTGGCAAGCTCACATTGCAGTCGCTTCAGAGATTTACAAAGTTAAAGAAGAAATTGATGAAAAGTAGGCAAATGGCTAACTGGGTCGTGAGAAGACACCGCGAGAGGGATTCTAAATACCGAAAATGAATCATGGAAAGTTCAAACACATAAATTGTTGGTTTTTGTGTGAGACAATCTGGACATATTTAGAATTAGTTGAATAATAAACCATGAAATCCACTCCCCACACATACCTTTGAAGCTCATGAAATCTTAGGGGTTTGAGAATTTGTCCGATCGACAAAGAAAGATTTAGATTCCAGAGGACGGGGAAAGCAAAAACCGCAAAAGAATTCTCATGAAATATGTTAAGCTTAAAACAAATTGAACATCAGTGGATCTGACGTGACCACTGAGCAAGGATTATTACAAATGATGATTTCAAGCTTCTCTATATGCGCGGGATTTAAATATATAAAATTTAGATTATTTATATCTCAATGGTCAACTGCCAGGCTTTGTGGAGACTGAAATCGGTACCGATTCGTAAGAGTTTTTCCCTCCCCCCTTTGCTCAACGCAACGGGGCGGAATTGGTGCGGTCGACAGCTCACGACACTCGTAATCTGCTGTTCCCGGGTTCGAGGCCCAAAGATCGCAGCGGCGAGATTTTTCTCCGCTAACTTCCACATCCCCTCGAGGAAATAGAGAACACCGTGGCGAGTTGAGATGACCTCGACGGGAGGTTTCCATCTGTCTCCTAACAGCTATGCAGTGGATCCCCTTCCTCGCCCTCTCTGAGCCCTCGGGGTCCTTGTGACCTGGCCATTTAGCCCATTGGGCGTATAGCACTTAGATTGCATCTTTCGAATTCATAATATGCAAAAAAAGAATTTACAATTTTTTCTGTCGTAATCATGGATCGAGTTAAAAATTAGAAAATCGTTTCTGGTCTCTGTCACGTTCCGGTACACAAAACCTATTTTACTATATTGATATTTTAATCCATATTTTTGAAAGTAATGTAAACCAGCATTGTACCAATTTTGCCAATTGTTTAACCGGTATTGTACCAATTTGCGGAATTCGTACAATACCGGTTAAACAACTACGGGAATGTACAGTTTTGTTATTGTGCTTGCTGTCGTGTGAAGAAGATCGGATGACCATTGGACAGTTTTACGATCTTGCAGAAAGGCCCCGCACACATTTCATTTGTGACCAAGTGGCGACAGAATAATTGCCTTGGGTCAGCGAGAGCAGGGACCTGACTGAAGCTTGGCGAAGAAGAAGCTGAAATGTGAGAGATGATGGATGCGAGTTTCTAGATGGAATCTCTGGGCAAACGTGTCCTGTAAAATATAACAGTGATTTTTACTACTGGCTGAGATACGCTTCCAATAGAGTGTTGGTCTATGCCTGTATATTTCACTATAAATTTAGTTCTAGATAAAGCAGTGGCCTGTCGGATTTCGTTACATTCCATAAATTGGCCTGTCCCATCGCTAATTAGTTTGTTCGCTCGTTGTCTCTCTGTAGCATCTGAGGATTTTTTTTTTTACTATTTTGTACGTAAAACAATAAATGCAGTTGTCAATCACTTAATCCTTCATTCGTTTATTTTGTTAGTTAGTTAATTCATTTCATAATTGGTTATTGCTACTTAGTCGACCGAAGCATCACAAAAAACAGTCTTAGCAAGACTTGTTGCCGAGTCGAACGCCATCCAGTACATCTCAAGAAGACCACATTAAAAAATCAACTTGTTACGAGGAAGCTGCATTTCGGTCACGAGAGTATCTTTTAACCTCTTCATCTGATGACTTCCAGATCTCAAACCGTGATTTGAGATTTCTACTTCCGAAATATTTTTCATTCATTAAAAGTGAATGTGTAAGACGGTGCAAATTTTTTTATCTCTTTCAGTTTATCGTAATTTGAGTTGGGTTGTTTTACCTCTGAGCGGCACTTTTTCCCCACCATGGGCCAGGTCACAAGGACCCCGAAGGCTCAGAGATGGTTAGGGGAGGGGACCCACTGGAACAGCTGTTGGGAGACAGATGGTAGCCTCCCGTCAAGGCCATCCAGCGTGTTCTTTAACGTGCACAGGGTATAGCTCTCCAGTAAACGGGGCCACGGCTTAACGTCCCGTGCGACGGACGGCGGCCTATTCCAAGCCCATCGGTATCCCCTACTGACCGTGGGCAGGGCGGGGAATTTTGCGGAGATAAATCTCAACGCTGACCCAGCTGGGACTCGAACCTGGGATCGTAATTTGATCATCTTCCCAAAGGACAACAGCAAAATGTGGATAAGATCGAAGCCGAAACCTTAACGCCCTTTCCTTTGAATTAAAAAGAAATCAACAACGATTAAGCCACTTCTAGTCATGTCGGGGAGAGGAGGGGAGAAAGAGGGAGGGGGAGAGAGAAACCTACAATTTGAAAAAAGGAATCGAGGATATCAAAAAGCATAGAATTAAAACGGAAGGCAAAAGATGGAACACAAAAAGGGAAAGAAAAACTGCGATGGGAAGAAAATAGCAAAAAATGGGATCAAACCATAAAAGGCAATTTTGAAAAGGAGAAAAGAAATGGGAGAAAATAAAATGCGAAGCAAGAAGAGAAAAGTAGAAAACGGGCAAGAGAGAATAAAGAACAAAGAAGTAATAACAGGAAGAAAAGAGGGTGAGAAGATGTGCGATAAAAATATAAAATTGTAATGAGAAAAGAGAATACATAGGAAGAAGAAGAAAAAATCGAGAAAGTGGTAAAAAATGCAGGCGATGAAGAGGAGAAAAAGAACAGAGAAGTTAAAAGGTAACGGAAATGAAAATGGAAGAGTAGAAAATGAGCAAAATAATTGAAAAAGATATAGAAAATAGAAATAATAGATAATAGAATGCAAGTGATGAAGAGGAGCAAAGGAGCAGAGAAGTTAAAAGATAACTGAAAGGAAAGAGTAGAAAATGAGCAAATTAATTGAAAACGAGATAATAGAATGCAAGTGATGAAGAGGAGCAAAGGAGCAGAGAAGTTAAATGGTAACGGAAATGGAAAGAGTAGAAAATGAGCAAAATAATCGAAAACAGGATAATAGAATGCAAGTGATGAAGAGGAGCAAAGGAGCAGAGAAGATAAATGGAAAGAGTAGAAAATGAGGAAAATAATCGAAAACGAGATAATAGAATGCAAGTGATGAAGAAGATGAAGAGGGGCAAAGGAGCATACAAGTAAAAGGTAACGGAAATGAAAATGGAAAGAGTAGAAAATGAGCAAAATAATCGAAAAAGAGGTAATAGAATGTAAGTGATGAAGAGGAGCAAAGGAGCAGAGAAGTTAAAAGATAACTGAAATGAAAAGAGTAGAAAATGAGCAAATTAATTGAAAACGAGATAATAGAATGCAAGTGATGAAGAGGAGCAAAGGAGCAGAGAAGTTAAAAGGTGACGGAAATGGAAAGAGTAGAAAATGAGCAAAATAATCGAAAACAGCATAATAGAATGCAAATGATGAAGAGGAGCAAAGGAGCAGAGAAGATAAATGGAAAGAGTAGAAAATGAGGAAAATAATCGAAAAAGAGGTAATAGAATGTAAGTGATGAAGAGGAGCAAAGGAGCGGAGAAGTTAAAAGGTAACGGTAATGGAAAGAGTAGAAAATGAGCAAAATGATCGAAAAAGAGATAATAGAATGCAAATGAAGAGGAGCGAAGGAGCAGAGAAATTAACAGGTAACAGAAATGGAAAGAGTAGAAAATGAACAAAATGATCCAAAAAGAAATAATAGAATACAAGTGATGAAAATGATGAAGAGGAACAAAGGAACAGAGAAGTTAGAAAAATAACTGAAACGAAAATGCAAAGGGTAGAAAATGAGATAAGGAAAAATCCGAAAGACAGACAAATATGGGTGGGATTGGAGAGAGAAGAAGGGGTAAATCAAGAGTCGTCAAAAAGGATAAAAGAAGCTGAAAAGCGATATCCTGAAAGGGGAAATAAAACTGGAAGGAGATTCCAGGTTAGCAAATAAGAAGATCAGAGATGAAGACGAGGAAGAAGAAGAGGTGGAGAACTTCACCACGAGAGCTGTGTTCCATCGATCCGGTGGATGTACGGCAGTGTCCTTGACCTCAACGTGTGCTCGTTCTCCTCCCACTCACCCGGCCGACACACGAGCGAGTTGAACGCTTAGTCTCTCTTAACTCATTCCTCCATCCCTTTTGCCATCACGCTGACGTCATTCTACCCTTAAGTGCCCTTCCAATTCATCTGATTCCCCTTTATCGCTCTGTTCCTCTGAGTTCAGTTTCCACCCTCAGCCCCCCCCCCCATCCACCCCCTCTCCTTAGCCATTTTTCAACAACTTATTAAAATAATCGTTTTACAGCTGCTTTTTTTTTCTTATTTCACCCCAACTTCTTTCTCTTCTTTCTCTTTCCTCTTGCTCCGAAAGATTCATATGTCATCCTTTTCTTCTGCATCTTTCCTGATCTCCATCGCATTCCTTTAACTGCCTTAACATCGCAATTGAATTCAAAATCCTTTTGCATCGTAGACTAAGAGCACAAGGACTAATTTATTCTTCAAGATTCTGCAGACGCATCTTAATTATCCTGTCTCCTTTATTTCGTGAAGTGACGGGAGGGGGGGAGGAATCTAAGTGAAACATAAATAAAGGATGGGGAAAGCTTTAAGTTAAGTGTTCTAATTGGGAAGATAGCAGCATCCTCTCAGTTCGAAATTCTCGTCAATATGATTCCCTTAGTTTCCACTTCCGCTTTTGAAAGTTTCTTAGATTTTCAAACTGACTCCAGAATGTTTTCAGCAACCGTTATGTCAACCTCTACCTAATTAATCCGTTTAATTTCATCATCATAAATGGCTCCCCATCGAATCCGATTAACTTAAATAACCATCCAAAAGTATTGATTCGATAAGCTTTGCTTATTTTAGGTTATCGAAACAGGCGAATAAATCTGCGAATTTATTTTTCTTGTTTCCAACGGAAGCTGTGAGTCTGATGAGTTTTGCGAATTCCAAAACCCAAATTGGAAAACTGACTTCCGTTCCTTGACGGTGGTTGTTGCCGCAGAAGTCTTGTTCGTTACTTTATTTTTTTTCAATTTGTGATCAGACTGGCAAATGTACTAAACTTATCTGCGGGTTTTCACAAACAAACGACCATAAATTTCGAGACTCGAATCCGGAAACTTATCAACCATCGCGATACCATTGAGCCACAGAGATGGCTTTTCATCCGCAAAGCATTAAAATGCCGAAACATTCGTTGCTTTATTTTCATTTATTATCGTTTACTCCATTTCACATACTTATTTGCATACGTCTGAATATTAAAATTTTTTGTCTTTCTTGGGAGGGGAGGAGGTGACTCAGTCGGCAGCGCGCCTTCTCGTAATCTGCAGTTCCCAGGTTCGAGTCCCACCAATGCCAGAATTAAGATCTATGACCTCTGAACCCTTCTCCTTCCATCGGTCAGAAAGGGGAGATACCGATGGGCATGGAAAGGATGCCGTCCGTCAGATGGACAGAATACACACTAAAGAACACGCTGGATGACCTTGACCGGAAGCTACCATCTGCCTCCTTACAGCTGTCCGGTGGATCCCCTCCTCCCCCTCCTCGGGTCCTTATGATCTGTCCAATTAGCCCATTGTGTGAAAAAAAGGGACAATAGGAGGCCGAACCCACTTGAGAAGGCTCCCACCACATCGAGAGTCAATCCGAAAAGGAACTAAATGAGATGAGAGAGTAAATGTTTTTTCTATTCGATGAAGAAAAAAAAGATGAATTAATCGCATGATTTCCATTTATATTAGCCTCACATGACTCTATATCTATATGCGATGTGTAGCCATCCTTAAAGGAATAGAAATCAAGAAAGAGAAAGAATCCTTCTCCACGTTAATTGCGCTATTGCTGTTCGAGTCCCAATTACCGTCAATCTCCTGAGCATTGAGATCCAAAGGAGCAGCCAATAAATTCCCTTTCCTCCTTTGAGCTAATCCATTGCATCTGAACCCTTCCAAATTTCTCAGCATCTTTCAGTTAATCGTTTTTCGGTGCTCCTCGTCCAATAACTCTTGAGATGGTCTGGCGATGATGATTTCATATCACACAGCGGAGGGCAATTCGGATGAGTCTTGTTTTTCTCGACTCTTGTCCTCCAAATGCCAACCAACCGATTCCGTGCATCGATCGTGAGGATGCTCGGCTCCGTCCTTCACCTCTCTTTCTCCCCGTTGACCTTCTCTTCCTCTGGGTTCTCCCCTCCTTTCTACCTTCCCTCCCCCTTTGCAATTTGCGCATTTGTGACGGCCGCGCTCACGTGACGTCAGTCTCCGTCTTCTTCCCTTCCTATTTACCTCCTCCGTCAGCAAGAGAGCTACAACTTCGCCGCTATTGATCCTCTCCTCCGACGTCACTGCTGACGCCACATTGACGTCAACGCGCCCATCGCCTAATGCTGTTAGGTGTGGTGCTCGCGGCAGAGCGCAACCCATAAGTCTCTCTCCGTCGTCTCTCTCGCGCGCACCACTTCTTGTTTTTCTTCGGTTGCTGCTTTCTTTGGAGCAGTTGCAGTCAGCTCGCGGTGGAGAAGTTAGTTGGGACGTCGGCACCGCGCGCCACAATGGCCGCACAGTTCGCTCTGTTGGCCGAGAACGAGAGGGGGAATGACGTAATCCGAAGAGAAGAATAAAATCTTGTTGAAACCACTTCTCCAGATTTGAATAGGATTGGAAGTGAGGAAGCGAAAAATCAGAGGTTGACCCAGCAACCAGAAATGAAAATGGCATCAGTGGTCTTTCATTCGTTCCGACCTTAGAAGCGATCAAGGACAAACAGCCATTGTTCAACTCAAACAGAATCTTGTAAACCGGACACGGAGATGAGAAATACAAATGGTTCATTTTTTTTCGTTCGCATCTGTAAATTAGTTAGGATGGTTGGAGGATCTTCGCTATCATCTTGATGAAAATGACGATCAGGAAATGGTCTCACTCTTTCTCAAACGAAAAACAGTCTTCAATTGGCTAATGGGCAACTGATTGTCAATTTTGGTCATGATCAGCAGACGACGATAAAGTCTGAAAATCAGGATCAGCGGTTGCCTTGCCTCTGAGTTTTTCGCAACACCCCGCCCCACCACCACCACCAACTACCCCAAGTCATTTTCAAAAGTCCGACCAGTTCATTTCATCGCAATAATGTTCACTTTTTTTCTTTAGTAACAAAACCAACCTCCACTGGGAATAATGACTAATAACCATTTTTGGCTTCAGACTCACTGAAACGAAGTTTTATTTCATCGTTTTGTTCATGCCAGGGTTTGAGAACTGCGTAATTGCTAGACAACCATGTTTTATTCATAAAACTTGAATGGCCATATACAGGCTCGGATCCAGGAAAAAATTGAGGGGGGGGGGGGAGGAGAGAAACATAATCGAGCCGAAAAAACGTAAAGATGGAGGTGGAGGGGGGGGAGGGGCAAGAGAGATTGAATTTCCAATGCAGTATAATATTCCCCTCGCCGTTTTACAAGCCTAAAAATTTTATTGAAAAATGCATGAAATGTAAATAAGTCTAATAACTTTTTCCTTTTCTACCATTATTACCATTCTGAAGGGGGGCATCCCCCCCTAGATCAGGCCCTTGTCATGTACCACATTGCAGAATATTATGCAAACTGAATCTTCGCCAAGAAACAATATCTGAATGTTATTTTAAGTATTGGTGCTTAAAGTTTACGCCCCCCCCCCCCCCCCCCCCCCCCGCAGAATTATGCCGCGACCTCAAAGTTGAGATCTCGAAGCTCTGGAGAGATGAAAGGTGGCACCACTGGCATTCCATGACAATGAAGATATTGAGGTTCGAATCTCAGATTTGGGTTGTTGTTGTTTTTTCAAAAGATTCAGTCAAAGTTTTGGTTTCTCTTTCCAATGAGTAATACACTGATTTACATAAATTAAGGAAAACTCCGAAAAATTATGCTAAACCAAAAACTATATGAATGATTTTAATGAAATTTGATGAAAACATGAATTACAATGCTATTTTCAGAATGGCATAAAATATTTTAAACTAGAAACATTTTTCGTCAAAAAATAACACTTACAGGAACTTGTCGAAAAATGAGGTGTCAGAATGCAATGGGCAAAGTTCTTTAATAAGGAGTGTGGTCACCCCTTACAGCAATGCAGACACGACAGCGATGTTCCATGCTATTTATGATGTTGTGAATCAGTTCAGTAAGGAGTAACCACCATTGTTCCTTTAAAGCGGTAGTAAGCTCCTTCTTTGTTTCAGGTGGCAGGTTGAGGGCAGCAACACGTCTCCCTAGAGCATCCCACACATGCTCAATCGGATTTAGGTCGGGAGATCGAGCTGGCCACTCCATGCGCATAATGGTCTCCTCTTGAAGGTATCTGTGTGGACGAGCGTTATCGTCTTGTAAGACGAATGTTTCACCTATTGCACCAGCGTAAGGATGTCCATAAGGGTCCAGGATGTCATCTCTATACCTTTGAGCATTGAGGCTCCCACTCGTCAACACATAGAGGTCTGTGCGTCTACCTAAGGAATGCCACCCCAAACACACATGCCGTAACTGTCTCTTTGACGGATGTTACTGGGATGATAGTGGGTACCTCGTTCTCTCCATATCAAACAATGCTCGGAATCACTCTGCAGGCAATTTGGACTCATCTGTGAAGAGTACGGACCTCCAATGCTCTTCTGTCCAGTTAACATGCATGCGTGCTCAAATCAACTGCTCTCTCCTATGATGTGACGTGAGGGGTATACAAATTACTGGCCTTCTAGCGTACAGACCTCCCTCATGAAGCCTTCTACGCAGACAAGAAGCTGATACAACCCTCCCAGTGGCTGCTGCAAGAGAGGATCTAGCTGAGAGGGAGTAGACGGCCTGCTCCTTCGTGCTGTTAATCGCAGATATCGGTCTTGTACAGTGGTCGTAACTCTAGCCCTTCTTCAGCTAATCCTCCGAGATATGGATTCCGTGCTAAGAAATTGATTCCACAGTCTATGGAACACAGAAGGACTCACATTCAGTCATTGTGACACGTCTGACTGACTTTGCCCTGCTCCGAGCCGGCCAATAGCTCTTCACCGCAGTTGATTTGGCAAATGATGTCTCGAGATCATTCCTACAAAATGGCTATTTCGAATTTCTTTACTCACATTTACAACACAAAATAACGATCCACTCCAAAACACACGTTTTTATGCCGCTATCCGATTACGCAAATTGACGCAACCTAGACTAATACGATATGCTTACTCGGCATTACTGGTTACATGAACGAGCTTGGTGAGGATCGCAGAATTGTTTGGCGAATTATCGCCATTTTTCCTTAATTTGTGGACTTTTTCACAATCAGATAAAGCACAAACTTTTGTTGACAATAACAAATTATAAGTTGACCTTTTTCCCTTTTCTAATTATTTGTGAATCAAAAATGATCAATATGGATTCCTCTTTATTTATGAGCACATTTTAAGACTTGCTGTATGCTAGATTGGATTGTTTTACCTCTGAGCCTGTACTTTTTTGCACACAATGGGCTAAATGAGCAGGTCAGAAGGACCCCAAGGGTTCAGAGTAGGTCTGGAGGAGGGGCCCACTGGGACAAATGGTAGCCTCCCCGTCAAGACCATCTGGCCTGTTCCTTAGCCTGCGCACAGGGTATGGCTCTCCTGAACACAGACCATATCTTAACGTGCCATCCGAAGGACGGCGGAAGTAGTACCAACCTATGCTGGGCGCACGGAAGTGACGTCAATGCTGGCATCGGGGGCTTAATTTTTGTGGGGGATGCCGACCCCCACACGTATGTGTTGGGGGAGGAAGTGCCGTCCCCCCTCGCAGGTGTGTGGGTTGGGCTTAATTTATTCTGTCGACCGGAAGTGTCGGAGATGGGGAGGGCTTAAATTTCGTGTGCTCCCTAGGGAGGGCTTCATTTTGGCTTCCCACGCTGATGTCTGGGGAGGGGGCGACCGGAAGTGTCGTCCCCCACACGTGGGTGCTGGCGTCGGGGCTTAATTTTTGGTAGGGGTTCGACCGGAAGTGTTGGCCCCCCTCGCAGGTGTGGTCTTAAAAATCTTGGGACCCCTAAAAATGGCCCCTGGGGAGGGTTTATTTTTAACGACTGGAAGTGGCAGAGACGGAGGGCTTTGGACCCCAAAAAAGGTCCCCTTAGGTGCGCTTATTTTTAACGGTCGGTATCGCTTGTGCTGGGAGGGCTTCTGATTTTGTTACCCTTCTGATTGGACATGCACCCCTTCTACCCGCAATTTTTAATAGGGTGACCTCATTTTTCTGTATTCTGGTTGGATGCGGTCCTCATTGGTGGAGGTTTCGAACGAAAAGGTGCTGCAGGGGTTCGGGAGCCACAGTCATGACGTTGTTTTGGAATCCATGCAGAAGTATGGGTGTGATCACGATAAATTAGTGCCTGCTGAAAGCCCATAAATATGGATATCCTGTGCTTGATGGGTTCGAGAGTGACAACCTGGTAGAAACAGTGAACCAGGTATGCTAGACATTAACTGTTCTACAGATCCGTGTGAAATCTGTTGTGTGCTCGATTTAGACGGCTTCACCGTGAAAGGTGAATTCCTGACCCGTGAACTGGGTTATTCG
Source organism: Ryuthela nishihirai (assembly GCA_038380435.1). Classification (NCBI taxonomy): domain Eukaryota; kingdom Metazoa; phylum Arthropoda; class Arachnida; order Araneae; family Heptathelidae; genus Ryuthela; species Ryuthela nishihirai. Next base: position 62,266,712 of record JAWZYU010000019.1, on the reverse strand, counting down.
AACTGCAGGGGGCTGACCAGTGTCTACAGATTCGACCTTTCCTTCGTGACGTACATTACTCAGAAGGACTGGAAGTGCATCCGTCACGTGTCCAAGCACGTCACAGGCCTTCCCTTTTATCCCCGTACCGGTGAAGTGGTGTGGGAGTACGACTGTCTGGACGATATAGTGCGCCACATCCACGAAAAGTGCCGTAGACCCTTCTGTCGTCACTTACAAGGGCGTCCCCCCACGAGAAGCAGTTATTGGACAGACTCAGTATACCCTCATTCGATCTAGAGAAAATCGGCTGCCCCCGCTTCAAAGACCTTCCTAAAATTCCTGGAGCAGAGTGTGGTTACCATGAGGGATGTGACGTGCACTGCGCCCAAGCCGAGACAGCCGCATTCAGCACATGGATGAACACGTATATCGAGAATACGAAATGGACCGCTCGTTAATCGGGCAGCCCCACAGACAATTAGAGGCTTTTCCTCTGTGGGACTTGTTCGACTATTTTTCCGAGGATGTAGCACCTGTTAATGAAGAGCCTGTTGAAGAGGTAAGCCAGCCTCGTTTTAAACTGGCGGGCGTCCCTGTGACACCACCACCAAGCCCAGTTCCAGTGTGTCCCCCGCCTCTCAAGCCCAAACCTAGGCATAAGATGACCTGGAAGCCTATACCTCCCAAGTACGTGGATTCGCCACTAGAGGCGCGACCTTCTCCACCTAGAGGGGAAAAACGTGTCGACACCCCCTCACAGCAGAGACTTAAACGCCTGAAAACTCTGTAGGTCAGTTTTCGCCATGCAGCCTGTGAGTGCACACACCTACCCTCTCGGAGTTGAGATTTTCATCGTGCCTAGACTGTACCGTGAGCGTCTCCTGGTCCACGTGCGCCGTTACCGTCGCTACTATGAAGGAGGCCTACTTTACCCGACGAAGGAAGGGGTTACTCTAACCCTCCCGGAGTGGCAGGAATTATTAGCGGTGTTGGACAGAATCGATATCGCTAATACCACCGAAAGAGAGACTTGGTTCGTGATGACCAACCTGCAATTGTGCGGATACTGCCATAGTGATGGGAGTCGACGTCTCGACATCATCAAATCGCAACCTGGTGCATCATCTTGTGGTGTGAACCTTTCCGCGGGTCAGTGGGATGAAATGCGTAACCGCCGCGACGACGTGAAGAACAGCCTGGATCACCATCGCAGGTCAGATGTTAATTTTCACCTACGTCACTCAATCGCCGAGCAGAGAGACCTTCTACTTGCGTTTCTTCTGACTCCCCCAGCGGAGGGGAAAGGCCATTTGATGCAGTTATTGACGGACATTGTGATGCACGAACTCGTTCAATCCTTGTTACCCGGTTCTAGGATTATAGAACCCGAGGATAAAGAACTTTGTCTGAAGACTTATTTGAGTGATGCAGTGCGCTCATTGAACATTGACGCTATTGCTAATGCCTTTGTTGACACGGCTTGGGCCCGAGGTCTACTCTGTTATGCAGACGACGCTTTCCTTTCCTCTCTGTCCTATAGTGACGTGTTAAAGAGTGCGAAAGACGAACTGTATGCTTCCGACAATTGGTACTGTAAATAAAAGTCCGATATTACCTAACAATCAGTGTCTTGTGTTTTATCTGTGACGTTAGGGGTCGCTGTGATTTGTGGGGATTACTTAACGACAGAGTGGGGGGAATCGCATCATTTGTGACGGTACATTTGCCTGAGTGAACATCAGATTATTTTTAAGGTATTATCGCAGTGGAAGAAAAAATGCTGTGGGCTCCGTGTTACCGATTCTGCCTGGTGGAGGGGGGAACAAAAGCGCTGTACTACGACCATCCGGTCATTTACACGTCGAGAGAGTTGTGTGAAGAGGCTGCAGACCATACATCTATAGACGTCCCCGACTCCCTGCCTATCGAAGTCTGGATTAAAGACGGAAAGCTACTGCTGGTCGATGAACGCCGTGTTGGAAAAAGCTTATTACGATCCCAAGAACCCTGGCAGCTTTGGAGGGGTGAATCGATTATCCCAGACTACTGGACAGGATCCAAAGACAGTCAAAGAATGATTATCGGGTCAGGAGACGTACACCCTCCACAGACCGGCCAAGAGCAAATACCGGAGGAACAAAACATACGTGACAGGGTTGGATCAACAATGGCAGGCGGATTTAATGTTCGTGAAAAACATCGCACGGTTTAATGATGGTTATGGATACATATTAGTCGTCATCGATATTTTATCTCGCTATGCATGGGCGGTTCCTGTGAAAAAGAAAACGGGAACAGCTGTGAAAGAAGCATTCGAAAAAATTCTGGCGCAGGGACGTGAACCCTTGACTCTGAACACCGATCAGGGGACAGAATTCACGAATCGTGTATTCCAAAAATTCCTAAAAGAAAAAAACATTCACTTCTTCGTGTCTTATAGCGACAAGAAAGCTGCTCTGGTAGAAAGACTGAATCGAATCCTGAGAGAAAAATTATGGCGTTATTTCACTAAACATAAAAATTTTAGATTCTTGCGCGTTCTGGACTCCTTAGTGAAGGGGTATAATGCTTCCAAGCACCGAGCTCAAGGCTTTGCACCCAAAGACGTGGATCTCTTTAACGAGAGCATCGTCTGGGAGAGATTATACGGAGCTCCAAAGCAGACAGAACCTGTTCGTTTTAAAGAGGGAGATCCCGTGAGGCTCAGCAGTCTGAAACTTCCGTTCAAGAAAGGAGCATCACAGCAGTGGACTCGAGAGATATTCCGTGTGAGTAGAATCGTACCTAGAACACCCCCTGTTTACGAAGTGAAGATAGTGACAGTAACAAGATAAGTGGAACTTTCTATAGCCAGGAACTACAGAAAATAAAACTTCCGGAACTCTACACCGTGGAAAAAATCTTGGATAGCGACCGGAAAAAAGGCGTCTTAGTGAAGTGGCAAGATTATCCCACCCCTAGTTGGATACCTAAAAAATGGCTTTCTACCTAACCCTCCCTTCTACGGCCAGCAGTGATATTTATCCTCATAACATGCAGACAGATTACACGACGCAGCTGGCACAGCCTGTGGCACTAAAGGGGGAGTGGGAAGTCGCTCTATCCGAGATCCACATTCCAACGAGCTGGTATAATATCAACGAGTCGAATAATACCTTCACCACCCAATTCAGATGGTTCCCGCACATCCCTCAAAACGCTATTAAGGTTGCCCTAAACCCACAATACAACGGGCAGAAAACGAAGAGAGACGAGATTGTGAAAGCCATCCAGAGTCAGATACCGACCAATATCCAAGTGGAGGAACATGATGATTTGTGGGTGTTCCATATAGGCACCCGCGATTATGGGCTGGTGTTTAAAAAGGAAGCCGCGAGCTTCAACTCTTTCTTCAACATCGCTACCGTGTACATGGAGACGCCTCATTATGGAGGTTTTGCGTGTGACAGAGGGAGAGAGAGGGGGTGACAGAGGAAGATGACTTTTTCACCCCTGATGCGGACATTTTATTTTTATTTGGTGCCACACCTCATCGTACAATGTCAAGAACATCACATTCCCACAGGACGTTACGAAAATGCAGAAGCGATATTTTCTGTCATGTTGCAAGCTATACCTACCGAGGATAGAATAAATTACGCCTTCAAGAAGCAGGCTAATAACCACGTGAAAATCGCCACCCAGGAGGGCCATTATCTGATGTTCCCGACTCATTCCAAAGGTTTGGGAGAATTGCTTGACTTTGAAAAATTTGGACAGTTGTACAGTAACGACGTGGCCAGATATGCCATTGATATTAATGCAGGTATATCGGGTATTTATGTATACTCCGACCTGGTCGTACCTCATTTACTAGGTGACACTTATGCAGAGCTGTTACGTGTGATTAACCCCTCCACGGCGAATAACGAAGCCATAGTAAAAATTTTTACGAGTCCCGATTATTATCCTCTGGCTAGGAACGTGTTCGAGAGCGTGAGGATATTTCTACGGACGGACAGTGGGGAACCCCTATCTTTTAAGTACGGAAAAATGTTAGTCAAGTTACACTTTCGCCATGTGGGTCAAATTCACAGAGCCTAGCACAGCCAGCTATCTGAGTTATTACAAGGCTCAGGTGGGTGCAGGGGTGTTCAGAGGACCCCGATATCAAAGAGGCGGCGGTCTCGGATCATTTTTCAGGAGTATCGGGCGCTTCATATCCCCGATTCTGAAACCTTTAGCGTTCTCACTCGGTAAACAAGCAGCCAGGTCGGGAATGAAATTCGCATCCGAAGTCTCGAGTGGGCGTGACCCAAGAGAAGCCCTTAAATTGAACTTGAAGGATGGCACCGCGAGGGCTGCTGGAAGAAGCAGGACAACATTTACGAGGCAGAGGTATAAAACGCAAGAAGCAAACCCGAATCGCCAGATTGTCAAAGAGACGTTGTAGAGTACAGGACGTTTTTGCAAAATGAGTGAAAGGATCCACAGCATGTCCGGCGACTGCGCCCTGTCGGAACTCGACCTGTTTGCCGTACCCCCTACTAATTCGCAGACCAAAAGAGCCACGTACGTGGCCTACCAGCCTCTCGCATCGTTAGAAGGAAATACCCCTCTTGAATTTAACGTCGTGGGCGGCGACGAATATATCGATTTTTCCAGATGTCATTTACGGATCAGAGCAAGAATAACAGATACGGCGGGGAACCCTATCACTGACGCAGCGATGGTTGCCCCGACGAATAATTTCCTGCACTCTCTGTTTAGTCAAGTCGACGTGTATTTGAACGAACACTTAGTGAGTGGAAGCCACAGTCTTTATCCCTACAGAAGTTACCTGGAAACATTACTGAATTACGGTAGTGACGCAGTGAAAAGTCATTTAACGTGTGTACTGTGGCATCTGGATGCCGCAAGCAAAATGGATGAATGTGGCGATGTTAACCTCGGCTGGAAGACGCATAGAAATTTGTCGGGATCCCGATGTTCGAATTAATTACCTGGATACACAATGATTTATTTCTTCAAGACAGATATCTACTGAACCACGTCGATCTCCGGATACGCTTGACGAGGTGACCACTGAAGAAGACCCTGGTTACAGAGTGAGGTTTGAGGAAGCAGCTTTCTACGTTAGAAAAGTCAAGCTCGGCAGCAGTACGTTGCTCGCGCATGCGCAGATGCTACACACGACCCCGGCAAAGTATCCCCTAAGGCGCGTGGAAGTGAGATCATTCACACTGAGCCCCGGAATCACCTCTAGCACGAGAGATAATTTATTCAGCTCCCAGATGCCCCGAAGATGCATCATAGGACTGGTGGACTCTGCCGCAGCGAACGGTGATTTTGCTAGAAACCCTTACAACTTCAAACATTTTAATCTGAATTACATGGCCTTGCACGCCGATTCAGAACAATTCCCGTCTCAGCCGCTGACTCCCGACATCCCTCATAATCAATATATACGGTCCTACCAGTCGCTGCTGGAGTCACTAGACGTGTGGAAAGAAAATAAAGGGGTTCAATTCGGACGCTCCGCCTATCCGAAAGGGTACACCCTGTTCGGGTTTGAATTGGGTTCCAATGGAAAGCAATGTGAAGGCTACTTTAACCCCACCAAGACTGCAAACTGCCGTTTAGAGATAAAATTCGGTACACCTCTAACCGAAGCCGTGAGCGTGATTCTGTATACAGAATTCGACAACTTGCTCGAAATTGATCACCAACGTAAAATCCTATTCGATTTCTCCGCCTGATGGACGCGTTTCAGCTGACGCAAGTACTCCTCAACGACCCCTTCATGAACCCTCTGTTCTTGGGGGTGTATGCCAGAGACCAGTTACCGAAAATCAAGAAGAAACCCTGTCTCTTCATTTTTAATACGGACGTTTCCACTTCGAGTGGAGAGCACTGGATAGCCGTTTACGTGAACAAGAGAACTGTAGAACATTTCGACCCTTTAGGATCCGAACCCTCCGTAGAAGAATATTACAGCTTTATAGGGGCGAACCGTGTACTGTACCCCACGTTACCACTTCAGGCTCCGACCTCCACAACCTGCGGAATTCACTGTCTGTATTTTCTCTTTCTGAGATCACGAGGAATGTCCATGAAAAGATTCCTGAAGGAACGTTATTCGTGCGACCTTGGATTTAATGAACTACTGATGGCGTTATTTAACCAACTGCTGGAGTATTAAACCACCTTTACCGATCATGCAGTCACCGAGTTCAATTCTTGTTTGTGGCCCAAGTCAGTGTGGGAAAACAACGTTTGTCTTGGACCTCATTCGTCACGCAGAAAATGTATTCACCCCCAGCCCCACCAGGATCATTTACTGCTACTCGTTATGGCAGCCAGCCTTTGAACCTTTCAAACGGAAAGTGGAATTTGTGGAGGGTTTCCCCGACCTACAACTGAATGCGAAACAGCATACCTATTAGTGCTGGATGATATGTTCGTGCAAGCCGCCGGTGATACGAGAGTGTCTGATTTATTCACGAACGGCTCCCATCACCTCAATGCGACCATCATTCTCATCATGCAGAATTTATTTTTCCAAGGTAAATGTGCGAGGAATATCAGTCTCAACTCCCATTATTTATTTCTGTTCAAGTGTCCCAGGGACATGTCGCAAATCGGGTATCTGGCTAGACAGATGTTCCCAGGGGAGTCTAAAATATTATTGGATGCATTTAAACTAGCGACACGGAGACCCCACGGTTATTTGCTGTTAGACTGCCCAGTGAACACGTCAGATGATCAGCGACTCAGGAGCAGGATCCTTCCCAACGAATATCCAGAAATTATTTACATGAGGAATGAAGATTAAACAGCAGGGCCCCTTTCTTTGATACCTGTTGAGCGCTCCTCCTAAGAAGCGCGCATCATTTTTAAAAAACGCCAGTGACAGCGAACTCCTCGCTCTGTGTGAGATCTGTTTTAATTTAGTGAGAGCCAATCTCCCCATCTCGGGCTCCGTGCTTAAAAAATTATCGAAACATAAGTGCGTCATAAGAAGACTCGCGTCGAAAAAGATTAGCTTGAAGGCTAAACGAAGCTACCTGAATCAGAAAGGGTCGGGATTTTTATTACCTCTACTGGCTTCAGTCGTGCCGCTCATCACAAATTTATTCAAATACTGAGCCTCACAGTGAAAGCGGTAGAAAAACGTCATCTGAAGACGAAGACAGAGCAATTAGACACCGACATGCAGCGAATATTGAATACCCCCGGTAATGCTGACGATAAAGCCTCTGCTTCTCTCGCCGTTTTGAGGAAATATTTACAATACGCTCGAAAAGTCGAAAATCCGGACGAAATAATATTGATGCCAGGACTGTCGCAAAAGGATATCATTGATATGGCTCCTAAGGGGTTAAAACGTAAAGTTCAAGAGAGGATAAAGATTCTACCGGAAGCAGTGCGATGGGATTCCAGAGGATGATTGTTACATCAGGGGAGTCCGGTGTTAGGATCTCACATGACCGACTTACTGATGGAACCGGTCAAAAAACAACAAAAATCTGATGTCCCCGGCCAGGAACATTTCCGTCAAATGCTCGACTGGGAAATATTTTAATGTGTACCGTTAAATAAAAAATGTGTGAACGTTGATAACGTCTCGTTTTTTCATAAGCAACTACCTTTCAATAAGCAACTACACCCTACCTTTCAATAAACTCATAAGTAACTATTAATAAGCAACTACTCCCTGTCTTACACTACAACATGGTCCGAATATGCGTTCCCACACTGGGTCCGGATGTGGTAGGGATCGAGTAACCTGCTAGGGCCCCAGTTCGGGTTCGAACCGTGGTCTGGCAGTGGAATATACGCGTTCCCACACTTGTACCGGATGCTGGCTTCGATGTCTGGACATCTGTTATGGGGTCCATTACGGGTTCGCCAGCGGTTTTTGAATATACTTGGGAGCGTTTTCGCGTTCATTCGCCATGCAGTACACTGTTGAGGCAAGACGACAGCCGCTCCATTTCCCTGAGGGGTCTCTAACGGCGGGCCCATGTGACTGTAGTTGGCACCTACAGACCCCTACCCCCGATGGAGTCAGGTCCGGAGTGAGACAGTCGATCCCAGAATACGAAGTGATGGGATTTTCGCCGTCATCAGTGTACGCTGACTTTCGGCGCCGACGAGTAATCGACTCTACGAGGGGGCACGCAATGCCTGTGCTCCTGCCACCGCGTGCTCTCTCAGCCATCCCCTCGCCGTCCGTAAGCTTGCATCCGGGGTCAGAGTGCCGCTGATATAGCCTTAGTGAATTTACCTGTGCCGGTCGATGACGTAACGCCGCCTGCGCTACGCAGGCGGTTGTGTTAAGCGCCGGAGATCTCGTGAGGTCTTCGGCGCCTGTGGTGTTTCTGTCTTCAACCCTCTAGTCTTGCTTTTCTTTCCCAATTCCGCCATCGCCTTCCTTCTTTAAAAAGGCCTTTTTAAAGGCCACCCAATTTTGATAAAGGGTTGCCCTATCGTACAAATTATTTTACTAGGTAGGAAAGTTCAGTTTTTATATCTCTGCGGTTATTTAAAAAGTTTTATTCATTACTAAAAGCTTTCATAGTAAACCTTAATAAAATGGATTATGAGTCATGTGAATACATTTTAGCATGTACAGCTTTATAATTGTCTAGAGCAAAAAGAACGCCCCATTGCGTTTCACTTTAAGAATTTACGTTTTTATACTTGTGTATTTACGTTTGATATATTATGCTTTCAGATATTCCCCCCTTTTGATATATTATTCAGGTATTAAGCATTTTTATACTTGTGTGTTATTACGACTTAAGCACTTTTATATATTTACGTTTGATATATTATGCTTTCAGATATTTACCCCTTTTCAGGTATTAAACATTTTTATATATTTACGTTTGATATATTATGCTTTCAGATATTTCCCCCCTTTTCATATATTATTCTGGTATTAATCATTTTTATACTTGTGTATTATTACGCCTTAAGCACTTTTATATATTTACGTTTGATATATTATGCTTTCAGATATTCCCCCCTTTTGATATATTATTCAGGTATTAAGCATTTTTATACTTGTGTGTTATTAAGTTTTTTCACCTTCAGATATTTCCCCCCTTTTCAGGTATTAAGCATTTTTATACTTGGGTATTATTAAGTTTTTTCACCTTCAGATATTCCCCCCTTTTTCATATATTAAGTTTTTTTCAGCTGGATTATTAAGAATATTTATGTCTTCAGATATTATACAGACGGATTATCCCACAGGTTCCACCACGTGAGGCTTCAAAAGTAAGTGAATTTTTCTTTGTAGGAGAAACTCATAGATCACATGGGTTTAAACACATTTATTTCAGATTAATATCTTGAACAATCATTCGTGCGTCTTAGTTTTGCACAATATTTCACATCATAGTATGTTGAATAAAATCAGTACGTTGAATAATAGATGTTGTATAACATATTTAAAATGCGAACCGTAATACTATTTACAAAAAAGAAGCATTATTTACAATAGGTGAATGAACCTGAGCCTGGCCATAAACCCACATCTGCAAGGCATGACTTATTTAAAATAATTGCATGATTTAAAAATATGTGTCTGACCACATTTAAAATAATTGCGTGATTTACAAAAACCTGTGCCTTATTTAAAATAATTGTATGGTTTAAAATTATGTGTCTGACCCCATTTAAAATAATTGCATGATTAACAAAACCTGTGCCTTATTTAAAATAATTGTATGGTTTAAAAATATGTGCCTGACCACATTTAAAATAATTGCATGATTTAAAAATGTGTCTTATTTAAAAATATATGTTGAACCATGTACAGATCTTCTTCCGTGTCAAATCCTCTGCTTTAAGCAGAATCAAAAACTGCTTTATAATTCCATGATTTTAACAACATTTAAAATAATTGTGTGAATCATAATTGCATGAAAGAAGCATGATTTAAAAATATATACATTATTTAAAATAATTGTATAGTTTAAACAACATTTAAAATAATTGCCTGACCACATTTAAAAATATATACACAATTTAAAAAATATGTGCAGAAAAGTCTGAAAGTGGCTAAAGAATATGAAACATGAACTGGTGGCTCGCTGTCGGCATCGGTTAACAGGAATTTAGACTTTTGTAACCGAAAGGGAATGTGGCACTTTGCCCAGGTTTAAAGATTCTCTTGTTAAAATTAAAAGAGAGTTTTTTATGGAAAGGGCGGTTGGTGAGGGTGGCCTTGTGTTTGTCAATTTGGACATTGAAGGGGACGGGAAAAGTGGTTGGGGGGCCTCCTAGAATTAAATCGTGGAGAAGCTCCGAGGTGTAGCATTCCCTGTTATGCACACTCAATTTAAATCCTTTCGCACGGGTGATAGTTTCCCCATTCGAAAGTTCCAGGATGTAATTTTTCGGGGCTATGGAGATGTACCGATCTATAGTGGTGTTTGGGCCATACTGTTCGGTAATCTCGTTTTTAAAATAGCCCATAAAATCGGAGGACTCTGGAATGAATGTGTCGCTGGGTGAAGTTTTAAATATGCACGAATCCGTGTCGGCATAGAGGGCTCGCTGTTTTAATTTGGAAAGCATGTCTAATAGAACGAGCCTCGCCTGGGAAGTGACAAAAGAGGCTACGACGACACTTCCTTTCGGGTTGGTGGGGGTGAATTCTTTTGCGGGTCTGTAGGTCACTAGGATATGATCCGAATTGACCGCATGAAGGTCGGTGAGAATTTTGGAGCGATCGTTCGCTAAATCCAATAATTTTATGTTGTCGTCGATGATCTGGGACACTGGTCTAGAAAGATCTTCCGATACCTTGCCCCACAGGCTGTTGAGCGTTGATTTACTTAAACTTCTTTTGGTTCCGTTATACTCAACTTCCTGGGGGTTAATTCTCACCCCTTCTGCCTGAAAGAAATCTTCACAGAATTTTGCTTTTTCTTCGTCTGTGTTAACGTTTGAAGGGAAACCTAAATATTTTTGTTTGGCTTCTAAAAACGTGTTGATGTATTTGCCAAATAAGCCGGGGTCCTGGGCGGTGTAAGTAATAGTTTCCGAATAGTGCCAAACATCGTGAATTTTGAGAATTTTGTAGCCTTCACGGACTGCTTTGTATAATTCCAGCGACACATAAGAGGCGGTGAGAGCTCTCTGTGTTTTGGAGTGAGTACAGGGGTCTACCTGTGCTAATTCTGCACAAGTGCTGCACAGAGGGAACAACAGTTTGTTGCGGCAATGGTAGAGGAGTATGGGGAAATAAAGATCGGTAGGAGGAAGCACCGTGCAGTGGATGATACCGAAATATGCGTCAGGGGTGTAATCAAAATTTTCGGTGATCCTCCTGGGGTGTTTGACAGGGAATACCCCCCTCTTGCAAATTGCAGGGTAAAGGGAGTTCATGTCGAAGTACTTCACGTCACAATTTTCGACCTTCATGTCGCAAAACAAGGAGAATGTCTCCGTTCTCCCACCGTAGAGAAAGGAATGCCCGCTAATTCTCCTTACCTCTTCTGTCTGCTGATAAATGCGCGCAGCGGTGGGATCTGTCTTGAGTAGCCGGTCGAAATCGTGCTCCCAGCACACTCTGTACCTGTAATCAGGTAAAAGTTGGCGAATGCCCCGCTCTCTATCCAGGGTTCTTAAATAATTTAGAACCATGGGCTGTCCTGTGAGAGGGTGAGTAATGCCGGGACTGAAGCATTCGGGACAGGAGTGAAAATAACATCCCGCAAAATCCAGAGCCTGCTTGGTCTCCCTACACAGACCGTCCAAAAAATAAGGACCAACTTTGGCTTCACCCTCTGCAGAGCGCGCTGTCTGCAGGGTGAGATTCTCGGTCTCTTCTATGTAGGCTAACCAGGCAAGGCCTTTCCTACTCTGGCGGTCGCCCGAGGAATAACCGTTCGAGGGGTAAATCACTCCTTCGGGCATGAATTTCTGTCTGTAGACGTGCAGACAAGCCGAAGAGAGAGTGATTTTAGAAAAAGGGTCTACCCCAGTCATCCCTAAAAATTCCATTCAGTAGCTCTCACAACCTCGCATTAAAGTGTGCACGTCAGATTTACAGTACGCAATCATTTCAGATTTGAAATCCCAGTGAGTCCCCTGCACTGTTCCGTACCACTCATGGAATGCTGAAGCTTCTCCTGGGGTCATGTACTGGGGTTCAAAATAATGGGCTTCGAGGATGGGTCCTGAATAATCAAAGTTTTGCCGTGTGCAAAAAGCGTGGGGGAAGAAACCTTTTTTAACTTCGGTGATGCCGAAAGTTTTAGGGAAAGAGCGAAGAGGAGCCAGAATGAAAGAAAGAGAATCGATAAACTTGATTTTGAGGCCGGGTAAATTAAGAAGAAGAATTTTGTTGCCGTTAAAAATCAATTCCGGCCTCAGGCACTTACGATAGAGGTAATTTAGAATCGGAATAAAATCGAATCCTCTACCGTTATGTGCGAGCAAAGTGATATCTTTAAATTTAGGCTTACCGTTGACGACAGACAGCAACCAGTCCATGAAGTCGTCGGTGTGGGGGAACTCTTCATATTTCCATACACCGTCACCTTCTTCATAGGTGACGATGCACAGAATAGGGGTCAGCAACCCGTCTGCTTCTTCCACCGTTTCTATGTCGAAATAGAAATGGCGGCCTGTGACTTTACATTCTTTAGCCACTTTCACACACTCTAATTCTTTCTGCACACACTGATGGGCAGGATCGGCGGAGGTATCGTAGGTCTCCCGACAGTCGAGGCACCGGTGCCATTTAAAAAATGGGTGGTCAGGCACTGTTGCCCTCTGAAATAATAGTGGCACAGGTCACAATAAATAGAAGCCCCCCTTTTCCCACAGTCGGACGTCAGGCATGAACGGCAGACACCTTTGCAGATGTGGGGTTTGTTAAACACAGGCTTCAGGCACGGGACGCAGAATTCCTTTGCCTGGAAGTATCCCGCCGGGCTGGTGATGACGGAGAAGTGTCCGTCGTCGTGCAGGAGGTAGATGATGTTAGGCGCCTCCTGCTTCCCGGCGAAGATGCCTTGGAAATAATCCTGTGCCCCGAACATGATGATCCGGTATTCGGGGTACAGGAACAGTTGGAAATCTTTGATTTGGGGCAACCCGCACTTGCCCTCTGGGACCCCGGCCTCACGATGAAGAACCTGTGCCTCGTCACGTTGACGCGGATGGCGGCGGTCACAGATTTACTTGTAGGCGCCCTGTGTCATCACACCTTTCTTCATACACAGGGCTCTACCGACGGCGAGGCTCCGGGCGAGGCACAGGTTATCATCATTGGTGATGGTGATCACGCTCCCTTTGCTGTTGTTAAACGCAGCCAGGTCTGCCAGGGGTCTGCGGCGTGGTCCTGGGGTATTACGGCTGCCTCTGCAACGTTCCAAATCAGCGGCGGCAAAGTCGAAGAATAAATCTTCGTCAGTGCCCACCGCTTCATTGGAATTTAGCACCTTTTCTATACTCGTCATGAATTTTTCTGCCATGACCTCGTTACGTGTGGTCAGCGGCAGGTTGATGGGGTTATGGAGGCACTTGGATTGCACGCAGACCCGCACGTGAGTAAACTCTTCTTGGGGAAGCAGTTCCTCAAAAATGTTTTCATGAATAGTCAGAAGAGTGTCCATAAATTCTAGAGGTTCCACACGGTCGAAGTTGGTCATTCGGACCGTGTGGGATGTGAATATAGCTTTGTATTTGGCGGACCTGAAACTGCTGGAGCGCGTCACTACGTAGCCGGGAGCCGCACTTACCTGCGCGATGTCGGGCGTAGGTGCAGAAGATGCTGCAGCGGTGGGGACGCTGGCTCCCGCGGTCCTCTGCTGCTTTGCTTCGGTCCCTTCTCCATACATCTGTCGACGCCTCTTTAAGCTGAGGTGCTAGGTACGGGGCTGAGCGGAGGTGCTTGGTAGGTCGGTGTCCCTTGGCCGGTCGGTGACACATGGTGGGTCAGAGTTATCTCTCGGCTGGCCGGAGGCATCTCTCGGCTGTCCAAGGGTTGGGCTCGAGGACCGCATAGTTGATTCCGTCTCTATACGTCGTAGGATATCCTCCAGCTCACCCTGGATCCGGCTTAACGACGCAAGTTTCTCCTCGAATGACAGCTCCATGATGGAATGACGCGTCCCGGGCTGTGCGGGAGATTATAAACCCCAACAATGCGCATGCGCGGGTCTTCCCACCTCCCACCTACCGCCAATGACATTCATTTTTTTAAAATTTCGTTCCCGCCTCGTTTCTACCTGCAGGGGACGGTTTCCGCCAACAGACATTTTCAGCAAGAATCTGTGTACAGGAAATGGGGCTCTTCTCCCACGATCACGTGACCTCCCGTGGCGTCCTTTTTTTAACATCCCTCCTGCGTGGTGCATGCCAAATGCTGATACGTGTGGGGTAGGAAATGGGGGCGTCATTACAAGAAAAATCAGAATCCCACGGTCATCCCGATGCCAGGAAAAGCATATGGATGGGGGAGGAAGCCCTCTCCAGCCTGCGTGGACATTAAGCCCTAGGCCGACACGACCGTTAAAAATAAGCGTACCTAAGGGGGCCTTTTTAGGAGGCCAAAGCCCTCTCCGTCTCCAACACTTCCGGTAAAAAATTAGCCCTCCCCATCAAAGCCCATCCCGACGCCAACACAACTGCTAGGGGAGCCGACACTTCCACGCCGCCAGCACACACATGTGGGGAACGACACTTCCGGTCGGCCCCCTCCCCAACGTGGGAATCCAAAAATTAAGCCCTCCCGCACACCTGCGAGGGCAGTCGGCACTTCTCCACCGCCAACACACACGTGTGGGGGACGACACTTCCGGTCGACAAAAAAAAAGCCCCCGACACCAGCGTCAAGAAAATTAAGCCCTCCCCAGACACCAGCGTGGGTAGCCAAAAATTAAGCACCCCCCAAAATTTAAGCCCTTCCCATCAAAGACCATCCCGCACACCTGCGAGGGGGTCCGACATCCCCCCTCCCACCCCCCCCAATAGGGGACCACCTTGTCGTGGTGGGGGGGCCTAGGGCCCAGCAACCCGGCTGAAGGCTGTGCCGACCGGGTTGGGCGCCGGTTGGACATGGCCAAGGCCAACCGAGGTCGAAGACGCTGCTGGCCGGCTTGATTGCCGGTCGGGTGGTGACGGCGTCGGAGACCTCACCTCAGGGACCTTGGGTGGTCAGTTCGACGGCTCGGTCGAAAGGTCCCTCCTGCCTAGTAGGCACGAGCCGTCCAAAAAGTCTGGGTCCTACTAAGAGTCTCCACCCCGGGTGCCGATCGAGCTTGGATCTTTATATCCTTGCACATTTGCAAACCGGGGAATAGATTAAATTTAGGTTTCTTCCGGTGGTTAGCTTTCCTTCTATAGGACTGCTGCCATGTGAGGCCGGGGTTGAGGTGCGCCTATAGGGCGTATTCCTTGCCCCCGGCTCTAGATAGTCATGGCTTTTCTTTAACCAGGTAGTGCTGTCAGGCGGAACCGGGAATTGCCGTGGTTGCACAAGATCGCAACATAGAGATCAATCCCCCCTCCCACCCACCCCCCGATAGGGGACCACCTTGTCGTGGTGGGGGGGCCTAGGGCCCAGCAACCCGGCTGAGGAGGCATTGCCGGTCGGGATGATCCCTAGCTGGAGCAGGCCAAAGGATTTGCCGGCTGTAGTGGGCACCAGCTGGAGCATTCCAAGGTTTTGCCGGTTGGAGTGGTCCCCGGCTGGAGCATTGCTGAAGCCAACCGAGGTTGAAGACGCTGCTGGCCGGCTTGATTGCCGGTCGGGTGGTGATGGCGTTGGAGACCTCACCTCTCAGGAGACCTGTGTGGTCTGTTCGACGGCTCTGCCGAAAGGTCTGAACCCGCCTGTAGGCACGAGCTGTCCAAAAAGTCTGGGTCTTACTAAGAGTCTCCACCCCGGGTGCCAATCGAGCTTGGATCTTTATATCCTTGCACATTTGCAAACCGGGGAATAGATTAAAGTAAGGTTTCTTCCGGTGGTTAGCTTTCCTTCTATAGGACTGCTACCATGTGAGGCTGGGGTTGAGGTGCGCCTATAGGGCATATTCTTTGCTCTCAGCTCTAGATGGTCATGGCTTTTCTTAACCAGGTAGTGCTGTCAGGCGGAACCGGGAATTGCCGTGGTTGCATAAGATCGCAACATAGAGATCCATCCCCCCTCCCACCCACCCCCCAATAGGGGACCACCTTGTCATGGTGGGGGGGCCTAGGGCCCAGCAACCCGGCTGAAGGCTGTGCCACCGGATTGGTTCACCGGTTGGACATGGCTAAGGCCAACCGAGGTTGAAGACGCTGCTGGCCGGCTTGATTGCCGGTCGGATGGTGACGGCGTCGGAGACCTCACCTCTCAGGAGACCTGTGTGGTCTGTTCGACGGCTCTACCGAAAGGTCGTCCCCGCCTTGTAGGTACGAGCTGTCCAAAAAGTCTGGGTCTTACTAAGAGTCTCCACCCCGGGTGCCGATCGAGCTTGGATCTTTATATCCTTGCACATTTGCAAACCGGGGAATAGATTAAAGTAAGGTCTCTTCCGGTGGTCAGCTTTCCTTCTATAGGACTGCTGTGTGAGGCTGGGGTGCCATGTGAGGCTGGGGTTGAGGTGTGCCTATGCCCTATAGGTATTCCTTGCCCCCGGCTCTAGATAGTCATGGCTTTTCTTAACTAGGTAGTGCTGTCAGGCGGAACCGGGAATTGCCGTGATTGCATAAGATCGCAACAAAGAGATTCATCCCCCCTCCCAAAAATTAAGCCCCCGACGCCAGCGATGACGTCACTTCCGGTCTATGACGTCACTTCCGTGCGCCCAGCATAGGTTGGTACTACTGGCGGAGCCTTTCCAAGCCAATTGGTCTCTTTCTGGCCGAAGGCAGGATGGGAGTTTAGTGGTGATAAATCTGATCGCGACCCAGGTGGGACTCGAATCTAGGATCTGCAGATTCCCAGCCTGGCATGCAACCGACTGTGCCAACCTTCTGCCCGACTTGCAGTGGAATTCTCTTGCAAACAGAACTGCAAAAGAAAACCACTGCTTTGGAAACCTCAAAGGTTATGACGTTACACGAGGAGCTACTAGCAAAACTAGAAGGAATATTTTCCCCGCCAAATGTCAAAGATCGAATTCTTTTCCTCTTTCTCTCTCCATCTATCTCAATAAATATTTTGCTAAGAAATGAAACTTTCGATTGTTATTTATTATTGTTTTAATGCATCTTTTGAAAACAACCTTTTTTACATTGCACAAGCTACAGCTCCTCTAATAAATATTTCCCAGAGTTCCTATCGCCCCTAAGTGATTTCTCAGACAACCTCTATCTCCCCTAAATAATATCTCCGAGAGCCCCTATCTCCCCTAAGTAATCTCTCGGAGAACCCCTATCTCCCCTAACTAATCTCTCTGAGAGCCCCTATCTCCCGTAACTAATCTCTCTGAGAGCCCATATCTCCCCTAACTAATCACTCAGAGAGTCAGTATCTCCCCTAACTAATCACTCAGAGAGCCCCTATCTTCCCCTAACTGATCTCTCGGAGAACCCTATCTCCCCTAACTAATCTCTTGGAGAACCCCTAACTAATCTCTCTGAGAGCCCCTATCTCCCCTAACTATACTTTCCAAGAGCCCCTAACTAATCTCTCGGAGAACCCCTATCTCCCCTAACTAATCTCTCGGAGAACCCCTATCTCCCCTAACTAATCTCTCGGAGAGCCCCTATCTCCCCTAACTAATCTCTCGGAGAACCCCTATCTCCCCTAACTAATCTCTCGGAGAGCCCCTATCTCCCCTAACTAATCTCTCGGAGAGCCCCTATCTCCCCTAACTAATCTCTCGGAGAGCCCCTATGTCCCCTAACCAAGCTCTCAGAGAACCCCTATCTACCCTAACTAATCACTCAGAGAGCCCCTATATCCCCTAACTAATCTCTCGGAGAACCCCAATCTTCCCTAACTAATCTCTCTGAGAGCCCCTATCTCCCCTAAGTAATCTCTCGGAGAACCCCTATCTCCCCTAATTAATCTCTCTGAGAGCCCCTATCTCCCTCTAGCTGGTCTCTCCGAGAGCCCCTATCTCCCCTAACTAATCACTCAGAGAGCCCCTATCTCCCCTAACTAATATCTCGGAGAGCCCCTATCTCCTCTAACTAATCTCTCCAAGAGCCCCTATCTCCCCCTAACTGATCTCTCGAAGAACCCTATCTCCCCTAACTAATCTCTCAGAGAACCCCTATCTCCCCTAACTAATCTCTCGGAGAACTCCTATCTCCCCTAACTAATCTCTCCGAGAGCCCCTATCTCCCCTAACTAATATCTCAGAGAACCCCTATCTTCCACAAGTAATCTCTCGGAGAACCCCTATCTTCCATAAGTAATCTCTCGGAAAACCCCTATCTCCCCTAACTAATCTCTCGGAGAACCCCTATATCCCCTAACTAATCTTTCTGAGAGCCCCTATCTCCCCTAAGTAATCTCTCCAAGATCTATTATGTCCAAGATCTTCCATTCCAGGGAATCAACTAGTGATCTGGGAGAACTGACGAAGCTTCCACTGCGCAATCTCCTAGTCTCTCCATTTCTTTCCCAATCGCCTTTTATGCAATATCACTGAGGTTATAACTTTTTGGTACAAATACTTCAACTTCGTTTAGTATTTCATATTTGCAAGTGTTTCGCCAAGTAGTTAGTGTGCTCGTCTGCGAATCAACAGTACCCGGGTTCGAGCTTAGAAATGTTCCCAAGAAAGAAAAATGGATAATTCCTTTCTTGCATTGTCCATCTGCTGAATCTCGCCTGCCCCTCAGGCCTTCTCTGTAGCGCGTGACACTGACAGGCTCCTGTCAGACCTCTATGGCAAGCAGCTGCTTGAAGAGTATTTTTTTTTATTTTTGCAACTGACAGGTCCAGTGAATGAAAGGAATTTCTGTTGCACATTTGGCATCGGATAAGTAAAGGAGAACTGATCCCCCCCCCCCCCCCGACTGTTCTAAGGTACTTCTATATTGGCAACCTAAAATATTTGACTTCCAACGATTTTTGACCAATAAAAATATGAATTTGATTTAGTGTGCCCTTTTTTAACTTTTTTTTTTCAATAATGGGCTACTGACACTCACATTTTAATCCCGATGAAGTCGTAACCAAGTCGGGGAAGGCTTGCCATCTCCTGCTGGCAAATTCATAAGTTCGCTCTGTCAAGCTTTTCACCATGCTTTAATTTTTGAAACTTACTTTTGCTATTTTACAAGTATTCCTTTACATTTGGAATGCTCATGGAAAAATTTGCTCATCTGATATAGGCTCACATTTTCATTCTTCTTTTTATAAAAATTCTTTGGTCAGCTTATTTTGCATATATGATAAAAGCTTTCCTCTTGAGAATGGTTTCTCAAGAAACCATTCTCAGAGAGAGCCATTCTTGAGAGCGGTTTCTTTGGCACTTTACGTTTCCTCCTTTCAACAGATTCAGCTCAAGGCCTAATATTTGAGAAGGTAAACTGGAAATATTTGGACACTCTCACTTCAGACTTTCGTTTGCTCACTGTTTGCACGTAATTGCAAAAAATTAGAACCAAGTAGAATGGCGCCAATCCCCTGTTTGCCTTTTTTAATTAAAAATTTTCTTTAATAAGTTACAAGAGTTTAACTTAATAATTCCTGTCACATTTCCTTGCATTTTGTACGAAATTCCAAATGTCTGAACCCTTTTCCCTTTCTCAAAAGGTGCATCTAATTTGTCCTTTGAATATCCGCCCCAGTTCCGAAGACAAGTATTGTGGGGAAATCCTTTGACCTTTGACCTACCGCGAATCCACCGGATGTGGCGATCGGTTCCTTCCACCCGTGGAGAAATCGATCGTTTGCAGTGCACTTGCACGTTGCGAGCATCTCCTCCGCCTCCTCCCCGAGCGAGCAGACTGAACCGCCCCCGCACACGGGATATCCTGATCTCGCCATTATCTCCCCTCTGCAGGGCAGGATGTCCTCCTGACTCGAGGCTAACGAACTGATGGCTTCTCACTCTGACAGCCAGAAACGTCGCCCTTCGGAAAGGGAATTCTCTCCCTCACACAGAGAAAGGAGCTCGATGCCATCATCCTTCGTGGAAGAAGGAAGAGCCTAAACTCTTGGGGTATGGCCTCAAGGGATGCGGTTGCAGTGGGGCAGCGTCAGAAGCATGGACAATCTTTCGGTAATCTTCAAATAAGAGATTGTCAACAACAGAGGTAAGACTCTCTAAAATTATTGGATGCCTGCGCCGTCAAAAACGGCACTACAGGCTAATAGGAGCTACTCTAAAATTTTGTTCCCCGCGACCCCCCCCCCCCCCGGGTCCGCTGGAAGAACACCATTTTTCTTTTACATCTTTCTCTTTATTTAAACAATAACATATGTACACTTAGCGTACTACCTGGTACCCTTACAAAAAATAAACAGATAAATGATTCATTTTCATTTAAATGCAAAGTAACAATTGGCTACAAAGTTTTCTATCTTCTAATTCCTTCTTCTTGAAGTTTAGTTCACCTCATATGTTATAATCTCTCGTCACCGTAGGACGAGAGTCTTATCTCCTCCCATTAGTCCATAAAACCAATCTTCTATCTTCTGATTTCTTCTTCGGTAAATTTATACCGTTTTAAGAATTATAATCTTCTTATCACCGTAGGAGGAGAACCAGTCCCCTCCCATTAGTCTATAATCACGAGAATATGACCATTGTCGCAAACGTATCTCATAAGGTCTCTAGTTCGAGACCGTAACACTTCCATCTCCCACAGTAGATTTAATCTGTCAGGACCAATTCTAGTTAAATTATTTCCTCTTATCATAGCTAATTGAGGACAGTCAAAAATATAGTGAATGGCTCCAGCATCTCGGGAACCACAAGCACATGAACAGTTCTTAATCTTGAATCGATTATAATATTTCGGAAAATTTCTGTGATCAGTAAGGATCTGATCAGAGAAAAAATCTGTTGAAGTTCTTTTTATTGAAACTTTCCTTAAGAATTTAAATGTGTCTTTCTTTCGTATCTTCTTGTTCCCATCTGGATTGGGGGCGGGGGTGGCTCAGTCGGTAGCGCGCCAAGCTCGTAATCTGTAGTTCCCAGGTTCGAGTCCCAGCTGGGTCAGCGTTGAAATTTATCTCCGCAAAATTCCTTGCCCTGCCCACGGTCAGTAGGGGACACCGATGGGCTTGGAAAGGCCGCCGTCCGTCGGATGGGACGTTAAGCCGTGGCCCCGTGTGTGGGAGAGCCATACCCTGTGCACGTTAAAGAACACGCTGGATGGCCTTGACGGGAGGCTACCATCTGTCTCCCAACAGCTGTTCCAGTGGGTCCCCTCCCCCAACCTTCTCTGAGCCTTCGGGGGTCCATGTGACCTGGCCATTTAGCCCATGGTATGCAAAAAAGTGCCGCTCAGAGGTAAAACAACCCAACCCATCTGGATTGCCATATTTTCATACTTTTTTGTCTGAGTCGTGTTTTCACACTATCTTTTGAAATAGGCATTTCAATATCTACTTGTATTCTTCTGCATGCTTTCTTTGCATGTTCAATCTGCTAACTCATTTCCGATACAGCCTTGATGGCTCTTTACCCAGTGGAAGAATATCTTCCTATCATCTTCAAGTTCTGTTATTGTTCTTTTGATTTTATCCACTGTTGGATTTTTATGATTTATTCTTTGCAACGCATATAATGCCGACTGACTATCCGAATACAAGTCCACTTCTCTATCTGTACTAGTGTTTGCAAACCACTCCACTGCCTTTAGAATTGCTAGTACTTCAGCTTGAAACACCGTCGCTGAATCTGAAAGCCTATACTCTTTTTGAATTATAGGACTCATACCCCTATATATGCACATGGATGCTCCAGTGTGCTCATCCATCCTGGAGCCGTCTGTATATATTTTGATTTCAGTATTTGATTCCTCTGGTGGGATCTTGTCCCACCCTATTCGAGTTTGTTTAGCTGGGTGTATTACCCACTTGTTTATTTGTTTTTCAATAAGAGAACTTTCTATTGTCTCCTCCCAAAGTTCAACATCTTGTTCTAATGTGAAACTTCTATATATCGCTGCTTCTTGTTCTATCACAAATTCCAGTGGAAGTGTTCCTGCTAGAACTTGAAGAGCAGACGTAGATGTTGTTTTGAAACATCTTGTTATTCCCAAAAGGGCTAACCTTTGAATCTGTTGTAATTTCTCTACTATTGTTACTGTTCCGCCTGGAGGCCACCATGCCCCACAGGCATAGGTTACTATCCTTTCAATGCCCCTCTTATATAACTCTTTCTTAACTATTCCTTTTAACCCCCATGTCCTAGTTGACATCCTATGTAGGACATTTAGTATTCTCGCACATCTATCTTTTACATTATTTAAATGAGCTAACTAATTTCTTTTGTCGTCTAGCCACACTCCTAAATACTTTAATATCTTAACTGCTTTCACTGGTTGATATTTAAATCTTAGGCTTGGAAGCCTTTTCATTTTCCCTTCTTTGGGAAATACTATTACATTAGTTTTTTCGGGACTGAATTCAAGTCTCGTTTTTTCAGCCCATTCTTCTAAGTCTGCTAATACTTTTTGACAATCTTGTTCCAACGTGTGTCTCCCTGATGCCGAGACTATAACTATTATGTCATCGGCATATGCCTGAATCTGCATTCTCTCTTTTGTTTTAATATTCAGTGCAGAATCCGCCACTATATTCCATAACATGGGCCCTGAATTGGACCCCTGCGGACAGCCTTTATAATATTGTCTAGTAATCTCAATTACTCCATCATTCACTCGTATTCTTCTATTTGAAAGATAGCTACTAAAGATTTTAAACAGGTTCCTTGGACATTTTTGTCTTCTTAGTTCATCTAATAAAAAGGGCCACCATACGTTATTGAACGACCGTTTCACATCTAGGGATATAACACATGTGTGCTTCTTTTGATCCTTATTTCTGTCTATAGTAGCCATCAGCTTTGAAATAGCCATCGCAGTACTTTTACTTGGAGTAAATCCAAATTGATTTGGATTTAGTTTTCCTTTGCTGTGGAGGAAGAATCTTTTCCTCCACAGCAATCTATTTGTCATTAGCTTATCGAGCACTTTGCTCCATGCCGACAATAGACATATAGGTCTCTAGGCTGAGGGATTTTTCCTATCTTTTCCTTATTAAAAAAGATAAGTTCTGCTTGTTTCCAGCTATCTGGAAAAATTCCTCTTTTGGGACATTCGTTTAAGATGCTTACAAACCAAGTTCTGTTCGCCTCAAAGAGTTCTTTTATAATTTCAAGGGAAAGCCCATCCAACCCTGGCGCTTTCCCCTTGTTCATTGAGTCCAAAACTTCTTCAACCTCGATTACGGTGAATGGGCAAAAACAACAGAGGTCGTCTCACGGAAGGGGTGCACAGATATTTCGTTTCGCAGGAGCATAAACACTTTTGGCGGATCACATGAGATGCGCGACCATTGCTGCAGCCGCCCCAGTCGCCCAGCGATGGGGAGAATGGAGGAAGAATGGGGAGGGAGGTTAACGGGCTTCAGACTTCCGATTCGCTATTCTAATAACTTCATTAAGAAATATATGAAAAGAAAAGTGCCTTTTTTTTTGGTAAATATAAAGTATATTATAGATATTAATTTAAGTATTTATTCTGCCATTTACAATAGTAATCTATATTCTTAAAATTCTAGAAATTGTATGAATCTGCTACGATCCTCAGTAGAGCGAGATCTGAGGAAATATTAATGGTCAGCTGATTATAATTGGACCAAAGTTTTTGCAATTTTGCGTAGATTGGGTCGTTTGCATTGCTCTGTATGGCTACAGGGAACGATAATCCTGTTTTCGAGAGGCGGGGGTGGCTCAGTCGGTAGCGCGCCAGGCTCGTAATCTGTAGTTCCCAGGTTCGAGTCCCAGCTGGGTCAGCGTTGAGATTTATCTCCGCAAAATTCCCCGCCCTGCCCACGGTCAGTAGGGGACACCGATGGGCTTGGAAAGGCCGCCGTCCGTCGGATGGGACGTTAAGCCGTGGCCCCGTGTGCGGGAGAGCCATACCCTGTGCTCGTTAAAGAACTGTCAAATGGGATTTACACATAATGACCTTGACCGGAGGCTACCATCTGTCTCCTAACAGCTGTTCCAATGGGTCCCCTCCCCCTACCTTCTCTGAGCCTTCGGGGTCCTTGTGACCTGGCCATTTAGCCCATGGTGTGCAAAAAAGTGCCGCTCAGAGGTAAAACAACCCAATCCTGTTTTCGTGCAAAGTTATAGTAGGAGGGAAAAATTTATTTTTAATAATTGAATTTATTATCGTATGTTTCGGGTGTAGTTTCATAACTTTCGGTCTTACGAAACCTTCGCGTGCCGCACGAAATGCTCCCACGAGACGTATATAGCCGATCTATGGCCCACCCCTGTCTTAGAACAAACTGAAGCGCACGCGCTCTTGTTTACTGTGGTTCCACTTCCGTTGTCGTTCATGATCTTACTTTTAAGCCGCCAGAAATGTTAATGAGCTAAACCGCAGAAACTGTTTTCTGTGCGGAGGTACCTTTACATAAACTCCGGACGACTTGAAAGAAAAAGATGTTGATCACTCCGATTGAGCCGCAGATCTTGAATCACTGGAAAAGAGATGAAATCATCCGATTCCGAATGGAAGACAAAGTCAACTTTTTACATACAGAACAAGAATGTCATCAGCCGATTGGGTAGAATGTAGGGGAGTGACTACCGTTGGCAAATGTATCCGAGTCGCTTACCGCTGATGTTGATCCCCTAAAGGATCGAAGAGAAGCGAAAGGGAAGAGAACTCGAAATCCGATTCTTTCTTTAAGCAAACTGCCGATAGGTGACGAGGTCGTCTGCTTTCATGGGAAGTAGCATCAGTTACCATGGAGACGAAAACGACAAGAGTAGACGACGGAGACTTCCCCTCGAGCCCAATGGTGAATCGTCTGATGGACCATCTCTTTGGCAAATTGAGTTTCTGAAGTTGAAGAAAAAAAAAGAAACAGAAAAATAATGTGAATCGAAAAATCTTTATAACTCTGTAGAGGTAAGAATTGAAGCTTTGAGTAAATATGGACCAGTGCCAAGAGGGGTGGAGTCAAAGGAATTCGATCTCGAGTCAGGATCTCTTTGATTGCCCATTTCGATTGGCATTCGATTCTGTGGACGACTGTGGAAAAGTCCTCATCGGGTATCTGGACATCTAGTCACAAGAAGCGATGGCTTCCTTCCTCGTTGAAAATTGGTAGACGTCATCGAATAAGGAAAAGCATTTTCTGTTTTGCCAATCGTAAAATGCCGCCTGAGGATATCTTTGTATGCAAACGAAGCGGAAGAGGCTTTTGCATCATTATGTACCGGAGCATTTCAGCAAAGACAATTAAACCAGAAAGAAAGTTCCGATTCGACTCCATTGTATTCAGGTGCAAAGTCTTAAATTCACCAATTTAAGCACTTTATCAATAATAAATTTATAAATTAAAGCTGATCTATTTGAAAAATAAATCTTAAAATTTTAAATAACGTTTGTTAACCTTTGGATATATATAAATACCTTTTAATCATAAAGCCTAGCAATGTTAAAAGTTAAACAAAAAAAGGATTTTGGATAAGGTTGAAAAAAAAGGAAACAATGCATTGAATGTTACATGGAAGTTATTTTATTTTGATTACACTACCAATTAAAATGCATATTACTGTTATGCCTCAGTTATTCTTTCGGCCTAACGAACGAAATTAAAATAAATCCAAATTCTTCCCACGCAGAGCATGCGCTCAAAGGCCATCTGCTCTTTCTTCTCATGAGGAGCTGGGGACATGACATGACAGCTGCAAACAAGGAATGGGAACCCCACACGTGCACGAAGCAGCATGGCGACCACTCTAAATTCACCTCTCTTGATACCAGAGGAGAACGACAGCAGACCAATTGGCGATGTCCAACTCTGGGTGCGAGTCAAATTTGGAAGGTCAGCTGGACAACCCCCTCTGGACATCCGACACCGCTGCCCAACCCATGAGAACAACTCCAGCCAGGAGATCATGAGAAGTTTCTGCCAGCAACCACGTTAATCAACAGGGGTGGTAATAGTCGTATAAAACGGGGAATAGACAAAGGCACACCCCGTTATGCAGTGAGATACTACAAGATATACTGACATAGAGTCAGAGCGTCACACAAGGGTTGAGAAGTATATACGAGTCCCACAAGTTCTGATGGTCAGTTAGCAATAGTCGGAGAAGTTACCCAGCTAGGGAGAGTAGGATACAGTGCACGAATTTGGTAGATTGTCAGCTATGAGTAGCGGAGAGCAATTTCTCATATGCGCCGTCGACCTTCCGAAGCGACGTCTTCCCCAGCAGAAGGAACCCCAGGACGCTCTAACCACAGTTCAATGACTGACATGAGCAGCGGACCCTGGGAGAGCCCGCTGCTCATGTTATACGAGGTACGAAGGATCACTCTTTTCATCTGGTCAAAAGTTAGGGGCACATGCCAGATTAAAGGATAGTGTGAATGACGTTTTTCTCACGGTGCCTTCAAGTAGAATATTAGTGTACTTGAAATATATAAAAATTATGGCATTTTATTGCACAATGAAATTGAATATTAAAGGTTATGTTTATGTTATGCAAAAGCTTCCTACACTTCCTCTGCCAAGGGGAAGTCATAATAGTGGTGCCTACACCTCCTCCTCCAAGGGGAAGTCATAATAGTGGTGCCTACACCTCCTCCTCCAAGGGGAAGTCATAATAGTGGTGCCTACGCCTCCTCCTCCAAGGGGAAGTCATAATAGTGGTGCCTACACCTCCTCCTCCAAGGGGAAGTCATAATAGTGGTGCCTACACCTCATCCTCCAAGGGGAAGTCATAATAGTGGTGCCTACACCTCCTCCTCCAAGGGGAAGTCATAATAGTGGTGCCTACGCCTCCTCCTCCAAGGGGAAGTCATAATAGTGGTGACTACACCTCCTCCTCCAAGGGGAAGTCATAATAGTGGTGCCTACGCCTCCTCCTCCAAGGGGAAGTCATAATAGTGGTGCCTACACCTCCTCCAAGGGGAAGTCATAATAGTAGTGCCTACACCTCCTCCTCCAAGGGGAAGTCATAATAGTGGTGACTACACCTCCTCCTCCAAGGGGAAGTCATAATAGTGGTGCCTCCTCCTCCTCCTCCAAGGGGAAGTCATAATAGTGGTGCCTACGCCTCCTCCTCCTCCAAGGGAAAGTCATAATAGTGGTGCCTACGCCTCCTCCTCCAAGGGGAGGGCTTGCTGAGTGTGTGAGAGCGCAGGCTTCTCTTTGCTAACCGGCATTACCAGTTAGTGAAGGGAAGAAATAATCACAACGCGATATTTATCTACACGTTATTGCCCCTCCAATCGTGGGTGGGTGTAACACTTCTCTCTTGATCAAGCATCGTAAGCATCGGTGAGATGCATTTATATTGCGTGTGTAATCACTAACCAGCACGTGCCACTTCGAACTGTTCGCGAAATAAAGCCTTAATTAGGACAACTCGTGAACAGCACTGAATATATAGCAAAGAATTTCTCCTGCGAAGGGTAAAGAAAGATTTTTGGCTCGGTGTAGGATAAAACAAGCCAGGCATTTATATTAATAGAGTTACGGCCAAGATCCATCAGCAATGACGCCTGCAGTTCGCACGGAACTACCGTCATTGGACAGTGGAAGAGTAGAAAATGGTTGCCTTCTCCAACAAATCGAGGTTTCTACTCCACAGAAGTGATGGGCGGTGGCAAATATGGCTTCAGACATACTAGAACAAACTCCGGACACGCCAGTCAAGTACAGGCCAGTGGTGGCAGTGTGCATGTCGCTGACCACATGCATCCCTTCATGTTGGACGTTTACCCTGGTGGTGATGGTGTCTACCAACAGGACAATGTGCCCTGCCATGTCGCTAAGGTGATGCACGACTTGTTCCAGGAACATGGCAGCGATGTCTCCATTCTCACTTGGCTGTCGAAATCGCCCGACCTCAATCCCATAGAGAGGGGTGGGCAAATAGCGGCCCGCGGGCCACATTCGGCCCGCTAAGAGTTTTTTGTGGAACACCAAGACAGTCAGAAAAATCCGCCTTGAACCGAGATTTCCTTCCCGTGCGCGACTGAAGATTCGTCTCGTATTTTCCACTAGGACGGCCACGTCAATACGCATGCGCAGTGTAGATACGAAAACAATTGCCCACCCCTGCCATAGAGCCCTTGTGGGACCATTTGAACTTGTGTGCATCTGGCGACCTTCCAGGGCCTCATTGCATCCATGCCATGCCGTCTAGCCACTATCACCGGGCCAAGAGTGGTTATTCCCATTATTAGGTAGGTGGTCATATTATTCTGATACGACTGTGTTTATTATTAATGTTGCTAAGGTATTAGTTTACGGTAATGCATTCTGAAATATTTGCTTTAGGGTTCACTTTTAGGTCTTTTTTCCAATAGGATCTTTTTTTAGGCTCTTAAGCAGGTGTATAACATTAGACAACAAATTGAATTTTTTTTATAACATTGGTCAAATAGGATGTTTTCAACTAATTTTGGAGTGCTGAATTCAAATATGGCTGTGAAAAATCTGCAGCACATACAGTTTTTTTTTTAAACTACCGATGATGTATTTCAAATTTCAATGAATACGTATATCTGGGAAATGAAAATAAAGTGACTGTTTTATTAAACTGCCACTTTATTTTCATTATGCAACTTAAAAATTCATTAATTAAGTACATGATTACAGTGAAAAAAATTAGAAACATCATAGTTATAGACCACTAAATATAAAGTAACAAATGAAATAATATTGAAACGCAAAATAAGAAAACATGGGTAAGGATCTTTTATACTTACAAGAAGTTCATTTTTGTCTTTTAATGTGCTGAAGTATCTTTCTTCTGAAAGAACCAGCAGTAGTCACCCATCATTGCTGGGTCCCCACCTGCCTTGGTATCTCTCCTCCGCGGTTCGGATATCCTGGTGAAATCTTTCCCCTTGCTCATCACTGACAGCTCCCTAATTCTTGGAAAAGAAGTCGAGATGCGAGTGCAAGGAATGGATCTTTATAGATATTTGGCAGTAAAGATTTTCGTAGTTTTTTAGAAGATCTTGAATGAGCTGATGGTACTTTTCCTCTTTGTGATTCCCTAGAAAACCTTGGACCACAGACATGAAGGATTTCCATGCAGCGCGCTCCTTCATATTCAGTTTTTCTTCGAAGACAGTATCATTCAGTAGCTTCCTGATCTGAGAACCAACAAAGATCCCTTCTTTGAGTTTGGCATCACTCAGTTTTGGAAATTTTTCCTTCAAATGCAAAAATCCTTTACCAGTTTTGTCCATAGCCTTTGCAGAGTTTTTCATAAGCCCTAGTTTGATGTGTATTGGTGGGAGCAGAACATCAGAGGGGTCAACTAGAAGCTTATACCTCATATTACTCTTTCCAGGAATAAAAACATCTCTTTTGGGTCAGTCTTTCGTAGTGTTCCTTTCTGGCCCTACTGTCCTACAAACACAGAAAACAGCAAAATTTTGTGAAGCCTCCTTGAAGCCCGAGCAAGAGAGATATGACTTTTTGGTCACCACATATTGTCCACTTAAACTGGTCATATTTTATAGCAGTGAGTATGTTTTTTCATGTTTTCATAAGTTTCCTTCATTACCACAGCGTGTGTCACTGGAATGGAAGGTTTTTGATTTTCTTTATGCAAAAGAACAGCTTTTAAGCTGAATTTTGACGAATCTATAAATAGACGCCATTCCTTAGGGTCACGAGTTGTCTAATTTGTTGTCATCACGAGTTGTCATCAGCTCTGAAATATCTGTGCACAAACACAAACCATCTTGTATCTCGTAATAATAAAAAAAATATATCTCGTAATAATAAAGCCAAATTTCTCTTTCTGAACAGACATTCTGGTACACTTGGCCAGAAGATTTCACTCTTGCTCTTATCGTTTGGAAAGTCCTAGGTCTCGAACAAGATCATTTAGTTCATTTTGTTGAATCAGATGAGGCTCGTCTAACTTTTTATTTGGTCGGAGGTGTTGGTATAGGAAGATCTTCTCCATGAGGAACTGGCCTTATGGCTGAAGGCACATTTGGATATTTTATTTTGCTTTTATTCTTTTTTGAAAAGCCAAACACTTTAGTTAAACAAAAATAGCAATCATTCAAATGACTAGTAAGCTCACGCCAAACCATTGGAACTGCAAAGGGCATGGATTTTATCTTACCTTTCAACCATTCACTCAGGCCAATAAAGCACGAAATGCAGCACACATGTGGAGCCCATGTTTTGTCCTGATATTTGATGACATCCAAAATACAAATTATTGACTTTCTTCATAATCTTTGTTAAAGAACGACCTTTGGATTTTAAAATATAATTTCCATACACATAACAAAACTTATCTGGCACATTAACACATCCGCGACGATGCCTTTGTGCCATTTAAACACGCCAAAATTCACTCTTCAACTTACAGCACGTGTTTCTCCTACAGTGAAAACTATAAGAATGTCGGTCTAAGGTTATGTTACCGTTACATGTTATCTCCCACTTGGCAATCAGTGTTGTCAGCCACGAAAAGTATAATATCTAGTATCCTGCTATTTGCGTGGAGGTGTTGGTATAGGAAGATCTTAATAGGAGTCAAAATGATCAATAACATAAAAACGAGGCGCGCTAGCCATTTATTAAGGCCAGATCTGAAATCAGCACCTCAAAAATAGTTAAAGGCAGTTGCAATTGTTCTTTTTATAAAAACCTTGTAAACCAGTGTTTATTTTAATCGTTTGGGTGTTTGGAATTGCTCCCATAGCCTAGAGGTAACAGAATGGTGAGCAACAGAGAAATCTTCCTTCGATGTGATTCTTTAACCAGCTTCCAAACTTATAACTTCTCTACATCATTTTAAGTCGTGTGAACTTCGTCTTGAGCAATCAACTATTTCACTGACGATGGAAGCATTTCAATTGGAAATGAACGAGCGTCTATGAAAGCATTCCTTTCATAGGAGATCGATTTAGTATATTCCGTTATATTATATATTATTTGCATGTCGATTTTTTTCAAATTGCGTATTATATTACTTAGCTAAGTTAAAAATGTTTTATTTATCTCTAATGATTTTTTTAATTCATATTTCGATAATCCGTACTTCACATCTATTTGCATCAAACTGTGAAGTTCATGCTGAGAAGGAGGAAGCCACCGGAAGTCCATAGGAGAAATTTCAGGTGCAATGATGAAATCTTCTTGCCAAGTGAACAGAGATCGATTCTGTGCGAATGATAAAGGAATCGCCTCCATTAAGAGACTCATCAACAGGGGTCGTCTTCATATAAAGGAATCGCCTCCATTAAGAGACTCATCAACAGGGGTCGTCTTCATATAAAGGAATCGCCTCCATTAAGAGACTCATCAACAGGGGTCGTATTCATCTGTGACTCCGTGTTTGCGCGATATTTTTCAATGGACTATCGCGCAAGATATTAGAGTGATGATGGCTGCGCGATGGCCCGAATCTCCAAAAATTGACCACCCTTAGCACAGGGGTCATCTAGGCCGGCCCGAGCAGAATGGAAGCTGCGGAAATGGTAGGCGATCTGAGGCTACAGCGGCAAGCAGTGTTTACAGTGTACTTGGAAGCCGGCGACAGGTTTGGGTTTGCGTGTGATTTGTGAGTGACCTCTGCTCCACTGGAGGAACGCCTGCACGCAAGGGCTGATGCGGAGACTGCGCACACGGCCCCACGGGTAGCAACAATGGAACCAAAGGAAGAAATGAAGGAGATTCGTCGAAGATGAAAAATCAAAAGGAGGCTCTTCGATGGGGCAGATAATATTTGGACCACGAAGTAATTTACTTACAGAAGGGAAAGCTCGAAGTAATGGACCAAGTAAAACGAAAAAGGAAATCGCGCGAGGAAAAACCATGTAGGAGCGAAAAATTAACTTAAATGTCACACAATAAATACTTCCAATAACAATAATAATTATGAAAGAAAGCAAGAGTTTAGGGAGCTCAGATTTTTTTTTTTTGCAGAAGGCCATGACAATGAAATCAGAAGAGCACATTAGACGCAGACTCAAAGACAACGATCGGGTCAATTGCCCCCGTGCTTATTTAGGCACAGGGGCAAAAGTGTCTTTTTTGCCTCCGTGGAGTTTTATAATTTTAAAAGTACAAATTATGTTTTACATCTTGCATTGAGCAAAACGAAATCCAAAGCGAGACACGTACACAGCTGTGGCAACACTGAGGAAGAGTCAGAGGTCAGTTTGAGTGCTTCGCATTTCTTTAATGCGATGCAAGCGCCATCTAAAAGCAGTGGTGGAAATGGGGTGGGACATGATAAGATAGCGACCCACTTCTAAAGATGAATCAGAACTCTGTGTAAAGAAACCCAAACACGTTACCCTCCGCTTTGGTCTGCTCATTTAAGTGTTTATTTAAGATATACAAATATATATATATATTTAAGGGTGTGGGGGGGGGGACATAGATTCGATGTTTTTGCCACATTGGGGTAAAAGCAAATGTATTTGCGAAACAACTGGAAAAAGAAGACACTTTTATTACATTCAAAATTATAATTTGCATTTGAAAAGATTTCGAAGGAACAAATTCTGTGCAATCAGAGGAATTGCCTACATTTGAAGACGTTTATAAAGATTGTTAATAACTTGCGAGTTGCAATTTTGAACACGAGGAAAAGATTTAGTTCAATATTTCGTCAGTCTTCATCAAAACTAACTGTTACTTTTCTATCACTCTTTCCTGAAAAGTCGTTTGTCATATCAGAATATTTATATCACGCAATCAAGTAGGGGGAAAAGAACTAGGGGGGGGAGGGGAGGAGCCTGGATTTCCATTGCAGTAGAACCGCGGTTTAGGGGTTTAAAAAAAATATTTTTTTTTGCTTATCATTAGTGGCATTCTCGAGGGGGGAGAATCATGGCTTCGTTGTTCCTCCTCTTCCCTTTAGATATGACTGTTCTGCCCCCTCCCCCCCCCGTGGTAAAATTTAGAAGTCGGCGCCTATGCACTAGCGGTAAGTATGAAGGTACCCTTGAACACAAACAAATTAGGAAACGTTTCACGACACTGAAAACAACGCTCCAACTGCTGCACGTGCGTTGATACTGTCATCATTAGAACAATGCTGAACCGGACCACAGAGGTTCACCTGAGAGCACTTTGGTTCATTGGCGGGAGACCGCAGCTGCAATAGGTTCTCTTTCTGTTCTCGCCATACGGTACGCAAGCAAGAGCCAATCAAATGGCCACTGACGAATGACGTTGCTAGAACGGAACCTAACCTTGGTTAGAAGAGCCGTGCGAAAGTAGATAGTGAACATTTGCTATCAGGTGCGTTGACTTTTTGGTTGGCAAAGCTGGAAAGATCTGCTCTCCTAAATCTTTAATGTGAAACCTTATTGGGAGTATGATTTTGTTTTAGGAGTAGCTAAATATTGTAAAAATACAAA
Source organism: Ryuthela nishihirai (assembly GCA_038380435.1). Lineage (NCBI taxonomy): Eukaryota > Metazoa > Arthropoda > Arachnida > Araneae > Heptathelidae > Ryuthela > Ryuthela nishihirai. Next base: position 62,233,214 of record JAWZYU010000019.1, on the reverse strand, counting down.
AATGCAGAAAAATTTTATAACGTATACATTTGAAGCGACTGCCCCCCCCCCCCCCCCGTTCAAACACCCTGCTGCGCATAAAGCCAAAGTCTTTATCTCTGCCCCTTCATGATAAGGAGATTAATTATTCAAAGGAACGAAACGGAAGACGATGCATTTCATAATATCATATCTGAAAAATATTAATGAATTATCGTGCATTTTTTAATTACTGCTTCCTCTTCTAATGTAAGCAGTAGGTTTTCCTGATTACCTATGCTGAATAATGAAACTTGAAATAAATTTATAAATATTTACCTAATCGGAAAGGCGACAATGGTGAAAAATGATAATGTTCTTGTTTGATCTTTACGCCTTCATTTATTTTTTCGAAACGATCTGACGGGTTGGGTTGTTTTACCTCTGAGTGGCACTTTTTTGCGCACAATGGGCTAAATGGCCAAATCAAAAGGAATCCAATTTTCACAATAAAAATAATCCCTCAAGCAGCTGCTTGCCACAGAGGTCTGAGAGGAGCCTCTCAGTTTAAACGTCACAGAGAAGATCTGCGAGACAGGCGAGACCTCAGCAGAACGACAATGACACAAGCATCCATGCCTTAACACCGGGACTCGAACCCAGGTCCCTTGACGCAAATTAAAAAGCAATTTAGAGTGCAATAATTGGAGGAGAAATTGACGGACATTATTTAATACTAGCTGAACGTATCCGCCGCTGCCTGGGTGTCACTTTTAAATTGTATATTCTTATTTTCACTGCATTAAAGGTAAATTTGGTTAGTCAGGTCCCCGGTTAGCCATGAACAAGGATATGTAGATCCAAGTTCTCTCGGCACCCGGGGTGGAGACTCTTAGTGGGGCCCAGACTTTGAAAAGGGCTCGTGCCTACTAGGGGATCAAATCCGTTCAGCCGTGCCCTTGAACTACTCCACGGAGCACCTGATGTTGAGGTCTTGACACCGTCCAACCGGGCCACTAAACCGGTCAGCGATGTCTTCGACCTCGGTTGGTCTTGGCTCTGTCCAACTGGGGACCCAATCCGGTCAGCAAAGCGTTCGACCGGTTGCTGGGCCCGAAGCCTCCCCCACCACGTCAAGGTGGTCCCCTATCGGGGGGGACCCTGTGCATATATTGTGTCATAAATAGACATACCCTGTGCACAAAATTCCCAGCCCTGTCTACGGTCAGTAGGAGACGCCGATGGGCTTGGAAAGGCCGTCGTCCGTCTTATGGGACGTTGAGTCGTGGCCCAGTGTGCCGGAGAGCCATACCCTGTGCACGTTAAAGAACATGCTGGATGGCCTTGACGGGAGGCTACCATCCGTCTCCCAACAGCTGTTTCAGTGGGTCTTCTCCCCGAACCTTCTCTGAGCTTTCGGGGTCCATGTGACCTGGCTATTTAACCCATGGTGTGCAAAAAAAGTGCTGCTCAGAGGTAAATGAACCCAACCCTGTGCACATATTGTGCCATAAATAGACATGCCCTGTGCACGTCAAAGAACACGCTGGATGGTCTTAATGTCAGGCTACCTACCATCTGTCTGCTAATAGGTGCCCAGTGGGTCCCCTACCCCAACCTTCTTTGAGTCCTCGGAGTTCTTGTAACCTGCCCATTTAGCCCATTGTGAGTAAAAAATGCCCCTCAGAGGTAAACAAATTAGGCACTGAAACAGCTGTTGGGAGACGGATGGTAGCCTCCCGTCAAGGCCATCCAGCATGTTCTTTAGTTTTTAATATTGTAAAGATTGTTATTCTTTGTTTTCACAACAAAGAAATAAAAGAAATAATGAATTACGGTCCGCTACTAATGAAATTTTTTGACCCTGAATTATAATTCTTTTTTTTTTACCCAGGTGATATAAGGTGTCTAATTGTATAGAAATGCATATTTTTGTAATTAATGAACAACTCGATAGTTATTCGTAAAGTTGAAGGCTAAGGGCTTCTGGGCTGTAGAAAATAATGCAAAATGTGTGCCATGACGTAAACAAAGTGTTCCTGATTTCAAAAATGTGGCAATTGGAAAATAATGATCTCTGCAACCATTAATGAGTTTAATTCGAAAGGTTCCCTTTTCTCTGTCGAAGTAATGTTTTATCTGTCGAATTGATCTAAAAGGTTGAACTGAGAAAAAGACTCAAAAGTGGAATTGTATTTGTTTCTTCGAAGAACGATTGAAGCATCCTTGGGACGGAATTTGTCGTTCTCGCTACGGAATGCGAAGATAGATGCATTGAATATCCCCGCATCAGCATCGGATGGAGATTCGCCCACCGCTTCTTCTTTCTTCTCTGTTGTGGCCCAATGGCCCCTCTCTTTGGGGAAAGTCTCTTCTCCTTTCGCTTTCGCGGCATTCCAAGCTCACTGAGGATTCAGAGATGATGCCCGTAGCTGGCGAGCTGCCAAATGATTCACCCACCCACGCGCGTGGGCGACTCCGTGCCTCTGTTTGTTGGCGCTCGCCTCTCGCATCGAACAGAGGTAAATAAAGGTCACGCTCTTCACAACTGATGAGAAAGAGAAGGGAAGCCGATCCACCCGATGACACTTCGCCGCATCCTGGCAAAACAATGGATCGAGGATCGGACAAACTCACCGAGACACTGGACACGATCTGCTGCCGATTGCAGATGAGCGCGTGCGCACAATCGGTTAAGAGAAAAACGTCCGATGCTGTTTATTGGTGAGTTGTCGGTGCATGATACGAGATACACTGCTTGGTCATAAGGTGCGAAACCCGACGCATGGGATGCTGTTAATTATTCCTCTTTCTGCCATTTGCACTTGTCCTTCGTGAAGATCTGGATGCGCTTGGGAGCAGAACTCCTTCTGCGGCAACTGAAATTTCTTACGCAGGATATTATTTGAAACCGATCTCTAGCACCGAACATCGTTGTGGTTTAAAACCGGAAATCGTACTCCGAACGTCATGGATTAAAAACCAGAAAAAACGAAAGGAGGAGATCTCGGCTACTTGAGCCTTCCCTCCGCATCACTAATTTCATGTCAAGACAAACAAATGAATTTTCTCTGGCAACCTCCTCGACCCCTTTAATAAATAAATAAAAATAAATACCCCCTCAAGCAGCTGCTTGCCACAGAGGTCTGACAGGAGCCTGTCAGTTTATATGCCATAGTAGAAGGTTTGAGAGGATGGCAGGACCTCAGCAGAAAAACAACACGAACATCCATGCCTTACCCGGGGCTCGAACCCAGGTCCCGTAGATCAGTAGCCAAGCGCGCTAACCACTCGGCCATGGGACGGCTGACCCCTTTAAACTTATTGATATTCTCTCCTGGTGCATTGGGTCTCCTCCTCATTGCCTGTCATTCAATTGCATTTCGGTCATCGATGCTGATTACTAAACAGAAAATAAAAACTACATTCCACACTGGGAATAAACGTTAAATTCGTTTTCTTCAACGAATTTTTCCGTTTCCGCGAGGTATTCCGTTTCTGAGCCATCATTTCAGCTTTCTGAAGGAAACGGCGGCAGGAGGCGATTCTCCACCTGAAGCCGATGCCTCACAACAAAGAAATAATGGATTCCTATTCTCGTGGCGATCCACGGCGTCGCGAATCGGAAGCCGATCCTCTCGACGAGCATCCAATGACGTGAATTCGAGCTCAGTTGGCGACAGAGTGATCCCTCGCTTATGTAAGAGCAAGTGGCCGTCTCGCTGCCTCACAGCTCTGGGACCACGCGATTAATTGGCAGGTTCAGTGACGATGCCTCCAACCAGTAACGAGTGCGGCGGCCTCGAGGCGACCTCACCTCCCTCGGTCGCTCTCTGCTCAGCAGCAGCAGATACATAACAAGTTGCGTAATGCCTTCACCGATGCGAGCTCAACACTTCCCGCTTCACTTCCAGAGAATGGCGCCAACCTGCCCATTTGAAATTTTCAAACAAAGAAAACGTCCTCAGAGGGGAAAAAAAAGATGCCAAAATGTCACATCGCTCAACAAAGGTGTTCCCAATCTCTGGCATTCCAGTCTTTTGTTCCAAACTGGAATTACATCTCGGAAAATTCCGCCAATTTTTTTCCACCCTCGTTTTTGGCTCCATATGCTTACCTTGGCCATCAGATGCTTGGATCATGTACATAACGATGAAGTTAACCGAAGGACTTTTCAACCGTGTGTACCATCAGATGGAGGGAGAGACTGCATTGGTTTGACCACGCGGCTCTCAGGCAGAGCTATAGACTCGCGAATACGGTTATGAAGGGTGGGAGAGGGGGGGAGGGGGCTTTCGAAATGCTAGCAAGGGTAATAGGAGCAAAAAAAATATTAAAACTTATTTATATTTCATGCATTTTTCAAAATTTCTTTTAAAGACCTATAAAACGGAGAGGAAATATTATACGGCATTGGTAATCTAGGCTGTTGCTTCCCCCCTCCCCTCACATATTGTTGCCGGTTGGATCGATTGTGTTTTTCACTCCCCCCGATTTTTTTCTAGATCCGGGCCTCATCGTGTCTGGAGAGTTGAACAAACCGACAGAACTCGAAGCAGGTGGTTGGGTGACCCAATTGGTTGATACCAAATTTCTTAAGTTATTAATGTTATCTCATTTTAGTCTAGAGGCGCTGTCACACTTTCACGTGTTTTTTTTCATCCGTGTTTCGGTGTTCACAAAAGCAATTGTCTGCTGCACTAAACAGAAGCCAAAAGTAAGATCTATTTTGATTTGGAGCTATGTACACACTGTGGGTACAACTCTTATGAGTGGAAGGGCATACGATATTTTATGCATACTAAGAGATAACCGATGTCCTCGGAGAACCTTTCTTTTCGATGTTCCTTTTTCGTGCAACATCGGATGACATCACCTGAAGATCCATGAGAACCTATTTTCATCTGGGCTTGAAGACGAAGAAGCAACAACCTTTATGACATGATAACCAATCCAGTTCATCTTCCAAATCTACTCTAAGATTTTTTTTCCGAAGCAGTTTTTAAAGCAGATGAATTAGTAGAACCAATTTCTTTGAGGGAGAACATAGTTCAAATCAGTTTCATTAACTCTATAAACACCTTGAAAATACTTTCAAAATGTGATTTGGATAGATTTGATTGATATCTTTATTTTTTTCCATAAAAAACTTACTTTCAAATTACGGGACATCGAATTTGACTCTCAATTAACCCAACATGTGTTTCTGATTATTAAGAATGGGCCATAAAATCAAAGCAACCAATCAACCCTTTATATTAGAAAGCAATGCAGTTTAGTGCAGGGATTTCCAACTTTTACGAGGCCAGGGGTGCATCCGAAAGTAAAAGATGATTTCATTTTTATACTACTAACAATTTTACAGTAACGATTATAATTTTCAAAGAAATAGGATATTTTAATTGTAATGCAATAGGTCAAATTTCTTACTTTATTTCATTAAAATTATTATTAGTTGTTTCAAATTTAAGAAGGTCATTGCTTTTGAAACACAATTTATTTTATTTTTTTGCAAGGAATATTCATAGACTTTCAAAGAATGCGAAACTACAATATCAAATTAATAAGAAATTAGAAGAATAACAACGTATTGCCTCTGGCGAATATAGAATGTTCATTTTCAAACAGAATAAAGTTGATTTTATTTTTACATACCGGAAAATACATTTGCATCCATATTTATACAAATTCTGAGTCCTTAAGACAGTCAATGACTTTGCGTAGAGAATAGAAATCTCAATGACTTAATTCTCTCTCTCCATAAAATGTGCAGCGTTTTATCTCTTATATCCGCTGAATATTCTTTATCTTAACTTTAATATTTCTTTTCATCTCTAAGTTATAATTCGCCTTCCTGATTGGAAATTGCAACACTCATTCCAAATAGAAAGCAGCAAGAAGGAACAGTGGCTGCAGGTGAGGACGGAAATGGTTAGTTCACGAGCAACTATTTCTGTTTTCCTTCCTTCAGAGTGGGCTTAAAAATCACGAGTCCTGAAGCACCTCACAGCCCAAAGAGGGGTGGAGTAAAGTGACACACACAGGGCAGCTCATGGGAGGTAAATGGGGACCTTCTGGCCACGGTGTCTATTCCTCTTTTTCGTAAGTAAAGGAAACGATTTCTCAGACAGGAGATCATTACCTTTCCAATTAAATAAATAAAAAAAGAAATAATTATCCCTCAAGCAGCTGTTTAACTCAGAGTGTGAAAGGAGCCTCTCAGTTTAATGATGCCACAGAGAAGATCTGTTAGGAAGGCAACACAAATATCCATGCTTTACTCTGGGCTAGAATCCAAGTCCCTTTGATCGAAACCACTCGGCCAGCGCGACGAAGATAGCATTCAGATGGAAGATTCAACAGAATTTCGCAATCGAATAAAAGCTGATGGTTGAAAACATCGATGAAGATGCCACCGTAGAGCTCGACCGGGGAATCGATTCTGCGCCTCAGCTCCAAAGTCTAAAGCCGATCTCGCTGTTTGCAACGATCTTCTGGTCACTCGATGAGAGCAGGAGCTTTATTCTCTTGGCGAACAAGGTCCCACTGGTTGTCGGCTTCAGGACCTGGAGGCTGTTTACCGTCGCCCATGCCAGTCGAGGGTTGTCGCACTCAGGTGTCGAGATTCCCATCGTTTATCAGCCCCACTGAGAAGTGGCATTCTCTGCTCGGATGCAACTAGATTCCTAATGGCCTCTGATAAGAAGAGATTTTAGATCTCCTAACATTTTATCCACGTAGTTAAGTCCGCGAACCTTTCTGCCTGGCATTTAAAAAAGATCATAAGAAAGTCTAGATGTAAAATTTCCGATTTAAAGGCAAACAGCGTACAGATTATATAACTTTTCGTTATAAAGTGTTCGCTTAGATCTTCCTCAGGTCAGAAGGGGTCATTTCAAGATAATTCTAAAACAAAATTCGAAAGGTATTTCAAACTCCAAAGCAACGCAGAAGAAAACAGTTCTAGGGGAGTGAAAGTTCACGAAGACGGGGATCGATTTCTTTGTGGGTTGTTGCAATTGGAATCGCGGTAGCCGATGCTAGTTTAGATGCAGCTCAAGGGTTGAGGAATCTTCTGCTTTCTGCAATTGAAGGAAGCAGGATGCAAAAACTATGGCTGCTTGACCTTTCTGCTGCAATGGAAGGCAGAGCATTCGCTGATCGGCTTTCTCTTGCAATGGAAGGCAGAGCATTCGCTGATTGGCTTTCTCTTCCAATGGAAGGCAGAGCATTCGCTGATCGGCTTTCTCTTGCAATGGAAGGCAGAGCATTCGCTGATCGGCTTTCTCTTTGCAATGGAAGGCAGAGCATTCGCTGATCGGCTTTCTCTTGCAATGGAAGGCAGAGCATTCGCTGATCGGCTTTCTCTTCCAATGGAAGGCAGAGCATTAGCTGATCGGCTTTCTCTTCCAATAGAAGGCAGAGCATTCGCTGATCGGCTTTCTCTTCCAATGGAAGGCAGATCATTCGCTGATCGGCTTTCTCTTCCAATGGAAGGCAAAGCATTCGCTGATCGGCTTTCTCTTGCAATGGAAGGCAGAGCATTCGCTGATCGGCTTTCTCTTCCAATGGAAGGCAGGGCATTCGCTGATAGGCTTTCTCTTGCAATGGAAGGCAGAGCATTCGCTGATCGGCTTTCTCTTGCAATGGAAGGCAGGGCATTCGCTGATCGGCTTTCTCTTGCAATGGAAGGCAGAGCATTCGCTGATCGGCTTTCTCTTCCAATGGAAGGCAGAGCATTCGCTAATCGGCTTTCTCTTGCAATGGAAGGCAGAGCATTCGCTGATCGGCCTTTCTCTTCCAATGGAAGGCAGAGCATTCGCTGATCTGCTTTCTCTTCCAATGGATGGCAGAGCATTCGCTGATCGGCTTTCTCTTCCAATGGAAGGCAGAGCATTCGCTGATCGACTTTCTCTTCCAATGGAAGGCAGAGCATTCGCTGATCGGCTTTCTCTTCCAATGGATGGCAGAGCATTCGCTGATCGGCTTTCTCTTCCAATGGATGGCAGAGCATTCGCTGATCGGCTTTTCCTTGCAGTGGAAGGCAGAGCATTCGCTGATCGGCTTTCCCTTGCAATGGAAGGCAGAGCATTCGCTGATCAGCTTTCTCTTCCAATGGAAGGCAGAGCATTCGCTAATCAGCTTTCTCTTGCAATGGAAGGCAGAGCATTCGCTGATTGGCTTTCTCTTCCAATGGAAGGCAGAGCATTCGCTGATCGGCTTTCTCTTCCAATGGATGGCAGAGCATACGCTAATCGGCTTTCTCTTCCAATGGAAGGCAGAGCATTCGCTAATCGGCTTTCTCTTCCAAAGGAAGGCAGAGCTTTCGCTGATCGGCTTTCTCTTCCAATGAATGGCAGAGCATTCACTGATCGGCTTTCTGATCGGCTAGGGCATTGGCTAGTTGGCTTTCTACTGTAATGGAAGGCAGAGCATTGGCTAGTTGGCTTTCTACTGTAATGGAAGGCAGGGCATTGGCTAGTTGGCTTTCTACTGTAATGGAAGGCAGGGCATTGGCTAGTTGGCTTTCTACTGTAATGGAAGGCAGGGCATTGGCTAGTTGGCTTTCTACTGTAATGGAAGGCAGGGCATTGGCTAGTTGGCTTTCTACTGTAATGGAAGGCAGGGCATTGACTAGTTGGCTTTCTCTTGCAATGGAACGTGGAGCATTGGTCAGTTCTTTCTGTTGCAATAGAGTACAATGGGATCCGATAGCTTTGATTGGTGCAATTGTTGTGTCTGCTTGCATTGAAAGGGGCAAGGCATGTGCTCTTTGTGTATTCATTGCTATGAAATAGCGACGTGATGCAGAGTATTGGCTATTGTTATTCTGCTGTAGTGCGAGGGCCAACGAATTTGAAGGCCTTGGCTATTGGTGTATCTGATGCACTGAAGGATACTAGTCATTGGCCTATTTAGCATTTTGTTGCAATAAATGCGCCAAGGGGTGAAAGGCATTAAGTAGTTGCTTTCAGTTTAGGTTTCATAGCAAGAGCCGTGGGATTTAATGAATCTGCTCAGTGACGACGATATAATATTTTTAGGCGGGAAAAGGACTAGGTTAAAGGCCTTTGTAGAAGAAAGGGGAAAAAATTTATATTGGGACAATTTTTTTTTCTTGCACTGATAAAGTTTTATGATTTCTGGTAATATAACAATAATAACAAACAGAAATTCAGTTCTTAAATCTTAGTTTTTAATTTTTTCTGCGATGAACACCTGATGTTATTATTCAGTAGATTGTTTTTATAGTAGAACATTTTATTAGGGGAACATTTTATTACCCGGGGGGTCTGCAGGAGGGCTTAAAATATAGGTCAACCATTGGGGGAAAATAAAGAAAAATCGGGAATTAGAGTTAAAATAAGGAGGTTTTTCCGAAAATAGTACTCTTCATTGTCAACAGAAGGCATCAGGGTTTTTTCATAAGGGGGAAGAAATTTTTAATAGGGGGAGTAATTTTTAATAGGAGGGGGAAATCAAAGAATTAAAATAAGGGTTTTTGGGGAATTAGTGTTCCCCACAGGCACCAGATGACGCCAGGGGTTTTTTTCATAAGGGGGGAGGAATTTTTTTTATAAAGGGGGAAATCAAAAATCGAAGAATTAGAATAAAAATAGGGGTTTTTTCATAAGGGGGAGGAAATTTTTTTATAAAGGGGGAAATCAAAAATCGTACAATTAGAATAAAAATAGGGTTTTTTTGGGAAAATAGTACTTCTCACTGTCAACAGGTGGCGCCACTGAGGGGGAAATTATGAATAAGAGGGCGTGGCCGGTTACGTAATGATTACGTCATGTTGCGTCATAGGGGAGGGGGCGGAAGTGGGTGTGGTCGGTGACGTCATAGGGGGGAAAGCACTAGTGGGGGTACGGTGGAATGGCACTATACTACTTGCGTACTTTTGCATTTCACACTTTGTATCTTATTTTTAAAGTGATTGAATTTTGTTTATTGGTGGGGAGGGATGAGTATATGTCCGGAGGGATTGGGTCTGTCTCAAACTTGTTTCAGTATAATAAAATACATTAAAATTTTCTCTTTCAGTCTTACAATGCATACTAATAATGCATAAATCTATATGAATTATATAGAATTAGAATATTCCGGCCGCAATCGTGCAGGTAGAATACATAAGTGGTTGGCTAGGCATATTGAAGTGGGCGGGAAAAAACGAATCTGATAAATTTAAAATATTGTTCATTACCGCCAACAAAATCAAACAGGAATTAGTTTTAGATCTCAGAAATGATATTTAAAATATCATCATTGCACTTTTCAAAAAATTCATCTTAACCAGATAAAGAAAAAAAAGAGGTGAAAAATCCAGTTCCAGCCCTTCCGCCAAATATCCTTCCTCATCAGTTTCAACTATCATAAGATCAGTTGTTAGTTTAGAGAGGGACGAGGTTAATCTGATATTTAAAAGTTTGAATTCCAACTTGATCAGCCTGAGATTTATTTCCGCTAACCTTCACCCTTCTTTGGTAAGAAGGTGGGCCCCGGTGGGAGTGAAGAGGAAGACGTCCACCGATCGAACGTTAAACAGTAGTTTCTTGTGTATGTTAAAGAACACAGTGTATGGCCTTGACGGGGGGGAGGGGTGCTGGGGGGTCCATCTATCTCCTAAGGGCTATACAGTTCCCTTTCCCAACCGTCTCTGAGCTCCTGGGATCCTTGTGACCTGGCCATTTAGCCACTGTGTATATAAAGTGCCGCTCACAATAAAATAACTGAAATCATTCGTTATTTCCCAGTCAAAATTTCCGTTTCTTGTGATTATAAGTGAATTTTTGTCGTTTCGTTCATCATTCGATACCAACAAAGGCGACCTTTCAATTAACTTTAGTCGATGGAAGATTCCTTGTTGAAGGTTTACTTCCTCTTTTCATCAAAGGATCCAGCGCAGTGACGCGTCCAGGGAACTGCCACACCTACAGACGCATAAGCTGACTTAGTTGCAGCTTAGAGCCTCGTGATATCAGGGGTATAAAAAAATAGAAATAAGTACATTTAAAAGTTTATTGTAGAGAAGATGAGAATTTGAATTAGTAGTTATAAAATAAGTATTTAATAGTGTTTTTTGAATATTTCCTTCAGTCAGAATAATAAATATAAGTTTTGACTTTTAAATTTTTTGGGGCCTCTTAAATTTGACATAACTTAAAGCCTCGTAAGGATCCAGCTATTCCAAGGGGGTTACACAGGGCACGTGTCTCGTGTGAAAAAGTGATTAAATCAGTTATCAGTATTCCTTCCATTCAGTCTTGTGATGTTTTATCTGATGAAAGGGAGGCAAAGAAGTGGGCCTTCGGAGGACCTTTCTCTTAGCATGGCGTTGTCGCAATATTGCAGGGTCCACAATGCAATGCCTGTGAAGTGTCAGGCTGTCTTCGGCCTTTCTGCTTCACACGAGTTCGCAGACTTTTCTCCTGAGTTCGGCCATCGAATGGTTCGAGTGCGATGCCACTGAACGGAGGTTCGATGCTCCGATGAGAGACTCGTGCACACTGACATGCGCTCTGTCCATATCTCATAGAGAGGAAAGGGATTTTGAGCAGAAAACGAACTGATCTCTCTCTCTGCGTCATATGAAATTCAAAATCTCGAAGCATTGTACTCAAAGAAGAAGGGAAAGCAAGCTCGGGTGAACACTGAGTCTTCATTTCGTTGCTCAGTAGGAAAATGGCAACAGCAATCGATGACCGTGGAAAGACGGACGACTCATTGGAATAACCCCAACAAGATGGAAAGAGAGAGAGAAAAAAACATCTCCTAATTCTTTTGCCAGTGAGAGCCAAGGCGACAGTCAGCAGCAGGGACTAGAAGTGAGTGGTCGTCCTTGGCTGCAGTGAGCAGTCTCTGCATGCGAAATAACTTCCCAAAGGGCGGGAGGTGATAACGAGGAGTTGCCATCCCCGAGGCAACTGCAGCACCAAACATTATGATCGTTGCCAATGATTCGTAAGAAAGATTTTTTATTCGCCAAATATTTCGCGGAATCAAAATTGTTATGATTGTCGTCGTCCTAATGGATACAGAATCAGTCGTTTAATGTTTGCTTGATTGGCTCTGCTGCTGAAGATACCAGAAAGATCTGCGTGAAGGATTCGGAAAGGTTAAGTGACTGAGCCAGCATAAAAGTCATGGAAGAAATGCTCTTTCTCTGCACAACTGATTCAGCTCACTGAGAAGCCTTTCATTGAGATACATTCCCTCGTCGAAAGGTTATCGAGAAACATCGAATTCAAAAGGATAACTTTTGAGTCACGAGAGTTTCAAGCGACGTCTCGTTGAAATTCTTCGCTGACATTAAAATATTAAGTACGATTCGTAATGAAGGAGGGATCATCGGTGAAGACAAGATATTGTTCCTGTTAAGTGAGTTTCGAAGAGGGAAAATTTATGGCCCAGAGAAATATGTAATATGAAGAGAAGTGTGCAATATAAAGAGAAATGTGTAATATCAAAAGAAATGTGTAATATCAATAGAATTGTGCAATATCAAGAGAAACATGTAATACGAAGGAAATGTGTAATATCAAGAGAAACGTTAAATATGAAGAGAAATGTGTAATATGAAGAGAAACGTGTAATATCAAGAGAAGTGTCTAATATTAAGAGAAATGTGTAATATCAACAGAAATGTGTAATATCAAGAGAAACGTGTAATATGAAGAGAAATATGTAATATTAAGAGAAATGTGTAATATTAAGAGAAATGTGTAATATGAAGAGAAATGTGTAATATGAAGAGAAATATGTAATATTAAGAGAAATGTGTAATATTAAGAGAAATGTGTAATATCAACAGAAATGTGTAATATGAAGAGAAATATGTGATATCAAGAGAAACGTGTAATATCAAGAGCAAAATCTAACATCAAGAGAAATTTGTAATATCAAGAGAAACGTGTAATATAAAAGAAATATGTAACATTAAGAGAAATGTGTAACATGAAGAGAAATGTGTAATATCAAGAGAAATGTGTGATATGAAGAGAACTGTATAATATCAAGAGAAGTGTGTGTTTCAAAGAGAGAAACGTGTAATATGAAGAGAAGTGTGTAACATCAAGAGAACTGTGTAATATCAAGAGAAACGTGCAATATTAAGAGAAACGTGTAATATCAAGAGAAATGTGTAATATGAAGAGAAACGTGCAATATTAAGAGAAACGTGTAATATTAAGAAAAACGTTTAATATTAAGAGAAAAAATATCAAGAGACTTGTGCAATATGAAGAGAAACGTGTAATATCAAGAGAAACTGTAATATTAAGAGAAATGTGTAATATCAAGAGTAACGTGTAATATGAAGAGAAGTGTGTAATATCAAGAGAAGTGTGTAATATCAAGAGAAGTGTGTAATATCAAGAGAAGTGTGTAATATCAAGAGACTTGTGCAATATGAGGAGAAACTGCAATATTAAGAATAACGTGTAATATGAAGAGAAGTGTGTAATATCAAGAGAAATGTTTAATATGAAGAGAAGTGTGTAATATCAAGAGACTTGTGCAATATGAGGAGAAACTGCAATATTAAGAATAACGTGTAATATGAAGAGAAGTGTGTAATATCAAGAGAAATGTTTAATATCAAGAGACTTGTGCAATATGAGGAGAAACTGCAATATTAAGAGTAACGTGTAATATGAAGAGAAGTGTGTAATATCAAGAGACTTGTGCAATATGAGGTGAAACTGCAATATTAAGAGTAACGTGTAATATGAAGAGAAGTGTGTAATATCAAGAGAAATGTGTAATATCAAGAGACTTGTGCAATATGAGGTGAAACTGCAATATTAAGAGTAACGTGTAATATGAAGAGAAGTGTGTAATATCAAGAGACTTGTGCAATATGAGGTGAAACTGCAATATTAAGAGTAACGTGTAATATGAAGAGAAGTGTGTAATATCAAGAGAAATGTGTAATATCAAGAGACTTGTGCAATATGAGGTGAAACTGCAATATTAAGAGTAACGTGTAATATGAAGAGAAGTGTGTAATATCAAGAGTGTGTAATATCGTGTAATATGAAGAGAAGTGTGCAATATCAAGGGAAATTTGTAATATTAAGAGAACTGCAAATCAGATTGAATAATGATTCAATCTGATTTGCAATCAAGATCACATTTATAAAAGACATCAATCAGAAAGTTTTTTCGTCGAAGGAAATGAGAGCAGTTTAATTGGGATTTATTTAAAAATTTGTTAACAAATAAAATGACTGTGGTGTCGCCAGTCGGTGTATGTCCAACGATTAGCCGTACAATAGTAGAGGACGATCAATTAGTCCCTTGATGACCTTCACCCTTATTTCGTTGAAATTACAGGTTCGCGGTTGTTACACCCGCACCGACGTATGCCTCAGACTTGCTGCGCCAAGTGACGTACAGAAAGATGTCCAACAATTCACGCACGAGCGTTGTATATGGACGACACGGTTTATTCACACATATACAATCACGAGCTGGGGTGCTCTCGACTCTGTAGGCCTTGGCTGCTGCAAACAATTACGCAATGAGGTGCAGAGCCGCACTTTGCAGATTCTCGCTTGATCGACCTCCAACTCGGCGAAATGATATCCAACCTCTGCCTACAACGTGGTTCACTAAGAACTCACTTCAGTTCCACAGAACTGCATTTGATTCACCAAGAATCTTGATTCTTACATAGAATCGAACCCTCTCCTTAAGGGTTTTGAGTAAGAGCGGGTCCCTTGACGCGTGTTCAAACGTCCTCCCCGTTTGACAGCGACGCTCAAGACTATCGTTTCCTTCCTGCCCGGCTCCTCTCCCGCGCTCACACTCGCACACCATGCTAGGGGGCGGGGGAGGGTGGCTCAGTCGGTAGCGTGCCAGACTCGTAATCTGTAGTTCCAAGGTTCGAGTCCCAGCTGGGTCAGCGTTGAGATTTATCTCTGAAAAATTCTCTGCCCTGCCCACAGTCAGTAGGGGACACCGATGGGCTTGGAAAGACCGCCGTCCGTCGGATGGGACGTTAAGCCGTGGGACCGTGTGCGGAAGAGCCATACCCTGTGCACGTTAAAGAACTGTCAAATGGGATTTACACATAATGACCTTGACGGGAGGCTACCATCTGTCTCCTAACAGCTGTTCCAATGGGTCCCCTCCCCCTACCTTCTCTGAGCCTTCGGGGTCCTTGTGAACTGGCCATTTAGCCCATGGTGTGCAAAAAAGTGCCGCTCAGAGGTAAAACAACCCAGCCCAACTCTTGCATTACCCTTATTTTGAATTCTGAAAGGGAGAGGAGGTCCATGCCCCCTTCAGTTTCACCAAAAGCAGTTCAGCCCCCTGTATGCGAGTATGTGGAAGGCCACCCCCGAAAACAAATTTCCGTCTGCATCTGAGTTCACGCGATGAAGTCCATCCATCGTGTTTGCTCCGCTTGGTGCTCCCTACGGCGAAATGATCGCCATTCTTTCCTTCTCCGTAAAGCCAGATGTCACCTGCAAAAATTGGTAAATTGATAACAATGTTCTCAAAATACTTTGCGATTACCAATTTAACAGCTTAAGGCAGCGGCGATAATTCTCTTAACCGGCGCATCATTACATTACTTTAAAGAGTGCGTTGATAGCCGATAAAAATCAACTAGTAATGAATTTTACACATTTTATGGGTAATAAAAGGCAAATTACCTTTCAGTAAGTGCACTTACTCCAAAAGACAGATAGGTACCTGTCAGCATCATATGTCATATATTGAAAATCTCTGAAAGACCTCATCAGAAAGAAAACGTCCAAGATCTCCGAGCATTTCAACCTTAGGTACCTTTGTTCGGCAACCACAAGCACTTCTTCACTCAGCGTTGGGAGAGTCATCTTGATTTCTTTTCACACGACAATAGCGTGCTCTTCCATAGGCACCGATCTAGAGGGGGGCACGTCCACCCCCCTCGAAAATGCTACTAATGGTAACGGAAGCAAAAAAAAAATTATTAAACTTGTGCCTATTTCACGCCTTTTCCGAGAATTTTTTTAAACCCCTAAACCGCGGTTCTACTGCAATGGAAATCCAGTCTCCTCCCCTCCCCCCTAGTTCTTTTCCCCTACTTGATTGCGTGATATAAATATTCTGATATGACAAACGACTTTTCAGGAAAGAGTGATAGAAAAGTAACAGTTAGTTTTGATGAAGACTGACGAAATATTGAACTAAATCTTTTTCTCGTGTTCAAAATTGCAACTCGCAAGTTATTAACAATCTTTACAAACGTCTTCAAATGTAGGCAATTCCTCTGATTGCACAGAATTTGTTCCTTCGAAAACTTTTCAAATGCAAATTATGATTTTGAATGTAATAAAAATGTCTTCTTTTTCCAGTTGGTTCGCAAATACATTTGCTTTTACCCCAGTGTGGCAAAAACATCGATTCTATGCACCCCCCCCTCCCCTTAAATATATATATATATATATTTGTATATCTTAAATAAATACCTAAAGAAGCAGACCAAAGCGGAGGGTAACATGTCTGGGTTTCTTTACACAGAGTTCTGATTCATCTTTAGAAGTGGGTCGCCATCTTATCATGTCCCACCCCATTTCCACCACTGCTTTTAGATGGCGCTTGCATCGCATTAAAGAAATGCGAAGCACTCAAACTGACCTCTGACCCTTCCTCAGTGTTGCCACAGCGCAGACAAGAGTTTCTATCTCTATTCATTGCTGCCAACTTCAGCTGAAAAGAATATCGTGACGTCAAAATGATCGACTTTCAAAGTTGTCTATTGTACATGTCTCGCTTTGGATTTCGTTTTGCTCAATGCAAGATGTAAAACATAATTTGTGCTTTTAAAATTATAAAACTCCACGGAGGCAAAAAAGACACTTTTGCCCCTGTGCCTAAATAAGCACGGGCTAGTAGTTAGCACGGGCTAGTAGCACCCAGTAGCTCCCGTGGAATCGGCGCGTGTGGGCTCGAGTGTAGGCGCTCTTGCTACCGATGTTCAGTGAAGAATGCAATTTAGTTTGAGTTTAAAACCCCCTTTTTTCCCCCTTTCAAGGGATCCATTTAATCTCAAGAGGAAATGTGTTAAAATTTCAAGTCCCTCCTTTTAACAGATCGATTTGGAAATCAGAAACCAATTCTTTTTAGTCGCCATTTCGAATTTCCATTTTTCGAGCGTTGAATTTCGACGAGCTGTCTTCACAAGAGGAATCAATGAATTTAACTGATCCGATTATCAGGCAACTAGCCTAAAGAAACATAACGCGATTCTCTTAGATTTTCGTATGCCCTTTTCACGAACAAAAAGTTCCATAAATAAATTCCTTGTTAATTTAAATCAGAAAGTATGTATAGGTTATTTGAAAACGTTATTCATGATTCCGTGGATGATACACGTCTTAAATGTCACCAAAACACAGATACCAGATATTGCATTTATCTTCTGGGAATGCAATCTCAGTGTTCATAAAATTAAAATTTTTTGTATTAAGATTTTATCCTTTTCGAACACTTATTTTAGAGAAATATCATTCAAAAATAATCGTGGGAATTTATCTTTTCTTTCTGAATTATATTTGTTTTGGAAAGTCCTTTAAGGCATCTCGAAAATCTCCTCTCTGTTATATGATTCGATGGAAGATAAACATTATTGTATCCTGGAGAAATATAGGACTTCATCAAAAAATCGCCTTCCAAGTAGCTGCGTGTGAGAAAGGTCTGACAGGAACCCGTCATTACAATACACCAGGGGAAAAAAAAGTCAATGCGGAAGACGAGACCTCAGCAGAAAGACAATGCAAAAAAGTAATCCTTGATTTATCCGGGGCTGAAACGAAATATTTTCATGATGCAAAACCCATCAGAAGCAATTATCCTGCAATAAACCAACTTTTAACAGCGGAATGCATATTCGCATTTATGTTTTTGGATTTATCGATTTGAAAAAATCTCTTTATATATATAGGTATTAGGATTTGTACCAAACAGATTTTTTAGGGGTCTTGTGGGTGCCTGTATACGCCTATGCTAGCTGGTAAGGCATCAAAGTTGTTATTTATTTAGTCATAAACACGGAGCAAAATTAGTATCATGTGTTTTAGTTTGGTTTGCGATTTTTTTTCTCTGTGTTTAGAAGAAATAAACGTCCTCTTTGTGCAATACGTGAGGAACTAAAAAAGTTTGTTTTTTCCATGTTATTACGATCGATTGACGAGCCAGATATGTCACATCACTGGGTTTGAGTTTCGCGAACATCGAATCCCACTTTACACCCTAGATCTTTTCAGTGTGGTGTAGGATTATGGTTTCCCTTCTCTACCTGAGGGCTGGAACAACATATATTTTCTAAAGCAGGCCCCGAAAGTTAAAAATTGATGAAGAAGGTCACAACTAGCCCAATAGACTCGAGCATGATGTCCACTCATCATTTAGAAATTTCTGGGTACGACATTGATTCGGTATTCTTTTAAGAAATAAAGTGTAGAATTATGGGGCGGGGGGAGGTTCAAAAATTATCAAAAGGTTTTATGGAACATCTAGTCCAAGGTCCAAAGCATGCCCATTAACATAGCGAAGAAAACCCGTTTCTAGTGCCAAGTCGCTGCTGGTGCTTCATTAGAAACGACTAATAATTTCAGTGGCAACGAATGACTTTTAACCCCGCCGAACTGATCCCTGACCATTTCTCACTTCATTGCGAAAAATAAACCATTCTTTGTTGGCATTTGAATCGTGCTCCGATTTCTTCCGGGATTTACAGCAGATGTCTTCACAAATGCTGCTGCGGCTCAAGAATACGAACGCATTGGAACATCTTACTTTAAATATCTGCGATTTTGCAGAAATAATCTTAATTTGTGCTGTGACCAATGTTAGGAAATCCCGTACTTGCAGAGAGACATTGGAATCAGTGCCATTGGAGAGAAAATCTCGCCACCTTAATGAAGAAATTGTCTCCTTGACGTTGCATCACAGGAGTTCCCATCCCCAATCCAATATCTGGAGAAAGCGTCCACTGAGCATCAGCTCGGCGAGGAATTCGCATCGGAGTGAGCACGTGCCTCGTTTGTGCTCCGATTACCACCGATGACATGCCTCTGATGTAACGTGCTGTAAGCGCGAGGCAAGCAGCATCGTACTACGCGATCGCGCCCTCCCCACGCCGACAGTGGACCGGGCGTGCTGCGATTGGCTGGCTCGGCTTCATTGTGAAACTGGCTGCCGAGCGGCATGGTGCAGGTAGGCGGCATTGGACGCACAGACGAGACGCACGCAGGCGCGAGAAAGTTTCTCGGAGAACTCGCGTGGGAGGGAGAGAGTGTGCGACGAGCCCTGCGAGCACTTGCCCGTCACTAGCGCACGGAATGGCAGAGAAGGCGGAGTCGGGCGCCAGTGTGCGGACCGTCTACATCCAGCCGACCACGGGGGGACAACTGGAGATTCACTTGACCCCCGACAGCTCGGTCACCAGCCTGAAACGAGCAGTGGCCACGAGGCTGAAGGTGCCCAAAGACAGGATCGTTTTGCTGCACAAAAACCGGTAAGTCCTGTTCCGTGTAGTGGGGAATTGTTAAAGGGAAAAGGGATTTCTGTTGTAGCGAAGTGGCGTCAGTTATCGCAGCTGAAATGCTTCAATTCTTTTCGGCGCTTCTTCCACCTCATCTGACCTCACTGATTGCACGGCGAAAGGAATCCCTACACAGCTTGCAAGTTTTGGCAAAAGTTAAAAAAACACTTGAAAAAAATGCACTGGCTCTGGTTCAATTCTTCCAAGACATTAATTCTGATCCAATGCAGCCCAATCCATTCACCTTTTCCCAATTCCCTTCACCCTTTATTAGATAACTTTTCAAAAATGAGATTTAACTGACTGTTGAGCATGCTATCAATTTCGTCCATTTTATTTTTTAAATTTTTCTTGATTCCTTTTTTTTTCGCTGAATAAGAATCAGGACTCCATTTTCTGCTTCTTTAGGCAACAGAATGAGAAATATTAAAAACAAAAAAAAAAAGCTGACGTCACCCTCTGTGTCGAATCTTCTGTTTTCAAAAAACCGACTAACATTGCATCATCTCTCCAAATGTTTACTTTGGAATGCAATACGAATAGCACGATCTCTAGGATGATTCGTCAGATCTTATGGCGCCAAATGAGTTCATATGGTTTCCGTTTCACCACTTCCTCCAACAAATGGCGGATTTAGGAGGCACTTTGGAAAGGGCGCCACCTGTGAAGAGGGTTAAAACGAACAGCATTAATTCTCTCACAATTACTTAGAACGACTGTTTTTATTACGCACTTACTCCCCCCCCCCTCCACACACAAAAACGTGTGTCAAATATTCCTGAATCCGCAAAATTCTTTCACCTGCGAAAGGAAATTACCTCGAAGTGAAATACTTTGAGTCCAGTTCCTTTCCCATAAAATGTTTCCGAATTCGTTTCCCACTCGATCTAATTTTGTCAGAGCTGAATCGGCTCTGTCACCTCGGTTGCCCCGAAATCTGTTGTTGACTCACACGTGGTCAAAGATTTCTTCATCCGAATCCGTTTCGAATAATTCGGTTGATTTAAAGTTAGCCCGAATGAGGATGATGTGTGGCCTCCACTTTCGTGTGCTGGATGATCTGTTCGATTCCTTGAAGCGTCTGCCTACCCGGGGTTCTTTGTTCTTGGCCAAGGCGTTCGAGTCGGCCCCCACGCGGCGACCTTGCATACCATGCAGCAGGCCGCTAACCTCCGCGCCTGCCTGACTCCTGGCCCGCCTGCGGCTGGCTCTCGCGTCCGGCCGCCAGCGGAAACGGAGGAGGGCGGGAAGGTGGTCGCTGCGCGAGGGAGGGAGGAATTGGTTATTTGTGAAGGTTTATCCATTCTGCCGACTGCGCAAAGAGGGTGTCTTTTGTGCAGACGATTTGGTCCAGAGACCAAAAGAGACGACATCCTGTCTTGGTTGATCTCTTGAGGGCGCTGTGCTCCGCCTTCCGTAGCCATGCCGACGAAGATGGCTCCTGGCAAGGAGGGGGGGGCGGGGGGGGAGTGGCACTACTGGTCTCAAGTTGCGGAAAGGGAGTCTGATTCGTGGACGCAGATTCAGAACTAATACTCAATAAATTAGAAGTTTACCACTTAAAGGACTTCGAAATTCATTTAACTCTAACCTCAGTCAAACCTCATACACACAATGAACCCCAGATTTGTCAATCTGTCGCAATTATGGCTCTGTTGGCAGGATGTTGCTTTAGACTAAGAAGTATTGAGAACGATGAAATCGCTTAATTTAAACAAAATAAAACTCGATTAATAATAATAAAAAAAATAAATACCCCCTCAAGCAGCTGCTTGCCACAGAGGTCTGGCAGGAGCCTGTCAGTTTATATGCCACAGTAGGAGATATGAGAGGATGGCAGGATCTCAGCCGAAAAACGACACACACACACATCCATGCCTAATCCGGGGCTCGAACCCAGGTCCCTTAGATCAGTAGCCTCGATTACTTTAAACAAAAAGTTGATTAGCTTTTGCACTGTTTATTACTCTGCATGAAATGTGCACAGTTTCATGAGGTTGCAATTTGCCCACAAGGGTCAGTTTTTCAAGGATTTAGTTTCGCATATATTTTCTGTTGTCATGGTAGAATGGTTAGTGCGCTTGGCTACTGATCTAAGGGGATTACCTGGGTTCGAACCCCGAGTAAGTCATTTTTCTGCGGAGACCCTGCCATCCTCACTGACCTACTATGGCATATAAACTGACAGGCTCCTGTCAGACCTCTTGCAAGCAGCTGCTTGAGGGGGAATTTATTTTCAGTAACATTTCAAATCACTGCACTTCATAGTAACAACGTTTTGAACACTGTTATGCAGTAGGTGAACGTGAGCAGAGAGGAAAATTGTCTTGAGCCGGGTGGGATCTGAACCCACGACCTTCTGATGACATGTCAGGTGCCCTGACCGCTGAGCTACCGATCAATTAACCTCTATTGTGGATGTTAAACATTGTCATTGTAATGTCAGTCGGCTGCCTTATAGCTTGCAAGTGAAGGATCTTTCATTGCAGATCTCCCAGGCACGGGCTTTTTTTTATGCTATTTTTTTACGAGCTATCCACTTGCAGCTATAAGGCAGCCACCAGCGGCTGATATTACAATGACGATGTTTAACATCCACAATAGAGGTTAACTGATCGGTAGCTCAGCGGTCAGAGCACCTGACATGTCATCAGAAGGTCGTGGGTCCCACCACGAAGGACATAGATCCCACCCGGCTCAAGGCAATTTTCCTCTCTGCCCACGTTCACCTACTGAATAATAGTGTTCAAGAATTGTAAAGGGTTGCGTTCTGTAATGATCACTTAGTTTAAAATTTCGGTCGAAAATTCCTCAATGTTACAAGCTGAAGACTTTGGACTCTGCAGTTAGTAAATATATTTGGTGCGTGAAAACGCATCAGTGGTTCTATATTAATGTTATTTTTTGATTAAACTGAAATATTACAAAAAATATCGTCATTCATAGTATTTAGCTTTTTACTTCGAAAAGTTTAAAGACTTGAATTTGATCATCGTGAAATGCTCTTATGCGTCTCAATTAATTTGGATACCTTCCATTGTCTTTTATCTGCTGCTGAGCTTTGTGCTTCCAGCGAGCCTGGATTCCTCCCCAAATAAGGATGTGGTCTTTGCCTCCCCCCCCTTCCAGGTAACCGTCGTCCTTTGCGAAGTAATTGGAGTTCGAGCCCCTCAGCGCACCAAATGTCATCGGTTCATAGTCCTAACACCGGGGCATGTGATTAGTCCCGGATTGACGTCACGAGCGCGCGCCGCAGCATGCCGCTGACGTCGATGCTGTGCTGATTCAGAGCGCATGGCCTTGTGGGTGCACGAAGCACTGACGCCACAGCCCATGTGACCGCGGCGGCTGCCAGCTGATTTGCTTCGACTCTTGGCAAGGTCGGCGGCGGCGGCTGCTGCAGCGTACGCTCGCAACAAGGGAGGGAGGGAAGCAGGAGGGGAGGCCGAAATGTCAAATGCCATCATCCTTCGAAGCCCTTTCGATCTTCAGCAATCTTATCCCTCGCAACGACCCTTAATCGTGCATATGCAATCTATTTCTTATCTGTTGCATTTTGAATCGGAAATATAACGCTGGTTCCAACTCGGCTGCCCTAAAAAGCACTTTATTTTGCATGAATAACTTTCCTCATTTCTTCCATCCAAAGTCATTAACGAAGCCGTCTTCTTCTTTTAATCATGCTCGGCGATCTCGAAACTTGTTTTTAGCAAGCAGATAAACTATCAGTCATTCTCGCAAAAGGGAAATGGACCCCACTTCAAATATTCGTGTTTAATGGCGTTATTTGAAGTTGATCCGATGTCATGCGTAACGGTTGGCAATAGTAATTCGAAATCAAAATCTAAAATTCAAAGGATATTTCTTGCATCCTGTACTATTAAAAAATTATTTTCGATAGAAATTAATGCAAAGATTGGAAATGCATTAAATATTTCTAAGTTAAGATTTTTGCTATTTGGGCTTAATTTTCCAGGAATTCAAATCGTAATATCTGATAATGCTATAGCAAATTTTCTGTTCCTTATGTGTTAATTTAGTAGCAATTAATTCTTTTCGGGCTCAGGTTCAGTCATAATTTAAATTTCTATTTTTTTTCGCAATGGTTAGAAAAGTTTTTTTTCTTATTTTTAACCTTTAAATCAGTTTTTAGTAATTTAATATTAGCATTATTCTGCCTTTGATTAATTTTAATGTATATTTGTCTTAATAAATCCCTCTTAGATTTTATAATAATGTTATTTGACAATTTTCAATTTATATGAATTAGTTTTAGTATTTTTCATTCCAATAACATTAAGTATATTCTTTTCAATTTTATAACTGCCAATAATAGGAAGATTTAAACATTCCTCCTCTGGCGAATAAGGTTTCGCATTTGCGCCATTTAACGCCCTCTACCAGTGTAAATCGGAACTGATGGATGATTCAAAAAATGCGAATCGTAATATTTAACGCATAATCAATAGAAAAGGTTTAAAAAAATCCCTTTAAACAAAAGCATTGCGTTCTTCCACACCCCCTAGTGGCAAGAGGGCGAATCATTGCTGCCAATGTAAATGTCTCGACTCTTGCACCTCGGCTACCAAAGCTGTTATATGATGTTGTAATATCTTATAGAGCATCAGCAATAATTGTTTCAAGTTTTGCATTTTTCACCGTTAGAGGACGTTGTTACAGCTAGTCGGAGTTTTAAAAAAGCGAATGTAATTTTAATTTCTCAAAACAAAAAAAGTTGAATGTCTACAGACAGATGACCAAAGTGAAAAGGTTAGCTGGATTTTTTATAATCTATAAGTGCCCCCCCCCCCCCCAAACCGTACTTAATTACGGAATTGGTTTGGGCAGGGGTTTGAAAATTTGCACCCGAACACATCCCCCAGTGTACCTGTAACTTGAACACTTCATAACGTTATTGCAGCAAATAATGTTTTGCTTGTTTTGGGCTAAGATTTTGTTGCAACTTTATTTAAAAGTGATTTAAGAATTGACGTTTTTAAAATGGGTTGATTTGGAGACACTAAGTACTGCCACTGCGAATCAAGTGACGACACTTAAAGCGCCGCATAGTTACGGAGAGATGGCATCAATTTATTCTCGGCAACACTTAAAAAAATTCTCAAAGGTCAATTATTTTTCTCGATATTATAATTTGTTACCACAGTAAACGTTAAATTATCTCATTATAGTTTGCAATTGCAGAGAAGAACAAGTAGCACGTGTTGCAAAGAGCTCGAGCTCTTTAATTTTGATTTCGTGACCACTGGAGACGAAGCCAAATAGGCGAGGTTCGAGGGTTCAGATTTATCTCCTCTGAGTCCACCTCGGAGAGAAAAAGGGACGCAGATGGGCTTGAGAAGTTCGCCGTCCGTCAGATGGGACATTAAGTCGTGGTACCGTGTGCCCTGTGCACATTAAAGAGCAAACGAATATAGCTTTAACGGGATGTTACCACCTTATTAGGTCATGTTTTCTGTAACTGTCTTTTGGCGAGCTTAATTTGCAATTTGTTGAACGTGTGTGGCAGCACTGTCGTATCCAATTTAAACTATTCTATTCATCGACAAAAAAAAATGCAGACAGATAGCATTAGCGAATTACCAAATTTAAATTTTTTCGAAAGCATTAAGAGATAAAATTGCTAGGATCGTCGTTTTAACAAACAGATCCCCCCCCCCAAGGCAATATTCCAATGCTTATTAAATCGATGATACAGCTAACGCAGATTTTAAAAAAAGGCCTTGCTTCATTTCTATTAAAAAAAATTCTTTTTCGAAAAATTATATTATTATTAGTTTATGAAGACACATCATGAACAGAATTTGCATATGTACAATATTATTTTGCTTTGATATTATCACTTAATTAGGTTCCCAAAAATATATCATTTTTTTATCAGTATATTAAACATTTATTATTAAAATGCATTATTTATATAATTAATATATATTGTCACTAACAACATTTACATAAAATATTACGAAAATTTTTAATCCTATCGCGTGGAAAAAATAATCCTGGATACGCAGTGTTGTAATAGTTTATTTTGAATCCTAACAGTTGGGAATGGCGATTTAAGGGGGCCAGATCCCGCCACGTGCACTCCGAGGTTTCGTCTGTTTAAAGTGAAGCCTAACACAGGGGATGCCAAAGGGGGGTGGGCGAGAGGACAATCCAAGGGGGGGGGGGAAATTCTTTGCTTTGTTTTCAATTAGAAATTGAATTGTTAACAGGGGAGTTCACTGATGATAAATTAGAGGCCGGTCTGAGAAATCAAAAGGAGCGGCGGGGTTTGGAAATCCTTATAATAAGAATTGAAATCTTCTGGATCTCTGCCAAATTAATGCTGGCCAGGGAGGGTGAGAATTGGCATAGAGAGCAACTTGTCTTTTGGGACCGTTAATCCAAACGATTGCTTACTGAGGAATTTGCCATCTCGAAAATCAGTTGCCTCTCCAATCATGGAATGATGACTGATGGACCTTCCACCTGATGGACCTTCACCTGATGAACTCGCATTTTTTTTCATTATGTGAACTACACATCAGTGCGAGTTCACATAAATGAACTCGCACTGATGAACTCGCATTATTTAGTTTCCTTTTCAACTATTATCCATTTCAGATCGGCCTTGTTAGTTCCCTTTTGCTTTTTCATTTCGTTAAAGTATTACTATTGTCATGTTCGTCTTTTAATTTCGAAAACCGAGTTTCTAAATTGTTCATCTGGTGCCCCGTGAGCTTCCCCTCCCCCCTCCCAAGGTCGTGAATAATCGATATATCCTCGGTGGCACGAAGAGAGGAAGCAAACCGATGGATCGATTTCTTGTTGAAGGGAATGGAGTTTGTGCAGGAGGAGAATGACTTGGCGTCATCGCATCCTTGAGAAATAGACCATCGGGAGATGCCAGATGAGTTCGGCTAAGGTGACCTTTTTACCGATCTCTGTTTTCCGTTCATCATTTGCTGTTCGTGATGATCTCACCTTGTCTACTCAACAAGCTGACCAATCTGAAAGGCTCACGAGTCAAATGAAGGCTTCTCATTGGCCATAAAAATTGCTTTTCTCTGCTTTCTTCGTACAAAAAAGAAACCGTTCTTCCGCTCCATGCTAGGAGCGCGAGGGTTCACAGTTACGAGTCAGGTGTCGAATGAAAGCATGTGATGTGGTCAAGTGCTCGAGTTGAGAAGATAGGTATTTTTTAAATTCATATTTTTTACCTTGTCTGATCTGTCTTCCCCGCCCTAAAAACTAAACCATACCGATGATGAAATCGCTCCCTCGATTCTTATTCCCTTCAGAGGAGGGGGTGACTCAGTCGGTAGCGCGCCAGGCTCGTAATCTGTAGTTCCCAGGTTCGAGTCCCAGCTGGGTGAGCGTTGAGATTTATCTCCGCAAAAATTCCCCGCCCTGCCCACGGTCAGTAGGGGAACACCGATGGGCTTGGAAAGGCCGCCGGCCGTCGGATGGGACGTTAAGCCGTGGCTCCGTGTGCGGGAGAGCCATACCCTGTGCACGTTAAAGAACACGCTGGATGGCCTAGACAAGGCTACCATCTGTCTCCCAACAGCTGTTCCAGTGGGTCACCTCCCCCAACCTTCTCTGAGCCTTCGGGGTCCTTGTGACCTGTCCATTTAGACCATGGTGTGAAAAAAAGTGCCGCTCAGAGGTAAAACAACCAACCCTTCAGAGGAAGACTGGCTACTGATTGACTTGCTCCGCCGAAAAATAAAAAAACACTTCTGCTCCCTAACTTCTTTTGAAGTGAATACGAAATCAGCGAGTGAGAAAAAGAGTTAATATAAAACAATTCAAAAGTAAGATTTGAAACTAAAGCATCAGTGTGCTTTAGTTTTATTTTCTTACTTTTTTACGGCAAGGAAGACAAGTATTTTTCAAAATTTCCATTTTATAGTTTTCTGCAGTTCCACTGCCACTCTCAGAAGAATGATTCCGATGATGACGATTTCTTTCATCGCAACAGAAACGTGATAACTACTGAGAATGAGAAAACTTCGACACTTATGTCTTCCATATATAATGAAAGATGACTTTTGGCATCTCTGACGAACAATTTACCCTTTCCATGAAGATCTCAAAAAAAAAAATTCAACTTGGACGATATCAATAGCCAAGCCCCCTCGTGAAGGGTTTAGAATGTAGCAGCAGTGAGCAATGACGAGAGGTCGAATAAGTTTCCCACCAATTGAAGGTAGACGACGGGGAGGTTCATTCTTCATGGGTAGACGTATCCGGTGGGGGGGGGGGCTGCACATGCAGGTAGCCACCCACTTCCCGTGCATTCCACCGCCTACACTCTGGCGCGATATAGGCCACAGGGGGCGCTGCGGCTGGCGACCTGCGCTACGGTCTGTTTTCCCACTTGCGTCGGGAGCAAATGTGGCACGTGCGTGGGCGACTGCCTGGTCTGGGTGGCGGCCAGAGGTAAGTGGGGACCAAGTGACGGGGGGTGGGGGAAGTCACGTTCACAGGCGAATCCGGAGAGAATGGCGGCCTGCATCCGTCGGCTGCGGGCATTATGCCCTTCGTGAGCGGCCCCTTTCGTCTTGGCTGTTCCTTTCTCTTCCACCGAAAGCGGCAACGCAAATGAACTTCGCCTTCATTTGCGGCAAATTAATGGAGTGCGTGTGTTGCTGACGTCACGGGGAGGGATGACAGCAATTCGCGTGAACGTTTTTCTGCGAATGCTCCGAGTGACAAACGCTGTTTTCTCTCCTTCAACGAGATACTGAATTGGCTTGAGATAAAAAAAAACTTTTTTAAGAGTGAGTTTTAAGGGATCGCCCTCCGAAGACATTCAGCCAAAATGGCGTCATTTTCCAAGCCTCGTGAACCTGGTGAGCCGGAAATGCATGCGTCATTTGTTACACTGATGACGGCGTCTGATAAGGAAAATAGGGGAGTGTGCAGCTGCTTTCGAGGATGAGGCACTTCAAATGATCATCAACTTCACGAGAAAGAAATGTCGAGAAATTAAACCTCCGGTTCCGTCGCTTCGGCTGACGCTTGAATCCCGAGAAATTGATATTGTCATTCTGTGCAGAGTTTCTCCTCGAAATGCCTCGCAATTCACTTATGTTGCTATGCAACGCACACTTTTTAGTTTTATCTGCATAAATCCGTACTTCGTTCCTTAAAATAATCATGAAGCAAACTTCTGAAAGAAAATCAAGCATTAATATCGGAACAGAGAGAAAATGAATCAGAAATTAGAGATTCGCACTTCCGTTATCTCTGAGTCGCCTCTCAATCAAAGAGGTGAATAACCGATCAATTAATGAACCACGAAAACTGTCTCGTGCCATACTTCGCTATTTCTAGTGGACCATTCAACATCGGGTCTGCAAACCCCAGTACATTCAAGATTTCCTGATTGATATAATTGAACTTCTGAAATGAAACTCCCCCTCTCTTGGGGGGGGGGGAAACCACAGTTACAGTCCAACGATATCTTTGCCCTAGATTAGGGGTTCTCAACGTGGAATACGCCGCAAAAATTTTTGAGGTTACTCACTGAGAGCTCAAAAGTCGATTACCCAGTAAAATGTTTTTAATTTTATAAGATTAGTTAAATTGTTTGTCATTTTTTGTGTTTATCGATATGTCATTTATGAATACAAAATTTAATGTGTCTATATATGTTTTATTCCTATTGTGTATATTATAACTATAGTTTTATCTATATATACACGGGGTACGCCAGTTACACATTTCCAGGGGGGTACGTGAAGCATAAAAGGTTGAGAACCACTGCTCTAGATGATCCAAAGTTAATATTCATTGTGCTTTTTAAAACATTCGCTGGAGAGGTTTTAGACAATTTTTTTTTATTTTCAAAAAAATGTGAAAATTTACCGTATACTATTATGTATTATTTTTAAAATGACTGTCACCAAAGTTTGAATTTTAAGAAATTTATTTTAAAATCTTCATTCTACAGATCAAATCAGTTCAATAATTTATATTTCCCATATTAAAATTGATAGCCCAAATACCTGCCTCTCTCCTCTAGTAGTCACTTCTTTTACAGCTATTGAGGATACGCCCCCTAGCAACAACATTCCCGAGAATAATCTCACTTTATTTTGATCTAACCACCTTTCCTTTTTATTTTTACTACACTATATGCCTTTTCAGAAAAAGAAAGTCAAAATTTTTGAATCCCATAAATTTTTTTCCGAAATAAGTCAGTTGAAGAATCTGACGCAACGCTCCTTCGCAGTGTTGCCATTTAGAAGAGCATAATTTGCTTGAAACCAACTTGTTCTGAACTTGAGGCGAGGGGGAGGGAATTATGATCCCTCGAAATTGATCTCTCTTAGAATTTCTGCTCACAATATGACCGATAGCGAATGAAACCAGTTCTTCAAAAGATAAAAACGAAATCAAGTTTCTTTCCGAAGTACCACATATCTTCTGTTGGCAATTGACCTTTCTGACTTAAATAGAGTTCTGCGCATAGTGACGGGAAGATTTTCGATCCCATTCGCTGTGGTGTTGCCATCAATTGTAGCGCCCTAACCTAATTTAGAGTTATTGCAGAGAAAATCTCTTTTTATCGTCCAACTGTGGAAGCATTCGATTCACACGGAGCACCTGAATTGGTCACCCATTATTACGTGGTTGAAGGCGTTCGGTTTCGGCGAATTGCTTGATATTTTGAAATACGTCTTTTTATGCATCGAAAATTATTAATTTCGCGCCAAGAGAGGTTTTACTGTTTCTGTCGTTCGTTTCGGAGAATCTAATTGACCAGAATGTTCAATTAGTCGTCTGAACCCTTCTCTCCTGAGCCAGAAGCTCTTTTCGTCTCTGCTGCTTGTTCGCATCCTTCCTCTCATCTCCTCCTCATCCTCCTTTATTTTGAGGCTTACAGAATAACGCGTCGAATCATGAATGACGACGACCTGAAGCTGCGGTGGGCACAGATAATTTTAAATTAATTATGAAAGCCATTTATAATTTCTCATGTATTTCAACTGTCATTCAAATGAATAAGTTTTTATTTTGTATTATCTGTTAATCATTTATAAAATTTCTTTTAAATAACACTAAATTACTCTGTGATCAGATTCGCACAGCTGCCAGCTTTTCTGCTGGTCATGGCAGAACAAATCTTTCGCTACTGAGGTCATACATATCGCGGGGGGGGGAGGCATATGCTACCCACAGGCACATAATCCCCCCATACAATGTTTGCAATTGGTAGTGAAAGGGCTTAAAATGCCACTGCGCATCCAACAGCTACCACTGCAACGTCTCGGTCGCATCTCATTGGAATCGCGCAAATTTCGTTTAAACGCATTGAAAATATTTATTTGCATAACCAAAAAACAAATCCCCATACAATATTAATTTTACGATATTTCAAATTTAAAATAAAGCGTTGATAGTGGCATAACTCAATTTTTTTTTTATCTCGTTTTCTTTGAAAACGAGATAATAGATTCTCTTTCTCGTCTGCACACATCGAACTTTTTTGTTTACAAAGAAAAATTCTTTTTGTGTTGGATAGGTGATGATGCAATATTACATACATTCCATTGGCAACAATGGAAATGATAATTAGAAATCTCTTTTTTAATTTGATTGGTACTAACGAAATATAATTCGCATTTTTCAAATACTTAGTAGTTTTAATATATATATATCTTTACAGATGATTGAAATGATGAATCGGCAGAGTTGTTTATCGAGTTTTACAAATATGTGTAGAATAGAAATTTGAAAAATTAGTGGGAATTTTTAAGAGAGATGCCACTGACAGCAATAATCGACCCACTTTTCTGAGAGAGGTGTTGGGAAATGCAGCTTTTCAGATTTAAGAATTAAAACGCCAATACTTTTATTTTGTATAATTACTGATGAAACACTATTTGCATTTTTCCCCATCATCCTCTAGCTAAAACTTTTGAGGAATGAAACCGCAGGTGAAGGAAAAACTTCATTCCCTTTGGCGCATATGAGAATCTCATTTTCAGAGGCGATAGGCGTCCTTCTCGTTTCCTAGTGGCCATTAATGTTCAATTTACAAAGCGAAATTTTTCGTTTCTTTTTAATGTCTATATTACTGTGTTGGGAAATATTTGAGAAAATTTCCAATAAATTCAAATTACCCAAAGTTAAACCTTTTATTTTTAATTTTTCGCACCAAGGATGTCCTATGGCCGAGTGGTTAGCGCATTTGGCTACTAATCAAAGGGACCTGGGTTCGAGTCCCGGGTGAGGCATGGATATTTATGTTGCCTCTCTGCTGAGGTGTTTCCTTCCTCACAGATCTTCTCTAGGGTATATTAAGCTGACAGATCTCTGTGGTAAGCAGCTGCTTGAAAGGGAATTTATTATTTTCAAAGAGCAACGGGGCCCTTCAGAGAGAACGGAATCCCATCGTCCTGAGGCAAGTATTTGATCGCACGTGAAACCTTAAAGGTGAAGTGAGCTTTTCTCAACTACCTTTGGCAAGCGACGAGTTTGCGCTTGGCTCTGTACGCCTTAATTCGTGGAAATGGAGAAATGTTGTTTTCCTCTCTCTCAAATGATGAAGAGACTGCGTCATTTCCACCGCTGTCGTCAGAGAAGTTAAAAATAGGCTTCGGTGGCCGATCCAGCATCCTCCGTTGCTGGAGCGCGAGATCGAGGCCGACGCCGCCGCCACTTTTGGTGGCGACCAAAGAAGGTGATCTGAATGAAACGCTGAGGCGGATGTGACGTCGTGTATGACGCTGTTTGGCACCCGCACGCTGATCGTGGATGTGTTGGACCAGCTGCGGAGGGGGAGGAGTCGGCGGGAGCGATGGCCACCCTCGTGACATTGCCTTCTTTCCATTCACGGCGGAGGAACAGAATTGGCGCCATTTGTTTCGCACCTTGTGCCGAGCAAACGTTAAACGTCGCACCACAACCAAAGACTGCCACTCGCTTGGTCGCAATTCAGCTGACCATGAATTGAAGAGGAGGACCAGCATTCAGTGATTTACAGATGAACGAAAAAACATTCTAATAAAACAAAGGGATGACTCTGAAGTGTACTTGTTTCTCGTTAACGCATCAGTTGAATCTTCCGATGAATTACGCATCATCATTTGAATAATAAAAGCATCCGAAACTTTGAACATCGATATCTGTGATGAATGCAAACACCAATGACGTCACTCGTTCTTTTCTTCCGAAAGTTCAACCTTCACGACAAAGAGAGGAAAAAGAATCCTCTTCGTTTCCAAGATCCATGGTATTTTCAAATTGACTGAATGTGGTCATTGCAGCTTTCCTCTGGTTAAGTCAATAAATTACTCCTCATGCATCAGCTTGCCACATAAGTCTGACAGGATCCTGTCATAATACGCCATGAAGATCTCTGAAGAACGGAGAGAAGTTTGTGTGTTATCAAGCGACACCTGGCGGAGACTTGTTGAGGCAGCGCAGAAGAGTCCCTCGCTGCTCGACTCGTCCCAATATCTGCTGAGGGGAGGAAGGGAGATTGAATTCCCGTCGAGAAGTGAGGTAACCGCAGCGTGGGAGAATAGGATCGCAAACGGTTTACGCCTCCTTCTCCCTCCCCAATGCGTCCATTACCTCTAGTCGAAGCGAGCTGCCAGCAGTTCTGTCAGTGACGTCAGAACATCGTTACCGTGGTTACTGCGGCCGTAGGCTGTTGAATGCAAGATGAATAGCCGATCGCTGATGACGTTTTACTTTTTCGGTTGACCTGTCTGAAATAAATGCTGAAGAAACAGAGTGGCGAGAGAATTGCGCCTCTTTGGTGTCTGATTGAGCTTGATTTTGTCAGTTTTTTTTTTAAGTTTCTTCCAAAACTTTAACCTTGTATTTCCTTGAGACTATTTTTCAAAGAAAGTTTTTCATCAGGAAGACATGAAATCAGAGAAAAAAATTAACGTTTCAGCATTGAGTGTAATAAAAAAAAAATAACGTTATGAAATACCTAAAAAGGTGGATTTCTTTTTCCTCTTGCCGAAAATCTTATGTTGGCAAATCTGTATCAGTTGTGAAAGCTCGTTACTTACTGTCACATGCTATTTTCGTGAATAAAGTTTAATGTTTTGATCTTAGTTGCTCTCTTCCCAATTGGAGGAGACAACCTCTCCGCAGTGACTGCTGTTCTCTTTCAATTCATCTTGCCGAGGGTTGTGAAGATGCCATGGATGGTTCAGTTGCTCCCTTCCCTATTGGAGGAGACAACCTCTCCGCAGTGACTGCTGTTCTCTTTCATCTTGCCGAGGGTTGTGAAGATGCCATGGATGGTTCAGTTGCTCCCTTCCCTATTGGAGGAGACAACCTCTCCGCAGTGACTGCTGTTCTCTTTCATCTTGCCGAGGGTTGTGAAGATGCCATGGATGGTTCAGTTGCTCCCTTCCCTATTG
Source organism: Ryuthela nishihirai (assembly GCA_038380435.1). NCBI lineage: Eukaryota > Metazoa > Arthropoda > Arachnida > Araneae > Heptathelidae > Ryuthela > Ryuthela nishihirai. Next base: position 62,199,317 of record JAWZYU010000019.1, on the reverse strand, counting down.
GAGGAGACAACCTCTCCGCAGTGACTGCTGTTCTCTTTCATCTTGCCGAGGGTTGTGAAGATGCCATGGATGGTTCAGTTGCACCCTTCCCAATTGGAGGAGACAACCTCTCCGCAGTGACTGCTGTTCTCTTTCAATTCATCTTGCCGAGGGTTGTGAAGATGCCATGGATGGTTCAGTTGCTCCCTTCCCAATTGGAGGAGACAACCTCTCCGCAGTGACTGCTGTTCTCTTTCAATTCATCTTGCCGAGGGTTGTGAAGATGCCATGGATGGTTCAGTTGCACCCTTCCCAATTGGAGGAGACAACCTCTCCGCAGTCTCTGCTGTTCTCTTTCAATTCATCTTGCCGAGGGTTGTGAAGATGCCATGGATGGTTCAGTTGCTCCCTTCCCTATTGGAGGAGACAACCTCTCCGCAGTGACTGCTGTTCTCTTTCATCTTGCCGAGGGTTGTGAAGATGCCATGGATGGTTCAGTTGCTCCCTTCCCTATTGGAGGAGACAACCCCTCCGCAGTGACTGCTGTTCTCTTTCAATTCATCTTGCCGAGGGTTGTGAAAATGCCATGGATGGTTCAGTTGCTCCCTTCCCAATTGGAGGAGACAACCTCTCCGCAGTCTCTGCTGTTCTCTTTCAATTCATCTTGCCGAGGGTTGTGAAGATGCCACGAATGGTTCAGTTGCTCCCTTCCCAATTGGAGGAGACAACCTCTCCGCAGTGACTGCTGTTCTCTTTCTCTTGCCGAGGGTTGTGAAGATGCCATGGATGGTTCAGTTGCTCCCTTCCCTATTGGAGGAGACAACCTCTCCGCAGTGACTGCTGTTCTCTTTCAATTCATCTTGCCGAGGGTTGTGAAGATGCCACGAATGGTTCAGTTGCTCCCTTCCCTATTGGAGGAGACAATCTCTCCACAGTGACTGCTGTTCTCTTTCATCTTGCCGAGGGTTGTGAAGATGCCATGGATGGTTCAGTTGCTCCCTTCCCTATTGGAGGAGACAACCTCTCCGCAGTGACTGCTGTTCTCTTTCATCTTGCCGAGGGTTGTGAAGATGCCACGAATGGTTCAGTTGCTCCCTTCCCTATTGGAGGAAACAACCTCTCCGCAGTGACTGCTGTTCTCTTTCATCTTGCCGAGGGTTGTGAAGATGCCACGAATGGTTCAGTTGCTCCCTTCCCTATTGGAGGAGACAACCTCTCCGCAGTGACTGCTGTTCTCTTTCATTTTGCCGAGGGTTGTGAAGATGCCATGGATGGTTCAGTTGCTCCCTTCCCTATTGGAGGAAACAACCTCTCCGCAGTGACTGCTGTTCTCTTTCAATTCATCTTGCCGAGGGTTGTGAAGATGCCATGGATGGTTCAGTTGCTCCCTTCCCAATTGGAGGAGACAACCTCTCCGCAGTGACTGCTGTTCTCTTTCAATTCATCTTGCCGAGGGTTGTGAAGATGCCACGAATGGTTCAGTTGCTCCCTTCCCTATTGGAGGAGACAACCTCTCCACAGTGACTGCTGTTCTCTTTCATCTTGCCGAGGGTTGTGAAGATGCCATGGATGGTTCAGTTGCTCCCTTCCCTATTGGAGGAAACAACCTCTCCGCAGTGACTGCTGTTCTCTTTCATCTTGCCGAGGGTTGTGAAGATGCCATGGATGGTTCAGTTGCTCCCTTTCCAATTGGAGGAGACAACCTCTCCGCAGTGACTGCTGTTCTCTTTCAATTCATCTTGCCGAGGGTTGTGAAGATGCCATGGATGGTTCAGTTGCTCCCTTCCCAATTGGAGGAGACAACCTCTCCGCAGTGACTGCTGTTCTCTTTCAATTCATCTTGCCGAGGGTTGTGAAGATACCATGGATGGTTCAGAAAGTTTCATTCGTTAACACGCCATTGCCAGCTCCCGTTCAATCTGTCTCTCGATCACCTGAAGGAAAATCCAAAGTCGCATTCCCCCCCCCCCACTTCTCTTGTTTTCGCTGCGCTTTAGACCTGTGACGTAACAAATTCTCTGAGCTTCACACAGTCAAACGCTTCGTTCGTCGAATTTTATTAAAAAAAATGCATTGTGAACCTTTAGGGGAGGGATATTTAGGGCAATCTTTTCTAATTGTAGGGATAGATTGAAAATGGTGAGATGCTGTTTCCAATGGAAAGAACTGTGGAAGGAACGAAACCGTTGCAATCGTCCCTGCTCTGCGGTCGACTTTTGGGGAAACTTTTACCTGGTTCTCTTTTCGGCAAAAGTTTTCAAGGAAAGATCTTTCTTCGTCATCAGCTGTTATTGACATAATTTCCGTTTGCCGGATAAAAAGAGAAACCAAATAGGAACTTAATTGCGAAATCTCTCTCGACAGGAGATTCGATTCAACTGCTGCAAGATCTGTTTTTCCTTCCTTGATGACGACTACATGCGAATACGGCACAAGTCTATGCTGGCACGGTGAATTAAGACACGGGGGGGGGGGGGGGGGGGGCAAAATAGCATACGAGAAACTTTTGTATGGCAGAAAACTAAAATAAAATTGCGAAAATCAAATTTTGAAGAGTATTTTTTGCAACTTCTCATGAAAACAGTTTTTTTTTCCTTTATAGCAATGTAGTGCAGTATTACTGATGAATTGTAACACTGCAATGTAGTACAATATTACAATAAGTTACCGATGTTAAATAATAATAAAAATGTTAAATAATAATTTAAGTTGCCACATAAATCCCAAAGCCTTCGTGTTCACCGTCACATCAGTTTGACTTCACAATAAACTGCATCTTTCGTAGTATTCTTCTTTCAGCTAGATGTTGGAATCGATGAAGATCGTGTGAGTCGAGCTGTAAAAAATAAACGTTCTCTCAATCAGTAATTGCTTGTCGCAGAGATTTGACATCAGCATGTCAGTATAATACACCATAGAGAGAAGTCTCTGGAAAAGGAGAGACCTCAGCAGAAAAACAACACAACAAACATCCATGCCATATCGGTGTCTGCAATCCAGGTTCCTATGATCCTCAGCCAGAGCATGTTAACCACTAGGCTAACAAATATATAAATGAAATGTGGAAAAAGAGCTCTTACCTTGTAAAAGGTATGTATTGTGTGTATATACAGATATATATATATAGGTATTATATACAGATTTAGAAATGAAAGGCTATTTATTCGCCACCTATATGTCATGCCAATGAAATATATTCCAGGTTCAGTAACTTTTAAAATAAGCTTTTTAGGAAGAAAATCATTGGAAATAAGTTAAATATTTCGACCTAATATCACTAAGTCTTTAAATACTAAACGAATATTATTGAAATTAAAGAGTTCTGGAGTTTCGAACGTTAACAGCTAACTATTTTAAATATACATATAATTTAAATTTATTATCGTATTTTTAGATATCTTGTCAGCCAAATAACGGTAACCATGAATATGCGATATTTGCATATTTTTAAATGTACATAGTGTGCTCCGTTTTACACCTTGTTGTGGAGCGTCTATGCTCAGACGGTGAATTAAGGGGGGGGGGGGGGCAAATAGGCACGAGAAGCTTTTGTGAGACAGGAAACTAAACATAAAATATATAAATAATAAATTCAAGTTTTGAAAAGTAATTTTTTTTAATATAACTTTCCACGAAAACAAAGGAGCGGGGGTGGCTCAGTCGATAGAGCGTCACGCTCGTAATCTGCAGTTCCCAGGTTCGAGTCACAGCTGGGCCACGCTGAAAGTTATCTCCGCAAACTGTCCAGCCCTGCCCACGGTCACTAGGAGAACTGATGGGCTTGGAATGGCAGCCGTCCGTCGGATGGGACGTAAAGCAGTGTGCGGGCGAGCCATACTCCCTGCACGTTAAAGAGCACGCTTGTATGGGAGCTACCATCTGGTCTCCCAATAGCTCTCCAGTTGGTTCCCTCTCCTCAACCTTTTTCGAGCCCTCGGGGTACTTGTGACCTGGCCATTTGGCCCATTGTGTGCAAAAAAAAAAATGCCGCTCAGAGGTAACCCGACCCCTGAAAACAATTTTTTCCCCTTATAGCAATGTAATATGAATGATCCCATCTACGCAAACTTATAAAAACTATTGACCCAATAATAATTATTTTACCATTAATACTTTCTGAGATCTGGAGCTAGTAAGAATCATCGAAGAATCCTATACAAAAAGCCAATAAATAATTTCGATTATATTCTGAAAAATTTTAAATTATATTTAAAATCTGTCTTAATGATGCTACCTCCAATTATTTTTTTTTAACAAAAATAACATCTAAAAGACTATCTGGGATAAATGTGTCAAAATATTTTATACCCATTCATTAAAGTTGTTACTGGTTGGCTTAATATTATGTAGTACATATATATTTCGCATGTAAGTTCCTTTCTGCTTTTTAAGCGTCCCTCCGCATAACTTGAAGTCCTCTACCCTGCGAGTGAAAGTGGTCTGTTCCACTTTCTACGTCAGCCGTCTAGTGATCAAGACTGATGCCTCTATTACGACAGATACACCTGCCAGTTGACTAGTGACAGTTTCTGTTTGTCAATGTTATACTAACGAAATTTTTGTATTCGTTGTTCACACATTGGCAATATTGCTGGCACGTGAGGTCATCAGTGCTCGTGCTTCATTACGAAGAAACATTTAGCAACGCGTATGATGATGAGGCTTTAGTCAACAGTTCGTTGACGTTGGAAGTTTTTCGAAATTAAGGAGTAATACAATCGAATTTTTTTTAGATAGTATGATAGCATTTTTTTAAATCGCATTTAGTTCAAATTTCTGGCACTATGCTCCACCTAATTTTATGTCGGCATATATTTTCCTTCGTTTCCTTCCGCCATTTTTGAAGTAAATGTTCACTCTTCCGAAGGAGTCGGAAGATTTCGATGAAAAACGAGGCGGGTTGTTTGCTTCTTAACAGTTACCTCCATTTCAGATTCAAACTCTATGACAACACAAAAAAACAAATTAAAATGTGATGTTTTAAATACACAGAAAGAGTATTAGAATATATAGCGATAATTTATTAATAAAATATTTATTACGCTTAATTTATAAAAAATTAAATATTATTTATAGTAATATATAGAAAAGTTTTTATACTTTGGGGAACCTAATGTGACTGAATGCGTAGAGCATTTTTGATGTAGCCTGCAGTGGCGGTCATGCGTGGGAGGGTTTCATTTCAACAGCCAGCCAATTTCTTTTCCAAGAAGGAAAATGTAAGGACGTAAAAAGGATTTTTTACTCCAGAAATGGCACTTTTCACTACAAAAGCCTTCGTATGTCCCTAAATGGCCGCTCCAGGAATGGGCTTTACCACCACCCCTGGTAGCATGATCAATGATCGAATGAAATGTCGACTATTCCATTTGCAAACAGGCAGATATGTTGTATCTACCTGTTTGTGTGCTAGCAAATTCTCAATCAAATTCAATGAACCCCTCGAGTGGAAAAAGTAGTTTTAAACTCGAGTTCTATCAGAGATAAGACGCGAACGTTTAACGAAATATGGGGTGGCATGTGGAAAATTTGTTTCAAATTTTTAGGCCGAGCGAGCGGTCAATAATAATAAAAAAAAAAATCCTCAAGCAGCTACTTGCACAGAGGACTGACAGGAGCCTCTCAGTTTCATGCGCCATAGAGAAGATCTGAGCAGAAAGCCAACGCAAACATCCATGCGTTAGCACTTGTGATATTACTTACAGGGCCAGGTAAACGTAGGACAGCGCTAAAAGGATTCATCCACGTATATTTGCACTTTTTTTTTCGGTGGCGTGACCACATTTTTCGCAGGAGGGTCGAGCAGTGGGGCAGCGTCCGAATCGGCTTGCTTTGTGATTTCACCAGTCTTTGCGAAACCGGTTTGCACGTGCCCGCTTGTGTGCAAATAAATACTCGAGCGATTGATGCATTTCGCGAGCAACCTGACCCAACAATCGAAAGAATGAAGATCCCTGCAATTGGAAAACTTTCATTTAATTCCCAAGATATCGAGATAGCAGGTTTGCCTTGGCAACGATATTGGGCCTCCTTAGGATAACGGGGGTGGCTCAGTCGGTAGCGCGCCAGGCTCATAATCTGTAGTTCCCAGGTTCGAGTCCCAGCTGGGTCAGCGTTGAGATTTATCTCCGCAAAATTCCCCGCCCTGCCCACGGTCAGTAGGGGACACCGATGAGCTTGGAAAGGCCGCCGTCCGTCGGATGGGACGTTAAGCCGTGGCCCCATGTGTGGGAAAGCCATACCCTGTGCATGTTAAAGAACATGCTGGATGGCCTTGACGGGAGGCTACCATCTGTCTCCCAACAGCTGTTCCAGTGGGTCCCCTCCCCCAACCTTCTCTGAGCCTTCGGGGTCCCTGTGACCTGGCCATTTAGCCCATGGTATGCAAAAAAGTGCCGCTCAGAGGTAAAACAACCCAACCCAACCTTAGGATAACAACCACCCAGGCTCAAAAAAATATATACATTTAAAATATCTATTCATAAGCAAAAGCAATTTCTGTCATAAAATGCTGAGTGGTATTGTTTTGCCTCTGAGCAGCACTTTTTTTTGCACACAGTGGATTAAATGGCCAGATCACAGGGACCCCTAGGGCTCGTAGAAGGTTGGGGGAGGGGACCCACTGGATAGCTATTAAGAGATCGATTCCTGTTCTTTTAAATGCGCAGGGTAGGGCTCTCCGCACATTGGGGCCACGACTTAACGTCCGATCCGGCCGGCTTTCCAAGGCCATCAGTGCCCCCTACTAACCGAGGGCAGGAGAGTTTAATAATATGGAGAGTTTTAAGGAGATAAATCTGAACGCTAGCCCAGCTGGGACTCGAACCTAGGAACTGCAGATTATGAGTAAGGCGCGCCACCAACTGAGCGGCCTCCTCATAAAATGCTGCATCGTACTTTAAACTTAATGTTGTAATAGAAGGACATATACGAAACAAAAAGTATGAATGCCTATTTTGTTTCTGACCCTCCCACTGCAAACGAAGTTTTCGTTCAATGTTGCATGAACAATGAAACATCCCTGCGCTAAAGCAGACGATTGTCGTCTCGTTTGATTGAAGGATGGATTTGCTAGGAAGACATTATCCCGCTAATTGGAGGTAAAAATCAGGTTGAAGAAATTTCATTGTTTCCAGAAAAACAGCCGAAATTTAAATATTAATGCGTTCTTGAACGAAGGGAGAGTTTCATATTTTTAAAAAAAAGCAGCCTCAATTGGAAGCAGTTATATATAAAATTATGTTTCCAGCAAAAAAAGGAAGAGGTTCTTATATGAAAATGTAATCAACCATTTCATTTGATTTTGAATGTGCAACTTACAGAGGCCATCTCTTATTCATCGCTGCAATGTGCTATTTTAAGCAACATAATTCTTGCCTACGTCAGAGTGAACAGCGTGGGCGATTGCTTCCGTCAGCGGACGTGAATACAATTAAGACTTTGGCTGTTTGTTGTTTTAAATTTGCTTTACTTTCTGACGAAATAGAAATACCCCATCGCTCATCGTTCTGTTCAAGATGCTGGAAAATTCGGTCTATTTTAGTCTTGTGAACACATCAATCGCCAATGGGAACTTCAAGGATGTTTCAACCTTAATGTTTCGGATTCCTGTTTCGAGTTTGAAAAGCTCATCCCCCCCCCCTCTCTTCGTTGCACCAAAATGAAGGCCCAAAAATTCCGACGAGAAAAACTTCCTAAAATAGTCTTTTTTTCATAAAGAATAAGCACAAAAAGTTATGCTCTTTGACAAAAATTTGTTTTTTTTCTAACGGGTATTTCAAAATGGAAGATCTGAATTTTGCAAAGTTGTAGTCTTGAAGAAATGTTGAAGCACTTAAAAATAATTTTCGTTAGAGCTCATTTTGCATTATCAGAAAAAAAAGGGCCTAAAGAAAAGGGCCTTATTTAAAATGCATTTAAATAATTCACTTCATAAGAGAATTCCTTTTTCAACGCAGAAAACAACACCAACATCCATGCCTTACCCGGGGCTCGAACCCAGGTCCCTTATATCAGTAGCCAAGCGCGCTAACCACTCGGCCATGGGATGGCCTTCGAATTTTACGGAAGTTAAAATTTTCTGCTTCATCGGTCGCCGCATGAAATGCAAAAATAAAACTGTTTGCCAAGTAGCAGACTAAAAGCAGTTGGACGTGACAAATGACTCTTAGTTTCGGCCACAATCGTAAAACTGAAAAAATTCGGGAAGATGAGATTGCACCCCCTCAGTTCAATTATCGCCGTGTGCCAAAATGAAGTATTTTGTTATCGTCCCGTGCATTCAGATTCGGCTGTCATCTGTTTCGTTTTCCGATGAGGCTCGACAGAATCCAAGATGACTCCTTTGTTGTTCTGCGAAGTGTCTGCTTGTCGTCGTCCCTCCGGTCAATACTCGGGCCACCGGGGACGCCCACGCTCTCTCCCGCGCTCCGCCGTTGACGTCAGGGCGCGTGCTCCGTGACGTCAGCAGCCCGGCTTGCCGACGTGGAAACGGGCAAGGAGGTGAAGGTGATCGGGGGAGGCAGGGGTGGGCCGGCACAGTCCACCCCACACTTAGGTGGAGACCCGTTGCTCTAAACTCCCACGACGTGTTTTCGACGTTATCCTCCAGACTGGGTGCGGGGTCAAGGGTGGTCGTGCGAAGAACTCTGCCACTGATCGTCATTTCTGTTCTGATGGGAGCCTTACGATGCGAAACGTAAATCGAGGCTACCTCACACTGACTGGCATCCACTGCAGAAGGCACCACCTTGGACAAAGCAATTGGCTTTCTTGGCTGCTGGAGATCCTGAATAAAATGACTCGCTGATGTTTCTCTTCAGACACATAGCCAGGGGGCTACGTGTATTGGAGGGGGGAGCTAAGAGAAAAAATCTCTTAGCTCCCCCCTCCAATAATTATAATAAAAAAAATACCCCCTCAAGCAGCTGCTTGCCACAGAGGTCTGACAGGAGTCTGTCAGTTTATATGCCACAGTAGAAGATCTGAGAGGATGGCAGGACCTCAGCAGAAAACAACACGAACATCCATGCCTTACCTGGGGCTCGAACCCAGGTCCCGTAGATCAGTAGCCAAGTGCGCTAACCACACGGCCACGGGACGGCGTTATAATTATAATGCTGAAATAAATTTAAAAGATTAGGATTTTAGCAAATAATTTTGTATGTTCTTAATTATTTTTAATCCATTCATTATTGTATTACATGTATATATACACTCGGTGCTCACTGAATTATGACCACTCCCCTCCATGTTATGTCAGTGGAAGCCAACTTTGAAGGTCTGTAACTTCTAAGAAAGAGTTTTGTGGCAGAATCGGACTAAAGATAAAGATCTCAATCAAATCTAAATTCGATTTCCAACAATATTCCCTTATTATTTAAAGAGTTATGGAAGTTAGAATATTTAACAACAGCAATGTCTAAAGTTCGAATTGGAATAAGAAGTATCATTTCACATCATTTAATACAACAGATGTATATTTGAAAAGTTAACTAAAATATCGAAAAATATTTACATTTTCTTAAGACTTGCACTGTTACTGTTAAATATTCAAAATCCATAACTCTAAGTACAAAGCGAACATTATTGGAAATCGAGATTCAGATGGGATTAAGATCTTTATCTTCCGTTACATTTTCTCATAAAACGATTAGTTCAGAAGTTATAGAGCTTCGAACTGAACATGACATGGAGGGAGGTGATCATAATTCAATGAGCACCGAGTGTAAAAAAACTCCCCTCTCAAGCAGCTGCTTGCCACAGGGGTCTGACAGGAGCCTGTCAGTTTATATGCCATAGTAGGTCTGAGAGGATGGCAGGACCTCAGCAGAAAAACACACACATCCATGCCTTACCCGGGGCTCGAACCCAGGTCCCTTAGATCAATAGCCAAGCGTGCTAACCACTTTCCAAAAGACGCAGTAGAACAGGTTCCCAAAGTTTGACTGCGCCTTTTGGAAACACCCTGTATATATCTTACTAACAGCAGGTAATAAATATTCTTCTCCCATCACCATTGCTTGATGAAGAAGTAATGGCTACAAGGAAGTCGGCATCGGAAAGGAAGACGACTGAATCAATCGGCGAACGTTAGCGTCTTTATTTTGAATCCGAGTTTAAATGCACCTTAGTTTGAATTCCCACTGGAAGTGGTTTAAGTTTTCGAAGAAGTAATTGCTTCGGAAGACAAACTCTAAATTTATTTGTAAAGACTAGTCAGTAAAAATTATCTAAGTTTCTCCTCCTTTAACCTAGAATCCAAAATAATGGGGAATAAAAAAAAATACTAGATTAAAAAAAATAGTGGTTCTCATCCATCTGCTTCTTGTTTTAATACGATTCAGTGCATTTTCTGCCCCCCCCCCCCCCCCCCCCCATACTAGTGCGGTAGCGCGCCAGGCTCGTAATTTGCAGCTCCCAGGTTCGAGTCCCAGCTGGGTCAGCGTTGAGATTTATCTCCGCAACACTCTCCGCCCTACTCTCGGTCAATAAGGGACACCGATGGGCTTGGAAAGGCCGCCATCCATCAGATGGGACGTTAAATCGTGGCGCCGTGTGCGAGAGAGTCATACCTTGTGCACGTTAAAGAACATGCTGGATGGCCTTGACGGAAAGCTATTATGTCTCATAATAGCCTTCCATCAATCCAGTCCAGTGGGTCACCTCCCACTAGCCTTCTCTGAACCTTCGGGGTCCTTGAGAACCTGGACATTTAGCCCATTGTGTGAAAAAAACGCTCAGAGATAAAACAACCCAACTCCGATACTAGTGGATATATGTTTGATAACACCATTGAAAGACGGTGACGCCATTATCAGATTTTTAACGTTTTGGTGATGAAGGGGAAATCGTTCCTCGTACATTGCACAATCTGAAAACAGAATACCTTTTTATTTTCATTCTCTTGTCTTCGATTTTTCTCCGCATCAACCAGAGCCGAAAAGATAATTTTAGAAGTATCCACGAGATGGCAGCACTGTCTGCTGAATTCTTGTGGCCTACCCTCTTCACGGCCAACTTCCTTTTCTGGCAAAGCACGAGGCGAAAGGAATGCGTCAGCTTCAGCTGTCTGCATTCCTCCCCGACAGATGAAAATCTTCAAGCAACGGGAGGAAATGATCTCGTCTACCGTTCGTTAGGCACCCCCCCCAACACACACACGCCCCTTTGATTCTTCTTTTAAGGGGAATCCGAAAAAATCGAGTCGATCGTCTGGCTACAAGTCAGCATCGCAACAGAAAATGACGGAATGAAGCGAACATTAGCGTCCTCTCTGTTCGCCTTCTTTTTGCGCTTCCGAAAGAAATCGAAGGAATGGCGGCACGCACTATTCTTCACCAGTTTGACCCTTGCCATTAAAGGTTTCCGCTTCCGGCCATGAATTAACGGAAGTCGAAGTTGATTTGCTTCCAGAGAGGAGATTTGCTCAGAAAAATGCCGACGAACCCCGACAGCGTTCGCTTTAAATTCAAAGACACAGGCTTTAAAAAACGGCTTTGGCAACGGTGAAAAGTAATTGCTATAGAAACGGTTTTTTCACTATTGTGCTACTTCCGCTATGGCTCTGATATGAATGCGCAGCAAAACCTCATTAATTTGAAATGCAAGGGACAAAAACGAGCTCGTTTTAACTGATAACGATGGCCACGACTGAATATCGCGACTCGGATGATTATGTGGCCTGAAACGAGAAAACGAGTGCTCTTCAGTTGCTTAAAAGCAAAGGCTATGCTATGGTTATATGCTTATGGAGAGCTCCTCCTCCTCCTCCTCCGATTCGCTCTGCTGTTGCCATATCCTAGATCTCCGTTGTAGGCGAACGAAGCTTAAAATTTCGTTAACATAAAAAGAAAAACTGGCAACGAAGAAAATCGAATTGGCAAGTGTGCTCAGATTTAGGATGAAATGCGCAATTTATTTCAAGTGGCAGTCACCTTATTTTGTTTGGCGAAACGATCATTGCTCGCCGTAAGAACCATTCAACTGATTTTGTGATTCTTGCCTTTGGAAGAGTTTTTTTTTCCGTCGGATGGGGCGTTAAACGCATACGACGGGCGGCGTGTGCCAGAGAGCCATACCCTGTGCATTTAAAAGAATATGCCGGATGGCCTTGACGGGATGCTACTATCTGTTTCTTAACAGCTGTCCAGTGAGTCCCCTTCCCCCCCCCCTACCTTCTGAGCCTTCGGGGTCCTTGTGACCTGGCTATTTAGCCCTTTGTGTGCAAAAATGCGCCGCCGAGAGGTAAAACAACCGGCCATTTGGTCCATGCAAACATAATTCGTTAATAACTACAGTTATTATTTATGTAGATTATATTTTGTATCAAAACTGTGGACATTGACTCGGATTATTCTTTTATGGCATTAAAATGGGCACATTGATGACACTGAGACGTTAGTCTTTTGATACTAAACTGAATTCACGTGATCCCAGAGCTTTGAACTACAGAGATTAGGATGATGATCAGCATCAGGGGGTGATGAAGTCGGATTTACACAGAATGATTAAAGCTTCAAATCTTGCTTAGCAACTTGAGTAGTCTGAATGAAGAGCTCGGCAGTTAATGCAAAAGCCGGTTGTATGAGCAGAAGCCAACTGATTTCAGTGGTGGCAATAGGATTTCGTATGGCTCGTGCAATTCGGCTGCATTCATTTCTCTCCGAATTCAACTACAGTGGCCAGGCGCGGATTGACCGATAAGCGGCCGCTTAGGCCCTCGGCTACTGAGAGGCCCCCGAATCGTTATGTAAATTTATAACTAATTGTTTCTTAAAAATTAATAGGGGCCCTGGACCTCTAAATCCACTGCTGAAAATAGACGTCTGCTGTCCACATTTTCCACCGAAGTAAATATGTGCTTTAACATTGCTTTTTCGATATTCGAAGTCGTCTTGAACCACTTAGCAAGCATTCCAAGTTATATGATTCAAATCTGACGGCATCCTGATACGTGACTTCGCATCTGGTTATTCATCGCCATTTAAGTCAACAGCAAGAGTGCCGTGAAAATAACCATGGCTGTAAGTAGGTGACTTTCGACAGCGTGCTCGAGCTTGTGTAAGCAACGGCTAGAAATAGGTAGAAAATAAGAAGGCAGGCGCCCACCACTTGATTTGCCCACATTGTCTGCCTGCCGAAAGATCAACTGTTGGCTACGAGCGCAATTGCTTTTGTGGTCGGCTGCTGAGAGTTGGCAGTGGCTGCAAGGGAGGTGGAGTCAAGGGATGCAGAAGGTTCGCTCCATTGAAATATCAACTCGCAAAACACCGGGAGCCATTAATCGAGCCCTTATTACCGAAGAAATTCGTTCTCTAAAAGTAGAATTTCAGAAGGATTTTAATTCTATAATAAAGTTCTTTTTATGAGTAGATTTTTAAATGAATTGTGAAGGAATCGGTCAATAGTAAACGCACAGATTACCTTTTTATATTTCGTGCATTTTTCAATTTTTTAAAACCTATAAAATAGAGAGGAAAATGTTATAATGCATTGGAAATTCAGTCTCTCTTTTACCCCCCCCCCCTTTTTTTTATATTCTTTCGGCTCGATTGTGTTTTTTGGCCCCTACCTCGATTCTTTTCTAAATACGGGTTTGAATAAAATTAAAGCATAATCGATGGTGCAATTAGTCACTGAGTTCGTATCCACTTCAAAGGAAGATAAAACGCCGATTTACCTAATCGACAAGATTGCCGGCGCCTGATCTTCCTTTGAAGTTTTAGGTTAGGTTGTTTTATTCCTGAGCTGCACTATTTTGCGCACAATGGACTAAATGACCAGGTCACAAGAACCCTGAAGTTTTGGGGTAGGGGACGTACTGGACAGCTGTACTCATGCCTTACTCACGGACTCGAACCCAGGTCCCTTTGATAGAGTAGAAAGAGAGCTAACCACTCGGCCAGGGGGAAAAATTAAAAAAGAACCAGTGTATGCGTTTCTGTATGTATATATACACTCGGTGCTCACTGAATTATGACCACTCCCCTTCATGTTATGTCAGTGGAAGCCAACTTTGAAGGTCTGTAACTTCTAAGAAAGAGTTTTGTGGCAGAATCGGACTAAAGATAAAGATCTCAATCAAATCTAAATTCGATTCCCAACAATATTCCCTTATTATTTAAAGAGTTATGGAAGTTAGAATATTTAATAACAGCAATGTCTAAAGTTCGAATTGGAATAAGAAGTATCATTTCACATCATTTAATACAACAGATGTATATTTGAAAAGTTAACTAAAATATCGAAAAATATTTACATTTTCTTAAGACTTGCACTGTTACTGTTAAATATTCAAAATCCATAACTCTAAGTACAAAGCGAACATTATTGGAAATCGAGATTCAGATGGGATTAAGATCTTTATCTTCCGTTACATTTTCTCATAAAACGATTAGTTCAGAAGTTATAGAGCTTCGAACTGAACATGACGGGAGGTGGTCATAATTCAGTGAGCACCGAGTGTATGTATTACTCTTGGCAATGTTATTTCTCTCTAACCGAGATGAGTAGTTCAGTCGTTAGCATGCCAGGCTCATAATCTGCAGTTTCCCTCCTGGGTCAGCGTGGAAGTTGATAACCGCTAAATTTCCTCCCCTCCATCAGCAGGGGGGGGGGTGCCCCCTACCGATTGAGGGCAGGGCTTCTTCAATGAAATCGAATCCCGCTGGGCTTGGAAAGGACAAGTCATGGCTCCGTGTGTTGCAGAGACCAACCTTGCGCACGTTAAATAACACTCCGGATGACCTTGACGAGAGGCTACCATCTGTTCCCTAACAGCCATTCAGTGGGTCCATTTGCCCTCAACCATCTCTGAACCCTCGGGGTCCTTGTGACTTGGCCATTTAGCCTAGTGTGTGTAAAAAGCACCGCTCAGAAGTAGACCAAACTCTAGCCTGGCTCAATAATTATCGAAATAGTTCTAGTTCGAAATTTTGAGTCCGATCTCATTTCTAATATGAAATTTTTTTTTTTCCCTTTTCAATTATGTTAGGCTTAATAGTGATTTTTTTTTTAAAGCATCGGTTCACTTTCAGTGCCAATGAGTTCAAAAATTTGCAACAGTCATGTGCAAGTCCTCCCCCCTCCACGCGTCAGGTAGAATGAACTTGCAAGCGATGGTTCGGTGACTTTTTCCCTCCCGCCCTCCACATAAGAGCAGATAGCGTTGCGAGGGTTGGCTCTGTGCCAAAGACACAGGTAGTCATGGCAGCAAGGGAAGATATCCACGGCAGAGACGTTGCCCTGACGACGAGTAGGGGGAGAACACCTTCGCTTCATTAGAAATCGTACTTCTGAAACCACTTCTCACTCGCTTTCCTACCTATGCAAAACGTATCAGACGGACCATATCTTGGCATAGATGATGATGGACGATCCAATCGACAATCCTCCAGACCATGCAAGAACTTTAGACACTGTGAGGAAAAAATAGAACGAATCATATTTTTTGGTACGGTTGAACACATTGACACACGATAGAAGCATGGAAGCCTGTTTTCCTTTTATGTAATATAAATCCTTTTGATATCCTTTGAAATAGTTTTCATCATTTCAATGAAATCCATTAGCTGGTTTGGCGAAATCAAACGAATCAACGAAATCAGGAGAATCAAACCTGGAAGTATCAGATTACGAGCTTGGCACGCTACCGACTGAGCCAAACTGAGCCCCCATTTTTGTAGGAATTGCCGTTTAATTCAGAATGTACTGTCGCAGCATCGTGGATGGTTTCCATTACCTCAACTAATCGTCGAATTTCGATCGAACGGAAGCCAAATGTTCGTGCTTGATATGAAGACGGACTTTGTGTTCTCAAATGAGGGTGGAGTCTTCATTATTATTACCATTGACAATCATTGTTTCTTTGAGTTGGTACCACATTTAAAAAAACTCATTTTTATAGTATACAATTTTAGCTATCTTTATTTTCATTTTTACCATTGGATCATAATCATTATACATGCATTCATTTTCCACATAAGGATTTTTTCTAAATATTTTATGAAGTTTTTCTTTTGTATTAATTAATCGAAGGAGTTCTACCAAGATTTATTCCCTCTTAGTTTAATACATTCCTTCTTTCAAATTTATTGGTGGCAAGTTATTTTGAATAACTTTCAACCATTAATGTTACGTCTATGAGGATTTTGAGAAACTCGAACCCTTCAAAATAAATTAAAATTCTCTGTCATCCAAATTCAAACCCGTCTATCCCAATTTTGCTTGACCTCCGCGGGTTCGCACATTCTCTTCTTCCCCTGGGTGATCATCCCCTGGTTCATGCAAAGTTTGGTGCCTCGAGCTCTTTGGGGACCGAATGCATAAGCGGAAAAGCACACAAACTTTCTTCTTCTTTATATATTAGATTTGTTTCAATATTAATTGTTCGAAAGGAGATGTCTGTAGGAAAGCAGTTCGTCCAAATTTGTAGCTAATCCATTTCATAGCCATAGTTTTAAGATGAATGAAATTCGTTCCGTGGCCCACTGACAAAGAAACTTATCAATTGCTCTTCGTCGTAATGCAAATAAGGATTCTCTCATACAAAAACGATTGCTACTAAAACAGAGTGTAAGATCACGTGTGCATTTGGCTTGAACCCATTGTAGCATTCAGTTTTTCCATCGTTTAATAATCGACACTATAAACAATAATCTCGGGTAGGGATGGATTTAATATACTACTCTCTGGCTGTGGTCGCCCACCCCCTGACCACCACCACCACCGCTTTTCACCTATTCGTATTTGCATCGATCAAATTTTCTTGTCATTGATACCATGACGATACAAATTCCATTGTTTGCACACAGTCAAACTAATACTTTTACGAAACGCCGTCTCCAAACATTAATAAAGGCAGTGGACCTCCTTCGCCTGTCCTTATCTGAACCCTTTCAACTTTTGCCCATTCTTTGAAAGAAAGTGTCGCCCAGAGAGAAAACAACAAAACAAAAACTTCCTTTGCTTTATGAGAAAGAAAAGGCTTTGCCCTAATTTGCCCTCTGTGATCGAGTGATTCCATCTGCAGAAATGTTTCCCTTCTTTCGTAGTGTTCAATATCCAAGAGTAATTGCCCTGGGTGATGATTCATTGAAGACCAAACTGCTGCATATAAAGCACAAAAATTTTCCACGAATAAAAAACTGGATATTTCGATTTTTCCTTTTTACAGAGCTAAATATCGTTAATGTTTAAGGGCAAAAAATAAGGCAATACTTTTAAGGAGAATTTGAATGCGTTTAAGTATAGAGTTGGAAAGAATTTTGTTACTTTTTGCGAGTTAAAATCAGCTGTTGTGGAGATAAGGCTCATTTTGCGCTTCTTTGTTCTTCTAGTCAGTTGACCGAAGGATCGTTGGAGGACAACCACGTGATAGAAGGGGCCAGGCTTACTTTACTGCCGAGTGTCGAGACAGGACTCATGGTAAGTTTTTAAAATCTTTTATTTCGATACTCTGTAGATAGCAAAGGGAAGGCTTAGAACGACAAAAAGTGGTAACATTTGGAAGCGCTTTCTTCATTGGAATCAATTTGTATCTGCCAGATTTCGATGAAATTATGTACTTCCAAAAACTTTTGAGTCGAGATGTTTCTAAAATGGATTCTCTGCTTTTTTTCTTGATGGTTATTTTTCCCATTTGCGAAAGACAAATGACTTCAACGCAAATTTTCAAAGCTCAGCTGAATATTTGATATATTTTTTGAAAAGTTATTCTTGGATAATTTTAATTGATATTATTCAATTCTAGGGTTTTGAGATTTTTATTACATATTTATTATTGAATATTAATTAGTGAAATTGGTAACATTTTATGCTCTTGAAAATATTCTCTTCTTCCTATGAAAAGTTATATATACCTAGAATTGTTTGCCTATAAACGAATGGTCTATGAGAAATTCTTCCTCTCTACAAATTGCACTTTTTTTCCATTGGACAATTGTAGTCAGGCAAATGGCTGACCCGTAACAATCGGCTGTTATGAAGAATGAATCTGCCTCTGTGTGGAAACCAGTTCCCGCCCATGATGTCATTGTTCTTCCCACGTGTGTTGGTGTTGATGAGCTGCCAATAAATCTAACTGCCGTACTTGACCCACATCTGCTAGCTTAAAGATCTCGACCCTTTGCAACCGATGACTGGTTTCCAGGTCGCACCTCGGGTGGCTCGGCAAAAGAGCAAGCCAAGTTCAGATCTTTAGCAAAGAGAAACGGGGCTCGCTAGAGCTTTTGGGGGGGGGGGGGGAGTTTCCTTTGAGTAATGGATAAAATGTAAATTCTGAATAATATCTGCCCTTAAAAATATCGTTTCTCAATAGACTTAATTATCACAATATCTTAAAATGCTATCCGTTTTGGCTATTGGGTGTTTTAGCGCACATGGCGTTAAGAATTTTGAAGTATTCTTCACGATTTGCAAGTTAACCTATATCAGTAGTTTCCAAACTTTTTATAATGGAACCTCCTCAACTGAGCGAAGATTTCTTCTCGCCTCCCCCACATGTCTGTGCAGAGGCAAAGGAATATCAGTGATTGAGAACGTGACGGGCAGACGAAGCAATTCAATATGCACGTGACAATGTCATGACTGTGAAGAAGGACCAACAGCAACCGTTTGTGATGTTGGATTTCAAATCGTGCAAGAGATGCGATGACTGCTTTAAGCGAACGGGGCTCTATTTCGCCTTCTTCTGATTATTTCATCTGCTTATACGTAGTATGAAGCCATCATATCAAATACGCGACTTAGCAACAGGCTGAAAATGTGTCCTAACTGCACATACTTTTCGATTTCCATATGCAATTCCCTGTCGCGCCATCAGTTTTACAGATTTAAGCCCCCAGCTCCCCTAGAATTTTGATACAAATATTAGCAGCAAGTACAGTCCAATATTTTATCCTTGGCATCTGAAAATAATTGTAAATTGATGGCTCAACAGGGTACAAAATCGAAACGCAGGTGCAGTTGCCTGACGAGACTTTCGGCCTGTTGCAAAGTTTCACCTTTTTCACCTGTGAGCAGTGGAAACGATCAGAAATGTGCGACAGAGAAAAGTTTTCAAACATCTTACTTGGTTTAGCAACTAGAGTTTAACGAATTATCTGAGCGGAATACAAAATTCGTAATATGATTTGCCACTGTGATTTTTGTTGTAATCAGCTGATCCATTTCGGCTCTGACCGTGACCGCATATCTTAATATGAAGAATCAATGTACCAAATATGAAGATGATCGAGGCAACAGTTCGAGATTTATTGCGAAATAAACGCACACATACTCATACCGGTTATCAGTTTCACATAGGTTACATCACTCTCAGTGTAGGGGCGGGGGTGGCTCAGTCGGTAGCGCGCCAGGCTCGTAATTTGTAGTTCCCAGGTCCGAGTCCCAGCTGGGTCAGCGTTGAGATTTATCTCCGCAAAATTTCCCGCCCTGCCCACGGTCAGTAGGGGACACCGATGGGCTTGGAAAGGCCGCCGTCCGTCGGATGGGACGTTAAGCCGTGGCCCCGTGCGTGGGAGAGCCATACCCTGTGCACGTTAAAGAACACACTGGATGGCCTTGACGGGAGGCTACCATCTGTCTCCCAACAGCTGTTCCAGTGGGTCCCCTCCCCCAACCTTCTCTGAGCCTTCGGGGTCCATGTGACCTGGCCATTTAGCCCATGGTGTGCAAAAAAGTGCCGCTCAGAGGTAAAACAACCCAATCACTCTCAGTGTCATATAGTATTCAACTGGTTTTCATTAGTGGGATAGTAGTAACGTAAATAAAGGTATAATAAAAATTAATGTTTCGATTATTAGAAAATACTGATATGAAATTCAGTATTTTGTAATACTCTCCCACGATCGCTCACTCATGGTATACTATCTCATTGCAAGTCTAGAAAGACAAAAAGCCTCCTCCAATTCTTGGTGGCTCTATTGGCTGAACCAAAGTGGAATCGATATTGATTCCTTGCATCATTTCCTGAGAGCTGAAACCCAATTGTTTTGATTGTGAAACGTTTAACAACGAACAGATAACTGTTTCCAATCGGTATCGTCATTTCCAATAATATTGGTAACTGGCCCTCGGGCGTTGTTCGTCGCCGCAAGCGATGCATGCTGACCAAACGCTCTGCAGTTTTCTCTTCGCTTCACTGAGCGCTGAAACATTGCTCGCTTCTTAAGATTTCGAACTCGAGTAATTTCGTAGATGGGTTGTTCCCAGTGCCACCCGGGGTTGAGCTAAATACTAGAATCTCTATCGTTAATCGAACCCGAGTTTGAGTTTAAAACCCTTCTATTTTTTCCCTTCAAGGCCCCTTTGATTTTCAACTGAAAATCAACTGGTGTGAATTTATTCCTCTTTGCATGAATGTTGCTTTTGAAGCGCGAAAATATGAAGTCGCCAGGTATTAGATCTCTTTATTTTCAGTTATATTTCAGATTGGAGACCCTCCTTAAAATATTCTTTTTGAATTGTTTTAGCTCTATCCCCGAATATAGGCATTTTTGATTTCTGTTGTTTTTTGTGCTCTCTATATTGGTAGCGACATTAGGAAATCTCGTACGATTAAATTACTGATGTTGACCAATATAGCAGCAAAATTTGGGCAGTATGAGAATTCAACTCGTAAAAAAAAATTTTGCGAGACTTACAAACAAGTATTCACCTCGAGTGAAAAAGTTAGTCCGTTTTTGATCTCTGTCGTCACCACCAGGTTCGCAAAGAAGGATGTTCAGCATCCGCTGCTCAGTGTTGGAAGTTGAAGTGATAACCTTTTAACCTTTGTTAGGAGAGGCATCGACAACATCTAAAAGCCGTCGGATTCCGGTGCCCATCAGAGAAGTGTGCGCAGATCGAATCAACAACTCTACTAATTCACGTGCCAATGAAACGTGCCACCAGAGTGACGACGTCAGCCCCACGTCAGTGGGAGGCAGCGTATCCGGCGCCTGGAAGGGCTTATCACGTGGGTCTCGCGAGCTCCCAGGCAGCAAATGCAGCATCTTCTCTCGCCTGACGTCAGCAGGTAACTAGGTCGCGAAGAGACTGCGCGCGGGGACACTTTCAAGGTCGCGCCAACGTAAATATTGACGGAAGTGATGACGCCGATCGGATTGCTTCATCTCCTGGAGAACGCTCTCCGGGAAACCAGGATTAAATAACTTTTTTTCGTCATTAATTCAATCGGCGATGTCTACGAAGGCAAAATGCTTCCTTGCCACCTTGAGTTGATGGTTGAGCAGCATTCTGCGCCTGCGAGTGTTTGCATGAAGGAGACGAAGGCAACGATGAAGAAGACCAGGAACCACCCAGGTACACGAGAACTATTCAGTGAGGAGGATGAATGTTGTCCCGAACTCTCGAGACGAAGAAGCTCGAAATAAATAGTTCAGTAGCCAGGAATTGATAACTTTAGAGTTGAGATTAACATACACCCTTAGTCGACCTTTGCAGAGTCATTATGGGCTGCACCGACTCGCCGCATAACCTCTACTGTATTTCTATACTTTCTCAATCTCCGAGCTTTTGGGCTTTTCACCCTCGAATCGCATAAATATCTCCATAGTCATGGAGAAAGACTCCCCCCCCCCTCCCAAAACACACAAAATTCGAAGATGATAGGAAAAATTATATAACGCGGAAAGGTAAGCTATAGGCCTTCTATTTCTACAACTCTTGATCTAGGTGACTAAAATCTGCATGCAACATTGTCTTTCTAATTTTTCCTGGAACTCATCTGCCTACCATGCATTCATTCATTCATTTGACAAATTTTCGAAGTTGTAGAGAATTCACGTGAAAAACCAGCAGGGCAACCAACGTTTTCCATTCCAGGCAAAGAATCGAGCCGAGATCAAAGAAAGCAATCAACCAATGGAAAGACTCCACATGATGAGTTCTTGCAAGAACAACTCACAAGTGTAATTCCGCCACAGCAAATAGTTCCACATACCTTATGAGAGAAATTAGTATTTTTTTTCTAATGTACTCTCATATTATTACTATATGTGTACTTCATAGAAGTGAACAATTAAAACTGTGCTTAATTTCGGAATATTGTAAAGTACAAAATAAAGCATAATTTCTTTTGCACTGGTAATGTAATGTAAAATGCCCTGTAAATGGTAGCTAGGTAGTCACTGGAAGGAGAGCTATGCACCAATCCCCTGTGATGATGCATAGAACCGGCCAGGCCTAGCACCTAATGTCCGACCCCGCCTTCTCGTGGTGCAGACCGTTAGTACCTTTCAAAATAGATACTCTCTTGTGGAAGTGAACGGAAGGGGAGGGCTGCCAGATTAGTGTGGCCTACTGATCTGGACAACTATGGCTACTTTTCTTTTTTTCTACCCTGCTGAGGAGTGGTCAACCACACAGGGTCCTGGTGCTGACCACATAAACCCATTGGACTGGACAGATATAGGGCTGAGCTTGATTATGGATCCTGATTTTGCTGCACTGGTGGGCTTCTGTGGAGGGAAAAATCTTCTGCTATGTTTTCTGTTTGTTTGTGGGTTGACAGCCCCAAGTGAATAGATTCACAGGATATGTTTATCAGCTGGTGGATAATCCTGAGCAGAGGTCATCGCAGGCACCTGAACTCTTTGCTTCTATTGGCATCGTCAAATTCTACATTGGAGGAAGTCTTCCAGTGTAGATGGCTTCAGCCTTTAGTAGTGGGGGAACGGGTCTTTGCCCCATGTCTGCGATTAGGGGCCTGTTTGATATTGTCGGCATTCCCTCTCTCAATAAACATAGTTTCTTTAAACATCCCACTAACCATTTTCTCTCCATAGGTAGTTGGAATGTGAGGACTCTGCACAGAGCTTTTTCTCTTGATGTCCTCACACAAGAATTCCACCATTATAATTTAGATATTCTCGGCTTGCAAGAGACCAGATGGACAGATAAAGGTCAGATTCTTAAAAAGAATCTTATATTTCTCTTTTCTTGGAGGGACGACAATAAGCATCACCAAGGCGTGGGTCTGCTTCTCAGCAGACACGCTAGTAATGCTCTTCTAGGATATGAGTGCATTAAAGAAAGGTTTCTTACAGCAAAATTTCAGACAAGCGTTAAAGACCTGAATGTCATCTGCTGTTATGACCCCACTGAGGATGCCGATGAGGATGAGAAGGATAGGTTTTATGAACAACTTCAGGATATTTTGATTTCTGTCAAGAAATTAGATATTACCCTTGTTCTAGGTGACTTCAATGCCGAAGTTGGTACTGACTCTGACCTTTGGGGAGGAGTAATAGGCCCTTTTGGTATTGGTAGCTGCAATGGGCAACGTCTCCTACAGCTAAGTAAACTCAGTGGATTCAGAATAACTAACACTTATTACAAACACCGCGAAATACATAAGTACACATTGGTTTCACCTGATGGGCTGCATAAGAATATGATTGATTATATATTAACAGCAAATGGGCTAGTTCTGTTAGGAATACCAGGGCATATAGGGGAGCTGAAATTCGATCTGGCCATTACCTTGTTAAAAGTGTCTTGCAACTTAAACTTATAAAGTGTTGTGCTAGGGTTAAAAAATTTACCTTTAATAGCGAAGCTCTGAAAGACCCAGTTATAACCAAAGCTTACCATGATAGGTTACTTAGTCGTTATGACAGTCATGGTATGCTTACTACTGAAGTTGAGGAAGAATGGGATCATTTTAAACAGGATTTTTTGGAAACTAACAGTACTCTTTTGGATAAAATGGAGCAGAGGAGGCAGAATTATTTGAGTGATAAGGCACTTGAGCTTATTGCAGAAAGAAGGAACTGCAGGAATGTCCTTAATCAGTACCCTACTAGTCCTAATAGAAAGGATTACAGAGAACTTAATAAACGTGTAAAGGATCAGTTAGCTGCTGATAAGAATCTTTGGCTTGATGGCTTGGCTGACGAAGCTGAGGAAACAGTTAAGCAGCACAACAGCAGAGAGCTGTACCAGATAGTTAATGTTTTGTGTGGTAGAAAACAAACAGGTATACAATTGAATTATAAACAAGGCAAGGTTATAGAAGGTGAGGATTCTGTCATGGCTAGGTGGGCTGAGCATTTCAGTGATGTTCTAAACAATGTAGTTAGTTCTACTCCCATTGTAATGACGATAGATGCATTGGTGGCTTTAATGTTGGCCCTATAATACAGTCTGAAGTTATTTTGGCTATTTCTAAACTTAAATTTCATAAATCCCCAGGGGTAGATGAAATTACTACGGAAATGCTTAGAGCTGGGAATGTTTCGGTTACCACTTGGATGACTGAAATTCTGAATATCTTTTATGATAAAGGCATTTTACCAGAGCTATTGTTATCCCTATTTTTAAAAAAGGTGATCGCAATTCTTGTGATAACTATGGGGGTATCAGCCTACTCTCTGTTCCAGGTAATGTTCTTTCCATGATTGTGCTTAATAGAATTAAGAATCTGGTTGACAGTCAATTGCGTGATGAGCAATGTGGATTCAGAAGTGGTAGGGGATGTGTAGATCAGATATTTTCACTTAGGCAGATTCTTGAGAAATGTTTAGAGTTTCAGAAACCTTTGGTTGCTAGCTTTGTTGATTTCAAAAAGGCTTTCGACCCTGTTGATCGTCATAATTTGTGGTTGATTGTGAGATCATATATGGTATACCTGACAAGTTAGTTAACATAATGAAAGCTCTTTATAATAACACTGAGTCGTGTGTGAGAGTTGGTAAGGCTTGTAGCAATTGGTTTAGCATTACTTCTGGTGTTCAACAAGGGTGCATTTTGTCTCCTTTTCTGTTTAGTTTGGTTATTGATTATGTTATGCGAAATTCACTTCAAGGGAAAGATTTTGTCCTTAAATGGGCTGGAGATACGAAAATTTCTGATTTTGATTATTCTGAGGATTGAAGGATAAACAAGGTAAGGTTATAGAAGGTGAGAATTCTCTCATGGCTAGGTGGGCTGAGCATTTCAGTGATGTTCTAAACAATGTGGTTAGTTCTACTCCCATTGTTTGTAATGATGATAGATGCATTGGCAGCTTTAATGTTGGCCCTATAACACAATCTGAAGTTAGTTTGGCTATCTCTAAACTGAAACTTCATAAATTCCCAGGGGTAGATGAAATTACTACAGAAATGCTCAGAGCTGGGAATGTTTTGGTTACCACTTGGATGACTGAAATTTTGAATAACTTTTATGATAAAGGCATGGTTCCTAAAGATTTTACCAGAGCTATTATTATCCCTATTTTCAAAAAAGGTGATCGCAGTTCTTGTGATAACTATAGGGGTATCAGCCTACTCTCTGTTCCAGGTAAAGTTCTTTCCATGATTGTGCTTAATAGAATTAAGAATCTGGTTGACAGGCAATTGCGTGATGAGCAATGTGGATTCAGAAGTGGTAGGGGATGTGTCGATCAGATATTTTCACTTAGGCAGATTCTTGAGAAATGTTTCGAGTTTCAGAAACCTTTGGTTGCTAGCTTTGTTGATTTCAAAAAGGCTTTCGACTCTGTTGATCGTCATAATTTGTGGTTGATTGTGAGATCATATGGTATACTAGACAAGTTAGTTAACATTATGAAAGCTCTCTATAATAACACAGAGTCGTGTGTGAGAGTTGGTAAGGCTTGTAGCAATTGGTTTAGCATTACTTCTGGTGTTCGACAAGGGTGCATTTTGTCTCCTTTTCTCTTTGGTTTGGTTGTTGATTATGTTATGCGAAATTCACTTCGAGGGAAAGATTTTGGCCTTAAATGGGCTGGAGATACGAAAATTTCTGATTTAGATTATGCTGATGATTTAGCCCTTTTGGCAAATGATGTTGATGAGATGAACTCTTTCCTTCGAGCTGTTGATGAGACTGGTAGTAGAGTAGGTTTGGTTATAAACAGAGAGAAAACTAAAGTGATGAAAATTGGTCAGGCAGGTTGTGATTCAGTTAATCTGAATGGTTGCAGTCTTGAGCAGGTGTCACAGTTTAATTATCTTGGGAGCTATGTAACTGATACTGGTGATGTGCGGCATGAGTTTAACAGACGAATAGGTATTGCTGCCGGGACTTTTAAGAATCTATGGAGATTGTGGAGAAATAGGCGTATACACCTAAAGACTAAAATTAGACTGTATAATAGTTTGGTTCTTTCTAGGGTTAGTTATGGTAGTGAAACTTGGACACTTTGTAAACAAGATAACAGGAAACTAGATGCTTTTGATTCTAGATGCTTACGCAGTATCTTGGGTATTAGGTGGTTTAACTTTGTTACTAATGATGAGGTTAGGCAAAGGAGTCTGCAACCTCCTTTAAGCAGCATATTGTGCAGAGAGAGACTCCGCTGGTTTGGCCATGTTGCCCGTATGGATAATTATAGATTGGCGAATAGGGTTATGAACAGTGTGCCTAGAGGCCTCAGAAGGAGGGGGAGGCCTAGGATGCGGTGGGCAGACAATGTCAAACAGGACCTTGTTAGAATTGGTGTGCAGTGGCCGGATGCAGCAGATGTAGCTCAGGACAGATATGCTTGGAGAATTAAACTGCGTGGTTTGGTTGGACCTCCGTAGCCCATGGCTGCTTGAGGATGAGGATGATGATTTAGCTCTTTTGGCAAATGATGTTGATGAGATGAACTCTTTCATTCGAGCTGTTGATGAAACTGGTAATAGAGTAGGTTTGGTTATAAACAGAGAGAAAACTAAAGTGATGAAAATTGGTCAGGCAGGCTGTGATTCTGTTAATGTGAATGGTTGCAGTCTTGAGCAGGTGTCACAGTTTAATTATCTTGGGAGCTATGTAACAGATACTGGTGATGTGCAGCATGAGATTAACAGACGAATAGGGATTGTTGCCAGGACTTTTAAAAATCTATGGAGATTGTGGAGAAATAGGCGTATACACCTTAAGACTGAAATTAGACTGTATAATAGTTTGGTTCTTTCTAGGGTTAGTTCTGGTAGTGAAACTTGGACGCTTGGTAAACAAGATAACAAGAAACTAGATGCTTTTGATTCCAGATGCTTACGCAGTATCTTGGGTATTAGGTGGTTCAACTTTGTAACTAATGATGAGGTTAGGCAAAGGAGGTAGCAACCTCCTTTATGCAGCATGTTGTGCAGAGAAATACTCCGTTGGTTTGGCCATGTTGCCCGTATGAATAATTATAGATTGGCGAATAGGGTTATGAACAGTGTGCCTAAAGGCCTCAGAAAGAGGGGGAGACCTAGGATGCGGTGGGCAGACAATGTCAAACAGGACCTTGTTAGAATTGGTGTGCAGTGGTCGGATGCAGTAGATGTAGCTCAGGACAGACTTGCTTGGAGAACTAAATTGCACGGTCTGGTTGGACCTCCGTAGCCCATGGCTGCTTGAGGATGATGATGATGATATATTAAATAAAATAAATACCCCCTCAAGCAGCTGCTTGCCACAGAGGTCTGACAGGAGCCTGTCAGTTTATATGCCAGAGTATAGGTCTGAGAGGATGGCAGGACCTCAGCAGAAAAACGACACACATCCATGCCTTACCCGGGGCTCGAACCCAGGTCCCTTAGATCAGTAGCCAAGCGCGCTAACCACTCGGCCATGGGACGGCTACGATGATATATTAGCGACTACAAAAATTGTCCGGTGTTGCTCGGGTCACTGCTGACGTCATCATATTACCCGCAGAAGCTCTCGAACGAGTTGAGAATTGATATATTTTCTGGCGTAGAAGCTTGCTTTTCATTGGCTTTCGTTGGGTTGTTTTACCCCTGAGCAGCACTTTTGTGCTCAATGGGCTAAATGGCCAGATAGCAAGGATTCCGAGGGCTCAGACAAGGTTTGGGAGTATTTGGACAGCTGTTGATGACAAATTGTGATCTACCGTCAAGACCCATCCAGCATGTCCTTTGATGTCCACAGGATATGGCTCCCACACGACACAACAATGGCGTTATTAATCTATATTGGTCATCTTCAAGAATAAAGAGACCTTTTAATGTCACTGGCATCCTATTCAAGGACATTTGAATTCCCGAATAAAATTCGTTTTTTTTTAAGACATTTTCGTATTTTAAATCATTGCTGCGATCTGATTAGTAGATTTAAAAAAGTAACAAAGTATCTTAAGTAGCAAAATGCAATGTTGCCAATTTACACCTAAGAAAGTAAGCTAGACCAAGCTCTAAAAAAAGCATTTTGGAACGAAAAAAAATTTAGCTTTTTATTGTTTAAGAAACAACATTTTCTTTAAATAACAACCTTTGTTGCACAATGAAGCCTATATTCGAGTTTTGGGCAGGGGAAATCTTTATTTTGTAAAATTGAAACACGAGTTAAAAGTAAAATCTCGATCTTCTGCGCGAAGTCAGATCTCTGACTCAACTGTCCATTTCCGCATTTTGCTTTTCTTGCTCGTTTTCAAACGACCTGATTTTTCACTTTGTCGTTTTGTCTATCCGTCGGCAAACATTCAACTGTTTTGTTTTCAAAGATGGATTCTCCTTTGGGATGAATAAGTAGTTTTGGTATGAATATTATGATTCGCGTTTTTCGAATCTCTCAATAATTGCGTCCTCTAGCAGTGGAAAAGGTTGAAAATTGCGAAATTTTCAATGACTATTGTAAAACGATCTATTTATGTTAGAAATTTTGGTGGCGGAGTATAGGTCAGGAGGTTTGCACTGCCGCAATAATTTGTACCTCCAGGGGTGAGTGGGAAACGAAACTTTTTTGCTTTAGGAGATAATCGAAAAAATTATTTTTGAGTTGAGTAGGTACTAACGAAATATAATCGCAATTTTCAAATCTGCTAGCAGGTTTTAATTTCCTTTGTTAGTGTTCTAACGTGAGAATGCCAAAACTTTGTAAAGCACAAGAGAAATATTGCAAACGATCTATTTATGCCAGAAAACTTAAATTTCGGTGGCAGTGTGTTTGTCAAGAGATTTACGTAACAGTAAAGATTCGCCCTCTTTTCTCACCGGGGGTGGGGGGGGTGAGAAAACTCAACTTTTTCTCATTTTACGGGATAAACGAGAAATTCCTTTTATGTTGTATAAGTGTTAATAAAATATTACAACTTTCCCCCTCCGCCCTCCATTAGCTCTAATTACAACTGTTAAAGGGTCAATAATCCAGAAACAGAAAATGAAACATTTTTTTTGTAATAGCATCCCATATTCTCGTGAGGTTCCATTCACTCCCGAGTTATTGCCTCATTCCTTCGGCAAGCCATCGCTTGGCAGAGCATATTTTCATTTCGAGTGTCTCCTGAAAGGAACGATTCGTGTGAAAGAGCCCATAGTTGTTGTGATCTCTTAAAAGAGCCGATTCGATGACCTTCGATCCGATTGATTTACTGTTAGAAGGATAAAGCGGTTTCGTTTTTCTGAAACAGTTGACTTTGCTGACGTCACGAGGCGTTGAAGCGATGCAGGTGTGATTGGAGATCTTGCAGAAGCGAGAAACCCGATCTCTGCCAGATGATGGTTTGGAAGATGAAAGGGCAGAGAGCGTCTGCGATTTCATGAGTTTCCTTGGAAACGGACTACAAATGCCGTCTCTGAAATGTCTGTCGGTTCTAATTACATTAGTATAAGCGTATCAATGTCCGAATGAACGACGACTCGCTGCCTGGCCTCTTCGAATTCAATTGCAAAATGGTGCTGGCCAATTAAAGGTCACCTATTTTTTTAAATTCGTTAATGTCATTTCCAGAATCGAAGTGGATCAACTGACTCGACTTTCTGGTTTCTTGTGATAAAATGATGGCATGTGATGCATCAGAGAGCCTGCGAAATAAAGAACGAAGAAATCTGTTGGCTTCGACAGTCTCCACTAGCGAGTTGAAATGACTAAATAACTCAAATCCACAGATTCGGTTAGCACGAACCTTTGAGATGTTTTTGAGAATTTCACTTTTTCAAAATGTTTCTCCTCACGGACAGTGTTGCCAAAGGAATAACACTCTGCTCACAAATGGGGCATTCTCCATGTCTCAATAAAACACTGACGTCACTGCTAACATTAATAAATAGGATTTTAAAAAAATTGCCTCTTTGAGGAAAGGAATTTTCAGCTGGCGAGGCTGTTTAGCATTCTTTGTAATTAGCATTAGGAAACAGATGGTTACTCTCATATTATTTAACGATCTCTGCCATGATGAAAACCTAAGGTTTTCGGAATTCTATATTAAGTTTACTGTTGATTTTTGTTTTCTCAGTCTGAAGTTCAAAACTATTCTTTTCTCTTTGTAGACGCAGAGACCTGAGCAAAGTGTGATGCAAGCCCTTGAGACACTCAATGACAACCAGGTAAAATGCCAGTGCCTTTAATTTGTCTTACAATTGCTCTTCACTACAATGCTTTAGAATTTGCAGGCGCAAGGAAGGGCAATCGCTGCGTTTTCTCTGCCCCGTGAAGAAACAATGCATGCAGTCAGGTCATGCAGTCATGCAGTTGGGTTGTTTTACCTCTGAGCGGCACTTTTTTGCACACCATGGGCTAAATGGCCAGGTCACATGGACCCCGAAAGCTCGGAGAAGGTTGGGGGAGGGGAGCCACTGGAACAGCTGTTGGGAGACAGATGGTAGCCTCCCGTCAAGGCCATCCAGCGTGTTCTTTAACGTGCACAGAGTATGGGTCTCCCACACACGGGGTCACGGCTTAACGTCCCATCCAACGGACGGCGGTCTTTCCAAGCCCTTCGGTGTCCCCTACTGATCGTGGGCAGGGCGGGGAATTTTGCGGAGATAAATCTCAACGCTCACCCAGCTGGGACTCGAACCTGGGAAGTACAGATTACGAGCCTGGCGCGCTACCGACTGAGCCACCCCCGCCCCCAGGTCAAAGGGAAGTGGCTGCTATTAATTACATCTTCGATGCTCTATGAAAGAATTGCTCTGTTCTAGACCTCGTAATACTACAATTGAGGATATTAGCCAGGACAACATAGTTCCAATCCCAATATTTACTCTAGGGAAAGGGGCCGGGGTGGCTCAGTCGGTAGCGCGCCTGGCATGTAGTCTGCAGTTCCCAGGTTCGAGTCCCAGCTGGGTCAGCGTTGAGATTTATCTCCGCAAAACTCCGCCCTACCCGCGGTCAGTAGGGAACACCGATGGACTTGGAAAGACCGCCGTCCGTCGGATGGGACGTTAAGCCGTGGCCCCTTGTGCGGGAGAGCCATACCCTGTGCACGTTAAAGAACACGCTGGATGGCCTTGACGGGAGGCTACCATCTGTCTCCCAACAGCTGTTCTAGTGGGTCCCCTGCCCCAACCTTCTCTGAGCCTTCGGGGTCCTTGTGACCTGGCCATTTAGCCCATGGTGTGCAAAAAAGTGATGCTCAGAGGTAAAACAACCCTAACTCTAGCGAAGTCTTTTAAAGCTCAAAATTTGATGCTGACTTAAAGACAGCCAAAGCTTTATCTTATAAAAGAATTTCAAAATTATTAGGGGGGCGGGGGTGTCTCAGTCGGTAGCACGCCAGGCTCGTAATCTGTAGTTCCCAGGTTCGAGTCACAGCTGGGTCAGCGTTGAGATTTATCTCCGCAAAATTCCCCGCCCTGCCCACGGTCAGTAGGGGACACCGATGGGCTTGGAAAGGCCGCCGTCCGTCGGATGGGACGTTAAGCCGTGGCCCCTTGTGCGGGAGAGCCATACCCTGTGCACGTTAAAGAACACGCTGGATGGCCTTGACGGGAGGTTACGATCTGTCTCCCAACAGCTGTTCCAGTGAGTTCCCTCCCCCAACCTTCTCTGAGCCTTCGGGGTCCATGTGACCTGGCCATTTAGCCCATGGTGTGCAAAAAAATGCCGCTCAGAGGTAAAACAACCCACAACCCAAAATTATTAGATAGTTTTTCTAATTTATTACCATCACGACAATGAATGAATACAGATACTTAGTTGAATTGACTTTAATTTTTAACAAACCTGAGCAAAGTTAAAAGATTATTAAAGTTGGTGTTTATTTTTTGTTCCATGGGAGTTTCAAAATTTCGAATCCTATTAGCCCACTGTTAAATGGGTTAGTAACTAAATAAATTTTCATAGCTAAATAGGTGCATGATTTCGTGCCTTCCTTATTTGATACCAAAGTAAAAATTACATCCATTTCAATTTTCTTTTTTTTTATTGCTATGACATTTGAAACATTCTAAATATATAGAAATGGTGGTGTGTTATATAATTCTACATATAAATATATAGAATGATCACAATTTCTTTCCGCGGGGAATGCCCATGAACTGTTTTAATTCTTGCTCTTTTCGCCAACTTCTCTACCTTTCTGGGCAAAGTGCAGAATCCGCTAAGTGGGCATGTCCTTCTTGCTCTATGAAACAGATCTTGGATTGCATAAAGTGAACTATTGAACCTTACAGAGCAGAAACTCATTACAGATCAAATGCCGAAAGGTGACCTTCAATGAACTTAACCACCAGCGAAAGAATCGACTGAAAGCGTTTTCAATTTTGATTCCCTAAATGACGAATCACTCCGTCTGTGGTCATCAACGACGAATGTCCTATTTATAAGATGGCGTTTGCCCCGAAACTGTCAACACTTCGCGCTGCTATCCGCTCTGGACGCGGACCAAGTAGGAAGATCACGTGATGGCGTTGACGTCTCTTGTCACATGATCCTAATTTGTGCCCCCTCCCCTCGATTCCTATTAAGCAGCAGAAAAACTGCGGCCGATTTGTCGACGAAAATGCCTCCAGGGAGATTGTGCCTCTTTGGTTCCAGTTCGGATCCGGAATGAATCTATTTCGACCTGACGGTAAAAGAAGGCGAGACGGGGACTTACTGCAATGGCTTTGACGTCATTTCCATGGCACCCAAATAACGCTCCGATGTCTTCGTTAGTTGAGATGTTGCATCATGGGTTGATCTTCCTCATCCGCCATTAGACAGCGGCGAATGAAAGTAAATTCGCAGGCGTAACTCTCACGTGACTTCCTGTTATACAGAAGCAGAAAAAGGCTTCTGCCTATTTGCTTCCGAGGTCTCTGCCAACAATCAATATTATACGATGGGTTGTGGTGACAAGTTCTAAAATTTAATAAGGCGATGGAATTGCAACATGGCAGTTAATGCTCTATTATTAGCATTAAAATTGATGCTCAAATAAATAGACGCCAAGAAAAATTGGAAACACCTGCATCCTCTACATCTCCCCCATTCACACACTTTTACACATCAAGCTAACCATATTGATATTATACACACTATCTTATCATTCTTCTTTAAAAATCCTAATCTTGCAACTCATATCTAATCTACAATTCATGTGCCTTAACTGTATAGTTTATAAACTAGCACTCGATGTCAATGGAACGAACTTCCAGTCAGCAGGTCAATACATCTAACTGTAACTTAATCCATTTTCTTAGCTTATTGCCAGTTCCAATGAAAAAATTTAAAATATGTGTCGGATATTCTAGAAGACTGGCTCTAAAAGTGTGGTCCGCGAGCTTCCTGCAGGTGGCTCGTTTCAATGGCGAGAGGAAAATAAGATATTATGTGTCTCTCCAAAATAAGGTTTTCCGTCCTCACTTTAATACAACCAATGGAGATATTAATTTTTGTTACCCAATGACCTGAATTTGGCAGGTCAGATGACTCTGGATAGAGTGGGAAAGATGACCGGGGGCCGCCGTGAAACATGCCTTATCCAGCTCCTGCTCTTTGGAAATGATTCCACCTGTCTTAATCCCAATCTCCCCACTCCCCCAGGGCAGAGAAAAACTCGAAATGATGAATATTTGGTTTCGAGTGCTGTGCTACAAATTGGAAAGTCTAAAATATTTTCGAAGAAATAAAAGTTCCAATTGCTCATTTATTAAGTTAGTTTCTTTATAAGAGCTGGGCACAATGTCAAGTATCGATTGTATTGTACGGCTTCTCCATCTTTATAATATTAGTTTTCTTATGTGCTTTCTCGTCACCCAGCAACGTCATTAGACTAGCACGAACCAATTCCTCGAGCAGACCATTGCAGCCATTACTTACTTGCAGAGTCGAGCTTCTGTCCCAGTGGGCTGACTGCCAAGGCACGCTCGAGCACTGCTGCTTCTCCCTTCTCGCGGCCTACGTACGCTCCGGGATATTTAAGGCAACACTGGCCTTCCTTCCCATCACCCCTGAATACAAAGTGTCGACTTTAGTGTTAGCTGTTTGGGATGTTCTTAATTGCCTGCATCTATCAAAGCTTCCGAAGATTTGCCCGCCTTGCGTTGGTTAAAACAAATCCTTCTGAGGGCTGCTCGTGTGTTAGTCAGCTCGAGCGATACCTCATAGCTGTACGACGCGAGGTTATTTTTTTTATCAGATCTTGGAATAGGATACAAATCGTACGAAGGGATTCTTTAAAAGTAATGCGTGTTTCTGGAAGCATGTTACTGGTCCATAACCGAAAAGAAAAACTCCATAACTATTGCTGCTTTTAGCTGATGCCTATGAATTTTGGAGGGGCGAGATTCGAATTCCAAAAGCATTGTGTTACATTACTACTTTCACATTTTAATTTCGATCCTGAATGTTGCAATACTCATTTTCTTTTCGAGTTCGCCTCTTTCCCCACTGGGAAAGACTCCTCGTTAAAACCAGAAACAATCGCTGAACGAAGAAACAAAACGAAAGCCATTCGTCGAAGTATTGGTTAGGAATCCATCCCGCATTTTTATATCGGACTAAGAACACAAAAAATGGAAACGTGATCATGACGTACAGATGAATTTCTGTTGGGCAATATATTTGACGAATGCAATTCCCTTTGACCGTAGACTTCGTTAATTAAAAGGTTCTTTCATAAGTCGTCTTCTAATATTTCTCAGCTTCAAATGATGTCTTATACGTAAACATGAGGGATCCGCATATATTATGCCATCATTGATAGAGCTTAGAGGAGATTGTCTACTGACAATGACTCTTTGCTTACGTATAATTGGTTAGTTATTGATAATTGTTTAGATCTTTTCAGATAATTTTTTTTTTTTCGTTTTTTAACAACCGGATTGACCGAACCGGCTGGACTTCCCTGCATTAGCTAAGCCTAAATGCAGGGAAACGTCTGTTTAACGAATTCCTCTGCAACGAAAAATACCGCATTGCGTAATTTTGGTTCTAATAATGTACTTCTTTTTAATGCACTTTTGATATTAAAGAATATTCTCAGATATCGAAACCGTAAAGATCCGAACCTGTGCACTTTTATCTCCTTAATGCAAATTTCGAAACAAAAAAATGTATTGCCTGAAGGAAGAAAAGCTCGTGTCTTTGCCATTGTTACAGAAGAGGATTTTTTTTACAGTTAAATCTCGCTGGATTTGCTTTCAGAGGATCGTCATATACTGTTTAAAAATTTTCCCCATCATTCTCCCCCCCCCCTCCCTAAAAAAGCGGATTTTCGAGGGGGTAGGCCTTAACAAGTTATATTTCAAAATAAAGCTTGTGACGTCTTCAATGTCATGGGCTACCTTAAAAATAAATCCCCCCTCAAGCAGCTGCTGTCAGTTCATATGCCATAGTAGAAGATCTGAAAGGATGGCAGGATCTCGGCAGAAAAACGACACATACATCCATGCCTTGATCTGGGGCTCGAACCCAGGTCCCTTAGATCAATAGCCAAGCGCGCTAACCACTCGGCCACACTTACAAAAACCGGATTAATGTTTGAGTCATATATGAAAAATTTTAGCAGATAATTGTTTGTTTTTAGAGATAAATGAAAAAATCTTTTTAGGGTTAGATAGGAATTGATAAAATATTACGATTCACACTTTTTAAATCTTCCGAAAACTATAATTGTGCCCTCTAACGGTGAAAAAGATTGAAAATTTCAAACGAATATTGTAACGATGTATTAATGATAGAAATATGTAATTTTGGTGGTGGAATATGAACATCGTGAAGTTTTCATTGGAAACAATGAAAAGGATAATTAGAAAACTCTTTTTTTAATAGGATTGGTACTAATGAATGTAATTCGCATTTTTGAAATGGTTAGCAGTTTTAATATATCTTTACAGATCATTGAGATGATGAATCGGAGAGATTTTATCGAGTTTTACAAATAATATGAATAGAATAGAAATTTAAAAAATTGGTAGTTTTTAACAGAGATTCCACTGACAGCAATAATCTACCCACTTTTCTGAGAGAGGTGTGGAAAAGGCAACTTTTTAGATTTCAGAATTAAAAGGCGAATACTTTTATGTTCTATAATTACTAATGAAATACTATTTGCATTTTTCCCATCATCCGCTAGCTAAAACTTTTAAGGAATGAAAGAGTAGGTAAAGTAACTTCATCTCTTTGAAAACGAGATTCTCGTATGCCCCAGAGGCGATATGCGTCCTTCTAGTTTATTCGTAGCATTGCTTTTGAATTAGGTCTTCATCAGCATGTAGTTGTTCAGATGGTGTGCAAGTTTTGTATTTCATGTATGTTTTAATACGAAATTGCACAGAGAATTTGATGACTATTTTGTTACTCATAGAAATAAACTTTTTCACATGATATATGATAATGATGCTGTCGTTACAAGCAAAACTATATTTGGCAAAAAATTCCTTATTTATTATAAAACACTTCGCTAAACACGCAGGCCAGAGAGATTGGTTGTCAAGTGTGAGGCCTAGTTCTTAATTCATCCCCTGTCTTAATACCCTATCAATGAACCTATTAAATAATAATAGGGAAGACCAAGACCATTCCCCCTTGGACAGCTTCAATAACGAGAACTAAAGTGGGAAAAATAGTAAACCTGTACACCTATCTAATACATATAGACGATTGTGAGTGAACGCTGTGATGCAGAAAAGGAGAGCTCTGAAAATTTGCACTTAGGGAGTTAATCTGGGTCTTAGATCTCGAGAAAAATCTGAAAGTTTCTCGAGAAAATCCTAAAGAAAACAAAATCCTCCGAGGTGTGCTTCAAGGTCAAATGGAGTTCACATAGAGGTCAAGCCTTGATCTACGAGTGCTTGAAACGTAAATATTTGGGTTTGGGGGATGTTTCGGGTTGTAGATCTCTGAAACGTTACGAAATTTCGGATCCTGGTGTCCTTCAGAGTCAAAGGTAAAATTTAGATCTACCGGTGCTAGAGAGCTAAACGTTGTTTCCTGTGGGTACTGTAGCTCGTAGATTTTATAAATGTGAATTTTTTTATGTAAGGGGCCTTCGAGGTCAGATATATCTACCAGTGTTAGAGGGCATTTTGAGTCGTAGATCTCGGAAATTCCGATGCTGTGAGCTGAGTGATGTTCGTTAAACAGATCTGGAGAGCTAAAAATTGGTCAAATAGGGGGGGGGGGCGAAGTGACGCGCTAGAAATCACCAGTGCCTTGGGCACCTCTTGAGTTCTAGTATATATATAGAGTATATTTTACAAGAATATTTTCTTAAGTCACTAAAATGGAAGGAAAAAATCTTGCATTATTTAGCAAGAATAAAGAAATCGTACCAATTCAATGTAATCATCTATCCTTCCACATAAAATCATCATAATTTTTTCTCTGGGTTCGGTAATACAAGGATTTTTCGATGTTAATTCAAAGATCATGAAATCACTAACCACCGATATCTCAGAGGAAAAGCTGTCTGTCAGGTGCTCTGGTTCGGGAGCTTCTCGACATTTTCACCAACTGAAGAGTTAAATGAAAAACCCGAGTTTTGGTGGATGTGGAAACTGAACCCACATAACCTCCTAAAACCCTTACTGCAGAATGGCTACGGGCGATTAAGCATGACAGTGTAAGATGCTACAAGAGATCTTGGAGGAAGGCGACACCTCTCAGCAGAAAAAACCTCCATGCCTTTCACCGGGTCTCTTTCATCAGTCGCCGAGCTAATCCCTTTGCCAATGGGAAAGGAGAATTCTTGAAAAAGGATGAAGATAATTGATCCCCTTTCAAACAGAAAAATCCAATATTAAATTTTTATTTCCGAAGCCAAGTGTTCAGAATTGCATTCTCTTCATCAAATATCCGAATGGAATATGGTTCATTAATGTAAAGAATTAAAGGGAAGAAAATGAAACATTTCTTTTGAAATTTGGAATGATATTATAATGCACCTTCCTTTGTTTTTGAAATAGAAGAAATTTATTTTTTGAGTTGCATTCAGGACTGAATTAGTCTATTATGTAACACTAAAAGAATATATTAATGAAAAACATTTGTAAAAAAATTTATTTTTCAGTTTCCAAAAATATTTTTTAATCCAATTTAATTTTCTGATCTGATTTCAATCATTAATTTAAAAATTGAAACTTGGTTTTCCCATTATTTTAAATTGACAAAATGGGGATGGAAATGACGCAATTAATTGAACACCGCGGTTGAGGATTATCGATTAAATTTAGGGGGGGGGGGAAGAACTCCAGCACTGTGCAGT
The DNA here is from genome assembly GCA_038380435.1 of Ryuthela nishihirai. Classification (NCBI taxonomy): domain Eukaryota; kingdom Metazoa; phylum Arthropoda; class Arachnida; order Araneae; family Heptathelidae; genus Ryuthela; species Ryuthela nishihirai. Next base: position 62,160,985 of record JAWZYU010000019.1, on the reverse strand, counting down.
ATATATTTCTTGCAATAAAAGAAATGGTGGTAGAAACAGAATTTCAGGAGAAGAAATAAGCATTAGAAATCCTTTCACATATGGAGCTAAACATTGAAACATATTGTGTTGAGTTAATTTTTGGACAGTTTTTACTGAATACTAAAATTTCGAGAATTTATCCACCAACTTTCTGAACTTATTTGAGGGGAGAATAGTAACCTTTCTCTCCTCATCCATCACCACCGAAATTTATGCTAATATATTGCGAACAACTGAGCGTGCAGAGATAGCGTCATTGTTAGATGTGTTCTTCACAGTGGTACTCTTCTTCGCCCCCTTCCCTAAATTTAATCGACAATTTTCAACCGTGCCGATCAAATAATTTTATTTGTATTGAGAATGGAGTCATTTCCATTCCCATTTTGAGCGCTTATAATAATTGGAAACAAGTGTAAATTTAAAAAATGAAATTACTCTTCAAGCAGCCACTTGCCATAGTCATGCCAATACGCCGTAGAGAAGATCTGTGACGTAGACGAGATCTCAGCAAAAAATCAACACAAGAAAGCCTCCATACCTTATCTGGGACTCGAACCCGTGTCCCTTTAGCTTAATGGCAATGGAGAGACTGCACAGTTGGCATTTCGATCCCTTTCATAGATTTTATCAATCGCATGTCACGTAACTAGTGATAAGAATCAAAGCGTCAGTCTCATTTTCTCTGCATTCTTTTCTATCAACTGGGAAAATTTACCGAGAAAAGTTCTCGCCTCCCTTTTCGTAAAATTGGGGAGCACTCTTCCTGATTTTTAAATTGCTGAAGAACACAAATATTCCTATTTTTCGCGTTCGCTTCGGGCGGGGGTGGTCAGTCGGTAGCGTGCCATGAGTAGTCTAGTCGCAGTATACGAATCCCCCTTTGCACAGTGCTTTCCCCATGTCACCGCCCACTTTCGGTCACGTGACCCCGCCACCTTAATGCATAATAATTAATTAAAAATTAATCTTCCTTTAAAACCCCTTATTAAAAATTCCTCCCCTTTATTAAAAGCCCATGGCGCCATCTAGTGTATATGCTGAGTATTATTTTTAGAAAAAAAAATTGTTTTAATTTTTCCAATATTTGACTCCTCATTAAAAAACCCCTTATCAAAATTCCTCCCCGCTTTATGAAAAACCCGTGGCGCCATCTAGTGTATATGATGAGTACTTAGGAAAAAGCCCTCTATTTTAATCGAAAATTTCCCAATTTTTGACTCCCCCCATTAAAAAACCCTTATCAAAACTGCCCCCTGATTGACCCACCTGTATTTTAAGTCCCCTCTTTAAAGACCCCATGGTTCACTGATATTTTTAGCACCACCCCTCTTTAACAACCATGGTTGACACATCCCGTGGTAAATCAGTTTTCTGTATGCACATTTAATCTAATTGTTGTGCCATCCAACGTCCTTACTATTTTTAGTACATCTCCTGTATTTAAAAAAAAAAATTCCTTCCGATGCAGTGATTTGAACCCGGTACCTTGGTGTCAATAGCTGGACGTTATCGCATTCGACTATGTCTTATTTCCTAACACCTGAAAAAGATTTTTGGCAGCATCATCTAGTGTATACTTTAGCAAGATTTTAACTGAAATTATTCCCAATTTTTGACTCTCCCTTATAGAAAGTTCCACCCCCTTTATTAAACTACCCCGATCACAAACTCCCATGGTATCTAGGCTCATCTGAAATTTTCCAAGTCGACTAAACTCTTTTTGGTGGCAACGCTCATCCCCGTCTCAGAACGGTTGATGCAATCCTCAAAATAATTGCAAAACTAAACTTTCGGTGGCAACCCCTCGCTGAATGGCTGATGCAATCCTCTAAATAATTAAAAAACTAAACTTTCGGTGGCAACCCCTCACAGAATGGCTGAAATCCTCAAAAATAATTACAAGGTCCCATATTTTGCGAATTCGACCTTCACTAGAATAAGGACTATCCCACAGTAACTGTTTTAAAAGACTGTCCTGCAGAAAATGAAAAATTGGTATTGGGTAAAAAAAATTAATAAAGAAATTAATAAAAGGAAAACGGAGAAAAAATCTGATTTAAAAACAAATTATTCGTAATTATCAAAAATATTGAGGGGTAATATGGTCTGGTGATCTGAAAAGAATAAAAGACCCGTGTTCGGAACCCTCACCCCGGACCATGTTTTACTGACGGATGGTTTTAACAGAAATCCTGCGCTGTCGACCCCCCGTTGCTTCCGTATCAGGCGCGATGTCTTACATGAAAACCCACTGGCACTCTTGATCGTAGTTTTCGGACTCGAAATTTTCCAAGTCCAGAGACGGATGACAGCACCTCTGACTAAACCCATCCTCATTTCAATCTCCTTTCGTTTCAGGCCATCACAGGATATGGAAACAATGTTTTCTCTTATCAAAACATCCCATTTATGATAGGTCAGTTATTTGTTTACCCCGTCGGAAGAATTTCCCCTCGAGCCCCTAAACCTCCAAGAGTTGAGCTTCTCTTATTTAGTCTCCATCGGGTTAAAGGATGATGCCATCAGATATATGTGTTTCCACGTCAGGACTAGTTTTAGAAAGTGGTTTTACGTTAAATCTGCCATGTCTCAATTACTCTCTGTAAGTATATCCGTTACGTGACATGGTTTTATTCCTAATACTTATTACCGATGTAGCCTCAGTATATGATGCAAACTCTTTCCTAGGAAGTAACGCTACCAAGTAAGATAACAATTTCTTCCTCCGAAGAAAAATCAGCCAATTGTTTGGGAGTAAACAGTTTTTAAAAAACGTCTCTTCCTCCGTTTACCGGCGAACGTGTGATTCATCACGCTGATGAAATTTTTTTCGCGTTGCGGCGTCAGTTACACGCTTTCAAGGTCAGTTGTTTTCGTAGGGTAAAGAAACGCGGCAGAATGTTATAGAAAGTAAGCCATGCTAAAAGTAGAATTCATACATTTCCGCTTGCATAAAAAACTTTAGTTCCAACATGAGTTAAATGAGTAGGGAACATTAGTTTTAACAAATACACTAACCTACTATGCAGATCAAAAAACAATACCTTTACAAACTAAGAGCGTGAAAAATCCAAAGTCCAGCAATACCCTTCTAAATATAGGAAAATTCCATACACGCTCTCACTTCAACATCGCCTCTGTTTAAAATTTCTGAAAGCTGCTACTATCATTGTCACGTGATTCTAAAGAAATGCAGGGAGACGTGCGTGCAGCAACAGCCCACCCAGTGATAAAGGTCAGGGGGTCACTTACGCGCTGACCTATGGAAAGCTGATAACCGAAGCATGTCTAATTCCACGTGAGAACCGCTACGTGCTTTTATCTTCCTCGAGGATGCCCTAATGTGAAAGTTAAATAATGACATGACGAAATGCAGCATTTCAAAATAAGAAATTCTTCTGCCGTCTTAAGAGATACTCTTAAAAATAGATAAGAATCTATGAAATTCAAAGTTGCAAGGGAGAATGCTGTGTTCCATATTATTGGGAATGTAATTAATCTTTTTTGATCATACCGATTCCTTGCAGATGGCTATCCTTTAGATTAACTAGAATCTTATTTGGGAGCTTAAAATTGAGATTACACGTATTATGACCGGCACCTCGGAGAAGCACCATAGGGAAGAACACTATATCCATGCAATGAAACTCATTCGAACTCATTCGACATAAAAAACCTAGGCCAATATCACGACTTGTACACCGACGTAAATTACTGCATTTCATCATGTCATTATTTAACTTTCACATTAGGGCATCCTCGAGGAAGATAAAAGCACGTAGCGGTTCTCACGTGGAATTACATGCTTCGGTTATCAGCTTTTCATAGGTCAGCGCGTAAGTGACCCCCTGACCTTTATCACTGGGTGGGCATGTCTCCCTGCATTTCTTTAGAATCACGTGACAATGATAGTAGCAGCTTTCAGAAATTTTAAACAGAGGCGATGTTGAAGTGAGAGCGTGTATGGAATTTTCCTATATTTAGAAGGGTATTGCTGGACTTTGGATTTTTCACGCTCTTAGTTTGTAAAGGTATTGTTTTTTGATCTGCATAGTAGGTTAGTGTATTTGTTAAAACTAATGTTCCCTACTCATTTAACTCATGTTGGAACTAAAGTTTTTTATGCAAGCGGAAATGTATGAATTCTACTTTTAGCATGGCTTACTTTCTATAACATTCTGCCGCGTTTCTTTACCCTACGAAAACAACTGACCTTGAAAGCGTGTAACTGACGCCGCAACGCGAAAAAAATTTCATCAGCGTGATGAATCACACGTTCGCCGGTAAACGGAGGAAGAGACGTTTTTTAAAAACTGTTTACTCCCAAACAATTAGCTGATTTTTCTTCGGAGGAAGAAATTGTTATCTTACTTGGTAGCGTTACTTCCTAGGAAAGAGTTTGCATCATATACTGAGGCTACATCGGTAATAAGTATTAGGAATAAAACCATGTCACGTAACGGATATACTTACAGAGAGTAATTGAGACATGGCAGATTTAACGTAAAACCACTTTCTAAAACTAGTCCTGACGTGGAAACACATATATCTGATGGCATCATCCTTTAACCCGATGGAGACTAAATAAGAGAAGCTCAACTCTTGGAGGTTTAGGGGCTCGAGGGGAAATTCTTCCGACGGGGTAAACAAATAACTGACCTATCATAAATGGGATGTTTTGATAAGAGAAAACATTGTTTCCATATCCTGTGATGGCCTGAAACGAAAGGAGATTGAAATGAGGATGGGTTTAGTCAGAGGTGCTGTCATCCGTCTCTGGACTTGGAAAATTTCGAGTCCGAAAACTACGATCAAGAGTGCCAGTGGGTTTTCATGTAAGACATCGCGCCTGATACGGAAGCAACGGGGGGTCAACAGCGCAGGATTTCTGTTAAAACCATCCGTCAGTAAAACATGGTCCGGGGTGAGGGTTCCGAACACGGGTCTTTTATTCTTTTCAGGTCACCAGACCATATTACCCCTCAATATTTTTGATAATTACGAATAATTTGTTTTTAAATCAGATTTTTTCTCCGTTTTCCTTTTATTAATTTCTTTATTAATTTTTTTTACCCAATACCAATTTTTCATTTCCTGCAGGACAGTCTTTTAAGATGAGCGTAGATACCATGGGAGTTTGTGATCGGGGGAGTTTAATAAACGGGGTGAAACTTCCTATAAGGGAGAGTCAAAAATTGGGAATAATTTCGGTTAAAATCTTGCTAAAGTATACACTAGATGACGCTGCCAAAAATCTTTTTCAGGTGTTAGGAAATAAGACATAGTCGAATGCGATAACGTCCAGCTATTGACACCAAGGTATAAGTACCCCCTCAAGCAGCTGCTTGCAACAGAGGTCTGACAGGAGCCTGTCAGTTTATATGCCACAGTAGAAGATCTGAGAGGATGGCAGGACCTCAGCAGAAAAACAACACGACATCCATGCCTTACCCGGGGCTCGAAACCAGGTCCCTTAGATCAGTAGCCAAGCGCGCTAACCGCTCGACCACACTGGGTTCAAATCACTGCATCGGAAGGAATTTTTTTTTAAATACAGGAGATGTACTAAAAATAGTAAGGACGTTGGATGGCACAACAATTAGATTAAATGTGCATACAGAAAACTGATTTACCACGGGATGTGTCAACCATGGTTGTTAAAGAGGGGTGGTGCTAAAAATATCAGTGAACCATGGGGTCTTTAAAGAGGGGACTTAAAATACAGGTGGGTCAACCAGGGGGCAGTTCTGATAAGGGTTTTTTTTAATGAGGTGGGAGTCAAAAATTGGGAAATTTTCGATTAAAATAGATTGCTTTTTCCTAAGTAGTCATCATATACACTAGATGGCGCCACGTGTTTTAATAAATGGGGGAAGAATTTTTAATAAGGGGGATTAATTTTTAATTATGAATTATTAATAAGGGGCGTTGTCGCGTGGCTGGTGACGTCATGGGGGAAAGCACTGTGCAAAGGGGGATTAGTATACTGCGACTGGACTTATTGCCATGCCCATAATCTGCAGTTCCCAGGTTCGAGTCCCAGCTGGGCCAGCGTTGAGATTTATCTCCGCAAAATTCTCGTCCTATCCTCGGTCAGTGGGAAACACCGATGGACTTGGAAAGACCGCCGTCCGTCGGATGGGACGTTAAGTTGTGGCTCTGTGCGGGAGAGAGTCATACTCTGTGCACATTAAAGAACATGCCAGATGGCCTTGCCGGAAGGCTCCCATCTGTCTCCTAACAGCTCTCCAGTTGGTCTTCTCCACCAAACCTTCTGAGCTCTCGAGGTCCTTGCGATCTGGCAGTTTAGCCCATTGTGCGCAAAAAAGTGCCGCTCAGAGGTAAAAGCAACCCAAATCTCGCCCGGCCTTGACTGCGTTCGAATCATAGATCGAGATATCGATGTTCGTCTCAATTCAATAAATTCTGCATTTCCCACTTTTGAGTCACTTTTCTGAAAAAAAGTGTGGTGACACAGATTCCGTCTAATACTTTTATTAATAAAATTATTATAAAATTTCAGACTAACATCCAGTAGTTACGAAAAATGTGAAAATATCTAAACTATAATTTTCAACAGTGACGTTCCAGTCAAAAATTTTTTAAATAATTTACCCTTTAAAATCAAAGCTTCTGTACCCAATGTGAAATTTTTGGAAATATGATAGCAATCACTTTTTTTTTATAGTCGCAAAATAATTGTATTAACTGTAAATAGCAGACTCTGAAATTAAGTAAGATATTGTCAAATGAATGAACAAGGGCCTACATAGCAAAAACCGAAACGAAAATCTACCCATAGTGAACAGTTTGTCTTCGCTAAAATCACCTTAAGTGTTCACTCGCCCATCAGACGTCACAGCGAGGCCGTAACCTGGGCAACAGTGACGTACGGTTCGGTGTAATTATCGCGGGTGAGCGGCGAACAACTGTCGCCAGGACAAGTGCAGCGTTGTGAAGCTGACCTTTCGTTCTATTGGCAAGGGCACATCGACGAACCCATCAATCGAAAAGGGAGGGAAAAAACTTCTGTTGGGCGCTGCTTTCCTACTGAAAGAGGAAAGACTCTTCCAAGTCCATCTTTCCTTCCGAAAGACGGAATCTGTTTGCGCCTCTTGGAAGGGTTAAACTGATGCCTACTGTAAACATTGGTTTAGTTATCTTGGCAAAATGGATTTTTTTTTTGTGGAAAAGATAATTTCGAAATGATTAAATAACAAACCGAAAACTTCTGGGATTATTACAATAAAATTCTCACGCGCATATTCCCATTCTTCCGAAGTCCATTCTGCGAGTATGGAACAATTCTCAGGTTAAATCATTTATAAAAATGAACTGACATTTACATAGGAATGCATGAGAGGCAAGAAATTTGGGAATCGCTCTCCTACACAGTTGCCACCTAGTTACCTACAGGTCTAGTTCCAAATATCTCTCTTCCCATCCGACGTTAAGCCGTGGCCCCGTGTGCGGGAGAGCCATACCCTGTGCACGTTAAAGAACACGCTAGATGGCCTTGACCTACCATCTGTCTCCCAACAGCTGTTCCAGTGGGTCCCCTCCCCCAACCTTCTCTGAGCCTTCGGGGTCCATGTGACCTGGCCATTTAGCCCATGGTGTGCAAAAAAGTGCCTCTCAGAGGTAAAACAACCCAACACAACTCTCTTCCCATCCTCCAACTTGACTCCCAAAGATCAGTTTAGCACATTGATTCCAATTTACATTGATAAAATATTCTTACACTTCCCATTTTTGTTCGCAGCCCTCCTTATATAAAGGATAGCTATGAGTATCCTTATAAATGGCAATAAACGGCTTCACAGGCCCAAATTTTCGTTTTGATATTAAGTGATAGGGTCCTTATACCGAAAAACTGGAACGGTTAGGGATAGCGATAAAATAATATTGGATAGGTGGTACTCGCTGAGTGCCAATAGTAGCGAATTTCACAAATTATCGAGATTATTCGTAACAACGATTGATATTGAAATAAAGTCGGAGTTGTAGAGCATCATCGATTCAGTAACAAAAGATACAGCAAAATAATCAGATTCTCATTAACATCTAAAAACACTATTGAGGGCGTTTCACATTCAGTTAACCTTAAAATAAGTAACATATCTTACACCAGTAAATTCCTAAAATCATTTTTATGGTACCTAATTTACTATATATTTTCAGAATAATATTTTACTTAACATAGTCTTCAACAATTGCATCTAGTCCATGGGTCGGCAATCTTTTTTGGTCAAGAGCTAAAACAGTAAAAAAAAATGTAAATAAAAATAAATCCTTCTTTCAGATTTATTGGCATAGTTGTTTCGAATAACTTTCAACCGTTGATGTTAAGCATATGAGGATTTTGAGAAATTCAAAACCCATGAAAAATGCTAATGAGAAGCGCTCTGGCATGAATCTGGAGAGATGCGGGTTCGATTCCCGCCGTGTCGGCGATGAATTTGACCGCCGTAAACTATTTCTAATTACGCCCCCACTATTCCCCTCCACGCATTACATTGCGTCCACTGATAAAAAAGGGGGCGGATTTTAGCGGGGTTAGACTTTAACGAGTCATATCTCAAATTAAAGATTGACTCTCCAATGTGTCATAGGCTTCCTCAAACACGACACCAAAAGAGGTCAAAATGTGGTTGATGTTTATGTCATATATCAAATGAAAGTTTTTGAAGGTAGGGGTTTCTTTTAAGTCACAAAGAAAAATACATGTTTTTTTATTTATTTATATCTTGCTATATGGGCCCTAAAAAGTAGAAAATAAAACTAAAGCATATCGATGGTGGAATCAGAGTTCGTATTCACTTCAAAAGAAGATAGGGTGCCAGTAATCTGTGCCCTATCTTCCTTTGAAGTGAATACAAATTCGGTGACTGATTTGCACCATCGATATTTTCTACTTTTTAGGGCTCATATACGAAGATAGGTATTTTTATAATTTTTATTTTAGAATATCTTATATTCAACCAAATTTGAATACAATAAACAGTGTATGTTCATATCGTATATAAGTTTGAAATGAAAATATGCTGTTTTATAATCTGTTTAAACAGATGCATCTTTATTAAAATAGCATAAATTTTATTTTTTTCGGCTAAATAATGCAAACTAATCCATTTTTTTTAAGGTGGACAATTTTCTGACCGGCAAAGCACCCCTCAACTTGACGATGAGACTGGGTGACCACATGATGTTTATCCAATTGCAACTGTCCACAGTGGCAACATCTAACAGCAGTACAACAACCACTTCTAGTTCTTCTGCCTCGCAGTCATCTCCTCTTCCAACTCCTCCAACCACACCCACCTCTCCAACGTCTCCCCTGCGTTTCCCATTGTCGACTCTCCCGTCTTCCATACCTCCATCCCCACCACCGTCACCAAAGATGCCAGTCCCTCCTACAGAATCTCCTCCAAGTGTCTCGGATGACTACCGGCCATATCTCAACAGCCGAGCTCTAGCCGAAGCCAGCCGGAACCTCACACATACGCTACGACAGCTGTCGTCTGCAGCACTCAGCAAAAAAATGAATGAGAGCTGTGATGTAAGTGCAAATAATCTGAGTCTTTTGCTCTAATTGATATTACTTCATTAAAATTATTAGTTTTTCTTTCATAAAAGATTTTTCTTTAAGCCAAGAGTAGGGAAGTATTTATAAATAGAAAACGTTTTAGAAAGTAAATAGTTTTATTCCACAATATGATGGATACAGATTACTTGAATTTCAAGAAAAGAAAAAAATTAAGGAAATCGTGTATCATGGATAGTACTGGATTAACGTGTTGGCCACTTAGGTCCTAGCAATATGGAGTTGGGGAACCCTGCTCACCTCCCACAGATTAAATTTAATCATTTTTTGGAGTATGAAGATGCCCATATATTACTCGGGTCTGACCTTCTGCTGCCGCCTCCAAACTTAAAATTAGTCAAGCAGTGATTTTGTTGCCAATTTTGAATTATTAAACAAAAGTATGTTGATCCTATTTAAGTAATATATACTGAAGAGCCAAAACATTATGACCAAAGTGTCTATGCAAATCGAAGCAACTTCAGGTATATGACTGCTCATGAAATGGTATAAATAACACCAGATACTGAACTCTGTTAATCAGTGTTATTCTTGTTCTTCAGATGGGAAAGGCAGCAGACTTAAGTGAGTTTGACAAAGGCCAAATTGTAATGGCCAGACGACTGGGTCAGAGCATTTCCAAGATGGAAAGGCTTGTGGAATGCTTAATGTCAACTGTGGTTAATAACTTCAAAAAGTGGTCCGATGAGGGGGAAAACCACCTGCAAGGTGTGGGCCAGCTACGGGGCTCATCAATGATAGAGGTGAGCAAAGTCTATCCCATATGGTACAAATTGGGCCAGATTTTAAAAAGATAAATATAAATGGTACAAGCCAATAGAAAGGATACTGTATTGCAACTCGCCCGTAATTTGAATGCTGGTGACGGGAATAATGTGTCAACACACAGTACATCGAACTCTGCTGAACATGGGCTGCATAGCCACAGGGCACTCTGAGTGCCCATGTTAACCTCAGTTCACCGTTGAAAGCACCTACAATGGGCACACAAGCATCAAAACTGGACCTTGAATGATTGGAAGAAGATTGTCTAGTCCGACGAATCCTGTTTCTGTTGCACCATATGGACAGCTGGGCAATGTGCGTCACATTTACTTGGGAAAGTGTGACCAGGATGCACCATGGGATGAAAACAAGCTGGTGGATGAAGTGTAATGCTTTTGGCATTGTTCTGCCTGGAAACCCTGGGTCCAGTCATTCATGTGCAGGAAACTAGGACATCTACCACCTACCTAAACATCATTGCAGACCAGGTACATCCTTTCATGGCAATGGTATACCCCTCTAGTAGTGCTGCCTTTCAGCAGGATAATGTGCCATGGCACACTGCTCAGATTGTTCGAGAATGGTTCGTGGAACATGAGGAGGACTTACAGATATTGCCCTGGCCTCCAAATTTCCCAGACATCAATTCAGCATCTGTGATTTGTGTTGGAACAGCATATCCAGGATATTGATCTTCCGAGGCCCTAAGCTAAGGCATATTTAAGAGCCCCTAAGTTATTCAAATTTAAGAAGCCCCAAAAATTCGAAAGTCTAAATATATAAGTATTTTATTCGGATTGAGGGGGAAATTGAAAAATAAACACGAAATTGATGTGGTGAAAAAATTATTCTAGCATTGGTAAGCAAAGGTGAACAGTGTTGCACAATAGATTAAATATTAAAAGATTTTTCACAGCGCAGTAAAACATGAAATGCATTTCTTTGAGGCCCCTCATGCTGTAGCTTAGTTAGCTTCTCTGTAAGTCCGGCCCTGAGCACATCCGATCTGCAGCAACTCAACCACATAATTTACAAGAGTTAAAGGATCTGCTGGTAATGTGTTGGCACCAGATACCATAAGACACTTTTAGAAATCTTGTATCGTCCATGCCTCGCCGGGTAAGAGCTGTTTCGGTGGCACGTGGAGGAACAACGTCATATAAGGCAGGTGGTCATAATGTTTTGGCTCTTCGGCTTATATCATCAAAAGTTAACAATAGCATTTAATAAATCCAACAAAATTTTTATATAAATAACTGTTTTTGGCGAATGAATTAGCAAATCAAAAAAAAAATTTTTTTATCTCAAGAATGGCAGAGTTTGTGAAAAATACTTGAGTAAAATACTTTAAAAAACCAAAAATTCATAAGCATTGTATATAGCTAGAGCAAAATAAAAGATACTAGCAGATTTACCCAAGGGTTGCTCGGGTCTGAAACTCATTACGAACCTCCAGGAAAAATTTTCTCCCCCTCTTCTAGGGGAGGAAAGAAATGGACATGTTTCGAGGTATTGTATCATCCTCCCCATGTCAGAAGTTTCTAAGCCAAAAAATGATATTGGTTTACGTAGAGGAGTAACGTAGGGGTGGCTCAGTCGGTAGCTTGCCAGGCTCATAATCTGCAGTTCCCAGGTTCGAATCACACATGTGCCAGTGTTGAGATTAATCTCTGCAAAACTCCCCGCCCTTGGTCAGTAGGGGACATGGAGAGGCTAGGAAAGGCAGCCATGGCCCCGTGTGCTGGAGAGCCTTATCCTATGCATGTTAAAGAATATGCTGGATGGCCTTGACAGGAGGCTACCACCCGTCTCCTAACAGCTGTACATATACCCATGGGTCCCCTCCCTCAACCTTCTCTGAACCTTTGAATCCTAGTGACCTGGCCATTTAGCCCATAGTGTGCAAAAAAAGTGCCGCTCAAAGGTAAAAACAACCAACACAACCCAGCTAAAAAACAGTATTTCCTCACTCCAGTTAAGTTAATTATTTTAATGCCTGATATAGATGCTTAGTTTTCAAAGCCATCATTTCAACAAACAATATCGGTCCCACTCATGCTTAATCAGAACTTCAATTTCCACAGAAACGCTCGTGCATATTAATCAACAAACTGAACAATGGCATTATCACACGAAAGCAGAAATTAACTGTGCATTCCTTTTTCCGAAATTATGGTGACAACAGTTAGTCAAACAACTTTTGGGCCAGTATGGTATGGAAAATATTAAGTCTATGGAGATTTTGAGAAACTGAAACCAGTCCACAGTGGTTTGCACATAGCCTATTCCAGCAGGCCTGGACAAACTATGGCCTGCGCGCTATTGATTGATGACAAATTTTATAAGAGAAAAAGAGCATACAGAGGGCAAAAAGTCCAATTTCTTGGAAGTAAATTCTTATCAAAGTAATTAATTTTAATAAAATTATATTTGTTTCACTTTATTTCTTTTATTTGCCCTTCCATTTCAGTTTTCAATGCAACCCGCTGTTTTAGTTTTCTTAGTGGCCCTTCAACTAAATAGCTTGCCCAAGCTTGGCTTATACTCTACCCTTTGTGAAGGTAAATTTCATGCAGTTTGGTGCCTCTACATTACATGTTGTCCTTTTTAAAAATAATTTGTGAATCTTTATAAGGAATTCTTAAACTTTATGAAATTGATTAATATTAAAGATGAGAAGAGAATTTAAAAAATTGAAGTGTCTGACCGTAGATGGCAGCACTACCTGTTGAGAAAGTTTTACTGGATCAAATTATATTTTACAATTTAATGAAATATTGCTGGATAAAGGTCAAATACATGTAAACTAATTAACAAAAATGAATAATTTTTAATGAACATTGTGAGAATAAGCAAAATCCAGTTGAACAAATATCCAGAATTCACAATTAATCAAACTTTGTTTTATAAATCTTAATAAGCACCATAAACAATATTAATCGAATTCAGGGTCTCCTTAAGCCTTAACTAGGCCTCTAGGCAAAAGTAAAATATGCCCCCCCCCCTCGTAATAAAAATGGGCCCCAAAAATTGCAGGACCCCCAGCACTTGCCTAAACCAAAAGATGGCCCTGATCAAATTTATAATACTCAATAATACAATACAAACTTCGCACTATATAATTATACTAAGTGCTCAATTTATCCAACTGAAATATGTAATTGAACTTAGTATAATTAAGTGTCATACAAAAAATAAAAAAAATCATTGACTTAAGAAGCTATTCACTTACTAATTACGAGAACTAAAAACTTGAAAATCAGCATTAATAAATAACTGGATCAAAGTGTGATAGGTAGTACAATTTCTTTAGCAAATGAACAACAGCAATATTACATCTGCTGTCTCGTGCATTCTCGTCAGTAATCACATGAAATATCCATTTATATACTGACATTGAATATGATGAACAGCATTATGTGCCAATATCAGAGGTAATGACTTGCAGATGCTGCTGCCAAATCGGCTGCCCTGTCTGTGACTTCACTGTCAGTTCCATACCCGAACTTCCGATAATGATTTCTATCAAGCTTCGGGTACAGTGGCAAAGATCTTGGTCAGAATAAATATATAATAAACTTTTTCAGATCAAATCATGGCAGTCCTCTTTTCACAGAAAATTGTGCTCATATAAGTTGGATAATGAATGTATAAGATTTGTAATACCATTTTAACTAGCTTTTAAATGTAAAAGTTGAATCTATTTTATATCTTCATTTACTGCCCTAGCCATGCACATATTCAGGGGTGGTGCTAAAGCACTCCCCTTAAATTTTTAAAACCTCGAATTTGAAAAAATGGTAATTCCTCACAGTTGCAGTTCAAGAGTTTGAGGAAAACAGTGTTAACTGAAACTGATTAAAAAGATACTAAAGTAGCTGCAGTTTGTCACAGTGTGGCTTACTTCTTTTAAATCTGTAACAAAAAATAAAATGAAATAAAACACTAATTAGCAAGTGATGAATTCAGCAGCGAATTTGTAAGTTTTCTGAGCTGCAAGCATAGTTGTTTTCATCAAGGCAAAGTCTTTTAAATATCATATATGGTTAAAGGAAGAGAAAAAGTTTATTTTACATTAACAGCTTTGAATGCATATGTACAAAACAAAGGTCTAACATAAATGTTGACCACATCATAGGTGGGTGCAAGCATGGGTGGGTCATAGGAGGGAGGCCCAAAGGCTAACAGGAGCCATAACCATTGTATAGTTCCCCTTTTTTGAGTTGCTCACTGACTCCTTAAAATGTTTCTGGGACCTCCCCTGGTGCCAAGATATTTTTCAAGGCCATTAAAACAATTTTTAGGTTTAGCACCTCCCTCAAAAAAAAAAGAAAAAAATCCTGGATACATGCCTGGCCCTTAGCGTCTTACATTTAGATACCTTTCATAAGATCAATTATTTTTGCCATCTTTACTTGAATTTTTACCTTTCACTGGATATTTCAATCATATTCAATGTTTTACCTTTTCAAAATTTCAATTTGTTGCTTTTGTTTTTACAAGGTCTTCTGCACCATTGTTTTCTATATGATTTTTATCTTGCTGTTTTTGACTTATTTATTTCAGTTATTGATACTTGCCCTCCACAAGTCCTATGCACTAGTGATTCATCCTATAAATTATATATTTGTTGGTTCTTATTTCTCTTTACACTCTTTGGGTAGTTGCACAGAGTTCTATATATGTATGTTAGAGATAAATCTAACAAACTGTATCATGGTTCACAACAGAGCAAAGCAAGATGAGTAGAAATGACGAGTCTAGTATAAATTTTAAACATAGTGAAAAACTATTTCTTACAGTGATTGTAAAACATGATTAAATCAAATTTAGGTGTAAAATGCACTAATTGTTTTAACAGGAATTAATGTCTAAATTTCTTCAAGTGAGTTTATTTAATTTCGTGTTTTAAGTCCAAATAATGTATAGTTCATGATTAGGATTATCTACTGGTAGCAAGGTTGCTTACAGTTTCATTTATGTGTCACAAATAATCATAAGCCATATTAATGATTATAGATTTCCTATTAACTGGCCATTATTAGAGCAATGGTTAGTAAACATTAAACATGTGGAGAAAGGCAAAAATAAGTTGTGGAAAATAAGTATTGAACATTGACTATTGAATATAGTAATACATAGTAACTGAACAAGAAAAAAAGGGGCGTTTCAGGTTTGTTGCTATCAGGGCTGGATCAGGTGGGGGTGATACTCTCTTGAGAATGCTGGTAAAGATAATATAACTATTTACCATAAGAATGTAAATAGAGTATTTCCACAAGAGTGTGAATTCGCATCTGGACAAATTTAGATAAATTGTATTATTTATTCATTTAAATTATTGGCAACAGTAGCAGAGTAATAAAATGATAAAATATTTTAAAGTTCAAAAATTAACACATCTGTAAAACTCAACCATATGAAATCATTTTATTGGAGAATTTATGTTATCCAGATTTAGCAACCATAATTTAAGTAGTCCCTTGTCAAACTGTTATCCCAAAATGTTGTGACAGATCCTGTGGAATAGCATTAAAAAATCTGCTAGCCAGTTATATATATAATATTGCTGAACAAAAGTCCTGTAATCCCTAATATCATTCAGTATCAATTGATTTGAAAGTCTAGTATTTATTTTAAATTCCCTAATAATATGACTATCCTATGTTTTTTTAATAATGTGATGATTGAAAAATGTTAAATCTTCTTACACCTAAAATTTGCAAATATTTATAAACATAACTGAAGCTATCATATTTTTTTAATTTTTGTCATCGATTTAAGTACATGATTCTGAGCATATTGTAAGGGTTTTATATATGATGTGCAAGCTCCTCCCCAGGACAATAAACCGTATATTAAATAAGATTTAACCCAGCCAAAGTACATAATTTCCAAAACCAACAACAGATCAACAAAATTTCTAATGTAATAAATTTTTTTAGGACTTCATTAATATGAAATCTCCACTCTATGATCTTTTTTCCTATCGATCACCATATCCAAGTATTTATAATTTTCTGTACTTGTAATGACAGGACAACCACATTTTGAGTACATAATTCAGTGTGATCAGTAATTTTATCTTTAAAATAATCAGTTTTCCCTTAATCTAAAATTAATGTATTTGGTTTTCTGCCATTTAAAAACAACTGATTTGACCTAACCATTTTCTAATAACTAACATGTCTCAGGTATATTTTGCAAATGATTAACAATCATTACCTTTCAAAGAAAACAGCAGAGTCATCAGTAAATACAACCAACATGCCAGAGCTTTAAAATAACAAAAATCAATAAATATTAAAAAATATATATATCCCAGAACTGAACCCTACATACACCATAATTAATGTTAATTGCAGTACTAACAACATTATCAATTCTGACACATTGTTTCCTGTCAGTTATATAACTTCTCAACCACTTCAACATATCTCTAAACTTCATATAGCTCCGATTTTTTTCAGCATAATTTTATGTGGAACTGAATCAAATGCCTTTTCAATGTGGCAAAAAATTATATATGGATTTTTCATCCATTTCTCAAGAAATTTTTTTAAGTTCTCTAAAACAAAGGGGAGAATGTTATACTGTAATGGAAATCCAGTCCCCCCCCCCCCAATTTTTTTTCCTAGATCTGGGCTTGGTTGCTATTGTCACCATTTTTTCTGATAATATAGGTATTTAATTTGATATTCTGTTATTAATATTTCTCAACCATTTCAGGGTCGTTGCTGCAAATCACGAAGACAAGGTGGTGCAGTTATAGAAAGCATGTATCATCATGGCCGGGGAGTTTATTCTGGAACATTTTCTGGTAGGCTTTGTTTTTAAATTGCTTTTTAGGGTTTTTTTAAATTATGCAATTGATACTTGATTAACATTATTCATTTGTACTTGAACAAGATATTAACAAAACATTAAACAAAGTGTAATTTGCCATAGGAAAAGTGTTGTAAGTTAAAATTTGAAAAACTAATATGCATTCTACAGCTATTAATAAAAAAAAAATGCATAAAAAGTTAACATTTGTATTAGGAGTAACCTTCAGATCTTCACAGAACTTACAAAGCTATTGAGTTTTTTCATTAGGGTCAAGAAGAACTTCAGGATTTGTATTCGCATTTAAAAAATTTATCAAGGAATTGTTGGATGGTTTGGAACAGCTCTCATCCAAGTTTTTTGCAAGGGTAATTCCAACACAGTTTATATTGCATTAAAAATTCAAGTCCATACCTAAAATAAAACCAGAAATGAAGTCTAAAACCACTTTTATATTTTTTTATACCGACATCAACTGGGAGAGCTGTTGATGTTTTTAATGGATTAAGTGCCAAAAAACAGTGTCAAAAAGATGTAATTTAAAATGTTATATTCTTAACTATAATGAAATGGTAATTAAAACTGATTTAAAGCATTATTATTCACATCATTGGAATAATTTCAATCCCTTGGGAATCTTTTTGCTCCAACTCAAGTATAGAATAGGTATTCTTGCTAGTGAAAGCACAAATAACAATGTAGCATGAATAACTCGCTCTTGAAAACTTTTCGCAGTGAGCTGTGGACAACACTTATTGTCATGTGTAATGGAAATGCCCATTGAGTCCACACATCCCTTGGTTTATGAACATTCATTTTATGAATTTTCTCAATGATGAAAAAACAAATTTATACCTATTTTTCAGTATACAAAGAAATTTTTTGCAATAACAAGAATGTGCATAACACATATATTTTTGATCAGCACAAGATTTTTTCAGTACAAGAAAAGTTTTAATGTCTGTAATGCAGTCAACCTAAAATTCACGTGGTGTTTCAGAAATGAAATTATTTTATTATCTCCAATGGAGTTTACAAAATGAAACTATAATCCTATATTATTTTGAAATGTCATGTGACAATGAGTTTCCAAATCAAACTTCTTGAGTGCTGCTCTACAGGAATGGTGATTACTATTAACATAGCAGCCTAAGAGAGCTGACACTCAGTACCTACCCACCTATAGTCCAACACTGACTCTTCCACCATTCACCCTCCCACCCACAGAAAATGCTGATTTCTTTGAAAAGTTCTACAAGCTTGCCTTTTTATTTTATTTTTTATAATTTTATTTTTTCAAACTGGTCCCAAACCACCAACTTGGATGTCTACTGTAAGCAGTTGGACCACTTAAGTTTAACACTAAAGGCCAAAAAGTTGTTAGATACCTAACTGGACCAAACAACTGTATCATTAGGTACAGTTAGGAAAACTCCTATTGTAGATACTACTGTATGATAACTAGTGTAAACTACTGTAGTATTGTTGTTTTAATGTTATATGGGGTTGATGCAAAGGTAATGGGAAAACATGAGACATGCAAGAATAATTATTCCCATGATTAACCAATGTGTTCTTTAATCAAGAATATAATTACCATTAGTAGAAACGACCATGTTCCAGTGATCTATAAATTTATAGTGCCATTCCTGTGGAAACTCTTGTCCTTCTTGGCAATGAAGTCTCCAATGCCCTCTTTTACCTCATCATTTCGAACTTCCTATGGGAAATGAAATTGTCCAGGAATTGGAACAAATGAAAATCTGAGGGTGAATATTAGGATGTCATTATTTCCCAGCCCAATTGCTGAAGTTTCTGCTATGCTTATATTGCAACAGGGGTCTTGCTTTGTCCTGGTGGAACACACCTTTTTTGTTTACCAATGCTGGGCATTTTGGCCTTCAGTGCTGAACTTAAGTGGTCCATCTGCTCACAATACACATCCAAGTTGATTATGTGGGACCAGTTTAAAATCTCGTAATGGATGCTCCCCTACAATCCCACCAACAACAGAACATCATTTTATGAGAATGCAGTTCCAGTTTTGCCATAGCTTTGGGCGATTCTACTTGACATCATATTTTATGGACAACATTATAAATGATCCACTTTTCATTTGTAATAATTGTCAAAAAAACCATTGGCTTTTTGCTGAGCAAGCAATGAAGCTCATGTAATGAGTTACTATTTGCATTTTCTGAATTGCATGCAGTGTAGCAAGCCACCATGTTTTGCTTTGACAACTGATGTGGGATCCAGGTATTCAGTTTTGACACATAACCCAGCTTTTGCACATGTTGAATGACAGAGAACTGATTGGTGTTCAGTAGCTATGACATTACCTGGATGTGCAATGTGGATTTTTGTTCAACAGTGCCTTTAAATGGTCATCATTCAATTCCCCAGCAACTTTGAGGTTTGTTTCCTAGCTGAAAGTCACCTGACTGGAACTGATCATAGCACTGGTAACAGATGCTTTTAGAGATGACTTTGTTCCCATAAGCTTTGCACAGTTTACACAAACATTCTTGGATACTGACACCAATTCTGAATTCATGTAGTATGATGGAATGAATACATTACATCTTGTGTTGCCATTGTGAAATACCTGTTGCCACTTGTACAGACTAATTGTAAGTACAGAACATCATTAGATACTGGTGCTACAGGTGCTTTCTTTTACATTCTTTATAAGGCAACTGCACAATTCCTGACAATGGCAAATATGTGGTTCATGTTTTTCCCCATTGCTTTTGCATCAATCCTTGGGTTTAAATGATTGAATTTCTGAAGTCCAAGAACCAGTCATAATTTTTACTTTGAATTTAATGAGAAATAGTTGTTTGATTTACTAATTTTCATATTACGAACAGTTTTAGAGGAACAAATTACGTTTGTAAATTGAGGGAGGGTATACTTTGTTTTTGATGCCATGCCAAACAATGTTAACATGAAGTTGAGATTGTGTCTGAATAATGATAATATTTAGAAAAAATATTAAAAATTAGAAGAATATGGAAAGCCAGTTTTGAAATAGAATGAAGTTTGTAATTTTTCAATTTTTCCACCCTCTAATAGTGGAAATTCAAACTAATGAAAGATTCGGAAAATGCAGATAGTAATATTTCAGCAATACTGATTAATCCCAAAATGAATTAAAAGAATTTTATCTCTTAAAACAAAAAATTGCATTCACTTTTCTCCTTGGTGAGAGGTAAATCATTGCAGTCAGTACAACCCCTTGATCACTACACTCTACCACCAAAATTTATAGCATAATAGATCATTTGCTGATCTATCCAATTCTATAGAAGCCATGAGCAACAGGAATCAAGCAGGCTATGTAATTTTCTGAATCCTAGAAATATGTCTAGCCTGAGTTGCAGTTGCTGTATTAGGCCACTGCAGATCAATTTCAAATAGGTTCTGTTTGACATTGCCAACTGCATTCTAAGACTCCACTTTTTCCTAGGCACACTGTTCATAACTTTATTCTCATAATCTGTAGTTATGCATACAGACCTGCACAATATGCTGCTAGAAATGGTTGCCGACTCTTTCACTTAACATCGTCACAAGCTTATAGCCATCAGTAAAGGAGATCTGTGATCAGAACACCTACCATGTTATCAGGATAGATTCATATCCCACCTTGTTCAAGACAATTTTTTCTGAATAGTATCTCAGTATTTATTTGAATAGGATGGATTCTCTCATAGAAACAGTATGATATTTATAGTAATCTAAATAGAAATAGTTTTCATTTATTAACATTGTTTATATTGATTTCTCTTTATTCAGGAACTTTAAGTCCATCTCTCCAAGACAAGGATGGTCGCCCACGTAGAGACATTAGCACCATCATCCACATCTTAAATGATCTTCTTGGGGCTTCATCTCATTGCCGTCCATCAGCACAATGCCACTGCTCAGCTAATATCATTCCAGAATCCACAACCAATGAAGCTGTTAGGTCGTTGGAAGTAAAAGTTGATGGTATTTAATTATTTTAATTTCAATCTTTTTGTAATGCTATTGTAGAAATTTACATTATTAGTGCAACTGAAATAGTAACCTGTAATCAGTTATGCCAAATACTTTTCACTGAAAGCAGTGGCATAGCAAAGTATTGGGGCAGTTGCTAAAAGTGTCAATATCAAAAGTGCTGAACATTATTGAGGAAAGAAAAATGTTTGTGTCTTAATTGGCATGATATTACAATTGTGAATATTCCTTTCCCAACCCCCTAGCACCATCTGTTGTACTGGTGTGGTATGCAGCACTCATGGATGCCATCAAATCTTAGTTTTATACCAGACATGAGTCTAAATTAATGCCCCCACATCTTTTTTCAGAATTCTAGTCTGGGTCATAGATGCAAAAAAAAATTATTAAACTTATTTATATTTTTTCAAGAAATTGTTAAACATCTGTAAAAAAAAGTAGGGGAAAAATATTATACTGCATTCGAAATCTGATCTCTTGTCCCCCCACACTATTCTGGCTTGTGTTTCTTGTCCCCCCCTCCCCTGGTTTCTTTATTTTATTTTGTTTCTAGATCAAAGCCTGGTCTCAACCATAATTAGTTCACATTTGACAATTGACTGGATTGAGCCAGTGACAAACCCAAGATGTATGTGCATATATGTGAGGGGAGTTATAATGCCTCCTCCTCCTCCTCCTTAAGGGCTTGAATAAGGTACGAATTCCCTGAAAACAGTCGCAAGTATATCCCCCCCCCTCCCCCCCAATCCTCCTTACCCATTGTAAGCTTCCAGATATGCATCTGGACTGATAAGATGATTCAGTAAAGTGTACTGTCGCAGTGTATTGGTTTATTAAAGATCATCCAGAGATAGGAGGGGAGGGTATGATGCCCCCTTGTCCCCACCCCTAGATTCCTCTCTGGAAGGGGCATCAAGTTGTGGTCTTGTATGCAAGAAAGAAAATTCTTGAGCACACTGAAGAACAGGCTTGGATGGTCTTGACAGACTTCATCTGTCTCCTAATAGCTATCTGGTTTAGTCTGATCCACTAGGATCCTTGTAACCTGGCCATTACACTGAGCGCAAGAAAAGTGCTGCTCAAAGATAAAACAACTGAATGTCATATATTTCGAAAACTATTGTAAACATAAAGTGACCTGATTTAAAGAAAAAGATCTGGGGACTTGAAAATTCTACTAGAAGGATGGTTTTGGTTATAAAATTCTAGCCTCAATTTTTCAGACACTTGCATTGCTGACTGAAATGTTTTATAACAGGCTGTCACTGCTATTCGGTTATTAAAAAAACTGTTCATGCTGTACAGTAAAAACGAATTCTAAGGACATTAATTTGTCAGGGACAGAGTTTATCACCCAGGAAGTGTCCCTGGAAAATGAGGGTTCTGGTCACCCTATAAGAATGCCATTTTATCAGCAAATCTTTTCTATTTTAATGTAAAAAAATTAAAAATGCATTCCCACTTATGCATTCATGTAGAGTATTTCACTAAAAAAGAGGAATTTCCAATGAAAGTACTTCTATGTGCATTTTAATAGCATAGAAAAGTGTAAAAATTCTACCCATCATGAGCTCCTCAGTCCCATGAGCCAGGACACACTATATCCCTTGCACTTCATTTGTATATATACACAGCTGATTGTGACTGAGTAAGGTGACCAGATTTTCAAAAAGAAAAAGTGACCTTTGTGTTTATCCTTATAAAAATTGGGATGCTCAAAGGTCAAAGAAACTGCCCAGGAGTGAAATGCATGAGCTCCTAGCCACTCAACCACAGGAAACAAATTATTGTATTAGTTATCAAAAAATAATGTACCATTTTCATCTAATTTTTTTTTCTTCAAAAGCTTTACCAGTTTTATACTCTCAAACCAAAAGTAAATGGAAAACAGAACAAATGACATCCCATTAAGTAATTTTATGGGACAATTCATTCATCTGGTCACTCTTGCCTAGAGATAATCATTCTCATAGATCTGGGAGAAAATCATAAATTTGATATTCACCATGCCCTTTCAGGACAAATAGAGGTAAAACCTTGATATACAAAGGCAAGAGAGAAATATGAAATTGGTGCTAGGAGTATTTCAAGTTGTATATCTCTGAAAGTTACAAAATTTAGGATCCGGCTGGCCTTTGAGGTCAAAAGTCAAATTTTGATCTGTCAGTGATAGAGAATTCAAAAATGATGCCTTGGGATATTTCCAGTCATATATATCTCGTAAACAGTACAAAATTTAGTATGTGATGTGACCTTCAAAGTCGGATTTCTGTCAGACTGGTATCTATACATGCTAGAAACATGAAAATTGATGTCTTGGTATGCTTTGGGTCCTACATCTCAAACGTATACAGCTCTTAATCCACAGGGTTCATCTAGGTCAGAGGTCAAATTTTAAACATGTGCTAAGAGCCGAAAATTGTTGCATACTGGTATACCCATTCCTACATCTTAGAAACTTTATGAAACTTGTACTCTGACCTAAGGATTTGAAAAATAAAAATTTGATTTGAAAAAATAGAGTTCAAGGTCACATTTCTATCTAGGTGTATTAGAAAGGTGAGAGTTATTGCTCATGGTCATCAGCAGTGGGGTGCCCCCCCACACACCACATAATTAATAAAAAAAAATTAAATTTATAATGAGTAATATAAAAAAAAAAATCTGTTACCAAAATGTAAATCCTGTTTTTTGTTTTTCAAAACATGACATTTACTAGTATTTTTTATCCCATTTTTAAACTAAGCAAGGTGATGTTTTCACTTTGTCATATTTGTGCACATCAAACTTTTTAATTTTTTGAGATAAATAAAAAAATTTGGGGGTTGGATTTCATTTTCAGGAATTCGTTTTTACACTAAAACTGGGGGCAGGGGGGGAAGCTATAATTGTACCCTCTAATGATGAAAAAAGTTGAAAATTTAAAACTACTTTAATGAATATTACAAACGATGTATTTATGCTAGAAATTCAAAATTTTGTTTGAATGTGATCGTCATGAAGTTTGCATTGGCAACAATGAGTTGGCCCCTTATCCCTAGGATGGGTGGGTAAATGAAACTATTCTTGCTTTAGGAGATAATTGGAAATTTCTTTTTTAGTTTGATTGGTAGTAACGAAATATTATAATTTTGATTTTTTCAAATCCTTAGGTAGTTTTTATTTATATCTTTAATGATCACTAAATATGGAAAAGATTAATCTTTTAACTAATATTGCAAGTGATATGTTTATGGTAGAAATTTAAAATTTCGATGGTAGGGCATCAAGAGATATTCCATTGACAGCAGCAACTGCCCCTCCTTTCTAAGAAGGGGGGAAGCAACTTTTTCATTTTCAGAAATAAAAGAGAAATACTCTTTATGTTTGTATAAGTACTGATAAAATATTGCTATTTGAATATTTTAAATCAACCGTTATTTGTATAAAATTCTTAAGGATTGAAAAAGTAGGTCAACAAAAAAATGCATTCTTCTAGTTATTTATCATTATTATAAATTTCATGCATGATATATGCATAATTGTTGTATTTGCAACTATTCATTAAATGAATGGCCAACCTAAATATTTCTATTTGAAAAAAATTAATTTGCGTTTTTGCTCTTCTCCTTTCCCCTGAAAAAATTTTACCCATCCCTGAAGCATTGCTCCCACACACAGAAAATGTTTTTGATGTCCATATTAGTGCAAAAGATGTATTTCAGCTCCTAGATCTCAGAAATATTTAGGAACGTTTGCAACTCTAGCAATACACCTGTTTCTTGTATTAAAATGTGGTGACTCTGAATGTCGCATAGAAGACGACTTGTTATTCTATGTGATATTCACAGTTTAACTTGAAAGTCCAATAAGTGATTATTTCTACATTTTAACAGAGCAAAACATATGCTTTATTGAAATGCAGACTCTTGTAAAACAGAGTATAGTATTCAAATAATAAATTTCTTCAACCATAGGTGATGATCAGAAGCAAGATGAGAATAAGACCCTCAGAGAAAAAGTAGAGCAAATCCAATCCATGTTAGAGGAACGTCGATTAAGACGTAAAGCTCGACGGGAAATTCGCTCTTCTCCATATCCCACAACCAGCAGAATGGTGATTACACGTGACAGCTCCACCTGTAAAACAAGTGAATTGAACAGTAGCAGCAAACATGGGACACCATCTCTAAACAATTCTGCTCTGAATTCAGACAATAGTGATGAGAAGATGGCTGATTATGGTGACCAGATGGCTGACTATAATGACCAGAAGATAGCTGATTACAGTGAAGCTGCTGTAGCCTGAATGCAGTCAACAACAGCTCAGGAAGAAGTCTGAAACAGTATTTCCAATTTGCTCTGATTATTCAGAGTCACTTGTGTTTAAATCATGCCAGTTGCATTGCATGATGTTTCCTTCTAAGATGATGCATTATCTTGACAACGCAAAGTGGTGATGTAGATAAGGCAAGTTTAGTTGCCCAAATCATCTTTGAGGGTGTTATTGTTTCCACGTTGGTGTTGTAAGAGCCAAAGGTGGCTTGTAAATCAGTATTGGGAAAATTCTGCTTCAGCAGAAATTTGCCATCTTCCTCAAAGGGCTAATTGTGTGGTAGCCTATAATGCAATGGAAAATGTTTGGCAATAAAATATATCCCTTATTAATGCCAATTTACCATTGCTTAGAGAGGAAATGTTGATTCTACCTCACAAATGAAAAAACAAACTAGCTACTGATATATGTAAGGGCAAAACCTTTATTTAGTTATCAGCCACAAATGAATGAAAATGCTCAGATTTCTTTCCATATATTTCAGAACAGTTGTTCGATATTTGAAGTAAAATGTAAACAAAAACTGAAAACGGTATAAGGCTTTTAACCTTAACATACCAATGTTTTTCACTTTAATTTCCCAGTGAAATGAATGATTCAAATAGTGCCAAATATTTTATTGATTTGGATTACTTATACTCATCTAGAATAAGAGAAGCTATTTATTTTTTGTTGTAAACAATACATGCTAACCTGTAACTTAAATACATTGCTTGAATTTGAATAATTGTTCCACAGTAATTGCTCAAAGTTGCTCTGTTTAGTAAGGAAATATGGTCAGTTTCCTGCGTATATTAAGTAGTAATGGCAACTGATATAGTTTATTAAGCCTCATTAGAAGTTTGAAAAATCACTTTAGTTTTTAATTCAAAATGTTGGTAAAAGTGATTTCTAAAATGTGTGATTCATGCAGTTGTAGAATCTTTAAACAGTATTGCATAATTGTAAAATAGCTTGTAAAGTTTTTATGGGAAGTAGAACTAATTATTTTAATAATAAGTTGAAAATCTATTTATACTTTGTCACCTTCCATGTGGCTGGAAACTAATATTCATATAAGAGTAACAAAAAATGATGAACAAAGAGAATATTAACAAAATATTCTTGTAGAAACTGCAACTATTTGAGATTATAATTTATTGCCAGCAATTATTCATGTCTCACTATATATATTCTTCATTGAGATGTTTTAATAATATTCAAAGCTATTGAATATTAGCATACAGATAAAAAAATTAATGTAATAGAACATGCAAATAGAGCTTGAAATTGTATGATTCCCTATTTCTATTGCTTGAAACGTGAAGAATAATGATTCAACTGGGAAGACACATTATCATGAAAGTAACCTCTAGCAATATGAGAGGTCAAGGAGTAATTGTTAACTGGCTTTTTTATTTAATATAAACAGTGGTAGTGGTTGATATACTTTTAGTACTAATCAAGTTTTTAAGTTTTAAATTCTATACTGAAGTATATATCATATTGTTGCACATGTATAACAATAATTATAACTTTCAATTCTAGTCTAAATTTCCTACTTGAGTGTCAGTTTTTTACTGGATATTTTAATTAAGATTTATACAGCTGAAGTTTGTTAATTATATTTAAATTTAAGAAAGAGTTCATGCAATAAACCTGAAAAATCAATGCTAGGCATTACAAAGCCACAAATTCATCATGCATTATAGTTTTAGTTAGGGCATTAATGGCTGGTACATTTAAACTCTTAAATTTTTTAAAAACAGGTATAATTTTAGTAAAAAACGTTTGATTGGTGAACATGCAACAAAATTTTTTGCAATTTAAAATATCTGATTAGTATTAAGAACCAGTTCTTTTATTCATATTGCCCAGCTGGTCATTAGTATACTTGAAGAATGTGTGACTTCTTGCTTTTTTTTACAATAGATTAATTCAAGCATGAATCTGTCCCTCTCAAAGTTTGAAAGCCAGAGACAGTAGTAACTTTATTTACAATTGACTGGTTACCACAAAGAAAATCCAGTGGATCAAGCACAATAGCAATAACAGTATAACATTACAATTATGAATTCCAATTATTTTTCTCATTAAATAGTAGCTAAAATTCAACTATACAAATATATATTCAATTAAATATGTATATATATATACACACATATTTATTCGAACTGTCAAACTATAAATTTTCAATCAATTCAGAGCACTGAATTCTTATGTACCATTACTGCTTAACAATTATATTTAGCTACATTCTAGCCAAGGCTTTTAAACAAATATCAGCAAGTTATTTTGTTGTAGGAATTGTAAATTTTATTTACAGTTCGATTTGTATTTCATTTTTACAATAAGGCCTAAATATATTTAAGCAAAAATATGTTTAGCTTACAAAAGTTTAAATATGTTTAAAAACTGCCATCAGTGGAATTTGTCTAGAGTTTTTATACTGATTAAAATTTAATATATTGATGTAGCACTAATGGAATATAGGGTGCAATGCAATTTTTCCCTGTGATGCATTATCAGAATGCTGAAGCACATTTTGATTAAGGGGATTGAGACTTGCATTTTTGCACAGTCAAACACATAACGTGTGGGAAGTTAGCTGATATACATATATTGAACAGTAGTGAAATTAATTTTTTGGTGATGGAAGGCATAATATTGCTGCTCTCTATGTTTACAAAATGTAAAACAATAAGAAAATATTTTGGGTGCATTCTATAAATTTTCAGATACTTTTAAGTTTGTCTCATGTTGGGATCACAGAGGAGATGAAGCACAGTTTTTTTTTAAATTGTTTATATCAATAAAGACCTTTTCCAGCATTAATTTGTTTCTTATTAAATACTCCTATGGGGAACAAAATGTCACCAAAGTGTGAAAATTGGAAACCAACGCTGATAAAGCTAGCTCTCAAATGGTACAACCACATATTACTAATATGAATATAATGAATATAATTGACCAATAACAACCAGTCAGTGCTACTGCTGTATCTTAGAAAATGTTAGGGATAATACACTTCCAATTGTAACCTATGTTTAGCTTGTGTTGTACGTATTTGCGTACGTTTTGTGCTATTGCACAAACATTTTAACCCCTATTTAGATTTTCAGTGGTTGGAGTTTTCAGAAAAGGTATTTTTCAAGCAATTATTAGTACTCAGTATTTGAATTTAATTATCAGCAATTAATCTATTAATAAAATATATTAATGAATCTATTAATATAGATTTTTTAATGATTCAAGGTTTTCATTGTCATGTTTCAAAAAATGTTAAAATTTACAATCTTTTCATCGTTATCTGTTTCTTTTTTCTCTAGAATTGATAACAATATAAAAAGTAGCTATTTGAACATTGACCAGATTTGTTAATTCAATCTGTGCTTAAGTATGTGGTCCTTGGTAGGGTTACCCAAATGCCAGTGCCCTAAAAGGACAAAAAGCTAGAAATGAGAATATGCTTTCAATTGTGAAATAAGTTTTTACCTACTAAGTTTTACGTGAAGTACCAACAGTTGAGTCGGAAAACGTCATGCTACTTATTAAATATACTTTAAAATATATGATGTGCCGTTTTTTATTCATACTTGATAAGCAATGAAGAGTAATTTTGCCTTAGGTGGCATAACAGATAGTAATCATCTGCTGTTTGCAGAAGGCAAAGTTTCTGTTTCTTATGAATTCCGCATGATATGGTGATTTCAATTTGGGTAGGGTATGCGCTGGTATGAGAAGGCTCCTACACACTAGGAGTAGTCCTCAATTCCTTCGATGTCTTTTATGTTGCAAGAAACCTGCTCTCAACTTCCATAGCTCCAACTATCTGTGGGTGGATGCAAAATATTTCACATTTTTCTAAAGAAAAAGCAGCTTTTTCAATCTGGCATAAAAACTGCTAATATTGATATTACACAAAATAGTAACTTTTACAACATTAACAGAAATAATTTAGCATTCACGATTTGCATTTACTGTAAATAATTTCATGGTTGACATAATTATATTAATCATGGGTTCAAGAAGTTTATTTTAGTTTGAAATAAGTTTATACAAAAAGAACATGTTTTTTCAAAAATTTGGGAGGACGTATGGTAACCCTAGTCCTAGGTGATTGTCCTTCAGAGTGTGATCTCAAAAAATTGACATCTAAGAACATTCTTAAATTATATATTTATGATAACTTTTCTAAATTTTATTTAGATATATTTACTAGCAGTCTACAGAAACTGATGCAAAAGTAAGCCATTAGATGTTATTTATTATACTCGGTTTCATTAACGGTTGTGAATAAATTTTGCTTGTAATTAAAACCAAATGCCATATCACCGACTGTGAAATAGAAATTTAAATTAATTTTGCACCTTAAATTCTAAGATGACAACGCAATTTTCCTATTTTGATAAGTAATACAAGATCTAGCAAAGATAATTGGAATGCTATATTAAACTATATTGTATATTATAAAGGTGATTTTTTTATCCCTTTAATAGACAGTTTTATGCATTAAAACAGCATTCTGAGTTCAGTTAAAAGATGACTGTAAATTTTATTTCAAATATTAACATACCTACGGTGTTACCACCATTGATCTACGCACATTTCTGGTCCACAGTAGGAAGTTTAGATACTTCAATGAAGTATGATGGCAGTTCAGTGAACTTTGCCTAGGAGGAAATCAAGTGTATCAAAATGTACATACCTGTAACTTGCTAAAAACTTTCCTTGTGTGCTAACGTAGCTCCTGTATGTTGTTCTCATAGTTATGTGTGAATGTAAGTGGTTTGATACAATTCGTCCAATATTGTACTGTTATGATGTAATCATGCTGGCATTCAGCAGAGTCAGGTGTTTGATTTGTATATTCGTGTTTATGCACTACAAACTAGACCGTGTACAGTATTTTGTGGTATTAGCCTTAAACTATAGAATCCTTAAAAATGTATTTGTAATGTTCTGCAGTGATTGCAGTTATCTTGGCATATTTTCTGTCTACATTTCAGTATTCTTTCCAAGTGTTGACAACTCTTGCTGCCTTGTATAGAGCAAATAGTTTGAATGCCCTTTATTTACTGTATACACTTTCCAGTCCTAAAATATGCCAAAGGAATATTCAAGAGTAAGATAAATTATATTTCAGCACAGGAAGTGTGTGTGTAACATAAAATTGTGTATAGAATAGACTGGGTTTACCTAAATAACTAAAACATCTCATTTCCTGTGTTGACAACAGTATTCCATTATGTTCAATAATTGTCTTATTACTATGGCTGTAATTGCTTGTCTTGAAACACTTGGTTATCCTGAAAATTTTTTTATTGCATCACTTAAAATTAAGTAACTACTGATGAGACCTCTTGTATTCAGTTTTGAAATATAATGAACCATTCATGTTCAGTTCAGCCAAATGGCATCAGTAATAAAAAAAGAGCTATGCAAACAGTACTTTTATATTTGTGTTGTTTTTTTTAAGTGTTTTGAATTTTTTTTTTAACATTAAAGAAACAGCTCGTTTTAAAAGAAAACGAGCTAATGTTTTCCCTTTGTCATTGGAACAAAGGGGAATATCTCACTGGTTGGAATAGATATTGATGAGATATTATGATTCGCATTTTCCGAATATCCCAATAGCTAATAACACCATCTAGCGTTGGAAAAAGTCAATTTGAACGAATATTGCAAACAATTTGTTAGAAATTTTGGTAGTAGCTTCATGATTAAGAGGTTTGCGTTAGCAGCAGTGATGTCCCTTACCATCGGTGAAGCAACTTTTTTCATTTTAAGAGATTACCTATACAACAAACAAAAATTGTTTCATTACTAATAAAATATTACTAGCCATTTTTCCAATTGTCCATAAGGAAGAAAATTTTTCAAATTGTCCATAAGATGAAAAGGAAGAAGTGTCAGATGTGTCTAGATGAAAAGGAAGAAGTGTCAGATGTGTCTAGTGTCAGATGCATACAAATTGGTTACGTGTGTGTGTTCGGGGGGGGGGGGGGGGTCTGAATTACTAAAATATTCTACCAGACAGGAAAGATTGTACGGATTAAAATATTATAGATGCTTTTTTTATATCTACTTTTAGTGTCAGGCATGGAATATGGGGCGAAAGTAAAATTATACATAGATACCATGTTTAGGATTTCATTTCAAAGCACGAGATTTCTTATAAGACTGTATTTCGGGGTGGGGGCTTTGAAAAATTAACTTATTTCAATAATATTGGGCCTTAAAAAAAACTTTGCGTTTCGTTAAAGAAAATTATTTAAGTTTTCAGATTTTATCATTGCTTTTATTTATTATCATTTGTATTTTACATGTATTTTCAATGTTTTCTTTTGTTTTTGGGCATCCTTATTTGCATTGTGGTATGACGTGTAACTGATTGTATTTCCAGCTGCACTCATTAATGAACGGCTCGACCTAAATATATCTTGGAACACTCATTTGTTTTTCTCCTCTGAAAAATTTTAACCTCCATTCCCCGGGAAAAAAATTCTCCCGTCTCCCATGGGTGTCCCCTCAAGCAGTGTTTGTTACAGGCTCCTGTCAGGCTCCTTTAGTTTCAAATAGCTTGTATTTTTCCGAGTTTTACGATGTTTAAATTTTTTCTCTCAGAATGAGTAGTAATTATAAAAAGAGTTGAGATTCAAAGATCTGAGTCCGAACGACTCTGAATAAAACAAATTTTCAACCATCTAAAGCTGGTGTTGTTGGGACTCAAACCTAAGAACTGCAAACTGCAAGCCTGGTGCACTACCGACTGAGACAACCCCCTGCCCTACGTATACAAAAGGGGAGAAAGCGTTTTTTGAAAACCAGCTAAAAATCTGAAACTTCTCTGCTTAATTTTCCTTTGTCCTACATCACCTAGAATATCGTTTTGTGGTTCACGCCTGTTTCGAATTATTGTATTAGGCTTAGGAAAAATAAATGTGGAAAAATTATGATGAATGCGTTTTTGGACTGGAATTTCGCTAAAGGGCACTGGAGTACCCAAAGGGGGGGAGGAGAGGTATAACCACCTTCTTGCAAACTTCATTAATAAGTTTCTAAGGCGGTTCTAGAAAAAGAACCGCCTTAGAAATTTTAACTCGGTTTGGTGAAAATAGTTTTTTTTTTTACATTTGTTTTTCAAAGTTTACATTTTTGTAACTGATATAGGCCAAACCCACATGATGATACCTATTGTTAGTAAATCAGAATGAGGGGAGATAAATTTGACATTCCTCTTTATCTCGTTTTCAAATAAACGAGATAAATAGTTTCGCTTTGTCGTCTATCCGTCTGTAGACATCGAACTTTTTTGTTCATAGAGATAAATTTTTTTTGTTGGATAGGTATTGATGAAATATTACGATATGCACTTTCTGAATCTTTAAAGCTATAATTACGACCTCTAGCGGTGGGAAAAGTGAAAATTTCAAAAGAATATTGCAAACGATGTTTTTTATGCTAGAAATTTTGGTGGTGGAATGAAGGTCACGAAGTTTCCATTGCCAACAATGAGTTGACTGACTCCTTAGACCCAGAGGGGGTAGGAAAATGCAACTTTTTAGTTTTAGCAGAAAATGTTTTTAGAGATAAACGAAAAATGCTTTTTTCGGTTAGATAGGAATTTATAGAATATTACGATTCACATTTTTTTAAGTCTACCAGAAACGATAATTGCGCCCTCTAACGATGGAAAAAATTTCAAATTCCAAAAGTCGAACGAATATTGCAAACGACATTTATTTAAACTGGAAATTTTAAATTTTGATGGTGGAATGTGAACACCATGATGTTTCCTTTGGCAACAATGAATTGACCTCTTAGACTCGTGGGAGGAGGATTTAGAGATAAAGGAAAAAATATTTTTACGGTTTTATAGGAATTAAAACATGTTTCGCGCACTCGGAATCTTGCGAACACCATAATTGCGCCCTCTAACGGTGAAAAAACAAAAATTTTCAAATGAATATTGCATCGATATATGTATTAATGATAGAAATATGGAATTTTGGTGGTGGAATAAACGTCAGGCAGTTTCGATTCGAAGCAATGAAAATGATAATAGGAAAGTCTAGTTTGTTTGGTACTAATGAAATATAGTTCGCGTTTTTAAAATACTTAATAGCTTTATATATTTGCAAATCACTAAATATGAAATTGCAGTACTGTTATCGAGTTTTACAAATAAACATGTATTAATACCCCCTCAAGCAGCTGCTTGCCACAGAGGTTCGACTAATATGTATAGAAGAGAAATTCGAAAAATCGGTGGTAATTTTTAAGAGAGATTCTACTGAGAGCAATAATCGACCCATTTTTCTGAGAGAGGTGTGGAAAATGCAACGTTTTAGATTTAAGAATTAAAAGATTAATACTTTTATGTTCTATAATTACTAATAAAATACTATTTGCATTTTTCCCATCATTCGCTGTTCAAATTAAAACTTTTAAGGAATGAAATAGTAAGTAAAGGAAAACTTCATTCTCTTTTAAAATGAGTCATATTCGTCAGAGGCAATATGCGTTCTTCTAGTTAACTTTTCTTAACCAAACAAACTTTTTTAAAATTTGGTAACTCTGAAGGTACAAAGCAGAAACGATACTTATTTCATGTGAAGTAGGGCAATGGAAAAATTTAGCAGAAACAATAATTTTTCGACAAAATTATTTCTTGAATTACATGTCAACAGGTAATCTGTGAATATATTATTGTTTAATTCTTGCATTGAAATGTATTTTTGGGGCTGGAAAAGCGTTTCACTTAACCCTTTGTCGGTCGCATTGGGTTTCGCAAAACTAGACGATTTTATGTTTTGAATTTCCTTTAAACGACGCTATCTAGGACCCATTCCTTCTTAGTAACCTTCAGACAACTCCTTTGCTGCAATTTCGCTTACATCCGTTCATTAGTTACTTGATAAGACATAATTGTAACGAAAATTTTCGGATACCTAGCGCGACCAACTGTGCAACTACACTGCTCAAAGTAGAAATCGCAACACAAAGAGAGAAAGGAAGTAGAGATATATAAATCGCAGGAGGCAATCGACCGTCAGAGATATGCAAATGATCAAAGTTCTGCAGAATGGACACATGACCCCCGCAGAGTCGTGGATAAATACTGGAAACCCATGAGCTTATAGCACGACAATCAGTGAGGGTGGAGCTCTAATGTGAAGGCTCACAATGTAACTAATCTAAGGCTCACAATGTGAGCATAGTGCAATGGTGCATCTTATGCAACATCATGGAGCACCAAATGACACGAAGGACAGGTACATGACTGCCACAGTGCAGGATGGGAAAATCGCATGCTCCATAGGAGGGCCACTCGTAACCCTTTCATCCCAGCGACTTTGCTGTGGGTACCGTAGTCTCCAGCAAACCATTAGATAATGTTTGCATGACACAGGAATGAGGGTAAGACATACAGTCTGGCATCTGCCATTGCAGTGACATCACTGGTTGCTCTGTTTCCACTGGTGCTGAGTGATGCAACATTGGACTATGGAATGGAAATTGTTGTTCACAGATCAGACCTGATTTTGTTTCAGCATGCGAGACAGCCATGTGGCATCGGTATTGTCAATGACATGAGAAAGACTATTCCATTAGCTGCCATTTGGCTCTCCACCTTGGTACAATGTTATGGGGTGGCATCACATATGGTGGTCAGACACCACTGCTCCATATTTCTGGTATACTAACAGCGAGACATTGTATCAATGACTTGTTGCCCATTGAGCATGTGTGGGACCTTATGGATCGCCACCTTTTGCCAGCTCCCTCTGGTATAGTTGCGTGCCCAAATGGATACTATTTGGAACACCATATCTCAGGACACCATTAACCATTTGATTGATGGAATGCCGAGATGGCTATAGGCTTGCATAATCGCTTAAGGTGTGCCTATTACGTATTGATGAATCTGCAATAAATGCATGTACCTCGCGTTCTCACGTTCCGATTTTTGATCATTTGTCTATCTACACTCATAGCTTCTGCCTTGTCAGTTTAGGGTGTATACATCACTTCCTTCATGGCGTTGTGATTTCCACTTTGTACAGTTTAGATTGATGTAGCCTGGAGGGATTCTTCCTCACTGACCCTAGTGCTGGGGAAGTCGAAACCAGAAGGATAAAATAACGTAAGGGAGTACGATCAAAACAACAAAAATTGGCTGAAGCAATCGAGGGCTAAAAACCACATTACAAAAAATATGGGAACAGCAGTAAATATAAGATGGCAAAATGCCACTACGGCTTCTGGGGGCCCATTCAAAATCCAACTCCTATAACATTGAAAGGAAAATGATAGAAATTATCACAAACGTCATAACTATTAAATTTCAACCTCACAGATTACGGGGGACTTGAATGAAATCTTTGATATTTTTTCAGAAGTGAAAAAAAAGGAAGAACATTATAGAGAGTTTTTTTTAATATTATATCAATAGATTTTATATTTAGTAATACTGATTTTGCATTTCTATTTTAATAAATTACTATTTTTCAACTATTGCTATTTTTTCTTTTTAACAAAAAATGTGCATTTAATTTGATAAAAAAAGTTTTGGAAAACTTTTTATTTTCAACCTCAAAAAACGGGGAGTTGGATGAGCCTCTAAGTTTTCCACAGGCTGTTCCTCTCTTAGTTACGCCACTTTCATTACTAAAAAGATTTCGCAAACACTATTCTCAACATTTTTCTAGAATCGAAGTGAAATATTTGATCCATTAATCTCTACATCCTGTATTCACAGTGTCTCTCTTGATGGTATCCTCCAGTAAAATTTTTATTTCTGCAGAAGACGTTGTAGATTTACACTCATTTCTCCGAAGTTAACAAGCTACGACTTGTTTGAAAGATTGTACTTGCCATTTTATGTCAAAAGCAAAGCCTGTGTCATCATTTCTCTCTTCGCTGGCGGCCCATAAGGTTCGGCTGTGAAATCTGTGTGATGTGCTATGGAGACTACTAAAGACAGGAAAAGATTTTACATTTTCACAACGATGAAGCTTGGAGACGACGCAAATAAAAAAAATCGTGCCGATTTATCAAAGTGTAAGGGTATCAATGGCCTGTTCATAAATGGTAGTGTTATGGGATGGATGTTCAAATTCAGAGGACGGCAAAGCTTGGAAGACCTCTCTCGTGTAGGAAGACCGAAGGAGGCCGTGAACTGATCTTCGTGAACTCAAGAAAAAACTCACACATCACCGATCAGGTAATAAGTTTATATGCCAGTGTTTCGATTGGCAGTGTGGAAACAATTATTCATCAACATTTAAAGTTCCGGAAGATCTATGCCAAATGGGTATCCCACAAACTGACAGAACAGTAAAAAAGAGCTACAGTTGAGTCGTGCAAAGAGCGTCATCTAATAAAGAGTAATAATTTTTTTTATTTTTGGGGAAGGTTGTGTTGTTTTACCTCTGAGTGGCACTTTTTTTACACACGATGGGCTAAATGGCCAGGTCACAAGGACCCTGAAAACTCGGAGAAGGTTTGGGAAGGGGGCCAGTGTAATAAATGTTGGGAGACAGATGGTATCCTCTCGTGAAGGCCATCCAGCGTGTTCTTTAACGTGCACAAGGTACGGCTGTCCCATACACGGGCCATGGCTTAACGTCCTATGAAGGATAGGGGCCTTTCTAAACTCATCGGTGTTCCCTACTCATCGTGGGCAGGAATTTTGCAGAGATAAATTT
Organism: Ryuthela nishihirai; assembly: GCA_038380435.1. Lineage (NCBI taxonomy): Eukaryota > Metazoa > Arthropoda > Arachnida > Araneae > Heptathelidae > Ryuthela > Ryuthela nishihirai. The sequence goes on along the minus strand of JAWZYU010000019.1, from coordinate 62,123,757 downwards.
CAACGCTGACCAGCTGGAACTCGAACCTGGGAAATGCAGATTACAAGCCTAGTATACTACCGACTGAGTCATCCGGCACCTTTTTGGGGGAGAGGAGGTTGCAAGCAGATTGAACGAGAACGTTATTCAAGAATTTTGTTCCAAAAATTCTTGCGAAATTAACACTTTTTTCAAGTAATCTTTTTAAAAACTTACCAAATATATGAAATACGTATTATTTGTCTCCGTTCCAGTTATTAAATTCTGCAGGATACCCTCCCCTCCCCCTTTGCCAACGATCCAATCCTACCCTAATGTACATTTTAACAGTCATGGGAAAAAATAAATAGAAAGGATAATTAGAAATGAAATATTACGAAGTTATTGCTTTAAGAACATTGGCGATGGCATTTTTCCAGGGGAGTGGACGAAGTAAATCAATAATTTAAGGTAGAAATACCATAATACAACTAAGGATGTTGGAAAGCAAACTAAAAAAAGACGCTTATTATTCGAAACTACATGTAATAATGTTTTTCACATTAATAAATAAAAATAAATGACATCTTCTGGAAACAAAGGAAAACTTAAATAAAGTCAAAATTACATTTCGTTAAACGAAGAACGATATTGAATTCTAGTAACCTGTATTTATTCTTCATAATTTTTTTATCAATTTTTCCAGGGGGGGGGGGGAGGGTAACTGCCTCTTTAAATTATTCTGTCTGAAGAAAGTTATATATTTTTCCCTTGGCTTAATGATCTTTTTTTTAAAAAACGTTCTGAAATGTATGTAACCAGCTTGCCCCCCCCCCCCCTCCCTTGTATAAAAAAAAATAAATACCCCCTCAAGCAGCTGCTTGCCACAGAGGTCTGATAGGAGCCTGCCAGTTTATATGCCATAGTAGAAGGTCTGAGAGGATGGCAGGACCTCAGCAGAAAAACAACACAAACATCCGTGTCTTACCCGGAGCTCGAACCTAGGTCCCTTAGATCAGTAGCCAAGCAGGCTAACCACTCGGTCACGGGACGTGCTAGAGAATGCTTATAAAGTTAACAGGGACCAAAAAATTATTAAACTTGTGCATAATTCAGACATTGTTCATAATTTTTTTAATTTAAAGTTAAAATTAAAAAATTGAAATTAATTTTAAAACTAAAAATGACAGCCGCTAATGAGCGTGGAAGGACACGCCCCCTCTTTCGTCATAGCTAGCGCGGCCATCAGTACATTAGAGCTTAGTAGAAGCAGAGCCAGATTGAAACTTTTTGAGGCCCTACGCACACATTAGATTCGAGGCCTCTTAGATTTTTTATCTTAATATTAGGGTGTTTGGTTCAAGCAAAACATTTGAAAATTTTAATTATTTTTATTTAAAGAATTGTAGAAAAATAATCACAGAAATATAACTCAATCATATTAAATGTTTCGCATGAATTGCAGTTTACTATCAATAACAATATTGAAAGTTGCTTGACAAGCATTGAACTAAAAACTTTTCGATCAAAAACATCAAAAAATTTTATTGTTAGTTTTCTATTTGGCGAAATCATCAATTAAATCATCACAGTTTAAAGAATTTGTCAATTCACATTCAATAAACATTAAAGATAAATTTGACATTTTAGTTTGCGCTAGTGAATCTAATAATCTAAATAATTTTTTATTCGTTTTACAATCGAAAATGATCTTTCACCATTGCATTGGCTAGCCATGGTAAGATACGTTTTAACAATTGTTCCCACATTTGGGAATGTCTATGTTAAACCCTCGTTAATGGTTTTTACATATCCGCAAGATTGGATATATTCTCATCTTTAATAAAACTTAAAAATTGCGTCATTTCATCTTTAAATTGATTGCTGCCAATATCATTTTTGTATATTTCTATTAATTTATTAATACATAACTGAACTCCGGCATCATTTAGAGTTTTATCGAAAAAGACATTAAACATACTTAGTATATTTTCATATACTTCTACTTGTCGATTTACCTCTTCATTCAGTGTGTCGCAAATAATGTTAATTACATTAACTGCAAATAAATATTTGCCAGGTAAAACCTGTCGTTTTCCGTTGCATCGTCAAACGAAATTTTGCGTTTTTTCACTCGGCATATTGGTTTTCTTGTGTTAATGACGTGGCTTCCACTTCGATTGATTCAAAATTATTTCTTACCCTTGTAATAAATTCTGTTAACGATTTCAAAAAGCTGACGCTTTTCAATAGATTTATTTTTGGATCCTGCAAACTTTTACTGGTAGCATGACCGAGTGGTTAGTGCACTTGGCTACTGATCTAAAGGACTTGGGTTCGAGCCCCGGACAAGGCATGAATGTTTGTGTCGTTTTTCTGCTGAGGTCCTGCCATCCTCTCAGACCTTCTACTATGGCATATAAACTGGCAGGCTCCTGTGAGACCTCTGTGGCAAGCAGCTGCTTGAGGGGGTATTTTTTTTTTTAATTTAGTCTTTGCAATATTTTATTCTAGAAAATAGCCAAAAGCGCTGTTTTTAAAAAAATCAAAATGCTTCAACCGTCCTTTATATTCTAATCAGCATTCTGGCTTTCCGTAATGATGCCATTTTAATCGAAACATTTTTAGTGGATTCGTAAACTTTTTCTAATGGAAATATAACATCAGACCTAGCCGATCATATCGTATCACTTATTTTTTAATGATAAAGATTCAGGTGGTAGGGATATATTCAGAGTGTTCCATCGTTGCGTTAACTTGGAAAAGAAGCTTACTGCATTAGGACAAGATTCTGCTGCCTAATTTCCAATTAAATTTAGAGAGTGACTTGCGCAGGGGATATAAAATGTAGTGGGACTATAACTTCTAAATCTAGTTTGTAATGCTGTATATTTCTCTGCATATTAGCAGCATTATCATAAGTCTGATCAAACATTGACACTTTCTAATATTAATCAAGCAGTAAGACTCCCTAATTTTGTGTTTTTAACTCAAAATTGTCTTTCAAATGATAAATTCCATGATATATATTATTTATTACTAACGTAAATAAATATGGAAAAACTACAATCTGTAATTGCTTAAAATATTATTCCCTTTACGTTTACAAATATTTTTATAAAACAACAAGGTAGACTGAAATTTTTAAGCATTTTATTCTACAGTAATTTATATAAATATAGCTTAATAATTAAAAACTTTTTAAACAATACTAAAATAAAAATTCAATACAATAAAAATACAAGCCTTAAAACTAATCATCATCCTCAAGCAGCATATGGGCTACGGAGGTCCAACCAGACCATGCAATTTAGTTCTCCAAGCAAGTCCGTCCTGAGCTACATCTGATGCATCCGACCACTGCACACCAATTCTAATAAGGTCCTGTTTGACATTGTCCACCGCATCCTAGTCTCTCCCTCTTTCTGAGGCCTTTAGGCACACTGTTCATAACCCTATTCGCCAATATATAATTATTCATAAGGGCAACATAGCAAAACCAGTGGAGTTTTCCTCTGCAAAATATGTTGCTTAAAGGAGGTTGCAAACTCCTTTGCCTAACCTCATCATTAGTTACAAAGTTGAACCACCTAATGCCCAAGATATTGCATAAGCATCTGGAATCAAAAACATCTAGTTTCCTGTTATCTTGTTTACAAAGTGTCCACGTTTCACTACCATAACTAACCCTAGAAAGAACCAAACTATTATTCAGTCTAATTTTAGTCTTTAGGTGTATACGCCTATTTCTCCACACTCTCCATAGATTCTTAAAATTTGCTGTAGCAATCCCTATTCTTCTGTAAATCTCATGCCGCACATCACCAGTATCTGTTACATAGCTCCCAAGATAATTAAACTGTGACACTTGCTCAAGACTGCAACCATTCAGATTAACTGAATCACAGCCTGCCTGACCAATTTTCATTACTTTAGTTTTCTCTCTGTTTATAACCAAACCTACTCTACTACCAGTTTCATTAACAGCTCGAATGAAAGAGTTCATATCATCAACATCATTTGCCAAAAGGGTTAAATCATCAGCATTATCTAAATCAGAAATTTTCGTATCTCTAGCCCATTTAAGACCAAAATCTTTCCCTTGAAGTGAATTTCGCAAAACATAATCAATAACCAAACTAAAGAGAAAAGGAAAGAAAATGCACTCTTGTCAACACCAGAAGTAATGCTAAACCAATTACTATAAGCCTTACCAACTCTCACACACGACTCAGTGTTATTATAGAGAGCTTTCATTATGTTAACAAAATTGTCTGGTATACCATATGATCTCAAAATCAACCACAAATTATGACGACCAACAGAGTCGAAAGTCTTTTTGAAATCAACAAAACTAGCAACCAAAGGTTTCTGAAACTCTAAACATATCTCAAGAATGTGCCTAAGTGAAAATATCTGATCTACACATCCTCTACCACTTCTGAACCACATTGCTCATCACGCAATTGACTGTCAACCAGATTCTTTATTCTATTAAGCACAATCATGCAAAGATCCTGGGGTTTACGTAGCACAATCATGCATCTATCCCTGGGGATTTATCTAGTTTAAGTTTAGAAATAGCCAAAATTGCTTCAGACTGTGTTATAGGACCAAAATTAAAGCCAGTAATGCATCTATCATTATTACAGACAATGGGAGTAGAACTAACCACATTGTTTAGAACATTACTGAAATGCTCAGCCCACCTAGCCATGACAGAATCCTCACCTCCTGTAACCTTACTTTGTTTATAATTCAATTGTATACCTGTTTGCTTTCTGCCACACAAAACATTAACTATCTGGTACAGCTCTCTGCTGTTGTGCTGTCTAACTGCTTCCTCAGCCAAGCCATCAAGCCAAAGATTCTTATCAGCAGCTAACTGATCCTTTACACGTTTATTAAGCTCTCTGTAATGCTTTCTATTAGGACTAGTAGAGTATTGATTAAGACATTCCTGCAGTTCTTTCTTCCTGAAATAAGCTCAAGTGCTTTATCACTCAAATAATTCTGCCTCCTCTGCTCTTTTTTTCTGAAAAGAGTACTATTAGTTTCCAAAAAAGCCTGTTTAAAATGATCCCATTCTTCCTTAACTTCAGTAGTAAGCAAACCATGACTGTCATAATGACTAAGTAACCTATCATGGTAAGCTTTAGCTATAACTGGGTCTTTCACAAGTCACTAGGCTTCAGTATTAAAGGTAAAATGTTTAACCCTAGCACAACACTTTTTAAGTTTAAGTTGCAAGACACTTTTAACAAGGTAATGGTCAGATCCAATTTCAGCTCCCCTACATGAACTGGTATTCCTAACCGAACTAGCCCATTTGCTGTTAATTATATAATCAATCATATTCTTATGCAGCCCATCAGGTGAAACCTGTGTACTTATGTATGTTGCGGTGTTTGTAATAAGTGTTAGCTATTCTGAAATCATTGAGTTTACTTACCTGCAGGAGACGCTGCCCATTGCAGCTACCAATACCAAAGGGGCCTATTACTCCTCCCCAGAGGTCAGAGACAGTACCAAATTTGGCATTGAAGTCACCAAGAACATGGATAATATCTCCTTTCTTGACAGAATTCAAAATATCCTGAAGTTATTCGTAAAACCTATCCTTCTCATCCTCATCAGTATCATCAGTGAGGACATAACAGCATATAACATTCAAGTCTTTGAAGCTTGTCTGAAATTTTGCTGTAAGTAACCTTTCATTAATGCACTCATATCTCTGAAGAGCATTACTAGTGTGTCTGCTGAGAAGCAGACCAATATCTTGGTGATGTTTATTGTTTTCCCTCCCTGAAAAGAAAAATTTAAGATTATTTTTAAGAATCTGACCTTTTTCTGTCCATGTATTTCTCTTGCAAGCCAGCCGAGAATATCTAAATTATAACTGTGGAATTCTTGTGTGAGGACATCAAGAGAAAAAGCTCTGTGCAGAGTCCTCACATTCCAACTACCTCGTCCCATGGCCGAGTGGTTAGCGCACTTGGCTACTGATCTAAGGGACCTGGGTTCGAGCCCCGGATAAGGCATGGTTGTATGTGTTGTTTTTCTGCTGAGGTCCTGCCATCCTTGGCATATAAACTGACAGGCTCCTGTCAGACCTCTGTGGCAAGCAGCTGCTTGAGGGGGTATTTATTTATTTTATTTTTTTATGGAGAGAAAATGGTTAGTGGGATGTTTAAAGAAACTATGTTTATTGAGATAGGGAATGCCGACAATATCAAACAGCCCCCTAATCGCAGAAGTGGGGGCAAAGAGGACTTCCTCCAAAGTAGAATTTGACGGTGCTAATAGAAGCAAAGAGTTCAGGTGCCTGCCATGACCTCTGCTGAGGATTATCTACCAGCTGATAAAATCTGTCAACCCATAAACAAACAGAAAACACAGCGGAAGATTTTCCCTCCACAGACCCACCAGTGCAGCAAAATCAGGATCCATAATCAAGCTCAGAGCCATATATCTGTCCAGTCCAGTGGGTTTATATGGTCAGCACCAGGACCCTGTATGGTTGACCACTCCTCAGCAGGGTAGAAAAAAAAAGAAAAGTAGCCATAATTGCCCAGATCAGTAGGCCACACTAATCTGGCAGCCCTCCCCTTCCGTTCACTTCCACAAGGTGCCTGCGATGACCTATGCTCAGGATTATCCACTAGCTGATAAGCAGGGCCGCCGAGAGAATTTATCGGACCCTATGTAATATTATGCTCGGGGTCCCCCTTGAAAACTTTTTATCTTTACAAATCATTAATAGCAATTATTCTGGACACAATGATGACATACAGAGGAAAAAAAGCCTGTTGCGCAGTCAGGCATGCAAAAACATAGGCCTACACAGTTTGTGTCACAAAAAACTTTTTAGCATAGGATCGATATATAGCCTAACTAAGAATAATTTTTGTAAGAAAATGCAGAGTCACTTAATCTGACTGGCCCTTATTGCTGACGGGCCCCTATGCACTAGTCCCCCTTGCGGTCCCACTCGTCCCTATGCACTAGTCCCCTGTCGACGGCCCTGCTGATAAGCATATCCTCTAAATCTATTCACTTGGGGCTGTCAACTCACAAACAAACAGAAAACACAGTGGAACTAAGCAATGTGGTCCCTCTACAAAACCAAGGACACTATCAAATATATAATTTTCGAAACAATTATGGAAAATGTAGATTCGAATATCAAGTACCATGTATATTTAATGCTATCCCAAGAGAACTATTAAATATATATGCATATAACAGACTAACATCTAAATTGAAAGATTATTTGGGGAAAAAAATTAGCTTAATATCATATGTGGTGTTTTGTGAAACATTTATAATACAAGCCATTATTGTGGCTGAATGACCAATGCTTCATTTAATTTATTCACTTTCATGCAAATAAGCTGTTTAGCTTTGTGGGTCAAATGATAAATATATTACAATTTATATTTTATGAATAAAAGCAATTACAATAATAAAAAATTTAAATAGACTGCAATCAAGTAAACTTTAATAACAATTCGGAGTCGTTAAAAACTTAGTAAATAATCATTTGAATTTTTTTATAAGCTGCAAAATAATTTTTAGTTTCTTACACTAAAATCTAGTGAATTAAATAATCTAGACACCAAAAATGAAAAGTGACACTGCCTAATAAAATATTCTTATTCACTTTTGAAACTCGAAAAAAATAAATAAATGAGTGAATAAACGGCAATGCCGTCTTAATTGCTTATTACAATTGTCAATTTCTATCCATGTTTAATTTTAACGTTCGAAAAAAAATTATATTTCTCCAAAATTAAAATCCCAATATTAAAAATTTTGTTAAAACAATAAATACGAAACTGGCCACATATTTCACTAGACGTGATCATGGACGTAGGAAGATAAGAGGAGGAGCCCTAAGCACTTGAAAATGATGCTACGGCGACTGCGCGGCAGCCATGTTGTTTTATTCAAAACATTGATCAGTATTATAGGTGAGTAACGAAGTGTTGCGCTATAAAAATTTCATTTTTTTTCGACATTTATATTATGGCAGCCTGTTCAGCTTACGGTTGCACGAATCGCCCTTCAAAAAATATACCAGGAATTACCTTTCATCGGTAAGTTTGTCATTTTTATAAAAGTTTAAATAATTATATAATGATACAAGCAACTTCGTGTTGAAATTACGCCGCTGTGAAATCAATTTTATTTCGAGTTACAAACCTCGATTCTTCACCAGATTTTTTTTTTTATTTTCTTCGGATTGTACTCAGTGATAAATGTGAAGATGTACTTCTTATATTGATTGACTGATTTTACGTTACACTTATTTGAGAATTCCTTCTGCAGGCTTTCTCAGTTAAAAACTTTTGTTGGCTGTAATTGAATATTAGTGTGTATTCTATTTAATGGATGATGAATTTACATACTTTTAAATAGAGGTGATTAAAATATCAAGGAGTTTCTTTTTTGTTTTTTATTTTATTTTAGGTGGAAGTATTAGATATTATTTTGTTTAAATGTTTCAGTGTTTAAATTCCTCTCTCTTCATGATTTAATAAGTTCAGTGTAAGAAGGGAAAAGTAAATTACAATAAAGTATTTTCATAAGGTGAGAAATATAATCTTTCTTTTTTTTAAAATTTGGATAGCATTTAAGGGTTTTGTTTAAATGCTCCCTTTTTTTTTTGGATTGGAGTCTTATATTTTTGAATTTCTTTTTAGATTAATTTAATGTATCTGGTGTAAATTGTCATAGGTGAGTGACAGCGATCATTAGTTAGGGTGAAAAATTTTCAAATTGTTTAAATAATTTTAGTTAAAAGAGGAGAGTGTAATGCTTTTCTCCTTTTCGTTAATTCTTCTGATAGGGTTCTAATTGTCCCTTTTAAGGTGAATACTGAATTTATTTAATTCTGTATGGATTTCAAATAGAGCGAGTTTATTGCTTGTAGTTATTTTATTTTTACTTTGGTTGAGGGGTAGGTTAGGTGTACATGAACGGAGGTATGAGAGACTGAGGAGTCAGGAACTGAGATGTTGGGTTCAAGCCACTGTCTGGAACGTTGCCTTTTTTTTTTAATAGATATTATATTCCCTTCAAACTGTGGATATATATATTTTTCTTTTTTTATATTTTTTTAATTTTTTATTATTTTTGCTTAGTATAATTTTTAGTTGCTTTTTTTTTTCATATAGTTTTTTCAGATATTATTTTGAAATTTTCCTTTGTGGCTAAGGAAGGATGTATTTCAATCCTTATGAGATTTTTTTTGAGAGATTGTAATAATTGTGTATTTTGTATTGATTGTTAACTCTGGTTGAGGGAGGGCAATGAGCATGAGATGGGGGAGAGATGTGAAGCTGAGGGTACAAACATAGAGCTGGTGGATTCGATCCACCATCTGGGGCGTTTTTTTTTTTTTTTTGTATAAATATATATTTTTTTTAGTTCTTTTTTTTTACTTCTTATACTATTGGCTTTATTTAGTGGTTATTAAGCAATTTTTTTTTTATTTTAGGGGAATGAGAAGTTTTTAACGTAAAACATTCTCATTCCCCTAAAACGTATTTTATGAATCTTACAAATGTGATTTTTTTGCAGTTTAAATGCTGCTATTGCATATAATGTTTAGTGTTTTATCCATAAAATGTTTTCTGCTATTATCAGTGCAGTAAAAATAAACTTTCAAAATCTGGTAATTGTTTGTTATTGTCGTATTCAACGAAATACATAAATAGTTCTGCTGTACAGTAATTCTGTATTGAAATATTCATTGCACTGAAAATACAATATAAATTCCAAATAGCTTAAATGGCTTTCTCTTAGTCGTAAAAAAAAATCTTCCCGTATATAACGCACAGTAAAACTGAGTATAGCACGTGAAAAGTAGTCTTGATTGCAGTGGCAGACAGTTTGTTTTGAATGCAACAACATGGCGTCAGCATCATTTTCCTTGGACAGGGAAAGCGCGTTAGGGTGTCTCCTCTCATTGATACCTCCATGGACGTGATGGACAGGAACTGCAAATTTAATATTTGCAGTTCTATTTGTTTTGTATTTAACTTTATTAAATTACTTTATATTCGCAACCCAGTTGCATATAACAAATTTCATCTTGGAATAAGCCTAACCCAAATATACACAATCTTAAAAATTTTTTATTTTAAATTCTTTTTATTTAATTGAAACGAAATATGCATAGCTTATCACTAAGTATTCTATAATATGCTCATTGCACTTTCAATTATTCTCAAGAAACACTCTCAAATATTATAAGCAAAAATCGTTTTTTTATCTTCATATTTACACCGTTCATTTCTATATTCTTCTCAAAGAATTGTTTAAATGAAATAAAATGATAGAACCATTAATACGGAACAATACATTTTTTTTCCTTGAGGAAATAAAAGTCACCATTGTATTACTAACAGCTTCAATATTTTGAATAATCTTAGTAAAGGTAAGAAATTCAGCGGGAGGAGAGGCGGATGAAAAAAAAATTATCAACAGACAAAAAACATAGTTCGAAAGAACACTGAAAATAACATGTTTCTAGAGGCTAATCAACTCCAAAAAAAGGGAGGGGGGAATAGTAATTCCAAAGCTTTGGAAAAAAACTCAAAAACTAGTTGAAGGAAACCACAGATCAGCAGAAGAATAAATGTTTCATTGTTGTCACGACAGTCCAGTTAAACTTTCTTTTCTTCTTACAGTCAGACGAAAGTTACTTGAAATCTATCTGTAGCCAACATCGAAGACAGAGGGAACCTTGAAGTTGTTTTTGTACAGTGGTAAATGCTTGAGGCTGATCGAATTATAACAGTGGTAAATGTTTGAGTCTAGAATTTAAATTAAACTTGTTTTATGAAATAGATTTGACTTTCTAATTTTTTTCTCTTGAGCAGAGTTTGATTTATATTTTATTAGTTAAAAGTTAATTTATATTTGTTTGTTTAATAAAATTAATTTTAATTGTTTAATTTGTTTGGTTAAAGTTTGAACAAGTTTAAAGTTTATATTGACGATCACTAATCTAAGTTCTTTTGTACAGTAACGCCACTAATAATAAGAAAAGAATCCTCATTTAATTTATTGGCAAGAGAAATTGCCTGGCGCCCTAGCTATCCACAAACCTAACAACATACTTTTCGGATCATTACATTTATATTTCAATGAATTATGCATTACATTTTATATTTGGACGAATTATACATTACATTTCATACGTTTTTGGTAACGCCCAAATGCTGATATATCCAATCAACAATAACTTTGACTTGGCACATGCGTATCTGAACTCTGATGCACCGAAATACTATGCTCAAATCATAGGGTTAAGAACATAATTCACAGCCTGTCTCAAATCCTTTATTAATCACCCAGCTGTTTGCCATCGATGTCTCTGCATTAAATGTTGGTGCATGATTCAAATCTGCACTAACAGCAAAAAATTGGGTTTCTGTTCGTATCGGCTCTTTATTGTGGAGGAAATATACTCCATCTCTAGTGTGTCACATAAAATAAACAAGTAATAAAATAAATGACAAATGCTTTTCAAATGACAAAATCATTATTATTGTCGAAATATATTTTCTAATTACTCCAGGAGTGCATGTGCTTTTTACAGTGCTCTGCCATCGCTCTGTAATAATTCAAACTTGACCTTTAAATTTGACTGCATATAGGCAACACAGGGCAGATGCCCCCTCCCTTGCCTTGATAGGCCCTGTTCAGAAGTAAAGCAAATGTATCTTGTTTGAAATCTATATCTTGAATGGATTGAATTGAATCTATATCTTGAAAGGACGCTTCTATGCACTTTATGTTCTGACAGCTCATTGGAGGAAAATAACAAGTGTCGCGGTTACAGCTCCCTATTGTGGAAAGAGAAAGCTTTTTCTTGATTAGAATAACTCCGCCCAATCAAGAAACACGTCCTGCTCACCTCCGAAGTTTAACCAACTTTAGCAGCTTTTCCTCCTCCTCTCTCGCTTATGCTTGACTTCACGTTTAGTCAGAGGAATTTTAATACGGTTCGCTATTACTCATTGGCCAAATGGTCCTGAGGTACAATGAAAGAAAAATATCCTGCGAGTGGAAACGCCTGTCTATTTAACTAAATATTCATGATTCGGAAGTGCTAAACAGAAAAAATTACTTTATATTAATATTAATTTTTTAGAACCAGCAGACTTTCGCTCTAGATTTACAATTTACAGTATCTCCGCTCCCCATAGCAGTTAAAATAGTAATGAGCTCAACATTCCATGCTTCATTACAAGAAAAACAATACTATTACTTCTGCTTTATATAGGGTGTCCAGAATTGGATTGATGATAATAAGGATATTTCAGTAAATATTCTGGTTTTTTCTGAAACATAGCATAGAAAAAATGCATAGAAAAAATGCTAAAAAAAGCATTTTTTTCAGCTTTTTTTAGCTGAAAAAAGTTAGTTAGGGTTACGATTTCAGTTTACTGAAACTAAGATATTTTTTCTTGGTAATGTAACGCACAGAAAACTTAACTATATTTGACTAAGTCAGTTGTACAATGGGACAATAGGCATGAACGGGCAATAAGACAGACAGAATAGAATTCACAGTAGCTGAGAGGAGCAATAATTCGCCCACTTTAAGCAAATTGAGTAATGCTTGCATACTTATTCTGCATAGACTGACTGTAAGCCTGTGCCTCACAGAGGTCTGACTTTTATTGTTATTGGTATTGTGGGTTGGTATACAATAGGGTAAATAGCCAGATCACAAAGACCCCAAATGCTCAGAGATGGTTGGGGAAGAGGATCCACTGGACAGCTGTTAGGAGACGTATGGTAGCCTTCCATCAAAACCATCCAGCGTGTTCTTTAACGTGTACAGGGTTGTCTAAACACCGAGACAAATCCCAGAAAACTGGGATGTGTAGACATCCTACCAATAGAATAATCAAGCATTCCCAAGTACTTTAAAACATATATATTTATCAATACGATCATCTATGAGTCTTAATAACATCTTTTATACAAAAATAATATATAAATGTTAATTCAAAATAACAAAATCATACAGAAATATAAAAATAACTTAATTGATTTTTGTTGCAATTTGTCTGAAGACAATTGCAACAATGGTATGGTCGGAAGCCGAAATCAAAAAATTTATTGAACAGTACCATTGGTAGTGCTAGCTTGAAAACGCGCAAGTGCAAAACAAACATCCACAGTATAATACATACATTAACTAGGTCATTATGCATTGCATAAATGCATTTTTTGGTTACTCTTGTTAACTGCTACAACCGCTAGGCCACAAAAAGAAAACACCAACTTTTTTTAACTATTTAATAATGCTGGAAAAATTGCATTTCATTCTCTAACCGTTATTGCAACCAGCTTTGGGGTAAGGATGTAAGCTGTGAGGAGACATTGTAGTTGATAATTAATTATTATAGTGATGGCACCAACGTTTAGTAAATTAGCTGTAAGAAATTCTGCAATTATTGCTGCTTCTGTTGGTTTTATGTACTGGGCTTCTAGTGTTCGTCTAAAAAGGAGAAGGAAAAGGTATGTACCTCGAATGCTTAAGAAAAGTTCGGTAAATAATTTGCATCCATTAATCAGGAGGAAAATCGGAATAGCAAAATTGAATGCCTTTATTGCCCTTTTTGTTGAAACTGTGCCATTAGATGAAAGTAAGAGTGTGTAGTTTTTTCGAAGGTAAATAAGAGATTGATTGATGCCTTTATTTTGGGGATTTTATTCCTTCATGTATGTATATGGGGTGCCTAATTTATCGTTTTTAAAGAGAAGCTGCAGCTTTTTTTTTGTATTATCCAATTCTCTTTCAGAAATTAGCTGCATAATCTTATCACTGAAATCAGTCGCTTATCTCCATTTTACTGAAGATGGTCAAGAAAAACTTAAAATGGTCTATTCCTTTATTTCCGTAGTAAGCAAACCAAGATTATCGTATTGACTAAGTAATCTGTTGTGGTAAGCTTGCCATTAGCTTAAAAAAAAAATCATTAGTGATGAAAGTATAGCATTGTGATAACAGAGTGGACAAATTTCTATGGCCCAAGCTTTGATTGATAACTAGGAAGCTGCTCTCATACATATTTCTTCATGGATAAATTATTTTTGGGGAAAACCTACCACATAAGAAGAAATTAAAGGTTTTTAAGCTTTTGTCATAACAGCTGCACTTCTTCATAAGCAATCATTATCTGAGTTCTGGTCTACACATTTTGCTGTTAAGATTATTTTTTTCAAAGGTGATGTCAGCTGTTGCTACAGTGACTACATTTGAGTGATAACATTGCCAGGCTGAAGAAAAGGGAACCTGGCAATGACTCTTTAGCCAAACTAGGCCAGCTGTTTCCTGACATAAAAAAAAAAATAAATAAATACCCCCTCAAGCAGCTGCTTGCCACAGAGGTCTGACAGGAGACTGTCAGTTTATACGACGTAATAGGTCTGTGAAGATGGTGGGACCTCGGTAGAAAAATGACACTAACATTCATGCCTTATCCAGGGCTTGAACCCAGATCCCTTAGATCAGAGCAAAGAGTGCTAACCACTCAGCCACAGGACAGCTCCTGACATTATACAATGCTTCAAAACAGCTTACGTTTCAAACAGAGAAATATGCATTAATGGAGCAATAGTTAGCTATAAAGGCAGAATATATTTCAGAGTCTATAATCCACTAAAGCCAGAAAAACTTAGCATAAAATTATATTATCTGTGTGATAATAAAAATGACTATGCTAGGAATATCCTAGTTTATATTGTCAAAAAAACTGTTCAGACACAAGCCACAAATATTGGTCAAGCACATGCAGATGATATGAACTTCTTGGATAGTTTACTCAACCAGGGCTATCGTATATATGGATCACTATTATTCCTCTCCAGCTTTGTACCAAGAGCTGTATGAAAACAAAAACTCATGTGATTGATACTGTAATGCCAAACAGAATTGGTCTTCCTACAGAGCATTTAGGAAAAAAGTTGAAAAAGTGATTTCATTCCAAAAATTTTGAAGTGGCATGATAAGCGGGATGTTACCATGCTCTTTACATGGTGCTGAAACGATGAGGCTAATTGAAGAAGTAGAAGCAGCAGCAGTGTAGATAGTTTACAAACCAAAGTGTTTTGGAGTATAATGCTCAAATGAGAGAGGTGCTAACTAGTTTTTTGCAGTATTACCCTATAAAGCAGAAGTGCATGAAATGGTGGAAAAAGTTTTTTCTCACATAATCAATATGGCTATTGATAATGCATATCTTTTGATCAGAGGAGCATACCCAAATGAAATAATAAGCTGAAAAAAATTGGTTTTGCCATGATGGGGATACGAACCCATGTCTCCTGGAAACATGCCAGTTATGCTACCACTACACCATCAATGGCTAACATTTTCTTCAGCTAGTGCAACATATAAAGTGCAACTCACACAGTGGCGCCATCTATCTGGGAAGTGGACAACTCTGTTGCCTCATAGAGATGGAATTTAATATTTGTCACTCACGCTTATACCGTTAAATCAATAATTCAGTAGTAAAGAATCATGGGATATGTCCTGTAGACATGGAACTCATGAAATAATAAGCTGAAAAAAATTGGTTTTGCCATGAGTGGGATTCTTTACTACTGAATACCAAAATGTTTGCTGTTACCAATTTAGGCTTGCTTTGGTCAAAGCTACTTGAAGATAGCACTTGTACATAAGGATCTGAGATGCCATACTCAAGGCATTCCATCCTCAACTTTCACCTTAATTGGTTGGTATTTCTCTAAAAAATTCTCCAAATTGGGCTAGAAGCATCAGCCAAGCATTTGTGTTGTGTGTTCAACAGCAAAGTGCAGATCAGAAAGTTCTTATGAATTGCAAACAATGTGGAATAGCTTTTTGCAAAAGTGGACCCTGCTTCAAAGCATTTCACACAGAGAAGAAATGCAAAGAATAATTCAGGTAAAAAAGAATTCCTATATAATGTGTAAACTTATTTTGGTACTTCTTTTTTATAGCGGCCTTGACGGGTGCCAGTAGTAATTGTGCGCCAATCTTCATATCCAGTGAATCTGTCGTCCGCATTATAAAAAACGCCCCGATTGAGCGGAGGCCAAGTGAGAACAAATCAGTAAAGTGTTTTTTATTCGAGGTTGTCCAATTTGAGTTAGAATACTAGTATTTCACTTTATAATAAATAAATAAATACCCCCTCAAGCAGCTGCTTGCCACAGAGGTCTGACAGGAGCCTGTCAGTTTATATGCCACAGTAGAAGGTCTGAGAGGATGGCAGGCCCTCAGTAGAAAAACGACACAAACAGCCATGCCTTACCTGGGGCTCGAACCCAGGTCCCGTAGATCAGTAGCCAAGCGCGCTAACCACTCAGCCACGGGACAGCATATTTCACTTTACTACTTGTCAAATCCATTTCAGTGAAATTAACAGATGCCAGTGATATCTAGTTTTTGATGAATTTTTGGAATCTGTTTTTTCACCTTTACTCTCTTTGGTACTTTTCAGTTAATGAATAAAAACACTTTACTGATTCATTCTCACTTGGCCCCCGCTCAACCGGGGCGTTTTTTATAATGCGGACAACAGATTCACTGGATACGAAGATTGGCGCACAATTACTACTGGCACCCCTCAAGGCCACTATAAAAAGGAAGTACCCTTTTTTTGACTTCACATGCCTATAGTTACTATTTTGGTCAATTAAAAAAAAATGTTGCATTGATGGATCTTTTTTACTACATCATCCTGAAAAATTCCTATTAAAATTTGAACATTTCACTTTTTTGTTACATGTTTTATTTTAATAAAATTCAAATTTAAATTCTGTTTAATTTGATATATAACATGGCCTATTTATGTTGATTGGTTATTTTTTTGAAAATTTCTAAAGTTAACTTGTTTATTTGACTGGTCATAATTAGTGAAACGCCTGGACTTTTCTCAACGTATAATACTGAAAACAAAATTTTGAAAAAGAGAGTAATTTTCTTAATTTAAGTAAAAATTTATTTTTTGGTTTTTCAGAAACATATAGCCTTTCTAATAATATGCATTATAATCATTTTTGTCTTTTTTTTTTATTTTTCATTGTAAGATGCATATTTTACTGCATGCCTCTATAAAAGACCTATTAAAGCAAAATTAATAATCATTTTTGTTAAATATTTTCATGGAATCCAGAATTAAATGCTGATTAATTTGGCATATAACATGTCATAATTCCTTTCATTAGTTATTTGGGGAAAAAACATTTCAAAGTTCACTTTTTTTTACTGAACACAGTTGAAAAAAAGCCTGGCCACAGGGTACAATTCAGTTTTTCAGGGCCTAGCATGGTAAGGGTTAATGATATGTTTTAAAAAACTAAATTCATCACATAATGAAATTAAATTGGAACTTTGTCAAATATACTCTTACCATCTTCATTGACTTTATTATTGCACATATACCAAGAAGATTATAATTCTACATTGTGTATGATTATATCAGTGTTTTATGGTGATTTTCTGTTACCTCTTTATTGGTTTGATGTTCAAACCTAATCTAAAAATTCAGTTTTATGTAAATGTCATCATTTAAAATGTGTTTTTCTTATACCATTTCTTTCCGTGATTTTGATATGTGATTGGTTTGTTTTTAGTCAACACTATTAAAATTAAGTTTATAAATATTCTTGTTTCAGGGCTGAGCTTGTTGATGAAGTAGCATGTGCGTATGCCCAAGTAAGTTATCGTATTTCATAAAATAAACTTTCAAAGATATTAAGAGACAAATGCTTATTATATTGGTGGAAAGCCATATTCAAAGAATCCTAGCTTTGAAAATAAGATTGTTATGGAAAAATGCACTTGAAGATAATTATGTTATAAAATCTCTATATTTTGATGTTCATCAAAAATCATTCATTTTTTTCTATATTATAGAATAAATAGATAAAAAGTCACCATTAAACACTGATGTATTGTAAATAATGTGGTTTTTTTTTACATATCAAGTTGATATGTAAAAAAAACCTGATTTATTTCACAATTATCACTGTTTAGAGATTTTGATTCCTATGTTGCAGCTAGATATGCTAAACAATTCGATGGTTATAGTTCGTTTAGGTGTTGTGCAGTTAAAAGTTTATGTATATTTACTGTTATGGGAGGATAATCCTTGGCTGCTACACTCTCCATATTAGGCTTTAACTGCACAACACCTAAACGAACTATAACCATCGAATTGTTTAGCATCTCTAGCTGCAACACAGGAGACACATAAATCTCCTAACAGTGATAATTGTGAAATAAATCAGTTATTTATTTATCACCCACTGTGTTCACTCATAATGATTTAAAGTTGATATATAAGCTTATAATGCAAATAGAGTTAATAAAGACTAGAGGAAATTGGGGCAACCTTCCAGTTAATTCCATAAATTGGTGGAGGGCACTTACAGTTCATATATGTAGAGCACAATGGACAAACAATTGTTAACTTATTTTGAAATTTGCCAAATTTCACATCAAAAGTTGTTTAGCTCATCATAATGTCTCAAAAGATGAACAAAAATTATTGGTAAATATGGTAGCACAGAGTAAGGAACACCCATATCATAAAATACAGATTTTGAATATATTTTATATTCCTAATCAACAAATTGGTGGCTAGTTGAAAAAAAAATTAAATTGAAATAGAAGATAAATTTGAAAGTTGTGTTATATTTGATGTATTGGTATGTGGTCATGTGCAGTTCATATATCATTATTATGAAGGTGGAATAGTGATATGTCTCTATTATTGGAGTATGTTGCATGATTAATAGTGATATTAATAATTATGTAATTAAATGGAACTTTGACACAATTAACTCTTTATTGACTGTGTTATAGCTCATAGATAAACTTGATCTACATTATGCATGATAGATCAGCAAAGTACAACATCGTCGCACGTAAGAACTCTATCACCAAGTGAGAAACAACAATACTGAACCTGTGAAAACATCAGCTACCGAGAACAGCACACAACCCGGAATTGTCCTCCTTGAATTTCACTGATTTTCACCATTTCACTGATTACCCAGTAAAATGTTTATAATTTTATAAGATTTGTTAAATTGTTTATGTCATTTTTTTGTGTTTATCGATATATGTAATTTATGAATACAAAATATAATGTATATATATATAAATATACACAATCCTATCAGAATAATATGACCATCCACGGAATCAGAGTGTACCCACCCAGGCACATCACAGAGTGCACATAACAAGGTTGACCGCACGGAGATAAAAGCAGCCGGCCAGGACAGATGAACCATAGTGTATAACGTGAGCACAATAGGCAGAGGTAGTGATTTGAGGGACGTTCAAAAAGGGATGATCATTGGCTACCGCGCCCAGGGTGGAAGCATCTCGGAAACAGCAGACTTAATGGGCTGTTCACAAGGTGCTATAATAAGGGTGTACCAAGAATGGACAGTTGGCACACCGAGTACCTTCAGATGTCGTAACTGTGGAGCTCCAAAGGCCATCGACCCCAGAGGAGAACTCCGCCTCCGTCGACTGGTAAAGGGCAATCGATGCGCAACAGTGCAGCAATTGACCACTCAAATGAATGAACACTGGGGCATCCAGGTACGTCCCCGATAATAGTAGAGCGAACCCTGTTATGCATGGGTCTCCAGAGTCAATGCTACGTAAAGGCCCCCATGTTAACTAAGGTTCATCGGCAATGATGCCTGCGGTTCGCACAGAACTACAGTCATTGAAGAGTGGAAAAAGGAACCACCATCCACTCGCTAGAGAACATTCTTTGGATCTTGCCTACAAGCAGGAGAAGACCGGGTGAAGAGAGAGACCTTACTTTTAGAAACAAGTCTGTTGAGATAATCATTGAGGTGCTGTGAGTGGTCTTTTTGAATTTTGAACATTGCCTAGGAAAAAGCCAAATAACTCACTGAATTTTGTCCAAATTCTGTATGGTAATTTTCCAAAATGGTAATTTTTGAATTTAGATTGCCAAACTTAGATGGTAGTCCTAACTTTTTTGAGTCTTCCATGGCGGAGACTCCCAGGCTGACCCATCGATAATCCATGCCTAATCGGGTTCCCCAAGCCCTTTCAGCATGACCCTCAACTTCGTCCTCTCCATAGAGCTGACTCACGGCCCCCAGCGAACAGGGCTCTACCCACTTCGGGGCTCGCAACCGAGCCCTTCGCAGATGAAGGGTGAGTACCTAATCGAGTTCTCAAAGTCCTTTCAACAGACCCTCCATGTTCTAGGCATCTCCAGGAGGTTGCTGGCACAACTGCACTCATAAGGATCACCAGTCCACCCTACTTCACATAGGCATCTAAGCCTCTCCACCACGAAATCTGTTTTGTTCTGCCTAAAGATCTCACGTGGAGACTCTTAGTTTGGCTTTTCCATCAATAAGCCCGTCAACCAGGTTAGCCACTCCCAGTCGCGAGCCTTCAACTTCATCCTCTCCATTGTGAGCGGGCTGAAGCCCCCCAGTGAACAGTCTTCCGACCCACAATATCGTTGAGACCGCATCGATGAGCCTACTGGACCGGGTGCTCCAAGCCCAGTCCGCAGAACCCTCAAGTATGGCCCCTCAACCGGGGCTGCAACCCTGAGCTTCTCAGGGGACAAGTCAATAAGCCCACTGGATTGGCCCCCCCCCCCCAGACCAGTCTGCAGATCCTCAACAGGCCCCCTCCACCAGGGGCCACAAGATATTGTGAACTCCAGAGAGCCAGTGATCCAAGCCCAACTTCTCAGAGGCCTTGACAAGGTAGTCCCAATTCGGGGGGTGGGGGGGGGGGGAATGAGAACCAACACCTAGACATGCTTGTTGGTCAAGTACAGGCCGGCGGTGGCAGTGTGCATGTCTGGGGGATGTTTTCCTGGTATAACCTGAACTGCTGATATCACTAGATGGGTCCCTGAATGCCAGTGGCTACCTGTCCATCCTTGCTGACCACATGCATCCCTTCATGTTGGATGTTTACCCTGGTAGTGATGGTGTCTACCAACAGGACAATGTGCTTTGCCATGTCGCTAAGGTGGTACATGACTGGTTCCAGGAACATGACAGGATGTCTCCATTTTCCCTTGACCAGCGAAATCGACCAACCTCAATCCCATAGAGCACTTGTGGGACCATTTGGATTGACAGATTCGGCATGCGGACCCACAACCACATCATCTCTGGAACCTCCATGCTCTGCTGGAGTCCGAATGGGCATGTGTGCCTCTGGCAACCTTCCAGGGCCTCATTGCGTCCAAGCCATGATGTCTCACTGCTGTCAACTGGGCCAAGGGTGGTTATTCCCATTATTAGGTAGGTGGTCATATTATTCTGATACGACTGTATATATATATATGTTTTATTTTATTCCCATTGTTGTACTATAACTTAGTTTTATCTATCTATACAAGGGGTATACTAGTTACATACACATTTCCAGGGGATACGTGAAGCATAAAAGGTTGAGAACCACTGCTCTAGAGGAACGAGGAAAATGCAGGTATGGCTATTTAACCTAAACTTCAGTGCACTAATCTACGACTATCAATTACCCCATTCGTGTCAGTGAGCTATTTGTCACGATAACACATGAATAGTCCAGCACCTACAGGAGTTTGAGTTAACTAATCTGTCTTTAAGCATACTGTGTTTTTACCTTCATATTTGCTTATTGATTGTTCTACTATATTCTCCGAATGCAAAGGCCTACAGTTATGAGTAAGGTGTTAAATGACAGTCATAGACTATTTCGAATTCTTCCCCCCTGATAAAGGGTGGTAGATTTTTGAGGCATTTGACTTTAACAAATCATATCTCAAATTTAAGCTTGTGACATCTCCAGTGTCATGAGTTACCTCAAACATGACAGCAAAGGGAGGGATGTGGTTGATATATATACATGAGTCGTATATCAAATGAGAGTTTTTGAAGGTAGGTATTTTTAGTAATAAAAAATACAAATTAAAAATTAAAACAAAACCTATCTTCCTGTAGGGCCCTAAAAAGTATATTCTAAAGCATATTGATGGTGCAATTAATCACCAAGTTCACTTCAAAGGAAAGGTGCTGATTTACCTATTCAACAAGATTGCTAGCACCCTATCTTCCTTTGAAGTGAATATGAACTCAATGATTGATTGCACCATCAATATGCTCTAGGTTTATTTTCTACTTTTTAGGCTCCTATAGGAAAATAGGTATTTTTAAATTTTTTTAATTTATTGTATTAGATGCAAGAATAAAAGGTGTGGTTTAGTAAATGATATTTTTTAATTGATGAGCATCAAATATTACATGGATATTTCTTGTGTCTGCTGAGGTCTTCCCTTACTTACAGGCCTTGTATGTGACATATTATATTAATAAGCTTCCATTGGACCTCTGTGACAAGCAGCTGCTTGAGGGATAAATATTTTAATAGAGTTTTGTCAAATTTGAAAACCTCAGCCTCAAAAGTATAAAGTGGCCAGGGCCTGTCTGGAATGGTGGAGAGGTGTTGATTCTGTAACTATAAACAGCTACTCAAGCATCACGACTTCTTGCAACATTTAGTAGGCTGGTTATAGGTCTGTGGCAGGATCCCACTCTTCCTGAAGAGCATATTGGAGCTCATGAATAATTCTTGGAAGGGATTGGTGATCTCCAATATGTTTACCCAGCACATCCCACACATTCTCTATAGGGTTTAGTTCTGGAAAATAGGCTGACTAACTCCATCTGTACATCCATGTGGCTTCATATGTATGATCTCTGTTCTATGTCCTATAAGTGGAACTATAATAGATTGTTTTATATCTATATAATATATACTCCTTTGTAAAGTTAGTATTTACTTTTTTATATTTAAACCTTAATTTACAGAAATAAATTCATTGAAATGAAAACTATCAGTGACTCTGAAGCTTTTTGGAGAAATGACAGCACTCTATCTTCAGTGAAGTGACACAATGTGGTGACATTATGTGATTAGGGCTGTTAAAAACTTCTTTCCACATGTTGTGAAGGGTGATTCCAGTGTTTTGTTTCCAGGTGGGGACAGACAAGGTCATTATTTCAATAGCCTCACGGACAATGGTTCTGTGTAAGTGGATAGATGTGCTAGCAGTGTGATGTCCTATGGTGGGGGGGGGGGGGGGGGGGGTCAGTCAGTAACATGCTAGGCTTGTAATCTGTGGTTCCCAGGTTTGAGTCCCAGCTGAATCGGCATTCAAATTTATCTCTGCAAAACTTCTGCCCTACCCATGGTCAGTAGGGACACCAATGGCCGTCATCCATCATATGGAAAACAAAGCTGTGGCCCTGTGTGTAGAAGAGCCTTACCTGCTGCCCTTTAAAGAACACGCTGGATGGCCTATAGAGGAGGCTCCATCTGTTTCCTAACAGCTGCCTAGTGGGTCCCCTCTCCCAAACCTCTGAGTCCTTGTGACCTGGCCATTTAGCCCAATTTGGGCAAAAAAGTGCCACTCAGAGGTAAAACAACCCAACCCAGTCTATTGTAGTTGCATGTTGTATTGCCAGTCATTTGTTTCTTTTGGCTATCATCTATCTGATGCTCTGTGAACCTCTCCTGTAGAAAATGTATGATTCATAGATTGGGAGCACACCACACTACTAGCACTTTGCATCCACTTACTACTGAACCATCATTCCTGAGGCTATTGAAGCAATGGCCTCATCTATCCACACCTGCAATCAAGACACTGAAATCTCCTTTCACAACATATGGGAAGAAGTTCTTAATAGCCCTAACATCACTGCATAGTGTCACTTCACTGAAGAAGGCTATAATTGCTCAGAAAAATTTCTGAGTTTTCTCCTGAAAACTTTCTAATATGCAAATAGTTTGGTGACTAAACTTCAAATTTTATTGATCAGTGAAAGAGAACTTTACGTTATTTTAATTATTTTCCAAGCAGGATGAACTTTTTAATTGTAGGTCTTTTAGTTATCCTCAGCCACATTTTCTTATAAATTAGTAATTTTAGAAGTTATAAATCTTCAAAGTTGGCTTCCCATTGACATAACATAGGGTGGTGTGATCATAATTCATTGATCACTCAATGTATATATATATTGTTCAGAAACTGGAAAAACCCAGAAGCACAACCTCAAAATCCCAAGGTTGCTGATTTTGGAAATTTGCACTGTATTTGTACCAAATGTATTTTAGGAAATAGGTCCTATACAAGTCGATGATGTTATTCATAATCCAGAAATTCATCTTTCATCGTAATATAAAGCTATAAATTTAAATATTAGCATAAATGTAGCATTTAAGAAGCAGTTATTTTAATGATTTAAGTACATGTAAGGAATTACTGTTAGAAAATTTTTGAATTTTCTAACAGTTGCTTTACAAATGTTTTAAAGCTTGTATGGATCTTTGATGTTTCACTACAATTGAAGTAGAAATCATTAACAGTAATGCTACAGTTAAATGTTTTGTCTCCCTAAATGAGATATGCTTACATTTTATGATTTCCATTATGTATGTAAACAGGGCTTGAAAATCTACTCATTGTTTATCTGTGATGAACAAAAAGTTTTAATAATGTATGGCAAGATTCCAATTTTCTCTTTGTTATATTTGAAATCATTTTTCATTAGAAAGTCTCACAAGTTGTAAAATCTCCTGACTAGTGAACGAAATGCACGTTTTTGAAGCCCTGCACTTACATGTGATTAGTCAGTCATGTACAACAACAATAATAACTTGCTCATAATACAATAATAACTTGCTCATAAGTGATCAATGAACAGATCAACATTCAGTGAGATAAAGCAAAAACTTTGAAATTCATTTGAATGTAATTGGACCCTCTCAACCCCCTGATGACTCAGAGCACTTGGTATATCTTGTTTAGATGAAATTCACAATTCTGCCTTTTATTAATGTCAAGTTTTTATGTTTGATATGTACTGTTAAATATGTAAAATGAAACTTATTTTGCAGAAAGAAGAAAAGAAGGAGAAAATACAAGTTGATTTTGCTTTCTTAAGGTACATAGTCCAGTTTATTATGGTAAAATGACACACCTAATATAAGAGACATTGCCAAAACTATAAATGTATATTTCAGGGAAAATTAAATGTATGACAAAACACATTACTTGGAAAAAATTTAAAAATAACAAAAATTTTGCTACCAAAAAAATGAATTTGTGTAATAAACACTTAAGTTTCTTTGAAAAAATTGCAACACTGAATTGAGCTATTCAATATAACAACTGTATTTCTGTTAATCATATTAGGCAGATAGCATAAAACTATATGCACATTTATACCTCCATATTTTATTGCAAAAATATATACACCAAAGAGCCGAAACTTTATGACCAGCGTGTCTTTATGCAAATTGAAGCAACTGCAGGTAATGCTCTGTTAATAATGTTATTACTGTTCTTCAGAGGGAAAGCCAGAAGATTTAAGTGAGTTTGACAAAGGCCAAATTGTAATGGCCAGACAACTGGGTCAGAGCATTTCCAAGATGGAAAGGCTTGTGGAATGCTTACTGTCAACTGTGGTTAATAACTTCAAAAAGTGGTCCGACGAGGGGGAAAAACCACCTGCAAAGTGTGGGCCAGCTACGGGGCTCATCAATGATAGAGGTGAGCAAAGTCTATCCCATATGGTACAAGCCAACAGAAAGGATACTGTATTGCAACTCGCCCGTAATTTGAATGCTGGTGACGGGAATAATGTGTCAACACACAGTACATCGAACTCTGCTGAACATGGGCTGCATAGCCACAGGGCACTCTGAGTGCCCATGTTAACCTCGGTTCACTGTTGAAAGCACCTACAATGGGCACACAAGCATCAAAACTGGACCTTGAACGATTGGAAGAAGATTGTCTAGTCCGACGAATCCTGTTTCTGTTGCACCATATGGACAGCTGGGCAATGTATGTCACATTTACTTGGGAAAGTGTGACCAGGATGCACCATGGGATGAAAACAATCTGGTGGACGAAGTGTAATGCTTTTGGCATTGTTCTGCCTGGAAACCCTGGGTCCAGTCATTCATGTGCAGGAAACTATGACATCTATCACCTATCTAAACATCATTGCAGACCAGGTACATCCTTTCATGGATGGTATTCCACTCTAGTATTGCCTTATTACTGCAGGATAATGAGCCATGCCAGCAGGATAATGAGCAGTTTTCAGCAGGATAATGAGCCATGCCACACTGCCTAGATTGTTTGAGAATGGTGTGCAGAACACGAGAAAGACTTCCAGGTATTGCTCTAGCCTCCAAATTCCCCAGACATCAATCCAATTGAGCATCTGTGGTTTGTGTGGAACAGCATATCCAATCTGCAGTGGATCAACCATGTAACTTAAAAGAGTTATAAAGGACTTGCTGACAGTGTGACCACCACAAGACACCTTTAGAAATCTTGTAGTGTCCATGCTTCACCGGGTAAGAGCTGTTTTGGCAGCATGTGGAGGACCAACGTCATATTAAGCAGGTGGTCATAATGTTTTGGCTCTTTGGTATATATCAGATAGTTAAAAGAACTTAATTCTATGTTATCTACAACATAACATAGAATTAAATTCTTTTTACCTATCTTCCTATTAGTTTTGGCTTTGACATTTGTCAGTTTGTGGATTTGACAATGTAATGCTCCAAAGAAATGAAATACTTTTAAAGTTTGGACCCTTTGTCTGATCCAATTATTTTTATGCTCTGGATAGCTGAGTCGGGCACCAGGCAATTGACAAATTGCCGAAAATAAAGTTTAATTAGGGTTCGAAATACCAGCAAGCATTAATGAGTAAGAATTCAAAAATATTAAATGATTGTCAAAATTTAAAGATTAATTCTAATCAAAATAATTAACGTTGTTCAAGAGATAAAAATTGGTAAAGACTCAAAAAGGTTTAAATAACAAAACAAATTTATTTCCGAAAAACACTCACCAAAACTTCAATAAAGAAGATACTACATCATTTCTCAACTCTGTCCAAAAACTCTGACTAAACACACTGCACTAACTGTGCTCAACTCTCTTTTGTGCTACTGTGACAACATGTCATCAGGTTATAACGAGAGGTACAAAACCTGCACGTGTCATGTTGCACGCCGGGAAAGACATTTGCACAAATTGACGAGCAGCGCAAGCTATGACACAAGAGTGGGCGTGTCTTTGTGCATGCGCTTTAGCGGGTGGCAATCGAAAGTTCGGAGTTGCACATGTGCAACTCCTAACTCTTGGAAACGAATGCTGTGATGCCAAAAAGGAAATGAAAATCCCCAAAATGATAAATATAATGTAAATTAAGCAAAACTGGTTAAGGCAAAGTAAAAGTGAATGAGGGGGTATCACAACAAAACGTTCCACCATATGTTTCGAACGTGATGGGGGAAATAATGATTTATGTACCAAATTAAAGCTTGTGATATGGGGAGTGCCATAGGCTATAAAAATTTTTCCCCCACCCCATGTTTTCTTCCCCCTAAAAAGGGAAAATGTGAAAACTATTGTTCTGCTGTATCTTCAGAACACTGATGCTGAAAGCTACAAGTAATACTTCAAATAAATGATTCTGATGAGGGAATGTTGTAGGCTATGGAAAAAGACCACCATGCTTTCTTCCCCCTAAAAAAAGGGGGAAGGGAATGAAAATGATTGTTCCCCTATATCTCCTGAATGAGAGTATCGAAAGTAATAAGTTATGTGTCAAATGAAAGCTTCTAACATGGGAATTGTCACAGGCTATAAAGAATTAACCAGCCATGCTTTCTTCCCCCTAAAAAAGGGGAAATATGAAAACCATTGTTCTGCTATATCTCCAGAACACAAATGCAGAGAGGAACAAACTATACATCAAATGAAAGCTTCTGACACATATAATGTAGGCTGTGAAAAATTAACCCCCATACTTCCTTCCTCCCTAAAAAAGGGGGAAATGTGAAAGTCATTCTACTATATTTTCTGAATGCAAAGGCTTACAGTTACGAGTTTGGTGTCAAATGAAAGCTCATAAACTATTTTGCCCCCACTATTCCCCTCCCTGATAAGAGGGGTGGGTGGATTTTTGCAGGGCTAAAATTTAACGAGTCGTATCTCAAAGCTTGTGACATCTCAAATCTCATGGACTACCTCAAGCATGCCTCCAAAAGGGGGACAAAAGGTACTCAATGTTTACAAGTCGTATATCAAATGAGAGTTTCTGAAGGTAGGTGTTTTAGTGACAAAAAATTATAAATAAATTAAAAAAATTAAAAACGCATATCTTTCCTATAAGGCCCAAAAAAGTAGAAAATAAACCTGAAGCATATTGATGGTGCAATCAGTCACTGAGTTCATACTCACTTCAAAGGAATATAGGGTGCTGACAATCTTGTGTAGGTAAATTAGCACCCTACCTTCCTTTGAAGTGAATATGAACTTAGTGACTGAGGCTTATTTTCTGCTTTTAGGGACTTACAGGAAGATAGGTATTTTAAAATTTTTATATTTTTTTTAAATCTAAATCAATCTTCCTTTGCTTTTTGCTTGCATTTGTCAGTTTGTGGATTTGTCAAATCAGTTGTTCCATCATATCTTTTGAACATGATAGAGAAACTTAATGATTTATGTGTCAAGTGAAATCTTGTGATGAGGAGGGTCATAGGCTATAAAAAATTGACTTCCATGCTTTCTTCCCCCCTGAAAAAGGGGAAATATGAAAACTATTCTTCCCTTATATCTCCAGAATGCGAGTGCCGAAAGTAACAAGCTGTACATCAAATGAAAGCTTCTGATGCTGGGAATGTCATTGTCTATGAAAAATTGACCTGCCATTCTTTCTTCCCCCCTAAAAAGGGGGGATATGAAAATGATTATTCCCCTATATCTCCTGAACGTGAGTGTGGAAAGTTACAAGCCATACGTCAAATGAAAGGTTGTGACACGGGGAGTGTCATAAGCTCTAAAAAATTGACCCCCATGCTTTCTTGTCCCCTAAAAAAGGGGGAATATGAAAACTATTCTTCCCCTATATCTCCAAAATTCAAGTGCCAAAAGTAACCAGCTATACACCAAATGAAAGCTTGTGACGTGAAGATTATTATGGGTGATAAAAAAATTTACCCCCCATATTTTTCTGCCCCTTAAATAGTGGGAAATATGAAAATGATTCTTCCCCTATATCTCCAGAGCACAAGTGCTGAAAGTAACAAGCTATAGGTCAAATGAAAGCTTCTGACACAGGGAATGTCATTGGCTATGAAAAATCTACCCCCTATGCTTTCTTATATATCGTACATCTCTTGAATGCTAGTGTGGAAAGTAACAAACTATGCATCAAATGAAAATTTGTGACATGGGGAGTCTTATAAGTTACAAAAAAATTAACCCCCTTGCTTTCTTGCCCCCTAAAAAAGGGGGGATATGAAAAATATTCTGCTATATCTCCAGAATGCAAATGCTGAAAGTAACCAGCTATAGGTCAAGTGATCAGCTATAGTTACAGCTGCACTATGGGATTATGTGGTGTGGGACATTCCTTAGAACACCATCAGACATCTCTGTGCCATGAATTGTCACTGAATATATTGTGAACCAGAGCAATTCCACTACATAAATTTTACTGTATGCTATTCATTTAATTTGGTGCATTGAGCTGTAAACAAAATCATGTCATACCCATTAGATCATCTTGGTCCATCATGATATCCATCTGTTATGCCATCTGATCTTCTGTCGATTTCACCCATTTCTTTTGGGTTACAGGCAATTTCAGTGTCATATAGTGTATTAGATAAGGTCATAATATGTTTTGCATATATAATTATGAATATATTTCAAAAATAAGGTATGATAATTTTTATTCAGCTTTTAAAGTGGTTAGTTTATGCTGTGCTAGTTTTGTAATTAAACAATTAGGGCTAAAAATTTTAGCATTTGCCTTAGCAAATACAATGAAATCTAGGACTAACTCTATAAATAATATTTATATGATAATTAAAAATTATGTACCTTTTGAAGCTCCACTTTGCCTGACCACAAAAATAGCTCTATGTTTGTTGAATATAATTAAGCAAAACCAATAGAGAAATTAATAAATTATTGAATTTATTATATGCAAAATGTTAGTCATGAACAGCATGTTTTTGTTTCACAGTGGGTTAACCAACAACCAAATTGCAAGTATTCCAAAGCTCATGGGTTGTGGATGGTAACTTACTGGATAACTGTTTGAAGTAGATGATTGCATCACATAAAAGCTATTCAGTGTGTTCTTTCATATGTATATCACTTTCTTGTACACAGTGTTATGATTAAATGTTTCATCCGAAAAATGGGACCCTTTCCAAGCCTATCAGTCTTCTTTTACTTAGATCAGAATGTGGGAAAGTAGGGAAAGTATTAATACTAGCAGATTTGGCAATTGGGCACCTTAAAATATGAGCCATGTATACTCTGTGTGTGCTGTCTGAAGTTTCTAATTTAGGAAGGATTTTGGGTTGGGTTGTTTTACCTCTGAGCGGCACTTTTTTGCACACCATGGACTAAATGGCCAGGTCACATGGACCCCGAAGGCTCAGAGAATGTTGGGAGACAGATGATAGCCTCCCGTCAAGGCCATCCAGCGTGTTCTTTAACGTGCACAGGGTATGGCTCTCGCGCACACGGGACCATGGCTTAAAGTCCCATCCGACGGACGGCGACCTTTCCAAGCCCTTCAGTGTCCCCTACTGACCGTGGGCAAGGTGAGGAATTTTGCAGAGATAAATCTCAACGCTGACCCAGCTGGGACTCGAACCTGGGAACTACAGATTACGAGCCTGGCGCGCTACCGACTGAGCCACCCCCTCCCCCTATTTAGGAAGGAACTAGGCATATTTTTGTAATAAAAGTTTAATGAACTAAAAGAGATACAGAATTGAAAAGTAGGACAACTACAGTTTAGGTAACAACTTTTCGAATGTTACTAATGTAGCAGATAAGGAATGCTACAGAGTATGTGTTTTTTTTCTGATGCAGTTAATTTTTGAATAATCTAGTATTATACTCTGCCTTGACTGACATAGTGGTTAGGGAGCTTGCTACTGTTCCAGCAGGTGACCTTTTTGTGTTGTGTTAGCTCTAACTGCAACAGTGGTCAGCAGTGACTTTGGTCTTAATAGTATGGCATGTCCTTGTATGAGATTGAGATTGCATGTACAAACTAAGAGTAGTTTCTGATACACATCTCTGTCCTATATATGTTGCAAATGAAAAAAAATTCTCTTTTTCAGGCAACTTCAACAAGTGCTGAAAATTATCATTCCCGGAGTATTTACACCTGAGGTATTTTCAAATATTCTTGTAAATTTTTTTAAAAATAAACTCTAAGAGGTCTAAAAAAATTCTTATTTTATGTTATCAAGATTAGTATTTACCAAATGTAAAAGAAAATGTGTGTTATTAACAAGACATTTTAGCCAAAATCTGTCATTGGTACAACTTTGGTTATTTTACTGAACATATTTCTATTTACAAGTCTAGAATGATCACAATCCCTCGCTCCCTCCCCTCTTCCAAGGTAATTAAACTGAGACATTTGCTCAAGAGTGCAACCATTCAAAGCAACTGAAGCACCATCTACCTGACCAATTTTCATCACTTAAGTTTTTTCTCTGTTTATCACCAAACCTACCCTATTAAGTTTCATTAACAGCCCTAATGAACATATTCATCTCATCAGCATCATTAGCTAAAAGGGCCAAATCATCTGCTTAATCTAAATCAGAAATTTTGAAATCTCTAGACCATTTAAGGCCAAAATCTTTCCCTTACAAAGAATTTCGCATAAGATAATCAATAACCAAACAGAAAAGGAGACAAAATGTACCCTTGTTTAACTCCACTAGCAATGTTAAACCAATCTCTGCAAGACGTACCAACTCTCACACAATTCAGTATTATTGTTATATAGAGCTTTCATTACACTAGCTAACTTATCAGGTATTCCATATGATCTAACAACCAGCCACAAATTATGTCAATCAACAGAGTAAAAAGTCTTTTTGAAATCTATAAAGCTAGCAACCAAAGGTTTCTGAAATTAAACATTTCTCATGAATCTGCCTAGGTGAAAATATTTGATATATATATATATCCCCTACCACTTCTGAATCCACACTGTTCATCATGCAGTTGTCCATCAACCAAATTCTTTTTAATTCTATTAAATATAATCATGCAAAGAACTTTACCTGGAACAGAAAATTAACTGTTTCCCCTATAATTACCACAAGAAATGCGATCACCTTTTTTTTTAAATTGGGACAACAATAGTTCTAGTAAAATCCTTAGGAACAACACCTTTAATCATAAAAAAAATTCAAAATTTCAGACAAACATTACCAGCTCTATGCATTTCAGTAGTCTACCATCAACCTCTGGGGATTTATGAAGTTTAAGTTTAGAAATCGCCAAAATAACTTCAGACTGTGTTATAGGACCAACATTAAAGCCAGTAATGCATCTATCATTATTACAAACAATGGGAGTAGAACTAACCACATTGTTTAGAACATTACTGAAATGCTCAGCCCACCTAGCCATGACAGAATCCTCACCTCCTGTAACCTTACTTTGTTTATAATTCAATTGTATACCTGTTTGTTTTCTACCACACAAAACATTAACTATCTGGTACAGCTCTCTGCTGTTGTGCTGTCTAACTGCTTCCTCAGCCAAGCCATCAAGCCAAAGATTCTTATCAGCAGCTAACTGATCCTTTACACGTTTATTAAGCTCTCTGTAATGCTTTCTATTAGGACTAGTAGAGTATTGATTAAGACATTCCTACAGTTCTTTCTTCCTGAAATAAGCTCAAGTGCTTTATCACTCAAATAATTCTGCCTCCTCTGCTCTTTTTTTCTGAAAAGAGTACTATTAGTTTCCAAAAAAGCCTGTTTAAAATGATCCCATTCTTCCTTAACTTCAGTAGTAAGCAAACCATGACTGTCATAATGACTAAGTAACCTATCATGGTAAGCTTTAGCTATAACTGGGTCTTTCACAAGTCACTAGGCTTCAGTATTAAAGGTAAAATTTTTAACCCTAGCACAACACTTTTTAAGTTTAAGTTGAAAGATACTTTTAACAAGGTAATGGTCAGATCCAATTTCAGCTCCCCTATATGAACTGGTATTCCTAACCAAACTAGCCCATTTGCTGTTAATTATATAATCAATCATATTCTTATGCAGCCCATCAGGTGAAACCTAAGTGTACTTATGTAAGTTGCGGTGTTTGTAATAAGTGTTAGCTATTCTGAAACCATTGAGTTTACTTATCTGCAAGAGACGCTGCCCATTGCAGCTACCAATACCAAAAGGGCCTATTACTCCTCCCCAAAGGTCAGAGACAGTACCAACTTTGGCATTGAAGTCACCAAGAACATGGATAATATCTCCTTTCTTGACAGAATTCAAAATATCCTGAAGTTGTCCATAAAACCTATCCTTCTCATCCTCAACGGCATCCTCAGTGGGGTATAACAGCAGATAACATTCAAGTCTTTAATGCTTGTCTGAAATTTTGCTGTAAGAAACCTTTCAGTTGAATTTATTTATTATTTATAAAGAGAAGCATTGATCATCTAAAATTTCTATGTAAAATTGCTAAAAATAAAAAAAAAAATAATTACACAAACTTTTAAAATACATTTATTGTAGTAAACAGTTTGATATAAAACTTATTAAGTTTTAATTAACTGTTAAAAGTAAATTTTTACAATTAGACAATGCTGCTGTTGAATATACCAACTTCTCTAACTATTTAAATACTGGATGCATATTGTTGAAGATCAAAATTGAGATATTTGATTTATCTCTATTCTCATTTATTCTAGGAAAAATTTATAAAAAAATTTTCAAAGCTTCTAATTTTGCTTTCAATTAGAATAACATAAAAGTTCTATAATAATTTATAAAGATGCTCTATGTGTTGATGATGATAAATAACGATTATCAGAAAAAATGTGTTTAATTGGAAAATTTAGCAGCATTTTTAACAGAAAAGATTGTTAGAATATATCTATAATGTGAACAATTTTGAAATTATCATTATTTTAAGGAGGCTGGGGTTGAATAAATGTGTAAAGGATCAGTTAGCTGCTGATAAGAATCTTTGGCTTGATGGCTTGACTGACAAAGCCGAGGAAGCAGTTAAACAAGCACAACAGCAGAGAGCTGTACCAGATAGTTAATGTTTTGTGTGGTAGAAAACAAACAGGTATACAGGGATTGAAGGATAAACAAGGTAAGGTTATAGAAGGTGAGGATTCTGTCATGGCTAGGTGGGCTGAGCATTTCAGTGATGTTCTAAACAATGTGGTTAGTTCTACTCCCATTGTTTGCAATGATGATAGATGCATTGCTGGCTTTAATGTTGGCCCTATAACACAATCTGAAGTTACTTTGGCTATTTCTAAACTTAAACTTCATAAATCCCCAGGGGTAGATGAAATTACTACAGAAATGCTTAGAGCTGGGAATGTTTCGGTTACCACTTGGATGACTGAAATTTTGAATATCTTTTATGATAAAAGCATGGTTCCTAGGGATTTTACCAGAGCTATTGTTATCCCTATTTTCAAAAAAGGTGATTGCAGTTCTTGTGATAACTATAGGGGTATCAGCCTACTACTCTCTGTTCCAGGTAAAGTTCTTTCCATGATTGTGCTTAATAGAATTAAGAATCTGGTTGACAGTCAATTGCGTGATGAGCAATGTGGATTCTGAAGTGGTAGGGGATGTGTAGATCAGATATTTTCACTTAAGCAGATTCTTGTTTAGAGTTTCAGAAACCTTTGGTTGCTAGTTTTGTTGATTTCAAAAAGGCTTTCGACTCTGTTAATCGTCATATTTCGTGGTTGATTGTGAGATCATATGGTATACCAGACAAGTTAGTTAACATAATGAAAGCTCTCTATAATAACACTGAGTCGTGTGAGAGTTGGTAAGGCTTGTAGCAAATGGTTTAGCATTACTTCTGGTGTTTGACAAGGGTGCATTTTGTCTCCTTTTCTCTTTAGTTTGGCTATTGATTATGTTATGTGGAATTCTTTGCAAGGGAAAGGTTTTGACCTTAAATGGTCTAGAGATTTCAAAATTTCTGATTTAGATTATGCTGATGACTTAGCCCTTTTGGCAAATGATGTTGATGAGATGAACTCTTTCATTCGAGCTGTTGATGAAACTGGTAGTAGAGTAGGTTTGGTTATAAACAGAGAGAACACTAAAGTGATGAAAATTGGTCAGCCAGGCTGTGATTCGGTTAATCTGAATGGTTGCAATTTTGAGAAGGTGTCACAGTTTAGTTATCTTAGTAGCTATGTAACAGATAATGGTGATGTGCGGCATGAGATTGAGACGAATAGGGATTGCTGCCGGGACTTTTAAGAATCTATGGAGAGTGTGGAGAAATAGGCGTATACACCTAAAGACTAAAATTAGACTGTATAATAGTTTGGTTCTTTCTAGGGTTAGTTATGATAGTGAAACTTGGACACTTTGTAAACAAGATAACAGGAAGCTAGATGCTTTGATTCCAGATGCTTACGCAGTATCTTGGGTATTAGGTGGTTCAACTTTGTAACTAATGATGAGGTTAGGCAAAGGAGTTTGCAACCTCCTTTAAGCAGCATATTGTGCAGAGAGAGACTCCGTTGGTTTGGCCATGTTGCCCGTATGAATGATTATAGATTGATGAATAGGGTTATGAACAGTATGCCAAAGGTCTCAGAAAGAGGGGGAGACCTAGGATGCGGTTGGCAGACAATGTCAAACAGGACCTTATTAGAATTGGTGTGCAATGGCCAGATGCAGTAGATGTAGCTGAGGACAGACTTGCTTGGAGAACTAAATTGCATGGTCTGGTTGGACCTCTGTAACCCAACCATGGCTGCTTGAGGATGATGGGGTTGACTCACTCAGTAGTACTCAGGCTCATAATCATGCAGTTCCCAGGTTCTGGTCTCAGCTGTGCCAGCTTTGAGATTTATCTTTGCTAACTTCTTGCCATTGGTGAGAAAGGAGGACACCACTAGGATTGGAAAGGCCACCATCCATCATATGGAATAATAAGCCATGGTCACATGTGGGAGAGCCATACCCTGTGCATCCAAAACATGCTGAATGACTTTCATTCCAAAACATGCTGAATGAATTTTTGACAGGAGACTCCATTTGTCTCCTAACAGCTGTTCCAATGGGTCTCCACCCCCAACCTTTTCTGAGCCTTCAGGGTCCTTGTGACCTGGCCATTTAGCCCGTTGTGTGCAAAAAAGTTCTGTTCAGAGGTAAAACAACCCAACCTGCCTTAGACGGTGCAAAAATACTTTTGTTTTAAGGAATAATTGTTTTTAGAGATAAATTAAAACTCTTGTGTTGGATAGGTATTGATGAATTATTATTAGAGATTTGCACTTCCCAAGTCTCTCAAAAGCAGTAATCGTGCCCTCTAACAGTGGAAAATTTTTAAAATTACAAACGTTTGAATGAATATTGTAAGTGATGTATTTAGGCCAGAAATTCGAAATTTCAATAGTGGAAATAGATAGGTGGTAATAAAAATGGTGGAAATAAATACGAATATGGCAAGGGATTTATTTATGGTAGAATTTTCAGTAGTAGAGAAGAGATATTCCACTGACAGTAACAACCTAGCCCCTTTTCTCAGAGGTGTGTAAGAAAAGCAACTTTTTAAATTTAAGAATAAAAGACAAATGCTTTTTATGTTTTATAAGTACACTGCTCACAAAAATTAGGGGATATTTCAAAATGAATATGAAGCGATAAAATATCCCCTAATTTTTGTGAGCAGTATATTAATAAAATATTTTCATTTTCCCATTCATCCATTTTTAATTAAAACTTAAAAGAGCACAAAAGTCTGTAAGCAAAAAACTTGATTTCCTTTGAAAACAAGATTCTCATATTCACCAGATACAATATGCATTCTTCTAGTTTAAGAACTTTTTCTCAATTTATATAAATTTTTAAAATTACATGAATGAGTACTGCAATATTAGATTTTGAAATACATTAAACATTGTTTATAACTAATTTAAAAAATTTCCAATATACGATTTGTCTCTAAACATTGGTTTAGACAAAGTTTCCTCAACAAAGAAATATCCTGAGGAAATTTTCGATTTTTTAAAATTATCTATTGTTGCATAATTTGTTGTATGGAATCACTTCTGACATTAATTTTTATTTTCCAAAACTTAGTTTGCCTATTTGTTGATGGTCGCTGGTACATTGGTTGGAAGAACATTGTGTGATATATGGATGATCCAAAATGGAACAGTGATTGAAAGGTAATGATTCAAATCTATTTTAGTTTTTTAATTATGATCACATTTTTTATGCCTTTGAAATTAAATTTAACAGCAGTGAATGAAATTGAGATGTAATTATTAAATTTAGTGAGAATTGCACTTTTAAATAAAGCAAAATAAACAATGTTTCTTTTTTTTTTAGCCACTAGCTGACTATGTTATATCTCTCTGCAAAAATTGCAAATTTTGGCACACACATTTTATTCAAGATGGTGAACCGTCCCACATTGCTCAACAAGTGAAAGCAGTCCAAAGTGTTTTCTGATATAGTCATAGCTTTTGTTTCCTGTGAGAGTGGCCCTCACATTCCATGATCCAAAATCACCTGCTGATTTCTGATTAGGGTGATACTGAGGCATAATTCTGTCATGAACATCCTATACAACAAACTGGACCTGAAACAAATCATCATTTGTGAAGTCCCAAACATTCTAGTAGAAATAAAGACGTGCCATAGTACTATTGTCAATGTTATGAAATTTTCAATTCAGATGGTACATCAATGCATGCTGTAAACACTTAAACATTAACTGATTTACCTTATTCAAGTGTCCTGCTGCTGTGCTTCTCCTTGACTCTTACCATGTCACAGCCAAAGAATTACTTTCATCTTTCCCATTCTAGTGATTGGAGAGTAGTTTCACCCCTGTAGTACAAGGTTGTGAAAAAAAAAATTTCAAATAGAAGTCTGATTTTTTTTTCAACTGTTTCTAATTAAATATCAAAAATAACATTTAAATCTATGATATATTTTTTACCTGTTGATTCCGCTTGAAAAAAATGATAAAATTTGAAAACAAATCTGTTTGAGGCTACAGTGAACGTATGAGCATGCTCAGTCACCGTAAACAGCATCAAGTAGTGCTGATTTAGTTTGTTTTTATTCTGCTGTCCTGTACTTAGATATCGGTCAATTGCATTTCTGCAGATTTTTGAAGAACTTTTAAAGTATGGATATTGATTTTTTTTACTACTAGAAATTGCGTCATCCGGGAACTATGCACATCAGCTTTCGATCCATATTTTAGCAGACTTGTTTTTAAAGGTTTTTTTTATTTTCCTTTAATGCTCTAAAATTATTTTTTATTGCTTCTCAAATGGATACTGTGATTATAAACATAATTAGAAACAATTAAAAATGAAACTGCTGACGATCTATATTGGCGGCAATCAGAACAAGCATTAGGATTATTCAGAGTATGATTTTTATGTGGTAGGACTTTATTCATCAATATTTTTAATTATAATTAAAGCATATAAACAAATTAATGTCAGGAAGTTGCAATTTTTAACTAAAATTTCTGCCAGAAGTTTAGAATTAAACTTTTCTGTGGCAGTTATGAAGCTTTATAATAAAGTGACTCGTTCTCAAATTCAGTACATCGATTAAACTTTATATGCTTTACAACATTTTTTTAAAATTTTTCATAGTTCTTTATTACTTTTCTGACATATTTTTCATTTTTTATTTAAGTTATCTAGTTTTTAAAGCAAAATTATTTTTGACACTGCTTTACTTAGGCTCAGAGTTTGCTGATCGTCAAAAGTCTAAGAATATGCATTATGCATAAATGACTAAATAATTTAGAAAGAGTGAAATAAATGAAAGATTTAAGGAATAATCGAAATGTAATAAACTGTTTATATTAGAATAATAAAATAGTATAAAAAAAGGGAAAAAATTTATATATTTTTGAAATTTTACACATAATAAATTGGAAAAAATATAGTAAAATTTTGCAATGTTTAAAAAAAATGCTTACAAAATTTAACATAACATTTTTTTCCTTCGAATTTTTGCCATTTTATTAAGCACAATTAAATGCTCTTTCTTTTGGTATATAACATGACATATTTGCATTCATTAATTACTTCAGGATGAGATTCTAAAAGTTCTTTATTTTCTTAAAACACTTTAAAATAAATCTGGCCACCACGGTGAGTTCAGTTTCAGAAACCTGACACTATAATGGTTAAGCATATATCATTTACTAAAGCTGGAACTAGAATTATGTATATTTGATCTCTTAGAATCACAATTGAATACTTAGAAAACCATATAAATTATCAGGTTTTAAGAAATAGTTGAAAGATATATAGCCATGAACCCCAGAATATAGTTTTTTTATAATTGCTCAACTTATACATTAATATAGCTGCCAACAAACTCCAATTTTATTGGATTTTCTTCGATTTGTGGTTTAAAATCCGTTTTTTGGGTGTTTTCAGTTTTACACTTACAAAGGTCACACCAAATTGTACAGTATTTTTGCCTTTTTCCTAATAGGAGAATGCTAATGGGAGAGAAGAATTGTTTCTGATTTAGATCCTTTACTGTACTAAAGGTACAGCTGTGTCTCCACTCTCTAATATGTGCTTGTTTGTGGGTGCACCAATCAAAGGAAATCTATAAGACTCCAGCTGACCATTTCCAGACTGAACACATAGCAAAATCCATACCTTAATTCCTTTACCGAGTTGAAGGTCATAGATTGTTTCTAAATGGGTGTTTTTGGAACCTATATCAAACTCTCCTTACTCTGGCTGCTTTGGCCAACTAAATGCTAATTGGATTACTTAGAATCGGAAATTTCAGATTGAAGGAAATAATACAGATTAGAGGAAATCCCTGATCTGTGGGACATTGCAACTTGAATGGGTCTCACGAATGTCTATTGTTACCTGGGTTGGGTTATTGGGTTGATAAGAGATTAAAACTTTTTGTTCACTAGAGTTGAGGCATTTTTATTTATAATCAGTTATGCTCTTTATCTTCCCTACTGTTTTGTCACTTATCTTCCTATTGCATTTCACTTGTCATTTGTTGGCCGATGTCAGTTTTGTTTCACATAGCTTCGTAACCCAGCAGCTGAACACCAGGTATATATTTGGATTGTTTTACATCTAAGTTACATTTATTTTAATTGCTAGTAACTACTATTATATGTAGATAAACATGCACTTTATGGTACTCAGCTCACTAGATGGCATCACAAGTGGTTACTGAATGTTCTTAAGGTGTCTAAAGTAATGTTAAAAGCCCTGTTTGTTTTTAGTAGGATTTAAAAAAAACATAAGTGAATTGATTTAGTATAATAGCTTTTCATTGTATTGAATGATTTATTGGATTGTCTGTTGGTATATTTCATGTGGCCTCTACTGATTTTTTTTTTTTGCCCGTTTAACCTTATAAGGTGAATAAAAGTTATGAAGATAATTAATAAACTCAACCTATTAGGTATATATCAAATAAATTACCACTCTTTAAGTTGATTCAAATTTTCAGAACAAAAATTGTCTTGATCCAGGTGGGATATGAACCCACGACCTCCTGATAACATGTCAGGTGCTCAGGACCACTGAGCTACCGGCCGCCAATCAAAATTTCCTCTAATTGATGTTATGAACTTTCTCAATCTACCTTACATAATATGTAGGGAGTATTCAGGCAATTTTTTGCCACAAGCAGATTATAATGCTTATATTTAGATGGAATGCATGTCTTACAAGTATGCAATTGTGTAGATAATTAATAAACTCAACATATTAGGTATATATCAAATAAATTACCACTAAGTTGATTTAGATTTTCAGAGAAAAAATTGTCTGAGCTTTAAGATAAAAGTTATGAGTTTATTTTCAGAAAAAGGGTGAACTATTCATATAATTGTATTTTTTTTTTAATGCAATTGGGATTAATTCCTCTATATGTAGCATAAAGATATAAATTTTGCCTCAGTAAGTATTGAAAATTGCAGACGATTTATGATAATTAGTTAATGCATATTCCCTATTATTGTGTTAAGTGGGAAATGGGACAATTTCTTCTTTAATGATATGCTCTGTTTAAAATGGTTGTCTCCAATGAGATTATCTTGTTCTGTTTTTTTTTAATAATGTGGTTGGTGGTAGATTGTTTACAATAATTTGTTTTGTAGGCTTATTTTCTCTGATAAGATTATTAGGTCCGAGGTCTTTTTATGCTGAGAATCGCTGGTGAATCATTTACGATAATTCATGTTTTTTAAACTTGTTGTCTACGATGGGATTATTTATTTCCAGGGGCTTCTTTGTACTGTAGATTGGTGGTTCATTATTTATGATATTCATGTGTTTCAGGCTTGTCTTTGGTGAGATTATTTAGTTCACTGGTCTTCTTTATACTGCAGGTTGCTGGTGAATTGTTTACAATTTTGATTTTTAGGCTTGTTAAAGATTGGTTTGTTATGGGAAGTAGTTAAAAAGGGTGGAACAATTGTTCGTTTTTAGTAGTATGTTCAGGTTAAAATGGTTGTCTCTTCAGTTTTCTTTTGGGGTTTTCTTAAATTGTGGAATAGCAATTCATTTTTCAGCGTTTATGTGCTTGTTTGAATAACTGTCTCCAATGAGATTATTGATTTTTGCAAGTTTTTTTTAATTATGGAATGAAAATTTGTTAGTAATAATAGGCTGTTGAAACATGTAGTC
Source organism: Ryuthela nishihirai (assembly GCA_038380435.1). Classification (NCBI taxonomy): domain Eukaryota; kingdom Metazoa; phylum Arthropoda; class Arachnida; order Araneae; family Heptathelidae; genus Ryuthela; species Ryuthela nishihirai. The sequence goes on along the minus strand of JAWZYU010000019.1, from coordinate 62,081,961 downwards.
CCTGATGGTACTGGCTGACAGACATTCGTCGTATAACAATATATGCCTTAGATACTATTACTTCATCTGGTTTTCTTTTATTTGCAGAAACAAAATTTAATGCTTAGGAATAAGTGTTTATCGTTGTATTCTCTACTCAGTGTATTCTCATTGCATGGCCTTTTCACTGCTAGTAATACTATTGTTTAGGTTGTTATTTGTAGAACTTTCCAAGAAGTTGATATTCTCCCTTATGTGATATTGAAATGCTTTTGTGATTAATTTAAATCACATATTTAGCTTTTTTTTTTATCTTCAGAAGTAATATTTTGAAACTTGGTGTAATTTTGGAAATATTTTCATCACCACTAAGAGTCCAGAAGTTGAGAATGCAAAAAATGGCACCTGAGCACGGTAAACTGCAAAACTGCCCTGCTCAATTTCCTCCAATTTTGCACTCTCCCAAATCGCAATTTTCTTCGTGCAAGGCTTGCAGCTCTGCCTTAACCTCTCTAACCCTTAAAATATTGGGCATCTGAAACTGAATTCACTTTAGTGTCCAAATTAATTTTGACCTTTTAGACCCAGGGTGAATGCAACTTTTTTTTTCTTTTAAATAACGTTTAACGTGCAACAGAAAAGTGTGTGTTTTTAGAGATAAATTAAAAAATCTTCTTGGGTTGGACAGGTATTGATGAAATATTATAATTTGCATTTTGTTGTGAATTTCCCAAAAGCTATAATTGCACTCTCTAATGGTGGGGAAAAAAATTGAAAAATCCCAAAATTTAAAACGAATATTGCAAACGATGTAGTTATGCTAGAAATTTGAAATTTTGGTGGTGGAATGTGACAGTAAAGCCATTGAAATTTTTCAAAATTGCGAATTGCAATATTTGTTCGACACCTATCCAACCCAAAAAGAATTTTTCATTTAGCTCTAAAAGTAAAAAAAAAAGATTGTCTATAGATGGACAGACAACAGTTAACAGAGAGACGAACAAATATTGACCTAGGCAGACGACAAAGTGAAAACATTTGCTGGTTTTCAAACGAATCTTAAAAGAAATTATTTGTTGGTTTTTCAGTTAGCTCATTTCACTTTTGCAGCCGATTGTAGTCTTCTGATGGAGTTTCTTAGAAAAAAATCTTAATTTATTTCTTTGAGTGAAATTTTACACCCAAATGCAGCACAGTGAGGCATTAATAAAATGACAGCTTTTATAGACAAAAAAAAAGTGGTAGAAATGTGTAAAACTATAACAACTGAGAAGTTTTAACTCAGTACACACACTAACTCAAAGGCTTTCATATCACGATACGACAAAACATGGCGCCCATAAACCACGTGACTTAATCAACCAATGACAGTGAATCACCAAGATGGCGAGCCGCTATACAGACCTCTATTGGATGCCTCCTTATGGCGCCATCTATGATTTGGGTGGTAACAATTTCTTTTTTAGTGCTCTGAGTAAGATGGAAATAAATAATGAAGTCACGTCATGCTATTTAGCATTATTTATGATTTAAAAAATATTTGATAATCTCAGCTTTACCTGTAGATGTTTAAACGTCTATAAATCAATAAATGTTTTTTGTGAAAAAAGCCGGCGTTAGTTCAACAGGTTAGAATATTCTGGCATGTTTCTGGAGAGATGCGGGTTCAAATCCCGTATGTTGGCAAAATTTTTTCCCACAAAAAAATTTATATTTACATTTCTCAAATCCCCAATCAGTTGGAATTTGCAGTGTTAGAGAATGCTAAAGGTGGTAAATAAAAACTCGAAAGGTGACCTCTTGCAGGGGAAAAAAGCTGGAAAATGCCAAATCTTTAAATGAATATTGCAAATGACTTAAATTTTTGGTCATTTAGTTTAATGGTCAAGTGATTTACACTAATAGTAATGATTTGTTCCATTGGTAAAATGCAACTTTTCTGCTTTAAGAGATAAATGAAAAACTTTTTTGTGTTTTACAGGTACTAAAGAAATATTAATAGTTTATTTTTTAAATTATACAGTAGTTTGAATTTCCACTGCTAGAGGGTACTGAATGTGTAAAATAACTGGAATAATGCATATTGGCTCTGGTGCATATGGGAATCTCATTTTCAAAGAGAAGGAAGTTCTTCCTTTGCCTACTTTTTCACTCCTTAAAAGTTTTAATTATGGATGTTAGTGTTATTTTTATGTCTTCTACTATGGCTTGTAAACTGACAGGCTCCTGTCAGACCTCTGTGGCAAGCAGCTGCTTGAGGGGTTATTTATTTTTATTATTTATTGTATGATGGGGAAAAAATGCACAGAGTAGTATATTATTAGTAATTTACCTAACCATAACAGAATCTACAGCCGAGATCACTAAATATCCAAAGAACAAAACTTTTAACATTCATTAAAAGTTTTGCTGTTTGGATATTTAGTGATCTCTAATAATATAAATTAAAAATACTTTTGAAAATACGAATTATATTTTATTAATACCAACTAAAAAAGAGATTTCCAATTATCTTTTAAAACCGTTCTGTTTCCTACCTACCCTGGGCATATGGGTCAACGCATTGTTGTCAATGGAATCTTAAAGACTCATATTCTAGAACCAAAATTTCAAATTTCTAACATGAACTACATTGTTTGCAATATTCGTTTTAAATTTTGGGATTTTTCGATTTTTTCCACCATTAGAGGGCACAATTATAGCTTTTGGGTGATTCAGAAAATGAAAATTGTAATATTTCATCAATACCTGTCTAACTCAAAAAGAATTTTTAATTTATCTCTAAAAGCATACAATTTTCTGTTAAAACAAAAAAATTGCACTCTCCCTGGGTCTTAAGAGTCAAGTGATTGTTGCCAATGGTAACTTTGTAACCTTTGCATTTCTAACATAACTACATCATTTGGTTATGTTCATTTGATATTTTGGAATTTTCTATTTTTTTTTCTAGCATTAGAGGGCACAGTTATAACTTTTAAGAGATTTGAAAAATGAAAATCGGAATATTTCATTAATACCTATCCATAACAAAAAAGAATTTTTCTCTATAAACTCTTCTCTATAACTTTCTCTATAAACAAAAAAGTTAATTGTCTACAGAGGAACAAAGAACAAAGTGATAGTATCACTTTTTTTAAAAAAAGCCCTAAAATTTACATTTCTTAGCTGTTTCTAAAGTGCTTCCAATTATGAGCACTGAAAAATGTATCAAATATTATCCTACCCTTTTCCGAAATCCATAATTATCTGCGCAATACCATTCAGCTTTGTGTGCCAAAAAATCTGAGCAACGACAAAACATGGTCCAATTTTGAGATGGCCAACCTCTACCTATATAGGGCCTCTAGTCTAACCTTCTAAAGTAAATAAAAGGAGTTTATTTTCAGAACCTGAACTTTCCTAATAAATACAGATTTAACTAACATGTAATTGTATTTTTTAAATTCAGTTTGGATTTAATTTCTATATAAATTTTGCCTCAGGTAAGTGCTGAAAGTTACAGACAATATGCATTTAATTAATCTTTAACAATGTTATTAATCTTTAACAATGTTTTAAATTCTCCGTAAAAACTTCATTTAAAATAGTGTGTTAAAAACTCCTTTTAAAACAATTGTCTCCAATGAGATTATCTTGTTCTGGGTTTTTTTAAAATATGAATGGCTGTGCAATGTTTACAATTGTGTTTTTTAGGCTTGTTTCATCTGATGAGATTATTTAGTTCCAGAGTCTTTTTTTATTACTGCAGATTGGTGGTGAATTGTTTACAGTTTTGTTTTTTAGGCTTTGGTCATTAAAAAGGGCAGAACAGTTGTTCATTGTTTAGCAGTATGTTTAGATTAAAATGATTATCTCTGATAATTTTATACTGGGGTTTTCTTAAATTGTGGAACTGCAATTCGTTGTTTAGTGGTATGCACTTGTGTGAATAGCTGTCTCTGATGAAATTATTGATTTTTGCAAGTTTTTTTTAAATTATGGAATGAACATTTGTCTGTTAGTGATAATAGGCTGTTGAAACAAGTAGCCTCAGATGGTACTGACCGACATTTGCTGTATAACGATATGCACAGTAAGGAAAATATGTCTAGATATTATTATTTCTAGTGGAAATAAAATTTTATGCTTAAGAATAAGCATTTATCATTATATTCTTTACTCGGCATATTCTCCTTGTACTGCCTCTTTACTGCTAGTAATATGATTGTTTATAAGATTATTTGTAGAACTTTCCAAGAAGTTGACTATTCGACAGAAGTGTGGCAAAATGCTGATCCGAGGACTGTCGGTTTCAAAAAAAAAATGGCAGCCATCACCAATTCGGCACTTTTGCCGAATATTCTTTGTAATGTGATATTGAAACACTTTTGTGATCAGTTTAAATTGTATATTTAGATTTTTTTTTTACCAAAGTAATATTAAAAATTAGGTATAATTCTAAAAAAATTCAATATTTTCATTGCTGCTAGGAATTCGGAAGTCAAGCTTTCCATGATGCTGTAACTGCAAAATTGCCTTACTCTGATATCCTCTGATTTTTCACTCTTCCAAATTGTAATTTTCATTATGTAAGATTGGGAGCTCTGCTGTCAGTTTAATATGCCATAGTAGAAGATCTGTGAGAATGGTGGGATCTCAGCAGAAAAACAACACACACAACCATTCTCAGGCCATCAAACCCAGGTCCCTTAAGATCAGTAGCCAAGCATGCTAACCACTCAGCCATGGAAAGACTAAAAAAAATAGAAAAATATATATCAAAGATTTAAATGCCATTTTCCACATTTGATACAACGGGTTAAAAAAATTGAAAGAAATTTTCATATAATTCTAATATATCTCAGTGAAAAAATTGATCAAATACATATGACAGTCCCTTCGTTTGTTTCACTACAGTTGGTTTATCTGTTGTTGTACATCTCATTGAGTAGTGTAGTAGATGGAATAATAGGAAGGCTAAACAAGTTTTTTAGAAGTTTTTACTTACTAATTTTTGTACACTAATCTTGAAGATGTATAAAATTAAAAAATGAGTTGATTGTCAAATAGTGCAACAGAATATATAAATTAAAATAAAAGATGTAATTGATTTCATCCTAACTGTTAGGACTTCATAAGACATAAATGACTAAAAGTTATATTATAAAATATAGATGAATTTCAAAGTTATAACTTCTACTTTAAAGTATAGTTCTACAGAGATGAGAAGCATGAGTCATGCAGAATGATATGCAAGGTCAGCTGTCACAAGAGGTGCTGATGATTCTTGGTGGCTGGTTGATGAATTTTTGTTTAATAACTGGCAAAGACATATCACTTTGTGGAAATTTTGTAATAGAACTTTCCATGTGGGATTTAGTTGGGCTTGGTCAGTAATATAACAACAGTTTTATTGGCAAAAATTAGTGGATTTTCAGTAAACGATAACTTGAAGATGGATGAAGGACTGCTGATGATGAAAGCTTGTTTGAATAGAGTTTTAGCACCTTCAAGAATAATAGTAGAAGAATGGGCTGTAGTAGTTTGCATTAATTTGATATTTCTTTTATGTTCCTTTATTCTTCCTTGGAAAGTTAGTTTGTGCTGTGTAGCCGAGAGGTTTGGAAGGATTGCAAGAGTCATTTAGGGTAGGTAAGTGATGAGTACAAGATATACACCATATGTGAGTAAAGATGTATCTCTGTCTTGTTTTACAAGAGATAAAACAGTGTTAGGAGATTTGGTAGGCACTTTATAATTATAAATTTTCATAATATTGTTGATGGCTGGAAAATGTAAAATGGATGAGGCGTATTTTACATCTTGGGAAGAGTTGTCTTGAAGACGGTAGTTGTTGATTTTATTTCTGGTGGAGAGGTAAATTCTCTTTATGAATATTATTCTTATTTTTAATTAATAAATATTTATAAATAAATATAATTTATATGTAATATTATATATATAATATTTATAATAATAAAAAATAAAGAAATACCCCTCAAGCAGCTGCTTGCCACAGAGGTTTGACATGAGCCTGTCAGTTTATATGCCATGGTAGAAGGTCTGTGAGGATGGCAGGACCTCAGCAGAAAAACGACACATACATCCATGCCTTACCCGGGATCCAAACCCAGGTCCCTTAGATCAGTAACCAAGCGTGCTAACCACTCGGCCACGGGATGGTCATAATATATATACATATATAATAAATATATATATAATTTATAAATATTATTCTTATTTTTTATTTAATCAATCGCATTAACTCCAGTTTTCAAACCACAGTTTATAGAAAACCATCATTTATCAACAACTTAATACCTTTCAACTCATCTCACAACAGATCTTCACTTATCTCTACCATGTTTTAATTATTCTACAGAACCTATAAATTCTGCAGCAACAAATATTTTTTGAATAAATAACTTTCCTTTATATATTCTTTATGTCAAGATGCAGGATATCCTCAGCAATTCATAAAGAGAATTCACCTCTCCACCAGAAATAAAATCAACAACTTCCATCTTCAAGACAACTCTTCTCAAGATGTAAAATATACCTCATCCATTTTACATTTTCCACCCATCAACAATATTATGAAAAATTATAATTATAAAGTGCGTACCAATCTCCTAACACTATTTTATCTCTTGTAAAACAATACAGAGATGCATCTTTACTCGCATGTGGTGTATATCTTGTACCTATCACTTACCCTAAATCAGACTCTTGCAATCCTTCCAAACCTCTTGGCTACATAGCACAAACTAAAAGAACTCTCCAAGGAAGAATAAAGGAACATAAAAGAAATATCAAATAAATGCAAACTAATACATCCCTTTCATCTACTGTTATTCTTGAAGGAGCTAAACCTTTATTCAACCAAGCTTTCATCATCAGCAGTCCTTCATCCATCTTCAAGTTATCATTTACTGAAAATCTACTAATCTTTGTCAATAAATACTGTTGTTGTAATACCAACCAAGTCCAACTAAATCTCGCATGGAAAATTCTATTTCAAAAATTTCCACAAAGTAATATGTCTTTGTCACAGTTATTAAACAAAAGTTCATCAACCAGCCACATCTCCAACAATGACAGCATCTCTTGTGACAGCTGACCTTGCATATCATTCTGCATGACATGTGCCTCTCATCTCTGTACAACTATAATTTGAAGCAGAAGTTAGAACTTTGAAATTTATCCATGTTATATAATGTAATTTCTATCATTGTATGTCTGATGAAGTTCTGTTAGTTAGGACAAAATCGATCACATCTTTTATATATTCTGTTGCACTATTTGACAATCAACTCATTTTTTAATATTTTACATCTTTAAGATTAGTGTACACAAATTAGTAAGTATAAATAAATAAATAAAAATAAATACCTCCTCAAGCAGCTGCTTGCCACAGAGGTCTGACAGGAGCCTGCTAGTTTATATGCCATAGTAGAAGGTCTGAGAGGATGGCAGGACCTCAGCAGAAAAACAACACAAACATCCATGCCTTATCCGAGGCTCGAACCCAGGTCCCTTAGATCAGTAGCCAACCATGCTAACCACTCGGCCATGAGACAGCTAAACTTCTAAAAAAAGTTTAGTCTTCCTATTATTCCATCTACTACACTATTCAACAAGAGACTGTGTGACATCGACAGATAAACCAACTATGGCAAAACAAAGGGATTATCATATGTATTTTAAAAAAATTCAGTTTTGAAAAAAATTGCATTCTATAAACTGATGTATAATTTTGAGATCACTAGAATTTGAAAAGTGAAAATGATATATTCTGATACAAAAGGATTAAAGACTAGTTCACTTCTTGGCTCCAATCAGTTTTAATCAGCTTTTCTCATTTCAGCTTTGACTTTGGAAATGAAAGTCACATCTGCAGGTCACTGTAAAGTTGATAAATAATGAGATAAACTCGACTGTTCAACATTCACTAATAAATCAGCACTTTGACGTCAATTCTAATTTTTCCTCTAAAATTAGAATCGACGTCAAAGTGCTGATTTATTAGCACTGTGAAGTTGTATCATACTTTAAATAAAAACTACCATATTTTTCATTTAATGCTAATCATACTCCAAGTGATTGGTACACAAAAGTTTAGTAGCTGATATAAATAAAAAGTCTTTTTAGATGCCTGAACACTAGTGCTCTTTGGAGCAAAGCAGAACACTCAGTATATCTCAGATAAGCTGTCTTTGATGGTTCTAGAATGGCTTATAATTTAGTGCAAGTGAACGTTCAAGTACCTTCATTAGCATATCCATTCACATTGGAGTAACTAGGTCAACACAATAATAACTAGAATTATCAATAACTGTTGTCACATGTAATAAAATATACTTTTGTTTGCTGATTATGCTCTGTGGTAAGGTGCTTATGAAATGGGCATTATTTGATATGTAACAATGTTTTCTTTTATATAATATGAAAGGTTTTTATGACTTATTTTAACTGATGACTAAAAGTAATGCTGTAAAATGTTTAAAAAATGTGAAGTTATAATCATATGTACTTAAAGGAAAATAATAAAACTGCATATCCCATTATCATTAATTAGAATGTGGCTAATTAGAATGGAAATTTAAAACTTTAACTTGTGCTAGTCCATTATATCTTGCTATAATATCACTGGATATAAAATAATAAATATGGAATATTTATAAAATTATATATTCTTTACAGAGCCATTATTACAAGAGATGTTTCTCTTTTTCGTAAAAGTTTGGAATCTTTTATTTTTGCCATGCCAATGGTAAGTTCATGTTTTTTTTGTGATGTATTGTGTTATTATGACAGATTAAATTTTCCAAACAACACTATGTAAAATAATTTGTAAAGATTTGAGCAGGTATTTAAAAAATATGTAAATTGTTTAATAACTTGCTATTAATGAAATAATATAATAGGGTGTAAAATGCTGTAGCATTTAATTCAGTATTTCAAAGTATGACAAATGAGTATTTTATAAGATATAAAATATTGACATCGACAAAGTGAACTTCCAAAACATTATTCAATGAAATTTAATCAATGCTTTCTAATGCAGTTGTTCTCAGCTGTGTAAAAATATACTATAGCTTAAAAGTCAGTTACAGGAAGCCAGCGAGAGACATGGCATAGGGAGTTATAAATCTGAACATTTGCCTAGTTTAATGTTGGTTATTTTTTTCAACTAGTTTCACAACACCCTCTTGGAATTTTCAATAATGTATCAAGATGCCTGTGGAATGTAAAACTGTTAACAGTAGTGCATAAAATACATTTCCTTCTTTCAATCAAGTTTCAAATTTTGTCACATGGTCTCATTCAATCTTAAATGAGGGTGCAAGTAGTTAAGCAATGAAGTTTCCTAACTCAGGATTTGAACGATACGGCCATTTGTTACATGTCAGCTGCTCTAACCATCTTCATGAGATGATAATTTTTTTAGAATTAATTTTGAATTACAGTAAATTTCCCAATTATCCATATTGATAGGGACTTTATAAATACACTGGTAATTGAAGAACAAGGATTATCAAAACAACATAATTTTAAGATTATTTTTATAGTTAATTGAAAGAATAGGAAAATGTCAAGATGAAATAAAAAACTGTCAACTACCTTTTAACAAAAAATAAACATTTTCACCTGCTTCTTCCATATATTTTTTTCTTTAAGTCAAAATTTCTGTGTAGTAAAAATCCATGTTTCACATATTCAAACAAGATACAGTATCTATGCACTGGAAGATGGTGGAATCTGTTGTATCATTCTCAGGTTTAAAATCTACATAATTCTCACTGCTAATCCTATTTGAGAATCTATAACTTTTTTTTTTTTCATTTTAATGTTACTGATAGAAAAGGGGCGGGGGTGGCTCAGTCGGTAGCGTGCCAGGCTTGTAATCTGCAGTTCCCAGGTTCGAGTCCCAGCTGGGTCAGCGTTGAGATTTATCTCCGCAAAATTCCCCACCCTGCCCACGGTCAGTAGGGGACACCGATGGGCTTAGAAAGGCCGTCGTCTGTCGGATGGGACGTTAAGCCATGGTCCCGTGTGCGGGAGAGCCATACCCTGTGCACGTTAAAGAACACGCTGGATGGCCTTGATGGGAGGCTACCATCTGTCTCCCAACAGCTGTTCCAGTGGGTTCCCTTCCCCAACCTTCTCTGAGCCTTCGGGGTCCTTGTGACCTGGCCATTTAGCCCATGCATTTATGGGCTAAATTTATTATTTATCATTTATGGGCCCCTGGCCATTAGCAAAAAAGTGCTGCTCAGAGGTAAAACAACCCAACCCAAAACAACTGATGGGAAAATTGAGGTATTAGAGATAGAACTAGTGCATTGATTTAAAATCTTAAATTAATAAAATTGATTTACAGAAAGTATATGAATGCATTGTTACGCATTCTCTTAGATTTTCTTGTTTATCAACCCTTTAACACGTTAACGTTAAGCATGGGTGTAGAGCAGATATTTTTTTCACTAAGGACGGGGAACTATTTTGGTAGTATTTCATTTTCAAAACATTTATAACAAATATTTTACACAGTTTCAAACATTTAAATACAGTTTCATCAATTTTTAATTACTCAAATTATGAGGCATCATGTTTTTACCTCACTGTCTTTAAACTAAATTTGGTTCAGTAAGATGGTGTGGTACGTCATGATGCCACCAGTGAAATATAGTTAATTTTCGAGCTGAGGCATTCATTGATATCACGCAGGTCAAAGTAGAACAGCCAGTGAGACATCAGTGCTATGCCACACCATGCTGAACGTGTTAAGCCATGTTGTACCACACTTGCATAAATAATCTGCCTACAAGTAATCAGATGTTTATCTTTAGTGAATTTTTCATTCTTTAGAGCTGGTTTATACTAAATCCCATGATATTGTTAATACACTGGCAGAAATTGAAAAAAGAACACACAGGAGGAATTCCTTTTGGAACGTCATATTATAATACGTTAATAGTTAAGGACAGCAGAAACTGTGATCTAAGATTGAAGTCATTGGATGAAATAATGATGTCACAGAATGACAACATGCAAATGTACGCAATGCATATTTAAGGACTAGGGCATGAAGAGAGAAGTTATTAATCTTGTGTCATGTTGTTCAGGGCTCTTTGAAGAAGCTACTATGCCTGGATGATGCAGGCGCATAACACTTGTTCAGTTAGCGGAGTTTGAGTGAGGTCACGTAGTGGGCCTTCGGGAAGCAGGTTGGTCTTTTCATCAAATTTCGCACCATGTTGGACAAGAGGTATCAACAGTGGTACAATGGTGGTGTCGATGGTCACTAGAGTTTTCATACACTCACAGATGTGGTTCTGGGCAACACAGAGTACTGACACCCATGAGGATCAGCATGTCAGGAGGGTGGCAGAGTGGATGGCTACAACATCAAATTCAATCCTCTGTCATACCAAGGGTGTCTACAAGAACAATATGCAATCATCTTTTGGAAGCAGGACTACAGGCACAGATACCACTGTCACCTCATCACTGTTGAGCACGTTTGCAGTGGTGTCAAGAATGAGTTCATTGGAGGGAAGAATGACAGTCTGTGGTCTTCAGTGATGAAAGCCAATTCTGCTTAGAAGTGTCTGATGGTCGTTTACGCGTCCACAGGCCACAAGGTGAGCAGCTTCTTCCATCGTGCATCCACAAGCGACACACAGGGCCCATGCTGGGCATCGTGGTGTGGGGAGCGATTAGCTATCACTCTCATACAGCTGGTGTTTGTTCAGGGTACACTGAATAACAATATGCACATCGGCGACATCGTACAGCCAGTCGTCCTACCATATTTGAGTGTAATCCCAAATGCAATTTTCCAGCAGGATAATGCCTGCCCACACTCCGCCCAGGCAACTCAACATGCTCTTCAGGCAGTGCACCAACTCCCTTGTCCAGCACGCTCTCCAGACTTGTCTCCAATCGAGCATATCTGGGACTGGATCAGACAAAGACTCTTCTGCGGATTGTGGCAGGCAATGGCAATCACTGAATTGTGTATTAAAGCTGAAAACTCATGGAATGGTATCCCCAAGTATGATATCCATCATTTGTATGACTAATTGCATGCCAGATTGGAAGTTTGCATTGCTGCTCGAGGAGATTCAATACCTTATTAAAATGTACCTTCTGTAAAATGTAATACTCATTAAAAGGTAAAATAAACGTTGAATTGCTTCACATGTGTGATCACTGTCCTTTCTCAACAAGTTGTTTTTACTAAATAAACCTCATAGATTATGCTTCAATTGCTAATGGTCTTCTTTTTTCAATTTCCGCTGCTGTATGTTTAATCAGCAGAGATCACCATTAGTTTTTATTAGTGATCACATTGTTTGGAGAAGATTCATTTAAGTATATGAACATTGAATATGCAATTCATGTCCCACCTAAGAAAACTTTCATTTTGTAGAAACTTGTTCATTCACCAGGAATAAATATCACAAAGTATTTAGCATTCATTGTAATTTTTACTTCATTTAAAGTGTCAATATTATAATGCTTAAATAAATCGGCAGTAAAAATATATATTGTTAAAAATTTTAACATGCCCATATGATTAATTTTTATTTTTCAGATATCCCTTGTAAATAATTTAATGAAAGTGAGTATTATTTTTACATACTCTTATATGTATAATGTTAGGCTATTTCATGGTCATTCCCTCTTGTTGCATTTATTCATGCCACTGAAAAAGTTGGAACCTATTATTTCTAATGTCAGTTTATGTTATGTATCCTTCAATCCAGACTAATAATTTAGATAATGAAGCTAATTGTTAATTCTTTAAGGTTTCTGAAAAAAATTAATTGATTTTTCTTATTGCTCTTTTGAACCTTATTCATGTTGAATTATTTGGCCTGCAATTGTTAAGGTATTGAATGGATAAATAAAAATTTCTATTTTTTTTATGTCCTTTGAGCAGAAATTTATAGACACACACAGAAAATTTCCTTTCGAAGATTTCATCATTAAAGATGTTTAGTAAAATGACATGAAGTAACAAATTATGTGTAGAGGGAAACAAAGCTCTGTTATAATAAGTGGTTATAAGCCATGTTTGAAAAATGTACTGCACCATATGCACTTCTAGCTCTGTAATGCCCCTCTATGTCTGCTTCAATTTCATTAGTAATATGCTGATTTTTCACCCAAATAAAAGTTGGCTACAGTGAGGTTGGAGGGACCATGAAAAATGCTCACTCTAATGGACACTCATATAGGAGAAGTCCTTTATTTTCACTTATGTGGATAGAAATGCAAAAACACTATTGCAAGCAATTTAATAAATCATGAAATTAAATATCAACCAGTGTAGTGTAGCACTGTTAAATGAGGTATTCTAAAGCAAACTGCAGCAATAAATAGTCACTGATTACATAAGAGTGTGTTTGTACTCACGCTAACCTAGCAGCTGCAAAAACAAGCATCAGTCAACAATTCTCAAGCACTCTTGATTTAGTTAGAACAAAAGTTAAGATTGTGTGTGTACACTAATGGACTAATTGATATCAACATCAAATATAAATAAATTCGATATGAAAGTTAACGAAAAAAGTTTAAAACTAAAAAATGACTTGATTTATTTATCCTGTTGATGAAATTTGTTAAATAATCCCATAAGGAAGTTAACAGGTTATTTCAGTCAGCCAACTTTTAATTTCTTTAACAGTTTGTTTGCTAATTGATAGGAAAAATTTTTCTTTATGATTTGAGGAAAGGCTCAAGGTTCACCAAATAAGTAGTTTTGTGTTGTGTATCTTTTCAGCTTTAAGTTTTATTTTTATTCAAATAATTATTTTTATGCATTAAATATAGATTGTAGTTTCACAAACCAATAATTCTTCAATCATAATCTCCACAAAACTTTTTGTTCTCTGAATGTCACCATGTTCAATCTTAAAGAGGGAATGTGGCTAATTAGAAAGAGACATGCAGTAAACAGAAGACTCCAAATAAAAAATATCACTATAATAGCTTCATCGTGCAGAAGCTTCCAGTTTCTTAAAGTGTTAGATAGCCATGCCTTTGTAGTTAGTACAACTTTTTATTTTAGCTATAGCTACATTTTTGGGAAATATTTCTGATTTCTGCTGAGAAAATTTTAAACTTGCTTCTGAAGATAATTTTTAAACTCATTTTAGAAAATTAAATGGTGGGAATTCTTAGGTTTGCCTAGTTAAAAAATGGCTCTTTCTTTCTCCTGAGTTGAATATTTTAGAAATTAGCCTTTCTCTGTCTGATATGGTGAGACAATAGACCCCCCCCCTCCCTCTGCCCTACATCCAAAAAAAGCAAACAAGCCTGCAATTGTAATGCTCAAAGTAGAAACATTTAAAAGGTCTAGTGGATTATGCCACCTTCATATATGTTATGATCTAAATTGAAAACTATTTTCAGTGAGAAGGAATTAGGCCATCTTCCTCACCAAATTGTCTAATTTATCCCCCCTCTCTCAGTTAAAAAAATTGCATTGTAACATTTATGAAAATGGTGCAGCCAATTGGCTCTGAGCATTACTATGTACTATGAACTTGTTAAGGCAAAATTAATCCATTTATAGCAAGACTTATCATTGAAGAACCACTGGAAACAGCTTTATATATTTGTTCACAACTGTTCTGAGCCATTTGCCAATACTTCACATGTTCTGTTTTTCACAAAACTGGATTTGATCTCTGTCCTCTGTATTAGAATAGCTGATAGGTTGATGACCTCAGGTTATGTTTCTTAAACACATCAACTTTTCAATGGTATTTTTTGAGGGCGAGGGGTGGCTCAGTCAGTAATCTGGCGCCAGGCTCGTAATCTGTAGTTCCCAGGTTCGAGTCCCAGCTGGGTCAGTGTTGAGATTTATCTCCGCAAAATTCCCCGCCCTGCCTACGGTCAGTAGGGGACACCGATGGTCTTGGAAAGGCCGTCGTCCGTCGGACGGGACGTTAAGCCATGGCCCCGTGTGCGGGAGAGCCATACCCTGTGCACGTTAAAGAACACGCTGGATGGCCTTGATGGGAGGCTACCATCTGTCTCTCAACAGCTGTTCCAGTGGGTCCCCTCCCCCAACCTTCTCTGATCCTTCGGGGTCCATGTGACCTGGCCATTTAGCCCATGGTGTGCAAAAAAGTGCCGCTCAGAGGTAAAACAACCCAAACAACAACCCAATGGTATTTTCATTGTCTTGTATTGATATCTTAAACTTTGTGGATAACTGTTTTTGACATTTCCCAACTGCAGTCCATAACAAAATGCTTTGGACACTTCTTTGAAGTGGAAAACTCTTTACTCTTGAAATTAGAATTTGAGTCTTCCAATGTGATTACTCAGTAATGTTATTGGTCATGCAACTGTGTGAGTGGGAAGTAAAAGACTCTGCTATGCTGTTATGCACATACAGGCTGTTTATAATGCACTTTGAAAAAACATTGGTTCAAATTGTTTTCTTACAGTTAAAATAAAAAAGAAATGTTTTAAACAAACTAGAAAAAATATTAATGGTATAAAAAAAAGAATGAGAAGCTTGGAATGTTTTGAGCTTGCAAACTTCACAAGCAAGTAGCTGATTCTTAGGTGCTTGGTGGATTTTGGAGTTCCTGAAAGACCTTACAAACCTTTATTGATGAAAAATGTGGGCATGTTTCCTTTCAACTGGCCACCCATGCAACATGACCAGAAATTGTGGAATTGAAAAAGGCGATAAAGATGATCGGGGTGATGAGGGAGAACGAAGAATCATCACACTGGAACTGTTTTAGTGAATAATATCACAATTTTAATGGAGGAGAAGGCATGATTTAAATATAAAGATTCAGTGCCCATGGTTCCTCATTCACCACAGAGTCTAACAAGGGGTCATCCTATTGGATGTGAGAGCTACACAGACACCATATCCATAGTCAAGGAGTGCATTTAATACCAAAAACATGGCAAGGATAATCACAAACCTGTACTCAGACCTAGGTAAGGAACTCACTGCACAATTGACCCTAGTTGGCAAGCCCACCAGTCAAATGATCTTGAGGAGATTACCCTAAGGCCTCCTTCAGCAACCTGAAACAGAGGCCAAAGTAATGTATAGCAGCTCGGCAGCATGTAGCACAGACTACTCTCCTACATGCTGTCCAGTCTGCAGCTAACAGGCTCCACAGTGGCAACACAGGCCAAACAGAGCTGTACTAGTTGTATACTAGGGAGAAACAGAATAGGACTTCTATGCAACTGCTATTGGGATCCTCATTTCTAAAGCATAACTTGGATGTGAGATGGGCTGTTTTACCTCTGAGCAGCAGCTTTTTGCACACAATGAGCTAAATGCCCAGGTCACAATGTGAACAAGATATAGCTCTCCTGCAAACAGTGGGGGATACATCCCATCTGATGGATGGGGCCCATTTCCAAGCCCATTGGTGTCCCCTACTGACCAAGGGAAGAAAAAATATTAATGGTATAAAAAAAGGGCCCTTTTTTGCTCTTTGTATTGAATTTATCCTTAAATTTTGTTTGTTATACAGAAATTAAATAACACGTAAGCATATGGATTGGTAAAATGCATTTAAAAATCTCTTTAGAATGCTATTTCTCATAAGATTGGTGCTTGTTGTAACAGAGTTTATTTTATCATATTATGTATATTACATTTTAGACAAATTCATTCACTTCTTCAGGTTGGGCAGTTTGGGAGAGTGCATTTTTAATGACATAAAAATCACTCAGTGGTTCAGATTATCTGATTAACCCATCATTACTTGTGCTTTTTCAAAGTCTAAACACTGAGCTCAGTCAGTAGTGCACCAGGTTCGTTATCTGCAATTCCCAGGTTCGAGTCCCACCTGGATCAGCATTGAGATTTATCTCCGCAAAATTCTCCCCCCCCCCCCCCCGCCCACGATCAGTAGGGGACACCGATGGGCTTGGAAAGGCTGCTGTCCGTCGGATGGGACGTTAAGCCGTGGCCCTGTGTGTGGTAGAGCCATAACCTGTGCACGTTAAAGAACACGCTGGATGGCCTTGACGGGAGGCTACCATCTGTCTCCCAACAGCTGTTCCAGTGGGTCCCCTCCCCCAACCTTCTCTGAGCCTTCGGGGTCCATGTGACCTGGCCATTTAGCCCATGGTGTGCAAAAAAGTGCCGCTCAGAGGTAAAACAACCCAACCCTATCTCTGCAAAACTTCCACTCAGGGAGTTTTGCAGAGATAAATCTCAATGCTCTCTTATTCCTTCAGCATAATCTCAAAATCTCTTATGCATATTACATCTAAAATGTAATATGATAGAATAAAATTTGTTACAACAAGCACCAATATTATGAGAAATATCATTCTAAAGATATTTTTAAATGCATTTTACCAATCCATATGCTTACATGTTATTTAATTTCTGTATAACAAACAAAATTTAAGGATGAATTCAATACAAAGAGCAAAAAAAGGGCCCTTTTTTTATACCATTAATATTTTTTCTTCCCTTGGTCAGTAGGGGACACCAATGGGCTTGGAAATGGGCCCCATCCATCAGATGGGATGTATCCCCCACTGTTCGCAGGAGAGCTATATCTTGTTCACATTGTGACCTGGGCATTTAGCTCATTGTGTGCAAAAAGCTGCTGCTCAGAAGTAAAACAGCCCATCCCACATCCATGTTATGCCCTTAGAAATGAGGATCCTAGTAGCAGTTGCACAGAAGTCCTATTCTGTTTCTCCCTAGTATACAACTAGTATAGCTCTGTTTGGCCTGTGTTGCCACTGTGTGGAGCCTGTTAGCTGCAGACTGGACAGTATGTAGGAGAGTAGTCTGTGCTACATGCTGCCAAGCTGCTTTACATTGCTTTGGCCTCTGCTTCAGGTTGCTGAGGGAAGCCTTAGGGTAATCTCCTCAAGATCATTTGGCTGGTGGGCTTGCCAACTAGGGTCAATTGTGCAGTGAGTTCCTTACCCAGGTCTGAGTACAGGTTTGTGATTATCCTTGCCATGTTTTTGGTATTAAATGCACTCCTTGACTATGGATATGGTGTCTGTGTAGCTCTCACATCCAATAGGATGACCCCTTGTTAGACTCTGTGGTGAATGAGGAACCATGGGCACTGAATCTTTATATTTAAATCATGCCTTTCTCCTCCATTAAAATTGTGATATTATTCACTAAAACAGTCCCAGTGTGATGATTCTTCGTTCTCCCTCATCACCCCGATCATCTTTATCGCCTTTTTCAATTCCACAATTTCTGGTCATGTTGCATGGGTGGCCAGTTGAAAGGAAACATGCCCACATTTTTCATCAATAAAGGTTTGTAAGGTCTTTCAGGAACTCCAAAATCCACCAAGCACCTAAGAATCAGCTACTTGTGTGAAGATTGCAAGCTCAAAACATTCCAAGCTTCTCATTAAAGTCATAGCTACCCCATAAATTACTATCACTGTGTCATCTTCAATGTTGTTAAGGAAGAGATCCTTTCTGAGCTCTTCACCCGAATTGTCATTACTGTTCACCGTGTTTCATTAGTAGTGTTCACCGTGTTTCATTAGTAGTGTTCACCGTGTTTCATTAGTAGAATGAAGTGGGTGGACAAATATCGAACAAGACCTTATTAGTACTGGCTTGCAATTACCCAGTACAATAATTGTTGCTCAAGATAGTTACATTTTTAGAGAAAAATTGTAGTCTGATTGGGCTTTATAGGCTCTGGTTATCTTATTTTGTCTTTTTTGGATAAATAATGTTTAAGTGAATTTAATTAAAAATTTTTTCAAAATATGAGAACTTAGCTAATTTGAAAGAGGAGAGAAATGTGAAGTAGACAAAAGAAATTTGATATACATTAAGTTTATATTTTTAATCATTTACATACTATTATGATGCTCAAGTATCATTTTCTAGATCTAGTCAACCAGTGCATCATATAAACATATATTCCACTCTTTAATAATTGTATGCTGAAGGAAATAAAGTATTTGAAGATTTTCATTATTTCAGTTTGGCTTGAATGAGTTGAGACTTCGCTTCAGATCACGATTGACACACCATCTTTATAACAAATACCTCAGGTTAGTGTTAGTCTTATATTTAGGCATTGTAATTTTTTTTACTTTTTTTTTAACTTTTGGATTAGTATTGATCAACCACCTCATTGGGATGATGGTAGCATTAGTTTGCATTGTTCTGGGTTAAAGGCATGATCAAATGTTCTATTATAATATGCAGATAAGTGCAGTATGAACTGTGTGGATCTGATCACAAAATGAAAAGATGTTATAGTGTATGTTCTTTGTCAAAAGTTTTGAAATGCAAAAAAGAGTAGAAAACTTAAACTGAAATAAATATATCTCTGCAACAGAGGTGTATATTAGAATAAAGTGAGTTGTGTATGTATCTGTGGTTACCATAACTCTTCAGAAAAAAAGGCTAGGAACTTGAATTTTTGACAGAGGCTAAGGACTAGCCTGAGAATGCAAATGCAAAATATTAATTTGATCTGTTCATTAGAAGGTAAGAAAACAGTATTTTCCCTAAAATTCCATTTCTTTAGGATAATAGCCAAGTGCTGTCATCTATTGGTAATGCAAAATATTACTTTCTTTAACTCATTGTTAAAGGCAGTAGCATACCAAAGAGAAGACAATTCTTCACCCCCAGGAGCCCATTGATGCAAGGCTAGGAACTTAAATTTTTGACAGTCATTAAGGAGTAGCCTGAGGGCAATGCAAAATATTAACTTGATGAATTACACTATATTGCAAAAAGTGTCCGGACACTTTCATGTTAAGTGAACGAAAAGCCACATTTAAATCTGCCTAACTTTGAGAATGAGCTTTTTACAGAAAAAAGTCACTAGACATAAATTGAAGATCTCGGTCAGAGCTCTCTAAATCTCTATTTTCTATGATATTAGTCTAATATTTAAAGAGATATGGAAGCTATAATATTTAACAACAGATGTTTTCACACACCACACTTCCAAAACATTCTTTTCTCCCCCCCCCCAAATTGATGAAAACTTCAAAAATCTTTACACAAAATTCAAATATCACATTTATATTGCGAACAACTTGTTATAATGTGATTTAACTTTTTGAAGTAAATTTTCAAAACTAGAAAAAGTTTCACTTAAATGTCTCAGCTTTCATAACTCTTTAAATATTAGATTAATACTATAGAAAATAGAGATTTAGAGAGCTCTGACCAAGATCTTCAATTTATGTCTAGTGACTTTTTTTCTGTAAAAAGATTATTTTCAAAGTTAGGTAGATTTGAATGTGCTTATTTCTTCACTTAACGTGAAAGTGTCCTGACACTTTTTGCAATATAATGTAGATGGTAAGAAAACAGTATTTTTCCTAAAATTCTATATTTTCAGGCTAGCTGTATTTCCTGCTGACCATCACTTCAACCTTTTCTTTCAACAATGTATGTTTAAGTAACTTGGGCTTATTTTACATGTGACAGCTCTATTACGGACTGTGCCCTTGCCCAAAATAACAATAAAAAATACAGCTAATCTATACCTATAAAAGGAAGCATCTGTGTGTGTGTGTCTATATATGTATGTTAACTTATAATTCAAGAAATGCAAACATGATTTAAATCAAACTTTCAACAGTTCAACATATCCACATGCAGGTTTTAGGTTATTGAAATTTACAAAAAATTACATGGGATTTTTTGGGTGGAGCATTTTTTTTTAAATTCTGTTGCCAAATGCAAAAGACAAACTTTTCCATAAGTAAAAATAAAATAATATGGATGTACAAAGTTATTTATGCTACATTACTTTAATAAATATTAAAGATAAAAAAAATTTTTTATATTTATTTGTCTGTGAGAGATACCTTGGATGGCATCAAAATAAATGTGGGTCATAAGCAGATTAGCCTATTGTTTGAATATAGGCAGAAATGCTCTTTCAAGGGTCTAGCTCTTTGACCCAGGGTCTAAGTTGAAAAACTGGTTTACATCCAGAGGCCTAGCTATTTCTTTCGTTATTCTCAGCCAAAACATTTTGGTTAAAAAAAAGTCCTAAAGTTAATGAAAGGATTTTCCTGTGATAATTTATTACTGAATAGCTTATATAATGCTGTGAGTGTGAGTGACAAATATTACTACCATGATATATGTGGTGGCTTGGCTGCCCAACTCCTGATAATAGATGGTGCCATTGGTGAATCAAACAGGAAAGCTTATATGTCACTTAGTTGGAGAATTGGTCAGCTCCTCAATGGTTTAGTGGTTAAGATGCCCAACATGCTTCTGGGAGACCTAGGTTTGAATCCCAGTCAGGACAACCAATTTTTTTCAACTCATTTTTTCAAGTGTTCCTTGTCTACAGGACTTTTCTTTTTCTAGAGTCATGTAGTAAAAGAGTATCTGGCAAAACAAATAAAAATGTGTTTAAAAAACTCAAATTGATCAAAATAACTATAAAATTTCTTTCTTAATGAGGAAAATTAATTTTTTTTGAAATGGGAAAAATTGCTCTCTTTTTGTAATAAATTTTTCTCAGTACTTTGAGAAAAGTCCAAGCTTAATTCCAACTGTGTAGAGTTGAACAAATCAACTTAGAATTTCTTTAACAAGTAACCAATCAACAGAAATAGATCATGTTATGTACCAAATTAAACAGAATTCTAAATCTTATAAAAATGAAGAATTTTAAACAAATTTACAAACATTTTAATAAAACTTTTTCACAGTGATATAATAAAAAAATAGATTTGATTTGGCAATTAAAGCTTAATTTTGAGAAATTTGATCAATTACAACAGTTAAATTATATATATATCAATGGAAAGAAATTTATTTCTCAATAATAAAATATTTCCCTGAAGCAGTTTTATTTCTTTTCATAATTCGTTTTAGTATAAATTTTACAGTTTTGGTGGCTAAGTAGAGCACTCTTGGATACTGATCAAAGGAACCTTGGTTTGAGCCCTGGGTAAAGCATGGGTGTTTTGCATTGCCTATCTTCTGAAGTCTCGCCTTCCTCACAGATCTTCTCTATGGCATATTAAACTGATAGGCTCCTGTCATACCTCTAGCATGCAGCTGCTCGAGGGTAATTTATTTTGTTTATGTGATACATTTTAAACATGGTCCACTGGTTACACAAGGTGACTTGGACTCACATTCATGGAATTTTCTGTCCTATTTTGGGAAGTCTAGGAACACTTACTTGGCTTTTTTTTCCACCCTAAACACCACACATTTTTTTCTTTGGGTTGTACATTTTTTAAATTTTGACAGTGTCAAAAAAAAAAAGTTAGTGCACTAAGGAAGAAGGAAAATGAAAAATTCAATACCAGAGTGACACAGCCAAGAACCAAGGACTGGGTGATATATATATTGAAACCATTCAATATAAACTAATATTTTATTTAATATAAAGTTTTACCAAAAGGAGGGAGGATTTTAAGAAGCCTAGCATTGGGGAAAGGGTTAATGCCCTGAAAGAAATTAGCTTCACAACCATAGGACTGATTTCCATGCCAAGGAAATCTGTTTTGCTTCCATATCCAATATTTCATTCTGAGGAAATGATAAAAGATGAATATTTATTCACTGATAAACCAAGAAATATGAAAAAAATTAACAATTATCCTAACGCGATGTTGAAAAAATATCCAGAGCAACCTAGTGGGAAGACTTTCTCATCATAAAAAAGTCAATGTAGCATAACTCCAAAAGATCTATAATGATATATAAATCTATAGAAATAACAAAATATATCTATAGAAAGAAAAAGGTTAATAATAAGCATAAAAAAATGCTGTTATAGAATAAGTTATTCATTTTTGAGCAAACAGAAATGATGCTTTATACAAACACACCCATGCACCATATATATGTTAACCAGTGACAAGTATGTTAACTAATTAGTGACTGTGACCTAGTTTATGCAAATAATTACACAAACAAATGGTTTCGGTTTCAGTAATGGGAAGCTATGTGTTGAATTCTGGGATAAATGATAAGAATAATTCTAGGAATATTGAAATATGTTCAAGGCAGAAAAAAAGAGAATAAAACGAAAAAAAAAAAAAATGATATATGTACTCTATAATTGTTCCCAAAATTCTTTGATTTTAAAAGTAGTTTTGGTTAATTTTCAGAAGAATTTCAAAACTTTAAGGTGAAACAAATTTGCAACAGTTCAGGTCAAACTGAGCTTAAATCATGGGGTTTCTTCAATATAGAGTAGTGAAAACAAATCAGCTTTGTCATATATTGCATCTAAGAAATGGTGATAAGGTAACTTTAACCAATTATTTATAATATAGCTTAATAAAATATGCATCTAAGTAAGTATTATATTTTAAGCTGGAATTGCAAGTTTTTTTATAAGATATATATGTAAGCAATAACCGTTTAATTCACAATCTGGGCCAGCGCTGAGATTTATCTGTGCAAAACTCTTCTGCCCTGCCCTTGGTCAATAGGGGATACTGATGGGCTTGGAAAGGCTACTGTCTAACAGATGGGAAGTTAATGGATTAAGTTAAGATTGTCCTGTGCATGTTAGGGAATACACTAGATGGCCTTGATGGGAAGCTACTGTTTGTCTCCCAATAGCTGTCCAGTGATCTTTCCAACCTTTTCTGAACCATTGGGGTCCTTGTGACATGGCCATTTAGCCCCCTGTATGCAAAAAAGTGCCACTCAGAGATAACACAGTCCAACTTTGGAGGAGCAAGTGCAAATCTACAGACACTTGTTGAACTTTTTGAATGCCCACCAGAAAGCCAAAATGAGTGTTTTCAAGTAAATTCAATATTGTTGAAAATAAAATGATACTTGATATGATAAATAGTATAAAAGTACTTTATATAATAAATGATAATAATATAATAATTAAAAAACTTGTTATAATGATACTGTTGCCTATGTTATAGGAGGCTGGCAGGTGAGAATCCCACTTCAGCATCATTAAAGGAGAAGGGTTGCAGAGAAGTGTTAATAGTATGATGTTAGCATGCATAGACTGAGACCACTGAGCTATAATGAAGTTGTGAGGGCTTTTAGTTGCTTAGCATATATAAATATTGAAAGCTGTTGCATTTCACAAGGTTTGACTAGATTTGCAGCCTGCAGTTCAAAGAGCAAACACATTCCACAGCAGTTAGATTCTAAACATGCATACGTAACCCCCTTACCACTTCTTATCAAACTACTACCAAATACTGAAGAATTAATTTGGAAGAATATTTTACAGTTGTTATTTTCCCCATAGGTTATGATTAATTTCTCTGTTGGCATGAGCATCAAGTATTTGTTTAATAGCATTAATATAGCAATTTTTTGCTGTATAAACCATCAGAAGATATTACATTTTAGGATTGATGTGTAACTTTAAAAGATTTCATGTGGGTTCTTTATTTCCCATTCAGACATGAACATAGTTGTATCAAATTAGCTTTACATATATTGATATTTAGTGTGTTGAAAGAAAGTTTCAGAAATATTGTAGTGTAATAAAAGTATATAATAACTATATTCTGATACGTAACTCGAAGTTAGAGAACATTTCCGTCCATGGTTGTAATACTTCTCAAGTAGAAAAATAGTTTCACAGCCTTAGTAATAGCATAAATTTTATGTAAATTTTATCACCCTTAAAAAGCATGTGGAATAATAAAAGTTTTATGCATCATTTAGCTAACTGTTAAATTTTATGAACTTTCAGTTATATTATTAAATTAATTAGCAACTAAACAGCAAACTTAAAATCAGCAAAGGCCTGCTGTATTTTAATATAACTTAACTGCACTTTCTGAATGCTAATAAAATATAGGCTAGTAATTACAGGGTGTTTCACAAAGGACACAACCCTAAATGTAAGAGAGTAGAACTTACACACATCTACATTTTATGCCATAATGTTAGTCAGTAGCATTACTGTACTCAAGGTTAACAGCCTTTAGCAGTTGAAATGACCTTGTCATGTGCTAGTCTCACTCAAGCATTCATTTCTTTGTGTTGTGTCAGCTATGTCGTTTTCCAAAAACGAACATGTATTTATTTTTGAGACTTATTGTGTGTACAAATCTTACAAAGTGAGAGAGAAGAGTTTGAGTTGAAATTTCCTCAGTCTGCAGTTCCCAACAAGTTGACAATATCTTGTTTGATTGATAAATTTCGTGACACTGAGTCTGTAGAGGATCAAAAGAGCCCAGGCCGGCCATCACTGTTAACTGCTGAAGTTTTTGATGATATGTCTCAGTGTTTAACTCACTCACCCAGAAAATCTCTTAGAAAGTTATCTTCACAGGTTGGACTGTCACCAGCTACTGTTTTCAGGGCTACAAAGAAGTTAAAATTTCATGCCTACTGTATTATTTCTGCATTCAACTGCATTCAGTTCATGAACTGAAAGAACCAGACCACAAAAAACATTTACAGTACTGTCGTTGGTTTCGTTCTTTTGTTGATGAAAATGGAATTGAGGTGTTGGACCATGTTTATTTCAGTGACGAGGCTTGGTTTCACTTAGATTAGTATGTGAGTCAAAACAGTTGATTATGGAGCAGTGAAAATCTTCACACTTTTCACGAACAACCATTACATGCACGGAAATTTGGTGTGCAATTTCCCGTCGCCATGTGATAGGGCCTTTATTTTTTGACTCAACTGTAACTGGTGAAGTTTATCATGACTTCATCCAACAGTTTATTTCACTATTGGATGTGAATGAACGAGAGTGTTGGTTTCAACAAGATGGCACAACTGCCCATACTGCAAATGACACAATGGTCATGTTGCAGGAATTTTTTGGATATCATTTAATTTCAAACAATTTGTGGCCCCCCAAAATCCCCAGATCTTATTCCTCCAGATTTTTTCCTTTGGGGATATCTCAAATGTGTAGTGTTTCAAAACAATCCTCATATACTTGAAGGCTAACATTGAAAGAGAGATTTTAAACATAAGAAAACAAACATTACAAAAGGTGGCTGCAAATGTCATGAAACGGGTACAAACCTGCATCCAGGTTGCAGGAAATCACTTTCAACATCTGTTGTAAAGGTAGATATATGTCTAATTTGCATCTTTTGAAATTTGCGTCTTTTGTCAAGTTTAAATAGAAAAACATGATAGAGGGTTGCGTCCTTTTTGAAACATCCTGTATAAGAGCTTTCAAACTAAATTGTGGAAACTAATTGACAAATAAGACAATTTGCTAAATTTATGGACTTTTTTTTAATTTAAATTAACATTTTCTGTTAACATGATTTTAGACTAATAATAATAATTTTTAAATATTTTTTCGTTTTTTTCTTTTGTCAAAAGTGGAATTACCTACTATAAGATGAACAATTTAGACAATCGTATTTCAAATCCTGATCAACTGCTTACTCAGGATGTTGACAAATTCTGCAGCTGTGTTACAGAACTGTATTCAAATGTTAGCAAGGTTAGTGACACGTAATTATTGATTTTTATGAACTGATTTCTTTATAACAGTGTAATAAAAAGAAAGGTAGTGATAAATAATCACTGTAATTGTTAAGAAAATGATTGGTGTAATTTCTTTTCATAGTTTAGACTATGTTAAAACATCTTTGCAAGCTTAAAAATTTTGAAAAAATTCCAAATCAAAAATATTCTTCTGAATATTTTTAGCTGTTGCCAACATGGGTAAGAGTAGTGATGCTCTGTTCGATACCTGAAGGTTGCAAATTTTAATTTCTGTCTGCTCTACTGAGAGATATTGTTGCACCCAACTCCAAGTTTATTG
This sequence comes from Ryuthela nishihirai, assembly GCA_038380435.1. Classification (NCBI taxonomy): domain Eukaryota; kingdom Metazoa; phylum Arthropoda; class Arachnida; order Araneae; family Heptathelidae; genus Ryuthela; species Ryuthela nishihirai. The sequence continues at coordinate 62,055,257 of JAWZYU010000019.1, read as the reverse complement.
GAGAGGGAAGACTTCAGGAGCAAATAATAAAAAAGGAGGACAGGGGAAAAAATTACGTTGTGTTAACCTCCAGGCTCAGCATTCTGCCAAAAGTGGACTTGTGGCCACAATAACTTTGTTTTTTGTAGTTTTCCCAACATTTCGAGATCTGGGCTCTTTCACCCACTGTTTCCTCAGGACTAAAACAAGAGGGTAGGTACAGAAAACATCACAGGACTAGGTTTCCCAATTAAATGCATTTATTAATTCAATTTTTTTTCTTTAAACTCTTCAAGAGCAATAGGTACAGGGACCTCTGTGATCAAGCAAGAGAAGTCTATGGGAGTGTGGCTTAGGCCAAATTTGGTGATAACTTTCAAGCTACTACAGGATAAAGGAGACCAGAGCAGGAAAAATATCAGTACCTCCAAGGGTAACATCAAGTCCCAGTTTGTCTTGTTCTGTTTCCACTCTCGTCCAGATGCTTAATCAATTCTGCGTATCAGTTTTTCACCTCCTCAGTGGCTCACATCAGTGTATCATAGGTTAAGCGTGCTCAGTCTGTTGGCTCCGGCCTTTCTGCATAGTTAGTTTGGGTCCTTGCCTGATCAACGGAGATAATTTTTCTTACATCTGATGCACATGAGAATCAGCAGCAGAAGAATGAATGAACTTCCTTTTTTGGGCTGCTTGCCTGGGTCCATGGTGAGGGTCAGATCATCTGTGTAGTATGTGGACCCTTCCATTGGCCAGCACTGATGTCTCGGTAGCTGGACAGCAGGTGTTAGGAAAATTGTTTGCTGTAAGTTCTGTGGGAAATAAACCAGTTTCCTTGTAAAGGAAAGCTATATCCTGTATGCATTAATAACAAGCTGGTTGTCATTGACAGACTCTTTTTCTCTTTAACCCACCAGTCATTAATTTGGGTCCCCAAAAAGTGCAGCTGTTTAGTTCACTATAGAAGAAAAAAAGTGTTGCAAAAGTACAAAAACCATCGAGCCTAATAAAGATGCTGTTATATAGCATTCAATTAGCAAAACATCACCAACTTAGTAAGGTTTAAATGACACCATGAAGTCCTACAGGCATGTTTATCAGTGAATGTTATAATATAAATAGCTTTAGCATGTAAAAAGGAAATAGTAAAATACATCAATAAATCATGTAGGAGATGATAAAATTTTAGAAAATATCTATTATAAATCGATGTTTAAAAGTGAGAACACTAGATTCCCCAATTATTTAGACACTAACATGCCTCTTGTTCCTCATCATTAGAGGAAAACAATTCCAGGTATTTTCTGTGATAACAAAACTAAATTATATCCTACAGGTTTCCACAATTATTCACTAGAACTTTTCCCCATGTTCAGGGAGCTACAGCTTGGAAATTTTGTGATATGATTTGATTCAATATTAGGTTTTTTAAAGAAAAGATATGTGTCTAGTTAAAATTCCTGTTGTCAGAAGGATAAAATATATCAGGTCCCAAATATTTTAAAATCACTTTGAAAAGATTTTATGCAATAAAAGAAAGGTCACACATATGTTCTGTAATACCATTTGAAAGATTATGAAATCTGCTACCAGTATGTACTGGGAATGTGCAAATCAGTCTGTTTAGAAGAGTGACATGAATGAAACTGTACCAGCCACTACAGAAGTTATTTGAACATGTTGTATAAGAACATTAAGCCATGGTCCCTGTGTGTGGAGAGCCATCCTGTGTGCATTAAGGAACAGCTGGATGACTTTGATGGGAGGATACTATGTTTCCCAATAGCTAGTAGGTCCTCTACCCCCAACCTTCTCTGAACCCTCAGGGTCCTTGTGACCTGGCCATTTAGCCCATTGTGTGCGGAAAGTGCCGCTCAGACGTAAAACAACCCAAGGTAAACTTTGGCTATATATGGTTGTTTCAGAGCTTCAGTATTAAAGGTAATTCTTTTAACCTTAGTCCAACATTTTTTAAGTTTCAGTGGATGATGCTTTTAACAATGTAATTCATTGTAAGATCTGATATCAGCTCCCCTATATGCCCTGATATTTTTAAAATGACTTTTTGGTGTTTAAACCTTATGCTGTCACGACCTAGAAAATCAGGTTCATGAAGCCTGCATAAATGGTCATAAACCATAAACTCAGTCCTTAATCCATAAAAAATATATTTTTTTAAATATTAAAACTTGAATTAACTATTATACATTTTTACATATTTATATAACAGGAAAATATTATATACAGGAAATAAAAAGCTCTTTCTCTTGCTCAAGCTGCTATTGGCACAGCCCTGGTAATTGCAGAGCTGTAGTTCTATATTTATAACAGTCCTCCACTAGCTGGCTGAGAGCTCCAACAAGTTAATTGAATTATTTTGTAAACATCCAACCATATGTGTTCTCAATAAAATGAATGTCAGATGCCAAGGGAACTTTGCTCTCATCAGCATATCATAGGCGTAGTTAGTTTGGGACCTTGCCTGATAATGGAGATAATTTTTCTTACATCTGATGCACATGAGAATCAGCAGCAGAAGAATGAATTTACTTCCTTTTTCGGGCTGCTTGCCTGGGTCCATGGTGAGGGTCAGATCATCTGTGTAGTGTGTGGACCCTTCCATTGGCCAGCACTGATGCCTCGGTAGCTGATGCCTCTGGTAGTGATTTGCACCAAAATACAGCCATATACATTTTTTAATCATATTAGTATACTTTGCAATTAAGGAATACAAAAAGAAAAATCTATATTTCTTTGATTGTGCAGTCGGCAATGTTATAGGAGCTTCATACCAATTGGCAAACATCTGGTTTTGATTTCAAACTTTGTGTGCATGTTAGGCTTGTACATGATACAGTATAGATTAGATATTTATACTGTGTTCAGAAAGTAATGAAGTGTTTTTGTGTTTGCTTTGCCGATGAAATATAGTTTTTGAAGGATAAAACCAATGAATGTTATCAAGTTGAACCAGAAAATCGTGAATTTGTTTTAAATATTTCTTTGACTCTAATTTCATAGACTCATTTGCTTGAGAAAAGTCAACTGATTCAGATCAGTTGTGACTTTTCTCATATTCAGGAGGGGAATGTTGATTCCATTACTTTTAGAATTATATTGCTCTCAAATATACACTGCAATTTGAAAGAACAATTATTTGAAGCTTGACTGAAAATTAAATCATTAGGCATATGTGACTTAAAATGGTAGCTACTTTAGGAGACTAGAATATTATAACAAAAAATGTAATTTTTAAAATATAGGACTTTTTAGTACTGTTTTTAATTAAATTGAAGTAATTTCATAACTAGCATTCAGAATATGTAATTTTTAAGTCGTTTTTTTTTCCATTTTTATAAAGTTCTTCTTTTTCATAGTATAATGCAAATTGATCTGGAAAGGTTCAATCTCAAATTTCAGAGGTTAAAAAATTATATTTGCTTTAAAATATTTTTATTTAATTTCTTCACAGCTCTTTATCCATTTTTATCTATTTATTTTTTTAATTTTTACTTAAATAATTATGTTTTAAAGTAAAATAAATTTTGGTAACACTGTTACCTTAATCTTAGAGTTTGTCAATCAATTATATTGTAGTTTAATAAAATATGCATAAAATGAAAAAATAAAATATTTTTCAAGCTTGAATTATGTATTTCTAAAAGATATATGTAAGAAAATTTTCAAACGGCTATTAAAAAAAAATTGAAGTTTCATGTGTTGTACAAAAAACGTCTATTGACATCCTCGACTCAGGAAGGGTTAATAGCACTGAAATTCACACAAATAGATTTTTCCAACTAGAAAACGTGAATTTTTGAATACTGACAGGCAGGGGTGGCACAGCCAGTAGCACACCAGGCTCGTAATCTGTAGGTCAAGTCTCAGCTGGGTCAGCGTTGAGATTTATCTCCGCAAAACTCACTACCTGCCCACAGTCAGTAGGGAACACCGATGGGCTTGGAAGGCCCCTGTCCATCAGATGAGACGTTAAGCCATGGCCCTGTGTGCGGGAGAGCCATACCCTGTGCACGTTAAAGAACATGGTGGATGGCCTTGACGGGAGGCTACCATCTGTCTCCCAACAGCTGTTCCAGTGGATCCCCTCCCCAACCTTCTCTGAGCCTTCAGGGTCCTTGTGACCTGGCCATTTAGTCCATGGTGTGCAAAAAGAAGTGCCGCTCAGAGGTAAAACAACTCAACCAACCCAACTGAAGACAGTAAATCACTGATTCAATCACTGATTAAAATCTCAATCAAAAATATGCAATAATACTTACTCTATGTATTGGGCAAATTACCAGCAACAGCATTAAAAAAAAACACAGAAAATAAGTGTACAGTGGTTCCCAAGTGATATTCCCGATTATTTCTAGAGAAAATGCACTGAAGAAAATGGTTGAGAATTGAGTAAAATAATTAGGTTGTTTTACCTCTGAGTGGCACTTTTTGCTGAAGTAAAAGGGATTTTTGTGTGGAGAAGGGTAGGCAGGTTTAGGTGCATCTAAGCAGATGCATGATCACATAGCTTAGAGGATACATTGTTCCCTTGGCATGGACTTGATTAGAAATGAGCTTACAGATGAATTGGCAGACAATTTGACAACATTGATAACAAAATTAATATCCCAATTCACCAAAAGCCTTCTAAAGCAAAAAAATCAAACAAATCTGAAGTAAAAAGTTTATTGCATTACTCATTATTTCATTTAACCTAAACCGTAGAAGAACCATCAGCTCAAGGAAACTCGTACAAAAACAAAGAAATATCAAATAAAATTACCTGATTTAGAGTTGGCCACTGCAAACTGAAAAATGTTTGCTCTCAGAATAATAATTAATATCTGCAGTTCCTCTAATTCCATATAAAATGCATCACATGTTCTTCTGAGTTGCAAAGAATAGGAAAACCCAAGACAATAACTGTTTCCCATTATCAATTTAATGAGTACACTCTTTTAAAATCTAGTAGCCCATGATGACAATAAAGTAAGAGATAATAAGTAAGCAATCATCCAATTCCTCCATAAAACAAACTTTTGCCACCAAATATAAATGTAAAGTCATAAAACAGTAAATGTCCCCTCCTAAATTTGAAGGTCTGCCAAAAAAATAAAAAAATAAATTTACACACCTGCTAAATCTTTTCTCAAGGCTTGAGGCCAGAAGATCACTTACCTTCAAAGATACACAAGCACTAAACTTATTCTCAGATCAGTGTTAGTCTAACATTCTTCATTTCTCCTTTCTTAAACTTGCTACACTATCTCCACAATTTACTTCACGTAAACATGAATATTTCTGGTTAGTTTGTTGTATTGTTGCCATCAGAATTGTCAGAAATATGTTTAAAGAAAATAAAGGACATAATATGTTGATACTCCCTAACATTTTTTTATGTTTGTGTCTGTATATTACTTATGCATCTTCTAAATTTTTTCATGTTATTTCAGCCGCTCTTGGATATAATTATTTTTGTTCAACGCTTAACTACATCAATAGGAGTTGAGGTATGCATGCTTATGTTTTCTGTGCATATAATTTTAAATTTTCTTGTAAAGTTGGAAATCTTTATATATGAACAACTGTCAGTTTGGTAAGAAACTAACTTTTCTGTGAAATATTAACAAACTGGAAAGGTCATGGTTTAGCAAATATTGTTTTCTGTTGGTATGTATGTTCATAAGTGTAAAACCATTATAATACTATGAAATTTAAGTAAAAGTTGACTATATTGTAGTTACGGCTTTAGTAGATAAGAAACAATGATAATTTCCACGGAACAATAGATGTCATTAATAAATAATGCTAAAAGACAAGATGTTTAAAGATCTTACCTTTTTTTTTTAGTAAAATAATAAACTTTCCCTTTTTATGCTTTCATATCATGCAGTTTTGATATTTTAATCTTAAAATTAAATTTTCTCTGTAGACACCAACAGTGACTCTACTCTAGCAGCCACACTGTTTTTGATAGTTTTCCTTAGGGGAAAAAAAATTCCACTAGAGCCTTTCCCTGAGCTAATGCATAGAAATAGGTCGTGTTACTCATATATACAAAAATATTTAATTCTAAATTATAAAATTAAGAAAATAGATAAATGAAATATTTTGCAATTTTTTTTGTAATAATGGTTAATATTTTTTATTTTACCCAGAAAAGTAACTTTTTAACCAATAATTGAAATTATTTCATTGTTTCAATGTAAATGTTTCATAATATTTCTGTTATTAAGCTTCATTATTTTGTAGTATTTTACTGCATGTGCATTTTAAGTAGTGTAAATGCATCAAATTTTGGCAATCACCAAGACTTAGCAGTTTAATGTTATAGAAAATTTACATACTCATATATACAAAAATATTTAATTCTAAATTATAAAAATTAAGAAAATAGATAAATGAAATATTTTGCAATTTTTTTTAAATGGTTAATATTTTTTATTTAACCCAGAAAAGTAACTTTTTAACCAATAATTGAAATTATTTCATTGTTTCAATATAAATGTTTCATAATATTTCTGTTATTAAGCTTCATTATTTTGTAGTATTTTACTGCATGTACATTTTAAGTAGTGTAAAATGCATCAAATTTTGGCAATCACCAAGACTTAGCAGTTTAATGTTATAGAAAATTTACATACATAGATAATCCTATGAGTAGCCAAAAGTTAGGAAGATCCAATCAGACTGTGCAATTTAAATCTCTGTACATGTTTGTCCTGAACATGTTCAGAACAAATGTGAATTTGGCCACTTCAGACCAGTTCTAACAAAGTGAAAGCAGATTTGGCCACATCAGGCCAGTTCTAACAAGGTGAAAGTTGGATTTGGACACTTCAGGCAATTCTAACAAAGGTCTTATTTGACATTGTTCACTCTACCCTTGGTCAGTAGGTGACACTGATGGGCTTGGAAAGGGTGCCATCCATCAGGTGGGGTGGCCCCATGTGTGGGAGAGCCTTTTAATGTTGCACTTACTCAGTGCAACATTAAAAAGAAATAGTTGCCCATTCCCAATCACAGATGGCATTAAGTCCAGGTGCAGCAATCATTGGAGGTTGATAATTCACATTAGTGGAAAAAAGACAGAGTTGGCATCAGTTTACATGTATCTGGAGAGACATGGGTTCGAATCCCACATATCTGCAAAACTTTTTTTCACAAAACTATTTGTAAATAGAATATGTTACAGATGATGATTTTTTTTAATACAAGTATCCTCTCAGATCTACTGTGGCATATAAACTGACAGGCTCCTGTCAGACCTCTGTGGCAAGCAGCTGCTTGAAGGGGTATTTATTTTTATTTTTATATACTATTATCAATCAATTCTTATAAATAAACAAATCAGCTAAAACCATTTAGTTGATTTTACCTTGTGAAAACCTAATCTAATAGTCTCCCTTGATGCTATGCCACTGCTACTTCATAATATGTTATTTATATATATATATAAATCTAAATCCATACCATTTAAAACCAAGTCATCAGGTAAAATGAAACTAGTTGCATTTTCTTGATCATGTGAAACCGAAACCACGTAAATCGAGGGATAGCTGTAGAGCAGGGACGGCTCATCCATTAGGCCACCTGAAGAACTGCCTGACTAAAAATAATCATAAGAAGTAATAAACAATATTCAAATTAAGTATTCATTATTTGTCATTCTAAATCAGTGTATTATTTTTATATTCATTTTGTAATTGCTATTTGCCATGTTATGTAGACAATCACAGCATTTACTTCATGAATCAGTCCTAAATAGTCTGCTTCAGTTATACAATGCAAATTTTTCCATTATCGCCACTGACAGGAATCTTAGCATCATCAATTTATAGCAGTGGCAGAAATGTGCATGCACTGAAATAGAAGAGTGATAAACTGCAGCATTTTGAAGCGATCCATGACACTTGATTGACTAATGCAACCAATAGGTGAAGATCTTGTTATTTATAAAATCTTCTTTTGATCGTGCCATGCTCAACATGTCTGAACTGAACTTAAATTGATTTGCCAACTATTTATTTTGATAAAGAAGGATGTTTATGTGTGAAGACATTTGGTCTACAACAGAATGCTAATAAAATTTATTTTTAACAAGCCATTTCATCAATAATAATTAACTCAGTTGGATCAGTGGCTTTTTTTAGTTGCAATCTAGAGGTCTTCAATTGTATTCTAGCTGTCATGTGTTTTTTTTTTTATAATTCATTTTATTATCATATCACTTTTTTACATTCATTGTAAAATAAATTAATATTGTAAATTAAAAATAACCTAAATAGACAACTATTCAAGTGATAATTTACTATGAGTAATTCAGTCTGAAATAATAAACATAAATTTATAATTGGAATAGTCAAAAAACCTAAACCTATATAGTAGACATATTTTTCACAATTTTTTTTTAAATACCACTAGAATGGAGAGGAAAAATACATTACAGGGAGTGTTAAAATACTGAACTGAAGTAAAAAGGACAAGAATACCTTCTGAGATTGTTTCTTTTTATATTAAATAGTGCGTTTCAAGTATGACTGAAAACAAATATAATATGCATTACAGAATATCTTTTAAAGCCATTCTTGTACCATAAAACCCCAAACAACCAACATCTTTTCAGTCCAATACTAGGCATCTCCCCAGATTTTTTTTCTACATCTGGACCCTGCCTATGCTAGTCAAAGTGCCCCATCAAACATTTTAGTCACAAGCTTCCACTGGTGTACAGTATATTATTCTTTGTGATTGTCATTTTAGAGTGTGTCGGTCAATTTGCGAATACTATATTGCTTCCCCCCCTTTTTTTTTGTTATATCCAAGCCTTTATTATTTATATATATTTATACATAAAATTTTGAAACATTTTTGTACATAAGCTCTAAAGGATTGGGTTGTAACATCACTGAGTGGCACTTTTTTGTTACACAGTGGGCTAAATGGCCCAGTCACAAAGACCCCAAGGGCTCCGAGAAGCTTGGGAAAGGAGGACCACTGGACAGCTGTAAGGAAACAGATGGAAACCTCTTATCAAGATCATCCAGTGTTCTTTAAAGTGTGCAGAGTATGGCACTTCCATGGCTTTATGTCCCATCTGAGGGACAGTATCCTTTACCAGCTCATCACTATCCCCTTTCTATGAGGGCAGGGTGGAGATTTAGTAGAAATAAAACTCAACTCTGGCACAAGTAGGATTCAAACCTGGGAACAATAGATTACAAGTCTGGTACTCTACCAACTGAGCCCCCCCCCCCCCCCCCCCCCTAAAGTGATGATAAAACATAATACCAATAATGAAATCACTTACTTGAGGTAAACTTCAAAAGAAGATATGTCATGAAAACTTATTTTTTTTTACCAGTGAAAAAGATTTTACTGGCACCCAATCTTCCTTTGAAGTTAATATGAATTGAATGATTTCATGATTGGTATTAGGTTTTCCTTTTATTTTTAGTTTTTAGATTACATTTTGTTCCAAAATGTTTATAACTGGTTCAACAAATTGCCAAATATTCAACAATCACATCCATTAATGTTGACTGCCAAGTTTTCCAAATAAAAACCTTTAAAAAATATTTTTTTCAACACATTTACTTCTAGGGCAACCTGTATTTGTGAAACGAATTTGGATGAAAAGAACTTTGCATTTTCATTATGTCTTCCTACAGGCTTTAACAAGTCATTTGGTAATTTGTGGATTTATCAAAACTATTCAAACACATTTTCCCATCATGGCAACCATTTATAACAAATATCAAAAATGAAAGCTTACAACGTCCATAGTGTCATAGCTGTATATGACGGGATAAATTTCCCTTTCCCCATTATTTTCTCTGCTTTACAAATGTGAATTTATATAAATATGGCTCCATTACACCATCTGAACATGTGGTCCAGTCACAGTGATGCAAGATGAAATCTTGTGCAGTTCAACAGGAGAAATCTAGTAATCCCCCTTGAAAACAGGGGTAAGATAGATATTTTTTGTAACATATTATTCACCATACTTGTAACTCAAAATAAAAGAATGAAATAATATTTTTAAAATTTAAGCAAATATAGGTATATTTTAATACATGTCATAAAAAAATAAATTCATAATGAATTTTACAAAAGGGACAAGGAACAAAAAAAGGATTTCTTCTGCTCACCAAAAAACTTTTATCATCAGATGAAATTAATATAATTTGAGTAAGCGATTTCATCAGTGACATTTTGAGTTTTACATATAAGGCACATAGAGAGAGCATTTTTTTTAGTATTCAATAATGTTTTAAATTTACATGGCACTTCCCAAATCCATTTTTTCATCTGAACTAATTTAATTTTTTTAAGCAAATAATATAGTTTTATTGCTGTTTGTGATATTACATAAAGAATTTCATAATTTTTCATAGAAATTCATTTCTTTCAGAATTATATCCATTATATATATACATACACTTGGCCGAGTGGTTAGCACGCTTGGCTACTGATCTAAGGGACCTGGGTTCGAGCCCCGGGTAAGGCATAGCTGTATGTGTCGTTTTTCTGCAGAGGTCCTGCCATCCTCTCAGACCTTCTACTATGGCATATAAACTGACAGTCTCCTGTCAGACCTCTGTGGCAAGCAGCTGCTTGAGGGGGTATTTATTTTATTTTTTTTATTTATATTGAAAAAAGTGTCCGTACATTTCCATGACGTATGAATGGAAAGCCTCTTTCAAATCTCCCCAATATTGAAGATAAACCTTTTATGCAAAAACTGTTATTGGTGATAAATTGTAGATGCCACTCAAATCTCTCTAAATATATTTTCCACAATATTTGTTTAATATTTAAGAATGAATGGAAGCTGAAGATCTTCAACTTTTGACACTTGTGAAAAAACACTTCAATAGATAAAACACAACTCTAGTAACAATTTGTTCACTAACATAAATTAAATATCTGAAGTTTGTATAATGATTTTTTAAGATTTCGTGTGTGAGAGTTGGTAAGGCTTGTAGCAATTAGTTTAGCATTACTTCTGGTGTTCGACAAGGGTGCATTTTGTCTCCTTTTCTCTTTAGTTTGGATATTGATTATGTTACGTGAAATTCACTGCAAGGGAAAGATTTTGGCCTTAAATGGTCTGGAGGTACTAAAATTTCTGATTTAAATTATGCTAATGATTTAACCCTTTTGGCAATTGATGTTGATGAGATGAACTCTTTAATTAGGGCTATTGATGAAACTAGTAGAAGAGTAGGTTTGGTTATAAATAGAGAGAAAACTAAAGTGATGAAAATTGGTCAGGCAGACTGTGATTTAGGTAATCGAATGATTACAGTCTTGAGCAGGTTGGGTTGTTTTACCTCTGAGTGGCACTTTTTTTTCACACACTGGTCTAATTGGCCAGGTCACTAGGACCCCGAAGGCTCAGAAGGTGGGGGAGGTGACTCACTGGAACAGCTGTTGGGAGACAGATGGTAGCCTCCCATTAAGGCCATCCAGTGTGTTCTTTAACGTGCACAGGGTATGGCTCTCCCACACACGGGCCCACTGCTTAACGTCCCATCCTATAGACGGCTTCCTTTCCAAGCCCATCGGTGTTCCCTACTGACCGTGGGCAGGGCGGGGAATTTTGCGGAGATAAATCTCAACGCTGACCCAGCTGGGACTCGAACCTGGGAACTACAGATTATGAGTCTGGCGTGCTACCGACTGATCCACCCCTGCCCCGTCTTGAGCAGATGTCACAGTTTAATTATCTTGGGAGCTATGTAACAGATACTGGTGATGTGCAGCATGAGATTAACAGACGAATAGGGATTGTTGCCAGGACTTTTAAAAATCTATGGAGATTGTGGAGAAATAGGCGTATACACCTAAAGACTAAAATTAGACTGTATAATAGTTTGGTTCTTTCTAGGATTAGTTCTATTAGTGAAACTTGGACGCTGTGTAAACATGATAACAGGAAACTAGATGCTTTTGATTCTAGATGTTTACGCAGTATCTTGGGTGTTAGGTGGTTCAACTTTGTAACTAATGATGAGGTTAGGCAAAGAAGTCTGCAACCTCCTTTAAGCAGCATATTTTGCAGAGAGAGACTCCGTTGGTTTGGCCATGTTGCCCGTATGGATAATTATAGATTGGCGAAAAGGGTTATGAACAGTGTGCCTGAAGGCCTCAGAAAGAGGGGGAGACCTAGGATGCGGTGGGCAGACAATGTCAAACAGGACCTTGTTAGAATTGGTGTGCAGTGGCCAGATGCAGTAGATGTAGCTCAGGACAGACTTGCTTGGAGAACTAAATTGTACGGTCTAGTTGGACCTCCGTAGCCCATGGCTGCTTGAGGAGGATGATGCTGAACAATTTTTGCATAAGAGGTTTATTTTCAATGTTAGGGAGGTTTGAAAGTGGCTTTCCATTCACATAACATTGAAGTGTCCAGACACTTTTTTTTTTCAACATAATGTATATACACAGTCGTATCAGGATAATATGACCACCTACCTAATGAGAAGAAATTACCACTTTGAAGTTGATTTAAATTTTAGAGGAAAAATTGTCTTGAGCCGAGTGGGATATGAACCCATGACTTCCTGATAACATGTCAGGTGCTCTGGACCATTGAGCTACTGGCTGCCGATCAAGATCTCCTCTAATTGATGATATGAAGCATTTCAACCTACTTCCTATGTAGGGAGTGTTCAGGCAATTTTTGCCACATGCCATATAGATGGAAAGTATTTCCTTACAAGTAATACAGTTGATAAATAATAAATAAACTCAACATACTTGGCATTAACCTACAAATTACCACTTTCATATCATCAATTAGAGGAGATATTGATCGGCGGCTGGTAGCTCAGTGGTCCAGAGCACCTGACATGTTATCAGGAGGTCGTGGGTTCATATCCCACCTGGCTTGAGACAATTTTTCCTCTAAAATTTAAATCGACTTCAAAGTGATGATTCAAGTGATCATTCCTTTTTGAACATCTGTCAAATCAATACCTCTGCCCATTGTCCTCACGTTATGCACTCTGACTTGTCTGGCCGGCCGCTTATATCTCCGCGTGGTCGATCTTGTTGTGGGCACTCTGTGACGCGCCTGGGCAGGTACACTGTGATTCCATGGGTGGTCATATTCTGATACGCTATGTACACAGAGCTTTTTGTGTTCTGGAAGTTGTTTTCATGTATAACAGATATAAAATTGTAAAACTTCTGAAAACAAATATTTGTAATTAAAATCAAAAATATTTATTACTAGTGCTTAAATGACCTAATTATCTGAACTTTGGTCATGTACTTCAGTACTAAAAAATATTTCCCCTGCTGTACACTTCCGGCAACTGCTTCACTTGCTAACCTATGTGTCCTGGAATTTGCTTATTTAAAAAAAAAACTACACTGAGTGATCATTGAATTATGACACTTCTCTCCAAGTTATGTCAGTATAAGCTAAGTTCAAAGCTATGTAGCTTCTTAAATAGAGTTTTGACAGAATGGGACTGAAGGTAAATTAAAGTTCTTAATCAAATCTGTCTAAATCTCGATTTTTCAACAATATTCCCTTAGTATTTAAAGAGTTATGAAAGTGTGAATATTTAACAATAGCAATAACACTAGTATTTAACTCAGAAGTTAAGTATAATTTGAATAAGAAGTGTTATTTTACACTATTTAATACAACAGATGTAAATTTGAAAATTTAATGTAAATATTTTTTCGATACTTTTCAATTTTCCTAAGGCTTGTATTGTTGCTGTTAAATATTCAAAGTCCATAACTCTTTAAGTAAAAAACGAACATTATTGAAAATCGAGATTTAGATACATTTGATTTAGATCTTTATTTTATCTTCTGTTACATTTCCTCTAAAATGCGTAGTTTAGATTTTACAGAGTTCAAGTTAGCTTCCACTTATATAACATGGAGGGAGGTGGTCATATTTAGTGAGTACTGTGTGTGTGTGTGTGTATATATATATCATTAAAAAATTAATAATAAACCACAAGGGACCCTTTTAACAATAGATCTTATTCACTTCCATCCACTAAACATTTGTAATTTACAAATTTAGTTCTGATTTTTGAACATTGGCAGTTTTTCAACATATACAGCTGAGCATTTAATAAATATTTCTGGTGAACATTGTCACCAACTAAAATCTGTGATATTTTCATACTATTTACCTTATTAGCACATGAAACTTTTTTTTAGCCTATTTTTTTTTCGTTATTTATTTTTTCAATAACATCAAGACAGTGCTGTGATTCTCTTAGTGGCATATTTCTTACAGTGCTGGGGTTAATAATTTTGGGTTTAATGCATTCCATGTAAAATTTATACAATTTGGGCTAAATATTTTCCCAGAAAGTCATATTTTTCCCAATTTGCATTATATTTGAATCAGGCTCAAAACAAAACACACCATTTCCTACTTGTGATGGCTACCTGATTCTGAATTTTAAAATAATATTTTTGATTTGCAGGGAGGAAATCAGATCCATCCCTATTTAAATTTATATCAATATTGTGCTGCTAACAAACCACTGAAAATTTTTTTTGGATTACAGGCATACACACATAACCTGTACCAAGCCATTATCACCAATCAATCCATCAGGACTTATGCAAAAGAAAGGTTTATGTTGTTTGGTTTTGAATAAAAATCATGGAAACAACCATTTGGTGGGTGATCAAGGATAATGACAAAAAATTAGTGATGGGTAAAAAGTACCAAAGTTGTTCTGCCTAATTTTAGTCTTTAGGTGTATATGTGGATTTTTTCATACTCTTCACCCAGCAACAATGCCTGTTCTTTTGTTTTTCTCATGCTGCACATCACCGGTATCTGCTACACAGCTTGCAAAATAATTAAACCAAGACACTTTCTCAAGGGTGCAACCTCTCAAAGCAACTGAAGCACCATCTGCCTGACTATTTTCATTATTTTCGTTTTCTCTCTGTTTATCACTAAACCAACTCTACTACCAGTCTCATCAACAGCTCTAATGAAAGAGTTCATCTCATCAACATCATTAGCCAAAAGAACTAAGTCATCATCATGACCTAAATCAGAAATTTTCAATTTCTAGACCATTTAAGGCTAAAATCTTCCCCTTGAAGTGAATTCTGCATAACAAAATCAATAAGCAACTAAAGAAACTTGGTTGCATAAGAATATGATTGCATTAAATAGCAGGAATGGGCTAGCTCTAGTAGAAACACCAGGGCAGAAAGACAAAATTGGGTCTGACCAGTATCTTGTTTAAAGTGATTACTGGTATGTGTGGATATACTACATTATACCAACTGAAGGAAGAAGAGAAAGACCCATAATGTGAAGGAAATTATGATAAAAAGAGACCTTCCAGGGGTGGACAGGTTGTTGTCTAGATGCAGACAATTTAAAATGAGAAAAGGATAGGAACATAAGTAAACTTTAGACAAAAAGGAATGGAAATTGTTTAGGATATAACTTATGTCATCAGTGTAATTGCTAGAAAATGGTAAAGAAAACAGTGAAAACTCTTAAAACAATTATTGTGATGGGAAACATGCTATTGTTCTTTCATCTGTTTCAGAAAGTTTATTTTCAGTGTTGCACATATTATTCAGCACTAAATTGGAAGGGTTAATCAGAAAATAAGAATGCACAGTCTATATTGCACTAACAGAACTTTTATAATCAGATGCAGTTGTTCACACATTCAAAGGTATATATGTTGACTATTTTTCAATACAATCACTGGAGCAATTGAATCATTTTTCGCAATGTAAAATTAATGAGTCAATACCAGAAGTATAGAATTCTGGACTTTTTTTTTTTCATGGATTCATTATTGAACATCAAAATCTGGAGCAAATCTGTGCCCTCCAAGAGGTTTCTTAGCAGTGCTAAAATGGTGACAATCATTTGGGGTCAAATCAGAGACCTTGTAGAGCTGTTAAAATGGTACATTCAGAATTTTAAATTAATTATTGAAATAGTTTAGCAACTAAAAAGTAAGATTTCTAGTGGATGCATAATGTATTGCAAAAAAAGTGCATAAATTTTTTGCTGCATTGTTTTTGCTATGTTTTAAACATTTTGAAAAAATACTTTTATTCATACATTCTTTGCTGTTTATCTTTTTTTAATATAGGGTCCTTCTCTAATGATGCTGTATTTGTTGTTTGCTGGATTGCTGCTTACCAGGTAATTATTTGTTTTGTTCTGGCTTGGTTGTTCAGTCATGAACATAAACTGAAGGGACAAATTATTGTATACACCTACCTAATAACCTTTTGCTCCACCTTTTGCCCTCACCACAGCAGCCAGATATCTTGGTAAGAACTCGCAGAAGTGGTATTGCCACCCATGAAGTGAGGATCCCTGTCTTAGAGCATCCACATTTGCTGGTGGGGTTGGTATTCTCAAACAGATCTTCCCAATTCATCCCATAAATTCTCAATGAGATTGAGGTCTGGCGATCAAGGGGGCCCATTCGAATGTGGTAAATTCACTTGAATGTTCCTGGAGTCAATTGGTCATCACTTAGGAAGTATGTGGTGTGGCATTGTCCTGTTGAAAGATGGCGTCATGGTGCTGAAAGAGAAATATTGTGAATGGGTGTAGATGGTCAATGAGGATATTGAGATGATGGCCTCCATGGATACAAGGGCCCCAAAGGAAGCTCATGTAAATGCACCTCAAACTGTTACACTGTCTTCACTTGCCCATATGACCCCAACTTGGCAAGCTGGGTCCACTGCTTCATGTGGTTTACGCCACACATGCACTCTTCCATCAGCACAATAGAATTGAAACTGTGATTTGTCAGACTAGATGATGTGTTTCCAGTCCTCCATGCTCTGGTTGTGATAGGCTTTTGCAAACTGCAGCCTAATCTTTCAGTGCCTTGCAGTCAACGAAAGGATACATTGTGGACGATGAGTGCCATAGCCTCTTTTTTCCGTAGTGTGATTGATAGTCTGTGCATAAGCTTTTGGATGCACCTTCATTCAATGCCGGTGTTATCTGCTACATAGTAGCCGTGTGATTCCCTGTGATAATGCAGTACAGTCTATGCCCACCTTGAGATTCAATTACATGTTTACTTCCACATTTCTTCCACTGGTTGGAAGTTTTGCCATATTTCACATAGTCTTTGCATGTCTTACCATACCTTGGTACACATGCGACAGTCTGAGATGAAAATCCCAACAGTTAAGCAGTTGTGGTGATTGAACAAGTGGCCTTCCTCACACCTACTATCTGACTATGGTCAAACTCACATCACTGCCTTTATCCATGATTACTTCGTGACTGGTTTCCAATGCATAGCGATCTGCTCTATAGACATTGCCAGTTTCAGCATCCCACGTGACTGGATGCAACACTTCTGCTTTGCATATTGTTATCAGGGTGTATATAATAATTGGTCCATTCAGGGTATATGAACAGCAAACTGTGTGAAGGCCTGAGTAGTCAATATGGTGTAAGTTTGAATTAAACCTGACTGAAGACAATTTTTGAGCTAATTAATAACTGATCAAAGCATTAACAGTACTCAATATGCAACTCGTGTATCATATTTGTGTTTTGCAAATTTCCAAGTTAAAAAAAATTGTTGACATTCATATTTTTTAAATTGAAAGCTTGCTTTCTGTAATGTAACATCTAAGTTCCTAGCAATGAATGGAAATACTTCCTGACATGAGCAAAAAATCAGAATGGTATGCCACCAAAGAGATATTAATGAAATAATGGCTGGATTATAGAACTAAAATTACAGTAAAAAGACAACTTATTGCATTCTATCGGTAGAGTCAGTCTATCCACATAACAAGGAGTTAAAAAATTTTCTTACTTTCCTATACCATTGAAATATGTTTCAGGAACAACTATATTTATCTGGTAAATGCTAATTACCATTTGAAATTTCTATTTAATGACTCATTCTTAACATCATATAGTAATGAATGATACTCTCCCTTTCATAATAGAACATCCAATTAAGACCCTTTCATATATTGAACAATTCTGTCGCTTTACTCATCATAACTAAAATGTTGCAAAGTGTGTGATCACAGTAATAAACTACCTAGAACAGATAGCCGACCAAGCACCACTGCTTGTAGTCTGCAATTGTCTGCAATTCCCATTTTCCACCAACTTTCAAAGTGTGTGACATCTTCCTTTGCAGCCATTCCTTGCTTCACAATTCCATTTCTCACTGGTTATCTGTTTTTTTTCTATTGCCTTCTTCATCATCAAGCAGCCATGGGCTATAAAGGTCCAACCAATTTGTGCAATTTAACTCTCCAAACATATCTGTCCTGAGCTGCATCTGCTACATCTGGCCACTGTACACCAATTCTTACGAAGTCCTGTTTGGCATTGTCTGCCTACCACATATTAGGTCTCCTCCTCTTTCTGAGGTGCTTCGCTCAATACCCTATTCACTAATCTATAATTATATATACAGGCAACATGGCCAAACCAATGGAGTCTCTCTCTGCACAATATGCTACTCAATAATAGTTGCTGACTCCTTTGCTTAACCTTATCATTACTTACAAAGTTGAACACCTAATGCCCAAGATACTGCATAAGCATCTGGAATCAAAAGCATCAAGTTCCCTGTTATCTCATTTACAAAGGGTCCAAGTTTCACTACCATAACTAACTTTACAAAGAACCAAACTATTATACTGTCTAATTTAGTCTATAGGTGTAAAGCCTATTTCTCCACACTCTACATAGATTCTTAAAAGTCCAAGCAGCAATCTCTATTTGTCTGTGCAGTGAAAAAATCTGATATGTACATCCCTTATCACTTCTGAATCCACACTGCTCATCATGCAATTGTCTGTCAACCAGATTCTTAATTTATTTATGCACTATCATGCAAAGAACTTCACCTGGAGCAGAAAGTAGGCTGATACCCCTATAGTTATCACAAGAACTGCGATCACCTTTTTTAAAAATAGATCCCTATTTTATAATAGCTCTGATAAAATCCTTAGGAACCATGCATTTATTATAAAAGATATTTAAAAATTCAATCATCCATGTGGTAACTGAAACATTTCCAGCTCTAAGCATTTCCCTAGTAATTTCATCTACCCCTGGGGATTTATGTAGTTTAAGTTTAGAAATAGCCAAAATAACTTCAGACTATGTTATAGGGCCAATCATTATGATATCTTTACAAACAATGAGAGTAGAATTAACCACATTGTTTATAACATCACTGAAATGCTCAGCCCACCTAGCCATGACAGAATTCTCACCTTCTATAACCTGACCTTGTTTATCCTTCAATCCCTATATATCTGTCCGTTTTTTACCACACAAAACTTTAATTATCTGGTAGCTCTCTGCTGTTGTGTTGTCTAACTGCTTCCTCGGCTTTGTCAGCCAAGCCAAAGATTCTTATCAGCTGCTAGCCGATACTTTACATGCTTATTTAATGGGGCGGGGGTGACTCAATCGGTAGCGCACCAGGCTCTTAATCTGTAGTTCCCAGGTTCAAGTCCCAGCTGAGTCAGTGTTGAGATTTATCTCCACAAAACTCCCCGCCCTGCCCAGTTAGTAGGGGATGTTGATGGGCTTGGAAAAGCCATCGTCCGTTAGATGGACCGTTAAGCTGTGGTCCCGTGTGCGTGAGAGCCATACCCTGTGCACATTAAAGAACACACTGGATGACCTTGACGGGAGGCTACCATCTGTCTCCCAATAGCTGTTCCAGTGGGTCCCTTCCCCCAACCTTCTCTGAACCTTTGGGGTCCATGTGACCTGGCCATTTAGCCAATGGTGTGCAAAAAAGTGCCGCTCAGAGGTAAAACAACCCAACCCATGCTTATTTAGCACTTTGTAATGCTTTTTATTAGAACTAGTAGGGTACTGATTAAGAACATTCCTGCTGTTTTTTCTTTCCAAAATAAGCTCAGGTGCCTTATCACTCAAATAATTCTGCCTCCTCTGCTCCTATTTACCTAAAAGATACTGTTAGTTTCAAGAAAAGCCTGTTTAAAACAGTTTCATTTTTCCTCAACTTCAGTAGTTGGCAAACCATGACTGTCATAATGACTAGTAACATATCATGGTAAGCTTCAGTTATAACTGGGTCTTTCAGAATTAACCTTAGCACAACACTTCTTAAATTTAAGTTGCAAGACACTTTTAACAAGGTAATGGTCAGATCCAATTTCAGCTCCCCTATATGACCTGGTATTCCTGGCAGAACTAGCCCATTTGCTGTTAATTAATATATAATCAATCATATTTATATGCAACCCATCTGGTGAAACCCATGTGTGTAATTAGTGTTAGTTATCCTCAAACGATTAAGTTTACTTACCTGTAGTAGACTGCCCATTGCAGCTACCAATACCGAAAGGATCTATCACCCCTCCCCATAGGTCAGAGTCAGTACCAACTTTGGCATTGAAGTCACCTAGAACAAGGGTAATATCTCCTTTCTTGACAGAATTTAAAATATCCTAAGTTGTCCATAAAACCTATCTCTCTCATCCTCATTGGCATCCCCAGTGGGGCCATAACAATTGATAACATTCAAATCTTTAATGCTTATCTGAAATTTAGCTGTAAGAAACCTTTCATTAATGCACTCATATCCTAGAAGAGCATCACTAGCATGCCTGCTGAGAAGCAAACCTATGCCTTGGAGATACTTTGTCTTCCCTCCCTGAAAAGACAAATTTACAATTTTTTTTAAGAATCTGACCTTTATCTGTCCATCTGGTCTCTTGCAAGCTGAGATTATCTAAGTTATAATGGTGGAATTGTTATGTAAGGACATCAAGAGAATAATCTCTGTCCTCACATTCCAACTACCTTATGGAGAGAAAATGGTTAGTGGGATGTTTAAAGAAACTGTTTATTGAGAGAGGGAATGCCGACAATATCAAACAGTCCCTTAATCGCAAGGATAGGGCAAAGACCCGTTCCCACACTACTAAAGGCTGAAGACTTCCTCCAATGTAGGATTTGATGATGCCTGTAGGAACAAGAGTTCAGGTACCTGCAATGGCCTCAGATCAATATTATCTACCAGCTTATAAAACGTATCCTGTGAATCGATTCGCTTGGGACTGTCAACCCACAAACAGAAAACACAGCGGAAGATTTTCCTTGGAACAGAAGTTCACCAGTGCAGCAAAATTGGTATCCATAATCAGGCTCAGGGCCATTATTCCAATCCAGTAGGTGTATATGGTGAGCACCAGACTCTGTATGGTTGACCACTCCTCAGTAGGGTGGGGAAAAAAAAGGAAATTAGCCATAGTAGTCCAGATCAGTAGGCGACACTGATCTGGCAGCCTCAGTAATGCTCCAAAAGATTGTTAAACTTCTTTACTTTGGACCTTTCTACTGATCCAAATTAAATTAAAACTCCGGATAGCATATCGGGTGCCAAGCAATATTAACTTGCCAAATAAAGTTAAATGAGGATTCGTTAAGTATATGGGCATTACTTATTGAGTAATAAATCAATAGATTTTTCCTTGAACAGAAGTTCACCAGTGCAACAAAATCAGTATCCATAATCAGGCTCAGAGCCATTATTCCAATCCAGTAGGTGTGTATGGTCAGCACCAGGACTCTGTGTGGTTGACCACTCCTCAGCAGGGTGGGAAAAAAAAGGAAATTAGCCATAATAGTCCAGATCAGTAGGCCACACTGATCTGGCAGCCCTCTGTAATGCTCCAAAAGATTGTTAAACTTCTTTACTTTGGACCTTTCTACTGATCCAAATTAAATTAAAACTCCGGATAGCATATTTGGTGCCAAAGCAATATTAACTTGCCAAATAAAAGTAAATGAAGATTCATTAAGTATATGGGCATTACTTATTGAGTAAGAAATCAATAGATTGTCAAATTTTTAAAGTTATATTTTAATCAAAATCAATTATCGTTGCTCAAAAGAAAAAATAGCAAAGTCAAAATATTCATATCACTAGCAAATTTTATTTCAAAAAAATTCATTACTTACCATATAAACTGATAAATACAAAATAGTCTGAGCAAATAAAAGCTCACTTAAACATCTCCAAAACTGCCAAACTTCTCAGCTAACATCGTTCTCATTCTCCACTATCATTACTATCATCACTACCTTCCATCACTGTCCGACTCCGTGACCTAATGTCACTTGGTATACGTGCAGCGTACAACTGACACGTGTTGCACACTGGGAAAAACATTTGCATAATCTTATGATTGCACGCTAGCTATGGCCCAAGAGTGTGTGTGTCCTTAACACACACATTAGCGACTGTCAGTCAAAAGTCAGAGTTGTGCATGCGCAACTCCTTTAGTGGATCAGAAGAGAGAAAATGATGGCCAACTAAAAATGATCCCCAAAATGATAAATATAACATAAAGTAAAATTGGTTAAAGAAAAGTAAAAGTGAATGGGTGGACCATCACACCCTCCCCTTCTGTTCCCTTCCACAAGAAAGTATCTCTTTTGAAAGGTAGTAACAGCCTGCACCACGAGAAGGCGAGGTCAGACATTAGGCCTGGCTGGTTCTGTGCAACATCACAGGAGATTGGTGCATAGCTCTCCTTCCAGTGACTACCTAGCTACCATTGAACTTGAAATAATTTGAGCATATTTTTAGATATGTCTGGCAACCATATTCGTCATTGTGATGTAGAATTTTGTCAGAATACTTCACTTAATTGCACAAGTTCCATCCTATCATGAAAGGTAGTCAGTTGACTTCAATTAATATATTTTTCAATTGTTATACAGGCATGCTTGTTGACTTCAATTTATTTAATCTAACTGGAAATTAGCTTTATTTTTATTGTTCATATGTAATTTTTGTTAGAAACACTTTGTGTAGGGGGAAAAAAAAATACATTCATGGAGTGAGCACACAAAATCAAAAAGCTGGAAAGTGGCACCATTAAGGCTGTAGTGAAGGAACAGCAATGGTTGGCCCACTGCTCAACAGTAATGCTGTCACCACTTTTGTATTACAAATGGGCATATATTGATGTCATCTATCTGTGCTAGCTACTTAATCTGTGTGTGATTATATATAGCAAAAAGAGCTTGAAACTTCTATAATTTTGCACTGTTATTTTTAGCAGTAAAATTGGAAAAATTATATTTTATTTTGGTCAAAGTTTACTGTAGAATATTGTCTTTAGAATGATGGTGCACTTTGTCTTTTCTAAACTTTTTATTCATCTATAAAATTAAATGCATTGAAAAATAATATTGAGACAAAATATTTTACAAATTGAAATTTTATATAGGAGGTAAAATTATAAGAGTCATTCCAATAAAATATAGGCTAGTCAGGAATAAAACAAACGAATTTATCTCTAGATATTGTACATGCCTGTTGAAATATTTCTCCCAATATAAAGTTAGCAACATCATACTCTGTTCATAGAATGACTTCGACTGTTGTTTGAGGAATTCTTCAACTGTTCGCTGCATTTCTTGGTTAAACTCAAAACTTTCTTTCGTGTTTTGTTTTAGAAGATCGAAAATGTTAAAACCACATGGGGAGAGGTCAGGAATGTAGGGAGGGTATTCCTAGCATGCCCAATTATACCTCTCAATATTGTTACTGTTACTTGAGCAATGTATGAGCAGACACTAATGATTTCCACTTTGTAAACTGATTCAAATATTTAGAGGAAAAATTGTCTTGAGCCGGGTGGGATACGAACCCACGACCTCCTAATAACATGTCAGGTGCTCTGGACCACTGAGCCTACTGGCTGCCAATCAAGATCACCTCTAATTAGCACTATGAACATTCCTATTATGTCACATATAGGTGCTATTCAGGCAATTTTAGCCACAAGTGGCTTTCTATTTGCCATATAGATGGAAAGCGTGTCTTACAAGTATATTAATGATAAATAATGAAATAAACTTGACTGTTCAATGTCTATTAATAAATCAGGTGGTATTAATAATATGTGGTATGCTGATGCTTTTCTTCACTTGACGTCGATTCAAATTTTAGAGGAAAAATTGTCTTGAGCCTGGTGAGATACGAACCCACGACCTCCTGATAATATGTCAGGTGCTCTGAACCACTGAGCTACCAGCCGCCAATCAAGATCTCCTCTAACTGATGTTATGAACATTCTCAACCTACTTTCCTAATATGTAGGGAGTGTTCAGGCAATTCTGCCTCAAGCGGCTTTTCAATGCCTTAGATGGAATGCATGTCTTACGAGCATGCAATCTACAAATAATTATTATTAAACTTAACTCATTAAGTATCCATTAATAATTCCCACCCTGTAAATTGATTCAAGTATGTAGAGGAAAAATTGTCTTGAGCTGGGTGGGATATGAACCCACGACCTCCTGATAACATATCAGGTGCTCTGGACCACTGAGCTACTGGCCGCTGATCAAGATCTCCTCTAACTGATGTTATGAACATGATCAGTTGGAAATGGATGGATGATAGTGGAAATTATTAGTGGATACTTAATGAGTTGAGTTTAATAATAATTATTTGTAGATTGCATACTCGTAAGACATGCATTCCATCTATGAAAAGGCGTTAAAAAGCCACTTGAGACGGGATTGCCTGAACACTTCCTACTTATTAGGAAAGTAGGTTGAGGATGTTCATAACATCAGTTAGAGGAGATCTTGATTGGCGGCCGGTAGCTCAATGGTCCAGAGCACCTGACATATTATCAGGAGGTCATGGGTTCATATCCCACCTGGCTCGAGACAATTTTTCCTCTAAATATTTGAATTGATTTACAGAGTGGAAATTATTAGTGGATACTTAATGAGTTGAGTTTAATAATAATTATTTGTATGAGCAGACATCATGCAACAAAACAGCCTTTTACTTAAAAAGTCCTGGGCACTTCAATTTTATTTCTTGCCTTCAAATGCCCATAGTTTTACAATATAATACGAATTTGATAGTTTCACCATAGTCCAGAAACTCAATCAATATCAGATTCTGATAGTCAAAGAAAAGCATCAGCATACCACACATTGTTTAACTTCAGATGCTTCCTTGTGGAGTTTGGAATGCTCATATCATCTAGCGTGTTCAAGCCAATACTTACTTTCCTTGAGTTCCTTCTGTATATGTCCATTTCTTTATATGAGAGCACAATGATCATTCAATTCATTACCCAGATATAGGGGTTATCTACTTTTCATTTGAATGACCCTTATAATATACCAAGAAATAGTGTAGAACTTACTTTAACTTCAGAACTATTAAGTATCATTAAGAAAAAATATTTTGCTTACCAGTAGTAATATGACATAAAGGCTTGATATGAAACTCATATTTCAATTTCCCAAGAACTTTATGTCCATTATAATTAATTTATATTATTATAAGTTTTTACATGACTCAAAACTTCACTGTCAGAGAGCAAATCTAGACACTATATTTTTTTTTATTGTAGATTAAGACGACCTGTTGGCCGAATGACTGTAGCAGAGCAGAAACTAGAAGGTGAATTAAGATATGTCAACTCTAGACTTATTATGAACAGGTAACCTTTATTAAAAAATTTAAAACTTTTTTCTTAATTTATTTGTTTATTGTTTTGTAGAAACCATAAAGGATATTAATGTTGATTTTCTGCATTTATATAAATTATTTAGTTCCATTATTATTGGAATTTTTATTTTATTGTTTGCTTGCTCAGTTAAATTCATTTTTAAGTGTAAAATCTTATTTAACTACTCATCCAAGAGTAAAAAATCGTTTTTACCAGAGAAGTGGGAAACAAAAGTACAGTGTTGAAGTTCACATCTTGTCATTTTATCATTTATTTGAATACTATATATAAAATTCATTTTGTTCAGAATCTTGGGGGTGGGGGAGCTGATTGAATTCATCCTTAGTCTGTCTTCAGTACATTAGTAGGTGTTAATAGATTTATTGCAGAAATAAAAGCTGACAAGATTGCCATTCCAGATCATAAAATATCAGAAATGGTTAAAAACTATCATAGCTTTTCAATTAGTATTTTAACCCTTACATTACAAAACCTTTCTAGAGTCCCATGCTGTGCCAAGGAGATAGTCATATTAATCTTTCATTTTTAATTTTTTTCCCAAAGATTTTTAAAATTTTTAGGAATTAACATTTAAACCACAACACTTAAACAATATATTAGGAATGATATTACTTTTAATCCAGTAATTAGGCCAAATCTTTTTAAAGTAGAGTCATCATTGTTGTCCTGTTAGAACTTAATGACATTTACTTGGTATTGTTTTTCTGCATAAGCAAGTGCTTCCAACTAAACTTAAGCTGCCATCATTAAAATTAAAGCCTTAAGCAACTATATATGCTGCTCACAAAAATTAGGGGATATATTATCGCTTCATATTCATTTTGAAATATCCCCTAATTTTTGTGAGCAGTATATTTGTAAAAAAAAACATTTTTTTTTAATCTGCACTACAGTTTTTGAAACACTTAAAGCAGAAAACAAGCCCCTAATAAAAATATGTTTGAATTTTTTTTTCACCAAATGTAAAAAAAAAGGCCTGTAAATGGTACCTATTCATAGACTGGAAGTAAAACTGTGTACCAATCCCCAGTGATGATGTAGAGAACTGACCAGGCATGTCACCTAAGTCTAACCATTCTAGTGCAAGGCATTAGTGCCTTTCAAAGGAGATATTCTCTTCACCAGCAGAATGGAAATAGGAAGGGTTGTGCTTGAAGAGAAACCAATGTCAAACTACACATGCACTGCTTAATAGCAAAGCCCTTTAAATGCTGAAATTTATTTTAGCAAAAACACCATTCATCCCAATGAACTTTTCCATAGCTACAGCACTGATAATGACATTAAGAACTCTAAAGAAATTAAAGAAGTATTTAAGATGAGAGTTTCACTTGAAATAGCCTGTATATCACTATAGATATTATCTTGCACTATTTTTGACAACCACTTTTGTATTTTTAAATAAAAACTTTTGTGTTTAGTGATTTAATTTCTTACCTTTTATGCTTTATCACATGACAAGGAGGCCACATGATGGCAAAATGTAGCCAATCCTTAAAAGTTAACCCTTTTAAGTAAACTAATTTGCATGGTCTCACAAAAATACATTCTGGCTATGCAGACTATTAAACTCAATAGTTTGAGGTTAACTGACACTTAAGGCATGGTTGTGTGTGTCATTTTTCTGCTGAGGTCCTGCCATCCTCTCAGATCTCCTACTGTGGCATATAAACTGACAGGCTCCTGTTAGACCTCTGTGGCAAGCAGCTGCGTGAGGGGGTATTTATTATTTTATTATATATAAATATACATGAGTTTCGCATCATATATTGCCTTGGAATATAATTGATTATTTATTAACAACAAAATGATAGTTTTATTAGGGACACCTGGTCTTAGAGCTGAAATTAGGTCTGATCATTGCCTTGTTAATTGTTTACAACTGAAGCACAGGTAATGTTTTGCTGATATTAAAGAATTGTATTTAATACTTAAATTCTGAAACAGTCAAAATTGACATTATATATACTTTACCTCTTTAGCTATCTTCAGAGGATCATAATGCCAGCCTGCATGTTTATACTCTGCTGCAACTCTTGTCGCTTGAAAGTGGGATCCTGGTAGTTATGGGGGAGTCCTCTTTTGTTTTTTATGTGGTCTTTGCTGGGGTATACTTTCAGCCAGCTTTGTTATTGGTGAGTTTTTAGTTTCAGATTGCGCATTGCTTAGGAGGCCATCCTGTATTGCACTGCTGTGGCCCCTATTTCTGGTGAACGTACCCCTCCTCTAAGGATCAATCTGCTGGTGATTTGCTACCCTCAACTATCCCTTACACCAGAAGCAACTGAGATTGGTATCAGTATTAGCACCAGTTTCTCTTCCTGCTTTCCAGCCTTCCACTTCTGGAAGGCTGCACTGCAGAAAAATGTAAAACACAAAATAATAAAAATTTCAAAGCAAATTTAAAAATTCTCGGACCTTTTTTAAACATAAGGGCACCTCACTTGAGCCAAAGAAATGAACTGCCTCTCCTCCTTGCATTTGGTCTCTGATCTATGTCTGTCAGATGCTGCTGATAACATGGACACAAGCCATCATTATTTTGAAAAATCTTTGTTTGCAGCAATAATTTTGAATCAGTTTTTTTGTTCACCCAAACCTCTAAAACTTGAGATTACCAAACTCCGTGATCATGGATTTTGCAGAAATCTGAACAACCTAAAATGGATAGTCTTCCATTTTAGGTACATAAACCAATCTGCATGAGCCTACCTGAGAAATATTTGCAAGCAATTGCAGATCTCTTGGTCTATTATTTTTTTCACTTGTTTGACAGAGGATAGTCTTTTTGTGGGACTGTTCCCATCCTCATTCACTATTTCAATTTATATCGTACACTGCCACTTTAGAAGTGGTTGTCACTTGCTTCTTTTGAAATTTTTATTGATTGTAGTTTCATCAATCTTCCAGTCCAACCTTGATAATCTCTTCTTACCTGCCATCCCCTTTCTTCTTATGGGACTTCAATGGACACAATCCTCTTTGGTGAATTCTGACACCAATAGGAGGGAATGACTCCTTAAGCACTAACTTGGAGATCCATCACTCTCTGTTGAATACCAGTGTCAGTGCATGTGTTGAATCTCCTAGCTGCCCTTTCACTGCCATTGATCTTTCCATCTGCTTTTCTTTGATCTTCTCATTTTACAAGGGTTGAAGACAAGCCTTACATTAGCAGTAATCTCTTGATGTGTATCATCTCTTGTGAACAGTCATGCAACCATTTTCATCTGTATGCAGAGACCCACATTCAGTTATTTCAGAAGCCCAAAAATGTTGCAGTGCTGGTGACCACACTGCCTGCATACAGCTGCTTCTGCCAACCCTCGAACTTGTAGGTTTTCTTTATTTCTGCTAGCCATCGTCCGAGTTCATCATAATATTTTCTTATAAACTTGCACCCCTGAAAAAGATTACTTAAGCTGAAATTGGTCCTAATATTTCTGGCATTGTTCGGTCCTAATATTTCTGTAAGTTGTATAATTGGAGGTTATGCCCCAAGCCCAGTCTTGATTTGCATACAGGCATATCTTGTTTAGTACTCAGGATACATACCTGAAATCTGAGCATTAAATGAAACAGTGTTAAACAAGGCCTCAGGTACATCCTATATACACTGCTCAAAGTGGAAATCGCAGCACTAAGAAGGAATAAAAGTAAAGATATGTAAATCGCAGGAAACAATCGGCGTCCAGAGATATGCAAATGATCAAAGCTCCACAGCAAATGGATAATGTGACATCCAGCCAAGCCATGAATAAATACCAGGTATTCATGAGCTTGTATCATAGCATGACTGACGGAGCAGTTGGAGTGCATGCTGTGAAAATGGAACATGTCTTGGAGATGCCAGCAGAACCCTTATGCACAATCAACAGCTTCCTGAGAAAGAGCAAATTGTCAATATGTGAGAGCTTGGATTGAGCCTTCAAACGATGGTTATATCAAGGGTTAAGTGATTTATAACCCCAAGATCAGTGTCTACCTTTGAAGAAATAAAAGGACTGGTATAAGGTATCTCAGAACATCAGTGTCATCGCCCTGTGCTCTTAGCAGCAGCAACTACAGAATAACTGTTGGCCTACATAAGAAAGCATATGCCAAGTACAGCAGAAGGAACATTGGCAACAACAATGCCATCTGAGCAAACCATAGGATACTCAGGAAGGCAAAAAAATGTAATATAACCTTAGCCGTCCCGTGGCCAAGTGGTTAGTGCACTTGGCTAGTGATCTAAGGGACCTGGGTTCGAGCCCTGGGTAAGGCATGGATGTTCATGTTGTTCTCTGCCGAAGTCCTGCCATCCTCTCATATCTTCTACTGTGGCATATAAACTGATAGGCTCCTGTCAGACCTCTGTGGCAAGCAGCTGCTTGAGGGGATATTTATTTTATTTATTTTAATATAACCTTGCATCTCTTACTTTGGAACTTTTAAGAGTTAAATGCCTCCTTAAGTAAAATACCATGTTAACAAAGTTGATAGCATAGCAAGGAAAGCAATGTAAGCAACCTATAATGTAGACTAGTGACTGCTCAAAGGTATTTGACATCTGAACAGCAATATCATGTAATTATTAAATATTTAGGTCATATCCAAGTATTTAATGTTTTTGTTAAATTTAGCTGTAAGAAATCTTTCATTAATGCATTCATATTCTAGAACAGAATCCCTAGCATATCTGCTGAAAAGCAAGCATATGCCTTGGAGATGCTTTCCATCTTCCATATATGAAAAGAAGAATATATGATTATTTTTAAGTATCTGACCATCTTCTGTCCATCTGGTCTCTTGCAAGCTGAAAATAGGTTATAACGATAAAATTCTTGTATGAGGATATCACGAGAATAATCTCTGTGCAGAGTCCTCACATTCCAAGAATCAGTGGAAACAAAATGGTTAGTGGGATCTTTAAAGAAACTTTATTGAGAGGAATTGCTGACAATATCAAATAGTCCTCTAACCCAGGCACGGGGCAAAGACCTGTTCCCCTCACTACTAAAGGCTAAAGCCATCTGCACTGGAAGACTTCCACCAATGTAGGTTTCACGATGCCCTGGAAGCAAAAGTTCAGGTGCCTTCAATGGCATCTGATCAGGATTCTCCACCAGCTGATAAAATGCATCCAGTGAATTTGTTCACTTGTGAACAGATGCTGCTTTGGAGTGATTGACCACTTCTCAGCAGGATAGAAAAAAAAAGGAAAAGTAGCCATAGGAGTCCAGATCAGTAGTCCACATTGATCTGGCAGCCCTTCCCTTGTGTTCACTTCCACAAGAGTGTCTCTTTTGAAGGTACTAATAGTCTGCACCACAGGAAAGCAGGGTCAGACTTTAGGTGCTAGACATGGCTGGTTCTCTGCATCATCACAGAGGATTGGTGCATAGCTCTCCTTCCTGTGAATACCTAGCTACCATTTACAGACCATATGCAAATTGTAGTCATAAACAGTCCTCAGCCAAAGAACTAAATTGCATATACAAAATTGCAAATTGGTTTAGATATAGGATATCCCCTTCACCTAATATAAAAAAAAAACACTTTAAAATTAAATATCAAAGCAATTTCTCAATCCCACCACTAACCAATTACAAATAACCAAACAAGAACAACATACACTATTACATTTCAATCTATTGATATGTTAACACCTACCTTAAATAACGTAATGTCCTCATATGGATGATATATAGTCCCCACTACTATGCAGCACATCATATTTAATATCATCTGCAAGGATCGAGATCTTATCCCACCTTTAGGTGACATATATTAAAATACAAGACCCCCAACTCAAATCTCTCCACAAACGTGATATGTAGGAAAGACATACTGGCCTTTCTGCCTCAGACTAAATAAACATAGCACTGATCTAAAGAAGCAAAAACAATATGGCCTTAGCTCACACCATTAGTACTAATAAATTGCCTAATTCTATTTTATGGATAGTAAAATAATTATTTCCTCCTCCCACTAAGTTCCAACTGTCTTACATGGGAGATTTAATCATTAACAAATCAACATATCTACTTTAACACATTCATCATTTCCTTCTCCATGGAAACTGTTACTTCGATACTATCAGTTCCCTCTTGACTTCTAACACATATGTAAATTGATACTACACTGGCCTTATATAAGTTGATGGTATCCTTTCTTCACTTGCCTACCAAAGATATGGTCACACTAATAGACCATGAACTGCATCTAGAACCATAGCAGAGCAGATACATCTAGCAGTGAAATGCATAACACACTTTTACATTCATAAATACCTGTGGGTTTCATCAGATAGACTGCATAAGAATAGGATAGATTATATATTAATTAACAGCAGATGGGCTAGTTCTGTTAGGAATACCAAGTCATATATGGGAGCTGAAATTAGATCTTACCATTACCTTGTTAAAAGTGTCTTGCAACTTAAACTTAAAAAGTGTTGTGCTAAGGTTAAAAATGTTTTCCTTTAATCTAAGCCATTAGTAATGCAGACAACAGTTCTTTGCCCCACCTCTGCGACTAGGGGATGCTTGATATTATTGGCATTTCCTCTCTCAATAAGCATAGTTTCTTTAAACATCCTACTAACCATTTTCTTTCCACAGGTAGTTGGAATGTGAGGACTCTGCACAGAGATTATTCTCTTAATATCCTCACATAAGAATTCCACCAGTATAACTTGGAGATTCTTGGCTTACAAGAGACCAGATCGACTGATAAAGGTTAGATTCTTAAAGGAAAGGAAAATGGAAAGTATATCCATGGTGTAGCTTTGTTTCTCAGCAGACACACTAGTGATGCTGTTCTAGTATATATTGTTTCTTACAGCTAAGTTTAAGACAAGCATTAAAGACTTGAATGTTATCTGCTGTTATGCCCCCACTGAGGATGCCAATGAGGACGAGAAAGATAGGTTTTACAGACAACTTCAGGATATTTTGAATTTTGTCAAGGAAGGAGATATTACCTTGTTCTAGGTGACTTCAGTGCTAAAATTGGTACTGACTCTGACCTTTGGAGATGGGTGATAGGGCCCTTTGGTATTGGCAACTGCAATGACAATGGGCATTGTCTCCTACAGGTAAGTAAACTTAATGATTTGAGAATAACATGGCAACATACATAAGTACACGTGGATTTCACCAGATGGGCTGCATAAGAATATGATTGATTATATAGTAATTAACAGTAAATGGGCTGTTAAGAATACTAGGTCATACAGGGGAGCTGAAGTTAGATCTGACCATTACCTTGTTAAAAGTGTCTTTCAGCTTAAACCTAAGAAGTGTGCTAAGGTTAAAAAAGTTATCTTTAACACAAGCTCTGAAAGATCCAGTTATAGCCAAAGCTTATCATGATAGTCTCCCTAGCCATTATGATATGGTTTTGCAGACTACCAAAGTTGAAAAGGAATGGGATCATTTTCAGCAGACTTTTCTTGAAACTAACAGTACTCTTTTGGGTAAAAAAGAGCAGAGGATGCAAATTATTTGAGTTATAAGGCACTGTATTTATTTTGTGAAGAAAGAACTGCAGGCATATCATGTAAATAGACTTGTAAAGAATCGTTAACAGCTAATAAGAATCTTTAGTTTCATAGCTTGGCTGACAAAGTCAAGGAAGCAGCTAGGAGTTTAGTACAGCAGAGAGCTGTACTAAATAGTTAATGTTTTGTGTGGGAAGAAATGGATAGGTATATAGGGATTGAAGGATAAACATTGTAAGGTTATTGAAGTGGGGATTCTGTCATGGCTAGATGAGCTGAGCATTTCAGCGATGTTCTTAACAATGTGGTTAGTTCTACTCCCATTGTAATGATAAATGCATTATTACTGACTTCATTGCTGACCATATAACAGTCTGAAGTTTTTTGGCTAGTTCTAAACTTGAATTGCATAACTCTCCACGTCAGGGCTGGATTAAAGCCAATTGATTCCCTAAGTACATCCCAACAGTGGTGCCCCCTTGGTCCTTCCATTGCTTAATTGAACACTTTCATTTTGGAGTCTGAAAATACAGAAGCAGAAATTTAAAAGGCCATGAAAGAATATTGATCATATATATTTATAATAATTAGAAAAACACTGAACTCTAGGTCTTTGTCTAACACCTTCAAACTTTTAAAATTTAGTCACTCACCATACCAAAAAAAACTTTTTTTAACAGTTCAGATTAGAGTCGAATATGGCAGATAAGGACAGTTACAAAAAATTGACTAAAGTCAAGTGTGGCAGTAAAAGAGTTGAGTTAAGGGCATGATGGTTAGGGGGGAAACTGTGGTGCCCCCCATCTTCAATGTCCTCTCATCCCTCTCTTGGGAGGTGGACCAATGTTCATTGTTCCACCTCTACCGTGCACTTGTCTGGTCGAAACTGGACTACAAATCCCACGTATACAACTTCGCCCGGGATTCAGTGGTGAACCCCCTTATGTGCTGGACCCCCTACACCATCAGGCCCTCCGTGTTTGCATGGGGGCCTTCTGCACCTCACCAGTCCATAGTATTTACACTGAGGCCGACAAACCTCCCATTATTTATTTGCCAGGTCCTACAGTTGTCCCTACAGTATGCTACAAAATTGAAGTCCCTGCCTGACCATCTCACTTGTCACTGCATTTTCAGTCTCCAGTGGGAAATTTTATACCAGAATCAGCTGACTGCCATTTGTCCTTTTGGTTTGCATGTCCGAGGTTACCTGCGAGACATTTACACCAGTCTCGATAGCATCACACAGTCGACAGCCAAGCCATTTCCACCGTGGCTCGCTGTTTCCCTTTCCTATGATTTTTCTCTGTGCACTGTGCAGAACAGGGAAGGCCTTTACATTCGACTGTGTGTATCAGCAACTCTTTGTGAGCCATCATGCTGAGCATCCAGACTTCTTGTCTGTCTTCACAGATGGCTTGAAGTCTGGCACATCAGTGGGATCAGCCATGGTCTGCAGTGATATAATCATTACAGACCATGGCTGATCTTCAAGCCATCATTTTATCTCCATCTTCACTGCAAAGTTGCATGCTATCAGCCTTGCCTTGGACCACATAGCAGCTAAAGCGTCATTGTTGGTGTGTCCTCTGTACCGACTCGCTTAGCTCACTACAGGCTTTGATCTCAGTGAGGCATCAGCCTCACCCTGTTCTCTCCAAGATCTGCCAGCAGCTCTATCGTCTGGCAACCATCACCACCATTCTCTTTTGTTGGGTGCCCAGTCACATCAGAATCAGAACAGTGACTTGGCAGATGCTGCTGCCAAGTCAGCCATGGCCCTATCAGACTCTCCGCTGCAGGTTCCATACTTGTGCTTCCAGCAGCACTTTTCCATCAAGCTCCAGGCACAGTGGCAGAGATCTTGATCTGAACAGGTTGGTAACAAGCTTTTCGAGATCAAGTCCATTGACAAACCATGGCAGTCTTGTTTTTGCAGGAATCGCAAGGAGGAAGTTGTACTTGCTTGTCTCTGCTTAGGTCATTTGTTTCTCACTCATTCATTTCTTCTTCAGGGAGACAACGAACCAAAGTGGGAGTTTTGTGACATCATTTTAACAACTAAACATATCTTAATCGATTGTCCCATTTTTAATCTAGAACATTATTTTTATTTTAGCCATGTTGATTTTATTCCAAGCCCTTTACACTCGTACATCTTTTATCTGATGTCTCGCTTTTAATTCCTGTGTTTGTTTTTTTTATGTTATACAGGTTATTTTACTAGATTGTAATTTTATGTCTTTATTTATATACTATCCAACCTGGGTTTGTTTTAATTTTGTATCTTTTTATCTAATTCTTTATGCATATTTATTGTTTTTGTATTTTTATTTCTGTTTGTTTTGTCCTTTACTCTTTACTGTATTGCCTTTTAATTTTGGTTGTGGATTTCTGTATCTTTTACCCTTTTCTGTGTCTCATTTGACGCATTATGGCCTTAGCTACCAATGTGCCATAAAACCCTAAACAACCAACCAATGTTTCAGTTACAACATGGATGGCTGAAATTTTGAATTTCTTTTATGATAAAGGCATTGTTCCTAGGGATAATAATAGCTCTGGTGAAATCCTTATTTTTAAAAAAAGTTATTGCAGTTCTTGGGATAACTATAGGGGTATCAGCCTACTCTCTGTTCCAGGTAAAGTACTTTCCATGATTGTGCTTAATAGAATTAAGAATCTGG
The DNA here is from genome assembly GCA_038380435.1 of Ryuthela nishihirai. Classification (NCBI taxonomy): domain Eukaryota; kingdom Metazoa; phylum Arthropoda; class Arachnida; order Araneae; family Heptathelidae; genus Ryuthela; species Ryuthela nishihirai. The sequence goes on along the minus strand of JAWZYU010000019.1, from coordinate 62,019,569 downwards.
TTGACAGTGAATTGTGTGATGAGCAATGTGGATTCAGAAGTGGTAGGGGGTGTGTGGATCAGATATTTTCACTTAGGCAGATTCTTGAGAAATGTTTAGAGTTTCAGAAACCTTTGGTTGCTAGCTTTGTTGATTTCAAAAAGGCTTTCGACTCTGTTGATCATCATAATTTGTGGTTGATTGTGAGATCATATGGTATACCAGACCAGTTAACATAATGAAAGCTCTCTATAATAACGGTGGCTCAGTCGGTAGCGCGCCAGGCTCGTAATCTGTAGTTCCCAGGTTCAAGTCCCAGCTGGGTCAGCGTTGAGATTTATCTCCGCAAAATTCTCCTCCCTGCCCACGGTCAGTAGGGGACACTGATGGGCTTGGAAAGGCCGCCGTCCGTCGGATGGGACGTTAAGCCGTGGCCCCGTGTGCGGGAGAGCCATACCCTGTGCACGTTAAAGAACACACTGGATGGCCTTGAAGGGAGGCTACCATCTGTCTCCCAACAGCTGTTCCAGTGGGTCCCCTCCCCCAACCTTCTCTGAGCCTTCGGGGTACATGTGACCTGGCCATTTAGCCCATGGTGTGCAAAAAAGTGCTGCTCAGAGGTAAAACAACCCAACCCAACTCTCTATAATAACACTGAGTCGTGTGTGAGTTGGTAAGGCTTGTAGCAATTGGTTTAGCATTATTTCTGGTGTTCGACAAGGGTGCATTTTGTCTCCTTTCCTCTTTAGTTTGGTTATTGATTATGTTATGCGAAATTCACTTCAAGGAAAAGATTTGGCCTTAAATGGGCTGGAGATACGAAAATTTCTGATTTAGATTATGCTGATGATTTAGCCCTTTTGGCAAATGATGTTGATGAGATGAACTCTTTCATTCAAGCTGTTGGTGAGACTGGTAGTAGAGTAGGTTTGAGTATAAACAGAGAGAAAACTGAAGTGATGAAAATTGGTCAGGCAGGCTGTGATTCAGTTAATCTGAATGGCTGCAGTCTTGAGCAGGTGTCACAGTTCAATTATCTTATGAGCTATGTAACAGATACTGGTGATGTGTGACGTGATTAACAGACGAATAGGGATTGCTGCTGGGACTTTTAAGAATTGTGCACAGGGTATGGCTCTCCCACATACAGAGCCACGGCTTAACGTCCCATCCGATGGACGGTGGCCTCTCCAAGCCCAACAGTGTCCTCTACTGACCGTGGGCAGGGAGTTTTGCGGAGATAAATCTCAACGCTGACCCAGCTGGGACTTGAATCTGGGAACTGCAGATTACGAGTCTGGCACACTACTGAGCCCCCCCCCCCCCCCCTCTTGAGCAGGTGTCAGTTTAATTACCTTGGGAGCTATGTAACAGATACTGGTGATGTGCGGCATGAGATTAATAGACGAATAGGGATTGCTGCTGGGACTTTTAAGAATCTATGGAGATTATGGAGAAATAGGCATATACACCTAAAGACTAAAATTATACTGTATAATAGTTTGGTTCTTTCTAGGGTTAGTTATGGTAGTGAAACTTGGATGCTGTGTAAACAGGATAACAGGAAACTAGATGCTTACATAGTATCTTGGGTATTAGGTGGTTTAACTTTGTAACTAATGATGAGGTTAGGCAAAGGAGTCAGCAACCTCCTTTGAGCAGCATATTGTGCAGAGAGAGATTCTGTTGGTTTGGCCATGTTGTCCATATGAATAATTATAGATTAGCAAATATGGTTATGAACAGTATACTTAATGGCCTCAGAAAGAGAGGGGGACCTGGGATGCGGTGGGCAGACAATATCGAACAGGACCTTGTTAGAATTGGACTACAGTGGCCAGGTGCAGCAGATATATATAGCTCATGTTTGGAGAACTAAATTGCACAATCTGGTTGGACCTCCATAGCAATGGCTGCTTGAGGAGGAGGATGATGATTTGAGTATATTGTGTTTAAAGCAGCATGAGTGAGGTGACTAAAAAACATTTGATATTTCACCTTGGTTTATATTTATTTCACTTCTTAAAACTGCCTCAAAATTGATTTGGCTGTCAACCAGAGTTCATCATTAGAAATTTGGTATATTATTGTCTTAATGTACTAACGACAAAGATACGAATATTTTCTCTGATGTTGTAAAAAAGAGTTATTTATGATAGGCTGACAAAATTTATAATGATTAATGTTTAGGTTAGAATTGTATTATGCATTGATTGTCACTAGTGATTTAAACTTAGTCTAGATTTCAACTACTAAATTTACATTTTTACCAATGTAGATAATTCAATACTGTGATTAACATAGGTCTTTAATGTTTTTGAAATTTAGCAATTTTATGTGATTTCATGCATATTAACTTCATAGTTTGACTTTAACATTTCATTATATATTTGTTTCAATTATTATATAGTATAATTTCATGTATATTTCAATTTCAGCGAAGAAATAGCATTTTATCAGGGAAATGAAAAAGAAAAAATGACCATGCTCCATGCATTTCAAAGATTAGTAAGCATGCTCATTTTCTCAATCTGTTACCTATAGATGAAATTTCTTTGAATAAATATTAGCTTCAAAATCATAACATCATCTTGCCATTGAAATAACTTTTAAATGTATAATACTCTTTACCCTCTTATTGTGGTTTATTCTTAGTTGATGTGGGTTGGGGATGGCTCAGTACTATGCCTTGCTCGTAACTGCAGGTTCAAGTCCCACCTGATCCAGCATTGAGATTTATCTCTGCAAATCCCCACCCTACTCTCAGACAGTAGGGAACATTGATGGACTTGGTAAGGCTGCCATTAGTTGGAAGTAATATTAAGCCATGGGTGCAAGAAAGCCATATCCTGTGCATATTAAAGAACACACTGATGACCTTGACAGGAGGTTTCCACCTGTCTTCTAACAGCTGTTCAGTGTGTCCCCTTCCCCCACCTACTCTGAGCCTTTGGGTCCTTGTGACCTAACTATTTTAGCACATTTTATGCACTAAAAGGTGAAACAACACAACCCTCTCAGCAGATGTGAAAATATTGGCTGCTAGATCACAAGGGTGAAAGTATTAGGCAATAGAAAAATTGGGATTAGGCAATAGGCAATAGAAAAAGTATTAGTATTAGGCAATAGAAAAATAGAAAAAGCAGGATAACAAGAAACTTGATACCTTTGATTCTAGATGCATAAGCATCTAGAATCAAAGTATCGTTTTTATATCCAAAATTTTAGTACGGATCATTTTTTATCCAAAATTTTGATCTAGATGCATAAGCATCTAGAATCAAAGGTATCAAGTTTCTTGATACAAAAATACAGCACTGTTATCAAAAGCATTAAAATAATTTTATATTAATATTGATTAAAACAAGAAAACTGTGCTATTTCCCCAGATTATTAATTCTTGATATGTTAACAGTGAATTTACATTGTAAATTGATTTTTTAGTTTTTGCAAACAAAAACCTTTTTTGACTAATCAAAAAAGCAAAAAAAAAAAAAAAATTATCAGCAAAATTATAATCAAGGACATTCTTTCAATTAGGTGTCTTACCCCATATTTACATTGGATATCCAGAATAGATATTTCTTTTGTAGATCTATGGAAGGAAAGTTTCTGTTATTAATCTGGTCTTTTATAGGCACTCTGTTTTTTTCTCTGTGCTGAATGGATACTTGCCAATCTCACAAAGTTCTAGTGTTAACAACTTATACTAATTTTCAGTTTGAGAAGGATTTGCAAATTCTGGAGTTGCTGCTCTGATAGATCCCTAATAAGTAAGAATTTATTGCAATGTTTTCTGTTTAATTTTTCATATTTGCCCACCTCAATTAGATCAGTACACACCTATATGTTCAATTCTGATCTTTAGTTATTGCTGGCACACAAATCTTTCTGCTTCTGGGGCCATCAATAATCCTAAACTGAAGTAGTGTGACTTATATAAGTCAACTTTGAGGGTTCATGGAAAAGCCCACAAGGCAAATTGTTTCTCATTAAACAACATGTACAAATAATTATCAGTAATTTCATTACAGCAGTCTAGATGCAGCTATTGCCAAAAGCAGTGTTTCCAAATGGTTCACAAAGTAAATTTGAAAATGTGTCGCATCCGGGAAGCTAAAAGTAACGAGTGATTATTAAGATGAGTTGCCTTTGCATTGTTGGTAGTATGTAGGGATATATTAATTCTACCTGGCGGACACTGGCTGTTTACAAATGCTTATGTTTGTGGATGTTTCAATCAGTGTTTTTAACTAAGGCTTCCCAACAAATTTCCACAAGTATCAAGAACTGAAATAATTGTCTCATAGCCATATAAAAATAAACACTGGATGGTAGCACATCCATCCTTACCCCCTGCCAGACTCCACAAAACTCCACACTCTGCCCTTAGTTAACAGGGGACAAATATAGGCTTGGAAAGGCTACCATCTGTCAGATGGGGCATTAAGACATGGTCCCATGTATGGGAGAGCCATACCCCTGTGCACATTAACCCTTCCAGTGTCCACATCGTCTGTATACGTTCAGAGAATCTGAATTGAGAGGACAAGAACATATGTATCCATTTTTAGTACAACAAAAAAGTTTTTTTTTTAAATAAAAATTGCCATTGGGATTTATATATATCTTATAAAAATATATAATTCAGGCTTCAAAAATAATATTTTGTTTTTAATTTGATGCATATTTTATTAAACTACAATATAAATAATTTTATAAAGCCATCTGATTGCCATTTCTTAGAAGTACTAAACGGTATTGCTGATTTGCTTGTTAGCATTCCTATTTGCTGAAGCAACCTTCTGATTTTAGCTCACCAGTTTGATTTTTACTATTATCAACAAAATTTTCCTTAAATATTCGAAAATCTCCTAAAAATTGACAAAAAAACTGCTATTTTTAAAAGAAATAGATTTTGGAAGTAATTACAAAATACGTACTGTCATTTATTTTTCTGTTTCACGCTCTTTTCTGTCATAAACCTATTTCAGTATTTCCAAGTTGTTTTTGTCATTTTTCCCACTCTTAAAATCGAAACTGGAAGTAAACACATCTTTTTAGAAATTCCGGTTGCAGCTGCATTTAATTAGTTATGCTTCACTGAGGCAAACAAGACACAAATGGCTGACACATCTCTGTTCTGTGTGTTATATAGTGTTTTGAACCTGCATATTGGATACCCTTTGTAAAGTTAATATTTACTTTTTATGTTTAAACCTTACTTTTCATTTCAGTAGATTTATTTTCGTAAATTTGTAATCTTTTGACTGATCAATAAGTATTGATTTTTCATAGTTATTCTACATCTGATGGCCGGCATACAACTTGTTGCTGTAGATATTTTAACATTGCATTAGGCTATATGTTAATTTTTATTTTATTATTTATTACTTTTCCAGTAAAACTTTGATCTAGTATCATTTTCTGAAAATAAATGAGGTCTTGGATATGGAAGCAAATTCATTTCTATAGATTTACTTCCGTTAGTTAGTGATCTTTCGAACGGCTGATTTATCGATCTTTCCGAGTTATGCTAGATCATAGGCTGGCTTAAAAGTCATTGTGGATATTTTATTTAGCATTCCATTAGCTATGGAAATCAGCCATCATGTGGGAGGGCTCATCTGCTAAACTCATGTAGAAAGTTACCCCCTCTAGAAAAATTTCATTTTTTTTAATTACAAGTTTTTATGTTTATATTGAATGATTTTAAAGGCAACCTCCTCCTCAGTACCTTGGCTACACCTTTTTTTCCCCCCTCTGGTGCACAAACCTTTTTGCACTTAGCCAAGATTGCCAAACTTCAACACCCAAAGAAAAAATTCATAATGTTTAGCAAAAAAAACAGCCAAGAAAGTTTTTTTTTTCTATTTCATAACCAGTTCAGAAAATCCTGTGAATGTGAGAAGTCTAAGTCACTTTGCATAACACTGGCCATGTTTAAAATATAAAATACCAAAATAATCATTAAAAGAAATAAAAATCATATTTCAGGTTGAATAATTATATTATTTAGGAGGAAATTTCCTTTTGATAAATATATAATTTAACTATTTTTTATTCATCAGGTTTTCCAAAATGAAGCCTTACTTATATAGTGCGATCTTTTTTTTTTTCACCATATCACATTGAAAATGGCTTATTAAAATCAATATGCTTGCATATTTGTTTATATTGTTATGAATTCAAACAGATGAAAACTTAGTGTGAGTTCAAAAATAGTATATATGTATACCAAACTAAAGTATGAATGAAGTAATTTATTACAAAGGCACAAAAATTATACAAATTAAACAATCTTATCTAAACATAAGTATTTCTATTCCTCTTAGTATAAAGTCAAACCATAAAAAGAACGATTTACTATGTTTAACTAATTTTCAATGTTTAAACCACAATGCTGTCAATATTCAATTCCTATGACAAAATGGAACCTATTACTTTGTAACATCCAACAAACAAACCAATTTATATTGAATTTCATTTGTGTTAGAGGACTACCTTAATAATGCTTTATACCTTATAGATGCAAAACATCTAATGTTGATCTCTCCTAATAGAGGACCCAAAAATAACTTTACTGTTGATTCCCTTTCACCATCTAAACCACGTTCATTTTGACTCTTAACAGTCTTCTTGTGTAGTATTACACAATACTAATTTAATACAATATACCCTTATTTGTCCACTACACCTCTTTGTTTTTCCTCCACGAATCTTATTATTCAAAGCATCTCCATTCTAAGCAATTGATAACATAATTTTCATGCAGAAGCATACATGAGCATTCATGACAGGTTCATCATAAATTCATTGCAGCATGTTCATCTGTTGTAACACTATTATTTATTTTCATAAAATTCGTAATTAAATTTTATTTAATTTGGTATATAACATGACCTATTTCCATTGATTGATTATTTTTTTTATTCTAGACTTGTTTATTTGACTCAGCACAATTGTCTAAAAGCCTGGAATTTTCTCAAAGTATGGTATTGAGAAAAAAATTACAAAATGAGAAAAATATTTACTTGAAATCAAAAAATAACTTTTTTTTTATTCAGAAATAAACAGCCTTTCTAGTCATGTGCATTATAATCATTTCTGTCTATTAGTTTTTTTTTTTAAATAAATTTTATGTGTGTTGCCAGTTGCATTTTTTTAGTACATGACTTTAAAAAAGTCCTATTAAAACAAAACATATTGTCTTTTTTGTTAAATACTTTATTTTCAGAAAATCCAGAATTAAATGCTGATTGATTTGGCATACAACATGCTATAATTCCTTTCATTAGTTATTTAGCAAAACAAGTTCTAAAGTTAGTTTTTTTTTTGGCTGAGCATAGGGAGAAAATAGTTTGGCATCTGCATGGAAACCTGTTTTTCAGGCTGGGCACTGGAAGGGTTAAAGAACATGTTAGATGACCTTGACAGGAAGCTACCATCTATCTCCTAACAGCTGTCCAGTGGGTCCCCTCCCCCCAACCTTCTCTAACCCTCAAGGACCTTGTGACCTGGCCATTTAGCCCATTGTCTGCAATAAGTGCCCCTCAGACGTAAAACAACCCAACCTCCTGCCAGATTTTAAGTTGGGAATATTTCACTACACCAGAGTAAACTGCAAAAAAAAAAGATAGCCTTTGCCAAAAGGTTAAAAATGAACATGGCCAATTTAAAAAGTGTTCCCTGCATTGTGCAGAAAATAGTCACAGATCATTGCTTATAATACCTTGGTCTAGAGATCGATTAAACAGTAATCCCCAAATAATACAGTAGTTGAACCTCTGAAAAAGATTGTGTAAGCTGAAATTGCATTATTTGGTCATAGTATTTTCATAAGAAGTAAGTGTATGTGTTCCAATCTCATTGCCAGGCTCGTAATCTGTAGTTCCCAGGTTCGAGTCCCAGCTGGGTCAGCGTTGAGATTTATCTCCGCAAAATTCCCCGCCCTGCCCATGGTCAGTAGGGGACACCGATGGGCTTGGAAAGGCCGCCGTCCGTCGGATGGGACGTTAAGCCGTGGCCCCGTGTGCGGGAGAGACATACCCTGTGCACGTTAAAGAACACGCTGGATGGCCTTGACGGGAGGCTACCATCTGTCTCCCAACAGCTGTTCTAGTGGGTCCCCTCCCCCAACCTTCTCTGAGCCTTCGGGGTCCATGTGACCTGGCCATTTAGCCCATGGTGTGCAAAAAAGTGCCGCTCAGAGGTAAAACAACCCAACCCAATCTCATCTTGATTTTGATATTTTTAATCTTACCTCTATTTGATTAATATTTTTGTTAATGTATTGCATTTTCCACATTTTTTAAATATGTATATGTCATATGTTAGTCATTTATTAAAAAGTTCACACATTGTTACTGCATAAGAATTTTAGGATTACTTTTAGTTAGAGATTACCTCTACTGAATCTTGTGCTAATGTTTTTTTTTTCCAAAACCACTCATGCACTCAACATACCAAACACTCAAACAATCACAATCCAAGGAGGCCCAACCAAACTAAATTTTTTCTCCCTAAACATATTGTTTGAGTAATAGTTACTTTATTTGGCCATTGAAGTCCAATTGTAATAAAGTTCTGTTTCACATTGTCTACCCTTTATATTCTAGCCTTTAGGAATATTGTTCATAACTCTATTCATTTCACTTGTGGAGTTTGCTCATAACTGCATTCCTTAGGCTGTAGTTTTGCATTGGCATCACAGCAAAAGCAATGAAATCTCTGTCTACATAATTGCTTCAGTAATTTAATATATATAAGATCATCAAACCACCTATATATAAGGTGCTATGTAAATATCTGGATCAAAAACATAAACCTCCTGTTATCTTGCTTTCAAAGGATTGTAAGTTTCACAACCAAATCAAACTTTAAGGAGGATCAAACTATTATATAACTTATTAAGTTTAATCTTTATTTGTGTGTGTTCGTTTTTGCACATTCTTTACAGATTCTTAAGTGTTTCCAGTTTAGTAGTAATGATGTTAGTAAATGCAGTAGTATCTTATGTGCTTTTAAGGTTATATTAATGTTTATTACTATAATATCAAAAAAAGTTTGACTATTAATCAGTTTATTCATTATTATTGATCAGTTAGTTGTTTAAACTAATATCTCCTTTTAGATTGATGATAATTCAGTAGCCATTTTATTATTCATAGATGTACAAATACCTTTATTGTAATTGCAGGTTTATCATATGAGAACCTCTCAACAGTTTCACTTTTCTATGGGCTATATAGATAACATTGTAGCTAGATGTAAGTATGTATTATATTTTTTATTTACATTAAGGATGGAAAAACCATGAAGCTCTGTAGCTTATACAGGTTTTGTTAATAAAATATCACAGGAAAATGTCCTGTAGCAGCAAATTATTTCAAATTATACAGGTTTGTGTTTTGTATGAAACTGGCTCAAATATACATGCCATCACCCAGGATATGAATTTGTATTCTGGCTGCTTCAGTGCTGTGTTTTGCTGATTCAGGATACCTTGTGACATGGTGCTAAATGTTCACCTTCATATTTGCCATATGCTACAACTAGTCTCTCTGGAAAATAGGATCCTGATAGTTGCTGAGGGGTCATTTTCCGTCACTCCCCAACTCATGATTAATGGAGTTCCCTTTGGCTTGGCTTGCCATTGGGAATCTGTTGTTGTGGAGCTGGGCAGCACTTTAGACATTCACTATTACACACTGCTCTGGCCTATGCTTTAAGCTGCACTGCTTTGCTCTACTGTAAGCAAAAGTAAGTTCAAATAAGTTTTACCTTTGATCTTTTGATTTTTACATGGGTCCTCTATTTCCATTGTTGTTTTGATCTTTTACACTTGTTACTTTGCTCTGGCCTTTTTATGCCCACTTTACTGTGTTTTGTTGTTTTGGTATTTTACACATTTCTTTTTTACTCTGGCCTTTTTATGCCCACTTTACTGTGTTTTGTTTTTAATTAAGGTCCTAGGGTAACCCCCTCAAGATCAATTGGCTAGTAGGGGCGGGGGTGGCTTAGTTGGTAGCGTGCCAGGCTCGTAATCTGTAGTTCCCAGGTTTGAGTCCCAGCTTTGTCAGTGTTGAGATTTATCTCCGCAAAACTCCCTGCCCACATTCAGCAGGGGACACCAATGGGCTTGGAAAGGTCACCGTCTGTCAGATGGGACATTAAGCCATGGCCCCGTGTGTGGGAGAGCCATACCTTGTGCACGTTAAAGAACACGCTGGATGGCCTTGACGGGAGGCTATCATCTGTCTCCCAACAGCTGTTCCAGTGGTACAGCTTCCCCAACCTTCTTTGAGCCTTCGGTGTCCATGTGACCTGACCATTTAGCCCATTGTGTGCAAAAAAGTGTCGCTCAAAGGTAAAGCAACCCACAAATCAATTGGCTAGTAGGGTGGTCCTGCTAGGATGAACAATTCAGTGCAGTGAGTTCCTTACCAATTTCTGGTTGCAGTTTTGTGAGTTTCCTTTGCCATCTTTATGGTACAGGACTCATATCCATTGTCTATATGGGTATGGTGCTTATGCAGCTGGGGCATCTAGTCAGGCAAATCCGTGATGGGTGGGGACCATTGAATCTTTCACTTTTTCATAATGAATTCTTCATATAATTCAAGCATCTCTTACATAAAGAGGCTCATCATGATGGTCCATCTACTAAATCCTGATCTTCATCTGTCATTTGTTTCTTCAGTTTCCCTCTTCCTGGTTATTCAACTGGAGACCAGTTAATAGGAAATATCTCTCATTTCTGTCAACAAAGGTTTGGATGCTTTTGTGGGTTCACCAAAATCCATCACACACCTAAGACCTGGTGACATACTTGTCGAGACTGCTTGTTCTAAACATTAAGAATTACTTCTTAAGGTCATGGCAGTCGGTGAGATAATTGTCGAATTCTTTCTGATCTTTGGGACCTCCTCGCTGTTTCTGAGCAGGAAATCCTCTTGGAACTCTCCATCTGAGAAGTAAACAAGCAGTCTACCAGATTTCAGTTCATAATGAAAAATTGGTACCCACAATTCCATAGTATAAAATATAAAAATAAATGTCCCCTCAAGCAGCTGCTTGCCAGGTAATAAAAATTTTTTGAACAGAAATTGACAGTTTTTTAAAGTGTTTCTAACCAAATATGTAAAAATTACATTTAAATCTGCGATATATATATATATATTAATAATAATAATAACTTTATTTATGTCTTAGTATGGTTATTACATAGATTACCCTGCTAAGCCTTATGGCTTGTCAGCGGAATTTCTCTCAGTCCCATGACAGGTTAATTAAAGAATGAGACATGTATAATGGAAAATAAACACATAATTAAAAACAGAAAATAAAACATCAAAGAAGAAAACATGAATTAAAACACAAACATAAAAAATTAAAACACATTTATAGAATAAACTATAAAATTGCAGAAACGCATTGCACAAAAATATCACCTATTGTACAAGTTATCATTTCACATTAAAATTCCACTTGCTTCAAGTGATACCAGATACAGGATATGACTTTTTAAGCATACTTTTCAAATATTTACATCTAATAACCATTTCAAAACTTTAGTTTTAATTTCTGAATAAGTGCTCAGGCATAACAGATCTCTCGGTAGAGAATTAAAAACTTTGGGTATTTGGTAAGATATCCATGCTTTACCATAATTATTGTGAAAAACTGGTTCGACAAAATAATTTTCACACTTTCGTCTTGTATTGATCACATGCAAAATTTTCTCTTTGTGTTCATTTTTAAAGTAATTTCTAATGATAGTTGCATAAATATATAACAAGTCAACTGGTAAAATGTTCAGATAATGAAAACTATTGCCCAGGTGATCTTCATTAATTACATGTTTATTGAATTTAAGAATATTATTTAGAGTACTTTTTTGTATTTGTTTAATTTTATTTAAAACAGATTTATATGTGCATCCATATATACTGATACCATACCTAATGATTGATTCATAGAGAGCTTTATATATCATTGTTATGACATCCAATGGAATAAGTGTATTCAACTTCAACACTTTGTAAGATGCATACCTTAATTTATCACAAGTATATTTTATGTGTGATTTCTATTTAAAATTTTGGCCAATATAAATCTCCAAATATTGAATTTTATTAACCTCTTCCGCAATTAAGCAGGGACATGCATTTTGGTAAATGTTTAATTTATATTGACAGTTATAATTATGTGTTTTAATGCATAAGTTATTTAACTTGTGCCTACTTTGAATGATCATATATTCCGTTGTTTTTCATTTAAGAAGAGTTTTTTTTTTAAACCAAGACCAAGAATTTGCTACATTATAGTCGTTTTGTGCACATCAAACTACCTCTTCTACCTGCATTCAGCACAATGGTATCATCAGCAAACGTGAACAAATTACCCTGGAAATTTATTTCTGCTAAATCTTTTATATAAATTGGATATAAAAGTGGCCCCAAAACTGAATTTTGAGGTACCCCTGATTTTAAAATTTGATTTCTACTCTTACAATTTTCAATCCTAGTGATGATAGTCCTATTAGACATGTAATTTTTGATCCATTTATTCAGTGAACCTCAAATTCTCACCAATGATACAACTTTTTTAATAATATGTCATGACTAACTGTGTCAAATGCTTTATTCAAATCCTTAAATATAGCACAAATCTTTTTTCCAGAATTGAGTGCTGTATTAATGTATTGTGAGAAAGCTCTAATAAATCGTTCCTCTGTTCTTCCTAAACTCATAATACCTATCTAATTATTTTGCATTTATCTAAAAAATTATGAACATATTTGTATATATATAGTTTTCTAAAACTTTTTCAATAACTGATAAGATCATGATTAGTCTATAATTATTATATATATTTCTTGATCCCTTTTTAAATATAGGATGCACAATTGCAGTTTTGAGTGTGTTAGGAACAATGCCAGTGTTCAAACTCAAATTAATCAAGCATTGCAGGATCGCAGAAAAAACATCTACATTGCTTTTTATATATGAAGTTTTCACCATATCATAGCCCACTGCATTACTAGTTTTTAAATTGCTAATGATCTGTAATACCTCATCCCTATTTGCTTCAGGTATAAAAATAGAATGTGAATTAGAAGGTGTAATAATCTCGTTGATAGCTATATTTATAGTTTTTGAATATTTCAGGATTAAATTTTCTGTAACACTACAAAAGTAATTGTTAAAATCATCCACTATCAACTCCATTGCTCTATTTTTACCAAAATGGCCTTTTATTTGCCTATCAATGGATAATTTCTTTTTGTCATTAATAATATCTTTTACCAGCTCCCAATTTTCTTATTGTTATCTTTATTTAAATTGATTTTGTATCTATAATAAAAACGTTTTTGTTTCCTTATCAAACTATTTACAGTGTTTCTTACTTTTTTATATTCATCATATAATATCGTACTTTGCATATTATTCTTATATATTTAATCCATAATAGATCTCTTTCTTCAATAGCTTTAATTATCCCTTCAGTTATCCATTCTTTCAGTTTCCTTTTGAAATTTTTAACTCTAGATGCCTTGAAATAATACTGATTCCTAATTTCATTAATTTTATCTAATATCAATTTTAACAAGTCTTCCAGATTAATAATCTCAGTTTCCATAACATCCCAATCTATTATGCCTAGTTTTTGGGAAAATTTTTTTATCATCAACATATCTACCTAAATAAGCATTATTACTATAAGCACTGATCTTATTTGTAGGATTTATATCTCTATAAATTAAGGATTTTATTTTTGTTTTAATTAATATTCCATAGTGATCAGCAATTTTTTTTTCATAGACTCTTACATCTGCTTCAAAGTCCTTTATTTTATGAACCACATGACCAATTTGAGATTGTTGCAATGTTTGCATAATGACTTCTTCTCTAGTAAAATCTGATACCTTCTGTTCCATACCATACTCCAATAACAGATTCAAGTATTGGTCATTACCATATTTGTCTATATTTACAGTATCAATATTAAAATTGCCAACCAAGAAAATATCATTTAGCTTTAAATTTAAGTTGAACCAATTTTTCAAATTTGATAGAAATTCTTTAACCTTTGTACTTGGTGATCTGTATAGAGCAATCAAGTTTAATTAAAAAACATTAATTTAAATATGTAGATGAATTACTTCTGCAGGTGAAATCAAAATATTTAGTTCAGAAACATTCAGCTTATGTCTATAGAAAACTATAAGACCTCTGCCTCCTGAAATATTAACATCAATAGTGATTTTATCAAAATCAGCTAAATTAATAAGTGAATTTTCCATAGTATTAGTTGTACTTTCTACTAGAATAATAACATCCAAATAATCGATAAACAAATCGATATAAACAGTAAAGAGATCCCAATTTTTTTAACTGATCTCACATTAATATAGAATATACTAATTGATTATCATCTTTGCCTTGTAAAAAAATATCAGTATCAGGGTCATCCAAATCTAATTCATTATCTATTAGTTCAATAACCTCCATAACTGTTTAAAAATGGTAAAAACTATAATTTAAAAATGGCAAAAATTAATCTTTAGTTAAATCCTCAATAATATCAAACATATCAATCAATTCTTCTTGGAAAGATGATGAGAAAGTAAAAATAAATAAATTTTTAAAGGTAAATTGAAAATTCCTTTTGGGTTAGATAGGTATTGATGAGGGAGAGGTGTGGGCAGCTCAGTCAGTAGCGTGCCAGTCTCATAATCTGCATTTCCCAGGTTCAAGTCCTGCTTGGGCCAGGGTTGGGATTTATCTCTGCAAAACTCCCCATCCTGCTGATTTAAAGAATGAAAACCTAATACAGCCTTAGCTCACACCATTATTACTAATAAATTGCCTAATTTTATTTTACAGATAGTAAAATAATTATTTCCCCCTCCCACTAAGTTCCAGTTGTCTTACATGGGAAATTTAATCATTAACATAAATCAGCATATCCACTGTACCATAGACATTCATACACTCTTTTTGGTGAAAATTATTACTCCCAGACTATCAGCTCCCTCTCAAAACTACTTCTAACACATATGCAAATTAATACAGCACCAGTCTTATATGTCAATGGCACCCTTTACTTACCTGCCAAAGATGTGTTCAAACTAATGCACCATGAAACATGTCTAGGACCATAGCAGAGCAGATATATCTAGCAGTAAGTCCAAGCCCTTTACACTTGGATTTCTTATATCAGATAATTCCTTTCTAGCTTCTGTTTTTGCATTTTATTGGATGTTTTAATCATCTTTGATGTTTTATCTTGTATTTTATACTTCTCTTTTGATTTTTACATGGGTCCTCTACAGCTATTGTTGTTTTGGTATTTTACACTTGTTAATTCTTTTTTACTCTAGCTGTTTTATGTCCACTTTACTGTGTTTTGTAGTTGTTCAGTTCTTTGTGTTTTGTTTTTAATTAAGGTTATAGGTTTATATGGTTTTTATTGATTCATTTTCAGATTTGTCTTGTTTGACACAATATGGCCTAGTTGCCTTTGCACCATTAAAACCCTAAACAGCCAACTGACCAACATCTGGTAGTGGAATGGTAATGCCTAAAACCTTTTTTTCAACTAGAATATCTTAAGTTGCAACAATAAGCATTAATTATGGTAAAAAGAAAATATGAAAATATCATAATGCATTACTTGCTGTTTACATACATATGCTCCAATGACTAAACATTAGCGCTATGAATTTGGTAGCACAAGTCAAAAATTTGGTAAGGTAAAGGGTCAGGTAAGCAGAGCTTGTTAAGGTAATGTGAACCTACTACCAACCTAGAACAGTTCTATGAACTCAGACTTTATGAATTTAAGCTACAACCTTTTAGGTTAGCACTACTTAAGCACCTGAAATTTAATCACTGAACTGTAAACACAGTAAAAGTAACAATTTGTCTTGCATGGTATTTACCATTACCTACAAATCCTTGAAAGACAACTGCAAATTGCCCTGAACAATCTTTCGGTTTGGGCGACAGCAAACGGGTTTCAGTTCTCCCCACAGAAGACCACTTGTGTGCACTTTTGCCACAAGCGTAATCTTCATCTGGATCCCGAGCTGCGGTTCGGGGGTAACATCATTCCAGTTGTGGTGGAGACCAAGTTTCTCGGTCTCATATTCGATTGGAAATTGACCTTTTTACCACACATACGTCATCTCAGGTCCAAGTGCACGCGGGCATTGAACATCGTCAAGGTCCTCTCCTCCCTTTCTTGGGGGGCGGACCTATGTTCTTTGCTCCGCCTGTACCTTGCACTTGTATGATCGAAACTGGACTATGGATCCCAGGTGTACGACTCGGCCCAGGATTCGGTGGTGAAGTTGCTGGACCCTCTCCATGTTTGCACGGGAGTCTTCCGCACCTCACTGGTCCAGAGTCTTTACGTTGAGACCGATGAACCTTCTTTATCTCTTCGCCGTCAGCAGTTGTCCCTACAATATGCATCTAAATTGCGATCCCTGCCTGGTCATCTCACTTGGAACTGCGTTTTCAGTCCAAAGTGGGAAATACTTTACACTAATCGGCCGACTGCCATTCGTCCATTTGGTTTGCGAGTCCGAGGCTACCTCAGAGACATCAACACCAGTCTCGATAGCGTTGCACAGTCAACAGCTGAGCCACTTCCACCATGGCTCACTGTTTCCCCTTCTGTGATTTTTCCCTGTGCAGGATGGGGAAGGCCTTTACACCCGACTGTGTGTACCGGCAACTCTTTGCCAACCATCGTGCTGAGCACCTGGACTTCTTGCCTGTCTTTACAGATGGCTCGAAGTCCGGCACATCAGTGGGATCGGCCATGGTCTGCTGTGATGTAATCATTGCAGACCAGATCCCACTACAGTGTTCCATCTTCACTGCAGAGTTGCATGCTATCAGTCTCGCCTTGGACCATGTGGCGGCTAAGCATCATCGTCGGTGTGTGCTTTACACCAACTCGCTTAGCTCGCTACAGGCTTTGATCTCGGTGAGGCATCGGCCTCATCCAGTTCTTACTAAGATCTGCCAGCAGCTACATCATCTGGCAGCCACAATCCAATTCTGTTGGGTGCCTGGTCACGTCGGAATCAGGGGTAATGATTTGGCAGATTGTGCTGCCAGGTCAGCCACGCCCCTGTCCAACTCTCCGTTGCCAGTTCCATATCTGGATTTCCGGCAGCGTTTTACCACCAAGCTCCGGGCACAGTGGCAGAGATCTTGGTCAGAACAACTTACTAAAACGCTCTTTGAGATCAAACCTATCATCAAACCATGGCAGTCTTGTTACCGCAGGAATCGCAAGGAGGAAGTTGTACTTGCTCGGCTCCGCTTAGGTCATCCGTATATTACTCATTCGTTTCTTCTACGGGCAGATGACGTACCTAAGTGCGAGTTTTGTGACACCATTTTAACAATCAAACATATTTTAATTGAATGTCCATGTTTTAACCTAGAATGTCATTTGTATTTTACTTTTCACGATTTTACGTCCGAGCCACTTACACTCGGACATCTTTTATCTAATACTACCTTTTTATCTCCAATTTTTGCCTTTTTACAGTATACAGAATATTTTACCAGATTATAATTTTATTCATTTATAATTTATTCACTGTCTGACCTAGGTCTTTTACACCTGGGCTAGTTTTATCCTTTGTCTCTACTGTATTTATTTATATACACTTTTGTTGTTTTACACCTTTATTTTTGTTTCTGTTCTATATATATATATCTTGTTGGTTTTATTTTTTACCTTTTCCAGCATTTGTTTTTTAATTTTGGTTGAGGGGTATTTGTCTTTTTGCATATTTTTACCTTGTTTGGCACATTATAGCCTCAGCAGCTCATGCGCCATAAAACTCCAAACAACCAAACCTACAAATCCCAAATTTTGTTGTCTCACTTAAAGAAGTTCATTCTGTTAGAGATATAGAAATTATTGTACATTAAAGGGATATCTCTGAATAATAGACAATGTTATATAGAATGTTATATAAAGTGTTATATGCCATTTTAGCATCCATCTTGTAAATTCTTGTTACCATTACTGTTAGATTATGCTACCGTACTTCTGCTATTATTTATTTATATATATGTACAGTGTTATTGAGTTTTATTAAATTTATATGTACACTGTGATTTTAGTGCATTGTATAGGCTAATAATATATACTGTTTACATTTTCCGCTCACCTATTAGCATAAATTACTACTGTTGAAGGGTGCAAAATTTGTAAAATGAAAAACTTCATTTTCTTTGAAACAAGCATCACATGTTGCCTTCTGCAATTATAAGTACAATTTTCATGACAGAAAGTGATTTCTCTATTGAGGTGTTTGGCACATACTGAAAGTATTACTGTTACTACAAGTGCATAATACTTTGTTAAAACTTTAAACAATATTAGTTATATTTGAGTGTATGGATTTTTTAACATTATTTTTAAATATCTCTTATAGACTGGGCTACTGTTGTAGGGTATCTTCTTATCAGCCGCCCATTTATTGGGTCCAGAAATGATTCTCTATCACATAGTGAGCGTCTTGAAGTAAGTATTAATTTTGAAAATATAACTGATTACATATCCATATTTATTATTATTGTATTAAAAATATTGTGAGCAGGTGTGGCTGAACAGTACTCAGTTGATTAACAAATAATTACAGATGCTGAATAGCTCTGCTAATTCATGCTCTGTCATGAGTAATCAGAATAATTTTAGAGCCATTTTTGATGCACAAGTTTTCTGCTGTAAAATTTATGTGAAGACTGCTGGCAACATTTATAATATTTGCAAAAATGGTTTAAAAGTAAAATGAATTTTGAAAAATAAATTATTTATGTAAATGAAATGAATATCAAACACTTAAAAATATATTATTCAGCTATACTGTGGCCTCATTTTTAAGTAAATACATAATATATTTTGTCATTGAAACAAATTTTTCAAAGTGGATGCACCCTTGAATAAATTCACCAAGTTAGAACAAAAGTCAGTGATACATTTTTAAATGCTAAAGGCATTAAACCTTCAGAAATGTTCAGTGATTTAGGGGAAGCATTGTTTGTCCTTGAAATATGTTTATAAGGGGATAGAATTGTTTAAAAATGGAAGAAGTGAGATCATTGACACAGCACCTTAAGATTTACCCACTGCATCGTTGACAAGGAGAACATTTCAGGTATTAATAATATTTTAAATAATTAACAGATAAGTATTGTTGAGGTAGCAGAACCTTAGCTCTTTCCAATTATTTTTTTAAACAAAAACATTTTTGAAGGTTTGGCACCATTTCATTGATGAGTAATATGCTATACAAATTGCACAACTGTTTGCATAATCTCCTTAAAGAATTTTATAAATGAGGTACTTGAATACTTCTAAAGCACGAGAATTTTATTGAAAAGGGAAGTTGTTTAATCAAAAGAAATTATTTAGTTGGTTTTTTTTTGCATTTCCAAATTTATCTTTTTTTTTTATCTCATTTTAAAAAAAGATGTTTTCATTTTGCTGTCTATCAGTTCATCTGTAGACATTGAACTTTTTGTTTTTAAATATTAATTAAAAAAATTTTTGTTGATTTTGAACTGATGAAATATTACGATTTTGCACTTTTCAAATCTTCCAAAAGCTCTAACAATGCAAAAAGTTGGAAATTGTAAAATTTTGGATGAATAATATTGCAAACACTGAATTTATGCTAGAAATTCAAAATTTTGTTGGTGGAATGTGAAGGTAATGAGGTTTGCATTGGCAACAATGAGTTGACCCCTTATTCCCACAGTTGGTGGGAAAAATGCAGCTCTTTCGTTTTAAGAAATAATTATTTGTTTTTAGATATAAATTAAAAATTCTTTTTGTGTTGGATAGGTATTTAGGAAATATTATGATTCCAACTTTTTGAATCTCCAAAAAGTTAAAATTGTTCCCTCTGAATGATGGAAAAAGTTGAAAATTGCAAACTTTTAAGCAAGCATTGCAGGCAATGTATTTATGCTAGAAATTCTTATTGTAAAATGTGACGTCGAGATTTACACTTGCAACAATGTTGCTCCCTTATACCCAGAGTGGGTGAGAAATGCAACTGTTTTAAGAGTTAATTGGAAAATTCATTGCTTTAGATAGTTTTAATTTACATCATTAGAGGGCACTGAACATGGAAAAAGGGAAACTTTTTAACAAATATTATAGTTGATTGATTTATGATGGAAATTTGAAATTTTAGTAGTAGTGTCAAGAGATATTCCACCGACGGCAACAATCTGCCCTTTTTTCTCAGAGAGGTGTGAAAAAAGCAGATTTTAAAATTTAAGGAATAAAAGACAATATCTTTTATGTGATATAGACACTAATAAAATTCTACTATTTCCATTATTTCAAATTAAAACTTTTAAAAAGTGCAAAAACAGATAAATTCTGCATTTTCAAAGTAAATGAAAAACTTCATTCTCTTTGAAAATGAGATTCCCATATTTGCTAGAGGCAATAAGGGTTCTTCTAGTTTACTTTTTTTTTAACCACCTTTGTATAAATGAATGAAGTCTTTGAAGCATTCTTTGCACTGATTTTAATAAAAGTCATTTATATAGTGTGAATGTTTAGAATAAAAAAAATTGTCAGGGGGCTTAAATTTCAATTGATGGAAACATTATTGCAGAAGTGTTAAGTTAGAATCAGTTTTAGGGAGTAATGAAGTCAATAAGAAGGTGAAAGTTCATATCATATGGCAATAAATCTGATCAAGTGTAGGACATGCATGATAATTGACAGGGTAACTTTTGCACTGTATGAACATTTTTCATCAAACACTAATATGATATGAATATGATAAAGTATATATATTAGAAACTGTTGTTTGAACATTTAAATGATTAATGTAGAACCTTAGAGTCATCGCAAGAGCCAAGCAATTTGCATATTATAGTATTATGCAGGGTTTCTGAAAAATATTGACAGGATTTCAAATGCAAATATTTATTGAATGTTTGCATTCTTGGCTACTGATCAAAGGGATCTGGGTTCGAGCCCCAGGTAAGGCATGGATATTTGTTTTTCTGTTAAGGTCCTGCCATCCTCACAGACCTACTACTATGGTGCATAAACTGATAGGCTTCTGTCAGACCTCTGTGGCAAGCAGCTGCTTGAGTAGGTTTTTATTTTTAATTTTTTTTATAAAATATATGACAATGAAGCAAACTGTAACTTAACAGAGAAATATGAAAAATTTACATTATGCTATAGTTCCACATGAGTTCTCCTAGAAGCTTTGCATACTTTCAATTTGTTTTCCATCTTCTGCCAAGCAAGAACAATTCATGTTCTTTATGTTTGTGTGTTCACTTTTGTTGCATGCCCTTTACATGTCCCCATAAAAACTAGGGCCTCCATGTAATTTGGATAGGAGGTGGTGCCCTTTCCATCTACTAAAGGAGAAAATTGATGATTAGGCATTTGTGAGCAGTGAAGCCAAAGTGTAGGTGCTTTGTATAATTTAAAGTATAATTTGAAAAAAAAATTAGCTGTGAAAGTGTATAATTTTTCAGCATGTCAAATCCATATTAGTTGGGTTGGGTTGTTTTACCTCTGAGCGGCACTTTTTTGCCCACCATGTGCTAAATGGCCAGGTTACATGGACCCCGAAGCTCAGAGAAAGTTGGGGAAGGGGACCCACTGGAACAGCTGTTGGGAAACAGATGGTAGCCTCCCGTCAAGGCCATCCAGCGTGTTCTTTAACGTGCACAGGGTATGGCTCTCATGCACACGGCGCCACAGCTTAACGTCCCATCCGATGGACGGCAGCCTTTCCAAGCCCATCGGTGTCCCCTACTGACAGTTGGCAGGGTGGGGAATTTTGCGGAGATAAATCTCAATGCTGACCCAGCTGGGACTCTCCACATTAGTACTTATTGTTTCTGAAAAAGAAAAAGACCCCTCTCTTAATTAGCTATCAGTACATACCAGGTACTCAATAACTATTTCTTTGATGCTCCAGATGCTTATTAGTGGGAGTAAAACTTGAAATGTAGCTGTTGTGTCTATTTATAGATACTGACATATGAAAAATAACTTCATTGGCAAATATAATTTTTCTCAGAAATTTTTAATTTTTTTGTAATCTCACAAAATATAAGATCTTATTTCTTCTTATACATTGGCATCTATGTTGTGATGAACTAACTGTAAAATAAAGGTCTTGAAGCATAATTTTTTTTTATGATGTTTGTGTACAGTTGATCATATTATGCTCAGTTGTGAACTTGCATGAGTAGTTTGTTTCCTGAGCCCAATGCAGGAATCTTTTGCAAAGCTGCTCAACATGTTTAGCAGGTCCAGGTTGCAACGTACACTTTATTTTCCTTCATATTATATGTCTCTTGAAATTGTTTATACTACTCACACTTTTGTTGTTAAGAAGCTTCAGCCAATATGTACACCTAAATTCAAATTAACTTGCATAAGTGATTCATATTTTGTGTACCAAAGCCCACATTATGCTATAGTGCTTTTATTTAACTACTTTACAACCATTGAACATGTGTGTTTTTTGTGTGTTTGCATGCTCATTGAACATAAACCAAGTTTATATTCATTTAAGTTAGGCTTTTGTGTGCAACTGCTTTCTTGTGAAACTCATTGTGTTGGCCAGTAATTGCACTTTATCTCATATTCTTTTCAAAAATGATGTATTAAAAAATTAATAGCATTTTTTACATAAAATAAATTGGCCATTTAACCATTAAGACTCAGGTGTCTAAGAAATTTTCTCAAACTGATGAAAAATGGCCCAGATATGAACTTTATACTTAGTATGGACTAATAGAGTGCTAATTTTTGTGTGTGACTCCTAGAAATTTAAATCTGTTTCGCTTGACTGATTTAAAATAGTATTTTCCATTTACATTTAAATTGGAAATGTTACATATATCTTGGTTTCAGATATTGTTAAAGAAAACTAAAACTGTTCAGTGAAATGCTGATTTTGAATATACTTTACAGGCTTCAATGTTATGAAATTTAATGAAGAATTACCATATGCCTTTTGAAACTTTCATGTTCTTGTGTCTTTGATAATATGTTTGATCTAGTTTTCGATCAATGAATAAATGGCATTGTAATTCATGTGATAAACAGTGTAGACTTATCGGCTCCAATTTTGAGTACAAAATGTGAACTAAATAATAGAATTTGTAAAAATCAGTTCTAAAGCATGAAAATATATATAGTGTATCCAAAGATATGCTACCAATTATTTAATAATCAGTTTGCTCTACTAAGAAAATCTAAATGACGTAGAAAAATTAAATCAGACATGTTGCATTGTTTTTATTATGAATTTTTTTATTGAAAATGTAAGGTAATTGTAATAATATCACAATATATTAATTTAACACAAATTCCATATGATTGATTAATAGATATATCTTTCTCTGCTCTTTGACAAACTAATTTCTGCTTCACCAGCTTGCCTGTCTTCAAAAAGTTTTACAATCAGCTTTCGAGAGCCAGACCAAGCTGTCTGCAGCACACCAATGAGTGTATCTCAATAACTAGGACATATGTCATGTGTTCAGTAGTTATCTTGTTCATGCTCCCATCTTGAATCATAAACCTGTTTTTGAATTTTTAGGGTTTTTTTTAGTTATATTGAAGGTTTTTTCACTTTTGAATTATATGCTTGTTGCTTCATGTTATATATGCTTTATTTCTATGCCCATTGTTGTGTTATACACTTTTTTTTGTCTTTTTGAGTGTTCTTTACTGTTTTGCCTTTTATTTTTGATTTTGGTTATGGGTTTAAATGATTTTTGTTTTATTCTTTCACTATTTATCTTGTTTTATGCAATAAAAGTCCCCTTGTGCCATAAAACCCCAAACAACCAACCAACAATGAGTCATAAGATCTTGGCACCTGTATCATTAGCAACACAGTTGTTACCCCATACAATTCCATTATGGCTTGTTGTTTTTCCTATAATTCCTCTTCTTGCAGAATTAAAAAAGTTTTTACACCTGACTCAATCTACTTATAACTTAGCCATAATAACTGGACCATTTCACAACACACTCTAACTTCATATCCAACAACACTTGTATTTTATTTCGGAAAAATAGATATATAATGATTATGCTCATGAAACTTAAACCTATTAAGTTTGATGGAAATTTTAAACATTAAAATATGAACAAAGTTAATTTTAGAAATTTGTCTTAGGATAAATAAGATATTGTTAACTCGTGGGAAATTTCCTATTTTCTCATTACTAAGGTTATTAATTGTTATATTTTTGTATTTTTTTCCAGAAGTTTTTGGGCACCAATTGAAAAACTAATGCAATGACTAACTTATTGTTAATTTCTTTAAAGTATGTTATGTAATATTGAAATATTGCCTTCTTTCTGTAATGACTGATGTATTGCTTCCTGTCTGTAATCTAATATCATTATCTTTTACAGTCATATTACAAAAGTGGTAGGATGTTGGTAAAATTAGCAGAAGCCATAGGTCGTTTGGTGTTAGCAGGACGTGAAATGACAAGATTAGCAGGCTTTACAGCTCGCATTACTCAACTCATGAAAGTGCTACAGGATCTAAATCATGGTTGTTATGTGCGAACCATGGTGGCAGATAATCCAAAGAGCAGCCGTAATGGATGTTTTTGTTTTAAGATTGTTAGTGTATAACAGTTCTTTAATTGTATTGTGCAATTTGTATAATATCTACTAGGACAACAGTAGAATAATTACTATACTTGATTTAATTGAACTTCTATTGGAAAAGTGATGTTGGAATGCTTTGAAAAAAAAAATCTATTTCCCAATTCTGATAAAAAGAATTTTTTAAATAGTCTTTTGTATTATTAATTAGTATTAATTGATTTTACATTGTTGTTTTTTAGGGATGGGGCTCATTTAGTGGTGCAGCAGGCTTATAATCTGTAGTTCCCAGGTTCGAGTCCTGGAACTATTCCTACCTTACCCATGGTGAGAAATGGTACACCATTAAAAATCAATCCATAGTGAATGCACAGTATTCCTTGTTAAGATAGACATCAAACATTAATTAATAGATTCTGATTATTAATTAATTCATCACCGACATGGCAGGATCTATTAATTAATGTCTTCATTAATTAATAGATCCTGCCATGTCGGCGATGAATTTCTTTCAGAATCTATTAATTAATGGTACACCATGACTAGTAATACGATTATTTAGGTTATTATTTGTAGAACTTTCCAAGAAGTTGAATATTCAGCAAAATACCGATCCGAGGACCGTCGGTTTCAAAAAATAAAGATGGCGGCCATTGGCGGATCAGCACTTTTGCTGAATATTCTTCCTAATGTGATATTGAAATGCTCTTGTGATTAGTTTAAATTGCATATTTATCGGGTGTTTTTATGGAAGTAATATTAAGAAACTTGGTATAATTCTGGAAAATTAAAAAATTTTTGCCGCCACTAGGAGTCCAGAAGTTGAGAATTCTGTCAGACGCAAATGCATTATTGTGTTGCATTAAAAAATGGCACCTTAAAAACCATAATTTGTAGAATTGCGCTGCTCCGATTTCCTCTGATTTTTCACACCCCCAAATTGTAATTTTCATCATTCAAGGTTGGCAGTTCTGCTAATACATATAATACTCAATTTCAACTAATTTTTTATAGTATGCAATTTTATTCAATTTGAACTAAATTGTTGAATAAAAAATCATAGAAAATTTGATTTTTACTTGTGATATGTGAAATGATGAAGGGTTTCTTGTGGATTTAAAATTTTTTTGGTGTGTAACACCTTGAAACACTCGTGTAGTGGAGGGCAACAAAGCACTTCTCATTCTTTTTTTTTCTTAGCATATTATTTGGATTCTCGGAAAGGATTTTTTTTTTTAATTTTATTTTATTGTGGGGAGGAACGAATCTTGCAAAATTGGCTTGTTGAGCTGCCTGTAGTCTTGCTGGCAAATTCCAGATTTTACCGATTTTTATAACTCAGTTGCAACTGATTCATAAAAACGATCCCTGTAAGAATTCTGTGATGGCTTATCTTTCATCTACAGCAGCGCTGTCCAACTAGCGGCCCACAGGCTGCATACGGCCTGCACAAGGATTTGTGTGGTCCACGAACAAAATCAAGTTTTTTGCTTGAAATTTTAAATAAATGTCTGTAATCCATTTTATAATTTTTTGTCAATTTATATTATTTTACTTGATATGCAATCTTCAACTTACTCATTCTATTTGCAATTAGTATTGCATTATTTCAACTTAATCATTCTATTCTTATTGACCAACAACTATGGTCACAATGCTCCCATTAAATTTATTAAATATTTGATAAGGTTTAGAAAATTTATATTGGTTTATTATTACTTATTTTTTTTGTATTAATTTTTTTTGAGTTGAGATGAACTGACTTTTCAATTACCTATCCTGTCCTATTCTTTTTTTTTGGCCCGCGAAATATTGCCGAAAGGAAAAATGGCCCGCGGTCTTAGAGAAGTTGGACAGCACTGATTTACAGAATAGTATCTGATGACTCACACCATCTATTGATAGAGGGTAGGATATTCAAAGAATTGACTACAGCTGCTTAATTGAGAGATGTCTGTGTATGAAAGGACTTCATTTCCTTGCTAATCTTGGAATGGTTGCTAGTGAACATTGTATCATTCCTTGGTTACTTTTACATCTTTAAATCTGTTATGGTGGTTCTTTAAAAAATTACTGGCCAATAATGACTGAATTTATGAACTCAAACCGAATTGTGACCTTTGGGTTCTTCACTCAAAAATGTAATCATGATAATACATATGAAAATACTAATGATTGACAAACTTATTGCTAATCTCGGAACAGTTGCTAGTGAACATTGTATCATTCCTTGGTTACTTTTACATCTTTAAATCTGTTATGGTGGTTCTTTAAAAAAAATACTGGATAATAATGAAAGAATTTGAACTCAAACCAAATTGTGACCTTTGGGTTCTTCACTCAAAAATGTAATCATGTTTTATCCAAATTGTAATTTTTTTTCAAATGTTAACTGTTCCACAGACTATAAAGTGAGCATCATCAGTCAATAAAATGTCTAACTAGATGTCCTGCAGCTGCACTTTAACATGTAATTGGGGTGTAAAATCTATACCTCTTTAATGCTCTGCTGGTAATGTTGCTGAATAAGGGGAATTTATATATATCTACTGCCTCACTTTCCAGATAGTTGAGTAGGAAAGTCCCATGTGGATTGACAAACTTATGGCTAATGCTTTTAAACTCCCCGTACAAAAAATTAGTCATCTCCCAACGTAAGAGGGTTCGACAGCAACAGAGAGTGCACCAATAATAAACGCGTCCTACAAATAGCTGTGCTGTGCGTTACAGGTTTCATGCAGTAACAAGAAGTGGTGTGTGTTAGTTGCTCCATGAAACATGGGTCGCACCAAAGATGTGAATGAGTGGCAAAAAGGTGTTGTTGCATTTGGCCGAGCCAAAGGGCATAGTGTACAAGAAGTTGCTGCCTTTGCAGTTGTTTCGAAACATAACTGTCCAAAGGGTCTTCCAGCAGTGGCGTACATCGCAGTCCGCCGCTAATCATCACCAGAACTGTGGCAAATACTGTGCTCACCAATAGGGACCACCACAGTGTGTCACGCACTGTTAGGGCAAACTGTTTTGCAATGAGGCAGGAATTGCTCCAGTCAGTCAATGGAGGCTTACAACAAGCTGTTTCCGAACGAACATTCCAAAGGGAACTGCATGCCATGGATATCTGGAGCAGAGTACTGCGGAAGATACCCATGTTAACAGCTCTGCATGGCTGCAGTGGATGTGGTGCCATAAAGACTAAACTGTCGACTCTTGGAAGCATGTGATCTGGTCGGATGAGTCACATTTTTGCTTGTACTCAAATGAATGCGAGGCGACAGGTACATCATAAACCGCATGAAGCCTTCCATGTGGACTGTGTGCAAGGTTCTGTTCAAGCTGGAGGAGGCTCTGTGATGTTTTAGGGATGTTTCATGTACAAGGAAATGTGTCCTTTGGTTGCAGTGATATCACACTTTAACCAGAAGGGCTATATGGAGCTACTGGATGACCACATGTTGCCTTTTCTTCAGCATCTCCACAGTGAACACCAGAAGGATACCCCAGTCTTCCAAGATAACAATTATCTCATGCACAGGGCTCGAAGTGTGTTGGATTGGCACAACGAGCATTCTGAAGCCTTCGAACATCTCGACTGGCCTGTCAAATCTCCGGATTTGAAACCCATAGAAAATTGTGGAACTATTTGAGGCAACGAGTGAAGTGCTTCCAGCAGCAAATTCCAAAGGCTGGCCAAACTGCAGCATTTGCTGCTGGAAGAGTGGATGAATATTGATGTGCACTACATCCGCATACTAGTGGTATCCATTCCAGACAGGATTTCGGCTATTCTTCGGTCGCACAAAGGCGTTATGTGCTATTAGGTGACATTCAGCCAGGGGTGACTAATTTTTTGTCCAGTGAGCTTATATATTCCCAGGAAATTTTTCTCATTGTAGATAGAACTTAATCACTCTTTTGCATGTTGGACAGTTAACTCTCAAATTTCTTTATGAAATTTTATAAACTTTCACTGTTCCATAATCCTCTAAATCATTCTCATATAAATAGTTGTGTAATTTAGCAGATATGTTGGTGTTTTAATAGTGGCACACTAAGTGATCTCACATGAAATATTAGCTGATTACAGGACATCACAAACAGCTGAACTGAAACAAATTGCTGGATGGTTTTATCCTATATTAATTAGGTAATTAAAATTATTTTAAATAATTACATTCCTCTGCATTATTCAAGTACATTCTTTTCAAAATCTTCATCTTTATTGCAATGTAAACTTTCAGCTCAATATATTGGATTTGATCTTAAGTCTCAGATTTCTTTGATTCACAACCAAGCATGCTAACCACTCATCTCATTTGGTGCATTACAGCCTTTGTTGCTAATGCACCATTAAATCCCAAACAACCAAACTGAGCTAACCACTCAGCTACCAAGACAATAAATAAAATGATTGATTATAGTGAACTAATTTTAATTTTTGCATATCAGTGAGTGAATAATTCTTATGAATATTTTATGATTATAAGATGACTAAATCTTATAATCATAAAAATTTGATGTTTTGAATTCATTGTAAATTATAACAAATTTTTTTCCATAGGATTATACACTTTCAAAGTATAAAAAATTATTTTTAATAAACAATGAAAAATTTTGCTTTATATTTACATAACAAAAGAGTAGAAATGATAAATATAGGATATTTTTTTTTCAAAAATTTATAATATGTAATCTTATTTTTCTAAAGTATAGCAGTTTCTAAAATCATGTAAAACTTTTTTAGAGTCTCTTTCTGGCAGTAAAAGTAAAACAAAGCTTATACCTGGAGCTGGACGTATTGTGTTGCAAGACAATATAATAAAGTAAGTTTATCTCAACTTTTTTAATAATGTATTGTAGTATCAAGCCATTCAAGTTAAGTGGTATAAAGTGTTTTGTAAGTTGAGTTTGTTATTATATTATTATGACATTTAATTCTACATATGTAAAAATTGCAAAAAAATGTTGATTTTTTTTCATTGTTTATTTATATGAAAGCCATGTTATCCTGTGCATTCTTGCCTATTAGAAGATGAATAATATAAATCTAAAGTGATTAATAATCAGCTTTTAGCATTAAATATATATGCATGTAAATTGTTCTATCTATATAAAATTCTCTTTTTATACCCTTTAGTATACTTCAACCAACTTAAGCTTTTACCTAATCCCTTACTTCTTCCCCACAGGATGGGGATTGTAGTGTGCCAGGTTCATAATCTGCATTGCTAGGTTTGAGTCCCACCTGTGTCAGTGTTGAAATTTATGTCCACTACACCCCCACCCTGTCCTCGGTCAGAAAGGAGACACCATTGAGTTTCATAGGGCTGCTTTCTCTTGAGTGGGACCTAAAACTGGCCTTGTGTACAGAAGGGTCATTAGGGGCCAGGTCCCACCAACATTTCTTTAATACATGTGAAAAACATTAAATTCTAAATTAGAATAAATAATAAAAATCATAATTTACGTGATTTTTATTTCTGAATCATTTTTTCAGTTTTCTATTTAATACCCATTTGATAATGGTATTAAACAAATAATTATTCCAAAAAAAATGACAAATAAATTATTCCAAACTGTCATGGGTAGCTTTCAAGGTTACAAACAGCCAAGCTCCAAGTATGCCCAGAAATTTCCATCATTTACCATGCAAGTGTCAATCATTTGCCACACCGCTTGTAACAGTTTGCTAATTAAAACATGGTTTGGGCCAATTCTAAAGATGCCCACAACCTTTACCACATAGATCATATCTCTGATTACAATGCCATCTCTAGATGATTATCAAAAACTCACCAACTTTACTACAATATTGTGTAAGGTCCTCCATTATATATGGATAGTCACTGGAACCTTTGGGTGAGTAACTTTTGTACTTAATATGAAGAATTAGGTTAGTTTGCATAATGTGTATATTATCAGGTTGGTTTACATTAGTGAATGAATTACTCTGCAGTAAGAAATTTGAAGTTGATTTATGTTAACGAGAATGCAGTGTGAGCCCAGTCAAGACAAATATGGATTTGCAATAAGAGCTTTTCTAAACCTCTATGTACTATACTAAAGTTGTTTTTTTTTGCATAGTTATTTTACAGCATTGTGTGTAGTTTAAATAAACACTTATGAGAAAAGCTACACTTTTTCATGTGGACGAATTATTATATACATCCCGATAACAATATGTAAAGCAGAAGTGTTGCATCCAGCCACATGGGATGTTGAAACTGGCAATGCCTATAAATAGAGCAGGTCTCTATACACTGGAAACCAGTCACAGAAAAGTAATCATGAGTAAAGACAGCAACATGAGTTTGATTGTAGCTAGATCGTAGATGTGAGGAAAACCAGTTGTTCAATCACTTCAACTGCTGAACTGTTGGAATTTCCATGAGGGATCATCATCCCCCCCCCCCCCATGTTTTCTTTCCTCTTAAAAATGGAGAAATATGAAAATGATTGTTTTGCTATATCTTTGGAATGCAAAATCCGAAAGTAATATGCTATGCATGAAATGAAAACTTGTGGCATGGGGAGTACCATAGGTTATATTCCCTTATGCTTTCTCTCTCCCCCCCCCCCTATTCCCCGCCCTGCCCACGGTCAGTAGGGGACACCGATGGGCTTGGAAAGGCTGTCGTCCGTCGGATGGGACGTTAAGCCGTGGCCCCGTGTGTGGGAGAGCCATACCCTGTGCACGTTAAAGAACATGCTGGATGGCCTTGACGGGAGGCTACCATCTGTCTCCTGACAGCTGTTCCAGTGGGTCCCCTCCCCCAACCTTCTCTGAGCCTTCGGGGTCCATGTGACCTGGCCATTTAGCCCATGGTGTGCAAAAAAGTGCCGCTCAGAGGTAAAACAACCCCCCCCCCCCCCCTGTGCGCGCCTCAAAAAAAAAAAAAGAAAATTTTGCGAACAATGGTTCTACTATATCTTTTGAAAGCAATATACTAAATATTAACAACTTTGTAAGTCGATTTAATTTTAGAGGAAAAATTGACTTGAGCCGGGTGGGATATGAACCCACGACCTCCTGATAACATGTCAGGTGCTCTAAACCACTGAGCTACTGGCCGCCGATCAAGATTTCCTCTAATTGATATGAACATTCTCAACCTATAGTACATATTCCATTATGTCACATATAGGCACTGTTTGGGCGATCTTAGCCACAATTCGGCAAATAAATGCCGTATAGATGGAAAGTATCTCTTACAAGTATACAATTGGGACTATCCAATTGTATACTTATAAGATATACTTTCCATCTATACGGCATTTATTTGCCGAAATGTGGCTAATATATTTATTCAGTATTTTAATAATTTTTTAAAGTGTCAGTGTTTAAAAGTGTCTAAAATGTCATCTAAATGACAATTTAGTCTGAAGTTTGGCAACTTCATTGTTAGTGTTAGTCTTTTTTAACGATTTTCCTCTCCAACATATATTTCTTGATGATTGTATGACATTGCCTTTTACCTTTTCCAAATTATTAAAATGTTAGTGGCCTTATATAAAGTATAAATAATATTGTTTTCCAGATTTGATAGGGTACCTCTAGTGACACCTAATGGAGATATTTTAATAGAAGAGCTGTCATTTGAGGTAATGTTTTGTTTTAAAATATTATCTCCTTTTTATGTAAAAATGCTTAAAATGTGTGATTGCTGATTTCATAATTCGCAAATTTAAGTACTAATTCTTGTATAAAAAATGTAATATGTGCTTATATGTCAGAAACGGGAAAACATTTTGTATCTAGGATGACTAGAAGCATTTTTCCATCAAAGAGGACCAGCATTACTGTATAACATACATTTTGTGTTTGACAACTTGTATATTACAGATATTGTAATGCAAATATGTACACATTCAGTAAATATTGTTCAGTCAACCAAATAAACAAGACATCTTAAAATGACACTTTTATTCTTGCATTAAGATCTTTCCTTCTGTACCACATTTAACTGTTACTGGGAGTGTTCAAAGGATTTGCTTCACAATAGTTTTGCCACCTTTTAACACTTCATTATCCTTCTACAAGAAATTCTCTCTGTATATGATTTGCTAATTGATCATTGTAATTCTTATCATAGAGTGTGAAACAAGATAAGTTCTTCCTATATAATATAGTTTTGATATTAGTTCAAATCTTCCGTAGGTCTCATTGTTAGGCACAGACTTGAATTTCTAAATTTGTTATAGCTTTCTGCTGAAATCTGCCTTTCTTTGTATGCAAAATATTAAATTTAAACAAAAAAACATACAATTGTCAAACACAAAATGTATGTTATACAGTAATGCTGGTCCTCTTTAATGGTTATAAAAACCTAAAGCTTGCTCTTTTTTTAGTAATTACTGTTTGAGTTTTAATCACATTTTTCCTTCACTGGTTTCTAAATAACACCAAAAAATATAGAAATAAAAAAAGTGTAGCTGATATAATAATGAGAAAGAGCTAAGATGAGAATATTTTGATATTGATTGATATAGAGATATACCATTGGGCTCATATATCTTAAATGTTGTCAAGTATTCTGTTTTTTAATTGGTTGCAAATATATAAATAATCCTTACAGTGCCAGGTTTGAAAAACAAAGTTTCTGTTGGCAGTCTTTTTTTCAACTGTGTTCAAAAAAAGAAAACCTTTAGAACTTTTTTTACCAAATAACTAATGAAAGAAAATAGGGCATTATATAACAAATTAAACAGGATTTAATTCTGTATCTTATGAAAATATTTAGCAAAAATCGTTAATAAAATTTGTTAAATGAAGTTAAGCAAAATAATTATAAAACATAAATACAGTGGAAATTTCCTTTTTAAATGAAAATAAATAAATACCTCCTTGAGCAACTGCTTGCCACAGAGGTCTGACAGGAGCCTGTCAGTTTATACGCCATGGTAGAAGGTCTGTGAGGATGGCAGGACCTCAGCAGAAAAACAATACAAACATCCATGCCTTACTCGGGGCTCTAACCCAGGTCCCTTAGATCAGTAGCCAAGCACATTAACTACTCATGCATGGGACAGCTTTTTTAATAATAGGAAAATAAATTTTTACTTCAACAGAAAAAAAGTTACTCTTTTGTGTAATTTTTTCTTCACAATTGGTTTTATTACATAATCATATTATATATATTATCAATATAATATATATATCACAACAGTCAAGTGAGCCACCTGAAACTATTATTGACCACTATCTTACTTTGCTACAAGACAGGTAAGAATCACTCTGTCTTAGCTGATACACTTTAAGTTACTTTAAAGTGATAATAGAGTAAAAATAGATTCTTTTACTGCTATTTATCCAAGTTGATGTAAGTCTTTAGTGTTTTGTTGGATGACGCACTCAATTCACACTCCTGTTGGTATCCTCTTGTGCTCTTTAATACGCTCTCCTTATACCATTTAGATGCCAGCCCATTGCAAACAGGATACTTTTTAACTTTGTGAGAATGGCATTGTTGCTGTTGATAGTGTTGAATATCCTGCGGTACTCATTACTCTTCTTATAATACAACTCTGTAGTCCACTTCCATCATAATTTACTATTGACCAACTTAAGATATAAAAAATATCCCCAGTTAAAATACACTGCTACGCACTTTTCGTTCACAAATCATATTTTTTGTCATGCAAGGTCTGGAATTATAATTAATTTTGTGTGTTGTTGTTTTTTAATAAATTTTTATTTGCATTGCCATTGCATCTTTTACTAATTGACTGAAAGAAGCCGTATTAAAATAAAACTACTCGTCTTTTTTTGTTAAATGTTTTATTTTCAGAAAATCCCAAATTGCAGGTTAATTTGGCATATAACAGGCCATAATTCCTTTCATTAGTTATTTGGCAAAAAAGTTCCAAAGTTAACTTTATATGACTGAGCATAGGGAGAAAATAGCTTGGCCTCTGGTTGTAAATCAGTTTTTCGTGTTGTATACTGAAAGTGTTAAAACAATTAGTCTGAAAGTAGATTATCTCAATTTTTTTCAAAACCATATGTGATGGTCCACCCATTCATTTTTACTTTTCCTTAACCAGTTTTACTTTATTTACATTATATTTATCATTTTGGGGATTTATTTCATTTGGACTTATCACATTTCTTTTTTCCGATCCATAGAAGGAGTTGCACATGCGCAACTCCGACTTTTGACTGAGAGCCGCTAATGCGCACGTTTAGGACATGCCCCGTCTTGCATCATAGCTAGCATGATCATCAGATTATGCAAATGTTTTACCTGGTGTGTAACACACGTGCCAATTGTACACTGCATGTTATACTAAGTGACATTAGGTTACTATATTAGGTGTATTTATACTAAGTGACATTAGGTTACTATATTAGGTGTATTTATACTAAGTGACATTAGGTTACTATATTAGGTGTATTTATACTAAGTGACATTCGGTTACAGAGTAGAGTAAGAGTCAGTATGGAGTTAGTAGTAGAGTAGTTAGAATGTAGGAAGTTAGTAAACACAGAGTCAGAATGGAGAAATGTTAGGAGAGGTGGTGAAGGAAGAAGACATTAGTCTGTTTTTTGAATCATATTTAGAGATGGAGCTTTTTTTGTTGGTCTGGCTTTTGGAAAATTTTGGAAAAAAATCATTTTTGGAAATAAACTTTGTTATGTATATATTTGACTTTTGCTATTTTTCTCTTGAGCAATGGTAAGGGATTTTTGATTAGATTTAAACTTTAACAATTTGACAATCCTTTTTGAATTCTTACTCAATAAGTAACATAAATATACTTAACGAACTCTATTTCAACTTTAATTGGCAAGTTAATATTGCCTGGTGCCTGATAAGCTACCAAGAGTTTGAATCTATTTTGAATCAGACAAAAGGTCCAACTTGAGAAAGTTAATAATCTTTGGAGCATTACACATATATCAAAGTAGTTTATTTATAGTATATGATTTTTTTTTGTATTATCCTCTAAATCTTTTAAAGTTGTTTCTGTAAATTTAAATAATTTTTTATTAAAAATATTTTACATAATCTTTTCCTTTAGGTCAAATCAGGGATTAATGTGCTTGTATGTGGTCCTAATGGTTGCGGAAAAAGTTCACTGTTTCGAATATTAGGAGAGGTATGTTTTATTACCATAAAGTAAGATGCTTATTCTTATTTAATTAGCTGCATATTTGTTTAAAATAAATAATCAGAAATATTAGCTATTTCATAAGATTTTAGTATATATTGTTCTTGCTTCTGTTTTTATTTTGTTAATCTTTTACTATATGGTATATTTTTATATGTTGCAAACCAAATTTTCTAATGTGTTACATTGCAGTCTTAAGCAAAAGCATACTTCTGCATGTTTCTCATCTTAAATTGGAAATTGGCTTTTTTACTTCATATTCATCACCTCAGGTGCAAAATTGCTTGAGCATTTAGTATCAATTATCTATTTTATAGAGTGTGGATTTAAACTATACTTGTATCACATTCTTATTTGTTTGAAAGAGAGCTATGAACATCATGGTTTTGCCTGAAATGTTGAGAGTAGAATTTTAGACCCCATCTATCATCAGGTCTTCTGTGTCTTTAATGGGAAACGTCTTTAATAAAACCTGTGCCTTTTAAACATACATTTTGCAGTTGAGAGACTTGAACTCAACAAACCACCTTTGTTTTTTCCCTGTAAAACATTAATCGAACTATTCTCAGCTGTAAATATCAGTATTTCATAGTTGTAATACTTGCAGTGACTCTTGAAGAATTTGAAGAATTATCTAGTTTAAATTGATTCAGAACTAAAAAAAAACTTTTTTTAAATACAATAGAATATCAATCTAACAGACTATAAGAAGGAAGGGCAGCAGTCTGTTAAGCCTAAAAGTGTTAGATTGAGGTAAAATGCATATGAAATAAATAAAATTTCTACATTACTGTTTAGGGGTGGAGGTGGCTCAGTCGGTAGCGTGCCAGGCTCATAATCTGCAGTTCCTAGGTTTGAGTCCCAGCTGGATCAACGTTGAGATTTATCTCCACAAAACTCCCTACCCTCAGTCAATAGGGAACATTGATGGACCTGGAAAGGCCGCCGTCCATCGAATGGGATGTTAAGCTGTGGCCCCATGTTTGGGACAGCCATAAAGAACACATTAAAGTTCACATGCACCTTAAAGAACACATTATATGACCTTGACAGGAGGCTACCATCTGCCTCCCAACAGCTGTTCCAATGGGTCCCCTCCCCCCAACCTTCTCTGAGCCTTCGGGGTCTTATGATCTGGCCATTTAGCCCATGGTGTGCAAAAAAGTGCCGCTCAGGGATAAAGCAACTCAACCTACATTACTATTTATGTTTTGAAACTCCCTACCCTGTCCTCAGTAGGAGACACTGATGGGCTTGGAAAGGCTGCCACCCATCAGATGGGACATTAAGCTGTGGTCTGTGTGTGGGAGAGCCATATCCTGTGCATGTTAACAAACAGACTGGATGGCCTTGACAGGATGCTACCATCTGTCTCCTAACAGCTGTCCAGTGGGTCTCCAAACCTTCTCTTAGCCCTTTGGGTCATTGTTACCTGGACATTTAGTTCACTGTGCACAAAAAGTGTTACTCAGAAGTAAAACAACCCAACTATTTACCATGTACTACTGTTATATAAATACTAGCACACTGCCCACCAAATATTTAGTTAAATGGAAATGAATTTCCATTCTCTGGCAGATTTTTCAACAACTTTTTTGTTCACATTTATAGCTGAAAATTCACTTATTTATTGTTGTCAGCTACTTCCAGTAAACTGCTTGTGTAAAATTATAGAAGCTTTTTGTGAGTTACCATAACAGAATGAACCATTTACATGGCCGAGAGAGTTCACATCTACCACATTTGTAAAGCCATTTGAGTTTCTAAATCCCATCTCATTGTGGATAGGGACTTTGAATTTTTTTGCACCACCCAGGGAGAATCCATGTACCAAATTTGAGACCTTTTTAGTCAAGTATCTAGGAAACATGGGGTTCCTTAAATACTTTCAGGGTGCTGAACTCTGTTGTAATAGAGATAAAACTCTCAACAACTTACATAGTAATTAAATCATTGGCAACAATGAGGCATGTGTTGGAGAAAAGCTGATATCAGCACACATTATCTACCAGTGTTTACCCACCCATTTGGATACTTTTTATTCATTTATTTATTATTATTATTATGATAGTACTCTAATGCAATTCAATACTGTGTTAACATGTCATTTTGAAGCATTCTTCATTACATGGAATGGTGTTTCAGGAGTTCAAGTATCAATATCAAGTAAACTTCCAAGACTGGAAGAAGAAGCAAGAGATAAAGTTAATGGAATTTAATATACTGCTGTATATTAGCTGTAATTACAAATATAGCTTGTAATTACAGGTAATATTATGTATATTAAATTGTATAATTTATAGCTGTGAGTCTAATTAATTTTGAAGTTAATAGTTCTGTATTGGATGTATTTTCAACAAACTCTAATCAGAAAAAAAGAGTAGGCTTAAAAAACTATCGATTTTCAGTTGTGTTGATATGGTCTTTTAGCCACCATTATGAAGTCAGTGAAATCATCAGACCTATCAACAAATATATGTGAGCAATGAATAAGAAGTAGTGTAGCTTTTATTTCTTCAGAAATGTCAAAAGTTGCTAAGTAGTGTATCAATGCATTGAATTGCTTGCAAAGTGATCTGCATTGAGAAAATGGAGAATGTATTCAGAGTATAAAAGACTGCACCAGAAAATGTTTCCTTCAGTGGCTCATTATTTATGGAAAAACAAAGGCCTTTATGTATTTATTATCATATCCAAGGTTGGGAAATCCATTCACCCACTTAACATTGATAAGAGAATATTCTGGTGGCTTGTTACATTTAAAGCTGAGAAAATTTTCAAAGTAAAATTTTGATGGGAAATAGCATTAACATTCACTGCTGAATGCAATTTCATTAATTTCTTGTGTGTTCTTTTTTAATAAACATAAAAGCAGGAAAATATTTTTCTTGCCTCACTCCCAGAACCAGAAGCCTTTACTTTGGCTTCTGATAGAAGTTGCTCTCTGGTCAGATTTTTCCAAATTTTGCCACCCCTGATCATGTTGCAAGCTGTTGCATGGCCGAGTGGTTAGCACGCTTGGCTGCTGATCTAAGGGACCTGGGTTCGAGCCCCGGGTAAGGCATGGATGTTCATGTTGTTTTTCTGCTGAGGTCCTGCCATCCTCACAATCCTTCTACAATGGCATATAAACTGACAGGCTCCTGTCAGACTCTGTGGCAAGCAGCTGCTTGAGGGGGTATTTATTTTTATATATTATGTTGCAGGTCTTATATAAACATCTAAATCTTTCCAAGCATCAGAAGGCTAGTCCTACAATTCAAATTCAGAAATGTCTTGTTTAATGTTAAGATTTGTAGAAGAGACATCTAGTTCTTTATGAGCTAGTTGTTTAAACTTCCTATATCTTTTTAATATGTTAGATATCATTTTTGAGTTGATCCATGGATTTCTTATATTTCTCATTCTGCCCTCTGACAGCTTTTATTTATGCCATTTTGGTTATTTGTTTTCCCCTGCATCTTTTCACCTTCACTGTTTTTTCATGAAACCATAGTTAGCACTTGTTTTCTTATTAAAGATTTATTATAAATTTAATGTATTATTATTAATTTAATTAAGTAATTGAAAAATTATGTTTTTTACTAAAACATGAAATTTCCAGCACTGTATTTTGTAAGTTTTTAGCAAAAATGTAATTTTTTTAATTATTACACATATTTTGACATGCATGATAAAAAGTCCTGTAATACTAGTATTTCTTTCTTAGTAATAACAGATTTGTTTTTTGTAGCTCTGGCCTCTTTTTGGTGGTACTTTAGTGAAACCTCCCAAAACTAAGCTGTTTTATATTCCACAAGTAAGCAGTTCTTATAAATTTTCTTTCATTATTTTATTGACTTCAGTTTTTTAAATAAAATTTTATTAGAATAGCTGCATTTGTAAATTTTACAAATTATGCATTATATATTGCTGTTATGTTGGAACATTTAACATATGAAAATGCTTTATGCATTCTTTAATACATTTAGTTTTAAGTTGCTCTGCCCCCTTTTGGATGTCATTTCATAATTGAATGAACCATTTACTAAAACCACATACATGACATTATGAATGTGCCAATTGGCAACTGAGTGCATATACTGCTAAGAGAACAACAGCAGGTAGTAAAGATTGGAGCACAGAGAAAACACCAGAAGGAATGCATACACAAGATGACGAATACTTGCATTCCTTTTACTAGAGAAAATGAACTGTGTAATTTTCTCATCAAGTAAACATCTAGAGGCAACTATAGATTTTGTGCATTATGTTCATAGTGTTACATAGATCTTACAACTGTGATACTTGGTATTCAGAGTGACACCTCTCATTTGGAGCTCTTACTTTCATTCCTTTAGCATGTGCTTTTATGAATATGGGGAACTGTGAATTAAATTTTTATTTAATAGTATTACACTGTAATTAAATTTAATTTATTGAACCATGTATATTTAAAATAATATTTAAAGCATTAGCAAATTAAGGTAGTTGCAATTTCAACTAATACTCGATGTGAAAATGCATTAAATCTATGTGGAGATTTTAAGATAGCAATTTCTTTATTTAAACTATAGTATTTTGAATAAAAAGTTTAAATGTTCCCAAGTAAGATAATTTTATTAAAGTTATCAACCATTCTCTTTTAGGCTGTCATCTGAACAATTTAGAATAGGAGATAAAGATTTTAAGATTTTTGTGGAACAAAAATTTAACATTTTAATATAGATATTTGGAATTAAACTGAAAATAAAATTTCTTCAAGAAAATTGTGAGAGTGGCATTGCGAGAGTGGCAACAAATTATCCAACGAGATAGTAGAACGATTTTAATTTTCTTAATAGCAGCTCCGCTGACGTGGATATTTTTAAGAATTCCCTATGAATGAAAGCAAAAAAAAAATGTTATTTAACCAATTCTTAAGCTATAGTATTAAATTTCCATTCCTAAATTGTAATATTCAATTGAACTTCACTTTCCATTCTGCTTTTTTTTTTTTATCCTGATTCCAATTCAGTTTTAATTTCTGCATTTAAATAATTAATTGATCATGGCACTTCTGCTATTTGCCAGATATCTGTAAATTAAGTACTGATAAGGTTGTTATTAACTCATTGGATTAGCATTACATGAATATCATGGGAGTAGCATTGCATGATTATCTTGGGATGTCGAGCATTGCATAAATTGATGTGAATTTCATATCTTGTATTTCTCTTTATGAGGAGGCAGTGTTTTAGTAACGAAAGCATCACAATTTATTGCTGAAACTAACCATGTTTCTGACCATATTCTTTGTAATTCATCAGTAAGTCTTAATAGGCTCTCTATTAAAGAATTTACTAATTAATTAACTCATTAATCACCTCATATTTTTCTCCATAAAAACATTTTGTAATAAATCAAAGAGTAACATACACTGGTGTCCAAAAGTTAAACATAAAATGCAAATGGAAGATCTAAAAAAAATAATGAAATGCTATGAGATTTGGAGTGATAATGCATTATTATAGGACATAATAAGCAATGGGGCATAGAGCAAATCAATCACATGATTTCCATGGGTTGTGCAAATGAATGCAGGAGTGCCCATAGGTAAAGGACCTGTGTCAGCAAGGCAGAGAAATTAGTAGTGGAGTATGCTAATCCTCAATAGCTACATATTTCATAGCTTCTCATGCTATTTACCGAACTTATCATAAGGTCTAGTGACAGTACTTCCCACTCTCCTGCAAAACAGATTGGAGTTTGTACAAGGTTTTTGTAAAAGGTTGATGACCTCCAACGCATTTTTCCAATGCATCCCACACATGCTCTATAACAATGGTGTTCAACTTTTTTTTAGTATGGTGAGCTATTATTATAATCCTGCAATCTACTAGCATTTTTTACAAAGAAAAAGTAAATTATTGTATTTTTTTTTATCGTGTGCTTTGATTGGGAAGCACCATCTGCCTGATCAATTTTCATCATTTTAGTTTTTACTCTGTTTATCACCAAACCTACTACTTACTAGTCTCATCAACAGCCCTAATGAACAAATTCATCTCATCAACATCATTAGCCAACAGGACCAAATCATCTGCTTAATCTAAATCAGAAATTTTGAAATCTCTAGACCATTTAAGGCCAAAACCTTTCCCTTGCAAGGAATTTCACATAACATAATCAATAACCAAACTAAAGAGAAAAGGAGACAAAATGCACCCTTATCTAATTCCACTAGAAATGCTAAACCAATCACTGCAAGATGTTCAACTCTCACACACGACTCAGTGTTATTATAGAGAGCTTTCATTACACTAACTTATCAGGTATTCCATATGATCTAACAATCAACTAAAAATTATGTCGACCAATAGAATCAAAAGTCCTTTTGAAATCTATAAAGCTAGTAACCAGAGGCTTCTGAAATTAAACATTTCTCGTGAATCTGCCTAGGTGAAAATATTTGATATATATATATACCCCCTACCACTTCTGAATTCACACTGTTCATCATGCAGTTGTCCATCAACCAAATTCTTAATTCTATTAAGTATAATCATGCAAAGAACTTTACCTGGAACAGAAAATTAACTAATTTCCATATAATTATCATAAGAACTGCGATCACCTTTTTTAAAACTTGGGACAACAATAGTTCTGGTAAAATCCTTAGGAACAACACCTTTATCATAAAAAAATTCGAAATTTCAGACACAAATGTTCCCAGCTCTAAGCATTTCAGTGGTGATTTCATCTACCCCTGGGGATTTATGCAGTTTTAATTTAGAGATAGCCAATGCAACTTTGGAATGTGATATAGGGCCACAATAAAAGCCAGTAATGCATCTATCCTCATTATAATTCCTCATTTAATTCAACAATAAAAATAATAAAATAAATACCCCCTCAAGCAGCTGCTTGCCACAGAGGTCTGACAGGAGCCTGTCAGTTTATATGCCACAGTAGAAGATCTGAGAGGATGACAGGACCTCAGGAGAAAACAACACGAACATCCATGCCTTACCTGGGGCTCGAACCCAGGTCCCGTAGATCAGTAGCCAAGCGCGCTAACCACTCAGCCATGGGATGGCTAATTCAACAATAGGAGTAGAAATAATCACATTATTTAGAACATCTCTGAAATGCTCAGCCCTTCTAGCCATCACAGAATCCTCACCTTCAACCACCTTGCCATGTTTATCCCTTAATTCCTGTGTACCTGTCTGTTTCTTCCTGCATAAAACATTAATAATCTGGTACAACCCCCAGCTGTTGTGCTGTCTAACTGCTTCCTCAGCTTTGTCAGCTGAGCTATCAAGCCAAGATTCTTATTAGCTGTTAATTGATCCTTTACATGTTTATTAAGCTCGTTATAATGCCTTCTGTTAGGACCAGTAGGCTGTTGATTCATATTAATCCTCACTTCCTTCTTTCAGAAATAAATTCTAAAGTCTTATCACTCAAATAATTTTGTTTCCTCTTCCCTTTTACCTAAAAGAGTACTGTTGGTTTCAAGAGAAGTCTGTTTAAACTGATCCCATTCTTTCCCAACTTCAGCAGTAAGCAAACCACGATTGTCATAATGACTAAGTAGCCTACCATGGTATGCTTGGATAATGTAGATCTTTCAGACTTTCAGTGTTGAAGGTAATTTTCTTAACCTTAGCACAACATTTCTTAAGCTTTAGCTGCAAGACACTTTTGACCAGGTAATGGTTAGACCCAATTTCAGCTCCCCTGTATGATCTGGTATTCCTGTGCAACCCATCAGGTGAAACCCATGTATATTTATAAATGTCCTGATATAGCTGCAAACAATTAAACTTAATGGTTTACAGTTATATACAGGCCACAAAATAAGTTGCAAGTTAAAAAAATGAACAATTAAATATTACAACAGATAAAAAAAAACGAATTATGTTTAAAATCTAATGTGAAAAAATTCTGCACTGAAGACACAATCTACCAAAAAGTATGCCTTGATTGATGGATTTGAATATCCCTGCTCTATATGGTTCAGGTCTGGGGATAAGCTGGTCACTCCATCCACTGAAAATCATAACTTTTGAGGAATCCATAAATTATGAGCCCTGTGAGGAAGGGAAGAGGCATTATCATCCATCAAAATAAACTGGGATCCTATAGCATTCCTGAAAAGTCTTGTTTAGAGCTGAAGAATTTCATTCCTATACATCCAACTAGATAAGAGTGCTTCCAGCAAAAGCAAGCTGTGTGTATCCATTTGATATATTGCCACCTCAACCATCAAACCACCATGGTGATTTTTAATTTCTACCACACTATGTCACCATTATGATGGAACTACTGCACTATATATTCACCTTAAGAATGATCTTCTCCTGATGGTATAGACGGGACTTGATCTGTTCATATTCTGCACCCTTTCAGTGGTCCTTTCAGTGAGTCTGAAGCACACTTCACCTGCTTCAGGGTCTTCTCACAGTTGCATGGGTGCTGACCTGTCAGCATGTTCAAATGCTGAAGCAGCCATTCAACTGTGAGAAGACCCTGAAGCAGGTTAAGTGAAATGTACTTCAGACTCCACACCACTGAAAGGACCAAAATATTAATAGGTGAAATCCCATTTGTACCACCCGAAGAAGTTATTTTTTAAGGTGAGCATTTAGTACAGCAGTTTCATCATAATGGTGATATAGTGCAGTAGATAATTAAATTTTGTATGGTAACACCATGTGTACAATGTATACACCATAGTGATGATCTTTGATGTTAGAGAGTTGGTAGCAAGTTCCTCTCTCTCCAGATCAAAATTTTGAGAATCAGTATGTAGACTGAATCACAATTCATTGGTGAAGTGTATACATGGCCATTGTTCTGGATTCCACTCACAATGTTGTCTACATCATATTAGTTAAACTTTCCTGTGGTTGAGATTGAGAGGAATACAAACCATTGGTTGTCTGGTATAGAGCCATTTCGGGTGAAGCCTTCTGTAAACAGTTTGTCCTAAAACTCTCATCTCAATGACTAAGAAAGTTCCAGAGATGGTTGATGGCTGGCATTGCCGTGTAATGTCAGACTGTGTTAGTGCAAG
Source organism: Ryuthela nishihirai (assembly GCA_038380435.1). Taxonomy (NCBI): domain Eukaryota; kingdom Metazoa; phylum Arthropoda; class Arachnida; order Araneae; family Heptathelidae; genus Ryuthela; species Ryuthela nishihirai. Next base: position 61,974,766 of record JAWZYU010000019.1, on the reverse strand, counting down.
ATAGTAGTCATCTTGCACTGCTATCACTCTTAGGCAACCTTGAACTTGTCTATGGCTAACATCTGTATGTTGAAACCATCTCCAAAGTCTGGAAAGCACTGATTGGGGGACATTTACAATTCTAACAACATCTCTCTGGGATCAGCTGGACTCTAATATACCAATTGCTCCACCATATGTAAAAGATACTCATACACCATACTGTTATGAAATGCTCTACCAACATAAACACAATGCTTACTGAATAGGAAACAAGTTGTGCAGAATCAGAGTCAACTTTTATGTCACCCTGGATTTGCTTTTCAAGTCAGGTGAGTAAATTTTGTCTGATCAGATGAGTTTTGGGACACATATGATCTTGTGTATATTCATTTTACTGACATGCAAAATGTAATGTTAATAATTTCAGTCATTTGTGAAATAATTAGTTTGTGAAATATGCTTAACCTTTGGACACCAATGAAATAACTTTTAAGCAAGCTCACAGTAGGAGAATTCAATAAAATTATCAAAAAAATTGCATTTTGATCTTTGAACAAAGAGATTGCATTTTGTATATTCAACAGTCTAATAGTATACTCTAACAAGTCTGACTATCAGCTTAATTATAGTCAAATCATTATTCCCCCAGAAGTGTAAAACAACTTATTGTATTTTCTCCATTCTATCAATAAGGCTTGACATATATTGATATCCAGCACTTGAGATCTGTTAATTAAAACCTTATGTAATATTTGCATTTTTGCTTTGGCATTAGTGACACTTTATATTCAAAAAGTCTTGATGTCCTTGTTCTAATCCATATGATCTATATATAAAGAAAAAGTATTTAAAAATTGTTTTGATAATTTTTCAATCGTTTTGACATAATTTTTCCTTTTATGGAAACCTAGATTATATTATTAAATAAATAAATATATAATATATATATATTTATTATTATATTATATATAAATATATACAATAATTTCAGCATAAATATTTTTATTTCTGTTGCTAATTATTCTTTTTTGTTATTTTTAGAGGCCTTATATGACTTTAGGTACTTTCAGAGATCAAGTCATATATCCTGATAGTTATGATGACATGCAAAATAAAGGTGTATCAGATTATGACCTGGAATGCTTCCTGGAATTAGTAAGCATTTACTGCATTTATTGTGCCATAAAAAATGTAATATTACAATTAAAACATCTTTCCTTTCTTAACCCTTCCAGGGTCAACCTGAAAAACTGGTTTACATCCAGTGGCCAAGCTATTTTTGCACTAATCTCACCCAAAAATTTATTTTTTTAACTTTTTCCCCCAAATAACAAATGAAAAGAATTATGACACATTATATGCCAAATTAATCAGCATTTAATTCTGGATTTTCTGAAAATAAAATATTTAATGAAAAAGACTACTGGTTTTATTTTAATAGGGCTTTTTTTTTAGTAATGTAATAAAAATTTGCTTAAAAAAAACTAATAGACAGAATATAATACCTATGAATAGAAAGGCTATTTCTGAATAACAAAAAAATTTATTTTTACTTAAAACAAGAAAATTACTCTTGTTTTGCAATGTTTTTCTTGATACCATACTTTGAGAAAAGCCCAGGTTTTTTGCCAACTGTGCTGAGCCATAAAATAAACTGAAGAAATGCCTTCATGAGGCACAGAAAATTGTGTACTGTAGATATAAAGTTCATAACATGAATTAGAGGAGATATTGATCAGTGGCTAGTAGCTCAACATTCAGAGCACCTGCTATGTTATCAGTAGGTTGTGAGTTCATATCCCACCTAGCTCAAGACAATTTTTCCTCTAAAACTGATATCAATGTTAAACTAAGAATGAAATTTTTCCTGAGTCATATAAACAAGCCAACTTTAGAATTAAAAAAATAACCAATCAGCTGAAATAATCTATGTTATATGCCAAATTAAACAGAATTTAATTTTAAATTTTGTGAAAATAAAATATTTATAAACATATTAATTTTAATGAGATCTTTATACAGTGATATAGTGAAAAAAAGGGATTGAAATGTACAATTAAGGTACAATTAGCAATTATTCCTCATTGCTCAATGACGAATTTTAATTTATGCTTAAAGCCTTAATTCAATGACGAATTTTAATTTATGCTTAAATCTATTAAGTTGAAATTTAGTTCTTTTATATATCCTTAAATGCCTTTAACTGGGGACTTAAATTCCTTTTATTTAACTGGGTTTAAAACTCTTTGCACTTGGATACTTACCATCAGCCATTGAACATCAATACTGACCATCAGTCTGCAAAATGCCAAATATCCTGAAAATATGAAGGACTGTGTTTCTCCACTTATTGATGCTACCAGTAGGTTCTTAGTGTTGAGTGTATCAGCCTGAAACAACATCAAATGGTGAAGAAGTTGTCACATTATGCAAACATCTGGCATGACAAGGATATGCTCAATGCATCCATGTTCAACTACAGAAGCTTCTTTCATAGTATGCCATGATAAATTATTCTCAATATCAACAAGATTCTTATGTTCAATAAAGCATATCCAAAATAGCAGCACATAGAACTTAGTGAAAGTAACATTGTGCTATAATATATGATAAGCTAAAACTACTCCATGTTGTATACTGCAACATTTTGAGTTAGAAAAGCTTAGCCTGTGTTTAAGCTTAAGGGCATTTAAATTTGTTTTAACAGTGAAATTGTGATTAAACTATTTTAATCATAAGATCTTACTTTTATTTCATGATGTTATAAAGGTTAGAGAAAAAAAACACTTCTTGAACATGTAAGAGGATGACACAAACTATTTAGAATCTAATTAGTGGTCAGTAGTGACTTAACTTTTAAGTCTTAGTAGAGCATATTGTATGAGAAGGTCTGTAAAAGCTAGGAGTAGCTTTTATGAATCTCCTCTGTTCTACATGTCCAAATGAAAAAAAAAACTAAAATATTTACTAGTCAAACAACATAGTGAAATATTAAAAGAGCAATCAGTAAGTTTTGCAGGATTTGAGTAAAAACTAGATTCCCCAAACTTATTACAGAAAATACAACAATCATCAACAATCATTGGTTCTTGTATGCTGGTAAGTAAGTAGCCTGTAATAATAGAGTCCATGTGGAATGCCTGCACGCACGTGCACACACACATTTTCAACAGTTTTGTTAGAAGTATGGAGGTATATCCAGCAATCATGCTTAATAGTAGGTATATGGCATAGTGTTCAGTGTGTTTTGTTTACTCTTGATATTACATTTAGTTCTTACACATAATCACTGTAGTTATATCTAAGTCTAAAGCAATAAACCCTTCAAATTACTCTCAACCTGAAATCTCATAAGATAGGAGACATTAAATATTGAATAAACTCGACTTTCTTGGTATATACAATCACCACTTTGTAAGTCGATTTAATTTTAGAGGAAAAAATTGTCTTGAGCCGGGTGGGATACGAACCCATGACCTCCTGATAACATGTCATTTTCGACCTACAGTACATATTCCATTATGTCACATGTAGGCACTGTTCAGGCAATCTAGCCACAAGCGGCAGATAAATGCCATATAGATGGAAAGTATATATTACAAGTATACAGTTGATTAAAGAGGCGGGGGTGGCTCAGTCGGTAGCGCGCCAGGCTCGTAATCTGTAGTTCCCAGGTTCGAGTCCCAGCTGGGTCAGTGTTGAGATTTATCTCCGCAAAAATTCCCTGCCCTGCCCACAGTCAGTAGGGGACACCGATGGGCTTGGAAAGGCCGCCATCCGTTGGGTGCGACGTTAAGCCGTGGCCCCGTGTGCGGGAGAGCCATACCCTGTGCACGTTAAAGAACACGCTGGATGGCCTTGACGGGAGGCTACCATCTGTCTCCCAACAGCTATTCCATTGGGTCCCCTCCCCCAACCTTCTCTGAGCCTTCGGGGTCCATGTGACCTGGCCATTTAGCCCATGGTGTTCAAAAAAGTGCCACTCAGAGGTAAAACAACCCAACCCAGTTGATTAAATATTGAATAAACTCGACTTTCTTGGTATATACTAAATAATCACCACTTTGTAAGTCGATTTAATTTTAGAGGAAAAAATTGTCTTGAGCCGAGTGGGATACGAACCCATGACCTCCTGATAACATGTCATTTTCGACCTACAGTACATATTCCATTATGTCACATGTAGGCACTGTTCAGGTAATCTAGCCACAAGCGGCAGATAAATGCCATATAGATGGAAAGTATATATTACAAGTATACAGTTGATTAAATATTGAATAAACTTTACTTTTTTGGTATTCACTAAGTAATTACAACTTTTGAGTCGATTCAAATTTTTAGAGGAAAAATTGTCTTGAGCCGGATGGGATACAAACCCATGACTTCTGATAACATGTCAGGTTCCTTTCAATTAATATAATTTTACAATTTTTATTCTTCGGGTTTTCGAAAACGAAGCCTTAATTATATAGTGCGATCTTTTTTTTCACCATTTCACATTGAAAAAGCTTATTAAAATCAATATACTTGTAAATTTATTTATATTATTTATTTTCATAAAATTCGTAATTAAATTCTGTTTAATTTGGTATATAACATGACCTCTTTCCATTGATTGTTTATTTTTTTTAATTCTAAAGTTGACTTGTTTATCTGACTCAGCACAACTGGCTAAAAAGTCTGGAATTTTCTCAAAGTATTGTACCAAGAAAAAAATTACAAAACGAGAGAAATATTTACAATTTAAAAATTTTTTTCGTTATTTATCTGTTATTCATTCATTCTGCATTCAATCTGTTATTCTGAAATAGCCTTTCTATTCATGTGCATTATACACATTTCAGTCTATTAGTTTTTTTTTTAAATAAATTTTTATTTGTGTTGCCAGATGCATTTTTTACTACATAACTCTAAAAAAGTCCTGTTAAAATAGAACCTGCCTTTTTTGTTAAATATTTTATTTTCAGAAAATCCAGAATTAAATGCTGATTAATTTGGCATATAACATGCCATAATTCCTTTGGTAAAAAAGTTCCAAAATTAACTTTTTTATGGCTGAGCATAGGGAGAAAATAGCTTGGCCTCTGGTTGGAAACCAGTTTTTCAGGCTGAACACTGCAAGGGTTAAAGGAAGAGTATTTTCTTTAATATATGTTAATATATAAAGTGTTAAATATTTTTCACGGGCAAATATTAAAAATATTCTTTTGTTATTAATGTAGAGTTACTACACAGTAATCTTTTAGAGCATCATGCATTTCAATCTGTAATTAAGTTATTTCTACTTTTGTCTAACTGTAAAATATCAAGTTTACTATTTATTAAAATACTATAAATAAATTTGCTCAAGATTGTATATCTGTCTCTAATATAATATGAAATATGCAGTTAAAACAATGCATAGCTTTAATTTGAAAATAATTTTTATAAACAGGTACAGTTAACCTACCTGCTGGAAAGAGAGGGAGGTTGGAATTCTATACAGGTATATAAGGTTTAAATATATTTTATATGCAATTATTTTAGATATTTTTAATATTAATATATATTTTTCACAAATGGGAATTTATACAAGTACATTTATAAAACACATTTAATGAGGTCCACTTATCATCAAATATTGCTATAATAATCATCCTTTTCCATACATCCTATATAAAAAAGGTAAAACAAAAAAATGCAACAATCTATTTTCGAATTTTAACAGTCAAGAATATCAACAGTAATATTCCTTCTAAACCCTTTTACATCCTCATAGTATGAGGCACAAATAATTGGAGCATATGCAGCAATTCTGTTTCTTCTAATCTCTCTGGAACAATCTTAAATTAGTGGAATGCTGCAGAACAAAATCTGCATAAGAATGTTAATATTCTCATTAATCCTACATTTAATAAAATGAAAGATCCTTTCTAAAAGTACCAATAAAAAAACAAAGGAATTCATTAGGGAAACTAAAGCAGTTTATATTTACATGTATGTTATCTGTGATTAATGATGCATTTCTATCTATTCTCTGTAATCTGACTTTCATTATCAGTAATCAAGTAACACTGGAAAGAAAACCTGCAGAAACAAGTTGGGCTATTTTACCTCTGGGCTTTACTTTTTCATACACAAGGGTCTAAATGGCCAATTCATAAGGACTCTGAGGGCTCAAAAAAAGTTGGGTGGAGAGGACCCATTGGAAGCTGTTAGGAGACATATGTAGCTTCCTGTCAACGCCATCCAGTGTATTCTTTAATGTGCACAGGTTATTGCTCTCCCACACAATGGTTCCCCGCCCTGTCCACGGTCAGTAGGGGACACCGATGGGCTTGGAAAGGCCGCCGTCCGTCGGATGGGACGTTAAGCCGTTTCCCCGTGTGCGGGAGAGCCATACCCTGTGCACGTTAAAGAACACGCTGGATGGCCTTGACGGGAGACTACCATCTGTCTCCCAACAGCTGTTCCAGTGGGTCCCCTCCCCCAACCTTCTCTGAGCCTTCGGGGTCCATGTGACCTGGCCATTTAGCCCATGGTGTGCAAAAAAGTGCCGCTCAGAGGTAAAACAACCCAACCCAACCCACACAATGGGGTCACAGTTTTGTGTTTCATATGACAGACAGCAACCTTTCCAAGCCCATATGTGTTCCTTACTGACCTAGGGTAAGGTGGCGGCTTAGCAGAGATAAATCTCAATGCTGACACAGGTGGAACTCAAACCTGAGAACTGCAGAATATGAGCCTGGTTCGTTACCGACTGAATCAACCCCCACCTCTGCAGGACCAACATCCTACATTTATTCCTTGTGGGCTTATATTTATTAAAGTATTTACATCTACTCTCTCTAATCTGATATTTCAATGCATCAAATTATTTGAAAATCCTCTGAATTAAACTATTGAAAATGAAAGTTATGCACAACATGTAACATTTATTTTTATTTTCTTTCAACTGAATTTGATTAAAATGAATTTTATTCTGCAGCCTATTTTTTTAATGGAAAAAAAAGTGATATCAAAAGATAGCACTAGATGAAATCAGACTAGAACTCATAATTGCAAAGGGCAGGATTCTGCAACTTTTTTTGAGAACAGAACATCGAGTTGCAGAAAGAATGACTTGCCAAGCACCAAATATTTTTTATGACCTTTCAAGTAAAAATATTTGTAGTGTGGCATTAATTATTTTATTTTGTTTTTTGCTGATTATTCCAGTAGTTTTAGAACTGTGGACCATTGATGTTGTATTAATAAATTATATATAATAACTGTTGTTTTTGTTTGAATATTGGTCGCAAAAAATTCTCTAGTGTTTGAACACCAAATGTAGCATTTTTGGTAACAGCAAAAGAAGGTTTCAGCTATGATCATTCTTTGAGCAGTAAAAAATAAATTTATCAGTGCAAACTTTTACCAACTTCCCAAAAAATTCAGTGCTCGTTAATGATGAGTTATGACTAGGGTAATTCATTAATCCAATAATTCAATAAAATGTATTGTTTTATAATTCCAATCCTTCTGAACTAAACAATTGGAAATCAAATGGAACCTTAGAGAAAACTGGCAGATCTGACATTTATATCTTTTCTCTGTAACCAGATTGCAATAAAACAAATTTTTCAGAATTTTGATTCTAAAGCACAGATAATTTTGATTCTAAAGCACAGAAAGAACTTTGATTTCCTAAGCACAGATATAAATGAAAAGCTGGCTACCAATTTAGAGTTAATAATTATAAATTTTTGTTGTATTGGTTTCTTGTAGTCTGTTCACTTGCTTTCTGGTTTTTTCTCAAGACTTTCTTTTTATTGAAAGTTGGATTAATAAGACTACTAATAGATGTATATTGTTTGATTTCCTGTTTGCATTATTTTGATTTCTGAGTGTTTCATTAAGTAGAAACAGATTTTGGAAAAAAAAAGTCAATTGTACTGAGCTGTTGGATTAGAAAGAACAGATGCAAATGCTTTATCAAATTCAAATGCAAAAGAGACCAGTTAGCTCTGTTTTGTGTAGTGCTTTCCTTTGGCTCTGCTGGTCCAGTCTTTTGATTTCTGATTCTTTCATCCAGAAAAAAAACAGGCTTATGAATATGTACTCCATTTTCATCAATGTCAGATTAAAGAGAATGGAAATAAATTTTTCTGGTAGTTCCTTCTTCGTTTAGCTTCCTATTGCTTCACTTATAGAAAACAGATTTAAAAGAAAAATATCCATTGTACTGAAATGTCAAATTAGAGAGACTGCATTTAAATTCTTTATTCATAATAAATATTCTATGGAAAAAATTTCATCAACATACAGGACTTAAACCTGCATCTCGCCATTATTTCCATCTTGCTCAGCACAATATAAAAAGAAATAGTTGCCACCTAAGATCATAGATGGTGCCAATGGTAGGCACCAAACTCATCAGTGAAGAGTTTAAAGTCTTAAAATTAGTAGAAAAAGGATGAGCTTGCATTAGTTCAATCGGTAAGAATGCTCTGACATGTTTCTGGAGAGATGTGGGTTCAAGTCCTGTATGTCGGTGAAATTTTTTCCACAAAATGTTTATTGATATATTGATGTTAAAATGTCAAACGTAATGCTGTGATTGTCATCTGTGTTTATTCATAACAGATGTAGAGAAAATAATTCAATAAATAGTTTTGTGGAAAAGGTGAGTTTTGCCAATGAGGAGGGGGAGGGGGCTTGAACCCATGTCTCTCCAGATTCATGTCAAAGTGTTCTAACCACTTAACTACCACTGGCTTTTACATTAATGACTTATAAATCTACCTTAAGTTGTTGGCTGTGGCACCATCTTTGATCGGGGAAGGCAACTTCTTTTTTCAATATTGGTCTGAATAGGAAATAAGAAAGTCACTCACACTTCAAGTGTCATTAATGAAATAACCAGGCAGTAGTATATTTACTATTTATTCATCTTTTCGACACCTTTTTGATCATCTTTTCTCAGGAATTACAAAGAGGAAGTTGTGCTTTGATCAACTTCACATAGGCCATGATGTTTTTTTCACATGTTCTTTAAGCAGAAGGCCAACCCATGTTTGAATTTTGTGATACCATTTTAACCACTCATCAAATTTAAGTGATTATATTGCTTTTAATTGTGAACGTCAATTTTTAATTCTCATTGTTTGCCATCTGAGCCACTTACACTTGGACACCTTTTATCTGATCATTTCTTTTTACCAGCTGTTTATGTACTTTTACATTTTATTGCATATTTAATCTTTTACCTTCTTTTATATCTTCAGTTCAATATATTTTTTGTTCACTCATGCATGCTAGACACCCATTTTGTCTTTTATATGATTTAATTTTTTATCTTCAACTTCTTATTGTTATTGTTAATCTGGGTTCCATATTTGGGTATTTATGTACACCTATGTGTCATTTATACCTTTCTTGCCTTTTTCTATTTTTGCATTTTGCTTCATTGTCTTTTTGTCTCTTGACTTTAAAATTTTATTCAGTTGTGATTTTTATTCTTTTTCTTTCTTTTTTGTCTTTTTTGGCATAATGTAGCCATAGGTGCTCACGATTCATAAAATCCAAAATTGCAATCCCCACCAGGCCATTCCATTTGGGACTGCACTTTTTGTCCAAAATGGGAAATGTTCTATACTAATTGCCCAACAGCCATTCATCCTTTTGATTTGAATGATCATGGTTACCTAAAAGACATGATGTCTCAATGACATTGTCTATTAAATTTCCACCTTAGCTCACTCTTTCATATTCCTGGAATTTTTCTCTTTTAGGACAGGGATGACCTTTTATATTTGGCTGTGTGTATCAGCAACTCTTTGCCAGCCATATTACTGCACATCTGGATTCCTTGTATGCATTTACAGATGGTTTGAAGTCTGGCACTTCATTGTGGTCATGCTTCTGTCTGGCTTTCTGCTGCCTCTCCACATACTTAGATATTTGGCAGCATTTTTCTATTGAGCTTCCAGGTACAGTGGCAAAGAACTTGATTAGAACTGATAAATAAACTTTTCCACATCAATCAATATATATATATCTTTCATAAGCATCATTAGAGAGCTAGACAGAATATTTTCCACATCAAGCCTGTTATCAAACTATGACAGTTGTCTTTTCACAGGAATCGCAAAGAGGAGTTGCACTTGTCCTCCTCTGTGTACTATGGATTTTTAATGAATTCTTTGGGTGGATGGCTAACCTGTGTGTGAGTTTTTTGTTATACCATTTTAACCATGAAACATATTTTAATTGAATATCCTTCTTTTAACCTTGAATATGGTATTTTTATTAGATTTCATGATTTTTACATCAGCCCCTTACATGCAGATATCTTTGATCACTTCTTTTTATTGCCTGTTTCTCAATTTTTACACTATATTGCTTATTTTAATTGATTAAACTTTAACCTTTAGAATTTTAGACTTGTTGATTATTTTTTACATTGGTCCTCTACACCCATTGTTGTGTACTTTTCTATGTATGTTTCGATTCTTATGCATTGCATTTATTGACTCTTATTTTCCATGGGTTTTCTACTCCCATGATTTGTCCTTTAATTTTTGTTGTTTTTTCACATGGGTACTTTATGCCCATTGTTATTTTCTTTTATATTTTTGATTTGTGTTGGCTTTTTACTTTTAAACTTCTTTGGTTGGGGGCTTTTGATTTTTAATAGCTTATAAGTAATACCAATATAACTTTAGTTGTTCTTGCACCACAAAAGTCCAAACATATAACAACCATTGTTCATTATGTCTAGTGTTGAATTTTCCATTATACAGATATGTAAAGGTATAATTTCATAACTAAAAAAAGGTATCATTCAACTTTGAACCTGTTTTGTTTAACTATGGTTGTATCTAAAATTATCTGTAAGCATATAGCATATTTTTGGCCAAGGAATCACATTGTGGGGAGTTTCTGCAGTATTTAGAAGATACCTTATATTATGATCCTGTCATATTTGTTCATATTCTACTTAAGTTTCTAATGAATTCTGTTTTGAATAGTAACTATGCCACAGGGAGTAGGCATACTGGGAATACAAAAAACGTTATTAATCACTTGGCCTTTTGAGTGATGGAGGAAAAGAATACACATTTGGTTTACCTTCATTCATTCACAGTGGCTTTGCTGTTGAAAAATATGCAAGTAGTTGCTAAGTGACTGTTTAAGTAAGTCTAAACAGTGGAAAATAAATTGACTTTTGGCCATTTAGAAAGTAAACAATGATTCTTCACAAAACCATCTCTCCTACAAGAATACAAGGGATGAGCAGATGAGTAAAATGAGAAAAACCATCTGTTGGATGCATTTGGCAGTTATTTTTCAAAATGACAGCAAAAACTCAACTCCAATATTAGTCATTTATTTTTTAATTAGGTCAGTATTTAGGGCTTATGTATCAAATTTAATGGGAATTACTTCATCCAAACATCCTAATTTGAATTAACTATGAGTTGACATTGATATTCACTTATAATTCTAGACTTTAAAAGCCCACTAAGATCACTATATTTTTCAAACATTTTATTCACTGTCTTGATTTTTCAGTTACAGCTCTGATTTGAATTGAATACTTGGTTTCTAATGTATAGTCTTTAATGTATTTGTTATTTTGTTCAGCAATCAAACAATGTTTGAAAATCAATAATAAGTGCATTTTTAATTTAGGATTGGATGGATCTATTAAGTGGTGGGGAAAAGCAAAGAATTGCTGTAAGTAAAATAATTTAATAAGTGTTTAAATGTAAATTTGTTTAAATGGTTGCTTTTTTATCAATGCTGAATTTCTGTAAACCTTACCTTAGTAATAGTTATCAGATACATTTCAACATCTTCTAGATGTCTTCCTTTCTAATGTGTTGAATACAGTGGACTTGCCTGTTACAGTCTTTTCAAAAAATTGCATTGTAACTTGTATAATGTTTGGTATGTTTGATGTAATGGAGTTGTAAGATGGAAAATCAGTTTCGTCATTGTCATATTTACACATAATGGCAGTAGTGGACTGCATTAAAGTGCTAAGGAGGTGAATAGGGTCACCCTTAAAATGAAAAAATGAATAAACTCTGTTATTAACATATTCAACAAACTAAATTAAACATGACAAGCATTACTTTTATGCAGAAATTTAAATGATTACAACTCATATGAAAATCATTAAAATTTATTGTGAAACATGTTAAATTTCATATTCAGAAAATTGTAAAATATTTTTGAGTTAAATTTAGGAATATTTAGTGTATAATTTTAATATCATGATTATGCTGTAATTAAAAACACTATAGTAACTGAATGCATCAGTATGCCTGTAACCCTTCCAGTGTCCAGCTTGAAAAACTGATTTTACATCCATAGGCCTAGCTGTTTTCCTCCTAGGCTCACCCGAAAAAATTTAACTTTAGAACTTTTTTTGTCAATAATGAATGAAAGGAATTATGGCATGTTATAGGCCAAATTAATCAGCATTCAATTCTTGATTTTCTGAAAATGCAATATTTAACAAAAAAAATGACTAGTTTTATTTAATAGGGACTTTTTAGAGTCATGTAGTAAAATAAATGCTTCTGGCAATGAAAATAAAAATTTATCTTAAAAAAAAAACTCTTAGAAATAATATGCACATGAATAGAAAGCCTGTTTATTTCTGAATAACAAAAAAGTAAATGCTTACTTGAAGCAAGAAAATTACTCCATTTCGTAAATTAATTAATAAATTTTAAATAAATTTAGAATTTTTTTTAATAACCAAATAATGGAAATAAGTCATGTTACATACCAAATTAAACAGAATTTAATTCCAAATCTTATGAAAATAAAAATTTTGAACAAATTTACAAGCATATTAATTTTAATCACAGTGATAAAATAAAAAAAAATAGATTGGACTATGCAATTAAGGCTTAATTTTGGAAAACCTGATTAATTAAAATAATAAAATTATATATTCATCAAAAATAAATTTCTATCTGAATAATATAATATTTACATGGAACATGATTTTTATTTCTTTTAATAATTTTTTTTAAGTGTATAAAGCAAGTATTTTAAAATATGTAGGGCTTATGTGTATATTTAATAATTTTCTTTTTTAAGTGTATGTAGTAAGTATTTTAAAACATCGGTCAGCATTATACAAGGTTACTTGGATTGCTCACATTAATGCGATTTTTCTGTCTGGTTTATGAAATGGAGGAAGTTTCTTGGCTGCTTTTTTTTTTACCAAACATTATGAATATTTTCTTTGGTTGTTAAATTTGATCTTTGCTAAGTCCAAAAAGTCAGTCCACCAAAGCAAAAAAATATTGTTTGTATCATCAGAGTGGCAAAGACCCTTATGCTTAGATATCTCTTATTCGATGACTCCTTTTTAGGATCTGTGTTTGCCTTTTTAGGTTTTGTAGGATATTTTAATATTATTTAATGCTTTTATTATATCAATCCAATTGTTGTTTGGATCCATATTAAATTTGATCTTCGCTAAGTGCTTGAAAAGTCAGTCCACCAAATCAAAAAAATATTGTCTATCGTCGGAGTGATCCAAACAAGATATCCAAACATAGGGGCAAAGACCCCTATGTTTGGATATCTCTATGTTTTACAGGATATTTTAATATTATTTAATGCTTTTATTGTGTGGATCCAATTGTTGTTTGGATCCATATAATATCTAAACAACAATTGTTTTTAATTTTACTTTTGTTATACTGTTTACATCTTTTGTGTTTTCTTGTTTCATCATTGTAGTTTAACTTTGGTGTGGGTTGCATGACTTATGTTTCTTACTTTTGTTCTTTACACTTTATTTTGTGCATTATAGCCTAAGTTGCTGATACACCATAAAACCCCAACCAACTTTTGACATTAATTAACACAGTTAATTTTTCACCCCTTTTTCTTCATGTAGAGCTTTTTATGTGTCATTTATTCTTTTCGAGCATTTTTTTAACTGTGGTTGAGAGTGTCCATGTCTTTTATCTCTTTATTTCTTACTGGGTATTTTATTTGGTACATTACAGCCCTAGTTACTCTTGCACCATAAATCCCCAAACAACCAAATCTAGCAGTATAAAATACCATGTTTTCAATTTGTTTGCCAGCCCTGAGTGAATAGACCCACATAATACCTTATATCAGCTGGTATATAATCTACTCAGAGATACCTACACCCTTGGTTCATAGAATATCGCTGACCCTGAATTGAAGCAATGTGTCTTAGGCAGGTCAGTTTCGTTTTTGATTTTGGTTCTTAAAAAGGTCAACTTGTAAAGTGGTTTCTTTTTTTCCTTCCAGCACTACTAGCTTATCCTTTTCACTACCATGCCTCTTTATATACATTGAAGAGCTGAAACATTATGACCAGCACATCTTTATGCAAATCAAAGCAAATGCAGGTCGACGGTGTGTGTAAAGATCATGAAACGATATAAATAACACCTGATACTGAGTTCTGTTAATCAGTGTTATTCTTGTTCTTCAGATGGGAAAAGCAGTGGACTTGAGTTTGACAAAGGCCAAATTCTAATGGCCAGACAACTGAGTCAGAGCATTTCTGAGATGGCAAGCTTGTAGGGTGCTCATGGTCAGCTGTGATTAGTATCTTCGAAAAGTGGTCCGAGGAGGGAAAAACCATGAACCGCCCGGCAAGGTGTGGGCCAACCATGGCTCTTCAATGCTAGAGGTGAGCAAAGGCTATCCCATATGGTACAAGCCAAAAGAAGGGATACTGTAGTGCAACTCACTCATAATTTGAACGCTGGTGATGGGAATAATGTGTCACAACACGTACATCGAACCCTGCTGAAAATGGGGTTGCATAGCTGAAGACTGCTCTGAGTGCCCATGCTAACCTTGGTTCACCATTGAAAGTGCCTACAATGGGCATATGAGCATCAAAACTGGACCTTGAATGATTGGAAGAAGGTTGTCTGGTCCAATGAATCTCATTTCCTGTTGCACCCATGTGGATGGCCAGATACATGTGCATCATTTAACTGGGGAAGTGTTGGCACCAGGATGCGCCATAGGACAAAAACAAGCCAGTGGAGGAAGTGTAATGCTTTGGGCAATGTTCTGCTGAGAAACCGTGGGTCCAGTCATTCATATGTAGGAAACTATGACATCTACCACCTACCTAAACATCATTGCAGACCAGGTACATCCTTTCATGGCAGAGGATATACCCCTCTAGTAGTGCTGCCTTTCAGCAGGATAATGCACCATGCCACACTGCCCAGACTGTTCGAAGAGAATGGTTCATGGAACATGAGGAGGACTTCCAGATATTGCCGTAGCCTCCAAATTTCCCAGACATCAATCCAATCAAGTATCTGTGGTTTGTGTTGGAACAGCATATCTTATCTGCAGTGGCTCAACCACGTAACTTACAAGAGTTAAAGGATCTGCTGGTAACATATTAGTACTAAATACCACAAGACACCTTTAGAAATCTTGTAACATCCATGCCTCACTGGGTCAGAGTGTTTTGGTAGCACATGGAGAACCAATATCATATTAGGCAGATGGTCATAATGTTTTGGTTCTTCGGCATATATACAAATTGGAATTAACTTAGTTTTGAATAAAAGTCATTTGTTTAATGCACTTTTCTATTCGTATTGTATTTGAACAAAGTGGGTTTAAATGTAACTGGATATGGACACTTTGAGTCTTCCAGAGAACTTTTATCATAACAATAGCAGAAGGTGATTCATTGCGGATTTCTTTCCTACTATTCATTCTACGGCATTACCCCATGGATTATATATATAATAATGATCTATGTTTCTTCTCTTTTCAGGATTCTTGTTTTGTAAAATATGAATGTAGACTGTCATCCTCTTTGTTTTATGGAAAGTCTGATGTAAATTAGTTTTTCATTATCAATATATATAACACATACCATTAGACTAAAAGTGAACATTGTACCAATAAATAATAAAATATTTAATTTTTGTAATAAATGATAAAAACAGGTATTTTTCAATCAAACAATTTCATTAATAAAAAAAGGTCACTTTTGCCATTTTAATTTATGAAAATCCACTGTTTAAAGATTTTAAAGAAATGTCAGCAACGGTTTAATATAAATATTTTACTTGAATTTTCATATTATGAAAATTTACTTTTTGTTATCTGTATTTAATAACATTGTTGCATTCCATAACCATTACATAAAATTTTCTTTTATGTTTTTAATGTACATTGATTCAATCATCGATAAAAAAAGGTATATAAAAACAGTAAATTATAGCAAAATACAATAAAAGCTTTAAACCTTTTCCAGATGGCAAGGCTTTTTTACCACAAACCACAGTTTGCCATTTTAGATGAATGCACTAGTGCTGTAAGTGTTGATGTCGAGGGATCCATGTACCAATACTGCAGTGAGGTGAGAAATGCACAACAGAAATATTATTTGAATTTATATAAAGTTGAAAGTGTTTCTACACTGAGTGGCATATATATATATCTTGATGGTCCACCCATTCACACTACTTTTCCTTAACCAGTTTTGCTTTGTGCACGGGTAGGACACGCAGTTTGTGCACCGCTAATGTGTAGTAGGACACTAATCCTCTTGCATTATAGCTAGCATGATCATCAGATTATGCAAATGTTTTCCCCGCATGCAACAGACACATGCCAGATTTGTACGCCGCATGTATAGTAGTGACATTAGGTCACAGAGTTAGAAGAGTAGTCAAGAGTTAGTAGAGATGTAGGATTCAGAAGTATTGTGAGTAGTATGTGTTGTTTAGATAGATGTGAGTTGTTAGTACTCCAACTTTTGTATTGAATTTGGTGAGTCACCTACATTGATTTGATTTTTTTGGAAATAAACTGTTTGATTTAGAAACTTTTGAATCTTTGCTGTTTTTCTCTTGCACAATGTAAATTGATTTTTTGATTAGATTTAAACTTTAATTAACCTTGACAATCCTTTTTGAATTCTTACTCGATAAGTAACGCTTGACAAATGCCTAACAAACCCTATTTCAACTTTATTTGGCAAGTTAAAATTGCATGGCGCCCAACAAAGCTATCTGGAATTTTGAATAAATTTGGATCAGACAAAAGGTCCAACTTGAAAAGTTAATAATCTTTGGAGCATTACAGAGAAGTAAAGAAAGTGACGCCCAAACAGGGACTATATATGTATGTGTGTATATAAAGTGTATATTATTTAACATGATTGTCAAAGATAACAATTTAGAAATTGTAAAATGTTTATGGATATGAATGATGAGAATGAAAGAGAATTTATAGTATAGTGATTAAATATTTTGAGGTGTATTTTGAAGTGAATATTTTATATGCAAAGTGTATTTTCATGTAAAAAGTGAATGGAATTGTATTGAATGAAATGTTAGCATCATATATTATAAATTATTGATACAGTTTTTCTTTACTCTTAGATACGATGTATGTATGTGTGTTTAAATCTGTTCAGTGTCATCAGTGATATTGATGCATCAATGATGCATAATTGTCGGGATGACATTGGTGGCATTTGTTTGCATATATGTGAGCTGACCATGATGTCTTGGAAGTTTTTTTTTGTGCCCTTTTAGAGCTGTCCCTAATGACAAAGACTAGTCTGGTGACCGAGACAGTCACCAGCATAACTCCTTTGGGAGGGGGACGTAAAGCTCAATGAGGGGAGGTAACTAATGCATTTTTTAATTTCAGCTATCTCGTGATTATTGTGTCTAGGTGAAGATTTAGCGGATGATTACACTCCAGCTTATTTGTAAAATTTGGAATTCCTTAGATTCACGTGTTTTATTTAGTTAGGAGGATTTAACAGTGTTCCAATACCTGTTTTTTTATGTATGGTAGGAGAAGATTTAGCTTTCACATATTTTGATTATGGTTGTTATTATGGTGTTTAGTTGATATCACATTATCTTTTGCTACTTCAATATTTACTTTTTAACTCTTATGCAAGCATAAAACATGCCCAGTTCCTTCACAGTTCAAGTTTTCCACAGTGATTGATGGTGCCGTTTAGAATTGTAGACCACGGGTAATGGAGATGGTGTCGATTTTTTGTCTGTGCAACTTGGAGTCACTGATGTCAGATGTCTGTAGATGCTATCATTGGCTCTGATAGCCTGTTGTAATCAGTCTTCTTTTTTAGGCTTAATGTTTTACCATTATAGATCACATTTCCGTTTTTGGCTGCACATACTCTGTAGAATCAGGTTACCAGTCCTGTTTCCTATGCTTTGATATGACCATTCCTATGTTGCACATTCTTTACAATTCACTTTTAATTTATAGCATGCTCAACTAGTGTAACTTAAGCCTTTAAGTAAGGTCAACATTCTGTTAAAATTTGTCTAATAAATAAACTTATAAAATATTTAAATAAACTCGAGGCTAAATGCTAAAATCAAACAGCTACATGTTTCATATCACAAGTGTAACACTTCTTATGGCCATGTTTGTTGTTGTGAGTGATGTATTTATATATCTCTCCCTCTGGTGGTAGTTGTGGTTGTGGTAATGCTCTTTGAGCAGAAGATTCCATGCAGTCAGTAGGGGTGATGTGTATTGTATAAGCTTTTTTTCTTTGCCTATTGATGTGAATGTTTTCAGTATAATTCAGTTAATATTTATGTTATTACATTTAATTTTAGCATTTAGCCTTGAGTTTGTTTAAATGTTTTATAAATATTTATTAGACAAATTTTAATAGAATATTGAAATCTAAAAGGCTTAAGTTATGCTAGTTGTGCACACCATAAATTAAAAGTTAATTGTAAAGAATGTTCAACATAGGAATAGGCATATCAAAGCATAGAAAACAGGACTAGTAACTTGATTCTACAGAGTATGTGCCAGCCAAAAACAAGAAACGTGATCTATAATAGTAAAACATCAAGCCTAAAAAAGAAGATCAATTACAACAGGCTACCAGAGCCAATGGTAGCATCTAAAGACATCTGACATCAGTGATTCCAAGTTGCACAGACAAAAAATGGACACATCTCCATTACCTGTGGTCTACAGTTCCAAACAGCACCATCAGTCACTCTGGAAAACTTGAACTGTGAAGGAACTGGGTATGTTTTATGCTCGCATAATAGTTAAAAAGTAAATACTGAAGTGGAAAAGATAATTTGATATCAACTATTGTAACAACAATATAGAAATTATTAATATTCATTGTTAGTATAAGTTAAGAAGGTAAATGTGGTAACTAATGCCACTATTAAAATAATTTATCTTTATTTACTTAACATGCCAGAACCTATGTAGTTAAGAAATGTTAGAGTGTAAAGTGTTAAAACTCATAGATAAATTTTTTTTACCATTGCCTAAGAGCAACATATAGATAAACTACAGAGTAAACTTGCTCAATAGCAATTAAAAATACAGCAAAAATAGTGTTGATTAAATTGATTTGAATTACTGCTGTGTTGAAAACTTTATTGAATAGCACAGTATTTATATACACCCATCTTCCAATTCACATGCAACAGATCCAATAGGTCTTAGAGAAAAACTGGGTTTTCAGATTATTCCCTAATTTATGGAAACAACTAGATCATATAGGGGAGCTGAAATTTGGTCTGATAATTACCAGTCAAAAGTGTCTTACAACTGAAGCTTAAGAAATGTGTTACTGTTAAGAGGTATGTGGGTGAACACTGAAGCTCTGAAAGATCAAGATATAGACAGAGCTTACCATGATAGGCTACTTAGTTATTGTGACAACTGTGGTTTGTTTGCTACTGATGTTGAGAAAACATGGGATCGGTTTGAACAGGCTTTGCTTGTAACTAACAATACTGTTTTGTGTAAAATGGGGCAGAGGAGACAAAGTTATTTGAGTGATAAGGCACTGGAGCTAATTTTTGAAAGGAGGAACTGCAGGAATAATCTGAATCAACACAATCTGAATGAGTCTTGCCAGACAGCATTGTAAAGATCTTAATAAATATGTAAAGGATTAGTGATAAGAATATTTGGATATATTTTACCTGATAAAGAATATTTGGCTTCACAGCTTGGTTTATAAAGCAGAGGAAGCAGCTAGACAACGCAACAGCAGAGAGTTGTACCGAATAGTTATTGTTTTGCATGTGAAGAAACAGACAAACACAAGGACTGAGGTATAAACATTTACTATTCATGGTGAAGATTCTGTCATTGCTAAGTGGGCTGAGCATTTCAGAAATGTTCTAAACAATGTGTTAGTTTTACTCCCATTTCGTGTAATGAAGACAGATGCATTACTGGCCTTAATGTTGGCCCCATATCACATTCTGAATTACTTGACCATCTCTACTACATAAATACCCATGAGCAGATGAAATTACTACTGAAATGCTTATAGCTGGAACCTTTTCTATTGTCACATGGCAGATTGAAATTTTGGATATTATAGGATTTGTTCCCCAGGATTTTACTAGAGCTATCATTATCTTTTTTTTAAAGGTGATTGCAGTTCTTGTGATAATTTTTGAGGGCCCTGTCTACTCTCTGTTCCAAGTAAAATTCTTTGCATGAAGAAATATGCATGAATCCTAATAGAATTAAGTATTTGATTGATGGACAACTGCAAGATGAACAGTATTGATTCAGAAGTGGTAGAGTATGTATAGGTGAAAAATTTTCACTTAGGCAGATTGTTGAGAAATGTTTGAGTGTCAGAAACCTGTGGTTACTTGCTTTATAGGTTTCAAAAAGGCATGTGACTCTGTTGATAGTCATAATTTGGAGTTGATTATGAGATCATAGAGCATACCTGACAAGTTAGTTAGAATAGTGACAGCTCTGTATAATAACATTGAGTTATATGTGAGAGTTAAGGCTTGTAGCAATTGGATTAGCATTGCTAGTGTAGTTAGACATGGGTGCATTTTATCTCCTTTTCTCTTTGGTTATTGATTGTTATGTGGAATTCTCTGCAAGGGGAAGATATTTGAAAATTTCCAGTTTAAATTATACAAATGATTTGGCCCTATTGACTAGTGATGAGATGAATTATTTCATTAGAGCTGTTGATGAGACTGGTGATAGAGTAGGGTTGGTGATAGAGAGGGAGAAAACTAAAATGATGAAAATTGGCCAAACAGATTGTGTTTTAGTTTCTTTGAATGGTTGCACTCTTGAGGAAATATCTTGGTTTAATTTTCTCGGGAGCTGTTTAACAGATAGTGGCAATGTGTGCCATGAGCTAAACAAATAGGAATTGCTGCTGGGACATGTAAGAATATATAGAAAGCGTGGAAAAATTGGTGTATACACCTAAAGACTAAAATTAGGCTCTATAAAAGTTTGGTTCTTTCTAAGATTAGTTGTGGTAGTGAAACTTGAACCCTTTGTAAGCAGGATAACAGGAAACTTGATGCCTTTGATTCTAAATGCTTACACATTATCTTGTGCATAGATGATTTGACCTTGTAACTAATGATGTCATTAGGCAAACAAATCAGCACCCTCCTCTGAATGGCAATTGTGCAGAGATACTTTTTTTGTTGTCATGTTGGCTGTATGCATAACTATAAGTTAACTAATAGGGTTGTGACCAAGTGTGCCTAAAGGCCTCAGAAAAATGGGATGACCTAGGGTGTGGTGGGCAATGTCAAACAGGAACTCATACTTGGCCTGCAGTGGACAAATGCAGTAGTTGTAGCTAAGGAGA
Organism: Ryuthela nishihirai; assembly: GCA_038380435.1. Taxonomy (NCBI): domain Eukaryota; kingdom Metazoa; phylum Arthropoda; class Arachnida; order Araneae; family Heptathelidae; genus Ryuthela; species Ryuthela nishihirai. The sequence goes on along the minus strand of JAWZYU010000019.1, from coordinate 61,953,138 downwards.
GATGTGTTTGGAGAACAAAATTATGCAGTCTGGTTGGACTTCTGTAACCCATGGCTGCATGAGGATTTTGTAGGTGGGTGTGTCTGACTTATGTCTGCTAATAAAGTGCAGTAATTCTACTAATGTGTAAATTGCAGGCAAAGTGTTTAATAATTGGTTTGGATTTATTACTTTATTTCCCCTAATACCATTTTTAAAATTCTGCTCTTTTCACAGAAGGTTCATGTATAGAATCTAGATCTAGTTCATACATTTGGAAGTTAAATGTAGCAGACTTTTGCTACTGAACTAAGTGTAAGTTTTATAACTGAATGTCTAAATCTAAGTAATTCAGTTGCATATAATAAGATTATTTTCACTAGTTCAAGTCAGAATTAATGGTATTCTCAAAAACTGCTGTTTAAATATATACAAAAATCACAAAAGCTGAATCAGATAAATCAACAGGAGCCATTCTAAGCAATTATAAGAAATATGCATAAAATTGAAGTATGTTTGCACTCAGTAGAACCATAATTTATGCAATAAATCCATAATATCCAGAAATTTACTCTTACAGCATTTTATGAACTGTAAATTATAAATTATATATATATATCATTTGGTATATTCATAATTGAAATATAATACAAACTTTTCATCTAGGTTGGTATAACTCTCTTTACGGTATCACATCGCAAGTCTCTCTGGAAATACCATGAGGTAATATTTTACAAAATATACTGAAATCTGCCTTGGTTACCATTTGCTGTTCCTAAAATAAGGAAGTCTCTTTTTCAACAGTATTTGAATATAACTTTTGATAATGAGAATTAATAAATCTACATGTATATAAATTTAAAAAAGTATATTTGGTAGGAAAACAGTACATTCATTTGGTAAAATTTAATTACATGAATTCATTGTAAAAGTAAATGTTTTTTGACAGTTTAAATTAGTATAAGCTTGCATTGTGAATATTAATCATTGTTCACAGCAATGAGAGCAACTTCTGAAGTGAGATGGGCATAGGTTGGGTTGGGTTGTTTTACCTCTGAGCAGCACTTTTTTGCTCACAATGGGCTAAATGGCCAGATCACATTGACCCCAAAGGTTCAGAGAAGGTTGGGGGAGGGGACCCACTGGAACAGCTGTTGGGAGACAGATGGTAGTCTCCCGTCAAGGCCATCCAGCATGTTCTTTAACATGCACAGGGTATGGCTCTCCCGCACACGGGGCCAAGGCTTAACGTTCCATCCGACAGACGGCAGCCTTTCCAAGCCCGTGATGCAACTTCCAGTAGTAATAAAATCAATATTTTATGTTAAAAGTTTAAAAAGTATTACAACTCTGCTGGAACAATAAGTAGATCAGAATAACAGAAATCACAATGAATCGATAATCTACATATGGTACAGCAGAATAAAGGAAAAAAATAAACTAAAACATCTTGATGCTATTTGCAGTGACTGAACATGTGCATATGAACACAATAGACTCAAATAGATTTATTTTCAAACTTCTTCATAATTTTTTCAAGCAGAATCACATTACAGATTTAAATTTTATTTTCGAGATTTTATTTAGAAACAGTAAAACAGCTGATTTCTATTCGGGGAGATTTTTTTTACAAATGTACTACAGTAACGAAAGTTACTTCTCAGGTCAAAAGAATTTGAAAGATGAAACTGATTAATACTGCTCTGACATGGAAAGGATTAATCATCTCTTTTCTGTTTCCCACACTTTTCCATACGTGAATATCAGTTGAATTTTTCCACCACATCTGAGTGTTGCAATTTCAATGTTACATAGTGTATTATTATTATTATTTATCTGTTGACTGTTTTACTAATAAGTAATATTTTTATTCATTTACTAATATGGGAAGTCTGCTAATGTTGTGTACCAAGAGGCTTTAATCAAGTAAAAATATGCATTCCTGGCTATAATGGCAAAAAGAACTAATTGTTCACTTAATTTATTATGTGTTGAGTTATTTTAATTCTTTAGGATCTAGTAGTTCTTCCAGATGGAGTGAAGAGGGATTTTTCTGCTGTACTTCACAAAAATGGTTGCACTCTTGATCTCAGTTTAATTATCACATGTTACAGGTAACAGATATTGGTGATGTGTGGCATGAGATAAACGGAAGAATAGGGATTGCTGCTGGGACTTTTAATAACCTATGGAGAGTGGGAAAATAGGTGTATGTACTAAAAGACTAAAATTAGGCTGTATAATAGTTTGGTTCTTTCTAGGATTAGTTATGGTAGTGAAACTTGAACCCATTGTAAGGAAGATAAGAGGAAACTTGATTCCTTTGATTTTAAGTTCTTACACAGTATCTTGGGCATAGGTGGTTTCACTTTGTAAGTGATTGTTAGGCAGTCAACAACCACCTGTGAGCAGTATATTGTGCAGAGAGGGAGTGCGTTGGTTTGGCCATGTTGCCTATATGCATAACTGTAGATTAGAGCATTGTGCTTAAAGACCTCAGAAATAGGGGGTGACAGTATAAGCAGACAGTGTGAAACATTACCTCATTTTAATTGGCCTGCAATGGCCAAATGTTGCAGCTCAGGACAAATATGTGTGAAGAATTGAATTGCACAGTCTAGTTGAATCTCTATATAATATGGCTGCTTCAGGATTATGTGTGTAGGTGTGTACCTGGGTGAAATTTATTCAGAAAATTTTGTATTGCAAAATCTGTTATGCAATATATTTTTTGTATAGCAGTTTCTTACTTTTGTGCACCATGTTCCTTTTTTCCTTCAAAATTTCATGTTTGCATTATTTCTGGTCATAATGAAAAAAATATTTAGAAACAATATCCTTGGTGATGAAAAAATCTTAGAAATAGTACCAACAGATATTAGTTCTTGGGTATATTTTCTGCCATCTACCCAAATTTCCACAATGATGCCCATTGCTTTAGATACCTCTCTCTAGAAGCACTTTAAAAAAATGTTCAAAGGTTTTACATGTCATAAAAATTGAAAAAACACTTTAGAAATGAAAATGCAATTTATCAGAGATTGAAAGATGAAACGTGTGCTCACTATTATTGGTAGTAATGAAAAATCTCTGAAATTTAAAAAGGAATGGGGAAAAATATATACTATCTTTTAGGAAATATTTAATCACATTATGCATAGTTCTAAAACTCCATCACAAAAATTATGTTACCCAAATCATCAATTGCAACTTGGTGTAAAATGGATTGCAAAATGCAATACCAGTTACACATTGTTATGTACTTACATGCTTAATAATAGATAATTTGAAAAAAACAGAAGTCAGGGCAAGATCTACTGAAATATGTTTTTGATTTGTAAAAAATACTCCTGAATAAATGCACTTAACATTTATAGTAGTGTTTAAAATTAGCTTATTTTATGTTCTGCAGTGTTACTTTTGTTGCTTATGAAAATTGATTAAAACATATTTCAGTTTACATTGTACTTGGATGGTAGAGGATATTATGAATTCAAGCCAATTGAAGCAGAAACTGAGGTCTTTGGATCTTGACCAACAACATCATGTAGTTCTGCAGAACACTTAAGAATTCCTTTTGAGATACTGATAAATTAGAATAATTAGCCTTTTATGACCTGATGACCAGTGATTTATTGTTTAGTACATAAGGTTGTGGTTTAATATATTGTAATGATAACTATAGAAGTGAAATCTTTAACCATAAACTGTCATAAATATATAGAAATCATGAATGGTTCCGAGTGTGAATATTATTTTCCCATTAAAAGGTAACTATATTTTATAATGTTCTGTTTGATCTTATTGCTCATTGTAAATGGATTTTGTATTGATATATGGAAAATTTTGAATTTTTATGAGGTAAAAATGGGTAGTAGCTTTTATAATTATGTGCTATAAAATAGATTATCAGAGAACCATTACTGTATTGTGGTCACAAATAGATTGCAAATATAATTTGGTATTAATATAATACTGAATATTGTGTTAGCATTTTAAATTATCTGTGTATCTTAATATGTTAAAAGTATTAAAATACCATATTTTTAGTATATGCTGTAAATTCATAACTGTACAAAACCTAAAAATTCACATAGAATCTTTCTTGACAAAAGCTGAAAATTTCTTACCATTTTACACAACATTCTTTAAAATTTGCTTTAAAAACTTTGTACTAGCAGCTGATTATAAAACTTGTTTACAATCAGTAGCATGGTATGCTTATAACCTGAGATTTGCAGTTTTGAATTATAACTGCATTACTATTAAGATTATCCATTTGTTTTTAACTTATGCTCTGTTTCTCATGCCTGTGGGTAGAAAGGCCTACCATCTTTCTGATCAGTGGGGGAAATATCCTTGAAAGCAAGGGAAATAATGCTTCCTCAAAAGCTCTTATTCTTAAAAAGAACATATATTACCTATACACTGCTGCTGAAAATGAAAGAATAATGGACAAAAAATATATCAAAGTGTTTTCAGAAAATACTGTTAAATGTCATGTAGAAAAGTATTGTGACAATACTGAGTAATAGCAAGTAGTATAATGATGTAATTGTGTAATTTGCATGTGAGAAAATGAGTTTCCCATAATGTAGGTACAGGAATTGTGGACTGGAGATGATATTACGCTGTATGATCAGCCCTGACAGCTATGCAGCTCTCATAATACATTTTCACACTGTTGACAAGGTTTTGTGATAATAAAGCCCACTCCTCCGCAAAAGAACAGATTAGTTTATAAAGGGTTCTGGGAGCAGCTAGCACAATTTGCCTCCCCAGGGTATCCCATACTTTCACATTTTGGTTCAGAGATCTGACTGGCTACTCCATTCTATGAATATCTTTGAAAGAAATCATCAACCACATGAGCCCTATGGAGAAGGAGTCAGATAAACAAGTTGCACTATACAATTAAGACTTAATTTTGGAAAACCTGATGAATAAAAATAGTTAAATTATATTAAAAATGACTTAAATTCTTTGTCTTTGAGCAATAAAATTTTAAAGTTTATCCTTCAAACTAGTTGCATGTTAAAAGTTTTTAGGAGGAAACGCTGAAGCTTTTCGGAGCAAGGACAGCACTCTCTTCAGTGAAGTGACACTATGTGGTGACATTAGGGCTCTTTAGAGCTTCTTTCCACATGTCGTGAAGGGCGATTCCAGTGTCTCGGTTGCAGGTGGAGATAGGTGAGGTTATTATTTCAACAGCCTCGCTGATATAGTTCTGTAGAAAGTGGATGCATGTGCAAGCAGTGTGGCATGCTCCCAGCCTATTGTTGCCACATTTTGTACTGCTAACAGTACAACACGCGGCAATGCAATGCCATGTGCAAGCAGTGTGGCATGCTGCTTGCATGTGCATCCACTTTCTACAGAACCATAGTCAGTGAGGCTGTTGAAATTATAACCTCGCCCGTCACCACCTGCAACCAAGACGCTGGAATCGCCCTTCACGACATGTGGGTTGGGTTGTTTTACCTCTGAGCGGCACTTTTTTGCACACCATGGGCTAAATGGCCAGGTCACAAGGACCCCGAAGGCTCAGAGAAGGTTGGGGGAGGGGACCCACTGAAACAGCTGTTGGGAGACAGATGGTAGCCTCCCGTCAAGGCCATCCAGCGTGTTCTTTAACGTGCACAGGGTATGGCTCTCCCGCACACGGGGCCACGGCTTAACATCCCATCCGACGGACGGCGGCCTTTCCAAGCCCATCGGTGTCCCCTACTGACCGTGGGCAGGGCGGGGAATTTTGCAGAGATAAATCTCAACGCTGACCGAGCTGGGACTCGAACCTTGGAACTACAGATTACAAGCCTGGCGCGCTACCGACTGAGCCACCCCTGCCCCTCACGACATGTGGAAAGAAGCTGTAAAGAGCCCTAATGTCACCACATAGTGTCACTTCACTGAAGACAGAGCGCTGTCCTTGCTCCAAAATGTTTCTGAGTTTTCTCCTAAAAACTTTTAACATATGCAACTAGCTTGAAGGATAAACTTTAAAATTTTATTGCTCAACACAGAGAATTTTAAGTCATTTTCAGTTAATTTCTGAGCAAAAAGGTCCTTTTAATTGTGTAGTTAAATTATATATTAATTGAAAGGAAATTTCCTCCCGAATAATATAATATTCATCCATATCTAAGATCTCATTCAATTTCAAAAAAAAAAAAACGGTACAAGTTCAAAGCTTTTTTGCTAAAAACCCAAGAAATAATAAAAGAAAAATTACATATAACTTAATGGGATGCTAAATATGATATCCTGCAACCACTCTTAAGCCAACCATCCAATGTAGCATAACTTAGAAAGATTGATAAATCAGCCGAGGTCTCATTCAAATTTCTCTAAATCTATAAATATTAACTGAATTATTGTTGAAAATGGAGATTTAACTGAGATTTTGGAGCTTTGATGTAGCTTTCCATTGAAATAACAGGGAAGAGTCCAAACACTTATGGCAGTGTATGAAGTAAAGACTGATGTACAGTATAATTCCTGTAATCTAGCATGTATGGAATCTAACAAGTTCTGGTTAACAAACACATGCTGTGAGCGTGAGTGACAAATATTATATCCATCATAATAACAACCTAGCCCAATTTCCATACATTAAGAATCGGGCTAAGTTTCCCAATTCCTAATGTAGATGATCAAGTGGCAAATCAGCCAAATATGCGGGAATGCTTATATGTAACATTGCTGAAGAGAACAGTTAGTTTCTGATGGTCTAGTGATTATGACACCTGGCATGCTTCTGGGAGGCATGGGTTCGAATCTCACTCAGGATGAGACCAAAGTTTTTTCAGCAAATTGCCCCAATTGTAAGGCTTGTGCCAAGTAATATATTTCATTAATACTTTAATGAAATAAAAAAAAAAATTGAAAAATGCTAAGTGCTCATATGTAACACACTTAAAATGCATATATTTAGTTTTCTATTACTAGATAATTTAAAATATAAGTTTAAATGGGCATAAGTATTTACAAAATGATACTGAATACACTAGATCAGGGCTATTCAAATGACTCTCCATGGGCTATTACCAATTGGAATAGAATATGTGAAAAATACCAAAACCAAGTGATATATGTGTTTTCCCATAAGAATTATGAAAAAAATATATGTAAAGTATGAAACATATTTCATACTTGTAATTAGGAAGTATTTATTCCTGCTCATGAATTCAAACCAAAGGGTTTGTGTTTCTGATATTTTATGATTTACTTCTGTCACATGTTTATTGAACTCAATGAACAAGTATTAAATTATACATGCAGAGTAATATGTCTAATGTGTATATACTTATTTAATTTTGTTGATTAATAAATAAAAATAAGTTCTTTTGTACTGTAATTTAATGTACTAAATACAGAAAATTAAATTAAGCAAGTTCAAATTAACTACTTGTTGGTATCTGTTTAACTTTGAAATTGGCCCACATAAAGCAATAACAGGCAAACAGTTTAAGCTGTCTATAAGGAAAATGTAAGAATCACATTTCGTGTTTCTACTAATTCATTTCTTTGATATTATAAATGTAACTCTGATTTCTCAATCAAAAACCATCAGAATAACATTTTAGCTCCACACATCAATTCTGGCTAGTGAGAAAATTTTTGCAAATGCCAATTTGAAGGATGCCAAGTGCCAGTTACAGGATGATCGATTAGACTAAAGGAATTGCAACCTATCTGATAATAATATCAAATGAGCAGGGCTGAACTTGGAAAGTAGAGCATCCTCCAAGGAAAATTATAATTTTAGTTGTATACATTACACATATTTTGAATAATATTTTTTAAGAGACCAAAAAAAGGAAAGACTATGTATATTGACATAATTGGCAGAATAATTTCTGAAGAAAATATATCAGAATGGTGTTTGGTCCATTTCAATTCAATACTGTAAATTTCTTTCTGGATCCAGGCCTGGTCACAAAAATTTTTGTTGAAAAAAGAAAAGCACTACCAGAATTTTGTCACACAAAATCGTCAAGTACCAGAATGAAGTTCTGGTTCAGTTTCATTATTTCTTCTTGTAACTGCTTCCTCTACTATACATTATGTATTACCTGAAATAACAGCTTTGATGGAGAGAAGAAAAAGGTCCACTGACCAAAGGCCAGTGGGCCTTTTTCTTCAACAATTGATCCTTGTCACCTGGCTATGTATCCCATTAGTTAGCAAAAATATACTTCCTGGAGGAGAAACAAAAATGTTGAATCAAAATCTTTTTTGCTCGTTATTTTCCAAAATTACTTAGGCCATTAAAATCGATTTCTTTGTTATTATTCACAAAACTGTTATTGCACACACATTTACTTAAATAAGAAAAATATTTCTCTAAAATTTGATGTTAAACTAGTAATTTCTCTGTGGATGTCCCAATGTTTTATTCATGTCAATTGAAGCTGTAGACTTAATATTACTATCACTATGGTGGAACTTCATAGAATGGCTATAGCTGTCTATAATTATTGAACTTGAGCATAGATGATGCTATGAATCTGACTTGAGCAAATTTTATTTGTTTTTTATTCATAATTTCCATGCTAATTGTATTAAGTGAAAAATTTGCCTTTATGGAAACATACATTCTAATAAGTAATGAATTCGGGGAAAAAAGTATTTTTAAGGAAATGAGAATATCATGATTAAAAAACAAAACTATACATATTTAATGAGTACTATGAATTTGCAAAATATTTAGTTATGCATATAAAGTTGTTTGTTTAAAAAAAGAAAGAGATGAGTCATATTCAGTATATTGATTTGTTTTATGAGCTGCAAGTTCTTTTTGCAAGGAACCATGGGTTGGACGAGCATGTTAGTAAAGCAGTTTTTTGCTTAACACAAGTGTTCCATATCATTGGTGAATGTTTTACAGAATATAGAAACCCATTTCAATGGCAACGGAGCCATAGCTTTGAATGTGAGATCTACTGATTATATGCCAACTGTTCTAACTACTTAGGTATGAATCACTGCGGTCTTTACTTACCTAAGTAAGATTATAAACTAAGGTATGTTGGATATTTCCATTTCTGCTATATCAACCAACGGAAAACAGAGTTGTAGTCCCAGCTGGGCTAGTGTTGAGATTTATCTCGGCAAAATTCCATGCCTTCGATCAGCAGGAGACACCAATGGTTTTAGAAACGCCACCGTCCATTGGATGAGACATGAAGCAGTGACCCCATGTGTGGGAGAGCCATACCTTGTTTACATTAAAGACTTTACCCATGATGGGAGGCTGCCATCTGTCTCCTAACAGCTCTCCAGTGGATCCCATCCTCCCAATCTTCTCTGAGCTCTCAGGGTCCTTGTGAACTGGCCATTTATCTCATTGTATGCAAAAATGTGCCACTCAGAGGTAAAACAACCCAACAGAGTTGTAGTAATCATATGTCTAGACTGTTGGTATTACAAGACCCATTCAACCCACAGCTCATAAAGCAAATAATGTACCAAATCTGGCTCACTTCGTCCAATTTTTTAACCAGATATTTTGAGGTGCATAACTAAATAATTTTTCCAATTCATAGTATAGTGCTCGTTAAAAATGTTTTGTGACAATAACATAAATTTGTTTTTTAATCGATATTTTTTGCCCTGAGCCATACTTGGTCAGGTTAGTGTACCTAACTACTATGTTAGCAGGTAGGTCCCTGTGTATCTGTGTGTTGTATGAGAGACCAGGACAAGCTAAATTAAGCTTCTAAGTTATCTCTGTCCTTTTATATTTTATTTAGATATTTTCTGATTTCTTAGAAATATAGGTTGTTGTTTTTTCTTTTTATTTCTTATTAGAAATATGTGTTTCCATTTCTAAGTAGAGAATTTTTCTTGCAGCTCTTTAAGAATATAGTTTTTGTTGTTGTTTTTTTTTTCAAATGGATCTTCAGTATTTCATTTTGATTAGCCTAACCTAGACCAACAGGCACATAGCCAGGAGAGCAGTTCAAATCTAGGCTAGATGAATTTTTAACAAATACCTAATCTTTAAATGTTTTTTTATTTTTATCTTGCAACTGTAGTTTAACATTTTATATGTACAACAGTATTCTTATATTTCAGTATCTACACTGTAAAACTTATTTTAAAATTAATTCCTATCAAATAAAATGTTTATCGACATATCCTTCTGATCACATTTGTTCCTAGGGGGAAAATTTCTTTCATTTAGCATGACATTTTCTAGGACTGCATTGTTAAGCAGTTGATACTTATATTAGTTAGATACTTGCAGTTGTTTTCTGGAGTGCAATTGAGTTCTTCATGGTTAAGATAAATGCCAAGAAAAAATTTAAATATTTTAGGAATTGTATCGTTATAAAAATTATTGCATTACATTTTAAGGTTTTGTACATGCTAAATTTGCATATATATATTTATCACATGAATAAGAGAAATATCCAACAACAGCAATAAATAATATTTTTTATGTTTTGTGTAAAGAAAGTCTAATAAAAATAAGCATCTTTATTTATAATTTGTTGTCATCATCAAAAAGGTTTTTTTTTAATCATGGTTGTACTCTCTCTTCCCACCTCCCAAAAGCTATCACTGTGTCACTGGTATAAAATAAGTCCTATGGATTGCTTCATAGTTTATAGATAAAATGTCTGCAAATGAAATCACTATTATGCAAAGTTAGGTTGAGCTTTGAGACTTCATATGTTCTGAAGAGAAGATTGCTTTAAATATTTCAATAGGGAATGCTGAAAAGTAATAAACTCTGGTGGTAGTAGTAAGTAATTTATTTGATGTGCAACACTCGGTTGGTTGTGGTTTTATGGCGCAAGAGTAACTAAGGCTATATTGCACCACAACACTCCTGGTGTAGGGAGCCTCTCATTGGAGGCTAATTTCACCATGATCTTACAACACCTTGAACCACAACATTCAGTATGTGACAGATTATCATATAATGATATTTGTAAAAAAAATTCTATTTCAAAATTTCATATGTTTTGAGCATGAATCTTAACATATGAAATAATTTTTACTTAATGTAGTTACAATAGCTTATCTGAAAAATAGTACTGTTGATCGTAATATCATTATCACATAATCCCACTCGAGTATAACTCACTTGTTGGTTAAGTAATTAAATCAGTTTGTATTAATGGTGTGGTAACTACTAATCCATAAATAACTACAAGGGGTGGGTTATGTAACAGTTACTGGTGATGTGCAGTCTGAGATAAATAGAATAGGTATTGCTGCTGGGACTTTTAACAATTTGTAGAGAGTAGAAAAATAGGCATGTAATCTAAAGACTAAAATTAAACTATACAATAGTCCTTTTTAGTTATGGTAAGCAAAACATGGACCCTTTGTAAACAAGATAACAGGAAACTTAATGCTTTTGATTGTAGATGTTTATGCAGTATATAGGGCATCAGAAAATGCATTCATATGAAAAACACACGCAGTAATGGTGATTTTTGTTAACCTATGTTATTTAAGTTTTATTTTGTGCCACTAAACATTAAGATTATTATTATGTATAAAATATTTTCAAAATGATTGTGTTACTTTTTAACATAATAATCTCATCAAAAGTCAATCCTTCAGATTGAATTTTCAGAGGGACAAAGAGACGGTGTTATGTTGAAAGAAGGCATCCTATTGTGGGAAATGGATAGCCACGAACAGGTGTAAGTAGGTAAATCAACAAGATCAGCGAGTACCTCAACATAGCCTTGCACAGTGATCGTGGTCTCAATGGGTATAAGTGACCTCAAGGTGGCCCATATAACACGCCCCAGAACATTACACCTCTTCCACCAGTCTGTAACATCCTGATGACAATTCGAGTCCAAGACCTTGTGGGTTATGTTTTATGTAAAGAAGGTCTAATAAAAATAAGCATCTTTATTTACAATTATAATTTGTTGTTATCCTCAAAAAGCTTTTTTTATCTTGGTTGTACTCTCTCCTCCCGCCTCCCAAAAGCTTCATCACCAGTAGTTGTTACATAACCCACCACTTTGCGCTTATTTATGAATTAGTAGTATAAACACCATTAATGCAAACTGATTTGATTATTTAACCAACAAACGAGTTATACTTGAGTGTGATAATGTTACGAACAACAGTACTATTTTTCAGATAAGCTATTGTAACTATATTAAGTGGAAACTATTTTATATGCTAACGATTCATGCTCAAAGCATATGAAATGTTGTATTTAGTAATTTTTTGCAAATATCACTATTACACCACATATGCAGTCTCCCTAATGGTTTGACCTTGTAAGTAATGATGACGTTAAGTGAGTCACCAACCTCCTTTGAGCAGCATATTGTGCAGAGAGACTGTTTGGCCTCGTTGCTTGTATACAAGCTGCAATTTGGCTCAACGTGTCAATTATTACGTAAAATTTTAACTGAGTGGTAATTTCTGAATTCTAATATATTTTGAAAAAATATATATGAATATGCTTTTGTTTGGAGCATGTGTTCACTGTAATTATTTGATCAAAATTTTTAGTACTTTGTTGATGCAATTTTTTTTTAAGTGTTACTTAACCACTTTGATACCAAATGAAGTCGAATTTCTATGCCATAATGCTAATAAATATGTGAATTTTAATTTTTTTGATGATTTTACAATTATGATGAGATCAATTTTATTTAGAAATTTGTGGTAACAAAGTATTTATTGTTACTGTTGGCAAGGTTAATCAAAAATATACTCCTATGTAAACAAAATGTGAGCACAGAACTAAATCTTTATTTTTTTACGTTATAAAAAAATAATTGCACTTTCACAGTTTTTTATTAAAACGTACATGATTTATTTCTAAATTTGTATGTGTATATATATTAAAAGCAATCAATGGATAAGAATATAGTTTCACAGTCATGAAATTAAAAGTTTTTTTTCAGAAACTTTCTATTCTGTTGGTATTCATTGAGTAGTCAATTACAAATTATTGATATTAATAATAAACTTCGATAAGATATTACAGGAAATAAATGATTTTTTTAATTGTTTACCTTTATTACTAAGCGTTCAACTTTTTCATAAATGTGCAAAATTTAGTACAACGGGGCTTCATTTATATTAAATGACCAGCTATCTGAATCAAATTCAGAAAAGTCTGAATCACTTCATAATCAAGGTAAGATGCAGTCAAGTTATTGGTTGACAGAAAAGTGCAACTCCCTTCTGCTATTTTGCTCTTGAAAAATGAGAGTTGCGTGAGGGAAAAAAGCTTCCTTAAATCAATTTCTGAGTCTTAGATGAATAATTGCAGACACTTCCCAGGTACACAAGACTCAACTTACGCAAATCTGACAATGTAAAAAATCACTGAAACTAAATTTTTAAAATCCGAAAATTTCGAGTTGTGGAAATTTATGTTGGCAGGTAAACGACCAACTGGCATGAACCATTCTGGTTAATAGGGTGTTTAAAGAAACTGTTTATTGAGAGAGGATGTGCTGACAATATCAAACAGCCCCTTTATCACAGGCATAGAGCTATTTCCCCACTATTAAAGGCTGAAACCATCTGTACTGGTAGGACTTCCTCCAATGTAGGTTAAACGCTGGTAGGAGCAAGGGTTCAGGTACCTGCAATTGCCTCTGGTATGGATTATCCACCAGCTGATCCTGTGTATCTATTCACTTAAGGCTTTCGACCCACAAACAAAGGGAAAACAGATTTTCCTTCAAAACAAGTCTGCCAGTGCGGCAAATTCAGGATCCATAATCAAGCTCAGAGCCATTATTCCATTCAGGTTGGTATATATGGTCATAACAAGACCCTGAGTGTTGGACCACTCCTCAGCAGGGTAGAAAAAAAATGAAAAGTCGCTGTAGTTATTCAATTAAGGGGCTACATTGATCTGGGGACCCATTCCCTTCCATAAGAGAGTATCTCTTTAGAAAGGTATTAACGATCTGCACTGCGGTGCTAGGCCTGGGTTGTTCAGTGCATCATCACAGGGCTTGGTTCATATCTCCAGTAAATAGCTCCATTTGCACTCCAGTTTAAGCCTATTTTAATAAATGCATTTTTTTTTGGGGGGGGGGGATTGCACCTCTTTTTACATTTTAAAACAATGAGCACTGTTTATAATGCTTTAAATTACGTTAGATATTGTGTATTGTATTACAATAGAATTTCAATATCCAATTATCTAGACCGACCTTGTCAGCAATTAGTGCATATAACTGACACTTTATTGTTCCAGTTGAACTATGCACCTTCTGTTCAATTTCCCTATGATGTATTAGTATTATTCCGTCATCGGGGGGGTGGGGGGGCTCAGTCGGTTGCGCGCCAGGCTCGTAATCTATAGTTCCCAGCTGGGTCAGCGTAGAGATTTATCTCCGCAAAATTCCCCGCCCTGCCCACTGTCAGTAGGGTACAGTGATGGGATTGGAAAGGCCGCCGTCCATCGGATGGGACATTAAGCCATGGCCCTGTGCATGTTAAAGAACACATTGGATGCCCTTGACGGGAGGCTACCATCCGTCTCCCAACAGCTGTTCCAGTGGGTCCCCCCAACCTTCTCTGAGTTTTGGGATCCTTGTGACCTGGCCATGGATCCATGATGTACAAAAAAGTGCCGCTTAGAGGTAAAACAACCCAACCCAGTCATCATCGGTTTATGGTGATTTGTTACTGCAATTCAGTTAATGAGTTTAAAATATTAATTTTATTGCTCCAAAACTATTATTGCTGAATTTCTTGTCTAGGCACTATTTTTAAGAAGGCATCGTGCCGGCAGCACCTGATTTAACCTCGCGTGTCCTTGACATAAAAAAAGGTAGTTCCATAGTGTGCACTTATGTATGGTACTTTTTTTTTTAATTTCCTGTAAAAATTTTAACTTTCAACCATGAAGAAAGAAAACTAATCGAAATGGATGTGAGAATTTGAATAAATAAATACAGCTTTATTTTATGAAATACTGGTGTGCAAAAAAGTGCCGCTCAGAGGTAAAACAACCCAAAATTTATGAAATACTGTAAAAATTAATATATTACATTTGTGATATTCAATGTGCAGTAATATTTAAAAAGGAAATTATTCATTTTCAGATTTAAATCTTCCTCTTCTTGCTCTGATAGTGATAAAAGTCTCTAAATTATCATAAGTATTAGAACACTTCCGTGTTAGGGGGGCCGGGGGAGGGGCTCAGTCGGTAGCGCGCCAGGCTCGTAATCTGTAGTTCCCAGGTTCGAGTCCCAGCTGGGTCAGCGTTGAGATTTATCTCCGCGAAATTCCCCGTCCTGCCCACGGTCAGTAGGGGACACCGATGGGCTTGGAAAGGCCGCCGTCCGTCGGATGGGACGTTAAGCCGTTGTCTGTGTGCGGGAGAGCCTTACCCTGTGCACGTTAAAGAACACGCTGGATGGCCTTGACGGGAGGCTACCATCTGTCTCCCAACAGCTGTTCCAGTGGGTCCCCTCCCCCAACCTTCTCTGAGCCTTCGGGGTCCATGTGACCTGGCCATTTAGCCCATGGTGTGCAAAAAAGTGCCGCTTAGAGGTAAAACAACTCAACCGTGTTATGGGAACGAAAAGCTATATTCAAAGCTCCCTGACTTTAAGATAAGCCTTTTGTAGCAAATCTCAAAAATATTTCCCTAATCTTGTTTTTGTGTAATATTTAGAGTTCGTTGAAATCTAAAATACTTAACAACACTGTTGATAGTAGTAAGAATTTACCTTAAAAGTTGTTAAAAATCATTTCCAAAACAGATGCAATTTTAGAAGTTTGTGTAATGGTTTTTCAGTTTCATTCAATATGTAAACGAATAAAATTCATCACATTAATTCTTTTGCAAATTGACATAAAACATCCATACTGTCAGTTGAAACACAATTTCAAGCATATTAAATATAGTTGATATTTGATTTAGTGGAAAAAAAGCAACACCGCAACTGCCGTTGGATAAAATTAGTCTCGTCGATGCTGTCCATTAAAGAGAATTTCAAGTACATTAACCAATTTATGAAATGAAGTAGATACCGCGTTTTGTTTAGCAGTAAAAGGAGCAAAACCACTATGCAGTGGCAAAAAATTTGTCATTTCAATTCATTTGCAAACTGACATTGGGAACGTAGATGCTATCAATTGGAAGAGAATTTGAAGTATATCAACCAATATATGAAATTGAGTGGCTACCTCTTTAGCATTAAAACCGCAACTGCAGTAGAATAAAATTCATCTCAATTCCTTTGGAAATTGACAGATAATTTCAAGTAGACTGCTCGACATAGAAAATGCCACACCATGAAGGAATGCACGAAATGAGACTAAGCTTACAATACATGAAAGCAAGTAGGTGGGAAAGAAGTGATTTAATTTCTGAGGATTACACGAATGCAATGGACGAGATTATATAATGTGGCCCAGGTCAGTAGATCGTATGACGCCATGCTGAGCTATACATTTGACAACATGGCGTGGCATCGAGTGGAAAAGCCCGCGCATGGCATACTGAGATATCGTTGGCTGTACGTTGTTGATCTGGTAACCTAACTCGTCGACATTGTGAGGGGATCGTGCAGAGGTGTGAAGTCTTCTGCTAAAGATGTCCCACACGTTCTCTGTTGGGGAGAAGTCTGGGAATCGCACTGGCCAAGGCAGACCTGGACATCTTGTAAGCACTGTCTTTTGATGGCAGTTGAAAATGGACATCAGTGATACCCCGGCAATATGGCAAAAATAAAAGGCTGCAGCACCTCAATATATTTTGCTGTCATTGTATCCACTATGCGGTGAACGGCTGTTGAAACCGATAGCACTTCAAATCATGACACCAAGCTGAAGAGCCATATGACACACGAATGGCAGGAAGATCATTCCTGTGTCAATGTCATCTCGACTCTCAATCGATGCTGAGACAAGCGAGTCTCATTGCTGATTATGACATGGTTTTCCATTCACCCACCATGTATATCTGGTATGGCACCACTGCAACCTTCTGTGATGTGCTGCAGTGAGTTACAAGAGCATCAACCTGTGATTCACAGTATCGACATGCTGATGTCCGTAGTGGCTTGTACACTGCATCAAATGTCATCCACTGTGAATTCTGGAGCTTCTACAGCTTGCCATCGAATGTGATGATCAAGGCATTCGGACATCTGCCTGTGTACACTAGTCACTATGGCAATGCATGTTACCTTCCAACCACTGTCGCCATATTTGACCGATAGTTGTATCTTGATGCGATGCAGGGACCAACCAGCTATATGAAGCCTCTGGTAAAGGTATCTGTATGGTGGTAAGATTCCCGATGACATCACCCAGAGATTCTCACTCCTTACACGTGCTTTCGCCATCGAGTTCACTGATGCAGTGGTCCACACACCCAGGTGAGAATGACCAAACTCAGCTATGCCATGTCATTTTGCCCTGTTATCTCCGTCACCTGTCATGGGGTTGGTTCACAACTGCACTTATTTACATAACTTTCGACACATGCCCACCTATTTGCATGGCGCTCCGAAAAATACTTCCTGGTGTGGCATTTTCTTTGTCGAGTGGTGTATATTAAGCGAAATTAAATGAATACCTAATTTCGATGCAGATAAACGGAGGAAACCTTTGCTGTCATGTGATAAAGTTCGTCAATTGCTTTGCAAATTGGCACCATCGATGCACTCAATTGGATAATATATTGGAAATTCTCGGGATATGAAGTTAAATGGATACCTTTGGCTAAAAAGGGGAAAAAACTGCACTGCCGTGGGATAAATTTCATCACGTCAGTTCCCTTCCAAAATGACATTGAAAAACGTTGATGTTGCCAATTGAAAGAGAATATATTGGGTAAGATGTTTCTAATTAAGTGGATATCTCATTTGGTTTAGAAGAAAACGAGAAAATTCGTCATGCCAATTCCTTTGATAATATCGACCTTTCTGTATGTGCAATTGAAAGAGAATTTGAGGTATATTAACCAATATATCAAATTGAGTGATACCACTTTGTTTAGCAGTAAAATCGACAAAACCATAATTAACATCCCAATTCCTTTACAAATTGACCAACAGAACCGTCAATTCTGTCAATTGAAAGAACTTGAACTATATTAACCAATATATGGCATTAAGTGGATGGCTCATTTCGTTTTGCAGAAAAAGGGATAAAATCGCAAATATACTAGGATTAAAATTTTAAATTGACTTGTCAGAAGGTGTTTTCGTGAGATCAAAAATCTTTAGCAACCGGCGTGGATCCCGAACATTATTTTAAAAGGTACCTAATGCAGTGCAGGTAGCTGGGTGGTCGCATGGATCAACAGAAGACAACAGATATGTACAACACATTTATTGGTCACAATATTATATATTTGCAAAATATTTACATCGACCCTTCACTAGGACCTTGAACTGTATTACAAATATGGCCAAACAATGACCCCAGCTGGGTAATTTTTCCGCCGCCGACTGTGCCGCGACAGAGCCTGCTTCTCTGTCCTCTTTGCTGTTCGCGCTCACTGACGAAGAAAGAGCAAAAGTCTCGCTCCTCACCAGCGCACAGTCACATGGGGTCCTTTGTCACACAGGGGCCAAAAGTGCTGGTCATCAATACCTGCCAAGGGAGCAGAGTGATTACCCCTGTGGACCCTCCCACATTCGGCAACAAGACACTGGTTTTTTCCTGGCGTTTGGTGGAGCTAATGGTCATCTGCCCATTACAGACATACAAAAACCACTAAAGCTCTCAACTGAAAAATAATTTAAAGTACACTGAAAATGCAATTTGTTATAAGCACTGCACCCATCCAAACATTTGGCCTATCCCACCAAAATAATGCGATCAGCCAAAACCCCTTTCTGGCTATAAATAGGCCAGATATCTGCCTGCCTCTGTTACGATGGGTAATCCAGCAACCTGAGCGAGTTTCATTGTGGGCGATAGTTGGTGCGAGGAAGATAGGGTGCTCCCTGTTCACGACTGCAAAATGTATCGAATTTCTGCATTCGACCGACATTAATAGTCAGTCCTGATATATACCTGCGTCATCGCAGGACTACATAAAAATTTCCCGTCTTCGAGAAAAATGTGGCCTTTGATGTTCAAGGTGGGTGCCAGCTCTTCCGTATGTAACATCAAAATCTATTGCAAGTGATAAACTTGGTATCTAATGATGGGGCAGCTATAAAGGTTTGTGCAAAGATCATTAGACGTACAATGTCACCACTGGACCTGGTAGGTTGACACCCACATTGAGTACCCTGGTTAATAGCACCTTAAGACCAGAGAAGACGAAATGGGTAGCTTGGTCCGACGATTTGAGGTTCCAAGTATAACACACTGAAGCGAGTTGGCCTCGTGGTCTATGCTACACAAGTAATGGAACTCAATTGTAAAGTCGAGGTGTTACAAGGCAGTGTTATATTCTAGGACGTGTTTGTGTGGGCGACCTTATGCCTACTGGGGCCATCATTACCCAACAAGGCTGCGTTAACATACAGCATTATGCCTTCTTTGAGCAAGACAATGCTCTCGTTGATCCGTTTGGTGAATGACTGATTGAGGAATTCCAGTGAGTTCACAACCCTCAAATGTCCCCCTCACTCTCCGGATTTGAACCCTGTTGGAGAACATCTGTGGAATGCATTCGAGCCCAAAATTACCTTGAACTTTGCGCTTTACAGCTATCTCGTGCTTGGGTGGTATTGCTGCACATGATTACGTTTTCAATACCTGGTAGAATCCATGCAGCTGCTGTGAGGGCGAAAGGTGGATACACACGTTATTAGGTGGGTGTGTATAATTGCCATTTCAATGCATATTTTCCAATATATAACATTAAGTGGACTCCTCATTTCGTTTAGTAAAAAAAGCGATAAAACCGTAACTGCAGTAAGATAAAATACCTCACCTTAATTCCTTTGCAATTTGCAGAAAACCGTCGATATTATCAACTGAAAGGGAATTTCAATTACATTAGCCAGTATATAACATTAAGTGGACATCTCATTTGATTTAGGAGAAAAAGCAACCATCATGGGGAAGCAATTCGTCTAATTAATTTCATTGCAAATAGACATAGGATAATTGAATGAGAATTTGATGTGTATTATTTTCGTGTAATTATTAAGTGCATACATTTCGTTTAGCACAAAAAGGAACAAAACCATGGCTGCCACAATGAAACTTGTCAAATCTTTTGCAAATTAACAGAAAACCATCAATGCTGTCAATTGCAAGAAAATTCTCACTGCAGTATATTAACCACGCGCTGGGATTTTAAATTTTCAGGGGGGGGGGAGCTCACATACAATAACAAACCAGACATATTAATTTTATCTATTAGATATATAATCGAAAATTTTTGGGGTGGGGGAAGGCCAAGACCCTCAAACTCCCCCCCCCCCCCCCCCCCTCTTAATCTGCGCCAATGATATTAACTATTATATGAAATTAAAATGATACCTCTTTTCATTTATCAGAAAAAAAAGGGGGGGACCAGAACTGCTGTGGGATAACATTAGTGATATTAATTACTTTGCAAATCGATACAAAACCGTCGATGCTGTCAGTTAAAAGCCACTTTCAAACATTTTAAGTATAGTTGATATTTGATATAGCGGGGGAAAAAGAAAAAACTAATTTTATCCAATGATAATTGCAAATTCACATAAAATTTTTTTTTTCTTATTTGACTACGAGTATGTTAATCAATATATTAAATTCAGTGTATAGGTCTTTTCGTTTAGCAGTAAAAGGGAGAAAACAGCAACTGCAATGGGATAAAAATTCGTCATTCCAATTTGTTTGCTAATTCATATAGAAAACCATCAATACTATCAAGTAGTAAGAAAGATTCGTTTAGATTCATTTGGAAGAAAAAGGAAAACTGTGGCTGCAGTACGATAAAATTCGTCATGTCAATTACTTTCTTGAAAGAGAATTCAAGTATATTAACCACTATATGAAATTAAGTGGATATCTCCTTTTGTTTAGCAGAAAAGAGGACAATCTCGCAATTGCTGTGGGAAAACTTTGTTATATTGATTCCTTTGCATATTGACAGAACCGTCCTGGTTGTCAATTTGAAAGTTGGTTTGTTTTATCTCTGAGGGCACTTTTTTGGTACCCAATGGAATTTTTTGTGGATTCCTCCTTTCGTTTAACAAAAGCGACAAAACCGGAATTGCTGTCAATTGAAAGAGAATTTGAAGTATATTAACCATCATATGATATTAAATACCTCTTTTCATTTAGCAGAAAAAGGGGACAAATCCGGAACTGGCATAAAATTAGTGTGAGTTCGTTTACTAATTGGAATAGAAAAAGTCGATGCTGTAAATTCAAAGTGAATTTCAAGTACACTCTCTCTGTAAAATTGAAATTGCAACACTCGGAAGCGGCGGAGAAAATAAACTATTCACGTATGGATCAGTTTGAGATCATGAAGGACATGATTAAGTTTGAAAAGCAAATTGGCAGTTTTATTACCGGAAAAATAAGGCACATCAGTAGGAGGTACAACCACTGCTATTGGAAACACATTCAGCAATGAGTCGAGACTGCTGATAACCTCCTGTGGCACTATCCACCACGCTTCCTGCACTTGCTCTTACAGGGCAGCCATTGTGTGCACCAGTTGTGGGTAGATATTGAGATGACGTCCAACCATTTCCCATAAATGTTTCTATTGGATACAGATCTAAGAATCTTGAACACTCCAGGACATTGATAGTGCATAAACGTTCCCTGGCAGTGTTTGTGGTATGCAGACGTGCATTATTTTGCTGAAACATATTGCTAAGTACACTTTTGCAAAAGGATAGCAACAGTATATCTAAGATGTGCTCCACGTACCACCGATCTATCACACTGGAAGTGTTCGGCTATCATAGCTGATTGCTCCCCAGGCCATGACGTCTGCCATTCACACTATATACCACTCGACAGTTACTTTTGAATTAGTCTGTTCACCAAGTCTTCATCGTACATGAACCCAGCGATTATCGCATTCCAAACAAAGACGCGATTCGTTTCTGCATACCATTCTATTCTGTGTTCCAGTTCGCTCAAGCATGCCATCTCAGAATACCGGCCATTGGTTAGGAGCAGGCAACACAATGGATGCCAAGCATGAAGTCCTGCTTCTGCGAGTCTTCGAATGTGACGATGGACGACTTATAGCAACATTTACTACTCTTTTGATGGTAGAGTGGACACAAGGGCAGGGCCAGTGCGACAGTAAATATGATATCTGGCGAAACAAAATTTAGACCCCCCCCCCTCTCAAAACTTGTTTCAATTGTAAAATATTTTGTTGGATATTATAATTACAATTATTGTCATTGTATTGTAAAAACTTTTTTGTCTACGGAGTCTGAATTTACCCATCAACCACCCCTAGATACAGAGAACAATAGAGCGCAATTATATGTGATATGCTTTGATTTTCTAGAAAATTAAATTTTTTTATGTTTATATCCATGAAAAAATATAAATTAAAAATTTTACAAAATACCTATCTTCCTATAGGGTCCTAAAAAAGTAGAAAATAAACCTAAAGCATATCGATGGTGCAATCAGTAACTGAGTTCATATTCACTTCGAAGGAAGATTGTAGAGTAGGTAAATCGGCACCCTATTCAGTGACTGATTGCACCATCAATATGCTTTAGGTTTATTTTTTGCCTTTTAGGGCCCTATAGGAAGATAGGTATTTTTATGCGGGGAGGTCAAGGTTTCGTCATGGGTCATTCCCAGCATCAGAAGCTTTCATTCGACATATAGCTTGTTACTTTCGGCATTCGTGTTCTGGAGATATAATGAAACAAATGTTTCGCATTGCTCTTTTTTAGGGGGGAAGAAAGCATGGGGGTCAATTTTTCATAGCTTACGATATTTCTCGCATTATAAGATTTCATTCAACATATGGTTCGTTACTTTCCACACTCGCATTCAGCAGATATATGGGAACAATCATTTTCATTCCCCCACCCCTCTTTTTTTTCAGTAGGGAAGAAATCATGGGGGATCAATTTTTCGTAGCCTATGACATTCCCCGCGTCAGAAGCTTTCGATGTATACCGTATTACTTTCAGCCTTCGCGTTCTGGAGATATAGCTTAAGAAGAGTTTTCACATTTCCCCATTTTAGGGGGAAAGAAAGCACGGGGAGACAATCTTTTATAGCCTATGACAGTTCACGCGCCACAAGCTTTCATTCGGCACATAAATCATTAAATTTTTCCATCACGTTCAAAAGATATGGTGGAGCAATATTTTCTTGAATCCACAAACCGACCAACTGACAAATATCAAAGCCAAAAGGAATAGGAAGATAGGTAAAAACAGGTAATGTCACATATTACCTGTTTTTAATGTTATATTATTCAATATGTAATTGCATTTAAAAATCAAATTATTATTACTAAAATATTTTCCTTTTTTTTCCCTCTTGAGAATGAACAAATGATACTAAATTATCAAAAATATTCGGGAACTTCCATGTAAGTGAATGGTGAGCTCTATTCAAAGTTCCATAACCATGAAATAAAGCCGTCTTTAGTAAAACGTTAAAGGAAACTGAAAATATTCACCAAATCACGAATATCAACCATCATCGTCATCATCCTCAAACAGCCTGGGCTACCGAGGTCCAACCAGATTGTGCAGTTTAGTTCTCCAAACTCGTTTCCTGAGCTGCATCTCACCACTGTAGACCAATTCTAACGGGTCCTCTTTGACATGGTATCGCCTCTTTCTGGGGCATTTAGGCACACTGTTCATAACCCTATTCGCTAATATATAGTTATGCATACGGGCAACATGGCCAAACCAATGGAATCTCTCTCTGCATAATATGCTGCTTAAAGGAGGTTGTTGACTCTTTTGCCTAAACCAAGATATTGTGTAAGCATCTAGAATCAAAAACATCAAGTTTCCTGTTATCTTGTTTACAAGTGGTCCAAGTTTTACTCTCATAACTAACTTTAGAAATAACCAAACTATTACACAGTCTAATTTTAATCTTTACGTGTATACGCATATTTTTTCACACTCTCCATGGATTCTTAAAAGTTCCAACATTCTATTCATTTGTTTATCTCATGCCGCACATCACCAGTATCTGTTACGTAGCACCCAAGATAATTAAATTGAGCTATCTGCTCAAAGGTGCAACCATTCAGATTAACTGAATCACAGCCTGCTTGACCAATTTTCATTACTTTAGTTTTCTCTCGGTTTATCACCAAACCTTCTCTACTACCAGTTTCATCAACAGCTCGAATGAAAGAGTTCATATCAACAACATCATATGCAAAATGGACTAAATCATCAGCATAATCTAAATCAGAAATTTTCATATCTCTAGACCATTCCAGCCCAAAATCTTTCCCTTGCAGTGAATTTTGCATAACATAATCAATAACCAAACTAAAGAGAACAAATGGAGGAGACAAAATGCACCCTTGTCGAACACTGGAAGAAAGGCTAAACCAATTACTACAAGCTTTACCAACTCTCACACGAATCCGTGTTATTATAGAGAAATTTCATTATGTTAACTAACTTATCAGGTATTCCATATGATCTAACGATCAACCACAAATTGCGGCGATCAACAGAGTCAAAAGTCCTGAAATCAACAAAGCTAGTAATCACAGGTTAGTCTAAAACTCTAAACATTTCTCAAGAATTTGCCTGAGTAAAAATTTCTGGTCTACACATCCCCTATCACCACTGAAATCACATTGCTCATCACGCAATTTCCCGTCAACCAGATTCTTAATTCTATTAAACACAATCATGCAAAGAACTTTACCTGGAACAGAAAGCAGGCGACACCCTAATAGTTATCACAGGAACTGAAATCACCATTTTGAAAATAGGGATAATAATAGGTCTCGTAAATCCTTAGGAACAATGTCTTTATCATAAAAAAATATTCAAAATTTCAGTCAGCCGTATGGTAACAGGAACCCTCCCAGCTCTAAGCATTTCAGTAGAAATTTCATCTACTCCTAGGGATTTATCTATTGTGTTTGCAATTAGTATGTTATCCTCAAACCGTTAAGTTTACTCACCTGTAGGAGATTGCCCATTGCAGCTACCAATAGCAAAAGAACCTATCACCCCTCCCCAAAGGTCAGTACCAACTTTGGCATCGAAGTCACCTAAACAAGGGAACTTGACATTTTGAAGTTGTCCATAAAACATATCCTTCCCATCGTCATTCTCAGTGGGGACATAGCAGTAGATAACATTCAAGTCGTTAATGCTTTTCTGAAATTTAGCTGTGAGAAACCTTTCATTAATGCACTGATATCCTAGAAGAGCATCACTAGCGGGTCTGCTGATAAGCAAACCTACGCCTTGGAGATGCATTATTATCTTCCCTCCCTGAAAAGAGAAATTTAACATTATTTTTAAGAATCTGACTTTTAGCTGTCCATTTCCTCTCTTGCAAGCCGAGAATATCTAAATTATAATGCTGGAACTCTTGTGCAAGAGAATCTCTATGCAGAGTTTTCACATTCCAACTACCTATGGAGAAAAAAAATGGTTAGTGGGATGTTTAAAGAAACTATGTTTATTGAGAGAGGATGTGCTGATAATATCAAACTGCCAGGGGCGAACCAGAAAATATGTTTAGTAGGGGGTGATGTTGATCGTTGATTAACAAAAAAATATGCTGAATCCGACTTATTTCTTCCAGTTACTCGACCAAGCATATTTAGGTGCATAACTAAAGGATTTTACTACTTCCTTATACTAATTAAAAATGCATATTTTTCCTTCTAATCAAAATATTTTCTTGATTCCTTAAAAACTAGTTTTTTTTTTCTAATTCCTTTGTATGTTTTCGTTTTTAGGTTTAGAATTTTCCTCTACTGCTCTTTCAGAATATAGCTTTTTCAGTTCCTTTTCAATAAGTTTGGGTCGGACGATCCTGATCTAAAGGAAAACAAAATAAATACGAATCTAAATTTGAATCCTATCGATAATATTAATGAAATGTGGGAATTCTTCAGCATTTTTTAATTTTAAGAATTTCAAAACTCGCTTAAAAGATTATTTTTCTGATAATCCCATTTTCGAAAATCAAATGAAATGCATCATGCCTCTTGATCGTTTTCTAATGATTCTAAAGTGTATTTTAACTTGTCTAATTGAAGTTTTGCTCATTCATGAATGTATACATAACATATTCAATAGATTCGTAAATGTGATTTTTTCCCCTTTCTACTTCAGGCTTCGGAGGGGGGCGATCGTCCCCTCCCAGATCCGCCACTTCAAACAACCTCCTAATCACAGGCATGAGGACCTTGACCTATTCCCCACCAGTAAAGTCTGAAGCCATCTACACTGGAAGGCTTCCTCCAATGCAGGTTTGATGATGCCCATAGAAGCAAGAGTTTAGGTACCTGCGATGGACTCAGATCAGGATTATCTACCAGCTGATAAAACGTATCCCGTGAATCTATTCACTTGGGGCTGAACCCACAAACAGAAAACACAGTGGAAGATTTTCCCTCCACAGAAACCCACCAGTGCAGCAAATTCAGGATCCATAATCGAGATCAGAGCTTTAATCCAGTCCAGTAAGTTTGTATGGTCAGCACCAGAACTCTGTGTGGTTGACCACTCCTCAGCAGGGTAGAAAAAAGAAGTAACCGTAGTTGTCCAGATCAGTTGGCCACACTAATCTGCCAGCCCTCTCCTTCCATTCACTTCCACAAGAGAGTATCTCTTTTGAAAGGTATAACGGTCTGCACCATTAAAGGTACCATGAAAGTCTGAGATCAGACTTTAGGTTCTGTGCATCATCAGAGGGGATTGGTGCATAGCTCTCCTTCCAGTGACTACCTAGCCAGCATTTACATACAATATTTACTATTTAAAAGGTTCTGGCTGTTGAAACAGTTAACAAGTGTTGATAAGCTTAAGAATTAACTTTAAAAGAATTTACCAAATTGTTTGCTAAAATGAAGTTGAACCCATTTTTAACGAATTTGAAGGGACAGCCGAAAAATTTCTCTATAAGAGTAAATTAGTTATAAGAAATATGTAATATGCACAGTCGTATCAGAATAATATGACCACCTACATACATATACTATGGTAGGTGGTCATATTATTCTGATACGACTGTATATATCATGAATTTAAGCCCAAATGATGACGACTAAACTGTAAATATAATAAGACTAGTTACTTAATTTTTAGCAAGCCATGCATCTAATGAACACTTCCTTTCCTTTTCGTTTCAAGCAGTAGACCGATTAGTGGTAAATGTTGAGATCCGACTCATATGAACTAATAGAAAACTTTCATCAACATTCAGGTATAAAGCTGGTTTATCTTTTTTCTTGAAGCAGCATCTCTTGATTTCGCAAACTCCTCCAACAATTTTATTTTTTTAAATTATAGATAAAGAACTCGGTGGAAGTCCATACATCTTGACAACATCAGCTTTATTTTGATGTTCAATTTTTTTTTATTTCACCTTTCTGTACCACATTAAAGCTTTTACATTTTTCGGACTCTTAATGCCACTGACAAGATCAGTGGACTAATAAATAAAAATGAATTCCTCCTCAAACAGCTGCTTGTCACGGAGCCTGCCAGTTTCATATGCCATAGAGATCTGTGAGGAAGTTGAGATTCCAATAGATAGACAACACAGAAACGTCCATACTTGAGCCAGGACTCGATCCCAGGCTCCTTTGATTAGTAGCGAAGTGCACTAACCACTAGGCCACACCAAAATGTTGCTTCCAATTTTCTACCTGATACATCAAAGGGTAAAAATCAGAATAGGCATATAGCAAGAAATATTTGGGGGAGGAGATAATAAGGAGTTTTTTTTACCTCTGAGCAGCACTTCTTTTGCACACAATGGGCTACCCTAGGGGCATAGCCGTGGGGGGAGGCTCCCCCCACAAAGTAACTCGGAGTTGGCAAAATTCAGACTTCGTAAAATCTAGGTGAGTTGTGAAAATTTGTAATTTTTTTTGGAAAATTAAAGGGAGTTGTCAAAATCGAGGCAACTTGGCAAATCTAAGGCAGTTTGGAAAATGGAGAGACGGCAAAATTCGAAGCTACTTAGTAAAATATAGATGAGTTGACAAAATCGGGACAACTTGGCAAAATCTTGGGGAGTTGCCAAAATCGTGGAGAGTTGGCAAAAATTAAGGTGAGATGTAAAAATTAGTTTTTTTTTC
Organism: Ryuthela nishihirai; assembly: GCA_038380435.1. Classification (NCBI taxonomy): domain Eukaryota; kingdom Metazoa; phylum Arthropoda; class Arachnida; order Araneae; family Heptathelidae; genus Ryuthela; species Ryuthela nishihirai. Next base: position 61,924,976 of record JAWZYU010000019.1, on the reverse strand, counting down.
TGTAAAATTATGGCGAGTTGGCAAAACGTAGGGAGTTGGCAAAATTCGGAATGACTTGGCAAATTCGTAGAGAGTTGGCAAAATTCAGGTGAGGTGTGAAAATTTGGATTCTTTTCTGTAAAATTATGGCGTGTTGGCAAAATCGAGGCAACTTCACAATATCTAGGAGAGTTGGCAAAATTCGAATCCACTTGGTAAAATAAGGGCGATTTGTAAAAATTTGAATTATTTTTGTGAAATTAAGGAGAGTTGACAAAATCGAGAAAACTTGGCAAAACTAGAAACCACTTGGTAAAGTACAGGTGATTTGTAAAAATTGGGATTGGTTTTGTAAAATTAAGGAGAGTTGAAAAAACGAAGAACTCTTGGCAAAATCTAGGGCAGTTGGCAAAATTTGAATCCACTTGGTAAAATAAGGGCGATTTGTGAAAATTGGGTTTGTTTTTGTGAAATTAAGGAGAGCTGAAAAAACCAAGAACTCTTGGCAAAATTCGAAACCACTTGATAAAATACAGGGGAGTTGTGCCTTGTGCAATTAAGGAGAGTTGATAAAATTCGAAGTAACTTGGCAAATTCAGAGTTGTAAAAATTGCGATTTTTTCTGTAGAATTACGGCGAGTTGGCAAAATCTAAGGTAGATGGCAAAATTCGAATCCACTTGGTAAAATATAGGCGAGTTGTGAAAATTGGGATTTGTTTTGTGAAAATTAAAGAATGTTGCACAAATCGAGGAAACTGAAGAAAAAGTAGGGCAGTAGGCAAAATTCGAATCCACTTGGAAAATACGGGCGAGTTGAGATAATTGGAATTGGATTTGTGAAATTCATGGTAGTTGACTAAAATCGAGAAAACTTGGCAAAATCTTGAGTAGTTTGAAGTGATTTGGCATATTTAGGAGAGGTGTAAAGATTGGGATTAGTGTCGTGAAATTTAGGAGAGTTGGCCAAATCAAGGGACAAGATGTGAATATTGGAATTATTTCTGTGAAACTATGGCTAGATGGCAAAATTGGAATTAGAAGTTAAATTGCCTCAACCCCCCCCCCCTCCCCGAGCGAAAATCTAAGTTTGCTCAGTTGACAAAAATTTGAATTTCTAGTTGGCAAATTTTTGATTTCTACCCCCCTCCCCTCAATCACAGTCCTTCGCTACGCCCCTGGGCTACCCTAAAGGCTCAGAGAAGGTTGGGGTATGTATACTCCCCCCCCCCCCCGAGAAATTAAAAACCCGGCGCCAGTGATATACACTATCGAATCTGAAAGGATATTTATGAACCTAAATTTAGAAATTAAGCATTTTGTACCAATACTTATAAATATTAGTGTTGCAAAATAAAGTACCAAGATATTTTATGAAACGGTGTACTTGCGAATAAACTGTATTTAGCCTATAGTCCACAGTTAAACGATGCTAAAAATAAAATAAACACTGTTTTTCACTAGTGTGAAAAATTCGGTTTAAAAAAGTCAAGTCTCGCTACCGATTCAAAACAGGTTTCGTTTCATTAAGAAATTTAGCGACAGATTGTATTACAATGGCATGAATATAATTTTTGCGAAAGAATAACTTGTTACAAATGACAATTTTATTAATATATTCTCGAAAACGATATCATTTAAAACCATTTAATTGATTTTTATTTTTGGATGACAGTCTAATACACCTTGACGCTATACCATTGCTACTTCATACCATATCTGCGGACATAAAAATCTTAATCCAATCCTGTACATACGGTTGTATTTTCTTGACCATATGAAACAGTATCACCCTTAAATCGAAACCGATTGCATTTTTCTTTGTAAAACAAACCGTGTAACGTCAGTACTATGTAAATCGCGGAATAGGTGTATGAATGGCCTTTGCTCCATTATGTCCCTAATTTAGTCATAAATGCATGGCCCAACAAGGGGGGTGGGGAGCTGACAGGGCTCTAGCCTGGGAGCCCGGCGTGACGGCCAGCTAAGACGAACATAAATAATTACCCCCTCAAGCAGCTGCTTGCCACAGAGGTCTGACAGGAGCCTGTACAGTTTATATGTCATAGTAGGTCTAAGAGGATGGCAGGACCTCAGCAAAAAAACACCCACAACCATGCCTTAACCCGGGGCTCGAACCCAGGTCCATTAGATCAGTAGCCAAGCGTACTAACCTCTCGGCCACGGGACGGCGTTAATAAGACGAACAGCAGAAGACAAAAAGACTATAAAATACTGACTTGTTTTGTCCATCCAACTAAAATTATTTTATTAGGTACATTATCCTCTCATCATAGACTTTTTGCTTTGCAAGGTATTTGCCAATATCTGCCTCGCCATTCAACTATTTTGTACAGTACCAGTTACTGCTTCTTCAGCTGAAAGATCGTTCAGCAGACTGGCAAATTCATTGAAAACATGGCAAAAAAGCAGTAGTCAAGAGCGACTTGATCATCTAGCAATTTTGTGCATCAAAAATGATTTAGCTAAGTTAATTTTACTGAAATTATTCAAAAATTTGCGACGACCAAAGCTACAAAAATACACCTATCCCTCGATTTACACGGTACTCAGTTCACACATTTTTGGCTTTGCACGGTCAAAAAATGCAACCCGTTTCGATTGACACGGTACTGACAGATTTCCTTTCTACGTACGTCTCAGTCAGTACCGTGTCAATCGAAACTGGTTGCATTTTTTGACCGTGCAAAGCCAAAATTGTGTGAACTGAGTACCGTGTAAATCGAAGGATAGGTGTATACTTTGATATAATAAAAACTTGCTATATCAAAAATTATGTAAATCCATATAGTTTTTTTAATAAATCTAAATATTGCTTTGTGTCATCATTTTAAACAGACTTATTCTAAATCCTGTAGAGTAGCACGCTGCCCTTAGCGATAGGTAGGGGGCCGCTGCATAAATGAGCGACTATTTTAAACGGGTCCGAATTAAATTTTTAGTTTTCATCATTGAAAGTGTAAATTGTTTTACCTCTTAGCGGCACTTTAATTTTTGCATACCATGGGCTAAATGGCCAGGTCACAAACCCCAAAGGCACAGAGAAGGCTGGGTGAGGGGACCCACTGGAACAGCTGTTGGGAGACAGATGGTACCTCCCGTCAAGGCCATCCAGCGTGTTCTTTAACGTGCACAGGTAGATATGGCTCTCAAGCACACGTGGCCGCGGCTTAACGTCCCAGCCGATGGCCTTTTCAAGCCCGTCAGTGTCCCCCTTATTAGATCGTGGGCATGGCGGGAATTTTGTGTTGATAAATCTCAAAGCAGACCCAGCTGGGACTCGAACCTGGGAACTACAGATTACAAGCCTGGCGTAGCTACCGACTGAGCCACCCCGCCCTAAGTGTTTAGGAGCAAATACTGCTGTCAAATAATTCAGTTTCAATAATTTAATATCAAGGAATATTATTAAAATTGAAACTTTGATAATTTACTTATTGCATTTCTGTTAAAAAGAAAAGTATATTTTCAAAGTTTGAGAGCTTTGAATGAGGTTTATTATTTACAAAAAAATACGGTATCCCAATACAGTGGACATTGTATATTCTAATAATCCGCATTTTTAAAACTTCACTTTCGATTTTCAGGAGAGTGCACTTTAAAGAGGGGCAATCTTATTAACATGTATACTTCCAACTACTTTACTCGTCCAAATTATTTAGTTATTTGAACATACGACTTAAATGATGAACCTTTTTATTATGGTGGTGCCCCTAGACAAGTGTGTGCCTTATGGGAAATCCCACTCTCCTGCTTCTATATTATATAGTGAAATACGTATCTAATAAACGATATGGACATCACCCGCCATGCGTAGGGGGTGGCGTATAAACATTTTTCCATATGTCGTCCTATGTGCTCCAGATCCTACCTTCTCTCAAAAACTTCTGCTAGATTTATTGGCTCCGTGGCATTGATTAGCGCGCTTGGCTACTGATCAAAGGGACCTGGATTAGAGCCCCGGATAAGACATGAACGTTTTTCTGCAGAGGTCCCGCCATGCTCTCAGACCTATTGTGTATAGATAAAAACCTCGAGCAGCTGCTTGACAGGAGCCTATTTCATTATCCAGCCACTCTAATGCCAGTAATCCAACCTCTCAAATTCGTTCAGGTGGCGATATGGTCGGCAAAGATTTCCATACAAACTTCGTAGTTCCTCATAGAATTCACAACTCTAATTCTGAATACTTCTCACGAGGAAACCTTAGTTGCAACATTACGACAAATTCTGCACCGATTAAAATATGGGACCAATCATTTATATATCCTCGGCGGCCCCCGATTTGCATGCACTTCCGAGTGTATTTATTACTAAGAAACGATTTGGTTTAGCAGAAAAACGGGGAGGACCTCAATAGGTGTGAAATTTTCACTTGAATTGCCTTACAAATTGACAGAGAATCTTATATGCTTTCGATTAAAAGAATTTCGGGTATATTTTTGCTTCGTAGTTTACATTTTTTGATATAAAAATCCCTGCACCCGAAACTATGGGTTTTAGAATTAAATCTGGAATAAGGTGGGTTGTTTCACAATTATCGCTTTCAATTCTCGTGATGCATTAATCTCCGAAGTTTATACGTGTTTCATTATGGTAAATTTGTTGGAAGTTAAAAGTTTAGCTTTTTTTCTGCAATTCAAGTAAACTATGCAGTCTACACATTAAATTGTTAAAATTTAATTCGTAAATTGTTGAAAAAGTTTCCTACCCACTCTGCAAACTATCTTAAAATATGAATTTCAATGTAAAATAGTCATAAGAAAACAAACATTGTAAGATTCATTTTATTGCATTGTTCACTGTACAAAGATTCCCATCTAGAGACCCCCTCCCATGAATAATTATGCGACAGATGGAGCGATGATGAATGATCATAAACAAAGTTTCTTTAATACTGCTTCTAATTCTCAAAATTCTTCATGGACATGTTCATGCTTTTCATCCTGTAAGAGAATAGTGGACGATTAAAAAAAATGGAAGTTATCTAGAAAAAAAGTCAACTAGTACATCTTAATTTCCTAAACAACCTCATCAAAAGAAGAGTAAGCAGTGCTAGAACTGGACAGAGTTTGAGTATTAAAATTAAGATTACAGTCATTATATCACGTAGGTGTCGTTTACTGCAATAAGTCCAAAGATTTGAAATTATGTAACTGCACAATGTCATCAAAAAAGAGGCAAGTCTAACCTAAAATCTGTCAGAAGACTGTAGGCTAATGCCCTTTATGTCGTTGAAAAATATATCTTGCAACCATTAACTGGATACAAAAAGTCTATTCTTTCTGGAATAGCAGTGGTTCTGTAAATTGAATCTGGTGTTCAACAAGGGTGCATATTGTATCCTTTCCTCTTTGGCTATTTATTATATTATGCAAAATTCACGATTTCAAACGTTTTTTGTTCCACAAATCCCTTTCAACAAAAAAAGTTTTGCGAACCCCCAGGGTAATAATGACTAAGAAAACAAAAAGCTCCAAATTAAAATTTTACTACCTATAACACTGTACTGCATGAAAATCCTCCCTTGAAAATATAGGTGTACTTTCCAGATGAGTGCTGAATCAGAATCCGACATTGAAATGTTTATATCAGGCACTATTTTCGTTGGAGGGCATATATAGGAAGTAACATGTCTCAAATGCTGCATTTCCTACATTCACACCAGATTTTTTTTCAAAAATTGATACGAGTGGTCTTGGATGAGCATGGAGGAAGGTTCCATCGAGGCATATCCGAAAAGGAAAAAACGATATAGCAGCAAATGGAACAAGAGTATGTAGGCAGGCTACTGTTAGGCCCTGCAGCGAGAGACTCCAGAGATAAAATATAAGTGACAGAAGGCAACAAAATTTTTTTTTGTATATATATATATATTTACATGTATCAGGATTTATTAGTCAGGTTTAACTTTTTATAATGTAAATATTTGGTAAACTATATCTTCTGAGTAAAATAGTGTTTTTTAAAGCCATATCTCTAGAAAACTGTAGGTAATAGAACAAGTCGACTGTCAGATTCAGCACCCTCAAGCATAAAAATCTGACACAATTTTGGGAAAGAAAAGTTTTAAAAAGTAATTTTCTTGTTTCAGTAAAAATTTATTGAGAAATAGCCTTTCTATGCATTATAAATTATTTCTGTTGATTAGTTTTTTAAATAAATTATTTGCATTGCCCGATGTTGTTTTACTACGACTTTAAAGAAGTTCTATTAAAATAAAACCAGCCTTTTGCAAAAAATTCAGAATTATATACCATTAATTTGTCATATAACATGCCATAATCCCTTTAATCACAAACTTTAGCTTTTTTTTGCCAAATTTTTTTTTGGCCGAGCTTAAAAAGGGAAAAATAGCTTGGCCTCGATATAAACCAGGTTTTCAGGCTGGACACTGAAACGGTTAAGAAGTGGTGTCTGAGGTACATCTTTAATCAAATTAAAGAACTAAAATGAAAGAAATTATTTCCTTTTGAAAGGGAAAAATATTTGGGAGCACGTTTAAAAACCCAATATTGTGATTTTCAATGACCAGTTTCAGAAAGCAAACTGAAATTTAGATAAAATCCAAGCAATTGGCAACTTGGAAAGGTATCACCACCTGTATATACTGTATTTGGGAATGTTATAGAAAAATTTAATATTGGGGAATGGGGAGGTCAAACTTTGTTCAACTTTCATAACGTTAAGAATTTTTAAGAACTACTTGTCAATATGAGTCCTATAAATATTTGTTGTAAATTTATTGTCTACAATATTAAACTAATTTTAAAGTAGTTGAACAATTCCAAGTCTATCCTTAGTTAAAAACAATACTTAACAGTGGACTTTTGCAAAATCCTTTTGAGATGGTTAAATAAGTTTATAAACAAAAATTCCTTACTTCTGTTGTATCACCGTCCTCATCATCTTTGTCTTCATCATCTTGCGTTTCTAATTCATTTTCTTTCTCTTTAGTATCTTCCTTTTTCTTTTCATCCTCATCTTGCTGCTCTTTCATTTTACGTTCAGGTTCCTAACCAAAATATTAAAAATATATTTATTAAATTCTTAATCAGTGCAGAATTTCAACAGAAAATTTCACATTGCTTGGCAAGTAATTTTGTTGGCAAGGGGAGAGTTTTGTTATTAATACAATGAACCCCTGCATAACAGTATTTTGCTTAATGAATTACCTCCCATCAACTTGGAAGAACAAATTACTTGCAAAGCTACATGGTCCATTTTGGCCAAATCAGAATACTCCAAAGGCTACTTTAGCAGGGCCCAGCCAATTATCAATGCACATTAGAGAATTTCAAATGCATTTGCCTTTGTTTACAGAGTTTTTGGTTGTAGAAAGCTCTCTTAAAGACTACTTTTATTCAGTTTATTTAAAAAGGGAATAGTGCTTGCAATGGTCTAAAGATAATTTGTAAAAGAGTAAAAACAAAAAATATAACCCTTGAGAGAGAAAAACCTGGCAAAACAAGTGCACTGGTGTAGAATACAATATTTCCTTAACAGATAATACATTTGATTACACTGCTCTAGTCCAGTGTGCACAAATATTCCAAATGGAAATCCACAAGAGTTCAAAAACTCGCCAGTGGAATTTATTAAACTCGTAATCTATCCAATTTTTTGGCAATAAAGTCTAAATGCATTAAACATCTTTAAAGTAATCGGAGAACAAATAATTTAAGCGAAAATAAAAAACAAAAAGTTTGAATAGCATTCTAAAATATTTGTAAAATAAATTTATATTTAAAATTAAAATCTCAATCTGGCAAATATAAGATAATAGCTAGCAGTACCACATGCAGCAACAATAGGCTGGGAGCACACCGCACTGCTTGCACCTGCATCCACTTTCTACAGAACCATAGTCGGCAAGGCTGTTGAAATAATGACCTCACCCATCCCCACCTGCAACTGAGATATGGAATCGCCCTTCATGAAGTGGAAAGAAGCTCTAAAGAGCCCTAATGTCACCACAGTGTCACTTCACTGAAGACTGAGCACTGTCATTGCTCCAAAAAGCTTCAGAGTTTTCTCCAAAAAACTTAATATGCAAATAGTTTGAAGGATAAACTTAAAATTCTGTCGTTGAGCAATAAAATTTTAATTTTTAATTTCTGAGCAAGAAGGTCCTTTTAATTGTGTACTTCAAGGATACTTGTTGATAAATTATCAGCATCCCTCATTGCAAGAACGTCAAAGATTAAATTTGTCACTTGAAAGCATCCCAGTAGTTCTTTGTTACCCATCCTCTGCAGTACGGTATGTAATTTTCTCCTTAATAGCACAGAACATTTGTCGATATGCTTAAAAAATTTAATTCTGCCATAGAGAATTAAGATTCTAATTTAATTTTAATTACTGTACTGTGAACCACTACTCAACATTTTGTAGCCATTTATAAAGATTTGAATTAAACCTATACATATTTTTTTTCCTTTTTGTTGTCTAGCAAAAAATTAATTTTGGTGCAAGGTAAATGTAATGCTTTTTAACCACAATTTACCTAGATAATAATTCAATGAGATTTACAGAGTTACTGTATATATCTTGTGTTATAATTAGCAAATTTTATATTTTGTTCCGACTAATTTTTAAACAAATGTATTAATAGTTATAAAATGTATATTCAGCTTTAAGTTAAAATTAATTTTAATATTAGGTGTATATGTGCTACCCCAAAAAGTACTTCCATAATGCAAATATGATTTAACCCAACAATTATACATCTTTAAAGCTGAAATATCTACAAGTTGTCTTAAATATTGTAATATGATTATATTACATTTATCTTTTTGATCACATTCACTATATGTTCCTTTCAATTTATAGTTATGTCAACTCCCCTAATATCCAAACAGGAACAATTTTCACCAATACATTCCAAAACACTAAAAAAAAAAATTGTTTTGTGGATAATACAGCCCCATCTGAATCAACCATTTTCCCATCCTATTAAATAAGGACAAAAAACTCGTCAAATTAAATGATGCCACTACAGTAAAATTTCTGTTTTATTTATTGATTATGTTTCTATCAGTTTTAATCTTTTACCACATTCTTCTTATAACCAATTCTAAACAAAAGTTTATATTTTATACACTAATTTTTAAGGTAAAAAATTTTGTGACATTCTTGAAGGAACAAATTATGCCTTTAAGAGTTGGGTTGTTTTACCTCGGAGCAGCACTTTTTTTTTCACACACAATAGGCTAAATGGCCAGGTCACAAGGACCCTGAAGTCTCATAGAAGGTTGGAGGAGGGGACCCAGTGGACAGCTGTTGGGAGACAGATGGTAGCCTTCCATCAAGTGTGTTCTTTAATGTGCACAGGGTATAGCTTTCCTGCACACAGTATCATGACTTAATGCCCCATCTGATTGTTCCAAGCCCATCAGTGTCACCTACTGACTGGGGGGGGGGGGGGGGGGGGGGAGAAATCTCACAGCTGGAACTAACCTGAACTGCAGATTACGAGCCTGGCAAGTTATTGACGAAGTCACCCCCACCCCACTATGCCTTTAAACATATTCCTATATTCACAATTGTTTCATGGAATGAATTAAATTCCATTATGTGGAGGGTCACTGTATATAATAAAAATACTCCAAGCTTCCGATTAGGGAGAAGGGACACAGCTATCCCTTGGTATGTAGTAAAAGAGCTAAATTGGAAACAATTCTTCCTTTTCATTAGCAGTCCCCCCATTTGGAAAAAGGGCAAAAATACTGTACAATTTGGAGGCAGATTTTTGTAAATTTATAAACTGAAAAAACACTAAAAATCGTTTTTTTTAAAAGACAAAATTGGATTTTAAAACAAAAATTTGAGTAGTTTGTAGTTCTGTAATCATCTATATTAGATTTTTTACCAATATTATCAGGCATTGTTTAAAACACTCATATAACAATTGATATATTCAAGGTAAACATCAGGAAACTCCATGGAACATATGAATATAAATTTATTTTCTGTTCCAAAACACATTATGGGTTTCCTAATGTTTATCTTGAAGATATTATTGTATGAACATTTTAAACAATCTCTATGCTAATATCAGTGAAAAAACGTATATATCTTCATATTTGACACTGGGCTAAGTTATTCATATAAATTACTTTGAAAACAAAAATTTTTATATCTACTATATTCAATGATCATTAGATAGTAAAATAGCATGAAGTACTACACTGAAGAGCCAAAACATTATGACCAGGGAGTCTTTATGCAAATTGAAGCAACTGCAGGTAAGCGACAGTGTAGGTGGTCATGAAACAGTATAAATAATGCCTAACTGAGCTCTGTTAATGTTATTCTTGTTCTTCAGATGGGAAAGGCAACAGACTTAAGAGTTTGACAAAGGCCAAATTGTAATGGCCAGAAGACTGGGTCAGAGCATTTCCGAGATTTATGGGGTGCTCATGGGTCAGCAGTGGTTAGTACCTTCAAAAACTGATCCAAGGAGGAAAAAACTACGAACTGCCAGCAAGATGTGCCACAGTATCCCTTCTGTTGGCTCGTATACAGGATAGCCTTCACTCACCTCGGCCCACAACTCGCCCGTAATTTGAATGCTGGTGACAGGAGTAATGTGTCGCAACACACAATACATTGAACCCTGCTGAAAATGGGGCTGCTCTGAGTGCCCATGCTAACCTCAGTTCACTGTCAAAAATGCCTACAATGGGCATGCGAGCATCAAAACTGGATCTTGAATGATTGTAATATGGTCATCTGGTCCGATGACTCATTTCCTATTGCACCATGTGGATGTCCAGGTATGCGAGAGTCATTTACCTGGGGAAGTGTTAGCACCAGGAGGCACCATGGGATGAAAACAATCCTGTGGAGGAAGTGCAGTGCTTTGGGCAATGTTAGCTGGGACCAGTCATTCATGTGCAGAAAACTGACTTCTACCACCTACCTAAACATCATTGCAGACCAGTACATCCTTTCATGGCAATGGTATTCCCCTCTAGAAGTGCCTTCTCTCAGCAGGATAATGCACCATGCCACACTGCCCGGATTGTTCAAGAATGGTTTGCGGAGCACGATGAAGACTTCCAGGTATTGTCCTGGCCTACAAATTCTCCAGACATCAATCAAGCATCTGTGGTTTGTGTTGAAACAGCATATCTGATCTGTGGCAGCCCAACCACGTAACTTACAAGAGTTAAAGGATCAGCTGGTAATGTGTTGGTACCAGATACCACAAGACACCTTTAGAAATCTTGTAGCATCCATGCCTTGCCAGGTAAGAATTGTGTTTTGGCAGCATGTGGAGAATCAACATCATATTAGGCAGGTGGTCATAATGTTTTGGTTCTTTGATGTAGGTTCTGCATGCAAATTACAGCTAAAAAAAATATTTACCTTTGTGGCACCCCATGTCTCATCACCAAATTTTTGAGCATAATCTTCATCATCTGTGATTAGTATATTATCAAAAATAGTACCAGATTTAACCTGAAAGAAAAAAATACATAAAGAAAATGCTGCAAAAAATTATGTGCACACATAAAAATATTTTTTTAAAATAAAGATTTCTACTAATTTCTAAGCATACAGTGACTGGACTAAACATTGGAGAAAGGTGGTTAATAAATAACTTGAACCACTTGTAACTTTAAAAACAATGCGATACAGAATCAAGTGGTTACATTTCAGACAAATGGATTCTGAAATTCTATTCCAATAAATATATCTCAAGCAAAATATGTATGCTTGGGGAAAGTTCAGTGCATCTCTTTAGAGTTATTTCAAAATGGAGATCCCTATATTACTGGAGATTCTTAGAATTCTTAATATTAAAATGCACTTAATACTGATTGTTAATCAAGTACCCACTTATTAGCAACTTTAAACTCCTATCATTGTTAAGGTTTGTATTGCCAATTGTGCTAATGCATACTGAAGAATTAAATCAGTTTGTGTTGGGTTCTTTTACCTCTGAGCGGCACTTTTTTGCACAGAATGGACTAAATGACCAGGTCACATGGACCCCCGAAGGCTCAGAAGCTTGGGGAAGGGGACCCACTGGAACAGCTGTTGGAACACAGATGGACAAACGTTAAAGACCACCCAGCGTGTTCTTTAACATGCACAGGGTATGGCTCTCCCTGCACACAGGGCCACAGCTTGATGTCCCATCCAACAGACTGCAACCTTTCCAAGCCCATCGGTGTCCCCTACTGACCGTGGGCAGGGCGGGGAATTTTGTGGAGATAAATCTCAATGCTGACCCAGCTGGGACTAACCTGGGAACTACAGATTACGAGACTGGTGCACTGATTGCACCACCCCTGCCCCACCAACTAAGATTTCCAATTATCTCAAAAACAAAACCGCTCCACTCCATTTCCTACCTACCTTGGGCATAAGGGTCAATTCTTTGTTGTCAATGAATCGTCAAGACGGTCGCATTTCACAACCAAAATTTCAAATTTCTACCATAACCACATCATTTTCAATATTAGTTTTAAATTTTGGAATATTTTCATTTTTTTTCTATCGTTAGATGGCGCATTTATAGCTTTTGGCAGATTTGGAAAATGAATTTTAATATTTCATCAACACCTGTCCAACCCAAAAAGAATTTTTAATTAATCTTTAATAACATACAATTTTCTGCTAAAACAAAAAAAAATTGCACCCCCTGGGTCTAAAAGGTCAAGCAATTGTTGCCAATGGTAACTTAGTAACCTTCACATTTCAACACCAAAATTTCAAGTTTCTAACATAGCTACATTGTTTAAAACATTCGTTTGAAATTTTTGGAAATCAACTTTTTCCCCAGTTAGAGGGTGCAGTTATAACTTTTGAGAGATTAAAAAAAAGTGAAAATCGTAATATATCATTAGTACCTATCCAACACAAAAAGATTTTTTATTTATCTGTATAAACGAAAAAGTCCAATATCTACAGACGAACAGACTAAAAAAAAATAATAAATACCCCCTCAAGCAGCTGCTTGCCACAGAGGTCTGACAGGAGCCTGTCAGTTTATATGCCACAGTAGAAGATCTGTGAGCAAAACAAAAATTATTAACTCTTTAAAAAAAGTTCTAAAATTTACTTTTTTTTTCTTGGCCGTTCTCTAAAGTGTTTCCAATCGTGAAACTAAAATTTTTTCCAATCATGAACTGAAATCTGTACCAAATATTACCCTGCCTTTTCTGGAATCCATAAGTATTCCTGTAATACCATTTTGCTTTGCACGCAAAACAATCCGAGCGATGACATTTAAATTCATTTAATTTTCAGAAAATCCAGAATTAAATGCTGATTTGACATATAAAATGCCATAATTCCTTTTCATTAGTTATTTGGCAAAAAAGTTCTAAAGGTAATTATTTTGGCTAATCGTAGAGAAAAAATAGCTGGGTCTTTGGATGTAAATCAGTTTTTGAAGTAGGACCTTTTCAGGTTAGCCCCAGTGTACTTACTTTTAAGCATTTATCAAGATCCCTACAGTTCCCAAGCAGCTAATAATGTGTGGTGTTTATTGGGAGAAAAAAAGCAAAGGAAGTGTTTGTCCACTAATTAGGACAAAATCCCATGAGAATAACAATGCTAAGTCACCTTGTGCAATATTCTGGCCTATTTTAAAGTTTATTATTTGGGGGGGTGGGGGGAATTCACCTGAAAGAGTTCTATTCTACTAGTGAGAAATAAATTTCCTGACCATTGATACACAACTATTCTTATTAATTACGTTTTTCTCAAATTAACATATAATCGACTTGTCAGTTTTTTTCTTTCACATTGCTGAAAAACAGATTTAAATTCATAATGAAATGCAATTTAATTTGATATATAATATGACCCATTACTGTTATTTGGCAAGATTTTTTTTGTTGAGCAAAATGAAAAAATACCTTGGCCTATGGATTCATTCTAGTTTTTCAGACAAGGCTAAGGAAGGGTTACTTACCTGCCAGAGATCAAATCCAATAGCACATATTTCTTTGTATTGATATAAAGAATTGTCTGCTTCATATTCTGGATTGTCAATTTCAGGATGGATCCATAGACCTTTGTAGTTGGGATTGTCAATCTGTCGAGATTTCCATTCACCCTTGAAAGCAGGATTATTGATCTGAGGTGGTTCCCATTCACCGTCCATATCATCATCCCAATCTTCTGGTTTTGTAGCATCAGGGTCAGGGATATACTCCGGCTGGTCCCAATCCTACATAAAAGTTACAAATATGTTGACCAACATTACAAAAGGTATAATAGATTTATGAAATCTTTACTCACATTACAATTTTTGAACCTCAAGCAGTTAACCAACGTAAGTGATTTAAAGATGCATTCAATCTGAAATCCCATCCTCTTTGAGGATGACCGGAGCTTTATCTTTGCTCATTAGTTACAATTTTGTTAACTGTACTAATATTTTGGCTAACAATCAGCAGCTGAACCACATATATACACACATAAAATATTAAACTAATAGCCATGATAATTGTGTTGTGAATTTATCACACTTGCATCTATCAATTACATATTTTTTTCCATTTTTTATTGTTATTTTTTTATTTGTAAAACAATCAAATTCTGAATACTCCATTACGGGATAAGAAAGGGAATATAGAAAACTGCTCTATATTCTTAAAAGTTTATAAATAATAGTTATTTGATTGGTGTATCCATATGCCAAGACAAAACAGAGTATGTGTGGGGGAGGGGGTGGGACAGACTACTAAATCAAATTATTATATGTATTTAGTGATAGTGTATGAATACACATCACTACACACACACACACACACACATCAATAGTTATAATTTGCAAATTACAACTACTTAAAATATTTTATGTACAATAGCTTAAAACATTGAAGTCTAAATAAAAATGAGGTAATTTGATTTCTAATTTCCTGTTATATTTGATGCAATTATTTATAAAGGTTCACAGCAGACAGCAATATTAACCCTTAAAAGCTGTCATGGGTGAAAATTCACAAGGGAATTTTATTTCATTGCTGTGGAACAACCTGATATCTGGCAACAGTCACTTTAGGTATTCCCTGTAATGAATAGTACATATAACCTTACTGCAAAACAGTTCACCCATGACAGCACTGCAATAACCATTCAAAATCTTTTCTAAAATGTTTTTTTTTCAACTTATCCTATAGGTCTGATTTATTTCACAAAGTATTGATTTTTTGCAATATGGAGTACCCAATGAAAAGAAATTGAAAGAATTCCAATGATACCATTGCATAAATGGTGGAGATAATGTACAAGAGAATAATATTGATGTTCAAGATGCTGACAATATTGATGAAGTAATGAAAAATGACAATGAAGTAACAAATGACCTCTAAATGAAAACAAATTAGTCTTTTATCCAGTTCAACTTCAGATGAAGAAATACCTCTTTACACACTTGAGGCTGAGTTAAGAATAAGTGTAATATAAAAGTGGCTGACAAAACATGGTTTGATGTACAACCTGAGATCAGCGATTAACCTAAAAACTCCTAAAATGTAAGAATAATTATTGTTGGTCTTCAAGTAGGCCTGCTTCACATAAAACTTCTGCCAGAAATACTTTAAAAACAATTCCTGATATAAAAGGTGAAGCAAAAAAGTAAAGAGTGCTTTAGAAGCTAGGAGTTTGTTCTTTGATGAAATGCTGAATGATATAGTAACCTTTAGGAATTGATGAAATAACAAGACAGTGGCTGTGATGTTGCTTCTTCGTTTGTTTGTCGATTGGGACCACTTAGGAATGTCCCCTCGGTTCGATCACAATACGCGACGGGTGAAAGAGTTTCAGATAAAATCAACGGTTTTATCACAATACTGAGGCTCCTCCCCAATAAATTGGTTCAACTTCAGCCTTTACTTAAATATAACAATTATTTATTGAACCTTCCAAACATGCTTGATAGACAAGGACATATGCTTAATTACATAGCATTACATCAACACCAGCTTACTATGCCTGTTCAGCTGTATTCACAGAGCCCAATGCTGTTATTACCAGTCGGCATTTCCCAGCTTTACAATTTTTCGTCTGCACGCGTTTGTTCCTCGACTGGCTCTGTCCTCCTCGTTGCCAACCCTTTCTCTTTCTCTCTCCGCCCGACCATCTGGGAAGTCCGCTAGCCTCCGGGTTGCTTGTCAGCGGACGCGAGTGTTTTGGGTGACCTCCATCCCCCCAGGCACTGCTACTTCAATTAACTCTCCAGATGCTGGGACAGAGGGCCTCCCACGTAGCATATGCCCATTTTGGTGAAATCCAAAATAACATTCACAACCCGAACAAAAAAAAATATTTAAAAAGGCCTCTAGCCTGACAGTGGCTTAACTATTCTTCCCAAGTTTTTTGGGCAAAAATATTACTCTAACCAAGATAAAGGTATTTATTGGGTTGCTGTACATTACAGGAATTAGGAAAGACAACCACATGAAAGCAGTTTCTATGAAGCTCAACAAGGTAGCTATGTTTACAGTGCTGTAAATGCCTTTCTAGAAGTACAATTTTTTTTACAAGCTGCTTACAATGACCATTTCACACAAGAGTGAAAAGCAAGTGATCCATTTACAAATTCACTAATTATGGAACAGTCATTCACCTCTGCATGGACAATTATAGCCCTTCCTGTGAAAAAAAATCCAATGAGCAGCTGCTCATAAAGGAATATATATATCTCCTTAGAGGAAACTGCCCATTTAGAAAGTATATTCCAAACAAGCCAGACAAGTATGGGATAAAGCACTCGTATGCAATTCTCTAAGGTTTCTGGATAAATAATGAAATAAGCTCAACATATTCCATATCAACTAATAAATCAGCACTTTAGCGTCGATTTAAATTTTAGAGAAAAAATTGTCTTGAACGAACCCACCCGGCTCAAGACAATTTTTCCCTAAAATTTAAATCGACACTAAAGTGCTGATTTATTAGTTGATATGGAATACGTCAAGCTTATTTCATTATTTATTATCTGCATACTTGTAATACATGCTTCCATCTGTTGGCAAATATAAATGCCACTTGTGGCTAAATTACCTGAATAGCGCCTATACGAAACATAAAAGGAATGTTCATAGCGCTAATTAGAGGAGATCTTGATCGGCGGCCGGTAGCTCAGTGGCCCAGAACACCCGACACGTTATCAGGAGGTTGTGGGTTCATATCCCATCCGGCTCAAGACAATTTTTCTTCTAAAATTTAAATCGACGCTAAAGTGCTGATTTATTAGTTGATAGGTTTCTGGAATTCTGTTTGTAGGTAAAGCAAACAGAACTGGTAATTTACCTCTTACCAAGTATTTCGTAAAAAAAATTGTCCAAGCCTATTCCTGAAACTAATATAACATGGACAATTAGTTCACTTCTGTGCCACCTGTATCTAAAATGCTTAAAATATACAATTTAACAATGATTGGAATACTGAATAAATAAGACTCAAATTCCAAAAGAATGCAATATTGTATTCTTTCCATTTTTTATTGTTTTCATATATTTGGATCATGCATGCATGATAACAAGAGACTTTTTTTAGGGAATGGGAGAAACAAGTCAACTGAATTTTATGGGAGCCCTTCCTGTGAATGTCAAAAATATTTGTCTTGTCAGTTCATATACTGTTGATATTTGTCTTCATATATTGTTACAATATTTGTCTTGTCACCTCATCTGTGTTTGCTTACAACTCCCATAACAAAATTCAGTTGACTTGTTTCTCCCATTCCCTAAAAGTCTCTTGTTATCATGCATGCACAATTCAAATATATGTAAGCAATAAAAAAAAATTGAAAGAATATTACAATTCAACAAAAAGGTGTGTTGATACATTTAAATGTACTCTGCAAAGATTATTCCTGGAGTTGGCAAACATGGTGAATTGTCCCTTGCAATATTTTATGGAATGTTAAATGCTGGATAACATTGGAATGTTAATTCCAATGTTATTTTTGCCTTCTGCAATGCTGCTGACAAGATTATCTTATGGGCTTGGGATTTTCCCTGGTGATGCCATTGAAAAAAAGGACACTTAAAAATTCAATATATTTCAAGTGCAAGCTAAAATTGCAGAAAATATTAGAAAAAAATCCCTGGGGAACCTACTCCTCAAGATCTTAGAACATAGATAGCATTAGCATCAATAAGGTAGATGCTGGATTTGTACAAGAAATGAGGACAAGTTCATATACTGTTATATATTAGATGCTTCCACAAGATTTCCCCCCCCCCTCAATAATTTCTAATTAAATGTTTAATAGAATGTCACATACTAATGTGTACTTTAAAGAGACCTACCTGGTCTAGTTGTTAGCACCTTACTAATAAGACCAGTAAGCATGTCCTTGTGCAAGTATTTGCATGTTGTATGAGAAATAAGAATAAGCCTAATATAGCTTGTAGGTTATCTCAGTCCTTTGTGTAGGGAAGCATGTCATTAAAAAAATTTTACTCTTTGAAGGGGTTTTAACAGAAAAATATTAGCATTTGAAAAAATAATTCTCTTTAGTAGCTGTCATTTCAAATTGTAACCTATAATGTACAGCAACCCAATAATTTTGTAGAGCTCAGCTTTAAGTTTGTATTCATAAATTAGCTAAAAAATAGTTTATTCTAAAACTAATAGAATATGCCAATACAAATTCCTTCAACATTTTAATAACTTTTGTAGGAATATTTGAGTATAATTGGTTTGATATACAGATATTTCAATGAAAAATGGAAATTATGAATAAGGATGTCAAGAAATGGAATTGCCCATAAGATAATACAGAACATTAGTATTGTATTTTATTACATTGCTCATATTTTCATTTTGATAGCAATTTTCTGAAAATCTGAGATTAACAACTTTCAGTCATAAAAATAAGTTTTGAGGTCAGCTTGTTACCTTGTTCAGTCTGTCATTAAAAACACTGAATGCAAAACCCTTGTCTGTAAAAGAATATTTCTGCTTGTAATGAAGCATTCTTACATTTTTTTTTGCATTTTGTTCAATAGTAAATACACAGAGCCACTTGCTGATATCAAGTTAAAGTTTTGTGGAAAAATGAGTTTTATCAATACACAAAGCTCAAACTCTTGTCTTCTCCAGATTCATGCCAGAGTTTTCTAAACCAATAAACTAGCACTGATTGTCATTTATCCACTAATGTGACTTATAAATCTTCCTGAACTTGTTGTCCACAGCCCAATCTAGGCAACTTTCCAATGTTGCTCTGAATAAAAAGTAAATAAGAATTCAGAGCAACTTTGGAAAAAGAAACTGCCTTCCCTGATCATAAATGGTACCATGGGCAACAAGTTTGGGAAGATTTGTCACATTAGTGGATAAATGGAGCAGGTACTAGTTTAGTGGTTAGAATGCTCCGAGAGTTGGATTTAAGTCCTGAGTATTAGTAAAAATCACCCCCCCCCCCACCAAACACAACTATTTAGTATTAAGAGTATAATTATCGAAGTACACCTATCCCTCAATTTACACACACTCAGTTCACACAATTTTGGCTTTGCACAGTCAAAAAATGCAACCAGTTTCGATTTACACGGTACTGACCGACAAGTACATAGAAAGGAAATCTCAGTCAGTACCGTGTAAATCGAAACTGGTTGCATTTTTTGACCGTGCAAAGCCAAAATTGTGTGAACTGAGTACCATGTAAATCGAGGGATAGGTGTAATCTATATTCCATTTAATAAACTTTTTCTAATCAAGACTACTACACACTAAAGATCCATATTTTTAATATAATATATACACTCTTAATATATATATATAAAATACACTTACATCAGGTTTTTTGTCATCAGGATCATCAATCTTTGCTCTTTCATCCCAGTCTTCAGGTTTTTTAGCTTCAGGATCCTTTATTTTCTGTGGAGGAAGGAATTTCCAATCTTTTTCCAACTCTCCACTTTCTACTTTTTCATTATCAATCTTCACTATATATGTATTATCAGGCTTCACTATTAGAGTGTAAAGATGTGTATATACATCATCCTGAAATAAAATTAACTTTGATAAATTAAACAGACTACACAAAATTATGTCCTTGATCAACTGGAGAAACGGTGATAGTACAACAATCAAAATACTAAAACGCTTAATTTCAACTGTATTACAATTCTTACTTAGTCATTGTAGATACATTGGCTGGTTGTTTGGGTTTTATGGCATATTAGCAACTATAGCTATAACACCCATTTTAGGGACAACTTAGTTGAGGCTTCTCAGTACTGCAGTATTTTTTAAACTTTGCAATTCAGGATGAGTATAACTAAAGTTACTCTATCAAAGGTCTCTGTAGACCTACAGAATAGATGCATTTACATTTGGGATTGAGATATTTCAAAGGATGCCAAAGAAGACAGATATAAACAAATTCCAAAACTCATTACCAGAAAAATCAAAGTATTGTTGCTCAGTTAAAGATTTATTTTATGTGGTGCATTTCACTGGCTACAATGCACTGAAACCAAGGAGGTTAACTTCAAAAAACAGTATCATATCCAGTGCAATGTTTGTCACTTGTGTAATGCTGGTTTTAAAATTCACAAGATGCTAATGCTGGTATGGTAGACACCTGGTCATTCAAATAATCCTACAGTCAAAAGTCAGTATTTAAATCTCAGGAATATAGCTGAAATTTCCATGACTTAATCAGCATTGGTGAAGTTTGTACAATGAATCTAAGAATGTTAAGTGCCTTCATACTTGGGACTCTGAAGACATCCCCACTTTTATAGGAATAAACTTATACCACATAAGGACATGGTGGCATTGACTGGTGACAAAACATTAAATAATCCCAGTCAGAGACCTAGTAAAGACCAGATTTACCATGCTGACAGTATTCTTATGGACTTTTAAACCAGTATCATTTAACAAACATGCCAGATATACTGTTCTGTAAAATGTTTAATTTCAACAACATTCAAGTCAAGGCCAAGATTTGTTCTGAAACTGAGTAGCAACACTTTCTTTGTCCAAGTGGTAAATTTGTAATTTTTGGAATTTGGATTTTTTTTTAATTTTAATTTAACTCTCCGAAACCTGTAGGTCTCAAATGTGAATATGACTATTCCTTAGATCTATAGAGGCCTCTGAATAGTGATTTTAAATTATGACCACCTAGTATATTAACTTTCATAGCCATCAAGATTTCTAAGCTTTGGATAATATACTACATTATGGTAAAAATTATTAATTGCAAATGCATATTTCACAAGTTTAAATCTACACTTTTAAAGCAGCTTACAGTATAAATAAATTTTACATAGAAGTATTGTGTACAATAAAGCTTGCAACAATGACTTTCCAAGCAGGCCAAGATTTCAGCAGAAATTATTTTGGAACCTTATTCAAAGTAACTTAACAGCTATATCTTGTTATATCTAGCACTTTTAATCTCAATATATAAAGAGTGTGTAAAGGACATGAACTTTTCTGCATATTTGGAATAAATACAAACTTCTACTGTATTTTCTTCATTCAAGTTTTTTCAGAAAGCTTCCACATGTGGAAAGCTCTTGTCTAAACAGACCTAATGTCACCACATAGCATTGCTTCACTGAAGAGGAGCGCTGTCTTTGCTCTGAAAAGCTCAAATTTTCTCCTAAAAACTTTATCCATCAAACTATTTGCATGTCAACTTTAAAATTTTATTGCTCAGAGAATTTTAAGTTATTGATATAGTATTTCTATAAACTATTACTAGAACTTTCAATCCGTATGTCAAGGGATGGTAAATGCTTTGATTTTTCAACTTGAGGTGAATTTTAATATAAGGAATTTTGAATTTAAATAAGTGGAAATGTTTAATGCTGTATGGAAAAAATAACTACATATTTCATGTAATATACAAGTATTCTATACTAGTTTACTTTTGTTTCAATCTCATTTATAACATTCAGCAAGTAGGCTTGAATGTGGATATCAGAGTTACAAAAGTTTTTCCTGCCAATCCCCACTCAATATTTTTAGCAAGTATCCAAAACTTAATTCCAAAGTACACAATACTTATTTCTCTTGTCCTTAGCAGATCTTGTTCTAACAGATGTGGGAGTGCCTAAAACTAACACTCCCACATTTGAAGTCACCATACCAGAAAAGAAAAAAAATCCATCATATGTATAAATTCTTTGTTATATATACTTTAATAAAATTTTGTCACCATCAACCATAGAACTTTTCATCAGACTCTTAAAACTACAAGAGGATCTTCACTTTCAAGATATTATCTGGTCACACTCTGATATTGCATTAAACACTTATAGCTGATTTAAGTTGCATTTATCCTACAATTCACCTATGAAAATGAAAGAAGTTATATTTCCTTGACATACTGAAAGATCTGGTAATAAATAATGAACAGGAGTTTATCCTACATTTATCAGTCTGATAATTAACTTCAACCAGAAAATATATCATCTGATTTCAATCAGCCAATATATTCAGCTGTAAGAAATCCATCTACAGGGCATCAAGATTCAGATTCTAGCAACAACCATTTACTAAATGTAGAATTGAATAAAATACGATTTATATTATAATATCGAATACCCATATAAAATCATTAAGCTAAATAATGCAATAAAAATACGAATATTTGATAAACCAACAAAGAATGTTGGAAGTTATAGCAAATTAAAATCTACAAAACCTATGGTTTCCCACTTTAAACCACACCATAAATATTATGAAAGTATACAACTAAAGTTAAATTGTCTGGCAATTTTATATTAATAAAAATGACAGACAAATCAGTTTCCAACGTAGTTTATCCCATGTTTTTGGTTTTACCTCTGAGTAGCATTTTTTGCACACAATGGGCTAAATGGTCAGGTCACAAGGATACAAAGGGCTCAGAAGGTTAATCGACAGCTGTTAGATTGTAGCCTCCCACATCAAGGTCATGTTTTTAATGTGCACAGCATGTTTTTAACGTACACAGATAATGGCTCTCCCCATCAGTGTCCCCTACTGATGGAGGGCAGGTTGGAGTTTAGCAGAGATAAATCTTTGCAATGGCACAGTGAGATTCAAACCTGGGAACTGTAGATTATAAGCCTATTATGCTACCAACTGAGCTAACTCCCACTCCTTATACCATACCAATGAAATAACAAGAATGAACAAATACAATTTAAATATGCTCAATTCATGTTATATTGGTATGACTTAACTGAAAAATACTGAAGAGCAGGCTTGATAAAAAAAAATAGCACAGCATTATCTACTATTATTCATCATAATTATCACAAAATTTTAATTACCAAAAAATATAAGGGACGAAAAAAATGAAAATATATTTAAAATAAAAATTTAGCAAAGATTGTTACATACACAATATTGAGTCTTTAAGTTACCTCATTTCATGTCATTAATGAATTAATCTAAAATTGATTTTTCCACTCTTAAACCTTTAATTCTGATTATAAAAATGCATATCATTAATAACTAATTTTATTTGACAACCTGTAAGAGCACAAAGCTCATTGGTTGTTCTTATATGGCTTCTATTTTATTGCATTTCATAATAAATATTTTACATTACATAGATTTATTTATATCAGTTGTATATTTTGTTCAATTGTTCATACTGAATGGTGAATTTTATTTTAACTCATGTTGTATAAGCATTCTTTATTTATTATTAAGCATATTATGTTATATATAGTCAATAAACATTTTCATTCATTCATTCTGATATTTTGAATTATGTGCCTAAAAATGTGTCAAGTTTCATTGTTTTCATGGGAGGTTCTGTGTCACTATTATAGAGGTGCAGCCTATCAGCCCCCCCCCTCCCCCCATTTTGGTATTTAAAACTGTTTTAATGTTTCCAAATTATTATTGCTTATTGGATACATCTTATGAAGTAAAAAGAAATGTTAACAAATGATCAGCATTTAATAGCTACAATTTTTTTTTGCTTCAATTTGAAACTGCGTAAGTTGATTGTGATTCTTGACTGTGCACTGCTTACAAATATCACGGAAGGTTGAGAAAGTTTTTTTTGCATTGTTCCTGAAATGTATACTGGAATTTGAAAGTAATCTGTTGAAAACTAAACTGAAAATGAAACCATTACGTATGTGTGACCTCATATAGTAGTTATATGATTAGGACAGTTTCTTTGATATTGTAAAGTTAAATTTTTCTATAACAGTAATCTAATGCAAATTGATCTGAAATAGTTTGATCACAATTTCAGTGCTTAAAATTAAAAACATTTCAATACAAAGTTTTTTTTTACAACTCTTACCTTTTCAGTTAAATCTTGTTTTAGAGCAAAATAAATTTTTGTAACACTGCCTTAGTTTACTAATGTACTTCAGACTGGCATGGTCAGATTTCAATGCAATTAAAATAACCAAGAGTTTGCTAATATGCAAAAAATCCAAGCATAATGCATTTGCATTGCTTACATAAAATAGCCAAAAAATTTAGAAAACATTAAAAGATTTAAGAAATATACGATTCATAATATTTCTATCATTAAATACTTTAGAAAATACAGTACAATTTAAAAAAAAATTACAGTTCAAATGGAGGGGAAGGGGAACAAAAAAAAGGCCTTTTTAAAAAACTTCCAATTTACTGAGCTAAAGGAAAAATTGTCATTAGCAAGGTGAGATCTGAACCCATGAACTCCTGATGTCAAGTCTGACCACTGTTTTCTGCAGCTGGTAACTCAATCATCTATTACTGGCTTTAAGCATTATACCATAGAATTAGTCATTGGAAATGTAGTTGACTAATTGAAGACCCTGGTTCAGAAGGAACCCTCCAGGTTAGTACACACAACTGGCTCACACCTGTTGGTATGTTAGAGGAAAAATTATGGGTTCAGACCCCACCCAGCTAATGATAATTTTTCCTCTATATTTATCTAGCATACCACCAATAGGTGTATCTGTGAGATCCTATTATTTGTAACTTTTCCGTCTTTGAATTTTTTTTGTTTTCATAACCACATTTAATTGCTCTTTTGGTATATGACTATTTCTGTTGACTGGTTATTTTGCAAAAAATAACCAACAGTCACTCTTACTTGACTGAGCAGTTGAACCTTGGCATTTCTCAAAGTATATCATTGCAAAAAAATTACAGAATGAATTTCTTGAAGTAAAAAATTTGTTAATCAAATACAAGTAACCTTTCTATTTTTAGAAAAAAAAATTACAACTCTAAAACAAAGCTCTATTAAAAAAACTAGTAATCGTTTTTGCTAAATTTTATTTTCAGAAATCCTAAAATGAAATGCTGATTAATTTGGTGTATATAAACACAATCTAATTCCTTTCATTAGCTATTTGGCAAAAAGTTCTAAAGTTTACTTTTTTGATTGAACACAGTTAAAAAAGTGACCACTTGGTACAATTCAGTTTTTCAGCTCTGGCGTGTTCAGATTTCAATGTAATTAAAACAAGAAATTTAAAAAAGCAAAAATGGGTGGGATAAAAAAAATGCCAAACTAAAGTCATAGTTACTAAAATGACTCTTGATATTCTTTTGTTACCTGTAGCAAGAGCTTTACTTTTAAGTTTTAGAAAGCTCTGAATTAATACATCTAATGGTATTGAGAAGCATAACAATTTGCCTCAATCTAGAAACTAGTAGCAATACTAAAATATATATATTGTTTACTGCTGGAAACTGTCAAAGTTACTGAACACACTGACAGAAGATCAATAAAAGCTGTACAATTTTAAACTTCCAATGTCTTATTTATATTCAAGTTTTAACTTATCTTTGATCCCATTAAAAATTTCTCTATATTGATAAACATTGATTAATAATGTTAAATCTAGGATAGCTCTTAAACCATAGTCAAACTTATGATATACTGTGTTCCCAATTATGATCTTAATTTTTAAATTACTGTGTTATCAGTCAAAAAGAACAAAGTCTGCTTATTACAAATATACTAGTCATACATATAATTATCAGTAGTAATAGCAGAAATAAAAGCTTACTTTGCAACGGATATCTTTTTCTATTAAAAGATTTTTCCCTTTGTAATTAAAAATCACATGGACTTTCTTTGTTCCTGGACCACATATATCAGGACCTGAAAGTAATGAAAACTATTCAGCAGCTCCTTAAACTTTTTTAAAATTAATACACAGTAAAGCAGCAACTTAAACTTTTAGAATTTTCTATGGTCCATATTTTTTTTAATTTTGCTCACTTCATAAATAACATTCAACAATTATGTTTTTAGTTAATAGAAATTTTGATACTTATTGATAGAAAACAAAACCTTAAAAAATACTGGTAAAAACCAGGGTGTTATGAAAGTCTTGTCTATTGACAAACCCCTTCCTGCACCACATATTGCTCCTCAAACAACTTTCTCAGATTTATTTTCATAAAACCCATAATTAAATTCTGTTTAATTTGGTATATAACATGACCTATTTCCATTGGTTATTTTTTTTTAATTCTAATCAAAGTTGACTTGTCTATGCAACTCAGCACAATTGCTAAAAGCTTGGAATTTTCTCAAGGTCATCAGTGTGGCCTACCGATCTGAGCAACTATGGCTACTTTTCCTTTTTCTAATCCAGTCTGATTAGTGGTCAACTACGGTAGTTGACCACTAATCAGACTGGAATAAGGCTCCGAGTTTGATTATGGATCCTGAATTTGCTGCATTGGTGGGCTTCTGTCAAGGGAATATCTGCTGCTGTGTTTTCTGTTTGTGGGTTGAGAGCCCAAAGTGAATAGATTCACAGGATACATTTTATCTGCTGGTGGATAATCCTGAGCAGGGACCATCGCAGGCACCTAAACTCTTGCTTCTATGGGCAACAGGCATTGTCAAATCCTACATTGAAGGACGTCTTTCAGTGTAGACAGCTTCATCCTTCAGTAGTGGGGGTATGGGGTCTTTGCCCCATGTCTGCAATTAAGGGGCTGTTTGATATTGTCAGCATTCTTTTCTCAATCAACATAGTTTCTTTAAACATTAAATTTCATAGTATCAAAAAAATGCACATCTACAAACTTGTGCCTACCTAGAGCTGTCAATGTCAGAGTCCATTAAGTGTGAAAACAAAAAAGGCCTTCCCATTCAAAGGGTTTAGCAACGTAACCGTCATTAAAAAAATAAATACCCCCCCCTCCGCCTCAAGCAGCTGACAGCACCCATAACTGATTATGAATTTTGACTCATAACAAGACCAAATATGTTTACATTTTTGCAGTGCAGAACATTTGTAGAGAGCATATTTTGATATTAACAGTAGTTAACTGATTGCTAATACATAGGTGCCATTCAATGATTGATATATTGCAAAAAAAAAAATAAATCAACATTACAATACAAAGGGAATAGCAACAGATAGAATTGTGCCTTTCTCCAACAATTTCATTGAGAAAGTGTTTGGATCACCAGCAGTAGCAGCTTGGCTTGTGGCACATGAAGTGGCTTATAGCAACAACCATGTCCAAAGCATGCATACTTATATTAATGAAATTTCATTGCTAATAATTTATAGACAATTATTAATCAAGGAATGATTCCTAATAAATATATTTCATAAATTAACACTACAATACTGAACAAAATGGCATTAACTGCAGATAAGACAAATCAGAAAACGACATTAGGGAAGATCCCTAATCTATTACCTCTATCACCCTAAAGTTTCAAAAGGCATAGGGGTGCTAAGTAATAATTTGATATTAATATTTCAGAGTGGGGGGTTCAAGTTGCATACATCCATTTAGATAGTCAGTGGCCTTTAATTCTGTAAAAGTTTTTTTACACAACCTTTGCCCAGTGTTCTATCCAGAAATGATCAGCTAAAGTTCCTTTGATCTAGAAGGCATTAGTATAGGTGAACATACAAGCACAATATTAGGAAACTGGACATCTTTAGTGCAGCAAAAGAACTACAATGGAAACAATTCTTTCATTTATCATTTCTTTTTGGAAAAAAAAAGTTACAAAATTTGGGGGCAAAACTAAAAAAAAAAAATGGTTCTAATGGCTAATACTATATAAAATTTTGGAAAATAAAAAGTTGACAGCTGACCTGTGTATATTATCTCATTTTCAAAAGCAACAAGATAATGTGTTCAGTCAGTCATCTGTCTGTAGACATCCGCTTTTGTTTTTAGAGATAAATTAAAATTTTTTGGGGTTGGATAGGTATTGAAATATTATGGCTCACTTTTCAAATCTTCCAAAAGTGATAACTGTGTCCATTAATGGTAAAAAATTTTGAAAATTGTAAAATTTAAAGAAATGTTGCATTTATAGAGTTTTTTTTACTGTAGAATGTAGAGATATTCCACTGATAGCAACAATCTGTCCCCTTTCTCAGACAGTGAGAAAGGCAATTTTCATTTTAAGGAATAAAAGAAATACTTATGTTGTATGAGTACTAATACTATTTGTATTCCCCCCCCCCCCCAATCACCCATTAGTTCAAATTAAAAACAATTCTTTTTGAAAACACCTCTGGCATATATAGGGAATCCTACGCATTTTTCTTGAAAAAATTTTGTGTTTACATATTTAATGCAGAAAAATATTAGGATGCAACCATAGTTACATATAGCAAATATTAATTTTGTTTTAGAAGTATAATAGGGCCTCACAGATGATAGCCAAGATACTTATTTATTTTGCATTTGACTGCAATTCCCTTCCACATTAAGAAGCAATAGCTTGCAGTTCATTAGACTTTGGCAACATTCTTATAATTTTATTATAAAAACAATGGCTCTAGATAAACTGGATAGCCTAGACTATTGTTATGTTTTACCCCTGAATTGCACTTTTGTTCACACAATGGGCTAAATAGCAAAGTCACAAGTATCCAAGCTCGTTAGGTGTTTGTGAAGCTATTAGGGAGAGATTCGAAGCCTCTGTCAATGCCTTCAAAAGCATTTTAACATGCATGAGGTATGCCTTTTCTGAACACAGGATGTGGCTTAATGTCCTATTCAAATCCATTGGTTTATCTTCTCACAGAGGGTGGGAGGGTTAGGAGATAAATTTCAATGAATTGTAACATCAGATTAGAAATTGGTATGGTAACAATTGAGCTGACTTCCACCCTGTGCTAAGCAACATTTGGAAATTGAATGGGTTGTTTTTATCTTTGTTTTACCTCCGAGCAGCACTTTTTTGTACACAATGTTTCTCTTTATGTTTTAAAAATTGGGGAGGAGGAACTTCTGCTCACCACATTTTAAAGCCATACATTAAAATCATTATTCCCATTTTTTTGGAGGGGGTATAACGTTACGACTGAAGTTTCCATTTACATAAAAAGTGCTTTTTTTCAATTAACACGTTCACTACCATTTTGTTATCCAGACTGGGAAGCCCACTGTGATGAAGAGCAGCCTCAAATAATTTTAACTTCAATCTAGGTGCCACTGGGTCAAGAAGGAACATGGGTATTGCCAAATGATTCAAGTGGGAGGGGCTGCTGATACCAGATGATGCACAAGTCATTCATACATCACTTAGACCACAAGTACAATGCACACATGTGCCAAGTGGTAGCAAACATGTTAAAATGAGCAATTATTTCAAGTGCAGAGGTTTAAACAAATTTCTTTTTTGTGGGAGGTGGGGGAGATGAGGCTAAGAAAAATTAAATGGCTAGGAACATAATAGTTAATATTGATACTCAAACCTACATTATATTACATTTGAATGCAAGTCTTTGGAATTACATTCTAAATTGCAGTAGTCAGTCAAATCTTGTCAAATCCTTTTATTACCACACAGGCCTAAAACAGATTTTAAATGGACTTGTCCGATAAATGCTATTTCTTCCTCTTTACTAGCCTAAACTGCAGGTAGGAGGTAGTATGATAATGAACGTTAAAATACCAGAATCCTCCTTTCCAGGAAAACTGGTTGTAGCACACATCAAATGCACACACAACTGCTTAGGACTGTACAGAACTTTCATAAAGATAGTCCCTTCATCACAAACAGGCTCTTACATCAAGGAATCAATATCTACTGGATTTAGAAATCACTAAAGACAAAATTTGCTACTCTTTAGAAGCTTGTTTACTCTTAAAGCAATATAAAGGTTGTGAGTACCAACAACTACCTAATTATCTTCTTACAAAATTATACTACAATGCCAAATTCAATATTTCATAGTTTATTTCAAGAATGAAATTTTTAAACTTAAGGTTCAACTTGAATATTCTAGCAAATAGACACGACAAAACAATTTTAGTGAGAATATGTAAGCAAAAGTTCTAAAGATTTTTTATCATAGCAATAGTTTTCCAACTATCATTTGCTACCCTTCCAGCCACTACATACTAGTCACAAGTATTAACAAAGTTGGTATTTGCAAGTACATTTAGCCCCTTAAATTTACAAGATGTCACTCAATTATTTACCATTAACTTTTTGTTCAGTGACTGAATTTTAGAATGGGTAAAAACAATTTTTTTTTAATTTTCAAAGCCTGGATGTTCAGAAGTTTGAAAAAAATAAGACATTTAATCCTTTAAAACCCAAGAAATCTCAAAGGCAAAGGGTAGTAAAGACAAAAAGGACTAGTTAACTTCAAATTTCAGCAGTTTCAAGTATTACACCATTAGCATTTAAACAATTAGTATTAATGTGAATAAAAATGGTAGAATGCTTGCATTATATGCTCCACATTTGTACTTACCAAACATAATGAGATATGGTGATTCTCCATGTAAATCTTTTGGATCAACACTGCAGTCAAATACTTTTAAATAACCTCCTCCACAGTCAATATTTTGCTCATGCTTTACAGTGAATTGTATTACTAACGTTTTACCTTCATTAGCAAATGAATCAAATTTTGCTGAAAGTCCATAAAATCTGGCATCTTCAGAAGTCTGAATACCTTAGGAGAAGCAGAAAAAAAAAGTTAACAGAAAAAATCAAAAACTTACATTTAAACTTAAAACCTACACATACTGGCAATGCAACTTTTTTTGCCTAAATATATGTATAAAAACTGTGTGAGAAAAACCCTTATGAACAGAAAGTAATTTGTTATGTGTAAGAGTAGATTATGAGATTCACATTCTTTAGAGTTAAAAACTATTTACCTTTATCTTTTTCAAGGTCTCCATAAAATTTTCCACTTGTTAATACAAACTTTCCCATTTCTCTTCCGGGGTGTTCTGTTGAAATCCATCTTTCTGTCCACTTTTCTATAATTTATAAGAAAATAAACTTAATGAACAAGTCATTTTAAACTTAAATATTTAAGTGTAAAACTTTCAGTACAACATTTCTATTTCATGACAAGTAATTTATAGAATCTACTATTAAAAATCTTCCAACGCCATCAGCACTACCACATTCAAAATCTCTGCAGCTTTACAGCATTGGCACCTCAGAATAACTAACACATTAAAAATAGAAATTCAAGTTTAATTTTTTTTTATATATCTTATAAAAATATATAATTCATACTTTTAAATATCCTTGTTCAGTGTTATGCAAATTTTGATGCACTATAAAATAGCATACCCTTCATTAGCTCTGATTTTACCATTCCTCAGTATATTCACCTATTCTTTCCTAAAATATATGGTCATTCCTTCTATTCCTTAGTATCCAAAGATAGCATTTACCTTCTCTTTATGAAACCCCACATTTAAATAAGTCTCCAATTGAGGTCATGAATTTTAACTGTTGCCAACAAGTTTTTCTCACTGTCAAATTCAGAAATTTTCCCTAAATTTGTTTGAAATCAGAGGATTTTGGAAGTAATTACTAATTAAGAATCCACCACCACCATTTTATTCTTTCCTTTCAGGACCAAACCTATTTTAAAATTTCAAGAATTATTTTTATTCACGTTATTTTCCAAGATTGAAACTAAAACCACTTGGTTCTAGAAGTATACCCTTCAATTAGAGCACAACACTCGGATCTCACTAACTGTATATATGTCATGGCTATGTGCCTGCAATAATCTGCCTTATTTCTATATACATTGACTATCCTCTCTGTTCAGTTAGTACTTCATATTATTCAACTTTCATTTTTCCATAACTGTATATATTATTTATGGCAAGTATGCAACTTGTCACTGCTGATGCCACATTACTTTGGGTTATTTGCTAATTTCGTTATTTCTTTTCCAATCAAAAATTTTATATATCATCTATCGATTTTCCTGAGAATGAGAAGACTTTGATATGGATGTAAAAGTGATTTCCTTAGCTTAGAAATCAGTACTACAGTTGGGAAGAGGATGGTGATGCAATTTCAAGATAGACCAAGGGCATTTTAATCCCTCCCTTTTCTGCCATTTATGACTAAGCAAGTTTATATTTAATCATCTTAGCCTTGGGCACTAATCTGTAGGAGGCAGGAGTTGGCTCAGCCAGTAGTACATCAGGTTCATAGTCTGTAGTTCCCAGGTTTGAATTACAACTGCGTGTGCATTGCGATTTTTCTCCATTAAAACCCTCACTCTCCCATCAGTCAGAAAAGAAATACCAAGAGGCTTGGAAAAATTAACCATGGTCACCCAGAAGAATACATCATCTTTAGATTTGCCTGGCTATATAGGTCCAACCAAACCGTGCAATTAAGTTCTCCTGGCAAATCTGCCCTGAGCTGCATTTGGCAACTGCACACCAATTCAAACAAAGTCCTGTTTGACATTGTCTCCACTGCATCCTAGGTCTCTCTTCTTCGAGACCTTTAGGTACACTGTTCATAACCCTATTCACTAATCTATAATTATCCATATGGACATGACCAAACCAATAGTCTACACACAATATGTTGCTCAAAGGAGATTGCAGACTAATTTGCCTAACCTTGTCATTAGCTACAAAGTTGAACCACCTAATGCCCAAGATACTGCATAAGCATCTAGTTTCCTGTTATCTTGTTTACACAGCGTCCCAAGTTTCACTACCATAACTAACCCTAGAAAGAACCAAACTATTACACAGTCTAATTTTAGTCTAAGTGTATACACCCTATTTCTCAACAATCTCCATTTATTCTTAAGAGTCCTGGCAGCAATCCCTATTAGTCTGTTAATCTCATGCTGCACATCACCAGTATCTGTTACATAGCTCCCAAGGTAATTAAACTGAGACACCTGCTCAAGACTGCAACCATTCAGATTAAATGAATCACAGCCTGCCTGACCAATTTTCATCAGTTTAGTTTTCTCTGTTTATAACCAAACCACCTCTAGTACTAGTTTCATCAACATCATTTACCAAAAGGGCTAAATCATCAGCATAATCTAAATCATAAATTTTAGTATCTCCAGCCCATTTAAGGCCAAAATCTTTCCCTTGAAGTGAATTTCGCATAACATAATCAATAACCAAACTAAAGAAAAAAGGAGACAAAATGCACCCTTGTCGAACACCAGAAGTAATGCTAAACCAATTGCTACAAGCCTTACCAACTGTCACATGACTCAGTGTTATTATAGAGAGCTTTCATTATGTTAACTAACTTCTCTGGTATACAATATGATCTCACAATCTACCACAAATTACAACGATAAACAGAGTTGAAAGCCTTTTTGAAATCAACAAAGCTAGCAACCAAAGGTTTCTGAAACTTTTCTCAAGAATATGCCTGAGTGAAAATACCTGATCTACACATCCCCTTGCCTACAACCTCCTTTGAGCAGCATATTGTGTGTAGAGAGACTATTGGTTTGGTCATGTCCATATGGATAATTCCCTACCACTTATGAATCCACATTATTCACACAATTGCCCATCAACCAGAATCTTAATTCTAAGCACAATCATGGAAAGAACTTTACCTGGAACGGTATCAGAAAGTAGGCTGATACCGTTCTAGTTATCACAAGAACTGTGACCACCTTTTTTAAAAATAGTGATAATAGCTCTAGTAAAATCCTTAAGAATCATGTCTTTATAATAAGATATTTAAAATTTCAGTCATCCATGTAGTAACTGAAACATTCCCAGCTCTAAGCATTTCAGTGGCGATTTGATTCACCCCTAGGGATTTATGCAATTTTAATTTAGAGACAGCAAAAGCAACTTCCAAATATGATATAGGGCCAACATTAAAGTCTGTAATAATGCATCTATCATTGTTACAATGGGAGCAGAACTAACCATATTGTTTAGAACATTACTGAAATGCTAAGCCCACCTAGCCATGACAGAATCCTTACCTTCTATAACCTTACCTTGTTTATCCTTCAATCCCTGTATACCTGTCCATTTTCTACCATGCAAAACTATCTGGTACAGCTCTCTGCTCTTGTGATATCTACTGATTCCTAGGCTTTGCCAGCCAAAGATTCTTATCAGTTGCTAATTGATCCTTTACATATTTCTTAGGCTCTTTGTAATGCTTTCAAGTAGGGTTAGTAGGGTAAGGACATTGATGCAGTTCTTTCTTAAAGAAATATGCTCAGGTGCTTTATGATTCAAATAATTTTGCCTCCTCTGCTCTTTTATTCCTAAAAGAGTACTGTTTGTTTCAAGAAAAGCCTGTTTAAAACGGTCCCATTTTTCGTCAACTTCAGTAGTAGGCAAACCATAGTGACTAACCAATTTTGTTAAGTTTTAGCTATAACTAGTTGGAAGTGTGGAGTCATAACATCTGTTAAATATTAGAAAAATATTATAGGAAATAGAGATTTAGAGAGTTCTGACTGATCTTCAATTTATGTCTAGAGACTTTTCCATAAAAAGCTTATTTTCAAAGTTAGGTAGATTTGAATGTGACTATTGGTTCACTTAACATGAAAGTGTCTGGACACTTTTTGCAATATAGTGTACGATGCAGCAGTACCCTAGAATATTGTAGAAATAAATCTATAAATAATAGTAAACATGAAGTTATACCCAGCATTACAAAAGGTGGAAAGTAAGCAGTGAAGAATGTTCCTCTGCTGACTGCAGTTCACAAAATTCATGTGTTAAAACTATCAATGAGTTAAAAAATATTAAAAGCAAATAAAAATTAGAGTAGAGGCACACAGTGTGGTAATTAAAATTATTTAATTACCTATGACACTTAAATGTTTTTAAGCACTCAATTAAAAAAACAGAACCTCTAACGTGATTTTTTTAAATGTTACTAAAGATCTGACTCAGGAAGCGAAACGTTTAAAAGAAAATAATCATAAACTTGAAGCTAATTTAGAACTACAGAAAACCTGAGAAACATTAAAATTAAAAATAGAAATATGTGAATTACAGCAATATTCTCGAAACCAAAATTTGAAAGTCATTGGAATACCTGAAGAACCAAAAGAATTTACAGGATACTGCTAAAATAAAAATACCCCCCTCAAGCAACTGCTTGCCATAGGTCTGACAGGAGCCAGTCAGTTTAATAAGCAATAAGGTCTGAGGATGGTGGGACCTCAGCAGAAAAGCTATTTCAAATTATATAAAAGTGGACATGAAATGTGATGACAGATTATGCATTGTGTGCTAACCACAAAGAAAGATAAAATTAGGCTAATTATTATCAGAGATAAATTGTTAGAAAATAAAGCCAGTAGATATAATTTGAAATCCACCAATTTCAAGCCAAGTTTCAAATGTTCATTAACATACTTTCTGTTCCTTAACTACAGATATAAAACAATTATTTTTTAAATCAAAGCAAATGCAAGCATGATTTCAACTTCAAATATACTTGGATAGAGAATGGAAAAATATTCATAAGGATAAAAACAGATCATAAGAATCAGATGTAGAATGACCTAAACATGATCGGAGCACAATACAAAAAAAAGAATTGTATTTTGAAATTACTCGAGAGTTAACCCTTTACATCCCAATGACTACAGATCATGCATATCGACTAGACTACTTTAGAGAATGGTATATGAGAAAGTATAATTTGCAATGATTTAAACTAAAAATTTTATAATCCAATTAGTAATATACAAATAAATATATTACATATCAATACTAGAAGTTTGAGAAAAATTAGGTC
The DNA here is from genome assembly GCA_038380435.1 of Ryuthela nishihirai. Taxonomy (NCBI): domain Eukaryota; kingdom Metazoa; phylum Arthropoda; class Arachnida; order Araneae; family Heptathelidae; genus Ryuthela; species Ryuthela nishihirai. The sequence continues at coordinate 61,889,034 of JAWZYU010000019.1, read as the reverse complement.
AGTAGAGGTTTTGCTTAAGGGCTTAAATAATGAAATTGATATTTAAATATCAAGTGAAATATGGATTGTTGGGTTGTTTTACCTTTGAGTGGCACTTTTTTTTGCACATAATGGGTAAATGGCCAGGTCACATGGACCTTGAGATATCTGAAGTTTGGAGGGAGGAGACCCACTAGACAGCCGTTGGGAAACAGATGGTAGCCTCCTGTCAAGATCATCTAGCATGTTCTTTATGAGGGGCATTCAAAAAGTTCTTGACATGCATCTCTAGAACAAAAATCATTGCATCAACAAAACTTTTACTCTCCTTAAAAGTACTCCCCTCCATCTATGACAATTCTGGAGCACTTGATGGTACTTCTGTTGAGGAATACCCTGCAACTCTAAATGAATGCATCTTGAGAGGTCTTGCACCCTTGAAAAAGAATTCCCAGCAAGTTCTTTTTAAAATTTTTTGGAAACCAAAAATCACATGGCGCAATATCGGGTGAATATGCAGGATGAAGGTAGCAGATTTTTCCTGCTCCAGATAGGCTTCTTAACTTGCCAGGTTTTGTTAGCACTGGCCTTGTTATGAACCCTTGACTCTTGTGGATGTTGCTCCTTCATTTCCTTAGCCATTTTGGGCAAAAAAATGTGTAGTACTGGCCATGTATAATAATTTTTTAAGGTAAGGTGCCCATGGCTTTTTAAATTTCCAAGGAGTGGGAACTTTGAAATTTAAAAAATTATGAACATCTGCTTTAAGTGAAAGTCTTGTCAGATTTGGTGATGCAGTTCATCTTGCACAACTCATAGTTGTCAATCTTTCTGGGAGTTGTTTAGTATTAAAAACATGTCTAATCAGCTAAACAATGTCTTAACCATTTGGGGCCATTAGGTTCAAACACTGCCAGCATCTCCTTGCAAGAGTTAATTAACTCTAGCCCATTTTCGCTGTTCTGTCAGTTTGTGAGGGTACCCATTTGAACTTTAAATGTTGATGAATAACTGTTTCCACCATGCCAATTCAATTGATCTAAACTTCACCCTCAGTATGTTGAAGGCTAAAAAATATTTTTCGAAATAATTTCACAAAGACTTTGACAGCTTCAAAATGAACAGTATGGTCTCAGATTGGCACTCATTTTTTCCACAAAAACTAAGTGGTACCTGATGTATATATTTAAAGTGCACGATACCTAAGTGATAAAATTTCATTTTGGCGGATTCTTGATTTCTGTCAGTTGAGGAATGTTTCGAGTCAAAAAATGAAGTTACTTGGTTGGTAAATTTCAATTTGATTCTATAGATAATCATAATTTGTTGTTAACTGAGACATCATTTTGACACCTGATAAAACATGATTCAGCATAATGTTGGATTTTCATTTTTCATTTGATTGGATGTTGATTTTTCATTTGATTATCAATGTGGAATTCTTGCAAAAAAGATAACGAGGACTTTGAAAATCCATCTATTTCGATTATGCCAAAGATTTGGGAAATGAAGTGAACTCTCAATAGTGTTGTTGGCAAGACAGGTAACAATAGGGTGAGCAGATATCCTATTTTCCAGGGACAATCCCAGATTGAAAATCTGTCACCAACAAATGACCTAGGAATTTTTATATATTTATTTACACTGTACAGCATGAGCAGATCTTTTACTAATAGAATAGTACTGGCAACACAAAACATTTCAGTCCATAACACAATTTTTCAGTTGAGTCCTGAATCTTACAAAGAAAGCTTCTAGGTTATCTCCATCCATTCCATTGTGTAGGGAAGTACCGTCTTCCTTTTTAATTTAAAAAAGGTGAATTCTGATATGTCAAACTATAGTGAGCAGCCTTTAAAGGGTCATCTGTTCAATCCTTCAACTTTAATTTCCAAAAGTCTCCATATACTTTTCTTTAAATCTGGTCACCCTAGGTAAGAGTGTAGGTTTGGCAATTAACAGAAAAATTAAGTGGTAAAAAGTTGATCAGGTAGTTTTTTTTAAATGGCTGAACTCTTAAGGGGGGACCCCACCCTGAGGGTTTAAAAAAATATTTTTTTTTGTATTTTTCGAAAGGTTATGAAGTGTAGAATATGGTCCTGAAACAGGTTTTCAAAATTCAAACTCCTTATGAAGTTGCAGAGACAAATACAAGGTCGTGTCAATCCCGGTAAAAAGGCCACTAGACTGGATGAGAAGGGAGCAGTCCTTTCTTTGTTATACTTGATGTATTGGATGTGCATAATCAAAATAATGGTAGGGAACCTTTTTACCATGTAAGCTAGAAACGAAATGCATATTTTGTACACCAGATGGCACGGTTAGCTAGTGCCTCCAGAAGTTAAGCCATGCGAGTTATATGCTGTCTAAAACAGTGATTTTAATTATTTTTCGATCAAAATGAGTGAAACGCATATGCATTACATTGATAAAAAAGGAAAGATGCTCAACAGAAGCTTTTTGCTGCCAAAAAAGACACCAAGACAGTTTTATGGAGTCTGAAAGGACAGCTGAATGGACCAGGAATAGCTGATTAGAGGTATAGTTTGATCATTCTTGCTTACAGAGTAAATGTTACTTAAATTTTTAAACATGTTTTTCTCAAAACATTTTTCGAACTCTTAGAGTGCGGATCTCGGGAACCATTCATCCAATTTACATATTTTTTTAATGCATAGAAACGAATTATCTAAAACTTAGAATAATTAAAATATCAAAACTTATACTATTTTTAGTGAGCAATTTAGTACTTTTTAAGATAAAAAAAACTTTCAAAATGCAGTCATTTTTGTCAATTTTTCAAATTTAAAAAAAAACCTATGCTACACTATAGCCAATGTCTCAGAAACAGTCTTATAAACAAAGTTTTATAAACTTTGAGACACAAGTGTAAAACTTAATAATTTTGTTCTCAGACGTTCCTGCGATGTCTGGTGCACTCTACCAGGAGAGCACATCTTTCACGCAGAAGTCAACCAATGAGGAGCCACAGGATGACCGTTACAATATTTTTACTTAAAAAAAAGTTTTTTTTTTGTACAATAAACATGCCTTAACATCATGCAAAAAGTTTGGAGTCATTGCATTGTTTATTATACCCAAAACAAATTCTCAAAGTTTTACTATTTTTAGAGCGTTCAGGGTGGGGTCCCCCCTTAAGTTTCAGAGTTTATATCCAGAGTTGTGCAACAGATAACAGCTATGTTACATAAGAAAAACAGACATTGCTGCTGGGAATAATGGAACTTCGAAAATCTATAATAACTTCAAAAAATTTGCATTTCACCTAAAGACGAAATTAGGCCTATAACAGTTGACACTTTCTAGTTTGCAATGATAGTGTAATTTGAATCTTTTATAAGCAACAGAAAGCAGGATTTCTTTGATTCAGGATGCTTGTGCAATGTCTTGGGCATAAAGTGTTTTGACATTAGGTAATGGTGATATTAGACAAAGGAGTGAGGAAACATCTTTGAACAATCTTGTACAGGTCTGCATTGGTTTCACTTATGGCAGGGGTGAGTAAATGATAAAACTGCAATATATAAAGAATTTTATGTGACAAAAATACTCCTAATATTGTTAAAAAAAAAGTACATTAATATTTTTTCATACAACTACTGTTGCCATCTTGTGGATTACAAGTTTTAGTAGGAAATTTCTAGGTTATTCCACACAAATTGGCTAAATGAGCAGGTCACAAAACTCCCTAGGGTTAGGGAAGGTTGTGGAAGAGAATCTACTAAATAACTCTTAGGAGATAGGTGGTAAACTCCTGTCAAGGCAATTCAATCTGCTCTTTAATGTACATGTTGCTCCTTTGTCACTGAGAACAGGATGAAGGTTAAATCTCACTGCTGTCACAGTTGAGGCTTGAACCTGGGAACTGCAGATTATAACTCAAGAAATAATTTTATGGAAAAATTGATTTGCCGATGAGGGAAATTTTTTCCAAAATTATTTCTTTAATTATAATCAATATATATCAAGAGGTAAATAAAATAAATACCCCCTCAAGCAGCTGCTTGCCACAGAGGTCTGGCAGGAGCCTGACAGTTTATATGCCACAGTAAAAGGTCTGAGGATGGCAGGACCTCAGCAGAAAAACCACACAAACGTCCATGCCTTGTCTGGGGCTTGAACCCAATCAAGAGGTAAGGCGATTTTATTATTGCTCAATTCCTGCAGGTTATAAGTCTGAAATTAGTCATCTCCCACCATAAGAGGGTTACGTCCGTTCGACAGCAACAGAGGGCACACCAATAATAAACCCGTCCTACAAATAGCTGTGCCATGAGCTATGGGATCTGTAGAGAAGTGGTTGTGTGCCACGTGCGTTAGTTGCTCCATGAAACATGGGTTGCACCAAAGATGTGAATGTGGCAAAAAAGGTGTTATTGCATTTGGCCAAACCAAAGAGCATAGTGTACAAGAAGTTGCTGCCTTTGCAGGTGTGTCAAAACGTACTGTCCAAAGGGTCTTCCAGCAGTGGCATACATCTTAGTCCACAGCTAATTGCAGCCAGAACTGTAGCAGGACTGCTCATCAATAGGGACCACCGCAGTGTGTCACGCACTGTTAGGGCAAACCGCTTTGCAACAAGTCAGGAATTGCTCAGTCAGTCAATGCAGGCCTACAACAAGCTGTTTCCAAATGAACACTCTGAAGGGATCTGCATGCCATGGATATCTGTAGCAGAGTACCATGGAAGAGACCCATGTTAACAGCTCTATTCAAGTCTGCACGGCTACAGTGGGTGTGGCACCAAAAGACTGGACTGTCAACTCTTGGAAGTGTGTGATCTGGTTGACGAGTCAAGTTTTTGCTTGTACTTGAATGGTGCGAGGCGACTGGTACATCGTATGCCACATGAAGCCTTCCATGCGAACTGTGTGCAAGGTTCTGTTCAAGCTGGAGGTGGCTCTGATGTTCTGGGAATGTTTCAAGTATGAGGAAAGTGGTCCTTTGGTTGCTTGAAACTGAACTGACATCACTTGAACCAGAAGAGCTATATGGAGCTACTGGACAGCCACATGTTGCCTTTTGTGCAGCATCTCCACAGTGAACACCAGAAGGATACCCCAGTCTTTCAAGACAACAATTGTAGCATACCCAAGGCTTGAAGTGCGTTGGATTGCACAACGAGCATTCTGAAGCATTCGAACATCTTGACTAGACTGCCAAATCCCAGATTTGAATCCCATAGAAAATTTGTGGGACTATTTGGAGCAATGAGTGAAACGCCATCCCGAAAAGCACAAAATCTAAATGTATGTCCAAAGCCCCAAAATACAAGTTGGTCCCAGCCATCTGGCCAAACTAGCTGAACTGTGGCATTTGCTTCTGGAAGAGTGGATGAATATTGATGTCCACTACATCCGCACACTGGTGGCATCCATGCCACACAGGATTTCAGCTGTTCTTCAGTCACATGGAGGCGTTACGCACCATTCAGCCAGGGGCGACTAATTTTTTGTCCGGTGAGCTTATTTGCCCACCTGATTTCTTATTTTTGAAGCTATTTCTTACTGCCCTAAAAAATGGGAATTTTAGATTATTCTAGGACATTATTCAAAGCATAATTTTTCATATGCAATTGTTTCAGCTGAACCTCCCCCCACTTTGTTTTGGTGTTTATTCAAGTGCTACATCTTAAATGGGGAATATATTCTCCATCTTTGTTTTTAATCCTGTGAATTGGATAGATCTCAAAAATTGTGCAGAGCATCGAGTAGCAGGTTGCTTTTTACATTTTAGAAGTTGGTATGAATTTTCTAGTATATTAGGAATGAAAGTCTGGGTTGTGCCTAGCCAATTTTACATCTGGGGAATGAAAGAGGAGAAATTTGCTTTCAATGCAGAAGTTATTTTGCAATCTCACATAGTTTTTGCACATAGTAATGAAAATTGACCACATAAAATTGTGGCCCAGAGCAGATGTCCCAGTTACCTCTGTTTTGCTGGATGTTTAAGACAATTTTATTTATATTTTCATTGCAGTCTCCTTAACATTGCAACTGTTTTAAATTTAGCTGCAAGAAAGCTTTCATTAAGGCATTATAACCTAATAAAACATCACAGATACTTTTGATAAATAAATAATCCCATACTTTGCCCAAGTTTCATCACAATCTGAAAATAGAAATTTAAGCTTATTTTCTGACCTGACCTGTCCATCTGGTCACTTGCTACCACGTAATATAAGATTCGAAATTTGCATCCTATAAATTATCTAGCATATTTTTTTATAAAATTGGCCATGGCCTGTATATTATTAAAATACACTAAAAGTGCAAGAACAGTTGCAGATATATTTCTGCAACTGTTCTTGCACTTTGATGATAAATTTGAATGATATTTACTACTAAAATACAAAGTATTGGAATTCAGTGATGTGGGATAATTAAAACCTTTGGATTAGTTCAAAGATTAACACTTTGAACGAAACTTACCACCATCTGCAAATTGTTCCTTAAAATATACTTTTGGATCTGAGAAAACTCCCGCTACAAAAAGTATTGCGATTAACAGTAGCTTCATTTTCAACACCGCCTTCGGATATGTCCACGTAACAATCTGCAGCCGCGGCTTCTGCCAAGAGGATAAATCTATCGGAGAGCCACGTGTTGGCCGACAGCTGGAGGCTTACCATTGGCTACTGGCAGGTATCCAATCGCGACTGACCACGCTCTAGACGGTGAAGTGATAGCTGGGAAAAGTAGAGGCAAGGTGTAAAGATTGCACGTTCCCCGTGGTACAACCTGTTTATTGTGCGACATATGTGGAAAAGCGGTAACGAATGGCAGGCTACCACGCTAGCAGCAGTTGAATCAGATGTGTTCGTCATAGCATTTTGTGCTTTTCGTAACACACAAACTAAATCGAGTATTTGAATGAGTGAAAGTTAGCCACAGAAAAATTTCTTTTTGTAAAAAAAAATATGAATTACAGCTAGGCTAAAGCAGGGCCGGACTTAACGCATAAGCTGAAGTTGATTGTTTTACCTCTGAGCTGCACCATTTTGCACACTATGGGTTAAATGGCCAGGTCACAAGGACCCCGAAGGCTCAGAGAAGGTTGAGGGAGGGGACCCAAAGGAACAGCTGTTGGGAGACATGGTAGCCTCCCGTCAAGACCACATGGCGTGTTCTTTAACGTGCACAGGTGGTTCTCCAGCACACGGGTTAATGCCCAATCCGACGGACGGCGGCCTTTCCAAACTCATCAGTGTCCCCTACTGACCGTGGGCAGGGCGGGGATTTTTGCGGAGATAAATCTCAACACTGACCCAGCTGGGACTCGAACCTGGGAACTGCAGAATACGAGCCTGGCGCGCTACCGACTGAGCCCCCCCCCCCCGGCCCCTCTAAGCAGAAGCTTAGGGTCTCACAGTGTGAGACGCCTCAAAAAAAACTAATTTTAAAGTTTTCTGTTATAATTATTTTAATATTTAAATTAATCTGTTGTGCAAACACTGTTTATCTGTTTTACACAATTATCATTATATAACAATGTTTTCAGCACACCAAATTCGTGTTTAGTTTTTAATATTCCTTTCAATCATAATAGTGAATACATATTTCGAATATTTTGGAGCTTCTTGAAATTACCATAGTTTAGGGCCTCAAAAAGTCAAAAGTCCGGTCCTGGGCTAGAGAGCAACAATAGACCTCTCTCGATTTTCGGAAATTTCCACTCCTAATCAGAAGCGAATATCGAATGCCCCCCATTCAAAAGAAGTATACCGGCAAGCATGAATGAGGTCACAAATCCCATAATCCATTCTCTTCACGCGGACTTCTGACGAAGTCGCCTCGTGCGACCGTAGGAAAGAAGTTGAAAGTACATTACTGTGCAAATTAGCTGGGACTACAGGAAAATGCAGTAACAAAGACAACTAAATTATTTATTTAATTCGCGTGTACATAGTTAATGCCGTCCCATGGCCGAGTGGTTAGCGCGCTTGGCTACTGATCTAAGGGACCTGGGTTCGAGCCCCGGGTAAGGCATGGATGTATGTGTCATTTTTCTGCTGAGGTCCTGCCATCCTCTCAGACCTTCTACTATGGCATATAAACTGACAGGCTCCTGTCAGACCTTTGTGGCAAGCAGCTGCTTGAGGGGGTATTTTTAATTTTTTTAATTAATACATAGTTAATAGTGAATGTGACCCCCCTTAGCTTTAATTACTTCTTTCACCCTCTCAACCATTGATGCCACTAGCTTTCCACACATCTCCTTCACTTCAGGGTCGTGGTACCACACTTTCATGACACTTTCTATCATTTTGGTTTTTGTCGTGCAATCCATCTTAGATATGCGCGCTTTAATAATGGCCCACAAATTTTCAATGGGGTTTAGATCGGGTGAATTTCCTGGCCACTCTAATACCTTCAAATGTTGTTGGGTAAAGAAGCTCTTAGCAAGCTGAGAATTGTAACATGGAGCCAGATCCTGTTGAAATACCCCATCGCCGTTAGGAAATAGCTTCTGCAGTGTTGGGACCATTTTCGCCTTCAGGACACCTATGTACTTTTTGCTGTCCATCATTCCTTGAATGGGGTGAAGCGTCTGTGGCTCGGAAGCTGTGAAACATCCCCAAAACATGACCTTGGGTGGGTGTTTGGGGGATTGCTGGAAGTGGCCGAATCGAAGAGGTTCTCCAGGCTTCGCTTGTCCCAACTAATTCGCACAATACTGTATCTGCTACTGATCGAGTCGTCGTTCTTAGTCGGACAGGATTCAATTTCCAGTGGCGGCTCGTGACTAAAATTTTTCGTAGGACTCTTTGACTACTACAGGTACGGCCCGGATGTAGGGGAAAAAATTGGGGAGATGTCTGATATTCAATTGAATATTGTTTTTTTTAGCTATTCTCAAAACGTAGTATTTAACAAAATAGTTCGGGAGAAAAAAAAAACTAGAAAAGGTGTTCTTTTTCTTTCTACTTCAATTTAGTATTTTGTCCTTCCACTGTAAAACCTATCTATATATATACAGGGTGATTCAAAAGAATTGAACACTTTCAAAATTTAATTTTCAGTAATTAGGTTATATATGAATATGTAGTCAACAGGGGCGAGGCGAAAAACTATGGTTGTTGGTGGGGGGGGGGGGGAGAAATCAGAAATTTTCCAACTCGAAATTCAAATTTTGCCAACTGAGCAAACTTGCTTAGATTTAGCTCCGGAGGGGGCAATTTTCACAATTTCACAACTCTCCTGCATTTTGCCATTTGACTTCAAATTTTGCCAACTAACCGTGATTAGCCATTTAACTTACAATTTTGCCAACTAGCCATAATTTCACTGAAGTAATTCCAATATTTACATTTCGTCTGAATTGTAGCAAGTCAGTGTGAATTTTCCCTTGATTTGGCCAACTTTACATCCCAATCTTTACATCTCTCCTAAATTTGTCAAATCACTTCAAACTTTTCAAACTACCCAAGATTTTGCCAAGTTTTCTCGATTTTAGTCAACTATCCTGAATTTCACAAACCCAATCCCAATTATCACAACTCGCCCGTATTTTCCAAGTGGATTCGAATTTTGCCAACTGCCCTACATTTTGTTAAGTTTCCTCAATTTGTCCAACACTCCTTAATTTCACAAAACAAATCTCAATTTTCACAACTCGCCTATATTTTACCACGTGGATTCGAATTTTGCCAACTACTCTAGATTTTGCCAACTTGCCGTAATTTTACAGAAAAAAATCGAAATTTTTACATCTTCCCTGAATTTGCCAAGTCACTTCGAATTTTATCAACTCTCCTTAATTGCACAATTTTCACAACTCCCCTGTATTTTACCAAGTGGCTTCGAATTTTGCCAAGAGTTCTTGGTTTTTTCAACTCTCCTTAATTTCACAAAACCAATCCCAATTTTTACAACTCACCTGTACTTTACCAAGTGGTTTCTAGTTTTGCCAAGTTTTCTCGATTTTGTCAACTCTTCTTAATTTCACAAAAACAATCCCAATTTTCATAAATCGCCTGTATTTTACCAAGTGGATTCGAATTTTGCCAACTGCCCTAGATTTTGCCAAGTTTCCTCGATTTTACCATCTAGCCACAATTTTACAGAAAAAAATCCCAATTTTACATCTCACCTGATTCTTGCAAAGCCACTCTGAATTTTGCCAACTCCCCCAAGATTTGCCAACTCTCTTAGATATTGCGAAGTTGCCTCGATTTTGCCAACACGCCATAATTTTACAGGAAAAAAGATTTCAATTTTTACATCTCACCTGAATTTTGTCAACTTTCCACGATTTTGCCAACTCCCTAAGTTTTGTCAACTCTCCTACATTTTGCCAACACGCCATAATTTTACAGAAAAAAAATCAAAATTTTCACATCTCACCTGAATTTTGCCAAGTCACTCTGAATTTTGCCAACTCCCGAAGTTTTGCCAACTCGCCATAATTTTACAGAAAAAAAGATTTCAATTTTTACATCTCACCTGAATTTTGCCAACTCCCCACGATTTTGCCAAGTCACTCCGAATTTTGCCTACTCCCCAAGATTTTGCCAAGTTGTCCCGATTTTACCAACTCACTTATATTTTACTAAGTGGCTTCGAATTTTGCCAACTGCTCTAAATTTTGCCGTCTCTCCATTTTCCAAACTGCCTTAGATTTGCTAAGTTGCCTCGATTTTGACAACTCCCCTTAATTTTTCAAAAAAAAAAAATTGCAAATTTTCACAACTCACCTAGATTTTATGAGGTCGCTTTGAATTTTGCTAAGTCAGAGTTTCTTTGGGGGGTCTCCCCCCATGGCTATGCCCCAGGTAGTCAAAACCAATTTGTCTGTAAGAAAATTGCGAAATGTAAGGGTAACTCTATAATTTGGTGCAGTGGTGAAAGCAGATTTTATATCTGTCCGGTACGCATCAAAGCTGTGGTGTACCCGGGTGAAGAGGAGGGTGAGGGAAGCCCCCCCCCTCCCGAAAATACTGTCTTATATGAAATCTCAAACTTGTCTACCTGCTTTGAAATCCAAAACGGTGTCTAATTTTATTTTAGCTCCCTATGTCCGACACTAAATATAGATTTACAAAAAACTGCAAAATCTTATTCCATATAGAATATCATTTTAACCTTTACTGTGGAAAATCATATTCAGTCAGTCACCCCATTGAAGTCATCTTACACGGGCAATAAAGTGAAGTGTATGATGATGAAAATACAGTGCCCCTGTAATTACGCCTTATATTTTCCACAAAGAGCGAATTATTTAGGAATTTTTATTTTGAAATAAATAAGAATATACCTGAATACTTGCTGATTCCTTTATATTGAAGGATTTAAAACTTATTGAAAAAAACAATAATAAGATATAGGGTTGGCATTTAGTGCAATATTTTTTTGTTACACTATACCTGGTTTCGAGCCCCGGGTAAGGCATGGATGTGTGTGCTGTTTTTCTGCTGAGGTCCTGCCATCCTCACAGACCTTCTACTATGGCATATAAACTGACAGGCTCCTGTCAGATTTCTGTGGCAAGCAGCTGCTTGAGGGGGGGATTTATTTTTTACTTATTTTTTTTTACCCTGACGAAATCGAAACAGGCGAAAATTGATTCTTTCTTGAAGACCATTCCTTCCTCCTTCCTCCCTTCAAAAGAATGTTCTGAATCTGTCTCCTCCACTTCAGGAAACCAATTTTTTTTTACTCTTTATCAAGTTAATGAAATCTGATTCTATAGATGGGGGGGGGGGTAGTGGTTTTATTTTTTCAGAGAGAAAATATTTTTTTCATTTAAATTTTTGTTTCAGTTTTCAATTTATTTCATTAAAGTGTAATTTACAGTTATGTTTATTTTTAATATACATATATTTTTGAAAACGGGAAGAACATGAACACATTTTTAATACATTCTGTACAAAAAACCATCTATATATCATTAAAATAGCAACATAAAGCAATAATTTCCATAAATTTATTTATAACACAAAAACTGGTTCCCATTTCATGCCGATTGTGAAATTTGCATACCAAACTTTTTTTAAGTGTCAATTAATTGCGGTAAGCTGTGACACCCATTATATTACATTCTGCATTATGATAAGTGAATGATTGGTAAAATTAACTTAAAAAATCCAGAAATTTAATTAAAAAAAAATAAAAAATTAATCCCCCTCAAGCAGCTGCTTGCCACAGAGGTCTGACAGGAGTCTATCAGTTTATAATGCCATAGTAGAAGGTCTGTGAGGATAACAGGAATTTACCTTAAAAAGTTTTTAAAAAAATTTCGTTTTCTATCTCCCCACTTCAATTTTTCAATTCATTATTTAAATTTATGGAGGCCTAGCCCAATCGCCCCCATTAAATTGTCTTCCGTGGTTCTCAAAATTGTTAGAATTTTCAGTTCAGCAGAATATAAAATTATTTACAAAAATATTGTTAGAAGACCAAAGCAAAAAGTATGGATATTTACGCATCTCACAACCGATGAGTAAGACTTATTAAAACAGAATTGAAAACCGGAAATCCTTTTTTCCAGTTCTGCCTCTGGTGGCAATTAAGACCAAAGCCAGAGAACTGCTGCGGTATAAACGCGCATTGTCCTTGAACACTTAACGACTTCTCGATCCCGAGAGATGGGTTGGGTTGTGTTGTTTTACCTCTGAGCGGCACTTTTTTGCACACCATGGGCTAAATGGCCAGGTCACGTGGACCCCGAAGGCTCAGAGAAGGTTGGGGGAGGGGACCCACTGGAACAGCTGTTGGGAGACAGATGGTAGCCTCCCGTCAAGGCCATCCAGCGTGTTCTTTAACGTGCACAGGGTATGGCTCTCCCGCACACGGGGTCACGGTTTAACGTCCCATCCGACGGACGGCGACCTTTCCAAGCCCATCGGTGTCCCCTACTGACCGTGGGCAGGGCGGGGATTTTGCGGAGATAAATCTCAACGCTGACTCAGCTGGGACTCGAACCTGGAAACTACAGATTACGAGCCTGGCGCGCTACCGACTGAGCCACCCCCGCCCCTCCCGAGAGATGGCTTTGGTTGGAGTTTCAAACAGGATTAGTTTTTTAATCCCTTAGTTTCAACTAAAGGAATAAATTGTAGTAGCGTAAATAAAAATCGAGGAAATTTTCTTAAAAGAATGGTCCGCTTTTTTTAATTAAAAGCTCAGTTGAAAGAACGTTAAAGTGTAAAAGTTTTATTGGTTGTTTTACCTGTGAGCGGCACTTTTTTGCACACGGTGGTCTAAATGGCAGGTCATAAGGACCCCAAAGACTCAGAGAAGGTTGGGGGAGGGGGACCCATTGGAACAGCTGTTGGCCATCAGCGTGTACCATCAAGGCCATCCAGCGTGTACATAGGGTATGGCTCTCCGTACACGGGGCCATGCTTAATATCTCATCCGATGGACGGCAGCCTTTCCAAGCCCATCACTGTCTCCTACTGACTGTGGGCAAGATTTTGCGGAGATAAATCTCAACGCTGCCCCAATTGGGACTCAAACCTGGGAACTGCAGATTACGAGCCTGGTGCACTACCAATTGAACCATTCCCATCCCTTAAAGTGTAAATCATTAATTTTACCGCTACTGAAAAAGGTCTTATGCCATACTAGCAAATAATTTCTTGCCGGTACAACGTATCGGCCTAGTTTCACAACTGACTATATGTTCATTCATTACCTTGTTAGTGAGCAATAAATATTTGAATGTGTTCAGTTCTTTTTCAATCACCCTGTATATGCATTTTTCCTCTCCACCTTAGTGGTATTTAAAATAAAACTATTCGTGAAAATTGTGCCCAATACACTCAGTGCTCACTGAATTATGACCATCTCCCTCCATGATATGTCAGTGGGAGCTAACTTTGAAGCTCTGTAACTTCTACAAAAGAGTTGACTGAATGGGACTGAAGAAAAAGATCTCAAATCTATCTAAATCTCGATTTTCAATAATATTCCCTTAAAATTTAAAGAGTTATTGAAATTTGAATATTTAACAAGAGCAACGCCGTTAGAATTTAACTCAGAAGTTAATTATAATTTGAATAATAAGTATTATTTTACACCATTTAATATAATAGATGTATATTTGAAAAAGTTAATGTAAATAATTTTTCGATATTTTTTCAATTTTCCTAAGACTTGGATTGTTGCTGTTAAATATTCAAAGTCCATAACTCTTTAAGTACAATGCGAACATTATTGAAAAACGAGATTTAGATAGCTTTAATTGAGATCTTCAAACATTTTCTCATAAAACGCTTAGTTTAGAAATTATAGATCTTCAAAGCAGAGGCATATCATAATTAGCTTAGGTCTTGATGCAACGTTTCTTTATGGGTCCCACAGAGTCACTTTTAAAAGTTAATTCGGAAAAGACACAATAGCGATTTAATTTTTGCTAGATTTCAAAAGATTCTCATATGAATCTGTAACGAACGACTGGACCATTTTCCAAGAATTCAGCCTATTTAATCATTAATAACTCACACCTATGTTAAAAATGTATACGCTCCGGTACGTTAAATAAGTTCTGATATAATTTTGGTACTCTCAAAGATATGAATCGATAAAGAATAATTCTTTAGATACACGACAAAAATTAAATTTGTTTGGAAATGTTTAACTTATTAAACAAAGAATAGCGTGAATAAGCATCTATTAGTTTCCTAATAAAAAAAAAAACATTCCAGATCATTATGCGCAAATCACAATAATTTATTCACGACAAATATATCATTTACATAAAATTACATAATGGATGTCAGCAATCGCATTCAAGCTTTCAAGAAGTCAGTCGTGAATTTCATGATAGCTCCGCAGAAGGAAATACAAATACCTCTTATTTAAAGCAGTTTTCTACACTTATAAATCTCTGGTCATGTGTAATTGCACAGAATAGCTATATTTCAGATTCCTAACATTTTACAGACAACTTGTTGCTCTACAGAATTTTTTAAGTAAAACGTTCGAAAATTTACGTAAATGCTTAGAAATTAAAATAATTTTAATGAAACAAACTTTTATTCAGACTAGATTCTGATTTTCCTTATTTTCGACTTCTGCAAATATTTGATAACTTATCTTTTGTCATTCTTCTTCTGAGAAATTTATCCGTTTTAATTTCGAAAATGAGCATTCCGATGTTGCTTCAGTTACCGGTAGCATTAAAAAGAGCAAGCGATAGTATACATTTCTGCAAAAGCTAATATAAGAGCGAAGTTTTGAACAGTAAATAAATTAGTCATTTCCCTTATGGTAGAAATTTTGGCTATTTCCAGTGTAAGCTTCTCCTAAATTATAGAAGCTGAGCATCATATGATGTTAAGTTCAATTTGTATTCCCTGTTGAGAAGCTCTGCAGCCTCGTTTACTCCGCATCAGTTACTGCTTATAGTCTTTGGATGTAGGGAGACAAAGTTGTCAACGATCTCATTTAAACTACTAAAATACACTTTTAGTACCATAAAGGCTCTGTCGAAAGTAACTTTGAATACCTCGACTTTGTAGGCCATTTCTGTCATTCTTAAGCCTCTGGTACTCAATTAGTTCTCCATCCAGGTGCATAGCTATGGGGGGGGGGGAGGCTCCCCCCAAAACTACTTCGAAGTTGACAAAATTCGAAGCGACTTCGTAAAATCTAGGCGAGTTGTAAAAATTTGTAATCTTTTTTTTTGTAAAATCAAGGGGAGTTGAGCAAAATATAGACAACTTGGCAAAATCTAGGGTAGTTGTCAAAAACGAGTCAACTTGACAAATCTAGGGGAATTGGGAAAATGGAGATGGCAAAATTTAGAGCAGTTGGGAAAATTCGAAGACACTTAATAAAATACAGGCGAGTTGGCAAAATTCGAAGAGACTTGGTAAAATCTTGGGGAGTTGGCAAAATTAGAATCCACTTCGTGAAATATAGGCGAGTTGTGAAATTAAGGAGAGTTGGACAAGCAAAATCTAGGGCAGTTGGCAAAATCCGAATCCACTTGGTAAAATACTGGCGAGTTGTGATAATTGGGATTCGGTTTGTGAAATTAAGGAGATTTGACAAAATCGAGATAACTTGGTAAAATTTTGGGAAGTTTTAAAAATTTGCAGTGACTTGGCAAATTCAGAAGAGATGTAAAAATTGATATTCTTTTTGTGAAATTAAAGCGAGATGGCAAAATCGAGGCAACTTGGAAAAATCTAGGGGAGTTGGCAAAATGCAGGTGAGTTGTGAAAATTGGGATTCTTTTTATAAAATTAAGGAGAGTTGGCAAAATTCTAATCCACTTGGTAAAATACAGGTGAGTTGTGAAAATTCGGATTAGTTTTGTGAAATTAAAGAAGGTTGGCCAAACAACTTGGCAAAATCTTGGGGAGTTTGAAAAATTTGAAGTGACTTGGCAAATTTAAGAGGATGTGAAGATTGGGATTGGTTTTGTGAAATTAAGGAGAGAGCTGGCCAAAACCAGGGGAGTTGGGAAAATTTGAACTGACTTGGCAAATTTAGGAGGATGTGACGATTGGGATTGGTTTTGTGAAATTAAGGAGAGAGCTGGCCAAAACCAGGGGAGTTGGGAAAATTCACACTGAATTTTCCCAACTCCCCTGGCTCAGCTAAATGTTATAATAATCAGTTATTTCGTGTGTTCTTTAGTTCTTCGCTTGGTGAATCTCTCTCTGTGTGAAGTCTTTCAGGCAATTTTTGTGACTTCATGACAAAACGTGACATGAACGCTCGCATATATGCTCGTGCGTGAGAATTATAGAACAAACGAATTTGAATGTAAAACCGACCCGAAAAAGAGAATGATAGAATAATAATGTTAAAAGAGTTGTGCTGATCAAAAAGGAGGTTCAGAGAGTCAGTGCGCGATAAAAACAAGAAGTATCTTTATTGGTGTGTGCGCGGGTGCTTGTTTTGTGTTGCAAGATCAATTTAGTGATCTAACGAAAGACGAAGGATTGTTTACCTCTGAAGTGAAGGTATTCAAGAGATATGACAGACAACGTGAAGAGGTAGTCGTTTAGTAGAACAGACAGAGCTGGTCTTGTATGCTCTGTAGAAAAAGGGTTGTTGACTTATGTATGAGAGTAGTTGGTTTATAAGTTATTTCATCCATATTTTTGTAATAATTTGCATTGTATTGTAATTTGAAAATATACTTATTAATACTCACGCTCAGTGCCTATCCATTTAAAATTTGCAACAATATCATAAATTCTTATCGGAAGAAAAAATATGTAAGAAATGGGTGAAATAGTGTTGGCGCCAAGATAAATTCAATGCGCAGCATGCTGGGATATGCACTGAACATTTTTCAGATGCCTGTTACCATCGTGATCTACGAAATGAACTCTTAGGACTACCTGTTCGACGTAAGCTAAAGGATAATGCTCTTCCTGATAAAACCCTTCTACACGAAAATTCAGTCTTTGTTACGACAACCGATTCTAGTCGAGATAAACGATTGTTGTCTCGGAAATATATTTTACAGTATCGTAGTTAAATATTTAGAAATAAAAAATATAAAAAATTTCAATTTCTTGCTATGAATTTAAAAAGGTTATTTAATCGGCAAAAAAATCAAATTCTTTTAAGATTTTCATCATGATTATCAATAGAAATGGAAAAAAGCTGCAATAAATTGAGATTTGGTGTTTTGATTCTGTGGAATTTAATTTGAAGAGCAAGATCAAAATAATTAATTAGAATTATTAAATACACATTCTGTAGTAATTCGATAATGTAGTATATATTTTGCAATAAAAAATCCGTATTAATAATATATATTCGTAACAATAAATACTTCTCTGATAGCTGATCTAAGCCTCAAATTTTTTATTCAAACAGAATTAAAATTGAAATTTTTTCACTTTCTTCTGTCAACACAAATCTATGTTAAAGTACACTTCTTACAAACTTTGTCTAGCATTGTGTCCCCACTGTGACGTCAAAACGCCTAGCCAATGACCGTCAAGAAATGCTTCCTCACGGAGTGAGGAAGCGTGGTCATAATTCAGTGAGTACTGAGTGTATATAGGTTTACTATTTTTTTTACTACGTTCTGACTATAATTTATATTTATTATTTTAAACTGGGTTGTTGTTTTACCTTTGAGCGGCACTTTTTTGCACACCATGGGCTAAATGGCCAGGTCACATGGACCCCGAAGGCTCAGAGAAGGTTGGGGGAGGGGACCCACTGGAACAGATGTTGGGAGACAGATGGTAGCCTCCCGTCAAGGCCATCCAGCGTGTTCTTTAACGTGCACAGGGTATGGCTCTCCCGCACACGGGGCCACGGCTGAACGTCCCATCCGACGGACGGCGGCTGGGAGACAGATGGTAGCCTCCCGTCAAGGCCATCCAGCGTGTTCTTTAACGTGCACAGGGTATGGCTCTCCCGCACACGGGGCCACGGCTGAACGTCCCATCCGACGGACGGCGGCCTTTCCAAGCCCATCGGTGTCCCCTACTGACCGTGGGCAGGGCGGGGAATTTTGCGGAGATAAATCTCAACACTGACCCAGCTGGGACTCGAACCTGGGAACTACAGATTACGAGCCTGGCGCGCTACCGACTGAGCCACCCCCGCCCCTATTTTAAACTGAATTACTTGTAAATTATTATTTGAAAAGTTGTCTATTTTGATTGATCGAGATCTGATAGGAACCTCTGTTTATACGCTATAGTAAAAGGTCTGTAATTGTGAGACCTCAAGAAAAACAACACATTTATCTGTGTCTTACTTGGGTTCGAACCCAGGTCCCTTTGATCAGTAGCCAATTACGCTAACCACTCGGCCACGGGACTGCTATATATATATATACACTGACGGAAATTGAAAAAAGAACACTCGGAATGAATTCCTTTAGGAACGTCATATAATATGTTCATAGTTAAGGGCAGCAGAAACCGTGATCCAAGATTGACAGTCATTGGATGAAATAATGACGTCACTGAAGACAACATGCAAATGTACGCAGCGTGTATTTAAGGACTAGGGCGTGAAGAAAGAAGTTATTCGTCTTGTGTCATGTTGTTCAGTGCTCTTTGAAGAAGCTATCATGCATGGATGATGCAGGTGGGCAACATTTGTTCAGTTAACGGAGTTTGAACGAGGTCGTATGGTGGGTCTTTGAGAAGCAGGTTGGTCTTTTTATCAAATTGCACACTGCATTGGACGAGAGGTATCAGCAGTGGTACGATTGTTAGAAGCGCATTCACACACTCACAGACTTTGTTCCGGGCAACACAGTTATGGACGGACGAGAAGATCAGTGTATCAGGAGGGAGGCGGTAGCAGAGTGGACAGCTATAGCGTCACAAATTCGATCCTCTGTCGTATCAAGGGTGTCTACAAGAAAGATATGCAGTCATCTTTTGGAAGCAGGACTACGGCATGGTTACCACTGTTACCTCGTCGCTGTCAACCACGTTTAGAGTGCTGTTAAGAACGAGTTCATTGGAGGGAAAAATGGCAGTCTGTGGTTTTCAGTGATTAAAGCCGATTCTGCTTAGGAGTGTCTGATGGTCGTTTACGAGTCCGAAGGCGACAAGGCGAGTTTCTTCCATTGTGCATTCGTCAGCGACACATAGGGCCCACGATGGGCATCATGGTGTGGGGAGCGATTAGCTATCACTCTCGTACATATCTGGTGTTTGCACAGGGTACATTGAACAGCAATACGTACGTCAGCGACATCATACAGTCAGTCGTCCTTCCATATTTGAGTGTAATCCCAAATGCGATATTACAGAAGGATAACGCCCGCCCACACTCCATCTGGGCAACTCAACATGCTCTTCCGGCAGTGCACCAACTCCCTTGGTTAGCACGCTCTCTGGACTTTCTCCAATCGAGCATGTCTGGGGCTGGATCATACAAAGGCTCTCTCGCGGACCGCGGCAGGCAATGACCATTGCTGAATTACATGGCCAAGTTGAAAGCGCATGGAATGGTATCACCGAGCGCGATATCCATCATTTGTACGACCGATTGCATGTCAGATTGGAAGCTTGTATTGCTGCTTGAGGAGGTTCAACACCTTATTAAAATGTGCCTTCTGCAAAATATAATACTCATTAAAGGGTAAAATAAACATTGAATCACTTCACACGTGTGATAACTGTCCTTTCTCAATAAGTTGTTTCTACTATATAAATCTCAGATTACACTTCAATTTGTAATGATGTTCTTTTTTCAATTTCCGCCAGTGCACATTAGTTTACTTTGCAATGAATTGTAAAAAAAAAAGAGCGATGCTTATAAAACGAATTATAAACTAGAAGGACGCATATGATAATCTCGTTTTCGAAGAGAATGAAGTTTTCCATTTACCTACGGTTTCATTCCTTAAACGTTTTGAGATAACGGAATGGGAAAAATGCAAATAGTATTGTTAAGGGCTCGATAAAGCTAGGGCGAAGGGGAGGGTGCCACGAGAGCTATTGCGAGAGACCTCTTCC
Organism: Ryuthela nishihirai; assembly: GCA_038380435.1. Taxonomy (NCBI): domain Eukaryota; kingdom Metazoa; phylum Arthropoda; class Arachnida; order Araneae; family Heptathelidae; genus Ryuthela; species Ryuthela nishihirai. The sequence continues at coordinate 61,868,627 of JAWZYU010000019.1, read as the reverse complement.
TCTAGCAAGAGCATGTTTCCGTTGTAGGCAGAGGATGCCAGTTCCGTTGTATCGGAGCCAGTTCCGTTGTAGGCAGAGGATGAGAAATGTGCCTAAGGACCACTGCGTTTGGCCGTGTGCAGATTATGTCGATATACCCCATTGGCCGACGGATCCTTGCATGCCCAGTGGACATCACGTGACCAAGATGTGACCGCACTTGGCGGGAGTTTTCAACACAGGAAACATGTGGAAGGGAGAGATTTGCAAGAGAGCTCTGAGGGTGTTCAGCGGTGATTGTCGTTCATCTGGCTTACTGTATTTTGTGAATCAAGAAGGCTTGGTATAGCCTTGTTTGAGTGGAAACTCTAGTGTTTGATGACTGGCCGAGTGGTAGTCATTGTTTTGGCTATTAAGTCGCTCTTTCATGCAACTAATGAATAAAGTTGTATATATGTATAAAGTACATGTGTAGTTGAGTGAGTTATCGGCCATTTGAGTTGATCCTGACATATCTATTGAAAGAGTTATCTCAAACTCTCTCACACACACGGACGGGGAAAACGAAGAACCCACGCATTACAAGTATTTTATTAGTAATTATACAACATAAAAGCATTAGTCTTTTAATTCCCAAAGCTAAAAAGTTGCATTTCTCACACCTCCCTCAGAAAAGTGGGTAGATTATTGCTCTCAGTAGAATCTCTCTTAAAACCTACCACTAATTTTTCAAATTTCTATTCTGTACATGTTTATAAAACTCGATAACAGCTCTGCCATTTCATCATTTCAGTTATCTGTAAAGATATATATATATACAACAAAGAGCCAAAATATTATGACCAGTACGTATGTGTCTATGCAAATCGAAGCAACTGCAGGTGTATGATAGAGTGTGTGAAGGTCATGAAACGGTATAACACGTGATACTGAGATCTGTTAATCAGCGTTATTCTTGTTCTTCACATGGAAAAGGCAGCGAACTTAAGTGTTTGACACAGGCCAAATTGTAATGGCTAGATGACTGGGTCAGAGCATTTCCAAGATGCAAGGCTTGTGGGGTGCTCACAGTCAGTTAGTACCTTCAAAAAGTGGTCTGAGGAAGGAAAAAATCATGAACCACCAGCAAGGTATGGGCCAACCACAGCTCATCAATGCTAGAGGTGAGCGAAGACTATCCTGTATGGTATGAGCCAATAGAAGGGATATTGTGGCGCAAATTGCTCGTAATTTGAGTGCCCATGCCTTGACCGCCAAAAGTGCCTACAATGGGCAGGTGAGCATCAAAACTGGACCTTGAATGATTAGAAGGTTGTCTGTACAATGAATCTTGTTTCCTGTTGAATCATGTGGATGGCTAGGTACGTCTGCATCATTTACGTGGGGAAGGGTTGGCACCAGGATGCACTGTGGGACGAAAACAAGCGAGTGGAGGAAGTGTAATGCTTTGGACAATCAATGCAACTTTTGAAGGTACTCCTGCTTGGAAACCCTGGGTCCAGTCATTCATGTTCAGGAAACTACGACGTCTACCACCTACCTAAATATCACTGCAGACCAGGTACATCCTTTCATGGCAATGGTATATCCCTCTAGTAGTGCTGACTTTCATCAGCATGATGCGCCATGCCACACTGCCCGGATTGTTCGAGAATGATTCGCAAAACATGAAGACTTCCAGGTATTGCCCTGGCCTACAAATTCCCTAGACATCAATCAAGCATCTGTGGTTTGTGTTGGAACAGCATATCCAATCTGCTGCGGCTCAATCATGTAACTTACAAGAGTTAAAGGATCTGTTGGTAACATGTTGGTACCAGATACCACAAGACACCTTTAGAAATCTTGTAGCGTCAATGCTTAGCTGGGTAAGAGCTGTTTTGGCGGTACGTGGGAGATTAATATCATATCAGGCAGGTAGTCATGTTTTGGCTCTTGGGTGTATATTAAAACTACCAAGTATTTGAAAAATGCGAATTATCATATTTCATTAGTACTAATCAAATTAAAAGTTTTCTAAATATCATCTTCATTGTTTAAAATCGAAACTTCATGACGTTCACATTCCACCAAAATTTCATATTTCTATCATTAATACATTGTTGCAATATCTTTTGAAATTTTCATTCTTTCTCGCCATTAGAGGACGCAATTAGAGTTCGAAAGATTCCGAAAGTGCGAATCATAATATTTTATCAACTCTTATCTAACCCTAAAGAGATTTTTCCATCTCTAAATACAATATCTGCTAAAACAAAAATTGTCTTCCCCCCCCCCTGGGTCTAAGAGGTCAGTTCATTGCTGCCAATGGAAATATTATGGCTGTTCAGATTTCACCACCAAAATTTTAAATTTCTAGCATAAATATATCATGTGCAATATTTGTTTGAAATTTGCAATTTTTTCCACCGTTAGAGGGCACAATTATGGTTTTCGGAATATTTAAAAAGCATTTATCATAATATTTTTTCAATTCCTATCTAACCCAAAAAAGAATTTTTTTATTTATCGCTAAAAACAATTATCTGCTAAAACTAAAAAAGTGCATTTTCTAACCCCCTCTGAGTCTAAGAGGTCAACTTTTGTTGGCAAATGGAAACTTCGTGACATTCATATTCCACCACCAAAATTTCAGATTTCTAGCATAAATACATCGTTTCAAATATTTGTATGAAATTTTAGAATTTTCAGCTTTTTCACGGCTAGAGGACGTAATTATAGCTTTAGAGAGATTCGTAAAGAGCATATCGTAATATTTCATCAATACCTACCTATCCAACACAAAAAAGAATTTTTTTTATCGCTGTAAATCAAAAAAGTTCGATATCTACAGACGGACAGACGACAAAGTGACTAAAAAGATACTGTAATGACAACAGTTGGGATCCAACCAGAGACTTTTAATAAAAGTTACAAGTCCAAAAAAAACAAATGCATTTAACCGACTGCGCTCTAGTATTACTAACGAAGTGTTAAGATATATTATCTTCATTTTCTTATAGACCAAATATTCAACACATTTCATATTTTTATATCTAATATTGTTCTTCATACACAAGTATTCTTCTTCACCAAAATAAGAAGTTGCCAACCCAGTTTACATCTTGTCAGGAAAGTAAAGGTTTAAGCCCACCACAGACAAAGAAGATTTATGTTAAATGTTACACTTATGGGCGCCCTATTTCAGCAGTAGGGTCTCGGCTATCAGAGGGTTGTGTTATTTTACCTAAGAGGCGCTCTTTTGCACACCATGGTTAAATGGTCGTCATAAAGAGAGAAGAGAAAGTTAGGGGGAGAGGAAACAGATGGAAGCCTCCCTCAAAACAATTCAGGTCCAAACAATCCACGGTATCTCTCACCTGCACACAGGGCCACAGCTTAATGTCCCATCCAATAGAGGGAGACCTTTCCAAGCCCATCGGTGTCCCCTACTGAACAAGAGGAGTGTTGCGGAGATAAATCTCAAAGGCGGAACTCGAATCTGGGAATTGCTTATTACAAGCCTAGCACGTTACTGACTGAGCCATCCTCTCCGATTCGGTTATCAGACGTAGTTTTTATTGACTTTTATATATCGAAAAGAACAGAGGCGTATCAAGGTACATTTTAATGTACAATAATTTTCTTCAGGTAGCTAAAATATTTTGCAATTGTTTAAAAGTAACCTGAAATATCAGAGAAGAGTAACAGGACTATGTTAAAAGCTGTTGGCAGCTTAGGTGTTTTAGATATAAAGCTGTTTTTTTCTCTTTTTTTACTTTTGTAAAGGACATTTTATTTATGGAGTATTGTGTAGTTTTTCAAAGAGAGCAAAATCAGACTAATTGAGGTGCCAAAATTAGTGAACTGGATTAAGCACCAATTGTGATTGTAAAATTGTATCTAATTACAACTGCCTTCCGATTAGCTCAGATCAAAACTGAAATAACATCATGTAATTGCATACCATCTCATGTCGGTGGTATTCAGGAAGTGGATGTACAGCTATAATTGATTGAGATTAAGGTCTCCTCAGATATATAACAGAATAGAAGGAAAATGTTGTCTTTTTTCTCCCATGCACTCGTTCGGGCTCCATCTTACATTTATCGATTTTTTTTTGTCAACAAAGCCAGTGAAATATTTTTTTGGGGGACTCGAAGTCGATTTCTAAAGATTTTGGGAAAAATTATTAATGTGAAGGTGAAAAGAGAAGTGACCAGGTGGTTTCTGTGATACTCGTGTAGGTCTTGCGGTAGTAGGCACTATATAAGGTTGCACAGCCCGTCAACAGCTATAAGCTATTCACCTCATGTATATCTTTTGTCAACATGGCTCAGCATAATCTAACTACGTCAGATGTTTTCAGAACTTTAGATCATTTAAGGCATCAATCTCCTACAGCATTCCTTACAATTGATAACCAAAGCGAAAAAGTGACAAAGCAACCTTGTCGAACTTCAGTTGTAATGTTAAACCGATTTAAACCAATCACTGCCAGCTTTACAAACTCTTACTCACAACTCTGTGCTATTACAGACCGATCATTCTATTGCACATCTCCTATAAAACTTGATTATAAATTATGTAGGTCATCAGAGTTAAAAGCCTTTTTCGAAATCTACATAGTAACAGTTTTTTAAACTAAAAATTTGTAATATTTATTTAATGAAACATTAGGGGTGACCAGGCACCCGAGGTAGTTTCGTGTACGAGTGCAGAGGGTTGCATTTGCCATTGTCAAATCAATATGGAGGCCTCAGATGAGCATATTACACTGTATGAATTTCTAACAGAAAGAATGCAATATAGCGATGAAAAATATTCAAAATGTTAGGAAGATGCTTTAAACATAAGTATCACTGGTAGTTCCTGAAATTCATGTCTGGTGATTATAGTATACTAGTCTAGGGCAGGCGTGTCCAACCCGCGGCCCTGGACAGCTAGTAATACGACCCACAAAATCGTAAAGTTTACGTGTTTACGACATAAGCTTTCAACATGATTGTGATTTTCAACGAGCTTTTGATATCCCACTAGTTTTATGTTGCTTTTTTTAATTTTATAATAAAAAACAAAATAAATGAAGTTTTATTATTCATATACATTCACTATATTATATATTTTATGTGCGACCCAAAACAATTCATCTTCACTCAATGTGGCCCAGGGAAGTCAAAAGGTTGGACACGCCTGGTCTAGGGGTTCTCAACGTGGGGTAAGCGGTAAAATTTTTTGGGGTACCCCGTGAGAGCTCAGAAGTCGCTACATATATGTTTTATTTTATTCCCATTGTTATACTATAACTATAGTTTATCTATCTATACATACACATTTCCAGGGGGTACGTGAAGCATAAAAGGTTGAGAACCACTGGTATAGTCGATGTGTCATCTGGACAACCTGTTGAATTTCATACTGACCTGCTGAAAGCTATAGTTACGTATAACTCTGTAACGTAGGGAGAAAATGTTAAACTGGAATGGAAATCCAGTCTCTTGCCGCACCACTCCTGGCCTAGTTGAAGCCAACTCAACAGTTAAGGAACTTGCTCAGCGACTCAATTTGACACATTTTACCATTTATTGCCACCTGCAATGACTCGGAAAAATAACCAAACGTGGAAAATGGGTGAATTAGTTGAAAAAAATTGGTCGGCACGAGTGGGATTCAAACCCACATTTCTCAGAAGCATGGCAGGCATCATAAGCACTAGACCACCAGAGACGAACCGTTTTCTTCACCAATATCACATACACGCATTCCCGCATTTTTTGATTCGCACTGGTACCATCTATATCAGGAATCGGACAGCCAAGTTGCCGCATATGAATGGGTTGTTTTACTTTTGAGCAGCACTTTTTTGCACACAATGGGATAAATGGCCAGGTCAGAAGGACCCCGAAGGCTCAGAGAAGGTTGGGGCAGGGGTCCCACTGGAAGAGCTGTTGGGAGAGATGGTAGCCCCCTATCAAGGCCATTCAGCATGTTCTTTAACGTGCACAGGATATGGCTCTCCTGCACACAGGGCAACTTAATGTCCCATCTGAAGGATGGCGACCTTTCCAAAACCATTGGTGTGCCCTACTGACTGTGAGCAGGGTGGGGAATTTTAACGGAGATATATCTCAACGATGACCCAGCTGCGACTCGAACCTGGGAACTGCAGATTACACTTACCGACTGAGTAATCCCCACCCTGCCGCATATGAATGCTTATGTGTCATCGTTGAAGAAAAACGGTTAGTCTCTGGTGGTTACGACACCTGTCACGCTTCTGGAAGACTTGGGTTCGAATTCCACTTTGGACAATCAATTATTTTCGACTAATTATTTCAAGTATTACTTGTTTACAGGACTTTTTCCTGATACTTTATTGCTGAATGGAGAATGGGTTTCCTGCGAATTTTCTCCAGAAAAACTTCAACGAGAAGAGACATTTGCACTTCACTGCATTCCTGGCAATTGTCATTTTTGAACTGAATGCTATTAGGAATGAGAAATGGGTGCTCAATCATGATATTAAACATCGTTGGCAGAGGCTTAGTTTCAAGGATTGGGTCACGCCACAGACAAGTTGAGTAATACATTCCGTGGAGATTCTGCTGTGCATTTCTGTGGTGGGCCAGAGTGTACACCATTTGAGACCGTGGAATTTAGTGTAGTACATCTTGGATTTTGAAATAAATCCTAATAAAACAATCACAGCTGATGCGTATTTCCAGTAACTTCAATGTTTGAGCATTGCTTTGAAACAAAAACTCCTTCTTTGTCAAGCTAAAGTATAAACCTTTACCAATTATTTTTACTCTAAGTATGTTCATCAGGACACTGCACGATCTAATACCACTCAGAATACAGCCGCCAAATATCAAGGTGCTTGAGAAAAAATGCCACCTTTGCCATATTCTGCACCATCGGATTAAAATTTATTCCGAAGTTAAACACTTTTCAATAGGGGGAAAAATTGCAAATTTGGTGGACGCCAAAACTGAACTCGCAAACTTCTATCAAAAATCTAAAGAATTTTATAAATGAAGAATATAAAATTTTCTCTAAAGATAACAGTAAACCAAGAAAATACGCTTAAAATTTTAATTTACACGAAACAAAGTGTAAAAAGTAAGACAATACTTATGGGCAGACCTGACCCTAGAAAAAAAAATTAAGGGTGGGTTGGGGAAAGAGCCTAGATGTCAGTTGCAGCATAATACACGGTCGTATAAGAATATGATCACCTATCTAATAATGAGAATAATGACCCTTGGTCCGGATGACAGTGGAGAGACAGCGTGGCATGGACGCAATGAGGCACTGGAAGGTTGCCAGAGGCACACGTGTCCATACGGACTCCAGCAGAGCACAGAGGTTACAGAGATCACATGATTGTGTCACGCCGAACCTATCGATCCAAATGGTCCCAAGACTGCTCTATGGGATTGAGGTCGGGCGATTTCACCGGCCAAAGGAGAACGGAGATACCTCTGTCGTGTTCCTGGAACCAGTCAAGCACCACCTTAGAGACATATGGCAGGGTGCATTGTCCTGTTGGTAGACACCATCACCACCAGGGTAAACGTCCAACATGAAGGGATGCATGTGGTCAGCGACATGCACACTGCCACCACTGGCCTGTACTTGACTGGCAAGCGTGTCCGGAGTTTGTTCTAGTATGTCTGAAGCCATATCTGCCACCGCCCATCACTTCTGTGGAGTAGAAACCTTGATTCGTCAGAGAAGGCCTTTTTCCACTTTCCAATGATGGAAGTCCTGTGCGAACTTCAGGTGTCGTTGCTCATGGATCTTGGTTAAAATGGCTCCTTTACACAATGTCGACTCCAGAGACCTATGTGTAACAGGGTTCGCTCTACTGTTATTGGGGGCAAGTACCTGGGTGCCCCAGCATTTGAGTGGTCAATTGCTGCACTGTTGAGTGTCGATTGTTCTTTACCAGTCAACGGAGGAGACATTGTCCTCTGGGGTCGATGGCCTTTGGGGCTCTACAGTTATGACGTCTGGAGATACTTGTGTGCCAGCAGTCCATTCTTGGTACCCTTACTACAGCACCTTGCGAACAGCCCACGAAGTCTGCTGTTTCCGAGATGCTTCCACCCTTAGTGTGGTAGCCGATAATTCCATTTTGAATGTCTGTCAAATCAATACCTCTGCCCATTGTGCTCATGTTACGCACTATGTCTCATCTGTCCTGGCCGGTAATATATCTCCGTGTGGTCGACCTTGTCACGTGCACTCTGTGACACGCCTGGGCAAGTACACTTCGATTCCAAGGGTGGTCAATTATTCTGATATGACTGTGTATTTTGCCCCCTGTTTTATGTCGTTAAACATTATTTTTAGAAAAAAAATGCATCAGTTTTATAATTTTTTTGTCTCCATTACGCTTATTAGTGTTCTCAAAAAAAAAAGGGGGGGGGGCATATCCTCACATCTGGCCCTGCTTATTGGGCAGCTTGATAGAGCCCTGCACATATGGATATCCATGATTTGAAAGCTCTCGACAATGGATAATAAAAATTAATGCTAACATGAATAGTTGATAAAAAATCTATAGGAAGAGGCATACATTACTACATTATTGATGGCCGACATGAGTGCAAATTATATTTGATACCGGGGGAAGCATCTTTTGCTCACAAAACATAAGTTCAAAAAATTACAGCAATGTTGTGAAGATCACGAAGTTTACAAAATGAAATGTAGGAGAGTTGCTGGATAATAAAAAGAGTCTTCCCACGACACAGGTAACTGCATTTAAAAAGCAAAATTTACTGTGAAGAATCTGTAAAATTACATTCCGATAAATTTCTATTGAATATTTAAGTAAGACGTATTTCGGAAATAGTTTTTTTTTCTCAATCACATTAAATTTTTTTAATCATTAATAAACTATTAGACTGATTTCTTTTACTCGCAAACATACATCAGACCTCAAGAATTTGCAAATTCCCAAGTTATTAAATAGCCAATATATGCGCTTATAGAGAGAAGATAGAACTTGTTATCGTGTAGGCCTCCGACAACTCGATACCACTTACTTTGCAAAATATCTCTGGTACGATTCAGCAAATGATGATTACATATTTGATCTCGCTCATATTTCAAGTGATTAATAATCAAGAAGAAAATACGAAAACAAGGTCCAAGCCACCCGCTTTGGTTAACTGAATTTTAGCTCAACAAGGTATTTTATATAGAGTGGACCCCAGCAACCTAATAAATTTTAATTTGTTCCATAAAACTTTCATTAAGTGGAAAAATTTGTTATACGAATATAGGAAATACATGTTAAAGGCATAATTTGTTCCTAGATCATATTCACATATTCATTCCAAGATGAGTGAATTGGGTTATCTCCGATTAGCTTTCTTTTTTTGCACACAATGGACTAAATGGCCAGGTCACAAGGACTCAGAGAAGGGATCCACTGAACAGCTGTTAGGAGAGAGATAAAGAGGTTCATCAGTCTCAACGTAAAGACTCTGAATCAGTGAAGTGAGGAAGACCCCCAATGCAAACACAGAGGGTCTGATGGTGAACAGGATCTAACACCTTCAGAACCTAATCTTTGACACCAGGCCTAGCTCTAAATAAAAGAAAAAGGGGGGGGGGGAGCAAACAAAACTAATATACAGCAAAAATATAAAGTGGATGGGGGAGACCAGATTTCCAATGCGGCATAATATATTTCCCCCCTCCCCCTGTTTTATAGGTCTTTAAAAACAATTCTTGAAAAATGCATGAAATATAAGTTTAAATTTTTTGCCTCTATTATTCTTACAGGCATTTTGAAATGGGTTGGCTGCCTCCCCCTAAGAGTTTCTCCTCCCAAACATTGAGAAAGCCCCATTTAGAGACCACCCAAGAGAAGAATTCAGGGAATGGTGAGGCAACCTAAGATGGATACCTTACCAATCCTCCATCACTTTGAGCAGTAACTCCGAATGTTCGGAACTGTCTCTACCTGGAGGTCACCAGATCTTAGGCATTTAAAGGATTTCAGAGGTCCCGCAAGACCTTCCAAACCCTTTCGTATGAAAAACAGTGACATATTCCCACTCAATTGGTCACCTGTAGAGTGGATAACCAGGAACAGTTGAAAAGAAATGAAACATACCAGGGCTGTTTTACCTCTCAGTGGCACTTTTTTTTTTGCACACAGTGGGCTTAAATGGCCATGTCACAAAGACCCCGAGGGTTCAGAGGTTTGGGAAGGGGAACCACTTGGAGAACTGTTAGGAGACAGATGGTAGCCTCCTGTCAAGGCCATCCAGCGTGTTCTTTAACGTGAACAGAGTATGGTTTTACTGCACATGGGATCATGGCTTAACATCCCCTACAAAGGATGGTGGCCTATCCAAGCCCTCCTTGTCCGTTACTGACCGAAGGCAGAGAGGTTTTGCAGATTATGAGCCTGACATGCCACCTCCACCCTAAAACAGATGAGGAATATGAGAATGATGAAAACAAAGAACAGGATATGGGCCTTCATGATGCCCGTTTATTGGATGAAATTAAGATTCATTTTTTAGACTCATCATCATCCTCAAGCAGCCATGGGCTACGGAGGTCCAACCAGACCGTGCAATTTAGTTCTCCAAGCAAGTCTATCCTGAGCTACATCTACTGCATCTGGCCACTGCACACCAATTCTAACAAGGTCCTGTTTGACATTGTCTGCCCACCGCATCCTAGGTCTCCCCTTCTTTCTGAGGCCTTTAGGCACACTGTTCATAACCCTATTCGCCAATCTATAATTATTCATACGGGCAACATGGCCAAACCAACGGAGTCTCTCTCTGCACAATATGCTGCTTAAAGGAGGTTGCAAACTCCTTTGCCTAACCTCATCATTAGTTACAAAGTTGAACCACCTAATGCCCAAGATACTGCGTAAGCATCTGGAATCAAAAGCATCTAGTTTCCTGTTATCTTGTTTACAAAGTGTCCAAGTTTCACTACCATAACTAACCCTAGAAAGAACCAAACTATTATACAGTCTAATTTTAGTCTTTAGGTGTATACGCCTATTTCTCCCCACTCTCCATAGATTCTTAAAAGTCCCGGCAGCAATCCCTATTCGTCTGTTAATCTCATGCCGCACATCACCATTATCCGTTACATAGCTCCCAAGATAATTAAACTGTGACACCTGCTCAAGACTGCAACCATTCAGATTAACTGAATCACAGCCTGCCTGACCAATTTTCATCACTTTAGTTTTCTCTCTGTTTATAACCAAACCTATTCTACTACCAGTCTCATCAACAGCTCGAATGAAAGAGTTCATCTCATCAACATCATTTGCCAAAAGGGCTAAATCATCAGCATAATCTAAATCAGAAATTTTCGTATCTCCAGCCCATTTAAGGCCAAAATCTTTCCCTTGAAGTGAATTTCGCATAACATAATCAATAACCAAGCTAAAGAGAAAAGGAGACAAAATGCACCCTTGTCGAACACCAGAAGTAATGCTAAACCAATTGCTACAGGACTTACCAACTCTCACATACGACTCAGTGTTATCATACAGAGCTTTCATTATGTTAACTAACTTGTCAGGTATACCATATGATTTCACAATCAACCACAAATTATGACGCTCAACAGAGTCGAAAGCCTTTTTGAAATCAACAAAGCTAGCAACCAAAGGTTTCTGAAACTCTAAACATTTCTCAAGAATCTGCCTAAGTGAAAATATCTGATCCACACATCCCCTACCACTTCTGAATCCACATTGCTCATTATGCAATTGCCTGTCAACCAGATTCTTAATTCTATTAAGCACAATCATGGAAAGAACTTTCCCTGGAACAGAGAGTAGACTGATACCCCTATAGTTATCACATGAAATGCGATCACCTTTTTTGAAAATAGGGATAACAATAGCTCTGGTAAAATCCTTAGCAACCATGCCTTTATCATAAAAGATATTCAGAATTTCAGTCATCCAAGTGGTAACCGAAACATTCCCAGCTCTAAGCATTTCGGTTGTAATTTCATCTACCCCTGGGGATTTATGTAGTTTAAGTTTAGAAACAGCCAAAATAACTTCAGATTGTGTTATAGGGCCAACATTAAAGCCACCAATGCATCTATCATCATTGCAAACAATGGGAGTAGAACTAACTACATTGTTTAGAACATCACTAAAATGTTCAGCCCACCTAGCCATGACAGAATCCTCCCTTTCTATAACCTTACCTTGTTTATCCTTCAATCCTTGTATACCTGTCCGTTTTCTACCACACAAAACATTAACTATCTGGTACAGCTCTCTGCTGTTGTGCTGTCTAACTGCTTCCTCGGCTTTGTAAGCCAAACCATCAAGCCAAAGATTCTTATCAGCAGCTAACTGGTCTTTTACCCGTTTATTAAGTTCTCTGTAATGCTTTCTATTAGGACTAGTAGGGTATTGATTAAAGACATTCCTGCAGTTTTCTTTTCAAAAAGCTCAAGTGCCTTATCACTTAGATAATTCTGTCTCTTCTGCTCCTTTTTTCCTAAAAGAGTACTGTTAGTGTCCGAAAAAACCTGTTTACAATGATCCCATTCTTCCTCAACTTCAGTAGTAAGCAAACCATGACTGTCATAATGACTAAGTAACCTATCATGGTAAGCTTTGGCTATAACTGGATCTTTCAGAGCTTCAGTATTAAAAGTAAAATTTTTAACCCTAGCACAACACTTTTTAAGTTTAAGTTCCAACACACTTTTAACAAGGTAATGGTCAGATCCAATTTCAGCTCCCCTATATGCCCTGGTATTCCTAACAGAACTAGCCCATTTGCTGTTAATTAATATGTAATCAATCATATTCTTATGCAGCTCATCAGGTGAAACCCATGTGTACTTATGTATGTCGCGGTGTTTGTAATAAGTGTTAGTTATTCTGAATCCATTGAGTTTACTTACCTGTAGGAGACGTTGCCCATTGCCATTGCAGCTACCAATACCAAAAGGGCCTATTACTCCTCCAACAAAGGTTAGATCAGTACCAACTTTGGCATTGAAGTCACCAAGAACAAGGGTAATATCTCCTTTCTTGACAGAATTCCAATTATCCTGAAGTTGTTCATAAAACCTATCCTTCTCATCCTCATCGGCATCCTCAGTGGGGGCATAACAGCAGATAACATTCAAGTCTTTAATGCTTGTCTGAAATTTTGCTGTAAGAAACCTTTCATTAATGCACTCATATCCTAGAAGAGCATCGCTAGCGTGTCTGCTGAGAAGCAGACCCACGCCTTGGTGATGCTTATTGTCGTCCCTCCCTGAAAAGGGAAATTTAAGATTATTTTTAAGAATCTGACCTTTATCTGCCCATCTGGTCTCTTGCAAGCCGAGAATATCTAAATTATAACGGTGGAATTCTTGTGTGAGGACATCAAGAGAAAAAGCTCTGTGCAGAGTCCTCACATTCCAACTACCTATGGAGAGAAAATGGTTAGTGGGATGTTTAAAGAAACTGTTTATTGAGAGAGGGAATGCCGACAGTATCAAACAGCCCCCTAATCGCAGACATGGGGCAAAGACCCGTTCCCCCACTACTAAAGGCTGAAGCCATCTATACGGTTGGTAATTTGTGGTTCAGTTCCCATGGTTTCCACACACACAGAACTCAACAACGGGATACCCAATCAGGTAATAAGACATTATGCTCACACAGTCTGTGAAGCAAGTTCTCACAAAAGAAAAAAAATGAGGAAAAATAAGTGTCAGGAACCAAGTCCTCACAAAATAAGAATATGAGGAAAAATGTGAGGGAACTCGTAACCCTGTACCTTGACGTGGGCGATGCACTCACTGAACTGCATAGTTACCCAAGCAGGTCCAGCCCACCAACCGATTGATCCTGGGGAAGCCACCTCCAAGACCTGTTTATCTGATGCAGAGTCCAAAGAAGTACGAGCAGTGGCTTTTGAAAGTGCTGCCCAGCCCCACGACAAACAGGCTTCCCAATGGCAACACAGGCCAAAGAAGACCCTTCTCTCTACTCATGAGATGGTTGTTTGGGGTTTTATGGTGCAAGAGCAGCTAGGGTTATATTGCACCAACTCATGAGCAGCAGAACAGGGCCCCCTCAGTGACTACCACGATCGAGCGTTCCAGGGACATGCAGGCAGGTGTTCAGGACTCTGAAGATATCCGAAACCAAAGGAACCTTCATAGGGCACTTCATGGACAAGAGCTTGCACTGTGGCTACCATCTGTCTCCTAAAAGCTGTTCAGTGTGTCCCCTACTTTATCTGAGCTCTTGTGACTTGGCCATTTAGCTCATTGTGTGCAAAAAAGAACCACTCAGAGGTAAAACAATCCAACTTACTCAATTCATATTAAATTCAAAGAAAGAGAGACAACCAAACAGGAGTCTTTTACCAATTGAACAAAAAATGCTGGCACTTTATATTCCTTTGAAGTTAACATGAATTTGGTGAATTCATCATTGGCATTATATTTAAGGTAAGATATTGAAGGTAAGGATTATGCCATATCTAGGAGGGTTGGGTCAGTAAATGGTAGCTAGGCATAAACTGGAAGGAGAGCTGTGTACCTATCCCCAGTGATGATGCACAGAACCAGCCAGGTCTAACATCTAATGTCCGACCCCGCCTTCTCGTGGTGCAGGCCGTTAGTACCTTTCAAAAGAGACATTCTCTTTTGGAAGGGAACGAAAGATGAAGGTTACCAGTTCAGTATGGCCTACTGATCTGGTCATCTATGGCCACTTTTTTCTTTTTTTCAACCCTGCTGAGGAGTGGTCAACTTCACATGGTCCTGGTGCTGACCATTTATACCTACTAGACTGGATTTGAGCTTGATTATGGATCCTGGATTTGCTGCACTGGTGGGCCTCTGTTGAGGGAGAATCTGCCACTGTGTTTTCTGTTTGCCAGCTCTAAGTGAACAGAGGCATGGGATACCTTATATCAGCTGGTGGATAATCCTAATCAGAGGCCATCACAGGTACTTGAACCTTACTTAGCTAGTTGGGCATCGATAAGCCTAAACTGGAGTAATGTATCGCAGGCAGGCCACATGGTTCTTGAAAAAGTCCACTTGAAAAGGTGGTGCCTGAAGTTCTACGGCATCGGTGCCTTTAGCGGAGGAGGGACAGGTCTTTGCTCCATGCCTGCGATCAGGGGACTGTTTGATATTGTTGGCCCTACCTATCTCAATAAACCTAGTTTCTTTAAAAATCCTACTAATCATTTTCTCTCTGCAGGAACGTGGAACGTGAGGGTTGGGTTGTTTTACCTCTGAGCGGCAGTTTTTTGCACACCATGGGCTAAATGGCCAGGTCACATGGACCCCGAAGGCTCAGAGTAGGTTGGGGGAGGGGACCCACTGGAACAGCTGTGGGGAGACAGATGGTAGCCTCCCGTCAAGGCCATCCAGCGTGTTCTTTAACGTGCACAGGGTATGGCTCTCCCGCACACGGGGCCACGGCTTAACGTCCCATCCGACGGACGGCGGCCTTTTCAAGCCCATCGGTGTCCCCTACTGACCGCGGGCAGGGCGGGGAATTTTGCGGAGATAAATCTCAACGCTGACCCAGCTGGGACTCGAACCTGGGAACTACAGATTACGAGCCTGGCGCGCTACCGACTGAGCCACCCCCGCTCCCATTTGGTTCTTTCTAGGGTTACTTATGGTTATAAAACTTGGACCTTTTGCAAACAACATAACAGGAAACTATGCTTTTGATTCTAGATGCTTACTGAGTATCTTAGGCATTAAGTGGTTTGACTTTGTAAGTTGGGTTGTTTTACCTGTGAGCGGCACTTTTTTGCACACCATGGGCTAAATGGCCAGGTCACATGGACCCCGAAGGCTCAGAGAAGGTTGGGGGAGGGGACCCACTGGAACAGCTGTTGGGAGACAGATGATAGCCTCCCGTCAAGGCCATCCAGCGTGTTCTTTAACGTGCACAGGGTATGGCTCTCCCGCACACGGAACCATGGCTTAACGTCCCATCCGACGGACGGCGGCCTTTCCAAGCCCATCGGTGTCCCCTACTGACCGTGGGCAGGGCGGGAATTTTGCGGAGATAAATCTCAATGCTGACCCAGCTGGGACTCGAACCTGTGAACTACAGATTATGAGCTTGGCGCGCTACCGACTGAGCCACCCCCGCCCCCGTGGAACGTGAGGACATTACATAGAGATTATTCTCTTGATGTCCTCACGCAGGAATTTCAGGGCTATAACCTAGATATTCTAGGCTTGCAAGAGACCAGATGGACAGGTAAAGGTGAGATTCTTAAAAATAACTTTAAATTTCTCTTTACAGGGAGGGAGGATGGAAAGCATCACCAAGGCGTGGGTCTGCTGCTCTTCTAGGATACGAGTGCATTAATGAAAGGTTTCTTACAGCAAAATTTTAGACAAGCGTTAAAGACTTGAATGTTATCTTCTATTATACCCCCACTGAGGATGAGAAGGATAGGTTTTACGGACAACTTCTGGATATTTTGAATTCTGTCAAGAAAGAAGATATTATCCTTGTTCTAGGTGACTTCAATGCCAAAGTTGGTACTGACTCGGACCTTTGGGGAGGGATGATAGGCCCTTTTGGTATTGGTAGCTGCAATGGCTCCTATAGGTAAGTAAACTCAATGGTTTCAGAATAACTAACACATATTACAAACACCGTGACATACATAAGTACACATGGGTTTCACCTGATGGGCTGCATAAGAATACGATTGATTATATATTAACAGCAAATGGGTTGGGTTGTTTTACCTCTGAGCGGCAGTTTTTTGCACACCATGGGCTAAATGGCCAGGTCACATGGACCCCGAAGGCTCAGAAGGTTGGGGGAGGGGACCCACTGGAACAGCTGTTGGGAGACAGATGGTAGCCTCCCGTCAAGGCCATCCAGCGTGTTCTTTAATGTGCACAGGGTATGGCTCTCCCGCACACGGGGCCACGGCTTAACGCCCCATCCGACGAACAGCGGCCTTTCCAAGCCCATCGGTGTCCCTTACTGACCGTGGGCAGGGCGGGGAATTTTGCGGAGATAAATCTCAACGCTGACCCAGCTGGGACTCGAACCTGGGAACTACAGATTACGAGCCTGGCGCGCTACCGACTGAGCCACCCCCGCCCCTAACAGCAAATGGGCTAGTTCTGTTAGGAATACCAGGTCATATAGGGGAGCTGAAATTGGATCTGACCATTTCCTTGTTAAAAGTGTCTTGCAACTTACACTTGAAAAGTGTTGTGCTAGGGTTAAAAAATTTACTTTTAATACTGAAGCTCTGAAAGACCCAGTTATAACCAAAGCTTACCGTGATAGGTTACTTAGTCATTATGACAGTCATGGTTTGCTTACTACTGAAGTTGAGGAAGAATGGGATCATTTTAAACAGGCTTTTTCGGACACTAACAGTACTCTTTTAGGAAAAAAGGAGCAGAAGAGACAGAATTATCTGAGTGATAAGGCACTTGAGCTTATTTCGGAAAAAAAGAACTGCAGGAATGTCCTTAATCAATACCCTACTAGTACTAATAGAAAGCATTACAGAGAACTTAATAAACGGGTAAAAGATCAGTTAGCTGCTGATAAGAATCTTTGGCTTGATGGCTTGGCTGACAAAGCTGAAGCAGTTAGGCAGCACAACAGCAGAGAGCTGTGCCAGATTGTTAATGCATTGTGTGGAAGAAAACGAACAGGTATACAGGGATTGAAGGATAAACAAGGTAAGGTTATAGAAGGTTAGGATTCTGTCATGGCTAGGTGGGCTGAGCATTTCAGTGATGTTCTAAACAATGTGGTTAGTTCTACTCCCATTGTTTGCAATGATGATAGATGCATTGATGGCTTTAATGTTGGCCCTATAACACAATTTGAAGTTAGTTTGGCTATTTCTAAACTTAAACTACATAAATCTCCAGGGGTAGATGAAATTACTACCGAAATGCTTAGAGCTGGGAATGTTTCGGTTACCACTTGGATGAATGAAATTCTGAATATCTTTTATGAAAAAGGCATGGTTCCTAAGGATTTTACCAGAGCTATTGTTATCCCTATTTTCAAAAAAGGTGATCGCAGTTCATGTGATAACTATAGGGGTATCAGCCTACTCTCTGTTCCAGGGAAAGTTCTTTCCATGATTGTGCTTAATAGAATTAAGAATCTGGTTGACAGTCAATTGCGTGATGAGCAATGTGGATTCAGAAGTGGTAGGGGATGTGTGGATCAGATATTTTCACTTAGGCAGATTCTTGAGAAATGTGTAGTTTCAGAAACCTTTGGTTGCTAGCTTTGTTGATTTCGAAAAGGCTTTCGACTCTGCTGATCGTCATAATTTGTGGTTGATTGTGAAATCATATGGTATACCAGACAAGTTAGTTAACATAATGAAAGCTCTCTATAATAATACTGTGTGTGAGAGTTGGTAAGTCTTGTAGCAATTGGTTTAGCATTACGTCTGGTGATCGACAAGGGTGCATCTTGTCTCCCTTTCTCTTTGGTTTGGTTGATGATTATGTTATGCGAAATTCATTGCAAGGGAAAGATTTTGGCCTTAAATGGGCTGGAGATACGAAAATTTCTGATTTAGATTATGCTGATGATTTAGCCCTTTTGGCAAATGATGTTGATGAGATGAACTCTTTCATTCGAGCTGTTGATGAGACTGGTAGTAGAGTAGGTTTGGTTATAAACAGAGAGAAAACTAAAGTGATGAAAATTGGTCAGGCAGGCTGTGATTCAGTTCATCTGAATGGTTGCAATCTTGAGCAGGTCTCACAGTTTAATTACCTTCGGAGCTATGTAACAGATACTGGTGATGTGCGACATGAGATTAACAGACGAAAGGGATTGCTGCCGGGACTTTTAAGAATCTATGGAGATTGTGGAGAAATAGACGTATACACCTAAAGACTAAAATTTGACTGTATAATAGTTTGGTTCTTTCTAGGGTTAGTTATGGTAGTGAAACTTGGACGCTGTGTAAACAAGATGACAGGAAACTAGATGCTTTTGATTCTAGATGCTTACGTAGTATCTTGGATTAGGTGGTTTAACTTTGTAACTAAGGATGAGGTTAGGCAAAGGAGTCGGCAACCTCCGAGCTGTATAATGTACAGAGAGAGACTTGGTTTGGCCATGTTGCCCATATGGATAATTATAGATTGGCGAATAGGGTTATGAACAGTGTGCATAAAGGCGTCAGAAAGAAGGGGAGACCTAGGATGCGGTGGGCAGACAATGTCAAACAGGACCTTGTTAGAATTGGTGTGCTGTGGCCAGATGCAGTAGATGTAGCTCAGGATAGACTTGCTTGGAGAACTAAATTGCACGGTCTGGTTGGACCTCCGTAGCCTATGGCTGCTTGAGGATGATGATGAGGAGGAGGGTTGAGCATTTCAAAGATTTTTTAAGCAATATGCTTAGTTATACTTCCATTGTTTGTAGTGAGGAAATATGCTTCGTTGGCCCTGTATCACATTCTTAACTTTAAATGAAGTTACTTCTTTTCTATCTCTAAATTGAAACTGCATAAATGACCAGGGGAGATGAAATTACTACTAAAATGCTTTTAGCTGGGAATATTTCTGTCGTCACATGGTTGATTGAAATTTTGGATTTTTTTTTTCTTATGATAAAGGTGTTGTTCCCAAAGATTTTGCTAGAGCATTTATTATCCTTATTTTTAAGAAAGGTGATCATAGTTCTTGTGATAATTATAGGGGAATATGTCTACTTTTTGTTCTAGCTAAAGCTTTTTGCATTATTACTTAATGTAATTAAGAATTTGGTTGATGGACAATTGCATGATGAAGAGTGTGGATTCAGAATTGGTAGAGGATGTATGGATAAAATATTTTAATTTAGCAGATTCTTTAGAAATGTTTAGAGTTTCAGAAACCTGTGATTACTAGCTCTATAGATTTCGAAAAAGCTTTTGATTCTATTGATCTTTCAATTGTATAGCATACCTGACAAATTGTTTAGCATATGAAAGCTATTTATAATAGCACTGAGTCATATGAGAGAGAATTGGTAAGGAATATAGCCATTGGTTTAGAATTGCTGGATTTAGACAAAAATACATTGTCTCCTCTTTAGTTTGATTATTATGTTATGCAGAATTCTCTGCAAGGGGAAGATTTTGGCCTTAAATGGTCTAGAGTTTTCAAAATTTCTGATTTAGGTTATGCAGAGGATTTAGCCTAGTTGGCTAATGATGTTGATGAGACGATTCTTTCATTTTGGCTGTTGATGAGACTGACAATAGTGTAGGTATGGTGATAAACAGAGGGAAAATTAAATGATGAAAATTTGCCAGGCACAGATGTTGCTTCAGTTACTTTGAACAGCTATACTCTTGAACAAGCTGGGGGAATGTCTCCTCCCCCTTTCAGAATGCTAATAAGGGAAATAAGGCAAAAATATTATTAGACTTATTATATTTCATGCATTTCTCAACAAATTCCTTAAAAGCATCTAAAAAGGAGGAAATATAATGCATTGGAAATCCAATCTCTTGCGTCTCCCTCCAACCCCTCTTTTTTTCTAGATCCAGGACTGAACAGAACAAAGGAGATTGCTGTTGGCACTTTTAATAATCTATGAAGTGTGGGGAAAATAATCATATGCATCTGAAGAAAAAACTTTGAAAATATAATAGTTTGGTTCTTTCTAGGGTTAGTTATAGTAGTGAAACCTGAACCTCTTGTAAGCAAGATAACAGGAAACTTGATGATTTGATGCTAAAGGCTTATGCAGTATTTTTGGCATTAGGTGATTTGACTTTGTAAGTAATGAGGATGTTAGGAGTCAGGAACCTCACTTGGACAGCATATTGTACAAGGATTGCATTGGTTTAAAATTGGCTTATTCCCTGTAAGCATAACTATAGATGAGTGAATAGGGTTGTGAACAGATAAAGGCCTCGGGAAAAGGGGGAGACATAGGATGTAGTGCGTAATGTTAAACAGGACCTTACAAGGATTGGCCTGCAATAGTCAAATGCAGCAGCTGTAGCTCAGGACTGATGTTTTGAGAATGAAATACCTGCCCACCTATTTATCTATATGTATACTTTTTTCAAATATTTTTCCATGCTAGTGGATGCATTTGGTCTTTTAGCTGTCTCTGATTGGAAGCTAATTCTCTTTAAAATATGTTGCCCTAAACTATTTCACTTCAGTAGCCTGTAGTATTGCATTGTTTCATAGTGCCACTGCAACTGCCAGGTCTGGGTTCGAGTACTGGGCTGGCATGGTTGTGTGTTAGTTTTGAGGAAGTGATCCTGTGACTTCGGTCTTAATGGACATGCTTTTGTATGAGAATGCCTGTACTTTACTATCAGTAGTTTCTAGGACCCTTCCTTGCCTTAGATGTTGCAAATAAAAAACAATCAACTTGAAATT
Source organism: Ryuthela nishihirai (assembly GCA_038380435.1). Classification (NCBI taxonomy): domain Eukaryota; kingdom Metazoa; phylum Arthropoda; class Arachnida; order Araneae; family Heptathelidae; genus Ryuthela; species Ryuthela nishihirai. The sequence goes on along the minus strand of JAWZYU010000019.1, from coordinate 61,847,261 downwards.
TATAATTCTATAATTTTTTTGGAACAATGCACAAATAATACTCTGTTAATCAACAAAAATATAACAGGATGCAAGAGGTAACCCAAAATATGGTGAAAAAATGGTCAACACCAGTAGTGCTATGGCCCTTTGGGACTGCCCATAATTTTTCCATATTACCACAACAAGATGCTTAGTTCAAACGAATAATTAATGTCTACAGTAGAATTAATTTATGGTAATCCAAATACACAATTCTTCATCTTGAATTTAGTGATTTGTCAAATATCTTGATAATACAAGGATTAATATGCATGATTATTAATAAAAATATAAACATGCTAATAAGTTTCAATTCAAGGTGAACATATATCAGGAACTTTCAGTACCTGTATATTGCAAACTCTGCACCAAGATATTTTTTCAGAATAAAATCAAAAACAGGCTGAAGTGAATTGAATATCAAAATTTGTTGTATATTCAACAATAAAAAAAAATGGTAAAAAATATGAAACAATTATATATCAAAGCAATGCAAGTTAACTTTTAAAAGTGTGCTAATATTTTTATTTTTAATTATTGGTTAGACTACTATATATATTATTATATGGCAATATGTTCAGTGTAAATAATCTGAGGCAAAATCATGCACATTTTACCAGTCATTAGAATGGGTAAAAAACAGTTAAAAATAGCTATATAGAACCAGATTATTTAACTACTCCAATCATTTCTCCCATTTATCTCCACTATACTCAAAATATCCACTTAAAAACATGCATACTAAATTGCTGGTCAAATATAACAAAAAGAAACATTAGATTGGAGTATCTGGCTTGTTTCTTACATTATAAATAATAACCAAGTGTGGCTCTTCCTGCGCACTTGGTTATTATTTATTCAACCATAATTGTTCAACCATAATTTGCAAGATTAATAAAACATTTCACGAGGAAAAGAAAAATTCTCCCAAAGCACACACAAAAACTAAGTGTAAAATGCTATTTAAACAACTTACTTTAACTGGAATCTTTGTTCCCAGGTGCTAACCTTTAAATTACAACAAATGGATGTATTTTCTCTTTAAATATTATTTACATTTTCTCACAAGGAAAATGCTAATAAAAGCATATACTAACAGTTTTATTAGTATATTTTTTACTATGACAGTTAAATGCTTTATCAATAAAAATGTATATATATTATATATATATATTACAACCAGTATTGAGAGAAAAAAAGAAAACTTCAATTCTGGGCATTTTATTGAAGTCCTTCTGTGGGGCAGCAAATACAGAACTAGAAACAATAGCAAATGCTGGTACTGACTCCAATACCACAGAGCTTCAAGTGCAATGCTGTTCAGTGCTCCTAGAGCATGTGAAGAGGTTCTTGCTGCCAGGAATCACAAGTGACTCAGTCTTGCTGCATTTACTGTGATAAATGTATCACAGATCAAGCAGCACCAACGAAGAGGTATAAAATAATGACATGTACACAAAACACACTAAAATTAGCTGGTTCATCTTTCTTCTAAAGTAAGAGTCTCCTTAGGAAACAGTTTTAGTTCTTCTAATGAACTGCTTCCATTTAATGTTGTCAGCTGAAATAAAAGGAGTTATATTACTAAACATTTCAAAAATTACCCTTGGAATTTTCTTTTACACATAAAAAAGAAAATATATGATAAATTGTAAGTATAAAAATTTTACTTACATTTTGTTTTTAAAGTTTGCTTGATTAGAATAAACAGGCTATGTACAGGGTGTAGTCAAACATATAAAAACATCCTTTAATATTTTCACTTTTGTTTGATACAAATCAAGTAGCCCTCAAGTTAGAAGTCAACGATGTCTATGTGCTTTTAGCAGATTTGCTTGGTCTTTATTTACCACTCTCTAAAATATATAGTAGATGATGCTCCCCATGTCACAAACCTTCATTTTACATACAACTCATCACAATCAAATGCATATTTTCCACTCTTTTTTTTTGTATGTGTAGTGTGTGTTTGAGGGGGGGGGGGGGGGAAAGAGGGGACATAATTTGAAGTAGCCCATGATAGTCCTATGCCATAAGTTCCCATTTGAGATGAATCCCCTTATGCCCAACAATCATTTATGCATATCCTTTTTGGAGGAATGGAGGGAAGAACGTTTTTGGGGCCAAACTCTTATTATGCTTTAAAAGGTATGATAAGAGGAAGTTGTATAACAAATTTGGTGATCATAATTCTTACTGCTTAGGGGAAATTCTTCAGTTTTTCAGTGATGGCTTTAAAAGAAGGAAAGTACTAATAGATAATTTAATTTTTAGGAGAAACTCTTGATAAAAAAAAAGACCTTTTAGAGAGTTTGTCACGGTCTACATAAAACAATAATAATCTGTTACAAAGCATACAACAGAGCAGGCAATAAACAAAAACTTTCTATGGACAACTTTCATGCTACAAGATTATGTATGACATGAGACATTGATGAAACTAACTTTAAATATTTATAATTTAAAATATCATTGGCTCTTATATTAACTAAGTCATCAAACTGAAGTGAACATTTCATCTACATTTGATTAGTGAATTTACTCAGCACTGCTTGGGTCTTCAACTGAGGTAAACTCTTTAAAATATATATGTCACTCCTCATGTCAAGTTTTCATTTGACCCACAACTTATGATCAACCCTGTGAAATTTTCATTCCTCATTTTTCTTGGGGGGGGGGGGAAGAGAAAGTGTTGGGTTGTTTTACCTATGAGCTGCACATATTTTGCACACAACAGATTAAATGACCTGTCACAAGAGCTCAAATCATCGGGGGAAGGGGATCCACTGAACAGCTATTAGGAGACAGATAGTAGCCTCCCATCAAGGCCATCCAGCATGTTCTTTAATGAGCATAGGGTATGGCTCTCCCACACATGGGGACATATCTTAATGTCCCATATGATGGATGGTAGTCTTTCCAAGCCCATCAGTGTCCCCTACTGACTGAAATCAGGGGTTTAGCAAAGATGGGGCAAAAAATAACTCCATGATAATCCTCATGGCATAAATTAAAGTTCTTGGTCATTCAGCAATAAACTTTTGTGGTTTCTATATTAAGCATTATTTACATATTAAAGTTTTTATGAGCAAACTCTGAAGCTTTTCAGAGCAGAGACAGAACTCTGTTTTCAGTGAAGTGATATTTTGTGGTGAAGTTAGGGCTGTTAAATGTTTCTTTCTACATGTTGTGAAGGGTGATTCCAGTGTCTCTGTTGCAGGTGGGGATGAACAAGGTCATTATTTCTGTAGCCTTATGGAAGATGGTTCTGTAGTAAGTGGATGCAAGTGCTACCAATGTGGCAATATTTAGCTGGTTTTGGCTGACATCTGTGAACTTCTCCTGTAGAGAACTTAGGAAGGTTTTTATGATATAGTAAACAATGGAATTATCTGGCAAATATAAGAGAAATCTGTGTATGCTTGATTTTTGAAGGAGACTGAATTTGTCTCTGTTTCTTTTTATAATTTTCTTCAGATTTGGAGCTGAAAACATTTCTTGGGGAAGTTTTGAATAATTTGTCGACTGACTCACAGGAATGCAAGATATATGAATCCAGCAAAGGTTTCCCTCCCAGAGTCGGTGACTGGAAGGAGAGCCAAATCTATTCTATTGTCATTTGTATATTTATCAATTAGCTTTTCTATTGTTTTTGGGTGGTAGCCATGGGACACAGCAATAGATTGAATATTTTGAATTAAAAAAAAAATAAAAACCCATTTGATGATACAGTGAAGTTCTATATGGATGAGAAAATGGAAGGCTGCAGTTTTGTACACCCATGGGGGGGGGCATGAGTCCGCACATATGATGGAAGGTAAGTAGGTAGACTTTTGGTATATTGATGTCATTTTTTTTGGATAAAAAGATCTAAATAGGGGATGGAATTACAGTTTTCCTCCTCCTTCATGAAATGTATTGTAGGATAGATGATGTTGACTTTATTAATGAGGCAGTTTAATTGCTTATTGCTACCATTCCAAATCAAAAATATATCATCGACATTGTGACACTAAAAGACTGGTAAAGTTGCTGCTGAGTTGAATGATTTTGTTTCGAGGTCTTGAAAGGACAATCTTGAACAAGTTGCCAGAAAGGGATGAGTCTTGAGTCCTGCTTGTAGATTTTGTTACCAAATTGGAAATAATTTTCAGTAACTAGTTTTAGTGCTTCATGAATGGTATTGATTTAAGGAATGGAAGATTTCTGTGCTTCAATAATTTGTCTGAAATAACATAAAGGAAAAAAAAAAAAAAAAAAAAAAAAAAAAAAAAAAACTGGGGTGGATGGGAACAAGGAGACTACATTAAGCGTGACTAATTTGTTGTTGGGAGGAATGAACAGATCCTGGAGTCTGATGAGAAATTTCACTATATATTTAATGGAAAATGAGTGGTGGCAAGAGATGCTAGATAAAAATTTGGACTTTTTGTAGAAAAAAATGCAAGAGATGATCTTTTGCAGACTAAGGGCCAAATGGAATGATTATCTTTGTGCACTTTGCATTGAGCATCAGGCACTGTGAATGTTTGCCCAGTGCAAAGTGCACAAAGATAATCACCCCATTCATCCTCTAGTGTGCAAAAAAAAAACTGTCCGACATTCTTTCTATAAAAGAATCTGCCCAAATTTTTATCTAGCATCATTTGCACATTTTCTATTAAAGCTACAGTGGAATTTCTTTAAGACTCCAGGATCTGTCTGTTATACATGCTGTCTTACATCAAATTAGTCACACTTGATGTAGTCTCCTTGTTCCCATCCACTCGTTTTTTCGATGCTGCCTGGAAATCTAAAAGCAGTTGATAGAAACAAGATATTTTGGAATGAGTTAATTTTCCAAATGGTTGAAGAACTACAGGAATTACACGAAGAAAAATTTCCAACATTACACAGCCCTGAAAGTCATTTGTGGCAAACATTCAAATAATACTTGCACTGATTATTTGTCAAAATTTTGAATATCAATATAATTTCATAGATCATATGAAAGTATTGCAGTTTGTGATAATGTAAATGGTTTCACTGAAACTTATCTGCTATGTATAATGTACAATTTTTCAAAATAAAAATAAACTGAAAGTGAGACGTGTTTGATATCTTTACAAATGAATAAACATATATAAAAGTTTACAATTGATATCCACCTCTGAGAAGTATGCTAGAAAGTTATTTAATAGCAGAGGTCAAAATGGCTGCTTGCAGCCCTTTTAGTGATATGTGACCAGACACCTCAAAATTTCAAGTTCTACCCTACAAATTGATTTGGTCCTGATTATAAAAATTAGTGCTATTGAATTTGTATCGAGTAATTATGTATTGGGTTACTACTATATAGCCTGTTCTGGTGGCTTGGTTGCAGATCAAAGGATCTGGGTATGATCCTTGGCTAAAGCATGGATATTTCTTTCCTTATATTGTTTTTCTACTGAAATTTTGCCTTCCTCATAAATCTCTATGGAATATTTTACTGGCAAACTCCTGTCAGACTTCTGTGACAGCTGTTTAAGGGGTAATAAAAATAGCAATATAAACTAAATTGGCAACATTGTCATGTTATATAAAAGTATTGGTAACAGAGTATTAGAATGAGATCAGTGGAAGCTTGCTACATAAGCACTGAAATACCAGTTTTTCCTAATAGCATGCCAGGAAATATTTTGACAAATCTAACAATTTGTATTGACTTGTAAAACTGCATTATTTCCTTTCTCAAAAGTAATAAATAAATGAGGTATTGATTTTTATACATATGTTTTTTTTTATGTGAGTATTTCATTATAGACTTATTTAAAAACTTGGACTAACCTTTTATTGTGTCTGCCAATTTCAGTGTTACATTAATACATTGGATGCAAATTACTATAATAAATAATAAAATATTCCCTCAAGCAGCTGCTTGCCACAGATGTCTCACAGGAGCCTGTCAGTTTATATGCTGTAGTAAAAGGTCTATGAGGATGGTAGAACCTCAGCAGAAAAACAATACAACTATCCATGCCTTACTCGGGGCTCCAACCCAGATCCCTTTGATCAGTAGCCAAGTGTGCTAACCACTCTGCCACAGGATGGCCAAATTATTATATACTAGCTATATACTGCAATATACTGTCAATAAGTTTTGCAGTTGCTGCTAACAATTAGCCACAAAATGTATTTCATCAATGGACAAATCTGCCAGAGAAAAGTTTCACAATTCTCACCAGAAATTTGACATGCAACATTCTCTCCATTCGTAACTTTCACAATGCTATGAATTGTGAATTTAACATTCACAATTCATAACATTGTGAAAGTTACATTGAGGAAATGAATGTGTTCCTCAAATCCCTGACATTCACAAAGGGATTAATCTACTCCAAAAGTTGGTAGAGAACTAATATTTTCACCCAATACAGGGCCACTCAAGGGGCACCTACATAAAAAATTTGTGACTAATTGGCAAAGTATCTGGCAAATTTAAAGGTGCCAAAAATCTGTCAATAAGAGTTTCCCATTAGTCAGAAGCTGGTGTATGTGCTGATATCACCATATCAAAAGAGGAATAGCAGTATTTGTGCAGGTCACCTTTTGAAATATGCCTATGTGATTTTTTATTCATCTTAATCTCTTACTAAAATATTATTCAACAAATATTTATTTAAAATAAAAAGTGTAGCATTTTCATTGAGTAGTAATGGATGCAGATAACACTACAACCATAAATACGAAGGGCATTCAAAAAGTTCTTGACATGCATCTGCAGAACAAAAATCATTGCACTTACCTCAACAAAACTTTTAATGTCCTTCAAAGTACTCCCCTCCAGCATCTATGCAAAGTTACAGATGTTTACACCAATTCCCAGAATGCTTGGTGGTACTCCTATTGGGGAATACTCTGCAACTCTGAAAGAATGCATTTTGCAATGTCTTGCACCCATAAAAAAAGGCTTTCCAGCAAGTTTCTTTATAATTTTTGGAAGCAACCAAATGCTGCATGGTGCAAGATTGGGTGACTATGCAGGATGGGGTAGCTGTTTGATTTTTTCCTGCTCCACTAACTTGCAGTTTTGTGAACATTGGCAATATCATAACACTTGACATGCCTATTATTGGATGCTGCTCCTTCATCTCCTTAATCATTTTGAGCAAAATAATGTTGGTGAATTGGCCATTTATAGCAATTCTTTCAGGTAAGGTATTCACGGTTACCACTCCTTGGGAATTGAAAAAAAATTGTGAACCTCCTCTTCCACAAGCAAAAATCTTGTTGGAGGATTTGGTTCATCTTTTACAGCCTAAACATAGTTATCAAGGTGGCACAGCCAAGATACTTAGGGGGAAGGGGGGGGGGGTAATGCTTTTAAAACCATTCACCTGTTGTTTCGACTTAAATAAAATTATGATAAAATCTAAAAGTAAAGCTATGGGTCTGCTGTCAATGTAGGCACATGTTCAATCGCCGTAAATAGCATCGAGTAGTGACAATTTTGTTTATGTCTTTATTCTGCTGTGCATACTTAGATTATTGATCAGTTGCAATTCCCTGTAATTTGGGTTATTTATACTACTAGAGCTGTAATGCCTTTCTAAATGTTTAACAAAGATATTGTTTTTTTTTTACTATTGGAAACTGCATCATGGCTATCGATCTATAGTTTAGCTTTTTCAGGAAATTTTTGAAACTTGTTGATAATAATTCATATCAAACTTGTGAGCTAAAAATCAGAGGGTTGCTTCAGCAAAGAGTAATGTAAAAAAAACAGGCAATACTGTATAGCACTTTTAAGAAATGGCAATCAGATGGCTTTAACAAATTATTTATATTGTAATTTAATATTTAATATTTATATATTTTAATTGTTATTTTATGCATTGAATGAAAAAAAAGAAAATATTATTTTTCAAGCTTTATTTTTATAAGATCTACATATGTAAGAAAATTTTCAAATGGCAATTTTAATTTTTTTAAAGTCGAATTTTTTTGTTGTACTATAAATCGATGCAATACATCCTTGGGCTCTCATTTCAGAATCTGCCAATGCATTCATATGACCTGGATACTGGAAGGGTTAATAAACTTCATTTACTTTATTTCTACACTTTGTTTTACAAATAGTACACTAAAACATAAAAATTTAATTATGAAGAATAGATTTTTTTTTTAAGGAACTGTGGTTTATATTAAATATAGTTTAAAAAATAGTATAAGGCTAATGAATGCAGTGATTTCATTTAAACTTTTCCAACTGACTATAAATTTCAAAAGAACATTTCTATCACGGTTTTGTTTTTGCTAAGGGTTCTATGTATAGCATAGTTATTGTGACAGAGTATATTGCATTTTAGGCATTTGTAAAATGAATTTTTTTTTTATAACTCATAAAGTAAATTTTAATTGATGTTCAATAGTTAAAGATGTCAAACTATATTTACAAAAGAAACAACTAAATTGATGAATTTAAGTCCACTTACATCTCGGCGTGGCCAACTGGCCAGCACTTTGTATTCTTCTGTTGGAAATCCTTTCGATGCAATGTAAATCAACAGCAAACTTAATGGATCTGTAGCTAAAAAGCGTCGAGCAATACTTATGCCATTAGGCAGCCTTACACGAATATGGCTAACTGGTAATGAAGAATCCTCTGGTGGTTCTGAGGGAAGCTGCTCTGCTAGAGATTTTCTAATAGCCTGAAACAATAGGATTTTAATTATTACATAAATACATGCATAATGTTTAAAAAATAATTAATACACTGAAGAAACACAGCTAGTCACTGAAATAATAGACATAACTCTGAAGCAAGGGCAAGCTATGGAGGTCTAATCAAAGACAGTAATTTAGCCCTCCAAATACATCTTGAGCAACAGTGGATATATTTGACTGCAACAGGCTAATTCTAAAAAGATATTGTTTAAAAGTGTCTATCCAAAGCCTTTTATGTACACTATTCATAATTCTAAACACCATTGTGTAATTTTCCATGTTTGGAAAATGGACAAATCAACACAATCCTCCCTATATATGTTATTAGAAGTACTGATGGGTTGTATTAGCTCTGAGTGGCACTTTTGTGTACACAATGGGTTAAATGGCTAGGCCACAAGGATTTAGAGTTGGGTAAGGGAAGTCAATGGACATCTGTTAGTAGATACAAAGAAGCCTCCTATCAAGGCCATCCAGCAATTCTGTAATGTGCATAAGGTAGGTTCTCCCCATATCACAGTTTAATGTCCATCTGACAGACAGCAGCCTTTCCAAATCATCAATCTCATTTCTTACTTAGGATAAGGTGGCAGATAGTGTAGATAAACCTCAATGCTGGCACAGTTTAAATTCGAACCTGGTAATGCTACCAACTTCATCAACCTCTGCCCTAATGGTTGATTACTTTCTTCTAACCTCATCATTATTTACATAATCAAACCATTTATTTACAGTATAGTATTCAAATATCTGCAATCAAAAGCATCAAGCTTCCTGTTTATAGAGTCCAAGTTTCATTACAACAGTAAAGTATATAGGACTAAACTATTGTAAAATTGTAAAACTCAAAATTTAGTTTTTTAATACATATGTTTTTTAATACATATATTATGGGAAATAAAGGTGAGAGGAGCAATCAAGCAAAAAAAAAAAGATGGGGTGGGGGGGGGGGCAAGAGACCAGATATCCATTATGATGTAACATTTTCCTCTTCACTTTAGATTTCAAAATATTTCATGAAATATGCATGAAATATACACAAGCCTAATACCCTTATTAACACTCTCAAAGGGGGGAGATGCCCCCCTAGATCCAGCTGTGTACATATGACTATTTTCCACACTTTCAAGATTTCTTTAAAAGTTACAGTATTAATGTCAGTCCTATTATTTGTCTATCAAGGGTATGTTGCACATTGCCATTAACTATCACATTTACCAAAAAAAAAAAAAGCTGAGAAAATTGCTTCAGAGCTAAACACTCAAAAAAAGAGGCCCCACTTCCTCAAAAAGTTTCCATCACTCTAATTTCCTTGTGAGAAAGTTCAGACATTGAGTCAAGTCTTTGAGCACAAAGCACAGAAGCAGCAGCAATACATTGGGTTTGTTTTACCTCTGAGCGGCACTTTTTTTGCACACCATGGGCTACACACAGCCAGGTCACACAGACCCCGAGGGCTCAGAGAAGGTTGGGGGAGAGGACCCACTGGAACAGCTGTTGGGAGACAGATGGTAGCCTCCTGTCAAGGCCATCCAGCTTGTTCTGTAACATGCACAGGGTATGGCTCTCCTGCACACAGGGCCACAGTTTAACATCCCATACAATGGACAGTGGCGTTTCCAAGCCCATCAGTGTCCCTCTACTGACTGTGGGCAGGACAGGGAATTTTGCAGAGATAAATCTCAATGCTGACCCAGCTGGGACTCAAATCTGGGAACTACAGATTATGAAGTAGCAATATAATGCCAACTGCAATGGGTCTGTAGCCTAGATGCTACAATATAAAAAAAAATTTTGGAGTGGTGTGCAAAGTTCACATGGCATTTGTGCAGGGACTGATTCAAAGTGATAGGTTCAGTTGCTGCAGAAAGCACAAATTCCACTATCAGTACTATACACATTATCCATCATGTGCTGGAGTATCCCAAAGTGTTGGATTGTTTTACAACTGAGCAGCACTTTTTTGCACATAAGGGGCTAAATAGTCAGGTCATAAGGACCCTAAGGGCTCGGAGAATGTTGAGGGGAAGAGGACCCACTGGACAGCTGTTAGGAGACAGATGGTAGTTTTGTCAAGGCCATCCAATGTCCCTTTAATGCGCACAGGGTATGGCCAATGGACAGCAGCCTTTTCAAACCCACTGGTGTCTCCTATTGGCTAAGGGAAGGGTGGGGAGTTTTGCAGAGATAAATCTCAAAGCTGGTCCAAGTTGGACTCCAACCTGGGAACTGCAGATTACAAGCCCGGCAAACTACCAACCCCAAAGCATTGGTAAGTTGAATGCTCTAGTGACTGAGTGCAGAGCATAAAGTATTACAAATGGGACCTAGATGCATCACTTCACACTGGAATTGTAGGAAGCATTGATGGAATGGAAACAACTCGTACCCCATGAGAAAGATCAAGCAATTTGCAACGAAGACATTTCTGACATAATTTTGGGACACACTCAGCATTCTCCTCGTGGAGCTGCTGGACCATGAGACAACAGTGAGTGTAAACTGCTACTGCACAACAGTACAGCAACTGAAGGAAGCCATCAGGAGGAAAATAAAATCTGAAATAACTAACCAACCAAGAGTATAAAAAGTTATTTATTAGCCAGTCCTTGCATTTTTAATTTCCAGAATATAACCCCAAGTAAGAGCCATCACTACTGGCAGATCAAACACTTTTTCAAAAGAGTATGGGAGATCAGAATGCAATAGCATTTATTACTCTTCCTTGTAGTGCTAATTTATGCAATATATTAATTATTACTCAATGAATTATGCCTACTGGATATTTAATTAATAAGGATTAAGTAAAATTCACATAATTTCAAAAAGTATGTATGCTGTGATCTTCAGTTGTGGATGCTACAAGTCACTAATTTACATGTTGCCATCTTTCACTGCTTTGCAAGCCTTAATCCATTATGAGAGACCCCAAGATCAGCCTCTCTCCTTTTAAAGAGTTAGTGATGATCATTTTGCAGCACCCATTAATTATGAATTTTTTTTAGTCTAAAACAAGGAGATTAAATCTGTTTATTTATATTACTTCAGAAAATAAATCTATTTTCTATTCAGTGCAGATTACTTGTGGGCTTTCTGATCATTTAAATTCCTTTTATTATGCTTCTAGAAGTATAAACCAGATCAAAAATACAGTGCCCACTAAAATATTAGAGAATTTCCATCTTATGTCAATGGAAATTGACATAATGCTATATTAGCATTATGCCAATTCCCATTGACACATGCTAGCTTTGAAACAAACTTCTAAAATATGTATTTAATGCAAAAATATGGCTGAAGATAAATTAAAGATCATAAATCTATTTAAATCTTGATTTTCAACAATATTAGTTCAGTATTTAGATAATTATGGAAGCTACAATATTCACAACAGCAGAGCTGCCAACCTTGCATGAGGGAAATTATGATTTGGGAGATTTGGGTTGTTTTACCTCTGAGCGGTACTTTTTTGCACACCATGGGGTAAATGGCCAGGTCACAAGGACCCCAAAAGCTCAGAGAAGGTTGGGAGAAGGGACTCACTGGAACAGCTGTTGGGAAACAGATTGTAGCCTCCCGTCAAGGCCATCCAGCGTGTTCTTTAACGTGCACAGGGTATGGCTCTCCCACACACAGGGCCACAGCTTAATGTCCCTTCTGGTGGATGGCAGCCTTTCCAAGTCCATCTATTTGGAAGAACAACTTAACTGCATCCATGGAACCAGCAGAAATTTTTGATATTAACAAAAATTCAATCCCTAATAATTAATATTCAATATGCAGTATCATCCCCTGATCAAACAATATATTTAAAAAGTTAGCATTATAATACATCAGGAACAACAAATGTTGTGACCTTGTTTTTTTAAGTGCTTAGATCGCCAGCAGTGGCAGCTTGTCATGCAGCACATGACTTACAGCAACCAAGTCACTGCATCTGTACATTTTTAATATTAACGAAAATTAACCTTATAGCAAATAATTAGTAACTAACAATCAATACATAAATACCATTCCTTGATTAACAATCAGCTAATAGCTCAGAGCGGCATTTTCATGCAGCTGACGTAAAACAATCCAAATACATACATACCTCTTGTGATCAGCTGTCAGGATATGAAATTATGGCGAAACAAAACTGACATTGGCCAACAAATGAAAAGTGAAATGCAACAGGAAGATGAGTAGCATAACAGTAGGGAACATAAAGTACATAACTGATTATAATTAAAAATGCATCAACTCCAGTGAAAAAAAGTTTTAATCCCTTATCAACCCAATAGCCTAACCCTGATAACAATAGATATGCATAAAACTCATTCAAGTTGCAATGTCAATCATGGCTCAGAGATCAGGGAAGTTCTCAATCTGTATTATTTCCTTCACTCTGAAGTTTCTAAGTAATCTAATTAGCATTTAGGCCAGAGCCCCAAGAGTTTGGTATAGGTTCAATAAATACCCATTTAGAAACAATCTATGAGCTTCAACTCTGTAAAAGAATTTAGGTGTCATGTGTTCTGTCTGGAAATAGCTGGAGTCGTAGATTTCATCTGATTGGTGTGCAGGCAAGTCCACAAACAAGCACAGATTAAGAAGTGGGGGGGGGGGGGTCATAGCTGCACTTTAGTACAGTATAATTGGAACCAGTTCTTAAATAATAGTAAATATATTCTATCATCTCATGAGAATTTTGACATCTGGAAAACTTCAATTATGATCTTACTTACCGTCATACTTAAGTAGTGCTGTACATTATTCTGGAAACCCTTCATCAAAAACTAATAGAACTTCATTTATTGACTTCAATTGTTCTTTTATTCAGATATGATACTTATACACTTCAACAGGACTTAGAAACATATACAATTAATATTATCAGTTAATTCTGCTATTGTTCGCTTAACTTTATGATGACTATCTTAATCATCTATTATATCTCACAATTTTCTTATATAGTGTTGTATCCTAGAGAATGTTTAAATTTTATCAACAGTCAGTAGTTATTAACCCTTTCAGTGTCCACGCCATTTTGTATATGTTTGCAAAATCCATAATGAGAGGCCAAGGATGTATGTATACGTTTTTAGTTTAAAAAAAATTGTATTTTTTTTAAATATATATATATATATCTTATAAAAATATATAATTCAGGCTTGTAAAATATTGTTTTTCAATTTGATGCATATTTTATTAAACTACAATATAAATAATTTGATAAAGTCATCTGATTGCAATTTCTTAGAAGCACCAAACAGTATTGCCGATTATCTTTGCTGAAACCACCTTCTGATTTAAGCCCACAAGTTTGATTTCAACTATTATCAACAAAATTTTCTTTAAATTTTTGAAGATCTAAAAAATTAACAAAATTGTTTTTAAAAATGGTAGATTTTGGAAGTAATTACAAAGTACATACTGTATTTTTTTTTTCTTTCTATTTCACAGTCTTTTCTGTCATAAACCTATTTCTATTCCCAAAATTATTTTTATCATTTTCCCAAACATTTTATGCATTTTTCCCACACTTAAAATCGAAACTGGATCTAAAAAATGCTATCTCTGTGCTATAAGTAGCTCCCATATTGTTTACAGTTTTGGTCCAGCATATTGGATAACCTTTGTAAAGTTAGTATTTTTTTTATATTTAAACCTTAGTTTTTAATTCAGTAGATTTACTTTCGTAAATTGGTGATCTTTTGACCAATTGGTAAGTATTGATTTTTCTTAGTTATGCTACATTAGATGACTGGCCTACAACTTGTTGCTGTAGATATTTTAACATCGCATTAGGTTACATTAATTTTTATTTTATTATTTACTACTTTTTCAGTAAAATTTTGATTTGGTATCATTTTATGAAAATAATTAAGGGCTTGGATATGGAAGCAAATTTATTTCTATAGATTTATTTCCGTGAATTAGTGATCTTTTAATCGGCTGATTTATCGATCTTTCTGAGTTATGCTACATCGGAGGATGGCTTAAAAGTTGTTGCTGATATTTTAACATCCCATTAGGTTATATAATTTTCTTTCTATTATTTCATGGTTTAGTAAAAAAACTTTGAGCTTGTATTGTTTTCTAAAAATGTCTTGGATATGGAAGCAAAATAGACTTCCTTGCTACAGAAATCGGCTGTCACGCGGGAGGGTAATTTCAGGAAGGCTTCCCCTCCACTAAACTCACTGTGAATGTTTCACCCCCTCTCTAGAAAAATATAATTTTTTTTTTAAATTACAAGTTTTTATGTTTATACTGAATGATTTTAAAAGAAATCCCTTTCCCCCTCAGTATATCTCGACTGTGCCACACAGACTTTTTTTTTGGTCCATAAACCTTTCTGCACTTAGCCAAGATCACCAAACTTCAACATCCAAAGAAAAAAATCATAATGTTTAGTAAAAAAAAGCAGCTAAGAAAGTTTTTTCTGTTTCATAATTAGTTCAAAAAATTCCATTAATGTGAGAAGTGTAAGTCACTTTGTATAACATTGACCATGTTTAAAACACATGACACTGAAAGAAATCATTAAAAGAAATAAAAACCATGTTTCAGGTTAAATATTATTTTGGAGGAAATTTTCTTTTAATTTCTATTAATTTTCTTTTAATATGAAATATTTTTAGTCATCAGGTTTTCCGAAATTAAGCCTTAATTGTATAGTGCGATCCTTTTTTTCACCATATCACATTGAAAAAAGCTTATTAAAATCAATATGCTTGCAAATCTGTTTACATTATTTTTCATAAAATTCGTAAATTCTGTTTAATTTGGTATATGTTTCCATTGGTTATTTTTTTTTAAAACTCTAAAGTAGATTTGTTTATCTGACTGAGCACAATTGGCTAAAAGCCTGGGATTTTCTCAAAGTATGGTACCCATAAAAAATTACAAAACAAGAGAAATATTTATTTGAAACAAAAAACTATTTTTTCTATTCAGAAATAAATAGCCTTTCTATTCATGTGCATTATAATCATTTCTGTCTATTAGTTTTTTTTAAATAAATTTTTATTTACTTTGCCAGATACTTTTTTACTACATGACTAAAAAACTCCCTGTTAGAATAAAACTTGCTTTTTTGTTAAATATTTTATTTTCAGAAAATTCAGAATGAAATGCTGATTAATTTGGCACATAACATGCCACAATTCCTTTCATTAGGTATTTGGCAAAAAAGTTCTAAAGTTAATTTTTTTTGGCTGAGCATAGGGAGAAAATAGCTTGGCCTCTGGATGGAAACCAGCTTTTCAGGATGGACAATGGATGGGTTAACATGGTTGGAGAAATCCAATCTTGTTATTTTCAAAGCTGGAAAAATCACATGAGTAAGATAAAAAATATTTTTTTAAATAAAAGTCACTTATAAAAGTCCCATGCTATATTTGATCTGGATTGTCATAAAAACCACTGGCTGGTATGATTATATATATATATAGTTTGTCTTATAATGATAAAAGATGAAAATAAAACAGGAATTCTTAAGTCTTTTAGCAAGAAAACTGATGATGCTTAGCAACTCAAATGGAGAAAACAGCTGTTAAGAACAACTAAATAGTTAAATTCTGAGTAACCACATCTATGTCAAATATCAAAGAAACAAAATTCTCTGAAATTTAATGCATTTAGCTTAAAAACAGCAAAGTACGAAGAAAAAAATTATTGAAATTGAGGCAGTGTTAGAACTTAATTATGATCATACTCAAATTACAATCTTTCTGAAACTCTTTTAAGTAACAGCATATGCCATGGGGGTATGATAAGATAAAAAAAAATAGTTAAGTGTATATCAATTTTTGGCATAGAGATAATACAAATATACACTATAGGAAATAAAAAATGCAACATTTGCAAGAAGTTTGTGATGGTGCACCCATTCACTTTTACTTTTCCTTAATTTAAGTTACATTTATCATTTTGGGGATTATTTCTTTTTTTGGACTGATCGCAATTCTCATTTCCAAGCATAGGAGTTGTGCATGCGCAACTTCAACCTTTTAATTGTCAACTGCTAAAGCACGCATATAGGACACAACCCCTCTTGCACATCATAGCTAGTGACACTATTATGCAAATGTCTTTCTCGGCATGCAATAGAATGTGCTGGACTTGTAAGCATTATAACCAAGTGACGTTAGGTCACAGAGACAGATTGCGAGTCTGTAGTCAGAGTTAATAGAGACGTAGGAGTCAGAAGTATTGTGAATATTATGTGTTGTTTAGATATATGTGAGTTGTTAGTACTCACACCTTTTGTATTGAATTGGGAGAGTCTTTGAATTTTTTGGAAATAAACTTTTTTAGAAACTTTTGAATTTTTGATATTTTTCTCTTGAGCAACATTGATTACATTTAAACTTTAAACTTGACAATCCTTTTTGAATTCTTACTTGATAAGTAACACTTGGCAAATACCAACAAACCCTATTTCCACTTTATTTGGCAAGTTATTATTGCCTGGCACCTGATACAGCTATCTGGAATTTTGAATAAATTTGAATGAGACAAAAGGTCCAACTTTAAAAGTTAATAATCTTTGGAGCATTACAATTTATGCAAATGTGATGAAATTTAGGGAGGTGGTAGTACATGGAAATGATTAGGTTTGTAAGATGATCGAAATGATTGGACAGGTGCAAGTTGACATAACAGGTGAGGAGCAGTCAAACACAAAGGCAACCAAAACTCCTTGGTTGACAAAACATTGTGGAAATTGTTCTAAACTACTAAAGATGCCCTTACACAGACATTGACAGCCGTTCCCACAGTTAACAGATTTGGAGGGCGGAAGAATCATCGGCCTTAGAGAAGCTGGTTTGTTGTATAGAGATGTGGACAATTTTGTTGACTGCAATCCCAGCATCATCGTACACACGATACTAGTGGGTTCAAGAAGGATCATCACATGCTGACAAGGATCAGGAAGATGACATATGACCACAGAACGACAGGACTGCCATTTGCAATGTTTGGCAGACTCGCAACTATAATGCAACTGTGCAAAGGGACTGGCAACAGGTAACACATTGAACACATATCAGGCAGATGGTAAACAACAGGCTTTTAGTTTTCATTATGAGCCTATCATCCAGCACTGTGTTTGTCCCTCACATCTGCCCACATGCAAACATGCAAGCATGTCTCAGTGGTGTCACCTCAGACAGAATTAAAATGAATAAGAGTGGAGTACCATGGTCTAGTGACGAATCTCGTTTTTGTCTTGGTCAGCATGACAGTAGACAACATGTTCGCCTTCATCCAGGGGAAAGGAATGCCACCCAGTGGGTTGCGACATCATCACACAGCTCCAGCACCTGGTGTCTTGGTGTGGGGTTACATTAGTCTGACACCACAATAGCTATTTGGTGTTCTATCCCTCAGGAGGGCATTATAGAGCTGTATAATAGCCTTCCCTGATACCCTTCCCCATCGTGTTCATGAATGCATTGCTGCATAGGGTGTTTCAACATCATACTAATTAAAACACTGTAACAGGTAAGTGGTAATTTTCTATTTTTTTTTGATAATGTAATCATTGCACATTTTAGTGTATGCTAAGAGCTGCCTGCATTTCAATAAAATGGCATTAATCCTTCCAGGTGTTGCAAATATTTTTCCTGTAATGTTTATTCCTTATTTAAAATTACACTTTTGGAGAATACACTAAATTTAAAGATATTAATATATACTTCTTTCATAGCTTCTTCTTGTTGCCTCAATTGCTCTTGACGTTCTTTCTCTTTTTGTTGCCGTTCTTCTTGCTTTTGTCTTTGCTCTTCTTCTTGCCGTCTTGCTTCCTCCTAAAAATTAAATTTAAAGATAAAATAAAAACTCAATAACTAAATGTTCAAAGAAATAATGTATAATTTACTGTATCTACCACCCACCCACCCACCCACCTACCTTTATACACACAAAATCCTCAAGTTGCCAATGGCTGCAGGTCTAACCAGACTATGCAATTTAGTCCTCCAAACAAGTCTATCCTGAGCTACATCTGAAGGAATTTGGCCACTGTTGGCAAATTCTAACAAAGTCCTGTTTGACATTGTTTGATCACTGCATACTAAGTCTCTCCCTTTGCTCAGGTCTTTAGAGACACTGTTCGTAACTCTTTTCACTAGTCTGTAGTCATACATATGGATAACATGGCCAAACCAATATAGTCTCCCTCTGCATAATATGCTGCTTAAAAGTGGCTGCAGACTACTACACTTAACTTCATCATTATGTACAAAGTCAAATAATCTAATGCCCAAGGTACTGCATATAGAATTAAAGGTATCAAGTTTCCTGTTATCTTGCTTACAGAAGATCCAAGTTTCACTATCAAACTTTAGGAAGGACCAAACCTATTATACAGACTAATTTTACTCTTTAGGTGTGTACATTGTTTTACCAATCTCCACAAATTCTTGAATCTCAGCAGCAATGAATATTTTCCAGTTTATCTGATTTCATAAATTACCAGTATCTGTCATACAACCACTAGAAAAATATAACTGAGAAACTTACTCAAGAGCCACCCCCCCCCCCCCAAAAAAAAAAAAAAAAAAAAAAAAAAAACTGGCATAGCATCTGACCAGTTCTCATTACTTTAATTTTCTCTGTTTATCACCAAATCCACTATCATTAGGCAACTGATAACTGATCTAAGGGACCTGGGTTCCAGCCCCAGGTAAGGCATGGATGTAGGTGTTTTCACCTACATCCATGCCTTACCCGGGGCTCCTCACACACCTTCTACTATGGCATATAAACTGACAAGCTCCTGTCAGACCTTTGTGGCAAGCAGCTGCTTGAGGGGGTATTTTTTTATAACACTATATATATATAACAGAAGTACAGCAGCATAATCTAACAGCAATGACACATCAGGATATATGGTAACAAGAATTTGCAAAATGGATGCTAAAATTGTGTATAAGACATATTTGTCTATATTACAGCTACAGAAGTATCCCTTTAAAGCAAAATGACAATTTCTATATCTTTATAAAATGAAATTCTTCAAGTGAGATAACAAAATTAGGGATTTGTAGGTAATGGTAAATGCCATGCAAGGAGAGTTGTTACTTTTACTGTTTTTACAGTTCAATGATTAAATTTCAGGTGCACAAGTAGTGCTAATTAAAAGTTAGTGCTTAGATGTTATAAAAATTGAGTGCATAGAACTGTTCTAGGTTGGTGGTCTATGTTATCTGACCAAATTACTTTACCAAGGTTTGCTTACCTGACCCTTTCCCAATTTTATAGGACTAGATTAGTATTTAGTCATTGGAGTTTATACCAACAGTATGCATTACATATATTATTTTTATTTTCCTTTTTACTGTAATTAATGCTTATTTGTTATAGCCTAATATATTCTAGTTCAGAAAAAGTTTTATGCACGACCATTTTGCTGCTAGATGTATCTATTCTGCTATGGTCCTAGATTTGTTTCATGATCTATTAGTTTGGCATCTTCAGTTAAGCAAGTGAAGAATGGGTGCCATCAACTTATAAAGGTTGGCATTGTATCAATTTACATATGCATTAGAAGTAGGTTTGAAAGGGAGCTGATAGTCTCCGAGTAATAATTTTCATGCAGATGGCAGTGGATGAATGTTTATGTTATAGAGGATATGTTCATTTATGTTAATGACTAAATTTTTCATGTAAGACAGTTGGAACTTAGGTGGAGAAAGAATTATTTTACTATCCGTAATAGAATTAGGTAATTTCTTAGTGATAATGGTGTGAGCTAAGGCTGTATTAGGTTTCTATTTCTTTATTATTTATATTTATATTTTTATATTTTTTTAGTCTGAGGGGGAAAGACTGGTATGTCTTTCCTACACATCCGGTTTGTGGTGAGATGAGTTGGAGGACCTTGTATTTTAACATGTGCCTCCTGAAGGTTGGATAAGATCTCAATTCTGCATTCATAACCTAAAAGAGAATCAAAGGCATTTCTACTGAGAAGGAAAGCTAAACTTTGCAGGCATTTGCTATCATCACATTCCTTCAAATGAAATTTATAGATTATTTTTAAGTATCTGACCTTTATCCATCTGGTCTATTGCAAGACAAAAATGCCCTGATTATACCACTGTAAATATTGTGTGAGGACATCCAAGAGAATATATATGTTTAGAGTTCTCACATTCCAGGCTGCGAAAAAAAATGGTAAGTAGTTTTTTTTACAAAATTAGATTTATTCAGAAAGTTAGGGCCAACAATATCAAACAGCCTCTAATTGCAGGCATAGAGCTATAACCTATTCCCATCTGCTAGAAGCTGAAGACAGTGTGTTGGTAGAAATTCAGACAACCAAAGAAGTTCTTTACTAGCAAAATTCATCAGACAGTTTCAAGCATTAGCAACTGGCATCTCAGACACATTACTTCAGTTTAGGATCGGCAATGATAAAACTAGTTTTAAAATTTCATGTACCAGCAATGACTTCTTATCAAGATCACCTTCATACTGATAAAATGTATCCTGTGTATCTATTCAGTTGGCAAAAGCAACCCAGAAATAGAAAACAGAAAAGTAGTTTTTTCCTCAACAAAGGCCCATCAGTGCAAAAGAAAAAGGATGCAAAAATCATAACTAGTAAACAGTCAAATGATTTAGGTGGTCAGAATCAACATCTGTGAAGGTGACCACTCCTCAGCAGGGTTGAGAGCAGCAGTTGGCTGGTCTACAACTTGTTGCTGTGGATATTTTAATATCACATTAAATTATATGCTAATTTTTCTTTTATTATTTATTACTTCTCCAGTAAAAAAAAAACTTTGATCTGGTATCATTTTCTGAAAATGAATGAGGTCTTGGATGCAGCAGCAAAATGGACTTCCTTGGCACAGAAATCAGTCCTCATGTGGGAGGACAATTTTGGAAAAAGGAAAACTCATTGTGAACATTTCAACCCCCCCCCCTCCACAAAAATTTCATTAAAAAATGAGTTTTTATGTGTATTTTGAATGATTTTAAAAGCACTCCCCTCCCTCCCTCCCTCAGTATCTTGCTTGTGCCACTCTGACGACATTTTTCTTTCTTTGGTGCACAAACCTTTCTGCACTTAGCCAAGATTGTCAAACTTCAACACCCAAAGAAAAAATGCATGTTTAGTGTAAAAAAAAAGCAGCCATGAAAGCTTTTTCCCATTTCATAACCAGTTCAGAAAATCCCATGAATGTGAGAAGTCTAAGTCTACACTGGCCATGTTTAACATATACGAAACTGAAAATCATCATCATCATCCTCAAGCAGCCATGGGCTTGTTGTTGTTTTACCTCTGAAAAAATGCACTAAACATGCATTTTTTCTGAGTGGCACTTTTTTTGCACACCATAGGCTAAATAGCCAGGCCACAAGGACCCCAAAGGCTCAGAGAAGGTTGGGGAAGGGGAACCGCTGGAGCAGCTGTTGGGAGACAGATGATAGCCTCCCATCAAGGCCATCCAGCATGTTATTTAACGTGCAAAGGGTTATGGCTCTCCTGCACATGGAGCCAAATCTTAATGTCCCATCCTATGGATGGCGGACTTTCCAAGCCTATCAGTGTCCCTTATTGACTGTGGAAAGGGTGGAGTTTTGTGGAGATAAATCTCAACACTGACCCAGCTGGGACTTGAACCTGAGAACTGCAGATTATGAGCCTGGCACACTGACTGAGTCATCCCCACCTTTATTTTGTATATAACATGACCTACTTCTGTTTATTAGTTATTTCAGTATAAGATTTTAAAGTTGTTCTTCTGGAAACATTTCAGAATTAACCCAGCCACTGAGTGAATTCTGCTCTATAAACCAAGGGTTGGGTTGTTTTACCTCTGAGCAGCACTTTTTTGCACACCATGGGCTAAATGGCCAGGTCACATGGACCCCGAAGGTTCAGAGAAGGTTGGAGGAGGGGACCCACTGGAAGAGCTGTTGGGAGACAGATGGTAGCCTCCCGTCAAGGCCATCCAGTGTGTTCTTTAACGTGGACAGGGTATGGCTCTCCCGCACACGGGGCCACGGCTTAATGTCCCATCCGACGGACGGCGGCCTTTCCAAGCCCATCGGTGTCCCCTACTGACCGTGGGCAGGACGGGGAATTTTGCGGAGATAAATCTCAACGCTGATCCAGCTGGGACTCGAACCTGTGAACTACAGATTACGAGCCTGGTGCGCTACCGACTGAGCCATCCCTGCCCCTATAAACCAAGGATGTTAAGGGTTAATAGAATTAAGAATTTGGTTGCAGGACAATTTTGAAGTGAACAATGCAAGATCAGAAGTGTTAGGGAATGCATAGGCCAAATTATTTCACTTAGGCAGATTCTCAGGATATGTTTAAAATTTCAAACCCTTGTGATTGCAAGCATCACAGACTTCAAAAAGGCTTTTAACTTTGTTCATCAACAAAATTTTTGGTTGATCATGAGGTCATATGGTATACTTAATAAGTTAGGCAACTCTAATAATATAATTTATAATAATGATGGCTCTCTATAATAACAGTGAGTCATATGTGAAAGTTGATATGACTTATAGTGATTGGTGTAGTATTACTACTGTAGTTAGGGGTGGGGTGCTCAGTCGGTAGCATGCCAGGTTCATAATCTGTAGTTCCCAGGTTCAAGTCCCAGCTAAGTCAGCATTGAGATTTATCTTCACAAAACTCCCCACCCTGCCCACGGTCAGTAGGGGACACCGATGGGCTTGGAAAGGTCACTGTCCGTCAGATGGGAAGTTAAGCCGTGGCCCCATGTATGGGAGAGCCATAACCTGTGCACATTCAAGAACAAGCTGGATGGCCTTGACCGGAGGCAACCATCTGTCTCCCAACAGTTATTCCAGTGGGTCCCCTCCCCAACCTTCTGGGAGCCTTCAGGGTCCTTGTGACCTGGCCATTTAGCCCATGGTGTGGAAAAAAGTGCTGCTCAGAGATAAAACAACCCAACTACTGTAGATTTCCAACTACTGTAGAAAGCTTGCATTTTGTCTTCTCCCTTTGGTTATTAGTTATGTGGTATTCACTGCAAGGGAGAAATGGTGGCCTTAAATGGTAGGGATTTGAAAATTTCTGATTTGAACTATGCTGATGATTTCATCCTTTTTGGCATATGATGTTGACAAGATGAGCTTTTTTTGAACAGATTGACAAGATTAAGTCTTGGATGAAACTGGCAATAAAGTTTCATAAAAAAAAATTAGAGTGTTGAAAATTGGTCAGGTAAAGTGCTGCTTCAGATCTTTAGAATGGTTGCACCCCTTGAGCTTTTTTCTCAATTTAACTATCTTGAGGTTTAACAATACTGGTGATGTGTGACATGAGATAAATAGATAAAAATTTCCTAGAAAAAATGTCTTAAGAATCTATGAAGATTTTGGAAAAGTAGACATAGGCATCTGAAGACAAACTAATTCTTTAATAGTTCCTTTCTAAGGTTGGCAACATTGTGAAACTTGGACTATCTGTAACAGGAAACTTTATTATAGATGTTAACACAGTATCTTTGGCATTAATTAGGTAGTTTGACTTTGTGAGTAATGATGAGGTTGGATGGAGTCAGCAATCACCTTTGAGCAGCATATTGTGCACAGAAAGATTGCATTGGTTTGGTCATGTTGGTTGTATGAAGAACTACAGGTTAGCAAATAGAATTATGAAGAGTATATCTAAAGACTTAAAAAAAATACTAAGGATGCAGTGGGGATGTGATACCAGTTATATTTGTTAGAACTGGTTTGCACTGGCCAAAAGCAATTACTGGAACTAAGGACAGACAAGTTTTGAGGACTAAATTACACAGTCTGATCAGACAACTGTAGCCTTGGCTGTTTCAGGATTATGTATGCATCAAAATAATAATGACAGGAAATATTATACCTTTGCTCTATCAGCCATAAGCGATTCTTCATATGCTATATCTTGTTCCCTTTTAACTTGCTCTCGTGCTTCTCTTTCTTCCTAGAAAAAAGAAATTAAAAATTTTAAACCTAGAATAAAAAAGCACTCTGATCCTGTAAAGATATTTAATGTAAAAATACACCTAATCCCAAAAATAAAAAGTGAAAGAAAAAAGAACAAATACTTTAAACTACTTTATTCCATGGAAGCAATGCTTCTCTTAAAATTCTCATTAATAAAAGATATATTAACCCTTTGAGTGTCATTTGAGATATATATTACCTCAATAACAATTAGGAAGGTCATCTGTACATGACCTTCCAAATCGTGCCTTTTACCCAGAACACTACTATTACTCTCTAGAAAATCCTGTTTAAAACAGTCCCATTCTTCCTCAACTTCAGTAGTAAGCAAACCAGGATTGTTATAATATCTAAGCAACATCACATTATATCCTAAAGATTCAGTTATAAACAAAGTAAGCTTTGTCTATAACTGGGTCTTTATGAGCTTCAGTGTTAAAAAATTTTTTTTTAACCTTAACATTTCTTAAGCTTCAGTTCTAAGACACTTTTGACCAGGGAATGGTCAGACCCAATATTGTCTCCCCTATATGATTTGGTATTCCTAATGGAACTAGCCCAATTGTTGCTAATACATACTTAATCATATTCCTATGCAACCCATCAGGTGAAACATATCTGTATATATCAATGTCCCAGTGTTTGCAGTACATATTAGTTATTCTCAAACTGTTAAGCTTACTTACCTGTAGGAGATATTTCCCATTGCTATTGTAACTACCAATGCCACAAGGACTTATTACCCCCTGCCTAATGGTCATCAATCAGTACCAATTTGGCACAGAAATCACCTAGAACAAGGGTAATATCTCCTTTCTTGACAGAATTCAAAATATCCTGAAGTTGTCTGCAAAACCTATCCTTCTCATCTTCATCAGTATCCTCAATGGGGTCATAACAGATAACATTCAAATCTTTAATACTTGTCTGAAATTTAGCTGTAAGAAACCTTTCATTAATGCACTCATAACCTAGAAGAGATCACTAACACGTCTGCTGAGATGCTTTTTATCTTCCCTCCCTGAAAAGAGAAATTTAAAATTATTTTTAAGATCTGACCTTTATCTGTCCATCTGCTCTCTTGCAAGCCGAGAATATCTAAATTATAATGGTAGAATTCTTGTGTGAGAACAAAGTGAATAATCTCTGTGCAAAGTCCTCACATTCCAACTACCAATGGAGAGAAAATGGTTAGTGGGATGTTTAAAGAAACTATGTATATTGAGAGAGGAAGTGCTAACAGTGTCAAACAGCTCCTTAAAAGCAAGTATGGGGCAAAGTCCTGTTTCCCCCACCACTAAAGGCTGAAGCCACCCAAACAGGTAGGACCAGTGTAGGTTTGATGATGCCAGTAGAAGCAAGAGTTCAAGTACCTGTGACCTTTCATCAGATTTATCCACCTGCTGATATAATATGTGCATCTATTCACTTGTGGCTGTTAACCCACAAATAGAAAGATAGCAGTAAATGTTCCTTCAACAAAAGTCCACCAGTGCGGCTAGTTCAGAATCAAGTTCAAAGCCATACACATTCCAGTCAGTGTAAATGGTCAGCACCAAGACTTTGTGGTTGACCACTCCTCAGCAGGGCAAAAAAAGAAATATGAAAAAAGTAGCCATAGTAGTCCAGAGCAATAGGCTACACTGCTCTAAGCAGCCCTTCCCTTTCAGAAGAGAATATCTCTTTCGAAAGGTATTAATGGTCTGCACCCATGAAAATGTGAGGTTGGAATTCAGAAGCTAAGCTTGGTTGGTTTTGTGCATCATCACAGGGGATTGGTGCACAGCTCCCCTTCCAGTGTATGTGAAGCTACCATTTGCAGATTAATGTACAGTTGGCCCTCTGTATCCACAGGTTCCGCCAACCACAAATCAAAAATATTCAAGGGGGGGGGGGGGGATTCAGAAAGTTCCAAAAAGCAAAACTTAAATTTGCCACATGCCAAGCACTATGTTGAATCCATGCAAATGAAGTGATGTGTAGGCATACCCTGCTGTAGCTTCCGTCATTTCACAGATCCTCAGTCTCTCTTTAGCTATTACTGTTTGAGCATTGTTCGCCTTCTGTCTCATTCGTTCGCTACTTGTGTTGTATGCACCCTTTGTTTCTGTGAAAAAATGGCTCCTGAAAAGCAATGGAGGTCAAAGCAATCCCTCAAAGGTTAGAGAGAGTGTAAAGTGCTATCTCTCAACGAGAAAATAAAAATCCAGGTGGGTCATAAGGTCAGTAAGAATGAATTGGGCATTTGCACAATAAAGCAGAAAGAAGCTGAAATTCATAGAAGTGTTAGTGCTGCCCCTACAATGGCAAAATTGGTCTCTCTGGTTTGTGATAAAGTGTTTGCAAAGACTGAGAAAGCATTAAGTGTGTGGGTAGAAGAATCAGAAACATATTCCTGTTGATGGCAAAATTATGCATGAAAAAGCACTTAGCCTCTATGAGCACTACTGTGAGAGAGTTGAGGAAAGTGAGAGGAAGGAGTTTAAAGCTAGTAAGCGATGGCTAGCTAGCTATGTAAAGCGCTACAGCCTCAAGGACTTAAAGATCACGGGGAATCGGCTGATGCCGAGGCAGCAGCAGCGTTCCCAGAAGAGCTCAAGAAACTCATAGAAGAGAAAGGCTGCCTTCCAGAGCAAGTCTTCAATTGTGATGAAATGGGCTTGCTCTAGAAGAAGATGCCCAATCGTACCTACATCCATAAGAGTGCCAAGCAGGCCCCGGGTTCAAGGTCTGGAAAGATCATCTTACTTTGGTGCTGTGTGGCAATGCAGCATGTCACACAATCAAGCCAGGCCTTGTCTACCGAGCAAACAATCCCCAGGCCCTTAAGAACAAAAACGAAAACAAAAATTGCCTGCCAGTGTTCTGGCAACACAACGATAAGACTTGGGTAACAGCAATTTTTGTTCTTGGATAGGTTCCACTAGTGCTTCATTCCTGAAGTGAAGAAATACCTCGAAGAGAAGGGGTTGCCATTCAAGATCCTCCTCATAATTGACAATGCTCCCCAATCTCTCTGCTTCGCCGATGAGAACATGGAAGTGATGCTCCTGCCTCCTAACAATAAGTCACTGCTGCAGCCATTTGATCAAGGAATCATCAAATGCATAAGGTGACTTACACCCACCTCACCTTTGGGAGGATTTGTGCTGCCTTTGGTGCTAACCCTGACTGCAGCATCATGAATTTATGAAGAGCTTCAGAATTGCAGAGGCTGTAGATGGCCTAGAGACCGAGACAGTCAATGCATGCTGGAAGCCATTATAGAGTGAGGTGGTCAATGATTTCAGGGCCTTCCCCACTATTGATGCAGAAGTCAGGAATATCTTGAAAGTTGCAAAGGAAATTGGTGGGGAAGGCTTCTTTGACATAATCGAGGACACATTAAGGAACACATAGAAGAGCATAGAGAAACCCTTACCAAGAAGGAACTCGAAGATCTGCTGAAATCCTCTACAGAAGATTTAGAGGAGGCAGAGCCATTAATTTGGGCATTTTAAAAATTTGCAGGTTTTTCAACAGGCGCAAGTGTTAAGTTAAAGTGTAGTGTTAAAGGATATGATCCTCGAGTATGATCCCTCGATGGAACGAAGCCTCCATGTCACCTGAGGGATAACAATATGCCTACAACCACTGCAAGATTTGTTTGATGCAAAGAAAAAGAAGAAACTGCTTTCTAACTAAAGCATCTGTATTTGTGAAGCCTTGACCTTCAATGCTTGAAGATCCTCAGAGCCCTCAATCTCCACAGATCCTGACATTAGTATTATTGAGCCTCCTCCAAAGCGTTAATGTCTGCAAGTCACACAGTGAGAGAATGAATTTATATTTTCTCTATTTATAATTATATTTTCTACATGTACTTGTATTTTAAATATTCTGTGTTTTATTCTATGTATTTCTCTTTCAGGTCATTAAATGAAAGCAATCTAAGTGTTGAATGAATGAAAATGTTACGTTGTTGCTGACATACTATGTAGTTAAGCTTACGATGGTTGCGTCTGTACTGAACAATGTACATACTTTTATTTTTTGCCATTATTCCCTAAACAATACCAACTATTTACATAGCATTTACATTGTATTAGGTATTATAAGTAATCTAGAGATGATTTAAAGTATATGGGAGGATATGCATAGGTTATATGCAAATACTATGTCATTTTATATAAGGGACTTGAGCATCCATGGGGGGGTCCTGAAACCAATCCCCCACAGATACTGAGGGATTGTAGCTACCATGTATTAAAATTTTCCTTAAAAAGGTTTTTTTCTTTTGTCTGTTTCAACAAGCATCTCATCATGAATATTTAAATGAAGTTGCAACTCTCCAACACTTTGTCCTGTACATTACGAAACAGTGAAAACTTTGTCATATTGGCTGCTAATAACACTAATCAATGAACTTAAATAAGACAATAATAATGAACAAGTATAACAATAACTTAAATTTAACAAATGGTTATTTAAATGCATTTATTTGAAGTGCTTTGAAATAACTTTTTGTTGATGCTAATAATGCAATTCAATCAGAATCACATAGATCTCCAAGAAATCCCACTTTATGCTAGGAAAATGTAGCAATGCTACTTTAAAGTATTTTATTAGCACATGTATAGAAAGCATCTATGTTACATTGTGAGATCAGCAAAAATGAAATCAGGGAGCAATATATAATAGCATGTGATTCATATGGCTGTGACTGGTTAGATAATTCACAGTATTAAAATCACTGCAGCATTGCCAGATGCTAAAAACCAAAGTACACAGTAAAGATAGGAATATAAATAGCCTATATAAAGGCAGTGCACACCACAAGCATTTGAAAATTTTTGAAAGGGCACATAGGTTTAGGGCAGGTTTG
The DNA here is from genome assembly GCA_038380435.1 of Ryuthela nishihirai. Classification (NCBI taxonomy): domain Eukaryota; kingdom Metazoa; phylum Arthropoda; class Arachnida; order Araneae; family Heptathelidae; genus Ryuthela; species Ryuthela nishihirai. Next base: position 61,817,716 of record JAWZYU010000019.1, on the reverse strand, counting down.
CATGATGTTTTGGGTGCTTACAAAGAACTGTATGATAGAAAAATGAATGAGGCTAAGCAGTCAAGCATACTGTTGCATTTCAAGCCTTCCACATCAGCCACAACAGACAATGAACCTTGACCTTCAACATCGAGGCAGGCAGACATAGGTGTGAATGTTAGTGTCCTGCCTGATGGATTCAGATGATGATGAGATGATAATAGCTGACCCTCTTCTTCTCTCTCCTACACCTCAGTCTCCTGCACCTCCCACCACCCCCAACCTCTGACAACCCAGCCTAATACATCACCACCACTTCTCAGTCTTCCAGTGTGCTCGCTGTCTTCCCGATTCTGGTAAGTGAAACTACACTGTACATACAGTATTTCTACTTTATATAGGCTGTGTATTTATCATATCATTCCTGCTTTTATTATGTTGTGTTATGTTAGGTAGGTTATTTTTTGGGTCTGGGAATGCTCAAAAATTTTTGCCATATAAATTAATGGTAATTGCTTCTACACTTTATGTCATTTTGGCTTATGAAAGGTTTCATAGGAATGCTCTACTTTTGGAAAGTGGGGGAAACCTGTAATCAGAATGGCATCCAGTTGAGTGATTTGGAAGTACAAATACAGAACAGTACTCCAGTTCAATAATTTGAAAACACTAATACCCAAATGGCATTCTGATATATTTATTATTTTTTAAAAGTGTATATATACACACACATTTACATCTATATATATTTGAACATTCATGCAGATGAACAAAAAATACATATATTTGTATATTTATGCAGAACAAAGTATACATATATTCGCTTATGAAGTGATATTTATAACCTTAAATATCTTTAATGCTTTTGTAATATCTTCCTCTATTCAGTCATTTTTCACCACTGTTTTATGTTCTTGATAAAAATTATTTTAATTTTTATGTTAAATATGGCCTCTGTAATTAATATGTATCACTATATATTGGTTGTAGATATAATTGGTATACCATCACTTAACTTTGTCATGCTCCTATAGTCTTGGCAAATTAACACTTAAAATTAGAATTGCATGATTTCTGTTGTTCCTAATTTATAAGTTACATGGTTATGTTCTCGGAGTAGTACGATTTCTTCTCACCCTCTAAATAAACATAGGGGAAATATGTCTAACCCCCCCCCCATTTCTTAATGTATTATGTCTGAATATTTATCTTTTTGCTCCAAGCTATTATTGAATTTTTGCTTTCCTTGTTAATTGGTCAAGTAAAATAATTATCTACGTAGTAAAGAAATTTTAAAAATCTATGCTTTGAAGGCCATTTTTGCAAAACATAGAACTATGAACAATAGTAAAGAGAAACATGTCCTTGTTTAAGAAAAATACTGTCTGCAGGGGAAGCTAAAGCAGCAATGTATCTATGCAGAGCCTGAGCGAAAGATGAGGTAGGGTCTGGGACAGTCACAAATGTGGTGGGGCACTCCAAAAGCCATATATAAATATATGAAAAAAATATTTATATGCCTTTTGGATTCAATAACCCATTAACAAGGAAGGCAAAATTCATAGACATCTATAAATATAAATGAATATATATTTATTATGTCTAGGAACTTTACTGTTAAAATTCTTCAGACTCTCAAGTAGCAGCTTCAGAAAGAGCAAATTTTATTTTGATTTACTACTTGCCCAAATGTTAAAACTTTTTAAGGAGTAAAAAAAAAGCAAAATAATATTATAGAGTATTTTACAAGCAGACCAGATTCAATCTCAGCATCAGACTGAAGAAGTCACTCAGTGCCATGAGCCTCTTTGAAGCATGTTTTTGATGGGCATAGTAACTTGTCCATCAGTAGCCCACGTATTAGAGGGACAAAGTAGGCTATGCTGATTCCCCTATACAAATTCTAAGGAGACTCATTTGTGCAAAAGGTTAAACAGTAGAAAGGCTGCAAAACATTTCTACAGTAGTAATGCAAGAAGTTTGAAATGATCACAAAAAATTCATTCTATCAACAAACACTAACAAGGAATTGCTTATTTATTTGAAGATTGCAATTCATGATTCTTATGTCATGCAATACTAGATAGCATATATAAGGCTTTTTGTCATAAAAATAATTAAAGATATCAATTTAATATCAATACTTCCATTCTTAAAATTATATTTATTATAAGAGTTTTAAACATATGCTAAAATTAAAAGATAATGCAGTTAAGTAACTGTATAATTAGCTGGCTTAGATCTCCAGAGTCTTCAAATTTCATAATAGTCTTGTAGTGTATTAAGAGAGAGAGAGCACTTAGTTATCTCACTTTAAAGAAACAGTAATTTACAAAGCTGCTAGGGCATTGCTGTTGTTTCAATAGAAAAGTTTGCAAGAAAAATTAATTGCACTTATAAGTAAGCTCCCTAATAGAGCCAAGTGATATAATTTTATGTTGCCATCGTCATTTTCAAGATTATAGTGCTATATTTTGGTACTTTTTTTTCATAATCTTCTTTCTCAAATTGCTTGTTCGATCTGTAGAAGTATTAAAAATTATTTTACTAATTTTTCATATAATTATGACAAAGTACATTTACTTACTTCCTCCCAAATTTCAGTAGTCATTTCACTGTTAAATACTTCTACAGCATGAATAAGGCGAGTCATCAGTTCATCAAGACCAACATTACCTGTAAGTAAAGGTGGAAAAACATTAAAAAAATTCTTCACGAACTGGATTTTAGAAATATGTATCATACTCAAAGAGAATATTCCATGTGATAACTATATGACAAAAATGATATTGGTCACAAAATCATTCAAAAAGATGATGTGCAAACACATAGGTTGGGGATATTATTCATGTGAAAAACATGATTCATCAGCAGTCAATGCATTCAGATTAGTAGCAATGATTATCAATTCTTTTAAAGTGATTTTAAGTTGATACCAATCTGTACATGACTGTTGAGGATTATTCCATAGCAATTAGCTAAATTTCTTTCCAGAATGCAGAAATCTACATGTTATGTTACCAATTCACTGAGAGAAGAGTGGAGTATTTTCACTTTGACCATGTACAGTGAGTGCACTGCTCATTAATTACATCAGTGTGAAATGACCATATCTGAAACATTAAAATATATAAACCAGAAAGCAGGAGAAAATTTCAAAACAAATTTATCCTCAAGAACTTCTATCTCACCTGGAATTACTGTCAATACTTCTGATGTTGATCTGACTTTTGTTATTACCATTAGGGCTGGTAAATGATCTACAGCAATATTCCGAATGGTACTAGATGCTGCTAATCCAAGATGATGGGACACGGCTCCAAGAAAGCTATTAAAATAAATATTTAGCTAAGCATTTCTCTTAACATTACAGGTTCAGAAATCTTAACTGCAGTAGATAAAGATGTTTAATTTTCGATAAATTTTAATTGAATACTTACACATTTAGTCAAAACATCACCTGATAAAAGTGCACATTCTCAGGGGTAATGATTTGTTTTTGTTAATAACTGTAAGCAAGTTTTTTTTAATCATATACTAAAGCAAAAATGACACATTCAAATAGAGAACAAAGTAAGTATGCAGTAAATAAACAGCCATGTCTACCATCCACATTCAAAAGAGATAATCAATTGCTTTCCCTTTATTGTAATAAAGCATTTATTACCTAGCCAGTCACATGGGTTGCCTAAACTAGTTTTGTCAAACTTACAGAACTTTCAATGGATTTAGAGATATTTGTGCATGGTTAGGAAAAACTTATAGTGAGACATGAAATCTACTGAAAAATATCAATATTTCAAACTTTTAAATATATACATATGTTAATATAAAATGTAACTATGTAATGAAAACATATACACAGTTGTATCAGAATATGACCACCTACAGAATCATTGTGTACCTGCCCAGGCACATCACAGAGTGCATGAGAAGGTCGACCATACGGAGATATAAGTGGCCAGCCAGGACAGATGAGCCATAATGCATAATGCGAGCACAATGGGCAGAGGAATTGATTTGGCAGATGTTCAAAAAGGAATGATCATCAGCTACCGTGCCAAGGGTGGAAGCATCTCAGAAACAGCAGACTACATGGGCTGTTCACGGAGTACTGTAGTAAGGGTGTATCAAGAATGGACCGCTGGCACACCAAGTACCTCCAGACATAACTGTGGAGCCCCAAAGGCCATCGACCCCAGAGGAGAACGTCACCTCCTTCGACTAGTAAAGGACAATCGATGTGCAACAGTGCAACAATAGACCACTCAAATGAAAGCTGGGGCACCCAGGTACATGTCCCCGATAACAGTAGAGCAAACCCTGTTACACATGGGTCTCCAGAGTTGATGCTGCGTCAAGGCGCTCAGGTTAGCCAAGATCCATTGGCAACACCTGCAGTTCACACGGGACTACTGTCATTGGACAGTGGAAGAGTGGAAAAAGGTTGCCTTCTCCGCTGAATCGAGGTTTCTACTCCACAGAAGTGACGGGCAGTGGCAGATACAGCATCAGACACACAGCGGTGGCAATGTGCATATGTGGGGATGTTTTACTGGTATGACCTGGGACTGCTGGTACCACTGGATGGGTCCCTGAACACCAATGGCTACCTGCCCATCCTCGCTGACCATAAGCATCCCTTCATGTTGGACATTTACCCTGGTGGTGATGGTGTCTACTAACAGGACAATGCGCCCTGCCATGTCACTAAGGTGGTGCATGACTGGTTCCAGGAACACGACAACAATGTCTCTGTTCTTCCTTGGCCGGCAAAATTGCCCAACCTCAATCCCACAGAGCACTTGTGGGACCATTTGGATTGGCAGGTTCAGCATGCAGACATACAACCATGTCATCTCCAGAACCTCCGTGCTCTGTTGGATTCCGAATGGGCATGTGTGCCTCTGGCAACCTTCCAGGGCCTTATTGTGTCCATGCCACGCTGTCTCGCCACTGTCATGCAGGCCAAGGGTCATTATTCCCATTATTAGGTAGGTGGTCATATTATTCTTATATGACCGTGTATTATGCTGCAACTGACATCTAGGCTTTTTCCCCAACCCACCTTTAATTTTTTTTTCTAGGTCAGGCCTGCCCATAAGTATTGTTCTACTTTTTACACTTTGTTTCGTGTGAATTTGTTTCGTATGTGGCCATATTATTCTGATACAATTGTGTATATTAATATTTTTATTATAATATATTTAGATTTAATATATATTAACAATATATTTTTATATTAAGAAGTCTTTAAAGCATTTGAGTAATTCACATAAGCATATGTAAATAATCATTGGGAAAATGAATTTATAAAGGTAATCACTTTTTTCATATGTACTTCAAAATACTCGGAAATTTCATAGAGCCACTCCAGTTTGCATACACAGCTCAAATTTCAGAGATAATGCCAAAGCATACGTAAGAGCAAATTTTGTACATGTACACAAATTGATAACATAGTTAACTTCTGTGATGAATTGAGATTTCTTGCATTGAATGTTGATAACAAATAGCTGAATTAGAGATGACCATGGGTTCAAAACAGCACAGATAATTTCAGGCTCGATCATAATATAAATTCCTTTTTTTGCAATTGTGAAAAAAGTAACTTAAAATAATTCCTTTTGATTATAATTTAACCTTTTCATCAGTCTTTTTTTTTTCATCAGTAATTAACTAGAACACATACTGGTGAATATGGGAACTTGTTTCGATTTTTGAAAGAAGTATTTTTCATATACCAACTTCGTATTCTTCGAACATATTAATTCAACTAATGGAAAATGCAAATAGTAATATTTTATTAGTATTTATAAAAAAGTATTTCTTTTTATTCCTTAAGATGGAAAAATTGCTTTTCTCGCATCTCTCTGAAAAAAGGGGGCAGTTGTTGATGTCATTGAAATATCTTTTAACACTACCACAAAAATTTCAAATTTCTACTATAAACAGATCACTTGTAATATTCATTAAAAGTTTCACCTTTTTCATATTTAATGTTTTTACATTGTTAGAGGGCACTAAGGATTTGAGAAATTAGAATTATAATATTTAATTATTACCTATTGAACTAACATAGAATTTTCCATTTATCTCTTAAAATAGTTGTGTTTCTCTTAAAACCTTAAAAACTCTAAATAAATTATTTTCTTATATTCATTTTTACTATATATAACACAGATAATATTTTTCCATGTACAGATTATTTAAACAAATTCAAAACAATTACAACCTTACAAGGTTGGGCCCAAAATAGCTCTTATTGCAAAAGAGATACTCGTGCAATGCATATATTGATATTAGAAGTCTGATAAAAAAAATTTGAACACATTTTTGATTTATATTTTAAATGTTATTGAATTTTTGATGCAATTATCTTAAAAGAAACTTGTATAGGAGATGGGTCCAGGCAGAGCAGAAGGAAAAAATAAAAAGAATTGAACAGTTAGAAACTTTCAGCTATTTAACAAATATACTACTATGAAACATACTGTCTATAATTTTTTTTTTGAAATTTTTAACATTAAGAAACATACAATCTGAAGGCTTTTATTATTTTGATGCTAACATATTTTGATTCTTTCTGATCATATTTTGCATTTTATGTATTAAAATTTTTTGTTTTGTAAGAAGAATTTTATTTCTATTTGGCTAATATTGAATTTTAATTTGTTGACAAGTGGATTAATTTGATCAAAAGTCACCTAGCATTAATTTTACAACTTTTATGTGTTTTAAATATATTAAAAAGGATTTCAGAATGACCAGGAATTAATGGGAAGCCCTGGACTTGGCTATCTCTTAGCAGTCTTCACCAGGATGTGGACTCAATCCAGAGCGCTGCCCTAGTACGCTGTTGACATCGGACCAAACTTTTTCTGCAACATAACTCCTTGTGGAGGGAATGATCCTGTGAACACTCTCAGACCATGTCTATGTCTGGGAACCAGTTTCTCTACAGTGCTAATACAACTACGTGTTTCCGGTTCTCATCACTCACGACACCCTACCAAGACAGGGATGGAACAATTGGATGTCAGTGCTTTCCACCCTATCCAGAGGGATCTTCAGACACCGAACCCGGATCGGAGGAGGCCCTGGCCTTGCCATTCCAAACCCTTGCAGGGGGTGTCACGCACTCCCTCCCTGAGAGGAATACACGTCGTGCTCACATTTTGTGTAAAAGTGTGGACACGACGTACTGATGGCGGTAGAGCCTCATCTGCCATTTTTACAAATCAACAGTATCCATTTTTCTGCCATTTTGTTCAACATTCAACCACGAAGAAGGATGCCACTGCCAGCATTGGAATTCCACCCTTGGGCAGCTTGGACCCTGGATGAGGGAGACTATGTGACCTACAAACAAGTAAACAAGCACCATCTGTGCTCAAGAGATTCACACCTCAACAGCACCCACCAATGAGAGAGGGTTATGATTCTGCAGGTGGTGACCTTTAGTCCGGAAGAGGAAACCAAGGTGAGGAAAGTCAACACTTTTTGGGTGGAACAATGATGAAGGAAGGTGGAGAAGTCCAAGTCCAATGCGATACTCGAGATCGGCTGCATGACTGCATGAAAGAAGCGATAGCGGCCGTCGAGATGCCAGGTTGTTGGACATTGTGCTGGAGCATGCTGTCTGAGAAGAGCAACAACGTTTTCTCACCCACATCAGTAGAGAGGTAAAGGTTTAAAAATCAAGCACAAATTATGTTGATTAACAGAGTCAAAAGTCTTTTTGAAATCTATAAAGTTAGTAACCATAGGTGGGTGGCATTTCCTTAGGTGGATGCACAGACCTCTATGTGTTGATGAGTGGGAACCTCAATGTTCAAAGGTATAGAGATGATATCCTGGATCCTTATGTACATCCTTACGCTGGTGCAATAGGTGAAACATTCACCTTACAAGACGATAATGCTTGTCCACACAGAGCTCAACTAGTTGAAATACCTTCAAGAGGAGACCATAATGCACATGGAGTGGCCAGCTCAATCTCCCAACCTAAATCCGATTGAGCATGTGTGGGATGCTCTAGCAAGATGTGTTGCTGCCCTCAACCTGCCACCAGAAACAAAGGGGGAGAAAGAAACAATGGTTGTTATTCACTACTGAGCTGATTCACAACATCATAAATAGTATGGAACATCGCTGTCATGCCTGCGTTACTGTAAGGGGTGACTACATTCCTTGTTAAAGAACTTTGCCCATTGCATTCAGATACCTCATTTTTAGACTAGTTCCTGTGTTATTTTTTGACAAAAAATGTTTATAATGTAAAACATTTTATGCCATTCTGAAACTAGCATTGCAATTCATGTTTCCATCAAATTTCATTAAAACCATTCATATAGTATTTTGTTTATCATAATTTTTCCGAGTTTTCTTTAATTTATGGAAATCAGTGTATAACTGTCCTGGTGTTTGTAGTATGTGTTAATTATTCATAAACCATTAAGTTTACTTACCTGTAGGAGATGTTCCCCATTGCCATTGGAACTACTAATGCCAAAGGGACCTAAAACTCTTGCCCAAAGGTTCGAGTCAGTACCAACTTCAGCATTGAAGTCAATGCAAGAGAAATATCACAAGAGAAATATCTTCTTTCTTCACAGAATTCAAAATATCCTGAAACTGGCTGTAAAACATCCTCATTCTCAGGGCCGTGCGGTAGATTTTCTCATTATGATGCAAATCTTCGAAATGCCGCCCCTTAAATGTTTTTTCTTTAAAATAACCTTCGATTGTGATTTAAAAAAAAACTGCACAAAATTTATGAATACTATTTTTAATTTGAAAATATAAACTACTTTAAAATAATGATATCAACTATCAACTATAACAATCTACTACAATTTTACCCTTCTAACTTTAACTTTAGCAAATTCGTTAATTAGGGATGTGTAGTCTAGAGTGGCAGCCAATGTAGATTCAATAGAAATTAATGACAGATTTCTAAGCTTTGTTTGGTTTATTGAACTTCTTAAGTAGTGTTTTATTAATTTTAATTTGGAAAAACTTCTTTCCCCACTAGCTACAGAGACAGGGAGTGTTAATAAAATTCTCAGAGCTACAACAGTATTCGGATACAAAGTAATTAAGCTATTTTGGCACAAATAATTTAAAACATCCAAAGGTTTCATAGAATATGGTAGCATTCGGGATACAACACGTAATTCTTCTTGAAGTTCATTTGCATTTATATCTGATTCATTTTCGACCGAAAGTATTGACTGGAGACTGGTACAATAATTTTCTAGCGTTTTCTCATCTATATCCTTGATTTTTAAAATGTCAGATAAAAACTGAAATTTTTTGCTATGGGTTTCCAGAAGCGTGAATCGTTCATTCAGAGAATTAAGGGTAATGTCCAGAATATAATTGAAAAGGTTTATTTTAAATTTATTTTCCTCTGTTAAGGGATGATCGACAGCTTCTTCATAGTCAAATTGACGCTTTTTCCTTCTGGCTCTAACTTCAGTTTCGGCAGGAAATTCTGCACTGCATTCAAGATTCTCTGCAATCTCATTAGCAGCAATTTTCATCTGATCATATCCAGATTGTCTATAACTTTTCACTTTTTGTATGGTTTCAGATAATATCCTTACACAATCTGACAAATTTATAGTTACAGATTGCAATAGCTTCGAGACTGAATTTATTTCAAATAAAATATCATACCAAAGAATTACACCGCATATAAACTTGTAATTTTTAATATTTTTTGCTAACCCTCTTGCTTTAACTTTAGTTTCTGCATCTCTGTTGGTGTCTTCTATTATTTGGAGTAATGCATCATAGATTTCGCAAAGTTGAATCTTAAACGCATCTACTGTGCTTGACCACCTAGTAGCATTCAATGGTTTTAGAGTTAATTGTGAAACATTTTTTAACACTTCCCAACGCTTTGTAGAACCAGAAAAAAAAGTGTAAAGTTCTTGTACAATAGAAAAAAAAAGTTGTTTCTGTAGAAGAAGACGCTGCATCATTCACAACTAGGTTTAAAGAATGACATGCGCAGGGCACATAAAACGCCCTTGTATATTTTTCAAGTATTCTATTTTGTACACCTTTTCTTACTCCTTTCATATTAGCTCCGTTGTCATAGCCTTGTCCTCTAAGCCACTTTAACTCAAAACCTAACTTTTTCAAATGTGTCAGAATAAGTTCTGTCAAACCCTCTCCGGTTGAATCACTAGCTTCAAAAAAACCAATAAAGAATTCTTCAATTTCATATTTATTTTGAATGGAGTTTAAAGCGACAACTCTTGTTAATGAGAGCTGTTCAATATGACATACGTCTGGGGTACAATCGGCAATTATCGAAAAATATTTAGCGATTTTTGTTATTTCGACAATTTTGCTTAAAATTACATTTCCCATCAGATTTATCAATTCATCTTGTATATTATTGCTAAGATAAGTCACAGACCATTTATCAGACTCGCATTGAACTCTTCTGATATGTTCTTCCATAACTGGATCAAACTCAGAAAGCAATTCTACCAACTTTAGGAAGTTTCCGTTATTAGGCTGAAACAAATGTTCAGTTGTTCCACGAAAAGCTAAGCATTGTGAGGCCAATAGTCTAATTATTGACATAATTCTTTTTAGAACTCCTCTCCAATGCTGAATTTCCATATCCATAATTCGTTGATATTCAACGTCAATAGTTTTTTTCTGCTTTAATCGAATGTCCAATTCTTTCCATGCTCTAAAAGCATTTCTGTGATTTACAGACTTTTCGTGCTTTGTGAGGGCTCTTCCCCAGTCAGAATAACCTTTTTTGGGCCAGTCATTAATAGCAGATGAATTATCAAATAATATACAACAAAAGCAAAAAACGGCATCATTTGTAACAGAGTAAATCAACCAACTTCTCTCAACGACTTCTCTATTGCTCAACACTTTTAAATAATGCGAGGGCGAAAATCTACGCCTTCCTTTATTAATAGGAAACTCGAATTCTTTAATTTGATGTGGACCCCTCTCAACCAGTATTTGACGAGTTTCAGATGACATGCAGAAAGCATTCCATAATGCAGGATCAGAAGGAATTTCGCTTAATATCTGTTGGCTGCTACTGCTACCCGGCTCTTGATGATCTTCTGATGGTGTTATTTTTTGGCTCTCTTCAACAACTTCTTCTGGAAGTGATTGGGGCGACACTGAGTTTTTATTTGCCAAATCCAAAGCAGTCGCTGTTGATGTGGACGGCTCATCTAAACAGGACTTTTGTACTAAGAATTCCTTCATACCATAGCTTAGCTTTCTTCCTTATTCCTCTTTCTTTAAGCGTTTCTTTTTATATTGACTTCCAGACAATTTTTTCCTTTTCTGTTCCATACTGTAATAAAAATATTAAATAAAAATTCACAGTCCTTCGCAAAGATGCAACCGGGGGGGAGGGGGGGGGTCATTGAAAATGATTAAATATGATGATGCTTATCATGCTATTAAAATAGGTCAGATAAAAAAACGATAGAAATGAGTTGCAGAGCTAGTAAGATTTGTAGGTAACAGAATATAATAAATAGATAACGAATATCTGTCAAATTGACAGCTAGCAGCCGTTTCGACATATGCCTTTCTTTAACTTGTCATTGTATTGTCTCCTCTTCAAAGTATATGAATTTGTAAAAATAGAGCAATAAATAACGAACGCAAAAGTAGGTAAATGCAAATATTTCCTAAGCAACTCTCTCTCTATCACACACAGAACGCAAAAGTAGCCCAATATTACCTAAATAACTATCTATCACACAGAGGCTCACACTCTATCACACACAGAACACAAAAGTAGCCCAATATTACCTAAATAACTATCTATCACACATTCTGCACCTGAGATATACCCAGTCCATGCAAATGCTACTTTTTAATTCGAGTCCCTATTGTCATAACATAATCATTTTCAATGATAATAAGTAACTACAATTGCTGTAAAAAAACAATTCTCTTACCTGATCTACGTTTTAAACACAAAAACTGAATTAGTATAAATGCACAAATATTATACTGATACAGATATATTATATATCTGATTTACTGATTTAAATACAGCACAGCCACTTCTCATGACAAACTAACATTAAAATCAAATATTGTCAATAATTGTAAGCTCAAAGCAGAACTATCAACACGTAACACGTGCAATTGTCATTTGTGATAATTGCCGCCTCAGCTTTTAGAAGCGGCCGCGCGGTATATTACAAACAAAAATAATAGCTTCGCGCTGTCAGATCAAAAGTCTTTCGGCAAGCGCTCGCCAACGATGCACCTGCACCAGAAACCGAGGTCAAAGGGTACCGAAAAAGCTTAGGAGAGGCGTACAATAAATCATAAATCGTATACATCAATATCGGAATAATATAGACCAGGGGTGGGCAATTGCTTTCGTATCTACACTGCGCATGCGTATTGACGTGGCCGTCCTAGTGGAAAATACGAGACGAAAACGCGCACGGGAAGGTCGCGCACGGGAAGGAAATCTCGGTTCAAGGCGAATTTTTCTGACTGTCTTGGTGGGCCACAAAAAACTCTTAGCGGGCCGCTATTTGCCCACCCCTGAGACCAATATAGAAAAGCGTTGCGTAAAGATTTTTAATTATTGAATGGTTCAAATTGTATTTTGATTTCGCTGCTTATGCCGCCCCCTTACGGTGCCGCCTGATGCGGCCGCCTCTCTGCATCATAGCACGGCACGGCCCTGCTCATTCTCATCAGTCTTCTGTGGGGCATAACAAAGATGACTTTCAAGTCTTTAATTTTTTTTCAAAATTTTCTGTAAGAAATTTCATTAATGTAGTCATATCCTAGAAGAGCATCACTGATGTGTCTGCTGAGAAGCAATCTTGCGAAATGTGTTCATTCAGAGTTGTGGAGTATTCCCCAACAGAAATACCACCATGTGTCCAGGAGTAGATATCTGCAACTATACATAGATGGTGAAGGGAAGTATTTTGAAGGACAGTAATAAAAGTTTTGTTAAAATAAGTACAATGGTTTTGGTTCTGCAGATGCATGTCAAGAACTTTTGAATGTCCCTCGTATGCATCTAAAATAATCAGTAAAACCTAAAATTCAGACTGGATATAAAGAAGAATAATATAGATGTTCAAGTGTAAGGGTCCAGTTGAATAACAATTATAGATTAACCAGAGAAAATGCTCAATATTAAAACAGAGGCATTTTTACTAAAATATGAATTCATAAATGATATACGAGGGGGCATTCAAAAAGTTCTTGACATGCATATGCAGAACAAAAACCATTGCACTTTACCTCAACAAAACTTTTACTGTCCTTCAAAGTACTCCCCTCTAGCACCTATGAAAATTGCAGACATCATACCAATTCTGGAATGCTTGGTGGTACTCCTGTTGGAGAACACTCTGCAATTCTGAATGAACACATTTTACAAGGTCTTACACCCTTGAAAAAGGCTTCCCAGCAAGTTTTTAATTTTTGGAAACAACCAAAAATCGCATGGTGCAAGATCGGGAGAATATGCAGAATGGGGTAGCTGTTTGAATTTTTCCTGCTCCAGATAGGCTGTAACTTGCCAGCTTTGTTAGCACTGGCATTATGAAGAACCCTTGACATGCTTGTTGAAATGCTGCTCTTTCATCTCCTTAGTCATTTTGGGCAAAGCAATGTTGGTGTAGTACTGACCATTTACAGTCATTTTTAAAGGTCAGATGTCCACAGCTACCATTCCTTGGAAACTGAAAAAATTGTGAACATCCTCTTCCTTGAGTGAAAGTCTTGTTGGAGGATTTGGGGATGAGTTCATCTTCCACAACCCAAACATAGTAGTCAATCTTTCTGGGAGATGTATAGTAATAAAGCCACCTCTCATCACTGTGACAAACCAAGTGATTACCTCTGATGCCAGAATAGCAAACAAACTGGATGGCTCAAGTGGCAGCTAGAGGATCAAGTTTCTGGTGAATCTTGAAAAGAACATGATAAATGTTTTCATCGGCAAAATTTTTCCCACAAAAACATTTGATTTACAGACTTTTAAATGTCAATAGGTAATGCTGAGATTATCAATTATTGTTTAGAACATGAGACGGGCTTCAATGAAGCTAGAAGTGAGCAAAGCAAATTGGAGTAGATCACACATCAAAAATGACCATTAGCCATTACTTATTCCAAGTCAAGAGAGAGAATGCACAACTTTGAAGTAAAGACAGTCACTAAGATAGGATTTGGTTGCTGCAACACTATAATGGAGGACTAGATCCTAGCTTAGTGACCATGGCTAATCTTATGAGGCCCTAGATTTCAAGTCATCTGTGCAGATAGTCCTAACTACAGGTGTGCAGATTGATATCTGGCAAAGAGTTGCTAGTAGACTCAGCTGGGAGTAAATCTTCTTCCCTATCTTGGAACATGAAAAATTAGAGAAATGGAAAACAGTGAGCAATGATGAAGGTGGCTCCACTGATAACTAGAAGATAGATATGAAGGTGCCATAAATGTCACAGACAATTAGAAGGAATTGCAATTAGGTAATTAATATAAAGACAAGGTTAAAAATGCAATTTCAAGTGGGATGGCCCTTTAAAAAAAAAATCACAATTTGCAAGCATAATGTAGGGACAACTATTGATGGCAAACAGTAAAATATGTTTCATGATTATGACAATTCCTAGATGTTTTCCAGTTTTCTTTCTATCACAGTGTTATTACTCAGTGTCAGTATTGTATATATTATCTTTATGAAGGCTCATTTCAAAATTTTCATGCTGTTCAGTAATGGGTATTGTTACTAAATATTCAAGTTATTTTTTCCTTTTGCTGAAAACAATACAAAAATATTAGTTTTTAATATTATTTTTTTACTTTTAAATATTAATTCATTAAATTTTAATATTCATTAATTTTAATGACTTTAATTTCCATTACTGCCATTAGCTATGATAAAGCATCAAATGCTTAAAATTTTAATAATAAGTAAAGTTATGAAACTCACCTAGCTTTGTTTGTATCAAATGAGAGATCCCAAGCCCAAGTAATAAAATTGAGTGTAAGATATGTAACTACGGTTTCTGAGCACAATAGTTGGGTACAGAAAACATTTGTCAGTACACTTGAATCATGGTGTAGATATATAGCAAGTGGACGTCTCTGCGAAATACATAAAAATATATTTGACATTAGCAAGCTAAATATCCATTAATGCTGAAAACAACACATTTTTACAGAAAATTCATTATTTATACACTTATCATAGTAAAGTAAAAAAATATCTGCAAACATAAAATAGTTGAGATTTATAAAATATAAAATTAGAAAACATTAAGAACCATGAGGTTATACCAATGGAAATAGAGAGGGAGTGTACCCCCCCCCCCCATTTTTTTTTACCCAGCTATGCCTTTAATGTTTGTAAAAGCCAAAATGCACAAAAGTGATATACCACTGGTAGACAAACACGCCACTCTCACTATAAAGCTAGAGCAAGCCATGGCTAAATACCTAATGAATTTATATGTGGACAGCCCATGGGTATTAACATCTGCTCATCAGCTTCTGGATGAGATACATAGGACATTTACAATTAACCATTATTTGGTTTCTCTTGATGTGGTATCCCTTTATCCTAATATGCCGATAGCAGAAGTTATTCTTTTAATATGCAATAAATTGGAAGACTGGGAGGACCAATTGAAGCAATATAATGAAGGAATAATACGTATATTAATTATCTAACAAATAATACCTATTTCTGTATCCAGAACAGGATGTATAAACAAATTTATGGGGTTCCTGCTGTCGAGCATCCTAGCAGATATATCATTAAGGAATATCAAAGACAAGATAATACAAGGATATGAAGAAAAGACTATGTACTACAGACATTATGTCAATCATGTATTGATTTATGATCATATGCTATTTGATATTAATGTGTTAAAGATACAGATGAATAATGCTTACCCCAGCATACAGTTCACAATTGAATATGAGCAGCATAATAGTTTACCATTCCTAGACCTAAGGTTAACCAGATATGGGGAGCGGATAAACCTGTCTACCATAAAACTGTGGCACCAATGTTGCCTATTCCATATGAATCGAGTCACCAAGCCATATTGAAGAAGACAACATTACGAAATGTGTTCCTAAGAAACTTAAGATATGCGAACTGAAAAACATGCGATCCATGATGCAACTAAGTATGTGGGCTACCCCATAAAATTAGTTAACTTGAGCATGACGCCAAATTTAAGCATCAAACTACCACCCAATCTACACCAGCCCAAGTGGAAGGAAGGTGGAATACACCAATAGCATATCTGATATACCTTGGCTACAGGGAATTTTGAAAAATGCCCTAAAATATGTTAGATAATTAATATACGTATTATTCCTTCATTCATCTAAAACCATTGGTACAACCCCTAATGACAATGGATTTAGTAAAATGTGATCGAAACATGAGTAAAAGAGTAGGTGGGGTTTAGGAAATCCCTCTCAAAAATCCTATAACAGGAATTAGTAAACTATATATAAGTAAAATGAAAAGGACTGTGAGTATGAGATTTCAGAAAATATTTATAACATAAAAACAAAGAAATATGGTACAATGCCATCTAAAAAGGCATTCAATAAAGATTATAAACCAAATTTTTCAGATCCAAAAATATTGGTAGCACCCCATAATATATTCTGGCTGACAAAAGCCAAACAACCAATAGAAAAACGTAAGGTGTTGTAATGAGGTAAATCTCGTTCCCACACCCATGGAAGCTGCTACTCCATGAAAGCAAGCATATAGTGCAATCAAGTGACCGAGTTCTCGTGGATGTGAGCACTCCCTACAAAAGAAAAAAAAAAAGATCCATCTTCTCTAACAGCAACGTGCACCAATTTACTGGTGCACACCCTGGCAAGAGATATAAGGTACTGGACTTCCTGTGAGCAAGCCTTATGTTAGGTGAAACATGTAGATATTTTTGAGTTTAAACTTTTTATTGTAACTTTAACTTATGTTTTGTAATAAACCAGTATTTTAGTGTAAAAAAGTACTTTAAGTGGGGAATGCTGAGTCTGTGCTATAACTGATGTCACCTGTTGATGGTGATACTAATGAGCATAAGAGATTGCCAGGTTGCATGCCTGTAGCCATACATCTGTGGGAAGATCTTCGCAGCAGCTGTACAACAGAGTGGACCACTGGCCAGTGTACTGAATGCACCCTGTTGCCTCTTTCCCCAATACTAGCAGTGAAAAAAAGGCACCCAGCAGGAAGTAGTAAAGCCAATTCTGTTTATGGTGTGAAATATTTGCACATTACAACATTGGGTACAGCAGTTCTAACTACGGTGCAATAGTGAACACTAATAATATTAAGAATAAACACTGAAATTACACAATGAGGAAACAGTAATGAGCTAATTATACATTAAAAATTATGAAAAATCTTTATAATCCTTTAAAAACTGCAAAATCATAACTGAATTAAAGCATACTTTAAGTCATCTATGATGAGTTAATATCAATAGAAAACACTGTTGCAAAATATGCAATTCTGATTAGGCCAGAAAAGTACAACTTTAATTTTTTAAAATATGTACTTCAAATTAGAGTTGCCAGGTGGATAGGATTTTCCTGAAATCAGAAGTTCTGTGGCATATTCTAGGCAATCATGTCCAGGATGCCATTTGGCCTGAAAGGGGAGTGAAAAAAAACTTATGAAGTCATGCTAAATTAGGATGGGTGGGAGAGGCCTATTTATTTTATATATTCATCATTGCAAATATATTGATCATAATCCTATTGTTCATTATTGCAAATATCTTGATCATAATACTATTGTTTATTATTGCAAATATCTTGATCATAATCCCATTCACATCATTCTTGATCAGTTAAATTCTGATACATACTAGTCTGCAATTGGAGAGTCCAGGCAACTAAGATGCAATAAAAATGTCAATATAGATACAACTGGCTGGTCACTGTGATCTAAGAACTCTCAAAACACTGAATGGAATTTAGTGCAATATATTTGAATCATGCTAAAACTTAAGAGTAAAAGAGTACACACTATTCACCCACTTGTTCAGAAAAATTAATATACTTAACCTCACAATACCAAGCTGTTGTTTTTCCAAAGGGAAGAGATGTTCTTTATGCTCAATATTGATATTTGTGTGCACCAGAATCTTTGTGACTTATATGTATTTCAGCAGATGGGCCACTGTGATGTACTGGTCACATTAAATTTAATCATAGATGAAACATTAATTTACTACAGAAACAGCTATTTACAATATTCCATCTTCTTCTGAGAACATGTGTTATTGTCACAAGTCTAATCTAGCATGTCCACATGAGAAAAAGACATGGTCATCCAGCCACCAAATTTATAACTGAGACTTCTCATCTTTCCCAAGAGTGAACTTCGCACCTTTGCTCATGAGCTCAACTCATCTGCCAATAAACAAAACTAATATACACTTTACTTTCCATGCTGCTATTATAATTCCACTGCCTTAGCAATAACAATTGTTTTTGCACTATATTGCTCTATGGGATTTATAGCATATTTACATAAAGATATTTCACAAAGTAATGCATAATCTAAAAATACCCCACAATTATAAAAGCTAGAGAAGAAGTGTAATCATATGATGAAAAGAAAATTTAATTCCTTCTGTATAATTTTTTTTTATCCAGATCAATGCACTTTTTGTTTTAGTGCAAATGTGTCATTTCTATGCAGGGTTTAACATGTCTGAATTTTTTTTGCCAGTTATTCACTGATTAATATTTTTGTAACTATTTTTAATCATGTTGAAAACTACAAATATATATATATAGATATAATTTTTATCCTGATCAGCTCAGAAAACAATGAAGTTAAACAATAATCATTTGTACCTGTATAGCATTGTACTCATTGCTTATAATAGTTTATGCCTTTCCTCCATTGTACTGTACATAGATTATCGATTGGATTCGATTTCCACAAATTTTAGCTACGGTTTCATCTAGTAGATTTACCATAATATTTTCTAAACTTATGAGATATTGGTTTTTTTTTATACCAGAAGTTGCATCATTTGGTAAAAATATGTATACAATGGTTCCTAGATTAACCCTTCCAAGATATCTGACAAACACAGATATTGACAGAATCTGAAATGAGAGGCCCAAGACATAAGAGTATGGCTGTAAATATCTACTTGCTATAAAAAGGGCAAAATACCTCTTTTGCTGGTTTCTGGCAAGATGATTGTAATGCTTCTGCTAATGTTCCCTGGAAGAATGGTGGATGGCATCCACCATATCTGAAACAAAATTCAACAGTATATGTATAAAAAAATGTAACAAAAAAACTTAAACAAGCAGTATATAAATTGAGTTGGTTTTGCATTAGCAATACTTACCTAATACCTTTTGCCCATACACACTGAGGCATGGACTTCATAAGGTATTGCAGGCTGTCCTATGGTAAAGCTACCCATGTGTTCCACAATGTATCCTGTAATGATTCACATTGCCAGGTGGAAGGTCAGAGCGTGGAATAGCCTTTTCCAGAAGGTCCCAAACATGCTCAATGGGTTGAGATCCAATTCATATTATGCTCCTGAAACCAGTTTGCGACCTGCTGGGCCATGTGACATGGCACATTATCTTGTTGACAGAGCTGGAGTTGTCTGGATACACTGTCATCACGAAGGAGTGTACTTGGTCAGCAATGATAGAAAGGTAGGCAGTCCCATTGAGCAGTTGATTCACTGTGATCAGTGGACACAGGGCACCCCACAAAAACAGTCCCCAAACCAAAAACACCAGCACCTCCAGTCTACTGAACACCAACAGTGCATCCTGTTGCCATGGCCTCATGCTGCTTTCTCCAAATGCAATCATGCCCATCATCTTGGAATTGGAAATGGGATTCATTTGACCAGGTGCTGACATATTTCTATGTCAGTGGTCTGGTATTGTTGCTGACATGCCATGCAAGGCACAGTTTCTTGTCTCACAGTGAGCACCCATGGCAGCCATTGACTATCATAGTCCATAGAAGCTAACATCAGGCACATTGTCATGTGGATATTGGTGTTGTTACTTCTGTACTACAAGATGGAACACACATTACTTACCACACCAGTCAACCCATATATGACCTTTGGCTGGTTGTTCAATCGCTGTTGAGACAGTCACGGTAGACTTGTGATGCCACAGAATGGGAGCAGTTCATTATGGTAGCTATTGTTGAAATACTGGCATCTGAAAGTTGTGCCCCCTCACAATCATACCATGCTCATAGTCAGAACAATCACAACACTGGTCCATTCTTACTCAAGCAACATGAAAACATTGCCAAGTGTAAACTCTACAACTGCATCAGCCACTCCAGACCTTGAGTCATCTCCAGTCAATTCCTACATGATGGGGTGTTTTAATGCAAAGCTAGCTCAGTGTATCTCTATAAGAGAATCATTACTTCAAATGGGTGGTTTCATCTTAAGTCCTGGTTTGACAATGACTTCCAAGTAATTTAACCCTTCCAAGATCCCTGACGAATATAGACATTGACAGAATCTGAAAGAGAGGCCCAAGATGCCTATGTTCATTTTAAAAAACAGGAATTGCAGTTCAAAAATTTTCTTAGATATATCTTATAAAAATACAAAATTCAAGCATGAAAAATATTTTCTTTTTTCATTTCATGCATATTTTATTTAGTTATCTGATTGCGATTTCTTAGAAGTGCTATACAGTATTGCGCATTTGTTAACATTACTCTATGCTGAAGCAACCACCTGATCTAAGCTCATAAGTTTGATTTGAGCTATTATCAACAAATTTTTCCTTGAAGTTTCGAAAAATCCCCCTGAAAATTAACAAAAAACTATTTTTCAAATATGGAAGATTTTGGAGGTAATTCTAAAGTATGTACCTGTTGTTTTCCCCCATTTTATACTCTTTTCTGCCTTTTAAACCTATTTCACTGTTCCTAGAATTATTTTCATCATTTATCCCAGCATCCTATGCAAGGTTCCCACTCTTCAAATTGAAACTAAGCCAGAGCTCATTATTGTGAAACTGCCAGGATTGTCATGGGAGACAGGAGAGCCAGGTGCCCTGCCTTAGTTAATTGTTGGCACATGACAGTCAAGTGGTTACCACATGGACTGCTTATAGTAAGCACTGTTATCATACAGTAGATAATTTTACTATGAATTTAGTTAGTATTTATACTTTTATATTTATTTTATTTCCATAAATTATCGATCTTTCCCAATCTTTCAGTCGATCAATTATTATCTTTTTTTGCACTTAACTATATCAATCGGATGGTCGGTTTACAACTTGTTACTGTGGATATTTGATTTAACATATCAGGTTATATGTTAATATTTCTTTTATTACTTCTTTGTTTTACAATAAAATTTTTTTTTTGTCTTGTATTGTTTCCTGTAAATGAATGTCTTGGATACCAAAGCAAAAAGGACTTCCTTTGCCATGTAAATCAGTCCTCCTGTGAGAACAATTTCAGCAAGGGTCCACCCCCTCCTCCACTACACTGAGGCATCCCCCCCGACCAGAATCTTATTTTAATTATAGTTTATATTCAATGGTTTTAAAAGATCCCCCCACTCAATAAACTGGCGTGCCACTCTGACAATATAGACATTTACCCATTGTGCACAAACCTTTCTTCTGCACTTAGCCAAGATTGCCAAACTTCAACACTGAAAAAAAGAAATATATTTAGGAAAAAATTTCTTTTGATTAATATATAATTTAACTATTTTTATTTATCAGTTTTTCAAAATTAAGTCTTAATCATTATAGTGATATACTGCAAAAATAGATCAGACTATGCAATTAAGTTTGTTTTTTTTTTTGAAAAACCTGATGAACAAAAATAGTCAAATTATATATTAATTATAGATTAAAAGTAAATTATTTCCCAAATAAATATTTACCTTAAACATGATTTTTATTTCTTTTAATGATTATTTTCAGTGTCATATTTTAAAACATGGGCCAGAACTATACAAGATGAGTTGGATTGCTCACATTAATGGAATTTTCTGCCCTTTTACGAGGAAAAAAAACATTTTCTAGACTCCAGTTTTTATTAAACATTATGAATTTTTTCTTTGGGTGCTGAATCTTGGCAGAAAGTGCAGAAAGGTTTGTGCACCAAAGGTTAAAAACAAATCTATATCATCAGAATGGCACAACCAATATATTGAGAGAGAGAGAGATGGGGGAGGGTTGAAATATTAAAATCATTGAATACAAACTTAAAAACTTATTTAAAAATAATAAAATTTGGGGGGTGGGGGCTCACCAAAAATGCCCTCTCATGGTAAGACTGATCAGATTGATTTCCATGCTAAGGAAATTCCTTTTTTTGCTTTCATATCCAAAATCTTCATTTTCAGAAAAAAGTACAATATTAAAGTTTTTTTTACTGGAAAACAAAGAAATAAAAGAAAAATTAACGTATAACCTAATGTGATGTTAAATAAAATATCCACAAGTTATAAGCTGGCCATCCGATGTAGCATAACTTCAAAAAATCGACAATAATCGATTGACTTTGGTTGTTTTACCTCTGAACGGCACTTTTTTGCACACCACGGGCTAAATGGCCATGTCATAAGGACCCCGAAGGCTCAGAGAAGGTTGGGACTGGAACAGCTGTTGGGAGACAGATGGTAGCCTCCCATCAAGGCCATCCAGCGTGTTAACGTGCAGAGGGTATGGCTCTCCTGCACCCGGGGCCATGATTTAACATCCCATCCAACGGACGGTGGCCTTTCAATCCCATCGGTGTCCCCTACTGACCATGGACAGGGCGGGGATTTTTGCAGAGATAAATCTCAACACCGACCCAGCTGAGACTCGAACCTGGGAACTGCAGATTACGAGCCTGGCGCACTACCGACTGAGCCACTCCGTCCCTGTTGATTGACTGAAAGATCGATAATTTACAGAAATAAAGTGAATCTGCAGATGTGAAAACTAAGGTTTAATTTAAAAAAAAAAGGAAATAAAATACTAAATTTACAAAGGTTTGTTGAGAGGAAGTATTTGGACTTAAATCACCCATGTAAACAACCAAATGCAGCTGGATCTCCCCCACAGTTGCATGCACGTGTGAGCAAATAATTAGAACACCTGCTACTTTCTCTCATGTCTTGTAATGCCGTGTGCTGCAGCCAGTCTTGGAGGTCTGATTATGAAACCTTTTTTTAGTTACAGTTTTGATTTGAAGAGCAGGAAAAACTCATAGAATACTGGGATAAATTATACAAATAATTCTAGGAATAGTGAAATAAGTTTAATGCTGAGAAGACTGTAAAACAGGAGATTGGGATGGGGGTAAAAACAGAGGTATGTATTTTGTAAATGTTTCTTCCATTCTTAAAAATAGCAGTTTTTTGTTAAATTTCAGGAGACTTTTGAAAGTTTAAGGAAAAATTTGATGATAATAGTTCAAACGAAACTTTTGAGCTTAAATCAGGGGGTTGCGCTTTACTATAAAGTAATGTTAACAAACAAATCGCAATACCATTGAGTGTTTTTAAGAAATGACAATCAGATGGCTTTAACGAACTATTTATATTGTAGTTTCATAAAATATGCATCGGATTAAAGAAATATTTTTCATGCTTAGATTATATATTTTTAAAAGATATATACATATAAATTTCCAAACTGCAATTACTATTTTTAAAAATGTGAATTATTTTGTCGTACAAAAAAATGAATATAAACATCTTTGGCTTCTCATTTGATTCTGTCAATGTCTATGTTTGTCAGGGACCCTGGAAGAGTTAATAGCAAGCAGATGCAAGAACACTTATGAAAATGATATCTAAAAGATACATTCATTAGTTAAATGCAGACTTTCTCTAAAACATCAGACTAATTTTATTAATTTTATATATATAGGACCATATAAGCATTACTCAATGAAAAAATTAAATTTTGTACTTGTGCAGGTCTACTAAACTAATATATATTGCTTTTGCTTATCTAAACTGCAGTAGGTTTTAATCATGAGAAAACAGTTGAGTTAAAATTTTCAGGAGCATCTTACCTGTTAGAAAATTCTGTTACAAAATTTCTGACAGCACTTGATTCATCTTCAACACAATCTGGCACTGGATATAAATTTTTTTACCATTAAAATATTTAACCTCAATAATTTTATCTTCAATAAATTTAATATTTATATATTTTTTTCTCAACTTTATTTACATAAAATACTTAAAGAATGCTTTTGTTTAAAGTAAATTTTTGGATTTGTTCATCTTTATAGATATTTAAATTGTTCTTCAGCTCCAGCACTTTCAATACTGCTTCCCTGGTAAAAATCAGTACTAATTTATGGCACCTTTTCATGGAATCAGACATAAGTGCAACCTAAGTGTGAGGACCACCTGTAATTGCAAACCATACTGAACATTGCCAAAATGCTCATTTATTAGACAATGCTCATATTTGATTTCCAAATGCAAATTTAATTTCTGTAAACAAGTTTATTTTATTACAAGATGGCTCATAATAATAAAAACAAAAGAACTAAAAAATTAAACTTCATCACTATCCAAGTTGTTTTATTAGTTCCAGTAGATCAAAATAGCATTTTGATCAGTGAATATAGGATAGTAGGGATGTTAGTCACTTCTTGTTGAAATATATGAAGTAAGTCCTTTCCTGTGCATGGATCACACAATGATATTTAAACCACCACAACTTGACATGTTTCAACTATTAACATCATCTTCAGAAGTTGAGTAAACAGTTCTACTTTGGAGATTGCATGTGTGCGAGTTGTATATTTTGTACTGTAGTTTGGTACCAGCTTCTCAGCAGGTGAACATTTTTGCTTGAATGATTAGGCTGAAAGCAAAAGTCTTATCAGAAATACCTATACTTTAGAAGGGATTCTTTCTCCTTAAGTTTTCAAGTGCATTCCATTTTTCTTATCATCACAACTAACTTTTCATGAACAGATAGGTAAAAATGCTAGATTTTAAAGTTATCTTCCTATTGCTTTTGGCTTTGACATTTGTCGATTGGTCGGTTTGCAGTTTGTGGATTTGACAAAATGTTGTTTAACCATATCTTTTGAACACGATGGAGAAACAATCATTTATATGCCAAATGAAAGCTTTTGATGCAGGGACTATTGTAGGCTACAAAAAAATTGATCCTCCATGCTTTCTTCCATCCCCTTTAGGGGGGAAATGGAAATTATTGTTCCCTCGTATGTCCTGAATGTAAGTGCAAAAACAAGCTATATGTCAAATGAAAGCTTGTGACAAGGGGAGTGTCACAGGCTATAAAAAAAGACCCCCCTCCATGCTTTCTTCCCCTCTAAACAAGGGGAAATGCAGAACATTTATTCCACTATATCTCAAGAATGCAAATGCTGAAAGTAACAAGCTATACGTCAATTGAAAGCTTCTGACCCCAGGAATGCGTAAGCTATGAAAACTTCACTCCCCATGCTTTCTTCCCCCTAAAAAAGAGGGACAATATGAAAATGATTGTTCCTCTATATCTCCTGAACATGAGTGCAGAAAGTAACAAGTTATGTGTCAAATGAAAGCTTGTGATGTGGAGGGGTGTTGTGTAGGCTATTAAAAATTGACTACCCATGCTTTCTCCTTCAGAATGTTGTTTCGCAATTACTGTTGACTAAAAAATGGGAAATCTGAAAATCATTTTACTATATCATTGGAACACAAGGGCCTACAGTTATGAGTTAGGTGTCAAATGAAAGCTCATATAATGACTGTCGTAAACTATTTTGAATCCCCCCCCTTATTCCCCCTGATAAAATGTGTGGGGTGGATTTTTTTTCTTTGAGTCACATCTCAAATTAAAGCTTGTGATGTCTTTAATGTCATGGGCTATCTCAAATCTAAATCCAAAAGGGCAGTAAATGTGCTCAATGTTTATGAGTCATATATCAAAGTTTCTGAAAGTAGGTGTTTTTAGTGATAACAAAAAAAAAATATAAATTAAAAAATTTAAAAAGTACCTATCTTTCTATAGGGCCCTAAAAAGTAGAAAATAAATCTAAAGCATATTGATGGTGTAATCGATATGCTTTAGGTACTTAATCGTATTTGCTTTGAAGGAAGATTGGGCGTTGATTTACCTACTTGACAAGATTGCTGGTGCCCTTTCTTCCTTTGAAGCGAATACAAACTCAGTGACTGATTGTACCATCGATACACTGTAGGTTTATTTTCTACTTTTTATGGCCCTATAGGAAGAAAAATATTTTTAAAATTTTTTAACTTATATTTTTAGCGATTTGTTCTATTCAAACTGTTATAATCTACATATATATATAATTCATGAATATACATACATAGAAATTATGCTAAAAAATTAATGATTAAATTTCTTATCAATAGGCATTACCAAAATTAGATATATCTCGTCAAAACAGTGAAAACTGGGAAAATGAATTTTGATAATGGCTATGGCATGGATGGCAAACCTTTTCGAGCTCACATGCCAAAATTACAAAATTAAAATAACGCTTTCTAGCTCACATAACTTTCCAAAATACTTCATTATTTCTGCCAGCTAAGGTAACATATCCATTTACCATACAATACAAATTAAATGATGCAAAATAGTACGTTAAACCCTTATGTAAGCCAAGTTTTGTATAAGTCAGAAATTGACCCCCCCCCCCCCCATCAATCACCTACTACAATCAAATTTTAGATTTTAGTTGTTTCTTAATAATGAATTCTTAATCAGAATGCTGTTTTGCAATTACTGTTGACTTTAATGGTGCATATCCTTTCATGTGTTTTATTATAGGCTCAGCATCCTTTACTATCATATTCATTGTTGATACTGAGATACTGAGTTCACACGCTATGGCCAATAAGCTTTGTCCACCTTCATATTTCTTTATCATCTTCATTTTCATCTCTAAATTAACTTTAGTATATTTAAAAATGAGTTGAGCACTCTTATTTCTTTTTCTGTTTCCAGTCATGATTACAGCACTAAAAATTCCTAACAATAAAAATTAAAAAAAAATTAGAATTACATGGGTTTGCATTCAGTGGAGACTACAACAAGAGAATGAGAGCAAGCATCACATGATAGCTGTGTAGGTTGCAAAAGATCTTTACCATGTTGCCACAGCATGTTATAGAGTAATGTAAAATTATTTTAACTCAAAAATTAAACATTGGGCTTATGGGAAAAGTTGCATAAGTCTGAGTTTACCTAAGTCAGGGAGTGCCTGTAATATTGCAATGTGTATTCAGTTTTTTGATGAGATTTTTATAATGTATGGGTGCACAACTGAAGTACTAATTAGAGCAACATTGTTACCATCTTGCCACCAATGACTCATTCATAAATGTGTATTGAATTACTAAGGGCCACTGTTTCCAAGTCTCTACATTAGACATACATATGAAAAATAAGTTAAATGTGTATGCCAAATTAACTTTTAAAATCAAAAAGGTCTTTCAACACTATAAAAATATTTTCGGAACTGTTCCTCAAATAACAAAATACAGTTGCAGCATTTCTTCAGTTTAAGAAAATATCAGTTTTTCTGTATAAATTTATACAGAAAAATTGTCCTTTATGTACTTCTGTTCCTTGTTTTGCAGAACAGTTTGAAACACTTTTATTTCAATAACATTCCCTTTCGTCATAATTATACAATGAGAACTATGTAATAAATATGATTAATAACTTGGGCATTTCACAACATTAGGGGGGAAAATCTACTGTATATACTAAATAATCACCACTTTGTAAGTCGATTTAATTTTAGAGGAAAAATTGTCTTGAGCCGGGTGGGATACAAACCCATGATCTCCTGATAACAATTTTTCCTCTAAAATTAAATCGATTTACAAAGTGGTGATTATTTAGTATATACCAAGAGTCGAGTTTATTCAATATTTAATAAATCTACTGTAGATACACCAAGGCATATTTTTAAATAAAAATGTCATTTTCATTCAGGAAAAAAAATAAAATTTTAGAGTTTTAAAGAACTATAGTGCTTATAAAATACTTACTAAGTGGCTGTATCTTTTTAGATGATGACCCAGCTTGGAAAATGTCATCATCAACTCCAAAGCATTCAGCTGCATCTTCAAATTCATTCTCACTACTATCACTAGATGTTAAATCTACTACAAGCTATGTTAAAAGAAAACAAATAAAAGTTAACATGATCACGAATCAGAACAGCTAAATATCAATTACTACCTAAAAAATAATTGAATAAATGAAATCTAAACAGTCTAGGCAAGGGTTCCCAAAGTTGATTTTTTGAATGGCTATTTTTGTGACTAAGATGTAGCTGGGAGGTCACAAAAGAAACAGTTACTATTTTTCATAAAGGAAACATTCTATATGAAGTGTTTTTAATCACATTTTTATCAGTAATAAATAGTACCACAATAGATTTTTTTATTTTAAAAATTAATTTATGGTATTCTTTTTCTCTAAAATTATACTTTGAATGAAAACTGAGGTTAAAACTTGACAGTGCAACCAACACACAAAACTAAGATGATACTAACAACTATCATCTGTAACAAGAAGTTAACTTACAAGTTTTTTTACTCAAGTATCTAGGGGGGAAAAAGGATTACCAATGTTCTACTGAACTAATTTCTAAGTAAAAAAAAATAGTACGAGGTTTTACAGTTAACCCCACTTTGGAAACCCTTGGTCTATTCAAGTATTATATGAATTTTTTTAACACATGGAGAGCATATTTCATTGCAACACTCTGATAATTGAGATGTTTTTATCACATATTTGGTGAAATGAAACCATTTTTTTCACCTTATGGTGAAAGCTTTCAGCTCTTGATACGAGCAATTTCATTATATTATAAAGTATTGGATGGTACATATTTAACCATTTTAAATGAAAACTCTTCAATTACAGTTAAAAGAGCACATTGTTCCAAATGTATTTATATGAGGTTAAATAGAGATATTCAACTGCATTTCCAAGTGGTATATGTTTTTAATTTTGGATCATTTTGCAGCCAGAAGTTAAAACAAAAAGAATTCAGGACAGAGGTAAAAAAGATGGGTTAGAGATTAAAAAAATCATACTTTCCAAGCATTAGCTTATTTCTAGCACTTCTTTCACAAAATTAAATGCTCTTGTTTTGTTTTTGTACTTTTCACATATTTCCATGGCCTGAATGCAGCCTGTTAATTGAGTAGTCTTGCTCTAAAATATCATCATGCGATGTTAAAAATCTAAGTAAATTTTTTTCTGCAGCTACTTGGAAATTAACTTTACCAGTTAAAGAAAAAAACTACCATCATAAGGAAATGGTAAAGAATTTCTGAAATTAATTAAAAGTTTTGTGTTTGATAGTGAAAATTTGGCCCATTTGGTTGATTACCAGTCAATGATCACTTCATTTGATGCTTACTTATTACATTAAAATTACACAATATTCATATGTATATTTTTAATATGCACACAACTAAGAAAACTTCAAATGTAGTTGTGTAACTACAGTGGCACAGAGTGCAGTCATGAGAGATTCCCAGTACTAAAGGGCCTTTCACTAAACTTTTGTAAATAATAAGTAATAATATATATAAAAAAAAATCATTTTGTTGTAAATTTAAATGGATGGGAACAGAGTGTGAGTGTAAATAAATATATTTTTTCAATAAAAATTACAGTACAATACAAATTATTACAAAAATATGGATGAAATAACTTATAAACAAACTAATTACTATCGTACATAAGATAATAACCTTTTTTTACAGAACAGTCAAGACAAGCCTGTCTGTTCAACTAAATTACCACCTCTTCACTTTGATTGCTAAGTCTCTTGAATGTCCCTACTTCAGGCATAAACAATCCTTTTATGTCACTAGACTTCACACTAATAAAACTAAACCACCTGCGCACTCGCCACATAAAAAGTATCTTTTCTCTTTTTTTTTACCATCATGCAATGACTAAATCTATTTTATGCCTCCTTTCTGATCTGCACTACTTTTTTTAACATTATAATTCTATCATTCTCTTTTTCAGGTCGGTTCTATTCAAATTCGTTTGTTGTATAATTCTCATGCACAAGTATATGCACAAGTATATGCAAGTGTTCATGTCATGTTTTTCATGAAGTAACTGCAGCATGTTCATCTGTTGCAACAATATGTAATTTGATGTTGAATAAAAGCAGGTTTTCCCCATTTATCTGTTTTCCCTTCCTCTTCTGTTTTTGGAATACAATTTCTATAGAAAAAAAGATACTAGAATAACTGACAAAATATTGACTGCTTTCCTAAAGCAAATATTGCAAAGAAATTTTTCTCAGATAATTTTGGTATTAAAATGTCTTTTTCTTATTATTTGGAAGATTTTTGCTTTTACTTTTGATGGGTTCATTTGACCACTGTAGTTATTCTTCCACATTTAAGTGTATTGTTCAAAAATATTATCGCTCACGTTTATGTATTTAGCCCACAGCAAGTAGTTAAAAACATCACTTTTCATGTCCTCTTTTAAAACAATATATATATATAGTTTTTCTGCTGAGGTCTTGCCATCCTCACAGAGCTTCTACTATGGCATATAAATTGACAGGCTCCTGTCAGACCTCTGTGGCAAGCAGCTGTTTGAACGGGTATTTATTTTTTTTTTACTTTAAAAAACTTTTTAATGACAGACATGACTAGATGGAAAATAAAGAAGCTTTAATCAAGAAAGCTAACTGAAGAGACAATGAAATTAATTCACAATCTGAAAGTGTCTGAGCATATTTTTTTTTTTCTTTTTGTTAAAACCTAGCTAATCAGGTCACAAAGACTCCAGAAGCTCAGACAAATTAATTCAAGATACTATCAATTAGAAAGGACTCATTAGTCCATTCTTTTTAAAACTTAAAAGTTCGGTATGATACAAAATTTGACAAAATAGTATTTTTGCATGAAATAGCCATACCAGCAAAACATTTGCAGTACCATTTCCAATCTTTTTACCTATCTTCCTATTGCTTGTCATTTGATGGTTTCTCAATTTGTGGATTTGTCAAAACGGCTGTTCCACCATAGCTTTCAATTGCGACAATGATTTATGTGTCAAATGAAAGCTCATGAAACAAGGAGTGTCATTGGTTATAAAAAAAAATCTACCCCCATGCTTCCACCCCCACTAAAAAGGGGAAATATAAAACTATTGTTCTGCTCCATTTTTG
Source organism: Ryuthela nishihirai (assembly GCA_038380435.1). NCBI lineage: Eukaryota > Metazoa > Arthropoda > Arachnida > Araneae > Heptathelidae > Ryuthela > Ryuthela nishihirai. The sequence goes on along the minus strand of JAWZYU010000019.1, from coordinate 61,786,491 downwards.
GAATGCAAGGGCTAAAAGTAACAGGCTATGCATCATATGAAAGCTTGTGACATGGGGAGTGTCAAGTTTAAAAATTTCCCCCATGCTTTCACTCAAAAAAAAAAAGGGGGGGTAGGGAATATAAGAAAAATTATTCTATATATTTCAAAAGCAAGGGCTAAACATAAACAAGTTGTATGTCAGATGAAAACTTGTGATGTAGAAAATGTGGGCAATATAAATTTATCCTCCTTGCTTTCTTCCCCCCTAAAGAAGAGGAAATTCGAAAGTTGTTCTTTTACTATATCTTCTGAACACTGATGCTGCAATCAGTAATTGAATTCGTATTCACCTCAGAGGAAGATAGTGTCCAGCAATCTTGAGTGTAAATCAATACCCTATCTTCTTTTGAAGTTAATATGAATTCAGTGACCGACTGCACCATCAATGTTTTAGGTTTAATTTTCTACTTTTTAGGTGCATACAGGAAGATAAATATAAAAATTTAAAAACTACCTATTTATTGCTTTTAGCAAAGTTTCTTTGCTAAAAGCAAAATTTTTTTGCTAAAAGCTAAATCCTAAAATATATTCAAAACTATTTTATTTGAACTTTTCTGTGCAATTAAGCCACTAATGATAACTTTTTCTATAGCATGTGCCAAATATTAAGTCTGCTTTGAGGTGATATTTGTTAAAGATTTGATAACGGTATTTGCACACATAATTCCTTCACTAAAATCGTTATCTGTTTTTACAACTATTTCTATTTTTAGGCTTTTTTAGCATATAGATTTAACGAATTTTAGTATCTACAAAATGTACAGTTAGCCATAAAAACCAGATATCTCCATTGATGAAAAACTTTTTATCAAAGAAATTTTTCCTGGTTTCATGTAATTTCTCCTCAAAATGTGCTAGTAAAATATACTATTATTACATGCCATTTAGTTCCATCCATCTAGTATAAGTAGGATGTCCAGATTTCGACTGATAAAAATAGGCCATTTCAGTAAATGTCCCGATTTTTGAAAGTTGAACCCAGGGCAATTTAGTTATGGTTCTGATTTCAGTTTACTGAAATTGGGGCATTGCTTCTCAGAAGTGTACTCCACTAAATTTAACTAAGCAGATGAACAATGGAGCAACTGGTACGATATGCATGACAGAATTTGCAGTAGGTGGAAGGAGCAACAATTCACTCGCTCGAAAAGTGAGTGTGTGTAGATTGCATAATTATTCGATATAGATTGATTATAGGCCTATTCTCAGAGGTGTGACTAATTGTTGTTGGGAGTGTGTTGGATAAGTGTGACTTTCCTCATTGCTAATTTGAAACATCATGTGTGATGCTTGTGGCAATGTTCGTAACTTGGCAAGAACACTCAACTACATCGCTAATGTGTACAGTGCAAACCATGTTATGCCATATACAAAAAAAAATCCACATAAATTGAAAAAAAAGGCATAAATACAGAGACAAAGTTATTCCAAAAACGCATTAATTAAATCAATGTAAATCAAGAGCTGTCTGTATATTGTCACAAAAAAACTGAAGACCCAAAAATTATTTTCAGGACAGTGTTCTAATAACTGGGACAAATCTAAGAAAATCTGGATATATGGACACCCTAAGTATAAGAGCATTCAAATGAACAGCACCCTGTACTTGGGTAATAGACTGCCATTTTGTGTCCTGGCACAAGGAAACTAGTATACAGAGAATAATAACCCATCAACACCATAATAAGTGGCAACTATTGTCTTGAACATGACAAACATGTGGATTCCAGACAAACTCCACAAGTTGAACAACGTGTAGTATGCTGATGGTTTAATATAACTATTAGGATCTGTTGTCCAGTTTCTGGACCATGCCCACATCATCAACTCACAACATTGCAAAACTATGGACATTTGAAGGCATACAATAAGTTTTAAGTTTACAGGACTTTTGAGCAAAACAGTTTCGTTTCACAATGTTTGCTCCCATACTCCCCAAGTATCACTAACACTGTTGGAATGTTCTCCCTATAGTTCTGGCATCTTCCGTATTTGATTTTCACATTTCTGGGTTCTAAAAATGTCATGAGTAGAAGTTGAATGAAAAGGTGAGGACACAATACATCAGAAAGTCTGATAATGCACACAAAAGAGTACATTTTCAGACTTCCTCATGCAACAGATATGTTTTCCCTATGAGAGGGAGGGAACCAGGTTATCACTTTCATGTTGGGAAGTTTCAATTGGCATGGTGAATTTAAATAGATTAATAAATCATTTACGCTTTATTTCAAACTTGTCCATTTTTCACCTGAATTACCCTTACACAACAACCACAGCCTTTACAGCAATATCTTTTTTTTTATTTGAATGCTCTGTATTCTGAGACAAAATTAAACAATAAAAAAAAACATTAAGAAACTTTTTAATTATGAAGTCAGTTGTTTAATATTTAATATTGCTTCTCACTAGTAATATCAGCAAAATCTGATTCAGTTTAATATCTGGAGTCATTTCTTTGATAAAATGCATGCTTTTGCATTACCTAGATTTTAATAACTGTTTTTTATGTGGTAAATACACAAAGTTTGTTCCCCAGTTTTCAAGTTCAAAATAACAACATTGTCTCTCTAAAATTGAACAAAATTTATACAAATAATGGGTCTTACACTTCAACAATTTTCATTGTTTTAACTCTAATTTGCAACCTAATAAAGTAGGGAAACTGAAGTTTATATTTAATATTAATTTTTATTGCATAATCTGCAAACGTATTATCTTAATCTAATTTTACTTTATGGACTAACATCTTGGGATAGAACTCACACAATTACTATAAAAGAATTAGTACATGCATAAAATCCCATTATGAGGTGAATGCCAAAAATTAAGAAAATATTCTCAAGAATATGCTAAGAGAAAAATCTTACAGTGTCGAAAGCAATATGTATATCAAGAAATAAAACATGTTAGACAAAATTGAACTTAATCAAAGTATCTCTAAAGAATAGTTGCTCTTCACATAACTTGCAATTGGCAAATAGAGTTAAAAACAAAACACTATTAAACATTACTTTCAGTTGTCAAGTAAATTATTCAATGACTTACTAAATAAAATTAAAACCATATATAATGAATAGTAATTTCTTAAACTAGCAAAATTATGGTTATAAATATTTGAAAATAATATAATGGTGTCTCTGCTTCTTGCCCAAAATTAAATGAATTAATTTTCTGGTGTTATTACACCAGAAACCTGGTTAATATTGATTGTACTATGGTATTGATTGTGCTATTGACCAAAGAAATCTTAATGTTCATTTCTTCATTTTTTTTTGCAAATCATGTGTTTTAAATTAAAGTATTGTACAGGAAACTATACTTTAAGCACAAAATCCTACCAACAAACCAGCCATATTCTAGTGGTTATTACTTATGCAAAGTTTAGTTTTCTTTTTAAAATCTATCTTCAAAAACCCGTCAAAAGGAATAATTAAATTTACTCTGTAAACACTTTAGGTGCTTTACTAGTTACATGATATTAAGGAAAAAAGAATCAGCTCATTCACAACTAATGAACTTATTGATAGTAATTTATCAGTGCAGTGAAATTCAAAGCTAATTTAATCATACCTGTGTTGCTATGGTTGATGCATTCTTCTTGGGACACCCTCTAGAGTTGTACAATGAGGATTGGGTTGGTTTACTTCTGAGTGGCAATTTTTGCACACAATGGGTTAAATGGGCAGGTCACAAGGACCCTGAAGACTCAGAGAAAGTTGGGGGAGGAAACCCACTGGAACAGCTGTGAGGAGACAGATGGTAGCCTCCAGTCAAGGCCATTCAGCGTGTTCTTTAATGTGCACAGGGTATGGCTCTCCTGCACATGGGGCCACGGCTTAACATCCTATCCAACAGACGGTGGCCTTTCCAAGCCCATTGGTGTCCCCTACTGACTGTGGGTAGGGTGGTGAATTTTGCGGAGATAAATCTCAACACTGACCCAGCTGGGACTCGAACCTGGGAACTACAGATTACGAGCCTGGCACGCTACCGATTGAGCCACCCCCACCCTGGTTGGGAGAGGGAACCCACTGGAACAGCTGCTGGGAGACAGATGGTAGCTTTCTGTCAAGGCCACTTAATGTGTTCTTTAACATGCACAGGTTATGGCTCTCCCACATGAGGCCAAGGCTTAATGCCCCCATATGACAGACAGCAGTCTTCCCAAGACCATCAGTATCTTCTACACTGACTGAGCTACCCCTGCTCTCGTACAATGAAGAAAAAGTCTGAAGTATTCCTTGTTGTACAACTCAAGAGGCCATCCTAAGAAGAACGAATCAACCATGCCAATACAAGTATGATTAACTTCACCATGCTGATAAACAACTGTGAACAAGTCCATTATTTGCCAATGAGCTGATTGTCCCCTACCTTGATTCCATGTAACTAGTATAACACTTGGTGTTTGAAGATTTGTTATCTCTGAGAAGCTCTTTTTTTGCATAGAACAGGCTAAATGTCCACAACACTATGTGAACAGGCCTAATGTCACAAGGACCCCTAGGGTTCAGAGAAGGTTAGGGGGGGGGGACTCACTGGACAGCTGTTAGGAGATAGATGGTAGACTCCAGCCCAAGGCCATCCAGTGTACTCTTTAATTCCACAGGGTATGGCTTAACATCCCATTTCATAGAGGATCGTCTTTCTAAGCCCATGGTGTTCCCTACTGACCGAGGGCAGGGAGTTTTGTGGAGATAAATCTCAACACTGGCCCAGTTGGGACTTGAATCCAGGAGCTGCAGATTATGAGCCTGGCATGCTATGGACTGAGCCACCCCTTCCATGTGTTTATACCTTTGATTATTACTCAAATGAAACATTTTTAGGTTTCATTTACTCTTTTTGTTCATGTATTTGTTGGAAATTAATAATCTTTATTCTTATATATTGAAGAGGAAAAAGTGAAGTGTAAAATGCAATTTTTTTTTTGCAAAGTATGAATAAAAATTATTTTTTCAATAACATAATTTGTTGTATTAATAATATTAATCAAATCAATGCAACAAATTTATTTGTATTGATTTGATTACTCCATAGTTGCTCAAGGAATGAAATGTAATAGGTAGAATGTATGCTTAATTACATTTGTATCTAATTTGTTAATTTGTTCCAATATAGATAATTACTCTACCATCATAAATTGATACCATATGGAAATGGTGATCAGATTGCTTTAACAAGTTATTTAGATCCTAGTTTAATAAAATATGCAATGAATAAAAAAAGTATTTTTCAAGCCTAAATTATTAATTTTTTTTATAAGATATTATAAGAAAATTTTCAAACAGCAATTTCTCCTTTTAAAAATTCAAAGTTTATTGTACTAAAAATGAACAAACACATCCTTGGTCTCTCATTTTGAATTCTGTCAATGTGTATAAATGACCTTTACACGGAAAAGGCTAATAGTTATGAGAAGTATATCCATAAGCTTTAAAGGGGGGGGGGGGGGAACCTAGAATGCAGTGTGTAGATGTGTCAAACAGGATCTTATTAGCATGCAATGACCAAATGCAGCAGCTTTTGATGAGGGGAGATGTATTTTGAGAACTAAATTATAGTCTGGTTGGACCTTTCATAGTCATAGTTTAAGGATTATGTATTAACTAGTAATTTTAATCATCTGTGGTTACTGCTGAATGCTTGTTTTCAAAGAGCAAAAGCTTTCTGTTTTTCCAATTTTAGCAACTTCTAATGGTGGATATTTAAACTAATGGAAAATCAAACAATTGTGAATAATAATATTTTATTAGTACCTATCTAACTCAAACAGAATTTTCCATTTATCACCTATAAATAAAAAAAAGTTTTCCAAACTCTTGAGGGTGGGTCTGTAAATGGGTCTGTAAATGGTAGCTAGGTAGTCACTGGAAGGAGAGATATGCACCAAACCCCTGTGATGATGCATAGAACCAGCCAGGCCTAGCACCTAATGTCCGACCCCGCCTTCTCGTGGTGCGGACCATTAGTAACTTTCAAAAGAGATACTCTCTTGTGGAAGTGAACGGAAGGGGAGGGCTGCCAGATTAGTGTGGCCTATTGATCTGGACAACTATGGCTACTTTTCTTTTTTTTCTACCCTGCTGAGGAGTGGTCAACCACACAGGGTCCTGGTGCTGACCATATAAACCTACTGGACTGGACAGATATATGGCTCTGAGCTTGATTATGGATCCTGATTTTGCTGCACTGGTGGGCTTCTGTGGAGGGAAAATCTTCCGCTGTGTTTTCTGTTTGTTTGTGGGTTGACAGCCCCAAGTGAATAGATTCACAGGATATGTTTATCAGCTGGTGGATAATCCTGAGCAGAAGTCATTGCAGGCACCTGAACTCTTTGCTTTTATTGGCATCGTCAAATTCTACATTGGAGGAAGTCTTCCAGTGTAGATGGCTTCAGCCTTTAGTAGTGGGGGAACGGGTCTTTGCCCCATGTCTGCGATTAGGGGGCTGTTTGATATTGTCGGCATTCCCTCTCTCAATAAACATAGTTTCTTTAAACATCCCACTAACCATTTTCTCTCCATAGGTAGTTGGAATGTGAGGACTCTGCACAGAGCTTTTTCTCTTGATGTCCTCACACAAGAATTCCACCGTTATAATTTAGATATTCTCGGCTTGCAAGAGACCAGATGGACAGATAAAGGTCAGATTCTTAAAAATAATCTTAAATTTCTCTTTTCAGGGAGGGACGACAATAAGCATCACCAAGGCGTGGGTCTGCTTCTCAGCAGACACGCTAGCGATGCTCTTCTAGGATATGAGTGCATTAATGAAAGGTTTCTTACAGCAAAATTTCAGACAAGCGTTAAAGACTTGAATGTTATCTGCTGTTATGCCCCCACTGAGGATGCCGATGAGGATGAGAAGGATAGGTTTTATGAACAACTTCAGGATATTTTGAATTCTGTCAAGAAAGGAGATATTACCCTTGTTCTTGGTGACTTCAATGCCAAAGTTGGTACTGACTCTGACCTTTGGGGAGGAGTAATAGGCCCTTTTGGTAATGGTAGCTGCAATGGCAATGGGCAACGTCTCCTACAGGTAAGTAAACTCAATGGATTCAGAATAACTAACACTTATTACAAACACCGCGACATACATAAGTACACATGGGTTTCACCTGATGGGCTGCATAAGAATATGATTGATTACATATTAATTAACAGCAAATGGGCTAGTTCTGTTAGGAATACCAGGGCATATAGGGGAGCTGAAATTGGATCTGACCATTACCTTGTTAAAAGTGTGTTGGAACTTAAACTTAAAAAGTGTTGTGCTAGGGTTAAAAAATTTACTTTTAATACTGAAGCTCTGAAAGACCCAGTTATAGCCAAAGCTTACCATGATAGGTTACTTAGTCATTATGACAGTCATGCTTTGCTTACTACTGAAGTTGAGGAAGAATGGGATCATTTTAAACAGGCTTTTTTTGGACACTAACAGTACTCTTTTAGGAAAAAAGGAGCAGAAGAGGCAAAATTATCTGAGTGATAAAGCACTTGAGTATATTTCGGAAAGAAAGAACTGCAGGAATGCCCTTAATCAATACCCTACTAGTCCTAATAGAAAGCATTACAGAGACCTTAATAAACTTGTAAAGGATCAGGTAGCTGCTGATAAGAATCTTTGGTTTGATGGTTTGGCTGACAAAGCCGAGGAAGCAGTTAGACAGCACAACAGCAGAGAGCTGTACCAGATAGTTAATGTTTTGTGTGGTAGAAAACGGACAGGCATACAAGGATTGAAGGATAAACAAGGTAAGGTTATAGAAGGGGAGGATTCTGTCATGGCTAGGTGGGCTGGGCATTTCAGTGATGTTCTAAACAATGTAGTTAGTTCTACTCCCATTGTTTGCAATGATGATAGATGCATTGGTGGCTTTAATGTTGGCCCTATAACACAATCTGAAGTTATTTTGGCTGTTTCTAAACTTAAACTTCATAAATCCCCAGGGGTAGATGAAATTACTACGGAAATGCTTAGAGCTGGGAATGTTTTGGTTACCACTTGGATGACTGAAATTCTGAATATTTTTATGATAAAGGCATGGTTCCTAAGGATTTTACCAGAGCTATTGTTATCCCTATTTTCAAAAAAGGTGATTGCAGTTCTTGTGATAACTATAGGGGTATAAGCCTACTCTCTGTTCCAGGTAAAGTTCTTTCCATGATTGTGCTTAATAGAATTAAGAATCTGGTTGACAGTCAATTGCGTGATGAGCAATGTGGTTTCAGAAGAGGTAGGGGATATGTGGATCAGATATTTTCACTTAGGCAGATTCTTGAGAAATGTTTAGAGTTTCAGAAACCTTTGGTTGCTAGCTTTGTTGATTTCAAAAAGACTTTCGACTCTGTTGATCGTCATAATTTGTGGTTGATTGTGAGATCATATGGTATACCAGACAAGTTAGTTAACATTATGAAAGCTCTCTATAATAACACTGAGGCGTGTGTGAGAGTTGGTAAGGCTTGTAGCAATTGGTTTAGCATTACTTCTGGTGTTCGACAAGGGTGCATTTTGTCTCCTTTTCTCTTTAGCTTGGTTATTGATTATGTTATGCGAAATTCACTTCAAGGGGAAGATTTTGGCCTTAAATGGGCTGGAGATACGAAAATTTCTGATTTAGATTATGCTGATGATTTAGCCCTTTTGGCAAATGATGTTGATGAGATGAACTCTTTCATTCGAGCTGTTGATGAGACTGGTAGTAGAATAGGTTTGGTTATAAACAGAGAGAAAACTAAAGTGATGAAAATTGGTCAGGCAGGCTGTGATTCAGTTAATCTGAATGGTTGCAGTCTTGAGCAGGTGTCACAGTTTAATTATCTTGGGAGCTATGTAACAGATAATGGTGATGTGCAGCATGAGATTAACAGACGAATAGGGATTGCTGCCGGGACTTTTAAAAACCTATGGAGAGTGTGGAGAAATAGGCGTATACACTTAAAGACTAAAATTAGACTGTATAATAGTTTGGTTCTTTCTAGGGTTAGTTATGGTAGAGAAACTTGGACGCTTTGTAAACAAGATAACAGGAAACTAGATGCTTTTGATTCCAGATGCTTACGCAGTATCTTGGGCATTAGGTGGTTTAACTTTGTAACTAATGATGAGATTAGGCAAAGGAGTTTGCAACCTCCTTTAAGCAGCATATTGTGCAGAGAGAGACTGTTGGTTTGGCCATGTTGCCTGTATGAATAATTATAGATTGGTGAATAGGGTTATGAACAGTGTGCCTAAAGGCCTCAGAAAGAAGGGGAGACCTAGGATGCGGTGGGCAGACAATGTCAAACAGGACCTTGTTAGAATTGGTGTGCAGTGGCCAGATGCAGTAGATGTAGCTCAGGATAGACTTGCTTGGAAAACTAAATTGCACGGTCTGGTTGGACCTCCGTAGCCCATGGCTGCTTGAGGATGATGATGATGAGGGTGGGAGAGGGGTATCATTGCTGTCACCAATGCAAATTCTTTGCTCACCACATCGCACCACCTATATATGAAATTCTTATCATACATTGTTTAAAACATTCAAGTCTTGTCTTTTCGTCAATTTCTGTGCCCCTTTAATGGTGGAAATTCCAACTATGAAGATTCAGAAAATGCAAATTGCACATCTTATAAGTACCTATCCAATCCAAAACAAATTTTCCATTTATCTTTTAAAATTAGAAAAAAAAGCTGAATGTCTACAACTAGACAATTTCAATTTGGGGAGTCATTTTGCCTGATCTAAAAATATTAATAACATAGCATTTTCACTAATTTTCTAGAATTTTTACAAGTTTGTTTAATAAAATCCAGTGCAAAATTCTATATAATATTATACACACAATAGTAAAAGTATGAAATTCATAAGTTGAACAGAGAAAAAAAAAAGTATCCATAATTTTGACTAAAGCACATATAAAGGTCAAATAAATTATTTGTTCTAAAACACAAACAAAAATAGCCAATATTTTAATACCTGTTTTTCTGGCTTGGAAGAATTCTCTTCTTGTCTCAGAATTAGCTCGTGAACAGGAAAGTTGATACCAATAGCTGCAAGTGTCATCTATTAAAAGTTTATTTAGAAAAAAAATTAAGCTTGTAATCTTCAGTATTATTTTGCTTATATATTTATAAAGCTGTAAATATATAATTACACTGGAAATACATGAAATGTAATGAATGATACATGAACAAGTAGGAATACCAAATTGTGCAATCAAACAATTATCTTTTGGGTATCATTTTGAAATATTCTGAGATGTTAATAACAGTTCATTACATATTTCTCTATGACATTAACTGGCAGGTTCTAGCCAGATATCTGTGGCAAGTGACTGCTTGAGGGGTAATTTTTTTTTTATTAAAGAAAGAAAATGGTTGATTAATTTATCACATGTAATAAACATCTACTTATCTAAGGGTAGAAAGAATAATTTTTAGGAACGTGCTATGTTCAAGCCATCCCATGGTCGAGTGGTTAGCGTGCTTGGCTACTGATCTAAGGGACCTGGGTTTGAGCCCTGGATAAGGTATGGACGTTTGTGTTGTTTTTCTGCTGAGGTCCTGCCATCTTCACAGACCTTTTCATCATCATCCTCAAGCAGCCATAGGCTATGGAGGTCCAACCAGACTGTGCAATTTATTTCTCCAAGGCTTCAAATAATTAATTAAGCAAGTCTGTCCTGAGCTACATTTGCTGCATCTGGCCACTGCACACCAATTCTAATAAGGTCCTGTTTGACATTGTCAGCCCACCGCATCCTAGGTCTCCCCCTCTTTCTGAAGCCTTGACACACTGTTCATAACCCTATTCGCCAATCTATAACTATCCATACGGGCAACATGGCCAAACCAATGGAATCTCTCTCTGCACAATATGCTGCTTAAAGGAGGTTGCCGATTCCTTTGCCTAACCTCATCATTAGTTACAAAGTTAAACCACCAAATGCCCAAGATACTGCGTAAGCATCTAGAATCAAATGGATCTAGTTTCCTGTTATCATGTTTACAAACTGTCCAAGTTTCACTGCCATAACTAACACTAGAAAGAACCAAACTATTATACAGTCTAATTTTAGTCTTTAGGTGTATACGCCTATTTCTCCACACTCTCCATAAATTCTTAAAAGTCCCAGCAGCAATCCCTATCCGTCTGTTAATCTCATGCTGCACATCACCAGTATCTGTTACATAGCTCCCAAAATAATTAAACTGTGACACCTGCTCAAGACTGCAACCATTCAGATTAACTGAATCACAGCCTGCCTGACCAATTTTCATCACTTTAGTTTTCTCTCTGTTTATAACCAAACCTACTCTACTACCAGTCTCATCAACAGCTCGAATGAAAGAGTTCATCTCATCAACATCATTTGCCAAAAGGGCTAAATCATCAGCATAATCTAAACCAGAAATTTTAGTATCTCCAGACCATTTAAGGCCAAAATCTTTCCCTAGAAGTGAATTTGGAATAATCAATAACCAAACTAAAGAGAAAAGGAGACAAAATCACCCTTGTTGAACACCAGAAGTAATGCTAAACCAATTGCTACAAGCCTTACCAAATCTCACATACGACTCAGTGTTATTATACAGAGCTTTGATTATGTTAACTAACTTGTCTGGTATACCATATGATCTCACAATCAACCCCAAATTACGACAATCAACAGAGTCGAAAGCCTTTTTGAAATCAACAAAGCTAGCAACCAAAGGTTTCTGAAACTCTAAACATTTCTCAAGAATCTGCCTAAGTGAAAATATCTGATCCACACATCCCCTACCACTTCTGAATCCACATTGCTCATCACGCAATTGCTTGTCAACCAGATTTTTAATTATATTTCCCTGGAACAGAGAGTAGGCTGATACCCCTATAATTATCACAAGAACTGCGATAACTTTTTTTTGTAAATAGGGATAATAATAAACGTGTAAAGGATTAGTTAGCTGCTGTGCTGATAAGAATCTTTGGTTTAATGGCTTGGCTGCCAAAGCCGAGGAAGCAGTTAGACAGCACAACAACAGAGAGCTGTACCAGATAGTTAATCTTTTATGTGGTAGAAACCGGACAGGTATACATGGATTGAAAGATAAACAAGGTAAGATTATAGAAGGTGAGGATTGTGTCATGGCTATGTGGGCTGAGCATTTCAGTGATGTTTTAAAGAGTGTGGTTAGTTCTACTCCCATTGTTTGCAATGATGATAGATGCATTGGTGGCTTTAATGTTGGCCCTATAACACAATCTGAAGTTATTTTGGCTATTTCTAAACTTAAACTTCATAAATCCCCAGGGGTAGATGAAATTACTACTGAAATGCTTAGAGCTGGAAATGTTTCGGTTACCACTTGGATGACTGAAATTTTGAATATCTTTTATGATAAAGGCATGGTTCCTAAGGATTTTACCAGAGCTATTATTTATTATTTATTATTACAGACCTTCTACTATGGCATATAAACTGACTGGCTCCTGTCAGACTTCAGTGGAAAGCAGCTGCTTGAGGAGGTATTTTTTTTATTGCTATGTTCAATAGAATGAAGCAGAATTGCAGCTGAATGTCTTACAGCTGCACTAATTAAAGGCATCTGTATTTCCATCTGTGGCACATCTTTTTTCCCACCATCTCACTCTAAAAAATATTATTTAACCCTTATAGCACCAGGCCTAAAAAAAATTAATTGTTGATTAAAAAAGCTATAAAACCAAATGTCCTCAACTTGACTCAATAACAGTGAGAGAAAAGTTTTAATTCTTTATCACCAGTATCATATAGATAAAACTTGAAATTTTACCCTTAAAATGATCAAAAAACTGTATGACCTGCAGCTAAGCAAATCCAAGAGTTTCATTTCAATTATAATGCCAACAAGACCATCCTCATCCCAAAGTTTCAAAGTAATGGTTTTTTTAAGTAACACAATTTGCAATTAGTTATCTAGAGTGAGACAAAGGTTCAAGTTATATACATCCACTTAGATGCAATCTGTGGTCTTCAACTTTGCAAAAGAATTTAGACATGATCTTCGCATGGTGTTTGCATAGTGGTCAGCTGAGTTCCAATAAACTCCCTCTGCCCTACAGGGCATTAGTGTAAAGTTCTACAATAAACCACAGATTAAGAAACAGTAATATAGTTACACATTTAATGCAATCAAAAGAGATAAAATATGAACAATTCGTCCCTTTTATTACCATTTCCTTTTGGAAAAAGAAAATACTGTAAAATCTGAGAGCATTTTCTTTAAAAAAAAGGGGGGGGGGGAGGCAGCAGATCTTAAAAACACAACTAATAAGCAACTGTAGTAATAAGTGTTTACACTTAGCTACTATTAGGTCTATTTAGTAACTTCGAAAGCAAACAGCTACTTCAATTTCATAATAGTAATGGCTGCCACACATTCTTTTGACAACATTTAGCTAATTTTTTCAATCTTCAGAAATTATAAATTAGGTTATTTATTGGTATCGTATGCAGATAATACTCTATGTAAACAATAAAATCAAGTAGAACCTGATTTCTGCCCTGTAGGAAGTTGCTAAAAATTTTATTTTTTTTATAACTTTGTTTCGACCCAATATAAAAAAATTAAAAATATCCAATTGCTATTCTCGAAATGTAACACATACATACTCATTCTACTTAAAATGCACTTCAAAAACATTTATTTTTCACAACTAAAGTAAAAAAATTATTTGTTTTAAACTTCAAAAGAAGCATTAACTGTACAAAAAAAAAAGTTGACATTTACCTCATTATATTGAATTTATCCTTAAAATTTGCTCATTATATGGAAAATAGCACATACAATATAGAACTGGTATGACTCCTTCTAAAGACTTTTTTTTAAGATGCATAATATCAGCACTCGTTATAATGAACTTTTATTTTATTAGCTTAAATATTTATTTCTCCCCACCTAATGCTCATTTACATATCATAATTACTGGTAAACTATTTCATTGCAACTCAAATATTTAATACTTACATTTTCATCTCTTGCAGATTCTGGCCACCCAATCCATCGCTGAAATCTAACAGGAATGTTTGTAACATCATAAAGGCCTTGTTTGATCTACATAACAGAGTAAAAATGCTACATTGTAGCGATCACTTGATGACACACTTATCTTTGTTCCTAATATAGAAAGAGCATAAGTGAGATATGAGATTTGATCTATAGTTTACACTAGTGGAGTGACGTTATTTAACTATACTTCACAACATAATTAAATAATGGATTGGAAAATTAGTTAAAAGAAACTATTAAATTAAAAGCTGTATTGTATATTTCAACAGACAATGGTTTACATAAGCAAATCAGACAATCCTATAAAAGGACATATATGCATGACATAGATTCCCAAATTAGAAAATGGCACTATGTATTAATTCTTGAAGATCCAAAATTTTAACATCTCAAAGACATTCTGTGTTTTTGAAAGATAGCGAGTTGATAGAATTGTTCATAGTGTAATGACTATGGAATAAGTTTCAAAACTCTGCAACTGTTGTTTAAAGACATTGCTAAAGTGGTTTGAGATATGCAACCTTTCAATAAGTCTATTATATGGGCTTATTTACTTGACAAACCAGAACCTCACTAGGTAGACAGCTTACCCTTCTGGGGTCCCATCTGAAAAACTGGTTTACATCCAGAATAAGAGGCTTAATTTTGTAAAACCTGATGAATCAAAATAGTTAAATTATATATTAATTGAAAGTAAATTTCTTCCCAAATATAACATTTACTTGGAATATATATATATATTTTAATGACTGTGTTCAGTGTGGTATATTTTTAAACACGGGTCAGTGTTATGCAAGGTGACTTGGATTGCTCACATTAATGGAATTTTCTGTCCTTTATGAAATGGAGAAATACTTTCTTGGCTGCTTTTTTGTTAAACATTGATTTTTTTTTCCTTCGGTTGTTGAATTTTGTGGATCTTGGCTAACTGCCAAAAGATGTGTACCAAGGGTAAAAAACTATATCGTCAGAGAGGCACAGCCAATATATATTGAGAGGGGGAAAGGGGGGGGGGGGTAAAATATTTTTAAAGCCATTGAATATAAACTTAAAAAATTATAATCAAAAAAATTCTTCTGGTGGTGGTGGGGGGGATGTCCACAGTGTAGCGGAGGAGGGGACCAAAACTGCCCTCTCACAGGACGACAAATTTCCCTGCCAAGGAAGTCCTTTTAGCTTCCATATTCAAGACCTTATTTATTTTCAGAAAGCAATGCAAGATCAGTTTTTTACTAGAAAACAAAGAAATAAGAAAAAATAATGTATAACCCAATGCAATGTTTAAATATAATATCCACAGCAACAAATCATAAGCCAGCCATTCGATGTAACATAACTCTGAAAAATCAATAATAATCAATCAACTGAAAGATTAATAATTTAAAGAAATAAAGTAAATCTAAAGAAATGAAAATTAAGGGTTAATTATAAAAAATAAAATACTAACTGTAAGAAGGAAGTTTATACAATTTGTTGGGAGGAAGTATTTTGATCCACCAGCATCCACGTAAATGGTAGCTAGGTAGTCACTGGAAGGAGAGCTATGCACCAATCCCCTGTGATGATGCATAAAACCGGCCAGGCCAAGTGCCTAATGTCGGACCCTGCCTTCTCATAGTGAAGGCCGTTATTACCTTTAAAAGAGATACTCTCTTGTGGAAGTGAATGGAAGGAGAGGGCTGCCAGATTAGTGTGGCCTATTGATCTGGATTCCTATGGCTACTTTTCCTTCTTTCTACCCTGATGAGGAGTGGTCAACCACACAGAGTTCTGGTGCAGACCATACAAACTTACAGGACTGGATTAAGACTCTTATCTCGATTATGGATCCTGAATTTGCTGCACTGGTGAGCTTCTATGAAGGAAAAATCTGCTGTGTTTTCTGTTTGTGGGTTGACAGCCCCAAGTGAATAGATTCACAGGATATGTTTTATCAGCTGGTGGATAAACCTGAGCAGAGGTAATTGCAGGCATCTGAACTATTGATCCACTGGCATCGTCAAATTCTACATTGGAGGAAGTCTTCCAGTGTAGATGGCTTCAGCCTTTAGTCATGGGGGAATGGGTCTTTGCCCCATGCCTGCGATTAGGAGCTGTTTGACATTGTCGGCATTCTCTCTCTCAATAAACATAGTCTCTTTAAACATCCCACCAACCATTTTCTCTCCATAGGTAGCTGGAATGTGAGGACTCTGCACAGATTATCCTCTTGATGTCCTCACACAAGAATTCCACCATTATAGCCTTGATATTCTCAGCTTGCAAGAGACTAGATGACAGATAAAGGTTAGATTCTTAAAAATAACTTTAAATTTCTCTTTACAGGGAGGGAGGGTGGAAAGCATCACCAAGGCGTGGGTCTGCTGCTCAGCAGACATGCTAGTGATGCTCTTCTAGGATATGAGTGCATTAATGAAAGGTTTCTTACAGCAAAATTTCAGACCAGCTTCAAAGACTTGAAGGTTATATGCTGTTATGCCCCCACTGATGATGCCGATGAGGATGAGAAGGATATGTATTAAGGACAACATCAGGATATTTTCAATTCTGTCAAGAAAGGAGATATTACCCTTGTTCTAGGTGACTATAATGCCAAAGTTGGTACTGACTGACTTTTGGGGAGGGGTGATAGGCCCTTTTGGTATTGGTAGCTGCAATGGGCAACGTCTTCTACAGGTAAGTAAACTCAATGGTTTCAGAATAAATAACACTTATTACAAACACCGTGACATACATAAGACACATGGGTTTCACCTGATGGGATGCATAAGAATATGATTGATTATATATTAATTTACTGCAAATGGACCAGTTCTGTTAGGAATACCAGGTCATATAGGGGAGCTGAAACTGGATCTGACCATTACCTAGTTAAAAGTGTCTTGCAACTTAAACTTAAAAATTGTTGTGCTAGGGTTAAAAAATTTACTTTTAATACTGAAGCTCTGAAAGACCCAGTTATAGCCAAAGCTTACCATGATAGGTTACTTAGTCATTATGACAGTCATGGTATGCTTACTACTGAAATTGAGAAAGAATGGGATCATTTTAAAAAGGCTTTTTTTGGACACTAACAGTACTCTTTTAGGAAAAAAGGAGCAGAAGAGGCAGAATTATCTGCGTGATAAGGCACTTGAGCATATTTCGGAAAGAAAGAACTGCAGGAATGTCCTTAATCAATACCCTACTAGTCCAAATAGAAAGCATTACAGATAACTTAATAAACGTGTAAAAGATCAGTTAGCTGCTGCTAAGAATTTTTGGCTTGATGGTTTGGCTGACAAAGCTGAGGAAGCAGTTAGACAGCACAACAGCAGAGAGCTGTACCAGATAGTTAATGTTTCGTGTGGTAGAAAACAGACAGGTAAACAGGGATTGAAGTATAAACAAGGTAAGGTTATAGAAGGTGAGGAGTAAGGTTATAGAAGGTGAGGATTCTGTCATGGCTAGGTGGGCTGAGCATTTCAGTGATGTTCTTAACGATGTGGTTAGTTCTACTCCTATTGTAATGATGATAGATGCATTATTGGCTTTAATGTAGGCCCTATAACAGTCTGAAGTTATTTTGGCTGTTTCTAAACTTAAACTTCATTGATCCCCCAGGGGTAGATGAAATTACTACAGAAATGCTTAGAGCTGGGAATGTTTCGGTTACCACATGGATGACTGAAATTTTGAATATCTTTTATAATAAAGGCATGGTTCCTAAGGATTTTACCAGAGCTATTATCCCTATTTTTCAAAAGGTGATTGCAGTTCTTTTGATAATTAAAGAGATATCAGCCTACTTTCTGTTGCAGGTAAAGTTCTTTGCATTATTGTACTTAATAGAATTAAGAATCTGATTCACGGGCAATTGCATGATGAACAATGTGGATTCAGAAGTGGTAGGGGATGCGTAGGTTAGATATTTTCACGCTGGCAAATTCTTGAGAAATGTTTAGAGTTTCAGAAACCTTTGGTTACTAGCTTTGTTGATTTCAAAAAGGCTTTTAATTCTGTTGATCACCACAATTTGTGGTTGATTGTGAGATCGTATGGCATACCAGAAAAGTTAGTTAACATAATGAAAGCTCTCTATAATAACACTGAGTTGTGTGTGAGAGTTGGTAAGGCTTGTAACAATTGGTTTAGCATTGCTTCTAGTGTTTAATAAAGGAGCATTTTGTCTTCTTTTCTCTTTAGTTACTGATTATGTTATATGAACTTCACTGCAAGGGAAAGATTTTGGTTTTAAATGTTCTGGAGATGCAAAAATTTCTGATTTAATTTATGCTGATGATTTAGCCCTTTTGGAAAATGATGATGAGATTATCTTCATTTGAGCTGTTGATGAGACTGGAAGTAGAGTAGGTTTGATGATAAACTGAGAAAACTAAAATGAAGAAATTTGGTCAGGCAGGCTGTGTTTCAGTTAACATAAAAAGTTCCACCCTGAGCAGGTGTCAGTTTAATTATTTTGGGAGCTATGTAACAGATACTGGTGACATGCAGCACGAGATTAACAGGCGAAAAGGGATTGCCTCTGGGAGTTTTAGGAATTTATGGTAAGTGTGGAGAAATAGGCATATACATCTAAAACTAAAATTAGGCTGTATAATAGTTTGGTTCTTTCTAGGGTTAGTTATGGTAGTCAAACTTGGACGCTTTGTAAACAGGAAACTTGATGCTTTTGATTCTAGATGCATATGCAATATCTTGGGCATTAGGTGGTTCAACTTTGTAACTAATGATGAGGTTAGGCAAAGGAGTCTGCAACCTCCGAGCTGTATATTGTACGGAGAGAGACTTTGTTTGGCCATGTTGCCCATATGGATAATTACAGATTGGCGAATAGGGTTATGAACAGTGTGCCTAAAGGCCTCAGTAAGAGGGGCAGACCTATGATGTGGTGGGCAGACAATGTCACACAGGACCTTGTTAGAACTGGTATGCAGTGGCCAGATGTAGCAGATGTAGCTCAGGACAGATATGCTTCGAGAACTAAATTGCATGGTCTGGTTGGACCTCTGTAGCCCATGACTGCTTGAGGATGAATTAATTTCTGAGTGTTTTTTTATGAATTCATGTTCATTGTTAAAAAAAAAACAATTCTTTAGCAGCAGTGGCTCATCATTAGGGTCCACAAGAGCCAGGCTATAACCATTTCTGTTATACACTAAAATATTAATTTAACCCCCAAATTAGAATGAATAAAAATCTAATTCACACGAATATCTGCTTTCTGAAGTATTTTACCTATTTTATTTCCATTTAATATATTTCAGTGAAATAATATAATCAGAACTGCTGTGTCACCTTCAGGTATTTCAGTAAGCCAATTCAGAATTGGCCCAGAACCCTCATCTGTGAAATACGATGAAGAAAGTTTTCATTTTCATCACTTCCAACAGCTTGTGAATTAAGGCATTGTTTAGGCCAAGATTGAAGCAGCCTTTAGCTAATCAGCAGCCTAGAATACATAGATTCCTCTTATCACTTCAGCAGTACGATAATGTGACTAGTGGAAATAGCATTCATGACACTATAGACAATATAAATAAAAGATGCTAGTTTTGTGACTTATAAATGTGATATCCATTTTCATCAATTTCAAAGTCAAGTTTACATTTTTTCAGTTATGTGAATTTAAAATCTTCTTATACTTTGTGTGTCAATGCTTGGTTTGGTTAGCATTATTCTGTATGTTCTATAGAGTGTAAAAACTATACAATATTTAAATTATGAATATTTTCACAAGTAAATCAACTCTGTCTCATAAGAGTTTGTGTTGGGCTGTTTTACTTCTGAACGACACTTTTTTTGCACATCATGGACTAAATGGCCAGGTCACAATGACCCTGAAGACTCAGAGAAAGTTGGGGAAGAAGACCCACTGGAAGAGCTGTTTGGAGACAGATGGTAGCCTCCTGTCAAGCCATCCAGCATATTCTTTAACATGCACAGGGTAAGCCCAATAGAGCTTCTAAGGTTAGCACTGTCCTTTATGTAGAAAAGTACCTTCTTCCCTCAAAAGAAAAAAAAATCTTTGCCAAGATCTCTACCACTGTGCCTGGAGCTCAATTGAGAAACAATGCCCCCTCCCCCCAGTCACTGTAACTTGAATGAGAAAATGTTTCAAGCAAGCAGTTTCTACCAGCAAATTACCAAATCTTAGATGATTAATTTCAAAACTCATGCAAGACCTTCCAAACCTTACTAATGAAGAAAAATGACTAGTCCCTAATTATCTGATCATCCATAGAATGGTTGATGAAGGAGGGTTGGGTTAGTTTACCTCTGAGCAGCACTTTTTTGCACACAATGGACTGGTCACAAAGACCCTAGGGCTCAGAGAATGTTGGGGAAGGGGACCCACTGGAACAACTATTGGGAGACAGAAGGTAGTTTCCTGTCAAGGCCATCCAGTGTGTTCTTTAACATGCACAGGGTATGGCTCTCCTGCACATGGGGCCATGGCTTAACGTCCCATCTCATGTGGTGTCCTTTTCAAGCCCATCGGCATCCCCTACTGACTGTGGTCACGGAGTTTTGCAGAGATAAATCTCAATGCTGACCCAGCTGGGACTTGAACCTGGGAACTGCAGATTACAAGCCTGGCACGTTACTGACTGAGCCACCCCCACACCAGTTTATAGTGTACCTGTGACCAAGCTGAACTCTGGTAACTGTTGCTTTAAGCTGCAAAGTGAAGTTTCATCTAACATTTTTCTTCATTTGCAAGACTGCTGTTTTTGATTCAGAATTTGCAATAATTCTTTAGTTAACTGCTGATGGAAAAAACATCTGCATAAGCATCATTCTAAAATGTGAATTTTGTTTCATTTAGTGTTCATTTTGTTACTAAAATGTGCTACATTTTTATCATGATTTTCCTGACTAAATATATTTTTTTCAATGTTTACTTAATTAGTGAAAGACTACACTAAGATTCCCAGTCTAATCCTACATATTTTTTCTGAAGTATTTTGAGAACTGAAATTTAAAAATAAATTTGCATGAAGAACTAAAATATTTAAAGTACTTTATTTCATTTGTCTGTTATTATGCTAACTGCAGTTGTGTGTAAATACACTGCTGGCCATTAAAAGTGCAACACCAGGAAAGACAAGAGATATCAAAGCCATATTTAGTAAATACATAGCTTATGTTACAAGGATGAAATGATTACAAATAGAACTTGGTTAGACTTGTGGAATACAAAGAAATTAGTATCTTGTGTAGCCACCATGAGTGGCAATAACCACTGCTACATGGTTTGGCATTGAGAGGATGAGACATCAGATGTGTGTTTGGGGAATGTCAGTCCATGCAGTTTTGATGCGTAGCCAAAGTTCATCTGTTGTAGCAGTTGCTTGAGTCTGGGTGTGCTAGTCATTGTGAGATCATGAACCAGACATGTTCAATTCGGGACAGATCTGGTGAATGAGCAGGCAAAGACAGAAGTGTCACGTGGTGGTTATCCAGGAATTGTTGAACGATGCATGCCACATGTGGTCAGGCATTGTCCTGTTGGTAAATGGCACCAGAGCCCCTGAAGATAAGGTATGACCACAGGCTCCAACACCTTAGTGATGTAAAGCTGGCTGTTTGAAGTACTGGTAATGCGTATGAAGTGCATGTGTGAGTGGAGTCCAATGGCACCCCATACCATAACACCACGGGCCCGACCTGTATGGCACTGCATCATGTATGTCTCACTGAGTCTGTCACCACGGTACTGCCAGATACAGATTCGTCCATCATGGTGCTGCATACTGAAGTGGGATTTGTCTGAAAAGATGATGCGATTCCATTTGCATATCCATGAGCTACATTCTTGGCACCATTGCAGTCGCATATGCTTGTGTTGTAGAGTCAATGGTAGCCAAAGCAATAGCTGCCTAGCAAAGATGCCTCGATGCTGCAGATGACATCAAACTGTATATGCGAACACTGGTTGATGTGCAACACACCCTAACTGTTGAGATAAGGTGTTTGATGTGGCTGTACGATCATTCAAAGCCATGTGCACGAGATGTCTGTCCTCTTGCTCGTTGTGTGACAGGGCAATTGAGATCCCTCATGTCAGTGAGTTCATTCCTCCTCTACCCACTGATGCCATATTCTCATTACTGTGGCAACATTTCATACAACATGAGCACAGATGTCTCGGTACAATAATCTGCCTTCCTGTAATCCCACAATTCTCCCTCAGTCAAAGTTCGAAACCTGGTTGTATGGATGCAGTATTCTTCAACGGGGCTTGATCACTTTACCCACTTGATACACTTTACACATTTGCACACTTGCACGCTTGATCCTTTAGTGTGCAAGAACTGCGAGCAAACACAATTCCAGTGCTTTACACTGGCTCTTTGCATTCTCTTCTTATACCACTTCCAGGGGGCATTACAGTCACACATGATGTGCATACGCACTGCATTTTGAATCATTTGCATGTTCTCCATGGGCTACCCATCTTGCATATTTCGGGACAATCTGATGAGTTCTTCCCAGTGTTGCACTTTTAATGGCCAGCAGTGTATTACTAACTCAACATGCTTCTGAGCTGACCACTCACATTGTCCTTGTCCATAATAGCATATAAGTTATGTCCATTATGGGTTTCCTTTAATCCTTCTAGTATCCAGCCTGAAAAACTGGTTTCCATCCAGAGACCAAGCTATTTTCTCCCCTATGCTCAGTCAAAAAAAATTAATTTTAGAGCTTTTTTACCAAATAACTAATGAAAGGAATTATGGCACGTTATATGCCAAATTATCAGCATTTAATTCTAGATTTTCTGAAAATAAAATATTTAACAAAGAAGTCTAAGTTTTATTTTAATAGGACTTTTTAGAGTCATGTAGTAAAAAAATGTATCTGGCAACACAAATAAAAATTTATTTAAAACAAAATAGACAGAAATGATTATAATGTGCATGAATAGAAAGGCTATTTCAGAATAACAAAAAAAATTTTTTTTTTTTTTGTTTCAAGTAAATATTTCTCTCATTTTGCAATTTTTTTCTCAGTACCATACTTTGAGAAAATTCCAGAATTTAGGCCAATTGTGCTGAGTCAGATAAACAATTCAACTTTAGAATTAAAAAAAAAAATCAATGGAAATCATCATCATCCTCAAGCAGCCATGGGCTATGGAGGTCCAACCGGACCGTGCAATTTAGTTCTCCAAGCAAGTCTATCCTGAGCTACATCTACTGCATCTGGGCACTGCACACCAATTCTAACAAGGTCCTGTTTGACATTGTCTGCCCACCGCATCCTAGGTCTACCCCTCTTTCTGAGGCCTTTAGGCACACTGCTTATAACCCTATTCGCCAATCTATAATTATCCATATGGGCAACATGGCCAAATCAAGTCTCTCTCTCTGTACAATATACAGCTCGGAGGTTGCCAACTTCTTTGCCTAACCTCATCATTAGTTACAAAGTTAAACCACCTAATCCAAGATACTACGTAAGCATCTAGAATCAAAAGCATCTAGTTTCCTGTCATCTTGTTTACAGTGTCCAAGTTTCACTACCATAACTAACCCTAGAAAGAACCAAACTATTACACAGTCAACTTTTAGTCTTTAGGTGTATACGTCTATTTCTCCACAATCTCCATAGATTCTTAAAAGTCCCGGCAGCAATGCCTATTAGTCTGTTAATCTCATGCCGCACATCACCAGTATCTGTTACATAGCTCCCAAGGTAATTAAACTGTGAGACCTGCTCAAGATTGCAACCATTCAGATGAACTGAATCACAGCCTGCCTGACCAATTTTCATCACTTTAGTTTTCTCTCTGTTTATAACCAAACCTACTCTACTACCAGTCTCATCAACAGCTCGAATGAAAGAGTTCATCTCATCAACGTCATTTGCCAAAAGGGCTAAATCATCAGCATAATCTAAATCGAAAATTTTCTTATTTCCAGTCCATTTAAGGCCAAAATCTTTCCCTAGAAGTGAATTTCGCATAACATAATCAATAACCAAGCTAAAGAGAAAAGGAGACAAAATGCACCTTTGTCGAACACCAGAAGTAAAGCTAAACCAATTGCTACAAGCCTTACCAACTCTCACACACGACTCAGTGTTATTATAGAGAGCTTTCATTATGCTAACTGACTTGTCAGGTATACCATATGATCTCACAATCAACCACAAACTATTACGATCAACAGAGTCGAAAGCTTTTTTGAAATCAATAAAAGCTAGCAACCAAAGGTTTCTGAAACTCTAAACATTTCTCAAAAATCTGCCTAAGTGAAAATATCTGATCCACACATCCCCTACCACTTCTGAATCCACATTGCTCATCACGCAATTGACTGTCAACCAGATTCTTAATTCTATTAAGCACAATCATGGAAAGAACTTTACCTGGAACAGAGAGTAGGCTGATACCCCTATAGTTATCACAAGAACTGCGATCACTTTTTTGAAAATAAGGGATAACAATAGCTCTGCTAAAATTCTCAGTAACCATGCCTTTATCATAAAAGATAGTCAAAATTTCAGTCATCCAAGTGGTAACTGAAACATTCCCAGCTCTAAGCATTTCTGTAATAATTTCCTCTACCCCTGGGGATTTATGTAGTTTAAGTTTAGAAACAAACAAAATAACTTCAGATTGTGTTATAGGGCCAACATTAAAGCCACCAATGCATCTATCATCATTGCAAACGATGGGAACAGAACTAACCACATTGTTTAGAATATCACTGAATTGCTCAGCCCACCTAGCCATGACAGAATCCTCACCTTCTATAACCTTACCTTGTTTATACTTCAATCTCTGTATACCTGTCCGTTTTCTACCACATGAAACATTAATTATCTGGTACAGCTCTCTGCTGTTGTGCTGTTTCTTCATCAGCAGATAACATTCAAACAGCACAACAGCAGATAACTGCTTCCTCGGCTTTGTCAGCCAAACCATCAAGCCAAAGATTCTTATGAGCAGCTAACTGATCTTTTACACGTTAATTAAGTTTTCTGTAATGCTTTCTATTCGGACTAGTAGGGTATTGATTAAGGACATTCCTGCAGTTCTTTCTTTCTGAATATGCTCAAGTGCCTTATCACTCAGATAATTCTGCCTCTTCTGCTCCTTTTTTCCTAAAAGAGTACTGTTAGTATCCAAAATAGCCTGTTTAAAATTATCCCATTCTTCTTCAACTTCAGTAGTAAGTATACCATGACTGTCATAATGACTAAGTAACCTATCACGGTAAGCTTTGGTTATAACTGGGTCTTTCAGAGCTTCAGTATTAAAAGTAAATTTTTTAACCCTAGCACAACACTTTTCAAGTTTAAGTTGCAAGACACTTTTAACAAGGAAATGGTCAGATCCAATTTCAGCTCCCCTATATGACCTGGTATTCCTAACAGAACTAGCCCATTTGCTGTTAGGTCCCATTGCCCCTAACAGACCAGCCCATTATGCAGCCTGATGGGCTGCATAAGAATATGTTAATATATAATCAATCATATTCTTATGCAGCCCATCAGGTGAAACCCATGTGTACTTATGTATGTCACGGTGTTTGTAATAAGTGTTATTTATTCTGAAACCATTGAGTTTACTTACCTGTAGAAGACGTTGCCCATTGCAGCTACCAATAACAAAAGGACCTATCACCCCTCCCCAAAGGTCAGAGTCAGTACCAACTTTGGCATTGAAGTCACCTAGAACAAGGGTAATATCTCCTTTCTTGACAGAATCCAAAATATCCTGAAGTTGTCCGTAAAATTTATTCTCATCTTCATCAGCAGATAACATTCAAATCTTTAACGCTTGTCTGAAATTTTGCTGTAAGAAATCTTTCATTAATGCACTCATATCCTAGAAGAGCATCACTAGCGTGTCTGCTGAGAAGCAGACCCACGCCTTGGTGATGTTTATTGTCTCTCCCTGAAAAGAGAAATTTAAGATTATTTTTAAGAATCTGACCTTTATTTGTCCATCTGGTCTCTTGCAAGCCGAGAATATCTAAATTATAACTGTGGAATTCTTGTGTGAGGACATCATGAGAAAAAGTTCTATGCAGAGTCCTCCCATTCCAACTACCTATGGAGAGAAAATGGTTAGTGGGATGTTTAAAGAAACTATGTTTATTGAGAGAGGGAATGCTGACAATATCAAACAGCCCCCTAATCGCAGACATGGGGCAAAGACATGTTCCCCCACCACTAAAGGCTGAAGCCATCTACACTGGAAGACTTCCTCCAATGTAGAATTTGACGATGCCAATAGAAGCAAAGAGTTTAGGTGCCTGTGATGACCTCTGCTCAGGATTATCCACCAGCTGATAAACATATCCTGTGAATCTATTCACTTGGGGTTGTCAACCCACAAACAGAAAACACAGCGGGAGATTTTCACTCCACAGAAGCCCACCAGTGCAGCAAAATCAGGATCCATAATCAAGCTCAGAGCCATATATCTGTCCAGTGGGTTTATATGGTCAGCACCAGGACCCTCTGTGGTTAACCACTCCTCAGCAGGGTAGAAAAAAAAAGTAGCCGTAGTTGTCCAGATCAGTAGGCCACACTAATCTGGCAGCCCTCCCCTTCCATTCACTTCCGCAAGAGAGTATCTCTTTTGAAAGGTACTAACGGTCTGCACCACGAGAAGGCGGGGTCGGACATTAGGTGTTAGGCCTGGCCGGTTCTATACATCATCACGGGATATTGGTGCATAGCTCTCCTTCCAGTGACTACCTAGCTACCAATAGATCGTGTTATATACCAAATTAAGCAAAATTTAATTACGAATTTTATGAAAATAAAGTTCTATTAAAAAGTCCTATTAAAATAAACTTGCAAGCATATTGATTTTAATAAGCCCTTTTCAATATGATATCGTGAAAAAAAAAGATTGCACTATACAATTAAAGGCTTAATTTTGGAAAACCTGATGAATAGAAATATTTAAATTATATATTAATCGAAAGGAAATTTCCTCCCAAATAATATAATATTTAACTTTGAAACATGATTTTGTTTTTATGATTCCTTACAGTATCGTAGATTTTAAATATGGCCAGTGTTATGAAAAGTGACTTGGACTTCTCACTTCATGGGATTTTCTAAACTCTTTACGAAATAAAAAACTTTCTTGGCTGCTTTTTTTATTAAACATTAAGAATTTCTTATTTGGATGTTGAAGTATGACGATATTAGCTAAGTGCAGAAAGGTTTGTGCGCCAAAGTAAAAAAAACAACAACTTTATATCGTCAGAGTGGCACAGCCAATATACACTAGGGGGTGCTTTTAAAACTATTCAATATAAACATAAAAACATGTTTTTTTTTAAATGTAATTTTTTCTGGAGGAGGGGGTAAAAACTCCCTAACATAAAGACTGATTTCTGTGTCAAGGAAGTCCACTTTGTTTCCATAACGAAGTCCTCATTCATTTTCAGAAAATGGTACAAGTTTTTTTTTACTAAAAAACCAAAAAATAATAGAAGAAAAATTACATATAACCTAATGGGATGTTAAATATAATATTCGCTACCATTTTTAAGCCGGCCATCCGATGTAGCATAACTCAGAAGGATTGATAAATCAGCCAACTAAAAGATGCTAATTCAAGGAAATAAATCTACAGAAATGAATTTGCTTCCATATTCAAGACCTTAATTATTTTCAGAAAATGATACCCAAATCAAAGTTTTACTGAAAAAGTAATACATAAAATAAAAATTAACATATAGCCTAATGCAATGTTAAATAAAATATACACAGCAACCTGTTGTAGGCCATCCATCTGATGTAGGATAACTATGGAAAATCAATACTTATTAATTGGCAAAACGATCGATAATTTATGAAAATATATCTACTGAAAAACTAAGGTTTAAATATAGAAAAGTAAATACTAACTTGGCCTGTAAATGGTAGCTAGGCGTAAACTGGAAGGAGAGCTGTGTACCAATCCCTAGTGATGATTCACAGAACCGGCCAGGTCTAGCACCTAATGTCCGACCCCGCCTTCTCGTGGTGCAGGCCGTTAGTACCTTTCAAAAGAGATATTCTCTTCTGGAAGGGAACGGAAGGGGAGGGCTGCCAGTTCAGTATGGCCTGCTGATCTGGTCATCTATGGCCACTTTTTTTCTTTTTTTTCAACCCTGCTGAGGAGTGGTCAACTTCACAGGGTCCTGGTGCTGACCATTTATACCTACTAGACTGGACTTGTTTATGGATTTGAGCTTGATTATGGATCCTGGACTTGCTGCACTGGTGGGCCTCTGTTGAGGGAGAGTCTGCCGCTGTGTTTTCTGTTTGCTTCTGGGTTGCCAGCTCTAAGTGAACAGAGGCATGGGATACCTTATATCAGCTGGTGGATAATCCTAATCAGAGGCCATCGCAGGTACCTGAACCTTACTTTGCTAGTTGGGCATCGTCAAGCCTAAACTGGAGTAATGTGTCTCAGGCAGGCCATGTGGCTCTTGAAAAAGTCCACTTGAAAAGGTGGTGCCTGAAGTTCCTACCAGCATCGGTGACTTCAGCCTTTAGCGGAGGAGGAACGGGTCTTTGCCCCATGCCTGCGATCAGGGGGCTGTTTGATATTGTTGGCCCTACCAATCTCAATAAACCTAATTTCTTTAAAATCCTACTAATCATTTTCTTTCTGCAGGAACGTGGAACGTGAGGACATTACATAGAGATTATTCTCTTGATGTCCTCATGCAGGAATTCCAGCGCTATAACCTAGATATTCTAGGTTTGCAAGACACCAGATGGACAGGTAAAGGTGAGATACTTAAAAATAACTTTAAATTTCTCTTTACAGGGAGGGAGGATGGAAAGCATCACCAAGGCGTGGGTCTGCTGCTCAGCAGACATGCTAGTGATGCTCTTCTAGGATATGAGTGCATTAATGAAAGGTTTCTTACAGCAAAATTTCAGACAAGCATTAAAAACTTGAATGTTATCTGCTGTTATGCCCCCACTGAGGATGCTGATGAGGATGAGAAGGATAGGTTTTACGGACAACTTCAGGACATTTTGAATTCTGTCAAGAAAGGAGATATTACCCTTGTTCTTGGTGACTTCAATGCCAAAGTTGGTACCGACTCTGACCTTTGGGGAGGAGTAATAGGTCCTTTTGGTGGTAGCTGCAATGGCAATGGGCAACGTCTCCTACAGGTAAGTAAACTCAATGGTTTCAGAATAACTAACACATATTACAAACACCGCGACATACATAAATACACATGGGTTTCACCTGATGGGCTGCATTGGAATATGATTGATTATATATTAATTAACAGCAAATGGGGCTAGTTCTGTTAGAAATACCAGGGCATATAGGGGAGCTGAAATTGGATCTGACGATTACCTTGTTAAAAGTGTCTTGCAACTTAAACTTAAAAAGTGTTGTGCTAGGGTTAAAAAATTTACCTTTAATACTGAAGCTCTGAAAGACCCAGTTATAGCTAAAGCTTACCATGATAGGTTACTTAGTCATTATGACGGTCATGGTTTGCTTAATACTGAAGTTGAGGAAGAATGGGGCCATTTTAAACAGGCTTTTTTGGAAACTAACAGTACTCTTTTAGGAAAAAAGGAGCAGAGGAGGCAGAATTATTTAAGTGACAAGGCAATTGAGCTTATTTCAGAAAGAAGGAATTGCAGGAATGTCCTTAATCAGTACCCTACTAGTCCTAATAGAAAAGATTACAGAGAGCTTAATAAACGTGTAAAGGATCAGTTAGCTACTGATAAAAATCTTTGGCTTGATAGCTTGGCTGACAAAGCTGAGGAAGCAGTTAGGCAGCACAACAGCAGAGAGCTGTACCAGATAGTTAATGTTTTATGTGGTAGAAAACGGACAGGCATACAGGGATTGAAGGATAAACAAGGTAAGGTTATAGAAGGTGAGGATTCTCTCATGGCTAGGTGGGCTGAGCATTTCAGTGATGTTCTAAACAATGTGGTTAGTTCTACTCCCATTGTTTGTAATGATGATAGATGCATTGGCAGCTTTAATGTTGGCCCTATAACACAATCTGAAGTTAGTTTGGCTATCTCTAAACTGAAACTTCATAAATCCCCAGGGGTAGATGAAATTACTACAGAAATGCTCAGAGCTGGGAATGTTTTGGTTATCACTTGGATGACTGAAATTTTGAATAACTTTTATGATAAAGGTGTGGTTCCTAAAGATTTTACCAGAGCTATTATTATCCCTATTTTCAAAAAAGGTGATCGCAGTTCTTGTGATAACTATAGGGGTATCAGCCTACTCTCTGTTCCAGGTAAAGTTCTTTCCATGATTGTGCTTAATAGAATTAAGAATCTGGTTGACAGGCAATTGCGTGATGAGCAATGTGGATTCAGAAGTGGTAGGGGATGTGTAGATCAGATATTTTCACTTAGGCAGATTCTTGAGAAATGTTTAGAGTTTCAGAAACCTTTGGTTGCTAGCTTTGTTGATTTCAAAAAGGCTTTCGACTCTGTTGATCGTCATAATTTGTGGTTGATTGTGAGATCATATGGTATACCAGACAAGTTAGTTAACATAATGAAAGCTCTCTATAATAACACTGAGTCATGTGTGAGAGTTGGTAAGTCTTGTAGCAATTGGTTTAGCATTGCTTCTGGTGTTCGACAAGGGTGCATTTTGTCTCCTTTTCTCTTTAGTTTGGTTGTTGATTATGTTATGCGAAATTCACTTCGAGGGAAAGATTTTGGCCTTAAATGGGCTGGAGATACGAAAATTTCTGATTTAGATTATGCTGATGATTTAGCCCTTTTGGCAAATGATGCTGATGAGATGAACTCTTTCATTCGAGCTGTTGATGAGACTGGTAGTAGAGTAGGTTTGGTTATAAACAGAGAGAAAACTAAAGTGATGAAAATTGGTCAGGCAGGCTGTGATTCAGTTAATCTGAATGGTTGCAGTCTTGAGCAGGTGTCACAGTTTAATTATCTTGGGAGCTATGTAACAGATAATGGTGATGTGCGGCATGAGATTAACAGACGAATAGGGATTGCTGCCGGGACTTTTAAGAATCTATGGAGATTGTGGAGAAATAGGCGTATACACCTAAAGACTAAAATTAGACTGTATAATAGTTTGGTTCTTTCTAGGGTTAGTTATGGTAGTGAAACTTGGACGCTGTGTAAACAAGATAACAGGAAACTAGATGCTTTTGATTCTAGATGCTTACGCAGTATCTTGGGTATTAGGTGGTTTAACTTTATAACTAATGATGAGGTTAGGCAAAGGAGTCTGCAACCTCCTTTAAACAGCATATTGTGCAGAGAGAGACTCCGCTGGTTTGGCCATGTTGCCCGTATGGATAATTATAGATTGGCGAATAGGGTTATGAACAGTGTGCCTAGAGGCTTCAGAAGGAGGGGGAGACCTAGGATGCGGTGGGCAGACAATGTCAAACAGGACCTTGTTAGAATTGGTGTGCAGTGGCCGGATGCAGCAGATGTAGGTCAGGACAGATATGCTTGGAGAATTAAACTCTGTGGTCTGGTTGGACCTCCGTAGCCCTTGGCTGCTTGAGGATGATGATGATGATGAAATACTAACTTTACAAATGGTAACCAATATACTGTAAATAATCTATTATGCAGCCACTAATAACACATGGAGTGAATGGAGATAGAACATGTCAGTCACTTTCCTCTTAACTGCAGGCAGTGAGCCATGACCTAGTTGATACATAGAACGCTGGGTTAAATGATAAAATATAATTCTGGGAATGTTAAAATAGGTTTATGGCAGTAAAAGAGTGTAAAATGGAAAAACAAAATGGCAGTATGTACTTTGTAATTACTTCCAAAATGTGGCATTTTTTAAAATCATCATCATCATCATCCTCAAGCAGCCATGGGCTACGGAGGTCCAACCAGACCACACAGTTTAATTCTCCAAGCATATCTGTCCTGAGCTACATCTGCTGCATCCGGCCACTGCACACCAATTCTAACAAGGTCCTGTTTGACATTGTCTGCCCACCGCATCCTAGGTCTCCCCCTCCTTCAGAAGCCTCTAGGCACACTGTTCATAACCCTATTCGCCAATCTATAATTATCCATACGGGCAACGTGGCCAAACCAGCGGAGTCTCTCTCTGCACAATATGCTGCCTAAAGGAGGTTGCA
The DNA here is from genome assembly GCA_038380435.1 of Ryuthela nishihirai. Taxonomy (NCBI): domain Eukaryota; kingdom Metazoa; phylum Arthropoda; class Arachnida; order Araneae; family Heptathelidae; genus Ryuthela; species Ryuthela nishihirai. The sequence continues at coordinate 61,754,294 of JAWZYU010000019.1, read as the reverse complement.
GACTCCTTTGCCTAACCTCATCATTAGTTATAAAGTTAAACCACCTAATACCCAAGATACTGCGTAAGCATCTAGAATCAAAAGCCTCTAGTTTCCTGTTATCTTGTTTATACAGCGTCCAAGTTTCACTACCATAACTAACCCTAGAAAGAACCAAACTATTATACAGTCTAATTTTAGTCTTTAGGTGTATACGCCTATTTCTCCACAATCTCCATAGATTCTTAAAAGTCCCGGCAGCAATCCCTATTCGTCTGTTAATCTCATGCCGCACATCACCATTATCTGTTACATAGCTCCCAAGATAATTAAACTGTGACACCTGCTCAAGACTGCAACCATTCAGATTAACTGAATCACAGCCTGCCTGACCAATTTTCATCACTTTAGTTTTCTCTCTGTTTATAACCAAACCTACTCTACTACCAGTCTCATCAACAGCTCGAATGAAAGGTTCATCTCATCAACATCATTTGCCAAAAGGGCTAAATCATCAGCATAATCTAAATCAGAAATTTTCGTATCTCCAGCCCATTTAAGGCCAAAATCTTTCCCTCGAAGTGAATTTCGCATAACATAATCAACAACCAAACTAAAGAGAAAAGGAGACAAAATGCACCCTTGTCGAACACCAGAAGCAATGCTAAACCAATTGCTACAAGACTTACCAACTCTCACACATGACTCAGTGTTATTATAGAGAGCTTTCATTATGTTAACTAACTTGTCTGGTATACCATATGATCTCACAATCAACCACAAATTATGACGATCAACAGAGTCGAAAGCCTTTTTGAAATCAACAAAGCTAGCAACCAAAGGTTTCTGAAACTCTAAACATTTCTCAAGAATCTGCCTAAGTGAAAATATCTGATCTACACATCCCCTACCACTTCTGAATCCACATTGCTCATCACGCAATTGCCTGTCAACCAGATTCTTAATTCTATTAAGCACAATCATGGAAAGAACTTTACCTGGAACAGAGAGTAGGCTGATACCCCTATAGTTATCACAAGAACTGCGATCACCTTTTTTGAAAATAGGGATAATAATAGCTCTGGTAAAATCTTTAGGAACCACACCTTTATCATAAAAGTTATTCAAAATTTCAGTCATCCAAGTGATAACCAAAACATTCCCAGCTCTGAGCATTTCTGTAGTAATTTCATCTACCCCTGGGGATTTATGAAGTTCAGTTTAGAGATAGCCAAACTAACTTCAGATTGTGTTATAGGGCCAACATTAAAGCTGCCAATGCATCTATCATCATTACAAACAATGGTAGTAGAACTAACCACATTGTTTAGAACATCACTGAAATGCTCAGCCCACCTAGCCATGAGAGAATCCTCACCTTCTATAACCTTACCTTGTTTATCCTTCAATCCCTGTATGCCTGTCCGTTTTCTACCACATAAAACATTAACTATCTGGTACAGCTCTCTGCTGTTGTGCTGCCTAACTGCTTCCTCAGCTTTGTCAGCCAAGCTATCAAGCCAAAGATTTTTATCAGTAGCTAACTGATCCTTTACACGTTTATTAAGCTCTCTGTAATCTTTTCTATTAGGACTAATAGGGTACTGATTAAGGACATTCCTGCAATTCCTTCTTTCTGAAATAAGCTCAATTGCCTTGTCACTTAAATAATTCTGCCTCCTCTGCTCCTTTTTTCCTAAAAGAGTACTGTTAGTTTCCAAAAAAGCCTGTTTAAAATGGCCCCATTCTTCCTCAACTTCAGTATTAAGCAAACCATGACCGTCATAATGACTAAGTAACCTATCATGGTAAGCTTTAGCTATAACTGGGTCTTTCAGAGCTTCAGTATTAAAGGTATTTTTAAAATAGCCTTTCATATTAATTTTAGATTTTCGAAACTTTGTTGATAATAGTTCAAATTAAACTTGAGTTTAAGTTGCTTCAGCAAAAAGTAACGTTAACAAATAGCTAATATCATATAGCGCTTCTAAGAAATGGCAATAACATGGCTTTAACAAGTTATTTATATTGTAGTTTAATAAAATATGCATCAAATGAAAAAATAAAATATTTTTCAAGTCTGAATTATATATTTTTATAAAATATATATTAAAAAAAATTTCAACTGCTATTTTTTTTTGTCGTACTAGAAACATACGCTGTCCTCAGCCTCTCATTTCGGATTCTACGAACATATACAGACGACATGGACACTGGATGGGTTAATCTCATGTGCATCACTTGCAACTATTTTAAGTTTTATTAACACAGCTAACATAATAAATAGTTAATAAAGTCATGATATGTGCTGTTACACTGAGTTCTGTTTATAAATAACACTATAATAATAATAATATCAGTTTATAATGATGTAAGAAGTGGGAGGGGCATAAAAGCGGATTCCTCGTTTGTTACACACAGAGCCTGAAGATGCTATAAACAGGAAAGATGGTGAAACACGTTGCTCCTATGCTATCAGGAAGCAAGCCTGACAATGTTTTTAATGGGTTTTAACTGTAAGTTGGCTTTTTTTGACTATTTTAGAATGTTTAATAGTACAAGTCTAATCTTAAGAATTGAGAGAGGCAACAGTGGATTCAACATGATTATGTAAAGTCAGCTACTCAACTTAATGCATTGGTTATCGTCAATATCAATTGCATTAGATGATGAAGGTACTACTCAAATGGACTGTTGCTAATATTAGCTAATGTCTGAAGTGGTAACCAGTGTCTATTTAATACGAGACAGCAACAGGCATATTGTTAATATCAAAGGAATGTAAAGGCATCGCAACTAAGCAATATTTCCAATCTTATGTTGAGCATGTACTAATGGCATACAATTAAGTATATGACATCTACATCAGCTTTATGTTTCATAAGGACTGGTTGCAGAGAAATGTAAACATCAATGTGATATCAACTACCATCAGTGGATTACATGATGAACTTTCTTAATGCAGATGTACCAGCCATCAAGCAGTGGCAACTGATTTTGCTTTACTCATGGGTCTATTATATTTTGACAACTTGTTTAAAATTATATTTACGACTTATCTGTAAGCTTAGTAATTAGTTAATACATCATAACTAATGATTAATCCAACTGTCTGTAACAACTATTGTACTTCTCATAACTTGAGATAAGAAACTTATAAACAGAACTAAATGTAACAGCACATATCGTGACTTTAATTAGACACAACAATTAACTGAAAAAGTATATGAGGTAACATGTTATAAAGCAGCCTCCACATGAACTTGACAATTCTGTTGTCCATACTATCCTGTTGCAATTCTGCATCTTCTCAGAGTTTCATTATTTCAAGCAAGACTAAGATCTTGCTGGTTGCTTCCCCTTGGCACTAATGTGTTGGGAGAGGGACACCTCCCCCCAACACTGAACTATCCCCTGACCCTATGCAATTGGTTTCACTGTCATTATATACTGGTCCCACCTGTTTAGAAGCTCATCAGTCACCACTGGTTTTTAGACATACTGCATATATTTATTCTCTACAAGAAATTTTTATGAAAATACTTTGTCAATTTTTGTGTTTAAAATTGACAAAGTATAGTAGTTTGAATGATTAACAGTAAATTAGTAACTCAGAAATACAAATATTGATATGCTATTTCTACTACACTGATGTGCAAAACCTAAGAGTTTTACATTTTGTCATATCTCAAAATCTACTCCATAGTTTTAAATAAAAGTGTATATTACACCCATATTATACAAGGGTCATACCAAAAGTAATGCACTGCAATAGGCATAATAATAGTTATGTGCTTACCTACTCTGCATGTAAAACTGCACCTTCTGTTTTTCATATCTTTTCAACAAATAAGTGCTGATTAACCATGTATACAAAGCTAAACAAAAAAACTGTCATTGAGTTCCTGATGAAGTAGGACTGTAGAGCTTTCAACATTCATGAGAGTCTAACCAAGATGTGTGGTGAGCAGACAATGAAATTCAGCAAGTGGATGAAGTTTACCAAAGGAGAAAAACTACTGAGAACAAACCATGAAGTGGGGGACTGTCAATTGCTCACCACAATTTTTCTAAACAAGATCCAGTCTTGGGTTCAACAGCAACATATATGAAACACGTGTACTGGAGATTACTCTGAAGGGTAGTTTTATGTAGGATAAGAATAAATGTACATATGTGTAACTGGAACCTTCTATTCATTATAACACAAATTTACCTAACATGCATTGTTTCTAATATATCTTATGTATTAATGTAAAATGTATTAATGTATAATTACATATAAAATGAAACAAAATCAAAGTTTATTGGGCATGGCATGAATGGGTAATCATGAACTCTTAAAATTTTGACAGCATGGTTACACGTGAGGGACATGTGATTACCACTTATCACTATACAACTATCTCAATGAGCTGTTGTGCTGCCTAGAAGTTATTCAGGAGAAGAGCATGCAATAAATCCTATTCCTCCTTAAGGATTGTTTTTAGCTCATAGATAATTCTTGCAGGTGGATACCATCTGGCAATTCTTCTCCCTAGAGCATCCCAAGCATGTTCTATTGGGTTTAGGTCAAGGGACCTGGCTGTCCACTCCATTCTTCTGATATCCTCACCTTCTAAGAAATCAGCAACAAACTGAGCCCAATGAGGATGTGCACTGCTATCCATGAAAGTGAAATTGGGGTTGACCGCAAGATAAATGAAGGTAAGGTGGTGCCACTCTGTGAGTAAGCATTTGAGTTTTGGGGTTTTGATTCTTGGAGTTTTGACATCAAAGTGGGGAGACTGATGGCAATCAAATCTTATAAGAAGCATTACATAATAAAGATTTGTGTTGACAGAAAAAGTGAAAAAATTATAATTTCAATTTTAACAGTTTGAGATTTATTTAACTATCAGGAAAGTAGTGTTATTGATATACACTCAGCAACCACTTTATTAGATACAGTTCCATGCTATATCAAGAGTAACTGAGATACAACTCAGTAACTTCTTAAATAAGCTCTTTGTAAAAAAGTGTGACTGAAGAAAATTAAAGGATTTCAATCAAATCTATTTTAATCTCAACTTTAACAATATTCACTCTTTAGAGAGTTAAGGAAAGTTTATGATTATGTTAATTTTCATCCATTTTAAATTTTTTTGCAGAATGAGCTAACTTGCTAAATATTTTAGTTTTCATCTTCAGTCATGAAGCCATCCCAAACACCATAATTCAACCACCTACAAACTATCCTTTTTCAATATGTTGGAGGGATAGTATTGTGTCCCCTCCCCAATCTCTCCATATGTAATAGAGAATCACTGTTCAAGCTGCATCTTGATTCATCTGAAAACAGAACTTGACTCCATCATCGTACCAATTAAGGTATTTTCTGTTCCATGTGAAATAAGATCTCTTTTAAGAAGGGGCTATTGGAAAAATAAATTACAGGTTTGATGGCATAAAGGGCTTCCTGTTTAAACATTTTTGAGACTGCAGCATGTAAGACTGCAGGTGTGGTCTATGGGAAATGGGAGCTTTAAAAAAGTGTTCAGTGTGCTGTTCCTCAATTGCACTTTCTTATTAGGGCTAAATATTGGTTGTCCCTTGATGGTGCCGTAAGATGGCCTCCAGCTTTCCTTCAGTGACATGTTCCCATACCTTTGGAACTGTTTCCAGTCTTGAAATGATACTTTCAGACACAATGAAGAATCTAGCTATCTCCATATTTGACTGGCCCATCTTTCCTATGGCTCTTCATTTTTCACTGATTCAGATGGTATCTCATTGCTTCGCTGCTTACACCTATTAACAAATATTGTATCAGATGTTCTGAAGATTAGCAGATATCAAAGTATAGATTACTGTTTTGAAACCTAATGTTTGAAGGGGGTGTGATTTTGTCACAGATATTTTAGCCAAAATATTGGAACAGACTTAAATGGAGCACCTTAAAATCACCATAAAAAATGTATTTAAATATTTAAAAAAATATGCTCAAAGAAAAAAAGAACATTTTTAAGGTTTTTCACATATTTTAAAGAAAACGAACTATACCTCTACCATCTAATTTGTCCTTGGAAATATACACAGTAATTAAAAAAATTTAAGACTTACCTCTAAAATAGTCTTTGAACCTGGAAAACTGAGATTATAATCTTTGTTATTGGTCTCATCATTTATGTGTAATCTGTATGCCATATTCAAACGATCAGAAAAGCTGAATCTAAATGAAATAAATTAATTTACTTGCATATTTATACATTATCAATATTTACAAGAGTGCTTTAAAAAAACCAAAATGTCCTAAAAATATTTAACTTTTTAAGTGATGAGTTTAACTTATTGTTCACTCTTGAATATCATTTTCTATTAAAATTTTAATTGACAAGAAGTTGTGGCAATCAGCTGGCAAACTAGAAAAGTCAAATTGAAACTGCAAATACCGAAGTGATGGAAACTCATTACTTAAAAAGATTAGTTATTAGTAGCATTGAAAAAGTTAATAAATACAGCAATTTAAAAAGTACAAATTTTACTAATTCCTTCATTTTCTTTAAACAGTTTTATAATCAATTTTAGTTGAACAAAATTATTAGCATTTATAAACTTTATAATTAATGAGTCTGCATGTACAAGGTCATCAGAAAACGACAGTAATTTGAAATGCCCACAGCTATCAAATATTGTCCTTACAGCACTGGTTTCAATATCCCTACAATAATAAACCACTGATATTTCATTCACATATAAACACTTTCAATATGTCATCCCTGCACATCCAATCCCATAACTGCAGCCACTCTTTCTTTAATTATGCCTTCCATAGCAGCTATGATTTCTGCCTTCAATTTTTCAACTACATGTGAATTATTCCAGAAGAGCTTTTATGGAATCTTCATTAAAAAATACAAATTTAAACTAAAGAACACAGTGGACAAGACCATCCAATACCAAATAGTTCAGGGATATTGATTAGAGATCAATGATTGGATTGGATTGTTTTACCTCTGAGCGGCACTTTTTTGCACACCATGGGCTAAATGGCCAGGCCACAAGGACCCCGAAGGCTAAGAGAAGGTTGGGGGAGGGGACCCACTGGAACAGCTGTTGGGAGACAGATGGTAGCCTCCTGTCAAGACCATCCAGCGTGTTCTTTAACGTGCACAGGGTATGGCTCTCCCACACACGGGGCAATGGCTTAACGTCCCATCCGATGGACGGCGGCCTTTTCAAGCCCATCGGTGTCCCCTACTGACCGTGGGCAGGGCGGGGAAATTTTGCGGAGATAAATCTTAACGCTGACCCAGCTGGGACTCGAACCTGGGAACTACAGATTACGAGCCTGGCACGCTACCGACTGAGCCAGCCCCGCCCCCAGAGATCAATGTATCATTAAAATGTTCATTTATAAAATGAAAAGCCCCATTCACCATAATATGGCATGGTTCCATGAAAATAAATTTCTTTATGCTTCTTCAGTTGAAGGGTTGAAATCACTCTTAACATCAATAACAAAGAGGAAAAACTCGAGCTTGGTGGTATACAAAACCCATGATCTCATGATAACATGACAAGTGCTCTGAACACTGAGCTACTGACTGATAGTCAATATTATATCTACTTAGTGATATGATTGTGGGTTATATCCTACCCATCTCAAAACAATTTTTCCTCTAAATTTGATATTAATGTTACGAGTTACTTCATACCTTTTAACTGAAGAAGCAATGAGAAATCATTATGTAATTGAATATACTATTAAATACACTGCCATCTTCAGGACTCATCATCATTCTCAAGCAGCTATGGGCTATGGAGGTCCAACCAGACTGCGCAATTTAATTCTCCAAGCATATCTGTCCTGAGCTATACCTGCTGCATCTCACCACTGCACACCAATTTTAACAAGGTCCTGTTTGACATTGTTTGCCCACCACATCCTAGGTCTCCCCCTCTTTCTGAGGCTTTTAAGGCACACTGTTCATAATCCTATTCGCCAATCTATAATTATCAATATGGGCAACATGGCCAAACCAACGGAGTCTCTCTCTGCACAATATGCTGCTTAAAGGAATTTGCTGACTCATTTGCCTAACACCTCATCATTAGTTACAAAGTTGAACCACCTAATGCCCAAGATTGCCTTTCAAGAGCAGTTAGGTGTCAAACAAATGTTTTTATGAAGCTGCAGTAATAAGAAGCATCTAATGACAGCACGAATCACTCTCACTGTGCATGCATTGTCGAATGTTGCACTGTATTGTGCACCAGGAGATGTGTGGCATTTCGCTGAGACAAAATGACATAATTGAAAAGGTTGTCAAAATTGCCAATTTAATTTGTGACAGAAATATTTCTTTTACACACAGAAAATTTAAAGCTTTTTTGGACGAACTGCTTTGCTGAGTATGGCGATCTGCTTTTACATAACAATATTTGCTGGTTAAATGCCGGAAAATGTCTCAAGAGATTTTTTTACACTTCGTAAAGAAATTCATCTTTTTCTCACAGAAGTGGGCACCGGTGAAGATTTAATAGCAAGTTTTGTTGATGAAAATTTTCTATGTTCACTTGCTTTCCTAAAAGACATTACAGATTATTTAAATGCCTTGAATCCTTACAAGGAAAAGATAAAAACGTGTGCTGTCTTTATAATCATGTTACTGGGTTTAGAAACAAACTACAATTGTTGAAGTCAAATTTGCAGGAAAACAATTTAATTCATTTTGAAACTTGTAAAGAGTTCTACGAAGAAATGAAGCAACTTAGTAAAACAGTTAATTTTGAAAAATTTGTTCCTAAATTAAATATCCCAATTAAAGATATTAATAGAAGATTTTCTGAATTTGATGACCTTAAGCAAAGTTTAAATTTATTCAGTAATCCATTAAATACCGATATTAGCACCGTAGATCCTAAATATCAAATAGAATTATGTGACCTTCAGCTGACCCAATTATTGCATCTAATAGAGAAACTGGAATAGAATTGTTGAAACTTTTGCCTAAAGAAAAATATCCAGAAATGAAAGTTGTTGGACTTCAAATAATTTCTATTTTCGGAAGTATATATATCTGCGAGTGCACATTTTCTGATATGAAATATATAAAATCAAGATACAGAAACTGCTTGAAAGACTACACTTGAATATAATAATTCAGATCGCAACAAATATCGATATGGACGTAAAAAAATTATTGCCCAACAACTATGGCCACAATGCTCCCATTAAATTTACTAAATATTTGATAAGTTTAGAAAATTTATATTGGTTTATTATTACTTATTATTTTTCGTCTAAATAAAATAATTTTTTGAGGTGACATGAACTGACTTTTTAATTGCCTAGCCTATTCTTTTTTTGGCCCACGAAATATTGGCAAAGGAAAAAATGGCCCACGGTCTTAGAGAAGTTGGACAGCACTGATCTATCATATTCTTATGCAACCATCTGGTAAAGCCCATGTGTACTTATATATATTGTGGTGTTTCTAATAAGTGTTAGTTATTCTCAAACCATTAAGTTTACTTACCTGTAGGATATGTTGCTCATTGCAGCCACCAACACCAAAAGGACCTACCACACCTCCCCAAAAGTCAGAGTCAATACCAACTTTGGCACTGAAGTCACCTAGAACAAGGGTAATATATCCTTTCTTGACAATTCAAAATATCCTGAAGTTGTTCTTAATACATATCCTTCTCATCCTCATCGGCATCCTCAGTGGGGGCATAACAGCAGATAACATTCAAGTCTTCAATGCTTGTCTGAAATTTTGCTGTAAGAAACCTTTCATTAATGCACTCATATCCTTGAAGAGCATCACTGATGTGTCGGCTGAGAAGTAGACCCATGCCTTAGAGATGCTTATTATTTTCCCTCCTTGAAAAGAGAAATTTAAGATTATTTTTAAGAATCTAACCTTTATCTGTCCATCTGGTCTCTTGCAAGCTGAGAATATCAAGGTTATAATGGTGGAATTCTTGTGTGAGGACATCAAGAGGATAATCTATGTGCAGAGTCCTCACATTCCAGCTACCTATGGAAAGAAAATGGTTAGTGGGATGTTTAAAGGAACTTTTATTGAGAGAGGGAATGCCAACAATATAAAACAGCCTCCTAATCGCAGGCATGGAGCAAAGACCTATTCCCCCACCACTAAAGGCTGAAGTCATCTACACTGGAAGACTTCCTCCAATGTAAAATTTGATGATGCCAGTGGATCATTAGTTCAGATGCCTGCAATTACCTCTCCTCAGGATTATCCACCAGGTGATAAAACATATCCTCTGAATCTATTCACTTGGGGCTGTCAACCCACAAACAGAAAACACAGCAGATTTTTCCTCCATAGAAGCTCACCAGTGCAGCAAATTCAGGATCCATAATTGAGATCAGAGCCTTAATTCAGTCCTGTAAGTTTGTATGGTCAGCACCAGAACCCTGTGTGGTTGACCATTTCTCAGCAGGGTGGAAAAAAAGGAAAAGTAGCCATAGGAATCCAGATCAATAGGCACACTAATCTGGCAGCCCTCTCTTTCCATTCACTTCCACAAGAGAGCATCTCTTTTAAAGGTACTAATGGCCTGCACTATGAGAAGGCAGGATCAGACATTAGGTGTTAGGCCTGACTGGTTCTATGCATCATCTCAGGGGATTGGAGCATAGCTCTCCTTCCAGTGAGTACCTAGCTACCATTTACAGACCTTCAAAAATGCATTAGATATATTATACATAACATTTAAATATTTGCATAGAGAAAAGTAAATTAACAAGCAACTCTATAGTGGAATTAAAATAAAATCAATATACTCTTACTGATCACTTCCTGCTACTGTGGAAGTTGCACCGACAGAATCTGGAGCAAGGAGAAAAAGATCTGTCTCTGGAGGCAACTGGAGAGATGATAAAACTGTCTGCAAATATGTCAAAATAATAATAGTTAACATATATTACTACATTCTGGCAACAATCTGCCTTATTGTACAGCAATAAGGCAAAATGCTGAAGTTTTAGAAAAATCATTCAATCTTCAGATAAGACTATGATGAAATTTCTGTGATCATGCAGTGCCCTTAGGGCATTTTTAAAGACCAGTACATAAATTCGGTTTTATTAGTGAGAAATTTTAAAGAAAGGTAAATACCTTATACATCTTTAACCAAGGGAAGAGTTAGAAGAAAATTTAAAGTTTGGAAAGACTGGGGTTTGAGCCCATGAACATTGCTTATGATTTACTATAACTAAAATATATATTCCAAAAATAACTCTCACAATAATAAAAATTCAAACATCAAATATGGTAAATAGCAGCATTTCAAGAAGGAAAAGCAATACAGTTATACTCTACCTTACACAATTGTAACAAGTGAATTTCATGTTAATGTGATTTTAGGTGAACATGATATATACAACCGCAGGTGGATAATACATCTCCTTAACAATATTTCTTCATTAATTATTTATTGAAGACTACAACTTAAAATGATTTTCTAAGGCAAAAAAAAAAATGATTTCTATGATTAAAATTAAAGTGATTGCTGGGGTCCAACCTGTTAGAAAATTCTGGGCCCAGATTTTACCATAGGCTATTCAGCCTATTTGACGAGAACAACCCCAACTGCCAGAGAGGTTTCAAGGAGAAGAACTTCATGGTGTGATATGAGTAACTCTACAAAGAAAAGATGAAGTGTGCAAATCAGATGTTCTCATATAAATTAAACATTGGACAAGACATCGACTTCATTTGGGAAAAGGTAATAAATATTTTTTCATTTTCATATAAATGCTTTTAATAAAATGATTTGCATCCTAACAATTCAATTCAATTTTTATTCAACCTGGATATGTATCAATACAAAATTATACCCAGTTAATGAACTGGATACTTGAATGCTAGTGTATAATTAAAATAAAAAATACAAATACAAAAAAATAACAAGTCAACAGTTGGTAATTGAACTAATCTATGATGTAGACCAGGCGTGTCCAACCCGCGGCCCTGGACAGCTAGTAATGCAGCCCACAAAATCGTAAAGTTTACGTGTTTACAATGTAAGTTTTCAACATGATTATGCGATTTTCAGCGAGTTTTTAATATCCCACTAGTTTTATGTTGCTTTTTTAATTTTATACTAGAAAATATAAGAAAATAAATGAAGTTTTATTATTCATATACATTAACTATATTACATATTTTATGTGCGGCCCAAAACAATCCATCTTCACTCAATGTGGCCCAGGGAAGTCAAAAGGTTGGACACGCCTGATGTAGACAGTCAAAAAATTAGTTTTACATACAGTAATCATTCATTGTTTATAATCCATTCACAAAGAGATTAAATATTTTGAAGTAATTTTCTTCATTATTTCTGGAACAATGTTATCTAGTTTAGGTTCAATATATTTATATTATGAGTAGTAGCTTGCTTTCATATGCACGATATTTACAATTTAAATGATGAGTCACTAAGTGGTATATATGTCTGTCAAACCTGAAATAGATGTAAATTGAAATGGACATATTCAATAACTTTTAAAATGTAAAGTTGAGACACAGTCAGTAACCCCAATTCCTTAAATATAGGACGAGATTCAGAGAAGTGACCTTTATTGTCAATGATTCTAACAATAAATTTTTGCGGAATCAACAGCCTGTTTAAATTTGTTCTTGCAGCTCCTCCCCAGGTTTTTATTATGTATTGTAGCTGACTATATACACAAGTAAAATATAACATTTTTAAACTTGCTTTATTGAGTAAGAATCTTAATGTATAAAATTTTGCTACAGATGGTTTTATCTTATGAACAGTATAATCAGTGTGATACTTCCATGAAAGGTTTTTATCAATAATCACTCCTAGATATTTAATTTGATCAACCTTTGTAAGATGTTCACAACTGCAATTTGGGATGTCGTAAGTCTTCTGTTGAGAAACCACTCCAGAGTCACTGCTACCATTAGCTGATGCATTGAACTGGAATTTTATGTAGCATGTTTTAGCCTTATTTAAACTTAATTTATTCAATGTTAGCTGTTGGTAGAGATGAATATCTCTGTCATTTGGATAATTGCTCATAGGTGTTACTTTTGTATAACAAAACAATATCAATGTAAGAAATAATTTCTGCCTCAAAATTTTTGTCAAACATATCGTTTACATATAATATAAATAGCAGAGGTCCCAGTACAGAAACTTGTGGTACACCTGTATTAATATTTTTCATAGAACTACATATATCATTTATCCTAACCATTTGTGAACGATTTCCCAAGTAAGATTTTAACCATGTAAAACTGTACCTCTGATTCCATATTTATAAAGCTTAGCCATCCAAGACTTTTGATTTGGTATTGCCAAGTCAAAAAAAATTGCGAGTGTTCTAAAATCTTTATCCAAAGACCACGTTAATGAATTTATTAAATGTAAAATAGCATCTTCTGTGCTTCTTTCTGCTGAAATACATATCGGTTCTTTGCTATTATATTAAACTTCGATAAAAAATTGCTGAACCTGACAAAAAATAACTTTCCCAGTATTTTTGACATTATCAAAGTAAAGCAATAGGTCGATAATTTTCTATAAGGGTTTTGTTTCCTTTTTTGCAAATATAAATAAATAAAAATAAATACCCCCTCAAGCAGCTGCTTGTCACAGAGGTCTGACAAGAGCTTGTCAGTTTATATGCCACAGTAGAAGATCTGAGAGGATGGCAGGACCTCAGCAGAAAAACGACACAAACAGCCATGCCTAATCCGGGACTCGAACCCAGGTCCTTTAGATCAGTAGCCAAGTGTGCTAACCACTCGGCAGGAACTATTATTTAACATTTTAAGGCATTTGGGAAAAATACCAGAATATAAAGACATATTAAACAAGTAACACAATGTTGTTTGTATCAATGGATATATTGCTTTAGAATTATCCACGTTTATGTCATACCAGCCAACCGAATAAGTCCTTTTCAAATTTTTTACTATGCTGTCCAATTCTTCCAGCAAAATTGTTATCAGGCCCATTGAATTACCCAGGGAAATGAATATTCTATCTTTTAACTTAAGATCTTCAGGGACTACCAAATCTGATTCCAAACTACCAGTTTCATATTCAGTAGCTATATTTATAAAATAATCATTGAATGCATTAACTATTTCTGTGGAACTGTCTGTAAAATATACCATTTTATTATTTAAGCTCATTTCAAACAGATGATTTTGATTTTTTTCCCTACTATTTGTTTTAATTACTTCATTTATAATATCCCATTTCTTTTTGTGTTATTTCCAGTGTATGCCAGTTTTTCTTGAAAATATGAATTTTTAGCTTTAGATATTATACTATTTAAGGAGTTTCTGTAGCTTTTACAGTAGTTAGCATCAATTCTGTTTTTTTTCCATAATCTATGTAAATGATTTCGGTACCGTATTGACTTAATAAGTTCTGTGGTTATCCACAGTTTTAAATTTTTTAATTTTTTATTCACATTTCTCTTTAAAGAATTAGTTAAAAGATTCAGTAAAGTCCTCAAAGAAATGGTCAAAAGCTTCATTTATTTCATAATAATTTTGTATACAATTCCAACTATGATCCTTGAAGCCTTGTTGCAATTTCCTTTTGTCTGTGTAAATAATTGACTGTATTGACTCCTTCCTTAGCTTTGATTGAGACATTTGTTGAAGAAAAGGTGAAATAAATCATAATTATCTCTGATGTCCATAGTTACAATATAAGGGTAACAAGAAAAATCTTATTTTTCTTATGAATAAATGATCTATACAAAATTGTGATTGTGACCTCATAATCCCCATAATATAATTTGACAAGTTGTATAGAGTCATAAGATCTAAGTAACTGTTTATACATTCTGTAGATTTTGAGATATCCAAGTTTATATCTCCTTTAAGAATAATATTACGATCTGGAAGTTTATTAACATTGAAACAATTCTTCAATGAAATTCATTTCTCCACCTCCAACATAATGATAAATCGCCAATAAGACTACTAACATTGTCAAATTCAATTGAATTTTTAATGCAATAACTTCAGCCGAGTTCATTTTGATATCTAATTGAGAAGCATACCAATGCTGCTTGATGTAAACCACAATTCCACCAGATATTAAAATTTCTACAGTTAAAAAATCCTTTGTATCCCTCAATATGATCATTGTCAATATGTTTCATTGTCAGGTATCCAAATCTCAGAAAGGATTATTACATCTGGTTTACAATACTACTTTCTATCAATGCCAAAAATGCATCAAAATTTGCTTGTAAATTTCTGATATTCAAATGAATAAAACTAATTCCTTTTTTGAAATCAGAATGGATCAATTTAAGTTCTTTGAGGTTAATATAAATATCCGATGTTCCTTCCATTTTAAGGCTACAAAAATTAACCAAAGCAAAAAGATAAAAAAAGATAATTTAATCCTTCTCTATTACTTTTTTATTTCACAACAAATCAAAAATAATTAGAAATAATTTCTTACAGAGAAACAAATATATTTATTTAGGTATGCAACCTCCATTTTATTACATTGCTATTAGGAAAAAGGTTGAGTTATGCAATTATTCTTCACAACGTAACTGTCGCATAAGTTGAGGGATACCTGCATAATACTTGAGATCTGACAATAGCATAAAGTACCTGTACTCCAGATAGGTGATGTGTACATCATAACAGTTGACCTATTCAAATTTTATATTAAACATGAAAAATACAAGGAAACAAAACACAATTGAAAGAATGGGGTTTGTGTTTCACCAAAATCAAAGCCTAAAGCAAGTTAGTCATGTACAATACATACTGAAGATATAGCTGCTAATGTTAAATTCTGGATAAGCCTGAATAAAGATTATACATGTAGCAAAAAAGTGCAAGTCATCTTTTAAAAAAAGAAAACATTTACCATCACTCAAACATAAAAATTGTGTAGAGAAGGGAAATGCACCCTGTGGGCTGACAGAATAGTTTTGATTAAGATTTCTTACCTTCAGGCCATGGTTTGAATCATTCCACTTACTACACTATGTTGAAAAAAGTCCAGACACCTGACTGGCAAAGGAAAAACCTAATTTCTGGTCACATGATTGGCACTAGCAGGATATAAGAAGAGCATTGGCACAGAACAGGCTTCAGTGGACACTGATATGAAACATGAGTGAACATGCTGAGTTAACAGACTTCCAAAGAGGGGTCATTATAGGATGCCATTTGAGTAACATTTGAGTAAGTATTGGATACCATTTGAGTCTCACACCTGAGTCATGAAACCACTGCTGAATGGACCTTGCAGTATGACATGGTGTATTATCATGTTGATAAACGTATGGCCTTTCTCCGTAGTACTGGAACAGTGTAGGTAGCGCACAATCTCCACCCTGGCCTGGTCAGAGCCCTGACCTGAATCCAATAGAGGCCCTTTGGGATGAACTTGAACATCGGTTGCGAGCCTTACCAACACATCCCACTTTCCTGTCGATACTAACTACCATGTTGAAGGATGAATGGCACAAAATACCAGCTGCATGTCATCAAAAACTGATTGAAGGTATGCCCAAAAGAGTGCAGAGTGTAATTGCAGCCAAAAGTGGGCCAACACCCTACTGAAATTTCAATAAATGCAACATTTTGTCAAACACTCTGGTGTCTGTGACTTCTTGCAATATAGTGTATGTAAAATGACAAATCTCATACAAGGGACATTCAAAATATTCTTTACATGCATCTGAAAAACAAACCATTGCACTTACCTCAACAAAACTTTTATTTTCTTCATAGTACTCCTCCCTCCAGCATCTATGCAAAGTTGCAGACATCTACACCAATTCTGGAATGCTTGGTAGTACTCCACTTGGGAAAAATTAAATGAAAGCATTTCAAAAGGTCTTGCCCCCTTGAAAAAGGCTTCCCAGCAATTTCCTTTTCAATTTTTGGAAACAACCAAAAATCACATGATACAAGATCGGGTGAATATGTAGGATGGAGTAGCAGTTTCATTTTTTCTTGCTCCAAACAGGCCATAACTTGCTGGGTTTTGCGAACACTAGCATTGTCATGAAGGAGAACTCTTGACAAGCCTGTTGTTGGATGCTGCTCCTTCATCTCCTTAACCATTTCGAGAAAAACAATGTTGGTGCAGTATTGGTCATTTATAGCATTTTCCAGGTAAGGTGTCCATGGTTACCATTCCTTGGGAACTGAAAAAAAATTGTGAACATCTTTCTTGAATGTAAGTCTTGTCAGAGGATTTGGAGACAGTTCATCTTCAGTAGCTGAAACATTATTGTGAATCTCTCTGGGAGTTGAATAGTAAAAACCCCATCTCATCACCTATGACAATGTCTTAACCATTTGGGGCCACTAGGTTCAAACATTGCCAGCATCTTCTTGCACCAGTCAACTCTAGCCCTTTTTTGCTGTCAGTTTGTGGGGTACCCATTTAGCACAGATCTTTCAGAACTTTAAATGTTGATGAATAATTATTTCTACACTGCCAATCAATAAAATAAGCTTATTACCTGAATGATTTGTGGGTTTTTCTTAATGAGTTCACAAACAGCAGCAATGGTTCTCTTGTTCATAGCTTCCTTTGATCTTCCTGCACGAGATAGGTCTTTGAAGCTCTGCTATTTTTCTCTGAATTTGTGCATCCATCCTGTAGCAATGCTATATGAACAGTTGGGTTGTTTTACCTCTGAGTGGCACTTTTTTTGCACACAATGGGCTAAATGGCAGGTCACAAGGACCCTGAGGGATCAGAGAAGATTTGGGGAAGGGGAGCCACTGGAACAGCTGTTGGGAGACAGATGGTAGCCTCCCGTCAAGATCAAGTGTGTTCTTTAACATGCACAGGGTATGGCTCTCCTGTACATGGGCCCATGGCTTAACGTCCCATCCGTAGTTTGCCAATCATCAAAAGTAAGCATATGCATAAATGATAAAATCCGTATCTATAAATCTTTCTTCACTGAATATGACAGTTGCACCATCTATATTTCAGGAGAGACAACTTATTTTCCAATTGTTGCTAATGATTCAGATGTTAATGAGGAAGCACTTCACACTTCAGCATTTGTTTGTTATCTCCTCAAGCAGCTGCTTGCCACAGAGGTCTGACAGGAGCCTGTCAATTTAATACACTATAGTAGCAGGTCTGTGAGGAAGGCAAGAACTCAGCAGAAAAACAGCACAACATCCATGCCTTACCTGGACCTCAAAAACCCAGGTCCCTTTAAACAGTAGCCAAGCATGCTTAGTTATATGCAATTAAAAGTTAAATGCAATGATGACTACTAATGAGATAGTGCTTAAATCTTTCATTTAATAATACAATAAATGTTATGAACTGTTTATATTAGAAAAATAAAATAATTTTAAAATAATTTAGAAAAATTGGAATTTTTTTAACTTTACAGAAGTTATAATAGAAAAAATATACTAAACATTTTAAACATTTAAAAAAATTGCAAAATTTAACTTATTTTTTTTATTCGAATTTTTGCCATTAATCACAATTAAATGCTCTTTCTTTTGGTATATAACACGACATATTACCATTCATTAGTTACTTCAGGTTCTTTATTTTTTAAAAACACTAAAATAAACCCAGTCACCACAGGAGTTCAGCTTCATAAACCTGACATGGTAGCAATTAAAGAATAAGCTTTAATATTTCTGATTAATTATGCATGATGAGACTTTTATATTGAACAGTGTTTGTTGCTATTTTCAAGTAAAAAAATTATTGCTGATGCGGCAGGAATCAAACCCGCAACTCTCCAGATACATGCCAGAGCGCTCTACCATTAAACCACACATACAATAACTTAGTTCCATACTGTGATCTATAAATCTTTCTTCACTGAATATGACAGTTGCACCATCTATATTTCAGGAGAGAACTTATTTTCCAATTGTTGCTAATGATTCAGATGTTAATGAGGAAGCACTTCACACTTCAGCATTGTTTATGAAAAATCCATCCATATTAAATACACAGATTACCTGCAGGTATAGAAATAGAATTCAATAAACATTCAAGTGAAAACAATAATTGCTGATGCAGCAGAAATCAAACCTACAACTCTCCAGTTACATGTCAGAGCATTCTACTGTTAAACCAAGTGTTGACGATAACTTAGTTCCACAATGTGACCTATATCATTTTTCACTGAATTTGGTGGTTATGCCATCTATATTTCAGGAGAGACAACTTCTATACCTACAGTACTTTCTAAGTGACTTCCTTGTTAACATCTAAATCATTAGCAACAATTAGAAAATTAGTTGCCTCTTCCAAAATATAGATGGCGTAACCACCACATTCAGTGAATGAAGATTTATAGTCACACTGTGAAACTAAAATTATCGTCTGATGCTTGGTTTAACAGAACACCCTGGCAAGTAACTGGAAAGTTGCGGGGTCGATTCCTGTCACATCAGCAATTATTTTTTTCACTTGAATATTTGTTTTCTATACCTAGAGGTAATGTGCATTTAATATGGATGGATTTGTTGCTATGATCCCACTAAAGTATTAAGGATTCAGGTGAAGATTGGCATGAGTAATTTAAACTTTTGCTGAAATCAAAGACATTATTCAATTACTTACATCATCTGTAATGTGATTTCTGCTCAAGCCACGAAGTTCTTGTCTACATGGAGGTACACCCAATTCTTCATGCAAGGCTGTTTTAATTGTAGCTAGAAGCAAATATTATATATTTTGCAATTAATACTGAATTATTTAATATGCAATAAAATTAAATATAACAATGTTCAAAGAAGCTTATTTAAAAATCAGTAGTATACCAAATTTCCAAAATATTACATTTCTTTATTATAACATTTTCAAAAGGAAGCAAAGTTATGATTAGGAAAAGACACTGTGAATGGGAAAATGAGTCATTTATTGATATAAAGATCACAGGATTATGAATGGGCTATAAAAATATTGTCCAGAATATGTGTATACAAAAAAATACATGCAATCAAATGGATAATACTTTTGAGTACCACTGGTAGATAACAGGTTAAAGAGAAACATTTTTGTACTATTTGTATTCATCTTGAATTATAAAGGTTATAGACCTATTTATCTAGTTTTCACCAACTGTATTTTATAAGAAATATTCTGCATTCTAAGTTTTTACAACGGATTTGAAATCAGACTAAGAGGGTGAGAGATTTAATGGTAAATAATAGTTACAAGCACAACTGGAGACTTCTACTAGCATGTGACTCTTGCATCCAACAATTACAAGGGAGATCAGCATACTAATGCCTGTTCAATTTCAATGCATATAAATGCTACTTTTATTGCTTTACTTTTTTTTTTCATGCGTTTGGTTTTGTTGCAAATGTAAGTTACAATACAAACCTTGAATGTTAACTTTCAGTTGTTTTTCCAGCTATTGAATTCTTAGTTTCATTAAATCTACAACTAATTGCATTGTGCACCTTAAGAGTACAATATACTTTTTAATATTATTCTTCCCATTCCCAAGAGTCATGATACATCAAGAAACTATGCAAAATTATTACACATAGGGAAATCAAATAATGAAGTTTTAAGTATTACACTGCTCAAAGTGGAAATCACAACACTAAGAAGGAATGGAAGTAGATATATGTAAATCGCAGGAGGCAATCAAACATATGCAAATGATCAAAGTTCTGTAGCAAATGGACACGTGACACCAAGCTGAGCTGTGGATAAATACTGGGTACCCATAAGCACGTATCACAGCAACGAGAGTGAAGTAAGCCAGGCTCGTAATCTGTAGTTCCCAAGTTCAAGTCCCAGATGGGTCAGTGTTGAGATTTATCTCCGCAAAATTCCCCGCCCTGCCCACGGTCAGTAGGAGACACTGATGGGCTTGGAAAGGCCGCCATCTGTCGGATGGGACGTTAAGCCGTGGCCCCGTGTGTGGGAGAGCCATACCCTGTGCACGTTAAAGAACACGCTGGATGGCCTTGACGGGAGGCTACCATCTGTCTCCCAACAGCTGTTCCAGCGGGTCCCCTGTCCAACCTTCAGGGTCCATGTGACCTGGCCATTTAGCCCATGGTGTGCAAAAAAGTGCCGCTCAGAGGTAAAACAACCCAACCGCATCCTAGGTCTCCCCCTCTTTCTGAGGCCTTTAGGCACACTGTTCATAACCCTATTCGCCCAATCCATAATTATCCATACGGGCAACATGGCCAAACCAACAGTCTCTCTCTGCACAATATGCTGCTTAAAGAAGGTTGCAGACTCCTTTTGCCTAACCTCATCATTAGTTACAGAGTTAAACCACTTAATACCCAAGATACTGCATAAACATCTAGAAACAAAAGCATCTAGTTTCCTGTTATCTTATTTACAAAGCGTCAAAGTTTCACTACCATAACTAACCCTAGAAAGAACCAAACTATTATGCAGTCTAATTTTAGTTTTAGGTGTATACGCCTATTTCTCCACACTCTCCATAGATCCTTAAAAGTCCTGGCAGCAATCCCTATTCATCTGTTAATCTCATGCCACACATCACCAGTATCTGTTACATGGCTCCCATGATAATTAAAGTGTGACACCTGCTCAAGACTGCAACCATTCAGATTAACTGAATCACAGCCTGCCTGACCAATTTTTAACACTTTAGTTTTCTCTCTGTTTATAACCAAACCTACTCTACTACCAGTCTCATCAACAGCTCGAATGAAAGAGTTCATCTCATCAACATCATTTGCCAAAAGGGCTAAATCTAATCAGAAATTTTCGTATCTCCAGCCCATTTAAGGCCAAAATCTTTCCCTTGCAGTGAATTTTGCATAATATAATCAATAACCAAACTAAACAGAAAAGGAGACAAAATGCACCCTTGTTGAACATCAGAAGTAATGCTAAACCAATTGCTACAAGCCTTACCAACTCTCACATATGACTCAGTGTTATTATAGAGAGCTTTCATTATGTTAACTAACTTGTCAGGTATACCATACGATCTCAATATCAACCACGAATTATGACGATCAACAGAGTCCAAAGCCTTTTTGAAATCAACAAAGCTAGCAACCAAAGGTTTCTGAAACTCTAAACATTTCTCAAGAATCTGCCTAAGTGAAAATATCTGATCCACACATCCCCTACCACTTATGAATCCACATTGCTCATCAAGCAATTGACTGTCAACCAGATTCTTAATTCTATTAAGCAAATCATGGAAAGAACTTTACCTGGAACAGAGAGTAGGCTGATACCCCTATAGTTATCACAAGAACTGCGATCACTTTTTTGAAAATAAGGGATAACAATAGCTCTGCTAAAATTCTCAGTAACCATGCCTTTATCATAAAAGATAGTCAAAATTTCAGTCATCCAAGTGGTAACTGAAACATTCCCAGCTCTAAGCATTTCAGTAATAATTTCCTCTATCCTGAGGATTTATGTAGTTTAAGTTTAGAAACAGCCAAAATAACTTCAGATTGTGTTATAGGGCCAACATTAAAGCCAGTAATGCATCTATCATTACAAACAATGGGAGTAAAACTAACCATATTGTTTAAAACATAACTGAAATTCTCAGCCCACCTAGCCATGACAGAATTCTCACCTTTTACAACCTTACCTTGTTTATCCTTTAATCCCTGTATGCCTGTCCGTTTTTTACCACATAAAACACTAACTATCTGGTACAGCTCTCTGCTGTTGTGCTGCCTGCTTCCTCAGCTTTGTCAGCCAAGCCATCAAAGCCAAAGATTCTTATCAGCAGCTAACTGATCTTTTACACATTTATTAAGCTCTCTGTAGTCCTATTAGGAATAGTAGGGTATTGATTAAGGACATTCCTGCATTTCCTTCTTAATAATTTTATATTGGGTAAAAATATATCTCCTGAACTAATCTGCCATCCCAGTCTATATTTTACATAATTATAATGAAATGTAAATGAAAAGAGATTAAATTTTTGAAGAAAAAACAATATACAAATTACTGTGCTTCGCATTAAATGAACAATGTTTTCAATTGCCAAAATCAGATCTGTCAAAGGCATAAGAATTCAAATTTCCTGAAACTGAATCAGATTTGCATTTATACAGAGAACTATAAATGAGAACAAAAAATTATTAATGAAAGTATTACTAAATTATTTTTTTAACTATACAGAGATATCAATATAGAGAAACATATTACCTACAGTTTCTGAATCAGGTACCTCTAATGGAACCATACTTTCTCTATACCGAACAGCAAAATTTAAAAGTCGAGGTGGTGGTGGATGTGACGGTCCATCACTTAGGCACACAACATCATCAGAAACTACAGTATTACAGATAGATCCTTCACTGGAACTGTTGTTTTTTAAATGTGTCCCTTCATGTATACTTCCATCATCACCTCCAGGTGTTAAGTGCATTTCTTCTACTACTTCCATGGGAATGTCAACTCTTCTTTCTGATGGTAATGTCTGAGTTTCTTCTGGCATAACTGTGTGAATGGCAGCCTACGTGTATAGGAATAATTATATGTAGACAAAAAACAATACAGAATCAAAACATATATAATTTTCAAAAGGTCACTCTAAAATATTTTGGTCTCAAATGCAAGCTGAGGAATCAGGGGGAGAGGGGAACCCCTGAAAATTCTGTCATCTTATATGAAATCTTAAACTTATGTACTGCTTTTAAATCCAAAATAGTTGTATTTATACAATTTTATTTTAGTCCCATATTTTATGTCCAACATTAAAAATAGATTAAAAAAAAGCTATAAAATCTTATACTTTACAGAATATAATTTTACCTTTCCTGTTCAATGGAACATTTTAGTAACTGGGAAACTAGGGAAGAGCTAGTGAAATGAAGCTGATTGTACAAGCTCTGTTTTAACTTGCTAATTGTTCACAATCTGTTATTATCTGTTCAAAACTATAGAAAAAATTCTGAGCTACTGCTTTAAATAATTGTATATATTAAGTTATACATAAATTTTGCAAAAAAATTCTCTAATCAACTAAAGCTATGCTGTGCCAAACAAGACATACAGTAAAAGGATAAATAGATAAAAGTCATGTACACATGTAATCAAAGTTAAAAGCAATGCTGATGAATGAAGCAATGCAAAGCTGTCACAAAGAGAGTAAACACAACAAAAAGTGTTTATGAAAACAACGTGTTAAAAAAATAATCTGTATATAAACAGAAACAACAATGATAGAATAAAAGAAAAAAATAATAATGGATGCACAGAATACATATAGAAAAGCAACAATTGTAAAATACAGAGGAAAAATATTAAATATTCTTAAAATAACCAAGACTACAATAAATATTTATGTGGTAAATTTATTTTTGCTGATGGTGCAGGACTTGAACCCACAACTCTCTAGATACATTCTAGAGTGCTCTAACTACTAAACTAGGCACTGACTACATATTTATTTCTGCAATGTGACCTTATTTCTTTCACTGAACGTGGCAGACATGGCACCATCTATAATCAGGAATTCTTTATCTATGAGTAATCTGTATTTACTATCAATTAATTTTTTTATTAATAACACTTAAGCATGAGCGACTTCCTCATATACATCTTTTTCATTAGCAACAATTCAAAAAATAAGTTTCTTTTCCTGATTACACTGTTCTACAAAAAATTCTTTTTTCTATGTAAGGGTTGCGATTCTTAAAGGTTTTTTTTAGTGCAGACTTCAGATCTGTGCTTAGATGTTTTCTATCAGGGATAGTTTACGAGTTAGACAATTTTTAATTTTTCATTTTATTCCTACATTTACAATGAATAATAGGAAAAAAAAAGATTATTCTTAGCTTCCTTAGTATTAAAATGATTATAGATTCATACAGAAAATTTTACAGAATATTATATGGAAATGAATTGAATACAGAATAATTAAATAGCAAAAATACCAAACGTAAATCATTTTTTTCTTTTATGTTTATCTGTACTGTCTCTTTTGAGATTCCAACAAAAATCAGCTAACCTTGTAGGCATCCACTTCCCTTCATATCACTTTTCAATTGTCAAAATATCTTTGTGAAACCTCTCACCATGTTCATTGGAGACATCACTACAGCTTTCCAGAAAGTAGTCCAGATGTTAATGCAAGAAGTGCACTTTCAAAGACATGTTACATCCTAAATCCCGATATGAATGTAACATCTGGTTTACTATTTCTTCATAATCTTTAGACCTCTTTTTTCCCAAGAAAATTGTAACTTTTTTAAAACATGTATGTTTCTACAGTTTCTCTTTCTCTGTTAGAGATTCGTCAAATTTTACATCTTTCTTCAATTGTTTTATTTGAGGGTCAACAAACATGCCCTCTTTTATCTTTGCTTCTGAAAGACATGGGAATTTTGTTGTTAGGTAGGCAAATCCTCTACCATATTTATCCACTACCTTGACAAATTGCTTTATAAATTCCAGTTTTATATTAAGGGGAGGAAGGATCACATCCTCATAAGCTATAAGTCTCTGCTTCTGTAAATTTTTTGCTCCCAATTTCCAATTACATATTGGCCAAGTTTTCTTCAAGTAATGGGATGCTCTGTCACAACTGTCCCATTCACAAAGGAAACAAAATATTGTGTTCCCTTGTTGCATTCCCAATATCATGGCAATTATTTTTAAATCCCCAAATATTTTCCAATTGAAATCCGTATATTTAATGCATTTGAGCATTACATCTAGAATCTCATACGATTCTTTTCCCATACTAGCATAGGCAACTGGAACAGAAGGCATTAAATTACCATTATGTAGTAAAACTGCCTTCAAGCTAGTTTTGGATGCATCTATAAAGAGCCACCAATTTTGTGGGTCATGAATAAAGCCTAAAACTGTCATCAAACTGGCAATATCATTACAGAAAGTCAATCGCCCATCATGTGAGAAGAACGCAACAAAATTTCATTCTCTATTTCTATATAAAGTTATACTTGTACTAAGTTAGAGAAGGTTCCATTCTTGCAATCTAGAGCCCAGCAGTTCAGCATTTTGTTTACTTAGTCTAGATCACAAACCAAATAGTTCAGAGCTGCCGGTGTTAAAAAATGTGGAGTTAAATACATGACAGCTTCGTAGGAAGGATCACTTCTTTCTGGAGGTGATTCATGTGCCTCACTCTCTTCACCAGTACTTTCATCTTTTGTTTCCTGACTTGGAGTTAGTGGAACTGGCAAAGCTTTAGAATGTGGTACTGGTCGTATTGCAGAAGATAAGTAGGGATAATTGATATGTCTCTTCGATTTTCTGCTTGTAAAGCCCTGGATACTAGTCATACAGAAGTAGCAATCTGTGGAATGATCTTTTGGTTGCTTCCATATCATGGGTACAGCAAGTAACATGGTGCTACCTTTACCCTTCTACCAGTTTATTAATTTCACATAGCAAATTGCACAACATATGTGAGGGGGCCACTGCTTATTCTGATCTCCTATTTTACATCCAAAGTAATGTTTGTATGCTCTCTTTATTATAGGTGACATTTTTTTCTTGTCTTGCAAAGGCGAATTCTCCACGAATATAACAGAAGTTGTCTGCCTTATTTTGAAATTTTCGGTGGAGCATTTTCTAGAATACAAAAGAAAAATAATAACAGAAGTATTCACAGACCTGTCATGTTAACTACACAAATATTGTCATAAAATATCTATACATACCCTAGAATACAATTTGAAAAAACTGATGTTAATTCCACAAACTTATACGTTTTTAAAATAAAATTTACATGGGCAGACTAGTAGTTATCTAAACTATGAATAGAATAACATTGCTGCCAACATGTGAGAATAAACTATTGCAAACAAGTCAGTGTTGCCAACTTTTTTGATGTAACATTTCCTGATTTTTCATTTCCCAAGTAATATGTATGAAACTGATGTGTTATATCTCTATAACTCTAAAATTAGCCCTGATAGGCCAATTCTGATCTAAGATTTCAATTTCCCACACCAAAATACTTTAGGAACACATTGGTTAACCAAAGAAAATTTTCCCTTGTAGAACAGTGTTATAGATGTCAAATCCACCACATTTAGCAAAAGATATAAAGGTCACATTGCAGAAATAAATTACAGGGCCAATGGTTGGTTTAGTGGTTAGAGTGCTCTGGAATGTATCTAGAGAGTCATGGTTGAGCCCTGCACTGTCAGCAAAATAACTTTTTCTGCATAAGAAGGTATTGAATTCTTTATCTACAGGTAATCAGTGTATTTACTATGGATTGATTTAACCAAGATTAATTGGTTGTTTGTTTGATTGATGTTTTATGGCACATTAGCAACTAAGGCTAAAATGTGCCAAATAAGGTAAAAAGATAAAAAAAAAAATGACTAACCCATAATTAAGCTAAAATCAAAAGACAAATAAAATAACCCCCTCCCCGAAAAATAAATGATAAAACAAAGATCGTAAAAGACAAATATTAAACGGTGTAAATGACTTATGTAAACAGCAATGTCAAGTGTAAAACATAAAATGCAAATGGAAAAATACTGAGTAATATAACCAAAATACTTTAAAAATACAAAACCTGGTGCTAAACAGAATCATTAAATAAAAGATATTCTGAGTATAAGAGGTCCAAATGGCAATGATTAGAGTTAAAATTGATAAGATATTCACAGTTAAAATCTTGTCATTAGATTAATATAAATTTGATCATTAAAATGGTGTCACAAACTCACACTTAGGTTGGTTGTTCACCCATAAAAGAATAAGAAATCATTGACCTAAATGGAGTCCAGAAAGTATAACTTACTTAGAATCCCTGCAAAAAGATGACCAGAGTTTGATAATTGGCCTGGCTTAATCTCAGAGTTTGTTATCAATCTGTAGCAATATCAGTGGCTCATACCTGGTCTAGTGGTTAGCATACCTAACTACTAAACCTGTGGGCATGTCCCTGTTTATGCATTTGTATGTTGTATGAGAAACTAGAACAAGTCCAATAGAACTTCTGAGGTTAGCACTGTCCTTTGCATAGAGAATATCTTCTTCCCTCAAAAGAAAAAAATCTGTTCCAAGATCTCTGCCACTGTGCCTGGAGTGATGGGTAAACAATGCCCCCCCCCCCCCCCCAAGTCACTGTAACCTGAGGAGAAACTGTTTCAAGCAAGCAGTTTCTATTAGCAAGTTACCAGATTTTAGATGATTGATTTAAAACTCCTGCAAGACCTTCCAAATCATTACTAATGAAGAAAAATGACAAGTCCCTAATTGACTGATTGCCCATAGAATGGTTGATGAAGGAGGATTGCTTTACCTATGAGCAGCACTTTTTTGCACACAATGGGCTGGTCACAAAGACCCCTAGGGCTCAGAAAAGGTTGGGGAAAGGGACCCATTGGAACAGCTGTTGGGAGACAGATGGTAGCTTCCTGTCAAGGTCATCCAGTGTGTTCTTTAACATGCACAGAGTATGGCTCTCCCACACACAGTGACATTACTTAAAGGCCCTATGGAAAGGAAGAAACCTAGGATGCAATGGGAAGACATGTCAAACAGGACCTATGCTAGAATTGGCTTACAATGGCCAAATGCCACAGCTATAGCTCAAGACACTGTCTGGAAAACAAAATTACTGTCTGGTAGGACCTCTGAAGCCCATGGCTGCATGAGGATTGTGTGTGTGTGTGATATTGGGGCTTAAATCGCAAAAATCATCAAACATGAGTTCCAGCTTTATGCAGGCTTACATAATATTTTAATACTATTATCCAAAGCTGCTTTAACTGGCTTGCAAAGACATTTTATATGGAGCTGCTGGAAGTTTGCAAACAAGAAAAGAAATTAAATACATCTCTTATTGTTTGACAATTAATACTTACTAACTTTTTTATAGAATGTTTCTTTATATTTGACTTCAAGTTTCTATGCATAAACATTTGATGCAGTCACTGAGATACATTGGCCCTAGTGTTGCCAGACTAAGATGTTAAAAATTTGCTTAATAAAATTCTGATAAGGGAAGTGTACATTCTGCAAAACAAGTTGCTCATTGGGACTAAGCCTGTTCAATAAACCTTGTTTGAAAATGGAAAAGTGGTCATTTTAAAGGACAAGTGTCCCATAAGAAGTGGAGTCAAAGTTTACATTTAAGTTATGGTTTAAAAACATTTTTAAGTATGAACTTAAAACTTTAAATTTTGAAGTATGAACTTAAAACTTTGAAGTTTTAAGTTCATACTTCAAAGTTTACATAAAGGTTATGGGAAGTAGTACTAGCACACAGATTTTGATGAATTAAGCTTGTCTGTTTATAATGGGATCAAAGGTTGGGGAAGAGAATGAGTTGTCCTGATACCATCAGATGGTGCTATGGTCTGATCGGGACACTCCTGCTTTGCATTGCCAGAAAACCATCAGTCGTGGTTCTGCTCTTGAACAAAAAAAGTATATTTGTCATTGACCAGGAAGTTCTCAACCAATTCAAGGAGACACAAAGGTTCAAGATGTTGTAAGTTCATGGTGGAATTGGCCTCCAATAAGGGGCTCCCTACATCAGTCACAACAGAAGGACGATATAGTGGAGGCAGAAGAAACTGCCTCTCAGCTATCTCTTGAAGCTAATAAGAGTACTAACCACAAGAAAGAAATAAAGAACACATTAGACCTTGCAGAAGAGTTCAATTATCCATGGCAGAACAATAAGGATTTGGGCTCTGCAAATCAAACAAAAACTGAACCTTCACAATAAGCTGACATTCAAAGCATCACAGTCATGGGTTCAAATCATAAAGCAGAACATTTTATCAAGATCCATTACACACAAAGTGGGTAGAACTTATACAGCAATAAAATCTCCAACAGAGTGCTGATCAGTTCATAATAAAAACAACTTTTTATCATGAAGCATAACCTTCTGCCATCACAAATTTTTAATGCCAATCATAGCAGATTTAAGGAGAAGATGCATTTTGGAAGAATACTGGCTGAATGAGGTATTAAGTGTGTGAATGGGTTGGGTTGTTTGGGTTGTTTTACCTCTGAGCAGCACTTTTTTGCACACCATGGGCTAAATGGCCAGGTCACATGGACCCGAAGGCTCAGAGAAGGTTGGGGGAGGGGACCCACTGGAATAGCTGTTGGGAGACAGATGGTAGCCTCCCGTCAAGGCCATCCAGCGTGTTCTTTAATGTACACAGGGTATGGCTCTCCCGCACACGGGACCACAGCTTAACGTCCCATCCGACAGACGGCTGCCTTTCCAAGCCCATCAGTGTCCCCTACTGACCGTGGGCAGGGTGGGGAATTTTTGCGGAGATAAATCTCAACGCTGACCCAGCTGGGACTCGAACCTGGGAACTACAGATTATGAGCCTGGCGCGCTACCGACTGAGCCACCCCCGCCCCATGTGTGAATGGGCCAAACAAGGTTGATATGAGTAATAACACATTCTTATATGGTAATGCCAATTATGACGATGGATGGTAAACTCTCGGAACCATTATACTTGCTGATTGCTGAAAACTGAAAAAATCCCTGCAAACTGGGCTCCTGATCCACAAAAATATGTCAAAAGATCAGCAAACATGACAAAGGAAGACTGGAAAATGTTCTATCAGGAAGTATTCTATCATGCAGTTGACAAGAGATCCTCCTTGTTGATTCACAGTCTTCAAATAGACTTCTAAATGATACAATCCCTGGTTCCTTCTGATATCAGCTTCCATTCTAAACTGATCTTTCCTAAAGTGACTGGTCTCATTCAACCCTTGGATGATGGCTTCTTTTGCTCTTACAAAAATTACATGAAGTTTGTCACCGATTATGTTATTACAACCAACTTAAACCTTTGACATTGTGACAATTTCATTCGTCTTTAATCTTTCACTTCCAGTTCACATCTCTTAGCTATCGAAATCTCATCAAGTATGCCTTTTATATGTCTGGATATTTGGACCAGGACCTTACATAACACTCAATGACTACTCCTTTGGTGACAGCATATTCATCATCACATCAAGTGCAGCAGAGTATGACCAAACTAGCTTCTGTAGGTGTGCACATTGCACACAAACCTATTGTCTGGATCATTCTTCGATTAGCAAATTGTATATTTATTGTAATAATTAACTTCTTTCATCATTCAAAACACTTTTACCTCATTTCACTTCTTAACCCTTCCACTGCCCACATCATCTGTACACATCCAGAGATTTAAAAAAAATATGCAGAGGACGTATGCATGTTTTTTGTACAACGAAAAAAATATTGATTTTTAAAAAATAAAAATTGCCGTTGTAATTTTTATATATAATAAATAAATACCCCCTCACGCAGCTGCTTGCCACAGAGGTCTGACAGGAGCCTGTCAGTTTATATGCCATAGTAGAAGGTCTGAGAGGATGGCAGGACATCAGCAGAAAAACGACACATACATCCATGGCCTTACCCAGGGCTCGAACCCAGGTCCCTTAGATCAGTAGTCAAGTGCACTAATCACTCGGCCATGATATATATCTTATAAAAATATATAATTCAGGCTTCAAAAATAATATTTTTTTTAATTTGATACATATTTTGCTAAACTACAATATAAATAATTTTATAAAGCCATCTGATTGCCATTTTTAGAAGCACTAAATGGTATTGCCAATTTGCTTGTTAACGTTCCTATTTACTGATGCAACCTTCTGATTTATGCTCACAAGTTTGATTTGAGTTATTATCAACAAATTTTTCCTTAAATTTTCGAAAATCAAAAATTAACAAAAAAACTGCCATTTTTAAAAACAGTAGATTTTGGAAGTAATTACAAAATATGTACCGCTATTTTTTTTTCCATTTCTCACTCTTTTCTGTCATAAACATATTTCAGTATTCCCAAGTTATTTTTATCATTTTTCCCAGCATTCTATACATCTTTAAATAATAAAAAAAATAACCCTTCAAGCAGCTGCTTGCCACAAAGGTCTGACAGGAGCCTGTCAGTTTATATGCCATAGCAGAAGGTCTGTGAGGATGGCAGGACCTCAGCAGAAAAACAACACATCCATGCCTTACACGGGGCTCGAACCCAGGTCCCTGAGATCAATAGCCAAGCATGCTAACCACTCAGCCATGGTCCCACCTTCTGGTCCCACCTTCAAATCGAAACTAGAAGTAAACACATCCTTCTTAGAAATTTTGGTTGCAGCTGCATTTAATTAGTTATGCTTCACTGAGTCAACAAGATGCAGGTGGCCAACACAAGATATCTCCATTGTTCCCGTGTTTTGCGTTTTTTTCAGCATTTGTCAAGTTAGTATTTTTTTTATATTTAAACCTTAGTTAGTTTTCATTTCAGCAGATTTATTTTAGGACATTAGCAATCTTTTGGCCGATCGATAAGTATTGATTTTTTCATAGTTATATCGTATGGCCGGTCTACAAATTGTGGCTGTGGGTATTTTAACATCACATTAGGCCATATGTTAATTTTTATTTTATTATTTATTACTTTTCCAGTAAAACTTTGATAACAGTATCATTTTCTGAAAATAAATGAGTTCTTGGATATGAAAGCAAATTCATTTCTGTTAGTTAGCGATCTTCAATTGGCTGTTTTTATCTATCTTTTTGGGTTATGCTAGATCGGAGGCCGGCTTAAAAGTTGTTGCAGATATTTTATTTAACATCCCATTATGTTATGTAATTTTTCCTTTATTATTTCTTGTTTTTTTAATAAAAAAAACTGAGCTTGTACCGTTTTGTGAAATTGAATGTCTTGGATGCGGAAGAAGCAAATAGACTTCCTTGCTATGGAAATCGGCCATCATTTGGGAGGACAATTTTGGGAAGGGTTTCCTTGGTGCACAAACCTTTCTGCACTTAGCCAAGATTGCCAAACTTCAACACCCAAAGAAAAAATTCATAATGTTTAGTAAAAAAAGCAGCCAAGTAATTTTTTTTTCTATTTCATAACCATTTCAGAAAATCCCATGAATGTGAGAAGGCCAAGTCATGTTGTATAACATTGGCTGTGTTTAAAATATACAATACTGAAAATAATCATTAAAAGAAATAAAAATCATATTTCAGGTTGAATATTATATTATTCGGGAGAAAATTTCCTTTCAATAAATACATAATTTAACTATTTTTATTCAGCAGGTTTCCCAAAATGAAGCCTTAATTGTATCATCATCATCCTCGAGTAGCTGAGTTTACTTACCTGTAGGAGACGTTGCCCATTGCCATTGCAGCTACCAATACAAAAAGGGCCTATCACTCCTCCCCAAAGGCCAGAGTCAGTACCAACTTTGACATTGAAGTCGCCTAGAACATGGATAATATCTCCTTTCTTGACAGAATTCAAAATATCTTGAAGTTGTCCTTAAAACCTATCCTTCTCATCTTCATTGGCATCCTCAGTGGGGACATAACAGCAGATAACATTCAAATCTTTAACGCTTGTCTGAAATTTTGCTGTAAGAAATCTTTCATTAATGCCCTCATCCTAGAAGAGCATCACTAGCGTGTCTGCTGAGTTGGGTTGTTTTACCTCTGAGCGGTACTTTTTTGCACACCTTGGGCTAAATGGCCAGGTCACATGGACCCCGAAGGCTCAGAGAAGGTTGGGGGAGGGGACCCACTGGAACAACTGTTGGGAGACAGATGGCAGCCTCCCATCAAGGCCATCCAGCATGTTCTTTAACGTGCACTGGGTATTGCTCTCCCGCCACACGGGGCCACAGCTTAACGTCCCATCCGACGGACGGCGGCCTTTTCAAGCCCATCGGTGTCCCCTACTGACCGTGGGCAGGGTGGGGAATTTTTGCGGAGATAAATCTCAACGCTGACACAGCTGGGACTCGAACTGGGAACTACAGATTACGAGCCTGGCGCGCTACCGGCTGAGCCACCCCCGCCCCCATTGTGTCTGCTGAGAAGCAGACCCACGCCTTGGTGATGATTATTGTCGTCCCTCCCTGAAAAGAGACATTTAAGATTATTTTTAAGAATCTGACCTTTATCTGTCCATCTGGTCTCTTGCAAGCCAAGAATATCTAAATTATAACTGTGGAATTCTTGTGTGAGGACATCATGAGAAAAAGCTCTGTGCAGAGTCCTCACATTCCAACTACCTATGGAGAGAAAATGGTTAGTGGGATGTTTAAAGAAACTATGTTTATTGAGAGAGGGAATGCCGACAATATCAAACAGCCCCCTAATCGCAGGCATGGGGCAAAGACCCGTATCCCCACCACTAAAGGCTGAAGCTATCTACACTGGAAGACTTCCTCCAATGTAGAATTTGACGATGCCAATAGAAGCAAAGAGTTTAGGTGCCTGCGATGACCTCTGCTCAGGATTATCCACCAGCTGATAAACATATCCTGTGAATCTATTCACTTGGGGCTGTCAACCCACAAACAGAAAACACAGTGGGAGATTTTCCCTCCACAGAAGCCCACTAGTGCAGGAAATTCAGGATCCATAATCAAGCTCAGAGCCTTATTTCAGTCCAGTAGGTTTATATGGTCAGCACCAGGACCCTGTGTGGTTGACCACTCCTCAGCAGGGTAGAAAAAAAAAAGTAGCCATAGTTGTCCAGATCAGTAGGCCACACTAATCTGGCAGCCCTCCCCTTCCATTCACTTCCGCAAGAGAGTATCTCTTTTCAAAGGTACTAACGGTCTGCACCACGAGAAGGCGGGGTCGGACATTAGGTGTTAGGCATGGCCGGTTCTATGCATCATCACATGAGATTTATGCATAGTTCTACCAGTGACTACCTAACTACCATTTACAGACCCTGTATTGTGCAATCTTTTTTTTCACCGTATCACATTGGTGTTCTTTCTAGGGTTAGTTATGGTAGTAAAACTTGGATACTTTGTAAACAAGATAACAGGAAACTAGATGCTTTTCATTACAGATGCTTACGCATTGTCTTGGGCATTAGGTGGTTCAACTTTGTAACTAATGATGAGGTTAG
This sequence comes from Ryuthela nishihirai, assembly GCA_038380435.1. Taxonomy (NCBI): domain Eukaryota; kingdom Metazoa; phylum Arthropoda; class Arachnida; order Araneae; family Heptathelidae; genus Ryuthela; species Ryuthela nishihirai. The sequence goes on along the minus strand of JAWZYU010000019.1, from coordinate 61,719,390 downwards.
GCAAAGGAGTTGGCAACCTCCTTTAAAGAGTCTCTCTCTGCACAACATCCATATTGTGCAGAGGAGACTCCATTGGTTTGGCCATGTTGCCCGTATGGATAATTATAGATTGGCGAATAGGGTTATGAACAGTGTGCCTAAAGGCCTCAGAAAGAGGGGGAGACCTAGGATGCGGTGAGCACACAATGTCAAACAGGACTTTGTTAGAATTGGTGTGCAGTGGCCAGATGCAGAAGATTTAAGTTCAGGACAGATATGCTTAGAAAACTAAATTGCGTGGTCTGGTTGGACCTCCGTAGCCCATAGCTGCTTGAGGATGATGATATCACATTGAAAAAGGCTTATTAAAATCAAAATGCTTGAAAATTTATTTATATTATTTTCATAAAATTCGTAATTAAATTCTGTTTAATTTGGTATATAACATGACCTATTTCTGTTGATTGTTTTTTTTTTAATCTAAAGGTCACTTGTTTATCTGATTCAGCACAGCTGGCAAAAAGCCTGGAATTTTCTCAAAGTATGGTACTGAGAAAAAAATTACAAAACGAGAAAAATAAATTAAAACCCAAAAAGTAATTTTTTTGTTATTCAGAAATATATAGTCATTCTATTCATGTGCTTTGCAATCATTTCTGTCTTAGCTTTTTTTTAAAATAAATTTTGTGTTGCCAGATGTATTTTTTTACTACACGACTCTAAAAAAAATCCTATTAAAATAAAACATGTGGGTTATTTTTGTTAAATATTATAATTTCAGAAAATACAGAATGAAATGCTGATTAATTTGGCATACAACATGCCATAATTCCTTTCATTAGTTATTTTTCAAAAAAGTTCTAAAGTTAGTTTTTTTGGCTGAGCATAGGCAGAAAACAGCTTGGCCCCTGGATAAAAACCTGTTTTTCAGGCTGGACACTGGAAGGGTTAAAAACATGTTGTTTCATTTTTCAAATGTTTCTATGTAAACTTATAAGCTATATAACTCTGCCCCCCTATGGGATACTGCCCTTTAAAATTAGCACTTTTCCATTTTCAGACATGGTCTATCAAATGGTCTTGGACTCATTGAGCAACTCGTTTTGCAAATGTACCCTTCCCTTGTGAGAAGTATTTTGACAAGATGTAATGAAAGTTTTTTTATCATATGAAAAAGTGTAACAAGTCTTCAGAGTATTTAGTACAATATTTTAAACTATGAAAGCAATTTTTCAAATTATTCCCACACAGTTATCTGTTTTAAAACTTTAAATATAACCATTCTTTAGTTATACACACTGTGCTGTTATTACCTCAACCATATTACTCTCTTACTTTCTGTAGGCTTCACACTTAGACTAAAACATTTCATATCCCAAACTTTTTTAATTATCTGCTGTTGATACACATTTTTTTCTCTAAGCACTCCTGCAAAAAACATGTTCATGAAATTTATATGCAAAAAACTAATTTTAAACTAATTTAAAAAGGAAAAATTACATGATTTTCATGGTCATTTAGAATATACTTGGTAAAAGGAGGCATTCAGCCCAAAAAGAAAATGCAAGACCCATAAAAGTTGGAAACTGTTGCATGGTCTCAAGTTATACTATAATAAACTGTAGAAAGGACCAAACTGTTATACAGCCTAATTTTAGTCTTTAGATGAACATACCTATTTTCACACCATCTCCATGTATTCTTAAAAGTCCCAGCAGTAATCCTTATTTTTCTGTTAATCTCATTCTGCACATCACTAGTATCTGCTACACAACTCCTGAGGTATTAAACTGAGATGTTCAAGGGTGAAACCATTCAAAACAACTGAAGCACAACTTGTTGAACTAATTTTTTCTTTATCACCTAACCTACTCATTTATTACTAGTCTCTCTTTGTTTATCACCTAACCTACTCATTTATTACTAGTCTCTCTTTGTTTATCACCTAACCTACTCATTTATTACTGGTTTCTCTTTGTTTATCACCTAACCTACACATTTATTACTAGTCTCTTCATATATACCAAAAGGTCCAAACCATCAGTATAATCCAAATCAGAAATTTTCAAATCTCTACACCATTTAAGACAAAACTCTTCCCCTTGCAGCAAATTTTGAATAAAATCAAAAGATAAAGCTAAAGAGAAGAAATGCATCCTTGTCAAACTCCAGTAACCAGTTGCTACCAATTCACACACATAATTCCCCTTGGAATGATCTGCTGTCCTTGGTGAGGGGCCATCATGTGAAGATTCTGCTGGTTCAGGTTCCTTCACAGGGTTCTGAATGCTAACCTGCATGTTTGCTGTGGTCCTTGCCCCTGGAAAAGATGATTCTGGCATTTGCTCAGGGGGCCACTTCTGCTCTTGTCAGGTTTGATTAGGTGGGTTCCCTTTGGCCTTTCTTGCCATTGGGGAGACTATACATCACAGGACTAGGCAGCACTTTAGAGGACTGCTGCTACACACTGCTTTCTTATGTAAGCAGGAGCTCCTGAGATGGTCCCCAAAGAACCAATCAGCTGGAGGGGTGAGACTAGTGCCAACTGTGTAGTTCAGCGAGTACCTTGACGAGATATAAGTTTAAGTTTCTTCGCACTTTTATTTTCCTTATTTCTTTTTATTGTGGGAGAACTCAATTCAATGGCTATATGGTATGTACCCTTATTGGTCTGGGGTGGCTCAGCCAGTAGCACACCAGGCTTGTAATCTGCAGTTCTCAAGTTAGAGTCCTAGCTAGGCTGGCATTGATATTTATCTTCTCAAAACTTCTTGCCCTGCCCTCAGTAAGTAGGTGAGTGATGAGCTTGGAAAGGTCACCATCCTTTGGATGGGATGTAAAGCTGTAGCCCTGTGTGTGGGAGAACCATACCCTGTGCACTCGAAGAACATGCTGAATGGCCTTGATGGGAAGCTACCATTTGTCTCCTAACAACTATCAAGTGGGTCCCCTCCCCACAATCTTCTCTGAGCCCTCAGGGTCCTTGTGACCTTGACATTTGGTGCAAAAAAGTGCCACTCAGGGGTAAAACAACCCAACCCTTATTGATCTCCATGATGGGTGGGAACCACAGGCATTGAACCATAATTTTTACAAGGCCCTTCAGCTTCTGCTTCTTCATCAGGTGCAGGGGTGGCTCAGTTGGCCAGACTCATAATATGAAGCTCCCAGGTTAAAGTCCCAGCTGGGTCAGCATTGAGATTAACCTCTGCAGATGCCTGCCTGATGAAGGTACCCACAGTCAATAGGGGACCCCAATGGGCTTGGAAAGGCCACCATCCTTTGGATGGGATGTTAAGCACACTGTTCATAACTCTAGTTGCCAATCTGCAGCTATGCATATAGGAAACATGGCCAAATCAATGCAGTCTCTCTTTGCACATATGTTGCTCAAAGGTTGTTGTTGCCTTCTAATTTCAGAATTATTTAAAGTCAACCCACCTAATGCCCAAGATACTGCATAAGCATCCAGAATCAAAAATTTTTCATTAATCCAAGTTTCCATTATCCTGGTTAAAAAGAGCCCATGTTTCACTACCTTATGGTGGCTAACCTTAGAAAGACCATAATATTATACAACCTAATTTTAGTCTTTAGGTGTAAATGAATATTTTTTCAACACTCTCCATTGATTTTTAAAATTCCCAGCAACAATTGCAATTTTTTTGTTTATCTCATGGCATACATCACCAATATCTGTTATACATATTGCTTTACTTCTGAGCAGCACTTTTTTGCACACAAGTTAAATGGCCAGGCCACAAGGACCCCGAAGACTCAGAGAAGGTTGGGGGAGAAGACCCACTGGAACAGCTGTTGGGAGACATCCAGCTTGTTCTTTAATGTGCACAAGTTATGGCTCTCTCCAGCACACAGGATAACAGCTTAATGTCCCATACGATAGACAGCGGCCTTTCCAAGCCCATCAGTATCCCCTATTGACCATGGGCAGGGCGGGGAGATCTGCGAAGATAAATCTCAACTCAACGCTGACCCAGCTGGGACTCGAACCTGGGAACTGCAGATTACAAGCCTGGCACGCTACCAACTGGGCCACCCCTGTTATATAGCTCTGAAGATAAACTGAAACACTCAAGGGGGGGCAATCATTCAAAATAATTGAGCCCCAATCTATCTGACCAATTTTTATCACTTTAGTTTTCTTTCTATCACTAAACTTACTGTATTACCAGTCTCACCAACTGCCCTAATGAAAGAATTCATCTCAGATCATTAGCCAACAGGGCCAAATCATCTGCATAATCTAAATCAAATTTTGAAATCTCTAGATCATTAAGACCAAAATCTTTCCCTTGCAAAGAATTTCGCATAACATAATCAAAAACCAAACAGAAAAGGGTACAAAATGCACCCTTGTCAAACACCAGAAGCAATGCTAAACCAATTGCTACAAGCCTTACCAACTCTCACACACGACTCAGTGTTATTATAGAGAGCTTTCATTATGTTAACTAACTTGTCTAGCATGCCATACAATCTCACAATCAACCACAATTATGAGGATCAACAGTGTCGAAAGCCTTTCTGAAATCAACAAAGCTGGCAAACAAAGGTTTCTGAAACTAAACATTTCTCAAGAATCTGCCCAAGTGAAAATGTCTGATCTACACATCCCCTACCACTTCTGAATCCACATTGCTCATCACGCAATTGACTGTCAACCAAATTCTTAATTCCATTACATATAATCATGCAAAGAACTTAACCTGGAATAGAAAGTAAACTAATTCCTCTATAATTATCACAATAACTGCAATCACCTTTTTTAAAAATTGGGACAATAATAGCTCTAGTAAAATCCTTAGGAACAACACCTTTATCATAAAAAATATTCAAAATTTCAGTCAGCCATGTGACAACACAAGTGTTCTCAACTCTATGCATTCCAGTGGTGATTTCATCCAACCCTGGGGATTTATGCATTTTTAACTTACAGATAGCCAAAGTGACTTCAGAATGTGATATACGGCCAACATTAAAGTGAGTAATAAATCTATATTCATTACAAGGGAGTAGAAATAACCACACTGTTTAGAACATATCTGATATGCTCAGCCCATATAGCCATGACAGAATCCTCACTTTCCAGATCCTTGTCATGCTTATCTCTCAATTGTTGTATGTAAGCTAGTTTTTTATCCATACGAAAGATTAGCTCTCTGGCATAACCCCCTTCTGTTCTGCTGTCTAACTGCTTTATCAACCAAGCTATCAAGCCAAAGATTAATATCAGCTGTTAACTCATTTTTTTATTATATATTAACTGATCCACATTTATTAAGCTCTTTGCAATGCTGTCCAACTTTCAGTGTTGATTCATATTATTCCTGCACTTCCATCTTTCAGAAGTAAGCTCCACAGCCTTAATATCCCTCATATGGCTTGCCTCCTCTACTCCTTACTCAAAGGAGTACTGATATCTGAGATGTTCAAAAGGAATACCAAAGGATTTCCTTTTTCTGATAAGTTTCCAGAAAAGTCTGTTTAAACTGATCCTGTTCTTTCTCATCTTCAGCAGTAAGCAAAGTACATCATAATTGTCATAATGATTAAGTTGCTTATCATGGTATGCTTTGGCTATATCTGAATCTCTCATAGTTTTACTGCTAAAAGTAATTCTCTTAACAAAAATTACAGTAGAGGTGGATCTCAGTAGTACATCTCAGTGGATTTTAAAATAATGATGACAGCTACCAATGGTCTACCTGCATTGGTGAATGAAACAATTATTTATACTTTTTGATAGCATAAAGTGCTTAAAAAAATTTTAGATCCACGACGTGCGTTTCGCGCCATTCCTATCAGCGCTTCATCAGGTGGGAAGTAAGGAACTTAATGCAGGAGAGGCAGTTGGTTGGTGAGCGTGGGGGAGTGCTTAAAAAAATTTAACAGTGTCATAGAAAATTAAATTACTGTAATTCTCTTAACCTTAGCACAACATTTTTTAACCTTCAGTTGCAAGATACTTTTGACAAGGTAATGGTCAGAGCCAATTTCTGCTCCCCTATATGATCTGGTATTCCTAATTGAAGTAGATCATTTGCTGTAATCAATCATATTCCCATGCTACCCATCAGGTGAAACCCATGTGCATTAATAAATGTCACAGTTATTATCAAACCATTAATTTTACTTACCTGTAGGAAACATCCATTACTATTAGAAGTACCAATGCCAACGGGACCTAACATCTCTGCCCAAAGATCAGAATCAGTACCAACTTTAGCAATAAAATCACCTAGCACAAGAGAAATATCTCCTTGACAGAATAAAAAATATCCAGAAGTTGTATGTAAAAACCTATTTTTCTCATTTTCATCAGAATCCTCAGTGAGGTCATAATAGATAAAATTCAAGTCTTTAATGCTGGTTTTAAATGTAGCTGTAAGAAATTTAATGCAGTCATATGCTATAAGAGCATCACTGGTGTGTCTGTTGAGAAGCAAACCTATATTTGGAGATGCTTTCCATACTCCCTCCCTGAAAAGATAATTTTAAATCTTTTTAAGTATCTGACATTTACCTACCCATTTGGTCTCGCAAACCCAGAATATCTAGGTTATAATGCTGGAATTCCTGTGTGAGGACATCAAGAGAATAATTCCTACATAACATGCTCCCTGTACCTGCAGAAAATTATTAGTATGATTTTTAAAGAAACTAGATTTATTGAGAGAGATTCAAGGTTCAAGGTGTAAGTTCATGGTAAAATTAGCCTCCAATGAGGGGCTGCATCACAAGCATGGTGCAAAGAACTTTCCCCCACACTAAAGACACCCATGCTGGTGTGAACTTTGGGCACTACCTTTGCAAGTGGACCCTTTCAAGAACCAGACTAGATAGAAACAGACCTGTCTGAGACACATTACTCCAGGATAGGAGTCTACTAGCTAAATTGAGGATTCAGGTACTTGGAATGGTCTCTATTCAGGATTATTCACCAGTTGATATAAAGTATCCTGTGCCTTTGTTCACTTAGGGCTATCAACCCATAAGCAAACAGAGAACACAGGGGCAGATTTTCCCTCAACAGAAGCCCACCAGTGCAGCAAGCCTAGGATCTGTAATAAAGCTCAAAACCATAAACAGTCTTGTGGTATAAATGGTCAGCACCAGGACCCTGTGAAGGTGACCACTCCTCAATAGGGAAGAAAAAAAAAGTGGCAACAGATGACAGATCAGTAGGCTGCACTGATCTGCAGCTATACCCTTCTGTTTCTTTCCCAAAGAGTATCTCTCTTTTGAAAGGTACTAATGGCCTGCATGAGAAGGTAGGGTTGGACATTAGGTGATAGGCCTGACTGGTTCTGTGCATCACTGGATTTGGTACACAGCTCTCCTTCCAAATCTAGCTATCATTTACAGACAAATATCGGATTAGCTACATGTATAATCTGAATGCTGTGTTTAACATCACTTATGCTCAAAACAATGAAATACATAATTTGTTGCATAAAGGAAATTTTATATCATCAGCATACAAAGTTTGAGAATTTTGTTAAAAATACATGCATTATTAAAATTAGGATTGCTACATAAGATACACAAAAGAGCACTTTGGTACATGCAGTAAAAAGAATAGTCAACGTTGAATTGTAAAGATATCAGCATTAGATGCAAGAGATGCATAAAAAACGTTAAGAAATGAAATTTTCAAGTACAACTATGACCAATGTGTTGCTAAAAATTCCTTATGCTGCCATATATCTATCCTTTGGAAACCTATATATATCTACTTCAAAATATGCTTAAGAAATCAATTTTATTTATTCATATATGTCTGAAGAACACTTTTACACTTGCATTTGAACATAATTGGAAAAGAAATTCCCACAAGAGTTAAATACTTGCCTGTGAATCAGTAAATTTAAATATAATCAATTATAAATAAAAATATTTTGGAAGAGAACTTAATTATATCTTGAGTTAAGCTACTTTTTCTTCAGAATTAGAGTATTTCATTGCCATAGTGATCAGAGTAAAATTTCAGCATTTGCATATTACGCAACTTTAAAAAATGAATTCTAAAAAATTACCAATAAATTCCAGTTAGCTGCTTCCAGATGCATGATGCATTCACCAACATCATCCACTCCTGTGCAAGACTAGAAGGAGAAATGTCTTTGTTAAAATAAAATTATATCACTTTTCATTAATTTAAAAACAATTGTATTGATCCATTTTAAACTTACAAATTGCCTTTAACCTTTAAAGTGCTAGATAACATGTCATTTCTGTTGAATATTAAAATTTAAAGAACTGTAAAAATTTTTCTGAACTGACAGAACTTCGTCATATTATTGTACACAATATAATTTATTAATTTTTACATTTAATTTGAAAGAACTTTTAAAAATCAAAATTTCTTTTAATAAAAATATAAAATTTGCAGCAAAATTCTCTGGAATAGGGTCTACTGGCACTTTAAATAAAAGATCTTACAGCTAAATTTAAAACTAGGATTAAAGACTTGAGAATGTTGTCAGTTTTTATGCCCCCATTGAAGACTGATGAGGATGAGAAGGCTAGGTTTTTATGGAAAACTTTAGGATATTTTGAATTCTGTCAACAAATGAGATATTGCTCTTTTTCTTGGTGACTTCAATGCTAAAGTTGGTAAGGACTCTGACCTTTGGGGAGGAGTGATAGGTCCCTTTGGCAATGATATTTGAAATCAAAAATTGGGAAAGCCTCCTTCTGGTAAGTAAACTTAATGGTTTGAGAATAAAACTTATTACAAACACTGCCACACATATGGGTTTCACCAGATGATTTAATTAAGAATACATTCATTTATTAATAGTAATGGGGCTAGTTCTGTTAAGGAATACCTAGTCATATAGGGGAGCTGAAATTGGATATGATCATTACCTTATTAAAAGTGCCTTGCAACTTAAACTTAAGAAGTGCATCCAATGGTAAAAAAAACTTTAACAATGAGATATTCTATAAGAGCCAGTTATAGCCATAAGTCTATGATGATAGGTGACTTAGTCATTATGAGAATCATAACTGACTTACTACTGAAGTTGAGATAGAATGGAATCATTCAAAACAGACTTTTCGCCAAACTAACAGTACACTTTTGGGTAATACAGAACAGAGGAGACTGTGTTATATGAGGGAAAAACTATGATGCTTATTTTCGAGAGGAGGAAATGCAGGAATAATATGAATCAACACTCTACTGGTCATAATGGACCACATTACAGAGCTTAATGAAAAGTTAAAAACACAGTTTTAACTAAATTTAATATTTACAATTTTTACTGTAAAATACTAAATGTGTCGGTCTACCTTTAACATAGCTCAGAATATTTTTAAATAGATTAGTGCTCCTAGAGCTACATTAATAATTCATTAGGCGATTGCTCAGCAAACTTTATATTTACTTTTACTGCATAAAAGTTTAATGTCTGATTTTATGGTAAAATTTTAAAGTTCAAAAAGTTTATTTTACCCAGTCATTACTAATATATCACATATTACACTATTGAATATTAACACTCACCACATCACCTCAGAGACTAAAATAGTCCACATCTTGAGCATGGTGACCCCCATGCATCCCATATGTGCATCTATAGATAAAGTACATTGCATTTCCAATAAACCCCACCTGCTACTACAGACGGTACTTGCCTGATGACATGCTGAAGCAGATGGGATGAAACGTGTAGCAATGTCTGGTCACAGGCAGCAAGTATATTAAACTAGCTCAGTGCATCAATAGGAGCAAATTTAAGTTCAAAATCCTAGGACATAGATTAATGTCACAACAACAATCACTGATGCAGCAGGGCACCCATTAATAACATTACAGCATAACAGAGACCTCAGTCATCAATTGAAAAGTATCAACACCAGACCTATGAAAGCCCCGGCACCAGCTCCCAGGAAGAGTAGCACACACTCCGAACTTTTCCTTTGCTCTGTAACTAAAAAGGCTGTCCCAAGAAGAATGCATCAATCATGACACACAGTATGACTAATTGATCTCAGCCTTCACTGTGCTGATAAACTATCAGTAAGTTTGTTAGTTGTAAATAAGCTGAATTTTTTCCACAGTACCATGTTACTAGTATAGCACCTAGTGTTTATACAGTAATTTTTAATTTAGGGAAAATGATGACAATATTAATAATTATATGTAATGCTGGTAACTTTTTGCCCCCCCCCCTCCAAAAAAAAATACCAATACCCATGTCTCATTTTAAACTCACCTATGCTTTTGTCTACATAGTTGGTTTGACTATTATTGGGTTGGTTGGTTGGTTGTTTGGGGTTTATTGGCGCAACAGCAACTAAGGCTATATTGCGCCAAACAAACGATAAAAAGGGATAAAAGTCTCGGAACCCACAACCAAAGTTAAAACGAACACAACAAAACGACAAGTAAAAAGACTAAAAAGAAACAACAAGAGTAGAAGTTAACAATAAAAATGGGTGTATGTAAAATTGCAAACAAGAGTAAAACTAGAAAATATAGTAAAAATCAGAGACGTGTAAAATAACCAGTAAAACGTAAAAAGTCAAAAACAGGAGTTAAAAACGATTCATCAGATAAAAGATGGCCGAGTGTAAGAGGCTCAGCCATAAAATTGTGGAAAGTAAAATACAATTTATGTTCAAGGTTAAAAGCTGCACACTGAATTAAAATATGTTTCACAGTTAAAACGGTGTCACAAAACTCGCACTTAGGTACTGCGTCCGCCTTAAGTAGAAAAGAGTGGGTTAAAAACGAGTGACCTAAGCGGAGCCGAGCAAGGACAACTTCCTCCTTACGATTCCTCCGGTAACAAGACTGCCATGGTTTGACGACAGGTTTGATCTCAAAGAGCTTGTTGGTAAGTTGTTCTGACCAAGATCTCTGCCACTGTGCCCGGAGCTCGGTAGAAAAACGCTGCCGGAAATCCAGATAGGGAACCGGCAACGGAGAATCGGACAGGGGCATGGCTGACTTGGCAGCAGCATCTGCCAAGTCATTGCCCCTGATCCCGACATGACCGGGCACCCAACAGAAGAGAATCGTGGTGGTGGCTGCCAGACGATGGAGCTGCTGGCGGATCTTGGAGAGAACAGGGTGAGGCCGATGCCTCACCGAGATCAAAGCCTGTAGCGAGCTAAGCGAGTCGGTGTAAAGCACACACCGACGATGATGCTTAGCTGCGATATGGTCCAAGGCAATGCTGATAGCATGCAACTCAGCAGTGAAGATGGAACACTGCTGTGGGATCTGGTCTGCAATGATTACATCACAGCAGACCATGGCTGATCCCACTGAAGTGCCGGACTTCGAGCCATCTGTGAAGACAGGCAAGAAGTCCGGGTGCGCAGCACGATGGCTGGTAAAGAGTTGCCGGTACACACAGTTGGGTGTAAAGGCCTTCCCCGTCCTGCACAGGGAAAAATCGCAGGAAGGGGAAACAGCGAGCCAAGGTGGAAGTGGCTCAGCTGTCGACTGTGCGATGCTATCGAGACTGGTGTTGATGTCTCGCAGGTAACCTCGGACACGCAAACCGAAAGGATGAATGGCAGTCGGCCGATTCTGGTATAACATTTCCCACCTGGGACTAAAAACGCAGTCCCAAGTGGGATGGCCTGGCAGGGATCGCAATTTTGATGCATACTGCAGGGACAACTGCTGACGGCGAATAGATAAAGATGGTTCATCGGTCTCAACGTAGAGACTCTGGACCGGTGAAGTGCGGAAGGCCCCCGTGCACACACGGAGGGCCTGATGATGGAGTGGGTCCAGCACCTTCACCACCGAATCCCGGGCGGAGTCATACACCTGGGATCCGTAGTCCAGTTTCGACCGGACAAGTGCACGGTAAAGGCGGAGCAAAGAACATCGGTCCGCCCCCCAAGAGAGGGAGGAGAGGACCTTGATGATGTTCAATGCCCACGTGCACTTGGACCTGAGATGTCGAATATGTGGTAAAAAGGTCAATTTCCGGTTGAAGATGAGACCGAGAAACTTGGTCTCCGCCACAACTGGAATGATGTTACCCCCGAGCCGCAGCTCGGGGTCCAGATGAAGATTACGCTTGCGGCAAAAGTGCACACAAGCGGTCTTCTGTGGGGAGAACCGGAACCCATTGGCCGTCGCCCAAACCGAGAGATTGTTCAGGGCAGTTTGCAGTTGTCATTCAATGACCCTCATGCTGGACGATGAGCAAAAGATGCTAAAGTCATCAACATAGAGGGCATACAGTCGGAGGAAGTTGCCGTGTAATGGAATTTATCTTGACAGCGAAAAGCGTAACACTCAGGACGCAGCCTTGAGGCACACCCTGTTCTTGGGGGGAATTGCCTACAGTCGGAGGAAGTTGCCGTGTAATGGAATTTATCTTGACAGCGAAAAGCGTAACACTCAGGACGCAGCCTTGAGGCACACCCTGTTCTTGGGGGGAAAGGCCGCGATAGAGTGTTGCCGACACGGACTCGAAAAACACGAGAAGATAAAAAGTTCGCGATGAAGATCGGCATGTGACCTCGCAAGCCGAAGCTGTGAAGGTCACGAAGAATGCCGAATCTCCATGCCGTGTCGTATGCTTTTTCGATGTCGAAGAAAACTGACACCAGGTGCTCTCGTCGTAAAAAAGAATTCCTGATCGCCAATTCGAGGTGGATCAGGTGGTCTAAAGTAGACCGGTGCCTGCGAAAGCCACACTGGGTGTTGGAAAGAAGGCCGTGATGTTCCAAATACCAGGCCAGCCTGGTATTTACCATCCTTTCCAACACCTTGCAGACGCAGCTCGTCAATGCAATTGGACGATAATTGGAAGGAATCTTGGGATCTTTGCCTGGCTTAGGGAAGGCCAAGATGATGGCCTCCCGCCAGGAGTCCGGAAACTGCTCCTCGATGAAAATACGGTTGAAGAGTCTGAGCAGTCGATCCTTACTCGATGGTGAGAGATGTTGGAGCATGGCATAATGGACATTGTCTGGCCCCACAGCAGATGCACGAGAAGTGTGCAGAGCACGGCGAAGCTCCTCCGCTGTGAATGGCCTGTTGTAAGGCTCCAGGCCATTCGAATGGAAGGACAGCGGAGAGCGTTCGGCCCTGCTCTTCTGGGCCAGAAACTCGGGGGAGTAGGAGGACAGAGAAGAGATGGTGGAGAATGACTCCCCCAGAATGTCGGCAATTGCTTGAGGCTCAGCAATTGCCTGTCCATTGTGCTCCAGGATCGATAATGAGTGGGACGTGTATTTCCCACCCATCTTCTGGACCTTATCCCACACGACCTTAGAACTGGTCGTGAGGGTGATAGAAGATGTATATTTCATCCAAGATTCCTTCTGGCTCTGGCGCCGGACGAAACGGGCTTTCGCCCTGGCGCGTTTGAATGCTTCGAGGTTGGGGGACGTCGGATATCTCCGAAACACCCCCCAAGCCTTGTTCTGAGCCTTACGAGCTGCACGGTTTTGGGAACCGTGGAAACCGAGTCGAGGTCTGAGGAATAGTAGAGGCAGCTGCATGGACGATGCAGTCCGTCAACTCCGCCACTGCAACATTGATGGGCTCCTGGCTGACAGAGTGCTCATCGAGCTCAGACAAGAGCTCGAAGCCACTCCAGTCAGCCCGATCAAGCCTCCACCGGGAGACATGCGAAGGGCTGCAAGGCCCCCCACAAGAGATGGTACACACCACGGTGAGGTGATCGCTTCCGTAGGGATTGTCCTCGACCTCCCATGTAAAGAGTGGAAGGATCGAGGAGGAGCAGATGGTGAGGTCAATGGCAGTGAATGTGCGGGTTGGGGTGTGAAAGTAGGTACTGACACCGGTGTTCAACAGGGAGAGCGATGGATCCAGGAGACACTGCTCCAAGACCCGGCCCCTCCTGTTGGTGTCAGCACTGCCCCAGAGCGGACTGTGGCCGTTGAAGTCCCCCATGATGAGGAAGGGGGACGGCAGCTGCGAGACGAGGTCATCAAGGTCATCCCGGAAAACGATGCTTCCGGGTGGGAGATAGACAGAACAGACAGTCAACGAAAATCCCACAAAGAGGCGGATGGCAACCGCCTCTAAATTTGTGGTGAGGGGAATGACCTGGAATGGAGAATGGTTGCTCACGAGGATGGCAACACCCCCGTGAGCTGGACCATCTCCATCCCGGTCCCGGCGAACGAGAGAAAAGTGCCGGATAGTGGGATTGTTGGCTGTCTGCAAGAATGTCTCCTGAAGGCACACGCAAAGGGGTTGGTGTGCCCTCAGGAGGACCTTGATGTCGTCAATATTCCTCTGGAATCCACGACAGTTCCATTGAAGGAGTGTGGCCATCTCAGGTCTTAGAAGAAGTGGTGGACGACTTGCGATTTATTTTAACCGTCGCCAGCGACGGTTTTGGAAAATTAGGGCGGTCGGTGTCCATGTCCTCGGAGTCGTCCGAGCAACATGGATCAGAGACCGCCGAACGAGGAGGTAAAATTTTCTTTTTGGGCCCCGGTGGGGGCCCCTTGGGTTTCGTAGGTCTTGCTGTCTGTGGGCGGGGTGGAGGGAGCCTTCCGGAGGTGGATGTGGAAGGCACAGACACAGGAATAGAAACCGGTGTCGATGTCGAGATGGACACCGACGTCGGCTTCGCCTGCGTCAAGAGGTACTTGGCAGCAGGCGAGAAAGATTCAGCAGGTGGAACGCTGATGTCTGTCTGCACCGCCACGGAAGCCATCTTAACGATGGGCTTTCCGACAACTGCACCGGCATAGGAGACCTTGCCAGGTGGGGCAGGCGGTGCAGCCAGCTTTCTCGCCTCTGGATAGCTGATGTTGTGGAGGGTCTTCAGGCGCTGTACCTCTTTCTCCTCCAGCCACTTCGGACAGTCGCGGGAGTACGCCGGATGTTCACCACGGCAGTTTACACAGCATGCCTTTTCTGCCGTGCAGTCAGGTTCAAGGTGATCCTGACTGCCACAACGAGCACAGGTGGGCTTGCCCCGGCATGCGGTGCGGGCATGGCCAAACCTCTGGCATTGAAAGCAACGCAGAGGATTGGGGATAAATGGCCGCACCTCGCAGTGTAAGTATCCTGCCTTGATGGAAATAGGCAGGCGTGGTGTGTTGAAAGTTAGAATAAGTACCCGGCTGGGCTCTAACTTTCCATTATGGCGTGAAGAAACCCGGTGGACTGCGATCACTCCCTGGGCCGAAAGCTCCGAGAGGATTTCCTCCTCAGAAACCTTGAGGAGGCCCCACTCAGAGATCACACCCCGGGAGGAATTGAGCGTCTTGTGCGGAGTGACTTCGACAACCACTCCACCAATCGCTGTAAACTTTAATAGAAGCTCCGAATGCTTGGAGCACGCAGTTTCCACCTGCAAGTCACCAGATCTTAGGCGCTTGACAGATTTCGGCTCTCCCGCAAGACCTTGCAAACCCTTGTTTATAAAAAAGGGGGACATGTCCCCAAGAACCTGGTCACCCATAGAGTGGATGATCAGGAACTTCGGAGACGGAGACACACACGAAGACGAAGGCAAAGACAAAGAAGTTGGGGGTTCATGGTGAGCCCTCTTGGCGGCATTGACCGATGAATTTTGAGTTGTGGAACTCATGTTTGTTTTAGAAAATTCAGTGCCCGTTGTCCCCACCCACCATGGAGTCCAACAAGGGGATGCCCAGTCGGGCGCCAGGGCTGCCCGGGCACCATACCCATACAGGCAGTGAGCCAAGCCCGCACAACAAAACAAAAAAGAGAAGTGGCGGGAAACTCGTCGGAGTTCCCACAAAAGAAAAGAAGCAACAAAGCAATAAAGTGTGAGGCAAGAGCTGGCCACACAAAAGAAAGAAAACTACAAAATTAGTAAATGTGTGGGGAAACTCGCAAACCGTTGTCCGGACGGTGGACAAGGTTACTCACCGATCTGCATAGTTGACCCTAGCAGGACCAGCCCACCAGCCGATTGATCCTGAGGGGGCCACCCCAGGACCTCCCGTTTACCTGAAGCAGAGGCCAAAGCAGTGTATAGCAGCGGCCCCGGAAGTCGCTGCCCAGCCCCGCGACAGACAGGCTCCCCAATGGCAATATGGCCAAAGGGGACCCCACCAGTCATGAGCTGGGGAGAGAAGACGGGGACCCCTGAGCAACTGCCAGGATCCTCCTTTCCAGGGACACGGGTCTCCGCGCACGGCAAACACGCGGGCGAGCGTTTAGGACCCTGTGAAGGTAACCGAGCCAGCGGAACCTTCACAGGGTGGTCCCCTCACCACGGACAGGCTCTCGCATCGAGGGGACTATTATTGGGACCCACCTGTTTAGAAGCTCAAGAGTGACTATTGATAAACATATTTCCTTCTTGTTGTTTGAATGAATTTTAGTTCTCAAAGATACTTAGGTTCATAATAATGGCATCCAAGCCTATCAATAACCTTTTTCCTACCATACCAGCCCAAAATGGCTCACACTGCAGATAAGAGGTAGTAAAGAGGAAGGAATAACATTGATTGGAAGAGTCCATTCAAAATATCAGCAGTTTCCAACCTGTATGGTAGTGAAAGGGATAAACATATTCTCACCCAAGTATTAAAAAAAATGTCAAAATGGAGACATATCTTTCCACACCAATAAGCATAATTACCTCAAGGAAATTTTCTTCAAAGGAAGGTTCTAAAGTCCCTTTTGCTGAACATAACTAAAAAAAAAGAGTTCATGACTCCAATTTTTCTCTGGGCATGAGAAGGGATAAAAGAATTATATTTTGTGCACATTCAGTGGATGTGGCAAATTCCCTGGCTCCGTGGTCAGGATGAGCATCAAGAATAAAAAGAAATTAAAGCCATTTTTGAGCTTCCCTACCCTAGTGGTCCAAATTATTGATTTGATTTAATTTTATTTGTACACAATTTTTTTTTTGTCAGGGCCAACTGGCTTATTTAAAATGACTTAAAATTCTGTCATTGAGTATCAAAATTTTTTAGCTTATCCTTCAAACTATTTTCACATTAAAATTTTTAGGAGAAAACTCAAAAGCTTTTCAGGGCAGGGGCAGTGTTGTCTTCAATGACTGAAGATGGAGCACTGTCCTTCCCCTGTAAAGATTTAACATGCAAATAGTTTGAAGGATAAGCTTAAAAATTTTATTGCTCAACAGAGAATTTTAAGTCATTTTAATTAATTTCTGAGCAAGAACGGTTTTTTTAATTGTGTGCTGGCTTATTGAATCTGATGGAGATATGGGCTAATCCTGGCACAGTGCTCCATCAAAGTCACAAATGATTTCTGATCTGTGAGTCTACTACACCTTCTAGATGACAATGATGCTGAGAGATATCTCAGAACAGATATTTTGGGAAATGATATTTTGCGATAAAACCAGTTTTCTTTCAAAAGACAAAACTCTCCTATAAATGATCCATGAAAATTATAGTTTTGCAGAAAAAAAGTTGACTTCAAAGTCAACAAGTAACAGTGGATACTATTTCACGAAAATTATGAATTCTGCTTCAAGAAAACCACCGAAGAGCATTTTATATTCATTTCTGCACTTACAAATATTTAACTGCATTAAACAATAGCCTCAGTGATTTTTATATTAAATTTGATGCATTCATGTTTATTTTACATTTACAATAACTATATTGAGTCTATTTAATAAAGCAGATTTAAGAAACAAAATTACAGTAAAGCTTCACAGTAAAAAGTACAATAGAGCTTCAAATTACAGTGCAGTCATTAAAATTAATATCTTTACCATAAGCATCATCAGTTATTACTGGCCCCATTGGAGTCACAAAGCTTTGATCAGCAGAAGAAAATTTCACTTTAAACAACAACCTCATCAGCATCTCTCATCACCTTCTCCACTTCAAAATCTGCTTGATTCATTATTTGCTGGCAAGGACTTTGTAAAATGAACTTATCCCCCACTATCAACTTTCATATATGAATATCCTCTCACTCATCAATGGTATGTAAAATCTCATTCATTACTTTTGATACTAGGTAGAATAGATATTTTGTTGAAGTGCTTTTAAACATTTAACAGTGTCAGAGAATTAAAGGTATTAATTTAATCTTTGAGAAAGCTAAACTAATTTAAAAATAACTTAAAATTTTCTGTCATTGAGCAATAAAATTTTAAAGTTTATCCTTCAAACTATTTGTATGTTAAAATGTCATTTAGTGAGGGTTTACTGTACTGGAACATATAAAAATTATGAACGTCTTTGCACCAAAAGTTTTATTCTTCTTTTAAAAATCTTTCTCTTGACTGTAAAACTATGACTATTATAGTGCCACTGTTGGTCAAGATGTGGGCTAGCAAAAAAAAAAAATCACACTCCATTCAAGAGGTACAAATGTGACTCCATCATAAACTAGAAAAACACATCACCTCTAGTGCACATGGGAATCTCATTTTCGAAGAGAATGAAGTATTTTATTTATCTACTTTTTCACTCCTTAAAAGCTTTAATTCAAGTTAATGGATGACTGGGGGGAGGGGAAATGCAAACAGTAATATTTGGGGGGGGGGGAAATGAAGATCCTGATGTGCAATTTGGTAGTCAAAATAGAACAGAGTACAACATGATGGAAGCCAGAGAGTAAGAGTGATGTTAGGGTATGGAGAGAGAAAATAAAATGGACAGCAAACTATTGTTACTTGGGGCATTTCATACAATAAAGCTGTATTTATTGCTGTATTCAACAGGAATACGGGTTTCTTCCTTGCAAGGCTCATGGTTCAAATAGTAGTCTAAGCTACAATTTTGAATTTCTTGCTTGCATCTGCCTACAGTTTGAGTCCAGGCTACTATTTAGGCTCAACATTAAATACGTCAAAGAGCCAAAACATTATGACCAGCATGTCTTTATGCAAATTGAAGCAACTGCAGGTAAACAATGCTGCATGTGAAGGTTATCAAACAGTATAAATAACACCTGATACTGAGCTCTGTTAATCAACTTGTGGGGTGCTCTTGGTCAGCCTCGGACCACTTCAAAAAGTGGTTCGAGGAGGAAAAACCCACAAACCGCTGGCCGCAAACTCGTAGGCCGAACATTGCTCCTCGATGCTAGAGATGAGTGAAGGCTATCCCATATGGTATGAGCCAACAGAAGGGATACTGTGACACAACTCGCCTGTAATTTGAATGCTCATGTATTGGTACCAGATATCACAAGACAACTTTAGAAATCTTGTAGCATCCATGCCTCACTGGGTAAGAGCTGTTTAAGTGACACATGGAGGACTAACATTCTATTAGGCAGGTGGTCATAATATTTTGACTCTTTGGTGTATGTCATATACTATACATGAAGTTAGAGTGAACAGCAAAGGCATATACACATACCCCATGTTTTTGCCCATTTCATAAGAGATAATACTGACTTGATAAGCACAAATTTCTCAGGACACTTGAAAGTTGGTGGGGGATGCAAATAAATTGTTGTTCTGGGGGAGAGTTTCACAGATTGTGGGATGTCTGGCATATTTGTATGAGACCGAGCCACTATTTAAAAATTTTGCACTATTAAGTGGCTACAATTCAAGCAAATGCTACTATTTAGTCCCAGTGTTTAATAGGTCATATAGTGTTTTCAGCCTATATCATGGGTTAATCCAGACAACTACATATTGCCAATTTTCAATTTTGCCAAGGAAGGAAATTGGGTAAACTTTGCTTTTCTTGTTTTCTTTTACCAACAACATCAAAATATATGCAAGTATTCAATATATTATCACTCTCTAAATCTTTTTTTTTTTTGTAATTCATTGTAAAAAAAAAATATCTACACGTTATACTATATTTCAAGTGAAACGAATTTCTTAAGCTTCGTTGTACTAAATGGAGAATGGTGGACAACTCTCTGAACATTGGGGATTGGCCAAAAAAAGGCACAGCAATCATTTCGTTAAAACCATAGTGTCTATAGATACCCTCCTTCATCTGCAGTCAACCTCTACATTTCAAACCAGTACTTTTTTCTTGTATCTAAAACAGCATTTACATATGAAACATCCACTAATAAACCAGCCCTTTGACGTCGATTCTAATTTTAGAGGAAAAACTGTCTTGAGCCAGGTGGGATACGAACCCACGACCTCCTGATAACATGTCAGGTGCTCTGGACCACTGAGCTACTGGCTGCCGATCTCCTCTAATTAACACTATGAACATTCCTTTTACGTCACATAGGCGCTATTCAGGCAATTTTAGCCACAAGTGGCTTTCTATTTGTGACATAAAAGGAATTATGTGACATAAAAGGAATGTTCGTAGTGTTAATTAGAGGAGATCTTGATCGGCGGCTGGTAGCTCAGTGGTCCAGATCACCTGACATGTTATCAGGAGGTCGTAGGTTAGTATCCCACCCGGCTCAAGACATTTTTCCTCTAAAATTAGAATCGACGTCAAAGTGCTGATTTATTAGTGGATGTTGAACAGTCGAGTGTATCTCATTATTTATCAACATATGAAACAGTTGTATGAAAGATATACTCAGAGAACTATATCTGAGTCAGCTTGAATGCAAGCAATGAGACATGTTCCAAATCTTGTTGTCCAACACTTTCTGCAAACCAGACCTTAGAATTAGCAAAATTTTCTTGAGTCTTTTTTTTCAGTAATAAAAAACATTTTTATCCTAAAAAAGGTGGACATTTCAGGTTTTGTTGTTTGGAATTTTGTGTTGCTCAAGCTATTAATGAGCCAAATGAGATATTAACCTTTTCCTTACAGTGGTACAGCACATGTACCACACACTGGACCTACCAAAAACATGGCACTGGTACATATGCTGTACCATGAGTTCTTCCGCCACTGGTGGAAGCTAATCACTTCTGCTGCAGAACAGGAAACCGATGGATTATTTCCGATGCACAGCGGGAGACTGAAGGGAGCCCTTCAGTAATCTTCACTTTATTGATCCTAATGCATTAACACTCACCCATATCAGGGGTGGAGGAAAACCGTGGATTTTGAAAGAGGTCAGGAATGAGACAGATTACTGACCACCTGCAGAGCAGAGAGCTTAAAGCATTAGAGGTCATTTGCAGAAGGGGGTGGAATTCAACCAGATTTCTGCCATTTTCCTAGAGAACTTTGAGTTTTGGTGAGCCGATATCTAAAGGTTAAAAGGTAAAAGAAGAGAACCCACAACCAAAGTTAAAATCAAACATGAAAAGGATGTAAATGACAAAAGCAAGATATCTAAAAGATATTTAAAAAAAATAAAAAGAATTGTAAATACACATAAAGAAGTAAAACAACCCATATATAAAAGACCTGGGTCAAACACAGAATATAAATAGCAATGCTATAAAATATATTCTCTTAAAATAATCAGTAAAATGCAAAAAGTGAAACACAGATGCTAAAATGGAATAATCAGATAAATGATGCCTGAGCATAAGAAGCTCAGAGAGAGAGAGAGTTAAAATATAGGATGTTTGAGTTTAAAACAAGGGCAATGAATTAAAATATGTTTTATGGTTAAAATGGTACAAGCAAGTATGGTTTCATGGCCAAGCAAGTACAACATTCTCCTTGAGATTCTTGTAAAAAGATGACTGCTATAGTTTGAAAACAGGCTTAATCTAAAAGAGTTTGTTAGCAATCTGTTCTGATCAAGATCTTTGCCACTGTACCCAGAGCTCAGTGGAGAAACTGCTGGAAGTCAGAGGAATAGCTCTGAGTCAAGTAGTGGGGAGTCATAATATTTTGGCTCTTCAGTGTATGTCATATACTGTACAGATGCAGCAGCATCTGTCAAATCACTGCCCTCGATGCTGACATAACTGGGCACTGAACAGAAAAGAATGGTCGATGACAGATGAGAGCTGCTGGTAGATCTTGAAGAGAACAGGGCATTATTTCAAGAAAAAGACTGTCCTTCCCAAGACCCCCCCCCCCCCCCGGAGTGGGACCTCCTTGACGAGGGGGGGGGGGGGCTACGGTGCCTCTGAGAAGTTGGGCTTGGGCCGCTGGCTATCTGGGGTTCAGAAGTCTGGTGGCCCCCGGTGGAGGGGCTTGTTGAGGGCTGGCAGACCGGTTTGGCTTGGGCTGGTCTCATCAGCTTATTGACTTGTCCACTGAGAAGCTGGGAGTTGCAGCCCCGATTGAAGGGCCGTAATGAGAACCACGACAGGGCGTGGTGAACCCTGTTAGCTGTGGTCGTGCATCAGGGGGTTCCCGGGTTGAGTTGTGCACCTCATCGCACACTCGTCGGGGGGCTCTTTGGTGCGGTCTGTGTGATATCGGGGTGAACCTATGTTCACTGGGGGGTTTCGACCCGTTCACAATGGAGAGGTAGAAGTTGGAGGCTCGTGGTCCAGGTGGGCCGCATGTGGCCAGCAGGCTTATCGATGGAACAGCCAAACTAAGAGTCCCACATGAATGAGATTTGGACTCATGGCTTTTGCAGTGGAGGAACTTGGGTTCCTCTGCGAAGCGGGGTTCGGGTGCTGCAGTGTTGTAAGCCCCAGTAGGTGGAGAGCTTTGTCTTGGTCGTGGGAGGGTGGCAGACTGGTTTGGCCAGCCTGGTCCAGTGTTCCCCGAAGCGGCCCTGGCACGGTGCAGAAGCCAAGACGGCGAGTGGGCTGTGGTGCCCGGCTCGATGGAGAGGACGAAGTTGGGGGTCATGCCGAGAGGTTGGAAGTCCCTCAAGGTGTGGCTTTCTGATGGAAGTACCTAGGAGCCTCTGCTGCAGAGGACCCTAAAAGTTAGGACTTCTGTTTAGTTTTCTGGCTCTAAATTCAAAAGACAAGATCTTTTTATTTATATATTGGCAAGTTTCTGGACTAAATTCAGTGAGTGTTGGGCATATTCCTAGGCAGCTCTCAAAATTTCAAAAGATGCACCTCAATGATTATATCTTCAAGCAGACTAATAAAACCTAAGTAGTGCTTTTCTCTTCACATAAGGTCATCTCCCGCTGTATGTAGGCAAATGTTAAGGAAAGCTAAATTGATAGGAGCCTTTTTAGTTTATAGTGGTTTCAGTGGCAATCCCTTAAGGTGATATGCAGTCACAGTACTGCAGTGCACTGGGGTTGTCGCGAATCTTATTTGTTGTCCTTCCCAAGAAAGGACAGCCCACACCTACACACACACAATATGGCATACCGTGGAAAACATACCTAACATACAACACACACACACACATACACACATGGATAAACCTTCTTGATCTAATGCAACTTGTATTCCACAAAGATGCTGGTAGTACTAAAAGCAATTACAAGTGTCTTGGCTTCTATGAAAGAGCATGTAGCATCAGAAACTAAGCCCTTTCCAGCAGTTGGTGACAGAGCATTAAATGACTTTGTTTCAGAGATTTAGTATAAAGCTTTTACAAGTAATATCTATGATGTCTACCATTCTTACATATTGGAGGGTGGGGAATTTTTCTGTTATTCTCATTCCCTACTATTGTAGTCCAAAATAGTGGTTTAATTATTGTAACATACAACCCCTGTTCATGAGGTGCATGAAATCTTTTATCTACTTTTACATTTCAAACTATGCCTCTTGCATTCATACAATACCTCACAAATAAGTTAAACTGTAGTTGAATTGTTCAACTTATGTAATTAAAATAATCATTTTTAAAATGCAGATTCAAAGGAAATGCTAATGTTTTTAGGTATGTGTGTTAAATATTGCCACATAAAAACTAATTTCAAAGGAAGGATTTTGCAATGGTTAAAATTTCATTTCTGATTAACATTTAGGTGTTGCTGTGATACTCCAGTGGGAAAGAATTTTTTTTTCTGTTTCACATGGATGAGGGTTTCCTTCTCCAAACCATAGAGGTATTAAGAATTCGTCATATTGTTCCTACTTGTAAGCATGCTAACTAATGACAGAATGGGTTTAAAAAATGGGTATGTGCATAGTACATGGATGTGTCAATAAGCCTGCGAAAAAGACCAATCGGATAACATTTAATAGGTAATAAGTAATGCTAAAGTTTTTCATTGTAAACTGAAAAATTTTTCATTATTTCAACTATTTACCAAAGTAGTCTAGTTAGGACTTGCAGAAAGGGGTAGGAGAGGGGGGGGGGGGGGTTGCAAAACATTTCCTGAGAATCTAACTTTGAAGCTCTATAACTTCTAAAATATGCAATTGAGAATCTAACTTCGAAGCTCTATAACTTCTAAAATATGCAATTAATGGAAAAATGTTGCCTAAGATAAATTAAAGATCATAATTCAATCTATTTAAATCTCAATTTCAAACAATATTCATTCAGTATTTAAAGAGTTGTGGAAACTGGAATATTTCACCATAAATTATGTTCCATGTCAATGTGAATCTAACTTGGAAGCACTCAACTTCTAAAATATGCATTTCATTAGAAAAATGTGCTGAAGATAAGTAAAAGACTAATCAAATCTATATCTCCATTTTCAACATTAGAAACTTTTGATTAAACAATGATACAACTTTGAAATATTATGCGGGGGGAGGTGGTAGATTTAACATATTTTGTATCAGGCATTATATGTTTTTAATTTGGTATATTTGTTAAACTTTATCTTTTATATAAGCTATATAAAACTAACTTAATGTATCGTTTGATATGTTCCAAAGATTTATATTTTAAATTTTTTCCATGGGAGAATTTCCTTCTTGAAGTTCTGCTGATTGGGATCAGAATCTAGAAAAAAAATGAAGGTGGGGTGTGTGGAGAAAAAAAACACAATCAACCTGAAAAATATGGGGGGGGGGGGGGGGCAGAGATTATTTCTAATGCAGTAAAACATTTCCCCGTCAGTTTTACATACCTTTAGAAAATGAAGCACAAGTTTATTCTTCAATAACATGAAATATAAATAAGTAATATTTTTTCCCTATTATCCTTACTAGCATTCTGAAAGAGATGGGGACTCTCTAGATTCAGCCCTGCACTGAATATAGTTCTACAATCAATCCCTATTTTATGAAAAAAATACTGTACAAAAAATAAGATACTGTAGAAAAAGATACTGAAAAAAGAAACTGAAAAATAAAAGATACTGTATGTAAAAAGATACAGAAAGGTAGCTGTCATTTGATATGTAACTTACAAAAGCAGATGCAAAATCAAAGAAAGTAGTTATTCGCTATTTCTACAAATGGAAAAATATAAAACCTTTAAATGCTGAATAAGAATCTTTTTTGCAGGTGAAACAATTGCACTTTTATTGAGCAGTAGTCATATAAAACATTTGGATACATTGCAACTGACATGCAGCATGACTTTCTGAATAGGAACAACGTAGCTACACAGCGGTTCGCCGTAGCTACACTAGTAACTTATGCTAAGAGATAGTAAGGATGCCTCCCCCTCTTCCTACCTCCTTGCTCCAAACAAGAGATAGTGCCATCAGTCCTGCACAATATGAATTAATGTTGCAAAACTAAACTTAACTTGTAATCAGTATGGGCAATGTTTATCCAATGAAAATAACATGAGGACCAAAAATGCAATTTCTTAATATATTTTTTAGTTTGTGAGGTGTGCTAGTCAACTATCATTATGTCTGCTTAGTTTGTCTTAGTCACATATGACAATAACACAGTTTGTTACAAATGACAACAATAACAGTAGTTATTTTAGTGTTGCAGCAAGGAAATGCTAGGGATAGCCCATTGATTGTTAACAGCAACTTCAATATATATTGCATTACAGTTTACTACAGATTAATTCAGAAACACAAGGGCAGACAGAGCACTTTCCCTACATTATATAAAGGTAAGTTATACCTAGTACTCTATTGGTTAGTGAAATTGACTACTACAGTAATGTACATGACTTTGCATGCTTTTATTGTGTGACAGACCAGGTTAAGACAGATAGAACTTCTAATCTACTATGTCTGTTCTTTGTATTATGGAGCACCCACCCTTTTCAAATATCTAATCACTCAGACAGTATTCAAGGAAATCCTGCTAAATATTAAAAATCAAAATTTGCGATATTCATGCATAAAAGTAAATATTGCCTGCTGCATAGCTGTGTTACTGTGCACAAATTTATAGCATAATTATAGGGGAGATAAATAGCTATGAATAAAGAGCACTGATAGCAAGTAGTGTATCTTTGCACTTACCTTTTGTACCATTAATATACATGAAATGAATGATTAAACCATCTCAAAACATTCTTGCTAGGAAGAGTTGATGAACAATTTACTGTTATTGTGTGTCAATCAATTTTCAAAATATGCAACCACTATGACGTAATATTTTGAATAAAACTATTAAAAACCGTTTTTGTTACTTTGCAACATAAGATATATGCATTTATATTAATGACGCAAATTGAAGCTATTTTTCATGAATTTTCTGTTTCCAATTAATGTATTTTTTTACGTGTCTTCTCAGAACTTTTATCCGTCTTACCCTATAGCTCTAGCTCTTTACTAGAGTATAAACAACATTCAAATTACAAATGAATATATATTTTATTGAAAAATTAAATAGCAAATGGTTTTTTTAGACTGGTGCACATTATATATATAATGAAAGGCAAAAAAGAAATTATCTATACATTCTATATTCTAGGAAACTATTTAAATCACGATATAAACACCTAGTAATTATATATTACAAAGCTTACTTGAAGTGCAAACATACTTAAAACTAATCTAACTTTTTTATAAATTTGAATAATTAAATTATACTCCTTACTTGAAAATCAGCTAAAATTTGTTCTCTGTTTTCTTCCATTGCAGGTAACAGCTGAACGACAACCAACCACCTTCGCTACAGACCTCCCTACATTCTGCAATGTCAGTAGGCTTTTTCCCTTCACACCTAATGCGCCCTCTATATTCCAGTTATGTTATTCATAGCCATTGATGTTCCTAGCCATCGATCAGATTCAGATAAAAAAAAAGCATTAAAATGGAAGGGGCGAAATCCAAGGTTATGATACCCCAAAAATACCTTCCAGACTATAACCTTCATAAATACCATTTTCATAGAATTTTTTTGCACTACGACATATGATAAAAATTAACTGTCTTCAGATCTATCATTTTTAACCTTTTAAAATAAAAATAAATTCAATTACTAATTTGAAACTAAAAGGTTCATCAAAACTAGTTGTTGAAAACAATACCATATTTTAGCCGCATAATAATGAAATGTCAATACGTAAGTGCCTACGTACCTATTTACCAATCTACATATATACATAACCATCAAGCACCGCACGTGCAATCACACCAGGCGGCATTATTTAAAGGCAGCAAATCTGCAAGAAAACGCAATCTTACGTGCACTAAAGTTGAATGACCACGACCTATTTTTCAACATATGATTTTTAATTGCTTTTAAAAAATATTACATTTATCTAAATTAATCATTAATATATATATAGGTGGCAGAGTCCACGGTCGCTAATAAAATAAAATAAATACCCCCTCAAGCAGCTGCTTGCCACAGAGGTCTGACAGGAACCTGTCAGTTTATATGCCACAGTAGGAGATCTGAGAGGATGGCAAATGGTTGCAAAATAGCTGCCGCCGGCCCTGGGTAAGGAGGTTCAACCAGACTGTAATTTTCTTCTTCAAATACATCTATCTTCAGCTACAGCTGCTGTATTCGGCCACTGTATGTCAATTTTAACAAGATACTGTTTGACATTGTCTGCCCACGCATCCCAGGTCTTCCGCTTTTTCTAAACCTTGGGCACACTGTTTAAAACCTTATTTGCAAATTTATAGTTACCTAACTATAAATTTGAAAATAATGAATCCGAAAACGGAAACATGGCCAAACCAAAGCAGCCTCTCTCTGCATATTAGTGGAGGGTGTTGGTTCAGTCTGTAGTGACCAGCCTTGTAATCTGCAGTACCCAGGTTCGAGTCCAACCTGGGACAGAGTTGAGATTTTTCAGCACTGAACCTCGACCTTTGCCCTCGATCAGTAGGAGACACCAATGGGTTTCGAATGGGCTCCATCCATCGAATGAGATGGTAACCCTCTGCACGGTAAAGATGTCGCTGTATGGCCTTGACAGGATGCTGCCATCTCTCTCTTAACAGTTCTCCAGTGAGTTTTATTCCCCCATCTTTTTCTGATCCCACGTGGTCCTTGTTACCTGGACATTTAGCCTATTGTATACAAAAATTGTGCCACTCAGAAATAAAACAATAAAACCCTTCTGTACCATAAGGGTACAGTTCTGTACCCTATGCTACTCAGAGATGGTTGCCGACTGCGTAGCCTAAAGTCTTCATTACTTACAAAGCCAAACCACCTAATGCCCAAGATACTGCATAAACATTTGGATCTGTAGAAGAACTATTTTTCTTTAAGTAGAAATAAACTGCATTTGTCTTTGTCAGATTTATTGTTAAAAAAATACTTGTGGTCCAGTTTCTAATTAATTCTAGATCACTATTTGCTTGTTTAAAAATAATCGAAGAATCAGAACCGGTATATGTCAGGCAAGTGTCATCAGAAAAAATAGTTAATTTTCCTGTTAGGTTAATGGAATCTAAATCATTAATATAAATAATAAGGGACCCAGAACAGATCCCTGGGGCACTCCGTATTCAACTTTTGTTCAAGCACTGTATGTATCTTTTATTTTTACTCTTTGCATTCTGTTAGCTAAATAGCTGCGAAACCAATTTAATGTCACTCCTCTAACTCTAGCAGCTTGTAACATTTGTATTAATTTTTGATGATTTACCGTATTAAATGCTTTTTTAATGTCCAGAAAGATTGTTAATGCATGATCACTGTTATTCATAGCTGTGTAATCGTATTTGTTACCTCTCCTAATTCCTTTGGGTCACCGTCTTTAAAAATAGGAACAATAGTAGCTTTTTTCAAAACATCAGGAAAAATTCCTTGCTCAATGGATAGATTAAATAAATTTACAAATATTTAGATATTTTTTTCTCCCAACAGATGAATTATTTCTGCGGTTAAGCCATCAAAACCTGGAGATTTATTTTTTGGTAGAAGTATAACTTGAGTCCTAATATCTTTAGCTATTACTGGCGTTAAGAAGAAAGAACTTACCCAGTTTGTTTTCCACCTCCCTCCCAATCAGCATTTGTGCGAACCAAATCTTTGTTCAAATTCCGTGCAATTCCGGCAAAATAATCATTGAACAAATTTGCAAATTTACAAGGGTCTTCATCATATTTAATTAACTCGTTTATACTTTTAATTGCACGGATATAGTTTTCTTTCTCTTTAAAGTTACCACATATTTCATTTATTACATTGAACTGCTTTTTCTGGTTTTTACCTGCTTTGGAAAATTTATTAGTAAAGTATTGTGTTTTTGTTTCCCTTGTGGCACTAGTGACAAAATTTCTGTATCGGGAAAATGACTGTTTAAGCGATATATCTGAAGGATTTTTCTTCATTTCTTGATACAGAGTGTTACGATAATTGATTAAAATTCCTAATTAAATTAATAATCATTTGTCATCCACGGTTTAATTTTCTTCAAACGTTTCTTCTTTATTTTCGTTGAATCATTATTTAATTGGCTTAACGTATCATTTAAAATTTTAAAAGAAGTATTAACAGAGCCGCCAACCTATATATATATCATCCCATTTTACATGGGGCGGGGTTGGCTCAGTCGGTAGCGCGCCAGGCTCGTAATCGGTAGTTGTCAGGTTCGAGTCCCAGCTGGGTCAGCATTGAGATTTATCTGCGCAAAATTCCCCGCCCTGCCCACGGTCAGTAGGGGACACCGATGGGCTTGGAAAGGCCGCCGTCCGTCGGATGGGACGTTAAGCCGTGGCCCCGTGTGCGGGAGAGCCATACCCTGTGCACGTTAAAGAACACGCTGGATAGCCTTGACGGGAGGCTACCATCTGTCTCCCAACAGCTGTTCCAGTGGGTCCCCTCCCCCAACCTTCTCTGAGCCTTCGGGGTCCATGTGACCTGGCCATTTAGCCCATGGTGTGCAAAAAGTGCCACTCAGAGGTAAAACAACCCAACCCAACCCATTTTACATTTGCAATTAAGTTCGTTAATCTTTTTAAATCCACCATTTTTATTTCATCAATATTTAATTTTTGTTCAATTTTAATATCTAAATTAACCTTAACTAAGCAGTGGTCTGTAATTCCAATGTCATCCAGAAATATATTACAATTATGTAAATTTTTGGTTCTAATAAATACATGATCAATACATGTAGACGAGTTTTCCGTAATTCTGGTTGACTCTTCTATCATATTAAGTAAACCATTTTCTGTTAATAGTCCTAGATATTCATCAGTGTTTGCGTTGTCATTTAATAAGTTAATATTAATGTCTCTAAGCGAACATTAAGAGTATCAAGTGATTCTAGGATTCCGTTTAACTCGGAAATAAAATTAAATACATTGTCAGAAGGAGATCTGTATACAGCCATTAATGTCCACTCTTTGTTATTAATTTCAAGTTTTAAAACCGCAATGTCTGCGCAATTCATTGTGATTGGTTGCTGTATAGCATCGATGTCACAGCTAACATAAATTAATACTCCACCTGATCTGTAATCATCCCTACAAAATGAGAAGCACTTGTAACCGTCTATTTTGTACAGTGAGACTTCCCAGAAGTAGATCCAAATTTCTGTCAGTAAAATTAATCTGGGTCTTTCCTGAAAAGTCCCTAAGTACGTCAAAAATTCATCAAAATGTGCTCTAGCACTATATATATTTAACTGAATAAGAAAAAAATTACCAACAAACATCACAAAGCAAAAAAAAATTAAATACAATCAGTAACTATCAAACCTGAATAGCATTTAGGTCTTCTAAGAATCTAATACGTATGACAGGGCTAGTATCACTTCGTCGCAAAAATATTTTGAAATCCCTAGTTCACACGTATTTGAATCCATTAGCACGTTGAAACTTTTTAGTTTCATATAACACATGCTTTAGCTCAGGGATTAAATGTTCATTGACGAAAACCAGTCCTTCAACATCGTCTCCAATCAATTCTTTTCCGTTTAAATTTTTGTTTCGTTTAAATGCTTCGACCCATTTATTTCTATTCCGTAGCGAATCCAATTGTGCGATGATCGGTCTCGGTTTATTTTTATTTGCAGATGGCACTCTGTGTGCGACTTGGATTTCGTTGTCACCAACAGTTATCTTTAACTCATCGCAAATTGTTTTAATTAATTCTGGTAAATTTTCGTTTGGTGTTTCTTTTAGTCTTACAATCTCTATATTCATATTTCTCGACACTTGCTGTAAATCCATAATATCGTTTTTCAGTCTAGCTACATTTCCAACGAATACGGCGCAATTTAGTTCTCCAAGCACATCTGTCCTGAGCTACACCTGCTATATCTGGCCACTGCACACCAATTCTAACAAAGTGATTTGGTAAAATACAGGTGAGTTGTGAAAGTTGGGATTATTCTTGAGGATAGTTTGCAAAATCGAGACAACCTGGCAAAATTCGAAGCGACATGGTAAAATGCAAGTGAGTTGTGAAAATTGGGATTGTTTTTGTGAAAGTAAGGAGAGTTCGCAACATAGAGACATCATCATCCTCAAGCAACTAAGGGCTTCGAGTTCCAACCAGACGGCGCAATTTAGTTCTCCAAGCACATCTGTCCTGAGCTACACCTGCTATATCTGGCAACTGCAGAATTCTAACAAGGTCCTGTTTGACACTGTCTGCCTACTGTATCCTAGGTCTCCCCCTCTTTCTAGCCTTTAGGCACATCATTTATAACTCTATAGCTATGCATAAGGCAACATGGCCTAATGCCAAAGATACTGCGTAAGCATCTAGAATCAAAAGCATAGTTTGCTGCTATCTTGTTTAAAAAGCGTCCTTCACTTCCATAACCAACCCTAGAAAGAATAAAACTATTATATATAGTCTAAGTTTAGTCTTTGGGTACATCCGCCTATTTCTCTACTGTCCATAGATTCCTAAAAGTCCCAGCAGCAATCCCTATTCATCTGTTAATATCTTGCCGCACACCACCAGTATCTGTTATATAGCTCCCAAGATAATTAAACTGTGACACGTACTCAAGACTGCAACCATTCAGATTGAATCACAGCGTGCCTGATCAAATTTCTTCAGTTTTCTCTGTTTATAACCAAACCTATTCTACTACCAGTCTCATCAAAAATTCAAAGTGACTTGGTAAAATAAGTGAATCGCGAAAATTAGGATTCTTTTTGCGAATTTAAAGAAAGTTGGCAAATTTCGAAGTGACTGTGAAATTTAGGTAAAATATGAAAATTGGGTTTTGTAAAATTATAGCGAGTTTGCAAAATCTTGGGTACATCCTTGACAAAAGCATAATTAAATTTATGTAAATCACTTATTTTCCCAGTTAGAAAAATTTGATTTCTGAGGTGGAAAATTTTCACCCTTTCCCCCCTCTCTCAACAATAGTCCCTTCGCTATACCAATGATTGAATTCACTCACTTAATTCAGATATTGTAAAAATAATTTGATAATTACTTAGAATAACTTACTGATGTTTTCAAGGAAGTTATAGTTTGTAATTAGTTCGAATTGTGGCAAATAGGTATATTTCAGACAGAAAAGCATTGATAAATCTCTTGTATGGGTTATCATGTTATTTATTTTGGAAAATGTAATGGAGATTCGGATCTGTGTGATTTTCGGGCTGATGTAGGCGCATGTTATTATCAGAATTGCAAGTTAAAACGTTGCTAATGGTGTTGCTGTAACATTTATTTTTTAAAACAATTTATTGCATGAAATCGTTGGTACGACTTAATGATTCGATTTTTTACTGCTGCTTTCTTAACTGCAAAAAGGAACATGAATTTGCAGCATTTGAATTAGCTGTCTCTGTTTGGATTATACTGTCACATCACAACCACATAATATCCATAAGATATCTAAAATGACCCATGGATAGCTACTGGTCATCTTAGATATCTTATGGATATTATATGGAGATTGTGGTTGTGTGGGAAGCTGGCTCCTTTATTAACGATCTTCGTGAATAAATTATAGCAACTCTTGAGTAAATGCTCAAGTCATTAAAAACAAAATAAATTTCATATCCGTGTGCTACACAACTTAAATCCCAAGCAACAGTGTTTATGCTTGATTTCTTTATATTTATGCATTATATTAAAAACCAGTTAATTAAAAAAAAATGATTTCGACGAAAAATAGGTGCTAGGACTGTAATTACAGTCCTAGCACCTATTTATTAAATACTAGGTAAATAGCACAAAAATAACTGTAATTATTAGGACTGTAATTAAAAAACTATAAATTACAAAGTTATAGAGCATCTTTTAATTAGTAGGAAACCACATATGGCACGCACGAAATGAGTGGATGGAAGGATATAAACGATATCATTCAAAATCGGATGTTAGATACTTAGTCACTGTCAAATACCACAGATTAAAAATCATAATCACCCACCCAGAGGGTCAACAAAATATCCAGCAAGCTGGAGTGGAGGCATTTAAAAAATTCTCGTAGTAGATTCTCGTCTATAGATTTGCACTCGTTCCTCTGAAGTTAACGAGCTACCTCTTTGAAATCATGTCTTGTCATTACATGACAAGGCCGTATTAATCATTTCTTTCTTTTCTGGCGGCGCATAAAGTTTGGTCTGCGAAATCTATGCATTGTTGCTATGGAACCTACTATACCCGGGGACAGATTTTATATTTTCATAAGGGTTGGGTTGTTTTACTTCTGAGCGGCACTTTTTTGCACACCATGGGCTAAATGGCCAGGTCACATGGACCCCAAAGGCTCAGAGAAGGTTGGGGAAGGGGACCCACTGGAACAGCTGTTGGGAGACAGATGGTAGCCTCCCGTCAAGGCCATCCAGCGTGTTCTTTAACGTGCACAGGGTATGGCTCTCCCGCACACGGGGCCACGGCTCAACGTCCCATCTGATGGACGGCGGCCTTTCCAAGCCCATCGGTGTCCCCTACTGACCGTGGACAGGGCGGGGAATTTTGCGGAGATAAATCTCAATGCTGACCCAGCTGGGACTCGAACCTGGGAACTACCGATTACGAGCCTGGCGCGCTACCGACTGAGCCACACCCACCCCATTTTTTCATAAGGATGCAGCTTTGGAGTCGGGGGGGGGGGGGGGGGGGGAATTATGCCCAATATCACAAGTATATAGGAATCGTAACTACTCATATCGCACTGTTACGGTATGAATGCACAAATTCAGAGGACAACAAGAGAGCTTCAAACACCATGCAGGAAGACCAAAGGTGGCCGTGAACGAGAGAACCATCGCTGCTGTTCGTAAACCCATTAAGGAAAACCCACACATCATCATTCAGGTAATAAGTTTAGATGTCAGTGTGGAAACAATTATTCACCATTTAAAATTCCGAAATCTGTGCCAAATGGGTACCCCACAAACTGACACAACAGCAAAAAAGGACTAGAGTTGACTCAGCAGCACATTATGGCCAAGTCGCCCTTGCACTATAAAACCCCAAAACAACCGACTCGTGCAAGGAGATGCTGGCAATGTTTGAACTTAGTGGTCTCAAATAGTTAACAGACATTCTCACAGATGATATGTGGTTTTATTACAAATCCCAGAAATATCGACAACCATGTTTGGGTTGCAAGATGAACCGTGTCACCCAAATCCTCTGACGTCTTTCCCTCAAGAAAGAGTATGTTCACAATTTTTTTCAATTCCCAAAGAGTAGCAGCCGTGGAAACTTTAATTGAAAAAATGACTGTAAAAACTACTTCAACATTGTTAAGGAAATGAATGAACAGTGTCGAACAAGCGTGTCAAGGTTTCTCTTTCTTCATGATAATGCCAGTGCTCACAAAACCCAACAAGTTATGACATATCTAGAGCAGGGTGAAAATCAAACAGCTATCCCATCATGCATATTCATCCGATCTTGCACCATTTAATTGTTTGGTTTCCAAAAATTAAAATGGAACTTGCTGGGAAGCCTTTTTCAAGGGTTCAAGTTCTAGCAAAAATGAATTCATTCAGAGTTGCGGATTATTCCTCAACAAGCGTTCCAGAATTGGCGTCGAGGTCTATAATTTTGCAAAGATGCTGGAGGGGAGTACTTTAAAGGACAGTAAAAGTTTTGTTGAGGTAAGTACAATGGTTTTTGTTCTGCAGATGAATGTCAACTTTTTGAATGCCCATTGAGGGCTCACATCAGATACTGGCAGATAACAGCTTGTCCATGGTCAGCTAGACGGACAGGATTTGGTACTTGACTGTATTCAGCAGACATCCTGGTATATGCCCTTGCCCACCCACTTATCAATACTGTAGCAGTTATTGAAGCCTGCAGCTTAACAGTAGTTCATGTGTCAATACTAGTACTATCCCTTACAGATGCACGATTTGATGCCAGGAGCCATCAGAGAAGTTGGTTTCCGTAATTTGGTACTGAATATCTTAGAGAATGACCCATTTTTTCTATGCGCGATCCTTTGGACAGATGAGGCACATTCATATGGGCCGAAATTGTTAATAGGTAGAATGCCTATTACTGGGCTCTTAGCAACCCATCCCTTGAACAAGCAGTGAGGCTCAAAACTAACTTATGGTGCGGTATTTTGTACAACACTCGTTTGACTGGTATTCTACAAGGGAACATTAAAAAGTCGGAGGTACCTACAGCTGTTATGGAATATACGTCTGTTGGATGACCCTCCCCCCCAGGGATGAACACGTATGTTACCAACATAAATGGCACATCAACCAGCAAACTGCTGGTTGATGTGCCAATTTGTTGACCCCTGCTATATACTATGATTGTAATGCTTATTGTACAGTATATTTCAGTTTAAGCATGCAGAAATTGCAGCCTGTGGACGCATCTGGTTCTTTTAACAATTTTATTTGATCTGCATGCAAATTGCAAAATATATATATTTTTTTAATTTGGCTCTAATAAAGTGAACGTTTTAATAAAAGACAAAAATTTGAAAAACATCTTACAACTAGTTACAAAGTCATTGAAATCAAATGTTTAGCAGCTCATTTCTGGAATCCCATCATTTACATACTGCTTCAACAAACCAACTTTAGTTTTGATGCTAAAAAACTTTACATTAATATTTTTTTTATCTTCTTGTACCTATAGATATGACAGGTAAAAATAAACTTTATTTTATTTGTTCTTTATACACTCCCCTCAACTACTGGCCCAATGCCAAAAGGTTTGTGTACCCTTGCTCTATACTTAAAAAAGTTTTCAAGTATAGAATAGAAATCAGATGAAAGTGCTCTTGAACATGAACTCAAAGTTGGAGGAAAAATTGTCTTGAGCCTGGTGGGATACAAACCTGACCTACTGATACCGTGCCAAGAGGTCATGGGTTCATACATTATCCAACTCAAGATAATTTTTCCTTTAACTCCGAGTTTTATGTTCAAGAGTGGTAATTGGTCCGTCATCGAAGGGCAGTGAAGATCACTAGGAATCTGCAAGGTGTTAGAGAGAAGTGGTAACAGTGAGATGCTGGCAAACTTACACCGAGATCATTGGCAATAAGGAAGCTAAAGTGAAAGCCTTTCAATGCTTAGCATGCAAATCTCGTAACTTACTTTTCAAGAGATTTAACAAGACTTCAAAAACTGTATTGCAAAATGAAAAAACATTCCCCAGCTGTTATTTTCCTGTGATTATCATAAATTTCTTAGTAGTATTATATACTAATTTCATTAGAAAATACAAACCATCCTTTCGATTGGGTTGTTTTACCTCTGAGCGGCACTGTTTTGCACACAATGGACTAAATGGCCAAGTCACAAGGACCACGAAGGCTCAGAGGTTGGGGGAGAGGAACCACTGTTGGGAACAGGCAGTAGCCACCCATCAAGGGTATGGCTCTCCTGCACATGGGGTCATGGCTCAACATCCCATTCAACAGATAACGGTCCTTTCCAAGCCAATCTGTGTCCTCTACTAACCCATGCAGGGCGAGTTTTGTGAAGATAAATCTCAACGCTGGCCCAGCTCGAACCTGGGAACTGCAGATTATAAGCCTGACGTGCTACCGATTGAGCTATCTCTCAACCCCCTTTAGATTTGAAATTTTCAAACACAAAGTATTTAATAATGGTAGTAACGTGCAGTTTTCAGCTGCAAAACCATCAGAGGGAATAAAACACTTTTTTAAATATAAGTTTTGCATTTATTTTATTGAAATATTTAAGCTTGATATCTAGTTGAATCAACCCAGGCTGTTTATTCCGCATTAAATAAAAATACAATTGTTCAAATTTAATTTACAGTTATTGATATTTAGTGTGTTAATAAGTG
Organism: Ryuthela nishihirai; assembly: GCA_038380435.1. Taxonomy (NCBI): domain Eukaryota; kingdom Metazoa; phylum Arthropoda; class Arachnida; order Araneae; family Heptathelidae; genus Ryuthela; species Ryuthela nishihirai. The sequence continues at coordinate 61,682,176 of JAWZYU010000019.1, read as the reverse complement.
AATGAGAAATATTATGTCGATATATAATAGCTACATTATGGCATAAACAGCAAACTGCATCACTTTTTCCATCTGTGGAAAAATATTGTCATATTTCTCAATTAGAATAAAAAAAAGCTTCACAGTAATACTAATTTTTAGGTAAACTTACCATCCTTTTAAATGAAACAATTCAATTATTAAATTTGATGAAAGTTTTAATGATAATTTTAATGTTAAAGAAAATTTATTAAAAAATCAGAATCAACAAATTTTTTCCAGAAATAGTCTAATTTGCAATAGGTAAGAACTTCTGCCTTCATTATATTACTAAATTCAGTTAAAAATTTAAGGTCTGGAATGTGTTACCCTATTATAAAATCGTTTTCAAGATTAATAATACATTTTTGGTCCTTACGGTTATCTGTAATTTTTTATTGCAACATATATTACAATACTTATTAAATGCTTTTTGTTTCCCACAGTAGAAATCTTTGTCATTTCAAGAGAATATTTTTCAAGAAAATAATATTGAATATTTTCAAGACAAATAATTACTGGAAAAAACCTATAATTGATATTATCAAGAATTTTCATTAAATTAAAAAGGTTTTAAACTTTTAAAGTTCTAAAAAAAAAAGGGATTTTTGTTTAAAAAAAAAGTGAAAGTGCTCCCCTACGTAAAGGATATGGGTCCCCAATACGCAAGGTATGGGCTTTTTTTTTAATTATAAAAATATTAGTTTTTCAGTCAAAACAGACATATGGGTTAATTTTAGCTCAGCATATGATCAATGAGCCGTCCCGTGTCCAAGTGGTTAGCGTTATTTACTAATCAAAGCGACCCGTGATCAAGGCATCACTTTTCTCACAGATCTACTGTGACGTATAAACTGACTGTCTCCCGTCATTTTGGGGGCAAGCTGCTTGAGGGGGTATTTTTTGTTTTCTTTTTATATGATCAATTATAATTATCAGCAAATGAGCTAGCTCTTTTAGGAATACCAGGTCATATAAGGGAAATGAAATTGGTTCTGATCGGCTTCCACACTTGTGCGCTAGATGCACGCGCTGCATCTAGCGCACGTGACGCATGCCTCAAATCAGTTGAATGGCGCCGTTTTCAGTGACGCATGCTGTAGCGCACGTACTTCCACCAGTAGTGGTTTTTGGTTCAACATTCCGTGCAACCTCGTAGTTTGTCTGAAAGGTTTGGGTCTGTTTTTGTAATTATTGAGCTTGTGTTTTTAGTTCACCATGTCGTCAGAACAAATATTGGCCTTTATTGAAGATTATAGGTTAAATAATTCATCGGAGATATAAATTATTAAATTAATTTAAATAAATAGATTAATTAAATAATTCATCAGATTATAGGTTTAAATATTCATCAGAGACATGAATATTGAATCAACGGTACGGCTCCACCATTCCCAAAAGCATGTAGAAGTTTGTTCTAGACACTGGCCAGCGTTTTGTAACTCTTTTGGAATCTCTAATGCCTAGCTGTCTGATATAGACTGAAGCTTTACGCGTTGTTTGGAAAATAAAACTAAAGTTCTGTTTGGAAATTTAAACCTTTCAGCTTTGGGGTGGGGGGGGGGGCTCCAACTCTGATCGGAAAGGCATTTATTGATCTAGTTTCATCGTCAGTTTGACTGTTTTCACACACCACATTTTCCAAAGAAAACACATTCATAACATATATTACAAAGAGAAAAAGAAAGAACCTCAAAAAAGGGGAAAAGTTAATCGCCATCACTCACATCCATTAAAATTATGAGAAATCCATAATAAAAACACAACCATACGAAGTCCATACGTGCGAAAGAGGCAACAATACGCTTGACGGTGCATCCCGGATAGAAGGCGCTCCAGCTGTGCTGCCGTGCCGGCATGAAAGGCAGCAAAGTGAGATGTCAATCACCCGGGCGAGGCGTCACTCACAGCAGATCCAAGCTCGATCATTGGCTTAGAACTCTGAGAGACGGCTCGCCAACAATGCGACGCAGTTTTCGTTTAATTCCAATTCCCTAATTATTCCAAAATTCCTGTTTTAAAATAATCTTTCATCCATATCGATCGCCGGTATTTTTCACGTTTCTCTTTTTTCAGCACTAAAATTGCAGCACTTATACCTGCTAACATAGCGGCATCAGTTACGTCCATTGTAACTTCAAGTCTATACTGGTAAAAAATTGAAAACTATTTGACGCATAAGTGTAGACAGTTCAAGGCATGCGCCCAACGCATTTCATCTAAGGAATGCGCTAGACTACTCGGTGTTGAAAAGCGAAATTGAAAATGAAATTGAAGATGAAAGCACACAAGTGTGGACATAGCCATCATTTTACTAAAATTGTCTTGCAACTTAAACTGAAAAAGGGTATCATCATCCTCAAGCAGCCATGGGCTACGGAGGTCCAACCAGACACTGCAGTTAAATTCTCCAAGCATATCTGTCCTGAGCTACATCCGGCCACTGCACACCAATTCTAACAAGGTCCTGTTTGACATTGTCTGCCCACCGCATCCTAGGTCTCCCCCTCCTTCTGAGGCCTCTAGGCACACTGTTCATAACCCTATTCGCCAATCTATAATTATCCATATGGGCAACATGGCCAAACCAGCGGAGTCTCTCTGCACAATATGCTGCTTAAAGGAGGTTGCAGACTCCTTTGCCTAACCTCATCATTAGTTACAAAGTTGAACCATCCAATGCCCAAGATACTGCATAAGCATCTGGAATCAAAAGCATCTAGTTTCCTGTTATCTTGTTTACAGTGTCCAAGTTTCACTACCATAACTAACCCTAGAAAGAACCAAACTATTATACATTCTAATTTTAGTCTTTAGGTGTATACGCCTATTTCTCCACAATCTCCATAGATTCTTAAAAGTCCCGGCAGCAATACCTATTCGTCTGTTAATCTCATGCCGCACATCACCAGTATCAGTTACATAGCTCCCAAGGAAATTAAACTGTGACACCTGCTCAAGACTGCAACCATTCAGATGAACTGAATCACAGCCTGCCTGACCAATTTTCATCACTTTAGTTTTCTCTCTGTTTATAACCAAACCTACTCTACTATCAGTCTCATCAACAGCTCAAATGAAAGAGTTCATCTCATCAACATCATTTGCCAAAAGGGCTAAATCATCAACATAATCTAAATCAGAAATTTTCCTATCTCCAGCCCATTTAAGGCCAAAATCTTTCCCTTGAAGTGAATTTCGCATAACATAATCAATAACCAAACTAAAGAGAAAAGGAGACAAAATGCACCCTTGTCGAACACCAGACGTAATGCTAAACCAATTGCTACAAGACTTACCAACTCTCACACCATGACTCAGTGTTATTATAGAGAGCTTTCATTATGTTAACTAACTTGTCAGGTATACCATACGATCTCACAATCAACCACAAATTATGACGATCAACAGAGTCGAAAGCCTTTTTGAAATCAACAAAGCTAGCAACCAAAGGTTTCTGAAACTCTAAACATTTCTCAAGAATCTGCCTAAATGAAAATATCTGATCCACACATCCCCTACCACTTCTGAATCCACTTGCTCATCACGCAATTGCCTGTCAACCAGATTCTTAATTCTATTAAGCACAATCATGGAAAGAACTTTACCTGGAACAGAGAGTAGGCTGATACCCCTATAGTTATCACAAGAACTGCTTTAGGAACCATGCCTTTATCATAAAAGCTATTCAAAATTTCAGTCATCCAAGTGGTAACCGAAACATTCCCAGCTCCGAGCATTTCTGTTGTAATTTCATCTACACCTGGGGATTTATGAAGTTTAAGTTTAGAGATAGCCAAAATAACTTCAGATTGTGTTACAGGGCCAACATTAAAGCTGTCAATGCATCTATCTTCATTACAAACAATGGGAGTAGAACTAACCACATTGTTTAGAACATCACTGAAATGCTCAGCCCACCTAGCCATGGCAGAATCCTCACCTTCTATAACCTTACCGTGTTTATCCTGCAATCCTTGTATGCCTGTCCGTTTTCTACCACACAAAACATTAACTATCTGGTAGAGCTCTCTGCTGTTGTGCTGCCTGCTTCCTCAGCTTTGTCAGCCAAACCATCAAGCCAAAGTTTCTTATCAGTAGCTAACTGATCCTTTACACGTTTATTAAGCTCTCTGTAATCCATTCTATTAGGACTAGTAGGGTACTGATTAAGGACATTCCTGCAGTTCCTTCTTACTGAAATAAGCTCAAGTGCCTTATCACTTAAATAATTCTGTCTCCTCTGCTCCATTTTTCCTAAAAGAGTACTGTTAGTTTCCAAAAAAGCCTGTTTAAAATGGCCCCATTCTTCCTCAACTTCAGTATTAAGCAAACTATGACTGTCATAATGACTAAGTAACCTATCATGGTAAGCTTTAGCTATAGCTGGGTCTTTCAGAGCTTCAGTATTAAAGGTAAATTTTTTAACCCTAGCACAACGCTTTTCATGTTTAAGTTGCAAGACATTTTTAATAAGGTAATGGTCAGATCCAATTTCAGCTCCCCTATATGCCCTGGTATTCCTAACAGAACAAGCCCATTTGCTGTTAATTAATATGTAATCAATCATATTCTTATGCAGCCCATCAGGTGAAACCCATGTGTACTTATGTATGTCGCGGTGTTTGTAATAAGTGTTAGTTATTCTGAATCCATTGAGTTTACTTACCTGTAGGAGACGTTGCCCATTGCCATTGCAACTACCAATACCAAAAGGGCCTATTACTCCTCCCCAAAGGGCAGAGTCAGTACCAACTTTGGCATTGAAGTCATCAAGAACAAGGGTAATATCTCCTTTCTTGACAGAATTCAAAATATCCTGAAGTTGTCCGTAAAACCTATCCTTCTCATCCTCAGTGGGGGCGGGGGCGTAACAGCAGATAACATTCAAGTCTTTAATGCTTGTCTGAAATTTTGCTGTAAGAAACCTTTCATTAATGCACTCATATCCTAGAAGAGCATATAAATAAAATAAATACCCCCTCAAGCAGCTGCTTGCCACAGAGGTCTAACAGGAGCCTGTCAGTTTATATGCCATAGTAGAAGGTCTGTGAGGATGGCAGGACCTCAGCAGAAAAACAACACACACAACCTTGCCTTACCCGGGGCTCGAACCCAGATCCCTTAGATCAGTAGCCAAGCGTGCTAACCACTCGGCCATGGGACGGCATTCAAGAGCATACTAATGTTAAAAATATTTCAGTTAAGACTGAAAAATCAGTTATAGTCAGAGCTTACTACGATAGGTTACTTAGTAAATAGGACAATTTTGGTTTACTTTCTAGTGAGGCCGAGGAAGAATGGGACTATTTAAAAAAGATTTTCTGGAAACTAACAGTACTATTTTGGGTGAAAGAAGAAGACACAAAGTTATTTGACTGGTAAGGTACTGGAGCTCATTTCTTAAATAAAAAACTGCAGAAATTATCTTAATCAACACCATATTAGTTCTTCCAATGCCCAGCCTGAAAAACTGGTTTATATCTAGGGTCCAAGCTATTTTTTTCACTCTCAATTAAAAGGTCCCTCAAGTGACTGCTTGCCACAGAGGTCTGTAAGGATGGCAGGACCTCAACAGGAAAACAAGACATTCATGCCTTACCAGGGGCTCAAACCCAGGTATCTTTAATTAATAGCCAAGTACATGGGAAAAAAAATAACTTTAGAACTTTTTTTGCTAAATAACTCAAGATATATCAAATCAATCAGCATTTAATTCTGAATTTTCTGGAAATAAAATGTTTAATAAAAAAAAAAAACTAGTTTAATTTTAAATGGCTCTTTTTTAGAGTCATGTAATTAAAAATGCATCTGGCAATGCAAATAAAAATTTACTTAAAAAATACACTGAAATAATTATAATGCATCCAATAGTAAGGCTCTTTCAGAATAACAGGAAATCAAAGTTTTACTTGAAACAACAAAATTACTCTTTTTATAATTTTTTTTGGTACTATACTTTTCTCAAAGTTCAGACTTTTCACCATTGTGCTGAGTCAAATAAATAAGCCAATTTTAGGTTGTTTTTAACAAATCAACCAAAATAGTCATGTAATATACCAAATTAGACAATTTAGTTCCAACTTGTACGAAAATACAAAAAAATTTACAAATATATTAATTTCAACAAGTTTTCACTGATACAGTGAAAAAAAAAAATGGATCGGACTATGCAATTAAAGTTTAATTTTGGAAAACCTGATGAATAAAAGCAGTTAAATTATATATTAATTGAAAGGAAATTTCTTTCCGAAAATATTTACCTGAAACACAATTTTTATTACTTTTAATGATTCCTTTCAGTGTGGCATATTTTAAAACTTGGGTCAGTGTTATACAAAGTGATTGCTCACATTAGTGATTTTCTGTCCTATTTAGGAAATGGTGGAACGCCTGGTTGGCTGTTTTTTTACTAAACATTGTGAAATTCTTCTTTGGGTGTTGAATTTTGGTGATTTTAGCTAAGTGCCGAAATTTAGTGCACCAAAGCAAAAAGTAATTATCTGCATCGTGATCATAGCACAGCAAAGACGTTGGGGGTGGGGATTTTTAAAAAATGTTCAATATAAATTTAAGAACTTGTAATTTAAGAAAAAAAAAAATTTGCCAGGAGGGGGAGAGAGAAAGTATAAATAACACCCTCAGTGTTGGGGGGGGGGGGGGAAGGGTAAAAACAGTTGCCAAAATTGCCTTCCTACATGAGAACTGATTTCTGTGCCATGGTTGCTCCTATGAGCAAGTGTCTCAGTTTAATTATGTCAAGAGCTATGTAACAGATATTAGTGACATGCAACATAAGAGAAAATTAAAGATTGCTGCTGGGACTTTTACAAATCTGTGAAGTGTGTGAAAAACACTTCACAGATCCATCTTATGTAATAAATACTAAATTTAGTATTTAGGTATCAGATTAATTAAATTTAATCTTTAGTAATAAATACTAAATTTAGGCTATGCAATAGTTTGATCCTTTCTAAAGTTAGTTATGGCAACAAAACATGGACCCTTTTAAACAACAGGAAACTTGATGCCTTTGATTCTAGACGTTTATGCAGGATCTTGGGCATTAAGTGGTTTGATGTTGTGAGAAGTGATGAGGTTGAGTGAAGGAGTTGGCAACCTCCTTTGAAAAGTATTTTGTGCAAAGACTATTAGTTTAGTAATATGGCCTGTAAGTATAATAATAAATTAGCAAATATGTAGGGTTATGAACAGTATGCCAAAGCCTTTAGAAAAAGGGTAAGACTGGGATGTGTTGGGAAGAAAATGTCTAACAGGACCTCATTAGAATTGGCGTAAAGTGACCAAATGCAGCAGATGTAGTTCAGGATAGACGTATTTGGAGAAGTGTATTACACAGTCTGGTTGGACTTCTGTAGCCCATGGCTGCTAAAGGATTTTGTATGTACATATATATTTTTCTTGACTTTTCAGTAACTTTGTAGTAATAACCAAATTTTAATAAACTATAAAATAGCATTGTTCTTTACAACAAATTTTAAGAGTTCAAGAAAAATGTAGCTTTACTGAATTGATGATCATGATTGATAACATTCAATTTTTTTTTTCCTTTGACAGGTCTAACGAATATTAGTCAGATGCTATGTAACTGCAATATCTGAAAGATAATATGGAAAATAGTTTTAAATTTTAAATAGCTGGATAATTTAGTTGGATACTAATGGCATTTGTATATCTGTTTCTAATTTGTATTGTTTCCCATGCCTCAAATACAATTTTTTACTTTTAAAAGTTTGATACAACTAATTTTACTAAACATTTCCGTCAGGAAAAATCTTAGCTACAAGCAGATTTACCCGGAGTTGCTCAGGTCTGAAACTCTTTAGAATATAGAGTAAATAGTACTCCCCATGTCACAAGCTTTCATTTGGCATAAATATCATTACGATCAATTCCCCTTCAGTTTAATTTTTCTCCCTCACTGTTACGGGGGAAAAGAAATGGGCATATTTCAAGGTACCATATGATCCTCTCCATGTCAAAAGTTTCTAAACCAAACTCAGAATTGCCTCGCTCAGCTAACTGAACTTTTCAAATCATTTCATACCCACCAGAGTTCCTCGGATACAATTTGTTGGCACATGTAACTTTATAACAAAAAAATTGTGGCTGAGGTCCATAAAAAAGAGTAAAGGTACTAAAAATTATTATTATTATTAAACAAAATCATTTATTACCTAACATAATATTTAAAACATTTATTAATTATTAAATCTTATGAGATACTCTTTTATTAACTTTTGAATAATTATGCTAACGATTTTAACTTCTGATTAAAATTTAGTTTTTGAAGCTCTCATTTTAACACAGATTCTCGTACAATACAATTTGTTACTTCAACTTAATTGTTACTTAATTTGTTCTGCTAGTGCTTAATTTGAATGACTTCAATATCCACAGACATTCATGCTCTTGACCCAACAAACTGAACAATGAGTTCATCATGCGAAATCAGAAAGAAATTAGTTTGATACGTTCATTATTTCACATTTATTGGTGACAACAGTTATTTTGAATAACTTTCAACCATTAATGTTAAGTCTACGGGGATTTCGAGATATTCAAACCCACCCACCCCAATTTTGGGTTGACCCCAGTGGGTTCGCAAATAGCCTATATTCTTCTCCTGGGTGAAGGGAACATTCATGCAAAGTTTGAAACCTCTAGCTCTTCTGGGAGCCAGGTGCATAAGTGGACAGACACACAAACTTTCTCCTTTATATATTAGATATTATGAAAAGAACATCCCAAGATTATTAATTAATGAAAAACTGCAATTTCAAATTATATTATTTAAAAACTATGATCAAAATGACATTTTAAATATTTTTATAAAACTGTTGCTAAATTAAATATTTATATACAGAACCACTACAAACTCATAATTTCTTGAAGTATTTGCTATATGTTGTAATAGTTCTTAAAATGTATAGAATGGCTGCTAGGACATGAATATAGCTATTCTTGGTTCTTTTGCCTTATACTTTATCTGGAAATTACAGGAAAATTGGATGTCATGTAGTTGTTGTGTAATTTCATCTTTATTTATCTTTAATCACATAATATGCATTCAAGTCCCTTCTTCTTGCCACCTTGATGCTAAGAACCTACGATATATTATGGTTACATATATTGCTAGAAGTAAAACAACAAACATGTCATCCAAAAGACCCAAAATTCCAAAAACAGCTTCGGGGATCATGTCCAATGGAGAGATGAGATACATAATAGCAGCAACGAAGCACAAAACAATGCGAAGTCTGAACATGTACATCAGGCCACCAACAGAAAAGAATTCTGACCCAACATGACGAAGAAGCGTTGGCAAATCCCATATGTAGTCCAGCCACTGCAAAAGAAAAAAAAATTTGAATTCTTACCTAAGACCATTAGCTCATCCATGTTGTTGTGCAAAATAGGATAACAACAAAATTTAATGTTAAAAATCGTTAAAAAATTTGAGCATATTGTATTTTAATTTAAGCAAATAAATTAAAATTCTATTCACCTAAATAATACTGCCTTAGAAGAACATCAAATAGAGCTTTATCTTCAGTCACATTTTTCAATGAAAAGCTTATTTAGGAAGTTACCGCACTCTGAATCTTAATTCCCCATGACACGTTTCCCATTCAAGAGTATTTGTCCAGTTAGAAATAGTGTTGCCACCTGTATGGTTTGGACAATTTTACTCACTGAATGGTACAGTTATAGAACCAGGCAGTATATGTATGGGTTTCAAAAGAATCCTTTAAAGTTGTCAAAAATATGTAACCTATTATAACAAGACTTGGTTATTTCTGGGTCTTTCAGAGCTTCAGTGTTCAAGGTAATACACCTACACTGCTCAAAGTGGAAATTACAGTTCCAAGAAGGAATGGAAGTAGATATATACAAATCGCAGTAGGCAATCGGAGATATGCAAATCATCAAAGTTCCACATCGAATGGACATGTGACACCCAGTTGAACCGTGGATAAATAGTGGGTGATTTTCAACATCAAGTAGTGCACATCAATAAGGATTGGTAAGCTAAGAAGTACAAAATGGCACATCACTGTGAACATCTGGCAGTGAATTCCATCACTGGATAAAAGGTCGTCCTTAGCCGCTGTACCAGCCAAGTTCGCAGAAAACTGGGAACTATTTTTTGTCAATCTCTAAGTCTCCTTTATAACAGTAAAGGAAAATAATGAGTTAAGACAATTATTTATGTCAAATAACAAAGTAGGCAGAGAGCTTAGATTTATAGCCAAGGGGCTCAATTCGGCTTGAGCTGCCGAATCTTGTAAACACATATCATCCTTATATCGAGTTTTTTAAAAATAATATTGATGTAATACACTTTTAATCGTGAATTAAATGTATACTTCACGTAGCTGTGTTTTAATTGATTTATGATTTTATCACTAAAGGTAGCATAGATAAAATTAAAACCTTCAAGACTAGAGGAGCATACACAGTCGTACCAGAATAATATGACCTCTACCATACATATACCATGGTAGGTGGTCATATTATTCTGATATGACTGTGTATACATGACGTAACAAACAATATATCAAACATTGCATCAATCCAAACCATAATTTACAATAATTTACCCAAAATGTTTTCTAAACACTGAAATAATTGGACCTCCAAACCCAATTTCAACTCAGTTACTTGGAAAACTTACTAATTAATGTCAACCAAGAAATACTACATAGCTCAGATATTACTCTCTTACCCCATCTTGAAAATTGCTTTATGCAACTATGAGATTCAGCTTTAGCGAACACCAATAGTGGGACAATGCTATTTAACTCTAGCTATACCGTGGCCGAGTGGTTAGCGCGCTTGGCTGCTGATCTAAGGGACCTGGGTTCGAGCTCCGGGTAAGGCATGGGTGTTCGTGTTGTTTTCTGCTGAGGTCCTGCCATCCTCTCAGATCTTCTACTTTGGCATAAAAACTGACAGGCTCCTGTCAGACCTCTGTGGCAAGCAGCTGCTTAAGGGGTTATTTATTTTTATTATTTTTTATATAAACTCACTTTAGTCACCTGAAGGTGACAAAGAAAAACAGCAAAATGCATTGTGACAATATTTTTGAAACTAATTTAAACTTCAGTAGTAAATAAAGTATCACAGGAGATGTCCTGTAGACATGAGACTCATGAAATAGTTGAAAAAATTGGTTTTGCCATGAGTGTGTTTAGAATCCATGTCTTCCAGTAGTATGTCAGACATGATAACCACTACATTATCCGTGAATCAAAAAATACATGGAAAAACCTATAAACCACATTAGCTGTTGAAAAAGTTAGCCAGTGATGGTATAATAGTTATCATGCTGGCATGTTACTGAGAGATGCGGGTTCAAATCTCACTCAAGGCAAAACTTAATTTTTTTTCAGCTAACTATTTTGCAGTTTAAACTTTCTTAATTTTTTAAATATTTTTCTAATCTATTTTATTTCATAGTTTAAACTTCTTTCAAACTCTACTTGATCTAAGCAATAAGTTCTATATTCACAACCTTCTCTGTGTTTTACTGCTACTAAACCTGGAACACTTATCTCACAAACCTGGAGGTTAATTAATGAATTGAAAGCCACACCCCTGTCTTGATTTTAAAACTGCTTCCCTCACAACAAGGATGTCTTCCTTAACCCAAGCTTCCCTCCTTTTCACCTTTGAGAGTACCAACACATTGCATCTTCAGACATCTACCACAATGTAGACCATCAAAGTATTTACAGTGTATATGCACTGACTCTGCTAACCCTGCAAGCATTGAATGAAATATAGTGATTATTTGACTGACTATCCAATGATGACAGAACACTACAATAGGCTAATGAAATAATTCATTATTTTTAATAATGAACTGTAACCTCAATTTGTATCCAAGTTTAAACTAGTGAGAAGTTTAAGCCTGGGTTCTATTACAGGTACAGAGTTGAATTTTTCATACAGTATGAGGTCACTTATACTGAGTAATGCATCCCTGGTAAACATCGTGATAAGTGAAATATTGTTTCAATAGAAAAAGATGGATGGATTTCAGACACTTGTCTTTTAAAACCTGATATTAAGCAAAATAAATTAAGCGTAATTTTTCATTAAAAAAAATGTTATGAATTTTAATTATTTATGAAACTCTGGTCCAAAACTTCAAAATAGCTTTTTTAACTATTTAAGGATGGATCCCAAAATTATAATTACACTTCATTTAATATTGTTTTGCTTAATGTTGGGTTTCATATAACTGCAATTTGCTACTCTCTAAGTTAAATAACCAAATGAAGGTAACATACTTTAACAATTCAATTGCTTTCAAACTTGAATGCAGCTACCAACTAGGGGTAAGAGGTCAGTTCTACAATATACATTCTGTGCATATGCTTTTGATTGTTCCTTCTGACTGTCAATGTAAATTTGTATGAATATCAATTAATGATATCAATACATAGATTATTATCTATTAATTATTAGCATAAATGCTTAATTTCATTAATAATATAAAGTAGGCATACCCTGAACTTCAGCCATAGTTGCCACAAACCACTGCTTCCCCTGTGTATGATGAGAGCCACTACTGGCATTTTCCCCCCTATTACTTCAGTATTGTAAATATTGACTTAAGCAATATAATGATTAATCCCTTAGTAAACGATGACTGGTGCCTCCTGATAGATTATTACTTATTAATCAATAATGATTGCTCAATTTTGATATCACAGAGTATGCATGCCCTAGATTTGGGGTGTATGCTTGATGCAAACCATTGCTTCCTGTGTGGCATTCCAAGCACTACCACTGCAACAATTTATGCACCTTCTCTGAAAAGCATAGGATTAAAAGGACAGAATAGTTTTTTCTACACTTTTTTTAAATTAGTACTTTTGATTGACAACAATTGGCTATGTACCAATACCCTGTGATGATGTACAAAACTGACTAAACTTAGCACCCCACCTACTAGTGGTGCAGACTGCTAGAACCTTTCAAAAGAGATACTCTTGTGGAAGGGAAAGGGAGGGCTGCCAGATCAGTGTGTCTTATTGATCTGGACTACTATGGCTACTTTTCTTTTTTTACCCAACTGAAGAGTGGTCAACCACACAGGGTCCTGATGCTAACCATATATACCAACTGGAATGGAATAATGTCTTTGAAAATGATTATGGATCCTGATATTGCTGCACTGGTGCACTTCTGTTGAGGCAAAATCTTCTGCTGTGTTTTGTTTGTGGGTTGCCAGCTCCAAGTGAATAGATTCACAAGATATGCTTTATAAGCTGGTGGATAATACTGATCAGAGGCCATCACAGGTATCTGAACCCTTGCTTCTATGGGCACTGTCAAACCTACATTGGAAGAAATCTTACCAGTGTAGATGGCCTCAGCCTTTAGGAATAGGATCGGGGTGGGGAAAGGTCTTTGCTCCATGACTGTGATTAGAGGGCTGTTTGATATTGTGACCACCTCCTCTCTCAATAAACAATTTCTTTAAACATCCCACTAACCATTTTCTCTCCACAGGCTCTTGGAATGTGAGGACTCTGCACTAAGATTATTCTCTTGATGTCCTCACACAAGAATTCCACCATTATGAGATATTCTCGGCTGCAAGAGACCAGATTCTTAAAAATAATCTTGAAATTCTCTTTTCAGGGAAGGAAGATCAAAAGCATCTCCAAGGCATAAGTTTGTTTCTCAGCAGACATGCTAGTGATGCTCTTCTACGATATGAGTGCATTAACGAAAGGTTCTCACAGCTAAATTTCAGACAACATTAAAGACTTGAATGTTATCTGTTGTTATGCCTCCACTGAGGATGCCAATGAGGATAAGAAAGATAGGTTTTATGGACAACTTCAGGATAATTTGAATTCTGTTGAGAATGGAGATATTACTCTTTTACTAGGCGACTTCAATGCAAAGCAAAAGTTGGTACTGACTCTGATCTTTGAGGAGGGGTGATAGACCCCTTTGGTATTGGTAGTTGCAATGATGTCTCCTACAGGTAAGTAAACTTAATGGTTAGAATAACTAACACTTATTACATATACTACAACATACATAACTACATGTGGGTTTCACCAGATGGGCTACATAAGAATATGACTGATTAGATATTAATTGATAGCAATTAAGCTGTTAGGAATACCAGGTCATACCTGAACATTTGGATCTGACCATTACACTTTGTTAAAAGTGTCTTGCAATTTAAACTTAAGAAGTGTGTTAAGGTTAAAAAAGTTACCTTTAACACTGAAGTTCTGAAAGACCCAGCTATAGCCAAAGCTTGCCATGATAGGTTACTTAGTCATTATGACAGTCAGTTTGCCTACTACTGAAATTGAGGAAGAACATGACAATTTTGAAGAGGCTTTTCTTGAAACTAACATCACTCTTTTGGGTAAAAAGGAGTAGAGGAGCAAAATTTTTCAATGATAAGTCAATGGAGTTTATTTTTGGAATAAAGAACTGCAGGAATATCCTTAATCAACACTATATTAGTCCTAACAGAAAGCATTACAGAGTGCTTAATAAAAGTGCAAAGGATAAGTTAACAGCTGATAAGAATCTTTGGCTTGATAGCTTGGGTGACAAAGCAGAAGCTAGACAGCATTAACAACAGAGAACTGTGTCAGATAGTTAATGTTTTGTTAAAAAGAAATGGTCAGTTATTGAATGTCAGGATTCTGTTATGGCTAAATGGGCTGAGCATTTCAGTGATGTTCTAAACAATGTGGTTAATTCTACTCCCATTGTTTGTAATAATGATAGATGCATTACTGCCTTAATGTTGTCCCTATATCCCAATCTGAAGTCATTTTGGACATTTCTAAATTAAAACTGCATAAATCCACAGAGGTAGATGAAATTATTAGTGAAATGTTTAGAGCTGAGAATGTTTCTGTTATCACATGGCTGACTGAAATTTTGAGTAGCTTTTAGGATAAAGACATTATTCATAAGAATTTCATCAGAACTATTATCATCCTTATTTTTAAAAAAAGGTGATTGCAGTTCTTGTGATAACTATAGGATATGAGCCTACTTTCTGTGCCAGTAAGAGTATTTTGCGTGATTGTGCTTAATAGAATTAAAAAACTGGTTGATGGACATTTGCATGATATATAGTGTGGAATCAGAAGTGGTAGGGGATGTAGTAATCAGATATTTTTCCTTAGGCAAATTCATAGTTGGTTGTTTGGGGTTTTATGGCGCAAGAGCAGCTAAGGCTATATTACACCAAACAAAAAGACAAAAGGATAAAAGTCACTTAACCCACAACTAAAGTTAAAATTCACAGAAATAAAATGCCACAATACAGATGAGTATAAATAAGAGGAATAAAAAGAATCAACAAGTGTAAAGCCAACAATAAAAATAGGTATATAGGACCCATTTAAACATCAGTAACAAGTGTATAATTAGGTAACAATGTAAAAAATCATAAATATGTAAAATATCTAGTAAAATGTAATAAAAATGCATGAACAATGGTTAAAATAGAGCCACTGGATAAAAGATGTCCGAGTGTAAGGGGCTTGGTTGTAAAATTATGAAAGTTAAAATACATAAGTTTTTCAAAGTTAAAAGCAGGACATGAGATTAAAATATGTTTGATTGTTAAAATGGTGTCACAAAACTCGCACTTAGAATTTGATTCTTCTGTTATCACACTGTACAAACTTGGTTATCCTGGCAAATTCATGAGAAATATTCATAGTTTCAGAAAACTTTGGTTACTAGGTTTGTAGATTTGAGAAAGACTGACTCTGTTGACAGTTTAATTTGTGGTTGATTGTGAGATTGTCTGCATACCAGATAAGTTAGTTAATAAACTGAAAGCTCTCTATACTAATACTGAGTCATGTGTGAGAGTTGGTAAGGTTTATAACAATTGGTTTACCACTGCTTCTGGTGTTTGACAAGGTTGCATTTTGTCTCCTTTTCTCTTTAGTTTGGCTATTGATTATGTGGAATTCACTACAAAGGGAAGAGTTGGGGATTAAATGGACTGGAGATCTGAAAATTTCTGATTTAGATTTTGCAGATGATTTGGCCCTTTTGGCAAATATTGGTTGGTTGTTTAGGGTTTTATGGCATAATGGCAACTAAGGCTATATTGCACAAAACACATGATTACAGTAAAAGGTAAACAGATAAAAGTCATGGAATTCTCAACCAAATTTAAAAAACTACACACAAAAGGGGAAAAGGAACAAAACTATAGAAGACATATTGCAAACTAAAAAATGTATAATCAAAAACATTTGTGTATAAAGAACAAGTGTAAAAACAGAACAATCAACAACAGGTATATAGGACCCATAAAAGCAAAGAGTCTAAAGATTAAAATTATAAAAACATCAAATATGAGTAAAATAGCTGGTAAAACGTAAAAATTCAAACACAGGTGATAAAAAAGTCATCAGATAAAACGTCACTGAGTGTAGAAGTCTCAACTGTAAAATCATGGAAGTTAAAAAATACACACAATATTCAAGATTAAAAGCAGAACAAGCAATTAAAATATCTTTAACATCTAAAATGTTGCTCACACTTAGGTTCGTCATCCACCAGAAAAACAAAACTCACACTTAGGTTCGTCATCCACCAGAAGAAGAAATGAATATGTGATAAGTGAATGACCTAAGCAGAGCTTAGCAAGAACTACTTCCTCCTTGCAATTCCTGTGAAAGCAAGAGTGCTATGGTTTGACAATAGGTTTGATCTCAAAGAGTTTTTTTTACCAACCTGTTCAGAACAACATCACTGTCACTGTGCCTGGACCTCAATGGTACAACACTGCTGGGTGAGAGCCAGACAGGGGTGTGTCCACCAAGTCATTGCCACTGATGATGATGTAACTAGGCACTCAAAAGATGATGGTGATTGTGGCACCTAGATGATTAAGCTGCTGGCTGATCTTGGACAGAATAAGGTGAGGCTGATGCCTCAGTGAGATCAAAGCCTGTAGCGAGCCAAGTGAGTCAGTTTAAAGCCCAAACCAACGATGGTGCTTAGCTGCCACATGGTCTAAGGCAAGATTGATAGAAAGCAAATCTGCAGTGAAGATAGAACACTGCTGTGGGATCTGGTCTGCAATGATTACATCACAGCAGACCTGGTCGATTCAAACGATGTGCTAGACTTCGAGCCATCTGTCAAGATGGGATAGATTCTGATATAACATATTCCAGTGAAAACTGAAAAGGCAGTCGCAAGTGGGATGGCCCATCAGGGATTTCAATTTTGAAGCATACTATAGGGAGAACTGCTGACAGCGAATAAATAGAGATGGTTTGTCGGTCTCAATGTAAAGACTTTGGACCAGTGAGGTCGTATTCTTCCTCGATTTCAGTAGTAAGCAAACCATGACTGTCATAATGACTAAGTAACCTATTGTGGCAAGCTTTGGCTATAACTGGGTCTTTCAGAACTTCAGTGTTAAAGGTAACCTTTTAACCTTAGCTACTTCTTAAGTTTAAGTTGCAAGACACTTTTAACAAGGTGCAATGGTCAGATCCAAGGTCAGCTCCCCTATATGACCTGGTATTCCTAACAGCTTAATTTGCTATCAATTAATATCTAATCAATCATATTCTTATGTAGCACATCTGGTGAAACCCACATGTACTTATGTATGTTGTGGTATATGTAAGAAGTGTTAATTCTCACCATTAAGTTTACTTACCTGTAGGAGACATCATTGCAACTACCAATACCAAAGGGATCTATCACCCCTCCCCAAAGGTCAGAGTCAGTACCAACTTTTGCTTTGCACTGAAGTTGCTTAAAACAAGGGTAATATCTCTGTTCTTGACACTTCTTCCCAAAAGTGCTCTATGGGATTGAGGTCAGGTGATTTCACCAGACAAGGGAGAACAGAGACATTGCTGTCATGTTCCTGGAACCAGTCACACACCAGCTTAGCGACATGGCAGAGTGCACTGTCCTGTTGGTAGACACCATCACTACCAGAGTAAATGTCCAATATGAAGGTATGCATGTGGTCAGCAAGGATAGACAGGTAGCCATTGGCATTCAGGGTCAATTGTCCCTTACCAGTCGATGCTCTCCTTTGGTATCGATGGCCTTTGGGGCTCTACAGTTATGACGTCTGGAGGTACTAGGTGTGCCAGTGGTCCATTCTTGGTACACCCTTACTACAGCACCTCGCAAACAGCCCATGAAGTCTGCTGTTTCCAAGATGCTTCTACCCTTGGTGCATCAGCCGATGATCATTCCTTTTTGAACATCCATCAAATCAATACCTCTGCCCATTGTGCTCACATTATGCACTGTGGCTCATCCATCCTGGCTGGCTGCTTTTATCTCCGTGTGGTCGATCTTGTCATGTGCACCCTGTGACGTGCCTGCGAGGGTATACTCTGATTCCATGGGTGGTCATATTATTCTGATACGACTGTGCATATGGTCAGAACCAGGACCCTGTGTGGTTGACCACTCCTCAGCTGGGTAGAAAAAAGAAAAGTAGGCATTGTAGTCCAGATCAATAAACCACATTGATCTGGCAGCCCTCCCCTTCCCTTCCCCAAAAGAGTCCACAAAACGAGAACCATGCAGGAATGGTTTGATGAGATGGGTGTGGCAGAACTTGACTGACCTACACAGAGCCCTGATCTCCATCCCATGGAACACCTTTGGGATGAATTGGAATGCCGACTGCAAACCAGGCGGAACTGCCCGACATCAGTGACTGGCCTAACTAATGCTTTTGTAGCAGAATGACAGGTAATTCCCACAGCAATGCATCATAATCTAGTGAAAAATCTTCCCCACAGAGTGGGGTCTGTGATAGCAGTAAAGGGTGGACCAACGTGACATTAATTCCTTTCCTATTACCAGGAGATTGTGGATGAGTGAGTATCAGATACTTTTGATTATTTAGTGTATGATGTAATATTCATTTAAAATTTGCAATTTTAAATTTTTTTCACCATTAGAGTTTGCAATTTAAACTTTTGGGAGATCTGGACAGTGCAAATCGTAATATTTCTTAAATACCTATCCAACTTAAAAAGGATTTTCAATTTATCTCTAAAAAGAAACAATTATCTCTTAAAACAAAAAGGTTGCAATTTTCCACCCCCCAGGACTAAGAGGTCAACTCACTGTTGTCAATGAAAACTTCACGACTTTCACATTCCACCACCAAGATTTCGAATTTCTATCATAAATACATCATTTGAAATATTCTTTTAAACTTCATACAATATTTTACTATACAATGGAAGCATAGGCTTCCAAACACAAAGAATAGCGAGAAGAAGCTTTCTCAAGGAACATACAAAACTTTAAGGATACACACTATTTTAATAACTATTTGTTAACCACTATACCAGTAAGGTTGTATATGTATATAATATATATAAAGAAATCAACTTACAGGCCGAGGCTCACCAGAAAACCTGCGGTTGTAATCATTTATGTCATACAAGATCTGACTTCTCTCCTCACGTTCAGCTTCATTTACACCATCATGTTCCCTGAAGCATCGCAGAAGTACTGTTACCTGTAATGCAAAACCAAAGAATCATAAAGCCAAGTTTTGGAGTATAGTAATTAGCTTAATTACATACATAAAAGATATAAATATATTTTGGAAGCAAAATAAAGCATTTTCTCACCACTTAACAAAGGAGAGTGGCCAAAAATACAGTTAAAACAATTAGTTTGAGCCTTATAACAAATAATTATAAGAGAATATACAAGGCTTTCTCAGCCAGTCAGGTCCATCTACATTCCTGCTTATGATAGATAACCCTTCTAGAACCCACTTTGGAGACATGGGACTTTAATCAAACACACATATAATTTCGCCAACCATTTTTCCAACATTCCTGCTTATGATAGATAACCCTTCTAGAACCCACTTTGGAGGCATGGGACTTTAATCAAACACACATATAATTTTGTCAACCAGCTCTGGAATTGGATCCAATGTAGTTGGCTGCTAGGATGGCAAGGGCCTGCCAAAAAATTATGATTATCTCTCATACACACACACATCAGCTTGGACCCTTGATCAAATCCCTACATTTGCCCCCACCCCTTCCCCATTATTAGAAAAATTGGATGCAGATATAAGCATCACCTAACTCAATTTCTACAATTATCATCCAGAGACTTTAATACCTCCTAAGGTCACTTAAAGCACAATTCATGAACAGTCACTCAGTTTCTTGAGAATACAAGGTCTGCAAAAAAACTCAAGGACAGCTTTCTGGGAAGAAAAAACAAACTTCAACAGTTGGATACTTTCTGCAAGTCACTTCTATGTCAGAGTTCACATGTATTTAACTTTGTCTCTCTATTTGCATGAACTGTTTGCCGAACTCTCTAACACACTAGTGAAGATGTTGATGGTTTCTATCACATGGCCAATATTCATTCACCACAGTTTTCCATAAAGTCATGAAAAGTCTGCACTTTCACATCTACAGTATATGATGTAAACAGAGGATACACCTTTTGTCACCAGCCAGGAGGAGTAGATGCTGTGGAAACCTAGCTCATCCCAGCTGACAAACTATTTCTGTCTGCTATTGTCTAGTACTGTGTAAAATTCCCCACCACTGTGATATTCCTCCTAACTTATAGTTTTCCATAACAGAACTTCCAGTCTTGAAATGAATAAGCTTTCCCAGAGAAATTGCACATTGCTTGCTCATCCTGTGTAATTTATTGATTCACCACTCAGAGAGTATAATTTTACTTTCCTCTCTTGGAGCTTATTTCTCCTGTCTTTGGATCTACCAATATTTCTCTCAATACATTTCACTTAATTTCTCTCACCTTGTCTTAGCCAGCAATACTCTTTAATCTCCTTACCCCTGGATACAGACAATTCAATTGTTCTGAAAGAAAGTATTCTGTATGTTGAAAACAAATGCATGTAAGGCACCAACAAATATTTAAAATTCAATCATTGCAAAAGTAAAGAATGACTATGACCATATGTCTTTGACTGGTGGAGTACACAGAATACCAGTCAAAGATGTATTCAACCAGCATACTAAAGTTCAAGATTATAATGTTATAACTAAGCAAACTTTTTCCAAAAGGCTGAAAGAACACAAAAATGATTTAAGGGTAGCAATAATACTCTTTGGCAAAGAAAATAAAGAACAAACTCTAAAGAATACCAAACTTTGCCAAGACTAAAATCATATATGCCAACCCCCCAATAAGAGCTGGACATGCTCAAACAAATTGTTATATAGCAAAAAATAGAGATAATGCATTAATGGAAAAAATTTACAACTCACCACTACCATGGTGTTTAATAGGGGACCAAAATATTATGACATGAAAATGAAGACAAAACAAGAATCTACACAGTTGAATCCCTCGACCTCATAGGGGAGATTCTGTAGTGCATGTGGTAGTGCAATAAACTACTGTAATGTGATGTGACCTATGAAAAAGTGGAACTGATGTCACAAAACTCGAGTTAGCCATCAAGAGTTTTAAACATTTTTAGCCTTTTTAAGGTTTTGTTCTGGATTTTTTTAATTTATTTATATCATCTGTCCTTACAAATTAACAGCAGATATGTATTCCTGTTGTGGAAAGAGTTGAGACATCTGCAAGGACATGCCTTGGCAATTGTACCTAGTGTGCAGTGGTGAATGTGGAACAAGTATCAACTGTTGACCTGCTTCTGAGTATAGTAAGTTCATTCCATTGACTTTGAATGCTAGTTTACAAACATTATACTGTTAAAGCACATGAATTATAATAAGTTGCAAGATTTGATATAAGGATAAAAATAAAAAATAAATTCTTATTTTTATGCTTAACAGTCATATACTATCTATAATATCATAAATTGAAGAAATTTCTCAATGCTTTTGTTCAACTGTCAAAAAGGCATCACTATTAGTTTAACACTGATATCAATTTTAGAGAAAATATTGTCTTGAGAATGGGATACAAACCCATGACCTCCTGATACATGTCAGGTATTCTGACCACTGAGCTACTGGCCACTGATCAACATCTCCTCTAAATGATGCTATGAACTTCTACCCACAGTACAATTTTCTGTGTCTTATCAAGGCATTGTCCCAGCTGCTCACAGCCTCAAGAAGCAGATGACAAGTATGTTATGAGTTTACAAGTGAATAAGTTGAATAAATTGTGTAAATGTTTCTCATCAAGTGTGTAAATGTTTCTCATCTGCCACCTTGTTTTGCCTGAGATTTTGATCTGATTCCAACCACTTCTTCTGGATGATGCAATTTCAACCTTGCAAAGTGTATTTTAACACTAGCAGTTTTGCCTGGTATTGCATGCATAACTAGAAATTAGATTAACCTCCCTAAAATATATAATAGATGGCATCCCATCTCAAGCTCTTATTTAACATAAAACTCATTGTAATTAACTCCTATGAAGTCACCCCCACCTATTTTTATTGCGGGGAGCAGAAAAGAAGGGATATAATTTGAGATAGCACATGATACTCCTCATATCAGAAGTTTTAATTTTGAATGAGGCCTAAGCCTTATGTGGCTTTTGGTTATAAAAGATGCTGCATACAAATTTGGTGATCCCAATAATTACTCTTTAGGAATTTTTGATCAGACAAACAGAGAAAGAAACATTTTTTAAAAAATACATAATAGATATACAGCATACTGATAGCAGTACATAGCTTTACTTTTTTCTTAAAAAAGCTTAACTGATTTTGATCTAAAGTTTGCACTTTTCTGGTAATTACAGCATACTGATAGCAGTATAGTGCAAACTTTAGGTCAAAATCAGTTAAGCCTTTTAAAGAAAAAAGTAAAGCTATGTACACACTATTTTTCACTTAAGTGTTTATTAAACCAACTAATATTTATGTCGCTTATAATCAGTTTTACAATTGATTACTTTTATACATTATATTTAGTTTACAAAATGAATATAAAAGTTTGTGCCTTTTTTGGGGGGTATCAAAAGAAATAATTACAATTACAAAGGAGAGAGCTTGAGAAACTCCTAATTTCACCATGAGCCAATTCTCATCCCTCTCTTTCTAAAGATTCAAAGTTAAATCCCAAAAAATTTATTTTGAGTCATTTTTCCTTCATACTAATAATACAAACATTTTCTATCAATAAGAAAGTAGCACTTTACCTTTTGCACATGGGATACAGTCACACACACGAAAATAAAAATTAATTCAAAGAGTTAAATAGAATTGTAACCATGGTTTCATAGTATAACAATTTGCATTTACCTGCTGTCTGCAGACGGGGCATCGCACAGCTCCTCTCCAATTTCCATGTCTCCAGTAAAGAACAACACATTGTGCTACACAAAAAATAGTTTAGCTATTTATTTTTTTTATTAGTAAAGTTCTAAAATATGGCATAAAATGCATTACTTTTGACTAAATAGATGGTGAACATTTAGAGATAGATTAGAAGCTTTCTTTTAAGTATTAACTTATTTACTGATAATGCTTATATTGAAGTTTTAATTTGTTCTATTAAAAAATTCAGTTTTTCT
Organism: Ryuthela nishihirai; assembly: GCA_038380435.1. Taxonomy (NCBI): domain Eukaryota; kingdom Metazoa; phylum Arthropoda; class Arachnida; order Araneae; family Heptathelidae; genus Ryuthela; species Ryuthela nishihirai. The sequence continues at coordinate 61,658,608 of JAWZYU010000019.1, read as the reverse complement.
GCATAATGAAAACAATGTAGATATACTTACAACACATAGTCTTATTTGCAGTTTACACTTTGAAATATTAATGACAATCAAGTCTGGGTTTAAAAATTGTATCTTCAAGAATTAAAATCAAATTTTGATTACAGATAATAATTTTTAACACATTCATTGCTACCTTGATACCCATAATTGGAAGACCACTGGGATGTGGAGCAGCCTAACACACATACAACTTTAAACCTCAATCAGGGTGTCACTGGGGTGAGCGGGAACATCATTAGTGATAGTTGCTTCAGAAGAGAATGGCTGCAGATATCTGATGACACACATTCATTATGTGGCATCTAAAACATGAGCAGAATGATGTACATGCATCATCTTTATCACCTAATGTAAAACTGTAATAAGGTTATTAAACTCTAGTATTTCAATGCAAAGTACTAAAAATGGAAGACTCTATATCACTGTAGCCATCCCATTGCCGAATGGTTAGGATGCCTGGCTACTTATCAAAGAGACCTGGGATGTTTGTGTTGTCTTTCTGCTGAGGTCACAACATCTCAGGCATAATAACTGATGGCATATAAACTGACAGGCTTCTTCAGATCTCTGTGGCAAGCAGCTGCTTGAGAGTTTTTTTATCACTGTAGATTAAATACAAAATGTTTTTCAAATATAGGATATGTGTAGACAACTTAAAAATAACACATTGTTGCAGTATAGCAGAAAGTTATTCATGACAGAAAAGATATGTAGTATATTCCTTGAAATATTTAGAATGCCAATACAAAAGGCATCTTTTAGTTAAAGTAACATGAACTTCATGAGCAGAAAAGATCTGTCCTCCATAATGATAATACACAGAGCAACTTCAATTCTGATGGTATCTCACTCTTGCTGAGGGCATAGTTTCTATGACTGGTAATCATTGGTGTCAATACTGAATAAATGTAAATATCAAATTATGGAGAAAGTTCATGAACAGAAACAGGCAGTTCCTTTTCAATACAAATCACCACTTATTTCAATAGCTTATAAAATCTCATTAAAGTCAACTGCTTCAACTATATACTGCTCTTTTAGTATTTAAATGCTATTTACTTTTAACACCAAAACATAAATCTAAATTACATTTGTTGGTTTATCTTTAGCTGAAAATGCCCATACATTCTTCAAACTCATATGAGATCATCTCAGTCAAGCCAAACTAGAAGCCACATTTCACTATGATGATTATAATAGAAAGTATTGCTTATGACCCAGACAAATGACTTCATGGGTTATATATACAGCCTGTGGGCCATGTGTTTGAGACTCCTGATCTATATTATAAATTTTTTTGACTATATTGTACATAGGTATGTGTGCATATCCTTTATAGCTTGAATCTCAAAGCATTGGTGATGAAACTTGGACCAATTATTTCACTGTTTCACCTACTAAAAAATGTTTTCTTTGAACAATGCATGCTGTGATTGCATTTTGTGCAAAGTTCCAACAAGACAGCCCAAACAGAAATACCACACCTCTTGATTGAGTAGAAGTTGCTGCCCTTTTTAACAGATTTGGAGACACAGTAATTTTCCAAATACTTGACTACTCAGTCGCAAATTTCACACGTTTTCCCTGCCATCCCATGTTGAGTTAAAATTGCAAATCTCTAATGTCTGATATTTTCCCCATATTTATAGTTTACTGTTTGGAATCTTAATTTAACACTTTTTGACCACCACCACCAAATAACTTCCCAGATACTTGACCAGTTGACCAAAAATTTCTCATATGTTTTATCCCTTGTATCCCATGTTGTGATAATAAATCAGTCTCTACATATGATAGAATTTGAGTTCAAGTTTAAAACTACTTTTAATTTTCTACTTCATTGGGGAGAGGGGGGTCAGCAACCCATTGAATTCCAAATGGAAATTTGTTAAACTTGTTTTGAAAACCTGGAACCACTTTTTTCTTCCATTCTAGTTAACTCACCATTTCAGACTTTCAGATTTCAATCATAGAATTTCAATAGGATGTATAATAAATAAATAAATAAAAATAAATTACCCCTCAAGCAGTTCTTGCCACAGAAGTCTAATAGGAGCCTATCAGTTTAATATGCGATAGGGAGGATATATGAGAGGAAGGCGAGACCTTAGCTTCTTTAGGCAACACAAAAACATCCATACCTTACCTAGTGCTCGAACCCAGATCCCCTTGATCAGTAGCTGTATATCAGTTACTACACAATGCTCTGATTTTATCAATGATTTTTACCTCTTACTGAATTAAGTAGAAAAAAAATCAGCACATCAGAATGCATTAAATATTCTAAATCTTACCACAAAATAAATGTCCACAATTGGTTTCAACAGGATATCGTGGTTCATTCAAACAAATTGGGCATTGATTATCAGGGCCATAGTGCTGTGTGTTTGTCATGGCAGCATCAGCATCATTCAGAAAGCGATCACTGACATGCAAAAGGTGTCGACGTGCTGTAGCAACAGTATCTTGACTTTGGGTGTGAATAGATAATCTTCCATTTTCCCATCTGAAAGTGAGAATTATTTGATATTACAATAGGCAATTAAAAATTTTATGAACCTTCTAATTTGATTCTGGTGGGCCTGGATATAAAAAAAAATTGACTTGATTACATTTATAATTATATTAAATAATAGGAAGAGAGAACAATACATTTCAGCACTGTTTCAAATGCACATTTTCAAGCTTTATACTAAGCTAACTTTGCTATAAGTTTCAATGTTACACACATGCTGTGTTGAGGATAAAGTTGTTTTTAAGTATTGACTAATTTTCATCAATAAATAGGGCAATCAAGTATAGATTTTCTGCTACAAATATTTGTTTCATACTCTTTGAAATGCTCAAACAATTATAGCGTCCTTTTAGCTCATTAAAAAAAAAGGTAACTGAGCTACAGTTTTTACTTTTTCATCTATAGCCATTCGTTTTTTTTTTGCATGTTGTTGTTCTGAGATAAAAGAAAAATTCTTGATTGTTTAGCTAAGCATAATAAAAGCGTTTCATTTGCAGTTTACAACACTCAGCTCACTAGATGCATTGAGGAGTAATAGAATGTATATAAAGTGTTAAACTAATACAAGTGAAAAACATACAGTATGATAGTAATGTCATGCATTTTCACAGTACTGAACAGTTTACTGGATTGCTTTGTTGATTTGAATTGCCTGTTGGTTTGTTTTGCATGTCATGTCCTCTAGCTCTTTTCATGTTAAAGATTTTGTGTGGGGGGAGGGAGGGAGGGATATGTATTCTTTTATGCAATTTAGATTTATTCCAATATATTATATGTAGCATAAAGGTATAATCATATGACCAACTAGGCAACCATTTAGGACCTTGTGCCATTTACTTAAATAAAAACTGTTATGTAAGACATCAAATAGTCTCATGTATGACTTTTGTCTAGGGCCTTGCTAACTCAAGAGCTGCTACCATTGCAGATGATATTTAATTTTTAGTTAAATACATGTTTACTGTCTGTTTATCGAGCAGAAAATGTGGAACAATGGGATTTATAATAATAATAATTTATTTCATGCAAAGGGTTACAGTAAAGCCAAAGTGCAGGTAATTTTGGATACTAATTTAAATGTTTAAGTGGCTTGATTTCTAATTTGCACACCTGTGTTTAACCCTTACCCTGCCAGGCATGAAAAACTGGATTGCATCAGCATTTAATTCTGGATTTTAATAATAAAAATAAAAAATAAATACCCCATCAAACAGCTTCTTGCCATAGAGGTCTGACAGGTGCCTGTCAGTTTATACACCATAGTAGAAAGTTTGTTAGAATGGCAGGATGTCAGCAGGTAGACAACACAAACATCCATGCCTTACCTGAGGCTCGAACCCAGGTTCCATTGATCAGTAGCCAAGAGTGCTAACCACTCAGCCAAGGATATGAGAATGAAATATTTAACAAAAATGACAAGTTTAATTTTAATAGGGTTGGGTTGTTTTATTTCTGAGTGGCACTTTTTGCACACAATAGGCTAAATAACCCTGAGGACTCAGAGAAGGTTGGAGAAAGGGGACCTGCTGAAGTAGATATGGTAACTTCCTGTCACGGTCATCCAGCATGTTTTTTAACATGCACAGGGTATGGTTCTCCTACACATGAGGCCACAACTTTATGTCCCATCTAATGGATGGCAGACTTTCCAAGCTCATTGGTAATCTCCCTTACTGACTGAGCGAAGAGGGTGGTGTTTATCAGAGAAAACTCTCAACACTAGAACACTGTACTACAATAAAGTGAAAATGTCTTATTAAAATGAATATATTTGTAAGTTTTTATTTTCATAAAATTCACAATTAAATTCTGTCTAATTCAAAATTAATTAAATATATTAGCTAAAATTATACAATTTAATATACACGATATTAACTGTAATTACAAAATTAAAACTCCTGAGGAGAGCTAAGTGGCTAAAATAGAAAAAAGAAAAAGAATAAGCAGATTCCACACTAGGTGGTAATCGGTGCTCCACTTTTTCTATATGAGCCACTTAAGCTGTTCTCAAGAGTTTTAATTTTGTAATTACAGCTAATATCATGTATATTAAATTGTCTGTCTAATTTGCTATATAATATGACCAATATTTGCTGATTGGCTATTTGTTATGAAATTCTAAAATGACTTGTTTTCTACATGGCATATAAACTGACAGGCTACCGTCAGACCTCTGTGGCAAGCAACTGCTTGAGGCGTTTTTTTTCTATTTACATTATTTTACTCTATGGTAGATAAAAAAACCTGGACTTTTTCATAGTATCAAGAAAAAATTAGAAAAAGAGAATAATTTTTTTTTGCTTCAAACAAAAATTTATTTTTCTCTTATTTAGAAGGAAATTTCCTTCCTATTCATAAGAATTACAGTTATTTTGATCTATTAGTTTTTTAAGTGTTTTTTTTTTCCATTACCAGATGCTTTTTTTTTTTACTACACAACCATAAAATAGTCCTATTAAAATTAAACTTGTTATCCTGAAGCTGAGTGGTTAGCATGCTTGGCTGCTGATGAAAGGGACCTGGGTTCAAGTCTCGGGGACAGGCAATGATATTTGTGTTGTCTTTCTGCTGTTTCACCTTCTTCACAGACCTTCTACAATGGTGTATACACTGACAGGCTCCTGTCAGACCTCTTTGGCAAGCAGCTACTAGGGGGTAGTGGGGGGGGGGGGCTGATTAATATGGCATTTAATGCACAATAATTTCTTTCATTAGTTATTTGGCTGATTAGAGTGCAAAAAAATAGCTTGCTTCATGGTTGCATTCGTTTTTTAGGCTGGACACTGGAAGGATAAATTAATGGATAGATTAAGAATACCAAAGGCATTCTTAAAATGGACTTGTAGTTTTTGGGGTACTTTGCTTTGATATTTTTTTTCCATGGGAGGGAGGGTTGTTTGCTTTGATCTAGTCATTAAGTTGGTTTCTCTTTCATGAGATTATTTTGTTCTGAGTTTGCTTTTAAAAGTGCATAATGGCAGTTTTTTGTTTAGTAGTATGCTCTGGTTAAAATGGTTGTCTCCAATGAGATGACTTTATTATGGGAATTTTTTCATAATGTGGATAAGTGGTTCATTGTTTACAATGCTCGTGATTTTTAAACCTGTTGTTTCTAATGTGATTATTTAGTTCTAAAGCTTTTTTATAATGTGGACGAATAGTGCACTGTTCTGTCTGATGAGATTATTTTTTTTCCAGGAGCTTTTTATACTGCAGATCAGCAGTGAACTGTTTACGATTTTCTTGTATTTAAGGCTCGACTCTGATGATGGAATTATTCAGTTTTGGGGGGCTCTTTTATACTGCCAATTAATTGTTTATGGTTTTATTTTTTAGGCTTGTCTCTGATGTGATTATTATAGACCTTCCAGGGTCCACATCATCTGTATACATTCAGAGAATCTGAATTGAGAGGACAACGACGTACGTATCCATTTTTAGTACAACAAAAAAAAAAAATATTTTTCTTAAATAAAAATTGTTGTACTGTTTTTTAATATAATGCTTATAAAAATATATAATTCAGGCTACAAAAATCATATTTTGTTCTTTTTTTTAATTTGATGCATATTTTATTAAACTACAATATAAATAATTTTATAAAGCCATCTGATTGCCATTTCTTAGAAGCATTAAACGGTATTGCCGATTTGCTTGTTAACATTCCTATGTGCTGAAGCAACATTCTGATTTAAGCTCACGTTTGATTTGAATTATTATCAACAAATTTTTCCTTAAATTTTCTAAAATCTGAAAATTAACAAAAAAAAAACAGCTATTTTTAAAAACGATAGATTTTGGAAGTAATTACAAAATAGTAACGCATTTTTTTTCCATTTCACACTCTTTTCTAACTAAACCTATTTCAGTATTTCCAAGTTATTTTTATCATTTTTCCCAGCATTCTACTATGCACCTTTTCCACTCTTAAAATTGAAACTGGAAGTAAATACATCCTTCTTAGAAATTCTGGTTGCAGCTGCATTTAATTAGTTATGCTTCACTGAGGCAAACAAGACACAGATGGCCTTTGTTTTTTTTAGTAATAAAAACTTTGATAGCTTAAACTTCACCTCACACATTAACACATATGCAAGGTCACAAGATGTGTTTATGTCCTATCACCTTGCAATTAATTTCAATTCTATCTCCGTTCATTATGCTCTAAGTGTTTTTTACAGTTTTGGTCCAGCATATTGGATACCCTTTGTAAAGTTAGTATTTACTTTTTTTTTGTATTTAAATCTTGGTTTTCATTTCAGTAGATTTATTTTTGGAAATTAGGTATATTTTTGGCCGATTGATAAGTATTGATTTTTTCATAGTTATGCTACATCGTATTGCCAGCCTACAACTTGTTGCTGTGGATATTTTAATATTGCATTAAGCTATATGTTAATTTTTATTTTATTATTTATTACTTTTCCAGTAAAACTTTGATCTAGCATCATTTCCTGAAAATAAATGAGGTCTTGGATATGGAAACAAATTTATTTCTGTAGATTTACTTTTGTAAGTTAGCGATCTTTCGATCAGCTGATTTATCAATCTTTCCGAGTTATGCTAGATCAGAGGCCAGCTTAAAAGTTGTTGTGGATATTTTAACATTCCATTATGTTATATGCAATTTTTCTTTTATTATTTCTTGTTTTTTTTAGTAATAAAAACTTTGAGCTTGTACTGTTTTCTGAAAATGTCTTGGATATGGAAGCAAAATAGACTTCTTTGCTACGGAAATCAGTCATCATGTGGGAGGGCAATTTCAGGAAGGTGTTCCCCTCTGCTAAACTCACATAGAAAGTTTCACCCCCTTCCCCTCTAGAAAAATATATTTTTTTTAAATTACAAGTTTTTATGTTTATATCAAATTATTTTAAAGGCAACTCCCCAGTTTGTTGTTTAGCTCTATGTTCTAGTTAGAACTGCTACCTCTCATGAGATTTTGTTCTGTGACTTTTCAAAATTATAGAACAATTGTTCATTATGTAGAAGTATGTAATTTTTTTCAAGACAATTTTTCCTCTAAAATTTGAATCGACTTCAAAGTGCTGACTTATTAATAGATATTGAATATGTCATTTATTTCATTATTTATAACTGTCTCTGATGAGATTAACTGATTTTTGTGAGTTTTCATTCATTGGTTAGTGATAATGCACTGTGTGAGGATCATATTCTTATTTTCATTTCCATACCTTTTAGTTCCTCAACCCCGAAGGCTCAGAGAAGGTTGGGGGAGGAGACCCACTGGTACAGCTGTTGGAACAGATAGTAGCCTCCCATCAAGGCCATCCAGAGTGTTCTTTAACGTGCATAGGGTATGGCTCTCCCACACAAGGGGAGCCACAGTTTAATGTCCCATCCAACGGACGGCGATTCCAAGCCCATCCATGTCCCCTACTGACCGGGGCAGGGCGGGGAATTTTGCGGAGATAAATCTCAACACTGACCCAGCTGGGACTCGAAACTGGGACTACAGATTACAAGTCTGGCGTGTTACTGACTGAGCCACCCCCACCCCCTCTCCACTATTGAGAGTGAGTGCATAGCTTAAACTTCACCTCACACATTAACACATATGCAAGGTCACAAGATGTGTTTATGTCCTATCACCTTGCAAATGCAAGATGCAAATGTAATAGAACCCAGAAGTCATATATTACATAATCAGCAGGTGCAATTGCAGAGTTAGCAGTAGAATGCAATATCAGCAGGTACAATTGCAGAGTAGCATAGTACTGTATTGTAGTGGTTAAGACATAGCAACCAAGTTAAGACATCCAACCCAAAATGACAATTATAAGCCGGCACTTAATATCCCATTGAGCTCATCCATTTACATACCACCTATTTCAGACATTCAGTTAAAAAAAATAATTACCTCTTTGGATGAATGCAAATCATGTGGCATCGATAACATAACGCCAAACATATAAAGGCATGCATGAATCAATTAACAGAATATCTTGCTAAACTAATTAACTTAAATATTACTTCTGGAAATATACCTTCCTTTTTAAAAATTGCAATACTGAGACCTATCTATAAAAGTGGTGTTAAAAGTAATTATACAAATTATAGGCCTATTGCTATCTTGTCCACCGTACACAAAATTTTAGAGAGGTACATTGATGACTCTCTGTAGCTTTCTCTTAAAATAAACATTATTTCTAATAGGCAATATGGCTTCCAGAAGGGAAAAAGTACTACAACTCTACTGTCCAATTTTGCAGAATGTGTTAATAAAGCCTTGAACCACGGAGAAAAGGTTGCTGTTCTCTTTCTCGATTTTAGTAAAGCATTCGACACATTGGATCACAATTACTTCTTTCAAAACTTGAAAACTATTAGAGGGACAGCTTTTATGTGGTTAAAAAATTACCTAAGTAATAGGACTATTATAACCAAAATTGGAAATGCATTAAGTAATGAAAGAAAATTAAATGTGGAGTTCCACAAGGATCTATGCTCGGACCCTTGTTGTTGTTCCTGTATATTAATGATATGACTAATTTAAAATTAAAAATTAAATTATTTCTTTATACTGATGATACTGTTATTTTAAACAGCAATCGCGACGTGGATGCAGTTATAAGAGAATTACAGGATGACTATAATTGCTTTATAAGATGGCTGAATATTAATTTAATACATATATATAATAAATGGATGATCTTCCACTCACCAGGTACTTTGAAAACATCAAACCATGTAATTAAGACCCACAATATAAACTGCATATATAAATCCGAAACTTAAAAAAATATTTGTGATTGTCATAGCTTGAATTGGTGGAAAATTTTAAGTACCTGGGTTTATATTTGGATTCAACCTTTCGATGGAACACTCACGTCTTGAAGCTATGTGAAAGCCTCAGATATTGCGCCGCTAAAATTTACAAATTGCAATTCATAGTCGACAGCGAAGTTTGACTTATGGTCAACAAGGCAATTTGTGAATCTTTAATTAGGTATGGAATTACAATATATGGAACAACTGGCATCACTAACCTAAAAAAAAAATTGAAATATTGCAATCATCTATAGCAAAAAATATAATTCTATACAAGCTTAGAGATAATTTTTCATATGCAAGTGAAAGATTTTCTTTCCTAAATATTCTATCAGTCCAAAATCTCTATAGATATGGCATTACTCTGGACAACTTTTTCTATGACACAAATAAAGTACAAATTACACATAAGAATACCAGACTTCAGACCAATAATTATTTTTAAATCCTGAAATTTGTTAATAATTACGGTAAAAATCTTAAAGAGTATAAAGTGCCGGAGATCTTTAACCAGTTACCAAGAGAGATCATATATCTAACTAATTTTAGTGAGATTAAGTTAAAAGTTAAAAACTATTTAAAGAATGTCTGTTAATCTGTAATCCTGAGAAAACCTGTATCTGTATGACTTTTGTGTTCTTTTTTACTATGTTCACTTATGTATGAAAACTAATGCTCATCAATATTTCTTGCAGATAAGCTATTAGCTTTGTGGGTCAAATGTATAAAATCTCTCTATGTCTGTATTTTGTAAGATGGGTTGGGTTGTTTTACCTCTGAGCGGCACTTTTTTGCACACCATGGGCTAAATGGCCAGGTCACATGGACCCCGAAGGCTCAGAGAAGGTTGGGGGAGGGGACCCACTGGAACAGCTGTTGGGAGACAGATGATAGCCTCCCGTCAAGGCCATCCAGCATGTTCTTTAACGTGCACAGGGTATGGCTCTCCCACACACGGGGCCACGGCTTAACGTCCCATCCGACGGACGGCGGCCTTTCCAAGCCCATCGGTGTCCCCTACTGACCGTGGGCAGGGCGGGGAATTTTTGCGGAGATAAATCTCAACGCTGACCCAGCTGGGACTCGAACCTGGAAACTACAGATTACGAGCCTGGCGCGATTGTAAGATGACAATGATGATAAATATTATTATATATTAAAAAAAACTGTAGTTCTTAGCAAGTTCTACGAAACTGCCATTTTGTGTCTATTTCTTGAAAGAATCTTGTCTTAAAAATTTTGGTGAGTAAGAAATAAACTTGCTTTTAATACTGAATTTTTGGCTTTTTTTTTTTAACAGTATCATTAGTGAGAAGTTTCCTTTTAACTGAAAAAAGTTTATTTTCAGCAATTACGTGAATTTAAATCAAACTCAATAATACTATCACTGTTGGATCATTTTGAAACTTCTTGGAAATTCAGATAAAGACTGGATTATTATTGAGAGTCTAGGACTCATGTTTTTAAGGAGTTTGGAGCAGTTGATATAGTGGTAAAGTTGAGATAGTGGTTTGTTCTGAATTTTGATGAGTTATGGAGTTAGAAGCATTTTTATAAAGGATTTTTGTAGTGTAATACTAGTGTTCTAATGTGAAGAAGACAGAGTTTTGTGAGTTGGCAGAAACATTTGGATAAAAGAAAATATATAGATGGTAGATGGGAGTGGGTTTGCTGATGACATGAATAGGTGTTGTCCTGATGTATGGTGGTTTTGATTCACTAATATGGTATTGTGGGAAAATAAGTGATAATGTATTTACATTGATTTCTGACAGAGGTGGTGGTTGTTTCTGTGCTAATGGAGAAGGCAAGTTGTAAAATTCTGTAACATACATCAGTGTGCATAGTTAGGTTTTGGTGTTTGAGTGAATCATGAATGTGAATTGGGGACAAATTTTTTTTTAGTGTATATTGGTAGTGCTTTGTTTACAATTTTGGATTTTTTTGGCTCAATGGGATATTAAAAACTCTTGGGATTTTTGAAGTGCAGACTGCCAAGATCAGCAGTGCATTGTTTACAACTTTTAGATTTATTAGCCCCTGGGGCTTATTTGAGTGCAATCTGCAGTGCTTTTTTATTATTTTGCCTAGAGACTTAATTGTTATCTGGCATAGCTAAATTTTGACTTCAGAACTTTACAGATGTTAAAACAAATAGTCACAGACATCTCCATCCTTTTCCAAAAAAATATATAAATAAATATTAAAATAAAACTAATAAATGTGATATTTTAATGCATTTTTGATTAGTTTAATTTGAATATTTAGCAGGTTTTTTTATGGATGATATAGATAATATGTAGTTTTAGTACAATTCTTAAGGAGAAACATTGCTTTTTATGCTGTCATCAGTTGTCATTAGGAGTACAAAATGTTGAGCGTTCTGTGAATACCGACCATTGTGTGTCAAAAAAAAGGCAGATAATGCCAAAATCTGTAATTTTGTCAATAAGTATATGTACTATGATTCACATTTTCCAAACCTCCCAATAGTCTGAATTTCCACTGTTAGAAAGCACAAAATTTGAAAAATGGCAAAACTTTAAACAAATATTGTGAAGTCTATACATGCTAGTATTTATACAGTTTGATGGTCAATGGATTTACATAGAAGCAGCAATTTGACACCTCCTATCCACAGTAGAAAAATATCAAAGCCTTTTTGTAAATGAGTATTCCATATTCACCTGGGGTGACTGGAAATTCGAGTTTCAGGGTGTTTTCCTATATGCTTGACCAAACCAACAATACTAGAAACACATTTGAAGACTAAAAAAACATTGCATGATTTAACTTTTCTTTCAGGATTCAGATTTTTGGAAAGCAGGACTGATATCTAAACAGAACTGTCCTTAATTTATTAATTAATTTATTTATTTTAAAGAAGTAGAAACCTAAAACAAAGGACAAGATAATGCAACATCAGGCTTTCACATGCAACATATAAATAAAACTCCTGCAGAGTAGATTACAAATTCAGAGTACCTAATAAAGAATATCCAAGATACTTTGCTGTTTGTCCTATTCAATTACATTTATGACAGTTTTGGGGACTGTGGTATTTTGTCCTTGACTGTAGAACTTTTTATTTCATTAAAAGCTACACTGCCAGATCACAAGGACTCCTAAGTCTCAGAAGCTCAGAAGTAGAGTGGGAAAAAAGGCTCAATGGGCAGCTGTTAGGATTACACTGAAGCTTCCGATCACAACCACAGTATTTTCTTTTATGCACACATAGCAGTCATAGTCAATAATTCAGGGGCAATGCTCGGCTGAAGTTTTGGGAATGTCACCTGAACAGATATAAACATTACTGATATTATTTATAACAGTTCATAACAAAAATTGTCTTCATTAGTTTAATATTTTCATTAGTCCTAAGACACTGTTAAATCTATATATATATTTGGGGTCCTAAAATAGTAATTTGGATCTAATAGAAGAATTTGTAACATTTATACAATCAGTCTAAGTAATTAAGATGAAATATATCATGAACAGACAATTAGCTCTTTGTATATTTTACTGGAGTTTTTTAGCATAAAAATCAGTCATTATCACTTATAATTGACTACTATTAAAGTGAATTGTATATAAATCATAAAAATGTAAATGCCATTTCAGAAAGTGTTATGTAACTGAAAGTACAGTACAGAAAAACTATACATATATAAATTATCCCTCAAGCAGCTGCTTGCCATAGAGATCTGACAGGAGCCTGCCAGTTTAATATCGCATAGAGAATATCTGTGAGGAAGGCTAGATCTCAGCAGAAAGACAACACAAATGTCCATGCCTTACCCAGGGCTTCAAAACATCCATTTGATCACTAGACAAATGCATTAACCATGGAAAAGTAAAATTCAGCTACAAAGCATTGCATAATTTATGGATGACCCCATGTTATTACGAAGGGGCGAGGGTCAGCTGAATGTGTGGCACATTAAATTTGAAAAAAAAAAACAGGGCATAATTTTTGGCTCTAGCCAAATGGGGAAGTGAAACTAAGCTCTAAATTCTTCTTTCATGATAAGCACAAAGAGTGTCGGCGAAAATTTATTCTGCAAAATATTTATTGTCATTAATTTCATTGTTAAATATTATAAATGTCACATTTCAATGTCAAAATTACAATAATCATATATCAATATTAAACAATATTAATGACACATCAATAGAAGACTAATCATACTACTGTAATGAATTATAAATGGAATTATTCTTTATCCTGCAGATAAGTATTAAGCTTTGCGAGTGACCTGTAACGATAAAATTTGCTTGTACTATGTTCAAAGAACAATAAATAAATAAATATTGTTTTATAATCCAATGCTAAAGTCAAAAAACATATTTGAAAAATTTTATCAAATAATAGTAATTTAATGCAGCTTACTTTCTGAATAGAAATAGGCAAATTCCGATTGCAAGAAGTAGCACAATTCCTACAGACCAGATAACTTCGTCCCCAATGCCTTCAATTATTTCGTTTCCATCACGATGCATATCCTAATTAAACCATTCCATTACTCGTCCACTGCAAATATTATGATGCAAAAATTATCATAAAATAATTATTCTTAAGTACCGATGATATCGCAACAACTTCCATTTCATATGCCATTTCACACAGTGATGCCACATCATAATGCCCTATATTGCACACACAGACTACAGGCCCTATATAGGTAGTGGTTGGCCATCTCAAAATTAGACGCCATGTTTTGTCATGGCTCGGATTGTTTGACGCACAGATTAGTTTGGCGTATAAAGCTGAATGATATTGCACCTGTAATTATGGATTCCGGAAAAGGGTAGGGTAGTATTTGATACGTATTTCAGTGCTCCCGATTGGAAGCACTTTAGAAAACGGTTAAGAAGGAAATGTAAATTTTAAAGCTTTTTTTTTAAAAAAAAAAAAGAGATAATAATATGGCATTGTTGTCAATAAACTTTTTTGTTTATCATCATCCTCACCTTCAAGCAACCATGGGCTACGGAGGTCCAACCAGACACTGCAGTTTAATTCTCCAAGCATATCTGTCCTGAGCTACATCTGCTGCATCCGGCCACTGCACACCAATTCTAACAAGGTCCTGTTTGACATTGTCTGTCCACCGCATCTTAGGTCTCCCTCTCTTTCTGAGACCTTTAGGCACACTGTTCATAACCCTATTCGCCAATCTATAATTATCCATATGGACAACATGGCCAAACCAGCGGTCTCTCTCTCTGCACAATATGCTCTTAAAGGAGGTTGCCGACTACTTTGCCTAACCTCATTAGTTACAAAGTTGAACCACCTAATGCTCAAGATACTGCGTAAACATCTAGAATCAAAAGCATCTAGTTTCCTGTTATGTTTATAAATTGTCCAAGTTTCACTACCATAACTAACCCTAGAAAGAACCAAACTATTATACAGTCTAATTTTAGTCTTTAGGTGTATACACTTATTTCTCCACACTCTCCACAGATTCTTAAAAGTACCGGAAGCAATCCCTATTCGTCTGTTAATCTCATGCCGCACATCACCAGTATCAGTTACATAGCTCCCAAGATAATTAAACTGTGACACCTGCTCAAGACTGCAACCATTCAGATGAACTGAATCACAGCCTGCCTGACCAATTTTCATCACTTTAGTTTTCTCTCTGTTTATAACCAAACCTACTCTACTACCAGTCTCATCAACAGCTCGAATGAAAGAGTTCATCTCATCAACATCATTTGCCAAAAGGGCTAAATCATCAGCATAATCTAAATCAGAATTTTCCTATCTCCAGCCCATTTAAGGCCAAAATCTTTCCCTTGAAGTGAATTTCGCATAACATAATCAATAACCACACTAAAGAGAAAAGGAGACAAAATGCACCCTTGTCGAACACCAGACGTAATGCTAAACCAATTGCTACAAGACTTACCAACTCTCACACATGACTCAGTGTTATTATAGAGAGCTTTCATTATGTTAACTAACTTGTCAGGTATACCATATGATTTCACGATCAACAGAGTCGAAAGCCTTTCTGCAACTCTAAACATTTCTCAAGAATCTGCCCAAGTGAAAATATCTGATCCACACATCCCCTACCACTTCTGAATTCACATTGCTCATCACGCAATTGTCTGTCAACCAGATTCTTAATTCTATTAAGCACAATCATGCAAAGAACTTTACCTGGAACAGAGAGTAGGCTAATAAATACCCTTATAATTATCACAAGAATTGCAATCACCCTTTTTAAAAATAGGGATAATAATAACTTTCGTAAAATCCTTAGGAACCATGCCTTTACTATAAAAGATATTCAGAATTTCAGTCATCCAAGTGGTAACCGAAACATTCCCAGCTCTAAGCATTTCCGTAGTAATTTCATCTACTCCTGGGGATTTATGAAGTTTAAGTTTAGAAATAGCCAAAATAACTTCAGATTGTGTTATAGGGCCAACATTAAAGCCACCAATGCATCTATCATCATTGCAAACAATGGGAATAGAACTAACCACATTGTTTAGAATATCACTGAAATGCTCAGCCCCCCTTGCCATGAGAGAATCCTCACCTTCTATAATCTTAACTTGTTTATCTTTCAATCCCTGAATATTTGTCCGGTTTCTACCACACAAAACATTAACTATCTGGTACAGCTCTCTGCTGTTGTGCTGTCTCACTGCTTCCTTGGCTTTGCCGGCCAAACCATCAAGCCAAAGATTCTTATCAGCAGCTAACTGATCCTTTACACGTTTATTAATCTCTCTGTAATGCTTTCTATTAGGACTACTAGGTTAGTGATTAAGGACATTCATGTAGTTCTTTCTTTCTGGAAAAAGCTCAAGTGCCTTATCACTCAGATAATTCTGTCTCTTCTGCTCCTTTTTTCCTAAAAGAGTACTGTTAGTTTCCGAAGAAACCTGTTTAAAATGGTCCCATTCTTCCTCAACTTCAGTGGTAAGCAAACCATGACTGTCATAATGACTATGTAACCTATCATGGTAAGCTCTAGTTATAAGTGGGTCTTTCAGAGCTTCAGTATTAAAGGTAAATATTTTAACCCTAGCACAAAACTTTTTAAATTAAAGTTGCAAGACACTTTTAACAAGGTAATAGTTAAATCCAATTTCAGGTCCCTTATATGACCTGGTATTCCTAACAGAATAGCTCATTTGCTGTTAATTAATATATAATGAATCATATTCTTATGCAGTCCATCTGGTGAAACCCTTGTGTACTTGTGTATGTCGCGGTGTTTGTAAAAGTGTTAGTTATTCTGAAACCATTGAGTTTAGTTACCTGAAGGAGACGTTGCCCATTGCCATTGCAGTTTCTAATACCAAAAGGACCTATCACCCCTCTCCAAAGGTCAGAGTCAGTACCAACTTTGGCATTGAAGTCACCTAGAACAATGGTAATATCCCCTTTCTTGACAGAATTCAAAATATCCTGAAGTTGTCCTTAAAAACCTATCCTTCTCATTCTTATCAGCATCCTCAGTGGGGGCATAACAGCAGATAACATTCAAGTCTTTGAAGCTGGTCTGAAATTTTGCTGTAAGAAACCTTTCATTAATACACTCATATCCTAGAAGAGCATCACTAGCATGTCTGCTGAGAAGCAGACCCACACCTTGGTGATGCTTATTGTCGTCCCTCCCTGAAAAGAGAAATTTAAGATTATTTTTAAGAATCTGACCTTTATCTGTCCATCTGGTCTCTTGCAAACCGAGAATATCTAAATTATAATGGTGGAATTCTTGTGTGAGGTCATCAAGAGAAAAAAGCTCTATGCAGAGTCCTCACATTCCAACTACCTATGGGAGAGAAAATGGTTAGTGGGATGTTTAAAGAAACTATGTTTATTGAGAGAGGGAATGCCGACAATATCAAACAGCCCTCTAATCGCAGGCATGGGGCAAAGACCCGTTCCCCCACCACTAAAGGCTGGAGCTATCTACACTGGAAGACTTCCTCCAATGTAGAATTTGACGTTGCCAACAGAAGCAAAGAGTTCAGGTGCTTGCGATGACCTCTGCTCAGGATTATCCACCTGCTGATAAACATATCCTGTGAATCTATTCACTTGGGGCTGTCAACCCACAAACAAAGAGAAAACACAGCCGAAGATTTTCCCTCCACAGAAGCCCACCAGTGCAGGAAAATTAGGATCCATAATCAAGCTCAGAGCCATAATTCCGTTCAGGTTGGTATATATGGTGAGCACCAGGACCCTGTGTGGTTGACTACTCCTCAGTAGGGTAGAAAAAAAAAATAAAATTAGCCATGGTTGTCCTGATCAGTAAGCCACACTAATCTGGCAGCCCTTTCCTTCCGTTCACTTCCACAACACGGTATCTCTTTTGAAAGGTACTAACGGTCTGCACCACGAGAAGGCGTGGTCGGACATTAGGTGCTAGGCCTAGAAAAAATAAAAAATTCTTTTTGTGTTCGATATTTTGTATAGGTATTAATGAAATATTACTATTTGCATTTATCGAATCTCTTAAAAGTTATTAACTTTAACACGTATAACGGTAGAAAAATAGAAAATTCTAAAATATCAAACGAACATAACCAAACGATGTAGTTATGTTAAAAATTTGAAATTTTGGTATTGAAATGCAAAGGTTACGAAGCTACCATTGGCAACAATCACTTGACACTGTAGATCCAGGAGGAGAATGCAATTTTTTTGCACGGAGGTATGAATGAGAGGAGACGCCCTAACGCGCTTTCCCTGTCCAAGGAAAATGATGCTTAGGCAGCAGGGCGGTAGCCATATTGTTGCATTCGAAACAAACCGTCTGCCGCTGCAATCAAGCCTACTTTTCACGTGCTATACTCAGTTTTACTGTGCGTTATATACGGGAAGATTTTTTTTTTACGACTAAGAGAAAGCCCATTTAGCTATTTGGAATATATATTGTTTTTTCTCAGTGCAATGAATATTTCAATACAGAATTACTGTATAGCAGAACTATTTATGTATTTCGTTGAATACGATAATAACAAACAATTACCAGATTTTGAAAGTTTATTTATACTGCACTGATAATAGCAGAAAACATTTTATGGATAAAACACTAAACATTATATGCAATAGCAGCATTTAGACTGCAAAAAAATCACATTTGTAAGATTCAGAAAAGAGCTGTTTTACGTTAAAAAAAATTCTCATTCCACAAAAATAAAAAAAATTCTCATTCCACAAAAATAAAAAAATTGCTTAACAAAACTAAATAAAGCCAATAGTATAAGAAGAAAAAAAAAGAACTAAAATATATATATATATATATTTATGCAAAAAAAAACGCTCCAGATGGTGGCTCGAACCCACCAGCTATATGGTTGTACCCTCAGCTTCACATCTCTCCCCCATCTCATGCTCATTCCCCTCCCTCAACCAGAGTTAACAATCAATACAAAATACACAATTATTACAATCTCTCAAAAAAAAAATCTCATAAGGATTGAAATACATCCTTCCTTAGTCACAAAGGAAAATTTCAAAATAATATCTGAAAAAACTATATGGAAAAAAAAGCAACTAAAAATTATACTAAGCAAAAATAATAAAAAATTAAAAAAATATAAAGAAAAAAAAAATATATCCACGGGGTGAAGGGAATATAATATCCATTAAAAAAAAAGGCAACGTTCCAGACAGTGGCTTGAACCCGACATCTCAGTGCCTAACTCCTCAGTCTCTCATACCTCCGTTCACGTACGCCTAACCTACCCCTCAACCAAAGTAAAAATAAAATAACTACAAGCAATAAACTCGCTCTATTTGAAATCCATACAGAATTAAATAAATTCAGTATTCACCTTAAAAGGGACAATTAGAACCCTATCAGAAGAATTAACGAAAAGGAGAAAAGCATTACACTCTCCTCTTTTAACTAAAATTATTTAAACAATTTGAAAATTTTTCACCCTAACTAATGATCGCTGTCACTCACCTATGACAATTTACACCAGATACATTAAATTAATCTAAAAAGAAATTCAAAAATATAAGACTCCAATCCAAGAAAAAAAGGGGGCATTTAAACAAAACCCTTAAATGCTATCCAAATTTAAAAAAAAAGAAAGATTATATTTCTCACCTTATGAAAATACTTTATTGTAATTTACTTTTCCCTTCTTACACTGAACTTATTAAATCATGAAGAGAGGGGAATTTAAACACTGAAACATTTAATCAAAATAATATCTAATAATTCCACCTAAAATAAAATAAAAAACAAGAAACTCCTTGATATTTTAATCACCTCTATTTAAAAGTATGTAAATTCATCATCCATTAAATAGAATACACACTAATATTCAATTACAGCCAATAAAATTTTTTTAACTGAGAAAGCCTGCAGAGGGAATTCTCAAATAAGTGTAACGTAAAATCAATCAATCAATATAAGAAGTACATCTTCACATTTATCACTGAGTACAATCCGAAGAAAATAAAAAAAATCTGGTGAAGAATCGAGGTTTGTAACTCGAAATAAAACCGATTTCATAGCGGTGTAATTTCAACACGAAGTTGTTTGTATCATTATATAATTATTTAAACTTTTATAACAATGACAAACTTACCGATTAAAGGTAATTCCTGATATCTTTTTTGAAGGGCGATTCGTGCAGCCGTAAGCTGAACAGGCTGCCATAATACAAATGTCGAAAAAAATTAAATTTTTATAGCGCAACACTTCGTTACTCACCTATACTACTGATCAATATTTTGAATAGAGCAACATGCTGCCGCGCAGTCGCCGAAGCATCATTTTCAAGTGCTTTGGGCTCCTCCTCTTATCTTCCTACCTCCATGGTTTTAACAGAAAATTGTACGTTTTTAAAGATAAATTAAAAATTCTTTTTGGGTTGGACAGGTATTGATAAAATATTTCAATTTGCAATTTCTGAATATCCCGATAGCTGTAATTGCGCCCTCTACCGGTGGAAAAAATCGAAAAATCCCGAAATTTAAAACGAATATTGCAAACGATTGTAGTTCATGTTTGAAATTTTGGTCGTGGAATGTGACAGTCTTGAAGATTCCATTGACAACAATGCGTTGATACATACGCCCAAGGTAAGTAGAAAACATAACGATTTTAAGAGAGAATTGGAAATCTCTCTTTTAGTTGGCACTAATGAAATATAATTCTCATTTTCAAAGGTAGTTTTAATTTATATCATTAGAAACTACTAAATATCCAAACAGCAAAACTTTTAAGGAATGTTAAAAGTTTTGCTGTTTGTATATTTAGTAATCTCGGCTGTAGATTCTGTTATGGTTATATAATTACTAATAATATACTACTCTGTGAATTTTTTCCCATCATACATTAAAAAAAATAAAAATAAATAACCCCTCAAGCAGCTGTTTGCCACAGGTCTGACAGGAGCCTGTCAGTTTATAAGCCATAGTAGAGGACAGAAAAACAATAAGAACATCCATAATTAAAACTTTTAAGGAATAAAAAAGTAGGCAAAGGAAGAACTTCATTCTCTTTGAAAACGAGATTCCCATCTGCACCAGAGGCGATATGCGTTCTTCTGTTATTTTACATGTTCAGTACCCTCTGATAGTGGAAATTAGAACTACTGTATAATTGAGAAAATAAACTATTAATATTTTATTAGTGCCTGTAAAACACAAAAAACGTTTTTCATTTATCTCTTAAAGCAGAAAAGTTGCATTTTTCCCAACGGGACAAATCATTACTATTCGTGTAAACCACTTGACCATTACACTCTATGACCAAAAAATTCAGTTTCTAACAAAAATAGATCGTTTGCAATATCATTTAAAGATTAGGTATTTTCCAGCTTTTTTCGCCGCTAGAAGTCGCCTTTCGAGCTTTTTTTTACCACCTTTAGCACTCTCTAACACCGGAAATTCCAACTGATGTGGATTCGAAAAATATAAATATTAATATTTTTGCGGAAAACAATTTCGCCGACATACAGGATTCGAACCCTCATCTCTCCAGAAACATGCCAGAGTATTCTAACCTGTTGAACTGATGCCAGCTTTTTTCACAAAAAAGCATTTATTGATTTATAGACGTTTAAACGTCTATAGGTAATGCTGAGATTATCAAATATTGTTTAAATCATTAATGACGCTAAATACATGATGCGACTTCATTATTTATTCCCATCTTACTCAGAGCACTAAAAAAGAAATTGTTACCACCCGAGATCATAGATGCGCCATAAAGAGACCCAAAATTTACTGGAAGAGTAATAGTCATTATTAGTGGAAAAAGACTAAGACAGCATTAGTTCAACAGGTTAGAATACCCTGGCATGTTTCTGGAGAAATGCGGGTTCTAAACCCCTTCGTCGGTGAAATTTTTTCCACAAAAACATTTATTGATTTATAGACGTTTGCCGTCCCGTGGCCGAGTGGTTAGCACGCTTGGCTATTGATCTAAGGGACCTGGGTTCGAGCCCCGGGTAAGGCATGGTTGTTTGTGTCGTTTTTCTGCTGAGGTCCTGCCATCCTCTCAGACGTTCTACTTTGGCATATAAACTGACGGGCTCCTGTCAGACCTCTGTGGCAAGCAGCTGCTTGAGGGGGTATTTTTTTTTTTTTTTTTTTAAACGTCTACAGGTGACGCTGAAATTATCAAATATTGTTTAAATCTTTAATATTTTGTTAGTGCCAGTAAAACAAAAAAAAAATATATTGTTTCGTTTATCTCTTAAAATGAGAAAGTTTGATTTTTGCACCCACTTTTGGCAAAAGGATAAAGCTTTGTTGTCATTGTAAACCTTCTAACCATAAAACTCCACTACCGAAATTTAAAATTTCTAGTCTAAATAGTTTGTTTGCAATATTCGTGTGAAATTTCAGCATTTTCCATCATTTTCCACCGTTAGAAAGCGCTAATAAACTATTGGAAGATTTCAGAATTGCGAATTGCAATATTCTTTTGACCCCTATCCCCTATTAAATTTTTCTATCCAACCCAAAAAGAATTTTTCATTTATCTCTAAACGTAAACGACTTGATTGTCTATAGATGGACAGACAACAGTTAACAGAGAGACGGACAGACAGACAAACAAATACTGGCATAGGCAAACGATAAAGTGGAAGCATTAGCTCGTTTTTCAAACGAACCTTAAAAGAAATTATTTGTTGGTTTTCAGTTAGCTCTTTTCACTTTTGCAGCAGTTTGCCGTCTTCTGATGAAGTTTCTCGAAGAAAGATATTCATTAATTTATATCTTTGAATGAAAGTTTTACACCCAAATGCAACGCAGTGAGGCATTCATAAAATATGACAGCTTTTATAGACAAAAAAAGTAGTAGAAATATATAAAACTATAACAAGTGAGAAGTTTTATTTTTGTACATACACTAACTCATAGGTTTCGTCCCACGGCACAACAAACATGGCACCCATAAACCACATGATTCGATCAACCAATGGCAGTGAATCACAGAGATGGCCAGCCTACTGATTCCAACCTCGGACTTCAAGCTTGCAAGACGTGCTCTCTTGTGCTCTCTGTTTCCCACGTGTTTTTCTTTTGTTCTCCGCTCAAATGGACATCAAACAGGACTCCAGACTCACTAGATGCTACAAGTTTCAACATAAGGACATCAGCTATGAGTCATTTGTGACCATTCTCGCCAAATCCAAGAAGCCATCCGTTATAGAAGTTGCTCAAAGTATATCTAAGGAAATAACTATAGTTACTTTTTCTTCAGAAGAAGCCGCCAACGATTTTGCCGCTGACCCGTCGCTGGACATTCCCACAGACCAGATCATAGCTTTTAAACGCCTCGGATTCCCTCAAAAAAAATTATTCATCTCCAAGCTGCTTTCTTCATCACTAACAGCGAAATCGTGGACGCCCTAAAACCTTTTGGAACTGTTCAAAGTATCACTGACGAATTCCTGAATCTCCCGGGTTTGGAATCGATCCGGACAGGCACTAGGGTCGTCCACATGGAAATGAAGAAGGCTGTTCCAAATTTCATCCCGATCTCTACCTTTTCGGCCACCGTTAACTACCCTGGAATGACTCGTCTGTGCAAGTGGTGCAAGCTCCCAGGCCACATCATTAAGGACTGTGAGGCCTTCGCCAGCAAGCACAAACGTCTACAGTCGCCTCCTGCTCCAATTTCGGACTCTCCTGGATCCACATTCGACCTCCTCCCCATCGCTACAGCTGGCTACCGAAGATCAACAAAGTGAAGAAGCCCAGGCCCCAGCAAATGCACCTCCAACAACTGTTGAAAAGGCATACTCCACTCCTCATTACCAGAAGAGAAAATTCACTCCCTCGCCGACTGACTCTCCTTCTGCAACAGAGCCTGAAACTCCTATGCACCAGAAGAAAAAACAGCCAGCTCCTGTGTTGCCCTCTTCACTCATTGGTAATATTGAAAATTTTATCATTGACCACTCCACCTCCCCCTCCCCTGCTCTTCTCTCTGACCCCCCCCCCCCCCCCCCCGAATTTGTTGAGACATTTGAGGATATCATAGACTTCCTCAAATACTTAACAAACCCAAAATTAGCCTCTTCCGAGTGGGAAATTCCCTCTCCTCTAAAATCGCTTAAACGCACTCTTTCAAATGACGGTTCTATCTTGCCGAAGTATCGAGACCTGTACCTCTCTGCTTTAGGCAAATGCCCGCAGAGCGACTGTTTCACTGTCTGGGACTTTCTCCAGTTAGTGAAACAACTCTTTCCTCTTTTTAAATAACTTCCTCTTCATTTGATATTATTTTCTCTCATATCTTCTATTTTTGGCCATTTCCCATATTTTTTGCTTTTCTTGCGATCAAAATTCATCCTCCTTCACATTTTCCTGCACTCAGCCAATGCCAAAATTCCTTTGCTCTCATTGGCTGATGCCTCCCATCTCCCCTTTGCTCCGTTTGCGCCCAAACCTAACTCTGCCCACGCTCCCGCTCTCAGCCAATGCCAAAATTCCTTCTTTCTCATTGGCTGGGCCTTCGGCGCTCAATTTCCACCGTCTCGCTCTTTTGAATCTTCTGATTTCGGTTTTTTCCCTCCTCCCCCTCTGCAAACTACCCCCCCCTTCTCTAAATTATTTATTTAGGCCTCTAAATTGATTTACTCATCCAATATATTCCAGATTACCCTCATTTTCACTCTCGTCCCACGATTAAATGCAATTACCATCCCTGGAGCTTTTTTCGATCATTATCGACTTTCGGCCTTGCCTCCTTATTTTCCTCTAAATTCAAAATTTTGTTATTATAACCTTTGCCTCTACCGATGAATTTCGCTTGTGGTCCTGATGATAAGCGGGCCGAGACCCGCTTTACAAATAGGACCAGAAGTTTGATGGATGTGAAAGAAGAAGAAGAAGGCCAGCCTACTACAGGACCTCTATAACACAGACTAGCTACAGTTGTTGAGTACAGTAGGTAACCAGAACGGCCAGAATCACTATATGGTCAGAACCACTGACCACGGCTAGGTGGTTCTGGCGCTCCGAGGTGTAAATCCGGCAATGTGAATGTTTCATTTTGTATTTAAGCTCAAATATGAATTACAGCAATGCAATGCACAGTCAAATAGTTAAAATACTTATTATGATGTTTTAGACCAGAGTCTCAAAAATCCATTATTAATGACGCTAAGTAACCTAACACGGTAGAGTAAAATTATAGTAAAAAATATTTTATAATAATAGTATAAATAAATAGAGTTTTTAAATTATACATATTGTATTGCAGCTGCTTGACCAAGAGGTCTGACAGAAAGCGATAGTATAAAACGGACAAACACAAATGGGTTTCCGAGCCGTAAATCGCAGCCTTCTACCGAATAAGTTGCTTATTTACCAAATTATGGAGAAAATTCGAGACGTGAATCATTTGAAAACGAAAATAAGAGAACCAACTGAGTAAGAAACAAGAGATTTTCTGCAACGTACATGGCAAGAAGTGGAATATCGATTCTTGACAGATGGAGTGGCAGGTGTGGTCCAATTCTATGACCACCAAGGAGCCCTGATTTGACATCCCCTGATTTTATTTTTTGTGGAGCTTTTTAAAGAATTATGTTGACATGGACAAAATTCGAGACCTGAATAATTTGAAAGCGATAATAAGAGAACCAACTGAGTAAGACACAAGAGATTTGCTACAACGTACATGGCAAGAAGTGGAATATCGATTCTTGACAGATGGAGTGGCAGGTGTGGTCCAATTCTATGACCACCAAGGAGCCCTGATTTGACATCCCCTGATTTTATTTTTTGTGGAGCTTTATAAAGAATTATGTTGACATGGACAAAATTCGAGACCTGAATCATTTGAAAGCGATAATAAGAGAACCAACTGAGTAAGACACAAGAGATTTGCTGCAGCGTACATGGCAAGAAGTGAAATATCAATTGGACATAAGTAGCGTTATGAAATGGCGCACATTATGTTCAAAACTGTTTGAGGTATGCTTTCAATTTAAATACTTTCTTGGATATATTTATTCATTTTCTACATATTGGTTCTCGATACTCGATCATTATTTTTCTGACACCCTATATCTTATGTGCGTATAAAAACGTTACGAAATTCATCCTTATCCCCCTTACTCACAGATGAAGAGTTGGGGTTAGCGGAGAAAGTTTTCTGCTTCGAAACTTTGGGAATATCGGATTACGAACTTGGGGCGTTAGTCACTGATGATATCTATGCCGCCCCCTACGTAGTTGATTTCATTGCATATAGAGTATCTCCACCTGCTTAGGCCAAGGCAAACCTTGTTTACTTAAATGTCTTATAGAAAACTGAAATGGAATGGTGGGTCGCTAAGGTTTTATATAATCAAAAGGTTACGTATAATGGTGAAAGAAAACGAAAGGTAAACAAGCAATGTAATTTTATTAAAATTAATTATTTTAATGAAAATTCGCTTCGTGGAAGTTAGATTTCTTGTCCTCTATGCGTTTTTCTTTTTCCTTTTTAGAAAATTTAATTTATTTGTCATTAGTAGGTCGCGGGTTGTACAAAAAGAGGTGGCGGGCTATTGCTTCCTCAGGAGTAGTTTACAGTCATAAACCATCGCTAACGATTGTTTCTTGGCGGGGAAAAAATTTTTTTTTTCAGAAATGCGCATATTTATACTTACTGTTTCTTTACCTCCGTTCTGGGTCTTAAAATTCCCAGAGTTTGAGGGAGAGAAATTCAAAGCCTGCAGCAGAGCTCTGAGATGTTTCCATTTTTGTGGAGATCGATTGCGTACTTTTGATATTCTTTCTGAAAAATTTAAATAGACCTTCACAAGAAAATCGGCAATAACTGACGCTAAGTACGCTAAGCAATTTAAAAAAAATCAGATAGTTCTGATTTTTAATATCAGGCATTAATTATATTTCACCCTCTTCGAAAAGAAACAGGAAAAGGAAAAATCGAATTCGAAGTATTTGTTTCGCCAGTTTTATCACCCAAATGTCACTTTTACATCCGGTTTCGTCACCAAGCGGAAGTAGTCCCACGTTCTCCGGAAGCCTGTTTCACCTGTGCTTTGAGTAGCTGAGAGAATACGATCGACTCTGTCATCTGTCGCTTGCTGAGGAGCTAACCCCGGAGCAGCTGACAAAGAAGCCATGTTAGACTCAACGCGTAAGAGGGTAAGTGGCTCTTCTCTTTCTCATTTCGAACAGAAGGGGCACTTCAGAAGCAAATGTTTCTCTCTTGAGAATTTCCTTCTAACATTTTTTTTTGTCTACTGCATTCTTTTTCACAAGAGGGGCAGAAAGTGTCGGAAAAAAAGCCACAGATCACCCCTGTTGGGATTTTCTTCTCAGATTTTCATCTCTTTATTTTATTCACAATACAATATAAAAGAAAAATATTTTTATTTACTGGATATTCGCCCTTTGAAACCTAAGTGCTTCTTTTGCGCTTAGATATCTCTGCAGGCTTAGAGTTGCAAACAACTTTTGTTGTGGAAGCTTCTTTTCGTTCAGAAGTTTGTTGCCGTCATCGGGACCTGCATGAAGTCGGCGTCATTGCTTCCGGTCCCAAGTTTAAAAAGGCCACCACACTTGAAGAGAGACTGATGTCGAAATACCAAAATGCTCAAGAATTGTTTTTCTCAGAGATAGCATCATTGTTGCAGTGAAAGTTTCCGTGGCTGCAACATTGAAAATACGTAATGGCTACCTTTGAAGCTTTATCACATGATAAGGAGGCCCCCTGACGACAAACTGCGACAAATAGGCGTAAATATTCCTGAATGGTGGATCTAGTTCTTCTTTAAAACTTCAGACATACTTTTGTAAAAGAAACAATGCACTCCAATTCCAAAAGATCGATGCAACCAAGTGTTGTCATCAGTCAGTTTATATCAGACTAGTCCATCGTGTAAACAACGGCCTGAATCCATTATAAGCAAAAGAAAACGGACAGGTGGGAGAGATGAGAAATGGTCTTCGTAAGTCTTGATAAGGTCAAATAACGATCCATTATTTGCATTTCTGCCATACTTATTAAGTTCTACGTTTAACATTTTAATCGAATGAAATTGTTCCTGGTTTAATAACGGATTGGACAAACAGCAGAAATTTAACAATCTGCTTCGCGTGATCCCCCTGCAACGGGCTCAGCTGCAGCCACTGTTCCAGTTATTTTTTAAGGAACAAATCAATGCGCCAATTGGAACAGGCCTTTGGATTGGATTGTTTTACTGGATTGTTTTACCTCTGAGCGGCACTTTTTTGCACACCATGGGCTAAATGGCCAGGCCACAAGGACCCCGAAGGCTCAGAGAAGGTTGGGGGAGGGGACCCACTGGAACAGCTGTTGGGAGACAGATGGTAGACTCCCGTCAAGGCCATCCAGCGTGTTCTTTAACGTGCACAGGGTATGGCTCTCCCGCACACGGGGCCACGGCTTAACGTCTCATCCGAAGGACGGCGGCCTTTTCAAGCCCATCGGTGTCCCCTACTGACTGTGGGCAGGGCGGGGAAATTTTGCGGAGATAAATCTCAACGCTGACCCAGCTGGGCCTCGAACCTGGGAACTACAGATTACGAGCCTGGCGCGCTACCGAATGAGCCACCCCCGCCCCAGGAGACAGGCCTGGATCTAAAACAATAGGGGAGGGGAGGGAGGGTACCAAGAGAGAGTCACAATGCTATTCCAATATGAAATGTTACCCACTCTTCGAATGTTCTTTGAAGCATTTCTTGAAAAATACATGCAAAATATATATTTTTAATAATTTTTCTCCTCCTTTGTGGTTATTATTATTCTCCAAAAGGGGATCACGGCCCTTTTGTCACCCCCTTCCCTTTCCAGATCCGGCCGTGACTGGATATTCCTTTTAGCTTTCAAACAAAAGCTTCTTTTCGAAATTATGGAACTTGGAAATTTGCTTGCTTTCCTCAGACTTAACAGTGAAATATTTTGTGATATTCATCTCTCTGTTTCTCACTTCCTAAATAGTAGCAAAACATCTTGATTTACTTGGGAGAGATAAGATCGAACTATCAGACATAAACAAGATCTTGGTGAACCCGGATCTGGAGGATAATCGATTTCAAAGTAACAGAACTGAAGCCTTTCAGTCGTAATCAATTGCCGAGCGTAGGTTGCAGACGAGTATGAAGTTGGCACCGTGTTATCTTTCCGTTGCATTAATCTCGAATGATAGAGAATTTGATTCCCGCCAAGTGAAACAAGGTACGATGGAGCAAAGTCCGCTTCTAACAATGGGAAGACCGCACAGTTTTAAGTCCGAATTCTTTTCTGAGGCAGTAAAGGGAATGGTAGAAGAAGAGATCGAATTTTGATACCACTTTTAAATACGAGTGTACTTTTTAACACCAGACGATCTCGGTATTTTCATTCCTTGATGTCAATCTCGTACTGATAAGGCTCTTACAACCGTAGAACAGTCGTCCTTTCTTCTTTTCGAAATCATACAACGTTCAATTTCGACTCCCACTGCCATCAGTAGTGTACCCAGAAACTTCTAATGGGGAGGAGGGGGGGGAAGTTTTCAGTCTTTGATTATCGGGGATTTCCTCATCGTAAGAACATTCAAAAAGAGATATGGAGTTGGAATTCTCGACTTCTTACTAAGTTGCATATTTGATGTGTATATAATGATTTGCGTATTTGATAAGATATGTATTTAATGAGTTGCGTATTTGATAAGATGTGTATTTAATGAGTTGCGTATTTGATAAGATGTGTATTTAATGAGTTGCGTATTTGATAAGTTGCGTATTTAATGAGTTGCGTATTTTATAAGATACCCAGCACTTTTATGCTGAGGAAATAATCACGACTAAACGAAAGATTTAGGACAGATTTCAACAATTCGGAATATTTTGGAAACCTGTACATTTTGCGTATTTACTGAAAATATCAATATAGTAAAACCTTGATTTCATGCTCCTCAAATTTTACTGATAGAATCCATTACAGGGGTATCGCGCAGAGCAGGTTTTAAATTGCTGCTGGTGTCGAGTCCATTGTTAAACCAGATGCAATTTCATTCGATTAAAATGTTAAACACAGAACTTAATAAGTATGGCAGGAATGAAAATAATGGATTGTTGTTTGATCTTATCAAGACTTACTAAGTAAGCCCATTTCTACACCTCTCCTCCCATCCACTTGGGCGAGGGTGGCTCAGTCGGTAGCGCGCCAGGTTCGTAATCTGTAGTTCCCAGCTTCGAGTCCCAGCTAGGTCAGCGTTGAGATTTATCTCCGCAAAATTCCCCGCCCTGCCCACGGTCAGTAGGGGACACCGATGGCTTGGAAAGACCGCCGTCCGTCGGATGGGACGTTAAGCCGTGGCTCCGTGTGCGGGAGAGCCATACCCTGTGCACGTTAAAGAACACGCTGGATGGCCTTGACGGGAGGCTACCATCTGTCTCCCAACAGCTGTTCCAGTGGGTCCCCTCCCCCAACCTTCTCTGAGCCTTCGGGGTCCTTGTGGCCTGGCCATTTAGCCCATGGTGTGCAAAAAAAGTGCCGCTCAGAGGTAAAACAACCCAAAACTCCCATCCACTCGTTCGCCGCCAAACCAGTTTCATCTGTTTTTGTTCAGAAAAAGTCAATTCGCTCCTAAATTTATGTTGAACTTTCTACAAGTGAACAAGAGGACATAAGATAAAGGACATATATAAAGACAATAAGCTGTGCGAACCGGTTGTTAAAAATATTATACATCGTCGAATCAGTTTTAACAAAATAGAGAAAACTATTTTGAAGAAATAAAAAGCAGTTAACAATATAAACTACAATTATTAATGATGAAAGCAATACACTGAGCGCGAGAGAGAATCTCTATCTGTGATCGCTCTTTACTGCTTGAAACCGATTCTCTTGATACCGTTCCATGTCCCAAATAATAATAAAAACGAAAATTACAATGAAAGACAATCGGTTATTAATAAATTGGGATGACGTCACTGGGTAGAGTCCTTTTGTCATCGGCTGTCGAAGGTCTAGAGAAGAAAGAGAATTCAAAATGAAGAAAAATTCAAGAATTTTGTACTTAGAGAAGAAATTGACAACGAAACAACCGACGACACTTCAGAGTCGGAAGATTTTGCTCTCGTGTTCTCGACTCCCCAACTGACCAGTTATTGCTCCTTCCAACGCAGCGATCGCCACTGGAAAATGCTTCTCTCTCTTCTTCGCCTCTTGATGCTTACATGAAAAAGCATCGAAGTGCTCCTGACAACGCTTGAAGATCTCAGCTACACGGGGACATTGTTAAAGGGCAAGAATCTTGAAAGCAGTCAACCTGTTGCAACACGTGCAGTGAAAGGGAAAAATATCGCATCACAAATTCAAGCCCATTGGTGGCGATTTCCACTCACTGCAAACATTTCCTCGAAAACTACTTAGTAAAGGAAATGCATGAAAATATTCCCCAAATGATTTTTTAATGATAGAGGAAAACTCCAGATGGTTTAACAGTCGAAAAAGAAACAGACGGTACTTCGGCTAAAAATACTGTAAAAATAAATGAGTTTTTATGAATTAAACCTTTCGGTATGAAATGAAACTGTGAAGAAATATAAAATATAACAGTGTGAAGTTCTATCAATGAATCACAATGTGTGTGTACAACGAAAAGGAAAGCAGAAAAATGACTAAATTATTGTGAGCAGGCAGGACTTGCTCAAATAGGAACAAGTGAACATGCTTCCAAGGCCTAATGGGCTAACAACAATCATGTCAATGCTTATAAAATATCCCCCCCCCCTCCCAATAAAAAGAAGCTTTCGTTTAATAGCAGGAAAAAAGATTGACCTATCAATTTCAAGAGTTTGATCTCTTATTATTTTATATTTGAATGAAAGTAATTTCTCTAACAAAAATTAATGGTCTACAATTCAAATAGCCTTTCTAATTACTGCCCGTGTATACGTTTCAATTTTCTTTTGCATGAGTGCTCAGGAGTTAGTAAATGTTTCAAAATATACCCCTGGTTTTTGTTTACTTATTCGTTATCCTCTTTTAATATTATTGGTTATTTTTTTTTATCTTTTGAAAAAACTCCCCCCCCCCCCTAAACATATTGCCAAAATACGCCACTGGCTTTGGATAGCAAATGGCTGAATAATGCTCTGAATTTGTTTTGATTTTGAAAGCAATGATGTTGGGGAGAGGAATCAGCAGTTGCTAGAATTATCATCTTTCCAGTTCCTACCTTCACGATCAGGGCCCGTTTTCCTATGAAGTATATTGGACACTTGTCTATTTTTCATAAAGGTGACAGAATTCTCGTATTATTTACTCCCGAGGGAAAAAAATCATCCTTTACAACATTTAAAAGAGTAAAGAAATTTCTTGCGAATATCTGTGGATCAAGAGAGGCTAAAATTCGCTCTTTCTTTTGGCAATCGAAACTTTTAAGAGATATCGATTGGGAGAATTAGTCTCGCATGATAATATATTGAACGAAATTGCATTTTTTTTTAATTGAAATCCCAGACAGATTTCGATTGCATTTTTCCTCTCTTTATTATTGCAAAATAAATGAAACAAATTTATAAGCTGTTGTTTTTTCAACAAATAAAAAACATGACGGTGCACAAGAAGGCCTGTTGTGCGTTTGCCTAGGGCTGCTTGAAATGTAAATCGGGCCCATGGAGGTAGGAAGAGAGGGAGATGCCCTATCGCTTTAAAACTGTAACTGATGTCACCTATTGCTTTTTTCGTAAGCTTACGTTGTCTACGTTAACGAATGAGAAATTGTGGGAAAAAGTTGGCCCTCTGTAGCATATTCCTGCAGAAATTAGCTTGCGAAATAGATAAAAGGAATAGCATTTCATTAGTAAGAAGTTGAAATAAAGTTTTACTTCCGGAACTTTTAAACTTTTCGTTATTTTAATTATATTGGTTTGATTGTACATGCTTACGCAGTATCTTGGGCATTAGATGGTTCAACTTTGTAACTACTGATGAGGTGAGGCAAAGGAGTCGGCAACCTCCTTTAAGGAGTCTCTCTCTGCACAACATCCATATTGTGCAGAGAGAGACTCCATTGGTTTGGCCATGTTGCCCATATGGATAATTATAGATTGGCGAATAGGGTTATGAACAGTGTGCCTAAAGGCCTCAGAAAGAGGGGGAGACCTAGGATGCGGTGGGCAGACAATGTCAAACAGGACCTTGTTAGAATTGGTGTGCAGTGGCCAGATGCAGAAGATATAAGCTCAGGACAGATATGCTTAGAGAACTAAATTACGCGGTCTGGTTGGACCTCCGTAGCCCATAGCTGCTTGAGGATGATGATGATTTTGAAAGTTGCGTAAACTCCTACTACTGTTATATATTGCTAAAATTAAAATAATAAAAATAAATAAATCCCACTTCAAGCAGCTGCTTGCCACAGATCAAGATTGGTCTGACAGGAGCCTATCAGTTTATATGCCATAGTAGAAGGTCTGTGAGGATGACAGGATCTCAGCAGAAAAACGACACATACATCCATGCCTTACCCGGGGCTCGAACACAGGTCCCTTAGATCAT
Source organism: Ryuthela nishihirai (assembly GCA_038380435.1). NCBI lineage: Eukaryota > Metazoa > Arthropoda > Arachnida > Araneae > Heptathelidae > Ryuthela > Ryuthela nishihirai. Next base: position 61,625,272 of record JAWZYU010000019.1, on the reverse strand, counting down.
TAACCAAGCGTGCTAACCACTCTGCCATGGGACGACTACTGGTTTAAAATTTGCCCTCATCCCCTTTTTTGCCTGTAGGGTATTATTGTTGAATTGCTTTTATTTTAATATAATTTATTACGATAGACATCCAATATGGACCTCAACATCCGTTTTTAAAAACCACAGACAAATTTCATCACGGTGTTCAACTACAGTTTTTGCAAACACAATCAAACACAAAAAAGAAACAAAAGGAATTAAAAAAGAGTAAGTATCCATGTATCTAGTAATACTAGTTATTTGGAGCTATTACGATTAGTATTCGTACAAAACATTCACACATGCGATGGCTGCTGACCTTTCAGCGCGACTCTCAGGGTAAGAGTAACATGGTAGTTTCGACTACATTAGCCAACTATGCTAACTGATAGTAAGGGCGCCTCCCCTATTCCTACCTCGATGATCGGGCCCTCCCCGCCGTACAGAATCCGGCTTACCGTTAGATTTTACTTCCGCGGATTGATATTCTTTACGTGTGGGAAGTTTGTTTTCTTGAGGTTATAAAACGCGACAAATTTGCTTGCGAAGTTTGAATGAACGTATGTAATTATTCAGCTGCTCCTGATTTACTGATTGAAAATGCTAAGCTAGGACAATCTTTTTTAATTGATAAGATACATTCACATATCCCCATCGAATGTTTGCTCTTTGTAGATATTTAAAAGAATTGCTTAATTTCTTTCTTTCAATGTAAAGGTTTTGGCAGATGGATAAGAGTGATTCTACCTCTTCATGTGACAAGCGAGATCCTGAGCCTGTCTCGCTTTCTTTCCTGCTGAGCCACAGATGGAGAACTTCTCAGCCCACGAGATTACAATCAGCAGGATTCGAAGGGAATGCGACAGCTGCTGACAGGAATCGGCAAGTGGCCTACGTGAGTCGGTTGCCATGGAGATACGTTTTAACCGCAACGACAATAGGGGTTGACGACAATTTTCAACTGGAGACTTCCTCAGAGAGGTGGCAACGATTCTTGAAGTATCCCTCGGACCGATTTCACTATCGTTTCAGAGACGGAAGAGTTACCGAGTGTAGAGCTAATTTCTTAAAGATTTCTCTTGGGGAGTGGGGGGGAGAATTGGTGCAGACATCGCTGCGAGTCAAGTCATTGCCTTCCTCAGATGAGATTTTCGTTTCCAGAATTTTCATGGTCGATTTTATAAGGGATTATAAGATCCATATAATCTATTGACAAATAAGAGCTTTTTTTTTTCAAGGTGAAGTGCACGACTCGATAAATTTGTACTAACTGGACTCTAATTCTTGTTGTTAATTCATAACAGCAAGAATTTTGAGATGGCTAAATGTGGATCGTTCTGTTATTAGCCACCTGTGGAGGGAACTTCAAGAGACTCAGAACATTTCTCGAAGAATCGGACAATAACGTCATAGGCTGACTTCAGTACGGGACGACCATTCTGGTGTTAACTGTGAGGCGCCATGGAGGCAGCACAACGCGTCAACTTGCATCAGCGCGCATTGTATCCACTGTAAGGAATATATCGCGACATACAGTTTACAGGAGGCTCAACAAAAATGCTCTCTACGCAAGACAACCTGCTGTTCGTGTTCCCTGACTCCCACTCACAGAAGAGTTCGTTTACAATGGTGTCGTCAACATGTCAACAAGGGAGTCTTGTGCTCGTTACTGATGAGTCAAAATTCAGTTTTGCAAATTGATTCTCTGAAGACATTCATATGGGGAGAATGGGGGACACGATTTCATCTATCCCACATCCGGGAATGGTACTAATATTCAGGCGGTGGATCAATGGTCGCACCCCTCTCTACGAGATCGCGAGCTTTGACATCAGATATCGAGATGTAATTCTGGATACTTATGTTCATCCTTTCAGAGGATCAACAGATGCGGGATTTCTCTTAATGGGCGACAATGTCCGACCTCACAGAACTTTGCTGGTGGACGAATATATTGAGAGTGAAGATATCACTTGCATGGATTAGCCATCACAATCACCAGAGCTGAATTCCATGGAATAGGTCTGCATGCCCCCCCCCCCCCCCCCTCTTATAATCCTATAGAGGCTGCGGATGTGTTCTGCACGAGATGTGGGAATCGCCGTTCTATGTTGTGCTCGATAACCTTATTCATTGTATGGCGAGACGTTGTTGGGCGTGCATTGCTGCCAGAGGTGACCACACAACACATTGAGCAGTTGAGATGGGTTATTTTATTTGTAAGCGGCACTTATTTTTCTGCACACAATGGGCTAAACGGCCAGGTCTCAAAGACCCAAGGACTCAGAGAATGTTATGGAAGAGGACCCACTGGACATCTATTGGGAGACAGATGGTAGCCTCCCGTCAAGGCCATCCAGCTTGTTCCTTAACATGCACAGGATATGGCTGACCAGCACACGGCTTTATATCTCAACCGAAGAATGGCGGCCTTTCCAAGCCCATTAGTGTTCCCTACTGACTGAGAGCAGGAAGGGGGGGATTTTGATGAGATACTCTCTGGTTCACGTGGGGACACCTAGAAACTGCAGATTACGATCCTGGCTCGGTACCAATTTTTTGCTTTCGCCTGTTTTTCAGCTGCGGATGCAGTTAATTCGTTTCTTGTTGACGCAGACGCATATCCCATTACATGCATGGCGTTCATTCATTCCCTTCACCAGTGCGTCTGCTTTTCCCCTTCTTTGATTTTGACCACGAGTGCACTTTCAATGCTTTCATGTTATTCATTCCTCAACATCCGCTTTTCGTCACCTGCCATGTTCTCTTTGCTCAGTCAGAAATTATGCCAACCCTTATCAAAATTGGAATTGTTGTAAAGAGAGTAGGCGGTCTTTTCTGTGGGCCGAATCCAATTTCTAGGGGGGGGGGGGGGGACGGCCTCCTTTATCATCGGATAAAGTATAAAAGTTTAAAAATCAAATTCATCAGAAATGTACAATTTTTTAGATTTCCTTTTTCAAAGTTCAAAATTGTAACTTTGTTTATATCAGTACTAAAAGTTTTCTTGCGTATTTAAAAAAGGCAGTTTTTTAAGCATTTTAACAAAAGCGTCATGTCTATCTTTCCATATTTCTTTCATTTAAATATATTTCCTGAAGCACTTTTTCCGAAAAAAAAAACTAAAACGCAATTCTATATAACTTTCATTATTTGAATTTGAATGAACCATTTGAATCCACAAACCTCTTAGTGTTCCCATTAATCGAAAGTGTTTTTATTTATCAAGGGTGCTCGATCCAGTCGAGGCTGTTACGATTAAAAATCGCTCCCATTGAGTCCAAGGAGTTCTATTAATCAAAGGGTCTCCCATTGAGTCGAAGGCGTTCCTGTATTCAAAAGGACTCCTATTCGGTAGAAAGTGTTCCTATTAACCAAAGGGGCTCCCATTAATCGAAGGTGCTTCCCATTAATCAACGGAACTCCCATTATTTCAAGGTGTTCCCATTAATTGAAGGTGCTCCCATTAAGTCGAAGGTGTTCTTATTAATCAAAGGGGCTCCCATTCTCTCACCAAGCAAGCTAATGAAACGAATCTTACCTTTTCTGCTGATGATCTCTTAATCGGATAATTTCAACTGATATCGCCCACAACTGTCATCTGCTCTCTGATGGGAGTAATCGTCACCTATCTCTGCTTATCTCTGCAAAGCGAAGGACTTCAATGCCGCACGTGATGCTGACGACTGTTCTGCACAACATAAGTTAGGTCAATGCGTTAAAGTTTAACTTTCTTGTGAACAGCGAACCCGAAAACAAATGATTCACAGATCCAAACAATCATTATTTCGTTATTTGCAATATCATTATATGCCTTCAATTATTATATGCAATACATTATATGTCTTGAATTAATGGGAGCATCTTCAGCTGAATGGGATCATCTTTAATTAATGGTAACACATTCACTCATAGTAGTTATCTTTCATCAGTAGGTATGCGGTGAAAGTATAAAGTTTCTGCATTGCTGCTATATAGTGGTATACCCAAGGGGTGGTTATATTGTTATAACAAGAGATTCCCTCGATTCCTTATTATAGCGTTATAACCAATCCGCCTTGAGGTCTTGAATAACATCTATTTCCTTAGTCAATCCTGGAAAGTAAGGAACTGAAATGATGTCCGTGCCCCCCCCCCCCCCCTCTGCCACTGCATTAGAAATTTCAGGGAACGCCATTGCTGCTGTTACATCAGTGCTAAAAGTATCTTGAACGAAAGTACCATAAAAGGTCCCACCCTACTAAAGTGCGGAAAATGGGTCACAAAAATCCATTCACTGTTTCGTTGTGAATCTTCCTTTTTTTTTATAAAGGCGCAGGGGGGGTTGCAGAATGATGAATCAAAGGTGATCTTTTTATCATTAAATACGTGCAATTTCCCTTTGAATTACATTCACATTTATAATGCTAAATTATCTTTTCATGACTAATGGAATAGAGTTACTCAGTCGGTAGCGTGCCAGGCTCCTAATTTGCATTTCCCATGTTCGATTCCCACTTGTGCCAGCGTTGAGATTTATATCCGCTAGCCTCCGCTCTTGCCCTCGAGGAGAAAGGGCCACCCATGGGTTGGAGAGAGCGCCGTCCGTCGGATGGGACGTTAAACCGTGGCACCGTCTGCAGGAAAGCTATACCTTGTGCACGTTGGCTGGCCTTGACGGGAGGTTGCCATCTGTCTCCTAATAGCAGTCCAGTGAATCCCCTCCCCCCGAACTTTCTCTCAGCACTCGGAGTCCTTGTGACCTGACCATTTAGCCGATTATGTGCAATAATAATACTTTCATACTCATTTTTTTTTCCTTTATATCCATCTCTGTAATTCCCTAATACAGCCCAGCAACAGATCTTTTCTCCTTATTTTCCTGTATATGGGGGAGGGGGGGGGAAGTATATAAAATGTGCAAGTCCATGGAACCAGAATGCCGCAGAGATGTTTTTCATATATTCTCGGGGAATAGCACTATAGATATTTCTTAAAACAAAAAATTATTGCAAAATATTTGTAATATTTGTTTGCCTCCGTTCCTCTTATTAAAATTCTCCAGGAAACTGCCATCCCCCCTCCCGATCCAATGCTGTCTTAATGTGCCTTTATAAGACATTGATCAAGAAATATTAGGATATAGGAGGTAGAATGCTAAATCAGAGCCGGATCTACCCTTTTCGGAATGTTAGAAATTATTAATAGATGCAAAAAATTATTCAACTTATTTAAATTTAATGCATATTTCAAGAAATGTTTCAAAGGCCTCTAAACACGGGAGGGAAAATGTTCTGCTGCATTGAAAGTCCACTCTCGTGCCGTCGCGCCCCTCCTCACCTTTCCCTCCCTCATTTTTTTTCCCTAGATCCGGGCCAGGTGCTAAGCGATTGGATAGAACCCAGAACATATTTTGAAATGTTATTTTTTTCGTTATTCTCCTTAAAGAAAATAATATATATCTTCTCCTTCCGTTCAGTGATATTCTGAAAATATTTTTCCCGAAATGTGTATCACATATGCATTCACTTTGTTTTAACTTCTATTTTAGTTATTAAAATGTTTCTAGTGTCAGCTGATCGTCCCCCCCCCCCTTCAACCATTCATTCATTCATCCTCCTCAAGCAGCATACGGGCTAAGGAGGTCCAACCAGATCGTGCAATTTCGTTCTCCAAGCAAGTCTGTCCTGAGCTACATCTACTGCATCTGGGCACTGCACACCAATTCTAACAAGGTCCTGTTTGACATTGTCTGCCCACCACATCCTAGGTCTCCCCCTCCTTCTGAGGTGGGGCGGGGGTGGCTCAGTCGGTAGCGCGCCAGACTCGTAATCTGTAGTTCCCAGGTTCGAGTCCCAGCTGGGTCAGCGTTGAGATTTATCTCCGCAAAATTCCCCGCCCTGCCCACGGTCAGTAGGGGACACCGATGGGCTTGGAAAGGCCGCCGTCCGTCGGATGGGACGTTAAGCCGTGGCCCCGTGTGCGGGAGAGCCATACCCTGTGCACGTTAAAGAACACGCTGGATGGCCTTGACGGGAGGCTACCATCTGTCTCTCAACAGCTGTTCCAGTGGGTCCCCTCCCCCAACCTTCTCTGAGCCTTCGGGGTCCATGTGACCTGGCCATTTAGCCCATGGTGTGCAAAAAAAGTGCCGCTCAGAGGTAAAACAACCCAACCCTTCTGAGGCCTCTAGGCACACTGTTCATAACTCTATTCACCAATCTATAATTATTCATACGGGCAACATGGCCAAACCAACGGAGTCTCTCTCTGCACAATATGCTGCTTAAAGGAGGTTGCAAACTCCTTTGCCTAACCTCATCATTAGTTACAAAGTTGAACCACCTAATACCCAAGATACTGCGTAAGCATCTGGAATCAAAAGCATCTAGTTTCCTGTTATCTTGTTTACAAAGTGTCCATACCATACACATATTAAATTTCAGTCTCGCAAATTGATGTTTTTACAGCTTTCTATTTCCTTAATTTACTATAAAGGTTGTAAAGATTCTAAAATTTGTATAACTTTCTGCATTCGTTTATTATTATTATTTATTGGGTTGGGTTGTTTCAGAAAAAATTGCTGTTCAGAGGTTTTTTACCTTTGAGCAGCGCTTTTTTTCACACAATGGGTTGGTTGGTTGTTTGGAGTTTTTTGGCGCATGAGCTTCTGATGCGCCAAACGAGATAAATAGAAGTTAAAAGTCAAGTACTCCTGAACCAAAGTTAAAACCAAGTGCTATAAAGGCAAAAGATAAAACCAACAAGATACATAGAGATATAACAGAAAAACAATAAAAACAAGATGTAAATATAACAAGAACAACAAGTTGTATATAGTTAAAAACAACCCAGGTGTAAAGCCTGGGTTAGGCATAAAAAATACAAGGTAAAATCAAAGTCGATTAAAATAGCCACAATGCTTCAAAAAGGTAAAAACTGGCGGTAAAACACAATAATCAGATAAAAGATGTCCGAGTGTAAGAGGCTCGGACATAAAATTATGAAGGCTGAATTGACGTTCGAAATTAAAACACGGACATTCGACTAAAATATGTTTAATAGTTGAAATGGTGTCACAAAACTCTCACACAATGGGCTAAATGGCCAGGTCACAAGGATCAGAGAAGGTTGGGGGAGGGGATTTACAGGAAGCTGTTAGGAGACAGAGGAAAGCCTTCCGTCAAGCCCATACAGTATGTTCTTTAAAGTTCACAGGGCATGGCTTAATGTCCCATCTGATGGACTGCCGCCTTTCACAGTGCATGGCTTAATGTCCCATCTGATGAGTACCGCCTTTCACAGTGCATGGCTTAATGTCCCATCTGATGAGTACCGCCTTTCACGGGGCATGGTAATGTTCCCTCTGATGGGCTGCTGCCTTTCACACGGCATGGCTTAATGTCCCATCTGATGAGTACTGCCCTTCACAAGGCATGGCTTAATGTTCGCTCTGACGGACTGCCGCCTTTTACAAGGCATGACTTAATGTCCCATCTGATGAGTGCCGCCTTTCACAAGGCATGGCTTAATGTCCCACCCATCTGATGAGCCGCTTTTCACAAGGCATGGCTTAATGTCCCATCTGATGGACTGCCACCTTTCACAGGGCCTAGCTTAATGTCCCCTCTGATGGACTGCCGCCTTTCACAAGGCATGGCTTAATGTCCCATCTGATGGACTGCCACCTTTCACAGAGCCTAGCTTAATGTCCCCTCTGATGGACTGCCACTTTTCACAGGGCATAGCTTAATGTCCCCTCTGATGGACTGCCGCCTTTCCCAAGGGCATGGCTTAATGTCCCATCTGATGAATGCCGCCTTTCACAAGGCATGGCTTAATGTCCCATCTGATGAATGCCGCCTTTCACAAGGCATGGCTTAATGTCCCATCTGATGAGTGCCGCCTTTCCAAGCCCAAAGGTGTCCCTGTTCTCACAGGGCAAGGTGAGAGAGCGGAGAAAATTCCCAACGCAGGTCCTGACACTCCAAACACGGAACATCAGGTTACCAGACTGCTGTGCTACCGAATGATCCCCCTCTCCCCTTATTATTAATGATTTTTGTATTGGGTTAAATTTAAGGTTCTTTAATGCAGACATATGAATTTCTAGAATTAAAAAATGCAACTTTAGCGGTCCTTTTGTTGGTATAACATTTTAAACTATAAATGATTAATTATTATATAAAATTATATATATACAAATAATATTTTATTATATTATATATAATATATATAAATTAAAAAAATCATTAAAGCATGAAAAAGTGATATGCTTTAAAAAAGAAAAATGTGTTTGCTTTTTTAATGAATTATTATCCTCCCTTCAAAAATTTTTGAAAATGCTAATAAACGGAGCCGAGGCGAAAACTTATTAAGCATGCATAGTTGATATATTTCAAGTGTTTCAAAAAAAAAACTAGTAAGACGGAGGGAAAAATTAGGTACTTTAATGGCGTTCCAGATCGATGTATATAAACGTTTTGGGCACGAAACACTGCAAATTGCAAAAAAGCAATTTCAGATTGCTTTTTTTTATTGGAAACTAACAGATTTACCTGGCGTTGCTCGGGTCTGACACTTTCTAAAATGGAGAGCAGATGGCACTCTCCCCGTTGCTTTTATTTGGCATAAATATCATTAGACTCGATTTCCCCTCTCCCCTCCGGGGGGGGGGGGGGCTTAGTCAGTAGCTCGCGACATATAATCTGTACTTCCCAGGTTAGAGTCCCAGCTGATTCAGCGTTGTTATTTATCTCTGCAAAACACCCCACCTTGCCCATCGTCAGTAAGGGACACCGATGGGCTTGGAAAGGGCGCCATCAATCTGATGGGATGTAAAGCCGTGGTCCGTGTGCTGGAGAGCCATACCTTGTGCACGTTAAAGAACACACTGGATGGCCTTGACGGGAGGCTACCATCTATCTCCCAACAGCTGTTCCAGTGGGTCCCTTCCCCTAACCTTCTCTGAGCCTTGGGGGGTCCTTGTGACCTGGCCATTTAGCCAATTGTGTGCAAAAAAAAGTACCGCTAGAGGTAAAACAACCCAACCTCTCCCTCCGTTTAAAAATTTCTCCCTTTCTTTTAGGGGAGGAATGAAATGGACATAGTTCGTGGTATCCATAATCCTCCCCACGTCAGAAGTTTCTAAACCAAAAACCGGAATTCTCTCGCTCAGATAATCGAACTTTTCAAATCACTTCGTGCCAACCAGAGTTCCTTGGGTACAATTTGCCAGGCATATGCAACTTTATAGCAAAAGAAAATTAATTATGGTCTGAGGTACATAAAAAAAAATGTAAAGGTACAAAAAATTGTTGTTATTAAAATTATTTGTTACTTACAAAATATTTAAAACATTAATTATTTGTATTTATTTTTATTAGCTTTTGCATATTTTTCGAATTAAGTGAATGATTTTAACTTCGATACGAATTTAAGTTTTGAAGCTTTCATTTCAACAAAGTATCTCGTGTTCCGCTCGTGCTTATTAATTAGTACGACTTTAATATCCACGACTCTCGCGCTCTTCACCCAGCAAACTGAACATTGAGTTCATCACGCGAAATGAGAAAGAAATTAGTTTGATGCATTATTTTAAATTTAAAGATGGCAACAGTTATTTTGAATAACTGAACTGTTAATGTTTTATCTCCTTTTTTCAAATTTACTTGTGGCAACAGTTATTTTGAATAAATTTCAAGCGTTACTGTTAAGTCTATGGGGATTTTGAGAAATTCAAACTAGTCCACCTCAATTTTGGTTGACTCTAGTCATGAATCTAGCGAGTTCGCACATAGCCTATGTTCTTCCTGTGGATGAGGGGAACGTTTATGCAAAGTTTTGGATCTCTAGTTTTTCTGGGGGCTGAGTGCATAAGTTGACTAACAAACAGACAAACAAACTTTCTTCTCTATATATTATATAAATCGCTAAGTACGAATTTGTTATTTCCATATCTGAATTTCCTCGCAAGTGATCATTATATCGTATTAAAGTAAAATGGTTTTTTTCAGACTTCTGTAGAAAACAATGCTTTAGGAAGAATTGGTTTTAATTTCAAATTTTAATTAGGACACTTTGAGGCGCAATTTCAAACTGCTCATATTGCTTTTACAAATTATGCCGTTACAAAATAAAATTTCGTTGAAAAATAATATCCAGCACAATGTAATCATTTGTTATTAATACATATTATTTAGGAACATTCACCACTATTCCCAGGTAAATTCGCAATTCATTCTTGACGTTCTAAGCAGCCGATTGGATTTACTGTCACTATTCATGGCAGGAAAGAGAGGCAGGCTCGAGTATTATTACCTCGTTGATCTGAAGAACCCGGAGATGGCCTCGATGAGCGAAGTGCGCAGGCTCACGCGTGCAAGCGCCTGTTGGGGTGGAATCCTGCGGTGCTGGGAACGGGACTTGGTTGCAGTTTGTTAGCAGCCAGCTAAATATAGCAGTTCGTTATAGTGTGTGAAAGAACTAATCCGGAGTAAAGGAGAAGAAAAATTGCATTTGGCTTGCAGGTGCAGAGTCATAAAAGAAAGATTATAGCCTTCTTACCTTTAATAACCTCCTTGTTTGTTCGAATGAACCCCGATTTGTTCGACCAATGGCTACTTTCAACTTCGTCTTTCAAAGTTTCAAGTGCTATTTGCCGATATTGAAATTAATTCTGAAGAGTTTTACAGATTCTCTTTTAGTACTATGCAGAGTTGAAATTGGTAGAAGAATCTGCATGTTACGTGGTCTGCCACAAATGCACATTTTCACTCAGGGTATGTTTTGATCAGAAGCGTAGACAGGCCCTTGGCAAATTTGTAATTGTCCGTCCTTGTTTAGTTATTGATAAAAAAATACAGATGTTATTTATATTTTATACATTTATTCTCATTATTTTAATATAGTTACATGAATAAATATTAATTGCACATAAATAATTGCAAAGAATTATTTTTTAAAGTAATTTAATTTTTCCTACTTTTTCGTTGGCAAAATCGTTAATAATCTCATCAAAATTAATTTTTTGTCAGTTCTCGCTCGATTGATAGGAAACCAAGTGATGGTGTACGCTCGTGTCCTGATGTTGATCTTAAACAATCCTGGGGTTTATAAACAAAATAATTCAATACAATGTACAAATTATGAACTCCTGTCCAAAGAAAAATATACCTATGTGACAGAATTTTATTTTGTAACGGCTTGCTTTGTAAAAGTAATATGAACAGTTGGAAATTGCGCCCCAATGCTGTTTTATGGCAAGCGCGGTGCAGGAGGGGGGGGGGGGGGGCTAATTGTCCTTGTCCGCCGATAAAAGGAAAAAAAATATATTTGTAGGAAGTAACGAAAAGCTATAATATGCTGTCTTGGCGATACGACGGTATAAACAATACGTATTAAATTCAACGAACTATGGGCGGCTAATCATTCGATTTTATTTTGCACATAAACGTCAGATATCGTTGGACTGCTCGTCCCTCCCCAGCAGCGCCCTGTGATTCCGGCGCCCTTGGCAACTGCCCCGATGCCAACACGTTCCTACGCCTCTGGTTTTGATGAATCTTATAACCCCAGATATGATGATTCAGAATTAGTGTAGTGAAAGATTTTGCTTATTCTGAAGCATACAATGGTTGAATCCCATGGCAATCCTTATTTTGCTGCTCAATGGACTAAATAGTAGATCATAAAAACAGTTCGAATTCTTAATGTTTGAGGTGAAAGGAAACTACTCAAAACTCGAAAATTTTTAACAAATTACGAATTTCTCTGGTTTAAATTCTGTACAACAATGGTTCTCAAAGTGGGGCCCCGGGTCCGCGAAATTATTTTTGAATTCATGTTATAAGACAAAATTGCCATTAAATGATTGAGGTCAAAATATACATTGTACAGTGATCGAATGAGACATCTTAAATCCTCAGGCTTGAAAGGTACGGGATGCCCCCAACACTCTTCGGCAGTAGGAGGGGGGGGGGGGGAAGGGGTCAATCTAAAAAACGTTTTACAACTTAATGGAAAAAAATGTATGCAGCGTATTAAAATGAATTACGTATTAAATTTTCTCTTTATGAGTTAATGTGTATTATTATATAAACTTCCACATACTTAAATAAAAATAAACAAAAATTTGTAGACAAAAATGATTTTCTGTTCGTTAGAGTGTATTTAACAAAAATCGCATTATATTTGGTATTAATCTAATTAAAAACTATAATCTACTACTTACGCACACATCTACACTGAAAGTGGTAAATTTATACTATTGTTACGACAGATGAACGTGCTACAATGAACTTGTGATTTGATGTATCGTTTTGATGCTCGCGTGGCTTCAGCGTGCGAATTACGTCACTAACCTCTTCGAACGAACTTAAAAAAAAAGAAATAAGGGAGTTGTAATTAAGAAGATTTTTTGTGAAGGAAAACGTAGTTTGTTTTAGTCTGTGCACTATAGTATAAAGAAGAAATGTTTTAATTTGGTGTTTTCGCGGGAGGTTAAATAAGTTTATTAGTGTTAACTAATAAAGTTAGTAAACTAGTAAAGGAAAAGAATTCATCGTCTGAAGCGTGGTGATCAACGTCCGAAAAGAATTGGTTCTGAGAAACCAGCATACTTAGCCCCAGTTTTGGACACTTATGACTAAAATCTAGGAAGAAAGTCATTTGGTGTCTAGTTATTTAGTTGCTTAAGGATTGGTTAAGGTTATTCTCGATAGATTGCAGGTTTGTTCACAAATTGTGCCTCTTATTAAATGATGCAAAACGCCTTATTTTATGCTTTGAGTGTATATGTTACCGCTAAAATGCAGAAATCAGTTATTCTACAGATTATCTAGATATTGTGCAGATTAACTAGGGTGATCCGTTAACGTGCCGAAAATTGTTTCATTTCTCAAATTACCTAGGTAATCTGCAAATTACCTGGATAATCTGCACATTACCTGGATAATCTGCACATTACCTACTAGGCACTCGTTAAAGTGAAAATAAGATCTTTGCTGGAACAACAGGAACGTTTCTGTACGCTTAAATTAACATAATGCTATTTATCTAGTGTCCGAGAGTAGAGTTGAAACCAGGGTCATCCCTCTGTCAACATGAATCAGTCGTCCGAATTATAAAAAACGCCCCCAAAATGAGCAGGCCAAGTGAGAACGAATCATTTTAGTGATTCGTTATCAAGAATGAATCACTTTACCGATTCGTTCTCACTTGGCCTCCGCTCATCCGGGGCGTTTTTTATAATGCGGGCGAGTGAATCACGTGACACGAAGATTCATATTCAAGAGATTCACCACTATGAGAGAAACAAACTTTTGAACTTTAACGATACGGAAGCCGTTAATGTGCACATTACCTAGGTAAAATGCGGAAAACTCTCGATTCCGCACGTTAACGGAGCAAATCAGTTAATCTGCAGATTAGCTAGGTAATGTGCACATTAACGGCTTTCGAGCTTTAGCGGTAACATATAGAGTAAGAATTATAAAGGAAACAACTCTCTGTAGGAATAGTAATAAGGTGCTAAGTTCTGAAGATTTAGTTTCATTATGATATAGATTTATGTTAGTTGAGTTTATATAAATGATTTCATTCATAGTTTTTTTAATAAATTACATTATTTTAGAATTAGAATTGTTAAATATTATTTTTGAACTCACGCTCAGTTTCCATCCCTGTAATTCATAACACTACCATTTACAAAATGATTGTTAAAACTAGAAGAACGCATATCTCCTCTGGCGGATATGGGAATCTCGTTTTCAAACAGATTTTTTCCTTTGCCTACTTTTTCACTACTTAAATGATTTAATTTGAGCGATTGGATGAGGGGGGGAAAATGCAAATAAGGAGCATCTTATTTATTTCATATATTTAAAAAGCTGCTTTTCTCACACCCTCTGAGAAAAGGGGACAGATTATTGCTCTCAGTGTAATATCTTTTAACAACCTACCACCGAAATTTGAAATAGATACCATAAACAGATCACGTGCAACATTGGTTAAAAGTTTTGCCGTTTCCATATTTAGTGATCTTTATAGATAATAAAAATATCAATATATATATTTGGTCTGTAAATGGTAGCTTGGTAGTCACTGGAAGGAGAGCTATGCACCAATCCCCTGTGATGATGCATAGAACCGGCCAGGCCTAGCACCTAATGCCCGACCCCGCCTTCTCGTGGTGCAGATCGTTAATAAAATAAATACCCCCCTCAAGCAGTTGCTTAATACCTTTTAAAAAAAATACTCTCTTGTGGAAGTGAACGGAAGGGGAGGACTGCCAGATTAGTGTGGCCTACTGATCTGGACAACTATGGCTACTTTTTTTTTTTCTACCCTGCTGAGGAGTAGTCAACCACACAGGGTCCTGATGCTGACCATATAAACCCTCTGGACTGAAATGATATATGGCTCTGAGCTTGATTATGGATCCTAATTTTGCTGCACTGGTGGGCTTCTGAGGAGGGAAAATCTTCTGCTGTGTTTTGTTTGTTTGTGGGTTGACAGCCCCAAGTGAATAGATTCACAGGATATGTTTATCAGCTGGTGGATAATCCTGAGCAGAGGTCATCGCAGGCACCAGAACTCTTTGCTTCTATTGGCATCGTCAAATTCTACATTGGAGGAAGTCTTCCAGTGTAGATGGCTTCAGCCTTTAGTGGTGGGGGAACGGGTCTTTGCCCCATGTCTACGATTAGGGGGCTGTTTGATATTGTCGGCATTCCCTCTCTCAATAAACATAGTTTCTTTAAACATCCCACTAACCATTTTCTCTCCATAGGTAGTTGGAATGTGAGGACTCTGCACAGAGCTTTTTCTCATGATGTCCTCACACAAGAATTCCACAGTTATAATTTAGATATTCTTGGCTTGCAAGAGACCAGATGGACAGATAAAGGTCAGATTCTTAAAAATAATCTTAAATTTCTCTTTTTAGAGAAGGACGACAATAAGCATCACCAAGGCGTGGGTTTGCTTCTCAGCAGACACGCTAGTGATGCTATTCTAGGATATGAGTGCATTAATGAAAGGTTTCTTACAGCAAAATTTCAGACAAGCATTAAAGACTTGAATGTTATCTGCTGTTATGCCCCCACTGAGGATGAGGATGAGAAGGATAGGTTTTACGAACAACTTCAGGATACTTTGAATTCTGTCAAGAAAGGAGATATTACCCTTGTTCTTGGTGACTTCAATGCCAAAGTTGGTACTGACTCTGACCTTTGGGGAGGAGTAATAGGCCCTTTTGGTATTGGAAGCTGCAATGGCAATGGACAACGTCTCCTTCAGGTAAGTAAACTCAATGGTTTCAGAATAACTAACACTTATTACAAACACCGCGACATACATAAGTATACATGGGTTTCACCTGATGGGCTACATAAGAATATGATTGATTATATATTAACAGCAAATGGGCTAGTTCTGTTAGGAATACCAGGGCATATAGGGGAGCTGAAATTGGATCTGACCATTGCCTTGTTAAAAGTGTCTTGCAACTTAAACTTAAAAAGTGTTGTGCTAGGGTTAAAAATTTTACTTTTAATACTGAAGCTCTGAAAGACCCAGTTATAGCCAAAGCTTACCATGATAGGTTACTTAGTCATTATGACAGTCATGGTATGCTTACTACCGAAATTGAGGAAGAATGGGACTCAACATGCACAAAATGGTTTGTTGTGGAATATCTGCATTAAAATATTCCAGTTTTCATAACCCAAATACTTAATGCTGCTAAAATTCAAGATTTAGTCCAGATTTACATCTTAATAACCTTATATTTATTCCATTCTTTCCACAAAAGAACTTAGATATTGAGTTCCTAACTTGGCTTTCTGTTGTAATAGCAAAAGAATTTGGTAGAGATATGTAGATTTTCATTTATATGATTATATTTTGTTTAAATAAAGGTTTATTCTTGTGTATTACATTAATCTTTTCCGCAGTGGTCAAATGGTATGCATGCTTGGCTCTGAAGGAAAGAAACCTGGGATTAGAGGTTTCTACAAGGCTTCTTTCGTTTCTTTATGCTGAATTATTCACTGGTCTTTTCTGTGTTATACTGATAGGCTTTAGTGTGAACTCTGTGGCTAATAACTGAGGGATAGTTTTGTTCTTTACGAGTTCTGTGATTATTCAGACGCAACACATTAGAGAAGAATGAAAAATAGTTTTTTTTAATGTACCCTAATTTAAAATGCAAGTCACCAATTCTTGTTAATCTGCGAGATTCATTCCTCCTAATGAGATAGCAAAATAACAAACGGAAATGGTTCCTTCATGCAGAAGCTGGAAGATGACAACATCAAACAACCATTTGTTAGCACAAGCCGAGTAATAAAGTTCTGCAGTTATATTTTCATGAATAATTCTAATGAGTAACCTTTCACTGAAAACTATTATCAAAATTTTTTAGGGACTATAAGTTAACCTAAAGCAAAAAATAAGCATATGGCATATGGTAATATGAAAAATTTAAATTGTGGAAACCGAGTGTTAAACTTGAGCAATGATA
This sequence comes from Ryuthela nishihirai, assembly GCA_038380435.1. Classification (NCBI taxonomy): domain Eukaryota; kingdom Metazoa; phylum Arthropoda; class Arachnida; order Araneae; family Heptathelidae; genus Ryuthela; species Ryuthela nishihirai. The sequence goes on along the minus strand of JAWZYU010000019.1, from coordinate 61,608,747 downwards.
TAAGAGAATGTCCAACAACTATTCTTTCTAAAGCAAGAAATAAAAACATGGAATATCCACAATGAGTGATTTAAATGAGTAATACTTAAGTTATGGGTTGCATTTTCGGCATGCATACAATTATCTTTGCATGGAAGTCATATTGATATTACGCTGTAGTTAAGAATTGTAGAACGTTTTTTAAAAGATATTTGTTCTGAATGTAGCTTTCAGTAACATCTACAATTGACTTTCAATATACATGAAAGCTCATATTTTCATAAATCTGCAGTTGTTGGTTTATCCTGTTTCTACCTGTGTTGTCTCTAAATTGTATTTGTCTCATATTTACTTCTCCTAGACTTGAATGATTGAACCCATTTTTTTAACTGAAATACTCAAATGAAAGTTTTATATGCTGTTCACTGTATGACGTCACCAGTGCAACTGAACATTCTTATCACTGCGTTGCTATATGATTATTATTATATTTCTATATATCTTATTTTCAGAATGGTTCAGTGGAGAAACCCTTATATTTTAATTGAAAGTTTACATTATTAATAAAAAAAAAGTTTCAATAGAGGGAGTAAAATAAAAATTCCAATTCGTACCTGATCAGCCAGAAACGTAACTGGATGTGGCTATCGCAAAAGTTACAATAAGCACAAAATGAATTATATTCTATAAAAAAGGTAAATATTACTACATTCATTTTAGTTATCAACAGTTATCGTTTCAAAGAAAAAAGAAGTTTGCAGAGAACGAAACAATTAATTCCTGAGGCTGCAAAATAGGTCTCTATAACGTGTTTCAATATGGCAGAGTTGACTGGTTATACCTGCGGTGGTAACGACTGACTGTCTTCGGCGGCACGTGTTTTGACTGCTAGTATGACATCCAGATCTCCATGGGAAGAGTAGGTAGTAGTACCTTGGACAGGGTAGCTCTAATGCACTCTCCCTGTCCAAGGCTGTGATGCTGCTCTAGCAAAATGATGGCCATGTTGATGCTTCTAAGACCAACCTTCTACTACCACAATCAAGCCTAATTTTTGCATGCTTTTCTCACTTCTACTATGATATTTACTATCATCATCATCATCATCATCAAGCAGCCATGGGCTACGTAGGTCCAACCAGACCGCGCAGTTTAATTCTCCAAGCATATCTGTCCTGAGCTACATCTGCTGCATCCGGCCACTGCACACCAATTCTAACAAGGTCCTGTTTGACATTGTCTGCCCACCGCATCCTAGGTCTCCCCTTCTTTCTGAGGCCTTTAGGCACACTGTTCATAACCCTATTCGCCAATCTATAATTATCCATACGGGCAACATGGCCAAACCAGCGGAGTCTCTCTCTGCACAATATGCTGCTTAAAGGAGGTTGCAGACTCCTTTGCCTAACCTCATCATTAGTTACAAAGTTAAACCACCTAATACCAAATATACTACGTATGCATCTGGAATCAAAAGCATCTAGTTTCCTGTTATCTTGTTTACACAGTGTCCAAGTTTCACTACCATAACTAACCCTAGAAAGAACCAAACTATTATACAGTCTAATTTTAGTCTTTAGGTGTATACCCCTATTTCTCCACAATCTCCATAGATTCCTAAAAGTCCCGGCAGCAATACCTATTCGTCTGTTAATCTCATGCAGCATATCACCAGTATCAGTTACGTAGCTCCCAAGGAAATTAAACTGTGACACCTGCTCAAGACTGCAACCATTCAGATTAACCGAATCACAGCCTGCCTGACCAATTTTCATCACTTTAGTTTTCTCTCTGTTTATAACCAAACCTACTATACTACCAGTCTCATCAACAGCTCGAATGAAAGAGTTCATCTCATCAACATCATTTGCCAAAAGGGCTAAATCATCAGCATAATCTAAATCAGAAATTTTCGTATCTCCAGCCCATTTAAGGCCAAAAGCTTTCCCTTGAAGTGAATTTCGCATAACATAATCAACAACCAAACTAAAGAGAAAAGGAGACAAAATGCACCCTTGTCGAACACCAGAAGTAATGCTAAACCAATTGCTACAAGACTTACCAACTCTCACACACGACTCAGTGTTATTATAGAGAGCTTTCATTATGTTAACTAACTTGTCTGATATACCATATGATCTCACAATCAACCACAAATTATGACGATCAACAGAGTCGAAAGCCTTTTTGAAGTCAACAAAGCTAGCAACCAAAGGTTTCTGAAACTCTACACATTTCTCAAGAATCTGCCTAAGTGAAAATATCTGATCCACACATCCCCTACCACTTCTGAATCCACATTGCTCATCACGCAATTGACTGTCAACCAGATTCTTAATTCTATTAAGCACAATCATGGAAAGAACTTTACCTGGAACAGAGAGTAGGCTGATACCCCTATAGTTATCACAAGAACTGCGATCACCTTTTTTGAAAATAGGGATAATAATAGCTCTGGTAAAATCTTTAGGAACCATGCCTTTATCATAAAAGTTATTCAAAATTTCAGTCATCCAAATGGTAACTGAAACATTCCCAGCTCTAATCATTTCGGTAGTAATTTCATCCACCCCTGGGGATTTATGAAGTTTAAGTTTAGAAACAGCCAAACTAACTTCAGATTGTGTTATAGGGCCAACATTAAAGCCAACAATGCATCTATCATCATTGCAAACAATGGGAGTAAATTTACCACATTGTTTAGAACATCACTGAAATGCTCAGCCCACCTAGCCATGACAGAATTCTCACCTTCTATAACCTTACCTTGTTTATCCTTCAATCCCTGTATACCTGTTCGTTTTCTACCACACAAAACATTAACTAATCTCAACAGCTCTTTGCTGTTGTGTTGTCTAACTGCTTCCTCAGCTTTGTCAGCCAGGCCATCAAGCCAAAGATTCTTATCAGTAGCTAACTGATCCTTTACACGTTTATTAAGTTCTTTGTAATGCTTTCTATTAGGACTAGTAGGGTACTGATTAAGGACATTCCTGCAGTTCCTTCTTTCTGAAAAAAGCTCAAGTGCCTTATCACTTAAATAATTCTGTCTCCTCTGCTCCTTTTTCCCTAAAAGAGTACTGTTAGTTTCCAAAAAAGCCTGTTTAAAATGGCCCCATTCTTCCTCAACTTCAGTATTAAGCAAACCATGACTGTCATAATGACTAAATAACCTATCATATACATAAGCTTTAGCTATAACTGGGTCTTTCAGAGCTTCAGTATTAAAGGTAAATTTTTTAACCCTAACACAACACCTTTTAAGTTTAAGTTGCAAGACACTTTTAACAAGGTAATGGTCAGATCCAATTTCAGCTCCCCTATATGCCCTGGTATTTCTAATAGAACTACCCCATTTGCTGTTAATTAATATATAATCAATCATATTCCTATGCAGCCCATCAGGTGAAACCCATGTGTATTTATGTATGTCGCGGTGTTTGTAATATGTGTTAGTTATTCTGAAACCATTAAGTTTACTTACCTCTAGGAGACGTTGCCATTGCCATTGCAGCTTCCAATACCAAAAGGGCCTATTACTCCTCCCCAAAGGTCAGAGTCGGTACCAACTTTGGCATTGAAGTCACCAAGAACATAGGTAATATCTCCTTTCTTGAGAGAATTCAAAATATCCTGAAGTTGTCCGTAAAACCTATCCTTCTCATCCTCATCAGAATCCTCAGTGGGGGCATAACAGCAGATAACATTCAAGTCTTTAATGCTTGTCTGAAATTTTGCTGTAAGAAACCTTTCATTAATGCACTTATATCCTAGAAGAGCATCACTAGCATGTCTGCTGAGCAGCAGACCCACGCCTTGGTGATGCTTTCCATCCTTCCTCCCTGTAAAGAGAAATTTAAAGTTATTTTTAAATATCTCACCTTTACCTGTCCATCTGGTCTCGTGCAAGTCTTAGAATATCTAGGTTATAGCACTGGAATTCCTGCGTGAGGACATCAAGAGAGTAAACTTTATGTAATGTCCTTACATTCCAAGTTCCTGCAGAGAGAAAATGATTAGTAGAATTTTTAAAGAAATTAGGTTTATTGAGATTGGTAGGGCCAACAGTATCAAACAGCCCCCTGATCGCAGGCATGGGGCAAAGACCTGTTCCTCCTCCGCTAAAGGCTGAAGTCACCGATGCTGGTAGGAACTTCAGGCACCACCTTTTCAAGTGGACTTTTTCAAAAGCCATATGGCCTGCCTGAGACACATTACTCCAGTTTAGGCTTGACGATGCCCAACTAGGTAAGTAAGGTTCAGATACCTGCGATGGCCTCTGATTAGGATTATCCACCAGCTGATATAAGGTATCTCATGCCTCTGTTCACTTAGATCTGGCAACCCAGAAGCAAACAGAAAACACAGCAGCAGACTCTCCCTCAACGGAGGCCCACCAGTGCAGCAAGTCCAGGATCCATAATCAAGCTTAAATCCATAAACAAGTCCAGTCTAGTAGGTATAAATGGTCAGGACCCTGTGAAGTTGACCACTCCTCAGCAGGGTTGAAAAAAAAAGAAAAAAGTGGCCATAGAAGACCAGATCAGTAGGCCATACTGAACTGGCAGCCATCCCCTTCCGTTTCCTTCCAAAAGAGAATATCTCTTTTGAAAGGTAGTAACGGCCTGCACCACGAGAAGGCGGGGTCGGACATTAGGTGCTAGACCTGGCCGGTTCTGTGCATCATCACTAGGGATTGGTACACAGCTCTCCTTCCAGTTTACACCTAGCTACCATTTACAGGCCATATTTACTATACCAACTATTAATTTTGTACCTCAGAAAAGTACATTTACATTATTTCGATTTAATATATTTTCCACAATGAATATTCCTGTATCAAATAGTTGTAGCAAAGTACTATACAGGGGCGTAGGCAGGTATGTCCCAGTATAGACCTTTAATTCCCTCCCAAGAACTGATAATTTTTTTTAAGCAAATAAGTGATGCCGAGGTCCCACCATCCTCTCAGACCTTTAACCATAGACATTCCTTGCTTTTACTATGGCATTTAAACTGACAGGCTCTTGTCAAACTTCTGTGGCAAGCAGCTACTTGAGGGTAACCGAAATGTCGCAAAAGAGCAAATGTGTGCATTGCATACCATAGCTGATTTCAAGGGTTACTAGACGTATGTATCTTGTTTAAATACAGAGCACCAGCCACGTTTAAAAATTTAAATACAAAATATTAATAAAAAAACTTTGTTTTTTCTGACTACCATGTGATCTAATGCGCAACTGCATTCGTATCAGTTACTGGGCATGGTCACCTATTGGGTCAGCAGATTCTCTGTTACGAAAGAATGGGGAACAAAATAGCTCTCAGTAACACTTTGACCTCTCAGTATGTCATCCTCCCCATTACCACATTGCTCCAGGGCTGTGATGGTCAAATGAAGGCAGTCTACATCACAGGGTTGACACTAGGCGATTTTACGACAACATCGGGGACTGACCTTCAACAACCTGTAGGTGCACCTGTCGCTTGAGGGTCCAGTCATTGTCAGCTGGCTGTAAAATAAGATTTTAGATTTTAAAAAGAAAAATCTAAAACGAACTTTTCAAACTCAAATTTTAGTAAATAATTAAATAATGTAAATGTATTTTAAACTTATTATATTAATAAACATTATACATTACATTAATTTCTGTTTCGTTCTGCAATAAAACTAGTCTCTAAGGTTCTTGAAAGTTTAAAATTCGGTAACTCTGAATCATGGAAAAGGCAGAAAATCAAAATTTACAGCACATAATTTCAGGAAGAATAAAGGAATTTAATTTTTATAAAAATATAAGCTGTTTTAGAGAAATTTCGTTTTGAAAACGTGATTTTTTTTCTTTCCTGAACAGTTTTTAATATTTAATATTTATAGGTAAAAAAATTTTCGTTTTTATTAAAAATATGAACAGAAAATATTTCAGATTTGACATCTTTCTGCAGTAAATGGGATCAGAAAGCGAATTTTCAGAATTTTCCCCATTTTGAAATACTGTAAATTTACATGCCCTAAACTCAGAAGAGATTCGCTGTAGGATAGAGCAAAGGAAAATTAAACAGAGCAATTCTCTGTTTCAAAAACAAAACTTTGTTGAAACTGGGATTTTGAAACATGCTTTTTTTTAGTTTATTCTTAATTTTCAATTTCATAATCCTAAAATTGCCAAAACACTTAAATATCCTGCACAGTTAAAGAAAGACAGTGACTTAAACAGCGAAATTTTAAGATTTTAATTTTCATAACACTGATTTAAAATTTTTAACTGTTCCCAGAATTTTAATGCACTTATATATTTATTTTGTTATTACCCTTATATGGATAGGTTGGGAACTTTTTTACATAATGGGCTAAATGATCTGTCTGGTCACAACGATCTCAAGTGGTCAGAGAAAGCTGTAAAGAGTATCCACTTACAGCTATTATGACCCTCATGGGCTTCTAGTCATCAAGTTTCAGAGATCTTTCCTCGTACAGTGGTATAAAAGACCCTATGGTGTATATACCGAAAACTTTGCTTTTAATATTACAATTACAAATGTGATATTTTTTTTCAAAGTAACACGAGAAGTAATTTTCAAAGAAATCCTCTTTGACAATTCTCAGATTTAATTTTCGGAACTTTTGATGAAGAAAATTTTTTATCAGCAAACAAACTCCGTATAAAATAATCAACCTTTGGGGATAGGAAGCCCATTAGGCACGTGGCAATTGGATGCGTTCCGATGCATTTTTTTTAACCTGCACTGTGTACTGTTCTCTTGTTTTTTAACAGATCATATTTTACGATTTATTTTTAGAACAAAAAAAAAAACTCAGTTTATTATACATGAGGAAGGTATGACTTTTTCTATTTCACCCTATTTCCTAGGTCTTTAGAACTCCCACCCCCTCCCCACCCCAGGACAGCAAATTTTAATATTAGTGTTAAATCCCAAAAAACCCGGATTACAATATGCATTTCGTAACAGCTTGTTTCTCTTCCTTATCAAAGAAAAAAGTTACTATTTGAGATTACAGTTTGGAAGTTTAATAAAATTATTCGGTTAAGCTGAAAGGAATTATATGAATACTAATGCAATAATAAAGGAATTATAGATTTTCTTTTTATATTTAGAAGAATTATTAACATCGGTCTTCAATTTTAAAAAGCACTCGAAACTAAAGTGCCAATAATAAATAAACTTGATCATATTGCTAATACATGACTTAGAAAAGTCACTTGCTGCTCTGAGTGCCCATGCTAACCTCAGTTTGCTGTTGAAAGTGTCTACAATTGGCATGCGAGCATCAAAACTGGACCTTGAATGACAGGAAGGCCATCTGGTCTGATGAATATCGTTTCCTGTTGCACCACTTGGACTGCTGGGTACATGTGCATCGTTTACCTGGGGAGGTGTTGGCACTAGGATGCACCATGGGATGAAAACAATCCGGTGGAGAAGGTGTAATGCTTTGGGCAATGTTCTGCTGGGAAACCCTGGGTCCAGTCATTCATCTGCAGGAAACTATGATGTCTACCACCTACCTAAACATCATTGCAGACCAGGTACATCCTTTCATAATAATGGTATTTTCATCTAGTAGTGCCTTCTTTCAGCAGGACAATGCGCCATGCCACTCTGCCCGAATTGTTCGAAAATGGTTCGTGGAACATGAGGAAGACTTCCAGGTATTGCCCTAACCTCCAAATTCTCCAGACATCAATCCAATCGAGCATCTGTGTTTGTGTTGGAGCAACATATCCGATCTGTGGCAGCTCAACCACGTAATTTACATGAGTTAAAGGATCTGCTGGTAACGTATTGATACCAGATACCACAAGACACTTTTAGAAATCTTGTAGCGTCCATGCCTCATCAGGGAAGAGCTGTTTTGGAGGCACATGGAGGACCATCATCATATTAAACAGGTGGTCATAATGTTTTGGTTCTTTAGTGCAGTGGTGATGACCTTTGATGCTTCATGTACCCCCTGGAAATGTGTTTGCAACTGGCGTACCCTTTATATAGGTAGATAAAACTATAGTTATAGTATAATAATGCCAACCTAGCAACTTTGTTACTAGATCTAGCTACTTTTGAGCTCTCACGGCATACCTCAAAAAATCTTACCACGTACCCCACATTGAGAACCCCTGCTTTAGTGTATTCAGTACTTTGTTTTTCCTGTTAGCTATTTTTTGTTTCTAACGGAGGTCTTCCCAACCATGCATATTTTCCGAACCTTAATGTACAATGTGTCTTTCACTTGATTTGGGTTGGGTTGTTTTACCTCTGAGCGGCACTTTTTTGCACACCATGGGCTAAATGGCTAGGTCACATGGACCCCGAAGGCTCAGAGAAGGTTGGGGGAGGGGACCCACTGGAATAGCTGTTGGGAGACAGATGGTAGCCTCGCGTCAAGGCCATCCAGCGTGTTCTTTAACGTGCACAGGGTATGGCTCTCCCGCACACGGGGCCACGGCTTAACGTCCCATCCGACGGCCAGCGGCCTTTCCAAGCCCATCGGTGTCCCCTACGGACCGTGGGCAGGGCGGGGAATTTTGCGGAAATAAATCTCAACGCTGACCCAGCTTGGACTCGAACCTGGGAACTACAGATTACGAGCCTGGCGCACTACTGACTGAGCCACCCCCGCCCCCACTTGATTTGGAATAAATGGTCAAGATGTGTGGACCGTGGTGGATTTACTTCTAAGCTATGTAGGCTTGGGGAGTTGACAGAGAATAATGTTGCAATCCAACAACACAAGCTTTCATTTGATACAATTATTTACGATCAGCATCGCATATGGAAGACGACAACATAAAAAATTGCCCAATTTTCGTTGGGGTAGGCCGGAGAGCATATGAAAAATTTTATGACATATTACTCCTCTCAAAAACCTTCATTTGATGCAGATATGATATTTGATGCAGATTTGATGCCGTTATGATATATTTCTAGGTTAAGGAACTGATGAAAACATCTGCTTTGACAAATGTAGTGACAAAAGGCATGCGAAAGCACTAGGAACATTTCTTTTAACAAAAGTTTTTCAACACTAAAATATATTGATGCATAAGAAGTACCTACATAGCAATTACCTTGATACTTTCAGTTTTATTTACGAAAATAATATATTTATATAATTTTTCATAACATGTATGGGAACCTAAATTGGTGTTTGCAGTTGAACTATGATTTTGGTGTTTTGCCCAACTATTCGGCCATAATACTACCTCCTTACTGCTCCATAAGAGTTCTACCTCTATTATATATAGAACTACGTGATTAAACATAAAGAAATGGAGAAATCTGCTTAAATTCAGGAAGGTTTTTAAACCGAATTAAACCTAGGATTTTATGCACGCTATATAAATTTGATTAAATTGATAAATTTACTAGCGAAATGCAATTTTGGTACTTGTTTTGATGGTAATAATGAACAGTACATACTACAGCATAATAATGAACAGGCAGTCATAATATAAAAAATCGCAAATCGTCCAGTCTTTCCTCGCAATTTTACAGAACAGAAATCGTCGTCTTTTTACAGAACAGAAATCGTTCTATTATTACGATGAAGGAATGGTTACTACAGTTAGAGCTAATGTTTTGAATAGAAACTTTTTCCTACCTTCAGGGTGTAGGTAAGATATGTATTGTAATATATATACTACCACTCACAGATTAGTAGCTCAAAAGTCGCTAGATCTAGTAACAAAGTTTTATTCCCATTGTTATATTATAACTATAGTTTTATCAATCTATTCAAGGAGTACGCCAGTTAAATACACATTTCCAGGGGGTACGTGAAACATAAAAGGTTGAGAACCACTGGTGTAGTGTATTAGGAATATTTTTAAACGCAAGATTCAACCCGAGGAAACATTTCTACGTACGAGAATTACTGTGGCAAGCACTCTACTTGCCACAGTAATACTAACCATTATTACTGTGGCAACTGGAATGATGTGTCACTAATTCGCCACCATAGCTCGGTCTAGGTTCGATACAGTTTTTTACTATGCAGTCGTACTACTTATCCAGCTTTGGCTGTGACCTTGAAACTCGATCTGTATTGTCGACAATGCCCGCGCTGGGACTGTCCACAAAAAAATACACAATGTTTCAAAACGTGCCATGCAATCCGGATAATCAAGATTTTAATATACGTTAGAAATTAATATACAGTTTCATTTTCGCTACTGTGGATTTTGCATAAGTGCCTCTATCAATGGACTTTACATAGGGGCGCCACCATACTTGTACAGTCCAATGGTACAGTCTGGGACATTGTATTAATTAATACATATTATTAAAATATTTCTGCTGCGAATCCATTATGCATTATATAGCGTTTCCTTTTTAACATCGAGTGAAAAGAAATTTTCCGATTTATTGTTAAATGTTAAGAATAAATATAAATTTGCTTTATAACAGAATACTGTCACTAGATGACAGGTGCATCATGCGGCGAAAAATCTGCTCTCTAATGATGTCATCTCTGCCTTTCGTTGCTGTGCTGCGTGCCATCGCCATTACATCGTGTAGTTTGTAGAAGGTTTTTACACTTTTAATTTGCCAGCTTCTTTTCCGTTTACCAGATACGAAAGGTAATAATTAAATTTTAATACATTTTACTAGTAGCAAATGGTTGAGTTACCTTTATGTCATTGAATAAGATGAAATAAATAACCACTTATAGATATTATAAAGAATACAAAACTGTAAACAAATAGTTTTGGAAGATTGCCAATTTTTAGGTAATGCTTAAAAATGGCAAATAAAATGATCCTAAATTAGTATTTAATTTCCATGCAGTATCGTATTTCACAGGCTCATTTCCTCTCCTACTGCTCTCTGTTGAACTATGTTCAAATATTAGTTTCTTTGCAACTATGACGAAGCTAAATGAGTTTTCTATTTTCAAGTGTTTTGAATTCCAAAACCATTTTCCCCATATTTGAGAATATTAGACATAAAATACCTACCATGTAAGAAATAAATACTGCTACATATATAAAGTGTTTAAGAGAACCTGAATTAAATTCTCTCCAGAGAGAATTTAATTCAGGTTCTCTTAAACAGAGAGTCCCTGAATATAAGGTATGACCACAGGCTCCAACACCTCAGTGATGTAACGCAGGCTGTTCAAAATACCGGTAATGCGTATGAGGCACGTGCATGAGTGGAGTCCAATGGCACCCCATACCATAACACCAGGGGCCAGACCTGTATGGCACTGCATCATGCATGTCTCACTGAGCCTATTGCCATGGTATCGCCCGATAGGAATTTGTCCATCATGGTGCTGCATAATGAAGTGGGATTCGTCTGAAAAGATGATGCTATGCTATTCACACATCCATGGGTAACATTCTTGGCACCATTGCAGTCTCATATGCCTGTGTTATAGAGTCAGTGGTAGCTGAAGCAGTGGCTGCCTAGCAAAGATGCCATGATGCTATAGATTATGTAGAACCGTACGTGCAGACACTGGTTGATGTGCAACACCTTTAGTGACCAGATTTTAACATTGGTAAATGGGACACCATGAGCGATCACCATTGGTAAGCGGGACACCATATTTTATTGTTAGTTTAGAAATTAAATTAATTTGATTGTTATAAAGTAACTATATTTTAAAAATTATTCTAATTTTAATCCTATATTTCTTTCTAAATAATAACAATACTAACTTGTATTTTTTTCCTCTGAATTTGCCGTAACGTAAGTCGTAAGTGTCACTTACAAGGCCGGCGCTAGACTTTTAAGCCGCCACTATAAAATATAAATAATAAGATTCAGCTAAAACTATCTGCTAAATTCAAGAAAATTTATGTATTTATGAAATAAATTACTTACCTAAATTATCTGAATAGCTGATTTGTTGACATCACTTGTTTAACTAGCACTAGCACGCAGTACGATGTGTATCGTCTGAGAGACAGTTACAAAATGTTTTCGTCGTTGCCAATACCAAAAAATGCCATTGTTCATTAAGTCTAAACAATGGTGGTCGAATTCTAACAACTGATCAACAATGCAAACTTTGATAAGCAGCTCTTGATAATCAGTTCTCAACAATTATTTGTTATTATTACAGTTTAACATTATAAAATTAACAAAAATAATATAAAACTCATATCCTGGCAAAATAGCCACATGGCCGCCGAAAACCATATATTCCCTTCCCGTTCTCCCGCCGTTCCCTAGCTTGTGCATTCTTTCCAAAAATCGGGACTTTAAAACGCCGCGGGATGCGGGACAAATTGTTAAAAATCGGGACTGTCACCAAAAGCGGGACGTCTGGTCACTATAGCAACACCCTAACTGTTGAGCTAAGGTGTTTGATATGGCTGTACAATCATTCAAAGCCATGTGCACCAGATGTCTGTCGTCACGTTCGTTTGTATGATGGCTGTTGAGATCCCTCACATCGGTGAGTTCGTTCCTCCTCTACTCACTGATACCATATTCTAATCACTGTGGCAGCATTCCATCCAACTAGCACCGATGTCTCAGTACGATAATCCGCTTTCCTGTAATCCCACAATTCTCCCTCGATCAAAGTCTGAAACCTGGTCGTATGGATGTCGTGTTCTTCAAATGGGCATACTTGATCCTTTAGTGTGCAAGAACTGTGAGCACAAAATTTTACTTCAGTAAAAATTCAAAAAAAGTATTTTTTTTACTTTTTTTCTAAATTATTTTATTCTAATGTAAATAGTCATATTTCTATTAATGCTTAAATCTTTCATTTGTTCAGTTTTTTTTCTAAATTCATTAGTCATTTATGCAGATAACACATAATGCATTGCTTAGATTTTTGGTGATCAGTAATCTCTAAGCCTAAGGAAAATAGTGTAATAAAAATTCATTTTGGTTTAAAAACAAGATATTTTAAATAAAAACTGAAACTATATCTAAAAAAAATTGAATAAAAATGTTTCAGAGCATTTAGAATTTAACAGAAGCACTGAAATTGAGAATGAATTGTTTTAATATAAAGCTGTATAACTGCTACAAAAAAGTTTATTTTTAAAAATGTGGCAAATATTTTGGTTAAAAATCGCACTTTCCTAATGTTAATTAGTGTATTTGGTTGAAATATTAAAATTGCTAAAATAAGTTCTACCTTTTAAAAATTGTGTTTATGACTAATTGCTTAATCCTACAATTCTTCCAATATCGATCATTAGAGATCATTAGCAACTTCATTTTCGATCATTTCAAATTAATCATTCTTTATAATCACACTATACATTTGAAAATCAGTAAAAAAATAATTACAGAAGCACCAGAGTAAAAAAAAAAGTCTTTGAAATTGAAAGTGTGCTAAAATATGACTGAAAGCATTCTGCCATATTCTGGGATGAATCAACTTCTAGTACTGATAAAATCAATAACTTACGTTAGAAGTTTAGAAAACATTAGAACTCTACTACAGCTACACACACTGGCCACTGAATTAGAAACCTTTATGCAGATGTACGTAAATGTCACTTGTGCAACGTATATGCAAAATATGTAGTCACGTGCATCACCACATGATCTAGGCAACTATTTAAGACTGTTGCTCATCAGTAATTGTCAGTAGTGTTGATCACAATGGGAAAAACAAAGGATCTTTCAGGGTTTAATAAAGGGCTTATTGTGGGTGCCCGTCTGGCTGGAGTGACGATTTTAAAAACAGCAGAGCTGACCGTTTTCTCATAAAGGAAGATATCTCTGGTTTTTAATCAGTGGAAAAATAGTTTGTGTTGTGTTGTGTTGTTTTACCTCTGAGCGGCACTTTTTTGCACACCATGGGCTAAATGGCCAGGTCACATGGACCCCCGAAGGCTCAGAGAAGGTTGGGGGAGGGGATCCACTGGAACAGCTGTTGGGAGACAGATGGTAGCCTCCCGTCAAGGCCATCCAGCGTGTTCTTTAACGTGCACAGGGTATGTCTCTCCCGCACACGGGGCCACGGCTTAACGTCCCATCCGACGGAAGGCGGCCTTTCCACGCCCATCGGTGTCCCCTACTGACCGCGGGCAGGACGGGGAATTTTGCGGAGATAAATCTCAACGCTGACCCAGCTGGGACTCGAACCTGGGAACTACAGATTACGAGCCTGGCGCGCTACCGACTGAGCCATCCCCGCCCAGTGGAAAAATAACCCACATTGCTGGTCTAAGAGGCATAAGTTTGGTGCAATGGCAATCTGTCAGGAATAAGATCGCTGTTGTCTCAGGAGGCGTGTATGGGGAAACAGGACTTCCTGTGTGCAGCAATTGACCGAAGCATTCAATGAAGGCTGTTCCCGACCCATATCTCAGTGAACTACAGCAGGGAATTGAAGAGGATCGGTATTAGCAGTCACATGCCTATATGGAAACCACTGAATTTTGTGAAGAACAGGAAAGTTTGTCTACAGTGATGTCAGGAACATTGTGATTGGACAATGGAATACTGGGAAAAAGTTGCATGGTCCGACGAGTCATAGTACACCTTGTTCTCTACCAATGATAGGCAGAGAGTTTGGCAGGAACCCCATGAAGCAATGGACCCAGCTTGCCTTGTAAACACAACTCAAGGTTCTGGAGGTGGTGTCATGGTGTGGGGCACTTTCTGTTTGTATGGAAAGGGTCCCCTGATATTGCTGGATGGTCAGGTGCCCTCCAAGGATTATCTAAACATTGTTGCCAATCAAGTCCTTCCTGCAATGTTGACTTTTTATCCAACAGGTGACTGCTGTTTCATAGATGACAATACCGCTGTCCATCGTGCAAAATATGTTCAGCAGTGGTTCAAGCAAGCATTACAGTGACTTCCACCATCTTCCCTGGCCAACACAAAGCCCAGATCTGAATCCCATTGAGAATATATGGGGCATGTTAGAAAAATAGATTCGGGAGCAAAATCCTCTTCCATCAAATCTGAGCCAGTTAAAGGTATGCTGGAGATGTAAAGGTACTCCAACACCTCATGGAATCTATACCACACTGCATACGTGCTGTTATTCGGGCTAAAGGAGGTCCAACTCGGTATTGAATAAAGGTTTCTAATTCAGTGGGAGGTGTGTGTATAAGTAAGTATACTGGAAATCAAAAACTTATTGATAATCTACTATGGTAAGGCAGAATAAAGGCATAAACTAAATCATTGCTACTTGATGCTATTTACAGTTGGGTTGGGTTGTTTTACCTCTGAGCGGCACTTTTTGCACACCATGGGCTAAATGGCCAGGTCACATGGACCCCGAAGGCTCAGAGAAGGTTGGGGGAGGGGACCCACTGGAACAGCTGTTGGGAGACAGATGGTAGCCTCCCATCAAGGCCATCCAGCGTGTTCTTTAACGTGCACAGGGTATGGCTCTCCTGCACACGGGACCACGGCTTAACGTCCCATACGACGGACGGCAGCCTTTCCAAGCCCATCGGTGTCCCCTACTGACCGTGGGCAGGGCGGGGAATTTTGCGGAGATAAATCTCAACGCTGACCCAGCTGGGACTCAACCTGGGAACTACAGATTACGAGCCTGGCGCACTACCGACTGAGCCACCCCCGCCCTACTATTTACAGTGATTCAACATGTATCACTACAGGCTTCAATGTAAACATACAATTGGTCATCTGCATCATTTGACAACTGTTTTTACAAGTTTAATAAAAATCCATAACACTGTATAAGATATTGTATAAGATGCAAGTAAAACATAGCAGAAATAAGGCAGTATGATCCAGCATTAATGGTAATAAAGGCATATCAGAATCTGTGGTGGTAACAAGAGATTATAAGATAGATGCCAAAATGGCATATTTCAGGTACAGAGATATCTCTTTAGCATAGAATGACATTTCTATATCTCTATACAATGACATTTCTTATGTGAGATAATAACATGATATGAGGTTTGTTTTTGTTACCACAGATTCTGATATGCCATTATTACCATTAATGTTGGATCATACTGCCTTATTTCTGCTATGTTTTACTTATGTATCTTACACAGTGTTATAGAGTTTTATTAAATTTGATACATACACTGTAATTTCATTATATTATTGTTTTTACAACAATCAATTTCTCATTTTCAGTCTTCATTACTTGACAATCATTTATATGTACCATGCAGTAGAATAAAACTACATTTAGCCATGTTGGTTTAAGTTAAGAGTGAAACTATATTGTATAAGTAAGCCATTTTTTTTTTTGTTTCTGCCTTTATCATTTCTGTATAAACGAGTTGTATGTATGAAATATATATAAACAAATGAAAAACAGAGCATTAACTAAAGTTTTTAAAATACTGATTAAAAGTTGACATCAGAGTAGGGTTCTGGACTGCATCTCTTGCTTTCATTATTTCTCATTAGAAATTCATCCGACTTTGAGTGGTATTCAAAATGTTCTTGACATGCATCTTCAGAACAAAAACCATTGTACTCAACAAAACTTTTCCTGTTCTTCAAAGTACTACCCTCCAGCATAAATGCAAGTTGCAGACATCTGTGGCAATTCTGGAATGATTGTTGTTTACTCCTGTTGGGGAATACTCTGCAGCTCTGAATGAAATCATTTTGCAAAGTAAACCAAAAAAAAACTACCTACTATTTTTAATTTTTGGAAACAAAAATTGCATGGTGCAAGATAGGGTGAATATAGTATAGATGAGGCAGCTTTTTGATTTTTTTCTTGCTCCAGGTAGGCCATAACTTTCTGAGTTTGTAAGCCACTGGAGAACCCTTGAACACACTTGTTGTTGAATATTGTCCCTTCATCTCCTTAATCATTTTGGGCAAAACAATGTTGATGCAGTATTGGCCATTTATAATAATTTTTTCAGGTATGGTATCCACAGCTATCACTCCTTAGTAATTGAAAAATATTGTGAATAAATATCCTCATCCATGAATGAAAGCCTTGTCGGAGGATTTGGGGTCATGGTTCATCTTTTGCAACCCAAGCATAGTTGTCGATCTTTCTGGGAGCTATCTATCATCACCTATGACAATGTCTGTTAACCATTTGGGGCAATTAAATTCAAACATTGTGAGTATCTCCTTGGACGAGTTGACTCTAACCCTTTGCTCCTGTTCTGTCAATTTATGCAGTACCCATTTGGCAGAGATCTTTCAAAACTTTAAATATTGATGAATAATTGTTTCCATGCATGCATTGGGTACCTTAAACTTATTACCTGAACAGTGATATGTGGGTTTTCCTTAATGAGTTCAAGAACAGCAGCAATAGTTCTCTGGCTCACATCCTCCTTTGGTCTTCCTGCACGAGGGAGGTCTTCGAAGCTCTGCTGTCCATCTCTGAATTTGCACAACCATCCCATAACAGTGCCACATGAACAGGCATGATCTCCATATACTTGCGATAAATTGGCATGAATTTTTTTCGTGCCAAAATCAATGTCAAATCTTGACCAGTCTTTAATAGGATCCATAGAAACGAAGCTGATTTTGCAGACTGAACAGACTGATACAGCCTTTGTTTTTAACATGCAATGACAAGTTTAGACAAGCTTCAAACAACTCGTAGCTCATTAACTTGAGTGGAAATCTATGAGGAATATTCATAAGGAATGAGTGGAAATCTACAGACAACTGTCAAGAACTATCTGAACACCCTCTCTATGCACATTTTCTTAACTCCACTCTAAGGGCTAAGGATGAAATCCTTTTGGTCTAGTAAAAATTTTTATGAAAAAAATGAAACTTGGTTCTATGTAAAAAGGGGAAAAATATTTAATCTGTTTCCATAGTGAATTTTTTTCTCTTATTGCACAGGGTTTCCGGTCATACTAGAGTGTAAAAAAATAAATAAAATTAACCCATCAAGGAGCCCTTGCTATAGAGGCCTGACAGAAACATGTCGTTTTAATATACCATAGATGAAATCAGTAGAAAGACACAAACTAAATGCTCATACCTTGCCTGAAACCTAGGCCCTTTTAATCAATATCCCTATATTACTTTTAATCAGTAGCCCTTTAATCAGCCTCTTTAATAAGTACTAACCACTTGGCCACTAGAACTGGTTTGAATTAAATAAATACCCCCTCAAGCAGCTGCTTGCCACAGAGGTCTGACAGGAGCTTAATAAGCATATTAAATTATTGCAGAAAAAGAATACCTGAAGCCAAAGCTGAGTATGATTTATGTTAATAGATTTCGATCTTCGTGGAAAAATTGTGCGGTTTTGTAAGTATATCAAAATAATATAAATCAAATATAAAGCTTAATTAAAAAATTTCTCGTTATTTGAACTTTTGTAAGAGATTGCACATAAAATAAAAATGCTTATAGCTTTAAATTAAGCAAGGGAGGAGAATAAATAACTCAGTAATTGAACAACTGTCATAAATCCAAGTATCCATAGTTCAAAAATTAATTGATTATATACTGTTTCTCTATTTACTAAAACTGATATAAAAATAGGTTTAATATATTTTTAATCTTATTTTGTATGTAGTTCATTCTAGTTATTTTATTCATGTGTAGATGGCAGCTGGTCAAGATCAAAAATGGCAGAAAGATGCAGCAGATCAAAATTTTGATTACATGTTCAAAATCCTTATTATTGGTAACAGCAGTGTGGGAAAGACATCATTTCTCTTCAGATATGCAGATGATTCTTTCACTTCTGCATTCGTTAGTACAGTTGGCATTGATTTTAAAGTTAAAACTGTTTTTCGGCAAGATAAAAGAGTAAAACTGCAAATTTGGGTAAGTTGCTAAAAAATATTTTTGACATTTTTGCATTTAAGGTATAAAATCAAAGTAAATGTTCAATTTGGTAATATTTAAGATTTTTATTTTTAAACTTGGAGGAAAAAAATAGACAAGTAGTAATAAATATCTTTATCATTAATAATTATCTTTATGACTATTGTCACTTTTTTCAGCTAGGACAGACTGAGAAAAAAAGAAGTAAATCCCAATACTGGCACATTTAGTACTCGAACCTAGGAAACTCAAATGATGAAAGGGATGCTCTACTGACTGCAGTCTCACACTACTTCACAAGTCATAACTTTTGAATGTTTTAGGACTTTTTAGTGTAATTGGGAGTGAATTAAATAGACCTGGGTTTGAATAATGCCTAGATGTTTTCTTCCTGCTGAGTCATCTGCAGGTCTCTTCTTTATGGCATATTATATTGATGGGCTCTTATCAGATTTTTGATCGAAAGTTGTATGTCTAAGGACATAAATTCATAACTAATGCCCATGTTGAAACTATAGCTTGTTTGTGTCTGTCCACTTATGGAGTTGACCCCTGAAAAGCTAGAGGCACCAAACTTTGCACGAACATTAACTTCATCCAGAAGTAGAGTTAAGCTGTGAACCTGCTGGGGTGGGCAAGTCTGAATTCCTCAAAATCTCCATAGACTTAACATTAGTGGTTGAAAACCAGTCTCTCTCATAGACAGCATTGGTAGTTATAAAATCTCGCAGGTAGTGCCAACTACTAGAACTTCAGAGAGTTTCATACTTCTCCTAAAGAGGATGAGAAAAATTATGCATTGTGTGTGTGTTGGGGGGGGGGGATTACAAATTGATTGTAATGAGTTTTATGCCATAAAACTTTATTATTTGTGCATTATTATTTATTTATGCAAATAAAAGCTTGTAACATGAGAAGTGCCATCTGCTATATGCTTTTACAGTGTCAGATCTCCCCTAAAAGAGGGGGATAAAATATTTTATTGAAGTGGGGATAATCATAATGAGTTTTATGCCAAATGAAAGCTTTCAATGTGTGAAGTGGTCTACCACATATTTTAGACAGTTTCAGACCTGAATCATACCAGGTAATGTGCCTAAGTATATTAAATCGTTCAGGTCAGAAACAGACCTATATTAAAAAATAGGTCTATAAATGGTAGCTAGGCATAAACTGGAAGGAGAGCTGTATACCAATCTTCAGTGATGATGCACAGAACTGGTCAGTTCTAGTACCTAATGTCCAACCCCTCATTCTTGTGGTGCAGGCTGTTAGTACTTATCAAAAGAGATATTCTTTTTTGGAAGGGAATGGAAGGGGAGGGCTGCCAGATCAGGTCATCTATGGCCACTTTTTTTTTTGCACTGCTGAGGAGTAATCAACTTTACAGGGTCCTAGTGCTGACCATTTATATCCACTAAACTGGAATGATTAATGGTTTTGAGCTTGATTATGGATCCTGGACTTGCTGCACTGGTGTATTTCTGTTGAGGGAAAATCTGCAGCTTTGTTTTCTGTTTGCCTGTGGATTGCTAGCCCTAATTGAACAGAAGCGCAGGATACATTATATCAGCTGGTGGATAATCCTGATCATAGGTCATCGCAGATACCTGAATCCTCACTTAGCTAGTTAGGCATTGAAAATTCTACACTGAAGTGATGTATCTAAGGCAGATCAGTTTCTAGTTCTTGAAAAGGTCTACTTGAAAAAGTGGTGGCTTCAGCCTTTAGGAGGGGGGGGGGGACTGGTCTTTGCCCCAAGCCTGTAAATAAGGGGATATTTGATATTGTTGGCACTCTCTCTCTCAAAAAATCTAGTTTCCTTAAAAATTCTACTAATCATTTTCCCTTTTGCAGGTACATGGAACATGAGGATGTTACATAGATTATTTTCTTGAAATTCTCGCACAGGAATTCCAGTATTACAACCTAGATATTCTAGGCTTGCAAGAGTCCAAATAGGTAAAGGTGAAATTATCACAGTCAAAGTCGCCAGTGAGTTTTTAACATGCACAGGGTATGGCTCTCCCATACACAGCCATGGCTTATCATCCCATCTGATGGACGGTGGCCCCTACTGATTGAGGGTAGGGAGTTTTGTGGAGATAAATCACAATGCTGACCCCAGGCAGGACATGAACCTGAGAACTGCAGATTCTCATAATCTGCAGTTCCCAGGTTAGTGTCCTGAATCAGGAGCTCAGTCGGTAGCACACCATCTTGGTGTGCTACTGACTGAGCCACCCCCACCCCACATTGTCTAGTGAAATGAAATATAAGTTACTTGCAAAAGCTATTTTCCCTAACCAACAAGGTGATAATGTTGGAATGGTTATTTTTGCATTTGAAAAAAGCAATAGAAATATTTAAGAATCATGAAAGTGCATTAATAATGAATTAATGAAGTGGTATCAGAAATCATCTACCAATGTCACCTATTTTCTAACCATTCAGGAAGAAACTGTAACCCATTTCAATGCATCTTGTATATGCTGGGGATGAGCAGCATGGGAAATACATAAATAAAGTAGCAATTTATGTTATCCTGTTGTACGTTCAAGAAATGTTGTTTTCTTCTATCACCTTTGTCATCAAGAAATAAATTAATCTTCTTATGCTCCTAAGGACATTTTAAATTTTTTGTTGTATTGTAACATCATTTTCACATGAACATTTGGCAACTTCTGTTCTATTACATTGGGCAACAAATTTTCATAAACATCATGGCTCTGAGAATCAAGTAGCCATTTCTTAAAGATTTCCAGGTGCTGAACACTAATACGACAATGAAAATGCAAAATTGGCTACAATTTCTGAGAAATTCGCAATAGTTTCTTATATAATAGGGTAATATCGCTTTGTCGGTCACTTGTACAGCTGCTCAGGATCATCTCTGGCAAACAACCAACAGTAGTCATCCAACATTGAAGTGGATCAGTTTCCATGGTATTGTTTCTCCATCATTGCAATGTCCTGGTGAAAACGTTCACTGTGCTCATCATTAATCATGTTGCAGTTGTCAGGGAATAAATCTAAGTGGGAATAAAGAAAGTGGATCTTTAAGGACATATTGCAGCCAAGTTTATGATACAGAGATAACATGTCCTTAACCAGTTTCTTGTAGTTGTCTGCCCTGACATCCCCGAGGAATTTAGTTGACACCAGACGAAATGCATCCAAGCTTTTTACTCATCGCCATGAAACAGGTTGTCGAACATCTGGTCTCTGAATAGCTCGTGGATCTGAGGACCCACAAAAATTCCCTCTTTAATTTTCACTTCGCCGAGTCAAGGGAATTTGTCAGCCAAGTACTTGAAAGCTGATGCAGTCCATGGCTTTTGCAAAGTTTTTCATCACATCAATAGTGGTGTGTAGGGATGGTAGCAGGATTTTGTGCGTTTCTGTCAGTGCTGGGTGTTCCACATTCTTCTCTCTGACCTTCAGAGATTTCCTCTGAGGCCAGTTTCTCTTCACGTAGTGCAAAGTCTTTGCTCAGCTGTCCCATTCACATAAGAAATAGCAGTACTTTGTATATCCCAGCTGCAGACCCATCAACAGAGCCACTACCTTCAAGTCACAACAGAGATGCTAGCCATACTTGCTGTATTGAAGACAGTTCAACAGCTGTTTTAAGTTGTCATAGGTTTTTTTCATGTAGACGTGTCCAACCAGAATAGATGGAAGACGATTTCCATTATGCAGCAACACCGCCTAGAGACTCAATTTCGAGGAGTCTATGAATAGTTGCCATTCTTGGGGGTCATGTTTGATTCCAAGGGCATTCATCAGGCCATCTACATCGGAACAGAACACAAGGTCATCGTCCTTTCTGAAGTAAGGCACAAACTGTTCATAATCAGTTTGAAACAAAGTCACTCAGGCATTTTCCTTGAAAAGATTCCATTGTTTAAGTCTTGATCCAAGTAACTCTGCTTTGGCTTGGACAGTTTCAGATTGCGAACAAGATTGTTCATTTCTTCTTTGGTGAGAATGTGTGGTGCATATGACGCCCGTGGCAGACGTATGGATCATCATTAGACACCGAAGGCTACAGAGAACCTGATGTCAGTTCACCTTCCTCCTCATCATCTGAATCGATGGAAAATTCTTTTGGAGGTTCAGAAATGGGAAGGCCTTTGCCATGCGGAACTGATCGGAGAGCAGATTGTATATTCGGCTACGCTATTGTCCACTTCATTTTCCTTGTGATGCCTCCAGAAATCTCCAAACCATAGGAACAGCAAATGGCATCGCCACTTTTTCGCCTTTCAGCCATTTTGGAAGATTTCTTTCACACGTACTGCAGCATATGTGTGGGGCCTTGCCCTGGTCCCTGATGTTGCATCCAAAATAAAACTCGTATGCCACTTTCACTATTGGCGTGATGGCCCTTTTCTGGCTTGCAAACATCACTTCCCCGCAAATGTAACAAAATGTATCTGCACTATTAACACAGTTACGGGGTATCACTACTGCTGGATTAAAACTGCAAGCATCACTTGTACTTATGATTCAGATGATGAGAAGGAAGGTGAACTGGCGTCAGGTTCTCCGTCTCGGGGGTAAATGGAAGTTGCTCAAAAGACTTGCTCACCTTACGAGACTTTGCTTGCAACTAATGGTTTCATCATCTTTTGTCCACAATCGTAAAGCCACAATGTCATGACTCAACTACATTACATCAGACAATGATGCAATACCTCCGGGGTTGTGTATATGGTGGGCTGATGCAATGCAATACAATATGTTGCAATCTGGAGTTTAAAATACAGCGTTGTGAAATGCTCAATGTGGACTGAGTTGTTTATACATGACCATCTCTGTCTCTCCTAAACAAGTGCCAATTGACAAATTTTATTGTCATTTTCGTGTTCACCACCTAGAAATTAGTAAAGATCGCCTATTTTCATTTCAAAGCCTTTTTGTGTGTTGCCCAGTGTTATCAGTGAAAAAGTGTATATCTATATATGAATATTGGATACTGAATCAAACTATTTATTTAAGCTAGTGAGTTGTTTGCCAGTGTATTTGACTATTCAACATCTGTTTAAAGTTTGATTTTGTCATTTCTTGAGCATATGCTTTCTAGTGTAAAGGCAATAATAAAATTTACTTGGAGGAAATTAGGTCCTTAGTGGACAGTCTCATTTGTGGGTTACAAACTCAAAATTGTTGCTCTGTTGCATATATTAGATCTTTATGGTAATTGAGTAAATACTTCCCTTAGGTGCCAGTCATAAATGGGCATAGGAATGAAACTAAGCAGGTGTGGCATCCACTGATACTTTTTACATTACTGGGGGAATGAGAAGATGTTCACTGCTTAAGTGGATGATTATATATATTTGCATGTATCATATCTACCATTGTTAAAACAATAAACATTTCAAATATATATGACTGGCATTTGAATTTTTTACCCAGTATCGAAATTTGAGCTTGGGGCTTTGCAAGATACAGATAAGTTGAGTTCATTGAAGTGGAAAAAGCTTCTGATGACAGCAGAGAAGCAGTGTTCCTTTTATCATTATTGTACTAAAGTGGGTTTCTGAGGGAGAGGCAGGGGTGGCTGTCTGTAGCGTGTCAGGCTCGCAATCTGTAGTTCCCAGGTTCGAGTCCCAGCTGGGTCAGAGTTGAGATTTATCTCCGCAAAATTCCCCGCCCTGCCCACTGTCAGTAGGGGACACCGATGGGCTTGGAAAGACCGCCGTCCGTCGGATGGGACGTTAAGCCATGGCCCTGTGTGTGGGAGAGCCATACCCTGTGCACGTTAAAGAACACACTGGATGGCCTTGACGGGAGGCTACCATCTGTCTCCCAACAGCTGTTCCAGTGGGGCACCTCCCGTAACCTTCTCTGAGCCTTCAGGGTCCATGTGACCTGGCCATTTAGCCCATTGTGTGCAAAAAAGTGCCGCTCAGAGGTAAAACAACCCTACCCAAACAACCCTGAGGTAGAGGCAACTTATGTTTTAGAAGACTGGAAGCATTGCCCCCTTAAGAGGTGATCATATTACACAGAGAACTGATTAAAGACTAGCTACATTTACTTTAAGGTTCCACTAAAAATCCTTAACAAAAATGCAAGATGATAACATATTAAACTAATAGTGGTTAATACACTTGACAACTGATTGTAGGCACCTGGGTTCAAACCCTAGGTAAGGCATGGACATTTGAGTTTGTTTTTTTAGTTGAGATCCTGCCATTCTAACAGAGTTATGGTTTATAAACTAGTAGGCTCCTGTCAAATGTCTGTGACAAGCAGCTGCTTAAGGGGGTATTTTTTCTTTAATTTTTTAAAGAATGCAAGAGCATTTATATATATCTGATATATCTATTGTTTTAATAATAGTGGATATGATACATGCAAGTGCATGTAATCATCCACTAAGCAGTGACATCTCTTTTTCCTAGTAATGTAAAAAGTATCAGTGAATGCTGCTCAGTTTTTTTCTTATGCCCTTTTCTATTGATTGCATATACAGCTCTGTCAAATTTTGACACCTGTTGAGATGTTTTTGTGTTCATAAGTTTGGAAGAGTAATTGAACTATTTAAGTTGATTTTATGTTTCTTGGAAACACTTTTAAATTATATGTATTTATGCACTTAAAATCCTTCTGGTGTCTTGTGGGAAATATCTCGAAAAGTTAATTTTTTCCTATTTCAGGATACAGCTGGACAAGAAAGATATAGAACTATTACAACAGCCTATTATCGAGGAGCCATGGGCTTTATCCTCATGTATGATGTTACAAACGAAGAATCTTTTAATAGTGTCCTTGACTGGTGTGTATTGTACTTTGGCAATTTTATTTAATATGATGGATTTCACTTTGAAAATTTGCAAAAGTATGTTTACAATTATTCTAAAAAAATTTTACTAATTCAAAATCCTTTATACATATTTCTAGGCTTTTTAACCCTTCCAGTGCCAAATCTGAGAAATATATGTAACCACTTATAAAAAAGTAAAGCTGTGTTTGTGGTAAAGCTGTGTTTTCCCTGTGCACAGCCAAAATAAATTTTTTTAACTTTTTTTGCCAAATAACTAATTAAGAAAATAAGTTATGAAATTGATCAGTATTTAAGTGTTAAAAAAATATTAAAAAAATGTTGATAAGTTTAATTTTCAGAGCTCTTTTGGAGTGATGTAATAAGGTGAGAGTAAAAAAGACAAATGAAAAGACCTTCTTGCTCAAAAAGTAATTAAATAGCAAAGTTCTCTGTCATTGTGCAATACGATTTTGAAGTTTACCCTTCAAACTTTTTTCATGTTAAAAAGATTTTAGGAGCAACCTCAGAAGCTTTTTGGAGCAAGGACTGTACTCTCTTCAATGAAGTGACACTAGTGGTGACTTTAGGGCTGTTAAGAACTTCTTTCCATATGTAAAGGGAGATTCCAGTGTCTCGATTGCAGGTGGGGATAGGAAAGTTCATTATTTCAATAGCTTCATGGATGATGGTTCCTGCTGTATTGCCAGCTCAGCAGTGGCAGTTGTTAGCATGTTTTGGCTGGCATGTCTCTGATGCTCTGTGAACTCTCATGTAGAGAATGTATGCTTTTTCCATTATAGTAAACAAAAGAATTATCTGGAAACGTAGGGGAAATCTTTACATGCCTGATTTTTGAAGGAGGCTAAATTTGTGATT
This sequence comes from Ryuthela nishihirai, assembly GCA_038380435.1. Taxonomy (NCBI): domain Eukaryota; kingdom Metazoa; phylum Arthropoda; class Arachnida; order Araneae; family Heptathelidae; genus Ryuthela; species Ryuthela nishihirai. The sequence continues at coordinate 61,582,403 of JAWZYU010000019.1, read as the reverse complement.
TTATAATTTTCTTCAGATTTGGAGTTGGGCTCAAAACAATATTTGTTTTTTTGGGCTCCAAGCAATTTGCAGACTGATTCACACAGGACAGGAATGTAAGATATAAATCCAGCAAATATTTGCCTTCTTGGAGTCGGTGATTGGGAGGAGAGCTGAATCTGTTCTGTTGTCTTTTCTGTACTTATTGATTAGCTTTTCCATTGTTTTTGGGTGGTAGCCATGGGACACAGCAATGGACTGAATATTCTGAATTTCTTTTTTAAGCAAAAATTTATGTGATGATATGGTGAAAGTTCTGTGGATGAGAGAACAGAAGATTGCAATTTTGTACGCCCATGGAGTACATGAATCCATGTGTGATGGAAAGTACGTAAGTAGGGTTTTGGTACATTGACGTCATCAGGGCTCCTGCATTATTTTTTGGATAAAAACCTCGAAATAGGGGATGGCATTGCTGTTTCCCCCTCCTTTGTGAAATATATTGTAGGATAGATGCTATTGGCTGTGTTAATGAGGCAATTTAATTGCTCATTGCTGCCATTTCAAATTAAAAATATATTGTCAACATAGCACAGCATAAGACAAGGAAAATTGCTGCAGAATTGAATAATTTTTTTTTTCGAGGTCTCGAAGGACAATCTGACAGGATGCTAGAAAGGGGTGATCTAATTGGGGCTCCTGACCCCCATTTGGCTCACTTTTTGATGAACTGGTAATAATTATTTTTGCTTCTAAAAACTTTTTATATGAAAATATCTTGAGGGATAAACTTCAAAATTTTATTTCTCAATGACAGAGAACTTTAAGTTCTTTTAAATAATAAAAACTAAATACCCTGTAATACTCCAAAGTGTGTTAATAATTATTTTGCCGAATAGCTGGAAATTTGAGCAGTAGGCAATTAATCTTTGCCAAGAAATTAAACAAAGGTTCTTTTATCTTCAAAGAGCATTAGACAAAAAAAGAACTTAAGGATTGTCCAATTAAGTTAAATCAAATATTTTAACAAAACTGCTCAAGAGAAAAAAAATCAGAAAGCCAAATAAAAGAAATTTATTGAATTCTAGACTCAGCAATAAACAATGTACAAAAACTGTGACTAAAGTTACTCTTCTCCATACCTTCACCAAACTAACTCCTCACCTACACTCAACAACTAACTGCAGTGACTCTTGTCACTTAGGCACATGCAATAAATATCATGTGGGGAAACCACATTTGCTTACAGCAATCAGGCACAAAGTGATTTAAATGTGCATGTTCTTGCTCTGCACATTTAACAGCTATCAATCGGAATGAAATTGCACAATCAGCAATGCTATGGATATGGAGAATTGATTCAAAGTAATGTCTGAAAATAATGCAAATAAATGAAGAATTGGTTAAGGGAAAGTGAATGGATGAACCATCACAATCCCCTCAAATAGCTGTATGGGTTGGGTTGTTTTACCTCCGAGCGGCACTTTTTTTGCACACAATGGCCTAAATGGCCAGGTCACAAGGACTCCAAAGGCTCAGAGAAGGTTGGGGGAGGGGACCCACGGAACAGCTGTTGGGAAACAGCTGCATAAGTAAAAAAATAGTATAAAAATTTATTTAAAAAGCAAATTAACAGACCAAAATAATTATAACATATGAATAAAAGAATTTATTTCATGGTAATAGGAAAAGTTTTTGCTTGAAGCAAGAAAATTACTCTTTATGCCTGGCCATTGTATATTTTTTTTGCATCTGAGCATTTTTTTTTTTATTTTCCCAAACTGAAGTTACATTGAGAGTTCTCAGAACTTGTGCCAATTGACTTTTTCTTTGATCTTATGAAATTCCCTCAAAAATAGCCTGTATAATAAGTTAGTAGTACATGTCAATACTATAATAAAAAGTGAATAATATAGTGACGGACAAAACTTTTAGCAGTACGGTACCAGAAAAAAGAGTATTTAACTATATAATTATCCTGTTTTAGATAAATCTCTATATGTTATTATATGGAATTGAATGCTCTTTAGATTTGCCATATTATGCTTATTAGTTATTTTGTGTTCATTTGTTATTAATAAATCCAATTACTTTTTTTTTGCTATATTGTTTTAAATAAGCACTATTAGAATTAATATGCTTGTTTTTTTGTCAAGTATTTTATTTCCTAAAAATTTATGATTTAAATGCTCATTATTTTGGTATGTGACAATGATCTCTTTGTCTATTAGTTATTTTAAGATAATATTTTAAAGTTCTCTTTTTCTTCTGGAAGTACTTAGAATTAACTCAGCTACTAGTGAATTACGCTCTATAAAAGCCGTCCCATGTCCGAGTGGTTAGCGTGCTTGGCTACTGGCCTAAGGGACCTGGAGAATAAGGGACTTTGGAAGGATAAAGGATGATAAATAATCTATAGAAAAAAAGTTCAATGAAAATTTAAAGTCATACTGACTGAGCAAATAAACTATATTCAGTATCCGTGGGCTTGTTTATAACAGGCAGGCCAGTTCTGAAAAAAAAAAAAAAATCTCTACTATCAAAGGGCTTGTTTATAACAGACAGGCCTGTGCTGCACAAAGTGTTTAAATGTTTCAATATCAATGGTCTTCTTTACAACAGACAGGAAAGTGCTTGCTTCCAAAATCTTCCAATTTTATCTGCTTGAGAAAATGTTTTTTTGTTATTTATCATAAGTATTTCAAAAGCTATATGGAAAAGTATTCATAACAATTCAGAGCAAATTTTTTAGAAGAATTTAGAGGTTTGATAAAATGTGTTATAAAGAGAAATAATGCTGATGCTGAAAATGGGTATTTAGGAATAGTATAGCAAACAAATATCAGTAGCAAGGTATATCATAGCTCATCAAAATTCACACCAAATTGAAAAGGTGAGCAACATTAAGTATAAACTATATATTTTTTATGAGATACAGATAAATACAGGGTGTCAGAAAAAATAATGGTAGAGTTTTAAGAACCAGTGTATATAGGAAAATATACATATTAAATAAAGTAATATTTTATTGAAAGGATACCTCATAGTTTTGAACATAATTAGTGAATTTGCACATGTGCATCATTTGAAACTCTGCATATGTCCAATCAGTATTGTACTTCTTGCCGTACACACTGCAGCATATTTCTTGTTACTTCCTCAGTTGCTTCTCTTATTCTGGCTTTCAAATGATTCAGGTATCGAATCTTGTTCTTGTTTATGTAAACATAATTCTTTACAAAGTCCCACAAGAAAAAAGTCGAGGGGTGTCAGATCAGGGCTCCTTAATGGCTGTAGAAATAGATTACTGCTGCCAATTCATCTGTCAGAAAAGGTTGTACTAAAAACTGAGAATGTAACAGTAGCACATCGTGTCCTTTGGTGACCTCCTGTGAAATTGTTTGAGTGGGGAAGTGCAAGGTACAGCATTCAATGTGATGCCTTTTCTGTATTTGGGGACAGTGCTTTCCAAAACCACACCATTATTTTTTAGACCATATATATAATTCAAATTTGTATATATACACACTACTCAAAAGAATTAGGGAATAAAGAGATATCGAACATGAACAGATGTGTAATTGACGAGTTTGGATTTAAAACACTTGTCAGTCAACTGTAAGACGAATCAGAACAAAAAAGTAAGTGAAATGAAATTTAATTGCAAAAAGTGAAAGATATCAACTTGTGATATAAGGATGAACAGAAAAACAGTTGGAAAAGTGGTGAGCAAAAACAAATGAAGGGCCTTTAAGTAGGATTTGTGGTCACCTCTAACTGCCAATGCAGTAGCACATCTGTGTGGTGGCATTGATAAACTAAGGTTATCAAGGATTTCTTGGGTAATCTTTAGCCACTCCTTATAGAGGGCATGTTCCAGCTCCTGAAGGGTCATGAGAGGTGTTTTACAGGCTGCAACATACTGCCTAGTAAGTCCCAAGTATGTTCGATGATTCCATGTGTGCAATACTGTTCTCATCAAGCATGACGATAACCAGCTGGGCCCTATGAAGGCAAGCATTATTATCCATGAAGATGAACAAATCTTGAACAAATCTTCATTGGCTGCGCTAGGGAAGAAAAATGGGCAACAGAATCTCATTTTTGTACCTTACTTATTCCAATGATGTATGGGTCTGTATGAAAGGGTCTCCAAGCTAGAGTCTGTCAAATCATGATGAAATTGACTTTCATCCACTGATGACTGAATTTTCGTATTCACAATGAAATGTGGAGGAATGATCAAGTACTGTACATATACCTGGTTTTCTCCTACTGCAAGTCATGCATAAAATCATCACTAATGATAATTTGCATATTCCCTGCTACATTCCGCAGCATACATATCTCATTTAGACAGCGACCATGACATTCTGATTAACAGTGTTCCAATTTGCCTGTGAAATATCAACATCGCATTATTCCCTAATTGTTTTGGGGTAGAGAAGGCTCAGTAAGTAGAACACCAGGCTCGTAATCTGCAGTTCCCAGGTTTGAGTCCCAGCTGAGCTATCAATGAGCTTTATTTCTGCAAAATTCCCCACCCTGCCCATTGTCACTAGGGGACACTGATGGGCTTGAAAGGCTGCTGTTCATTGGATGGGATGTAGAACCGTGGCCTGTGTATGTTAAAGAGCACACTGGATGGCCTTGATGGGAGGCTACCATCTGTCTCCCAACAGCTGTCCAGTGGGTCCCCTCCCTCAACCTTTTCTCTAAGCCTTCGGGGTCCTTGTGACCTGACCATTTAGCCCAATGTGTGCAAAAAAGTGCAGCTCAGAGGTAAAACAACCTAAACTTAATTGTTTTGACTAGTGTATATTTCAAAAAATGTAAGTTTCATGTGTTGTACTAACAGTGTCTGCAATGAACAAAAACTGTTTGCAGATATACAATATAACTACAGCTATTTTTGCTCATTAGGTTTTCCTAATTAAGCTTTAATTGCCTTGCTAGTTTTTTTTACATTATATCACTCTGAAAATTTAGATTTAAATGCCATTTAATTAGATCAGGCATGTCTGACCCATGGCTCATTGCAAAAGAATTTGTGGCTCACAAAACAAATAATATACTGTTTATATTCATTAGATTTTTTTCCTTTGTTTTTTTCATTTGAAACAAATAATTTAATGAATTTCACTCATTTCTTCCAGTTTTTTAACCAAACATTTCTTGGTGCATAATTAAATTATTTTTGCTAGTTCACAGTACTCATTAAAAATGTATTTTTGTTTTTTAATCAAGTTTTTTTTTTCATTTCTTCAAAATATATTCCCCCCCCCCCCCCCCCCCCCCCCCCCCGAATTCTTTACTCATTAGATATGTATGTTTTTGTCATAAAAGATTTTTTTCCTGCAGCTCTAAGTATATTGTTTTTCATAGTGGCTCTTCATTAAGTTTTGTTTGGATGGGCCCAATTTGGATACATCACTTGACCTATTTCTGTTCATTATTGATTTGCCAAAATAAAAATTATAAAGTTGATTTTGTCTTATTGAGCACAGCAAAAAATGCTCGTTATTCTGGGTTCATTTCAATGTTTCAGGCTGATCATAGGAATAGAACAGTTAAGTTTTAAAACCAGTGTTTTAGGTTGTGTAGTTCTCTTTGTAAGATGGACTGTTTTGCATGTGGATCTATTAGCATTTTATGCTGATTGTTGTATTTAGAAAAGTTTTTGAATATTTTATGCTCTATGGAATAATAGATTGGCTTTTTCTTTTATGATATTTGTTTATATTTCAGGGTTACTCAGATAAAAACATATTCTTGGGATAATGCCCAGGTTGTATTAGTAGGAAACAAGAGTGACATGGAGGATGAGCGTGTAGTCTCTACAGAAAGAGGAAAGCAGCTGTCTGACCAGTTAGGCCTGGAGTTCTTTGAGACATCTGCTAAAGAAAATATTAATGTCAAAGCAGTATTTGAGCGCTTGGTAGACATTATATGTGACAAAATGTCAGAAAGCCTTGATTCTGATCCTAATCTAGTCAGTGCTTCCAAAGGTACACGTTTAACAGAGAACCCAGCACCTTCCAATGGAGGTTGCCAGTGTTAACATCTCATGTTGCTTTGTGTACTGTACATGCGCCTGTTGATGTGAATATTTCATGAGTGTGGTTAAGATTGTCTTTTGTTTGTGGCTTATCTTTAAGAAATGAATTAAACAACTTTCGTTTTATGGATCATATCACATGGAGAGAAAAAAAAAAACTAGTCTTGTTACAGTGCCATATCAAAATTTGCTGTTGTAATTTTACTATCTTGTTATTCTTGTTTCCCTTTGATTATTCTTGCTTGCCCAGTGGTTATCTGCACTTCACAGATATTCTACAAATTATGAATATGTGGATCAGTGTCAGTAATTTTTATCCTTAACACAAACAAGCATATATCAGTTAATAAATCAATATCAAACCAGTCAGGTTCACAGTGTTATGAAGCTTTAAACTAGTTTGCATTGGATAGGAATCATGGTGCAGATTTCTTGATGTCAGGTACTGTTCACATTGCATCATGGGATGGCAATTCTTAATTACACATCCTTTAAAATTACACACCATCCTTTAAAGAATAAAAGTACTACCCTGATAAAATGACTAGTTGGCAGTTTTGGCTTAAGCCAGATCTTAGCATTTATCACTATCATAAAAAAAATATAGATTCTGAGGCATATATTGTTCCCAAAATATATTACCAAATTAAAATAGAAAACCTACCTGACCATGACTGAAGCTGTTCCTAAGGATGCTTCAGAGGAGCCTTGTTTTTTAACCTTCAGTACTTTTGCTACAAAAAAAAAATGTGACTTTACTTTTCTATCCAGAAAATAATTTTTTGTATTGCGCTCTTGAAGCTTAATGCCTATGAAAGATCCTGATCTATATTCTTATTTATATATTTATCTACATATTTGGAGATTGAATTTTTTTAAATATGTAACATTTCCATATGATAGTGCATTGTAGCACACTTGTTATTGCACATTTGTACATAGTTGATTCAGTCAGATGTAGATTTGGTTGATATTACATCTAGTCTAACAGTCTAGTCACAGAATGATCTAGAAACCAAATGCATTTAGGTTTACAACATTGCTTTCAATGATATCAAGGGTGATGGCAAAGACTCAATTTATTGGTGATAAGAGCTTTATTGTTTTTATTTGAAGTATTTTACAATGTTTACTTATATGTTATAAATACAAATTTGTTCTTGATTTGCTTTAATTTATATCTCTTTTAATATATATGCGTATTGCTCATATGTACATTTTATTATAGTAGTATTTAAATGCATTTTTTTATTATTTTTGTGAAATATTCTTTACATTTATTATGCATCAAGTATCACCATTTTTATATGCATATAGAACGGATAGTAGCCTATAATATTAGCAAAAAGTTTTCGAGCAGTTGTAACTGGTACAAAGAAACACATGTTGAAACCAGAAATCTACTGAAACTCAGTAAGGATATACTAATAATGTTTTAATAATTAATGTTGGCTGGTCTGTTTCTGAATAATTTTTTTAGAACTTGATCTCATTTAAATCCTTAAGAAATATAGTTTCCCTAGAAATTAGCTTTAAACTATGCCATTTTGTGAATCAGAAAAAAAGTGAAGCATAATTAAGTGAAATATTGTAATGTAATAAAGAGCATATAAATTTTAATGTTTGTAGTAAAATAAATCATAAATAATAGCCATATTTAAATGGGTGGAGGTTAGACATTGATGGAAAATAATGTGTTTTTTCTATGGCATTCTGATGTCAGTAAGCACACCATTTTATACTACACAAGTTATTGTGAGAGTTTTTTTCTCTGTTTTGACAGATTTTGGCACTTTGTAATTCCACATATATTTGACGAAATGGACCCAAATTTCTTGTATGGGTCTCCTTCCCTCCCAAAGACAATGAAATATCAGAAATGACAACTTTTTCTACCCATATACATATTTTTTTCTGTTCATTTAACTTTTAGTTATTAACAATTAGTTGTCATTAACACAAATGACAAATTAAAAAAATTGTCATTAACAATTAGTGAAATGAGTATGTCTAATTCTGCCTGTATTATTAGCCAAAATAGTGTATAATTATAAATTTGGGGGAAAAACTAATTATCCTTTGCTTGTACAGAAAACTCTCCTTGAAAGCTCTCCCTCATCTGTTTTAGGTAGAAAAAAGTATTTCATTTTAAAATAAATTGTGGTGGTTGTCAGAACAAAGTTTTTTTGAGAACTCCTTGTTGCAATGTTTTCTGTCTACGATTCATCAGCTGAAAACTAAACAAATGTTAATCTTATGGTGACAGTTTAGGCTTTAAACATGATGTCCAGATTCCTTAAATTTATATTTATGAAGAGATATAATAGTGTGTAAAGCTTTAACTTAAGATATTTTGCAAGTGGAAATATTTTAATTGTCAAAGTGCGAAAAATAATATGAGTATACTGCCTATGTTCAACGGCTGACTCAAAACTACCTTTGTATGTGTGATACTATGAATTGATGAATAGAATTTGTAAAAAAGTTGTGCAAAACTAAGAATCCATAAACTTAAGAATTTATACCCACCATGAAAATATATACTATGTAGTGATGAAAGTGTTCTCACTTTTATCTTAGACATGATCGTAGCAAGATTGCTAAGAGGCTAACTGCCAGCAGAATAATATACACAGCTCCATTGGTGTGTTGTGCATCCACTGCATAGCAGTATTGTAGGAACTGTAGAATGCATTCTCTATACACCTTCAACTCTTTTAATATATAAGAATTCGATTTTGGGATTTTTTCCCTAAATTATCATCACAGGGAAATAATTGCACAGATTTAAATCAGATCACAATGATTAAGATGGCAACATTCCTTTGCATATTGTCAAAAATTTTGTTAAGAATGCTCTTGTGGTAATATAGCTGTGTAACATTTTACTGTAAATGCCAGTGTTTGGATAAAACAGGTGTTCTGAGGAATAGTACAATCGTAATGAAAAGAATTAAAATACCTTGAAACAGATGAAAGTATATGCATCCATGTTCAAAATTTTTTCAATGAATATTGCACCTAAGGTTCATAGTGTACACTGATGATGCAAAGGTTTTTAAAAGGAGAATACAGCAAAAAATGTGTATAATTATTCTCAGTATTGATTCATTAAATTTATATAATATAGATTCATTATATTTAAGTGATAGAGACTGCAAATTTTACAGATATTTTGTTGGATAACAGCCATGTTGGAATTTACATATCTCTATTCTGCAAACCTTCATCTATTACAACATGGCTTGTAACAATACCAGCAGGTTTTACAACCTTGGTTTGCAGACAGCTAAAGCAGGTCAGCAGAAAGATAGCCACAAGCTCAATTCTTTATCTTGGATCTGAACCATGATCTATTTGTTACACAGCCAATTACGTTAACCTTTGAACTATTGAGATGACTTGCAGAGTGATGTTTATAGATGCTAGATCCAAAAATCACTTATATGAAGCCTTTCAAAAAATATATTTTTGTAATAGTTCAATTACTTGGTGGCAGGAGGAGGAGGGGCACCCTGCCACCCATTTAATGTGTTTTAGTAACCCCTGGAAAAATTTTAAAAAATTATGATATTCATTGAGGTAATAATACAAGTGTACCAAAAATGAATGTTTGTTCCATGACAAATTGTAATATACAGTAATACCCCGAAGTTACGCGATAGGTGGGTCCGACGAAAATTGCATAAGTCGAATTCGCGTAAGTCGGGTACAACTTTGCATATAAATTTTGTTTAATTGGGACCAAGGACTAACAAAAACACTAGAAAAAAAATATTTAATAAAATTGCAGTTCTTTATACATATTAATGCAAAATATTAAAAAAAAATGAGTTACGTAAAAAAGTTATTTCGATGTCGATGGCTTCATGAAATCTAACAAATTCGTCTGACGACACAATGCCTTCTTTTTTTCACAAAGAAATGCAGAATTTCTTCGTAGCAAGCCAATAATTTTTTTATTCCTTGCTTTGTAGCTATAACGCGTTCTTTGTTGGAGTCTATATTTTCTAAAATTTTTAAGCCCTTTTCAATTGAGCTGAGACCTGTCAAACTTGCAATTGTCATGTGCTTTTCTGATGGAACTAGGTCTGAAGTGTCGGATACTTCAGTGACATTTTGCTCACGCATCTCTATGAGCTCATCGATTGTCAGCTCCTGACTATGTGAATCTAACAGCTCGTTGACATCATCACCATTGACTTCCAAATCTAATTGCCTGGCAAGATTAACAACTTCTATCACATGAGCGACGTGATCAGTTTCCGGCGTTTCCGTCTCATTTTTGAAAAAAAAAGACAAAGTTTCTTCCAGACCATTCAATGTTTTTTTTTTGAAATTTCATCCCAAGATTTTCCAATGATTCTTATGGCATCTAAAACATTGAATTGTTTCCAAAAGTCTTTAACAGATATCTCACTGTTTTGCCTCATAGCTTCATTCAGATGTGCAAACGAATGTCTCGTGTAGTAAGCCTTGAATGTTTTGATGACTCCCTGGTCCATCGGTTGAAGCAAGCTGGTTGTGTTTGGAGGCAAAAACACAACTTTCACACATGGGTCGAAATCAATTAGGGTGGCAGGAGGGTGACCGGGTGCATTGTCAATAAGAAGCATCACTTTAAAGGAATCTGTTTAGACTTGCAATAACGTTAGACTTCGGGTATGAAGTGGTGACCAAACCAGTCCTCAAAAACGGAAGCTGTCACCCAAGCTTTATGATTTGACTTCCAAATAACTGGTAAGCTAATTTTAGATTTTTTTTAAGGCTCTTGTGTTTTCGGAGCGATAAATTAAGAGGTTTTAACTTGCAGTCACCAGCTGCATTCCCGCCAACCATCACTGTCAATCGGTCTTTAGAAACCTTAAAGCCTGGAAAGTTTTTTTCTTCACGTGCGATTAAAGTTCTTTTAGGCATCTTCTTCCAGAACAGGCCAGTCTTATCCATGTTAAATACGGTTTCACTGCTATAGTCACCTTCTCTCATAGCCTTGAGTGTCTCAGGAAAAGAAGACTCAGCTTCTTTATCGGCACTTGCCGCCTCTCCACTCTCCGCCATGCTGTGCCAATTACAGCTAGTTTTAAATCGGTTGAACCAACCATTACTAGCTACAAAGTTTTCATCTTCGCCCACCTCCCCAGCGTCTTTCAACCTCTCAAAAATCAGCTTAGCTTGATAGCACACAGATCGACTGGACAATTCTTCACTTGATTATCATACCATAATTTCAGCATTGTTTCCATCTCAGCAATAATACCATGATGTTTACGAATTATGCTCGAGTTCAAGGATTGAGCATTTTTCACCGCATCGAGAAAGAATTCTCGATGCGGTGAAAAATGCTCAATCCTTATGATTGTTCTTACTGTGGATTCCGGTAGCTCAAACTTCTTTGCCAATTCACAAATTTTCATTCTGCTATCAAAATCCTTGATAATGTTAAGTTTACATTCCAAAGATATCGTTTTCCTTTTCTTATTAGGTGCAGGAGAATCAGATTTACTTCGTATGGACGACATAGTTTTTTAAGGATTTAGAAAACGTAAAACAAAACAACCTTAACTTTCGTCGATCGTAATCGTGCATATAGAGTTCGTGCGAAACGCGTCCAAAGCGTATCACAGCAAGAGAAACACTGAAGATAGTGGGCGGCAGTGTTGCCAAACGAAAAATTCAAGAACCGCGTAACTCCGAGTTCGCGTAAGTTGGGGTATTACTGTACTTCTCAACATGTAAAAAAATATTGAGATTTGCAACGTAAAAAAATATTTCTTTGCATGTATTAACAATAGTATGTTTCCCTTTTATTCATTTTGTTTTTGGACATCCTTAGTTGTATTATGGCATGATTTCTATTTTTGTAACTTCAGTCATTAATGAATGGTTCAATCTAAATATTTGCATTGAGCCCCACCCTCCTGAAATATTGCTGATGCCCATGTTTAATGAATGAAAAACATCCATTAGCATGTTGATATAATGCTAATGGATTACCAAATAGCCAATTAATATGTCTTTTGTAAAATGACACTTTTAGTATTTTATTAAGTATTTACATGCTGTTCTGTTTTTACAAACATTTTATCCACTTTAGGGCAGAAAACAGAATAAGGTACTTTTTTGACCATGCAGATATGCGTTTTTTTTATTGTTAGTACTGCAAATAGAAATTTACACTATAGATCCTCTAGACTAGCTTTAGACCTGATTGTGGTATTTAAGATTTTATATATAGATATCCAGTTTTATGTGAAATTATGTTTGGACATGTAAAAAGCTACCAATAGGAGGAAAGGATGAAAAGTGGTACAACTCTAAATTTCCCAGATGCTTAACATGATAAAATCCTTCTAGTCCATCAAAGAAACTTCTATTTCTTGTTAACCTTGGTACCAATAAATATAATGATTTTTCGGTTCCATTTAGAAAATCAAGTTAAAATTTACAAATTGAGAGAGTAGACACTGTAATGATTGTTATTCTCTGTATGAAAAAGCAGTAGTATAGTAACAGGAAAGTCTTAAGATTAATCATCCCTGAAGGAAAATGAATTGGATGAATTTAGTCAATGATCAGTGCCACAGCAAGGTATTGGCATTGGGGCAGTTGCCAGTGGCATCATGCGCTTTGGAGCTTGTGGGTGAACACCACCTCCCCCCCCCCCAAATATTAAACCTTTGCTCTTTTAACTGAAGTAAGAAAAATCCATTATTAGATTATAACGGTAAACCATATTTGTTTCAATATCTGTGTCTTAACAGGGCTATATGTAAGCAAAGGGATACAGTGAAAGCTTGTGTTAGTTTGACAGACGTACAGTAGAAGTCTGATGTGGACCATTCATTGGTTAGTCATATTCCGTTTGCTGTCGAGGTAGCTTTTAGGGGCTAATGTTCATTAGTCTATTCGGCTGTTCATGGCTACTTGAGAACTACCTTTATGGTAGCTTACTTGCGTTCATGATATAGTTAAAAATTCAGTGCTGTTATCTTGTGCTAAATTATTATTCACAATATATATTTTAATAACAAAGCTTTTTTTTTTCTTTTGGAAAAGCCTAATTCTATATGTGATGAAGAAAAACACGACGCTCAAACTTTAGACCAGGCCATCCAGATATTTTTATACACCAAGATCTCGTTTTGCATCAGGGATAGGTTTTTCAAAACCAGGAAGAAAATCGATATATCATTTCTCATAAGGTAACTAAAATACTTGGATTAGGTTCTGACACTACAATGTTCCTTATTTAAACCATAAATCCAAATTCTACATCACACAATAAAATGTTTAGGCAGAAATAATTATCAATAGTGGAAGAAAAGAATAGAGAACGGAAATGATAGTAAATATAAAACATAAAAATAATAATGTCTGCATGTTATAATTTCAAAAGTTAATGTTGATGTAGAGCAGTGGCATACACAGAAATTTCCGGAGGTTGGGGGGGGGGGGGGCACTGCTAGAGAATTTAGGTGGCTATTTCTGACAAAAGCGACAATGATTCAGCTACCAACTCGGTAGCCTGGTGTGATCGATAAGGAAAGAAGCTGTCCCAGGTCTGCTGAACCTTTTTCCTCTTCATAAAATAGCAGTTTCACATGACAATATTAAGTAATTCTAGTCACATCAATAAAATATAATTTGTGTGTTACGTAAAATCTAGATTTCTGTTTTGCCACGCTGTGGCGTGGTGGCTTAGCAGATGAGTTGCTGCCTAGAATGCGACCCAACTATGAAGTTTAAGTGACAAAATAGAAAATGGATCATTTGCCAGCAACGCTACTGAAATGTTATGTCTCGAATATACAAAGTCTGTGTACTTCAGAAGTATAAAACAGAAATGATTTTTATGTGGATTAATATCAAAGATAACATGGACTAACTATTTTAACTTTGTTTTTGACTAGTCAGTAGACTATTCTGGATTTAAACTCTTAAACGATTGTACCTTCATCTTCCCATCACGTAGTCACATAGAGAGGGATATTATATTATAAACTAAAATTAAAATTGTTAGTTGCCTAAAGGCAAAACAAACAAATATAGTATTTATTACCCAAGGATTACTTATTACAAAAGTATCTTTACACTTCAATCAGCAGCTCGATGGATGAACATTCTTCAGATCTTCGATGGTGATTGAAGAAATTGCTTTGCCTTTCCTTCTGCTTCGGATTTTTCTTTCTTGGATCGTTGATTAATTTTTGAGCTATATCAAGTAATTTTCAAAGGGTAGAATATTTTTTGTATAACTTTCTTGTTCGAAGTTATATCAAATCTGAATCATCCAGGCTGAACGTGAAAATCAAGTGAAATGCATATTTTAATTTTTATTCTCATTTTCAAACAATGGCGATTCTTTATACTTTGTTGTTCATTTTTACATCCAGAGACATTCCGATTTTTCCATCCACCTGCTTTTGACAGTATTTCATGGCATTTTGGCCATTTTTTTACCAATTGGAGAGGCAAATCGCTTTTCTCTTATAGGCACCATTGATTACTAGTAATGCCCTGAATTTAGTACAACAGATGGTATTTTTTCGCGGTTTCCCGACTTAGGCTCGTAGCCAAACTTTTCGCCACAGTAGGTCAAATTCAGTCAAACATCGGTCAAATTCTGATTGGCGTATAACACAGATTGTCGTTCATATTGTGAGATAAACGTTTGATAAGTGATCAAGGAAAATTGAACTGCAGCCTATAAAGACGTTACTATTAGAAGGCTAATAATTCCCAAATGAAGACATTGCATTAGCAACAATTCCTTTGATTAATTTTTTAGCTATATCAAGGAATTTTCAAAATAAGGGTAGAATATTTTTTGTATACCATTCTTGTTCGAAGTTATATCATCATATTAAAGTAGGTTACGAAATAATAAGCTATTTATCGTACTTTTTTTTACCTCATTTAAACTCGGAACTTGTGAAGCTTTATTTTGCCTCCTTCACCTCACTCAGTTATACCTCTGCTAAATTCTGCTTCCAAGATAATACGGCAGTAGCTGATACACACAAAGAATGATATGCTAGATACAGATAGTAAGTTCCAAATATTATGAGTGCTCAAAATGGGGGTAGAGAAGCACGTGTAACGTGGTTGCATCCAGGCTGCAGAACTGAAAAATCAAGTGAAATGCATATTTTGATTTTTATTCTCATTTTCAAACAATGGGCGATTCTTTACACTTTGCTGTTCATTTTTACATCCGGAGACATTCCGAACTGTTTTTACGTTTTAAAATAATGAGAATTTTGGGTTGGTTAGATCAGCAGTAATGAAATATTAGCATTTTCCGAATCTTCCATTACATTCCACCATGAGAGGGCCTTCAGGTAGAAAAACGCTGTTTTAAAGTGAACATTCTATATTCACCAAAGGCAATTGGTATTTATTGTTATTCTCTTGTACAAGAAAAAAAAAAGTGAAGAATTGCAAAAGAGGAGGATGAGGGTTATTAGTTATTTTCACTGCTCTAAAGGTTCTGAGTAATGCTTTGGAAATACGCTGGCCTCTGAGAAAAGTTTCGTCACTCGACACCACTGGTAAACCGCAATATTAAAAAAAAAAAATCTTTAGTTATCACAAATATTTTTCCGCCATTGTAAGGTTATCAAAAGTCTACTTTGGGGCACTTTGAGGAAAAGTAACAACTATTGATTGGCAGAAAGACGAGCATTGTAGCCTCAGAAGAATTGGGTGCAGTGCCAACTGCTCACTTCATCTATCAGAGCCAAAACTTTGCCAAACGGGATAATGACACAATTGAGCTCACTGCATCGTTAGCAACATGCCAAATAATCATTCTGGTTTTTTACTTGAGACGCTATTTTTTTTAAAACATTTCTCTTGTGAAAAGAAATGGGAGTTAAAAAATAAAGGCTATATAGAGAACTAAATTTCATAGTCTGTCCAATGGCTGTTTGAGGATTATGCAAGTGTGTGTGTATATTTTATCAATTTAGTACTAAGTAAAACAAAAGGTTCTGGATAGCAATGTACGATAAATTTAAATGGTTGACTGCTAGTGCTAAAACTATAAAATGTGCTAGTTTATTGAGAGTGGTTTCGGAAACTTTCAAAAAAAAATGTTGGTAGTTGTAAGAAGCAGCATGCTCCAGTTTCAGTCTTGTGCTATGCCATTTTGCTTAAGTAGTCTGAATTTTATGTTGATCTATATTAATTTCACTAGACAATATAATTTAGTTATTCGAGTAGCATTTCACAAGCGTATTAATGAAGAGAATTCTAGAAATGCTAAAAGTTAATATTCTAGAATGGATTTCGTGTAAAGATGAATGTGAACACACTCATCAAGTGCAAAGCAGGTTAAGAGTATTGAAAAATTGTAAAAAGAAATGATGCAACATATTGAAGTAAAATTTAGTTTGGAAGGTAATTTATATATTATAAATCGGCTATAATATTTTGATCATATACAACAAAATTTCAAAAGACAAAGTAAATTATAGTAGTATTTTCCTACCAAAATGCTTTTATTTTTAATTATTAATGGTTTTTTTCATGATACAGTGAAATTTCTAGTCATATATATTTTGTACCAAATAAGTATTTGTTGTCGGCTATTGTTTTAAGCCTTAACAGTTATCTAAGAACTTGTATTCTGTTGTCTAAGCTTTTCTGTGTGCAGACACCATTTATCCTTCCTTTCATTGATGGATCAGCTGAATGTGGGCAGTGTGTTTAGCAGACAGTGCTTTCGAGTCGTGCTCTGCGGCAACTGCCTGCATCACAGTGGCTTCGTACTGTAAAATAAACGTTGTTCTGAGGAAATAGAAAGATGAATTCACTGATCTTAACATGATACATTCATATTTCGAAAGTTTGATTAGGGTGCGCATAAAATAATTAAATAAATCGGCTTTACCTGATTAATATTAAGTAAATGCCTTTTACTATTTGACAAGCTGAGAGTTCTTGTGAATGAAACACCAAATGTTAAACTCGTGCCATCCACAGTTTTTAGACTTTTCATCACCTGATTGAAAACCATTGATTTAACAATATACAGGTAATCTCCCGACATTTGCAATAAGTTGGGTCTCCAAATGTCCCGTATCCAGGGCTGGATTTACATCTCATGCGCCCCTAGGAACAAGACTTTATAAGTAATGCAGCTTTATTACCAGATACTGTGAAAGTTGATGCAATAAATTAATATTCTACTTCGTATATAATTTACAATATTCAGTATAGAGTGTCATTTAAAAATCGGATCTTCCTCACTTTTTTGTTGCCTCTGGGAATACACACATTATTCTAAATTATTGGGAATTCCCATATTGTGTGAATGGAAAACTATGTTCAACGCTTTCCAACTTTGAAATAAGCCTTTGGTAACAAAATGTCATGATGAAATAAATCAAAAATCTTAAAAACAAATCCCCAAACTCATTCTTCAGCAATATTTGTGTAGTATTTGGACTTCTGGAAGCTGTAACATTTAACTGCTCTATTGCTAGTCCTTAAAATTCAAATTTTATAACACACCATGTATTAAAACTAACGTAATTTTATAAATGTGTAGTTTTATTTCTATGGATTTTTGAAACAACGTTTAGGACGAACGTAACAGCACCGTCCTTTGTCAAATATTTAAGCTTCAATAACTGATTATTGTTTAAAAAACATGATAAATTTGATCGAGATACGTAATTAAAAAAAACTTGCTTTTAAAGTTTAAATAAATATCCTCTCAAGCAGCTGCTTGTATCAGAGGTCTGAGAGGATGGCGGGACCTCAACAGAAAAAAAACGCAAACGTGCATGCCTTCCCGGGGCTCGAACCCAGGTCCCTTAGATCAGTAGCCAAGCGCTGTAACCACTCGGTCACCTGATGGAGAGTTAAATGTGATTTCCATTTACGTAACACAGAAGTGTTCCAATGTATCTGGCAATATGCTGTGTATCCTCATAATTCATATCCTTTAAAAGTTCACTTTCAATTTTCAGGAGAGGACGTTTTTTCAACCACGGAAATTTGCAACTGCTTTGAGAAAAATTGAGGTGACAATAACAATATGCGTCATAACCTTTTTACTTGTACGATGTAATTAAGCGAAAATTTTGACAAGAAATGTATTTTAGTAGAACGAAAACCCTCAGACCGAAAATGAACTTATTGCAATGTCATTAAAACAAGTCGACTTCCTATAATCTAAAATAAGCGCATGTAACGTCAGTATGTAGTATAGATCTCCTGTGACTGCTAAATCGGCTTGGCAGCGTCGATCCATGCTCAATAGGGTCTGTGGATATTAACAAAATCCCATTCTTCCACAAGAGCTAAATTTACCTCGCGCAGTGATCGAGCCTTTCCCTGATACTGGAGGGATGGTATCGTATTTATCATTCCAGGTTTAAAAAAATGTCTCGTTAGAAAACAGAAGGTTAGCATGCTGCATATGTGTGTCGAATGTGGATGGGCAAAGAAACCGCAAGTTGTCTAGTCTACCCTTAGATTATATATGAATGGGCTGTCTAGGTTACGAACACCAGGTCATATACTGGAGCCTAAATTCGGTCTGACTAGTACCGTGTTAAAAAATGTAATTAAAAGTCCAAGAAATGTTCTAAGGTTAAAAAATTACCAGTGAAGCATTGAAAGACACCGAGATAACCAAAACTACCTCGATGTATTGCTTATTAAAAAATAACTCGTTTCACTTGAAACTTTATATTAACGAACTATATACACATGTTTATGAATAAATATAGAAACGTTATGAATGGAATTATTTCAACAAATTTAACTAAAATGAAAACGCTATTTCACTCTGCAATGAGCTGTAGATCGGTATCGTTACTATTTCTGCAAATCAAGTAATTTTCGAAATCTTGTCTACGCATTACATATACTGCCACACTTTACAATCCGTGTGGTTTCAATTTATCAAAGTTTCACCTGATTACTAAATATTTCTTCTACTTCCAGGATATGACGTAAATAATTTCGTCTCCATATATTCGTCGTATCGTTCAGTGAAAACAGCGCTTTTGCGAGTGGAAAAATCCATATAATGTTAAACTGAGATACGAGTTGGCGTCACTTACCTGGAATACGGAATATCCGACTTAAACTAAATATGGAACATTTAGAGATCCGATACTTTAAGAAATTCCCCTTGCAATTCCCTTTATTGACGTTTCCTCAACATTCGATTAAAACTATTAATAATGAATATCCTTGGCTGTGCACACAACTATCCATCTTCCCTTCGAGAATTGGTGCTAATGAAGTTGGAATGCATCATCTAGCAAGCAAATAGAGTAGATTAAATCTACTTTTCGTGAACATAACAGTACTTTGTTGAAACCAGGCCGGGATCTGTTTAAAAAAACAATAGGAGGGGGGGGGGGGGCAAGAAACGCAATTTAGTCGGGAAATTGTAAAGGGACCAAGAGACTGGATTTCTAATGCAATATAACATTTCTCCTCTGTTTTACAGGTCTTGAAAAATGCAAGAAATTAATATTTTACATCTGTTACCGTTACTAGCATTCTGTAAAAGATGCCATTCCACCTCCCTTAGATCTGGCCCCGGTTGAAACCAATACATCAGAGGAATCTTTTACACAGACAAGTACACTTATAAGTAGCGATGGGGCCTTTAGCCAATAGGTAAACAGTTGTTTGTTCACATCAGTTCTGAAGTTGGGTGAAACGGTATCTTTATGGCAATTTTGGTTTGTTTACAACTGAAAGAGGGTTGGGTTGTTTTACTTTCGAGCGGAACCTTTTTGCACTCTGATGGGGCTAAATGGCCAGGTCACGAGGGGTCGGAGAAGAGAAGCCATTGGACAAATGTAAATCTCCAGTTAAGGCCCTTTAGTGTGTTTAACATACACGGAGACCCGTCTTACCGCCCCATCTGACAGACGGCAACCTTTCGAAGCCAGTTGGTGTCTCCCTAATGACCGAGGCAGAGCTGGGAGTTTTATGGAGATAGATCAACGCTGGTCCTGGTGAGACCCGAGCCTGGGAACTGCAGATTATCAGTCTGGCACGCTATGACAGCCACCCCTGCCTCACTGAAATTAAAGATGAATGGGAACATTTTAAATAGGCTATTTGCGAAACTAACAATACTATTCGAGATAAATAGGAGCAGATAAAAATTTCTCAAAGGGATTGCAAAGATATATCGCATCAGCATACTACTAAGTCTTAACACAGTTTAATAAACGTGTAAAGGATCGGTAAATGGCTGATAGGGATTTTTAACTTGGTAGCCTGTGGTTAGCACGCTTGACTACTGATCTAAGGGATCTGGGTTCGAGCCCCGGGTAAGGCATGGATGTTCGTGTCGTTTTCCTGCTGAGGTCCTGCCATCCTCTCAGACCTACTATGGCATATAAACTGACAGGCTCCTGTCAGACCTCTGTGGCAAGCAGCTGCTTGAGGGGGTAATTATTATTATTAGCCTGGAGGATGAAGCACTAGAGACATCTAGGTAGCATAATTGAATTACAGCAAACAGTTGTACCAGATAGGCAAAGCAAAACGTTTTTCAACACAACATAAAAACTCGTATAATCAAATGATGCAGAGAATATTAATACAAGGCAGTGTCATTGCTTATTAGGAGCTACCTCAATGGTTAAGGCCACGACAAGGGAATTTTAGTATATTACAGCTGGAAGCTTTGGGCTGTAGTTAAAGAATATTAAATGTATTACTTTTTACAACAGTAGCACAAATTTAAAAAAATACCTATCTTCCTATATGAGCCCTAAAAAACCAGAAAATAAAGTATATCGATGGCGGAATCAGTTACTGTGTTCGTATTCAGTTTAATGGAAGAGCGCCGGCATTCTTGTGTAGGTAAATCGACACCCTATCATCCTTAGAAGTGAATACGAATTCAGTGACTTTTGGAGGGGCAGTATATAATAACTATAGAGAAAAAATTGTAATTTTTATACTTTTTAGGGCATGTAGAAAGATAGGCGTAGGAACAAAAAAATATAAATGAAAATTTTGAAAGATAGGATTTACGAGTTTACGACATTAATTATATTAGCTTTCATTTTATACGTAACTGTAGACCGCGTTCGAAAAATGTAATAGAACAACTTTCACATCTCCCGGGGGGGGGGGATCAATTTTTTTATATAGCCTGTAATATTTCCGACGTCAGAAGCTTTTACTTAAAACACAGCTTGTGTTCCGCAGACAGCGGAATCCTTGGGGGGGGGGGGGTTATCTTATGACACCCCTCGTCAAAACCTTTCATTTGATGCATAGCTTATTACTTTCAGCACGCGTTCCAAAAATATGAGAACGATCGTTTTCATATTTCTCGTTCTTTAGGAGGAAGAAAGCAAGGGGAGTGTATTTTTATTACCCGTAACACGGCACAAGCTTTCATTTGATATACAACTTGTTTTACTTTCGGTAATCGCGTTCTGAAGATATATGGAAATAATTTCATGTTATCCTTTTTTTTTAGGGGGAGCAAGCAAAGGGGGTCATTGTTTTATAACCAGTGACACCCCACCTCAGAAGCTTTCATTTGACGCATAGTTACTTTCCGCACTAGCGTTTCGAAGATATTGTACTATTTGTTGCAGATGTTACGCAACCACGGCAATCCCGGTTCCGTCTGACACTACCAAGTTAATGGAAAGCCGTGACTAACTAGAGTCGGGGGCAAGAATGCGCCATATAGACGCACCTCATCCCCGACCTCACATGGCAGTAGTCCTATAAAAGGAAAGCTAACCACCGGAAGAAACCTGAAATTTAATCTATTCCCCGGTTAGCCGTAAACAAGGATATGTAGATCCAAGTTCGCTAGGCACACGGGGTGGAGACTCTTAGTGGGGCCCAGACTTTGAAAGGGCTTGTGCGTACTAGGTGGGCTCAAACCGTTAGGCCGTGCCCTTGAACTGCTCCACAGAGCTCCTGATAGTGAGGTCTAGTCACCGTCCAACCAATCGGAGATGTCTTTGACCTCGGTTAGTCTTGGTTCTGTCCAACCGGGGACCAAATCCAGCCGGCAAAGCCTTCGACTGGGTGCTGAGCCCGAAGCCTAACTGGATACAGGGCTATTGAAGGTGAAGAATCAGGCATCGCTAGATGGGATGAGCCAGAGGTGTTCTACTCCCATTGTAATGAAGATATATAGGGTGTCCCTGAATTCATGGCCCAAACGTGAGGAGATGGTAGTACACACCAAACCTGCCAATATTCGTCATAGAATATGCAGCCGCAAATGTAGTGAGGAGTCGGAAACGAAGGACAGACACAGGTTTCCAGAGTGACATTTATTGGAGATCATTACAACAAATGCTCAAACATCTGCCCACCAACGTTGATACAGGTGGCACAACGGTGGAGTAGTGATCGACGTACCCGCTCGTAAATACCGGGCTTGTCGCGCACATTGGCGGCTGCGACGGACAGTCAGGCTACCAGATCCTTCACGGACTGCATGAGCATCTCGTACACGACACTCTTCAAATGTCCCCACAGAAAGTAATCGATACAAGAAAGATCGGGATATCTGGGAGGGGGGTCACGGGATGGGACCACCACGCCCAATCCATCAGTTCTCAAATGTGGTATGAAGATGCTGACGCATGTCCATGCTGAAATGGGATATCGTGCTGGAATCACATATGGGCGCGGATTGCGGCTGGAACATCCTGAAGCAATTTCGGCAAAACCTGTTGCAGAAAAATACGGTTCATTCGCCCATCGAGGTGGTCTGGCAGTAGGTAGGGTCCAATTAAGTAGTCATGCACGATCCCCACCCAGACATCGACACGAACCGTTGCTGGTTCGAATTTGGACGTGTACCATGTCATAAAGATGTAAGGTCCATAATGCGCATTTCTAATGTCCATAATGCCCACAAATGCGCATTATGGACATTCACTACGCCTTCACGTGAGAATATTGATTCATCCGTAAAGAGCACGTGCAGGGAAATTAGGATGTGCGGCACTTTGCTGCAGGAACCACTGGACGAAATCCATGCGCAGGGGATAATCAACAGCTGTCAATGCCTGCACTCGCTGCAAGTGATAGGGGTGTAGCCCTTCTTCATGCAGCACTCGCCAGACACTGTTCCGATGCACACCCAGGCTCCGGGCGGTGGATCGCGTACTTGTACCTGGGTTATCTGTCACAATATGGAAAATGTTCTCGCTCATAGCTGGCGTTCTGACCGTCCATGCTTGTCCGCCATCGTGTCGACTGACGTGGAAGGTGCCTGCTTCAGATAGCTGGCGGTGCAGTCGCGCAAACATTTTATGATCGGGCACACGGCGCATAGGATATCGCTCACGGTAGAGTCTTTGCGCCTCTCTACCATTGCCCTCGACTACGCCGTACATCAGGTGCATATCGGCTTTCTCTGCGTTCGTCAACTGCTCCATCTCGTGTCCGGTCGACGCTGAGAATGCTGGGATTTGGCCGATCAGCAGCTTTTAAGCCGTGCCGCCTCGTCTGCGTCCCCTACCGGCACCGGGCTGCGTTTGTGGCACCAAATATACTGAAATTATCTTCCAAGGTTATAAACCCCATCACCTGCATCTTTCTGTGGCAGTCTTGAAAAAATTGGAGACACACATACTTCAACCTTCCCCCATTGGTAGTTTCTGAGTACGCCACTAACTTCTAAAGTTCGTCAAAGTTGTATTTGGTCTGCTTTTGATTACATTCTGATAACTGATTACATTATACGGAATATGAATACTACCATATCTATATGCCAGCCACAAAACTGAGGTTCCAAACTTCCATGGTCTAAACCAGTGCTGTCCAACTTCTCTAAGACAGCGGGCCATTTTTTCTTTTGCCAATATTTTGCGGGCCAAAAACAAAGAATATGATAGGTAATTGAAAAGTCAGTCCATGCCACCTCAAAAAATTATTTTATTTATACGAAAAATAAGTGATAATAAACCTCAAAAAACCCAAAAAAGTATTTTATTTATTCGAAAAATATTAAGTAATAATAAACCTCAAAAAATTATTTTATTTATACGAAAAGTAATGAGTAATAATAAACATCAAAAAATTATTTTATTTATGCGAAAAATAATAAGCAATAATAAACCAATATAAATTTTCTAACCCTTATCAAATATTTAATAAATTTAATGGGAGCGTTGTGGCCGTAGTTGTTGGGTAATAATTTCTTTTACGTCCATATCGATATTTGTTGTTGTGAGCCGAAGTATATGTTCAAGTTTAGAGTCTTCCAAGCAGTTTCTGTATCTTGATTTTATATATTTCATATCAGAAAATGCGCGCTCTCAGATATATATACTTCCGAACACAGAAATCATTTGGAGTCCAAAATCTTTCATTTTCCAATATTTTTCTTTAGGCAATAGATGCAATAATTGGTCGGCTGAAGGTCACATAATTCCATTTGATATTTAGGATCTACGGTGCTAATATCAATATTTAATGGATTACTGAATAAATTTAAACTTTACTTAAGGTCATCAAATTGAGAAAATCTTCTATTAAAATCTTCAATTAGAATATCTAATTTAGGAACATATTTTTCAAAATTAACTGTTTTACTAAGTTGTTTCATTTCTTCGTAGAACTCTTTACAAGTTTCAAAATGAATTAAATTGTTTTCCTGCAAATTTGACTTCAACAATTGTAGTTTGTTTCTAAACCCAGTAACATGATTATAAAGACAGCACACTTTTGATCTTTTCCTTGTAAGGATTTATTCAAGACATTTAAATAATCTGTAATGTCCGTTAGGAAAGGGGCGGGGGTGGCTCAGTCGGTAGCGCACCAGGCTCATAATCTGCAGTTCCCAGGTTCGAGTCCCAGCTGGGTCAGCGTTGAGATTTATCTCCGCAAAATTCCCTGCCCTGACCACGGTCAGTAGGGGACACCGATGGGCTTGGAAAGGCCGCCGTCCGTCGGATGGGACGTTAAGCCGTGGCCCGTATGCGGGAGAGCCATACCCTGTGCACGTTAAAGAACACGCTGGATGGCCTTGACGGGAGGCTACCATCTGTCTCCCAACAGCTGTTCCAGTGGGTTCTCCCTGGAACAGCTGTTGAACCCACTGAAATTCTCCCCCAACCTTCTCTGAGCCTTCAGGGTCCATGTGACCTGGCCGTTTAGCCCATGGTGTGCAAAAAAATGCCGCTCAGAGGTAAAACAACCCAACCGTTAGGAAAGCAAGTGAACATAGAAAATTTTCATCAACAAAACTTGCTATTAAATCTTCACCGGTGCCCACTTCTGTGAGAAAAAGATGAATTTCTTTTCGAAGTTTAAAAAATCTCTTGAGTCATTTTCCGGCACTTAACCAGCGAATATTACTATGTAAAAGCAGATCGCCATACTCAGCAAGCAATTCGTCCAAAAAAGCTTTAAATTTTCTGTGTGTAAGAGAATGATTTCAGCAACGAATTAAATTGGTAATTTCGACAACCTTTTCCATTACGTCGTTTTGTCTCAGTGGAATGCCACACATTGTCTCCTGGTGCACAATACAGTGCAACATTCGGCAATGCATGCGCAGTGAGAGTGATTCGTGCTGTCGTTATATGCTTCTTATTACTGCAGCTTCATAAAAACATTTGTTTGACAACGCACCGCTCATAAAAGGTTTCGGAAGTTTGCCGATCGGCATAAAAATGTTTTGTAAACTTTATAGAATAAGTAAGTTGAAGATTGCATGTCAAGTAAATTTATATAAGTTGACAAAAAATTATAAAGATGAATTACAGACATTTATTTAAAATTTCAAGTAAAAACTTAATTTTGTTCGCAGGCCACAAAAATCCTTGTGCGGGCCGCTAGTTGGACATCACTGGTCTAAATAATAGTCAAAAGATGCTCCTAATACTAAGGCCAGACAGGAGCATTCTCGTCACATCTGTACTCTCCAAAACCCGAGTACCTTGTAACCCTCGATATAGGAGGTTCCACTCAATATGATAATATGCAAAGAATTAGAGGATTTGTAGAGGGTGACAGTAACAGATATCCCACCAATCACCAGAGCAAGGGCTCATATTCCGAATCTATTGATCACTCAGGATATGGATGACCGAGGAACAGTAGAAAAGATGATGAAGAAGACAGATCATGAAATGGGGGTTGCTTAGTAACCTAAGCAAAAGAATTAGAACATTTAGAATTTGCACAGAAATTTCTGATTCATTCCCTGTGGTCCCTCATCCACTGCAGAGCGAAGCAAGGGGACATTCCATTGGATGCCAAGGTGGCACTGACGTACACCATATCCATAGAAACATGGAGAGAGGTCCAGATCTAGAAAAGAAAAAGGTATGTGTGTTGTCTCGTAATCTGCAATTCCCAGGTTCGAGTCCCACTGGGTCAGCGTTCAGATTTATCTCCGCAAAACTCTCCACCCTCTTCTCGGTCAGTAGGGAACACCAATGGCTTGGAAAGGACACCATCCTTCTGATGTGATGTAAATCCGTGGTCCCATCTGCAGGAAAGAACATGCTGAATGCCCTCCTTCACGGGAGGCTACCATTTGTCTCCTCCCACCAGTTCAGTGGGTCCACTTACACAAACCTTCTCTGAGCTCTCGGAGGTCCTTGTGACCTACCCATTTAGTGTATTGTGTGCAAAAAAGTGCCGCTCAGAGGTAGAACAGCCCACAACGCAATTCTGCCATTCACTTTTTCTCTCCGTTTTAATGGTCTTTAAAAATTCCTCGAAAAATACACCTAACATAAACCGAACAAAACATATGACCATCTGCTGAATACGATGGTTCTCAACGTGGCATCAAACCAGCTCTTACCTAGCAAGGCATTACACTACAAGATTTCTAAACGTGTCTTGTGATACCTGGTACCAACACTTTACCAGCAGATCCTTTAACTCTTGTAAGTTACGTGGTTGAGCCACCGCAGATCGGATATGCTGTTCCAACACAAACAACAGATGCTGGAGAGTTTGGAGACCAGGACAATACCTGGAAGTCTTCCTCATGTTCTGTGAACCATTCTCGAACAATCCGGGCAGTGTGGCATGGTGCATTATCTTGCTGAAAGAAGACACTACTAGAGGGGAATAAAGTTGCCATGAAAGGATGTACCTGTCTGCAATGATGTTTAGGTAGGTGCTAGACGTCGTAGTTTCCTGCACATGAATAACTGGACCCAGCATTTTCCAGCAGAACATTGCCCAAAGCATTATACTTCTTACACCGGCTTGTTTTCATCCCATGGTGCATCCTGGTGCCAACACTTCCCCAGGTGAATGACGCACACGTACGCAGTTGTCCACATGGTGCATCAGGAAATGAGATTCATCGGACCAGACGACCTTCCCATCATTCAGGGTCCGGTTTTGATGCTCGCGTGATCATTGTAGGCGCTTTCGACGGTGAACGAAGGTTAGCATGGGTTTTCGGAGCGGCCTGCGGCTACGCAGCCCCATTTCCAACAGGGTCCGATGTATTGTGTGTTGTGACACATTATTCCCATCACCAGCATTCAAATTACGGGTGAGTTGTGCCACAGTATCCCTTCTGTTGGCTAGTACCATACAGGATAGCCTTCACTCACCTCTAGCATTGATGAGCCGTGGTCAGCCCACATCTTGCCAACGGTTCGTGGTTTTTCCCTCCTCGTTCCACTTTTAAAGTTACTAACCACAGCTGACCATGAGCACCCTCAATAAGCCTTGCAGTCTCGGAAATGCTCTGACCCAGTAATCTGGCCATTATAATTTGGCATTTGTCAAACTTTGTCCGCTGCCTTTCTCATTTGAAGAACAAGAATAGCACTGATTAACAGAGCTCAGTATCAGATGTCATTTACACCGTTTCATGACCTTCACACGCGTCGTCGTTTACTTGCAGTTGCTTCGATTTGCATAAAGATGCGATGGTTATAATATTTTGGCTCTTCGATGTATACAATTAATAAATTTCGCCGCCATTCTTGCTATTAACATTCTGAGGAAGGGGAGTGCAGTGGCTCTATTGCCTCCCACTAGATCGGCTCTGATGACAGATAAATTCGCGAACCTACGCAAGAAACTTCATCGCACAGTTGGTCCTACCAGACTATTGTTGATGGAGGATTTTAGCAATATATAGCAGTTGTTTACGCTACATTCAACATCATCATCATCCTCAAACAGCCATGGGCTACGGAGGTCCAACCAGACCGCGCAATTTAGTTCTCTAAGCATATCTGTCCTGAGCTTACATCTTTTGCATCTGGCCACTGCACATCAATTCTAACAAGGTCCTGTTTGACATTGTCTGCCCTCCGCATCCTAGGTCTCGCCTTCTTTCTGAGGCCTTTAGGCACACTGTTCATACCCTATTCGCCAATCTATAATTATTCATACGGGCAACATGGCCAAACCAACGGAGTCTCTCTCTGCAAAATATGCTGCTTAAAGGAGGTTGCAAACTCCTTTGCCTAACCTCATCATTAGTTACAAAGTTGAACCACCTAATGCTCAAGATACTGCGTAAGCATCTGGAATCAAAAGCATCTAGTTTCTTGTTATCCTGTTTACAAAGCATCCAGGTTTCACTACCATAACTAATCCTAGAAAGAACCAAACTATTATACATTTTAATTTTAGTCTTTAGGTGTATACGCCTATTTCTCCACACTCTCCATAGATTCTTAAAAGTCCCGGCAGCAATCCCTATTCGTCTGTTAGTCTCATGCCGCACATCACCATTATCAGTTACATAGCTCCCAAGATAATTAAACTGTGACACCTGCTCAAGACTGCAACCATTCAGATGAACTGAATCACAGCCTGCCTGACCAATTTTCATCACTTTAGTTTTCTTTCTGTTTATAACCAAACCTACTCTACTACCAGTCTCATCAACAGCTCGAATGAAAGAGTTCATCTCATCACAACGTCATTTGCCAAAAGGGCTAAATCATTAGCATAATCTAAATCAGAAATTTTAGTATCTCCAGCCCATTTAAAGCTAAAATATTTCCCTTGAAGTCAGTGCCGTCGCCAGATTAGATCGCGCCCGGAGGCAAACAATTAAATATCGCCCCTCAAAAAGTCGGAGTTGCGCATGCGCAACTCATACGCTCGGAATGAGGATTGCAATATCCACAAAATGAAATATTTATCGTCTTGAGGATTATTACAACGATAAATATAAATTTAGCAAAACTGGTTAAGGAAAAGTGAATGGGTGGACTATCACAGGCGCAGTGAGGCAGACTGCCTCGAGGCTACACCCTGTCGACGGTACTACTTGCAGTGAATTTCGCATAATATAATCAATAACCAAGCTAAAGAGAAAAGGAGACAAAATGCACCCTTGTCGAACACCAGAAGTAATGCTAAACCAATTGCTACAAGCCTTACCAACTCTCACACACGACTCAGTGTTATTATAGAGAGCTTTCATTATGTTAACTAACTTGTCTGGTATATCATATGATCTCACAATCAACCACAAATTATGACGATCAACAGAGTCGAAAGCCTTTTTGAAATCAACAAAGCTAGCAACCAAAGGTTTCTGAAACTCTAAACATTTCTCAAGAATCTGCCTAAGTGAAAATATCTGATCCACACATCCCCTACCACTTCTGAATCCACATTGCTCATCACGCAATTGCCTGTCAACCAGATTCTTAATTCTATTAAGCACAATCATGGAAAGAACTTTACCTGGAACAGAGAGTAGGCCTATAGTTATCACAAGAACTGCGATCACTTTTTCTGAAAATAGGGATAACAATAGCTCTGGTAAAATCCTTAGGAACTATGCCTTTATCATAAAAGATATTCAAAATTTCAGTCATCCATAGGGATATCTTAGATTTGCTATAGCTTAGGGTCTAAGAAGGTCAGAGAAGTTTCAGGTTAAGAGATATACGTTGTCACTTCGGTTAAATGTGCACGCATTTCTTCTGCATTGCAAAATTTACATGTGCACATTTCATGTCATCTTTCTATACTTTTCGCTATACAACATTATTCTTTAATTTCGATCACCAGTGTGTTTGGGAAGCCTTTTTCTTGTCAACAAAATTAATATTAACTCCGAGAGATGGCGCTGAAAGGGAAATTAGCACGAGGAAATTTGTCCTTGCCCATTGGCATTCTTCGTCGTCTGCGTGCCAGAAATTATTTCGTGTGGCGATGGAACTTCCCTGAGCATTGAGCCATAGTTTAACGTTTTCCACTGGTGCTGTGCCATTCGCATCAGACCGGTTTGGTTCGATGGTTTCCGTCACTTGCTAACTTGCCAGATAGATCGACACTTGAGTGCAAAGTCTAACTTGTTTACCTGTAACACGGCGAAATCAACTTATTTGCACTTGTGCAATAATCTTTTTCTTTTCGTATACGAACGAAAACGATTTATCGTAGTATGAAATATCCAATGAATGCGTTTTGAAAGATCACGATTTGCAAGCCGAGCTGTTCTTCGTAATCGAATAATAATCGATTTGTGAAAAGTTCTAAAAAACCTTCTTTCAACGAATTGTTGTTGCTATGTGACAGAGTCACTGCAATCTCGAATTCTCTGTAGTTTCAGTTCCGAAGTACTGCTATTTCATTCCCATAACTTTGTTCGTTGCTTTGTTCTGTTGAACTTGATGCCATTTGTACGATGACACCTGTTGGATACTTCATGGACTTGCTCATTACATCGTTGTTATTACATCAACAGGTCCGCTCACCACAAATAAGGGCGATCGCATCAGAAAAAAGTCTGAGCGGCAGTTTCTGTTGATTAGCATCCGTAGAAATTCCAAGACAACATAAAAAAATTCGTGTCTCCTTTCTATTCACCAAATATCAGTTTTCGTCTCTCTCGAAGGCGCTGGTGAAATTGTTCATTTTGCTTCCCTTTCTCTGGCATCACACTCCGAATTCTCTTTTCGTTGTACAAATCAAACAACTTTAGAAACTTTTTTAGCTGATCATTTAGCTTTTCTTATTTGTTCATTTCTCTTCTAGCTGTAAAGTTAAGCAAAAAATTACAAACTCTACCTCCGTCCTGGTGGCAGAACGATTAGCGTGCTTGGCGGTGTATCAAAGGGATCTGGATGTAAGGCATGGATATTTCTTGTGTTAGCTTTTCCTCACAAAACCTCTCTATGGCTTATTATACAGGGTGGCCGAAAAATAATGGGCGAGTTTCGAGTACCAACATATAGGAAAATGAAAACATATTACTTTCTTGAATATGTATAATTGAAAGCGTACCTTAAATAGTTAGGGGCGGGGGTTGCTCAGTCGGTAGCGCGCCAGGCTCGTAATTCTGTAGTTCCCAGGTTCGAGTCCCAGCTGGGTCAGCGTTGAGATTTATCTCCGCAAAATTCCCCGCCCTGCCCACGGTCAGTAGGGGACACCGATGGGCTTGGAAAGGCCGCCGTCCGTCGGATGGGACGTTAAGCCGTGGCCCCGTGTGCGGGAGAGCCATACCCTGTGCACGTTAAAGAACACGCTGGATGGCCTTGACGGGAGGCTA
Organism: Ryuthela nishihirai; assembly: GCA_038380435.1. NCBI lineage: Eukaryota > Metazoa > Arthropoda > Arachnida > Araneae > Heptathelidae > Ryuthela > Ryuthela nishihirai. The sequence goes on along the minus strand of JAWZYU010000019.1, from coordinate 61,550,886 downwards.
CCATCTGTCTCCCAACAGCTGTTCCAGTGGGTCCCCTCCCCCAACCTTCTCTGAGCCTTCGGGGTTGTTGTGACCTGGCCATTTAGCCCATGGTGTGCAAAATAGTGCCGCTCAGAGGTAAAACAACCCAACCCTCAAATAGTTCTGAGCATAATGTGTACCATTGGCAAGAAGTGAAATGTCATGTGGTAACTCTGCCTATGTCCAGTCAATATTTCAATGCTTGCCACGTAGCAAATCTGTTGTTCTTTTTACAAAAACAGTTGCTTCTCTTAATTATCACTTTCAAATGATTCGGGTTAGAATTAATTAATTAGAAATTCAAGTTATGAGAGAACGAGCTCATCCAAGTCGTCTCTGCTCTTTTAATCTAGAGTTGAAACCCTATCTAGTATACAATAAAAACTAGTAGTGAAAAATGTAAATAGATAATTTGGAAGATAAGAGGATTGCTAACATGACTTATTAATCTATCCCTTAATTGCAGTGGGGGGAGTGGCTCAGTCGGTAGCGCGCCAGGCTCGTAATCTGTATTCCCAGGTTCGAGTCCCAGCTGGGTCAGCGTTGAGATTTATCTCCGCAAAATTCCCCGCTCTCCCCACGGTCAGAATTCCGTGTTCTCCCAACAGCTGTTCCAGTGGGTCTCCTCCCCCAACCTTCTCTGAGCCTTCGGGGTCCTTGTGGCCTGGCCATTTTGCCCATGGTGTGCAAAAAAAGTGCCGCTCAGAGGTAAAACAATCCAATCCAAACTTAATTGCAGCACCTTCTATCATCGAACTCGCGTATATTACACGATTTCGTTATTATTTCACCAGCTACTCGTTACTCGGCTCGCAATATCTTTCATTTTAATTACAATTATTGGAAATCATATTGAGTTTTGTGCACTGTCATTTATCCGTAATTTTGAGCACCTTGTCCACGGCTGAGTCATCGAGAATAGATTTTAGATTCTCAAATATTTCTTTTTTCCCTTTTGGATCAACTTAAAAGCTTTGCCAAATAGGCTTTACACTGAAATTCATTTCTCTCTCTCGTCATCATGATCTCTAACTCGCGGATGAGAATTGATTCTCCGATGATATTCTGGAAAGATGTTCACCAGAGGGGTTGAATATTTTCCCACTGGAGTGCTATTTCTCAGTAATGGATGCCAGGTCATTAATGACCTGGCATCCATTACTGAGAAATCATTAATGACCTGGCATCGTGATAATACTTGCATTAATTTCATGTTCTTTTTTTAAATATTTCCCTTCAATCAGAATTAAAAAAAATATATAGTATTTCGAATTTTTGGGGTCTCTTAAGTTTTTTAATCTTAGGGCTTCTTAAATTTGCATAGATTATTAGGGCCTAAGAAAGTCAAAGTCCGTTCCTGCTATTGCCTGTGGGCCAGAACTCATTTTGTCAAAGCCTTTCCTTAAGTTCTCTGAAGAATAAAGGATTAACTTTTGGGTGCGTGTTCTTTGGGGTAAACGCAAACCGCTTTAAATCGAATATCCATCCTAAACACGCTAAAACATCCGTCCTCAACTACGTTCAATAGTTGATTACTTTGCAGTCATTGCAAGTAAATGTCTGAGGAAAAACTGCGAGCGCTGGCGTCACATGACTCTGGTGTGTGTGGGGGGGGGGGGGCAGAACCCTGGCGATGATTCGTTTCACGCACTCCGTAGGTAGCAGAAGTAGCATGGGGCGCATTTTTCAAACTTTTTTGTTGCTGGCCCCAAATGAAAACGAATAACATTTTCATTGGAGCAGGGAGAAAACGAGGATGACGACGCAGATACAAATATGAAATAAAAGTAATATTCTGCATTTTATTCAATTTAGCATATTTGTTACTTAATATCCTGACATTTAATTTCAACGAGTTATGAAAATGACATTCCTTTGAAAGGTGGCGCCAAGAGGGCAATGTTTTGCAGTGAAAGTAGGAGCAGAACTCTCACTTAATAATAATAATCAGAAGGTGGGGGGGGGGCATTGTGAAAGGGCTACAAGACACATCGTCACTACTCGATTGAGGGTATTACGAAGACACAAAAAAACTTCATCAGGTGATTTATACACCACAAAATGAAGCGGAGAAACAAAGACCTACAAGCCACGATCTCCATGGGTAGAAATAATTTTTAAAATATATCGATCGTAATTCGTCATGTCAATCAAATGACGAAATCAAAACTTTTACGAAATCTGTGGAATATTGGCTTAGAAGTGTTTTAAGCCTCGGCTTTGTTGTCGGATGAAGAATCCTCCTTTTCGTTATTTCTGGCTTCGTCGGTTTTGGAGAGAAAGAAGAACCTGCAGTTTATCGTCTTCACATGTCAGCAGCTTATCATCGACATTGAATCCCCCCCCCCCAATCTTATCTTTCCTGAGCGGCGCAATCCATTCCGTCTCTGTCCCAGAAACAACAGCACGAGGCCGTCGCGATAACGTAATCGTGTTCATTGTGGTGGCACCAGAAAGACGCCCCCCCCCCCCCCGCCTCGTCTAAAAACTCTTCGCATGTGAGAGGTCAGCCGAAGTGACCTTCGAATCCACTGCAGTTAAGAAAAATCGCGCAAGTTTTCCATTCAAGCGATTCGAACAACTGTCAACAATAAGCTTGCCATTTGTGGGAAATAGCGACTGCCAGATTTCGACTTCGCATGTGAATGATCATTGCACTCTGAAGGGGCGGCGACGGCGAGGGGGGGGGATCATTTTTCTCACTAATCTGGTGACTGCCTTGTGCTCAACTCAGAACGTTTTTCTGTTACCGTGATAGAAAGTCAAGCACATCCGTATATCAACAACTAAAAAACTTACCGCCAATCTTTTAGTGAAGCTTCCGTATTAAAAGGCCGGGTTGGGAAGAAAGATTTTTTCTCATGTTGTTGTTTCGACCCGAAGTATTTTCATGTAAACAAACAATTCTAGGAAGCCCACAATCGGGACGAAAGCGTTGAGCCACTCTGACAGCTTGAACTTCAATTTCTAGGTAACTTCTTTGTCTTGTAAGAAGTTTCTGTTTTCTCATTAGGATTTAATGGAAAAAAAAAGATTTTCACTGACATCAAGAATTGGCAGAAGATTGTATTGATTTTGAAAGAGGGAGTGAAAATAAAGCGTTCTTAAAATCATAAATCGAAGCTCTTGATTTCGGTCGGCAGTCTATGGACCATAGAGATTGATCTCAATTGACTTCATTTTATCGCTTTGTCCTCTGTGGACATCGATCTCTTTTTTTGTTTAAAGAGATAAAAATTCTTTTTGTGTTGGAAAAGTATTGACGAAATATTGCGATGTGCTCTTTCAGAATCTCTCTAAAGCTCTAATTACGACCTCTAGCGCAGGCTCCTGTCAGACCGCTGTGGCAAGCAGCTGCTTGAGGGGGGGATTTTTTTTTTATTACAAACGATGTATTTATGCTAGAAATTTTGGTGGTGGAATGTGAAGGTCACGAAGTTTCCATTGCCAATAATGAGTTGACCCTTTAGACCCAGAGGGGGTGAGGAAAATACGCCTTTTGAGTTTTAGCAGATAATTGTTTGTTTTTAGAAATAAATGAAAAATTCTTTATGGGTTTAGATAGGAATAGATAAAATATTATGATTCACACTTTTTAAATCTTCCGAATTTAATTTTAATACTTGCGTCCTCTAACGGTGGAAAAAAATATTAATTCCAATGTTTCAAACAAATATTGCCAACGACGTATTTAAGCTAGAAATTTTAAATTTTGGTGGTGGAATGTGAACGTCAATGTTGTTTCCATTGGGAACAATGATCTACCTCCTAGACCCAGGGTGGGTGGGAAAAAGACCATATTTTGTTTTAGCAGATAATTGTTTGCATTTAGAGATAAAAAAAAATCTTTTTAGAGTTAGATAGGAATTGATAAAATATTACGATTCACACTTTTTAAATCTTCCGAAAACTATACTTGTGCCCTCTAACGGTGAAAAAGATTGGAAATTTCAAACGAATATTGTAACGATGTATTAATGATAGAAATATGTAATTTTGGTGGTGGAATATGAACATCGTGAAGTTTTCATTGGAAACAATGAAAAGGATAATTAGAAAACTCTTTTTTTAATAGGATTGGTACTAATGAATGTAATTCGCATTTTTCAAATGGTTAGCAGTTTTAATATATCTTTACAGATCATTGAAATGATGAATCGGAGAGATTTTTATCGATGATGTGATGAGATAAAATTGTGATGGGAAGGTTAGAAGCCCTTCAACATCGAGCTTCCTGTTATCCCAAACAAAGGAAAGGACGTGAAAATCACAATGTAGAAAATAAAAAAAAATAATTTTTCTGAATTTTTAAAATGTCCCTAGAGTAAAAACGTTTCCCTTTGAATGCAAGAGAGGGGAAATAAGTGTTGATGACGGTCAAACCGAATGGTAGGAAGAAGAATCGGATAGGTAAAAGAGAGAGAGAGAGAGTGCGAACAGTTTTGAATATCAATCATGGAAGGTAGGGACGTTCAACGAAGGCAGAATTGAAATGGGATGTTCTGTTGCATTACAGCAATGGAAAAGTTAACTGTACAGTCGCTCAAAAAATATCCGAACACTACGGTTGATTACAGAATTCAAAAAAATATCTGGCAACGATTTTTTTTTTTTAGAAATTAGTGATCTGGCAACTTTCGCGGCAAAAATATCTGGCAACGATTTTTTTTTTAGAAATTACTGATCTGGCAACTTTCGTGTCACGTGACACAAAGGTTGCCAGATCACTAATATCTAAAAAAAATCGTTGGCAGATATTTTTTCTGAATTCTGTAATCAACCATAGTGTTCGGATATTTTTTTGAGCGACTGTACGAAAAACACCCAACGAATTTTCAGGAGGTTTTGAGTTCGATTCCTGTTCCCTCAAAAATTCAAATTTTTTTTAGATATAATACTTCTTCAATGGGACATTGACATGCAAGTTACTGTTACTTATTTCTCATTGATGATGATGCCGTAATCTCCATATTTCACTATAAAAATATAACAATCCTGTAAACAATCAGTCTCCCCCTGCGAACGGATGTCGCCACGAGCCTCCGCTGCTCGTGGAATCAAGGTGGATATAATTCCTTAATAAGGCATCACGGGAAAAGGTTCTGTAGACAAGAAACACTTGGAAAAACGTTGACCGTTATCTCGAGGCTTCGAATCACTCCGTAGGAAAACCACGTGATGTGTTTGTAAGAGGTCGTGGCAGAGGGAGATCCCTCTGCCGGTGAAATTCAGTTTCTTTCTGCTAACTGTAAAAGAAATGGAGCAAAGATTAAATTCGAGGGATCTTTTATCGTAATTGAAACGCAAAAAAAAAAAGCCTCAAAAGTGCCATTCATAAATTGAACATTGAAATCATTTCACTGTTGCCATCCGGAGGAGTAGGTTTCGAAGAAGAATCTGCGCATGCGAAGTGGATGGAGGAAGGAAGTTGGACTTCTTTTGAGTTTCGAAATGCCGAGAGTGCATCATCCTCGAATCCTGTCGACCAGTGCCGTAGGCTTCGACTCTAATTTGGACTAGATTCCGAAACGATCGATTAAAGAAAATTGTTGACGTTCATTTCTGCCTTGAAGAGTTTCAACTCACGCAAACCGAAAACAAATGCAACCGTTACCATGACATCGTCAACGTGCACATTTAGTGCTCTGACGATTTCCGGTCCGATAAACGCAACCGGTCAAACTAACAGCCGATAGTTAAATGCTAGAAGCGGAGGGCCTTTTATAGATGCTCTACTTCTGTCGCTTGCTGCTCTTTAGCCGCCGGCTCCTTCCGTTCACTTCCGAAAGAGGCGATTCGGGAGACCGAGGATTCTCGAGGCAGAAACTCGGAAACCGTTTCAAATGGCGTGACTGCTAAACGATTGCAAAGAGAGGCAGCGACGTCCTCGAGACGCTCCAGAGGCTCTTTTAAGTGGACGCTTTTATCTCGGAGCATCGCTCATTTGGACAAAACCAAATGAAGAGGTAAATGAAGGGATCGGAGGAGGAAGCGACGACCTTGCGCGCTAAACATGCTTTACGATATGACGCTCACGTAATGAAGGCACGTGATGTGCTCCTATCTAATGATTGCGATGACGACGAAAGATGATGATGCTCTCTCGTGGCTTTTTCTGGGAGTGATGCCAAGAGGGAGGGACTCCATCGCCGGAGGTGCCAGCTCACCTGGGGGAAAACCACCCAATTGCTGGAAAGGTGCCATCGCATTGGGAGGAGAGACGCTCGAGCATTCGCACCCTTTTATTTGATGAAAAAAAAAATACCGAAACAGAATTCAGACAGCTGGCGAAAAACATCCTATTAGTGGCTTCACACAAAATAAGTTTTCCGCATATATCCTTATATCAATATTGGATCTTTGCGTGGGAAGGATTTCCTCATTGTGAGAATTAGTTGCAAGCCTCTTCTGCGCACTTGTTTCGAAATGGGAAATGAAATTGCGTCACGTTTTCCCTTCAATGAGAAAAACACTTTTGCAGAAGATTTTTTTGGGTTCTCTTTTGGCAAACTCTGCTGATTGTTTCCTTTCGAATCGAGTGTACCGAAAACTACCAAAAAACGATTCTCTTCCCCTAACGAACGATTCTCTTCCCCAACGAACGATTCTCTTCCCCAAAGCATCGCATGACCTCGAAAGTTTGCTTCGTTGCAATAATCAATCTCGAAATTTTACAGAAGTCAAAAAAAATTTCTTTTGGATTGGTTAATTTTCAAATAATTGAGAATTAAGAATAAAGGTATTTGTTTTAATAAAAAAAGAAGCTGTTGGGAAATAAATGTCAGCTTCTTACGAGAGCCATCCGGTGTGTTCTTTAACGCGCACAGGATGCGGCTGTGCTTCGACGACGCCTCAACCCCTCCTCCGATGAACGGCGGCCTTTCCAAGCCCATCGGGGTTTCCTGCTGACTGAAGGGAGGGATTTTTATTGGAGATAAAGCCAGTAGTGGCCCAGGTGGGGCTACAGATTACGGACCATATTGTTCTCGTGGCGTGCTGCACACTTTTCTGTTGCGCATTAAGAAATGTCGCCTTCTCGAGTTGGAAGATTTCTCTCTCGTTTTAATACTTCAGAGAAGTGGAATCCTTCTTTCGATATCTGTCATTGGCCATCACTTGTCACATCGAGGGCATTCTCCTCTTCTTCCAAGCGACAGTCATTTGTTCCTTTGAGGAGCTGGTGCGGCCCACGCGCAAGCTCCTGGAAGCGGGCGTAGAGGTAGAACCCTTCTGTCAGCTGGGCTGCACGAGAGATGACTTGCAACATCTGCGGGGCCTAGGGAGGCTCGTGACTCGGCCATTTTCCTTTCTCGCCAAGATTCGAAACAATCCACCTCGCTATGCACGAGCACTGACGATGCTTTGCACGTCACCTTGCGTTATTTGGGATAAAAATAGTTTCTCTCTGGCGAAGAAAATTGTGACAATCGGCGAAATTTTAGCAAACGGGAGCACGAACGTTTCACTTGGTTCTGTCCTTTTGAAGAATTTCGAATTCACCCCAAGACATTAATTCCAAGAGATTCTTCTTCGTCGGTTCAGGAATGAATCGAAAGGAGAACAGATGTCGGTTAAAAAGAGATGACAGGAATACAGTTAAGAAATGCTGAACGTTAAGATTTATTTAACACATTCTACAAAAGTATTAGTATATAGAAGTATAACAATTCACATGGAACCATGAGATGTTTTTTTTTTACCTCTGAGCGGCACTTTATTTGCACACAATGGGCTAAATGGCTAGGTCACAGGGAACCCGAAGGCTCAGAAAAGGTTGGGGGAGGGGACCCACTGGACAGGTGGTAGCCTTGCATCAAGGCCAACCAGTATATTATTTGAAATGCACAGGTTATGGCTCTCCCGCACACGGAACCACGGCTCAACGTCTCATCAGACGGACGGCGGTCTTTCCAAGCCCATCGGTGTCCCCTGCTGACCGAGGGATGGGCGGCGAGTTTTGCGGAGATCAATCTCAACGCTGACCCAAGTGGGACTCGAACCTCTGAGCCGCTCTCGAGCCCCAATATTTCAATAACAATGAATGCATAATATACAGAAATAACTAACTGAATAGCCCTTTTGTGCTAAATGTTCAGGTCACAAGGACCCATGGGCTCAGAGTAAGGAAGTGTCCGATAGAAGCCTCCCGTAAGAGCTGACTGCAACGCGTTCGTGCACAAGGTATGGCTCTTCCTTTCGAAACGTAGCCCAGTAGTTCATGTTAAACCTCTTCCCATCCTCCGAAAGGCTATCGGGATTTTATATTGAAAAACACTTCATGTTTCAGGAAAAATGGAAATAAAAATACATACTTTGCAAAAATCTTGAAGCTGTTTAGCGACTGGCACTGGAGGGATCAGTTTCCATTCAATAAATCCTTCCATTGTGCAAAATCCATAGGATAGTTCCTGGAAAAGTGATCCAGGGACATCTGTATAGATTTTGATTTTTATCTCTTTACGTGCTTGGGACAGACTCACTTTTACGTGGGACATCCCATATTGACAGGAAACCTAGTTCTGTCGTTTGTAGTGAAAATTTAAACGTATATGATTTATGCAGAGGATTTTTTTGCAATATTTTATGGGAATAAATATTATACATTTATTTTAAAAACAGATTCATGAACAAAAAATTTTTTTAATCAACTATCAATATTACCACCAAATAGGTGGTAAATTATTCCTTGTGAGAAATATTTTAATTTCTTTTTATTGAAATCGGGGGGGGGGATAAATTATGCATCTACTTTTTTTTGCCTTCCTTCTCGGCAGACGAATGGTAGAATTCACGTGCAGATGAATGAGCGAAATGCTCCCAAGCATTCAAGAGAGATGTTTTCTGTTGCGTCATTCTTACTTAACCATGGCACCCGATGCCATTCAACTGTTATCGGGGGAGGAGGGGGGGGGCAATGAATATCATCATCGGAAGAAATCGTTCTTGCACGATGAGAAACCGCGCGCCGACGACACAATAACGGATGAATCAACTCTTGATGTTGCCAACAGGGAATAAAAAAGATCTAGCGTTCGTCTGAAGGAGCTGAAGACGAGGCAGCGTCAATTCACGTACTGTTCATTACAACGAGATGACCTTCGACCCTAGTGATGCTATTAGTAGCGATCCGATAATTTTTCTGACCTTCCACTCATCACACTCTTCACAGATCCTTAAAACGTTGGAGTCCAACTCCTCTGGTGCTGATGCCACTTCATCAAGAGGAAGAACAAAATCAGCATTTGAGAATTCTTTACAGCACTTGCTCTTCGGGCATCGTCTGCGGCGCTTGGCGATTAATCTCGCACACAGGAGTGACAGACGAGGAAAAGTTGGGATTCGTCTGTATATGGCAATTACTATAAATAAATACAGAGCGAAAAAAAAAATCCCTATTAATAGAAAATAACAAGACGTAAAAAACGAACCTCCACTACACGAGTTATAACCGGAATTAGAAACTGCTTCTGCTAATGGCAAACAAAGACCATTTTTTTTCTTCAAAGGGTTGGGTTGTTTTACCTCTGAGCGGCACTTTTTTGCACACCATGGGCTAAATGGCCAGGTCACATGAACCCCGAAGGCTCAGAGAAGGTTGAGGGAGGGGACCCACTGGAACAGCTGTTGGGAGACAGATGGTAGCCTCCCGTCAAGGCCATCCAGCGTGTTCTTTAACGTGCACAGGGTATGGCTCTCCCGCACACGGGGCCACGGCTTAACGTCCCATCCGACGGACGGCGGCCTTTCCAAGCCCATCGGTGCCCCCTACTGACCGTGGGCAGGACGGGGAATTTTGCGGAGATAAATCTCAACGCTGACCCAGCTGGGACTCGAACCTGGGAACTACAGATTACGAGCCTATTTCTTCAAAGGTAATTTTCATGTTTCATTTAATGAAAATGTATCAGTTGCTTTTGGAATCGAAAATGAATTTTTCTAGCTGTAGGTATTCACTGGGCTTCACTTGTTTTGACATCTAATGGATTTTTTTAAGTGCTTTGGGCATTTATAACGTGTTTTTAATTGATATGGGGCATCTAAAGAGCTCCTTTGGCTGTGAGGCATCTAAAGAGCTCCTTTGGCTGTGAGGCATCTAAAGAGCTCCTTTGGCTGTGAGGCATCTAAAGAGCTCCTTTGGCTGTGAGGCATCTAAAGGGCTCCTTTGGCTGTGAGGCATCTAAAGGGCTCCTTTGGCTGAGAGGCATCTAAAGGGCTCCTTTGGTTGTGAAGCATCTAAAGGGCTCTTTTGGTTGTGAAGCATCTAAAGAGCTCCTTTGGCTGTGAGACATCTAAAGAGCTCCTTTGGCTGTGAGGCACCTAAAGGGCTCCTTTGGCTGTGAGTCATCTAAAGGGCTCCTTTGGCTATGAGTCATCTAAAGGGCTCCTTTGGCTGTGAGGCATCTAAAGAGCTCCTTTGGGCTGTGAGGCATCTAAAGAGCTCCTTTGGTTGTGAAGCATTTAAAGAGCTCATCTGGTTGTCCTAAAGATCTTATTTGGATGTGATGCATCAAACGGATTTTCAGATCTTGTGAGCAACTAAAAGATATGAACAGATGCGAGTATCGTCACTGTAAGCATTCATTAGTACTTAATGTCTTTTTTTTTCAGTTTCAATCAACTGCTGCTTTTTTTAAAGTTTTTATGGTCATCTACCATGTTGAAGTTTTTACGAAAATGTGTTTTTTTATAGTTTCTTTGACCATTTACAGGGATTTTATTTTCTGTGATCATCTACTGGGATTTTAAATTTCTTTTTTCATTTCCTGGGTGTCAGTTGCTGCAGACATATTATGGGTTTTTAGTTGCTTTGGATATCTAAAGTTTTCAGTTCCGTTAGACATGTAATCGGTTGTCAGTTGTTGCAGCATCTAATCGATGTTAGCTATTTGGGGCATCTAAGAATTTTAAAATGTTGCGAGCCTTTTTAATCGGTTTCAATTGCTGAATCGAATGGGCTTTAATTTTTGTGGGTATCAAAATGGTTTCAGTTTTTTTTCAATATATTTTGTAAAATTTCATTTTACAAGAGCACGGGACATTAGAGGTTCTCTAAACAGTTTTAAGCTTACTTGAAATATTGAGAGAGCATCTTTAGGGGATGAGATCTTTGGGGGGGGGGGGGCGTTTTCTGCAGTGCTGGGGAATGCTGCTGGGATTCCTTTCATTTGTTCATTCAGAAGTGACCAAGTGGTTAAAGTGATTGGCTATCGGGGTAAAGAGATCAAGGTTCGAGTCCACGATAAAGAATGGGTGTTTCTTTTGCTGTCTTCCTGCGCAGATGTCGCCTTCCACTCTGTGGCTATTATTCTGAGAGCTTTAAGGTGTGTGAGATTTTATCTTTTTCCTCACTCGTGGAATTATTCGTGGGGAATATGCTTTTGTTGAAAACGAATCAGGGGACCTGAAGAGATGGCGCGAAAGAAAGGCGATGCTTGAAGAGAGAAAATTAAATTCTTTTCTAGTAATCAGGGTTCGAATTGCGGATCTCTTGAAGCAGAGCATGGAGGAAAAGGTTTCTCTACCATCCGTAACGGAATGCAGATAACGATTGTTGACCCGATGTTTTGTTCTTTTGAGCACGTGTCAGCAGCCACCTGATTTGCATCGGGAAGAGTCGTCTGTCCTTCAGTGCGCATTTCTCAAGAGGCAGAGGTCGGCTGCTTTCGTCCTCTTTCCTCGTTTTAAAATTTCAAAGGGCAAGGTCTGCTTTGGAAATCCTCTTTCCTCCCCAAACGGAAAAGTTCGCGGAAGAGCGCGGCAATCGCATTCTGCTCCGGCAGCCACCCATCCCGCAGCACGTCGTCAAGAGGAATGCGATCCTTTCGAGCAAAAGGTGAAACCCCCAAACGACGAAGGAGCCATTTCCATCCCGATTCGGCGCAGCGACGATAATGTCCCAAGTTGGTTTGCAACCCGTTACCTCACATTGAGAACTGTCGAAGTGGGCTGTTCCGCCTTCACTGCAGCCGAAAGAGACGCTCGCTAGGTTGCCAGAGGGTGAAGCAAAAAGGGAGGCAAAAGAATAGGATGAAGGATTATTGGGGGGGGGGGGGGAGGCATTTTAACGCAAAAAGCAAGACTAAAACAAATTTCTACAATAAAAAAAACTCCATATGTCTGATCTTAAGTAGAAAGTTTGAATTGACTTTGATTGACCTTGCTAAGAGATTTCAGTTATGAATCTTGAATGGATCGTTAACCTCCAAATGGGAATGTCAGCCACTTTTGAATGGCCACTGAAAAACTCAAATACTCTCGAAGAAGTTGCTTGTCACGGAGGTCTGATGAGAGGGTCGGGACCTCTTACCCCTGAGCGGCACTTTTTTTGCACACCATGGGCTAAATGGCCGCGTCACAAGAACCTCGAAAACTCAAAGAAGGTTGGGGGGGGGGGGGACCCACTGGAACAGCTTATTCTTATTTCAATGCCACTGAGGTAATTTCGGACTAAATAAGGATTTAAGAATCCTTCCAGACATCTCTCTGATTGGGGAAAACGGCGAGTCTTAAGATCGCTCTGAAGATTCTTCGCAAACGTCATTTCCAGACTAAGGAATGCATTTCAAAATGATGCAAATTGTTTCAATATCCGTGGCTAAGGGTTTCCGTGATGTTTCTTTTCTCAAGATCTCCATTATCTGGAGCTATTGGTTCGACCAACCGGGTCTTCACTCCATAGACAACTACGATCTAATTTCGTATTCAAAACCCTTCACGAGAGTGGAGTCTATGTAAGGATACATTGGAGGGTTAATCAGGCCAAAAGGACGACATATGAATTGCAATCCTTCTCAGTGCGGATGTGATGTGTCAAGAAGCTGAGACCCAATGCATGTCCTTCCAGCATTAAAGAAAGGGCTGCATATGGTCCACTAGGAAGGAATACTTTTAACCGGAAGTAGATCCCTCTACGTCAGGCATGTCAAACTCGTTAACCACCGAGGGCCATATTAAGTATTATATATTAAATCGCGGGCCGCAAAACAAAAAAAAACCAGATGAAAATTGTTATGTGCCGACTAGAACGCAGTATTCGTTCACTGACTGCTAACGAATAGCTTCCGACTCTACTGGCATTTCGTGACTCATTGCCATGTGCAAAGTACGTACATTTGAATGACCTCGAGACATGTGTATACATGTCGGAGCCCGATCGTAGAATTGCTCATATCATGAAATGCCACTATTTCATGAAATGATCGGGCATTTCATGATATGAGCAATTCTACGATTGGGCTCCGGCATATACATTTATGCGCAATAGTTTCCCTTATATATAAATGGAAATGTTTTCTGAAATACGTTTATTTAATTCATGTACCGTGTACGTACTTATAATTTTAATTAAAGAATCCAGTGTTGTCAAAAGTTAAATAAACGTATTGGTTATCAATCTTGGCGGGCCGCAGAACAGTTCCCGGCGGGCCGCGTGTTTGACACGCCTGCTCTACGTGTTCTACTTCGAGCGTTGTAAGAGCTGTCATATTCCCATTTGTGATCTTTATACAACGTCATATGAGTTTGCAATTAGTGAGAATTTCTTCCCAATAGAAAGAGAATGCTAAACCACAAATGGAAATAAATTAACATTAGATTATCGTTCCATCAATATTCTTTGGAATGAATGGTTCCAGGGCCCCTCTCATCCGGATGCCACCGCTCAATTGATAATTTATGCTTTGTCAATATAAAATTATGAATTCTTTTTTCAACTTCTTAACTTTTACTATTTCGATTGCTGCCCAAGCATCGCAGAACTCATCATTTTATTATACATCCTTAGTTAAAATAAGAAAAAAGACATTTCTACAGAAATTTGTGTTCCCTTGATATCCTGTCGACATTATTTCAAATGTTGAAATCATTTGAATAGTTTCTCGAAGTTATTAATCTTCTTCATATGTGAAAACGAAGCCATAAGCTCGAGCTTTCAAGAAGTCGTCACTAGGATAACTTTAACAATTCATGTAACAGTTGAAAGTGCAAACGATCATTTTCGAATATTAAGTTTATAAAAAGAAATAAGGAACTCAATGGGAGAAGAACCATCCATTGCCAATAACAGCTGAATGAAGAATTGAAATTAGAATTGCAACAGATATTTACTTAAATTTAAAAACTTTTTCCCAAAATGAAAGCAAGTTAAATTCTAATAAAATGGCAATCAGCATCTCTATATATTGTACTTTCATCAGTTTATGTATATATTGTACTTTCATCGGTTTATGTATATATTGTACTTTCATCGGTTTATGTAAATATTGTACTTTCATCGGTTTATGTAAATATTGTACTTTCATCGGTTTATGTAAATATTGTACTTTCATCAGTTTATGTATATATTGTACTTTCATCAGTTTATGTAAATATTGTACTTTCATCGGTTTATGTATATATTGTACTTTCATCGGTTTATGTAAATATTGTACTTTCATCGGTTTATGTATATATTGTACTTTCATCAGTTTATGTATATATTGTACTTTCATCAGTTTATGTATATATTGTACTTTCATCGGTTTATGTAAATATTGTACTTTCATCGGTTTATGTATATATTGTACTTTCATCAGTTTATGTATATATTGTGCTTTCATTAGTTTACAGCATCGACAATAATTACGTCATTCGTACCCCATGATAATAAATTTTCTCCCTTGCGATCCATCACTCGAATATTTTGCACTACGGCCCTTGGGCGATCTAACTTTTCCAATGAATGGTCTCCATGACTCCGTCGCTTGAATTCTTTTCAATGTATTACGTAGTGTCTCGAGGATACATACTTCCTGTTTCCAACTTCCTCCTCGGATCTTCCCGCGAGTTTTGGGATCCATTTTTGAGCCAACGATCGCCACTCTCCGTAGCTGTCCGTTTCTCTAGTTGACAAATCATTGAAAATAACAAGAACTATAATTGTATTTTTCGTTTTTAATCGTAGTCTTTTTTCCCCCTCTCTTAAAAGTCGCCAATTTTTGTGATCAATAATTTTGAGAAGCAGATTAATGATCAGAGCCTCTCTTTCTCATCGAGAAATGAAAGGCTGAGAGAAAAAGCTTTTCGAAATACGACCGACGCCGAAAAACCATTCCAAGCACAAGCCAATGGCGCCAATTTATTCGATCATCGCTGGGAGCGAAACATGCACACATTATCTGCTGCTCTTAGCTCTCCCAACTTTCGCTTTCTGAGGCCCTAAGCTATGGGGAATTTAAGAGGCTCGAAAATTCTAATTCATTAAAATGAGACCCGAGTCTAGGAGGAGGAATAATCCCCCCCTCCCAACACCACCGCTTTGACAATTCTAGTAAAGGCAATGGCGACAAAAACATTATTAAACTTACGTACATTTCAGTATTTTCAAAGAACCTTTAAAACTAAGGGGAAAATGATATACTGCAAAGGAAATTTAGTCTCTTATACTCTTTTGTCCGGCTCAATTGCCCCCCCCCCCACCCCCCATTTACTTTTCCTAGATCTTGGTCTGGTCGAAATATGGGATTATTTTTCTGACTGAAAATAAAAAAAAATAAATCCCCCCTCAAGCAGCTGCTTGCCACAGAGGTCTGACAGGAGCCTGTCAGTTTATATGCCACAGTAGATCTGAGAGGATGGCAGGACCTCAGCAGAAAAACGACACACACATCCATGCCTTAAACGGGGCTCGAATCCAGGTCCCTTAGATCAGTAGCCAAGCGTGCTAACCACTCGGCCACGGGACGGCTTCTGACTGAAGGGAACATTAAAAAGTAAACTCGAAGTAGATGTGATGAAAACATTATACTAGCATTGGTATACGATGATGACTGTGATGATGCTCAGATGAACTGTTTGCGCAATTTAAATATTATTAAAAAGAAAATTGGCGACGTAGTAAATTTCAGTTTTTTGAGGCCTCTCATAATCGTGAGCCCTTAAGCTGTAACTTAGTTAGCTACGTCCGGCCATGCTCTCACCACACACGCGTGCAACATACATTACTTATGCTTGTATTGAATATGGCGGGTGATTTGTTGAACCGAGCTTTGTCATCCCCGACTCAATTGCTCGAGGAAGAAGAGCGTCGCGCGCACTCTAATTTTGCTCCGTTTGCCTCTTTTCGTTGTCACTCCTCCAGATGCGACAAACGACGAGGATGGCTGACCTCCGTAGTCAGTGGTGCAGAACGGCCACGAGCGGCGTCAAGTGGACTCGATCCGATTCTTGTGAGCGAGTTCGTCCTTTCGTTTCCGAAGAGAAACGATTGCAACGGGAACAGACGGGTCCAGCGATGGAGCGCGAGGCCGTCCCTGCTGGCGACTGCCACCGGCACGGCCAATTAAAAGGCCGGCATTCCAACCGCTTCGATGGGCCTTGCTGCCAGAGCGTGGCTCACGTGCGACGGGATTGGATTCTCACTCACCCAAGGAATGAGTCTCTGGCGGAGATGATCTCGTCGCTTCTGAAACGTTCTCTTCGGAAGAGGAAGATGACGACGGAGATCATCTCAAATTCATTGCAGGGGAGGTCAAAAGTCTCAATCCTGGAGGGGGCCATTTAGGGGCATACGAAGGATTTTGTAGTGAAAGTGTCATTTCTGGAGAAAAGAATCCTTCATTTGGGGGTACTGAAGGCGTCGGAAGTTTCTTTTCTAAGAAGACAAATTGGCTGGCTATTGAAACGAAAAAATGAAACGCTCGCGGGTCTCTTTTGGAGGGGGACGTGCCCCCCCCCCCCTCCTCCTCCTATGACCACCCCTGATTCATTGGTAGCAACGTCTTCTCCACAGAAGTAGAGAATTGAATTTTCCAACAATTTCGGACAACTGGTGGTGGTCGCTGCAGAGAATCTCTCTTCAGTTGAGGATGAAGAATTCGGTCTCTTTTCAAAACCAACAGATTTCTTCAGCCATTTCTCTGCTGCTTGCTCATCCTACAACACGAGATTATTCCGAAAACTGGCGATTTTAAGACTTTTCGAGCATTATGGAAACATTTTAATGGACGTTGTAATATATTTCAACCAATTATAAACCTGAATGAAAGATTTTAACCTATGGAATGATAAATTCTGTGCAAATGAAAATGCTCATCAGCAGTTTGCATTTTATTCCCATTTGCGTGTGACCCATCACACCACGTGATATTAAGCAACTTCTTTCACTCTCCGAATCTTCTCACATTAATAGCAAAAGACCCGAAAGGTCGACACGATTGGATCCGAACCCCATCTGCTTCAGTTTGCCAACTGGCCGAGGCGATCGGACATCTCTCGGTCCTTCGCGATGGATGCAAAAGAAAAAACACTTTTCGTATTCCCAACTGCACTTGAAGCTCCTTCGGTTCTGTTTCTATCGCAATTGACATTTAGTCTTCAACATCGATGCTTTTCGTGTAAGCTGGGATTCGTTTTGTTGTTGCCATTCCAAGTTCTGATCCCTCTATCGATGATACCAATTCTTTGCGTCAAAATCTCGACACAGAGGAGTTCCTTTCACTCCTTTCTCTTCCCTGCTTAGTGTGCTGTTGGGTTATTTCAGTCCGATTGAGGAGGACTTTTTTTTTTCACACATTGGGAACTACACAAGGTCACAAAGACCCCCAATAAGGGTTCGCAATTTGGTAGAGGAAGGGAACCCACTGGACAGCCATCTTGAGTCCTTTTCAAGGTCATCCAGTGTGTTTAACGTTCGTATCGTTTGGCCCGAAAGGTCGACACGATTGGATCCGAACCCCATCTGCTTCAGTTTGCCAACTGGCCGAGGCGATCGGACATCTCTCGGTCCTTCGCGATGGATGCAAAAGAAAAAACACTTTTCGTATTCCCAACTGCTCTTGAAGCTCCTTCGGTTCTGTTTCTATCGCAATTGACATTTAGTCTTCAACATCGATGCTTTTCGTGTAAGCTGGGATTCGTTTTGTTGTTGCCATTCCAAGTTCTGATCCCTCTATCGATACCAATTCTTTGCGTCAAAATCTCGACACCAAGGAGTTCCTTTCACTCCTTTCTCTTCCCTGCTTAGTGTGCTGTTGGGTTATTTCAGTCCGATTGAGGAGGACTTTTTTTTTCACACATTGGGAACTACACAAGGTCACAAAGACCCCCAATAAGGGTTCGCAATTTGGTAGAGGAAGGGAACCCACTGGACAGCCATCTTGAGTCTCCTTTTCAAGGTCATCCAGTGTGTTTAACGTTCGTATCGTTTGGCTCTCCTGTACACGGAGCCACGTGCTTAATGTCCGAGTTGATGGACGGAATTCAGGGAGAGAAATTCTCGATCGAGCGGACACTGAACACGAACTTGGAGAAAATAGATTTAGGCGCGATTCGCACTCATCTGTCCTTTCTAGTACGATTGAAGATAATTGGTTCGAAGAAAAAAATCAGAAAATATGAATCCACTTTCTTTTGCATTCCAAAGTGCTTTTCGCAAGAAATAGAAAGTCGAATGATTTGCAATCATCCTATTCCCTTAAAATTTCCGATGAAAGTGAATGAAATAACACGACCTTAAGACAATTTTCCTCTTCAATAATTTTAGCCAAGAGTTAGAACATGGCTAAGTATTATCGATATCCCTCATACAGAAAAGGGATTTATGCGTGATGAAATTGCGTGCCACACTTAATTTAGAAATACAATTGGACCACACTTAATTTAGAAATACAATTGGACTCGAACAAGCGGAAGAAATGAGGCACCACCGAATGCAAGCGGGATGTTAATTTGTCGGAAGAAATGCGCCAATTGTTGTGAAATCTCTCTCCCCAGCCATATTCCTCTTCATCATCACGTGCAACCGAGAAGGGCCCCCGTGGCTCTTCTTCGCAAGAGCAGTTTGCAAGACTTACACGTGATATAACGAAAGATCAAATGATGAAAGCGAAGGTTCTAAGAAACATTAAACTTTAAATATTATTGTGAATTAAGCGCTCGAATTTCCTTAATCCACTGAAGAAATTCCCTCTTGGAACCATTCCCTGAGCTTCGCATCAACGTACTTCTAGAAACAATGATATTAATACTTTTCCTAAAGAGTTTTTAGCCGTCCCATGGCCGAGTGGTTAGCGCGCTTTGTTACTGATCTAAGGGACCTGGGTTCGAGCCCCGGGTATGGCATGGCTGTTTGTCTCGTTTTTTTGCTGAGGTCCTGCCATCCTCTCAGATCTTCTACTGAGGCATATAAACTGACAGGCTCCTGTCAGACCTCTGTGGCAAGCAGCTGCTTGAGGGGGGATTTATTTATTTTATTATTAAAGAGTTTTTAATTTATATATGCCCAATTGTGGAGTGGATTTGCCAAAAAGAAAAACACCCTTCTCTGCTTCCCAAGCGAAAATTATTATATCACCTAGTAGCGAAAGTTGCACAGCGAGAGTTGTAGAGTTACGGGGAGGGGGGATTCAAGCTTCTTGTAGATCCCATGGCTCATTCCTGCGTCGGGGAGAACTCTCAAAGCTCTACTGCGCAGTCTCCCCAATTCCCAATCACGCCTCTGTTATCCGGAATGGAAAAAAAAGTGGCAATTTTAGAACATTTCGAAACACAGAATTTCGGAATTAAGAATCCTCTTTGAAAGAAAAGATTCTTTGAAGAAAGAAAAGATTCTTTGAAGAAAAGAAGGAATTCTGCACAAAATCGAAAAATGTATTTAAATAAATGTCGCTCGGGAGTCACTTTCGTTTTCATTTGAAAAAGAAATGAGTTGGGATGTTTTACCTCTGACCCTTTTTTTGGCACCCAATGGGGTAGGCGAATACTACGGCTACCTTATGAAACATTTAAAAAAATACTTTCTCACAACTGTTGAGTTGTAATTAATAATTTGCCAATCCGCAGGTTAATCCTTAATCTCTGTGGGTTGGGTTGTTTTATCTCTGAGCGGCACTTTTTTGCACACCATGGGCTAAATGGCCAGGTCACATGGACCCCGAAGGCTCAGAGAAGGTTGGGGGAGGGGACCCACTGGAACAGCTGTTGGGAGACAGATGGTAGCCTCCCGTCAAGGCCATCCAGCGTGTTCTTTAACGTGCACAGGGTATGGCTCTCCCGCACACGGGGCCACGGCTTAACGTCCCATCCGACGGACGGCGGCCTTTCCAAGCCCATCGGTGTTCCCTACTGACCGTGGGCAGGGCGGGAATTTTTGCGGAGATAAATCTCAAAGCTGACCCAGCTGGGACTCGAACCTGGGAACTACAGATTACGAGCCTGGGGCGCTACCGACTGAGCCACCCCCGCCCCTAATCTTTGTGGAAAATTCAAGTTAATAACTCATATTCAATTATAAAAAATAACATATATTACGTTAATAACACATATTCATTACAAAACACACATATTCAATTATTAACACATATTTCGAACAGTGAAGATCATTCCTTTTGCAAACTGTAATTCCCCCCCCCTCACCCCCAAAAAGCATATAAAATAATTATCTGTAACGATTATAGAAAAGTGAAAAGAATCTTCTTACCTGGAGGCTTGATCGTTTCTCCTATCGTCTGCTCGCCGAAGCCATTTCCACGAACGTCGTTTGCATAAAGAGTTGTTGCCAAACCTCGGAACACGTATTCAAATCTTCGAAGCATCCATTACAATGCACCGAGGGGTGAGGATAAGGGAAGCAGACACGTCATGCGCATGCCTGCAATCAAGAGGCGCTAAAATTGAAAGACAATTGCTTCAACGGTCAGTTTGCATCATTTGGGTTGGGTTGTTTTACCTCTGAGCGGCACTTTTTTTGCAC
Organism: Ryuthela nishihirai; assembly: GCA_038380435.1. Taxonomy (NCBI): domain Eukaryota; kingdom Metazoa; phylum Arthropoda; class Arachnida; order Araneae; family Heptathelidae; genus Ryuthela; species Ryuthela nishihirai. The sequence continues at coordinate 61,530,137 of JAWZYU010000019.1, read as the reverse complement.
ACAATGAGCTAAATGGCCAGGTCACATGGACCCCGAAGGCTCAGAGAAGGTTGGGGGAGGGGACCCACTGGAACAGCTGTTGGGAGACAGATGGTAGCCTTCCGTCAAGGCCATCCAGCGTGTTCTTTAACGTGCACAGGGTATGGCTCTCCCGCACACGGTGCCACGGCCTAACGTCCCATCCGACGGACGGCGGCCTTTCCAAGCCCATCGGTGTTCCCTACTGACCGTGGCCAGGGCGGGGAATTTTGCGGAGATAAATCTCAACGCTGACCCAGCTAGGACTCGAACCTGGGAATTACAGATTACGAGCCTGGCGCGCTACCGACTGAGCCACCCCCGCCCTAGTTTGCATAATTACACTGTTGGGAATTACGTCTGCATGGATAAAAGAAATCGAACACAATCTGATTTTATGATTCTGTTATTAAATTTGTGTTGATTAGATAAATGCACTTAGGTTGGAAATGATAATATATCTTATTATTTTGGGCGCTTTCAATGGATACTTTTCGGGGGGCTCTTCCAGTGAGTTTGGAATGGGCGCCATTATTGCTAGCGCGAACCCTGCAATTATGTATAAATGGGCCTCTTTTTAATAATAGGCTTATAAAAGGCTCATTAAAAAGTGTTCATGTCAATCAGGTGGGCAATGGAGTCACCTTCGATCTCCTAAAATTATACGGCAGTAAAAAATTTAAATGACTAAAATTTAAGGAGCCAGTTCTTTGAGCCTATAGCTTGGTTTTTCTCCTATTTTTCAATTTCTCTTACATTCGATTATATCCCTTACCATTTGTAAATAAACGATACACATACGTATATCGATGGAGCAAAACGATGACATCGATATTTACAAATAATACGAATAGACATCGATGCGCATGCGTCGAAAAGAACCACTCCACCAGATGACCTCTTGCGGTGGCGGGGAGGTGGGGGGGGGTCACTTCTTGTGCCTTTGACTCTTCCTATTCACATAGGCAAACGGTTAAAATGTTAAAAGTGTCTTAAAGGCACCATTTGTCTGAAAGTATATGATGGGGAGCCTTTGCAAGCGAAAAAAGGAATTGTCCTTCACATCCCTGCATCCTTACGAAGGATGGATCAGTTATCTAAAAACCATGGACATCGTTTCGAGCGATGGTTCAGTTGATAGAAGTTCAGTGGGTCATAGTATGCACCTGTTGACTTTCATAATCATCTCCCGAAGAGAGAGAATCAGCAATTGTGCCATTTGTATTCCGACCTCACAGCGGCGTCTGATTCCAACATCAACAGAAAGCTTTCCACGAGGAAAGCCTTTATGCCATGCCACACGTGGTGTATTGTGGATGTTATGTTGAAATGTACATAAGAATAGAGGAGAGTCTGATTTGGTGCGACTTGGATCCAAGGGATCCCAAATATTATTTGCTCTGAGAGAGCAGAGGGATCAACCATCATCTCACAAACATAATTCAGAGGAAACCTAGGGCGGAGGTAATGTCATCGTTTGGGTTATCTTACTAATTTAATGTTCTAAAAATAGACTGCACTGACATCGCAGGGCAGCAGTGGAAGTCACAGGAATAAGTCCTTTTTGTCCCTTTTCGGAATTTTTTTCTAACAATCGAACGCGGCAGCAGATTGAAGATATTATGCAAAATTCACTAAAATGTAAATCTGGAGGAAATTATTAAGTATGCACGAGCTTGTCAGTGGATGTTGATGTCCGATGGGAGAGGGGGGAAGCGAAGTCGACGAGTGAAAGGGAGATCACACACATTTATTCACGAGTTTTGATAAGTAAGAGTTCGTGTTCTATTTTTCAAATGATAATCATTCTAAAGAGAATGGCTGAACTCAGCTTACGATATATTATTCTATTTGTTCTCCGTCATGTTAGGCATTGGTAACATAATGGATAAGTGGACGCAACATCGCATGAAGACCACGAGAGGTACGTCATATCCGGTGTGGATTTGAAGGAAAAGACTGAAGGAAAAGTTTCACTCTTTCGATGCTGATGTTGATGAAATGGTCATCGCAAAAGGCAGAAAACGCCATTTCCATCTCATGATCATAATGATATGAAATTGGTCCTTACTTATAATAAAAAATATAAGAATGTGAAGAGTTCTTTACAAAAGACCTAAAAATGGTATTGGCTTTTCAAAACGACGCATAAAAAATGCTCTTTTGATGTTATCATCGTTTAAATGCAAAAATCTATGATTCTGATGGAATCAATCTTTTTCTGCCATTTCGCTAATATTAATTCTTCTCCTTTAAATATTACCCAACCCATTGGGAATGTTTCACATACAAAACTTTGCGACTTATCTCTCTTAATGGCCCAAACACTGGACGTTATTAAGTCCTAGTTTTCACTCGCACCTGCTTTGACTTATTCATTTGTGCGATGAAGGTCAACCAAGGGCAAACTGTCGTTAGCCGAACGACAGCAGAGAGAACTGAAATGGAATGGAGGCCGCTGAAGAAATATCTGATCAACAACCCATGTATAAACAATGCAAAAAAAATACCCTAAAGAGAAAGGAAGTAAACAGCATGATTTTATTAAAATTAATTATTTTAGTGTGAATCGGCTGAAGTCAGACATCCTCGGCACGTGGAGTTTCTCTTTCACAAATTCAATCTGTTGGTGATCACTAGTTCGCGGATTGCACAAGAAGAGATGGCGATCCGTGCTCTGACCAAATGAGGGGGAAAATATGATCTCTTTCATAAAAAGAAGGACTCAAAACGATTTTATCATTCGCAGGGCCCGATTGACACCACCTCACCCCATGAAGATTCGAATAGCACATATATCCAACGATTGCTTCTTTCATTTTTGTCACCCAATTCATCATCATCATCATCCTCAAGCAGCCATGGGCTACGGAGGTCAAACCAGACCACGCAGTTTACTTCTCCAAGCACATCTGTCCTGAGCTACATCTGCTGCATCCGGCCACTGCACACCAATTCTAACAAGGTCCTGTTTAACATTGTCTGCCCACCGCATCCTAGGTCTCCCCCTCCTTCTGAAGCCTCTAGGCACACTGTTCATAACCCTATTCGCCAATCTATAATTATCCATACGGGCAACATGGCCAAACCAGCGGAGTCTCTCTCTGCACAATATGCTGCTTAAAGGAGGTTGCAGACTCCTTTGCCTAACCTCATCATTAGTTACAAAGTTAAACCACCTAATACCCAAGATACTGCGTAAGCATCTAGAATCAAAAGCATCTAGTTTCCTGTTATCTTGTTTACACAGCGTCCAAGTTTCACTACCATAACTAACCCTAGAAAGAACCAAACAATTATACAGTCTAATTTTAGTCTTTAGGTGTATACGCCTATTTCTCCACAATCTCCATAGATTCTTAAAAGTCCCGGCAGCAATACCTATTCGTCTGTTAATCTCATGCCGCACATCACCAGTATCAGTTACATAGCTCCCAAGATAATTAAATTGTGACACCTGCTCAAGACTGCAACCATTCAGATTAACTGAATCACAACCTGCCTGACCAATTTTCATCACTTTAGTTTTCTCTCTGTTTATAACCAAACCTACTGTACTCGCAGTCTCATCAACAGTTCGAATGAAAGAGTTCATCTCATCAACATCATTTGCCAAAAGGGCTAAATCATCAGCATAATCTAAATCAGAAATTTTCGTATCTCCAGCCCATTTAAGGACCAAAAGCTTTCCCTTGAAGTGAATTTCGCATAACATAATCAACAACCAAACTAAAGAGAAAAGGAGACAAAATGCACCCTTGTCGAACACCAGAAGTAATGCTAAACCAATTGCTACAAGACTTACCAACTCTCACACATGACTCAGTGTTATTATAGAGAGCTTTCATTATGTTAACTAACTTGTCTGGTATACCATATGATCTCACAATCAACCACAAATTATGACGATCAACAGAGTCGAAAGCCTTTTTGAAATCAACAAAGCTAGCAACCAAAGGTTTCTGAAACTCTAAACATTTCTCAAGAATCTGCCTAAGTGAAAATATCTGATCTACACATCCCCTACCACTTCTGAATCCACATTGCTCATCACGCAATTGCCTGTCAACCAGATTCTTAATTCTATTAAGCACAATCATGGAAAGAACTTTCCCTGGAACAGAGAGTAGGCTGATACCCCTATAGTTATCACAAGAACTGCGATCACCTTTTTTGAAAATAGGGATAATAATAGCTCTGGTAAAATCTTTAGGAACCATGCCTTTATCATAAAAGTTATTCAAAATTTCAGTCATCCAAGTGATAACCAAAACATTCCCAGCTCTGAGCATTTCTGTAGTAATTTCATCTACCCCTGGGGATTTATGAAGTTTCAGTGTAGAGATAGCCAAACTAACTTCAGATTGTGTTATAGGGCCAACATTAAAGCTGCCAATGCATCTATCATCATTACAAACAATGGGAGTAGAACTAACCACATTGTTTAGAACATCACTGAAATGCTCAGCCCACCTAGCCATGAGAGAATCCTCACCTTCTATAACCTTACTTTGTTTATCCTTCAATCCCTGTATGCCTGTCCGTTTTCTACCACATAAAACATTAACTATCTGGTACAGCTCTCTGCTGTTGTGCTGCCTAACCGCTTCCTCAGCTTTGTCAGCCAAGCTATCAAGCCAAAGATTTTTATCAGTAGCTAACTGATCCTTTACACGTTTATTAAGCTCTCTGTAATCTTTTCTATTAGGACTAGTAGGGTACTGATTAAGGACATTCCTGCAATTCCTTCTTTCTGAAATAAGCTCAATTGCCTTGTCACTTAAATAATTCTGCCTCCTCTGCTCCTTTTTTCCTAAAAGAGTACTGTTAGTTTCCAAAAAAGCCTGTTTAAAATGGCCCCATTCTTCCTCAACTTCAGTATTAAGCAAACCATGACTGTCATAATGACTAAGTAACCTATCATGGTAAGCTTTAGCTATAACTGGGTCTTTCAGAGCTTCAGTATTAAAGGTAAATTTTTTAACTCTAGCACAACACTTTTTAAGTTTAAGTTGCAAGACACTTTTAACAAGGTAATGGTCAGATCCAATTTCAGCTCCCCTATATGCCCTGGTATTTCTAACAGAACTAGCCCATTTGCTGTTAATTAATATATAATCAATCATATTCCTATGCAGCCCATCAGGTGAAACCCATGTGTATTTATGTATGTCGCGGTGTTTGTAATATGTGTTAGTTATTCTGAAACCATTGAGTTTACTTACCTGTAGGAGACGTTGCCCATTGCCATTGCAGCTACCAATACCAAAAGGACCTATTACTCCTCCCCAAAGGTCAGAGTCGGTACCAACTTTGGCATTGAAGTCACCAAGAACAAGGGTAATATCTCCTTTCTTGACAGAATTCAAAATGTCCTGAAGTTGTCCGTAAAACCTATCCTTCTCATCCTCATCAGCATCCTCAGTGGGGGCATAACAGCAGATAACATTCAAGTTTTTAATGCTTGTCTGAAATTTTGCTGTAAGAAACCTTTCATTAATGCACTCATATCCTAGAAGAGCATCACTAGCATGTCTGCTGAGCAGCAGACCCACGCCTTGGTGATGCTTTCCATCCTCCCTCCCTGTAGAGAGAAATTTAAAGTTATTTTTAAGTATCTCACCTTTACCTGTCCATCTGGTCTCTTGCAAGCCTAGAATATCTAGGTTATAGCGCTGGAATTCCTGCATGAGGACATCAAGAGAATAATCTCTATGTAATGTCCTCACGTTCCACGTTCCTGCAGAAAGAAAATGATTAGTAGGATTTTGAAAGAAATTAGGTTTATTGAGATTGGTAGGGCCAACAATATCAAACAGCCCCCTGATCGCAGGCATGGGGCAAAGACCCGTTCCTCCTCCGCTAAAGGCTGAAGTCACCGATGCTGGTAGGAACTTCAGGCACCACCTTTTCAAGTGGACTTTTTCAAGAGCCACATGGCCTGCCTGAGACGCATTACTCCAGTTTAGGCTTGACGATGCCCAACTAGCTAAGTAAGGTTCAGGTACCTGCGATGGCCTCTGATTAGGATTATCCACCAGCTGATATAAGGTATCCCATGCCTCTGTTCACTTAGAGCTGGCAACCCAGAAGCAAACAGAAAACACAGCGGCAGACTCTCCCTCAACAGAGGCCCACCAGTGCAGCAAGTCCAGGATCCATAATCAAGCTCAAATCCATAAACAAGTCCAGTCTAGTAGGTATAAATGGTCAGCACCAGGACCCTGTGAAGTTGACCACTCCTCAGCAGGGTTGAAAAAAAAGAAAAAAGTGGCCGTAGATGACCATATCAGCAGGCCATACTGAACTGGCAGCCCTCCCCTTCCGTTCCCTTCCAAAAGAGAGTATCTCTTTTGAAAGGTACTAACGGCCTGCACCACGAGAAGGCGGGGTCGGACATTAGGTGCTAGACCTGGCCGGTTCTGTGCATCATCACTAGGGATTGGTACACAGCTCTCCTTCCAGTTTACGCCTAGCTACCAATTCACTGAATTAAAAGCTTAGTCCAATGTACACTTCGTTGAAATTAGAGGAGGGGGGGGGGAGGTGGCTCAGTCGGTAGCGCGCCAGGCTCGTAATCTGTAATTCTCAGGTTCGAGTCCCAGTTGGATCAGCATTCAGATTTATCTCCGCAAAAATTCTCCGCCCTGCCCACGGTTAGTAGGGGGACACCAAAGGGTTTGGAAAGGCCGCCGTCCGTCGGGTGGGACGTTAAGCCGTGGTCCCGTGTGCGACAGAGCCATACCCTGTGCACATTAAAGAACACGCTGGATGGCCTTGACGGGAGGCTATGATCAGTCTCCCAACAGCTGTTTCAGTGAGTCCCCTCCCCCAACCTTCTCAGAGCCTTCGGGGTCCTTGTGACCTGGCCATTTAGCCCATAGTGTGTAAAAAAGTGCCGCTCAGAGGTAAAACAACCGAACTCGTTGAAATTAGCTTCCGCGTTTTGTTTCCACATTTTTGTATTTATTTCATGTATTTGGATCTCATCAGTGCGTGACGATATGCCTTGATGCATTGGTAACCATAGCACCAGAGGCTTCATTCTCCTTCGAACGGTGGAAAGGTCAAAAAGAAGAATCATCTGACGCTGATGATTCCATCTTAAAGACTGAGGCGTTATAACAGGTCATCTCCTTCGAAAACGAGGTTACGGAATTGGCCGGCTCGTGTGGGGCCTCCCTGCCTCATCGGGCCCTTTTTCTGTCGTCGACATCCGCGTTGCTGTTGTTTGCCTTCGCTGTAGCGCGTGCTCATTCACGCGTGCACGGGACGAGGAACAAAACAGAAAGTCATTGGCTCATTCACCATGAAGATGGACTCGCTGTCTCGTGCAAGGGGAAAAAACATCTCGAAACGAGTGGCGAAAGGGCGAGCAGTCCTTCAGCACGAGGAAGTCAAAGATCCTTCCTCTTGCAAAGCACGTGGCTCGATCACAGTTTAGAGATCCTTTCAAAAACTATCTTACTGCGATATCCCATCTTCCTACGACGAAGCTTGCGATTCAATGAAGTCATCAGTCGAAATTTCGTGGCACGTGATAGGAACGAACCAAGGTAGTGTCGAGAATTGAAAAGAAGACGGCAGTTCATGATTTGTTGGTCCCAAGAACAATCTCTTCATTTAATGTATACAGAGTGAGTCTCTTCACGTGAAACATTCTTGGATGAGGATGCTAAGGGGTATTCTCCCTTCTTGGATGAAAATGTCCAGGAGGAAATATCCCTTTCTTTGGATGAAGATGTCAACGAGTTGGCATTCCTTTATATGTTAACCCTGAGACAGCTCCCACTTATCCGTGAATGAGATAATCTCCAGGGATTGCGTCTCATCCGCCCTCATCTAATAACCAATTTATCTTGGATGTCTACAGACAAAAATCTGCATCAGATGAGTTACTTCACTGACTTATTATTATTAAGTGTAATCGGGCTTCTTAACGAAAATGTTTCGATCGGAAATTTCTCTTCGTCCCGTTCCTGTGAAGTCCTCCTCCTTCCTCTCCTCAAAATTCAACAAGTGTGGATAGAGAGAAATTCCCGTCTGAATCAGCGTTACGATTTCGCATCGGAGCAGATGAGCATTGAGAGCAGATGAGGGAAGAAGCTGAAGATGATGCTGCCAAGTGTCCACAGCAGAGGAAAGAAACGATTCTTGCTCTCTACTTGAAAACGCGATTTTCAGACCATTCATCAGTAATCTTGGACTGAAGTTGAGATGAAATTAATCTCCCTTCAGGCGTGAAATCCAACTAAGGAACTGAAATCGTTGGAAGGGGAGGGATTCCTCTCAGAAGAGGGAATTTCAAAGCACAACGGCTTCATTGCTGAATTGAACATAATAAGCATATTTGATTAGTAATAAAGATGAAAGTATTTTCTTTCTTTCTTATGTTTTACTTGTAAAATTGTATCTGTTTCCTAAAGAAAAGTATGCAAGACGTTTGAAGGTAGCGCCCTCTTCGCATCTATATTTCGATGAATGTTTTGCTTTTCATGTTGAACAGAATTTTCGTTTTTTCCTGAAAGCTGAAATAGATGAAAGTAGTATCGTGGCCATCAGTCCTCGTGGTCATCAGTCTCTGGCCATCAGTCTCGATGGGTTTGGCCAGCACACTTGGGCAGTTTCACCCCCGTGCCTTAGATCCGATCCATCTTGCACAAATCACAGGAATGGTTCTAGTTATGAACAGAAAATGGCGACTGTAGTGATGACGTCGGCTCCTGATAAAGATAGAAATTGCTCTCGACAGAAATGATGTCATTCACCAGAATCCTGTTGTTAGCAAAAATAAAGATTAAAGTAAATCACAAAAAAACTGCCCTTGCTAAGGCCCATATTTTTTACATCAAATTATTTAATTTTTTGCAAGACAACATAAAAATGGAAAAAAAAGTATACATAGCTGTATTTCTTTATAAAAAATAAATATAAATACCCCCTCAAGCAGCTGCTTGCCACAGAGGTCTGACAGGAGCCTGTCAGTTTATATGCCACAGTAGAAGATCTGAGAGGATGGCAGGACCTCAGCAGAAAAACAACACGAACATCCATGCCTTACCCGGGGCTCGAACCCAGGTCCCGTAGATCAGTAGCCAAGCGCGCTAACCACTCGGCCACGGGAAACGGCTACAGAATATTTAAAATATTGAGTTATGCTTTTACTCTTCTTCGTATGTCATTTGACGGTTTGTCCGTATGTTCGAAAAGCGAGGGCCAAACGTAACAAACTGTATGCCAAATAAAAATTGTGACTTGGGGGGGGGGGGGGTTATGGGTAATCAAAATATACTCCCATTGTTTCCTTCCCCATAGAAAAGGGGAAATGTTTAAATTGTTCTTCTGTTATACCTTCTGAATGTGAGGGACTAAGTGTTAGACGTCAAATGAAAGTTCATATCAGGAGCATTGTAGAATACGTTGATTTATGCCCCCCCCCCCCCAAAAAAAAAAAACAAAAAAAAAATCATCATCATACTTAAGCAGCCATGGGCTACGGAGGTCCAACCAGACTGTGCAATTTAGTTCTCTAAGCATATCTGTCCTGAGCTTACATCTTCTGCATCTGGCCACTGCCCACCAATTCTAACAAGGTCCTGTTTGACATTGTCTGCCCACCGCATCCTAGGTCTCCCCCTCTTTCTGAGGCCTTTAGGCACACTGTTCATAACCCTATTCGCCAATCTATAATTATTCATACGGGCAACATGGCCAAACCAACGGAGTCTCTCTCTGCACAATATGCTGCTTAAAGGAGGTTGCAAACTCCTTTGCCTAACCTCATCATTAGTTACAAAGTTGAACCACCTAATGCCCAAGATACTGCGTAAGCATCTAGAATCAAATGGATCTAGTTTCCTGTTATCATGTTTACAAACTGTCCAAGTTTCACTGCCATAACTAACCCTAGAAAGAACCAAACTATTATACAGTCTAATTTTTGTCTTTAGGTGTATACGCCTATTTCTCCACACTCTCCATAGATTCTTAAAAGTCCTGGCAGCAATCCCTATTCGTCTGTTAATCTCATGCCGCACATCACCATTATCTGTTACATAGCTCCCAAGATAATTAAATTGTGACATCTGCTCAAGACTGCAACCATTCAGATTAACTGAATCACAGCCTGCCTGACCAATTTTCATCACTTTAGTTTTCTCTCTGTTTATAACCAAACCTACTCTACTACCAGTCTCATCAACAGCTAGAATGAAAGAGTTCATCTCATCAACATCATTTGCCAAAAGGGCTAAATCATCAGCATAATCTAAATCAGAAATTTTCGTATCTCCAGTCCATTTAAGGCCAAAATCTTTCCCTTGAAGTGAATTTCGCATAACATAATCAACAACCAAACTAAAGAGAAAAGGAGACAAAATGCACCCTTGTCGAACACCAGAAGTAATGCTAAACCAATTGCTACAAGCCTTACCAACGCTCACACTCGACTCAGTGTTATTATAGAGAGCTTTCATTATGTTAACTAACTTGTCTGGTATACCATATGATTTCACAATCAACCACAAATTATGACGATCGACAGAGTCGAAAGCCTTTTTGAAATCAACAAAGCTAGCAACCAAATTTTTCTGAAACTCGAAGCATTTCTCAAGAATCTGCCTAAGTGAAAATATCTGATCCACACATCCCTTACCACTTCTGAATCCACATTGCTCATCATGAAATTGACTGTCAACCAGATTCTTAATTCTATTAAGCACAATCATGGAAAGAACTTTACCTGGAACAGAGAGTAGGCTGATACCCCTATAGTTATCACAAGAACTGCGATCACCTTTTTTGAAAATAGGGATAACAATAGCTCTGGTAAAATCTTTAGGAACCATGCCTTTATCATAAAAGATATTCAGAATTTCAGTCATCCAAGTGGTAACCGAAACATGGCCAACATTAAAGCCACCAATGCATCTATCATTGCAAACAATGGGAATAGAACTAACCGCATTGTTTAGAATATCACTGAAATGCTCAGCCCACCTAGCCATGATAGAATCCTCACCTTCTATAACCTTACCTTATTTATCCTTCAATCACTGTATACCTGTCCGTTTTCTACCACACAAAACATTAACTATCTGGTACAGCTCTCTGCTGTTGTGCTGTCTAACTGCTTCCTCGGCTTTGTCAGCCAAACCATCAAGCCAAAGATTCTTATCAGCAGCTAACTGATCTTTTACACGTTTATTAAGTTCTCTGTAATGCTTTCTATTAGGACTAGTAGGGTATTGATTAAGGGCATTCCTGCAGTTCTTTCTTTTCGAAATAAGCTCAAGTGCCTTATCACTCAGATAATTCTGCCTCTTCTGCTCCTTTTTTCCTAAAAGAGTACTGTTAGTGTCCAAAAAAGCCTGTTTAAAAAGATCCCATTCTTCCTCAACTTCAATAGTAAGAATACCATGACTGTCATAATGATTAAATAACCTATCATGGTAAGCTTTGGCTATAACTGGATCTTTCAGATCTTCAGTATTAAAAGTAAATTTTTTAACCCTAGCACAACACTTTTTAAGTTTAAGTTGCAACACACTTTTAATAAGGTAATGATCAGATCCAATTTCAGTTCCCCTATATGACCTGGTATTCCTAACAGAACTAGCCCATTTGCTGTTAATTAATATGTAATCAATCATATTCTTATGCAGCCCATCAGGTGAAACCCATGTGTACTTATGTATGTCGCGGTGTTTGTAATAAGTGTTAGTTATTCTGAATCCATTGAGTTTACTTACCTGTAGGAGACGTTGCCCATTGCCATTGCAGCTACCAATACCAAAAGGGCTTATCACTCCTCCCCACAGGTCAGTGTCAGTACCAACTTTGGCATTGAAGTCACCTAGAATAAGGGTAATATCTCCTTTCTTGACAGAATTCAAAATATCCTGAAGTTGTTCATAAAACCTATCCTTCTCATCCTCATCGGCATCCTCAGTGGGGGCATAACAGCAGATAACATTCAGGTCTTTAACGCTTGTCTGAAATTTTGCTGTAAGAAACCTTTCATTAATGCACTCATATCCTAGAAGAGCTAGCGTGTCTGCTGAGAAGCAGACCCACGCCTTGGTGATGCTTATTGTCGTCCCTCCCTGAGAAGAGAAATTTAAGATTATTATTTAAGAATCTGACCTTTACCTGTCCATCTGGTCTCTTGCAAGCCGAGAATATCTAAATTATAATGGTGGAATTCTTGTGTGAGGACATCAAGAGAAAAAGCTCTGTGCAGAGTCCTCACATTCCAACTACCTATGGAGAGAAAATGGTTAGTGGGATGTTTAAAGAAACTATGTTTATTGAGAGAGGGAATGCCGACAATATCAAACAGCCCCCTAATCGCAGGCATGAGGCAAAGACCCGTTCCCCCACCACTAAAGGCTGAAGCCATCTACACTGGAAGACTTCCTCCAATGTAGAATTTGACGATGCCAACAGAAGCAAAGAGTTCAGGTGCTTGCGATGACCTCTGCTCAGGATTATCCACCAGCTGATAAACATATCCTGTGAATCTATTCACTTGGGGCTGTCAACCCACAAACAAACAGAAAACACAGCGGAAGATTTTCCCTCCACAGAAGCCCACCAGTGCAGCAAAATCAGGATCCATAATCAAGCTCAGAGCCATATATCTGTCCAGTCCAGTAGGTTTATATGGTCAGCACCAGGACCCTGTGTGGTTGACCACTCCTCAGCAGGGTAGAAAAAAAAGAAAAGTAGCCACAGATGTCCAGATCAGTAGGCCACACTAATCTGGCAGCCCTCCCCTTCCGTTCACTTCCACAAGAGAGTATCTATTTTGAAAGGTACTAACGGTCTTCACCACGAGAAGGCGGGGTCGGACATTAGGTGCTAGGCCTGGCCGGTTCTATGCATCATCACAGGGGATTGGTGCATAGCTCTCCTTCCAGTGACTACCTAGCTACCATTTACAGACCAAACGATCGACCTTAACGAGTTATATATCAAATTGAAGCTTGTGATTTCTCCAGTGTCATGGGCTACCTCAAATAAGACTCCCCCTCAAAAAAGGGGGGGGGGGGTTGAAAAATGTGTTCTATTTTTATGAGTTATGTGTCAAATGTAAGTTTCTGAAAAGCATTTTTAAAATAATTTATATTTTTTTTCACTCCAAACACCTCTCTTCCCATATGGTCCCTAAAGAGTAGCAAATAAACCTAAAGCATATCGAATCAGTCACCGAGTTCGGATTCACTTCAAAGGAAGATAGGGCGCCCATTTCCCTACACAACGGAGATTGCCAGCGCCCTATAGCATCATCGATATGTTTTAGTTTTGTTTTCTAATTTTTGGGGCATGCGCCCTAAAAATAGTAAAAATAGAAAGATAGGTAGTTTTGGAAATTTTTAATTTATTTATATTTGTAAGGCAAATATTTTTATTGTTGTTCTTTTTCTTTTTCATTGCTTTTGAAATAAGTACACGACTGAATATGTTTACAATTATTGTAGATGAAGAGGATTGATCAGAATCACAGAAGTTTAATCAAATCCACAGGCGAGTTTTGAAATTCTTGTGGATTTCATAAATTTCCATTTCAAATATTTGTTGTCCATCGGGCTCAAGGAATGTAATCAAATATATTATTTATTGAGAAAATAAATTTCGCACTTTATTGTACTGTATAAAACGAAAATAAAATCATGCAAAAGATTTCTTTCACCAAATCATCGTCTTTTTCGATCTGGCGACAGCTACACTGTGCAGCTTTTTAGCTGTCGTTTGCACTCAATGGCGAAATCTCAAGGACGGGAAGGGCTGCGAGGGGGGGGGGGGGCAAGAGAAGTAGCCGGCAGCTCTTAGCCTCCCGTCGAGGACAGCCAGAGGGTTCTTTAACGTGAACAGGTGACGGATCTCCTTCACGCGAGCCCGCGGCTTGCCGTCCCATTTGACGGACGGCGGCCTTTCCCAAGCTATCGATGCCCCTTTCCCCACCGAGGGTGGAGTAGGGATCAGAGGAGGAAATCTTAATGCAGAGGCAGTTGGGACTCGAACCTGGCAACTGAAGATTACGAATATTAACCGTCGTCCATGTATGAGGTCGAGTGTTTGCCAATCCCCCCCACAAAAATGTGATATTTTATAACAAATAAGTTAGTAAAAACGACTCTAGACATCACATTAAAGATATTCTAAGAAAACACTTCCATTATCTAAAATAAATAGCAATGTCGCCCTCCGAGAAATTTCTGTCGAAGCGACCTCTCTTTCTAAACTATGGGTGATAAAACCTCTTCCAATGGCGGGATATTTTGTCAATAGCACACGCTGCCAAAATGTTGATTTTGCTAAAGAAATGGCTGAAACGTTTTGAAATAGGCAGCAAGCCATTTTGTTTCCTGAAACCTCATGAACAACGAGTAAGCGACTTCCGTTAGCAGCGTTCAAATTCAATTCAGAAACTTTTCTACAGAGGTCCTGTAAGAATAAACCTAAAGTACGTTAAAATCCCAGGCCCCAATTCTGTTCGCCCAGAGGGACGGTGAAATCTCTTTTGGAATCCGTTGGGTGACCTTCCTTGCTTCAAATGATCCGCTTTCACTCGAGAGAGCGCACACTGCTTCAATATGATGCCTCTTGAACACCCAGAGGGGGGGGGGGGGACCTATGACGACACGACTCTGCAGGCCTCGATCTGCAGTCGAATCGGAAAATATCTTTAGTAGTCGACTAACGATAGGACCACGGAGCTTGCGTCACATTGGATCACGGATTCCGTTTCTTTTGCATCGGAATTGTTCGTGAGGAGTGCTTATCGTACGATGATTGGCATTGATTTCCATTCCGAAATCTAAATGATTGCTGCGCGGAGTTTACGTTTCGTTGCTGATCTTTTTTTCCAATTCTCGTTTAATCGACAGAGGCACCACTAGGAGGCAGTCACGGCGATGGCTGACGACAATTGATCGCGCTACCTTGCCAGAGGGGGAATATTGTTAGGCGCTCTTAAGCGATCCGAATCTTCTGCTTCCGGTGCGTCGTAGTCTGTCGATAAAAAAAGCCGAAAAGAATCTTCCGCTGCAAAAAAACCTTCTTCGTTTTCTTTTCCATCAGCTGACATTCATAAAGCGTCAGGTGATCACCGATTCAGAAAATGATCGTTTGCAGACTGCCAGGCCGCAGACTAAGACAGAAGCCTGGATTTGCAAGCGACCCGTTGTTCATTCACCCGCGGTAATTTAATTTTGTTTTCGCGATGCTCTGCGGCAGGGCCACGAGCCCTCGGGCCACAAGGAAGTGTTCGAGATTCCTATCGACCAACTCATGAACAGCATCGAGGACGTTTCCAGCATTTGCAAGACGACAATGGCAAACTCGTTCCCGCAGCTAAAAGCGGATTTCTCGTCATCCGAAGAGGAATTTTTGCTCTTCTGCAGGAAACCGAAAATAATAAGAATAACTGAAACGGAGGCCAGATGCGAAAATGTCACTGACCGCATCCATCGCTAATCGGGACTTCTTCCTTTCGCCATTTCTTGGAAATTGTTCAGATAAAAAAAAGTCTTCACTTAACTGAAATAATTGCGAGTGCCAAAAGTAAATTCATCCCACAGCTGACGATATTTTGATTCCATTTTTGCCCAGCTCGCGCACTGATAATTTCGTCTGATGTCTGTTATTCGAATGGAGAAATTCAACATTTCACGCCGTCAGAAATGGATCATTTTGACACGACGAAGCAGCGTTTCTTGCACGTGACCAGATCAAAGAGCGCCATTTCGCATTTTGGGAACGGACGAACCATCCAAGGAGTGATGGCATTTGGAGAGAAACACTCAAAAGGACTGAATAAATTCCTCGACGTTTTTTCAGCAGAAAGTCTATGAGCTCACTCTTAATATCGATATCATATTTCGGAGGGAAACTGCCTCGAACCAGGTGGGATTCGAACCGACAATCTGCTGATCGTATCCCACCTGAATAAAGGCAATTTTTCCTCTTATTTTGACGTCGATGCTAAGAATGACTTTCTAACCTTCGACATGGAAGACGAAAGGTGAACACATTTTGTTGACTCTAGAAAGAAAAAAGATGGAATCTTTCGAGGTGCTAAAGAAACTTGAATGAAGGGTTGCCACGCGAGAGAATGAGCAAAGGAAAGATCCTCACTCATTTAGATCCTTAGGAGGTCACGTTGCAAACATTCGACGCTTTTCAAAAGCAAACAACAAGGAGCATAAAATTTCTAGATAAATTTATCGCTGCGATCAGCTGAGAGCAGATGATTTCGAGCTTTTCTGAAATTGGCTCTAAAGATGTTTCGTGAACGACGATGGGGATAAAATAAAATTACACAAAGATAACCATTTTAGATTTCAAAGCAGGCAGACAAGTTTGAGATTTAGTATAGAACGACAGGATTTTCGGGGGGTGACACACTTTGGGTTCGTCCCTGTCTCACAGGAACTTGTCCGTTTAATCGCCATAGAGAATATGTATAAGGAAGGCGAGACTCCGGCAGAAAGACGACACAAACGTCCACGCCCTATAAGGAAGGCGAGACCCCGACAGAAAGACGACACAAACGTCCACGCCCTATAAGGAAGGCGAGACCCCGGCAGAAAGACGACACAAACGTCCACGCCCTATAAGGAAGGCAAGACCCCGACAGAAAGACGACACAAACGTCCACGCCCTATAAGGAAGGCAAGACCCCGGCCGAAAGACGACACAAACGTCCACGCCCTATAAGGAAGGCGAGACCCCGGCCGAAAGACGACACAAACGTCCACGCCCTATAAGGAAGGCGAGACCCCGTCAGAAAGACGACAAAAACGTCCACGCCCTATAAGGAAGGCGAGACCCCGGCAGAAAGACGACACAAACGTTCACGCCCTATAAGGAAGGCGAGACCCCGACAGAAAGACGACACAAACGTCCACGCCCTATAAGGAAGGCGAGACCCCGGCAGAAAGACGACACAAACGTCCACGCCCTATAAGGAAGGCGAGACCCCGGCAGAAAGACGACACAAACGGCCACGCCCTATAAGGAAGGCGAGACCCCGGAAGAAAGACGACACAAATGTCCACGCCCTATAAGGAAGGCGAGACCTCGGCAGAGAGACGACACAAACGTCCATGCTTGGACCTACATAGGTCCCTTTGATTAGTAGCCAAGCGCGCTAATGAATCCATTTAATTGGATCCGAGTCCGTTAAGTGAACCGTTTTGTTTCCCACTGCACACTTACATATATTTGCATGATGACGTATTGTCATTTCTTCCTTTGAAACGTTTGCTATGCTTCATTTGATGCAAACAATGTAAGTCGCTAACCATGAGGGAACAGAGATCATTTCCATAATTCACTCATGAAGAAATTCCTTTCATTAGAAAAGCTTTTCTAGAGAAAGCAAATTTGTGTTATTTTTACCTTTAGCGATTTTGTATGATTACCAGATTACTTTATTTTTTGTGTAAGAAATTTGGTTGCATTTTTTTTATTTTCCTTTTGACGGTAGCATAAGCATTGGAAGTGGGAAGGCTTTATCTCTCGAAAAGCTTAATAGCATCACACATCCCTTCACAAGTTTACTTCCCCCCCTCCTGGAAATAGGTAAAAATTCCCCCCCCCCTCTTATTCTCCCTAGAAAGGTTTGTGGCGATGCCACCGAGAATACGTCGCCGAGCGCTTCAACGCAGCAGCAGCAGCGAGTCATTGCATCACAAAATAATCGTCGGTCACTGGGCGATATCGTAAGCATCGATAATTTCGACATCGCGCGATTCGTTCGCAGCTGAGATCATCAGGTATCACTCCACGTGCTTTTTCTCGTGATATCTTCCGATCACTTCAAGGCTGGAACTGCAGCTCCCCTCCTGCCATTGAAGAGGAGCGCTGAGTTCAACTTTCCTCTTCTCTGCGATCAAAAGATCGCTACGACCGAAGCACGCACATTTATTAAGCATGTTACACTTAGTGATGACACTTAAGGTTGCACGAGCGTACGGTGGTAAGCTCAGTTCTCCTTTAGACGAACAAGAAAAGTAAGAAATATGCTTGCATTTCAGAATTTCATTATTAAATTAAACGTTAACGCCCCGCAGCAAAAAGGTGTCTGATGACTCGTGCATTTTTACCTCCCCAACGTTTAGTGGCCTGTTAATGACCCCCCCACACACACACATACACGCGCGAGCAGGGAATTTTATCAGTCAGGTGGCGTTACTTGGTTCGTGCTAAGTTGGGCTGTTTTAACTTTGAGCAGCACACTTTTGCACCCCAACGGACTAAATGGCAGAAGATGCAAGCCTCCCCGTTAACGCCATCCAGCGTGTTCTTTAAAGTGCATAGACTCTAAGTCCCTTGCGCACAGGGCCACAGCTTCGAGTCTTTTCCAAGGCCAGCGGTGTCTTCTTTCTCACCGATAGGGGCCGCATAGTTTTTTTCGTCATTGGGCAAAAAAGTATCGCATTTATGTGAAAGCATGAAATCATGCAGCTATAAAAAACGATTTCTTTCTAAAGAATCTAACCATAAATGCTACTTAGGGTTTAAAAAACATTCACTCCACCCACTTCGGATTTCTGCTGTTGTGTTAAAAAATAATTTAAAATAAGGTTCTTGTTTACTTTATGCGATTTTATCCTTTATGTAGAGAAATGTAAATATAAATTTAAATAAAAATACAATATGTTCTAAATAATTCAACAGTGTTTTATTCTAATCACTGGCGCCGAGTTTTTAAATTCTCGGGGTTGAGGGGGGGGGGGGGCTGGCTGGCTCACATATAATAACAGGATACCAGACATATTTATTTGTCTCTTAGATGCATAATGGAATTTTTTCGGGGGCGGGGGGGGGAATCCCCCCCGTACTCGGCGCCAATGATTCTAACTTCAGTATTAAAAAGTTAAATAACAAGATTTAAAAAGAATAACAAATCAGATTCCAGTCATTGTAAAGTCAGCCTTAAAAAGAAAAGTCACGTGCAAAGCTCCTAAAGATCTAGTCCTTTTCATGTTCCCATTTCCCATACGATTAGTTCCTTCATTTCCCTTTTCAGTTTTATGGCTTAGGAATCTCTTCGCTGGAGACTAATCACATCGGTTGCAACTTCCACACGAAACTTGCCTGCGACTCTCTCACAATCGTCACTTATCAATTTGATGTAGAATTAGGAACAGCGGGCCACTGAAGAAACGGCTGATGACGCCATCTATTTATCACTGATCAGATAACGGCGATTTCATCGCACGTGGTCCCATTGTCTTCCGTTAAAAGACGTAATTCGAATGAGGGCAACAGAGTACACTGTAAAGGTTGGAAGGTTCAAAACGGAAAAATATTTTCAATACTACGAATAAACTTAGAAATAAATAAAAGCGGTAAAAAAAGAATTAAAAGTTAGAGCAATATTTAATGAATTATGAATCTTCTTAATAAATAAACATTTTTAAAAAGCCTAAAATTTTGCTTGTTATTTAATTTTTTGTAGCTAAGTGGTACCAAATTTTCAGTCCCGACCACTTCAGCGTTAGAAGCTTCCCTCTTCCATTTGTGAAATTAACACGAGACCTCCTCCGTCCCATTCCCGCGTAACATTGTCGGCCAAGAACAAAAGACGAAAAGCGTTGACCATGATGCCCGCCTGCCTCGGAGTGGCGCTGAATGTAGCTAAATAATGCTTACCAAACGATTAAAATAAGTTGCTTTTACCACTTCATTAAGTTTGTTTTAGTGCAATAATAAAAATGTGAAATAGAAATGAAAAATTCATACCTGGCTATTTTTTTAGATGAAAGACGATAGAAATTGCTTTTCTTCGATTTTAATGTTTTGCACCAAAGTTTACAAAAAACTTACTCGGAATTCATTGAAAACAATGAGGGCATAAATGCTCTTGGAAATATATCCTTTTTTAATACGCAGCTTTAAACCAGGGTCGGAAATGGGGGGAACGCTGCATTCCATTCCCAGTTTGTTTTTATTCTTGATCCCGTATATTTAACGACAGGTCCACTGAATGTCCACTCTTTTAGAGCATTTTTGGTCATAATTGTATGAAATTATTTCGAGCATTTTCGTTCTCATTATGACCATGGACAGGGTAAATACGTTTGATTTTAATCTGAATATGGCCATTTGTCTGTTGATACTATTTATTAACCCTTTGTTGGTCGCTTTCTGTTTTGTAACACGGATGCTCGCACTCGGTCTCACAGACCCCTAATATGTTTCTTAACACTGCACTTACGTGTCCCTATTTTTTTTTACTAATTTGAAACATATTCTTATCTTTGATATACATATTAATCTATTTTAGGCAATGAATTCTAGTCCTAATTTTCTTTCCTTTCAATAATCAATACACTGAAAGCGCAATTTATTCTACACACCATCCACAAACCTGTCTGCATAATAAAGTGGCCAGCCGAAATCTCTTGACGGCTATAGATAGGTTATTGGACTGTTGATGAGTAAATACGGCGACCTGAGTGTTCGATCTTAGGCAGATAGATAAGTAAATGGAAGTTGGAAAAATTCGACGAGAGACTTTGTAAAATTTAGGTAAGTTGGCAAAATTTTCATTTTTTTTGTAAAATTAAGTGGAGTTAGCAAAAATCTATACAACTTGGCAAAATCTAGGGTAGTTATCAAAATCTAGAGCAGTTGGCAAAATTCGAACCCACTTGGTAAAATACAGATGAGTTAGCAAAATCTTGGAGAATTGGAAAAATCAAGGCAACTTGATAAAATCTTGGAGAGTTGGTAAAATTCGGAGTGATATTGCAAAATCTTCGACAGTTGGCAAATTTCGGAGTGACTTTACAAAAATCTTGGGAAGTTGGCAAAATTCGGAGTAACTTGGTAAACTTTTGGGTAGTTGGCAAAATTCGGAATAACTTGGCAAACTCTTGGGTAGTTGGCAAAATTCAGGTGAGAGCAATTGATTATTTCTGTAAAATTATGGCGGGTTTCAAAATATACGGTAGGTGGCGAAATTCGAAGCCACTTGGTGAAATGTAGGTCAGTTGTAAAAATGTCCCCCCCAAACAAAAAAAAAAAACACGGAGAAATTCTGGTTACATCCCTGACAGAGACATAATTTATGTGAAATTCATATTTTCTCAGTCGACAAATTTTTGTTCCCCCACCCAACCATAGTTCTTCACTACGCCTCTGACAGAGTTGCCTCTCAGTCCCCCTCAAAGAAAAATTATGTAAACTATTACTAACGAATCTCTTAAAACAAAAGTTTCATTTTCCTCACCTTTCTAAGGTGGGGGGGGGGGGGGGAAGAATCGGTGCTGCCGGTATAAACCTCTTGACCAATCACATTCTGCCGCCAAAATTCTTCTGATATAGAATTTCTCCTCATGGAATAGATCGTTTGAAACATTCTTTTAAATTTTGGCATTTTACAAATTCCATCGTTAGAAGGCACCATTGAGATTTTTATTTTCGGTCTTTAGCCATTCTCTACAGGTGAATATTCGAGTTAGTGGATGGTTACAGAAATGCGAATAGTAATATTTTACTGAAACCTTTATGTAGCACAAAACGAATGCTCATTGATCTCCTAACACTCGTCCTTTCCCCCCACCACCACCACCAGGGAGGGGGAAGGAATGCAAACCTCTTGACCACTAACTCTGCCACCAAAAATTTCTAGCACAATAGATCGTTTGCAATATTTGTTTTAATGTTTTGGCATTTTCCTCCATTAGAGGATGTTATTAAGCTGTTGATTCTAGAGGCCCTGTATAGGTAGAGGTTGGCCATCTCAAATTTGGACGCCATATTTTGTCGTTGATCGGATTGTTTAGCGTGCACAGTTGAATGGTATTGCACGGTACTTATGGATTCCACGAAGGGTAATATTTGATAGAGATTTCAGTGTTCATGATTGGAAGTACTTTAGAAAACGGCTAAAAAAGGAAAAGTAAATTTTAGAACTTTTTTTAAAAAAAAAGATATAATTTCGCTTTGTTGTCTGTCCGTCTGTAGACATCGAACTTTTTTGTTTATACAGATAAATAAAAAAACTTTTTTTGTGTTAGATAGGTATTAATAATATATTACAATTTGCACTTTTCGAATCTCCCAAAAGTTATAACTGCACCCTCTAACGGTGGAAAATTTTGAAAATTCCAAAATATCAAACGAATATTCCAAACGATGTAGTTATGTTAGAAGTTTGAAATTTTGGTGTTGAAATGTGAAGGTTACGAAGTTACCATTGGCAACAATCACTTGACCCTTTAGACCCAGGGGAGGAGGTGAATGAAAAAAAATTTTTTTAAACAGAAAAGTCTATGTTTTTAGAGATATATTAATAATTCTTTTTGGGTTGGACAGGTATTGATGAAATATTATAATTTGCATTTTGCGAATTTCTCAAAGGCTGTAATTGCGCCCTCTAACGTTGGAAAAAAAATCGAAATATTCCCAAAATTTAAAACAAATATTGCAAACGATGCAGTTATGCTAAAAATTTTTGGTCGTGGAATGCAACAGTCTTGATAATTCCATCGACAACAATGGGTTGGGTTGTTTTACCTCTGAGCGGCACTTTTTTGCACACCATGGGCTAAATGGCCAGGTCACAAGGACCCCGAAGGCAGAGAAGGTTCGGGGAGGGGACCCACCAGAACAGCTGTTGGGAGACAGATGGTAGCCTCCCGTCAAGGCCATCCAGCGTTCTTTAACGTGCACAGGGTATGGCTCTCCCGCACACGGGGCCACGGCTAACGTCCCATCCGACGGACGGCGGCCTTTCCAAGCCCATCGGTGTTCCCTACTGACCGTGGGCAGGGCGGGGAATTTTGCGGAGATAAATCTCAACGCTGACACAGCTGGGACTCGAACCTGGGAACCGACAACAATGAGTTGACCCTAAACCCTAGGTAGGTAAGGAACGGAACTGTTTTGTTTCAAGAGATAATTGGAAATCTCTTTTTTAGTTGGTTACTAATGAAATATAATTCACATTTTCAAAGGTAGTTTTAACTTATATCATTAGAGATCACTAAATATCGAAATTGCAAAACTTTTAACGAATATTTCAAGTGATCTGTTTATGGTAGAAATTTCGGCGTGTAGAGTTCTGTTATGATAGAAATTCCACTGACAGCAATGATCATCCCACTATTTTCAGAGGAGCGAGAAAAGCAACTTTTTAAATTTAAGAACTAAAAGACAAATACTTTTTATGTGTTATAATTACTAATAAAATACTACTATGTGCATTTCCTCCATCATACATTAAAAATAAATATCCCCTCAAGCAGTTGCTTGCCACAGAAGTCTGACAGGAGCCTGTCAGTTTATATGCCATATAGAAGGTCCATGAGGATGGCGGGACCTCAGCAGAAAAACAACACGAACATCCATAATTAAAATTTTAAGGAGTGAAAAACTAGGCAAAGGAACAACTTCATTCTCTTTGAAAATGAGATTCCCATATGCGCCAGAGGCGATATGTGTTCTTCTAGTTGTTTCACACTTTCAGTACCCTCTGACAGTGGAAATTCGGCTTTGCCGACCCAAAAACAATTTTTCATTTAGCTCTAAAAGTAAAAAAGTTGATTTATAGACGGACAGACAGGTGGAAAAACAGATGGACAGACAACAGTTAACAGAGAGACGGTCAGACAGACGAACAAATACTGGCATAGGCAGACGACAAAGTAAAAACATTAGCTCGTTTTTCAAACGAACCGTAAAAGAAATTATTTGTTGGTTTGTTGGTTTTCAAGTTAGCTCGTTTCACTTTTGCAGCAGTTTGCCGTCTTCTGATGGAGTTTCTCGGAAAAAAAACATTAATTTATTACTTTGAGTGAAATTTTTACACCCAAATGCAGCGCAGTGAGGCATTCATAAAATATGACAGCTTTCATAGACAAAAAAAGAGGTAGAAATGTATAAAACTATAACTGAGTAGTTTTAACTTGGTACATACACTAACTCATAGGCTTTCGTCTCACGGTACGACAAAACATGGCGTCCATAAACCACGTGACTCAATCAACCAATGGCAGTGAATCACCGAGATGGCCAGCCTCTTTACTGCACCCACAGCCAACTTAGCACATGGACCTGATGATAAGAGGGCCGAGGTCCACTTTACAAAGAGGTCCAGGGAAAGATGAGTTTTGTTTGAAGAAGAAGAAGAAGGCCAGCCTCTAACTATACAGGACCTCTAGTTGATTCGAAAAGCAGAAAGGTAATATTGGATCAATGCCTATCCAGCAAGCTAAATATTTTTATCTCTGAAATCAAAAAGTTGACACTAGGTGTCAGACAAATGAAGTTCTTATATAAGTCTGTTATTACATTTGACTCATCAGATCTAAATATTTTTCATCTTTTTTTACTTCAAAAAGATAATTATTTTTAATAAACAAAAATTCGAGACATTGAAATATGTATATTATCAGATATTGTATATCTGATAATTCAAAATAATTACACGGATGGTGGAGCTAGGTCTGAGAGACCTATTCGTTATAATTGTCCTATCAAGTAACTAAGGCTGATCTAAGCAACATTTCCCTCAAGGAGTGGGCTGAAAGCCACAGCCATGTCTTCTTGCTCAGTTCACTTTCCAAATTATCAGTTTCTCGACTTCAATAAAACGATGAATTGCCAAAGACAAAAACTAGAGAAATTGTCTGATCAAAAAGTTCTAAGAATGCATTTTGTTGGGGGAAAAACAGGGAACGTTATTTTTTTACACAATTTTTGCAAATGTTAGGGGGGGGGAATACTTTAACTAGTTATTCCATTGGCTGTATACGATATACAAGGCATCTACTCTCGCATTATCAATACATGAATAGCAAAAATTTCATTGGTGACAGTTACGTTTAGATTCAATTTCGCCCATAAATTTTTTGTGATATAAGTAGAAAGCAATCACGGAATGTTTTCGCCCTGTCACGGCTATGCCCCATGTCTGCACTGGAATTATGCATACATAGCGAAACGATGGCCAGGGACGCCATTTACATTAAGTACACTAGTACCTTAGGAGGACAATTTCAAGAGTAAAAAATACTTTCGGAAACGAAATCATTATTTATCTAATATGTAATGAAGAAAGTTTGTGTGTTTGCCTGTCCATTTATACACTCCATCCCCAGAAGAGCTAGAGGCGCCAAATTTTGCATGAACATTCCCTTCACTCAGGGGAAGAATATAAGCTATGTGCGAACCAACTGAGGTCAACCAAAATTGGGGAGGGCGGGTTTGAATTTCTCAAAATCCCCATAGACTTAACCATGGAGGTAGGAAGAGGGAGAGACGCACTTACTATATCTTAGCGTAGTTCGCTAGTGTAGTCGCACAAAAACGCTGCACGTCAATTGCAATATATCCGAATGCTTTATACGAATACTGCTCACTAAAATCGCAATTGTTTCATGTACAAAAAAGGAATTATTTTGCCGAATATTGCTAAATCGATTTTTTTTCTTGGAAGGTCGAGATTTTTAATATATGTATATAAAAAATAATTTTTCAGTTTTGCGTTTACGTTTTTAAACATAGTCGTTTAATCCCATTTAAAGTTAGCAATAACAAATTACATATCAAATGAACGCCACACCATCTTTTTCATAAAATAATGATTGACTGTAGAACTACATATATCAAGTTTCTAATGTTCAGAGTAAACTGTGATAAGTCAAATCTTTTATATAAGAAAAAATGTAAATATTAACGGAAAAAAAACTCTTTGAAATAAAAAGCAGGAACTTCGTTGTGAAATATCCAGACTTTAATAAAAGCTTAAATACTTAAAAATAAATAAATACCCCCTCAAGCAGCTGCTTGAGGGGGTTTATATGCCATAGTAGGAGATCTGAGAGGATGGCAGGACCTCAGCAGAAAAACACAATATTGTTTAAAATTTTAATAGTTTTGATTGATAGTTTTGATCTAGCGTCCACAACTCTTTAAATACTCAACGAATATTGTTGAAAATCTATATTTAAATATATTTGATTACGATCTTTATCTTCAGTTACATTTTTCCATTAAATGCATATTTCAGAAATTATAGAGCTTCCAAGTTAGGTTCTCACTGGCATAACGGAAATTCTGTACTTTCGTAAGGATTCATCAAAAGCATAGGAAATGAATGTGCGCATTATGTTCTTTCCCATTTCTTGTTATATTATTTCTCTGAATTCATAACGAACCTTTATTTAATCGGTTTACATTTAAAACAATGGGAAAGTTTCGCAGCCCCCTTCCCCAAGTTTTCGCTCTCTCTCGCCCCACAAGTTCTAACTATGCTAATGTCATAAATAGTTGAAATAACAAGTTTTCAATTTACAAAGCAGAAATTTAGCATTACTTCTTACCTATGAAATGTTATCCCCTTGATCTTTTTTTCAGGTTTGTTAATGCAATCTGTCGTTCTTTACAGTGATAGCACGCTTATGGCGACGCTCGGTTAGTTTTCAAGCGATAGGGCGCCACCCTCTCTTCCAACCTCTATGGACTTAATAATAACGGTTGAAAGCTATTCAAAATAATTGTTGCCACCAATAAATTTGAAAGAAGGAATGCATCAAATTTCTTTGATTTCGTGTGATGCTCATTATTCAGTTTGTTGCTTCAAGAGTGCCAGCGTCTGTGGATATTGAAGTCGTTTTAAGCACAAGATTCTTAGTCGAAAACTTCAAAAACCAAGAATTCGCATCGGAAATTAAAATCATTAACTTACTTTATAAAATATGTAAAAAGTTAATAAACGTTATTAACAAAAGTTTTTAATGTTAAGTAATGTTTTTTAATAAGAAATTTTTCGTAGTACCTGTATATTTTTTGGGCAATTCAGACCATATTTCATTTTTTTTTACCTATGCATGGCAAACTCTATCCGAAGGACTCCTTCCCTTCTCTAAAAGAGACTGAAAAAAATTAAACCGACGGGGATTATCGCAATGATTTTTATGCCAAATGAAAGCTTACGACGTAGGGAGTGCCATCTACTCCTTTAGAATTTGTTCGACATAATGTTCAAAAATGTAATACATAGGAGTCCTGTGCGAGCAACTGAAGTTCTACTGGCAAGGTCTTATCCAAACCAGCTGATTTTTATTAGCAGCCACGTATATTGGTTACTTTGGTTTTTAAGGTTGTATGTAAGGTGCAGTGTTACTCGTAATGGAAATTAGTCTGTTATATTAATAACTAATAATTAAAAAACATACTGTGATTAAAAAACTAAGAAATATATGCCTTAAATATTGTACAAAATTTGACCTAATTTTTCAAATTCTTCCAAGTTTTGTTCTTTTAAATCATCTGCAATTATGGGAAGACAATCCTTTTTCTTACCCAATAAATTCCTTCTGTATTTCCCTATACGAACTTGAGATTTCAACGACTGAAATTTCCCGATTTTATTCCAGTTTTCTACTCAACATACGAGTAATTTTTTGAACTTCATTCTTGTTCATATGGGTGCATTTTTTTTTAAGTGAATATCATCGAATTTTGAAATGAATACAGTCTGTTTATTGAAAGGATAAATATCAAAGGTATTGTCATTGATGTGTTTGTGAATCAGCCTTCAATAATTGTCAATAACGGATATTTTCTCAAACTAAATTTTATTATATCTATAAAAATTCTATTTATCAGTAGGTGGTGTTGACTCTGGGCTGTGGATTACTTTATATGGTCGTACTTAAATGGCGAGGATTCTATGAAGGCAGATTTTACGAATCTTCATTTTATTTGAAAGCCAGGTACTATTTAAAAGAAGTTTAAAATAACTTCGTTAGCTATTGCAATAAAAAAAAAGCAAATAATCTGAAAACTTGATACACTTAATATCGAGGTAATTATTATCTTTTGTTTCTTGAGAAACACAAATTGATGCTTTTTTTTTTCGAATTTATAATCCGCAACGGCAGTTAATGAATTCTTCTGTGAATCATAATAAAATTTAAGGTATTTGTGTGCAAAAGAAAAAATAACTATAGAATACTTCAATAACGTACTTTATTACATCAATTGTACAGGAGATAAAGCGAAGGGCAATCACCTGCAAAGTCGCAGCAATGATTGAAGGGGAAATTATGATTTGGTCCCATTTGTGGTGCCCTTCACACAAAACATCCATCATAGACCACTGATACGGTTATAATGTTACATAGAGACTAATATAATTCGAACTAGAGATATTGTTAATACCACTTGTTAAATTTAAAATATAACGTCATAAAAATGTTTTGTTCTATACAACTCTGCATGACTGAAAACCCAACATATCTTAGCGCTTGCAACCGCAGTAGAAAAATGGACGAGGACATTTGACGGAATGTGGTCAAAACCATTGCAATTATCGCGCAGAGGCAGAAGAATTGCTCTACGTTTAAGGCACTTTATAATAGTGATAAAATTAATAACTTTTATATAAATATCTTCAAAATTCATTTCAAAAACCCAAAAGCAATACTCTTAAAAGAAAAAACAACGGGTTTTCTTCCCAATTCGTCTTTCGTTGTTAGTGACAATTCGTGTCTAAGCGACTGGAAACAATTTCACTGAGAATAGGCACTGCTCGGCCATGGAAAATGGTACCGCGATTCATCATACGATAATGAACTGTTATCCCTCGAATATCAGACAAGAATTTTTTTTTAATACTCAGATATTCAAGGACCAAAGTCCCATATTAAGGCACAAGGAGTGATGACTATAAAAATATTGTATATTCAACAGTAGAAAATAGAATAACAATCTAAATAAGAACTACAAAAGAAAAAACTTGAAAATACCGTTGCAACTGTACAGGCATTTTTGTTTTGGCGTCCAGTAAGCTTATGAACTATATGCATACTTCCTGTTTGCTTCTTACATTTGATCTTCCCAGTAATAAGTTCATTACCATCCAGTAAGTAATCATTAAACTGAAGCGTTTATCCCATTCTTTTTACATAAGCAAAGAGTATACAAGGCCTTAAAGGGTACTACTACCTAAAACCTAATTCAACTTATGGCATGTAACTTTTCGAGTATTTTCGAAGCAAAATTTCTCAAGTTGGAAGGAAATAAACGACACAAAATTCTTTCCACCAGTAACATAGAAACTAAACATTGAAGCATCCCAACACCGTTTCCCATTTACACTTTTGCATGCATTTGACTACATACAACACGGCAGAATATCCACACAGTTACCTCTTGCGGATAATTTGCTAACATTTTAGCAGCCATGGCACTCCTATGCCTAGTACACGCATTCATACGTTCAAGCACACACACACACATAGACTATTCCGCCGCAAACAAACTACATCTGTTGAATGATTTCGTACTTCTGTCGAATGTCCATTTGGGTCTTCTTGGGATCTTTCTTCTTGCGAGAAGCTAGCATTTGTCTCATCTCAGATGCACTCATATTGAGGTTGAGACCACTGCCTTCTGGCCCGGGTCCATTGAGGTTTCCACTGCTGCCGCCACCTCCTCCACCTCCCATGCTACTGCCGCCGCCACTATGAGAGCTCTTCGTGGAATGAGGGGAATCTGGTACTGAGCCACTGCCTTCCAAAGGTGTCGAACTGCGAGAGCTGCCAGCCTAAGGAAGAAAATCAGTGCATCAAACGCAAGCAGTAACAAAAACGCTAATACGACACTGAAGTCAAAAGTCTGAAATTAAAAACTTCACATTTTATGTCAATGAAATAGAAGATATGCAAGGTCTAAATAGCTCTTAAAAATCACCTGACCAAATAAAATTGCATACGTGACTCGAAAACCATATTCGGGGTGCTATAGACGGTGGCTCTGATACTGTGCCACTCATTTCGTGTTGAACAAGCATTGTTTTCATGTTGGTAAAGTATTTTGTATTAACAGTACGACAGACACATCATTTGAATGCTTTTACACGTGGTAGAGCAATCGGTATGTAAGAGCCCAGCAGATCCCAGCAGCCTGACGTCACTGGGCGATGACAGCAAGATAATTACTCGGAAGCTTTCTGCAGCCATTAGGAGGAGTTTTCACAGCAAACAGCTTGCAGGAGGCTTGACTGGGGGCTCTATGCTAGACGACCAATGATTTGTAGTCTATCAATCCCTACGACAGGAGAGCCACTAATACAATGCAGACAATATTGTGACTGTACAAAGACCAATAGGTCCATGTGCTCTCTACTGACGAATTGGAATTAGTCTTCAGACTGATTTTCGGTGTCTCTTGAACTTGAGAGTCAACGAAGGACTTGTTACCTAGCCTTTACCATCAGAGAACGACACCGCTATGGTTGTGGTGGTTTGATGATTTGCAACTGCATTATGCCAAAATGCCGTCCTGTGGCATTTTGACATAACCTTTTTGACCATTAGCACGCTTGGCTACTGATCAAAGTTACCTAGGGTTCGAGCTCCGGGTAAGGCATGGATGTTTGTGCTGTTTTTCTGCTGAGGTTCTGCCATCCTCTCAGACCTTCTACTATGGCGTATAAACTGATAGGCTCCTGTCAGACTTCTATGGCAAGCAGCTGCTTGTGGGAATATTTATTATTTTTATATTTACGTCAAATGGATGCACACAGCTCGTCTTTGACGAAGGCGCTATGGAAGATATCCTTCAGACCTATGCAAGACTTCTCAGGGTGCTATTGGCCCCCAGTTCATTTTGATGGATGATAATGCCTGCCCTCATATGGCTCAGATAATCGGATTCCTTGAAAGTGAGGATATTCAGCAGATGAAGTAGTCAACATATTCTACGGACCTAAACACTATAGAGCATGCTGGGAAGATGCATTGCAAATCGTCAACCTCTCCAACAACCCCGATCTGCTCTTTTGGAAGAGAGGGATGTACTGCCACCAGACCTGCTAAATTGTATGAGAAGTCGTTTTGATACTTGTTTGGCGCTGTTTTCGTGGTCTTTCCACAAATAACGCTTTTGTTTCGAGTCTGTTATTACACTTTGCAGTTTGCTAAAGCATCACTTTTACCTATCTTCTTGTTACGTTTTGTTCGTCATGCTTGGCTACTGATCTACAAGACCTGGTTCAAGACCCAGGAAAAGCATGGTTGTTCATGTTGTTTTCAGCAGAGGTCCCGCCATCCTCTCAGACATTCTACTAT
This sequence comes from Ryuthela nishihirai, assembly GCA_038380435.1. Taxonomy (NCBI): domain Eukaryota; kingdom Metazoa; phylum Arthropoda; class Arachnida; order Araneae; family Heptathelidae; genus Ryuthela; species Ryuthela nishihirai. Next base: position 61,499,019 of record JAWZYU010000019.1, on the reverse strand, counting down.
GGCGCATAAACTGACAGACTCCTGTCAGACCTTTGTAGCAAGCAGCTGCTTGAGGGAGTATTTATTTATTATTTATTTGTCAAATGGTTCTGGTTCCATCATATCTACGTAACTCATTGTTCGATGGCAAGAATGCATTGACTGAAAAGCTTGTGACGTGGTTATTACACACGTCACAAATGATGACTTATGATGTGACATAAGTTATTAAAAAATACACTCATGTTTCCTTCCTCCTAAAAAAGGGGTTATGTGAAAACTATTGTTCCACTATATCTTCCGAACTCAAAAGTTGTGAATAATGAACTGTGCATCATATGAAAGTGTTATGTGGGGAATGTCACAGGCTTTGAAAAAGGCACCCCCAAGCTTTCTTCCTCCTCCTGTAAAAAAAAAAAGGGGGGGGGGGGTTGGGTGTATATGAATGTTCTATTATGTCGTTTGAAGGCGAGTAACGAGTTTGCAAAGAAATACTTGCAACTGTGTTAAAGGCATATAAGGGCGAGACAGGAGCGCCATTTTTCGTTGGAGCTTTACCTAGCAACAAGAAGTGAAATTCCGGGGAGGGTGAAAAACAAAATAGAAGGCCCTAAAAGGCCTAATCGTTTGTTCTTTTCTGGTTGATTAAAAAAAAAAAGGCCATGTAAAAAAAAAACGTATGTGTTTAATGAAGTCACATGCTCAAATCAAAGCTGCATTCTACAAAAGTTGCCCACCAGCTTGGAACGTGGGCATACCTGATTGGATCAAGTGAGCCTTACACCCCCCAAAAAATATCACGACTGCACTGGCGAAGTTTTCGAACAAAGGAAGAATTTCGAAGGAGACAGTTGCGTCTGGACTCTTGCAAGAAATGGTGCTGAGACTGTCGTCCTCTCGACATTCAACCGCTTTCCTTTGTGGCAGTGTTGGGGATACCAGAAGGCTTGGTTACAGCCTTGTTAGTAGGAATCCTGCTGTCTTGTTTAGAGTGACTTGCCGTGCAGCAGTCGCAGTAGCTTGTGAATATATTTGCCTGTGCACTGTACTGTTTGAAGTGTGAAATGAAATGCATATATGTATATAATATATACATAGTAGTAGAGTCAAATGATCTAAGAAACCAAGTAGTGCCATTCTGACATCATTAGTGGAAAAGTACAGAGTTAAAAGCTCACACACAGAGACAGGGAGGAAGACCCAATACAGGCTACCTCAAGTTTCTCCTCCTAAATTTCTCCCTCCCCCCCAAAAAAAACGGGAGATAATTTTCTAATGATGGACCTCAACAGGCTATATCTTAAATGAAAACTTGTAACATCGAGAATGCAACGAGCTCCTTCAAATTATGACCCCCCAACAAAGGGGGGGGGGGAAGAAATTTTAACGGGGGTTCATTTTTTACGAGCCATATCAAATGAAAGCTTAAGACTACAGAATAGGGAAGATTGGTATTTTTAGTGGCAAAGTTCTCTTTGAAGTTGCCACTAATAATATATTTATATAAAAATTAAAAAAATATCTTTCTAATGCACCTAGCACCCTAAAAAGTATAAAAAGCAGAGAATACCAATTATGAAATCAGTTACTGAATTTATGTCAACTTCACAGAAAGATAAGAGTGGCAAAACTGATTTCTTTTATTAAATGAGTAAAATTTGATATGCATTACTTTATGAATTGTTTTAGGGGAAATATAGGAAGATAGGTATTTCTTTCAAGTTTAAGTGCTGTAACTACATTTGTAGTACAGTGTATTTCTTTGATTTTAGTATGAAAAACACTATATACAATTATCAGGAGTAAATTGTCCAAATTTTTGTACAGAAATAGTATAATAATTTCACATGGTTAAAAATTTCTATTATTATTGAGTCTTTTAAATTTTACTTCTGCTGCTTTGATGGATGAAGTTAGAAGCACATTATCTACTAGAATTTTTTTTTAGTAGTTGGATGTTTTTAATTGTTGAATAAAATGAAATATGGAGGAAAAAAACAATATATACTGCTCATCAAAAGTTAAGCATGGATCAATAAAATGTGCATATATTGAAATATATTTCGGGTAAATTTAATTATATGTCACATAAAAAATCAAATATGTTAAGTCATAAATTTGGGTCAAAAGGATTTACATACAGAAAAAAAAAAAAAAAACGGAATCAAGTACATTAATAAAGCATATATATGGGTGGGTGGGGAGTGTTGAATACAAAATATAATCAGTAGGTGATATGGCCTCCTGTAGCTCTAATGCATGCTTGACAACGTCAATTCATGCTCTTAATAAGGTTTGGGAAGAGGGTTGAAGGGCAGCAATATGTTTCCCCAGGATATACTACATATGTTTTATCTGGTCGAGATCCAGAGAAAATGCAGGCACTCCATTTGTTAGATATTTCTTCCTCAAGTTTATTGTTTGGCCAGCATCGAGATTTATCTCCACAAAATCCCTGCCCTCGGTCAGTAGGGAACACCGATGGGCTTGAAAGGCTGACGTCCTTCGGATGGGGCATTAAGCTGTGGCCCCATGTGCGGGAGAGCCATACCCTGGGCATGCTAAAGAACCTGCAAGATGGCCTTGATGGGAGGCTACCATCTTTCTCCCAACAGCTGCCCAGTGGGTCCCCTCCACCAACTTTCGGATTCCTTGTAACCTGTCCATTTAGTTCATTGTATGCCAAAAAGTGCTGTTCAGAGGTAAAACAACCCAAAACAACTCTTGGATTCAAAAGTATTAATGTTTTTGAGAATCTGAAAACAATGACCCAATCTATGCACAACTGAAATAATTCATCTGAGAATTATCTTCCTGCTATCAATGCTATGCGAGATCTCATGCTACAAATGATCAGTGTATGAGGATACACACATGGTATGAAGTTGTTTTAGAGTGTCACTTTTGTGCATACGATGGCACAAGGACCCTAAGGGTTCTGAGAAGATTGGGAAAGGGATCCATTTAATAGATGCAAGCCTCCTGTCAAAGCTATTCAGTATTTTTTAATGTGCATACGGTATGGCTCTTTTGCACATGATGCCATGATTCAATATCACACCTAATAGATGGCAGCCTTTTGAAGCCCATCAACATTCCTTTTCTCAAAGGCAGAAAGGCATTAGCAGAGAAATTTCTAAGTGGAAGCACAGATGAGACTTGAAAATGGGAACATCAGATTAAATGTCAGGTGCATTACAACTGAATCAACCCCTGTTACATACATAGTCAAGAATTTTTATAATATAAGCTCACCGGGCAAAAAATTAGTCATCCTTGGCTGAATGTCAATTAATAGCATGTAACGCATCAATGCAACTGAAGAACAGCCGAAATCCTGTCTGGCATGGATGCCACCAGTGGCAGATGTAGTGCACATCAATATTTATTCACTCTTCCAGCAGCAAATGCCACAGTTCAGTCAAATTGGCTGGATGGCTGGGGCAAGGCTTCACTCATTGTCCCACAAGTTTTCTATGGGATTTGGCAGGCCAGTCAAGATGTTCGAAGGCTTCAGAATGCTCATCGTGCCAATCCGAAACACTTTGAGCCCTGTGCACATGACAAACGCCATCTTGGAAGACTGGGGTATCCTCTGGTGTTCACTGTGGAGATGCCGCACAAAAGGCAACATGTGGTCATCCAGTAGCTCCATATAGCAGCCTTTCTGGTTCAAGTGTGATGTCACCACAACCAAAGGACCCATTTCCTCGTATGTGAAACACTCCCAGAACATCACAGAGCCTCCTCCAGCTTGAACAGAACTTTGCACACAGTCTGCATGGAAGGCTTCATGCGGCTTACGATGTACCCGTCACCTCGCATCATTCGAGTACAAGCAAAAATGTGATTCATCTGACCAGATCACACGCTTCCAAGAGTTGACAATCCAGTCTTTGTGGCACAGTGCAGCCTTGTGCAGAGCTGTTAACATGGGTCTCTTCTGCGGTACTCTCATCCAGATATCCATGGCATGCAGTTCCCTTCGGAGTGTTTATTCAGAAACAGCTTGTTGTAGGCCTGCATTGGCTACCTGGAGCAATTCCTGCCTAGTTGCAAAGAGGTTTGCCCTAACAGTGCATGACACACTGCAGTGGTCCCTATTGGTGATCACAGTCTTTCTGCTGCAGTTCTCGTGACAATTAGCGGTGGACTGCAATGTATGCCACTGCTGGAAGACCCTTTGGACAGTATGTTTTGACACACCTGCAAAGGCAGCAACTTTTCGTACATTATGCCCTTTGGCTCGACCAAACACAATAACACCTTTTTGCCACTCATTCACATCTTTGGTGCAACTGATGTTTCATGGAGTGACTAATACACACACAACCACTTCTTATCACTGTATGAACCCTGTAGTGCATGGCACAGCTATTTAAAGGATCTGTTTATTACAGGTGCACCCTCTGTTGCTGTCGAACAGACATAACCCTATTACAGTGGGATATGACTAATTTTTTGTCAAGTGAGCTTATCATATATAAATGCTCAAATTTTAATTTTTATATATTGTTATATAATGCATATAAAAAAACCCTCACAATCTTATTTTCTTAGTTAAAATAACTAATACTGTGCAATTTTTTTATATTAAGCACATTATAATATACAAAAATGCACAATGTCATAATGTAACATCCAATAACAACTGGAATATGGAATAAATGCAATACCTAGTTAGCTTTTGGTCAATTTAGAAATATTTATGTAAAGTAGTAAAAATTCAATTAAAGCAATTTAAGGTTGAGTTATTTTACTCTAAGTGACACTTCTTTGCACAGAGTGGGCTAAATGGCCAGGCCACAAGCACCCCATGGGATCAGAGAAGGTTGGGAGAGACTCACTGGACAGCTGTTGGGCCATCAAATGTTTTCTTTAATGTGCACGGCTTTCTCCCCACACACAGGGCCACAGTTTAACCTCCCATCCAATGGACAGTGGACTTTCCAAGCTCATTGGTATCCCCTACTGACAGAGGGCAGGGTGGGTTTTTTTTTTTGGAAATAACTAAACTCTGAACCAGGTGGGACACAATATAAGGGATATGCTTAAAAACGTCTATACCTATATATATAGTGGCAGGATGTTTACCTGCCACAATCAAATGTAATGTTTGAATTAAATAATTATTAATGCAAACAAGAGCTATTTATTCAGTAACATGAACTGAAAGCTTAAAAAAAAAATGCAAATATTTCCCTTACTTCTTCCTTGTCCTTCAATGGGGGACTGCTTTCTACACTCTTCACCACTTTTGGACTTTGTTCTTCTCTTTCAATAATTGCTTCATCTGCATCTTTTTCATGGGATGCATCCCCATTAGTCTTCAACTCCTACAGGAACAAGAAAGTAAACAGACATTTAAATTTTGAACAAGCGAACCGAAGTAGAATACAGATTTGTCAGAGATGCATTATGTTTGCTAATCCTTAATCTTTATAATGCCAGGTTTTTTTTTTCTTCTCTAAAAATGCAATTCAACTTCTAAAAGCCATATTATGAAACAGCTAATAAATGAAATAATTCACATTACATACTAAGAGAAAGAGCATTTAATTCTAAACAAAAAATATAAGAATTGAAAGAAAAAAAATGCAGGTAAGCATAAAACACACATTACAAGGTCATTTGTAGTGATTTTTGAAAACCATTTAATCAGTTCTTTGCACTGTAAGGGTTTAAGAGTAACTGAAACATAGAAATAAGTCAATTTATGAGGGTTTCTCTTTAATTTCAACACTTTATATTTATTACTTGGAAGTCAAATTATGCGTGAATACCACACTAGGTTACTGACCTAAGGGATCTGGGTTCCAGGTAAGGCATGGATGTTGTGCTGTTTTTCTGACGAGGTCCCGTCAACCTCACAAACCCTTACACTATGGCGTATAAACTGTTAGGTTCCTGTTAGACCTCTGTGGCAAGCAACTGCTTGAGGGATTTCGTTTTTATTTTTAGTGAAATGCATTCTCTGACATGAGATCTGCCTAACATAATGATTAGGCAAGTACATGCATAGCATTATATGATGAAGCAACTGCACAAATTTCATTGTAATTACTGTATAAATCAAGGCACATTCAAAGCCTCAAGGAACTTAATATACATACAGAAACTTGACAAATTCATCTTCTGGGCTTCAGCATATTTCACTAAAACTTGTCTCATTCTCTTGCTATATATATCATTGACACAAGAAGAGATTTTGATGATCACAAACATATCTATTGATTATGTAAAACTTTTCTATTGATTATTGTTGCCTTAAGATTTGTTACTTTTCTACACTAGTTAAATGTCCCCCCATTTGTCCAGAAAAACTTCACGTAACTCCTGCTTTGTTTTCAATTACTTTCAATTAAAATCCCATCTAAACCAAATTTAGTGAAGAGCCATTAGAAAAAAAATTATATTCTTAAAAGCCACAGGAAAAATTTTTAACTTAAAAACGCAAACGTACATTTCTAATGAGTAATGAACTGGAAAAAAAATTTAATTTTAGGGAATCAAAAAAAAAATATCTTGATTAAAAATCAAAAATATACATTTTTAATGAGTACTATAATTAGCAAAATTGTAGTTATGCACCTAAAAATGTTTGCTCAAAACATTGGAAGAAATGCTTCTGAGTTTTCTCCTAAAAACTTTCAACATGCAAATAGTTTGAAAGGTAAACTTTTAAATTTTATTGCTTTAGAATTTTAAGTTATTTTTAATTACTTTCTGAGCAAGAAGGTCTTTTTAATTGTGTCATCATCATCATCTTCAAGCAGCCATGGGCTACGGAGGTCCAACCAGACCGTGCAATTTAGTTCTCCAAGCAAGTCTATCCTGAGCAACATCTACTGCTGATAAACAAATGCATGGCAACTACGGGTGATTTTATGTTTACAATACTTCCTGAAGAATAAAATAAGTTCTTCAGCACTATGTTGTTCTTTGTGGTATAAAGTTTACAAAAAAAAGTAAGTGATGTCCACAGCAAAGTTCTCTTATTTTACTGAATTTTTGTCTGACGTTAGTTATAGTTTTTTCTAATTTATGAAGCACACTTGTATATGGACTGGCTATCACAAACATGGTTAAGATTCAACAAGAATCGCGAATTTCGATTTACACTTAAATCCATATTAACTAGAATAGATGAAAAGAATCTTTGTTATTTACTGAAAAAATATTATCGACAAACATGGCTCGTGATACAATGCAATTAAGTATGCAGACCACGAGTTTGATATAACATATTCACATGCGTAATTGCTGTTAGATAGGTATGGTTTATTGGAGATAACTTTTTTGTATGCTGCTAATTAAAATATGATTGTTAATAAATTCTTTTAGCAATATTTTCCAGGCTAAAAAAATAGGTATTTTGTCTTTTCAACATATCTATTAGTTGATAAGGATGAATAATTTTTCAGTATGACAGTTCAGGGCACGACCTATGGAGGGGGCGGCTGCTGCTAGTAACCGGAAGGAGAAGAAAATATTATACATATTTATATTACATGCATTTTTCAGGATTTTTTCCTCCCAAAAAACTACTAAAACAATGGGCGATTTTTAATAGCAGATTGCCACCCCACCTTTTTCTTTTTGCAGCTCCGGGCCTGTGATAGCACGAAAAACCAGTTGGTTATAGAGATAATGATGGCATCTTGAAAAAAGAGAAGGAATATTTTGCTTTATACTATTTTTGTATTCTACAATTCTTTTTCGTAATGTTCCTTTCCAGCCGTATGGTTAGTTGGAGATTTATCAGCTGAATGTTCTAATGGAATTTGATATACGTCTCCTGTTGGGATAAATTTTAGTTCAATAATAAGTTTTCAATACTCTTTAAAACTGCCTTCAGTTAAATGGATACGTTCATTTAAAATCTCTGAGCCTTCGGGGTCCTTGTGACCTGGCCATTTAGCCCATGGCGTGCAAAAAAGTGCCGCTCAAAGGTAAAACAACCCAAATCATTTAAAATCCTAGAACATAAAGAGGGAAAGTAGTATAAGAATATTAATGCCTGTTACTCATTCTTTTCTCTACAAACGGTCCTGTTATTGTTAGAGTAGATGTTCTTCAAGAACCGAAAATTGCTTCATTCAAAGGAATAGAAATTGCTTCATCGAAAGAAATAGAGTGCATTCAGTTGTTCATTAGTAGAACACAAGGAAAATTGACAAAGCAATAGATAGGTTCATGACACATTGTGGTAGGTGACGATGATAGCATTAGTCAGATTGTGGAAATTCCACATGTCAGCACGGCCAGCTAGCAGGAGCGGGTGCCAGCAGTTGTGCAATGCGACGGTCTACTAGCCCGCTTTCACGTTACATTAACACATTTCGGAGAATCGAGAGTCATCGCAAGTGACAACCATTTGGTAGTAAGAAGAAAATGATGGGTAGCCCAGTGAAAAGGAAAGAAGCAAAACGAGTCTAGCATCATAAACAATGGCCTTGAGTGGAAGGACATGTCATCCGATGAACCGAGGTTTAGGAAAATAAAAGAAAAAAAGTTCTTCCAAATAATTCGCATAAAATGGGAGTCACTAATGACAAATTACATTCCAACATGCCAACAGCACAGAGATGCGTTGCATATACGTTGTGCTCTGGTGTAGATAAATGTGGGGGGGGGAGAGGAAAGAAAATCAAATTGGTTGTACCAACCATAGAAAAGTCCAGTCTTTGTGACATCATCAGGGAAGTTGTAAACAGTCAGATGGCAGCACAAGGTCGGCTGGTGGTGATGCCGACAGGTGCGAGGGATGAGCTGAAAGCTGCAGGTGCATGGGATTGTGCAAAAGTCGGTGAATCAGGATTAGCTCAGAGACGATTTCTCTATTGAGGAAGCAGTGCTTACTGACTTGCTTAGAAAGTTAGAACAGAAATTCTCTATTGAAAATTAAAATACAGAAATATTTCTTATGTATTTCTGAGCAAGAAGCTTATTTCTTACATATTTCTGTGGAGTAAACAACTTGGTTCCAAAAGAACGGCATTATAGGTTTTATTATGTACGACAGATGCAGCCAGTGTATGCAAAGTTTTTTGCTTATGACTAAGTGGCGAAAAATAAAATTTTATAACTCTTGACGCACGAAAAATAATAATCCGCACTAAAATGCGAAAATAAATTCTATAATCTGATTAAGCTATATAACTTTAATTACGAAAGCCTAGACACTGTATTAATGTTATCATTGCGTAAGACAAACGCAATAGTGAATGCAAAAAAAAATATCTTCGTGTGGTTGAACACTAGCATTAAATTTAAAGCAATTTTTTGCTCTTTTTGCGACGAAATGGCAGAAAAGCTTCCGATTTCATGTTGTAGGTACATGCAACTTTGCTCGTGGCTCGTAATAATCTTATCTAAAAACGCAATTGAGCTGCTATTTCAAAATTTTAATACCACTTAATAAGTTGCTTTTGTTACTGAAAATTAGTCGACCTTTAAAAAAGATTGAATGCTCTGCCCTGAAACATTCGTTTCAAATATTTGCATTATATGTTATTTCAAATTTTAAAATGATTATGCTTAAAAGAAATTGAATTCAAAACGTTAATCCGAACTAGTGCGTCGTTCCAACTAAATTGGATACATCTGTGAAGAGGACATCTGCCCACTGGGTTGTGATCCAAAAGGTGATTTTTATCTGCGCCATGTTAAAAAACTTTTCTATTGAAGGGGGTGAGAGGGGATACCAACCATATGTTTTCGTGCACATCTTGAAACTGTCATCCCCCTGGCGGCTGACAGTTCGCGAAACAGTTGCGTAGCTATCATTTCCATACGTTGTCTTGCTGTTAACGAGAGAGAGCGATCGTCCCGAGCAATTATGGCTCTCGGACAACCTTTTTCATGAAACTGACTCCAGAGGCATGAGAGGTCATTTTGTGGTAAAGATATTCCAGACCCTGGATATTTCAGGGTCTGGAATTGACCCGCTTCCATCTCACCTATTGCTCTCCATCGTACATAATCATCCATAAATTGTCTTGGTGGCAGAGTAAAATAATTTTAGTACCAGAATTAATGTAAGACTGGCTCAAAAGGAAATGAGTGGGACCGCAGCCATGTGCTCCTTTATGCAAACCATAATTTCCATGCTCGTGGTCGCGTCGGTGAAATGTGCACGCAATTTACCGCATTGCAATATTTCCCTGAACTTATCTTATGTCATTCCCTTATATATTTTTCGAGATACATTATACTTTAATTTGAACACCAGTGTGGAATACTTTTTATAATTAGAAAATACTTACCTAACTCCAAATGCTTTTAAATAGCTAAGCGTAGTAGAGAGATGAAAACTGAAAAATTTACTGCAGAATATTATACCTTTTTCAATAAGATTTTACTATGTATAGACGGTTCCGATGGCTGAGTGTTTTTTAGAGTGCTAAGCTGCCGATCAAAGGGTCATCGGTTCGAGCCCCGGATAAGCATGGACTTTTTATGTCAACTTTTATGTATGTCTGTCTGCTCTCGCCTTTCTCGCACACCTAGTTTATGTCGTACTATATACTGATAAGTTTCTACTGAAACCTTACCTGCTTGAAAGGTACTTGCCACAGAGACTGCTTGAAAAAAAACTTTATTTTTATTTTGGAATCCCCCATCATCAGTAGTAGATGAAACAAAATGTTTGTACCATGTCAGAGCTCTAAACTTCTGACAAGCGTGTGATCTTTTCCTTATGCTTTGTATACAGAAAGAATATCTCAGAGGGACACTTTATTATTTCTTGTTACGCAAAGTAAAATATTTTTAACATTACGCATATGATACAAATTCTACGTTTGAAAGTATTTTTGTTTATTCGTAGGCATAATTTCACTTTACTAATAGTGTTTTCAATTAAGCACTATTCTACGTGCATGTCAGAAGCTAAACAGATGAACTATGGTAAAAAAATTATCTAGAAAGTACACCTTTATAAATACTTTGAATAAATATCCCATTGAAAGTATCTTTAGCGGTTGAACTAGGCCTCACAATCTTTCAAAAGCAAAAAAGTCCAAAATTCTAAAAAAATCTAGATTCCGTGGCAATCTGCCCAAAAGAACCACATTTTTGAGTTACCAGCTTCTAACAAAAACCCATATAATAAAAACCAATCTTCACCAGTTACCAAGTCTTTTTTAAATACTTATGTGAATTACATTCTACACAATTTCTCACTAGTAATGCATCCTTGCTTACACTAATATAACATGTGTCAATTTGTTAACCTCATTAGTACAATTACCTAATGTCCCTTTTCTCTCGAATTTAAAATCTCGAACTGATAAGAACTCCGCTATCAATCATGGTGATTGATAGGAGGACCACTGGAATTGAGGGGACCCACTGGAACAGCTGTTGGGAGACAGATGGTAGCCTCCCGTCAAGGCCATCCAGCGTGTTCTTTAACGTGCATAGAGTATGGCTCTCCCGCACACGGCGCCACGGCTTAACGTCCCATCCGACGGACGGCGGCCTTTCCAAGCCCATCGGTGTCCCCTACTGACCGTGGGCAGGGCGGGGAATTTTGCGGAGATAAATCTCAACGCTGACCCAGCTGGGACTCGAACCTGGGAACTACAGATTACGAGCCTGGAGCGCTACCGACTGAGCCACTCCCGCCCCTAGTTGTTGGGCAATAAGAATAGAATGGGTAAGTTGAAATAATGCAGTAATAATTGCAAATAGAATGAGTAAGTTGAAGATTGAATATCAAGTAATATAAGTTGACAAAAAATTATAAGGTGAATTACAGATATTTATTCAAAATTTCAAGTAAAAACTTGGTTTTGTTCGCGGGCCACAAAAAACCTTGTGCGGGCCGCTAGTTATGATGCCCTGATGTATAGCCCTGATGTATATCAAAGCCCTGATGTATAGCCCTGATGTATATCAAAGCCCTGATGTATAGCCCTGATGTATATCAATATCTCGATTTTTAATAATATTCTTCGTTCAGTATTTAATGAGTTACGAAAGTATGAATGTTTAACAACAATACTAGTCCTACGAAATTAATATTTCAGTATTCGTCAATTTTGTATGATGTGCACAAACTTCTAAAATATACACTTATTTTGAAAAATTAAATCGTTTGAAATAATAATACTTCTTAAGTCTCAGATAAATTCTTTTAATTTATTCTTATCGGTTTAAATATTCAAACTTCCATAACTGATTAAATTAGGGGTGCCCATTTCGTTGCCCACGGGCTACCGGCCGCCCATTAAGCAAGGTAGGAGTCGCCCACGGCATGGTAAAGAGGATAGGATTTTTTCCTACTGAAAATTTTTATATTTACGGCAAAAAAAGAAGGTTTGTTTTTAACACATTAAGCGCCAGCTAAATTATTTATTTTCAGTTATTTAAAACTGATAGTATCCCCTTTATTGCTTTATATTCAAACGTAAATAAAAAATTAGCAGCCCTACAAAGGAATCCTAAATTAAAATTAGCCCCAAATGTGAACCTCGTCATTTAAATACTGAACGATTATGGCGCAATATTACCTTAGTTGGCGTTGGGTCACAAAATCCCAAACAACTGAGCGAATATCGTTGAAAATCGAAATACTGATATATTTGATTGAGATCTTTACCTGCTATCACATTAAAAAAAAAAACATTTTGGAAGTTATAGAGCTTCGACGTTAGCTTTCGTTTTCTAACATAAGTTACAACCCTAACTTCTGTCCACCAATGTACTTTTAGCTCTTCATTTACGATCGACTAGATTCCTATAATCCTGGTTTTAGCCATTGCAATAGATGTACCATTGCTTACTTTTTTTTCTTGGGCAATAAGAATCAAAATTGAAAGTCCAAAGTATCTTTTTGTTATTGAATAAAATCTTATCCTTATCAAGAAAAAATTTTATCTGAGAAGTTTTCACTGACGAGATATCCGCCAAAAGGTGGCAGAAGAACTGATCATGTCGAGTTTCGAGCACTTCTTGACCTTTCCACTATTAAGGTCGTACCACGCAGAGGCGATGATTGCTATTCGGATATCAGATTGCAAAATGGCGGCCTTGTGATGCTAGTGACCTTGGCCCAAGGAAAACGTGTAATGCTTTGAGGTTTAGGCATGCTAAGAAACAGGTTTCTATCTTCCAAGTTTCTACCCAACTATCACAACACTGTCAGCAAAAAGATTTGTCATGGTTCTAGCTAATAAGGAAGGCCTAGTAATGAAGGTCAGCCATTATGCTCGCTTCAGACAATAACAAACCATTTTGCATAAAAACATGAAGAATATTTTCAGAGAACAATTATGATCTAATCTATGAGAATTCACTTTGGGATTGGAAATCAGGGAAAAACTATGACTTGTACTTTCGTATATAGAAGCCCTTTAGCTGACGGAAACTAAGGGGGATTACCTTATTATAATTATTATGCAGTATGATGACAGCTAGTGTTTTGATGACTGACATTTACTTCGTTTCTCCTTAAAATTTTTGTTTTACAAATGTTTGGCAAATTACGATGAAATTCCAATAGCCTTGTTTCGTGAAGGAGTTAGCTTACTAACTAAACTACTAGCGCGAAATTTAAGAACATCAATTCAGCAATGGTACTAATATGACAGTTGGATTTCATTCTTCACTATGACCGTAATAATAATTAACTAAAAGAAAACGTATCGTCTTTGGCGAATATGGGAATTTTGTTTTAAAACAGAATGAAGTTTTTTGTTTATCTATTTTTTTGCACTCTTTAAAGTTTTAATTCGAACTAATCGATGATTGTAAAAATGATTGGGAACCACACAAAAAAAATCGCTTAACTACTGATCAAAGGGACCCGAGTTCGAATCCTGGGAAAGACATGGCTTTGAGAGTTGCAATTCAAGTATTGTTTTTCTGAGGTCTCGCCTTCCTCACAGGCCTTTTACTACAGCGTATAAACTGACAGGCTCCTGTCACACTTCTGTGGTAAGCAGTTGCTTGAGGGGGATATTTTATTTTTTAAAGAGTGTTTAAAATTTCGTGTTTAAACCTAGTCTACAGTAGTTTTTAAAAGCATTTCGAATAAAAAGACAAAAAAAACAGTTCGAATATTTTGAGTAATTCGAAGTTTGATTTCTTATTTCGTTCTTTTTTTTTGGTAGAACTGCTCTAAATTCACTGGAACACTGCTGTTTGCAATGGGCTAAGCCATTCCTTGTAAGCCATGTCATTGCTCAAGATATATACATTCCCATGAACACAGCACATATCTGCAGCTTCCATTACACATTAATTCCCAAATTACGCTCTGATTATTATTTCCATCTGTGAGCAAATATTAGAACGTTGACAAACGGAATTCTTTTGACGACAACTTTCACGAACAGATTACTCTCCTACTAAACAACTTCTTTTCCTAATTAATGTTCCATATTTTGTCGAGCGCCAAGTATTGCTATCAGCGAGAATAAGTTACACTCTGTTTCTAGCAGTGAAACGGACCTTTGCCGTTAACCTAATTCGCATTCAAGCATTTTCGTGATCAAGCAGTAGAGTAAATGGAATTATGCGAGAAAAAATGCTGCACTTCCATTCGTTGGGGGTTATTTTACGCTTTTATGCTCACAATGGGCTAAATGACCAGGTCACTAGAACCCCCAAGGGAATCAGTTGATGAGGATGGAAACCTCTGTGAATGCCATCCAACAAGTTCTTTAACTTTCTCATGGTGTGGTATCATGGCGCTTACCTGGTGGAATGGCAAGTAAAAAGAACGATTACAATGTTTCGAATTTATGAAAATACAGCTAAAAGTGACACATAGGAAAAATAATTCAATACATAAAAAGATGTGGAGGGGGGGAACAATGGTTACTAAAGCTATACATCCTTCATCATGATGAATGGCAGATTTGAGCAGATGTAATTGAAATTATTACGAGTGATTATTTTTTGAATATATAGTCAAATTAAAAAATAACAGTGGAAATTTTTGTTTTTAATTTTCCCAAATAATAAAACCTCTTATTTTAGACCAGAGAAAAATAATTATTTTTGGTCTGTAGGGCGCAATAAAATTTGAACACGCTTTATGAAAAAAAAACAACTATAGAGCCAGAAATCCAAAACATTATCATGATTAACTTTAAAATAAAATTAACTTCCTGACTAGGGGATTAATATGAAATTAAATCTCTTAGTAAAGAACCATTTTAAAGAACAGGGTATGATAATAATAAGTATAAGGCAGAATAATATTAACCGAGATTAAAAGAGGATCTGAGAGCGGAAATGGAAATTCAAATATTAGCGTTCGAGGTCGAAAATCATCGAAAAACGATTTTTTACGGTTACTAAAAATACATGCTATTGCACATCTATTAGATAAAGAGTGAAACAATCTTTTCTGTAATAACCTTGGATAGCTTGAAGCTTCTTCCCACCCTCGCAGGCAGAATTTTGCTTTATCCTTGGCCCCCAGCGTTTCTAACTCAGCACAACATGACTGCCAAGAGAGGGATCGTATTTCTTCTAAAGTCTTTTTGCACTTAACACATGCGAACTACACCTCTATCACCACATAATGGTATTTTCGTCAGCTAATTTCTTAAATCATAACAACAATGACGTTATATGCTTAGAGAAAAATATGCGCCATTCAAACTTACGCTCTTACATAAAAACATTTCACCTTAAAAAACGCCGAAAACCTAAAGAATTGAGCAGAAAACGAACAGCAAAGTCGGAACAATACAATCTCTGATTGGAAAGCAAACAAATGAATTCGCCACACATATCAAGAAATGGGTTAAAATAAAGTCAAAGGCAGTGAAATTGAACTCAAAATAATAGAATAGGATAAAGTGTCAAAGAAACGATAGATGACCAAGTACAAGACACGTTGACACAGTTTGCTGCAGTGTTGAATTTCTCTTAGGACAGCAGAAAAAAATTTAAACGCCAGGGAAAAAATGCCCACATTTTAAGCAGCACTTTTCGAGTTCGCAAATTTAACTGCATTTCATTTTCTGAGTAAGCGAAATTTGACTTCGGAATTGGAAAATCAGTGTTCCCTTCCCTTCTTCAACCATACATAATTCCTTGATTAAGCCCTACTAATGATTGCGCAGTTTGATAAAAAAAAATGATGAAATTAATGAATGAGAACAGAAATATCCATTCACAATGAAGCATACATTAAGACAGATACAAACCATTTTTCAGGCGATGTTCATACAAGCCGAAAACGTGAAGTCGTTCCCTAGCGTGTCATTTCAAGTCAGTTCGCGGATTTCCGGAAAAAAACTCCGGTGGCAATTCACAGCCCGTTACTCATGGGTTCGTTTCTTTGGCAATGCTTTTGTGACAGAGTGGAAGGAGGAATGAGTTGCCAGTTGCACACACCGCTTTTCTGTGGCCGATGTCTTTCAAGGGGGTTATTCAGCAGTTTTTCACACATGAACGCAAATATGATCACAATGCAAACAACGCTACAGAGGAACGACCTACCCACTCAGCCAAAACCTTCGGTCTTTCTGCGTCATTTCACTAGTGTCGCTAAGACAACAACATTTAACGCTGTGAAATCATACGGATTAAATTTTCTTTCTCTTAATTTTTGGCCTTAGTCAGATTGATAATTATCAGGAGTCACGCTGTTTTGCCCAAGAGTTTCAAACTACTTTCAACTTCCTTATTTTTAAACGTCCTCTTCAAACTCCTCAAAAAGGAGTATTTTCAATACTCCTTTTTTTTGAAAGAAATAAGAGGAAATGTCTGAAGACAGATTTGGCAGATCTTGACTATCCCTTTACTTTCATAGTTCGATTTTGTCTTCTCAATATTCCTCGCAGACGAGTAGGGCACGACAATATCAGTCGAAGATCGAAACCGAGTATCTGAATCTGAAATTGACCCTTACGTCAGTGATTCCCAACTGGTATAAAACTTGAAGTTTTATCATGTCATCATACACTTTGCAAATTACTCTTTGAAAACATCTCTTACACATTTATTACGAGTTCATTTGGGTTGTTTAATCCCTAATGAGCACTCTGTAGTTGAACATGGTTCCAAGGCTACAGGAATGGATATGAGCTATTGCTAGAGAATGCTGTCGACAATGTCACCTACGAGATTTTAGGGCAGAGCTACTCAATTGCGTGTTCAAGAGGGCCAGATATTTTAATACTTGAATTTCAGGTGACTTTATTGGTTACAGGAGAATGCACAAATCTTACATGGGCCAGATGAGAAGACGAGAAAAATTACATTAATATAACTTGAAAGAATACATATCGCCTCTGGCGAATATGGGATGCTCGATTTTAGTTTTTAACTTTCTGCCTTTAGCACCCTCGAACACTGGAAATTCGAATAACAGATCATTGTGAAAATGTAAATAATAAATATTTCATTAGAAAAACAACAGAAAAAAACTGAACACTTACAACAGAAAAAAAGTTGCTAGCAATGCAAACTCCTTGACAACCACAATATAACACCCAAATTTCAATTTTTTTGGATAAATAGATTGAAATAATCATCTCGGTCATCTGATTGATATGCCAGTTAACAAAATTTGTCTCCAATAAATCTATATGGAAAATTTCATTTGTTGTAGGAATTAGAAAATAAATGTTCGTTCCGGGTTCCAACAGATCTAATCGGTATAACTGAAAGCTCGCCACATGCTACAAAGGACTGCAGTCAGGTAATCTTTCTCCACCCACAACCCGTGGTGCAACAATTCGAAGAATGCGGAACGGTTATGTACACACGCACTATTGAGTCAAGACGAGAAAATGCTTTCTTATTATCTTCTCTCCAGGCAATGAAAAACAGAATCACTTCTCCATACCGAATAATGATGCAGACGTCGACATGCCGTGATCAATCAACTGTCACTCATTCCTTGTTGCCGTCTGCTTTCACTGTTCTCTTTGACAAGGGCTGGGAACTGAAAACGACACTGCTCTATTCGACAAATGACAGTTTTCTGAACAAATATCTTAAACATTACAGAACTGTAACATTGTCGCTGGAAGTGAAATTGGTTAGTAGTTGCTCCATATTTATTCTGCCTCTGAATTGGGGATATTGCGTTTCTTAATGCAAATCCAATCTCATTTTCCTAGATATTACACACGAGTCTAAAGTTTCGGTTAATGGGAATTTGCATTGTTCAATTTTCCAGCAACCCTAAACATAACTAGAAACAAAATTTATCGTCTCTGGCGAATATGAGCTGCTTGTTTTCAAAGAGAATGAAATTTCACATTTTACTCTTTTAACGCCCTCTAATTGTGAATATTCGAACAGATGATTGGGAAGTAATAGCTGCTGCCTATTTAAACCTCTTGCCATCACACACACTACCACCAAAATTTCCCATTTCTACCAAAAACAATGTATTTGTTTAAAGTTTTCCACTATCCAAAATTTCCTACCGTTAGAGGGCGCTATTAAAGCTGTTGGCAGATTCGGAAAATGCGATTCATAACATTTCAATAAATACATATACAAGTTGAAAAGAATGTAATTTTATTCCTAAAAACAAAAAAGTTGAATGTCTACAGACGGACAGGGAGATACAAAGTTTACGTTAGATCGTTTTCCCTCTGCAAACGAGTTAATAAGAATCCAATTTCATGTCGGAATGATGATGGGGTGGGGGGGATTTTATACTTGTTTTTCAACTTTAATGAAAGACCTGAAATTCAAGGGTGTTATGTTGCCCGCAATCCGTACACGCGTAACTGATGCAATTTAATTTTTACAGATTCCGAACGGTTTTAGTTTCATTTGAAGCTTTCTGAATGTGTGGAGAGAAGAAAGTGAACTTTGTCAGATACTATGCATCTCAATAGATTGAGACTTTTGTTACTTGAGAAAAGAAAATATGAATTTACAAGGTCTTTCAGATTGTAGCACAGTACACTAGATCGAAAAAATGTAATATCCTATAAAACGTAAGGTTGATGACTTGAAAATTTTTTAATTTTTTTAAAAATTAAAAAAACTATCTTGCTACATGCGCCCTAAAAGGTACAAAATAAACCTAAAGCATAACGATGGTGCAATCAATCTAATAATCGAAAAATATAGAACAACGACTTTCACATTTCCTCATTTTTTATAGGGGAAGAAAGCACGGCGGTAAATTTTAATAACCTTTACTTAACTACGTCACAAGCTTTCATTTGGCATATAACTTGTTACATTCGCTCCTCGCGTTCGAAAGATTGGATTGGATTGTTTTACCTCTGAGCGGCATTTTTTTGCACACCATGGGCTAAATGGCCAGGCCACAAGGACCCCGAAGGCTCAGAGAAGGTTGGGGGAGGGGACCCAATGGAACAGCTGTTGGGAGACAGATGGTAGCCTCCCGTCAAGGCCATCTAGCCTGTTCTTTAAAGTGCACAGGGTATGGCTCTCACGCACATGGCGCCACGGCTTAACGTCCCATCCGACGGACGGCGGCCTTTTCAAGCCCATCGGTGTCCCCTACTGACCGTGGGCAGGGCGGGGAATTTTGCGGAGATAAATCTCAACGCTGACCCAGCTGGGACTCGAACCTAAGAACTACAGATTACGAGCCTGGCGCGCTACCGACTGAGCCACCCCCGCCCCATAAATTTAAGAGTTTTCAATTCTCTGCGTATAGTATTCGTTGAAATGGGTTACCAAGTATTGCTACAGGCCTTCTCTCTCAGCTGGGCAACCGTAAAAATCCTTACAGTAAGTGCATTTTTTCCGCCTATATTGGCTACGATTGTTTTTGAAACAATTGCCATTCTCCATCCACTTGGGGTATATTGTACCCCATGATTTTCCGTTGACTTCCATCGCCTCCGTTACGGATGCCATTGCCCTCTTTCCAATGATTCAGCATTTTTACCCATATCGCACTTGACTTTGCTTTCCACCACAACTTTACAGCTTTTATACGACTTCATAGTGTTGTAAAATATTTACTTCAGTAACAAATTTTGCACATATTGCCATGTGTTTCATGGTGCTTCGCGCACGATGCAGTTTTCACAATAATTTGGCCAGGCAGTTTATTCTTAGTATATATATACACAAAGTGTCCGAAAAATAATGGTGGAGCTTCGAGAACCAATATGAAGTCAAATAATATGCACATTCAAGAAAGCAACATATTACATAAAAGCGTACCTCATATAGCTTTGCACATAATTAGTGAAGTTACGTGAGTGCACCATTTCTGACCGTGCGATATATTCAATAGGTATTCCACTTCTTGCCATACCTACACTTCACAAATGGATTGGCAGGTGTGATCAAATTCTATGGCCACCAAGGAGCACTGATTTCTATTTCTTGTGGGGCTTTATAAAGAATATGTTGACATGGACCAAATTCGAGACCTGAATCATTGATATGAGAAGCAACTGAGTAAGAAACAAGAGATTTGCTGCAGCGTACATGGCAAGAAGTGGAATATCGATTGGGCATGAGAAGGGTTACGAACGAATGGTGCACATTATGTTCAAAGCTATTTGAGGTACATCATCATCAAGCAGCCATGGGCTACGGAGGTCCAACCAGACCGTGCAATTTAGTTCTCCAAGCAAGTCTATCCTGTGCTACATCTACTGCATCTGGCCACTGCACAATAATTCTAACAAGGTCCTGTTTGACATTGTCTGCCCACCGCATCCTAGGTCTCCCCCTCTTTCTGAGGCCTTTAGGCACACTGTTCATAACCCTATTCGCCAATCTATAATTATTCATACGGGCAACATGGCCAAACCAGCGGAGTCTCTCTCTGCACAATATGCTGCTTAAAGGAGGTTGCCGACTCCTTTGCCTAACCTTATCATCAGTTACAAAGTTAAACCACCTAATGCCCAAGATACTGCGTAAGCATCTAGAATCAAATGGATCTAGTTTCCTGTTATCAGGTTTACAAACTGTCCAAGTTTCACTGCCATAACTAACCCTAGAAAGAAACAAACTATTATACAGTCTAATTTTAGTCTTTAGGTGTATACGCCTATTTCTCCACACTCTCCAGATTCTTAAAAGTCCTGGCAGCAATCCCTATTCGTCTGTTAATCTCATGCAGCACATCACCATTATCTGTTATATAGCTCCCAAGATAATTAAATTGTGACATCTGCTCAAGACTGCAACCATTCAGATTAACTGAATCACAGCCTGCCTGACCAATTTTCATCACTTTAGTTTTCTCTCTTTTTATAACCAAACCTACTCTACTACCAGTCTCATCAACAGCTAGAATAAAAGAGTTCATCTCATCAACATCATTTGCCAAAAGGGCTAAATCATCAGCATAATCTAAAGCAGAAATTTTCGTATCTCCAATCCATTTAAGGCCAAAATCTTTCCCTTGAAGTGAATTTCGCATAACATAATCAATAACCAAGCTAAAGAGAAAAGGTGACAAAATGCACCCTTGTCGAACACCAGAAATAATGCTAAACCAATTGCTACAAGCCTTACCAACTCTCACACACGACTCAGTGTTATTACAGAGAGCTTTCATTATGCTAATTAACTTGTCAGGTATACCATATGATCTCACAATCAACCACAAATTATGACGATCAACAGAGTCGAAAGCCTTTTTGAAATCAACAAAGCCAGCAACCAAAGGTTTCTGAAACTCTACACATTTCTCAAGAATCTGCCTAAGTGAATATCTGATCCACACATCCCTAACCACTTCTGAATCCACATTGCTCATCACGAAATTGACTGGCAACCAGATTCTTAATTCTATTAAGCACAATCATGGAAAGAACTTTACCTGGAACAGAGAGTAGGCTGATACCCCTATAGTTAAAGAACTGCGATCACCTTTTTTGAAAATAGGGATAACAACAGCTCTGGTAAAATCCTTAGGAACCATGGCTTTTTCATAAGACATTCAAAATTTCATTCATCCAAGTGGTAACCGAAACATTCCCAGCTTTAAGCATTTCCGTAGTAATTTCATCTACCCCCGGGGATTTATGTAGTTTAAGTTTAGAAACAGCCAAAATAACTTGCAGATTGTGTGATAGGGCCAACATTAAAGCCACCAATGCATCTATCATCATTGCAAACAATGGGAGTAGAACTAACTACATTGTTTAGAACGTCACTGAAATGCTCAGCCCACCTAGCCATGACAGAATCCTCCCCTTCTATAACCTTACTTTGTTTATCCTTCAATCCTTGTATACCTGTCCGTTTTCTACCACACAAAACATTAACTATCTGGTACAGCTCTCTGCTGTTGTGCTGTCTAACTGCTTCCTCGGCTTTGTCAGCCAAACCATCAAGCCAAAGATTCTTATCAGCAGCTAACTGATCTTTTAAACGTTTATTAAGTTCTCTGTGATGCTTTCTATTAGGACTAGTAGAGTATTGATTAAGGACATTCCTGCAGTTCTTTCTTTCCGAAATAAGCTCAAGTGCCTTATCACTCAGATAATTCTGCCTCTTCTGTTCCTTTTTCCTAAAAGAGTACTGTTAGTGTCCAAAAAAGCCTGTTTAAAATGATCCCATTCTTCCTCAATTTCGGTAGTAAGCATACCATGACTGTCATAATGACTAAGTAACCTATCATGGTAAGCTTTGGCTATAACTGGATCTTTCAGAGCTTCAGTATTAAAAGTAAATTTTTTAACCCTAGCACAACACTTTTTAAGTTTCAAGACACCTTTAACAAGATAATGGTCAGATCCAATTTCAGCTCCCCTATATGACCTGGTATTCCTAACAGAACTAGCCCATTTGCTGTTAATTAATATATACTCAATCATATTCTTATGCAGTCCATCGGGTGAAACCCATGTGTACTTATGTATGTCGCGGTGTTTGTAATAAGTGTTAGTTATTCTGAATCCATTGAGTTTACTTACCAGCAGGAGACGTTGCCCATTGCCATTGCAGCTACCAATACCAAAAGGGCCTATTACTCCTCCCCAAAGGTCAGAGTCAGTACCAACTTTGGCATTGAAGTCACCAAGAACAAGGGTAATATCTCGTTTCTTGACAGAAATCAAAGTATCCTGAAGTTGTTCGTAAAAACTATCCTTCTCATCCTCATCGGCATCCTCAGTGGGGGCATAACAGCAGATAACATAAATTTTGCTGTAAGAAACCTTTCATTAATGCACTCATATCCTAGAAGAGCTAGCGTGTCTGCTGAGAAGCAGACCCACGCCTTGGTGATGCTTATTGTTGTCCCTCCCTGAAAAGAGAAATTTAAGATTATTTTTAAGATTCTGACCTTTATCTGTCCATCTGGTCTCTTGCAAGCCGAGAATATCTAAATTATAACGGTGGAATTCTTGTGTGAGGACATCAAGAGAAAAAGCTCTGTGCAGAGTTCTCACATTCCAACTACCTATGGAGAGAAAATGGTTAGTGGGATGTTTAAAGAAACTATGTTTATTGAGAGAGGGAATGCTGACAATATCAAACAGCCGCCTAATTGCAGACATGGGGCAAAGACCCGTTCCCCCACTACTAAAGGCTGAAGCCATCTACACTGGAAGACTTCGTCCAATGTAGAATTTGACGATGCCAATAGAAGCAAAGAGTTCAGGTGCCTGCGATGACCTCTGCTCAGGATTATCCACCAGCTGATAAACATATCCTATGAATCTATTCACTTGGGGCTGTCAACCCACAAACAAACAGAAAACACAGCGGAAGATTTTCCCTCCACAGAAGCCCACCAGTGCAGCAAAATCAGGATCCATAATCAAGCTCAGAGCCATAATATCTGTCCAGTAGGTTTATATGGTCAGCACCAGGACCCTGTATGGTTGACCACTCCTTAGCAGGGTAGAAAAAAAAGAAAAGTAGCCATAGTTGTCCAGATCAGTAGGCCACACTAATCTGGCAGCCCTCCCCTTCCGTTCACTTTCACAAGAGAGTATCTCTTTTGAAAGGTACTAACGGTCTGCACCAGGAGAAGGCGGGGTCGGACATTAGTTGCTAGGCCTGGCCGGTTCTATGCATCATCACAGGGGATTGGTGCATATCTCTCCTTCCAGTGACTACCTTACTTTCTTGAATATATTTATTATTTTCCTACATATTCGTTCTTGAAACTCCACGATCATATTTCTGATACCCTGTATATTCATTATATACTTCTCATTAGTAATATATCTACATTAGGGGTATTGAAACCCGTCGATGGCGAGCTATCATTCGATCTGGGTGTATTTTTTTGTCATAATACCTTCGAAGAAGAATTGTCTAATCACATCCTGTTTCATCAGCCATAATCCTAAATTAATAAGCAGGCCCGATCATATATGCATCGGTGTGAAATAGTTACGCAGTGCCGTGTTATGTATGACGTCACTAAGATCGGGGGTATCGGTACCCCCCCCCCCCCCCCAGTTCTCGGACCGGTGGAATGAGGAAGGCCAGGCTTTTAAGAGATTTACGCTGTTGCCAAATTTGGGGTTCACTGACGGATACACCTTGTAAATCAGATCTTGTCACGATCATGTGATCGTGGCAAGATCTGATTTACTTGATAAAAAATGCTAGTAGATAGCGGGAATACATTCAAATAAATAGCTCGCAGTATTAAAAAGGTTGAAACCCACTGATCTACACCAAGCATGAACAAGTGAATAAAATCAGTTCAATAAATATAAGAAGATTAAATTATCAATAAAGAAATTTTAATTGCTTTCTGCTGTGCAGAGCACGTGAAAATTACCATGTGATATGCATTTTAACTCCTAAATTATCTATTTAGCCTGTTGAATTAATAGATACTGCGTAGATTACGACATTACAAAATGATGTAATGTCGTGTATTGTGGTAAATAGATACAATTAACCGGGAATTCGATTATCCGGTATTGTTTTTCTCTCATTCATTTTAGGTTGGTTTGTTTTACCTCTGAGAGACACTTTTTTGCACACAATAGGCTAATGGCCAGGTCACAACGACCCCGAAGGCTCAGAGAAGGTTGGGGGGAGACGACCCACTAGAACAGCAGTTGGGACACAGATGCAGTCTCCCGTAAAGGCCGTCCGGCGTGTTCTTTAACGTGCACAGGGTGTGGCTCTCCCACACACAGGGCCACGGATTTACGTCCCATCCGACAGCCTTTCTAAGCCCATTAGTGTCCCCTACTGATCTAACGCAGGGTGGGGAGTATCACGAAGATAAATCTCAATGCCAGCCCAACTGGGACTCGAATCTGGGAACTGCAGATTACGAGCCTGGCGTGCTACCAACTGAGTCATCTCCGCCCTCCCCACTCCGGAAATACGCCCGTTTCCTAATGTATATATATATTGTGGAGTTCATTATCACGTTTTCCCCACTCCGTTAGATTCCCTTTTCGTACTCAACCACAATAATACATAAATACCTCTCAAGCAGCTGCTTGCCACATAGGTCTGATAGGAGCCTTTCAGTTTATACGCCACAGAGACAACACAAACATCCATGCCTTAACCGGGACCCTTTGATCGGTAGTCAAGCATACTAACCATTCGACCACGGAACTCCTTGAAAATTCTCGCAGTTCACGTTTGAGAAACACTGAATTTGCTCACTGGAACGACAGAGTTATAAACCTTAACAGCAAAATAATTAAAAGTTGGTTCTAAGAATATACTGTACCGTTTTCTATTTGCTTACTCGATTTTAGATTATCAAAGTTTGTGCTCACGAAGGACACTCGGTATCCAGTAGATAACCCCTCTGCAGACAGACTACCCACTTAAGTATGGGCGCAACACCACTGATGTTGCGTGACCCTCTGCCTGAGATGAGGTCGCCCCGAGGCGTCGTGTCACCAGTCAAGGTCGCCCGGTCGGGTGAGATGCAATGACGCCTTGAGTGGTGAGCTCCTTGCTGATTGTGTTGCTGCCAACGCACTAGTCCATTGTCTGACGCTTGTGTCTCACTACTCAGCTGTGGATTCTTCGGAAACAATATGATGACCAGCTTAGAACCTTCAGGGCTGCTTTCATTCAGACCTCTGCTATCAATCTCTGACATCGCAGCATCTTTCGCAGAATGCCGTGTCACTCACCAGACAACAATGTCTACGAAGAAAAGCGAGTCGCTACGGAATAAATCACGGAATACTTTAACATGCCATTGACTGTTGGGTGGAATACAAAATCTAGAGAATCGTTATTTATGACGGATGAAAACGGTTTGGCTACCCATCAGTCTACGTGGTAAGGCGTGACACCCGAAAATAGGACAAATGAGCAGAGCCAGCTTGAACGAATGCCAGAATTATACTACAGGGAGTGTAAAATCACTCACCTCGTTTCAGTGGCAATGTTTTCATAAAAGTATCACGGAATAGACCTGGATATTTCAAAAAACGACCTGGGTTCGAATTCCGGGTAAGGCATATATGTATGTGTGGTTTTTCCGCTAAGGTCCCGCCATCCTCTCAGACCTTATATGGTGTATAAACTGACAGGCTCCTGTCAGACCTCTGCGGCAAGCAGCTGCTTGAGTGGTTATTAATTTATTATGTAACATTCAAAACGTGATTCAGAAATACCAGAAAGGTCCGTAGCAAAAACAATATATTTTGTTCTGAGAGGCAAAAAGCTTAATAAAGCTGTTCAAAGTGGAATGCAAAAACCTTACAAATCAATGTCTGCTGCACAGGAAACTATAAACTGTATTTACGTCCGAGTATGCAAGAACTGACACAGAGTACAAATAACGGATAAATCCTTCAGAATTAGTTTCAACAGCCAATTCCTCATATCATTTTCGGAGTTTTCTTTTACAGCTATACAATCCAGAAAAGGAGTTTATAAAATTTTCTGTTTCGATTCGTAATTTCCGTATTTATTGGGAACCACTGTCTAGACTAGGAGCGTCGAATAACTCAGGTTAAAGTGCACCCTTGACCGGAAAATACTCCTCAAACAGACCACTTGCGATAGCACGCTAACATCCACGAGTAAAATGAGGCCTCAGCAAAAAGATAAAAAAATAATAAATACCCCCTCAAGCAGTTGCTTGTTACAGAGGTCTGATATGAGCCTGTCAGTTTATACGCAATAGTAGATGATCTGTGAGGATGGTGGGACCACAGCAGAAAAACAACACAAACATCCATGCCTTACTCAGGTCCACTTAGATCAATAGCCAAGCGCTAACCATCGGACACGGAATTACATCAAAAAGAAAATCATTTTTTAATAGGAATTCGAACCCAACTCCCTATGCTCTGCAGACAACCACTGCGACAGTTTTACAGTAAAACTAGAAGAATAACACCGCCTCTGGCGAAACGCTCGTTTTCAAAGAAAATGAAGCTTTTCATTTTGTGTCCTTTTAACGGTAGTAATTCATGCTAATGGGCGTTTGGAAAAATCTTATAATAATATAATATTAGTTATAGTAGTAGCAGCATTTATTTTCACTCATAATCCATACATATATGGATACATATATATACTTATTGCATAATGTAAATAAGGAACAAGATGGGACCTAATACAGAGCCTTGAGTTGAGAGCCCACTTCTAACGGCTCAACGCCTTGCCTGGGCTAAAAAACATCGAAATGGACCATCGAAAATTGGCAAATGATAACCTGGAGTGATGAATCCCGATTTAAACTTCATCACGCCGATGGGAGACTGAGGGTATGGCGCCAACCCCATGAAGCCATGGATCCTGCATGTCAGGTCGGAACAGTACAAGCTGGTGGTGGCTCAGTGATGGCCTGGGGTGTCTTCAATTGGATGTTTGTGGGACCTTTGGTACGTGTACCAACGACTCTCAATGCATCCCGGTATGTAGAACTCATGGCTGACCATTTACACCCATTTATAGCCATCATGCATCTCAATGGAGATGGCGTCTACCATCAAGCCAACTGTTCATCTCACAGGTCCAGCTACTGCATGGTTACAGGAGAATTCTGCTGACTTTGAAATAATGAATTGGCCACCTAGAAACCAAGATTTAAATACCATCGAAAATCTTTGGGATACCGTCGAGCAGAGTGTTCGGGCCTGTCCCCCATCAGTGACAACCTTGAGAGAATTGCGGACAGCTCTGGAGGATGCATGGGTCGCCATACCTGTGGAACATTTACGCAAGTTTGTGGAGTCCTTGCCTCGTCGTGTGGGGCCGTTATCAGGGCCAGAAGAGGTCCAACACGTTACTAGGCTGCTATCCCAAATTCAATGGCACTTCAGTGATAGTATTAATATTAGTTATAAATTTAATGTCACACTCGAATTTTTGTCATCGTTATTACCTTTAGAAATTCAAATTGCAGTGTTTTAAGTTGTACTTAAGAGAGCACATGACGAATATGAACAATACTAATAATTAAAATTAGCAGTACTTTTTTTTAACTTAATTCCCTAATGTTTCGAAGCTAAATATTCTGAAACAGGAAAAAATAATACACAATATTAAAATTTTTTATCAGTCTGATGGTTACTCTTGATCCGTGTACGCCTCTCACCTTGGGTTAACTACAATATGTCCTTCTAAAGGAGGACATGTGCTCCTTTTTTTTTTATCTCATGCCCTCCCAGAATTTTGGAAAAACATGATATGTCCTCCTTTTTGTATAAACTCATAACACGTTTGAAACTAAAAGCACTCTTTTTCTATACTTTTCTTTTTTCAAATTTCTTGACTCATGACTATAATATATTCTACTATTAGCCACGAAATATAAAAATGCAAATCATGAATGTTAAATTAACTCTGTTATTGAGTAAAAGTTACTCTTTTCTGTAATCTCAATATGTGCAATTTACATGTGACTGAAAGTATGCTCTTTAGAAAACTGCAAAAAAATTTGCTTCCGCCCACGGATAGATGAAGCAATGAAAGTTGAAAGCAGATTTTTTTGCAGCCTAAAAGACAGCGAAGGAATTAAGGCTATTCCTAGTTTGTGGGAGCCTTCTCATACAAGTGCATGCCCCTACCAAAACAGAAATCACTGCTGACCACTACTTCATTTAGAGTTTATAGAAGCAGATAGTTACTAACCATTATGACACTTAAGTCAAAGTAACTCTTGATATCAAGTATGAACAAAAAATGGCCCTTCATACATTTTGAAGTACACTGCTCACAAAAATTAGGGGATATTTCAAAATGAATATGAAGCGATAAAAAAAAAGAAGCATTTGAATTTTTTTTTTATTAAACAAGAACATCAGAAAAGCAAACGACAAGTCAAAGAAAGTTGTTCGATTAATGCAAATGAGATGAAAACTCAATTGTCGTGATTGAGTAACAAGTGACATATTGGTGGGGGTGAACAGAAGCATGTCAAACTGGACGAGAGTGCCACACATTGACTGTTCAGTAGGGTGAATGGTCACCCAAGACTGCAAAAAACACACTGACTGCGATGGGACATGGACAGGATCAGAATGCCCAGCAGTTCTTGTAGGATCCTCTGCTACTCTTGCTCCAGGGCAACTTCCAGCTCAAGAAGTGTTGTGGGAGGCATTGGACGGTTTGCCAGACGTCTTCCCAGTGCATCCCAAGCATGTTCAATGGGATTCAGGTCTGGAGAACGTAAAGGCCAGTCCATGCGTTCGATTTCTGCCTCCTGAAGCATGTTGTTGACAAGATGCGCACGGTGGGGCCTTGCATTATCGTCCATGTTGTTGTTTACCTCTGAGCGGCACTTTTTTGAACACTATGGGCTAAATGGCCAGGTCACATGGACCCCGAAGGCTCAGAGAAGGTTGGGGGAGGGGACCCACTGGAACAGCTGTTGGGACACATATGGTAACCTCCCGTCAAGGCCATCCTGCATGTTCTTTAACGTGCACAGGGTATGGCTCTCCCGCACACGGGCCACGACTTAACATCCCATCCGACGGACGGCG
Organism: Ryuthela nishihirai; assembly: GCA_038380435.1. Lineage (NCBI taxonomy): Eukaryota > Metazoa > Arthropoda > Arachnida > Araneae > Heptathelidae > Ryuthela > Ryuthela nishihirai. Next base: position 61,469,212 of record JAWZYU010000019.1, on the reverse strand, counting down.
GCCTTTCCAAGCCCATCGGTGTTCCCTACTGACTGTGGGCAGGGCGGGGATTTTTGCGGAGATAAATCTCAGCGCTGACCCAGCTGGGACTCGAACCTGGGAACTACAGATTATGAGCCTGGTGCGCTACCGACTAAGCCACCCCCGCCCCATTATTATCGTCCATGAAAAAAAGTTGTTTCCAACTGCTCCAGCATAAGGTACCACTATAGGGTGCAGAGGACCTCACCTCGATATCTGACAGCAGTCAGCGATCAGTTCTGACGACGTGGAGGTCAGTACAACCACCAATGCTGATGCCAGCCCACACCATGATTCCACCACCACCACCGAAGGAGTCCCTTTCTCACATGAAACGTGGATTCTCCCGTGTTCCTCATTCACGCCAGATCAGGACAAGATGATTGTCAGGCTGCAGACTGAACCGTGACCCATCAGAGAAGAGGACAGTTGACCACTCTTCACGGGTCCAATGACGATGCTCATCAGCCCACCTTCTACGGTGTTCAGCAGATAATGGAATGCATATCATTGGTTGCCGGGCATGCAATCCAACACGATGGAGCCGATTTCGTATGGTATGGGTGCATATCCGTCGTCTAGTGGCAGCAAGAAACTGTCCCCGCACCTCTGTTGCATTGCTGCGCCTGTTCCTTCTTGCCAATAAGGTCAAGTAGCGGTCATCTCTTGCTGTTGTGGCATATGTGCGACCCTGCCCTCGTCTTCTCCGTACTGTGCCAGTCTCTTGAAAGCGATTCCACAGTCTGCTAATCATGCTTTGGGATGTTCCAAGTGCTGTTGCCACTGTCGTTTGTGTTTGACCAGCTTCAAGACGTCCTATGGCTCTCCAGGCTTCGCATTCGGGCAAATCGTGTTGCAGGGGCATTGCAAGTGCTGGAAAATTGCAGGATATGCACTTTCAAGATCAGGGAACGTGCAGCTACTCCAGTACTTTCAGCCTTTTGTATAGTGCATTTTCACCAACGAAATAAAAGTTGGTTTTGCATCTCATTTGCATAATCAAACAACTTTCTTTGACTTGTCGTTTGCTTTTCTGATGTTCTTGTTTAATAAAAAAAAATTCAAACGCTTCTTTTTTTATCGCTTTATATTTATTTTGAAATATCCCCTAATTTTTGTGAGCAGTGTATATTTAATAGGAAATTATGCCTTTTTCTGACTCAACTGTTAGTCGGTACTTGACATAAAACTTAATAGGGAAAAACTTATTTCACAAATTGAAAGCATGTCCTCCATTTCTAGCATTTTTGTCCTCCTTTTAGGACACTCGCATCTGGTAACCCTACTCTCACCGCCCCAGGACAAAGACATTAAAGGGCTCAGATGGGCGGATGGACCTGACTACATCATAAGCACATTTTGCTTTCAAGAAAACAGAAAAACAAATGCAAAAAGAATTTCTTGCTCTGCAATAATATATATGAAATATAACATCATTTTATCGTTAGTGGACTATTGTACTTTTGGACGAATCGACTTTGGGAAAGTTGTCTCATTGGACGAATAGTACCAGATTCATGGCGCCCACACTGAAGTCTATCGAACACAAAACGCTGAGAGTTTCGTGGCATTTTGTATAACACTTATTTTTGTTACCTATTCAAAAATGGGTTTAAACGTTTTATTAAAGTGCTATAACTCTTTATATATATATTGTGTCGTTATAAAAGAATTTTATAATGATTCTGTCTCTAAAGAGTTATTGAAATCTGAAATTGCTGTTAACATTGATCGCAAACTTTTTAAGTCAAACTGAATCATTAACCAAATTTCTAAAAATGCATTTATCTTTAGTGAATGATTTGTTATGACAATAATCATTTATATTTCAACTTTTGGGCTAAATTCTTATGACTAGCAACGCTACACGTAAATGTTTCAGCTTCCAAACCTCTTCAAACATTAAACTAATATTTTTCAAAAAATTGAGATCTCAGCGAGATTTCCAATTTATTTCTTGTGACTTTTTTCCGTAAAAAGCTGATTTTCAAAGTTAGAGAAATTTGAATACGGCTTTTCGTCCATAACAAGGAAGTGTCCGAAAAGTTTTTGCAATTAGTATATAGCTCATTATAATTAGGAAGAACATCTATTTTGACAAACCGTTAAACTAATGGATAGTGGAAAGCAAAGGGAAAGAGTTGAGTCGCTGTTTCATTTTCTCAATTGTCAGATTTCAGAATATTTTCGAAGTGACATGGGCATTCAATACAATATTTCTTCTATTTTTCTTTGCAAATTAAGCAAACAAATTACGGATTTTCTTAATATCTCCCCAATGATCAACGTTTACACGTAGTATTGTCGATTCCATCGTTTCACGCCCCTTTTCATTAGAGCACCCTTAAAAATAAAAATTCTCCTAAAATTAAAATCTCCCCACCAATCGAATTCAATTCCTGAGAAAAGCACAAACGGAGTATTCTTAAATATTAATATCGGAAGCTAGGGTAATTTTAAGCACTGCAATGTTTAAAACATACCAATTAGTGTCATAAATGAAAAAAATTTCATTAAACATAAAATTATATTTAGAACATTAAAAATTTCTTTCCCGGCTATAGTTTTCAGTCCCAAAAAATTCTTATCTGCATGATTTTAAGCTTCAATATCAACCACATCACTGACTCTGTAGCAAATGATATTAGAAATCTTTCAATAGATAAATGTGATTGTTTCAAATTACTGCATTGAAGGCAATAAAAATCATTATCCAAAGTTTTCTACAGAATATATTTCAGTTGGGATGAAAATGAGGAATGTACTCTTATGAGGACAACATTTTCTCATACTCAAGGTATTTCGTTCCTTTCCAACTCTGCTGACCAGATTCATCCAACGCACAGTTTTATGCTTTGCAAAATGCTTAACCCGAGATTTTCTTGCTTATGAAGGAAGATGTTTTGCTTGCAGCTCTATTGGAACATGTCAGCAAATGAAGAAACAGCCAGTGAAATTCCCTCCGGCCTTGGGACAAAGCAGGTTCTATTCCTTGAAAGCAGCTCGTGGCTGGATCTCTATACCCGCCAGGGGTGGGGGGTCAGTGTACCGTTACTACGCCGCCAGCGACAGAGGCTGGGTCAGAGGCGGTCAAAAACCAGGAGTTCCGTTACGGCAGCTTAGGAGGTCTTCCCTTTTACGTGGTAAGTACATGAGCATAGCAGTGCCATCAGGATTAGATTCTAATCACAAGGCATTAAAAAAACAAATGTTTGGAATGCTCGAGAAGACCCAAGGCTTTCAAAACTTAGTTACACACAACGGATAGGATTAAAACAATAGCGCAGAAATAAATATTATACAATTAGTAAAACAGGAAGAATGAAAACTTTTCAGTGGATGTGAAGGGGGTATATGTGAAATCTAAACCTTTGACATCTAATAGTTTACAGCATAATTCTGATATTACTCTAAGGACAAGCTTCAGAGTAATTGGATAGTCATTACATTATCTATAGAGTTTGTAAGAGAGATGTAACGAACTTTGAACTGACTGAACCTAACTTCCTTTTGGCGCCAAGTTAAAATCATTCAGACGAGCAGGCTAAAAATTCAACCGATCTTTCGCACTGAAATAGAGTATATATATTCAGTGGAATGCATTTCAATCACTACTAGTATTTGACGTCATTTGGTCAAGTCATAAGGAAAATTAATATTACTCGACATCGAAATTAAGCTATCTAGAAAGAGTGTATGAATTGTGGCCACACTGTGCGTGTCAGAAGAAAGTAAGAGGAATAGACGATAAAAATTACTAACTATTCGCATAAACGGGTCCAATGCTAGTACTGGGTATGATCACTACGGGCCACAAGTCAAAACAGGCCGTGGCACCGAGCTCAATATCAAGTGTTGGAGTCTCCAATATCCCAATCTTTCAAAAGTACAGAGTTGTATAAGGCCCTTTTAACGGAAATTTTTAAACTGTGTTCCGCGAAAATTTCCTAGGATTTCGTGTGAGATAAAAAACAACAACTCATGATTCAATATTCCGTACAACAGTTAGGGAATATTTCAGCTTATATGAGAAACATCAGATTTGCTTCACAATACTTTTGTTGCATCTGGAAATGTATTTCAAATAACAGTAAAAGAAAGACAATATGCATTTATCAGAGAAATATTCACTCTTAGTTGATCGTCGATATCAGTTTTGGAAAGAAAAAATGTCTTGATCAGGTAGGATATGAACCCACGACCTCCTGATATAGTTGAAAAAAAACGTCGATGGATTGCTTTAAATTTGATAATATGCATATCAAATAGTTGTTTTTTTTCCTTCGCAAACATCGAGAGAACTATTAATTATGTAATAAGTACAGATTTTGTTTCCTTATCACCGGGGACAAAAAATTAAATGCACAGGGTTATGGGAAATAAAAGTTTAAATGTATAGATTCTTTAACTTGGTAAAGTTTGCAAATCTTTGTCTAACACAAGTTTCAGGCTAATATAGGTTTGCAGTACCGGTGGTGTCCATAGGTCGCTATTGCACGGATTACGAGAAAAAAATACGTACGGTGGTCCACAACTCAAAAGATTGCAAACCACTTCTTCAGGTACTGCAAACTATCTCTAAAATGAATGTTGGGACGTTTTGCTTTCGTAACAATGAAAGGAGCATACATCTGAATTGAATGAGCATTAAAACTAGTTCTATATTTCCCTATCATTTTTGACAGATTTATAGTTGATTGACAGATTTATAGTTATATTTGTGAAGCAAATCTATCACCATATCTTCCTCTACTGAATCTATATATTTATATTACATAAATATTTCTTTCAATGGATATTTATTCTATAATAATTATATTTGTCTGTTAATTCAATCATTAAATATTATGCAATTATTCCAATCTTTTTCAAGTAACAATTTGGTAATTCTATTTGTTTTAAAATTTGGCAGTGTAAAATACAATTTAGCTTCTCTGATAATTTTTTACCGATTCTACAAATTCTATCATTTTCTTTATGTTCTGAATATCTAGTCATTTTATTCAATTTGTAAAACATATTTTTTCTTATTTAGTTTATATTATAATTTTTGATTCAAGGCAAAAAATTTACAATCCCAAATGGGTAGACTTGACAAATACGGAAAAGGGCAAATGGTTTGCCTGATTAACTCGAACTTTCCCACCCAAATAGATTGACCTTCAGTGGAATGCATTTCAACAACCTCCAGCATGACGTGCGCCTAGTCAAACGATCCGTTTTACAGTAACAAATTTGCAATGAAGTCACAAGGAAAATAATTTTCAGATATTTTTATATTAATTTGTAATTTATTTGTCAACGATCACAAATTAAAAAGCCTACTTTAGTTCCGAACTCATTAAGACTTCGTTTTGCTCAGAATTTATGTCAAGAGCCAATATTCAGTATTTAAGTAATCCTTCAGGTTATTTTTGCAGAGCGATATTATTCACGTTCAATATCGTGAACTCCAAACGCGCAGATTTGTCAATACTCATAAAAAAAACTAGACCTGTGCAGAACACTTTGCTAAGTTCTATGACTTTCGCCGAAAAAAAAATCACTTATCTGAAAATAATTTTATAATTTGGCCAAGGTCAAATTATTGGAATGTATTTTCCATAATATTTGATTTAGTATTTCATATTTTGATTTCATGTTTAGAAAAAATACCCTCCAACACGAAATGTAAGCGAACATTAAGGAATATTAATGAAGTGTGATTTAGTTATTTGACGCATATCTACAAACGAATCTCAGTTAATATATGTAACTGCAGATCCAGGTATGCAAGAGCCAATTTAAGAGTGCCATTAAATTTTTGAAATACATTGCTGGCCATTAAAAGTGCAACACCAGGAAAGACAAGAGATATCGAAGCCATATTTAGTGAATACATAGCTTATGTTACAAGGATCAAATAATTACAAATACAACTCGGTTAAACTTGTGGAATACAAAAAAATCAGTATCTTGTGTAGCCACCATGAGCTGCAATAACCACTGCTACACGGTTTGGCATTGAGAGGATGAGACGTTGGATGTGTTTGGAGAATGTCAGTCCATGCAGTTTCGATACGTAGCCAAAGTTAATCTGTTGTCTGGTGTGCTAGTCGTCGTGAGATCATGGACCAGACATGTTGAATTGGGGACAGATCCTGTGAACGCACAGACCAAGGCAGAAGTGTCCCATGGTGGCTATCCAGGAATTGTTGGACGATGCATGCCACATGTGGTCAGGCATTGTCCTGTTGGTTAATGGCACCAGAGAGTCTCTGAAGATAAAGGTACGACCACAAGCTCCAACACCTCAGTAATGTAACACTGGCTGTTAAAACTACCAGTAATGTATACAAGGCACGTGCCTGAGTGGAGTCCAATGGCACCCCATACCATAACACCAGGGGCCGGACCTGTATGACACTGCATCATGCATGTTCTCACTGAGCCTGTCGCTGCACTACCAGCCAGATACAGATTCGTCCATCATGGTGAAGTGTGATTCATCTGAAAAGACGATGCCATTCGCACATACATGCGCAACGTTCTTGACACCATTGCAGTCGCATACACCTGTGTTGTAGAGTCAGAGGTAACTGAAGAAATGGCCATCTAGCAAGGATGCCCTGATGTTGCAGATGACGTCGAACCATACGTGAGGACACTGGTTGATGTGCAACACACCGTAATTGTTGAGCTGTGTTTGATATGGCTGTACGATCATTCAAAGCCAAGCGCATGTCTGTCCTCTCGTTCGTTTGTGTGACAGGGCCATTGAGATCCCTCACGTCAGTGAGTTCGTTCCTCCTCTACCCAATGACACCATATCCTCATCACTGTGGCAGCATTTTGTCCAACACGAGCACCGATGTCTCGGTACAATAAATCGCCTTCCAATAATTGTCCCTCGATAAAAGTTGGAAATCTGGTCGTATGGATGCAATGTTCTTCGACGGGCATACTTGATCCTTTAGTGCACAAGAACTGCAAGTAAACACAATTCCAATGCTTTACACCCGCTCTTTGTAATCTCCTCTTATACCATTTCCAGGGGGCGTTACTGTCACACATGATGTGCGTATGTGCTGCGCTTTGAATCATTTACATTTTCTCCCATGGGCTACCCATCTTGCATATTTCGGGACAATCTGATGAGTTCTTCCTGATATTTCACTTTTAGTGGCCAGCACTATAGTAGAAAAAGTATTCTGCCAAATTAGTTATCTTTTACATTCATTGTACAATCTCAGTCGAGACAAATTAAATATGAAAATTTAGCATTGTATTAGATATTTGGCTTACAATGAAATACTAATACAGTACTTTATTGCGATCGCTTCATTATAATCATGGTAATCTAAGGCAGTTACTAATCTGTACTCTCGTTTATCTGTGCTTTTGCACATGGAGCTACGATGTAACGCCCCTTCGACGGAAGGATGGAGGATTTCCCAAGCTTAGTGACGTTTTCGCTCTTTCGCAGCGAAGGCAAGGCGAGGTTTGGCAGAAAAACCTCACTGTAAGGTGCTACAATCCTGGCACACGATCAACTGAGTTAACTCCCGTCTCCAATTGAGGAATGATGTTTTAACGAAAAAAAGATCGAAATATTTATTACATGAAATAAATCAATGCTAAATAATCAACAGAGTAGTTTCCTCCCTGAAATGATCAAGTATAATAGCAAAAGGAAAGTTTCTAATAAACCATGTGACAAATCTTCTAAAGCATTTTTTACTGTTACCGATCTTTCTCATTCATTCAGTATTTCTAGTTTAATCGAATTTCAAAACAAGCCAGTTGTCACACGAGATCTAATTTGTGAACTTTGGGTATTATGAAAAGATTATACAAAGCACAGATGTCTTAATAAAAAGACGGAAATTACTAATTTCTAATGCACCTTCCATGATATCTTAATATGTCATTTTGCCGTCCTCATCAGCTTCAATCATTACGCAGATGTTATAGTATCAGCTATCTTTAATAGCTGACGTCAAAGGATACATTGTGCTGCCACATCCGGGACCTAATGTGAGAAGGGGAAAGTGTGGCCGTCTTCACCCACGCTCCACTGCGAAGAACAGGAGAAAGCAACAGGTATGAGTAGCGCGCTGCCAAGGTTGCACGAGGCTGAGGCCACCCAACCACGTCACGCATGACGTACAGGAAAAGGTAGCGGCGCGATTTCAGTAATGTCTGCAAGTTAATCAACGGGATTCATCTGCGAATCACGTGGGAAGCTCGGCTCGCCCACACTGTGCTTGTTGCGGGAAGTAGTGAGCAGCTTATACAACAACCCCTTAAATAAGGAGGTATTACTGGATAAGTGGGGGATGGTATTTCCTCTATGAACTGCGTTTAGAGTATTATGAAGCAATACAATTTCAACAAATTCTCGGAGCTTTGGAAAGGCAGCCAAAGATTTACCTCACGTCACCATAGCTCTTAAAAGAAACTGGAATATGATTAAATGCACGAAATCTCACTAAAGCTGACGAGTTAGGACTCTCCCTAAATAGCAAAAGTCTTTTCCGTAAGACTCTTATACATTATGAACCTTTATCCCCAAAAACATTACTATATACTTTCCTGCAGTATAATGACAGCTTTTTTTTTTTAAAAATAACACCACAGGAGCAAATTTATGGCTGTTCTTTTGAGTAGTTTCAGCTCTCGCCAGTATGGTTATAACTGAAGTATTTGTTGTTCAGTATTTGACAACTGAAGTATTTTTTCTTCAGCCGGTGTTTAACAATGGCACTGGTCATAAAAAGCCAAAGTAAACTCTTTTCAAAAACAATCCTTCGAGATGACGCTAGCTGAATTTATTCAAAGTTTATGGAAACCGTTCCAGCATTATTATAATTAAGTGGCAGACCAACAAGTGCTCGCTCAACTTATTTTATATAAAAACGAAAACGATTATTTTAGGGTCTTTAGATATTGCCTTACCAATCAACCTACGCGCAATGCTCGGTAAAACTGACGACTAAGTACGAAACTGAACAGAATTTTTTTTGTTATTGACTGGTTATTTTTTCTCGTCAGACTGTTGCTGTCATTTTGAATCGAAGAGGTATGGATCTAGTTCATTTCTTAAAAGAATTTACTTATTACAAATAAAAATGATTTATACAATTGTTACGGAACTATGGAAGGATGTGGCATCAACGTTCACAAGAATGTTCATTTGTCAGATAAAGTTTCGTATACTGAGAACGGTTAATGCAAAAATTGCAGTGACCGATTACACGCATGCGTAGAACAATGGAAGTTCACATATTTTTTTACTCATCAAATGCATTCTTTCATAATGAGTAGTTAGAACACTTTTTTGCCGTTATTTTATGCTATCACATAAAAGCCCGCTGAAAATTTGAAAATGGCGGGACTAGTCTTATGTATAATAATAACGAATTCCTTATTTTATTAATAAGATATTAATTATAATATATCTTATTTAACATGAGTCTGAATATAAAAGACTTAATTTATAATTAATTTGTTCATTAAAATCTAAAAAACAAAAAATGAGAGTAAATGTTGGGAGAAATTGTGTAGAGTATAATTTTATCCCTCCTACAATTGTCTGGCTCTGAATGTTTCAAGGATTTGTTTTAAAATTACTAATATTCGAAATAATAGGAATATTATTTGCAGGCATTTCAAAAAAATTAAACATGTTGTGATCTTTTTAATGAGCAAGTAGTTATTGATTCTTAACTATTAATTTACTTTAGTGGCCAGGACAAACAATGTGGTTTTTCGGTTCACTCATATTTTTCTATATTGTAAACTATATATGATGATGATATAAAATTGATTGAATGATTGATATGACATATATTAACTTATTATTACATTTAACATTTTTTGTAATAATTCCTACTTTAGTTTCGCAGATAATTTCTTAGGGCGAGAAAAAGTGCCAAGTTTCTATTACTTAAAATATTAAATAAATTGTATAAGAAAACTAAAATATTAGCTTTAAGCTATAACGCATCTTCAATCTTGCTCCAAAGGGCTTATTATGTCAATTTGGCTTTTCATGCGAGGATCTATGAGCCGCGATACTGGCTGCGTTGAAAAAAAAAACTTCATTCGCGATGGAACATTATTATATTTAACAGCTGATTTCTTGCTTCTGCTGATCATGACTCGATAGCCAACTAAGTAAATCGTTGCACCGATATTTTTAGCTGAAGGCTCAACGAATCAGCACCATAAATTCTGTGAATAGTGGAATGGTAGGATTTTCAATTGGCGAATTCCAGAGTTCCGCATGACCTTGGTAAAACTAGAAAAGCATTGACCGAGTTCAACACATATATTGCTTAAGGCGCAGAATCGCTCCCACTTAATGTGGAAATGCCTGATGCTTAATAATATTCTCAAGCTTGTAGTTTTATGTAATAAGGCTATTTATAACTTTGCGAAAAGCCCAATTTTAACAAAATGAAGCACACACTTTTAAACTACATACATCCCGGCTGACTATAAAAGGTTAGATGCGTTCTTAAAAAAAATTCGTCTCTCGAAATTTTCATACGAATTGATGCAAATAGGGAAGTTGCGTTCTAGAATCCTAACCTGATTGACATATTTTCGATTTCATTTCAATATTATGACTGTACTGCAGTTAACGTTTTGCATTTTTTTGTACATTTCATACGTTACTCATTTTTACAGAAAAGAAACAATTGTAAAGGTAGAAAATAAAAACGGCTAAATGTAGGTTTATTTTAATGATGTTGCGTAAACCGATTAAGTAGTTCGCACATATTGACGATTTCCATATAGGTTCATTGTAGCACGAAAAAGTACTCACTTTCAAGCGTTTCTCTACACCCTTTAATAGAACCACCCTTTCATTTCGTGTACGTACTTACTGTTTACTTAATTTTTTTTTCCTGCACAAAAATGTTTCTTCCCCTGATGCGAAATAAAAATATTTGCTTTGATCCAATAATTAAACGGAAAAGAATTCTTGTACAGTGACTTTTTTGTTGCAAAGTAATTCAGAACAATTTCGCATTTTATTAATCTACGATGTATTTGATAGAATTTGTCTACGTATCAAAGGAATCAGTTAACTTAATGTTATATGTACATGCGTTTTGTATTGACATAATCTAATATAAAGGCTTCTAACACAAATTAGCTTGAATGATAAAGCTGATTTCCAGTTGGATGACGTGAATAGAAGTCAATAAACATTCGTGTGTAACAATTAAAAATGTATTAATAACTAAAAGCATTCATGATAGGTTGGGTTGTTTTACCTCTGAGCGGCACTTTTTTGCACACCATGGGCTAAATGGCCAGGTCACAAGGACCCCGAAGGCTCAGAGAAGGTTGGGGGAGGGGACCCACTGGACAGCTGTTGGGAGACAGATGGTAGCCTCCCGTCAAGGCCATCCAGCGTGTTCTTTAACGTGCACAGGGTATGCCTCTCCCGCACACGGGGCCACAGCTTATAACGTCCCATCCGACGGACGGCGGCCTTTCCAAGCCCATCGGTGTCCCCTACTGACCGTGGGCAGGGCGGGGAATTTTGCGGAGATAAATCTCAACGCTGACCCAGCTGGGACTCGAACCTGGGAACTACAGATTCATCGGTCAGCCTGGCGCACTACCAACTGAGCCACCCCGCCCCCTGATAGGTTGGAACTTGAACTTTAGCGTGCAGTTAAGTATTATAACAAACTTCTTCACGATGACGAATACGTCTCCAAACATATCCAAAAATATAATCAGAGCAGTTCAAGAAGAAAAACAATAAAGGGAACAAATATGTAGTCAGATATGGAATTGCAAAGTAAGGAATGATGGCAAAGAATGACGTCCTGAGACTTTAAAAGTTGGAGGAAAATGAGAATTAAGGCCGACTGCTATAGGTAGCGCTGCAAGTAGTGGTTGCTCGTGGTGCTCAATCGTCTATCTGTGAATCTCTGGGTGGGTATAGATGATTGTCGATTAATGAAGACTGAAAATGTGAAGCTGGTTGTTGTAACAAACTTTACGCGTATATTACCTATACGTTTTACAAACATTTCCACTCTACATGAGCTATAATCTTTAATCAGGGAGAATTTGCATATGAATAGCGCGCTTGGCTACTGATCTAAGGGACCTGGGTTCGAGCCCAGGGTAAGGCATGGCTGTTTGTGTCGTTTTTCTGCTGAGGTCCTGCCATCCTCTCAGACCTTCTATTATGGCATATAAACTGACAGGCTCCTGTCAGACCTCTGTGGCAAGCAGCTGCTTGAGGGGGTATTTATTTTATTATTATTATAGATTGTCATCGGTCAGCGACAATTAAAATGCTCTGTACTGTTTACAAATATATTACATGCTTTGTGTAGTCAAATGTGAAAAATCTTTTTGAAAGTGTTGAAATTTTTTGAAACGAAGGATCTAAGTTGTCTTATGATAAAAAAAAACAACGCGATAACATAAACCAACGTACAGAAGTAACGAATAAATCGTGTTAAATCGGAAAATTAATCGTTTAGTCGAAAACCAGCCCTATTTTAAAAACTGTTAGTAGAATCAGTGTTAGTCGGGGATTGGGTGTGCTTCTAAAATGCATCATTAGAAATTCTATCGAATGGGTTATTTTAGCTCTGAGAGAGCACTTTTTGGTATACAATATGATAAGGCCAGGTCACGAGGATCAATATGATGGCCATACACGATTGGGTTTGGACCAAGCCGCGTGCGTGACGGCACGTGATTGACAGCTGTCGCACTAAGCCAGTCCAGAACTTGTCCATAAGCGTTCGGCTTTTAGCCTTCAGTCCACTACTGTCGGCTTTCAACCAAAACGAATGTAAAAGTGTAGATGAAATTCTGTCTTCAAAAGAGGGGCAAATTTCCTGATGTTGGTTTGTAACTCTGCTCTTTACCTTAAATAAAAAAAAATACCCCCTCAAGCAGCTGCTTGCCACAGAGGTCTGACAGAAGCCTGTCAGTTTATATGCCACAGTAGAAGATCTGAGAGGATGGCAGGACCTCAGCAGAAAACAACACAAACATCCTTACCCGGGGATCGAACCCAGGTCCCTTAGATCACTGCCAAGCGCGCTAACCACTACTACACAAAAAAAGAAACATAAGTGATACCTTGTGTCCAAATGTATACAAAGGAAAAAAAAAAAGTAAGCAAAACAAAAACATTTTGCTTTATTCTTTAAAGTTATTTTTTTTTACTGTTATAAGTAAAACAAAAACTTTTTATTTGACATTATATTTTGTTCAAATAACTTTAAAATATTATATATGTAATGATTATTCCCAGTTTGGGTAGATGATAATTGAATGAATAGAGCTTACAAACACGTTCCACTGAAACCAATGTTTTATATTTATTGTCGCAAGAACAGCTAAACCCCCACAATGCCCTTGGTAGGAAAGGGAACACCAATGGGCTTGGACCGTTGCTCCGTGTGCAAGAGACCCATACCACGTGCACGTTAAAGAACACGCTGGATGGCCTTGACAGGAGGAGTTTTTTTATTTGACTTATTCTATATATTTTACCTTATATATTTTGACATAAATATAACTTATCCTACAGGTTTTTATAGAAAAGAATTAACAACCCTCTGCATAACGTAACTTTGACACTTTTTCTTTGATAGCCGACAGAAAAATTAAGAACTCTTTTGCTAAAACCAAAAGAAATTCGAGCAGCAGTTTGATACATACGAGTGAGAATAAATTTAAAATGCCAAATATAAGTATGTGTAGTTTTATGTGCATTAGTTTGAGAATCTAAATCTCGATTCCCGCAGTCCTTTCTTAAATGAAGTCAGAACAAAATATTATTTGATTTTCTTCACATGAAAACGAAACTTGCGAAAATTATACAGTGAGGACATATTTAAAGCCAGATATGTACGCTTTCGGCTGTTCGGGGGCACTCCTACTCCCTTCATATTCTGGAATATTTACCAGCCACATCTCAGGCTAAATTCTTATTGATACTATGAAACTAATATTTTACTAGGTTTTCGAACAATTTATTTCTTTCATCTCTCACTGCTTTCATCCAATAACTTATTCCGTAATAAAAAAAAAATACCCCCTCAAGCAGCTGCTTGCCACAGAGGTCTGACAGGAGCCTGCCAGTTTATATGCCATAGTAGAAGGTCTGAGAGGATGGCAGGACCTCAGCAGAAAAAAGACACATACAACCATGCACACACAGCAAAACAGCCTGTCTCGTTGCTCAGCAAATGTTTCTCTGATAGTTTAAAAAAGATGATTAATCTTTCATTGCACACAAAATGGGCCCAATATTAAAAATAAATCCAAATTTATATTTAGTATTTGGCTTTTCAATAAACTCAGTGGAAATGAGGAAAATTTTATTACATGCATTCTAGTAATGATAATGAAAAAATTTAACAGCAATTTTAAAACTTTTTTTTGCGTTTTTCTCGAATACTTCTGGCACGTTTTAGCGGAAAGAAGTTGACAACGATGATGCCAACCGACCGACTCTTCTTTATTGTTGCTCTGGAGATCTTAACCCATATAAAGAAATTAAGCATCCATAGTTCAAGAGTAGATCCTAGTAATGCATTCGAACTAAACCTGGCCTAATTGCGCGAATGAGGGCATTTAATAAGTTCCGAAATGGTTCTCCATGCGTGCCAGGGTGAAATGGCAATATATGCCCAGGGGAAGGACTTTGGGTCGAGGAACGCTTGCACATGGGAGCGTGCGTTGTCGGAGGAATCAGCAGTAGTCATTGACTTGCCAGACAGCAATGCAAAGAGATCATTACAACCTGATTACGATCACCAAGAAATGCTAACCAGCTGTAATTCAAGCAAAAGCAAGGAACACACTACTGTTAAAATAGCTCGAATTCTGGGGGTAAAATTTTTTGAGGGTGGGGATGAGAGATTATGAACTATTTGCTCTTTGTTTTCATACTTTTACTTCAGAGAAACAGTTTAAGTAACTTTTCCAATTCTTTTCTACATTTTTATAAACCCTGAAATTGCTTTCGGCTGAAAAATTAACTTCAATAATCGCCTATGTGACACAGTGATATCGCGTTGGCTCCTTGTGACACTGCAGCTGACGGGGTCTAGGTTCGAGTCCTAAGATGGTATGGTTGTGTTAAAGCGAAGGAGAGTACCTTCTTTCCTTCAAAAAAAGATACCTGGTTAGAATATCAGGTGTATAATTTAGCTCCAGGTTCGATTTCCAAGGAATTGCCGTTGTGTGCTTTCATCGCATGCAACCAAAATGAAAAAGCTAGCAGGGTCAGGGATTTAATATCTGTGGCAACGCATGGGGTGTTCCCATAATTAAAAACTTTGGAACGACCCTACCAGTAACGTTAAAATATAAATACATATGCACATACATGTTATATTAGGCAGATATGCACACATACGTTTGCTTAGACAGTTATTCCAATATCCTATATAATAATATGCACTTTTTCTACACAGAGTGGGCTAAATGGCCAAGTTACATGGAGACCAAGGGCTGAGGGAAGGTTGGGGTAAGGGAGACCCACAGGACAGCTGCTAGCCTCCCGTCAAAGCTATCCATCATGTCCCCTACTGACCGAGGGCAGGGAGTTTAGCTTTGGTTTAGAGGAGGCAAATCTCAAAGCAGGCCCATGCGGGACTCAAACCTGGGAACTGCAGATTGCAAGCCTGTCGCGCTACCGACTAAGTCACCCCATGCCCAAAGGGTTCTGGCTGTTGAAACATTTAACAATAGTGTTTCTACTGGTAAAAATCGTTTTAAAAGCTATAACAAATCATTTGTTAAAATAAATGCACAGCTGAACCGGTTTGTAACGAATTTGAAGGCCAGCTGAAAAACTTCGCAAAATCCGTAAATTAGTTACGACATTTTTTGAAAAGTTAATCTAAAGAAATATATATATATCATTAAAATAAAGACTAAACTGTATATATAATAAAACTACTTAAACACAGATAATAAAAACTAGTTACTAATTTTTTACTTACGTCATGCATCTAATGAACACTGTTTTTTGTTTCGTTTGAAGCAGTGGGCCGATTAGTGGTAAATTTTGAGCTCTCGCTCATACGAATCAGTGGGGAAAGAAACATCCGGGTTATAAAGCTAATTTAATCTTTTTTTCTTGAAGCTTGGGTTGTTTTACCTCTGAGCGGCACTTTTTTTGCACACAATGGGCTAAATGGCCAGGTCAAAGGACCCCGAAGGTTCAGAGAAGGTTGGGAGGGGACCCACTGGAAGAGTTGTTGGGAGACAAATGGTAACCTTCCATCAAGGACATCCAGCATGTTTTTTAACGTGCATAGAGTATGGATCTCCCGCACACGAGCCACGGCTTAACATCCCATTCTACGGACGGCAGCCTTTCCAAGTGGGCAGGGCATGTAATTTTGCGGAGATAATTCTCAATGCTGACCCAGCTGGGGAACTACAGATTACGAGCCTGGAGCGCTACCGACTCATACCTCCATGTACCGACTGAGCCACCCCTGCCCCCTTTCTTGAAGCTCCGCAAATATCGGCTTTTTATTTTTTTAAATTATAGATAGAGAATTCGGTAGAATTCCATACACTATGTCAACATCAGCTTTCTTTTGGCTTTAAAATTTTTATGACTTCACCTTCTGTGTCACATTGAGAACTTTACGTTTTTAGGACTCGGTGCAAAACAATGTAGTTAGGACTCACTGTCAAACTGTACACTTGGTAAAGAACGAAAATCACAATTCGCGAATCATAAGATGAACAGGATATATCTTGTAATTCATTGTTTTCTTGCCCTACCACCTCTAGAATGAAATTGTCCTCTTTCTAATTTACCGATCTACCCTGGCTGTGTCAGCAGACTGACAAGTTGGTTTCATTTTCCCTGGTTGGCCTTAGTTTATATTCCTTTTGAGGAAATGTTTATGCTAATCCATCATCAGGTGTGTTAGGTAGATAATTCAGTGACTCAGTTTGAATCTTAACCCTTCTTTAGGTCGTCAAACACCTTTTAATTCCCCTACCCACAGAGATCAAATGGCCTTGAAAAGTAAATTACTGCGAAATGCTAACTTTCTGGTGAGAAATTTGTCAATGTTCACTGATCTGTATGTTCAGACTAAAAGATCCTTAACGAAAACAATTCCTTATATCCGTAAAGAACTGAAAAGCATTCGTAATAAATACACTGGTTTCCATAAATTAAGGAAAATCCCTATGGTAAATAAATGGGAAACTAACGAAGCTCTATATCTTCTAAAATAAGTTTTTTTTTTGCTTTGAAAAATGTGATTGCAGATAAAGATCTCAATTAAATAAATCAATATCTCGATTTTCAACAATATTCGTTTAGTATTTAACGAGTTATGAAAGTTTGAATATTTAACAACACAATGCCAATATTAAGAAACTTATACAAAACTGAAGAATAGCGAAAGAATTCTTTACACAAAGTTCTAAAATACACTCTGTTCAAAACAGAATAATTAACATGTTGTAATAAAGAATGATGACAGAAATTTAATGCAATTTTAAAAATATTGTAACTCAGGCTTTTTCCGCTTAGACATTTATACATTTTTAAAATGGTAATTTTTTTTTATATTCTAAATAGTTCATTGGCGACTGCAAAAGAATTATAATAGTAAATTTAGTGGTAAAAAAAGAAATTATGCATAAATACTTTTATTTTCTTGGGTCACAGATTTTTTCATTCATTACTATTATATATAAGAAATGAAACAAGCGCCTATCATTTTAAGTGTCTATTGAGGGATTATCTTAAATTTCCAGAGTTTTAAGACACTGAGGGCTCAATTCCTACTAAAAAAAAAATACCCCCTCAAGCAGCTGCTTGCCACAGAGGTCTGACAGGAGCCTGTCAGTTTATATGCCACAGTAGGAGATATGAGAGGATGGCAGGACCTCAGCAGAAAAACGACACACACATCCATAGCCTAAATCCGGGGCTCGAACCCAGGTCCCTTAGATCAGTAGCCAAGCGTGCTAACCAATCGGCCACGGGACGGCTCAATTCCTACTAAGCCGTCTTCTTAATACAGGCCTTATTCCGATTCCCACTAAGGCAAAACTAACTTTTATGACTAAAAATTCCCTTTTCATATTCCACAGTATTCATCCCTTGCGCTGAAAATATACGAGTCAAAGTTTTGGACGAGCTTTGTAATCCCATAATACGATTTCTAGGAGTCTTCCTCTTACGGTCTTGATCGGAAATTGACATTTGTTACCATAGGCGCTGACTTTTAGCTTTTACCACGGGGGCAGAATAATTATGTTCATTGCCGGATCTAGGGGAGGGGGGGGGGGGGGGGGGGGGGCAAGGTGGCAATCCCCCAGCCCTTTTTTTTTGAGAATGTTAGTAACGGTAATAGAGGTAAAAAATTATTAAACTTGTGATTCCACGAATTTTTCAAGAAAATTTAAAAAACTCTGAAACTGAAGGGGAAAATGTTATACTGGAATGGAAATAGTTGTATTGACGTAGTAAAGAAATAACCTTTCTTTAAATATATCATTTTATGTCTCTGATCGAAAATCTCAAAATTTTGGAACAAAAATTAAGATTTTCCCATAAAGGTTGTTTATTTACACTGCACAAAATGTTGAATACAATGTCTCCACGTCCACAAATTCAGCTTCAATGTGCATGAAACATGTACCAAAGCACAACAATCTCCATTTTATTGTTACTTATCTGTGTTTGGTCGGCATAATAAATAAAGCACTTAGCTAAAAAGTCTGTTCAATCCTGGAACACAAAGTTAATCACCTTGTGTTTGTAACTGTATGATTTTTTCAAAATACCTGATCTATTTAAAACGCTGGAAAGTAGGAAAATACTTCAAAATAAGTAATAAAAGTTATATACAGTTCATAATTCAATGGGCAGAAATTGGCTGAAAAACAAAAAACACCTGTGTTTTTATACAGGTATTTTTTAAATCTAATCTTTTACACTGGTTTTTAAATCCAGTCTCTTTGCCCCCAGCCCTCGATTTTTTTCTAGATACGGGCCTGCAATGAAGGTTCAAATGTCTTTTCATTGACGCAATATGGAAAATATTCCACTAATATAACGCGTATATCGACACTAGCAAACATAACTGGATCTAGAAAAAAATAATGGGATTGAGGGTGGCTAGTAACCCGATCGAGCTGGAAAAAGAAAGTTGGATTGGATTGTTTTACCTCTGAGCGGCACTTTTTTGCACACCATGGGCTAAATGGCCAGGCCACAAGGACCCCGAAGGCTCAGAGAAGGTTGGGGGAGGGGACCCACTGGAACAGCTGTTGGTAGACAGATGGTAGCCTCCCGTCAAGGCCATCCAGCGTGTTCTTTAACGTGCACAGGGTATGGCTCTCCCACACACGGGCCACAGCTTAACGTCCCATCCGACGGACGGCGGCCTTT
This sequence comes from Ryuthela nishihirai, assembly GCA_038380435.1. NCBI lineage: Eukaryota > Metazoa > Arthropoda > Arachnida > Araneae > Heptathelidae > Ryuthela > Ryuthela nishihirai. The sequence continues at coordinate 61,449,771 of JAWZYU010000019.1, read as the reverse complement.
CCACGCCCATCGGTGTCCCCTACTGACCGTGGGCAGGTCGGGGAATTTTGCGGAGATAAATCTCAACGCTGACCCAGCTGGGACTCGAACCTGGGAACAACAGATTACGAGCCTGGCGCGCTACCGACTGAGCCACCCCCGCCCAGAAAAAGAAAGTAAACTGTACTGTAGTATATAGTATTTCCTCCTGTTTAAATAAATAAATAAATACCCCCTCAAGCAGCTGCTTGCCACAGAGGTCTGACAGGAGTCTGTCAGTTTATATGCCACAGTAGGAGATCTGAAAGGATGGCAAGACCTCAGCAAAAAAACGACACACACATCCATGCCTAATACCGGGGCTCGAACCCAGGTCCCTTAGATCAGTAGCCAAGCGTGCTAACCACTCGGCCACGGGACGGCTTCTGACTGAAGGGAACATTAAAAAGTAAACTCGAAGTAGATGTGATGAAAACATTATACTAGCATTGGTATACGATGATGACTGTGATGATGCTCAGATGAACTGTTTGCGCAATTTAAATATTATTAAATAGGGGTCTTTAAATAATTTCTTGAGAAATGCGTAGAATATACCCAAGCTTCATAATTTTTTGCCTCCTCTATTACCCTTATTAGCATTCTCAAAAGGGAGACCTCTTCTCCAACACCCTTGATCAGGCCCTGGTTGGGAAGCCACAAGGCTTTCCTAATACTACTTTGGTATATCAATGAAAATTTTAAAGTTCTAAATCACAAATTAAGAGAAAACGAAAAAGTTTTGTTTCTTATGTAGTTTTTACTCTAGCACAAGGGTTCTCAACGTGGGAGAAGCGGTAAAATTTTTTGGAGTACGTCGTGAGAGCACAAAGTCCCTAAGTTGGCATTATTATACTATAATTATAGTTTTATCTATCTATATAAGGGGTAAGCCAGTTACATACATTTCCAGGGGGTACGTGAAGCATAAAAAGTTGAGAACCACTGCTTTAGCAGTTTCGAGGCTGGTCGAAGATTCCTTGGAACATACATCACTTAACTGAATGTGGTACATATTTCGATAAATGCATTACTCCACGTCGCTTTCGCTAATTGCTGTATTGTATGTAACGTTATCAAACGTTGCATTCTTGGTCCCGTACCCAGCAAAGACAATGAGACGCTGGGCTTAGTGGACTAACAGACATAGTTAATTAACCGCAATTGCTTCAGCCAGACAACGGCACCATCAACTCATTGGCTGCCGCCATCATTAGGACACTGACCCCTAGACCCTGGGCAACGTTTTTCCCCCGTTCAAATTCTGCGAGTTTGGTAGGCCAATCAAGTTTGCAATCTTTCCCTTTCTAACAGTGTGATGAGAACACAAAGTTAACTGCTCAGAGCAGTGCTCCCCAACCTTTTTTCAGTCCACGCACACTTCTAAAAATCCAAAATTGTCGCGGCAAACCATGAAAAAAAAAAAACATCACAGCTATTTCTTAAAAATAAAATTCATTTTATTTGTTAATTTAATCGGCTATTACTTTACAATCAATGATTCTTTTTTATATCACCTAAGGAGGCCGACCAACTGATACATAATGCATAAATTCAATAATAAAAATATTTCGTGCCATTTTTCTCAGGTTTCAAGATTGATTTTGACCTAACCAAGTGGCTCAAAGCAAGTTCACGCCATCATACACATTTACTTCACAAAAGACTTGCACTTTTCTAAAAAAAAAATGAAGGAATGCTTCTATTTTCTACTTTCTAAATATAAAAAAATAATTTACATTGAAGAGAACAGAGTGCTAAAAATTTTGTGTAAACATATTTCACGACACACCAGTCGGGGAGCATTGGCTTAGAGGTTAACTTAGCTGTGCTTCACAAATAATTAAAATATATAATAAAATATATATTAAAATATGGTTAAACCAAACTGAAAATAAAATGAATACTTCATCTGATGATTTACCTCAAAGTTGGTCAACAAAACGGTATACTGCTATATCAGTAACAAAAATATTCTTAACATATTAAAGCTTTCTGACAATTGGCTTGAGCCATGCGACCCACAAAACGTGTACTTTCAAATGAAAATTATATTCCAAATTCCACTCATTCTTGCAAATTGCATGCAACGGTTATAAACTGTTAATGCCCACCTTTTGTCATCATCTATCAAATTTAAGTTACTTTTATCCAGGGCCAAATCCATGGGAGACAAGCCCACCCACACTTTGAGAATGCTGGTAACCGAAAAAGAGAAAAAAAAATTAAACACATATATAGTGAGTGCCCTTTATTAGGTACAGTTTCATGTTCTATCAATACTCAGTAGTAACTTCTTAAATATGCTCTTTGAGACCCCATTGTACATTTGTACACATCTACATAGATATTCGTTTCCTATATAATTCCAATGTAACAGCTTCTATATAGGCTCCATCAGTATCACTGTAGGTTGGTGGTTGGGCTAGTGACTGCTGATTCTATGGTCCTCTTGTCCTCCTATGAATGGACAAGTGACTCATGGATCTAGTGGAGGACAAGGTAACCAGACTGTGACATAATGGAGGTTAATCTTCAAATGGGCACATTCCACTTTATAAAGTAGGTAAAAACTAATAAACTGACACTACTGAACATAACTAGTTGATCATTAGGAGGGGGGGGGGAATGCATACAAACTCTACAGAGATACAAGTTATACCTAAGTTTATGAGCAGGATATGTTCTTGAAAACTAGTACATGAAATGCAACCTCCCTCCTCCCACCATTAAGTATCATTTAGGAAGAAGCATTTATGGACTTGAACAAAAACAGACTTCTACAAAATTATTAAAGAATTTCTATGTTATGCCAATAAGAAATTTTAACTTCTAAATTAAGCTTTATATGGAAAAATGTGACTGAAAATAAAATATCTCAATGAAATCTAAATCATTTTCAACAATATTCATTTAGCATTTAGAGTTATGGAATTTGAAAATTTAACAACAGCAATGAACGCATACTGCAAAATTTTGCATTAGTTCATATCAGAAAAAAATCTTTCATTTCGAAACTCAACTAGAGTCCACGTTCATACATTACCATGTGAGTGGATTGTTTATGAGGAAGTAGTTGGTTTACAAGGCCAGTCAATTGTTTGCAAGTGGTTGGTTAGTTTTATCTGCAAAGAAATTGGTAGTTGGTTTTTCTTTAACTCATTAGCTGGTTTGTCTGCTAGGATGTACGTCATTGATTTGTTTGCAAAGAAGCCAATCACTGATTTATTTGTAGAGAAGACTGTAATATATTTCTTTGTAAAGACACCAATCATTGGTTTGTTTGCAAGGAAGCCAGTCACTGGTTTGTTTTGAAGTCATTGATTTGTTTGTCAAAATGTAGCAAAAAACATGTACAAAGCATGATACAGCAGGGTATGCAACACTGAGGTTTAGTATAAATTTATGAAATACATTATTGCAAAAGTATGAATATTAAGTGTTTTTGAATTTGAACATAGCTGTATGTGAAATTTTTACAGTATTTCACCCCACTAGGACTGCCAATTTGAGCTGAAATAGAAGTCATAGTATGATAACAAACAGTAAAAGTATGCAGTATTATCATGAACAGCAGAATATGTTTCACACAGTGATTTGGCAAATCTAATTACTCTAAGCATGGATTAGAATGTGTACAGGGTGACTCTCCCTGAACACAGGGTTACAACTTAAAAGTCCCATTAACATCACACAGTTGGGGCTTGTGAGCTTCTAAACTGCTGAGGCCAGTATACTATAAAGTGAAACCAACTCACAGGGTCTGAAGGAGATTATGGTTATGCCCAATCCTCATAACCTGCAGTGGTGTAATGGGGGGGGGGGGGACTTTGCCCCAGGTGCCACAATCCAGAGGGCAGCAAAATACCTTTAAAGAAGCAAAATTACATAAATTATTTTATATTTTGCCTGTTTTGGAGATTTCCCAATTTATTTTTCCCTTTCATTGCCCACAGTTTATACCATTGAGATTCCCCATGAAGGCAACACACCTACAGTTTTGAACGCAATGCTTCACTGAATAGGTACTAAATGGAAAACCAGCAAAATGCTTTCGAAAAAAAAAATGGTTCTTATTATTTGTTTTTAGTATTTAAATTAAAATAATATTTAATTTTAAATTCATCATCATTATCCTCAAGTAGTCATGGGGTATGGAGGTCCAACTAGACTGTGCAATTAAGTTCTCCAAGCATATCTGTCCTGAGCTATATCTGCTGCATCTAGCCACTGCACACCAATTCTAACAAGGTTGAATTGGTGTTGAATTTGTCTGCCCACTGCATCCTAGGTTTTCCCCTCTTTCTGAGGCCTTTAGGCACACTATTCATAACCTTATTCACTCATCTATAATTATCCATATGGCAACATGGCTAATCAAGATAAAGTTAAAATGTTAACATATTTTATAGAAATGTAGGTGGGGCTACCCCTGATATCACCCTATTTCCAAAGCTCAATGGTATCTCCTTTCTCAGCAAGAGCTGTAGTTAGTGGATAAAATTTTGATGCAGGCATAGTGAGCACTTGAAGCTCAGATCATATTACAAACCTGGGATGCTACCAATTGAGCCAAAACCAATCTCCCTACTAAACTACTAGACTATGGGTGGCTGCCTGCATAATGTTGAAAGACATGTTCAAGCTTTTTGTGCTAAGTATGGATGCAAATCATTTTTGTGCTTATTTGAATCCAACATATCTCAGTCTTGATTAACTAAATGATCTGAACTGTTCTTAATCTCAGAAAGTGCACACTAATTTAGAAAACAATCTAACAGAAACAACTGAGTTAGTAATATAATCTTAAAGGTTTTAAATTTCATTTGCCATCGTTAATTACTGAATAACACGGTACTATATTAACCAGATCCAGGGTTGCCAACCTTAGAGAAATTTTTTGAAGGAAAAAATTTATGGACAACCAAGCATTTTTATAAACACATTATTGCTTCCAAGTAAAATAATTATATTGTATAAAAATGAAAAATACTTAGTTTTCTTTATTACTTCACAAAACTTGATGGAAATTTTTTTTAATTTTGTATGCTAATTAATTTTATTTTTCCACCAAGCTATTCTCTCATCAGGATACTCTTGTTTGTGCCTGTATAAAATTTTCCCTATCTCTGGTAAACTTATAAAATTGTGTTTATCTCCAGTGAATTTACATACGAAAAACAAAAGGTAAAGTTTGTCCAAAATTAGACATTTAAAAAAAAAATTTTTTAGTATTTAAAAATATTCAACCTATTTTATTTAGTAAATTAGTGGCCTAGTGGGATTTTTTTTTACATAAAATAATTGTACAAATGCTACTTTGGGAATAAATAAATTTGAAGTATTATCCCCATTTTAATCATGTTTTTTATTTATACTGAGTCATGACTCTAGAATAAAATATTGAGTTTAAGCTGGAAATTTAGCAGCAGCATTAATAATTGTGTTAAAAAATTACTTTAAATATTAATAACTCTTCATAACAAAATTACTAATATAAAAGGAAATTTTAAAGGTTTTTCTTATAGTTTTTAATTTTGAAGAAAAAAAATTTAAAACAAAAGCAATAATTGCTGTATGAAATTTATTTAAGTGAATGTCTACTTTTGCTGTATAATGATTATTTAGTCATCCCGTGGCCGAGTGGTTCGCACGCTTGGCTAATGATCAAAGGATTCGAGCCCTGGTAAGGCATGGATGTTTGTGTTGTCTTTCTGCTGAAGTTCCGCCATCCTCACAGACCATCTACTGTGGCATATAAACTAACAGGCTCTTGTTAGACCTCTGTGGCAAGCAGCTGCTTGAGGGTTTTTTTTATACTGATTATTTCAATAGTTGGCAATTTTAATTGATTTTTACAGAACATCCCTGTGAAAATATCTGTTACAATCAATTTGGTACTGTAGTGTAAATATGTATCTATACTTAGAAATAAAAACTAATATACCTCTCATGTTGCTGCTTGCCATATAAGTCTGACAGGAGCCTGTCTATATACATTAGTGCTAAAAAGTTAAGCAACAAAAAACAGGAATTACAAACAAGTCCATTGTTGAATTTTAATGAGAAGTACATGTCAAATCTGTGATCACATATTTCACTAATACCTAGAAAACAAACGAATTCCCATCAATATTTAATAAGATTTCAAATCAGAAATCATTGCCTCAAAATGTCATGTAAAATTTCAATGATAACATACCTTTTATATAGTGTGTAATCACAATGGACAGTGATACAGGCTGCACAATGACTTATTATACTGCACATATCAGGGTGTCAATGAGTGTTTGAGGAAGTCTTTGCCATTCATTCATGAGTAATGTGTTTTCACCGGTAATGTGTTACCCCAAAGTGTCCTAGACATGTTATATCAGATTTAAATCAGGTGATCAGGAAGGCCAGTCCATATGCTTATGGTTTCATTTTCATGATTATGTCCACCAAGCGAGCTCTGTGAGGGCAAGCATTATTATCCATTAATACCTAATCAGGATCCATTACTGTGAGAAATGAACATAAGAAGATTCAAGGATCTCCTTGCAATACTTTACAGCTGTTACGGTCCCTCCTGGGAAGACATGAAGGTCTGTGCTGCCATTGACAGTGATATCTGCCCACACCAACACACCACCAGCTCCAAAACTGTCCCTTTCCCAGATGTTAATGATATGATATCTGGTTTCAGGCTGTCTCCAAATTAACAGTCATTGGGAATCAGTTTTCACACTAAATCAGAATTAATTGGTGAACAGGACATTGCCCCATTGATTTTGACTCTGGTTGCAATGTTGTCGAGACCAATTCAATCAGGCTCTGTGCTGCCTGGATGACAAAGGGACAGACAACTGGTTGTCTTGCATAAAGATGTCTGCATGAAGCCTTTGAAACAATTTTCTGGGATAGAGCCCATCCCATGGATGAAGTGTGGTCAATAGCAAGCTGGCATGCTGTATGGGTTCTATGGAGCCTTGTGCTTAGGAGCAGGTAACAGTCGACCCTAGTCAAATGTGGTCCTTGGACATCCAGAAACAGGCTTTTAGTGATGATTTGGCATGCTTGAAATCGATTAAAAATTAGTCGCATTTAGTCATCTGGTTACTTCAGACTGATGTTGTCTATCCTAGAGCCTCTTGATTGCTCACCACCTCATTTCTTCAGGCCATTATCTAAAATTTGGCTATTTTGGATGTCATGTGTCAAGACTATCATGAACTGATGCACAGGTACAAATGAAGTGCTTTTTATAATGACCTGTTTTGCATACATGACTGTATTTAATGCAAATTTGTGTGTAAATTTGATCTTTTTTTATGTAAAAAAATGCGATTTTCTTATTTATTGTCAATTACTGCATAAGATATGCTGATTTTTGCATTTGTTGCTTAACTTTTGAGCACCAGGGTAACACCTTCTAGAAAAGATCTGTGAGGTAGGTGTGATCTCAGCAGGGTGTCTTATAATTCTGTGTTTCAAATATTGAAAGATTTTGTAGAAACAGTCACGCAGCAATAGGGCAGGCAAATTTTGTTTTTCCTGCTCTATTGCTGAGAATTGCTTAGAAATCTAAATATTAAATTAATATCTAGCATTGAAAATTTAGACTGAGATGTGGCTTAATGTTAGCAGTGATTAAATGAAAACCTAAAAAATTACAATTTTAAAAACTAGTTTTTTGTAATTTACTATACTACTACACTTCCCAAATTAAAACTACAAAAAAAGGAAGTATATAGTATGCTTGACTACTAATTAAAAGGACCTGGGTTCCAACTCTGGTGCATTAAATTAGAAGGCTCTTGTCAGAACCTTGTAGCAAGCAACTACTTGAGGGATAATTTATTTAGTAATCCTGGTCGCCAAATGTCTGGGTGCTTGGCTACTTATCAAAAGGACCTGGGTTTGAGTCCTAGTTATGGCATGAATGTTTGTGTTGTCTTTCTGCTGAGGTCTCACCTTTCACTCATATCTTCTGTACTGCATATTGAATGGATAGGCTTCTGTAAGACCTATGTAGCAAGCAGATGTCTGAGGGGTAATTTATTTTTCATTTTATATTTTGAGCATGATCACAAAAAAATTATTGAAGTTTATGAAAAAATGACAAAAAAGTTTGATATAAAATTCTTAGCCTTTTTTACAAACATTTGAAATTTTGCAGATAGATCAAGTTTTATTAAATTTTTATGCTGCAATTAATTAATACCCAATCAGGTCATAAATGCTACAGTGACAATTCCCTACATGCACTAATGCCAGAAATTATTTGGCCATGTAATATAGTTCAAAGGCAATGTTATCATATGCTACATTACCATGTATATAGTTCAAAAGGCAATGTTATCATATGCTACATTACTATATAATGCCTTTGAACACTTCTATGTTTTATGAATGCAAAGTCACATTCAGAGCTCCCTAACTATAAAAATAAACTTTTTACAGAAAAGTATTACTGGGGATATGCACTCAAACATATCACAATATTGATTTTTCAACAATATTTATTTTAACATTTAAGTATTGAAGTTGAAACATTTCCCAGCAGACGATGCTTTTGCACTATCTGAAACACTTAGCATCAAAATTGAAAGATATCACACAAAGGTCTAAAATTACAGTTAACTATTTGTTACAATGGTTATTATTTGTGTGTAACTTTTAAGGTGAATTCTCATGAGTAGTAACACTGTTCTTCGACGTTATAACTTCCATAACTCTTTAAATATTAAATGACTAGCGTTGAAAATCAAGTTTTAGACAAATTTTATAAAGATCTACAATTTATTTCAACTGACATCTTTGTAAAAGCTTATTTCAAAAGTTAGGCAGCTTTGAATATGGCTTTGTATTAATATGGAAGCGTCCCCAGAGTTTTGTTCATATAGTACATAATTAACAAAATGCTACATCTTCATTTCATTATGATCTAAAAACACAATATTTTAATCTTGCACTTCCCAAATTCAAGAAGAAATTATTGATACTTGATTTAGCAAGATTCTGGAAATTTTGATCCATTAAGCAGTTTCTTCCAATCATTCTCTACACTTTGTTCTTTCTTGTGAATCTAATATAGTCTTGATGTCTAAAATATATATAATATATAATCATGTCTCCTAAATTATTAGAGAATTCCCATGCTTTGCCAACCAATTTAGAAAAAAATCAATATTTTAAACAATGCGCTTTATGGGAATCACAGTCAGAAGCCATGTCCCCACATGCAGGAGAGCCATGTTTAAATGTTCATATAACACTAATATTTCAAAAAAGAAAATTGTTCGCTAAGCATTTTTGTATTACAGCTCATTTACCTTACTTTACCAATATTCTTTATTATAATTATATATTATAATAATTATATATAATAATATTATAATATATTATAATTAATATTATATATATATATATAATAATACTTATATATATATACTTATATAATTATTATATATAATAATTATTAATTTTTTATGCAATTTTCTATACATGCATTTCTTGAAAATTACAAGCAGAAACAAATGATTGTTTATTTTCAAAAATTTTCAGTTAAAAGAGGTTGATTTTTGCAGGAAGGGTAAATATTTTCTGCTAAACTAGGTTGCTATGCATTTGTAAGCATATACATAAGTAGGAATGGAAGGTTTTCTAAACATTTGAGAAGTCAGCCAAATTTAGGTACTTTGTAGAGATTTCAGGAGCAAGTATTAATAAGCTGAAAAAAAAATGCTTTTGCTGGGAGTGGGATTCAAACCCACATCTTCTGGAAACATGCTAACCACTACACTGTCATCAGCTAACATTTTTTCTTTAACTGGTGTAACTTATAAACTTTCTGGATTTTTTTTTTTTGATTCGCACAGTGGTGCCATCTACTCAGGAAATGGACAACTGTGTTGTCCAATAGAGATGGAATTTAATATTTGTCACTCCTGCTCATGGTGTTAAATCAATAATTCAGTAATAAAGAATCACAAGATGTGCCCTGTAGACATGGAACTCGTGAAATAATAAGCTTAAAAAAATTAGTTTTGTTGTGAGTGGGATTTGAATGCCCTGTAGACATGGAACTTGTGAAATAATAAGCTTAAAAAAAATTAGTTTTGTTGTGAATGGGATTTGAATGCCCTGTAGACATGGAACTCATGAAAAAATAAGCTTAAAAAAAAAATGGTTTTGTTGTGAGTGGGATTTGAACCGTCTCCTGGAAACATGCCAGTTATGCTAACAACTACATCATCATCGGCAAACGTTTTTCTTTAACTGATTGTGACAAACTTTTCGGATTTTTTTTGGATTTGCACAGTAGTGCCATCTATCCGGAAAGTGGAGCGTGAGTGACAAATATTAAATTTCATCTCCATGTGACAACAGAGTTGTACATTTCCTGGATAGATAGCACCACAGCGTGAATCAAATAATAAAAAAAATATCCAGAAAGTTCATATGTCACATCAGCTGGGGGAAAAAAAAAGTTAACCGATGATGGTGTAGTGGTTAGCATAACTGGCATGTTTCCAGGAGACATGGGTTTGAATCCCACACATGGCAAAACCAATTTTTTTCAGTTTATTATTTTATGGGTTCCATGTCTACAAGACACATCCCGTGATTCTTTACTACTGCAAGTATTAAATTCTACATCTAGTGGATTTCTTTTCTATTTTTTCTTCTAGCAATTTTCTACCCCCTGAATTTTTCTAACCCTTAATATACAGAGGCATTTTTGTTAAAAATTAAACTCAGCTTCCGAATCTCATTTTGAAGCAACAAATGAACAGAAATATTGTTTTATAATAAATGAGTGTTTAATTCTGAAAAATATAGAAATTTAAAAAGAAAAAAATATATATATGAGAATGAAATAGATATCTTGATGGCCTTTTTAATATAGATAATTTTTTTGTTTTTTTTAGGAACCTAGATAAAATGACTAAGTTTCAACATGATCTTATCTGTAACTGTCTTAATATGAGAGCTTATTTATTACACAGAATAGTATCACAGTTTATCTTATGGCATATTTACCATCATTTGGTATATGTAGTAGGAGAGCTAAAGCTTAAAATGTTATCATTCTAATAGATAAAATATAATCACTTATGTTAGCTGACACCATAAAAGTGAAGCTGGGAAACTCATATAGAGGTAAATCACCCTGTATTGGTCTAACCATAAAGAGAAACTTGGGCACTTTTCTGACAGTGTAAGCAACTACTATTAGTGACTACAGTTTTTAAAAATTTCTTACTGTGGGTGACCATAATGAACAACTTTTTTTTGGTAGACACTGAATTTTTTTTTTGTGATCAGATCACTAAAAAGTAGTTTATCTGCAATATGCAGTTTATCTCAAAAATTCTGCCTAATTATAATAGAATAGGTTCTACAATATCACAATTTTTCAGTTGAGATTCCCAATAATTTTTTTACAGAAATCAGGACTTGACAAACTTGCCTGCCTCAACAGCTACTTATTATCTGCTTATTATTAAATAAATTTTAAACAATTATTAAATAATAATAAGCAGCTACTTGTTATTGTTATATACTTGTTATCCTTTCAACTACTTGCCTGTGATTTTTGTATATTGGAGGACAATTAAAATTTTAAAGATTAATGTCAATTGAGATGAGTGGAAAATTTTTTCATTATAGACTTTTTTTTATTATTTTTCCCTATTTGTTAAGAATTTATTTGATTTCTTGCTCTTTTTTTTTTCTACTCCCTTTTAGCAAGAGTATATAAAATTAGTTTTATGAACAAAACATGAATTTTCTGTGAACGGCTTAAACATTTTACTTGAGGAGGAGTATTTTTTTTTTCAAATTTCAAGCTGTGATAAAATTAATTTTTCTACATTATAATTCTGGTATGACCCTCAAAAGTGTTGGATAATTTATCATTTCTGCTTAATATGAAAATTTAAATAGCTGAAGAATGTTATCCTGAAGTAATTAACAGAACTTGGTCATATTAAATAATATATACATGTAATTTATTAATTTTCATGTTTAATTTGAAAAAACATTTAAAAGGGAAATTTTGTTGCAAAAATATAACAAATTGCAGCAAAGTTCTCTGAAAACTATAGTGTCTTCTGGTATTTTAAGGGTTAATAGCTTTCCCACATATTACAAATTAAAATTTAGCATATGCTCTAGATTAGAATGAACAATTTAAGGAAAAAGATGTAGAGACTTTTTTAAAAATTCAGTTTGAAGAAATGACAAATTTCCCATGAAAGCAGGGACATCTTAGTCACCCTAGTTTGAATCTTGCAATTGATGACTTTCATTTTAAAATTCTACCATTTTTCAGTCATCTGCATTAGTGATCAGATTTTTTTTAAACATGTGTTATCACTTATTCCATTAATATCTGCTCATGCTGTACATTTAATATTAAAAATAATACCTAAAAACAAATTCTGGGCATTCATTCATTAGGGACAGAGCTTTTCCTCCAGGGACTATCCCCCAAAAATGAGGGCATCTAGTCACTCTACTGTATATAGCAGTTTTAACATTTTTAGGCTTTTAATCATAAAAATATTATATTTGCTACAAACATTAACCCTTCAACATCAGAGTTTTTATGAAAACAGTCTGAGAAAACTGCTGAACAGAGGCTGGAAACAGGTACATAATCAGAGGATAGAGATATATAACCCAAAAAAATCTGTACTAAAAGAATTTGTAAAATTAGCATCTGAGAACAAATTTTGGTGTGCAGTCATTTGTTTTGAACCCATATTTACTCATTACATATCCTTACTGCCAGTATAAAAAGAGTTGCACTTGTATTCCAGCCCCGGGTAAGGCATGGTTGTATGTGTTGTTTTTCTGCTGAGGTCCTGCCATCCTCACAGACCTTCTACTCTGGCATATAAACTGACAGGCTCCTGTCAGACCTCTGTGGCAAGCAGCTGCTTGAGGGGGTATTTATTTTTATTATTTGCATTTTTTTCCTCCCTCATGTTTATATAGTTTAATTATCATAGTGCTATCATAGTAAACATAATTTTCATAAAATTAGTGCACAATAAACTTTTAACAAATTCTCTTAATATATTTGATATTTTCCAGCATTTCTTTTTGGTTTCTAAAATTAAATTCTTTAGAGTTTAGCAATGCTAAGCATAAAAATTTATTTACTTTCTGACCTATTCTATTTATAGATGAAAATAATTTTTTGCACTAATAGTAGTAACAGAATAAAAGACTAGCAATAACTTCTTTCTGATGGCACTTGCCAGTGATATTAAGAATGATCCTCATAATGTACAAAGGAATCATTTCTTGTAGACTTATTAACTACACTAAATGAATAGTGTAAAAAAACAGCTTAGATAACAAGGTATTTATGATCTGTACAGTTATATCAAAAATTATTTTAGTTTATTGCTGAAAACTTACCAGTTTAGGAGATCCCGATGGTGTTGAACTTTTTGAGCCGTTCACACCGTTATCGAGTTTAGGAGTTATTTTCTCAACTCCATTCACAGGAGCAGAGCTAATGTTGTCGTAACTCGGTGGATCTGGGGATGGACGAGGAACAGGCGTTTTTACATAAAGAACATTGGGTTGGGTACTTTTAATCACTAGCTTCCTCTCTTTATACCACCTGTCAGCTTCATCATCAACAACGAGTAATTTGGTTTCATTGGGTACAGATTTTATCCTTTCAACTACTTGCCTATGATTTTCGTTTGCGATATTTACTCCGTTTACTTCTATAATACGATCCCCCTCTCGAAGACCGGCATACTGTGAAGGACTGTCGTCATCTACTTTCCCAATGAACTGGCCAGTTCGCGACTTTTCTGCGTGCAAGTTGAATCCATAACCATCAAAATCTGGCCACTTCACTAAATGACAAAGGCGTGGAACAGGTGCATCAGGTGGTAGTTCAGACGACATTATCAACAAGCTTCAACACAACTGTCTACCTACAACTAACCATCCAAACACGAATACAGGGATAAAGTGCGACACAAAAATTCCTACGAGTTTCCCTATCAGTTAGTCGACTTGTGTTTGTCACATGATTACGTGGGGCAAATAGAATTTCTTTCTTAGCTGGCACGCTTATTGCCAGATTCTGAACACAAATTTCATTGCATAAACCATTGTGGTAAACACACCGAAGAGTAAACAGCAAAAACTTCATAACATATATTACACATTCCAAAGACCCAAATTGGCTATAATATAAAAAAAAATGCCGAAAAAAATGCCAAAAAATGCAAGGTATATTTTTCGACGATTTTTTAAATATCATGAATTTTTAAAATGATTCTAAAGTGTATGTCTCCATAGAAAAGACTTTTTAAAGAGGTGAAACTTTCAAAAAATAGCAACAGAAGCATCCATACCTTATATTATAGTGCCTATAAGTATAGTGTGGCATTCGCCTATTAAAACCTGGCAGAAAAAGTGTCCCATACCAGTAGAGGGCGCTGGGAACGATATTCTTGCCTTGTTAACATTACCCTATATGGACGTTTCGCTATTCAATGACTTTTAAACATAGAAGCATTTATGCAATGATTTTACCATTCAAATGCATATTATTCCTAAGTATTTTAACTGAACTAGTAAAACATAGAGAACACTTGAGCAAGTATATTTTTTTAGAACGAAGAAAATTGATGGCCGTTCGATCAAAACAAACTGCATTCCTCTTTATGTATCTGAGCGCTGAAGTGATCGTTTTGATTGGCTCTTTGGCAAACTCTTCGAATGACACGTGATGTAACACATGTTCTAACATGTGACGTTTGGACTCGCTAATTGTAATAGAAGTCTTAGGACGTAGATATCCTTGTAAATTGAAAAAGCAATTTGAAACGTTGTAATTGGCTAAACAAGAATGCAAGTTATTAGTATCATGACTATTCTTTCTTGTTTAGCCAATTATAACGTTTCAAATTGCTTTTGCAATTTATAAGGATATCTACGCCAGGACTTCTATTACAACTGGCGAGTCCAAACGTCACATATTAGTACGCATGTTATTTGTCACATCTTCAAATTATAAAATATGCTTCAAGTAATAAAAATTTGAATTAACCCATAGGTTAGATCATTTTAATACTGCAAATTATTAGTATCATGATTATACTGTATTAAAATGCTCTAACCTATCTATTAATACAAATTTTTATTACCCCCTGTCAACCCACATTCCACACTTCACCACTCTGAATACGCCAATTGGTCATAAACAGACCCCCATAACCCCTTTACCCTCACTATAAGGAAAATATTTTTTTATGGTATCAAATATCCTTTAATACACAAGGAATACAGTTTGCACTGGACCCCTTCGAATCTACTTCCCT
This sequence comes from Ryuthela nishihirai, assembly GCA_038380435.1. Lineage (NCBI taxonomy): Eukaryota > Metazoa > Arthropoda > Arachnida > Araneae > Heptathelidae > Ryuthela > Ryuthela nishihirai. The sequence continues at coordinate 61,434,406 of JAWZYU010000019.1, read as the reverse complement.
GCATTCCACTTCATTATTATTGCTAATCTAACTGGCTAACAACCATATCCTTATCCCCATATACCTTAATTTCACATCCCCATTAAATTAATGGCACATTTTAATGGCAGTTAATTAAAGGCTGCCTCACCCCTAAAAATTCCATTTCTACAGTTAACTTACTCCAATGCAAGATGATTTAAAGAATATAAAAGTTCTATTAGCCCCTCCAGGGCACAAATTTCCACCCCTATTCAAGACCCCAGACCCCTTCTCCCCCACACCATTAAAAATTTACAACTATCTCAATTTAAACTCTATACACTCTAGGATCCAGATTAAAAAACTATATATATTTTATATTATCGAATTTTCATGCCGGCCCAAATAAAATTGTTAAATGGGCTGGAGTTTGTGCTCTCTTGTTATAAAGAACCTTCCTCACAGGCTCCCATCATACTTCTGTGTCATACAGTTGCTTGAGGAACAGTGTTATTTTTGTACTCTTTTTAATACAGTGCAAATAAGATGCAGCTGAAGATATTAATATAATGCTATATTCTGGTATCTCATCGATCGACAACATAAGCTGAATTTATAGCATTTGAATTTAATTACATATGATAGTGAATTATTAAAAAAATAATGGAAATCGTGGTTGTTTAAATCATTGGTTCAAATCATAACGTTAACGTAATGTGGCAAAAGTGTTTACTCTCCATAAATAAAGTGTTGCAACTTTTTCAAATATTTCAAAATGTCTAAATATATATTTTTTTTAAATTAAAAAACTTCCTTGTGACTGATTGACCTAAGGGTTAAAGGTTTCTTGTTAAGAAAGCCACTAAAATTGCTGTTTTCAAAGAGAAAAACTGGCACAATATAACCATACGCTGCTCATTCGGCAGCAGGTTTTCCATTGCCCATCATGGCGATCATAAGTCCATATGGTCGCCCTATAGGATCTCTAAAATTCCCTTCTTTCGTACGCCACTAGTAATATATATAGTACAACCTCATAAATCCCTCTTGACCTAGCAAGTAGCAGACCAACTCATTTATTAGTTAGTGACACACACAAAGGGCATAAAGATTTACAATTTTCAAAGCCACGGACGAGATTACATATATACAAAGTAAATCCTCATGCAGCCATGGAGGCCCTACAAGACTGTGTAATTTTCTTCCCAGTCATATCTATCCTGAGCTGCATCTGCTGCATTTTGTCTATCGTGTAGTGAGAGTGTCAGGAGTTACTTTTGGGAAAGAAAAATATAACCCAAACCCCACACTCTTAATTCTTTCAGGAACCCAAAAATTACTGTTTATTAGAACGAACAAGAAAATCGCAGATTTCTTATAGGGAGCCAATGCCCCCCTACAAGTAATTTTAAATAGTTCGAGTTTATTCGTTGAAAAACAGTATTTTTCCAGCCAGAAATATTTTAGATGGAGGGGAGTGGGGATGGTGGAAATTCGTTTCTTAATTGTTGGCGAAATATACAATTACATGTAATACACTGCTCAACCTTTAAAAAGAATGAAATGCACATAATAATTCTTAAATCTCACTCTTCCAAAAATTTTGACCATCTTGGAATTGAAAGAAGCATGTATAGTAAGTAGACTATGCATGCTCCTGTCAAGATTCCAAGACAGTGAAAAATTTTACTAGACTGTTTACATTTTTGTTACCTGTTGTTTGTGGATATTCATTTGCTGTAATAAGAAAAAATTAGAAGAATTCCATATGAGAGAGAAAATTTCGTCAAAATATTTTTTTAACTGAACTTTATTCAGAAAATAAAATTTTATTTTTACATTTCCTTTAATTTCAACTGGTATCATTTCTCTAATTACAATTTGTATAAAAATTACAACTTAAAAAATGCAGTTCTTATAAAAAAATTTGGCTTTTCCTTCTTTTGATTCTATTATACAATAGATTTTTAACTTCATCATCATCATCATCATCCTCAAGCAGCCATGGGCTACGGAGGTCCAACCAGACCGTGCAATTTAGTTCTCCAAGCAAGTCTATCCTGAGCTACATCTACTGCATCTGGCCACTGCACACCAATTCTAACAAGGTCCTGTTTGACATTGTCTGCCCACCGCATCCTAGGTCTCCCCTTCTTTCTGAGGCCTTTAGGCACACTGTTCATAACCCTATTCGCCAATCTATAATTATTCATACGGGCAACATGGCCAAACCAACGGAGTCTCTCTCTGCACAATATGCTGCTTAAAGGAGGTTGCAAACTCCTTTTCCTAATCTCATCATTAGTTACAAAGTTGAACCACCTAATGCCCAAGATACTGCGTAAGCATCTGGAATCAAAAGCATCTAGTTTCCTGTTATCTTGTTTACAAAGTGTCCAAGTTTCACTACCATAACTAACCCTAGAAAGAACCAAACTATTATACAGTCTAATTTTAGTCTTTAGGTGTATACGCCTATTTCTCCACACTCTCCATAGATTCTTAAAAGTCCCAGCAGCAATCCCTATTCGTCTGTTAATCTCATGCCGCACATCACCATTATCTGTTACATAGCTCCCAAGATAATTAAACTGTGACACCTGCTCAAGACTGCAACCATTCAGATTAACTGAATCACAGCCTGCCTGACCAATTTTCATCACTTTAGTTTTCTCTCTGTTTATAACCAAACCTACTCTACTACCAGTCTCATCAACGGCTCGAATGAAAGAGTTCATCTCATCAACATCATTTGCCAGAAGGGCTAAATCATCAGCATAATCTAAATCAGAAATTTTCCTATCTCCAGTCCATTTAAGGCCAAAATCTTTCCCTTGAAGTGAATTTCGCATAACATAATCAATAACCAAGCTAAAGAGAAAAGGAGACAAAATGCACCCTTGTCGAACACCAGAAGTAATGCTAAACCAATTGCTACAAGCCTTACCAACTCTCACACACGACTCAGTGTTATTATAGAGAGCTGTCATAATGTTAACTAACTTGTCTGGTATACCATATGATCTCACAATCAACCACAAATTATGACGATCAACAGAGTCGAAAGCCTTTTTGAAATCAACAAAGCTAGCAACCAAAGGTTTCTGAAACTCTAAACATTTCTCAAGAATCTGCCTAAGTGAAAATATCTGATCTACACATCCCCTACCACTTCTGAATCCACATTGCTCATCACGCAATTGCCTGTCAACCAGATTCTTAATTCTATTAAGCACAATCATGGAAAGAACTTTACCTGGAACAGAGAGTAGGCTGATACCCCTATAGTTATCACAAGAACTGCGATCACCTTTTTTGAAAATAGGGATAACAATAGCTCTGGTAAAATCCTTAGGAACCATGCCTTTATCATAAAAGAGATTCAGAATTTCAGTCATCCAAGTGGTAACCGAAACATTCCCAGCTCTAAGCATTTCCGTAGTAATTTCATCTACCCCTGGGGATTTATGAAGTTTAAGTTTAGAAACAGCCAAACTAACTTCAGATTGTGTTATAGGGCCAACATTAAAGCCACCAATGCATCTATCATCATTGCAAACAATGGGAGTAGAACTAACTACATTGTTTAGAACATCACTGAAATGCTCAGCCCACCTAGCCATGACAGAATCCTCCCCTTCTATAACCTTACCTTGTTTATCCTTCAATCCTTGTATGCCTGTCCGTTTTCTACCACACAAAACATTAACTATCTGGTACAGCTCTCTGCTGTTGTGCTGTCTAACTGCTTCCTCGGCTTTGTCAGCCAAACCATCAAGCCAAAAATTTTTATCAGCAGCTAACTGATCCTTTACAAGTTTATTAAGGTCTCTGTAATGCTTTCTATTAGGACTAGTAGGGTATTGATTAAGGGCATTCCTGCAGTTCCTTCTTTCTGAAATAAGCTCAAGTGCCTTATCACTTAAATAATTTTGCCTCTTCTGCTCCTTTTTTCCTAAAAGAGTACTGTTAGTGTCCAAAAAAGCCTGTTTAAAATGATCCCATTCTTCCTCAACTTCAGTAGTAAGCAAACCATGACTGTCATAATGACTAAGTAACCTATCATGGTAAGCTTTGGCTATAACTGGATCTTTCAGAGCTTCAGTATTAAAAGTAAATTTTTTAACCCTAGCACAACACTTTTTAAGTTTAAGTTGCAACACACTTTTAACAAGGTAATGGTCAGATCCAATTTCAGCTCCCCTATATGCCCTGGTATTCCTAACAGAACTAGTCCATTTGCTGTTAATTAATATGTAATCAATCATATTCTTATGCAGCCCATCAAGTGAAACCCATGTGTACTTATGTATGTCGCGGTGTTTGTAATAAGTGTTAGTTATTCTGAATCCATTGAGTTTACTTACCTGTAGGAGACGTTGCCCATTGCTATTGCAGCTACCAATACCAAAAGGGCCAATTACTCCTCCCCAAAGGTCAGAGTCAGTACCAACTTTGGCATTGAAGTCACCAAGAACAAGGGTAATATCTCCTTTCTTGACAGAATTCAAAATATCCTGAAGTTGTTCATAAAACCTATCCTTCTCATCCTCATCGGCATCCTCAGTGGGGTCATAACAGCAGATAACATTCATCTTTAACACTTGTCTGAAATTTTGCTCTAAGAAACCTTTCATTAATGCACTCATATCCTAGAAGAGCATCACTAGCGTGTCTGCTGAGAAGCAGACCCACGCCTTGGTGATGCTTATTGTCGTCCCTCCCTGAAAAGAGAAATTTAAGATTATTTTTAAGAATCTGACCTTTACCTGTCCATCTGGTCTCTTGCAAGCCGAGAATATCTAAATTATAACGGTGGAATTCTTGTGTGAGGACATCAAGAGAAAAAGCTCTGTGCAGAGTCCTCACATTCCAACTACCTATGGAGAGAAAATGGTTAGTGGGATGTTTAAAGAAACTATATTTTAAAAAAATTACTTTATACTTTCACCTTGTCCTTACTCTGTCTGTTGGGTTGGATTCTTTTACCTCTAAACGGCGCTTTTTTACACACCATGGGCTAAATGGTCAGGTCACAACGTCCCCGAACGTTCAGAGAAGGTTGGGGGAGGGGACCCACTGGAACAGCTGTTGGGAGACAGATGGTAGCTTCCCGTCATCAGCGTGCTCTTTAACGTGCACAGGGTATGGCTCTTCCGCACACGGAGCCACAGCTTAACGTCCCATCCGACGGACGGCGGCCTTTCCAAGCCCATCGGTGTTCCCTACTGACCGTGGGCAGGGTGGGGAATTTTGCGGAGATTCTCCTGTCTGTAGGCATTGAAATATTTTGGCTCTAATAGATAAATTAAAAATTTTCTTTGTGTTGGATAGATTATTGATGAAATATGTTTTATATTTATATGCAAAACATGTTTCTCTCTAACGGCGAAAAAATTTGGAAAATTGCAAAATTTTAAACGGATATTGCAAACGACCTATGTATATTTATGCTAGAAATGTGAACTCTGGGTGATAGAATGTGGTGATCAAGGGGCTTAGTGATTTTACTGTAAGATGGAATGGGTGGGATGAAAGTAAGATTTTGAGGAGATAACGATAATAATTTTTGCCTTATATAGGAACTAAAGAAATATTACTCTTTGCATTTTCCTTGTTCATTAGTTCTAATCAGGGCCAGCCAAAAACATTTTGCCACCCCAAAGGAAATTATTTTTTGCCACTCAAAGTAAATCTACTTTTAGCAGATACAAGTAAATGTTAGTCCGGTATAAAGCACGCTGGGTAGCTGAAAAAAATCTTTTGTTTCATATTTGTATGTAGCGTAGTAATTTGTAACGACGTTTTTATTAAAGGTAACATAATTTCAAAAATGCTGCAAAGCCAAATACTTGAGTTATCTGAATGCATGAATGCTATAGTTACAATAACCAGCTTCTTCAATGAATACCATTGAAATACTTTCAGTGTTATTTAACATATCACTGAAATCATTTTATGCCATTTCATGCAAAGGAAATTTCTAAAGAAGTTGAAATCGAAACGGGTATTTGCTAGGAAGCAAGGGACCTGGGTTCAAGCTCCAGACAAGGCATGGATGTTTGTGTCGTCTTTCTGCTGAGGTCCTGCCATCCTTACAGACCACCTGTTATGGCGAATTAAACTGACAAGATCCTGTCAGACATCTGTGGCAAGCAGCTGCTTGAGGAGGTTTTCTTTTATAGAGTAAACAGGAGATGCAAAAAAAATTCGATTCTGAGTTTAGATGTGTTACAGAGGATTCACAAGAAAAATTTTAATGCCGACTTCTTAAATTTTTTATTAGATGTGATCATCAGTTCTTTAGAAAATCGGCTTAGAGCCCTAAACAGACATATTTTTAAATATTGTATAATATACATAAATTCAAGAAATGATCCCAGAAACAGTTCTAAACTATTGCAGAGGCATTCTGTTGCACTATCTGATGGAGAAGATGCCGAAGTAGATGATAACGAGTTGAAAACCGAACTTCAAAACAGTTTCATTTTTGATCCCAAAAGTAACTCCAACAGACGTTCTAAACTATATTTATGTTCATAATTTAGTAGATAACTACCCGAATACTGCAACTGTGTTGCGAATTCTGTTAACACTACCAATAACTGCCACTAGTAGTGAAATAATTGTTTCTCAATAGAAAGTTGTGAAAAACTATCTAAGAACTACCACGAATCAAGAAAGACTAGTAGATTCAGCAACGTTGATAATCGAATGCGATTATCAGAAATCTCTTATTCTGATGCTATCGATACATTCGCTCAGTTAAAAGCTTGCTGAATGTCTTTAAAAGCGTGGACCGAAGAAATTTTTGAATATAATAGATGAAGCCAAACGTTTTCGTATACATATTTTTCTATTCCTCACTGAGATCGTATGTATCTGATGATTTTGGACATTAAAATTGTGTATACAAAAGAAACTTATCTTTTAACTACAAAATGTAGTTTGCTTTGATGAAAACAACACTATCTATATGTTGTGTGCCAGATTGTTTTCGAGTATATTTAAAAATCTCGTAATCAACACCCTAAAACAAATCTATACTGCATTTGCGAATCTTAACATCAACATCTATGACCCCATATGCCATTTCAATAACGTAGCTCAAAATCATTTCTGATCTTCAACTGGAGTTAAAATAGTGGCTCAGGAAATCAAAAATTGACTAATTCATCCGTTGCTGATTGGTATTTTTTCAATATTTATTCTTCTGTGGTTGCTAATGCCCATTTTCTGTACCCTGAGAGGCTGCAACTGCTTTAGCATAGTTTTACTAAATTAAGTTAACACGACGTTTTACCCCAAACGTTTAACCGTATAATAAATGAATAGTTTTATAATTTTGAATTTCAAAGATTATAAATTCTTTCATGATGCAGACCACCATCCAAACCAGCTTGTTCAACATAGTGAACTATGAGATGGTTCAAGCTCAAAGATGGAATTCTTGATTAGGTTACTGGTTTTTATTTCCCTGTTATACTCGATCTCTCAGTCCTATTTTCACTATTGTGTTTGAAGGCATTTACTGTTGCCCAGGCATCGCTCAGTGGCTTTGGGTGGAAGGTCTCTGTTCATCCTAGTCTTTTTGATCAGATTAGACAGAGGTCCTCCCATTTTTTAAAAATTTTCAGGGCGATTCAATGCTTTGGATCAGAGGAAGCACATGTGGGTTATAACAGGTGTTCTGTAGGAAGCCATTTATGATCTTTGATGAAACATGGACAACCCCTATAAAACGAAACGGGTATGCATAGGAGAAATTCATCAACACTAGAATCAGTGGTAGGTACCAGCTTTAACGTCGTATACTCCACACAAACTCTGCATGGCAGTCTCTAACGTTTTATCAGGATCAACTGTTATTTCTGGAAAGAGGCGACATCATGAACTCACAATGATATTACGAACCTATGGCATTGGAAGCATGGAGGAATAAGATGCCCTAAAGAGCTTATGAAATGGAAGCCCATGAAGCCACGATGATCCTCCCCTCAAGCAGTCAGGGGCTATGGAGGTTCAACCAGACCATTCAATTTAGTTCTCCAAGCATATCTGTCCTGAGCAAAACCTGGCCGCTGCATACCAATTTTAACAAGGTCCTGTTTGATACTGTCTGCCCACTGCATCCTAAGTCTCCCCCCCCCCCCCGCGCTTTTTTTTTCTTTAGGTGTATTCGCCTATTTCTCCACACTCTCCATAAATTCTTAAAAGTCCCGGCAGCAAACCCTATTCGTCTGTTAATCTCATGCCGCACATCACCATTATCTGTTACATAGCTCCGAAGATAATTAAACTGTGACACTTGCTCAAGACTGCAACCATTCAGATTAACTGAATCACAGCCTGCCTGACCAATTTTCATCACTTTAGTTTTCTTTCTGTTTATAACCAAACCTACTCTACTACCAGTCTCATCAACAGCTCGAATGAAAGAGTTCATCTCATCAACATCATTTGCCAAAAGGGCTAAATCATCAGCATAATCTAAATCAGAAATTTTCCTATCTCCAGTCCATTTAAGGCCAAAATCTTTCCCTTGAAGTGAATTTCGCATAACATAATCAATAACCAAGCTAAAGAGAAAAGGAGACAAAATGCACCCTTGTCGAACACCAGAAGTAATGCTAAACCAATTGCTACAAGCCTTACCAACTCTCACACACGACTCAATGTTATTATAGAGAGCTTTCATTATGTTAACTAACTTGTCAGGTATACCACATGATCTCACAATCAACAGAGTCGAAAGCCTTTTTGAAATCAACAAAGCTAGCAACCAAAGGTTTCTGAAACTCTAAACATTTCTCAACGATCTGCCTGAGTGAAAATATCTGATCCACACATTCCCTACCACTTCTGAATCCACATTGTTCATCACGCAATTGACTGTCAACCAGATTCTTAATTCTATTAAACACAATCATGGAAGAAACTTTACCTGGAACAGAGAGTAGGCTGATACCCCTATAGTTATCACAAGAACTGCGATCACCTTTTTTGAAAATAGCGATAACAATAGCTCTGGTAAAATCCTTAGGAACCATGCCTTTATCATAAAAGATATTCAGAATTTCAGTCATCCAAGTGGAAACCGAAACATTCCTAGCTCTAAGCAGTTCTGTAGTAATTTCATCTACCCCTGGGGATTTATGTAGTTTAAGTTTAGAAACAGCCAAAATAACTTCAGACTGTGTTATAGGGCCAACATTAAAGCCACCAATGCATCTATCATCATTGCAAACACTGGGAGTAGAACTAACCACATTGTTTAGAACATCACTGAAATGCTCAGTCCACCTAGCCATGACAGAATCCTCAACTTCTATAACCTTACCTTTCTTATCCTTCAATCCCTGTATACCTGCCCGTTTTCTACCACACAAAACATTAACTATCTGGTACAGCTTCTGCTGACCAATTTTCATCACTTTACTTTTCTCTCTTTTTATAACCAAACCTACTCTACTACCAGTCTCATCAGAGTTCATCTCATCAACTTCATTTGCCAAAAGGGCTAAATCATCAACATAATTTAAATCAGAAATTTTCGTATCTCCAGACCATACAACCAAAATACTGAAAAGTAAATTTTTACCTAATTATTTTAATGTTTATTGTACCAAAATTATTATAAGTGATGTGCAACTCACTAAAGAGCCAAGTAATTGTAGGGAACCGAAGATGATCGCCGGATATGTTTTGGGTGCACCAAGATTTATGCTGCATGCATAATATTTAAGAGCTTAGGGCATCTTCTGTTATTCCATCCTCCTTGACTGAAAGGCAGACAGTAAAGTCGAAGCGCAGAGGATTTTTGAGTCAAACGATTTTGCCGCATGACAACGGTCGCTCCATATTACCCAAGTAACAAAAATAACGTTCAACTGGTATGGTTGGGAATGCCTGGGAACATCCATTCTAAAGACTTGGCATCTGCCGTATTAAATCTCTCTTTAGCCTCTAGAGCAGTGGTTCTCAACCTTTTATGCTCCACGTACCACATGGAAATGTGTATATAACTGGCGTACCCCTTGTATAGATAGGTAAAACTATAGTTATAGTATAACAATTGCAATAAAATAAAATTTTGTATTCATAAATTAAGTATACCGATAAACACAAAAAATGACAAACCATTTAACAAATCTTATAGCCGTCCCATGGCCGAGTGGTTAGCGCGCTTGGCTACTGATCTAAGGGACCTGGGGTTCGAGCCCCGGGTAAGGCATGGATGTTCGTGTTGTTTTTCTGCTGAGGTCCTGCCAGCCTCACAGACCTTCTACTGTGGTATATAAACTGACAGGTTCCTGTCAGACCTCTGTGGCAAGCATATAGTACATATATTATGCGTCCTGACAGTTCTGTTTTTGTTTTCTAAACGTTCCCGTTTACGTAATTGCGTTCGGCATACGTTCTATTTTGACATTCTGTATAAAAAATGCAGATAAGGTTATAATTAAATACAACAATCACCAATTTTAAAATGGGAAAAATGTTTCCCTTAGTCGTGAAAGGTTAAGTAGATATTTATTAATCCAAAAACAACACATAATTTGATTCACTGTTTATTGAATAATCGATGTAAAGCTACAATCACAGCAAGTAGGGTTGTTCAAAGTTTTTCTTTATTATTGTTGCACAATATTTTTCTTTTGACACATTATTGAAAGGTGCTTTAAAATCAACCATGAATGTGTAAACTGAGATTAATAAAATTAAAAATTATTTCTAAAATAAACTTCATGGTTGATTTTTAAATTGTTTTCAAGTTATTTCCATTAGTTAGAACACAATTACAAAACACAGATTTAATTCCAATTGCATTTAAAATTATAGTTACACCACTTGGCAACTATATGCGTAGAGAAATACTTTATTAGAGAAAATGTTGTTTTCAAAACAACTGCCGACATGGCTGAAGAGTTAAAGTGTGGTGTCATGAAGTTTGAATGAAAATATGAAGACTGGAAAAATGAGAAATAAAATATTGTTAGGTATAGTCTTAGATTATTGAATGGGGGCTCAACCTGTTGAGCCCCCAGTAAGATGATGTGACTGATAAACAGTCACATCATCTTACAGATTTTTGCATTGTCATTTGCATTAATATCCAAAATGTAAATAATGCATACATGTTTCTTTAAGAATGAAAATCTGTACACTGAAATCCCCATTTAATAAAGCAGATTCCAGGGAAAAATCATTTTTAGTGTTCTGATTTCCCTGCCTCATAAATAAATTTAATCTTTTCCCCTATCTAAATGATTAATATGCACCATCTTCTTAAATGCAAAATAAAGATTCCACTATATTTTTTGTCTTACAAGCATTAACTACTACCCATTGATAATGAAACATTGTACGATTAGAACCTATAAACGCAGCAACATACTATTATCTATTGTTTTTTTTGTTTTAATTAGTATGCTTCAAAAATTTGGCTTTTTTCACGTTCTTCTCTGGATCCTTTCATAATATGATCATTATCAGCTGTAGAATATTTTACACAATAAGAGAACCTTTGTATATAATTTTGGAAAAAAATAAATATATGTAGCAGACAAAAATGAAAATACAGTCGGCTCTCGATCTAAGTTGGAGTCGAGTTCTTAAAAATGGCAGCGTAAATCAAGAATAATTTCCCCCATATGGATAAGGGTGAAGCACTGGCTTCAAAACTCATATATACATCTATTTCCTTCACTGCTTTGTTTGCAGTATAGAATATTTATGTGTTGTAATAATAAAGGCATTACAGTGCATTATAGTAATGATAAGCTCCTGTCAAACCTCTGTGGCAAACAGCTAGTTGAGTGTTTTTTTCAATAATTATTTTATTATAAAAACGAAAAAATAGAGCCTATCCATGATAAGAAAGTAATAATTATTCATACGAAATTTTCTCGCACACACTGAACGCTGTCTCTAATGGCTTGCTGGTTTTCCTGATGAGCAAGTGAATATGTAGATGCTTCCTCACCTAATGGCACCTGTTATGAGGGTTAAGGTTGGTTTTATGTTTTCCTTTTTCTTAAGATTGGAAAGCAACGTTGTTTGGGATGCTTTCTTTCAAAAATTCTCAGTTCAAACTGCGTTATTCCAAAAACACGTTAATCAAATCCATGTAAATCATGAGCTGACTGTAATCATATAGATAATAAGAGGTAAAAGAATGCTTTCACTACAGCTATATACATTAAAGAAAACTACAGTATATGGTATACAATATAGTTGACTAACCTTTTTCTTTTTTGAAATAGCTTCTCCATATTTAAATTCTTCGCTTTTATTTTATAACTATAAAAGTGTCATTTCCTCTGAATATTTTTATGCATTTAGCATTAAAATTTAATAGTTTTATCAGATAGTGCAATGGCAAAAGCACAGACGCAATACATATATATACACTTTAAATTCTAAAGTAACCAAAAGTTGAGAAAAAAAAAGATTGTATAATGTTTATTCCCTCTGAGAAAATATTGTCTACTCTGATGTAAGTGTATTTGTCTGATATTATATATAAAAAAACTTTTAGCAAGTCTCATTCAGGGCCAGATCTAAGGCGAGGGGTGGGGGGCAAGAGGGCCATGTTTCCCCTTTGAAAATGCTAGTAAGGGTAATAGAGGCAAAAATTTATTAAACTTATTAATACTTCAAGCACTTTTCAAGAAATATTTTGAAGAACTGATAAATGGAAGGGGGGAACGTCACACTGCACTGTAAATCCACTCTCTTGCACCCCCCCCCCCCTTTACATTTTCCCCCGACTTGATTTTCGATTTAGTTTCTGCCCCCTCCCCCAATTTTTTATTACATTAGGGTCTGGTTTGTTTGATATCATGTCCCAGCAACATTAATGATTGCAGCAGTTGCTTAAAGAAAGTCAAGTAACTTTTAATTCTATCTTGAGTACATATTAAAAAAAGTTCGAGTATTCAAGAAGTTAAATATTTTCAGGTATAAAGAGAGTTGTTTAAACTATATCATTTAGCATTATTTTGGCAATTTCACACTCTTGTGTGTAAATAGGAAATGAAGTTTTAAATTGAGCATTAAGATTAGTATAAATTAAAAAATTAAAGAAATTTCTTTCTGGAAAAGATGAAAAAGGATTATATTAAGGGGATAAATGAGGAAAATGTATATATCAGATACATATGTGCTTAAAACTATAATAGTTGAGTGAAGATTGGAAGAGAGCACCATTGGATCTAGAATTATGGTTACATGACTTGAGTGAATTCAGTTCAAGTGCATAATCAAATGTGGGGAGCAGTTTCGTGAAGATATGAAGCAGGTACTTTTTCCCATTCATGTAGCCAACAGTGATGGAGAATCTCTGCAGGAACACATGTGATCACTAATATATTATATCTACTTGATTACTGTTATTTTTATATGTTAATGGTGTCACTGTAATTCTCAGCAGATGCCAAAGAAAATCCCTGAGTATACATATTTAGAAAAAAATAAAAAATAAAGAAGAATTGTGTAAATAAACCCGTGATTCTTTGTTACCATGATTAATCTGAGCATCAAAAAATAACGCTTTACATGGTAATGGGTGCTTTCCTGCAAGGCAGTGGTCCATCATAGCATTCATGTTTTGTCTAGCCAGAGAGAATATAATTAATTGAAATAGAAATAAGATGTGTGTGGATGAAAAGGTTTCATCCTTAGATCACCTGAATGCTACTTTGCAAATAAATCATGAATAAAATAGCACAAATATATTGCAAATAATAAAACATACAGATGTCAATTAAAATTTTTCCATGTGGACATCAATTTAACATACTAAATGTATTTAGGACTGTGCCACGTTCTATGTATTTAGGACTGAATATAAAAATATAATTACAGAGAGAAAAATAGTGATCAGTTTTATCTATCTGACAATATTCTCACATAAAATTATATAACTTTTATTCCAGTATTTGATTAACGGATATCATTCTTAAATTTAGAAGTGATACAAATAGTTGGAATTAAACAATATTTTAAATAAATAATGAGTTTTCGCTGGGTAAAAAGGAATGCAGGGCAGCTAAATATTATCAGAAAGATGCAAAAAACGATTTCAAAACTGTAAAAGTAATTTCACTGATCATTTCAGTGATGAATGTAAAAAAATTAAAAATACCCTACACAGTTTCCAAGGGCAGATTCTAAGTTGGAAGATGGGTTAGGTATTTGTTCACACTTACTAATTTCCTAAATGATATATACTACAAACAAGTTTTTCTGTAATGCAAATGACATTTGTACTAAGCTAGAAAAATATATTGGCTAATACGAAACCAGAACTCTAGAACCTCACTGCTAAGTGCAAGATGATCTTATCATCCGATATATCAGGTATAATCAATTATTTTTCTTAACCTTAGCTACGAGAAATTCCATTTGTAGCCAATACATGGCACCTCACCCATATCTGTTGATCAGTCATTGGGATGGTATTTCTATGTGCTTTCATTTTAAACCAAAAAGGCCACAGGTCATGCCTTGCTAATTTATATGATTAATGAATATACATAAATGTCCTGTATGAACTACATCTGGGAGCATTTGATGAGTAATCAGGTAGTTGTAAGTTTGGGTCCCAATAGGGACAATAGGAATTTTTCTTGCTTGAAGGAAATTACTGTTTTACCTAAATGATTTAACATTTTCTGCACTCACAATATGTAGTAAATATAAATTCTTAAATCCTCATTTATTAAGAAAGAACCTATTTAAATTTCTAAATGTTTTTGTAGTCTACGATGTGTATTTTTGACACAAGGTACGCTACAGGAGGTGGAGGGGATGATTGTATGAACTATACACAGCATACTATCAAAACCAGAGCAATTCACAGTTTACTACTTTGATACTTCTAATTTTATTCAATATTTGTGAAATTAAATTTTAAATAGAATATCAATACAAATTTGTGATATTAATATCAAAAGTATACTGATATTATATAACATCTGCAAATTTGGCAAACCAGCAAGGTAAAAGATTCTGAAGCTCAAGAATGATTCTAGAAATAACGCATTCAGGATCCCATAGAATTAAAATTATCGGTATCCTTGAACACAGCAATATTAGATGCTTTTATTATGATTAATCTTCAGTTGGATGTACTCAGTGACCAAGACCAGATCAGGGGATGGGGGCATGCCCTCTTCCTTGAAAATGGGAATAACTGGAAGAGCAGCAAACATATTAAAACTCAAAAGGCACAAACAGTGACATGTCAGTAAAACGAAAAATGTCAGTATAACGAAAAGTTCAGTATTATGAAATTTTTTTCCGACCTTGGCCAATTTACCATGTATTTCTATTTAAAAACGTTTCATTTTAATGAAATAAAAATTTATCCTAATACAAAAAAATATTACCAGTAACACATTTATAAAAAGAAAATCCTTAAATATGTATAATGTACATTTTAGCATCTGATCCCGTGGCTGAGTGGTTAGCGCGCTTGGCTACTGATCTAAGGGACCTGGGTTCGAGCCCTGGGTAAGGCATGGCAATTTGTGTCGTTTTTCTGCTGAGGTCCTGCCATCCTCTCAGATCTTCTACTGTGGCATATAAACTGACAGGCTCCTGTCAGACCTCTGTGGCAAGCAGCTGCTTGAGGGGGTATTTAATTAAAAAATGCTGCAATAATTTAAATGCTATGAAATATCTAACCAATCACGTTATTGAAATTCGGCTGGTAATGCATTTTTGCTCATCTCACTACGTGGCATAAATGATCTCTACACGTGCTAACATAATCCTTTAACCCTTAATGTGCCAGATGTACTGTACTTCCCAGAGCCAAATTCAGTCTCATATCCAGTGAGACTATAGTTCCCAAGAGAATATGCCCCATAGAAATCATCAATTTTTCAAGATTTTTTTTTCAAATTAATCCTGAAAATTTACATACTAAATTTGATAATAAAAATTGCCATTCGACTATTTCTTAATCTTTTGGAATTTCTTCAAAAGAAACTGGTAAAATAGATGTTTTTAAATGGATGATATTTGCATCGTTTCATGGAATGCATTTATCTAAGCATTGCAATTTTTACTATATTTCTGTTTTAACTGTTTTGCAGTTTGTTAAAATGTTTCAAGAAAATCTATTTATATATTATTATGTAAAATAAAATGCTCCTTCTTTTGATATTACTTATAATATTCTGTTCATTAGTTAGTTCAGAATAAGGTTGAAATCCAACAAAATTACTTTTTTTAATATATTGCCTGAAAAAATGCTATTAAAATTAATATGTTTGCTGTTTTTCTCAAATATTTTATTTCTAGAAATTCACAATACTCTTTATTTTGGTATAGGGCACGACAGATTATATCTATTAGTTGGGTTGTTTTACCCCTGAGCGGCACTTTTTTGCACACCATGGGCTAAATGGCCAGGTCACAAGGACCCTGAAGGCTCAGAGAAGGTTGGGGGAGGGGACCCACTGGAACAGCTGTTGGGAGACAGATGGTAGCCTCCCGTCAAGGCCATTCAGCGTGTTCTTTAACATGCGCAGGGTACGGCTCTCCCGCACATGGGCCACGGCTTAATGTCCCATCTGATGGACGTCGACCTTTCCAAGCTCAACGGTGTCCCCTACTGACCATGGGCAGGGCGGGGAATTTTGCGAAGATAAATCTCAATGCTGACCCAGCTGGGACTCGAACCTGGGAACTACAGATTACGAGCCTGACGTGCTACCGACTGAGCCATCCCCGCCCCGCTATATTCCAGTGATTCTTGAAACATTTTACCTGTGCATTAGTGGAGAAATCACAAATGGCCTATATGGCATTGTTTCATCTTGGCCCAAGCACTAAAGGAAGCCCACGACCACTCAAAATTTATTTCATATTTTTTTCTTAGAATAAATAATTACTAGCATAAGAAAGAATGCAAATAAATTACAATTCACGTTCAGTAAAAGTAGGGGGGGGATCTTTCCCAATTCCACTGTATTCCCACCACTTTCACTTTTACAACAATATCCAGTTGCATTTCAATACTAGCAGACTTTTGAAGCAGATTGTGGCAAATAGAATCAGCTAATGCATAGGAAGAGCTTTTCCACAAGAGTGAACCTTGAATCTACATTACTGATGTCTCTGCTGTTATGTATCCATGTATCTCTATTAATCTGAGTGCCCACTAGTGTCTCAGCTATATGAATTTGAATAAGGATCTAACTTTTATACACTAATTTTAAATTACAGCATTTATGTTCAGCTTTCTTTTGCTTGTGGGGTTCCACAGTCATCTCTCAGCAATGATAAACAAGGTTTCTATCGTGGACTTGAAGAAATAGACAGACAGAATGGTCCAAGACATTTTGCAGCCCAGTGGTGTCACCCAGCCAGTTTCCACCAGTTTCCGGAAACCAGTTGTTAAAATTTATGGCAGTTTCCGAAAACCGGAAGCTGCTCATGAAATGTTGCCGCCCACTACACAAATTTCTCTGTGAATCATTCTGACAAAATAAACAATCATTAAAACATTTTCCAAATTTCTCAGAAAGATTTATGACACTTCACAAAAAAATAAACGAATTGTTTCCAAGAATTTTAAGTACGAGTATCTTGACCCTGGACCATAATAATTGGTACTTACATCACCATGTGGTATCCGTGTTTAAAAAAGAAAAGTAGTGTCATAGACTATGGAATAGGAGGAGTGATACACCATAGATGAAAGTTTAGTGTCTTGTCAAAAATGTATATGGTGCGACATCACCCCTAAAATATTTACTTTGCCACCTCAAGTGAATTTACTTTTTTTGCCACTATAAATGACTTCATTTTTTACTGCCTCAAGCAATCACACCAATTTTGTCATTTCTAATGATCTGACCATTTTTATATCTCTGAGTATATTTTACTGCATCTACATTTGAAATAAAATGCCAGCTAAATTATTACTAATAGGGTTTCAAAAATTACTATGTTCACAAAGTTATGTCAAGACTTAGCACTTTACATACATGGCACTTTTATTTTGACCTAAAATTAGAGCAAGCACATCTACTAGCATGCCAGCCTTAAAAATTTTCTGCTCCAAGTGACTGCTATGCTGTTGGGTAGACTCTGCATGCAGAGAATATACAACATGTTGATGGGACCTTTGATCTACCTTTTGCTTGAGCTCACTTGTTCCTAGTTAGGCTTCTGTTGTTGCATACCAACATATTATTATATTTCTTATTTATGTACTACCTGGATACAATCATAAAATTTATAGTTTCATTTATCATTACTCTTTGACACTTTATTTAATAATCATAATTTAAAATAATATACTAAATCTACTGTATTTTATGACTCTGTTGGAATTTTAGTAGTTATTGTTAATGAAAGAAGCCAACTGTTGAGCCAAGATGTTGTGTCTCTGAATGTGCAATTTTTTTGCTTGTATAATAAATGAAATAAGCAGACCACAAGACAGAGTACATTAACCCTTAGAGTGCCAGAAAACACTACAATTACCAGCAAACATTGGTGCAATGTTGTTGTTTTTTTGCTAAAAGAAATTTCTCTTTTAAAAGATTTTTTTCAAATTAAACATTAAAATTAACAGATTACATTGTGTACAATAAAGTGACCAAGTTCTGTCTTACTCCAGGATAAAATTCTACAACTCTTTAAAATTTTCCATTAAACAGAAATGATAATTATCCAAGACTTTAAAGTTAAGATTTACCAGGCAGCTGAACCACCTCTGTCAGTGCCATCAAGTACTTCTTTAAAGCATAGAGAAACAATTATATTTACATAGATGAAGACTTTAATGTCCTATCTGATAGAAAGCAGAATTTTCAAGCTCATCAGCAATTCTCTTTTTGACAAACTTGAATTATTGGAAAAATAAACTATCTTCATAACATTTTGAAATTATTATTGAGAAATGTACTTTTTTTTTCTACTCAAATGATGAATAACCAATGCAGTTTACTCAGTTTCACACATATATCAGATTTCAATTCTTCTTTTACACTCATTGTTTAAATCAGGCCAACTCCTGATTATAATAGTTATTCCATACACCACCTAAAATTGTTTTCCCCATATCTCACTTTGAGAACCACTGCTCTAGTCCAAATGCACTACCACACATAAAAATCACTCATGAGTTGTACTGATATCACATATGAAAGCTGTGTGCAAATTATATTACAGTCAATTTTTTAATACCCCTTACTTGTAATTTTATATTATTTTTTAAAGTAATAGATTTTGACAGAATATTTAATGACTATTTAAACAAAGCATCTATTAAGATTTGTTTAAAATTCAATATCTAAAAGTTACACACAAACATGCTTTTTTGTTCTGCCCATTTTTCTATTCCTTCGTTGTGATATAGGCCCCATAATTTGTCAAGCTTTACATCATAACTGATGCTCTGCAAAGAAAATTCTAAAGTAAAATAAGGAGCTCAAACTACTCATCTTGATAATAGTCCCCAAACTCTTGACTTAAAAACTGAATAAATGCCTAGGCCATAAATGCTATTGTTGCCCTCCCTTTCCTTCTGTGCAATAGTAACTCCAATAAATTTCCCCTGCCACACATTATGGTGGGATATTCTGTAACTACATTCAGAGATACTTATCACAAAACTTGATTACATTCTCACAACTTCTACTTCTTATACACACTGGCACATTCTTGCCATGGTCCCTGTTCAAGCATCAATTGTAATTCACAGCCTCTCTTTCATTACTATCTATTCTATTTTCCAACTGCAAGTGGGTTCTTAGAAGTAATCTAGCCTTATACATAACTGATGCTTCATAACAAAATGCTGAAGGCACAAACTGGGGATTTGAACTGTTCACTGGTGGTTGCCAAACTCAAGAACAGATATATTACTGATTGAGCTCAAGATTCAACCGATTAGTGATATTGCTAACATGCCTCTTGTGTTATGGGAACATCAATTCCATCACAATGTTAAATCATCACAGTTAACAAAACAGTTGAAAAAATAAAACTGCCACATGAAATTGTAGCATGCCTTGACTTAGACATAATATGGGAATTTATGGAAATTTATTAGTACTGTATAATTTCGAATATTCTACTTAACCCATGGCTCATTCTTTTGTTTTAACAAAAATCACTTGTTTATTTACACAAAAGTATAATAATTTTTACATATAAAAGTTTTCCAAAGCTAATTATTAAAAGAATGATAGAACAAAATATAAACATTATTTAATACACATGGTAAACCTGGTAAAACTTATTTGATTATGAAATATATTTCCCTACATCACATACACTTTTTTTTTATTTTATCGCACATTTTAATTATATCTTAATGTGGGAGAATAATAATTCCAGTTTACTTTTCCACATTTAATAAGCAGGATAATTATTTCTATATGTCTGCTATTGATTCTCATTACACATTACCACAGTTCTTTTGCTAAGATTGCCTAATAAGAGAAAAGTCCAAAAAACTAAACCTTCATAAATAAGAAGGTACAAATAAAACAGTTTTCTACTTTTGTATTAGGTTTCAGTTAAGTAAGTAATAAGAATCACTATAACCCAAAGTTCAGAAAAATTATAATTATGTTTTAATGACTGGAAACTGGGGTATAATGCAATCTCATCATAATTGCAGAAGAGTAATAATTTTTCAAACCTATAAAATCCTAAGTCTAAATACGAAATTTTTATTTAAAGTTAAAATTTACTAGATAGAATAGGATGGTAATTGATTGATTACAAGTATAATGACAAAAACCACAGTATATGAAATCACTGTTCTACTTTGGTACATTATGTGCATAATCGTAATAAAGGCATTTAAACTTATTTTTCACTCTTTGTAACAATTTCTGTGTGTGTCCAAAAATAACAGAATATAGGTTAATATAATACAAACAGTGTAAAACTTTGCAGGAAATATATATATATGGCAGGTTAGGTTTTACTAACAAATACATTTAAACTAGATAGAAATATAGAAAATATTGTGATAAGAGATGGTTTCTCAGAAAAAGATGTTGCTATATGCTATTTATATCACCAGTCACTCGCTCTTAATATGTATATGTATATACATGTAGCATTACACAAATTAGTAGATCAGTATATACACATCTACATGGACATGGGTATAAAATACTTTACTAGGCAGGAAACTGCACATATTTATGTTTTACAGCTTAACATTTATATGCAGATACCAAAACAAACAGTAGAAAAATCTCACCAGACATACACACATGCATACACTATACCCAGTCACATCAAATATCTGATGCATCCATACCATATCACTCGCATGGTCCTGTTTGTAGACCAGCTACTCTAGGCCTAGCTACATAGAACTAACTCACAAAGTGAAGTGAATTTGATTTGGCAAGAGGACTTTGAGAAGGTTTTGTTCTTTATGCCATTCATAGAGCATGGAAGACAAAAACACACAGAGGAAAGATAATGGTAAAGAAGAAGTAACTAAACAGTATAAAATTTACTAAAAACGTCAATCACAGCTGCAACAGTAGATCTACCTCCAGACTAAAGAGCAGCACTGAAAGTTTTAATCAGCTATCACAGAAAATACTATGGGAGATTTTTTTTTCACCATTTCTACAGCTGGTGTATAAAGGATTAATGATATGGAATGCAAGACAGGGTGAATGAGTAACCTGTAATACCTTTACTCACATATTAACATTATACATAAAACAACACTTACAGAAATTTGCTGTTGATGTGTAGTATGTTCAAGATAAGAGAAGATATGACATTTTCCAACAATGAGAATGCTCGTGATTTGAAACAGTGAACATATGTTTCATAAAAATGCAAGTATTCTAGATATTGTTTCTATTTTCTACCTATATCAATCATATTGCATATTTATTTTAAGCAAGTATTAAAAGATTGCTCAGAGTATTTCCACCATGTAGAAACAGTGGCTGACATTAATTTTTGGCTATAAAAATCCTTACATAACCCTGAGTCTATTTACTATGATTCTGTTGGTACTCTTTGGTATTTTGGAATTTATTTTCTAACAATTAAGGATAAAGAACAGTTTTTTTTTGTAACAAAACAACAAATGATGAAATATATATATCACAGCTGTAATAAATACAAAACCCAATCACTACTTAGCTAAAACTAACTAAATTGAATATTCAGATGAGGCAAAATGAAAATTGCTCACAATGTGAATACATTCTGAATGAGAATGATGGCTGCAGGCAGCTTCTCTTCTAAATTCCTGGAAATAGTATAGCAGTCATTCATGGAGGTGATGAAAATGAAGTGGATGAGCTTTTGGCAGGTTTGAAAACAGTGATAACATTCTACTAATATCAGACCATGTGTGCAGGTGATTGAATAGTACCTGGTGAGTATGCATGTTGGACTAATAATTCAATATCTCCTGCAGCAGGTGCTCCATTCTCAGTCCCACCTAAAAATGATATACACAATTGGCAATTGCTGTAAAATGTACAATATCTATTAATATAATGTTAATTACCAGATATAATTTTGAAATCAAAAGTGAATGTTCATAAAACAACACATTGATTTGCACATAGGAAAAAAACCAAACATTTTCAGATTCTAGTACTGTCTTCATGAAATGGAAAAATAACAAAGAAAAATGCTTCAGTATTATATAATAGCTCCCTATGTCTCCACTTTTTCTGTCTTCCACAGCATAAAGACTGCTTGTGATTGCAAGAAAGACAGCAGGCCTATTACTTCAAAATCATTGTGCCACAGGACTTCAAAAACTGCAAATCCTCAGATGCAACCTCAGATGGGCTGTTGTTACTCATCCTCTTCCCAGAATCAAGAAGCCTGAAAGCAGTCATCACCCCTTTGGCCCTTTCATCAATTTTGTCATTGGAACTGAGGGAATGTTATGTCTCAGAAGCCATAACAGAGAGAGCCTGCCAACTTCTGTTCCTACAGTTGCTACTGCAGCTTCTATTACAGCTAAAATCCAAACTCTTGTGAACTTCTCTGCTACTGACTCTTTTCTGACATAGATTTCTATCATTGCAAAGATCAAAAATGCAAAACAAGAACCATCCATTGAGCAGCTCCAAAAAAGCCATTCTCCTCCATGTCCCATGAAAATTTCAAGAGAAATCATTAAGATTCTGTCTTCTCCCTATCATCCTTCCATTTCTTGTGGAAGCCATCAAGACCATTGATGCAGCCTTCTCTGGTGAAACAAAATCAAGAACAATGGCAGCTTGTACCTAAAAATTTTGGTGGGGTACTTTGGCTAGTGCAGGCAGGGCCTAGATGTAAGAAAAAAAATATGGGGAATATAATAAATATTTATCCACTAAGCTGTTTGTTTAAGTAACAGGATGAAGATGGGTGTAGAGGAAAAATCATCTTGAGCCAGGTGGAATCTCCTTGCTGAGCTACCAACTGCCAATCAATCTCTCCTCTACTGCTGATGTTACGCTATACTCCACCTGGTTAATCAGTCTTTTGGGTGCATTGGGGATTCTATTTCTTCAGAGCCATCCCAGTCTTGTGCAGACGACCAACCTCAAGCATCTCCTAGTTGTTGTTTTTTTTGTGAGCAAATCAGAATCTGCATCACCTCTGGTATGATCAGTAGTTCCTTGTATTTAGCCATAACCACAGCTCATCATTGATTTAATGAATAAAATTAATGATGAATTCATTGTGGATTCTTATGACTAAATATGGGGAATATGCCCGATATAATATTTTTTCCAGATATTCTCTTAATGCACTATTTAGCAAAACTTGAGAAAAAACACAAACTCAGAGAGGCATTCTGATCCTTTCCTGGGTGCCCTTTAATTCAGTATCTTACTCTTCCTCTAATGGGAGTTTAAATAACTATTCTTGCAAAATGTGTAATCAGCCTAGAAAACCTAGAAAAAAAAATAAAAGGAGTAGGGGGGGGGGAGCAATACTGAGCTAGAATGTTGTCAAGTATAAAATTTTTGTGCTTTAGTGCTCTTTAAAATTTTTTTGAAAAATATTGAAACTATGTTCTAGCTTTCAACAATTGCTCATGAAAACATGTATTGTATCACAAGGTGCTCCATGTGCTGGAAGAATACATCATATCTTTGCAATTGAAGTGACAGTTGAGGGTATGAGTGGGTGGAGTTGATTTGATGTGTGCATGAATAGTAGGTGGAGGGGTCCTTATGGAGATTATTATAAGTAACCATTTTAGTACCTTCTTGTGTGCTGAAGAGGATATCATCACAGTAAATAGATGTGCATCAGACACCTCTTACAATATTGTGATCTACTTTCAGTGGATCCCATCCCACAAGACCATTTCTTGACAATGAGCAAATCAGACTGCTAAGAAAGCCTCGAACTCAGAGAGGTATGTCACTATTTCCCACTTTCTCTCAGTGATTGTAAAATTCTCATTTCACAATTCTGGCATCAATACTGATTAGACCAAGGAAAGAAAGATTCAGGACTCTTCTGGTTTCTTGTTAATCCTACCATTTTCCTTATTAACTTTGAATGGTTCCAGAGGTAAGAGGAAATCCTACTATCATTCAAGCATGTGAACCCTTGGAAGAATGAACAACATTAAGTGTATAACATGTAACACTCCTGATTCTTTTATTCATACCTTAGTAAACTGCATTTGCTACTCTACTGAATGTGTCAATTTCTTTAATATGCTCAATTCCATAGGCATCACTGACTACACCATCATTTCCATTCTGGGAGCATGAACAGCTTCAGCACATCCAACTTGTCATCAAATATATTGTGTATATTCAACTCTTCTGTAAGATATAATCAGTTAACATTTTATTTCACTTTATAAGCACTAAGGGATTCATTATGATGTACTTTCTGTTATTTCTCCTGTTTTCCTCCTTCTGATAATTTTGGCATTGGGAGTTGTTAATGAAGGCTAATCTCATCATGTCCTAATTTAACCTTGAACATTGGAAACATTTTTTTATCCTCAAGGGTGGGTTGTTGTTTAGAGTTTAATGGCACACTAGCAACAATGGTTATATTTGTTCTCTAGGATTTTGGGTGTGGTGTAGGAGATAACTGCTGCTCAGTTGTGTTTTACCTGAATCTAAAATAAAGACCCTGAAGTAAGGAAGTAGATATAGTAACTTAAACTTATTTTATTTGCAATATTTTTAGAAATAAAACATGTGGATCTACCTTTTCCTCTTTTTCCTGCTCTATTATTTCTAAAGATCTGATGTGGCAAACTTTCTGTAGGAACACCTTCACTGACATCAGCTTGCATTTTAGCAAAACTAATAAATACCTGTAAAATACAAAAAGAATGCTTTACTGTTTGTTAGTAATCCATTATGTGTTTTCAAGAACATTAATCTAGAGTTGCCATAGGGAACAGATAAATCTGGGTGCATGGGGGAGGGAGCCACCATTTGGAGATTTTTAATAATCAGAATGGATGCATTAATTATGCAGACTTTATCCTTTATCTGTAAATTTAATGAACATTTCCAAAACCTTTCTGTAACAGAGTTTTTTTTTTTGTAAATACATGCAAGACTGAAAAATAAATAATAAAAAAATACTGTAGTATTTGACTTGTTAATATAAATTCTTTGATCATCCAGTCTTCTGGGTTTTTGAGAGTGTGAAAAATTGCAGCTAGCACTTTTTCTGTGATTTAATGTAATGGCAAAATAATTATAGGGAGGCAATTACACTAACACACAGAAATGGCCGTGAAGTCATACAATGATATCATTGAGAAATCAACAGAGTTATCCTAGAGGAGTAAGAAATCAATCAACTGAGGATAGATCAGATATGGTCATATGATCAGTTTAGAAATAAATAATAAGATGTTAGCAAAAAATATTCAAAATAAAGAAAAAAAATCTGTAAAATAATAATGGAAGGGTATTGCAGTTGTAAGGTTTGATACATGGAGAATGAATTAGATTATTTTACAGCTCCAATTTGATGTACAGAAAAAATTAATTTATAGAATTAGACTTAAAGATGTTAAATTTACATTAAAAATAATGGCAGATATTATCCCTTTAACTTCCAAGAAATCACAGAAAAGGGTAGAGGATAACAAAGGAATAACACTATTTGGATGTCCATTTCAAATTTCAGCTATTTTGGGCCTGTTTGTAATTTTGTGCTAAATTCAACTTTTGGACAACTTCAAGTTTGATTATAGAAGTTTTCTGTATGATTAAAAGGTGTGGTGTTCCTATAAAAAGATTCAAGAGACAATTTCAGTATGTTAATTAAAAACTTGTGAATAAGTTTGCTTTAAAAAGGTAAAAAGGATTTATTATATACAGTAGATTCCAGTTAATTGGGACACATATGGACTAGAACATTTTGATCCAATTAAGTAGCTGTCCCAATTATGTGAAGTTCCACATAAAGAATTAAAAAGGTATAAAACAAAAGACAAACTACAGTTTACTAAGAAACAAAAATACAGTAAATCTTGAAACAAATGGTACAGATCAGAGAAAAATATTTACACTTAAAACAATTTCAGTTTAATGTATGTATCAAACATGCATGTAGTTCTTAACAGTTAATGGTATTGGAGGAATTGATCGAGTGTATCCTGTCATGTTCTCTTGACTGACTGCAACTGAACAAAATCAGTGCAGGTATTTAGTGTAGATGTAGGACTGCTTTTATTACCTTCCTGTATGAAGTAGTTTCATAATCCAGCAATAAATTTCCTGGAATTCTGGTTAGTTACTCACTCAAACTCATGTGTGTCATCCTCTTCACTTTCCTGGTCTTCTCATGTCTTTTGGTATTTTGCTGCAATTTGTTCAGCAATTGTGTCCTCACAATCTTCATTTTCATAGTAACATTGAAGACTATTGTCGATGCATACAAACTCTTTATAGTTTCTGGCATGTTACACTTCCAAAATGACATCATTTTCACTATCTGTTGTTTCTGGCATCTCCAAGCCTGAATGTTTAAAACCACAATGAGCAAAGTTGTGGTTTTAAACCACAACTTGAGTTTTAACTACACAATGAGCGTTAATTCCAGATTAAACGACATGGTGTCCCAAATAAGCAAGCAAATTCTGCTTATTTTCTCGATTTGTTTTTGTTCTTTAAGATTTGTCCCAAATAAATGGCTGCCCAGTTAACTGATGTCCTAATTAACAAGAATCTACTGTATATATATATATAAAGAGTTAAATTTTTTTGTGGCATGCTTATATTTATTATCCCAATGTAGCTCTAGTGCACTAATGAGGTTGACAGATCTAATTTAGTGATAACGCAATGTAGATTATTTCAGAGAGATGAGAGTGCATGAATAAATATGAATTAACACCCAATTAATCTTAGTAGATAAGACATGGAGCTTAATAAATGTTTAAAGGATTAGATAAAAATGACAAGGATATCTGGCTGAATAGCATGACTGAAAAATCAGAGAAAGTGTCTAGACTAGGGGGTTCTCAATGTGGAGTACGTGGTAAAATTTTTTGGGGTATGCCGTGAGTTGAGCAAAAGTTTATAATTTTATAAGATTGTATAATTTTATAAAATTGTTTATGTCATTTCTTGTGTTTATTGATATATGTAATTTATGAATACAAAATTTAATATCTACATATATATGTTTTATTTTATTCACATTGTTATCTATAACTATAGTTTTATATATCTATACAAGGGGTACACCAGTTACATGCACATTTCCAGGGGGTACTGAAGCATAAAAGATTGAGAACCACTGGTCTAGACAATAAAACAATAAGAAGTTGCATAAACTGAAAATTTTTGATATGTGGGGAAAAACAAATGACATACAGGAATTGAAGGATAAAAATGGCAAGGTTATTGCAAGTGAGGATTCTGCCTTTGTAAGGAGGGCCAAATATTTCAAGAGTGTTTCAAATAATGTGGTTAGTTCTGCTTCCATTGTTTGTAATGAAGAAAATATGTATTACTGGTTTTAAAGTTGGTCCTATATCATGATCTGAAATTGCTTTGGTCATCTCAAAATTAAAGCTATACAAGTCACCAGGAGTAGATAAAATTAGTACCAAAATGCTGAGAAATGGGGATGATTCATTTATCATGTGATTGACTGAAGTGTTGAATATTTTTTGATCAAGGAGGTGTTGCTCTAAGTATTTTACTGGAGATATGATTATTCATATCTTTAATCCTTCCAGGGTATTGCCTGAAAAACTAGTTTACATACAGAGGCCCATCTCTTTTTTACTATGATCAGCCCAAAAAAAAGAAACTTTAGAACTTATTTTCCAAATAACTAATGAAAGGAATTATGGCATGTTTTATGCCAAATTAATCAGCATTTAATTCTGGATTTTCTGAAACTAAAATATTTAACCAAAAAGACGATAAGTTTTATTATTTTAATAGGGCATTTTTAGAATCATGTAATAAACAAAATGCATCTGGCAATGCAAATAAAAATTTATTTACATAAGTTAATGGGCAGAAATGATTTTTATGCACATGAATAGAAAGGTTGTTTATTTCTGAATAACAAAAAAAAATTAATATTTACTTGAAGCAAGAAAATTACTCTCTTTCTTTAATTTTTTTTCTCAGTACCATACTTTGAGAAAAGTCCAGGCTTTTTGCCAACTATGCGAAGTTAAATAAACAAGCTAATTTTAGAATTAGAAAAAAATAACCAACACACAGAAATAGGTCATGTTACACTGTATACCAAATTAAACATAATTTAATTCTAAATTTTATGAAAATTAAAAATTTAAACAAATTTACAAACATTGATTTTAACAAGACTTTTTCATGTGATATAGTGAAAAAATAGATCAGACTATGCAATTAAGGCTTAATTTTGGAAAACTTGCCAAATAAAAACAGTTAAATTATATATTAATTAAAAGTAAATTTCTTTCCAAATATTATAATATTTATTGAAATATTATTTTTATTTCTTTTAATGATTCTTTTCAGTGTAGTATATTTTAAAACACAGGCCAGTGTGATACAAGAAGATGATATAGCAAACTACACACACTGGCCACTGAATTAGAAACCTTTATGCAGATGTATGTAAACATCACTTGTGCAGTGTATATGCAAAATACATGGTCACATGCATCACCATATGATTTAGGCAACTATTTAAGACTGCTGCTTGTCAGTAATCGTCAGTAGTGTTGATCACAATGGGAAAACAAAGGATTTTTCAGGGTATGATAAATGGCTTATTGTGGGTGCCCATCTGGCTGGAGCGATGATTTAAAAACAGCAGAGCTGACTGGTTTTTCAAAGGATAATATATCTTGGGTCTTTAATCAATGGAAAAATAACCCACATTGCTTGTCAAAGAGGCGTAAGTGTGGCGTGATGAAAATCTGTCAGGAACGAGATTGGCGTTGTTTGAGAAGGCTTTTAGAGAAACTGGACTTCACATGTGAAGCAATCGACCGAAGAATTCAATGAAGGCTGTTCCCAACCAATATCTCAGTAAACTATGAACAGGGAATTGAAGATGATCGGTATTCACAATCGCAAGCCTATATGGAAACCAATGATTTCTGTGAAGAACTGGAAAGTTCATTTACAGTGGTATCAGGAACACTTAACTCAGGGCCGGCGGGAACTTTTGTGGGGCCAAAAAACACACATTTATATGTTACTTTGGCCTGTAAATGGTAGCTAGGTAGTCACTGGAAGGAGAGCTATGCACCAATCCCCTGTGATGATGCATAGAACCGGCCAGGCCTAGCACCTAATGTCCGACCGCGCTTTCTCGTGGTGCAGACCGTTAGTACCTTTCGAAAGAGATACTCTCTTGTGGAAGTGAATGGAAGGGGAGGGCTGCCAGATTAGTGTGGCCTACTGATCTGGAAAACTATGGCTACTTTTCTTTTTTTTTCTACCCTGCTGAGGAGTGGTCAACCACACAGGGTCCTGGTGCTGACCATATAAACTTAATGGACTGTATTAAGGCTCTGAGCTTGATTATGGATCCTGATTTTGCTGCACTGGTGGGCTTCTGTGGAGGGAAAATCTTCCGCTGTGTTTTCTGCTTGTTTGTGGGTTGACAGCCCCAAGTGAATAGATTCACAGGATATGTTTATCAGCTGGTGGATAATCCTGAGCAGAGGTCATCGCAGGCACCTGAACTCTTTGCTTCTATTGGCATCGTCAAATTCTACATTGGAGGAGGTCTTCCAGTGTAGATGGCTTCCGCCTTTAGTGGTGGGGGAACGGGTCTTTGCCCCATGTCTGCGATTAGCGGGCTGTTTGATATTGTTGGCATGACCTCTCTCAATAAACATAGTTTCTTTAAACATCCCACTAACCATTTTCTCCCCATAGGTAGTTAAAATGTGAGGACTCTGCACAGAGCTTTTTCTCTTGATGTCCTCACACAAGAATTCCACCATTATAATTTAGATATTCCCAGCTTGCAAGAGACCAGATGGACAGATAAAGGTCAGATTCTTAAAAATAATCTTAAATTTCTCTTTTCAGGGAGGGATGACAATAAGCATCACCAAGGCGTGGGTCTGCTTCTCAGCAGACACACTAGTGATGCTGTTCTAGGATATGAGTGCATTAATGAAAGGTTTCTTAGAGCAAAATTTCAGACAAGTGTTAAAGATGAATGTTATCTGCTGTTATGACCCCACTGAGGATGAGGATGAGAAGGATAGGTTTTATGAACAACTTCAGGATATTTTGAATTCTGTCAAGAAAGGAGATATTACCCTTGTTCTTGGTGACTTCAATGCCAAAGTTGGTACTGACTCTTGACCTTTGGGGAGGAGTAACAGGCCCTTTTGGTATTGGTAGCTGCAATGGCAATGGGCAACGTCTTCTACAGGTAAGTAAACTCAATGGATTCAGAATAACTAACACTTATTACGAACACCACGACATACATAAGTACACATGGGTTTCACCCGATGGACTGCATAAGAATATTATGATTATATATTAATTAACAGAAAATGGACTAGTTCTGTTAGGAATACCAGGTCATATAGGGGAACTGAAATTGGATCTGACCATTACCTTGTTAAAAGTGTCTTGCAACTTAAACTTAAAAGGTGTTGTGTTAGGGTTAAAAAATTTACCTTTAATACTGAAGCTCTGAAAGACCCAGTTATTGCCAAAGCTTACCATGATAGGTTACTTAGTCATTATGACAGTCATGGTATGCTTACTACTGAAGTTGAGGAAAAATGGGATCATTTTAAACAGGCTATTTTGGACACTAACAGTACTCTTTTAGGAAAAAACGAGCAGAGGAGGCAGAATTATCTGAGTGATAAGGCACTTGAGCTTATTTCGGAAACAAAGAACTGCAGGAATGTCCTTAATCAATACCTTACTAGTCGTAATAGGAAGCATTACAGAGAACTTAATAAACGTGTAAAAGATCAGTAGCTGCTGATAAGAATCTTTGGCGATGGTTTGGCTGACAAAGCCGAAGAAGCATTAGACAGCACAACAGCAGAGAGCTGTACCAGATAGTTAATGTTTTGTGTGGTAGAAAACGGATAGGTATACAGTGATTGAAGGATAAATAAGGTAAGGTTATAGAAGGTGAGGATTCTATCATGGCTAGATGGGCTGAGCATTTCAGTGATATTCTAAACAATGCGGTTAGTTCTATTCCCATTGTTTGCAATGATGATAGAAGCATTGGTGGCTTTAATGTTGGCCCTATAAAACAATCTGAAGTTATTTTGGATGTTTCTAAACTTAAACTACATAAATCCCCAGGGGTAGATGAAATTACTACCGAAATGCTTAGAGCTGGGAATGTTTCGGTTACCACTTGGATGACTGAAATTCTGAATATCTTTTATGATAAAGGAATGGTTCCTAAGGATTTTACCAGAGCTATTGTTATTCCTATTTTCAAAAAAGGTGATCGCAGTTCTTTGATAACTATAGGGGTATCAGCTTACTCTCTGTTCCAGATAAAGTTCTTTCCATGATTGTGCTTAATAGAATTAAGAATCTGGTTGACAGTCAATTGCGTGATGAGCAATGTGGATTCAGAACCTTTGGTTGCTAGCTTTGTTGATTTCAAAAAGGCTTTAGACTCTGTTGATCGTCATAATTTGTGGTTGATTGTGAAATCGTATGGTATACCTGACAAGTTAGTTAACATAATGAAAGCTCTCTATAATAGCACTGAGTCGTGTGTGAGAGTTGGTAAGGCTTGTAGCAATTGGTTTAGCATTACTTCTGGTGTTTGACAAGGATGCATTTTGTCTCCTTTTCTCTTTAGCTTGGTTATTGATTATGTTATGCGAAATTCACTTCAAGGGAAATATTTTGGCCTTAAATGGACTGGAGATACAAAAATTTCTGATTTAAGATTATGCTGATGATTTAGCCCTTTTGGCAAATAATGTTGATGAGATGAACTTTTTCACTCGATCTGTTGATGAGACTGATAGTAGAGTAGGTTTGGTTATAAACAGAGAGAAAACTAAAGTGATGAAATTGGTCAGGCAGGCTGTGATTCAGTTAATCTGAATGGTTGCAGTCTTGAGCAGGTGTCACAGATTAATTATCTTGGGAGCTATGTAACAGATAATGGTGATTTGCGGCATGATATTAACAGACGACTAGGGATTGCTGCCAGGACTTTTAAGAAGCTATGGAGAGTGTTGAGAAATAGGCGTATACACCTAAAGACTAAAATTAAGACTATATAATAGTTTGGTTCTTTCTAGGGTTAGTTATGGTAGTGAAACTTGGACACTTTGTAAACAAGATAACAGGAAACTAGCTGATTTTGATTTCAGATGCTTACGAAGTATCTTGGGAATTAGGTGGTTCAACTTTGTAGCTAATGATGAGGTTAGGCAAAGGAGTCTGCAACCTCCTTTAAGCAGCATACTGTGCAGAGAGAGACTCCGCTGGTTTGGCCATGTTGCTCATATGGATAATATAGATTGGCGAATAGGGTTATGAACAGTGTGCCTAAAGGCTTCAGAAAGAGGGGGAGACCTAGGTTGTGGTGGGCAGACAATGTCAAACAGGACCTTGTTAGAATTGGTGTGCAGTGGCCAGATGTAGTACACGTAGCTCAGGACAGACTTGCTTGGAGAACTAAATTGCACAGTCTGGTTGGACCTCCATAGCCCATGGCTGCTTGAGGATGATGATGATATGTACTTCTATATTTTATAATAAAAAATTATTTATTATAAGTACAAAGTGCAGTACATATCTACATACAACTTATAGGAACACCAAATATATTATAAATATTACATAATTAGTCTTGCCTTTTTTGCTGCAAAATGTTTACGTCATCAAAATTGACTGATTTCGCTATTTCGGTCAATTTAGACTGAAATTTCGTTTTTTATGATGAGCTTTTTGTGGACTGCAGAGCCTTTTAAACCAAGGGGCCGGGTTCCACGTAACACGCTGAACTCGCCTCATGCCAGCCCTGCCATGATTGGACACTGGAAGACTGGAAAAAAGTCATGTGATCTGACAAGTCGCAAGTCAAAGTAATCTTCCATGAAATCTGAGCTAGTTAAAGGACTGTCTGGTGAATGCCTGGTATGCTGTAGATGTAAAGGTACTCCAACACCTTGTAGAATCTATGCCAAACTGCATACTTGCTACAATTATGGCAAGGAGGTCCAACTCGGTATTGAATAAAGGTTTATATTGAGTGGCCGGTATGTGTACATCAAAACCATTTGGATCATATTGTCATAAGTAGTGAAAATAGTGACCTCCTTTGCAACTTCCAACCATTAAAAAACTTTGAGTCCCACCTGATGATGTGCCCAAAGTAAGGGCGTGAAACATGCTTGTAAGGCATGGATGTATGTACCGTTTTTCTGCTGAGGTCCTGCCATCCTCTCAGATCTTCTACTGTGGCATATAAACTGACAGGCTCCTGTCAGACCTCTGTGGCAAGCAGCTGCTTGAGGGGACATTTATTATTATTTTATTTTATTATTTTTACGCTACCAAGAGTATTATTGGTTATTTCCTTTAGTAAAGTAAATAAATTATCAGCATCCCTCATCATTTTCTCAAACTCTACTGTGGCATCACTTGTCGGTAAGAATGTCAAAGATTAAACATCACTTGCAAGCATCCCGGAAGTTCCTCTTGCTACCCATTCTCTCCAGTGCGGATAGTACATAAATCTCTCCTTAGTAACTTTTAATATTTGATAGCATAGAACATTTGTTGAAGTTCTTAAAAACATTTAACAGTGTCATAAAAGATAAATAATTTCAATTTAATTTTAATTACTGCCATTGTGAACCTCTACTGTAATTTTTGTTTTTTATTCAAAATGCAAAAAATTTTCAAAAACGCCAAAAAAATCAATAAAATAGCTTTTAATTTATCAAAGGTTCACACTATTTCAAGAATTATTTAATAATGTAATAAAATTAAATAATTCAGAATTATAAATATTATAGTTTTTAATTACCCAATCATATCAACAATAATAAGATAAATTTATGAAAACTAATGGCAAGACAGAACGATTTTTATTTTGTATCAAAAATATAAGATTTTTAAAGGACAGAACAAAAAATATAGGATAGAAACCATCTTTCTCAATTTCTTTTAAATATATAGGACAATGCCCTAAAATATAGGACAAATGCAATGATAGCATCAATTCCGATAACAGTATTGTGAAAACATTCATTCTATTTTTGTATAAGGAAAAGTCACAAAAATAAATCTATTGAAAAAACACTGTAAAAGGCTGAGTGTTTAATCTTTGTGCTGCTTTTATAGTTCTCGCTGATCTCTGCTACATAACATTGACTGTTTAACTTCAAGATATGGGGAATAGAGCTACCACAACTGAAAGGTTGCTATGCTATTTCACATGTGTCTTAAGGGTTAATGACCCCCCTTCCACAATCCCATGCAGCATTTCCAACTCACCACACAGCCTGTTATGAGATCACTGAAAGTCTCATCATTATATTTGTTCTAGCTGTTGAGAAAAAGTCTGCCATCAAAGAAACCAATTTCTAGAAACTGAAGTCTACCACTTAATGAAATCACCTTGCGATTCAAGATGAAAGGGAACTGCTATGTGAAAGGGAACTACCAAGTGAGAAAGTCTGCAGTACACACCTTCGGGCAATTGATCAGTGTTCCTCAAACAACATCATCTTTGCATCTTGTCATAAAATAATCTACTACTCCACATAGTGAACTGTTCTCCGCATGTTTAAATGATTCCCAAGAAGTAATTGTAACACCATCCATAGTAAATTCACAGATTATCTGTAGAAATAGACTTCAACAATAGTTAAAACATCTGAAAAAAATTATCGCTGATGCAGCGGAA
The DNA here is from genome assembly GCA_038380435.1 of Ryuthela nishihirai. Lineage (NCBI taxonomy): Eukaryota > Metazoa > Arthropoda > Arachnida > Araneae > Heptathelidae > Ryuthela > Ryuthela nishihirai. The sequence continues at coordinate 61,399,090 of JAWZYU010000019.1, read as the reverse complement.
ATCGAACCTGCAAATCTCCAGATTCATGCCAGAGCACACTACCATTACACCATGCATCATACGCTAAAATCTTTCAGAATAAGACCTATAAATCTTTCACTGAGATGTGGCGGACCTTGCGCCATCTACACTTCAGGAGAGGCAACTTTTCCAATTGTTGTTAATGATTTAGATGTTAATGAGAAGGTCAATCACAGTCAAGTGTTTATTATTAAAAATCCGTCCATGGTGCACTCTGGCATGAATCCGAAGAGTTGTGGGTTCAATTCCCACCGTGTCAGCGATAATTTTTTTCAGATGTTTTAACTATTGTTGAAGTCTATTTCTACAGGTAATTTGCGAATTTATTATGGATGGTTTTTTAATAATAAACACTTGAGCGTGATTGACCTTCTCATTAACATCTAAATCATTAACAACAATTGGAAAGTTGCCTCTCCTGAAATATAGATGGTGCAAGGTCTGCCACATCTCAGTGAAAGAATTATAGGTCTTATTCTGAAAGATTTTAGCGTATAATGCATGGTGTAACAGTAGTGCACTCTGGCATGAATCTGAAGAGTTGTGGGTTCGATTCCGCTGCATCAGCGATAATTTTTTTCAGATGTTTTAACTATAGTAATTGTAACATGTCTGGGATTTTAAATCCATGAAAGCAGACTGTTCTGTTCCCACATTTTCAATTTATTGAGACTGCCATATTTGCTCTTCTGCAGAGTTTATTGTTGTTGTTGTTGTTATTGCCTAAACTTGAGGGTTTTTGTGTCCCCTCTGATAATGTTTGTTTTCCCCCTTTGCAGCTCTTTTATGGCCATCACTTCTCCATATCCCCAAACTTTAATTTTTAAGAGAGTGACTTTTTCTGAATGCTATTCAAAGGCAAACTCTAGGCTGCATTGTTGCTGAAAGAAAATTTAAAATGTATGTATGTTCTATGAACATAAAATATATATTAATGAACAAAACCTTATTTAACAAAGAAGTTCTTACATACAAGAAGCTTTTATAAGTTGGAAAATGATACATTTTAATACAGAAATGCAATTTTTAAGCTGTGAAGTTTTTACACAAAAATATATTTTTTAGACTTCAAAGGATCTTTTTTTTTTCAACCATTCCGTCCACACCATTGTTTGGCCACCTGTATGCAGTGCATGCGTTGCATGCCTGCTTAGTGCACCCTGGGATTAACCCTTTGTGGTTCAAACCCTTACATTGCTTTAAGTTATGATGAGAGGAAGCTTTATACCAAATTTGTGACTCTAGCTCTTACAGTTTAGAAACAGAAATTCAACCCAGTCTACACTAGTTTTTAACTGCTAATGTTCAAATTTATGAAAATTTTGAGGAATTCAACTCAGCCCACACTGGTTTTGTTTGATCCCAGTGGGTTTACACATAGAATATAATCTTCCTCTGGGTGAAGGGAAAGCCAATGAAAAGTTTTGTTCCTTTAGTTCTTTAGGGGAGTAGAGTACTTAAGTGAACAGACAAACAAACACAAAAAATCTCATTTTTATATATAGATTATTAACAATTGTTTTATTTCAAGTAATTTTACCCATTTATGTTTTAACAACATGTTTGGTGATCAAAAATACTTTTAACACTCACTTTCAGTTGGTGCAAACTGGTTGGATGACACCACTGATACTGTACTGTATCAGTGGTGTCATACAACCAACACTGAGCTGTACTCCTAAATAATTTAGGTATTAGTGACATCATCATCATCCTCAAGCAGCCATGGGCTACGGAGGTCCAACCAGACTGTGCAATTTAGTTCTCCAGGCAAGTCTATCCTGAGCTACATCTACTGCATCTGGCCACTGCACACCAATTCTAACAAGGTCCTCTTTGACATTGTCGGCTCACCACATTCTAGGTCTCCCCCTCTTTCTGAGGCCTTTAGGCACACTGTTCATAACCCTATTCGCCAATCTATAATTATTCATACGGGCAACATGGCCAAACCAATGGAGTCTCTCTCTGCACAATATTCTGCTTAAAGGAGGTTGCAAACTCCTTTGCCTAACCTCATCATTAGTTACAAAGTTGAACCACCTAATGCCCAAGATACTGTGTAAGCATCTGGAATCAAAAGCATCTAGTTTCCTGTTATCTTGTTTACAAAGTGTCCAAGTTTCACTACCATAACTAACCCTAGAAAGAACCAAACTATTATACAGTCTAATTTTAGTCTTTAGGTGTATATGCCTATTTCTCCACACTCTCCATAGATTCTTAAAAGTCCCAGCAGCAATCCCTATTCGTCTGTTAATCTCATGCCGCACATCACCATTATCCGTTACATAGCTCCCAAGATAATTAAACTGTGACAATTGCTCAAGACTGCAACCATTCAGATTAACTGAATCACAGCCTGCCTGACCAATTTTCATCACTTTAGTTTTCTCTCTGTTTATAACCAAACCTATTCTACTACCAGTCTCATCAACAGCTCGAATGAAAGAGTTCATCTCATCAACATCATTTGCCAAAAGGGCTAAATCATCAGCATAATCTAACTCAGAAATTTTCTTATCTCCAGCCCATTTAAGGCCAAAATCTTTCCCTTGAAGTGAATTTCGCATAACATAATCAATAACCAAGCTAAAGAGAAAAGGAGACAAAATGCACCCTTGTCGAATACCAGAAGTAATGCTAAACCAATTGCTACAAGCCTTACCAACTCTCACACATGACTCAGTGTTATTATAGAGAGCTTTCATTATGTTAACTAACTTGTCAGGTATACCATATGATTTCACAATCAACCACAAATTATGACGATCAACAGAGTCGAAAGCCTTTTTGAAATCAACAAAGCAGAACCAAAGGTTTCTGAAACTCTAAACATTTCTCAAGAATCTGCCTAAGTGAAAATATCTGATCCACACATCCCCTACCACTTCTGAATCCACATTGCTCATCACGCAATTGACTGTCAACCAGATTCTTAATTCTATTAAGCACAATCATGGAAAGAACTTTACCTGGAACAGAGAGTAGGCTGATACCCCTATAGTTATCACAAGAACTGCGATCACCTTTTTTGAAAATAGGGATAACAATAGCTCTGGTAAAGTCCTTAGGAACCATGCCTTTATCATAAAAGATATTCAGAATTTCAGTCATCCAAGTGGTAACCGAAACATTCCCAGCTCTAAGCATTTCGGCTGTAATTTCATCTATCCCTGGGGATTTATGTAGTTTAAGTTTAGAAACAGACAAAATAACTTCAGATTGTGTTATAGGACCAACATTAAAGCCACCAATGCATCTATCATCATTGCAAACAATGGGAGTAGAACTAACTACATTGTTTAGAACATCACTGAAATGCTCAGCCCACCTAGCCATGACAGAATCCTCCCCTTCTATAACATTACCTTGTTTATCCTTCAATCCTTGTATACCTGTCCGTTTTCTACCACACAAAACATTAACTATCTGGTACAGCTCTCTGCTGTTGTGCTGTCTAACTGGTTCCTAGGCTTTGTCAGCCAAACCATCAAGCCAAAGATTCTTATCAGCAGCTAACTGATCTTTTACACGTTTATTAAGCTCTCTGTGATGCTTTCTATTACGACTAGTAGGGTATTGATTAAAGACATTCCTCAGTTCTTTCTTTCCAAAATAAGCTCAAGTGCCTTATCACTCAGATAATTCTGTCTCTTCTGCTCCTTTTTTCCTAAAAGAGTACTGTTAGTGTCCAAAAAAGCCTGTTTAAAATGATCCCATTCTTCCTCAACTTCAGTAGTAAGCAAACCATGACTGTCATAATGACTAAGTAACCTATCATGGTAAGCTTTGGCTATAACTGGATCTTTCAGAGCTTCAGTATTAAAAGTAAATTTTTTAACCCTAGCACAACACTTTTTAAGTTTAAGTTGCAACACACTTTTAACAAGGTAATGGTCAGATCCAATTTCAGCTCCCCTATATGCCCTGGTATTCCTAACAGAACTAGCCCATTTGCTGTTAATTAATATGTAATCAATCATATTCTTATGCAGCCCATCAGGTGAAACCCATGTGTACTTATGTATGTCGCGGTGTTTGTAATAAGTGTTAGTTATTCTGAATCCATTGAGTTTACTTACCTGTAGGAGACGTTGCCCATTGCCATTGCAGCTACCAATACCAAAAGGGCCTGTTACTCCTCCCCAAAGGTCAGAATCAGTACCAACTTTGGCATTGAAGTCACCAAGAACAAGGGTAATATCTCCTTTCTTGACAGAATTCAAAATATCCTGAAGTTGTTCATAAAACCTATCCTTCTCATCCTCATTGGCATCCTCAGTGGGGGCATAACAGCAGATAACATTCAAGTCTTTAACGCTTGTCTGAAATTTTGCTGTAAGAAACCTTTCATTAATGCACTCATATCCTAGAAGAGCATCACTAGCGTGTCTGCTGAAAAGCAGACCCACGCCTTGGTGATGCTTATTGTCGTCCCTCCCTGAAAAGAGAAATTTAAGATTATTTTTAAGAATCTGATCTTTATCTGTCCATCTGGTCTCTTGCAAGCCGAGAATATCTAAATTATAATGGTGGAATTCTTGTGTGAGGACATCAAGAGAAAAAGCTCTGTGCAGAGTCCTCACATTCTAACTACCTATGGAGAGAAAATGGTTAGTGGGATGTTTAAAGAAACTATGTTTATTGAGAGAGGGAATGCCGACAATATCAAACAGCCGCCTAATCGCAGACATGGGGCAAAGACCGTTCCCCCACCACTAAAGGCTGAAGCCATCTACACTGGAAGACTTCCTCCAATGTAGAATTTGACGATGCCAATAGAAACAAAGAGTTCAGGTGCCTGTGATGACCTCTGCTCAGGATTATCCAGCAGCTGATAAACATATCCTGTGACTCTATTCACTTGGGGCTGTCAACCCACAAACAAACAGAAAACACAGCGGAAGATTTTCCCTCCACAGAAGCCCACCAGTGCAGCAAAATCAGGATCCATAATCAAGCTCAGAGCCATATATCTGTCCAGTCCAGTGGGTTTATATGGTCAGCACCAGGACCCTGTGTGGTTGACCACTCCTCAGCAGGGTAGAAAAAAAAGAAAAGTAGCCATAGTTGTCCAGATCAGTAGGCCACACTAATCTGGCACAAGTTTACAAAAAAAAAATCAGAGTGTGACATACCACTAAAAATAAGATACACTGACCTGGTCAAGTGTAGTCTGAGAAACAGAATAGTCTTCTATATTCAAACTCTGGCGTGCTTGTTCTAGCTCTTGGAACACAACAGCTAATGAGAGAGAGCCACTCAACTGGTATTCCATCTGGTTCAAATGCTGCTCTTGTAGTATTGCTGTGCTGCCAAATGTCCTTTCTACAAATTCCATCACCTCTTGCATTCCTGCAAGTCCACTTCCAACACGCAGAGCGAGTGTATAGCCTGCTCCATATCTGAAAGTACAAATTTTTCTGCTTTAACTGTTTATCTTTATTTTATAGAATATTTTAAAAACAATAAAAATAAAGGTTAAATCTTTTCCACTCTTAAAAATTTGGCCAAACTAATTGTATTAATGCATTAAACTGACAATAGTAATTAAAAGTGCTGCAAAAAAATAAAACCCTAGTTTCCATTATTGTTAAATCATACACAAAAATAGATGGTTCTCAAATTACAAACAAAACTACAGCAAAACTGACAATAAATACTCACTACAATTTGTCATTATAGCAAGTATAGTGAATTTTTAAAAGCACGGTCAAATTTTTTACTTTTTTTATGACATAATTTACTCATATTATCAGTAAAATCAATGGCGTAATGAAAGTTTAGAAGATTTCTTCCTTAAATTTTTGGAAGGGTCCCTTTAAAAGATTAAAAACACTATGCATGGTTTAGTTAATGCAGCAGGTCTTCCTGCACCAAGGGGAATACAAGGATATATTATGTTCCGAAGTAAAATAGTTTTCTTAGTAAAAGATTGCTAAGGAAGTATTTAAAATTTCTGATAATTTTATGTCATGTTTTAGTTTGTTGTTGCAGAAAATTTTTTTTACATTTGAAAATTATTTAAATCAAGAATTTTTTTTCGAGATGTGAAATTATTTAGTTAAGTTCATTCTATCTATATATTCTTAATAAAATTTGGATTTTGGCAGCTTTCTTATAGAATTAGAAATTATTCTACTTTCACTATATTAATTGTTACTGTTAAGAAGCAGAAAAAGCAAATGTACTGTAACAATCTGTCTTTATCTTGTTCCTATTTTTGCAACATTTTCATTAAGCCACTGTAAATAATTGTCCTCTTTTGAGGCATTGCAGTCACTGTGCTATGGTCATTATTGTATTGGTTTCCATTTTAAACTGCATAATTTCTTTATACAGAATGCCAATTTCACAATTGCTGCAGAAACAAACACAAGCACACATTCTTCTGAATCCAATTAAGTGTATATTGAACAATTTATGTAAATATGGGAGCTTTCAGGGAGTCTGAATTTGTCACCTGAGATCCTAGCTGATAGTTACCCATTGAAATTATTGGCATCAATATGTTTCTTTAGCCTTCATATTATTGTCACCAGTTCTAATCACTAGAACTTCTCCTACCTCATAGAAAGGATTATCACCTTTGTGATTAAAATAGTACATAGGTTCATCAGCAGATGATTTACATTTTCAGTCTTCCCCTAAAGACAGTGCTTTGCTTCTCAGCAATTCCCTGGGAAAAGGGATTCTATGTCCATTCACTGATGTGTGCTTCCTATACTACCTTTCGGTTTGAACTCCAAAGCAGGAACTTCTTTGTTTTAAGAAAGGTAGAAGATAATGGTATTGAAGATTTACAAGAAAATATATTTAGAATGGTGATGACAAATTCTGATGGTTACTTTCAGAATGCACACAAGATGTAATACCAGGCCTGGATCTAAAAAAAAAGTATAAATAAAGGATCTAAAAGTAGTATCAGGAACATAATTTCTTCCCCCCCCCCATCTAGAGGGGGGGGGGGGAGCTTACCATTGTGTTAAACATCGCCTGAGGAAGCCCCGCAAGCATTGGGGAGAAACATGTAGCCCTAATGGCATTAAATGTAGTACATCTCTCCTAGTTTTAATATTTTGTGTTTATGACTTTAATAGTTCTTAACTTGAAACTTGTGATGAGCAAGTCCTTTAGAAAAAGTTTTATAAACATTTTAATATGCTAAAAGTGAAGTGTTTTAAAGTTCAATGTTTGAGTTTAAGCATTAAACATGGAGATGTCTTCTGAGCATACTACATGTCACAAAAATAAGCTGTTGAAGTATGCAAGTGCGATTTCTCTACTAGTGTTGAAACATCATAGAAGTAATGTCTCGAATGAAAAGAACCAGGACTGGTATCTGAATTGTATAACAAGAACATCAGTGCTAAAGTCTACAATCATCTGTGTAATTCTTACAGCTCCTCAAATAACATCTTGAAGAATGGCCTTAGAAGAATATCACAAGAAAGTACAACCAGCTGAAGCCAGTAGGACTAATTAAAAGACACCTATACAATGGTAATATATTTTCATCTTTGACTTGGGAACCTTTTAATGTTAAAAAGTTCCTTAAGTTAGAACTTACCACTTTTAACAGCTTATACCATGACTATGTACCATAGTCTTAAGTGTAATGTCAACAAGTTGCTCAAAAGTTCCTTACTTTTTAAACAGCATAATCATGGATTAAATATTCTTTAAATAAACACATTTGAAATTTAAACAAAATCAGAGAGCTTAAGGTAATTATGCACCAGTACTACCAAATGGATTATCACTTGGAATAAGCCAACAACAACAACAACAAAAAAAAAATGTATTTTTAAAGGAAATGTCCATTTTAGGATTTACAATTCCTACTTTCAAATGGTAATAGGTAATGTTAATGAAAGCAAAAGAATTTGTCATTGTTCTATCCTGAAAAGAGCAGATATTCTAAAAACTATCACCACATAAACTATAACAATCAGCTTACTTGTTTTTCAGATGCTGTATGCTACCTAGACATCGAAATTGTCCATTAACCATTATGGCTAATCTTGTACACAAAGCTTCACATTCTTCCATACTGAAAAAACAAAACAAGAAAAACCATAAGTTCCATATTAGAAGTGAAATATTTTTTATATTAACACTGAACACAAATAGGTAGCAAGATTTAATAAAAGAAACATACCTATGTGATGTTAATATAACTGAGCGCCCTTCTTTAACTATATCTATGATACAATTCCATAGAAATCTTCGAGCTTTGGGATCCATTCCAGTTGTAGGCTCATCCTGAAGAAATGAAGAAGGGAATTCACTTTAAAACAAAGTTTTGATTTAAAACTTGTTCCAAAGGTGATACAAAAAGTAGCAGAGTATTATGGCATAATGCAAAGAAAATTAACCTACAATATATGCATATAATAAAAATGAGATTATATTGTAAAATTGATTTTAAACTACCATAATGTGTGCAAGGTAAACCATCATGTCAGCCATTCTAACAGTGAATGAGTGATATACCTATAAGGGAGGGTCATGACCCTTCTACCCTTGAGAGCTAGATTACCATATGTTTTCCAATGAGTTACCAAAAATCAGGAAAAAACAAAAATTCCAAAATATCAACCCCCCCCCCCCCCAAGCCTATTAGAACACTCTGGGTATGCCACTGCAGTGAACTATCATTTTTGACATTGTTCAGAAATTCCACATTTTGAAACCCTGTCAGAAACTAATAAATTATTACAATTTCCTTGATGTTCATATGTTTAATTAACCATATATGCAACTATGGCTACTTTTCTTTTTTTTTTTACCCTGCTGAGGAGTGGTCAACCATACAGGGTCCTGGTGCTGACTGTATAAACTACCAGACTGGACTGAAATAAGGCTCTGAGCTTGATTATGGATCCTGAATTTGCTGCACTAGTGGGATTTTGTGGAGGGAAAACCTTCCACTGTGTTTTTTGTTTGTTTGTGGGTTGATGGCCCCAAGTGAATAGATTCACAGGATATGTTTTATCAGCTAGTGGATAATCCTAAGCAGAGATCATCACAGGCATCTGAACTCTTGCTTCTACAGGCATCATCAAATTCCACATTGGAGGAAGTCTTCCAGTGTAAAACACGGTGGGAGAATAGGTCTTTGCCCCATGCTGCAATGTTTGATATTGTTGCCATTCCCTCTCTCAATAAACATAGTTTCTTTAACTCCACTAACCATTTTCTCTCCATAGGTAGTTGGAATGTGAGGCCCACTAATCATTTTCTCTCCATAGGAAGTTGGAATGTGAGGACTCTGTACAGAGCTTGTTCTCTTGATGTCTTGATGGAAAATGGTTAGTAGCATCCCACTAACCATTTTTTCTCCATAGGTAGTTGGAATGTGAGGACTCTGTACAGAGCTTGTTCTCTTGATGTCTTCACACAAGAATTCCGCCATTATAATTCAGATATTCTTGGCTTGCAAGAGACCAGATGGACAAAGGTCAGATTCTTAAAAATAATCTTAAATTTCTCTTTTCAGGGAGGGACGACAATAAGCATCACCAAGGCGTGGGTCTGCTTCTCAGCAGACACGCTAGTGATGCTCTTCTAGGATATGAGTGCATTAATGAAAGGTTTCTTACAGCAAAATTTCAGACAAGAATTAAAGACTTGAATGTTATCTGCTGTCATGCCCCCACTGAGGATACCGATGAGGATGAGAATGAAAGGTTTTACGGACAACTTCAGGATATTTTGAATTCTGTCAAGAAAGGAGATATTACCTTTGTTCTAGGTGACTTCAATGCCAAACTTGGTACTGACTCTAACCTTTGGGGAGGGGTAACCTTATGGTATTGGTAGCTTCAATGGCAATGTCTCCTACAGGTAAGTAAACTTAATGATTTCAGAATAACTATCACTTTTAACAAACACCATGACATAAATAACTACACATGGGTTTCACCTGATGGACTGCATAAGAATATTATGATTATATATTAATTAACAGAAATTGAGCTAGTTCTATTAGGAATACCAGGTCATATAGGAGAGTTGAAATTGGATCTGACCATTACCTTGTTAAAAGTGTCTTGTAAGTTAAACTTAAGAAGTGTTGTGTTAAGGTTAAAAAATTTGTCTTTAGTTGTGAAGCTCTGAAAGACCCAGTTATAGCTAAAGCTTACCATGATAGGTTACTTAGTCATTATGACAGTCATGGTTTACTTACTACTGTAGTTGAGGAAATATGGGACTATTTTAAACAAGCTTTTCTTGAAACTAACAGTACTATTTTAGGAAAAAATGAGCAGAGGAGGCAGAATTATTTGAGTGATAAGGACTTGAACTCATTTCAGAAAGAAGAAACTGCAGGAACGTCCTTAATCGATACCCTACTAGTCCTAATAGAAAGCATTACAGAGAGCTTAAAAAACATGTAAAGGATCAGTTAGCTGCTGATAAGAATCTTTGGCTTGATGGCTTGGCTGACAAAGCCGAGGAAGCAGTTAGACAGCACAACAGCAGAGAGCGTACTATATAGTTAATGTTTTGTGTGGTAGAAAACAGACAAGTATACAGGGATTGAAGGATAAGCAAGCTAAGGTTATAGAAGGTAAAGATTCTGTCATGGCTAGGTAAGCTGAGCATTTCAGTGATGTTCTAAACAATGTGGTTAGTTCTACTCCCATTGTTTGTAATAATGATAGATGCATTACTGGCTTTAATGTTGGTCCTATAACATAGTCTGAAGTATTTTGGTTATTTCTAAACTTAAACTACATAAATCCCCAGGAGTAGATGAAATTACTATGGAAATGCTTAGAGATGGGAATGTTTTGGTTATCACATGGATGACTGAAAGTTTGAATATCTTTTATGATAAAGGCATGGTTCCTAAGGACTTTACCAGAGCTATTATTATTATCATCCCTATTTTTAAAAAAGGTGATCACAGTTTCTGTGATAACTATAGAGGTATCAGCCTACTTTTCGTTCCAGGTATTGTTCTTTGCATGTTTATGCTTAATAGAATTAAGAATCTGATTGACAGGCAATTGCATGATGAGCAATGTGGATTCAGAAGTGGTAGGGGATGTGTAGATCTGATATTTTCACTCAGGCAAATTCTTGAGAAATGTTTAGTTTCAGAAACTTTTGATTTCTAGCTTTGCTGATTTCAAAAAGGTTTTTGACTCTGTTGATCATCATAATTTGTGGTTGATTGTGAGATCGTATGACATACCAGACAAATTAGTTAACATAATGAAAGTTCGCTATAATAACACTGAGTCATGTGAGAGTTGGTAAGTCTTATAGCAATTGGTTTAGCATTGTTTCTGGTGTTCGACAAGGATGCATTTTGTCTCCTTTGCTCTTTAGTTTGGTTATTAATTATGTTAAGCGAAATTCATTGCAAGGGAAAGATTTTGGCCTTAAATGGTCTGGAGATACAAAAATTTCTGATTTAGATTATGCTGATGATTTAGCCCTTTTGGCAAATGATGGTGATGAGATGAACTCTTTCATTCGAGCAGTTGATGAGACTGGTAGTAGAGTAGGTTTGGTTATAAACAGAGAGAAAACTAAAGTGATGAAAATTGGTCAGGCAGGCTGTGTTAACCAATTTTCATCACTGATTCAGTTAATCTGAATGGTTGCAGTCTTGATCAGGTGTCACAGTTTAATTATCTTGGAAGCTATGTAACAGATAATGGTGATGTGCAGCATGAGATTAACAGACGAATAGGGATTGCTGCCGGGACTTTTAAGAATCTATGGAGAGTGTGGAGAAATAGGCATATACACCTAAAGACTAAAATTAGACTGTATAATAGTTTGGTTCTTTCTAGGGTTAGTTATGGTAGTGAAACTTGGACACTTTGTAAACAAGATAACAGGAAACTAGATGCTTTTGATTCTAGATGCTTACGCAGTATCTTGGTATTAGGTGGTTCAACTTTGTAACTAATGATGAGGTTAGGCAAAGGAGTCTGCAACCTCCTTTAAGCAGAATATTGTGCAGAGAGAGACTCCGTTGGTTTGGCCATGTTGCTCGTATGAATAATTATAGATTGGCGAATAGGGTTATGAACAGTGTGCCTAAAGGCCTCAGAAAGAAGGGGAGACCTAGGATGTGGTGGGCAGACAATGTCAAACAGGACCTTGTTAGAATTGGTGTGCAGTGGCCAGATGCAGTAGATGTAGCTCAGGACAGACATGCTTGGAGAACTAAATTGCACAGTCTGGTTGGACCTCTGTAGCCCATAGCTGCTTGATGATGATGATGATGAGGCATAATTGGAAGAAGAGCTGTGCACTATTTTGTTTTTATGATGTTGTACAAAACCAGCCAGGCATAGCACTTAAAAGTCCAACCCTGCCTTCTTATTCCCTTCCATTAGTACCTTTAAGGAAATTTTCTCCCATCTGAATGGAAACAGAAAGGGTGGGCTGCCAGATCAGTCTGACCTACTGATTTGGGTGTCTATGACCACTTTTTCTTCTTTTTTCCACCCCTGATCAGTAGTAGTCAATTTCACTGGGTTTCAATGCTGACCATCTAAACCAATTCTGGAATGGCATTCCAGTGTGTTTGCAGCTGAAACACAGCATTGGTTTCACATACAGAATTGTACTGAACTTTTCTTGACTGTTGAGCTGCTTACTGTGTTACTCATTTTTATTTCTGCAATAAATTCTTATATCTGCACAATACTTTGCTTGCTTTTCTCTATTTTTTGAAATTTACATTTAATTTTAAAGTGACTATAATAGGTAAACCAATCTTATTTGAAAAAAAAAATGCTTCATACTGTAGAGTCTTAATTATCCAATATAAACTGAACTATGGCTGGATTTAATAACTGAAATGCTAGTTAACACAGTAATAAAAAGAGAAATGCATCATCCAATAAATATTAAATCAACCTTAGGATTTGACTTTTTATAGGAATATATACTTATACAAAATTCCTTACATAGTATATATTTGTATGCTTTTTTGCTATATGTAAAATAGCATTATAATAAAAAATAATGTTCATAGAAATGTTTGTAGTGGTTAGAATACAAATATCTGAAAAGGTATAATAACCATTATGCTGTTAACTATATATACAGAGTGATCCATTGGGGATGATCACAAAGTAAATACTATTTATCTATGGATAAATAGCATTTACTTTATATATATAGGGTATAGTTAGGGCCACAAAATGGATCCATATTTGTGGCCCTAACTATCTGCATCTGACCCAACCTATTTTATGGCAGTTTATTAAAAAGACTATATACACTCAATACCAAGCAAAATACTCAGACCTCAATGCAAAGATCATATTAATGTATAGTAGCATCACAGATACTGCCAAACATCTGGGAGCATTAGACATGAACTCAAGACATGAATGAGGCTCTGTATATTAAAGGGAAATTGATCAAAATTACTTTTTTCTTGTTGATTACAAATCAACAAGAAAAATAAGTAATAATTTATTAGATTTTGAAGACTATCAGCACATGTACTGCAAATTGCAAGGTTGATTAGCTATGTGCCAATGGTACATTATCTGCTTTATGGTTCATATACCATCATCCTGTATTTTTTTTTTGTATCCATAAAAGATAGAAAAATCTGAATTTTTAGAGTAAAAACTACAGATGTGTAAAAGCTACAGATATGTTATTAATTCCTATTTTCAGCTACAGTATAATACTAACCAAAAAGACAACTGATGGGTTTCCAACTAAAGCAATTGCAGTAGACAACTTCCTTTTATTCCCTCCTGAGTATGTACCAGCACAATGATGACCATGGGCTAGAAGACCAAGTTTACGAATGCCCCAGTTGGCCACCTAAAATTAGCACATATTAAAAGATCAATTTTTTCATATGTATCTTTATTGTACAAATACAGAAACAAACAATAGAAATGACTATAAATAAAATAATTAAATTACCCCTAAAACAGATGATTGCCACATAGGTCTGACAGGAGCCTGTTAGTTTAATACACCATAGAGAAGTTCTGTGCGGAAGGCGAGACCTCAGCAGAAAGACAACACAAATATTCAATGCTTTACTCAGGGCTAAAATCCAACCCCCTTTAGATTAATAGCTAAGCACACTAACCAATCAGCCACCAGGATAGCTTAGAAAAATTAGATTCCTGAAAATGAGTAAAAATGTTCCATTCTTTGCTATAGAAGTACGAACAGAAAAAACTATTATATAAAAGAAAAGATAATTATAATCCAGCAAAATCTTTAATTCTTTTTATGCAAAAGCTTCAAAACTGGATTGACTCTGTCTGCTATATGACTAATGAAAAATACATATATATATATCACAGAGTAAAATTATTATGAATATATTATTCACAAAATTTAATAATTATTTAGAATATTTCTTGAAAGAATATCAAAAATAAAATGTTAAAATCTTCTATTTCTCAGTACTGAAAGAAAGTATTATAATATGGAAAATAGCTAGTTGGCACATGATGACTGAATTCGTAAATAGGAAATCACACTGCTAGTATAATATCTAATATCTACTTACTTTCAAAAATATTAATGACTAAAACACAGGCTTTATACTACTTCCCAAATAAAAGTAAATGTTTCCATTAGATTTTTTCAAAAAAATTCCACAATACAATATAAATTTTTAATATATTCAACTATATATGTGTTACTCAAAACTAATAAAAATTTACTTATCTATAACTATTCATTTTAATCATATTAAAATAATCACTAAAAAAGAATAATTTTTACTTAGGAAATTGGATAACAAAGTTGAACTACATGATCAAAATCTTTGAATTACTTTGCTCAATTGGCAGTTTCTGAGCTGAGGGAATAAAATTAAATATCGTTTAAAAATACCTTAATTCAACTGTATCTCTGAGCTGTTTTGTTTTTATCCTTTTTATAACACATATAATATATCATCATTTTACGGCATCATTATCTTCATTATCTTTTAGAATCTTCAATTCTGCATATTTTTATGAGGCCAATGGGTGTGGAGAAAACTATTTATATCACATGTGAAGCTTGTACATAATATGCATTATATTCAAAAAAATTTTACTCTAACCACATGCTGAATTAAAAAACACACCCTAATATCAGACATGAATTCATGTTAGTATTAAACAAAAGTATATGAGACATTATACACATGCAAAATCATGAACCTAACAAAGGATACATAGGTCCAAATAAATGCATTATTCCCAATACATGTCCATCTTGTGCAACAACTGCTGTACTTAATCACTTAAAGTTAATTCTAACTGTCAACCCACCTCAATCTTGGTCTATTTTTCCTTAAGCTTTTACAAAGTAATTGTTCATAACTCTATTCACTAACGTGGTTCTGTAGACATATACCTAGTATGCAAGATGCTGCAAAAACATTTATTGAAGGTAGACATTCATATTTCTTTGTGAATTTTAAAATTAAGTTTTGTTAGTAAATTACACTTAGTAACTTTGAAATATCTCCAATATTTTAAGATTTATCTGGCATTTTGATCTATGTATGGGAATAGAAAATAAAACTTGCACAGTACAGGAAAAAATATCGTTTGAAGGCAGAAAGAAAATAAGCAAACTCGATTGGGATAGCAAAAACTAAATTAACTTCTGATAATGAAACAAAAACTTGCTTAAGGTTTCAGAAAAGCAAACTCTTTTGGTGTGGCACATTATATTGTACCAAAACTTGATATAGGGCCAATAATAATAATCATCCAAGATGTACATTTTTTTATCACTTGAAAATAATGGGAATAGAACTAACATTTTACAGGACAACCTTGAAACGCTTAGCCTACCTTATTATGATAGAATCTCCACCATTGATAACTTTGTCCTTTTTATCCCTCTACCTATAGACAATATATATCTGATCCTACACTAAGATTTATTGTAAGCAACAAAATCTAGTGTCCTATGACCACTGTGAAAAAGACTCTGAACCTTAGCAACAAAATAGTCAAGCACTAAAATGGAGAGACTTTTGGCATATAAATTGTTTAGTTACACTGTGCCAGAATCTAATTACTTATGCATTCTTTTAAAGTAAATACATTTACCTATAATTTTTAAATTAATATGAAATATAGATAATTGGATACATTATCTTAAGACATTTAAATTTAAAATTGGAACAATATTTTCAGTACTTAGTGCACTAAATAATAGTGTGAATTCAATTTGTTTATGCTTATTTTTCTTAAGCACCACATGGGGCAATGAAATCAATAAAGGTACAATCCACATCTACACAGAAAACATTCATTAGCAAAACAAGTAACTTTAGATTTTTTGCTGTGTGGCTTCAATGACTGTGATGACAAAAATGGAAACTTGCTGTTTTATTATCTTATCAGTCATGCACAAAATTTATAAATCAAATATGCCTTTTAGTTTTCCATTAATCTCAATTATTCTGTTATTCCTAATGTCTGTTAGAAATGTCATGTCTGTTCTAATATCTAAGTACAGTACTTACTTTTCTAACATATTTTTCTGGTATCCCACGAAGACGAGCATAAAATTCCAAATGTTCATAACCAGTAAGGAGAGAGTCCAGGGCATCAAACTGAGGACAATAGCCAATATTCTGCCTTGCTGCATCAATATCTGTTTTAATGCTAAAAATAATAAAAATAAATTTAAGCATATTGAACACTTCTCTGCTATATATAACCAAGTCAGATTATTACAGTAGGGAAAGTAGCAAGTGTGAAAAACT
The DNA here is from genome assembly GCA_038380435.1 of Ryuthela nishihirai. NCBI lineage: Eukaryota > Metazoa > Arthropoda > Arachnida > Araneae > Heptathelidae > Ryuthela > Ryuthela nishihirai. The sequence goes on along the minus strand of JAWZYU010000019.1, from coordinate 61,382,334 downwards.
CCTAGGCTGTTCCCTGGACTGAAATTCAAGATCTCTGGTAATGTACCAGATAAGCTAACAAACTTCACACTTGTTTAAGTTAGATAGGCTCTATGATGGGAGGATGCTGAGCCCATATTTTGCATTAAACTGATACAGGAACATGTTGACAGTAGTCAATCAGGTCAATTTTATATGAGTTACCTATATACAAAATCCCAACATTTCTGATGTGAAAATTTCCTATGCTTTTTCTCTTCAGAAAATGACACAAAGGCAGAAGTGAATTTGTTATACAGAAATGCATATCCCAATTAATTGGTAGTAACAAAAACTTATATTTTAAACAACTTTCTCAGTACCTTGAAAAGACAATATATAGAGCAGTAATGTTTTGAGTAAATAGTTTTTTTTCTCATTTCCTGAAAATTTTTCAAAACCATATGGTTTTGTATCTAAGACTTTTATATGTCCTTGATATTAACGATGATATTAATTATAAATGAGTGACTTTAATCATTTTATAGTGGAGGTAAGAAACTAGCTCCAGGAGATAATTTTAAAAATAAAGCATTGGGAGTGTGAGTGCTGATGAAACATTTTCAAGGGTAAGCAGATGTGTGTGTTGGGGTACAAAATGTGTTTTTAACATTACTGTGAGTTCCCAAAGAGGAGCAAATGCCTCTCTGCAGTGGCATCTGCTCCTCTTTGTGAATCCTACATAATAGATCTTAATGTGTGCTGGTTGGTGAATGGTTTTAATTAAGTAGATTGAGTATCAAGAAAATGACAACTATCATTTTATTGTAACAAAATTTTTGAAACAGGAATAGAATTTCTATATTGAATTAGAATAGATGTACACTTGCACCTTTCTTGCACATCAATGAAAAAAACTAATTCCCTTTTTCATTTTAATTCATTTTTTCAAGTGATAGACTGGGGAGTAAAACATACATTTTGCTCCAGTAGTAAATGCAGAGGAGCAAATTGCTCCCTCATGTTGATATATGTTTTATAAATTCTGCTTACATTTCGATGAACATTTGAAACCACAATTATGTTAATTGTAATTGTAAGTTTGTCATTAGTGACAACCAACATTTTTGCATTTCTGTAATATACACTAAAATATTTAAATCTGAATAAAAATGAATAAGAAAAATCGCAGTTCAATGAAAATTGAATTAAAATTTTTACATACTGAATTAAAAAAAAGGCAAAGTACTTAAAAAATATATATTTGAAAAAATTTCCCTCTTTATTTTTTAATTCAATATGTATTCAGTGAAGCATTTAACTCAAAACTACATGTTTTGCCTTCCAAGATCTCGATGGGTCTAGCATTTCATAGCCTTCACCATACTGAAGGAAGTAGTGTCAATCATTCATCTTACTACTTGCAACAATTTCTGAGTTAGGAGCTGGTTTGGGTCAAGTTTGAAGCTCACCTTAGCCTAATAAATGACCAAGAATCCATATATAGCTATTATCACTGATTTCAGTGACACCATTAGGTGATTAGTAGAAACTGGAGATCCGGTGACACTATAAGGAGTAATGGAAGGTAAGATTTTTCTCTTTGTATATCATAAATATGAACAAAAGCTATTTATATTAATTTTGGAACAAAATTTGCATTTTTGAAGTTAAGTGAACTGAAAAGTTTAAGATTCTTTGCTTAGTAAATAATAATAATGCTCGTCTTGGCTGGCATTAAGTGCTTTTAACCAAATATTTTTAGGCCTAGCTTTGGTCATGTTACAAACTGTGCTATAATTTATATAAAAAGTGTTTATAATAAATTTAACTCAACTCTGTCTCACCAAAAATACTTATGGCATGCTTGTGATAAAGCTTGACTCAAAGGTTTTATACTTTTCAAATTGAAATTTTATCTAGCATTTTTCTTAATGTGCAACACTGCTGTTCTCAAAACCCAACCTTTCTGGGTGAGGCAATTTTTTATGAGTGTACTTTTTGTATATATGTATTTGTTAATATGCTGACTGGAACTGTTTGTATATATTGCTTACTCAACATCTTTTTGCAGACCACTGACATTGTCAGGTGCTCATGAGGATATGGATGTGTAATATCTGTTAAGGACATCATATTTTTTTAATTACAACATAATACTTTTAGTTTTAAAAAACAAACAAAAACATGCTATTGTTTTTGCTTTGTCAACTACCTATTTGTGTATCTGTAGACATTCAACTTTTTTGTTTTTAAGAGATGAATGGAAAATTTCTTCATCTCTAAAATTCTCTATCTTTTTGGGATAAATTAATACTAATGAAATATTAAGATCCAGATTTCCTGAAACTTCTAATTGTTAGATTGGGCAGTTTTATCTCAGAGCTCTTTTAATTGTTTAAAATTCCACTATTTAGAGCACCTTAAATTTGGAAAATGCAAACTTTAAACCAATATTGTAAACAACTTACTGATGCAAAAGTTTTGTAATTTTGTTAGTAGAATGTGATGATCAGGGGGTTACAGTGGCAGCAGTGATTTGCATTTTTACTTCCAGAGTGAAAGAATGAGACAACAAAAAAAAAGATGAAAATTTCTTTTTGGATTGATTAGGTATTAATTAAATATTGCAATTTCATTTGCTGAATTTTCCATCACTTCGAATTTCCAATGTTGGAGGATGTTAAAGTCATGAAATAATAAATTTCATTCTCTTTGAAAACACGCATTCCATATTCAACAAAGGTGATATTTCTTCCAGTTAGTTTAATTTCTAGTTAAGAGAAACAATACTACCCTAAATATTAAGGGAAAACAAAATCCGAAAAAAAGCAACTTTATGTTGCAGATCTGTTAGATAATTATTTTTTGACATTTCTTTGTTATGAGATCAGATGAGAACTGGTCCAGTGGTTAGGGTATTTGACTACTGATCAAAGGAACTGTGTTTTCAGCTCCAAATATAAGGTATGAATGCTTCTTTTCTGTGCTGTTTTTCTGCTGAGATTTTGTTTCTTTCATATATTCTCTATGGTGTATTATACTGACAGGCTCCTGTTAGACATCTGTTGCAAGTAGCTGCTTGTGGGGGAATTTATTTGTCAACTATTGTGTGAAAGCCACTTTTGCCACTGCTAGAACATTATTATTTGAAACAAAATTATGGTCTCACTGCCATCTCTCTCCTAGCACTAATGTGTGAAGGGAGACTGAGCCACACCTTCCCCACAGTTGTTTTCTTTGTATATATACTTTTAATGAGCACAGAGCATATTTTTCCTGCATATGGAAATGCCATGGCTTAATATCAAATCTGCTGTAGAGTAACTTTACCAAATCCATCTTGGCCCCTTTCTCACTGAGGAAAGGCAGGAACAGGTGGATAAAATCTTATTGCTTATACAGTTGGAATCTCAGGTTATGAGCTTGGGAAACTTCTACTGCATTGCTTATGATTTTTTAATACAATGTTGCCAGCCTGCTTTAAACTATTTAGCATAATTTAATTTTGCCACGATTGGTTTAGTTCTATTGGTTTTCCTAATTTTCTTGATTTTTTCCTTCTGTATATTTAGAATTGACTTTTCCTCCATTTCTTTCCATGTTCTTCATGAAATCACTCATTTAATTTCATTGTTCTCCATTTTTGTTGGTTTACAGCAATCTCAGCATTTTGTCCTCATTAGTTGTTTTCTGCAGATGGATGGGAGAAACAAAATTCACCAGACAAAATACTAAACTTGCTCTTGGGGAGCTGGCAAGTAGAAATCTTCTACTCTGACACATACTAAAATCTGCAGCATTTTGGAGATGCTAGATTACAAGAGCTTGGTACTTAGATATACCAAAATTTTACATTAGAATAAGAATAAAAAAATGTTGATACTTTATGAGGTCACGGTGTAGAAATTGTTCTTTGTGATCATAATGTCAAAGATATTTGCTCAGCTCTTTTGTTTACTACAGAATGAAAATATTATAAATTATGTATCATATATTCATAGAGAAAACACCTGTGGCTTGCGATATAGGCATTTCCTGTTGTTATAGGAGTGTTTCCAGTTAGCATCTTAAAGGTTGTAGTTTTCCCTGCACCATTGACTCCAAGAAGGCCAAAGCATTCTCCAGGTTGCACAGCTACACATAACTGGTTTACTGCAGGAAACTGACCTGGTTTGTAAACCTGAGAATAGCAATAAACAAAATTGTAAACATCACTGATGCTAAAATAATTTTAAAATGCTAATCATAGAGAACATAAATATACATATTAACATTAAAAATATCAAAATAGTATAAAATAAAATACAAAGCACAAAAACCGAAAATATATCTGGCTGTCAACCAGACCAAGATAATTAAAGCTTTACAAACAATTGCCATTTGAATGTAGTATTTATCAATATGCACAGTGATAATTTTGAGGGAGGCAAAAGTGAGGGAAAATTGGAACTGAGGAAATAATTTAAAATTAAGTAGGTAAAAGAACTTTTTTAACTGCACAAAAACAATAAATTGAATATCACTAGTTTGAAAGCTTGTTTAAACTTGTCATTACATGTTAAAAACAAAGGTTGTATCATCATTTCTCTTTTTGCTGTTAGCACATAAAGTTCGATCTGAAAAATCTGTGTGTTGTTACTATGGAGCCTACTAAAGACAGAGAAAGATCTTACATTTTAACAAGGATGCAGTTTGAGGACAACGCGAAAAAATTCATGCCAATTTATCACAAGTATGTGGGAATCATGTCTGTTCATATGGCATTGTTATGGGATGGATGTGCACATTTGGAGAAGGATGGCAGAGCTTTGAAAACATTCCTCATGCAGGAAGACCAAAGGAGGCTATAAATGAGAGAACCATTGCTGCTGTTTGTGAAATAATTAAGGAAAACCCACACATCACCATTCAGGTAATAAGTTTAAATATCAGTGTGGAAACAATTGTTCATCTAAAACGTTTTGAAAGATCTGTGCCAAATGGGTACCCCACAAACTGACATAATAGCAAAAATGGGTTAGAGTCAACTAGTGCAGAGATGCTGGCAATATTTGAACTTAGTGGCCCCAAATGGTTGTTGGTTGTTTTCGGTTGTTTTACCTCTGAGCGGCACTTTTTTGCACACCATGGGCTAAATGGCCAGGTCACATGGACCCCGAAGGCTCAGAAAAGGTTGGGGGAGGGGACCCACTGGAACAGCTGTTGGGAGACAGATGGTAGCCTCCCGTCAAGGCCATCCAGTGTGTTCTTTAACGTGCACAGGGTATGGCTCTCCCGCACACGGGGCCACTGTTTAACGTCCCATCCGACGGACGGCGGCCTTTCCAAGCCCATCGGTGTCCCCTACTGACCGTGGGCAGGGTGGGAAATTTTGCGGAGATAAATCTCAACGCTGACCCAGCTGGGACTCGAACCTGGGAACTACAGATTACGAGCCTGGTGCGCTACCGACTGAGCCACCCCCGCCCCAACCCCCAAATGGTTAACAGACATTATCACAGGTGATAAGACATTTATTACTATACAACTCAAAGGAAGATCAGCAACTATGTTTAGGTTGCACATGGTGAACTGCATCCCCAAAATATCCAACAAAACTTTCGCTCAAGGAAGAGGATGTTTGCAATTTTTTTTTCAATTTTCAAGAAGTGGTAGCTGTGGACACCTTGCCTGAAAAAATGGCTATAAATGGCCGATACTATACCAGCATTGTTTTGCCCAAAATGGTTAAAGAGATGAAGGGCAGCATCCAACAACAGGAGTGTCAAGAGTTCTACCCATCCTGCATATTCACCCGATCTTGCACCATTCGATTTTTGATTATCATCACCTTGCAAAATGCATTCATTCAGAGTTGTGGAGTGTTCCCCAACAGGAGAACCACCAAGCATTCCAAAATCAGTGTAGATGTTTCCAACTTTGCATAGATACTGGAGGGAAGTACTTTGAAGGACAATAAAAGTTTTGTTGAGGTAAGTAAGGATTTTAATTTTAATTTTAAGGATTGTTATTACTGGATCAAAGCAGAAAAGTGTACTGAACTGAAAGTAGAATATATTGACAAATACAGGTAAAAACTTGGGTGAATATCATTATTTTCATGTTTGAGTGTGTAACGTATTGAGTGCCTTGTATGTATGCTATAATAATAGCACAAATATGAAAGAATTTGATACTGTTTGAAACGTTTAGGATATTACATAATTACTTACAAAAATTCCAATTTGGAAATTAAATAAAAAAATTAACAAATGCATTTATAACAGTGAAATCTTCAACAATTCATACACAAAGTAAAAAAAAAAACACATTTGTGAAGCTTAATATGAGAACCATACAGTATTTTTCTAATCACATTTGTTACAAGTGAATTGTACAGCTTAATAGAAGGTATACAAATAAAGGTGTTTTGGAGATAGTCTGCATAATGGTTAAATTAAACTTAATGTACTACCCTTCAGAAATTTATATGCCTTTAAATTAATAATACATCTTTTTGTAAATGATAACTTCTATAATCTCAGAGCAGATAATTATTGTCTGCGATCAAATGGAAAGAAGTATGAAATTCCCCTTGCTAAAAAGTAACTAATGCACAAATATATAACTAATTTAGCTCATAAGATATTTAATCATTTACCCGTTGATTGCTTTTGTATAAAAAGAAATTAAAAAACGTATTTCTTGGCTATAAGTGATATTGAACATATGTTTACAGTTCTTAGATAACAAAAAATATTGTTTTTGTTTTTTTTACCTACTCTGCTACATTATGCATACTGCCTATTTGTAATGTTTCATGTTAATTAGATTGTTGCTGTTATACTGATCTTTGTAGTCACTAACTAATTACTTCATCTGTTGATTAATCATCTTTATGGTTCACGTGCTTGGCTACTGATCTAGGGGACCTGGGTTTGAGCCTCGAGTAAGACATGGACGTCAGTGTTGTTTTTCTGCTGAGGTCCTGCCAATCTCTCAGACCTTCTATTATGGCATATTAATTGACAGGCTCCTGTCAGACCTCTGTGCCAAGCAGCTGCTTGAGGAGGTATTTATTTATTTATTTTTAATTGTCTTTTATCATTTTTTTCATTCTCAAAACTGTTTTTTAACTTATTTATTGTACTTTCAGATGTAATATGTACTACAACAACCTAGTCAAGCTTTAGCTTTTGAGTTGTTTATATGTTGATAGATTTTAATGTAGAATTTCTATGATAATAAACTTGAACTTGAACTGAAGAAAGATTGTGCAGCACCTGAGGCTTAATAATAATGATTAAGAATTTTTGGTATCAAACATTTCCAGAATCATGATGGACCGACTATGGTGGGCGAATTCTTTGGCCTTCTTGTTCACCATATATCACTCCATTTTGTGTGGATATGTCAAAATTTCATATACCAAATACATGAAGTGTGACTAAATACAGGAATGTTGCACTAAACATAAATAGAGACTAGATATTACACTGTTTTCCATAAATTAAGGAAAATCCCTATGTTAAGTCAATGGGAAGCTAATGTCAAAGCTCTATAACTTCTAAAATAAGTGTTTTTGTTTTGAAAAATGTGATTGCAGATAAAGATCTCAATCAAATAAATCAATATCTCGATTTTCAACAATATTTGTTTAGTATTTAATGAGTTATAGAAGTTTGAATATTTAACAATAGCAATGCCAATCTTAAGAACCTTAAACAAAACTGAAAAACAGTGAAAGAATTCTTTACACAAAGTTCTAAAATACAAACTTATTTTATTAAACACTTTGATACAATACTTATTACTAAGTTTTAATTAACTTTTGAAGTCGATTTTTGTGGCTGGCATTGTTATCGCTAAATATTCAAACTTCCATAACTCATTAAATACAGAACGAATATTGTTGAAAATTGAGATATTGATTTATTTGATTGCAATCATTGTCTGCAATCACATTTTTCAAAACAAAAAACTTATTTTAGAAGTTAGAGCTTTCATGCTAGTTTTCCATTGACTTAACATGGGGATTTTCCTCAATTTATGGAAACCAGGTGCATTTTGATGTACAGAGAGCAATGAATCATTCTCATAGTGAACCTTTTGATGTACAGATAAAAACTTTTTAAGTTGGTCTACAAATTGCCACAGATTTCATTGTTATAAGTGTAATTGATAATTTTTTAATTTCCAAATCAGAAAGTTTTCTTCGACACTATATTGTAAGCAGAAATGTTTATGTGCTAAAAATTAATACCTTAGTTAGATTCTCCATTCTGAGGACAGCACTATTACAATGGCCACTAAGTACTTTAGATCTCTCCATCGCAACATCATCATCTTCAACTTCAGATACAGGTGGCAGGATTTGAAAATTTCTACAGTTAAAAAATAGAAAATTTTCATTATTCATGAACTTGTTTTATTTACACAGAATAATTAAAATTAAAGTGAATCATTTTGACTGCCAATAAGGTGGAAAACCATTAACTGCACAAACCAAATTTGGAAGAAAAACGTTAAGGCCATGCAAAATGGCATAAAATTAAAAATTAATTTCAAATAATGACATCATGGAACAGGCCTATTTATAAAAGTCACTACACCATCTTCCAAACTTTTAAGGATTTAGAATTTATCTGGAGACTATATCTGAAGATTACACTCAGGATTTATTTTAGTTTGGTTATTTATAAAGTTTATGGTGGTGTAATTTGTACTTTTTGTACACAAGCTAATGGTAGGCTTGATGCTTTAGATTCTAGATAATTAAGCAGCATCTTAGGTATTATGTGATTTATTTGAATAATGATGATGTTGGATGGTGGAATCAAAAACTATCTTTAAGTATCTTGTATAGGAAGAGATTACACTAGTTTGACCATGCTGTAAACATGTATGATAATACATTAACCCTTCCAGTGTCCAACTTGTCTGTATACGCACAGAGAACCTGAATTGAGGGGCCAATGATGTATGTATACGCATTTAGTACAAAAAAAAATCGATTTTTTAAAAATAAAAATTGCTGTTGTAATTTTTTTTCAGGCTTCAAAAATAATATTTTGTTTTTTAATTTCATGCATATTTTACTAAACTACAATATAAATAATTTTATAAAGCCATCTGATTGCCATTTTTAAAAAGCCCTAAATGGTATTGAAGATTTGCTTGTTAATGTTCCTATTTGCTGAAGCAACCTTCTGATTTATGCTCACAAGGTTGATTTGAGCTATTATAAACAAATTTTTCATTAAATTTTCGAAAATCCCTAAAAATTAACAAAAAAAAACTGCTATTTTTAAAACCATAGATTTTGGAAGTAATTACAAAATATGTACCGCCATTTTTTTTCCCGTTTTACACTCTTTTCTGTCATAAAACGTATTTTAGTATTCCCAAGTTATTTTTATCATTTTTTCCCGCATTATATGCATCTTTCTTGCCTTTAAATCGAAACTGGAAGTAAACACATCCTTCTGAGAAATTCTGGTTGCATCTGTATTTAATTAGTTATGCTTCACTGAGGCAAAAAAGAGCAGACGGATGATATATGATATCTCCATTTTTCCGTGTGCTGTGTTTTTTTTTTTCAGTTTTGGTCCAGCATATTGGATACCCTTGTAAAGTTAGTATTTTTTTATATTTAAACCTTAGTTAGTTTTCATTTCAATAGATTTATTTTCGTAAATTAGCAATCTTTTGGCCGATCGATAAGTATTGATTTTTTTCATAGTTATATCGTATGGCCAGCCTACAATTTGTGGATGTGGTTATTTTAACATTGCATTAGACTATATGTTAATTTTTATTTTATTATTTATTACTTTTCCAATAAAACTTTGATAAGAATATCATTTTCTAAAAATAAATGAGGTCTTGGATATGAAAGCAAATTAATTTCTGTATATTTACTTCCATTAGTTAGCGATCTTCAATCGGCTGATTCAAATTTCTTTCCAGGTTGTGCTAGATCGAAGGCCGGCTTAAAAGTTGTTAAGGATATTTTATTTAACATCCCCTTAGATTATATGTAAATTTTCCTTTATTATTTCTTGTTTTTTTAATAAAAAACTTTGAGCTTGTTTCAGGATATTTTGAATTCTGTCAAGAAAGGAGTTATTACCTTTGTTCTAGGTGACTTCAATGCCAAACTTGGTACTGACTCTAACCTTTGGGGAGGGGTAACCTTATGGTATTGGTAGCTTCAATGGCAATGTCTCCTACAGGTAAGTAAACTTAATGGTTTTGAATAACTATCACTTTTAACAAACACCACGACATACATAACTACACATGGGTTCACCTGATGGACTGCATAAGAATATTATGATTATATATTAATTAACAGCAAATGGGCTAGTTCTGTTAGGAATACCAGGTCATATAAATAAAATAAAATAATAAATAAATACCACCTCAAGCAGCTGCTTGCCACAGAGGTCTGACAGGAGCCTGTCAGTTTATATGCCACAGTAGAAGATCTGAGAGGATGGTAGGACCTCAGCAGAAAACAACACGAACATCCATGCCTTACCCGGGGCCTATATAGGCGAGTAGAAATTGGATCTGACCATTACCTTGTTAAAAGTGTCTTGTAAGTTAAACTTAAGAAGTGTTGTGTTAAGGTTAAAAAAATTGTCTTTAGTTCTGAAGCTCTGAAAGACCCAGTTATAGCCAAAGCTTACCATGATAGGTTACTTAGTCATTATGACAGTCATGGTTTGCATACTACTGTAGTTGAGGAAGAATGGGACCATTTTATGAAGGCTTTTTTGGAAACTAATAGTACTCTTTTAGGATAAAAGGAGCAGAGGAGGCAGAATTATTTGAGTGATAAGACACTTGAGATTTCAGAAAGAAAGAACTGCAGGAACGTCCTTAATCAATGCCCTACTAGCCCTAAAGAAAGCATTACAGAGAGCTTAATAAACATGTAAAGGATCAGTTAGCTGCTGATAAGAATCTTTGGCTTGATGGCTTGGCCAACAAAGCAGAGGAAGCAGTTACACAGCACAACAGCAGAGAGCTGTACCAGATAGTTAACGTTTTGTGTGGTAGAAAACGGACAGGTATATAGAGATTGAAGGATAAACAAGGTAAGGTTATAGAAGGCGAGGATTCTGTCATGGCTAGGTGGGCTGAGCATTTCAGTGATGTTCTAAACAATGTAGTTAGTTCTACTCCCATTGTTTGCAATGATGATAGATGCATTGGTGGCTTTAATGTTGGCCCTATAACACAATCTGAAGTTATTTTGTCTGTTTCTAAACTTAAACTACATAAATCCCCAGGGATAGATGAAATTACAGCCGAAATGCTTAGAGCTGGGAATGTTTCCATTACCACTTGGATGACTGAAATTCTGAATATCTTTTATGATAAAGGCATGGTTCCTAAGGACTTTACCAGAGCTATTGTTATCCCTATTTTCAAAAAAGGTGATCGCAGTTCTTGTGATAACTATAGGGGTATCAGCCTACTCTCTGTTCCAGGTAAAGTTCTTTCCATGATTGTGCTTAATAGAATTAAGAATCTGGTTGACAGTCAATTGCGTGATGAGCAATGTGGATTCAGAAGTGGTAGGGGATGTGTGGATCAGATATTTTCACTTAGGCAGATTCTTGAGAAATGTTTAGAGTTTCAGAAACCTTTCGTTTCTAGCTTTGTCGATTTCAAAAAGGCTTTTGACTCTTGATTGTCTTACTTTAAATCACCAGGTGTCCCTTAAATCTACTTTGTGTTTGATTGTGAGATTGTATGTCATACTAGACAAGTTAGTTAATATGATGAAAGCTCTCTATAACAACACTGAATCATGTGAGAGTTGATAAGGCTTGTAGCAATTGGTTTAGCATTGCTTGTGGTGTTTGACAATGGTGCATTTTGTCTCTTTTTCTCTTTAGTTTTGTTATTGATTGCGTTATGTGAAATTCACTGCAAGGGAAAGATTTTGGCCTTAAATGGTGGAGAGATATGAAAATTTCCGATTTAGATTATGCTGATGATTTAGCCCTTTTGGAAAAATGATGTCGATGAGATGAATTCTTTCATTCCAGCTGTTGCTGAGACTGATAGTAGAGTAAATTTGGTTATAAACAGAGAGAAAACTAAAGTGACGAAAACTGGTCAGTTATTCAAAATAGTTGCAGTCTTTAACAGATGTCACAGTTTAATTATCTTGGGAGTGATGTAACAGATAATGGTGATGTGCGGAATGAGATTAACAGAAGGACAGGGATTGCTGCCGGAACTTTTAAGAATCTATGGAGAGTGTGGAGAAATAGGCGTATACACCTAAAGACTAAAATTAGACTGTATAATAGTTTGGTTCTTTCTAGGGTTAGTTATGGTAGTGAAACTTCAATACTTTGTAAACAAGATAACAGGAAACTAAATGCTTTTGATTCTAGATGCTTATGGAGCATCTTGGGCATTAGGTAATGATGAGGTTAGGCAAAGGAGTTGGCAACCTTCTTTAAGCAGCATATTGTGCAGAGAGAGACCCCGTTGGTTTGCCCATGTTGCCTGTATGGGTAATTATAGATTAACAAATAGGGTTTGAACAGTGTGCCTAAAGGCCTCAGAAAGAGGGGGAGACCAAGGATGTGGTGGACAGACAATGTCAAACAGGACCTTATTAGAATTGGTGTACAGTGGCCAGATGCAGCAGGTGTAGCTCAGGACAGACATACTTGGAGAACTAAATTGCACAGTCTGGTTGGACCTCTGTAGCCCATAGCTGCTTGATGATGATGATGAGGCATAATTGGAAGAGCTGTGCATATTTTGTTTTTATGATGTTGTACAAAACCAGCCAGGCATAGCACTTAAAATAAAAGTCCAACCCTGCCTTCTTATTCCCTTCCATTAGTACCTTTAAGGAAATTTTCTCCCATCTGAATGGAAACAGAAAGGGTGGGCTGCCAGATCAGTCTGACCTACTGATTTGGGTGTCTATGACCACTTTTTCTTCTTTTTTCCACCCCTGATCAGTAGTAGTCAATTTCACTGGGTTTCAATGCTGACCACCTAAACCAATTCTGGAATGGCATTCCAGTGTGTTTGCAGCTGAAACACAGCATTGGTTTCACGGTTTTCATTGGTTTACAGTGGCCAGATGCAGCAGGTGTAGCTCAGGACAGATATGCTTGGAGAACTAAATTGCACAATCTGGTTGGACCTCTGTAACCCATGGCTGCTTGAGAATGATGATGGTGATAAATTTATTTGTCTCCAACAGGGAGGTACCAAGTTTTTCGCTCAGTGGGGGGAGGGGGGGGACGATTTTGTCAACTTCTCTTAATTTCACAAAACCAATCCTAATTTTCACAACTCGCCTATATTTTACCAAGTAGATTCGAATTTTGACAACTGCCCTAGATTTTCACTACTCACCATAATTTTACAGAAAAAAAAAAATACCAGAATTTTGCCAGCTCCTTAATATTTTGCCAATTTGTCTCAATTTGCCAACTCTTCTAAATTTCACAAAACCAAAATTTTCACAAAGCAAAAAAATAAAAAATTTTTTTTCACAACTCATCTGTATTTTACTAAGTAAATAGATTTGGTAAAATAAATCCACTAGATTTTGCCAAGTTGCCTCGATTTTGACAACTACCCTAGATTTTGCCTAGTTGTCTAGATTTGCTAACTCCCCTTAATTTTCCAAAGGAAAAAAAAAAATCCCAATTTTCACATCTCACTGGATTTTACAAAGTTGCTTCAAATTTTGCCAACTCTGATTTACTTTGAGGGGAGCCTCCCCTCATCCTCCCAAAGTTATGCACCTGAATGAAGCAACAAGTTTAAAGATTGCCTTGTCAGAAAAAATTGTGAACATGTAGCCATAATTCTAAAAAAATTATTAATGATAATAAATTTTTAACAAACAATTTTTTTTCTGCTTTAATCAAACAGCAGAAACCAAAGTTTAATAAAAATATAAAGTCATACTAAATGAGCAAATAATAAGGCATCCAATAATATTGCATGGAGTTGTTTTTTACAGGCAGGCTAGTAGTGCAAGGAGAGGCATGCAAACATGTCCTCACTTATCCACAACTATGTCTCAACTTTACTCCATTGAACATGGTACATTCACATAATGAAAGAACTCTTAATGGTTTGTTTCACTTTTGAAAAATTATGCAATAAATGATGAAAATTATTCTAAAATATTAAAATAGGTTCAAATGAGAAAAATGGAGTAAAATGAAAAAATATATAGTAGTACTTACTGGCAACTGCTTCCAAAATTTTTTGATTAAAAAAATTTTTTTTTGGAAGCACTCCAAAACTTTTGAAAAAATGTGTTGGCAACACTTCAGATCAATTCATACTAGAAATCCAAGGCTTGAAAACAACACAGCATAAAATAAACGAAAATTTTCACCAAATTGAAAAGGCAAACATTAATTATGAAGCTTAAACTATATATTTTATAAGATATATACAGTCGTATCAGAATAATATGACCACCTACCTAATAATGAGAATAACGACCAATGGCATGGATAACAGTGGCGAGACGACATGGCATGGACGCAATGAGGCCCTGGAAGATTGCGAGGCACATGGGCCCATTTGAACTCCAGCAGAGCACGGAGGTTGTGGAGATGATGTGGTTGTGGGTCTGCACACCAAACCTGTCAATCCAAATTGTCCCACAAGTGGTTTATGGGATTGACGAGGGCTATTTCACCGGCCAAAGGAGAACGGAGACATCGCTGTCGTGTTCCTGGAACCAGTCACGCACCACCTTAGCGACAAGGCAGGGTGCATTGTCCTGTTGGTAGACACCATCACCACCAGGGTAAATGTCCAACATGAAGGGATGCATGTAGTCAGTGAGGATGGACAGGTAGCCATTGGCATTCAGGAACCCATCCAGTGGTACCAGTAGTCCCAGGTAATACCAGGAAAACATCTCCCAGACATGCACACTGTCACCGCCGGCCTGCACTTGACTGATAAGCGTGTCCAAGTGTTGGTTTTCATGTGTCTGATGCCATATCTGCCATCGCCTTTCACTTCTGTGGAGTAAAAACCTCGATTTGTCAGAGAAGGCAACCTTTTTCCACTCTTCCACTGTCCAATGACGATAGCCCAGTGTGAACTGCAGGCGTTGTTGATGGACCTCGTTTAACATGGGCATCTTTATGCAGCATCGACTCCGGAGACCCATGCATAACAGGGTCTGCTCTACTGTTATCAGGGACACATACCTGCATGCCCAGCATTCATTTGAGTGGTCAATTGCTGCACTGTGGCACATTGATTGCCCTTTACCAGTCAACATTCTCCTCTGGGGTTGGTGGCCTTTGGGGCTCCACAGTTATGACATCTGGAGGTACTCGGTGTGCCAGCAGTCTGGAGGTACTCGGTGTGCCAGCAGTCCATTCTTCGTACACCCTTACTATAGCACCTTGTGAACAGCCCACTGCAGCCAAGTCTGCTGTTTCCGAGATGTTTCCACCCTTGGCGAGTAAGCCAATGATCATTCCTTTTTGAAGGTCCATCAAATCAATACCTCTGCCCATTGTGCTCATGTTACACACTATGGTTCATCTGTCCTGGCCAGCTGCTTATATCTCCATGTGGTCAACCTTGTCATGTGCACTCTGTGACACATCTGGGTGGGTATACTGTGATTCTGTGGGTGATCATATGACTCTGTATATATATATATAAATTTCAAACAGAATTTCTGATTTGTTTTAAATTAGTTTCTTTACTGTGCTAGTGATGCTCACCAGCACTGAAATGCTGTGAGGTTACCATTTTGAAATAATGTACATATGATAGTTAAAGATGTAATGTGTTAATTTTCACAAATCCAAAGAGATTCACTAAAATCAGATTGAATGGCTTATGAAGTATATGTGAAAAGATACAAAAAAACCCTTTCAATATTAGTAACCTACCGTTTCCTTATAAAAAATTTATACTCAATTAATAGAGTTATAGCAAAGTAAATGGTTCCTTGGACAGCAAGGTACACAAGATTACGGCCCAGAAAATCCCATGACAAAGGATTACGAAACATGCTGATACCTGAAAAAACAAAACAAACGAAACAAATATAGCTGCTTGTAGATTTCTCTTTTAACATATATAACAGAGTGGAAATTTGAGTTCAAAACATAAACACTTATTATAGTAATTAATAACTGTATAAAAGGTATAGTGATAAAACAAATTTATTTATAAAGAATACTAATAATGAAGTACATGTAAGAGCAATCCAACACCCACATTTTTTCACTGGGAAATCTGGTTTTGTATTTTTTTTTATCAATCAAATTTATTGAAAATGTTATCAATACAAGACAATATATTAAAAAAACACTTGCTAAGCCATTGCTTATCAACTAGGCATTTAATATTATCTTGAGTATTAACACATATTTCCTAATTTATATAACATGAAAAAAAAAAAAAAATTTAATCATTAATTTTAGACTTTTTTTGCATAAGAATTTTTTTAAATTTTTACAATTACTATAGATCAGTAGATTCCAATGGGTATAGATCAGTGATTCCAATGGTCAGTAGATTCCAAAACGTCCATAGGTGTGCTACCTCCCTATGGATATTTTAGAAATTTGTGGGAGGCATTTTCCTAAATTCCCAAACACAAAAAATGTTTTTCAATTCGTTTTACAAGGGAAAAAACTTTTAAGCTAAAAAAAAAAAGGGAACCACTGATTTAGATAATTTATTAACATAAATATATAAGTGTGATCTATTTTTTTAAAAGATTGCCTTTAAAAATATTCTTATTTTTATAAAAATATATTCTTATTAAAAATATCAACCAGCATATTTACCTGACTTTGCCTGGGTCCCAACTCATTTGGATTGAACTCTGTCATATATATATATAGAAGATGACACCCCTTACATTGAAAGCTGCCATCCCACCATAAAGGAGGGGGGGTGGAGGTTGGCAGAAAGAAGGGGACATAATTTGTGGTAATCCACAATGCTCTCTACTTCAGAAGCTTTCATTTTAGATATAACAT
Organism: Ryuthela nishihirai; assembly: GCA_038380435.1. NCBI lineage: Eukaryota > Metazoa > Arthropoda > Arachnida > Araneae > Heptathelidae > Ryuthela > Ryuthela nishihirai. The sequence goes on along the minus strand of JAWZYU010000019.1, from coordinate 61,365,358 downwards.
ACTATGCTTGTCAATGATTTATGAATTTCTCTTTTTCTGGGGTGTGGCAAATCCTTATTTTGCTTTTAAGTATGATAAGAGGAACCTGTACCAAATTTGATGATCCTAGTTCTCATTATTTAGGACATTTGCCTTTTCTCTTGTAGGGAGGAGGAGGAGGTTGGCAGCCCTAGCCCTTATGCTGTTTTAAATTATGGTAGGAGGAAGCTCTACTGGCACAAGATGGCTGTGATCTACATGCATCCATGCAACCCTGGTATCTCATGCAGGCACTATACTTTTATAATTACATGTATTAGTTTAATAAAACTCTGTAATACAGTATATGATATATAAGTAAAACATAGCAGAAATAAAGCAGTATGATCTAACATTAATGGTAATAATAGTGTATCAGGATCTGTGGTAACAAAAGTTTTCAAATTGGCATATTTCAGATATTTCCATAACATAGAATGAATGTTTCTATATCTCTATACAATGAGATTCCTTACAAGAGATAATAACATAATATGAAGTTTGTAGGAAAAAGCTGTGGAAGATAAGTTGTTACATATTTGATGTTCTTTTTTTTATAGTTTAATGGTTAATTTTTGATGCACAGATAGCGGCTAATCAAAAAAGGCAGTAGCTTTGATGTTATAAGGCCTGATTGCTCAGAACTGGTCTAAGTTGCTGGTCTAAATGCAATGCAAGGCAGGTTGTTACATGTTGTATGTTCTTTATAGTTCAATGTTAAATTATAGTTGCACAGATAGCACTAACCAAAAAGGTCAGTAGCTATGATATTATAAAGTCTGAGTGCACAGAACTGTTCTAGGTGGTGATCTATTTTAAATGAGCAAATCATCTTATGTTACTAAGATCTGCTTAATTAACCTATTTCTTACATTCCCTTACCCATTTCCTGACTTGCACTACTAATTTCTACAAGACTAGACCAGTGGCTAGTGATTGGAGCTTAAGCAGACATCAGGTAATATATTAGATTATACTTTATATTTTCTTTTTTAGTGAAATTATTGCTTATTGTAATATTTTAAAGTAGTTGGTTGGTTGATTGTTTTACCTATGAGCGACACTTTTTTGTCCACAATGGGCTAAATGGCCAGTTCACAAGGACCCCAAAGGCTCAGAGAAGGTTGGGGAGGGGACCCACTGGGTTGGGTTTACTTCTGAGTGGCACTTTTTTGCACACCATGGGCTAAATGGCCAGGTCACATGGACCCCAAAGGCTCAGAGAAGGTTGGGGGAGGGGACCCACTGGAACAGCTGTTGGGAGACAGATGGTAGTCTCCTGTCAAGACCATCCAGCATGTTCTTTAATGTGCACAGAGTATGGCTCTCCCACACATGGGGACATGGCTTAACATCCCATCCGATGGACGGCAGCCTTTCCACGCCCATTGGTGTCCCCTACTGACCGTGGGCAGGGCAGGGAATTTTGCGGACATAAATCTCAACACTGACTCAGCTGGGACTCAAACCTGGCATTTTAAAGTAGCATTTAGTTACAAAAGATATAATGCATTACCATTTTGTTGCTGGATGCATCTACTCTGCTAGGGTCCAACACATCTTGTGATCCAATAGTTTATTTAAGGTTCAAGGTGTTGTAAGATCATGGTGAAATTAGCCTCCAATAAGGGACTCCCTACACCAGTCACAACAGAAGGGCAAGATAGAGGAGGCAGAAGTAACTGTCTCTCAGCTATCTCTTGAAGCTAATAAGGGTACTAATCTCGAGAAAGAAATAAAGAAAACATTAGACCTTGCAGAAGAGACCAATGTTCTGAAAGAAATCAGTGACCAGTCGGAAGCACGTTCGCTGCAGCTTCACATTGTGGTGATCACCAAGTAGGGAGGTGATGGTGTAGTCAGTGATTCTGATAGCATGAAGCTCCAGGAACAAAGTTTCTCTTTCAGCATTGTAGTGGGAGTAGTTGAGCAGAACATGGGATACAGTCTCAGGTGTGCTGCAAGTGGCACAGTTAGGACTGTAAGCTCTGCTGAGAGTGTGAAGCATAGAGTTGCTGTAGATGACACCAACTCAGAGATGATGAAGGAGGGTCTCCTCAGATATTTGGAGGTTACCGAGGTTAGGAGCAGTGAGAGAAGAGTCAACCAGGTACCTGAATGAGGAACAGCTGGTGTCCCTCTGTCACTGGGCAAGACAATACTGACTCATCAGTTGTGAGACAGAACTCTTGCAGTCGCTGAGAGAGGTAATTAGTTACACACCTCTGACTCTCCAGTGCCTCCTTTGCGGTGCGATCAGTGAGCTCATTGCCAGGTATCCCTACACGGTAGGGGATCCACTGGAAATGAGCCATGATTCTGGCAGAAGAGACCTTGGAACAAGTCTTCATGATCTTCTGGATGAGGAAGGGGCTGCAGCTCTTGCTGTCTCACTTCTGTGGAGATTCCAAGGTTGACTTTGAGTCACAGAAGATGACAAAGTTGCCACTCTCGAGGCTGAGGATGAAGAGTACAGCTTTAAGGATAGCATGAACCTGTTGTTGTGTTGTTTTACCTCTGAGCGGCACTTTTTTGCACACCATGGGCTAAATGGCCAGGTCACATGGACCCCGAAGGCTCAGAGAAGGTTGGGGGAGGGGACCCACTGGAACAGCTGTTGGGAGACAGATGGTAGCCTTCCGTCAAGGCCATCCAGCGTGTTCTTTAACGTGCGCAGGGTATGGCTCTCTCGCACACGGGGCCACGGCTTAACGTCCCATCCGACGGACGGCGGCCTTTCCAAGCCCATTGGTGTCCCCTACTGACTGTGGGCAGGGGGGGGAATTTTGCGGAGATAAATCTCAACGCTGACCCAGCTGGGACTCGAACCTGGGAACTACAGATTACGAGCCTGGCGCGCTACCGACTGAGCCACCCCCGCCCCTAGCATGAACCTCTGCACAAGTGGAGGAAACGAGATGCAGAAGATGGAAACCTCTGGCGATGCCTGTATCGGGGATGGCAAAGGCAGAGCCAGCACATAGCCTCTCCTGGTCCACAGATCCGTTGGTGTAGACCTCAGTACATCTCTCATATCATGCAGCGACATAGGAGGTGGAGAGAAGTTTGATGGTCACTGGATCTGAGTCACTCATTCAACCTAGAGAAACAATAGTTTATCACATCTTCAGTAGGTAAGTGAAGAAGCAGTGCATTTGACTTATATAAGGTAGGCACTCTGCCAATTTGCATATGTGTTGGAGGTGGTTTCTAGAGGGAGCTGATAGTCTTGGAGTAATAGTTTCCATAGTGATGGCAATGGATGAATGCCTGTGTTACAGAGAATAAGTTGATTTATCTTAATGATTAAATTTTCCAAGTAAGATAGTTGGAACTTAGTAAGAGGGGAAATAATTATTTTACTCTCAATAATAGAATTGGGTAGTTTATTATCAATAATGGTCTGAGATAATGCAGTATTCAGTTTTTGTTTTTTTAAATCAGTGTTATGTTCTTTTAGTCTAAGGGAAAAAAGGTTAGTATGCTTTTCCTACATATCCAGTGAGTGAGGAGTTTTTGAGTTGGAGGCTTATATTTTTTTATTAATATATGCCTCCTGAAAGTAGGATGAGATCACAATCCTTACAGATATATTAAATATAGATGACATTAGGTTATTTAGGATGTGTGGATCAGATATTTTCACTTAGGCAGATTCTTGAGAAATGTTTAGAGTTTCAGAAACCTTTGGTTGCTAGCTTTGTTGATTTCAAAAAGGCTTTCGACTCTGTTGATCGTCATAATTTGTGGTTGATTGTGAGATCATATGGTATACCAAACAAGTTAGTTAACATAATGAAAGCTCTCTATAATAACACTGAGTCGTGTGTAAGAGTTGGTAAGGCTTGTAGCAATTGGTTTAGCATTACTTCTGGTGTTCGACAAGAGTGCATTTTGTCTCCTTTTCTCTTTAACTTGGTTATTGATTATGTTATGCGAAATTCACTTCAAGGGAAAGATTTTGGCCTTAAATGGACTGGAGATAGGAATATTTCTGATTTAGATTATGCTGATGATTTAGCCCTTTTGAAAAATGATGTTGATGAGATGAACTCTTTCATTTGAGCTGTTGATGAGACTGGTAGTAGAGTAGGTTTGGTTATAAACAGAGAGAAAACTAAAGTGATGAAAATTGATCAAGCAGGCTGTGATTCAGTTAATCTGAATGGTTGCAGTCTTGAGCAGGTGTCACAGTTTAATTATCTTGGGAGCTATGTAACAGATAATGGTGATGTGCAGCATGAGATTAACAGATGAATAGGGATTGCTGCCGGGACTTTTAAGAATCTAGGGAGAGTGTGGAGAAATAGGCGTATACACCTAAAGACTAAAATTAGACTGTATAATAGTTTGGTTCTTTCTAGGGTTAGTTATGGTAGTGAAACGTGGACACTTTGTAAACAAGATAACAGGAAACTAGATGCTTTTGATTCCAGATGCTTATGCAGTATCTTGGGCATTAGGTGGTTCAACTTTCTAACTAATGATGAGGTTAGGCAAAGGAGTTTGCAATCTCCTTTAAGTAGCATATTGTGCAGAGAGAGACTCTGTTGGTTTGGCCATGTTGCTCGTATGAATAATTATAGATTGGCGAATAGGGTTATGAACAGTGTGCCTAAAGGCCTCAGAAAGAGGGGGAGACCTAGGATGTGGTGGGCAGACAATGTCAAACAGGACCTTGTTAGAATTGGTGTGCAGTGGCCAGATGCAGTAGATGTAGCTCAGGATAGACTTGCTTGGAGAACTAAATTGCACGGTCTGGTTGACCTCCGTAGCCCATGGCTGCTTGTGGATGATGATGATGATGATGATGATGATGATGATGATGATGATGATGATGATGATGATGATGATGATGATGATGATGATGATGATGATGATGATGATGATGATGATGATGATGATGATGATGGTGATGAAGTATGAGTACTTGATTTGGAGATGATTGTAAAGAGTAAAATGTTGTTCGAAAATATGAAAAACTGAGTTCATACTAAGTGGTATAAATGGCAAATAGTTTTATAATAGTCTTATATATGTCACTATGAAAACTTAAATGACAAAAATATTCTTCATATTTTAATCTCTTTTTAGGTAGAGACAACTAAAGAAAAATCCTCTACTAAAAACATATTAAAAAAAATTCAATTCAGATATTTTCTGAAAAACATTAACATCAAAATAAATCACTGTTTCTCAATTATTTAGTCACAGTGGCCAACCTATTCCACCATGATTTTGTATGTAACAAGAATGAAACTTACAGCAAGGAAGACTTTAACAGAAAGGTTTGGATAATGGACCAATTGGTTGTTGTACTTTTGAATGGTACTTTTGTGCACACAAAGGGCTAAATGGCAAGGTCACATCCCCAAGGACTCAGAGAATGTTGGGGTAGAAGGTCCACAGGACAGCTGTTAGGGGACAGATGGAAGCATCCCCTTCAAGCTTGTTCTTTAACATGCATAGAGTATATGGATCTACTGTTCTTGGGGTGATGGCTTAACGTCCCCCCATCCAACAGATGGCATACTTTCCAAGTGCATTGGTGTTCTCTCTCATGAGGGCAGGATGGGAGTTAGCAGAAATAAATCTGAATGCTGCCAACAATTGGGACTCAACAGACCAGGGAACTGCAAATTGCAAGCCCAGAGAGCTACCAACTGAGCCAACCTCTGCCCCTATCAGGCCAAAGAAAGGTCTTGGGATGGAATAAGTCCATGTATGAAGCTATTTGGCCTTTAAGGAAAAAAAAATTGAACCTAAAGTAAGAACCATAAGTGTAGAAGTTATTAGCATAAGTACATCTATTGTTTAAAAATAAGTAGCACATGCAATATAGTTATTTTTGTTTACTGATTTTTTTTTTACATAATTTTTATTTCCATTGCCAGATGCTTTTTTTTACTACATGTCTCTATAGAAGCCTATTAAAAGAAAACTAGTCTTTTTTTGTTAAATATTTTATTTTCAGGAAATTCAGATAAATGCTGATTAATTTAGCATACACTATGTCATAATTCCTTTCATTAATTATTTGGCAAATAAAGTTCTAAAGTTCATTGTTTTTGGCTGAACACAGTTGAAAAAAAGCCTGGCCACAGGGTACATTTTGGTTTTTAGGCCTGGCATGGTAAGGGTAAATCATGTGAAACGATAAGCTTTAAACTTAGAAATCATTCATAAGAACCTATATATGGTGAAGAACAACCATAAGTTAGGCAGAATACCAATCTATGACCACTCAATTTATATACATTATTTATGAGAAAACCATAAAAACTATGGAGATAAGGCAGCACAATTTGATCCTGAAATTTTCAGGTCTGATGATTTAAACAATAAAATATTATCCACTTCTCTGCACCCAGATCACAGTAAGAAACATCAATGAACTTGGAAATGCTAATGTTAAATTTAACACTCTGTGCTTGCTTTCGAGAAAAACAACACAAAAAATTGATTTGAAGAGGAGCTTCCACTTATCTGTAACTCCTGGTTAGTGGTTAACAAATCTATATTGCCTAGAAAATGGGAAATTTCTACATTCTGCCAGTAGAAAACCGTATTTTATGCTCTAAAAACGTTTAAAATAGGCTTTTTATGGGAAAATGTGGCCAAAAATAAATTAAAGAGCTCCATCAAATCTATCTAGTTCAGCATTTAAAGAGTTATGGAAGCTGGAATGCTTTAACAGCAACAAATGCCAGTCCTAAGAAACTAATACAAAATTGTTGATTTTTAAAAATATTACTTTCACAAGCTTCTAAAATATAAACTTCTTTTATTAAATGATTTGAAATAATACTTATTATAATAATTAGCTGAAAAAAATTTGGTTTTGCCTTATTACTGTAATACTTATATTTTAATTTCAATTAACTTCTAAGGTAAATTATTATGACTGACATTACTGTTGTTAAATATCTAAAATTCCATTATTCTTTAAACACTGAACAATATTAGTGAAAAATCAAGACTTGGATAGATTTGACCAAGATCTTTGTCTTCAATCACATTTTTAGACAAAAAGCTTATTTTAGAAATGATGAAGCATTGAATTTGGCTTTCCACTGGCATAAAATGGAAATTCTCTAATTTCTTGTCTAGGCAAACTATATCCACAAACAAGATTATTCACATAATTACTGAATATTACTGTATCTAGTGGTTTACATTAATAATCACTGTGAAGAAATTGTAAATAATAAATTGATATATATATATAGTAAAACACATATATTAGAAACAAAAGAAAATAAAAAATTGTATTATATTTTATCTCCTTTCCTACCTGTCCTGAATCATTCAAGAGTAAAATAATCAAATAGAATCCATAAATACTTGCTAAGGCATTATTTAGGTGGTTAGAATGTGTTTTCACTGCCACACCTATGAGAAAACACTACCACACAACCAAAGCTTTGTGAATATAAGACTGATTTTAGAAATTATTTTCTGATTTGATTCTGATATTATTTTGGTATAATTAATTAGATTAAAAAAATACTAACCAAACTTGGCAAGTGTTTCATATGCAAGCTGATTTGTAAAGAGGTCCATCAATCCTCGTCCAAGACAATAATGTGGGAAAACCAAGTAGACTTGTTTTAGAATTACAGCAATGTCACGCAATTCCTACAAAAAACACGTTAAAATATTATGATTAAATATTAGATACACATTAATTAAAAATCATACATATAAGTCTGTGGCAAAAATTAATATACTGTTGTAACAATTGAGATTTTTTTATTTCATCTTTGATAATATATCAAAAACAGTAGCCATTTTATTTTTCAATGGAAGCAATCTACCAGGCAATAAACATCAAAATCAATCCAGTAGTCCATTAGATATCCATCTGGTAGTAGAGTCAAAAATCATTGATCAAACCCTTTGAAAACCCCAATATATGATTGAGTCCTACTTGAGCCAGCATTGAGATTTATTTCCACAAAACTCTCCACCCTGCCCTCAGTCAGTAGGGGACACCTATGGACTTGAAAAGGCTGCCAGTCATCATATGGGGTGCTAAGCCATGGTCCCGTGTGCAGGAGAGATTTACCCTGTGCATGTTAAAGAATATGATTGATGGCCTTGACAGGAGGCTACTATCTGTCTCCCAACAGCTATCCAATTAGCCCCTTCCCTCAACTTTCTCTGAGCCTTCAGGGTCTTTGTGACCTAGCCATTTAGCCCATTGTGTGCAAAAAAGTACTGCTCAGAGGTAAAACAACCCAATATATTATTAAAAATATTTTCTGTTTCTAAAGGTAAACCATTATCCTTTTTCCATAAAAATGATGAGAATCGTCTAAATAGTAGTGTTAGTTCTCTTTGTATCTTTACAGTTGTAAATTTGAATTTACTTATAAATATTAAGGGCTATTATATTATTACTTATAAATATATGTCAGCTGGTGCAAAAATTACATTTTTTAAAAAGCGATAAAATGAACAGCTCTACAGATATGAAACTTATACAGGGTGTCTCAAAAATATAGGTACAAACTTTTAGGGGAGGTAGATAACATCTAAAGGAATGAGAATTGCATAGCAACCCATAACTGGAAATGTCACCGTAAGTCAGTAGGTGGCACTGTTTGTTCATCAGTGCGCTAGAGGGGAAATTTCGGATTTCCTCATTCGAGTGGTAGTCGGTTGATGAAGAGCATGCAAAGGTATTCGAACAGGGAGCTGGCAGACATGCACCTAGTGTATGGAAAGCTGAGGGCAACGGACGAGCCGCTCAACGAATGTATCAAGAACATTTCCCACACAGACATGTACCGGGCCACAGTTTGTTTGCACATGCGCATCAAAATTTGTGTAATTTATGGGTCATTAAGAGGTAGAAGAAGCCTACAATCGATGCATACTCCTGCCATGGAAGAAAGTGTGTTGGATGCCATGGAGACTAATCCTAGTACCAGCACACGTGCCATTGCCTCTGCCTTAGGAGTGTCTCATTGCAGTGTACAGCGTGTTTTGCACGGCGAGTCCTTACACCCCTTTCATCTCCAAAGGGTTCAGTTACTTCTCCCCGCAGATCATCCTGCACACGTGCGTTTTGCGCAGTGGTATCTCCAAGAAAGTGCCCAAGATGTGAATTTCCCAGCTTATGTTTTGTTTACTGATGAGGCCAGTTTCACTCAGGATGGCATATTCAATCAGCACAATGCGAATTTGTGGGCTCACAAGAACCCCCCCCCCCCCCCCCCAGTGTGCACACCAATGCGGCACAACATCGTTTCGCAGTAAATGTGTGGGCAGGTTTGGTAGGCGACTGCTTAGTCGGGCCATACTTTTTACCATCCCGCATGACCTCCGCGAAGTATCTGATCTTTCTGGAACAGGTTCTACCAGGCTTACTTGCCCATGTTCCAGCAAATGTGAGATGCAACATGTGGTTTCAACATGATGGGGCGCCTCCCCATTATGGAAGGTGTATTCGTGTGCATTTGCACGTCTTTTGGAAAACGATGGATTGGGTGTGCTGGACCAGTTGCCTGGCCCCCACGCTCACCTGATTTAATGAGCGTTGATTTCTTTCTGTGGGGGCCCTCAAAGCTATGGTGTATGAATCGCCTGTGGAGTCTGACATGGATCGTGTGGCAAGGCTCGTCTGCACTCCTGCTACTATCAAAGAAACTCCAGGTGTGTTCGACCGTGTCCAGCAATCAATGCTCGGTCGGTGTCATGCATGCATCGCGTCTCATGGTGGAAACTTCGAGCATCTGCTGTAACATTATGAAATGTATCATCTAGTATGCCATTTGTAATAATTATGTCCAATAAATGTTTTCCCATTAATCACTGTCTTGTGTCCTTTCAGATCTTGTACCTCTGCTACCACTTTCCCATGACATTTCCGGTTATGGGTTCCTATGCAATTCTCATTTCTTTAGATGTTATCTACCTCCCCTAAAAGTTTGTACCTATATTTTTGAGACACCCTGTATATATTGTGTAGAACATACCTTAGTACATATACAAAAAGGTTTATTCACTTTGGGTGATTCATTCCAAACATTTTACATTTGAAATGTTAAAAAGAGATATTTGATTTACAATTCACTCTCATTTTTAACTGGAAATGATGTTGAATATGATTCCTGTTTTCTTGCTTACATCTTCTGTACACATACTGAAGTATGTTCTGCATAATACATTCAAGTTTCACTCAAATTCATAGAGCCAATCATTTTTGACATTTTTTGCACCACTCAGTATATCCAATTGGTCAACAATCAAGAACTTATCATATCCACATTTCTTAATCTTTCGATTTTGAGAGTCACTGGCTTTATCAATGAGCTGAAGTTTGCAATTAAGGACTCATCATAAAGTTAGCTGAGTTTATAATTATCAACAATGATAATATATATGAACACTGATTAAAAAAGTAGGGAATATACTACACTTCTAGTAAAATATCACATAGGTGGTTCCCAGTTAATGACATTTTGCATCAATGACACTTAAAATTCAGTAAAACTATGCTTTTGAATCCCTGGATAATGATATGGCCTTCACTTAAGAACAGCACCATGACATGGGCAGAATGCAAGTTTCACCAACCATCAAAGACGTATGTTTCATCCTTGTCATCATCTTGTGCAACAGTGCACTCACATCAAAGACAGTGATTTAACATCTTTTATCCTAACCAATCTGTTTCTTTTCATTTTTAATATTATTAAATCAAGGCTGTTAGAGATCTAATTGAATGTTGAGAGTAACTGTTTTAACTATCTGATGATTGAATATAACTCTGCTTCTCATGGATCTCAAAGATTTTAATCCTCAAGGAGTTTTGTTCAACTCGTTTTTTTTAATAATCGTGAGTTTTAAATTTTTTTAATTGAAAGGCTACTAAAATACTGATCAAAAGCAATGTACATAGTTGAGTGTACCATGAGTTGTACTCATTTTTTAAAACTCATGGTTTTAAACTCAACATATGCATTGGCAGTTGGATGGTAATTAGCATGAGCGATCACTGTTCCCCAAATGGAATAATTCTTGGATTTAGCATCATTTTATTCAAACAGAATCAACAAATAAAAAATTTTGTTATAATTTTATATGTAAATTTCCACATTCATTAAAAAAAATTTCTAATTTCTGTTAAAAATTTACAACCTTATGCTAAGGAACTGAAGTATCATTTTCAGATCATTAGAATTTGAAAAGTGAAAATCAGAAATCAACTTCTGATACTCATATTACTAAAGCTGCATAGAGATATGTGAATTGTAGTTACTGTAATTGGTATAAGTGTTACATCATCATATGTTGTTATGAAGAATACATTCAGCAAAAAATATCTGATGACATCATAAGTGACCATTATCCAAAAATTTTGAACCAATGAAAAACGTCATGAGACTTTCAATGATATTTAATAAAAAATAAATAAATAAATACCCCCTCAAGCAGCTGCTTGCCACAAAGGTCTGACAGGAGCCTGTCAATTTATATGTCATAGTAGAAGGTCTGAGAGGATGGTAGGACCTCAACAGAAAAACAACACATACATCCATGCCTTACCAGGGGCTCGAACCAGGTCCCTTAGATCAGTAGCCAAGCATGCTAACCACTGGGCCACGGGATGGCCAATGATATGTAACATAATAAATTCAAATTTCACACATTTGGCCTGTTCTGTTTAATGCACATTGGACACAGAGTCAGTTAATATGACAAATGTGTACTGCAAGTGTATTCAACCTTTCAAGGCCAAAGTGTTCTATTAAAACTTCCTAGAGAACAAGAGCTGCACCACTAATAAGTTTTAATTCATATTTCTGTGCTATAACTTATGAGGGGCATTTAAAAAGTTCTTCACCTGTTCCAGAGAACAAAAACCATTATACTTATCTCAACAAAACTTTTACTGTCCTTCAAAGTACTCCCTTCCAGCATCTATACAAATTCTGGAATGTTTGGTGGTACTCCTGTTGGGGAATACTCTGCAACTCTGAATGAATGCATTTTGCAAGGTCTTGCGCCCTGGAAAAAGGCTTCCTTTTGTTCTTTTTTTTCTTCTTTTCTAGTTCCTTTTTAATTTTTGGAAACAACCAAAAATTGCATGGTGCAAGATCAGGTGCATATGCAAGATGGGGTACCTGTTTGATTTTTTCCTGTCCCAGATAGACTGTAACTTGCCAGGTTTTGTGAGCACTGGCACTGTCATGAAGAAGGAGAACCTTTGTCATGCCTGATGTTGGATGCTGCCCCTTTATCTCCTTAACCATTTTGGGCAAAACAATGTTGATGTAATATTGGCCATTTATAGCCATTTTTTCCAAAAATTTCCAAAATTTTCCATTATTCCACGCAAGGTGTCCACAGCTACCACCTTATAAACATCCTCTTACTTGAGTGAAAGTCTTGTCAGATATTTTGGGGATGCAGTTCACCATGTGCAACCAAACATAGTTGCCAATCTTCCTGGGAGTTGTGTAGTAATAAATGTCTTATCACTGTGATAATGTCTGTTAATCGTTTGGGCCACTAGGTTCAATAATGCTAACATTTCCTTGCATGGGTCAACTCTAACCCTTTTTTGCTGTTCTATCAGTTTGTGGGGAACACATTTGGCACAGATCTTTTAGAACTTTACATGATCATAAATAATTGTTTCCACACTGCCAATTGATACACTGACATTATTACCTGAATGGTGATGTATGGGTTTTCCTTAACGAATTTATGAACAGCAGCAATGGTTCTCTCATTCACAGCCACCTTTGGTCTTCCTGCACAAGCGAGGTCTTCCAAGCTCTGCCATCCTTCTCTTTTCTGAATTTGCGCATTCATCCTGTTGTGACAGTGTCATATGAACAGGCATGATCCCCATATATTTGTGATAAATTGGCATGAATTTTTTTTTCACATTGTCCCCAAGCTGCATCCTTGTGAAAATATAAAATCTTTCCATCTTTATTAGGCTCCATAGCAACAAAGCACAGATTTTGCAGAACTCCTTTGTTTTCAGCATGTAATGACAAGTCATAGCTTGTTAATTTCAGAGGAATGAGTGCAAATCTACAGACATGTGTTAAGAACTTTTTTGAATGCCCTCTCTATTAGTCACTCCTAAAAACTATGTTTACCTATGTAGGCAATGTATTAATTGAGCACTACACTTCATCAGTACTTGGGAGGTTACTGATATGTTTATTTTCGTACATATGTATACTTAGAATAGAGGCTAGAAGATAGCACAATGGTTGTAGTTTGGAGACTACAGGTGTAAATCATCAAAATTATCAGAATGATGCACATTTTTTAGTACAACTATCCCTTGATTTACATGGTAGATGGGTTCTGAAAATTTACTATGCAAATTAAAACTGCAATTTGAGATATAAAACTTATAGTAAAATGGGGATAGGCTCCACACAAAATCCTTGTTATTAATAAAATGTACATTAAAAGTTTTATTTGTAGATATTCATTTCAAATTTCAGTTCAGCAGTAATAATAAACATTAAAGAAACATTATTTTGCATTCTCTCTGTACTAATTCAGATAAGCTTATATTAATTTCTCATACATTACTTTTCTCTTGGTCATGAAAAATATTCATCATTAATATAGACATACACTAGTGAATGTGAAGATGAAGTTTGAAAGAATGATGTTTATGAACTGAATATAAGTTAAAAATTAAGCATTTGTACTGAAACTTATTTCACAAAATAAAACATTATATGACATTTTGTCAGTGGAGACTCATGAGCTTCTAAAACTGGTGGGGCTAGTAAATATATACAGAAACCAACTCATTTGCTAAAAAACATGAGATGAGTTAAAATTAAGGGGGGGGGGGGGGAGAAAAATACATGAGACTTGAAATTAACTTTAATATAAATTTTTTTTTACTTATTTGCACTAAATTTTATAAAAATACATTCAATAGAATTATAAATGTTTTAAAAACAAATCAACACATAGAAAAATTTTCTTCTTACATCTCAACCATCTGTTTTTTTCTCCATACTACAGGCTGAGTGTATTTTGTATGAGTCCTGTTGACAACAAACACTTGAAATAATTTGCTGAAAAAAATTTATTTTTGTCCTGAGTAGGATTTGAACCCATGTCTCCCAGAAGTATGCCATTTAGTTGACTTTTACTTTGACGAGACTTAAGTCTAATAGTCTTCCTTGATACTTTACCACTGATACTTCATACTATATATTATATTTATATATATAAAAAAAAATCAAATCTGTTCCATGTGAAAAACCAAGTCTATCATCATATAAAATTGATTGTGTTTACTTGACCATGTAAAACCAAAACCACATATATCAAGTAACATGCAAATTGAAGAATGGGTGTATTAATTTATCACTAAATTTCTCAAAAAAAATCTCATGTCTGATGTCACAGAGTGACAATTACAAGTACAGAAAGAGCAGTGGTAGCTACCTTAAGCCAAGAGGAAAAAAATATAAGTGTTTGTTTTACAAAATTTTAAATGCTTAAAGAATTGTTTTATACTTTTGGTGGAAAGCATTTTAGTTATAAATTTGGACAGATTGAATTGTTTGTACCCGACAGAACTGAAAGTATCCATATAACTAAAAATCGTGATGTAATGTTAAGATATTTATTCAACTATATCTCATGTCTGAGTTAACAAAACTGCATTAATCTTATACAGGGTGCTTATTTCCATGACTTCTTAAAAAATTCAGAACTTACCTGATCTGTGAATAATTCTAAAATATATGTTGATAATGTAGTGACAATGCCAATAAACAGATTCAAACAAGCCAGAGCTACAAATGCTGAACTGGGAATACTAAAACAATATGATGCTGGATACATCAGTGGAATACTAGCCCATCTGAACAAAAATATATATATAAAGTTACTAACAAAAAACAAACATTAGCAATCAATGAAAACAAGAAGTTAAGTATATACATATCAGAAGTTACATTATCAGAATTATTTAACTCTAACTGTCTTTTTAGATATCAAAAAGGTGTTTGACACTGTTTCTCATGATATTTTATTGCATAAATCGGAACACTTTGGAATCAGGGGCATAGTGGTAAACTGTTTAAGAGCTATCTATCAAACCAAAAACAGATTGCAAAAATTAAGTTAGCTATTATTATCCCTATTTTTAAAAAAGGTGATCACAGTTCTTGTGATAACTATAGGGATATCAGCCTACTTTCTGTTCCAGATAAAGTTCTTTGCATGATTGTGATTAATAAAATTAAGAATCTGATTGACAGGCAATAGCATGAAGAGCAATGTGGATTCAATAGTGGTAGGGGATGTGTAGATCAGATATTTTCACTTAGGCAGATTCTTGAGAAATGCTTAGAGTTTCAGAAACCTTTGGTTGCTAGCTTTGTTGATTTCAAAAAGGCCTTCCACTCTGCTGATCATCATAATTTTAGGTTGATTGTGAGATTATATGGCATACCAGACAAGTTAGTTAACATAATGAAAGCTCTCTATAATAACACTGAGTTGTGTATGAAAGTTGGTAAGGCTTTTAACAATTGGTCTAGTATTGCTTCTGGTGTTTGACAAGGGTTCATTTTGCCCCCCTTTCTCTTTAGTTTGGTTATTGATTATGTTACGCGAAATTCTTTGCAAGGGAAAGATTTTGGCCTTAAATGTCTAGAGATTTCAAAATTTCTGATTTAGATTATGCAGATGATTTGGCCCTTTTGGCTAATGATTTTAATGAGATGAATTCTTTCATTAGGGCTGTTCATTAGGGCTAAACATTAAAAAAGGTAGGTAACAATTACTTTTCAGTAATTTGGTTGTATGGTCTGGAGATACGAAAATTTCTGATTTAGATTATGCAGATGATTTGGCCTTTTTGGCTAATGATTTTAATGAGATGAATTCTTTCATTAGGGCTAAACATTAAAATAAGTAGGTAACAATTACTTTTCAGTATTTTGGTTGTATGGTCTGGAAATACTAAAATTTCTGATTTAGATTATGCTGATGATTTAGCCCTTTTGGCAAATGATATTGATGAGATGAACTCTTTCATTCGAGCTGTTGATGAGACTGGTAGTAGAGTAGGTTTGGGATAAACAGAGAGAAAACTAAAGTGATGAAAATTGGTCACGCAGATGGTGCTTCTGTTGCTTTGAATGGCTGCATTCTTGAGCAAATGTCTCAGTTTAATTATCTTGTGAGTTATGTAATAGGTACTGGTGATGTGTGATATGAGATTAACAGATGAACAGGGATTGCTGCCGAGACTTTTAAAAATCTATGGAGAGTGTGCAGAAATAGGTGTATACACCTAAAGACTAAAAATTAGACTGTAAAATAGTTGGTTCTTTCTAGGGTTAGTTATGGTAGTGAAACTTGGACGCTTTGGAAACAAGAAACTTGATGCTTTTGATTCTAGATGCTTACGCAGTATCTTGGGTATTAGATAGTTCAACTTTGTAAGTAATGATGAGGTTAGGCAAAGGAGTCAGCAACCTCCTTTAAGCAGCATATTGTGCATAGAGAGACTCCGTTGATTTGGCTATGTTGCCTGTATGGATAATTATAGATTAACGAATAGGGTTATGAACAGTGTGCCTAAAGGCCTCAGAAAGAGGGGGAGACTTAGGATGTGGTGGGCAGACAATGTCAAACAGGACCTTGTTAGAATTGGTGTGCAGTGGAGAGATGCAGCAGATATAGCTCAGGACAGATATGCTTGAACTAAATTGTGCAGTCTAGTAGGACCTCTGTAACCCATGGGTGTTTGAGGATGATGATGAAGCAATGAGTTGACTTTAAAGCAAGGTGTCCTACAAAGAATAGTTTTAGGACCAATTCTTTTCTTGATATTTTTGAGTGATTTTAGTTCTTTAAAAACACTGGGCAACAAATTTTTCATAAAAGTCATGCCTCTGAGATAAAAGTAGCCATTTCTTAAAAATTTCAAGGTGCTGAACACGAATATGACAATGTAAATCCAAAATTGGCTATGATTTCTGAGAAATCCACAATAGTTTCTTATATAATAGAGTAATATGTACATATGACATGTATCAGAAAAACTCCGCTTCTACTTCTGATGTTGCTTTGCCCATCACTTGTACAGCTGCTCAGGATCATCTCTGGTGAGTGTCTAACAGTTGTCAGCCAATATTGAAGTGGACCAGTTTCCCTGGTATCATTTCTCCATCTTTTCAATGTCTTGGTGAAAACATTCACCGTGCTCATCACTAACCATGCCACAGTTGCCAGGGAAGAAATCTAAGTGGGAATGGAGAAAGTGGATCTGTAAGGACATATTGCAACCAAGTTTGTGATACAGAGACAACATGTCCTTAACCAGTTTCTTGTAGTTGTCTGCCCTGACATTACCGAGAAATTTAGTTGACACCAGACGAAACGTTTCCAAACCTTTTTTCTCATCACCCTGAAGCAGGTTGTCAAACATCTGGTCTCTGAACAGCTCGCGGATCTGACGACCCACAAAAATTCCCTCTTTAATTTTCGCTTCACTGAGTGAGGGAATTTCTGCCAAGTACTTGAAAGCTGATGCAGTCCGATCCATGGCTTTTATGAAGTTTTTAATCACATCGAGTTTGATGTGTAGGGATAGTAGCAAGATTTTGTGCATTTCTGTCAGTGCTGGGTGTTCTATATTCTACTCTCCGACCTTCAGAGATCTTCTCTTCACTTAGTACAAAGTCTTTGCTCGGCTGTCCCATTCACATAAGAAACAGCAGTACTTCATATATATCAACTGCAGACCCATCAACAGAGCCACTAACTTCAAGTCACAACAGAGATGCCAGCCATACTTGCTGTATTGAAGACAATTCAACAGCTGTTTTAGGTTGTTGTAGGTTTCTTTCATGTAGACAGCTTGTCTGACCAGAATAGATGGAAGTCGATTTCCATTATGCAGCAACATCGCCTTGAGACTCAATTTCGAGGAGTCTATGAATAGTCACCATTCTTGAGGGTCATGTTTGATTCTGAAGGCATTCATCAGGCCATCTACATCAGAGCAGAACACAAGGTCATCTTCTTTTCTGAAGTAAGATACAAACTGCTCATGACGAGTTTGAAACGAAGTCATGCAGACATTTTCCTTGAGAAGATTCCATTGTTTCATTCTTGATCCAAGTAACTCTGCTTTGGCCTTGGACAGCTCCAGATCATGAACAAGATTGTTCATTTCTTCTTCGGTAAGAATGTGTGATGCAGATGATGCATCATGGCAGATGTATGGATCATCATAAGACTCTGAAGGCTGCAGAGAACCCGACTTCGGTTAGCTTCCCTTCTCATCGTCTGAATTGATGGAAAATTTTTTTGGAGGCTCGGGAAAGGGAAGGCCTTTGCTGTGCAGAACTGGACGGAGAACAGATTGTATATTCAGGTATGCTATTGTCCACTTCTTTTTCCTTGTGATGCCTCCAGAAACAGGTGGAACCATGCAGAAGTAGCAGTCATTTGTGTGATTGCTTGGCTCTCTCCAAAACATAGGAACAGCAAATGGCATCATCGCTTTTTCACCTTTCAGCCACTTCGGAAGATTTCTTGTACACGTACTGCAGCATATGTGTGGGGTCCAGGCCTTGTCCTGGTCCCTGATCTTGCATCCAAAATAAAACTCATACGCCCCTTTCACTATTGGAGTGATGGCCCTTTTCTGGCTTGCATGGCTTTTGTGTCACTTCCTCGCAAATGTAATAAAATGAATCTGCACTATTAACATAGTTACGAGGCATCACTACTACTGGATTAAAACTGCAAGGATCACTTGGTTGTACTTATGACTCAGGGGTAAATGCGAGTTGCTCAAAAGACTTGCTCACCCTATGAGATGTTGCTTACAACTAACGATTGCATCATCTTTTGTCCGCGATCGTAAAGCCATGATGTCATGACTCAACTACACTGCATCAGATAATGATGCAATACCTCCAGGGGTTGTGTTTATGGCGGGCTGATGTAATACAACGCAATATTTTGCAATCTAGAGTTTAAAATACAATGTTGCGAAATGGTTACCTACGTACTCAATGAAGACTGAGTTGTTTATACACGACCATCTTTGCTTTCTCCTAAACAAGAGACAATTGACAAATTTTATCATCATTTTCATGTTCAGCACCTCTAAATTAGTAAATATTGGCTATTTTCATTCAAAAAAATTTTTTATTTCATTTTATGTGTGTTGCCCATGACTGAACAATGTGTGTGAAATTGGTGAACAGATAAATTGCTTTCCTGATGATACTACCATAACCTTTCGAGCAAAAAATTATGATAACTTACTATGGGATAACAAATGATTTAATTAAGGTTAATAAATGGTTAAAGAGAAATGATCTATTTCTAAATATAGATAAAATGAAGTATATTATGTATAACTTAAAAATAGTTTTGTAATAAATGATATAATAATAAAAATGCATAAATCAGGCTGTAATATAGTGGATAATTGTGGCTGTGTTTCCATCGAAAGAGTTTCCGAGATTATGTATTTAGGGATAACAATATATCAAAAATTGAATTGGAAACCCCTATACCAATAATCTAACAAAAAAAAAAAGAAAAAAGAATATATTATCTAAAAAAATTTTTGAATTGGGAAACTTTATCTGTTATATATAACTCATGGATACAGTCTGCTATTCATTATGGGCTACTTTGCTACAGAGGTACTTATACATCAATCCTTAGACCTATCATAAATCTACAAAATAAAAAAATTAACTAATAATAATGGATTTGGAGATAGTCTGCATAATGGTTATATTAAACTTAATGTACTACTCGTCAGAAATTTATATGCTCATAAATTAATGATACATCGCTTTGTAAATGATAACTTCTATAATCTGAAAGTAGATAATTATTGTCTGTGATCAAATGGAAAGAAGTATGATGGAAGAAGTATTTCCCTTGTTAAAAAGGAACTAATGCACAAATATATAACTAATTTAGCTCCTAAGATATTTAATCATTTACCTGTTGATTTAAAAAATCATAATGGTGGATTGCTTTTGTATAAAAAGAGATTAAAAAAAGTATTTCTTCACTATAAGTGATATTGAACAAAATGTTTACAGTTCTTAGATAGCAAAACATATTTTTTTTTTATCTATTCTGTTACATTATGTATACTGGCTATTTGTTGATGTTTCATGTTAATTAGATTGTTGCTGTTACACTGATCTTTGCAGTCATTAACTAATTACTTCATCTGTTGATTAATTATTTTTATTGCATTTTATCATTTATTTTCATTCTCAAAACTGTTTTTTAATTTATTTATTTATTGTACTTTCAAATGTACTATGTACTACAACAACCTAGTCAAGCTTTTGCTTTTGGGTTGTTTATATATTGATAGATTTTAATGTAGAATTTCTATGATAATAAACTTTAGCTTGAACTTGAGTAAAAAACTTGGGTACATATATATCTGAATCAAAGAATTTATCCTTCAATACACATTTTAAGATCAAATAACTTTGTTATTTGACCAATTTAACAATTTAGTGGTTTAGATATGTCTACTATGAAAAAGATGCATACTTCACTAATGCTACTGATGTCCCTTTTACACTAGCCAAAGCATGCACAGATATAGAATTAGTTTTACACATAAGCAGAGTAGAAAGGTGCATGGAAGATACATATCCAATTATACCATAGGTTTCTATTTAAACATGATTAGACTCATGATTTTATGGTCTGCTTGCAATGAAAACACTGATTATAGAATTCTACAACAAAGGACTACACATCAAAAGACAATTCTATGGGAAAGCTATCCAGTTATAATGTATCTTAGACACACCTTCAGTAGTAGGAAAACCAAATAAGGCCAGGCTATATTAATTTTCTCCCTTCTGTGAAAACTGCATTAAGTTAAACTAACAGGATTTTTAAGTTTATGCTTCAGTTACCATTTAGTTTCTTTATTCCCTAACCACATGCTCTTCTCACATTACTCACCTTAACTAGATGATGTTCAACATAACAACTATCTGATGTAAAACCTCATTCACTCCTTGGCACATGTTGAAGGAGCGCATACTGCTTCATGCTAATAAGCTGTAATATGATATCTATCTGTTCTTTAAGATGCACAGAGAATGCTGTCAGTTAAAATTCACAGTGCAGTTCATGCTCTTTTACTGGATGTTGAGTTTATCAAGTTATAAAAGCTTGTATTTCAAAAGTTTAATATGAAGGCTAGGGTCATCTCAGAGAGCCATTAAGTATTCATGAACAATGCACATTCACATCCGCCAAAACTGTCGAGGTTTGATCTTACTTACCACCAGAGGCACAATTGGGAAAACAGATTTGTGGTTTTCAAATTTTTATTTTAACTCTTACTCGACCTGCCGTCCCGTGGCCGAGTGGTTAGCGCGCTTGGCTACTGATCTACGGGACCTGGGTTCGAGCCCCAGGTAAGGCATGGATGTTTGTATTGTTTTTCTGCTGAGGTCCTGCCATCCTCTCAGACCTTCTACTCTGGCATATAAACTGACAGGCTCCTGTCAGATCTCTGTGGCAAGCAGCTGCTTGAGGGGGTATTTTTTTTTACTCGACCTATTGTGAGATATATATATATATCCATATTTTTCCGCTTTCATCTTCTAAATATATTTTTATAAATAATTTTATATTCTGCTGAATTAAAACTTCTAACATTTCTGAGAATCATAAAAGGCAATTTAATGGGGGTAGAAACAGGTCTCCATAAATTTATGCAATTAAAATGGATTATGGAATTAAAATTTGTTAATTTTTTGTTAATATAATTCATAAAAATTTGAAAAAAAATCAATTTTTACCAGTTTAATCACCTTACATTGTGCTACTGGAGTAGCATAATACAGAATCTAATCCATGATCCTTATATTTATTATCCAACAAAAGTTTCAAAAGCTCACATTTATGTTGGTACATTCTTATTTTTTGTGATAACACAATTTTTCAATGGGAGTCCTAGAAGCCACTTGTAGCTTGTACAGACCTTCAAATACAAAGATAGCATAGGGCAAGCAGTCATCCCACCACTGAGAACCTAGACCCCAGCTACTGCAGTGCCACTGCAAGGCAAAGCAATACCACTGTAGCAGTGAGGTGACTTTTAAATTGTTATAACACTGCAAAATATTTATACTATTAAATAGATCATGTGGTGATCTTATGTGGGCAGTAGAAAGAACAAGTAACAATATCTTCATGGTAGATTAGTAAGGATCAATTACCGCAAAAAATTGGCTATATTGGATAACTGAAACAACTTTAGAAAAAAAATCCCCTTATATTCAAGTGAATGCATTTTACAACATGCTCTATAACTACATGATAAAGTCAACTTTTGACTCAAGCTAAAAGAGTATGCAGCTCCTCTGATCATACCACAATTTGAATGATTGACAGAGGGGAAAAAACAATAGTTGCCTTGTTAAAACATGGCTTGTAGGAGAAAAAATCTTCATTTTGTGACTGACAAAAGTAACTTTTTCCTTACCACATTTTGGATGTGGGAGTGATGCAGTTTTTCATCTATTGCTGTGGATATTGCAAAGCCAAAATTTCCTTACCTCAGGTAATCAATGATTACACTTAATGAATTTTAAGTTACTCTGAATCTGATATATGTTATTCCTAGAAAATGTTTAAATTCAGCATCTCAGTTCGGAATATGCAAGTTGAGTGATAAAAATTCAAATGTGAAATGAAAAGTTCATTTTTCTTTCTAAAAAATTTGCTTTTAAGAGCTAAAATCAGTTTAAAAACATACACTAGATACATCTTATTATTAGTAATTTTTATTAATAATCTGAAATCCATGAATACAATGGAATCAGCAAGTTTATAGGTATATTATTTATTTGACATTAAAAATCCTTACATCATTCCTATTTGCAGAAAACATAAGGAGAAATAGAAAATACTGGGGCACAATACTTTTGTTGCCATGCATGCCATTTTATTACCTCTGATTTCAGTAGAGTGATTGCTTGTGCATTGAAGCATACCAGTAACAAAAAACATCACTTTCACCATTGTTTATTACTCACTACTAATTGCACTTTCTTTTGGTATATACCATGCCCTATTTCTGTTTTATTTAGGAAAAGTTTTAAAGTAATTTTCGAAAACATTTCAAAATTAACTCAGCCATCAGATTGAGTTCGGCTTTAAAAACCTGGAACTTTAAGGATTAATAACATTGTGTTCTTAGAGACTTTATTTGGAATTAGACAAGGCTGCATTTTTCAACTTTTCTCTTTAATTTGATGATTATGAGAAAAGCTGTACAAAGAACAGACTTGCACCTTAGATGGCCTGGATATCTGAAATTAGATTATATAGAAATGATAATGGGCACACTGAATGGGTTCTGTATGCAAAATTGTAATACACTGAGATATATTTTGTCTTATCATAAATTGGAAAAAAATGCTTTAGTTGATGTGAAAAACATAGCTGGTTGTAATCAAGTAACACTCAGTATTTTCTAGGCTGTTAGAGAACCTTTTTTACATATATCAAATGGTTTTATAAAATCAAAATGATATTTCAAAAATTTAAGCATGCTTACCCATACAAGAAAAGAAGTAGAGTAAAGCCAACAATATTGTCTTTGGATACATAAGCATCTTCTTTGAAGATATAAAATATAAGAATGCAAAGGAAAAAAGGTACCAAAAAGTTGCACTAGAAAAAAAGAGAACACTTTTATCAATTCTGATTCAGTCTGAATTTCAATATATATATAGATACATTATGTGGAAAAAAAATTAACTTTATCTTACCAAATAAGTAAAATATAAGAATGCAAAGGAAAAAAGGTACCAAAAAGTTGCATTAGAAAAAAAGAGAACACTTTTATCAATTCTGATTCAGTCTGAATTTCAATATATATATAGATACATTATTGGAAAAAAAATTAACTTTATCTTACCAAATAAGTAACTTTAAGAAGAAAAATATGAATATAGAAACAATAAAAATCCTTATTTTATAGTAATCATATAAGAAAATAATAAAAATGAAATTAGTTCCAGTCCTCCATGGAACAACTTTTTGGGCAATTGCTTCTACTGATTTTGCCATTCCTAACCGTATGAAGCTCAATCCCACCTCACATCTCTGGCTCCTGTATTTCTCCAGTTATCTCTGTGTTCATCTACAGGGTGGCCTAAAAGTCTATATTATACCTGATCCAATATTTGCAATTTCAAATATGTCATATTAAAAATATTGACAAGTGAATCAATGATTATTCATCATCATCATCCTCAAGCAGCCATGGGCTACGGAGGTCCAACCAGACCGTGCAATTTAGTTCTCCAAGCAAGTCTATCCTGAGCTACATCTACTGCATCTGGCCACTGCACACCAATTCTAACAAGGTCCTGTTTGACATTGTCTGCCCACCGCATCCTAGGTCTCCCCTTCTTTCTGAGGCCTTTAGGCACACTGTTCATAACCCTATTCGCCAATCTATAATTATTCATACGAGCAACATGGCCAAACCAACGGAGTCTCTCTCTGCACAATATGCTGCTTAAAGGAGGTTGCAAACTCCTTTGCCTAACCTCATCATTAGTTACAAAGTTGAACCACCTAATGCCCAAGATACTGCGTAAGTATCTGGAATCAAAAGCATCTAGTTTCCTGTTATCTTGTTTACAAAGGGTCCAAGTTTCACTACCATAACTAACCCTAGAAAGAACCAAACTATTATACAGTCTAATTTTAGTCTTTAGGTGTATACGCCTATTTCTCCACAATCTCAATAGCTTCTTAAATGTCCCGGCAGCAATCTCTATCCGTCTGTTAATCTCATGCCGCAGATCACCATTATCTGTTACATAGCTCCCAAGATAATTAAACTGTGACACCTGCTCAAGACTGCAACCATTCAGATTAACTGAATCACAGCCTGCCTGACCAATTTTCATCACTTTAGTTTTCTCTCTGTTTATAACCAAACCTACTCTACTACCAGTCTCATCAACAGCTCGAATGAAAGAGTTCATCTCATCAACATCATTTGCCAAAAGGGCTAAATCATCAGCATAATCTAAATCAGAAATTTTTGTATCTCCAGCCCATTTAAGGCCAAAATCTTTCCCTAGAAGTGAATTTCGCATAACATAATCAATAACCAAGCTAAAGAGAAAAGGAGATGATTATTGCTCGCATAAAAAGTGATTGATCAATTAATGTAAATATTACACAATAAATCCTGTACATTAAGAATGATTTTTTTATGTGGTGGAGTAATGTGACATTTGGACAACATACACTGAAGAGCCAAAACATTATGACCACCTGCCTAACATGATGTTGATCGTCCACATGCTGCCAAAATAGCTCTCACCCGGCGAAGCATGGATGCTACAAGATTTCTATAGGTATCTTGTGGTATCTGGTACCAACACATTACCAGCAGATCCTTTAACTCTTGTAAGTTATGTGGTTGAGCTGCAGCAGATCAGATGTGCTGTTCCAACACAAACCACAGATGATCAATTGGATTGATGTCTGGGGAATTTGGAGGCAGGGCAATACCTGGAAGTCTTCCTCATGTTCTCCAAACCATTCTCAAACAATCTGGGCAGTGTGGCATGGCGCATTATCCTGCTGAAAGAAGGCACTATTAGAGAGGAATACTGTTGCCATGAAAGAATGTACCTGGTCTGCAATGACATTTAGGTAGTGGTAGACAACATAGTTTCCTGCAAATGAATGACTGGACCAGCATTTCCCAGCAGAACATTTCCCAAAGCATTACACTTTCTCCACCAGCTTGTTTTCATCCCATGGTGCATCCTGCTGCCAACACTTCCCCAGGTAAATGATGCACATGTACCCGGTCATCCACATGGTGCAACAGGAAATAAAATTCATTGGACCAGATGACCTTCTTCCAATCACTCAAGGTCCAGTTTTGATGCTCATGTGTCCATTGTAGGCACTTTTGATGGTGAACAGAAGTTAGCATGGGCACTTGGAGCAGCCTGCGGCTATGCAGCCCCATTTTCAGTAGGGTTTGATGTACTGTGTGTTGTGACACATTACTCCTGTCACCAGCATTCAAATTAAGGGCGAGTTGCACCACAGTATCCCTTCTGTTGGCTCGTACCATATGGGATAGCCTTCGCTCACCTCTAGCATCAATGAGCAGTGGTCGGCCCACACCTTGCTATGGTTCATTGTTTCCTCCCCACCCTCAGATCATTTTTTGAAGGTACTAACCACAGCTGACCATGAGCATCCCAAAGCCTTGCCGTCTCAGAAATGCTCTGACCCAGATGTCTGGCAATTACCATTTGGCCTTTGTCAAACTCACTTAAATCTGCTGCCTTTCCCACCTGAAGAACAAGAATAACACTAATTAACAGAGCTCAGTATCAGGTGTTATTTATACCATTTCATGACCTTCACACATGCTGTCATTTAACTGCAGTTGTTTCGATTTGCATAAAGATGCACTGGTCATAATGTTTTTGCTCTTTGGTGTATCTATAACAATCTTGCTTTTCAGATAGTAGGGTTAAAAAAAATCATTTTTATAAGTTTTCACTTTTGTTTATGCATTTTTTATCTCAGATTGTTTTAAAATTGATCTTATAATAATATCCAAATTTATGAGAAGAAAAAGTAAAGATTATTATTGTGAATTGTTGTCTCATTGTGTAATACTTTTAATGTTTGCAAAAACTTATGAACTTTTGGGCATGCTATTTAGGTTTAGCATCATTTTGGCCAGTGATTCCCAACCTTTTCTGGACCATCGCCCCCTTTAGAAGAGAACAAAAATTTCAACACCCCCCTAGTCCATAATAGTTAATTTTATATGAAATATTAAAATATTGTTGCATATTATCTGTACCTAATTTATCTGTTTATTTATCTATTAAAAATCATAAAGGAGAAATTAATAAAACGACAACCAAATGTACAATAAAATTGTTTATTAAAATTTTAAATATAAACACAGAATCAATAAGAAATAAAAAAATAATGAGATAAACACAAAATTAATAATAAATAAAAAAAATTATTCAGATGGTTGAGGCTGGTGGAGTGTTAACAATTTGTTAATGTCGGGTTCCAATTTCGTTAACATCAATCGCAGATCGCCACGTTCAGTGATGTGTAGTCTGTTCCTCTTCTTTGACAGTAAATTAGCTACTGCACTGAATTCACGCTCAGCCATATAGGACGAAGGAAATGCGATTAAAAACTTCTGTACTATTGCCCACAATCCAGGGTAGAGAACTGGTATTGATTTTTGAAGCCAGAACTCCTGTTATCCATTGAGTTTTTCGTTAGTCGTGAGTTCTAAGAGTTCCTCTTCCAAATTTGATGATTCTTCAGTATCTGTGTTTGCGAAAGGATCTAAAACCCAACTCGGTATATTCATGTTTATAATATCTTGGAAACGCTCCGTAAAATCAACATGAAGAACTTCCAAGTGTTGGCAGTAAGTAAGTAAATCTTCCGGTTTTGCAGAGACTGCTGACAATGTGGGAAAGTGGTTGTATTCACCTCTACCTAGATTTCGTTTGAATAGAAGAAGTTTTCCCACAAAAGCAACTATGACGTTTTTTGTTTTAATTAAATTCAACTCATCACCTTGCAATTGTAAATTAACTTAATTAAATATTTTAAACAGATCTGTCAAATAAGCGATGTCATTTTTTGACGTAATCAGGTTTTTGCGCAATTTTTCGTCTCTGTCTTCAAGAAAGACCAGTACTGAGTCAAATAGATTGAAAAAACGATTCAGACAAACACCTTTAGAGAGCCAACGTACTTCTGTGTGCAGCAGCAAGCGATTGTAATCTTCATCATTTTCATTACAAAGCTTACCAAATAATCGGTCATTCAATGAATTGCTTCTAATCTTATTGATTGCTTTAATAACGTAATGGAGTGACGTATGCAGACGTTCATTCAAATTTTTTGCAACCAAATGCTGACGATGAATAATACAATGTACAGCGAGTACATTTGGTACTGCTTGTTTCAAATGCGCTATGAAACCCTTATGACGCCCTGTCATTGCTGGAGCACCATCAGTAGCAGCAGACAAAATATTGCAAATAGAAATTTCTTTCTCTTGAAAAAACTTTTGCATGGCATTAAATATAGATTCTCCCTTTGTATCAGATTCCAAATTTTTAGCAAATAATAAATAACTCTTCATGAATTTTTTCTTCTTTTATAAATCGTACGTATGATAAGAGTAGAGCTTCGTTATTTGGTAGAGTTGATTCATCGAGTTGAATAGAAAATTTGCAAGTCTTTAAGTAATCACATAATGATATTTCATCGTCTTTTGCCATTTCATCTATTCTTCTTTGCACTGAATTATTACTGAGAGGAATTTTTTTGATGATATCTGACGGTGTCTTATGATGAAGAACAGTTTTTAATATCTCTTTGACTGCCGGCAAAATTAATTCCTCACCAATTGTGTGTGGTTTTCCTGCTATTGTGATTAACAATGAAACGTTATATGAGGCTCGTAGTCCATCATCGCCTTGTTTAGAAGACGACGCAAAAAGGTTTGACATAGTTGGCTGTTTTAAATATTGCTTTTCCAGTTCTTGAAAATAGGATAAATCTTTGTTCTTCTTATCAGCATTTTAATAACATATTTTATGGGACCATATTTTAATAATATGGTCCCATAAAATAATATATTTAATAATATGGTCCATATAAATATTTAACATATTTTAATAACATATTTTATTTAAATGCTCTTGTAGCCTAGAAGGTGTCATAGCTTCATTTGAAAAAACTTTTTGGCAAATTAAACACATAGGTAATGATTGGTTTGTAGGAGAGTACGTAAATCCATATTTCAAATACTCAATACTGTACTGCCGGCATTTCTTTTTAGATGTAGATTCAGACATTTTCAAATACAAATTAACTTCTCAACAGATTTATAGAGAGTTATAAAAATAATGTTTATAATGACTTCTAACACTTATCACTCACGACTATTTATCACTGCGAAGCACATAAAAGTAATAAAACATTCCTAGAGCTATCGCTTTTATAGATTTGATTTTGTGCACGCATTAACTTGTATGTTTGCGATGCCGGCGTACTTGCTCCGTAAACAAGTCATTTCAAGCTCCCATATTCTTGTCGAAACATGTTAAATTGCATGAACCGTGTGTTTGCCTACCAACTTGCAAGGACTTGTCACCGTCAATCTATTCTAAACTAAAACAAATTAGGTATAGGTATACCTAATGCTAATTTAAAAATGCTTATTAACGCAATAACAATAAGATAATTTACATAGCTAGATAAAATATTTATTCATGAAAACAGGTATTTTCAAAGTATTTTATTATATTAAAAAAATAATTATAAAAAAAATATTAAATATAATAAATTTATTATTATTATTATATTATTATTGCATCAAGGTTGATTTGCCTATCAGGACGGACACACATGTCCAACATAATAAGCCTGATATAGTAGTGCATGTTAAGGTATTGAATGAGATTACAATTATTGAAGTAGGAATAACATCTCAGGATAACCTGCAGACAGTAGAGGTTGAAAAGAAGAGGAAGTATGATCTGCTGGCTAATGAGTTGAGCCTAATTCACAAGTGTAATGTTAATATTATACCTTATGTTCTGACGTGGGATGGTATTGTAACTACATAAAGCATACTCAAAGCGACTTGGAGTGGGAAAACATATTGAAGCTTATATCCAATCTGTGATCTTGAAGAGAACTTTTGAGAGCATCTCAGTCGACTTCAGACGTACCAGTATGCTAGTAGGCGGTAGCAGGGAACTTATTTTCCAAGCTGCAGTTGAAAAGCTGTACATGACGGATGAGGTAGTGGATGATCAGAATCACCAGGAAGAAACCACAGAATAGAAGAGATAAAAAGGTTGTCACAGAAAATTCCATTAAATTCATTTATTTATTTGACCACCCCTCTTGACTGCCTCAACGCCCCCCCCATTTGCCTCTGGATCCGCTACCGCCCACATGGAAGGCTCCAGCGCCCACTGGGGGGCGGTATCGCCCCCGTTGGGAATCTATGATTTAGGCTAACCTTTGGAATTTGATCTTTACATCAATATACTTGACTTTTTAACATCAATATATCAATAAATATTTTGTGGAAAAAATATTCATATATTTATTTCCATCTTACTCAGTGCAATATAAAAAGAAATAGATGGCACTAACAGTAAGTGCCAAAATTATCAATGAAGAGTTAAAGTCTTAAATTAGTGGAAAAACGATGAGTTGGCATTAGTTCAATGGTAGAATACTCTGGCATGTTTTTGGAGAGATGCAGGTTCAATCCCATATGTCTTTTTTTCCACAAAATATTTATTGATAATTAGCTCTATTATTTCAAGTGTTTCTTGTCTACATGACATTTTCCTGTGATACTTTATTACTGAATAATTTATAAAATGCTGTGAGTGTGAGTGACAAATATTATTTCCATCATTCTGAGGCAGCTTGGTTGCTTGATTCCAGACACAGATGGTGCCAGTGGCGAATCAACAAAAATATGGGGAATGCTTATACACAGTCATATATCAGAATAATATGACTGTGTATATCACATTGCTGAGGAAAATGGCTAGTCTCTGATAGTGTAGTGGTTATCACACCCAGCATGTTTCTGGTAGTGTAGATTCAAATCCCATTCAGGGCAAAACCAAAATTTTTTTCATCTAATAATTTCTAGCAATTATTTTGAGATTGTAAAATTACTGTTTGGTTTACACTTTTCTTCGGTCACTCAGATATAGTCTTGATTGCAAAATGCATTCTTTTGTCAGAAGGATGAATAACTCATTATAATAGATTGATGAAAAATTTTGTAACTATGACAGAAATGATAAAAAAAGTTAGCTGTCAAAAACTAAGGCGCAATAATTATACATTTTTAAAACTTTTGGCATTAATGGTATAGAAAACATTTTAACAAATCAAAATAATTTACAACTCACAGTAATAAACTAATATTTAATTCCACAATTAATTACTGTACAACTAAAATTTAAGCTCAGAGGAGCGCTTCACAATACATTAGTCACTAATTAATTGAACTGGTCTGTTCTTACATTAAGTTTCTAATACTATCTTCTTACAACAACTTTTTCTGATAAAGGTGATGTAGAACTAGAACAAAGAAACCATATTTACCAGTTCAGATCTTATCACAGTGGAACACCCACTGGCACAGGTACAGGTTGACGCATCTTCCTTCTGTTGACAATGTAAGTCCAACAGTTGCTCACGATGTCAGGTGACATCAGAATTATTCTGTTGTTGCACTTTTTCAGTTCTTAGTTGGTAATAGTGATAGCTTTAAGACATTCTTACTCACTGACAATTTCTGTATACCAGTCCTTTCACATTAAATCATAGTGGTTGCCTTAATTGAAGTTCACACTTTATGTGCTACAATGACATTATGACTCAGTGATTGTTAGCACTTCCTCCCGACTTAAATGATTTAGACATTCTCAATCTTTAAAAGAACTCTAAAATCATGGTCCCTACCACCTTGCTAGGCGTTTCACCAGTTCTCTCTCGCTGGTGTTA
Organism: Ryuthela nishihirai; assembly: GCA_038380435.1. Classification (NCBI taxonomy): domain Eukaryota; kingdom Metazoa; phylum Arthropoda; class Arachnida; order Araneae; family Heptathelidae; genus Ryuthela; species Ryuthela nishihirai. The sequence goes on along the minus strand of JAWZYU010000019.1, from coordinate 61,333,708 downwards.
TCAGGCAATTACTCAGCGGTCGTGTGCTATCTTATACCTGTCTCTCACTGACTTCAGGTTAACCTTACTCTTGTGATTTGTGCTGCTGCTCGTGCAACAGGAGATTCCATGCTGCTGGTAGGGGTGGGATCTCCATGTTGCAAAGCTGATGTTGATCAACATGTATTAACATATTTTCAGTGCTACTGAGTTGGAATTTTGTCTGCTATTTCATAACCCCCCCCCCCCCCCCCCCCCGTGGGCCTAACTTTATCTCTATTGTTGATTACTAAATGCTTGATGGAGTTACTCATAACTGTTGGTAATTCTATATCATATTTTCGTAATATATTCGTTAATGCATGAGAGATTATTTCAGTTTGTGGGAAACTGTGTATATTTATGACTATTTTCAGGTTGATTGGGTGCAGGTTGAGTATCCTTTTTACTGCAGTATTTGGCATTTTTTTCCAATTGATTGATTAATTGTCTTGGGTATCCTGCATCATATGTGATTTGTTTAATAAATTGTAACTCTTTTTTTTTTAAATGTCTTGTTCTTGACAGTACTGAAAGGCTCTTAAGAAATATGGGGTAATAGAAGATTTTTTATACTTTATTGGATGGGCGGAGTTAAATGGTATAATATTGCGTATGTACGTGAGTTTGCGATAAACCTGCATTACGCATTTTGTACTCCCCCGTGTAATTAATGTGTCCAAGTATGCCAATTGCTTATGTTTTTCTGCTTCATGTGTAAATTTAATACTAGGCATTACACTATTAAATATATCAATTAATTCTTGAAGTTGAGCCATACTGTAATTCTAGAAAATTAAAATATCGTCGATGTACCGTATATATATATATAAAGTTGGTTGATATTTAACTTTAGATAATGCAGTAGTTTCAACGTGTCTCATTACTACATCAACCATGAGTCCAGAGAGAGGTGATCCCATAGCCCCCCCCCCCCCGTCTGGACCCATGACTGTTGATTAACAGTAAACCAGTTAGATGTGATTGACACCTCCAGGGCCTCATGAACGCTAAAGTATTCTGGGGATGTGGGGCGGGCAATGCGGAGCCATTCAGCTTTTAATCGCATCCAAACGGGGTGTGTTCAGATACAGCGATATGTTAATACATGTTAATCAACATCGGCTTTGCAACATGGAGATCCCACCCCTACCAGCAGCATGGAATCTCCTGTTGCGTGAGCAGCAGTGCAAATCACGAGAGTAAGGTTAACCAGAAGTCAGTGAGAGACGGGTATACGATAGCACACGACCACTGAGCAATTGCCTGATGACACCAGCGAGAGAGAACTGGTGAAACGCGTAGCAAGGTGGTAGGGACAATATTTTTAGAGTTCTTTTAAATCTTTTAAAGATTGAGAATGTCTAAATCATTTAAGTCGGGAGGAAGTGCTAACAATTGCTGAGTCATAATGTCATTGTAGCACATAAAGTGTGAACTTCAATTAAGGCAACCACTATGATTTAATGTGAAAGGACTGGTATACAGAAATTGTCAGTGAGTAAGAATGTCTTAAAGCTATCACTATTAACAACTAAGAACTGAAAAAGTGCAACAACAGAATAATTCTGATGTCCCCTCACATCGTGAGCAACTGTTGGACTTACATCGTCAACAGAAGGAAGCTGCGCCAACCTGTACCTGTGCCAGTGGGTGTTCCACTGTGATAAGATCTGAACTGGTAAATATGGTTTCTTTGTTCTAGTTCTACATCACCTTTATGAGGAAAAAGTTGTTGTAAGAAGATAGCATTAAAAACTTAATGTAAGAACAGACCTGTTCAATGAATTAGTGACTCTAATGTATTGTGAAGTGCTCTTCTGGGCTTAAATTTTGGTTGTACAGTAATTAATTGTGCAATTAAATATTTTAACAAATCTATGAATTTAAATAAGAAAATCTGAAAGACTACAAAGAAAAGTTTCAATTAAATATTAGTAATGATGCAATGACTCACCAGGTCCCATGTATAAGTGCCTACCCAATAAATAACGGGTTTTACACCACTCACAAATTGCAAATGCTTAGAACCAGATACTTTGTCCTCAATGAGAAACATAACAAAACTTGCAGAAACAAATGACATAGCAAAAATAACACACACTGCATGAAGTAAGCTTAATCCTTTACGTTCTCTGTAAGTAAAGAATAAAAGAATTACTTCTAAGACTGAATATACTTTAAATTCATTATTAGATCTTTTAACTATTCATACAATTTAAAAATGACAACTGCAGCATTTTAATGTATTCTAAATTCAAGCCAAGAATCTACATATAACAATCACATAAAATGTAATAAAAATCTTGTAGTTTTATATTTTGACCAATTATGATGAAGAAGTTGCATGGAGAACACAAAGATTTAATGTAATAAGTTGATAAATTTCATTAAAAAGACTGATATATGAAAGTGCTATACAAAATAAAGATTTGATACATTGTGACATATCATGGAGCAATAATAAAGATGTAAGCAAATGTGTGGAAATATACAGCAAGTCACAAAACAGGAATTATTCTAAAGTTTTTTTTTTCCAGTCAGGTTTCATGACGATGGAAAAACTTCACTTAGATGGAGCACAAAAAGAATTGCACTTGCTGACTTGAAGAAATGTGCACAATTAACAAATTTGATAACATAAATAAACATGCACAAATCGATTAGAATACAGATTTTGGACCTACAGGTAAGTCCTTCATCAGCTAAGTTGGCATTATATTATAATATAATGGTAGGTTAGATTTGAAAACCACCAATGTAATTACAACAAATGCTCAAACATCCACCCACCAAATAAGTAGGTTTGATTTGAAACAAACATTATTTTTGAAAGAGAATGCATGATATGCAAAAGTATGTGGAAATGTAGTATGATGTCATAAGGTTGAAGATGCATCATCAAATAACATAGAATTATTGCAATATTTTTACATTATTAATAAATATATGCTAATTGGGAAATTCATGTAAAAATTTTTTCTAATAAATCTTAATAAATTCACCAAAATCCAAAGATTTTATCAAATAAATTTTTTAATGAGTATATACATATATATATACAGGGTGATTCAGAATTCATCATCAATATTTAGTGGGGAGGAAGGGAATAAGAAAAGAAAGAGATTTCACATAGGAAAGTATGGGGGCAGACGAACGCATGGTGGTGTAGAGGGCGCTGTGTGTACACACCTCTCATACAGAAGCACAGCTGTTTGACGCGTGCAGTCAGTTGTCATTCGACAAGGTGAATTTGCAGAAGTAACATGAACCGGTATACGTGGAATGAATGTGCAGATATGCATGTAACTTACGGTGCGGCAGGAGAAAGATGTCTTCGAGCCAGGCAATTGTATGCAGCGCGCTTCCCAAACCGCCGTGTGCCACAGCATCAAATGTTTTCACGTATTCATCACCAACTGCGTGAAACAAGATCGTTTGCTGCTAGTAATGTTAATCGAGGGAGGCGCAGATCGGCACGGACAGTAGCAGTAGAGGAAGCTGTCCTACAGGAAATCGAGGAACAACCTGGTGCTAGCACACGAGGTATGGCTAGGCAGTTTGGAATTTCGCAAGCAACAGCGTGGCAGATATTACAGGATGAAGGGTTACATCCGTTTCATCTGCAAAGAGTGCAATTATTGGCAGCAGATGACCATCCCAAGCGTGTGATTTTTTGTCAGTGGTTCATGCAGAGAACAGCCGTTGATCCCAATTTCCCAACGTATGTTCTTTTCACCGATGAGGCGTTGTTCACTCAAGAGGGTGTCTTCAACACACACAATTGGCATGTGTGGGCTCATCAGAACCCACACGGTACAAGACCTGGAGCTGCGCAACAACGTTTTGCTGTCAATGTGTGGACTGGGATTGTCGGTGACTGTTTGTTGGGCCCGTATTTACTACCATCCCGTTTGGATGGTGCCAAGTACCTAACATTTCTTCAGACTGTGTTACCGGATCTTCTGAATGAGGTTCCTGATGGTAGTCTCCGGCGAATGTGGTTCCAGCATGACGGCGCTCCTGCACATTTCGCAAATGCTGTGCGTGCTTACCTACTCAGACAGTTTGGTGGTCAATGGATTGGCCGCGGTGGACCGGTTTCTTGGCCACCACGTTCACCGGATTTATCTCCAATCGATTTCTTTGTATGGGGTGCTATGAAAAACATGGTGTACGAGACCCCTGTTGATAGTGCTATGGATCTTGTAGCACGCATATCAGTTGCTGCCTCAAATATCCGAGAAATGCCAGGCATCTTCCACAGGGTCCGGCTGTCCATGCAACGCCGTTGTGAGTCATGCATTCTAGCACATGGTCGGTAGTTCGAGCACCTCTTGTAAGTCTGTACAACCAATGCAAAGAAATGTTACATGTAAGATAAATGTTTTTTCCTTACCACTTCCTTCTTATGTGTTCTTTCCATCATTGAACTGGGGTCATTTTGCCCTACTACATGGCATATGCGCCCATGCTTTCCTATGTGAAATCTCCTTCGTTTCTTATTACCTACCTCCCCACCAAATATTGATGATGAATTCTGAATCACCCTGTATATTTAATGAAGGGAAGAAGGTACTTCCCTACACAAAGGATGGAGATAACCTAGAAGCTATATTAGATTTGTCCTGGTTCCTCATACAGCATACAAACACTTACACAAGGACATGTCCCACTAGTCTTAGTAGTCAGGTACACTAACCACTATAAACCACTAGATAGGATCTATCTGGTCTAGTGGTTATCAAAGTTATCAATAACATAAATAATATACAGGGTGTCCCTGAATTCATGGTCCAAACATGAGGGGATGGTAGTACACACCGAACCCACCAATATTCATCATAGAATATGCGGCCGCAAATGCAATGAGGAGTTGGAAATGAAGGACAGACACAGAGGTTTCCAGAGTGACATTTATTGGAGATCATTACAACAAATGCTCAAACATCCACCCACCAATGTTGATACAGGTGGCACAATGGTGGAGTGGTGATTAGTGTAACCTGCTCATAAACACTGGGCTTGTCGTGCACATCAGCGGCTGCGATGGACAGTTGGGCTACCAGATCCTCCGTGGACTGCACGGGCTTCTTGTACATGACACACTTCAAATGTCCCCACAGAAAGAAATTGATACAAGAAAGATCGGGCGATCTGGGGGGCCACGGAATGGGACCACTGAGCCCAATCCATCGGTTCCCAAATGTGGTATGAAGACGCTGATGCACGTCCATGCTGAAATTGGCGGGTGCCCCATTGTGCTGGAACCACATACGGGCATGGATTGCAGCTGGAATATCCTGAAGCAATTCCGCCAGTAGGTAGGGTCCAATTAAATAATCATGCACGATCCCCGCCCAGACATTGACGGCTAACCATTGCTGGTTCGAATTTGGACGTGTACCATGGAGGTTCTGGGCCACCCACAAATGCGCATTATGGACATTCACTACGTCTTCATGTGAGAATGTTGATTCATCCATAAAGAGCACATGCGTGGGGAAATTGGGATGTGTGGCACTTTGCTACAGGAACCACTGGGTGAAAGGGGGCGGGGGTGGCTTAGTCGGTAGCGCGCCAGGCTCGTAATCTGTAGTTTCCAGGTTCGAGTCCCAGCTGGGTCAGCGTTTAGATTTATCTCCGCAAAATTCCCCGCCCTGCCCACGGTCAGTAGGGGACACCGATGGGCTTGGAAAGGCCGCCGTCCATCGGATGGGACGTTAAGCCGTGGCCCCGTGTGCGGGAGAGCCATACCCTGTGCACGTTAAAGAACACGCTGGATGGCCTTGATGGGAGGCTACCATCTGTCTCCCAACAGCTGTTCCAGTGGGTCCCCTCCCCCAACCTTCTCTGAGCCTTCGGGGTCCATGTGACCTGGCCATTTAGCCCATGGTGTGCAAAAAAGTGCCGCTCAGAGGTAAAAAAACCCAACCCAACCCACTGGGTGAAATCCATGCGCAGGGGGATAATCAACAGCTGTCAATGCCTGCACTCACTGCAAGTGATAGGGGTATAGCCCTTCATGCAGTACTCGCCAGACACTGTTCCAATGCACACCCAGGCTCCGAGTGGTGGATCGCGTGCTTGTACCTGGGTTATCTGTCACCATACGCAAGATGTCCTCGCTCATAGCTGGCATTCTGACCGTCCATGCTTGTCCGGCATCATGTTGACTGACGTGGAAGGTGACTGATGTGGAAGGTGCCTGCCTCAGACAGCTGGTGGTGCAGTCACGTGAATATTTTATGATCTGGTACACAGCACATAGGATATCGCTCATGGTAGAGTCTTTGTGCCTCTCTACCATTGCCCTTGGCTATGCTGTACATCAGGTGCATATCGGCTTTCTCTGCGTTTGTAAACTGCTCCATCTCATGTCCAGTCGACACTGAGAATGCTGGGGTTTGGCCGATCCAGTGCTTTTAAGCCGTGCCGCCTTGTCTGCGCCCCCTACCGGCACTGGGCTGCATTTGCGGCTGCATATTCTATGACAAATATTGGTGGGTTCGGTGTGTACTACCATCCCCTCAAGTTTGGGCCATGAATTCAGAGACACCCTGTATATACATATATATAGCCATCCTACAGTCAAGTGTTAGTGTGCTTGGCTACTGATTAAAGGGAACTGGGTTCGAGCCCCAGGTACAGTATGGATGTTTGTGCTCTCTTTCTGCTGAGGTCTGGTCTTCCTTACTGACTTTCACTGTGGCGTATAAACTGATCAAATAATAATGGCATTATAAACTGACAGGCTCCTGCCAGTAAATGTGACAAACAGCTGCTTGAGGTTTTTTTATTTTATAAATATACCATCAATAATTCTGTGTCAAGCTACAATTAACACAAAATGATACAACTTCCACCTCATGAGCATCATATTATACCTCCACAGGTTGCATATCATGCATTCTCTTTAAAAAAAATGTTAATTTGATATTTAACCTTCTTCTTATTATTTATATACAGTGCCATCACAGCTGAATAAGAACTTATCTGTAAGTCTTAATTCTAGATTTGTGCATTTTTTGATGTTATCAAATTTGTGAATTGTGATTCTTTTTGGTGCTCCGTCAAAATGAACTGCTTTTCCACCATCAGGAAACTGATAGGAATAAAATTAGCTTTATTTAGAATTACTCCTGTTTTGTGACTTACTGCATATTTTCACACATTTGTTTACATCTTTATTAACCTTTCCAGGGTCCAGCCTGAAAAACCGATTTACATTTAGAGTCCAGCTATTTTATCACTATGATCAGCCAAAAAAATTTAACCTTAGAACTTTTTTGTCAAATAACTAATGAAAGGAATTATGACATGCTATATGCCAAAAAAGCCTTAACTGGCATAGTGGTTAGGCAGCTAGCGACTGTTCCAGCAAGGCAAACTTTGTGTGTTGTATTAGCTCTAACTAAGGCCGTGGTCAGCAGTGACTTTGTCTTAGTAGGGCATGTCCTTGTATGAGAAGGCCTGTAAAAGCTAGGAGTAGCTTCTAGGATTCTTCTCTGTCCTATATATCGCAAATCAAAAAAAAATAGTTGGCATTTAATTCAAGATTTTCTGAAATATTTAACATAAAAAGATGACTAGTTTTATTTTAATAGTGCTTTTATAGAGAGCATGCAGTAAAAAAATGCATCTGGCAATGCAAATAAAAATTTATTTAAAAAAACTAATACACAGAAATCATTATAATGCACATGAATTGAAAGACTATTTCTGAATAACAAAAAATTTATATTTATTTGAAGCAAGAAAATTGCTCCCATTTTGCAATTTTTTTTCTTGGTACCATACTTTGAAAAAAGTCCAGGCTTTTTGCCAACTGTGCCAAGTCATATCAACAAGTCAACTTTGGAAGTTTTTTTAAAAAAAAACTAATCAGATGAAATAAACCAAGTTATATACCAAATTAAACATAATTTAATTATGAATTTTATGAAAATAAAAAAAATTAGGCAAATTTTGAAAAACCCGATGAATAAAAATAGTTAATTTATATATTCATCGAAAGTAAATTTCTTTCCAAATAATGTTCATGTGAAACATGAATTTTATTTCTTTTAATGATTTTTTTTTCAGTATAGTATATTTTAAAACATCGACCAGTATTATACAAGGTTACTTGGATTGCTCGCATTAATGGAATTTTCTGTCCGGTTTATGAAACGGAGGAACAGTTTCTTGGCTGCTCTTTCTACTAAACATTATGAATGTTTTTCCTTGGGTGTTGAAATTTTTTGAGGATTTTGGTTAAGTGCTCAAAAGTTAATGCACCAAAGCAAAAAAAAAAGGAAAATGCATTGTCAGAGTGGCACAGCTAAGTTACTGAGAAGGAAGGGGGGTGCCTTTAAAATCATTCAATATGAACATAAAAACTCGTAATTTAAAAAAAAATAAATTTTGCTAAAGAGAGTGGGAGTAAAATGTGTCAGTGAGTTTAGTGGGGGAGGGGGGGGGGGGTAAGAACCCTTTCCAAAATTGCCTTCCTAGATGAGGACTGATATCCGTGCCAAGGAAGTACTTTTTGCTTCTGTATCCAAGACCTCGTTCATTTTCAGAAAATGATACTGATCAAAGTTTTTTTACTGAAAAATGAAGAAACAAAAGATAAAAATAACATATAACCTAATGCGATGTTAAATAAACTATTCACAGCAACAAGTTGTAAGCCGACCATCCAGTGTAGGTGGAAAGATCGATAATTTACAGAAATAAAGTAGATCTACAAAAATAAAAACCAAGGAATTAAAAAAGGAAACAAAATACTAACTTTATGTGGGGAATTTATAATTCAATTTGTTGGAAGGAATTGATTGTATTGAATTTTGATTGACTGTTGGAAGGAATTGACTGTGTTGAAGTATTTGATTTAAATCATCCACATAAACAACTTGCCATTCATGGAAGTCCTTTTTGCTTCCATATCCAATGCCTCATTCATTTTCAGGAAATGATACAAGATCAAAGTTTTTTTTTTATAAGAAGAGAAAGAAATAATAAAAGAAATATTAACATATAACCTAATGTGATGTTAAATAATATCCGCAACAACTTGTAAAGCCAACCATCCGATGTAGCATAACTCCAAAAAATTGATACATCAGCCAATATAAAACTTAATAATTTACGGAAATAAAATAAATCTATACAGAAATGAAAACGGAGGTTAATACTTACTAGAGGCGTGATCACATTATCCTATATCTGAGAAGAACTCTTTCTGTAAACATCCACTATAGAGCCACTTTACTGAAAGTGTGAGCAATAACTAGGTCAACTGGTGCTGTCATGATGCACTTTACCCTGCAACAACTCAGCTTGCTGGCTTCCTCTTTCTAAGAGGGCTCGTGCTACTTACATTTTCGATTTAAGAGCAGAAAAGATGTACAAAATGCTGGGATAAATGATATAAATGATAAAAATAATTCTGGGAATATTGAAATAGGCTAATGGCAGAGAAGACTATAAAAAGGGTAAAAAATGGCATGCATACTTCGTAATTACTTCCAAAATTTTCCGTTTTTAAAAATAGTAGTTTTTGGTTATATTTTCAGGAGATTTTTGAAACTTTAAGGAAAAATTTGTTGTTAAAGTTCAAATCAAACTTGTGAGCTTAAATCAGAATCTCAACAAAGATGAAGGTTAACAAGCAAATCGGCAATACTGTTTAACACTTCTAAGAAATGACAATCAGATGGCTTTAACAAATTATTTATATTATAGTTTAATAAAATATGCATCAAATAAAAAAAGAAAATATTATTCTTCAAACTTGAATTGCATATTTTTAAAAGATATATCTAAAAAAATTTTCAAATGGCAATTGAAAAAAAAAATCGAAGTTTCATGTGTTGTACAAAAAAACATCTGACGTCTTTGACTTCTCATTGTGCATTCTGTCAACATCTATGTTCAAAGGCGACCTGGGAAGGGTTAATGCTCCATGATTTGTTGCAACATCTCAAATCTTTATTTTGCATAGCGCTCACATCTACCAGTGTTTCTAGTGAAATTTATTGATTTACCATTTTTCACTGAGAATTTTTCATCTTGTAGATTTAATTTAAAACTGACAATTCTAAATGCTTCTATATTTGAGGAAAGATTTAATCTAAAATAACATTGAAATATATCTTTTTTAAGCAATATTATATCTATTTAGTCATAGTTTATTTATATTATGACAGCAATTTTTCCAGCTAGCTATTATTATAATGAGAAACATAATCAAATGTCAAAATTTCATACAAAGTAATGTAAATTATTTACAACAAAGTATGTAATCAATACCAAAAAAAGTCTAAATTTATATCAAATGTTTTTACAAGAAATGCGGTGCACAATGCAATAAATACTTACAATACTTCATCCTTTAACTGGTCTTGAGTAAAATTCATAGGATGGTTGATGACAGAGATGCCATAATAACTTGGATCTGTTCCTGGAGGCAAATGTGCCCTTAATAGAATATTATTCAAAGCATTCATATAGGAAACAGAAGAAGCCCATCCCTTGTTATTAAACCATACCTGATGAAAAAATAAAACAAGTTTTTTTGGTTTAAGAACATTAGTGTCTAAAAAGATAAATAGGATATTTATTTGGAAATACTAAAAAACAGCACTGAAAATGCAGCCATTAATAGAAAAAACAAATGCAACATTTAGCATTTTCAACATGCTTTAAAAATAGTTATAGTACATTTAGCTGTATAAAACACTCTTATGGATACATAAGCATCCTTAAGAAGTCTTGAACTATGGAGGTTCAACTAAAAAACACAATTTACGTTTCGAAAAACATCTCTACTCAGCAACAATTGTTATATTTAGCAAATGCACACAAATTCCAACAAAATCCTGTTTGACACTGTCCACCTATTTCATTCTAGGTCTTCTTTTTTTTTCCTGAAGATTTTAGGTACATGCATTAATAATCTTCAAACAGTCATGGCCTATGGAAGTCCAACCATTTTTTTTAACTACACCAGAAATTTTGTCCTTTAAACTTGTCTATTCTGAACTACAGCTGCTGCATTTGATCACTGCAGATCAATTATAATAAGGTTCTGTTTGATAATGTCTATCCACTATATCCTAAGTCTCCCACTTTTTCTGAGGCCTTTAGGCCCACTGTTCCTAACTCTATTTACTACTTTACAAGGCGTATACACCTGAAAACTAAAATTAGACTGTATAATAGTTTGGTTCTTTCTAGGGTTAGTTATGGCAGTGAAACTTGGACAGTTTGTAAACATGATAACAGGAAACTAGATCCATTTGATTCTAGATGCTTACGCAGTATCTTGGGCATTAGGTGGTTTAACTTTGTAACTAATGATGAGGTTAGGCAAAGGAGTCGGCAACCTCCTTTAAGCAGCATATTGTGCAGAGAGAGACTCTGCTGATTTGGCCATGTTGCCCATATGGATAATTATAGATTGGCAAATAGGGTTATGAACAGTGTGCCTAAAGGCCTCAGAAAGAAGGGAAAAACTAGGATGTGGTGGGCAGACAATGTCAAACAGCACCTTGTTAGAATTGGTGTGCAGTGGCCAGATGCAGCAGATGTAGCTCAGGACAGATATGATTGGAGAACTAAATTGCACAGTCTGGTTGGGCCTCCATAGCCCATGGCTGCTTGATGCTGCTGCTGCTGCTGATGATGATGAATTAAAAGTAGCTAATTAACATATAAACCCATAGGCAGCACCTACAACTAAATTTCAATTACAGTATATGGAAAACACCCATGAGAATCACAGTCTGCTCTGCCCTTCTTTTCTCTTTACACCTTCAAGTCATTATAGTTCACACAATTCGATACTGCTTCAAATTTCATGTGACCTTCCCTGACCAATGTTAAGCTGCCATGATGTGGTGCCCCATGACTTGCCTGTTGTTCAGAGAAATGACCCCTTTAGGCACATAATTCCTTTTACCCACTGTCTGCAGTTTCTCCAACAGGTATTGCTTCAAAGTGAGTCACAGATCATTGAGGTAGGCAATGCTGAGTAATGGCGATCTTTTTGGCAGGTCAGAGTTATCTAACCCTGACAGCATTTATGCAACTTCATAATAAAATTATTCATTTTCATTTTCAATGTTTCAAGTTAAACTTCAAATACTTTGAAATATTTTTATTCAAATTTTTTACGGTTCTTTACCTGTTTTTAAACACATTTTTCAGCTTTTCATGTAAATTACTTTGTTTCCCATGGCCGAGTGATTAGCGCACTTGCCTACTGATCTAAGGGACCAGGGTTCGAGCCCAAGATAAGGCATAGATGTTTGTGTTGTTTTTCTGCTGAGGTCCCACCATCCTCAGAGACCTTGTACTATGGCATATAAACTGACAGGCTCCTGTCAGACCTCTGTGGCAAGCAGCTGCTTGAGGGAGTATTTATTATTTTTTATTTAAAACAAAATTATTTTTATGACACAACTTTCTTCAGGCTTAAAGTTTGGTGATCAACCAAAAATCTAAGCATATGCATTATTTATATAAATGACAAAAAAAGTTGAAAAAACTTAATAAACAAAAGATTTAAACATTAACAGAAATATTATGAACTATTTATATTAAAATAATTTAAAAAAAACGAAAAAATAATTTATAATTTAAATTCCTTTGAAGTTAAAATGAGAAAAATACAGCAAAATTTTTGCAATATTTAAAACAAAAGCTTTAAAATTAACTTTTTTTCTTTGAAATTTTGCCATTTTATTAACCATAATTAAATGCTCTTTTCATTTTTGGTATAGAACATGACGTTTTCCCTTCATAGTTACTTCAGGATGAGGTTCTATAGTTGTGTACTTTATTTTCTGAAAACACTTCAAAATTAGACCCACTCTCAACTCCCTTGTAAAACCTGGTGTAACTAAAAAAAATTAGCTAACTTACTATTAATTAACAGATAAAACAATCATGTTTCTATAGTCGCATTATTTTAAACCTTCTTCAACTTTAGCTAATTGAGCATGCAAGATTCTTTGCTGCAAGTACAATTTGCCTCCATTCTCCTCTATCTGCAACTCAATTTTGGACCTGCATTTAATCCAAGTCATTTTGAATGCAGTCACTCTATTTCATGTGCAGTTGCCTTCTCAGTTCTTTTCTTTTGGGAAGGATTTCTTTGCTTCTCTTTCTCCCTCCATCATGAGTGGTTGGCTTTAAGTTCTCTGGTTATGGTAGCATAGCCATATTTTTTGTACAGTTCTAGACTATACTGTCTTCACCATAATCCACTACAGTTGTCAAGGACTAGTCAATAGATTTATCTTAGTATTTTATTTTCAGAACCTTGTAATTTACTTTCATCAGCTTTCATAGATTAAAACAGAGGTTATCCACTTTAAAAGAAGCTGAGTTGTTCTATGGTTATTTCTTATCATTTTCAGGTATTCAGTTTTCATTTATTTTAAATCCCATTTTTTTTTATTTAAATTTCTGCTACTGTCTTTAATATCATTGTGAACTGGTCTCAATATTACAAATCAGCTACATATCTCTGAATTTTAACAAAGTATCTGAATTCCTGCTCCATTGTCACTTTCACAATTTTCTCCAAAATGAGATTAAAAAGAATTGATGACAGAGCAATAGCTAGGTTGCATGTATTATTAAACCATTTATTCTTTTCTGTGCAATTTTTAAATCAAACTTTTTTGTCTTCTGTCTTCTTAATGATATTCTGAATACCAATTCAAAGGTTCTCTACATTATTATCCAGTCTCATATTTGGTGCACTTATGTAAGTTCATTTTCAAAATGTCTTCCATCCTTTTCATTCTGCAGTTTTCTGAGTTAAATCGAAGTTGTGCATTTTGTTTTGCAAAATACACTGGTTTCCATACATTAAGGAAAATCCCTATGTTAAGTCAATGGGAAGCAAATGTCAAAGCTCTATAACTTCTAAAATAATATTTTTTTGTTTTGAAAAATGTGATTGCAGATAAAGATCTCGATCAAATAAAACAATATCTCAATTTTCAACAATATTCATTCAGTATTTAATGAGTTATGGTAGTTTGAATATTTAGTGATAACAATGCCAACCACAAAAATTGATTTCAGAAGTTTATTAAAACTTAGTAATAAATATTGTATCAAAGTGTTTAATAAAATAAGTTTGTATTTTTAGAACTTTGTGTAAAGAATTCTTTCACTATTCTTCAGTTTTGTATGTTTCTTAAGATTGGCATTGCTGTAGTTAAATATTCAAACTTTCATAACTCATTAAATACTAAAAAAATATTGTTGAAAATCGATATCTTTATCTGCAAATACATTTTTCAAAACAAAAAAATTTATTTTAGAAGTTATAGAGCTTTGATGTTAGCTTCACATTGACTTAAAATAGAGATTTTCCTTAATTTATGAAAACCAGTGTATTTTGCATAATGTTTGATAAAGGAAGGTGGATACCATATAATGATCTGACTTGCATTCTGTTCCTTTATAGCTTTTGACATTTAGGATACTACTTCTGAATCTCCTACTGATTAATGTGATCACTTAAAACCTATATATCTCTATAAATTTCTATATTCTTGTAGCAAGTGCTATTCTCCAATGATTAAGTTTACTTACATGTAGTAAACATTCCCTATTGCTACTGCATTTGCCAATACCAAAAGAGCTTATCATTCCAATCCAAAGATCAGAGTCAGCATCACCTTTGGCATTGAAGTTAGAAGAATGGAGTAATGCTTCCTCTCCTAAAATAACATAACTCAAAATATCATGAATCTAAAAAACACCCAATCATTTTTGCTCTCATCAATATGTGATTGGGGCATGGTTGCAGGTAATATTCATGTCTTTAATCCAAGTTTATAATTCAGCAGTAAGAAATCTTTCATTACTGCAATTATATCCTAAAAGAGTATCATTGGCATTCCTAGATTACCTGCGATTTTTATCATCCTGACCAGAAAAGATATGTGTAAGATTATTTTTTATCAACTGACAAACACCAGTTGATCTGGTTTCTTGAAAACTCAACACTAGGTTGCATTGTTTGAATTCTTCTGTAAGGACATCAAGAAAATAATCTCTATTTAGAGTCCTCACATTCTAGCTGGCTGCAAGAAAACAAAATGCTTGCTAGAATTTCTGAGAATTTGTTTCAGTGAAAAAGGCAAGACCAACAATATCAAACAACCTCCTCGGGTGTGAGGTAAAGTCTCTGCTTTTAGAGTTTAAGCCACAATGCTGGTAGCAACTGAAGACAGCATCTTTACAGTGGACCTCTTCAACAATAAAATTAAAAAGAGAATCTGACCTGCCTGAGAAACATTACTCCAGTTTATGACTGGAAATGTTTCAAGAACTAATGAGTTCATTATATAATATTGTTTCCTCTGATCAATATCACCCCCTTAGCTAATAAAAGATATCCTGTGCATTTGTTTAGTATGGGCTGGATCACACAAACAAATAGAAATCACAGCAGTAAATTCTCTTTGCCAGTGCAGCAAGTCCAGGATCCATTGTCATGCTCAAGAATCAACAGATGCATAGGTTTTAAATGATCAGCACAGAGAACAGAGACCCTGCAAAGTTGACCACTCCTCAAATGGGTGAGAAAAATACGAAAGGCCATATAGATCAGATCAGATCAGGCCTTACTGATCTGGCATCCATCCCTTTCCCTTTTTATTCAAAGGGGAAAATATGACCTTTGAAAAATACTAACAGCCTGCACCACAAGCACAGTTGGACTTTAGAGCTACCAGAGTGGTTCTGTGCATCATCACAAGGAATTGGTGCACAGTTCTTATATAGTAGTATTGAGAAATTAAGCATTTGTAAGGTACAAACCACTGCACATTTTACCCTCATGGGCTTCCACTGAAAATTAACTTTTAGTGAGAATTAATTTCTTGAGCATCCATGTTTCACTTTTTTTCAATTTCTTTTGATCTGCTATATTTTTTTATCTTCCAATAATTTATTACTTCTCTATTTAATTCTCTAATTAATTATTTTAAATCTAATCTTTATCCATTTGAAACTTTTTCTGTTTATATTTTTCAGAAGCTTTCTGACTTGTGGAAAGCATCTGATACAAGGTAGCCATGCTGCTTAGTATCCAGTTATGTATTGTCCATCAATCAGAGATAAAGCTTTGTGGGATTCATCAACTTCATCACTGTACAGATTTCACACATCTGAAAGCTCAGTTCAGAAGAAAGTACACTTGCAATGATGATGCTGAAACTTGCCTAATCAATTGTTCCATAAAGCAAAGATAGAGTATAATACCTTAAGAACTATCTCTTAATCATAATATGAAATTAATCTTACGCATTCTTTGTTTCAAAAGCTGAGATTAGCTATACATGTACTTTGCATGCTTTGTGTGTTGTGCGAGGTATACTGTTTTGCACCAAAATGTTTTACATCCATAAGCTCTATTTTATGTTAACAGTTAGTCTAGTTTTAACTTTCATTAAGGTGAAAAAGAATTAAGACAAAAAGAATACTAAAAAATGGAGTATATGAATCTGAATACTTTTAATTCTAAACCAGACTGGGATATTATAGGGAGAAACAGTGCTTATGGGAGTTTGTTTCAATGGACCAGCCCTGTGTGCAATTATTCAATGATGCAATAGAGTATGGTTAAGTTTGAAAAAAAAAAGATTACTCTTTTTGATGCATTTTCATTCTTTTGGAAACTAACCTTTAGCTTCATACAATAAAGAGGTAACTAAAATGAAAGTAGAGAAACAAAAACTTTCAAGGTTTATTAATGCAAAGATTAATATAGGATATATATATATGAAAATATTACTTTGACATTATCGAATACTTCAATTCCTCTTAGTCTACTTTCAGCCTTGATGATGACATCATGAAGGTAAGATACTTGTTCTATTGATAACCAGTGACCTGTGAGGCGTTGAACCATGTAGTGAATAAAAGTAAAATTAATAGCTGAGAGTGAATTTTTCACACCAAATGTAAATCCTCCATACCTGTAAAATATACTCAGAGTTACTATAAAAGTTTCCTGTAGTGTAAATTTAAACTCAATAATATCAATAACTCTTCATTGTAATATTAATTATAATCTTTGTGGTCAAACTACATAAACTATTGCTAAAGAGACACAGTTTAAGTTACAATTTGAATTTGTAGGTAACATACTAAGTTCTCTTTAAATTGCATTAAACGAATTACAAAATTATGAATAATTCAGCTTGTTAAAAACAATTATTTTCAGACTTATAATAATTTTTTTCAGTTTGCAGTTTTTGTCATCAGTGGATCAGATGCTACATCGTTGATAAGTAGAAAGTCTTTTATCTACACCTAGGGTTGTTTTACCTCTGAACGGCACTTTTTTGCACACCATGGGCTAAATGGCCAGGTCACATGGACCCTGAAAGCTCAGAGAAGGTTGGGGGAGGGGACCCACTGGAACAGCTGTTGGGAGACAGATGGTAGCCTCCTGTCAAGGCCATCCAGCGTGTTCTTTAACGTGCACAGGGTATGGCTCTCCTGCACACGGGGCCACAGCTTAACATCCCATCCGACGGACGGCGGACTTTCCTAGCCCATCGGTGTCCCCTACTGACCGTGGGCAGGGCGGGGAATTTTGCAGAGATAAATCTCAATGCTGACCCAGCTGGGACTTGAACCTGGGAACTACAGATTACGGGCCTGGCGCGCTACCGACTGAGCCACCCCCACCCTTTATCTACACCTAACCATATAAATAATATGTATCCAATTATATAAATATAAAACACAAAGGGAATAAAAAAGAAGGTCTAATGATGATCACTAAAGTGAAAGTAAGTGAAGAAGATATCAGTAAGAGTGAAAGCACTTTTATTCAGGCTGGTAGCTACTTCTTCTTGATAAATATAAATAAAATAAAAAAATAAATACCCCCTCAAGCAGCTGCTTGCCACAGAGGTCTGACAGGAGCCTGTCAGTTTATATGCCACAGTAGAAGATCTGAGAGGATGGCAGGACCTCAGCAGAAAACAACACGAACATCCATGCCTTACCCAGGGCTTGAACCCAGGTCCCGTAGTTCTTGATAACCCACCATTTAATGCAGTGTTTTCCAATAATCGGGCTATGGCATGACATGACTAGACTGCAAAGGATTTCATGATAGCAAAAAAAAAATTGTTTGACAAGAATCATGCTTAATTTTCATCTAAAAATAAAAATTCTACAAAGAACTGTGTTCAGTGCTTTTTTTTTTACCTACTTCAGAGTCCTTTACGTAAACATTTATAGTAACAGAGAGTATGGGGGAAGGGGTATGCAGTTCTTGCTCAGCAAAAAAATTATTTTTGGATAGTTTGCCAGACTGCTAACTCTGAGAAACTCTGTTATAGTGTTCCATTAGACCTTTTTTTTTTTCATTTACCTTACATTTATGTTAATCTTTACATTTTATTGACTTCTTACCTCCATATCAACATAGTTTTAGACCAAGACTTTCTATTTATCGATGATACATCTATTGATGATGTAAGATGAAAGCCTTGAAAAACTCATGGTTAAAGCCTAAAAGTGTGATTTTAAATAATTCACCTTAAAGAGACACTTTAAATAAGAAGTAGTTTAAAATAACACCACCATACAGAAAGTAATATATTGTATGCATTATAATAGTAATATGGCATCTAATCCATTGTAGAAGCTATTGATGCATTCAACATACATTATTTATATGCTAAATTAATGAATATGATTTTGTAATAAGTTTTGTGCATTGCTTGAAACAGAATGACAAGGATCGATCCAAAAGTGCTTGAGCAATGCATAAAACAAATGCTTATGTTATCAATGAGTACATGCTCACATAAATTTGAAGACTTGAAAATAAAAATTAAAAATCGATATTGAGCATTTCTCACCAAATGGATATCTACATAAATGCCAGAAATTATGAATTTTTCTCAGACAGAATGAATCCTGATTAAGTACACTTATGTTTCATTAAGAACAGATATATAGTTAAAACAACAGAATTTAGAATACAAATGCACTTTTTCATCTAACTTATAGATATGTATCTTACCTTTCTTAGCTAATTTAATAGCTAATGTTAATTCCATCAACAGGACCAATTTACCTTAACATTACTCTAAAATATCTGCAAGAAATTTCAGTTAGAACAGTTTGTTGTTTTTTTAGAATACAAAAGTAGGAAAAAAAAACAAACAGAAAGAAAATTTCCATACTCATGATACTTTCTACTTTCAGATACACCACATGAATGCCCTTTTTCTCTTCCATTCATCTATCCATAATCCTCAAGCAGTCATGGGCTATAAAGATTTTACCAGACTGCAATTTAGTCCTTGAAACATGTGTATCTTGAGTTATAACTATTATATTTGGTCACTGAAGCTAATTCTAGTAAGGTATTGTTTGATAATGTCTGCCCAATGCATTCTAGGTTTCTCCCTTTTCCTGAGGCCTTCAGCTACAGTATTCATAACTTAGTTCACTAATCTACAGTTTGAAATGCAAGTAATGTGGCAAAACCAATGCAGTCACTCTCTCTCTCTGCACATGATACTGCTCAAAGGTGGCTGCAGATTCCTTCCCCTAACCTCATCATTATTTACATAGTCAAACACCTAATGCTCAATACATTGCATTGCATTTGCGTTATCTTGCTTATAAAGAGTCCAAGTTTCACTATCATAGCAAACTTTGGAAAAGGCCAAACTATTATATAAAAATAAAATACCCCTCAAGCAGGTGCTTGCCACAGAGGTCTTACAGGAGCCTGCCAGTTCAATAAGCCATAGAAAAGATCTGTGACGAAAGCTTAACTTATATAGCTATTTGTTACATATTCAAATTGAGAAATGCATAAATTAATTTTGTCAAAATTACAATTTTTTTACATGTTTATTCCTTAAAGTGTCAGGTTTCTGAAACTAGAAATGCTATTTTGATTTACTGAAACAATACTAAAACAGCTTGGATAGTGATTAAATTTTTAACTTTCACTTGGCATGTTCTTGTTTTTCTCAAATAAGACTTGATTTGTTCCTTCTGATTCAGAATTTTGGTTATGGTTAATGAACTGAGGTTATATTTCTTACAGACATCAACTTTTCTTAATGTCAATTTTGATGTCTTGTAGTACTGACATCTGAACTCTCTTTACTCTTGAACTCTATAGAGAATTTTAATTTCCCTTTTTTCAACACAGTTTTTAACAAAATACTTGTAAATCTTGCTTGAAGTACAAGGCAACTGCACTTTACTCTAGAATGAACAAATTGAGGCTGATAGTATGGCTACTCAGCAGTGTCAGTGGGCATGCAACATAAGGCAAGTGGGAAAGAACCAGACAATGCTGTGACATGGATAGTGCATGTGCAAGCTTTTTGTAATGCACTTGAAAAAAGCACTGTTCCAAATTATTTTACATTTTTCAAGCAAAAAATATGAATACTTTAAACAAACTTTACAAAAAGAACCAGTTGTACAAAAATGAAAAAAAAAAGGTGTTTTGCCTCCTTTATCAAATTTATCCTTAAATTTAACTCATTATGTCGAAATTAAATAACACATACAAGTATATAAAATTGGTAGAACCTTTAAAAAAACTCATTCTAAATATGCTTCTCATAATATTGGTACTCATAATAACAAACTCTTATTGCATGTTTATATTATTTAAGATGCACTTATTAGATGCGCGATTATTTAAGATGCGCGAAGATGCGCTTAAAGGCTGAGTGGTTATGGATGGCCAGGCCTACTGCCCCAGAGTATTTTAGTATGCATGAGGCTCTGGATCTGGCCACCTCATCAAATTTCTTCGATGTGAACATGAAGACATGGCTCCAAACAGAGGGGGTCCCAATGGGATCTCCTCTGTCTGGACTCATGTCAGACGTTGTTATGCATCACATCGAGGAAACTGCACTTAATAAATCTCAATACAGACCATCACTATACATCAGGTATGTGGATGACATATTAATTTTTTGGCCGCACGATGTAGACAAACTCACAGAATTTATAAACATTATTAATAATATATTACCTACAATTAAATTTACATTGGAATCCGAAGAAAAACGACAATTATCTTTTCTAGACACATTAATAAAACGTAATGATAACTATTGTGATACTACTGTATATCGTAAAAAAACATTCCCACATATATACCAGCCGACTCTGCACATCCATTAAGGTACAAAAAATCTAGCATTTTACCATTATATATTAGGGCATACAGATACTGCTCCGAGGCTTTAACATTTGATACCGAAATAGAATATATTACTAAAACTGCTCAAGAAGCAGGTTATACCATGCAACAATTAAAAAGATGGCAACATAATGCTAAATTCATTGTCTTAAAAAACTCTCAGCCAATTCCAAATCAGGATGTAAAACAACAAACCTATGCACACAGTTTTACTTACATGACAGGCATTTCAAAAACATTACATACTACATTAAAATAATATAATATTGTATTACCCACAACAGTTAACAATACAATTAAAAACTTACTAATTAATGATCGAGATACAAAATTACTCACCGGCGAAGTTTATTAACTCAATATACCTGACCCCTTAAATTTACATGACGGAAAGAATAAATACATAGGTAAAATCCATAGACAATACGCTGATCGCATGAAAGAGCATCAATGTGATTTAAATAAACAAATTCCAAACACAGCTTACGCTCAAACTATAATAGAAAATAAAATTCAAATAAATAAAGTAGAATACAAACCCTTAATTGCTCCAAAGACTAAATTCCAGCTGAATTACACCAAAAAAATGCTAATCCACACACAACGTCATAATTTATGCAATAGTGACATAGCACCCATTCCATCTGCATGGAACCTTCTAAACACCCAATCATCAAGCATTAGGTAATATCACATGATCAACAATGTAGAAACTGGGATACGTATAAGTAACATGCCACTCTTGACACCACTAGAGCCTGATGACGCCGTAATATGTAACTACAGAGAAACACGTGTAGCTCAAATGAACTGTTGGAGCGCCAATAAAATGTTCGCAGTCTTAACATCGGAGGCAGGGGTATGAAAGCATTTTTATCCTGTTTTTATACTAATGTTATCGGTTTTAAAATGTTTAAAAGTACGCATCTATGTCTCAAACAGTAATAAAAATGCATTTTGTGGATCCATCTGTGATATACACCAGTGATATAGAAACAAGTGCTGCAAATCATATAATATAGTTTACATCAGAACATTTAGTTAATGGTACAACTACAGCTTTAAGTACTCTATAGTTGCAAGAAATATAGATGACGCATGGTATCATTGGGATTATACCAGCACACCTGAAGAACTACGCATATGGAGTAATAATTTAGCTGCATTACAATTGTACTACATTGTTATGAAATGACATCTATAATATCATACCCTTGAGGACTGGTTTCTTGTTAATGGCATCTAAATTGCATTCATCAACATCAAAGATTGCTCACAAAGTCTGACACGGCAATTATATGTCATGTTAGATATCTAATGTGACTATGCAAGTAGATACACCAGCAACTATCACTGGTAAATATCAATATTTTTGTCAACTAACCTAGTATACTTTATGTAAATATAAGTTATCACTTAGATTGATTGATAATGTTTGGATCAAATATAGTTGTAATATAAGCATTACAATGATATTTTGTAAGCACTACTTATGTTTGAAAATAGGTAATTTTATACAATTTATTGTACAGCTATTATTATGATTTTATTAAACTTTTACCTTACTGGCTGTGTTTAGAATTATTTGGATTTAGTTTTCAATTATTTTCATTTTCAATTTTGTTACATTGCAATTTATAAGTTCAGTCCTTAATAATTTTGTAAAAAATTAATCTATTCTTTTTTAAATTTCAATAAATCAAATAATTTATTAATAACTTAGACATACTCTTGGTTGTTGTTCATACCTCTGCTTATAAAATTGTTTCCGGGTTTTTATGATCCAGTCTGAGATGTTACGACCAGTCATATTAAATATAATATCTGATGTGCTGACCACTGCATGAGGAGGTGTTGGCCCTTCTGCACCAGCAGGACAATGCTGGGTCCCTACATTACAAGAACAGGACTGAAAATCAGGTATAAAACTGTGGCCATTTGAAGGATTCAGCTTTGATTTGTTGAAAGTTACTGGTTTACAGGGTAAATTTCTGCAATATTAAAAAAAAAAGTAAGTGGAAGTTAGATGTACTTTCTACATATGATTTATAAAGTTTGTACAAAAATATTTCTTAGCATTTTAAACACACTAAATGTAATTTCCTCACACTAATCTCTGAACATCTTAAACAAATTTCCACTACAGTGATACTATATTTTTCACACAGCATTCATTTAAAATTGTCTCAGTCTTTACATAGAAAGCAACAAAATAAATGTCTTCTTGTTGTATAAAACAAAACTACAGGTCAATAAATTCTCACATAATAAACAAAAAATTATATATCACCTTCATTACTAGTGGCATGCACATTTGTAAAAGTGTGATTTGTACAAAACATATTTGCTAAATTATAATATATTAAAATATTATATAAATGCTTAATAATGAATTAAAAATATAACTTGAACACTACAGATACTGTTGTGTATACTATCAAACATTCACTCTTCTAATAGCATCCTATTAATAGTACAACATACCTAAGTGGCTGTCCTTTAATGCACCTTGTCCCCATTCCTACAGGAGACAAGAGTGTATCTATGTACTTCTGAGACAAAGGATTAAGAGGGTCTTCATTACTGAAAAATTACACAGAAAAGTGTTAATATTTGCTATTTGATAAAAGACTATTAATTTAAAAGCAATCAAAAATAACTTTAATTATACACAAAAAACACATTAAGTAAATGTTTCTTTGAACATTTGAGACTCCTTTAAATACTTATATTCTTAGCAAAAATGTTTACTTCATCCAAGAGAATTAATCCAAATCATACTTGAAACCAAATTGTATATTTATATTTCTTTGATTACTACCATAGTTGAGAGTTTTGCACCTACAATTCTGGAAATAGTTACTAAATGTCAATTATTTTGTTAATGACAAAATTTGAAACTACACAGGAAAGTTTTGTGCAAAACCCAATAAAATTAATGGCATATGAGAGCATTATAATTTTACTTTTAATACTGTGATTTTTGTGCCAATTAAAATTTATTTAAATCTAAATTTCAATGTGCTAATTTAATCTCTTAACTTTTATAAAACATTTGGAGCAGCTGATCCTTACTGAATGGAGAGAGACATTAAAAGCATAGAATAATGGAAATAGGCTGGCCTGCCACCAGACATGTGAGTGCAGTACAAGCTTCTCCATTGTGAATAGCCTGTTGTAATGTTTGGCTTTGCTCTTTAGGGTCAGAAACTCTGAGGAATAGAAAGAGATGGAGGATATAGATTACACAGAATATTAGAAATTTCTGTGAGATTAGCAATTTTATGTCCATTGTACTCCAGGATCAATAATGAGTGGGACAAATAGTTCCACCCACTTAGGGACTTTACCCCATATGATCTTAGAACTGGTCATGAGGGCGTTTCAAAGACATATGCTTCATTCAAGATTCCTTCTGGGTTTAGATCAAATGGGCTTTCACCCTGACATGCTTAAAAGCTTCAAAGCTGGAATGTGTTGGAAATGTCTGTGACAACCCCCCCATCACCACCACCACCACCAAGGCTTGAAATGAAACTTTTATGTTATGGTCAGTTGAGATTCCATCACAGTTTTGGGAAGTAAAGAAATCATGCTTAAGGCTGTGGAATGGCAGAGGCAGCCATTTGGACAATACAGTCAATAATTCCCACATCTGCAATATTAATGGGCTCCAGGCTTACTGAATGAGTGATGGTCAATACAACAGATAAGTGTTTCACAACTTCTCCAATCAGCCTGATTAATCCTCTACCATGACACATGTTTCTAGCCCCCATAACAATTGCTAATATTCTAGGGGAACATGTTTCCTCTAGCTCTTCTTTCCTTTCCTATTCCCCAGAGTTTCTGGCTCTCAAAGGGTTGGAGGGCCCCTAAAGGAGATGTTACATATCATAGAGAGGAGATCACTTTGATACCAATTTTACTCAACTTCCCATGTAAAGAGTGAAAAAATGAGGACAAGCAGATGGTAAGATCAATATCAGTGAAAGTGTGGGTTAGAGAGTGAAAATATGTACCAATACTGGTGGTTTTCGACAGAGAGAGTGACAGATTCCAAAGCCAGTGCTCGAGAACCTGAACTTTCCTATTAGTGTCAGAACTGCAGTTGAGAGGATTGCATCACTCAACATTTAAAGAGACATGGAAATTCGAATATTTAGCATTCAACCAACATCAATGCCCAGTCCTGCAAAGTTATAGACATTAAATAAATCATAAATATTAAGAATTATTACAAATGTTACAGATAATGTAGTAACAGAAGATTGTGCAGATAATTCTTTCAATATTTCTCAATTATGTATTGGTTTCTTAAGATGTATTACTGCTCTTAAATATTCTAGCTTCTATAACTTTTCAAACATCGAAAGAACAGGACCGGAAGGGGGAGGGGTAATAAAGTAGCCAAAAGTTGTTAAACTTAGAAATTTTTCATGCATTTTTCAATAATTTTTTTTAAAGAATTCTATAACTGAGGGGAAAATGTTACAATATAATAGAACTACAGTCTCTTGCCATTACATTTTTCTCTGCTCGATTGAATTTTTTGCCCCCCCCCCCCTAATTCTTTTCTAGATCCAGGCATGCTAAAGAACATTGCTGAACAATCCTGATAAATTTGGTTGAAAAATTTGGGAGAGCCATACCCTGTGCCTGTTAAAGAATGCACTGAATGACCTTGAGGGGAGGCTACCATGTTTTCTAACAGCTATCCAGTGGGTCCCCTTCCCCTAATCTTCTCTGAGTCTTCAGGGTCCTTATGACCTGACCATGTAGTCTATTGCGTGGAAAAAATTGCCACTCAGAGGTTAAACTATCCATCCAATCAAATGTTAAGATTTATTTGACATTATCAAGAAAATCCAAAATATGATTTCTAGCTTATGCTAACCACTTCAAAAGTTTTAAATAAATTTTAAATTATTTTATGCAAATATAAGCATTAATGCAAATAATTAGAAGATTGTAAGTTCATTAGACATGATCAGATATCAGGCAGTCATGAGTTTTGATCCTACTCTGCTCATGACAATATTTCCTCTATATCTATTGAAGCCTAGTAAAGCAACAAGATTCTCTGTAATTAATTGTGCTCATGGAAAGATATTAGTAATCATACCATCAGCAAAAGGTAGATGAAGGTTTGCTGAAAAAATTGTTGTTCAGAGGGCACATGGGGGGCTGGTGTACAAGACTGGTAACAAAATGTCAATTCTGAAGGATGAGTCTCCTACTGAAACTCATAAACAGCCCACAGCTGTAATGGAATAAGATATAACATCTAAACTAAAAGAGAACTTGATCAGCTGCCAGAGCACTAGGCATGTTATCAGGAGATTGTAGGCTTGCCATTCCTCTGGCAAGTTTATCTCTCCAACTGTAATAGCAGGAAGCCCAAGTTGAGGGGCTTCTAAACTTCCCAATCATATTTTAATCTATCTCCTGTCCAAAAATTCTGATGATGTCTGGGAGTTTTATTATCTATTCAATAAGCCGTCCCGTGGCCGAGTGGTTAGCGCACTTGGCTACTGATCTACGGGACCTGGGTTCGAGCCCCGGGTAAGGCATGGATGTTCATGTTGTTTTCTGCTGAGGTCCTGCCATCCTCTCAGATCTTCTACTGTGGGATATAAACTGACAGGCTCCTGTCAGACCTCTGTGGCAAGCAGCTGCTTGAGGGGGTATTTATTTTTTTTTTATTATATTCAATTAGTCATAGATTATTTAATGGTTATACAAACTGTATTTGAAAGAGCAAGTTATAAATCATTATGATAAATATAAATATTGAGAATAGATAAGTATGCAAACTTGCTGAAAAGAAATTTATTTAAATGATAGTTCAAGATTTACATAGTTTTCACAGAAACCTACAGAAATAAGATTTTCATAAACTGATTTTGCATACATTCATAATGTAAATGATTGGACATCAGATGTAACATTTATACTTTAATTAATTTCATAGAAGAGAAACAGCTATTCACAACAGACATACTGTCAAGGTCTATTTTTGTCTTAAATTAAAATCACTTGTGACCCTGCTGAGGAGTGGTCAACCACACAGGGTCCTGATGCTGACCATATAAACCCACTGGACTGGACAGATATATGGCTCTGAGCTTGATTATGGATCCTGATTTTGCTGCACTGGTGGGCTTCTGTGGAGGGAAAATCTTCCGCTGTGTTTTCTGTTTGTTTGTGGGTTGACAGCCCCAAGTGAATAGAGTCACAGGATATGTTTATCAGCTGCTGGATAATCCTGAGCAGAGGTCATCACAGGCACCTGAACTCTTTGTTTCTATTGGCATCGTCAAATTCTACATTGGAGGAAGTCTTCCAGTGTAGATGGCTTCAGCCTTTAGTGGTGGGGGAACGGTCTTTGCCCCATGTCTGCGATTAGGGGGCTGTTTGATATTGTCGGCATTCCCTCTCTCAATAAACATAGTTTCTTTAAACATCCCACTAACCATTTTCTCTCCATAGGTAGTTAGAATGTGAGGACTCTGCACAGAGCTTTTTCTCTTGATGTCCTCACACAAGAATTCCACCATTATAATTTAGATATTCTCGGCTTGCAAGAGACCAGATGGACAGATAAAGATCAGATTCTTAAAAATAATCTTAAATTTCTCTTTTCAGGGAGGGACGACAATAAGCATCACCAAGGCGTGGGTCTGCTTTTCAGCAGACACGCTAGTGATGCTCTTCTAGGATATGAGTGCATTAATGAAAGGTTTCTTACAGCAAAATTTCAGACAAGCGTTAAAGACTTGAATGTTATCTGCTGTTATGCCCCCACTGAGGATGCCAATGAGGATGAGAAGGATAGGTTTTATGAACAACTTCAGGATATTTTGAATTCTGTCAAGAAAGGAGATATTACCCTT
Source organism: Ryuthela nishihirai (assembly GCA_038380435.1). Classification (NCBI taxonomy): domain Eukaryota; kingdom Metazoa; phylum Arthropoda; class Arachnida; order Araneae; family Heptathelidae; genus Ryuthela; species Ryuthela nishihirai. The sequence goes on along the minus strand of JAWZYU010000019.1, from coordinate 61,305,568 downwards.
GTTCTTGGTGACTTCAATGCCAAAGTTGGTACTGATTCTGACCTTTGGGGAGGAGTAACAGGCCCTTTTGGTATTGGTAGCTGCAATGGCAATGGTCAATGTCTCCTACAGGTAAGTAAACTCAATGGATTCAGAATAACTAACACTTATTACAAACACCGCAACATACATAAGTACACATGGGTTTCACCTGATGGGCTGCATAAGAATATGATTGATTACATATTAATTAACAGCAAATGGGTTAGTTCCGTTAGGAATACCAGGGCATATAGGGGAGCTGAAATTGGATCTGACCATTACCTTGTTAAAAGTGTGTTGCAACTTAAACTTAAAAAGTGTTGTGCTAGGGTTAAAAATTTACTTTTAATACTGAAGCTCTGAAAGATCCAGTTATAGCCAAAGCTTACCATGATAGGTTACTTAGTCATTATGACAGTCATGGTTTGCTTACTACTGAAGTTGAGGAAGAATGGGATCATTTTAAACAGGTTTTTTTGGACATTAACAGTACTCTTTTAGGAAAAAAGGAGCAGAAGAGACAGAATTATCTGAGTGATAAGGCACTTGAGCTTATTTCGGAAAGGATGAACTGCAGGAATGTACTTAATCAATACCCTACTAGTCCTAATAGAAAGCATTACAGAGAACTTAATAAACGTGTAAAAGATCAGTTAGCTGCTGATAAGAATCTTTGGCTTGATGGTTTGCCTGAGAAAGCCAAGGAAGCAGTTAGACAGAACAACAGCAGAGAGCTGTACCAGATAGTTAATGTTTTGTGTGGTAGAAAACGAACAGGTATACAAGGATTGAAGGATAAACAAGGTAAGGTTATAGAAGGGGAGGATTCTGTCATGGCTAGGTGGGCTGAGCATTTCAGTGATATTCTAAACAATGTAGTTAGTTCTACTCCCATTATTTGCAATGATGATAGATGCATTGGTGGCTTTAATGTTGGCCCTATAAAACAATCTGAAGTTATTTTGGATGTTTCTAAACTTAAACTACATAAATCCCCAGGGGTAGATGAAATTACTACCGAAATGCTTAGAGCTGGGAATGTTTCGGTTACCACTTGGATGACTGAAATTCTGAATATCTTTTATGATAAAGACATGGTTCCTAAGGATTTTACCAGAGCTATTGTTATCCCTATTTTCAAAAAAGGTGATCGCAGTTCTTGTGATAACTATAGGGGTATCAGCCTACTCTCTGTTCCAGGTAAAGTTCTTTCCATGATTGTGCTTAATAGAATTAAGAATCTGGTTGACAGTCAATTGTGTGATGAGCAATGTGGATTCAGAAGTGGTAGGGGATGTGTAGATCTGATATTTTCACTTAGGCAAATTCTTGAGAAATGTTTAGAGTTTCAGAAACCTTTGGTTGCTAGCTTTGTGAATTTCAAAAAGGCTTTCAACTCTGTTGATCGTCATAATTTGTGGTTGATTGTGAAATCATATGGTATACCAGACAAGTTAATTAACATAATGAAAGCTCTCTATAATAACACTGAGTCGTGTGTGAGAGTTGGTAAGGTTTGTAGCAATTGGTTTAGCATTACTTCTGGTGTTCGACAAGGGTGCATTTTGTCTCCTTTTCTCTTTCATTTGTTATTGATTATGTTATGCGAAATTCACTTCAAGGGAAAGATTTTGGCCTTAAATGGACTGGAGATACAAAAATTTCTGATTTAGATTATGCTGATGATTTAGCCCTTTTGGCAAATGATGTTGATGAGATGAACTCTTTCATTCGAGCTGTTGATGAGACTGGTAGTAGAGTAGGTTTGGTTATAAACAGAGAGAAAACTAAAGTGATGAAAATTGGTCAGGCAAGCTGTGATTCAGTTAATCTGAATGGTTGCAGTCTTGAGCAGGTGTCACAGTTTAATTATCTTGGGAGCTATGTAACAGAAAATGGTGATGTGTGGCATGAGATTAGCAGACGAATAGGGATTGCTGCCGGGACTTTTAAGAATCTGTGGAGAGTGTGGAGAAATAGGCGTATACACCTAAAGAATAAAATTAGACTGTATAATAGTTTGGTTCTTTCTAGGGTTAGTTATGGTAGTGAAACTTGGACACTTTGTAAACAAGATAACAGGAAACTCGATGCTTTTGATTCCAGATGCTTATGCAGTATCTTGGGCATTAGGTGGTTCAACTTTGCAACTAATGATGAGGTTAGGCAAAGGAGTTTGCAACCTCCTTTAAGCAGCATATTGTGCAGAGAGAGACTCCGTTGGTTTGGCTATGTTGCCCGTATGAATAATTATAGATTGGCAAATAGGGTTATGAACAGTGTGCCTAAAGGCCTCAGAAGGAGGGGGAGACCTAGAATGCAGTGGGCAGACAATGTTAAACAGGACCTTGTTAGAATTGGTGTGCAGTGGCCTGATGCAGCAGATGTAGCTCAGGACAGATATGCTTGGAGAATTAAACTGCGTGGTCTGGTTGGACCTCCGTAGCCCACGGCTGCTTGAGGATGATGATGATTATGTGATTATAAACTGTGAAGACAAAAACATTTTTAAGACAGTTCATAGAGTCTTTGTGCTGCATCAACTTCTGTAAGCTATACTGACAGGGATCGGTGTGGTCATGCTGCCATCAAGCTGGCCCTCATCATCACCATTCTCAAGCAGACATAGGCTATGGAGGTCCTACCAGATAATGCAATTTACTTCTCCAAACATATCTGTCCTGAGCTACATCTGCTACATTTCGCCACTGCACACCAATTCTAACAAGGTCCTGTTTGACATTGTCTGCCCTCCGTATCCTAGGTCTCCCCATCTTTCTGAGGCCTTTAGGCACACTGTTCATAACCTTATTTGCTAATCTATAATTATCCATACAGGCAACATAGCTAAACCAATGGAATCTCTCTGTACAATATACTGCTCAGAGGATATTGTCAACACCTTTGCCTAACTTCTTCATTAGTTACAAAGTTGAACCACCTAATGCCCAAGATACTGCGTAAGCATCTAGAATCAAAAGCATCAAGTTTCCAGTTATCTTGTTTACAAAGTGTCCAAGTTTCACTACCATAACTAACCCTAGGAAGAGACCAAACTATTACACAGTCTAATTTTAGTCTTTAGGTGTATACACCTATTTCTCCACACTCTCCATAGATTCTTAAAAGTCCTGGTAGCAATCCCTATTGATCTGTTAATTTCATGCTGCACATCACCAGTATCTATTACATAGCTCCAAAGATATCTACAAAGGATTTTTCCTGATTTGTGAATTATTTATATGAAAACTCCCACAAAATTATAGCGCGCTTGGCTACTGATTTACGGGACCTGGGTTCGAGCCCCGGGTAAGGCATGGATGTTCGTGTTGTTTTCTGCTGAGGTCCTGCCATCCTCTCAGATCTCCTACTGTGGCATATAAACTGACAGGCTCCTGTCAGACCTCTGTGGCAAGCAGCTGCTTGAGGGGGTATTTTTATAATATATCAATTTTATTAAATAAAGAACATAAAAATAATTATTTTGTGAATTTTTTTTGAGTCTGTGATTCTACATTTTCTGTATTCAATATTATACTGACTCACTTCATTCATTTACAATATGCCGAAACATTGGAATTTCAGGACATTTCCTGGTTTATGGGGCTAACAGGACAGAATCCTTAAAATTTGGAAACTTGCTCATCATAATTATAGATGACATAATTAACTTAAATAAGATTTTGACTGTGATTATATCAGTAAACTTATATGCTAATTACAGAGTCTTTACTATAAATATATATAAAGATTATTGTTGCTCTAAAAAGTAGTTCTAGATACAAATATTACATGCAAATAACTTATTTTAGATTAAAAAACATGTTTGAAGAATACTACCTGAAAAATACATTATTAGGTGGTCCATATATCCAAGGATTCAGTTCTAAAGGAGGTTCTTCTACAAGTGGTGGAATAATGAGAGCCAGAATCAGGGCTAAACAAATAAATAGTGCAGGCAGGACAATCTAGAGAAAGAATTAAACAGACTTTATTTCTCAATGTATAAGATACCACAGGTTGAAGAAGATATTAATTTTAATCAAATAAAATTCATTAGGCAATACAAAACAAAATTTTGCAACTCTTCTTTAGAACATATGAAGTTGTAACAACATTAACAAGCCTCTGAAAGTGTTAATTTAAAAAAAATAAAAAAAGCAATTTCATATTATTAAAATATATTAATACTTAAAGAATATGTATATTTTAAATCATCGTTTCAAGCAAAGATACCCCCAAATGAGTTCTACATAAGCATCTTTTATATGAATCAGTGTAATCTACTAATTGATGAGATATTTACTGATCTCCTGCTACATAAGATACATGGTCTTCTTTCTAAAAAGTATTGCCTAAATATTGAGTGCATTTTATACAATGGAAGTGTCCCTATAAATTCTACTTTTTCAATCTAGCCTGTTTCATTGGTTTTTTTCACTGTTTCACAAACTTTTTAAAGAACTTATAAGGAAATACATAAAGATGAATCTAGATCAGGCTAAGGCAAACTTTTAAATGATAGGCCACACAAAAAACTTAAATGGAATGGCGAGCTACTAAAGAAATATATAATGAATACTGTATATAACCAATGTTAAAAAAAAATAAAGTGAAACATAAACAATATAATTTTATTAAAATTAATTATTTTAATGAGAATTTACTTTGCTGAAATTGGATATCTTGTGCTCTAACTTTCTTTTTCTCTTTTAAAAATTTATTTGTCATTAATGGCTCAACCAAAGGAGGTGGCATGACTCAGTTTGCAAAGGCCTAACCTACAACAACATGAAGTCACTCCACCAGCAGAATCAAATGAGCAATCATAATTAAAAAGTTTTTCATTGGATTATATCAGATTAGGAGTCAGTGAAAACTAACTGATCAGTAATGCTCTCTCAATGGAAGCTGATGCATCTGTACCAATCAAAATTACTGTAATATGATAAAATCTCCTCATATGTGAATTTCAGTAGGGCTGTCAATTTTTGTTTTTGGATTTTTATGATGCATAACAATTAAATTTTGAAGAATTCTGAATTAATTACGGTGTACTTATGGCAAGATATGGGTTAGATCTCACAGACATAGATGATTTTGCATCTTCAATTTCTTTTAAACAACACTAGTTAGGAGCCATTCCTTCTCAGTACCTTTCAGATGCTCCTTTATCCTACCTTGATGCAATTTCACTTAGATCCACCCATTAGTTACTTGATAGGACACACAATTGTAAAGAATGGGTCCTACAGAACCAGACAACCATGTTTGTAACTATTTGGGGAATATCAGATATATTTCAATATCTTCCATTTTTGCTTACTATTACAAAAACAACTGAAGTTTTTGAAGTAAAAAAAGATGAAAAATATTCAAATCTGATGAATTAAATGCAACAATGGACTTATTTAAGAACTTCCAATTCCAAATTCTTACCATTTAAAAGCAGTTTGCACCATTTTTTTAGGGGAGTCTTTTTTGGAGGGGAGAAAATTTTTTTAAGGATCCTAACCCATATATAGCTCTAAGTTACAATTAGAGGAAGCTGTATACTGAATTTGGTGATTCTAACTCCTATCATTTCAAACAGTTCCTATTACTTTTTCAATGGGAGAGGGTAATTTTTTGGGGAGAAGAAAAATTTTGGATGTCCTAACTCTAATATTGATCTAGGTTATGATTAGAAGAAATTTCATACTAAGTTTGGAGGTTCCAGCTGTTACTGTTTAGCAGTTTCAACCACTATATAAAGGATGGGGGGGGGGGGGGGGTAGGAGTGGAAAATTTTGGAGGTCCAAACTCTTATGATGGTCTTACAATTAGAGTAAGCAGTACACTGAGTTTGGCAGTTCTAGCTCTTATTGTTTAGAAGCAGTTCCTATCACTTTTTAAATGAATGGGAGCATTTTTTGGGGGGAGGGAAAATATTTGGAGACTTGACCCTTACATTGATCTAAGTTAATGATTATAGAAAGCAGTTTACTGAGTTTGGAGGTTCTGGTCTTACCATTTAGAAGCAATTCTTACCACTATTTAAAGCAGGGGGGATCCTAATTATTTTGGGGAAGGGAAAAGTTTGGGGGTCCTAACTCTTATGTTGGTCTAAGTAATGATTAGAGGAAGCAGTATACTGAGTTTAGCAGTTGTAACTCTTATCATTTAGAAGCTGTTAAATTACTTTTTAAAAGGATCAGGAGCTATTCTTTGGGTGGATGGAAAATGTTGAGGACTCAAACCCTTAGCAGGTCTAAGTTATGATTAGAGGAAGCAGTATATGAAGTTTAGTGGTTCTAGAGCTTACCATTTAGAAGAAATTTGTACCACTTTTTAAAAGGGGTTTTTCTTTTTTGTTTTTTGGTGGGGGGGGGGGGAAGAATTTTTGGAGGTCCTGTAAACAAAGAAAATATGAAACAGACAGGCACATCCTCTCAGATATATAGCAGATTCTTTTCTTGTCTGGTAATTAGAAATGCTTTGATGTCATTCACAAGTATAAAACTGTGAAATATCAGTTATTGGAAAAAAAGGACAAAATATTTATAGCTTAGAATATATTAACACAATCATAACTGTATATCAATCATAACTGTTTCAAATTAGTAAAAGGAAGAAGTTTCATAAAAAAAAAGAACAACATTTAGATGTTCCCAGCGCAACCATCCATGTTACGAAACAAAGCACGACCGATGAAGTGTTATTAAATATTTTTTGAAAGTATTATGCATTTCTGTTCAGTGCATCTTATACATTTTAAAATGTGGTAAATCAATATTGTTTAATGTTATTATTTTATTACAATCAATAAGAATTGCAATGAACAGGATTTTCTTATATCTATTTCATAATTTAAAGATACAGAGTAAGAAAAATAATAATCTAAAATACTGCACAATTCAATACACTAGAACAAAATTTTGCAATATGCTATCATATAATTTCTTTAAAAAAATCATAGAAAACAAAGAATTCTAAAGAATAAATCACCTCACAAAAAAGCCCTTTAATATTTCTTCTTGAATGGTGAAAACGTCGAAGATGAAGGGCTGCCATTTGACGTTGAATTAATTTGGCCCCTGTAAATGATTTAGTTGCAGATTCTGGCAGTGCAGGAAGCTCTATATGCTGAATGCCATCACAAGCTGTAAAAGAATAATTCACTATTTTAAAAAATTGTTTAATGTGTTTCTACATAAAATGTAAGCTTTAGTTAATTGTAATTTTAAAATATAATAAAGTAAAACAAATTCACTTCATTAACCTCCTTGTATTACACATTTATCTCCCTTGTTTTTCTTTGTGACACATTAAGGTGTACATACATATGTACAAAATCCTCATGCAGACATGGGCTATGGAGGTCCAACCAGACTGTGCAATTTAGTTCTGCAAACATATCTGTCCTGAGCTTGCACCTGGCCACTGTAGACCAATTCTAACAAGGTCCAGTTTGACATTATATGCCCATTGCATTCTAGGTCTTCCCCTCTTTCTGAGGCTTTTAGGCACACTGTTCATAACCCTATTTGCTAATATATAGTTATGCATATGGGCAACATGACCGAACCAATGGAGTCTCTCTCTGCACAATATGATGTTCAAAGGAAGCTGCTGACTCCTTTGCCTAATGTGATGATCGACCCATTCACTTTTACTTTTCCTTAATCACTCATTTATCATATTCACTTTATTTATGTTATATTTATCATTTTGTGGATTTATTTTATTTGGACTTATTACATTTCTCTCTCTCCGATCTGCTAAAGGAGTTGTGCATGTGCAACTCCAACTTTTGATTAAGAGCCGCTGATGCACACATTAAGGACACGACACCTCTTGCATCATAGCTAGTGCGTGATCATCAGATTATGCAGATGTGTTTTTCCCAGCGTGCAACAGTCATGTGCCAGTCTGTATGCCATATGTATCTAAGTGATGTTAAGTCATGGAGTTCAGTTAGTTCAAAGAGTCAGTAAGAGATGCAGTAGAGTGAGTAGGAGTCAGTATGGAGTTAGTAGACCATTGATAAGAGATGTTAGTAGGAAGGTGGTGAAGGAGGAAGACATTAGTAGTCAGTTTTTGTGAGTCATATTTAGAGATGGAGTTTTTTTAGTTACTCTGATTTTTGTATTCATCAGCTAAATTGGTGAGTCTTGAATTTTTTGGAAATAAACTTTGTTTGTTATCTATAATCGACTTTTGCTATTTTTCTCTTCAGCAACATTAACAATTTGACAATCTTTTTCGAATTCTTGCTCGATAAGTAAAGCTATATACACAACGAACCCTGTTTCAACTTTATTTGGCAAGTTAATATTGTCTGGTGCCCGAAAAGCTATCCAGAGTTTGAATCTATTTTGGATCAGCATCATTACTTACAAAGTTGAACCATCTAATGTCCAAGATACTGCATAAGCATCTAGAATCAAAGGTATCAAGTTTCCAATTATCTTACTTACAAAGGGAGTATGTTTCACTACCATAACTAACCCTAGAAAGAACCAAACTATTATACAGTCTAATTTTAGTCTTTATGTATATATGCCTATTCTCCAAAGAATATTAAAGGTCCCAGTAGCAATCCCTATTCTTCTCATTATCTGTTAAACAGCTCCTGTGATAATTAAACTGAGACATTCGTGCAAGAGTGCAACCATTCAAAGAAACTGAAGAACAATCTACCAGACCAATTTTCATTACTTTAGTTTGTCTCTGCTTATTACCAAATCTACTCTATTACCAGTCTCATTAATAGCCTTAATGAAAGAAATCATTTTATCAACATCATTAGAGAACATGGTGAAATCATCTGCATAATTTAAATCATATATTTTCAAATCTCTAGATCATTTATTTAATGCATTCACATCCTAGAAGAGCATCACTGGCATGTCTGCTGAGAAGCAGACCTACACTATGGTGATGCTTATTATCATCCCTCCCTGAAAAGAGAAATTAAGATTATTATTAAGAATCTAACATTTATCTGTCCATCTCGTCTCTTGCAAGCTGAGAATATCTAGATTATAACAATATAACAATGGAATTCTTGTGTGAGGACAACAAGAAGAAAAGCTCTGTGCAGAATCCTCACATTCTAACTACCTATGGAGAGAAAATGGTTAGTGGGATGTTTAAAGAAACTATGCTTATTAAGAGAGGGAATGGTGACAATATCAAACAGCCCACTAATCACAGGCATGGGGCAAAGACCTGTTCCCCCACCTCTAAAGGCTGAAGGCATCTACACTGGAAGACTTCCTCCAATGTAAAATTTGACAATGCCAGTAGAAGCAAGAGTTCAGGTGCCTGTGATGACCGTTGTTCAGGATTATCCACCAGCTGATAAAACATATCCTGTGAATCTATTCACTTGGGGCTGTCAACCTGCAAACAAACAGAAAACACAGCAGAAGATTCACCCTCCACAGGAGCCCACCAGTGCAACAAATTCAGGATCCACAATCAAGCTCAGAGGCATAATTCCATTCAGGTTGGTATATATGGTCAGCACCAGGACCCTGTGTGGTTGACCACTCCTCAGCAGGGTAGAAAAAAATGAAAAGTAGCCACAGTTGTCCAGATCAGTAGGCTACACTTATCTGGCAGCCCTCCCCTTCTATTCCCTTTCACAAGAGAGTATCACTTTTGAAAAGTACTAACGGCCTGTACCATGAGAAGATGGGTTCAGACATTAGGTGTTAGGCCTGGCTGGTTCTATGCATCATCACAAGGGATTGGTGCATAGCTCTCCTAAGTATTTGAAAAATGCATATTTCATTAGTACCAATCAAACTAAAAAATTAGTTTTCTAATTATCATTTTCATTGTTTCCAATTGAAACTTCATGACATTTACATTCCACCACCAAAATTTCATATTTCTATTATTAATATATTGTTGCAATATTCATTTGAAATTTTGGAATTTTCAAACTTTTTCACCATTAGAGGGTGCAATTATAGTGTACAAAAGTGCGAATCATAATATTTTATCAATTCCTATCTAACCCTAAAAAGATTTTTTTCATTTATCTCTAAATACAAACAATTATCTACTAAAACAAAAAAATTGTCTTTTCCCATATTTCCTAGGTCTAAGATGTATATTCATTGTTGCCAATGGAAACATTATTGCATTCACATTCCACCACCAAAATTTAAAATTTCTAGCTTAAATATGTCATTTGCAATATAGGAATTTTAAAAATTTTTCACCGTTAGAGGGCGCATGTAGTATAGTTTTTAGAAGATTTAAAATGTGTGAATCATAATATTTTATCAATTCCTATCTAACCCAAAAATAATTTTTCATTTATCTCTAAAAACAAACAATTATCTGCTAAAACTAAAAAGTTGTGTTTTCCCATCCCCTCTGGGTCTAAAGGAGTCAACTCATTGTTGGCAATGGAAACTTCATGGCCTTCACATTCCACCACCGAAATTTCAAAATTCTAGCATATATATACATCGTTTGCAATATTCGTTTGAAATTTTGGAATTTTAAACTTTTTCCACCGCTAGAGGGTGTAATTATATCTTTAGAGAGATTCGGAAAGTGCATATTGTAATATTTCATCAATACCTATCCAACATAAAATGAATTTTTAATTTATCTCTGTAAGCAAAAAAGTTCGATATCTACAGACAAACAGATGACAAAGTGAAACTATTATCTCATTTTCTTTGAAAACGAGATAAAAATACCCCCTCAAGCTGCTGCTACCACAGGTCTGACAGGAGCCTGTCAGTTTATATGCCATAGAGAAGGTCTGTGAGGAAGGTGAGACCTCAGCAGAGAGAACAAACACAAACATCCATACTTTACCTGGGGATTGAACCCAAGTCCCTTTGGTGAGTAGCCAAGCATGCTAATCCACTTGGTCATGGGTAGTAAAATCCTTAGAAACAACACCTTTATCATAAAAAAAATTAAAATCTTCACTCCATGATTTGACAACAGAAACACACCCAGCTCTAAACATTTTAGTATTAATTTCATCTACCTCTGGGGAATTATACAGTTTTAATTTAGAGATAGCTAAAGTAACTTCAGAATTATATAAGACCAACATTAGAGCTAGTAACGCATCTATCCCCATTACAAACAAGGTGTAGAACTAACCACATCATTTAGAACATCTCTGAAATGCTCAGCCCACCTAGCCATGGCAGAATCCTCGCCTTCAACAGCCTTACCATGTTTAACCCCTAATCCCACAAATTACTAACTATTTGCTACAACTCCCTGCTATTGCGTTGTTTAGCTGCTACCTCTGCTTTGCAAGCCAAAGATTCTTATCAGTCGTTAACTGATCCTTTACACGTTTATTAAGCTCTTTGTAATTTCGTCTGTTAGGAGAAGTAGGATATTGATTCAAATTATTCCTGCAATTTCTTCTTTCAGAAATAAGCTCCATAGATTTATCACTAAAATAACTCTGTATCCTCTATTCCTTTTCACTCAAAACAGCGTTATTACTTTCAAGATAAGCCTGCTTAAACTGATTCCATTCTTTCTCATCTTCGATAGTACACAAAACACAATTGTCATAATGACTAAGTAGCCTATCATGGTATGCTTTGGCTGTCTCTGGATCTTTCAGAACTTCAGTGTTAAAGGCAATTCTCTTAACTTTAGCACAACATTTCTTAAGTTTCAGTTGTAAGACATTTTTGACTAGGTAATGGTGAGATTCATTTTCAGCTCCCTATATGACCTGGTATTGCTAACCAAACTAACTCATTTGCTCTTAATATATAACCAACCATATTCCTATAAAGCCAATCAGGAAACCATATGTATTTATAAATTTCCTAATTACTCATGTGAAAAAAAATATCGCTGACATAGGGGAATCGAACCCACAACTCTCCAGATACAAGCCAGAGCGCTCTGTAATAAGTGTTATTCTCAAACCATTAAGCTTACTTACTTGCATGAGATGTTCCCCATTGCCCTGCAACTATTAATGTCAAAAAGATCTATCACCTTTGGGGATCTCTAAAAAATAACTTGCAATTGTTAGAAAATGATTAAGTCCATAAAAACAAAAACAGTAGTAAGAGAAATTAATTATTCTTTAAAATTGTACTAGTCTATAAGTTTAAGTACATGTTCCCCAAAAAATCAATCGTTTTAGGGGGAAAAAACAGCTGTTGAACAGTACTGGGACCAAAAAATTCAAGCAACTCTAACAGTTCCATTTAAGGAATGTCATAAAATGGCAATTTATTCAATATTTCCCAATATATTTATGAACTACTTCCACTAATGTCATTACTAAGCAGATTTTATTTTTCCACATTTATTACTAAGCAGAATCTAAGCAGATTTTATTTTTCCACATTATTAAATAACTGATATTTTTGGTTGTGTATCTTATAAATGCATCAATGACAGTATTTCATACATTGAAATGCACTCTTAGGTCTCTGTATACTAGGTGGCCACTGCCATCCGGCAGCCAACTCGCAAACTAGTCGGAACAGGTTTTTTCACATTTTGAGGCTGAATTGACATGTAGTGTTCTAGAGGAGGTGGTGCTGCACAAGAGGCAAGTGACTCACACATGCTATCTCTGTTCCATTGTTTGGATTGTTTACAGTTTTGGTCCAGCATATTGGATACCCTTTGTAAAGTTAGTATTTACTTTTTTATATTTAAACCTTAGTTTTCATTTCAGTAGATTTATTTTCATAAATTATGGATCTTTTCACTGATTGATAAGTATTGATTTTCCACAGTTATGCTACATTGGATGGCTGGCCTACAACTTGTTGCTGTGGGTATTTTATTTAACATCACATTAGGTTAGATGTTAATTTTTATTTTATTATTTATTACTTTTCCAGTAAAGCTTTGATCTGGTATCATTTTCCGAAAATAAACGATGTCTTGGATACAGAAGCAAATTCATTTCTGTAAGTTAGCGATCTTTCGGTCGGCTGATTTATTGATCTTTCTGAGTTATGCTACATCAAATGACTGGCTTACAACTTTTTGCCGTGGATATTTTAATATCGCATTAGGTTATATGCTATTTTTAACTTTATTATTTCTTTGTTTTGCAGTAAAAAATTCGATTTTGCATCTTTGCTGAAAATAGATAAGGTCTTGGATACCGAAGCAAAAAGAACTTTGGTATGGAAATCAGTTCTCATGTGGGAGGCCAATTTCAGGAAAGATTTTTACCCCCACCCCCCTAGAAAAATTGTTTACATTGAATGATTTTAACCCCCTCCCCATTTCAGTATCTTGGCTGTGCCACTCTGATGATATAACATTTTATTTTCTTTGGTGCACAAACCTTTCTGCACTTAGTTAAGATTGCTAAACTTCAACACCCAAAGAAAAAATTCATAATGTTTAGTAAAAAAAGCAGACAAGAATTTTTTTCCATTTCATAACCAGTTCAGAAAATCCTGTGAAAGTGAGAAGCCCAAGTCACTTTGTATAACACTGGTATGTGTTTAAAATATACGATAGTGAAAAGAATCATTCATCATCATCATCCTCAAGCAGCCATGGGCTACAGAGGTCCAACCAGACCATGCAATTTAGTTCTCCAAACAATTCTGTCCTGAGCTACATCTACTGCATCTGGCCACTGCACACCAATTCTAATAAGGTCCTGTTTCACATTGTCTGCCCACCACATCCTAGGTCTCCCCCTCTTTGTGAGGCCTTTAGGCACACTGTTCATAACCCTATTCGCCGATCTATAATTATTCATACAGGCAACATGGCCAAACCAATGGAGTCTCTCTCTGCACAATATGCTGCTTAAAGGAGGTTGCAAACTCCTTTGCCTAACCTCATCATTAGTTACAAAGTTGAACCACCTAATGCCCAAGATACTGCATAAGTATCTAGAATCAAAAGCATCTAGTTTCCTGTTATCTTGTTTACAAAGTGTCCAAGTTGCACTACCATAACTAACCCTAGAAAGAACCAAACTATTATACAGTCTAATTTTAGTCTTTAGGTGTATACGCCTATTTCTCCACACTCTCCATAGATTCTTAAAAGTCCCGGCAGCAATCCCTATTTGTCTGTTAATCTCATGCTGCACATCACCATTATCTGTTACATAGCTCCCAAGATAATTAAACTGTGACACCTGCTCAAGACTGCAACCATTCAGATTAACTGAATCACAGCCTGCCTGACCAATTTTCATCACTTTAGTTTTCTCTCTGTTTATAACAAAACCTACTCTACTACCAGTTTCATCAACAGCTCTAATGAAAGACTTCATCTCATCAACGTCATTTGCCAAAATGGCTAAATCATCAGCATAATCTAAATCAGAAATTTTCGTATCTCCAGTTCATTTAAGGCTAAAATCTTTCCCTTGAAGTGAATTTTGCATAACATAATCAATAACAAGCTAAAGAGAAAAAGAGACAAAATGCATCCTTGTCGAACACCAGAAGTAATGCTAAACCAATTGCTACAAGCCTTACCAACTGTCACACACGACTCAGTGTTATTATAAAGAGCTTTCATTATGTTAACTAACTTGTCTGGTATACCATATGATCTCACAATCAACCACGAATTATGACGATCAACAGAGTCGAAAGCCTTTTTGAAATCAACAAAGCTAGCAACCAAAGGTTTCTGAAACTCTAAACATTTCTCAAGAATCTGCCTAAGTGAAAATATCTGATCCACACATCCCCTACCACTTCTGAATCCACATTGCTCATCACGTAATTGACTTGTCAACCAGATTCTTAATTCTATTAAGCACAATCATGGAAAGAACTTTACCTGGAACAGAGAGTAGGCTGATACCCCTATAGTTATCACAAGAACTGCGATCACCTTTTTTGAAAATAGGGATAACAATAGCTCTGGTAAAATCCTTAGGAACCATGCCTTTATCATAAAAGATATTCAGAATTTCAGTCATCCAAGTGATAACCGAAACATTCCCAGCTCTAAGCATTTCGGTAGTAATTTCATCTACTCCTGCGATTCAAATTTTTAGAGGAAAATTGTCTTGAGCTGGGTGGGATACGAACCCACGACCTCCTGATAACATGTCAAGTTCTCTGACCACTGAGCTATCGGCCACCAATCAATCTCCTCTAATTGATGATATGAACATTTCTACCTACAGTACATATTCCATTATGTGACATGTAAGCACTGTTCAGGCAATCTCTAGCCACCAGAGGCAGATAAATGCCATATAGATGGAAAGTATATATTACAAGTATACAGTTGATTAAATATTGAATAAACTCGACTTTTTTGGTATACACTAAGTAATTACCACTTTTAAGTCAATTCAAAATTTTAAAGGAAAAATTGTTCTCTAAAACAATTGACAATTTTTCTTGTAAAAATTTGAATCGACTTAAAAAAATGTTTTTAATCGATTTAAAAGTGGTAATTACTTAGTGTATATCGAAAGAGTAGAGTTTATTCAATATTTAATCAACTGTATACTTGCAATATATACTTTCCTTCTATATGTAATTTATCTGCCACTGGTGGCTAGATTGCTTGAACAGTGCCTACATGTGACATAATGGAATATGTACTGTAGGTAGAAATGTTCATATCATCAATTAGAGGAGATCTTGATCAGTGGCTGGTAGCTCAGTGGTCCAGAGCACCAGACATGTTTTCAGGAGATCATGGGTTTGTATCTCACCCAGCTTTTCTTCAGAGATAAGATACTATTCTTTCATTTTTAGTACTAGTGTATCTGAAAGCTCTGAACCTAAACAATGGTGCAGTTGTTACCTTCCTGAAATTACTAGTACAAAATCATCAAATAATCATTTTTACATACTACCCATGTGGCAATTTGATGAGTTGACCATTTAGCCTGTCCAAACTCATTCAGCTTGTTACTCTGTTTCTGCATGGTAAGAAACAATTCTTATGGTTTTTATTAACATTGGGGGGGGGGGGGGGGGGCAAGAATCTTTCAAAGAGTATCATTGTTATTTGCTTTAGATAATGGGTGTGACTTCTTAGAATGCATTGAATCATTTCTAGTGTTGTTTTTATTAACTGCATTTATTAGGAGAAAAAAAAAGCAATTACACAGCAGTACACACCAACAGCAAAATGCAACTTAGGAAAAAAAATTCATTTCCAGAGGGGAAGTGCCCCTGCTGTCCTCTCCCTTGGACATCCATGGCCATACTATCCAAAACACTGATCCTGTTTCTTGCACATTGCAGTGATTTCATTTGAAAATTGATTAATCACATGACATATTTATATGAAGATTTTTAAGTGAATCAATTTAAGTGAATCACTCCAAAAAAGACATTTTATTTAAAAAGAAGTATATATAAATACTCTATGTATATCCTACCTATAAATAGTTATTAGCATTAAATAATATTTCCATTTATATTTAATTTGGTGGGAACTTAATACATAGAAAATAATTCTGATATACCAAAGAAAAAGGATTTTTTTCACTTTTATATTTATATATTTATTAGAATTAAAAAAACCTATACCTAAATTTATGGCTACAATAAAAGAGCGACTCACCTATTCCACCAGTGAGGCATTCCCTTACAGCTGCAAACAAGCAAAGCATATGAAAGCATTAGTGCATCATGCTCTACTGTGATTTTAGCTAATATACATATAATGCTTTTGTATCTTGTAAAGCTATTATAACTAAAAGTGCTTACTACTTTATCTACATTAAAAAATTTATGCTATCATTATTTTTAACTATTTTAATTAGTGCAGTATTAAAAAGCTCTACAGACAATAACATTGAATTATTTTATCTACAAAAAGCAACTAGCTGGCAAAAAATTAACTGAAACAAACAATATTTTCAAAAGCTGATAAGCTATATGTTTACAGAATGCTCCTTTTTCTGAATTATATATTTAACTAATTACTCACCTGACTCTTCCAAACTGTGAGCAAGAACATTTTTACCATCTACTTCTTTACCAAATAAGCATGCAACACTATGCAATTTCAAGTTTTTTAGAGTCTTGCGAAGACTGAAGTGTTTTCTTTTGTTATCACTATGGTTAGCTGGAGTTTCACCTGACAACAAAAAATTTAAAATTAAATACCAGCACAAATTTTCTTGAAAGAAACTCTGTTCTAAGGTTTACAGATGTCATATATTTCAATAGAAACTCTTCAGATCATTACTAATTTTAGAGAATATTGTCTTCAGATGGTGGGATATGAACCTCAAGTTATTACTATGCTTGATCTGTAAATAGTAGTAAAGTATTTACTGGAAGGAGAGCTATGCACCAATCCTCTGTGATGGTGCACAGAACCACCAGACCTAGCACCTAAAGTCCGACCCCACCTTATTATGGTGCAGACTGTTAGTACCTTTCAAAACAGATACTCTCTTGTGAAAGGGAATGGAAGGGGATGACTGCCAGATCAATGTGGCACTATTGATCTGGTCTACTGTGGTAACTTTACTTTTTCTCTACCCTGCTTAGGAGTGGTCAACCACACAGAGTCCTGGTGCTGACCATATATACCAACCTGAAGGGAATAATGACTCTGAGCTTGATTACAGATCCTGAATTTGCTGAACTGGTGGGCTTCTGTTGAGCAAAAATCTTATGTTATTTTTTCTGTTTATCTGTGGGTTGACAACCCCAAGTGAATAAATTCACAGGATATGTTTTATCAGCTGGTGGATAATCCTGATCAGAGGCCATTGCAGGTACCTGAACTCTTGCTTCTACAGGCATCGTCAAACCTACATTGGAGAAGTCCTACCAGTGTAGATGGCTTGAGCCTTTAGTAGTGGAGGGAACAGGTCTTTTCCCCATGCCTACAATTAGGGGCCTGTTGGATACTGTTGGCACTCCTCTCTCAATAAACACAGTTTCTTTAAACATCCCACTAACCATTTTCTCTCCACATTAATTGTTTTATAATGAAGCTCAGAAGTTGAGTTGCATTTTTAGAGAAAAAACCTGACACTGTAAGGGTTAAAGGTCAGTTTGTTGAGTGAACATATGCAGACTCTGAAGAAATCATTTGTGGAAATCTAAAAATGCATATGGTAAGCAAAACGCAATTAACAATTCCAGGGTTGTTAATTTTTGGGATTTTTTTAAATGAATATGAACATGCAATATAAATTTTGTGTGTTTTGTTTGCAAATTGTAATTTGATCTTAAAAAATTGCAAAAATCCATTAAATTAACCTTGGAAGAATTTTCTAGAGGGCCACGGATAGTAAAACCATGAGGGAGCAAAATACAGCTTGTTCATAAAATGTTTGGAAAGTTGGTAAAAAAAAGAACTTTAATGGTCTAAACAAGTGCCAAACTTTGATGATAGATCTTTATGTCCAATGCAATAACATCCTAGTGACAAATATCTCCATGTGTTATAAAGGCCTCAGAAAAAGTGGAAGGGTTGGGTTGTTTTACCTCTGAGTGGCACTTTTTTTACACCCCATGGGCTAAATGACCAGGTCACATGGACCCCAAAGGCTAAGAGAAAGTTGGGGAGGGGACCCACTGGAACAGCTGTTGGGAGACAGATGGTAGCCTCCCATCAAAGCCATCCAGTGTGTTCTTTAACATGCACAGGGTATGGCTCTCCCACACACAGTGCCATGGCTTAACATCCCATCCGATGGACGGTGGCCTTTCCAAGCCCAGCGGTGTCCCCTACTGACTGTGTGCAGGGCGGGAAATTTTGCAGAGATAAATCTCGATGCACGCTACTGTATGTGGCACGTCAAAATTTGTTTCAAGGCTGCAAGGTATCAACACCCAGTTGGGACTCGAACCTGGGAACCACAGATTACGAGTCTGGCACGCTACCGACTGAGCCACCCCTGCCCCCAAAAAGGGGAAGACATAGGATGTGATGGTGAAATAATATCAAATAGAACCTCATCAGAATTAGCATACAGTGGCCAAATATAGTAGCTATAGCTCAAAGCAGACATGTTTGGAGAACTAAATTGCACAGTCTGGTTGGACCTCTGTAGCCAACAACTGCTTAAAGAGACTTCTGTCCATAGTCCATCCATCAACATGTTATAAATCCACAGGTCTTAAAGCCCATTGCAATAATGTTTAACATGAATTAATGGCCAATATATAATAATATTCAATACAATAATGTGCAATAGACAAAAATGCCTTCGTGTTATAAAGATCACAGTGTGATGGTTCACTATTCACTTTCATGCTCCCTAACCAGTTACATTATTTATGTTATAATTATTATTTGGGAGCCTTACCTTTTTCTTTGAACTATCACCTTTCCCCTCCTGACAAAGCTTCGAGTCCAATTGCTAGTGAAAAATGCGTAGAACGAATGGCATCATTGATTTAAGTTTATGGATACGAGTCTGCAAATTACCATCAAACAACAACAGGAAAGAACCACAACATCTTGGACTCAACCTTTGTGGACTATTGAATGTGAGCCAGAGAACTTCAAAGGATGCAAGTCATATTAATAAGTCTTGGCTGACGATATCATCTTCAGCATTTTTACTTGTGAAAGAGTGCTAAGTAAGTGACAACCAGTTTAAAATCTTAGTAGCATCCATTACACAGTGTAATGGACTGTACTATGATATCATGTTCCAGATTGGTAAATTGCATTCAAACTAAATGCTTTAACAGTGTAAATTGTTGAATTAAATTTCATTTTTAAACTCAAAATGCTATGATTCTTCTAATTAAATGATCTGTTAGTACTATCTTCATCATTCCAAATCAACTGATGGTCAAAATTTTGAATGTTAGGTGTGCACTTTTCCCTTTCATATATCATATGCAAGTATTTTGTATTTTTTAATGTACAATATTTGCAAAGCATTGTAATTTGTGATAATATAACATGATTTGTTGTAACTTACCTGTTATATCTAATGCACAACTTTTGTATTGGTTTCAAAATAAAAATAAACTAACAGTGTAATTTTTGTTCTGTAGCCACACAAATGAGTAAACATATTGAATAGCTCTGCAATTGATATCCACTTCTTAGAAGTACGCTAGATAGTTATTTAGTGACAGTGGTCAAATTGGCTGCTTGTGGCCCTTCCAGATATGTGGATAAGCCAGTCCTTTTACTGTTAAGTAATTTCTATATTGACATTTACACTTTTTGACATTTAAAAATTATAATTTTGAAATTACAGTATTATAAGAAATATAATATTGTCAAATAAATGCCATATAATTTATATTTAACTGTATTTATATCATTTATCACACTACTTGAAAATTTATAGCAAAATATCCATTTACCATCTGCAATGTTCTCCCCCCTATTAGGAACACCATAGTTAGCAGCCAAAGTTCCAGCAGCACCAGTTACTTTCAAAAAGACCTGGCATATTAAAGAAATTTTAATTACAAATAGTGACAGGCATATATTTAAAACTTTATTTATGAACATGATGATATATCGTAATGAAAATATGCAAAAATGCTTGGAAATATCAGCATCAGTGATGCATTTTAAATACCTTTCAAACATAAATTTAATTTTTCTTTGGTTGTTAAATGGGAATGCACATTTCCATTTTACAAGCCATCTGAGTGTGCTGTGGTAGGATATCATACATGCAAAATACACTTGTTTCCATAAATTAAGGTGCATCCTGAAAACCTGATTTTTCTCCAAAACCTGCTGGATTTGTCATACGTGAATTGGAAGTGTACATAAACACTGTACATAAGAATACCAATTGAAAAATAGAATAACATTTTTAATTCTCAAAATTATATATGAATACAGACACATGGTAAAATGGTGAAGGACAACTGAGGTAGCCCAAGAGTTTTATATAGAGTAGGGCAACTCTTATAGCTATGAAGGCTTGCAACTATGTCTCATGCTGTTGATAGGGCTGTCAAACAGAATTGTGAATAGCAACCTCCATTGCTATTACAAAGCATATCAAAACTGCTAACTGTTTTGAGAGGCTTGCAGGAGCAAGATTCAGGGAGGCAGCCCATTTCCCAAGAGCATGCATGTTCTATTGGATTTTGTTGGGAGACTGGAGCTGGCCACTCCATACAGTAAATACTGCTATTCTCCACAAAAAAATTTACAAGCAAATGGTGTAGGCAGGTGTTGTTGTTGGGGCGAGGGTGATTCAGTCGGCAGCACGCCAGGTTTGTAATCTGCAG
This sequence comes from Ryuthela nishihirai, assembly GCA_038380435.1. Lineage (NCBI taxonomy): Eukaryota > Metazoa > Arthropoda > Arachnida > Araneae > Heptathelidae > Ryuthela > Ryuthela nishihirai. The sequence goes on along the minus strand of JAWZYU010000019.1, from coordinate 61,284,398 downwards.
TTCACAGGTTCGAGTCTTTACTGGATCAGTGTTGAGATTTATCTCTGCAAAACTACCCACCCTGCCCACGGTCAGTAGGGGACACCGATGGCTTGGAAAAGCCACCGTCCATCAGATGGGACATTAAGTCATGACACCGTGTGTGGGAGAGCCATAACCTGTGCACATTAAAGAACACTCTGGATGGCTTTGACGGGAGGCTACTATCTGTCTCCCAATAGTTGTTCCAATGGGTCCCCTCCCCCAACCTTCTCTGAGCTTTCGGAGTCCTTGTGATTTGGCCATTTAGCCCATTGTGTGCAAAAAAGTGCTACTCAGAGGTAAAACAACCAAACCAACCAACAGGTGTTCTGTCCTGTAGGAGGAAGGTATCACCTATTCACCAGAATATGGTTGCAAGAAAGGGTCCAAGGTTTCATCCCTACCTGTGACTGGTGACATAGTCTGTTGTAAGCATGCACAGATCTGTACAACCATCCAAAGATATACCTCCCCAAACCATGACACTACCACACCACACCACAAGTATCAATTTCACAGATATTTAAGGCATGATAGTGTGTGTTCCTGGTTTCCTCCATATCAACTATATCACAAAACATTGTGGAGGGCAATCTGCATTTACCATTAAAAACACAGACCACCATTGCTCCTGAGTCCAGATGAAATGATGTCTGCATCAGTTTAGACAGTTACTCCTGTAGCATCATGTTAGAGGCAGGGCACAGCACTGGCCTGCCTCTACTTATGCTAGTATAATGGTACACCTCATGAAATCTTCAGCATAAGGTGGTAGCGGATATCACAGTTCCACTCATTGCTGCGAGGTTTGATCATGGTTGACATGGTATTGACATGTCAATGCCTGCTCTTCCAGATGCATAACACCAGAAAACATTCGTTACCATCATAATCCACTAAGGAATTGTCTGGATACACTGTCCTTGTTGGACTATTTGTCAAAGTCTATGCACCACTGAATGACTGACATCAAGCCATTTGGAAACATCTGCTTGACATTGGCCTGCCTCAAGACAATCTATTACTTGCTACTGCACTTTATATGCTAATGCTGTTTGTAATATATCCAACAAATCTGCTATTTTGACAACTCTACCTTGCACTTTACAGAACAACTGGAGAACAGCTTCAAAATGCCACTTTTAACACTCGTGTATACTGATGCCACCAGCACCACTCATTTGCATATCACAATTCAATCCTGCATCATATTTTACATACTATATATGACTTTCATGCATTTCCATCATTGGAGTTTTACAATATTGCATTTGTTTTATTTATTTATTTCTTAATGTATAGAAATTAGTGTACTATGTTATTAACTGTTATAAAATGCTTTATAATTCAGTAGAAAGAATCACAGGATGTATCCTGTAGACATGGAACTCATAAAATAATAAACTGAAAAAAATTGGTTTTGCCATGAGTGGAATTCAAACCCACAAATAATTTTTAATTTTAAAACAAAAACCTTTTTTGTATATTACTGAATAAGAATCATAGTTGGCTAGTTAGTAGAGCATTTTTGAATTATAAACATCTTTGACAAACACATGAGAAATCAATCTGTGGATAAAGCATTGCTTTAACATGCAAATTAGAGATGGGTTTGCACTCAAATTTTCAAGCCTGAGCCCAAGCTGTTTTGATAATTACTGAACCTCACTCCATTTATAGTAAAAAATTCCAACACAATTGTAAAATGTATCTACAGAAATACATTCCATTAAACCTCTTTTTTAATTCTTATATTATACAACTATATCTATTAGAAACTTTCAAAAAATTAAAATCATAATGATATTTAAACTAAAAGCACTAGAAATAATTCATAGATATAAAGTAATCCCTGAGGAATATAATTACATATTAAGATTGATTTATTTTTGAGAAAGAATCTCTGAAAATATAATCAAAATTGAATAGCACTATTAATTTTAATTACTAAACATTAATTAAAAGGCTGAAATCATAAAAAAATTTATCCATTTTAATCCATTATTTTTTTTTAATTTTTACTAAAGTGAAAAGTAGGAAAAAATACAGTTAAATTTTGCAATATTTTAATAAATGTTTAAAATCTTTAACTTGTATTTTATTTTTCTTCCAATTTTTGCCATTTTATAAATCACAATTAAATGCACTTTCTTTTGGTATATAACATGAATATTTCCTTTCATTAGATATTTCAGGATGAGGTTTTAAATCTGGGTATTTTATTTTCCAAAAACACTTCAAAATTAACTTGACCACCAGAGTGAAACCAGTTTTAGAAACCTGACACTTTAAGGGTTAAGATGCTCTGACCTGATTAGGATTAAATTGGTGAACTGTTACTGTTCAGACATTAATTAGGGGTCCCTCACTAATTGGATTTCATTGCGCACCTCAGTGAAGGGAATGAGTGGTCATTTGATCATCATCTGTGAATTCATTGAAATATACTTCCTAGTTAACTTAGCTACAGTTATCTCAGATTATGTCACTCAGCCTGTCACTGACAAGAAATATCTGCCATTTTGAACAGTTTGATACTAAATATACTTGTCTTCAAAACCACTAAAATGCTCTATGCTTAACTCTCCAACTTCCTTTCTCCATTCTTGCAGCTAAAGTTGGTCCCACAACTGACAACCTTTTCTCTTTATTAGCCACTGGCCTCAAGATTCAGTGTCACCATGAAAGGTTGGCTCCTTCCAATAGAAATGGCTCAAAACATGGTATTATTGTGGTTTGAAATCACAAGAATTTTCATTGAATTTATAAAGTACTATGAAAATGATTCAGTTGTATAACTAAACAGAATATCTCATACAAATTAAAATCATACTAAATAATGTAATACTCAATGCGCTCTACTGGTTTAAAGCGGCATGAAAGAATTTAATGTACAGTATTTATTCGTGTCGAAATTAAATGAGAATACTAAATAACTTATAATTGTAGGAACAATTCAGGACTTGAGCTATATGTCCTGATAATAATACAAATATTGACATAAAAATACATAATAATTATTATAAATTATAAATATTATAGGATTGCAATTGTGATATATTAAAATAATACATAACAATGATTCAAAAAAGCTAATTTTGTTGTTAATACCTCTTCTAGAGATGTATCTGAAATTCCATAACTGCTGATGTGAAGATCTTCTAAACTGATATCTAGAGCTTTAAATAATTTCTGCAAATCACCAGTTCGCTGTGATGAAGATGGTAAAAGATATGATATTTCTGCTCCAACTTCTTCCACCAACTGAGCTTCAGGCACAAAGCTATGGATAAATGCTGTAACTTTAGGTACCATACACAAGCCCCCTATAAAAAATTTTTTAAAAACAACAGTGAGTTCAACTCTATAAAATGTTTAATTATTGTAACAAGATAGAATATAATAAACCCAAATTAAATCATAAACTCAATGAAAATGTTTAACATTGCAAAAATGTTTCATCATTAGAAAGCACACTTAACCAAAAGCAGCACTAAAGTTGAGAAAGAACATTGCTCTGGTAGTTCTATTTTTAAAGCAAATATTCCTGTGATATTATATTGTTACATATTATTGACAAACCTCCAAAATTAAACATTCCCAAATCCTAAAAGTCCTCTAATCTGACATAGTTCTCAAATTTATTATGGTTTTCTTGAACTGTTTTTGGATATAACCATTGATTATAAGTACAATACACTGCATTTAATCTATAAGAACCACTCAATTATCTTTGACTCAAATATGGCTTATTTGATTTAAAATGATATAGAATGAACATGCTTTTAAATGCATTTATCATAAAAGGAAACAAAAACTTTTAAAAGAATGCTTAATGTTATTTTCTTTGTAATTTGAACTAATTTTGGCTATCTTTAAATTAACATTGCATAAATCCCCAGGGGTAGATGAAATTACCATTGAAATGCTAAAGGCCCGAAATGTTTCTATTGTCATACAGCTGTCTGAAAATCTTAAGTTTTTTATGATAAAGGTGTTTTTCTAAGGATTTTACTAGAGTTATTACTATTTCTACTTTTAAAAAAGGTGATCACAGTTCTATAGGCAATTATAGGAGATTAATCTACTTTCTGTTCCAGGTCAAGTTTATTGCATTTACTGTTCTTTAATAGAATTAAGAATTTGGTTGATGGACAACTGTGTCAATACAGAAGTGCTAGGGCAGATTCTTCAGAAATGTTTAGATTTTCAGAAAACTGTGCTAACTAGCTTCATAGTTTTTAGAAAGGTTTTTAACATCATTGATCATCATAATTTATGGTTGATCATGAGATTGTATGGCACACAGAGTGTAATCAGACTGTGTAATTTATGATGATAGTTCTTTATAACACTGAGTCATGTGTGACAATTGATAAGGCCTGTAGCAATTGGTTTAGCATTGTTATTGGAGTTCTACAAGGGTGCATTTTGTCCCTTTTTCACTTTAGTTTGACTATTGATTATTTTAAGCAAAATTTTATGCAAGGGGAATATTTTGGTCTTAAATGGTCTAGAGATTTGAAAATTCCTGATTTAGATTATGCTGATGATATGCTCCTTTTAGCAAATGATGCTGATGAGATGAACTCTTTCATTAGAGCTGTTGATGAGAACTCATAGTAGAGTTCAGCAATAAACAGAGGAAAAACTAAAGTGATAAAAAATTGGTCAGACAGGTTATGCTCAGTTGTTTCAAATGGTTGTACCCTTGAGCAACAATTATCTCAGGAGTTGTGTACTGATGCAGAACTGATACTGATGCAGAATGGGATAAATAGAAGAAAAAGAATTGCTGCTGGAACTTTTAAGAATCATTCGAGGATGTGGGAAAATAGCATATACATCTAAAGATTAAAATATATTTATAGTTCGATTCTTGTAAACAAGGAAATAGGAAGTTTGATGCCTTTGACTGTAGATGCTTATGCAGTATCTTAGGAATTAGATGGTTTGACTTTGTATGTATGGATTGTTTTACCCCTGAGTAGCACTTTTTTGCACACAATGGACTAAATGGCCAGGTCACAAGGATCCTGAAGGCTCATAGAAGGTTGAGGGAGGGGACCCATTGGACAGCTGTTGGGAGACAGATGGTAGCTTACCATCAAGGCCATCATTTATGTTTTTTAACATGCAGGGTAGGGCTCTCCCAATGGATGAGGCCTTTCCAAGTGCAGCAGTGTGCCCTGCTGACCATGGACAGGGTAGGAAGTTTTGTGTTTTTTTTTCAAAATAAAAAAAACCTGAAGCCATGTAAAAAAAAATTGCAGCAACAAGTTGTAAGACTTCCTCATCAGAAAAAATGATGAATATGCATGATAAACTAACTCCAAAAGATTCATAATAATTTACAAATCTAAAGAAATCAAATCAAAATAAATCTCTGGAAATAAAAATGAAAGCTTAATAAATGCTACCAAAAAATTCGCATGTATCCAATTAGTCACAACAATGTACTGAGCAACATCGCAGCTGCACCCTGTTTGCTTGATTCCAGAAAGAATAGCAATTTGAATTTTACTTTCAGGAATTTATACACTGAATGTTGGGATGAATCACAATAAAAATTCTAGAAACACTAAAATAGGTTAAAGCAGAAAAAAAAGAGAGTAAAATGGAAAAAAAACAACAGATGTACATACTTTACAATTGTTTTCGAAACTCTCTGATATTAAAAAGAAAAGTTTTTGGTTAATTTTCAGGAGAATTTTTAAATTTTAAGTAAACATGTTGATATTAGTTTAAATTACACATGTGAGCTCAAATCAGAGGGTTGCTTCAACATGGGGAAATGAAAAGAAATGAAACAGTAATGGTGTATATCACATCTATGGAATGGTGATCAGAGTACTGAGAGAAATTATATCATATCTTAATAAAATATGCAAGAAATGGAAAAGGTATTATTTTACAAACTTTAATTATCTGCTTTTATGTGATATATGAAAAAAAATTTCAAATGGGAATTTTTATTCTCGAAATATTGACGTTTCATTTGTTGTGTCTGTCAGTGGAACAGTGCTCTCAATCTGCAGTAATTTGACACTAATTACAGCATCAATTGATTTTGAAGATTTTAACAGAGCTTGACCTCAAACTACTTATTTATAAGATAGGACCAACCTAATGAACTTTAGCTTGTACATCTCTAGTTTCTAACTTTTACTAAATATAACACCTTTAGTATCAATTTAACAATAAAAAGAAACTAAAGGTACAAGTATTATAACCATAAACAATGATTACAGTAGTCTGACCTGGGAAAAAATTGTTTTGAAAGGTGCTCTTTCCACAGTTTTATTCACGAGAAAGCTAATTTTAAAACAGTAATGTAAAATATGGTGCTGAACATCTATAACCTAAAATATAAATAAATAAAAAATATTTAAAAAATAGCCATCTTCCTATATGCACCCTAAAAAGTAGAAAATAACCTAAATCATATTGATGGTGCAATCAATCAATGAGTTCATATTCACTCCAAAGGAAAATAGGGAACTGGTAATCTTGTTGAATAGGTAAATTGGTGCTCTATCTTCCTTTGAAGTGAATATGAACTCAGGGATTGAATGCATTATCGATACAGTTTAGATTTATTTTCTACTTTTTAGGATGTATATAGGAAGATAGGAACTTTTTAAATTTTTTAACTTATTTACTTTTTTTGTCACTAAAAACACCTACTTTCAGAAATTTTGATATATAACTCATAAACATCGACTGCATTTTTTCCTCCCTTTTTGAGTCCCCATGACATTGGAGACGTCACTTCAATTCATTGGAGCTTCAATTTGAGATATAACTCATTAAGGTCAACCACCAGAAAATCCTCTCCCCCCTTTATCAGGGGGGGAAAGAATGGTGAGCTTTCATTTGACACCTAACTCATAATTTTAGGCCATTGCAATCAGAAGGTATAGCGGAACAATCATTTCATTTTTCCCCTTTTTAGGGGGGAAGAAAGCACGGGGGGCAATTTTTTATAGCCTATGACACTCCCCATGTTAGAAGCTTTCATTTGACACATATCTTGTTATTATATGCAATTGCATTATGAAGATATAATGGAACAATAATTTTCACATTTCCCCTTTCTGAGGGAGGAAGAAAGCTTGGGGGTCATTTTTTAGAACTTATGACACTCTCCATATCACAAGCTTTCATTTTACACATAAATCATTAAGTCCATTGCATTCGAAAGATATGGTGGAACAACTGTTTTGACAAACACACAAACTGACAAATGGTGAGCGAAAAGCAATAGGAAGATAGATAAAAAGGACTAATTGTTATTTTCAAGAGATTATTTTAAACTCCAGCTGCTACTTTTTCCCTCAGACCATACCCTAATTTAATTTTTTAAAGTTCTATGGTTATAAAGTAGATGTTTGGCTGAATGGTAAAAAAAATGGTTCAATCTTGTATAAGAAATTGATGTTTGTTGTCTTTTGGCTGAAGTTTTGCCATCATAATAGATCACATCTATGGAGATTTATACCATAATTATAAGAATTTCTATCATATTTCATGGATTGTTTTAAACTTTAACACATAATAACATCTAAGACATATATAATCTTCTCAAAATGTGTCATATTTTGGATTTTAAAAAGTATTAGCTTTAAAATTCCTTACCCCATGGAGTAATTGAAGATGGAGTGAGCCCACTTTCTGACATTCCATTACTATCAGAATGATCAGATTTAGAATCTATAGTAGACATGTCAGCCACTCCTTCATCAGTAATTTCCTATTAGGGGGAGGAGAACAGTTAAGACACAATAAAAAAAGGCAAGTTCAATTCACATTTTATAAACATAACACAGTTAAATTATCATAGTTCATATAAGAAACTAAGAATACGAAGGGCAGTAATATTTAAAAGATATATCTATATACTGACAATATAAGAATTCCCATTTGCTCATTTATTGTATTTTCTTCTTTTTACTATAAACAAAGACTTACATAACTGCGATTGACAAGAGTATGTACATGTACTATTAGTTCAATTTGTGAAATGAGAAATATCTAATATTTCATGACCAAAAAGAAAATTAAGGGAATAATCCTTCCTTGCCTTACAAGAGTTTGAACAACTTACTTTACTTGCATTTAATTGACAGTAACACTGTAAAGATCAACAAAAGCTACTAAAATACAAACACTAATTATTTCAAAACTATTATACCCATGCCAAACCTTTGGCACAAAACAGATTAATAACTCTTGCCATCAATAAGTTCATTCACAGCTTTTCACTCATACTACTCTACTCAGAAGGTAGGCAATGTCAGCACCCCAGAAATCTGGATGCTTTTTGAGGGATCACTACTGACCCACAGCAGCTAGGAACCCCATCTGTCACCCCAAGAGGGTAAGAACTAAGTGGGATCACCCCACCAAATGGGACCGATCACTAAAGCAGATGGAGAAACCACAGAAAAACTGCCAATTTCTGCCACCATTGAAGTAACACATGTCAGCCCACAAAGTATTATGCCCATTACATAACATTATGATTGCAATTACAAGCACGGTAAATTTGTAACATCACCCCCATACATTTAATGTTGCTAGTCCCTTCTTGATTCTTGTTTAAATATAGTTGGAACTAACTGTTCTTGTAATTAGCAGCATGTTAGTCATTGGTTAACATATTGTTACAAATTCTGCAATTAACTCACTCATGTAAAGTGAACATTCAACTTTAATAGCAATCAAATTCCTTACCATAAACAAACTTCGATTGTACTACTTTCTATATATACAGTGCACTTATGTTCAAAACAATAAGAACATCTATCCTATTATTAAAACCATCTTAACTTATGGTTATTATTTGCTTTGACATTACCAACTCCCAGGTTAATTTCTAAAGTTAACTAAACTTATACATTACTCTCTTTTTATTAAACATATCACATTCACATAGTTTTAAACATAGCTTATTATTATAACACTATTTTTTTTTTATTTTTACTATTCTATCTAATTCAGTCTCTCCAATCCAATTCTCGTCACTTCCAAAACTTCAACTTGTATTACATTTCACTGCCATGTAATATTAGGAAAGCATATTATAAGATCATTTTGTTGAACACCAAGCTGAATACAATTTATAATATTCAATTTGTAACACTATTCTTCTACATGAATTGAACTCGGTAAATGGTAGTTCAACTCAGAACTATGATGCAGGTAAGGTGGCAAGAAACAATACTTAAATACTCTCAATACTTCGAAAAAAAAATAAAAACTTATAACACAGTTAAAAAATCTTAGGTGCTAAATATTTTAAGTACACTAATGATAAGTGTTATTTTATAGGCAGCAATTATTACTATATTTCTTGAAATCCATCCACTCTTACATATCTAACCCAAAAAGAAATTGCAATATGAATAAAATGGCATATAACTTAAGATTCTTTACAATTACTGAAGAAAAATATGCTAATAAAATTGAACTTGTCTAACCATTTGATTTCTTTTAAACATAGTAGCAGAAAATTACAAGCAGTTACTTACACTTGAACCTTTGGTAGAACTATCTCTCATTCCACTACAGGATCCCCGACTGCTTCTTTTGTCATGGCCTGTAAGACTGTAGTCATTAGACTTTACAAGAGTGAGATAGTAACCATTTCCAAATCTTGTTTTCAGAAACAATGATGATCCACAACACCTAAGCTGGCCATTAGCTATCACAGCTATTCTATCACCCAATAGATCAGCTTCATCCATGTGATGAGTTGTTAGGATAACAGTTCGACCTAAATCAATAGAGAGCAAAATGACAATGCAATTTTCATATAATAAAATTGTTACTGATAGCAGTGACCTAAATATATATATACACATATAAATAATAATTCAATTTGTTCACTTGTAAAAAAATATCGTATTTTTTAAAACAAAAAGTGCAAAAAACAGTTTGTCATAACATTGGAAAGTATAAATAAATTTTAAAATATCTATCTTCCTATAAGCACCCTAAAAAGCAGAAAATAAACCTAAAACATATCGATGGTGCAATCAGTTGCTGAATTTGTATTAACTTTAAAGGAAGATAGGGCACTGGCAATATTGTTGAGTAGGTAAATCAGGGCCCTATTTCCTTTAAAGTGAATATGAATTCAATGATTGATTCTACCATAGATATATTTTAGGTTTATTTTCCACTTTTTAAGGTGCATATAGGAAGATATAAATAAATTAAAAAGATTACATTTTTTCTTTGTCACTAAAAACACCTGATACACTGAACACAGTGTATCAGAAATCTAAGATTCATCATCATCATCATCATCCTCAAGCAGCCATGGGCTACGGAGGTCCAACCAGACCACGCAGTTTACTTCTCCAAGCATATCTGTCCTGAGCTACATCTGCTGCATCCGGCCACTGCACACCAATTCTAACAAGGTCCTGTTTGACATTGTCTGCCCACCACATCCTAGGTCTCCCCCTCCTTCTGAAGCCTCTAGGCACACTGTTCATAACCCTATTCGCCAATCTATAATTATCCATACGGGCAACATGGCCAAACCAGCGGAGTCTCTCTCTGCACAATATGCTGCTTAAAGGAGGTTTCAGACTCCTTTGCCTAACCTCATCATTAGTTACAAAGTTAAACCACCTAATACCCAAGATACTGCGTAAGCATCTAGAATCAAAAGCATCTAGTTTCCTGTTATCTTGTTTACACAGCGTCCAAGTTTCACTACCATAACTAACCCTAGAAAGAACCAAACTATTATACAGTCTAATTTTAGTCTTTAGGTGTATACGCCTATTTCTCCACAATCTCCATAGATTCTTAAAAGTCCCGGCAGCAATACCTATTCGTCTGTTAATCTCATGCCGCACATCACCAGTATCAGTTACATAGCTCCCAAGATAATTAAACTGTGACACCTGCTCAAGACTGCAACCATTCAGATTAACTGAATCACAACCTGCCTGACCAATTTTCATCACTTTAGTTTTCTCTCTGTTTATAACCAAACCTACTGTACTCCCAGTCTCATCAACAGTTCGAATGAAAGAGTTCATCTCATCAACATCATTTGCCAAAAGGGCTAAATCATCAGCATAATCTAAATCAGAAATTTTCGTATCTCCAGCCCATTTAAGGCCAAAAGCTTTCCCTTGAAGTGAATTTCGCATAACATAATCAACAACCAAACTAAAGAGAAAAGGAGACAAAATACACCCTTGTCGAACACCAGAAGTAATGCTAAACCAATTGCTACAAGACTTACCAACTCTCACACATGACTCAGTGTTATTATAGAGAGCTTTCATTATGTTAACTAACTTGTCTGGTATACCATATGATCTCACAATCAACCACAAATTATGACGATCAACAGAGTTGAAAGCCTTTTTGAAATCAACAAAGCTAGCAACCAAAGGTTTCTGAAACTCTAAACATTTCTCAAGAATCTGCCTAAGTGAAAATATCTGATCTACACATCCCCTACCACTTCTGAATCCACATTGCTCATCACGCAATTGCCTGTCAACCAGATTCTTAATTCTATTAAGCACAATCATGGAAAGAACTTTACCTGGAACAGAGAGTAGGCTGATACCCCTATAGTTATCACAAGAATTGCGATCACCTTTTTTGAAAATAGGGATAATAATAGCTCTGGTAAAATCTTTAGGAACCATGCCTTTATCATAAAAGTTATTCAAAATTTCAGTCATCCAAGTGATAACCAAAACATTCCCAGCTCTGAGCATTTCTGTAGTAATTTCATCTACCCCTGGGGATTTATGAAGTTTCAGTTTAGAGATAGCCAAACTAACTTCAGATTGTGTTATAGGGCCAACATTAAAGCTGCCAATGCATCTATCATCATTACAAACAATGGGAGTAGAACTAACCACATTGTTTATAACATCACTGAAATGCTCAGCCCACCTAGCCATGAGAGAATCCTCACCTTCTATAACCTTACCTTGTTTATCCTTCAATCCCTGTATGCCTGTCCGTTTTCTACCACATAAAACATTAACTATCTGGTACAGCTCTCTGCTGTTGTGCTGCCTAACCGCTTCCTCAGCTTTGTCAGCCAAGCTATCAAGCCAAAGATTTTTATCAGTAGCTAACTGATCCTTTACACGTTTATTAAGCTCTCTGTAATCTTTTCTATTAGGACTAGTAGGGTACTGATTAAGGACATTCCTGCAATTCCTTCTTTCTGAAATAAGCTCAATTGCCTTGTCACTTAAATAATTCTGCCTCCTCTGCTCCTTTTTTCCTAAAAGAGTACTGTTAGTTTCCAAAAAAGCCTGTTTAAAATGGCCCCATTCTTCCTCAACTTCAGTATTAAGCAAACCATGACCGTCATAATGACTAAGTAACCTATCATGGTAAGCTTTTGCTATAACTGGGTCATTCAGAACTTCAGTATTAAAGGTAAATTTTTTAACTCTAGCACAACACTTTTTAAGTTTAAGTTGCAAGACACTTTTAACAAGGTAATGGTCAGATCCAATTTCAGCTCCCCTATATGCCCTGGTATTTCTAACAGAACTAGCCCATTTGCTATTAATTAATATATAATCAATCATATTCCTATGCAGCCCATCAGGTGAAACCCATGTGTATTTATGTATGTCGCGGTGTTTGTAATATGTGTTAGTTATTCTGAAACCATTGAGTTTACTTACCTGTAGGAGACGTTGCCCATTGCCATTGCAGCTACCAATACCAAAAGGACCTATTACTCCTCCCCAAAGGTCAGAGGTACCAACTTTGGCATTGAAGTCACCAAGAACAAGGGTAATATCTCCTTTCTTGACAGAATTCAAAATGTCCTGAAGTTGTCCGTAAAACTTATCCTTCTCATCCTCATCAGCATCCTCAGTGGGGGCATAACAGCAGATAACATTCAAGTTTTTAATGCTTGTCTGAAATTTTGCTGCAAGAAACCTTTCATTAATGCACTCATATCCTAGAAGAGCATCGCTAGCATGTCTGCTGAGCAGCAGACCCACGCCTTGGTGATGCTTTCCATCCTCCCTCCCTGTAAAGAGAAATTTAAAGTTATTTTTAAGTATCTCACCTTTACCTGTCCATCTGGTCTCTTGCAAGCCTAGAATATCTAGGTTATAGTGCTGGAATTCCTGCATGAGGACATCAAGAGAATAATCTCTATGTAATGTCCTCACGTTCCACGTTCCTGCAGAAAGAAAATGATTAGTAGGATTTTTAAAGAAATTAGGTTTATTGAGATTGGTAGGGCCAACAATATCAAACAGCCCCCTGATCGCAGGCATGGGGCAAAGACCCGTTCCTCCTCCGCTAAAGGCTGAAGTCACCGATGCTGGTAGGAACTTCAGGCACCACCTTTTCAAGTGGACTTTTTCAAGAGCCACATGGCCTGCCTGAGACGCATTACTCCAGTTTAGGCTTGACGATGCCCAACTAGCTAAGTAAGGTTCAGGTACCTACGATGGCCTCTGATTAGGATTATCCACCAGCTGATATAAGGTATCCCATGCCTCTGTTCACTTAGAGCTGGCAACCCAGAAGCAAACAGAAAACACAGCGGCAGACTCTCCCTCAACAGAGGCCCACCAGTGCAGCAAGTCCAGGATCCATAATCAAGCTCAAATCCATAAGCAAGTCCAGTCTAGTAGGTATAAATGGTCAGCACCAGGACCCTGTGAAGTTGACCACTCCTCAGCAGGGTTGAAGAAAAGAAAAAAGTGGCCGTAGATGACCAGATCAGCAGGCCATACTGAACTGGCAGCCCTCCCCTTCCGTTCCCTTCCAAAAGAGAGTATCTCTTTTGAAAGGTACTAACGGCCTGCACCACGAGAAGGCGGGGTCGGACATTAGGTGCTAGACCTGGCCGGTTCTGTGCATCATCACTAGGGATTGGTACACAGCTCTCCTTCCAGTTTACGCCTAGCTACCATTTACAAACAATTTTTCAATTTCACTTTTGGAAAATTATGCGATGAATGATAAAAATAAAAACAGTAGTGCAGCACTTACTTTATAATTGCTTTCAAAATCTTCTCATTTCAACCATTTTTCATCTTAGAAAAATTGTTTGGTTAATTTTTGGGAGCATTTCAAAAACTTTACACAAAAATGCAATGGCATCAGTTCAAACTTGTGAGTTAAAATCTGATGGTTGCTTGAACATGGTAAAAAGCAAACATAATTAACTGGCATAGTGGTCAGTGAACTAGTTACTGTTCCTGCATGCAAATGTTGTGCGAGTTCTGAGGCAGTGGTCAGCAGTGACTTCAATCTTAGTAGGGATGTCTTTGGACACAGTACCAACAATCTCAGTAGGGATGTTCTATGAAATGCTCCCAAATATTAACCAAACATTTTTTTCTAAGATGAGAAAAGGTTGAAATGGAAAATTTTTAAAAGCAATTATAAAGTAAGTGCTGCACTACTGTTTTTATTTTTATCATTCATCGCATAATTTTCCAAAAGTGAAACTGAAACCACTACGAATTTTAGGTTTCATTTGCAATTGTTTCTACTGCATTAATTGATAAGTCCTGGTACAAACATGGTATGAGACCTGGTACAAACACTAGTTTCTAGGACCATTCTTTGTCCTATATGTTGTAAATCAAAAATTGACAGTGATGTCAAATATAGGTATTAAGGAATATTGAACTGACTACTGGAAAAGACTTCTTATAGCATATCAAAATTTGTGTTAAATTGAAAATGTAAGCATTTCATTTTTTGCCTTAAATTATCTACTTTTATAAGAGATAATATAAATCCAAATTGAAATTTCCATTTGTAATAAACTGAAGTTTCTTTGTTGTGCTAATGATGTTCAGCATGCACCAATGTGATTTAAAATTTTGTAATGCTGTATTGCATTGATGTTGCTCAAAGATTTCAAGAATATGTTGAATAGCTTTGACATGAGGTTCCCATTATATCCAGTGGGTACTCTTCCCTTATAGTTCTGAGCCCTTATAATTTGGCCATTTAACCTACTGCAGAGCTGCCAACCTTGCATGACAAAAATTATGATTTGGGAGAATGAAAAATCGAGCATGATGGTTCTGCAGTTTTATGGTGCTCAAGCAGCCTTTTCCTTACATAATACAATAATGCATTACATCTTAACAGAAAGCTTGACTTTCGGACTTCTAGTGGTGACTAGAAAAAAATAATGAGGAATTTTTTTTTTATTTTTTCCAGAATTATACCAAGTTTCTTAAAATTACTTCTGTAAAAAATCTACTAAATACACAATTTAAACTAATGAAAAATACATTTCAATAACACATTAGAAAGAATATTTCACTTCTTGTAAATTCTACAAATAATAATCCAAACAATTATATTACTAGCAGTGAAGAGTCCATACAACGAGAATGCATTGAGTAAAGAATATAATGATAAGTGCTTATTCCTAAGCATAAAATTTTGTTTCAGCAAATAAAAGAAAACCATCAAAGGTAAAGAGTATCTAAGACATATTTTCCTAACTGTGCATATTGTTATATGATGAATGTTGGCCAGTATCATACAAGGCTACTTGTTTCAATAGCTTATTGTCACTAACATTCATTCCATAATTTAAAAAAACTTGCAAAAATCAATAATCTCATTGGAGACACCTATTCTAACAAGTGCATACTGCTAAACACTGAATTGCCATTCTGCAATTTAAGAAAACTCCCCCAAAATATTACCAGAGACAACCATTTTAACCTAAACATACTGGTGAACAACGAACTGCCATTCCACCCTTTTAACTCATCCCCCAGAACACACTAATCTTATAACAAGTCTAAAAAACAAAATTGTAAACAATTCACTGCCGACCCCCAGAACTAAATAATCTTATCAGAGGCAACAAGTTTAAAAAACATGAATTATTGTAAACAGCTCACCTCTGATCCTCAGTATAAAAAAAATCCCCAGAACCAAGTAATCCCATCAGGGAAAACAAGCCTAAAAGTCACGAATTATCATAAACAATTTACTGCTGATCCACAGTATAAAAAAGTCCCCAGAATTAAATAATGCCATTGGAGGCAACAGGCCTAAAAATCTCTAGAACATGATAATCTCATTGGAGATAACCATTTTAAACAGAGCATATCACTAAAGAAAAAATTGCCCTATTTCCCACTTAACATAGTAATAGGGAACACGCATTAATTAAATAAGTCATCTGCAACTTTCAGTACTTACCTGAGGCAAAATTTACACTGTTAACTTCTTTCACACAAATTTAAGTAATTTTCAAAAATATAGGTTTATGACTCCATAAGAACAAAAGAAAAGTAAATTATTTAAAATTTTAACAATTGTACATTATTACCTTGCTAAAAAATGTGTTTTTGAACACATTTACTTTTTTTAATAGTATCAAAATGTTTATCCTCATAAACAACACTTACAATGTCACTATTTCTATTTGGCTTTTGCTCAAAAAAAAAAAGCTCATAAGAAATTTGCCCTAAAAATGCCTAATGCAGCACTAGCATCTTTCAGAGCAAATTATAAAATGCACTTTTTGCTTTAACATCAAATCAAGTTTTCTTTCCATTTCCATTAATCACAAAATATAAATTTTGCACTTACAGTTTTCTGAGGAATCATTCACCTGGTATTGCATCAAATTCAAATGTATCTTCTAATTTTACAGCCTACTGCACTTTCTAATCCTGACATATATTATCATTTGTGTCAACATTTAGTGCTTGATTAACATTAAAACATTAGTTTTCATAGGAAGCAATACATTTGCAATTACTGTTTTTCAACAATTTCTAAAATGATTACACCCATATCCTCAGTATGAACTATAACATCACTTTCATCCTGACTCCTGCTAAAAATCATTTGATCAAACTCAAATGTGAGAATTGCAATTTAACACCTTAGTGCCAATAAACAAAGTTTTCTAAGGAACTACCTGAACATTTTGGAAGTCATAATGAGTAGCAGTTTAACAAGGATTGCAAATATTTCTTATACAACCCATTTCTAGCAGAGTTAGGGATTGAGAAAGGGTGAAGGTAATATAAAGCTTGGCAGTACTTGGATCATAATAAAGTATATATGAAAATCAAGTTTAAGGAAACAAAAAAGGTTAAAAATAGATATCAAAAGATACAAGGTGTAGTAAAAATATAGCATCAGATATTATTATTTGCAAACTGAAAATTATCATGATTTGAAAATATAATGCATATTTTCATTTAGTTATCATAATAGAAGAGAGCAAAATTATTTCTAAATAAAAAATAATAATTAGTATAAAAGTGTGCTGCAATAAAAATACACAAAATTAACTTAAAGTCTGATTATACATGTACCTGTTTTGTATTTTAGCAACAATTCCCAGATTGATCTACGAGCATAAGGATCAACACCAGCTGTTGGCTCATCAAGTATAACTGTCTGTGAGCCCCCAACAAAAGCTATTCCTATTGATAGCTTTCGTTGCATCCCACCTGGAAGAGTAAATTAGCATTACAACAATAAATAAAAGAGGAAACTGTTTCAAAATAAAAAAAAAACAATGAAAATGATGGGGGGGGGGGATTCGTGATATAAACAAAATTTATAATATTTTAAATAATACTAATTAATGATAAGACAATGCAAAAGACTCATTTAGTAGAGATGGGTTTATAGCCTGAAGTTCGCACACCTGAGTCAGAATTATGCTCACATTGAGTTTTACTACACTTGCAGCACATGGCTCTTGATAAGGATAAAAAATTTGTTTTGAATAAGATGCTATCCATCAGATGTACCAATATACAAGAGAGTCATGATCTGTGCATATTAAACACTTTGGCTTGGCAAGAAGCTTCGATCTACCTCTTACAATAAATCTGTTTTTACAACATTATGATTTGGCCTTTAGCCTATTATTCAACTAAAAATAAGTTTGCTTCCATTGTAAATATGCAACTACTGTACATTTATTTATCCAATACTTTAAGCCTATATCAGAACAAATTTTATACAGAATTAAGCCAAAATCTATGTCGTTGAATCTGGGAACAAAGAACAAGTTGAAAAAAAAAACATTATTATATTCTCAAAAATCCTTCAAGTTTCATGAAATTTGGTTGTGCTGTAAACAACATATAAAATAATACACATATATAATCATTTTACAGATTGAGGAAGGAGAATTAAGTGGGGACATAAGGAACCAGAACCTACCATAAGGAAGCATATATTAAACTGTCTTTAGTATAAGATGTAATCAATGATTCCTTACAATAATGTCAAACTTACAATGAATTCTGATGCTTTCAATGAGGCTGAAAATTAGAGTATAGGGCATCAAGTATCACTCATACACAATGAACGTTCTTAACTCTTGGATGGACCATAGCATATGCTGTAGCAGCTATACTTCTTTAAGCAAGGCAACTTGACTGGCAGACCTCACAAAGAAATCTTGTAGATGTTGACAGATTAAAATATTGAACTTTTAGGAAAGAGTTCTTTCTCCAAATTTCCTACTGTTAGCCAGGAATTCCTGAGAAATTCCACTTCAAATGCAACTTTTTCAGCAGTAAAACATATTATTCCCCATTTGCTCCATGAAGGACAGAAAAAAACATCCTTTTGAGCATTCCGTTAGTTGGAATTATCACTACAGCTCTTTGCACAAACGTTGTCTATCAGAACCATCTTTTAAACAGTATATTTTAGTTGTAAAAATGGTGAACAAATATAATAACCATTAAAAAAAGGGTGATATATATTTTAAAAAAAAAGGTGCTATCTATTGACAGAATAAAACAGATCTTGAAATTATTTGGGAAAACATAATATCAACACTTTTGAGCAGTGGTTCTCAACCTTTTATGCTTTATGTACCCCCTGGAAATATGTATATAACTGGAGTACCCCTTGTATAGATAGCTAAAACTATAGTTATAGTATAACATAGTAATAATATAGTATAACAATGGGAATAGTTATAGTATAACAATGGGAATAAAATAAACCTATATATATATACATATTAAATTTTGACTTAACTTATATCTAGTGACTTTTGAGATCTCACGGCATATCCCAAAAACTTTTATCGCACACCCCATGTTCAGAACCCCTACTTTAGAGCTTCATTTTGCCTTATGGTTACACTGCTGAAACCATGATAAGCAAATAACTAGTGAGGATTTATAGTGCCTATAATGGCAGACAGAGGAGCAACATGCATTCCAAAAATAGTATTTATGCTTGCATGCTTTATTGTTTTCCAAAATTTTAAGTATAAAATATATTAAAAAGCTTTAAAAGTATACATTTAGGTTTTAAAAAAATAATGTTTCTTATATTGTATTAAAATCTTCCCATCCTATCAGCAACTTTTTGTTAATGTTGGCCACATTACAACTATCAAATTATGAGGTGGTACAATATGTACAAAAATAAATGCATTATTTCTTTGTATGACGATTATTAGAAAAATATTTATAGGAATATGCCCATCTTTATGATTATTTATATCTCAGATAAAAAATAACATTTAAATAAAGGGTAAAATATTAAAAACTCTTACATACACACAAAAATAAAAAGAAATTTTTATTTAAAAATATTAATTACACTTGATTTTTTTTATTTCAATTTAATAAAATCAACTTCAAAGCAAGTAATATTAGCATTGAATTGAATGTAAATGTTCATTCATATCATATGTAAATGTAATTGTTGAATGTAAATGTTTGCTGTCATTTGTGACTGAAATTTACTTTTTGTAAAATTCATCCAAGAAAATGTTTGTTCTCAAATATAGATGCTGCTGAACACAGTTATCATTTCAGTTGAGAATTGTTCAAGAACAAAAAATGTAGAATTTGTAGATCCTGCATAAACTTACACTAGCTCCACAGATTTAAATGACTCTCAATATGTTGTTCATTTGCAAATCAAATTTGTTGAAAAATAAAATTATTTTACACTGTTAATTAAAAATTTATTCATTACCAATATTGTTGGTTGGAAAAGTTTAGGTTATAAAGCCCAAATGATCTACAGGCAACTTGAACATATATGAGAGCCTTATGGCTGCTATAGCATTTCAAAATGGCAGACTCACAGTGCATCAGTACTTGTGGCATTGCTAGTACAACAAAAGAAACTTTAATTTAGTAACAGAAATTCCTATTTCAAATTTGATATACATATATATCTCATAAAATATATAGTTAAATATTAATAAATAATTCACCCTTTCAGTTTGGTTTAAATTTTTATGCACCATAAAATAAAAATCCTTGCCACCATTGTGATAACCATTCCTAAATATACACTTTTCATATCATCATTGCTTATTTTATACATTTTATGAAGCCTCTGATTTTTACTCACAAGTCTGAACTGCTGTCATACATTATTTTGTAAAGTTTTAAAATGCTTTTGAAATATAATCAAAACAAGTTTTTTAAAATAAGGGGATTTTGAAAGCAGTTACCAAGCATTACTATTTACTTTTTCATTTTACAACCTTTTATCATTTGAACTTATTTCGATATTTCTAGAATTATTTTTATAGTTCATGACATAATTTCACAAAAGAGAAACTGAAACTGATAAAGAGTTCTTTGATTTCAGCAATGTACTATGTTCAATGAAAGAAAAAACAGAGGTGAAGTTGCAGCTAAACTTTTGCTTTTATTTTAATAGAATTATTTTTAGTTTTATTAAGTTTAAGTTATATTTAGTTTTTAGTTATATTTAGTTTTCCAGAATTATGTTTTAATTGCATTGCCAGATCTTTTACCCCACCATATCATTCTGAAAAACTCTTATTAAACTTAATTCTCACCTGATATTTTTATAAAACTTAGAATTAAATTACGAATTAATTGTAATGTACAATCAAAAAGAGATACACTAACAAAAGTGTCTTTTGCTGAATCACAACACATTGAAAGGTTGTGTTTATGAGTTAAAGTAGAACACAATTGCTCACGCATACAAGTGCTGTAATTTCATAACCTAACTCACCTGAAAGATTTTTTGATAATTCATTTTTCTTGTGTTTTAAGTTCATATCTTGTAACATATCCTGGGCTTCTTTGATTACATCTTTTTCTTTTGCACCTTTCAGGCAAGCATAGAACCATAAGTGCTCCATTACAGTGAGGCTATAATAATGAAAATTATTCATTAAATTGTGAAACATGAATCTATATAAAAAATTTTAAGAATCTATAAAAAAAAATTAGCCCTCAAGCAGCTGCTTGCCACATAAATCTGACAGGAATCTATCAGTTCAATATGCTACAGAGAATGTCTGGAATGAAGGAAGGAAGGCAAGACCTCAAGAGCAAGATAACACATAATCCACACCTTATCCAGGGCTCAAGCCCAGGTCCCTTTTGACCATAAGCCATGTATGCTAAACACTTGGCCACTGTGATGACAAATATATATGCTTTCTTAGAAAAAATATGCAAAGAAAATTAACTTTAATGAGAGGAATACTTTTAAAAATGATATAACTTGTACTTTAAATCTTTGTAAAAATCAAAAGCAGTACTAGATTGATGAATTCTCTTGTTCTTTAAACTTTCCAAGTTATTTACTTTTAATAAACAGCAAGGATAACATTTGTAACTGTTCTTAACTTCTTTAAAAGTTTTAATATATTTTAAATATTCAAGAGGTTTTTGTTCTTCATTTTGAGTGAGAATTACGATGGTTGAATCATCACTATTAAATGTATTGAATGTTTAATTCTCACTCATGTAGTATAATATGAAAAATTGATATATGATGGTACGATGGTTGATGATACGATGGTTGAATCATCAATCATGAATGAGTATAATTTTTCATACTATACTACTCAATTCTTTTATAAATAATTATTTCAATTTCATTTAGCCTTTTACCCTTGTTCATGCCATGGATAAAATTCCAAATTTCGTTGACTGCTCAGGGAGAAGAAACTCACAATTGTAGAGCCACGACATTAATCAGAGATAGGCAGGCTTGAGAAAAAAATGCATCATTTGCCTCCTAGACTTGAACTTGATCACTCTCTCTACAGATTCTTTAAATCCCAGCAGACAGGGCTGGACTTATGTATAAGCTAACTAAGCTACAGCTTAGAGTCTCACGGTATAAGGGTCTCAAAGAAATCTGTTTCTTGTTTTACTATGTCAAGCAAAATTTTCATTTACATTTAAATTAATCTATTGTGCAAACATTGTCCATCTTAGCTTTACACAGTCATCATTGTATACCAATTCCTGTGTAATATTTTCATCATATCAGTTTCATGCTTGTTCTCTAATCTTCCCTACAATTAGAATAATAAATATACATTTTGACTTTCAAATTTTTAGGGCCTCAAACTTGTCATAGCCTAAGGCCTCAGAAGGTCAAAGTCCAGCCCTGCCAGCAGGAATTCGTATTCTTCTTTTATTTTATACTGTACATCACCAGTATCAGTTACACAACTACTGAGATAATTAAACCAAGACACCCAAGGATGTAACCTTCAAAATAACTGAAATACAACCTGAATGACCAATATTCATCACTTCAGTTTTCTTTCTCTTTATAACCAAACCTATTCTACTACCAATCTCATCAACAACTCTAATCAAAGAGCACATCTCATTAGAATCATTAGCCAAAAGAGCTAAATCATAAGCATAAACTGAATCAGATATTTTCAAATCTCTAGACAATTTAAGGTCAAAATCTCCTGCTTGAAATGAATTTCACAAAACATAATCAATAACCAAACTAAAGAGAAAAAAATTATGAAAGCATCCTGCCTGACTCCAGTAGCTAAATAAATTGCTGCAAGCTTTGCTAACTCTGATACTAGACTCAAATGTTATTATAGAGAACTTTCATTATGCTAACTACTCTGGTATGCCATACAATCTCACAACAAATTATGATGATCAACACAATCAAAAGACTTTTTAAAATCTATGAATCTAGCAACAACAGATTTATGAAATTCTAAACATTTCTCAAGAATTTGCCTATGTGGAAAAAACTGCTTCAAAATCTGAAAAATCTGATCATATTACCATTTCTGAATACTCACTGCTCATAATGCAGTTGTCCATGAACAAATTCTTAATTCTATTAAGCAAATTAATGCAAAGAACTTTTCCTGGAACAAAAGAGAAAAAGACATTGTGAAAAATGTCTTCAATTTCTCCATGATAACCTCTCTGCCTTCTGTTACCGGATTCAATTACATTCCACTTGCATATCATTCAGCACTCAGTTTGATTTTCTCTCTTTGCAAAAATGTCATATGCATTGCAAGCCAATTCTAATAAGGTCCTGTTTGACATTGTTCACCCATCTCAATATATCTCTCTTTTCCTGAGGCTTTTAGGCACACTATTCATAACTCTATTAGCTAATCTGTAGTGCTGAATATAGGCAACATGGCCAAACCAATGCAGTCTCTCTTTGCATAATATGCTACTCATAGATGGTTGTTGATTAATTCACCTAACATTATCATCACTTAAAAAGTCAAACTATCTAATTCCTTAGCAAACTGCCTAGACTTAAATTATTATATTATAGAGTCTGGTCTAGTGGTTAGTGTACTTAATGACTAAGACCAGCAGGGTATGTCCTTGTATGTTGTATGAGAAACCAGGACAAGCCTAATATAGCTTCTAGGTTGCTTTATTGAGATATTGTGACCTGGCCATTTAGATTAATATATGCGAAAAAAGTGCTGCTTAGAATAAAACAACCCAACCCAATTAGTATCTGTTACACATGTCACAAGACAATTACATTGATAAACTTGTTCAACAGCATAGCCATTCAAAAAAACTGGAGCACCATCCACCTGACCAATTTTCATTGCTTAAGTTTTTATCACAAAACCTACTCTACTACCAGTCTCAATCATGAAAAGTCAGTCATGAAAGAGTTTATCACATCAACATTATTTTACAAATGGGCCAAATCATCAACATAATCTAAATCAAAAGTTTTCTCATCTCTAGACCATTTAAGGCCCCAATCTCCACCTTGTAGTGAATTTTGCATTACATAATCAATAAATCAAACTAGAGAGAAAAGGACATAAAATGCAACCTTGTCAGTCCATTAGTAATGTTAAAGCAATTGCAAGCTTAACCAAGAGATCAGAGAAGGTTGGGGGAAGGTGACCCACTGGACAGCTGTTGGGAGACAAGTGAAAGCCTCCTGTCAAGGCCATCTTTCCCTTAATGTGCACAGGGTATGGCCCTCCTACACATGGAGCGCCAGCTTCACATCCCATCTGACAGATGGCAGCCTTTCGAAATCCATCGGTGTCCCCTCTGACCAAGGGCAGGATGGTTGTTTAGCAGAGATATATCTCAAGCTAGCACAGGTGGGACTCAAACCTGGGAATTACAAATTATAAGCCTGGCAAGCTACTACTATATAGAGCACCATCATTATGTTAGCTAACTTCTCAGGTATACCATAAGATCTCATAATCGATCACAAATTATGGCAATCAACAGAGTTAAAAGCTTTTTGAAATCTACAAATCTAGTAACTCAGATTTTTAGCGTTCTTATTTCTTACAAATCTGTCTAAGTGAAAAGATTTTGTCTATATAGCTTCTACCACCTCTGAACTGACACTTTTCATGCAAAAGTTGTCATTCAACCAAATGTTTAATTCTGTTATGAACAATAATGGACAGACTCATTCCCTTATAATTATCACAAGAATGCAATCCCTTTTTTAAAAATAGGGATAATAATAGCTCAGGTAAAATCCTTAAGAACAACTCCTTCACCACAGAAAACATTAACACTACAGTCATCCATCTAACAACAGAATCAATCCCACCTCTAAGTATTTCAGCTGTGATTTCATCTACCCCTAGAGACTTGTGCAGTTTCAATTCAAAGATTGTCAAAGTAAATTCAGATCATGAAACAGAGCTGACAAAAATAAAGCCAGTAATACAGCTATCATCATTATGGGAGTAGATCTAACCATATATAATCATTGATAAACCATTGAAAACATCTCTCATATGCTCAGTTCATCAAGCCATGACAAATTTTACTTTCAATAACATTGCCATCTGAAAATGGGTCATAATTTAAGAATGACGCAAGGTTTGGTGAAATATTTTAATTCATTTTATAAAAAAAACTGTACTTTTCTACCCTCCTGGGAATAAGAGGGTAAATTGATTGAATCAATATAAATCCCTTAGCCACAGTAACACAGTAATCTATCAACAAAATTTTCCAAATTTCTAGCATAAATAGATTGTTTACAATATTTGTTTAGTTTTATTATTTAAATTACACTATATTTACAAACCTAATATACATATAAATACACTATATTTACAAGCCACAAGCAGCTGCTCTGTGGCAAGCAGCTGCTTGAGAGGGTATTGATGATGCTAAAGTTTATTTTTCAACTTTAGCATCATCTAATAGTGGAAATTAAAACTATTGGAAGATTCAGATAATGTGAATCCTAATAATTCATTAGTAGCTATAAAACCCAAAATAATTTCCCATTTATCTCTAAAAAGGAAATGTTGAATGTCTACAAATGGACAAACAACAAAGTAAAAACAAAAGCTCATTTCTGTTTTGAAAAGTCTGACTAAAAATGAGGACATTTTGGCTTGTGGAAAGATGAGAGGGCAGTGTCCAAATGGAGAATGGTTTACAACTCTACTGGTAACCTGCAACAATACAGAACTTGCAAATCCCAATTTGGAAGTCTTCTCTCTCTTATGTTTATAACTATGCAATCAATAGACATTGTGTTTATATTTATTATTTTATTTTAGATTGTAAGCATTATCTTCAAATCAATGACAACACGAATGTGGAGCTAAATGGAAAGATTTAATACAAGATTTATGCAAAAAATGCATTACTGTGAATTTTGCTTTAGTGAAATACTACAATTTCATAATAAATATTTCTAATTTCAGTATATATTTTTTTAATTCCAGATTTTTAAACCACACAACACCCATCTCAAAGCATTTTGGCACTTATGAATTTTTGTCTATGTATAACTTACTCATCAAATAGAACATTATGCTGAGGGCAAGTACCCAGACTTCTCCTGATAAGATCCATGTCTGTTCTGATATCTAGCCCATAAATCTTAGCTGTTCCTACAGTTGGGGGAAACATACCTGTCAAAATGGAACTGAAAAAGAAACAAAATTTAAACAAATAAAATTCATTAAAATTTTACAAACCTAACTTTTGTCATTTTTTTAAAGAACAGAATAGAAATACTGAATGAAACAATAATCATTACAATGCCTATCAAGTATTGTATTGGTATGCTAAATGCTGATTCATATCATTTTAATTAAGCAACAAGAGTTAAACAGAGTAAAATAACTCTTTAAACTGAACTTTCAATTATACTGTATTGTCAATAACAATTAATGTTATTAAAGAAAGTGAAATATGATTAACTTTACATGAGAGGGTTATACCCTTTTAGACATTTTTCTCTCTCAAAATCTACAACTTTTGTTGTCAGTTGTATTTATTGTTACCTTTCATATGTGGATTTTTTAGCAGTTTATTTCAATTGACTTATTATAATTGGAATAGAACATTACCATACGTCAAACCAATATTTCTGTTTTGGATTAAAAAGTACAGATGATACAGGAAAATGCACATATTTTTGATAGAAGGAAATGGAGGGGGGGGAGGGGGAAATGAATCCAACTAGCCTTAACAGTGAGCAACAAAGTAACATAAAAACTTTCTAAAAAACATTTTAAAGTTAATAAGGGTTCTTGGTTACTACCAAACAGCACAATAACAGAAAATTATACCAATATTCAACTCCTTGTCTGAAATAAAACAGAATGATGGATGATAAAAAATGAAGATGAATAAGATGTAAGGATGTGTAAGATGAAGTATAAAGATGGTCAAATAACTGAATGCCCTTCTGGAGGGCCAAGTGGGTTAAGATTTTAGGGATGTTCTGATGTTAGTTGTTTATGGTGATAAAAGATGCATTTCTGGTTTTATGTATCGCTACCTATATATCTTGGTGATCTCAAAATTAAAGCTGCACCAGTCAGCAGAACTAGATGAAATTACTGCTAAAATAGAGAGATCTGTTTGATGCTGTTGCACTAAAATGACTGAAATGTATTCTTGTAAAACAGTGGAATGCTCATTACAAGTTTTTCAAAGTACCAAAATGAGAAAAAAATGTGTGACTAAAATGTCAACAGGTACAAATCCAATTTCCTAAAATAATTATTTTACATAACTATGTTTTGAGTTTTTCAGGTAAAAACAGGAACATTCAGGCACATTCTACATTTTCATTTAAGGGATTTACTACTTTAATAGAAGTAAAAGAAATAATTAATAGACTGTTAGTAATATGGAACCAGTAATAACATTAAAATTTAATAAAAATTTTGTAATAATTTTGTAATTTACATGCAATACATTAAAGATAAAACATTTTGATTTGAAAATATAGATTATACAAAACGCTATTAAGCTGTCTAATCCACAAGGCAAAGATGGGTACAGAGGAAAAAATCGTCTTGGGCTGGGTGGGATCTGAATTCACCCGGCTGCCATGTCATCAGGAGGATGTGGGTTCAGATCCCACCCGGCCAAAGATGATTTTTCCTCCGTACCCATCTTTGCCCTGTGGAGTAAGGAGAGCTTGATAGTATTTAAATACTTGATGAAATGAACCAAAAGCTGTGCATTTCCCTATTAAATATACAAAATGCAAGATCAAAGGTTAAAAACACTGTTTACTTTTAATAGCCAAGCTTTTTTTTTAAATTTAGTTGCATAAAGTTTGTTCTATGAAATGTCCAACTGATTTACAGCTTTTGGTCAATTTTTGTGCCTAGTAAAATAATAGGGTATAACACTGAAAGAAGATTACATTTTACTAAAAGTTGGCAGCCAAGTTTTTGACAGCAATTTAGCATCACCTTTTTATGTAATCTTAAAAACAGAGTACACAGCCCATTACTTTTTATTCATCAGATTAACAATTTTCTTAAGTCTGCATTAAGGAAACATTTCTTAACTATTTCCTGAAGAGATTTCGTACCACATAATGGAAATGGAATTCGTGGCTTCCTGAAAAGTTTCAAGTGTGAGTTTAATAAGCCTTTCATGTTTTTTATGATTATTAATTCCAAAGTTGAAGTTATCTGGTTAGGAGGTTAGGTGGAGAAAAACCCAGTAGCAGCATTTGTCAAGTCATTGCCTCTGATGCCAGCCTGACAGGACAACCAATAGAATGGTTGAAGAGATGGCCAGATGATGTTGTTGGTAAATCTTGTAAAGAACAGGACAAGTACGAAGCCACTAAAATAAAGATTTGCACTAAGCTAAGTTGGAGTAAAACACACACCAGCAATGATACTTAGCCATTATGGGTCCAAGGCAAGACCAATGTCATCATAGCAGACTCTGCAATGAAGATGATACATTATGATGGGATTTAGTCTGCTATGATGACATCATAGTAGGCTATAGCCAATCCCACTGAGTCCATAAATTTCAAGCCATCTGTGAAGAAAGGCAAGTGAGCACCAACACAATGGTTGGAACAAAGTGTGGGTACACAGTCAGGTGTTACCCTATCCTGCAGAGAAAAAAAATACTGGAAGGGGAAAGAGCAAGCCATGGTGGAACTGTCTCAGCTGATGACCAGACAACACTATCTAGACTGTTGTTAATTGCTCTCAGTTAACCTCAAACCCACAAACCAAAAGGACAAATGGCTGTTGGACTATTGGTGTAAAGTATTTCCCACTTGTAATGAAATACGCAGTCCCATATGGGATAGCCCAGAAGGAATCACAACATGTAAACCTACTGACTGTAGGGACAACTGCTGATGGCAGGGATATAAATATGGTTCATTGGCCTCGATGTAAAAACTCTGGACTAGTTTTACATTGAGGATTACCCTACCTGCGCAGAAGACCCCCCTACCTGCGGCGTAGAATCTCCTGTTGCACGAGCATCAAACAAATCAGTTAACTCACCAATAGGGGGATACTCTCATATATATCCATTACTTTGACGACCACTTTGCCTGATGAAGTCCTGCACGCGTCCAGGATGAAACATGTCGCTACATTGTTAGTTTGTGGGAAAGATGGGTCCATTACTTTTAACGTTTTAATGCTTAGTGCTTTGGCCTTGTTTTCAGAACTTGCACTGAAATATGCTTGTTTAAGGAGTTTGTAGAAGCAAACTTAAAATAAACCTGGAGCAAAACTACATCGGACGTTAACTATGGAACTGCTTCTTGAGCTTATCTTGTGCCACATCAATGAATTTGTTATCTGAAAGTTCAACCATTAATACCATCTTAACACCTGTGAAATCAACATAGTTTTCTGGACTGGCATCTGGAGTGTAACACACGTATACATCTGTGGTTAATACCTGTGAATCGACAGCACTTGTGCTGTCGATTCACAGGTATTAACCACAGATGATACACAGGTATGATGATACACAGATGATACACACAGATGATTCACAGGTATTAACCACAGGATAAAACATCAATGAAGAAGATAGCACAGAAGAAGCTATGTCAATTAATTCAACCAGCTGAGCCAGCAGGACTACTTTAATAAATGGCAATGTTATGACAATTACTTCGGAACTTTTAACTTGTTAAAGATTACCTTAAGCTTTGTCATAAGCATGTATAACAACTCTTACCTTGACTATTTTAAACTAGTCTTTGTGTAATGTGATTGCTTTTAAGCTCACTCCCTTATAAACAGCATAATCGTGCATTAAACCTGTAAACCCTTTGATCATCACAGTCTTGTTGTCTGTCTGTCTGATTTGAAATTTGATATTTTAGTGGTACACCACTGTTTGCAGTATTTGTTTAAAGTTTTGAAATTTTCAATTTTTCCATCATTAGAAAGCACAATTAAAACTTTTTGGAGATTCAAAAATTGTGAGTTGTAATAATTTATCAGTACCTATCCAACCGAGTGGTTAGCGCGCTTGGCTACTGATCTAAGGGACCTGGGTTCGAGTCTCAGATAAGGCATGGACGTTTGTGTTGTTTTTTCTGCTGAGGTACTGCCATCCTCTCAGACCTTCTACTATGGCATATAAACTAACAGGTTCCTGTCAGACCTCTGTGGCAAGCAGCTGCTTGAGGGGGTATTTATTTATTTATTTATTTATCCAACCCCAAAAACTTTTAATTTATCTCTAAAAACAAACAATTATCCCTTAAAACAAAAAACTGCATTTTCCCATAAACCTTGAGGCAGGGGCATCACCAGATTGGATCGCGCCCTGAGGCAAACAATTAAATATCGCCCTTGATGGATTATAAGACAAAAATATAAGAAAATCTCCAATTGCTATTTTGTTTTTATTACAAGAGAAACATTAATGCAAAACAATTATATATATATAATAATATTAATATATATAATAATATTAATTAAATGTTTGCTCTATGGGGATATCATACAGTAAAACTGTTTTTTAAGCTCTTCCAAATTTAAATTATAAGGATGAGGATTATATTATATCGGAACAAATGTCCACAAAATGAAATAATAATCCCTAAAATGATAAATATAATGTAAATTAAGCAAAACTGGTTAAGGAAAAGTAAAAGTGAATGGGTGGACCATCACAGGCACCGTGAGGCAGGCTGCCTCTATGCTACACTCTGTCAACGGTACTACCCTGGGGGTAAGGATGAAAACCATTGTTGCCAATGCAGACTTTATGACCTTCACATTTAACCACCAAAATTTGAAATTTCTACCATAATTACATCGTTTGTAATAGTCATTTAAAATTTTACCATATTCAGTTTTTTTTCCAATGTTGACAAAATTATAGATGCTGGGAAATTCTGAAATGTATGAATTGTAATATTTCATCAATACCTATCCAACCCCAATTTTTTTTTACTTATTTTTAAAAACAAAGAAGCTTAATGTCTACAGATGGACAGACAAAGTGAAAATACTAGCTTGTTTCTTCTGAAAATGAGTTAAAAATGAGCTAGCTCTTGATAGCTCAATGGTAAGAGCACCTGGTATGTTATCAGGGCATCATGGGTTCATATTCCACTCAGCTGAAACTCAATTTTTTCAGCAAACATTGAATGAAATGAGCTGACAACTCAACCAGATCATATTACTAGTATTCAACAAAGGTGTATTGTGAGTCTGACAGTTGGGGAGGGTCAAAGTGAGACATATTTTGACATCTGTTATTGTCAGAAAGAAATGGAACTGTATTTGCCATATTAATAACCTGCTTATTCCACAGAGATCCTTCTGAAAGTAATTTCACTTCTGGAAATTCTCATTTCTGGTGTTGATAGAATGCTACAGTAGATAATAATATAAAATATTAAAAACAATAAACGTGAAACTAAACAGAAAGAAAATAACCATTACTATGTAACTATAATATACTGATCCTCACATATTTTATACTGATTTCTTTTAAATTTGACGTAAATAATTAATTTTACATTACTTACATAGTAGTAGTCTTGCCTGCTCCATTATGCCCTAAAAATGATGTTATTTGATCTTCATAAAAGTTTAAATTCAGATCATCTACTGCAAGTTTCTTGTTTTCATAAATTTTGGCAAGATGATGGATTGATACACCCAATTGCAAATCCTTTGGCTCATCTTCAAAGTCTAATGATTTGTCTGTTGACATGGATATAAATGGTTAGAAACCATTGAAATAAATTGCTAATAATAATAATAAAGAACTAATAATAAGATAACTACAGAAAGAATACAAATAAATAATTTAAACATCAGAGAACCAAAATTACTATATTCATTAAGCAGAAAAGGTATTAACACTAAATGCATTTCTTCCGAGATTCTTGTGTTAAAACATCAATGAAATATAATAACACACTTTGTATGAAAATGAAGTTTGGTATTAATTTTAGAACAATAAATATTGTTAGAACTGTGGCAGAATGAACTTCCAGGTTAGTCAAAGCACAACCATCTGGGGGAAAAAGACATTAAATTTCACCATTTCAAGGATTCTAAAACATTTTCTTGAGCCTTGATGCCTTTGAGATATTGTTCTTTCAAAAGGCATGCTTAGTCCATGTATTGTTATCATTTCTGATAACATTTCCGTTCTACATACATGGTGCTAATAAAGTTCTGACCTAGTTTCAAGCCATTCTCATGAGGAAGAAAATTATATTAAAGGAATGAAAAATCAATAAGAAAGATAAGGGGTTTGTAAGTTTCCAGCACTGCTAGACTGATGAATGACAACAAAACAAAATTAGCGAACAGTGGTATCTTTTACATAGGAAGTGAAGTGAATTATTTTGAATGCAAAATGGGAAAGCATTGTTTGAATGGAATGAGAATTCAGTCAGCTTTTCTCTGAGATTCCACCATCATTTAAAGCATCCTCTGGTGGTGTATCATATTTGAATCCACTAGCAAATGTAACAAGTAACAAGTGGGATGGCTTGATAGGGATCACATTTGGTTGCATATTGTAGGGACAGCTTCCAATGGTAAATAGCTAGAGATGGTTCATTGGTGTCAATGAAAAGACTCTGGACTAGTGAGGTGTGGAAGACCCCTGTGCAAACATGGAGAGCCTGATGATGGGGAGTGTCCAGCACCTTCACCACCAAATCTTGGGTGGTGTCATATACCTGGGCATAAAACCCCAAACAAACAAGCAAAAAATGACAGATATGGAGTAAAAAGGTCAATTTCTGGTTGAGAATGGGACTGAGAAACTTAAGTCTCCACCACAACTGGAATGATGGTAGCCTCCAGAGTTGCAGCTCGGAGTCCAGGTGTAGACTATGGTAGTGGCAAAAGTGCATACAAGAGGTCTTCTACGGGAGAACCAAAACCCACTGGCTTACACCCAAACTGAGAGATTGTCAAGACAGTTTGTAGTTGCTGTTCAATGATCCCCATGCAGCAAAAAGCATAACATCCAAGATGTACCAATGTGGGCCCTTGTTATTGAGAGAAAGGCCACAATAGAGTGTTGCTGACAGAGAAACAAAAAAAGGACATGATGATAATAAGCTCAAGATGAAGACCGGCATGTAACCTCTCAAAATGAAAGCATGGAGATCAGGAAGAATGCTGAATCTCCAAGCTGTGTCGTATGCTGTTTTGATGTCAAAGAAAATTGACATCAGGTACTTTTTACATAAAAAGGAATTCTTGATTGCCAATTCGAGGTGGATTAGGTGGCCTAAGGTAGACAATTGCCTGCGAAAGTCAAAATGGGTGTTGGAAAGAATGTTGTTGTGTTCTAAATACCAGATGAGTCTAGTAGCATTTACCATTCTTTTCAATACTTTGCACATGCAGCTCGTCAACATGATAGGATGATAATTGGAAGGAAACTTCGAATCCTTTTCTGGCTTGGGGAAGGTCAAGAGATTCTGCCAGGAATCTGGAAACCACTCCTTGAGAAAAATATGGTTGAAAAGCTGGAGCAGTTGATCCATACTCAAAGGTGAGAGATATTGGAGCATTGTGTAATGAATATGTCTGGCCCAGCAGTAGAAGCATGAGAAGAGTGGAGAGCAAGATACAGCTCCTCTGCTGTGAACGGCCCGATGTATGGATCCAGGCAAGAGGAGGAGGAAAACGAATTCCCTGGAGTGTCAGCAATTGTGTGGGGAATCAAGAATTGCCTGTCCATGCGTCCTGTTGTTGCTACAGAATCAATAATAAGTGAGACATGTAGTTCCCAACCATGTTATGGACTTTATCCTACATAGTCTTAGAAATGGCTGTGCAGATGATAGATGTATATTTGATCCAAATTCCTTCTGGCTCTGTCACTGGATGAAATGAGCTTTCACCCTACCTGTATTGAAAGCCTCAAGGTTGGAGGATGTCGGATATCTTCCCCCCCCCCCTCTACACACACACACACCTTGTTCTGAGCCTTATAAGCTGTGGTGCATTCAGGATTCCACCACAGTTTCATAACGCAAGGAAACTGTGCCAAAGTTTGAGAAATGCTTGAGGTAACCTTCTCATCTTTGCCACTGGCTAACAGAGTTGGCCAAACTCACATAGGAGCTCATAACCTCCACAGTCAGCCTGATCAATCTTCCACCATGATAGACAAGAAGACAGTCATAAGGCCAACCATGAGAGATGGTGCATACCATGGGGAAGTGACTGCTTCTAAGGGTTATTCTTGACCTTCTGTGTAAAAAACGAAAGTGAAAGTGCAGGTTGGAGGAGTGAAAATATGTACTGACACTGGTGTTCAACAGGGAGAGGGTTGGTGTGGCTGTATATACAAATATGCAGTCAAAATTGGCTTGGCTATCAATAACCAGCCAATGAATTTATGGAAACTGGTGTAACATTTTCATACATTAATTAATACTGAAGCCACATTAGTACTGATGCTTTTGCAAAGGCTTTTTCCACTAATACTTTTAATTCACTACAAATCACCTTTCTTATTCCTGGTGCATAATTCATTCAGTATTTTTTAACTCTTCTATTTAAAACTTTACTTTTTTTTTATTTTTTCCCTTTCTTCAGATAAAATAAATCAGCAAATAATCTTTCTCTATGTAAGGTTGGTAATCCATTATCATGAATTATTAACGTTAGTGAAGTGCAAGTAATGCAAATCTTGAGTCGATGGAGAGTGAAGGGGAGGGAATGATGCAAAGAAGAATTAACGAAACAACAGATGAATTATGCATAAGAAATATGAATGGCGAATTGTAGCAAATTACTGCTGTCAACAGAAAGACCCTCCATAGTATCTAACATAAATTTATATTTAGATACATCTGTTACCACAACGTGGATTGATTTCCAGTGATATACTACTGGGAATATTACTGAAAATACAACTGGTTGTTATTAAGAAAAATTGATATAATACAATTACAAGATTTTTCTCTCATTTTTTTTCACTTCAGTAATCATTATTCTTATTAAGAAGGATTTCTAAGGAAATTTCAACAGCAATATTCAAAATATTATAAGCCACACCCAACATCTAGTTCTCTCTAATTTTTAGAAACCTGTTTATAACATTTTATGCACCTCACCCTGTATACAGTATGATTTTACTTCTAGTAAATATATACTTATATCTGTATATGATATGAAATTATACACTTTTAATGAACATCAAGGAGTAGTAAACATATGCTAAATAGAAAAATTATACTAACTATGAATATTTAAAGCATCAATTTCTTCTGCTCCACTGAGTTTCTTACTTGTGGTTCCACACCAGTAAGATTTTGTGAACAAAAAATACCAGGGTTTAGGTACTCCATATTGACCTGTAGAGTAAATTAGCTTTTCAATTCACATTAGAAATAATATGCTTCAAATAATATTCAAATTTGTTATAAAAAGAAAACAGGCTTTTGTTAATCTGAATGGCACCTGAACTCTGCCTTAAAGAGCCTCAATTTATATTTAACTCTTATTATTTCCCTTATTTCACTTTAATCAATCAATTCTATTATTTTATTTACAGTGAACTCACTTCTTCTTATAATAATTATATAAATATGATTGTCAACCACTCTAATACAGATTAAATGATCCTAGAGATGGCATTATAATGTAGGGGGAGAGTACCTGATGAACAATCTTTTACTTCTCAGATGAACAGATTACCATTTATCTAAAGGCCAGGCTGTTGTTAAAATGACCTGGAAGCTAATGATTAAAACCTCATTTATTCTATTACCATTCTTATTTAGCTCTTGCTTTTCCTACTAAGATATCTGTCAAATAAATCTATATTTTGAACATAACATAAATTTATATTTTTAATTCTATTGGTAACTTTCTCCAACAGAAAAACGAAATACAATAGAGGCATTGTGCCCATTATCTTTGGAGTGTTTTATTTTTGAATGTAAACACTAAGATTTGATAACAGTTATTACCATTAAAATAAGAGCACACAAATTGATTGCTTATCCTATCTTTACCCTAAAAAGAGACCCACTCTTCTTTTTAATGTATTTTTCTTGTGAATGAAAGCAAAAATATTACAGAAATTGAACAAATGAAGGTATTAAATATCACCGTCTCCACACAATGCCAAATTTGTCAAATAGCCACTAACTAATAATTAAAACAAATAAAATAAATGAGAAAAAAATACTTGGTTGAAAAGTAGAAAAATAATGAACAGTAAAAACACTAAAAGAGGGAATTCAGTGAATTAATGTTGTTGTTTTTTTAAACCGTAACTCTATGTCATACACCGAAGAACCAAAACATTATGACCACCTGCCTAATATGATGTTGGTCCTCCATGTGCTGCCAAAACAGCTCTTACTTGGCGAGGCACGGATGCTACAAGATTTCTAAAGGTGTCTTGTGGTATATGATACAACATGTTACCAGCAGATCCTTTAACTCTTGTAAGTTACATGGTTGAGCCACCGCAGATCAGATATGCTGTTCCAACAAAAACCACAGATGCTCGATTGGATTGATGTCTGGGGAATTTGGAGGCCATGGCAATACCTGGAAGTCTTCCTCGTGTTCAGCAACCATTCTCGAACAATCCGGGCAGTGTGGCATGGCACATTATTCTGCTGAAAGAAGGCACCTACTAGAAGGGAATACTATTGCCATGGAAAGATGTACCTGATCTGAAATGATGCTCAGGTAAGTGGTAGACGTCATATTTCCTGCACATGAATGACTGAACCCAGCCCAGGTTTACAGAAGAACATTGCCCAAAACATTACACTTCCTCCACCAGCTTGTTTTTGTCCCATGGTTCATCCTGGTGCCAACACTTTCCCAGATAAATGACACACACGTAACCCGACCATCCACATGGTGCAACAGGAAACAAAATTCATCAGCCCAGATGACCTTCTTCCAATCATTCAAGGTCCAGTTTTGATGCTCGCATGCCCATTGTAGGCACTTTCGATGGTGAACAGAGGTACCAGCCCCATTTTCAGCAGGGTTCGATGTACTGTGTGTTGTGACACGTTACTCCCAGCACCAGCATTGAAATTATGGACGAGTTGTGGCATAATATCCCTTCTGTTGGCTCATACCATATGTGATATCCTTCGCCTCTAGCATCGATGAACCATGATCAGCCCACACTTTGTCAGCAGTTCATGGTTTTTCCCTCCTCGGATTACTTTTCAAAGGTACTAACCATGGCTGATCGTGAGCACCCCACAAGCTTTGCTGTCTCAGAAATGCTCTGACCCAGTCATCTGGCCATTACAATTTGGCCTTTAGTCCGCTGCCTTTCCCATCTGAAGAACCAGAATAACACTGATTAACAGAGCTCAGTATCAGGTGTTATTTATACCATTTCACAATCTTCACACACGCCATCATTTACTTGCAGTTGCTTCGATTTGCATAAAGCGGCGGTCATAATGTTTTGGCTCTTCAGTGTATGTAGTCTATCAAACATCTGATAAGTTTAATCAAGTATTGGCAGCAGTGTCTGTAAATTCTACATGTAATTAAGAAGCTCAAAGTTTGATCTGGACACAAATAAGTATCATTTAACCAAACAGAGAAAGCATCACATAAAAATTATCAGAATTATTAAGGTAATATTGATGATTCCCAGTTTTTTAGTATCAAATGGTTTAAAAAATTCGCTTTTATTATTAAAAAGCAAACTTTTTTAATAATAAAAACGAATTTTTTTAACCATTTGATGCAACTGTCTAAAAAACTGGATAGTATATATATACACACAAATATATATAAACATTCTATACCTTCAAATAATAATAAAATAACCTTAGACATAAAAAAAATTCCTATTTATTTAGACATGGAATTATTATGATCCTTTCAATGAATTTGATTAAATATAAGATAATTCTACCTCTTAAGATTAATTAGATCTAGCTGATGCAATGCAGTCACTTACAGTCTTAATGAACATACTCTCTTGTAAGAAAGTAAAAGAACAGGTGATAGTTTCCTGGTTTCTGTGTCCTTGGTTTAAAAAAATCTACAACATTAGCTACAATTCTTATTAATAATAATTTTTCTGATTTTCATAGTGCAGTTTTATTTCCATTCAATATGCATTTAATGAAGCAATACACTCCAAACTGCAATGGCTAGCCTTCAGGGATATTAATGAGCGAGTTCTAAGTGTGTCCAGAAATTTCCATTATTTATCATGCATGCCATCGTCAATCATTAGTCATGATTGTTGTAGATGATTGATAAGACTCATGATGGTGAACCACCTGCAAAACATGTTTGTAACTTATGTTGTTTTGAGTATCCATATATTTAGCAGGCTACTGATGTAAGGGACCAGAGTTCAAGCCCCGGATAAGGCAAGGATGTTTGTGATGTTTTTCTGCTGCGGTCCCACCATCCTCTCAGACCTTCTACTGCGGCGTATAAATTAACAGGCTCCTGTCAGAAGTCTGTGGCAAGCAGCTGCTTGAGGGGGTATTTATTAATTATTATTTAATAAATGGAAAATTAGGAATTTGTTGCAACACCAAATACAGTTTCACAGAGTTATTAACTTTGAAGCAAATTATTATGCTTGGTATCCAATTAAAAGCTATGGTATCCAATGTGTGTGCCACACATCATATATGGTGAACTGGAGGTATTATTATCCCTACTTTCAAGAAGACTTATGTGCAAAATGGCTTGTGTACAATTTGTGTGGATAATTAATGTTCTTCATTAGTTTGGATTTTTTTCCTCAATTTTTGAAACAAAATAATATTTTTTCTATATGTGTGTGGAAAACATTTCCATATAGACAATTCATAATCTCAATGCTACATTAAGATCACTCTTTCTTTATTAATATTGCATAAATTTTATATCATGTGGTAAATAAAGCAATCTGATTCCCAGAAGTTTATAAAAGACACAGTGCATAGTTTTAAAATTTAAATAAAAACTCTATTAGCTCTATTACACTGTACAGGCAATACTGGTATGAAAGTGTATAACTTTAAAGGGCAGTAGTACAGATCATGGGCCTCAGCCACCATTTTGTTTCTGATGCAATGTAACAAAACGGCCCTTTTATTCGATTCCCACAACCCCCGAGACCCTAACCCAAACAGGGGTTTCTAGAAAAAAGATTGTTTTTTCGTTACCATAGTAACGAAAAACCCGAGTTTACGTCAAACGCAAAGTACCCTTACCATGGTAATGGTAATTTGCATTGTAAAGAAACAACGTAACCAAAAAAAACCCCGCGATTTCACTAAAAACATCCCACACAACCACATATTCTTAAAAAAAACATAAACAATGAAAATAAAGTTGCCTTTCCATATACTACAAATACCTGAAATACCCCCCCCCCCCCACTCTTTCTTCAATAATTAAATCACTAGACAAATATATTTCCACAAACTAAACTGATCAATCCAGTCACACATACGATAATTAGCCTAAATAAATCACTGGAATTAATGAAATCAAACACGTCTCAAAACCAAGTTCATCATCGACAATGTATCGCCGACCGGCATTATAAAAAAGCCCCCAAAACTAAATATCATCGTAATAACACATACCAAAAAGCAAAAAATTGGCAACAGGTCACCACCAACTGAATTACAAAAAAGCCCCAGAACTAAATAATGTCCTCCCAGGAAACACAAACCGAAAAACCTGAAAATCGGAAACAGTGCACCGCCGACCGAATTATAAAAAAAAAATCTGACAAAAAAAAAACATCTTACAGCTCAAATAACCCTCCCCTAAATTACATTGTCGTTTTACCTCTGAGCCCCACTTTTTTCCCACACCATGGGCTAAATGGCAAGGTCACATGAATCCCGAAGGCTCACAGAAGGTAGGGGGAGGGTACCCACTGGAACAGCTGTTGGGAGACAGATGGTAACTTCCCGTCAAGGCCATCCAGCATGTTCTTTAACGTAAACAGATTAAGACTCTCTCCCACACAGGGCCACGGCTTAATGTCCCAACCGATGGATGGCAGCATTTCCAAGCCCATCGGTGTCCCCTACTAACCATGGGCAGGGTTTTTTAGATAAATCTAAACGCTGACCCAGCTCAGACTCGAACCTTGGAACTACATATTACAAGCCTGGTGCGCTACCAACTCCGCCACTCTCACCCCACCCCTAAATTTTTCATTAACTTTCCTGATTCTTTCCGTTTTTTCAAACACCGACAATTCTACAATACCATAATTACTACATCTAAAAGCTGCCAAACATTTCCACACATTAATGATAAATCATATAACTAAATTTAAAAGACTCCTAAATATACAACAAAATTAATAAATCACTATTATACATTAATAATTACCATACTACACGTAACTACTAAAAAACATTCAATTCACTCCAAATTATTATAATGAAATACATGTGTTCATTACTATCGCCATTTTCAATCCCACACGCAAAAAACTTGCAACATTATTTCCCCCAAGCATACTCCCCCACTACACAGGCCCCAAAATATCTTT
Organism: Ryuthela nishihirai; assembly: GCA_038380435.1. Classification (NCBI taxonomy): domain Eukaryota; kingdom Metazoa; phylum Arthropoda; class Arachnida; order Araneae; family Heptathelidae; genus Ryuthela; species Ryuthela nishihirai. Next base: position 61,243,857 of record JAWZYU010000019.1, on the reverse strand, counting down.
AATAACTAATTATAAACCATATCTTAACCAATTTTCAAAAAAAAAAAAGCTAGAACATGTTAATTATTCGTATCCTACTTATCACTGACCCCCCCCCCCCCTCATATTAAATATATAATAGACGCGCACTTACCTCTAACCATATAGTCATGTTATCCAAAGAAGTCGTCAAGCAAAAATGGTGAAAAAAACCAAACGTAACTTCACACTCTCGTCAAATCACACACATAACTCCACATTACCCACCCAAAAGAAACAAATCAAAGAGCCATAGGCCACCAACAACCAACAGTTACGTTTCTACATCATACTTTACAAATCGACATCATACTTTACACTTCGACATCACACGCCACTTGAGCAATGCCATCTATCGGCTGAGGACCGTAACCACCACATGGGCCCTTTAAAGTTGTAATAAAAACAGAAAATAATATATTTAACATGGTTTAAAAAAAGATAAAGATCCTAAAAAGAAAATCACAGTTACTCTACCTAAACGATAATGAATCCCAACCATATTATGGTAAAACCAAATGTTCTGCAGCCATAAGAATAAAAGAACACCAAAAAGATATTTGACAACAAAAAAAATATTGCCCTGATTGGAATCGAATCAGTCAGCAAAAACAAGTTCTCACTAGCAACAAAAATATAAAAATTCTAGCCACTCCACCTATGCAAGAAAAACCGGATTTATACAAGCAACTAACCATATACAAAAATAGACGGACTGTATGTAATGACAAAATGTATTCATCTCCACTCCCATGGAAGCTCATCACAGATGAAAAGAAAAAAGAAAAAATTAATTACTACACTAATGCAAGAGGACATGAAAACCCAGCCCCCACAACAATAGTGGACTTGCCAACCAAACAGTTCAACCACAACAAGAGAAGCCTGGACACCAGGTCCCTTCACTCCTAATATATAACCATCGTTAATTTGACCAAGAGTAGTATCTTGATAACAAAGCTACAGCTTCGAAACGCATCAACACAGTGGTTGCATGGAATTAGAGCACAGAGTGGAAAAAGTGTAAAGAACTCCCTTGGTGATAGACAATTAGCAAGTGACCAGACACAAGTGAATGCCAATAATAACAACTGCTGGAAGTGTGGATGGAACAAGTAAACCACCTAAACATGAGTATCACATTGCACATCAATTTTATGACTATTTGTTTGCTTTATTCTTTTGCTATCGATGACTCTGGCAAAAATTGAACAGTAAAACTTTTAAATGCATGGACAGCAACAATTGCTAAAAGGATATTACAGTGTAATAGTGTTATATATTTATATATCTTTGAATTGTGTAGCACTGTGTAATATATTTGTTTTCTAACATTTTGTATCTTAAAAATACCACTATTCAATTTCACGGAAAGGACATGAAAAATAATAACTGGACAGATATTATTACTTACAGATGTCTATTTGTCTATTACAGAATTAATGAACAACAGAAAAATCTTACCTGGCCATACGGCCTCTATATACCATGTGAATATTCCATAGATGATACCATCAAAGAGAAGCATTCCCATCACCTGTTGCATACTGTATCGATCTCCAGGAATAGGGCTAACATGGATGTTTGACCACTGAACCCCAACTCCCTCCTCTTCATAATGAGCAATATAACTGCAGCCAAACCCAAAAGCTACATTTGACAATATGCTCTGAAATTATATAATGCATGAAAATTATCCTTTAAATATTTATTTCTTAATCATAATTTCATTAATTCATCACAAGAATTATTATTTTACACATTTCTTTATTGCATTTAAATTCTGTACTAAAGATAGAGCAAAGATTGTATCAAGTTTATCTAAAACTTTACATTAAAAAGAGGGAAAACAAGGTTGATAAAATATTTTTAGCTCTTTACCCTTTGGCTTTAATGCAGAATTATACTGAAGAAGAAAGGAGTTTAGAACTACAGAATCCTCTCAAATTAGAACTAAAAAATAATGTTAAAGTTCTATCTCATATATTATGAATCCACCACAAAATTTTATTGAATTTCTATCCCATACACAGTGAAATTATTACCTGATCATGCCACTGTCATAATAATTAATGAAAAATAACCATACAAGATATTTATTTTTTTATAAGCATTGGAAAACTGACCACAATAAGAACTTTCATCATTAAATTACTAGAAACGTCAATTTTTGTTGCTTTGTTGCTTAATTTTTGCCTTTAAGTATTAAAAATTTTGCTTTTTCAGTGTGGGTCACGTGTTTTACAAAAAGACAGTATTACTGCATTTGCATATTAATGAATTCAGAAGGGTGCAAAGCATGCAGTCATATTCATCTGTAATTACAGAATGACAACTTTTAATCAGGTGTTAATTATAGAAAACATACTTTCTGGTCTAAATAGTCAAGTTGGATTGTTTTACTTCTGAGTGATATATTTTTGCTGCAGAATGAGCTTAATGACCTGGTCACAATTTTATGTAATTAACTGGTTGTAGGGAGGTTTATGTGAACTAGTAATAAAAGTTTTACTGATACTTAAAACAAAAAAAAATTCAAAACATCAAAAAAGGTACAAACTGAATGACATATGTATATAATGTTAGTAAAATGTAAAAATATACAAAATATTAAACATTTATAAATAAAAATGAATGAATATCAAATATTTGAAGTCTAAAATTCCCAGTTAACATCAAAAACTGGGTAACCTAACACAAAGGGAAGAGAAATTTTATTAGGCTTATTCTATTTTTTCATTTAACAGACACATAAAACATGCCCACTATTATAGTGCTTAAGTTTAAAGTAGCACTTTTAATCAAGTCTCACTATTCCAGGGAGGATTAAGATAATCTTATGTTTAATTTAATGTGATTAATTTTTATCTTTAATCTTATTATTTGCTAATTCTTTCTGGTTATCTCTATACTAATACTATTGGCTCAGTCTTTTATTCTATGCTATATTTATTGAGAGATGGCAGCAATGGCACCATCACTTCCATGAAACTTAGCCAGCAATTTGCTAGTAATGCATACATTTAATATTATTCCACAGCAAAACAGTTCCTAAAATAAGCTCATCTCATAATCAGTTATATACATATATTTAACCAATAATGCGCAAATAAGTTAAGAATGTCCACTATATTCATTATGTACTGTAAATCTGAAAAGGAATAATTGTAAATCAGAAAAATATTGTATACAAACATCTATTATCAAAATGCCAGACTTTTGTCTGACATTAGACAGAAAGGTAGATGAAATTTATCTTTTTGTGATAGTTAAGCAAGCAAATTTTGAGATTAAAATTCTCAAAATGAAAAAAAAATGAAAAAAAAACTAACATTTTACTTCCACTAATAATTAGCAATAATTAACAACTTTCAAATTCTGATTCTGAGCATTTTACTCAAACTTAGCATACAGTTTATCACACACTTTCTTTGTGATTAAATAAATAAAATAAATAAATACCCCTTAAAGCAGCTGCTTGCTACACAGGTCTGACAAGAGCCTGTCAGTTTATATGCCATAGAGAAGATCTCACAAAAATACAAACATCCATGCCTTATGTGAGGCTCGAACCTAGGCCCTTTCGATCAGTAGACAAGCATGCTAACCACTTGGCCATGGGACAGTTTTCAAGACTAAATAACATTTTAATTGTGATTTGAAAATTTCCCACTCATTTTAAGTGAGTTAAATTTCATTAAACATTCATTGTCCCATGGCCAAGTGGTTACATGCTTGGCTACTGATCAGAGAGACCTGGATTCGAGACCCAGGAAAGGCATGGATGTTTGTGTGGTATTTCTGCTGAGGCCCCACCATCCTTACAGAACTTTGACTATGCATATAAACTGCCAGGATCTTGTCAGATCTCTGTGGCAAGCAGCTGCTTGAGGGGGCATTTATTTTTTTATTTTATATGCCTTATGCACACTACCTTGACCCATTAGTTCAAACCAGAGGCAAGTGGAGAGAGTGGAAGGAATTATGGCATGTTATATGTCAAATTAATCAGCATTTAATTCTGGATTTTCTGAAAACAAAATATTTAACAAAAAATATGACTAGTTTTATTTTAATAGGAATTTTTTAGAGTAATGTAGTAAAAAAAATGCATTTGACAACACAAATAAAAATTTATTTAAAACAAACTAATAGACATTAATATGATATAATGCACATGAATAGAAAGCTTATTTATTTCTAAATAACACAAAAATAAATTTTTACTTGAAATAAGAAAATTACTCCCTTTTCGGAATTTTTTTCCCGGTACTATACTTTTGAGAAAAGTCCAGGCTTTTAGTCAGTTGTTTTAAATCAGAAAAACAAGTCAACTTTAGAATTTTTTTTTAAAATTAACTAATCAACAGAGATAGGCAATGTTATATACCAAATTAAACAGAATTTAATTACGAATTTAATGAAAATAAATAATTCTAACAAATTTACAAGCACATTGATTTTAATAAGCCTTTTCTAATGTGATGGTGAAAAAATTGATTGGACTATACAATTAAGATTTTAAGTATACAATTAAAAAGACCTTCTTGCTCAAAAATTAATTTAAAATAATTTAAAATTCTCTGTCATTGAGCAATAAAATTTTAGAGTTTATCCTTCAAACTATTTGATGTGAGAGTTTTCTCCTAAGAACTTTCAACATCAAATAGTTTGAAAGCTAAACTCTAAAATTTTATTGCTCAATGACAGAGAATTTTAAATTATTTTAAATTAAGACTTAATTTTGGAAAACCTGATGATGAAAAAAATAGCTAATTACATATTAATCAAAAGGAAATTTCTTCCTGAATAACATAATATTCAACCTAAAACATGATTTTCATTTCTTTTAATGATTCTTTTCAGTATTGTATATTTTAAACACAGCCAGTGTTATAAAAAGTGACTTGGACTTTTCACATTCTCAAGATTTTCTCAACTGGTTATGAAATGGAAAAAAAACTTTCTTGGTTGCTCTTTTTTTACCAAACATTATGATTTTTTTCCTTTGGGTGTTGAAGTTTGGTGATCTTGGATAAGTGCAGAAAGGTTTGTGCACCAAAGCAAAAAAAAATAACATTATTTGTCAGAGTGGCACAGCCAAGATATTGAGGTGGAGGGGGGACCATTCCTGAAATTGCCCTCCCACATGAGGATTGATTTCCATGCGAAGGAAGCTATTTTTGCTTCCATATCCAAAACCTAATTTATTTTCAACAAATGATACAAAATCGAATTTTTTTACTGGAAAGCAAAGAACTAATTAGGTTAAAAATAACATATAATCTAATGCAATGTTAAAATATCCACAGCAAAAAGTTGTAAGCAGCCATCCAATGTAGCATAACTCTGATATTGATTGGCCAAAAAATCTATAATTTGTGGTAAATCCACAGAAATGGAAACTAAGGTTTAATTATAAAAGAAAACGAAATACTAACTTTACAAAGGGAGTGTAGATCCATTTCATACATGTGAACAATATGACATGAAGCCACTTAGCAGATGGCTGGCTCTCCTCACACTTGCACATGTGAGCAAGCAATTAAAACACCTGCTACTTCCTCCTTCTATTATGACGCTGTGTGTTGAGCAATATGAAAGCTTATTTTTGCTTTCAGTTTCAATCTGAAGGGCAGGAAAGATGCATAGAATGCTGGGATAAATGATAAAAATAGTTCTTGGAATGCTGAAATACGTTTAAGTCAGAAAAGAGTGTAAAAAAAATGGAGGTATGTACTTTGTAATTACTTCCAAAATCTTCCATTTTTAAAAATAGCAGCTTTCTGTTAATTTTCAGGAGATTTTTAAAACTTCAAGGAAAAATTTGTTGATAATAATTAAAAATCAAACTTGTGAGCTTAAATCAGGTGATTGCTTCAATAAACAGTAACATTAACAAACAAACTGGAAATATTGTATAGCGCTTCTAAAATATGGCAATTAGATGGCTTTATCAAATTATTTATATTGTAGTTTAATAAAATATGCATCAAATGAAAAAAAAGAAAGCATTATATTTCAGCCATCCCATGGCCGAGTGGTTAGCGTGCTTGGCTAATGATCTAAAGGACCTGGGTTCGAGCCCCGGGTAAGGCATGGCTGTGTATGTTGTTTTTCTGCTGAGGTCCTGCCATCCTCTCAGATCTTCTACTATGGCATATAAACTGACAGGCTCCTGTCAGACCTTTGTGGCAAGCAGCTGCTTGAGGGGGTATTTATTTTCTATTTATTTATTATTTTTCAAGCCTAAATAATGTATTTTTATAAGATATATATAAAATTCAAATGGAAGTTTTTATTTAAAGAAAAACATGTGTTTGTTGTACTAAAATGGACACAGTCATCCTCAGCCTCTCATTTTAGATCTGTCAACGTATGTATATGACCTGGACATAGAAAGGGCTAAAAGAAATAAAAATCATGTTTCAGCTAAATATTATATTATTTGGGTAGAAATTTACTTCAATTAATATATAATTTAACTATTTTTATTCATCAGGTTTCCCTACATTAAGTCTTAATTGCATAGTTTGATCAATTTTTTCCCCTATATCACTGTGAAAAAGTCTTTTAAATTTTAAAATTAATTTGTTTGTAAATTTATCTCAAATTTTTATAAAATTCAGAATTAAATTCTGTTTAATTTGGTATATAACATGACCGATTTTGGTTGACTGTTGTTGCTTTTTTAAATTCTAAATTTGTTTGTTGATATGACTCAGCATAATAGGCAAAAAGCCTGGACTTTTTGCAATGTATGGTACCAAGAAAAAAATTACAAAATAGGAGAAATATTTACTTGAAACAAGAAAATTAATTTTTTTATTCAGAAATAAATAGCCTTTCTATTCATATATTATAATTATTTCTATTAGTTTTTTTTTTTAATAAAATTTTATTTGCATTGCCAGATGCATTTTTTACTACATGACTTTAAGATGTCCTATTAAAATAAAACTAGTTGTCTTTTTGGTTAAATATTTTACTTTCAGAAAATCCAGAATTAAATGCTGATTAATTTAGCATATAACATGCCATAATACCTTTCATTAGTTATTTGGTAAAAAAGTTCTATAGTTAATTTTTTTTTTTTTTTGGGGGGGGGGGGGGTGTTGAGCATAGGGAGAAAATAGCTTGGCCTCTGGATGTAAACCAGTTTTTCAGGCTGGACCTGAAAGGGTTAAACAGAAGCCTAGCAATACATATGCTTGAGTCACACTACCATGGTGAGATTTTAATCTCGATTACTGCCATTGGTGGCAATCAAAGAATCAGTCCACTAATGCTCGAGTCAAACAGCTGACTCATTCAACCTAAGGCAGGAGTTTTTTAACATAAGGTCATGATATGACTTTAGGTCTGATACGCTGAAAAAGGCTCTTGTGATAGCTAGTTAGCCTATAAGTACCATTAATATTTGGGTCACAAGGTGAATGGAAATTAGGTTCATGAGGTGAGTAGGCCTTTGAATTTTCAGTTACAATCAAATAGGTTTGGGAAACAATGACCTAAGGAATTGCATTCCTGCTCTGCAGAATTATCTGGTGTAGAAGAAATCTGCTACAGCAGATGATAATTGCATGTGAGATAATATAGATAATGAATATGCTTAACATTGCACAAAGTTAATGGGTTATGTCTGCATTTAAACAATTGTATGCCTAAATTTTTCCTACTTTTTTTTAATTTGCTAATTAAATTAACATTTGCTTTTTATTAATATATTTAATTAATTGGATTTTAAGTTACAGTTTCAGTTATTTTTTTTTGCACAGTTTAAATAATGAGAAATCATTCAGTTTATTAAATGATCTTATCTAATTTTAGCCTCCCTTTTACCTTTAAAATTCTAAACATAAATTATTTTGTGGTGAATGGCCAAAAATATTAAGCATTATGAGTGGTTAATTAAGTCCTTAATCCTTTAACTGATTTTAATACATTCAGTGATACAGATATGTAAAATATAATCAAAGTGCAATTAAAACTTTAAAACATTTAATTTGCTATAACATTGTAAAAATTAAATAACACTTCATTATATCATAATGCCTATCTAAAGCCATGGTATATTCAGAACCAGCATTCAATTACAGAAAAGCAGCCCTTCATGTAAAGCTGTCTCCTGCCTGGAGAAGTTCAAACTAGCAGTTAGTATAGTATGCTCATACAGAATCATGGAAGTTACTTAGTGAGAATATGTCTCATAATAATGCTTTCGGGAACATCCTTACAGATGATGTGGGTATTCCCCATGAACTGTTTCAGCACTATGCTCGTCAACTGCTCTGTGTTAAGAAACATTCATCTGACCAATATTATCAGCTTAATCAGAGACTTCCTACTGTTGAGAATCCATGTTGTCTACACTTCAGTGATATACTGGTATTTGAATGGCTTTAGGGGATTCGACTTCAGATTTACACTTCATCCTTCAATATTACATCTTTATTGTTTGGTAATGATGTTTGAATATCGTAATCTGTGATGCATGCTGTGTATCCTCATGGTATGTGGATAATACCTTCAACAACTTGTTATGGGATGTCTTTTTTGCAACTAAATGCTGGTTCTGAATAATAGCAGAGGCTGTAGATTAGAGCATTATGATATAATGGAATATTAATTCCTTTATAGCAGATTAAACATTTTAAAGATGCAGACAAATTGTACAGGGTATTCTTTTTTAACTAACTTGATTCCAAATGACAGAACAGCATCTAGCTCATTTATTTTATGTGTACTTTGCAAAATGAGTCCAGATGAGACTGGATACATACATGACATATTTTACTCATCAATTAAAAGATATTGATTAAAGATCTCAAGTTAATACAAGCACAAAAAAAGTTAATTTTTGATAACCAAGGTAGGTGCAAAAACATATGGAGGATTTTTTTATCTGGCAGTTAGTTGTTTGCACCACAACTCTTTGTTCATTTAATACACATACATTGAGATAAAATAAGTAACTTACAGCTCCAGATTTTTGAGCCAAAGACAGCCTGTCTTCCCATAAAACAAGAAAAGGATATGGAACATAGACAATGAAAAATAATATTCCACCTGCAGCTGCAGCAATGTTGGCACGAGAGAATAAGGTACTAAGAAAAAATGACATCATGATGGTGGCAACACTGTAGCACAGCAAGAAAACATACACAACTCCAGGATCACTGTTTTCCATTACATTGCCATACTGCAGAAGAAAAATTATTAAATTGTTTTTAGAATATAAACAAAAATATTTTACAACAATTAAATCATAAATATTTTTAAAAAGTTTGAACACTACAAAAGCAGTAAAGAATATTCTTTAGTCTGTTTATCTAAATACATTACTGAGGAAAAATATTTTGCAAACTATTAGAAATTCACCAAAATGATGGTATTTAAGAGATATTAGGCAAATGCGAATAATTCATCTGGTTATCTTCCAGATTTGAATACAAGATTTTCTATTTATCTACTCTTTGCACTAAGTTGAGCTTATTAAAACTTATTTGGTTAATTTCCTCTTCAGTTTAAATAGTGAAATAGGTGGTGCCCAACACAGAGTCCACTTACTTACCTTACTTAAGCAGATGTGAGTTCAATCAAAGTCCTCTCTACAGAGAAAGCCAGACCATCACAGTGTGTGACATAGTATAAAGAGGCTATTGGTTCTGCTGCAGTGAATTATAAATCTTTTGGAAAGTGGTGAAACTAAATATTTATGCTTCTCATTTATTTTCCACATTGAAATTTTAGAAAAATAAAGAGATAACTTTACACTAATAGTAAGCTATGCTTTTAGAATTTTAATCTAATAAAAAACGATTTTTTTTAACATTCAGAAAAAATCTAAGACTATAAGTGATTAGACAACAAATTGAAAACAATTGAAAATTGATTAGACAACAAATTGAAACTTTTTTTTATAACATTGGTCAAATAGGATGTTTTTAACTAATTTTGGGGTGCTGAATTCAAATACAGCTGTGAAAAATCTGCAGCAGTTTTTTTTTTAACTTACAGATTGATGTATTTCAAATTTCAATGGCTATGCATATCTGAGAAATAAAAATAAATGTGACAATTTTATTAAATTGCCACTTAAAACTCATTAATCAATTACATGATTACAGTGAAAAAAATTAGAAACATCATAGTTATAGACCACTGAATATAAAGTAACAAATGAAATAATATTGAAATGCAAAATAAGAAAACATGGGTAAGGATCTTTTATATTTACAAGAAGTTCATTTTTGTCTTTTATGTACTGAGGTATCTTCCTTTTGCAAGAACCAGCAGTAGTCACCCATCATTGCTGGGTCCCACCTACCTTGGTATCTCTCCTCCATGGTTCAGATATTCTGGTGAAATCTTTCTCCTTGCTCATCACTGACAGCTCCCAAGTTCTTGGGGAAGAAGTCAAGATGTGAGTGCAAGAAATGGATCTTCAAAGACATTTGGCAGCCAAGATTTTCATAGTTTTGAGAAGATCTTGAATGAGCTGATGGTAGATTTCCACTTTGTGATTCCCAGAAAACCCTGGACCACAGAATGAAGGATTACCATGCAGTGTGCTCCTTCATATGAAGTTTTTCTTTGAAGACAGCATCATTCAGTAGTTTCCTGATCTGAGGACCAACAAAGATTCCTTCTTTGAGTTTGGCATCACTTAATTTTGGAATTTTTTTCTTCAAGTGCAAAAACCTTTTACCAGTTTTGTTCATTGCCTTTACAAAGTTTTTCATAAGCCCCAGTTTGATGTGTAGTGGTGGGAGCAGAACATCTCAGGAGTCAACTAGAGGCTTATACCTCACATTACTCTTTCCAGGAAAAAAAAAACATATTTTTTGGGCTAGTCTTTTGTTTATAATGTTCCTTTCTGGTTCTACTGTCCCACAAACACAGAAAACAGCAAAATTTTGTGAAGCCTCCTTGAAGCCTGAGCAAGAGAGATGTGACTTTTAGGTCACCAGATACTGTCCCCTTAAACTGGTGATATTTTATAGCAGTGAGTATTTTTTCATGCGTTCATAAGTTTCCTTCATTTCCACAGTGTATATCACTGGAATGGAAGGTTTTGGGTTTCCGCTATGCAAAACGAGAGCTTTTAAGCTGAATTTTGATGAATCTATAAATAGACGCCATTCCTTAGGGTCGTGAGTTCCAATTTCTTCCATCAGCCCTGAAATATCTGTGCAGAAACACAAACCATCTTGCATCTCATAATAAGCAGATAAAGCAAAATTTCTCTTTCTGAACAGAGAAACTCTGGTACCCTTGGCCAGAAGATTCCACTCTTGAAGTCTTGAACATAAAATCTCAGCTTGTTATTTGGAAAGTCCTAGGTCTTAAACAAGATCATTTAGTTCATTTTGCTGAATCAGACGAGGCTCGTCTAACTTTTTAGGGGTGTATGTAGGATCAGGATCTGTATGTGCCTCAAAGTCTTCCTCTGATGAATGTGAATCCATCTCCTCCCAGTTGATTGGAGGTGTTGGTATATATTTGGTTGTTACACATAATCATTGTAATTATACCTAAATCTTAGGCTATAAACCCTTTAAATTACTCTCAACCTGAATTCTCATACTCATGAGATAGGAGGCAGTAAATTATTTCATGGTTGAATACATTTCACAGTTATTATTAATGTGATAAGAGAGGAAGATAAATTTTACTGCTTTATCCAAGTCGTTGACAAGTCCTTGGAGAGATGGTTCATATTATGCTATCCAAGTTGATTTTGAAGCTTGGAATATCACAGGCTGTTGCACTCATTTTTGAACACACTACTGATGATTGTTGTGGTCTATTTTCGTTTTGAGATGCCAGTCCTTATTACATTCTTTTTTAATGACAACACTGTTGTTGTATGTGTGGTACTTTATCACATCTCCTCTTCAACCATGAGGTTGCTGTGGTTGAAGAGAAGAGGCAACCCCATGGTTGAAGAGGAGAGGTGATAAAGTACAGCAGAAGAAGCGACTGCACATACAACAACAGTGTCAAGTCATTAAAAAAAAGAGTGTAATCAGGACTGGCATCTCAAAATGAAAATAGACCACAACAATCATCAGTAGTGTGTACAAAAATGAGTGCATCAGCCTGCAATATTCCAAGCTTCAAAATCAACTTGGACAACATAATATGAACCATCTTTCCAAGGACTTGTCAATGACTTGGATAAAGTGGTAAAATATTCTTCCTCTCTTACCACTTTAATAATAACTGTAAAGTATATTCAACCATGAAATAATTAACTGTCTCCTATCTCATGAGTATGAGAATTCAGGTTGACAGTAATTTAAAGGGTTTATAGCCTACGATTTAGGTATAATTACAATGATTATGTGTAACAACCAAATGTAACAAGTTGTCATTGTGCTTTTAATAAGAATTTCTAAAGTGTTGGTATAGGAAGATCTCCATGAGGAATTGGCCTTATGGCTGAAGGCACATTTGGATATTTTTTTTTGCCTTTGTTCTTTTTAGAAAAGCCCGATATTTTAGTTAAACAAAAATAACAATCATGCAAGTAACTAGTTGGCTCATGCCAAACCATTGGAACTGCAAAGGGCATAGATTTTATCTTACCCTTCAACCATTCACTCAGGCCAACAAAGCACAAAATGCAGCACACATGTGGAGCCCATGTTTTATCCTGATCTCCAACATGACATCCAAATACAAGTTATAGGCTTTCTTCACAATCTTTGTCAAAGAATGACCCTGGTATTTTAAAATATAATTTCCACACACATAACAAAACTTATCTGCCACATTAACATATCTATGATGCTGCTTTTTGTGCCATTTAAATGCCAAAATTCACTCTTCAATATACAGCATGTGTTCCTCCTACAATGAAAACAACAAGAATGTCAGTCTGAGTAAGGTTACTGTTATATGTTTTCTCCCACTTGGCAATCAGTTTGTCAGCCACAAAAAGTAAAATATCTAGTATCCTCCCAGTAAACTGGAGGTGTTGGTATAGGAAGATCTTAATAGGAGCAAAAATGACCAATAACATAAAAACGTGATGTGCTAGCCTTTTTTTAAGCCCAGATATGAAATCAGCACCTGAAAAATAGTTAAAGGCAGCTACAATTGTTCATGTTATAAAAACCTTGTAAACCAATGTTATTGAATACTCTATTCATATTCTATTATACACTATTCATTATATTTTTATCTCATTAAAAAAAAGGAGATAATGTGTACACTTTGTCATCTGTCTGTCTGTTCATCTGTAGAGATCAAACTTTTTGTTTATTGAGACAAATTAAAAATTCCTTTGGTGTTGGACAGTACTGATGAAATATTACAACTCACACTTTCTTAATCTCCCAAAAGTTATAATTGTGCCTTCTAATGGTGGAAAAAGTTGAAAATTCCAAAATTTTAAATGAATATTGCCAATGATGTATTTATGCTAGAAATTTGAAATTTTTGTGGTGGAATGTGAAGGTCATGAAGTTTCCATTGGCAACAATGAGTTGACCCCTTAGATGCAGGGGGTAGTAAAATGCAACTTTTTTTGCTTTATGAGACAACTGTTTGTTTTTAGAGATAAATTAAACATTCGTTTTTGGTTGGATAGGTATTGATGAAACATTAGAATTTGCCCTTTCTGTATCTCCCAAAAGCTATAATTGCACCCTATAATGGTGAAAAAAAAAAATCGAAAATTCCAAATTTTTAACGAATATTGCAAATAATGTATTTATGCTAGAAATTTGAAATATTGATGGTGGAATATGAAGGTCATGAAATTTCCATTGGCAGCAATGAGTTGACCCCTTATGCCTAAGGTGGGTGGAAAATGCAACTGTTTTGTTCTAAGAGATAATTGGTAGACTCTTTTTTAGTTGGATTGGTACTAATAAAATATTATAATTCACATTAGTTTAAATTTATATCATTTGACATCACTAAATACGGAAACAGCAAAACTTTTGATAAATGTTCAAGCTAAACACAAAATATCAGCTAGTAATATACGTAATATTTCATTTTATCACTCAAATTTTAATGATTGGTTTGGCTGCTTGGGTTTTATGGCACAAGAGCAGCTAAGGACATTTTTCACCAGAGAAACAGTAAAAGAATAAAAATCATTTAAATCCACAACCAAAGTAGAAAAGCAAGGGGGAAAAGTGGTAAAAGACACTACAACAGTCATTAAAATGAATATTAAAAGTCCCATGGAAAAAGAAAATAAAAGTGTGAAATACATAAGCCAACAATGGCTGTAGAAAACCCATGCAAAAAAACAAAAAAAGCAACAAGTGTAAAATATTATAAATGTTTAAAATAAATATTTTGTGGAAAAAATTTTTTCCAACATATGGGACTTGAACCCACAGCTCTCCAGACACATGCCAGAGTATTCTTACTGATTGAACTAATGCCTGTTCATCTTTTTTCCACTAATTTAAACTTTATATTCTTCACCGATGATTTTCAAAGCCTACCATTGGCGCTATCTATGATTGATGAGTGGCAACTATTTCTTTTTATATTGTGCTGAGTAAGATGGAAATAATAAAGTCTCTTCATGCTATTTACTGTTATTAATGATTTAAACATAGGTGACAATCACAGCGTTACATGGTTGATATTTTAACATCAATATATCAATAAATATTTTGTGGAAATTATTATTTATTGATATATTGACGTTAAAATGTCAACCAGGTGTAGTATCCCTCGCATAATTGCGTGAAAATTTGTATATAAATATTTTTATAAGTGCATAAGATATTAGATGTCAGGATATTGATATTTTAATGATAATTTGTATTTTTTTTATATGTACATATTTATGTTATATGTCTATCTTGTTATCGTGATATGGTTGTTGCCTGTAGCTGTTTCTATTGGCTGGGAGCATCAGTTGATGACCTTGCACCTACTGCAGGAGGGGCATTGAAATTGTGAGAACTAAGGAGATGACCTACTTGCCGTGATGATAGGAAGGGAAGCCGCTGTCATTGTGGGCAGCCTTAATGAGGAACCTTCCCCACCTTCCCTTGTGCACGGGCAAGACGTTGGCCACGGGCCAGCTCACCGAATGACATTTATAGCACTAACTTGGGTGATGCGCATAGGTGGTTGCCACCATGCGACCTTGTCGACCTTTGGGACATAAGCAGGGTAGTAAAGGAAGGAGCGAGGTGAATGAAGAGAGAATCATATTGGACGTTGATGTAGAGAGAGGTGCGTTTCTCAGGAGCCTGAGATACTGTAGGTCTCAGAGTAGGGTTAAATGGATTGAATCCTAAATATAGTCTGTGTGACTTGGAAGAATTAGAAGTCTGTGTGACTTAGAATGAGAGGTCTGTGTGACCATATCCAATATATATATATATCAAAGGTCTGTGTGACCATTCAAAATAAAAGTCTGCTGTGACTAGAATTAATCAGTTTGTGTGACTAAGAAATAATGAATCACTAGAACAATAGTAACCTCCTATGATGTGTCCCAGCAACAGGAAGGCAACACCGATAAAGAAGGATAGAATAAAGCTAAATGTTAAGTTTGCATTAATTGCCTAAGTGTCTTCTCTTTATCCGTCGATCTAAGGCAGCATAGTATTGGGCGAACTGTCAACAGGAGTAACACTAAGACACTGACACTGAATTAAATAATCCTCGAACCTTAGTAGAAATTTTAAGTGTTGAACATCCCCTACCCTTACCACTGAAGGCCAGTGAAGTATTACATCAACTGACAATGAGAGAGCAAGTGGACATGACACCAGGTAACGCTGTGATTGTCACGAATGTTTAAATCATTAATAACGCTAAATAGTGTGAAGAGACTTTATTATTTCCATCTTACTCAACGCAATATAAAAAGAAATAATGCCACCCATCGATCATAGTTGGCACCAATGGTTTGTGCTGAAAATCATTGGTGAAGAGTTTAAAGTCTTAAATTAGTGGGAAAAAGATGAGCCGGCATTAGTTCAATCATCAAAAATACTCTGACATATTTCTGGAGAGATGCAGGTTCAAGTCCTGTACGTTGGTGAAAATTTTTCTACAAAATATTTATTGATATTAAAATGTCAACCAGGTAATGTTGTGATTGTTACCTATGTTTAAAATAGCCCATATATTGTAAAAATGGGAAAACTAGGGGTAAAAAAGCAATGATCAGATAAAAAAAATTCCAAATGTAAGATGCTCAGATGTAAAATTATGAAAGTTAAAATAAACATGTCATTCGAGGCTAAAAGCAATGCAATCAATTAAAATATGTTTAATAATTAAAATGCCACAAATTTCGCAATTTGGCACTTAGGTTTTTACCTATGTGGGGCCAAGTAAAACTTTCTCTCTTGTGATTCCTGTGAAAGATGACTGCCACAGTTTGATAACAAGCTTAATCCCAAAGAGTATGTTATTAATCTGCTCCATTTTCTCTATCCCTGTTCTAGAAGCATCACAAATTTTAGAGTAATGTCTCGGGCAGATCACTTATCTGGTTCTTCAAAAGGTAAAGTTATGTGACTTGAAAGTTTGTTAGACAATATGTATAAAATGGGCTAAACAATAAATTAGAAGCAAACAGTTGTGAAAAAATGAGAGAAAAAAATGTAACCTATTCTATTTTTTTAAATCATTAATATTCATTGTCTTGTATAGTGTATTGTAATATCTACTTGTTTTTCCATCTAAATATTCTTGTTAGTCTTTTTGATTATTTACTCTTTGTTGCACCAAAAGAAGACAACACAGACATCTTTAATATTCTAATATTTTTGCAGGCAAATGTGAAACTTTTAAGAAACATGTAAAAGTCTAACTGATCGTAAAATAATAAAGGAAAAAAAATCCAAACTGATTCTTAATTTCAACTTATAAAAATATTAACTGATCATATAACAATAAATGAAAAAAAATTCCAAACTGATTCTTAATTTCAGCTTCAATAATAATATAACCATCATGAAGATATTTTTTGATATAATCCAAAAAGTAGGCTAGATGATATTTAAACAACTTTTAACATTTCAATTTTGTTAGTAAATATAACATTGTAAGTAAACTTTGAATATGAATTGCAAAACAAATTTCAGTTATATACCTGAACTCCAAGTTTAAACTCTATGATATTTCAAATGAGTAGCAATCAACTTTTGTATTCTTTTAGCATTCAGAATAAACTTACCACAAGAACTAATGTGAGAAGAACACAGCTCACAGCCATTGTGACAAAAGACTTGATGAACCATGCTAACCACAAAACACCATTACTCAGTCCCATTACTTTCATTACTTCTTTAAGTCGATGCTCCTTTTCATATACAATGCTTTTAATAATCATGGAACTGGTGTACACCCAAGAAAGCACCATAAATAATGGAAAAGTACGTGACAGTGCCATAATAAACCTGCAAAAGAAAATAACTGATAATTAAATACATAATAAATTAATAATGGCCAACTGTATTATTTTGTAAAATAAATACATATAAAATCCTTAAGCAGCCATAGATAACAGAAGTCCAATACCACACATTTTGCTCTCCAAACACATCTATTCTAAGTAATAGCTACTCCATTTTGATACTGAAGAGCAATGCTAATAAGGTTCTGTCAGACACTGTCCACATACCATATTCTTGGCTTACCCATTTTCCACAAGCCTCAACTTATTATGCTGTTCACTAATCTGCAATCTGAAGTTCTGCACATCTGCAACATAGTCAAACCAATATAAATTATCCTTACATAATAAGCTACTTTAAAATTGGTTCAAAACTCCTTTATCTAATCTTGTTGCATTCAAAACTGTCATACCACTTATTACTTGGTTCCATGTCAATTCATCACAAATTAATCCATCATGGTCAATTCATCGCAATGTCAATTCATCAGTGTTAGAGATATGGCTTTATTAACTTTCTACATCTGTGCTCAAATGAACTCTCTAGAGACAATTATTTAATTTTGACTTTGAGAGGTAAAACATATAAGAATTTACCTCAGAAATTAATTAAACCCTAAATAATAAGTATTGTTTTAAACCATTTAATAAAATATACATTTTAAAAGTTTGTGTAATGATTACTTGAATATTAGACAATTATTAATGATTTTTATGGAAGATAATTTATTGTTAAACATTCCAACTTCAGTACCATCTGTTTAAATACTGAATTAATATTGTTGAAAATCAAGATTTAAATAGATTTGATTATAATCTCTAATTTATGATCAGTCATATTTTTCCATTAAATGCATATTTAGAAGTTATAGAACTTTGAAGTTAGATTCCCATTGAGATAACATGGATATTCTTTATTTCGGTATGGCAGTGTATGTTGAATTATTCTTATGTGAAGTACCTAAACTTGTTGCATATTTTATACCCCACCAGAGTAACAGAGGGTTGTGTTGTTTTACTTCTGAGTGATCCACTGGACAGCTGTTAGGAGACAGATGGAAGACTCCCATAGGCTATCCAGCATGTTCTTCAACATGCACTAGATATGGCTTTCCTGCTGCATACAATGCCATGGCTTCATATTCCATCCAACAGACCCCTTTCTGACCAAAGCCAGGGTGGAAATTTAGTGGGAACAAATCTAAATGCTGATCCAGATGGAACTCGAACCTGGGAACTGCAGATACCTGGCCCAGAAGAGATGTGTACTTACATTAGATCAGGAGTGCCTAACTATGGATTGATGCTGGTCTGAAAATCGATTTCTAATGGAACAGGACCAGAATAATTTAATGAGCAAATGAGGGAGGGAGAACTTCTTTACTGTTTTTTTTTTCTGGATATTTTTCCAGATATAGCACAATATGCCTTCCCATAATCCCATAATTGTCCCTTGATAAAAGTTGGAAACCTGGTCATATGGATGCAGTGTTCTTCGACGGGACATAGTTGATCCTTTAGTGCACAAGAACTGTGAGCAAACACAATTCCAGTGCTTTACACCCGCTCTTTGTATCACTTCCAGGGGGCGTTACTGTCATACATGATGTGCATATGTGCTGCACTTTGAATCATTTACATGTTCTCTCATGGGCTACCCATCTTGCATATTTTGGGACAACCTGATGAATTCTTCCTGGCATTGCACTTTTAATGGCCAGCAGTGTATTATGTCATCTTTGTAGGTATTATTTGATTTCACAAACTATAAAACATCTTGGTGAAATTAGGCATCATCATCATGAGACATGTAAATTTCCACATTGAATACGAAACTATGCAGCTTCATACAAAAAAATTTCTCTTCTGTCCAACGACTTCTTTACAGCTCATATGGAACTACTGGAGGCATCGAAGTAAATTGTATGCAAAATACTGTAGCATTATAAAATATAGATAGTGTTTATTTCCCAATATTCGGATGCATTTTTCAATATTTACTATATTACTATTTTTAAATATAATTTTTATAAATTAGACTTTGCATCAGATTAACATTTGAAATACAAATTAGAATAGCACTATAAGTAAATTAATTTATTCCAATTAACGAATATTAATGATATTTTGTGAATTAGATTTGCTTCCAATGAACACTTCCATGTCCACTGCACACTTTAGTATTCATGTAATGCATTAAAATGTTAATATGACTGTTTTCTGAATGATTAAGGACACAGGCAAGTGAATTACCAATGAAGCTTTCAAATATGATTAAAATTATCCAATTACAATGAACGTTTGTGTAAAAAACTTCCTCTTAAAAGAATTCAAGCAATTATTAAATTTTAATGTAAATGCAGATTTACAACTCAAACAGAATATTTTTTCATTTTTACATCATGTATTAGTTGATCCTGTATATAACTGTATTTTTTTTTTCAAATATTTTTTGGAAATTCTTTAGATTAGTTTACCGGTATTTTCAAGAGGTTTTGGTAATAATTGTGATAAATAAGTGCATTTCAAAGAGGTAAGGTTGAATGAAGTATTTGAAGAGAATTAAGATAATTTTTGTAATGGACTCTATTGCAATAGATACTGTTAATCTAATGCGAAGTCTGTTGATGTGCATATTGCTGGGAAGTGAGTTAGTATATGTCAGGGGTTGGAAACCTTTTTTGGGTCAAGAATCTAAACAACTAAAAAAAAGTTAAACCAACAAATTTTAAGAGGAGCAAATTATAATCATTATTAGGTCAAGAGCTATAACAGGAAAAGGGAAATTGTGGATTAATTTATTAATAAAAATAAAACCATATAATATATATATCTTTAAAATAGGTGTATTCAAGTGCACATAATAAAACTACTCAAAAGAATTATTAAAAAATCTATCATTCGTCAGCATGACTATTGAGTTTTAATCTTCTTGGCCAACTTATTCAAATTTGCAGACATTTAGAGCATTTTAAATTTCATCAGTGCTTTCAAACTATCATCTGCCAATATTCTCTAGTGTTTATTTTAAATGAAAATCATTAAAAAAAATCAGAATTAAATGTTGAACAAAAAGCATCAAGAGCCACTTTTTAGAGTGTTCAGAGCTACTGTTTCCCAACCCCTGGTACTGCCACATGGATATGTTCTAACATATTGTGGCGTAGTAATATAGGTAGGCATTGCTAACTTAGCAGCTGTAAATAGTCGTATCATAATAATATGACTGTGTGCACTTTTCATGAAAAATTTAGTTGATTAAAAACTATGCCTTTTAAACTTTTCAAAACATTTGTCATACATTACAAGTCTTGTAAATGTATTTCTAATTAAGTATATGCAAAAATCTATATAAAAATCATATATTTAATAATTATTATTTGTAATTTTCTCTTTGTGATTTTTGTTTAATTATTATAATTTTTGTGTATATCATATACTTCACAATTATATTCTTTTTGTGGTAAATATCATAGCATAACTTTATTAGTTCATAAATCCATAATCAATGCAGGAGGGGGGATTATTCAGAATTTTCACCTTGGATGAAAAATATGTATTTCTGACATTGATTATCTAACTTTACATTGGATATATGTATTGACACAAGAGCATTTATTCTTTGCAATGGTTTATTCCACAAAATTTATAAGGCTTGTTGATTGGATTATTCAGTCTCTGTGTGTGTTCTTTTAAGTGTGGAATGATAGTGCCTTGTTCAAAAATTTGCATTGCTTGGACCAACTGTCTCTGATTATATTATTTAGATTCAGTGGGGTTTTTTTTCAATGTGAAACATATTTGCAAACTGAATGGGCAAAATCCAAAGTTGAGTTCAGAGTTACATTGCAATGTCAGAATAATCAATCAGAGACAATAGAAACTCTTCAACATGACAATTTCATTTGTAAACATTTTACATAATATATAAACCTTACCAAATCAATCTGTGTTCCTTCTCTTACCAAGGCCAGAGTGGGGATTAATGGAGAAACTCTCAGCGTATGCATAGCTGGAACTCGAATCACAGAATATATGATTATCAGTGGTGTAACTAGGAACTTTACTGCCCAGGGTGAGTGATTGTTACTATAACCCCCATAGTCCAGTACACTGCAGTGTGTCAGTTTTGCCACCCTCTGAACTGAAGGCAACAAATGGGAAAAATTGCAAAATCTTCAAAATAGGCAAAGTGTAAACTAATTTCTGAAATTTTGTGCCTTAAAGGCTATACTAAAGGCCACTAAAATGGAGAGTCACTAAAACTGTGATCCCACTACCCCCCTCCCCAACATCTTCTAGATCTGGGCAGGGAGTCAACCTGTGAGAGAGGAAGGTTCATGGCCAGCCTATTTTTCCACACTCTTCATATATTCTTAAAAGCCCCAGCAGCAATTACTATTCTTCTGTTTATCTTAGTAACAAATAATATAAATTAAACAAAATGCATGAACATAAAACTCAACTTTAGTTTATCTATGTTGCCATTCTGAATATACAGGGTCTAAAGGCTTCGGAAACTTTTTTTTTTTTTGGGGGGGGGGGGGAGAGGATGCTAAGAAAAAAGTTTTAAAAATCCTATCTTATTTTTTTGAGAGCAAAATTGGATTTAGTGCAGAAAATTCTCAATACAAGCATAGTTGGGAAGCTACCAATTGAGACAATCCTTGCCTATTTCAGAGGAGGACTCTGGTGATACTTACTGTAAGGAATTGTCAATGAAGAAAGGAAATGGGGAAGAGATCAGTTTATTTTGGCTGGAAGAAGAACTTTGTTTTAAATATTCATACTATATTTTTGAAAATAGTGGAATATATTGAATTTTTCCATAATTGAAACAAAATAATACTTGATCTTCCAGAAATTCAGAATATTAATTGCTTAATATACACCAACCACGCAAAATATTAAAACCACCCACCTAATATGATGTAGGTCCTCCTCTCGCAACCAAAAGAGTTCTCACCCAATGAGGCACAGATTCAATGAGATGTTGGTAGGTGTTGCTTGATATTTGGTACCATGACTGTAACAGAAGATCCAGCAGTTCCTGTAAATTACATGGTTGGGGTGACGCTGCTTGTACCTGTTTCTTTAGCTCAAAACCACAAATGCTCGATAGGATTCATGTCCAGCAAATTTGGGGGCCATGGTAATAAATGGAATTCCTCATCATGTTCAAGGAACCATTCCTGAACCTTCTTCTCAGTGTGACATGAAGCATTGTCTTGTTGAAAGACACCATCTCTGCCAGGGAATACAGTCAACATAAAGGGGTGTAGTGTACTTGGTCAGATACGATGTTCAGGTAGGTGACAGCTGTCAGAGTTTGTTCTACAGGGATAATTGGTCCAAGTGCTCCCCAATAAAATATTGCCCAAACCATCACATTGCCTCCAGCCACCTGGATCCATCCCACAGTGCATCCAGGTGAGGCTTCTGTGGGGAAACATCTCACACGAGCTCGTCTGTCCACATGGTGTAACAGAAAACAGGATTTATCTGACCATGCAACCCTCTTCCAGTCTTCTATAATCCTATGTCGATGATTATGTGCCCACTGCAAGCGTTGATCATGGTGAATGGCAGTGAGCATAGGCACATGAATGGGGCTGCAGAGACCTATATCCAAGAGGTTATGATGAACTGTTGGCCCCTTTACCACAATTGAAATTATGGGTAATGTCAGCCACAGTAGCCCTCCTGTTGCTGCGGACAAGATGATATAGCCTGCACTGACCTCTGGCATTAATGAGGTGTGGCTGGCCCATGCTTTGTCAACAGCTCAAAGTGTCATCTGTTTCAGACCATCTTTGATAGGTACTAACTACTGCATAACATGAGCAGCCTACCAGCATCGTTGTTTCAGAGATGCTCTTACCAAGGTGTCTTGCCATAATGATCTGGCCTTTGTTGAAATCAGATAAATCTTTTGCTTTTCCCACGTTGAGACGAAACAAAATACTGCCTGCTGACCCAGGTATTATATATATCATTTGCAATCTTAGCACATGAAACTGATTAGCTGCAAGCACGCTTCTTTGCATAATGCAGAGGCGGTTTTAATGTATTGGCTGATCAGTGTGTATCCATAACATACTTAAAAATGGTTGAAATTCATATGACATTTGTTAAATAAATAAATATGAATTTCAATCACTTATGCAACTCACTGGAAAAAATTTATAGTTTCCTAAAAAGTATAACTGAAATAATGAAATTTTGAATAAAAAATGCTGGTAAATCACTTAGTTTCATATTTGAAAATGGTAAGAATGGGCAAGTTTTTATTAATATCATTTTAATTTTACACAAAAAAGGGGTTAAGTTTTAAAACTGATGAGTGTTGCTTTGTAGAGCAAAGTTCTGTATCAGTACAATGGTTAGGAAGAATGTGACAGAAGAAGAGACATAAAGAAACACATTTGAAAAGTTAATCATCATCATCATCCTCAAGCAGCCATGGGCTAAGGAGGTCCAACCAGACCGTGCAATTTAGTTCTCCAAGCAAGTCTATCCTGAGCTACATCTACTGCATCTGGCCACTGCACACCAATTCTAACAAGGTCCTGTTTGACATTGTCTGCCCACCGCATCCTAGGTCTCCCCTTCTTTCTGAGGCCTTTAGGCACACTGTTCATAACCCTATTCGCCAATCTATAATTATTCATACGGGCAACATGGCCAAACCAACGGAGTCTCTCTCTGCACAATATGCTGCTTAAAGGAGGTTGCAGACTCCTTTGCCTAACCTCATCATTAGTTACAAAGTTAAACTACCTAATACCCAAGAAACTGCATAAGCATCTAGAATCAAAAGCATCTAGTTTCCTGTTATCTTGTTTACACAGCGTCCAAGCTTCACTACCATAACCAACCCTAGAAAGAACCAAACTATTATACAGTCTAATTTCAGTCTTTAGGTATATACGCCTATTTCTCCACACTCTCCATAGATTCTTAAAAGTCCCGGCAGCAATCCCTATTCATCTGTTAATCTCATGCCGCACATCACCAGTATCTGTTACATAGCTCCCAAGGTAATTAAACTGTGAGACCTGCTCAAGATTGCAACCATTCATATGAACTGAATCACAGCCTGCCTGACCAATTTTCATCACTTTAGTTTTCTCTCTGTTTATAACCAAACCTACTCTACTACCAGTCTCATCAACAGCTCGAATGAATGAGTTCATCTCATCAACATCATTTGCCAAAAGAGCTAAATAATCAGCATAATCTAAATCGAAAATTTTCTTATCTCCAGTGCATTTAAGGCCAAAATCTTTCCCTAGAAGTGAATTTCGCATAACATAATCAATAACCAAGCTAAAGAGAAAAGGAGACAAAATGCACCCTTGTCGAACACCAGAAGTAATGCTAAACCAATTGCTACAAGCCTTACCAACTCTTACACACGACTCAGTGTTATTATAGAGAGCTTTCATTATGTTAACTAACTTGTCTGGTATACCATATGATCTCACAATCAACCACAAATTATGACGATCAACAGAGTCGAAAGCCTTTTTGAAATCAACAAAGCTAGCAACCAAAGGTTTCTGAAACTCTAAACATTTCTCAAGAATCTGCCTAAGTGAAAATATCTGATCCACACATCCCCTACCACTTCTGAATCCACATTGCTCATCACGCAATTGACTGTCAACCAGATTCTTAATTCTATTAAGCACAATCATGGAAAGAACTTTACCTGGAACAGAGAGTAGGCTAATACCCCTATAGTTATCGCAAGAACTGCGACCAATCTTGATTATTATTATTACAATCTTATTATTAAACAAAGATTTAATAAGTGTCATTATGTTTGAAATTTAATTTTATTGGTTAGGGTGAGCATTTAAAGAACAAATTGTTTAACAAACAAGGTTTATGAAAAATGACTTACTGATCAAAGATATAGCATGGGTAAGGGAACTGTTGCAAATACACTCCAGTGTCAGCAGCACGCCCAGTGTGCTCCTTAATAATAGCATGCTCTATCATGTCTTGCAAATAAGCAAAGCCATAAGTGGTATATTTCATATCAATACCTGGTCTTCTTCTTGGACCTGGAGTGTGAAATCTAACAAAATAAAAATAGAAATAATTGTACAGAAATGGTAATACCATATACAATACATAAGGCTTCATTTTAATTGTTCATTCAGTAATAGGCTAAGCATATTTCCAACAGAAAAAAGTTGTTCAACAATCCTGGTCAATTTGATAGCATTTAAGATCAGACAGAAAACATATAAAATATATATAGCTATTAGTTTCAACAATTACACTGGACAACACACAAAAAGGCTTTGAAATGAAAATAGCCAATCTTTACTAATTTCGAGGTGCTGAACACGAAAATGACAATAAAATTTGTTCATTGGCTCTTGTTTAGGAGAGACAGAGATGGTCATGTATAAACGACTCAGTTAGCATTTAATACAAAGATAACCATTTCGTAACACTGTATTTTAAACTTCAGATTGCAACATATTGCATTGTATTGCATCCACTGAAAATACACACAACCCCCGGAGGTATTGCATCATTGTTTGATGCAATGTAGTTGAGTCATGATATCGTGGCTTTACGATCGCAGACAAAAGATGATACAATCGTTATTTGTAAGTGATGTCTCGTAGGGTGAGCAAGTCTTTTGAGTGACTCTCATTTATCCCTGAGCCACAAGTACAACATAAGTGATCCTTGCAGTTTTAATCCAGCAGTGGTGATGCCTTGTAACTGTGTTAAGTGCAGATACATTTTGTTACATTTGCGGGGAAGTGACGTTTGCAAGTCAGAAAAGGGCCATCACTCCAATAATAAAAGCAGTATATGAGATGCCATTTGCTATTCCTATGGTTTGAAGAGAGCCAAGCAATCATGCAAATGACTGGTACTTCTGCATGGTTCCACCTGTTTCTGAAGGCATCACAAGGAAAAAGAAGTGGACAATAGCGTACCTGAATATACAATCTGCTCTCTGACCAGTTCCACATGGCAAAGGCCTTCCCATTCCTGAACCACCAAAAAAATTTTCCATCGATTCAGATGATGAGAAGGGAGGCGAATCGACTTTGGGTTCTCTGCAGCCTTCGGTGTCTAATGATGATCCATACATCTGCCACAGTGTGTCATCTGCACTACACATTCTCACCGAAGAAGAAATGAACGATCCTGTTCGCGATCTGGAGCTGTCCAAGACCAAAGCAGAGTTACTTGGATCAAGACTTAAACAATGGAATCTTCTCAAGGAAAATGTCCGAGTGACTTCATTTCGAACTTGTCATGAGCAGTTTGTGCCTTACTTCAGAAAGGAAGATGACCTTGTGTTCTGCGCCAATGTAGATGGCCTGATGAATGCCCTCGGAATCAAACATGACCTTCAAGAATGGTGACTATTCATAGACTCCTCAAAATTCAGTCTCAAGGTGGTGTTGCTGTATGATGGAAATCGACTTCCATCCATTCCAGTCAGCCACTGTTTACCATGAAAAAAACCTACAACAACCTAAAACAGCTGTTGAACTGTCTTCAATACAGCAAATATGGCTGGCATCTCTGTTGTGACTTGAAGGTTAGTGGCTATGTTGATGGGTCTGCAACTGGGATATACAAAGTGCTGCTGTTTCTTATGTGAATGGGACAGCTGAGCAAAGACTTTGCACTATGTGAAGAGAAACTGGTATCAGAGGAAATCTCTGAAGGTTGGAGAGAAGAATGTGGAACACCCAGCACTGGCAGAAATGCACAAAAACCTGTTACTGTTTACTACACATCAAACTCGGTGTGATGAAAAACTTCATAAAACCATGAACTGGACTGCATCAGCTTTCAAGTACTGGTTGACAAATTCCCTCAACTCAGCGAAGCAAAAATTACAGAGGGAATTTTTGTGGGTCCTCAGATCCACGAGTTGTTCAGAGACCAGATGTTCGACAACTTGTTTCAGGGTGATGAAAAAATAGCTTGGGACACGTTTCGTCTGATGTCAACTAAATTCCTCGGGAATGTCAGAGCCAACAACTACAAGAAACTGGTTAAGGACATGTCTCTGTAACACAAACTTGGCTGCAATATGTGCTTAAAGATCTACTTTAACGAATTTTTTATTAACCAATGGATCAAAATATTTTGTATAATCATCATCATCCTCAAGCAGCCATTGGTTGGTTGGTTGTTTTACCTCTGAGCAGCCTTTTTTGCACACCATGGGCTAAATGGCCAAGTCACATGGACCCCGAAGGCTCAGAGAAGGTTGGGGGAGGAGACCCACTAGAACAGCTGTTTGGAGACAGATGGTAGCCTCCCTCCAAGGCCATCCAGTGTGTTCTTTAATATGCACAGGGTATGGCTTTTTCTGTACATGGGGCCACAGCTTAACGTCCCATTCGATGGATGGCAGCCTTTCCAAGCCCATCGGTGTCCCCTACTGACCATGACAGAGGGGACATACCGATATTGCTCTGAGCAAGCATCCTTTCAGGAAGAATTAACATAAATAAATCAAACTGCTATTAATGCCCTATATACGCATAAGCAATTGAAGAGATGGGAAAATAACGCTAAGTACATAGTTCTTAAAAATTCCCAACCTGCACCCAATTAAGAAAAAACACAACAAATTTATGCACATAGCTTCCCGTACACTACGAATATTTCACACACACTTCAAAATACTTAAAAAAAATATAATATAAAACTTCCTAATATCATAACTCACACTATAAAAAAATTAATACTTAATGACCGGGATAAAAAAAAACCCACAGGAGGTGTGTATCAATTACACAAACCTGATCCATTAGATAAATTACACGGTAAAAATAAATATATTGGGAAAACATTTAGACAATTCAAGGATTGTATGAAAGAACACCACCAAGATTTAAAAAAACTAAATCTAAACACTGCATATGCACAAACTATAATTGAAAATAAGATTAATATTAATAATATCGAATACAAACCTTTGGCTGCACCGAAAACTAAGCTTCAGTTAAATTACACAGAAAAATTGTTAATAAAACTAGACAATGTATGCAATACGGACATCTCCCCCTTACCTTCAGCATGGAATCTCCTCCTGCAACACCAATCAAATCCTAGCACACATAAAGATTAACATCATCTGATCGTGACGTAAGAAGTTAGACAGGTATAAAGCGAACTTGCTACTCGATCACCAACAGAGCCTGAAGACGGCGTCATGTCAGAACAACAGTGAAACGCATTGTTATTTTGAATGGGGTACCAGAAGAGCCAATGCCAGCAACATCTGAGCACTGGTAAATATGTTCTTAAAAGATTTTAAACTTCCAGACGATTTTAAATGTTTAATATCATAACTCTGTTTGCAAAATTTGAGGATAGTACAAAAGTTTCTTTTCCATCAGAACTCTGTACCAAAACATATCATAAATAAGAAAGTGCAATATAACTAGATATAAACCTTCAGATTTAATAACTGTTATGACTTATAGATCTTAGTTTATGGAAGGGCGTAACAACTTCAGTGCAACAGAAGTGATATAGTATTCTTTAAATGC
Source organism: Ryuthela nishihirai (assembly GCA_038380435.1). NCBI lineage: Eukaryota > Metazoa > Arthropoda > Arachnida > Araneae > Heptathelidae > Ryuthela > Ryuthela nishihirai. The sequence continues at coordinate 61,214,886 of JAWZYU010000019.1, read as the reverse complement.
AGTTAATTGAAGTGATTCAACATACTTCAAATGCAAGTAATATCATACATTTTTACTGACTGCATAAGTGATGACTACATGGATATAACATCATACTTGTATCTTCAAAGGACTGGTTTCTTTACATAATTTAACATCATTGGCTACATGTGATGATTGCAATAAGCTCTGTAAATGTACTAACAGAAGAGCTTCGACATATCGCGAGGAACAAGTATTTGTAACATCAAATGACGCTAAAGTATCAAGTAAAGTAGATGTACCAGCCTATGAATTATTGGTAATTATAATTGTATTTCTTGTTTGTCTAGTATACATTATGGATATATAATGATATATTTATGACTTGTTAGCAATTATTTGGTATATTTATTACAATAATTAGTGACATAAAAAGGGTCACAAACTCATGTTGAATTGTAATAACTTTGCACTCCTCACAATTTGAGATATATTTAAACAATTTGAATGTACAACATACAACATGATATAATCTAGTAACCAAAGGTTCCTGAAACTCTAAACATTTCCCAAGAATCTGCCTGAGTAAAAATATCTGATCTACACATCCCCTGTCACTTCTGACTCCACATCACTCATCACACAATTGCCTGTCAACCAGATTCTTAATCCTATTAAGCACAATCATGCAAAGAACTTTACCTGGAACAGAGAGTAGGCTGATACCCCTATAGTTATCACAAGAACTGCGATCACCTTTTTTGAAAATAGGGATAATAATAACTCTGGTAAAATCCTTAGGAACCATGCCTTTATCATAAAAGATATTCAGAATTTCAGTCATCCAAGTGGTAACTGAAACATTCCCAGCTCTAAGCATTTCTGTAGTAATTTTATCTACCCTTGGGGATTTATGAAGTTTAAGTTTAGAAATAGCCAATATAACTTCAGACTGTGTTATAGGGCCAACATTAAAGCCAGTAATGCATCTATCATCATTGCAAACAATGAGAGTAGAACTAACCGCATTGTTTAGAACATCACTGAAATGCTCAGCCCAACTAGCCATGACAGAATCCTCCCCTTCTATAACCTTAACTTGTTTATTCTTCAATCCCTGTATATCTGTCTGTTTTCTACCATACAAAACATTAACAATTTGATATGGCTCTCTCCTATTGTGCTGTCTAAGTACTTCCCTGGCTTTGTCAGCCAAACCATCAAGTCAAAGATTCTTATCAGCAGCTAACTGATCCTTTACATATTTATTAAGCTCTCTGTAATGCTTTCTACTAGGACTAGTAGGGTATTGATTAATGACATTCCTGCAATTCCTTCTTTCTGAAATAAGCTCAAGTGCCTTATCACTCAAATAATTATACCTCTTCTGCTCTTTTTTTCCTAAAAGAGTGCTGTTAGTTTCCAAAAAAGCCTGTTTAAAATGATCCCATTCTTTCTCAACTTCAGTAGTAAGCATACCACGACTATCATAATGACTAAGTAACCTATCATGGTAAGCTTTGCTATAACTGGATCTTTCAGAGCTTCAGTATTAAAAGTAAAATTTTTAACCTTAGCACAACACTTTTCAAGTTTAAGTTGCAAGACACTTTTAACAAGGCAATGGTCAGATCCAATTTCAGCTCCCTTATATGCCCTGGTATTCCTAACAGAACTAGCCCATTTGCTGTTAATTAATATATAATCAATCATATTCTTATGCAGCCCATCAGGTGAAACTCATGTGTACTTATGTATGTCACAGTGTTTGTAATATGTGTTAGTTATTCTGAAACCATTGAGTTTACTTATCTGTAGGAGACATTGCCCATTGCCATTGCAGCTACCAATACCAAAAGGGCCTATCACCCCTCCCCAAAGGTCAGAGTCAGTACCAACTTTGGCACTGAAGTCACCTAGAACAAGGGTAATATCGTCTTTCTTGACAGAATTCAAAATATCCTGAAGTTGTCCATAAAACCTATCCTTCTCATCCTCATCAGCATCCTCAGTGGGGGCATAATAGAAGATAACATTCAAGTCTTTAACGTTTGTCTGAAATTTTGCTGTAAGAAACCTTTCATTAACAGTCATATGCTAGAAGAGCATCACTAGCATGTCTGCTTATTTTTAAGAATCTGACCTTTATCTGTCCATCTGGTCTCTTGCAAGCTGAGGATATCTAAATTACAACAGTGGAATTTTTGTATGAGGACATCAAGAGAATAATCTATTTGCAGAGTCCTCACATTTGAACTACCTATGGAGAGAAAATGGTTAGTGGGATGTTTAAAGAAACTATGTTTATGGAGAGAGGGAATGCTGACAATATCAAACAGCCCCCTGATTGCAGGCATGGGGCAAAGACATGTTCCCCCACCACTAAATGCTGAAGCCATCTACACCGGAAGACTTCCTCCAATGTAGAATTTGATGATGCCCATAGAAGCAAGAGTTCAGGTGCCTGTGATGACCTCTGCTCAGGATTATCCACCAGCTGATAAAACATATCCCGTGAATCTATTCACTTGGGGCTGTGTAATGATGAGCATAAAATTTTATTTTGTTATTCTTTTGCCATGGACCACATGTCAGCTAAATGTCATCAACTGTGCCATATATACCAACTTGCTTATAGCTCATTGCAGGCTTTTACTTGTTTTTCAGTGAGACATTATCCTAACCCTATCCTGTCAAAGAGATCATCAGAACTCTTATCATCTGGTTACTGCCTTCACTGCTCTCCAGTTCTGTTGGGTGCCCAAAACATGCAGTCATCAAAGACAGTATGTTTGGCAGATGGCAATGAGTCCACTGCAGGTTCCACATATGAATTTCTGGCAGTATTTTACTGTTAGCTCCAGGAATAATAGCAAATATATTGGTCAGAAAAGAGAGAGAACAAATTGTTCCAAATCAAGCTTGTTGTCTAATCATAGTAGTATTGTTTTTATACTTGTTCAGCTCTGCATAACTCATATTTTTATTATTATTATTATAATTAATTTATTCTCTTCTTCTTCAGGTGGATAATCAACATTTCACATGTTTATATGCTATTATTTGATTAAATCCTAAATATTCTTAATTCTTTATCCTTGTTTAAATTACAAGTTGATTTCTTTTTAGCTCATATACAAAAAAGGAAAAAAAAAGCTAAAGTTTTCACTTTGTCATCTGTTTGTCTGTAAATATTCAACTTCTTTGCTTTCAGAGATAAATCGATTTTTTTTTGTTTTGGATAGGTACTGATGAAATATTAGGATTCACAATTTCAGAGTCTCCCAATAGCTATAATTGCACCTTCTAACGAGGGAAAAAGTTGAACGTGGCAAAATTTTAAATGAATATTGCATGCAATGTAATTTTGTTTCAGAAATTTGAATTTTGGTGGTGAAATAAAAAGGTAACGAATTTTTCATTTGTCAACAATGATTTTGATCCTTAATTATTAATTAAAAATTATTTTTGGGGTGGATAGGTACTGATAAACTATTAGAAATAACACTCTTTGAAACTTCCAGAAGTTTTAATTGCTCTCTATGATGGTGGAAAAAAGTTGAAAATTTCAAAACTTTAAACGAATATTGCAAATGATCTATTTGGGCTAAAAAATTTATCTTTTAGTGATGGAATGTGATGATCAAAGGGTTTGTAATGGCACTAATAATTTGTCCTTTCATCTTCAATGGTGTGGGGAAACAAAACTTTTTGTTTTAAGAGATTAACAAAAAAATCTTTTTGAGTTGAATAGGTACTAATGAAATACATTGATAGATAGTTTCAAATCTTCCAAAAGGCTCTAATTTACATCATTAAAGAGCATAAATGCAGAAATTGTAAGACTTGAAGTAATATTGCAAACGATATATTTTTGCCAGAAATTCTGGTGATAGAATGTGTTGATCAAGAACAGATACGCATATAATTTATTAAAGTATAATTTACTAATCAGTCGATGGCTTCAGCATTTCTTGATTTCTAGCCTGTCACTCTGACGCCTATTTGACCTTGAATGTAACAATGGATTTGAAAATTCCTCATATTTCTGAGTTCTAGTGCCTATTTATTAATGTTTAGGTCACCAGCACTGGTATATTGAAAATTTGACTTTTGACCTTGAAGGACTCGTCACACACAAAATTTGGCATAATTTCTGAGATCTATGACTCATAATAACCCCAGGAACCAATTTTGAGCTAACACTGGAAGATCTAAATTTGACCTCTGACCTCCAAAATTTCAAAACATTTCTGAGATCTAGAACCCAGAACTACCGCAGTACCAATGCGTTTTAATGTTTCTAGCACTTATAGATCAAGGTTTGATCTTTAGGTGACCTCCATTTGACCTTTAAGAACACTTCATAAGTCAAATTTTGGGCTTTTTCTGAGATCTACGATCCAGATTACCCCTAGGTGCAATTTTCATAGTTCTACCATTTCTGCTTCATAGTTAGATTAGTGTGCTCCCCTGTCAGTCAATCACTCACAATCGTCTATATACATATAAGATGTTTATATTTGTTTTAATCAAATTATTATTGGTTAAAATTTGATTGGTTACTCTTTATTTTCAAAAGGCTTATACTTAATTTTAAAATTTTCAATATTTTAACATAATAAAAATTATTTTATTTTATATACAATGATTGATTTGCCCCTTAGCCCTAGGGAATGAGAAAACATAACTTTTTGATTTTATGGGATAAATGAGAAATTCTTTATGCATTGTACAGGGATAATAATATATTACTGTTTACATTTTCCAATCACCCATTAATACAAATTACTACTGTTAAAGTGTGGAAAATTCAGGAAATGAAAAACTTAATTGTTTGAAAATGACTGTCCCATATTCACCAGAGGTAATATGTTATTCTTTTAGTTAGTAGTTACCATTTATTACCCGATTCCTTTTGCGTATCTGATACTATTTTTATTTTGTTTTTCCTTTTTCAAATTTACTGACATTTTAATTCTACTTGATTTTGCTGCTGTTATGCTTTTCTTTTGTCCAGGTCTTCTACACATGGTATACATGGTCCTTCTATCTCACTAGACACACTATAGCCTTTAGCTGCTAGTGAACCATTAAAAACATAACAACCAAACAGTGAAATAATTAGATGAAAAAAATTGGTTGTCCTGACTGAGATTCGAAACCAGGTTTTCCAGAACGCATGCTGGCATCTTAACTGATGGACTATCAAAAGCTTTGAGAGCTCTTGATGATCCAGCAGTTTACATCTGGCATGCTGGACTATCAAGAGCTTCAACAGCTTTTGATGGTCCAGTGGTTAAGACAGCTGGCATGCTTCTGGGAAACCTGGGTTTGAATTCCAGTCAGATCAATCAATTTTTTTCAACTAATTATTTTACGTGTTTCTTGTCTACAAGACGTTTTCCTGCGATACTTTATTACTGAATCAAACCATGATTTTCTTTTTCATTGGTTGCATATTTCATTATTTGCAGTATTCGATGTACACTCATGAAGTAATAATTTCTTTAAAGCGAAATAAAATTTCACCCAGGAGATCTGATTCCTGATCAAAGAAATCCTCCTTATTTACATTTCCAACATCACATTAAGTATTAAGAAATGATACACAATGACAATTTCTTCTTTTTTTTTTTGGAAAACCAGAAAATAAAAATAAGAAATAGTCAATATTAAATTTAAAAAAAAAACTGCAACAAGAAATTATTTATCTATTTAAACAAAACAGTTCTGCACATAATTGAACTATTAATGTTCATATTATATAACTACATATGGATTAATTTAATTCACAAAATGAAAAACAAAATCACTAAGAGTAAGTTTTGTACATTGTAATTATAACAAAAAAAATTCTGTAATTATAACAAAAATATTTTAAAGAAATAAAATTGGCACTAACCTATCTTCTACTCTTTTAGTGCTGTCCACCTTGCTAGCTGCCATTCGTATTTTATATCTAATAAAAGGAGGAAGGGTGTCTCTACCAGCCAAATTTGTAAAAACAACTCCTGCCCAAAGTTTATTCTCACGGATAAGCTCCAAGCCTTTCATCACTATATCATCTTCAGTATTATATTCTACAAATCTGTTCATCTCAAAACACTACAAACATATTCAAAAGCAACAATATTAAATTTTATCCAAAATTTACAAAAATAATCAAAATATTTTCACAACAATTAGTGTAATAAATCTGGAACAGCAATTTAAGCCTACGCTTTCAAATAACACTTAAAATAAAACTATATTTCAGCAAGTTCACATTTTCTTTTAAACCTAGATTGAAGAACATAAAATTAGGAGCATTGTAAAAATGAGAATGTTTTTCTTTAATTTTGTGAGTAATAAGGGTTTATTGAGTTTCAAAATGTCTGTAAGCCTTTTTCTTAGATACAAGCTTTTATTTGCCTTTAATATTTTTTACACATCAAAAAGGGGATGAGTAGTGCACTAGGCTTGTAATTTGATTTTCCCAGGTTCAAATTCCAACTAAGTATATGTTGATATTTATCTCCACTAACTCTTACTTCATTTTCAGTTAGCAATGGGGCATCATTGGGCTTGGAAAGGACACCGTGTATTGGACTACTGGAGTTGAGGAAGAATGGAAGCATTTTAAATGCACTATTCTTGAAACAAATAGTAGTCTTCTGGGTAAAAAAGGAGCAGAGGACATTAAGTTATTTGAGTGATAAGGCACTGAAGCTTATTTTTGAAAGAAAAAACTTCAGGAATAACCTTAATCAACACCCTACTAGTCCTAACATATGGCATTACAAAGAGCTTAATAAGTGTATAAATGATCAGCTGAAGGCTGATAAGAATCTTTGGCTTGATAGCCTGGCTGACAAAGCAGAGTAAGCAGTTAGACAGTATAATAGCAGAGAGCTGTACCAGATAGTTAATGTTTTGTGTGGGAAGAAACACACAGGGACTGAGGGTTAAACATGTAAGATTATTGAAGGTGAAGATTTCAGTGATGTTCTAAACAACTATTCCCGTTATTTGTAATGATGATGAATGCATTAATGGCATAAATATTGGCCCTGTATCACAATTGGAAGTTACTTTGACTATCTCTAAATTACCATTATGCTATTATCTCTAATTACTATTAAAAACTACATAAATCCACAGGGGTAGATGAAATAATCATTGAAATGCTTAGAGCTGGGAATGTTTCTGTTGTCACTTAACTGATAGAAATACTGAATATGTTTTATGATAAAAATGTCATTCCTAAGGATTTTACCAGAGCGGTTTTTATTATCCTTATTTTTATGAGAAGCAACTGCAGTTCTTGTGATAATTATAGAGAAATTAGCATCTGAATCTAATAGGAGAATCAGCTACATTCCGTGCTAGATAGTTCTTTTGATCATTATGCTTAATGGAATTACGAATTTGGTTAATGGGCAACTGCATGATGAACAATGTAGGTTCAGAAGTGGTAGGGGATGTGCAGATCAGATTTTTGACTTAGGCAGATTCTTGAGAAATGTTTAGTTTCAGAAACCTGTGGTTACTAGTTTCATAGATTTCAAAAAGGTGTTCGACTCTTTTGATCATTATAATTTATGGTCGTGAGATTGTATGGCATACCTGACACTTGTTAAACTATGTCCATATGTTAAGCATCATCATCCTCATCATCATCCTCAAGCAGCCATGGCCACGGAGGTCCAACCAGACCATGCAATTTAGTTCTCCAAGCATGTCTGTCCCGAGCTACATCTTCTGCATCCGGCCACTGCACCAATTCTAACAAGGTCCTGTTTGACATTGTCTGCCCACCACATTCTAGATCTCCCCCTCTTTCTGAGGTCTTTAGACATGCTGTTCATAACCCTATTCGCCAATCTATAATTATTCATATGGGCAACATGGCCAAACCAATGGAGTCTTTCTCTGCACAATATGCTGCTTAAAGGAGGTTGCTGACTCTATGCCTAACCTCATCATTAGTTACAAAGTTGAACCACCTAATGCCCAAGATACTGCATAAGCATCTAGAATCAAAAGCATCTAGTTTCCTGTTATCTTGTTTACAAAGTGCCTAAGTTTCACTACCATAACTAACCTTAGAAAGAACCAAACTATTATACAGTCTAAATTTAGTCCCCACACTCTCCATAGATTCTTAAAAGTCCCGGCAGCAATCCCTATCCATCTGTTAATCTCATGCTGCACATCACCAGCATCTGTTACATAGCATAGTTGACAAAATGGGCTTTATTGAACAATCAGAGAATCAGCAACAAAAAAGTACATGAAGATAATAAAGGGCATATGCAAATGTGAGAGTAATGAAACAATAGCATATGACCAAATATAATTTATATAAGAGACAAGAACTTCAACCCTGTAATGGTATTAAAAAACTGGATAGATGTGGAAAAAAAAACTGGATACATTTCTTGTTTGTCACCAGTGCATTCTGTTTGAGTTTGAACCAATTTATTGCTGTAACAATATGTCACACAGACAGTATATGTATGTCTTTACATGTGGTTGGACTATTGGGATGTTGGAATCAGGCCGAACACAGAGGGATGTTCCCAGAGCAATAGGTGTGCACCAATCCATGGCACTGAGGTTGTGGAGGATATACCAAGAGACTGGAAACGTTAGTCATCCCTGTGTGCAGGGGTAGACAACTACTTAAAACGGCTCAGGGTGATCTCTATATGGCACTAACAGTGAGACATAACAGACACGTCATGAGAGAGCTCATGACGTGAGACATTAGAGCTATCTGTGGCTTGTGGATGAACAGTTTTGAGGAAAATGATATATATATAAGGCTTCATTCATGAACAAGGACTGCATGCAAGATGACTCACAGTTTGCATTCCATTCACTTCGTTGGGGAAAAGAGGCAAGTTGTTGTAGTGCAAACAACACTGGGAATGGACTGAAAACCAATGGCGAATGTTCTGTGATGAATTCAGATTCAAGTGCAACACCATCAACCCTGCCTTCATGAATTTAATGGCAAATCTGTGCTGCAGCCACTAGTGAGAGGCATTCTTTGCTCGGTATAAACAGTCACCCTACACATTATCATGCCATTCCACAAGTTTTACTGCTGATATGCTAGTTTTAAACCAGATATAATGTCCAGTCTGATGAATTATGACTGAGGAATATCTGCTAAACAAGGCACAAAATTAATAATTAATAGTTATTTTGAATTAAATAAAAATTAAAATAAGTTATAAAATTACAGTGATGACAGGATAGAGCTCACTGGAGGGATGAATGTCACCATATGTTTTCAATGAGGCATTCTGTTTTTGTTTGGGGGTCAGTGACAAATGGCTTCATGTTTGCAGATGTCATGGTGACTAAGATTCAGCATTCTGCATTAATGATCATCACACAGCCCAAATGTTGGATGTTATGGCAGGGGGTGCCAGCTACCATAATCAATCATCTTTGGCAGTAGTTCAAAGTAGTCTGAATACCCAACAATATATCTTTATCCTCTGTGATCTGTGGCACTGGCATTTCTCATGGTGTGCAGAGTGCTCTTTTCTCATCAAAACAATGCTGTATTGCAAACATCTCAAGGGACTGACCTGTTTGTGATGTGGATATTCTTCCCTGGCCTTCTAGGTACCTGGATTTATCTCCTGTTGACTATCTCTGGGACATTATGGGAAGGTGGTTGCCATATATTCAGATCCTGTGCAAATGGTGTCTCAGAATTGTGATACTATTTTTAAGAGCATGTTGGGCTATACCCCCAATGTAACATGAGTTATCTCTTTGAGTTAATGCCACAATACATCACTGCCTCCACCTGTGGGAGTCCAACTTCCTACTAGCTCTGTATGGTTTTCTAGAATTAAATATCTTTTATTTGTTCTGAAACTTGAATTATTTCATGTCCTACAGAATACCTTCAATGTATGCTATATCAAAGACATCCATCAGAGTGGGGTAATTTTTCTTGAATAGAGTGTGTTTGTCTTATATGATTTGATAACCTTTATTAACAGAATCAAAGAAAAATAATTTTTCTTTTCACAATGAACAATCAAAGAGTTGAGATATACAAGCATAGGAGCTAGTCTTAGTCACTAAGACTCATAAGGACAACAATAATTAATTATGCAGAATTAACAATAAATTCCTATTTGTTCTTATGTTACTCTCTACAGAAAAGCTTAATCAAAATTTTACGTGCACACATATTTTTAATGTGTTGTATGTTGTTAGACTTTTCAGAAAGTTGTTTGAGGTTGGATGAATACAATGTGATTTTCTTTTCAGGCAGGACTTAAACTCATATTTTTTAGTTTGCTACTCAATTTTTTACAATGAAATTCATGTTGGAAAGCATCTGCTTGCACAATTATGCTTATTTGAAGATCTAAAGAAACCAAAAGCAGTGAAAAATATCGCCTAGTCTTTATAGTGCCTGTCTTCATTCCTGCAATTCTTTGTAATAATACTTCTTGTCTGAATGCTTTATACTATTTTTTAATAATTTTATTATTGTTATTATTCTGACAATAATAAATGCAAAGTTTGTGATTAGTATTAGGAATAATACAATAAAGAGCCAAATGTATACATTCAAAGGACTGCATAGACTTGTGAGCCATTGTTGCCAATACTTAACTTAGGACAATGTGTTTCCAGGGACCTTGTGTTTACTTGTCAGATAAATGAACATTTATAATTAATTTTCCAAGTAATTTATGAAGAATAATTGTCAAATATAATACTATTAATTGTTCTATTTACACTCTTAACACACAAATTGAACGATTTCTAAAAAACTAGTTGCTTGTAGAGTTTCTAGCATAAATTACTATTACTCAGGAAATTTTTCTCACTTAATCAATTGTTGAAAACTATATATTCCTTATGAGTATCACTAAATGCTCATTCTATTGCTTTATATATTTGGAAAAATATCCTTTTTTTAATTTAAAATTTGCATTAGTAATCAGAACATGCCTGATGGAGGTTCTATATTATCTTTGTCCTTTCTATTAAAATCCCACATTGCCTTTTAAAAAAGAATAACGAAACACCATTCAATCAACTGTGAAATTGTCTCTAATTGATAGTTCACTTAAATGTGGCTTTATACTTATATTCAATGAGGGATCTCACAAAAACAATCACCTAGGGGCATCATAACATCTGTTGAAAGAAAGGGCAGGTAATGTTTAATCAGTATGCACTTCCTTTCAATAAAATACACTTAAAAGTGTTTTACACATATAAGAATGAAAGAATACTGAAAAGTTTCGTACAGTACTGTATGAAACTGCAAATAATGAAAATACATGTCAATCATGGACATTCACCTAAAATTTTTCATTTCTTTTCCTTATTATCTTTTTGTATTAGAAATTTAGTTATTAGGTAACTGCATCAGAAAAGAGTATAAAGTTATGCAATGTAAATATAAAAATGGAACTAAAAAAAAAATTCACTTACTTCTACATAATCCTTAATTTCAGATACTACTTGGTTAATTTTATCCAACCAAATTTCCCAGTTTTCTAATGACTGTTTTGCAACTAAGTGGACTGTTTGAAGAAAACTAAGCAATGTTTCATTTCCAAAACTTGAAACTGAAGTATTAGCTGTTAGATCTTCAAGCAGTTGTCGAAATGGAAACGTTTCTGGAAGTGTTAGGTTCTGAAAACAACCATCATTTAAATTCAAGTTTTACTCAACTTTCATACTTTGCAATTAAAAGGCTAAAATCAAAACAATGGTCTTTACCAATGAAACATAAGTGGCATCTATATTTTCTAACTACAAATATGTTATAATCCTCTTTTAACATATAAATTCAAAAATGTTAAGTGATACATATACTTATTACTCTTCATTATATTGTCTTTAATAATTATATAAATCAAAACTACTTTTGCTTCATATAGTTTTACTCAGTCTTACATTAATTGGTAGAGTTATGATTAGCAGACATATCAATCTTAACAGATTATTACAATTTACTTTCTGTATATAACATGTCCCCATTTAACAGTGATCATAGTTCTTTTGCTTTTTTAATTTGTGATCAGACCCCAAAGCTACTAGGTTATCTGCAGATTACAACAGAACAAACAACCATGCCATCCTGGGACTCGGAACTTGAACCCCAGCAGTTGTAGTGTCACTGTAAACTGATGTGACATCACTGCACCACCAAGGCACAGATTGATTGATCTGCTTAACAGAGACTGTCATTATATTAGTAGGATCTTTAAATAGAGAACACAATCTTTATATTTGGTTGGTTTTCTTAACACCCCTACCATTGTTCAAGGGGCAATTTGAATCTCTTGATCAATGGTTACAGTTCTTTGCATTTGATGTCAATTTATAGTCTCATTTCTACACTCATCAAAGATTGTTTAGTCAATGAAAGGATTATTAGACCTCCTAAGGTGAAATTTTCTTCTACAATAAATGCTTCACCTCTGATCATGTACAATGTAGGATCTTAATTTTTTTTTTTTTTTTTTTTTTTTGCTTATTATCATATTTCCTTATTTTTAAGAAGAGTACTGTTAAGCTTTTCGAGCTTGGTCATAATTAAGCATTACTGTTATAATACACTGGTGGACAAAAGTGAAGTTACACCCTATGTTATGCAAATGAGAAGCTAATGTCAAAGCTCTATAATTTCTAAATAAGTTTTTTGAATGTTAGCAGATAAAGATTTCACTCAAATATATCAATATTTTGATTTTCAACAGTATTCATTCAGTACCTAATGAGTTATGGAAGTTTGAATATTTAGCAATAACAGTGCCAGTTAAAACAATTTATCTCAGATCTAAGACTTAAAAAGTATTATTATTTAAAACAATTCAATTGTTAAATATTCAAATTTCCATAACTCATTAAATACTGAATGAATATTGGTGAAAATCAAGATAATGATATATTTAATTGGGGTCTTTTATTGCTATCACATTTTCAAAAAAATCATTTCAGAAGTCATATAGTTTTGACATTAGCTTTCTATTCACATAACATAGGGTTGTAACTTTTATCTACCAGTGTAGTAAGATTGTAATTCTTGTTCCCTTTCTAATTTTTCTTGAAATCTATTTTTACTGTATCAATAAATTACTTAATAATAAAAATAAAATAAATACCCCCTCAAGCAGCTGCTTGCCACAGAGGTCTGACAGGAGCCTGTCAGTTTATATGCCACACTAGAAGGTCTGAGAGGATGGCAGAACCTCAGCAGAAAAACGACACAAACAGCCATGCCTTACCGGGGGCTCGAACCCAGATCCCATAGATCAGTAGCCAAGCGCGCTAACCACTCGGCCACGGGACGGCTAAATTACTTAATACTGATAATTTAGTTCTTAATTTACTCATTAGCATTTAAATAGGTAAAAAAAAAGCAATGCAGAGAGTTTGTGATACACAGCCATATTTTGCAGTAAAGGTAATCTATTTTGATGATGGTAGGAAGGCCTGGCATGTCGAAAGTCAAAATTAGTACCCTAATGGTTACTAATTACCATTAGGGTACTAATATATAATACTACTAGGTTCAGTTCATTGTGATGGAAAATTAGTACCCTAATGGGTACTAATTTTCCATCACAATGAACTGAAACCTAGTGCACTGTGATCACTCCTTAGGCAGAGAGCTCCCAGAGGATTTCCTCCTCAGATACATTGAGGAGATTCTACTCAGAGATGATACAAGAGGAATTCAGCAATTAGGGGGACATGGAGATCACTAAAGAGCATGCAGTTTCTACCAACAAACCAATACAGATCCTAGGCGCTTGACTGATTTTGGTAGTCTCATAAGACCTTCTAAGTCTTTATTGATGAAAAAAGGAGACATGTCTCAAATTATCTGATCACTTGTGGAATGGATGATAAATATATTGTGGGAAAGAAGAAACAGATGAAGGTAATGTAGAAGTTGGAGATGACAAAGAGAATGATGATCAAGTGGAAGATGAAGGACCTTTGTGGCATGTTCTTTTAGTGCTCATCATAGAAAAAAGAAGTTGAGAAGCCATGATTATTAGAATTTTGGTCCAGTGCCCACCCACCATTCGAGCTGATTGGGCATCCCCCTTGTTGGACAAGGGGGATGCCCAATCAGGTGTCAGGGCTACATAGGCACCATACCCACCATAGCTAGTGAGCATAGTCCTTGCAAAATAAAAATGAATAATAAGAAAAATAAAAGTGTGAGGAAACTTGCAATTCTGTACCTCGACATGGGCAAAGTATTCACAGAACTGCACAAATGGTCCTATCAGGCCCAGCTCATCAGTCAATTGATCCTGGGGGCGGATCCCAAGATTTCCCACCTTAAGCAGAGGCCAAAGCAGTGTGTAGCAGTAGCCCTCTAAAGCACTGTCCAGTCATATGATGAACATGCTCCCCATTTGGCACAGCAGGCAAAATTGGTCACCCCACTACTCATGAGCTGAAGAGAGCAGAAGAGGATCCTACTTTCCGGGACACACATAACAGTGCACGGCAAATATACAAGCGAGAGTTCAGGACCCTGTGAAAGTACCCAAACCAACAGAAAAGGACCTTCTCCGAGTGGTCCCCTCACCATGGACAGGAGCTTGCATCAAGGGTTGTTGTTGTTGTTGTTTTACCTCTGAGTGGCACTTTTTTGCACACCATGGGCTAAATGGCCAGGTCACAAGGACCCCAAAGGCTCAGAGAAGGTTGGGGGAGGGGACCCACTGGAACAGCTGTTGGGAGACAGATGGTAGCCTCCCGTCAAAGCCATCCAGTGTGTTCTTTAACGTGCACAGGGTATGGCTCTCCCCGCACACGGGGCCACGGCTTAACGTCCCATCTGACGGACGGCGGTCTTTCCAAACCCATCGGTGTCCCCTACTGACCGTGGGCAGGGCAGGGAATTTTGTGGAGATAAATCTCAATGCTGACCCAGCTGGGACTCGAACCTGGGAACTACAGATTACGAGTCTAGCGCGCTACCGACTGAGCCTCCCCCGCCCCACTTGCACCATCATTAACTTTACAAGAAAATCATACTTTCAAAACATAATGTAATTTTAAAGTAAACCCAGTCTAAGAAGAGATATTTACATATAATGATTAAAAAATACTTGTTTAGAAAGTAAGAACTGACTGTGTAGTTAAAGAATTCGATCAGCTTTAGAGTGCTATTTCAAAATAATTATTAATTTAAAAAAAAAAATAAAAAAATAATAAATATTCCCTTTGCAGCTTCTTCCCACACAGGTCTGACAGGAGCCTGCCAGTTTATATGCCACAGGTCTGTGAGGATGGCGAGACTTCAGCAGGAAAACAGCACAAACATCCATGCTTTACCCAGATGACATTCATTTTATACATTTTGAAAACAGCATTTTAAAATTTGAAAACTAAATTTTCTATGCCAATCAAAATAGTATATAAAAATTATTATGATTAGCTTAGAAAAACGTAAAAGGCTGTGGGCATATTACTTGTACAATGAGCTGGCAGATTCCATCTGTTCCTGCTCCCTTTCAAAAGGAATTACATCTCATCTACAAAGACTAAAGATCAGAATCATTTAAATATGCAATTGGAGTGTACATTACTAAACTCAGATAATTGCATTCATTATCACACAGCAATGGTAAACAATTACTTACCACTAGTTAATAGACAGTTTTAATAAATGCAGAGTATTTTAAAAATAAAATTATCATCATCAATAACATTTTCCCACTGAGTAGCATTTTTCTGGTGCATAACAGGTACACATTTTTTTCCCACTTATCAAAAAAAAAAGAAAATTAGCAACTCTAAGCATAAAGAAATTAATAAACAGTGTTAAATATTGAAATTAATTTTATAAGACAATTACTAAAATCAATCATTTTACCTTTATTAGTTCCAAAAGCTGGGAGTTATTTCTCATAACTTTAACTATATATGGAGACCAATATCTAAGCCACCTGTGACTAAGATCTACTGATGATATCAGTGGAGTAAATGTTTTGTTAACCTAGAATTACACATTTTTAATTAGAAAATTTCCTTATTCAAAGTCTTTTATTTTTGTGATACATTTTTATAGTTTAAACATGCTCAAATGCATATCTGAAAAAAACCAAGGTAGATTAAATATTGAGCAGACATTATATAACACAATATACACTGCAATTGCTCAATAGCAACAACTTGCACAAAAAACAGATGGTAAAAATAAGAGCAATATTTAGTATATGAAACAGTTCTTAAAAGCTAACAGTTTATTAATATAATTCAATATTATACAACTAAGATGAATATTAGATCTTCATGGGACATATTTTTTACTGTTAATATTTAGTATAATACTAATATAATTTAGGAGCAGTAGTAGTATTCATGAATATTTCTTCATAACATGTATATGGTTTACAAAATTGAGACAATAATAGATAATTCTAAATTCTAAATAAATAATAATCCTTCAACAGAGTAAATACTCCCAATCACATTTTCACAACACTAGTAATAAACAGTTAGTACAAAAAAATTAATATAACAGTAAATATCCAGGTTTTAAAACAAAGCTTTGGTATTACTGTTTCATTTATCATAACTTATTATATTTAGTATAAAATGTCTCACTTTCAATCGACATTATATCTTTAGGGAAATAATTATTAAGCTAATCTAAAAATGGCTTGTCTAAAAATGGCTAATCTAAAAATGGCCACATTTATTTTCAGAAAATGATACTATATCAAAGTTTTACTGAAAAGTAATAAATAATAAAATAAAAATTAACATATAGCCTAATGCAATGTTAAAATATCCAAAGCAACAAACTGTAGGCTGGCCATACGATTTAACATAACTATGAAAAAAATCAATACTTATCAATCGGCCAAAAGATCGCTAATTTCCAAAAATAAATCTACTAAAATGAAAACTAACTAAGGTTTAAATATAAAAAAAATACTAACTTTACAAAGAGTATCCAATATGTTGGACCAAAACTGTAAACAATATTTATAGCACATGGAACGGAGATAACATGTGTCAGCCATCTGCGTCTTGTTTGCCTCAGTGAAGAATAACTAATTAAGTGCAGGTGCAACCAGAATTTCTAATAAGGATGTGTTTACTTTCAGTTTCGATTTGAAGGTGGAAAAGATGCATAGAATGCTGGGAAAAATGATAAAAAATAACTTGGGAATACTAAAATAGGTTTATGACAGAAAAGAGTGTGAAATGGAAAAAAAATGGTGGCACATATTTTGTAATTACTTCCAAAATCTATCGTTTTTAAAAATAGCAGTTTTTTTGTTAATTTTGAGGATATTTTCGAAAATTTAAGGAAAAATTTGCTAATAATAGCTCAAATCAAACTTGTGAGCTTAAATCAGAAGGTTGCTTCAGCAAATAGGAATGTTGACAAGCAAATCAGCAATACCGTTTAGTGCTTCTAAGAAATGGCAATCAGATGGCTTTATAAAATTATTTATATTGTAGTTTAATAAAATATGCATCAAATTAATAAACAAAATATTATTTTTGAAGACTGAATTATATATTTTTATAAGATATATATATATAAATTACAATGGCAATTTTTATTTTTTTAAAAATTTATATATTTTTGTTGTACTAAATGCATATACATAAGTCATTGGCCCCTCAATTCAGATTCTCCGTACGTATACAGACGGCTTGGGCACTGGAAGGGTTAACTGATTAATGGAATGTTTCACAGAATCTGTGACTTATGAGCTGAGTAAAGCTGCATTTAGAAAGTACTATCAATTCCCTATCAGTAATAAGAGCATTTGAAGTCTTATGTGCATGCTCAGCTTCCAAGATAAGGCAAATTTCTTAAAATTATTGAGGTCAAATGCCAATAACAGCAAACAACCTTGCATTGTTGAAACATTCTGACTACTACTGAAGATTGAAAGCACATTTCTGTTTAAATCAATAATTGTTCTTCAAAACTGAAAACCATTCATAGAATTGTTCTTTAGAATGTAATAAAATTTTTGTGGCATATTTCGGTTTTAAAGTATTTGCATTTTTTGACTAAATAATGCATTAATATATTTAATATTATTTCGTATGGGAAAAACCAATTCAATTTACAAATGCATTCAAAGTATACATCACATTTGTAAGTAGGGGTTTGCCTCTAATGTTCTAAGAATCTATAGAATAGGTGAATAATATGTCATTTTAGGGATAACCATTACAATATAAAAATACTGATGATATGCTAATTTGAATTTGGCATATTGCTTAAAAGAAAATTCGTATTTCCTTAACCCTTCCATGACTGGCGAATATAGATGTTGACAGAATCTAAAATAAGAGGCCCAAGACATCTATGGTCATTTCCAGTACAACAAAGAAATTTCGATTTAAAAAAATTAAATTGCCATTTGAAAATTTTCTTACATATATATTATAAAAATATATAATTCAAGCTTTAAAAATAACATTTTCATTTTTCATTTCATACACATTTTATTAAACTAGAAGTGTGCTAAGGTTAAAAATGGAAGTGCATGGTTTGCTTATTACTTAAGTTGAGGAAGAATGGGACCATTTTAAACAGGCTTTTCTTGAAACTAACAATTTGAATTATATAAATTGATATATATTGAAACATTCTGACTACTATTGCATGTACAAACAGGTTCAGATGTTCATAATTGCAGGAGCTGTGTTCTATATAATTTAATAGGGAGTCATAATTCATTGAATGTTCATAAGAATGAATTGCTTGTAATTTAATGTTCATAAGTTGGGGTTCACTTGTACTCATCACATCACTATGATACATACATTTCTTATATACGAATACTAAATATATAAGAGGCCAAAGATAGCTATGCTCATTTTTAGTACAACAAAGAAATATAGTTTTTTTTTATACTCTTTTAGGAAAAAAGAAGCAGAGGAGGCAAAAATTATTTGAGCAATAAGGCACTTGAGCTTATTTCAGAAAGAAAGAACTACAGGAATGTTTTTAATCAACACCCTTCTAGTCCTAATAGAAAGCATTACAGAGAGCTTAATAAACATGTAAAGGATTGGTTAGATGCTTATAAGAATTTTTGGCTTGATGGCTTGGCTAACAAAGCCAAGGATGCAGTTAGATAACACAACAGCAGGGGATTGTACCAAATTGTTTTATGTGGGAAGAAACAGACAGGTACACGGGGATTGAGAGATAAACATGGCAAGGTGGTTGAAGGTGAGGATTCTGTCATGGCTAGGTGGGCACATTTCAGTGATGTTCTAAACAATGTGGTTAGTTCTACTCCCATTGTTTGTAATGATGATAGATGCATTACTGACTTTAATGTTGGTCCTATAACACAGTTTAGAGTTATTTTGGCTATTTCTACTTAAACTAAAATCCATAGGGGTAAATGAAATTACTATGGAAATGCTTAGAGCTGGGAATGTTATAGTTACCTAAATTTTGGCCTTAAATGGTCTGGAGATATGAAAATTTCTGATTTGAATTATGATGATGATGATTTAACCCTTTTGGCAAATGATATTGATGAGATGAACTCTTTCATTCGAGCTGTTAATGAGATTGGTAGTAGAGTAGGTTTGGTTATAAACAGAGAGAAAACAAAAGTGATGAAAATTTTTCAGGTAGGCTGTGATTCAGTTGATCTGAATGATTGCAATCTTAAGGTGTCACAGTTGAATAATTTTGGGACCTATATAACAGATATTGGTGATGTGCCACATGAGATTAACAGATGAACAGGGTTTGCTGCCAGGACTTTTAAGAATCTATGGAGAGTGTGGAGAAATAGGCATACACCTAAAGACTAAAATTAGACTGTATAATTGTTTGTTTCTTTCAAGGATAGTTATGATAGTGAAACTTTCATGCTTCATAAAAAAAGATAATAGGAAACTTGATGCTTTTGATTCTAGATGCTTAGGCAGTATATTGTGCATCAGGTGGTTCAACTTTGTAAGTAATGATGAGGTTAGGCAAAGGAGTCGACAACCTCCTTTAAGCAGGATATTATGAATAGAGAGACTCCATTGGTTTGCCCATTTTACCTGTATGGATAATTATAGATTAGTGAATAGGGTTATGAACAATGTGCCTAAAGGTCTCAGAAAAAGGGGGAGACCTAGGATGCAGTGGGCAGACAATGCCAAACAGGACCTTGTTAGAATTGGTGTGCAATGGCCAGATGCAGCAGATGTAGCTCAGGACAGATATGCTTGGAGAACTAAATTGCATAGTCTGGTTGTACCTCCATAGCCCATGGCTGCTTCAGGAAAAGGATGATGATGATGACAATATAAATAAATTGTTAAAGCCATCTGATCACCATTTGGCAGACCTGATATATGGCATTGTTGCTTTACTTGTTAATATTACTCTATGCTGAAGAAACCCTCTGATTTAAGTTCACAAGTTGATTTGAACTATTATCAACATTTCTTTAAAGCTTCGAAAAAGTTACTGAAAATTAATAATAAACTGTTATTTTTAAAAACGTAAGAACTCGGAAGAAATTATAAAGTATATACACCTCTGTTGCTTTTTTTTTGTTTCACACCTCTTTTCTGCCTTGAACCTATTTTAATATTCCTAGAATTATTTTTTATTATTTATCCCAGCATTCTATGCATCTTCCTGCTCTTCATATCAAAACTATAAGCAACAAGAGTCTTCTTAGCCAGAGCTTGCTGTTACGAAGACTGCCTGCAGCGTCACGGCACAGTAGGTCCTGTAACCTAATTAATTTCTGGCATGTGGAGGGGGAGGTCAAATGGCTACATAGTGGACTGTTTATAGTGAGCACTGTTCTCACCCATTGGGTAATGTCACCATGCAGTCAGGTAGTATTAATACTTTCATATTTAAACCTTCATTTTGATTTCTTCAGATTTATTTTTTTTTCTGTAAAAAATTGATCTTTCTATTGGCTGATCTATTTATAGAGTATTATCAATCTTTTAGAATTATGCTACATCAGATGGCTGGCTTACAAGTGTAAGAACAAGTGTCTTACAAGTCCTGTTGGAAAGCAATTTTGCCCCCCCCATCCCCCCACCCCAATACTGAGGGCACTGGAAGATAGGATGATAGAGTGCTTGCAATTCTTGTTGAGTAGGCAAACTGGTGACCTAATCTTCCTTTGAAGTAAATACAAATTTAGTGACTAATTGCATCATTGAAATGATTGTTTCATTTATTACTTTTCAGAGTGCTCATAGGAAGATAGTATGTTTCAAAGTTTTTAATTTATATTTTGGAATATCCATTTAATAAGTTATGTGATCAGGAAAAACTCACAGTGAAAACTTTAGATCAAGCCATCCAACTTTAGGACCAAGTCATGAAATATAATTCAGAGGTACCAAACTTAGCTAGTCTTTTAATATAAATTGGTATCAACAAAAACTTTGGTTAACTGCTACTAAAAACAAGAAATTTTTTTCTAAAAAAAAAATTTAAGTGCTCTATTTAATCCAGTGTTATTTATTTTTGTTGGCAGAATATCATTTGTTAGTCCTACTATTACTTTTAAGACAATGGAAAAATCAGTTATTCTACTTGTTGGAGGATCTGAAAGAGCATTTTAAAATATGCTAACCCCAGAGAATTTTGGTTACCCAATGTCACTGGATCTGGGTCAGCCCAAATTGTTCTCATATCATTGTTCTACTCAAACCTCCAATCTGGTTGAAGATGTTAAAAATCACTCAGCATGAAATGATCAATAGGTTACTGATATTATATGTCCTCCTGACATTAAATTGGGGTACTGTATTTCTTAATGTGCACAGTAATATTAATTAATTGAACCTAGTTTAATTTCGCATATGGAGTCCCCTCAAAAAGAAAAGCACATGCAAATAATCATCCTAAAAACATTCCTGAAGCATACAACAGAGTTTTTTTACTATGCAATATCACCTACGCTCCCCCTCTAGCCCATTTTACTAGCCTATTTACATTATAATTATTATTTTGAGGCCTTACATTTCAGTTCAATCATCATTTCTCCTTGCCCATACTGCAAGAGGAATTGCACATGAGCAACTCCACTTTTTGATTGATAACCACTAATGCATGCAGGACACACCCTTTTGCATCCTAGCTAGCATGAGTGTGTGATCTTTCTTATGCAAATGTGACTTCTGACAGCATGCTATGCACATGTCAGTTTGCACGTCAGATGTATAGTAAATGATATTAGGTCACGGACATTTATAGAATCAGTTGAGCAGTCAATATTAGTGAGGAAGTTAGTTACTTTGAGAAGTTCAATTTTTTTTTGTAAAGAGTTGCTTTTGTGATGAAAAGATTCTTGGTGAGTCTGGATTTTTTGAATAAATATTGTTTGTTTTATGAAATAGTTCTGACACTCTAATTTTTCTCTTGAGTAGAGTTTATTAAAATTTGATTCAAGTTTAAAATGTATATAGACAATCACTAATTTATGTTGTTGTTATTTTTCTGAAGTAACACCACAAATAGTAAGGAAAGAACCCTCATTTAATTTAATTGGCAAGAGAAATTGTGTAGTGCCCAAGCTATCTGACAAACTTAAACAAACATTTTGGAGTGTTACATTTTGATTTATGGACAGACCCAAATTAACAAATCCAACAATACTTCTATGAATATTCTACCAGCAAATAAAAAGAAAGATGAATAAAATATTACTACCCTAGATATAATTTTTCTTGCAGCACCACTGCTTGGAGAATAAATTATTTTTCCTCTCACAAAAGGCTTCATTTGTTTCCATAACATTCGTGTTAGTTGATTCTGCTCCAAGGTACGAAATAATGCATTACATTTGATGGCTGAAAAAAAAATTGATGAATAAACTTTTATTCTGACCACAATAAATTTAAGTATAATATTTCATAAATACTTATGTGAAAAAAATTATTGACAATGATAAGAGATTCAAACCCACAACTATCTATATATATATATACACACTGGTGGTTAGAGTACTCTGAGAGGTACTCTGGGATTTGAACCCAGAGAGTAGTGGGTTCGAATCCCGCACTGTCGGCAATAATTTTTTCCACGTAAATATTTATTGAGTTCTATATCTGCAGGTAATCTGTGTATTTATTATGAACTGATTTTAACATTTCACATGTTTTACACATATATTACATGCATTACATAACAAACTAATCCCTTCAGGAATTGCAATAATAAAAAAAATCAAAAACAACAGTAAAAGGAAGTAAAAGCATAATAAAAAAAATAAGAATTTATGAACAGTTAGCTGAAAACATTGAGTTTCGCCATGAGGGGACTCAAACCCTCATGTCTCCCAGTTGCATGAACACCTGGTATATAACTGGGAGGGGCGGGGGTGGCTCAGTCGGTAGCGCGCCAGGCTCGTAATCTGTAGTTCCCAGGTTCGAGTCCCAGCTGGGTCAGCGTTGAGATTTATCTCCGCAAAATTTCCCCGCCTTGCCCACGGTCAGTAGGGGACACCGCTGGGCTTGAAAAGGCCGCCGTCCGTCGGATGGGACGTTAAGCCTTGGCCCCGTGTGCGGGAGAGACATACCCTGTGCACGTTAAAGAACACGCTGGATGGCCTTGACGGGAGGCTACCATCTGTCTCCCAACAGCTGTTCCAGTGGGTCCCCTCCCCCAACCTTCTCTGAGCCTTCGGGGCCCTTGTGGCCTGGCCATTTAGCCCATGGTGTGCAAAAAAGTGCCGCTCAGAGGTAAAACAATCCAATCTATAACTGGGAAACATAAGTTTGAGTCCCACTCACAGCAAAACTCAATTTTTTTCAGCTAACTATTCATGAGTCCCATGTTCACACAGGATATCTTCTGTGATCCCATATTATTTAATAAGAATTTATTTTTAACAAGAAGCTAAAAAAGCAAATCTAAAACTTACAATCTCTTCAAGCTGTTACACAATAAGAATATACCTACCATAGGTGGCATGTATTGATGCTCCCCTGGGATTGACTCACTCAGTAGCATGCTAAACCTGTAACCTAATGTTCCCAGGTTCAAGTGCCAGTTGCACCTATATTGAATGTTCCTAGATTCAAGTCTCAATTGTACCTACATTGAGATTTTTTTCACTAACTCCCATTCTGCTCTTGATGAGAAAGGGAACATTAATGAGCTTGGAAAGTTCACTATCCATCACATGGGACTTTAAACCATGTCCAAGGTTGTTGATCAAAATTTGACAATTAATAAACAAAGTATTATTTTCGTTTATAAGCATGTGAAAATTTGAATGCCATACTCACTTCTGTGCATCTCATCATCACCTGGGAAGTCAAAACCTCTCTGCTTCCAATTTCCTGGGTATCTCACTGCCAACAAGGAATGGAAAATTTCATCACACAATGTGTCTCAATCTTTGTGAAGATTATGCCAAAAAGTAGTGAGGTGACAATAGAATTATCTTGCAATTCTCATATTAGAGATTGTAATAACTAAAAAAACAATGTGCTTTGTAAAATTATTTTCTGACCAATCCTTATATGTGTATTATGTGCAAGGTTCCAAGAAAAAAAAATCTAACCCATTAATGTACACAAAATACATTGCACATCACATGTATCTGTCATTGCAACTGCCAAAATAATTACGATGAGAAACTACAAAACAACACTTTTAATAGAGCAGAAGCATAACTCACCTAAACAGTTTTCATCACTTTGGTATCCCTGTAAAATGATTCCTAAGCTAACTTCATTAATAATATTAATATAAAAATTCACCTGCTGAATATTATTTGCCAGAAGAATAAGTGTGAAGATAATCTGTCATAAATTTTAAAATCTCTAAGCTATTTAAGACATAGTCCCTTCCTTTTAAAGCTTCTTCATACCATAATCAATCACCAAACTATAGGGAAAGAGTGATAAAATGCAGCCTTGCCTAACTCCAATTGTAATAATTAATGCCGTAATTATAACTTAAATAATGCATTAATTACATAAATTCCTGTGCTCTGATGTTGGTGCATAAGAATAATCTAGAACTGTATTAATATTTGATACATTATTATTTCGGCTATAGTTCCCTATAGATAATTATCAGTATAAGTAGCACACTGTGCACCCTGACACCTTAAATTACATGGTAGAACTTCCATCCTACAATCATAACCTTACTTAGGCAGGTGTGAATCATCACCACCTTAGCTTAACTGGTAGGCCAACTGGTGTGTAACTAGGAGATCCCAAGTTCAAGTCCGAGAGGTAGATTGGT
Source organism: Ryuthela nishihirai (assembly GCA_038380435.1). NCBI lineage: Eukaryota > Metazoa > Arthropoda > Arachnida > Araneae > Heptathelidae > Ryuthela > Ryuthela nishihirai. The sequence continues at coordinate 61,189,688 of JAWZYU010000019.1, read as the reverse complement.
GTTTTGCTTTTCACACTTGCCTTCTTATCAACTATCAATTATGATTATCACTTGAGTGAGTTCCATTTCCTAATTTAACAAACAATTTTCAGTTAGCTGTGCTCACATATTGATTTTGCATTTCAGATTTGATTATTATGCAGTTATAAGATAGAGTGTTTGAAAAATAAATTTAAATACACACTTACTAGTTGTATTGTCATAAATATATTTAAAATCATCATTTTTTGCAAAAATTTGTCTTTCATTTTTCATATGCTGTCTCAACTCTTCAAAATGCCGAGCTGGTCCCTGTCTGTCTGGATCAAAAAAGGAAGATGTATTACGACCACAGGTAAACAACTGGATCAACTGAGTTGTCTTATTTTCATCTTTTGAGTCAAATGTTTCCAGCAGCTTTTTCCAGGTTGCATTAAGACTTGTAACAATATTTTCTAGGCTGCTCATATACTGAAGCTATAAGAAAATATAATAAAATTTAATATATTCAAAACTGGAATAAATTAGTTAAAATGAACTAAATAATTAAGAATAATGCTTTAACATATAAGTTGGAATAAAAATAATTGAATTATATATCAGTTTTCAAATGTAAATGTTTAACTTATTTCATATACAAAGTCAGTTAACCTATTTTTTTATTTGGCTTAAGTAGCCTTAATTTTAATTTCTGTTTTATTCTCCAGAATTTATGTTACACCAAATAAAAGTGCATTAATGTATATAAGAGTCATTCAATGAAAAGCGCATTTGCAGGAATAAAGCACAAATCATTTATTATTCTATTTAAATTCATGATGCCTATTGAGATCTTTTTCCCAACATGAAACCCTCTTTCCTATAGAAACTTTGGCTGTTGCCAGAGGAAGTCTAGGTCAATGTGCCACTTTGTCTGACTTCAAGTTATTATTTTCATGGCCTTTTTTAGAAGTCCAAAAATGCAAAAATATAATAAGGGATATATCAGGACTATAGGAAGCATGTTCCAGGCATTCCCAACCAATCTCATCAACATTGTTGCTGTTAATTATACAGTATGGGAACATACAGTGTCATGCAACAAAACACGACTTCTTACTCAAAAGTCCTGGGTGCTTTGACTTTATTGCCTACCTTCAAATGCCAAAGTTCTGAATATCGTTGTAAGTTGGTGGTGTCATCATGGTCCAGAAACTTAATCAACAGTGAACCCTGATAATTAAATTAAAATGTCAGCATACTACATATTGTTTAACTTTGGATTCTATGCAGGATTTCCCTGGAGTCCACAAAATGCCTATTATGTTCAGGTTGATATTTGCCACTGATTCTGGTGTTGATGAGTTCCTGCTACATAAACCCATTTACCTGCGTAAAGGCACAAAGATCACTCAAACTATTAATCTTGACAAAGATCATTCAATCCATAACTGCCCAAGGTACAAAAATTATCTTGACCATGACTGCAATGTGAGAAACCTAACACCTTAAAAGTTAACTGCACTGAATAAAAATTGCAATCTTTTCAGAAATTTACAAAAGCATTTCACAGAAAGTATATACATTCAAACACTTAAAAAAATTACATGATGATCAACTTCAGATTTATTCGAAGTTCATCCTCAATTGGTTGGTTAGTTGGTTGATGATGCTCCATTGGTTGTTGGGGTTTTATAGAACAAGAGCAATAAAGGCTATGCTGTGTCAAACGAGAATAAGTAAAAGATAAAACACATCAAACCCACAACCAAATTTAAAAACAACATACAAAATTAGGAAAACATTGAAAATGGAAAGGACATGCCAAGAAAGAAAAGTTTATAACAAACAATATGTATAAAAACCATGGTAAAAAGAGTCAACAATTGCAAAACTGAAAAAATATAAATATATTAAAAAAAATTAAAATACTTATTTTCCCATATGTGCCCTAAAAAGGTAGAAAATAAAACTAAAGCATATTGATGGTGCAATCAGGCACTGAATTTGCATTCACTTCAATGGAAGATAGAGTGTTGCAATCTTGTTGAACAGGTAAATCGGTACCTATCTTCCTTTGAAGTGAATCAAGCTTCCATTTGAAGCATAATGTGTTACTTTCAGCCGTTGGGTTCCGAAGATATAATGAAGCAATATTTTTCATATTTCACCCCCTTTTAGGGGGGAGGAAAGCATGAGGAGTCAGTTTTTTTTATAGCCTATGACACTCCCTGCATTACAAGCTTTCATTTGATGCATAAATCATTAAGTTTGATCATCGCATTCGAACAATATGGTGGAACAACTGTTTTGACAAACATACAAACTGACAAACAACAAGTGAAAAGCAATAGGAAGATAGATAAAAATCAACAATGGATGGAGTACCTATAGAATAAAAACAAGTCAAAAGATATGAAGAGAAAAAACATTAAATATGAACAAAATAATAAGTAAAATGTAAAAAAATCAAAGACAGGTGTTAAAAGCAAGTCATCAGATAAAAAATGTCTGAGTGTAAGGGGCTCAGGTATAATATTATCGTGAAAATTAAAATAAAGTAGCACTCCCAGTTAAAAGCTGGATAGTTAATTAAAATACGTTTAATGTTAAAATGGCGTAACAAAACTTGTACTAGGTTCATCATCCACCCTTTGAAGAAATGAATGCATAATAAATGAATGACCTAAGCTGAGCCAAGCAAATACAACTTTCTCCTTTGATTCCTGTGAAAACAAGACTACTATCATTTGACAATAGGCTTGATCTTGAATATTACTAATCTGTTCAGAACAAGATCTCTGCCACTGTGCCCAGAGCTCAGTGGAGAAACATTGCCAGGAGTCCAGGTATGGAATCAGCAGTGGAGAATTGAACAGGGGCATGACTGACTTGGCAGTGGCATTTTCCAAGTCAATGCCTGATGCCAACATGACCAGGCACCCAACAAAAGAGAATTATGGTTGTGGCTGCCAGACAGTGAAGTTGCTAGTGGATCTTATAGAGAGAATAGTGTGAGGCTGATACTTCACAGAGATCAAAGCCTGTAGCAAACTAAGTGTCAGTGTAGAGAAAACACACAAATGGTGCTTAGCTTCCATGTGTTCTAAGGTGGGGCTGATAGTGTGCAACTCTTCAGTGAAGATGGGACACTGCAGTGGTATATGGTCTGCATATAATATGATAAGATGGGACACTGCAGTGGTATATGGTCTGCAGTGATAGTATCAGACCATGGCTGATTCCAACTGATGTGCAAGACTTCGAGCTATCTGTGAGGACATGCAAGAAGTCCAGGTGCTCAGCATGGTGACTGGCAAAGAGTTTCTGGTATATGCAATTGGGTGTAAAGAGTCCCTGTCCTGTAATGAGAAAAGTCACAGGAAGGGGAAACAGTGAGCCATGGTGGAAGTGGCTCAGCTGTTGACTGAGCAGAACTATCGAGACTAATGTTGAAGTCTCTGAGGTAGTCTTGGACAAGCAAATTGAAAGGACAAATGGCAGTCAGCAATTATTGTAAAGCATTTCCCACTGAGGACTAAAAACAGTCCGAAGTGGGATGGCCCAGCAGAGATCACAACTTAGATGCATACTGTAGGGACAACTGCTAATGGCAAACAGATAGAGATGGTTCATTAGTCTCAACATCGACTCTGGATCGGTGAGGTGAAGGAGGCCCCCGTGCAGCACCTTTACCACCGAATTCTGGGTAGAGTCTTATACATGGGATCCACAGTCCAGTTTTGACCAGACAAGTGCAAAGAACACTGGTCCCCCCCCCCCCCTCCAAGAGGGACTTCGAGGATATTCAGTGCCCATGGGCCTGAGATAACGGATATGAGGCATAAAGGTCAATTTTTGGTCAAAGATGAGACCAAGAAACTTGGTTTCTGCCACAACTGGGTGATGGTACCCTCAAGCTGAAGCTTGGAGTCCAGATGAAGATTACACTTGTGACAAAAGTGGTCATCTGTGGGGGAGAATCAAAACCCATTGGCCATTGCCAAAACCAAGAGAATGTTAGGGCAGTTTGCAACTGTCTTTCAATGATCCTCATGTTAGACAAAGAGCAAAAGATGCTAAAAGCATCAACGTAGAGGGCATTGCCTACAGTCAGAGAAGTTGTAAAGTTATAGGATTTATCTTAACAGCAAAAAGAGCAATACTCAGGAAGCATGCCTTGTAGTACCCCGTTTCTGGGGGAAAGGCCACAAAAGAGTGTTGCCAACACGGGCACAAAATGTTTGAGAAGATAAAAAGCTGGAGATGAAGATCAGCATGTGACCACTGAAGCCAAAAATATGAAGGTCACAAAGAATGTCAAATTTCCAAGCTGTGCGATATGCTTTTTCAATGTCAAAGAATATTGACACCAGGTGCTCTCAAATAAAAAATAATTCCTGATCACCAATTTGAGGCAGATCAGGTGATCTAAAGTAGACTGTTGCCTCCAAAAGCCGAACTGGGTGTTGAAAAGAAGGTTGTGGTGTTCCAGATGCCAGATGAGTCTTGCATTAACCATTCTTTCCAACACCTTGCACATACAGTTTGTCAATGCAATGGGATGATAACTGGAAGCAATCTTGGGATCCTTTCCTAGCTTGGGGAGGGACAAGGCTATGGCATCTACCAGGAGTCCAGAAACTGCTCCTTGAGAAAAATATGGTTGAAAAGTCAGAGCAGTTGATCCTTACTCGATGGTGAGAGATGGCAAAATGGGCATTGTCTGGCCTGATAGCAGATGCACGAGAAACATACAACTTTTATTATTTAACGATTCATTGTAATTTTTGCTTAGTTGTTTGCTTACCTCAGTCACTATATCATTCCCAACATTTATGACATGCTGCCATTCACTAATATGTAAACTTCTTCCAATATTTTTGGCACTGATTTCAGAAAGCTATAAAAAAAAATACAAGTCTGATTAATATACACTTTGTTTACTCTTTAAAACAATCATTAATAATTTTGTTCACACTCTTCGAAGAAGGCTTCAAAATTTAAATAAAAAGCAATTTGATCAGTAATATCTTAAAATTAATGATAAATGCATTTTACATGAAACATTTACAACTATGAAAATTTGTAATAAAAAGTTACTGTACAAATTGTTATTGTTATTGCATTTTTGCTTTGACAGAAATACAAAGTTTGGTTTCTTATTATGAATTTCAGACAATTTAGATATCAATCCAATACATCCTATCAACAATAGGCCAATCTAAATAATGTCGAATCATTCAACTTACTACTATTATTATAAATTACAAATGTCCAGTTCTTCAATCTCAGGCTAAACACAGACACTATATTTCTCATTAATTTTTAATAAAACACTTCAGTTTTATATATTTTAATTAATTTCTCTAATTAAACCATTAATTTAATTTTTCTCTCCCTCCCCCACAATATTTCATGAATTTTTCCAACATTTCCATGATGGAAGAAGCCTTGATTCCATTGCTTGAAGATCTCAGTATTGGCTGGAATCAGTCCTGGGACCATACACTCTGAAAGCCAATATCCTAACCACTAGACAAACAACTAATTAGCATTTCTTGTCAAGTGAAGTTAAGATGTTAAGCATTGCAATCTGTATGATAATTGGGTTCCCTCCCCCAACCTTCTCTGAGCCTTCAGGGTCCTTTGATCTGGTCATTTAGCCCATTGTGCACAAAAAAGTACTGCTCAGAAGTAAAACAACCCAACCCAAGGTTTAAACAGTTTTAACACTGTTTCTTAATGTACTGATTATTACACAAAATTCATAAGTGATTTTAATTTCAAAAGTTTTTTTCTGTATGAGCATTATTGATTTCTCTAATTAAACCACTGTGTACTAAGAAACAGATTTATTACACCAAGAGAATATAATCTTGCATATTTTGGAAGTTTTATACTTTTGATTGTCATAATGAAATTAATTAAAAATTTGCAAATATATTTAATTTTAGCAAAAAGAGCAGATAATTCAACAAATGTTTTTTGCTAATTAGTAAATAGCAGATTTTTGCTTGGAAACAAATATTTTACTACATTATTGAACTTCATATATTACAATATCACTATCACATGGTTTATTCAAAAATATAATTTTTATAAAATAAGTTTCTATATATCATTCAGTCCATTACCATCTTAACTAGTGAAGAACTTATTTGCAAGCCTAAAATCTAGATACTAATACATGCAAGCAACACAAGAATATAGCCTAAAAACTAAACTTAGGAAAACACTTTGGTCATCTCAAAAATTTGTCATGACTGAAAAAATTACTCTTTGTAAACAAATAGCCAAAGGTTTGATGATTTTTGGCTGTACATTTATATAGTATTTTAGGCATTCATTTTTTATTATTATTTGAATACTGAAAAGTCAGACAAAGGAGTAATCAACCACTTTTAAGAGCATGCTATAGAGCAGTGCTGTCCAACTTCTCTGAGACCATGGGGCATTTTTTCTTTTTCGCAGGCCAAAAAAAAGAATAGGACAGGATAGGCAATTGAAAAGTCAGTTCATGTCACCTCAAAAAATTATTTTATTTATACCAAAAATAATAAGTAATAAAAAACCAATATAAATTTTCTAAACTTTATCAAATATTTAATAAATTTAATGGGAGCATTGTGGCCGTAGTTGTTGGGCAATAAGAATAGAATGAGTAAGTTGAAATAATGCAATAATAATTGCATATAGAATGAGTAAGTTGAAGATTGCATATCAAATAAAGTAATATAAGTTGACGAAAAATTATAAGGTGGATTACAGATATTTATTTAAAATTTCAAGTAAAAACTTGATTTTGTTTGTGGGCCACAAAAATCCTTGTGTGGGCTGTATTGTGGCCTGTGGGCCGCTAGTTGGACAGTGCTGCTACAGAGCATTGAATTGTTATGTTAAATAGGATAATTAAAGATTATTGAAAAATTATGATTTCAGATTATTTCAAGCTCAATTTTCTGAACCAAAATTTATTGAGCCTGTGCCTGAACCACTTTGATAATTATTGAGAGGTAGGGGAAAAATTTTTCTGACATATCATAAAACACACATAAAGAAATGTATGCAATACACAATTTTTAATTCTTTGTATTATACTTAATTTAAAAACTTTAAAACAATTATAATTATTTGATGGCAAAATAAAAATTTTATTATTTGGAATGAAAAATACCAAAAATAATTCAGAGAAACTTTTAAGTTCTTGAATTACATTATATTCTGATTAATATACACTTCATTTACTCTTTAATTAATGATTCATTAACGTGTGAATTCTCTTAATGAGTGATTCATTAACCCTTCTAGTGTGTAACCCCAGAGCAACCATCCTATCCAAGCATCCTTTCCAAGCCCATCAGTATCCTCCTCCTTAACAAGGGTTAAGGAGGAGGATATTGATGGGCTTGGAAAGGCTGCTGTCCATTGGATGGAACATAAAGCCATGGTCACATGTGCAGGAGACCCATATCCTCTGCATATTAAAGAACATGCTGGATGACCTTGATGAAGAGGCTTCGATTTGTCTACTAACAGCTGTCCAGTGAGTCCCCTTCTAACCTTTTCTGAGCCCTTGTTACCTTGCCATTTAGCTTAGTGCTGCCTAGAGATGAAACACCCAAATGGCAAACATACACAACTGATTAAATATAAATATATGCAAACCTAATATCATTTTTAGTCCTAAAATTAATAAAACACACTGAACTGCATTGTAAAATGATACCAACTTTTACATTGCAGTTCAATGTCTGTAATAACTGTAAGCTGTTGTTTAACCCTTCCAGTGTTTATAGGTCATATGTACACATTGACAGAATTTGAAATGACAGGCCAAGAAAGTATGCATCCATTCTTAGTAAACAAAAAATTTCAATTTTTCAAAAATAAAAATTGCTGTTTGAAAATTTTTTTTATACATATCTTATAAAAATGCATAATTAAAGCTTGAAAAATAATATTTTCTTTTTTCATTTGATGTATATTTTATTAAAATACAATATAAATAATTTGTTAAAGCAATCTGATTGCCATTTCTTAGAGTGCTATACAGGATTGCTGATTTGTTTGTTAACATTATTCTGTGCTGAAGCAATCCCTTGATTTCAGCTCGCAAGTTTGATTTAAGCTATTATCAACAAATTTTTCTTTAACATTTTGAGAATCTCATAAAATTAACAAAAAAAGCGCTATTTTTAAAAACGGAAAATTTTGAAAGTAATCACAAATTACATACCACTATTTTTTTTTTGTTTTACACTTTTTCTGTGATAAACCTATTTCAATATTCCCAGAATTATTTTTATCATTTATATCAGAATTCTATGCATCTTTCCTACTCTTAAAATTGAAACTGTAAATAAAAACAGCCTTCTTAGTCTTCAAGACTGGCTGCAGTAACTAGGTCACCGCTCACTGCAGCCGAGGATGCAGGTGGCTCGCACATGTTATCTCCATTCTGCGTGTTATAAGTGGCTCCATAATAGGTTGCTTAGTATTTTCCCATGTATCGGGTAATACTCTCTTTATAAAGTTAGTGTTTACCTAACTTTTACCTTTTTATATTTAAAATTTATATTTTAATAATTTTTTTATAATTTAGTAATTCAATAATTTTATTTTCATAAATTATTGATCTTTTGGTCAATTTTTAAGAGTCATGCTATATCAGATGGTTATAAATGACCAATTATTTTTGTTTTCAATATGATCTTTTTTTTTTGCCAGTGGCAAAATACAGACTATAGAAGAGTGTTGGGTGCTACCTCATAATTTCTCTCCAATTCCAGATGCACAAATTAAATACATGAAACATGAACTGGATTGTATTAACTTCATATTGATACCTTAGTGACAACAATGCTTGAAATGCCAGCTGTTATGAGTGAAATGAAAGCCAAATGCAAGGAAATGTATACACGACTTAATGTCCCCATCAGACAGACAGCAAGATTTTCAAACTCATTGATGTTCCCTTTCCTAATCAAAGACAGAGCAGAGGTTTAGTGAAGAAAACCAACACAGTCACAGTGGGGAAATTTTTGTGCTGCAAATTAGTCTTAATTCTTAACTCTATATAGTGACTTGGATCCCCCTCCACCTCCTAATCTGAAGTTCCAGGTTTGATGGAGTCTCCCAAAGGTTGAATTCTCTAAGCTAAGCCCCATTCTGCTTTCGGGAGAAAGAAGATACCGTTGTGCTTGGGAAAGCTGTAGACCATCCGATGGGAAGTTCTTTTGTGGTCCCGTGTAGAGGAGAGCCATACCAGTGCACATTAAAAAACATGCTGGTTGGCCTTGACTGGAGGCTTCTATCTGTCTCCTAATAGCTGTTAAGTGAGTCCCCTTTCCCCAACATTCTCTGAGGCCTTGGGTTCTTGTTACATGGCCATTTAGCACATTGTGTGAAAGAAGTGCTGCTCATAGTCAGAGGTAAAAGAACCATTTAGATACAGTATAATGTCTGGATATTAGTGGGAACTCCTGGCATGTTGCAGACATGGTTTCGGTTCACACTTATGGCAAAAGTAATTTTTTTCAGCTCTATCATGAGTTTAAAACAGTTTTCACACTGCACTTCAGAGTCAGATTAAGAAGAAGAAAATAAGAGATCATGGCAGAATAAAGGCATTTTGTGCTCCTCCTCCCCCCCTCTTCCCCTGACAAGCTTTGAGATGTATGGTTAAAATTGGAATTTAAAGAAAGAATTTCATACAGAAACTTAAGTATGTTATTTATTTAGATACAGTTAGGGGTATCAGCCTACAGTTCAGGAGGTTAAGTATTTCATACAGAACCTCCTGAACTGTAGGCTGATACCCCTAACTGTATCTAAATGGATGGACTGTTTTACCTTTGACTCTGAGTGGTGTTTTTTTTTGCACATAATGTGCTAAATGGCAAGGCCACAAGAACCCAAGTCCTCTGAGAACATTGGGGAAAAGGGACTCACTTAACAGCTGTTAGGAAACAGATGGAAGCCTCTAGTCAGGGCCATCCAGCATGTTCTTTAATATGCACAGGATATACTCGCATGTACACAGGACCATAAAAAAACATCCCATCAGATGGATGGCAGCCCTCCCAAGCACAGAGGTGTTCTCTTTCTCCCAGAGAGTAGAATGGAGATTAGCTCAGAGAATTTGCCCAATTGGGAGAACTCAATGAAACTGAAACCTGGGACATATAGATTATGAGGTGGACTGGAGAAGGGGGGGGGGGCGGCATTGAAGCACAAAAATGTCCCCACTGTGACTGTGATGAGTTTGAAAAGCATGCTGTCTGCCTCATGGGATGTTAAGTTGTAGACCAGTGTATATACACTTCCTTGCATTTGGCTTCCATTTCACTCTTAACAGCTGGCGTTTCAAGCACTGTTATCACAAAAGTATCAGTATGAAGTTAATACAACCCAGTTCATGTTTCACATATTTAATTCATGAATCTGGAATTGTGACGGAGAGAAATTATGAAGTAGCATCCACTACTCTTCCATATTCCTTATTTTCCAACTGGTTATAACAAGAGATCATGTTGAAAAAAAAAAGTTTCCCATTTATTGCAGACATGTAAATTAACAAATTCAATCTCCTTGTTACTACGGAAATATTTAATTGATAATCTGGTAATGGGAGCTATAAAATGACTATCCTACATTTAGCTCCAATTGTTTCATGAGGACGGGAAGTCCAATATCAGATTCTACCCGTAACAGTTCAAGGGTGAAGTGGGACAGGGCAGGTATACAACCAAGTCCATGGCATGTTTAAGCTGTAATATACTTGTAATTGAAGTTAATCACTGATAATCCATCAACAGGCACCAATCATCTATTAATAATTGTTTAATTGATATATTGCATAACTTTGAACAGAAATAATTGCTGTGCAACCCCTTCTCATGCTTTGACTGTGGCAGTGGTGGACCTCATCATGCCACAGTGGAAGCAGTGGCTTGTGGCAACAACATTCGAGTTCTGCATCATGGTTACTTTATGATATTAAAGAAATAAAAAAGGAAAAGAAAAATGCAAAATATTAATGATAATCATTGAATAATCACTTAATAAAAACAAGTTTGTGCTATAGAATTTACCTGAGAGAACAGAGATGAAAAGTTTAAATGCTTTACTACTTCCACAGCAAATTTACTATATGCAACAGACGTTAAACTGCAGAGCTGTTTAAAAAGGTTTTTCTGTTTGGCTACAGGAATGTCTAGTAGATGTTGAAGGCCATCAAATGAACAAAAATAATCATGAATATCTTGCCTTCCTCTATCATATATCTGAAAAGTTAATTCATTAAAAACGTTTAATTAACTTTCAGTTATCATTACATTAGCAATTTTATTTCATGTATGCTAAACAACTTTCAATAATTATTATCCAAAATATATATATATATCCTTATCAAGAATAAAAACTGAAAAACATTCAATTAAATTACTCAATAAGATATCATCATCATCATCCTCAAGCAGCCGTGGGCTACGGAGGTCCAACCAGACCATGCAGTTTAATTCTTCAAGCATATCGGTCCTGAGCTACATCTGCTGCATCTGGCCACTGCACACCAATTCTAACAAGGTCCTGTTTGACATTGTCTGCACACTGCATCCTAGGTCTCCCCCTCCTTCTGAGGCCCCTAGGCACACTGTTCATAACCATATTCACCAATCTATAATTATCCATACGGGCAACATGGCCACACCAGCGGAGTCTCTCTCTGCACAATATGCTGCTTAAAGGAGGTTGCAGACTCCTTTGCCTAACCTCATCATTAGTTACAAAGTTAAACCACCTAATACCCAAGATACTACGTAAACATCTAGAATCAAAAGCATCTAGTTTCCTGTTATCTTGCTTATACAGCATCCAAGTTTCACTACCATAACTAACCCTAGAAAGTACCAAACTATTATACAGTCTAATTTTAGTCTTTAAGTGTATATGCCTATTTCTCCACAATCTCCATAGATTCTTAAAAGTCCCGGCAGCAATCCCTATTCGTCTGCTAATCTCATGTCGCACATCACCAGTATCTGTTACATAGCTCCCAAGGTAATTAAACTGTGATACCTGCTCAAGACTGCAACCATTCAGATGAACTGAATCACAACATGCCTGATCAATTTTCATCACTTTAGTTTTCTCTCTGTTTATAACCAAACCTACTCTACTATCAGTCTCATCAACAGATCGAGTGAAAAAGTTCATCTCATCAACATTATTTGCCAAAAGGGCTAAATCATCAGTATAATCTAAATCAGAAATTTTTGTATCTCCAGCCCATTTAAGGCCCAAATCTTTACCTTGAAGTGAATTTCGCACAACATAATCAATAACCAAACTAAAGAGAAAAGGAGACAAAATGCACCCTTGTCAAACACCAGAAGTAATGCTAAACCGATTGCCTATAGACTTACCAACTCTGTCTGACACACAACTCAGTGTTATTATAGAGAGCTTTCATTATGTTAACTAACTTGTCTGGTATACCATATGATCTCACAATCAACCACAAATTATGACGATCAACAGAGTCGAAAGCCTTTTTGAAATCAACACAACTAGCAACCAAAGGTTTCTGAAACTCTAAACATTTCACAAGAATCTGCCTAAGTGAAAATATCTGATCCACACATCCCCTACCACTTCTGAATCCACATTGCTCATCACGCAATTGACTGTCAACCAGATTCTTAATTCTATTAAGCACAATCATGGAAAGAACTTTACCTGGAACAGAGAGTAGGCTGATACCCCTATAGTTATCACAAGAACTGCGATCACCTTTTTTGAAAAGAGGGATAACAATAGCTCTGGTAAAATCCTTAGGAACCATACCTTTATCATAAAAGATATTCAGAATTTCAGTCATCGAAGTGGTAACTGAAACGTTTCCAGCTCTAAGCATTTCCGTAGTAATTTCATCTACCCCTGGGGATTTATGTAGTTTAAGTTTAGAAACAGCCAAAATAACTTCAGACTGTGTTATAGGGCCAACATTAAAGCCACCAATGCATCTATCATCATTGCAAACAATGGGAGTAGAACTAACTACATTGTTTAGAACATCACTGAAATGCTCAGCCCACCTAGCCGTGACAGAATCCTCACCTTCTATAATCTTACCTTGTTTATCCTTTAATCCCTGTATACCTGTCCGTTTTTTACCACACAAAACATTAACTATCTGGTACAGCTCTCTGCTGTTGTGCTGTCTAACTGCTTCCTCAGTTTTGTCAGCCAAGCCATCAACAAGCCAGAGATTCTTATCAGCAGCTAACTGATCCTTTACACATTTATTAAGCTCTCTGTAATCCTTTCTATTAGGACTAGTAGGGTACTGATTAAGGACATTTCTGCAGTTCCTTCTTTCTGAAATAAGCTGAAGTGCCTTATCACTCAAATAATTCTGCCTCCTCTGCTCCTTTTTTCCTAAAAGAGTACTGTTAGTTTCCAAAAAACCTGTTTAAAACGGCCCCATTCTTCCTCAACTTCAGTAGTAAGCAAACCATGACTGTCAAAATGACTAAGTAACCTATCATGGTAAGCTTTAGCTATAACTGGGTCTTTTAGAGCTTCAGAATTAAAGGTAAATTTTTTAACTTCAGCACAACACTTTTTAAGTTTAAGTTGCAAGACACTTTTAACAAGGTAATGGTCAGATCCAATTTCAGCTCCCCTATATGCCCTGGTATTCCTAACAGAACTAGCCCATTTGCTGTTAATTAATATATAATCAATCATATTCTTATGCAGCCCATCAAAGTGAAACCCATGTGTACTTATGTATGTCACAGTGTTTGTAATATGTGTTAGTTATTCTGAAACCATCGAGTTTACTTACCTGTAGGAGACGTTGCCCATTGCCATTGCAGCTACCAATACCAAAAGGGACTATCACCCCTCTCCAAAGGTCAGAGTCAGTACCAACTTTGGCATTGAAGTCACCTAGAACAAGGGTAATATCTCCTTTCTTGACAGAATTCAAAATATCCAGAAGTTGTCCGTAAAACCTATCCTTCTCATCCTCATCGGCATCCTCAGTGGGGGCATAACAGCAGATAACATTCAAGTCTTTAATGCTTGTGTGAAATTTTGCTGTAAGAAACCTTTCATTACTCATATCCTAGAAGAGCATCACTAGCATGTCTGCTGAGCAGCAGACCCATGCCTTGGTGATGCTTTCCATCCTCCCTCCCTGTAAAGAGAAATTTAAAGTTATTTTTAAGTATTTCACCTTTACCTGTCCATCTGGTCTTTTGCAAGCCTAGAATATCTAGGTTATAGCACTGGAATTCCTGCGTGAGGACATCAAGAGAATAATCTCTATATAATGTCCTCATGTTCCACGTTCTTGCAGAGAGAAAATAATTAGTAGGATTTTTAAAGAAATTAGGTTTATTGAGATTGGTAGGGCCAACAATATCAAACAGCCCCCAGATCGCAGGCATGGGGCAAAGACCTGTTCCTCCTCTGCTAAAGGCTGAAGTCACCGATGCTGGTAGGAACATCAGGCACCACCTTTTCAAGTGGACTTTTTCAAGAGCCACATGACCTGCCTGAGACACATTACTCCAGTTTAGGCTTGACGATGCCCAACTAGCTAAGTAAGGTTCAGGTACCTGCGATGGCCTCTGATTAGGATTATCCACCAGCTGATATAAGGTATCCCATGCCTCTGTTCACTTAGAGCTGGCAACCCAGAAGCAAACAGAAAACACAGCGGCAGACTCTCCCTCAACAGAGGCCCACCAGTGCAGCAAGTCCAGGATCCATAATCAAGCTCAAATCCATAAACAAGTCCAGTCTAGTAGGTATAAATGGTCAGCACCAGGACCCTGTGAAGTTGACCACTCCTCAGCAGGGTTGAAAAAAAAGAAAAAAGTGGCCGTAGATGACCAGTCAGTAGGCCATACTGAACTGCAGCCTCCCCCTTCCGTTCCCTTCCAAAAGAGAATATCTCTTTCGAAAGGTACTAACAGCCTGCACCACGAGAAGGCAGGGTCAGACATTAGGTGCCAGACCTGGCTGGTTCTGTGCATCATCACTAGGGATTGGTACACAGCTCTCCTTCCAGTTTATGCCTAGCTACAATTTACAGACCCAATAAGATAATAATAAATAAAATAATAAAACTACTCATTAGATATATAGATAGCACAAAACAGATTTTTTTAGAAGTCAAAGCACAGTGAAAAAGTTTAATTAAGATAAACTAATTAAACAGTATCACTGTATACATTTTAAAATCAACTAGGGAACAGTGTACTACAAGTCTGGTGACATATATTTATCATATGTATATGTTCTTGGCAGAGGTAGAAGTGGCAACTGTGAATGCTACATCATATAAGATAAAGAATGTTGTATGACAGCATCAGTCATTAGACTACACAGAAGGGGAAGGGAGGTGGGGCTCAGTTGATACTGCACAAGGCTCATTATCTGCAGTTTCCAGGCTCAAGTCCCATCTGGGCCAGCAATTCAGATTTATTTCTACAAAACTCTCCAACCTGTCTATGATCAGAAGGGGACACCAATGAGCTTGGAAAGGCTGCCATCTGTCATATGCGATGTAAAGTCATGGCCCTATGTGCAGGAGAGCAATATCCTATGCATGTTAAAGAACATGCTGGATGGCCTTGATGGGAGACTACTCTCTGTCTCCCAACGTCTATCCAGTGGGTTCCCTTTCAACCTTCTCTGAGACTTCAGGGTCCTTGTGACCTGGCCATTTAGTCCATTGTATGCAAAAAAGTGCTTCTCAGAGATAAACAACCCAATCCTACACAGGGGGAAGCCCACATCCACACCATGAGTCTAGACCAATGCAAAACCAAATGCTAGTGGTAGCTGCTAAACCTGCTGCTAGTGCATAATATCTACAATTACAGATTTTTCTTGCAAGGTCACCATTAGAGTACCTGCACTTCATTGCCACTGAAAAGATTCTCAGTTTACTGATTTTATACGATGTAGACTCACAATCATTTCTGCTACCAAAACAGCAGAGAGCATATTGAATTTTCTTTGTTAGTGGTATGCATCTCACCAGACTTGCTGTACACTGTCCCTAGTTGGTTTTTAAGTCTGACCAAATCCTTTTATACACATACAGTGATACTATTGAATTCATTGATCTTAATCAGATTTTTTTTTCTAAGTGGGCATTTTTTTACTTTGAATCTTTACTTGGTTATGTGTTAGTTCAGCAAAGTTAGCAGCAGGTAACAAAATGCATTTTTAATTACCTTTCAATTGCACTGGATGAAATATTACAGCTAGCATTACCATTCTTGACGTACACAGGGTGTAATATTATGCTTTTAATTTTTCCTATCTCAATCCATATGTCATGATGTTCAATATGTAAGCCTGTTAGAGCTGTAATTTAGCATACTGCTATGCATATGGAAGATATTCACTAATTATATAATTTTTCATTTAATGCATTGCATTTAATATCTTGTGACAGTCATCCTTAAAGACACATTCTTTCCACTAATGTATCTCACAGCATTGAAACTACAGAAAACTAAAGCATATATTGTAAATCATTAAAGAATTCACCCTGTTGGAGGAAGAAAAATTTTCAGCTAGTTTTTGAACCTGGCAGAATAAGAATTTATGAATTACTGAAAATAATATCCATGTGAAAACAAACAAAATTTTCAATCTAATACATTTTACTAATAAGGTACATCTCTAGCACATTGAATAATATATTCAAATAACACAATTATACTCAATAAACAATCACTGTGGTGATGAACACTACAAGACAGCACACAATCATGAGAGTACCAATAAGGTTGGTTCTAAGAAAAAATTTATGTCTGTTTAAACTTTTTTTTCTGATAAGGTAGTTAACTACTGATAAGAAACATTTCATTTTTTCCCCTCTTTTATGAAAGTTTAAAACATTTCCCACAGGCCAAGCAGCTCTGGTTTCTCAGGTGCTGCCTTTCAACTATTGTGACTTTAAGCCACAGCACATTTAATTTTAAGCCACAAACAGCATTTTTAAGCCACAACAGAAGAGATTTTGATCAGCAGCCAGTAGCTCAGTGATCAGAATATCTAACATATTATCAGGAGGTCATGGGTTTGGATCCCACCTGGCTAATGACAATTTTTCCTCTATACTCATTTAACAATGCTCCATTTAACTGAGGAGGGGTGGGGGTGGGGGGGGTGGAGATAGATCTCAATGCTGGCAGAGTTGGAGCTTGAACCTAGGAACTGCAAATTGCAAGTTTGGTGTGTTGACTGAGCCAACCCATGTCCCTTGAAAACTGGCCTTAATATTAAAATATATCCATTAGCATGGGAATGGAAAAATATACAACAGGTATTTTTGACCCACCCTTTCTGAAAATATAATATGGAGTCTTCATTCTGCACCCTGAAAATCAGTAAGGCTGAAACAATTAAATCTTGATATATCTGAGACTTTGTTTTCTTTATTTTAATATCAAACATTTATTCATTGTATTAACTATATATACACGGGTTTATCAAAATAATGGAAACATGTACTGTTTGTGGAGAACATTTTATTAATAAGCTGTAGGCCCACCTTGGGCATTCAGAACAGATGCAATTTGATGTGGAATAGACTTATACCAGTCCTGCACATATGGTAATGGTATGTGGGAGCATTCTTCCTGTAAAATATGGTCCAATTGTATAAGTGATGCTGGAGGTGAAAAGTGTGATCTGTAAATAATTAATGAAATAGGCTCGACGTATTTCAAATCAACTCATAATAAATAGGCACTTTAACGTCGATTTAAATTTTAGAGGAAAAACTGTCTTGAGCCGGGTGGGATATGAACCCATGACCTCCTGATAACATGTCAGGTGCTCTGAACCACTGAGCTACTGGCCGCCAATCAAGATCTCCTCTAACAAGAGCTATGAACATTCCTTTATGTTTCATATAGGTGCTATTCTGGCAATTTTTTAGCCACAAGCAGCATTTATATTAGCTAATAGATGGAAACATGTACGACAAGTATGCAGACAATAAATAATTAATGAAATAGGCTCGACATATTTAAAATCAACTCATAATAAATAGGCACTTTAGCGTCTATTTAAATTTTAGGGGAAAAACTGTCTTGAGCCAGGTGGGATATGAACCCACGACCTCCTGATAACATGTCAGGTGCTCTGGACCACTGAGCTACCGGCCGCCAATCAAGATCTCCTCTAACATGTTATCAGGAGATCGTGGGTTCATATCCCACCCAGCTCAAGACAATTTTTCCTCTAAAATTTAAATCGACACTAAAGTGCCTATTTATTATGAGTTGAAGTGTGATCTGACCTTGTGCTCTAGATATTCCCACAAATGTTCAATAATATTGAGGTCTGGACATTGAGGTGGCCAGAGTAGCTTCTGCACCTCATCCTCATGCTCTGCAAATCATAACTTGATGCATTTCGCACAATGCACAGGTGTATTATCCACTTGAAACCAGGGACATTCATTAGGGAACAATGCCCACATTATTGGATGCAGGTGGTCCCTGAGAATGGATTCGTACATTGCAGAGTGACGTGACCATGCAGAATAACTAATGGCCCTAATGAATGCCATGATATGGCACTCCATAGCATCAAGGATCCACCTCCATGCTTGACAGTTGGAACCAAACAGTCAGGGTGGTATGCTTCTGCAGGTTTTCACCAGATGTACACTCTACCAGTGGTGGGAAACAATGTGTAGCACGATTCATCAGACCAGATGATGTGTTGCCAGTCTTTAGCAACCCAGTTTTTATGCGCTTTGCACCACCTTGCACATTTTGTTGCATTGATGTTGGTAATCAGAGGTTTGTGGATTGCAGCACAGCCATAAATACCGGCACAATGAAGTTCCCGACGAACTGTTATGATGGAAACGGAAATTTTCCAAATGGTGTTCAACTCTACTGCTATTTGCGGTGTTGTGGTCTTGAGCTTCCATTGTATAATCCATGCCAACATTCACCTCTTTCTATCTGACAACCTTGTATGGCATACACAATTGGCACGTTTGGAAGCAATGCCCTGTCCTTTTTGATTGGTAGTCATAATCTTCGATACAGTTCCTTGTGTTACACCTACTAATTCCATCATTCTGGTTACTGAAGCACCTACAAGATGTGCACCAATGATCATGCCTTTTTGGAGGTCACTGAGATCTGACATTGTCGACAATTACACCACAATAGCTGTTTCACCTGCACCTGTGGCATTCCTATGCGACAGCCAACATCGTACTTCTCCCCTTTATATACCTCATATCGCAGGTGATGTCATCTCTGTGATATGCACATTGTGTGTACTCCAGTCGCTGTAGGTGTTTATTTTATTTTGATAAACTCCTGTATGATGCTCAGTAGGAAATAGCATGCTCAGCAGCAAACCACAGTTTTATGAATGTAGGAAGCAATTCACTGCAAGAGAAAGATTTTGGGCTTAAATGGTCTAGAGATCTGAAAATTTCTGATTTAGATCATGCTGATGATTTAGCACTTTTGGCAAATGATGCTGATGAGACAAACTCTTTCATTAGAGCTATTTATTAGACTGGTAGTAGAGTAGGTTTGGTGATAAACAGAGAAAAAAACCAAAGTTATGAAAATTGGTCAGGCAAGCTGTGGTTTAGTTATTCTGAATGGTTGCATTCTTGAGCAGGTATCTCAGTTTAATTATCTTGGGAACTATGTAACAGATACTGGTTATGTGTGGCATTAACAGATGAATAGGGATTGCTGCTGGAACTTTTAAGAATTTATGGAGAGTGTGGAGAAATAGGCATATACAGCTAAATAAAGACTAAAATTAGACTATATAATAGTTTGGTTCTCTCTAGAGTCAGTTATGGTAGTGAAACTTGGATTTTTTGTAAGCAAGACAACAAGAAACTTGATGCTTTGATTTTAGATGCTTATACATAGTATCTTGGGCATTAGGTGGTTCAACTTTGTAAGTAATGATGAGGTTAGGCAAAGGCAACAACAACCTCCTTTGAGCAGCATATTATGTAGAGAAACTATTTGTTGGTTCGACTATGTTGCCCATATGCATAACTATAGAATAGCAAATAGGATTATGAACAGTGTGCCTGAAGGCTGCAGAAAGAGGGGGAGACCTAGGATATGGTGGGCAGACAATGTCAAACAGGACCTTGTTAGAATGTGCTACAGTGGCCAGGTAGGTTGGTTGGTTGGTTGTTTGGGGTTTAATGGTGCAAGAGCAGCAAGGCTATATTGTGCCAAACAAAAATACATAAACAGATAAAAGATCTTCAACCCACAACCAAAGTTAAAATAAACACAAAAACGGGAAAGAACGGCACAGAAACAAAACAGTACAACCAAGTATATAATCAACAACAACAATGGGTGTATAGGATCCATTTAAAATCAGAAACAACAAGAATGAAATCTAGAATGCAATGCATAAATATCATAAACGAGTAAAAAACCAGAAAAATGTAAAAAATCAAAGATAGGAGTTAAAAGAGAGGCAACAGATAAAAGATGTCCGAGTGTAAGAGGCTTGGACACAAAATCATGAAAGTTAAATTAAAAGTGCCATTCAAGGTTAAAAATTAGACATGAGATTAAAATATGCTTAATGGTTAAAATGGTGTCACCAAACTTGCACTTAGGTTCGTCATCCACCTGAAGAAGAATATATAATATACGAATGACCTAAGCAGAGCCAAGCAAGTACAACTTCCTCCTTGCGATTCCTGTGAAAACATGACTGCCAAGGTTTGATAATGGGCTTGATCTTGAATAGCTTGTTACCAACCTGTTCAGACCAAGATCTCTGCCACTGTGCCTGGAGCTCAATGAAAAAATGCTGCCAAAAGTTCATGTATGGAACTGGCAGTGGAGAGTCGAATAGGGACATGGCTGACTTGGCAGTAGCATCTGCCAAGTTATTGCCCCTGATTCTGACATGACCGGGCACCCAACAGAAGAGAATGATGGTAGGCTGCCAGATGATGGAGCTGCTGGCGGATCTTGAAGAGAACAGGGGGAGGTCAACGCCTCACCAAGATCAAAGCCTGTAGCGAACTAAGCAAGTCAGTGTAGAGGACACACTGTGGGATCTAGTCTGCAATGATTACATCACAGCAGACCATGGCTGATCCCACTGATGTGCCGGACTTCGAGCCATCTGTGAAGACAAACAAGAAGTCTGGGTGCTCAGCACGATGGCTGGCAAAGAGTTGCTACAGTGACCAGATGCAGCAGATTAAGCTCAAGATAGAAGTGTTTGGAGAAATAAATTGCCCAATGTGGTTGGACCTCTGTAGCCCATGGCTGCTTGAAGATGATGATGATTGTTTAAAAGAAAATTTGGATTTCCTTAACCCTTCCAGGGTCCCTGACGAATATAGACATTGACAGAATTTGAAATGAAAGGCCTAAGATGTCTATGTTCATTTTTAGTATAACAAAAAAATTCTATTAAAAAAAAATATATGTAAATTGCCATTTGAAAAATTTCTTAGATATATCTTACAAAAATATATAATTCAAGCTTTAAAAATAATATTTTCGATTTTCATTTGATGCATATTTCATTAAACTACAATACAAATAATTTGTTAAAGCCATCTGATCACCATTTGATAGACCTGATATACACCATTGGCACTTTATTTGTTAGCATTACTCTAAGCTGAAGTAATCATGATTTCAGCTCACAAGTGGAATAATAGCCTTGAGGACGGACTATAAAGATTCCCTACTGAAAAATTTCAGATATTTAAATTTTACCAGCTATACTATTTTTTCTAAAATTTTTTCACAATTTCACCTTAATACTTATTTAACAGTCCTTTGTTTTCTTTTAAACATATTCATATTTTACAAAAATAATAAAAATCAAACTCAGTTAGCAAACTGAACCACTGAGGAGAGAATTTTTGTTTAAACAGCAAAAACTGTGAATAAGCACTTTTTTCCTTCCTGGGAGACAATTTATTTTTATATTTGCATTAATCACAATATTTATTTCTTAAGTTATTTTAATATACCATTTATTAAATTTAAATATTTATAAATATATTATATTTTTAAATTTATATATTATTAATATTTATTAATATCATTAAACATATAATTTGATACTAAATATATTATTTAGAAACAAAAATATTTATATACATTATATCAAAGTTGCCATCAAAATTAGCTTCAAAATTCTGCTACTGACATTAAAAAAATCCTGTGAAATACTGCAACATGTAAAATTGGAGTTTGCAATAATATTCTGATGTTAACTTTAAACACAAAGTTAAAATAATTAACTGAGAAAAGAATCTTACCAAAATAATGCTACTACCTTACAAATATTGGGAGGATATCACTATTTCCACATCCAATAATAAAATTTACTCTAATATACAAGCTATTGAAAGTATCACTTCAATTTTTTTGCTTTATAAAAATAGAGTACATAAGCTAGTAAACAATGAAATTTTACAAACTTTCTTATTTAAAACAAGGCATTTTAGCTATTAGCAATATCACTTCTTTAAGTACACAATTAAAAAGACCTTCTTGCTCAGAAATTAATTAAAAATAACTTAAAATTCTCTATTGTTGAACAATAAAATTTTAAAGTTTATCCTTCAAACTATTTGCATGTTGAAAGTTTTTAGGAGAAAAACTTTTCTTTCATTCCATAGTGCCATTTAGTAAATGTTTCTTCTTTCTACTTTGTGGAATTTTCTGGAAGTGGAGTATTTGTCATTTCATGTAAATGCAGTTTTTATTGCCTGTTTTTTATAGTTTAAGGGTTAGCTTGAGTTATATGAGATAAGGATAGTTGGTGCTAATGGTTTATGATGTACTTTGATGTCCAATTTGTGGTTTTTTCAATGTATCATCATATTAAGGAATGGTATTTTTTTTTTTGCTTTTTGTTTCCAATGGTGAATTTTATGGTGGGAAGGATTTGTTTAGTTCTTGTTGCAGCTATTCCAGGTTTGTGGTTGTATATGACCAAGATGTCATCAACAAATTTGACCCTAATACTGAAATTGATATGCTGGATGCTTGAGCATTATGTCTTCAATGTGCCTAAGGGCAATATTTACTATAAAGGCTGATAGAAGGGAATCCATTGGTACACCCTTCTGTGGGTAAATTTGGTTGATTTTAAAGTAATTGTGCTCTACAATGAATTTTAGTGCTTTTATGATACCACATGTCATTGGGATAGGGCCTCCATTGCAGGTTTCCATTCTTGTCTGTATGATTTTTTATGACTTTGCATACAAGTGTTTGTGGGAAAAGTGAAACAATGTTGAATGATGCTATTTGGTGTTGGAGCTGGATATTTAGCTTTTTCAGTTTTTGTAAAGATCTATTGTAGCAGCAACTGAAAATTCTGTTGGTTCAAAATTATACCTTGATCTATACCTATGTCTGCAAAAATTATATTTTTGAAAAAATATAATTAATTTTGAATATGGTATACTGTATATCTGGCTTTTTCTTTTTGTAGCTCTGGAATTGGTTTTATAGACTCCTCAACTCAATGTTTGGTGGGATTTTGATTAATGGAGGGAAAGATTGCAGGAAGGTAAACTTAGGTCCTTTGTAAAGCTCCAAAGTATGCTATTTTAAACTGCCAGATAGCTTGCAATTTGAGCACCAGCACTATCTTGCCAAAAAAAAAAAAAAAATTAAGGTTCTTTATTAGAATGAGCATAAGATAAGAAAAAAAAAATAATGATTGTCCAAAGATAATGATTATCCAATAACATTAAACTTATCTCTGCTCAAGAGGAAAAAGAGTCAAAAGCAATTTCTTAAAATATAAAAGTTTTACTTGAGCATAAACTCACCAAATAATTCCTTCTACAAAACACTTCATATAATGACTCTTCAACAAACTAAACCATCAATTACTCCTTCACCACCAACTCTCGACTACACTCCAATAACTCAATACTCACAATTCTCTACTACTTATCTGCCCACTGGCTTAAGTCAAATGTGGCATGTGTCTAACATCACACCTGTGGACCATATTTGCATACGAGATCGTGTGTCGATGATGATGCAAGCAGTTGTGATCTTGATGTTAGTAGTTAGTGGCTGTCAATCAAAAGAGTTGTGCAATTGGAACTTACTAATGGACAGAGAGAAGTGATGGTTCAAAGAAAATGAAAGGCCTCAAAATAATTATTAAAACATAAATAACCTGGTTAGGGAATGTAAAAGCAAATGGTAAATCATCACATCTTGACACAAGATATTAAGTTCAATATTATTCAGATGCACTTTTGAACAAAATCATAATCATGGACAAAGAAGAAGTCAACCAAAAAATCGAAGAACTTCTGAAAGTACAAAATTGTGAAGTAATACAAAAAGACCCAACACCGAAAATGATTAAGCAGCTGGCCTTTTTCTGAAATCACGAAATGCTACCTAAAGATATACAGCTAGAATGTCAACCACCCATTACTGTTTGTAAAAGCCAAAATACATAAATAGGGAATACCACTTCAATCCCTAGTAACAAAACACCCTCACCAGCAATCAACCTCGAGAAAGCTCTATACTAATATCTGCAAAAATATTTTGAACCAACAGAATTTTCAATCACCACTACAATAGATCTTTACCAAAAACTAAAAAACATGAATATCCAGCCCATGGCATCATTTAACATTGTTTCACTTTTCCCACGAACACCTGTATGCAAAGTTATAAAAATCATACACACAAGAAAGAAGCCTGCAACAAAGGCCAAAAAATTTTAACTGGATATTTCTGAGCAAATGATTATATATCAAAATAGAGAGCACTGTTGCAACAATGAAATATATCTCCCAATAACATGGGAAATATTACTAGACCAGCAAAGAGAAAAAATTATGAAGCATAGAATTAATAGCATTATAATGGCACAAATCCCAAACTTCTCCCACTCCGAAACATCAACAAACCCGTAACATGATCGCAAACCCACCCTCCTGCCAACCACTCCCACCCTCTGCAGTGACACTAACATGGAGCAGAGTGAGGGAAAACTAATATATGCACAGCTACAAGCACATGAATATAAACTATGCAAAACTCAAAGCAACTAGTACTCCTGAAGAAGGCTGCCCAGCAGCCAAAACATGTCGAGTAACAACTTTATTTTGCATTTTTTTATTTGGATATACACACATTCCAAGACTGCAAAAGACCTACAATGTCCTCTTAATTAGTGCAGTGTTATTTCAACTGAAGACAGCACTGCAAACTGAAACCACAGGAAAGACAAAACCCAAACTGCGGACACCAGTGCAAAATTATAAGGACATCCGTCAAGGGATCAAGATACTGTTCCTTTTAAAATTGAACAAAAGTGTGGTAAAAGATGTATTGGTAACCATATCTTTATGATCTTTTATCTACATACAGCACAATAGTGATATGTACTGAATATATAAACATTTGTGCCTTACTTGGGGCTCGAACCCAGATCCCTTTAATCAATAGCTAAGCATGCTAACCACTGGGCCACAGGACAGCCTATTAAGTTCTATAAAAGCAGTAAAAGCATGGTGGAAAGCAAAGTGTAACATAGGTACACTTTTATATTTAGGCAAGTTTTGTGCAAATGCTCTATGAAAACTGTACGACAGTTTAAAAGCATATCCCTGCATTGGTTAGATTTTAATTAAATTAAATACCCCCTCAAGCAGCTGCTTGCCACAGAGGTCCCTTTAGACATTGTTTTGGGATATTGCCAAAATCCAGTTCTTCATAGAGTTGCTTCCAAATGTGAAGTTGGGGGTTGTTTGTTTTTTGGTTTCTTTTCCAGGTTTATCACAGCACTTTTTAGTTCTTTGATTCATGTGTATTATACATTCACTTTTTTCATAGATAGTCTGGTTGTGTGATTGGCGCTTATGTTTTTTATTATTTGCTAATAAATGTCCAAGGAATGTGATGTTTTATTATGCACCATGCAGTTTTTGAAGTATTGGCAATTTTTTTTTTATTTACTATTGTTTTAAGTTTTTAAATTAACATTTACTGTTGGAGTACACAGTAGCCCTTTTTAACTGGTTTTTTTACAATATTCATAAAGCTTTATCTTCTTATTTTTTTTTCATATTTTTTTATTTAAAAGCTAACAGATAATTAATAAATGGACTGTATAACAAACCTTTTGTATTCCTTCAATTTTTATATTTGATGATAGCAATGCCTCTAGTGTAATATTTGAGAGTTTTACATCTTGTAAAAGCAGAGTTTCTCTTAGCAACACTTTGTCTTTTATAAGGCTGGTAACATTAAATGCACCTAAAAGATAAATTAGTATTTTATATGAGCACATGATACTGGTTTGATAGATAAATTAAGAAAGACTTCAAGGAAACTTTCATTAGTGGTTTTAACATTTTAACTCAGGTCTTCTCAAAAATCACATGTCAAATACATTTATTTATAAATTGTTTTAAACATCATAAACAAAATAATAAAATTATTTTTATTTGTGAAACATTTTATTTATCAACCATTGGCTTGTGCATTGCAACTAAAGTCTTAACACAAAAGAGAGTAAACCACATTTTTATCAAATAATGCAATACCTCGTACTGGGTAGGTCAGGTTTGGAAGCATTTAAAGAAAGATTATTTGCAAAAAAGAGCACATTTGTTAAAATAATGAATGCAAAGAATGATTGTGTCAGATGTTGAAATAAGAGTATTGTTGAATTGTTTTGCTCCCAAATAGCCCTACTTTGCCCCATAGGCTAAATGACTAGATTACTGTATTCCAAAACTCTTGGGGCATATTGGAGTAAGCTAGAAAAATGATGCAAACTACTTAGGTGTTAAAAACACATGTAAATATCTTGTCAAAAGCTATCTAATATGTTCTTTAATGCACCTGCACATAAGGTATGGTAAATGCACTATTACATTTGTATAAGTTAAATGTTCTTTTAGCTTGTTTAAAAACAAATGAGTTTTTTTAATTTATGATTTAACTGCAAGTTGTAATGGCTGACAGTAGTTAGGCAGTTATTAACTAGTCATGATAATACCACCATTTCATAAAGACATTTGCTAGAAAGTTTTGTACCATCAAGCATTTGATAACACTTAATTAGTGCAATGGCATATTTCAATGGTACATAAGAGTAGCCCATGGCACTGTCTCTCAGATTTTCATGTGTATTCACTAGTCATGCTTCTGCAAATGCCATGAAATTGTAGTTATTAAAAATTTATAAATACTTAGTCCCCTTAAATTGCAATCTCTCAACCTCAATCTATATTTCACAATAACATGAAAAAAGTTTTAAATAAAACATTTATTTTACAGAATAAGCTCCATTCAAACATAAATTTGTATATAAATGCCAAAATAATGAAACATTTTGCTATATAATTTTGAATTTAATGAATGTCCATAGGGGAAAAAATAAAAATGGCATATTATTCTATATAAAATGCTTATTAAAATAAAGGATACCAGATTTTTTTCTCTATTCATTATATTTTGGGGCATGAGATTCTTTTTCCTTGCATTGAGAAAATAAAACTTAAAAGTACACGAAAAATGAAAAAAAGGGACAACTGTTTTATCACTGTAGGTTTTAATAATAAATGGCATGTCCCTAGTCCCAAGTTATTGTAAATTGAGATATAATATAGTTCTCTCGATAATTTCTGCTACAGCAACCACTGTGTATCAGCTCATTCTTCATTAGGAAATAAATCAGAATAGTAGTAACCATGCATAATTCTCTTCCTGTAACTCAAAAATGTGAGAGAGGTGGGGTCTCAATAGAAAGGCAACAAAAGCAAACCTGAGCCTTGCTGAGAACTTGAAACAAATTCCTGAGCACAGTAATCAAGTGTGTTAACCACTCAGCCATTATTTTTATTTATTTATTTATTAACACATAATACATCTGATTACATTGGTCTAGCCCAATGGGCACAAATATTTCAATTGAAACTTACAGAAATCCACAAGAGTATATAACTCGCCTGTGGAATTTATTAAAACTCAATATCATTTTTGGCACCAGTCTAAACGTTTTAAGCATTTATAAAGTAATTGAAGAACAAAATAATTTGAACAAATGAAAAGAAAAAAGTTTAATGAGTGATTAAAAAATGTGAAATTTATTACAACCCCCCCTCAATATTATCAATATGTAGTAGCCATTTACGAAGACTTGAAGTAAAGCTACGTAAATTTTTTTCCATTTTTATGTTGTTTGGCAAAAAATTAAATAATTTTGGTGCAAGGTAAACATATTAGACACAGTTTTCTTAGGTAAGAATTCAACGAGATTAACAGAACTACTGTATATTGTGTTATAATTTGCAAATTTTATATTTTGGTCTGACCAATTTTTAAACAAATGTCTTAAAATTGAATGAATATATAATTTTCTAAGTGTTAAAATATCAACATCTTTATAAAAGCTTTTAATGCTTTCATATTTTCTTTGTTTCAATGTGCATTTTATAATTCCATTTTGAGCTACAATTAATCTGTTAATACCGTATTTCTTCGATTCTAAGACATACTTTTCCCCCCCAAATAAACATCTCTAAAAATGGGGTGTGTCTTAGAATTAGTTTTTTTTTTCTTTTTTTCAAAATTTCCCATGCTTTGCACATGGCACCACACATTTTGTTTTTATGCGGAAACCCCGCCTCCAAGTTTGACTGTTATTTCATTATAGTGGAGCTCTGTGAGTGAATTATAGTGAGCTTTGGAACCTGGCTGTTGAGTGACAACCTTTTGCTGACACCTTCCCGAAAAATTAAGAAAGTGCCGGCATCAAAATTGGTGGAATGGGTATCAACAGCTTGGAAGCTAATCCCAGAAAGAATAGTGAAATACTCATTTAAAAAATTTTACATCACCAATGCTCTCGATGGCTCAGAAGACGATATATTATGCGATAATGGAAATAAAGATGGCTCAGAAGAATCAGACTCTGAATGTGAAGTAGACTCCGATATTGATTCAGATACGACGGCTCGGAAGAATCAGACTCAGATATTGATTCAGAAGGAAGTGATGAATAACATATCTACTGATAAATAGGTACTATTGTTGTTAGTAAATTGAATTGTATTACAATAAAAATATTTGTTACATATATTTTAGCGTTTTATTTTTTTCTTAGAATCAAAGCTTTTTTTTTCTGTTGGTGGTACTGAAATTAAGGTGTGTCTTACAATCGATGGCATCTTAGAATCGAAGAAATACGGTATTAGTATAATATGTGTCACCCCAAGAAGTAATTCCATATTGCAAATACGATTTAACCCAACAATTATATATCACCTTTAAAGTTGAAATATCTTCAAATTGTCTAATATAATATAACCGTGGTATTACAATATTTATCTTTTTAATAACATTTGCTATACGTATATATTTTTAACAATATTTGCTAATATAATGCCTATTAAGGCAAACAGGAACAATTTTTACCAATACATTCCAAAGCATGATAAAATATTTTATTATGTAAGAAATCACATTGTCCTTTTAATCTGAAATGGATATATCTTGTTTTATTTACATTTAAAAGTAATTTATTTTTTAAAAACCAATTTCTAATTTTAATCATATTTAAATTTATATTAATTATTAAATATTATGTTATGTGGTTCCATAACTCAAACTGAATGAATGAAAAGTCAAATATCAAATTTCCCTTTGTAGTGCACTTGGTAAAAAAAATTACTTTTTTGTTCAAAATACAGAAAAGGCAATCACAGCTACACTAGTTTATTAGATGCTTTTGAATAATTAAAATTCATATAATATATAAATTGAAGGATTATTTAATTACATTCAATAAACATTTATTTTATCACAGTTATTTAAATTTGGTTTTCTTCAGAAACAATTAAATTCATTATATATATATATAAAAAAGCATTTATATGATGTTTCTCAGGCCACTTGGAAAGTTTGCAACACAAGAACCAACAGTACATTTACAAAAACAGCTCGTAATTGCAGTGGCAAATCATGCAAGGAAGCAATTGAGATGATGACTCTCAAGAGCAAACCAGAAGTCTGGTCCGATTTTTGGGGCATCCTTAGAAAAATATGTCATTCAAAGCCCTCAAGCTCGTAATTGCAGTGGCAAATCATGCAAGGAAGCAATTGAGATGATGACTCTCAAGAGCAAACCAGAAGTCTGGTCTGATTTTTGGGGCATCCTTAGAAAAATATGTCATTCAAAGCCCTCAAGATTATAGTAAATAAATAAATCTGAATCTGAAAGGGGAGAGGGCTAGTGGCAAGTGGGGGGCAAGTGGGGGAGATGATCTCCCCCTTACAGGTTCTTCAATGATAATCTACAAAGGTGGCATAGCAATAGTTCTCAGTGATTAATTGAATTATCAATAAACTAGTCTTCTTTCTCACAGACCTTTGGTTGAGTGATAAATGGTTGATAGCTACCACAACTTTTACAGTAGTCAACTGGAAAGAACTGAAATGGAAATAAAACAAAGATAAATGCATTATGGGTGGTCTGTGTGACCACACCACAAAATAATCTTTAATCAAGTTATTTGTACACCATTTGTTTTAGTCTCTTATTGCAAAGCTTGTTCAAGACCTTTATCTTAAAACCAGATTACTGTTTGAAAATATTAAGAACTTTTCAATTGATATTAGGATTAAACCTTCCTACTCTCTTCTGTCCTTGGTTCACAATTTTCAGTTTAATGTTCATTTAGAGTCTAGGAAAGCTTTTTTACATAAGATATTGAACTATTCATACCTTTAACTCACCACACAGGATACTTTCTATAATTTCTTGTTGTGGCACTTTCTTTTCCTTTCAAAAATGCAGGTAGTAATAAGCCATTTCAACTTTCCATTTCAGATCACTGAAATTTTCTTTAATATATATGGAACTATATGGGAAAAGATGAATGCACAGATGAATACATAAATCTGAATTTCATCCCACAGACCATATTTTGGTAATTTTAGTTGAACCTCTGTAGTCCATTCGGCCTGCCTTTCTTTCTCACTGAGGGCAGCATGGAGGGTCAGCAGAGAAAAACATTACTGCAAGCACAGTTGGAATTCAAACTGGGTACATTGAATTATGAGCCTAAAGCATTATCCTAGTCATTGGATACTCAATTTACCATGGTATGAAGAACTGAAAAAATATCTTTATTTGTGTTTCCTTGCTTACTTTTATTTATTTTTAACTGCAAGGGTAATTAGGACCATTTCAATATACTTTATTTTTGAAGTTACTATATGCATTTGTAACTTACCAACCATAGGAACAGCTGGATCAGTTAATCTTTTGACAAAAAGACTTAAACTTTCCCAATCTAGTGAAATCTTTTCTAGATTTTCTATTGTTTCTGATGTTATGTGATTATTTGTTATTTCTTCCACATCTTCAACAAAATCTAAAAAACTACAAAAGTAAAAAAAAAAGTTGTGAAATGGCAAAATTATGAAGCATTTTATAATCATTACATAATGCAAAATAAGCAGTAAATAACAACAGTCATTAGTTTTACAGCAATAGTGTGAGGATTTCAATAGTAGCCATTAACAATTTAAGTATAAATTATCCCAAAGTTCAATATCTCCATTAACAATTTAAGTATAAATTATCCCAAAGTAACAATAACATGTTATGTGGTTAGCCCATGACCACTTCTTCCAGTCCCTACATGGCTGTTAATTTGTTTTATTACTGTAGCAGAGAAGTATAATTTTTTAAATCTAACATCTGAACGATAAAAGAAAAAATACATATATTTTGGAGATCTTTTTTGCTTTTGGTTGTACACATCCTACTTAGGAAAGCTTGGATGTCCTTTTTTTAATTTTGTTTTCAAAAACAAACAACAAAATAATGTTTTAACTTCATTGTCTGTCTGTCCATCTGTAGACATCTAACTTTTTTTGCTTTTTAGAGATAACTTTAAAATTCTTTTTGAGTTGGATAGGTAATGATGAAATATTAAGATTCACACTTTCTGAATCTATAATTGTGCCCTCTAATGGTGGAAAAAGTTGAAACTTGCAAAATTTTAAACAAATAGTGTAAGCAATGTATTTATGCTAGAAAATTGAAATTTTGGTAGTGGAATGTGAAAGTTATGAAGTTTCAATTAGTAACAATGACCCTTTACCACCAGGGTGGGTGGGAAAACATAGCTTCTTTTGTTTTAAAAGAATTTTTCTTTAAAGATAAATTCCTTTGGATTGGATAGATATCTATGAATTTTAAAATTTGCACTTTCCAAATCTCCCAAAAGCTATAATTGCACCCTCTAATGGTGGTAAAATTGAAAATTGTGCTCTCTAATGGTGGGAAAATTTGGAAATTATGTACTCTAAATGGTGGGAAAGGTTGAACATTGTGCACTCTAATTGTGGGAAAAGTTGAAAATTGCAAAATTTTTAACGAATATTTCAAGTGATGAATTTATGCTAGAAATTAAAATTTTGATGGTAGAATGTGATGGTCATGAGGTTTGCATATGCAACAATAAGTTGTCCTCCTTATGTTAATTAGAAGAGTTGCCTCCCTTCAAAGAAAGTCTGCAATAATTTCTATCACGCTTCAATCTACTTTAATTTTATTAGAGTCAGCAGTTGCTTTCATTCAAGATTTCGTATTTGCCATTCTATCTCTTCTACATAGAACTGAATAATGCTAAATCATGCACATCCATTCCATATAGTAAACCAAAGTCCCTGACCACTTACAAGGGCTATTAGAGCTCTTCTCCTTACTAGTGGTCTAGTAAAATGGTTTCATTTAATCCCATTGTAGGATTCACTTTAATAATAATTACTATAATATTATGATGATGAGATGTAGTTAATTAGAATTTTTTGCCAAGGGGGTGGTAAACACAATTGTTTTATTTTAAGAGATAAGTGAAAAATTCCTCTTTAGTTGGATTTGTACAAATTAAATATTATAATTCACATTTTTCAAATCTTCAGGAGGTTTTAATTTACATTATTAGAAAGCACTAATTCATCTGTTCTTGTCTACCATCATGCTGACCAAGTTGATGATTCGTTACAGTTTCTACAGGAAATAAAAAATGCAGCACTTGCAAGAAGTTAAGCAAATGTGACGAAATTTAGAGAGGTGGTAGTTATGTAAATGCATGGAAATGATTAGGTTTGCAGGATGATCAAAATGAATGGCGTGAGCTGATGTCACAGATGCGGAGCAGTCAAACACGATAAAGGCAACCAAAGCTCCCTGGTTGATAAAACATTGTGGAAATTGTTCTAAACCACTAAAGATGCACTTATGAAGACATTGACAGACGTTCCAACAGTTAACAGACTTTGAGCTGGAAGAATCATCAGCCTTAGAAAAATTGGTTTATCATACAGAGATGTGGTCAAGTGTTGGCCACAATCTCAGCACCATCGTACACATATGGTGCCAGTGGGTTCAACAAGGATCCAGCACACACTGACAAGGATCAGGAAGATGACATATGACTACAGAGCAACAGGACCATCATTTGCAATGCATGGCATTATGTGACAGATTCGCGACTACAACACAACTGCAAAGGGACTGGCAACAGGTAACACATCGAATACCTACCAGGCGGACAGTAAACAACAGGCTTTTACAGTTTTATCCACATGTCCTATTACATCTGGCACTGCATTTGCCGCTCACATATGCCCACATGCAAGAACATCTTCAGTGGTGTTGCCTCAAACAGAACTGGAATGAATAAGAGTGGAGTACTGTGGTGTTTAGTAACGAATCTCATTTTTGTCTTGGTCAGCAAGTTGGTAGACAACATGTTCGCTGTCATACAGTGGAAAGGAACGCCACCCAGTGTATGCAACATCATTGCACAGCTCCAGCACCTGGTGTCTTGATGTGGGTGCCATTAGTCAGACATCTTGGTCAGAACTGGTCATCATAAGAGGATCTCTAACTGCCCAATGATATGTTACCAACATTTTGCAGCCAGTGGCTGTCCCATTTGTTCAGCAGCATGGAACCTTTTACCAGCAAGATAAAACCTGTCCCCATACAGCCCACATTAGTTTGTAGTATCTACATGAGCAAAATATTAAGTACTACCATGGCCAGCATGCTCGCCAGACCTTTCACCTATTGATAGCATAGTGATATGTCTCTCAGCTTCTAACATAAAGTTCCACGATCGATCCCCACCATGAGTAAATGATTTTTTTCAGGAAACATTTATTCAAAAGCAAAGGCTTATTATGTTCTCCTTTTTCACTTGTGAACTTGTCTGTGTTTTATGCACCTATATATGTAATTTTGGATAAAATAAACTTATTCAATTCAACATGTTTGGAACATGATGGGCTGACAGCTCCAACAATACCAAAGAGGTGTGCCAACCACTGTTGCTGAAATAGAACAGAGACTTTGCACTATTTGGTGTTCTATCCCTCAGAAGGACATTATAGAGCTGTACGATAGCCTTCCCCACCACATTCAAGAATGCATTGTTGTACAGGGCGGTTTAACATCATACTAATTATACCACTTTACCGGGTAGGTAAAGTGGTAATTTTCCATTTTTTTTAAAATAATGTAATCAATCGTACATCTCGGTGTATGCTAACAGCTGTCTGCATTTCAGTAAAATGGCATTAATCCTTCAAAGTGTTTCAATTTTTTTCTCTGCAGTGTATATTAACTATAGAAAAGAAAAAGCTTTTAACGAATATTGCAAATGATTTATTTATCATAGAAATTTGAAATTTCAGTGGTCGAGTGTCAAGGAGATATTTCACTGACAGCAACAATCTGCTCCCTTTTCTCAGAGGAATGTGAGAATAGCAACTTTTTAAATTTAAGGAC
This sequence comes from Ryuthela nishihirai, assembly GCA_038380435.1. Classification (NCBI taxonomy): domain Eukaryota; kingdom Metazoa; phylum Arthropoda; class Arachnida; order Araneae; family Heptathelidae; genus Ryuthela; species Ryuthela nishihirai. The sequence goes on along the minus strand of JAWZYU010000019.1, from coordinate 61,154,831 downwards.
TAAAAGAGAAATACTTTTTATGTTGATAAACACTAATAAAATATTACCATTTGCATTTTTTACAATCATTCATTAGTTCAAATTAGAACTTTTAAAGGGTCCAAATTAGGTAAACAAAAAACTTCATTCTCTTTGAAAACAAGATTCCCATATTTACCAGAGGCAATATGGGATCTTCAAGTCAACAATTAATTTTTAGCTACATCTGTAATTATGAAAGAAATATAAAAATAGTTATTAATTTTTGAAATTAGTATTCCAAGATGTATTTTTCCTAACAGAAAATGTTCGACTTAGCACTAGTGTAATATGGCGATTATCTATACTCATGTTCAGCTTGAAAATATTTCTTGACCTACAGAAGGAAAAGAATTGGACCATACTATGCTTATGTCATTAAAAGTGTTTATCAAGAACACAGATTAATTAAGGAGGTAAAAAAAGGCATAAAAAGTATGGCCATCCTGGTTAGAGATATTCTCCAAGAAAATATAAATATTTTACAACAATTTTTACAATACATTTACTTTTAATAAGCTAGCACACACTTTTTTTTTAATGAAATATCAAGTAAGCGCTGTGTGAATTATAAATGTTCATAAAAAAAATTTAAAAATCCTCCCCCAAAAATATCACATTTCAGGCATAGTTGTTAAATGGAAACAGTTAGCAGTTTTTTTTTAACTAGATTTATTAATTGAGGTATGGACAATATACAAAATCCTCTAATCACAGGCATGTGGCAAAAGATCTGTTTCCTAACCTGCTAAAAGCCACACCATAGGAACTCAGACAACCAATGGAGTTCATTACTATCATAATTCATCAAGTTCTTTTGAGCACTAGCAAGCTAGTGACTGAGACACATTACTTGAATTCAGGTTCAGGATGTTAAAATTAATTTCAAGAGTTTAGGCATCTGCAATGGCTTCTGATTGTGATCATCTACCATATCAATTAAAATACCTTTTGCATTTATTCAGTTGGGCCTAGAAATTCCCACACTAGCAGAAAACATAGCATTCTACTATAACAGAGGCCCACCAGCATAATAAATCCATAATCCGAACCATAACCAATTGACAGTCCAGTTGATTTAGGCAGTAAGCATTGAGACCTTGTGAAGCTGACCAGTCCTCAGGAGGGGTGGTAAAAAATAGAAAAAGTGGTCGCAAGATGTCCAAATCAGTAGACAACACTGATCAGGCAACCCTTATCTGTTCACATTCAAGAGAGAGAATCTTTCCTGAAATGCATTAACAGCCTGCATCATAATAAGGAACGATGAATTGAAAAAAGAAAACCTTAAATAATTTTCATTATCAGAAGACATAAAAGTTTATATTAGCCTTGCCAAGGCAAAAAAACAAACCACTTATCTACACTTTCAACATGAATACGTACCAAGCACAGCCCACATTTTGCAGCCATTGACTCTAATACATTATTTCAAGAATTACAGGTTGTTTGATTAACCCTTCCCATGCCCAACCTGAAAAACTAAAGGCTTAAGTATTTCTTCACTGTGATCAGTGAAAAAAAAATTTAGAATATTTTAGTCAAGGAACTAATGAAAAGAAAGAGGTTGTGCTATTCAGAAATTAAACATAATTTAATCCAAATTTCAAGAATCCTGCATAAAATCAATTTTTTAACCAAAATGAAAAATACATTTTATTTAAATAATACTTTTCTGAGTGGTACAATGAAAAAAAAAATTACCTGGCAATGTAATTAAAGCTTAAATCTCAAAAATCTGATGAACAAAAATAATTACATCATCATCAACAACATCAAAATAAAATTATTTCTGAATAATAAAAATATACTAAAACAGAAATGTTTAATTTTTTTGTATATATTTTTCTCTATATATATATATTCAGATTAAAATAAGGACCAATAGTGCAAAAGGTTACTTTGCACTTTTCACACTCATTGGTTGGGTTGTTTTACCTCTGAATGGCACTTTTTTTGCACACAATGGGCTAAATGGCCAAGTCATAAGAACCCCAAGGGCTCAGAGAAGGTTGGTGGAAGGGGACCCAATGGGCAGCTGTTAGGAGGCAGATGGTAGCATTATGTCAAGGTCATCCAGTATAATCTTTAACATACACAGGGTATGGCTCTCCAACACATGGGGCCATGGCTTAACGTTTCATCACAGACGGCGGACTTTCCAAGCCCATCAATGTCCCCTGCTGACCAAGGACAGGGCAGGGAGGTTTGCAGAGATAAATCTCAATGCTTCAGTTCCCAGGTTTCAGTCCCCCAGTTAAAACTACAGATTGCGAACCTGGTGGCTACTGACTGAGTCACCCCCACTCCTTCACATTAATGGAAACTTTGTCCTGGTGCTGCAGTGGAACAATACTTTCTTCTTGATTGCTTTTTATTTTGCAATGCACATCACACCTTTTCTATTTGATTATTGAACTTTCGGGACACAATGGCAAATTACCTAAAGTTACATGCAATAAGGCTGAAAAATGTTTAGGATGGTATAACTGACATTTTAAGGGGGGAATATTTCAGGTTAATCTTAAGAAGAATTTCAAAACTTTGCAGAAAAATGTATTGGAGACAGTTCAGATAATACTCATGACTAGAAATTGGAAGCTTCATAAAATGTGGTATAATGCAAACAGTGTGAAGGCTCAACTTTAATTTTATTTTATGCAACCATTCGTTTTTATTTTGTGCAAACATTCATTTTCATTTACTTTACCTTTATTTGGATTTAACCAATACATTACTACCATTATGTTTGGAGCAATTGCAATTCCTTCTTCTTTCTATCTCCAAGTTACAATAGCATAACTCACTGACTAATTATTCCTACCAATACCACTGGCATGCTATTACATGTGCTAATCCCTAGTGATGATACACAGAACCGGCCAGGTCTAGCACCTAATGTCCAACCCTGCCTTCTCATGGTGCAGGCTGTTAGTACCTTTCAAAAGAGATATTCTCTTTTGGAAGGGAACGGAAGGGGAGGGCTGCCAGTTCTGTATGGCCTACTGATCTGGTCATCTATGGCCACTTTTTTCTTTTTTTTTTCAACCCTGCTGAGGAGTGGTCAACTTCACAGGGTCATGGTGCTGACCATTTATACCTACTAGACTGGACTTGTTTATGGATTTGAGTTTGATTATGGATCCTGGACTTGCTGCACTGGTGGGCTTCTGTTGAGGGAGAATCTGCCCCAGCATTTTCTGTTTGCTTCTGGGTTGCCAGCCCTAAGTGAACAGAGGAATGGGATACCTTATATCAGCTGGTGGATAATCCTAATCAGAGGCCATCGCAGGTACCTGAACCTTACTTAGCTAGTTGGGCATCATCAAGCCTAAACTGTAGTAATGTGTCTCAGGCAGGCCATATGGCTCTTGAAAAAGTCCACTTGAAAAGGTGGTGCCTGAAGTTCCTACTAGCATCGGTGACTTCAGCCTTCAGCGGAGGAGGAACAGGTCTTTTCCTCATGCCTGCGATCAGGGGGCTGTTTGATATTGTTGGCCCGACCTATCTCAATAAACCTAGTTTCTTTAAAAATCCTACTAATTATTTTCTCTCTGCAGGAACATGAAACATGAGGACATTATATAGAGATTATTCTCTTGATGTCCTCACACAGGAATTCCAGTGCTATAACCTAGATATTCTAGGCTTGTAAGAGACCAGATGGACAGGTAAAGGTGAAATACTTAAAAATAACTTTAAATTTATCTTTACAGGGAGGGAGGATGGAAAGCATCACCAAGGCATGGGTCTGCTGCTCAGCAGACATGCTAGTTATGCTGTTCTAGGATATGAGTGCATTAATGAAAGGTTTCTTATAGCAAAATTTCACACAAGCATTAAAGACTTGAATGTTATCTGCTCTTATGCCCCCACTGAGGATGCCGATGAGGATGAGAAGGATAAGTTTTACGGACAACTTCTGGATATTTTGAATTCTGTCAAGGAAGGAGATATTACCCTTGTTCTAGGTGACTTCAATGCCAAAGTTGGTACTGACTCTGACCTTTGGGGAGGGGTGATAATCCCTTTTGGTATTGGTAGCTGCAATGGCAATGGGCAACGTCTCCTACAGGTAATAAACTCGATGGTTTCAGAATAACTAACACATATTACAAACACTGTGATATACATAAGTACACATGGGTTTCACTTTGATGGGCTGCATAAGAATATGATTGATTATATATTAATTAACAGCAAATGGGCTAGTTCTGTTAGGAATACCAGGGCATATAGGGGAGCTGAAATTGGATCTGACCATTACCTTGTTAAAAGTGTCTTGCAACTTAAACTTAAAAAGTGTTGTGCTGAAGTTAAAAAATTTACCTTTAATTCTGAAGCTCTGAAAGACCCAGTTATAGCTAAAGCTTACCATGATAGGTTACTTAGTCATTATGACAGTCATGGTTTGCTTACTACTGAAGTTGAGGAAGAATGGGATCATTTTAAACAGGCTTTTTTGGACACTAACAGTACTCTTTTAGGAAAAAAGGAGCAGAAGAGACAAAATTATCTGAGTGATAAGGCACTTCAGCTTATTTCGGAAAGAAAGAACTGCAGGAATGTCTTTAATCAATACCCTACTAGTCCTAATAGAAAGCATTACAGAGAACTTAATAAATGTGTAAAGGATCAGTTAGCTGCTGATAAGAATCTCTGGCTTGATGGCTTGGCTGACAAAACTGAGGAAGCAGTTAGACAGCACAACAGCAGAGAGCTGTACCAGATAGTTAATGTTTTGTGTGGTAGAAAACGGACAGGTATACAGGGATTAAAGGATAAACAAGGTAAGATTATAGAAGGTGAGGTTTCTGTCATGGCTAGGTGGGCTGAGCATTTGAGTGATGTTCTAAACAATGTAGTTAGTTCTACTTCCATTATTTGCAATGATGATAGATGTATTGGTGGTTTAATGTTGGCCCTATAACACAGTCTGAAGTTATTTTGGCTGTTTCTAAACTTAAACTACATAAATCCCCAGGGGTAGATGAAATTACTACAGAAATGCTTAGAGCTGGGAATGTTTCGGTTACCACTTGGATGACTGAAATTCTGAATATCTTTTATGATAAAGGTATGGTTCCTAAGGATTTTACCAGAGCTATTGTTATCCCTCTTTTCAAAAAAGGTGATCGCAGTTCTTGTGATAACTATAGGGGTATCAGCCTACTCTCTGTTCCAGGTAAAGTTCTTTCCATGATTGTGCTTAATAGAATTAAGAATCTGGTTGACAGTCAATTGCGTGATGAGCAATGTGGATTCAGAAGTGGTAGGGGATGTGTGGATCAGATATTTTCACTTAGGCAGATTCTTGAGAAATGTGTAGAGTTTCAGAAATCTTTGGTTGCTAGCTGTGACCAATGTGCCTATTAGCTTTTGGTTGCTAGCTGTGGTAGCTCTGTTGATCATCATAATTTGTGGTTGATTGTGAAATCATATGGTATACCTGACAAGTTAGTTAGCATAATGAAAGCTCTGTAATAACACTGAGTTGTGTGTCAGACAGAGTTGGTAAGTCTTGAGGCAATCGGTTTAGCATTACTTCTGGTGTTTGACAGGGGTGCATTTTGTCTCCTTTTCTCTTTAGTTTGGTTATTGATTATGTTATGCAAAATTCACTTCAAGGTAAAGATTTGGGCCTTAAATGGGCTGGAGATACGAAAATTTCTGATTTAGATTATGCTGATGATTTAGCCCTTTTGGCAAATGATGTTGATCAGATGAACTTTTTCACTCGATCTGTTGATGAGACTGATAGTAGAGTAGGTTTGGTTATAAACAGAGAGAAAACTAAAGTGATGAAAATTGATCAGGCAGGTTGTGATTCAGTTCATCTGAATGGTTGCAGTCTTGAGCAGGTGTCACAGTTTAATTACCTTGGGAGCTATGTAACAGATACTGGTGATGTACGACATGAGATTAACAGACGAATAGGGATTGCTGCCGGGACTTTTAAGAATCTATGGAGATTGTGGAGAAATAGGCACATACACCTAAAGACTAAAATTAGACTGTATAATAGTTTGGTTCTTTCTAGGGTTAGTTATGGTAGTGAAACTTGGATGCTGTATAAACAAGATAACAGGAAACTATATGCTTTTGATTCTAGATGCTTACATAGTATCTTGGGTATTAGGTGGTTTAACTTTGTAACTAATGATGAGGTTAGGCAAAGGAGTTTGCAACCTCCTTTAAGCAGCATATTGTGCAGAGAGAGACTCCGTTGGTTTGGCCATGTTGCCTGTATGGATAATTATAGATTGGCGAATAGGGTTATGAACAGTGTGCCTAAAGGCCTCAGAAAGAAGGGGAGACCTAGAATGCGGTGGGCAGACAATATCAAACAGGACCTTGTTAGAATTGGTGTGCAGTGGCCAGATGCAGTAGATGTAGCTCAGGACAGACTTGCTTGGAGAACTAAATTGCACAGTCTGGTTGGACCTCTGTAGCCCATGGCTGCTACTGCTTGATGATGATGATGATGAAGGTCACACAAATGTTTGCATCATCAAGCATACATAGTGCTATGCTAATGTGCCTCTTCCCAGCAGGCACATTGCATTATCTGTATGCAAAGTGGGTGGCTAAACATCACAGTAAATCAGAATCAATGAACAGTATCACTGAAAATAATTAGATATATTGTACAAGTAAGTATTGTGAAGCTTTTGAGAATGGATTTTAATACGAATGCACATTACCTGGCACCCGCAAATTTAATTTATCCAGGATTTTGATTGGAAACCTTTACAACAGTAATGGACGGTGATGCCAAAAATGGGCGATATAGGAATGGGAATTACAACAGTAGCAAAGAGTTTTCATTCTATAGTGCATCAAGATTTGTATCAAATTAAAATGGTAAGTATATTGTATTAAGTTTAAACTATACAATCTGGTGTGTAATGATTTCTTCTCCAGAGTGATAACTCAAGACTAAGAAATCCAACGAGTGTAGAAGTATGATCGATGCATATAGGAAAGTTGAGGTGCTCTTTGAAATGAACATTGTTCATTGCCCCGGGTGCAAAGTGTGAAACTTAATAATGCTAACTTCAAAAATATTGTAAATAATTGTCAAAATTCTAATGGCCAAAATTGCAATGTTGTAAAACAGCACTGATTAACATACAAATACTTTGTTGCCACCCATGAAATTAAATAAATGGCATCTGAGAACTAAAATGAAAAGGTTACACAGAACTAGCCTTTACTCCATCCCATGGTTTCTAATCTCAAAATGACAATGGGGCAGCCATTGTGACAGTGAGGACAGGATGCTTCAACAACTTGTTGTGAATTTATATCAAGAAAGGCCATTTCATACCTGAATTGTTATTTCCATCAAGAAAGGCCATTTCATACCTGAATAGTATCACATATGTTCCACAGAATGCACCCACACTGAAGTACAAATTCATAGATCATGCAGATACATGCATTGTGCAGTTGACTGCAAAACCCCACCACTGTTTCATCCTAAACATTGGTTGCTGTTCAGTTTATAACACACAGGGGAGTGAGCATCTTGCTTGAGTTCTCACATACTGACTATATCAGCATCAAACATTATCATATGTGTGGGATAATGAGCTTGCAACTATCACACAGCAAATAGTTATGCAGCAGAATGTGCATCCCATGTGAAATCACCATCTTGCAATACTCAGCATGCGGATATGCAGGAATGATGCTCACTCCCAAATGAACAATGAATAATTTTTAGATTGGAATGGTGTCGAGGACAACTCCATGAAATATCAGCTATGTGATCTATGCATTTTCATCACATGAATAACTGGCATGGTAATTTGCATAGTGTTGATTACAGCAAGTGCAGTACCACATAGTTGGAAGGATTCAGAGAAACATGTGTGATATCATTAAGACACAAAATAACCTTCCCTGGTGAACATGCGACTGCTTGCCCCACACAAGGCTGTGAAGGGAATGTCAAAGCATCAGTAATGATTAGATCTGGATGACCTTTTGTTGCAGTTCTCAGCCATCATTTATCGAATTTTGCTGATGGTAATGACAAATTTTTGTGTAATCAGTGTTGCTCTTTCAACATTTTAAAGGGGAAAATGCCATCTCTATCCTCTGTCATTAGCAGTTTCCCACCACATTGGCACAAAGAGCACCCTTATACATTCTTACTTTGTTACCTCCCCAAAAAACAGTCATGAAATCACTTATCAAAACACCTGTCATAACTCAAGCCAAAATCGATCCTGAGGATCCTTACTCTGTTGAGGAGTCATTGAAGAAGAATCAGGAATAAAAAAAATTATAATGTTCATATAGAGTACTTTATAAAAATTTATACTTTAAGATTTATGCATATTTATAATTAACACAAATAAAGTTTATAAACACTCAAACACAGATGCATATTCAGGGGGTGAATAGGCTGCTACAGCACCTACCTAAAATCTTTGAAAGCTCGACATTGAAAAATGATAAAACTATTCACAGGCGTAGTTCAAGAATTTGGAAAAATGGATGTTAACTGAAATTGAGTAAAAAGATACTAGCAACTGAAGTATGTTATTATTAATCTCCAATTACCTGTTATTATTAATCTGCAACCATGAAAGATTAAACACAAAATAAGACAATATCAATAAGTGATGAAATTATCAGTCAATTTGTAAAATTTAAGTTTACTGATCCACTAGAACAAATAGCCTTGTTTTCAACTAGGAAACTACCTTTCATAGTTAAAAAAAGAGAGAACAAGTTTTTTTCTATACAAAATATATCTTGAATATACTAAAAAAATAATAAAACTTAAAACAATAATACTAAAAAACCCCATCTCACCCACCCTTCTACCAACACGAATGCCTTGATGACAGTAGTGTATGTGGTATGCCAAGATTTCTTTCGAAATTGTTTAAAAAAAATCTCAGGTTAAACACCCCCTAAAAAAACTTAGGTACATGCATCCTCTAAAAATCCTATGTATGCACCTGGAAGAACATGGCTGTAAGTCTCATGAGCATCACAAATGGAAGGAGAGCTCACTGAAAGGGAAATTTCTCCATCCCATGGTTTCTAATCTCAAAATGACAATGGGGCAGCCATTGTGACAGTGAGGACAGGTAAAGCATTACTATTTCTTGAGCCATCAATTCTGGGAATCGACAGTCAGCTGAGAGGATGCCAGATATTTGAGAGTCTATGCATGACCCTTGCCCCTGTCATGTGACAAAGTGGAGAAGGAGGGACTCCCTCAGAATCTGTTGCAGAAAAGAGAGCATCGTCTTGGAGATGAGTCAGAGTCAGACTGCCACCTCAGGCTATTTTCTCTAAGTCCTCGTGAGACCTTATGATGTACATATTTCTATGTAAATAAATGTATATATGAATCACATCAGTCTAGTGTGATATTGATGCCACCAGGAGTCTTCCTCATCCCGACAAAAGGTAAACAAAAGTACCAATTTATGTTCCTACCCATGATAGCTCACTTGGTAGCACAGAGAAGGAAGCTTATAATAGTTTATAGATCACACAGTTTTACCTTAGTACAATAATGTAGAATAATTTTCTACAGGGGAATCCCAACTTACATGAATTTGCACTTATGTGGAGGTACCAAGAACCTAACCCTTGCATACTTTACAAACTTACTGTAGAATGTCACATTGACATAACACATTTGACATACCTTGGTAAGTTGATTTAGACCAAGTCTGGTATAATATTTGAAATCAATAGAATGAATCAGTAGATGATTTTTCAGTAATCAGATTAAAATTTAGTAGTGGAAAAAATTATAATAGGCATTATTTTGTGGGCAGTAGTGGCAAAAAAACTATAATAGGTATGATTTTTGTAGGGGTTGAATTAGGTCATTTTACCTTTGAGCAACAATTTTCTTTTGCACTTTGCACACAAAGACCCTGAAGGCTCAGAGAAAGTTCAGGGGAGGGCATACTAGACAGCTGTTTGGAGATAGATGGTATTCTACAGATTGTGACAGTGCAATTTGTTCCAACCAAGACCTCTGCTACTGCACCCATCAAGCCCATCCAGATTGTTCTTTAATGTGCACAGGATATTTCTCTCCCACACACAAAGGTACAGCTTTACATCCCATCCAATGGATGGTGGCCTTTTAAAGACCATCAGTGAGGAGGGGGGGGGGGGTTACTTTATACTTAGTATTTGCATTTCTCATTCTATACCAGTCATATACACAATTCCTTTATATTATGCATTTCTAAAAATTAATACATAGGTAATATATGCTAAAGGCTATTTATGTCAGAGTCTAGTTTGGACAAATGTTTAAAAAAATATTAAAATATAGCCATTAGTAAAGCTTAAAAACTGGGAATTCTAGAATACCCAACCAACACAAATATTCATTAACATTTGACAACTGATTAAATTATACAAGGTATAAAAGTAAACCACATAACTTACAATGATGAATTAAATCCAAGAAGTTTGCTACGAACATCTTCACTTGTAGCTGTAGGGTAGCAAGTATTGTTGAAAGTACATAATGAATTTTGAAGAAAAGGTAGAATTCCTGCAGAGGGCATAGCTTTTTCATCAAAGTAACCTATAAAATTAAAAAATATGTCACACAATATACAAATTTATGCCACAATTAACATATATGTAAAGTATCAATCAACACTATGAGAATCAGAAGAATTTCATCCACAAGTCTTTTTTTATTGTGGAATAAATGATTAAAAAGGACCTTTAAACACTGGTATAAAATCGTATATGATGTAGATTTATCTTCTTCAAAATATAAGTCCTATTCAAAAAATATATATATATTTATTAAATCAATCTTCTTGTAACTAAAAGTGCGGTATAAAGTCAATGAAGATGAAGATCATTCAGCAAAGTCCAGTTTTATATTATGCTATTAGAGACACACTTACAGTTCACAATAGTAGGAAATGAAAGGGTAAATCTTAGATGAACAAACTTGATGGCACTGTTATGAAATGCTGAAGAACATCTTCATGGCTACATCGCACACAATTTTAAAAATATGATAGGTGAGAACACATTGTGAAAAATAGCATACATGTCACGCACAAAACACAAAGTATCTAAATTTCAAAGTGTACAATATAATCTTTGTCAGCAAAATGGTGGTAGATTCTGTATCAAATTCTGTTATGAGAAGATGGTTTATTTGAAAAACATTGAAGTATGTAAGATATATCACATATCATTATTGAAATGCAAGTGCTTGAAGTGTCATTATAGAGGGAATGATAATAGTTAACTGCATGTATCTATTGTTATAGCAATTGTGAGAAAATTGGTGGTATTTGTTGTTGTTGATCAAAATATTGGGACTAGGATAATCCTTTAATAGAATTTCCAGGCTGTAGGTAAAGTTGGTAAGTCATCATTACAGCACAATTCTTGATTGATATGGATAATTTATTTTTTGCTGTATGAAAGTTTAAATTGTGAATCAGGACTGGCAATGATTTTAGATTCTTCAAAGATGGGAGTTGCATTATGGTTGATGTTGGATAAAGCTGTCTTTGGTACTTTTTTCTTGATATCATATTTATGTTTTTTTGATTTTTTTCCTATAAGCTTCTCGAGGTCATGCTGATGTACTAAAGTGGCTATCTGATATCATTTTTGGGAGTGATTTCATCTTTTAAAGGAATTAGGTAGACACCTCCTTTGGAATATAGCTGTCTCTGTCTTTTATGATCGATCTTAATAAAGTGATGAAAGATTTAATAGGTTGGTGTTGCATAATTTGGCTGCTCTACTAAATAAACGTTTTAGACTTGAAAATAGGTATTGACATGCATGTGATGAATTATAAGATATTATGTTGTTTATTAAAGTTGGTTTGCAGTGTATACTGATGTTATGAGTTCATTATTACATCGTTGAAGAAGGATATCAAGGAATGCTATTTCTTTATTATTTTTAGTTTCCAAAGCAAATTTTATTGTAGGATATACAATGTTGAGTTCTGATATTAAATCAATTAAGGATCGTTCAGGGAACTCCCATATGATGAAGATATTGTTAATGTATCTCTTCCATAGTAGAGGCTTTATTATTCTGTTGTCTATTATTTTATTTTCGATGTTTTTTTTTCACAATATGCTACAACAATAGATGTATTAAATTAATTATTTATCCCCTCTATAATGGGACTTCAAGCACTTGCATCTCAATAATGATATATATCTTACATAATTCAATGTTTTTCAATTAAACCTTCTCATAACAGAATTTGATACAGAATTTACCACCATTTTGCTGACAAAGAATGTATTGTAGACTTCGAAATCTAGATACTTTGTGTTTTTTAATGATACATTTATGCCATTTTTTATAATGTGATTCTCACATATCTTGTTTTTTAAAATTGTGCACGATGTAGCCATGAAGTTGTTCTTCAGCTAAGGCCATGATATGCCAAATGATTTGTAAAGGATAAAAAGAAAGATCTAAAAGTAAAGTAAATCCACAACCACAGTTAAAAGTACATGACAGTAAACAACGCAAAGTGTAAACACTAAAAAGGCAGAAAGGATCCAGGTAAAATACAAAAAGAAACAATAACAATGGGTGTATAAGACACGTAGAAAACAAAGCTGAAAGGTAAAAATTAGAGATGGTTAAAATATCCTGTAGAAGAAGAGGCTTGGCCATAAAATCATGAAAGCAAAAATAGAATTGTTGTTCTAGGTTAAAAGCAATACATCTGACTAAAATATGTTTGACTGTTAAAATGGCGTTGCAAAACCCACACTTAAGTTCGCAGTCTGCCTGAAAAAGAAATGAATGAGTAATAAATGAATGACTCAAGCAGAGCTGGGCTAGTACGACTTTCTCATTGTGATTTGATAATGGGTTTAATTTCAAAAAGTTTGTTTGAAATCTGTTACAACCAAGATCTCTGTCACTGCACCCGGAACTCAGCGTAAAAGACACTGCCAGAAGCACAGTGCATAGTAGGACAGGGGTTGGCAGACTTGGCAGCAGTGACTACCAAGCCATTGCCCCTGATCCCGATCTGACTGGGCACCCAACAGAAGAAACTGAGCACCCATCATCTGGCACCCAACAACAGGTTGTGGCTGATGGAGCTGCTGGCGGATCTTGGCCAGAACAGGGTGAAGCTGATGCCTCACCGAGATCAAAGCCTGTAACGAGCTAAGAAAGTCTGTGTAAGGCACAGACTGACCATTATGCTTAACCCCCATGTGGTCCAAGGCGAGGCTGACAGCATACAACTCTGCAATGAAGATGGAACACTGCTGTGGGATCTGGTCCACAATGATTACATCATAGCAGACCACGGCTGATACCATTAATATGCCAGACTGTGAGCCATCTATGAAGATGGGCTAGAAGTCTGGGTGTTCAGCACAGTGGCTGGCAAAAGGTTGCTGATACACGCAGTTGGGTGTAACGGCCTTCCACATCCTGCAAAGAGAAATGTTGCAGAAGGGGAAACAGTGAGTCATGGTGGAAGTGGCTCAGCTGTCGACTGGGCAATGAAATCGAGACTGATGTTGATGTCTTGCAGGTAGCCTTGGACATGCGAACCAAAAGGACAAATGGCAGTTGGGCGATTCATGTAAAGCATTTCCCAATGAGGATTGAAAATGCAGTGCAAAGTGGGATGGCCCGGCAGAGATCACAATTTTGCTGTATACTGTAAGGACAACTGCAGACAGCAAATAAAGATGGTTCATCAGTCTCAGCATAAAGACTCTGGACTGGTAAAGTGTGGAAGCCCCTGTGCAAGCACAGAGGGTCTGATGATTGCATCTGTTACTGATTCAGTTACTGATGGATTCACCATTGAATCCCGGATGGAGTCATACACTTGGGATCCATTAGTCCAGTTTCAACCAGACAAGTGCACAGTAATGGCAGAGCAAAGAACTTCGGTCCACTCCCCAAGAGAGGGAGGAGGACCTTGAATCGAAAAGTCCAAATTTTAATATTTCATCAATACCTATCCAACCCAAAAATAATTTTAAATTTATCTATAAAAACGATAAAGGTGAATATCTACAGATGGATTATAAATAGAGAGACAACATCTAGTTTTCTTTTTGAAAACAACATAAAAACTAGAGAGGTGGCAACTATATATAAGACCCAGAGAATTTGTGATGAACCCTCAAACCTGGAGATTACTAATCTTAAGAGGTGACAACTATATACAAGACCTAGAGAATTCATGATGAATCCCAGAACCTGGAGATTATTCAAATCCAAAGAGGTGGTAACTCTAGATCTATGCAAGGAAAATTTGCACCTCACCAAATACAGAAGTGTTAAAAAATCCTACACTCACCAGTATGCAAGTGTTAAATCTAAGATATCAGTGTGTAGTGCTGCACTGAAATATTTTTACATTAATACACATCAATTTATTAGAAATTTCATATAGATTTTAAATATTGAAACTGAGTTAAAATATCTCTATTTGCAGTGAAAGTTATGGCAGAAAACTTTGGAAATGTTATATAATGATAAATTGTTTTAATCATTCATATAAAATAAGAAATTATAACAATGCATTAGTAAGAAATATATTTATTTTAAAATAATGTAAAATAGAAAGTGACATTATTAAACATTAAAAAAATTATTGTCCAATGCATTATCTTATGGGTCAACCAATGTTCTTAATAATGCCATTTTGTGAGCAATGGAAGGCATAGTTCCCACTATATATATATAGTTCCAGGTATAGATTAGCCCTTCAATTAATCCATGTTTATTTGTAAGATGACTTTTAAACAGTTCAATTAAGCTCTTTTGCCATCTGCATAGTTTTGCTATGAATTAATCTCTGTAGGGTTCAAGCCTGAGGATTGGAGGAGCCAGTTAAGAGAGATGACTCTGTTATGGTAATATCAGTCTTGCACTATCTTACCTGATTAGAAGGTGAAGTGCCTTCCTGAAATACAAATTCTTCATCTGAAAACATTTCCCTAGCAATTTTTAATACATTTTGTTTTGAGCTATATTATTATTTTAAAGAACATGGAGATAGTTTTGTCTGTTCTTAGTCCCATCAAAAACAAATAAGCAGCCACCTCCTGAAGAAACATATAGGACATACAGATGTTGATTGCTTGACTGTCCATAAATCTCTTCTTCCCCTGGATTTAAAACTGAAGTTTTTCCTTGCATTACAGCCTCGAATCCAACACAAAACAGCTGGTGACATGCTATACCACAGTTTTCCTACAATTCTCAAAGTAGCTGTGCTAAAGGTCAACTTTAATTCTTATGAGCCTTTTAAAACTTTGTCATCTTGAAATGTGGTGCACCCTTGCTAATTTGCATAATGCCTATTTTTGATGACATTGGTTTCTTTATATTATATTGCTTTATATTATATTGGTTTCTTTATATTTATATTATATTTATATATAATGGCTTCTACAACTGTCAATTGGTTAGAGTTCATTTTACTGGTATAATTCTGGAAGACTAACCCTATTTGCATGAGAAATGATTTGATATTTTGCATTTGACAAAAATGCAATTTTCATCTTGAACAAAAATTAATAAACTACTGCAATAAAATTGGAATACATACAATGTTGATATGATTAACTCTTTCATTAGAGCCATTGATGAAACTGGTAATAGAATAGGTTTGGTAATAAATAGAGAGAAAACTAGTGATGAAAATTGGTCAGGTAGGTAGGTTGTGCATCAGTTGTTTTGAACCTTTCCACCTTGAGCAATTGTCTCAGTTTAATTATCTTGAGAGCTATATTACAGATATTGATGATGTGCACTATAAAATAAACAGAAGAATAAGAATTGCTGCTGGAAGTTTAAAGATTTTATGAAGCGTGTGGAAAAATATGCATATACACCTAAAGAGTAAAATTAGGCTGTATAATAATTTCTTTCTTTCTAGTGTTAATTACAATAGTGAAACATGGACCCTTTTTAAGTAAGATACCAGGAAATTTAGGTGGTTTGACTTTGTAAGTAACTGTCATTAGGCAAAAAGGAGTCAGCAACCACCTCTGAGTGGGGTGGAGGTAATGTGCTAGGCTTATCATCTGCAGTACCCAGGTTCAAGTCCATGAAACTCCTCGTCCTACCCTCAGTCAGTAGGAGACACCGATGGGCTCGAAAAGGCCACCATTCATCAGATGGGATATAAAGCGATATCCTATGCATGTTAAATACACTGGATGGCCTTAACAGGAAACTATCATTTATCTCCTACACACAAAAAAAAAACAATGTGCCTAAAGCTCAAGGGTGGAACGATTCAGAAAAAGGGGAAGACTTAGGATGTGGTGGGCAGGTAGTGTCAAACAGGACCTTGTTAGGATTGGCATGCAGTGGTCAAATACAACAGCTGCAGCTCAGGATAAAAGTAAATTATATGGTCTGGTTAGACATCCATAGCCCATGGTTGCTTAAGGACTGTCTGTAAATTTCACACAAAAAATGAACCAATAGCATTAATTTACTCCTGAATGCTGACTGCACCTGTAAAACTTGCACCTGATTTGCTAATTCATATGCCTCTTTAATCCTGTCTAGAACTTATCAATTAATAGTTAGTTTTTGAACCATAACTTTCGACTCAATAGAGATATTGTAATTATGTTAGAAAAGGTAACATTTTTAATAAATTGACAAATAAATATATAAAAAAGTCTACTAATCATTGTGATTTATATCCCAAATATAAAACATCTATCATGCATATAATTGAGGCAAGACTTTTTTTTAACAACTCTGTATATGTCATGTGCTTAGGTAATTCAGCTAATTTGAATACAGTAAAAAAACGGATTTATGTATTTTGCTTATAATTACAATGACTGTAATGATACATTAGTAACATATTAGTTTGCCAGTAGGTAATATGGAAAAATATTTTTAATCAAAATATGCACTGTGGTAATATCATATATCCTCTGAAACTTACATTGATGGGCAGCAAATTTGAGACCCTTGCTTCTGACCCACATAAGTATTAAAAAAAGTGAGAGTGGCCATATCAATTCAATAACCAAGCGGACCTTTGAAAAATACAAAAAACAAAATTAAGGAGTTAAAAATGCCAATATCATTATCAAAACAACATATAAAAGATTAAGATCATATATTACTATAAAAAATGTATCTGGCTTTCTGAATGAATTCCTATAAACTGAAAAAAATATTGCTCACAGATAACAATGAGCTTGGTGTTTCCAGTTGAGGGAAACTTTTGTTTTGGATGAAGTAAAATCTTGCAACACTAACATGAAAGATTTATTCTATGCAAGTCGATTAGCTTGGACCACAAATCCGAGAGCGCAGTCACAAGAAGTTACATCCTGTGATATATCAGGCAGAACTTGTTGCTATCAATCAATAGCATCATTAACTAATTAATAATCAATTAGTTTATATATTATATAATTTAACACCACAATACAGAGGGAATAGTAACAAGTATACTGCCAGATCTCTAACAGGATGTCCCCTCCCATGACCACCATATTGGATTCATTGTTCAAGATAATCCACCTTGTGCCACTTATTCTAATGGAATATTTCAATATTTGAACTGTAAGAAGGCTAATGATTTGTACATAACACTTGAATATCATTATTGGATATGTCATGTGCACAAAATCAAACTATCCTATCCAGTTGGACAAAATCAAACTATCCTATCCAGATAAGTTTGATTTTGTGCATAGTTGTGTATTTTAACTTATTTGCATGTTAATACAATCATATAATTGTAAGAGAATGGTGCACTGTAGTAAACAATACATAAAAGTAATAGATATAATAAAAACAATACTCTGCTGTATTCAGAAATTTAGAGTTACATATTTAAATCGTAACAAAGAAAAAGTTCAAATAAAACTTTTATTGATCAAAGCACTGATAATCAAAAAAAAACATTTGCAATTAAATTTCCAGCATTTCTTACCCAATTTCAAAAAATTAAATAAATTACCCCTCAAATAGCTGCTTGCCACAGAGATCTGACAGGAGTCTATCAGTAAACTATGCCATAGCAGATATCTGTGAGGAAGGTGAAATCTCAGCAGAGCCACAATACAAAGAAGAAAAATCTAAATCTTCCTTACACAGCAAACCCAAGTCCCTCTGATCAGTAACCAAGCACACTAACCATTTTGATATGGTGTTTTTTACTGTGCCAAAAATCTGCAAATGACACAAGATTAAAACACTGGTAAACTTATGACGATATGAAAAATTTTCTGCTAATTGAAGTGGAACACAAAAGCCAAGATGAAGATAATTCAGCACAGTCCAATTTAATGTAGTTGTAGATACACTTACAGTTCGAATCAGTAGGAAATGCATGGTAAATCCTAGATGAATGAAGTTATATTATTCTGGAGCAATGTACAATAACTTCATGGTAACATCATGCACAATATTAACCAAGCAAGAAAATTTGTAGAACACATCATAAAAGATAGTGGAAATACACTGATGACAAAGATATAGTATCTAGATTTCAGATGTACAACACATTCTTCTTCTGTGAAATGATGGTTATCAAAATCTGCTAAATCTGCTATGAGAAGGTATATTTGATATACCTTCTCATAGCAGATTTTGATATAACTGAATGGACAAATTGTTATTACAGCAGATTTTGATATAAACTGAATGGACAAATTATTATTATATACACCTACCAAATAACTTGTTGCTCCACCTTTTGCCATCAAACAGCAGCCAGATGTCTTGGTAAGGACTCAATGAGGTGGTATTGCCACCCATGAAGTGAGGATTGCCTATCGTAGAGCATCCACAGTTGCTGGTGGTGGTTGGCAGGCTCAAACAGATTCTCAATAGGGTTTAGGTCTGGCGATCGAGGGGACCATTTGAGTGTGGTAAACTCTTGAATGCTCCTGGAGCCAACTGATCGCCAATCTCCCAAATGGTGTCCAATTATATGTGGTGAAGTATGCGGTGTGGTATTGTCCTGTTGAAGGATGGTATCATGGTGCAGAAAGAGAATCATTATGAATGGGTGTAGATGGTCAGTGAGGATGTTCACATTAATTGTAAAAGTGAGAAAACTCTTGGCAGGTATGAAGGGTCCCAAGGAAGCCCATGTAAATGCACTCCAAACTGTTACACCACCTCCACCTGACTGTAAGTCCCCAACCTGGGAAGCTGGGTCATCACTTCGTGTAATTTAAGCCACACACGCACCCTCCCATTGGTGTAATCAAGTTGAAACCATGATTCATCAGACCAGATGATGTGTTTCCAGTCTTCCACACTCCAGTTGCAATAAGCCTTTGGAAACTGCAGCCTAATCTTTTGGTGCCTTGCAGTCAACAAGGGGACACGATGTGGATGTCAACTGCTATAGCCTATTTTTTCCATGATATGACGGACAGTCTGTGCATAAGCTTGCAAATGTGCCCTCATTCAATTCTAATGTCATCTACTCCATGGTAGCCATGCGAATCCTTGTAATGATGCAGGACAGTCTGCACTCACCTTCATAGTCAATTGTGCATTTATGTCCACATTTCTCCCGCTGGTTGGAAGTTTTGCATATTTCATGTAGTCTTGGTACACCCATGCAATGGTATGATATGGAAATTCCAACAGTTCAGCAGTTGCAGTGATTGAAACAACTGGCCTTCCTCACACCTACTCTCTGGCCATGATCAAACTCGCTTAAGTCACTGCCTTTACCTATGATTACTTTTTCGTGACTGCTTTCCAATGCATAGAGACCTGCTCTATTTATAGTCATTTACAGTTCCAGCATCCCATGCAACTGGATGTGATACTTCTGCTTTGCATATTGTTATCGGGGTGTATAAAACAATTTACCCATTATATTTACTACCACTATATTTGATATGAACTACTTTTACGAAACATACCTTCTCACGGCAGATTTTGATTTAGAACTAACCACTATTTCACTGGTCTGTAAATGGTAGCTAGGTAGTCACTGGAAGGAGAGCTATGCACCAATCCCCTGTGATGATGCATAGAACCGGCCAGGCCTAGCACCTAATGTCCAACCCCGCCTTCTCGTGGTGCGGACCGTTAGTACCTTTCAAAAGAGATACTCTCTTGTGGAAGTGAACGGAAGGGGAGGGCTGCCAGATTAGTGTGGCCTACTGATCTGGACAACTATGGCTACTTCTCTTTTTTTTTCTACCCTGCTGAGGAGTGGTCAACCACACAGGGTCCTGGTGCTGACCATATAAACCCACTGGACTGGACAGATATATGGCTCTGAGCTTGATTATGGATCCTGATTTTGCTGCACTGGTGGGCTTCTGTGGAGGGAAAATCTTCCGCTGTGTTTTCTTTTTGTTTGTGGGTTGACAGCCCCAAGTGAATAGATCCACAGGATATGTTTATCAGCTGGTGGATAATCCTGAGCAGAAGTCATCGCAGGCACCTGAACTCTTTGCTTCTATTGGCATCGTCAAATTCTACATTGGAGGAAGTCTTCCAGTGTAGATGGCTTCAGCCTTTAGTAGTGGGGGAACGGGTCTTTGCCCCATGTCTGCGATTAGGGGGCTGTTTGATATTGTCGGCATTCCCTCTCTCAATAAACATAGTTTCTTTAAACATCCCACTAACCATTTTCTCTCCATAGGTAGTTGGAATGTGAGGACTCTGCACAGAGCTTTTTCTCTTGATGTCCTCACACAAGAATTCCACCGTTATAATTTAGATATTCTCGGCTTGCAAGAGACCAGATGGACAGATAAAGGTCAGATTCTTAAAAATAATCTTAAATTTCTCTTTTCAGGGAGGGACGACAAAAAGCATCACCAAGGCGTGGGTCTGCTTCTCAGCAGACACGCTAGTGATGCTCTTCTAGGATATGAGTGCATTAATGAAAGGTTTCTTACAGCAAAATTTCAGACAAGCGTTAAAGACTTGAATGTTATCTGCTGTTATGCCCCCACTGAGGATGCCGATGAGGATCAGAAGGATAGGTTTTATGAACAACTTCAGGATATTTTGAATTCTGTCAAGAAAGGAGATATTACCCTTGTTCTTGGTGACTTCAATGCCAAAGTTGGTACTGACTCTGACCTTTGGGGAGGAGTAATAGGCCCTTTTGGTATTGGTAGCTGCAATAGCAATGGGCAACGTCTCCTACAGGTAAGTAAACTCAATGGATTCAGAATAACTAACACTTATTACAAACACCGCGACATACATAAGTACACATGGGTTTCACCTGATGGGCTGCATAAGAATATGATTGATTACATATTAATTAACAGCAAATGGACTAGTTCTGTTAGGAATACCAGGGCATATAGGGGAGCTGAAATTGGATCTGACCATTACCTTGTTAAAAGTGTGTTGCAACTTAAACTTAAAAAGTGTTGTGCTAGGGTTAAAAAATTTACTTTTAATACTGAAGCTCTGAAAGATCCTGTTATAGCCAAAGCTTACCATGATAGGTTACTTAGTCATTATGACAGTCATGGTTTGCTTACTACTGAAGTTGAGGAAGAATGGGATAATTTTAAACAGGCTTTTTTGGACACTAACAGTACTCTTTTAGGAAAAAAGGAGCAGAAGAGGCAAAATTATCTGAGTGATAAGGCACTTGAGCTTATTTCGGAAAGAAAGAACTGCAGGAATGCCCTTAATCAATACCCTACTAGTTCTAATAGAAAGCATTACAGAGACCTTAATAAACTTGTAAAGGATCAGTTAGCTGCTGATAAAAATTTTTGGCTTGATGGTTTGGCTGACAAAGCCGAGGAAGCAGTTAGACAGCACAACAGCAGAGAGCTGTACCAGATAGTTAATGTTTTGTGTGGTAGAAAACGGACAGGCATACAAGGATTGAAGGATAAACAAGGTAAGGTTATAGAAGGGGAGGATTCTGTCATGGCTAGGTGGGCTGAGCATTTCAGTGATGTTCTAAACAATGTATTTAGTTCTACTCCCATTGTTTGCAATGATGATAGATGCATTGGTGGCTTTAATGTTGGCCCTATAACACAATCTGAAGTTAGTTTGGCTGTTTCTAAACTTAAACTTCATAAATCCCCAGGGGTAGATGAAATTACTACGGAAATGCTTAGAGCTGGGAATGTTTCGGTTACCACTTGGATGACTGAAATTCTGAATCTCTTTTATGATAAAGGCATGGTTCCTAAGGATTTTACCAGAGCTATTGTTATCCCTATTTTCAAAAAAGGTGATCGCAGTTCTTGTGATAACTATAGGGGTATCAGCCTACTCTCTGTTCCAGGTAAAGTTCTTTCCATGATTGTGCTTAATAGAATTAAGAATCTGGTTGACAGGCAATTGCGTGATGAGCAATGTGGATTCAGAAGTGGTAGGGGATGTGTAGATCAGATATTTTCACTTAGGCAGATTCTTGAGAAATGTTTAGAGTTTCAGAAACCTTTGGTTGCTAGCTTTGTTGATTTCAAAAAGGCTTTCGACTCTGTTGATCGTCATAATTTGTGGTTGATTGTGAGATCATATGGTATACCTGACAAGTTAGTTAACATTATGAAAGCTCTCTATAATAACACTGAGTCGTGTGTGAGAGTTGGTAAGGCTTGTAGCAATTGGTTTAGCATTACTTCTGGTGTTCGACAAGGGTGCATTTTGTCTCCTTTTCTCTTTAGCTTGGTTATTGATTATGTTATGCGAAATTCACTTCAAGGGAAAGATTTTGGCCTTAAATGGGCTGGAGATAGGAAAATTTCTGATTTAGATTATGCTGATGATTTAGCCCTTCTGGCAAATGATGTTGATGAGATGAACTCTTTCATTCGAGCCGTTGATGAGACTGGTAGTATAGTAGGTTTGGTTATAAACAGAGAGAAAACTAAAGTGATGAAAATTGGTCAGGCAGGCTGTGATTCAGTTAATCTGAATGGTTGCAGTCTTGAGCAGGTGTCACAGTTTAATTATCTTGGGAGCTATGTAACAGATAATGGTGATGTGCGGCATGAGATTAACAGACGAATAGGGATTGCTGCCGGGACTTTTAAGAATCTATGGAGAGTGTGGAGAAATAGGCGTATACACCTAAAGACTAAAATTAGACTGTATAATAGTTTGGTTCTTTCTAGGGTTAGTTATGGTAGTGAAACTTGGACACTTTGTAAACAAGATAACAGGAAACTAGATGCTTTTGATTCCAGATGTTTACGCAGTATCTTGGGCATTAGGTGGTTCAACTTTGTAACTAATGATGAGATTAGGAAAAGGAGTTTGCAATCTCCTTTAAGCAGCATATTGTGCAGAGAGAGACTCCGTTGGTTTGGCCATGTTGCCCGTATGAATAATTATAGATTGGCGAATAGGGTTATGAACAGTGTGCCTAAAGGCCTCAGAAAGAAGGGGAGACCTAGGATGCGGTGGGCAGACAATGTCAAACAGGACCTTGTTAGAATTGGTGTGCAGTGGCCAGATGCAGTAGATGTAGCTCAGGATAGACTTGCTTGGAGAACTAAATTGCACGGTCTGGTTGGACCTCCGTAGCCCATGGCTGCTTGAGGATGATGATGATGATGATGACTATTTCACTGAAGAAGAATGCAATGTATGTTTGAAATCTAGATACTATGCTTTTGTCATCGATGTATTCCCACTATCTTTTGCAATGTGCTCTACAAATTTTCTTGTTTGTTTAATACTGTGTGCAATGTTGCCACAAAGTTATTCTACATTGCTCTAGAATAGTATCATCAAGTTCATTCATCTAGGATTTGCCATACATTTCCTATTGATTTGAACTGTAAGTGTATCTACAACTACATTATAAATTGGACTTTGTTGAATTATCTTCATCTTGGCTCTTGTGTTACACTTCAATTAACAAAAAAATTTTCATATCATACTTAAGTTTATACTGATGTTTTAAGGAGCTTTTAATCTTGTATTCTACAAATTACACACTGATATTGTTGAACTATTAGAAACTATCAGCAAACAAGCAATTAATCTTAAATAATTTAAGAGAATCATGACTTATTTGAAAGCTCTTGAGCTGTATAAACACCTTGATAAAAAAAAATATCTTGGGATGAATTAATCATTGAAAATGATGTCATCATAGTGCTTTTACATATGAAACAAACATGAAGCAAAGGAAGTTATATATAGTGATAGTAATTTTAGTATTAAAGAACTAGGCAAATGTGAAAAAAAAAAAGCTCCACCAATCTGCCTTCCAGATTCAAACACAGGATCTCCAAGTTATACACCAGTTGTTCCTCCAGGTTATACACCAGTTTCCAAGCTGTTGAAAACTAAAAGATCTCTTATTACTAGTCTTTTAGACATTTTGAAGCCCTGAAGAGCTTACTTTTGGTAGCTCTCTATAAAAAACTTTCTAAAACATTTGAAGAACATTGATTGAACAAATCTTTAATTTATTAATCAATTGTTTCAGTTTCTTGTCAATCATTTTTCTTTTTTTACATTAATTGATTTTCAACTGTTTCCAATTTTGCTAAGTATTACTGTGCTGTTAACTCACATCAACATGTTCACGGACAGGCCTAGATCTAGAAAAGGGGGGGGCTCAGTCGGTAGCGCACCAGGCTCGTAATCTGTAGTTCCCAGGTTCGAGTCCCAGCTGGGTCAGCGTTGAGATTTATCTCTGAAAAATTCCCTGCCCTGCCCACGGTCAGTAGGGGACACCGATGGGCTTGGAAAGGCTGCCGTCTGTCGGATGGGACGTTAAGCCATGGACCTGTGTGCGGGAGAGACATACCCTGTGCACGTTAAAGAACACGCTGGATGGCCTTGACGGGAGGCTACCATCTGTCTCCCAACAGCTGTTCCAGTGGGTCCCCTCTCCCAACCTTCTCTGAGCCTTCGGGGTCGATGTGACCTGGCCATTTAGCCCATGGTGTGCAAAAAAGTGCCGCTCAGAGGTAAAACAACCCAACCAACCCCTGTTACTACTCATCAACATCCATATGGCTTGCATTAAATGCACTAGTTTTGAAGACTGTTGCTTTGTCCTCAGCAGGGGTTGGAAAGATTGGGTCAGCATTGGCAGAGATTATATGGTGCTCGTCCAGATGTTGTGACATCCATCAATGTCAACCCATCAGCCTTTCCTCATGAGGATGAAACAACATGCTTTGAAATTAGTAGAGTTAATGCAAAGTATACAGACATCAACAGTGACATCTTGCTTTGCCCAGCCTATGGAAATGGTGACCCAATGACACTGCTTGTAAAGAAGTACTTTTTTAACTTTATGTCTAATGTGTGTTAAGTCTTTCTTTCAGTTCCTTGGCAAACTACCTCCATTAGCAAGGGCTCTAAGAAGCCTTGTCATTTTTGCCAAAATTCAATGACAATGAAAAATGAACACTATACAAACAGTGACAATAGTGCAATACTGTGAGTAAATATGAACTTTGTGAAAAACTAATTGCATTTTGTGAATACATATTATTGATAATTTGATGCTAACTTACTTTCTGCCTCTTATGAAGGGTAAAGTTTTTCCACAGTAGGAGATAAAGTTGATTCCAGAGCCCCATTATTTTCCTGAAACCAGAGTATCATTACAAATTGTAACACTCATAGAACAAAGAGACTTTTACACCGAATTCAATACGATCAAAATCATCTTCATGTTATACAAAATATATAATATATTGATAAGCAAGTAGTACCCAAAATGCTTTTAACTGACACTGCTAATGCCTTTATTTTGTTTATTCAGTTGCATATCAAAGAATGAAAGGAGATAATATTAGAGCAGGCCTAAAACATAGTCTGTGGATCAGATCTGGTCTACAGACTGTATATGGGTGAAATCTGAGAATATTTGCTTGGCATACAGAGTTTTCATTCTTGATGTAAAAGGCTCAAAACATTTTTCAGATCTTAAAACTTTACCAATTTTAGTTGCAAAATTATTTCTAGGAGTTCAAAATGAAACAAAAAATTGGTGTCTTATGTAAACCTTTCTTAGAACTTCAAATTACATGGTATGATATCTACATGCCACACTGATATTTCTTGAGTGCAGCAGTCTTGAAATTTCATGATAAATATGAAGATCTAACATAGGTAGACAAGAATGAATTAACAATAAATAAAACATGCATATTCATAGACATAATTCTCATACATACATACATACATACATACATACATACATACATACATACATATAAAATCCTTATGCAGCGATTGGCTATTGAGGTCCTACCAGACTATAATTTTACTCTCCAGACATGTCTGTTCTGAGCTACAGCTGCTACATTTGGCCACTGCAAGCGAATTCTGCCAAGGTTCTGTTTGATATTGTCTATCCATCACATCCAAGGTCTCCCAATTTTCCTGAAGCCTTTGGGAACACTGTTCATAATCCTATTTGAAATCTGCAGCTATGCATATGGGCAACATGGCCAAACCAATGCAGTCTCTCTCTGCCCAAAATGCTGCTCAAAGGATGCCCAAGATACTGCACAAGCATCTAGAATCAAAGGCATCATCTTCTAATCCTGCTTAAAAAGGGTCCATGTTTTGCTACTATAACTAACCTTAGAAAGAACCAAACTATTTATACAGTCTAATTTTAGTCTTTAGATGTACACGTTTATTTTTCCACACTCTCCATAGATTCTTAAAAGTCCCAGCGGCAATCCCTATTCTTCTATTTATCTCATGCTGCACATCACCAGTATCTGTTACATAGCTCCCAAGATAATTAAACTGAGACACTTGCTCAAGAGTTCAGCCATTCAAAGCAACTGAAGTCTGCCTGGTCAATTTTCATCATTTTAGATTTTTCTCTGTTTATCACCAAACTTACTCTATTACCAAACAGCTCTAATGAAAGAATTCATCTCATCATCATCATTAGCCAACAGGGCCAAATCATCTGAATAATCTAAATCAGAGATTCTGAAATCTCTAGACCATTTAAAACCAAAATCTTTCCTCTGTAGAGAATTTCACATAACATAATCAATAAGCAAACTAAAGAGAAAAGGAGACAAAATGCACCCTTGTCTAACTCCACTAGCAATACTAAAACAATCACTACAAACCTTACCAACTCTCACACATGACTCAGTGTTATTACAGAGAGCTTTCACTATGCTAACTAACTTGTGAGGTATTCCATATGATCTAATGATCAACCACAAATTATGTTGATCAACAGAGTCCAACATCTTTTTGAAATCTACAAAGCTAGTAATCACAGGTTTCTGAAACTCTAAACATTTCCCAAGAATGTCTCCCAACAGCTGTTCCAGTGGGTACTCTCCCCCTACCTTCTGTGAGCCTTCAGGGTTCATGTGACCTCGCCATTTAACTCATGGTGTGGGAAAAAAGTGGGGCTCAGAGGTAAAATGACAATGTAATTTAGGGGATGATTATTTGAGCTGTAAGATGTTTTTTTTTTGTCAGATTTTTGTTTCGGTTTTTTTTTTTATAATTCGGTTGGCGGTGCACTGTTTCCGATTTTCATGTTTTTCTGTTTGTGTTGCCTGGGAGGACATTATTTCGTTCTGAGGCTTTTTTTATAATTCGGTCGGCAGTGCACTGTTTCTGATTTTCATGTTTTTCTGTTTGTGTTGCCTGGGAGGACATTATTTAGTTCTGGAGCTTTTTATAATTTGGTCAGCAGTGCACTGTTTCCGATTTTCGTGTTTTTCGGTTTGTGCTGCCTGGGAGGACATTATTTAGTTTTGGGGCTTTTTTATAATTCAGTCGGTGGTGCACTGTTTCCGATTTTCATGTTTTATGGTTTGTGTTGCCTGGGAGGACATTATTTGGTTTTGGATCTTTTTTATAATTCGGTCAGCAGTGCACTGTTTCCGATTTTCATGTTTTTCGGTTTGTGTTGCCTGGGAGGACATTATTTAGTTTTGGGGCTTTTTTGTAATTCCCTTCTTGTAAATAGGTGGTGACCTGTTGCCAATTTTTTGCTTTTTGGTATGTGTTATTACGATGATATTTAGTTTTGGGGGCTTTTTTATAATGCCGGTCGGCGATGCATTGTTGATGATGATCTTGGTTTTGAGACGTATTCGATTTCATTAATTCCGGTGATTTATTTAGGCTAATTATCGTGTATGTGACTGGATTGATCAGTTTAGTTTGTGGAAATATATTTGTGTAGTGTTTTAATTATTGGAGAAAGAGGGGGGGGGGGTATTTCAGGTATTTGTAGTATATAGGAAGGCAACTTTATTTTCATTTTTTATGGGTTTTTTAAGAATATGTGGTTGTGTGGGATGTTTTTAGTGAAATCGCGGGGGGTTTTTTGTTACGTTGTTTCTTTACAATGCAAATTACCATTACCATGGTAATGGTACTTTGCATTTGACGTAAACTCAGGTTTTTCATTACTATGGTAACGAAAGAAACAATCTTTTTTCTAGAAACCCCTGTTTGGGTTAGGGTCTCGGGGGTTGTGGGAATCAAATAAAAGGGCCGTTTTGTTACATTGCATCAGAAACAAAATGGTGGCTGAGGCCCGCGATCTGTACTACTGCCCTTTCAATTTTTTTGGGAATGTAAAACTGTCCTAATAGTTTAAGATGTTTGGCAAATAAGACAAAAATAACTAGTGTTTTAACACTAAAGTAGGTTTATGTTGTCTTTCTGCTTAGGTTCTCTTCATGCCATCTTTATGATGATTTACACTGATATGATCCTGTACTGCCTGAAGGGAGTTTTATCAGAACATTAAATGAAAATGTTCTTTATAAGGCTTTAGGTGTATGGTGCACTGAACAGATCTCTGAAGCAGATCTGTATATAAAATGTGGTTTTGTTCAGAAAATGCTAAATAATGTCAACAGATTTAGTCATGAATTTATATCACCAGATTTGGAGCTGAAGCAAATTGATTACCTTGAATGTCACTCTAAATGGTAAGAGTGGTCAGTGCTTCCTTGCTTTGAAGATTTTCTTCTTACTATACTCCATTTCACATAACGAATGGAATGGCAAGTCTCCCTCAAAGAGTTTCTTGTCCAATCGTGACTTATTACACTTAACCATGAAAGACAATGATAAGCAAGATGCAACACCTGAAAATATATCAATCCTCAACTGTCTATAGGTATGGTCACCATAACTGTCATAAAAAGGGCTAGGATATTGAAATTTGATAGAAAATTGAAAGTATCATGAAATTGTGCAGTCAAAATATTAACTCGAGAGTGCCAATAATAATAAAAAAAATGGAATTTTGGATAAAACTCATTTCTCCTCCATTCTTCATTCGTAACTTCTTCATTCACAATTTCAATCATCGAAAAATCAACCATTGCCAGATCCCTCACATTCCCAAAGACATTATTATATTAAGTGTCCCATTACAGTATGAACCTGATTTTTTTCACCCAGAATGGGGCCAGATAAGGGGAACCCATATACACAATTTGGAATCATGGAATCATTTGGTCAACTATCTTGGGAATTGTAGGGGACCAAAACGTTTTCGAAAAGGAAATAAAACTTAAAATAATTTGCATAGAAATGAAGCAATGGGCTATGAGAGTGCATGCTGATATCTGCAAGTAATGCCAACAATGTGTTTAGTAATTAACAATCTGTTTAGTAATGCCAACAATGACCTGAGCAATGCCTGTCAATTCTTCTAGTTGGTAATATATTGGTGCAAAAGAAATTATGCTTCAATGTGCACTTTACAATATTCTGGAATAAAAATAGCTCTTTTAATTGCTCACTTGCATAAACCATACATAACAATAATGTACATTAGAAAAAGGACTCATTTCTTGCATAAGATGTGGAACTACACTGGTTTCCATAAGTTAAGGAAAATCCCCATGTCAAGTCAATGGGAAGCTAACATCAAAGCTCTATAACTTCTAAAATAAATTTTTTGTTTTGAAAAATGTGATTGCAGATAAAGATCTCAATCAAATAAATAAATAAAATAAATACCCCCTCAAGCAGCTGCTTGCCACAGAGGTCTGACAGGAGCCTGTCAGTTTATATGCCACAGTAGAAGGTCTGAGAGGATGGAAGGACCTCAGCAGAAAAACGACACACACATCCATGCCTAATCCGGGGCTCGAACCCAGGTCCCTTAGATCAGTAGCCAAGCGTGCTAACCACTTGGCCACGGGACGGCTCTCAATCAAATACTAAAAAAAAATTACAAAAAGTTCTAAAATACAAACTTATTTTATTAAACACTTAGATACAATACTTATTACTAAATTTTAATTTTAATTAACTTCTGAAGTCAATTTTTGTGACTGGCATTGTTATTGCTAAATATTCAAACTTCCATAACTCATTAAATACTGAATGAATATTGTTAAAAATAATGAATATTGTTAAAAATCAAGATAGATTTATTTGATTGAAATCTTTATCTGCAATCACATTTTTCAAAACAAAAAAAAATATATTTTAGAAGTTACAGAGAGCTTTGATGTTAGCTTCCCATTGACTTAACAGGGATTTTCCTTAATTTATGGAAACTAGTGTATTTGCTGTGGTGGAATTACATCTACAAGTTGTTCTTGATAGAACTCATGTGGGTGTGGCATCTTTTCATTGGTTGTTGCCTTCTTTGATCTGCAAATTTTGCTCCTCCATTCTTTATCTGAAACAGAGTACATATGAAGTTGAAAAGATAGAAGAAAATTCATTAAAAAAAAGTTGAGAGATTATTTGAAACATTTCAAATTTGTTGAATTAATATTTTTTGGTACAACTGATGTAATTTTCTGGTTTCTGTCATTTTTTTCAGTATAGTTATGGTTTTTCATTTGATGGTCGTCTAGTAGGATTTTTCATCCTTCTAGAGAGATTGGAGAGTTTCATGCATTATACTAAGGCAATCAATACTTCAGCTCCAAATGCAATAATATGTATATATAATTTAATCTATTTGAATGGGCTGGGAATTTATGCTTAATGAAATCAAGAAAAAATTTTAAAATTAACATGAAAACCAGTAATACAAGAGAAACTGTTGTTATTTCTGCCTGCGCATTTTACAGTATAGATATCATATTTTTAATATAAAACTTTTTTCACACATAAAAAATTTTAGTCATAAATACCTTTAAAGATATGTAAAAATATATAATTGATCTTAGAGTAGTTCAGTCACTATTTAGATCTTGAACCATCATACTTGTTCTATACCTTTGAAGACAAGACAAATGCAAACTATAATTCAGATCTGAAAAATAAACATTATCTTAATGTATCATATATTTATTAATAAAGAAAATATTACAAATGCAAATTAAAAAAAAATAAAATGTACAATAGTTTGCAAAAATTGAAAGTAATAAAAATATAAACTTTTTCCACTGTTTTGACAGAGTTTGAGTTAAGTTTCCTAATTTAAAATCCCATCATTTTGAGTTCTCTTTGTTAAGATCTACAAGACACTTATTATGTACTATATATTTTTTGTCTGAGCGAATTTCCTGACGTTGAGTAGTGTTTGCTAAAATGGTTTACTCAAATATGGGAATGGAAACATTCCACTAAGTGAGAATATATTGCAAGAAAAAGCATTAGAATATAGCAAGGAACTTGGTTAAATAGAATTTACAACTAGTAGTGACTGGGCAGAGTGGTTAGCGCACTTGGCTAGTGATCTTAGGGACCTGGGTTCAAGCCTCGGGTAAAGCATGGATGTATGTGTCATTTTTCTGCTGAGGTCCCTCCATCCTCACAGAACTTCTACTATGGTGTATAAACTGACAGACTCCTGTCAGACCTCTGTGGCAAGCAGCTGCTTGAGGGGGTATTTATTTTAGCCGTCCTGTGGCCGAGTAGTTAGCGCACTTGGCTGCTGATCTAAAGGACTTGGGTTTGAGCCCCGGGTAAGACATGGATGTTTGTGTTGTTTTCTGCTGAGGTCCTACCATCCTCTCAGATCTACTATGGCATATAAACTGACAGGCTCCTGTCAGACCTCTGTGGCAAGCAGTTGCTTGAGGGGTATTTATTTTATTTATTATTAGTGACTGTAGTTCTACAGCACATTACCAAAAAACACAATGTCAAAATTACAACTATTCATGGGATAATAAAAAAAGTTAAATGATGCATTGTATGGGAGTTGTGATCAAATGCTTAAGTGATATTGATGATGGCCATGAAATCAGAATTAACATACTGGAAGCTTGGTAAAGAAGGTGACAAATTGTATTGACTGATTTTTTAAGTATGAAATTTAGTAAATATGTAAGGAATTTAAAAGGAATATGTGAGTAAACTTTAGAATAAACTTATCTGCAATTGGTTTTTAAACTGCTTATGTGTATTTCATGCACAGATTCAATAAATCAAAGTTTTTTCACTTTTTAAATTTTGAGTTAATGAGAGTTGATTGTATCTAATTACTGAAAATGATCTGTGTGTTTTACAGTCTAAAAATTTCCTTAGTGATGTTGAAATTTTTAGGGGTATGTAGGAGCTGGGTTTCCAAATAACAATTCAGCTGAAGATACATGCAACATATACTTTTTCTAGACTCTCAGGGAATGCTTGGGTTGCTGCAATGTTTTCATCAGATTTTACTTTCATGGTAATCATTTCTCAAAACACAAAAAATTCTATTTTGAGAAGCTATTCCTTGGAAATTGAAGGGTTGCATGAATAGTTAAAAAATCAGGGATGAAGGATCCAAAAATACATTTTAAAACTCAGGGGGAGAAGGTTCACATGAATATTGGAAAACTCTATGGATGAGGATCTCTTATGGATGAGGAATGGATGAGGATCTCTATGGAAACTCTATGGATGAGGAAACTGAAAATACTGGAAAAGTGAAAAGGAACATCAAAAGCTATTACCTCAAAGATGGAGTATATATAGGTATAAAGGGGTTGTTGAGCTCAACAGTTGTCTTAATTCGATCAAATTAATAAATTTGTACATAAATTAACCTGGAACACAAAGCAGTCTGATGTCTCTGTAATTATCATACAGTATTTTTTGCAAAATGAGAATAGTTACAGCTTTAGTAAAATTATTCACAGAAAATATTCAATACTTCAGTCAACCATATGACAACCTATCATCCTCATTTATCAGAATTTCAGTAGTAATGTGCTGCCTAAAAAGTCCTCATGTTGTTTTGTTGTAGTGCCCTTCTTTTATCTTTCTTTTTACAGAAACTTCTGCATTTATACACAACTTTAGATTTTTGAAAGGAT
Organism: Ryuthela nishihirai; assembly: GCA_038380435.1. Classification (NCBI taxonomy): domain Eukaryota; kingdom Metazoa; phylum Arthropoda; class Arachnida; order Araneae; family Heptathelidae; genus Ryuthela; species Ryuthela nishihirai. Next base: position 61,121,631 of record JAWZYU010000019.1, on the reverse strand, counting down.
TTTAAAGTCTACTTTCTACTATATAAATAATGCTTGGTAATAATGGTTTTAAAAATGCCACAGTTTTTGCCACATGGATAGATTGCGAATTATTCAAAGATGGGATTTTTAATTACATGAAAAACATATATTTTTTTTTTATTTTTGCTGATGAACAAATAAAGGTGTCTCAAACTCAAATCATATAGGGGCCAAATCTGTACTTTTCGATATATGAGAGTGGAATTTTAAGCAAGCATAATAAAAAGTACAAGTAATTATGTAAATATAGTAGACTCCCGATTATCCAGAATGAATTGGGGCAAAAGCAATCCCGGTTAATCCGCCATCCATATAAAACGCACAAAAACTTTTAAACTTTTAGAAAATATCGTAGCATGGATTTTTTTTTTTATTAATTTAAAATAAGATAGCAACGATGTTTTCTTTTTCCCTTCATTTGCATTTCAGTGAATGTTTCTTTGCGTAAAACCTTTTACTGTTGCATCATATTTTAGCGGCCGCTTTCACATGTCATTTTAAGGCAGCATTATTTTTTTCAACATCCCGATTAATCTAAACCCGGATAATCAAGAGTCTACTATATTACATATTTTTAAAAACGTAACATACACCTAAATTTCATTTTCAGTGACTTCCTCTTCAACTGAAAGCTACCATATTCTCCATACCGAATGAAATCGTAGTCGCTCGAAGCGAATAAGCCACAGTTCGCTACTGTGATTATGCTAAAACCTATTGCTTGTGGGCTGCACAAAATGACTTCGCGGGGCATCTGTGCGAGAGACACCCTGATCGAGAAAATGTGCAGCATACTAAATTGTTTAATTTTCTGCACATTGGTTTCAACCTCGCTCTTTATTTGTTAATGAAAATGCAGGGGAGTGCCAGGAAGTATGAATAGCACAAAACGAATCTGCAAAATTGCAGCCGTTAAAAAGTAACCTGTATTGATAACTGTTACGAAGAAATCAATATTTTATAACTTTTTTTCTTCAGTAAATAGCCCTATATGTCCTTTTTAGTTAAAAATGATTTATGATCATTATTCGTACAGGTTTATTTCAAATTATCGATCATTAGCATTTCAATTTCATATTTTAAATATTTCCGTTTAAATTGTTTACAGTAAACTTAATTGCTGCAAATAATCTGCTACGAATATGTTCTTTGCTTGTAGAAAAAATGAAATTGGCCCTCATGTTGCGAATAAAAATACTCTAAATAACTATAATGAGAAATATAACTTACTATGACGTTATTCCCAAATCAATGAAGTTATAATGATTGTCTCACCGATAACCGGCATTAGCTGAGGTAGATGTTCAAATGCACATCCTCTTGCCACTTATTAAGCCTAGAAATGATGCAAACTGTCGCCCTTGAGGCATCTCTTCTCCGTTATCCGAATGCGGAGAAATCTCCAGAGCCTCCTAACCTCCTTACAGATGTTGTTTCCAAAATAGCATCATGACGAACTCATTAGGATGAGCAGCTGATTACAAAATTAGATAAAACCACTGATTGTTAAACTTTTCTAGTATCCAGGTAGCGAATTATTCAACTTTTTAAGTGGTAAATTGCCTCTGTGGCAATGCAAGAAAAACGTATTAAACAACAGTAACAACCAACGGCACCACACGAGCTTAGTATTCTCGATCGACAAACTATGCTTCACCATGCGCAAAGCAGCTACCGCTCTGCCTCCTATCGGCTGTTATCATAATAATTCTTTCTCTCCCTGTATAGAAAAGTGGTAGGTACAAAATCTATAGATTAAAAAAAAATGCTAGGCGATAAGTAATTATCCTGTTTTTAAATTTAAGACACTGAGATGGATTTATAAACTTCCAAGGAAAAAGCAACTTGAAATTTTTTTAAAAGTTTTTTATGTGAAGGTGGAAGTCACTCTAGGTTTCAAATAATGACTTGAGGATGAAATATCTCACCCAATACAACCAGAATTATTTTAAGAGATCGTGCCTCCCACTGTCAAATGCAACTTCCCCTCACCCATCATCTATTCAGAAGTCAGGGGCGTAGCGAAGGACTATGGTTGTGGGGGGGGGGGGAGAGAAATCGAAAATTTTCCAACTCGATAATCAAATTTTTGCAAACTGATAAAATAATGTATCTTGTCAGGTTCGTACCTAAATTTTCGCTCCGTGGGTGGGAGTTAGGCAATTTCACAATCTCCTGCATTTTGACATGTAGCTTCCAATTTTGCTAACTATCCATAATTTCACAGAATTAATCCAAATATTTTCATCTAGCCTGATTTTTAGCAATTCAGTGTGAATTTTCCTAACTCACTTTGATTTGGCCAACTGTCCTTAATTTCACAAAACCAATCCCAATCTTTACATCTTTCTTAAATTTGCCAAGTCACTTCAAAATTTTCAAACTACCCAAGAATTGGCCAGTCTATCTCGATTTGGCCAACTCTCATTAATTTCACAAAACTAATCCCAATTTTCGGAACTCGCCCTCATTTTACCAAGTGGATTCGAATTTTGCCAACTCCCCAAGATTTTGCGAACGCTCCTTAATTTCACAAACCAATCCCAATTTTTGCGACTCACCTGTACTTATAGACACTATACCTGTACTTTACCAAGTGGTTTCCAATTTTGCCAACTCCCCTAGATTTTTCGAAGTTGCATCAATTTTGCCACCACTTCTTAATTTCACAAAAACAATCCAAATTTTTACATCTCTCCTGAATTTGCCAAGTCATTTCAAATTTTTCAAACTCCCCAAAATTTTGCCAAGTTTTCTCGATTTTTGTCAACTCTCCCTAATTTTACGAAAACAATCCCAATTTTTAGAACTCGCCCATATTTTACCAAATGAATTCGAATTTTACCAACTGCCATAGATTTGCCAGGTTTCCTCGTTTTGCCAACTCGCCACAACTTTACAGAAAAAAATCGCAATTTTTACATCTCACCTGATTTTTGCAAAGTCACTCTGAATTTTGCCAACTCTCCTAGATTTTGCGAAGTTGCCTCGATTTTGCCGACACGCCATAATTTTACAGAAAAAAGATTCGAATTTTTACATCTCACCTGAATTTTGCCAACTTTCCACGAATTTCCCACGTCACTCCGAATTTTGTCAACTCCCCAAGATTTTGCCAAGTCACTCCAAATTTTGCCAACTCCCCAAGATTTTCCAACTGTCCTAGATTTTGCCAACTCGCCATAATTTTACAGAAAAAAAATCCCAATTTTTACATCTGACCTAAATTTTGCCAAGTCATTCCGAGTTTTGTCAACTCCCAAAGATTTTGCCAAATCGCTCCGAATTTGACAAACTCCCCAAGATTTTATCAACTCACCTGCATTTTATTAAGTGGATTCGAATTTTACCAACTGCTCCAGATTTTGCCGTCTCCATTTTCCCACCTTCCCTAGATTTGCCAAGTTGCCTCGATTTTGACAAGTACCCTAAATTTTGCTAACTCCCCTGAATTTTTCAAAAAAAATATTAGAAATTTTCACAACTCACCTAGATTTTGCGACGTCGTTTCAAATTTTGCCAACTCCGAGTTACTTTGGGGGGGGGGAGTCTTCTCCCTCATCCCCCACATAGCTACGCCCCAACCAGAGGTTAATTATTATTGTTGAGCAGGACTGAATCTAGGGCAAGAAGGCTAACAAGGGTAATAGAGGCAAAAAAATTATTAAACCTACTAATATTTCAAGTATTTTTCTAGAAATTTTTTAAAGACCTGCAAAACGGTGGGAGAAATATCACACTACATTGGAAATCCCCCCCTCCCCTTTAAAAAAATGTCTTGCTGACTGTTACAATCCAAGGTGAAGCCAGCTACCAGAACTAACTTGTACAAAGGAGTGTGTCCTTTCATCTGTGCAAAGCAGCAAAAGCCTCTTGTTAGAGTGATGCGTCCAAGTCTGGAAATCGGACACCACAACACAAGACACTCCAGGGAAATCCTCTGGACCGCTGCTCGACTGTTGCCATCAACGGACAGGAGGAGGGCAGTCACGTGGTTTTGGGACAATGACATTGCAGCAAGAAATAATCAGATTTTCGTCCCTTACCCCTTTGCAGAGAGAATTGCGGGGGCCAATGAAACGCTGGAGAGCTGCCCCTTGTGTGCAAGAGAGGGAGAGGAAACGGTTGCGAAGCGACGAGAGAGGAGAGGGACGTTTCTTTAGGCACAGAATGTTACTCAGTGATGGAAGTTACTCTTACTTCCAATACAAAGCTGACAATAAAAATTCCTGAGGTGAATTGATTGTGATGTGATTTGAAATGTAGATAGCACTTTGAAAATAAATATCTATGTCTTTTGTTAAAAAAAACCATTACCTGTCGTTGTTTATTGATATTCTTTGTTTGTGTGTGAGGAAAGTTTTTCGTTGGCCTTATGCCTCCTGCCAGAGGTTTGGCACAAGTGAAAGAAATTTCTTGCCTAAGAGATTTTGGATCTTCAATAATTATTCGTACGTGATATGACACTTTTAGTGTTATTGAAAAAGTACAACGCAATGTTTGTTAAATCGATCCCGGCCGAAGTAATAAGGAACGGGAAGATTCTTCTCACTTGCCTCCCCCCTGCCCCTCCCCATATAACATCTCAAAAGGGATGGGCTGCCAAATCAGTTTCACCTTCTGATTTGGGCTCCTGTGGTCACTTTTTCTCTTTTTCTCTTTTTTTCGCCCTTCTGAGGAGTGGCCAACTTTACAGGATGTGACGTAACCAATCCAACTGGATACTCTCAGAATATGTCGAACAAGTTCCGACATATTTTACAGGGCTCTACTAATCAGCAACTTTAAAAAAATATTTGATTATTGCGTTTTTTATACTCCACCCTCTCTTTCTAAAAAGAAGCAGCTGTGCCCAAATGGGGCTAAAAATACGCAAAATTTGCATACACAGGTAATCGGTGTTCCAAAATTCAGGGAAATAGCAAAAGATTTCATAAATCATTCAAGGTCAAATTGTACTTTCCATTGGAACCAATTAATTGTAGGAGAATTTCTCTGCGTTTCACCAATTTGCCTTCGACTCCTAGAGCGCGGTTGAGCCTCACACGCCATAGCATCATCAAGCTCTGCTTCTGCCATCCCATTGTTTTATCACTCATTTGATGAGGAGATAGCTCGTGCTCGCAACAGAAATTGAAATCTTATAAATGGGAAATGGAGTTAGTCTTTTGCCAGGCAAATTATTACAAAAACAATCTAATTTTCTTTTTTTATAGTACAATGCTACTCATAGATATCGCGCAGCAGGGAAAAAAGAATTAAAATGACTAAGGGAAGAAATGAAACTAGCTCCATTTGGATGCATGGAGATATCTCAATTACATTCGAACAAAGGAATCCCTTTGTTATTAATGAAGGTAAAACGATACAAAGTGCGTTGCATTTGCATTGAATATTAAAGTGGAAAATTCCTTTCTTTGGAGAAAAAGTTTCTGTTCTAGGTTGGCTAATGGATTGGGGGAAGCAAGAAGAGCAAATGCTATTGAGATGGAAATGAGAAAGTTGGAAAGAAATGTGTATATATATATGCTAGAAATTAAGGTTACTGAGAGTAGAATGAACAGGAGGGAAAAGCAGTACCTAAAACATTCCGCAATGATAGGCTTTTTGTGTGTGCAAGTGGGGAAGCTTTGATGCAAGATTCTCTGAAGAACACTGAAAGTTAAGAATTGATATTTCTTTACGCCGTAAGTACAGCACTGAGCGGGGACTGAGGAGAATGTGGAACACTACTTACATACACGCATACAGAATCTTCATGCAGCCATGGTCTACAGAGGTCCAATCAGAGAGGGCAATTTACTTCTCGAAACTTGTCTGTCCTGAACACTACTGCTGCATTTGTCATCTGCAGGCTAATTCTAATCCATTTCTGCCTACTTTGCCCACGGCATTCCACGTCTCACTTTTCCTCAGCTATCCAGTTCGTTAAGCTATAGTTAGGCATACGGGCAATATGCCGAAGCCAATGCAATTTCTCTCTACATAATATGCTACTCTATAGTCAGGCCCCTTCGTCTATTTTATCATTACTTACAAATTTGAACCACCTAATGCCCAAAATACTGCGTAAGCATCTAGAATCAAAAGCATCTAATTTCCTATTACCTTGTTTACAAAGTGTCCAAGTTTCACTATCATAACTAACCCTAGAAAGAACCAAACTATTATACTGTCTAATTTTAGTCTTTAGGTGTATACGCCTATTTCTCCACAATCTCCATGGATTCTTAAAAGTCGCGGCACCAATCCCTATTCGTCTGTTAATCTCATGCCACACATCACCAGTTTCTGTTACATAGCTCCCAAGGAAATTAAACTGTGACACCTGCTCAAGACTGCAACCATTCAGATTAACTGAATCACAGCCTGCCTGACCAATTTTCATCACTTTAGTTTTCTCTCTGTTTATCAGCAAACCTACTCTACTACCAGTCTCATCAACAGCTCGAATGAAAGACTTCATCTCATCAACATCATTTGCCAAAAGAACTAAATCATCAGTAAAATCTAAATCAGAAACGTTATCAATTTTCATCACTTTAGTTTTCTCTCTGTTTATCAGCAAACCTACTCTACTACCAGTCTCATCAACAGCTCGAATGAAAGACTTCATCTCATCAACATCATTTGCCAAAAGAACTAAATCATCAGTAAAATCTAAATCAGAAACGTTAATTTCTAAACTATTTAGGGCCAAAATCTTTCCCTTGCTGCTAATTCCGCATAACGTAATCAATAACCAAACGAAAGAGAAAAGGACAAAATTCAAATTTATCGAACACCATATCCTTGCTACACAAGACTTACCAAACTCTCACACACGACTCGGTGTCGTTATTGAGAGATTCCATAGAGCTTATTAACTTTTCTTATATGCCATACGATCTCACGATCACCCCTAAATTATTATTAAACCCATATTATGACGACAGAACAGTAAAACATCCCCTACAACTTCTGAATCCAGCAGTTGTCCATCAACCAAACTGTTAATTCTATCAAGCATAATTATACAAAGCACTTTTCCTGTAACAGAAAATAGACTGATACCTCTATAATTATCACAAGAACTGCGATCACATTTTTAAAAAATAAGGATAATAACAGCTCTGGTAAAATCCTTACGAAAAACATTTTTATCATAGAAGATATTCAAAATTTCAGTCACCCATGTCATAACCGAATCATTCTCAGTAGTAAGCAAACCATGACTATCATGATGAAGTAATCTATTGAGGTAAGCTTTGGCTATAACTGGATCTTTCAGAGCTTCAGTATTAAAGGTAAATTTTTTAACCCTAGCACAACACTTTGTAAATTTAAGTTGCAAGACACTTTTAACAAAGTAATGGTCAGATCCAATTTCAGCTCCCCTATATGCCCTGGTATTCCTAACAGAACTAGTCCATTTACTGTTAATTAATATATAATCAATCATATTCTTATGCAGCCCATCGTCTTCACGTCACTATTCTTGGGAGTTCTTCTTTCAAGCTTTCCCAAAGCAGCCCATCGGGTGAAACCCATGTGTACTTATGTATGTCGCGGTGTTTGTATTATGTGTTGGTTATTCTTAAACATTACGTCAAGAGAATAATCTCTGTGCAGAGTCCTCTCATTCCATGTGCCTGTGGAGAGAAAATGGTTAGTGAGATCTTGAAGGAAACTGTGTTTATTGAGAGAGGAAAAGCCTACAATGTGAAACTACTCCCTGCTCGCATGCAAGGGACAAAGACCTTCCCCTCTCCCCCTCCCCTTACTACGAAAGGCTTAAACTATCTATTTTTAATAGGATTTGCTGCAGATGGTTAGGCTCAGGTGCCTGGGATTGTCTCTGATCAGGTTATCCACCAGCTCATATAAGGTATCCTGCGCATCCAATTTACTCCAAGATTTTCCTTTAAACAGAAGCTCACCACTGCAGCAAGTTCAGCATCTATAATCAAGCTCAGAGCCATTATTCCATTCAGTTTGGTATATATGGTCAGCACCAAGACCCTGTGTGGTTGATCCCTCCTCAACAGGGATAAAAAAAAAAGGAATAAATGGCCACAGTTGACCAGATCATAGGTCACACGGTCATTATTAGAAGCCCCCCCTCTTCCGTTCCCTTCCAGAAGAGAATATTTCTTTTCAAAGGTACTAAAGGCCGACACCACGAAAAAAGGCGGTGTCGGACTTTAGGTGCTAGGCCTGGCCGGTTCTTTGCAGCAGCGCTGGGGATTGGTAGACAGCTTTGATTCCAGTGTATACCAAGCTACCATTTACAGTAGCCTCACTACACCAGAGCAATTCGAAAAATCCAAATATTTTGAGACGCGAATTATTTAATTAGAAGAAATACGGGGAAACCGAGTTACAAGTGGAGCAGAAAAAAAGTCATAAAGTTACAGAAAATATCACCACCGGTAATAAAGTAAACCGCTGACGGTTATTTCCATAAGAAACCTTAGCAATGATAAAGTGTAAAATTTAAAGCATTGGAGATATTTTTATATGTCAAACAATTTAAACGTTTTTTAAAAAGCAAACATGCTAGAAGAGGTGAATCATTCCATCGTCTTCCTACTCTGCAAGAGGAAGAAATGTCGGTTTCCCAGCGAGGGACTAACCTCTGCTGTTGAGTGTACATCAGGGGGGGGGGGGGGGGACAACGAGGCTCCTCGGTGGTTCCTGGCTTTCTGGAAGAGAGCTTCTGACCAGTCAACTTCGACGGAAACGAGAAAGGACGAAAATTAAAACGGGAGAAAATAAAGAACTGCTCTTATCTCTTTTTCGACTCTTACCGGGATTATTTCGACTCTCTTTTTTTAATACCTGCGACGCTTTTCCCGTGCAGGTCTGCAATTTCGCCATGTTGATGCGTCATAGTTTATTCCCTTCTCTTCCTGTTTCCCTCCCTCCTCCCTCTCTTCTCCCTCGTGGTCCGTCTGCCATTGATCCATCGCCGGGGTCATTCTGCTAATGCCTGTTTTGCTCCCGAATCCCTCCCCCCTCCCTCGAACAAGCCCGACAGATCCATTTGTGTAGCAGTGATGCACGGTTGCTTTTCTGTTCATCCATCTACCTCTGCATCAAAACAACGTTGCTCCATTTCCCTGAAGAGTTGATGTGAATTCATTTCACCCAAGGGCTCCTCTCGTGCGAAATGTGTGCTAATAGTCATCTGCTTGTGCGGCTTCTTGGGTAGATCTCTTGCATCGACGAGAAAAGGAGAAAGGCACCGAGATCAAATGCATTTGTTTGCGAAAGTTAAGCAATAATAATAGAGCAATTATTTCGAAATTAAAAACTTCCAAAAATCTCTTCTTGGTCAGAAATTTGAAAGATATATTTGACTGGTATCGTCTGCGTAAATCTTCTAGAGCAGATCTGTGAAGAAAGAGTTTTCAACGGAAAAAATGTAACACCAACAGCTCTGCTTGATGCTCTTCTTGAACCTTATCCACTGCAGAAGAGCAAATAATGCACTGGGCACTCGACTCCATTTATTAATCATTTACTCACCATGTCTTTTGCATATTCGCCTCTATGAAACACAACTTCAGGTAAAAAAGAATTTTTTTTTTCAAATTATGCACATTTTATGTTGGCTTCTCTGGTTAAAGAGAAAAAAAAATTCATTAAGCAGTAACGAGAATAAAAGGAGGTATTAGGAAAGGATATTTTCCTCAATAAACATACGTCACTCATGTCGCCTTTTTTCCTGTCAAGGAACGCAGCCAGGGATCAATTCCATTTTCCTATCAGCTTTAAAAATAATGGCTTAGCACATTCTCTCATCCCACGAGGAGACGAGATGGGGGAGGGGGAGCTATCGCCTAAGGAGGACCCCCCCCCAATCAATAAAATAAATGCAGAGCGAATTCTTCAAAGATATTCGTATTTAGAGAATATTTTAAAAGGGTAATCTCCATTGCACTGTAAATGCTGAATCTTTTTGTCTAACGTTTGTTTTGCCTAATATTTTAGGTTTAGAATGTCCGTCGGACATTCAGACATTCAATTCTTTTTAGAGATATATTTACGAAAAATTCTTTTTACGTTGTATAGGTTTTTAGGTTGTATTCGCATTTTTCAAATCTCCTAATAGTGTTAATAGCGTTTTCTAGCGGAGGAAAAAATTGAAAATGATCACTTTTGACGAATATCGTAAACGATCTATATACATGGTGGAAAGTTTGGATGTGGATTTTGAGGAGAAAGATATTTTCACTAACAGCAATGATTTGCCCTCTTAATCCCACGGGGGAGGGGAATACAACTTTTTTTTGTTTTAGGAGATAAAAAATTCTTTTTGCATTTCATAGGTGCTAATAAAAGCAATAAAATTTGCATTTTTGCGATCATTCGTATTTCCATTGTTAGATGTGCAAAAGTTGGAAACCGAAAAACTTCATTACATTCACAAATGGACACGTTGTATTCTCAAGAGGTTATACTGGGGCGGTGGTGGCTCAGTCGGTAGTGCGCAAGGCTCGTAATCTGTAGTTCCCAGGTTCGAGTCCCAGTTGGGTCAGCGTTGAGATTTATCTCCGCAAAATTCCCTGCCCTGCCCACGGTCAGTAGGGGACACCGATGGGCTTGGAAAGGCCGTCGTCCGTCGGATGGGACGTTAAGCCGTGGCCCCGTGTGCGGGAAAGCCATACCCTGTGCACGTTAAAGAACACGCTGGATGGCCTTGACGGGAGACTACCATCTGTCTCCCAACAGCTGTTCCAGTGGGTCCCCTCCCCCAACCTTCTCTGAGCCTTCGGGGTCCATGTGACCTGGCCATTTAGCCCATGGTGTGCAAAAAAGTGCCGCTCAGAGGTAAAACAATCCAATCCAAGAGGTTATACTAGGTTCTTCTCGTTATTTTAATATGGGGAATATTAAAATTGAATCAGGGTGTAACACCAATTCAAGATGGAAAAATAGCCGACAGTTCACTTTTTCTATAGCTGGTGAATGAAAGTTTGATCAAAGAGAGAATGTTCTTAATTATCTGGAAGAGGTTTGAGTTAAAATTTTGATTGAAATGTTTCTCAGTGATGGAGAATATTTAAGATGAAGTCTGTCCATTTGGGGAGAGAAGGATAGCACAGCGCGCCACGATCATAATCCGATGTTCCCAAATCTACCTGTGTTTAGAATTTTTTTCCGCCAACTCTTGTCATTTTTATGGTAATTATCGACAGCTTTGTACAATCCTGTTAACAAGCAAAATCCTAATGATTGACTTTTGACGAGAGGTGTGATACCGAATTTTTGCCTCGCGAGCAAGAATAACTCGTTCCGACACTGTAGATTAGGAGTTCTCGACGTGGGGTATGCGGTAAAATTTTTTGGGGTACGCCGTGAGAGACGAAAAGTCGCTTGATAGATGTTATATAATATAGGTTTTATTTTATTCCCATTGTTATATTATAACTAGAATTTTATCTATCTGTACAAGAGGTATGCCAGTTATACACACATTTCCAGGGGGTCCGCGAAGCATGAAAGGTTGAGAACCACTGCTGTAGATGAAATCTTACCGTCAAGGTCACCCAGCGTGTTCTTTTGGCATGCACAAAGTAACCCGCATGCAGAAGAGCCATATCCTGTGCACGCTAAAGAAACGCTGAAGGACATCCATCTCTCAATATCTGTCTAGTGGATGCTCTTCCTCAATTTTCCCTGAACCCTTGGAGTCTTTGTGACCTGGCCATTGTGTGCCAAAAAAGTGATGAAACGTCCCAGCTGAAGCAGTTTAGAGGAAAGGTTTTTTTTTCCTCTTCTGATTCCTAGTGAAGGGAATGATTTAAAAGGTTTTGGAAAATCTAACGAGATCAGTTCCCTAAATACAAATGGACTAACCCCCTTTGAGAACCTGATGTAGAACGACATCCATATTTTTACCAGGCTTTGTACTCTGTCCTCCTAAAGCCAGGCGTACAGAGGCATCCTGGCCTTATGGCCAATAGAGGATATTCTCACGCCGTACAATTGTGGAGGCTACCTCATCCAAATGCAGGTAAAAAGGAAAAAAAATCATATTTGTATGATAACAGATTGCTACGAGTATTAATTTAATATAAGATCCATAACTCCAAAACCAAAGTTCGAGTCACTAACAAAGAAAGAGCGTCGACACCCCTTAACCCCCTCCCCCTCCCCCCCCCCCTTTTTGCAGGGTGTTTCTCTTCTCCTCTTTGTCTCTCCGCTACCCATCTCGTGTCTCTTTGAAAGTTTCCTTTGCACTGTGCCATTATCATCAACGATCTGGCAACTGTCCACGTCCAGCGATGCGAAAGGGACGGAAATAGCGAGTCCATGATGCACTCTGGTCCAGCCGGCACTAATGAAGCCCGGCACGTTGCTCGTCCAACCACGCGATCTTATTGGCCACTCTCGGCGGGTCATCGAGGCGAGGCAAACGCTGCTCGAGAGAAACCTTCCGAAAGTAGGCGAAAATATCATCCAGGGACCCAATTGAGGGGATGGGTTCAGTTTTCGTTCATTGCAATACCATTTGTATGCGAAAATATCATCCAGGGACCCAATTGAGGGGATGGGTTCAGTTTTCGTTCATTGCAATACCATTTGTAGGCGAAAATATCATCCAGGGACCCAATTGAGGGGATGGGTTCAGTTTTCGTTCATTGCAATACCATTTGTAGGCGAAAATATCATCCAGGGACCCAATTGAGGGGATGGGTTCAGTTTTCGTTCATTGCAATACCATTTGTATGCGAAAATATCATCCAGGGACCCAATTGAGGGGATGGGTTCAGTTTTCGTTCATTGCAATACCATTTGTATGCGAAAATATCATCCAGGGACCCAATTGAGGGGATGGGTTCAGTTTTCGTTCATTGCAATACCATTTGTATGCGAAAATATCATCCAGGGACCCAATTGAGGGGATGGGTTCAGTTTTCGTTCATTGCAATACCATTTGTATGCGAAAATATCATCCAGGGACCCAATTGAGGGGATGGGTTCAGTTTTCGTTCATTGCAATACCATTTGTATGCGAAAATATCATCCAGGGACCCAATTGAGGGGATGGGTTCAGTTTTCGTTCATTGCAATACCATTTGTATGCGAAAATATCATCCAGGGACCCAATTGAGGGGATGGGTTCAGTTTTCGTTCATTGCAATACCATTTGTATGCGAAAATATCATCCAGGGACCCAATTGAGGGGATGGGTTCAGTTTTCGTTCATTGCAATACCATTTGTATGCGAAAATATCATCCAGGGACCCAATTGAGGGGATGGGTTCAGTTTTCGTTCATTGCAATACCATTTGTATGCGAAAATATCATCCAGGGACCCAATTGAGGGGATGGGTTCAGTTTTCGTTCATTGCAATACCATTTGTATGCGAAAATATCATCCAGGGACCCAATTGAGGGGATGGGTTCAGTTTTCGTTCATTGCAATACCATTTGTATGCGAAAATATCATCCAGGGACCCAATTGAGGGGATGGGTTCAGTTTTCGTTCATTGCAATACCATTTGTATGCGAAAATATCATCCAGGGACCCAATTGAGGGGATGGGTTCAGTTTTCGTTCATTGCAATACCATTTGTATGCGAAAATATCATCCAGGGACCCAATTGAGGGGATGGGTTCAGTTTTCGTTCATTGCAATACCATTTGTATGCGAAAATATCATCCAGGGACCCAATTGAGGGGATGGGTTCAGTTTTCGTTCATTGCAATACCATTTGTATGCGAAAATATCATCCAGGGACCCAATTGAGGGGATGGGTTCAGTTTTCGTTCATTGCAATACCATTTGTATGCGAAAATATCATCCAGGGACCCAATTGAGGGGATGGGTTCAGTTTTCGTTCATTGCAATACCATTTGTATGCGAAAATATCATCCAGGGACCCAATTGAGGGGATGGGTTCAGTTTTCGTTCATTGCAATACCATTTGTATGCGAAAATATCATCCAGGGACCCAATTGAGGGGATGGGTTCAGTTTTCGTTCATTGCAATACCATTTGTATGCGAAAATATCATCCAGGGACCCAATTGAGGGGATGGGTTCAGTTTTCGTTCATTGCAATACCATTTGTATGCGAAAATATCATCCAGGGACCCAATTGAGGGGATGGGTTCAGTTTTCGTTCATTGCAATACCATTTGTATGCGAAAATATCATCCAGGGACCCAATTGAGGGGATGGGTTCAGTTTTCGTTCATTGCAATACCATTTGTAGGCGAAAATATCATCCAGGGACCCAATTGAGGGGATGGGTTCAGTTTTCGTTCATTGCAATACCATTTGTAGGCGAAAATATCATCCAGGGACCCAATTGAGGGGATGGGTTCAGTTTTCGTTCATTGCAATACCATTTGTAGGCGAAAATATCATCCAGGGACCCAATTGAGGGGATGGGTTCAGTTTTCGTTCATTGCAATACCATTTGTAGGCGAAAATATCATCCAGGGACCCAATTGAGGGGATGGGTTCAGTTTTCGTTCATTGCAATACCATTTGTAGGCGAAAATATCATCCAGGGACCCAATTGAGGGGATGGGTTCAGTTTTCGTTCATTGCAATACCATTTGTAGGCGAAAATATCATCCAAAGACCCAATTGAGGGGATGGGTTCAGTTTTCGTTCATTGCAATACCATTTGTATGCGACTTACACAAGGGCCGCAAGACTCCTTTCACCGTCCTGATGAACTTAGACAAAATTATTTTTGATTGGCTTTCGATTCTGATAAATATTTCCATTTCACATAGCCACAGTAAAGATTCTTGGGGGCGGGCAGGACATGCTTCGAGGAATTCTCTTCATGTAAACGAGTGTTCCCCAAAGTGGGCGACACCGCCCTTGTGGGGAGGGGCGCTGGAACGATCCAGGGGGCCGGTAGTAGCCTCGGGTGCAATTGGGGGGCGGTTGGAAAGAAAGAAGGGAAGATAAGAAAATTTTGAAAAACCGTTCGTACATGTTTCATCTGTTGTGTAACATAGAGTTAAAGTCGAATGTTACTATGGTTGATTTTAATAAATAATTTTATAATTTCAAGCTTCAAGGTGTCTTATTTACAACAACATCTTCCTTTACTATATTGTAGGACGTATATTGTTGTAGAACGTAAATTTGTCACTGCATCTTTCTGTTTGTTCGCTTAAAGAAGGTAGATTTCCAGGGGGCGCTGAGTAATTTTTTTTCTGAAAATGGGTCGGTAGGACAAATACGTTTGGGAACCTCTGATGTAAACTAATGAATTAATGATTCCTTAGAAATCTCTATAAGGGTGGGTGGTTAAAAGTGAAGTCCCCCTCGCTCCCCTTGGCTGCGCCACTGCATAAGCATTCGTCAAAAGTATCGACGAATAAGCAAATGTATTGGTTAAAATAGAAAATGCAGTCGTTGCTAGATTTAAAAAAGAGATACGCACTAGATAAAGCTTTTTTATTTAAATTCACAAATAGATAAAGCTTCCTCTCTGCTTTACAAGTGAAGTTTCTGCAGATGTGATGTCATGTAAGCAATTCGGATATTAGGATATGAGTTGAATGTTTTCTGTCGAGAGTCCAACGCTCATGTTATTCATTTGTGTGTTGTGAATCAATATTTTGGTTTTGTCAGTGGCGGCGATGAATTTTTTTGAGCCGTCCCATGGCTGAGTGGTTAGCACGCTTGGCTACTGATCTAAGGGACCTGGGTTCGAGCCCCGGGTAAGGCATGGTTGTGTGTGTTGTTTTTCTGCTGAGGTCCTGCCATCCTCTCAGATCTCCTAATATGGCATATAAACTGACAGGCTCCTGTCAGACCTCTATGGCAAGCAGCTGCTTGAGGGGGTATTTATTTATTTATTTATTCTGCTAAGACTAAAGTCCTTTCTATTCCTAAGGACTCTCGGTGGTGAATCCACTCCTACTTATCCGATTCATAAGAGCTTTAAAGAAGATTCTTACTTTCCTTTGGCTTGTTGCGATCGAACTAAGAAAAGCAAAAGATTATCAGAACCACATAGGGACGACGTCCTTACATTCGCAAGAGTAAAAAAATTTTGAAAGACCCAGCTGCAAAGGGTGGGTGGGGGTCGATCCCTTACGAATGATGGAACGAGAGAGATAAGTGATCGAAATCAGCAACTGAAGACAGAGAAGAGAAAGGTGAGAGTGAAAGCATGCTCGTTACATTGCATGTTGTTGGGTTAAAAAAATAAATATTCCTGAAAAACAATTCTCTCTTGCCACTGATATATTGTGCGTGTTGTCAGTCCATAACACTCCCTAGACGAGATCTGAGACCCCAACTGAAGGACAATATTCGTGATTTATCCGCTATTCATTTTCTGTTCTCTTTGTTCCTCAGCGAAACACGTGCTAATAGCTCAGCCCTTGCAACGACGGTTCGGCTAAAAATATCCCCCAACGATCTTTATCAGTTTCCCTTTCATCCTTTGATGCTGTTGCGGAGCACACCAGAGCGCAGTGGAATGCGATTAAAAGATTGAACAGGCAGCGATACCAGTGAGGTAAGTATCGATGCTGGAAGACAAGTCCATTCTTGACTCGAAGCAAATGCTACACTTACAGTCGCTCAAAAAAGTATCCGAACGCTATGGTTGATTACAGAATTCAGAAAAAATATCTGGCAACGATTTTTTTAGAAATTAGTGATCTGGCAACCTTCGTGTCACGTGATTACAGAATTCAGGAAAAATATCTGGGGCGTGTACAGCAACTGTACACGCTCCAGTTACCGTTCACAGCAAACTGGAACGTGTGCAGTTACTGCACACGCTCCAGTTTGCTGTGAACGGTAACTGCACTCGCTCAATATTTCCGTGAGTGAGTCCACACGATGCAGGTCTTTGTGAGCTCACACGATCCAATGTGCTGTGAACATTAACCGCAACCGCTCCAGTTTGCTGTGAACGGTAACTGCACACGCTCAATATTTCCGTGAGTGGGCCCACACGATCCAGGTTTTTGTGAGCTCACACGATCCAATGTGCTGTGAACATTAACCGCAACCGCTCCAGTTTGCTGTGAACGGTAACTGCACACGCTCAAAATTTCCGTGAGTGGGCCCACACGATCCAGGTTTTTGTGAGCTCACACGATCCAATGTGCTGTGAACATTAACCGCAACCGCTCCAGTTTGCTGTGAACGGTAACTGCACACGCTCAATATTTCCGTGAGTGAGCCCACACGATCCAATGTGCTTTGAACATTAACCGCAACCGCTCCAATCTGCTGTGAACGGTAACGGCACACGCTCAATATTTCCGTGAGTGAGTCCACACGATCCAGGTCTTTGTGAGCTCACACGATCCAATGTGCTGTGAACATTAACCGCAACCGCTCCAGTTTGCTGTGAACGGTAACTGCACACGCTCAATATTTCCGTGAGTGAGCCCACACGATCCAGGTCTTTGTGTGCTCACACGATCCAATGTGCTGTGAACATTAACCGCAACCGCTCCAGTTTGCTGTGAACGGTAACTGCACACGCTCAATATTTCCGTGAGTGAGCCCACACGATCCAGGTCTTTGTGAGCTCACACGAAGGTTGTCAGATCACTAATTTCTAAAAAAAAATCGTTGCCAGATATTTTTTCTGAATTCTGTAATCAACCATAGTGTTCGGATACTTTTTTGAGACTGTACTAGACCAGAGGAAATAATGCTCACGGAGTCGATGGCCTTCGCCAGTTATTACGCATCTGTGGCTAATTAACAACTTTCTTCCAATCACGAACCCAAAATATTTTCAAGATTTTTTTTTTATATAGGAAGAAGGTGCTTCCCTACACAAAGGACGGAGATAACCTGGAAGCCATATTTGGTTTGTCTTGGTCTCTCTGATGTTGCCATTTTTGTGATTTCATTTCCGAAATGAAAGCTACCATTTCCTTTCGACTCTCTTCAGAAGCGGAATTAATTAAACCGATTATAAAGCAAACGATCATCTCTTAACGAGGTGAAATGGAATTTTTTTTGTTTTTGATCCTTAACCAAAAACCCTGTAACATATTGCAGCATCTTAAGGACTCTATTTACACTCAACACCCACATCCTAGCGCTGACATTCTTATGCCTGTGTAATTGGTCCCTTAAACGGAAGACCTCTTTTCTCGTTCAGTTCCCAATAATAAAAAAAAAATAAATACCTCTTCAAGCAGCTGCTTGCCACAGAGGTCTGACAGGAGCCTATCAGTTTATATGCCACAGTAGAAGGTCTGTGATGATGGCAGGGCCTCAGCAGAAAACAACACGAACATCCATGCCTTACCCGGGCTCGAACCCAGGTCCCGTAGATCAGTAGCCAAGTGCGCTAACCACTCGGCCACGAGTTAACTCTACGAAGTAAGGCAGGAGGGATGGTGGCCCAGAGGAGGTTCTTCGATCGCAGGCTCCATCTTTTTCTTCTTTTTTCTTGCTATTGCCCTCGCATCTTAAATTTTCAGTGAACAGGGACCTTGCAAAGGAGATAACTAAGATCAGTGAAAGTTCACGTGTTCTCTATAAATCGAAAATAGTGGCAGAAATCTGCATGTAAAATATCGCTTTCAGGGATCCCCGAGCTCATTGCAACGTCTTCTTGCATCCCTCGGGCAGATGAACGGTCTCAAGGCTCGCTCACTGCTTATCCCAATCAGCAAACAACTAATCTCGATTTGTCACATATACTGCCAGCGCCCTCTGTGGATCAATAGTCTTATCTAAAGAATATCCGATATATGAAATGCATTTTGAATGGTGGCATGGCGAAGTAATCGATAAACAGTGTCCTACAACTGCAATGACCTGGACATTACGTTTGCTAAAACAATTACTTAAACTAAGTGGTTTGCATTTTGCATTAGGAAAAGTAGAAACATTTCTCACTGCGTGCTTTTTTTCCTGCATGCACAGCATAAATATTGAACTAATTTTTTTTCCATTGTCTTGCGTTTCGCTTTCATGTTTCTCTCTTTTTCTTTCCATCCATTCAGCAACAGAAATTCAAAGAGCAAAAACGGGAGCTCACCGCTCACCAGTTACCTTTTTCACTTCTTGTCCCTCGCAAGGCTAACGAATTGCAGTCTCTGAGGCCCCTTAGATTCCTTCGACGATATTTTTCTCTCAGAAACTATCACCCAGTTCGACATCACGTGAAGCAATCATCTTAAACCATTAATTACTAAGATTGGCCCAAATGCATTATGAAAACACTGCTCTCACAGTTTCAAAACTTTTTCTTTATGAAAATAAAAAATACGTTTTTTTATTTATGAAATGTATTGTAAACCCCAAGGGGGGTATTCAATAACCATTGATGATACCTACATATGCACACACACCTTAGGTACTTCACTGTATTCTCATGTCAGCTCAGACGACAGACAATCATATTCAAGAAAGTTCCACGTGCATTTATTAAGGAACCACCAAGCCCTTGTCATTCTCAAACATCACTAAAGTGTTGCCACAAAAGCATTCATTTGATTACAGTCGTTGTGATAATATTAATTTTGTGTAGGCCATTAATTATCGAAGTTCAATAAATTGCGTACGATATGATGACATCGAAAGTATTATTAAGACGAAGTTGTGACCTCGAAAGGCATCTCAATTTTTTACAGTCGTGTTTTTGCCTTCCTTTATAAAGACGGCCATCACACAAATTGCATTGTTGTTATTCAAAGGATTCACTAAGAAATGCCCAACAATGCATTGCTCATCATTGCACTGCATGGATATTTAGGTTCGCCACCAGGGCGCAGGTCAATCAATCTGAGAAGCCTCGTCTGCTGCAAATTCTGTCGACCTTTGTCGGATGACTTGGCGAAGACTACTCACTCGAATCTCGATAGAGCAACATTAACAAGACAAAGGAATTATGGCGTTATTACAATTCAAAAATCTTTTTCAGATCATTGCAGACAGAGATCGATTCGTCGGTTGCTTCCTTAGATCGATCATCAAGAGGGGGGGGGGAGGTGAAATGCATTAAAAGGTAAAGAGATCTTCCACTCATCATATAGATCGCTATCCTCGCACCAGCATCAGTTATGCCATGTTAAAAGGGACTGAAATATTTACACTTATTTGAATTCTGACACTAACCCCTTTGACCCCTGGGGGCAGGAGTTCTGCAGTTCCCAAGTCCCAGTCGGGGCCAACGTTGAGAGTTATCTCCGCAAAATTCCCCACCCTGCCCACAGTCAGTAGGGGACACCGATGAGATAGGAAAGGCAGCCGTCCATCGGATGGGTGCCTGTGTGCGGGAGAGAGAGAGCCATACCTGTATCAGGGAGTGAGAGAGACATCCCTGTATGAGGGAGAGAGAGAGAGAGAGCCATACCTGTATGAGGAGAGAGAGAGCCATACCTGTATCAGGGGGGGAGAGAGACATCCCTGTATGAGGGAGAGAGAGAGAGAGCCATACCTGTATGAGGAAAGAGAGAGCCATACCTGTATCAGGGGGGGGGGGAGAGAGACATCCCTGTATGAGGGAGAGAGAGAGCCATACCTGTATGAGGGAGAGAGAGAGCCATACCTGTATGAGGGAGAGAGATAGCCATACCTGTATGAGGGAAAGAGAGAGCCATACCTGTATGAGGGAGAGAGAGAGCCATACCTGTATGAGGGAGAGAGAGAGCCATACCTGTATGAGGGAGAGAGAGAGCCATACCTGTATGAGGGAGAGAGAGAGCCATACCTGTATGAGGGAGAGAGAGAGCCATACCTGTATGAGGGAGAGAGAGCCATACCTGTATGAGGGAGAGAGAGAGCCATACCTGTATGAGGGACAGAGAGAGCCATACCTGTATGAGGGAGAGAGAGAGAGCCATACCTGTATGAGGGAGAGAGAGAGCCATACCTGTATGAGGGAGAGAGAGAGCCATACCTGTATGAAGGAGAGTGAGAGCCATACCCTGTGCTCCTTAAAGAGCAGTGCATTGTTGGGTATTTCTTAGTGAGTCCTTTCAATAACAACGATGTAATTTGTATGATGGCCGTCTTTATAAAGGAAGGAAAAAAACACGACTGCTAAAATTTGACCATTGAGGAGGTGGCCTTGAGGGGGGGGGGAGAGCCTACCATCTGTCTGCTAACAGCTGTCCAGTAGGTTCCTTTCCCCAACCTTCTCTGAGCCCCGAGGTCCTTGTGACCTGGCCATTTAGCCCACAGTCCCACTCAGAGGTAAAACCAACCAACCTTCGACTCCTTAAACTTTGGCGTTCCTTCATTTCTGCACAATCGAAATGTTTCACGTGAGAAGCTGCCCCATTTCTTAATGCATTTTTCTGCCAACAAAAGAATCAAAATGAGGAAAAACACGATACTGGTGAGTTGCGGTTTGACGCCACCTGAGCATGTACGTAGCAGTCTCCGCAACACGACGCGCTCGCCAGTGCACATGCACTGAGCAGCCTTCGTGCGTGGTTGGCAGAGGGCAAGGTCGCCGCCGCGTAGAAAGCGGAACGCACGTAACACGTCAGAAGAGAAGGCAACGGAGGAGGAAGCTCATTTGCCCGGGATTCCGTTCGCAGGCAAACGAGGAGACATTCAAGAATGAATCCTCCACTCAGAGAAACCTTTCCACGAGGGCTTCCCTGCCTCATCTGCATTTCAACATCTTTGGAAGACGGTCGATTTGCATTGGCTTTAATAGGGATGCCTTTATCTAGATTTTATTTCTAGGCATGTTAATTTATACAAAATTATTATTCATACCAAAATTAACCAAACGCCTTCGGTTTGAGATTAAAATCCTTCCTCAGGCAAGATGCTAGGATTAGTGACGAAGAGTGGTGAGGAGGGGATCTGATTCCCATTAGAGGACACAATGTGCCTCTGCTCTTTGTCTCTTGAAATACGCGTTGATTGTCTCACAGGAAGAAGGGTGATAGAAAATATCTATCAATTCACATCACATGCACTCACTGACTGAGAGTGAATCACAATATGCATTGTCTCCAAAAGGGAGAATATGCATCACAGCACGTGCACTCACTGACTGCGAGGGAGATTGAATCACAATATGCATTGTCTCCAAAAGGGAGCACATGCATCAAATCACAGCAAGGCACTCATTGACTGAGAGGGAGAGTGAATCACAATATGCATTGTCTCCAAATGGAAGAATATGCATCAAATCACAGCACGTGCACTCACTGACTGAGAGGGAGACTGAATCACAATGTGCCTGGTCTCATGGAACGGGATATCAATTGTCCGTAAAGGTGTATTGTTAGCAGAAAGTTGCAAAGTTTTCGCCACGTGCGTTTGTGTCAACGGATTACAAAAAGTGCAAAAAAATCACTCTTGCATAATGAGCACGAGTGACAGGCGAGAAGTGCATCATGGGAGCGAATCCTCGAGCCAAGAAACGAAGGTCACCCTTATGGAAGGAAGTGTCGGCGACCTGTCTGATGCTGCTGCTGCAAGGAGTGAGTGGGTCAGAAGGAGCGAGACACGACTCGCGGCTTCGGACGTTGCCACCCCTTTGTGGAGCTCACGACGCCTCGAGCGTGCTTCTGCCAAATGATACCGTGACCGCGAGGGAAGGAAAGGCTTTCCTCTGCCTGGGAGAGACGCCGAGGGAGGGCGACGTCGCTCACGGAGCAGACGATGTCGGCGAATCACTTGCTCCATTTTACGTTGAGACCTGAAATCTCTGAAAATATGCATTGTAGAAGCAGAAGTCGGAACCGATACGATGAAGCCAAATTCTCCCCCCCCCCCCTTGCGTCATATCTTGCCACTGACTGCCGCTGATGCCACTTGCGCTTCGTTCTGCATGGATATCGTTTGGCCATCTCACCCCACCTCGCCCCTTCAGAACTACTTCATTTGTCCTCGCAATGTTATCCTCATTGTAATCGATGACGCCGCTTTGATACTTGGAACTTTAAAATCCCTTTAGGGCAGAAACAAGAGGGACGAGTTGGGTTGGGTTGTTTTACCTCTGAGCGGCACTTTTTTGCACACCATGGGCTAAATGGCCAGGTCACATGGACCTCGAAGGTTCAGAGAAGGTTGGGGGAGGGGACCCACTGGAACAGCTGTTGGGAGACAGATGGTAGCCTCCCGTCAAGGCCATTCAGCGTGTTCTTTAATGTGCACAGGGTATGTCTCTCCCGCACACGGGGCCACGGCTTAACGTCCCATCCGACGGACGGCGGTCTGTTCCAAGCCCATCGGTGTCCCCTACTGACCGTGGGCAGGGCGGGGAATTTTGCGGAGATAAATCTCAATGCTGACCCAGCTGGGACTCGAACCTGGGAACTACAGATTACGAGCTTGGCGCGCTACCGACTGAGCCACCCCCGCCCCACAAGAGGAACGAGAAAAAGAGAGATATTGCATCTGGCAAAATGGGTGGAATGGAACATTTCCAAAAAACGTTTGTCATTTTGGAACTTTTGAACACTAACAGTACAAATGCGAACTAATGGATGAGTTGGAAAATGAATATAGACATATTTCATTATCCAAACCAAAAGGAATTTTTAATAAATCTGTCAAGACAGGGTCGCTTTACTCCCCCCCCCCCTCCACGTACACACCTAAATTAAATGATTGCTGTTAAAGTAAACTTCTTCAGTACCATTCCCTACGAACCAAATTAGAAATTTCTACCACGAATAGATCATTTGCAACGTTCCTTTAAATTTTCCCCATTTTCCAACTGTAGCGCCCTAAAGGTCGAAATTAAAACCATTGGGAGTTTCAGGAAATAAGAATCCCAATACGGCATCCGACAAATAACGATCAGGATTCGGGAACACCGTCCTAAAAAACACAAAGGCATCATACTAAAACGTTGCACGCGTACATTGCATCAGTTGGACCGGCCACCACCCTCCAGACGGCGCACCGCATTTCTCAAGAGACATTACGCAAGTTCCTAGTGTAACATTTCTTGACAAATGGATTCGCAGGTGTTGCGCAATTCTGTGGCCACCAAGGAGCCCTGATTTCACACAACTTGATTTTATTACTTGTGGGGCTTTATAAAGAATTGCGTTGACATGGAGAAAATTCGAGACCTGAATCATTTGAAAGCAACTGAAAATTCGAGACCTAAATCATTTAGAAGCAACTGAGTAAGAAAGAAGAGAAGTTGCTTTATATGTTAAGTCATCATTTCTTCGGTAATGAATTTTTGAGCTAAAAATGCTTTGCGGACGTGGCTGCCCTGCACGAACTATGGGAATAAAGATCCTAAACAGATTGCGCGATTGGATAGATTTTTAAAAAAGTGACACACTTAAAAGTTAACTTTAATACCAGGAATCGAACGTTAGTCTGATATTCTGACTACTCGAACATCTTTCTCTTCAATTCTGATACTTTAGGTGGAAAGGATGTAAAACTTAACGTGCCTTGCAGAGAAAGAGGAAAAAAACGGAGATGGTTTCGCTGGTGGTTTTATTACTCCAACGATGCAAACGTCACTCGTCGCTACGGAATCGAACCAGGGGACCTGCAGGGAAGAGAGCGAGGCGCGATGAGGCCACGTGACAGCATTGTGCCAAGTGATTGGCTGAGCGTCGTGTCATTCTGCATTTGAGGAATGCAGATCAAAGATTCATCACTTGAAGAGAGATGGTGAGATCTGCCATCCTGATGCTGCTCCCAATATACAAATCCTCTTTCAAATTTCTGATTCCCTTAATTGTTGCTGTTCACTTCCTCTTTTCGATCAGATTGAGATGATCGACGCTTTCTTTCAGATCTTGCCCGATTTCTATTCTGGATGCGTTCTATGCATATTGCATTATTTGGGCACAGCCCCAGATGGGGGTGGTACTTTCGATTCACCCAGATTTTCCCTCAGAGAAGTTCCGAGTTCGGGAATGACGACATTTCCTTTCTTCCGTTTTTTTTTTAATCCTTTTCACTTTTTTCTAAATTTCTGCAAAGCATTCGCATTTCGTGAGAGAAGTCACTTTCAGAAAGATTTTGTTTTTAATCCTTCTAAGCGGCATCAGTTGAGGTGCAGTGTTCAGATGAGCCTATTCGGTCAGAGATTCTAGTAAAGGGGTGTAAAAAGAGGGGTCGCTCAAAAGGTGAAACTCGCTCAGCCATGACCTTCAGAACAAAGCTCACGGAATTTAAAAAAAAATAGCTCGTTTTGAATAAACGCAAAAAATGAGCTAATGCTTCACTGTCGTCTGTTGACGTTCAACTTTTTTGCTTTTAGAAATAAATGAACCATTCTTTTCGGGTTGCACAAAATGCGATCCTTCAGGATTACGAATCTCTCAAAACCTTTCAGTGCACCCTCTAAAGTTGGAACATTTTAAAAATTTTAAAACTTTAAACAAATATTGCAAACGATCTATTTCGGTTAGAGATTTGATATTTTAGTTGTAGGGTGTGATGACCAAGGGTCTTACATTGGCAACAACAATTTGTCCCTTCACTCCAACGGTGGGTGGGTAGACACAACTTTATGTTTTCAGAAAAAAATGAAAAGTTCTTGATTATTCTTCTTTAAAATTCGACCGGCTGCTCTTTATTTCGAAATAGTACTTAACTTTGAAATTTTCAACAATAGTTTATATAAACAGAATTTCCTCCTTAATCTTATGAGCCAAAGGAAAAGGTGATAAAACTCAACTTTTTTCATTTTAAGGAATAAATGAGAAATTCTTTTTGCGTTGCATAGGGCTTAGTCACATTCCCCAAATACCGATTAGAAGGAAGTACTACTGTTAAAATCGGAAATGAAACACGTCATTTCCTTTGAAAATGAGCATCCCCTTTTCGTTAGAAAGCTTGGGTTGTTTTACCTCTGAGCGGCACTTTTTTGCACACCATGGGCTAAATGGCCAGATCACATGGACCCCGAAGGCTCAGAGAAGGTTGGGGGAGGAGACCCACTGGAACAGCTGTTGGGAGACAGATGGTAGTCTCCCGTCAAGGCCATCCAGCGTGTTCTTTAAAGTGAACAGGATATGGTTCTCCCGCACACGGAGCCACGGCTTAACGTCCCATCCGACGGACGGCGGCCTTTCCAAGCCCATCGGTGTCCCCTACTGACCGTGGGCAAGGCGGGGAATTTTGCGGAGATAAATCTCAACGCTGACCCAGCTGGGACTCGAACCTGGGAAGTACAAATTACGAGCCCTGGCGCGCTACCGACTGAGCCACCCCCGCCCCCACCGTTAGAAAGCTTCTGGTTTAGAATTAGATGTGTCCCAGTGGTTGGCGTTCTTAGCTACTGATGAAATATTCTTGACAACCCTGAGTTGCTGCATTCCACAAGAAAAACTTCTATAAAGAAAAGGCAATGCTCGTGTTGTTTTTCTGCTGAGGTCCCGCCATCCTCACAGACCTTCTACTGTGGCATATAAACTGACAGGCTAATGTCCGACCTCTGTGGCAAGCAGCTGCTTGAGGGGGTATTTATTTTTTAATTTTTTTAATGTCATTGCAATGAATGGAAAAGGGAAAAAGAAATTGAAAATTTTCGTCAATTTCGTCGTTTTTTTTTGGATAATCCAAGTTCCATGGAAAGGAACTGAAATATATTTCAGTAGAAATTAATTCAAATGAAGTTGCTTTTTTGAAGTGGGAGTTAAAAAAGGGGACTACAGAATGGAAAAATTATCTCTGAAAGGGCGTACATGAAGATGTTTCTTGGAAAAGAAAGAATCACGGAATAGTGTTTTGGAAAGAGAAAGATTTAAAATCATTGCGATGATCTTGTCAAGGGATAACCAAAAGCAGGCACTTCCCATCATCTCTCGCCTTCCGTGAGATCGATCCTGATTGGTGAAAAGATTCTCCTAATGAAAAAGATTCGCTTCTGTCGATTTCCTTAGAAAACGGAAGTCGTGTTTCCATTTACCTCCCACGCACTCACAAGTGTTAGCTTCGGCATCGTTGATTTGAAGAGGCGTTTTCACTGATTCTGATGCTCAGAAAGCAGAGAGGAGAAAGTTTCCAAGAGTCGCATTTAATTCCGCTTCATGATCGGCGATCTCCTTGCGGCCTGCTGGCCCAAGGTGAAAGGGGGGCAGCACATCGTCGCAGTTAGTCGCAGTGGCCTCGCCGAGGAGCGCTGAAGGTCAGGGGAAGTGGTCATTATACAACGTGCGGGCATTTCGCACAGCGACACTGATGGGAAGGCTCGAGTAGGTTGTTGCCATGGCAATCGGTTAGATGCATCCCAGCACGGCAGAAATCGACTCTGCTGCCATCGAAATGGAACCAAATACGATGTCACCGGAATCGGTAAAAAAAAGTGACGACGTCGAAAAAAATTTTTTTTTTCCAAAGATGCGACGATTTTTCTCTTTTGACTAGAACAGACGAGATTCTTGCCATGCTTTAAAATGCAGGGGTGACCTTCAACCATTCCAAGAAGCTTTTGAAAAGCTAATTGTCATTTTTCTTTTAAAATAATCTGTTTCTGTTTCCCAATTATGCGAAGAAACATATTTCAATAAGTGAAAAGCTTTGCGATGAGGAAGAATTTCGACAATTTCACATTTCAGCGAACGAAGCCAAAGCAAGTCTTACCGAAAGCCTTTACCGAAGCCACAACAAGGCTTGCTTGCCTCTTCCGAAGCCAGAGCAAGGGTTGCTTGCCTCTTCCGAAGCCGAGTTGCGGAAACTTTCTCCTCAGCATCGGAATATCGTTGACTTTGGCTGCTGATTTCATTTACAGTTAAAGAGATATAAAATAAATTAATTTTTTAAATGTCTGGGCCCAATCGGGATGGATTGAGGTAATTTATAAACAAACAACGTTCACTAACACTTTTATGATGGAAACAAATTCTCTGTTTAAAAATCCTTGAAAATAAAATTTTGGAAAATTTCTGCGTTAATATGTAAATGAATCCTATTTCTCTGCAAAAGTTTCGTCCGTTGAAAATCTTCCGATTCGATTGGCATCAAGCCAAAGCAAATGTTCTTTATTCCAGAACGGAAATTATTTCCAGTCTTTTTGCAAAAATAATTCTTTTTCCTTCCGTTCCCCTTTCCCTTCCAGCTAAATATCTCAGGTTAATCAACGAAACGTGAAAGTAAACTGGGAAGAAAAAATGACATAAAATTGATTACTAGTTGATTGATATGATAAAATAAATCCCCCCTCAAGCAGCTGCTTGCCACAGAGGTCTGACAGGAGCCTGTCAGTTTATATGCCAGAGTAGACGGTCTGTGAGGATTGCAGGACCTCAGCAGAAAGACGACACGAACAGCCATGCCTTACCCGGGGCTCGAACCCAGGTCCCTTAGATCATTAACCAAGAGTGCTAACCACTCGGCCAGAGTTTCTTCACAAATCTTTTTCATAATTTTCCCCTTCTGAAATCTTGTCCCCCCCATATCTTTTCGCCTCTTCCCCCAGTTCAATCCTGCGCCGTTCGTTATTACTTCACGTGAGTGTTTTTCAACCGAATCTCCGAGCAATTTCGATCATCTGGAAATTGTCGGGCTTAACTATGTCACGCAGAAGATTTGTGAGGAGGGCGACGCTTCAGTAGAAAGAAAGCATAAGATACACCCATACCCGAGACTCGAACCCAGATCCTTCTGCTCCGCAGCGAAGCGCACTAATAAGCACTCGATCATCGGAACGGCTGAAAATTATACCACAAAGAAAACGATTTTTCTTCAAATTTGTAGAAAGAAAGAGTCGAAGCGAAATAATTGTATCAACAACTATTTACTCGTACTGCACAATGGGAGTGTAAAAAAAAAAATCCCCCCTCAAGCAGCTGCTTGCCACAGAGGTCTGACAGGAGCCTGTCAGTTTATATGCCATAGTAGAAGGTCTGAGAGGATGGCAGGACCTCAGCAGAAAAACAACACGCACAACCATGCCTTACCCGGGGCTTGAACCCAGGTCCCTTAGATCAGTAGCAAAGCGTGCTAACCACTCGGCCATGGGACGGCGAAACAAATTGAACGAGGTCATCGGAATTTCACAATTTTTTCACAAACCCAGTGCGAGACTAAGAGTTTAGAGGTTGGAGGTGGGGGGGGGGGCGATCGTCTTGGGACATCGGATTTACGGAACGAGGAATTTGAGCCATTCTAAATATGGGGGTGCGCGGCAGAAACTGCTCCCAGTCTGGGATTGCTATAGAACCTGGATGTTGCAATTCAGTCTACAGTAGTGTACTTTTGGGAGAACTGCCTTTTGTCCAATTGCCACACCCAGTCCCCAAATTGAGGAACCAAATTTTTTAAATTAAAGAATGAAAAGCCAAAAAGTGTTTTGAAATTTAGATGCTAAACTTACTCTGTGCTGATCCAGTGAAAGATATGAGATCCTCATCGGATGCAAGGGTGAAGAAGAAGATGATCCTTCTCTTCCTCCGATCTCCCTCTCCTCCGTTATCTTGCTCCGAGGAGACAGCAAGCGAAGATTCAAATGGCGCTCATCGAGAGAGATTTTCGCTTTTCTCTTTTCAACAGAAGATTTCTCGGAAGTGGGATCGTTGCAGGGGGCGGGGGAGTTTGGGAGAGAAAGCGACGGAATACGAGGAAGAAGAAGGGGGAACATTGAGGGAGGGTGCAAACGCCCACTCGACGCTTGTGCCTCCAGAAAATAGATCAAGAGGAGGTGGAATTGATGAAGGTGTTAAGAGGACTAGTTTGGGCTCTTCGACGGAATTGGAGCGGGGAAGGGAAGGGGGTGAGTTTCATTGTCGCTCTCTTTTCTCTCTCGGAAAAAGACACATTGAGATGGAGATTTAGCTGAGAGCAATGGAGACGAGAATATTTCCTTCTGGTTACATCGGCTGAGGAGGAAAGGGAAATGAAACTCGTTTGCTAACAAAAATACGCACAACCAAATAAACGAAGATGTTTCATCAAATGAGCATTGAGGGAAAAACGTGGGATTGCTATAGAACCTGGATGTTACGATTACGAAATCGATTAATCATTATTTTTCGATTCAATTCATTTTTTTTTTTCCTTTTCCACCTGAAACGAAAAACTTGAATGTCACAAGAAGGCAGGCAATAAAATCTTTGTATCTTTGGGGAAAAAAAACTAAAAAAAAAAAATTCGCTACTGAGAAAATAAAATTCTTAGAACATCTTTCTTTTCTTTGCTATTCTTAATCTTTCTGTTTCCTGACACTCTACAAAATTTGCAGATGATTCATTTCCATTTCAAGTATTAATCCTAATGTCGAGTCGCATACCCAGAAACTTCCATTATGAGGACGAGGAACTTCTGCAGTCTCGGATTGTTGGAGACCTTCTTAAAAATTATACGTTACTCAAGCCCTCAAAGGGGGTGGCTCAGTCGATAGCGCGCCAGGCTCGTAATCTGTAGTTCCCAGGTTCGAGTCCCAGCTGGGTCAGCGTTGAGATTTATCTCCGCAAAATTCCCCGCCTTGCCCACGGTCAGTAGGGGACACCGATGGGCTTGGAAAGGCCGTCGTCCGTCGGATGGGACGTTAAGCCGTGGCCCCGTGTGCGGGAGAGCCATACCCTGTGCACGTTAAAGAACACACTGGATGGCCTTGACGGGAGGCTACCATCTGTCTCCCAACAGCTGTTCCAGTGGGTCCCCTCCCCCAACCTTCTCTGAGCCTTCGGGGTCCATGTGACCTGGCCATTTAGCCCATGGTGTGCAAAAAAGTACCTCTCAGAGGTAAAACAACCCAAGCCCTCAAAGGGAGGAGAACAACCTCCCCACGTTGGGTAAGACCCTCCTCGAGAAATAAATATGTCATCGGTGCCTCATTGTTAATTTTTCATTCCACCATTCTTTGAAATGTCGCTATGCAATTTCTTCCCGCGAGTTATCCTCTTTTTCGAAGTCTGACGTCACGGGTTTTGAGTCCCAAATGCCACGTGCAGATATCAATGTGAAACCTCGTGAGTGCGATACCGGAAGTGAAGAGCGCAATGAAATACGACAGAGGGAAGACAAATTCTGAATTGGGATGGCAATCGATTCTTCTGAAAGACTGACGAATTCGTCTGCTGATGAGCATGTCGACACTGCTCGATTGGCAGTTGAGTCTTAATTAAAAAAAACAACGCTGAGGGCTGTGGTCCAATGTGTCGAAATAGTTACTGAAGGATTTGAAAACCTCAGCGCCTTAAGACGTAAGCCTTCCACTCCGAGTTGCAAAACACGGAGAATAGACACCTAGGCGCTTGTAACGCAGGATGCATCTGACTCTCTTCAAATCAAGGAACCCGGGGATATTTGAATCCTGTTGCTTCTAGACCGGAAAAAGATTTTTCGTGTTCATTATCCTGTTGCTTCTAGACCGAAAAGATTTCAATAGGTTAAGATATCCTGACAGGATTATCAAATATAGGACAGAGCAGCTGTTTGAGGGGGTATTATTTTTTATTTTTTTTTTGATTAACAATAAAACTCATTTTGATTCTTGATTAACAAGACTACAATTTGTAATTCGGCTAACAATTATTCCAACGAAATCAATGAAGTGAAGGAAGTCCTCATAACCAGGGCCGGCAAATCAATGAAGTGGAGGAAGGCCTCATAACCAGGGCCGGCAAATCAGTGAAGTGGAGGAAGTCCTCATAACCTGGGCCGGCAAATCAATGAAGTGAAGGAAGTCCTCATAACCAGGGCCGGCAAATCAATGAAGTGGAGGAAGGCCTCATAACCTGGGCCGGAAAATCAATGAAGTGGAGGAAGTCCTCATAACCTGGGCCGGTAAATCAATGAAGTGGAGGAAGTCCTCATAACCAGGGTCGGCAAATCAGTTAAGTGGACGAAGTCCTCATAACCAGGGCCGGCAAATCAATGAAGTGGGGAAGTCCTCATAACCAGGACCGGCAAATCAATGAAATGGAGGAAGTCCTCATAACCAGGGCCGGCAAATCAATGAAGTGGAGGAAGTCCTCATAACCAGGGCCGGCCTTACGCACGAGCTAACTAAGCTACAGCTTAGAACCTCACGATTATGAGGAGACTCAAAAATCAACTTTGAAGGTTTACTGTGTCACGAATTTTTTAAATTTAAATTAATCTATTATGCAAACACTGTTCATGTCAACTCTACACAGTCATTATATGTAGCATACCAATGCTAGTGTAAACGTTTTCATCACATCAGTTTCGTATTTATTTTTTAATGTTCCCTTCAACAGAATAATAAATACAATATATATTTCGAGCAACATGTTTCGCCGATGAGTGGATCTCGAACTCACACACACCGGTTACTTGCCAGGTGGAATTCTAAGTCAACGGATAATCTGCATATTGACCATTGATTAATTCATATATTTCGCCTTTCGAACCAGGCCCTGCTGACAACTCGAATCAAAATTTAATTTAGTTCACTGTTCAGCCTTTACAAGTCCGTGTCATTCGATTTCCATCCCATTCAGCTTCACTTATTACGGAGAAAAATTCTCTCAAGATTTTTCGTGTTCATTATTTCGTTACTTGTGGAAATCGGAGGCCTTTTATCAGCGCGTGTCACCATTCCTCTTAATCCTTCAGAAATCACACTTGCAGTTTCAAAAGTTGTTGTATTGTCTGTGCAGTGCGTCATTACTGATGCGGACATTTATTAAAGGAATCCGGAACCTGGAGATTACTTTCCAAAATCAGACTACTTTGGGAAAAACTTTAGGCGGCAACTTCGGATACGTATAAAATATTCAAACACACGTGGGCTAATGGAAGTGTTGGGAGAATTTCCAAACTCCTGGCAAAAAAAAAGCATAATATCCTCCCCCCACTTCCGAAGACTAAAATTCATGAGGACTCTCGCGCATGACACGTCTCAGGAGGCCTCCCCCACTTCCGAAGACTTAAAATTCATGAGGACTCTCGTGTATGACACGTCTCAGGAGGCAGGCACCTCAGTGACGATTTCCCGGGAAGTTTAAATTTACCACAGCAGACGATGAAAGATTTCGTATTCCTATGACGTCACCCTGTGGTGTGGCTGCAAAAGCGACGAAAAGGTGTTCTGGGGAGAAAAAATGACGCGTTCCTTCGTCTGTTTCGAGACAATGAAAGTCACGTGACTCTGCCTCCACGTTTTCTTCTCCTTTACAGAGCGAATGCGTTCGTTTCCGACCACTTCAAGGGAGGCAAGAAGACGGGACGAAGTGTAACTGATCTTTCGGTGCGGAACAGTTACGCGAAATATTGATCTTTGATCCCGCCATCATCTCCTCTTCGCTCTCTGACGACTCTTGTATCGGCTGCCCCCTTCAGCGCACGCACCACTGACCAAGCTTCCCGATTGCCGCCAGGGACTGGGGGAGACAGGAAGAACGGACAAAGAGAGGGAGGGGGCGGGGCTCTCCCTCTCGAGGGGGTGTGGAGGATGCAGGGTCAATAAATTCAAAATTAAATCCGAAAAAGAAGAACAAGATACGGGACTGTGATTGGAAGGAAAAACGATTGGCTCGCACTTGGGACAAGAATTAGCTATCAGTTAGGTGGCGCTGCGAATATGATGAAGATCGAAACAACATCGAGGCGTCTTTCATTCGACTTTCGACGTCATTCGATTGATCGCAAAACCACGAGAAGCAAAACCTTGGCCGCAAATCAGTTTTCACAAACTTCGCCATTCGCCACCGTTTGTCGTTTGGCTGGTGACGTCATGGGCTTTGGGTTGTTTTACCTCTGAGCGGTACTTTTTTGCACACCATGGGCTAAATGGCCAGGTCACAAGGACCCCGAGGGCTCAGAGAAGGTTGGGGGAGGGGACCCACTGGAACAGCTGTTGGGAGACAGATGGTAGCCTCCCGTCAAGGCCATCCAGCGTGTTCTTTAACGTTCACAGGGTATGGCTCTCCCGCACAAGGGGTCACGGCTTAACGTCCCATCCGACGGACGGCGGTCTTTCCAAGCCCATTGATATCCCCTACTGACCGTGGGCAGGGCGGGGAGTTCTGTTGAGATAAATCTCAACGCTCACCCAGCTGGGACTCGAACCTGGGAGCTGCAGATTACGGGGCCTGGCGCGCTACCGACTGAGCCCCAACGTCGTTTGCAGAGGAGCTTTAAATATTCGTGTCGCCCTAGGCAAACGATTCATTCCCCCCCTTCCTCCCACCTGTTCAGTGGTTTAATTATTGGCGTTTAAACTACCCATAAAAAAAACTTGTTAACGGAAATAGATCAATGTTAAAGTCGCTCTATAACTGCACTTGCTTTACATTCATTACTTTGGTCTGTTTCGTTTTTTGAGCATTTTTTCTTTTGGTCACTGAGGGAAAAGTCCCTTTCCAGTTATCCCTTTCCAGTTATCCCTTTCCAGTTATCACCAGCCTTGACAAACGATCTGTTAGCCTCTGGATTCCGAAACCGACTTTTCCACGTGATTTTATTCAAAACATCATCCAACACACTCTCTGTAGAATATTTAATTTTGGCTATATTAAGAACTAGTGACAATTACCTAACGCAGAATACAATGATTAACTTTCAAATATAAGTCGCCTTTACAAATTTGCCGCCTTAGACAACTGCCTAGTCTGTCGAACGGTTAAAGCGCCCTCTGGTTGTGTGAAAGATTCGCTGATCCTTTCCCCTCTGCTTGTGACTCTTTCGCCCATTGTGCAGCATCCACGACCCGTAACCGTCATTGAAGTGACCCCGCCTTACGCGTCGAGAGTCAGATCAGAGAATATCTTCTGTCGCGAGACGAAGGCAATGGATTGATCTCGCCGAGGTTGCTGCCATCAGCAATCTCCTTCTGTTGCCACTCGGCAAATAAGAGACTCTCGTGCACGCAACGAACAGAAGATGAAATACTGCGCTCATACGTCATCCATCAGAATCGTCTGAAGTAACGGCTATCGAACTTCAGCAGCAGACAAAAATTGGTCTTTTTTTTTCTAATCCACAAGTTGCCCGCACACGTGACGTCCTTAATGATGAGGATCCTTTTAAGGCAACTGATGCGGAGATCCTTTGGCGAATTCAGTCCGTCGACGTTTTCGCTTCACCTCGGGGAGATCCCTTTTCAGCACACTTTCCAACTGTTGCTACCAGAGCAATCGCATCACAGTTTTCGGCCTCTTCCCGTTGTCATAGAAACGGTATCCATCCTCCAACAATGACTTCGAAGGGATCGTTTCGCATCAAGTTACAGAATCTTCCGTAGACTGAATGTCTGCGCACGTGCTCTACAGAGGAAATAAAAAACTAGGAAGAGGTTAATGGAGTGAAGATTACTTTTCGAGATGCAATAATTATTATCTTTTTTTATCGGAGCCTTGCTGGAAAGCGGAACGATGATTCGAGGAATTTTCGCTCTATGTTCGTGGCTTCATTGGAAGACTCTCACGCAGACTGACCAACTGAAAAGAAACGAGGAAGGAGGAGAAGATCTCACTCGGCACGTGAAAAAAGATTTTCTCTTCCGTTGAGCAGCCGCGCGAGCAGGAGGATTTACCGGAAGTGAAGAATTCCCTCCTCTTCCGATTCTTGAAGATCTTCCTTTCCTGGTGCGATGTTAGAGGAATAAGAAGTGTCGCGTGAACATCCCACGAAGTGGGATAGATTGTTTTACCTCTGAGCAGCACTTTTCTTGCACACAATGGGTTAAATGGACAGGTCACAAGGACCCCAAGGGACGGGATTTCCACTGGAAAGCTGTTAAGAGAAATGTGGAAGCCTCTCGTCAAAGTCATCCAGCTTGCTCTTTAACGTGCACGGGATATGGCTTTTTCTGTACACGGGGTCGAGGCTTTACGTCCCATCCGACGGACGACGATCTTTCCAAGGTCATCGGTTATCTGCTTTCTCGCAGATGGATGGCATGTCGATGGCCTGACTCTGAAGGGAGTGGATTTGAAGGAAGAGAGAAAAGTGGCGAAAATTCCCATCGTTCGTCAGATGAAATGGGGCATTTCCTCTCTTATCGGAAGTGGTTTGCACTCTTCCTTACAATCAACTGCTGCAATTTGTTTTCTAGCGTGTCACGTGCAAGATAGTTTTCTTGGTTTATATTCCTCAAGAGTTGTGAGAACATTTCAAGCGAGCCCATTCTTCGGGAGGGGGGGGTATTCCTGATCATGTTGAGGAAACTCATCGCCGCTCATTGGCTAATTCCGAAAGCATTCTTGCAGGAAATGTCGGCGCTCGCCACGAGCAAGGCGCGTGGCACGCTCTCATGAGTCAGACGCCCTCCGAATGCAGATTGCGCTCGATACGACCACGTGGGCGGAAATGACCAAATCGTTCGCTGTCATGAGTAAACAGCGTCCTGCAAGAGAAAAATCTCAGTTCATCTGTTGAGAGAGAGAGACCATCCCGACAGACTTGCTACTTCATTCGCAAATTGCGTCCATTTCATTTCCAGTGCTCCAAAGTTTCCTTTTCCATCACTCATGGGCATTTCATCTTTCTTTATTTTAACATCGTGAATCATTTCTAAATGGGGGGGGGGGGCTAATAAAAGCCAATAACCAATAAAAGTTTAATCTACCTTTCAAAATGTTACATCGAAAAAGGTGAAAATGAGGAAATTTGTTTTGTTAAGTTAAATGGCTAACTTTTTACGCAGGATTTTGAATTGTCTACTGAAAAATCATCAGAAGGGAAAATAGGAACTCTTTAAGAGTGATCGCAAATCATCACAACTCTCTTTGCTTACTTACTTCTATCATAGCACATTGCAACCAATTTTGGTGAAGCTTTCAGATCTTCGCTAACTCTTGCTCTCGGGGAGAAAGGAGGCACCGAGAGGCACCGAGAGTCTTGGGAAGACCGCCCTCTGTCGGATGAGAAGTTAAGCCGTGGCCCTGTGTACATCGATCGTTCACGTTAAAGAACACGCTGGATGACCTTGATGGGAGGCTTCCATCTGTTTCCTAGCAGCACGTTCCGTGGGCACCTTCCCTGATCCCTCGGGGTCCTTGTGACCTGGCCATTTAGTAAATTAAAATGAATCGACATATTTTCCTTTCCAAAGCATTGGGAAGAGAGCGACATTCTTCCAGCAGAGAGAGAAATCCCCCCCAACCCTGATGACGAAGAACTTTCCTTCCTCATCCCCCGAACCTCGAACGAACCGCTCCAGTTACATACAAAAATGTTTTGGGTCCCTCTTTTAAAATGAATTCCACTTGCCATTGAGCAGTAAGTTGGGTTGGGTTGTTTTACCTCTGAGCATCACTTTTTTGCACACCATGGGCTAAATGGCCAGGTCACAAGGGCCCCGAAGGCTCAGAGAAGGTTGGGGGAGGGAACCCATCGGAACAGCTGTTGGGAGACAGATGGTAGCCTCCCGTCAAGGCCATCCAGCGTGTTCTTTAACGTGCACAGGGTATGGCTCTCCCGCACACGGGGCCACAGGTTAACGTCCCATCCGACGGACGGCGGCCTTTCCAAGCCCATCGGTGTCCCCTACTGACCGTGGGCAGGGCGGGGAATTTTGCGGAGATGAGCCCCGGGTAAGGCATGGTTGTATGTGTCGTTTTTCTGCTGAGGTCCTGCCATCCTCTCAGATCTTCTACTTTGGCATATAAACTGACAGGCTCCTGTCAGACCTCTGTGGCAAGCAGCTGCTTGAGGGGGTATTTTTTTTAAATCTCAACGCTGACCCAGCTGGGACTCGAACCTGGGAACTACAGATTACGAGCCTGGCGCGCTACCGACTGAGCCACCCCCGCCCCCTGAGCAGTAAGTGAAAGTCTCGTTGCCGAAGAGGAAATCTGCGTTGACCGTGGGATCGCTCCTGGTGATCCTTCTCTCCGATCTTGTTGGACGGATTTCTCCTCCCTTCTGTGACGTCATTAGAGCGCGGCGAAAGAGTTGCACGTTTCGCAGCTGACTGTTGTGGCGAAACTGTTTCAGCCTCGTGACTTCGGAGAACATTGCCCGCAGGAATGGAGCAGTGTCACGAGACGGGGAAGGAAAGCCCCAGTGGCCCGATTGGGCAACCGGCATTAAGATGCCACCGAAATAAGTCGGCGGGGGAAAGTGGTCCCAGCTGAAGGGGGACAGGAACACATTGCGTGCTGCAGAGATGACACGCAGCTATCGCGCAGAGATCGGCCTCGCAGATGAAAGGGAAAGACGATAAGCAGCCGATTGGGAAAGCCAAGTGAGCGAGATTTGCGAAATATCGAGAGCTGTGGTTCCCGGTGGCCGAGGGGTCTGTCTCGTGCACAAGGAAGGGGGTTGTTTTCCTGTTGTCTTTTCTCTGTTAAGATCTTCGCCTTATACCGAGGGGGCGGGGGTGACTCAGTTGGTAGCGAGCCAGTCTCGTAATCTGTAGTTCCCAGGTTCGAGTCCCAGCTGGGTCAGCGTTGAGATTTATCTCCGCAAAAATTCCCCGCCCTGCCCACGGTCAGTAGGGGACACCGATGGGCTTGGAAAGGCCGCCGTCCATCGGATGGGACGTTAAGCCGTGGCCCCGTGTGCGGGAGAGCCATACCCTGTGCACGTTAAAGAACACGCTGGATGGCCTTGACGGGAGGCTACCATCTGTCTCCCAACAGCTGTTCCAGTGGGTCCCCTCCCCCAACCTTCTCTGAGCCTTCGGGGTCCATGTGACCTGGCCATTTAGCCCATGGTGTGCAAAAAAGTGCCGCTCAGTGGTAAAACAACTCAATCCTTATACCGAGAGATCTTTTCACGCTTATTTCGTCTGCAGCAGCTTCAGGAATAATTGACTTTCAGGATATTTTTGTCAGCTCCTGAAGAAAACGAGAATCTCGTCATACATCACCCCCCCGCCCTGCCCCCCGTACCTCTACACTTTGAGGGAGTCAATGTCAGATGTTTTCTAGGGCAGTCTTCGCAAAACAAACTGAAGTACGTCAAATGACAGTTTGCTGTTTAAGCCATTGGTTTCCCTCGTGTCTCCCTTTCATTGTCGAATTCCTTTGCAACTTTTCACCTGCTTCAAAGTGGGCGAAGCTGATGCGAATGAGGAAATGAGAATTCGAAATCATCGATGATAGCTTGTCAAAAACAGAATTTCACGAGATTTTGCTAATGGGGAAAAGCAACTTATATTCCAAATTAAATTTTCGAAAAAAAAAAGTACTTTTATGCATTTCTAAACTTTTTTCATTAGAGATAAAGAAGAATCGAACTTTGCCTGCGGAAAAAATGATTCCCAATGAGTGGGATTCGAACCCACACCTCCTAGTTACGTGCCAGGTGCTCTAATCACTAAGCCATCACCAGCTCTGTCATTTATCTACCTCAATTGTGACTTTTAAATGTCGCTGACCTTGTCGCTCATGACGCCATCTATGATCGGGAAAAGCAATCTTGGCTCCCAGTCTCGGAGGCGTGGGTTCGAATCCCATCGAACCCACGCCTCCCAGACTGGGCGAATCATTTTCATCCACAAAATCATTTCTTGAATTATACGTCAACAGGTAATCCCTGGATTCATTATTGATTAAGCTTCGACGTTTTCTTTCCCATTCTTAACAGAAAAAATTGCATTCATATTTGATCGTTCGTACTTTTTTGCATGTTAATTCCCAACAGAAAGCTCGATTTCAAAGTTTCATCGTCGTCTGCCAGATGCCGAACGATTTCTCGCCTCCCCTCGGCGCACTTTTTCCCCCTCCATATTATGAATTCCCCCTTCCTCTGATGGAAATAACTGCAAGGCTGAATGTTCCGCCAATAGCTGACATTTCATTCTCCACTTCAGACAACCTTGGCTATGCGGGGCAACGTCAACTCCTTTCTTAAGAATTCGGATCTCTTCCCCCCCCCCGCCCCCCGGACAAGCGTTTCTCATTTTCGCAATGACGACGGACGGCGACCTTTCTCTGCAATCTCTTTTCCTAAAACACATCTTATGATCTTAAAAAAGTGTCACCCAATTTCAAAATCAATGTTCTTATTGATGTTGATTTTGAGCCCTTCATTGCATCAATAACAAAGGCAGCAAAAGCAAAAGCCTTAGATCTGTCGGAATCGGAGTCTTTTATTTCTGTCTGAATCAGAGTCTTACTTTTATTTCTGTCTGTAGGTCGATCTGGGCAAGTTAAAAGAAAAGTGCGATTGATTATCACCATGAGGAAATGAAATCATTTCTCCTCTTCCTCTCCCTTTGCTGTTGGATGCAACATCGATGAAGAAGATCAGAGCATCTCCATCTTTAAGCTCCCCTCGTTTTCTCGTCACGAGCTCTGTCTCGTGCGCAGAGGCCAACTTCTTTTATCCACATGTCAAAAACTTTTTTTCGAAAACTCCTTCTTTCGGTGGAAAAGCTAAAATTGCTGGTATTATTAGTTTACCTGGAGATGTTTTATGTTCTGACGAAAAGGAATATTTCTCCAAATGGGAAAATTCCTTTCCGTGGAGGAGGAGGAGGAGGAGTTTATTCCGATTCTCAATTAAAAGATTCATGCGAAATGAAGAATTTCACCATCGAATTACGATGAAGCAGAGAAACCCTGAATGTTGATAATTTTATCAAAAAAAGAAAACCCCTCAAGCAGCTGCTTGCCACAGAGGTCTGAATTTAATGACGTAAAAGGAAGATTTCGAAAATAATGGAGAGCGAGTCTTACCTGAGCCGAGAGTGCGTCAAG
Source organism: Ryuthela nishihirai (assembly GCA_038380435.1). Taxonomy (NCBI): domain Eukaryota; kingdom Metazoa; phylum Arthropoda; class Arachnida; order Araneae; family Heptathelidae; genus Ryuthela; species Ryuthela nishihirai. The sequence goes on along the minus strand of JAWZYU010000019.1, from coordinate 61,081,150 downwards.
TATTCCAGCAGGCGAGATTTTCGCTTTCCGTATCCTTCGCTCAGCGTCTGCCCGCAGCCACCGAAACAGCTGGAAACAAAGAACGGCAACAGTCGTCCTCTACCGAACCCGTCTGACGTGTGCCACAGCTGAACGAACTCAACCACGTGCTCAAGGCAAAGAATCAAGGCTAGCAAGCGCCACCCCACAGAGTCCGCAGCTCCCTCTGGCGGCCGCTGCTTCTCGAGCCAAGAGAGAGAAATTATTCCCTTTTGTTATTGGCATACATTCGGCAGAGAAAAAGGGACGGCGGAGCACGTGACCGTTGCTGGGTGCTTTCCGAAGCTGCAGCTGTGACGACAGAGCCTCTACGTTGAGGATGGAGAGAATTTCAAGTAGAGGTTATCTAGGTCGTTGTCTCCTCCCTTTCCGACGGGGGGCGGATTATCAAGGCTCGGATTAGAAGGGTTATTACAGGGCTGGCCTTAAGCCAATTGGACCGATTGGGCCCTGGACCCCCCCCCCCCCCCCGCTGGGGTTATAATTTTCATTCTAAAGAGGAAGTTGCCCTATTTTGTGAGAACTGCAGATTGTTAGAGTTAGCAACATTTTAGCAGTTTCAGTGGCCGAGTGGTTAGCGCGCTTGGCTACTGATCAACAGGGATCTGGGTTCGAGCCCCGGATAAGGCATGGACGTTTGTGTTGTTTTTCTGCCGAGGTCCCGCCATCCTCACAGACCTTCTACTGTGGCGTATAAACTGACAGGCTCCTGTCAGACCTTTGTGGCAAGCAGCTGCTTGAGGGGGGTATTCATATAAATAGTTTTTGTTCAACTGTTTGTTTTTAAACATTTGCTAAGGCCGGGCCTGGTCATTAGAGGACGAATTGGCCTCCAATGCGTTGCTTTAAAGAGGAACCTTTTGCAATCAGCCAACGGATGCCGCGGATTCATCGAGAGCAAGTTTTCAGATGAAGGAACCAAGTAAGAGCGACCCCTACAGGGATGAACGAGAAAAAGAGATTTCTTAAGAAAGTTGCAACATCGCAAAAATAGTAAATTCTTCAATGAGACAAAGTTAACAAATCTGAGGGATTGATTGATGCATTATGGGAAAGGGAGACTTCGCTGAAACTGAGACTCGGCGTTGACGAGCTGGGGGGTTAGAAGGGATCCTCTCCCCCCTTGCACACATAGAAGCAAACCAATTTGCATATAGGAGTGGGAAAGCTTCTTTCTTATTATATAATCCCTTAATTTGGAGGATTGTAACAGAGTGACGACCTGCTGTAGAGGAACCTCAACTTTATTTTACATGAATTCTAGAAGCTTAAAGGCAAACTCAGATGGAATTTTGTCTACACTGGAAATCATGGGACATCAGTTCAATTTTCTGGCATTTTCAGAAACTTGGTTAGCAAATGGTGAGTCGTTACATATAGAAGGATATCAGTCTGCCAATCTAGGAAGAATAAACAGAAGAGGCGGAGGCGTAGCAATCTATTCACTGAATGGAATTAATTATGACATATGTGACTCCCTGATGATACTTCACAACAGTATTGAAATGATTTGTATCAAGACTGATACAATGATGATAGGAGTAGTATACCGACCACCAGATGGCAATTCTGAATATTTTTTTACAAGTTATGGAAACATATTTTGATAAATTACAGAAAATGAATTCGAGTTTCATAATTATAGGAGACTACAATTTAGATCTACTCAATTGTACAGATAAGAATGTTTTGGATTTTAGAGATTTAATTAATTGGTATTTTTACATGATTACACCAAATGACAAACCAACTAGATTAACAAATGTGAATGGCACACTGCTTGATTAAGCAATTACTAATATGTCTTGGAAAAGTAAAATATTACAATCTGATTTAACTGACCACTACCTCGTAATTTACTTTATTGAAGATTCAAGGAAAGATTTAGAAAATGATATAACTTAGAGGAAGATGACACATAAGTGTGTTTTACCTTTTCAGGAAAAAATAAGCATTATTAATTGGCAGGATTTACTACAGATACGGATGTGAACCAGGCACATGATCACTTTCTTACACTCTTTATGGATATATATAATGTATGCTTTCCTAGAATTCGAAAGAAGAGATCACAACACCCTGGTTATGCTCCTTGGATAAATAATTATATAAAAAATCAGATTAGGAAAAGAAACAGACTTGCTGAAATATATAAGAATTCCAGTGATGAAATGGACAAGGAAAGGCACAGAATTTGCAGAAATTATGTCACTGGTTTAATAAGAGAAGCTAAACAAAAATACTATGAAACTAAATTTAATATATATGGTGATACTTCGCTGAAACAGAAATGGAGGCTGATAAATAACCTATTGTCTCGGAATAAAAGCAAAAATCTTAGAATTGGGGGCATTGAGATGGCTGAAAATGTACTAACAGACGATGCGCAAAAAGCTACAGCTTTCAATCAATATTTTAAAAGTATAGCAGAAGATCTAGCAGCTGATTTCAATACAAAAAATCAAGTGCAATATAAATATTATGGATACAGTTTTCCAGATAGTTTATATATTGAACCTTTTTCTGAAGATGATATATGTCATGTTATAAGTATAATGAAACCTAATACTTCTTGTGGGCCTGATGATATCTCAATAAAAATGTTTAAAATGAAATTAAGATCCCCCTCACATATATTTTCAACTTGTCACTTCAGAAGGAAATTTTTCCAAATGAAATGAAACTAGCAAAAATAATACCTATTCACAAGAGTAAAAACCTGAAAGACATAAAGAATTACAGATCAATTTCTTTACTCTCAGTTTTCGCCAAGATTTTCGAGAAATTAATGCATTAATGTATATATAAATTTATATCAAACAGAAAGCTAATTATACCAGAACAATATGGTTTTCAATATGGTAAATCTACACAAGGTGCTATTTTAGGTACTGAACATCAGCGAGTTGGCTTGGCTGTATATTTAGATTTGTCTAAAGCATTCGATTGTGTAGATCATGAAATTCTCTTGGAAAAGATTAGACACTATGGGCTTCGAGGGAAAATAAATAATTGGCTTAAAAGCTACCTATTTCAAAGACCAGCGTTTGTACAAGTGAATAGGACTATATCTGAACAAATCAAATTCAATAGGGGAGTGCCACAGGGTTCTGTGCTGGGACCTTTATTATTCCTTTTGTATATAAATGATATTCAATCACAAAAGGGAGCAGCTTAATTAGTTTTGTATGCAGATGATATAAATGTCATTTCTTTCCATACTGATGTCAGAACTTTAGTAGAAGAAACAAATACTCTAATTGGAAATATGCATAAATGGATCACATGTAATAAACTAGCTATAAATATTTCTAAAACAAAGTGCATGGTCTTTAAGAACAAGAATAAAAAACTGAATTATAACGAAATAAATATTTTGATGAATGATCAAAAGATTGAAATATGTGAATATATAAAATTTCTTGGACTCTGGGTAGATGCTAATTTAACTTGGAAGCTACTATTTCAAAAAATATTGGATCGATTGGGAGGATTAAAAAATATATAAATCAACAAACTTTGATAAATTTATATTATGCATTAGTGTACCCACATTTAATACATGGAATTAGTGTTTGGGGAGATACTAGTTCAGCCAATTTGAATAGTTTATTTTGTCTGCAAAAGAGAATTATGAGATATATTCTAAGATTAAATTTCAGAAATCCGGTACAACACTTGATGGCAGAAAATGGAATACTAAATATATATAATATTTACAAGTATGTTATGGGGAATTTTGTATACAGAGTGAAGAATAAAATGACAGAGTACTCGGAACTTTACTGCTGCTTAGAAAGAACGAAGACTTTCAGTTATGATACTCGCCTTAAGAACAAGATCATGTTTCCCCTTTATAAGAAATCTATAGGCCAGAGATCAATACGGTACATTGGCATTAAGATTTGGAATGACGAGATACCAGAGGATACTGCTGCAATGGAACATTATAGAACTTTTAAATATAAAAATAAACTACACTTATTATCAAGTCAATGATAGAGTCAGACCACAAAAATTCATGTGCTCAAATAATTGTACAGATGTATAAATTAATGTCACCTGCAATGTTTTAAATTTAAGTGTATTTCAGGAAACGTTTATTCAAAAGCTACGGCTTATTATGTTCTCCTTTTTCACCTGTGAACTTGTCTGTGTTTTATCTACCAATATATGTATGTTCGGGTGAAATAAACTTATTCAATTTCATTTCAATCTCTGTTAAGTGGCATGTTGATATCACGAACTCTTGCGAGTCACGATTGCGTATCTAGAAGACTTTTACGGAATTATTATTTTGAGTTGCACACAATGGGTTAATGGCCAGGTTACAAGGACCCCAGGGCTCAGAGAAGGTTGGAGGTAGGGGACCCACTGGTCAACTGTTGGGAGATAGATGGTCACCTCCCGTCAAGGCCATCCAGCACAGGGTAGAGTTTTCCATCGGACGGAAGGCGGCGGTCAAGGTGGAGGGGTTAGCGGGAATAAATCTCAATGCAGGCAAAGCTGGGACTCGAACCTGGGACCATCAGATTAGAGAGTGGCGCGAAATCGACTGGGCCAATCTCTTTGCCTGATAATGAAAACTTCACGACCTTCATATTCGACCACCGAAATAAAAAATTTCTAGCATCAAAGTTTTCAATTTTTTACAACGTTAGAGGGCGCAATTAGAGCTTTTTGGGAGATTCGGAAAATTCGAAACGTAATATTTCATCAATACGTACCCAACGCAAAAGCAATTTCTAAATTATCTCTATAAAGGGAAAAAAGTTCGATGTCTGCAGACGAACGGAGAGACAGACAGACGAGAAAGGGATGGCGAAAAAAAGGCGACTATTAAAACCTACTGGTGCATTTTTAGTCGATGCTTAAGAATAGTTTCAAGAGCACGGAAATGCGAAATATTTTTTGAAACGTACACATTTGGAGAAGGTTTGAATACGCCCTGATCGTTTGGCTTTCCCCTAGGTCCTCAACAGCATCTGCCACCGAAATGATTCCCTTCCGTTTCCTTGTCGTCACTTATTGCGGAGATTGGAAAAGACGAAACGAAGCAGTCGACGAGATGGGTGATGCAGAAAGTGATTTTGCTTTCTGGCGTGGAAAGCTTGACCTTTCAGGTTGGATGTCGCTGCGCGCGCAGGCAGACGTTTGTTCGGATGAATGGGTGATCTGTTGGCAGGGCCATTTTGCCTCCAGAAGGAGTTGGCAGTCGGCCACTGAGTCACGAGACCAATTGGAAAACGATGATCGCTATTTTTTGTTTTGGGAGAAGAGGGCGGAGGGAGCGGGAAGGAAGGAGAGGGCGGAGGGAGAGGGAAGGGAGGAGGAAGGAGGGAAGGGAGGAGGGAAGGGAGGAGAGGGAGGAGGGAACGGAAAGGGAGGAGAGGGCGGAGGGAGCGGGAAGGGAGGAGTGGGAGGAGGGAGCGGGAAGGGAGGAGAGGGCGGAGGGAGCGGGAAGGGAGGAGGGAGCGGGAAGGGAGGAGAGGGCGGAGGGAGCGGGAAGGGAGGAGAGGGCGGAGGGAGCGGGAAGGGAGGAGAGGGCGGAGGGAGCGGGAAGGGAGGAGAGGGCGGAGGGAGCGGGAAGGGAGGAGAGGGCGGAGGGAGCGGGAAGGGAGGAGAGGGAGGAGGGAGCGGGAAGGGAGGAGAGGGAGGAGGGAGCGGGAAGGGAGGAGGGAGCGGGAAGGGAGGAGGGAGCGGGAAGGAAGGAGAGGGAGGAGGGAGCGGGAAGGGAGGAGAGGGTGGAGGGAGCGGGAAGGAAGGAGCTCTCCCTCTTCCCTCGAAATATGTGTAATATGACACGTATTTTTCAAAAGATTTGTTAAAGACTGTTTAAACGGAGAGGGAAATTTTTGTACCGGAACGGCGCTCTTGTTAGATCTGTTTATTTTTTTCTAAATCCGGGTGTGTGTTGGATTGCTTTAACGCTTGATATCCGTCCCTCGTGCACCCGGTGCATGGCAGCGTCGCGTTCGTTAATTGCGTGAGTGAAGTGTACGTACCTTTAATAGCCTCTTTTATTTCGGGGAAGTCGTCTGCGAATGTCTCTCAGATGGGGAGGGGGCGGGGAGGGAAAGGAAGTTTGGCAGATGATCTCGATCTTCAACCACCAGGTGGCAGGAAATGTAGCCAAGAACTAAGTTCGTCTGCCTTTGGCTTGTGCAGTGGAATTGGCTCGACGGAAGAGCAGAGGAATTCCGGGTGCTTGGGAGCATCAATTAGATCGCTTTTTCTGCTTCCGCATGTACAGGACGATCCACTTAAAAATGAAACCTCAGAGCACAATCAAGAAGCGAACACTTCCAGCTTCCTTGCCGCCATTCACCAATAGAAGTGGAAGCAATCGCCTGCGTGAACAAGGGAGAAACCGAAACCAGTCCTTCTGCTGAATGAACAAAGGGGAGAAGGATTCACACAGCAAAAACTATGTGAAGGAAAAGGATTTCCGACAGCACATCCCTTCACGCACACACTCTCTTTGAATAATCCTAACGACCTCCCTAGACACACACCCAATAATGAACTAATTGCAAACAGTGCTAACATCTGAGTCTATTTCTCTCCTTAAAAATTGGACTCCTGATTCCAGACTGCCGTTTTTGGAGGAACTCCTCTTGCAGGTTAGGATCGAGGAGTGTTCTGTAGAGAACGAAATGTTCGAGGAAGAGAGCCAAGAGAAGAGAGCCATCTCTTTCGTCTCCGGTCACAGAAGAGAAAGATGAAAACTCTGCCAGTGATTGAACAAAACGATGCTGATGGCTGATGGTGATCACGCAATATTTCGGCGACGTAGCCTATCTTCTTCGTTAGCATCACTGCACATTAAATGACGTAATATTGAGTATAAGTATTTTGTAGGTTGAGTACTGCAAGTGATCACTCTACCTACAAAAATGCTCGGCATTATCCCTACCACTATTATTCACATGTACATTTAACTACATATACTCCTAATGTTATCTCTCTAATCCATGTGTCGATATTTCACATTGTAAAGAGCCAAGTAAAATTTGTGCACCATCATTCACTTTATTGATGTGCCTTCCCAATCCTAAATATCTGTTAAAAGGAGGATATGCAGGAACACCGAGGACGAAGATCCTGTTATTCACCAACCATCTAAGTGTAATTCATCCACCAACCAAAATGGAAGATCCTGTTATTCATCCACCATCCGAGATGAAATATCCTGCTATTCATCCACCATCCAAGATGGGAAGATCCTGTTATTCATCCACCATCCGAGATGAAAGATCCTGTTATTCATCCTCCATCCAACATGGAAGACATTGTTATTCATCCACCGAGAGCTTTGCAGTTGTCTTTATAGCTCAAAGGAGTCCGAGAAGTAAGAAATTGAAAGGCTAATGACATGAAATGCCGCTTTGCGATGCCGCTGGCCCAAGTGCTTACAGTGAATGTCTGCCTAGGTTTTAATTTAATCTAGAATCGTCTTTGAAATTTTTTTCGCCTCCTGCAAAGCGAAAAGTATCCTTCCGGAGAAATTCTAATTTCTGTCGAAATTTTCGATTTATGGTTACCCTTCGGAATTCTAGAACGGAAGAAGATTTTGGAAATCGAGATCCAAACGTTGGATCCGATTCTGCATCAATTTCGATTAGAAGAGAGGGAATGCATCAAATGCAAAAGACAAGGGGAGACTTTCTCCCTTCTTAGTCAGAGAGGGAATGACTGATTGTGAAACTGAGTTTGCCTTCATTCGGTTTAAAGGCAGTCATAAATATCAGTTATTATAATATTAAAGGCAGTCATAAAGTCAGTTCGAAATGCACAAATACCATTTCATTCCCCTGTGAGCTCTTCCTTCGCTTCGGGAATAATCCTTCTCGGTGTCACGTGAGGCCAGGGTCTCGCTTCCCCCCCCCATTCTAATTATAGAAATAGTCAATATTTGTTTTGTATGTAATTTTCATTGTATCAGTCTCGTGTAGGCTCATCATTGTGCCGTGGTAATATATAGGCTGTAGGGGGAGGCTCGGTTTCCACTGTCCATTCGTTGTTGCAGCTCGGGACACAGTCCCTTGTTCTTGAAACCCTGAGGGGGATGAATTGGAAGCGAGAAGTGTGCGTGGTGAGAATGCCATGGAATGCTGCTAGGGCAGCAGTAGTAAGGGTTTGACTGTTGGACAGTGCGGACGCGTGACGAGATTTGTCAACGTTGGAGGTGGATTCTGTTCGCCCTAGGGAGAAAGACGATGAAGATCGCTCTTCAGATGAAATAGGTTAAATGCTAGGATTAATTTCGCCTTTGGAATTCAAGTTGTTTTGAGTATTCAAGTGCTCAGCGGTAAGAGAACTCAACTTGCATAGTGAAAGGTACATTGATGCACCAGGCATAACTAGTCGAGTTATGTGTCAATGTAGATGTAATAAAGCTGTAAATATCTCTAACAGCGAAGTGCTTTATTGTTTTGGTTAAAGGTTAAATCCGTCACCTCCAGCCTTTTAAGGAACTTCACCGGAGGAAAAAACTCCATAACTGGACGCCACTCATATACAGTCTTCACCCTCTGTGATACATCATGTGGGGATCGCCAAGGCGCATTCTGAAACTAGAAATCCCTACGCTCTGTTACTTCCATCCCAACCTCAGTGAGATCATTCTTCTCTTTTTCACGTCTGAGAGCAATCAATTGCGCCATCGATTCATTCGACAAACACTCAGTTTCCACTCGCCAATCCGCGGTTGACGGTTTTTCCCAGAGAAAGCAGTGAGGCGGGGGGCGAGGGCGGGGAGGGCACGAACTCTACCCCAAAGAGCTGTCGACAATCCGTCGTCGGGGGAGGGACCGAGTCCGTCTCTTCTGCGTCTATTTCCCGCCGCCATGTCCCGCACTGCACGCGCACCTGAAGGTCAGCAGTCTGGAGATTTGGGTGTCTGGAGGTCAGCATCCCATCGGTGTCCAGAATGGTAACGGAAAGCGATTGCCTCTTTTGCAGCGGACTTGGTTTCGAGGCTGTCAAAGCCTCAATGGAATGGGCGACACACTAGAGGGCGGTGCTATCGGTGCTCACGGAATGTCAATAATGCCAGCACATCTCTCCTCTTCTCTCTTTTCACTCACAGCGCGAAAGTTCGGTTTCGTTGCATTCTCCCACGTGCACCCCCCCCTCCCCCCGCCTCCTCCCATTTTCTTCTAATGTGAGGTCAGGGCTGCATTCCGTTTGGCCTGTAAATGCCGCACAATGCAGCTCCTTCCACTAAGTGAGACCACTTAAGCTGCTCAACCCGAAAGCAGACGCTCTTGAACGCCAACTTCTAAAGAACTTACCAAAGTATCCAGCCGATATAAATTAAGTGGGAATTGGAAGCGCAACAAGTGTTCATCAGAACCGAAGCGCTATCTCTTATGTCAGTTTTGAATGCTGAACTTTGACCCCCAATCACCTATATCATCCTCTAAAAATCAGTGGTTTTAATAATTGGGATTTTGATTTTCGTGGTATCTACAAGTTTCAAGAGTTTCCCTCCAGGAAAAATTTCCTTTCTATAGTTACGAGCAGTGGCAGTTCGATTTATCACAAAGTGTACAGATTGCAGACAGATTTCATAAACATTGCAAATCAAATTCGGAAGGATAAAAAACCAGATTATTTAGATCGGAAATCAGAAATTTAAAAACATCATTCACACATTCACAGAAGAGAAGCGGTCGAAAGAACTTCTGCCCTGAAAGGAAGGATAAATCCCCCCCCCCCCCCCCCCCCCCCCCCCGTTCATCCTCTCCATCCCTTTCATCTCAGGAAGGAGGAGGAGGAGCTCTCTCTTCACAAACAGATCGAACGGTTTGCACGCGAGAATCCCCGAGTTCTCGATTTCCCAAATGAAAATTCCCGGAATTTCAAAGGATAACCGCAAATCGAAAATTTGGACCGACTTTAAAGTATATTTTCTGAAGGACACGTGATAGAGACGACTTCGTACAACCCGAAGCAAAGATGGTTCTCTAGAGTAACAGCAAATGACAATATTGGGCTCTAGCTCTATGAACGAGCAGCACAGCGCGTGACTTCGTTAATCTGAATTTCCGTTTTCCTGTTATAGACGAGGCCGATAAAAGTTAAGCATGGCTGACAATGGGACTGTCTTCGAAACTGAAGGAACTGATTAAGACAAATTTTGTGAGGACGAACTGACGAAAACTATCGACAATAACCCCTCTTGCCCCCCCCCCCCTCCAAGATCTGGGACGATTCCTCCTCACCTCTATGTTGCAGTTGTTGTCATAGCGACCTAAAGCAGAAGACAATGTCATTGTCTCATTGTCTGCGACATTTCCCGAAGCAAAAGATAGCTATTGGGAATTTCGATCCGGAATGATTTTAAGAAAATTTAATTCGACTGGAATTCTGATGAAACGATTATTAATTGAATAATAGTTGTAATCAAGTTGCGACATAATTGAAAACCCAATAATTTGGGGGAGGGGGGGGGGGTAATTGTCAAAGCAACGAATGCTTCTTCCTGTTCAAGAAATTCGTTGAGTAATCGAAAAGGAAACCAATATCATTTCGTTTGAGACAAAAAATAAAAAAAAAGTGTTATTCTCTATTATTTCATATGAGTCTGATATCGAGGTTTGGCAACACCCCCACTTTTAATATCATCGTTCATCTCTAGTTCCAATTTCAGGTTTCAAACCCTCTTCATTAAAAGCAATCGATTAATGTGGCAGCAAAGTCACGAGAGCTTCGTCATCTGGAAGCAAAGTTCCGCGTTCGTCGCATCAGGAAGTGGGAATTGCGTCATACCACGAACTGAGAACGTCTTCTCGTATCGAAGTGACAAGAAGGAATCCATTAAGGACGGCGAAATATTCCCTCATTCATTCATTCCCGGTTCTGGCAATAAAGGAATGAGCGCACTCGTTCTCAGTGATGCTGACATATCGCGATTTCGGTGACGTGAATGGCACGTGGTGAGGGGCGCAGAAAGTGTCATCTTAGGAGTGTCCAACATCATCACTCTTAACAATTAACAATGATGCAGTCGCTCAAAAAAAAATATCCGAACACTATGGTTGATTACAGAATTCAGAAAAAATATCTGGCAACGATTTTTTTTTTAGAAATTAGTGGATCTGGCAGCCACAAAGGTTGCCAGATCACTAATTTCTAAAAAAAATCGTTGCCAGATATTTTTTCTGAACTCTGTAGTCAACCGTAGTGTTCGGATATTTTTTCTTGAGAGACTGTACACGTGCCTCACTGCAATGACTCGATCTTCGTTGGGAGGAGGTTTCAGTTGAATCGAACTGCAATGATCGACTTCGATGTTGTGATCGCGCATCGACTTCCTTTTTCCAGACGTCATCAGAAGTGAATCGAGATAACGCTTATCTGCACGGGAAATACGGAAACACATTTCCTTCTGCCTTGCCAGTTATCGAGGATCCGGCTCTCTGATCTGTTGCATCATCCGATCAGTCCCACGGAAGTGCCTGACCACAGATAAAACTCTCCCTCCTGACGTCACTGGGGCGGGGGTGGCTCAGTCGGTAGCGCGCCAGGCTCGTAATCTGTAGTTCCCAGGTTCGAGTCCCAGCTGGATCAGCGTTGAGATTTATCTCCGCAAAATTTCCCCGCCCTGCCCACGGTCAGTAGGGGACACCGCTGGGCTTGGAAAGGCCGCCGTCCGTCGGATGGGACGTTAAGCCGTGGCCCCGTGTGCGGGAGAGACATACCCTGTGCACGTTAAAGAACACGCTGGATGGCCTTGACGGGAGGCTACCATCTGTCTCCCAACAGCTGTTCCAGTGGGTCCCCTCCCCCAACCTTCTCTGAGCCTTCGGGGTCCATGTGACCTGGCCATTTAGCCCATGGTGTGCAAAAAAGTGCCGCTCAGAGGTAAAACAACCCAACCCAACCCTGATGTGACTTGTTCGTCGAAACTTATTTCGGAAGGAGGGAACCTCTTGGCAATCATTGATTTTCCCTCAGTGGACGAAATTCAGATTTTGAATCATTTGGCGTCGTCACAAGATGGTCCGTTCAACGAGATCTCAGACCGTGAACCTTGCTTTCAGGTGAATCATTGTGAACTTAAAAAAAAAACACTCGCTGGGATTATTCATGTATCGTACTCCCCCCCCCCCCCCCCTCCATCTGTATCCCTAGGCTGAGGGTTGGAATCACTGGAGGCAGCCAAAAAGGACAGCATGGGGATTATACTAATCCTGATTAGGCCTTCTGACGATCCCGAAATGTTGCATTTCATTATCCAAGTGCTGTCGAAACCAACTCGTTTCGAAGTTTGGATTCAAGCGAACGTAACAAATGCAAATAAATAAACAAAAACCATCCGTGGGGTCCACCACCTCCTCCCCATCCTTGAGTACGTCCTGTACCGTAGGGAGGAGGGTGAGGATTATACCCACCACCATCACTCCACCACAACCTAAATACCACCTAATAATTTTAAAGGAATTCTGTTGTTACTTAACATTCGAATGTTCCCAGGACAAGTGGGAGTGGCTCTCGTGCCTTCTGGAGAGTTCTGTTGGCAGAGCTCGAGGCTGCGATCCCGCTGACATCCGATGGCCAAGACAGGAAGAGATGCTTTCTCGGGACGAGAAGAAGATTAACAGTTGGCAAGCTTCCAACTCGATCACCTGAGACTGCATTGAGTGGGGGGGGAGCTAATTTTGGATGCATTTATTTGTGCAGACTAACATCTGATGGGATCATTTAAGGTTCCTTAAATTACTGTTTATGTGAATATAGAAAGCAAAACGATTCCTTTCTTCATTCCGTCTATTTTCTCTTAAGTGAATTCGTTCCAAATCCTTTTCCTTCTTCCTTTTCAGAAGCGAAAGATGGCAACTCTTCTCCCCCTTCCCTCCCCCCCCCCCCGTATAGAGGATAACCGACACAAAATCAGCCACCCATCCCGAAAAGAAACAAGCAAAAAGAAAATGGTTCAAGGCCGAAAAATTGAGAAAAAAATTGAATCAATTCATTCGCGAGTCCGAACGACTGATACCAACTCGGAGGATTCAAAGGAAAAATAAAGTAGTTGCTCCGTGTTATCATATTTTTCATTTCTTTTTATTTCGAGAATAAGAAAAGCATCTGGGTGTGTTCCAAACAGAAGCTGATGAATGTTTGCCCTTTCGAGCGAAATGTTTTCTACTTCTGTCCCTTGTCGTCATGACAGCAGCTTCTGAAAGACTCGTGATGAGGAGGACCTGTGTCATCGAGTGCGCCGAGGAGGGACAAGTTGATCTCTTTCTAAAGACGCTGCCAAATCGCAGGAACAAAGGAGGAGCACGTGATTCCGACTGACATACCTGGGATGATCTCTGCTCCTCCTTCTCCTCCCTGTGGGTCACATTTGCGAAAAATAAAACTCAGAACTGAGGCAACTGTTAGGGAGGAGAACGGTTCTCAGCCATCCTTTCATATATCGATACATGCGTTGGGAAATCGGAATCGTCAAGCAGAGGACAAAGAAGGTTTCGTGGAGAAAAGCAGACGAATTTCCAGTTCATCTCTGAGATGGCGAAGAGAATCGGCGAGCAATGCTTCCACAGCGGATGATGGGATGGCACTTTTTTACACACAATGGGCTAAATGGCCAGGTCACAAGGACCTCGAAGCGCTCAGAGAAGACTGGGGGAGGACATCCACTGGACAGCCATTATTAAACAGATGGCAGCCTCTCGTCATCCATCTTTAACTCGTCATCCATCTTTAACGTGCAAAGGGTCTCCTGTACACGCGGCCATGGCTTTGTGTCACAGCTGATGGACGCCACCCTTTCCATCCGAGTCTGATCGAGGCAGCAAAGACAGATCTCAACATTGGCACATGCGGAACTCCGGATCACGAGCCTGTCCGAGCCACCTCCGCCTCAATGGGTGGCGGTATTATCATCGGGGAAGTATTTGTTGCAATGCAGGTGCCGGAGTGAAGTGTCCTACGGGAATTGCTCTTCTTCCATTGGCTGTCCCTAACCACGAATCCTCTGTCCTCGCCCTGCTAGGCTCCTGAAGCCATAAAATCGAGTTCTGTTTCGCAGCGTTCAAGCCGAATTCCGGGCACACAGAAACGAGCTTTATTGCACCTAGCAGTTACCCCTCGAGCCAAGTGATGACAATCTGCTTGAGACCGTGCGCTAATATTGGTGGATCATTAAAGTTGCTCGGTGGGGGAGGAGGACTCAGCGCGAAATCTCACGAGGTTGCGACGAACGACAGGCAGTGACGAAACAAATGGATTCGAAACCACCGAGAATCAGGTGGAGGAGGGGGGCACACTTCTTGCAGCTCAGGTGTCGTTCGACAAACGGAATTTGTGAAACATTGCCGAATTGGACGTCTTTTGGCACAAAGTAACCGGGGAAGGGGGAGGAGATGACTTCGGTTCAATTTTAATCCTCGCTTTGTTAAAAAATAATCCTACACGAAACTCTGAGATCGTTTTATCTTTTTAATTTCTTTTACACAGAGGGGTATTAACCCGCTCAGCTGAGGAGTAAAGGGATCTGGGTTCGAGTTCCGGATACGGCATGGTTATTTCCTGAATGACGTCAAGTCGTCTCAAATGCTGAAGGGCAGACACAGGTCAAAGAGAGATTTCAAAATTTTGCATTTCTTTGTCATACAACTTGATGGACAGACTGACTCAGTTTCCCCAACTGAGCTACGAATTTGAATGTACAGAGATGTAATCTCTCCTCCAAAAGAGAAAAAATTAACAAAATTACCAACAGAGAATAATTTAAGCGGGAAGAAACAAAGCGATTAGCAGCAGAGAACAATTGAAATGGGGGAAAAACAGAAAATGTCTTTTCCCACCTCTGAGAGCATCAGCAAAATCTCCTTTGTTTGAACGATTAGCTAACGAAAGGTCCACTTAACCCCTAAGAAGTGTCCTTGGGTCCCACACGAAAGTGAGGTTTTTCCCATACCTGACTTCCCACTTCGTTCGAAGGCGATGCCATTTCCTTTCATCGTGGTATCGGTGAGCTCGACGATTTCGTTTTCCCGACACGACTGCAACGAAATCATCAGCGACCTCTTTCCTAGAGCTAATTCAGCGAATGGGGGCTGATGACGACTGGTCGGAACCGCCGCGACCTCCACGCAGAAGAAAGTTCAGATGGAAGGAAAGCTGACGGGCCTCGCACACTGATATGACCTTCGCCAAGGGCAGAGAAGAATAACATTGTTATTTTTCATGTCTTTGGTTCTTTAATAGTTCATTCCAAACAGCAAAGTTGAAAAGTTTTCCCTTAATCTTGTGGAACTGAAAGCCAGAAAGGCGAAGACGCAAATCTCGAAGCAGGTGCGATTCATAATAACTATGCAATGATTGCAATTTTCATTATTTTCTTCAATTTTAAGTAAATGATTTAATTCATTGGTGCAAGATGATTTTTTCCGATATGAAACAGACGGCACGTAGCGATATGACGTACATGTGTAAGTACAAGCTTTAAATGAGGAGGAAATCGCTTCATCCTCGGCTCGTGCTCACGCATTCCGTTGGCGTTTGCGCATTTGTTCGTGCAAGGCATGAATGCTACGTCATTCTATTCTAGAGATGGAGAGGCTCTTTGAAAACAAACAACTTACCAATATGAAGTGATGCACATCTATGTCGATTTTATAATAGGATTCTTTCTGTGGAATTCAGTTACTAAGAGAACGTCATCGTTCAGTTGACTTTCGTAACAGTTTCGTTCAGTTGACCTGATCAATTATTGGATTCAGTTAACTCTTCTGAGAAGAATTCCAGCGCTGTAATCTGCCTTTGAGTTAAAAAAAAAAGTCCCATGAGCTGGAAATGATATCTTTTATGGTCTATGGGAGGGAGAAAGTGAAAAAAAAAATCACGTGATATACAGCGTTTTCTGTCCCAATTACATCTGTGTATGGATCACAATTTCTTGCAGACGATTTTATGCACCCTACTCAAAGGTACATGTAGTTGTCAAGAAGTCCAGAGATGATTTCCTTCCCACAGTGGTACTCGACACAGCAGACGTTAACGGAGCGTGAACTCTCACCTGTGTCAGAATTCTCGTTGTACTCGAATAATGAATGCTGTTCCATTAGCAGGCAAAACCCCCTCCTCACTTTTACTCTGCAAAATGACATTGTTCCCACACTTACCTTAATCTAATAGACCCTGACACTTAAATGATTACCTTATACTTCGAAGCTCATCCTCACCTTTCTTGTGGAGAATCATTCTCGCAATGAGGCTTTCTTCTTCGGGACGATAACATGTCACAGCAACTTCAGGATTTTACGAATATCCTGTAAAAAATAATAATGGCAAATAGATTTTTCAAAAAGTAAAAAAAATCAAGGAAAAAATTTTAGAAATTGAAATCCAAGAGCCAAAGGCAATCTATAAATTAAATCATCCTCATCTCTCGATTGAGGGATTCCAAACATTTTTGACACCGTTGATAATAAATAAAATAAATACCCCCTCAAGCAGCTGTTTGCCACAGAGGTCTGACAGGAGCCTGTCAGTTTATATGACATAGTAGAAGGTCTGTGAGAAATTGTCTGAAATAATCACGAAGAGTGTTGGAATTCGAAATCTGGCATCATGAAGGAAATGGAGATTTCGAGCCGGAAGTAAGCAGGTTGCCAATCCACAGAAACCCTGGCTCGAGCTTCCCGTTGACTCGCGAGACCAAAATGGTGATTCAGGAAATGCTGGCCAATCTGTGGCCACCATTTCCTCAGTTTTTTAATTCATTAGGCACAGCTGGTGAAGCAGACGATAACCCCGAAGTGGAAAGATCGGGAAATGGAGATTTTTTTTCTCTCTTCACTTGACAAATGTGTGCAGAAGTTTTATTTATTTGTTGATTTACTTAAAACAAAATTTATTGGTAAACGTTGTACAATGAAAGTGATAATTTTAACTAAATGCATATCGTATATCTATATAATTATGCAGATGAACAAAGTATTCATATATTTGGGGCGGGGGTGGCTCAGTCGGTAGCGCGCCAGGCTCATAATCTGTAGTTCCCAGGTTCGAGTCCCAGCTGGGTCAGCGTTGAGATTTATCTCCGCAAAAATTCCCCGCCTTGCCCACGGTCAGTAGGGGACACCAATGGGCTTGGATAGGTCGCCGTCCGTCGGATGGGACGTTAAGCCGTGGCCCCGTGTGCGGGAGAGCCATACCCTGTGCACGTTAAAGAACACGCTGGATGGCCTTGACGGGAGACTACCATCTGTCTCCCAACAGCTGTTCCAGTGGGTCCCCTCCCCCAACCTTCTCTGAGCCTTCGGGGTCCATGTGACCTGGCCATTTAGCCCATGGTGTGCAAAAATGTGCCACTCAGAGGTAAAACAACACAACACAAACACATTTCTTATATATAATGGTAATGAATTAAAATTTTTGGTTCAGGGAAGTAGAAGTGTGCATGCATAATTTCTTTTTCGCGATTAGAATTACATATCTTAAGGCAATAATTTAGTATTATAATATAATTCTTTTAGAGTCGCCAATGAACTGTTAGAGTAGAAGAATTTTAAAATAATAAAAAAATAAATCCCCCCTCATGCAGCTGCTTGCCACAGAGGTCTGACAGGAGCCTGTCAGTTTATATGCCATAGTAGAAGGTCTGTGAGGATGGCAGGACCTCAGCAGAAAAACAACACACACAACCATGCCTTACCCGGGGCTCGAACCCAGGTCCCTTAGATCTAAAAATGTTTAAATGTCTAAGAGGAAAAATGCCTAAATTACAATATTTTTCAAAATGCACTAAATTTCTGTCGCAATAATATTCTGTTTTGAAGAGAAACAATACTTCCTAAATTTGTGATATAAGAAGATGAATGGATAATGGCAACGGGGATCGAGCAATCACGGAGCGCGCTTTTTTTTTTTCGCTTCGAGGAGACGAATCTTTTGGCTTCGAATCACTGTCAGTTGGGGAAGTGCGATTCGGATTCTGCGCACCGGAGGGAGAAACATTTCAACGTTTTAAGTTCGAGTGTCGAGGAGCTTCTCTGTCTCAAAAAAAAAATGATAGAAAGCATCTTAGTTAAGGAGAGATTAAATTAAGTGGAAGAAAGAGCAAAAGATCGATTCCGCATGAGAAAGTCTCGAGCGACCCGAAGTGACGGATGGATTGGGTTGTTTGCATAATGGGTTAAAAGTCTCACACTGGTTAGGAGAGCTGTTGGGAGACAGATGGGAGCCGATCGCCAAAGGTATGGCTCTCCTGCACGAGGGACCACGGCTCAACGTCTCATCCGACGGACGGCGGCCTTTCTCCTCGAGGGCAGAATGGGAGTTTAGCGGAGATAAATCGCAACCCTAGAACAGTTGGGACTCGAACCTGGGAACTGAAAATTACGAGACTACCAACCCTCAAGCCCCATGAGGCGAAGAAAATCGAAGAGAATCCTTGTTGCACGTGACAGCATCTTCTTCGATGAATGAAAGGAAATGAGCAGAAGAATCGGTGTCAGATGTCCGCAATCCTTGATCGCATGAGAGCAAGGAGCATCAGTGGAAGCAGAAATGGTGGCGATCGAGCAAACACGTCCTTTGGCCAAAGGAAAGTGGGGAATGATTTCGCTGATCATTCCGTGTGCTTGAAAGGAGGAAGCCGGTTCATGGCGGGAAAATTGCTGCTGGAGGAGGAAGCTGAGAAATAGGAAGTGCAGGAAGTGACAATGAAGCAAGGAGAGCGTGCCACTCGGAGAGGGAGCGGTGAAAGTGCTCGCTTGCACGCTCCATTTCGTCTCGCGAGTCAACGGGGAGCGACGGAGAGCTCGAGCCAGGGGGACTCGTGCAGCAAGAGCTCGGAAGGAGGATGCCAGATGAGGAGGCAACGAAACGATGAAGGAGAGCAAATACGAAATTCATCTTTCTGGTAGCTGAGTGCGAAAAAGAAAGTACCACATTAAAAGAGCACTCACTATTCTAAGAGAATGATAATTATTTAATGGTAAAATATCACAGGAGGCATGGAACACAAGAAGTGACAAGCTGGAAAAAATTGGTCTTGCCGTGAGTGGGATTCGAACCCACATCTCCCACGTATGTTAACCATTACATCATCATCAGCTAACTTTCTTCTTCAGCTAGCGTGACTTATAGAGTCACTGCAAAACCAATTTTTTTTCAGCTTATTATTTCACAGATAATGGTTTTTAAATCTGGGATAAAAAGGGGATCTGGGATAAAAGCTTTATCCTTTTTTTATCTGGGATAAAAGCCCAGTGATCATAAGAGCTCAAATTCTGTGTTATTGTGATCAACATTAGAGTAAGACCAAAAGTATCGTTTGCCATGCCTCCAACAACTTCTGTTTCAACTTTCAAAGCATTTCGAAACCTCCAAGCGCTTTTCCTTCTCTTCAAAGCATTTCGAAACCTCCAAGCGCTTTTCCTTCTCTTCAAAGCATTTCGAAACCTCCAAGCGCTTTTCCTTCTCTTCAAAACATTTCGAAACCTCCAAGCGCTTTTCCTTCTCTTCAAAGCATTTCGAAACCTCCAAGCGCTTTTCCTTCTCTTCAAAGCATTTCGAAACCTCCAAGCGCTTTTCCTTCTCTTCAAAACATTTCGAAACCTCCAAGCGCTTTTCCTTCTCTTCAAAGCATTTCGAAACCTCCAAGCGCTTTTCCTTCTCCCCAGTCCGTCCTCTTCTCTTTGCATTAGAAGCAAGAAAATCCTCATCTGGTTGCTCTAAGGAAAGGAAAAATAGCTTTTCATAGAGGTTTTAGGAGAGGGGGGGGGGAAGACCTCAATATAAGAATTGATACCTTGACGATAAAAAATGTTTTAGAGGTTCAGAGAGGGACTCAAATTAAAAAAAATGATAGGAAGAAAAAATTTTTTTGGTATAATATATTTCATTTATTGCATGTGAAGTACAGTCGCTCAAAAAAGTATCCGAACACTACGGTTGATTACAGAATTCAGAAAAAATATCTTTCAAAGATTTTTTTAGAAATTAGTGATCTGGCAACCTTCGTGTCACGTGACACGAAGGTTGCCAGATCCGTAGTGTTCGGATACTTTTTTGAGGGACTGTACACTGAAAGCGCAATTTATTACACACATCACACCCAGCCACAAACCTGCCCTACTCCACCATAATAAAGGTGGCCAGCTTAAATCCCTTGAGTGCTATAAAGAGGTCAGATACCTACCTGCTGTATAGCGTAACCTGCGACTGTTACGATGATGAGTAAACAAGGCCACCTGAGCGAGTGCGATCTTTGGCAGAGAGTCGGTGCGAGGAAGATGGGGAGCTCCATATCTCTGACGAAGAATGTCTGGGATTTCCGTGTGCGACCATCACACGTGTATAACTGGACTACATTAAAACCAGCGAAGCTTGAAGCCCCCAGGAAAAATGTGGCCGTAACCAGGCCTTTGATGTTCGAAGTGAGCATCGCCTCTCCTACGCCGTAATGTCAGAAAGGAGGGCCACAGTGCAGATGATAATGTCGGCATTCAATGACAGGGCTGCCAGGAAGGTGCGTGCAAAGATCATTCGACATACGATGGTACAACTGGGCTATGGTAGCTGGTGCCCTTCTTAACAGCACGTCACTGGGCCACGAGGCTGCAGTGGGCGAAGAAAATTTGCCAATGGACTGTGGAAGTCTGGAAAGAGGTAGCTTGGTCAGACAGATCGAGGTTCTAAGTATAATATGCCTCTAGGAGGGCCTCTACCACATGAGGCTATGAGTGTGATATGCCTCTAGGAGGGCCTCGACCACATGAGGTTATGAGTGCGATATGCCTCTAGGAGGGCCTCGACCGCATGAGGTTATGAGTGCGATATGCCTCTAGGAGGGCCTCGACCACATGAGGTTATGAGTGTGATATGCCTCTAGGAGGGCCTCGACCACATGAGGTTATGAGTGTGATATGCCTCTAGGAGGGCCTCGGCCACATGAGTCTATGAGTGTGATATGCCTCTAGGAGGGCCTCGGCCACATGAGTCTATGAGTGTGATATGCCTCTAGGAGGGCCTCGACCACATGAGACTATGAGTGTGATATGCCTCTAGGAGGGCCTCGACCACATGAGGCTATGAGTGTGATATGCCTCTAGGAGGGCCTCGACCACATGAGGCTATGAGTGTGATATGCCTCTAAGAGGGCCTCGACCACATGAGGCTATGAGTACCCAACTGCCAAGTCAGAGTGCTATAGACCAGTGAAGGCAATATGTATCCAAGTCGTGTTTACGTGGGCCACTTCGGGGTCCCTTATACCTATCGAGACCACCATCGATGCAGAAGATTACATTGACACACTCGCCGACCACCTCCACCCGTTCACGGCTATCCATTTCCCACAGCAGGATGCCTTCTTTCAACAAGACAACGCCCCCGTCTTATCGCTCCCCTCTGGCAAAGGACTGGCAGGAGGAACCAAAACCCACCATCGTCAATTCTCGGCACTTTACGGACAGCTGTCCTAGAATCATGGATCGCAATATCCCCCCGAACGATTCCAACACCTGGTAGAGTCCATGCCAAAACACGTTGCTGCTGTTATACACACCCACATGTTATTAGGTGGGAGTGCATAATAAATTGTCCCTTTCAGTGTAAATGGCTACATGAAATAGCCAGATATAGATAAATTCGTTTCTGAAGTCTTAATCTTTAAATTTTTCTTTGATAAGAAAGATAGGCACATAAGCAAGATGGCGATAGGCCTCTCCTTATCATTCAAATAAAAAAAATACCCCCTCAAGCAGCTGCTTGCCACAGAGTTCTGACAGGAGCCTGTCAGTTTATATGCCATAGTAGAAGATCTGAGAGGATGGCAGGACCTCAGCAGAAAAACGACACATACATCCATGCCTCACCCGGGGCTCGAACCCAGGTCCCAGTAGATCAGTAGCCAAGCGCGCTAACCACTCGGCCACGGGACGGCGTTATCATTCAAAGGCAACTTAAATATCCACTCGATTACTATGGAGAGAATGGTGCAGACGCAAGGAGGACGAAGGTTGTAATAATTCACCTATCGAAGAGGGAAGAAATGGGCCGCGTGGAGGAGACTGGCGTCACGCGAAACAGAGGCTTTGAGAGGGAGATCAAAGAAACTCGGTGAAGCGGTCGAAGTGAACGAAACCCTCTCTGAGCGCGTGCTGACAGTGCGAATGTTGTTGCTGCGTGACCCGGCGCGGGTTGTTGATCAACAAACGCTCAAAGGAAAAGGGAAAAAGGGTTCTGCTCAGAAGATGGCCTTCATTTCGAATGCAAAATGGCTGTCGCTGCGGTTCGATGACTTTTCCTTCGTGGCTTTGGAAAAAAAATAATTTCAAAGTAATCCTTAAAGATCGGTGGTGGAGGACACAGTCTTAAAGACTCAACGAATATTTCGAATGATCTAATCCCACAAAATGCGGAGGATACGAGTCGGCAACTGAAGAAGGGGGAAAAGCTCGTGCACGATGGCGTTGTGAAGCTTTTCCTCGAGTTTCTTGCAGCGTTATGTGGAGAAATTTGAAACGAAGGGGAGAGGCTTATGGAAAGATGACATTAGCCAGGCGCTCTAAATACATAGTACATTGGAATATTGCTCCCTTATATATTGGTCAGCTTACTGTTTCTGTGAGTGTGTGTGGCATCAAAACAAGACTCCTATTGAGTTATCTCAGCAAACTAGGACAATGGCAACCGATTATCATCAGCTCCTTATTCGAAAATCGATCATTCCAGTGTCCAGATGTATTCCCATTTGAATCTATGACTACCACTGTAAAGATAAAGCCAACATTTGAAGCTGGGTTATCGAACAGTATTAGAAAAAAATTTTTTCTGGTCCTGGAATTTAGGCATGGATGTGTATGTCGTTTTTCTGCTGAGGTCCTGCCATCCTCTCAGATCTCCTACTGTGGCATATAAACTGATAGGCTCCTGTCAGACCTCTGTGGCAAGCAGCTGCTTGAGGGGGGTATTTATTTTTATTTTTTTTATTTATATATTTTATTGGGCCTGTAAATGGCAGCTAGGTATACTTTGGGTCAATCCCTAGTGACCCTGCACAGAACCGGCCAGGCCTAGCACATGAAGTCCGACCCCCGCCTTCTCGTGGTGCAGACTGTTAGTACCTTTCGGAAGATATACCCTCTTGTGGAAGGAAACGGAAGGGGAGGGCTGCCAGATCAGTGTGGCCTACTGATTTGGACTACTATGGCTCCTTTTCTTTTTTTTTTCTACCCTGCTGAGGAGTGGTCAACCACACAGAGTCCTGGTGCTGACCATATAAACCTACTGGACTGGACAGATATATGGCTCTGAGCTTGATTATGGATCCTGATTTTGCTGCACTGGTGGGCTTCTGTGGAGGGAAAATCTTCCGCTGTGTTTTCTGTTTGTCTGTGGGTTGACAGCCCCAAGTGAATAGATTCACAGGATATGTTTATCAGCTGGTGGATAATCCTGAGCAGAGGTCATCGCAGGCACCTGAACTCTTTGCTTCTATGGGTATCTCCAAACCTATACAGGACGAAATTACCACCAGCATGGAAAGCTTAAAGTCTTAAGCGATTAGGGAACTATTTGATACTGTTGACTCTCTCAATAAAAGCAGTTTCTTTAAAAATCCTACTAATAATTTTTCTTTCCACAGGTACAGGAAATGTGAGAAAACTTCATAGAGATTATTCTCTTGATGTCCTCGCACAAGAATTCATTCGTTTATAACTTAGATATTCTGGGCTTGCAAGAGACCAGATGGACAGATAAAGGTCAGATTCTTGAAAATAATCTTAAATTTCTCTTTTCAGGGAGGAAGATGGAAAGTGTCTCCAAAGTGCAGGTTTGCTTCTCAGCAGACACAAGTGATGCTCTTCTAGGATCTGCATTAACGAAAAGTTTCTTAAATTTAAAACTAAGATCAAAGACTTGAAACTTCGATGTCATCTGTTGTTACGTCCCCACAGAAGATTCTGATGAGAATGAGAATGATGAGATTTCACAGAAAGTTTCAGGATATTTGGAATTCTGTCGAGAAAGCAGATATTACTCTTGTGCTCGGTGACTTCAATGCTAAAGTTGGTGCTGACTCTGACCCGGATCCGGGGAAAAAATCGAGAGGGGGTGGGGGGGAAAGAGACTGGATTTCCATTGCAGTGTAACATTTCCAATGCAGTGTAACATTTCCAATGCAGTGTAACATTTCCAATGCAGTGTAACATTTCCAATGCAGTGTAACATTTCCCACTCCGTTCTACGAGTCTTTAAAAATTTTCTTGAAAAATGCATGATGTATATGTGTCTAATAATTTTTTACCTTTATTACCCTTATTAACATTCTGAAAGGGGGAGGGCATTGCTCCTTTGCTCTCCCCCCCCCCCTTTATTCGGCCCTGGTACTGACTCAGATCTGTGGGGAGGAGAGATAGGCCCTTTTGGCGTTGGTAGATACAATAGCAGTGGGGAATGTCTCCTATAGGTAAATTAACTTAATGGTTTGAGAATTACTAATACTTGCTATACACACCGAAACATTTATAAATACACATGGGTTTCACCTGATGGGTTGCACAGGAATATGATAGATTATATTTTAATTAACAGCAAATGGAGCAATTTTGTTAAAAATAACAGATCATATAAGGGAGCCGAAATTGGGTCTAACCGTTACTTTGCTAAAAGTGTCTTGCAATTGAAGCTTAAGAAATGTTGTGCTAAGGTTAAGAAAATTAGCTTTAACACTGAATGTCTGAAAGATCCAGATAATAGCCAAAGCATATCAGGACAGGCCACTTAGTCATTATGACAATCGCTGTTTTCTTACTACTGAAGTTGAGGAAGAATGGAATCAGTTTAAACGGGCTTCCTTGAAACTGACAGTACTCTTTTGGGTAAAAGGGAACAGCGGAAGTCATTTGAGTGATAAGGCTATCGAGCTTATTTGTAAAAAAAAAAGGAATTACAGGAATAATCTGAATCACCTTACTGGTCTATGAGAGATGTTTTTTGTGAGGAGTTAGATTTTTGTTGAACTGGCGCGTGGGTCCCGAGCATTTGATTCGAAAGGTACCTAATATGTTCTACTAAATCTTGTCAAGATATTTGGTGAGCTGGGTGGTCGCATAAATTAACTCACTGTACGATATCTGCAGCACATTTATTAACTAGATTATTTACAATTTAACAGTACAATTGCAAACCCGGCCTTCCACTAAGGCCTCACGCTTAGCAAAAATCCACGGCTGGCTACTTCGCCTAGCCGCACACAGAGCTTGGCCGAAAAACACTGGCCCCACCTGGGATATCCCCCAAGCCGAATTCTTATCCTGGTCGGAATGGACCTGAGGCACACTCTCGAGCAGAAGGACCCGGAGCAAAGTCTTTTCTTTGCTCCTTGTCTCAGGGTGGTCACGTGAGTCTTTTCCACGTCCAGTGTCTGTCAGCGGACGATTGACGCCCTTGAGTACCCCTCGCATCCGGTCCGAGGGCCCTTCGACATTCGCTTCCGGGGGGGGGGGGGGCAACGGACTCCATCATCTGACCGTTACATGGTCCCTAACAGTAATCGTTATAAAAAGTTTAATGATAAGCGTGCAAAGTATCAGCTGCTATGTATCTTTGGCTTGTTAGTTTCGCTGACAAAGCAGAGGAATCAATTAAACAACCGAACAGCAGAGTTTTACCAGTTTTCTTTTTAAAACACGAAAGTCGGAGATAACCTATAAGCTTTTGGCTTGCGCTGGTTTCTCGTACAGCATACAAACTCTTGCACGAGGAGATGCCTTTTGGCTTAACAGTCAGGTTGACGAACCACTACATCCTTCGGCTGCTAGATAATCTGTTGGATAGGAAGAAACAGACGAGCACAAAGGGATTAAGTGATAAACGGGGTAAAGTTATTGAAGGGGATTATTCTGTTATTGCAAAGTAGGCTGAGCATTTCACAGATTTTCTAAATGATGCACTTCTACTCCTCATTGCTTACAATGAGGATAGTTGCATTACTGGCTGTCTTGTTGGCCCTAGCATTGCTTTATTCTAAATCTGTCTTTTAAATATTCTTACATGCTTATCTTTTAAAATCTAGAAGTGTGACTGCAAGAATATGAATAAATCACGCCAATAACTGTTTAGATAAGGAAAGTTTACTTGATCTAAAAACCCACTTCAAATGGTTTTGAACTAAAGCAAGAAAAACTGTGATCAAGAGTAGAACTGAGAGCAGTACCATTCCCTACTCATTTAATTAGGATATAAATAGAATGTCAGTGGCCATGGATTCGTTAAGGGTGTGCTCTTACCTCCCTTTTTGACCTTACCGTGCCCCACCTCCGCGAAATTCCCTGCCCTGGATCGGTGCCTTTCAACCGATGGGCTTAGAAAGGTCACCGTCCCTCAGAGGGAAAGTCAAGCCGTGGGCCCCCTGGGCGGGAGAGCCATTCCCTGTGCACGTTAAAGAATACGCTGGATGGCCTTGACAGGAGACTACCATCTGACTCCTAAGAACCTTCTCTGAGCCCTCGGGGTCCTTGTGACCTGGCCATTTAGCCCATTGTATACGAAAAGGTGCCATTCAGAGGTTAAACAACAAGCCTGGATTTGTTTGGTTCTTAAAACCTGGTTAGTTTTGTGTTTTAGTGAATGTTCGTCTGGTGAGAGAATCCGGAAGAAGAAAAGCCAAGCGACTTCTTATTTCCTCTCAGTAAATGAATATCGATAAAGAAATGTTTCGAAAGAATTATGATAACAAATCCTTGCTACGTCCATTTCTGAATGATACAAAATTTCGAAATGATAAAAGTGACCAAATGAATGTTTACGAAAAACAATTGAAAATCTGCTGATAGATTACTAATCTGCTCTGTCACGCACTTTGATATTAAAATGGATATTTTATTCCATTTTAATTACCTTTCCTACTTC
Source organism: Ryuthela nishihirai (assembly GCA_038380435.1). NCBI lineage: Eukaryota > Metazoa > Arthropoda > Arachnida > Araneae > Heptathelidae > Ryuthela > Ryuthela nishihirai. The sequence continues at coordinate 61,054,225 of JAWZYU010000019.1, read as the reverse complement.
CTAATCCGACTCCCCTTTACCCGACATAGCAACGGATTGCCCCTTCCGCTCACTGGCACACTTCGTGACTTCGAAGCCAAACACCTTGTTTTTGTATTTGTCTGCTGCTCCTTTTCCTCCAGTGGTTCGGGGGAGGAAGAAGAGAGGAGGAGGAGCAGTTGCCATGGTGATGCTTTCGAAAGGCTTCCACGCGAAAGGCTTCTCACTTCCCGAAAGTGCCGTCGTGTGGCTCGTGCTCTCTTCCTCTCCCGAGTCCTAAGGTCGTGATCGAGAGCACGGAATCCAAATGGTGCGTGCATAAAAGGGATTTCCCGAGAAAGAAAAATCCCCAAGTCAGAATCAATCAGAAGCCGAAGCATTCTGATCAGCACCAATCGTAATCAGAGATTAAAATAATACATGTATAATATGAAATAATTCGCTTAAAAGGTTAAATATCAATCCAGCCTTTTCCATTTATTATCACTGAGGAATCCGAAACATTCAGTATTCCTACTCTTTTGCAAATTTATTCTGATCGAAATGGTTGTCGTCCTTCTCCGCAGACTGGAACCGAGAGGTCACTGGGATCAACAGAGGAGCTCCACCGAATCGCAAATCGAATGCCGCTTTTAGTAGAGTTGTTAAATAGTATTAGTATGTCGCCGTCGCAGCGCCTGTGGAGTGCAAAGGGGGCTAGAGTTCGAACTCGACATGCGAAACGGAAGTGCAGCATCGGCTGATCCTGAGTCGTCATTTCGATCCCCATTCCCTCACTAAAGCTTAAAGCCTGATGTCAGTGCAGGCACGAGCTGATACCTTCGTCACCATTTCGGTTCTCGTTCCTTTATGTTAGTGCTCCACGTGCTTTGTGGGCGAGTGAATCGAGTCACGTGAAGAGTTAAAGCGCGCTATGCCACGAGAATGCGTCATTTCCTCTATCTTGCTCTCAGCGGTGCTCTGTTGGCTTCCATTTTGTTGACTGCAGCAAAACCTTTGACGATTTCTTTTAAGCGAGACAAAAGCTCATTGGGAGAAATCAGAGCAGAAACGCGATGGCAATGTCGGGATTCGTTTTGCTGAATTGGGAACCAAGCGACCATTTCGATTCTGCTTTCACGGTTAATGGGTCACCTGCCGATCCACAGATTCGTTGTTGAAAAACTGGTCGCAGGATTCGGTTGGCGAAGCTTTGTACAAGTTTTCAAATGAGTGACGTCACTTCCGGGGTAGATCGAGGCAGGTTTGATTCCAGAAGGCAGACTGTCGATGACGTCATTACTCGCAGATCAAATGAAATCTGTTAGTCTAGAATGGCAATGCACGGCTCTTAAGGGAACGATTTGTTTTCTCTTTAGTGATTTATTGCATTTCATAAGAAAAAAATGATTTTTGGAGCTTTCTTTCTGTTTTTCGCACTTGCAAAATTAATATTGTCGCCAACAATATTAAGAGAATTAATAAATCTCTGAAATAAAAACAAAAGTTAATCATTTGAAATTGTTGTAGGAGATTTTGTGTTTCCCTCTTGAGGGATAGAAGTTGCAAAAGGCAAAGTGTAAAAGTAGTTTAGTTTCGATGACCTTCGATGAAGAATAGCAGCAAAATATCTGAGACGTCAAGGCGGGAACGAAATCGTCGTCTGAAAGCAGATCTCCTTTTGGCAAGCTTTCCTTCGATTTCATTCCTAAGATCTGATGAAGTCGTTTCACTGAAGACGAAATTTAGACTTTCTTCAACTCTTAGCTGCTTTCTTGGAACGATAGTTAAAGAATTCGGCGCAGTGGATGTTCCTAGCAGAAGACGCCGAAGAGAAAATTATTCGATCAGCAAAATCGATTTGCATCTTCCTTTTCATTCTGGCAATGGCCTTTCAATTACATTGTTGGGATTGAAATTAAACGGACTCTGAGGGGCCAACAAATAAGTATTCAAAGCACCCGTTAGGAGATTTTCTATTACGGCTCTTCCCTTCAGTGGGCTCTTTAATGTTCCTAGCGAAGTCTTTCCTGCACCCAGGAGCCACGGTTTAGTGTTTCATCCGACGGACGACAGAGAGAGATCTGAAGTCGTGATCTCTCCTTATTGAGACAGTAAATCTTCTTCTTGATGGGGAGAAGAGTTAGTTTAGAGGAAGAGCGCCTTCTTTCCCTGACTCCAGTTCAAAATTAGAGGATTGAACCATTGCCATTCAATGAAACAAATATCGTTTCAATTCAAGAACAAAAATGTTACTGTTACATTTACATAGATAGGACATATATTGCGATAACTTACGTTTGATTTTTTAAAAAGTGCCACGGAAATGAAACAAGTTAAATAATAAAAGGACATTCATTTTTGAATGCAATATATTTAATGTGAATGCATCTGTGGATATCTGGCGGTTGATTGGCAGGCAACCATCGGGGTGCAATACAATCAAAATGTGCGAAATTATTTCTCTCCTCTGGCGATTCGATCAATTGGAGATTGTCCCTCGAAATGTAGTGCCATCCCTCGGAGACCGAGGGATTCCGCCTCAATTCTGAAACACTCAAGGGGATGCTTGAAGATCGTGATGTAATTCCCTAAGCTAAGGAAGGTTTGAAATGGAAAAATTTCAGAAGCCACTCCCACGACACATTGCTTGCTATAAACTGAAACATTTCTTCGCTCGTATCTTCCGTAAACAGACTCTCTATGATGCTTTCTATCATTTGCATTGATGAGAAAAATCTCACAACGATCCCATCTCTCTGCATCTGCACGTTTCGTGCCTTTAGGTGCAGAAGAACCACAATTAACTGGTGCAACGAGGATAGCTCACATTGCCCTTCGAATCGGAAAATCATGTCTAGAGAATTGCATATTTCCCATGAATGCAAATGGAAGCAACTCTGTTAAATCCTCTTCTTAGAGCGACGGACATCACTTGCGGTTGCATGAACAGACAGACGACGGCTGGTTCGGATTATTTAGGGGGAAATAATAAAAATAAATAAAATAAATACCCCCTCAAGCAGTTGCTTGCCACAAGACATGAATAAATTAATCAACTTTCATTTTAGTTGCAGGAGCGAAGCGAAGCTACCATGGCGCCCACTGGAGGAAGATTTTTCCCCTCTGCTCTGTCAACAGGGACTCTTCTCATTTCTGTTGATTTTCCTCCACCTGGTGCAGCTGCTCTGAGTCATCGGAATGAGCAATCCGAACCTGCTCGTCGAAGGCCTTCTTCCCGCCTGCCGCACCGCGGCATCATGGGATAGCTTGCACCGAGCTGTTGGGTGCACGTGACCGACTGACGTCACACTGTCAGGCCGTGCCGATGCAGTGACGCGAAAGGTCAGATGTCGTCCGCGAGATGGATTTAATATTCAGAGAAACTTGTCACCGAATCACGCGACTGGTGGACGTGAAATCCCATTTGCTTGGAAGTCCGAGTGGGCAGCGCAGGGCCACAATTTCGTCGCTCTGCGGGCCGTGGCGGCCTTTATTGATTGCCTCCGCAGCAGCACGTGATCGCTCCTGCGCACACAAAGGAGGGTCTGCTGCTCGCTGGAGGTGAACTGCATTCTTGCCTCGAATGTCAACAGAAGACAAAGCCTTTCACCGGAGAAAGAACGGGGGGGGGGAGGCAACGGAATGCATTTTCGCATTCAGTCGGTCAATTACATCTGCGGGGGGGGGGGGGGCAGAGAAATTAGGAGAATGGTCCTTTTTTCATAAGTCGTGATCATCGTGCTTTCAAAAACATCTGTTTTTATCGTTGAATGGCGACTTCGGTATTTCGAAGTTCTTTCTTAATGTTATCGAAAGGGAACACAAGCGACAGGCAGACGCCTTTGATGTTCATAACGACACCAGTTCCCTTAAGTTCTCGTATGGCATCGCCCCCAAAGTATCAGCCTTTAAGAGCTGAATCTTTACTGAATCTGAACGACGGTCTCGCTTGAACAGGAAATTTCAAATACGAAAGAATATCTTATTCTTGGCCGAAACAAAAACACGGCGAATGAAGAAGCAACCGAGTTTTACCTCTTCATTCATCGAGCCCTGTCCAAGAAGCTTAGGGGGGGGGGGGGGGGCACCGTTAGGCCATGTCGCTCCATGTGCAAGGGAATGAGGCTCGATTTAAAATGGGGGGGGGAGGAGCAAACGGAGGAGGAGAATGTTCAGGCAGCCGCGCTTGGCTACTGATCTAAGGGGACCCGGTTTCGAGCCTCGGATAAGGCATGGATGTTCGTGTCGTCTTTCTGCTGAGGTCCTGCCATCCTCACAGATCTTCTACTATGGCATATAAACTGACAGGCTCCTGTCAGACCTCTGTGGCAAGCAGCTGCTTGAGGGGATATTCATTTTTATGTTTAATCGAAGTAACATGTCTAATGCGTTGGCTATTACACATTTTGTAGACTTTATAGAAGATTTCGGTTTGTACGGGAAAATAATGCTGAGGACCAAAGTAACTTGTACCTGGGCTTTACTGCAACCCCCCCCCCCCCCTCCCTGCATGGAATAAGTTGTTATTATTATTAAAAGTGAAATGTTCCCCAGAAATAAATGCTCTAGAACTCCCGGGATCCTCAATCTGGCCATTGGCTGAGTTCTCTGCACGCACTCTAACACGTGGCGAACTATCATTGTGGGAACAACAAGGAAATGCTACCGATAATTGAAACGACTTTCGTGTGCCCACGTGGAGCATCTTATTTCATGGAATTGATTTCTTTTTAATTCTCTTCAGTTTTCTCTCTTGCGTTTTTTTTTTGTTGCAGATAGAAAAGAAACAGCTGAAAAAAAAACTCCTTGCATCTGAATCCCTCCTTGAAAAGAACCAACAGACTTTCCGAGCAACGGAAACGTCTGCTTAGTGATATGTCTGGAACCCCTGTTGCCACCTCTGAATCCATTAAGTAACAAAGGTGAAGGCAGCAAGGAAATCTATCGTTCTTTCTTTCCCTTTAAGTGTGCGTGTGGGCGGGGGTCAACTTCTGTCATTCCACATCTTCAGCTAACCGACAATATTTCTGCAAGAATTCGATCCCTCTAGTTGGAACTCCAAAAGTGAACAGTGAAAGAACACCTAGGGATGAAATATACTAAAAACCGATTTCGTGAGCGCTATTAGTGGTCGTTCAATTCCATTTTTCTCCAACCCTTTTCCATCCAAACTCTCCCATAGAATCGACAGTTGCAAGCAAAGCAGAATCGAGTATCAGGTTTTAAGCTCGATTATAAAACAAGTTGAGTTGAATGGAACTGATAAGAGCGGAAGCAGAAGTGCTGGAGGTGGGGGGGGAGTGCGGCGAGAAACGACGTTGAGAATTTAAAGGGTTCGAGGTGAAGCAGAGACCTTTTCTTTTTATCACCGAATGCCAGAGTTGGTAATTGTCGGTGGGCAAGCAGAAATCGGACAGCGTCGGAATTGGGGAGCCAATCAGAGAAGAAGGAAAAGAAGGTCGCAGCGGTGACGTCGGTGCGTGTACAGCACACCAACAATGAAAGGCTTTCGAGATTAAAAAAAAAATCCCTTTAGGCCAAGCAATTGAAGAAATGAGGAGGTCAGGAGTCGTTACGGAGAGGTCACTTGCGTAAGAGTGAATATAGGTCAATCCCAATTGGGTCTGTAGGGGTTAAAGATAGGGACGAGACGAGATGTGCGCCGTGTGACAATGCGTTTGGTTCTCGGTTTCCGTTGTAGTCATCTGAAGGGTGACGTCGGAACTGATGACTTCGACAAAGGAATCGCTTTCGCTATCAGAAATCAAACGACGGCGAAATGGAGAGCTCTTGCTCTTCCGAAGCCAACTCTCAATGCTGCTCTTGACTCCTGTGAACCTCCAAAACCGCTTCCCACTCACTGGAAGAATCCAAACTCTCCAAGGGTCAATTTGTGTGTGGCCTCGATCCCCCCCTGAGGTCAGTGAGAAGCAAGGTCATCGCTTGGTGAAGTCAGTTTCGAAACCCAACCGTATCTGCTTCATTTGGAAAGACCCACCTGATGGCGTCCGTGAAATCAGGCGTTGAGCCATGATCTCGCGAATACCTCTGTTTATGTTAATGAAGTTTGCATGTCCCCTTCGCCAACACTCGTCTAAGCATTTGGGGTTATTGTGACTTGGCCAACTGTCGCAAAAAAATTTTTTTTTGAATCCCAGTATCGTAGTAAATATTATTCCTCCCCCTCTAAATGTCGCATCCCCACATCGCACTGATGAGCTGCACTCGCCGACTTCATTCACACAAATGACCCCCCCCCCCTTTGAAAATGGATTCTACAACATACCCAATAATTGCTGAACATTGGAGGAATATTCTGTTCCGTTGCGAGTGCTGTAATGTTCCATTTAGATTTCGAAATCATCTGCTTTTTCCACCCCACTGTAAATAACATCAAGGAAACAAACTGGAATGTAAAAAAAAAGTATAAAATCAATATTACATTTATTTATTAAGCAAACCAATTTCATTTCTTTAAGTCCCGTGGCAGAGTGGTTAGCGCGCTTGGCTTCTGATCTAAGGACCTGGATTCGAACCCTGGGTAAGGCATGGATGCGTGCGTTGTTTTACTGCCGAGGTCCCGCCATCCTCTCAGACCTTCTATTGTTGCGTATAAACTGACAAGGCTGCTGTCAGACCTCTGTGGCAAGCAGCTGCTTGATGGAGTATTTTTTTTATCATTTAAGCGGTAGCGCGCCAGGCTCGTAATCTGCAGTTCATAGGTTCGAGTCCCAGCTGGACCAGCGTTGAGATTTATCTACGCAAAAATCCTCGCCCTGCACTCGGTCAGTAGGGGACACCGATGGGCTTGGAAAGACCACCGCCGCCCTCCGTCAGATGGGCCGTTAAGCCTTGGCTCCATGTGCAGTGAGAGCCGTCCCCTGTGAACGCTAAAGAACACACTGGATGGCCTTTATCCATCTATCTATCCTTTATCCATCTATCTACCCTTTATCCATCTATCTACCCTTTATCCATCTATCTACCCTTTATCCATCTATCTACCCTTTATCCATCTATCTACCCTTTATCCATCTATCTACCCTTTATCCATCTATCTACCCTTTATCCATCTATCTACCCTTTATCCATCTATCTATCCTTTATCCATCCATCTATCCTTTATCCATCCATCTACCCTTTATCCATCTATCTATCCTTTATCCATCTATCTACCCTTTATCCATCTATCTATCCTTTATCCATCCATCTATCCTTTATCCATCTATCTACCCTTTATCCATCTATCTATCCTTTATCCATCTATCTACCCTTTATCCATCTATCTACCCTTTATCCATCTATCTATCCTTTATCCATCTATCTACCCTTTATCCATCTATCTACCCTTTATCCATCTATCTATCCTTTATCCATCTATCTATCCTTTATCCATCTATCTACCCTTTATCCATCTATCTATCCTTTATCCATCTATCTACCCTTTATCCATCTATCTATCCTTTATCCATCCATCTATCTCCCAACAGCTGTCCAGTGGGTCTCCTTCCTGCAACCTTTTCTGAGCCTTCGGGGTCCTTGTGGCCTGGCCATTTAGCGCATAGTGCTGCTCAGTGGTAAAACAACTGACTGAAAACAACTGACTCGTCACTGAAGGAACCACGTGATGCGACAGAAATAGCTTTCAATGCAGCAGACACCTCCATACGCTCAGTGAATTGATGCCACTCTGTCGAATCGAGTTTCCTTAAGGTACTTGGCACCCCCCTTCGCGACACCTGCCCTTTTAGCGTATGCATAAGATATTTCTTTGCAACCAATTTCGACTGTGTTGCGTTTCAAATATCAAAATTATCGATTACATTTGCCCTTGGCGGCTACTTAAAGAAGAGCAACAAACTCCACTGAAAATGCCCAATGGAATTATTTAACGGAGCTGGTAGTATGATGATAATTGATATTCTAAATTATATCGATAAAAATCTCATCTATATTAGAAATCTTGGTCTTCTCGTATTGAAACAATATAGAACATTTTTATGCATCATAGGATACAGAAAAAAATCCTCATAAATAAATATCATTACAGCATAGTTAAGATTTTATTGTTTATTTGCTTTGACTATCTGTGGCCATGGTCACATACACCGAATACCCAAAACATTATGACCATCTGCCTAATATGATATTGGTCCTCCACGTGCCGCCAAAACATCTCTGACCCGGCGGGGCATGGACGCTACAAGGTGTTTTCTGGTATCTGGTACCAACACGTGACCAGCAGATCCTTTAACTCTTCTAAGTTACGTGTTGAGCAGCCGCAGATCGAATATGCTGTTAACAAAAATAAAATAATAATAATAATTTTATAACACAAACAACAGATGGATTGATGGATCGACAAACTCGATTGGACACAAACACAAACAGATGGATCGACAAACTCGATTGGACACAAACACAAACAGATGGATCGACAAACTCGATTGGACACAAACACAAACAGATGGATCGACAAACTCGATTGATGTCTGGAGAATTTGGAGGCCAGGGCAATACCTGGAAGTCTTCCTCGTGTTACGCAAACCATTCTCAACAATCCGGGCAGTATGGCAAGGTGCATTATCCTGCTGAAAGAAGGCACTACTAGAGGGGGATGCCGTTGCCATGAAAGGATGCACCTGGTCTGCAATGATGTTTAGGTAGGTGGAGAGACGTCAGAGTTTCCTGCACATGAATGACCAGACCCTGGGTACGGTCTTTCATGTGCAGTCATTCTGGTGCATTCAATCATTCCAGTGCATCCTGGTGCCAACACTTCCCCAGGCAAACGACGACACTCACGTATCCAGCCGTCCACATGGTGCAACAGGAAACGGGATTCATCGGACCAGACGACCTTCTTCCAATCATTCAAGTTCCAGTTTTGATGCTCACGTGCCAACTTTAGGCACTTCCGACGGTGAACCGAGATTAGCATGGGTGCTTGGAGCGGCCTGCGGCTACGCAGCCCCACTTTCAGCAGGATTCGATGTACTGTGTGCTGTGACACATTACTCCCGTCCCCAGCATTCAAATTATGAGTGAGTTCCGCCACAGTATCCCTTCTGTTGGCTTGTGCCATACGGGATAGCCTTCGCTCACCTCTAGCATCGATAGACTGCAGTCGGCCCCCACCTTGCCAGAGATTCGTGGTTTTTCCCTATTCGGGCCACTTTTTAAAGGTACTAACCGTGGCTGACCATGAGCACTCCACAAGCCGTGCCATCTCGGAAATGCTCTGACCCAGTCGTCTGGCCCTTACAATTTGGCTTTTGCTAAACTCACTTATGTCCGCTGCCTTTCCCATCTGAAGAATAACACTGATTAACAGAGCACAGGGGGTGGGGGTGGCTCAGTCAGTAGCGCGCCAGGCTCATAATCTGTAGTTCCCAGGTTCGAGTCCCAGCTGGGTCAGCGTTGAGTTTTATCTCCGCAAAATCCCCGCTCTGCCCAGGGTCAGTAGGGGACACCGATGGGCTTGGAAAGGCCGCCGTCCGTCAGATGGGACGTTAAGCCGTGACCCCGTGGGCGGGAGAGACATACCCTGTGCACGTTAAAGAACATGCTGGATGGCCTTGACGGGAGGCTACCATCTGTCTCCCAACAGCTGTTCCAGTGGGTCCCCTCTCCCAACCTTCTCTGAGCCTTCGGGGTCCATGTGACCTGGCCATTTAGCCCATGGTGTGCAAAAAAGTGCCGCTCAGAGGTAAAACAACCCAACCCTAACAGAGCTCAGTATCTGGTGTTATTTATACCGTTTCATGACCTTGACACGCACCGTCGTTTACTGCAGTTGCTTCGATTTGCATAAAGACGCGCTGGTCATAATGTTTTGGCTCTTCAGTGTATCTTCATTAATTCTTCACAGTATAAAATGCAATTTAGTTTCTCTGATAATTTTTTAAAACCGATTCTACAAATTCTATCATTTTCTCTATGTTCTGAATATTTAGTCATTTTACTTAATTTGTAAAATAATTTTTTTTTCTTATTTAGTTCGCATTTTAATTTTTCATTCATGAGAATAATTACAATCTCAAATGTAGGCAGAATTGACAAATACCGAACAGGCAAATGATTTATCTCACTAACTCGGTCTTTCCAGTATCACGTGTGCCTAGTATGACAAACGATCCCTTTTTAAGTAACAAATTTATTGGGTTCGGTTGTTTTATTACTGAGTGGCATTTTTTTTCACACAATGGGTTAAATGGCCAAGTCACAAGGACCACGAAGGTTCAGAGAAGGTTGGGGGAGGGGACCCACTGGAACATCTGTTGGAAGACGGATGGTAGCCTCCCGTCAAAAGCCATCCAGCGTGTTCTCTAACGTGCACAGCGTGTGGCTCTCCTGCAGACGGGCCCACGGCTTAACGTCCCATCCGACGCCCTGCCCTCGGCCAATAGAGGACACCGATGGGCTTGGAAAGGCTGACGTCCGTCAGATGGGACATTATGCCATGGCTCCGTATATGAACATGTAAAAGAACACGCTGGATGGCCTTGACGAGATGCTACCATCTGTCTCCCAACAGCTGTCCAGTTGGTCCCCTCCCCCAACGTTCTCTGAGCCTTCGTGGTCCTTGTGACCTGGCCATTTGGACCATAGGTGTGCGAAAAAGTGTCGCTCCGAGGTCAAACAACTCAACCCATCCGACGCACAGTGCGCTTCCAAGCCCAAAGGCGTCCCTTATTGACCGTGGGCAAAGCGGGGAGTTTCGTGGAGATAAATCTCAGTGTTGAGCACTGGCTCAGCTGGGACTCGAACCTGGAAACTGTGGATAAGGAGCCTGGAGCGCTACCACTGAGCTACCGCCTTCCCACATCTCCAGGGAATGTGTTGGATGTCCAATAGGGATGAAGAGAAATAATCGACCCTCTCTTCCATACGAATTGTGAAGGCCATGTTGGCAGACTTCCCTTCGTGCACTCGAAGGATTGACTTTTTGCAGACGTCGTCAGCTCTGTTGGTTTGGCCACCAACAGATCTGCGTCACTCGCACGTGACAGCGAAGTTCGAAGAACCGTGCGTAATTGGCCGTGTGCTCGTTTGCAACTAAAGCTGACAAGAAGGGAATGCGCGAATTAATACTTTCCATTGACACAACACCCTTCGCACCTACAAATATTTTCTCTTTAACTGAGATTCAGTTATATCCTAAAATTCCGTTGCTTTAATCTTCAATTAGTTCGAGCGTGTCCAGGAAAAGGCAAGAATCGTGCACGAGAGAGAGAGAGGACTTTGACCTCGACAGATCGATGATGAGAAGGATTTGCGAGTCAAAACACGCCCTTGTCCCTTTCCGAGATATGGGAAGTTCCTGGGGAAAAAAAACTTCAACTCGTTGTCCCTCTCTATCATCCAACTGCAAGTGCCACATGATGATGATGATGAGGGGCGATCCATTCAACAGAGAAAGCGCCACATGATGATGATGATGAGGGGCGATCCATTCAACAGAGAAAGCGCCACATGATGATGATGATGATGAGGGGCGATCCATTCAACAGAGAAAGCGCCACTCAGTTATTACGGAGCGAGGTTCATCCGTTTAAACATTTTTTGGGTCACGCATCAGATAGGGGTTGACAACTTTTTCTCCATTGATTCGACACTTAGTCACAGCATGCGGAGAGGATATCGCCAAATGTGTGGTCAAAAAGGCATTTCTCCTGCGCCAATCAGATCGAAGATTTCTCTCGTTGGATTGTTTTACTTCTGAGTGGCATTTGATTCGCACAAATGGGCTAAATGGCCAGGACACATGAATGGCCAGTCACAAGAACACAAGGACTAGCAGCTTCGTAAGCTAAATCTATTGAACAGCCGCTTGGAGACTGATGGATACCTCGCATCAACACCTTTCATTCTTTAACGCTCACAGATTCTCTTCACTAGGGATCGCGGTGTAACGGTCCCCCTTTCCGTCGGACAGAGAGACTTTCCAAGTCCATTGTCTTGAAACTACAAAGAAATATATATTATAATGTAAGTTTTGTAATAGTATAATAAATATTACAATGTAAGTTTTTGTGCTCCGTTATATAGCTGTAAAAAATTATTACAAAAATATATGTATTATATAAACTTACTATTTTTTTTACCCCCATTCCCGTTATTAAAATTTTAAAAGTAGGGGAGGTTTGCCCTCCCCTCCCCTTCAGCTACATCTGACCCTAGGTACCATAAGTAGCAAATTTTGAAAACTTATTTTTAATTAATTTTTTTCAGGGGGGGGGGGATATTTAAAAATGTCAACTGATAAATAAATAGAAACATACAGTTATTTTTTCTGTGAAGATTTTGAAAAATATCCACAATTCTCAGAATTTTTTTTTATCTTTCTCAAATAAGGTATGTAAAATCTCTTCCGAAACTTAACCATTTAAGGGGGGTGGGTGCTAAATCTCGATTGGTAAACATTGTCCTCTTCTTAAGATCTCAAATGTATACTTCTAAGAATCTGTGGACAGTGTAGACATATGCACCTTAACAGTTTGATTCTCTCTAAGAGTTAGTTATGGTAATGCAACTTGGTCCCTTTTTAATAAAGGTAACAGGAAACTAGATGCTTTGATTCCAGATGCTTACGCAGTATCTTGGGCATTGGATGGTTCAACTTTGTAACTAATGATGAGGTTAGGCAAAGGAATTTGCATCCTCCTTTAAGCAGCATATTGTGCAGAGAGAGACTCAGTTGGTTTGGCCATGTTGCCCGTATAGATAATTATAGATTGGTGAATAGGGTTATGAACAGTGTGCCTAAAGGCCTCAGAAAGAAGGGGAGACCTAGAATGCGGTGGGCAGACAATATCAAACAGGACCTTGTTAGAATTGGTGTGCAGTGGCCAGATGCAGTAGATGTAGCTCAAGACAGACTTGCTTGGAGAACTAAATTGCACAGTCTGGTTGGACCTCCGTAGTCCATGGCAGTTTGGGGATTTTGCATGTATGTACAGCGTTACCAGACGTGCGATCAGTACCACTGTACCGGGCGTCATTTTTTTTTAGGGGAGGCAAATTTGCAAACAATTAACATAGCTGCAGTAAGGTTGATCGGAATAAGCATGACATATTTTTCAACTGATAATTTTAAATTCCTTTTAAAAGCGACATTCGATTTAGGTAAATTAAATATTGATATCTAAGATCAGACTTGGAGAAAGGGACCGCAGAGTCTAATTGCTCTCCAGACGCCAAAATAGCCAGCCCCGGCCCTATATATCTGATCCCACCACCCCCTGTACGGATTATATTACACAGCTGAGTATAACTCCGATAGATTCATCTATCTCCACGAGGCTTCAGGAGGTTCCACCAATCCCTTACAGGGTTGTCATAAGTTTCAACTCTGCAGGGGGGGGGAGTCTCTGAAGTATGTAGGAAGGATTTTACAGTCCATTAAAGTGTCTTGATGGATATTTAGCAATCGAGATCCTGTTTAGCAGCTTTCCATTTGGCCGGCCTTTTTTCTTTCCTGAAATAGAAAATGACGACCAAATCCAAGCACTGCTATTCCTGTGAGAAGGCAAAAATGGCTGCCTACTGGAATGAAAAAAAAAACACAACAGTCGAGGCTCTCTTGCAGGGGGGCCATATCCCTCGCCCCCTCTCATTCAGACGACCACTGTTTCCGTAGCCAATGCGTGTTCGAAGAACTGATTCTTCATTTGAATGTTCTTCATTTGAATGTCTATCAACAGATGGCAGCACCACAAAGAGTTCCTTTTGCAGAGCGAGACGGATTCAGAGGAATGAATCAGAAGATTTCATTCGTGGAGGATGTCTCCTTTCCTTCAATCTACAGCAAGGGATCCCTACTTTTCGGCATCACGTTCCCTTTTCGAGAAACCCTCGCACCCAATTCAGTTTGGTAATCTCCCATTTCAAAAAAAAACCCTCAAGCAGCTTCTTGCCACAGAGGTCTGACAGGAGCCTGTCAGTTTATATGCCACAGTAGAAGATCTGAGAGGATGGCAGGACCTCAGCAGAAAACAACACACTTCCAAAGAGAAGTTTCCCATTCGCCCATAGCAATTAGTTCGCTTAAACAGCTATAACACATTATATACTGTATTGTTAAGCAACGAAGGACATTTTAATTGTCACTGAATTATGACAATGTAAGCAAATGCAAATTCGCTGATTGGTTCAAAATTATATCTTGTCACGTGTAGAGCAGAAACATTTTAAACAAGCAGTTTAGTAATCTTCGTTTGGGTAAGCCTGAATGAGGACCTCCCAGATGCATGTAACGTTTGTAACGTCATCTTCGTTAGACTTAAAAATCATTTTTGCAAAAATCAGTTTGTCATTACGATCTTCATCATGTGACAAATGTGCACCATGGATTAAAATAAAACTACGTTTAGCTGGAGTTTTTTTTTTGCTTTTGTTTTTACCTTATCATTGTTTCTTTTCTGTAAAAATGAATTGCATGTGGAAAATATACATAAAGAAATAAAAAAAAAACACACACAGAGCAGTGTATGGCCATAAAAAGGAAATAAAAATCTCTCAGTCTGGTTAAGATTTTGCAACTCATGCCTCCCTCCCTCCCTATAGTGACATTTTTTCTTATTAGGAAATCACGACCAACTAAGACGATTGCACCTTACACAAATTTCTTCTAAGAGCACCTCTGTCGTGTTAAATCGGGCACTGGGTGTATTCCACTGAATGGGCCAATGCAATGCTCAGGGAAAAGTAACTTTCGAATGCATCGGATCACCGGGTTGCTTAAAATCACTCGGATCTTCATTCATTCAGTCCATGGTCATCGCCCAACCCGATGTTACCATATTCGAGTGGCAATTAGGCTTAAGATGTTCTCTATTCTGCCTGTGGCGAAAAAGGAGATACAATAGATATGGGAAGCAGATACAATACATATGGAAAGGAGATATCATAGATATGGAAAGGAGATATCATAGATATGGAAAGGAGATATCATAGATATGGAAAGGAGATATCATAGATATGGAAAGGAGATACAATAAATATGGAAAGGCCAGCATCCTTCAGATGGGATGTTAAGCCGTCAGCACGAGAGCCATACTCTGTGCGAGTTAAAGAACACACTGAATAGTCTCGAGGGAGCACGTCACCCTCTTCGCCTGGGTTAAGCATTACTACTGGAGTTCAAAAAGGCTCCATTTTTGTCTCCTTTCTCACTTTGGTTTTTGACAGTGTTGCCAATTCACACGCAAGAAAATATTCTAAACCAAGCTCTAAGAAAAAGCGTTTTGGAATGAAAAAAAAAGCTAGATTTTTAATTGTTTAAGAAACAACATTTTCTTTAAACAGCAACTTTTGTTGTGCAATGAAGCCTATGTTCGAGTTTTGGGCAGATGAAATCTCTATTTGTAAAATTGAAGCATGATTTAAAAGTAAAATGGACTTAGAAATTTAATTTAAGCAAAATTTTAATTGTTAAAAAGTGGTTCGAAAAACACAAAAATAAAACGGAAAACGACAATTTTTCGATTAAAAGGAAAAAGGCCAAATAAAAAATTTTCCAAGCAAGACACTTCTAAAAAAACGTTAGATGTAGCTTGAAAAACGCTAAGTTGGCAACACTGGTTGTCGATTATGCTCTGAAAAATTCCCAGCAAAAGTGAAATATGAGCTAGAGCAGTAGCTCTCGAACTTTCCACCCCCTTTGCCATTGATGGAATTTCTCGTGCCCCCCCCCCTACCTCTTTTACTATTGAAAGAATTTGTCACAGCAACTTACCGCTGTGACAGAATTTCTCCCCCCACATCCCTTTACCACTGATGAAAGTAACTTGAACTGAGGAAGGAATATTCTCACAACAGAATGCTCCACACCATTGGTTCCTCACCTCTTTGGACTGCATGACCTCTTTTATATTTTTAACCCCCACCCCCCTGCTCCCCTTCATGAAAGTCTATCTCAATTTATGAAGTATTAGATATTCTATTTAATCTATTTCCACCGAAAAACTCAAGAAACGCCCCCACAAATTTCTAAAATGATCCCTTTGATAACCACTGCAATAACAGAACTTACCGACTGCTGAAAGATGGTGGATACCAGGGCTCGGCTCGGGAGGTTCAGGATGAGCAAAGTTCAACAACCAGGTGGATGATTATTTTCATTCATGTGACAATGTTTCATTATTTTAAATTTTTGCAGTTCTTCAGAGCTTTGTGACCCTTTTCCAAACTTCTTGCGATGATCTTGAGATTCGTGATGACAGTTTGAGAGCCTCTCTTTCAAATAATCATTATTGTATTTTCGCGTTTTCCCCATGTAAATTTATTTTCCTTTGGTATGGCTTTTCTTACCTCCAGTTGACAATGTCGATGTAACATGAAGTTCAAACTGAGCTTGGTAACACCTCTGTTATCTCGGGACTTCCTGATTTGCATAAGCTTCACGGCTTCGTAGGGACCCGTGGCCAATAGCTAGAGACCCGCTTTGTTCTAGAGCAGACATGCGCAACCCGCTGCTCATGGAGCTATTAAAAGTAGTCACTGATGCATTCTTCTTTACTCAGCATTTAAGAATAAATCCATTTCCTATATTTCGATGTTCCTGTTGAAATGTAAAATAATATATAATTAGAAATCATAGGTGGGTATTATTCATTTCCATATGGGGTGGCTCAGTCGGTAGCACGCCAGGCTTGCAATCTGCAGTTCCCAGGTTCAAGTCCCAGCTGGGTCAGCATTGAGATCTATCTCCACATAATCAGTCAGTAGGGGACACCACTGGGTATTGGAAAGACCGCCGTCCGTCGGATGGGACGTTAAGCCGTGGCCACGTGTGCGGGAGAGCCATACCCTGTGCACGTTAAAGAACACGCTGAATGGCCTTGATGGGAGGCTACCATTTGTCTCCCAACAGCTGTTCCAGTGAGTCCCCTCCCCCAACCTTCTCTGAGCCTTCGAGGTCCATGTGTCCTGGCCATTTAGCCTATGGTGTGCAAAAAAGTGCCGCTCAGAGGTAAAACAACCCAACGTTAAAGAACACGCTGGATGGCCTTGACGGGAGGCTATCATCTGTCTCCCAACAGCTGTTCCAGTGGGTCCTCTCCCCCAACCTTCTCTGAGCCTTCGGGGTCCATGTGACCTGGCCATTTAGCCCATGGTGTGCAAAAAAGTGCCGCTCAGAGGTAAAACAACCCAACGTTAAAGAACACGCTGGATGGATTTGACGGGAGACTACCATCCATCTCCCAACAGCTGTTCCAGTGAGTCCCCTCCCCCAACCTTCTCTGAGCCTTCGGGGTCCATGTGACCTGACCATTTAGCCCATGGTGTGCAAAAAAGTGCCGCTCAGAGGTAAAACAACCCAACTTTAAAGAACACGCTGGATGGCCTTGATGGGAGGCTACCATCTGTCTCCCAACAGTTGTTCCAGTGGGTCCCCTCCCCCAACCTTCTCTGAGCCTTCGGGGTCCATGTGACCTGCCATTTAGCCCATGGTGTGCAAAAAAGTGCCGCTCAGAGGTAAAACAACCCAACCCATTTCCTCACATGCAATGTAGATAAGAAGAAGCATGTCCCATCAGCAAGCATCGCCGATGAAACTTTTAATTACCTATGGAAATTGCGCAAAAAGTGGCAGATCAACAAAAACAATTAAATTGGACATTAATAATTTATTCCTTTCTAAAATTGGATATAATAGTGAAACTTCATGCTTTTGATTTCATATGCATGGCCAGTAGTTTGAGCTTTCCCAAAATATCATACCTGAATCTGAAATTGCCTTTAATCAGCTAACTGCAATAGGGCCAGGAGCACTGGCATTTGTAGGGGTGGCCGAACAGAGAATTTTTATAAAAATGAGAACTGGATCTGTAAGTTTTTGACAGTCGGTAACCCTAATATAAACGAATTCCTCTATTGTAAAGTATAAAAAGTTCAAAGTTTGTAATATTCAGACTAAAGAGCTTGTTTGAGGGAGTGGGGGGGGGGGGGGAGCAGAAATTCCCCTGGTTATGGGCCAGGCATAAATGGTTTGAGTGAGCAGCCATCTTTAAGCAGCGTCAAATATGCAGAAGACTGCGTTGATTTAGCCATGCTGCCAGTCCTATAAATTGGGTAATAAATTATGAACAATGTACCTAAAGGCTAAAAAAATGGAGATCTAGAATACGATGGACCGATGATGGGAAAGAGGCCCCAGTGAGGATGAGCCTTCAGGGGCCTAATGCCTCAGAATAGACGAGAAACGTGTTTAGAGGGCTAAATTGCACAGCCTGGTTAGACCTCGAATGAAGGGGCGGGGGTGGCTCAGTCGGTAGCGCGCTAGGCTCGTAATCTGTAGTTCCTAGGTTCGAGTCCCAGCTGGGTCAGCGTTGAGATTTATCTCCGCAAAATCGGTCAGTAGGGGACACCGATGGGCTTGGGAAGGCCGCCATCCGTCGGATGGGACGTTAAGTCGTGGCCCTGTGTGCGGGAGAGAGCCATACCCTGTGCACGTTAAAGAACACGCTGGATGGCCTTGACGGGAGGCTACCATCTGCCTCCCAACAGCTGTTCCAGTGTGTCCCCTCCCCCAACCTTCTCTGAGCCTTCGGGGTCCATGTGACCTGGCCATTTAGCCCATGGTGTGCAAAAAAGTGCCGCTCAGAGGTAAAACAACCCAACCTCGAGTGAATGAGTGTCACTTTTAATATATGTCGGTTTGGGGTTAAAATATAAAACTAGTTAATTTACATTTGAAAGAAAAAGAATATTTTCTGAAACAAGGTCGTCGGAATTATCGTTCAGAAAATGTCCATTTAAAACCATCAAAGACGAAAACGTTTTTTTCCCGTGAAATCAAAAAACGAAACGAATAATTTCTAAAGAGAGCGGCGGTTCAGGATTCGTCGCAGATGACGCAACGATAGATACCTCGAGAGAATTTCCCGAATGGTGGGAGAGGCTGGGGATTAGAAGATGACTCACATTTTGGCAGCGTCAGTCAAAAGAGGATTACAGTTGGAAGTGAGGATAAAAGCAACGGATAGGACTGGGTCTTTCCTTACATGGGGTTTTCCTACTCAGAATCTAATCTCTACTAAAAATTCAATTTAAATAAAAACGCACATTGTATGATCGTCGATGCTACTGAAATAGCTGATGGGATTTTAGTGTAAATATTTGATGGCATACTTCCGCAGGGATCGGATGAAACAAAAAAATCGTACGAATATATATTGAACTCAACAGAATAATTCCCGAGGAAGGTAGGCAGCAAGTGTAGTCTTCATGAACCAAAATGATAAAAAATTAAAGAGATCGGAAGCGAGCGTTATCAGCAGTGTTGTTGCTTCACCTTTGAGCGCTGATTTTTGTGCACATAACGAGCTCAATGTCTCTGTGAAAAGGACCCCAGAGGTTCACAGTTGGGTATTAGGAGACAGATGGAAGTCTCCTTTTAAGGCCATTCAGCTTATTCTTCAACTTGCACTAGCAGGGAGGGGGGGGGGAGCTTTCCTAAACACGGGTTGGGTTGTTTTACCTCTGAGCGGCACTTTTTTGCACACTATGGGCTAAATGGCCAGGTCACAAGGACCCCGAAGGCTCAAGGCTCAGAGAAGGTTGGGGGAGGGGACCCACTGGAACAGCTGTTGGAAGACAGATGGTAGCCTCCCGTCAAGGCCATCCAGCGTGTTCTTTAACGTGCACAGGGTATGGCTCTCCCGCACACGGGACCACGGCTTAACGTCCCATCCGACGGACGGCGGCCTTTCCAAGCCCATCGGTGTCCCCTACTGACCGTGGGCAGGGCGGGGAATTTTGCGGAGATAAATCTCAACGCTGACCCAGCTGGGACTCGAACCTGGGAACTACAGATTACGAGCCTGGCGCGCTACCAACTGAGCCACCCCCGCCCCTCCTAAACACGGTGCCACGGCTTTACGTTCCATGAGATAGACGGCGGACTTTCCAAGTCCAACCTTTCTCACCAAGGGCAGGACGGGAGTTGAAGGAAAAAATTCTCAGCAGGCAGAGTTGGTACTCAAGGACGACTGGCAACTGTAGATGACGAACCTGCACTTCCTAAAAGATATGTTCAATAGGGCAAGATTTTTGCTAGCGTAATTTTTAATTTTTTTTTAATCGTAGAGTTATAAATGTTCGTGATTGCTAATTATTATTTTTAACTCAAATTGAGAAAATCCAGTTCTCTAATGCTCTTCATTTTCGCTTCTAATTAAAAGTACCCCCATGTACTCACTTAGCTAGATCTTTACTAACTTTATGCAATACAATATGCAAAAATAAATCCCATACCGATTTGCAAGAGTTCCACTTGCACTTGGATTCCGTTTCATACTAATAATTATAATAGAATCAAACAAATATTTCCAACGATCATAAAAAAAACTAGCTTATTATGCAAGAATGCCATTGATAATACGGAATTCGGATTAAGTTCATTTTCGCCTTTATTATTATTTATTAACCAAATTTCATGTTTCCTAAAGAAATGATGATCCCCATACTTCAAGATCCGTTGAAATAGCATTGTCATATCTTATAGTCAAATAAATATATTGAATGCCTCCCCAGTAATGTTCTGCATGTCACAATACTGTGTAACAATATTGGATTTCATAATCTTTGTTAATTTCTTGTTCTTAAATTTTTTTAATTTTAAATTTCTTGTTAAGTTTTTTATATGTCCGATTACTTGGAATATTATTTGCAGACAGCAAGAATTTGTAAATTTTTATTTGTATAAGTATAATTAACATTGCATCATATTTGTCATTATATAAATAAATACAGAATGATAGTGTAAGATACCCGTTTTTACAGGTCACAAGGACCCCGAAGGCGTCCTTGTGACCTGGCCATTGACCTTAGAGAAAGGCCTTGTGACCTGGTCATTGGCCTCAGAGAAGGTTGAGGGAGGGGTGCGATACGCCTCAAAAGACAAAAAACAACTCACAGTGTGAGACGCCTCAAAAGAAAAAACTAATTTTAAAGTTTTCTGTTATAATTATTTCAATATTTAAATTAATCTGTTGTGCAAACACTGTTTATCTGTTTTACACAATTATCATTATATAACAATGTTTTCAGCACACCAAATTCGTGTTTAGTTTTTAATATTCCTTTCAATCATAATAGTGAATACATATTTCGAATATTTTGGAGCTTCTTGAAATTACCACAGCTTAGGGCCTCAGAAGGTCAAAAGTCCGGTCCTGGGCTAGAGAGCAATAGACCTCTCTCGATTTTCGGAAATTTCCACTCCTAATCAGAAGCGAATATCGAATGCCCCCCCCCCCCCCCCCATCAAAAGAAGTATACCGGCAAGCATGAATGAGGCCACAAATCCCATAATCCATTCTCTTCACGTGGACTCACTCAAGTATGAAAGTACAGTACTGTGCAAATTAGTTGGGACAACAGGAAAATGCAGTAACAAAGACACAACTGAAATATTTATTTGTTCAATTCGCGTGTACATAGTTAATAGTGAATGTGACTCCCCTTAGCTTTAATTACTTCTTTCACCCTCTCAACCATTGATGCCACTAGCTTTCCACACATCTCCTTCACTTCAGGGTCGTGGCACCACACTTTCATGACACTTTCTATCGTTTTGGTTTTCGTCGTGCAATCCATCTTAGATATGCGCGCTTTAATAATGGCCCACAAATTTTCAATGGGGTTTAGATCGAGTGAATTTCCTGACCACTCCAATACCTTCAAATGTTGCTGGGTAAAGAAGCTCTTAGCAAGCTTAGAATTGTGGCATGGAGCCAGATCCTGCTGAAATACCCCATCGCCGTTAGGAAACAGCTTCTGCAGTGTTGGGACCATTTTCGCCTCCAGAACGCCTACGTACTTTTTGCTGTCCATCATTCCTTCAATGGGGTGAAGCGTCTGTGGCCCGGAAGCTGTGAAACATCCCCAAAACATGACCTTGGGTGGGTGTTTGGGGGATTGCTGGATATGGCCGAATCGAAGAGGTTCTCCAGGCTTCGCTTGTCCCAACTAATTCGCACAGTACTGTATGAGCACAGAGCCATCTTTGAGCAGAGGCAAAGTAGGCAAATGCTGCCCCCCCCCCCCCCGATGTTTTGGGGCTCATTTTCATTACCACATGTGACGAGAGGGAAAATTACTGCGTATTTGCTAGAGTGCGATATTTTTCTTTTGCCTAGGAGTCAGGTATGGCTTAAGACGCCTGAAGATGGCCCTGAATGATGAAGATGGCCCTGAATGAGCATCATTTGGATTGCGACCCTTTTAGAGCTACGCTGACTCGATGACTCAGTGGTATCTCGTTGGCTCGCGATGACACTGCGACTGCCGGGGTCCATATTCAGTTTTTCTCATTTGTCCCTCAGTATAAACAAAAAGGTTCATTTATCGACACGTCAAAACAATATACTCTATGTTCTTACATTGGGACATAAACAAATATTGGCTCCAAGTCCAAGCAACTAAATTAAAAAAAAGAGAGTAGTTTTTTATTTAAAAGCACCTTTTCCGATCCTAGTTTCCGACAGATTTAAATTTAACAATTTGAAGTTTCAATGCTAAGAATCATATGGTATTCCTTCATTTGGAGCAAATGATATACTTCCCGATGGATTCATGGTCAGTGTGCTTCAGGACTGATCAGCGGAACCCTAACAATCGGGATTATTTTGAAATGGTAAAAATAAAAAAAAAAGTATTTTGAAATATTCCTGTGGGAAAGTAGAAAATCGACTTTGGAATTTCAGCAAAATGGATTAAATTGCGAAAAAAAAAAATGCATTTTCTATGCTTTGCTGTATTTTATGCATTGATGTAAATATATTACCGAAGAAATATTTTTAGTTTGTTTCAGATTTAGCAATTTAAGAATCCAAGAAATTCGGATTTTACCTTTTTTTTAACGTAGAGTAAAACTACATTTCCCAGTGAATCACGAACCAGTTGTAACCGGTGTAGTGGTAAGGAAACCTGGCCGCTAAGCCAATAGTCTGGGTTGTTTTGTCTCTGAGCGGCCCTTTTTCTTGCACATAATGGGCTAAATGGCTAGGTCACGAAGACCTGTATTTACTTATGAAAATGCAATCTATAAATATATGGAACACTACATCAGTAAGAAGTAATAGACTTCCAACAGTGATATAAACAGCCAAACATTAGCGGTAGTGAATCAAAAAAGTGGGAATGTCATCCTGGTGAACATGTTTCATTCACTTCTGCCGTGCGCTAGACAGTGGTCAGGGAACGTCCCATCGTATCTCAAACGACGACAGATCTGGGGAACGTCAAGGACAAGTAAGCATACTGTATTCTGATCAAGGAGCCACTGTATTGCTGTGCCAGCCGTATGTGGGCAGATGATGATTATAATAAGACTAAGTCAACTGCGAGAGTTGGTAAGGCTTGTAGCAATTGTTTTAAGATTGCTTCTGGAGTTAGACAAGGGTGCATTTTGTCTCTTTTTCTGTTTGGTGATTGATAATATTACGCAGAATTCGCTGCAATGGGGAGATCGGGTTGTTGGGAGAATGATCTAGAGCAGTGTTCCCCTGTGATGATGCATAGAACCGACCAGGTCTAGCAGCAAATGTCTAACCCCGCCTTTTCATGGTGCAGGCCGTTAGTACCTTTCAAAAGAAATACTCTCTTGTGGAAAGTGTTGTTTGACCTTGTTGGCTAATGATGTTAGTGATATGAATTCTTTCAATACGGCTGTTGATGGGACTGGTAATAGAGTTGGTTTGGTGATAAACAAAGATAAAACTAAAGTAATGAAAATTGGTCAGGCAGTTGGTGTTTCTGTCGCTGTGAATGGTTGCACCCTTGAGCAAGTGTCTCAGTTTAATTTTCTTGGGAACTATGTAACAGATACTGGTGATGTCCTGCATGAGATTAACAGGAGAATAGGGATTGCCCTGGAACTCTTAGGAATCTATGGAGTGTGTGGAGAAATAGGCGTATATGCCTAAAGATTGAAATTACACTCTATAACAGTTTGGTTCTTTCTAGGGTTAGTTATGGTAATGAAACTTGGATGCTTTGTAGACAAGATAACAGGAAACTTGATGCTTTTGATTATCGATGCTTATGCAGTGTCTTGGGTTTTAGGTGGTTCAACTTTGTAAATAATGAAGAGGTTAGGCAAAGGAGTCAGCAACCTCCTCTGAGCAGTATATTGTACAGAGAGATACTCCATTGGTTTGGCCATGTTGCCCATATGGATAATTATAGATTGGTGAATAGGGTTATGAACAGTGTGCGTAAAGGCCTCAGAAAGAGAGTGAGACCTATGGTGTTGTGGGTAGATAATATAAAACCAGACCTTGTTAGCTTCATAGTCATATTCAGCACTAGTGGACTAGCACTAGTGGATTCAGCACTAGTGGACGTTCACTTCTTGAGTGCAATAACATGGTCATTGCAGCTTTATAGTCATAATTGGTGTGCATAGTCATAATTTATTTATTGGTGTGCATAGTCATAATTGGTGTGCAGTGGCCAGATGTATTTACATGGACAGATATGCTTGGAGAACTAAATTGCATAGTCTGTTTGGACCTCCATAGTCCATGGCTGCTTGAGAATGATGATGATATATATCATTTTCAAATACACTGCATTCCTCACTAACCTCTGCAGCTGCCTCCCTCCACTTTTTCTTATCTCCACATTGACTTTGACCCCCACTCTGATTTGAATCTCCAGACTGTTTTTCTTGGCTGTAATTACGTTTATTCAAATGTCTAGACTGTTGTGTATACATGATCTAGTTTTGCTAAATAATATCCACATGGAAGTCATAGTTACTCTTGTGGACAAGAAAATTGGACTTGATAAATGTATATGTATATAGGCATTAGTACTATATATTTAGTGCTGAAAAAGTTATTTCTATATCAGCATAGTATAAATTAACAAAATACGTACTTTTGTTGTAATACGTACAATGAAATGTTGCTGTATGTAATTACCATTCTTGACAAGGTAATGTAAAGTTTAATTTCATGTTCCAAATTTGTTAATAACATAATAGTTTTACAGAAATAGTAATTATACAGAAGCAAAATGCTGAAAAGAAAGGTTGTGCATGCTCAGAGATAATTCAATTCTAGACTACCCACAGCCGGTTTGCTGCATTGCCCCTGCAAGAATATTTCTCAGCAAAGTTTGTGCATCTGGAGTTGGGTGGCGATAACAGGGGCTCAGCTCTAAATACACGAATCCTTTCATTCTTCTCTTTTACATATACTGTGGTAAAACTTTCTTATTCACAAACATGAATTCAAAAAACCGGCTTCACTACTAGTGGACGTTCACTTCTTGAGTGCAATAACATGGTCATTGCAGCTTCATAGTCTTTCGTTGGATCAGCTCTTTAGGTCATCTCCTTTTATTCTGTCTTCAATGACTGCAAACATCCTGATGAAATGCGTAAGACAAACCAAGTTTACTATCAGATTCAGAAATGATGATTTCCATCCTTTGGTTGCAAGTATCGCAACTGGGTACATCCAGTCTCCGATCTAGAAAAAAATCGAGGGGAATGGGCAAGAAGCACAATAGAGCAGAAAAAATGCAGAGGGGGGGGGGGGGGACAAGACACTGGATTCCCAATGCAGTGTAACATTTCACTTCCATTTTCATCCTCAGCATCATCATCCTCAGCATCATCATCCTCAAGCAGCCATGGGATATTTTCAGTTTATTTTTATTTTTTCTTTGTTATTAAAAGCACCAACGTTCAGAAACTTTCATTTTATATATATGACTCCTAAGCATCGACCACATATTTCCTCCACCTTTCTTTTGAAGTCGTTTTTCAGACAGCCCATGATATTGCAGATGTCACAAGCTTTAATTTGAGATATAACACGTTAAAGTTGACCCCGCGAAAAACCGCCTACTTTTACCAGTATTTCATGAGTTCCACGTCTGCAGGACACATCTTGTGATTTTTTACCACTGAATTATTGTTGATTTACCGCCATGTGCGTGAGTGACAAATATTAAATTCCATCTCTACAGGCAACACAGTTGTCCACCTCCCAGATAGATGGTGGCATTGTGCGAATCAAATATAAAAAAAGTCCGGAAAATTTATGTGTCACACTAGCTGAAGAAAACGTTAGCCAATGATGGTGTAGTGATTTTCATGAGATGTGGATTCGCATCCCACTCATGGAAAACACCAATTTTTTTCAGCTTATTATTTCATGCAGGGTCAATTCTTTTTATAGCCTATAACATTCCCCTAGTCACAAGCTTTCATTTGACATTGAACAATGATTTTCATATTTTCCCTTTTTAGAAAGGAAGAAAGCATTGGGGTGAAATTGTTATTTTTTATAGCTTATGACACTACCTGCATTGCAAGCTTTCATTTGGCACATAAATCACTAAGTTTCTCCATCGCATCGAAAATAATGGAACAACATTTGACAAACACACAAATTGACTATGAGCCAAAAGCAATAGGAAGATAGGTTAAAAAAACAGAAAGAGCAACGTAAAATCCCTAAGACGATGGTCGACATATTCTCTGGCTGCCTAGGGGTGCCAGAGCTGGATTTACACCTCTGGCATCCCTAGGCACTTGAAGTGGTAGTGCCCCCTTAAGTGCAGTGTTTTTTATTATTTCTTATAAAAAATACTATTTTTTTCCCTTTACAATCACGAAGAAAGGAAATATTGTAATTGAAATGGATTTAGAAATTTTAATAATAGGAAGTACCGATTAAAGGAGTATTAAAATTAATGTAATTAATTAATTTACAAATAGAAAATAGCTTGTAATATTCAGCAGGCAGTAACATATAAAAATAAGCCGGTATACATCATGGCATATAGAACATACCAAAAGTGTCTGAAAGTCATCGGGAGGGATACAACACCATACTTCCACAAGAAATATGATCAATACCTGCTTATTCACTGAAGATTGAAAACGCTGCCTGAGACGTCGTTCCTGTAATTACAATAGTATTTTCCAGTGGGTTGATATTTGGTGACTGTGGCAGCAATATGAAAAAGTTAAATCTTTGCTCCTCAATCGACTGGAATGGGAGCATCTCTCTTCATAAAAGAAATGATGTATTGCTTGAATGAAAATGATCCATCAGGACTGTCAAATAAAAATTGGCATTAATTTGCCTTCTAACAGAATGAGTGCACGAAAAACCATGCCATGAGAAAGCAACCCACACCATTACAGAGCCGCAAGAACCCTTTGCAGCAGGAAACGAGCAATTAGAGTTGTAAGCTTCTTTCGGTTGGCACCACACGTGCACTCGTCATTTGTCGGAAGCAAAGTGTAGGATGATTCGTCAGACCGCATCGTATTCCGCCACTGCTCGAGTCTCCACTGCTTGTGCTCTTTGTACCACTGGATACAACAACGTGCATTGACAAGTGTCACATTAGATGGTGAAGTGCAAAACGACCGTGATATCAAGCTCTATGGAGTTCTCGACGCACTGCTTGTGCTCTTTCTACCACTGGACACAACAACGTGCATTGACAAGTGTCACATTAGATGGTGAAGTGCAAAACGACCGTGATATCAAGCTCTATGGAGTTCTCGACGTACTGCTTGTGCTCTTTGTACCACTGGACACAACAACGTGCATTGACAAGTGTCACATTAGATGGTGAAGTGCAAAACGACCGTGATATCAAGCTCTATGGAGTTCTCGACATACTTGTGCTCTTTGTACCACTGGACACAACAACGTGCATTGACAAGTATCACATTAGATGGTGAAGTGCAAAACGACCGTGATATCAAGCTCTATGGAGTTTTCGACGTACTGCTTGTGCTCTTTGTACCACTGGACACAACAACGTGCATTGACAAGTGTCACATTAGATGGTGAAGTGCAAAACGACCGTGATATCAAGCTCTATGGAGTTCTCGACGTACTGCTTGTGCTCTTTGTACCACTGGACACAACAACGTTCATTGACAAGTGTGACATTAGATGGTGAAGTGCAAAACGACCGTGATATCGAGTTCTATGGAGTTCTCGACGTACTGCTTGTGCTCTTTGTACCACTGGACACAACAACGTGCATTGACAAGTGTGACATTAGATGGTGAAGTGCAAAACGACCGTGATATCAAGCTCTATGGAGTTCTCGACGTACTGCTTGTGCTCTTTGTACCACTGGACACAACAACGTGCATTGACAAGTGTGACATTAGATGGTGAAGTGCAAAACGACCGTGATATCAAGCTCTATGGAGTTCTCGACGTACTGCTTGTGCTCTTTGTACCACTGGACACAACAACGTGCATTGACAAGTGTGACATTAGATGGTGAAGTGCAAAACGACCGTGATATCAAGCTCTATGGAGTTCTCGACGTACTGCTTGTGCTCTTTGTACCACTGGACACAACAACGTGCATTGACAAGTGTGACATTAGATGGTGAAGTGCAAAACGACCGTGATATCGAGTTCTATGGAGTTCTCGACGTACTGCTTGTGCTCTTTGTACCACTGGACACAACAACGTGCATTGACAAGTGTCACATTAGATGGTGAAGTGCAAAACGACCGTGATATCAAGCTCTATGGAGTTCTCGACGTACTGCTTGTGCTCTTTGTACCACTGGACACAACAACGTGCATTGACAAGTGTGACATTAGATGGTGAAGTGCAAAACGACAGTGATATCAAGCTCTATGGAGTTCTCGACGTACTGCTTGTGCTCTTTGTACCACTGGACACAACAACGTGCATTGACAAGTGTCACATTAGATGGTGAAGTGCAAAACGACCGTGATATCGAGTTCTATGGAGTTCTCGATGCACTGCTTGTGCTCTTTGTACCATTGGACACAACAACGTGCATTGACAAGTGTGACATTAGATGGTGAAGTGGAAAACGACCGTGATATCAAGCTCTATGGAGTTCTCGACGTACTGCTTATGCTCTTTGTACCACTGGACACAACAACGTGCATTGACAAGTGTGACATTAGATGGTGAAGTGCAAAACGACCGTGATATCGAGTTCTATGGAGTTCTCGACGTACTGCTTGTGCTCTTTGTACCACTGGACACAACAACGTGCATTGACAAGTGTGACATTAGATGGTGAAGTGGAAAACGACCGTGATATCAAGCTCTATGGAGTTCTCGACATACTGTTTGTGATGAAACTGGCCTCTCGTATTCTACGTTGAAATCCATGCACAACTGATCAGCTGCAGCGCACCGGTTTTGCTTGGCACTAACATTCAAATGTTTCGATTCTAGAGTATGCATTTGAAGATGATATCTTCCGTTTAGATTCTCATGCAGACATCACCCCTTAGAAACTAATCCTCACGAATAGGGCCTTTGATCTTCTGATGTCCTAAAGAATTGAATGCGTCCTTTGATCTTCTGAGGCCCTAAAGTATACTTAAGAGGCCTTAAGCTATTCAAATTTAAAGACCCCAAAAATCGAAAGTGGAAATACATATATAGTTCAGTAATAAAGTATGAAAAAGTCCTGCAGACAATAAATACTTGAAATAATTAGTTGAAAAAAACTATTATCTTGAGTGTGAAGGACAATTCAACCACTCGGGACAGCAATTTTTTTCAACTAATTATTTCACATATATAGTTATTCTGAATGATGGGAACGTTGAAAAATATACACTAAATTACTGTGGAGAAACATTCTAGCGTTGGTAACCAAAGATGAACAGTGATTTCCCAATAGATTAAGTAATAAAAAAGTTTTCACAGCGCAGTAAAACTTGAAATAGATGACGCCCCAGACCTCTGTGGCAAGCAGCTGCTTGAGGGGGTATTTATTTTTAAGGTGTAGTTTAGTTAGCTTATGCGTATCCGACCCTGGTCATGAAACAGTGAGTTCAGTGGTCTTAATGACTAAAGCTCCTGCCTACGCACTCCAACAATCACACCCCTATTGAAATCGCTAAGGTATTCTCTCGACGACATGGTACCAACAATTTCATGCAGTTTCCCCAGGTTTGGCTTTATAGACATGACGCTAAGCATTCTAGTATGTCATTTGCATATTTCATGCCTTTGTCAGTGGCATGAGATCTTCAGCTGTTTAACATAAACCAAAGGCTTTCTGCAAACCTTGGTGTTTCCATTTTCTCTCCATTACCAGAATACAACACGGAGGTACGAAGAACAGAAGGGAGCATGTCGCTCTCAAAGCTGTAGCCAAACAGCGAGATGCATGCTGGGATACTGGTCTCCAAAAACTCTCTGTCGGTAGCGTTCAAGGAGTATAGAAGAACATAGGCGCCCTTTGAACGAATTCGTGAAGCCTTTGCGCATGGTCGACGGCCATTTGTTTGTGCCCATCACTAAAGCCTTGCTAACGAGTTTCTATGGAATTTGTGCAGTAAGGAAATTAAATTTTGTAAGAACAGTTAATCGTGTGTCTAAGAAATCCATCTGCAGATCGCCCAGAAATATACAAGGAATATTGTGCAATACGCGAATAAACGTATAATCTGTTTCATTTATTAAAAATAATCGATCATTTATACAAGTTAACGCATAACTGTGAAATCAGTTTCGGAAATTTAAAGGCGATTTTTAGTGTTGCTAATTTTAACGCTGTGAAAAGTAAAGAATGGTGTAGTTGCATTTGTTCGCATTTCATCTAACATGATGTTTCATTAAACGAAGCTTAGATAATTCTAAGTATGAATTATCGATATCCATGTAGCCGTAAGAAATTCAGCCGGCCAAGCGCCAAAATATCGTATTTAAGCGGCACGGTAGCTCGGGTTTCGGACGCGCTTTGGCCGTAATAAGCTGTGCTTCGTGTGCGGCACCGTTAAGCATTTAAAAACATTCAAGTTTAATATGCACTTTAACACGGGGAGACAAATTTTTGGTCCTGTGAACTCTGTGATCGATACTCGCGTTCACCGGTAGTAGAAGCCGCCGGTATTCGGCAGGTGCAGCGAGAGTTGCGGCAGCATAACTAAAGGCTACGGGATATTTCTTAATAAGAAAATAGCTTTGTTACTTAAGCTCTTACTAATATATCTATTTATCCAACATTTTATGGTATAATTTTTTGTAAATCCTCTTTTTTATAACTTTCAAAAGTTTCGTTTTTCTTTCCAATGAAATATTTTATGCTTTCTAAGCGAATTTTATATATTTATATCATTTTTACGTATTATTTAATTTGACCCTAATTCATGCATCTCGCGAAAATAATTTTAACCATAATCAGTAAGTAATATTTCAACTAGAGTATTTTTTCATCACATATATTAATAAATAAACTAACTTGATATCTAACATATACTTGGCACAGTGTTTATGGGCACAAACATATGACCGTCCTATGCTTCACCTGTTGTTACGCGAAACTCGTTTAGGGTTTCTCCCCTCTTTTCTATACTCCTTGGTAGCATTTAGAGTGGGATGCGTCTCGATAGTTACGATACAATTTTAATGGTGTATTACATAGGTGTAAGGGTGGAGGGGAGATTAACAGTAGTGAAATAGGTAATTTAGGGCTATTGGAATAGTTGTATTTAAAATTTTATTTTAGGTTTAAGATAAATCTTATACATGTCTTTTGCAAGCTATTAATCATGATCATATAGTTAGAAATTCGTCTAGTTTTCATTGTTGATCTTTCTTCACGTGCCATTTATTTGCCATCCCCCTGTCATATATCAAGAAAGTACTCGCAATCTTTTTTCAGTGATGCAGCTGTAGCAGAGGGGTCCAGGCTGTGATAGAAAACTGGATTCTTTTGCAAGATTTTAACACTAATTCTGTTGATAGTTCGCATTTACGCTTAAAATAAATTTTCCTGAATTACGTGGAATTTTAAGAAATAAGAATTATTATTGTAAAGAAAAATGCAGAGCACTACAATGTCCCTTGCCAATTTGCGCCTGGATACATGCTACAAAAGATGCAACAAATATTAAGCAAAGCGAACTTTTTTCTCTTCGTTTTGCTGTCAATACTGGAAATGGGTAAAGTAGGAATGAATCCAAATAACTTGATATAGAAATCAGGTTTTTTTCATATTGTTTCTGAGAAAAAAACACGTTTTTTTAAATTAAATCATTTATGCATAATATATATTAATCATATAAAATATCACGAAGTGATTTTGGGTGAAAGTGCATACATTAGTTTCAGGTAGTTTTCTAAAAGTATAATAGACAACAGCGAGGCCTAATCTGGGGAGGGTGCTGGTGGAGCGCTTTGAAAAATACTATAATAATAATAATAATAATAATAATAATAATAATAATAATAATAATAATAATAATAATAATCGTTCAAGCAGCTGCTTGCGACAGAGGTCTGACAGGAGTTTGTCAGTTGTTGTGCCATAGTAGAAGGTCTGAGATGATGGCAGGACCTCAACAGAGAAACGACACATACAAGCCTTCCACAGGGCTCGAACCCAAGTTCCTTAGATCAGTGGCTAAACGTGTTAACCACTTGCCATGGGATGGCTAATAATGATAATAGAAGCAAAGAAAAAATTAAAAATAGACCCATGCATACTTCGTCACTTTTTGAGAAATTTTTAAAACAGAGGGGAAAATGTTATACTGCAAAAATAAATCTTGGTTCCCCCTTTTCGAACTCAATTTCTTTTCTTGACACCCTCCTTTATTTTTTTCTAGAACCGGGCCTGGACAACAGTAATTTAGAAGTTTACACCAAAAATCAATTTATATTAATGTTCGGTGTGAATGCATAGCAATTTACATAGCAAATAATGTCATTTAATGAAAACCAAATTAGGGATAATTTAAAGGATTTTTCAGAGCCCTACTAAACTATTAAATAATTTTTACTGTAATGCTAAAGTAAAAAATTTCAACTTCCAACAATATTCCTTCAGTGGGAAAGAAAACTGGAATATTTAACAACCGCAGCATCAGCCCATGATATTTTGCGGCCCTACCCTCAAGTAAATTTACTTTTTATTGGATCAAGCAACGTTACTTTTGCCACCCCCACCTCAAATAGATTTAATTCCTTTCTTTTTTTAATAATAATATTAATAACTTTATTATGCCTTAATATGGTTAAATGCATAGATTACCCCACTAAGCTTTATGGCTTGTCAGCAGGATTCCTCTCAATCACATGACAGGTTAATTAGAGAATAAGACATGCATATTGGAAAATAAACACATAATTGAAAACAGAAAATAAAACAATAACAACAACAAAAATAAAAACACGTATTAAAACACAAATATGAAAAATTAAACACATTTATAAAATAAACCTATGAAATTACAGATTATAGCAATACATTGCACAAAAATATCACCTATTGTACAAGTTATCATTTCACATCAATATTGCAGTTGCTTAAAATGATACCAGATACAGGATATGACTTTTTAAACATTACTTTTCAAATATTTATATCTAATAACCATTTCGAAACTTTAGTTTTAATTTCGGAATAAGTGCTCAGGCATAACAGATCTCTCGGTAGAGAATTAAAAATTTTGGGTATTTGATAAGATATCCTCATTTTACCATAACTATTGTGAAAAACTGGTTTGCTCTTACAAATGATTTCAATTTTTGCCGTTTTGAGATGATTACACCATTTTATCATCTAAATTTTTTTAGATGATTACACCATTTTATCATCTAAAAATGATCTTACCATTTTTGACTGAGTTTATTTTTCTATCTCCACATTGGAAATGAATTCCATCTAAATTATTAGTAACAGAGTTTCAAAATTATTATGCCCGCAAAGTTATGCAAAGATCTTAACACTTTATATTCATGACACTTTTACATTGAATTGAGAATAGAGAATGCCATCACTAGCAACAACTTGGAATGCTTGTGCTCAGGTTCGTATCTA
Source organism: Ryuthela nishihirai (assembly GCA_038380435.1). NCBI lineage: Eukaryota > Metazoa > Arthropoda > Arachnida > Araneae > Heptathelidae > Ryuthela > Ryuthela nishihirai. Next base: position 61,020,432 of record JAWZYU010000019.1, on the reverse strand, counting down.
GAAAAAATGAAAGGGGGATGGGGAGGAAGTGCCTGATATTACATTTTAACATAAAATTTTGCACTCCATTTTAGAGGTTTTTTAAAAATTTCTTGAATATATGAAATGTGCATAATTTTTGTGCCTTCATTATCCTTTCTGGCATTTTGAAAGGGTGGTTTCTACTGCCATCCCACCCCCTAGTCTCAGGCCTACCTATGCTGTTTGGGAGTTACAAGCTGATGAAAACAAAGAATAACTTATAAGAAACCTTTGAGTGAAATAAAAGTATTTTCCAAAGTTCAAGTAATGAGCTGTTATTTTGAAATATTTCAGATCTCTTTCAATACTGAAGCAAATTTTTGTTGTAAATCGAGATTTCGATAAATTTTACTCACATCTTTAACTTCTTCAGGTTCTTGATAAAAAGCTTATTAAAAAGGTTACACAGTTCCGAATTTATCTTTCGACGGATATCAAAAATGATTTTTAATTTTTGTTAAATAAAAATAATAAATACCCCCTCAAGCAGCTGCTTGCCACAGAGGTCTGACAGGAGCCTGTCAGTTTATATGCCACAGTAGAAGGTCTGAGAGGATGGCAGGACCTCAGCAGAAAAACGACACATACATCCATGCCTTATCTGGGCCTCGAACCCAGGTCCCGTAGATCAGTAGCCAAGAGCGCTAACCATTCGGCCACGGGACGGCTGAATTTTTGTTAGGCATCATCAAAATTTTATGAGGTACTGGATTTTTACGTATAAGTTGTAGATTAGCAAACATAATCAGTGGTTCTAAGCTTTATTAATATTTCTAAAGCCACTTGAAAATTTTCTGAACAGAATGTACGATGATTAAAATTATGCAAAATGCAAGTATGTTTCATTCAGTTCATTAAAATTTTAACTACAGATTTTGATACTCAATTTATTTGCAAATAAGGTGATCTGAAACTTCTCTTTTGTTTTTGTACACTACACTAATCGGAACGCACAAGAAAACTATATATGATTAAAGTGACCTTGGAACATATTGAACATAAATATTAAAATGTATATTTTTATTATCACACTTTTTAACAACAGAATGCGTAAAGTATGTACATATTACAATAAAGAACGAAACGCTATTTCTCGTATTCTTAAGCGACATAACGTAATTTATATCTGAAATCCAGAACAGCTCTAGCGAAAAAAAATGACACCATTGTCAAATCTTTTTTGATGACTGAAAGGGGCGTGGTACATTTGCCGTCGGCTTCAGCGTCTAGTGCGGTAAACGGCTCAGATGCTTTTTCCCGTTCTTTATACCTTCATGGTATACAAGAGGATTTCGATTTTTACATTCATACAGTACTTTTCAATTTCTATTGAACGTTATTTATAAAAATGATGAATATAAAAAATAAATAATTATTATTATTTATAGAATCATATTTCTATTAAAAACATACTAACTCTCTATAAAACAGAACGAGCTCTTATTATTTTTGAGTCTTTATCTATAAGAAGATTACCTCTACTTTTTGAATTTCTACCAAAATGAGTTACTCTTTCTCATTTTCATAATTAATTCTTATTGTAAAGATACTTGTATGAGGCTTTTATTTAGTATTTTTTAAATATAAAATGAGTTTTTCATAATCTATTCTAGAGTGCGCAAATGGGAGCAGCGAAATTTTTATTTAAAAAAAATCGATTTTTCTCCATATTTTTTCAATTGATATTAAGTTGCAAAATATAATATTTGTTTAAAAATGAAAACTGGTAAATTGTAACAACATGGTCAAAATTTATAGTAGATATTAAGATAGTCTTCAATTAGAAGCCGACTGGCTTTAACTGAAATCTAGTTTAGAAATAATCTAATTTTTAAGTTTTCGTTACCACTTCTCTCATTAAGTTACAGGTAAATAAATTTTGGAAATTTATTTTTATTCTTTTTATGAAGAGTGTGATTATTAACTCTCTTTAGCAAGAATGTACTAGAGAGAAAAATATTTTAAAAGAAAATACATTTTGAGATATTAAAACTGTTAACAAACTAGTGGTCTCTTTGTGAAATTAGTACTTAAGATTTCGACCAGATGGCTTTGGTCGACACTTGTAGAAAGTGCCATCTCACCAAAAAAATCACACCTTCTATAGGAGGCACGTGTGATCTGTGACCGGTCTCTCGCGACTTGGAACGGGTTACTAATTTATGATTTTTATCGTGATCCGAAAGCAGCAAACATTACTTTATCCTTACACTAGTAAGTACCTGACAGTACAGTTTGGTCGCAAAGTAAATGCTACATCTTGTTTTAAATTTTTTTATTCTTACTCACAAAGTAGATCACTGCCATTTGTGAAAGAGTGTTCGGCTATTCAGTTAGTTGGCAAAAACAACTTCGTTACATACAATCCTACCTCTGTTAAAAGACTGTTTTTCAAAGTTCGAGATAAGAAATTGCTAAATCACAGATCAGACGTTGTAGGCAGCTCTTTTATACATTTTGAAACGGAATTTCAGTCTTTTTGCCTTTCAACAGCATTTAACTTCGTGAACAAACGTTATCATACATCACCAAAAATGTTAGTCGACGGATTAAGGTTGTCGTGGGATCTGAATATGAAACCTGAGGATTTGGCTACCAAAGTTGATGATCTTATTTCAAAGTGCCGAACAGTGTATGACAGAGTAGGTGCTATCAAAGATGAAGATGTGAGTTATGAAAACGTCCTAAAGGTATGTTAAAGTTTAATAGCTATCTACCACAATTTTTTTTTATATGAGCTGAGATCTTAAGAAAAGTTTTGAGAAAAAATGTATTCTGCACAGTTATATCTAGAAAGGGGTGTACAGTAAGAAAGTAGTTCACTGCACAAGAATTTGTACCTAGTTATTTTTAAAAATTTACCCCTGAAGCAGCTGCTTGTCGCAGAGCTAACAGGAGACTTGGTTTAATATGCCTTAGAATAGATCTGTTAGGAAGACGAGACCTCAGCAGAAATACAATACAAATATTCATGCCTTACCCAAGGCTCGTAATCAGGTCCCTTTGATAAATAGCCAAGTGTGCTAACCAATCTGCCTCTCAAATGGCTCCAGTTATTTTTTATAACAAACTTTTTTTTTTTCATGCAATTTCTCTTTTCCACATTTTAAAACCTTAATGCACAATTGTATCACTACCACATCATCCCTATTGCCCCACTGATCAAAGGATCCTCAGTTTGATTCCTGAATAAGGTATGGAAGTTTTCTTACATTGTCTTTCTGCTGAGGTCTCACCTTCCTTACAGATATTACTCTATGATGCATTAAATTTGTCACAAGTGTATGATCTTTTAACCTTGGTAGGTGGTTGTATTAGAATGGATCTGTGCTCTGCTGGAAAGCCTATGAGCTGGTTAAGTACATTGCTTTTGCCAGGACCTTTGAATACAAGAGTTATAACTAAACTGCAATTATACCATAGGTTATTTTATGACCGGATACCAAACACAATGTTTAAACATAGATGGTAATCACAGTGTTACTTGTTAACTTTTTAATGTCAATATATCAATAAATGTTTTGTGGAAAAAATTTTGCCAATGCGAAATTTTGCTTATCAATAAATATTTTGTGGAAAAAATTTTGCCACCACAAAAATTTTTCTACAAAATATTTATTGATAAGCACAATGTTTGAGGAATATTGAATGTTGCCAGAAGGTGTCCATAGCAGATTTTCTTGCTTGCAGTTCCCTTTCATCTTGAATGGCAATGTTATTTCACTAATACTAATGGTATTTCAGAAAATGACTTTTTTAAAGTTATTTTCTTATTTCCAGAAATTGGTTCCTTCATCAGGGATGCTTTCTCAACATCTAGCAAAGAACAGACATAATGATGATGCCTTTCAGTGAGTGGTTATTAATAGCCCATGATAGACTCTGGGGTGAGGTGGTAATGATTGGGCGTGGGACACAGAGCAGGGGAGGTGTCATTAATCCTTAAGACACATGTGAAATAGGATAACCACAACTGAAAGTTTGTTGCAGCTAGCAATATTCATATATTATGAACCATTGTATATTAAACTAACAGGGTCCTGTCAGACCTCTATGACAAGCAGCTGCTTCAGGGGTAATTTTTAATGTATATATTGTCAGGCAGTCAACCATTATAGTGCAAATATCATAGTAGAAGCAGATAATGGGAACTACAAACTACATAAAGGTAAATACCCTAAAATGTTTCTTACTCTGTACTTGTTCTGGTTTTTACTCTTTGATGTTGAAGTTAAGGAACAAACCTGAATTACTAGATTATATATTATACACACTATATGGCTGTTAAGCATAAAATATAAGAATTAATTTTTCTTTTTATCCTTATATCGAATTATGTAACTTTACAAATTCATATACCTTAACAGAATAGAGTTGTATAGTAACATTCAAAGTCAATGGAACTAACAATACTTATTTTTTATGCTTAACAGCTGTATAGCATTTATAATACCACTATTGTTAACTGCTGTGAGACTTTTATATTTATGAACTAAATTTGTCCAGTGATTCATTTCTCTTTGAGTAAAGCATAGCTTTGAAGTTGGAAAAAAATCTGAAAGCAGCAACATTCAGACACCAATCTCAACAAAAGAATTCAATATAAGAATTCAAAACTTTCTCTGGAAAATTGTGCTCTAGCTACAGTAACTGTTGCTTGTATGTCTTAGCCTGTTTTAAAATTAATTTTAAACGCAGAAAAACTCTAAATATGCTCATAAAAACTCGAAATTCCCCAAAAAGGGTTGAATTTCCCCCATTTCTTTGCATAGCATTCCGTTGTTTTACTTCATGTGATGTGTTTATTGCACGTGATTCACTTGAAAATGCAGTTTTACTCTGCATTTAAACAACACAAAATCCAAACTTCTTTGATGGTTTAATTTGAAACAGGCTAAAATCATTTCTTTAGCACTACTTCTATTTTAATAGCAATGCGTAAAGTACAGCATAGCAGAAAAAAATGCAAATTTTTCTTTTTTTTAATTTAATCCATTTACTGGCATTGGGAAACTGATTTTTGTACATTTCCCACAGGAATATTTCATGTAAGTTTTTAATTTTTACATTTGAAAATAAGCCAGATTACCTATTTTCATTTGATCAGTAGTGAAGCACACTGACCATTCAGACATCAGTAAGCAAGCATAATTTGCTCCAAGCAGAGTACTACAATGTGATGTTTAGCAGTGAAATTTTAATATTTATAATTTCAACCATTTAAAGTGAAACTAGGATCTGAATAGGCTCTTTTTTGGGTGTTTCAGATTTAAAAATTTTTAACTCTAAAAGGATAAACAATCTAAATGATACTTATTTTAGTTAGAGTGAAGGGAGGTTAAGCAAATAAGTAACTCTCTTTGCCAAAAATTTGGCTCTGAAAATGACTTAAATTTTTTTTCCAAGTTCTAGATGAGTTTTTCACCCTGAAGAAATTAAGCCACTGAAATTAATACCAAAATTTTGACTTAGAAGCATAGAGTTTGTAAAAAAATTTACTACATTGATTAAATTTCAATAATTTAAATCATATTTTCATACTTTGATAAAATTCCCAAAGAATTAAAAAATAAAATTGAAAAAATAAAAACCTGTTAAACATAAATGCTGACCTTTAGTATTTTGAATAATTTCTTTAAAGTATTCTGCCTCATTAAAAATGAAAGAGAATATTTTGAGCTTCATAATGGTTTTTGAATGGTCTCATTATCTTAGTTAAAAAGTTACTGATATTGGAGAAATGGTTTGTTGGAAAATAAGATATTTGTTTTTCCTCATTTCAATAAGGCTAGAGGATCGTTCATACATTGCCTAACACCTTAAGAAGGGGGAAGGGTTAGTGACTGTTATTTTTTGTGTGTTATTTTGTTGCAAAAGGTTACTATTTAGATAAAGTACTAATGCTTCTGTATATTTCAATTTTCATAATGAATTAGGTGAAGGGAATAATATGAAGGATGGATTTGTTTTACCTCTTAACAACGTATGTGTGCACACAGTGGCAAGGACATGAAAAGAGGAGCTACTGTACATCTGTTTGGAGATAGAGATGGTAGCCTCCTGTTGAAGTAATCCAGCATTTACAGGAGTATAGCTCTCCTGCACACTGAGCCATGGCTTAACGTACAATTTGGCAGGCAGCAGCAGTTTGAAGCTTGTTGGTTTATCCATTCACACAGGGAGCATATAGGGGACTTGTATGGAAATTTTCAAAGCAGGCACAGGTGCACTTGAATATTTTTTTTGGAACTCCGATTACAATCCTGCTTCATTTTCAAATGAATCAAGAATGTGATAAACATAAAACATTAATGTAATCCCCTTTTAAAAGACTTAATACTTCTATCCCTCCCACCAAAAAATATTTTTTTGAGATGTGAAAAAAAAAAACTGTCTTAAATATTTTATTGATAGATATCTGATGCTCTAGCTACAGTAACTGTTGCTTGTATGTCTTAGCCTGTTTTAGAATTAATTTTAAATTACTTATTACTTTTTAGATGGATATGTTATACAAACAAAATGTGTAAAAAAAAAATTCTATTCCAATGACATTTTTAGTTCTTGTTATAAGGACATTTAAACAAGAGCCCTGTATGCATTAGCTGAGAAATATACCAAAGATGGAGAAACTTTGCTGAAGTCAGTTTGTTGTTAAGTCCCTCCTCATCCCATTTTCTGTATTCAATTTTGCTTAAAATATATATATACAGATTTTTATAAAAGATTTGTTTTTCTATTGAATTATTACTGTATTATTATAACATTTATTGCTGGATTATAAATAAATTTGCTTGTTTTGGTGAACTATAAATATCTTCTACAATTGGGACTATTCACTAATACGGACTACCCCTTTTCCCTATTAGTTTGAATTAGTAAAGTTTTACTGTACATACTTTTCTAACATCTACATTATGAAGATATTAAGTGAGTCTATTAATTCTTCAATTAACAATAATATAATAATTCAATGGAACGAAAACTGTTAATTTATTCCATGGGCTGTGATGAATACTTGTTTTTGTTAAAACTATCTTGTTAATAGCATAATTTTGATCAGTGGTCATCAGACTTACTGAGGATGCAGAACCTTTGTAGCTAGGATTTTCTACAAACCCTAATAAAAAACTATAAAAGTAATAGGAATTAAAAAAGAAAAAAAATTCCAACTGCAAATTCCAACTTGAAGACTATTGTGAATCGATGTATTCATGCTAGAAATTTGGATGGTAGAGTGTATGGTTAAGAGGTTGCTTGGCAGCATCAATTTTTCCTCTTAGCCCAGAGAAATTGGGGGGAGGAGAGGTAAAACTGAGCATTTTTGTTTTAAAGTATAAATGGAAAATACCTGTTGGAAAGTACTAATGAAATATCACTATATGCATTTTTCAAGTCATCCATTTGTTCAAATTTCCATTATTAAAATATGCTAAACTAAAAAAAAAGACTTCTTTCTGAAAATAAGTATTTCATATTTGTCAGGGGTGATGTGACACAACAACTATGAAAGTTATAGCTTTTTGGAGTAACAGATAAATAACTTTATTACAGGCTCTAGCTGATGTCGAATGCGATTATTCATCTGAAAGATATCTGCTGGATTTCCCTCAACAAGTAGCATCTGATAAGGCATTACGTGATGCTAGTACTGAAGCAGATCGCAAATTGCAAGCTTTTGATGTAGAAGTTAAGTATGTATTTTAAATATTTTATGTAAAATTAAATTTATTTTTGAAATTTTATAATAATTGTAAAAGAAGGAGCCATTTTGTTTTTAAACAAAAACGGTTTTTAACTTTTACTGCCTAGCTTAACATTTTAGCTACAAAATAATGTCAAATTAGACCAAGTTAAAGTTGACCAAAGAAGTTCATGTTTCAGTTTAAAATTTTTGTTTGCAATGTAAAATATTTTTTATTCATACATTTTGTTAGTTCTACATATTAGAACTTATAAGCTATAAATGAAAAAAGAAACTATTTCATATATATCCTTATGTAGCAAACTAGTTTTGCATGCAGTGTTTTAGAAATATTCAGCAATTATTGATTATCGAATAAAGAATCATGGAGTATTTGTGTCACTAACTTCTCTGAAACATACCATAAACAAACAAAATCAGCCAAAACCACATAAATAGAATCAAAAGATACTAATCCAGAGAATGAAAGAATGTGTATATTTAAGGTAAATGCTCTTTATAGCAATCATCTGCTCTAATCAAGGTGTAATCCCCAAACCTATTCATTCATTACTTAAGATTAGGCAATAAAGAATGGTAAAAATTTCTCCATGGAAAATATTAATGAACAAAGTAAACCAACAAAACAACAGCAATATTCCCAGAAAGAAAGAAAAAGCAGAAAATAAACAAACAGCAATGATAGAGAAAAATGGGACATCCCAACTGACTACTGCTCTATTCACAACTTGAAACAAGAAGCTAAATTTATCACATCATTGCCTTGCACCATGCTACATAAACCATGAACCAAAGAAAAAGCTTCTTGAAAATAATAGTGAATGTCGAAATGCATCCTCTGTTTATAATATATTGTTGTGTTCTTTTTACTCATAATTAATGTCATCAATCAGAGACATAGTATTGTTTCATTGACCTGCCATGCTTCAATATTGTAGTAGGATAATGTGCCATCGGTCAATATTGTTGGGGGAATGCATCTAGAGCCCATACTTGGATAAGGTGGAAAATATGCTTGGGTAAAGCCAACCCAGCATGACAAGCTGAAACAAAAAAAGGTCGTAAATAATTTTATACCACTATTTATTGCTAATCTTAAGTAATGAATAAGTTTGGAGATATGGCAATATGTGTGCAACCATAATGGATAGGGATGAAACTATGCAGCTAAAAAAAGTGTTAATTTAGTCAGCATCAAGACCTTGCAAATCTGACCTTTCTCAGCAAAGTGGAAAAAAATTAATAACAGTCATAAAAGATCTGATCAGTTGGCCATATTGATCTGGTAGCCTTCCTCTTTAGAGAAATAAACAGGGTATAGTATCTTTTAAAGATTATCAAAAAATGATAGTAGTCTCTTTACCTTTGTGTACCACAGAGCTAGTTCTGTAACTCTGATTGGTTCTTCTATTAGCTTTTTGAATGCCATGTCAGTAGTTTTAACCCATAATGCCCGATCTCCTTTTTCCATATGTTTATATATTGTAGATTATTACATTGCAAATCTTTGAGTTTCATATGCATTAAGAATTATTTCATAAAATGTTTTGGATTCAATTTACATTATTACACCATGTTTCTGGTAACTTTATTAGCCTAAGTCTGCAACAGATATTAAAGTGAACCACTAAAAATTTTTATTCATACTTGGATCAAAAAAATTTAGTTCTTCCTGATTTGATTCTTGATTTTAAGGACGAGTCATAATTTCATGATTTTTTTTTTATTATTGTTAAAAAAGGAAGAAGGTACTTCTCCCACACAAAGGATGGAGATAACCTAGAAAGCTATGTTAGGCTTGTCCTGGTTTCTCATACAATGTACAAATGCTTACACAAGGACATGCCCTGCTGGTCCTAATCATCAGGTACTCTAACCACTAGACCAGGTAGGGCTATTATTTTAGAAAATATTGTTTAGCCTTCAGTGTACTGGTTGCTAGGTTTAAATAAATCCTCTGAATTACATCTTTAGAAGTTGGTAACCCTAATTATTTATTTAGTTAAATATTATTTTATGTTGGAATACATGCTATGAATACAATTGTGATAATATTGCTCTATATTTAAAAGATTTTCACAAATCTGAAAAACAAATTTTGACACAATTGGTTTGTTTTAATGAAATTATAGATGTAAGTATTCAGCAAAATTAACTATAGACATCAATACAAGAAATGAACCAAAACCATTTTATTACACTACCTTAGCCAGACAGCGATAAATTTTTTTCAATATGTTTAGAGTTACATTATACTCTGTAATGATAATTTAAATAAAATTTTCTGTGCATTTTCTTGAAATAAGAGAGTCTTAATGTTTACATCATACCAGCCACTTATATTTCTTAACTTATACAAAACTGAAACATTTTTACTCTTTAATGTGTGCTGTCAACACAAGTAATGAAATTTAACTCGTCCTTAAAATGAATGAGAAATTACCAAATCATGATTTGAAATATTGCTTATGATAAGGAAAAAAGATAAAATTACTCCACAAGCAGCTGCTTGCCACAAAGGTCTGACAGCAGCCTGTTAGTATAATATGTCAGAGAAGTTCCCTGGAGGAAGATGAGACCTCAGTAGAAAGACAACACAAGAAGCAGTGCACACTTCAGTTGCTGTGAAGGCTGCTATTCAGCAATGTGGTTTCCAGGAATTAAATCACCCACCATAAGCCCTGACCTAGCCCCTAGCGACTATTTTTTTAAAAAAAATTGAAGTCTGATCTGCATGGGGAAAAATTTACAAGTGATGAAGAAATCATTTCTGCAGTTTTAAACCATTTTAAGGGCAAAAATTCAGATTATTTTTTCAGTGGTATAGAAAAGTTAATTAGCCATTCTAAAAAAAGGAAATTGAAATAAAGGGTGATTATATTGAAAAATATAAATTATTGTTTGATTCTATTACCTCTTTAATACCCTTGGGCCAAAAACTTTTGGACCTTACTACGTATCACACATAATTTCACCACTCCAATCTGCATTCTCACTTTGTCGAGATCACCACTAAATAGTTCTGACAACAGTGACAACCACACTATAACAATATCAGCATAATAGAAAACAGAAGTGATGACAGTCACTGTAGATCTCCAAAGCATTTGCAACTCTGAGTTTATTTAAATAATTGCTATCTGAAAACAGTATCCTAGCTTCCCAGGCTCACTTATTGGACCTGGAAATGAATACACCTGTATTAATTAAATATTCAAGCTTACCATATATGTACCTATTATATATTCAATTCAATTCAAATATTTTTATTTTTGATATAAATATACATTATTAGAATGTAAATAACCCAAGAGCATATGCTCATCTGGGTTATTGTAATAATTAACACAGGAATAAAGTAGTGACAATATATATATATACAATATTAAACTACTTCAAATATAGTTGAGTGTGCAATAACAGAAAAGTAAAAATCCTTTTATCGAACAACAGTGGCAAATATATATAAATGATTTCATTTTTCAATACAAATTTTTTATAGCCCTTTATATACTAAATAGTATATAAAGGGCTATATACTATTTAGATATTTTGTCCTATTTGTAAATTTAATGTATTTTTTTTTGTTACAGTATGAGACAAGATGTATTTGATAAGCTTCTTGTATTGGATAAAAAAGCAGAAAATTTGCAACTTGAGCATAAAAGATTTCTTGAGAGATTAATTAAATTGGGAAAAAGAAATGGTTAGTGCACTCTTTCTAATCTAATATACATATATACATGGGACATTCAAAAAGTTCTGAACATGCATCTGCAAAACGAAAACCATTGCACTTCCCTCAACAAAACTTATTGTCATTCAAAGTACTCTCCTCCAGCATCTATGCAATGTTGCAGATATCTATGGCAATTCTGGAATGCTTGATGGTAATCCTGTTGGGGAATACTCCATAACTGTGAATGAATGCATTTTTCAAAGTCTTGCACCCTTGAAAAAGCTTCCCAGCAAGTTCCTTTTTAATTTCTGGAAACAGCAAAATAATTTATGTCATAAGATTGGGTGAATATGCAGGATGGGGTAGCTGTTTGATTTTTTCCTGCTACAGATAGGCCATAATTTGCCAGGTTTTGTGACCCACTAGCATTGTCATGAAGAAAGAGATCTCCTTGACCATTTTGGGCAAAACAATGTTGGTGTAATATTAGTCATTTATAGTTATTTTTTCAGGTAAGGTGTCCAATGGCTACCACTCCATGGGAAATGAAAAAAATTGTGAACTTCCTCTTCCTTGAGTGAAAGTCTTGTTGGAGGATTTGGGGACACAGTTCATCTTCCACAACCTAAACATAGTTGTTTATCTTTCTGGGAGTTGTATAGTAATAAAACCATGTCTTATCATATGTGACAATGTCTATTAACCTATTGGGCCACTAGTTTCAAACATAGCCAGCATCTCCTTTCACAAGTCAACTATAGCCCTTTTTTACCTATCTTCCTATTGCTTTTCACTTGTCAGTTTGTCAAAACAGTCGTTCCACTGCAACTTTTGAACATGATGGAGAACTTAACGATTTATGTGTCAAATGAAAACTTGTAATGTGGGGAGTGTCATAGGCTATAAAAAATTACCCACCATGCTTTCTTCCCTGTTTAAAGAGGAAATATGAAAACAATTGTTCCCCTATATCTCCAGAACCCAAATGTGTAAAGTAACAAGCTGTGCATCAAATGAAAGCTTGTGATGTGGGGAGTCTCATAAGCTATAAAAATTTACCCTGCATGCATTTTCCCCCCTAAAAGGGGGGAAATATGAAAACAATTGTTCCATTATATATTGGGAATGCAAGTGCTGAAAGTAACAAGTTATATGTTAAATGAAAGCTTGTGACACTGGGAGTGTCTACAATTTTAAATACAAAAGAATTTAAACTTTTTAATAGAAAAAGAGTTTAAATACAATTTTTTTTTAAATATTTAAAAGTGTTTGCAAAATAATGGTAACAAGGGCCCACAGTTACAAGTTAGGTTATGACTGTTGTTATATGAACTTTCAATTGACACCTATTTTGAATTCTGCCCCCCACCCCCACCACCATTCTCCATCCCTGATAAAGGGGGGGGGGGAGGTTTTCCCTGGAGTCTACCTTAATGAGTTATATCTCAAAGCTTGTGATGTCTCCAATGTCATGGACTACCTCAAACACGACTCTAAAAGGGAGGAAATTGTGGTCAATGTTTATGAGTCATATATTAAATAAATGTTCTGAAAGAAAGGTGTGTTTAGTGACAAAGAAAAAAATAGGTATTTTTTTAAAAAATTGTTTGTATCTTCCTTTTTGTACCCTAAAAAGTAGAAAATAAATCTAAAGCAAGTCGATGGTGCAATCAGTCACTGAGTTCAGATTCACTTCAGAGGAAGATTGGGTGCTGGAAATCTTGTGTAGATAAATTGACACCCTAACTTCCTTTGAAGTGAATACAAACTCAGTGACTAATTGCACCATTGATATGCTTTAGTTTATTTTCTAATTTTTTGGCCCCAGATAAGAAGATAGGTATATTTTAAATTTTTTGCTGTTCTGTCTGTGGGGTACCTATTTGGCACAGATCTCTCAGAACTTTAAATGTTGATGAATAATTGTTTCCACACATCCATTCGATACACTGACACTTAAACTTATTACCTGAATGGTGATGTGTGGGTTTTCTTTGATGAGTTCATAAACAGCAGTGATGGTTCTGTCATTCATGGCCTCCTTTGATCTTCCTGCACTAGGGAAGTCTTCAGAGCCGTCATCCATTCTGAATATGTGCATCCATCTAACAGTGCCATATGAACAGGCATGATGCCCATACACTTGTGATAAATCAGCATGATTTTTTTTTGTCATCCCCAAGCTGCATCCTTGTGAAAATATAAAATCTTTAGTAGGCTCCATAGCAAGAATACATAGATTTTGCAGACCAAACTTTATGTGCTGCCAGCAAAGAGAGAAATGCTATTTCCTTTGTTTTTAACACATAATGACAAATTTAAACAAGCTTTCAAATAAGTCATAACTTGTTAGCTTTGGAGAAATGACTGCAAATCTACTGACACATGTCAAGAACTTTTTGAACTGTACAAATGTGTATAAAGTTTTTATAGTTTCTTTCTGCATTTCATGAAATTTTGTATTTAAAGTGTTTGCAAAAGAATTATGTTTTAGTGTCGCATTAAATTGGCTGAAAAATAAGTTTTCCTGTATCTTTTTCATATCCTTATCTTATTTGATTTTCAGCTTGTTTGCTTCTAGATTTCCCTTTTTATACTTGTTTTTAAGTTTCATCATGACCAAGTATTTTTTTTTGTATATAATCAGGTGAGTGATGCTCCAATCTATTTTGCACAGATGTGTTTTATAGCAAATCTTTTTTCATATTTTGTTGAAAAATTTTTGTTGACATATGGGATTTGAACCCACATCTCTCCAGAAGCATGCCAGAGTATTCTACTAATTGAACTAATGCCGACTGTCTTTTTTCCATAATGTTTCTTTACTGAGAGATGTGGGTTCAAGTCCTGTATGTTGACGAAATTTTTTCCACAAAATATTTATTGATTTCTAGATGTTAAAAAATCAGGTAATGCCTGTGATTGGTCATCCATGTTGAAGTCCCTTTTATCCTTGTTCTTATACACATTGTTTTACACTTTGGTTTCTTGTCTTTTATATTATTGTTGCTTCCATCCTCTTTGTGTGTTGCTTTTAACTTTATGTTGAGGGTTCAATGACTTTTATCTATTTATTTTTTACTATATCTATCATGCTTTTGGTACAATATGTCTTCCAGTTTAATTATCTTGTCATTTGACTACTAATATTGTTAGTGTGCAGCCAAAGACAACAGGAGAATTGTTAGTGGAAATTTAAATTTTGTGTATGTTAGAAAAATGTCTAGTTGAAGAACCCTAATTAAATCTAGAGCTTTTCAGTATATTAATCTATTTCACTGTTATGGAGCAGAATTATGATTAGAACAGATTATCAACTCTGTTTAGAAATATCAAGTTGCATTTCTGATCACAATAAAATTTGCATTCTATGGAGATATTATTTTTAAATAATCGAAGTTTGCTGCATTTTCCTGTAACTGTTTTATATCTTGTTATAGCACACTTGATCTTTTAGTTTAATTCATTAAGTTTTAACTTGAGTGCCAAATAAAGTTTCATTTATCATGTTTAATTTTCAGAGCATTCAGCATTTTTTAGCAGAAGATCAGACTGCGATAAAGTTTAATTTATTTGTATTTCAGTAAAGTTGTAACAAAAGCAAAAACGACAATTTATTAAGTATAAATAAGAACTAAAGAAATATCAGAAAATATTACAGATTTGATAAGCTTAATTTACTTCAAATTTTGGACACAACATATGAGATATAAACGATTTCATAAGGAAAACTATCCTGACCTAATCAGATAACTTAATAATACACTGACAACACCCAATAATGTGTGGGTTTACCTTTCACCCTCATAGCATCAGCAGTCTGTTGCAGCATGAACTCTACCAGGTGTTGGAAATGTTTGGGTGGTATTGCTGCCCATGATTCCAGGACACCCATATGTAAAGTGCTGAGAGTTGCCAGTGGTGGGTTTTGGGTGCAAATGCATCACTCCACTTCGTCCTACAGATGCTCAATAGGGTTCAAACCTGAGGGTGAGATGGCCATTTGAGGGTTGTGAACTCACTGGAATGCTCCTCCAACCAGTCCTTTGCCAAACATGAGAAATCAGATGGGGGTTGGCTTGTTGAAAGAAGGTATCCTGCTGTGGCAAATGGATAGCCATGAATGGATGTAGGTAGTTAGTGAGTACGTCAGCATAGCTTTGTTCGGTGATGGTGGTTTCAGTATATAAAAGGGCTCCAAGGTGGCCCACATAAAGACACCCCAGAACATTACCCACCTCCACTGGCATATAACACCCATTTGACAGTTGGTAGCATGCTCTATGCCACAGATGCAACCTACTCTTGGCATGTTGTTGTAACCTTGGACCAAGCTATCCATTTCCAGTCTTCCATGGTCTATTGGCAGTGTTCTTTTGCCCACTGCAGCCTCATAGCTCAGTGACATGCTGTTAACAAGGGTACTCGATGTGGGAGTTAGCTGCAATAGCCCAGTCATGCTATTGTACATTGAGTGGTCTTTGCACAAACTTTCATAGCTGCTCTGTTGTTGAATGCTGATGTTATCATTTGCACTGTATCCCTCCTTTCTGATGTTATTATATGGGAGAGGTAACACTCACCTTGAACATCAGTGTCCTGGTTATGGCCACATTTTTTTCCAGAGGCTGCAGGTTTTGCTATAGTCCTGGTACATGTGTGATAGTCACATGCAGAAATCCCATACATTCTGCAGTCACTGACATAGAACACATCTTCCTTGCAACAATTATCTGCCCATAATTGAACTTGCTAAGGTTGCCATATATACCCTTCATTATAGTTGCAGGTACACTGTACAGTAGCTAGGTATCTGACTGATTTATAGCCTGCAAGAGGTTTCAGCTGGCTGCATTATTGTGGCAAAGTAGGACAGGTTTATGAATGGGTGCGGTGTGTGTAATAAATTGTGCTTTCGGTGTACAAGTTTACTTTCTATTTACCAGATCAATATGGATGTTTATTTCAATGAGCCTCATGTTTTTGTGCATCTTTTTATGAGTGGTCAGGAAATTAGCATTCTTGATTGTATTCAAATGAACCTTGGTAACAGTCTCAGTAAAGGCATAAATGCATGCATTTTGTTTCTGAGATCTTGTTCTGCTCTTAAATCTTTTCTTTCCTTACATCAGTATATATAGATACATAATATATAGACAATATTCTGCCAGAATCATGACAAATGGTTGTTTTAGGAGAAATACAAACTCACCAGTGTTCAGAAAATAATATTGAAAACAATTAAAAAATATCAGTAATGCCTAGAAATATAATTTAGTTACGTGAAAGTTCTGAAGTAAAACAAAGTTAAGCTGTTATTCAGAGAGCAATTGATAACATGTTGTAGATATTGATGTATTGCTGGGATTCTTGCCTTTGCATCTTTTTTTTTAAACAAACCAGTTTTTAAAAGTGGTTTCTGAAAATTGTTGAGCCATGGATAAATCTGATTTTTTTTCCAGTGAATATTTTTGAAACTTTTTCCTGAATAAATGTTGCACAGAAGTGGCTGACTTTTGTCTCCACAAACTGTGAGGGCACATTGTGCCTTCACTACTTGATTTGCTATTTTGGCTATTTATATTCAAATGTTCCTTGTGGTGGCTTGGAACTTCTTAAATTCCTACATTAGGAAACTTTTTCAGTTATTCTTTCAAGCAATGTAACTTTAGTTTTTGTATCTTGTATATTTTACTCGCAACAAAATTTTATAAAGTGTTTATTTTTTTTTCTACTTCTGTTTCTGTAGTGTATCCCTTTATTTTGCATTGCACTATTCAACTGACAATGTTCTTACAATGTTTAAAATGAAATTCTTATCCAACATTCAAATTGCAATAGTAATTCAATAGTAATTGTCATCCAGTAGTATATCAGATGAAGTTTGTGTATGTTTTTGTTTATAATCCTTTCATATTTATGATTTCAATGAAAATACTGTATATTAGTGGGGTAGTGCAGGACAAACATGTAGGTGTTACAAATTTCATTGTAAAATGAGATGAAGCTGTACCATGTAGCAAATGGGACTGAGTAGAAAATCTTATTTTTGAAGAGCTTTGATTCAAACCTTGGTAAGACATTTATGTTGTCTTTCTGCTGAGGTCTAACCTCTCTCTCAAGTATTCTTAATAACAGGAGTAGTCAGTCATTTTCACTAAAGGCCATTTTTTTGTTATTGGAAGCAACATTTGGGACATTTTTCAATAATGGAGGCAGCTAAATCTAAAAGAATGGTTGTTTGGTTGTTTGGATCAGACTGAGATAAAGTTTAATTGATATGGTGCAAGAGCAGTGAGGGCTGTATTGTGCCAAACAAAAATAAATGCAGAGGTAAAAGATGTGCAACCCAAACCAAAGTTAAAAGCAACACACAAGTGGTAAAGGATGCTACAGAAACAAAAATAAATAAATAAATACCCCTTCAAGCAGCTGCTTGCCACAGAGATCTGACAGGGTTGGGTTGTTTTACCTCTGAGCGGCACTTTTTTGCACACCATGGGCTAAATGGCCAGTCACATGGACCCCGAAGGCTCAGAGAAGGTTGGGGAAGGGGACCCACTGGAAGAGCTGTTGGGAGACAGATGGTAGCCTCCTGTCAAGGCCATCCAGCGTGTTCTTTAACGTGCACAGGGTATGACTCTCCCACACACGGGACCACGGCTTAATGTCCCATCCGACGGACGGCGGCCTTTCCAAGCCCATCGGTGTCCCCTACTGACCTTGGGCAGGGCGGGGAATTTTGCGGAGATAAATCTCAACGCTGACCCAGCTGGGACTCGAACCTGGGAACTACAGATTACGAGCCTGGCGCGCTACCGACTGAGCCATCCCCACCCCAGGTCTGACAGGAGTCTGTCAGTTTATATGCCATAGTATAGAAGGTCTGTGAAGATGGCAGGACCTCAGCATAAAATAGCACAAACATCCATGCCTTACCTGGGACTCGAACCCAGGTCCCTTAGATCTAGCCAAGCACGCTAACCACTTGGCCATGAGACAGCCAGAAACAAAAAGGGTATAATAAAGTATAAAAATCGGGAATAAAAAGGACCAACAAGAATATAAGTCTACAATCAACAGTGGATGTATGGGACCCATTTAAAATCAGAAACAAAGTGTATAAATATTATAAACAGTAAAATATCCTGTATAACATAAAAATTGAAAAACCAGAGTTAAAAATGAGTCGTCATGTAAAAAGTGTCTGAGTGTAAGGGGCTTGGACATAAAATCATGGAAATCAAAATGATGTTCCAAGCTAAAAGCAGGACATATGATTAAAAATAGCTTAATAGTTAAAATGGTGTCACAAAGCTTGTACTTAGGTTCCTCATCTGCCCATAGAAAAAATGAATGGCCTAAGCAGAGCTGAGCAAGTACAACTTCTTCCTTGCTATTCATGTGAAAACAGGACTGCCACGGTTTGAGAATAGGCTGATCTTGAAAGTTTATTACCAACCTGTTCAGACCAAGATCTCTGCCACTGTACTCAGAGCTCGGTGGGAAAACACTGCTGGAAATCCAAGTATAGAACTGGCAGTGGAGTGTCAGACAGGGACATGGCTGACTTGGCAGCAGCATCTAAGTCATTGCCCCTGATCCTGATGTAACTGAGAACCCAACAGAAGAGAATGGTGGTTGTGGCTGCCAGACTGCTGGAGGATCTTGGAGAGAACAGCATGAGGCCTCATCAAGATCAAAATCTGTAGCGAATTAAGCAAGTCAGTGTATAGAACACACCAATGATGATGCTTAGCCTCCATATCGTCTAAGGGGAGGCTGATAGCATGCATCTGTGCAGTGAAGATGGAACATGTGGTGGGATCTGATCTGCAATGATAGTATCACTACAGACCATGGCTGATCCCATTGATGTGCCAGACTTCAAGCCGGGTAAAATGTCTGGATGCTCAGCTTGACTGGCAAAGAGTTGCAGGGGTATATGCAGTTGGGTGCAAAGGCCTTCCCTGTCCTGCAAAGAGAAAAGTCAAGGGGAAACAGCGAGTCATAGTCATGGTGGAAATAGGTTAACTGTCAACTGAGTAATGCTATTGAGACTTATATTGATGTCTCTGAGGTAGCTTTGGACATACAAACTTAAAGGATGAGTGCATTCAGGCAATTCATATAAATCAATAAATATTTAGCGGAAAAATTTTTCTGCTAAATATTTATTGATTTATCAATGCCAAAAGAGCATCAGGTAATGCTGTGATTATAATCTATGTTTAATTCATATAAAGAATCTCCCTCTTGAAAATGCAGTCTTAAGTAGTATGGCATGGTAGGGATTGCAATTTTGAAGCATACTGTAGGAACAACTGCTGACAGCAGTCTCAATGTAAAGACTCTGGATCAGTGAGGTGCGGAAGGCCACCATGCAAACACAGAGGGACTGATGGCAGAGAGAATCTTTGAACTTTCACCACTGAATCCTGGGCAGAATTGTAAACCTGGGTGGAATTCCAGTTTCAACCAGAAAAGTGTGCAAAGAACACTGGTCTGCTCCCCAAGAGAGGGAGGAGAGGACCTTGAGGATGTTCAATGCCCACTTGCACTTTGAGATCATCATCATCATCCTCCTCCTCAAGCAGCCATGGGCTACGGAGGTCCAACCAGACCGTGCAATTTAGTTCTCCAAGCAAGTCTATCCTGAGCTACATCTACTGCATCTGGCCACTGCACACCAATTCTAACAAGGTCCTGTTTAAAAGGTCAATTTTCTGTTGAAGATAAGACCAAGAAACTTCTCCACAACTGAAATGATGGTACTCCCAAGTTGCAGCTAGGGATCTGTGAACTTCTGTTCAAAACCCATTGGCTGTCACTCAAACCAAGAGATTACAGGGCTCTTTGCAGTTGTTATTCAATTGCTCTTCATCCAGCATGAGAGTCAAAGAGGCTAAAATCGTCAACAATGAGGGCATTTCCTACAGTCAGAGCAAGTTGTCATGTAATGGAATTTATCTTGACAGCAAAAAGCATAACACTCAGGATGCAGCTTGTGGTACCCCCCAGTCTTGGGGAAAACACTGTGACAGAGTGTTTCTGACATGAAAATGGAAAGTACGAGAAGATAGAAAAGTTTGAAATGAAGATCGACATGGAGGTCACAAAGAATGGTGAATCTCCATGCCCATGTCATACGCTTTTTTGATGCCAAAGAATTTTGACATTGTGTGCTCTCTGCATAAAAAGGAGTTCCCAATCGCTGATTCTAGGTGGATCAGGTGGTCTAAGGTAGGCTGTTGCCTGTGAAAGCCATGATAGGTATTGGAAAGAAGGCCACGGTGTTCCAAATACCTGACCAGTCTGGCATTTACCATTTTATCTAACACCTTGCATATGCAGTTTGTCAACTCAATGGGAAAATAATTGATAGGAATCTTGGGATCTTTTCCTGGCTTGGAGAAGACCAAAACAATAGCTTCCCACCAGAAGTCCGGAAACTGCTCCTAGAGAAAAATGCAGTCAAAAATCTGAGCAGCTGATCCTTACTCAATGGTGAGAGATGCTGGAGCACGATGTTGTCTGGCCCACTAGCAGATGCACAGGAAGAGTGCAGAGCAAGGTGAAGCTCCTCTGCTGGGAATGGCCTGTTATAAGACTAGGCCATTCGAATGGAAAGACAGCAGAGAGCGTTTGGCCTTGCCCTTCAGGGCCAGAAACTTGGAGGAATAAGAGGACAAGGAAGATATAGTGGAAAAAGTGCCCTCTAAATGTTGGCAATTGCTGAAGATCAGCAATTATCTGTCCATTATGCTCCAGGATCTGTGAACTTCTGGGTGATCTTATGAGTGGGATGTGTAGTTCTCACATATCTTCCAGACTTTAACCTTAGAACTGGTCATGCAGGTGATAGAAGATATATAGTTGATCCAAGATCCCTTCTGGTTCTTGCACCGGATGTAACATGCTTTCGCCCTGACGTGCTAGAAAGCTTCCAGGTTGGAGTACGTTGGATCTCTCCCCCCCCCCCCTCAAAGCTTTGTTTGAATCTTTCAAGCTGCAGTGCAGTCAGATTCCACCATGGTTTTGGAAGTCATGGAAATCGCATCGAGGTCTGAGGAATGGTCGAAGCAGCTGCAAGGACAATACAGTCCATCATCTCTGCCACTGCAACAATGATTGGTCCTTGGCTGACCGAGTGTTCATCACACACTTGTTCGAAGCCACTCCAGTCATCCTGATCAAACTTCCATTGTGATGTGTGCAGGGTTGCAAGTCCCCACACAGGAGATGATCACTTCTATTAGAGTTATTCTCAACATCCCATGTAAAGAGTGGAAGGATCAAGGAGGAGCAGATGGTGAGATCGATGGCAGTGATCAAGATAGATCAAGGTGATCTCCTGATTCAGACTCAATGGACAAGATAATTCCAAAAAGATTTCCTCCTCAGAAACTTTAAGGAGGCCCCATTTGGAGATGAGACCACGAGAGGATTTATGGGGTGACAGCCACCTCACCAATTGCTGTCACTTCAAGAGGAGCTCCGAGTGTTTAGAGCATGCAGTCTCCACCAACAAATCACCAGATTTTAGTCACTTGGCTGATTTCAGTGGTCTTATGAGACCTTCCAAACCCTTAATGATAAAAAATGGGGACATGTTCCCAAGTACCTGATCACCCATCGAATGATAGGAATCATGGGGATGAAGAAACACACACAGATGCTGATAGCAATGATGAACACAACAATGAAGATGGGAGCTCATTACAAGCCCTCTTTGCAGCACTGATTGAATTATTTTCCAAAATGGAACTCATGGTTTTAAATTTGTGGTCAGTGCCCATGATCTCCACCCACCACATAGCTCAACAAGGGGACATCAAATTGTGTGCCAGGGCTGCATGGCTAATATGCCCATATAGTCAGTGAGCCAAGCCCTCACAAAAAAGGAAAAGAGAAGTGTGAGGAATTTATCCAAATCTTCACAAAATGAAATAAGTGATAAAAAAATGTGAGGGAATGAACTGTCAACACAAACTAAAGATAACTACAAAAGGAAAGTAAGGTGTGGAGAAACACGTAAACCTGTACCTGAACGTGGGTTGGGTTTTATGTTTGAGTGGCACTTTTTTTTGCACACAATGGGCTAAATGACCAGGTCACAAGGACTCCCGAGGGCTCAGAGAAGGTTGAGTTGAAAATAGTAGTTAATGATTTACCAACCAAGTAATTTACTAAAAGGAGTGCTTGAAAAACCCTTTAAATTCACAATCACTGCATATAAGTAGATAGCAAACAAGTAATTACTACAGTCACATGCTAACATTTCTTTTAAAGTATTATGCCTATAATTTGTAATATACACATAAATTGGCTGTTATATTCATTATATATGGTATGTTACTAATTTTAGGTATATAATGCACTAAATAATAAGCAATTACTCCACTGCTATCTTTTATATACAGTGACAAAGAGTTTTAATTGAAGTTTTAAGCTAATTAAAAGTGGTAATTTCAGATTTAAACTACTTATTGTCTTAACTGAATTGGTAAACTCCCTTTACTAGTAATTGTTTATTCAGAACATTTTCAAAAGCAGTTCCTTTTTATTGAATTAAATATACACTGCAGGGCATTAAAAGTGCAACACCAGGAAAGACGAGATATCAAAATCATATTTAGTGAATACATAGCTTACATTACAAGGATCAAATGATTACAAATGCAACTCGTTTAGACTTGTGGAATACAAAGAAATTGGTATCTTGTGTAGCCACCATGAGTGGCAATAACCGCTGCTACACGGTCCAGCATTTGAGAGGATGAGACGTCAGATGTGTGTTTGGGGAATGTCAGTCCATGAAGTTTTGATATGTAGCCAAAGTTCATCTGTTGTAGCAGCTGCTGGTATCTGGTGTGCTAGACATTGTTAGATCATGGACCAGACATGTTCAATTGGGGACAGATCCGGTGCATGCACAGGCCAAGGCAGAAGTGTCACATGATGGCTATCCAGGAATTGTTGGATGATGCATGCCACATGTGGTTGGGCATTGTCCTGTTGGTAAATGACACCAGAGAGCCCCTGAAGGTATGACCACAGGGTCCAACACCTCAGTGATGTAATGCTGGCTGTTCAAAGTACCAGTAATGTGTGCATGAGTGGATTCCAATGGCACCCCATATCGTGTGTGCCCCATGTCAGTGTGCATGAATGGAGTCCAATGGCACCCCATACCATAACACCAGGGGCCGGACCTGTATGGTGCTGCATCATACATGTCTCACTGAGCCTGTCACCACAGTACCGCCAGATATAGATTCATCCATCACGATGCTGCATATGAAGTGGGATTCTTCTGAAAAGATGATGCAATGCCATTCACACATCCATGCATGACATTTTTGGCACCATTGCAGTCACATATGCCTGTGTTGTAGAGTCAATGGTAGCCGAAGCAATGGCCGCCTAGCAAAGATGCCCTGATGCTGCAGATGATGTTGAGCCATACGTAGGGACACTGCTTGATGTGCAACCCACCCTAATTGTGAGCTAAGGTGTTAGATGTGGCTGTATGATCATTCAAAGCCAAGCACACAATGTCTATCCTCTCATTCGTTTGTGTGACAGGGGCATTGAGATCCGTCACATCAGTGAGTTTGTTCCTCCTCTACCCACTGACGCCATATCCTCATCACTGTGGCAGCATTCTGTCCAACATGAGTATGTCTCAGTATAATAAATCGTCTTCCCATAATCCCATAATTGTCCCTCGATAAAAGTTGGAAACCTGGTCATATGGATGCAGTGTCTTTTGACGTCGCATACTTGATCCTTTAGTGCACAAGAACTGCGAGCAAACACAATTCCAGTGCTTTACACCCGCTTTTTGTAATCTCCTCTTATACTACTTCCAGGGGGTGTTACTGTCACACATGATGTGTGTATGTGCTGCACTTTGAATCATTTACATGTTCTCTCATGGGCTATCCATCTTGCATATTTCGGGACAATCTGATGAGTTCTTCCTGGTGTTGCACTTTTAATGGCCAGCAGTGTATATTTTTATATACAATATATAATGTGTATATATTTTATAGTATTTTAACAGTTCATTATTCAGGGAAAAAAGATATGAGGATTTTTTTTTTTGTTTTCACTTCAGGTTTGCATTTACCTAAAGATGTCCAAGACCAAATGAAAACTCTGAAAAGTCGAATGAATGACTTATGTATTGAGTTCAATAAAAATCTTAATGAAGAAAATACAGTTTTAGAGTTTTCAAATGAAGAGCTTGATGGATTACCAGACGATTTTATTGAAAATCTTGCTAAATCAGTAACCAAATTTCTTTACTTATTTGCTAAATTTAGTCTTACAGTTAGTAAATAATTTTCACACAAAAGTAATTGACATTACATATTTTATTATTAGTAAACAAAATTATATAATGGTATGAACCATGCTTTTCTGAACTTTGTAATAAATTGTTATGGATATGGATTTATTATGTATTGTTTATAACTTCGCAATAGTTGCTGAAAAATCGTAGACAATCATCCCCATTACATTTGTTACACTTATTTAACCTTTACAGGATCCCCATCCATTATACACATTGACAGAATATAAAATGGGAGGCCTAAGACTTCTATGTTCATTTTTAATGCACGAAATTTTGTTTTTTAAAATATAGAAATTGCCAATTAAAAAAATACATGATTCAACCTTGAAAAATAATATTTTTGTTAGTCATTTAATGCATATTTTATTAACCTAGGACATTAACAAATTATTTAAGTCATCTAATTACCATATCTTAGAAGCAATATATGGGATTGCTGATTTATTTGTTAACGTCACTGTATGCTGAAGCAACCCTCTAATTTAAGCTCACAAGTTTGATTTGAATTATTATAAGCAAATGTTTTCTTGAAGTTTCAGAATTCCCCCAAAAATTAACCAAATTCTACTGTTTTAAAATAGGAAGATTTTTGAAGTAATTGCAAAGTACATACCTATTTTATTATTTTTATTTTATGCTATTTTTTCTGCCTTAAAACTATTTCAGTATACTTAGAATTATTTTTATCATTTATCCCAACATTCTGTGTGTCTTTCCTGCTAAATAAATAAATAAATACCCCCTCAAGCAGCTGCTTGCCACAGAGGTCTGACAGGAGCCTGTCAGTTTATATGCCAAAGTAGAAGATCTGAGAAGATGGCAGGACCTCTGCAGAAAAACAACACATACAACCATGCCTTATCCAGGGCTCGAACCCAGGTCCCTTAGATCAGTAGCCAAGTGCGCTAACTGCTACTGAAATCAAAACTGTAACTACATAACTACACTTAATATTGTTTATTCAAAACTCCCAGTAACCAGGTCATGGATGCAGATGCAGTAATTAGTAGCAAGTGTTAGCTCATGTGTTGCATATAGCATCATCAAATTGGATAACTTTGCAATTCAGTTAATATTTTATTTGTACTTTTATAATTAAAACTTTGTTTTTATCTCTATAAATCTATTATGATTTTATTTCCATAATTTTTATCTGTCAATCTTTCAGAGTTAAGCTACATCAGTAAGTGTGATGACCACTGCCTTACAACTTGCTGTTTTGTTTTTAGATATTTTTATTCACTACTATCAACACCAGTATAATTCAATACTAAAGCCCAAAGAACATACTTTTGCATAAAACTCTTTTAGTTCATACTAATGAACTCTTTAACATAAATTATAAAGTAAAAATATATTTTATAGTTATTTATTAAACAAACTGAGCAATACGAAAGTAGTAAATAAATATGAGTACTTCACTTGAGTCCAAATTCATGCGTTGAGAAAATAAAACTTTACACAAAAATCACTGTTAAAATTAAAGTTGTTCTCAGATAATCTTTACAAGATACTTTGGTTTAACATTTTTAGTCTTTAGTAAAAGCACTAAGTAATTACTCTTATTAGAGTACTGGTTCTTATGCTAATCGATCTAATTTTAGCGAAGTGTCACCATTAGGTTACTATTGCATTATTCACTGCTGATGCCATCGGTTGATGGGGGAAATGCATCCAGGAAAGTTCCTGTTTTTATTTTGGCTTTTAACAATTTAAAAAGTAGTAGAGTGAGAAGCAGCAAATATGAAGTGTGTTCTCAGAGAATGCTAACAACTTATAACATCTGTTGATTGTGCTATGTTCAAGAAAATCTCTACAAGTCAACAAAATGTCTGTTCAGGGTAAAGATGGACTGGTACCTTGACAGGAAGAAATACTATCCAAGTGAACAAGATCAGCACTTCAGAAGGGGTAAATGTGCATGCACAAAAAATGGAATGCCATAATAGTACACCCCGAGAGGTGTGGGCCAGCCACTGCATAAAAACAGGACAGTAACCTAATGGTGAAACTTTGCTAAAATTATATCGATTAGCATAAGAACTAGTACTCTAATAAAAATAAATACTTGGTGCTTTTACTAAAGAGTAAAAATGTTAAACCAAAGTATCTTGTGAAGATTATATGAGAACAACTTTAAATTTACACAAAAATCACTGTTAAAATTAATTTATTTATATCTTTAGCACTGTGAAAATCTATTATAGTTTAAAATGTGTTGAGAAGTTCAAGAATATAATATTTACAAAATTAGTTGCAACAGTGTTATAAAAATTAAAACTTAAAGCAACAATTTTCTTTCTATAGAAATTTCTTTACATTATCAGAATCCAATAACCAGTCCCATATTAGCCTTTCAAAAGAGTGAATGTTTCCTTCATTTTTAATTGTTAGCTGGCAGAGCATTAAAAAATTTGGTGCCAAATAAATGTAGTGCTTTCGGGTGATAGATTATTTAGGAAAAGGTATAGATAAATGCACAGTTGATGATAAACACATATATTTGGAAAAGATCTTACTTAACATTAGAATCATCCCAATTTTGAATATTGTATACTAATAGGTGATGAATATATAATTTTGTAACTGGTAAGATATTTAATGTTGTATAATATTTTTTTACATTGTCAAATTTTTCCCAGCATCCATCTTGTTACATAATTTTGAACACGTAGTGGTTTCAAATATGTTTCATAAAAACCTACCCAAGTATAATGCCATATTTCAAATAAGATTTTATCCATGAATTATAAATAATTTTTAACATTGGAACTTCCATCGATTCATTGATTTTATTACCATATATTTAAATGTCATTATCTGTCTTTTTGAGTTATGATACATCTCTGGCTATAATGATGGTCACCTTGAAAATTTTCCTGTGGATATTTTTTTAACATTGAATTAGGTTATATATATTACTTCTTTGTTTTCCAGTAAAAAAACTTATGTTTATTGTTCCCTGAAAATGAACAAGGTTTTGGATGCAGAAGCTGAGAAATTCCAAAATCTCCCCCCCCCCCCCTGAAAACTGAATTTGTTAGATATACTGGACAATTGTACCTCTGTAACAAGTAAATGCAACAAATATAATCTTGTATTTTATATTGCTTTGAAGTTTTAGAGATGTAATGTTGACAACTGTGTTAACACGTAATTCACTGGTTTCCATAAATTAAGGAAAATCCCTATTTTAAGTCAATGGGAAACTAATGTCAAAGATCTATAACTTCTAAAATGTTTTTTTGTTTTGAAAAATGTGACTGCAGATAAAGATCTCGATTTTCAACAATATTCGTTCAGTATTTAATGAGTTATGGAAGTTTGAATATTTAGTGATAACAATACCAGTCACAAAAATTGACTTCAGAAGTTAATTAAAACTTATTTTATTAAACACTTGGATACAATACTTATTAATAAGTTTATATTTTAGAACTTTGTGTAAAGAATTCTTTCACTATTCTTCAGTTTTGTATGTTTCTTAAGAGTGGCATTGCTGTTGCTAAATATTCAAGCTTCCATAACTCATTAAATACTGAACCAATATTGTTGAAAATCGAGATGTTGATTTATATGATTGAGATCTTTATCTGCAGTCACATTTTTCAAACCAAAAAAAAATTTTAGAAGTTGTAGAGCTTTGACATTAGCTTCCCACTGACTTAACATAGGGATTTTCCTCAATTTATGGAAACCAGTGTAGTTGTAATCATGCACTCTATGGGATTTGTTTATTTTTTCAAATATTTTTAACATGTGAATTTTTTTAAGCATTAATTAGCACTTTGGAAATATTGCATGCATTGTAAAACAAGGTTTTGTGCAGGTGTGATAAATATTTTGGCAAAAAACAATTATTACATTTCCTAAAGCTATATTTGCTTTTTCAGCCAGATACAGGTAAAAGAAAAGTAACTCTGAAATATCCACACTACTTCCCTATTATGAGGAAAGCAAAAAATCCAGAAACACGACGTCTGTTGGAATTGGCCTTTAATACACAGTAAGTTTTAAAATTATCCATATGGCAAATATGATGGCAACATAATAAATTGCATTTAAGTTTTATATTGGCATAATTATGTGTAGCATTACATTTGTGCTATTAAACCTCTAGTTTTAGCAGGAAAAATTGTATAAATCATATTTAACCACCTATTTAATTTTTGTTCAGAAAGTTAAGCTGGTAGCATTACTGAGGACCATAGAGAGTTATCTGGATTTATGCACTTGTGTCAAACTTGAATGTTTTACTTTTTTCAGTTCATACTAGTTTTGTATGCTTACTATGCTTAGTTTTGTTTACTCTTGTATGCTTAACCATTTTCATGTTTTGTTTGTGATGATCCACCCATTCACTTTTACTTAATAGGTTTTATTTGATCTACATTATATTTATTATGTTGGAGCTTTTAAATTTCAGTTGGCACCATCATTTCTCTCGTCCAAGCCACTAAAGGAGTGGCACATGCACAACTCCAATGATTGATTGACAGCCGCTAATGTACATTTTAAGGACACACACCCTCTTGCATCATAGCTAGCGCAATTGTAAGTTTATGCAAATGTTTTTCCCAGCATGAAAAACATGTCAGTTGCACACCGTATGTATACTAAATGACGTTAGATCATGGAGTCAGATAGAGAGTCAGTAGTAAGAGTGTCGGTTAGTAGCAAGTCAGTAAGATGTAGTAGAGAGTTGTTAGTAGAGATGGAGCTAGATGTGAACTTTCAGTTGCTCAGACTTTTGTATTCATCAGTTTATTTGGTGAGTCTTGAATTTTTTAGAAATAAATGTTATATGAAATATTTTGACTTTGCTATTTTTTCTCTTGAGTGATGATAATTGATTTTTTAAGATTTAACTTTAATAATTTGACAATCATTTGATTTCTTACTAAGTAATACCTATATATTTAGCGAATCCTCATTTAATTTTATTTGGCAAGCTAGTATTGCCTGGTGCCCAATGCTATCTGGAAGTTTAGTTTAATTTGGATCAGTGTAAAGGCCCAAAGAGAGTAAGTTTAACATACTTTTGGAGCATTACATGCTCTAGGTAGTCTGAGGCTGCCATGCCCAAGACAGTTTTCTGCTAAACAGTGACTTTGAATTGTGAAACTGCAAAATATCTTTACTCCTTGTTTAAAAGCTCCTCATTAGATGACAAAAACCCTACCATAATGTTTCTAAACCATTTCTCAACTTTCAAAGGTTGTTTATTATATTTAAAAAATTTTATGCAGCTATCGAATCAAAAATCAGAATAGTGTAATAGATGCTATTTATCAGTTTATTTTTGCTTTGCATTTCATTTTGGGCATTTTCATCTAGTTCATTAAAGAACACACTGACTAGCCATAATGGAGATCCTCTTCCCCTGACCAGCTCTTGGCCCCTTAAGTACTTATTACAACCATTTATCCCATTGTAGCCATCCCAGTGGCCAAGTGGTTAGCATGCTTGGCTACTGATCAAAGAACCTGGGTTTGAGCCCCATGTAAGGCATGGATGCTTGTGCTTTTTTTTTCTGCTGTGTTCTGCCTTTCTCACAGACTTACTACAACATATAAACTGACAGACTCCTGTCAGCCTCTGGCAAGCAGCTGCTTGAAGGGGTAATTATTTATAGCTGTTCTGTGGCAGAGTGGTTTACATTGGCTACTGATCAAAGGGACCTGGATTTGAGCCCTCACAAGGCATGGATGTGTTTGGTCTTGCCTTCCTCACAGAATCCACACAGTAATCCTATATACATTCCTCACAGTAATCCTATATAGCAATAGTCTTGAGGGGTTGTAACCCTAGGATTCCCTTTAATGGGCTTTAGGTTGGGTTGTTTACCTCTGAGCTGCACTTTTTTTGCACACCATGGGCTAAATGGCCAGGTCACATGGACCCCGAAGGCTCAGAGAAGGTTGGAGGAGGGGACCCACTGGAACAGCTGTTGGGAGACAGAACTGCTCTGCAAACCAATTCCTTTTACCGTTTTGATATCCTCAGGTGAAATAAAGCTATCATAAGAACACAATGTTTTCACTATAGCAAACAAGGCAGGATACCCACACCATAATAAGTTTGCAAAATTTAAAAATGAAGTACACAGAAAATACAACCAGTCCTCCAACCAACTCCAGCCCTGAAGTCAGCAAACAAAATAGACAATAGCATTCCTCACTATTCCCTGACTCAAAGCCACTTTAAACACAGTCTTAAACCATTTAAGTACAAAATCACTAACAGTGTACATATTACCATTGGGAAATTGATCAAAAGCATCCCTAACAGGAGGAGTATATAAAAATATCCTTGAAGAAGTTGAGCATAAGAGACAAAAATAGCTTCCTTACTACTGCTCTTGCTAAAAAGATAATACAAGGAAAATTATCTTTCATTTTGAACAAATGGAAATCTTATTGCAACAACAACAATAAATTACATAGCATAATCCTTTTTCTGCATAAAGGGAGAAATGGAATAGGAATATGCAATGATAACCTCTTTCTTCATCAGCCATCTTCAGAATACTTCTAAGAAGCAAATGACACCACTGCTGGACTCTGACCACCATCCTACACTTTCACCATCACCCACACAACTAACAGCTATAAC
Organism: Ryuthela nishihirai; assembly: GCA_038380435.1. Classification (NCBI taxonomy): domain Eukaryota; kingdom Metazoa; phylum Arthropoda; class Arachnida; order Araneae; family Heptathelidae; genus Ryuthela; species Ryuthela nishihirai. Next base: position 60,989,049 of record JAWZYU010000019.1, on the reverse strand, counting down.
CTCCAAACTTTTGCCTGAACTCCTGTCTTGATTGAGAAAAGGTCCAGACTGGAACCCTAAAAATGTTTAGCAGCTGCAACATGTTCTCTAGTAACATCAGTACTGATGTGAAGTGATGAAAAGTGTTATGTTTCCTTTATACTTCTGCTATATTAACTCAAAGTGGTAATATTTTTCCCTTCCTTTTTTACCAATAGTTAATTCACCATGAACATAACCAGTAACTGGAGAGCAAAACTCCACAGTGTTATATTGAAATTTGCTATAGTTATTAACCACTTTTGCATTTACTCCAAGATTGTCGAGTCAACTTAACACTAAGGTAGTGAAATATTGAAAAAATATTATGCTTTATATTTTGGCAAAGTATAGAGTGTAAAAAAACCTTACTTTCTCGTGTTTTTTCAATTTTGTATACATTTGTAATACAGGAGGCCCCCATTATCTGAGTCCCTGTTATCCATTTCCCCAGCATACATGGGGACAAATTATTGAAGAATTCTATGTAAAAATTTGTTGCACTTTTGAGAATCATATCTGTGAACAAATGACTATTATAACATCATTTCTGAAGAAAAGACCTTAATAGTTAAATGTTTAACAGAAGCTTTCAGAAAACTTGAAGCTGTGTATTATTTTAGGGACCATGATCATCTTTGTGATCGTTTTGCCAAAGTTGAATGTGAACTATGAAATGTTTTGTAATGCTACAAAGCAATTCTACAAGTAAAAATTCAAGCTGGAACCCAAACAACTTAGACGTTATTTGCAACACAAACCTATCACAGAGGAATCTGAACTTTAGGAAGGTAGGTGTGGTATTTTTATTTCAAGGTCCTTCTAGTTTTCACCTGACTTCCCAAAAAGGGGATCAGGAGATGGCAGTAGATGGCCCCTCCCCACTAATGGTCCTGATCTCCAGCCACCACCTCTCTCAACATCAATTTCCATCCATCCACTGAAGCCCAAAAATTCTATTTTTGAAGGTAATAAAAATCACTGATATGTTAAAACAATTTATTAAAACAAACTGTTCATGTCTAGTTAGTGTGTTTCTTTGTAAAAAAAATACTGTATGCACCCACATACACAAATTCATGCATATTCAAACACACACTGAATTAAAAATTAAAGTATTTTTTAAGATAAATAGATCAATAATAATAAATGATAAGTTAAGGTAATTTCTTTAAAAAAAACGCAGTCAATATTTAATCAAATAACTGGCCCTTATTCTGTTTACGTTATTTTTTATGGGTGAAAATTCCCCACTTAAAGGGATTTTCTTTAAGTGGCATTTCCCCCCAATTAACCATGGATAACAGGAACTTCCTGTAAGTAATATGGCTTTTGTGTCCATAATTTTATAAAACATATTTTCAATGTTCATGTACAAAAATATAGATGCAATGGTGTGAAAATTAAACCAAAATATGGTAAAAAATTTACTAATGTCATTTGCATACTGTGGTCTTTTGGACTGTCATGATTTTTCCACACTGTTACAATAAAATGAATTGTTCAAATGGCAGAATCATTTTATGGCTTTGTAGTAGAAGCATTCAAAGCTTACTAGATAATCAGACATGGGTTGGGTTAGGTTGTTTTACCTCTGAGTGGCACTTTTTTGCACACCATGGGCTAAATGGCCAGGTCACAATGACCCCAAAGGCTCAGAGAAGGTTGGGGGAGGGGACCCACTGGAACAGCTGTTGGGAGACAGATGGAAGCCTCCCGTCAAGGCCATCCAGCGTGTTCTTTAATGTGCACAGGGTATGGCTTAACGTCCCATCCGACCGATGGCGTCCTTTCCAAGCCCATCGGTGTCCCCTACTGACTGGGCAAGGCAGGGAATTTTTGCGGAGATAAATCTCGACACTGACCCAGCTGGGACTCGAACCTGGGAACTACAGATTATGAGCCTGGCGCGCTGCCGATTGAGCCACCCCCCGCCCCTAATCAGACATGCGAATGATTCATTTGTATCAATGCAAAAACTGCTCATGGGTAAGCTAAAAGACTGCATTCACTACTTCTAGGCTAATACTGTTGAATGTTTAAATATTAAAAAGTGCTGTGTTATTAAATTGCACTGAAACAATTTTAAATGTATTTATTATTTTTTCATTAGAAAATAACAATTCTCAACTGTCCATTATTAAAAACAAATGCAATATTTTAGGTGCATGGAAGAAAACACTCCTATTCTTGAAGAACTTGTGACCTTAAGGCAAAAGGTAAAACCAACTTAAACTACTAATGAGTAATATATGCATTTAGTATTATAAATATGTAACATAAATAAAAAGAAATATATAAAGAGAAATAAACTTAATACAATAACGTTGAAAGCTAATTTCATATTAAGCTCCTATAAAATTCTTGTCAGAGGTTTATATTTGGAAATCTTAAAGCAGCAAAAGTATGTTTTCCATTTAAAAGTTAACAGCATGCAAAATAGTTGTTAGCATGCTTAGCTAGAGTGCAAAGGGACTTGGGTTTGAGTTCCAGATAAGACATAGATGTTTCTTTATTGTCTTTCTGTTAAGGTATTGCCTTCCTCACAAATCTTTATGGCTATAGGTGCTTGTCAAGACCTGTGGTAACAGCTGCTTGACAATTATATTTATTATTATAGTATTTTTTTAAATTTTTAATTCTAGGAACAGAAATAACAACAGCTGGAACAAACAAGCAATATTTAAATCAAGCTAAATCAGAAGTTTTCAAATCTCTGGAACATTTAAGCTTCTAATCTTTCATTTACAGTGAGGCCTTTCAAAAGAACTGAAGTACCACCTCCCTGACCAATTTCCATCACTTTAGTTTTCTGTATTTTACCAAACCTACTTTATGACCAGTCTCAACAGCCCCAATGGAAGAGTTCATCTTATTAATATCATTTGCCAAAAAGGTCAAATCATAAGCTAAATCAGAAGTTTTCAAATCTCTGGACCATTTAAAGCCTCTAATCTTTCACTTACAGTGAATTCTACATAACACAATCACTAACCAAAGAGGAAAGGAGATAAAAATTCACCTATGCATAACTGCAGTGGTAATTGTCACTGCAAGCAGGGTCAGATCTAGAGGATCAGAAGTCAGGTCAGATCAGAAGGTTGGGGGGAGGGGAGCCACTGGATAGCTGTTGGGAGACAGATGGTAACCCCCCTCAAAGCCATCCAGCATGTTTCTTAATGTACACAGGATATGGTTCTTTCGCACACAATGTAATGGTTTGCCATCATGACTGAGAATGCATATGTACTTAACCATAACAGCGCCCTTTGGGGCTAGCCTCTTGGTGTTGTGGATTGTCATTGCTTCTCAGCAGTGCTTGCCAACTTCTCTTGTGGTCCCAAGTTCAATCCCAGCTGTGGGAAGCTTAATCTCAGCATGATGTGTTCCCTTCTCTGAGCAGAGCTGCCTAAACTTGAGTTGGCTGATAAGCAGTGATGTTCAGAGATTTGGAAGGATTTCTCTCATAGAGCCAGAATTAGAGAAAATTATGAATTGAATTAAGATGTTGGTTCTCTGTGCTTAGATGGCAGCATGAATCAAGATAGTAAAAGAAAAACTCTTGTTGATGAAGAGGAGGACAGTCATAAGCATGCGACTGGAATAGGATTGAAACTGCTATGGTCTTCAGAGGCTCCCTTCCACTTCACGATGAAATAATGTGACCTCACCAGTGATGTTGTACCCAAAGGTTTATCTAGCCTGTAGAGTCCCATATAGATGATTAACCGGATATTTGTAGAAATTTATATGGAGGATTATGAAGAGTATTTATGGAGATCTATGAGGAGTTTATGAGTATTTATATGAGGTATGAGGATTTAAAAGTTTATTTGAGAGATTTAAGGAGATGTCACATATGGAGCCCAATTATGGGGAAATTAGGGCAAGTTGTCACAAGTGGTGCCCAATGTTGGGGGGGGGGGGGGGCACTGGCAAATGGTGTAAGCCCATTAGGACAGTCCAAGACCCAGCACAGGTGAGAACTGAATTCAAATGAATGTTATCAGAGACCCAAAAGATGAATCTCCTCTCAGAGTACCATCTCATTTTACTTCAAACAAGGATTAACCTCAAAGACTTCCACGCCATTGTAGAGCCAATGACTAAAAAGAAATAGTAGAATAATAAGTCCTCCAAGTTTTTTCTGCAAGCAGCTATTCTATGTAAAAATGACTTATGCACCCACCATAACAGCCAAGGTTTTCTCCTAGGAAATTGGCATGCAATATGTTTCCCCACCCTGCAATTGTCCACCCGTTCCAGCCTCCAAGCAGCTGAATTACAGGAGCACACCACAACTCCCATCTTGATGTTTGATTCTTATGAAGTATCAGCTACCCCATGGAGATGCAATGGTCCCCTAAACACTCTTCTCCATGCTCACCTCTGATCATTTTGAATCAGTGGTAAAGGAAGAATTTTTATCTTGCAAGCTGTTATCTTATTAGTTAAGCAATATGATGGGAAAAATCAGCAACAACTAGAAATAAAAATACATTCTAAATAGTTTTTAGTGTGTACAAAGTTGCAACTGATTGGGGATTGGGATATCACATACTGTTCATTAAAAATGTCCAACACTCACTTGAAAATATTACAGAAACTGTCTATCAAAGACTTTTACACAGTGACATTAAAAGATTAAATAGACCAAAGCACTTTGAAAAACAGACAATTGTTTCACATATTATTTTACATGCCATGTTAGAGAGCTGCCAAAATTTTGATACTTTTTTTTCTTGAGCAGTGCTCAAAGGTATTGCTATACAACTATATAATACTAAAGCTATACCAAGCTTTCACAGTAAACTTGCTTATCAAAATGTGTCCAGACACTTGTAATTGTTACAAACATATACTTCATATGCAATTTACATAATCACTATACTAAATTTCCTTTCATGCTCATCATTTACTACCATCAGAAACCATAAACATTTTTATAATTTTTAAATCCTAATTACACTTACAGAGTACATTAGGGGTTCTCAATGTGGGGTACGTGGTAAAAGTTTTTGGGGTACGCCATGAGAACTAAAAAGTTGCTAGATATACACAGTCGTATCAGAATAATATGACCACCTACCATAGTATATGTATGGTATGTGTTCATATTATTCTGATATGACTGTGTATGTTATATATATATATGTATGTTTTATTTTATTCCCATTGTTATAAGTATAGTTTTATCTATCTATACAAGGGACACACCAGTTACATACACATTTCCAGGGGGTACATGAATCATAAAAGATTGAGAACCACTGGAGTACATCACTATACTCAATTCAGCTATCAGTCGGCTGAAATGAAAAAAATTCACTACAAAGTTATAAATACGCTTCAAATAAAGTTATTACGATATACAATTGTGATGGTTCAACTAGAACCAGAACATATAAACAGTCTATTCACTTCACGTTATAAATTCATCAAAATATAACACATTATATAATAAATACAATTTTCAAAATGAGAAACTCTAAGATTTGAACTTGAAAGTAAAACTTATTTCAAAATCTCTCTTTCACTAAATAAACAACATTAAATAAATAATCTTGAATCTTCTTCATCCTTATGTACTTCAGAAAAAAAAATCATACACTATTAGTGCGTGAAATAATAATGCTTAAATTATGCTTTTTTATGGGCCACAGCTTTCTGTCTTATGCGATGGATGGCAGCCTTTCCAAGCCCATCAGTGTCCCCTAACTGACAGAAGGGCAGCGTGGGGAGTTTGTGGAAATCTCAACACTGGCCCAGGCCGGATTTGAACCTGGGAATTGCAGATTACATTTTAAATTTGGAGTGCATAAACTATGTTTTCCAGACAAATTTTACTTTCAGAAAAATTTCATGTGGTGGTGACATACTTTAAAAAATTAAGAAAATTCCAAAATTTGAAACAGCAAAATGTGCTGATTTCTAGACACTTTTGTGCTTTTAGCTTCCATTTCATATTGTATTTTGGTCATAAGCTTTTCAATATCCTGATATTGGAAAGCTTTTATATGAAATGCAATATCCCTTTAAAAGATGAGCATTTTTACAAAGAAGTAACACTCACATCAACAGTTTTTAAAGTATCTAGTAACAGCACTTTAGAATTATTGCAGTTAGTACTGCTAATTACTATTCTGTTTGGGTGCTTTTTTTTTTAATGAAACAATTAAATGCATAACTATAAATTTATCAAAGCTCAGGATGTTAAAACCAAAGCATATCTTTATAAGCAAATTTTATGTTTTGCCCCCCCCCCCCTCCTCCTCCCCAAAGACAAAAGTGTTTTTGTTACCATTTCCTTTCCCATAGATATGCCATCAATCAGATGTGCTGAGGTTGATACATGCAATTTTGGTATTTGCTTGAGGTTGATTGTTTTGTTCTGTTACATGTGGAAAACTGTTGATATCGGTTAATAATTCTTTCTGTAGGTGATATGATCGATGGATGTCTTTGAATTGTGCTCCAAACAAAAGGATCTCTGTACCTTCTAATAAATGTTTGTTGAACTGAACTTATTTGTTCAGTTCAAAACATATTTGCTTGAAGGTTGAATGACTTGCTATAGTTTTACAGTTTAACAGTTTCCCATGTATTATTTTAGGTAAACATGGAAAATTTAATGTGAAAATTATGATAATGATCTCATATAGACTATGGTGTTGTAGCATCACTGAAGAAATTGGCTGTAAGCCCACACAGCTTTTGATGTTTTCCTAGCATCTACTGATTCTACTAGAAAAAATATATTTCCTTTTACCAATTCAGTGGGGGGGGGGGGGGATTATAAAGTTTGATTTTAATAAAATGCATAACAACTTGGTAAGATGATAATGTATATTTCTGACTTTCAGATCACATTACTTTCCTGCAGAAATGCTATGACATATAAAGTTTGCAGCGGAGCACAATGACAAATGTCTTGTTCACCACTGCTCTAAGTCCTGCAAAACATATTAAGATAAAAAATAATTCATTTTATAATTTGCACTGCCTTGTAAGCATTTTTATGAACATGCTAGTAGAAGTTTATCCATGCTTTCGTTTTCAGATATCTCAATATCTAAGGATATTTTATGTACATTGCAGAAAAGCTTTTATAGAGTGAAATTAAGCAATGCTTCAGATGCATTTTTTTTATTTTTAATGACTTTTTCATTTATTATATATATATCTAATTTTGAATAAACAATTTTATAGCAAGCAGAACTACTAGGCTTTCCTACACATGCTTCATATATCACAGATCTAAGAATGGCCAAGACAGCTGAGAATGTGTCAAAATTCTTAGACGAACTTTCACAGAAATTAGACCCATTATGGCAGGAAGAGAAAAAATGTCTTTTAGAACTCAAAGAAAAAGAGGTAAGTGCAAGTTCATAGAATCTTAAATTCTATATTTAATATTGTTTTAAGCAAGAAATAAACTCAACGTAGTGCAAAATATTGCCAATCTTTGGTCAGAACTTAAAACTAGGCAGACTGGCATTTGTTCTTAAAGACTGCAAGAAAGTGCCATAATAATGAAAATCTTTTCTAGTAGTAATTATGTTTCACTTTTGCTATTACTATTTCATTTTACCATTGCCTTTTAATTAAAATTACACATGCAACTTATGCCTATTAATTAATAAATATATATTTTTTTTCATGTCACAAAGTAGGTTTCTGTTAATCTAAAATTTTTGGTTGAGGAAGTTTCTTAATAACAAAAAAGTATTAGTTTTGTTGCTAAACAAGCAAAATACTTAAAAGTAGGCATTTATATCATCTGTTTACTGTGATGTGTGATTATCTCTATCTTTAACATTTGTGTGTTTATATTTAACAGTGACTTTTGTAAATTAAAGTAATTATTAAAAATGGAGGCGTGGAAAAATTATTTTAAAATGAACCAAAATTACATACTGAGCAGCCACATATGCAAATTACACAGTAAAATCTACATAGTTTAATTCTTTCCCAGAGACTTCTAAAGTTAATAAATGCAACTAATAATTTATGAAACACATATGCACAAATATGGAAAATACTAAATTGTGTTAAAACCAATTTGTATTGAACACTGCAGAAACTATTGTTGGAATCTAAAGAGATGGCTACAACATGTTAATAATGCAATTCTACAATGCATATTTTGCATATTTTTTAACATGAGTCATGTTCTGTTAATTGCAAAAAGGATTAATGTTTATGCCAATTTGCTACAAAATGTGTTAAATGCTTAATTCACAAAAGCACCAAGATATTGATCTACTAAAGAAACCCTAGAAACTGAACCTCACCATATATTTAAGATGGGTCAACAAGAAAAATATCAGAAACAATAGATAGAATTTTTTATAAATATAAATTTGAAACATATGAAATATACTACACCTTTCCCATATTATGGCCATTAACTGATACACTAAGAATTATCTTACAGAAATATAAAGTAAATACACCTAGAACAATAAATTATATAATGTTACATTATTTATTAACAACTGGGTTTCACCTGATGGGCTGCATAAAAATATGATTGATTACATATTAATTAACAGCAAATGGGCTAGTTCTGTTAGGAATACCAGGGCATATAGGGGAGCTGAAATTGGATCTGACCATTACCTTGTTAAAAGTGTGTTGCAACTTAAACTTAAAAAGTGTTGTCTTAGGGCTAAAAAATTTACTTTTAATACTGAAGCTCTGAAAGATCCAGTTATAGCCAAAGCTTACCATGATAGGTTACTTAGTCATTATGACAGTCATGGTATGCTTACTACTGAAGTTGAGGAAGAATGGGATCATTTTAAACAGGCTTTTTTGGACACTAACAGTACTCTTTTAGGAAAAAAGGAGCAGAAGAGGCAAAATTATCTGAGTGATAAGGCACTTGAGCTTATTTCGGAAGGAAAGAACTGCAGGAATGCCCTTAATCAATACCCTACTAGTCCTAATAGAAAGCATTACAGAGACCTTAATAAACTTGTAAAGGATCAATTAGCTGCTGATAAGAATCTTTGGCTTGATGGTTTGGCTGACAAAGCTGAGGAAGCAGTTAGACAGCACAACAGCAGAGAGCTGTACCAGATAGTTAATGTTTTGTGTGGTAGAAAACGGACAGGCATACAAGGATTGAAGGATAAACAAGGTAAGGTTATAGAAGGGGAATATTCTGTCATGGCTAGGTGGGCTGAGCATTTCAGTGATGTTCTAAACAATGTAGTTAGTTCTACTCCCATTGTTTGCAATGATGATAGATGCATTGGTGGCTTTAATGTTGGCCCTATAACACAATCTGAAGTTATTTTGGCTGTTTCTAAACTTAAACTTCATAAATCCCCAGGGGTAGATGAAATTACTACAGAAATGATTAGAGCTGGGAATGTTTCGGTTACCACTTGGATGACTGAAATTCTGAATATCTTTTATGATAAAGGCATGGTTCCTAAGGATTTTACCAGAGCTATTGTTATCCCTATTTTCAAAAAAGGTGATCGCAGTTCTTGTGATAACTATAGGGGTATCAGCCTACTCTCTGTTCCAGGTAAAGTTCTTTCCATGATTGTGCTTAATAGAATTAAGAATCTGGTTGACAGTCAATTGCGTGATGAGCAATGTGGATTCAGAAGTGGTAGGGGATGTGTGGATCAGATATTTTCACTTGGACAGATTCTTGAGAAATGTTTAGAGTTTCAGAAACCTTTGGTTGCTAGCTTTGTTGATTTCAAAAAGGCTTTCAACTCTGTTGATCATCATAATTTGTGGTTGATTGTGAGATCATATGGTATACCAGACAAGTTAGTTAACATTATGAAAGCTCTCTATAATAACACTGAGTCGTGTGTGAGAGTTGGTAAGGCTTGTAGCAATTGGTTTAGCATTACTTCTGGTGTTCGACAAGGGTGCATTTTGTCTCCTTTTCTCTTTAGCTTGGTTATTGATTATGTTATGCGAAATTCACTTCAAGGGAAAGATTTTGGCCTTAAATGGGCTGGAGATACAAAAATTTCTGATTTAGATTATGCTGATGATTTAGCCCTTTTGGCAAATGTTGTTGATGAGATGAATTCTTTCATTCGAGCTGTTGATGAGACTGGTAATAGAGTAGGTTTGGTTATAAACAGAGAGAAAACTAAAGTGATGAAAATTGGTCAGGCAGGCTGTGATTCAGTTAATCTGAATGGTTGCAGTCTTGAGCAGGTGTCACAGTTTAATTATCTTGGGAGCTATGTAACAGTTAATGGTGATGTACGGCATGAGATTAATAGACAATAGGGATTGCTGCCGGGACTTTTAAGAACCTATGGAGAGTGTGGAGAAATAGACGTATACACCTAAAGACTAAAATTAGACTGTATAATAGTTCGGTTCTTTCTAGGGTTAGTTATGGTAGTGAAACTTGGACACTTTATAACAAGATAACAGGAAACTAGATGCTTTTGACTCCAGATGCTTATGCAGTATCTTGGGCATTAGGTGGTTCAACTTTGTAACTAATGATGAGATTAGGCAAAGGAGTTTGCAACCTCCTTTAAGCAGCATATTGTGCAGAGAGAGACTCCGTTGGTTTGGCCATGTTGCCCGTATGAATAATTATAGATTGGCGAATAGGGTTATGAACAGTGTGCCTAAAGGCCTCAGAAAGAAGGGGAGACCTAGGATGCGGTGGGCAGACAATGTCAAACAGGACCTTGTTAGAATTGGTGTGCAGTGGCCAGATGCAGTAGATGTAGCTCAGGATAGACTTGCTTGGAGAACTAAATTGCACGGTCTGGTTGGACCTCCGTAGCCCATGGCTGCTTGAGGAGGATGATGATGAGGTAGAGCATCAGTCCACCCACAGGAGGAGACTATCAGGTTGTAATCCATGACCCCAAGAACAAACTAGAGAACAAGAATAAGCACATAAGAAAAACATAAGCAATTAGAAGAAAAATAAAAAAAAGAACTGAACTAGATCTGAAAAATATTAAAAACACTTTAAAACCAGATAATATTACAACATAAATTACTCATACCCCAAATTCAACCAAAAATAATAGCAGTGCCACCTACAAAATATCAATTAAACTACCTAAAAATATCATTAACCTTCAAGTAGACAAATTATGTAATACTAGCATTACACCCCTCTTACCATCTTGGAACCTTCTCCATCAAAGTAAGAAAAGTCTACAGCATGGATAGAGGGCTCCCACTATAAATATGATAAACCCAACATCAGTATTTGCTACTGATGAAACTGTTAGATGCTGGATGAAATGCATTTGCTCAAGCATCTTTTAACTTTGTACTGTTTTAAATAAGTAAAATATTTAGTTAAAGATGTAAGTTCTCAAAAAATGACAACAGCAATTAAAATCTTCAAAATCATGCTTCACTGCTGGAAATTACATTATCAGAAGTGCAAATCCACTTTGGGGGATCTCACCTATCACCTTGCAAATATCATCTGAGCTCTCCAAAGATATTGACTATGTAATAAGTTATCAAGTCACCTATAGCAAGTCAGTTTATGAATGGCAAGTTAACACCAGACACTATGAAGACAACCCGAAAGATTGTGAGTATGCCAGCCATTATATAGCAAGGGAGTGTAAAAATAAGAATAATTATGGTAGAATTTGGTAAATATTCCATCTTTATCAAATAGTAGTACCTGTATAGAATTATTACAGAGACTAATGAATTTGAACAGATTAATAAATATTTACACTTCATTCCTGACATCCACTTTTTGTCTGAATACCCTTACACTTGGAAACAATTCTTAATCTTAAATTTCACTTTTCAGGGTGAGAGGAAGCAAACATTTAAAGTGTTTAAGTTTTCAGTAGGAGTGACAGTGTGATGCTCTTTTAGGATATGATCTCATTAATGAAATATTTCTTATAGCTAAATTTAAACAGATATTAAAGATAATGCTAGTGTTGCTATAGCCCTACTGAGGATTCTCATGAGAACAAGACAGGTTTTACAGACAACTTCAAGATATTTTTAAATTTGTGAAGAAAGGATATATTATATATATTAATAATAAATAAAAATTATAGTACTGCATGACTTCAATGTCAAAATTGGTACTGACTTTTGGGCAGGAGTGATAGGTCCTTTTGGCATGGACAGTTGCAATTGGCAATGGTGAATATCTACAGGTAATTGCACTTAATGGTTTGAGATGATTACATGCTGGAAAACATTCAATCTAATGAGCTCTAACACTACAAACATGGGTTGTATAAGAATGTAATCAGTTATATATCAAACCAGTGCTTTAAAATTTTGAAAAGACTTACCTATCCTCAAGGATCTATACATAAAACCAATAAATTTGCCTATATGATATCTTTACCATTCAATAATTTAAATGACAATGCAAATTGTCATTGTGCATGTAATCTACCAAAAACATACAAATGGATATTTCTTTTCACTATTTGATTTAAAGTTCGTAATTATCCTCCTTAACATCACATAATATCTATTAAATGTGTCCATCAATAGTACTAGTTGCTACTCCAGCATCAAGCAAATGATTCACAGTCAGAATTGAGTCAGTTATCCAATGGTATGCCATTCAAATTTATTTCTATAATTGTATTCAATATTCTTGGGCTATGCAAATACAAACTAACTTTAATTTGATCATAACCTAAGCCCTAACTTTAGTGTGAAAACCAAATAGTCTCCCCCTTTCTTGAGGGGTGAGTATATAAACAGATTGCACCTACTTGTTTCCCAACAAGGACTTTTTTTGCACATTTGAGGTGAGTGTGAAAATTTCCAGTTTCCTGATTTGTGGTTTCATTTCCCATTATGTTTTAAGTCTTATGTTCACTAAAGGAGAGTAAAAATAGAAGAATGCATATAAATTCGTAAGAAAAAGGTAGAAATGTTAAAAATTTGTACTAGAAAATAATTATCCGCCTATTTTTGCAAGCATTAAATCTGTAATCTTTAGTCATTGTCCAGTAGTATGTACTCATTACATAAGGGTGATTTTTCAAGCCCTCTGGGCTGTGTTAGAAAACATTCAATCTAATGAGCTCTGATAGAAACACCAAATCATTTACAGTAGTTGAAATTGGATTTTACCATTGTCTTGCAGCTGAAGCTTAAGAAATGTTGCACCAAGGAACCTTTAACACCAAGTCTCTGAAAGATACAGAAATAGCCAAAACTTACATTGATTGGTTACTAGTCATGGGATAATCATAATTTGCTTACAGCTGAGGTTGAAGAGGAATGGGACCATTTCAAACAAGCTATTCTTGAAACCAACAGCACTCTAGATATAAAGAAGCAGATGAGAAGAGTCATTTCAGTTAAAAGGCAATGAAGCTTATTTCTAAAAAAAGGAATCTAGGACTGAATCAAAACCATACTACTCTTAACAGAAAGCATAGTAACAGCTAAGGGATCAGTTGGAAACTGATTGGAATCTTTGGTTTGATAATCTGGCTGACAATGCAGAGAAATCTAGGCAATGGGACAATAGAGAGTTATACCAGATAGAGGGGGGGGGGAGCCCTCCTACAAAATATTTATGACTGACTGGCATATGTGGCTTGGGTAATAAAAATGGTGGTAAGGTTATTTAAGGTTAAGGTTTTTTAATGGCAAATATTCTAAACATTTCCAAGATGTTATGAACAATGTAGTTAGTTCTACTCCCATTGTAATGAAGATGATGGATTACTAGCTTTAATCTTGTCCCTATACCACAGTCTGAAGTTGTGCTTTAATTATCACAAAACTAAAACTACACGAGTCACCAGTGGTAGATAAAATTATTATTGAAATGCTTAGAGCTGAGAATGTTTGTTGTCACATGGCTGACTGAAATGTTGAATATTTTTATGATAAGGTGTTCCTAAGGATTTTTCTAAAACAATTTTAGTTTGAGGTAGCAAAAAATAAAATCACTTATAATGGCAAAAACAAAAATGCATATTTCCATGAGGAGGCAAAATTCTTTTGGGGTGGCAAAAAAAAAAGTTATTTGGGAAGAAAAAAGTAAATTTACTTAAGGATGGCAAAAAGTTTGCTTGGGGTGGTAAAATCTTTTGGGCCGATGCTGCAAAAAAGGTTTAGGGATTGTCACAGGACAGATGCATTTGGAGAACTAAATTGCACAATCTATTTGGACCTCTGTAGCCCATGGCTACTTGAGGAGGAGAAGGAAGATTATTATTATCCCTACTTTCAAAAATGGGGATTGCAGTTCCTGTGATAATTATGAGGCCAGTAGTCCACTTTCGCCGTCCCGTGGCCGAGTGGTTAGCACACTTGGCTGCTGATCCAAGGGACCTGGGTTCAAGCCCCGGAGTTAAGGCATGGATGTTCGTTTTTTCTGCTGAGGTCCTGCCATCCTCACAGACCTTCTACTCTGGCATATAAACTGACAGGCTCCTGTCAGACCTCTGTGGCAAGCAGATGCTTGAGGAGGTATTTATTTATTTTATTTTTTTTATTTAGTCCACTTTCCACTCCAGTTGCCTTTTTTTGCCTCATAAAATTAAGCATTTAATGAACAAATTAAGTAAAATTAATTAAAATTCAAGATGAAGTGTGGATTCACAAGTACTAGGGCTGAATAGATAAAATGTTTTCACTTGTCAGTTTCTGGAGAAACATTCTTGAGTTTTGAAAGCATGTAGTTAGTCTTTGTAGATTTGAAAAAGCTTTTGACTGTCATAATTTGTGACTGACCATGAGATCATATGGAATATCTGACGTTACTTAACATAATGAAGCCACTTTATAATAATGCTGATTTGTGCTAGAACTGGAGTTCAACAATGCTATATTTTGCCTTGTTTTCTCTTCAGTTTGGATTTCTATTACGTTATGAAAAATTTTTTCCAAGGGTGAGATCAGGGGCCTGGATGGTTTAATGATTTGAAAATATAAAATATCGTATTTAGATTTTGCTGACAATTTGCCTTTTTTTTTTTTGTTTGGAAGGGTATAGTTGAGACAGAAAATTACATTCAGAGCCACAAAAAAAAATGGTAAAGTTGTTTGAGGTTGCAAAAAATAAAATCAGTTGTAATGGCAAAAAAAAAAAATGCACGTTCCCATGAGGAGACAAAATTCTTTGGGGGCAACAAAAATAAAGTTACTTGGAGAGGTAAAAGGTAAGTTTGTTTGGGATGGCAAAATGCCTCCTGCCAATGCTGCAAAAAGGATTGGGATTTTCTCCAAAATTGAAGAAAATTAAAGACAGGTTCAGTGCAGGAACTTTTATAGAAACTAATAGCTGGGAAACAAATGACACAGAGTCTTGGTTCTTAATGCAAGCCAAAGGTCACCGAGTGCTATTCGGGTAATCTGAGGCTTAATTCAAAAGATATAAACAGAAAAAGTGTGAGCTAAATGGATGAATTGCAGAAAAATCATTCCATGTTTTGCACAAATAAAAATATCCCCTAAAGCAGCTTCTTGCCTCAGAGGTCTGACAGGAGCCTGTCAGTTTATACACCATAGTAGAAGGTCTTTGAGGATGGACCTCAGCAGAAAGGCAACATCCATGCCTTACCCAGGTCCTTTTGAGCGGTACCTTAGCAGGTCAGCCATTTTGGAAATTAAATTCATGTTAGTAATCTTTTTTTTGACATGCCAAAATAAGAAATTAAAATTTTAGTAGGAATATGCCACTATATTAATCAGAAGTGCTGTTCAACAGAGCTCCTTATGAAAATTTCTTCCATCCTAAGAGCAGAAGCTGGGCACAATTGCTAACCAAGATATGATATTTATATGTTCTCTTAAACAATAATAATTGCATGATTTGTTTTCAATTCACATTGTGCCCCATTGTCAGCTGTTGAATCATATGTAGCAGAAATTGTATTTTTTATGCAGGTCATGATATATTTCTTGTTTCAGAAATTATTGGTATAGATTGCTGAGCCCTATTTGTAAATTAAATTTGTTGAGATTTGTTTTTTTATATTTTCTCACCTGCTAAAGTATGGTAATTATAGTTATGAAGATGAAGAAAGGTGAGAAAAAAGATCATTCATTGGTAAATATTTACATGTATGAAATGTCTATGTTTGTGAATATTATCTGAGAATTAATTTTTTTATTGTGTGTATTTTTTTTTAGTATTTTTTAGTATCCCATGCATATATACAGGAAAAATTGAACATTAAACATTAAGATTAACATTGCACCTTTTTATATATGCAAATATTTACAATTTTTCATTATAAAATAAAATATGCTACAAACTGAATTAGCATATATGAAGATGAAATTTGACCAGGAGAATTATACATGTTCTTTGTGAAGTTCTGTTGAAAATCATAGACATGATATTTATTGGTATGAGTGTTTATTTCTCTTTCAATTTACTCCTTTATTATTTTATTCTATTATACTTTTTAATTTCTTTACTCATTTTAACATGTCCATTTTTATTCCTTTTATTTAGCCTGAACTCTGAGCTCTTTTGAGTAGCCTTAATTATATATTTATTCGCTATGTTTTGAGCTAAAGGAAGTGACCTTGAGTGTTCATTCTAATGGTAAGTGCTTCTTTGGATTGAAGATTTTCAACAGAACAGATATCATTGCAATGTTGGAGAGAATATTATGACAAAATAATCCTAAGATTGTCCCACCATTGCAACTTCATCTATTAAGAAGAAATTTTTAAGACAAAGAAACCTTTTTTGTAGATTGTGTTGATGCTGATGGTAATGAAGGATCATTACCATCAGCATCAACATTCAAGTAATTAATTTCCTTTTTCTCAAACATTTGTATTAATGAAAGAAAATAGTTGGACATATCATTTGGCTCATATGTAATATTCCATTACTTTTTTGAATATAGAAATCTGAATTTTTTTTTTATGCATAATACTCTTGACAGATGATGAAAGTATTTACTACTTTAATTTTAGTGCAAAGAAAGGAACATTCCATATGATGAAAAGTTGAATTTTTGGGATCTCAGATATTACACCACTATGGTAGAAGAATTGAAATATGCTGTTGACCAAAGCAAGTTACGAGAATATTTCCCTTTACACATTGTAACCAAAGGACTTTTGGAAATCTACCAGGTTAGGAATTTGGAATATTGCATATTAATATAATTATATATTTAAATTCTGTGTATGCCATTTAAAAGGTTGCAAATAAAATTTGCATTTTGTTTTTAGCTACAAACAATTCAACAATACAAGTTCACTGTGTACACAGTAATTATTTTGCTAGCTAATTTAAACACTTTAATGGTTACCCATAAATGTTTACCCATGTAAAAACCCATGTTTAATACATTTGAAATTTTGGAAAAAAATTCCAAATGTATCAAATTGTTTGATTCCCAGAAATCCAAAGTAGAATACAGCAGCAATGTAGGAGAAAATCAATTTTTTACAAGATTTTGGGGTGCAAGTTGGTATTGCAAGATTTTGGGTTGTTTTAACCTCTGAGTGGCACTTTTTTGCACACAATGGGCTAAATGGCCAGGTCACAAGGATCCCGAAGGCTCAGAGAAGGTTGGGGGAAGGGACCCATAAGAACAGTTTTTGAGAGACAGATGGTAGCCTCCTGTCAAGGCCACCCAGCGTGTTCTTTAATGTGCACAGGGTATGGCTCTCCCACACACGGGGCCACGGTTTAATGTCCCATCCGACAGATGGCGGCTTTTCCAAGCCCATTGGTGTCCCCTACTGACCATGGGTAGGGTGGGGAGTTTTGCGGAAATAAATCTCAATGCTGACCCATCTGGTCCTCTAACCTGGGAACTGCAGATTATGAGCCTGGCATGCTACCAACTGAGCCACCCCCATCCCAGAATTGTAAGAAATTTCATTTTTAATATAATTTAGCAAGCTCATCCATATTTATGTAAAAGAAAATATTTGCACAAATCTTTTTATAAATTTATAATATTTCATATTTTCTTTGAATAGCAAGAAAAACTAATTACATTTTAAGCAATGTATTTTCAGTATTTATTTATTGATTCTAATTTCTCTACTCCTTATGTACAAAGCAACTTTTTAAGTCTGCTAAATAAAATTCACGTGTTTTTATTTTATACCAGAAAATTATCTTATGTATAATGTACACAGAGATGTAAAAGTTAAGGAATTAATTATTTTACAGTATTTTTAAAATTAAAATCTAAAATTTGGGCTTTATAAGTAAATGAAATTTCTGATAATGAACACATTCATAATCCTCAATCAGTCATGGATCATGGAGGTGCAACCAGACTGTGCAATTTAGTTCCTCAATTACTGCTGTTGCATTTAGCTACTTCAAGCCAATTCTAAAAAGATCTTATTTGATATTTTCCACTTCTCACCTTCTAGGTGTCCCTCTTTTTTAGAGACACTTCATAACTCTGTTAATTTGCAGTTCTGCATTTCAGGCAACATGGCCAAACCTTGCAGTCTCTTCCTATGCTGCTTCTCAATGATAATTCCTTCATCTAACCTCATCATTATTTACTTAGTCAAACCACCTAATGCCCAAGGTACTGTATAAGTATCTAGAATCAAAGGTACAAGGGATTCAAGTTTCACTACTATAGCAAACTGTAGAAAGGTGTAAACTATTATATATCCTAACTTTAGTCTGCAGATGTTTATGCCTATTATTTCACAATCTCCACAGATTCTTGGCTGTTAAAGTGTCAAATTTCTCACAATGCATGAAATTGTGGCAGAGATAATTTCTTACTTTTTTTTAGCCAAAAAATAACTTTATCCTACAGTAACTGATATATATATATATAGGTCATGTTTCATACCAAATGAAAGAGCATTTCATTCTTAATAAAAAAATCTTAATAATAAAAATTAAAATGTAAATTTAATTAAAAATTAAAATGTTGCTTAAGTTTTAAAAACTATAAATCCTCTATGGACACATAAGATGTAAGGTCCCAGCAGCAATGCATGTTATCCTTTTATTTTATGGAACATTACCAATATCTATTGCACAACTCTTGAAATATTAAACTTGCTCTCCATCTGTTAAACTTGCTCATGAGCAGAGCTTTTTTTTTAATGAGCAGCATCCACCTGACCAGTTTTTGCCACTTTAGTTTTCTCTATTTATCTAAATCCTTTCCATAAGCTCCTTCTCAGTGTTGACACTGGCTTGAACAATTGGAGCTGTGTCATTTACAAAAAGGATCTGAAACTATTTACAGAGTGAATCATAATGAATTTTTAGAAACCTGAAGAAAAAACTCAAATTAGTCCTCAAACATCAGGAAAAATGGATCACTATAAAATATAATATAGAAATAAACATATTCTTTGTAGTCTTGTCAGAATTACTACCAGTGGCAGCATAGGCTTCCACTTCTTTCATTATGGATCTCTAACCATTGAGATATAAGATTAGGTACAAAGACAATAACGTCCTTTGTTTTGTGAGTGCTGTTATTTCTGATTTCATCTTACAGAATAATAATTGATGACATAGCCTCAATCTCTAGTAACATTTGCAATGTAAAACTTTTAAGGGTCATCACACATTTGTGTGTGTGTGTGTGTGTGTGCATTCCTTAACCTTTGCATATATGCATAATGATAGTGGTCTATTTTCATATTTTACTGGAACAGCTTTAAACCTCTCTGAAGCTATTAAAAATTATATATTTTTCTTAAAATTTATAATAGGAATTACTAGGACTCAGATTCACAGAAATAGAAAATCCCAAAGTATGGCACCCAGATGTTCAAATGGTAAGAATTTTATAGATTTCTTTGTATAAGGCAAACCAATTGCTAAATGCAGTATGATTTAGAAACTAAATGTTCTGGCAGGAAAAACAGTTCAATGTTAACTTCCATTATAATTGAGTTATATTTTAAGATTTTTATTAATTGGACTCATTGATTTTGAAGGTACAATAAGTGGATATCAAGTATTGTATACTTATAAAGTATAAAACAGTTAGAAGTAATCTGTTATTATAATTAGTCTTGTAGAATTATTTATTACTCTTGATAGACTGCTGCACTTAGAGTTTTAGTAGAGTTGCAGCCTACAATAAATATGCCTTTGGTTTTAAACATCATGAAGTCCTTATTCTGAAGACATCATTATTAATCAAGAGTTGTTTTTCTTGAGAAATCCTTCAAGAATTTGTCAAGAAATATACAATTTCGAAAATCTTCATTTCTCAAGAAATTTGCTAGTAATTTATATTTATAATAAAAAAAATTTCAAAATACACCAACGTGATTGCTTTGAGCAGCAGAAAGGCTAAAACTAACATTAATTATTAACTACAAAGCTCATTTTGCTTAACAGAAGAAATTCGATATCCTTATTTGAAGAAATTAAGATTTATTTTGGTTGTAACAATTTATACATCCTACATAGAATCCTGAAGTTTTACTTCAGGATCGAATTTACTGTAAGATCAAATTTACCAGTTGCATCCCACTAATATTAACATCTTAGGCAAATTGTCATTCCTGAGCTTTAGCACTCACCAGTACTACAAACTGGTCCATTCCTGCACAAAGGGGTGTTGTTAATGCAAAGCCAACTCAGTGTATATATGAACTATGTACAAAATAATGTGCCAGTCTTTTAAATGCTATTCAATCATTGTGGATTAAACTTATTTTCAGATTAAAACAGTGAGCTAGATTTATTAGGTTTTTGCTTTATTTTTTACTATATTCCCATTTTTATATTAATATTTATGCTTTATAAATAAATATCTCATTTTGAAGTTAAATAACTTGTTCGTAATTTTAACACATCAAAGATAACAGCTTGAATGCCAAAGTTTTGGTGTTATATTGTGAATAGGTGTCATTGTGTGACCAATGCTTATCCTTAGATATGTAAACAAAGGTGAGATTTTATTGTTTTTTAATATAATTTATGTTTAAGTTTATATATGTTTGTAAATGTGTATTGCAAATTTTAAGTAATTTTTTTCCATAATTCTGAAATAAAAGCATTCCATTGATGTTTCTATGTTGTTTTTTCTGTTGAGGGGCTTTCCTCACAGATCTTCTCTATGGTATATTATACTGACAGGCTCATGTGAAACCTCTGTGGCGACAGCTGCCCGAGAGGTAATTTTGTTTATAGCAGTAGTGCTAGTTTAATCTAGCAGTAATTTCGATGGTAAGTTTAATGCCTAAATTAACTTTATATGCTGTAGAATATTTAAATTTTTTCATTCTTTAGCCATTTTAGATAAATAATTTGTAAAAAAAATCTTATTTTGAAAGCAAAATAAGTTTCCTCTATCAGTAATCTGTTAGGCCTACTTTAGCACTTGTCAAATGAAGCATAATTATGCCACACAAAATGTGCATATTTTTTTAAAAATCTAAATAAATGAAAATTTAGGTAATAGAAATAGTGTGATATATTTATATTGGAAAAATTAAATTAGAAAAACTGTAATTTAAGAAAATATTAGCAAAGTTAAAATGAAACAATGCAGTAAAATTTTGCCTTAGAAAATTTGAGAACTTGCATTTTATTGATCACAATTAAATGCTCTTTTGGTATATAATACGATATCTTTCTGTTAATTACTCTGAGATAAAGCTTTTTTTCTTCTTGTTACAGACACTTCATAATCAACTTGGCCTCAAAACAGTTCAGTTTTAAAAACTAGGGGTTAAGAAAAAATATTAAAAAGAATATTAAAAATGCTTAAAAAAAGTGCTTTAAATTATTTGCTTTTCACTCTTTTAGGAATTTTAATGTTCTTCTGGGTAGTTTTATCTTTTTCAAGCACATCATATACTCATTTGACATTGGAACATTATCTGTGAGGATACATGCTACCTAAGAGCCACATGAAATTGCTGAAATAAGCTTCCTGATTAGCTAAATGGATCAACATTTTATAGATAATTAACAATAATTTAATTGTAAAAATTGGATATTAATCTTTTCAGTAATAGTGCAATTTCTGTGTTAAATATAACTTGTATACCAAACTATTAATCTTTTTGTGAAGTTGTTAAAAATATTTTAAATGAGCATTTCATTATTGCATAGTATTATTGATAAGCTACATTATAATCACCTATTCCCCCCTTAAAATCCTTTCAGTTACATTGGCAGTTACAATTATGTTCTGAAAAGCTGTTAATTGTGTGACTAATAGCCTTGTGGAACATAATTTTTAATATATAATAGAAGGGACTATTATATAATAATGTGATAGGTGTCAGGGCTACAGTTGTTTTATTAGTGATTCCATTTATATGTGTGTAATGTTTAGCCTATGTAAAAAATATTACTGAAATTGTTTTAGAGGTGATTGGTGTGAAAATAAAGAATGGCAATTTTTACAGTTCAGTGTGAAAGATGGAAGTGATGGCCATCTACTTGGGTATTTCTTTTTGGACTTGTTTCCTAGAGAAGGAAAGTATGGTCATGCAGCTGTATTTGAGTTGCAGGTAAGTTGTATATTTATCACCACTTTGTATGTTAAGTCCTAATTATTTTTTAGGGTTCTTTAATTAATATCCAAATTTTTTTTAAATATATGCTCAGTTTATTTCAATAGCTATGGTTGAAAATCAAATAGCATTTCTCACCACTTATTCAGACAAATAAATGTGAGTACAAGAATTTTTTTGCATGTTAACTATATTTGAAGCAAACTATGAAATTAATAAATGCTGTTTTAAAAGCTGACTTTTATAAAAGATTTTATGAAATACAATAAACTGTATCATGCTACAATGGTGCTCAAAATTTAAGTTTAATGGACAAAAGTGTGCATAATTTAAATGGTTTTCAGAAAATATAATCTTATGGAAAGTGACAATTGATAGCAAGTAGGATAATGATGAAATGGCATATCATGTGCAAGTATTATATTGAGAGTGCTGGAATTTGGTGACAGGAGATATTAATGACATTCAGGATCAACCCTAACAGCTATAAAATAATGTAATGTATTCTCATATTATTCCCAAAGTCGTTGATGAGATTTTGAGGCAATAAAGTCCACTCCTCTGCAAGAGCAGATTTGAATTTCTTGTCGGCAAAGCCTCAGGATATCTCACTGAGTTTGACATTCTTTACAACTCCTTTTGAAGAGCTCTTGCTTCTACAGGCATAATCAAATTCTACAATGGAGGAAGTCTTCCAATGTAGATGGCTTCAGCCTTTAGTGGTGGAGGAGCAGGTCTTTGCCCCATGCCTGCAATTAGGGGGCTGTTTGATATTGTCGGCATTCCCTCTCTCAATAATCATAGTTTCTTTAAACATCCCACTAACCATTTTCTCTCCATAGTTAGTTGGAATGTGAGGACTCTGTGCAGAGCTTATTCTCTTCATGTCCTCACACAAGAATTCCACCATTATAATTTAGATATTCTCGGCCTACAAGAGACCAGATGGACAGATAAAGGTCAGATTCTTAAAAATAATCTTAAATTTCTCTTTTCAGGGAAGGAAGATAATAAATCTTACCAAGGCATAGGTATGCTTCTAAGCAGACATGCCAGTGATGCTCCTCTAGAATATGAGTGCATTAATGAAAAGTTTCTTACAGCAAAATTTCAGACAAGCATTAAAGACTTGAATGTTATCTGCTGTTATGCCCCCACTGAGGATGCCGATGAGCATGAGAAGGTATGTTTTACGGACAACTTCGGGATATTTTGAATTCTTTTATAGGTGACTTTAATGCTAGTTGGTACTGGCTCTGACCTTTGGGGAAGGTGTAGGTCCCTTTGGTATTGGTAGCTGCAATGGGCAATGTCTCCTACATTTAAGTAAACTAAATGGTTTGAAAATAACACTTAATACAAACATCACAACATACCTAAGGACACATAGGTTTCACCAGATGAGTTGCATAAGAATATGATTGATTATATATTGATTAACAGCAAATGGGCTAGTTCTGTTAGGAATACCAGGTCATATAGGGGAGCTGAAATTGAATCTGACCATTACCTTATTAAAAGTGTCTTGCAACATAAACTTAAAAAGTGTTGTGCTAGGGTTAAAAGATTTACCTTTAATACTGAAGCTCTGAAAGACCCAGTTATACCTGAAGCTTACTATTATAGGTTACTTAGTCATTATGATAGTTATGGTTTGCTTACCACTGAAGTTAAGGAAGAATGGGACCATTTTAAACAAGGTTTTTTTTAGAAAAAAAGGGCAGAGGAGGCAGAATTATTTAAGTGATAAGGCACTTGAGCTTATTTCAGAAAGAAAGAACTGCAGGAATGTCCTTAATCAATACCCTACTAGTCCTAATAGAAAGCATTACAGAGAGCTTAATAAACATGTAAAGGATCAGTTAGCTACTGATAAGAATCTTTGGCTTGATGGTTTGGCAGAAAAACTGAGGGAGCAGTTAGACAGCACAAGAGCAGAGAGCTGTAGCAGATGGTTAATGTTTTGTGTGGTAGAAAACGGACAGGCATACAGGGATTGGAAGGATGAACAAGGTAAGGTTATAGAAGGTGAGGATTCTGTCATGGCTGGTGGGCTGAGCATTTCAGTGATGTTCTAAACAATGTGGTTAGTTCTACTTCCATTGTAATGATGTAGATGCATTAGTGGCTCTAATGTTGACCCTATATTACTGTTTGAAGTTATTTTAGCCAGTTTTAAACTTAACTACATAAATCCTCAGGGGTAGATGAAATTACTACAGAAATGCTTAGAGCTGGGAATGTTTCGGTTACCACTTGGATGACTGAAATTTTGAATATCTTTTATGATAAAGGCATGGTTCTTAAGGATTTTACCAGAGCTATTTTTATCCCTATTTTTAAAAAAGGTGATCGCAGTTCTTGTGATAACTATAGTGGTATCAGCCTACTCAAGTTCTTTCCATGATTGTTCTTAATAGAATTAAGAATCTGGTTGACAATCAATTGCGTGATGAGCAATGTGGATTCAGAAGTGGTAGGGGATGTGTAGATCAGATATTTTCACTCAGGCAGATTCTTGAGAAATGTTTAGTTTCAGAAACCTTAAGTATACAATCAAAAAGATCTTCTTGCTCAAAAATTAATTTAAAATAATTTAAAATTCTCTGTCATTGAGCAGTAAAATTTTAGAGTTTATCCTTCAAACTATTTGCATGTTGAAAGTTCTTAGGAGAAAACTCTCAGAAACTTTTCGGAGCAAAGGCAGTGCTCCGTCTTCAGTGAAGTGATGCTATGTACTGATGTTAGGTCTGTTTAGACAAAGAGCTTCTTTCCACATGTCGTGAAGGATGATTCCAGTGTCTCGGTTGCAGGTGGTGTGATAGTGATGGCTGTCATTAGTCATTCCAATGTCTCGGTTGCCATCACGACATGTGGAAAGAAGCTCTTTGTCTAAACAGACCTAACGTCAGTACCTAGCATCACTTCACTGAAGACGGAGCGCTGTCTTTGCTTCGAAAAGCTTCTGAGAGTTTTCTCCTAAGAACTTTCAACATGCAAATAGTTTGAAGGATAAACTCTAAAATTTTATTGCTCAATGACAGAGAATTTTAAATTATTTTAAATTCAGAAACCTTTGGTTGCTAGCTTTGTTGATTTCAAAAAGGCTTTTGACTCTGTTGATCATCATAATTTGTGGTTGATTGTGAGATCGTGTGATATACCAGACAAGTTAGTTAACATAATGAAAGTTCTCTATAATAACACTGAGTCATGTGTGAGAGTAAGGCTTGTAGCAGTTGGTTTAGCATTACTTCTGGTGTTCGACAAGGGTGCATTTTGTCTCCTTTTCTCTTTAATTTGATTATTGATTATGTTATGCCAAATTCACTTCTAGGGAAAGATTTTGGGCTGGAGATACTAAAATTTCTGGTTAAGATTATGCTGATGATTTAGCCCTTTTGGCAAATGATGTTGATGAGATGAACTCTTTCATTCGAGCTGTTGATGAGACTGGCAGTAGAGTAGGTTTGGTTATAAACAGAGAGAAAACTAAAGTGATGAAAATTAGTCAGGCAGGTTGTGATTCAGTCAATCTGAATGGTTGCAGTCTTGAGCAGGTGTCACAGTTTAATTATCTTGAGAGCTATGTAACAGATACTGGTGATGTGTGGCATGAGATTAACAGGTAAATATGAATTGCCTATGGGACTTTTTGGAATCTATGGAGAGTATGTAGAAATAGGTGTATACACCTAAAGACTAAAATTAGAATGTATAATATTTTGGTTCTCTCTAGGGTTAGTTATGGTAGTAAAACTTGGATGCTTTGTAAACAAGATAACAGGAAACTAGATGCTTACTCAGTATCTTGGGCATTGTGGTTCAACTTTGTAAGTAATGATTAGGTTAGGCAAAGGAGTTAGCAACTTCCTTTAAGCAGCATATTGTGCATAGAGAGACTCCATTGGTTTGGCCATGTTGCCCATATGGATAATTATAGATTAGTGTAAATAGGGTTATGAACAATGTGCCTAAAGGCCTCAGAAAGACTGACAATGTCAAGCAAGACCTTGGTAGAATTGGTGTGCAGTGGCCAGATGCAGCAGATATAGCTCAGGACAGATATGCTTGGAGAACTAAATTGCACTGTCTGGTTGGACCTAAATAGCCCATGGCTGCTTGAGGATGATAATGATGATGAACATCAGTTCCTCACATTAAGGGGTAAAGTGTTGAGCCATAAGGGCTGATCTTAACCCTGGAATGTCGTACACTCTGATCCCTGTCAGTCAGGAGGGTGTTTGGCGTATTTTCAGGGAAATTGCCAAGCACATAAGCCCTACGGGGTTGAACATTATCAAACTTAAAGATGAAATCAGGGTCGAAATTACCCATGAGAAGCCTCATCTAGGGCACAAGAATCTTGTTTCTGAATTGAAAGCAGTCAGAGTGCTTTTCTGAAAGATGTGATACTCTGTGTAGCTTTGGCATCACAATGCCAGCCATGATCATCATACCACCACCACCACCAAAATGATAGCTTTTTCTGATGTTACAGCAGTTGTGGAAGTTCCTTGTTCTCTGCAAATGAAACACATGGTGAGAATAGGTGTTCATGCTGACTTTGAATTCATATGTGAAGGTCACATTTGCTCAGTGGCTTGGGATACAGAGGTGATTTCTGTTGGAGGGAGTAAGGTGAAACCATTGTTCTTTCTACACATATACTTCATTCATGAAGCTTCCTGTCATGATATCTTGAAACTGTTGTCCCTGTAGCCACTGATAGATCATGAGATCATTGCCTATCTGCAATTTCTCTGTCATTTTGTTGTTAAAGACAAATAGTGGCCATCGTAGTCAGTTGTGGTCCTAGAATGGCCTTGTCCTGTTCTAGGACTAACCTCTACTGTTCTTTTGTCACCAAAATTTTGAGAAGACATTTGTAATACATTTAATGTATTACAAAACTTGTTACACTCAATACAGTGGGTTGAGATTAACTCACTTCCATTTAACACATTGCTCTCTATACTCTCATCCATATGTTGTCTTTGTGACATGGTAAGATCAAATGGCCACCCAATTTAATACCAGACTGGCAGGAACAGAAATAAATTGTGACTGAAGCCATACTTTTATAGCAATCCTAATTTGTATACTTGTAGTCATAGTTAAATGTGCCCACATCTTTTTTTCCCAATTTGCATGCATTCCAGATTTAATGTCATTCTCTTATATACTTTTTTGAGATACATTATCCTTTAATTTTGAGCAGCATATATTTCAAATTTTCAATTTGAGCAGCATATTTCAAAAAATATTTACATTTGATTTTGTATTTTAATGTTTAAAATTTATTTTTGTAGCCAGGATGTTTGTTGCAAGATGGAAGTAGACAAGTGTCTGTCTGTGCTATGGTAGCTAATTTCACAAAACCTACTTCTGAAAAGCCATCTCTCTTAGATCACAATGAGGTAAATTAAATTTATAATATATATATATGATAAAATGCATATTTTAATACCTCTACATAAAATAAAAAGTAATGTGGACAATATATATTAAAAAGGCCATTGGTGGGAAAGTTTCATGTACTGAGTCACATGAATAAAAATTCCATGCTGGCAACCAGGAAATTACTCTAGTTAACCATTTCCACTGCAGATGTCTCCAAAAAATCCAAATGCCTAGTTTCTAGGATTTGCAGAATTATTTTATACAAATTGGCTTACTGCAATAAGCCATTCTTTTTACGAAATTAAATTTATACATCCCTAATACATTAAAAAAGGTATTGGGATTCTATTAAAAACTCAATTGCAATATGAAATCATTCTGCTTTCCATCATTATCGTGCAAATATTAGTCCTTAGCCTTTTTTTTTTTGCATTATGGCCCTGTTGCCCATGCACCATAAAACCCCAACCAACCAACCAACCACAACCACCTATCTTTTTTTTTTAATTTGATGTCACATGACTTCAAGACAAGATACTGGGAAAAAGTATAATTAAAATCACTCCCCGTTTTTCCCCCTACTTATTTTTCATTCGGACATAATAGATCAAAGGAACCCTTGGAGTTACTCCTACTTTTACAGGCTATCTCATACAAGGACATGCCCTACTAAGACCATAGTCACTGCTGACCACTACCTAAGTTACAGCTAACACAACACACAAAATATACCTTACTGAAACAGTCACCAGCTCTCTAACCACTATGCCAGTTGTGGCAAAGTTTATCACAGCAACTGGTATCAAACATCAATAACTCTTAGAACGTGCTTTTTTACAAAATGTAAACAACAGTGTTAGAATCTATCTACATAAAAAAAAATAGAATCATGAGATGACCAATTACTGTAAAAATTTATACATATCTTTCAAAAAATAGTCTGCATGAACAATTAATGCAAGAAAACAGATCATAGGGGAATAAAACACATTCTTTTTACCATAGGTAGTAGTAAAGACTTAAAAATTGCTTTTTAAGACTTGCTGCATTGTAAATAATATTGGTGACTTACAATGTTTCAAATGACTATCAATGAAAGGAACTGCAATAACATTGATTTCCTAATAGGTACTTCATAGTAACAAATTGTTCATAGTACAACTGATGAGTAAGACTGGCTTAGTATAGTAATCAGAATAAAATTGTGTGCAGAATGTGTCACATGTAAAGTGTTTATTTCAAGCATGGTATTCAAACTTTTTGGTGTGCACTTTTGCCAAGTGTTGGGATATTTTGTGTATCTCTTACCATTTTTTGTGCACTCTGATATGAAAAATAGCCAGATAATTTGGAAAAATTAGTAACTTAAATTTATATTTTTATTAGGTAACAATTATTTAAAATCTCTGAAATTGTAAATTCAGGGTATACAATTCATTGAGTATGTACATAAAGAAGCGAATTGGAAAACCCAATTATAAGTTGTTTTCTTAAGTGAAGTTAGTATTCAACAGCAGGTTTCAAATAAAAAAGTACATTTGTTGTGTATGTTTTTTTTTTTTTCATTACCTGTAAAGGTCATCATCATCATCCTCAAGCAGCCATGGGCTACGGAGGTCCAACCAGACCGTGCAGTTTATGAAAACTAAAAAAAAATTCATTTAGAAATTTTACGTAAATGGATCTACAAAGAAATTTTTCATTACCCAAATTTCAGTGGCAGTGGCTTAGTTCTGTTACACCTTCCGAAATGAATAATTGACACTTGAACCACATATTTTCTGAACATGAAATCTAGTGATGCCATGTCGAACATGCAAGATGAAATATTTGAATGTAGAATGCAAGATTTTTTCTGATCTAAGCTGTGCTTAAAATACCGAAGATATCTGTTCAAACTAATGTTATAATATCAATCACAGATAACAATGATCAGCAATTTTTTACAAACCCAATCGATGTAAGTAGTATTGAGAGATGTATATACAAAGCAGATAGATAACTGAATTCTCTTAAAAAGTGATGTTTGTTTTCCCTTTTATTTATTAAAACTGAAATAGACACTTTGGTTATAGAATATTGCAATATGTAACTTGACTCCACTGAAATACTGTAAGCAAAATTGTTGCCAAGGCATGAATCTGTTTTGGGGATGAATCTTTGATTTTTCAAGAGCATGCCTTGTTACTATGTGAAAGTTGTTCAAAAAATGGTTAGAGATAGCACTATTAAAAGATGGAATGGTCTAGAAAGTCTCTGGATCTTAATCCTATCAAAAATTTTATAATAAAAAATTAATTATAAAATTTCCTAGAAGAAGCCTTTAAATAAGCTTGAATACTAATTCAAGTGGCTTTGCTATTTTCTTTTAAACATATTGTTACAGAAGAACCGCTTCTTAAATTAGTGCATTCAATGGCAAAAGGAATTTAAAGCAAAGGACTGACTAATAAAATATTGATTTTAAAATGTTTAATGTGCTCAATAATTTGTAACAACTGCTGTAAAATGATTAAAATAAGGATAGAAATTAAATATTTCATAAAATGTAAGAGCCTGTTAATTGATA
Organism: Ryuthela nishihirai; assembly: GCA_038380435.1. Lineage (NCBI taxonomy): Eukaryota > Metazoa > Arthropoda > Arachnida > Araneae > Heptathelidae > Ryuthela > Ryuthela nishihirai. The sequence continues at coordinate 60,958,634 of JAWZYU010000019.1, read as the reverse complement.
TGTCATGAAAAAAAAAATATCCCCTCAAGCAGCAGCTGCTTGCCACAGAGGTCTGACAGAAGCCTACCAGTTTAATATGCTATAGAGATCTGTGAGGAAGGCAAGACCTCACCAGAAAGACAACACAAACATCGATGCCTTTCCTGAGTCTCGAATCCAGTTCCCTTTGATCAATATCCAAGTGCACTAACCATTAGCCACAGGATGACTCAATATGTCATAGGGAAAAAATAAATATCCCCTCAATAATCTACTTGTCACACCACTTACAATTTATACTTTATTGCATTTGTATTCTGGTAATTATATCTTGAAATACATTTTAGATTTCAAAATTATTTTTAAGTTTTTATTATCAGCATAAAAGATAAAAGCTATACATATTTAATAATTCCTTAACTGGAGATCAACATGGCAAGAGAAACATGCAAAAATACTGGTATGTTCAGAACTTTTTGCCACTATTGTAATTCTCTAACTTTGCAACTACTTTTATTGTAGGCATTTCCCTCTATGTTAACAATTTTATTTATTTTTTTTCTTTCTGTATCAGAGTCCGAACGACAACTGCAGATAGCCCTGAACAATCTGCCTTTTTGTGCAACAACAAATATGTTTTGGTGTGTCCCCCCACTAAAAATAGTTTGAATGGACTTTTGTCACAAGCAGAATCTTCATCTATACTCTGAGCTGCAGATCAGGGATTCCATCATTCCTGTTGTGGCAGAGATCAAGTTTCTATGTCATCTTCAGCTAAAACTTAATCTTTTTACTTCACATTCATCATCTTAGGTCCAAATGCATCATAGCATTGATCATCATTAATGATTACAGTGCCAGGTATGAAAAACTGGATTATACCAGATGGCCAGGCATTTTTTCAACTGTGCTCAGTGAAATAAAAGAGTGAAGTTGACAGTTTTTTGCCCAATAACCAAATCAACAGAACTAGGTCATGTTATATACTAAAAGAAAGAGTAACCCTTCCAGGTCCCCATTGATTATACACACAATAAATAAAATAAATACCTCCTCAAGCAGCTGCTTGCCACAGAGGTCTGACAGGAGCCTGTCAATTATTATGCCATAGTAGAAGGTCTGTGAGGATGGCAGGATCTCAGCAGAAAACAACACGAACATCCATGTCTTATCCAGGACTTGAACCCAAGTCCCTTAGATCAGTAGGAGAATCTAAAATGAAAGGTCCAAGATTTCTATGTCCATTTTTAGTACAATAAACTTTCATTTCTAAAAGTAGAAATTGCCATTTGAAAAATTTCTTATATATATAAATACCCTTCAAATACCTACTTGTCACAGAGATCTGACAAGAGACTGTCAGTTTATATGCCAAAGTAGGTCTGTGAGGATGGTGGGATCTCAGCAGTAAAACAACAAACATCCATGCCTTCAGTTTAATTAGCACGATTATGCTGCAATTAATTGCTATTGAGCAGCTATATTCTCTACAGTTTATATATACATTGTGCTTAGGCATGGATGTTCGTGTTGTTTTCTGCTGAGGTCCTGCCATCCTCTCAGATCTTCTACTGTGGCATATAAACTGACAGGCTCCTGTCAGACCTCTGTGGCAAGCAGCTGCTTGAGGGGGTATTTATTTATTTATTTTTTTTTAGGCAATGGTAGAAAACTTATGAGTGTAAGTAAAAAACTCAATCTCTTAAACCTTAGAAGTTGTAGCATGTTAAGTAAATGAAGATAATTTATTTTATCAGTGGTGTTAGTTACCACTTGTACTTTCTTAACTTATACTAACAATAAATGTAAGTATTACTACGTAGTTGATATTACATTATCTTTTGCCCCTTCGGCATTTACTTTTAACTTGTATGTGAGCTTAAAATATACCCAAGTCCTCTGAAGTTCAAGACTTCCAAAGTGATAGATGATACTGTTTAGAAAGGTAGATCACAGGTAATGGATATGGTGTCCATTATTTGCACAACATGGAGTCACAGACGACAGATGTCTATTTGCCGCTGATGGCACTTGAATGATTACATGAAGCTGCCACTGCCATCAGCAGCAAATAGACATCTGTCATCTGTGACTCCATGTTGCACAAATAATAATGGGCACCATATCCATTGCCTGTGATCTACACTTCCAAACAGTATCATCTATCACTTGGAAGTCTTGAACTTCATAGTGATAAAATCAATAGCAATTAAATTGTACTCAGAGCATCATAATTGTGTTAATTAAACTGATTTGAATTATTGCTGTGTTGAAAACTTTATTGAATAATTCATTCCTTACCCAGGTCTTGAACCTAGTCCCTTTAATCAGTAGCCAACTACTTCGATATCTTATAAAAAAATATGTAATTCAACCTTGAAAAATAATATTTTATTTTTTCATTTAATGCATATATTATTAAGCTAGGATATAAATAATTTGTTAAAGCCTTCTGATTGCCATTTCTTGGAAACGATATATGGAATTGCTGGTTTATTTGTTAACATTACTCTATGCTGAAGCAACACCTTAATATAAGCTATGTTTGACTATTATAAACAAGTTTTTTCTTAAAGTTTCAAAATTCTCCCAAAAATTAACCAAACACTGCTATTTTAAAATAGGAAGATTTTGGAAGTAATTGCAAAGTACATACTTCTATTGGACAATTTTTTTTCGTTTTGTGGTCTTTTTTTTTTTATCTTAGAACTATTTCAATATGCCATGAATTATTTTTATTATTTATCCCAACACTCTATGCATCCTTCTTGCTACTGAAATCGAAACTATCCCTACATATAACTTGTTTGGGCAAAACTCAACTAGATCATGGCCCAGCAAGACACAGATGATAGTAATTAGTAGCAAGTGTTAGCATGTGTGCACAATGTGTTGCATATAGCATCATCAACATTGGATTTCTTTTCAATTAGTATTTTATTTGTACTTTTATAATTAAAACTTCGTTTTTATTTCCATAGAATATATCAATATTTTGGAGTTGTGGTAGATTGCTGATTGTGACAATTGTTTGCTTACAACTTGTTTGTTTTTACTTCTATTGGCTTATTGATTTTATTCCCATATCTATATGTCATTATTGATCTTCCAGAATTATGGTACATCACTGGCTATGGCTGGATTACAACTTTTAGCTGCATATGTATTTTAACATCGAATTTGGTTATGTGCTCTTTTTTTTCATTACTTCTTCATTTTCTAATTGAAAAAAACTGATCTTTTATTGTTTCCTGAAAATTAATGTGGTGTTGGATACTGAAGCCAAAAACTTTGGCATAGAAATCAGTCCCACTACAGTTGGAAGGGCAGTTTCATCAAGGGCATTATAACTCCACCCAACTTCTCCAGGCTACGCTAAGGGTGGTTGTATTCAACTTTTTCGTAACAGTTTATTTATAACAAATATTTAACTGCTAAGAAAAAGTTGAATTTCGAAACAGTGGAAAAAATTTATTTAAATACTGCAATTTCTTAATGGTATTTATGAAATTACTGCACATTTTATTAAAAACAATACTAAGTCCTGTCTTGAAGAAAAACGTGTTTTTCATCTAACTGGTTAATCTAATGTCTGCTGAGGCAGCCACCATTTAAGATTCTGTAGAGGATTTGTTTTTAGTCAAGTCTCAAACTAATTATTCTTTCTTATCACAGTATATATTTGAGGAGCAATAAAAATAATTCTAGAGGTAGCGAGTAAAAGAAAAAAAAAAGTTTTTAAAATTGAAAGCCTAAAATACTGGCCAAAAGCAAAATGCATAGTTGTTGGTTATGCAACTTCCAGTAGTAATAAAAATCGATATCTCACACTAAAAGCTTAGAAATTATTCAACTTTGCTATATGAGAAAGTTGGATAAGTACTTGGAAACTGATCTATAATCTATTCATGGTGCAATAGAGGAAAGGCATAAACTAATGCACCTCTACTTGATTCTATTTACTATTACTCAAGTATGTAAGTTTGATTGCTACAGACAAAAATGGATTATTTTTAGATTTCATAGTCATTTTTTTGAGCAGGAACAACAGGTAAAAGATATATATATATATCATAGATTTAAATGTTTTCTACATTTCGTTAGAAATAGTTTAAAAAATTGATGATTTCTCTTCAGGAAAACAATTTTACAACCTTATAGAAATAGTGTATCATTTCCAGGTCACTAGAATTCAAAAGATGAAAGTATATTAGGCAAACACATAGGGTTAAATTTCTAGACTTTCTAGAGATTTTAAGTTTAAAATAGAATTTCAATTTAATAAATAAATAAATACTTCTAGTGTTTCATATACATTTTTAAGTGTTCCATTTTGTTGCTGTGAAAGGGAAAAATCTCATTATGCAAAATATCTGATTTCAGGTTGTGACATTTTTCCATGAATTTGGCCATGTAATGCATCAGATATGTGCACAGGCCCAACTGGCTCATTTTAAGTAAGTATATTGCAATATCTCCTTATGTGTGCTTAGTAATATAAATTGAGCTATGTTGTAAGTGAGGTTGAAGTGATAAAGGTGCATAAACATCTCAAGTTTAATATATTCAAAATGAAATCATATGAGTTTTCAACTTATGTTAAATTAAGACTTCGTGAAATCAGTAGTCTAACTTACTTTGAATAGCAATATATAAATAAGGTTTGCAGATAAAATATTAGTATCCCAAAAGTTTTTATTTACTCCCTTTTGAATCTTCTAGATTAAGTGGGGGGGGGGGGGGTTACAAAATGAATTAGTCATATAGCTTTAGCCTACTAGACTGGACTTGTTTATGGATTTGAGCTTGATTATGGATCCTGGACTTGCTGCACTGGTGGGCCTCTGTTGAGGGAGAGTTTGCCGCTGTGTTTTCTGTTTGCTTCTGGGTTGCCAGCTCTAAGTGAACAGAGGCATGGGATACCTTATATCAGCTGGTGGATAATCCTAATCAGAGGCCATCGCAGGTACCTGAACCTTACTTAGCTAGTTGGGCATCATCAAGCCTAAACTGGAGTAATGCGTCTCAGGCAGGCCATGTGGCTCTTGAAAAAGTCCACTTGAAAAGGTGGTGCCTGAAGTTCCTACCAGCATCGGTGACTTCAGCCTTTAGCGGAGGAGGAACGGGTCTTTGCCCCATGCCTGCGATCAGGGGGCTGTTTGATATTGTTGGCCCTACCAATCTCAATAAACCTAATTTCTTTAAAAATCCTACTAATCATTTTCTTTCTGCAGGAATGTGGAACGTGAGGACATTACATAGAGATTATTCTCTTGATGTCCTCATGCAGGAATTCCAGTGCTATAACCTAGATATTCTAGGATTGCAAGAGACCAGATGGACAGGTAAAGGTGAGATACTTAAAAATAACTTTAAATTTCTCTTTACAGGGAGGGAGGATGGAAAGCATCACCAAGGCGTGAGTCTGCTGCTCAGCAGACATGCTAGTGATGCTCTTCTAGGAATGAGTGCATTAATGAAAGGTTTCTTACAGCAAAATTTCAGACAAGCATTAAAAACTTGAATGTTATCTGCTGTTATGCCCCCACTGAGGATGCTGATGAGGATGAGAAGGATAGGTTTTACGGACAACTTCAGGACATTTTGAATTCTGTCAAGAAAGGAGATATTACCCTTGTTCTTGGTGACTTCAATGCCAAAGTTGGTACCGACTCTGACCTTTGGGGAGGAGTAATAGGTCCTTTTGGTATTGGTAGCTGCAATGGCAATGGGCAACGTCTCCTACAGGTAAGTAAACTCAATGGTTTCAGAATAACTAACACATATTATAAACACCGCGACATACATAAATACACATGGGTTTCACCTGATGGGCTGCATAGGAATATGATTGCTTATATATTAATTAACAGCAAATGGGCTAGTTCTGTTAGAAATACCAGGGCATATAGGGGAGCTGAAATTGGATCTGACCATTACCTTGTTAAAAGTGTCTTGCAACTTAAACTTAAAAAGTGTTGTGCTAGAGTTAAAAAATTTACCTTTAATACTGAAGCTCTGAATGACCCAGTTATAGCTAAAGCTTACCATGATAGGTTACTTAGTCATTATGACGGTCATGGTTTGCTTAATACTGAAGTTGAGGAAGAATGGGGCCATTTTAAACAGGCTTTTTTGGAAACTAACAGTACTCTTTTAGGAAAAAAGGAGCAGAGGAGGCAGAATTATTTAAGTGACAAGGCAATTGAGCTTATTTCAGAAAGAAGGAATTGCAGGAATGTCCTTAATCAGCACCCTACTAGTCCTAATAGAAAAGATTACAGAGAGCTTAATAAACGTGTAAAGGATCAGTTAGCTACCGATAAAAATCTTTGGCTTGATAGCTTGGCTGACAAAGCTGAGGAAGCAGTTAGGCAGCACAACAGCAGAGAGCTGTACCAGATAGTTAATGTTTTGTGTGGTAGAAAACGGACAGGCATACAGGGATTGAAGGATAAACAAGGTAAGGTTATAGAAGGTGAGGATTCTCTCATGGCTAGGTGGGCTGAGCATTTCAGTGATGTTCTAAACAATGTGGTTAGTTCTACTCCCATTGTTTGTAATGATGATAGATGCATTGGCAGCTTTAATGTTGGCCCTATAACACAATCTGAAGTTAGTTTGGCTATCTCTAAACTGAAACTTCATAAATCCCCAGGGGTAGATGAAATTACTACAGAAATGCTCAGAGCTGGGAATGTTTTGGTTATCACTTGGATGACTGAAATTATGAATAACTTCTATGATAAAGGCATGGTTCCTAAAGATTTTACCAGAGCTATTATTATCCCTATTTTCAAAAAAGGTGATCACAGTTCTTGTGATAACTATAGGGGTATCAGCCTACTCTCTGTTCCAGGTAAAGTTCTTTCCATGATTGTGCTTAATAGAATTAAGAATCTGGTTGACAGGCAATTGCGTGATGAGCAATGTGGATTCAGAAGTGGTAGGGGATGTGTAGATCAGATATTTTCACTTAGGCAGATTCTTGAGAAATGTTTAGAGTTTCAGAAACCTTTGGTTGCTAGCTTTGTTGATTTCAAAAAGGCTTTCGACTCTGTTGATCGTCATAATTTGTGGTTGATTGTGAGATCATATGGTATACCAGACAAGTTAGTTAACATAATGAAAGCTCTCTATAATAACACTGAGTCGTGTGTGAGAGTTGGTAAGTCTTGTAGCAATTGGTTTAGCATTACTTCTGGTGTTCGACAAGGGTGCATTTTGTCTCCTTTTCTCTTTAGTTTGGTTGTTGATTATGTTATGCGAAATTCACTTCGAGGGAAAGATTTTGGCCTTAAATGGGCTGGAGATACGAAAATTTCTTATTTAGATTATGCTGATGATTTAGCCCTTTTGGCAAATGATGTTGATGAGATGAACTCTTTCATTCGAGCTGTTGATGAGACTGGTAGTAGAGTAGGTTTGGTTATAAACAGAGAGAAAACTAAAGTGATGAAAATTGGTCAGGCAGGTTGTGATTCAGTCAATCTGAATGGTTGCAGTCTTGAGCAGGTGTCACAGTTTAATTAACTTGGGAGCTATGTAACTGATACTGGTGATGTGCGGCATGAGATTAACAGACGAATAGGTATTGCTGCCGGGACTTTTAAGAATCTATGGAGATTGTGGAGAAATAGGCGTATACACCTAAAGACTAAAATTAGACTGTATAATAGTTTGGTTCTTTCTAGGGTTAGTTATGGTAGTGAAACTTGGACGCTGTGTAAACAAGATAACAGGAAACTAGATGCTTTTGATTCTAGATGCTTACGCAGTATCTTGGGTATTAGGTGGTTTAACTTTGTAACTAATGATGAGGTTAGGCAAAGGAGTCTGCAACCTCCTTTAAGCAGCATATTGTGCAGAGAGAGACTCCGCTGGTTTGGCCATGTTGCCCGTATGGATAATTATAGATTGGCGAATAGGGTTATGAACAGTGTGCCTAGAGGCTTCAGAAGGAGGGGGAGACCTAGGATGCGGTGGGCAGACAATGTCAAACAGGACCTTGTTAGAATTGGTGTGCAGTGGCCGGATGCAGCAGATGTAGCTCAGGACAGATATGCTTGGAGAATTAAACTGCATGGTCTGGTTGGACCTCCGTAGCCCATGGCTGCTTGAGGATGATGATGATGATGATATATTAATCCTTTTCTTGTGGTGGGGGGTGGCTCAGTTGGTAGTGTGCCAGGCTCATAATCTGCAATTCCCAGGTTCGAGTCCCAGCTGGGTCAGCATTGAGATTTATCTCTGCAAAACTCCCTGCTCACAGTCAGTAGGGCTGACTGTGACTAACCATGGCTGACTGTGAGCACCCCACAAGCCTTACCATCTAGGAAATGCTCTGACCCAGTCATCTGGCCATTACAATTTGGCCTTTGTTAAACTCACTTAAGTCGGCTGCCTTTTCCATCTGAAGAACAAGAATAACACTGATTAATGGAGCTCAATATCAGATGTTATTTATAACGTTGAAACGTCATAAATACCTTCACACCTTCACATGTGCCATTGTTTACCTGCAGTTGCTTCGATTTGCATAAAGATGCGCTGGTCATAATGTTTTGGCTCTTCAATGTAAATGAATGATGGCAGCTTCATTTCAGAAGATCTTTAAAATTAAAAGTTCTAGAAAAGCCTTCAGAAAAATTGATGAAGCTGTGGATTATTTTAGGGATCATGATCATCTATATGATCATTCTGCTAAAGTTGAATGTTTGCTACGAGATGTTTTGTCATACCACAAAACGCAAGCTGAAAACCAAACAACTTTAGATTTGTTCTCCATAAAACAATCTTTAATATTTTTTGCCTCCATTCTGGTTACTAGCATTCTCAAGGGGGTGAGGCAGTGCATATGCCCCCTAGAGTTTAATGCTTGTAATAAAAAAAACCTATATAGAGGCTTCATTGTCTGCCATGTGGCTGACTTCACACATTCAAGAGCTTGTAGATTTATATTCTGTGACCTCTAGGTTAGAATTCTTGACCATCATTAGTATTTTAATAAGCTAAATAAGTAGATATTTCTACCATACCTAATTCTTGTAAAAATGTTAGAGTAGCAAAGCATAGGGGGCAGGGGTGAGTCGATAGTGTGCCAGGCTCATAATCTGCATTCCCGGGTTCAAGTCCCAACTGGGTCAGCATTGAGATTTATCTCCACATTTATCCCTGCCCACAGTCAGTAGGGGTACACCAATGGGCTTGGAAAAGCCACTGTCTGTCGGATGGGATATTAAGCCATGGTCCTGTGTACAGGAGAGCCATACCCTGTGCACTTTAAAGGACACGCTAGATGGCCTTGACTGGAGGCTACCATCTGACTCCCAACAGCTATTCCAGTGGGTTCCCTCCCCCAACCTCCTCTGAGCTTTCAGGTCCTTGTGACCTCGCCAATTAGCCCATTGTGTGCAAAAAAGTGCTGCTCAGAGGTAAAACAACCCAACCCAGCAGCAAAGTAGAAAATCATATTCAGCAGACTTTACTTCAAATAGCCTATGTCAGAATATTAATTATGCCCAATTGCACGGAGCATGCTGAAGAAACATATTTCCATGTTTTATTAATATTCATATACCGAATTATTAGTTGTGAATGTTATCTGTAACAATCATATAATAAACGTAATTCTGGGCAAACAGACAGGCAGACATATCAGTGGTAGAAGTTATCAGTTTCCCTGTGATTCTGCAGGTACTTAAGCAATCAGTCCAGTTGTGAATGTTATCTGTAACAATCATATAATAAACGTAATTCTGGGCAAACAGACAGGCAGACATATCAGTGGTAGAAGTTAGTTTCCCTGTGATTCTGCAGGTACTTAAGCAATCAGTCCCAAATTTGGTGGGATGGTCCCACTTAGTACTAGCCCTATTGGGGTAGCAGATTGGATTCCTAGCTACAATGGGTTGGGAGTAATTTCTTACAAAGTGTCTGAAATTTCTGGGGGCATTGCCTACCTTATGAATGAAGTAGTATGTTATCAATAACAATAGTTACTGGAGTAGTATGTTAAGTGGAAAGTTGTGAATGAACTTATCAATGTACATACATTTTGTAACAAATTTTTGGAGTGGATTTAACTAGTTTACTTAATATTATAAGCTAATATCTTATATGCCCATATGAATATAAATCATTAAATGTTGCTTTTTATCCCTGTAATGAAAAATTGCAAAGAACATTTATTTATTATTTCTAGTGGAACAAATGTTGAAAGAGACTTTGTGGAGGCACCTTCTCAAATGCTGGAAAACTGGTGCTGGGAGCCTATACCTCTAAAGAGAATGTCGGGGCATTACCAAAGTGGCAGTGCATTACCTCAGGATATGTTAGAATCATTGATTAAATCTCGATTGGCTAATACAGGCTATCATAACTTGAGACAAGTAATTTTAGGGCTATTTGATCATAAAATTCACACAAGCAAAGAAGTAAGCATTGTGCCATTTTTACTCTTCATACTCGTGTATCTTTTTTTTCTTAATTGTAGAATAAGACAAGTTTTTATCAGATTGATTAAGAAGTTATACTTTATTTATAGTCCATACTAACATTTCTTTCCTTGCTTTAGTGTACTATTAAAGTAATCAATATTTTAACTTGATCTTTCTCCCTAAAACAGTTCTTTGTTTTTGTTGAATTTTTACATTTTTTAAATTTTATTTTATTTCTTACATAGGTTGGGCAGGTCTCATACTATCAAGGCAGTCTGCATGTAGTTAAGAACATTTTTACTATGCTCTGTTATCCTACTATGCAATGCCTAGAACTTCAGCAGTATCAGATATAATCTTTAATCAATAAATAATATTCACAGAGTTACCTGGTTTTTTTTTAACTTTTTTTCCACCGAACCATTGTGGACTTAAGGAAAATGCGTGAGTTTTCATAATTGACAGATAGTGCAAACTGCTTTAAGGCATGAAATTACATTGAGCTGAAATAAATTATCTGATATATATTCAGCTGTATTTCACATATCTTCTGCTAGTTATTTTTATGCTTTCTACACATAAGATATTAGCTGTAATCCATGTACATCTTCAAATTTCAAGGTAGTGTAAATCTGCCATCTAAATTTTTCACTTTAATGCTAAAAGAATAGTATGTGTGTCCACTGACTTTTTATCCTTAATTATTGGAACAATTTTTGTAAAAACATGAAGGTAATTTTTTCCTCCTTATATTCGTTTTTAATTATAGTTTCATGTAGTTTTGCTTCCTTTTAAGGAATGTATGATCAAATACTATAGTAAACCTAACATTTTATTTTGCCGCAAATACCACTCAATATATGAAAAAATTAATCTCACTGCTCTTGAATGTCAGTTATATGAATATGAAACAATGCAAACTAATAAATTATTTACCCTTTCCATGTTGCAGCCCAAAAGAACGCTTTCATCTTTCAAATTCTGGTGATTGGAGACAGAAGTGTTGCTCCCATAGTATAAGTTTATGAAAAATAAATTTTCTGAATAGAAATCTGAATTTTTTTTTAACTATTGCTAATCAGAAATCGAAAATAACATTTAAATTAATGATATATATTTTTTACCTGTTGATTCCACTTCTGCAGTGAACATATGCACATGTTCAGTCACCGTAAATAGCATTTATTATATATAACGATTTAATGCAAGCCTTTATTCTGCCATATCATGCTAAGGTTACCAATCATAACTTGGCTATTCCCATACATTGGGCTATTTATAGCTCTAGTAGAGTTGCAGTGCTTTCTAAACTTTTAAACGTAGAGATATTGATTTTATTACTACCGGAAATTGTGTTATTCGAGAACTATGCACATCGGCTTTCAATCAATATTTTAGCAGACTTTGATTTTAAAGACTTTTTTTTTAAATTAATTTTGCTTCTAAAATTATTTTTTATTGCTTCTCAAATGGATATTACAATTAGAAACAATCGAAAGCGAAACTGCTAGTGATGTATAATGGCAGCAATCAGAACAACATTAGGATTACTCAAAGTGCAATTTTTAAATGGTAGGACTTTATTTATCAATACTTTTAATTAGATTTCAACTAAATAAACTAATTAAGGCCAGGAAATTGCGATTTTTTACCAAAATTTCTACTGGGATTTTAGAATTAAACTTTTCTGTAGCAGTTATGCAGCTTCATGATAAAGCAACTCATTCTCAAATTCATTGCTTCACAATTAAGCTTTAAATGCTTTAAAACATTTTATTGAATTTTTTTCCTAGTTTTTTTTATCACTTTTCTGATATATTTTTCAGTATATTTTATTTAAATTATCTTGTTTTTAAAGCAAAAATTTTTTTTTATGACACTGCTTTTCTTAGGCTTAGAGTTTGCTGATCGTTAAAAGTTAAGAATATGCATTATGTATTATATGCATAAAATGACTAAATGATTTAAAAAAAAACAAAATAAAAGATTTAAGGAATAATAGAAATATTATGAACTATTTATATTAGAATAATTAAATAATATAGAAAAAAAATGGGGAAAATATACATTTTTTGAAATTTTACTAAAGTTTAAAGACAAGTAAAATTTTGCAATGTTTTAAAAGAATGCTTAAAAATTTTAAACTACAATTTTTTTTTTTTTTCAGAATTTTTGCTAATTTTATTAAGCACAATTAAATGCTCTTCCTTTTGGTATATACATGACATAGTTACATTTGTTACTTCAGGATTAGGTTCTAAAGCTGTTTATTTCCTGAAAACACTTTGAAATAAATCCAGCCACTGCAGTGAGTTCAGTTTCAGAAACCTGACACTAAGGGTTAATTGTAATCTCCATTTACAACTATTTATAAATTAAAGTTCAAAAGAATGAAACTTCATCACAAATTTTTATACTTTTAGTGTTCTATGTGAATGCCATTATCATCAGTATGATTATCCTTTAATAATCACTGAAAGTCTATTATTAATGTGTGCGAACTCCCAAAGCATCAAGCAAATCCAGTTCAGTCTATTATAATTTGTCACTTTCCAAATAATACATTTTTTTAAAAAGAACAGAAACCTTATATAGTTTACAGAAGTTTTTCTTATACATAAACTAGCAAGATATTTTCATTCCATGGCAGTCAGATTTTCTAATATTAATATTTATTGAAAATATGAATTAGAAGATTTAATACAATATCTTCTATCTAATGTGGCTGAGTGGTTAGCACGCTTGGCTACTGATCTAAGGGACCTGGGTTCGAGCCCCGGATTTAGGCTATGGATGTGTGTGTCATTTTTCTGCTGAGGTCCTGCCATCCTCTCAGATCTCCTACTGTGGCATATAAACTGACAGGCTCCTGTCAGACCTCTGTGGCAAGCAGCTGCTTGAGGGGGTATTTATTTTATTTTTAATTAAGAAAGTTCATATGTTTAATAGTAGCACTAGAGGCCTCTCAATTTCTCTTGTACTCTCATTGTACTCTCAAAGTATACAGGCTGTATTGGACTTCTACTAAAGTCCAATACAGCCTGTATACTTTGTGGCATAGAGTCTACCAGTGTCTGAAAGTCAGCAGGAGGGATACAACACCATTTGCCACAAGAAATATGATTAATTCCTTCTTGTTCGATGGAGCTGTAAAATGCTGCCTGAGACATCATTCCATAAGTTCCCATAGATTTTTCAGCAGGTTGATATCGGGTGACTGGGGCTGCCATGGTTTGTGAAAAAGTTGTGTTGTGCTCCTCAAACCACTGGGTAATCACATGTGCTCTGTGAATTGGAGCATTGTCATCCTGAAAGACAATTCTCTCTTCATGAAAGAAATGCCATACTATTGGATGAAGATGATCATTCAGGATTGTCAAATAGTGATTGGCATTAATCTTGCCTTATAATAGAATGAGTGCACTACACCATGCCATGAGAAAGCACCCCACACTAGGGTTGAAGAATAATCGAAAATTTAAAAGCTGGTTTTTAATCAGTCTGTTTTTTTTAAATCGGTTTTAACTGGTTTTGACCAAAAAGTATAGTAATTTTTAAAACCCAAAATGAAAAGTACTGACTTTAACTCTTAACAAACATAGTTAATCTTCTATTTTTTGGTAAAAAAATGCCAAAAAAGGCAGCATCATACTCATGCATATGAAAAAGAAAATGACAACTTTGACAATTGACATATTTTATTTTAAGCCAAAATAATGCTTCATTCACACAATTTAGAATTGAAAAAACTTTATAAAAAAATCTATACTTAGGAAACAAAAATTAAACTTTTTGTAAAAATATTATATAGAATAAAATTAAAATTTATCTCTATTATGAAAAAAAAAATTGAAATAAAATTTTTTAATAAAAAAATTTTCTAGAAAACAAAAAATACTCTTTTTGTAAGAAAAGATATAAAATTAAATTTGGATTTTATCGCTACGTTGAAAATGACATCTTAAGAAACAAAGCGCATTAAGGATATTATCTGTCTTTCTTGAACAAAGCTTAGATAAAAAAAAGGCCTGCAGCAGAAAAGCCTCTTTATGATTCAACACTTGTTGGTTTAATGGTAAGTAATGCATTATGTAAAAGCTCTAAATTTTTGCTCTTTTTAATGTGGCTTCAAAGTATTTAAATTCATCATTGACATTAAAATCTCTGGAATCTTTCATAGGCAGCATTTCAAATTTATTCATTTCACTCAAATTCTCGTGCATTAAGTCGTCATGTCATCTTTGTTAGTTTTAGCAATGCTAGCTGCACCTTACACTTCTGACTCTGCGTTATCATCTACCTCGATGGTTTGACATTCATTAGGAAAAAGCCTAAGAAATGTATGTTCTGCAACTTTCTTTACTGTTTGTCTGGATTATAAAGGGAATAAATAAGACGATTCATTTTTAAAATCCTTCGGATTGGTTAAATATCGCAGAAATGAAATTACTTCCTTTTGTCGTCTTGATGAATAGCGTTTGATAAGGCATTCTTTGAGATTGGCACAAATAGGATTTTCCTTATTGTCTAATTTCTTAAGGCAAATTTTCATAAGCATGTCAGCTTAAAATAAAGTTGCTTCTTCAGAACATAAAACCTTCAAAACAAATTCAAGTGGACGAAGAGATTCAGCGAGGTTATCTAACAAATTCCATTCCTCCTCAAAGACATTTTCTGTTAAAGCTAGTACTCGTAGAGCCTTAGGAATGCAGTTCCTTAGCTTTAGAAAACGTTCAATCATAGAAAGCAGACTATTCCACTGTGTCTTGCAGTCTAAGATAAGCTTCTTTTCTTCTCCATTGAATTCATCCTCTACGAAATCTTGAAGCCTGTCATTATTCAAGGAGATTTGCAAAACATTCGACAGATTTTTCTGAGTTTCATCATCATCTTCAATACCTCACTAGTCATAATAGAAAGCATTACGAGAGCTTAATAAACATATAAAGGATCAGTTAGCTGCTGATAAGATGGTTTGGCAGAAAAACTGAGGGAGCAACAGCACAAGAGCAGAGAGCTGTACCAGATGGTTAATGTTTTGTGTGGTAGAAAACGGACAGTCATACAGGGATTGAAGGATAAACAAGTAAGGTTATAGAAGGTGAGGATTCTGTCATGGCTAGGTGGGCTGAGCATTTCAGTGATGTTCTAAACAATGTGGTTAGTTCTGCTCCCATTGTTTGTAATGATGATAGATGCATTACTGGCTTTAATGTTGGCCTTATAACACAATCTGAAGTTATTTTGGCTATTTCTAAACTTAAACTACATAAATTCCCAGGGGTAGATTAAATTACTACGGAAATGCCTAGAGCTGAGAATGGATGACTAAACTTGGTCTTGAATCATCCAAGTGACTAAAACAAAATTTTAGTCACTTGGATGACTAAAATTTTGAATATCTTTTACGATAAAGGCATGGTTCCTAAGAATTTTACCAGAGCCATTATTATCCCTATTTTCAAAAAAGTTTATCTCAGTTCTTGTGATAACTATAGGGGTATCAGCCTACTCTCTATTCCAGGTAAAGTTCTTTCCATGATTGTGCTTAATAGAATTAAGAATCTGGTTGACAGTCAATTGCGTGATGAGCAATATGGATTCGGAAGTGGTAGGGGATGTGTGGATCAGATATTTTCACTTGGCAGATTCTTGAGAAATGTTTAGAGTTTCAGAAACCTTTGGTTGCTAGCTAATTTCCAAAAGGCTTTTGACTCTGTTGATCATCATAATTTGTGGTTGATTGTGAGATCATATGGTATACCAGACAAGTTAGTTAACATAATGAGAGCTCTCTATAATAACACAGTCGTGTGTGAGAGTTGGTAAGGCTTGTAGCAATTTGTTTAGCATTATTTCTGGTGTTTGACAAAGGGTGCATTTTGTCTCCTTTTCTCTTTAGCTTGGTTATTGATTATGTTATGTGAAATTTACTTCAAGGGAAAGATTTTGGCCTGAAATGGACTGGAGATACGAAAATTTCTGATTTAGATTATACTGATGATTTAGCCCTTTTGGCAAATGATGTTGATGAGATGAACTCTTTCATTCGAGCTGTTTATGAGACTGGTAGTAGAGTAGGTTTGGTTATAAACAGAGAGAAAACTAAAGTGATGAAAATTGGTCAGGTAGGCTGTGATTCAGTTAATGTGAATGGTTGCAGTCTTGAGCAGGTGTGTTCGGTTAATTATCTTGGGAGCAATGTAACAGATACTAGTGATGTGTGGCATGGGATTGCTGCCGGGACTTTTAAGAATCTATGGAGAGTGTGGAGAAATAGGGATATACACCTAAAGACAAATTAGACTATATAATAATTTGGTTCTTTCTAGGGTTAGTTATGGTAGTGAAACTTGGACACTTTGTAAACAAGATAACAGGAAACTAGATACTTTTGATCTAGATGCTTACACAGTATCTTGGGCATCAGGTGGTTCAACTTTGTAACTAATGATGAGGTTAGGCAAAAAAGTCAGCAACCTCCTTTGAGCTGTATATTGTACAGAGAGAGAGACTGTTGGTTTGGCCATGTTGCCCATATGGATAATTATAGATTGGTGAATAGGGTTATGAACAGTGTGCCTAAAGGCCTCAGTAAGAGGGGCAGACCTAAGATGTGGTGGGCAGACAATGTCAAACAGGACCTTGTTAGAATTGGTGTGCAGTGACCAGATGCAGCAGATCCAGGTCAGGGCAGATATGCTTGGAGAACTAAATTGCGCAGTCTAGTTGGACCTCTGTAGACCATGGCTGCTTGAGGATGATGATGATTTAAAATATAAAACTATTACCATTGCAATCTGTTTCATAAAATGATGACTTGTTCAAATAGGCCTTTCATTCTCTCTCTCTCATTCTATATATATATACATATACGGTATGTAAAATTGGAATGGAAATTTTTTTATGTATACGTTCGTTCATTATTTGAATGACCTTGAAATGTGTTCAATTTTCTTTTTTTTTTTCTCCTCTCTCTTTCTATAAAAAACATAAAAAAATTCAATATTACTGTTGTCAAATAAAAAAAAATAAAAAAAAAACAATTTTTTGTTTTTGATTTTTGGGGAAATTTTAAAAACCAGTTGAAACCCAGTTTTTAAAAACCGGGTTTCAACGCTACCCCACACCATTACAGAAACCTGAACAGTAGGAAACAAGCAATTAGAATTGTAAGCTTACTTTGATTGGTGCCACTCGTCCATTTGTCAGAAACAAAGTGTAGGATGATTTGTCAGACCATATCACATTCATCCACTGTTCGAGTCTCCACAGCTTGTGTTCTTTGCACCACTGGACATGATGACATGCATTAAAAGGTGGTGGCAAGTGGACTTGTGAAGTTCAACTCAACTCTGATAACCAGCTTTATGGAATTCTTGATGTATTGATTTTGATGAAACTGTCCTCTCACATTCTACATTGAAATCTGTGCACAACTGATCAGCTGTAGCTCTCCTGTTTCATTTTGCACATTACACTAACACTCAAACATCCAGATTCTGGAGTACACACTTTCACCCACTGTTGCCTTTTGCAGATGATGTATTCCCTTTAAATTCCCATGCAGACATGACCCCTTGGAAACTATTTCTCATGAAACATGGGGAGTTCAACTATCTTAGTGACTGAAGCTCCTGCCAAACACACTCCAACAATCATACCCTTTTGGAATCGCTAAGGTCTTCCCTCGATAATGTGGTACTAATAATTACATGCAGTTATGCCAGGTTTGCCTTTATAGATATGATGCTAAGCATTCTGGAATGCCATTTGCATGTTCTATACCCTTGTCAGTGGCATGTAGATGCCACTTTGACACAAACCAAAAGCTTTCTGCAAACCTTGGTGTTTCCATTTTTCTCTCCATTACCTGTACACACACACACACACACACAAAGTCACAGGAGGTATGTTTCGAAATCCCATCTTGGAGGTAAAACTAAAATGAATATTACAATGAGGCTTATGCACAGACGAAATTCAAAAAAGTTAAAATTACAGCAGGTTGCTATTTCAATTCAAATTAGGTAAAAGTTAGATTTTTTTCTTCGTGTGAAATTTATAAATGTTACAAAATTTGATTGCCTTATTCTTCTTATTAAAGGATGTAATCCTAATTTTTCCTTGCAGGCAGACACCAAAAAGGTATTCAGTCAGATCCACAGGGATTTGCTTGGCATAATACCTTCTGAAGACACAAACTTTGCTGCTCACTTTGGACATTTAGCAGGGGGATATGATGCTCAATATTATGGCTACCTGGTAAGCAAGGTTTTAAGTGTATTTTTGAAACAAGATATTTAAATAACTATTAATCAATAGTAAATACACAGAATTGCCTTTTGACATAGAATCCAATAAATATAGTTGTAGACAAGAGTTTTGCTGATGAGAGGAACTCAAACACACATCTCCAAGTATTGTGCCAGGTATTCTAGATGGCTAAACTACCACCCAGCTCGTTCATTTCTCCACTAATTGTGACTTTAAATCTCCCAACTTTGTCACCAGTGGTACCATCAATGATCAGAAAAACTCCACAATCATATATAGCATCCCATAATATATCCAAATCATATATCAGCATCCCATATTATTTATAATATATATATTCATTAATAGTCTGGATAATGGGAAGGTTCCCTTATCCAGACTATTGATGTTCTTGAAAATATTCAATATCTGATAAAAAAAAAAGGAGCAAAGAATTTTATTAATGGTATTGTTTATAAAGTTTTAATGTTTAACAATTTAGAAATTTCTTGTGTACATTTGCATTTTAAAATTGTGGGTTGGATCATTTTATCTCCGAGTGGCACTTTTTTGCACACAATGTATAAATGGCCAGATCAAAGGACCCCAAGGGCTCTGAGTAGGTTGGAGGGGTGGGGACCCACTGAACAGCTGTTGGGAGACAGATGGTAGCCTCCCGTCAAAGCCATCCTGAGTGTTCTTTAATGTGCACAGGATATGGCTGTTCTGCACTTGGGGCCACAGCTTAACATCCCATTTGATAGATGGCATCCTTTCCAAGCCCATCATGTGCCCTACTGACCAAGGGCAGAGCAGTGAGTTTCGCGGAGATAAACTTCAATGTTGGCCCAGGCAGGACTAGAACCAGGGAATTACAGATTGTAAGCCTGGCAAGCTACGACTGAGCCATCCCCGCCCTGTTAAAACTGTGAGATCAGAAATAGTAAGTGGGATTTTAAATACATTTAAAATATAATTCTAACTCTTATTTTTTGGAAAAATGTTATACTCCAAAACACTAATATAAAAAGAGTTCAATAATGATGTATCAAAATATATAAATATTAATTTCTCTGTTAAGTGTTATTAATTCCAATAGTTGCATTGATTACCTAAACATTTTGTCACATAAGATTATTTGGAAACTGCACTCAGAGGGAATGAAAAATGCACAAGTTGAAAATTTAGTTGCTCAAATTCATTGAAATATATAAACTTTCTTCCTGATGATATATCAATAGAATTATGGTTGTAGTACTAAATGCAAAAATAAATATATCTACAGTTTAAATTTTATGTAACACAAACTGATGGAACAATTTGCTTTGTTGTTCTTAGTGGAGTGAAGTGTTCAGCATGGATATGTTCTATTCTCGATTCAAGAAAGATAATGTTATGAATCCTGTTATTGGAAAAGAATACAGAGACAAAATCCTTCGACCTGGAGGTTCCCAAGTAAGTATTTTATGCCTAGTTGATAATTTTTAATGCATCATTTATGTTTTAATTCCCCCCCCCCCTAAAGGATGTTTTGCAAGTGCTGTCCTCACTATTGCCTTATATTCAGGATCAAACTTTTCTGCTTCTAATGAGAAAGAAAAGTTGTTTAATATCTGACAGATGATACCCCCCCCCCCCACTAGAGTTCTGATCATGTTAACAATTATATTAGATATAAGAAAGGATATTAATATTTCCTTTCAAGCTAAAGTAATTTATTTTGTCGTGTTAATGGGGGGGGGGATGCATCAGTGAAGTGGTAAAGAACATCTGTAAAATAATATGTTACGTAAGTTCCAATTACATTTAAAATTCTGAAAAATTAATAGTAAATCTCTATAAATCAGTTCTGTGCATGATTTGGTTAATTTGATTTTCGATTTATATTTCTTTTAATTTTATTTCATTATTTACATTACATTTAATCATTGTTAGGTATAACACACATTTGGTTTCTTATAAAAGGTTCTTCCAAACTTACGCACTGTTTATTTTCAGGACGCAGCAGATATGCTGAAAGATTTCCTTGGGCGTGAACCCAATCAAGATTCCTTCTTGATTAGTAAAGGCCTAAAAGTGTGACCTATTGCATCATAGGAATTTTACAGTTGCCTATTTTAGGTGGTTTTGTTCATGTAATAACATTCCCTACTTTATATGGAATGGATTGTAATGTAGAAGTCTTTGCATAAAAATGAATTCTTTTTGGAAGATATATAAATTCTTATACAACAAATTGCTCACACAAAAGCAACATTAAATAATTAGAATCCATATTTGTTTACTTGTGTTTTATGGGAAAAATAAATTTTCAAAAATTAAATTGGAATATAAGTTTACTAGACAAAAAATTAGTCACCCTTGGCTGAATGTCACCTAGCACCTAACGCCTCCGTGCGACCAAAGAACAGCTGAAATCCTGTCTGGCATGGATGCCACCAGTGTGCGGATGTAGTGCACATCAATATTCATCCACTCTTCCAGCAGCAAATGCCACAGCTCAGCCAGATTGGCCAGATGGCTGGGACGGCGCTTCACTCATTGCCTCAAATAGCCCCGTAAGTTTTCTATGGGATTCAAATCTGGGGACTTGGTGGGCCAGTCAAGCTATTCAAAAGCTTCAGAATGCTCATTGTGCCAATCTGACACACTTCGAGCCCTGTGCATGCGACAGTTGTCATCTTGGAAGACGGGGGTATCCTGGTGTTCACTGTGAAGATGCTGCACGAAAGGCAACATGTGGTCGTCCAGTAGCTTCATATAGCACTTCTGGTGACATCACCGCAACCAAAGAACCCATTCCCTTGTACATGAAACACCCACAGAACATCACAGAGCCTCCTCCATCTTGAGCAGAACCTTGCAGACAGTCCACATGGAAGGCTTCATGCAGCTTACAATATACCTGTCGCCTCGCATCATTCAAGTACAAGCAAAAATGTGACTCATTTGACCAGATCACATGCTTCCAAGAGTTGACAGTCCAGTCTTTGTGGTGCTGTGCCCACTGTAGCTGTGCAGCCTTGTGCAGAGCTGTTAACATGGGTTTCTTCTGCAGTACGCTGCTCCAGCTATCCATGGCATGCAGTTCCCTTTGGAGTGCTCATTCGGAAACAGCTTGTTATAGGCCTGCATTGACTGACTGGAGCAATTCCTGCCTCATTGCAAAACGGTTTGTCCTAACAGTATACAATACACTGCAGCAGTCCCTATTGGTGAGCACAGTCTTTCTGCCGCAGTTCTTGCGACGATTAGCAGTGGACTGCAATGTACACCACTGCTGGAAGACCTTTGGACAATACATTTTGACACACCTGCAAAGGCAGCAACTTCTTTTACACTATTCCCTTTGGCTTGGCCAAACGCAATAACACCTTTTTGCCACTCATTCACATCTTTGGTGTGACCCATGTTTCACGGAGTGACTAACACACACTTGGCACACAACCACTTCTTGTCACTGTATGAACCCCTTAGCACACAGCACAGCTATTTGTAGGATGTGTTTGTTACTGGTGACCCTCTGTTGCTGTCAAATGGATATAACCCTCTTGCAGCGGGAGATGACTAATTTTTTGTCCGGTAAGCTTATCTTGTACATGCAAGTTTTTGAATTTGAAATTTAAGATGTAAATGACTCTAGTTACTTTAGTAGCTTAAAAATATTTAGCAATTAATGGTTGATAACAGCATTTGTCTGCGAGTTCAAGGGAAATTTTATAAAATGAATTCACAAGTGTATTAATCATATATAAAGTTTATTTTTTATCACATTTAATCACAAAACAAAACAAAATTCTGCCATCAACTTAGATGAAGATGCTTATGTACTGTATAATATGCATGTCTGCACAAATAATATCAAGTTAAAACATATAAAAAATTTTGAGACTAGTGCTTTACAACTTTGTTCCTTGGTTTTTAAAGGTTGCATAAAAAAAATACAAGAAATAAAATGACTTTTAAAAGAAGTGATTATGAGTTAAAGATATTAATATGTTAAGGGGAATATCATTTTTATTGCTTGAAAAATCATTGATGTTATATCAGTTGACATACACAGTTAAGAAAAGTGCAGAGTATTCTGAACTGGGAGGAACTAGTATTCAAATTTACTCTGTGAGAAACAGCAGTTATTTAAAAAAAATATCGGGGAGTGAAATAAATCAGCATGTAATGTTATGAGATAACATATTCCATTCTCTTAAAAACTATTTAGTGAACTTGGAAATAATGATTTTGTTGAATAAGGACCTACTTGAAGATTAATTTGCACTGGAACAAAAGGATAGTAAAACCTTAGTTCAACAGACTATATGGAGAAGGGTTGTCCTCAATAAATAATAGTCTGTAAGATCAAGTTTTTTTTTTCTGTCAACAGCACTGTACTGTTTATATGCATGCACTCTAATTATTATACAATTAAGCAATGCAATAATAATACTATCTCGGTTTATCAAAAGATGACAACTGTTTCACCTTTCTCTACCATAGAGCCAGTTCCTTTATTCTGTTTTGTATTTCTTTTTAGTTTTTGAATGTCATTTCAGTAGTTTTAACTCAATAGCATCCTGACTTTGTTTCCACATTTTTTTACATAGTATCTGATTATTACGAATCTGGTCTCATATTACAGTGAAAGATTACATAAAATTCCATAATGAAATAAATTGTAATATATATTTTAAGTTTTCCAAAGACTTAATTTTATATGTATTAAATCATGTGATACTCATACCTTATATTACTCTAAATCTGAAATAATGTTTTTAAAATGGCAACACTAAAAATTTCTGTTCCACACCTTTGATAAAAAAAATTTATTCTTCCTTAAAATAAGTGACAATTTTGGAAAATTATTTCTGAAAATATTTTTTAGCCTTCAGTATACCTGGGTGCCAAGTTTGAATAAATATCCTGAACGGGATACTTATGAGTTGGTAATCCTAATTACACACTAATTTACACAATTAAATGCAATTTTAATCATAAAAATTAATGCTGAAATACATCCCATACAAATGCAATTGAGGTAATATCACTGTATATTTAGAGGATATTTAAGAATCTGAAAAAACTAATTTTTATACAATTGGCTAGTCTTGATGAAATTATGGATGGAAGCATTCAGCAAATACTAGACATAATACATATATATATATTACATATCAGTATATATAATTACATATCAATACAAGAAATATAGGACCAAAGCTATTTAAATTACACTACTCTAGCCAACTAACAACAAAATCTTTTCAATAGGTTTTAGAATTGAGTACAATACAATAGCAATATAGACTAAACAGTAATGTAATTAGGGTGTTAACCCCATTTGTTACCTTGGTACAGTGATATGATTATGAGAGGTGCTGCAAATACCAGTCCAAAGTTGTATTCAGAAATTTCAGATGCGGGGGGGGGGGGGGGGGGGGGGAAATGCATGCTTATTATGCTATTCATGCATTCAGGGTAGGGATTTTAACCCCTCTTGGGTATTCACATTATCAGCCATTCTGAATCATTCTCAAATATTGCTTTGAGATTTTAGTTGGTGTTTCCAAGAGATGCTGATCTGTCAGGAGGTTGAGGCTTAAGGAATATATCACTTTTAGATGGATAAATTTCTACCTACACTGTTGTTATTGAACAAAATTGTTACCTTGGTATGGTGTTCACTATGATAATCGACACAATTATTGGGGTTGGAGTGGTTCAGTCGATAGCACACCGGGCTTATACTGCAGTTCCCATATATATATATATTGAATTAAGTAGCTGAGCAAGTTTTCAGGTTCAAGTCCTGTCTGTCTCAGTGTTGAGATATATCTCTGCAAAACTCCCCTCCCTGCTCTCTGTCAGTAGGTGACACTCATGGGTTTGGAAAGGCCACTGTCCATTGGATGGAACATTAAACAGTGGTCTGTGTGCTGAAGAGCCATACCCTGTGCATATTAAAGAACATGCTGGATGACATTGACTAGAGGCTACCATACTAACAGCTGTCCCATAGGACCCCCCTCCCCCAACCTTCTATGAGACTTCAGGGTCCTTGTGGCCTGGCCATTTAGCCCATTGTGTGCAAAAAAAGTGCTGCTCAGAGGTAAAACAACCCAACCCATTATTCTTTATTACGCTGCTGTTGTATTTATCACCGAGTGATATTGCCTTTTTACCCTCCCTTTTTTTTAGGCCATTATGAGCACAAAACCTTTTACTGTATTAGTAATTAGCATGAGCAAAACAGCTTTAAGGCACAAAAAATAAAAAATAATTTATACATGTGAATTCATAAAGACAATATCTTAGACAGCAATCAAGAACAACTAAGAACCCCCCCCCCCCCAAGCTAGCTTTTGCTGTTTAATTTTATTTAGATTCATCACTTCAAAATGGACTACACACTGCATATCTCACCAAATATACAGCAGAACTTTGTGAGGTGCAATCTTCTAGTTTGTGTTGTGGAGATTAAGCCACTGTCAATGACATTTAATGTTACAGCCCATTTCATGTCCTCAGTAAGAATTTCATCCAAAAATGATGATTGAAGTTAATGGGAATGCAGTGAAATGCAGATATATACTCGCTGTAGATTTCCTGTTCTTATGGAACCTATTTTCCTAGTTTGATCACTCCCCCCCCCCACCCCCAGTCGTTTTAAGTGGCAATGAATGGATTGAATTGAGTTGCTGAGCAAGTTTCCTAACTGTAAGAGTTGGATTGGCTTCAACTGAAGCTTCAAGTAGGTTACTATCGCGTTCACAGGTAGCTGGACTATGCTATTATCACCAGACCCGAACTTTGCAAAGCACTAACAACACTAGGTTTAAAGCATCTTCTCCATAAACATTTTGAATACTTTTTATTACTACATTTGTATCATTCCCTTTATGAAATTCGTAAGGCCTAATGCAGACCTGCCAAAACTGCTCCAATTTTTTCTGATTTAATCTGAACTTTGTCTTTCAGTTTTTCTCCCTTTTAAAAAAAACATTGTGATGGTCCACCCACCCATTCACTTTTACTTTTCCTTAACCAGTTTTGCTTTATTTACATTATATTTATCCATTTGGGGATTATTATTTTTTAGACATTGCAATTCTAGTTTCCAAGCCGTAGGAGTTGTGCATGCACAACTTCGACCTTTTGATTGTCAGTCACTAATGTGCGCATGATGCCAGAACAGCTGCTGAACAATTCGGCTTCAGTGATCTAGTTGTACGATGTTAACATTGTGTTCTTTCGTCTTATTAAAAAATCATTTCACTCTAGTAAAGTTAGATTTAAAAAAAGATATATTTTGTATTATCCGATTTTCAAGTGGCTAGATCTAAAGGCCGTCCCTTGACCGAGTGGTTAGCGAGTTTGGCTGCTGATCTAAGGGACCTGGGTTCGAGTTACGGGTAAGGCATGGCTGTTTGTGTCGTTTTTTCTGCTGATGTCCTGCCATCCTTTCAGACCTACTATGGCATATAAACTGACAGGCCTCTGTGGCAAGCAGCTGCTTGAGGGGGTATTTATTTTTATTTATTTATAGATCTAAAGGACCTGGGTTTGAGCCCGGGTAAGGCATGGATGTTCGTGTTGATTTTCTGCTGAGGTCCTGTCGTCCTCTCAGATCTATGACATATAAACTGACAGGCTCCTGTCAGACCTCTGTGGCAAGCAGCTGCTTGGGGGGGGGGGGGGTATTTTTTTTTTTATAGATAAATGCTAATGCGGAGTTTGTACACTCCTGTTATAAATTAACCTTCCTCATAGACTTCCTATAAGGTTTATTATTCTGGCAGGTCCCGTCAGACCTCTGTGGTAAACAGCTGCTTGAGGAGCAGTGTTTTTTAATACTCTATAACACATATCGCAAATTAGATGTAATTGAAGGCGTTAACACTATACTCGGATATTTTATCGAGCGGCAACATGAAATTTAATTTTTAGTATTTGAGTTTAATTAGCCGTGATAGCGAATTATTTAAAAAAAATAATGGAAATCGTTTAAACCATTGGTTCAATTTTAAATGTTTACATTAACGTAATTTTGCAAAAGTGCTTTATTTCGTATAATAAAAGTTGAGACTACTTAGTAAGGATTAAAAGTTTCTTTTTAAACGAAAAACCTGCACTTTCTAACCATAAGCTGCCAATTGGGTAGCAGTCTAGTGATTGGCACTAGTCATAGATAAATGTAACTACATAAAGCTACGACACTCGCATAGGACCCATGGTGGCCTTTGCCGGGGCACCAGGCAGTTACTAACATAGTCGCTAATGCTTATGAGCGCCTTAGGCTGTTCCGCTTCCGACTCCATGGACGTAAAGCAATGGAATCGCAGTGGAAGTTATGCCACGTCGAATATTTGCAAATATTTACACTTTGAAAAGTAAAAACAAAGTTGAGGGGAGAGAAAAATCTGTTTACGCACACCGGGGATCGAACTGGGAACCTTTGCCATGGAAGCTGAGACACACCATTACACTATCAATTGCTTGTTGCTCATGCTATTAAATGGTGTACTAAGATTTTAGTCAGGAAAAATGTTCAATGCAAATATTCTCATTGTGTATGATAATGTAATAAGACTGATTATGCATGTAAACTGAAAAATTTTATAAAGCAACTAATTACACTGCTCGACATTGAAAGTGCCCCACCCAGAAGGACATGTCGTAAAAACATACAAATAGAAGGGTGGGTGTGCACAGTTGAGATATGCAAATGATGATAATCTGGAGTCGGTGTCGTGTGTGGCTCAAGAGATAAAAGGTGCAAAAAGGAACGGATGGTATTGTGTTTATGCAGATGGAAGTCGTGCGAACGGATGAGATTAGGCATCATGGCAATGCCCGTTTACACCGCTTGGAAATTGTTCAGTGAAGGCCAAAAATGCATTGTACATGTCATTGGCAGGTTTATCGTCATTTGGATGTTTTAGAGAGAGAAAAAATTATAGACCTATGTGAAGCTGGATGGACTACATGTCACTGCCTGTGTTCATCGATATGCACGAACTGTTCGATGCTGTTGGCAACAGTGGCAAAATGAACGTTCTAGCATGCGTCACATAGGGAGTGGTGTCATACGACATGTCAACATAGCTTGATAGGTGCATTATTCAACATGCTCCACCACAGGGCACTGCAGGCGATATTCGACGGGCTGTGTCAGACATGAACAGAACAGGTTGTCAGGGGGCATGGACATCCCCATAACAACCAAACGCTAAACTTAAGGTTGCGTGAGGCACACCTGCACTCGGCAACCGTTATGTTGACTGCAAACCGTCACAGCACTCGTTTGGCTTGGTGCCAAAGTCGTGCAAACTGGGGTCACGAATGGAATACTGTTGTGTTTAGTGATGAATCCCATTTCTGTCTGGGTGCTCACAATCGACGGGTCCGTGTATGGTGACAACCTGGCGAGAGGACAGAAACACTGACAGCTACGTTAGTGCAAGTTCTGCAGCCCATTTTGTTACCATTCTTGGGAGGCATGCAGCAGCCCATTTTCCAGCATGAGAATGTTTGCAACATGTCAAGTATTGCCATGGCCAGCACAATTTCCCGATTTATCCCCAATAGAAAATCTGTGGGACCATATTGGACGACTTGTGCAATCCTCTCACCGGCCAGTGCGGAATCTCGAATTATGGGAGTCAATCAACACTGCTTGGTGTACAATTCCTCGGGACCACATCCATCAACTGTATTACCCCATGGCATGCCGTATTGCCTTTCACGGCAGTGCAACCACCTACTGAGGCAGTCATATTCTGCATTATCTCATCTTCTAACCACTGTAAGTGGCTGCAAATTAAATCATGGCATGCCAATATGTGTGTGCTACATTTCACCCCTATCCCCTCACTCCTTCTTGGTGGGGCAATTTCAATGTCGTGCAGTGTATTATGTTTCTTGCTATTTCAGCACTTCATGACAACAGATATCGTTAGGCTTAATGTTGCTATGAGGAAGTTTGCTATGTGAAATGAATCCGTTCAATGTAATTATATTATGAACTGTCCCATATTCTTTTAATCTCTCGCAGCGAACATATTTTAAAATTTCGAAGATAATCTTTGTTTACGTAAATCTCAAATAGTTACAACTGAACGAGTGTTTAAACTGTTACCGACCGAGACAACACGATCTGAGTAGTTCACCCTAGCACCGAAAAGACGACACTAACGACTACTATTAAACCCCCTAGTCACGTTTACGTAGTTATACTCACTGTGGTTATATTTATCTATGATGCTAACGTGGTGACCGGAAGTCCGTATGGGCACTTGCACAAACCTAGCCAATCAAAAACGTCTGCATGAATTTGCGTATTATACCAACCTCCATTCCAAATTTGAAAAACGATTGTTTTAATATTTCCGATTTTTAAAGCACATTTTGTCACATTTTAAAGATGATTTTAGTCATTCAATATGCTAAAAAACGACTGAAGAGGAAGAATTGTTTGAGTGCGCAATCTAGCGACGTTGTTTAGAACTACGTTTTTTCTTAATTGGGCAGGCATGTATATCATTGTTCGCAAGTTTATTGTGACTCAAGTAGCAAATGAGATATTTTTGAACTTAACATTTTTTCAAGTTGTTCAACCGGTTAAAGCCAATTTCCACTCGAAGAAAATTACGACCCTGTTTTACAAAAATGTTTTTCAGGTCATTGAAGTTCAGAAAAATTAATCAGGCCATGACACACAGAGGGTAAATAATCGATTGAACTAAGAATTGAGTAAATTAGAAGAAGGAATAGCAAGAAATACCAATCGCCTGGAATTTTTGAAAAAAAACGTGCTTTGGCAGTCAATTGCTACTCTTAATATGCGGTGTATGCCGTCCCATGGCCGAGTGGTTAGCACGCTTGGCTACTGATCTAAGGGACCTGGGTTCGAGCCCCGCATTAGGCATGGATGTGTGTGTCTTTTCTGCTGAGGTCCTGCCATCCTCTCAGATCTCCTACTGTGGCATATAAACTGACAGACTCCTGTCAGACCTCTGTGGCAAGCAGTGCTTGAGGGGATATTTATTTTTTTATAATATGCGGTGCAGGAAGTGTTGGCTTGCGGGAGCCTCAGCCGGAATCTGAGTCTCTTTTTTTTTCAATTATCGATAATCAATATGTATTAATAATAGATATAGTAGATAAATTGTGGAAAATATTGGAATTTATTAGTTTACATAAGTGTTCATAACTGCTCCGGATTTTTATTCTTCAAAATTGTAAATTTAGCAGTTCTGCTAAATTTACAATTTTGACTTGTTACTTGGATGCCTCATCTGAGATCCCTGTATTGTTTAGATCAGCGATTCCCAGTCTCGGGTCCATGAGCTATTTTTGATATTTCAGACAGCTCCAACAGATATATTTTCCGTGATTAACCATCTCAAATTTTATTGCTTTTGGCTAACATTATGTGAATTCAACATGATCACAGTGGCCATCTCATGTTTGGGAAATGGGATTCAATTTAAAGTGGTTTGGGGGTGATTCTTGCAAAGATGGGGAAGGCTTCGAAATTCAATCAGCACATCGTAGAGAGGCTTTGCCCCCTTTTCAACATGGCTGTATTTAAAAATCGCTTCGAGTTGTTTCTATTTCGTTTTATACGACTTAATGAGTATAATGCATTGATATTCTGGCTGTCGAGTTGTCTTTGTGGCCCGCGTGTTGCTTCAACTATTCAAAATGGCTTCAAAGCGTAAAAGGTTGAACGTCCCTAATATAACTAATGACCTTACCAAGGCACGTGGTCCGCTTTTCTCTATCACATATTCGCGTCTGTGCTGAAGCCTGGTCAATTAGTTTCTTGAAAATAAGCTGAGTTCACAATAAAATGGAAAACAATTTACTTCCCTTTGGATTATGCAAATGGCAGACTTCACTCACTTTACATATTCCTACCATTATTCACTACAAAAAAAAAGATATTGCAATGGTATTTTTAATCACAGCGGCACAAAGAACTTTTCACCTACAGATGTTTGATAACTAAATACGTAGATGTCAAATATCTGGCTAAACATTTCTTACCGTAGGAGAAAAAAAAAGGGTGGGGGGGGGGGGAGCGGTACGACTGTGCATTTGTGCTTCCATTACCTTAAAGCTACATCAGTATAACAAACAAATACTCCCACTTACCTCAGAGGAACTTTAATCAACAAGATAAATAGAGAGCGAAACTAAAGCCACATAACATATAGCGATGCCACACAATTCAGTCGCGTCATGCATAAGTTTTTCTCTTTACATGTTCCTTTCTCGGGCACAGCGCCATCTAGGCCATTTGTACTTCACTGCTGATTAACCATTTTTTAGTTTTTGTATATATTGGAAACGCACCGAACTTTTAAAAAATGTATTAAATGTTAGGGTCATTTTTATTTTAAATCAGTTTATTTTGTCTACTATTTATTTATTAAAATTATTCTTTAATGAATAAGTAAGTTAATGAAATAGTCATTATTTAAATAACTTTTAGCTTCTATCGCGTGATTAAAATAGATAATTCGTTCATATTAATTTCTGTGTTACCTTGTTTCTTTCTGCTCACCTGGCTCTCAGACCTACTATGGCATCTAAACTGACAGGCTCCTGTCAGACCTCTGTGGCAAGCAGCTGCTTGGGGGTATTATTTATTTATACAGTAACTTGGTTTATTGGGAAGTTCTACTCAAAAATAGAAGAGTTGCATGGGCGTCAGCGGAGAAGCAGTTGCCCCCACCACCTGCAAAAATTGTATTAAATGATAACAGATGTACCCAAAATAATTTTTTTTTTCGGAAGTTAGAAAAAAAAATTGAAAAAAAATTACAAACTCGTTTTCAAAACAAAAAGTCCGTGTATTAACTTTATGGTCTGTTTGTCCCTCTGTAGACATTGAACTTTTTCATTTTTTCAGCTCATAAAATGAACTTTTGGAATTAATGAAATATGATTCACACTTTCCAAATCTCTCAAAAGTTATAATTCATCCCTCTAACGGCTGAAAATTCCAAAATTTTAAGCGAATATTGCAAACATGAATTTATGCTAGAATTTTGATGGTGGAGAGTGTTGATCATGAAGATTCCATTGGAAACAATGAGTTGACCCCTTACACCCAGAGCGGATCATGGAGGTAGAAAAAAGGGTCGCTAGTGTAGCTGCAGAGAACTGCAGTGTTACTTGGAGAAAGCAGGCAGTGCATACTCAAAAAGAGCCGTTCTCATGGCAGACTGCTTAGCGGACTTAGCGATGATGAAAAGCTGGGTTCGAGCCCTGATAAGGTAGGGATGTTTCTTGTGTTGTCTTCCTACTAAGGGCTTGTCTTCCTCAGAGATCTTTACTGTGTACTAAACTGAGAGGCTTTTGCCAGACCTCTATGTCAAACAGCTGCTTGAGGAGGGGGGGACTGTTTTTTTATTTTTTAAATACCTGGAAGATTGCCCTAGTTTTTATTGCAGTAAATCACCAACTAGAGTGGCTTTGAAAGTTGCAGATACTTCTGGGAACAGGCAAGTTTTTTTTTTTTGCCACATTAGCCCACACGTTTAGTTCAACATTGACTAAAAGCTACATTAAAATATTTTGCTCCACACTTTTTTTTAATTTTTATTCTTAATTATACACTTTATTTCATGAAAGAATCCACAAACATACTAATGTACAAAAGCACTATAAAATATCTTGCTAATGACTGAAATTATTATATTTTGTGTGGCAATGAAATAAAATATACGCAAGGTCAATACACCTCCCAAATGTCACATGAGCAGAGAAAATTTGCATATGACTTGCAATGCAAATCCCATGGGCTATGAAATCTGGTTCTGATTCTGTGCCACTCGTTTCATATTGATAACATTTCATAACAACAGCATGGCACAGAAATATCACTTTTACACGTGGTAGAGAAACTGCATCTTAAAGTCCAGTTGATTCCAGATCAATATGGCAGGATTATAAATATTCCCCAATCAGCTTTGAAGACGGTTTCAAAGGACAGAAGATATTCCTAGATTACTGGAAGGTCGTCTAAGAGTGACAATAGTGCAAGATGATTGCTATCTTCCATTAACAGAGTGACGTCGTAGGACGACGTCAGCCAGGAAACTGCAGTTTTCTGAAACTGTTGGGGACAGTTTCGAGCCAAACTGTGCACAGACTTCATTAGAGAGACCTGACAGAGATTGAGCCAGACAACCGATGGTTTGCATTCTCACTCAATCCTCTCGCAGAAGAGCCTGACACATAGATTAGGAAAGGAACAGATACGAAACTTTCATACGATGGCGCCCTCTTGCGAGGCTCAGAGAATTGTCCATTCAATGGCTCGCAGGTGTTCCACTTTATCTGTGGACTAATATGGCACTGACATCGTAACTCTGCTCCAGAACAATGGTTGAACAATCGCGATTTAATCCCTATAATGATTCTCAATGTGTTTTGATCTGAAGAGAGCAGAGAGCCAATGTTACCAACTCTCTAACGTCATACTATAGTGGTTTGACGATCTGGGGTGTCACTATGTCAAATGGGCATGACACTACTACATGTCTTTGTCGGAGGTATAAGGATGATGCTTGTAGAGCTTTTCAGGGGGGCTGTTAGCCCCCAGTTTATTTTTCTGGATGATAATGCCCACCCTCATAGGGCTCAGAAAGCTGATGAATTTCTGGAGAGTGAGAATATGCAGTAGATGGAATGGCCAGCCCAGATTTCCCATGAGTACTAGCGCCTAGGGGTTCCAACGTAATAGGAGCACCGTCATTTAAATGCGGCATTTTTTTTTAACAACAAAAATTTTCCTTTTTAATTTCAACTAGTTACAAATAAACTTTATTTTCAAAGTACTTTCTGTGCTTACAATCGAAAAATGAACTTTAAAAAAGTGGCTTGTGTATTACCAACGATACTGGGATACCTCCAGTTATATAAATGGAAAATTATAAAAAAAAAACACCTCCCTCACTTTGAAAATAAACTTTTGCTGAAAGATATTTCGGAAGTAGAATTGTAGATATCAATCGAATTTATCCAAATGTTGATTTTAGAAAATATTCGTTTAATAATTAAAGATTAATTGAAGCTGAAATATTTGACAGCAGATACTGGTTTTAAATATTGCTAATATGAAAAGTAGTAATTT
Organism: Ryuthela nishihirai; assembly: GCA_038380435.1. Lineage (NCBI taxonomy): Eukaryota > Metazoa > Arthropoda > Arachnida > Araneae > Heptathelidae > Ryuthela > Ryuthela nishihirai. The sequence continues at coordinate 60,924,818 of JAWZYU010000019.1, read as the reverse complement.
GGGTTGTTTTACCACTGAGCGGCACTTTTTTGCACACCGTGGGCTAAATGGCCAGGTCACATGGGCCCCGAAGGCTCAGAGAAGGTTGGGGGAGGGGACCCACTGGAACAGCTGTTGGGAGACAGATGGTAGCCTCCCGTGAAGGCCATCCAGCGTGTTCTTTAACGTGCACAGGGTACGGCTCTCCCGCACACGGGGCCACGGCTTAACGTCCCATCCGACGGACGGCGGCCTTTCCAAGCCCATCGGTGTCCCCTACTGACCGTGGGCAGGGCGGGGAATTTTTCGGAGATAAATCTCAACGCTGACCCAACTGGGACTCGAACCTGGGAACTACAGATTACGAGCCTGGCGCACTACCGACTGAGCCACCCCCGCCCCTAAAAAGTAGTAAACCTTGGTAGACAAAATGTTATGGAAATTGTTCTAAAACCGCTAAAGATGCCCTTTCGCAGACGTCGACAGCCATTCCAACAGTTAACAGACTTTGAACGTGGAAGAATCATTGGCCTTAGAGAAGCTGGTTTGTCATACAGAAATGTGGCCAGAGGCGTAACGAAGGAATATGGGTTGGGGGGGAGTCCAAAATTTTCCAACTCGAACTCGAGCAAAATTTGTCAACCGAGCAAACTTGCTTAGATTTTCGCTTCGTGGGGGTAAGCCAATTTTTGTCTCTCCTACATTTTGCCTACATTTTTGTCTCTCCTACATTTTGCCATTTGACTTCCAATTTTGCCAACTAGCCATAATTTCTCAGAAATACTTCCAATATTTACATTTCGTCTGAATCGTAGCAAATCAGTACGAATTTTTGCTTTGGTCAAATCTCCTTAATTTCACGAAACTAATACCAATCTTCTCATCTCTCCTAAATTTGCCAAATCACTTCAAACTTTCGTTCGAAACGAAAGGGTGTGAAGTTGTCCCGATTTTGCAAACTCCCCAAGATTTTATCGTCACTTCGAATTTTGCCAACTGCTCTAAAATTTGCCGTCTCTCCATTTTCCAAACTGCCTTAAATTTCCCAAGTTGCCTCGATTTTGACAACTTCCCTTAAATTCCCCCCCCCCCCCAAAAAAAAAATTACAAATTTTCACAACTCGCCTAGATTTTACGAAGTCGCTTCGAATTTTGTCAACTCCGAGTTACTTTGGGGGGAAGCATTCCCCCATGGCTACGCCCCTGGATGTGGCCAACCACTATGTTGTCCACAATCCCAGCACCATCATATACATATGGCACCAGTGGGTTCAAGAAGGATCAGGGAGATGTATGACCATGGAGTGACAGGACAGTCATTTGCGACATTGCGTGAAAGATTCGGACTACAACAAACAAAACTGCAAACGGACTGGCATCGAATACCTACCAGGCAGACGGTAAACAAGCTTTTACAGTTTTCAATACAAGTCTATCGTCTGGCACTGCGTTTGCCCCTCGCATCTTTCTATATGCAAGCACGTCTTCAGTGGTGTCACCTCAGACAGAACTGGAACGAACAAAAGTGGAGTACCGTGGTGTTTAGGGATGAATCTCGTTTTTGTCTTGGTCAGAACGATGGTAGACAGCGTGTTCGCCGTTATCCAGGGAAAAGGAACTCCGCCCAATGCATGCGACATCGTCCCACAGCTCCAGCACCTGGTGTGGGGTGACATTAGTCGGACATCTCAGTCAGAACCGATCATCATAAGGGGATCTCCAACTACCCCACGATATGTTACCAATATTTTGCAGCTAGTGGCTGTCCTATTTGTTCAGCAGCACGGAACCTTTTATCAGCAAGATAATGCCCATCCCCACACAGTCTGCACGAGTCTACAGTATCTACACGAGCAAAATGTTCAGGTACTACCATGCCCACCACGCTCGCCGGAACTTTCACCAATTGAACACGTCTCGGATATGGGCTGACAGCTTCAAACACCCAAGAGGTGTACCAATTACTATCGCTGAAATGGAACAGCGACTTCGCGCTATTTAGCGTTCTATCCTTCAGGAGTACATTATAGAGCTGTACGATAACCTTCCCCGCCGTGTTCATGAATGCATTGATGCAGAGGGCAGTTCAATATCATACCAATTATACCACTTTACTGGGCAGACAAAGTAATTTTCCGTATTTGTTTTTGATAATGTAATCAATCGCACATCTCTGTGTATGATAACTGCTGCCTGCGTTTCAATAAAATGGCATTAATCTTTCCAATTGTTGAAAAATTTTTCCCTGTAGTATATGTCATGCGACTTTTATGGCAAACCTAGCAACCCGAATGAATTCTATTGTAGGCAATCAATGCGAGGATGATGGTGTGTCCCATGTCCCCAACAGCAGAATATCTAGGATTTCAAACTATGACCATCACGTGTACCAAGGAGTACATCAAAATCTGAACGGTTTCATCTCTGAGCACCTTTTTTGCACACAATAGGCTAAATGGCAAAGTTACAAGGACTCCCGAGAAGGTTAGGAGGGAACCCACTGGACAGCTGTTAAAGCCCCCCCCTCCCTCGTGAAGGCATACTCTTACGTTATTAATGTACAAATAGTAAATCTGTCTAGTTTCTCCGAATATAGATCGATGTCACATATCAGCAAAAAGACCCTGGTTTGCTCAAGACTAACCCTGCACAATTAAAATTGTTTCACCACTTGCAACAAAAATTGTAAAAAAGGCCATAAGAAGCAATTCTGTGCCCTCCTGCTACCAGAAATTAATAATAAACAAGAAAGCGTATCATTACCAGTGCAATTTTGTCATCTTAAATGTTTTTAAAATAAAACTTACTATGTGCTACGTAATATGTAGTGAAAAAAAACTAGGCCTTATAAATTAATAAAAATGAATTAGCTGTGTCGTAATTTTGATGATTGCCAAGTGGAAAGTTTGCTCAAGTTCGAGAGTTTTCAATTTAAAAACCCTTCTGAGCCTTAGCTTACAATTCTTTAAACACCGAACAAATATCGAAAATCTAAATTTTGATAGATTTGTGATGAGCGCCCCCCAGAACTAATTGGCCAAGCTTAATATAATGTTCGTTATTAGTCTCGCGCACTTCACACAATCTGCTAGCCACAGAAGTTAACGCTGTGCAGAACGCGGATGCGGTGCAAAAAACCAAAATTGTTTCTTCGCAGGCCATGCCTTAGAAAACAATTCCAAAATAAGCTGCGTTTCGAATCCCCTAGATAATCACACCAACACAGAATAGAGTGCTAATAACTGAACTTCGTGCCAGACTTATAATCATTACAAGGATAATGCTAGATGATGGTACGAATCATTACTTGGTGTGTAACTAGGGAAAACGTAACCGGAACTCTCGCACTAGGATGCCTATTGATGTAAAACAAACCTATGTCCACAGGAGGCGATTAAAAACTTCGAGCCAAGTTGTGAAATATTTCAGCTATTGTAATTCTTTAATGAACGAATATTGTTGAAAATCGAAATTTCGATAGATTTGGGATCTTTGTTATCAGAAGTCACACTTCCTGTTAAAAGCGTAAAGGGTTAATAAGCTCTGAACGAAGCTCCCTATTGACAAAACCTGGGGGTCGCTTCTGAATTAAGTATTGATCATGTGAACAAAATCAGACAAGGCTCAATCTTCAAATTACAAAGAATACTTTTACCTACTATAAAGTTTGCATTCCTAATAATATTTGTATATATATATACACTGTCTACCACATCGAATTGCTGACAATATTGAGAATACAAGAAATGTTAAAATAAATTCGAGAATGAAGAAGTAACGAGATCAGCGATTTCTTTAAGTGATCAAGTTTATTTAACAGTTCAGGGGTTGGAAAAGGTAAGTACTATGTACACTGTGGATGGGAGTGGCATATTCACCTGCAGCTAAACACATACCTACATACAAATTATAATCACAAAAGCAGAAAAACGAAATTTTATACTTAATAATTTATGAATGGGAGGACACTGAATATTTGACATTTCTAAACAATAAATATTAAAACCCACTCTTTTACTATCTTTTTTTTACAATATATGCTCGAAGAAAAATATTTTAAATGGTGCCATCCGAGCAATGCACAGTTATGCCATTAATTTAACATTACTGTATACAAATTTTGTTACTTAAAATTGTATTTTACTTAAAAGCAACAAATAGTTAAAAAAAAAATTCTTCAAATGCTAAAATATCAAAATACATTTTAAAAAAATATGAATTCTTTAGCACGCAATCAACAGTAAACATTCCCTTCATTGCACTAGAATACATAATAAATTATTCTGCATAAATTTACAACCAAACAATAACATTTTGCTTTTTAAGCAACTATACACATTCGTGGTTTCTAAATTAATTTTTGCATAATTTACCCATTTCATTAAAAAGATAAAAGGTATGCCATTTGAAGTTTCTCCATGTAATAATGAATCTGGCATTTCTCTTATGATGCTTTATTTCATGGCTGGTGTTCTAGCTTTTATTCAAAAGATAAAACGTAATCTACATTTAGGCTTGGAAATATTATACTTTCCTTGCAATTCAAAAGAACTACAAAACAGTGGTTTAGTCTATTCCTTGTATATTTTACGAGATGAAGTTGAGAAATTTTCTGAAATATTTGTGGTCAGCAGAAAGTGGATTTGCAAAATTCATTTTCTTCCAACATACAAAAATATTGCCATATTTTAACACAAATTGGCAAACCACCTAATTCAGTAGTTTTACCTAGAATTGCAATTAAAATATGCAAAAGTTGCACTTGGTGTGGAAAAACTCAATTTGCAGATATTTTTAAATGTCTGTTCCAGCTTTACTGAAACACACTTTTTCTCCCAATCACAGATGTATCAAAAATTAGTGTTATGCAAAACATACCACTACACTTCATTGAATGGCAGAAGACACTTAGTTGAACATAACAAGCATGTTGACTTTACAGAGTCAAAGTAATTATTTTTTATGAATTTCTTCCTAAGTAGTTTTTATTTATGTTTTACAGAGCATTACACTAATATTTTTAATAGAAGTGAAAGGTTTCCTGCCAACTATTAGCCCTGCAGGACAAAAATATCCCCTTTTAAAACAAATTAGGAGCTCATATTTGGCTTCTCTCTTTTTGCATTAACTTTATTTGTATCTTAACAGAACACTGCCTGTGGAGAACTAATGTGGAAGAATTGAGATGCTTTATAAAATAAAAAGTAATAACTCAAGCCTTAGCATTCCCCCCCCCCTCTCTAAAAATACATATATTGGTTTTCATATCAGCTATTACACCAGCCAACATAGGAAGGTAAATTACATTGTAAGCTTTTTTTACATTTCCTATGTACAATAATATTAAATATTTATAATCAGTATGCTATGAATCTGTTCACAAAGATTTATCTACAAGGGAAACAAAAGCAATGCATTCCTCATTAAATTTGAGCCGAAATGCAAATGCTGGACTTTTGATTTAAAATCTCGCAGAAAGTTCACCAGCTACATCCTAAATGGTGAGTGAAGCAAGTGATCTAAGATGCTTTTAGAGAAGCATTTGTGATCACTGATGAAAGTGAAATGTTTTAAATAATCCACTAGAAGACCTCACCACCAAGAGGAGATTTCTACACAACAATTGTTGGGGCCTTGTGGGATGGAAGCTGATGCCTCTTCTGAAAGACAGGATATATGGACAGCCATACTATGGCACATGATGCTTTTTATCCTACAGCAGGGGGAAAACTGTGAACTCGCACAGAATTAATTGGGTTTATCCATCGTGACATAAATGCACAGTTCATTCCCTTCTTGTCTTCACAGATGTAGACAAATACATGCTCACTGCAATATAGAGTAACTGCATGCAGAGCTTCACTTCAGAGATGCATCTCTGGCAACCAAACAGAAGAGGACTAACTACAAAACCATTCAAAATTATTCTTAATGTATAATACAAATGTAGCTAGAGTGACTATGTACAACTGCCACAAGGGCAAAGATGCTGGCTGCCACAGAGACATCACTGGTGGATTGGAAGAAGAGTGGCATTAGGTGGGAAAGCACTATACAAATTCATTTGTACCAGGTGAAGTCAATGGTTCCAGACTCTGAAAATAAAAAAGAAAAATTTTAAATCATTTATATCGAAAATTAAAATATTGCATAGCTAATCATTTAAATTCAAACAAAGTTGTATGCCACAGTAATAAAATGCCTTAAGTTGCAGGAAGCTATTTTGTCAATTAACTTCCTCTTAAAAAGATTTTCATACATTATTAAATTACTAGCTCCAGTCCACCAAAAGTTTGGCACAAAACCTATTTCTCTTCCATTCATAAGTTCTTCACAATTTATAGCAGCTGAAGCAATGTCACCCCCCCCCCCCCCTCCATTTGCTGAAGAATTAATCATGTTTTACAACTAACTACTAGAGCCAAGTTTTTTTTTAATACCTAACATGGGGTCAGATGGTGGGAATCAGCATATAAAATTTGGGACAAATCAGCCAAGTATCTGGGAAATTAGAAGTTACTCAAATCTGTCTAAAAAGATAGTGTTGTAGAAGTTTCCATGGTATCTAGTACACGCTCTGATGCCTGTTTCTTTTTTGCAGTGCTGACATTTCTATCAATGTCCACGTGATGCATGCCTACCTGCTCCTTTGAACATACCTATCATTTATGATCATTTTTAAAAATAGCCCATGAATTGCAATGAACAAATTAGTTACGCAAAACAAAGATTACAGCTTGGGGCATACCTGATTGGAGTTACCTGTTATCACTCAGAGCTAAGACTAATCCCAATATACAGTCTGCTTCATTTAGTGAATTGGCCTGTTATAAAACAAGGACTTATTTCTTAACACCTCTTTCCTGAAAGTCCTGTTTGGAGAGTAGGAAGAGACCAATTCTGTTAACAGCAGAAAGTAACAAAATAGAATAGTGTGCAATTGGAATTTGTCTCCACATGTTTGTGTAATTTTGTGTAAATTTGTCTCCACATGTTTGTCCTCAAGCAGCTGTTTGCCAAAGAGGTCTGACAGGAACCTGTCCAGTTTAGTATACCATAGAAGGCCTGTGAGGAAGAGAGTCCTCAGCAGAAAGACAACACGAAAGTCCATGCTTTACCTGGGGCTTGAACCCAGGTCCCTTTGATCACTAGCCAAGCGTGCTATTATGCAGAGAATTAATGTTACTATAAATTTGAAATGCATATCTGGGGAATTGGAGATCTGCAATTTCTAATACAATTAATACACTACCAAAAGTTTTCAAAGACTTTATTTGGAGGGAAAACCATGTCCAAAGCACTACAGTGCACATCATTATAATACGGGTATGGCAATTAACCAATATTATGCATCAACACTCCAGTGACTTACCACTGGTAAGGGCATTCTATTGCAAAGAAAATCTTTTTTGATATATTTTTGTGATGAGTACAGCATATACAGTGTATATAAAATCACACTGTAGATTTAACATTTATTTTCACAATACATGGTGATGGCATTTCCAATACAATTAAATAAACTATATTACCAAAAAGTGTTTGGACACTTCAAGTTATTTGAAAGAAAAACCATATTCAAAGCACTGGAAAAATTGAGTTGAAAAAGATTGGTTATTCTGACTGGGATTTGAACCCAGGTCTCCCAGAAGCATGGTTTCATCTAGTGGTTAAGACCCTGGTATGGTTCTGGGAGACCTGAGTTCAAATCCCAGTCAGGACAACCAATATTTTTCAATTTAATTTTTCAAGTGTTCCTTGTCTACAGGACTTTTCCTGCGATAATTTATTACTGTATTCAAAGCATCCCAATTTTAAAAATAAGTTTTCTATAGAAAAATATCACTGGAGATAAAAATCTAGATTTAACAGAAATCTTTAGTTTAACAATATTCATTTGATATTTAAAGAGTTATGGAGGCTGAAGTATTTAAGAATACTGTCATTAATCATAATAATTTACTTCAGACCTAAAAGATAATTTTTTAAACATGGTTGAAAACAAACTGCATACTAAAATGAAAATTTAGAAGTTGGAGTAATAATTCAGATTTCATCAATTTTTAATAAAATGTTTAAGATGAGTATAACAGAAGTACCTACTGTTAAATATTTCTGACTTAAATAACTAATATTAAACATATATTGGTGAAAAATAGAGATTTACCAAGATTTGAGTGACATCTTCAATTTATCACCCACAATACTTTTCTATTAAAAGCTTATTTACAAATTAGAGAGCTTCGAATGTGGCTTTCCATTCAAATAACATGGAATTATATAAACACTTCTGATGATATAATGTTATAACTAGATAGTCAAACTTTTTCAATAATTTCAAATAGATGCCATAGTTGATCTTATCATACTCATATTTATAAGATCAACTAAATTTCAAAGTGTAAACTTATCTCAGAAGGTCAAAATACAAAGAAATAAATACAAGTGCTACTCTTGGAACAGAAAAGTTCACGGAGGAATGAAATTATATTTTTAGTCATATTTGTGTGAAAAAATAATCTAAATATTTTTACCTAAATTAAAAGCAAGTTATTCCTGTAGACAACACTGGAAATAATTTGCTGAAAAAAAAAAAATTTTGGTTTCATCCTGAGTGGGATTCAAACCCACATCTCCCAGAGGCAAGAGGACATTTTCCTGTGATCTTGTGAGGTGAGGGTGAGCAACAAATTTTATTTCCATCATATGAGGAAGCTTGGTTTCCCGTTTCCTGATATAGATGGCACCAGTGGCGAATCAACAAAATATTTGGAAATGCTTATATGCCACATTGTTGAGAAAAACTGTTGGTCTCTGAAGGTCTAGAGCAGTTATGATGCCTGGCATGCTTCTGGGAGACATGGGTTCGAATTCCACCCAGGATGAAACCAAAATTTTTTCAGTAAATTATTTTGAAAATTAAACTTTAAATAGCCTGTATCTAAATATACTTGCTATTCTATCCCAATGGAAGTTTTCTTTAGAAAGGTTAAATGTTTCATACTATAAATAATATATTTTTACATGTGTTAAACTTTTTACTGGTGTTTAACTTAATTTCTACGTTATAGATATATTATTTTAATCCAATGGGTATATCACAAACATTGACACTTTTTAACCACTAAAACAAATGGCATTAATTTTGTCCCCCCCCCCCCCACAAAATCCTGGGTATAATTTTACCGTGGTCACATACATTATCCATATTATGGGTTGAATGCTGCTATGTTTGACACCCCTGATTTAACTGCATACTAGCAACTACAGCACAGGCTATTTTCTTTCTGTATTTTTCCTAGTTACCAAAGAAGCAAGGGAAATGATTTCCCCATTCAGAAAATTTCTTTATTGACATCTTATACCCCATTAAGGAGAAACTATTTTACTAGTTATATAGAAAAGTCTGTTGCTGGGGAAGTATTTCTTTTATACCTGAATTTCATATTATCAGTAATAGTAGCAATAGTTTTTCCAATTGATCATATTTACTAATATCAGTTTATACAAATCAAGTTTTTACTTACTGGAGGATACGACCGTGCTGGCTGATACTGATTCTTCTCTAAACTAAACTGATCTTCTGTAGTTTTCCTGTAGACAGGATTATCAAAATTCATGCTTGTTACATTCCGTCTCAAGTATTGCTTGTATAAACAAATGCCAACCTGGAAACAAAAAACCACCACTGTTGACTCAGATAGATAAAAATTAACAAAATTCTTGTTGAGCTAACTGGAAATAAAGCTTCCATCGCACAAACTACTAGTACGAAATCAGTGTAAAAATTATCAAGCTCTATTACACTCTTGTCACTTTATAAAAGTTTTTAAAAATAGCTTCTACCAAAATTATGCAAAAAAAAAGTATTTAGAAAGTTATCTCTAGTGAAGAATTTTGCAACTTAATAAAATACCATGATGTCAATAGTAAACAATCTCAGTCCAATAATTCAATCTAGTAAAGTAATTAATTCATAATTAGTGGTGGAGCAAGATAGTGGGATGTGCTCAGTTTTTACCGCCATGCAGACCTCGTAGCAATACCTCACGCTGTTGGTAAGGTGACTACCCACATCACTGCTGGACAATCTCCAGTGTTCGCTCACAGCATGTCGATGCTCTGGAGGCTTGCAGGAGTGGGTGTCAGTGGGTCAAACCATCTCCTTAGAACATTCCATGGATATTCTAATGGATTTAGGTTGGGATACAGAGCTGGCAACTTCATATGGTTAATAATGCTGTTCTCCAGATAGTGATTAACAAGGTAACAATGGTGTGGATGGGCATTATCCTCTAGGAGGAAGTCATCACCTATTGCGACCACATATAATAACAAAGAAGGTCCAAGATTTAATCTCTGTACCTATGGCTGGTTATGTTGGAAGCAGAAACATCTGTGTGGCACCCCAAAGACATCCTTCCCCAAACCACAACACTACCACCTCTGTACATGTCCCATTCATGGATCTTTGTGGCATGATAGCGTATTTGATATGGAGGAAACTAGGAACACACTATGAATTGCTGTAGAGGGTAAACTTGAGTCAACTATGAAGAACACAGACCACCATTGTCCCTGGGTCCAGTTGAAATGTCTGCATCAGTTTACATGGTCCCTCCTGCGGTGTCATGTCAGAGGCATCTAATGCTCATTCAGTGGCACCCATTCCACTGGCTGCTGAAAAGTTAGTTCACATGATGTTGACATCCTGTTCCTCCGAGCACATAACACTGGATAGCAGTCCTCCATTGGGGTTGCTGCCCATTGTCATCACTATTAAATTAGCTGGATGTATTCTGTCCTTATCAAAATCTGTCAAAGTCAATGCACCACTGAATGATTCGCATTAAGCCATCAGGAATCATCTGCTTGACTTCAGCAATAGCTGGCTATCACATTTGCAATAAATGATATCTGGTAGACATACCCAATAAATCTGCTATCTCAAAACTCCACAGCACACTTTGCAGAACTAGAAAACAGCTTTGAAATGCCTGCTTTTAATGCTAGAGGCATCTGTCTATACTGCTGCCAGCACCATTCATTTGCACACCATACCTCAATCCTGCATCGTATTTTGCATACTAAACATAACTTCCATGCATTTCCATTGTTGGAGTTTTACAACAATACAACTTTTTTACTTGTTCCTTAATTTATGAAAACCAGTGTATATCAATTTCTTTTAGTTAATTTTTATTTATGCAAAATATTTTGATTTACCCTAGTTTAGTAAAGAAAAAAACTTACTAAACTAGGCAAAAACTAGCCCTTGATACTTATTTAAATATTACAAATGTTGTCGAAACAAAAATCACAAGCATAAAATAAATACTTTTCGTTGCAACAAAATACAATTTTTGGAAATTAAGAACAAAAAGGTTTTATTTGCAATTTTTCTCAAACTCTATAGACAGCTCAAACTTGACTTTCCCTGAGATATATCAGCTTCATTTTTGGCATCTTAGTAAAATAAAACTTTCTGAAATACTACCTACAACAAAACATTCACAAATCTGATACACTCTTAACTTTCTATTTGAAAGGTATTACATGCATTACAATTATGAGCACTTGAGAACTAAAAAAAGTGGAATTAAAAAATTTAGGTCACAAAATAATTTATTATTATTAGAATTAAACACAAGTACTCGAAAGTATAAAACAGTAAAATAAGTACAGCAAGTAAAAAAATGTAAATAAAAATACATTTTTAGCCGAGAGTTGTAGCTATTGTTAGTTAAATGAGCGAGATTTGCAAAACAGTTCTGGGATAGATAAAATGGCAAAACTAGATTTGTCATAGGCCTTGGTGCAAAATATTTTAGTGGCCTGTCAAATAGCATAAAATGGGAGCCCCCCAGCACATTTGGGGCCCCTGGTGTGTTGCACCATCTGCTCCAATGGTAATTTCACCCCTGGATACATACTGTTCCACCCTCTGCCAAAAGATTATGCAATAGTCCAAAATGACTAAGTGGTTAAAAAAAAGAACAAAAAAAAAGATCAGAACAAAAAAAAAATCTGGGGACAGTGGAACACTGAAGAAAAAAAAAAGATGTTTGGGCATCCTAAGCATCATGCATAATCTGTGTTATGCAACCTTCTCCATACAGTTAAGGTATCACAACTACTAGCTTATAGGCACACTTTTATTAATACAATTTAAAAATAAGTATTGATATAATCTTTATACACTAGCAAGGTTTTGGCAACACCATTTTTTAATTTTGTCTCTCTTGGTAGCCATGCAAATTGCATTTTGATGGACAGGGCACATTGGTTGTCTGCATCTGTTGCACTAAAAAGCGGTTGTTTTGGAAATTACTAGACTCTGATCTTAGGTAAGAGCTACTTTAGTACTTTAGGTAGGAAATGGATTTCTGCCACTCTGCCAACATATGACTGTACTAACCTGAGACCTGGTTCCTCTTAGGAAAAATTATACTGTTTCCTATCCACTAAGGAGTCTCCCTAAGGTAACAATGGTTCAAATAAATATAAATGAAAGAGTTCGATATCTTACACAGGATAAGCCTTTTTGTGAACAAGCATAGAACTAATAATTTGCTCAATCCTGGGATTTGTTTCTCCCGATTCATAAGACATTTTCAACAAACAAGAGATTCTGTTGCATTTATATTATTATTCTAAGAGTGCTTGTTAGCTGTTGTTTACTAATTCAAATGGTCCAGGTTCTGCTTACAGTGAAAAGCAAGCATTTACAACACTTAATGTAATGAAAAATTAATTCCCTAGCAGCATATTTTAATGTATTCTCTTGGATACACAGGAAACTACCAAGGAATAATGAACATGAACTAAAGTTTATATAACTAAGACGTGTGCAATGACAATTCTTTATGTACTAATAAAAGCCTAAGGATTTAAAGAGAATATATATTTCTTGGATGTGATCACAGTATTAAAAATATCTTAAATTCTTCAGTTAATAATAAAAACATGATATTTCTGAATTATCATGTTACTTTAAAAACTGGTTTGTAACATGTTTAAATATCTATTTATATGCACTTCTTTGCCAATAGTACTTACCACAGCAAAGACAATAGCCAATCCCCCAAGCACACCAATGATGATGCCTGCTATCCTGCCATTGTCTTCCACTTCTTCTAAAATGCTTCCAAACATGGTCTCATTTGCAGCTATTGCATGAGGAATTACAGTAGTGGCTGGCAGATCCTTTGCAAAGGAAGTTGTTACTTGACTGGCAGCCATATTTGTTGACACTATTAAACAATAAGAAAATTATCTTCTAGATTTAGATGTATTTGGCTACATACAAGACAAAAATAGTAATCTGAATTGTTAATTAGCCTCTAATTATTAATCCTTGAATCCTGAATGGATTCTGTAAAAACAATTCCCTTCAATAATTTCAAGTTTAATCATCTAGTAAAATGCTTTTTTCATTATTTATTCATGTTAAATCATCTTGCTGATTTTGATTCTATTCATGTGATCACGATTGAGAAAATTGTAAACACCCTGAAAGTGTGTCAGTTCCTTCTCACTTCCCATGCACCTTCTACAAAAATTCATTTTTTCCACAAAACTATAAATTTATTGACTTTTGTATCAATGGGTAACTCTGTATTTACTATACATTTTAATGGATTTGTCAACTTGTAAAACTGGGGACATGAGGGGTACTTGGCTTGAAATTTAATTTTTTTTGCATTCTTTCCCCCACATAAACTGTGGTGACATCTTCGATGAAAAGTCTTGTTACAGATTCTTATTCAAATTGCAAATAAGCAAAATTATTTACACTGCCTGGTTATTGCCATTTTTGTGTTTAACAGTCAATTAGCCCATTATGAATATTTTCAAGCTTTTCATAGAAAAAAAAAACTAGGAAAAATGAAAGAACAGAAAAAAAATGTACTTGAAACTACATTAAACCTTTTATATAAACATATCACAAATCAGTTTTACTCATTATTCTATTGCTACTCATTTTAATTGTATGCCATTTGGTCCATTTGTTTCCGGACGTTTGAAAGGTCTAGTATAAACCATGCCTTTAAAGATTAAGGTGCGATGATACAAAGCAGGTAATCGCTCCGCTTACAGTACCACAATCATTTCTATTCCGTTAAGATAACTGCGTACTTGCTTTGCTTCCGGCTTGCTTCTTCCGTCTCCCAAATCGTATCCGCGCTACAAAAACATTCTAATCGATATTAAACTACCCAAACACTGCAAATACCGGTTGCAATGCGACAATTGCGAGTTCAGCTTCTTTAGTTCCGATAGCAAAGCACTCACTAAATTTAACGAGAATAAAATTTAATATAAACCCCGCGATCATACAAAATATTGCAACTGCGCTACAGTTGCAGAGATAAATATTTTGCGTCCTCCAACTGCAGTCAATAACAGTTTGAGTTTCGGGTAAGTAGAAATGATGGCGAGTGCGAAGATCCATTCCTACGGAAATAAACGCTGAATGACAGACAAGAGCAATGTCCGACTCAATGGAGTCGAACCCGCTAATGCCCACTTAACTGGAGAGTTACCTGTTTCATTCGCGGCTTCTGGTGTGCTGCTCTGAGCAGTGCTGAGGAGAAGGATAAGGAGAACTACAGAACCACATCCTACATCTGTAGCCGCCATCTTGGATCTGTTTAGCCTGCGCCACTAGCACTGTAGGGGAGCACGGGTTGTGAGCCAGGTGCGCTGACAGATGGCGGCATGAAGAGATCGCGCAGAGGTCACGGAGTTGGAAAGCTTGTTTGCGTCGCTTGCTCTTGGGGCTCTGAGTCACTGTTTGCGCATTCAATCAAGAAGGGGGATGTGATGAGGGGCGTCAGCCGTCTTTATTTGCAGCTGCTTTGTTCAACTTTTCTCGATTCTGTCGTTACCAGGACATTGTCGTGAAAACCTCAAATTTTATTGGTTGCTCGACGGCTAGTAACTGCGAAAGCACTGAACAGCGATTAGAGAAGGTTTTGACCCTTCTTCGAATGCATCACAAGATACCTTCTTAGTAAAAGCGCTGCACTTCGTATATCAGCAACATGCTTCGATACGGAAGGATCATAGATTGCATTCTATGCCCAACTGAGAGACGAAGAGCAAAACTTTATGCCTAAAATCAAATGGAAAAACCAAGAGATAGTCCCGGCTTAGGAAATCAGTTGTCCGGCGGGTGCATCCCCCTCCCCCCCAAAAAATAGGTTATTTCCAGTGGCGTTCGCAGAAATTTCTTCGGGGGGGTGGAATCTTTGAAAGAGCGCTTTTTTTAGATACTTAGAATAAGTTTAATCATATCTAGTGTCGTTTTTATTATCTGCATTTGCTACAAAAAATAGCAATCATATTCATATTGCAACAGCAAAATATAACTAAGAAAAAAAAATCGCATTTTCAGGGGCGTACTCCCCCCCCTGCGGAGGCCCATTGTTACTATTTATTAACTTTAGTCAAACTGAAATGCACCGATACTATTATTGCATGAAAATTTCAATTATGCAATTCAGTGGTGAATTAGTAAGGAACATTAACTATCTAGAACTAAGGCTTTACTAAAATTATGACGTACAAAAACGTAAGCCACCTTAATTACGTGAAGTACATATATGTAAAAAAAAAATAATCACGGAAATTTTTATTGATCAAAAAACCTCCAAGGTGAATAAAAGGTTTAGCTTCACGTTTTCCGTAATTCAGTTTCTCAGCATTTAAAAAATATACTGATGCTCAAAATTAAAGGGTAATGACAATTAGAGTAGAGGTACGCAGTGCGGCGATTTAAATTAAAGTTTAATTCTCTATGACACTGTCAAATGTTTTTAAGCACTTCAACACATGGACTACACTATCAAGTATCAACAGTTATTGAGGAGAGATTGACGTGCACGATGAATATGTAAACAGGATCGGACGAAGGACCATGAAATTATGCAGAAATAGGGAAAGAATTTTTTTGCCCCATATGGACATCTGTTGTTGCTATGATGATACTGCTACCATTTCCACTTTACATTTCAGCAAAGACAACTTTTCAAAAAAAAAAACTGCTCCCATCATAATATTATTCCCCCATTTACCAAACAAGGAAATTCTCGAATACTTTGGTAGGTCAGTCTAGTTTCTCCGTCCCTTAAGAATCTAATCGTTCAACTCGCGTCACCTTAGTTGGAAGGCGGGAAATCCAAAGCAGACGAATTCATTCTTTCATGAACCCATGCTCAGATTACCCAATAGGTGCTCGCCATGAGTGGCGAGCCTAAAAAATATTTTTTGAACATTTTATTCAGTAAAATATCCCACAATTAGTATAATCTATTTGTGTACACACCTCGCATTTGCACTTAGGTTAATACCAAATATGCGTTTTTTGTTAAACATAGAATATTTATTCGGCTTAAAATTAAGTTTTTGTTCATTTTTCACTGCCATCCCGTGGCCGAGTGGTTAGTGTGTTTAGCTGCTGATCAAAGGGATTTGGGTTCGAGCCAAGGGTAAGGCATGGATGTTTGTTTTTTCTGCTAAGGTCTCGTTTTCCTCGCAGATCTACTCTATGGCGAATTAAGCTGACAAGCTCCTGTCAGATCTCTGGTGGCAAGCAGCTGCTCGAGTTTATTCTTTTTATTTTTCAGTATTCCGTTTTTTAAATAAGGTGACCTAAACATATCCAACCTACTATTACTTTAATTTTTATACCTCCCATCTCCAAACAAAAAAACTTTCAAAATTTTAAGCGACTAAATGAAAGAAAATCATGTGGATACAATCAAGTACACGTGAAGCACATTAAAGCATGCAAAAACTTTTTAAAGTTCATCACGAGATCAGCTAATCAATGAAAGCATATCTACAGGAAACATCCCTAAGAAACTTAATATTGTTATTTTAAGGCCAATTTACAAAAAATAAAAATAAAATAAATACCCCCTCAAGCAGCTGCTTGCCACAGAGGTCTGACAGGAGCCTGTCAGTTTATATGCCATTGCAACAACTATAGACCCATTGTCATCTTACCCGTTTCCACAAAATCCTTGAAAGATATGTAGCTAATACTCTAATCAATTTCTCGAAAAAAACTTAGCATTATTAGTGAAAAGCAATATGGTTTCCAAAAAGGTAAAAATGCAATTACACTTTTAACCCAGTTATCTGACGTCATTAACGAAACTTTAAACAACGGGAAAAAAAGCAGCTGCTATCTTTCTGGACTTTCGTAAGGCATTTGATACGTTAGATCACGATAATCTACTTCAAAAATTGTATACATATGGTATAGGAGGTATTGCCCTTCAATGGTTTGAAAATTATTTTAAAAAAAGTGCACGTTACTGAAATTAATGGCTTTTTAGTGAGAAGAGAACAGTGTACAAGTCTGCTCTTATTCATTATTTATATTAATAATCTTGCTAACCTTAAACTGAAGCTCTCCTTATATATATATGCTGATGACACCGCCTTGGTTGACGTGAATCACAATATAGGAGACCCAGTCAAAGATACACAGGATGATTTTAACAAAATTATTAACTGGTCTCACATTAATCGTATTTACATAAACTCAGATAAAACGTAGTAGGTCCCCCACTTGCGCATCAAACGACCTTTGATCCCTGAGCTGCAGAATGTCCCTCCGATATCGCGCTTTTCGACCACGCCCCCTTTTCAAAAAGTCCCCCGATTTTGTCGTTCGTCAGCCATTTTGAATTCTGACGTCCTCTAAAGACCCCCTTTGACCAACCTGTATTTTTAGGCCCCCCCTGAAGAAAAGCCCCGAATTTTCCTAACTCACGAATTTATTTTTGATGGCGCCTCTAGTGTTTAAAATAACGTTATACTCTACGTTATATATTAGCAAATACTATTTTTTTTTAAATTGAGTTGAATGGATGGGCTCGTTCCCGCAACTTCAGGCTTAACCAGCGCTCTAACCCACTACGCCACGAATTTTATATGGTTTGAAATCTTAAAAGGTAGATGATCTCAGTGAAATTGAATAAACGTATTTTTTATTCTTAGAAAACCACATTTAACTTGGGAATAATTATATTTTTATTCCGTGTAAATCACATTTAACTTGGAAATGAATTTTTATTCCTCAAAAATCACGTTTAACTTGGGAATATATTTTTTTATAATTTTTTATTTCACGTTGACTTCTCACCCCCTCCTGTGGACCACGTGATATTGACGGATGAATCTGAAAAGTTCTGCGAAATAAACATTTTATCCCACGGGAATTACACTCTTCACTCCTTATCATTAGTGGTGCGATTCTGAGAAATATTTTTGGAAATAAAGCTACCCATTCTGCGAACTAAACGAAACGGACCAAAAATTTATATTTCTCTCACATTTTTATTCTCAACCACGTTTCATAGCCAGACATCGCAATAATATAAATCAATGATTGAAAAAGAAATAACTGTTTTCAAAAGTCCCAATTTTCGAGCCCACATTCTGGCGGTGGCTGATTTTATCCCCCCCCCAATCATCCTGCAATTTAACAGAACCACGTATTATTGATGGCCGTCGCTACCCAAAGCATTATTTCAACAGAGTATTAAAAAGTCCGATTTTTTCACCTTCCTATCGTTCTGCGATTGCAGGGACCATGTTTTATTGACGGATGGTACCACGAAAGAGACCGAGAAATAAACATTATTTTTTCCAAGTACACATCTTAGGAATAAAAATTATCAGCGTAATTGGAAATACTTTCCCAATCTGAGAACTAAATGAAACAGACCAAGAAATAAATTTTTTCGCCCATTCTCAACCACGTTTTATTGGCGGATTAATTTTTTTATTCCTTGTAATTGACACTTAGAAATCAATTTATAAGTACTCCCCCGTCCTGTGAAATACGTTTTACTGACAGACGGATTTACAATATGAAAAGTCCTGCGAATGATATTTAAAAAAAATCCTTATATGCATGACTCATACGTTGAAGAGTCTACGCGTTTATCCACGGAGGATGACGTTGATGAATCATCTCGTTTATCAGAAGTTCTTACATGTTTGCGAAAACGGGAGGTAACAATGATTCACAGGGACACGTTCCAACAGGTCTGCAGCCTACGTCTCGAATCATGGATTTACAAACTGAAAAGTCCTGTGAAACAGACCGTAAATCTCATATATATGTTTGCGGAGAGCACATGACACGAAGGGTGGTACATATGCAGATTGGCAAACAGGATTATGAACAGTGTGCCTAAGGGTTTCAGAAAAAGGGGGAGACCTAGGATGCGATGGACAGACAATGTCAAGCAGAACATTGCTAGAATTGGTCTACAGTGGCCAAATCTAGCAGCTGTAATTCAGGACAGAAATGACTGGAAAGGAAAATTAGTCTGGTAGGGCCTTCGTAGCCCATGGCTGCATGAGGATTATGTATATAAAAAAAAATAATCCCCTCAAGCAGCTGCTTGCTACAGAGGTCTGACAGAAGCCTGTCGGTTTATATGCCATAGTAGAAGGTCTGTGAGGATGGCGGACCTTAGCAGAAAAACGACACGAACATCCAATGCCTTACCTGGGGCTCGAACCCAGGTCCCTTAGATCAGTAGCCAAGCGCGCTAACCATGTTGAATTTTTCATTTCGCGTTGTTAGTACATTATTTCTACAATTCTATTTAACCTGCTGTATGCATTTTTCCCCATTCGTAAGTTGCATCAGTTTTTTTGCAGAATGAGTAGACCCCCCCCCCCCCCTATAAACACCCACTCCCGGACAGTTGGGAGGGGGGCTTCTGAAATCTTTTGTACCTGAGGACTCCAGATACCTTAATCAGTAACCGCATGAAATTATTTAAGCGAAGATTTATCGCATTCAAAGGTTACCGAAGAAATTGAAGAGAATGTCTTATTTGAGAGATTATTTAAAAGTGTAAAAATAATTAAACTGACCATATTGCATGGAATTAGTTATCATTAGGGAGAGGAAGGGGATTGATAAAATTCAGATTCGACGATGGGAGTGTAACGGAATTCTTGGTCCCTCCAGCACTTTACATCGCTGATATACTGCAGCTATTTGGAGATCATAGGAGGAAAACTGCAAAGTGATAAAGTTGATTGACTGCTTCGGGTAAGCTGGTGAGGGGGAGTAGGATATAAATTGAACGGTCGAAAAATTTCACAATAAAAAAAGAAATGTTAATACATCAAGAAGTCTGAAAGGCAAAAAATATATTTTTAGCATTCAAGCATTTGTCATTAATAAAATATTTATTGCTTTTCTGAAAATGCGCAAATTAATTTTCGTGACTTGCAAGAGTACACGAAGTAAAAGTTCTGTTGATGGAGAGGCTCTAAAACATCAATTGAGATCAGTCTGGTTTGTATATGCAACTCAGCTATGTAAAGGCGACAGCGTTTGATGGAAAACAAACGACTTGGAGACGGAGGGGCAGCAGTGACTGAGTCACCGCTTCAAGGCCAACGTTGCCGTTAAAAAAAAAATGCAGACTGGGGAAGGTCAGGGCAGAATCGGCATGAATGGAGCGTAGAGATTTCGTATCACGGCATGGACACTTGCATTACTTTTCTGTTGAATCATTCTATTCTTCATAACAAACTGGCAGCCTGAGCAGCAGTCAGTTCAAAGAAAGCGACTGTCTGAGGAATATTTATATCTAAATCAGCCGCTATTTCCTTTTTTAAAACGACCAGTGTTCAGCAGGTACGTCATCGCATTTTCGATGATTTCAAGTGTGCCGAATAAAGAATTTCTCTTTCCTTGAAATAATAAAAAAAACTGTCCAATTGAATAACTCCCGAATTTTGTTTCCGAAATTGATCTCGAAAATACTTCGTCCTCGGTTACAATCATTTCTTGTCTTGTGTTACTTAGCGCAATTTTGGGGATATAAAAACTCCTCTAGCAACAAATTCTCACGGAAGTCTAACAAGAACCTATCGGTACCACGGATGTATGATCAGTACAATATAACAGATCTGCGAGGAATGCGAAACCTTAACAGGAAGGCAACACAAACATCCGTGCCTTATCCGGGGATCGAACCTAGCTCCCTTTGATCAGTCGCCAAGCGTGCTAACTACTTGGCCATGGGACGACTAAAATACTATTTAAAAAAAACATTATTCTAATTTCTTTAAACTATATTAATTGCTGGACATAGTAAAGGAATATTGAATGCCCGAGATATTATTTCATATGCAATACTGAGCAAAACGGGATGAGTTGCTTTCCCTCGGAGTGGTGCTTCTTTTGGAACAAAACGAAGCAAATGGACAGGCCCACCCAACTCTCAGAAGGTCGGGGAAAGGCTTTATTTAATCGACGTTTATTGTTAGCCCAAAATCCACAATTTGCTATACAATTCATATGACAGAAATGGAAAGAATTCGCGCAAGGTTTCTCGTCGGAATGTCTGTCCCAATCGAATTATAACGATTCTTTCCGCATTATTAACAAGATGCCCGACAACGTCGATGGGAAGGGTTGGTTGGATTCTGTTCCGAGGCCATCTTCATCACTAGATTCAATTGAGCGCGTCACTCCAGACGGTCGTTTACTGCCACCCTTACATTTTTTTTTAACTCCACACAATTGGCCCGAATTTAAGCTTGTTCGTTGATTGAAGTACAGAGAGAAAGAATGCTTGCTTTATACCGGAAAGTCGAAGCCATTTTAAACAGGAGTTGACGATTAGAAAGTTTTCATTCCGTTATTTTAATGACGTTCTAAAATTAAATCGCAAGGTGAAATCAATCTACTTCTTTCGTTGAAATACAAACAAAGCTCATATTTACTAAGAAACAGAAAAACTGTGCTGGTACGCTAAGTTTAAATATAATCTGAAGATGCAAAAAAGTATTTTTCACCTTGACCATTAAAAAAGGAAAAAAAAAAAAATCTAAACCATAAATCAAACAAACATTGCGTTAGACCTGACTTCCCGCTATACTTTAAGATTCTAAAAGCCAAACATTAAAGCACAAGACTTGCACACCTAATAAAGTTCTAATGTACCAGAGATAAATAACCAGCTGCCCTCTATGTCTTCAATACAAAAGATTTGCAGTCCTTCTGAAAGAGTTCTAAATGCAAAGAAATTTTCAGCAAAAATTCGATGCTTATCAGCAAAAGCAAATTATTTGTTTTGACTACTTGCCAGTTCGTACTCGAACGTAAGAGTACACGATTTATGCAAAAAAACTGATGCAAAAAAATCTTATTAAGATACACAATCGCAACAGACCTCCACAAATCAGTCACAGCCAGCACTGGAGTTGGGAATTAGCAAACTCACTCAACAACCATAATGATCTCGATTTTGCTCCATTCGATCTCGAAATCTGGTAGGCGAATACTAAACTTTATACAAAAAAAAAATACCCCCCTCAAGCAGCTGCTTGCCACAGAGGTCTGACAGGAGCCTGTCAGTTTATATGCCACAGTAGGAGATCTGAGAGGATGGCAGGACCTCAGCAGAAAAACGACACATACATCCATGCCTTACCCGGGGCTCGAACCCAGGTCCCTTAGGTCAGTAGCCAAGCGCGCTAACCACTCGGCCATGGGACGGCAAAAAAACTTTATACAAAGGACATGAATTAGGGAAAGGCGAATTTTAAATTCTACAAAAAATTCAAAGTAACGTAATGCATTACAATCATTTCTTGTGTTACTTAGCGCAATTTTGGGGATATAAAAACTCCTCTAGCAACAAATTCTCACGGAAGTCTAACAAGAACCTATCGGTACCACGGATGTATGATCAGTACAATATAACAGATCTGCGAGGAATGCGAAACCTTAACAGGAAGGCAACACAAACATCCGTGCCTTATCCGGGGATCGAACCTAGCTCCCTTTGATCAGTCGCCAAGCGTGCTAACTACTTGGCCATGGGACGACTAAAATACAATTTAAAAAAATATTATTCTAATTTCTTTAAACTATATTAATAGCTGGATAATAGTTTCACAATGGTATGTAATGCCATAATACATTTCACTGTTATTGGGTATGATACATGCATTACGAATTTAGAAAAACATCGAAATTGCCGAACATTTGACATATGTATAAATATAAAACTATTTTACAGCAAGTGATATGACTAAACCTTTTGCATGCAAAGGAGTCGCTAATTCTTGGCATTTAAGCAGGGGTGAGGAAATTCGGACCAGCTAGGAGTTTTTATAGAAGCAAGAGCAAAGCCATATACCAATGTGGGAGGGATGGACTTCGCAGTTGCGTAACTCCTAAAATATATATTTAATGGAAAATTGTGACTGAAGATAACCATAATAGATTCTATTTAAATCTCTATTTTTAACAACATTCATTCAATCTTTTTAAAGAGCTGGAAGATTTAATAATAAATTATCTTGCATTATAAAAATCATTCTTAATTTTTGTAATATTGAAATAATCATTACGCAAACTTCTAAGATGTATATTAAATGGTTGGAAACAATACTTATTTAGTTTTAACTAATTTCTGAGGTATAGTCTTACGACATCACTGTTGTGAAATGTGAAATATTCTAAACTCTTTACCGAATTAATAATGTCGAAAAATTGAAATTTAAATAAATTTATAATCTTTATTGTTGGTCATATTTTCCCATTAAATGCATATTTTAGAAGCTAGAGTTTTTTTATTTACATTTGGGGGAATTGCTGTCCCCCTAGAACCAGCCCTGGTTTTGTGCTTCAGAATTTAATCTCTAAACCATTAGAAAATAGCTCTGAAATACAAATATCACTTGCAATTGACACACCCTATAAGTGTTACTATAGCTATTTGGGTTGGGTTGTTTTACCTCTGAGCGGCACTTTTTTGCACACCATGGGCTAAATGGCCAGGTCACATGGACCCCGAAGGCTCAGAGAAGGTTGGGGGAGGGGACCCACTGGAACAGCTGTTGGGAGACAGATGGTAGCCTCCCGTCAAGGCCATCCAGCGTGTTCTTTAACGTGCACAGGGTATGGCTCTCCCGCACACGGGGCCACGGCTTAACGTCCCATCCGACGGACGGCGGCCTTTCCAAGCCCATCGGTGTCCCCTACTGACCGTGAGCAGGGCGGGGAATTTTGCGGAGAAAAATCTCAACGCTGACCCAGCTGGGACTCGAACCTGGAAACTACAGATTACGAGCCTGGCGCGCTACCGACTGAGCCACCCCCGCCCCTATAGCTATTTGGAAAAGTTGGCTATTTTAAATATTTACAGTTTGCTTTATAAATCATAATTTGCATTTTGTGTTAATTTCGTATAATTATAATACAGTCCAAGCAAACATTTTATATAAAAGCTTATAATTCTAATAAGCTTTATTACAATCTTACTATGAATTTGTTTAAATTAGCTGTTATTCAATTGCTCGAATATTTGAAGCAAAATATCCAGATCCAATTGCATCTAAAATCTATAATAACAAGATTAATGCATTTATGTGCATATAATATTAAATCTAATAACCTGTTCCTAGCTACTACCACAATCAAGATGCAGTTTCTCTAAGGTGGCTATAACAATAAAACAGTGAAATTTTTCTGCTAGTCTATGTGCCTATGTTGAGATTTGGTTGAGGACAAACCAACATTAGTTCAGAATTTTTTTTTCCTCCAATGCATTTCAATATTTTCATCAATTCAAAGGCAGTAACACTAAATACTGATCATAAATATTTTTTAAAGCTTCAGTTAGTGTCCATGGATCAGCAATGCATTAATAAGTGAAAGCTTTTGTAACTTGTGTAATTCGTAAAACAAAATTTACATTTTCATGGAAGTGCCAGCTAAAATAATGTGCATAAAGATAGTTAAATGGAAATAACCCAACCAGGAAAATATTCTTTGGAAATCTTGCACTTTTTGAATATTGGAGGATCCAGTATACTTGCCTTTTTGCATATCAATACAGTTTTAACATTATTCATAAGAGAAAAACTGAAAAGAAAATTTTAGAACATGATGCTATTTCTTACTCTAAATAATGGAATATGCCTTTATTGATATATATATATATCACTGCTTGAAATAGGTTTGATAACTTTTTGGGCTTTTGAACAGAAAACCCAAAACGGAATTTGAACCAGATGGCCGAATTCTTACTTATTATGAAACTATATCCAGTGCACATTTTCAACTTTTTAACAATATTACTGAAGATAACAATTTGTCTTAAACCCTTAAGCACTAAGATTCATTTAATGTGTTTTTCTTACTAAATAAACATGCTTAAAAAAATTTTTTTTTTTTTAGATTTATAGATGCAATTGTAGAGCATTTATGGTTGCAATTTGCTGGAAAAAGGGCTACTAGCAATAGTTTAGTGGTTAGAACACCAAGCATGGAATCAGAAGACATCACTACATATCCCACTCATGACAAAACTAAAAGAAATGGTTTTTCAGAAAACATTATTTAACCCTTTACGAGTTGTTAAATAGTATTAGTATGTCAACATAGTGGCGCCTATGGAGTGCAAAGGGCTAAATGTTTTCTGAAAAACCATTTCTTTATTTCTAATTTATAGGTAATTTCTGTGAATCTCTACTATTGAGAAATGATAATTTGCTGCAAAATATTTGTAAACAATGAACACATTAAGATATGATTTTAAGTGTAGATAATTTGATTGTTAAACATGATTTATAGCTCTGATTCATTCCATAAATCTGCATTTCATTGAACACATAACTTAGATATTCATGGATAGTAAAATTACATATATGTATCTTTCTCAAGATGTTTGATTACTTCAATAAAAATCCTTGTCTAGGAAAATGATAGTTCATCAATCTGCAATAATATTTAGAAATTGAATAAATGAAACTTATTTATGATTCCCTTTATATTTTCATGAATAAGGCTAACACTGTAACCAACAGAAGTGGAATTTATGTAGACAGCTAAATAATGGATTTATTGAAGCAGAAACTCTTTGAATATTTTTAAGAATTAATTCTGCAGAAAAGTTTTTTTCGAATTCCCATTCAATCTCTGCTTACGCAAAAGAACTTCCACAGCTCATATTAAATGATCAATATACTGACGTAAAAAAATTTGGAAGAACAGAGGCAAAACATTTTTAGGTGCATAACTAAAGATTTTGTAAATTCACAGTACTCATTAAAATTAGATTTTTTAAGGAATCAAAAAAAAATAGTCCCCCCCCCCCCAATTAATTTCTTATTAGAAATGAGTGTTTTTGGTTTTAAGCAGAAAAATTTTCCTGCTGCTCTTTATGCATATAGTGAAGAGCCACTAGGAAAAAACTAAATTTGGGTTGGATGGGCCTGAACTACAATATACAGTTTGCTTTAAAATCAAAACGTAATATAAAACTTTCTGTCAGCTCCATTAGCTCATGAAGCAATATAATCTGAGAATTTCATCACGAAAAGAGTAGACTTTTTGCATTCAATAAATATATAGGGGAAAAAACTCATTAGCCCAGGTGGGATCTGAATCCATGGTTATCTAATATGTCAGGTGCTCTACACACTGAGCTACTGGCCAAACAATTCTCTATTTGTGGCTTTAGTCATGGAGTAGTTATTGGAATTGTATCCGATTATAATTGAAGACTGGCCTAGAGGCCACCTTTCTGGTTAGTATACACGACCATTAAAAACATCAAGAGGCATGTTATTTTTAAGCCAAAATGCCTTTAGTCAAGTGTCTGTGTTCATTTGACTACTTAAAAAAAAGGAGTCAATCAGGTAAAAACTACTACAATTCTGATACAATCATAGCTTATTAAGTACAGTCAGTGTGTGAATATATTTATTATTATGCTGCATACAGGTATTTCATGCTGTTTTAGATATGACGAAGTCCAAAACACATGTAGAATATCTCAAGTGCAACATTGCTTAAGACAATGTCATCCCAACTACCACTACTGGAAACCACAAGCTGAAATTGTGGACAGTCTTACAGGCATGCCACAAATGTGGAACCACAGTACCCAGCTTTGTTCAAACAGCCAGTCAAGAACAATATCTTAAAGAAACTGTAAAAGTGTTTTCATTTGAAGTCTGGTAACACCAGTGGCAGCTCAGTTTTTTTTCAGTGGAGATGCATAGTCTAGATGGAAAAATATACCAAAGGAATGAAATACTTTTCATAAGCAAAATACCAATTAATCATTTGAAAGGCATGAAGTCATTCTTAACATTGATATCAATTTTAGATGAAATTTTTTTCTGTGCCTCCTCATAACCTGTCAGATATTCTGGCCACTGAACTACCAGATACCAATTAAGATCTCCTCTATTTAATGATATTAACTATTCTACCTGCAGTACACATCTCAAATATCTGTCACTTGAAGCAATGTCTTCTCTGCTGCCAGATTAATAATTACTAATTAATCAGTGGGTGGGGATGGCTCAGTCAGCAGCGTGCCAGGCTCGTAATCTGCAGTTCCCAGGTTTGAATCTCAGCTGGGTCAGAGTTGAGATTTATCACCACAAAACTCCTTGCCCTGCACTCAGTCAGTAGGGGACACTGATGGGCTTGTAAAGGCCACCACCCATCATATGGGATGTTAAGCCGTGGCCCTGTGTGTGGGAGAGCTATACCCCTGTGCACGTTAAAGAACATGCTGTATGGCCTTGATGGGAGACTATCAGTTGTCCTCTAACAGCTGTTCCAGTGGGTCCCCTCCCCCCAACCTTCTGAACCTTCGGATCCTTTATTACCTGGACATTTAGCCCATTGTGTGCAAAAAAAGTGTCGATCCGAGGTAAAACAACCCAACTAATTAATCAGAAAGGTGTTATTACCAGTTACTTAAAATACAAATTAATTGCAAAAGTGCATTTCATTTATTTAATACATAAAAGTAATGAAATGTAATAGAAAACTGATATAACTTATGAACTTTACAATGAAATTATGTATAGTCATAAAAATAGAGCACATTTTATAACTATGTGCAATTAAAGCAGTATACATTTCGAAACTATGACACTAAATAATTCTTTTAGTGAGCGAATTATTAAAAAAATTGTCAAGTAATTCTACATCAAGTATTTATATACCAGCAGCTTTACCCAGTGTTGTTTGGACCTGAAACAAGTATATAGTAGATGGCACTCCCCATTCTGCAAGCCTTCATTAGGTGCAAAATTTGTTACGATCCCCCTCCTACTCAATTTTTCTCCCTACTTTTAGGAAAGAAATGGACATATTTCAAGATGCCACAAGATCCTCCCTACATCAAAAGTTTCTAAACTGTAAAACAACATGCTTTTGTTCAGATAATCTAATGTTTCAAATAATTTCATACCTACGCGAGTTTTTTTCTTTGAACTTTGAAATATTTTATTACCCTACTGCTGTTGCCAATAATTTAAATGAATAAATAATACAATTTATCTAAATTTGTTTACTTGTGAGTTCACACTCTTGTGGAAATATTCTATTTTCATTCTTGTAGTTAATGGTTACATTATACTCATTATCCAAGCAAATTAGGGCACATTTTGTATTTCACTTTTATATTTAAGCCTTATATAATCTGGTTGATCATCAGAACACTGAAGGTTTCCTTCATTTCCCATTAATATTTCTTGTAATTTTTGTGTAGCAATACTTTGAGGACTAAGGTGGTGTAAGAGTCCATTGAAACTTATGTAATATTGCTGATGATGAATTAAATTTTATCTATATCTTTATTTGGCAGATACATGCAATCTTTATAGCAAAAGAAAATTAAATATGGTCCAAGTTGTAAAAAACATGTGTAATATGAATGTAATTTATAATGAAAAAGAAAAACATTATTAATCAACATATTATTTAAAACATTTATTAATATTTTATTAGATAATATGTTTATTAACTTTTACATACTTTCGCTAAGTTAATATTTTAATGTCAGATATGTATTCTTAGTTTTTCTGTTAATTATTATTCTTAGTTTGAAGTCTTCATTTCAACAATCTTGTGTCCCACTCATGTATAATTAAGATTACAATTTCTGCTGAAATGCTCATGCTCTTTACCGAACTTCTGAAACAAGTGCCTTATCAATTTATTTCTATTTTCACGTATGTCTTATTTAAATTTATTGGTGGAAACAGATATTTTGAATAACTTAACCATTATGTTAAATCTATGGGGATTTCGAGAAATTATCCATACCGGTTTTGGTTCTCACATAGCCTGCACTCTTTCCCTGGGTGAAGGGAAAAGTTCATGCAAAGTTCGGTGCCTCTAGCTCTTTTGAGAGCTGAGTGCATAAGCAGACAGAGATACACAAATACAACTTTCTTCTTTATATATATTACAGGACAGAAAGAAGCATGAAACATTAGATTTGTTAGAAGTAAAAATGTTCCAATTAAACTGAAGACCATTCAATCGCAAATAAAAAACAAAACCACTGCAAAAACATTTGTTTGTGGTTGTAACATTTAAATAACTTATTTTGGAATAGGAGAAGTATGCTTCTATATGAATGGTATTTCTTTCACATTTGTTCCCTAATGTAAAAAGACATGTGTAAAATTAAATGATTTATAACTAAATAATAGTAATTCTCTTTTTTACTATTTCAAAGCATTTCAACATATAGTTCAGAACATCCAAAAATTTCAGACTAATTATGATTTCTAATCTATCAAACTTTCAAAGCATAGTATATTCACTGAAAGAGTTTTTATCACATTAATCAAATGGTGCTATGAGGAAATTAGAAATTTGTATTTGTCAACTGAATCAGTTCTTTTTTCCTCCATACTGAATCACTGAGAATAGTTTTTGGTCATTATCTATAGTTAACACATTCAATCAACAGCCATTTTATTTTGCCACATGAGCACTAGGGCTGTGTGTACAGCATAGTGCACAAATTCTGTTATATGACCATACACAGCTCTGTCATGCAAAGACTCGTAACAAATGGTACTGAATGTAAGTGCACACTCCCAACTGTTCACTGTGTGTGAAAAGTTGTTTATGTTGATATTGGTTTTTGGCATAGATGAAATATGCTTCATCACCATCGTTTAAATAAACAAATAAATGAGCAATAAACTATTTTGTGAACGAGGGAAGGGAATAATTTCTTTTTTTTCAAATTCTGATTATTCCAGAGGGTGCATGTGCACCATAGGATAAGTTGCCACTGATAGATACTACTATTACAATTCATATTCTCCCATTGCTTAACTTGGATGATAACTATAAAAAATCCAATTTTCATTTAAGAATTATTTTTAACACTCGCAAGTTTGCTCAAATAAAAAGAGTTCATTAGAATCTGAACTTTCTTACAATTACAAGAACTAGGTACAGCCTGACTAAAATTGGCAGGAAACTATTTCTCCTCACCATTGATAACTTTCATATCAAACATCTGCTCACAGTTGTGAAACATTTCTGTTCCACTCTCAATCAATAACTTTCAGATTTCCCAGCAAATAGTTTGGTACAAATTTATTTCTCCTCCATTCATAAGTTTTTCATTCACAATTTATAGCAGCTGAGAGTGCCTGAAGTTATTCCAAAGCCACCCATCTTTGACAAATTGCCCAAGTTCGTAAAGAAATTAAATGCTGTCCTACAATAGCTATGATCCCGATTTTTGAACCTATCACATTGGGGGGGGGGGGGGGGGGGGGGGGGGGAGGATCCCAATAATATCTCAACAAGACCATTCAGTCAAGTTGGGTTGTTTTACCTCTGTGCAGCACTTTTTTGCACATCATGGGCTAATTGTCCAGGTCACAAGGACCCCAAAGGCTCAGAGAAGGTTGGGGGAGGAGACCCACTGAAACACTGTTGGGAAACAGATGGTAGTCTCCTGTCAATGCCATTCAGCATGTTCTTTAACATGCACAGGGTATGGCTCTCCCACACACTGGGCCACGGCTGTACATCCTATTTGACAGATGATCTTTCCAAGCCCATCGGTGTTCCTTACTGACCATGAGCAAGGTGGGGAGTTTTGCAGAGCTAAATAACAACGCTGACTCAGCTGGGACTAACCTTGAAACTGCAGATTACGAGCCTGGTTCTACCGACTGAGCCACCCCTGCCCTATTCTGTAAAATATCTCTGGAATTATAGGGGCCCAAAATCTGTTAAAATGGAATTTTTCAATAATTTGCATAGTAATTAAGTTAGCATGATGTAGAAGAAATGCAAACATTTCTCTATTAGTATCAACATACCAGCCTATTAATTCAGATATTCGAGAACAATAAATAATGGCATAACTTCATAAATACTTATTACAAGTTAAATTCAGCAAAAATAAAATTAAACATCACTTATATGCTAGATATAGACACACAAAATGAATTCATTAATCTAATCATACTGAACGTTGAAGTTCTTAAGAGCCAAAGGTAAAAGAAACAAATTACAGATACCTAATGCTGCTTGGCTTGAACTACTTTGACTACTCATTGTTGATGTGGTTGGCACACTGTTCTTAGTTACAATCTTAGAAGTCATCATTGAAGGTACACTAGTGGTTGTAGTGGGTCTGTTTAATATGACTGGAAAAGTTGATGATGTAGATGTAATGGGAGCTATAGAAGGACAGGAATGCAAATGGATCTATACCTTGATATAAAATACATATACAACAGACAAACCAAGATAATACAAGCATAGAGAAAGAAAATGATTTGGTGTGTGCAGTACAGGTTCACTAGATGACAACAAATGATAGAACGTTTGATGTTTCTATAGGCAATCCATTTTTCATCACATGTCAACAACCTGTCCATAAATGGGTTATTTTGTACTTGGAAACTATATGTTCCAGTTTAGGCTACATCCTTTCCCAGTTAATGGGCTTCAGACTAATTCAGATTTCTGAGTAAACCACCTGCCACATTATAAAAAAAAAAACCCTCGAAACAAATAATTTTTCTTCTGGTTTTTTTTTTATAATGTGGCAGTTGGATAATTGTTGAAATCAATGAGGGTCTTGAAAACATAAAATGACATCACAAAATAATATAAAATGGCTGCCATCAGAAGGTAGCATCTAAAGCTTTTTTTGTTTTCCCTACTGATTTTTGCATGTCTAAGATGCAGACCACTGCATTATATAAATAAAAAAACAGAATTATATACTTTATTTCTTTGCGTTTTTTTTTTTATATAACACAGATGTAGGTATAATGGCGTTTGCAAGGCTTTGGCCAAGTTCACCGGTAAACAAGTGTGCTAGTTTAGTTCAATTTGTTGGGAGTGGGTCGTATGCAATTTCCGATGCTTGCAATTTGTCAAGGGTTAGTTTTAATTTACTGATTTAGTCATTTGTGACTAATAATACCAACTGATCAGTTTTATCGGCAAGTATTATTTTAATGCTATTATCTTTTTTCAGGTTTTGGAGAGTTTTGATTTCGTTTAGAGTGTTGGTATCAGGTTGAGTATTGTTGTATGCCTGAATGCTGCGACAGAATTTAAATCTTAATTTGTCTGTGTAGTTCACATATAGGGTTTATTATTTGTTCTAACTGTGGGATGACTTTGTGCAGGGGTGGTAGGGGCACCAGGTATAAAAACTTCAGCCCTTGTTGTAATAGCTTTTCTTGTTGCTGCTTTAGTTGCAAGGACGAAAGGTTCAAGAATGGAATAAGTTTAGGAGTGGGTTATTAACACAACCTCTATTATATGTTGTGGGATAGTGGCTATGGTCTTTAGGATCTTTATCAATTTCAATCAGGTGTTGGCATTGATCTGTGAGGTACACGAGTTATGATAGTTGGTGGGGGTGGGTTGCAAATTGCGATGGTATTAGGATCTCCAGGATGGGGAAATGCAGGTGAGGGTGGGTTGTTACTGTTGGTTGGGTTGCTCATGCATAGCTGAGGTGTGGTATCTCTGTTGTGAATTTATAAGGTTAAGTTTATTGGTATGTCCCTTGAGTATTTGTTCTGTCTCTCGATCTATAAGGTTATACATTCATCAAATGAGATGGTCAAATTCTTGGATAACTGAGTGGTGAGTAACAAATATTGGGAATATGTTTTTTGCTCCACATAACTAATTTGTTTTCTTAGATGTCTTGTGGTTGCATCTATTAATTTAGTTTCGGCTGTGCCAATTGTGTGTGACAGATAATATGGAAATTAGATATGGGTAGTTGTATCCATTTAGGGGTTACTTGGTAATTTTTACAGGTTTTCAAACACCTATGGTGCAGTAGTAATCTATTTAACTGCCTACGTAAGCTGCTTGGATACATACAACTTACACTCATAATACTTGCCAATAAAACCGATTAGTTGGTATTATTAGACGTAAATGACTACATCAGTAAATTAAAACTAACTCATGACGAATTAAAAGCATCAGAAATTGCATATGACCCACTCCCTACAAATTTAACTAAACTAGCATACTTGAAAACTGACCTAGCCACTAAAAGCAACTGGTTTCAAACACATGGCAGAATTTTTGTCCAAAACCAAGGTGTCCCAATGGGCTCCCCCCCCCTCTGGATTGTTGGCAGAAGTGGTTCTACATCGTGTAGAAACCACAGTTCTTCATGTACATCAAATCTGCCCACTACTTTATGCCCGATATATTGACAATATATTAATCAATTGGCAACACTCCAAAGAAGAATTAAAAAAATTACTGTCAGAATTTAATGCAGTCCTCCCAATCATTAAATTTACATACGAGATGAACAAAATGGACACCTAACGTTCTAAGACATCAACTTACACCATATCTCCACTAAACTATACATATCTGTATAAAGAAAACATACATTCATACCTAACATAACTAGTACCTCCACCCACCCAAACTACAAATTATCAACCTTCTACTCGCACTTTACCAGAGCCTATAAATACTGCAATACGCAAGAAGCACTCAACAACGAAATAAAATACATTTTTGAACTCTCTGAATAGGGCGGATATACCTCACACACCATCAGAAAAATTCACAAACGAATCAAATGCAAATAATCCCAAAACCCTTCCACACCTGTAAATAAAGAAATACAAAAATACACAATAGCCCTACCATACATCAATAATAATTTCACATATTGTCAAAAATAACCTAAAACCTTTCCATTATAAAGTCACAATTAAAATGTCGCACACTACATCCAAACTCATTCGAAACAATCACGACCATATACCCAGCTCTGGAGGAGTTTACTACATCCAACTCGAAGACCCCACAAGTAAAATTTTCTCCAAAAACATACACATAGGTAAAACATTCTGCCCATTTAATGACCTACTTAAAGAGCACAAATACAACGTCTTAAATAAACTACAAAAAACTGCACTATCTCAAGCAATCGCTGAAAAAAATCTGCCCACTGATTTTATCTCCGCTAAAATTATATTCCCACCTACCAAATGCCAACTAGCCATCACAGAAAATATCTTCATTAACGTAAAGCTGACTGAACTCTGCAACATAGACATTATCCCACTCCCCCCAGGGGCGGGGGTGGCTCAGTTGGTAGTGCGCCAGACTCGTAATCTGTAGTTCCCAGGTTCGAGTCCCAGCTGGGTCAGCGTTGAGATTTATCTCCGCAAAATTCCCCGCCCTGCCCATGGTCAGTAGGGGACACCGATGGGCTTGGAAAGGTCGCCGTCCATCGGATGGGACGTTAAGCCGTGGCCCCGTGTGCGGGAGAGCCATACCCTGTGCACGTTAAAGAACACGCTGGATGGCCTTGACGGGAGGCTACCATCTGTCTCCCAACGGCTGTTCCAGTGGGTCCTCTCCCCCAACCTTCTCTGAGCCTTCGGGGTCCATGTGACCTGGCCATTTAGCCCATGGTGTGCAAAAAAGTGCCGCTCAGAGATAAAATAACCCGCTCCCCCAGCATGGTGTCTGATCCTTGAGGGATATAACATACACCTTGGAAGTACCACCCCCCTAAACACTCCTCTCTCATTACCGATCCCCATCTACCACTTGCACTAATGCACACCCACCAAATCCTTTAGAATACTTCCATAATGCATCCTAAAATCGGCGATTAAAGTAACACATACACACACAAACACAATATCAATAACGATATGAAAACTATTATTCAGACCCTCACTAACAATTATCTTAACCCCAAAATTCGTGTTAAGAAATTTATAAATTCACTAAAAGTACCCGACTCATAAATTACTAGCCACAAATAGAAGCTTTCCTCGACACTCTGATCTTGACGATTTCCCATAATCTCGCACCCTCTCCCATGTGCAGATCTCATTACAACCACCCGCACATCAGCCGACCACTCCGATCCTCTGAGCTGAGCCACTTACAATTCAATATATGGCACCCCACCCCTCCTCCCATGTCAACAACCAACTGCCTCTCCTGCATTATCTTGAGCTCCTCACTTCCCACTTGATGAAGCGCCGAAAGTAAGGGCATGAAATGCACTTCGTGGATCAAAAATTTTTAAGCACTCTATGCTATCAAAGTATAAACGGTTATTTCCTTTGCCAAGGTGGGTAGACCATTGGCATCCGTTATCCTCCTTTTAATCTCCACTGAGACTTCACTTGCCAGCAAGAACGTCGATTCAATTTGTCACCAAAAGCATCCCGGAAATTCCTGTTACCACCAATCCTCTACAGTAAGGTACGTAAATCTATCCTTAATAACTGTTGATAATTGATAGCATAGTCCATGTGTTGAAGTGCTTAAAAACATTTAACAGTGTCAGAGAAATAACTTTAATTTTGAATTTTGTGATAAGTAACGACTATGTACCTAACGAACCTTCATTTAACTTTATTTGGCATGTTAATATTGTCTGGCACTCGATATACTCTCTGGAGTTTTAATTTAATTTGGATCAGTCAAAAGGTCCAAAGAGAAAAAGTTTAATAATCTTTTGGAGCATTACACTATTTAGAAAATCTATGATCTTAAACTTTGTAAAAGAATTTAGGTGTAGACTTTGCTATGTGTTCTGTCTGGAAATGGCCAGCTGGGGTCTTATAGATTCTGATTCAAGAGTACTAGGCATCCATCTAAAAAGAAATTTGGGAAAAAAAACAGAACTATACTGCAAGCTGTAAATTTTTAGTTAAAGTCCCTTACTTTGAATTTATGTTTTTAGTGCAATTATAATATGTAAAAGTAGTAAGCTTATCTTTAGAGTTGAAGATTTGATTGGGGAAATCCCATCCTTTAGAGGTTGAAGGGTAGAATTTTGATGAAGGGAGGGTTGGTTTATTTTACCTCTGAGTAGCATCTTTTTGCATACAAATGGTCCAAACGGCCAGGTCACAAGGACCCCAACCAGAGAAGGTGGGGGGGGGGGACCTACTGGAACAGCTGTTGGGAGACATAATATTCCTGATGGCCTTGACAGAAAGCTACTATTTAACATACACAGGATATAGCTCTCCCAATCCATGGCTTAACATCCCATCCAATGGATGGCCTTTCCAAGCCATCAATGTCCCCTACTAACCATGGGGAGGGTGGGAAATTTTATGGAGATATATCTCCACCCTGGCCCAGCTGGGAATCGAACCTGGGAACTGCAGATCACAAGCCTGACATGCTACTGGCTGAGCCACCCCAACTAAAGAATGGAATCAATTATGTGAGGATGTCAGACAGTAAAGAAATTTTTTTACCAAGGCTACAAACCACATCAACCATTATTTACATACATGGTCAATGTCACATTTTCAGCCCTTCATGTCTAATGCAAGTGCTCTAAATTTTATACCTCTGATAGCAGCCATTTGTCATAGATGCAGTGACAGATAGTATCAATAATTTTATTCTTAATAACCAAAATTCAAATGAAAATGAAGGGTATTTAATCCTAATTAAAAAAAAAATGATCAACCCTTCACTCTTTGGATACTTTACGAGTTAAATACAAATCATAAAATAATTAAGAATAAAGTTTGTTTGCATGTAGAGATCACAAGTATTTTTTTCTAAAAAATTATTCTTGAAACCATATATTCTAACTATAAGCTAACACAGAAAACTATAATCCTTTACTTAGAAAAATATTTGTAGTTACCTGTGGTTTGCTTTACTGTAGTAGGCTCTGGTGTCAGTGTTGTAGTAGTGGTGGTGGTTGCTGATGCAAGGAAAAATAAAAACTCTTTCATTTGCATATTACTTATATGTGCAATATTTAAGGCTAAACAAAATGTATTATTTTATTCAATGTATAATGATTAAATATTTATATCTATGAAGAATATTGAATAAATTGCATGCTGAAATTTGGCAAGAATTAAAGCTCAAATTTTATTACTCGGTTCTCATAAAAAAAAGATGGCTAAGATTGTTTTTGAGATGGTGAATGCTCTTATCATTCTTACAGTTATGAAGCATTAGATGGTAACAATATGATACATATTGAGCATTGTAAAGTATCCTTTGCTACAAATTATAGTAATGACCAGTTATAATGCATGTGTTAAGAAATGTGTCCGCATACACATATTATAATGGCAACTAGCAAATACAGCTTGAATACTTTGCTAGAGGACAAAATTAGCCTACAATATATCTACAATTAGGACATTGCGATTTAAGTAACAAATCTGTTTTAACTTTATTTTCAAGCTCGGCCAAGACTGAAAATATTCCAAACCTGCCCATGTTTTTTTTATTATGGTGTTTTTTACTATTTATTTTACATTATGAGTAAATAAAAAGTTATAAAGTGTCCACTCTAAAATTAGCTTCAGATTGAATATACAAATTAAAAAAAAATATTGTCAACAGTACGTAAGGAAAAAAAACTGCCTAGATGTCCTTGCATTAACTTTTAAAACAGATTTATACAGCTGTACTGTAATCTTTCTTCCATACATACAAAATCTTCATGCAGCCATGGGCTACAGAGACCATGCACTTCTGGAAAGAAAAGTTTGTTTGCATGCAGAGATAAGAGATTTTGATAAAAAGGTCAAGGAAGCAGACAGCATATTGTGCTGTAACTGCTTCCTCTACTTTGTCAGCCAAGCTATCAAGTCAAATATTCTTATCAGCTGTTAACTGATCCTTTATATGTTTATTAAGCTCATTATAATGCTCCCTGTTAGGACTAGTAGGGTATTGATTCATATTATTCTTGCACTTCCTTTTTTCAGAATTTCGATAGATTTGTCACTCAAAAATAATTTTGTTTCCTCTGTTCCCTTTTACCCAAAAGAGTATTGTTGGTTTCAAGAGAAGCCTGCTTAAACTGATCTCCTTATTTCTCAACTTCAGCAGTAAGCAAACCACGAATGTCAATGTCATGTCATAATGACTAAGTAGCCTATCATGATATGCTTTGGCTACATCAGACCTTCAGTGATAGAGGCAATTTTCTTAACCTTAGCATAACATTTCTTAAGCTTCAGTTGCAAGATGCTTTGACCAGGTAATGGTCAGACCCAATTTTGGTTCCCCTGTATGATCTGGTATTCCTAAACTGAACTAGCCCATTTGCTGTTAATTAAAATATAATCCATCGTATTCCTATGCAACCCATCAGGTGAAATCAATATGTATTTATAAATGTCCCAGTGTGTGTAGTATGTGTTAGTTATTCGCAAACCATTAAGTTTACTTACCTGTAGGAGATTGCCCATTCCTATTTGTGCCATTGGAACTATCAATGCCAAATTGACCTAAAACTCCTTCCCAAAGGTTAGAGTCAGTACCGCAAGAGAAATATCCTCTTCCTTGACAGAATTCAAATTTCCTGAAGTTGTCTGTAAAACCTATTCTCGTTCTCATCAGAGTCCTCTATGGGGGTGTAATAATAGATGACATTCAAATCTTTAATTTCAAGAAATTTTTCATTAATGCAGTTATATCCTAGAAGAGTATCAGTGGCATTTCTGCTGAGAAGCAAACCTAGACCTTGGAGATGCTTTCCATCCTCTCTCAGTGAAAAGAAAAATTTACAAGTATTTAAGTATCTGACCTTTACCTGTCCATCTGGTCTCTTGCAAGCCTAGAATATCTAGGTTACAACACTGGAATTCCTGTGTGAGGATACCAAGAAAATAATCTCTATATAACATCCTCAAGGTTCATGCAACTGCAAAGAGAAAATTACTAGAAGGATTTATTTTTTAAAACTAGGTTTATTGATAGAGAGGTAGGGCCAACAATATCAACAGAATCACAGGAATGGGGCAAAGACTTGTTCCCCTCCTACTGAAACCACCCATGCTGGTAGAAACTTCAAGCACCACCTTTTCAAGTGGAGCTTTTCACGAATCAGAATCCAGATAGAAACCGACATGCCTGAAACACATTAATCCAGTGTAGAATTAGCAATGCCCAACTAGCTGAGGGTTCAGGTACCTGCAATGGCCTCTGTTCAGGATTATCCACCTGTTGATATAAGGTATTCTGTGCCTATGTTCACTTAGGGTGGCAACCCACAGGCAAACAGAAAACACTGCAGTTTTTCCTTCAACAGAGGCTCACCAATGCAACAGTCCAGAATCCATAATCGAGCTCAATAAGCTAGTCCAGTGGGTATAAATGGTTAGGCATAAAAAGTGGCCACAGATAGTCAGATCAGTAGGCC
This sequence comes from Ryuthela nishihirai, assembly GCA_038380435.1. Lineage (NCBI taxonomy): Eukaryota > Metazoa > Arthropoda > Arachnida > Araneae > Heptathelidae > Ryuthela > Ryuthela nishihirai. The sequence goes on along the minus strand of JAWZYU010000019.1, from coordinate 60,885,318 downwards.
ACATCAATCTGGCAGCCCTCCCCTTCCATCCCAAAGGAGAATCTCTTTTGAAAGGTACTAAAGGCCTGCACTACAAGAAGGTGGGGCTGGACATTAGGTGATAGGCCTGGTCGGTTCTGTGCATCATCACTGGGGTTTCGTATACAGCTCTCCTCCCAGTTTATGCCTAGCTACCATTTACAGACCTACTGGACAATGCAGGTATGCTTTTTACATAGATTTTGATAGCCTTTTGGCATGCAAGTAAGCATGCAGTTAAGTGAGGCTATTATTTTAGATTGAATCTTTGCGGACACTTCTGTTATGGAACATTAGTGGTATTTGTATTTTTATGCACCTTTTCCCCTCACCCCCCACATAATCAGTAAACATTTGGGTCACGATTATAAACTTAAATACTTTGCCATATGGCAAACAGTTCTCATTATCACCTAAATTCCACATATATAATAATTTTATTTCATGTACTATTATTATGTACAGTTGGTGGTACAGTGATGTACTTTAGTACCTTTCAAAAGAGATACTCTCTTGTGGAAGTGAACGGAAGGGGAGGGCTGCCAGATTAGTGTGGCCTACTGATGTGGACAACTATGGCTACTTTTTTTTTCCTACCCTGCTGAGGAGTGGTCAACCACACAGGGTCCTGGTGCTGACCATATAAACCCACTGGACAGATATATGGCTCTGAGCTTGTTTATGGATCCTGATTTTGCTGCACTGGACAGATATATGGCTCTGAGCTTGTTTATGGATCCTGATTTTGCTGCACTGGTGGGCTTCTGTGGAGGGAAAATCTTCCGCTGTGTTTTCTCTTTGTGGGTTGACAGCCCCACAGGATATGTTTATCAGCTGGCGGATAATTTTGAGCAGAGGTCATCGCAGGCACCTAAACTCTTTGCTACTATTGGCATCATCAAATTCTACATTGGAGGAAGTCTTCCAGTGTAGATGACTTCAGCCTTTAGTGGTGGGGGAACGGGTCTTTACCCCATGTCTGCGATTAGGAGGCTGTTTGATATTGTCAGCATTCCCTCTCTCAATAAACAGTTTCTTTAAACATCCCACTAACCATTTTCTCTCCATAGGTAGTTGGAATGCGAGGACTCTGCACAGAGGTTTTTCTCTTGATGTCATCACACAAGAATTCCAGTTATAATTTAGATATTCTCAGCTTGCAAGAGACCAGATGGAAAGATAAAGGTCAGATTCTTAAAAATAATCTTAAATTCATTTTCAGGGAGGGACGACAATAAGCATCACCAAGGCGTGGGACTGCTTCTCAGCAGACACGCTAGTGATGCTCTTCTAGGATATGAGTGAATTAATGAAAGATTTCTTACAGCAAAATTTCAGACAAGCGTTAAAGATTTGAATGTTATCTGCTGTTATGCCCCCATTGAGGATGCCGATGAAGATGAGAAGGATAGGTTTTTACAGACAACTTCAGGATATTTTGGATTCTGTCAAGAAAGGAGATATTACCCTTGTTCCAGGAGACTTCAATGCCAAAGTTGGTACTGACTGACTTTGGGAAGGGACGATAGGCCCTTTTGGTATTGGTAGCTGCAATGGGCAACGTCTCCTACAGGTAAGTAAACTCAATGGTTTCAGAATAACTAACACTTATTACAAACACCGCAACATACATAAGTACACATGGATTTCACCTGATGGGCTGCATAAGAATATGATTGATTATATATTAACAGCAAATGGGCTAGTTCTGTTAGGAATACCAGGTCATATAGGGGAGCTGAAATTGGATCTGACCATTACCTTGATAAAAGTGTCCTGCAACTTAAACTTAAAAAGTGTTGTGCTAGGGTTAAAAAATTTACTTTTAATACTGATGCTCTGAAAGACCCAGTTAGAGCCAAAGCTTACCATGATAGGTTACTTAGTCATTATGACAGTCATCGTATGCTTACTACTGAAGTTGAGGAAGAATGGGATCATTTTAAACAGGCATTTTTGGACACTAACAGTACTCTTTTAGGAAAAAAGAAGCAGAGGAGGCAGAATTATCCAAGTGATAATGTACTTGAGCTTATTTCAGAAAGAAAGAACTGCAGGAATGGCCTTAATCAATACCCTACTAGTGCTAATAGAAAGCACTACAGAGAACTTAATAAATGTGTAAAGGATCAGTTAGCTGCTGATAATAATCTTTGGCTTGACTGAAAAACTGAGGAAGCAGTTAGACAGCACAACAGCAGAAAGCTGTACCAGATAGTTAATGTATTGTGTGGTAGAAAACGAACAGGTGTACAGAGATTGAAGGATAAACAAGGTTATAGAACGTGAGGATTCTGTCATGGCTAGGTGGACTGAGCATTTCAGTGATGTTCTGAACAATGTGGGTAGTTCTATTCCCAGTGTTTGCAATGATGATAGATGCATTGGTGGCTTTAATGTTGGCCCTATAACACAGTCTGAAGTTATTTTGGCTGTTTCTAAACTTAAACTACATAAATCCCCAGGGGTAGATGAAATTACTACAGAAATGCTTAGAGCTGGGAATGTTTCGGTTACCACTTGGATGACTGAAATTCTGGATATCTTTTATGATAAAGGCATGGTTCCTAAGGATTTTACCAGAGCTATTGTTATCCCTATTTTCAAAAAAGGTGATCGCAGTTCTTGTGATAACTATAGGGGTATCAGCCTACTCTGTTCCAGGTAATGTTCTTTCCATGATTGTGCTTAATAGAATTAAGAATCTGGTTGACAGTCAATTGCATGATGAGCAATATTATCTATATTATATAATATATATGGATTCAGAAGTGGTAGGGGATGTGTGGATCAGATATTTTCACTCAGGCAGATTCTTGAGAAATGTTTAGAGTTTCAGAAACCTTTGGTTACTAGCTTTGTTGATTTCAAAAAGGCTTTTGACTCTGTTGATCATCATAATTTGTGGTTGATTGTGAGACCGTATGGTATACCAGACAAGTTAGTTAACATAATGAAAGCTCTATAATAACACTGAGTCATGTGCGAGAGTTGGTAAGACTTGTAGCAATTGATTTAGCATTACTTCTGGTGTTCGACAAGGGTGCATTTTGTCTCCTTTTCTCTTTAGCTTGGTTATTGATTATGTTATGCGAAATTCACTTCAAGGGAAAGATTTTGGCCTTAAATGGATTGGAGATACGAAAATTTCTGATTTAGATTATGCTGATGATTTAGCCCTTTTGGCAAATGATGTTGATGAGTTGAACTCTTTCATTCGAGCTGTTGATGAGACTGGCAGTAGAGTAGGTTTGGTTATAAACAGAGAGAAAACTAAAGTGATGAAAATTGGTCAGGCAGGCTGTGATTCAGTTAATCTGAATGGTTGTAGTCTTGAGCAGGTGTCACAGTTAATTACCTTGGGAGCTATGCAACAGATACTGGTGATGTGTGGCATGAGATTAACAGATGGATAGGGATTGCTGCCGGGACTTTTAAGAATCTATAGAGAATGTGGAGAAATAGGCGTATACACCCAAAGACTAAAATTAGACTTTATAATAGTTGGGTTCTTTCTAGGGTTAGTTATGATAGTGAAACTTGGACACTTTGTAAACAAGATATCAGGAAACTAGATGCTTTTGATTCTAGATGCTTATACAGTATCTTGGATATTAGGTGGTTCAACTTTGTAACTAATGATGAGGTTAGGCAAAGGAGTTTGCACCTCCTTTAAGCAGCATATTGTGCAGAGAGAAACTCCATTGGTTTGGCCATGTTGCCTGTATGGATTATTATAGATTGGTGAATAGGGTTATGAACAGTGTGCCTAGAGGCCTCAGAAAGAAGGGGGAGACCTAGGATGCAGTGGGCAGACAATGTCAAACAGGACCTTGTTAGAATTGGTGTGCAGATAGAATAGGCCAGATGCAGATGTAGCTCAGGATAGACTTGCTTGGAGAACTAAATTGCACAGTCTGGTTGGACCTCCGTAGCCCTTGGCTGCTTGAGGATGATGATGATGATGATGATGAATGATGACTACTGATACTTTTTGAACATGCTGCTAAAAAAACGCATTGCTCTGACATTATAACTTTAACACAGAGTTTGAGCTCTTGTAGATGAAGTAATAAATGACAACTTAATAGTATTGTAGACAAAACTATATTTATTGATATCCATCTATGGTACTGTGGTGCTGATATAGACATGGTGTATGAAGGATGCTTGTATGTGTTTTAATGAATATTGTCTACTGCATAGTGAATATGATGCCATAGGTGTTACAGGACAGTATTAACAGTAGTATAGATAACTCATTCTGTACCCCACAAGTCAACAGGGTTCAGGTTTGTAGATTTGAGTACAACCTACAATTCAGTTGCATATACAAAGGGAGAAGTATAGCAGCAAATTATCATGCATGACACATGCACTGATATATGGTCAAGGTCACATCTTATAGCACTATGATCCCAAAGATAAAGTGAAGGTAGCTGGTAAGAGGTGACAGCGAAGTCTCCCATTATGCCATATTCTCATTGTGATGAAGAAATTTGGTGATGTGCCACCTGTATTTCATACTGACATCTGCCCCCAAGTTGTGGTAATTCAGTATCCTGATGACAGAGGAATCATCTTTGTGGAAACAAAGTCCTGAACAGAACCATGTAGTAGTCATTTGCTGAAAGCATGCTGTAGAATGTGTGTCAGCAATAGATACTGCTCTTATTTAATAGATTTTGATGCAATGTCTGCTTTAGGTCTCGCAATGCACCTTCATGTTGAGTCTTGTGAGATCAATTCCCTTTGATGTTCAAAATATTATCTTCCATTTTAGAGGCATGCATATAATATTGGTGGCAATAAAATATACTGAACTCAGGGTTCTACACTATTATAGGCAGTGGGTTGGGTTATTTTACCTCTGAGCGGCACTTTTTTGCACACCATGGGCTAAATGGCCAGGTCACATGGACCCCCGAAGGCTCAGAGAAGGTTGGGGGAGGGGACCCACTAGAACAGCTGTTGGGAGATAGATGGTATCCTCCCGTCAAGGACATCCAGCATGTTCTTTAACGTGCAAGGGTATGGCTCTCCTGCACATGGGGCCATGGTTAATGTCCCATCCTACGGATGGCAGCCTTTCCAAGCCCATCGGCGTCCCCTACTGACCATAGGCGGGGAATTTTGCGGAGATAAATCTCAACACTGACCTAACTGGGACTCGAACCTGGAAACTACAGATTATGAGCCTGGCGCGCTACCAACTGAGCCACCCCCATCCCTATCATAGGTAGTGATTAACAATGATATCAGAAGACTGGCAGCATATGTAGTATCAATAAAGAGCATTAAACTGAATGAAGAGCATAAACATTAATCAGATGCTTTGTATGATCATTCAGCCACCAGATAATTTCAAAACTATTTTTATGGAGAATTCATGAGAGATCACCTCAGTTAAACCTAACTATAGCATTCACATACAACTTTATATCCCTCTAGAAACTATTTAGTGAATCACAATAAATGAATATTGCACATTTTATGTAAATTCGAGACAGTGAGTGCACTTTAACACTGCAAAAACGTATTTCCAATACATTGGCTATGGAATAAAGAGAACTGGGTTCAAGTCCTCGATACTTCTTTTCTGGCAGTCTTTCTACTGAGGTGTCTCCTTTGCAGATAATCTGTGGTATATTAAGCTGACAGGTTTTTTGTCAGATCTTTGTGGAAAACAGCTATTTGAGAAGTAATTTCTTATGTCCCTCTAATTCATACACCTTTCAAAGTTACTTTATATACATGGTTATATTAATTAAAGTATCCCTATTCACAAAGCTGTCTGGAAGGTCCACCTAATGGTTATAAGTGAAATTTGGTTATCTGTAGTCCACAGTATATGCCAGACAATGGCAACACAAAATAATTTAGTTCCTATTTCTGACACCAGAGGCAGAAGTGGAGCTCTTCCGTATGATTTGGATTGACAAGATTTTAGAAAAATATCAAACATTAATAGATTCTGAAAAAAAATTCATCACTGCCACGGCGGGAATCGAACCCGCATCTTTCTAGATTCATGTCAGAGCATACTACCATTGCACTAAATAATTGCTCCTAAAATAAATGTCAGGTGTTCTGACAAACCCTGTGAATGCAGGATATAGTTTGACATATCACAATGAGTTAGTAAAACATATTCAAAAAGAGGATTTTTCAGACATATATTTAGAACATTTGGTTTGAGTCCCACTCACAGCAAAATTCAATTTTTGCAGCTAACTATTCTTAAAGATCTATGCATTTATCATAGAACACAAATGAATAATATTAAAGTAGAAGACCATGTAAACTTTCTAAAGTTCTTTGACACATAGCAACAGTCACAATCATAAAAACAAGAAGAATTTCCAAAACTGGAGATTTTTCAAATTACAATGAGCTAGTAACATATATTCAAAAGGATTTTTGAAGGGGAAAAAAAAAGGGGGGGGGGAGCAAAAATATACTACACAAATATTTAATTTAGATTTTTAGTAAGTACTAACCAACTGCAATACAGGTCTTTTGGTCAGTTGAGAGTGCCATATCATCAGGACAAGCACATGTATATTTGGCAGAAAATCCTGTCAGTTTGGGTGCTGGTAAACACATATGTGAACAGAAGCCATTTAAGTTACCACAATAGTTTTGACCTAAAAAAGAATAAAAGTTTATTTTAAAGATATACAATTTCCAAATATTTCCATGCAATTTTCTAAACCTCTGCTAATTATGATTAATTAATAAAATATTTTCCAAATCATTTGCTTTTATCTTTGAAAGTATTACTAACTTTAAATCTGATTGCCTGGGAGATTCTAACTCTTTTAAAAAGGTATCTATCTTCAATCTAAGCAAAACAATTTTAATTCGAGACTCTTAGTTATTGCTACTAAGCCTTGCTTAAGGCCATTTAAAGCAATTTACAGTGAATTTGTGATATTAAATATATTTAAAATACACAGTGATAGTTAAGTCTTAATATTATAGATGAGTGCAAAACCTTTGTTAAAAATATGTTTGGATATTTTTAAAATAAGTTTGAAACAAAGGAAAAAGAGAAAAGATTATGTCTGTTTATATATTAGCAATCTGTCAACAGGCTAAATCTCAGTTGACATCTGCCTTGTTTGTTGCTGTCCTACTTGCAATGGTTCCATCTAACTGGTTTGCATCTGTTTAACTACTTATTCAACAAAAAATATTTGCTTAACCAATTGAAACAAATAAAACAAATACAACAAACAATTATCATTTAACAAATTATCAGCAAACGAATATTCACATAAAAAGAGAACCATTGCAGCTGCTACTTATATTGACTTAGAGATTTTCCTAAATATACAGTTATGGCTCTGGGTTCAATACAGTCATACCTGCACATTAATAAACATGCTGGATGGTGTTAATGAGATCCCATCTGTCACCATTATAGCAATCCCAAGGATCTCTCTTCTATATAGCTCAGAGTCCTTTGACCTGGCCATTTAATCCATTACGTGATAAAAAAACTCAAGCAATATAAAAAAAAACTCATCCTAAATGCATTTCACATCATATATTCAAAATTCCTCCTCAAGCTGCTTGTGACAATGGGCTGATAGATGCCTGCCATAATACAAAGGGAAGCCAGTGTATACTACACAAGAGAAGATTGTGAAGAAGGCATGAACATAAAAAACGTCTTGAAAAGAAACATTTATTTCTTATCTGGGACTTGAATCATGCCCCTTACTCTATTCATAGTCAAGCATGTTAACCACTCTGCAACCAGGATAGAATAAAAGTAACATCTGAAGAGAACCAGTTATTAATAAATTAGAATTGCACCACTGTGTCACGATTTAGGTGCTGGTTATTATGCCACTGAATGGGATTAGTATTGATTGTAACACTTCCAGTCAATGTTTTCTTTTCTCCCTTGTTTTCATTCCAGCTGGAGTGGTTTCTGCCAACAGTGACTGGGAGACAAGACGTCTGTGAAAACATGCTATGTGAACAAACTAAACCGAGTGGACAAATTATTATATACACCTACTTAACCTGTTGCTCCACTTTTTTGTCCTCGCAACAGCAACGACTTCTTCGTAAGGACTCAGTGTTGAAAACATTGAAGTGATATTGCCACTCGTGAAACGGGATCGCCTATTGTAGAGCATCCACAGTTGCTGGTGAAGGTGGGGGGCTCAAACAGATCTTTCCAATTTGTCCCTCAAATTCTCAATGGGGTTGAGGGGACCATTCGAGTGTGATAAACTCTCTTGAATTCTCCTGGAGCCAATTGGTCACCACTTGGTAAGTATGTGGTGTGGCATTGTCCTGTTGAATGATGGCATCATGGTATGGAAAGAAAATCATTACAAAAGGGTGTAGATGGTCTGCAGCCAAATCTTTTGGTATCTTGCAATCAACAAGGGAACATGATGTGGATGTCGACTATCATAGCCTATTTTTTCAATGGTACGATGAATAGTCTTTGTGCATAAGCTTGTGGACGCACTCTCATTCAATTACATTATCTGTTCCACAGTAGCCACACGATTCCTTGTAATGATGTGCGACAGTCTGCATTAACCTCTACTCAATTGCACATTTACATCCACATTTCTCCTGCTGGTTGGAAGTTTTGCCATATTTCATGCAATCTTGGTATACACATGCAACGGTCCGACATGGAAATCCCAACAGTTCAACAATCCTTGTCTGATGTGGAATCCAACAGTTCAGCAGTTGCAATGATTGAACAACTGGCCTTCCTCACAAATCTGGCCACAGTCAAACTCACTTGCGTTGTTGCCCTTACCCATGATTACTTTTCCATGACTGGTCATGGAAAACTCTCATTCTACAGAGTGTGCAAAGTTCACAACACTTGCTAGAAGAGACTATATATGATCTGTGCTTGCCCTACTATTGATGACAAACTCATACCATTAATCGAGAGATTCAGTCAACATCCACTCTTCAGCTTGCCATTCACCAATAAGATTGTACACTGTAGTGCTGTGCAAGAGCACAGTAGAGTACAAAATGATATTGTGCTATAATCGTTGTGGGTGCTTTTCTTTTAAAGCTCCAACAACAGGTGCATGCAGATGCTAGAGAAAGAGCTCATTCCTGTTGCATTTTTTTTTAAGAATATAATTTTTATTCATAAGAGTAAAGAATACAATTACATTTACAATTTGACCTGCAAAGCTAAATAGCTTATCTGCAGGCAAGAGCAACAATGTACACAAACACCTGGTTCAAAATATAGAGTATCACTAATTACAATAGCTGTACACCTGAGTTCATTGATGGCACTCCAACTACTTCATATTATGCAGATAGATCTGAAATCCATTTCTCCATTGAGTGACTAGCATTATTTTTCAACGAGACGTCTTTCAAAGATGTTAGTTGTGTGGGATTGAATACTATGTTCTGTCTTGGCTTTCTAGGCCACTAGAACTATTGCCAATTGCACACATCTGAGACATAAGGGATGAGGGATTATCTACCTGCCTCAACAAACCTTACTATCAAATTTCATTACTAATTACAGATTGTATGGAAGAATATTCTTCAGAACTCATTCAACATACAACTGATTTGATTCCATAGGCAATTATATGTTTCACATTGTATAATTGCCTATGGTGATCTTACCCAATACAAGTGTTGGCTCTGTTTTATTAGTGAATATCATTTTGTTCAGGTTTGTAATTTTAATAATTATTCTCATTATTTTCTCTTACTGACATGCACAGTGTTGCCAAAATATGCTCCTAGATGGGGAATTTTCAATGCTGAATAGTGTTTTTCACAATTAAAGACACTAGCAATTATAATGATAGTGATAATTTGCAGATTATAAGAAGACGGATAATTGGATCCTGCAATATTATTTGCAGTTTCCTTCGGGCAAATAATGGTAGAATCGAGTTTTAAAAGGAACCTAAAGGAAAATATATGATGACCAAGATGATATCTTAATTCTTGTTACTGCTTTCCTGAAAATAAAAAAAAAACTGCCTATATTAAAGATAAAAATTAAAAACTTTGCCTATATTAAAGATCAAATTCAAAATTAAGTTTTTATGGGCCTCTAAGGGTTTAGCCACAAAAGTTTCAGGAAAAGTGGGTTTGTGAACGATTTTAGTATTGTTTATCACAATGCTTAGCTTCCCTCAAATGTATAAGAAACTAAGCTTATTATCTTTAGAATGATATCAAAATATCTTTTTTTATGTAAAACTAGAAAGTTGCTGCACATATAAAAAGAAACTTGCAGAAAAATGAAATTGTAAAAAACTATTCTGTTATGGCTTTAATTTGCATCAAAAGCATTAGAAATTTAACAGTAAATTTTCAAAGGAACAGACAAAACAAAGTAGAAACAAGTACCATTATACATAGCATAGGCTACTGTAGAAAACATTTCAAGCAACTGTATCATGCTTATTTAGACATGGAACAGCACAATTTAAAGAGATGTTTAGAAAAATTATGATGCCACAAATTGGCATTCAACAGGATATTTCATGTACATTCAACTAATCTCAAGGTATTATCAGTACAGATATACTGGGGACATATGCAAACAAACAACTTGAAAAATTTGCTGCATTCTTTTGGGAAAATGTTTTCACTAAGTACCCAATATGATTTCTTACACTCCTGCAGAGACCCCAAATTGCAACAGTCAATGGAATCATTTGCATGAAATATGGATTTGTATTTGACTACTGCAAATTGTTGATATTTAGTTGAGATTTTGCAGTTCATTTGCATTTCTCTTCTTGAGCAACTCCAATGATTCCTGTTCAAACTATAACTACTTTTTTTTCCTATTTTAAGACCATGCTAAAGCAATAGACTTTATTTTTACATTTAGCACGGAAAAACCAATAATCTGTACTTTTTTCCCCCACAAATTTCAAAATTACACCGAGTTCAAACATTTGATTTCTGGAAGTATGCATACAAATGGATAGGAAAAATTTAATTATAGTCCCACTTTGTGTAGTTACTGTTATAATTGAAGACTATCATTAAAAATATTAATTCAATAACTTTAATTTTTCTGTGATAATGAAAAATCATTTAATGTAATCTGGTACTCAATCAGTTAATTTTTTTTCCCTACACTTGTATTTAAAAATATGGTTATTAAAGTATTTGGTTGTTAAGGGGTTTTATGGCACATCAGCACTAAGCATATGGTTATCAAGAAATACTAGGAAATAATCAAACTATTAACATACAACAGATATACCTTTAGGTTGCTTGTAACTATGGTATACATGAACATCCATAGGAGAAAATATGCCAACAGCTACATTATTAAGCTCTTCACCAGTGAATTTGTTGACTCTATGAATGGCTTCTGATTCCCAATCTGTCCAATAAAGCCAATCCTAAAAATAAATTTGTTTATTAATCCAATTTGAAATTTGCAAACTATTTACACATTATTTGCTTTACTGAGAAAAATTTCTATATTTAGAGGGCTCGTTTAAGATAATTTTGAAGACACTAGCCTCTCATTTTTGCTTCCTTTCAGTAACCGAGATCTGTAAATATATATATTGGTGTGGTTGTAAACTAGAACTTTTTAACTTCAGAATGATCCCAATTAGCTATGGACAAGAGTGACATAAGCCAGCAACAGACAGTTGGAACTCTAACCTGGGAACTGTAGATTAAGAGCCCAGAATGCTACTGACCGAGCCAACCTCTCACCAATGACTTGGAAACTGCAGAACACTACTTAATGAAGAAAACCTGGAGGGAAAAACATGAACCATAGTCAAATTTCAGCATTTCCATTAGTTGAGAGATAATTAGCCATAGGGGAAAGCAAGTATAAGTAACTATCTTCATGTTCAGGTTAAGCAGAGGGAAAAGGAAGTTTAGTTGAAGGATTCACTAGAGAATGAGTATTTTCTGGGTAGATCTCATTGGTAATATCACTAATGGGTAGTATCTACTCATGAGGCTCTGTCATCTTTGTTTAGACTGAGGAGGTAGTCTAAGTGTTGAAGATCAGATTTCATACTCATTGGAGTATATTATTCATTTCCCTGCTTATCTATTTCTCTTGCAATATGTTAAATGTACTAATCATGGAAATCAAAAGTAAATTCAGTTAGCCTAACATTAGATTTGTACATAAAGTGCTTTATGTACAAATTTTATGATTTAGATCAATTTTCTTGGGTGCAAAAGTGCAATTGTACAGTCAATGAAGATGAATATATTTGGCCAAAGTCCAATTTAATGCCATTTAGAGATGCACTTACAGTTCTGAATGGTGAATAAACTTGATAGTATTGTTGGGAATTGCTGCAAAATTATCATGATTGTATCATGCATATAAGAACAAAATTGGAAGAATCACATCATAAAAATAAAAGTAGTACAAAATTTATTGTGCACAAATACAAAGGATCTAGATTTCGAATACACTATAATTCTTCAGCAAAATAGTGGTTAATTTTGCATAAAATTCTGTTATAAAGTTTATCTGAAAATGTATGTACAATACATATACAGAGTGTCTCAAAAATACAGGTACAAACTTTTAGGGGAGGTAGATAACATCTAAAGGAATGAGAATTGCATAGGAACCCATAACTGGAAACGTCATGGGAAAGTGGTAACAGAGGTATAAGATCTGAAAGGACACAAGACAGTGATTAATGAGAAAACATTTATTGGACATAATTATTACAAATGGCATACTAGATGATACATCTCAATGTTACAGCTCTTAATGAGCCATAATCACACAAATTTTGATGCGCACTCGCAAACAAACGGTGGCCCGGTACATGTCTGTGTGGGAAGTGTTCTTGATACATTCATTGAACGGCTCGTCCATTGCCCTCAGCTATTCCATACACTAAGTGCATGTCTGCCAGCTCCCTGTTCGAATACCTTTGCATGCTCTTCATCAGCCGACTACCGCTTGAATGAGGAAATCCGAAATTTCCCCTCTAGTGCAATGAACAGCGCCACCTATTGACTTACAGTGACGTTTTCGATTATGGGTTCCTATGCAATTCTCATTCCTTTAGACGTTATCTATCTCCCCTAAAAGTTTGTACCTATATTTTTGAGACACCCTGTATAGTTATTTAGATGCATATGGTTGATGTGTCACTACTGAGTGGATGAATAGTAACTGCAAGTATCTATTGTATGTTGTGGGAAAACTGGCAGTATTTGTTGTTGATCGAAATATGAAGATTAGCGTCTTCATTAACAATTTCCAGTCTGTAGATAAAGTTGGCAGTTTACATTATGAATCTGGATTCTGAATTGGTGATGATCCTAGCTTCTTCAAAGGTGGGAGTTACATTACTGTTGATAATAATGTACTGGTATTTTTTCTTGATATGTATTTGTCTTTTTCCTGTAAGCTGCTTCTTGAGGTCATGCAGACATATTCAATGGTAATTTAATATCAATATTGGGAATGATTTCTTCTTTTAAAGAAATTAGGTACACACCTGTCTTAAAATTGATCTTGAGAAAGTGATTACAATTTAATTGGTACTTTGTAGTCTTAAGTTTCAGATTTTTAAAAGCACTGTTTAGAGCAGGTAGATACATTAGAATATATATAGATACTATAGTTAAAGATGATTTCAGTTTTTATTGGCAGTCTGATGGTTACTTCTGAGTAGTAGAATGGCATTTTTTATTAAATTAAATGGATAATCCACATTTATTCCTTAGAAGTATATTATTTTGACATCCTTTTGTAGATGATAGCTAATGTTGTATAATTTGAAAGCTCTGTAAAATAAACTCTTTAAAGCTCTAAGACCAATATTGTTGTGGATGGAATGAATTGTAGGGTATAACTTGCTTATAAAAGTCTATAGTACACTTGATATTATGAGTTTATTATTACATCATTAAAGAAGGATATCAAAGAATGCTTTTTTTTATTATTTTCAATTTCTAAAGTGAATCTGATTGTAGGGTAAGGTGTGTTCAGAGTATTCCCATACATTGATATTTTTAATGTTTCTTTTTCACAGCAAAGGGTTTGGTATTTTGTTACCTCATTTTCAGTCTCTTGTTATGACATCAGCTAGTAGTTCAGCCAGTGGTGTTCCCATAGGAGTGTCAAAAGTTTGTAGATTTTACTGAAGGACTACCCTAATCCTAATATTTTGATTAACCCCCCACCCCCCACAAAAAAAAGCACTGCCAACTTTCTCATAACATATTACAATAGATATGTGAAGTTACCTATTCATCCACTCAACAATGATACATCAAATGCACGAATTCAAACAAATATACATACAATGCTTTTAAATAAACCTAACATATTTTGATGTACAATCAACAACCATTTTACTGAAGAATGAATTGAAAAATTTGAAATCTAGATCTTTGTATTTGTGCACGATACATTTATTTTTATGATGAGATTCTCCCAATCTTGTTCTTACAATGTGCATGATACAACCATGAAATTAATTTTTCAGCAATTCCCATTAATACTATCAAGTTTGTTCAACAAGGATGTGCTCTTCATTCAGAACTGTAAGTGCATCTCTAAATGGCATTAAATTGTACTTTTGCCAAATATTTTTTTTATCTTCATTGACTTTATAGTCACACTTTTGCATACAATAAAATTAATCTACATTGTACAAGAACTTAAAAACATGTTTAAACACTATATACAATAGAGATGTAAAAAGTTATATTAAAGAGATTTTCGATTCTTACAGGTAATTGCTACTTGTGAAGTAATCCTATGCCCTAGTTAACACTTTTACATTTACACGACACTTTCTGTACTTCTCTACTATTGAAAGCCACATATTAAATTTAGCTGACTCACCTCAAAAACATCAAGAGAAAAGGGATGTTTTATAACAGCACTGGATGAAAGAATAACTCTCTGGTTTTCACCATCATAGTCTGCAGATGCCAAAATGTGAAGTTTAGCATCTGCCCAGTAGATTTTATGAGAAATAAAATCTGTAAATACATCAAATCAGAATTAAATTGATTCACTGTTTGCAAAAAATTATCCAACAGCAATTAAAGACCTTGCTCAGAAAATAATTAAAACAATTGGAAGTTCTTATTTTATTGCTCAATGACAAAGAAATTTTCAGGAGCAAGACAGTGAAGTGACACAGTATGTGGTGATGTTAGGGCTATTAAGAATCTCTCTCCACATGCCATGAAGGTGAAAGGTGTCTGTTGCAGGTGGGGACAGACTGTCATTTCAATAGCCTCATGGACGATGGTTCGTAGTAAGTGAATGCATGTTACCAGTCATAACAGAACAGATTCTGCTCCCTTCCCAGTCACCAACTGAGCAGGCAACCTTTTCTGGATCCATATCTTATGTTTCTGTCCTGTGTAAATCAGTTTGCAAATTACCCAGCCCCTCCCCCCACCCCCAAAAAGTCCAGCTTCAGATTTAAAAAAAAAAATGATGAATGATGACAACCAAATTTTGCCTCCTTCCAAAATTGGGCATTAGATTTCCCCTATATTTGCCAGATCATTCTGCTATTATATCAGAAAAAACTACATTTTCTATAAGAGAGGTTTTACAGACAGATGCCAGCCAAAACTAATGACAAACTGCTGAGCTGCCAATACAACATGTAGCTACCATAGACTTTGGTTGGAGTTTTATGGTGCAGGAGCAGCAAGGGCTATATTGCACCAAAATTAATTGAAGAGGTAAAAAAATTCAACACACAACCAAAGTTAAAAGTAACACACAAATTGTAAATGAAAATACAGAAACAAAAAGTGTATAATAAATAATAAAAAAAAGTCATCTGTCTGTCCCCACCTGCAACCAAGACTCTGGAATCACCCTTCACAACATATAGAAAGAAGTTCTTAACAGTCCTAATGTCACTATATAGTGTCACTTCACTGAAGACAAAGCACTGTTCTTGCTCCATAAAACTTCTAAATTTTATTGCTCAACAACAGAGAACTTTCAGTTATTTTAATTGCCAAACTGTCTCAACAAATTGAATAAATACATCATTTACTGACTTTAATATTACCATATCTAGTGACTAAGAAGAAAGAACAATAACTTAGTACATTCCATCATATTTGGTATACAAATGCAAAATGAAAAAGTAATTTTTTTAGTCACATCAACTTTTAATTCTATCAAAACACATTATTAAAATATAAAATTTAAAAAAATGGTATTACCAATAGCAAGTCCATTTGGCCATCTGATGTCACTAGAGACAATTGTACTTCTATGACTACCATCCATGCCAGCACGTTCAATTTTAGCAGGTTCACCCCAATCAGTCCAGAACATCCATCTAGAATATGACACTCATGTATTATTTTTTTTAAAGAAAAATCAAACATGATGTAAAAAGAATAGGAACATAATAAAATGTGCATTATGAACATGTGACTAGAAAGGCCAGTAACCTCTGGTGAATATGAAATGCTCATTTTCAAACAGAATAAAGTTTGCTGTTTTCCAACTTTCGCACCCTCTCGCTGGTGGAAGTTCAAACTAACGTAAAATTTAGAAAATGGAAATATTTTATTAGTAACACCAGAAATAATTATCAATTTATCTCTTAAAATAGAAATGTTGCATTTTTTTCCCAGCTGAACCCTGAGAATAAGGAAGCAAATTACTCTCAATGTAAACTCCTTGACAACCACACTCCATCAAAATTTCTAATATATACTTCAATATTAATTTTTAAATTTTGCCCATTTCCAAATCCCCCTTCCAAGCAGAAATTTTAATTATTAAACTATTCAGAAAATTCAAACTAATATTTTATTAATACCTAACCCAAAATGAATTTTTCGATTATCTCTTAAACAAAAAGTTTGATGTCTAAAGATGGACAGACAAGCAGATAATCATGAAAACAACAGTTTTTAAAACAAGCTAAAATTAAATTTTAGTTTCTTTAATTACTGCACTATTAAAGCACATGGTTGTAGATCTGCAGATTAAAAAATTTAGCATTCATAAAATTGAAAAACAAAACCAGAAAGCCTCAGATTACTTTTGCAGTTTGAGAAATCAGAAAAAGAAAGGCATCCAAGTCATAAATGGCAATCAAACTTTAGCTAATTAAATCAAAAATCATTCCCACTTTAATCAAAATGAGCTACATCAATCAAAAAATGTATCAGTCAAAAGAGGTTCTTTAATATAGTATTAATCATTAAATAAAATTAAGAACACAATGCTAATATTAAAATTATTTAATTTGGCAAATTCACTGTTAAAATTGTGAGTACTGTTCTCCAATTATTAGTTCTATACCAGTAAATAGCATCAGTTATCTTTGCCGACCGGCAAAAAATTGGCCTTCTTTGGATAAAGTTGGTTTAAACATACATTTACTGCTAATCACTTATTAGTAGATTCTCACCATGTCTCAAGTTCTTGTTTTTACAATGGCTGAGGAGCACACTGGTATTTTGAAATGTACATTGTCAATGTGGTGAGAAGATTTAAAAGTGATAATTACACCTATACTCTTACAGTCTTTATAATTTGGTTAGTGCAAAATGAATTCTTATAAACTTAATATATGGCCATGATTATTCAAACAAGGTAAAACATCAGTTAATTAACTGTTGATCTCTGCTAGAGCCACTAGAATTTAAGTGTAAAAAATATGAAGTATTTTCTACACAACAGCATTTCATTTCTCAAGAACTTCATTTGATGAAACAAAATAGTAAATTCGGAATTTTTTTTACCTGTAGTAAAAAATTATAATGCTAAAAAAAAGCTAAATTGAAAAAAAGTCACTGTAAAGAAATTGCATTTAATAGTAATTTCAGTAAATTTTACCCATCCATAGGGTTCAGCACTATCGCTCTGGGTTCATCTAAATCTTTGCCAATAAGTACTTTCCGCATTTTTCCTGTCATATCAGAAAGTTCAATGGTATTCCTTCCAGTGTCAGTCCAATATATATGACCATAGATCCAGTCAACAGCAATACCATCAGGAGTACTGATTTTTTCACTTATTATTGTTGTGACTGGTGAACCAGTACTGATAGGAGCACTGAAATATAAAAAAAAAAATCGATGGGAAATATTATTTTGAACACTCTTCCTAATATAATAAAAAAGAAACATTTAAAAGATAAATACTTAAATTATTACAAAAACAAAAAATTAAACATTTAAGAGCTTAAAAATAAAAATAAATACCCCCTCAAGCAGCTGCTTGCCACAGAGGTCTGACAGGAGCCTATCAGTTTATATGCCACAGTAGAAGATCTGACTTACCAATTTTAAATTACAGAAATATATACTATTAAACTACTAATACAAATAATACTGTATATACTACATAACCTACACTACCCAACCCATAATACATAGATGACTCAAAGTACCAAGCTTCCAGGTGTATTCCAAATAGGTGCATTGACATTCATGTAATTGTACATTCACTCCATGTAATTTGGCAGATACTTGACCAATCAGTCACAATTTTGGTGTGCTGGTTCCACTTCCAATTTGGAAGTGGAATTTCACTAACATAGAAAACATTGTTCCTTTCTAAACTATTACCGATAAAGCAAGATACTTTTTAATAATAGCAAATGTTCCAAACCAAGACAAAATGCAGTGATTTTTGAGATTGTCTGTCAGTAGATGAATGATGATTATAGAATGGCTAACAAATAAACTTGTTGATGGTAAATTTTTTAATCAAAATTGGATGACTTATTCCAAAGTAAGAATTTTATATATATATATTGCTTCACGTGCATTTTATTTGGAAATGGTAATACCATCCTCACAGATCTACTGTGGCACATAAACTGACAGGTTCCTGTCAGACCTTTGTGGCAAGCAGCTGCTTGAGGGGGTATTTATTTTTTTTATTTATTAAAAAATATTGCTGTTAGTTATTCCAAAGAAAGGATTTTCCTTTTGGAAACAATTCAATCGTTGTGTTCTAGTTTAATAAAATTCCCTAAAGTACCAAGAGCAATTTTCCAAAGAAATAAATTCTTTTAACTTAAAGAATGGAGATAAAGAAATTAAAAACTGATGTACTTATTGATGATACTCTACAAAGAACAATTTTAATGGAAAAGCAACAAATTTTTAATTCTAGATGGCCGAGTGGTTAGCGCGCTTGGCTACTGATCTAAGGGACCTGGGTTCGAGCCCCGGGTAAGGCATGGATGTATGTGTCGTTTTTCTGCTGAGGTCCTGCCATCCTCTCAGACCTTCTACTGTGGCATATAAACTGACAGGCTCCTGTCAGACCTCTGTGGCAAGCAGCTGCTTGAGGGGGTATTTATTTTTTATTTTTAGATGCAATTTTATTTTGTACAAAAGAAATCTTGCACCAAGTTTCAAATAAAAAAGTTGGAAATACAAAGGCGGTGCTATTTTTAATGTCATTGAACTGAAAAAGTCATTATAATAAACTAACAGAAAAAGGTCACATATCATTGAAAAGGAACCATTAATTAACTGAAACATAAAATCATTTTGAATTTTAATTGGAAATGAAAATGATGCTAACATAATTTAGAAAAAATAAAACATCACTCTTTGTTGTTTTATTTTAGAAACAAATACCTTATATTATTAAATTTGTGCCTATTATTGATGATAAAGTTTCAATAGATTTCATTTAAACCAAAAGACTTCTGTTTAATGGAATAAATTTTTGAGAAACTAGCTCAAAAATCCTAGGGGATGGAGGATATGAAAACAGAATGAATATTATGAAAAATGTAAAAGTAATAATTTAAAAGAAAACGAGTTTGCAATATTTTTACTTTGTAATTCCTGTACAAAATATTTGTTCAGGGCATAATCCTAAGTTTAGAGAACATGCCGCTTCAGTAATGCCTGCCACAGTCAATTTTGACATAGTTCAAAGATTTCAAACTATTAATTGATGGGAAATATTAATGAATACTTTACAGGTTTCACTTCAAGGACATAGAATAAAGGTGCCTGTCAAAAGAATGAACTATCAAATCGTTATTCTTTCATTTGAAAAAAAAAAAAAAAAAAAATTGATTTCCCCCCCCTCTCCGAGTAGGACAAAAGGTTTCCATTGGAATGAAAACATTTTTTCCCCAGCAAATTATTTGAAGTGTTTAATATAGAGTTTGAAAATACACCATTTTTGTAATATTTTATTTATGCAACAGTTTTTGCAATATTCTTTTCGTGTAGATAATTATTTTTCTTGTGTATATACTTTGCAGAGTTATTTTTGTGGTAAATATGTATGTGAATGTGTAGTTGCATTACTCCATGAATTCACAAGGATGGATTGCAGCTAGGGTGGGAGATAAGTTATTTATGTCACACACACTACCTTTATTATAGAAAAATGATAATGGTACTAGAAAAGGCAGGAAATTTATAGGATAGTTCTAGAACTGTTCAACAGCCCTATGTGTTACTATAAAAAAAAAACTTCTAAAAATAGTTGAAAGGGTTCCCATCAATAAAACATTCCAAATTTAATCCCATTTTAGTTTTTCTGAACTATTACTATTGCAATAATTAGAATAATTACCATTATATTAAATTATGATTTGTGGACAAATTCCTTTTAGAAATCAAATAAAAAGCTAACAGTTTTTTTTTTAAACCAGAAATGAATTAGAACAGTTTTTTTTACTATTCAAAAGGATGATCACAGTAAAAGGACAAAGAATACCTTATTTTAAGATTAATATTAAAAAGGCTATCTCACTTTTTAATTGCAACTCCTTTGGGGACAAAAATTACATTGCAGCAACTACAAAATGGACAATATGTAAAATAAGGATGCAAATAGCATTTTTAATATAAAAAAATTTCCAAAGTGCTTTGCACGATGAATAAAGATTTACCTTTTAATAGCTTCCTCTGTGACATCTGACCATATAACAGTTTGGCTATTATGATCATAATCTAGAGCTACAGTACTGCGAAGTCCACTAACAACAGGTGTGTACTCCAAAGTCTCCATATTAATCCTTCGAATATCGTGACGATTAGCAAACAGCAAAACTGTATGGCCCTCTAAAATAAGTTTTGATATGTTAGAAATTTCATAGAATTCTCATATTTATATATTACACAGTATAATAGCAATTATCCAAATTAGGGATAAACCCAATATGGGTAAACTAATTTTAGAAGTCATTGGGTAACACACAGAATATTCCATTGCACTTTTTAAAAAGCACCACACTTTTCCCAATTTAAGAACAGAAATTAAATACACTGTACTGAATCAAGCTTTTTACAATTATGAACCTATCTGGCTACCAAGTTGGGACTCTTATCAAACAACCACTAATTACTGGTTACCCTAACAATTGTGCCAAATATCTTTCCACTATTTTTAAGCTGGATTTAATCAAATCATTTAATTTTCATATTTAATTAGATGGTGCCACCAGGCCTTTACTATTACCTACAGGGACAGATCTAGGAGGGGGGGGGACAAGGGGGGCCATGCTTAGAAACAAGTTTCATTAATTTAGAAAAAATTCTTTGTGTATCTTAGAAGTACATCTATTGTACGCAAATATAAACACATTCTGTAACAATTTGCAACAAAACTAATCAAGTTCAAAAGTAAGAAACCTCGCTTAATGCAATATAATATGCACTACTTTAACCAAACAATGCTTTACGAACTTTTTAAAGTGTTTCTCTGTAGCACTTTCATGGCTGTTCAGGACATCACATGCATTCCATTTAATCTCACTTTTTTCTGATCTCTTCAAAAGTTTTCCAATAATAATTGGAATTTCTGGTCAGGAAAGCAGTTTGTTAATTGTTGAAAATAAATAATAATATTAGCAGGGAAATCACTATAAATGTTCCCAAAGTGACCAGTTCAAGTGTAGCAGCAAGCACTATTTGTATTATTTATTACACCAACTATTGCACTTCTAGCTGATTGTCATTTGACAATACTGTCAAAATACATTAATATTGAAAAGATTAGGTGAGAGCTAAGCTGCCATGGTACAGAAAATTTATTAACAATTTTAAATAGATATTTGTTGGGAGAGGCTCAGAATTCATTTGAAATTAACAATGATTTGGTTGATTGAACCCTAAAAACATTTCCATTATGTTTGCAATTACTTTCTGTAACTTACTATAAATGCTTCACTCTCCAGAAAACACAATTTCATAACTAAATTGTATATCATTTTTTTTTTACATTGGTAGTTAAAAAGTTTTAAATTCAGTTACACGAAATTAAATACATATAGTACTATACATTTGTGTTTCTGGGCAACCAATATTTTGCAAGTGCATGTAACAAAAAAAGTAAATGAAAGATTAGTGAAAAAATAGCGACTTCATTCTAGTAACACTAAATTTGACTACATACTTTCACATTCAGTGCCAGGATGATAGGACTTATTTTTCCACTGTATATACAGAGTTATCACTGAATTATGGCCATACCACCTATCTCAAATTTGACACTAACGTCAAAGCTCTCTACTTCTAAAATAAGCATTTTATGAGAAAATGTGGCTGAGGATAAAGATCCCATTCAAATCTATATAATTTTTTTCATTTATTTTCATCATTCTTTCACTGTCCAAGTTTCAATGATCACTCAACTGTATATATTCTATGAGAAATTGGAATTTAAATTAGTTTCCTGTTTTATCTTACGTTTAGCTTTGCACCGATGATGATTTGATGGTTCAAGACTGTATCCTTCAATGCAATCACATTTGTAACTTCCCTTTGTGTTATTACACAATTGAGAACAAGAGCCAGGAATTTCACATTCATTTATATCTGTGAGAAAGGAAAGCATGAACTTTAGTATCACAAATTCACTCTTCAAACATCTAATTTATATTAATGATTAACAAACTTTTCAGAAAACACGAAATTGAAAATCAAGTATAAAGCAAAATGTTAGCTTAACTATCAATTATAAAGAAATCTCTATATTATTTGGCTTTTTCAATTTTATGTGAAAGAATATCTACGTAGTGTAACTACTTATGTGAAGTAACTACTACTTAGCTATAACAAATTTACACACAGAACATTTAGGTATAACAGGTAAGTGATGATCAGTGATTATCACCATATCATTTAGCTGGGATCATTGATATATCATTGATAACTTTGACAAGGATCTCATTGTTTGACATGTGGGTAAAAGCATCTGAACTACTATAAATTTAATGCTTGGAACTAATGTTAAACTATATGCATATAATAATTAGTATTATCTATCGTATGTGGTAATTTTTATTTTCAGCAAAAGGGTTAAATAAAAATTCCATATAGAACATGTTGAAAGCATTACCTTCACAAGTTTTATTATCAGCTAATTTGAAGCCTTCAAAGCATTCACAGTTGAATCCAACAGGAGTATCCACACACTTCTGAGAGCAGCCACCATTGTTTAGTTTACATTCATTATTGTCTGCAAAGAAAACATTCAACTTTTAATTGTTTATTTAATTTGGAAAATTCTTAATAACTTTAATTTTAAAATTTTTTTGAGTGATTCAGAATTTTTGAGTGATTCAGATAAATATTCCAGACTCTTAGTGTTAATAAAAAAATAAAATTTTTTTAAAAAAAACTTAAATTTATTTTCACCCAATATTCTTTTTGCTTTAAGTGTAGTGGAAAAATTTTTAGGCAATTTAACTGCTGTACACAGCTGTGGATTTATGGTCTATGGGGTACTGCATGCAGTCCTTTTTTGAAAGGCCCTATTTAATTAAACACAATTGAACATGACTTTTTCTGCACACTTACAAACCTCCTATAATACAAGGCTAATGGACTATGGTATGACATCATCATAGGTAGTCAATGCCTAAAAAAATTCTTAGAAATTAATTTTATTACTGGTATAAATAAAAAATAAAATAAATACCCCCTCAAGCAGCTGCTTGCTACAGAGGTCTGACAGGAGCCTGTCAGTTTATATGCCATAGTAGAAGGTCTGTGAGGATGGCAGGGCTTCAGCAGAAAAACGACACATACATCCATGCCTTACCCGGGGCTCGAACCCAGGTCCCTTGGATCAGTAGCCAAGCGCGCTAACCACTCGGCCATGGGACGGCTGTAAATACTATAAGAATAATTATTTACTTAAAAATATACCTTATTTAGAAAGAAAATTATTCATGTTTATTAGAGATTATCATAATGCTAATACATATGAATAATTATCTTTCTAAATAAACAATGTAATTATTAGTACAGAAGTACACCAGTAATAAGAAACAGATCTGTAATCTAGATAATTCTTATATAACTACTAATGCAGACATCATAACTTCATCCATCGACCTTCTGTTGAAGACATTGGATAATCACTTAGAGAATTCACTTGAGATTCTTAAAGGAAGTGATTTCCAAATAATTTCAACTTAATAATGCTAAAATAGCTAAGATATTAAATGTTTCATATGCCATGATATATAAAACTTTATGTCAACATTTATAAGGGGATTATTTTTTTTTTAATTATGAGCACTTTTATTGTTTTTTTTGCAAATAATATGTGTATTTTTCTTTACTACATAAAATGCATTCTTAAAAAAATTAATATTGCAATAATGCCCTTAAAATTTATATAAATTATTAATATAAACTTTAATTCTCTAAAACACTGTAAACACTTAGTTAAAGCTTTTAATATATTCAGGACCAATATTTAAAAGCAAAAGCAACTTGTTAGCTAGGCAGTTACGAAAGTTTTAAAAGTATGATGCACACCATTTCAACAGCATTAAGTGTTACTTTACTGTATTCGTATAGTAAGAATCAATTCTGATGATAAGCTCTTATTTTTTTGAAGTTTATGCATCATGTCTAGACAATTTTAGCATCCTGAGCAGGCAGGAATTATTTTGCAATCTATTGAAAAGTTAGTGTTTACACA
Source organism: Ryuthela nishihirai (assembly GCA_038380435.1). NCBI lineage: Eukaryota > Metazoa > Arthropoda > Arachnida > Araneae > Heptathelidae > Ryuthela > Ryuthela nishihirai. The sequence continues at coordinate 60,860,381 of JAWZYU010000019.1, read as the reverse complement.
TGGTCAGTTTTTTACTATGCAATTTGAAATTGCACCTCAGGTTTGATTGCATCCAGGGCAAATGCCCCACTCTAAGCTGACGTTATAGTTCCCTGTAGATGCACAACATGAAAATAACTTCATAAAAATCTTACAAGATTTATGAATTCCATGATGAAAATGCCCCAAGATTTAATTCAGATAGACTTTAGATTAATCTAAGGCAATGGTTGTTAGCACATCTACATTAACATAACAAGATTACACAGAATTTCTGAATAGTATACATGCTACCACTGAGTTTCTCATCCTTATGGATGTAAGCCACCCTGCAATAGAAAGTTTATAACCTTGCAGGATGAGGCATGAAACACAAGGGTATTATTTTGGTATAGCATAGTTTACATCAACTAATATTTATGATAAAAGATTTTCCATTACTGCTCCATCATTTGAAGTTGGTAAGTACAGAGTAATTTATATTAATGATTAACAAACTTTCCAGAAAGCACATGACACGTGAAATTGAAAATGCTAAGTGTAAAACCAGAATGTCAGATTTTAGCTTAAAGTTAACTGGCAAATTATGGTAGGTTATAGTTTATGATAGTGTAGATTTTTTTATTTTAATATGTACAACATTTCAGAGACTGTTACGAATATACAATTGAGTAAATTGAAGAAATTTTTCAAAAGTTTTTGTTCAACTATCAAGGAATCCTTCTTAAAGTCAACATCAATTTTAGAGGAAAATTGTCTTAGCGAGTGGGATATGAACCTGAACAAATATTGAGAAATTGCTTCAATTTATTCAATTGTATACTTATAACATACTTGCTATCTTCATGACAAATTATGCACACAGATATACACTGAGAGGCCAAAAGTTGTGGGAATAGCAGTTAAAGTAGAACTAGCATGCTGCACTCTTAATCAATGCATTGGACAACAACCGCAGAATGGCGCTGCAGTAGCCTACAAACCCACCATTCATTTCGGAGTTGTTAATTCAGCATGGCTGCATGTCATGAGTTGTCCGACTTTGAACGTGGCATGATTGCCAGTGCCAGAAGGATGGGTCATGCAATATTGGAGATCGTGCAGGAATTTGATGCCAATGTCTATGATGTCAGGAGTTTATTTCAAAGGTCTATGATGTCAGGAGTTTATTGTCAATATTCTATTGATGGCATTTCCACACACGTAAACCAGCAAATGGAATGGCCACGTGCAACTGGTGAAAGGAACTCGCGTCGGCTGTCATGAAAGGTAACAACCAACAGACTGGCTACAGTGCACGAAATTACTGCCAATCTGAATAATGGACAAACACAAAATGTTTCTGAAAGGACTGTGTCATCACCTGCACTCAATCGGATTTGGTAGCCAAAGACCCACTCGTGTCCCATTGCTTACATGTCGTCACAGAGCTCAACGACTGGAATGGGCCTGAAGACATCAAAATTGGACAGCAGAACAATGGTGTCAGGTAGCATGATCCGATGAATCAAGGTTCCAGTTGTTTCACACTGACAGGTGTGTTAGTGTGGCATAGGCCCTGTGAAGCCATGGACCCTTCCTGTCTGCAAGGTACTGTTCAGGCTGGAGGCGGTTCTGTGATGGTATGGGACATGTTCACATGGTCTGCATCGGGCTCTCTCATCCATTTGGAGCAATCGCTATGAGATATGTGGACATACTCGCAAATCACCTGCACCCCTTCATGACTCTCGAGCCCTCCAATGGTGAAGGAGATTCCAACAAGATAATACAACGTCACCAGTCTTTGGTTGCTAGGAGGTGGATCAAGGAACACTCCAGACTTTATCACCAGGAATTGGCCCCCACGGTCCCACGATATGAACCTCTTGGAGCATCTGTGGGACACAATGGAAACAAGCTTACAATCCATGAATCCAGCACCATCCAATGCAACACAATTATGGTCTACACTGCAGGATGTGTGGGCTGCCATCCCTGCAACTCATCGACTCCATGCCTCGATGTGTGGCTGCACTACTGAGGGCTCAAGGAGGACCAACCCGTTATTAGGCACATATCCCACGACTTTTAGCCTCTGTGTACTTGTTATCTGCAAGCAGCTGGGGCAATGCCTTCATAAGACAGAAAATTGTCTACTGTAGACAGAAAGTTCGTAACATCAATTAGGAGAAATCTTTATTGGCAGCTGATAGCTCAGCGGTCAGAGCACCTGCCAAACAAGAGGTTGTGGGTTTATATCCCCCCCCCCCTGGCTGAAGACATTTTTTGTGTAAAACTGATATTGAAGTTAAATTAAGAGTGATACCTTCCTTGATAGTTGAACAAAAACATCAAGAACTTATTTCAGAGAATTAAATAGTTAGATTATACTGTGTTTTATAGGTATTTAGATAATTTTACATAATATATCATAATTACTGCAGGCATTAAGTTTTTTTTGGAAAGAGTAGGGTTTGTTTTGTCCTGGTGGGATTAAGATTTCTTTTCTAATCAAATAGTTAGAACATACATTACAAAAATGTTTAAAATCAATGATTTAAAACAGTTTTATATATATATTTTTTAAAATTGCATATGATAAATGTAAATAGTGATGAGTATCAAGCATATGGCAAATATTATAAATTACAAGTCTGTTCTTGTTCAATCAATATTACTGCCCCTGCTCAGATTCCTCATCTTAATCTAGCTTGCAAGACTAGAATGAAAAACTCTTCAGGCCAGAAAGGATTGTGGAACACACTTGGGCCCAGAAAAAGTTATATTCTTAAAAGAAATAAAAAAATTTAAAAATTTAGTAAAAAGAAATATGTACTCTATAGTGGGTTTAGGACAAGCCTGGGTAAAAGTTTTAGCTGAAGGGCAACACAGGGAACAAATGGAAGGGGGGACCACCAAAAAATATTCCTATAAAAATGAATTTCAGTACCAAAATCAGGCAAACTATATAGTTACTTAGGAAGCTTCACAAGTTGGAGCATCTTTATTTAAGACTTGGACACTTGGAAATCAGTGCTTTTAACATTATTGTCGATACCACATTACAAAAAAACATGCTTCAGCTCAAATGAAAAACTGATAAAAGAAAATGCTTCGCTGGATCCCAAGAATTTTGAAAACACCAATGACTGAACAAATCAAGACAATGCATTACTTAAATTGGCCAAACTAGCTAGCATTAATTGCAAAGAACTTTATCGAGAATTTTGTCAATTTGCTTTGCATTGATGTTGGTCTTGTAGTTAAGAAAGCATAAAAACGAAGTTTTATGTTTGGTGTTAGGTTCTATGAAGTGTATAAACTATCACACATTAAATTAAGAGCATGTATAAGATGACATGCGATTTTAAAAATCTTTTTGTTATTGTAAAATAATTTACTAATAAATTTCTTGAAAAATGTGTTTTGAAAATCGCATAGTTCAAGAAATTCTTGAGGAAAAAACTCTAGTTAAGAGAAAATGCAACAGTTGTTTAACTTTGGTATTTAAAATACTACACAAATCAAACAGCCTAAATATAAATTAACTCTATAAACACTGTAGGTGCTGGACTAGTCATGTGGTATCATGACAACTGGCTCATTGGCACTAACGGGGTAACTGATGGTTGTAGATCGGGGCAGTGAAGTTAGGTTAAATAGTCATACCTGCATTTTTTTCATTCTTCGAAAGGTAATTTCATTGATTGTTCGAGGAGGACAATTCCAGGTTGTGTGCTGTTCTTCGTAGCTGATGTTTCCACAGGTCCAGCATTGTTGCCTCTCACTTGGTGATAGAGTTCTTACCACATAAGCAGCAAAACACCACCGCACCTACAAGTTACTGGGTGTCATTCTAAACTTCATAATCCTATTAGTGCGCTGAGCCAGTTGCCTATAAAAGATGTTGGTGACCAGGCATTGCAATGCGTTTTGTGCCATCCACTTCTGCACATCAGACAGGCAGCATCCTGGCAGCGGGATGGGATAGAGATGCGCTAAATTGATGGATGCACATGTGGCCTTCATGGGGTCACCAAGGTCAAGCATGGACCAGGCATGCCCCTGAGGTGCCCCATGAAAGGGGGATGATTCAGAAGTGCTCTCCAAGCTGCACTGGGCCTGCACGTTCAAGTGTTTAAAACAGCAGTCCAGAATTTCGGTACTATATGGCCCCCTTTCACAGCACCTCAGGGGCATGCCTGATTTGTTGATTGAAGCAATTATTTTAAATATTAGTGTACAATTATGAAATCTGCAACATGGTTTGCATCAATGCTGTTTTACCTAAATTGGTTTTCTAAGTCATATTGATGTTCTGTCATTCATGCTGCCATCTGTCAGTAATGTTTTTCTCACACTTTATACTATCAATTACTTCTTTATTTTCATTTTCAATTACACCCCCCCCCCACACACACACACACCAGGTTGATGCACTTTTATCTCTATCATTAATTACTAGTGTTTTGATATTAATTATTTTTGACGGTAATCTTATGTCATATTTACTTAATGCTTTACCTAATACATCTGGAAAACCCAGAATATACAGAAATGCTAATGTATATTTCGTGTTTGGCTGGTGTATTTGTGCCTTTTCAATTTGTGTACTGGCATAATATTTAGATTTTTTCCCCCAATTTTCTTTAGATAATTCTTATGATAACCTGCCTGAATTCCTATCTCATATGTAATCTAATTCACTTTTTAATGCTTTTTTTGGTAGAACAGTATCTGTAAGATCTAAGAAAATGTAAATTAAAAACTTTATAATGTTTTGGGCAAGTTGAATTCTCAGGGATTATGTTGGATATATATGCAAGTTTCCTATTTAATATCATTATGGGTAATCAAAATATCCAGATATGGAAGTTGTTTATTGATTTCAGTTTCTTGCATAAACTTAATGGTTGGGAGAATAGTATTAAATGCGTCTAGTAAATTTTGTAACTGATTAAGATCGTGGTCCAAAAAAGAACCATTTCATCGATATACCACAAGACTAGGTTTAAATTTTGCCAACTGCAATGTCTCCCCCTCGACATGGTGGAGGACAACATCACCATCATTAAACAGTATCTTATTAGTTGGCTATATGAACAACTCTTAGGGCTTTAGAATGAGAGGTCAGTCAAACAGGATCATACTAAAACTGACCTTAAATGGCCTAATACAGCAGTATCTTGTTTGAAAAGCTAAAAGTGCAGTCAGATTGAATCTTCATAGCTTTTGGGTACTTCAAAATTTTACATGCATGCACAATTGCATTAATAAATTGTTAGTTTATAATATGTTTAACATCTTACTGTATTAGATGCCAGATTTTTTTACAGGAAAATGAAAATTGTGGGTAACTGCATTGCCATCATCAGTACATTAAAAACTGATGCATAGATTAAATACTTATCCAAACGTTTGCTAAAATGCACTCAAACATTATAGAAATTATGAATATTAAATGTAATTGTGCTAAATTTAAATGCAAGTACTATTTCTACAATTATTGAATAAAAAATATCTTTAATGACCCTCTCCATTCTTTCTATATATCAATTACAAACTTTTTAGTGGTACAGATTAGTTATTATAACAACTTTATTATCAGACATTTTCATCTATCAGTGATAAAGAAAGTTAGTTTATTACACTGAATCGTTTTTCCTCTTTGTATAATACTGAAACACTACTTACTGCACTTTTCATGTGGCTCATCCTCCCAGTTCCCACAGTCATTTTTACCATTACATACAAGACTTAAAGAAATGCAGTGGTTTCCACCACAATCAAACTGGGTTTTAAAATCGCATTCTTTGTGAATAACACCTACATTAAAAAGACAAAAACATGCACTTTAAAAGATGACACACAAATCAAAATACAGATATTCATACAAAGTATATTGATGGACAACTGAACATATTAGAAAGACTACATATATATGCACAAATATAAAGACTCATTTATATCCTAATTATTTTTAGCAGAATATTATGCTAGTAGAAAGCCATATTTAAAATTTTAATTTTTTTTTCCAAAAAAGCCCTATAAAATATTTAACAAAAAAAACCTAGTTTTATTTTCAGAAAAATCCAGATTAATATGTCATATGACATGTCATAATTCCTTTCATTAACTTTAGAACTTTTTGCCAAATAACTTTTTTTTCCCTTGGCTAAGTATAAGAAAAAAAAAAGTTTGCCTCTGGATGTAAACCAGTTTTTCAAGCTGGGTCCTGGAAGGGATAAGCAGCATATTGTATAGGGAGATACTGCATTGGTTTGACCATATGCTACAGATAAGCAACAAATAATATGCTACAGATAAGCAGTATAGGAAATATTGCATTGGTTGCCCATATGCTACAGATCAGCAGATAATGAACAGTTTGCTTGTAGACTTCAGAAAATGAGGGAGACCTATGACATGGGTAGACAAAATCAAACAGGACAATAACAAAATTAACCAACATCCAACATTAACCAACAGTCCAATTCTAAACATTATTTTTAGAATTGGACTGCACTGGCCAAATGAACTAGCAGCAGCTCTCAGGATAGATGTATCTGGAGCACTAAATTGTCTCCAGTCTAACAGTCTTACAGAGGTCTAACCTGTCTAAACAGTCTTGTTGAACCTCTGTAGAGAGTGAATGCATGCAGAACAGTGGAAGTTGGAACTTTTAAGTAATGACATCACAAAAAAAAATTACAGAAACACTTGCAACTGATGAAAAAAAAAATCATCCAAACTTAAAAAAATATATCTCCTTGCTAAACATGAACATTTAAGTTTAATCGTAGCCTTTTCTCTCCTGCATTTGCCATGATTCACAGATATTTTTGAGACTACTGTCATTCTCTATACACTTTGAATATTGTGCCCTATGATTTTCTGCAGAGTTAAATCATATTCATTATATATGCTCCTACCCATCATGTTCCAATGATAAGGTCATTCCAAAGTCTGTCAGATCAAGCTTTTTACCCATGTCACACGTGACTTTGCTTTCCACTAGGTCTTTACAGCTTTTATAGAACTTCACAGTGATGTAGGATACTTATGTCAATAAAATATTTTGCATATTTTGGTACGTTTTATGGTATTGCACTCTTAGTGTAGTGATCATAATATTTTGCCCAGTCAGTGAGGTACCTAATATAGGTATTATAGACCAAGTTGTTTATCACTGTACTGATTTAAATGGTGAAAGTTCTGATGCCCCTCGCATATGGAACCTACACAACCTTGCCTGCAAGAGCACAAAGCACTGACAACTTGGCTCATATATATATATCCAAAAGGCCCTATATATATAACAGGTTCTTGTCCAAGATGATTGCTATTTGCTTGGATTATTATTATACTGGCAAGTTGAAGTGAAAATATTGTTAATTTCCAAGTGAAGCAGCTAATATTATATCATAATGCTAGATAGATTACTTGGGTTGTTTTACCTCTGAGTGACTTCTTTTTGCACACAATGCACTAAATGGACAGTCCACAAGGACCCTGAAGGTTCAGAGAATGTTGGGGGGGACCCACTGGACAGCTATTAGGAGACAGAAGGCAGCCTCATGTCAAGCCCATGCAGAGTTCTTTAACTTGCATAGGGTATGACTCTCCAGCACATGAGGCAACAGCTTAATGTCACATCCGACAGACAGCAGCCTTTCCAAGTGCATCGGTGTCCCATGCTGACTATGGGCAGGGTGAGGAATTTGTGGAGATAAATCTCAATGCTGGCCCAGCTAGGACTCAAACCTGGGAACTGCAGATTATGAGCCTGGCATGCTACCAACTGAGCCATGCTTGTCCCCACTAGATAGATAGCAGAAGCTCTATCAACCAAGCAAATAATTAAAATAATATCTACAAAACCCACAAAATGATATTCCTCAGCTTCCTTCTACTTTCAAAGATCAGAAAATCAAGTTTTTAAAGGAAACATGAAAATTAGGGATTAAACTTATGATTATTGCAACATATTATTATTTTAGGAAAAAACTTCCTGATTATTGCAACATATGAGCTAAATAAGACTGAAGATAATATAAACTGCTAAAATTCTAAATATAGAATCTGGTTTGCCTCTGATTACATATGGAAAGCAAATTACATGATTTTAGAAGTTTACTGTATCCTAAAATTTAAGTGGATTTACTCAGCATAATTTTGATATTTTTATAGATGTCAATTTAGTATCGAGAATGAATATAAAAAAACATATCAAGTATGAATATCAAAAACATTACAACAGGTTTACTATTTGAAAGAAAAAAATATTTTTAAACAAAAATTTTCACAAAAGGGCTCTAAAAATACGAAGTGTTAATTTTTTTTCTTTCCAAATAGTAAACCTATTGTAATTGAACTAAATTTATATATATATTGATGAAACACTTATAAACAAGATTAAAATGCTAATATACTTACTAGGACAATTATCTTCATCGGTTCCATCAGAACATTCCTTGACTCCATTACACTGCAAAAGTCCCAGAATGCATTCTCTACTTCGACATTGAAATTGATCTGGCCTGCAGGTGTTTGTACCTGAATAATAAGATAATTATGTTATAATATGTATGTTTTAACAGTAGCATTAACTAAACAAGCAAACACACTCATTCTACAGATATGTATATGTGAGCTGCTGAAGTACATACAATATTGTCTGAAAGGGGTACTATATACAGAAAACTTTTGCATGTAAACTTCCCCTTCTTTGATGCATTATACTTTAAAAGCAGCCTAGATTTAGTAACTGCCATCCATAATGATATTAATATCTATATAATATCAACACTATATCCACAGTTAATTTGAATATATATTTAATAACACAAGGGAGGAGTTCAACTAAATATTCTAGAATAATTCATAAAATACAATTAGCAAAAAAAATGTATTAAGTAAGGTTTCCAATTTCTCAACAATTTTAAATTCTTGAGAATTCAAGAATTCCCAAAAGATCTGATTATATGTAAAATAATTTTTATTTTAGATTTTTTCTCAAATCTTATCAAAATAACTGTTTTGTTAGTAATTACAATTTGTTAACTAACAAAATTGCAATTATAAAATCAACATTTGTATGTTTAATTAATACTTTTGTTTTATAACAAATAATATAACAAAACTAACTTTAGTTTTTAAAGAAACAATTTTAGTTAAAACAACTACTTCTGATACTTTAAGAAAACAAAGGTATCAATTGCTTCATTTGATAATCTTGCCCTTTGTTTTGAAACAAATTCCATAAGTTGAGAAATTCCTTTCATTTTGTGTTGATGTTATAGTTAAAAAGAGGATCCAAAAGAAGTAATTGGTGTTACTTTCTATGACACTTATAGAGGTTGAACTCTTGTCACTGAGATAAAGCTTTCTAGGATGGAAGCAACTTCACCATCATACATATTGCTTTTCTAGTTAGTTTTTAAACTGGTTCCACTTCTTTTGGTACCCATATTTATTATAATCTCTATTTTCTTCCACTGTATTGTTGAATTCTTTAAATCCTTTCCGTAATTAATTTTGCAAATTTTATCGCTTCAGTGTTAGTTGACATATGAAAGAAATCATTGTTTCTTGTGTAAGGAATTCTGATTACTCAAAAACTTCATGAACAAAAGTAATATATGTCTGTTTCTTTGATTGCAAAAGCACCTGAAGCCACCAGCCTTGATAAATATAAATTCAAACAGAATGGTGGGGGGAAAATTGGGATGAAAAGAAAATAGGATGGGACTGGTGAGGCATTTCATTCCCCTCCCTGATAATGCTTGGTAGTCTAGAACCTGCCATGCATTAAATTAAGGACATATAGAAGTTTTAAAACATATTTTGCTGTAATAAAAACTATTTTAAATTAATTTACTAGAAAATGTCTGTAGAAAAAATAATTTCTGAAGAAGCAGACATTTTGGAAATCTTTCATTTCTCAAGTATAAACTCGAGTATTATGTACAAGCACAACTTGGAATATCTCAATAATGCAGGTAAACATTTACAATTCCTACTCTGTAATCCAGGACTGCACTAAACAGGCTTGTACTGCATGTGGGTGGCCAGAATGGTCACTTATAACAGCTCATAAGCAGGGTGGCAGAATCTTTTTTGCATACTGATAGCCAACTTCCTAGGTACAGCCCTACTGTAATCTATACTTTTCACTCTGTTCCTAAAAATATAATTGCATATCCTAATGTGGCAAGCTGTTAAATGCTTTTTACTACTGAACAGTTTGAAAAAATAGTAGATAATAGAATCTATTGATCAACAAATCTTTTTCATACACATATCAAAAACAAATCAAAAACTTAAAACTCGCACTTTACACTTACAATTTATTTCATCTGTACGATCAGGACAATCAGGATCCCCATCACACACCCATGAGACATGGATGCAATCCCGTGAAGAACACATGAACTCTCGAGCATTGCATGGATTTGGGAGAATATCCTTTGGACAACCATGTTCATCTGAACTATCAAGACAGTCTATATCACCATCACAGCGCCATCGTTCAGGAATGCATTTACCATTGCTGCACATAAATTCTGATGCAGAGCATGTTACATTCGCTAAAGTAAAAACATCATATTATAGAAAAGCAGACAAAAATAATCGTAAGAAATCATTCAGAAAATATCTATGCCCAAAGAACAAATTTTGTAATTTTAGCTTAAAAATTTTCAATGTTTTATTTAAAGCCATATTACATGTAAAAGATTTAGATCTATGCAAAAAATAAATGCTGCAATTAAAAATCATATTCAACACTATTAAAAATTTATAAGAAAAAAACTAACCAGCAAAAAAGTTATTCTATCAATGTGTTAATTTTATCATGTGTACACTGGTTTCCATAAATTAAGGAAAAATAAGAAAAATCATGATAATTTGTCAAAAAATTGTGCTATCCTCTCCAAACTTGTTCATGTAAACCAGTCAAGTAATGCTGAGTAAGCATATCGTTTTGCATAATCGGATAGCAGAATAAAAACGGGTGTTTTGCAGTGGATCCTTATTTTATGTTGTAAATGTGAGTAAAGAAATTCGAAATAGCCATTTTGTAGGAATGACCTCGAGACATCATTTGCCAAATGAACTGCGGTGGAGGGATATTGGCCAGCTTGAAGAAGGCCAAAGTCAGACATGGTGCAATGGTTGAATGCGAGTCCTTCTGTGGAATCAATTTCTTAGCACAGATTCCTCATCTGAGGTTTAGCCAAGGAAGGACTAGAGTTATGACTGCTGTACAAGATCGATATTTGCGATTAACAGCATGAAGGAGCAGGATGTCTATTCCCTCTCATCTATGATCCTTTCTTGCAGCCGCAACTGGGAGAGTTGTATCAGCTTCTACTCTGCGAAGAAAGCTTCATGAGGGAGGTCTGAATGCTAGAAGGCCAGTAATTTGCGTGCCCCTAATGTTACGTCACAGGAGAGAGCAGTTGAATTGGGCACACATGCATGTTAACTCGACTGAAGAGCAATGAATATCTGTACTCTTCACAGACGAGTCCAGATATTGTTGGCAGAGCAATTCCAGACATTGTTTGATATGGAGATAATGAGGTACCCACTATCATCCCAGTAACATCTGTCAAAGAGGGTTATGGTGGAGATAGTGTGTGTGCATGCACGCATTTGGGATGGCATTGCCTTAGGTGGATGCACAGACCTCTTTGTGATGACGAGTGGGAACCTCAATGTTCAAAGGTATAGAGATGACATCTGGATCCTTATGCATGTCCTTATGCTGGTTCAATAGGCAAAACATTCATCTTGCAAGACGATAATGCTCATCCACAGAGCTTGACTTGTGGAACAATACCTTCAAGAGGAGACCATTATATGCATGGAATGGCCAGCTCGATCTCCCAACCTAAATACGATTGAGCATGTGTGGGATGCTTTAGGGAAACGTGTTGCTGCCCTCAACCCACCACCTGAAACAAAGGGGAAGCTTATTACAATTTTAAAGGAACAATGGTTGTTACTCCCTACTGAGCTGATTCGCATCATCAAAAACAGCATGGAACACCACTGTCGTGCCTTCATTGCTATAAGGGGTGACCACACTCCTTATTAAAGAAGTTTGCCCATTACATTATGACACCTCATTTTTGGACAAGTTTCAGTGTTTTTTTTGATGAAAAAAAATGCCATTCTGAAGCTAGCATTGCAATTGATGCTTTCATCAAATTTCATTAAAATCATTCATATAGTTTTTGGTTTATCAAAATTTTTCTGAGTTTTCCTTAATTTATGGAAACCGGTATATATAGGTTAGGCACTGAAATGTGCTATTTACATGGCTATGGAAGCAGAGTGTTTTCGACTGTACTCAGCAGTCATCATCAGGATGGCCCAAAGTTCCAAGGGGAAGTGATTATATGGTGAAATTTTAAATAGGAGGCCACCATACAGATTTTTTTTACTCATTAAGCTAAATGGCCAGGTTCCCAAGTGCTCAGAGCTGGATAGAGGAAGTGGATTCACTTAACAGTTATTGGGTTCAAGATTGACACCTTCTATGAAAGCCACCCAGAAAGTTTTTTTAAAACATGCACAGGTTGGGCACATGCCCAGAACTCAGTTTGAGGGGAGGGAGAGGGGACTAAGACTTGAGTAGGGTATCTTAATTACTAAAATATTTCACCCAACAGGAAAGGTTAAAATTATATTCTATATGGAATAAAATTTTATAGTTTTTTTTTTAATCTCTTTAGTGTTGGATATATATTATTGGTCTAAAATAAACAAAGGCAACAATATTTTGGATTTCAAAAGCAGATATACAAAATATCAAACTTCTCTAAACCAACCAGATTTTCTAGTGGAGGCAGATAACCTGGGAATGATTTTTCCTGTAAATGCGGCCATGGTTTAATGTTCCTTCTGATATACTGTGACTTTTTCCAAGTCAATTAGTGTTCCCTTTTCTCACCAAAAGTCTGGTATGCTAAGCACCCCCCCCCCACCTATATCATAGAAATAACAGCATTTTGTGGATAAATCACAGTAAGACCTAGAAAAAATATCAAGTACTTACGACAATTCTTTTCATCACTTCCATCACCACAATCATTATCTTGATCACAAACCCATCGAAGTGTAATACACTTATTATTTTGGCAAGTAAATTCTTCTTCTGTACAGGTAATCTGATCTAAAAGAAAAAAAATACAGCATTTCAAAATACACTACAGAATTTTTGCATTTAATTACAGCACTGAAAAATTTAATACTTAACTTCATTTACAACATTTATAAATTCAAAATTTTTTGTATCATTAGCAAATAAAATCCTGGTTGCACACTTTGATACTGAAAAATTAATTTTCTATATACTTACGGCACTCGTCTTTCTCATCTGAACCATCTGTGCAATCTTCTTGCCCATCACAACGCCATGTTATTGGAATGCACATGCCAGACGAAGTGATGCAACTAAACTGATCAGGTGCACAGGTCTTATTCTCTAAAATTAAAATATTGCCCAATTACAGAAATTGTTATTTTGGAAAATAAACAATCGAAAAATTTCATAATTCCACAGAATTCTGAAGTTAGCATACTATATGAAAACTCAAAATATTAAATGGAAATAAAAAGATGGAGATTATATTAGCAAATAAATTAACTATTTATTGAATACAGTATAAAAAGATAAACGAACTAATGAGCTTTACAACAAAATTCGAAATTACAGAAAATTAAAGTTTTTTTTTTTATTAAGAGTAATAACATTAAATAATTTTTGATTGTTTAACATAAGAATGTGCAATTATATATTTTAATATAACATTATTTGAAGAAAGTTCTTTAAAAAGAGCAAAATAAGTTCGATTATAAGAATAATTTCCTTGATGAAACTTTAAAATTTTAATATATTTGCTTTTGTCTGATAATTGTTGTTTTAAATTCAACTTACGACATAATTTTGAATCCTCATCAGATTTATCGCCACAATCATCTTCACCATCACAAATCCATCTATTAGGAACACATTTGGAATTTGCACAATTAAATTCTGTATCTGAGCATGTTCTTGTTTCTAAAGCGGAAAAGAAAAGGTTACAAATAATATTTAACATCAGAGCTTACAAAATATAATCTAGAAAAATATGGTAATGTTTATTCAAATGATTTTTTTATATTCCAGTTAACACTAAATTCCGAGAATTCTGCACATAAAGTTTTGTACCTTTTTCAAATTTTTAATCCTTAATAGAAACCTTTGGAAACTAACATTTGCACAATTTTTTCTCTAATAAAGAGAGAATACTTTCTCAACGGCAAAATAAAATAATTCAACGATAATGCTTCACGTACTAACTACTATGTCCATCTGGTATTGTGAGCCTCGGTCCAAACCAGGTTTAAGATCATAATATAAAGCTCGCCAAAAGTGTCTAGATGAGAAATTTGGCAATTTTCAAGAATCGCAACACGAGAATTATGAACAATTAACTAATGAAACCTTCAACCAGGGAAGTATTAATCTAATAGGCTTAAGTCTTACAAAAATTAAAGGGCCCACGAAGAAAAAAAGTTTTAGCCACGTTTTTGTTCCTTTGCATCATGAAACTGTAACAAAGATCTCTTCTTGAATAAATAGTGATTAAATCAGCTGTTAAGGCCTATTACGTACCCGGTGTGCTATAGATGAGAAATTATTCAAGATAATTTTAATCACCCATTTACCCACCGAAATCGATAGATGCATAAAATGCAGCCACCAAAGGGCCTACGGAAAAGAAATAACGATAAATTACGCTTACCACGCTGCCTTTAACAAATAAATTGTAATCAGTTCTATCAGCGCAACCATCTGAAACTTCACTTTCGTGCAAGAACACATCACTCCAATGGGATAAGATATTAACCTTGAACTGTAACGAAAGTGTTTCCGTAACGACAACAAGAATGACGGGTAGCGCGAATCCTAGTGTTCAAGGTCTGGGCAATCAAGTCACAAGTATCATTCAGTTGGCAAAACAAACTTTTCAGCCTATTGCGATGCCGAAAGTTTGCTATAAAATCAGATTGCAAGAGGAGTGCAGGGAAACCCGGTTACTTTTATTATCAATCGCTCATGAATGACAGACTTCGCGTTTCATTTATGATTATGGGAAATATTATTCACATAAACAGGGGCACAATTTCGACGTTTTATAACACCACCGCAGCAGCGAGTTTAATACCCTCTCAAACAGGCGCTGGCTAGAGAGGCCAGGCACGATACTTTCTATGAGGAAGAAGAGCCCCAGCAGAAATACAAATAAACATCCATGCCTTACCCGGAGCTCGATCCCTTAACGAGCCTCCTTTTCCTATTGGATTTAAAAAAAGGTAACAAAATGCAGAAAATAATATTCAATTTCATAAATTGCCCAGATTTATCTTCTACTGCATAGTATTCCTTTAGAGCAGTGGTGCCGAACTTTTTTATGCGCGTGCCAAAAATTTACAAATAATATTTATCGAGTTGCTGACGTGCCGGCAGTTTTTAAAGAGGAAATATTTAATAAAAAATTAATTATGCTGAATTTTATTGACAAGTTTAAAAATTAACATGTAATTTCATAAAAGTGTACTAATAACTTTTCATAAAGTTTTGTGATATAAAAATCAAAATTAACTATTTATTAATGAGTTTTTTGCCGTTGTACATTGGATGCCAAATGATTTATATCAGGTTCATATTCCGTCATTTTTAGTAATCCACACGCCGAATTAGATTCATCAGTCATTCTGTTTCTTAAACTGTCTTTTATAAAATTCATTTCGGAAAATAATGACTCGCAAGCTTATATAGAGGAGAAAATTGATAATATAGCCGTCGCTAATTTCTTTAAACAACTAAAGGTTTCGGGAATGGCATTCCAAGTTCTCACTATTTCCTCATCTGCATTCTTTTTATATATGCCCAATAATCGATCATTTTCAATTATTTCTAAGTCATTTCTCAAATAGACAAACTTTTGTTTCCATTACAACTGGATTGAAAATCGATTAATTGCATTTCTATATCTTCCAAATTCAGCCACTCGAAACTCGCCAAATTGAGTTTATCTGCTGATGTTGTGTCCGGATGTAAAATAAATTTTGAGGTTTCTGCAAATTGCCTGAACTGTGCAAATCTTGAAGAAAATTCGTTGATTATCGACTGAATAAGTGCAGAAAACTCTTGTGTCAATTTAACTTGATCTGGTTTATCATCGGATTCTAGATCTGCAAAGTATATGCTTGTATTTGGAAAATATTTAAAGGTGTTGGAAATAATGTCACGATTGAAAATTTGTAATTTAGCTTCGAATGCTTTCATTAAATCAAATATGACAATAACTGTCTAGTTGTTAACCTTGCAGTTTAACATTTAAACGTAAGCACAAATCAATAAAAAACATTAATTTGGAAAGCCATTCGACGTCCAATAATGGATTATATGTTAGACTTATTTTACATAATGAGAAAATCATTGTAAGTTCATCTAAACATTCAACGAATCTTTGAGGAACTTGTCCACGACTTAACCATCGGACGTTGTTGTACATGAGTAAACCATTGTACACTGACTTTACTTCATTTAATAATTCTAGAAATTTTCGCTTATTTAAAGCGCATGCAGATTTAAAATTGACCAATTTTGTTACAAGGCTCATAAACATCTTCCAAAGCGACTTGAAACGCCTTTGCGCATGAAACCTGCTGATGTATAATGCAATGAAAACCCAGAACTGAATGTCCAATACGTTAGTAAATATATTGATAAAACCATTTTCCTTTCCAGTCATACTGCGAGCACCATCAGTAGTTACTGATACAATTTTGGAAAGATCTCTCTTTCAGCGAGTGCATTTACAACTGCGTTACAAATATTTGTTCCTTTTGTTGTTGCTAATGATGTTCAACTGATCAATTCATCTTTGATATTATTTCCAACATAATAACGAATAAAAACTGCTAAACGAGCTGATCCAGTTATGTCAGTACTCTCATCAAGGCAGAGTGAAATTAAACCAGAAGAGTTTATATATCTAGTTTTTGCTGATGAGTTATATTTTTAGTCATTTCCAAGATTCTATCTTTCATTGCGTTTTAGCCAAAATAATATCTTTTATTCTTTGAATAATTTTTTCCTTGTTTTCAGAATCTTCAAAGAGAACTGGTGCGCATTTTAACCATGCTTCTTTTATATATTCCCCATCACTAAAAGGTTTCTCGTGTTTGGCAATTACGTTTGAGGCAAAAAACTACGAGCAGTTATAATTGAACGACTGCCGATAAATTTCATTAGGGATATTGACTCAATATTTCTATTTTTAATTGCCTGAGCATTAAATTCTTTTTGTTTGTCTTTGCTTTTTTCAAGGAACGATTTATGGTTTGTCTCATAATGCCGTTTTACTGACGACTTTCTGCATACAACTGTCCCGGAACATAAAACACATGCTGCTTTATTGCCTTTGTTAATCATGCCAAATGATGATGAGATGAACTCTTTCATTCGAGCTGTTGATGAAACTGGTAGTAGAGTAGGTTTGGTTATAAACAGAGAGAAAACTAAAGTGATTAAAATTGGTCAGGCAGGCTCTGATTCAGTTAATCTGAATGGTTGTAGTCTTGAGCAGGTGTCACAGTAGTGGGAGCTATGTAACAGATACTGGTGATGTGCGGCATGAGATTAACAGATGAATAGGGATTGCTGTCGGGACTTTTAAGAATCTATGGAGAATGTGGAGAAATAGGCGTATACACCCAAGGACTAAAATTAGACTGTATAATAGTTTGGTTCTTTCTAGGGTTAGTTATGGTAGTGAAACTTGGACACTTTGTAAACAACAGGAAACTAGATGCTTTTGATTCCAGATGCTTACGCAGTATCTTGGGCATTGGATGGTTCAACTTTGTAACTAATGATGAGGTTAAGCAAAGGAGTTTGCACCTCCTTTAAGCAGCATATTGTGCAGAGAGAGACTCCGTTGGTTTGGCCATGTTGCCCGTATGAATAATTATAGATTGGTGAATAGGGTTATGAACAGTGTGCCTAAAGGCCTCAGAAAGAAGGGGAGACCTAGGATGCGGTGGGCAGACAATGTCAAACAGGACCTTGTTAGAATTGGTGTGCAGTGGCCAGATGTAGATGTAGCTCAGGACAGACTTGCTTGCACAGTCTGGTTGGGCCTCCGTAGCCCCTGGCTGCTTGAGGATGATGATGAAGAATCATGCCATATTCTTCAGTCCACCAACTTTGGAACTCTCTGCTGCTTGATTCTGATAAATTTTGTTTTTTATTTTCACTAGCCATGGTAAGTAGAACTGTGACAAATTTATTCAAAAATAAAATCAAACGTTTTATTAAATGCCTAAATTAAATTACCTTTATAATTCACACATACAGCAAAAACAGTGAACATACACAACAATAATACACTTGCCGCTGCTTTCTTCTTAATTGCGGATAATATGAATTAGTCGCCGCTAGTTATCTACAATGTGTCGACCACAGAAATAGATAATGGGATAGAAGGCGAAAGGACGCTTTGCGCAGCTTATCAAGCACGATTTCTTGAGGGCAGCCATTTGTACGCATCAAGTTGGCATTACGATAATTTTATATTATGGCTAATGTTGCCAACTATATCAAACAAAAAAGGTAAATTAAAAAAATTTGAATTATTTATATTACCATTTTATTATGTATTAAAATTGTTATAATTTTCAATATGCAAAACCTGGCGTCTCAATCGGAAAACAAAAACATACAAGTTGCCAAAACTCGTGAACTGTCAGAAAACCGGTATTTAATATTGGAAACTCTCCTTACGGTCGCAAATATAACAAAACAATCAACCGGCCGCACCAACACTATCACAAATTATGCAATCGCATACACGCACACCGCTAACGATGCGTAAAAATGGCCACATTCAATTTTAGACGGATCACGTGAACAGATTCGCCTTCTATCACCTTTATTTCTGTGGTGTCGACTGTATTTGTTTCTTTCGTGTAAAAGAAAATTTTACTTGTACATAATGTAACAATTAAAAAAATTGCATAATTTATAAGCGCATAAAATGATATGACCTGTAAATCGTTCATGTGCCGGCAAAATTTTCGAACGTGCCACCTCTGGCACGCGTGCCATAGGTTCGCCACCACTGCTTTAGAGCAGTCTTTCCGAACCCATGACCCGGAAAAAACGCCCCCCCCCCCCCCAGTTACGAAATATGGACCATGGTTTGCGTGAAAAATTAAGCATATACAATTTCAATATTCGAAATCAAGCGAAAGAATCTTTAAAAAAATATCTGTCGTTTATCGTACAAAATTGCCATGCTAATCTTTCTTTAGTATAAAAAGTGGCGGATCTTTACTGTCACAAATTTTTGGCCCCTCCAGAAAAATAGAGGTTGAAGACCAATGATTTTGACTTTTTAGGCATAGATTTATTCACTAAGGGATTTTTTGTTTCTGCAATATGCTCAAATCTTATATTTCTTTAAGCCTTTCCGTTGTCTAGTTTCTTTTAAAACAAATTCATGATTTAGCGTTTGTGCCGTTTTCGGCTCTATAAAGAGGATTTTAACACCAAAAACACAACGCGAAAAACCTAATTTACGAAAGAATAGTCCCTCTGCGATATTCTCGCCAACGCATATTTTCATGAGATAAAATATTAAATTTTAAAATTAAAATGCTATAAAGATTTTAAAATTTTACATCAGCACGACAAATGCATTTAATTAGAACTTCTCGTCGTTCCCTAAAGAAGAGCGACTTCTTCGCTTTTTCAGTTCCCGACTCAATGCATTTATGCAAGAGGAAGAGATGCCCACGATGACTGCAACCGCGAAGGAAACCTTACGGCATTGTCTGCTTCCTTCACAAGTGACGAAAAACCCTCTGCGTCCTACATACCAGTCAGCAACAACAGAGCAAGAAACCTAGTACATGCCAGCCAAGGCTCAGGAGGTTCCTGACTAGCTGTGTCTCGTTTCACCTTCCTCATAATTATGCATGAACCTCCAGCCAAGGTCAGCTAGTGATCAGTTTTTATAAATCTGGATCAAACTAGTTTTCATTCTAAGGGCATCTTATAAAACAACGGCACCAACTCGATCGATGCTCGTGAGAGGACCGATCACTTCACGTGATCAGCGATTTTTTTCATAGATGTGTGCATTATAAGACACAGCAAGATGACGATATTTGACATGTAAAAATTAGTATGTATTTTAAGTTTCCATAAGTCGTCGCACCTATAATCCACCGCCGGTGTGCTGTGCACATTAGTAGGCATCAGCCCTGGCTGAGCGCAAGAAAAATCAAATGTTCATGGGCGTTGGGAGATTTATACCTCTGCTTGGAAACTGAAAATAACATTACTCTCTCCTACCGTAGTTTCCCTTCAAGCAAACAACATTAAAGAATCACCCGTCCTCCTCTAAGACTCGAATTCGTGATCTCCTGCCTATTCGCCAGTTGCTCTACTATTTGATCTAAGGAGGGGGGGAATCATTGTTTACGCAAAAGTTATGATGGTTGTGTTGTGAAGCTTTACCGTGTTTCTTCTGTGTCGGAGCGCTCATGCGCTATTTATACCAACGAAAACGAAGCTTTTATAACCATATATAAAATAATATACCTTGGGCTATTATAGAATAAGAAGGAATGAATCGTATTACAATGAGAATTATTTTTGATCGACCATGTGGTTAGCGATAATCGATGGGTGGATTTTTCCACAATTGCCTAATTATTACGAACGATTATCACTGTGGGAAACTCGTTCCTTAATATTAACGATATTTTATTTCCCTTATCCTGGAAATCTAGCTGTCCAAAGATTTATGTCGAAAATATCCTAGTTGAAATTCTCACATTAAGTATTCATTGCAAATTAATTCAAAAAGATTTTACTTTAAAAAAACATCGGTCCACTGGTCAAATGGTTCACTTTGTTTACTTGCTGAGCAAATGGACCGTTGTTCGAATCCCTGATAAGAATTATGTCGAGGATGTACGTTCTCCTTCCTCATAAATCTTACGGAATATATCATACTGTCTAACCTCCTGGCAAAAGGCCTACTTGAGTCTTTTTTAGTAAACCAAGTCAGTATTTCGATTATTGACATAGACGTGTTTATATAGCTCGCAATTGGCTTAATAAATAACGAAAGCATGGAACAGAAGCAATTCAAGTTTTTATCTTCTGCACAGATGTGTGTGAATGTTGACTTTCCTGTTTTCTGGTTCTGAAGGCGCACCCGGTGAGTAAGGGAAGTTTTCCTTCTGCAAGACAACGTCGAGGGAATGCAGCTTTGAAGAGACATGACCCACGATAACCTTCACGAAGCCATAAAAAGTTGCCGACCTTCTGCTACAGTGAGGTGCTCTGCTGGTCGCCGCTCCCCCGTCAATGGCCAATCGAGCTGTTGGGTGTGAAAGAACTGACCTCGTTTAGTACGGAATGCGGCTCTTTTTCTTATTGATTAGCAATGTTTGACAACATTTCTTTTTTTTTCTCAGTACATGTATCAAACTGCCTTTCATTTTAGATCGGAAAACAACAGTTGGGACTACAAATAACGATTTATAATGCCAACAATACGAGCATTCCGTATTTGATAGATTCCATTTTCTCCTGACAACATCTCCATCATGTGTTCATCAACAACTATTTTCAGTAGCAGAGATTTTATCTTTCTTAAATACAATTTTCATTTATTTTATTGAGTAAAATTTTCGTAATAATGGTATAAGCTTCAGGCTCCGTTTTTCATTCACTCTGTCGTGGTGACCAAAGTATGCAACGTTCTTTCCTCTTTCACATTTTCCTACCTCTTCTAGCTGACGTCAAACTCCTGCTATCAAAAACAATTCTAAGCTCATCTATACCTATTCTTTGCATAACTACACTTAATAAACATTTTGAAAAGAACAGCAAATAATAATGCTTACATACATTGTTAATTTTTATCATCTAAAACAATTATCAGAAACAGTGGTATAACTACGCCAATGCAACCAATGCCATGGGGCACTGGGGCCTCGCCTGAAGGAGGGGCCCTTAACTTTAGAGAAAAAACTTTCATTTGCATAATTATTTTTTCCAAAAACTTATTCTGTTTTACTTCAACTGAAGTGCTTTTTTAAGTAATTATTGCCCCCTATCAACACTACAGAGTTTATAGTTTTTGATGTCGAGAAAGTTTCGTCTCAAAAGGCATGCGCACACAAAAAAAATTTACACACATTACGACGCAATAGAATGTGGGAATGAGGGGGGGGGGACGGGGGCATGAGACTGGATTTCCATCGCAGTGAAACATTTCCCCACTTTGTTTTAGGGTTTATAATTCTTGAAAAATGTGTGAAATATGCACAAGTTTAATAATTTTTAGCATCCATTAACCTTTGTATTCTCGAAGGGTCCCCCCCCCCCCTTGCACATTCATCACCTATATCCGGCATTGTTAATCAGTTTGTGCTTTTTTTCAACTGCATCGAAATCTATTTTTGCAGATAAACATTTAAGATATGTAGATGTGTTTCGGTAAAATAGATTCGAAAGCCATATTAAGTATTTCAATTTATACGTAATAAATACAGTTATTTTCATTCTATTTTCATTTTAAGTTCTTTCGCCGAATTCTTTCGAAAAATAAAATGGACCATGGAAAATAAGAAACAGTTCAAAAATGATTGATATGAGCAAATCGTTTAAAGAAGCTTAACTTTCAGTCTAAGGCAACTAACGTGGCAAAAAAAAAAGGCGCGCCTATTCGCAGGTTAAGGAGTTAAGGAGGTTAAGGAGTTTATTAGTGTAAATAACACTTTTGCATTAGTTTTAACTGAGCCAATGGCGGCATGCATGTCCCAATGAATGGGGCTTTGTATGTATAAATTACTTCGGAATTTAAATATTGTAGATTCAACACAATAACGCCTATATGTGACATAAAGGGAATGTTCATAGCGTTAATTAGAGGAGATCTTGATCGGCGGCCGGTAGCTCAGTGGCCTAGAGCACCTGACATGTTATCAGGAGGTCGTGGGTTCATATCCGACCCAGCTCGAAAAAAATTTTCCTCTAAAATTGAAATCGACGTCAAAAAATGCCTATTTATTACTAGAGTGGAAAAATAGGCATGTACACTTGAAGACTAAAATTAAGCTGTATAATAGTTTGTTTCTAAGGTTGGGTATGGTAGTGAAACATGGACCCTTTGTAAGCAGGATAACAGCAAACTTTATGCCTTTGATTCTAGATGCTTATGCAGTATCTTGGGCATTAAGTGGTTTGACTTTGTAAGTAATTATGTGGTTAGAAGGTGTCAGCAACCTCCTTGAGCAGCATTTTGTGTAGAGAGAGACCGTGTTGGTTTGGGTTATTTTACCTCTGAGCGGCACTTTTTTGCACACCATGGGCTAAATGGTCAGGTCACAAGGACCCCGAAGGCTCAAAGAAGGTTGGGAGAGGACCCACTGGAACAGTTGTTGGGAGACAGATGGTAGCCTCCCGTCAAGGCCATCCAGCGTGTTCTTTAACGTGCACAGGGTATGGTTCACTCCCACACACGGGGCCATGGCTCAATGTCCCATCCGACGGACGGCGGCCTTTCCAAGCACATCGGTGTCCCCTACTGACTGGGCAGGGCGGGGAATTTTGCGGAGATAAATCTCAACGCTGACCCAGCTGGAACTCGAACCTGGGAACTGCAGATTACGAGCCTGGCGTGCTACCAACTGAGCCACCCCTGCACCTTTGTTGGTTTGGCCATGTTGTTCGTCTTTGTTGGTATTTGCCAATTTGTAGCTGTGCATACGCACAGCTACAAATTGACAAATAGGATTATGAACAGTGTGCCCAAAGGCTTCAGGAAAAGAGGGAGACCTAGAATGCATTGGGCAGACAATGTCAAACAGGACTTTGCTAGAATTAGTCTACAGTGGCCAAATGCAGTAGCTGTAGCTCAGGACAGACAGCTTGGAGAGCAAAATTATACAGTTTGGCAGGAAATCCGTAGTCCATGGCTGCACAGGTCCTACTAAAAATTTGTATGTATGTATATATTCCGCTATTGATTATTTTATATGTATTCTCCGGGTGCCGTCCCGTGGCCGAGTGGTTAGCACGCTTGGCTACTGATCTAAGGGACCTGGGTTCGAGCCCCGGATTAGGCATGGATGTGTGTGTCGTTTTTCTGCTGAGGTCCTGCCATCCTCTCAGATCTCCTACTGTGGCATATAAACTGACAGGCTCCTGTCAGACCTCTGTGGCAAGCAGCTGCTTGAGGGGGTATTTATTTTATTCTCCGGGTATTCTAGACGTATTCTCTGTCATTAATGATTAATCGTCTTTCGCATTGGTGATTTCACACTCACGAATTTCCAGTTTTACAAATAATTTCTGTTAACACGAGTGAGCCGTCCCGTGGCAGAGTGGTTAGCACGCTTGGCTACTGATCTAAGGGACCTGGTTCGAGCCCCGGATTAGGCATGAATGTTCGTGTTGTTTTCTGCTGAGGTCCTGCCATCCTCTCAGATCTACTATGGCATATAAACTGACAGGCTCCTGTCAGACCTCTGCGGCAAGCAGCTGCTTGAGGGGGTATTTATTTATATTTATTTTTAACATGATTATTGAAGACAATCTATCGTTTTATGGTTTGAAAGAGCTCAAAATGCGAATAATCACAAAAATATTGTTTAGTAGCATGTCTTTTTGCAAATAAGTTTTACGATGGTAAATTGGGCTCGGGATTAGTAATCATCAAAATAATTTCAGCTTGCAAAGTAGAGAGAAGTTCGGGCTAAGTGCTGTCGCCAGATTTTTTCTCTCTCTTCTAATGTAGCAAACCGAAGTAAGAAGTTTTATTCAGTTTCGATCTTCTCGTTTCCCTACTCAATGCTAGTAGATCGGATGGGATAAATATATTTAGTTTCTGATTATTATATCTCCACCTCTTTTTTGCCATTAACTTCGATTCCACTTTCGAGCATCAGAGTAAAGGGCAAAAAGGTTTCTTGAAACACTGCAACTCCTTGGGCATTGTGCCAAAGGATTAATGTTGCAACCAAATCAATTCATGCCACGAAACCATTTCGCACTATCTCCGTGTTGATAGGTCTCATCAATGGTTCGACTACGCAGCAGTGGCTGCCACTGGGAAAGACGGTCATCGATATGGTCTTTGCCATGACCTACCTAACCCGCTCAGCTCATGAGGAAATGGATGAACTGTTTGTTTCCATTGCACACCCTACTCCAAAGTTGTGTTTACTACACGATCTGATCCGGTGAGCACTAGTACGCCAAGTCGGTGTTGTGTAAGTGGATTAGCTATTACGTCACTACTAATCAAGAAGCCGTTGCCACCAACGTATCAAGATGCAAATATAACTCAACGAGAATTTATCTTCTGAAGCACAAGGATGTTTAGATGTTTATTAAGAACACTTTGCATATCTTTGCAATGGCTACATTATACTTTATCAAATGTTAATGGCGTAACAGTAAGAATAGAGGGACACCGCTCTCCTTTCTAAATCCCCCCCCCCCGCAGAAATAGAATTTTTTTCTTTAAAGGAATATTCAATATTGAGAACAATAAAAAAAATATTTCAAAACTAAAAAGGTTACATTTACCTCAGAATTCTTATGTCTTATTTGTAACCGCCCTTATTCTCAATTGCTTAAATATATTGTGATCGTTTAGTTTTTAACTCTTCAGTTATTTTCCATTATCCAGACAGGTTGACTCCGATTTAATGATTTCCATTTCCCCATTTTTCATTTCAAGAGACATGACAATTAAGAGCGAAGAGAAAATGAAACTATCTGTACGATTCAATATCTTCAACTGGATTTGATCCCCCCCCCCTCCATTCTAAATGAATACGATTGAAAAACCCGTGAAGGTTTTAAGAACATTAACATCTTTAAATATTTCCTTCGTTGAAAGCGAACGTTTACATTGCATTTCTTATTATGCAATGGCGCAAACATCATCAGGAAAAAATCTTTGTTCCAAGAACGCTGCGGTCAAAATTATTTTGCGACCTTCAAACAAAATTAAATACTTCTATGCAATTTCCTACATTTGCGTTACCATCGAAGAAATATTGCGAAGTCATTTGGGGGAAAAACTGGCATGCATTCAGAATTAAGATTTATTGTCAATTCTACACAATCTCTTAGTACGACTCAACCTGTTGTGAAATGGCGAGTCTGAAAACTTTCAAGTAGAATTTTCATTAAAAATTATTTAAAGGTTCCGGGTTAGTGAATTTTAAAAGAACGTAGAATTCAATAATTAAATTTAAAGCAATGCTTTATTTAAGAAATTTTGAACAAATAATGCAATGAATGAATGAAATATTTATGGTAGATAATTAACAATACCATTAGTTGGAATGAATCCCTATCACTTTATTTAGAATAAACCGCTTTTTTAAGTTTGCGTTTTTTTCCTTCATTTCTGCGTATAAACCACTTAATCACGAATTTTTTTTAAAATCTTAATTTTATAAATTAGCAGAAAGTTAAAGTTCAACTTGCAGTGCAATTTCATTCTGAACTGATGGTTAAATTAGCAGTTAATTCACGTTTTCAATATGATAATGCTCGAAAGTTACAGGTGCAGCTAACTTTCGTCTATCTAGCTCAATATCTGCAAGTTCAAGCCGTGGATTTCATTCAAGATTTAGCTCGGAATTTGTTTTTAATCACTTGCTTCACTTAAAATCTAAATGTTATTCTGAGTGATAATTCACCGTAGCCAAACTGAATTTTTCCTAAAGTAATATAAAAATCAATTAAACTTTTTTTCATTTGCTACTTTTCGTGTATTTTACGCATAGAAATGAAAAAAATGCAGACTGATAACTAAAGTATTTCTGTAACAGAGTTCAAGGGTTAAAAAACAATGGCGAAGTGTATGTGGCAACTTTGGAATCCATTAAGACAATATGACATGACAGCGCAATTAATGACCTACGAAAACTGTCTATAAGATTGTGCAGTCTCATCGTCTAAACTACCTTCAAAAATGCCTTCCTGCTTCCAAAGTTGCTTGGCCACTGTTTAAGATCCTGTTTCACAACCTACTTCCGAGCTACTCTGAAGTAGTATTCAAGATAACTTCTGCTAAGTGATAAAAGTTTAGAATAGAAAAGTTACGAGTCCCTGATAGAGAGACTTAGTGGTACACATGGACTGACTTGGTGGTACGCACAGTTGCAAGAAGGCAGAATAGTGATAAGTAAAATAATTCAGAACCCTGGCATAAATAGACGAAATTTTCAGGTGATTCGACCGCCCATTTTTAACTGCGAGTGCTGATGGCCTCGAGAGGGCAATTCTTGTCGCAACCGACAAGCGAACTTCGATTTCTATGAAAGGCTAACGGCGACGAACTCTTGGAAGCTTAATTTGCTGTCTCCGGGTATCAATTGGCCTGGCTGATTCACGCAACAGTTGCCCGAGGGTCAAACCAACATACAGGTGTCTGGAACTGTGCCAAGCAGTCATAATAGCGACCAGTGGTCTTGGTTTCCATACGCCAAAGAGCTAACTATGTGGAGTCCACTGAGACAGAAAAAAAAGCTGCGACCGATACAGTAAGATTTTGGAGATCGAAGCTAGAAATACTCTTGAAAAACTACGCTCCAGAAAGAATAAAAAAAAATTATGGTTCGTTTTAGAAATAGAATAAAAAAAATCTTAAAATATTATCTAAAACCAATTTTCTGAAGAAACAAGCGTAAAAATTAAACTTTTTAAAACTACAGAAAGAGATTACTCCGATATTGGTGGGGGAAAAAATTAAGTATTACACCTCGTTTCTCAAAACTTTAAAAATGCCGGTGCTTTTTCAGCAGGGTCAACTGAAATAAAGAGTGGAGAGGCAAAATTCTTCAGTTTTTGTGTTTGGCTGCCAATGCATGGAGCGGTCAAGCAGGATGCAAAGGAAGGTGCGGAACTATTTGCTAGATCTCAGGCTAAAATTAAACTTTGTAGCTATTTCAAAGCAGTATTATTTTCGACAAAATTTTATTTAAATATAATATTACAATTTTTTTTTAGCTTTTATATTAGCAACGTTGAGTCAAAGGATTCATGAATTTCATGTGTGATTGTAAGTTTGATTCCGAGGGTCGGGAAACTAGATTTGCTTCGGTTGGGATCGACATTTCATAGTCAAATATAGCTTCCCAGTGGATCTGCTTCCCAAACTTCCTTTGAACCCTTGAGATCTTTGTAACCTGAATATAAAAGCGCCGTTTCAGCTCAGGAGGTAAACCCAAAACTGTGTCATCTGCTAAAAGACTTATAGCTAGTTTCAGCCTTTTTACAGGGTTTCACTGTGGTTTTATATTTCAGGTACCTGGATTCGAGCCCCGGGTAAGGCATGGATGTGTGTGTGTCTGTTTATCTGCTGAGGTCCTGCCATCCTCTCAGATCTTCTACTCTGGCATATAAACTGACAGGCTCCTGTCAGACCTCTGTGGCAAGCAGCTGCTTGAGGGGGGATTTATTTTTATTTTATTTATTAATATTGCTTTTGCTGTAGGTATTTTTTTAGTCTTCTCAAATGTCTTTTCTTGCAACAAATTATGTTAATTGAAAGTAATAATTTTATTGTTTAAATTTTATGAAAGTTAATGGAGTGGCCCCCTTATGAATTGTTTATTTTAGCGCGGCCGAATGACGGCGGTCGCTCCAGTATGTCATAATCCTTTGGACCCAATTACGCAGTACTTTCTTCTCTTGCATAGTTTCCAACCTTTCACATAGCCCTGATCAGCCGATAAGCGCGTGAGGAAGAAAAGATGCCAAGGCTACGTGATGAAGCCGATGAACCACAGCAAAAAGTCCAAAGTTGAATTTCCCAAAATGGCAACACTTACACTCAAGGGTAGGGATGATCAGATCGTTTCCGATGTCAAGGTAAAACGTACTCTTGTCCGATTGTACACAATATCGAATTAGGTCCGCAAGATGTGCTGGAAATTCATATTACATCAATAAGAAAACTGGTCTTGATAGCTAATTTCAGAAAGAGATGATCCAGCAGCATGGCTGATGCGACACAGATTTTAAAATACCATAATATTTCAAAATTTCTGTGATTAGAGCAATAAGCTGTGTCAAATAGGTGGGATGAATAAAACTGTTGTTCACGTTTCGGAGATTTTATACATAAATATGGTTAGAGTGAAACATGTGGTCAAGAAATTTCTTTAACCTTTTCCTTCGAATTTTCGCCTATTACCTAGCTATTGTGTTCGTCTTGCTTATTAGCCCTAACTGGTGCAAGAGATAAATTCTTCTCAGGAAGCAGACGTGTGTACATGCTTCTTTCCAGGCAATGTTGGCAACTTCATGTGGAAAAAAAAAAAATCAGTAGATATGTCTCATTCCTTTCTTCCTTCTACTACTGTACTCTGAAATGGCTCTCAGGTTTTCATTAAGGATGAGAAAATTCCATTTCGTGAAGTTAATTTATTAAGACCGCCCTCTAGCGGTTTCTTGATGGTGTTAATATTAAATCTTCTACAATCTTAATACTCCCCCTCAAGCAGTTGCTTGCCACAGAGGTCCGACAGGAGGCAGTCAATTGAAATATGCCACAGAGCGGAAGGCGAGACAAATGAAATATCAAACTCTTATACCGGCGTTCGAACCTAGATACCTTTGATCAGTAGCCATATGTACTAACAATATGGCCACAACATGGATCACTTTTCTGGTTATTTCATTAGGTATTAAACGAGAAATCATTAAAAAAAACAACTATAAAAATGGCATTTATATCGATTTATAACTGGTGGTCCCAGCCCCAATTCCAAGAAGACGTAACGACGGAAAACGTTTCTTCATAGAAGAGAACATTCCTTCTAATACCTCTACAAACTCAGCAATTTTCTTGTCTTGCAACAGTTACAATCAGAAGTTTTGGAAGGTTTCTAATGTCTATCAATATTTTATATATGTACCAATTACATAAATATTTTAATAAAAATTCGTATTATACAGGATAATATAATGAAATGTTTAAGAACCTAAATTAAAGGATAATATCAAAAACATGATTACACAAATTTCGTTTATGTAAATTCATGAATAATGATTTTCTTTTAGAAACGCAATTTCACAATAATGAGAAGACATGGTACAACCAGCCCTTAACTACAGGATTGTCTTGCAGTACTGTGCTAGTAGATTATCAGTAGAAACAGTAATCCTAGAGGTATCAGGGGGAAAGATATGCACCACGTTTGTTATCTACTATGTTACCGCTTGTTTGAAAATTCTTAAGCCCACAATAACTAGCCATTATTACTAACTGTCCGATTCACATTAGTTGTGATTAAGTTTTATTTTTGAGCAAACGACTACAATCAGATTACAGATGAATATTCGAATAGCATTAATGTGGTCAAGTATTTGAAATTTGCGATAGCTATTATTAAATTTTTGGTTTGTGACAAGAATGTTTTTGCCCAAAATTAATTTTCGCAGAACTAATATTATTCACAGTTAAGCTTCTAAACGTGGATTTGCAAATAACAGACATTTTATTTTTTAACATTTTAAACCTGGAAGTGATGGAAAGAGGCACTGACAGACTTTGGTCAGAAAAAGGTAGCGAGGATGGATGACGACAAAGAATCAGTCTATCGAATACTATTTTTTGTGTAGACTTCGTTGCAACTCCTTTTATGCTTTGCAACCAGTTGACGCGAAATTCCAAACTCTACGATTGGCCAAGGCCAACGTGACCTGATGGTGGCAATGTAGAAGAGGATTGGCGCATTTTTGAGCCAATTCATTTTATGTCCGGATATAGGAGTAATTATTCCCAGTGCTTAATGAAAATTTCTAAAGTCAGAACTTCATACTTAAGGTTGCAAGCTTTTCTCTTTAAGCACTGTCGCAAGGAGAAAAACGAGTAATTGAATTCGCTTTCCAAAAGCCTACTATACGACAGAAATGTTTTCATATCAGAGCAACTTTCGTAGCGACACGATTCCAGAATTTCCCCAAGAAAGGCCAGTTATAAATGGCCAAGTGCTCCTATCCAAATCACATAATTATGAGCCTCTACTTAGGTGCAGAGGTAAGGATTTCAAGAATCTGGGGGACTGAGAATTTGACAGGGGATTTATACGAAACCTTAATCTGTGGGTTGACGAAGTGGTGAAAGGTTAACGCCCACTGCTAAAACACATACTTGGTACTTTTTTTTTGTAGAATGTACGATAAGAACAGAAAAGTCATGCCATACTGCTGTTCTTTATTTTTTCCACTGCTGAATGTGGGCTGGGTTGCTTTACCTCTGAGAGCCACTTTTTTTGCACATAATGGGCTAAATGGCCAAGTCACAGGAACCCTGAGAAGGTTGGCCGGGATCAACTGGACAGCTGGGCTGAATATGGATTTCAATGTAAAGATTTCATCTTTTACCTTTATTATAAAGAGTATTTGCAACTTGTGAAGTGTATTCCCAAAATAGCAGAAAGTCAGCCATAACGTCTTTTACTAAAATTCAAATCCATTGTTTGATCAAGTTTCAGGGAAACAATTTCAAATTGCAATTTTTCAATTGAATTTAAAATTTGTATTCGGCAATAAGCGAAAAGATATCAATCTTATTTCAATTTTGTTTGAAGAGTCTAGAATTTTTAATGAAAAATAATTTCTGCAGACAAGGAGGGCAGCCAGGTGCCAGTCAATATAGTACCGCAGAAATGAAGAAAAAATCTCGGTAGGAAGACACAAGCTTAACTTAATGAACTTGAACTAAAATTTTTAGTTAAAATCAGAAAAAATACACACTACTTCATAATTTGTGCCTTGTGACATATAAAGAAATATTTGAAACGAATTATTTTGTTAAGTGTATCTCAGCTAAGCCAGGTTCTGCCCTCTATGAGAAAGGGGATACTGATGGATTTAGACAGCCGTCCATCGGATAAGCGTAAAGCCATGGCTCGTATACAGGAGAGCTATACCCTCTATACATTCAAGAACACGCTGGATGGTCTTGACAGGAAGTTTCCACCAGCGTCGTAACAGCTCTCCAATGGATCCCCTTCCCCGCAGACAATGGGCCATTTAGCCCATTGTGTGCCAAAGAGTGCTGCTCAAAGAGGAAACAATCCAACTCTATTAAATTTCATTAACTGATGATCCCAATACCGGTCACCGACTTTTGGATTCTTTCGTTCGATCCCTTTCCACCTCTCGATACAAGAAAGGTTTCAGCGGAGAAAAATCGATTCGCAGTGGTTTTAATATTATTCGACAATGCTTTCAGAAACTCGTTGTTCCATTGTATTCACCAATGTTTAAAAACGAAGAATTTTTTGGCGTATTTTATTTGTAAAAAATTTTGTTTTATGGCGGAGTTTTCTGGAGTTAGCACACATCTATTTACAGTCAACAGAAATAAGAGCCTACGAGGTTACTTTTTTCAGCCACTATATTCCAGCGGGGGCAACTTCACGGTTCACGTGAGCAGGTGCACTGGCCCCTGCGCCGGATACACCATTCCCAAACGCCAGTTCCTCTGCAAGACTCGCGTGGCCAGTTGGAAGTGCTACGCTTGCGTGACCTGCATGCTGCCTGATGCAATCGAGGACTGAAGTTGCTCGCAGAGAACAAGTCTTCAGGAGCACCAAAAACATTGGGAACTGGAAATTTATAATCATGCTACAATTTATTAAAAACTGCGCTTCTAGGGAGCCACAAGCACCTATATGGACGAAGAATAATAGACCCAATTTTAAAAATGGATTTCCTGAAAAATTTAACATTTTTATTTCGTAAGATTTACTTTGTGAGCTGGAACTCAAATTTTTACACAATTAAGTTTGATACTCTGGAAATTCGGTCCAATGGAAAAACTTTCAATGTCAGCCCCATTGGCCCTATAACCTCATCCAAATGCAATCTAATTTTTCGCTACGTGAAAAGTTTTTGGTTTGGTGAAAAGCTACCAAGGTCAACCATTAAACAAATTTATCCTGCTAGTATTACAGAATTATTCGATCGTTCTTGAATGGGTTTCTAAAAGTTCCAACAAGACATTTTTGCTGATGACATAACATTCGAGATATCACATAATGCAAATGTAACTGCTGCTAATATGTATCTCAAAAGTGGACACATGCTAAAATACAGCCTCTGGCGAATATGCAAAACTCGTTTTCAAAATGAATATGGCTCGTAATTTTAAAACTTTAATACTTTTGACAATGGAAATTCGAATTAATGTACGATCCAGAAAATACGAACAATAATATTTTATCAAAACGGGAATTTTCCAACTCTCCAGGGGATAAGAGGGAAATCGTTGCGGCCAATGCGAACTCTTGGACCATCTCACGCTACCAGCAAATTTTCAAATTGAACAGGTCATTTACGATATGCGTTTCAAGTTTCGCATGCCAAGGCTACGCGATGAAGCCGATGAACGACAGCAAAACAAAAAGTCCAAAGTTGAATTTCCCAAAATGGCAACATATTTAACTCAAGGGTAGGTATGATCAGATCATTTCCGGTGTCAAGGTAAAACTTACGCTTGTCCGATTGTACACAAATATAGAATTAGGTCTGACAGGCTCCTGTCAGACCTCTGTGGCAAGCAGCTGCTTGAGGGGGGATTTATTTATTTTATTTATTTACTACAAGATGTGCTGGAAATTCATTACATCAATAAGAAAACAGAATTAGCTTGATAGCGAATTTCAGAGAGAGAATGACCCAGCGATATAGTTGATGATCACAGATTTTAAAATACCATAATTGAAAATTATTTTAATATAAAGGTGGAAATTAAAACTATTGGAAGATTCGAAAAATGCGAATCCGAATATTTCATTAGTAACTGCTCTAAAAAGATTTTTTCATTATCTCTAAAAATAAATACCTGCAGATGGACGGCAGGCCAGATGACAGAAAAAAAAAACTTTCGAAAGAAAATGGCCCAAAAAGCTTTAAATTTTAGAAAAACTGTTGAACAGATTAATTTTCTGTTTAACTGAGATTTTTAAAAGAATTCATTTTGTGCTTAGAAACAAATTTTTTCCCCCTTATGAGCATACGTTCCTAATCTCTTTTAGGGCAAGTGGTCGGTCATGAGTTTTTATTTTGGCGTCGATTTCCAGCAGCGAAAGAGCCAAAGAGAAATGCCGCATTTCTTTCGACTCCGATCAACGACACTTGGCCCGGAGCCAAGCGCTTTCGCTATGCCAATGACGACTTCCTGGCTCTGATGAAAGGTGTTCGACGGTGAAAACAGCAAGCAAATGACGATAGCAGCAAAACGAAAATTGTAAACATCACCATATGTAAACATTGGCCATGTGCTTAAGTTGACGCATTTTGTATGTTGAATAAAACCTCACTAATTCATATACAGTCTCACTTCAAAAGTACTGAAATGGAGACTTTTCAGCGAAGTTGGGTCGCGTTATCTCTGGGTGACTATTGTGACACACCGTGAATGAACTAAATGACCAGGTCACAAGGACCCCCAAGTGCTCAGAGCTGGGAAGGGGATTCAGTGGGCAGATGGAGAAGTGAAGACCAGTCATGCTATCCAATGCACTTTTAACATGAATATGAAAAAGGTTTAATTGGAGATATCATCTGACGCGTTTTACGAAGAAGAGCAGAGAAAATCTCAATGCAGAAACAGTGGCAACTACATTAAATAAACGCAATATATGTATATTATTAATATTCATTAATATTATTCCGATTAGATATGAATCAATGAAAGTCAATTTAACAAATCCAACATGCATTAAAATTTATGGACGAATGGATTTCTTTTTATTCTAATACTATATTATGGGGTCCTTAGACATGGACTAGGGCCCCATTCCGCAATCCTCCCCATTCAGTTAGGCCAGGAATGAGCAAACTACGGCTCGCAACCTCCTTTGGTATGGACTGCGGGCTACTGATCACAAATAAATTCGTAAAAGGGAAAGAACGTATAGAGTTCAAGAAATCAAACTTCGGCGAATTCTCATTAATTAATTTTAATAAAATATTTTCTAATGTTTAGGTGTTTTTTGCGTTGGTTATACATACGCTATTGATTACATATTTCTTTGGTGGCCTGCCCTTCCCCTTTCAGTTTTTTTTATGCGGCCCTTCAGCTGAAAAGTTTGCCCAGCCCGAGTTAGGCGATTAATTCACCGTTGTTTCCATCACATCTGATCTGACCGTATGAAATGTAGGAATAGGAAATCAAGGAGATCAACTGCTTCATTCCTTCCAATGTTCAACGAGGGAGAATGCATGAGAAACTGATTAAAAAAAAGTGGGGGGAGGGGTGAACAAAATTTAAAAATTGTGCAGAGAAAAATTTGGACTTTTCTCACTTTCTTGAAAGCACAAAAAATTTTGTAAGGTAATATTCCCTGCTGAAAGAGATTTAACATGAAGAAATCAAGAAAAAGGTTCTAGTCAAAAATAAGCAGCTTTTGAATCGAAGAGATCAAGAAATTAATTCCTTTAACGACTCGATTCTGCAATTATATTATTTTAGAAGACTGATATTTCTGATAAAACGAATTCCCCTCAAGCGTCTGTTTGCCACAGAGGCCTAACAAAAGCCTGTCAGTAAATTGCGCCATAGAGGAGGAGATCTGCAAAGAAGGCAAGAGCTCAGCAGAAAGAAAAGATCGCATCTTAGCCGGAGCTCGAACATCTGTCTCTTGGATTAGTAGCCAAGCACGCTAATCTTCTGCAAACCGGGACAACAATGTTTTCAACACATTTAACAAAACACATTCGAAAGTCAAAATACAAAACAGACGACGTAGAAGTAAAACATTTGCAAACATGGTTTTGTGAATTAATGCTTTTAACTCTTCATTTTCGTTATTAATACCCATTTACATATCTTAGTTTATAATGGTGTACACAAGGAAAGGAATAGGAGAGTTTAAACTTTCCTTTAAAGAAATTTTCTTTTATTAAATCATTATTTCACCAATTTCCATTAACAAAAAAAAGAAAATTTTTCAACTTTCTCCTTTCAAAACTCCTGTATGCTACTGCTTTGAAAGTAAAATAAAACTTTTAACTAATTCAAACAAGCTTCAAGTTTTACTGACTCAGTATCTCCTAAAAGATTTGGTCCAGAAGAATGGAACAATCCTGTTCATTATCAATAAGTCGTCAAAATTAGATCTGCAAAGGATAAGCATAAAATAACCCTTTAGGTGTCCTCTAAACTGGAATAATTTGCACAAAATGGGATACAAACTGCTGAAAACGTACTTTTGCAAGCTATATTTAATGGGATTGGAAACATTCCATTGCTATTGGTTTTAATTTCAAAGCCACACTTTTCGCTGGCTCTGTACAATCACTACTTAGATAAGAGGTCTTAAACGTTAGTCAAAGTCTCAAAGAAACAATATTGCAAAAGACATAAGGTACTGATGAGACTCAATAGTTGATTAAAAGGGCAGGATACAAAAGTCAGCACAAATTTTTTTCAGAGCAGGCAATTAGTGAAGCCTTAGCTAAAGCTAAAAAAGTTGCAGTCCTCAGATTCAATACTCTCGTAAATTTGAAGATCGCTCACCTAGAACACTGGGTACTTGGACTTAAAGGACCCTATCTGCAATGGAAATTAAAATGCAACGCTTAGGGGTCAAAGAATGAAACTCAAATTAAAAATAGATTCCTCCAACGGGATCTGATACAAATCTCGCATATCAAAGCTTATTCACAACTTGCAACGAATTCTCCTAATTGAGATTTCATTATTAGTTTAAAAAACAATTTAAACTATTAAATCTTTTTCCTCAATGCCAAATACTTTATTTTTCACACCTGGGAACTACCCATGTTTCAGCAATTCGCTATTCAGTGGTATATAAATAAAATATATGTATTTGTTTTCGTCTAACCGCAATTTTTTTAAAGAAAAAACAGTCTACAAGAATCGCGAACGAATGGCAAAATACCGAAGTTCAATGAAGCGGAAGTTCTAAGACAGACCGGACAGAAATGGCGAAAGGTTTCAATTCCGATGACTGGAATGTAAATCTGATGATGTCGGCCTTGATGTTTGCCTCAAGGCGAATAACCGGAGCAAATAAATATCAACATAACTGACGCAATCACCTTTCGCTATTGGTAGACAAAAAACAATTAATTGTGAGATTATTATGTTGCTGATGACTGCTCCACATTCTGCAGAGACTATGTTTATTAGGGCTGCTAGGGAAAGCTGCCAAACGAGACTTAAGTCTGCGAATACTTCAAACAACCGCTAGCTTCAGAAACGTTTCTGGCGCAGACACACACAACTGGAGCTACAAGAACGAAAGGGGTTAAAAGACTGATACAGCGGCGTATCAAACGAAAGATATTATTCAAGCCTCAAGGAGGATTCAAATAACAAATCACCTAAGAAAACACCGAAAATCGGAGTCAAAAAGTTAACTCATTTATATTGTTTGAAAATTGCAATTTGGTCTTAAAACATCAAAAGAAATGTCAAACGATACAGTAATAAATGCTATGATAAAATTCCCTCGCACAGATTCTTTCTCGGGGAATATTTGCATCATCTGTTATGTTTCACACCTGCAACAATGACATTAATCGTTTGCACGAATCCGTTCAGGTTGATATGCAAAATGCCAGGTTTTAGTCTTTACACGACTAAGTCAAAATATGTTTCAGTAGTTTACAAAAATTACTCTAATGCAATGTGCAAATTTTTAAAAATGGTACACAAAAATCATATTAACACTATCAGCAGAGGTATATTAGTGACTCTTAAAAATTCCCATCTTAGTTTGTGCAGATTACCCCCCCCCCCCTACAACATTAATTTTTCTAGGTATCCCCAAACAGGAATTTTTAGGTACTTGCTGTTTTGCCGCCCAGAGCGAACTTTGACTCTGCCGCTCCTTTCGCCAAGTCTGATCCGAGATATTAAGGATTACTTCAGCTATAATTAATGTCACTTTAAAAGCAACTGAAAAATCATCTGTTGAAAAACAGGTCATAATTACTCTAATCAACCTCATTGCAGCTATGGTTGTTAATTTGAAAATCTGTTGCCTGGTGCGAATGATGCATCGTTTTTAAACTGAGAAACGTGCTCAAGAACACAGCAATTCAAAAGAACTGAAGCATGACTAATTTTCATCCCTTTCCTTTTATCTTTATACCAAATCTACCCTATTACGTATCATCAACAGCTCTAATGAAAGAGGTCATCTTGTCAATATCATTTGCCATTAGGATTAAAATCATCAGCATAATCTGATATTTTCAAATCTTGAAACCAGGGATCCGATTTTGTCTTTGCGATGAATATCCATAATTTAAAGGATGATAAAATGCAACTTAATAACATTGTTAAATCATTACAAATGACTTAGTTTTACCAAAAGTCATTCAACATTAAAGTAAACAGAAAAAAATTACATATGGGGCACAAAAAAATTGCGCTTCCACCACTGATGCCATTAAACATTTTCTTGTGCTAATGACTAGTGAGAAAATGTTACAGATTATATCACTACTGTTGGTGGCAAAATAGTACTTCCAGCCTATTTCAAAATCTCTTCTTTAATGCCACCATCAGCAAGTTCTACTTCATAATCTTCATGTTTGACCTCTGCCAGTAAATATGTCTCCTCGTATAAATGTTCATGTCAAAACAACTAGATGAATTCTTTCTGACAGCAGAAGGAGTAATCTTTTATGCCAGTCGTTTGACGCAACTTTGTTTCAATTTTTCTCATTTGGAAATTATTAAAAAAAAGGTTGCTGGAAGCATTAAAGATTTGGAGTCCCCATTATACATTGATCAGGATTATTTGAATTAGCTATGCAGTACTTTAACTTTTGAAATCAAAAAAAAAATAAACAGTTTTTCTGCTCTTTTTAAATGTTGAATGATTTTGCTGTTAAAACAGTAAATTTAATTACCACATTCTTTAACATAGTAGGAAAAGGATCTTATTTACTGCAATATGGAAATTTCATTGTAGTGAATTTTACTACTCGTAAAATGCTTCTGCCCGTTTATATTTCATATATGAGAAAACAGTGGCAAAGAGCCATATATTAGAGAAGAATCCAGGCTCAAAAGTAGCAGATTACTTCGGCATACTCAGAATAATTGAAATCTCATATTTCTCGTAATTTTAATTTTTTTTTACATTTTACTTCTTATAATTAATTCTAGCCTTTTAACCAGTCTTTAATAATTAAATGTAAGCACCATGCAGCTTTTGATTATTCTTTTACATTTCTCTATCTTTAATAAATGAATGGCTCTTTGCATTTATATAATGATGTTACTAGTAAAAACTGAAAGTTCATGGATATTTCTAATATTTTTCATTTCAAATAATAGTAACATTTCAATTTTACCATAAAATAATTACAGTTAATAATATAAGAATAAAATAAATGATTAGCAACTTGTATTTCTGTACAAATGTCTTATGACAAGTCAGAGAAACCCCCCAAATGGAATGGCTCAGTTTTAGAAATGATTCAGGCTTGGGCTAAAAAAGTGAGCCCAAACTCATTTCTAGTATATATGAAAGGGAAATTTAGTTAAATAATAATAAAAAAAAAAGACCTTGCTCAGAAATTAAAAAACCTTTTAAGCATACAAATAGTTTGAAGGATAAATTAAAAAATTTTATTGCTCAATGACAGAATTTAATGTTATTTTGAAAATTAATTTGCTGCAACAGATTTTGAAGAATTTTTCAGAGAATCAGGAATAGTAGATTATATTCAAGGCCATGCAAGATAATGTGAGCTTGGTTGCAATCTCTAAATGTAACCCCCCTGCCCCTCTATATTTGCTGAAAATTATACCATTTGAAACATAATCCTGAAATTTAAAGAAACGAAACACAAATTATATTAAGATAGTAAGGGAAGGACTACTAGAAAAGGAGGTATCAAACCTCAAATTTCACTCACTACAAAAAAAAGGGGAGGGGGGGGAGCAGTGGTTTCATTTTTAAAAGAGATGAAATGACTCAAGTAAAAGTATAGCAAGTATTTAAGTTCGATTGTTTTGCCTCTGAGTAGCATTTTTATGCCACAAACTAAACGAACAGGTCAGAGGAACCCAAATACTCAGAAGTTTGGAGAAGAGGATCTACTGAACAACTGTTAGGAGACAGATGGAAGTTTCCCCTCATTGAGTGTATTCTTTACATTCACAGTGTATGGCTCTCTTGCACATGGCCCCAGCATAATATTCCATCTGGCAGACAGCAGTCTTTGTAAGCCCACAAGTGGCCCATGTAATTAGATGTTCATTGAGAGACTGCAAGGAATACTCTGTCAATAATGCTGAATGGCTGATCATGAGAAAGTCAAAGAGAATGAAATTATCAGTCTCATCTC
Organism: Ryuthela nishihirai; assembly: GCA_038380435.1. Taxonomy (NCBI): domain Eukaryota; kingdom Metazoa; phylum Arthropoda; class Arachnida; order Araneae; family Heptathelidae; genus Ryuthela; species Ryuthela nishihirai. The sequence continues at coordinate 60,819,958 of JAWZYU010000019.1, read as the reverse complement.
TTTTCTCAAACTAAAAGTTTTTATTTTATATGCAAAATGTAAGTGAAAGCAAATTAAAAAATATGAAATTGTTGTGTTTCCTTTACTTTGTTGCATTAAAAAAAAGATTCCATGTGTATGGGGGGGGGGGGACCTCTTATGTCAGGGTGCAAGGCATCCATTGCAATTCCCTTCTGCACAGCCCTGGATGTATTATATTGTTACGACAGAAGAATATGGCAACCGAAAGCAAAGTTTCAGCCAACGAATAAGAACGTTGGGAGAATTTGGAGAAGAAGAGTGGAGCGTTAACGGTCGTTTTGTATTGTAACGGTCGTTGTGTGTTGTAACGGTCGGTGAGTTCGAAAATGGACGGTGAGCTGTTCTGAGACAGTGCGCGTAAGTATCAAGAAGTAACTTGATGTGTTGTGTATACGCGGAAGGATAAAAGTGGGATCTTTTATCGTTAAGTATCAAGAAGTAACTTGATGTGTTGTGTATACACGGAAGTATAAAAGTGGGAACTTTTATGGCTAACTTCGAATGTCTACACGGACTGTCTTTTTGTTCGGCTAGTGTGTGAACAGTTATTAGCACAGGACGAGAATTGGTTTACGAGTGAAGATCTTCGGGTGACCTGGTAAATCAAGTAAAAGGTAGTATTTAGTAAAATACACAGAGCTGATATTGTGTGCTCTACGCAGGAAGATTGATGACTTGTGCATGTTAATAGTTGATTTGTTAATAAGATACTTCATCCATATTTCCTTTGTAACAATTTACCTTGTATTGAATTTGGTTTTGAAATATAGCTTTTAATACTCACGCTCAGTGGCTATCCATTTTTGTGATCCGCAACATTTGGTGTCAGAAGTGGGATAATTTATTGAATGCCGTTAACTAGAAGTATGGATGAATTAGTAAAGTTGATAAATAGCTTGAAAGCCGATATGAAAGATATGAAAGCCGAGATGGCTGCGCTGACTGATATGAAAGCCGATATGGCTGCGCTGATGACTGATAGGAAAGCCATTATTGCTACGCTGATGACTGATAGGAAAGCCGTTATTGCTACGCTGATGACTGATAGGAAAGCCGTTATTGCTACGCTGGTGACTGATATGAAAGCCGATATGGTTACGCAGATGACTGATATTAAAAGTGATCTAGCTGCCCAAAGCGATAAAATAGGTGACTTGAAAGCCGAAATGGCCGCACAAAATACTGAGATGAGAGATGAAGTGGCTCCTCAAGTTGGTAAGATTATTGATCAGTTCAAGGATAGTAAAACCGAACTCAATAGACAATGCAATAGTTTAAATGTTGAATTTGTCAGTGAAAAAGATGATCTTGATAGTGTTAAGTTAGATTGTAAACATGGAAAAGAAAAAGAGAAAGGCAACGCATATAAAAATGTGGATCTGCTACTGGAAATCAAGAATCGTAGAGATAGCGCAGATAATGCCTTTGACCACGCAACTACTGGTGATGCATGGCAGAATGTCTATGTCGCTGGTGACATGTCTAGGAACTGTGAAGAACAATCACACAGATCAGAGAGCTGTGAGACTATACAGTACGCTTTGCACTTCAAAATACCTAGGTATACAAGTCTGGCACGATCTGAAGAGAGATCCACACGAAAGGTATTCTATTCCTCGCCGTCAGCAAAATGCGTCATGGACAATTATCGCAAAGGCAGAGTAACGAGTGGTAATGAGGGGGAACGAAACAGAGTTTACGTTTCGCAGAGTGGTCCGAGTAAAGAAGAGGCGTCCATTCATCATAGAAACAAAGTGCCATTCGACGTTACCCGGGAAGTCGGAGAGATTTTTCCGAAGCATATAGCCACACTTGAATCGTTTATAGAAAGTGGGGATTTAAGGAAGAGGAATTCCGAAGAATGGCTTAGAAGCATAAAAGGTGATGCTAGTAAAGGAGCTTCAGGCAGAGACAGTACTTCAAAGACTAACTTTCTGGATGAAACTAAGCCTCAGAGTTACGATCAGAGAGAAGTGAATCCCTCAGATAATTTCAACGTAGCCACGCTGAATTTCTTTTCTGAACAGTCAATGTGCAGATTTGGACATTATAACCATTTAGATTATAAGGATATAGAAAAGTTTTATCACGACTACAAGAGCTCTAAAGTGGACAATATCATGTTACAGAACTCGTCTCTGATCTCCAGAATGAACAATTTGGCAATCATGACTGATATTTCCCTGGCTAATTACAATGAGAGCTCCAAGAAAGTGAATTCGGAAGAAACAGCAAATATGACATCCTCGGGTCATGTGTTTTGCTGGAGACCCGAGTGGTGCCATCGGATGGTAGATAAAAACAGCACAGGAGGTGTCGGCAACAAAGTGAGTCTTGTCTTGGCTCCTGCACTTGCTGCTTTGGGTCTCCAGGTCCCTATGATCTCCGGTCTTGCTCTCCAATTGACGGGAGATACTCTGGACAAATTGGAATCCATCCCTAGCTTCACAGTCGACTGCACTAAAGATAAAATCGAGCAGATGATGGAAGACGTCGGATGCTGCATCGTAGTACAGACAGAGGAGCTGGTGCCAACAGATAAGGAGATTTACCGCTGCAAGGATCTGACGGCTACCGTAGATAGCGTTCCTCTAATGAGATGCTCAGTTGTGTCCAAAAAGCTGGCTGAAGGAGTGTGCGCTTTGGTTTATGATGTTGAATTCGGAAAAGAAGCTATTGATCTCATCAGTACAGAAGATGTTGCTGTTGATTTACTTAAGAAAATGGTTGCAGCATCACAAGCTCGTGGAATGAAGAGTTTGAGTTGTTCAGCTGTTATCAGCAACATGGATTCACCTCTTGAAAACTCTGTTGACAACTCTCTGGAAGTGATGGAAGCTGTTCAGTGTTTCCTTGGTGACGGATCCTTGGAACTGCAAGAGCTCGTCGAAGAGTTAGGAGGAGAACTTCTGCGTTTGGTGAACATTGTGGATAATAGGGTAGATGAAGCATCACGTGTCTGCAAGGTTCTGCATAACGGCAATGCTTTGAACAAGTTTCGTAACATGTTAATAGAACAAGGAGTATCTGAAGATGTTGCAAGCTGGCTATGTGAAGGTAAAACAGAAAAAATATTGCTAGCAGCCCGACACATCACTGATTTCACTTATACAGGAGAAACAGGTAAGGTTGTCGGATTAGAAGCTGCAGTTCTAGCAAGAGTATGGAAGGAGGAGATGGACCGAAGCGCTAAAAAGAATTATGGAGCTGATATAATTGTGAAGCACCTTGGGGATCAAATTGAATCAGGTGAAATATGGCTGAAGGTTCATCACGACAGTTCTGAATTAAGTGAAAGTCAACTGACAAAATGGTCAGACTGGAGGATGAAACTCCTCCCTAGATTTTATGTCACTAATGACTTTCATTCCTTGTTACTGTTGATAGAATTAAAAATCCAAAGGAGAAAACTTTCGACAAAGAAGAAAACTTTTTACAGGTTTTGCACGAAAACTCTTAGTCGATTCTTCTCCCTGCAGAGACATAAACGTGTTCACAAGGGCTATAGGCCTTACACGTATTATGTTTGTGGACGAGGCTTCAGTCAGAAAAGAAATCTACGTCATAATCAGATTCGCTTTCATTTTGACACAGACGTGGTATATCGCATTCGTCGATGTCCAGCTACAAAGTGCAAGGTGGTTCACGTGGATCATTTGGCCCCGTTTCATCGAAGAACTGAAGAAGCTTTGGAATCCAGAATTGTTCGGGACGAACAAGACCTAGGAAGGGGGCAGTGTTACGACAGAAGAATATGGCAACCGAAAGCAAAGTTTCAGCCAACGAATAAGAACGTTGGGAGAATTTGGAGAAGAAGAGTGGAGCGTTAACGGTCGTTTTGTATTGTAACGGTCGTTGTGTGTTGTAACGGTCGGTGAGTTCGAAAATGGACGGTGAGCTGTTCTGAGACAGTGCGCGTAAGTATCAAGAAGTAACTTGATGTGTTGTGTATACGCGGAAGGATAAAAGTGGGATCTTTTATCGTTAAGTATCAAGAAGTAACTTGATGTGTTGTGTATACACGGAAGTATAAAAGTGGGAACTTTTATGGCTAACTTCGAATGTCTACACGGACTGTCTTTTTGTTCGGCTAGTGTGTGAACAGTTATTAGCACAGGACGAGAATTGGTTTACGAGTGAAGATCTTCGGGTGACCTGGTAAATCAAGTAAAAGGTAGTATTTAGTAAAATACACAGAGCTGATATTGTGTGCTCTACGCAGGAAGATTGATGACTTGTGCATGTTAATAGTTGATTTGTTAATAAGATACTTCATCCATATTTCCTTTGTAACAATTTACCTTGTATTGAATTTGGTTTTGAAATATAGCTTTTAATACTCACGCTCAGTGGCTATCCATTTTTGTGATCCGCAACAATATCATATCATGTCAAATTGTTCACTACAGAAATTACTTTTTTTTTTGCATTTCTCTCCTTATTATGTATTGTTTATCTCTTGGTTTTTTTTTTGCTTTAATTTTTTTGACAGATTCCATATTTGCTCTCATATTCTACTTTGATTCTAATGGGCATGGGAAGCTAAATATTTGTTGGCAGCTTTTTGTGTAAATAACCAATTCTAAATACATATGTATTAGTGAACAAAATTTAGGATACAACCTCATGTTAAGTTAATGGAAATTACGTCAAAGGCCTAACTTCTAAAACAAACCTTTTATAGAAAACTGACTGAAGATATTCTAAACATCCACAAAATTTATGTATCGATTTTTTTGTCAATATTAGCTTGGTATTTAAATATATATGGAAGGTTAAATATTAATAACAGCAATGTCATTGACAATGCTTTATTTAACTTACAATTGAAATAATACTTAAAATTTGCTTATTAAATGATGGTAAATTCTTAAAAGTTTGTAAATAATTCTATTCTTATCAATTTTGTAAATTTAACAATGGAACTGTGTTGTTAATTTCCCTTTTACATAACTTTTTAATTACCAAATATTGCAGAAAATAGATTTAAGTGGAGATCTCTACCTTTAGCCATATTTTTTTAAATAGAAAGCTTATTTAAAGGTTACAGAACTTTCTCAATGAGATAACATGGAATAGTGTTTGCATTTATGTGTATTAGTGAGAGAATGATTATGTATACAGAAAGAAATGGCTTTACATGCAAAAGCTCGTAATTTTTTTTCCTTTAAGGCAGATATTGTAGATTTAAAAACCTATTTAAATGACATTCATATAGAACCTTTGCAATTCTAAGGAATCTAGTGGAGCAACAAAAATTACCTAAGAATTAAAATCCAAAAAGTTTATAAATGTTTCAAAATATATCGGGCTGCTTTATCCCAGAATAATCACTCTGGCAATCTTTTGTTGCATAATGGGAAAATGAGCAGGTCACATGAGCAAAATCACAGTAGATGATGGAATCTCAACAACTGTTAGAAATGGAAGGGAATTTCCTGTCATGGCCATCAGCTAACGAACATCAGATATGGAGTATGCTTTCAGGTCAATACTTAAAACATCATGTTCAACATCCTATCCAATGAATAGCAGTCTTTGTAAATTGAATATATGTTTTTTTAATGAGTGAAGAGTAGAAGAAAATGTTAATGCTGGCAAGACTTAAAACTGAACCTCAGATTACAAACTCCATTTTGAATGTAGATATAAATTTTACTTGTAATTACATTTGGACTCTACAGAAGTCTATAATACCTTTTAAAATTTCAAGTACTCAATTGTCACATTTTCTAAGCAGATGCAAAACATTACAGAATGTCTAGAATTTGCTATTTCTTGTAATGCATAATTTAATTTACAAAATATGGCTGGGAAGTTGGCAGGCTCCGCTGCAAAAGCAGATACTTGGATTCAAATATCATCCACTGCCAGATGTTCATGTTTTCTATAGAAGACATGACCAGATTCAGTTTATAGCAGTAGTTTTAAATCTTTTATCATCTCGCACATCCCTTCCAATCTTCCTTTTCATTTGTACCTCCATCTCTGCTTCCGAGCTTTCACATTTAATATTACCTTTCAGTTTGTGCCCCTTTCTGAACAATATTAATAACTGCAGTTGTTATCAAATTCTGCATTAATAGTCCCAATACCACAATATATATAATATGCCACAAAATTCCACAAGCCAACAAATTTAAATGACAAATAATCAGGGACGTCACCAGATTAGACCATGCCCTGAGGCAAACAATTAAATATCACCCCTGATGGAATACAAGATAAAAATATATGAAAATCTCCAATGTTATTTTGTTTTTATTACAAGAGAAACATTAATGCAAAACAATTACATAATAATATTAATTAAATGTTTGCTCTATGGGAATATTGCACAATAAAACTGTTTATAAGCTCTTCCAAATTTAAATAAGCTATGTCTGCCTCTATCGATATAGATGCTAGACCAACCAACAAATATAATGTAAATTAAGCAAAACTGATTAAGGAAAAATAAAAGTGAATGGGTGGACCATCACAGGCGCCATGAGCAGGCTGCTTCTATGCTACACCCTGTCGACGGTACTGCAAATAATTCAGAAAATGCATTGATGAAACCACTTTGTCCCCATCAAGGGCTAGTGTTTGCAACACTAACATTAGGGTTTAGTTGGAAGATAGTAATCAATTATTATATTCAGAATATTCTAATTTGTTTTGTTTTGATTTCAACTCGCAACTGACAAGTTTACATCATTTTGTGAGTAGTCAGCAATAAGTTGTCATACAAAATAATCAGTGCAATTTTTCTTTTGTAGTAAAACTGATTTTGGCCCAAAAGCTTTACATCCTCCCTAGAATAGAAGAGTAGAAAAAGAGTAGCATTATGTCAAAACAGCTTATATTTACCTTTAAGGAAATAACTAATCTATTGTATATTGGATTTTACTTATTCAAGTTGTCATATATTATTATATGAACCAATTATTCCACTAATAGAAGACAGATTTTGCTCTACATAAACCCATGCCCTTTTGAAAGCCTACCTGCTGCTTTTATCTACTGGCTGCAGATAAACCCTTGACCTTCTGAAAGCACACCTACTGCTTTAATATACTGGCTGTAGATAAACCCTCTTAGGCATTTATCAAGATATGAGAAATAACAATATTGGAAAAATTGGAAAAATGCAATTTGTATAGAGGCAACAATGCAAACTCAAGTATAGTGGTATGAAATTTAATTTCAATGATATAAATATAATTGTCCAGTTGACAACTGCTCTTCCATCAATAGAACAATAATAAGGATTAACTAGATATATTTACAATAGATTTCTTCTTTCAACTAATTTTACTTATATTTCAGCTTAGCCTTACCACAACTATCCTCATCAGAATTGTCACCACAGTCATTATCATCATCACAATGCCAAGATATTGGAACACATCTCCCATTTGCACATTTAAATTGATGAGAAGAACATTCACCTAAAAGATAAAGGTAACTTAATTAGGTACAATATACAAATCTTCCAAATATTAATTTATTTTTAAACTTTACTTTAAGGTCTTAAAACCTGCATTATGAATTATTAATAAATTAAATAAATACCCCCTCAAGCAGCTGCTTGCCACAGAGGTCTGACAATTATAGTAGAATTAAATTTGAAAAGCAAAAATAGAAATACTCGTGAATAGTCAGATGAAAAAATTGCATTTTGCTGCAAGTGGAATAACAAACCATGACCTACTGGTAACATGTCAGGTGCTCTGACCTATTGCAAGCTTGCATATATTTCAAGAACCATGAGGATTACAATTAGGAAAGTTTATAGTCACAATTAGCTGAAAAACAAGATAGTTCAGCAGTCAGAGCATCTGACATCCATTCATGGCAAAATTCATTTTTTTTCAGCTAACTTTTCACAAGTTCCATGTTTACAGGACATTTCCCATGCTACTCTTATTAGTGTGCAGAAATGCATTTAATAATTGACACTACTTGAATTTTGTTTCTATACAGGATGTAAATTACTGTTTGTTAGGAATGAGATGAATCTCAATAGAACCATAATTATATGATCAATCTATGATTAAATTCATAGATTGATCAAATATGAGAAATATGTATATTGCTCTGGTTATTATAGAGAGCTTCATTACATTGAATCAGTGCAATTTTTCTTTTGTAGTAAAACGGATTTTGATCCAAAAGCTTTACAACCTCCCTACAATAGAAGAGTAACTGAAATGCTTAGAGCTGGGAATGTTTTTATTACCATTTGGATGACTGAAATTTTGAATATCTTTTATGATAAAGGTATGGTTCCTAAAGATTTTACCAGAGCTATTGTTATCCCCATTTTCAAAAAAAAAAAGGTGATCGCAATTCTTGTGATAACTATAGGGGTATCAGCCTACTCAAGTTCTTTCCATGATTATTTTTAATAGAATTAAGAATCAGGTTGACAGTCAATTGCGTGATGAGCAATCTGGATTCAGAAGTGGTAGGGGATGTATGGATCAGATATTTTCACTTAGGAAGATTCTTGAGAAATGTTTTGAGTTTCAGAAACCTTTGGTTGCTAGCTTTGTTGATTTCAAAAAGGCTTTCGACTCTGTTGATCATCATAATTTTTGGTTGATTGTGAGATCATATGGTATACCAGACAAGTTAGTTAATATAATGAAAGCTTTATGTAATAACACTGAATTGTGTGTGAGAGTTGGTAAGGCTTGTAGCAATTGGTTTAGTATTACTTCTGGTGTTCGACAAGGGTGCATTTCGTCTCCTTTTCTCCTTAGTTTGGTTATTGATTATGTTCACTTCAAGGGAAAGATTTTGGCTTTAAATGGACTGGGGATATGAAAATTTCTGATTTAGATTATGCTGATGATTTAGCCCTTTTGGCAAATGATGTTGATGAGATGAACTCTTTTATTCGAGCTGTTGATGAGACTGGTAGTAGAGTAGGTTTGGTTATAAACAGAAAGAAAACTAAAGTGATGAAAATTGGTCAGGCAGGCTGTGATTCTGTTAATCTGAATGGTTGTAGTCTTGAGCAGGTGTCACAGTTTAATTACCTTGGGAGCTATGCAACAGATATTGGTGATGTGCAGCACGAGATTAACAGACGAATAGGGATTGCTGCCAGGACTTTTAAGAATCTATGCAGATTGTGGAGAAATAGGCGTATACACCTAAAGACAAAAATTAGACTGTATAATAGTTTGGTTCTCTCTAGGGTTAGTTATGGTAGTGAAACTTGGACACTTTGTAAACAAGATAACAGGAAACTAGATGCTTTTGATTCTAGATGCTTACACAGCATCTTGAGCATTAGGTGGTTCAACTTTGTAACTAATGATGAAGTTAGGCAAAGGAGTTTGCAACCTCCTTTAAGCAGTATATTGTGCAGAGAGAGACTCCATTGGTTTGGCCATGTTGCCCGTATGAATAATTATAGATTGGTGAATAGGGTTATGAACAGTGTGCCTAAAGGCCTCAGAAAGAGGGGAGACCTAGGATGTGGTAGGCAGACAATGTCAAACAGGACCTTATTAGAATTGGTGTGCAGTGGCCAGATGCAGTAGATGTAGCTCAGGACAGACTTGCTTGGAGAACTAAATTGCACAGTCTGGTTGGACCTCCATAACCCTTGGCTGCTTGAGGATGATGATAAAAAAAAAACTTATAATGACCAATTCATTATTTATGACAATGAAATTGCTTTAAATCCAAATAAAACTTGAGTATATCTTAAACTATGTAATTTGCACATTTTACTTAAGTCTTAATCTGAATGCTGCTATGTCTTAATGGCATTCTAATCTGTTCTCAAAAATCTTGTTACCATATCAGCTGCAACTAATATTTCTGAAATTACTTATTTCTCTTGAGGAAAAAAATAAGGCTACATGAATTTACTGGTGAAATGCTGAAAACTAGATACAATGCTTGATATCATTGGGCTGACTGGTGTTGAAATTTTCTATCATAAGAATGTTGTTTTCAAGGATTTTATCAAATGCATAATTATTCCTATTTTCCTTTTTCAAATGATTGCAGTTCTTGTGATAATTGGAGAGTCATCCATCTGATTTTCTGTTAAAGAGCTTTTTTTTTTCAGAATCTATTAATTAATGTTTCTTAACAAGGAATACTGTGCATTCACTTTGGATTCATTTTAAGTATGAGCATTTGAATTTCCTTCAAATTCCTGCAAATGCCAAAAACTAATGAAATCCAAATCCTAGTCAGTGGATCAAGGTCTGAAATTCCCCACCAATTCAACGAATTCGCCTCACTTCAGGGTTCAGTTTAAACTGGGCACATCCACACAGAAATCGCTATTCAAAACTTGGCTGTTTCTTTTGTGGAATCAAACCTTTCAGAAAGTGATCAATTGACCAGCATGGAGATTTCACACTTTTGTTTTGAAATTCCACCAATCCAAATCCTTTTATAAATCACCCCAACATATTTTTAGAAACTTCCTATGGATTGCATACATTTTATCCCATCCTATTCTGTTGGTCTACTTGTATAAAGGAGCATACCTGACTACTAAACCAGCAGGCAGGCTTGTATGCCCTTGTATAAATGTATGTTGTATCACAATATTCGTTGTCCGACGCGTGGTGCAATGGTTAGCGCGCTCTGGTACGAGTCTGGAGAGATGCGGGTTCGATTCCCGCTGTGTCGGCGATGAATTTTTTTCAGAATCTATTAATTAAAGCTCATACTTACAGTTAACAATTTGTTCAGGTTGTTAACAATTCTTTTAACACTACATTAAAGGTTATTTGTGGATGTGAGCATGCCAATTCATTAAATGTGTGACAAGAAAGAATGCAAAGATAATGATGCACAATTTTTATTACAGTAAAATTCTTCAGTGTTTTCTGTGGGATCTTAGATCTGGAGAGTCATTGGTTCGAATCCTGCACATTGGCAAAACCTTTTTTCACAAAACTAACCATTGTTATTTTATTAAAGTTTCAAAAACAGACAGCATTACCATGCTAAAAATGTATTTTTAACAAAATAAAAATATAATCTGTTATATCAAAAGAACTTTTTTTAATGTTGGTATTTAAATATGTGCAGGACTGCAAAATGCAACTTAAATATACTAGTTACTTAACAATATATATATATAATTTTGCAATTAACTTTACAGGCAAAAACTCACTTGCCTGTGTTGAGTTGGTGGGTAGATCATAGAGCCCTGCTTATATGTAGATAAAAAAAATATATATAAATAAATACCCCTTCAAGCAGCTGCTTGCCACAGAGGCCTGACAGGAGACTGTCAGTTTATATGCCAGAGTAGAAGGTCAGAGGATTGCAGGACCTCAGCAGAAAAACAACACAAACATCCATGCCTTACCCGGAGCTTGAACCCAGGTCCCTTAGATTAGTAGCCAAGCATCCTAACCACTTGGCCATGGGATGGCTGTTATATATGTAGATATATATATATAAAATCTGCAGTATAATAAAAAAAATGCATATTTAATTGGAAATTTAAAATATTTTTTTATAAAAATGCCACTATATTTTGCAACTTATTTTGAAAGCAAAATTTGATGAGGGTAGTTTAGCACTTAGGTAAAAATAAATATGCATTTTCTTATCCATAATATAAAGCAGGAAATATTTGGCATACACAGGGCAAGAGAGGCTGTTGAATCTGCTTTTGCAAGGTTTGGTTTCTTTCTTCTTTGCTGTGCTATAATTTGGAAAAATGTTAGTTATGTTTACATTTGTGGATAATTAAGTTCCATTTACTCAAACATGCAATAAAATTATTCAGAATGAAACATTAGCACTTTTTAAAAATCATACGATTTTTAATTACCATTACGACTTTAATTTCAACAGTGCCTTGCGAAGTCTACATACATAATCGTCCGTCTCGTCGGCTATGGAGATCCAACTAGACATGCAATTTAGCGCTCCAAACATGTCTATCACGAGCTACAGCATTTAGCCACTGTAGGTAAATTCTAACAAGATTCTGCTTGACATTGTCTGTACACTGCATCTAGGTCTCCCACTTTTTCCAAATCTTTTAGGCACACTGTTCATAACTTATTTCCTAATATGTAGTTAAGCGTATGAACACTATGGCCAAATTAAACAAAATTTTTCTGTATAATATGTTGCTCAATTGAGCCCAAGATACAGTAAAAGCATCTAAAATCAAAAAGGTATCAAGGTTTCCTGTTATTTTGTTTACAAAAGGCCAAGTTTCATTATCATAGCAAATTTAAAATGGCCCAAACTATTACATAAATTAAATAAAAATTTTATTTTCGAAAAAAGGACAATATTTTTTCCAGGAATTGAAATCGAGGAGGTAGAGGATGTCATTTTGTATAAAATAAATAAATTACCCCCTCAAGTGGCTGCTTGCCACAGAGTTCTGACAGAAGTCTATTAGTATAATATGCCACAGACAAGGTCTGTGAGGAAGAAGGCATCTCAGTAGAGAGATAGTACAAGAAACATCCATACCTTACCTGGGGCTCGGGTCCCTTTGAAACGCGCTACCATGCGGCCACCGGGGGGCATTTTATAAGACAGTGAACCAATGAAAATTATTTAATTAACACTGCGTATAACTAGTTGGTCGCGGTGGTGGGGAACTCCTGTACTCTTTATTTTAGAAATTAAACTTTGCTATTATCAAACAAACCTTAGATAAGACTGAATTATTTACTTACTATGAACGGCACGGAACAGAGACGCTACAAACATGAGCAGTAGTAGGGGCAGTGACCACCTCCAATTCTCTGATAACCACATTGCTGTAGATATATGGAAGACAGATTCTTTTCTTCCGCAAGGTCTTCTCACGCTGAAAGCACGCTCTTAAACTGAGCTAGGAAACTGAACCTTGCCAATATGAATAGAACACACAGCTCAAGGTGATAAGGTTTCTCACCACTCACGGCTATCTCATGGAAGTGACGTAGCAACCTCGTCGCCACGCGACGGTGAGCGCCACACTGTGAGTGGAAGCTGCCGATCTTCCTTGTGCTATCACCCTCTTACTATTTCCCTTTGATCGTAATATTTATGACTGCATTTTATTATAAAATGTTTTATACTTATTTTATACATTTTTATATAGTAAATTCCAATTTTTCCTTCAATAAAAATGCATTAAACTTCTTGTAATTTACATAAATATATATATCGGATATTGAAGCGCTAAATAGAACAGCTAACAACAAACCGTCGTGAACTCAATTTCATTTTTTGGCTGATGCAACCTATCCACGATATTAACGTATATAACATAAGTGGATTGGTTTCGTTCTGACGACGGATTTCTTTCCCTTTCGGTTTATAATAATCCAGATATAATAATATATGCGAAATGCACCCATCTGTTCGTAATGTTCGGAAGCGTTGCATCACATCCGTAGCAGCTGTACTCTTGAATGGAAAAGCTAACGTTTGTCGTCTTTATGCTGTCAATGAAGACGAGGTTGGAACACATCTGCTGAGCTAAGCACGGAATCGGTTGCCTCCATCAACTCTTATTTGATCTCATTTATTTATAAATGTAATTATTCTATATCCTGAAGACAAGCTTTAGGGTTTGCGAGTCACCTGAAATAATACAATTTATTCTACTATGATCAAAGATTTCGACAACTATTTATTCTACCAACTGATCTTTTTCGTTTTATCAATATATGATGCATTTGCACTGAACAAAGTTAAGAAAGTTAAGTGTTAAGAAAGAAGCAAAGAGGAAAGTTTTTAGGTTTGAAATTAATCGTCTTATGAAATCGCTCTCATAGTTCAGGATAAATCAGGGCCGAACTTATGTATAAGCTAACTAAGCTACAGCTTAGGGCCTCACAACATAAGGGGCCTCAACGAAATGCATTTCAAGTTTTAATATGTCAGGTAAAAAAAAAAATTGACATTTAAGTTAATCCATTTTCATTATTCTATATCAATTCTGGTGTAATATTTTCATCACATCAGTTTCATGCTTATTTCTTAATTTTTCCCTTCAGTCATAATAATAAATATATATTTCGACTTGCGAATTTTCAGGGGCCCTTAAACTTGTCATAGCTTAAGGCCTATTGAATTCGACATAGCTTAGGACTTCTTAAATTTGTCATAGCTTAGAGCCTCTTGAATTTGTCATAGCTTAGGGCCTCTTAAATTTGTCATAGCTTAGGACCTCTTGAATTCGCCATAGCTTAGGGCTTCTTAAATTCGCCACAGCTTAGGGCCTCTCGAATTCGCCACAGCTTAAGGCCTCTTGAATTCGCCATAGCTTAAGGACTCTTAAATTTGTCATAGCTTAAGGCCTCTTGAATTCGCCATAGCTTATCATCATCATCATCATCATCATCATCATCATCATCATCATCATCATCATCATCATCATCATCATCATCATCCTCAAGCAGCCAAGGGCTACGGAGGCCCAACCAGACCGTGCAATTTAGTTCTCCAAGCAAGTCTGTCCTGAGCTACATCTACTGCATCTGGCCACTGCACACCAATTCTAACAAGGTCCTGTTTGACATTGTCTGCCCACCGCATCCTAGGTCTTCCCCTCTTTCTGAGGCCTTTAGGCACACTGTTCATAACCCTATTCGCCAATCTATAATTATCCATACGGGCAACATGGCCAAACCAGCGGAGTCTCTCTCTGCACAATATGCTGCTTAAAGGAGGTTGCAGACTCCTTTGCCTAACCTCATCATTAGCTACAAAGTTAAACCACCTAATACCCAAGATACTGCGTAAGCATCTAGAATCAAAAGCATCTGGTTTCCTGTTAGCTTGTTTACACAGCATCCAAGTTTCACTACAATAACTAACCCTAGAAAGAACCAAACTATTACAGTCTAATTTTAGTCTTTAGGTGTATACGCCTATTTCTCCACAATCTCCATAGATTCTTAAAAGTCCCGGCAGCAATATCTATTCGTCTGTTAATCTCATGCCGCACATCACCAGTATCAGTTATGCAGCTCCCAAGGTAATTAAACTGTGACACCTGCTCAAGACTGCAACCATTCAGATTAACTGAATCACAGCCTGCCTGACCAATTTTCATCACTTTAGTTTTCTCTCTGTTTATAACCAAACCTACTCTACTACCAGTCTCATCAACAGCTTGAATGAAAGAGTTCATCTCATCAACATCATTTGTCAAAAGGGCTAAATCATCAGTGTAATCTAAATCAGAAATTTTCGTATCTCCAGACCATTTAAGACCAAAATCTTTCTCTTGCAGTGAATTTCATATAATGTAATCAATAACCAAACTAAAGAGAAAGGGAGACAAAATGCACCCTTGTCGAACACCAGAAGTAATGCTAAACCAATTGCTACAAGACTTACCAACTCTCACACACGACTCAGTGTTATTATAGAGAGCTCTCTTTATATTAACTAACTTATCTGGTATACCATATGATCTCACAATCAACCACAAATTATGACGATCAACAGAGTCGAAAGCCTTTTTGAAATCAACAAAGCTAGCAACCAAAGGTTTCTGAAACTCTAAACATTTCTCAAGAATCTTCCTAAGTGAAAATATCTGATCCATACATCCCCTACCACTTCTGAATCCAGATTGCTCATCACGCAATTGACTGTCAACCAGATTCTTAATTCTATTAAGAACAATCATGGAAAGAACTTGAGTAGGCTGATACCCCTATAGTTATCACAAGAACTGCGATCACCTTTTTTTGAAAATAGCGATAACAATAACTCTGGTAAAATACATAGGAACCATGCCTTTATCATAAAAGATATTCAAAATTTCAGTCATCCAAGTGGTAACAGAAACATTCCCAGCTCTAAGCATTTCAGTAGTAATTTCATCTACCCCCTGGGATTTATGAAGTTTAAGTTTAAAAATAGCCAAAATAACTTCAGACTGTGTTATAGGACCAATATTAAAGTCACCAATGCATCTATCATCATTGAAAACAATGGGAGTAGAACTAACTACATTGTTTAGAACATCACTGAAATGCTCAGCCCACCTAGCCATGATAGAATCCCCACCTTCTATAATCTTACCTTGTTTATCCTTCAATCCCTGTATACCTGTTCGTTTTCTACCACAGAAAACATTAACTATCTGATACAGCTCTCTGCTGTTGTGCTGTCTAACTGCTTCCTCGGGTTTGTCAGACATCAAGCCAAAGATTCTTATCAGTAGCTAACTGATCCTTTACAAGTTTATTAAGGTCTCTGTAGTGCTTCCTATTAGGACTAGTAGGGTATTGATTAAGGGCATTCCTGCAGTTCTTTCTTTCTGAAATAATCTCAAGTGCCTTATCACTCAGATAATTCTGCCTCCTCTGCTCCTTTTTTTCCTAAAAGAGTCCTGTTAGTGTCCACAAAAGCCTGTTTAAAATGATCCCATTCTTCGTCAACTTCAGTAGTAAGCATACCATGACTGTCATAATGACTAAGTAACCTATCATGGTAAGCTTTGGCTGTAACTGGGTCTTTCAAAGCATCAGTATTAAAACTAAATTTTTTAACCCTAGCACAACACTTTTTAAGTTTAAGTTGCAAGACACTTAACAAAGTAATGGTCAGATCTAATTTCAGCTCCCCTATATGACCTGGTATTCCTAACAGAACTAGCCCAATTGCTGTTAATATATAATCAATCATATTCTTATGCAGCCCATCAGGTGAAATCCATGTGTACTTATGTATGTTGCGGTGTTTGTAATAAGTGTTAGTTATTCTAAAACCATTGAGTTTACTTACCTGTAGGAGACGTTGCCCATTGCAGCTACCAATGCCAAAAGGGCCTATCGTCCCTACCCACAGGTCAGAGTCAGTATCAACTTTGGCATTGAAGTCACCTAGAACAAGGGTAATATCTCCTTTCTTGACAGAATCCAAAATATCCTGAAGTTGTCCGTAAAACCTATTCTCATCATCAGCAGATAATATTCAAATCTTTAACGCTTGTCTGAAATTTTGTTGTAAGAAATCTTTCATTAATTCACTCATATCCTGGAAGAGCATCACTAGCGTGTCTACTGAGAAGCAGACCCACTCCTTGGTGATGCTTATTATCGTCTCTCCCTGAAAAGAGAAATTTAAGATTATTTTTAAGAATCTGACCTTTATCTGTCCATCTGGTCTCTTGCAAGCCGAGAATATCTAAATTATAACTGGAATTCTTGTGTGATGACATCAAGAGAAAAACCCCTGTGCTACCTATGGAGAGAAAATGGTTAGTGGGATGTTTAAAGAAACTATGTTTATTGAGAGAGGGAATGCCGACAATATCGAGAAAAACCTCTCCAACTACCCATGGAGAGAAAATGGTTAGTGGGATGCTTAAAGAAACTATGTTTATTGAGAGAGGGAATGCCGACAATATCAAACAGCCCCCTAATCGCAGACATGGCGCAAAGATCCGTTCCCCCACTACTAAAGGCTGAAGCTATCTACACTGGAAGACTTCCTCCAATGTAGAATTTGACGATGCCAATAGAAGCAAAGAGTTCAGGTGCCTGCGATGACCTCTGCTCAGGATTATCCACCAGCTGATAAACATATCCTGTGAATCTATTCACTTGGGGCTGTCAACCCACAAATAAACAGAAAACACAGCTGAAGATTTTCCCTCCACAGAAGCCCACCAGTGCAGCAAAATCAGGATCCATAATCAAGCTCAGAGCCATATATCTGTCCAGTCCAGTGGGTTTATATGGTCAGCACCAGGACCCTGTGTGGTTGACCACTCCTCAGCAGGGTAGGAAAAAAAAGAAAAGTAGCCACAGATTTCCAGATCAGTAGGCCCCACTAATCTGGCAGCCCTCCCCTTCCGTTCACTTCCGCAAGAGAGTATCTCTTTTGAAAGGTACTAACGGTCTGCACCACGAGAAGGTGGGGTCGGACATTAGGTGCTAGGCCTGGCCGGTTCTATGCATCATCACAGGAAATTGATACATAGCTCTCCTTGCAGTGACTACCTAGCTACCATTTACAGACCAATGGTAGACAAATGGTAGCCATAGCTTAGGGCCTCTTGAATTTGTCATAGCTTAGGGTCTCTTGAATTTGTCATAGCTTAAGGCCTCTTGAATTCGCCATAGCTTAGGGTCTCTTGAATTCGTCATAGCTCAGGGCCTCAAAAGGCCAAAGTCCGGTCCTGTGACAAGTCATGAGGCATTTACAAGAATTACCTTTTCAAGAGCCATTAAAACAAGTATCTGCAATGGCTCTCCTCATATGCGATATTTGTGTTGTTATTAATCATTCTTTATTATCTCAAATTAATTTTTTCCACTTTTTAAACCGGTGGTTGAAACTATTTGTTATTTTATGTTTACCTAAGACTTAAGAAAACATCAGAGAGTGGCACGTGATATCCAACCACGAAAGTTTCAGAATGTGCACTGCTCGTCAAAAATCAAATATGAATCAATAAACTGCTGATATCTCGAAATATATTTGCACAAATTTAATCAAATTTCACAAGAAGATATAAAGATAATGTTGAGCTAAGTCATGAAAATTTGGGCTAAAATAATTACATGTATCCTGAAAAACGAGTAAAGGAAAGCAAGAGAAGTAAGGAAAGTGGTTTTGAACAAAATGTATAGTCAATAAAGGATGTTGCCCCCTCTTAGCATTAACGCATGCCTTACAATGTCAATTCATGTCTTCAATAAGATGATTTATAGAATGAGCGAGCAATAAAGTGGACTGGACAGTAAGAGCCGTCCTATGAGATTTAGGGAATTCCTGGGTTAAAGAGTGGCAATATATCCCTAAGGGCATCCCACTGAGGTTCTATTTCTTAGGACAGGGATCGGGGATTTTCATTGGGTCAAGAGACAAAAAATTCCAAAAAAAAAAAGCAAACCAACAAATTTTGAGAACCGCAAATTATAATCTTTATTGTGTCAAGAGCCATAACAGAAAAAAAAAACAGATTATTTTTATTTTGTTAACAAAAACAAACTATAAAGTGTAATTTTAGGAAATAGGTATTTTCAAGAATGTGCAATAAAACTTCTTAAAAGAATTATTTAAAAAATGTACCGTTCATCAATGTGACTTTTAAGTTTGTCTTCTCGACCGACTTATTCAAATTTTTAGTGTATTTAAAGCACTTGAATTGATCAGTTCTTTCAAACTGTCGTCTGCCAAACTGCTCGGGTGTTTGCTTCAAATGAAAGTGATGAATTCTTTTCCAGGTTGGGTTGGGTTGTTTTACCTCTGAGCGGCACTTTTTTGCACACCATGGGCTAAATGGCCAGGTCACATGGACCCCGAAGGCTCAGAGAAGGTTGGGGGAGGGGACCCACTGGAACAGCTGTTGGGAGACAGATGGTAGCCTCCCGTCAAGGCCATCCAGCGTGTTCTTTAACGTGCACAGGGTATGGCTCTCCCGCACACGGGGCCACGGCTTAACGTCCCATCCGACGGACGGCGGCCTTTCCAAGCCCATCGGTGTCTCCTACTGACCGTGGGCAGGGCGGGGAATTTTGCGGAGATAAATCTCAACGCTGACCCAGCTGGGACTCGAACCTGGGAACTACAGATTACGAGCCTGGCGCGCTACCGACTGAGCCACCCCCGCCCCTTCTTTTCCAGTGGAATGGTGAAGAACCAAAGCGTGAAGAGCCGTGCTTCAGAGTGCCCAGAGCTGCACGTTGCTTCCGGTCCCTGCCCTAGCGCACCCATAAGATATTTTATCGATTTATTCAGGAGGTTACAGGATTTAGAGAATCAGAGGAGAGGCGTTTTGGAGAAAGTATCAAGCCAAAATTAATGTTCGATGGCGAAATGTTAAATAAATTCTTTTTCTACTTAACCTCGTCGTAATTGTTGAGGGGATTTTGATGTCAGCAGCTGAATAATATCAGAAGCATGAGAAGAATGTGTCGCATGAAGATGATCTGCTCATGCGCATGTTCAGTTTCCATTGCTTCATTCTGTGTTCCTGTCAGTTAACATCTCGAATTATGAGACAGACGTTTCAAGGAAAAATGTCGTTTCAAGAGTCTGAGAATTGGTTCTTCGTGACCTTCGCGTAGTAAAGTTTACACAAGATTCAATGTTGTCTCCTTGACAACGGAGCAAGGCATGCCATCGCAGCTTAATTTGGGACGGACCCAAAAAACAGATTCATGAGCACTAATCACTTCTCCCGTGATAATTCGATAATGCCTTTTGCATCACTTCTTATCAGAGCCGTTCCAATCCATTTTACTACCCAGCGCAAGAGTTACTTTAAAACCAATCGAATCGTAAGTTTTTGAACGTAGTAATTAAGACTGACTCTGTAATAATTTAAAATTTCCTCCTCTGGTTGCTCCCAGGGCCTCCCTCGCGCCTTATCCCGGCCCTGCTTCTGATAGAGCAAATAGGCTACACACTTAAGCCAAGAGAAAAATGAGAATTCTGGTACCCAGGTTCCTCTCATTTTTCGCTTCGGTGGTGACTTGATTCTTTCGGGTGAAAAGGAGAATTTCTATGAAGCACTCAGCAGGAAACTGAACGTCACTTAACATCCATTGTCTTTTGACTCCCACATCCTCTTCACAGTATCCTGGGATTTAGAGGTTTAATTTCTTTTTAAAAAAAAACCTGTAAATCTCACCCTTTCTGTTTTTTCACTGAAAAGGAAAAATGTAACTCAGACTCGATCTTAATGGTGCCTGCCTGAAGCAAGCTGAATTAAGAATCCGCCCTCCAATACCCTCTTCACCCTAAATTCCTTGTACAACAGTTTCTTTCGAAGATTCCCGCCGATATAAGTTCCTTTTCACTTTCTCTCTAGGGGCGGGGGTGGCTCAGTCGGTAGCGCGCCAGGCTCGTAATCTGTAGTTCCCAGGTTCGAGTCCCAGCTGGGTCGCGTTGAGATTTATCTCCGCAAAATTCCCCGCCCTGCCCACGGTCAGTAGGGGACACCGATGGGCTTGGAAAGACCGCCGTCCGTCGGATAGGACGTTAAGCCGTGGCCCCATGTGCGGGAGAGCCATACCCTGTGCACGTTAAAGAACACGCTGGATGGCCTTGACGGGAGGCTACCATCTGTCTCCCAACAGCTGTTCCAGTGGGTCCCCTCCCCCAACCGTCTCTGAGCCTTCAGGGTCCATGTGACCTGGCCATTTAGCCCATGGTGTGCAAAAAAAGTGCTGCTCAGAGGTAAAACAACCCAACCCACTTTCTCTCTTTATTTCCAAGTGATTCATTTAAATCAAAAGTGGTGGTCCCAATTTAACAAAGGAATTGCAAAAATTCCTACTCATAGATACATTTCCCACTGGTCGGCCAAATCAGAGAAGTGTTGGGAGTCATTTATGACAATTCACCGGCATTTGTAAGTTGCAGGAACATTAAGACATCTATTACAGCGTGTTTTAAAACGTTACTTTCCGCCAGTAATTGAGAGGATTGCTGCAGAGCACTGAATAGCGATACATTGCTGCATTTAGAAGTGTTGTCTGAAAGGCCAAAATCATTCGGCATCTGAAAATGTGTTTCTGTTTCGCAACGTCTGCTCATCTTTCGTTTCTTTGCCTCCTTCAACTGCCACGAGGCGAGGGTAGAATTCTGCTTTGAATCCACTTTCCCCCGGGTCATTTGCACGTGCACTGCAATCGAGAGGTCGCCGCTTAATGCCCGATGTTACTTGGAAGACGCCATTCTAAAGCATCCTTTACCAGGTAGGCCACCCATCGAGGGCCTCTGCTCCGCAGACACGAAGGCGAAGGGTTACGTACCAACTGGATGGACTGCAGAAGTCGTGGCCGTGGGCCCAGATTAACAGAAGCATTTGGGGTAACAAAATCTCGCTTACAGTGAGGGAAGAGAAGCCGTATAATAATAATAGTTTAAGGTCATTATTCCTGCCTATTAGTTGCATCATTCCCTTTGACCAACGACAGTGCCTGAGGAAGACACAAGCCCCTGAAAATGCCATTAAGGCTGGAATTGCTGAAAAACAGAGAATACAGACGAGTCTCAGTTTACGAACGAGTTCCTTTCTGAAGAATAAATAAAATAAATCCCCCCTCAAGCAGCTGCTTGCCACAGAGGTCTGGGTTGGGTTGTTTTACCTCTGAGCGGCACTTTTTTGCACACCATGGGCTAAATGGCCAGGTCACATGGACCCCGAAGGCTCAGAGAAGGTTGGGGGAGGGGACCCACTGGAACAGCTGTTGGGAGACAGATGGTAGCCTCCCGTCAAGGCCATCCAGCGTGTTCTTTAACGTGCACAGGGTATGGCTCTCCCGCACACGGGGCCACGGCTTAACGTCCCATCCGACGGACGGCGGCCTTTCCAAGCCCATCGGTGTTCCCTACTGACCGTGGGCAGGGCGGAGAATTTTGCGGAGATAAATCTCAACGCTTACCCAGCTGGGAATCGAACCTGGGAACTACAGATTATGAGCCTGGCGCGCTACCGACTGAGCCACCCCCGCCCCACACAGAGGTCTGAGAGGATGGCAGGACCTCAGAAGAAAAACAACACAAACATCCATGCCTTACCCGGGGCTCGAGACGTAAATCGAATTTGTACGTATGCAAATGTTCGTAAGTGTCCGTTAATGAAATACCGGCAAAAATAATGCTTCAAAGCTTTTATTTTACGGAAAACTGCTTCAAGCTTATTAATAATAACAATGTAGTAAAATACATTGCAAAAATAAAGAATCCAAACTAAAAGTTTTCACAATTATGAAACCTGTACCTTATGCGTAAACATCGGCAGTTTCAATAAGTGATAATGATGCATAATAGAGCTGGAGAAGTTGGTGTTGCAGAACGGAGAATGTCGAGAAGATGACGGTTGATGTTGTGCTACCGATGGTCTTTCAACTCTTGAGAAGAATTGGTGTCTGAACATTCTTTTTTTCTTCGTAAATCTTTTAGTACCACCGAATAGCTTCGGTGACATCTCTATAGAGCTCGGTGAATCTCTCAGCATTAGGATCTTGCTACTCAAATTTTGCCGTCCATGTTTCAACTGAACGAGAGTCTTCGGTTGATTCTTCAACTGTGAATTGCCTTGGTTCTTGAGTTTCGATATCGCTTTCGGCTTCCTCTCGTCAGCTCTTCATGCTGAGATCCTTTGCATGCGATTCTACAAATCTGTGACGTCATCGTCATTAATTTCTAAGTGAAGTTGCATCCCCAGGGTTACCACGTTCTTCCTTGACTCGATGATATTGTGCTCAGCAGAAGCCTTTGAAACTATTTACAAATTGAGATAACTCTGCAATTTTTCTGACAACATCTGTTTCAGAACTAGTTCCACTCCGTTCGTTAGCAGCGAACGGAATTGAAAATGAATGGGTCTTAGGGGCTCGTTCATAATGGCGGGTTGTATATCAACAAAAAATATTTATTGCAAATATTCCTCGTGTTTTGAGTTTTTCGCTCCTCTGTGCGGTGGAGAAGGCAACAATGAAACCTTTGACTTTCCGTTCGTTGTCTTTCGATGACATTAAGTGTCGGCTGCCTTTCTTACCAATTGACTCTTTTTTGTTTCTATTTAAAGAAGCGAAACCAAAACTTAAACTGCTGAAAAGTCAAAATTTTATATTAAGATGACTTTCACCGGTACGAATTTTGTGGTAGCAATTACTAATAAGAGCTTCCATAAGATTTTAGAATCAATTGAGAAATGAGTTCCTCTGGTTCCCTTTTCATTCTTGTAGCCCTCGAGTATTGAAGCATGGCATTACCAAGCATTCAGGTCGAAAGCTTACAAAATTACGTCAACGATATCAGGAAGTCTATTCCAATTGGGCGCCATATCTCTCCCCATGGAATTTTTATCCAGAAACATGGAGTAGAGGTGTCTGGCAGCCATATGTGATGCCACCCCGTGACACCCCATGTCACAGTGATACAATGTCATGTAGTGGCTGGGGCGGGGGTGGCTCAGTCGGTAGCGCGCCAGGCTCGTAATCTGTAGTTCCCAGGTTCGAGTCCCAGCTGGGTCAGCGTTGAGATTTATCTCCGCAAAATTCTCCGCCCTGCCCACGGTCAGTAGGGGACACCGATGGGCTTGGAAAGGCCGCCGTCCGTCGGATGGGACATTAAGCCCTGGCCCCGTATGCGGGAGAGCCATACCCTGTGCACGTTAAAGAACACGCTAGATGGCCTTGACGGGAGGCTACCATCTTCTCCCAACAGCTGTTCCAGTGGGTCCCCTCCCCCAACCTTCTCTGAGCCTTCGGGGTCCATGTGACCTGGCCATTTAGCCCATGGTGTGCAGAAAAGTGCCGCTCAGAGGTAAAACAACCCAACCCATGTAGTGGCATCACATATGGCTGCCAGACACCTCTGCTCCATGTTTCTGATGTGCAAATGGTGGGACGTTACGTCGAAAATGTCGTTAATCGTGTGTCACGACTCTTCCTTGCCACCATGCCTGGACTGATTCTGCAGCAGGGCAACGCAACCCCACACACTGCACGTACAGCAATGGACAGTCTCTAAGGTATGGCCATTCTCTACTGGCCACCATACTCCTCGGACTTGTCGCCCATTGAGCACGTTTGGGACCTTACTGGTCGCTCAACAGTTTGGGTTACGTTCCTGGTTTAATCGACGATTGAGGAAGCCGTGGTCGGTGAAGGGCAGAGCTTAGGTGAAATTTGCGGTGAGTGGAAGTGATCTTTCAGACATGACTAAAGTCCTATAATAAACACTTCATCTTGATTAATATAATATTGCATTTTTATTAATTTTATTATTAGATTATGATATTTGTATTACACGTTTTCGCAAGAATGTTTTTCTTGACATTTTAAAAAAAACGGAAATGAAATTGAAAAGGTATATCTTTATCAAATTGTGCGATGATGGGCACAAGGAGATATTTCGATATGCGTCAGGGTCAGTGGACCCTTTACTAGATCGCCGACCCCCCATAACCTTTTGTCCAATATCTGCTAATGTCTGAACAAAAGAAATAAAGAGCATACCTATGCAGGGGAATCATGCACAACCTCCTTCTATAATTAATGCACTTAATCCGTATCTCTATTTAGAACCAAAATTCGATCCTTACTGTATTAGATACCCTTCCATCTTCCAGTAATATGAGAACGCACTTGAGAATTGCTATAAGCATCACGCTACAGTATATTAAAATTAGCCTTACAGTGCAGGAGGGGGGGGGGACTACCATTGTTGAAGGAAGTTGAAAGCACCGAAGCCCATAGTGTTGGGGGCATTTTATGCAATATGATAAGAAGCCACTCGAATATTATGCACCAGTGCCCCCAAGGTCATCTAGTTTCGCCACTGTATCATGGTTGATGAAACGGTGCTCCATTTATCATCGCGATTGACGAGGAATTACTGTATTCATGCGAATCCAATCAAATCCAAGAATTCCCAAGGAGTAGTTTCTCAAAATCGAATTATAAATTTACAACCTAAAAGGTTTTCGGATTGGATTATTTTACCTCTGTGCGGAACTTTTGTGCCCACAATGGAGTAAATGACCACGTCACAAAGACCCCAACGGCTCAGTGCTGATCAGAGGAAGGGAACCCAATGGATAGCGCTTACAAAACACACGGAAGCCTTCCATCAAGGTCATCCAGTGTGTGCTTAGTGTGCCCAAGAGTCCCCTATCTTAGAAAGGGGACCGTAGGCTCAATGTCCCCTGAGGCAGATCTTAACCTTTCCAAGCCCATTGGTGTCCCTCTTCTCAGCGAGGGATGAACGGGGGTCAACGGAGATATCGCAAAGCAGGCAAAGGGGGAAATTTGAATATGGGAAGAGAAGAGATTACAAACCTGCTGCTCTACAGACTGACCAATCTCCGTCTCCCTAAAGAGAAGCCCCCCCCCCCCCCCCCCCTCCACAGTTGTATTTGCTGCAGCTGCGCATATCATTTGTAACTTTATCTTCCCAAAACAATCCACCTTCTCCTCGGTCAGTAGCGGAAGTAATGATCTTGGAAAAGCTACTTCCATCAGATGGGGTGTTAAGCCATGGCCTTGTGTGAGGAGAGCCATACCCTGTGCACATTAAAGAACACGCTGAATGGTCTAGACGAGAGGCTACCATCTGTCTCGTAACGTCTGTCCAGTTGGCCCCCTTCCCCAACCTTCTATGCGACCTGGTAATTTAGCTCATTGTGTGCAAAAAAGAATCTTTCAGTGGTAAACCAACATTTGAGATTTTTTTTAGAATTTGGTGTTGACAGAAAGCGTTACAAAGAACTTAATAAACGTTAATAGGATCAGTTAACAGCTGATAAGAATCTTTGGCTTGATAGCTGGCCTGATAAAGAAGAGGAAGCAGATAGAGTGTAACAGCAGAGAGCTGTATCAGATAGTTAACGTTTTGTGTGGGAAGAAACAAATAGGGCAATAGGATAGACAAGGGAAAATTACTGAAGGGGAGTATTCTGTCATGGCTAGCTGGGCTGAGCATTTCAGTGATGTTCTAAACAATGTGGTTAGTTCTACTCCCATTGTTTGTAACGATGATAGATGCAGTGGTGGCTTTAATGTTGGCCCTATAACACAGTCTGAAGTTATTTTGACTATTTCTAAACTTAAACTTCATAAATCCCCAGGGGAAGATGAAATTACTACGGAAATGGAATGTTTCGGTTACCACTTGGATGACTGAAATTTTGAATATCGTTTATGATAAGGCATTGTTCGTAAGGATTTTACCAGAGCTATTATTATACCTATTTTTAAAAACGATGATCGCAGTTCTTATGATAACTATAGCGGTATCAGCCTGTTTGTCAAAATGGACCGTATTTGTATCAGTCGTTCAAAATTTGTCGGCTCCTGTGTTAGGTAAAATTACCGAGTCTCAACCTGCAATCGGACGCTGTTTAGAATCTCGAACGGTTTGTGTGAATGTGAGAGATCTGGCAATGAATGCACATCTGGCATCGCTTGGCGGTGACTTTCTCAGCTTGTCAACGAAGAAATCAGAGGGATAAAAATTCCGGAGGAGAATTTCCCTTTCCATTCAATGGAAAGGATTTTTTTCAAACATGAATTTAATATGGACGGATAGGAAATCACGTATAAAAGCGAACATCTGTGAAGGTCTTGCCGTAAATGAAAACAAATTTTCGTCTCTCTTGTGAACTCTTTAGTGCGAAACTTGCCGAAAATGAAAATATGTTACGGAAAACCCATTCATATGAAAAATAACACAATAACAGTGATTTTTGTAAATTAACATGCGTCATTCAAATTTTACTTTGTGCTACTAAATATAAAAGTTATTATTATCTGCAATAAGGTATAAAATATGTTCTAAATCAAAAAGATTGCGTTACTTTCGAACATAATAATTTCATGAGAAGTCCCTTGAATTTTCCTAAGTCCCCAGATCATTTTCTTTAAATGAATGTCAGGCGACGCCTCCACTGATCCAATTTGGTTGCGACCGAAGAGGATTCAGTTGGTAAAACCGCTGCACCTGATACATGGTCACTTGATGGTCACCAGCAGGAGATCATCGATTGGTTCAGCGCTGCACAACGGAAAAATGATCAACGCATGCGCAACACGCTACTGGCTACTTTGTTTTTCAAGTAGAGGCAACATTCTTTTCCGCCATTGGCTGTTGTTTCAGCACTTAGATTGTACAAACTAAAATGAGGCACATGTCACGTGATAGTTTTTCTCTGATGAGTATGTCCACTTTCCGACTGATTGTAGCTGAAATATTGATTTTCCCTAAAAGCGGGATCTAATGTTATGCCAAGTTCCATTACCTCCGAAATCTCTCTTTCCTCGCAACGTAAAAACGAAAAACCTCTCTACGATATGAGTGAGGCTGACTATCAGTCATAAGTTGTGGCAAAGCGATTTGTAGGGAGGCAGCGAGATGCACTTCGGATCTAGGAGTGGCATCCAGAGGTTGCCTCCACATTGATAAGATAAAAAGAGTGCAACTTTCTCTTCCGATTCACCTAGCAGTGAATGGTTGGAATGAAATAACCGAGATATCACTGAGCTTCAGATTTGTTCCTAAAGCTGAGGTGAATAAATCAATTTTACATTAAACAAATCATGACGATGTGTAATGAAAAAAAATTTTCATTCACCTGCTCGAGATGCGGGCAAACTGGGAAACTGCCCCGGGATCATGGACGGATTAAACGGGGTGTATGGTTCCCGGGCCTTGGCCTTGGAGCCATGCATTAATTAATTAATTTTTTAAGCAGGATAACAAGAAACTTGATGCCTTTGATTCTAGATGCTTGCATAGTAATCTTGGGCATTAGGTTGTTTGACTTTGTAAGTAATGATGAGCTCGGAAGAAGGAGTCATCAACCTTCTTTGAGCAGCATATTGTGCAGAGAGAGACTGCGTTGGTTTGTGCCTAAAGGGTTTTAGGTTTTTAGGTTTTTGACATTGTTGTTTGTGATTAGGTTTTGACATTGTTGTTGTTAGGCAGACAATGTCAAAGAGGACCTTGCTAGAACTTTCCTGCATTGGCCAAATGCAGCAGGTGTAGCCAGGACAGACGAATGCAGAGAGCAAAATTATGCAGTCTGGTAGGACCTCCGTAGCCCATGGCTGCAGGAGGATTTGGCATGTGTGTTTGTGTATGTATTCTTTTTTTATGTTTTATTCGCCTTAATTGACATTTTGTATAAAGTAATGCAATTTTCATTATATTTCGATGTAGCAGGATAGCGGGGACTCGTTTAGAATTTAGCCGGGAGTGAAAATATCTCGAGCCGTTACTGGGTAAAGTAAAAATGAAATCTTTCACTATTTGATTCTTGAAAACTTTCCTTCAGCTAGCCGTCTAACCAAGATCAGAAAAAATGACAATGTTTACACATCTGCTAACATCCAGAACTTTAACAAATACCAAATCCTGAAGCTGCCAAGGGCTATGGAGGTCCAATCCCTCCAAACACCACATCTGCTGCATTTGCACGCATCTGCACACTGTCCACGTTCTAGCATTACCCCACTCGCTTTGCACAAAATGGCCAATTTTAACGAGGTCCTGTTTCCCATTTTTTGCCCCTCACTTCCTAAGTCTCCCCCTTTTCCCTTCCCCTTCTGCCACATTGTTCCTAACCCAATTCGCTATTTTTCAGTAATGCGTACGGCCAACATGGAGAAGCCAACGCAGTCTACACAATATGCTGCTCCAAGGTGGTTGCCGACTCCTTCACCTAATTTCATCTTTATATTTAGGATCAAAGGCCTCGAGTTTCCTGTTATTTTGCTTACAAAGGATCCAAGTTTCATTGCTATAACACACTTTAGAAAGGACAAACTATTATACAACCTAATTTTAATATTTATGGTTTTGAATTTTTTCATACTCTGCTTGATCTTTGAAAGTTCCAACAGGTAATCCTATTCTTCTATTTATCTCATGATGCACATCACCAGTATCTGTTGCACCCGAGATAATTAACTCAAGGGTATAACCATTCCAAGCAACTGAAGCGTAACTTGCCTGACCAATTTTCATCACTTTAGCTTTTTCTCTTTTTTTTTTACCAAGCCTACTCTCTTACCAGTGTTATCAAAGGTTCTAAGAAAAGAGTTCATCTCACCGATATCATTTGACGAAAGGACAAAATCATCAACCTAGTCTAATTGCGAAATTTTTTAAATTTCCAGATCATTTCAAGGCCAAAATCTTCCCCTTGCAATGAATTGCACATAACATAATAAATAACCAAACTAAACAGGAAGAGTCAAAATGCACCCTTGTCGAACTCCAGTAGCGATGCTAAACCAAGTACTATAGGCCTTAACAACTCTCACACAGGACTCAGTATTATTAAAGAGAGCAATCAGTATGCTAACTAATTTGTCAGGTATGCCATGCATCTCGCCATGCTAACTAACTCATCAGGTTGCCATACGATGTTTATCCCTCAATCTCTGTGTGCCAGTCTGTTTCTTCACACAAAAAAGAGTTCAGGATCCGTAATCAAATTCAAAACCATTAGAAATCCAATAAATATAACTGGCCAGCACCAAGGCCCTTTGAAGGTGAACGAGCACTCCTCAGTTGGGCAGGATAAAAAGTAAATGTGACCATGTCAGTCCAGATGAATAGGCCACACTGATCATGCAGCCCTCTCCTTTCATTCTCTTCCAGAAGAGAATATCTATTTTGAAAGGTACTAACGGAGATTACACCACCAGAAGAAAATATTTCTTGTGAAAGGTACTAACGGCTTGCACCACCAGAAGGGGGGGGGGGGGGGAGTTGGATTTTAGTGCTACTGTCGACATTTTTTCCTCAATCCACTCCTGAACCCGCCATCTTGAGTTCCCCCCTCCCTTGCTCTCGAAACTTGACATTCAATTTTTCCCTCTCTTTTGAGAGGGAGGAGAGAAGATCCCCCAGGACATGAGTCATCTTCTGCAATCCTGATTCTGGATCCCTGAGGTACTTCCTGAGAGGAACACAGTGCATGTCCTCTGACGTGCAACATCGCTCATTTTCGACCCATTGAAAGGGCAATCGCCACCAAAAGGCACTTTATGAATCCTCTGGCAAGGAGTGTCTCTGGCTCCCTCCTGTGAGGCGAAAGGGATCTGTCCACGCTCTAGCATTACCCCACTCCCATTCGTCTTACCACTAACGTCGTTGGAAGCCATGTGCCTCGAATCACCTGCAAGGCAAGCAGCAGGGTGAAAGCGTGAAGTCCACCTGCAGAGCCTAAGCCACTAATCCAATGGAAAGAGTCGATGGACAACATCAGCCCACTTCAGCATGCCTGACAAGCTTCTGTCATACGACACCGAGACACAGGCTCTGTCTAATGCTTTTCCGACTGAACAGCGGTGACAAGCTGACGACTTGAGTCTTCTTCCTCTAACAGAGTTGGAATGCAATGTAATGCAGTTGGTGCCATGGTCTTCCTTCCCCCCTCCCCCTTCAGTTGCCACAAATGACAGAAAATTTTAGCCTTTGAGACCGCAACTGCAGTGAACACCTAGTCAGTGCCCTTCTTGAAGTACATTTCTGACGACCAATAAATTTTGTTTTCTTGTGTTATTACCTCTGTGGTAATCGAAGTTGAATTCACAATAATTGCATGGCGACTTGGAGAGAGGAACAGGTCCACTGCCTCCACAAAAATTGCGGCTACGGAGTTGCCTGCAGTCTTAAGCTATTTGGCAATCCGTCGCAAACACAACGCCTTCGTCACCCTTTGCCCCTCCTTTTTTATTCCCCCCCCAAGTCTGCCCTCTCCACGATAGCACTGGGATAGGTCTGTGCATCATCACTGGTGATTGGTACAGTCGCTCAAATAAATATCCGAACACTATGGTTGATTACAGAATTGAGAAAAAATATCTGGCAACGAATTTTTAGAAATTAGTAATCTGGTAACCTTCGTGTACGCACACGAAGTCGTTGCCAGATATTTTTTCTGAATTCTCTAACCAACCATAGTGTTCGGATATTTATTTGAGCGACTGTACATAGCTCTCCTTCTAGTGTACGCCTAACTACCATTGAGAGACCAGCTTTCAGTTTATCTAAATGCCATGGCTATTTAAACACTTTTTTTTACCTCTGTTGGTCTACCGCTGAAGTCTCATTGTTAGTCTGTTTCTAATTGAATCGATCTCTTTTGCTTTAAAGAAGACAGATCGAGTCGCCACTGTTAGGTTGCCCAAGAACAGAGAGAAAAGAGGCTGATCATGGCAAAGGAAATGGGATTGTTCTTTTGCAATCAGATAATATCTGAGATTAAAAATCCTATTGCCTATGACAATCAGTATGGGGAACACTTCGACCGAAAATGTTAAGGTATCGTGTGAGACAGGCTCGTCATCTAAGGTCTAATTCTCATTTTCTCACTGATCATCATTCTCATTAAGTTTGAAACCGAACTGCGCCTGCGTGACATTTTATCCACTCCAGTGACGTAGCCGAGAAGGATTTAATACCGGAAGGATCACAGTTGACATGCTGGAGTTTCTAATTTTCGGGGACTCCTGTAGAAAAAAATATTGTTATTCAAGCCCTCAAAGGGAAAAGGGGGGTGGGGGGTATAATACCATCCAGTATCTGCCTGACTTTAAGGAATAGAGACATCAGTCTGTGTTCGAAATTTACGTTGAAAGAAATGATAAATACGAAGGGTTTTTATTTCCCTTAATAAATTGCTGTAAAGCATCAGAAATGGCAGCAGCAGCAGTGCAGCATGGGTAAAGAGGAAGTGGCCAACACCCTCGGAATTGATTTGGCCGTAATAAGTTGAAATGGCCTTCGCTGTTACCAGTGCACATCACGTGGCAGTTCTTGTGGAGAGTATTATTACCAGACGATTTGCAGAACGACGCCATTTTTGCGCAGCAGTTGAACGAGTGGAAGCGTCTGCAGAGCAATCTGATGGGCCAATCACGAAGCGTTGGTCGCTTCATCAATTGAAAAATGTCGATGGAAGCTTTTCGTTCTTTCCTGAGATCTGAAAAGCTAAAAGAGACGAGTTGTCCCTGCTAGGGAATTTAAATCGTACTGACATTAGGAACACTGCGTATAGCAACAATAACCTGATTAGATGTGGGATGACATCAGAAAGGACACAAACCTCCCCCTAAGCAAAATGGTTTCTCCACTTTAATCCAAAATGGAACAGTATTTAGGACGAGAATAGTAGCAGGGTCTGCGGTCAAATACTTCAACTTAAATGATTATTTAAATATTAAACGAATAGCGTATATAATCGAGACTTGAAGAAATTGGAATGAGGTCGATCATTTATTTCGTGTGTTGTTCTTGTGTGAAAATTCTATTTCTAAAGTTATGGAGCTTTTAATGTCTAAACAAATGTTCTCTTTTAATGTTCTACTTACAAAATATGAAAGCAGAGTTGGATCTATAGAAGGAGTGCCCCCCCGCCCCCCTCCGCCTCCTTTCTTCATAATGCTAGCAACCAGAACGGATATGAAACAAATATTAAACGTCTAAACTCCTTAATTTTTTCTAGACCTGAGTCTGCATGGAAGTATTCCAATACGTTTGATGATATGCTGGGAGAATAATCCATATCCTTTGAATGTTCCGCTTCGATCGGCATGTGAGAGAGATCTTTCAGCAGCTCTTCGACCATCGATATTTCCAATGAGGCAGTTTTTCATGCCTTCGAAGACTTGAAAAGGTCACAGTTTTGTTGATTCGTAAATAAGGAAAAGTGTTTATATTCCTACTACTAATTGAAAAATTATACTTTTCTACCGACTTTATTGTTATAAAGTTCATCTTCTAAATTAGGAAGCAATAGAGTAAATAAGTAACAGATGAAATAAGTAATAGAGTAAATAAGTAAGAGACGAAATAAGTAAGAGACGAAATAAGTAAGAGACGAAATAAGTAATAGAGAAAATGCCTTACTCCTTTTGCCGCCTTAGCTGAGTGTATCGTTTTCCAGGAAGGCGGATCTTGTTCTCAGCTTTCATTTCACTTTCGATTGTGGGGAATTATCCTGATCCGATTTGAAAGAATCCCCATCACTGACGGATTAAGACGATTTCTTTAGCACAATGGACGAAACCGAGAGGGAGGGCGATTGACTACTTTAGGGACATTTTCCCTAAGATGGATCTCTATTTCTTACAATACGGTATTTTAATCTTAAAAATAATTCAAAAACTTTTATCTTTTCAAAAAAAAAAAGTTTGAAAGAAAATTTACAAAGTATGATAATGTTTTTTTTTAAATGAAAAAGCCACAACTTGTCAGGAATAAGAAATCCGCCAAGCGTCATTTTTCCTATCATTTTTTTGTTCCTTGATTGATATTTCTCAATTTCATGTGTTTAGACAGCAACGAGTGACGCAGGGATCAATATCGACGTAAAAGGGCAACATCTGCTTCTCCTCTAATCTGATCTGCTCGTGAAGAGCTGATTACCACGAATGCGAAAGAATCAGTTGTTTCAACATAAGTCGTTCAGAGAAGACGACGCCATATCCTGGAATTATCTTTTTATTACGAACCACGGAAGTAATGTGGTTTACCTAAGTGAACTCACAAAGCCGTCTCGATGGCAGCAGCACTCAGAAAGAATAACGTTGGAAATGGGAAGTGGAAACGACGTCACTTGGAAGTGTTAAATCGCGAGGGAAACTTGCTCTGGAGCTTCGAGGTCAGCGTCATTTAATTAAGCACTTGAATGTTGTGTGTGACGTATGAGAAAGCAGACGAAGTCAAACGTCGTCATTTCAATAGGCTGGGATTGGAATCGGTTGGAATTGCAGTTTTAAAACAATTTTTTTAACGTGTAACTTGCTTGCTGATATAAATGATGATTATATTGCGACAATTAAAATATTTCGTTAATATGAAATATAAGAATTCCTTCTACAATAGTAGGGCGGGGGTGGCTCAGTCGGTAGCGCGCCAGGCTCGTAATCTGTAGTTCCCAGGTTCGAGTCCCAGCTGGGTCAGCGTTGAGATTTATCTCCGCAAAATTCCCCGCCCTCCCCAAGGTCAGTAGAGGACACCGATGGGCTTGGAAAGGCCGCCGTCCGTCGGATGGGACGTTAAGCCGTGGCACCGTGTGCGGGAGAGCTCATACCCTGTGCACGTTAAAGAACACGCTGGATGGCCTTGACGGGAGGCTACCTACCACCTGTCTCCCAACAGCTGATCCAGTGGGTCCCCTCCCCCAACCTTCTCTGAGCCTTCGGGGTCCATGTGACCTGGCCATTTAGCCCATGGTGTGCAAAAAAGTGCCGCTCAGAGGTAAAACAACCCAACCTTCTACAATAATGCTAAATGTTATCGTTATGATGTGCCCCCCACCCCTCAAAATCATTGACCCTACTTTCGTACAAACTTACAGATGCGAAATCCCCTCGCCAACCTGGATTCGCTATAAGGGCAGTGTTAAAAAGATTCTTTTTTTTCCCATCAAATTGTTAAAATTTATTTTTTTTAATGCAAAGAATTTCTTACAGCGTAAACGCTACATAGCTGTTGAAGCATTAACGCGTTCTCATTAAGGGGTCGACTAAATCATTGAAGAGGCATTTTCTCTCCATAAACTAATGCATGGTTTTGTCCCCGGATTAAGAGATAGAGAAGTTAATCTCCTTCTAGGTACTTCTAGTGGTAACATTTAGATCAGTGCACCAGTTAGAGGCAATGAAGGAACTCGAACAGAAACAAGGGTCATTTTACATATAAATTTCGCAAAAATAATATGTATCTTTTGCAATTTTAAAATTCAACGACTTTTCCATTTCTTTTTTAAAAAACTAGCAATTAACTTTACTCTTTGATATTTTTATATAATCATAATAAATGTATATTTTACTTTCAATTCTTTTTAAATTGCATGTATTTTCGCAGTGTGGTCGGGAATTACGACATGTTAAATTAGTTCCCTATCCTAAAGTGCAGCAATGAATTTCCAAAAAGATAAGGAAGTCTGTTGCTCTTTGTCGAAGGAATAAATTGGCGCCTACCTGATAGAGATGCCTGCCGATTTTGAAAGAAATCTGTGTAACGAATTGCAACATTTAGAAGTTTTCTATTTATTCCATTAGGAATATTTTGAACATGATTTGGTGCTAATGTAATGGTTTCTCTAACACATGTAGTAGAAAACTATTCACTAGAGACAAAATACTAGAGACAATATTTTCCTACCCCTGATAGTGTTATGCGCTGATTTTACATCAGGCATAACGATTCATTTTTTTAAAATTAATTTCTCACTTGATTGAGTTTTTTTTTCAACACAGAGGGAATACACAGAGGGGCGGGATTCGCAGCTGCCCCCGGCGGGCCACACACAAAGAACGCCCAGCACCCAGATGACACGACAAAGCGCCCTGTGGGTGAATGACAGACGGAATCACAATTTATTCTCTTGCAGTGTGAACCCCCCGATAGGGGCCTTGCCGGCCGGATTGGGTCCCCGGCTGGAGCATTGCCAAAGCCAACCGAGGTCGACGATGCTGCCAACTGGTTCCCTTGCCATTTGGTCGGTGACAGCATCTGAGACCTCACCTCTCAGGAGCTCAGTGGAGCAGTTCGAGGGCTCGGCAGAACGGGATTGGCTCCTAGTAAGCCAGAGCCCTCTCAAAAGTCCAGGTCCTACTAAGAGTCTCCACCCTGGGTGCCGATCGAACTTGGATCTTTATATCCTTTTACATTTGCCAACCGGGGAATAGATTAAAGTAAGGTTTCTTCCGGTGGTCAGCTTTCCTTCTATAGAACTGCTGCCATGTGAGGCTGGGGTTGAGATGCGCCTATAGGGCGTATTCCTTGCCCCCGGCTCTAGATAAGCACGGCTTTTCATAACCAGGTAGTGCTGTACAAGCGGAACCGGGAATTGCCATGGTTGCATAAGATCGCAACAAAAGAGATTCTTGCAGTGTGAAGTCCGGCTGGAATGGTCTTGGGGTGCGAAAGACTGCTGACAGCTTTAGTGCGATCTCACACGGGAAATTGTCCCCACATCAAATACAGATGTAGGATTGGACAACATCGTCCAGTTGTTTACAGTAATGAATAAGGAATCCTGTTTTCCCAGGCGACGATGTCAACCTCAAGCACAGCGACAGACCCCCTGGGAGGAATTTATTACTCGTAAGTTCCTCTGCATATGCTACATATGGTGAACATACCATTTTCGGGAAAAACAAGGGGAAAGGAAAGTGGGGTAGAGTAGCGAGCCAGGGAGGGCTTGATTTGGGACCAAGATTTTGAACAGGGCAGACAGCACTGAGATTTGGAGAGAGCAGTTGGACGGGACGTCCAGAGCTCTGGTCGGGCGAGATTCAGTATCGGCATATCAGAATCATTGGAAATGAGTGCAGGACTTTGAATCAAAAGCAGTGTGATTTGATGTGTTAACACAAGGACATCCCTATGAATGAGTGGTTCCCTAAAATTAGAAGCAGAGAGACTGAAATTTGCTTCCAAAGTGCCTAACCAGTGAAGGGCACCCTTCCCCTTTCAACATAACCACGATGATGCAGCCGACCGCCTCCCTTCGCCGAAGCCAAATTACCCAACAGCGTAAGTGATGGTCAACTAAGGGCCCGTCTCCACATCAGCCACAGTGCGACGGAGATGTTTTCTCCTTCATCGGCTAAAGGACGAATTAAGGAGATGGTCCCCACCCGACGCTAGAGTGGCGACGACCTGGCCGTAATCCGATGCAGCTGACGAACTGAGCACTTAGAACGGTACGCTTACCTTTTCTTTAACTTATAAGTTGCTATCCTTAATTTTAGATTTTAAATTTAAAGGGGTTCCACAGTTCTATAGTCCATTTAATTCTTTAAGTTCTTTCTTTTTTTAAGTCCACGATAGAAGATTGATTATTAGAAAAATTAATTGTTCTGCCTGTACTTTTAAATATTTTGTCTCAATAAATATTTTTGTTTTATATTTCCATAAACCTGAGTTGCACTCATCATTGTTCATATTAATAAAAACGTCTTCCCCTAAGGAGACGGCCTGGGATTTTTGCGGCCCGCATTGTCTAATTAAGGAAATAATCCGTAACTGGTCAATGTGGGAAACACAACGCCACAGATTTAAATTTGCATATTTCTACCTCAAAATTGAATAGTGCTTGCAACCGCGAGGTGCGCACAACAATATTAAATAGTTTACTACTTTCAATTTAACAAAAACCGCATCAGTAGCGTATATCACGTAAGTACCGGTACAACAATGACGTCAGAAGAGAAAATGACGGGAACGTAGTTGTGACCCGCTGCCTAAGTGCTAAGAAAGAATGTTACGTAACAAGAGGGAAAAAAATCCAGGTAATCGATCATGGATTTCTTTTTCAGGTTAGAGACTTGCCCAGCGCGTTCATCTGGTTAATCAGTGAGTTCCAAGAGATTTCACGATGTTATTTTTTTATGTTCAGTCTATGACACAGTAGCTAGGGTGCTTGGCTACTGATCGAGGGGCCTGAGTTCGAGTCCTGGTAAGACATGGATGCTTGTGTTGTTTCTCTGCTGAGGTCTCACCATCCTCACAGACCTTCTACTATATTATATTAAACTGGCAGGCTCTTGTCAGACCTCTGTGAAAAGCAGCTGCTTGAAGAGGTATTTATTTATTATTTATTTCATTTTATTCATGAGTAAAAATTTTAGTAAACCTTGCCGTGTGGTTAGCGCGCTTGGCTACTGATCTAAGGGACCTGGGTTCGAGCCCCGGGTAAGGCATGGATGTTCGTGTTTTTTTTCTGCTGAGGTCCTGCAATCCTCACAGACCTTCTACTATGGCATATAAATTGATAGGCTCCTGTCAGACCTCTGTAGCAAGCAGCTGCTTGAGGGGGTATTTATTTTAGCCGTCCCGTGGCCGAGTGGTTAGCGCGCTTGGCTACTGATCTACTACGGGACCTGGGTTCGAGCCCCGGGTAAGGCATAGCTGTTTGTGTCGTTTTTCTGCTGAGGTCCTGCCATCCTCTCAGACCTTCTACTGTGGCATATAAACTGACAGGCTCCTGTCAGACCTCCGTGGCAAGCAGCTGCTTGAGGGGGTATTTATTTTTTTTATGTTTTTACAGTATTTTTTACAGCATTTTTTGTATGTGTTTTCTGTGTTTACATTTTACGAATTTGTAACTATTTTCCTGGGATTGAAACCCACAATCTGTCTCATTGAAATGCCCATTGTAATACCCCCTGAGAAAGTGGATTTTACTTAACACGGAGTTATGAGCAACGCATCTAACGAGTGAAGTGGTTAAGCGAGGATTGCCTCTAATATGGCGCTTCCCACCTGCAGTACTGTGTTGGATGTCAATTCTTCCTCCAGCTAATTTGTCGACGTCAGATGCAGTGTTTAGTAGTGAGAATCACCAGGCATTTGAAGTTATCATCAGTAAGTAGCTTCTAAAAAATAAAGCATTTTTCCATTTAATTTTTTTAAAACCAAAAATATAAGTTTTGTGTCTTGATGAGTGTACATGCATAGAATCAAGATGTGTTACATGATCAGTGGACTAAGTCCAGCTAGAATCTGTAGTCGACTCCTCCAGACACTTCTAACTTAATCCTCGTCTGCTTGAATTTCGCCAATGCAGATGAATTCTAACAAGATCCTACTAGACACTGTTTACCCCATGCATTCTAGATCGGATCCTCTGCCCCAAATCTTTAGGATTATTTTCATTGCTTTATTCTCCAATATGTATCTCTTCACGTGGGCATCATTAAAGTGAGAAACTTGTTACAAAACACAACCATCCAAAGAAATACATCATCGTCACTTTTAATTTTTACCACTTTACCATTTTCTATTAAAAGTATTCACTTAAAAAAACGAAACAGATATGAACTTACCATAATTAAGACATACCCTCCTTTTCCGGAGAATGAAGAGAATGATTTAGTAGAATCTCAATTTCCTTTTTAAATCCTTACAACCCTCGCCGAAAATAGCTCCGATGGTTTGTGACTCGGAAGGGCTCAGTTACTTTTTGCATTTCCAATTTTGCTTCTAACTGTTAGGGGGGGGGGGAAAGAGAGCGAAATGAATAACTTCTTTTCATTCGGATTTCAACCTCTTAATCAGCACTTAGTAATTAAAATTAATAAATATTATTCAGTTTTTGATTATTTTATCATCTATTCCCCACTGACTCATGGGGCGGGGGTGGCTCAGTCGGTAGCGCGCCAGGCTCGTAATCTGTAGTTCCCAGGTTCGAGTCCCAGCTGGGTCAGCGTTGAGATTTATCTCCGCAAAATTCCCCGCCCTGCCCACGGTCAGTAGGGGACACCGATGGGCTTGGAAAGGTCGCCGTCCGTCGGATGGGACGTTAAGCCGTGGCACCGTGTGCGGGAGAGTTATACCCTGTGCACGTTAAAGAACACGCTGGATGGCCTTGACGGGAGGCTACCATCTGTCTACCAACAGCTGTTCCAGTGGGTCCCCTCCCCTAACCTTCTCTGAGCCTTCGGGGTCTATGTGACCTGGCCATTTAGCCCATGGTGTGCAAAAAAGTGCCGCTCAGAGGTAAAACAACTGACTCTTGTGTGTATAATGACGGTACCCAAAAATTTTCAGTTCCTAAGAATTATTTCCAGTATTTTAGTACCAAATATTACTGAGATTTTAATTCTGTCTTCAAATAGTTTTAGCTGATTTAATATTTGCATTAAATAATAATAAAATTTAAAAAATGGTTTAGTGATTTGTCGTAATGCGATCTAGAATGCATGGGGTAAACAGTGTCTCGTAGGATCTTGTTAGAATTCATTTGCATTGGCCAAATTCAAGCAGACGAGGATTAAGTTAGAAAGTGTCAAAAACTGATCTGTTTACGGTGATGTCAAAACATTTTTGTCTTTAAGTGGGGCTCGGGATTGAATATTCGAGATCAAACTCATGTCCAATGGGAACACCGTGAAGAGGGGAAGGAATTTGAAACGATTCAAGATTATTTTGGCTATGAGAGACGTAAGTGAGCTTCGATCATAAGAGTGTCAAAATATCAGTCTATCATTTGTGTTGTGTCTAGCAATCTCCGAAGAGGATATACGAATATGTTGAAAACGTTCTGATTGAAGCTAGAGTACCTGTTATAATTACTTTATCTGTCAGCTGATATAATTTTCACGTTTTTGAATTATTTGTATCAAATATTAATAATCTTCTTCCATATCATCACATGCAATTCGTTTGTCGGCTTGTCCTCTTGGCCGAGACTGCATCCGGGTTCTGCAACTGAGTGAGTTTCCGCGTCGTGTTCTCGTGTCCCGTTGCGAGATGTTTCGTCTCCGAGGAAGGATGCAAGATTTTAGCAATCTCTTCGTGACGCCAACCAGCCTCTGATCCTCTTATGGCAGCCATTGCAATGGGAAAAAAAAAGCCGCACTCTCATTTGCTCCTTTATTTAGTGAAAGCATTCGAGTGCCGATAATTTTTTTTTTGCATGAAACAGGAAGAGCCTTCTCTCTCTCTGTCCCTGCATCGATACCTCCTGCCCTCACAATTAAAGATTTTATCTAGGGGAGAATCCAGAAAAACAAAATACTGTGCAAAGTAACACCGCTTCTTTTCCGATAACATTTTGATTCATTGTCAAGCCCCCCAGGGCTTGAAGGGCTTATTTTCTAAGAATTACCCAAAGATCATCAGAAACTGAAGACGTCGACGTCAAATTCCTCATTAGAGGTTTCAGACGAAAAAAAAAAGGGAAAAGATAAAGAGCAACATAACTCATCGCCAAAGAGGGAAAAGAGAGAAAATAAATCATCGCCATTGGGTGTAACAACAGTGCACGCAATTCTCAAAAGGCTCGTCCATAAGTTACTGTGATGTTGCCTCTTCGTTTGTTTGCCTATTGGGACCACTTAGGAATGTCCCCTCGGTTCGATCGCAATACGCGACGGGTGAAAGAGTTTTTCAGATAAAATCAACGGTTTTATCACAATTGCAGAGACTCAATACTGAGGCTCCTCCCCAATAAATTGGTTCAACTTCAGACTTTACTTAAAAATAACAATTATTTATTGAACCTTTCAAACATGCTTGATAGAACAAGGACATATGCTCAATTACATAGCATTACAACAACACCAGCTTACTAAGCCTGTTCAGCTGTATTCACAGAGCCCAATGCCGTTATTACCAGTCGGCATTTCCCAGCTTTACAATTTCACGTCTTTCCCGTTCGTCCTCGACTCGCTCTGTTCCTCGCTGTTGCCAACCCTTTCTCTTTCTCTCTCCGCCCGACCATCTGGTAAGTTCGCTAGCAGTTGGGTGACCTCCGTCCCCTCCGGGCACTGCTACTTCAATTAACTCTCCAGATGCCGGGACAGAGGGCCTCCCACGTAGCATATGCCCATTTTGGTGAAATCCAAAATAATATACAAAACCCGAACAAAAAAAATATTTAAAAAGGCCTCTAGCCTGACAGTTACGTAACGCTGTCTTACGGGAATTTCATTCCCCCCTCCGTCCTGCCCCTAATGTAACTCTGCACAGCATTGGGAGAAAACTACCTTAGCTCCGTCTTACATAACTTTTTTTCGTCAAGTTCTTCTCTTTGTAATCAGCATGACAAATGAATGTTACAACAGTTGTGGGTAATTACAAGTGATAATGTAATACATATGCTAGCTTTTACGATCAGAAAAAGTCAAAAATAGCACCTCGGATGTACAGTTTGGATAGAGTCCCGGAATAAACACTTCAACTGCAAGAGTTTTAATTTGCATTACACGTATTACATTTATTCAGATAAGGAAGTCATGGAAAATATTTGTTGCTCTCGGAGTCCATCTTTGGACGGATTGATTCTCTCGGAAAGACCACATGGTCTGCAGGAAAATCCTCCCTCGAAAAAGAAATGGGTGTACTTTATAGATTTGAGGGTGCTGAAACCGAATCTGGCATCCAAATGTTTATATCAGGCACTATTTTCGTGGGAGAGCATATATGTAGAATATTAGGAAGTCACATGTCGTTAAAGCTGCATTTCTTACATTCCACACCTGATGTTTTTCAAAAATTGATGGGAGCGGTCTCTGATGAGCATGGAGGAAGGTTCCATCAAGGCAGATCCAAAAAGGAAAAAACGATATTGAGGCAAATGGAACGAGAGTATGTTGGCGGACGACTGTTGGGCCTTGCAGACAGAGGTGCCAGAGGTAAAATATAAGCGACAGAAGAAAACAAAATAATTTTTTGTGTAAATATTGACATGGGTCAGGATTTATTAGTGTCAGCTTTAACTTTCTATAATGTAAATAAATATTTGGTAAAATATATTTATCATCTCCTTGTAAAATAGTGTTTTTTTTTTTAAATTAAACCCATATCTCTAAAAAAAAAGTGTAGGTGATAGAACAAATTGGCTCTCAGATTTGGATTCAACACGCTCAGAAACAAAAATCAGACAAAATTTTGAAAGGGAGTGAAAAAAGTTTTTTTTTTTGCCGACGAGTGTAATCATGAGAAAATTTTATGAAATGGCCAATAGGAGAGAATTCGAATGTAATATTAGTTTGTGGTAAAATAAAACTTGACTAGACATTAAATATTTTTTGAAATCTTATTTTTAAAACTACAGATTGCTGAAATCAATTTAACGTGACATCATCGTGCAGCACAAAGTGTTCGGAATCGTTTTACTACTACGCATGCGCGTTCTCAATCTCATCGTTGTTTGACAAATATCCTTTTTAAGGTGGAAAAATGAGATGTTTCATGAAGCTGAATTTCGTGCAACAGCCTCTACCGCCAATATCGTTTTTAAAAAAAGGAAATTGGTCATATACCAAAAGCAAGGTTTGGATTTTGTGATTGTAACTGTCATTTAACTTTTTTTAGCGCCAGTTGTTTTGAATCGCTCTTAGAAGACCTGCTGGAGCATTTCCTTCTGCAAAAGGAGCACATCCCTCCCGTGTCGAAGCGGCCATTGCAGCAACAGCTTTGCTACTTAGGTGGGAATGTCTGTCAGTGGGGCTTTGCCCAAGTGGAGAGATGGACTGCGGGATTTACAACAACCCCTTTGAAAGCTTCAATAATGCGTACATTTTTTTAAAAGTAAGTCCTCGTAAAGCAGAGACTGAAGACGTCAACTCGACTGAAGTATGTCAATCCCCCCCCCCATTGGATGTTTTGGGTAAGGGAATTCCTTTGTATAACTGGTGAATTTATATTATTTATTATATATTGTGTTGCACTATTTGACAATCAACTCATCTTTTAAT
The DNA here is from genome assembly GCA_038380435.1 of Ryuthela nishihirai. NCBI lineage: Eukaryota > Metazoa > Arthropoda > Arachnida > Araneae > Heptathelidae > Ryuthela > Ryuthela nishihirai. The sequence continues at coordinate 60,776,291 of JAWZYU010000019.1, read as the reverse complement.
TTTATACATCTTCAAGATTAGTGTACAAAAATTAGTAAGTATAAACTTCTAAAAAAGTTGTTTAGCCTTCCTCTTATTCCATCTACTACAGTATTCAACAAGAGACTGTGCAGCATCGACAGATGAACCGACTGTAGTGAAACAAAAAAGGGACTATCATATCTATTTGATCATGTTTTAATTTGGTTGATTTATTTTCCATCTGATAGGCTTCTCTTAGTGCTTCTAAAGTCCGCACAATTATATTTAAAAATAATGATTTAGGGAATGTGCAAATGGTTACTTTTGTTGATTTAGGGAATATGCAAATGGCTACTTTTGTTTTTTAAAGATAAAGTTTTACAAAAAATATTTTTTTCCAAATTTTAAAATACTGAACAAAATTTATACGTTAAGAACTATTTTGTTTAAAATATTTCACATTGAAATAAATTTAAAAAGGAAGTTATTACTTTAATGAACTTTCTATTAATATTCAGTGTTTACCTTCTGAAGATAAACTTTTAGCTTTGTAAGATCAATGTCAAATATTTGAAAAATAATATATGTTTCAAATGCAGTTAAAAACGAAACCACTGAATGAGTGACAATGAATCGTTGTTAGCCGCCCTATGCTATCGGGCTCTGCTGCCTATTGCAGAGTAAGATCATTATCATCATCCAGTGATTCCATGCGTCATCCTTTGGAGTGAAAAAGCTCCGAGAAAGAGTTTCTTTCTCTTCTCTGGAAACTCGAACGAACGCCAACGCTTCCCCTCATATCTGTAGTCGGGAGGATTCAACATCCTTTTGTTTATTCATTGTCCACTCACATCAGAGGGGATAACCGCCATTTCTTGGGGGAGGAGAGTGGGAGGGAATCAGATTGAAACTCACCGAGTGAAAATGCACTTGAAATGCACTTAGAGTCAGAATCTGAATATTTTGATGTGGAATTTACAAATCTTTTAAAAGGGTAAGAGGAGCTGAAAATTGACTTTGCCAGGGGCTCCTTTTTACCTCTAGGTGGCTGTGACTGGATGGATCTAACTGCTTTCAATTCTCCGAAGTGCAGTTGCCGAAACGATTATTGAAATGTTCACAAGACACTGAGAGCTTCACAAGTTATACAAAGGAATTCCCTTACCCAAATCATCCAATGGGGGGGGGGGGGGGATTGACATACTTCAGTCGAGTTGACGTCTTCAGTCTCTGCTTTACGAGGACTTACTTTTAAAAAAATGTACGCATTATTGAAGCTTTCAAAGGGGTTGTTGTAAATCCCGCAGCCCATCTCTCCACTTGGGCAAAGCCCCACTGACAGATATTCCCACCTAAGTAGCAAGGCAGTTGCTACAACGGCCTTTTCGACACGGGAATAGCTCGCATTTGAATTTAGTAGCAAATATTCCTGAATAGACCCATCCATTTCTGCAAATATTTGCATAATCATTTCGAAATTAAATGAGTCAATAATCTTCCATTTGAATTTCAGATCTTGACTAAAGCTATGTGGTCGTTGCAACTAAGAGGGATCATAACACGAGGAATTGTCCAAAGAGCCGAAGGAATGAGAGGCTTACAAAAGCAGATAAACATCAAAAAGATTTTGTAAAAAATCGTTTCCAATGCGGATGTCATATTTTTGATGTCTGCTCTTTTCCCTCCTGTCGACCATCTCCTTGGAGAGATTCTTTTTCACTTCCTCGTGGCGAGATAACAAAAACAAACGTCAAGTCTGTTGATTCGGAACGAGATCTGATGAGCACACCATCCGACGTCATCGCGGCTCGCGCTTCAAATCACGACAATTAGCATGACGCAATGACGGGGCACGTGACGCGATGAAGATGCACATCCGCGGCTGGCTGAGGAGCATCCTTTGATGGGGAAACCGATTAACGGGAAAAAGACTTCAACTCACGTGGTCGGTGGCGCCACGACACATCGGGATTAGTTGATGAACGACGCTCTCGAGACAGACCTGAGTCATGTCTCGAGAGCAAAGGCTTAGAGACATTATTGTGTAGGATTTCGTAGACGTCAAAAAGGTTTTAATAAATTATCCAGATATTAAATGCGGCGCTCGAGTATGAACAGCAGTATGACGTAGCGACTCTCCAGAAGTAGCTGGCAATGGAAGAGTTTCGCTCCACACAGCGAAACTCTGGCAATGGTAAAGCTTAGTCTTTGCTTCCCAATTAAAGTTAGCAAGTTGGCACCAACATGTTCAAATGAATGCTGGATATCGAATATGTGGAATCGACGCTCTCTAATTCTTTCGAGGTCAAGCGATAACTAGACTTTTTGACGTATATGCGTCGTATGCATAATTATGCTCCATCTCTTGGGGATCGTCCTGAAGCTTCAGCTTCTTTTAGATGTCGCCTAATCCGATCTGGGGGAGTGGTTTGAAGGGAAAAAAACTGATCTTTAAAGGATTAAATACTTGAGAAATGTTCTCTCAAGCATTAAAAGTGTTACGGAAAATGAACTCTTCGAAAGCTCTGATCAAAGAATAAATAAGAAACGAAGAAACGCGTCCTTCTCGAATATCGAGTTCATAAATTTTCGGCATTATTCCTTTCAGTCCTCGGAGATTTTGAAAAGACGTGTTATCAGGAGGTCATGGGTTCAGATCCCCCCCAAGAAGATTTTCCCTCTACATTCATCTTCATCCTATTATTTAAACGGCTTAATTGTGATTCAATATTTAGTAAATAAGCGATGAGCTGTGGATTCATTTGTGCTTATAATAGATAATGTTGATTTTGTTGGCGGTGGCCGTATCGTAAAATTCGGATTGCGTAAACTAAGGCAGATAGATGGCTTAACACTGATTCAGAAAGGGAATGTGGCAATTTTCTACTTTGGGGTATTAATAACGTAATCAGTGCAAAATTTTCGACAATGACGTAGCCACTAGTAAACAAAGTGATGCAATATTGTTTTCGAAATAAGGGAGCTGCAGCTTCAGATGTGCATTTGACATAACTTTATTGATTTTTGAGAGATCTCAATTAACTTAATCAGTTTGATCAGGAAACTCCTCTCTTGAAATGGTCTTCCCTTGAACAGAATCTGCATTTGGAAAAGAAGGCAAAATGCCATTAGTGGAGCACATGAATCCATTGCAGTTTAAAGAGGCGTATTAATTAAAAAGAGATGACCTGAACTCCGGGCTCAATTCAATTTCTGCTGCCTTTTACCAAAACATTCATTCTTCTTAAATCATTGAGCTATAAATAAACACAAATTCACCCTTGTTGGGTAAAGTAGAATGAAAAAATGATCCTTTTTTTCTAAATTTAGTTTTACCATAGTGCGGAGAAAGTTTCTAATTAAACTACTGAACAAGAATCCAAACTCTTTTTGAAATCGAAAATTATCTTCGAGTTTCAACCGTCCTTCAATTTTTCGCCATTAATCTAACTATATATGTATATATACAAAATAAACAGTTTGTATGTATGTGTGGACATCTCTCTTTCTATACGGTCAAAGCTAGGATCATCAGATTTCGTATACAACTTCATCTCATTGTAACTTAGTGAACTGAAAGAGTTTCGACTCCACAAAATCAGGCCCTACCTCAAAAGGCGACCGCCAAATGTCTGTCCATTGATAACTTGGCAAATCAATAACGTACTACTCCATTGGGAACGTTCTACTTTCCGTAAGATAAGCGACGACAGAGCCCCCAGAGATTTCGGACGCAGTTGGGAATACCATCTCCCAATTCTATGCACCAAGACGTAAATGGAACCATCGCACCAAATTCGGGACCGATCGGTCTCGGACCTGCGGAATTCTGGGGAGCCGAAAACGTTCTCCCTCGGTGACGTCATCCCGGACGTCAAAAAGTGTCCTCCCACCCGTTATGAATACGCCTGCTGCTCTTCCTCCTCCTACAGAGACATCAGCAACGCAGCGAGATTCTGCTAGCATTGGATACTAGTTAAACTCACGTCAAAAGTTTGGCGCGAAACGTATTAATAATTCCTCCCATCAACATCTTCATTCACATCTTCCTGCCACTCCAGTCGCAATTAAATCTCGCCAAACGTATGCCCATTGATAACTCCATTCCCGACTCTCCACACGTACTGCTCACAACCTACTACTCCATTCACCAAGTAGGCGACGGCAGCGCCCCACGATATTTCGGACACGGCAGCTAAGACCACCCCAACCACGAAGGTATACCTCCATGACCCCAACCAATTTGGGACCATCGCCCAGGTAGCCGGGGGGACACTGCCAATTTCTGCCACCGATGACGTCAACACGTGTTCGCCCGCACGTCCCTTCTTTCGCTCGGAATTACTTCTATTATATAATAGATGATAGTTACAAAAGTTAGCATTTTTGGCATTAACGATGCAATCAATGCTTTGCCTATTTGTTTTGTCATGTAGTAAAATATTGACTTCAGTAACAAAATATATGTTCCATATTAGAGCAAACCTCCGACATTTCGAATAAATTAAAATAAATATTTTCTTATCAAACAGGATAAGTTTGTTTACCTCACACGTCATCAGCACATCCAAATATTTTTAACGAAATATTTTCCTCTACATCGAAGCAACAGGTTTCAGTTTCTGATGGAATCTCTCAATAGTATTTTGGGGCGGGGGTGGCTCAATCGGTAGCGCGCCAGGCTCGTCATCTGCAGTTCTCAGGTTCGAGTCCCAGCTGGGTCAGCGTTGAAATTTATCTCCGCACAATTCGCCGCCCTACCCACGGTCAGTAGGGGACACCGATGGGCTTGGAAAGGCCGCCGTCCGTCGGATGGGACGTTAAGCCGTGGCCCCGTGTGCGGGAGAGCCATACCCTGTGCACGTTAAAGAACATGCTGGATGGCCTTGACGGGAGACTACCATCTTCTCCCAACAGCTGTTCCAGTGGGTCCCCTCCCCCAACGTTCTCTGAGCCGTCGGGGTCCATGTGACCTGGCCATTTAGCCCTTGGTGTGCAAAAAAGTGCCGCTCAGAGGTAAAACAACCCAACGCAACTCTCAAAAGTATTTTAGGACAGGGAGAAATGGTTCAGGAAAAATGCAATTTAAATTTCTGGTAATCACAAAATTTGATTTCTAGTGGCATCTGGAAATGAATGAAATAGTCAAAGATTTCCCGAATTTTCCGCTTTTTATTGTTATATTGAACTTTTCCTTTGCTTTATTTCCGATTCGATCTCTGTCCTATACACAGAGGAAACTAAATTCTCTGAACAAGACTAAACTATAATCAAGCTTCGCGGGAAATCGGTAAATCGTATTTTAAAATGTTTTACTGGACACTGCCTGGCCAAATTACTGTGAAAACTGCATCGTGCGCGAAGCACCATGAAACACATGGCAATATGTGCAAAATTTGTTACTGAAGTAAATATTTTACGACACTATGAAGTCGTATAAAAGCTGTAAAGTCGTGGTGGAAAGCAAAGTCAAGTGCGGTATAAGTAAAAAGGCTGAATCATTGTAAAGAGGGCAATGGCATCCGTAACGGAGGCGCGATGAAAGTCAGCGGAAAATCATGGGGTACAATATCCCAAGTGGATGGATGGAGAATGGCAATTGTTTCAAAAACAATCGTAGCCAATACAGGCAGAAAAAATGCTCTGATAGACAAGAGTTTGTTGGCACTTACTGTAAGGATTTTTACGGTTACTCAGCTGAGAGATAAAGCCCGTAGCAATACTTGGTAACCCATTTCAACGAATACTATACGCAAAGAATTGAAAACTCTTAAATTTAGGAAATTGTACCACGATACAAAACGACGAAGTGTTAGGTAGGTTTTCGTAATAATGTAGTCAGGCAGTGTATATTCTTCTTTCGAAATAGTACATAACAGTGGTTTCCAAATTTTATGTAGCGGAGTAACATTTTGTGGATATAAATGAGCAACTTTTTCCAATATTTTTCATATGCCACGCTCACTTACCCAAATGATGCCCTCCTCCCACCAGGGGAATATGCCCACACTTTGGAAACCACTAAAATATAACATTGGTTCCTGCAGACAAGCTCTCAGTGCTTTGCCCCCTCTGTGTAATGTGTGTGCATTTATATAGAGCAGATTATATATAATTGAGTAATGAAATTTCACAGGAAAATGGCATGCAGACAAGAAACACATGAAATAATCTGCTGAAAAAATTTGCTTCATTCTGAGGACGAAATCAAAAATTTTCAGTAGATTATACATCTATTTAAGATTAATATTCTATATCGAATATAAAAGAATATTATTATAACAAAATAAAAACGGCGTTTCTTGCTATTTATTACCTGAGCGATAAATATCTCTCTGTGGGTGATCATGTCCATTTTCAGTTCCCTCTGTCTTCCAACATTGAATTCAAAGCACTGCATAAAAAATAAAAATAATAAATACCCCCTCAAGCAGCTGCTTGCCACAGAGGTCTGACAGGAGCCTGTCAGTTTATATGCCATAGTAGAAGATCTGAGAGGATGGCAGGTCCTCAGCAGAAAAACGACACACACATCCATGCCTAATCCGGGGCTCGAACCCAGGTCCCTTAGATCAGTAGCCAAGCGTACTAACCACTCGGCCACGGGACGGACAAAAATAAATACCCCCTCAAGCAGCTGCTTGCCACATAGGTCTGACACAGAACGAATTGAAACAGAAACAGTTTATTAAGTTCAACTGATTTGAAACGCTACAAAAAATAAAAGGCACGCATTTGTCAGGATTCGGCTGATTTGTGTTTAGCTTTGCAGAGCATCACTTCACTTGCCATCATCAGCTGTGGGTGAAGATGGAGAACTGCGCTAAGTGAAAAGATATTATTTGAAGATCTGCGCTCACAGGCTGACTAAATCGTAGAGCTGATTACGATGATGACAATTACATATTGATGGCCATTACGATGATGATGATTAAAATGATGACGATTGCATCAAGGGAATTTTCGTCGCAGTCGATTTCGCAGACTCCTGAAAGAATGAGAAAAATCATTCGGTTAGAATTCAAAGCAGGTATAAGATCGGAAGACATTTAATCCGAATCTTCTTCCCTTTCTCGCATCATAACAAAGCATTTGGTGAAAGGTCTCTTGTCCATTCAGATGAAATTGGCATTGTCATTCCTTCAGGGTTTTCACTGAGCACATCTCAGAACGAATATTTACAAGCAGAGAAATGATTTTGTCTTTAATAATGCAAGTGGACCAAAATGTGATGTTTTTTCTCTAACGGAATGAAGTCTTGTTTCTTTTGATTTCTCTTCGTTTTGTTTTCGAACGCCCTTAAGTTGCTTTCTGGCACGTGTATCTGCATGATCGCTGCATTCGGAACATGCGCGCAGTAAAGAAAGGTTCGACCGAAATATTTCTATCTTTGAAACATCAATTCCTTTTTGCTCCCTCCCCGTGGAAAATATCCTGCCGACGTCTATGCACGCAACCCTTCCAGTTATCACTGCCATCGAAAAAGTCATCATGGGGGGGGGGGGGCAGAAAGACCTTCTCCTCTTACCCAACGAAAAGAGCTAAAAAACCAAGAACTCCTGGTACAAAAATTTGTTACAAAGCACAATCCCTGGAACCTCCTCAATTCTCCTCGTAGCTTTCTCGCTGTGAAAAATAGCCAAACATTCTCTAAACGGAAAATAACAGCAGGAAAAGGGCTTTAGGAGGACGTTTATTTCACGTGCCGGGTGGGAGAGAAAAGAGCATTAAAAATGGAATCGTTCTTCTCTCAGACCTCTCTGACAAGCAGCTGCTTGAAAAGTATTTTGAATTATCTTTCTCTCCCCTTGTTCCACGCATCAAGGCATCACAAGTCAGAAAGAGCCGCGGGAAGTGGCGACATCTATCGAAGATTTCGGGAAGCAACTTTTAGCCATCTCCTGAATGAGATCCAATTTGTCCAACTGATGTCCTGTGGGCCACTTGCAGCTCTCGAGTGACGAAACTGCGGACCGCAATGTCCTTATATTAAAGGTATGTGAAGATCATTAAAGGTATGTGAAGATCATCTTCCCCATTGCATAGCCTGGGAGCTGAAATTGGGTCTGACCATTACCTTGTCAAAAGTGTCATGCAACTGAAACTTAAGAAAGGTTGTGCTAAGGTTAAGAGGATTACCTTTAACACTGAAGTTCTAAAAGACACGATATATCCAAGACTTACCATGCTTTTGACAAACGTGGTTTGCTTACTGCTGAAGTGGTGGAAGAATGGAACAGTTTTAAATAGACTTTTCTGGAAACTACAGTACTCCTTTGGGTAAAAAAAGAGCAGAGGAGGCAAAATTATTTCAGTGAATAGCCTGAATCAACACCTTACTAGTCCTAATAGACAACATTACCAAGAGCTTAATAAACATGTAAAGGATCAGTAACAGCTGATAAAAGCTTTGGCTTGATAGCTTGCCTCATAAAGCAGAGGAAGCAGTCAGCACAACATCTCAGATAGTTAGAATTTTGTGGGGGAAGAAACAGACAGGTACAGAGGGATTGAGGGATAAACATGGTAACGTGATTGAAGGTGAGGATCGTGTGATGGCTAGGTGGGCAGACAGGTACTGAGGGATTGAGGGATAAACATGGTAACATGATTGAAGGTGAGGATCGTGTGATGGCTAGGTGGGCAGACAGGTACAGAGGGATTGAGGGATAAACATGGTAACGTGATTGAAGGTGAGGATCGTGTGATGGCTAGGTGGGCAGACAGGTACAGAGGGATTGAGGGATAAACATGGTAACGTGATTGAAGGTGAGGATCGTGTGATGGCTAGGTGGGCAGACAGGTACAGAGGGATTGAGGGATACACATGGTAACGTGATTGAAGGTGAGGATCGTGTGATGGCCAGGTGGGCAGACAGGTACAGAGGGATTGAGGGATAAACATGGTAACGTGATTGAAGGTGAGGATCGTGTGATGGTTAGGTGGGCAGACAGGTACAGAGGGATTGAGGGATAAACATGGTAACGTGATTGAAGGTGAGGATCGTGTGATGGCTAGGTGGGTAGACAGGTACAGAGGGATTGAGAGATAAACATGGTAACGTGATTGAAGGTGAGGATCGTGTGATGGCTAGGTGGGCAGACAGGTACAGAGGGATTGAGGGATAAACATGGTAACGTGATTGAAGATGAGGATCGTGTGATGGCTAGGTGGGCAGACAGGTACATAGGGATTGAGAGATAAACATGGTAACGTGATTGAAGGTGAGGATCGTGTGATGGCTAGGTGGGCAGACAGGTACAGAGGGATTGAGAGATAAACATGGTAACGTGATTGAAGGTGAGGATCGTGTGATGGCTAGGTGGGCAGACAGGTACAGAGGGATTGAGGGATAAACATGGTAACGTGATTGAAGGTGAGGATCGTGTGATGGCTAGGTGGGCAGACAGGTACAGAGGGATTGAGGGATAAACATGGTAACGTGATTGAAGGTGAGGATAGTGTGATGGCTAGGTGGGCAGACAGGTACAGAGGGATTGAGAGATAAACATGGTAACGTGATTGAAGGTGAGGATCGTGTGATGGCTAGGTGGGCAGACAGGTACAGAGGGATTGAGAGATAAACATGGTAACGTGATTGAAGGTGAGGATCGTGTGATGGCTAGGTGGGCAGACAGGTACAGAGGGATTGAGGGATAAACATGGTAACGTGATTGAAGGTGAGGATCGTGTGATGGCTAGGTGGGCAGACAGGTACAGAGGGATTGAGGGATAAACATGGTAACGTGATTGAAGGTGAGGATTGTGTGATGGCTAGGTGGGCAGACAGGTACAGAGGGATTGAGAGATAAACATGGTAACGTGATTGAAGGTGAGGATCGTGTGATGGCTAGGTGGGCCGAGCATTGCAGTGATGTTCTAAACAGTGTGGTTAGTTCTACTCCCATTGTTAGTAATGAGAATAGATGCATCCATTTTGACTAGCTCTGAATTAAAACTTCATAAATCCCCAGGTGTGGATGAAATCACCATTGAAATGCTTAGAGCTCGGAACGTTTGTGTTGTCGCATGGCTGACTGAAATTTTGAATTTTTTTTATCATAAAAGTATTGTTTCTAAAGATTTCACTGGAGCTATTATTATCTCTCTGTTTTAAAAAAGTGGTTGCAATTCTTGTGATAATTATAGGGAATCAATCTATTTTATGTTTTAGGTGAAATTCTTTGCACTGTTGTGCTTAATAGAATTAAGAATTTGGTTGTTGGAACAACTACATAGCGAAATGAACAGTGTGATTTAGAAGTGATAGGGATGTGCAGATCAGGGCCGGGACTAGAGGGGCCAAGACCCTCACTTTCAGAATTCTAGTAAGGATTACTAGAGACAAAAAATTATTAAACTTATTTAGATTTCATGCATCTTCGAAGAAACTTTTTAAAGACCTATAAAAACCGAGGAGGAAAACACTGCCTTGAAATCCGGTGTCTTGGCACCCCACTTTTACGTTTTTCCAGCTCGACTGTTTCGTGTACTCCCTACCTCTTTTTTTTTTCTGGAACGGGGCTTGGTGGAGATAAATTATTTTCCCTTCGGAAAATTCTTGAGAAATATTTAGAGTTTCAGAAACCTGTGTTAGTAGTTCTGTAGATTTCAAAAAAAGCTTTAGACTCTGTTGATAGCGAGCTCGTGTGGCATACCAGTCAAGTTAGTTAGCATAATGAAAGCACTCTATAATAGCACTTAGACATGGGTGAAATCGGTAAGACTGTATCAATTCGTTCAGCATTGCTTCTGGTGTTCGACAAGGGTGCATTTTGTCTCCTTTTCTCTTTAGTTTGGTTATTGATTATGTTATGCGAAATTCATTGCAAGGGAAAATTTTTGGCCTTAAATGGTCTGCAGATCTGAAAAATTCTGATTCAAATTATGGTGATGATTTAACCCTTTTGGCAAATGATGTTGATGAGATGAACCTTTTCATTCGAGCTGTTGATGAGACTGGTAGTAGAGTAGGTTTAGTGATAAACGGAGAAAAAACTAAAGTGATGAAGATTGGTCAGACAGGTTGTAGTTCAGTTAATCTGAAATGGTTGCACTTTTGAGCAAGTGTCTCAATGTGTGTTAATGATTTTGAGAGCTATGTAACGGATACTGATGATGTGAGGCATGAGATAAATAGAATAGTGACTGCTGCTGGGAGTTTTAAGAATCTACGGAGTGTGTGGAGAAATAGACGTATACACTTAAAGACTAAAATTAGAGTGTATAATAGTTTGGTTTTTCCTAGGTATATTTGCGTGTTAACTTGAACCCTATTGTACAGAGAGAGACTACATTGGTTTGGCCTTGTTGCCCGTATGCCTAATTATAGATGATTAACGAATAGGTTATGAACAGTGTGCCTAAAAGCCTCAGAAGAGGGTGGGGGAGACCTAAGATGTGATGGCCAGACAATGGGAAACAGGATCTTGTTAGAATTGGCTTACAGTGTCCAAATGCAGCAGCTGTAGCTACAGGCAGACATGTTTAGAGAACTGCACATTCTGGTTGTCTGATTGGACCTCCGTAATACAATGTTACTTGAGGATTTTTTATGTATGTATTTATTCTTTATATTATTTTTTAGTCTTACGAAGCATAATACTGGATTAGAAAACAATTATTCTGGTAATATTGGAAGGCATATTTGATATTTACTGTAAAATTAATTTTTGTGTGAAATATTTTTTAATTATTTTTATTACCGACGTCTAACCATCACAGCAAGAAATATAAAAATTCTGAAAATATTAAAGGTAGTGGAAAAAGGGAAACTGAAGTTAGCACTGATTTGTGCAAATGTAGGTAACAAAGTTTAATGAATGAAAAAATAGAAAAGTATTCTGAAAATATTCTAAACCAAAAAAATAGATCTTGCGTATGAAAGCTTCGAGTTACAAAGTTCGAAATCTTCTGATACACGGTCCAGTATTCTACTGATCTATTTCTGAATATAGTGAGCCACCCGAATGCAAACGCTTTGTAATAAAAAGAAACCGATTTCCGTTTTAGTTTATAAAAGAGAATTTTGGTATCGTTAAAATCGAGAATGAAAAGAGAAAATAGGAGGATTACAAGCGATACAGAAACGACACTTTCAAATCGATATTTGAACGTAGACCGAGAAAGACCAATTGGGTGACAAAATCATCTTGCAACAGTTTCAAGGCTCTGAAAGAGTCGTGGCCAAGAATCGGCCACGGCAATGACTCATTGCATCAAAACTATATAGAAATAAAGTTCATTTTATTTATATATAAAAGTTACGCAATATTTTTTCTCCCATCAGGAACAGTTGCTTTTTCTTTTCATTGTGACGTTGTATGTTTTGTCTTTCAGTCTTCTGGTTCGCAAAAATACATTTTATGACATTCTTTTTGCTGTGATTGACATGTAATATGATATATCATAAATCAGGATCAATGAGTATTATGACCATATGGCATGTCGATATACACTCTAACTTCATCCTGAAATTCTCAATCGTGCTATTTATAATTATAAAAGGGTTTAAATTTCTATATTTTAAAAAGTGACACCTTTTGTAAGAAACTGTGTTAAAAGAAACAGGCTAATAGCACAAGTTCCCTAAAGAAAGCAGGATCGACGACTCTTAAGTTTTTCCAATTGCCCGTTATTGGTTTTAACAGGAGTGAGCAGAAAATATCCTCTTCTACAAAATAAACTGAAACAGTATACACGCCCTGACCTTGAAGATTTTCAAATTCGAACCATTTAGCAGAATAAAATTCCTCTTCATGTGAAACAATTGCATTTTTTAAATCAAAAAGTGGTTCCACTTGATAAAGAAAAAAAAACCCCCTAAACTATGCCATACTTTTAATTTTCCCTACCGGTTGCCATGGCGTCGCGTCCTTCAAGTGCATCAGCGATCGGCATTTCCCCCTCGCCCGCTTTTCTGTTGTTCATGGAGATATCGTTGGAGAGAATTGGCACTTCTGCCAAAGCAGGGCTCACCGTCTGAAAGCCAGGAGCCTCGATTCCTCTGTCATTTGCCAATCTCATCTCCTGATAAGTGACATCGAGCGGAGGATGGGCTTCATATTCGGTCTCTGAGATCGCGAGCACGTTCACGAGCATGCCGAGGAGTAAGAGCAGACGGCACAGGCTCGCTGTCATGATGTTGGAAGAGAGGAAACAGTCGGACCAAAAGAGCTTTCTTTAGCTGGGAAGGAATCTTTTGCGATTAGCGTTGGCTCTCATTGGAAGGGTCTCGAGCCAACAAAGACAGCGCAAACAGACGCAACAATAAGGACAGGAAGGAACAACACTCCGAGAAGAGAGTGCACAGACGATAGAGTGTTGCCAATTTAATTGGCTAGAGGGAAAATTTGCGATTGAAAGCAGAAATTTGCTTTTAGGTCTTGCTTGGAAAAAAGGAAACGGGAGGAAGGTTAAATAGGTTTACCAGATATCAGTCCAGTTTCGAGGTAATGGGACAGAATTCGCCTCCTTCCCTCAAAAACGTCATTTCCCCTTGGCAGCCGACTGGCCACGGAGTTGTGACAGAAAAATCTCAGTTAAAATATCTGCAGAGAGCTTCTATGAGACTTCAGAAGAAGGAGATGCTTTATCGTGGATTGAAATCTTCTGATGTCATCGCTCGCCCATTAGGATATATCTCAAATACATCACGGTTAAAAAATAAAAAAAAAAGATTTCACTTACTGAATTACTTAGATCAAGAATACAAGTCAAATAATGAAGCACCATGTATTTGGTCTCCCCAAAGGGGCAGAAAATCTAATCGGAAAAATCAATGAATCACTGTTAAGTCTAATGAATAAGACGAATGAATCACTGTTAAGTCTAATGAATAAGGCGAATGAATCACTGTTAAGTCTAATGAATCAGCGCAGCAATAAGATTTCATGCCTAATCTAAAATGAATTAGTGGATGCAGGTTAAAGGAGGTCATTAAAAAAGTTCGGGAAATTAATATTATATTAATAATCATCGATGGGAATTTTGAGTGAGATATGTCTTTGATTAAAAAGAAAATATAACGGATTATTCGTTTTAAAAATCATTTTTCTTTAACTTTCTTCACTGTTAAGCTTCACAAATTCAAATCGCAAAAGATAATGATAAAGTTATTTTCGCGCTTAAAAAAAAAGCATTGTATTGAAATTCATAAGAATTATAGAATCATTTTCGTTTAAAGTTCTTAGAATTTTTTTTAAGTATATTTACGGACGTGCCATATTTCGGCTCCTTTTTATAGAGAGTCCGTAAGTTTACGGACGATTGGCAATCTATTCGCAATCTTTCTTTCGATTTATCTGAAGATTTTCTTACTTTTCATGACATAAAACAATTTGAATATATCATCCTTTCACTTTAAAAAATAAATCCCCCTTCAAGCAGCTGCTTGCCACCGAGGTCTGACAGGAGTCTGGCAATTTATACGCCTTAGTAGAAGGTCTGTGAGGATGGCGGAACCTCAGAAGATAAACAACACCCACTTGCATATACGGGGCTCGAACCCGGATCCATTTGATCAGTAGCCAAGCGCGCTAACCAATGTATTAATATATTCACCTTCATAATATATTGTTACGACAGAAGGAATCTGGCAACCGAAAGCAAAAAGTTTCAGCCAACGAATAAGAACGTTGGGAGAATTTGGAGAAGAAGAGTGGAGCGTTAACGGTTTTGTATTGTAACGGTCGTTGTGTTGTAACGGTCGGAGAGTTCGAAAATGGACGGTGAGCTGTGCTGAGACAGCGCGCGTAAGTATCAAGAAGTAACTTGATGTGTTGTGTATACGCGGAAGTATAAAAGCGGGAACTTTTATGGCTAACTTCGAATGTCTACACGGACTGTCTTTTTGTTCGGCTAGTGTGTGAAAAGTTATTAGCACAGGACGAGAATTGGTTTACGAGTGAAGATCTTCGGGTGACCTGGTAAATCAAGTAAAAGGTAGTATTTAGTAAAATACACAGAGCTGATATTGTGTGCTCTACGCAGGAAGATTGATGACTTGTGCATGTTAATAGTTGATTTGTTAATAAGATACTTCATCCATATTTCCTTTGTAACAATTTACCTTGTATTGAATTTGGTTTTGAAATATAGCTTTTAATACTCACGCTCAGTGGCTATCCATTTTTGTAATCCGCAACATTTGGTGTCAGAAGTGGGATGATAATTATTTAATTGAATGCCTTTCACTAGAAGTATGGATGAGTTAATAAAGCTGATGACTGATATGAAAGCCGATATGGCTAATAAAATAGGTGAACTTTCTAGTGACCTAAATAATAAAATAGGTGACCTGGCCGCACAAAATACTGAGATGAAAGCCGATATGAAAGCCGATATAGCTGCCCAAAGCGATAAAATAGGTGACTTGAAAGCCGATATGGCTACGCAGATGACTGATATGGCTACACAGATGAATGACATTAAAAGTCAAAATAGCGAAATGGCCGCACAAAATACTGAGATGAGAGCTGAAGTGGCTTCTCAAATTGATAAGATTACTGATCAGTGTAAGGACATTAAAACCGAACTTAATAAACAATGTGATTGTTTAAAGGTTGAAATTGACAGTGTAAAATATGATCTTGATAGTGTTAAGTTAGATTATAAACATGAAATAGAAATTGTAAAAACTGATTGTGAACGCCAGTTTCAGATTTTGAGAAATGAAATGGTACCTTCTGCTTTTGATAATAATAATTCTAGTGGAAATAATGTTATTACACATATCGCTAAAAATACAACTAAACCTTCTACATATGATGGTCAATCGTCTTGGACAGTATTTAAAACACAATTCGAAGTTATCGCTACAGCCAATGAGTGGAATGAATTCCAAAAGGCCAGTTTTCTTGCAGCTTCCTTAAGAAATTCTGCTGCGGAAGTTTTGCAGTCTGTTCCAGAAGAAAAACGACTTGATTATCAAAGTCTAGTTTCTGCATTAGAACTAAGGTTTGGTGATAGTTATTTAAAACAATATTACGTGACTCAATTTAAACATCGCATGCAGAAAAGTGGTGAAACTTTGCAAGAGCTTGCTAGTGATATTGAGCGTCTAGCTAGATTGGCTTATAGTAACTGTCCACCAGAAATTCAAGATAATTTAGCTCAATTACAATTTATTGATGCTATTGCTGACCCTGACACTCAGCAATCTCTGAGGATGTTGGAAGGTGAATCCTTAAAGTCAGCTGTGGTACATGCTATGAAATACGAGTGCTCCAGGCTTTCCTCCCGAGCGAACAAACGTGCAGTGAGATTTGTGAGTGCAGAAGAAACTGTAGAAAAGGATAATGAAATGAAAGAACTAACCAAAGCCATACTATCCGTTTTGAAAGATATAAAAGGTTCTTCTTCAAAACCTACAACAGACCTCCAGTGTTGGAATTGTGGCAAGACAGGACACATTCGTACCAACTGCACTAGGAAACGAATGAGGAGTCCAAGTACATCAACTAGACAACAGGATCAGAGAAACAGAAAATTTATCAATCTTGCGAGGCAAAGGCTGGTTGTTGATTGGTTGGCCCCAGGGGAAGTCGCCCACGTTTCAACATTGCATGGTGATAATAATGGATTAGTAGCTGATGGAGCCATAAATGGAATACCTTGCCGTATGATAGTCGACACTGGTGCAAATGTAACTTTACTCAGAACGGATATAATAAAGAAAATAATACCTCACCCAAACTTGAATAATACACAGTCTAGAATAAGCCTACAAACGGCCACTGGAGATCGTGCAAAGGTTCATGGAAAAATAGAACTTAATATTCGAGTTGGTAGCTGTCTGGTTCGCCATCCTGTTTACATCGCTGACATCTACGACGAATGCATATTAGGCCTTGATTTTCTTAAGAAACATGGATTCAACATTAGACCCAGTGATAACCTACTCATCTATGAGACAGAAGAGATTCCTCTGCTTAGCCGGACGACTGATTCTTTATCAAGCGTAACTCCAATATTAGTGACGGAAGACACAGAGATCCCAGCACAAAGTGAAGTTATAGTCCGTGGACATCGGGCGGAGACTTCTGGGGCCTTCCGATTGGCAGTTACTGATGCCTCTGGTAAAGGAGCTTTGGCTCATAATATCCTGGTTGCAAGGACTTTAGTCAGAATAGATAAAGAACAGATCCCTATCAGAGTGATGAACTGTAACAAATCCAGTAGAATGTTAAAAAAAGGTGAGGAATTAGCAATATGTGAAGCTGTTACCTGTGTAACAAGTATAAATAAAATAGAAGTTACCGATTCATATCAAAATCATACAGACATCCCGTCTCATCTTACTGAATTATGGAGAGAAACAAGACAAATATTAACTGAAAACCAAGCTGTTAAGGCCGAGAACCTATTAAAAGAATTTTCTGACATTTTTTCTGCCACATCAAATGATTATGGCCGTACGAACCTGACAGAACATAAAATCAACACTGGTGATTCTCCTCCAGTCCATCTGCCGGCAAGAAGGCTTCCATTGGCAAAAAGAGAGGAGACGGAACAACTCATAAAGGACATGGAAACTCAGGGCATTATAGAACCATCACAGAGTCCCTGGACATCACCAGTAGTTCTTGTCAAGAAGAAGGATGGATCTACACGATTTTGTGTAGATTATCGCAGATTAAATGACGTAACAAAGAAAGATTCCTTTCCTTTACCCAGGATTGACGATACACTAGACACTTTATCTGGGTCAGAATGGTTCTCAACATTAGATTTAAAGAGCGGCTATTGGCAAGTTGGTATACGTCCTGAAGACCGTGAGAAAACAGCTTTCAGTACAGGGAATGGACTTTGGCAGTTTAAGGTGATGCCATTTGGACTTTGTAATGCACCTGCCACATTTGAGCGACTAATGGAGTCAGTGCTCAAAGGTTTGTCTTTGGAGGTCTGCCTGGTTTACTTGGACGACATCATAGTTCTTGGAAGAACTTTTGAAGAACATTTGAGAAATCTTCGTCAAGTATTTGAAAAACTTAAGGCAGCCAAGTTAAAATTGGGACCGACAAAGTGTAAACTGTTCCAGCAAGAAGTTCATTACCTTGGTCATGTGATCACTACAGCAGGGATTAAGACTGATCCTAGTAAGATAGAAGCTGTAAGAGACTGGCCTCCACCACAAGATGTTCATCAACTTCGTAGTTTTATTGGACTTTGCACCTACTATAGAAGATTTGTCAAAGGTTTCTCCAACATCGCAAGGCCATTACATCGTCTGACAGAAGAGGGCCAGCGGTTTATGTGGACCACCGAATGCGATATAGCCTTTCAACAGCTGAAGAAAACTCTTTCCACAGCACCAGTGCTAGCGTACCCACAAACTGGAAAACAATTCGTAATAGATACTGACGCAAGTAACACAGGAGTTGGTGCTGTGCTTTCACAAGAACAAGACGGACAGGAGAGAGTTATTGCATACTTTAGTAAAACTTTATCCAAACCAGAGCGGAATTACTGTGTAACACGCAAAGAACTGTTAGCAATAGTAAAAGCAATAGAACATTTTCATCACTATCTCTATGGCCAGAAATTCCTTATACGTACTGATCATGCTGCACTTAGATGGTTATTAAACTTCAAAAACCCTGAAGGACAAATCGCTAGGTGGATACAACGGTTACAAGAATACGATTTCTCCATCGAACATCGAAGTGGTAAAATGCATAAGAATGCAGATGCTCTTTCCAGGCGCCCATGTATTGACAACTGTAAACATTGCTATAATGCAGAACTGAAATTTGGAACTAAAGAGATAATGCCCATAAGACAAATAGTATCGACACAAACAAACAGTGACACCCCTAACATCTGGAATCCAATTGAAATCAGGAAGGCTCAACTAGATGATGAAGACATAAAACCAATAATGGAATTGATTGAAAAATCTGATGCAAGACCTAATTGGGAACAAATCTCGAGGTATAGTCCAACTACTAAAAGTTACTGGGCACAGTGGGACTCCTTAAAAATGGAAGACGGAGTATTATACAGAAGATGGGAGAATCCCACTGGACGGCTGATCCGTTGGCAGATAATCCTTCCTCGATCCCGAGTGGAACTTGTGATGAAAGATGTACATGATAGTGCCACTGGAGGACACTTCGGTGTTAATAAGACATTAGCCAAAGCCAGGGAACGATTTCATTGGTTAAAAAGTAGGGCAGACGTTGAGAGATGGTGTAGGCAATGTGAAGCCTGTGCAGCAAAGAAAGGCCCTAAGACTAGGAGTCGGGGTAAGCTGCAGACGTATAACGTTGGTGCCCCTTTTGAAAGAATAGCCATTGATGTAATGGGTCCGTTTCCTAGAACTGATGATGGAAATCGATATTTATTAGTGGTAATGGATTATTTCACAAAGTGGCCTGAGGTATATCCCATCCAAGACCAGGAAGCAACAACAGTGGCTGAGATGATAGTTAATAACTTCATTAGTAGGTATGGAGTACCTTTACAACTCCACTCTGATCAAGGACGGAATTTTGAATCCAATGTGTTTAAAGGCATCTGTCAACTATTAGGTATTCAGAAAACCAGAACAACTCCCTTACACCCTCAGTCGGATGGTATGGTTGAAAGGTTCAATAGAACAATTGCTCAGCATTTAGCATTATTTGTGAACGACCACCAACGTGACTGGGATCGCCATGTACCACTCCTTTTGCTGGCATATAGAACGGCAGTGCATGAGACAACTGGACAGACACCTTCCATGATGCTTTTTGGAAGAGAGTTACGTCTTCCCTGTGACCTTTTATATGGTCGGCCCGAAGCAATGCCTGTGTCCACTCCACAATACGTACAAGAATTGCAACAACGACTAGAAGAAATCCATCACTCCGTTAGACATAACATCGACATAACAAGTGACAGAACCAAAACAAGATATGACAGTAAAATAAATGGAACAATTTTCAATCAAGGAGATCTTGTCTGGCTATACAGTCCACATAGAAAGAAAGGACTATCTCCAAAACTTCAGAAACCTTGGGAAGGTCCATATACAATAGTTAACAGGATTAATGACGTGGTATATCGCATTCGTCGACGTCCAGCTACAAAGTGCAAGGTGGTTCACGTGGATCGTTTGGCCCCGTTTCATCGAAGAATTGAAGAAACTTTGGAATCCAGAATTGTTCGGGACGAACAAGACCTAGGAAGGGGGCAGTGTTACGACAGAAGGAATCTGGCAACCGAAAGCAAAAAGTTTCAGCCAACGAATAAGAACGTTGGGAGAATTTGGAGAAGAAGAGTGGAGCGTTAACGGTTTTGTATTGTAACGGTCGTTGTGTTGTAACGGTCGGAGAGTTCGAAAATGGACGGTGAGCTGTGCTGAGACAGCGCGCGTAAGTATCAAGAAGTAACTTGATGTGTTGTGTATACGCGGAAGTATAAAAGCGGGAACTTTTATGGCTAACTTCGAATGTCTACACGGACTGTCTTTTTGTTCGGCTAGTGTGTGAAAAGTTATTAGCACAGGACGAGAATTGGTTTACGAGTGAAGATCTTCGGGTGACCTGGTAAATCAAGTAAAAGGTAGTATTTAGTAAAATACACAGAGCTGATATTGTGTGCTCTACGCAGGAAGATTGATGACTTGTGCATGTTAATAGTTGATTTGTTAATAAGATACTTCATCCATATTTCCTTTGTAACAATTTACCTTGTATTGAATTTGGTTTTGAAATATAGCTTTTAATACTCACGCTCAGTGGCTATCCATTTTTGTAATCCGCAACAATATGTTTGTCTTCGTCTATTTATCGCGTTATCATTTTATTAATATAACAAAGTTATTTATATCTTTGTGCATGTTTGCATTTTTGTAGTTTTTGATTTTTAATCTTTCCCAATGTATTGGGCAGTTGAACAGTTAACTATCGTTTAAAATTATCTCTATATTGTTTACTGCAACCCCTTAGTGCATAATAAATTTGCGTGTGATCATTATATTCAGCAACTTTATATATCTATTGCAGCATATTTTACCGCAATTTATCGATGATATGCCGAATTTCTGTATTTCGAAATACTGCATTATGAAATTCCCTTTATTATGAAATTCCATTTGAACTTCAAGACGGTGAATTTAAAAGATTGTCAACAATTATCAGTATTTTAGAAAGCAAATCGTTTTGTTTGCTTCTGCGATTCGTTGAGATTTTTTCCACTAGCCCCCATTCTCTCCTCGATGAGAAAAGGAACATCAGTTGCTTTGGAAAAGACCCCATCTTTCAAGAGGAAATAAAGTCGTGACCTGTGTATAAGAGAATCAATACGTTGTGCGCTTAAAAAAATATTCTGGGTGGCCATGATGAGATGTTTCCATTCGTTTCTTAACATCGTTCCATTGGAGCCCTTTCTTCTAACCTTCTCTGAGCCCTTGGGGTCTTTGTGACCTGACCATTTAGCTAATTGTATACACGAGGTGAAACAGCCGAACTCCATGATTTTCGTCTAATATACTTCTGTAAATCTCTGAACCACTGCAGATGGTTTTCCTGCTATCGACTCGAAAAATCGAATCCAAAATCCTACATTTCTGTGATCTATAAGCAAGGGTACCGTGACATATTTGTGTTTCTCAACAACTGGACGAACCTCGAATTAACTGTGAACTCCACTAGTAGCTTTCGCTGAACATTTATAAGTCTTTTTATCCACAGAAACTGTTGAGAACAATTTTTATTCCGGTGATTATTCTTCAAAGAAATGAAGTAATAAATGTTTGAAAAAACACGTTGCTTGTAGTGAAACGTTTTGCTATGTGAATGAAAAGCTTTAGCAGCACTCCTAGCAGTTAGACAAGAATGATTTTACACGGAATATACATGCCGTTTTGGCTAAAGCTGATCTGAACTCAAATCATGTAAAGTTTTAAAATTTGAAAAGACTTCCTTTATAATATTCTTCAACTGTCACGTTGGGTTGGTTTTTTTGCCTCTAAGGGAGACTTTTGTGCACAGAATGGGCTAAATGGAAGGGTTCCAAAAACCTAAAGGCCTTAGAGATGATTGGGGGAAGGAGTACCACTGGGCAGTTATTAGGAGACAGGTGGCTGTCTCCCTTCTAAGTCATCCAGAGTGTTCTTTGACATGCTCAGCGAATAGCTCTTCTGAGCAAGGTGCCAAGGCTTAGTGTCCCATCCTACAGATGGTGTCCTCTCCAAGTCCTCTTTCTAACCGATGATAAGATGGAGGTTTAGTGGATATAAATCTCAATCCTATCACAGTTGGAACTTGCCTGGCAACTGTGGATTATGAACTTGGTGTGAAACCGACCACGCAAAACCTGCCCCAAATATGATGCCTCCATATTCAGCAACGAGGTCACAAACTCCTTTTCAGAAAAGAATTCTAAATTCCATGATCTTTAACCAACCCTGTTTAGAGTCTTGAGAGCTATCCTTGACTTATTTTTCATACAGTGAAACATGGCATTATGAAATAAAAATACTCAACCAAACCTTTATTATTCGTCAAATCGGACCTGGTCTAACAGCGAATTTAATAATTAACTGAATGAGCAACTTAGGAAATGATTTCTAGTTGGTGAGTGAGAGGGGTCATAAAGTCCGAAGTCGAAGATTAGAAGTGGCTTAGGTTGTTTCGTCTGTAAGTGACACTTTTGTACAATAATCCGTATTTTTGTACAATAATAAGGTCTAGCTCTCGGCTGGATGATTCATCCTTTACATTTAGTGGAGGCTGCTTTCGCTTTCTCTTTCTGTCAGGGGTGTTGAAGAACTTTTTCAGAGGAAATAAGGTCACTAACAAACAAAACTCTCTTTTCGTTTTTTACTTTCTTTTTGAAAAAGAAACTTCGGCCTTTGTTTCGTCTTCAAATGGAATCGTGCTGAATGAAATTATTATCTCATTAAGCCATGATGCTTTCGGATCAATAGTCGTTCCGCTTGAATCTTGGAGATACTTTAAAACTGGTCTTGACCTTCTGGGTAAATAAGGTAATCATTAAAGAATGCTTTCTATATATACACTGTCCTACCAAAATATTAGAGAATTTTCGTATGTCAATGGGAATCTAACTTCTAAAATAAGCATTTAATGGGAAAACGTGAGTAGTATTGTGTCAACCGGAGGATCCCCCACTAGTACTTTCCCCCTATGACGTCACAGGCCACGCCCCTTCCCTACGACGTAACATGACGTAATCATTACGTAACATGCCACGCCCCCTTATTAATAACCAATAATTCCTCCCCATTATTAAAACCCCTCTCCCCTCAGTGGCGCCATCTGGTGACAATGAAGAGTACTAATTCCAAAAAAACTCTATTTTTATTCTAATTCTTCGATTTTTGATTTCCCCCTTTATTAAAAAAATCCCCCCCTTATGAAAAATCCCTGGCGCCATCTGGTGCCTGTGAGGAACACTAATTCCCCAAAAACCCTTATTTTAATTCTAATTCTTCGATTTTTGATTTCCCCCTATTAAAAATTGCTCCCCTATTAAAAATTCCTTCCCCCCTTATTAAAAAAAACCTTGGCGCCCTCTGTTGACAATGAAGAGTACTATTTTCGGAAAAACCCCTTATTTTATCTCTAATTTCCGATTTTTCTTTATTTCAAACTCCCCATGGTTGACCTATATTTTAAGCCCTCCCTCCTCTTGCAGACCATTCCCTGGTTGACCTTTTAAGCCCTACCTATAGTTTAAGCCCCCCTCCTTCCCGAGGATCGGCTGATGCAAGACTCGGAATAATTGCATAGGAAAGGATGATACAATAGTAACGTCTCACAGAAAATCTGGTCCCTAGTAATTAAACACTTACCAAAATTCTCTTCCCTTAAAAATTTAACAGGCTGCGTCCAATGTGTATTTTAGTACATCTCCTGTATTTAAAAACTCCCTTGGTATTCATCTGAAATTTTACAAGTCCGTTCAACTCTTTTTGAAGCGACACTCAGAATGTCTAATGCAGGTCGCAATTGTAAAACTTAACAGAAAATCAACTCACAAAGTTGTATTTATTCCTTAGTAATTAAAACCCTTTCTATTAAAAACCGTTTCTATTAAAAATCCTTTGCTATTCATTTTACCAAGACGGCTAAACGATTCCCTTATAATTAAAATTCCCCGCTATTAAACTCCCTAGTAATTAAACACTCATCAAAATTCCCTTACCTTTATTAAAAATCATCGTACAGTCGAAATAAATCAGTTTTCTGTAGATGCGTTTCATCGAAAAAAAAAAAATCCTTCTCCCCACAGTGAGATTCGAACGCACTACCCCAGTGTCCAGACTCATTTTGTCAACTCCTAGTTGAATGGTTGATGCAGCTCTCAATTGCAACTTTCGTTAACAGAAAATCAATTCTCAAAGTTGTATTATTATTAATTAAACACTCCTCAAAATTCCCTCACCTTTATTAAAAACCATCCCACAGTCGAAATAAAAACAGTTTTCTCTAGAAGCGTTTAGCCGAAAAAAAAAAATCCTTCCACTGTACCGTGATTTGAACGCGCTACCTCAGGGTCCAAGCTCATTTTACCTAGCTGAATAGTTGATGCAATGTTCAAAAATAATTACAAGGTCCCATATTTTGCGAATTCGGCTTTCACTACAAGAAGTCCTACCCCGCAGTAACAGCCCCGCAGAAAATAAAAAATGCTATTGGGTAAAAAATTAATAAAATCTGATTATACTCGTCATGATGAAAAATATTGAGGGGTAATAGGGCCGACCTAAAAGACTCCGGACAACGTTTCACAGACGGATGGTTAAGTCCTACGAAATTATTCCAAACGGGGAATCACAAGGGTTTTATTAACGAATGAATCTTGGATCTGTGCTGCTTCCGTGTCAGGAGCACTGCCTTACATCGTGAAAACCCACTAGCACTCTTTATCGTGGTTTTCGGACTCGATATTTTTCCAAGTCCCGAGACGGTTCTCCCAATTCTATCCTTTATAGGTCGGCGTTTCAATGTACCCAATGTAGACAAACCCTTTTGAAATGATGCGTCCTAAACCTCCAAGTGCTAGACTTATTAAAATTAGTCTCCATCGGGTTGGTGCCGTCAGATATTTGTGTTTCCACGTAGTAATGCTACACTGAAGAAAAATCGGCTAGAAAACCGTCTCTCCCATCGTTTGCGTTTAAAGAAAATTTGGCAACGTAAGAGTTAGCTTCTTAAAAAAATGAATTAAAATTGATAATACCTTTTAAAAATTTCGATAAAGCTGAATTCTTGAAATAGAAATCAGTCAATTTTAAGATATAATGTAATTTTTAATATGCACTCTTTTTAGAGAGGCGTAAAACTCAAATTAAGTGCAGTACTGATGTTACAGGCAAAGTCACCAATATCTTAAGATCTAAAATCTGTCTATAATGTGTCTTATTCAAAGTGAAATAATTGTTTTACCTTACGTCATTTAAAAAATAAAATAATTACCCTTCAAGCACCTGCTTGCTACAGAGGTCTGATAGAAGTCTGTGACTTTAATGCATCATAGAGAAGATCTGTGAGAAAGGCGAGAGCTGAGCAGAAAGTCAACACAAACATCCATGACTTACCAGAGGCTTGATCCCAGGACCTTAGGGTCAGTAGTCAAGCGCACTAACTACTTGGTTGGCAACACAAGTTTGTTAACTTTTTCTAAACAGAACGTGGTTTACAGAAAACTACCATATTTTAATAATTTTTAATCATTTCCAATTTTTTTCCAGTTATTTAATTGCTTTTGCTCGCATTTTTCAGAAAAAAACCTCTTTTTCAGAAAAAAAGAAATTGTTTCTCGTTTAATTCTATTCTTTGCCTACCAAAATATTAGAAAACTTCGATTTAATATTAAAACAACTTCGAAACTATATAATTTCTAAAATACGCATTTAATGGAAAATGCGACTGCAAATAAAGATTAATAACGAAATCTATTTGGATCCCGATTTCCACCCATATTCGCTCAGTATTTAAAGAGTTATGAAAGCTAGAATATTCCATAATAATACTGCATCACACGAATTTACCTCAGAAATCAATAAATATTTAAATGATAAGTATTATTTCAAACCATATGATGAAATATACATTTTGCAAGTTTGGGTAATTATTATTTCAGTATTTGACAATTATGAATGGCTTTTTTTAAAAAAAAAAAAACAAGATAATTTGTTGTTAAATATTATAGCTTGCTTAACTGTTTAAATCCTGAACGAATATTGTTGAAAATAGATATTTAAACAAATTTCAATATGATCCAAAACTTTTAGTCACATTTTTTCCATTAAATTTATACTTAAAATTTAAATAACTTCGAAATTAGAATCAATATCCTGCTTTTCTTAACAGACAGTATTACAAGGAATATGCCCGGATGTGATATCTGCGGATTTATATTCATAAGAAACGTATAGCGACGGCGCACAAGGAATATTCAAAACATTATAACACAATGAGAAAACCAAAGATTTTTAAAACTTTGAAATACCTTAATATGATTGGCACTCCAATAACAATAAATGAAACCAAAAAAAATTCTGTTGCCTACACTTTTTAGAGATATTGAACAAGAATTGTTATAAAATTAACTGAAATATTAAACACTATAGATAACAGCCAAACATATTTGAAACAGAAATAGAATTTTTAATTTATACTTTAGAGAGGCGTTTTCAACGTGGGGTACACAGTGAAATTTTTAGGGGTACGCCGTGACAGCTCGAAAAATCTCTAGATCTACTAACAAAGTAAAAATGACCATTGTTATACTACAACTATAGTTTTATATATCTATGCAATGGGTACGCCAGTAACATGCACATTTCCAGGGGGTACATCAAGCATAAAATGTTGAGAACCACTTCTTTAGACATTTCTAAATATGAGTACGAAATTCTACTTTTGAATTCACTGCAGGGGACAAAGGATGCAAAAGACAGAGGGAACTAACTCCTGTAACCACAAATGCCTAAAGCGCATCCACTTTTGTGGTGTCAGATCAGAATTTTTTTTAGTAGCATGTACAGGAAGAACAACCAGGCGTGCGAGATCCCAGAATTCCAAAGCTACAACTGTTTCGGGAAAGTCCACAAAGGCCGAGAATTCATGAACCTAGACTGCCGGTGATCTCGACACTTCGAGACAAAGTGCTCCCCCACCTCATGACAAGAGGCAAAGACTACAAAGAACAGAGGGCGTGCCCTAGAAACAGCTTCAGAATTCCCCCAGTTTAGGAAGAAAACACACATTCAGCAGCTCTAAACCAAACCATCACCAGAAATTCTGTCTTGCCTAGACTTCACAGTTAAGAAGCTAATCCAACTGCCTGAATTGAAATTTTCCTGTATATGCCTAGCACCCCCGGTGACCGACATTTTAGGTGATATACAAGTGTCGGTTGACAAACAAATTCCAATTGAAGGCTCTGTCGGGTAACATCGTCTTTAAATAGGTTTGAATGTTTCGTTAACAATGAGGAAAGATAAACTCTGAGTATTGAATAATTGTTGTCTGCAATAATAATGGAATATTACATTACAATCAAATTTGCTTTGTAGAATGAATGCCATTGGAAATTCATCTTCTGAAATTTCAACTAGCTACATTGCTAGTGTTGATGTTACCGCTAAAGGTAGTTAATGTGCACATTAAAAGCTCGAAAGCCGTTAATGCGCACATTAACTAGCTAATCTGCAGTTATAAAAAATAAATACCCCCCTCAAGCAGCTGCTTTCCACACAGGTCTGACAGGAGCCTGTCAGTTTATATGCCACAGTAGGAGATCTGAGAGGATGGCAGGACCTCAACAGAAAAACGACACACACATCCATGCCTAATCCGGGGCTCGAACCCAGGTCCCTTAGATCAGTAGCCAAGCGTGCTAACCACTCGGCCACGTGACGGCTAATCTGCAGTTATACCAAATAATTATAGCTTTCAGTTTTATTGATAAATTCACAATTACTATTGTTATTATCACAATAAATTTTGTGAAATTGTATTAAAATTTTTTAAAAGATTATTTTGAAAGAGATATTTCTCTCCGTTGAAGGGGAACGGAAGTGGGAGTTAACAGATCAGTTGGCATCTGAAGCTTGCGGGGGGGGGGGGGGAGGAGGCATGAATTCCAGTGTCGGACGAGTCATGTTTATTTAGGTGAAACGAATAAGGCCTCCAGAAAAGAACTGCACACAGGGCCCCGTGGTCCATAAATCTGCCGCTGTGCCGACCATTCAATGTTTCTAAGGCAGTCACCGAAAATCATCTCAGTTTCAATGGATTTTCCATAAGACCTATTTCTAGAAGATTTCAAGGTTTTTTGGCCGAGTGGTTAGCGCGCTTGGCTACTGATCTATGGGACCTGGGTTCGAGCCCCGGAAACGGCATGGATGTGTGTGTGTGTGTTGTTTTTCTGCTGAGGTCCTGCCATCCTCTCAGACCCTCTACTCTGACAGGCTCCTATAAACTGACAGGCTCCTGTCAGACCTCTGTGGCAAGCAGCTGCTTGAGGGGGTATTTATTTTTTATTTTTAAAACGATGGTCGGAGGTGGGGGGCTGTTAAAAAGGGTTCTGCTGAGAGTCGCCTCTGTGGATGCAGGTGAAGAGAAAACTTCGTAGTGAGGAAGAAGTTTCTTCAAAGAAAGCGAACTCCGATTCGAATGGTGCCCCATTCGAAAGAGATGGGCTTCACGATAATGAGAGATCACGTAGAGCAGTGACGATGGCAACTTTCCTCTGGCGCTCCAATGCACTGGCAAGCTGCCACTTTGGAATGGCAGCGCGTGCCTTTCATCGGATGGATGGAAGACGGACGAGGCACTTCGTTTCTAATTCGGTCGTTCGCTGAACGGAGGCGACGACGAGCAACTCGAAACGTCTGTCGCGCCAATCACTATGGCAACATGAATGGACTGAGGACGAAATTGAGACGCAGACTGTTCATTGGCTGACATTTCTTTTACCTGAATCATCGGAAATGTCTCTCTGCATTTGCAAGCAGACGATAACATATCAAACAGCAATTCGGTTTTGATTGATTGTTTCACGTCGATGTTCCTAGAATAGTACAGTTAGTGTTTTACCTCCGCGTAGCCCTTTCTTGCACTCCCTGGGATAAATGACTAGGTCACAAAGAACCCCAAGGCTCAGAGCAGACTTTCAGGTGTGTTAATTCATGAAGTGTAAGGCTTATAGATTTTGAATTCAGAGAGTATTCTATGATAAACTATTATTCGTAATATGCAAATGTAACACGACTGTCCATTTTTCTTTTGCGATAGTGAGAGTTAAGCCTCGTTACGTATTTCTTTGCGTTCGAAAGAGAGATCAAATGACATCCGCTAAAGATTTCGGTCTGTGAAAATTTCAGCATCAGTGTTAGGCGATTGCAATGAGATTCTTTCATCCCTTGCAGTGATGAATGTTTGACAGTCATTGTGATGGCGCCATCAGCGAAGTGTCGTCACTTCTGCTCTACGACGAAGTTGATCAGCGGTTGCTTCTTCGAAGGGATTCTCAAAATGTCATCCTCCTCCTCCTCATTTCAGCTTCTCAGACATCGAGACCCTTGAACAACATCATCGCATATGGGCGTAGGCCAGGGAATTTTTATGGGGGAAGCAAACAATGTTTCAAGATAGAAATATTTAGGTGGCGCCTTTCAATTAATGAGCTTCTGTTGCGAATGCAGCCATCATTCTTACACCATACCATAATAGAACTATGAATGTCTCAAAACAGAATTTTTGTGGGTCCTCAGATCCGCGAGCTATTCAGAGACCAGATGTTCAACAACTTGCTTCAGGGTGATGAGAAAAAGGCTTGGGACACATTTCGTCTGGTGTCAACTAGATTCCTCGGGAATGTCAGGGCAGATAACTACAAGAACTGGTCATGTTTCTAGCACTCGTAGATCATGGTTTGACCTCTACATGACACCATGTGACTTCAAAGGATGGGGCGGGGGTGGCTCAGTCGGTAGTGCGCCAGGCTCGTAATCTGTAATTCCCAGGTTCGAGTCCCAGCTGAGTCAGCGTTGAGATTTATCTCCGCAAAATTCCCCGCCCTGCCCACGGTCAGTAGGCGACACCGATGAGCTTGAAAAGGCAGCCGTCCGTCGGATGGGACGTTAAGCCGTGGCCCCGTGTGCGGGAGAGCCATACCCTGTGCACGTTAAAGAACACGCTGGATGGCCTTGACGGGAGGCTACCATCTGTCTCCCAACAGCTGTTCCAGTGGGTCCCCTCCCCCAACCTTCTCTGAGCCTTCGGGGTCCTTGTGGCCTGGCCATTTAGCCCATGGGGTGCAAAAAAGTGACGCTCAGAGGTAAAACAATCCAATCCAATACTTCAAAGGACAGGTTGGACCTCAAATTTCGGATTTTTTTACGATATCTACGACCCGGATTACCTCCAGTTGCAAGTTTTCGGAGCTCTACCATCGTTTTTTAAATTTGTGAAATAAAGTATTTTTCCTACTAATTTTATTTCAAGTACCGATTAACAGTTCACTCAGAAAAAGAATGCTGATTATCCAGTACAATTCAAAGTATATGACATGTGCTGTTTTTTATTCGTACAACAAAAAGAGTGAAAAAATATATTGAAAATGCATCTAAAAAATGTTTTTCATATTTACAAATAAATGAATACTTCCAAAAGCAAAAGAAAACGTAAAAAACAAAATTAAGATTGCATTTTGTTAAGGGTGAAACGATACTCATTTTTGGCACACCTGAAAATATTATTCAAGACAAATAATTTTTTTGATTAATTTGTCAATCAATCAATTTTTTTAATATTTTTTTCCATTTTTCTCCCCCGCTCCCAACGACCATGGGTGGAAATAAAGAGCAATATCCGAAGAGAGTTGGGGGCGGGGGTGGCTCAGTCGGTAGCGCGCCAGGCTCGTAATCTGTAGTTCCCAGGTTCGAGTCCCAGCTGGGTCAGCGTTGAGATTTATCTCCGCAAAATTCCCCGCCCTGCCCACGATCAATAGGGGACATCGATGGGCTTGGAAAGGCCGCCGTCCGTCGGATGGGACGTTAAGCCGTGGCCCCGTGTGCGGGAGAGCCATACCCTGTGCACGTTAAAGAACACGCTGGATGGCCTTGACGGGAGGCTACCATCTGTCTCCCAACAGCTGTTCCAGTGGGTCCCCTCCCCCAACTTTCTCTGAGCCTTCGGGGTCCATGTGACCTGGCCATTTAGCCCATGGTGTGCAAAAAAGTGCCGCTCAGAGGCAAAACAACACAACCCAACCCAAAGAGAGTTTCATCAGAAAAAAGTCTATTAATTCTGAGGCATTAGGATCTATCTGATTCCACACAGAACAGTTTTTAGCAGAAGTGCAATGCTCCCACCAGATATCATCAATATTGAAAGCTCTCTCTCTCTCGTAAAGGCGTCGTCACCGTGAATATCCGTTTTTATTCGTTGTCACATTTTAACTTATTCACTACCTAATTCAATTCTTCTGTTTGTTTCCCTTGTAAAATGAGAAACGCTTTCAGTAACATTTTAAAAGCAATACTGAACCCACAGTAGTTTCATTCGGCCATTACGATTTATTCAACGAATGGAAATAGGACAATATCCTGTTTCCCTTCATTATCCACTTGCCTGCTGTACCTCTGCAGCGCGACAAAGTCTTGCCACCACTGGAAGGGACTTGCTCTTGTTTAGCTCCGGGTTATGTTGTTCTTTTTCCCTCTGCAAGAAGTCGTTGCTTTTCACTTCTTAGTTACTGGCTTCAGTGCTAAGTTGCGACCATCTTCTTCAATAAGTATGCCTGTCTCGTGCGCTTCGTCTTGACGAACCGTGTTTGCGAGTCGTCGACTGCGACAGTCTGACTTGTCGAGCGCTGTGGTTGTTGCACTTAGAGGAATTTGTTTTTCGGGAGATGCTTTTAACTTTTGACCTCCTGGTCGATCCACGGATTGTGAAATTGCTGAATCTCGTCGTGACCAGTTCGCCTATATTGACCAGTTCGCCTATATTGACCAGTTCGCCTATGTTGCCAGTTGCTTGTAAGTATTCATAATTCAACTGATGTTGGGTAAGTGGTTTCCGATTCCTCAAATGCTGGTAGATTTTCGCCTGCATGCTTTCTGGCTAAAGCCCTAATTTTTTTTTTTTGTTTAGTTGACCATCCCTCTAATTTGTTTAATGCGAATTCGTCACATTCTTTTTAGTTTTGTCATAATTTTAAAAATATGATGAACTTGTTTTCTGAAAGAATTTGGTTTCAGGGTATCTCTTAATTCTGAGAAAGCATTACTAACGAAGTTCTTCATTCTAGAGATAAGAGTCAATTGACACACTCCGTGATTCTTGACATCTGATAAAGATGGAAAAATATCATTTTTAGTTTATGCATTTTTTTTAATTTTAATAAAATTATTAATTTTTCTAACAAATTATTTGGTAAAAATAAATAATTTACAATGAAGAGATTTGAATGGTTTTACCTCCGAACGGGATTGCCTCAAAAGTCCCAGGGTCCCAAGGGGTTCAGAGAAAGATGTGGAAGATGATCCACAGGGGGGGGGGGGGGCTGCCTGCTGAGAGAGATGGCAGTTTCCTGTCGAGGCCATCCGGCGTATTCTTTAACGTGGAACGTCTTACGGCTCTGTTGCACAAGGGACCACGGCTGAACGTCCCATCCGACGAATGGCAGCCTCTTAAAGTCAAACCCTGCCCTTCCAGCTTTAGCGGTAAACTGCAGATTACGAGCCTGGCGTGATACCCACTGATGAATGATCCCCCCCCCCCCCCCCCCGAGGAGGAAAGGAGTCCTACTTACGGAGTATGCACGACCCAGCAAGTAGATCACAGTGGGTGTTCATCATTTTGTCACGTATCTTTAATTTATATCCATTAAAAGATTCAAATATTTTCAAAAGCGACTCAAAATGAGAATATATTTATATAAGATGCAATGGCGTACCCAGAAACCAGAGCGATGGATGCCTTGGGGGTGGCTCGTAATCTGCAGTGCCCAGGTTCGAGTCTCATCTGGCCCAGCATTAAGATATATCTCCGCAAAACTTCCCGCCCTTCTCTCGGTCAATAGGGGACACCGATGGGCTTAGAAAGGGGCCACCGTCCATTGAATGAGACGTTAAGCCACGGCACCGTGTGCGGGAGAGCCATACCCTGTGCACGTTAAAAACACGTTGGATGGTCTTGACGGGAGGCCTCGGGATGCTTTTGACCTGGCCATTCGACCTATTGTGTGCAGAAAAGTGTTTCTCAAGGGGCCGTGTCATCGTGTGGTGGGGGAGGGGTTGGACATACTCTAGTCTCCGATTTTCAGGGACTTTCTTAGAAAATATATCATTTAAGCTCTCAAGGCGTCATATCTCTCCCCCCACCCCTGGATATGCCACTAATGAGATGAATATATATTTATATAATTTATAAAGTTCTGGAGATTTCTTAGTATTTGCACTGATATCAGAATGTTTTGACGGACATGTACAATTTTAGTTCTTTTTTGTAAGGACTGTCGGCGAATTTACGAAATTTACGGATGGTTGTCAACCTCGTTCCCCGTTTTGATAGTTGGGCTGACTTCAAAGGAGTAAAGACTGGAATTCCTCTTCTCTAGTGACGTAAGCATGTCGTGGATCACTGCCTAGGAAATAAAAAAAAAATCAAGGTCGGCTTCTGTGGAGAGTTGCCAGATTTGGCCCTGTCAAGAGTGGTATTGAAGGATATTTTCCTTCCTACACTGAAATGAAAAAAGAACAATAAAATTTTCCGTATCGGAGCAACAGTTCATTGGTTTGATTATTTGAATCCTGTCGAAATGCAACGTCTGCTTTTATCCGTTTATAAAAAATCCTGCGACAACTGCCAAACAATCTCAACTGGTGAAGAGCCATGCAATTGCAGACAATTGAAGAGAAGGACCTCGCCATTGCTTTCTGTTTCGATTTCTTCCCACGGAAAAACTGATCTTCCTTTTTGCATCGGACTTTCCTGATGAAAAAAAAATCACTCTGTGAAGGGAAGCCGAATTGTTATGCGAAGGGAGTTTGGCAACTCGCCACAAGGAGGTGTCGCGTCTGCTGGGTAGATGCGTTGAGGCTTGTTTAGGAAGAGACATGTTGTTGGCATCGGCGAAGAGGTCCTCTCCTTACAGACACGACATTGAAACGAATTCATTTTCGTGTCTTTCTGCTCTTTATGCTAATGAAACATTCACTCTAACCTCTATTAATGAATCTGTAATCATCAGGAAACATCTTTGGTAAATAAAATAGTAACAAGCAAGTAGGGCATGGCACAAAGAGTTATTTTGAAACCTACTCTTTATTGAAGTCTGAGTTACATTGATGCGTACTGTTTTTGCCGAACGTCGTGATTTTTTCAAGTAAAATAAATGTTGAAGACGATCACGCAATTTGGCAGTTAACCGAATCAGCCCATCATGTGTAGCCGATACTTTGACTTCGTGCCCCTATCGTGTACTTCAGTGCTACTGTATCTCAGCGCATGCGCAATTGTTAAATCACTGTAACAAATAATGTTACGATTCCGGGCGGTGGACGAAATGGAGAAATTAGTATCGGAATAAACTAAAGCAGACGATGCAACACTGATTCGCAGAGAGGGGCGGGGGTGGCTCAGTTGGTAGCGCGCCAGGCTCGTAATCTGTAGTTCCCAGGTTCGAGTCCCAGCTGGGTCAGCGTTGAGATTTATCTCCGCAAAATTCCCTGCCCACGGTCAGTAGGGGACACCGATGGGCTTGAAAAGGCCGCCGTCCGTCAGATGGGACGTTAAGCCGTGGCCCCGTGTGCGGGAGAGCCATACCCTGTGCACGTTAAAGAACACGCTGGATGGCCTTGACGGGAGGCTACCATCTGTCTCCCAACAGCTGTTCCAGTGGGTCCCCTCCCCCTATCTTCTGTGAGCCTTCGGGGTCCTTGTGGCCTGGCCATTTAGCCCATGGTGTGCAAAAAAGTACCGCTCAGAGGTAAAACAATCCAATCCATGTGACCTGGCCATTTAGCCCATGGTGTGCAAAAAAGTGCCGCTCAGAGGTAAAACAACCCACAACCCACTGATTCGCAGAGTAAATGCTGCGATTTTTCACGCAACAAATAATGATTACGAAACGAATATAAAAGTACTATTATGGTTTTATAGATTAGATAAAAAACAAATATTAATTTTCAAATTTGGTATTTTTATTTTTTTGTTTTTGTAGGGGGGGGGATGATTTAGCGCGCTTGGCTACTGATCTAAGGGACCTGGGTTAGAGCCCCGGTTAAGGCATGGATGTGTGTGTTGTTTTTCTGCTGAGGTCCTGCCATCCTCTCAGACCTTCTACTATGGCATATAAACTGACAGGCTCCTGTCAGACCTCTGTGGCAAGCAGCTGCTTGAAGGGGTATTTATTATATTTATTTTTTATTTATTAATGGACGAGTCTTCTTCTAGTTATCTTAATAATCTTAAAAAACATAAAGAAGAAAAATCACAAATAGTAGATGACATAACGGATGGAATTTGTTTCACTGACAGATGTTAAAAGAAAGCAATATTCACTCGGAATTTCGGGCGCGGGTGGCTCAGTCGGTAGCGCGCCAGGTTCGTAATCTGTAGTTCCCAGGTTCGAGTCCCAGCTGGGTCAGCGTTGAGATTTATCTCCGCAAAATTCCCCGCCCTGCCCACGGTCAGTAGGGGACACCGATGGGCTTGGAAAGGCCGCCGTCCGTCGGATGGGACGTTAAGCCGTGGCTCCGTGTGTGGGAGAGCCATACCCTGTGCACGTTAAAGATGGGTGGCCTGGATGGCCTTGACGGGAGGCTACCATCTGTCTCCCAACAGCTGTTCCAGTGGGTCCCCTCCCCCAACCTTCTCTGAGCCTTCGGGGTCAATGTGACCTGGCCATTTAGCCCATGGTGTGCAAAAAAGTGCCGCTCAGAGGTAAAACAACTCAACCCAACACTCGGAATTCAATGTCAGTCGAAGAACAAGGAAACTTATTCCGATTTAATTGGCCTAAGAGAAAAAAATCCGACGATAACTGATAAGCAGAAGAAAATAAACATGATTTTTTTTTTTAAAGTCATGAATTATGAGGGCATTTCTGAAGTTCATGAATCATTCGACGGTATCACAATTCCACGAATCTTTCTTCGCAGATGCGTAGATTTATCCGTTAGCCAACGTGTGTCGCAATTTGTGTGCTCCTGGTGACCCATTTGGCATTGCCGCGCGCCGTTTTTCCCGTTTCCGTCACTTGTGTAACACCCCTCCCCCCTCTCTCCCTGCCCTAGAATTGTTTGCTGCCAGTCTCACCATTCCGCACGTGCAGTCGTCTGTGCACCAATTTGTACGTCGCGAGAGAAAGTAGGTCCGACGCGGAAAATTCAACCACCGACACGACACGACTCGTGACATCAGCAGGAAACTTGATTACCATCGTTGACCTTTGTTCTCCGAATTCTGCGATTGGCTCAGAGCAGAGAATGAAATTCAATCGCTGAGAAAGTTGGAGCATTCGGTTAATTGAAAAACGCAAATCTATTGCGAAACGAACAATCGATAGAAATTATCAGATCAAATCGATTACTTCTTTGATGAACTGGAGAGTCCATAAACTTAAAACGGGGGACAGGGTGGAGAGTTTGATAGTTTGATGTGCTGGAGTCTCTGATTTCAAAGGACTTTCTTAGAAAATACACTTATTCAACCTTCCTCCCCCTTTGGGTACGAATTGCCTTGGTGTGTTACGATTTCATTCCATCGTGTATACAGGCAGATTGGTAGTATCCTGGGATCCCGGTTGAAAGGGGTTCTGGTCTTCCAGGGTCAGAATTTTGAAACACTAAATGTACTGACTTGAGTCTGACACTTCACTAGAGGCACTCGGCCGATTCGAGCTTATTTGGCACAATATAGCTTTAGTTAGGGATGCACAGTACATCCCCAAACAGCCAACCCTGGTTCACGTCCGATTGTTATAGCATCTCTCAGCGCACCCCCCCCCCCCTCTACCAAGTCCAAACTTTTCGAGCTCCCATATTATCCAAAGTGGGAGGAAGTATTATTTTTCAGACTCTGCGCATTGTCACGTGAACGGCAATTCTAGGAAACCACAATCATTGCCCAAATTTCGATTCACTTTGACCTGTTCTGGATCAATTTCTTAGTCGCTTCCTTCTGTCTTACAGCAAGCTTTAGTTGAATATCGCAATGATTATGTAGATGATTTTAAATCCATTGTTAAACGTAGACAGATGTGGGAAAAACAATGGTTCTATCTGTACGTGCAAAAGCGCTCCACCGAGTGCAACCGAATGGAGTGAAGAAGGGTGTCGTGATTTTTTTCTGCAATCCTTCCATTTCTCGCTCACAATTGTTCCCTTGTGTTACCATTTAAATCAAGTCTCGCATTATCTGAGTCGCTCTCGGTGACTTTTAGCTTGCATTAACAACCGAGACGCTCTTTCATTTGTTTCGTAGCCATCAGTTTCTATAAAAACTCCTTCACTGAACAGTTCCTTCAATTTTGGGGAATATCCTTAATCCCTGGATATCGTCGGCCTAAGACATTTTGTCACCCCATGCAAATTGACTCTTTTGCAGCTCCAAGGAACTTTATTTTTGCCTCCCCCAAAGAATTTATTTTGTCTCTTCACGGAGATTTCCTTTTTTTTTGCCATTACAATATATTATTATATATATTATATTTTTTGCCACCTCAAACCACTTACCATTTTTGTGGCCGTAACTGAGCGTAATTTTCTGCCTCTACATTTGAAATGAAATTTCACCTAATCATTCGTACTAAGGTTTCAAAATGACTGCAGTAGCAAAGTTACGTAAACACCTTTGTACTTTACATTCATGTCATTTTTATTTTGAGTTGAGATCAGAACAATCCCATCCAATTACTATCATGCCGCCCAGGTTCCAAGCCAAAAAAGTTTCTTAGGATGGAGGAGTGCGCGGATTGATGACAAACACTGCGACCTCGATTAACCGACCATCGATTATCCGATTATTGTTTTAACCTGTCAGTCTGTTGAGCGTAGAATTTTTGTGCAGACACCACACAGTCATAGATCTGCGCATCCTAACATATTCCCCCCCCCCCCACACACACACACCAACATACCAACTCCTTCAAGATCATGTTAAAAATTTCTGAGAGGAAAAATAATGGATTATGGTCACTAAATTTTCCAAGTGTATTAATCTTTTCAGTAAAAATTAAAAATAAGATATTTACTTGCGCAATGAGCCCTCCTCTTTTTCCCCTGATTAATGTACCAAAAATATTTTTTTAAATCTTTCATCACGGACGGAAATATTATTCAGAATATTTACAACTGAAATCATCGTTTTATAAAATGAGACATTTCATTAAAATAAGTCGTATTATATTAGGCCGCCTTGTAGCAGCTTCTTTACAGTATTAAGATGATGTTAACTCTCTGTGACATCTATTCACTGTGCGGAGTAATTATCTCCATCTAACTTCTATGGCTGTAAATGGTAGCTAGGTGTAAACTGGAAGGAGAGCTGTGTACCAATCCCTAGTGATGATGCACAGAACCGGCCAGGTCTAGCACCTAATGTCCGACCCTGCCTTCTCGTGGTGCAGGCCGTTAGTACCTTTCAAAAGAGATATTCTCTTTTGGAAGGGAACGGAAGGGGAGGGCTGCCAGTTCAGTATGGCCTGCTGATCTGGTCATCTATGGCCACTTTTTTCTTTTTTTTCAACCCTGCTGAGGAGTGGTCAACTTCACAGGGTCCTGGTGCTGACCATTTATACCTACCAGACTGGACTTGTTTATGGATTTGAGTTTGATTATGGATCCCGGGCTTGCTGCACTGGTGGGCCTCTGTTGAGGGAGTGTCTGCCGCTGTGTTTTCTGTTTGCTTCTGGGTTGCCAGCTCTAAGTGAACAGAGGCATGGGATACCTTATATCAGCTGGTGGATAATCCTAATCAGAGGCCATCGCAGGTACCTGAACCTTACTTTGCTAGTTGGGCATCGTCAAGCCTAAACTGGAGTAATGCGTCTCAGGCAGGCCATGTGACTCTCGAAAAAGTCCACTTGAAAAGGTGGTGCCTGAAGTTCCTACCAGCATCGGTGACTTCAGCCTTTAGCGGAGGAGGAACGGGTCTTTGCCCCATGCCTGCGATCAGGGGGCTGTTTGATATTGTTGGCCCTACCAATCTCAATAAACCTAATTTCTTTAAAAATCCTACTAATCATTTTCTCTCTGCAGGAACGTGGAATGTGAGGACATTACATAGAGATTATTCTCTTGATGTCCTCATGCAGGAATTCCAGCGCTATAATCTAGATATTCTAGACTTGCAAGAGACCAGATGGACAGGTAAAGGTGAGATACTTAAAAATAACTTTAAATTTCTCTTTACAGGGAGGGAGGATGGAAAGCATCACCAAGGCGTGGGTCTGCTGCTCAGCAGACATGCTAGTGATGCTCTTCTAGGATATGAGTGCATTAATGAAAGGTTTCTTACAGCAAAATTTCAGACAAGCATTAAAGACTTGAATGTTATCTGCTGTTATGCCCCCACTGAGGATGCTGATGAGGATGAGAAGGATAGGTTTTACGGACAACTTCAGGATATTTTGAATTCTGTCAAGAAAGGAGATATTACCCTTGTTCTTGGTGACTTCAATGCCAAAGTTGGTACTGACTCTGATCTTTGGGGAGGGGTGATAGTCCCTTTTGGTATTGGTAGCTGCAATGGCAATGGGCAACGTCTCCTACAGGTAAGTAAACTCAATGGTTTCAGAATAACTAACACATATTACAAACACCGCGACATACATAAATACACGTGGGTTTCACCTGATGGGCTGCATAGGAATATGATTGATTATATATTAATTAACAGCAAATGGGCTAGTTCTGTTAGAAATACCAGGGCATATAGGGGAGCTGAAATTGGATCTGACCATTACCTTGTTAAAAGTGTCTTGCAACTTAAACTTAAAAAGTGTTGTGCTAGGGTTAAAAAATTTATCTTTAATACTGAAGCTCTGAAAGACCCAGTTATAGCTAAAGCTTACCATGATAGGTTACTTAGTCATTATGACAGTCATGGTTTGCTTAATACTGAAATTGAAGAAGAATGGGGCCATTTTAAACAGGCTTTTTTGGAAACTAACAGTACTCTTTTAGATGACTCTTTTAGGAAAAAAGGAGCAGAGGAGGCATAATT
Source organism: Ryuthela nishihirai (assembly GCA_038380435.1). Taxonomy (NCBI): domain Eukaryota; kingdom Metazoa; phylum Arthropoda; class Arachnida; order Araneae; family Heptathelidae; genus Ryuthela; species Ryuthela nishihirai. The sequence goes on along the minus strand of JAWZYU010000019.1, from coordinate 60,736,130 downwards.
ATTTAAGTGATAAGGCAATTGAGCTTATTTCTGAAAGAAGGAATTGCAGGAATGTCCTTAATCAGTACCCTACTAGTCCTAATAGAAAAGATTACAGAGAGCTTAATAAACGTGTAAAGGATCAGTTAGCTACTGATAAAAATCTTTGGCTTGATAGCTTGGCTGACAAAGCTGAGGATGCAGTTAGGCAGCACAACAGCAGAGAGCTGTACCAGATAGTTAATGTTTTATGTGGTAGAAAACGGACAGGCATACAGGGATTGAAGGATAAACAAGGTAAGGTTATGGAAGGTGAGGATTCTGTCATGTCTAGGTGGGCTGAGCATTTCAGTGATGTTCTAAACAATGTGGTTAGTTCTACTCCCATTGTTTGTAATGATGATAGATGCATTGGCAGCTTTAATGTTGGCCCTATAACACAATCTGAAGTTAGTTTGGCTATCTCTAAACTTAAACTTCATAAATCCCCAGGGGTAGATGAAATTACTACAGAAATGCTCAGAGCTGGGAATGTTTCGGTTACCACTTGGATGACTGAAATTTTGAATAACTTTTATGATAAAGGCATGGTTCCTAAAGATTTTACCAGAGCTATTATTATCCCTATTTTCAAAAAAGGTGATCGCAGTTCTTGTGATAACTATAGGGGTATCAGCTTACTCTCAGTTCCAGGTAAAGTTCTTTCCATGATTGTGCTTAATAGAATTAAGAATCTGGTTGACAGTCAATTGCGTGATGAGCAATGTGGATTCAGAAGTGGTAGGGGATGTGTAGATCAGATATTTTCGCTTAGGCAGATTCTTGAGAAATGTTTAGAGTTTCAGAAACCTTTGGTTGCTAGCTTTGTTGATTTCAAAAAGGCTTTCGACTCTGTTGATCGTCATAATTTGTGGTTGATTGTGAGATCATATGGTATACCAGACAAGTTAGTTAACATTATGAAAGCTCTCTATAATAACACTGAGTCATGTGTGAGAGTTGGTAAGTCTTGTAGCAATTGGTTTAGCATTACGTCTGGTGTTCGACAAGGGTGCATTTTGTCTCCTTTTCTCTTTAGCTTGGTTATTGATTATGTTATGCGAAATTCGCTTCGAGGAAAAGATTTTGGCCTTAAATGGGCTGGAGATAAGAAAATTTCTGATTTAGATTATGCTGATGATTTAGCCCTTTTGGCATATGATGTTGATGAGATGAACTCTTTCATTCGAGCTGTTGATGAGACTGGTAGTAGAGTAGGTTTGGTTATAAACAGAGAGAAAACTAAAGTGATGAAAATTGGTCAGGCAGGTTGTGATTCAGTTAATCTGAATGGTTGCAGTTTTGAGCAGGTGTCACAGTTTAATTACCTTGGGAGCTATGTAACTGATACTGGTGATGTGCGGCATGAGATTAACAGACGAATAGGTATTGCTGCCGGGACTTTTAAGAATCTATGGAGATTGTGGAGAAATAGGCGTATACACCTAAAGACTAAAATTAGACTGTATAATAGTTTGGTTCTTTCTAGGGTTAGTTATGGTAGTGAAACTTGGACACTGTGTAAACAAGATAACATGAAACTAGATGCTTTTGATTCTAGATGCTTACGCAGTATCTTGGGTATTAGGTGGTTTAACTTTGTAACTAATGATGAGGTTAGGCAAAGGAGTCTGTAACCTCCTTTAAGCAGCATATTGTGCAGAGAGAGACTCCGCTGGTTTGGCCATGTTGCCCGTATGGATAATTATAGATTGGCGAATAGGGTTATGAACAGTGTGTCTAGAGGCCTCAGAAGGAGGGGGAGACCTAGGATGCGGTGGGCAGACAATGTCAAACAGGACCTTGTTAGAATTGATGTGCAGTGGCCGGATGCAGCAGATATAGCTCAGGACAGATATGCTTGGAGAATTAAACTGCGTGGTCTGGTTGGACCTCCGTAGCCCATGGCTGCTTGAGGATGATGATGATGATGATGATGAACTTCTATCATTATGCCTTATTAACATGGTTTTTGTTTTCATTTCCTTTATTGTTCATAACGAAGCTGTATTTTAATCTTTTCCCCAATCTTCTTAATTATTCACATTTCCTCTCAAATATCCGATATTTCCACGGAGTGACCCCACACAGTAGATATCCAAAAATATTTTTAAAAGTTTTGAAAGGATATGTAAATATTTAATTATTTTAAAAACCTCGCAACAAGACATTTTTTATTGTCTACCAGTGTAACATTAACCAGTGTTGTGAGATATGTGATTTCAGGAAAAGCAAAACTCCTGTTTTATGTTAAATTGTCATCCAAAAATTAAATCGCGTTAGCAACATGCCATAATAGGAATCTAAATCTTTCTAAATTTAATCAAACTCTCAGATTTAATTATTTTGAATGGAAAATTTTTTCTGCCTGGCTTTAAATGAAAAGAATTAACACAGCAAACAACTTGTTTGGAAACAAAGCTATGTATTCTGAATTAAATCACAGGTGTGATCTGTTAGTATAATATGTCACAGAGAAGGTCTATTGAGGAAAGCAAGACCTCAGCAGAAAGACAACATTCCCATTCCTTATCTGGGAGCTTGAATTTTCTGTCCCCAGCCTTTCTTAATTATTACATTTCCTCTCAAATATTATATCCATTTATCTTATATACCGGCTTTTTCTGTCGTTCTTAGGGGGTCTCTTTTCGGATTTCGATTTTCTGGTGTCGCAGAATGACACATCAGAAAAGAAAGTATCCCTAAAAATAAAAGTAAAAAAAATCCATAGTATTGTCAATTATTGAGTTACTCTTTTAATATCGTTTTCGTTACTACAGCTGGGCAAAGAGGATTAATTAAGCCCCGAATTTATATCCCCGTTTTTCATAACTAGAAATGGCAAAGGACAATTATTTAAATCCGAAATTAACCCCTTGGGTACGATATTGATACTATCTGCGCTGCCAACACATTTAAGTCCATTTTTCGGTTGCAAAATCATCCTCCACAGTCATAGCTTTCTGTGTCGCAGCATGACAATGTGACCTTGAAGGACATTCGAAACTGAGATTTCTTTGTCACTCCCAACCTGTTGCTGTTTCTTTTTTTAGTTGTTGGCCAACTCTCGTAATGCAATCCCTGCAGCTTCATCAGCTAAAGGTCTTTCGGTGCTGCCTGCTTCAGAGATTCATAATCGTGATGGCGTCTTTGAGGCGGCAACATGGCATGAATGAGATTTATCTTTAACAGATTAACTAAATATACCAAAGAAAAAAGATAAAAAAAATTACTAACTTTCCTAATTATTTTCTCATTACGATAGGACGAAAAGTTTTGGCATTCAGAACTCGGGATCTTTAGCTAATAAGTTGGCATTGAAAAAGATAAACTGCCAAAGAAATTTTAAAAATATTTGAAGAACGTTTATTCTTGTTGCCACCGACCAATAAAAGAGATGCTTTATTATTATTTGTGCAGTTTGAACTACAAAATGCACTTTTATTTTTTGCTATTCTTATTTCGAAATTCTTAATTTATGGCTTGAGATTAATCTCAGAGAAAGATAATGCCATTTTTCTTTATTTGAAAGTTGAGATCAAATGAGTTGTTTAAAGTAGGATATTTCATTTCCCTCTCTCCAAGTAAAAGTAGATAATAACAGATCGCATTTAATTGCAAGCCTCTCCTAGATTCAAAACCCGACACACAACTGTAGTAACGACTTATCAAACTCCCATAGCCTCCTTTCAGGCTCAGAAAAACCTATTGGACAACTACAAGTAATATAAAATCATTTCTGAAAAATGGAGTTGTTTAATAAAGTGCTTCCCACAGATACATGCACTTCTCAGAACTGGCAACAGCATTAACTCTTCTTTCCTGCAATTAATTTTGCCTCGAAGCAAAGCAGGATGCAATCTTAATCGTCATAATTATTCTCCCACAGCTTGAAGATAAGGATTGCCTCCCCATGTCGAGTGTTGCTCACAGAGTAGTAACTCGGTGATTCCGAGAATTAGCCACTTTTAACTGTCGGAGCCGAAAAGTAAGTTTTCGGATGATGGTTATGTCTGATCTTGAGAAGAATGAGCGGGGAAATGAATGATGCTGAATCTGGATCGGATAAGTGATCAATCTTCGAGATATCTACAGTTGGACTTACTTGTAACATCGAGTTGCTTTACTAGTGCCAAAAATAAACCGATAAGAACAGCAAATTCGAGCAAAAAATTTTCCCAGTGAAGTCGCATCGACAAAAGTATATTACAATTCCAGAAGAAAATCATTTAATATGTGGTTAATTTCGGCTTGTTTAAAAAATTGGTAAGATTATTCTTGGTAGTTTACAGGTTTATTCGCAAATATGGTTGTGTCACTTATTGAGTATTGTAAAAAGTCTTATTTTATGTTTTGAGTGTAAGAATTGTAAAGAAACGACTATTTTGTAGTAATAGTGAAAAGGTGAAATATTCTTCTGATGGTTTATTTTCATACTGATGAAGATAAAGATTTGTGTCAGTTGAATTTTAATATTTGTGTTTTTATTAATATTTTTGTAATAAATTAGTTCATTTATAAAATTTTGTCGCTAAATATTCTTTTGAATTTCCTATCAAAACATAACAATATAAAATATAGAAAAAGTATACTTAAAGCAAGTATTCAGATGCTTTTGTGCCCATTGGGTTCTTTACGGTCCCTTAGTCAGCCGTCCAGTGGCCGAGTGGTTAGCGCGCTTGGCTATCGATCATAGAGATTTGGGTTCGAACCCTGGGTAAGGTATGGATGTTCGGTTGTTTTTCTGTCGAGGTCCCCTCCATCTTCACAGACCTATTGTGGCGTATAAACTGACAAGCTCCTGTCAGACCTCTGTGGCAAGCAGCTGCTTGAGGGGTTATTTTTATTTTGTTTTTTAGAAGTCACTGGTCTTTGTTTGAGGAATGCCTTTGTAGACGATTCGTTAACATGAAAATATAGAGTGATGGCAAAAAGTCCAGAACACACCTGCGTTCTTAAATGTTTCTCTTTATGTTGTTGTTTCCTTATAAATGTTATCATTCACTCTAAAGTGTTTAAAAACTATTCGAAATCAGTATAAGAGTCTTTTTTCCTATCTAAAAGAGTTTTTGAGATATAATTTCCGGAACACAATTGACTAGAAATTGTTTGTACTATGGCATACATATCAATTAACAGAAATTTAGATTTTGTAAAATATTTATTTCATCTTTATTTTAAAAATTAATTTATATATTTTAAACAGAAGGTTTCAAAATCGATATTTTAAACACCTGCCCTTTGCTGTAATGACCGCTTTATATATTTTTGGCAAGGAATGCACTTAATTTCAGAAGCACTTCTGTTAAAATATGGTTAAAAGAAAAGAGCAAAGCCTCGATTAACTCATGCTTATTTAAAGGGCTCTTCTTAGTAAATTCGTAACTAATTTCTACCACAAGTTTTCGATAGGTCCGGAGACTGCAGGCCATTCCATCTTTTTATTGGAACTATCTGCTCAACTGCTTCTGAACAACCTTCGATCCCTGAAAAGGAGCATTTTCCTACCGAAAAAAATTCAATTTTCATCTCCAAAGAGATATTTGGCTGTTGGCAACAGTTTTATTAGCGGTGTTTTGATGTAGCTGTTAGCTTTCATTCTTGCTTGTACATCATGCAGTCTTCCAAAATCCAAAGAGAACAAGCAATCCCATCAAAACCATCCATTAATTTGGTTGAATGTTCCACAGTAACATTTGGATATTGGGGATTGAATTCCTCATGAGATACCGATGGACTTGGAAAGACCGCCGCCCGTCCGATATGATATTAAAACGTGGTTTCGTGTGCGTGAGAGCCATACCATGCGAAAGGTAAAGAACATGTTGGATGGACTTGAGGGGGGGGGGGATATCATCTGTTTCCTAACAGCTGTCCAATGGCTTCCCTTCCTCAACCTTCTCTGCGCCCTCGGGGTCCTTGTGATCTGGCCATTTTGCCCATTGTGCGCAAAAAGTGCCTCTCAGAGGTAAAACAACCCAAACCATAGTTAGAATTAGCCTGAGCCCCTGTCAGTCAATTGCTCACAATCGTCTATATATATTAGATAGTCTATGGAACTGAGCAATTAAAAATGGTGCTTTTTATTCCGGAATATCTTAAGGTGCACAGTGAAGCATAATATCTTTTAAACCGATTTTATTAGAGACTAGAAGAACTGCCTGGTGTTGATCAGGTCGATTTTTTGCCCTCAGCGCATAAATCCTCAGCTCATAGCCCATAGCTTCGTTTCTACCCAAATTATCCTAAGTTTTATTTCCGTTTCAACAGGGTTCTTTACGGTCCCTTAGTCAGCCGTCCAGTGGCCGAGTGGTTAGCGCGCTTGGCTATCGATCATAGAGATTTAACGAATGGTACTAAACTTCGTTCAGAAACCATTCTGACCCCATATTGGGGGCAAAATTTGGTTCGTACTTGCAATGCGATGCTTAATATAATAATATCTTTGGGAATGTGAGATATCTGGCAACAGTTGATGGCTTTCGCGATTAGAATTTGCGAATGAGGAAGCTACGAATGGAGAACGGAGGAAAATAAGTTTATTCCGAAATACGCCTTTTTTACTGTTGAACTATAGAATTAATATTTTGACTCCACAACTTCATGGTGCTATTAATCGTGCTAAATTTCCAGGTTCCCAGCCCTTTTATGTGAAAAAAGTAATAATATTCGCACCGTAATATTCATTAGCTTTCCTGGTAAGTATAATAAGCCACGATTGGACAAGAAACTCTTTGAGGGAGACTTACTGCTCCATTCTTTATGTAAAAGAAAGTGTAGAAGCCTAAAACTAACTCATATAAGAAAAGAACATTGTGTTGTACTATTCCTATAGCATGAGCACTTGGATTGTTGGTATCAGTAAGGACAATAATAGTTTCAACCAAATTGGTTCAACCCACCCTGCTGAGTAACAGCCTGCGTAATTTTTCCTTTGCTTCCCCTCTACTTGGTTACCAGTACATCACTGGTGTGTACCTGTATGGTTTCTTCAAAATATCTGAAGATCTATTTAAAATATTTGAAAACAGAAAAAAGATTTGAAATCAGAGTATGAAAGAACTGCAAAATAATGAAAGTTATATAATGTTGATAATTTAGTGGATAGAAATTGATTGAATCAAAAAGCATGTACAGGTTTTTAAGACTTTTAAAGTAAGCAAAATACAGGTTTTTCCAGACTTTTTGCCACCACAGTAAGTTGATAAAGTAACAGGCAAAAAATGATCGATTTTAATTGGATCTTTTTTAAGCTTAGTACGTATTATATAGAATACAGCTTAAATTACAAGAAATCTTACCAGAACGTTTAGAAATGTCACGAAATATGAATATATAAAAGTTTAAATACATATTAATTCATAAGTTTACTTTGATTTTACACGTTTTAAACACTTTTATATTTGCTTTTACGTAGGGTGCATTTTTATTCAAAATTTCACGTAGCTCTTAATAACTGCTTCGTTGCATAAGATGAAGTTAAAGATATAAAAATAATAACCCCCTTTGCTAAACTACACAAAGGCTTTTTTATCTTTAGAGCTGTTCGTATCTTATCGATTTTAGTGTTCACTTGTCCTTCGTTTTGCACTTTGGCTTCGTTGCCAGGAGGGATCGCGATAGATAAATAATAAAGCCTCATGACGTGTAACTATAGTGATAAATGTTGGCAACAAAAATGTGAATTTAGCAAATACTTTAAGGTTCGTGTTTTTTGTCTTCGTTGAAGCTATTTTAGGATAATGAATGAACATAAATCTTTGGGCTATGGTAAGCGTTTCTTTTCTTTTTTCTGTGCTCAGTGGGTTTTCTTTGTTGGAAAACGTATGCAATGATATTTAAATAAGGGAAAGGAGCGAAATAAACGATATTAATTATTAAGGGTTCACTTCTAACCAGAATCACTGTGCAATATGCTGCCTTGCAAACTATCAATAGGTGGAATTACACGAAAATTAAATGCAATTTCTTGTACTAATATTTTTAAATAATCTCATTAGATATGCGTCGGATATTTAGAATGAAGTAGTGATAGAATTGGACCATATAGTATTCCAGTAATTCCAGAGATTATGAAAACATGTATGTTCATGAGAGACGTTCAACTGCTTATCAAAATAGTATTAATTTCTGCCCACCAGCTCCAGAATTTAATCCCGGATTAAAGATCTTGTGTGAAGCTGTATTTTCTTCCCATAAAAATCATGTCGGCATTTCTAAAATCTTTTACCTTAGATAAGAGGTAAGTTTGAAATTTATGTAACGTATTGTTAAGATTTTGGTGTAATAATGAAAATAAGTTATTAAGCATCCAGAATCAAAATCTTTTGCAAATGCTGGGTGAAATGTTTTGACGTTTCAGTCGATTTCATTCAATGTCTCGTGGCCGAGTGGGTAGCGCGCTTGGCTACTGAATCAACGGGCCCCGGGTAAGACAGATGTTTTTGCTGTCTTTTTGCTGAGGTTTCGCCATCCTCACAGACCTACTGTGGTGTAATGAAACTGGCAGGCTCCTGTCGGCCCTCTGTGGCAAGCAGCTGCTTTTTATGAAATTTCATAGTAGTTAAACACATATTAAGTGGCTTTCGGTGCAAAAGTTTTGTGTAGACTAAAATTGTAAACTGTTTTAATAAGTCAGAAATTCCAATTCACAAACTTACATTTAGTTCTCCAAACATGTCTGCTATGAACTACAGCTTCTTCATTTGTTTGCCATATGCCAATAAAAGGAGGACAAAAGAGCTAGAAATGAAGGACAGAGGAGAACATGTTTTTAATTTGTGAAATAAAATAATTTTTTCACACTAAGTTTAGTTCAAGCATCGACTAACAAACTGTTCAGTCAGAAAGAGGCATAATATTAATTATTCAGTACACTTCAAAATAATCAGGTGCCAATTTTTATGAACACTTGATACCCAATCGAGTTACTTGACCTTAACTGGCTTAGTGGTCAGGGACTAGCTACTGTTCCAGAAGGCAAACTTCGTGTGATTGTACTCACTCTCAGGGAGATAGTGGTCAGCAGTACTTAGATGTTGGTAGAGCATACTCTTGGGTGAGAAGCCTTTTAGAAACTAGTAGTAGTTTCTTATAGATCGTATAATCATATTCGATGTACCGGATAATAATTTTACCCTTAACCATCTCCATCATAAAGATATGCCTATTTGGCATGAGTAAAAACAAAATATATAAGTAAACCACCCTTAGGTGGGCCCCTAAGGGCAAACATAAGAAAAACTAAAAATAGCAGTAAAATTGTATAAGAAAACTAAAACGGGTAGGTCTCCTGAGAGAAACCTACCGTTTTAGACCTCTTGTACTTGTTCAAAACAGTATGATCGTAAAGAATCAGAGAAGAAATAATCTCATTGGGATTATTACTTACAGCCTCAAAAAATCTTTTTGAGGTGCGTTTTATATGTGTATATATATATACGGTCGATGCCCAGGTCTTTATGGAGTTGTCTGTTAGTGACAAACCAGGGGGCATCGACGCAGTTTAGTAGTTTATTGGTTTCTTCACTGTCCTTTAGAGTGCAAACGAAAAAAAGAGTACTGTCAACTTTCAGAGCCGCATCTAACCGTAGAAAATGGCAAATTTTGCTAGCAGTAATTTTCTAAAGTGCATACTTTTTTACAATCTCACATGTAAAAATGTTGATATTAGTATTAAAGAAAATAATAACTTTTGCAACATAAACAGAATGAATTTAGCATTCACGATTTGCATGTACGAAAAATTATTTCACAGTTAACCTTAAATTATATAACAGTCATGGGTTCAAGAATATTAAAAAATCAAAATAAAAAACCTTTAATTTTATTTTAAAACAAGTTCATGAGTTCGTATAAAAAGATATGAGTTTTGATAAAAAGGAGGACTGTTCACGGTTTTTTTTCAAAATGCAGGAGGAACATGAGATACAGGAGTCTTCCTTTCGGATGACGTATGGGAACCCTTACTGTAGTTAACCTCAGTTTAAAATAATAAATATAAATTTATAATAGGAATGGAGTAAAAAAAAAAGTAAAATTGTATGTTTTTAAAGAATAAGTTTAAAAAAATATCACTAGGACGAGAAAAAAAATTACAGCATATAGGCAATTATTATAGGGCAGATGCAAAATACTGAATTGAATTAGAAGGGACCAGAACACTTTCCTGTTAATTTTTCCTGAATTTTTTGATAAATAATGCGTTTTGAGAATAGAGAATAGCTGAAAAAAAATAAAATATAGGAATTCCGGAACGTCTTTTCAGTCCGAATCAGTTCAGTATGAGGACTCCGGGCAAAACATTTCCTATATCGGTGGCCTTCCTATGCCAGTCAAAGTGCCCACTAAAAATTTTCTTAACTAGTCTCCACTGTTGAAATAAATCTTAACTGTTGAAATGTTTCACATCAGTTGCTACTGCTATGCTTATTGTAAACTGTTTCCAAATTGATGCAAAGCTCAAAACAATTATGCAAATTTCTAAAATTGCATTGATTTCAATAAACGATTTTTATAATGTTATATGAGTAGCAACACTGCTATTAAATGTTTCAGTTTCAGGAACACTTTAAATAGTAAATAAAAAATTGCTCAAAATTTAGATATGAGGAATATTTTGAGATTTTCAATTTCTTGTATCATTTTTCTACGAAACGCTTAAAATTAGGCAGCTTTGAATGCAATTTTCCATTCACAGAATATGGAAATGTCCAAAAACTTTTGATAATTTAGTGTAATTTGTTCATTTCCAAAATAAAAATAGGGAGTAAAAAAATGTTTATATTTTAAATGTTACTGGATACTGAATGTTATTTGAATTGTTCTTACAAGTTCTATGCTATATGTAATATTAATTTATTACATTAATTTTTCTGTTTTGAAACAAAACTGTATTGCTTATTATTAAAATTATCACATTCGTTTCGATTATTTCACGTTTTTCATAGTCGTGAAAGCAAAAAAAAGGTATTTTTATATGAAATTAAAAAATACTGCACGAGAAAGCTCACTACCGCTTCGTCTGCCTAGGGGGGTGTGAGGTATAATATATCCTGCCCTGTCTATGAACTGTTGAATTTTGCTTGCTGGTCTATGAACCATTACAATGTACTTGCTGCTATGTATGAACCTTGAATTGTGCTTCCTAGTTTCTATGAACCGTTGAATTGTGCTTGTTGATCTCTATGAACCATTGCAATGTACTTGCTAGTAAGTATGAACCTTTGAATTGTGGTTGCCTGTCTATGAACCATTGCAACGTACTTGTTAGTATGTATGAACCTTTGAATTGTGCTTTCTAGTTTCTATGAACCGTTGAATTGTGCTTTCTGATCTCTGAACAAATGCAATGTACTTGCTAGTATGTATGAACCTTTGAATTGTGCTTTCTAGTTTCTATGAACCGTTGAATTGTGCTTTCTGATCTCTGAACAAATGCAATGTACTTGCTAGTATGTATGAACCTTTGAATTGTACTTGCTGGTTTATGAACCATTGCAATGTACTTGTTAGTATGTATGAACCTTTGAATTGTGTCTCCTAGTTTCTGTGAACCGCTGAATTGTGCTTGCTGGTCTCTGAACCGTTGCAATGTACTTGCTAGTATGTATGAATCTTTGAATTGTGCTTGCTGGTCTGTTAGTATGTATGAACCTTTGAATTGCGCTTCCTAGTTTCTACGAACCGTTGAATTGTGCTTGCTGGTCTCTGTGAACCATTGCAATGTATTTGTTAGTATGTATGAACCTTTGAATTGTGCTTTCTATGTCTATGAACCGTTGAAATGTGCTTTCTGGTCTCTAAGAACCACTGAATTGTGCTTGCTGGTCTCCATGAACCACTGAATTATGTTTGCCGGTCCCTGTGAACCATTGAATTGTGCTTCAGGTTTTTCTGAGCTGTTGAATAAGATAATTTATTGTTGAATATTCCGGTTTACATAACTTATAACATAAAATAAAAGTTGTCATTTATAGTATTATAGAGTTTTACATATAGCAGATTGCGTAAACTCCGAATGTTAGAATATAATAGTAATAGATAGCTGAATATTTAAATTAAAATTTGAAATTAAGGAGATATTCACAGGAGTAAAACTCGCATGTGGAATGAATTTACTTAATTTGTTAACGTACATTAATATTTTTGGCAACAAAAGTAAGATTTCAAGTGAAATCAAAGTGCTTACTGGTTGCTCTGAACAAATGAATTGTGCTTTCTGGTATCTTTTAATCATTGAATCACGCATGCAATATGTATGAGTTATTGGTTTTGTGTTTACTGGTTATTGAATGTTCATTATAGTATCCAGGCCGACACCCTATTTCCGTTGACGTCATTATGTATTCAATAAATGATTTCATAGTTGGTATATTTTCCATTTTTTTGAAACAATTTTGACTTTTATATTTTACATTTTAGAACAAATATAGACAGATATATTTAAAAATTAAATATGCATTTGCCACAAATGACCAAATGCAGTGGGGATTTTGTGATAGCACAAAGCTTAACGTTCCCATTTTTAATTTGAGCGTAAAAAATGTGGAAAGGTTAAACATAAGATTGCGCAGTTCAGGTGATATAAGAGATGATCACCTGACCTTGTCTCCATGGTAAGTTTATCTTTCTTTTTCTCTTGCATTGAATGAAAACCCGATACGCTATTATTCTGGCTATTCAGGACTTTTTATTCTTAGTTGTGTGAGTGAGCAGTGAGCTACGGAAGTCTATCCAGATTGTGCAGTTTAGTTCTCCAACACATCTGTCCTGAGCTATATCTGCTGCATCTGGCCACTGTGGACCAATTCTAGTTCTTAGTTCTTTTCTCTCGCGTTATTCTGTTATCATCATCCATCTTCTCTGTCATCATAGAGCTGCTATCTTGGGTTCGCTTTCTTTGCCATGTCAACATTTGGCCTTTCTCTTTTCTCTCTCACCCGACCATTTGGCGATCTCATTCGTACTTAGAAAAGAAGCCAGAGAAACTCGAACGATTTATTCAGTCTTTAAGTCCTCCATACCCGTTTAACACTTCTACGAACTCTTAAAATCATGATCTACAGACCAAAAACCAAGTGTATTTTTTTCCGTTTCTGAATTTTGCTTACACTTATCCACGTATGAAGTTTAAGACTATCTTAAACTGGATTTCCGGTAGTTCCTTTAGAAACAAGTTTTTAAATGGACATATTTGATAAATAGACTTTAATAAGTAATGTATGCATTTAAGGAAATGCAGTAGATCATAACTATTCGCAGTGATTAGGCTCTTGGAAACCACCAAGAATACAATAGGAAATAGGGGGTTCAGTTCCTGGCACAGAGGGAAAAAGAAGGTTCGTGACTCAGGTACAAACATATTATGACAAAAATATGTTTATTTGTTATAAAAATTAGCGTATTACAAATGTATAAATACGAGTATCATCCTCCTCCTCCTTCTCAAGCAGCCATGAGCTACGGAAGTCCATCTAGATTGTGCAGTTTAGTTCTCCAACACATCTGTCCTGAGCTATATCTGCTGCATCTGGCCACTGTGGACCAATTCTAACAAGGTCCTGTTTTACATTGTCTGCTCACTGCAACCTAGGTCTCCCACTCTTTCTGAGACCTTTAGGCACCCTGTACATAATCCTATTCGCTAATATATAATTATCCATATGGGCAACAAGCCAAACCAACAGAGTCTCTCTGCACAATATGATGCTCAAAGGAGGTTCCTGACTCCTTTGCCTAACCTCATCATTGCTTTCAAGTTCTTTACCTAACTTCATCATTACTTATAAAACTGTACCACCTAATGCCCAAGATACTGCGTAAGCATCTAGAATTAACGAAATCAAGTATCTTGCTCGCAAACGGGTCCAAGTTTCACTACCATAACTAACTCCAAAAAGAATCAAACTGTTATGCAGCCTAATTTTAATCTTTAGGTGTATACGCTTATTTCTGCACACTATTCATAGATTCTTAAAAGTTCCAGCAGCAGTCCCTATTCTGTTTATTTCATGCCGCACATCAGTAGTATCTGTTACATAGTTCCCAAGATAATTAAACTGAAATACTCGTTCAAGGGTGCAACCTTTCAGATTAACTGTAGATTGTATAAACTGTAGTTTGTATATTGCACCTAATGTCCGACCCCGCCTTCTCGTGGTGCGGACCGTTAGTAACTTTCAAAAGAGATACTCTCTTGTGGAAGTGAACGGAAGGGGAGGGTTGCCAGATTAGTGTGGCCTACTGATCTGGACAACTATGGCTACTTTTCTTTTTTTTCTACCCTGCTGAGGAGTGGTCAACAACACAGGGTCCTGGTGCTGACCATATAAACCTACTGGACTGGACAGATATATGACTCTGAGCTTGATTATGGATCCTGATTTTGCTGCACTGGTGGGCTTCTGTGGAGGGAAAATCTTCTGCTGTGTTTTCTGTTTGTTTGTGGGTTGACAGCCCCAAGTGAATAGATTCACAGGATATGTTTATCAGCTGGTGGATAATCCTGAGCAGAAGTCATCGCAGGCACCTGAACTCTTTGCTTCTATTGGCATCGTCAAATTCTACATTGGAGGAAGTCTTCCAGTGTAGATGGCTTCAGCCTTTAGTAGTGGGGGAACGGGTCTTTGCCCCATGTCTGCGATTAGGGGGCTGTTTGATATTGTCGGCATTCCCTCTCTCAATAAACATAGTTTCTTTAAACATCCCACTAACCATTTTCTCTCCATAGGTAGTTGGAATGTGAGCACTCTGCACAGAGCTTTTTCTCTTGATGTCCTCACATAAGAATTCCACCATTATAATTTAGATATTCTCGGCTTGCAAGAGACCAGATGGACAGATAAAGGTCAGATTCTTAAAAATAATCTTAAATTTCTTTTCAGGGAGGGACGACAATAAGCATCACCAAGGCGTGGGTCTGCTTCTCAGCAGACACGCTAGTGATGCTCTTCTAGGATATGAGTGCATTAATGAAAGGTTTCTTACAGCAAAATTTCAGACAAGCGTTAAAGACTTGAATGTTTTCTGCTGTTATGCCCCCACTGAGGATGCCGATGAGGATGAGAAGGATAGGTTTTATGAACAACTTCGATATTTTGAATTCTGTCAAGAAAGGAGATATTACCCTTGTTCTTGGTGACTTCAATGCCAAAGTTGGTACTGACTCTGACCTTTGGGGAGGAGTAATAGGCCCTTTTGGTATTGCTAACTGCAATGGCAATGGGCAACGTCTCCTACAGGTAAGTAAACTCAATGGATTCAGAATAACTAACACTTATTACAAACACCGCGACATACATAAGTACACATGGGTTTCACCTGATGGGCTGCATAAGAATATGATTGATTACATATTAATTAACAGCAAATGGACTAGTTCTGTTAGGAATACCAGGGCATATAGGGGAGCTGAAATTGGATCTGACCATTACCTTGTTAAAAGTGTGTTGCAACTTAAACTTAAAAAGTGTTGTGCTAGGGTTAAAAAATTTACTTTTAATACTGAAGCTTTGAAAGATCCAGTTATAGCCAAAGCTTACCATGATAGGTTACTTAGTCATTATGACAGTCATGGTTTGCTTACTACTGAAGTTGAGGAAGAATGGGATCATTTTAAACAGGCTTTTTTGGACACTAACAGTACTCTTTTAGGAAAAAAGGAGCAGAAGAGGCAGAATTATCTGAGTGATAAGGCACTTGAGCTTATTTTGGAAAGAAAGAACTGCAGGAATGTCCTTAATCAATACCCCACTAGTCCTAATAGAAAGCATTACAGAGAACTTAATAAACGTGTAAAAGATCAGTTAGCTGCTGATAAGAATCTTTGGCTTGATAGCTTGGCTGACAAAGCCGAGGAAGCAGTTAGACAGCACAACAGCAGAGAGCTGTACCAGATAGTTAATGTTTTGTGTGGTAGAAAACGGACAGGCATACAAGGATTGAAGGATAAACAAGGTAAGGTTATAGAAGGGGAGGATTCTGTCATGGCTAGGTGGGCTGAGCATTTCAGTGATGTACTAAACAATGCGGTTAGTTCTATTCCCATTGTTTGCAATGATGATAGATGCATTGGTGGCTTTAATGTTGGCGCTATAACACAATCCGAAGTTATTTTGGCTGTTTCTAAACTTAAACTTCATAAATCCCCAATGGTAGATGAAATTACTACAGAAATGCTTAGAGCTGGAAATATTTCGGTTACCACTTGGATGACTGAAATTCTGAATATCTTTTATGATAAAGGCATGATTCCTAAGGATTTTACCAGAGCTATTGTTATCCCTATTTTCAAAAAAGATGATCGCAGTTCTTGTGATAACTATAGGGGTATCAGCCTACTCTCTGTTCCAGGTAAAGTTCTTTCCATGATTGTGCTTAATAGAATTAAGAATCTGGTTGACAGTCAATTGCGTGATGAGCAATGTGGATTCAGAAGTGGTAGGGGATGTGTGGATCAGATATTTTCACTTAGGCAGATTCTTGAGAAATGTTTAGAGTTTCAGAAACCTTTGTTTGCTAGCTTTGTTGATTTCAAAAAGGCTTTCGACTCTGTTGATCGTCATAATTTGTGGTTGATTGTGAGATCATATGGTATACCAGACAAGTTAGTTAACATAATGAAAGCTCTCTATAATAACACTGAGTCATGTGTGAGAGTTGGTAAGGCTTGTAGCAATTGGTTTAGCATTACTTCTGGTGTTCGACAAGGGTGCATTTTGTCTCCTTTTCTCTTTAGCTTGGTTATTGATTATCTTATGCGAAATTCACTTCAAGGGAAAGATTTTGGCCTTAAATGGGCTGGAGATACGAAAATTTCTGATTTAGATTATGCTGATGATTTAGCCCTTTTGGCAAATGATGTTGATGAGATGAACTCTTTCATTCGAGCTGTTGATGAAACTGGTAGTAGAGTAGGTTTGGTTATAAACAGAGAGAAAACTAAAGTGATGAAAATTGGTCATGCAGGCTGTGATTCAGTTCATCTGAATGGTTGCAGTCTTGAGCAGGTGTCACAGTTTAATTATCTTGGGAGCTATGTAACAGATAATGGTGATGTGCGGCATGAGATTAACAGACGAATAGGGATTGCTGCCGGGACTTTTAAGAATCTATGGAGAGTGTGGAGAAATAGGCGTATACACCTAAAGACTAAAATTAGACTGTATAATAGTTTGGTTCTTTCTAGGGTTAGTTATGGTAGTGAAACTTGGACACTTTGTAAACAAGATAACAGGGAACTAGATGCTTTTGATTCCAGATGCTTACGCAGTATCTTGGGCATTAGGTGGTTCAACTTTGTAACTAATGATGAGGTTAGGCAAAGGAGTTTGCAACCTCCTTTAAGCAGCATATTGTGCCGAGAGAGACTCCGTTGGTTTGGCCATGTTGCCCGTATGAATAATTATAGATTGGCGAATAGGGTTATGAACAGTGTGCCTAAAGGCCTCAGAAAGAAGGGAAGACCTAGGATGCGGTGGGCAGACAATGTCAAACAGAACCTTGTTAGAATTGGTGTGCAGTGGCCAGATGCAGTAGATGTAGCTCAGGATAGACTTGCTTGGAGAACTAAATTGCACGGTCTGGTTGGACCTCCGTAGCCCATGGCTGCTTGAGGATGATGATGATGATGATGTATAACTTTTGACTTTCTTCTCCTTAAATCTCTTAAATCATCATCAACACCTTCAAACAGTGATGGGCTACGGAGGTCCACCTAGATTGTGCAATTTGGTTCTCGAAACATGTCTGTCCTGTGCTACATATGCTCCATCTGGCCACTGTAGACCAATTTCAGAAAGGACCTGTTTGACATTCTTTGCCCACTGCATTCTAGGTCTCCCCCTGTTTCTAAGGCCTTTAGGCACACTGTCCATAACCCTATTCACTAAATTATAGTTATGCATGTGGGCAACATGGCCAAACTAACTGAATCTCTCACTACCCAATATGCTGCTCAAAGTAGGTTGTCAACTCCTTTGCCTAACCTCATCATTATTTACAAAATTGAACACCTAATGCCCAAGGTACTGCGTAAGCATCAAGTTTCCTGTTATGTTGTTTAAAAAAGAGTCCAAGTTTCACTATCATAACTAACCCTAGAAAGAACCAAACTATTATACAATCATAATTTTAGTCTATAGGTATATACGCCTATTTCTCCACACTCTCCATAGATTCTTAAAAGTCTTAGCAGCAATCCATATTCTTTTTATCTCATGTCGCACATCACCAGTATCTGTTACATCGCTCCCAATATAATTGAACTGAGGCATTTGCTCATGAGTGCAACCATTCAGATTAACTGAACCACAACCTGCCTGACCAATTTTCATCACTTAGTTTTCTCTCTATTTATCACCAAGCCTACTTTACTACCAGTCTCATCAACAGCTTTAATGAAAGAGTGCATCTCATCAACATCATATGCCAAAAGGGCTAAATCATCATCATAATCTGAATCAGAAATTTTCAGATCTCTGGACTATTTAATTGCAAAATCTTCCCGTTGCAATGAATTCCGCATAACATAATCAATAACCAAACTAAAGAGAAAAGGAGACAAAATGCACCCTTGTCGAACACCAGAAGCAATGCTGAACGAATTATACAGTCTTACCGATTTCACCCATGTCTAAGTGCTATTATAAAGTGCTTTCATTATGCTAACTAACTTGTCTGTCATGCATAAGATCTCACATTCAAACACAAATTATGACAATCTACAGAATGAAAAGCCTTTCTAAAATCTACAAAGCTAGTAACCACTGGTTTTTGAAACTCGAAACATTTCTAAAGAATCTTCCTAAGTGACAAAAAGCTGATCTATACATCCCCTACCACTTCTAAAATCACACTGTTCATCATGCAGTTGATCATCAACCAAATTCTTAATTCTGTTAAGCAAAATCATGCAAAGAACATTACTTGGAACAGAAAGTAGGCAGATACTCCTATAGTTATAACAAGAACTGCGATCGCCTTTTTTAAAAATAGGGATAATAATACTTATGGTAAACGCCTTAGGAACAATGCCTTTATCATAAAAAATATTCAAAATTTCAGTCAGCCATGTGATAGCAGAAACATTTTAAAAATGCGGGGCGGGGATGGCTCAGTTGGTAGCATTCCAGGCTCGTAATTTGCAGTTCCCATGTTCGAGTCCCAGCTGGGCCAGCGTCAAGATTTATTTCTGCAAAACTCCCTGCCCTCGGTCAACACAGAACACTGATGAACACTGACTGATGATGGCTTGTAGCCGCTATTTGTTGGATGGATATTAATACATGGCTCATGTGTGGGAGACCCATATCCTGCGCACCGTAAAGAACACATTGGATGATCTTGATGGGAGACTATCATTCATCTCTTAACAGCTGTCCAGTAGCTCCCCTCCCCCAACCTTCTCTGGGCACTTTGGGTCTTTGTGACTTGGCCATTTAGTCCATTGTATGCAAAAAAGTGCTGCTCAGAAGTAAAAAACAAATGCTCAGCCCATTTAGCCACGACAGACTTCAATAACCTTGCCATGTGTATCCATAAATCCCAGTATACCTGTCCGTTTCTTCCCACACAAAACATTAACTATCTGGTAGCTCCTATCATGGAGCTTTAGCTATAACTAGAGCTTTCAAAGCTTTAATGTTTAAAGAAACCTTTTTAACCTTATCAGAACACTTCTTAAGCTTTAATTGCAAGAGAAGTTAGCAAATTAATTCTGATATCCAATTTCAGCTCCCTTATATGACCTGGTATTCCTAAGAGAACTAGCCCATTTGTTGTTAATATAAGTATAATGAATCATATTCTTATGCAACCCATCTGATGAAACCCATGTGTACTTATGTATGTCCCGGTGTTTGTAATAAAAGTTAATTATACTCAAACCTTTAAGTTTACTTATCTGTATGAGACATTGCCATTACAGCTACCAATACCAAAGGGACATCACTCTTCCTCGAAAGTCAGAGTCAGTACCAACTTTAGCACTGAAGTCGCCGAGAACAAAGGTAATATCTGATTTCTTGACAGAATTCAAAATATTTTGAAGTTGTCCGTAAAACCTATCCTTCCAGTCCTCATCGGCATCATCAGTGGGGGTGTAACAATAGATAACATTCAAGTCTTTAATGCTTGTTTTAAATATAGTTGTAAGAAACCTTTCATTAATGGACTCATTATCCTAGAAGAGCATCACTAACGTGTCTGCTGAGAAGCAAACCTACGCCTTGAAGATGCTTTCCATTTTCCCTCCCTGAAAAGAGAAATTTCAAATTATTTTTAAGTAATTGACATTATCTATCCATCAGGTCACTTGCAAGCTGAGAATATCTAGATTATAACGGTGAATTCTTGTGTCAGGACATCAAGAGAATAATCTCTGTGCAGAGTCTTGACATTCCAAGAACCTGTGGGGAGAAAATGGTTAGTTGAATGTTTAAAGAAACTATGTTTACTGAGAGATGAAGTGCCGACAATATCAAACAGCGTCCTAATCGCAGGCATGGGGCAAACATCTGTTCCCCCCACTACTAAGGGCTGAAGCCATCTACATTGGTGGACTTCTTCCAATGTAGGTTTGACGATGCCCATAGAAGCAAGGGTACAGGTACCTACGGTGGCCTCTGATAATGATTATCCACCAGTTGATAAAGCGTGTCCTGTGAATATATTCACTTGGGGCTGTCAACCTACAAACAGAAATTACAGTGATAGATTTTCTTTCAACGGAAGCCAACCAGCGCAGCAAATTTAGGATTCATGATATAGCTCAGAGCCATTATTCCATTCAGGGTAGTATATATGGTCAGAATTAGAACACTGTGTGGTTGACCACTCCTCAGCAGGGTCGAAAAAAAAAGTAAAGTAGCCATCTTAGTCCAGAGCAGTAGGCCACACTGATCTGGTAGCCCTCCCCTACAATTCTCTTACGCAAGAGAGTGTCTCTTTTGAAAGGTACTAACGGCCTGCACCACGAGAAGGCCGGTCGGTCTTTAAGTACTAGGCCGGTGCTGTACATCTTCACAGGGGTTTGGTGCGTAGCTCTCCTTGGAGTGAATACCTAGCTACCATTTACCGACCAAGACGAGTAGATAATTAAGATGAGTATGCTAACTGATAAAATAAGGAAAAATTCCTTTAAAGACCTGTGATGACCATGATGAAGACGATAGTGTTGAAAGAAGGCTTAGAAATTCAAGGTTCCTTCATATACTGCTCGACATTGAAATTTCTCTACCCAGAAGGAGTGGACGGAATCTTCTGAAACATTATTAACACCGATGATCGAATCGGTATAATATAATTTTCTTTACAACTCACTGCAACGAAATAAGTGAACTGCTTGCAGTAAAGTAAACGACATCTTCTAGTATGTACTAAAATCGCCATGGTTCTCACTAAATATTTCTTTGAAATTTTTTATTTTTTTTTCAAATTTCAAGGAAATTTACGAGACTACAGTATACAGTAAGTCGACAGTTCATCGAAAAGTAAACAGGGTTTATTAGATAGAATCTATATAGCATCCACAACCTAATATGCTAGAAGAGACAAAAAAGGTAAAGGTAAAGATGTAAGAGACTTTTATGCTGTAAGAGACGAAAAGTTGTAGGTAATTCGTGAATCAGTCGTAATACAAAAACATCTGCTCGTCGTTTAGCTAAGAGTCGTGCAGAAAGGTGCTCCAATTCTTATTTTTGAAAGCTTACAAGGTAAGCGTTATTCATCAGTTACTCTCTCCTGACTTCAATTCACAGCTTTTTTTTTTTCCATTGGGTTAAGTGCACAGTTTTTTTATGTTTAAAGGGATGAGCTTAGAAATTTAATTTTCTTTACCAATGAAGCAGGGTTTTATTTATCAGGATACAGGAATTCACAAAACAATCGATACTAGTCAGCCGAGAAATTCATAAAGCCCTATTCATATATCATTCAGCTCCTAGATTCGAGGGATTTCCTTACTATTATAAGTTATAAAAAATTTGTAATTTAGCGATTGAGGAAAAAAAAATAATACATTGCAACAGGTATGAAACATTTTATGCAAACATGGTGCAAACATTAAAGCATTTTAAATAAATTATTTTAGTTGATAAGTATACGATTTAAATGTGGTGAGATGAGAAGTTTGATAGGGGGCCGCGAATTCAAAACGTTTGAGAAACACTGCCTTATATGATAAAAAAATTGGTGTTTGATGTTCAGTTCAGAGAGGGAGCATAATTGGATAAATTTTCTTTCGAAGAAACATCAGTTCGCCGAGTTGTATCAATCTGATTCTTGAAGAATGTATTCAGCAGCTGAATGCTGAGGAGCTGATACCATGCTATTTGCAACAATATAGCGCAACTTATTCATAGAGCTAACGCAACATTGGGCTATTTCCTTGAATAGTTTGTAACAGAAGATGTCTAATTGACCGTGACCACTCAGATCCCCTGATTTTACTCTTTGTGGCTTTTTTTTAAATTATATTCTTGGAGGAAATTGTCTACAATAATCATTATCCGACGATAACATATCGCTTCTGGAGAATATAGGATGCTCTTTTTCAGAAAAAAGGAAGTTTTCATTTTCGGCATTTTACACCCTTTAATAGTAATAATTCGTACTAATGGGTGATTGGAAATTGTAAATAATAATATATTATCAGCCTTAACGCAAAATGAATTTCTCCTTTATCTCCCCACGGTCAGTAGGGGACACCGATGGGCTTGGAAAGGCCGCCGTCCGTCGGATGGGGCGTTAAGCCGTGGCCCCGTGTGCGGGAGAGCCATACCCTGTGCACGTTAAAGAACACTCTGGATGGCCTTGACGGGAGGCTACCATCTGTTTCCCAACAGCTGTTCCAGTGGGTCCCCTCCCCCAACCTTCTCTGAGCCTTCGGGGTCCATGTGACCTGGCCATTTAGCCCATGGTGTGCAAAAAAGTGCCGCTCAGAGGTAAAACAACCAACCCAACTCCTTTATCTCTTAAGGTGAAAAAGTGGAATTTTTCTCCTCCCCTAGGGCAGTGATGGCGAACCTATGAGAAGCGTGCCAAAGGTGACATGCGAGAGAAAGGGCCGATTTTTGTTGGCACGCCACTGGGAAATGAAATGCGTGCCTACGGCTAGTGTAGAGACTTGGAAACAACGGCCCTAGCAATTCAATACAGATTTATGGATGAATCTTTGGTAGCAAGATGACTAAAAATTTGATATTTTAGTGGTAGAATGTGATGAGCAAGGGGTTTACATTGGCAGCAATAATTTGTCCCTTCACCCTCAGGGAGGGTGGGAAAACGCAACTCTTTGTTTTGTAATAATTCAATACATGATTTATGGATGAATCATTGGTAGCAAGATATGTTGCTATAATTAGTTTCTTATTAATTATTAATTTCAATAGTGCACCCTTATGTTTAAAAGATCTCGTCAAATAACTGATTGCACATTGCACAAAAAGCTGCATCAAAAATAGACATACTAAAGCTATCAACTATTCATCTATTTCCTTTAAAGCACTTCTAGCCGTCCCATGGCCGAGTGGTTAGCGCGCTTGGCTGTTGTTGCCCTGGGTTCGAGCCCCGGGTAAGGCATGGATGTATGTGTCATTTTTCTGCTGAGGGCCTGCCACCTCACAGATCTTCTACTGTGGCATATAAACTGACAGACTCCTGTCAGACCTCTGTGGCAAGCAGCTGCTTGAGGGGGTATTTATTTATTTTTATTTAAAGCACTTCTATATATCTTAAAATTTAGTTTATTGTTACGTCTGAGGGATCCATTTTACTCTCTCAGCCAATGAAAATTCCCTTCATTCTGAAGACGGTGGCGTACTGTCAGTGATGTGCTGAGCACAGTAGTGGAAAGTAGCGTGCAGTTTGTGTGTGATTGAAAGATTTTGGTTTGATAAATCAAAGTTTCATTTTTTCATTTTCCTTTGCATAATGGCGAGTCTAAAACTTAGTATTCCGTATCCTTATATTTAAATCCTTAGTATTTTGCATCATTTAATTTATATTGTAAGATGAACGGTTATGTAACCTTAGATGATTAATAACAATAATAAATAGCATTTTAAAGTATTTTTGTAACGTTGGCACGAGAGCTAGAAAATATTCTCATATTTCTCTAATTTTGACACGTGAGCTCGAAAAGGTTCGCCATCATTGACCTAGGGTTAAAGGGCAAGTCATCCAGTGTATATAAAATAAAATTTTTTTATTTATTATTGCTATATTGAAATATTATTGAAAATTTTAAGATTAAGTACTAAATTTATATAAATAAGGAGCAACCAATGAATTTTAAGAACTTTTAATTTATTTAAAATGATTATTCATTACATGATTATCAATTATGACATTATATCATTATATCAATTATATCATGGTATGAATATCAATTATTCTATTCTTTATCAACCATTCTATTACCAGAATTTCTAATTTCTAGCATAAATATATCGTTTGCAATATTACTTCAAGCTTTATATTTTCTATATTTAGCACCCTCTAACGATGGTAAATTAAGGGTATTTAGAAGATTCGAAAACTTTGAACCATCGTATTTCATTAGTTCCTATTCAACTCAAAAAGAATTTTCATTAATTTTCAAAACAAAGAGTTGCGTTTTCCCACCCTCCCTGCGGGTGAAGGGACAAATTATTGCTGCCAATGTAAACCCCTTGCTCATCACATTCTACCACTAAAATATCAAATTTTTAGTCCTAACAGATCATTTGCAATATTCGTTTAAAAGTTTGGAATTTTCAAAGTTTCCATCAACAGAGGGCGCTGTTAAAGCTTTTGAGAGATTCTAAAAGTATGAATTATAATAGTTTATCAATACCCATCCAACTAAACAGAATTTTCAATTTATCTCTAAAAACAATTTTTCTTAAAACACAAAAATGTGTTTTCCACCCCCTCCGGGGTAAAGAAGAAAAATTATTGTTGTGAATGCAAACTTCGTGATATTCACATTTCAAACCAAAATTTTAAATTTCTAACGTAATTACATCGTTTGCAACAGTAATTTGAAAATTTCCACTTTTTTTACTGTTAGAGGGCGCAATTATAGCTTTAGGAAGATTCCCAAAGTTCGAATCGGTAATATTTCGTCAACATCTATTCAACTGGAAAAGAATTTTTAATATATCCCAAAAAACAAAAAAAAGCTCCATGTTTACAGACAACGAAGTGAAAACAGTACATTTTTTTTCTGAAAACGTGCTCAAAATGAGCATCACTAACGCTATGCTATTCAAGGAATTTCTCCTACAGAGAAAGAATTTACCCTTTCTGCTACCTTTTTGAGAAAAGTATCGGCTAACGAAGCAAAGCTGGTTCGTTAGCCGATACTGCAGATGGACAACATTTTCAACACCTCTTTTAACGAATTATGCTGCAATTCGATAAATTGAAAACTGTTTTTTATTTTTCGCAATAAATCGTGTAAGTAATCTCGGGTACCGTTTTATTCATTTTGTATAGCGCTTTAATTTACATACTGTTCGTATTGGTTTTCAATAAAGTTTCGAAAATGTTACAATTTTACTTATCTGAGTGCTTACTAGAATACCTGCTGATTTTTTTTCACTCTGTTTTGGAAGATAATTATAGGGGGACATAACCACTTGCACAGAGAAATGAGAGCGCATGTATGTAATTGGCGGGGGGGGGGAGAGACTTGAAAAGCTTGTACATCTCTGCTCTTCTCTAGATGAGTGATAGACCTATTCAAATTCCTATTCTGATATCCCAAACTCTATTTCATTACTCCAACTTAGAATCGAAGGATATAGAAGTTGTTTTCTACAGGTATACGAATCGCAAAGTTCATGCCACCAGGCAGGTAAAACCGAACTTTCAGAGTACAACTTACTGCGACCATCGAAGTTGTTTTCGATGAAATGATTACCGTCCTTCTGTTTTAAAAGACAGAAGTAGATTTTAGAAGGAATATTCAAAAAATTATTCCTCAATCGCTGCTTTCCACGGAGATCAGACAGGACCCTATTAGCAAGCTTATTTACAGTTAGGGCTTCAAAATATTAAATTTAAAGTTTACTGTGATACGAATAATTTTTTAATATTTAAATTAATCTATTGCGCAGTTATCTGAGCTGTCCACAGTCATCATTATATATCAATGCTAGTATAATGTTTTCACCACATCTATTTTGTGTTTACTTTTTTATGTTCCCTTCAATCAGAATAATAAACCTATATTTCAACCAGAGCAGGATCTAGGAAAAAGTAGGGGGGTGGGGGGTGGGTGGGGGATTTGACACAATTGAGCCAGAAGAAAGAGACTAAATTTCCTTTGCAGTATAACATTTTCCTCTTTCAAAATATTTAGAAGGTTTGTTGAAAATAGTGAAATGTGCACATGTTTAATAATGTTTTATCTCCATTACTCTTACTAGCATTCTCAAAGCTGTGGTGTTGGCTCCTAGATCGGATTTCCCTCGCTGATTTCGATTTAGAATTTTGGGTCCTCTTAAACTTACCACAGCTTAAGGCCTCAGAAGGTGAAATTCCGGCCTTGCCTGTTAGTATAATGCTCCACAGGGAAGTATTTGTGAGGCAGGCGAGGCCTCAGCAGAGAGACAACATTAGAAAAGAAACATCTGCCTTTTCGTGACTCAAATCCTTTACTACGCAAACAAGCACGTTAGTAGATGTTATTGTGAAAAGTGGTTTTTCCTAATTACCGTAATCACTGATTGTGTTTCATTTTTTAAGAAGGTTAATTTTAAATGCCATTAGAAAACTGGTGAAAAGAGGTGCCACAACCGATGCGACTTCACTGGGCAGCAGTATTTTTTTTTTCAGGGCGGCAAATTTACAAGCTAAGGGCCATAGGTGCAGTAAGATCGACTTGGAGGAAGTATGACCTATTTATCAACAGATGATTTTCAGTTGTTTTTAAAAATGACATTAAATTTAGCTAAATTAATCATTAATATCTAAGATTAGTCTTGAAGTTTGCTCCGGGGGCGGGGGGGGGGGGGGAGATATTCAAGTTCGCTCCGGGCGGCAAAATAGCTAACGGCGGCCTTGGGTAAAGAGATAATATTTCAGTTAACTAATAAATAGGTCGCTGGAGTGTAGGGAAATTCCGGATTATTAGTCATTCGCAGTTTTAAATGAAGTTCTGTAAAGTTATGTAACTTTTTTTTAATTTGCTTCATTTCGTAATCGACATTTTTGTTTTCCAACCTGTTCGTGTCAGTGTTTTGTTTCTGAAGCAATTAACACTACCTGTTGTGCGGCAACTATGCAACTGAAATAAGACAAGTGACACGAATAGGACTATTTTCAGCGAAAAGGTGTTTACACAATACATCAATGACAACAGTACAATTGACGCACTGATGGGGTTACCCGTCCTCAATTCTTCAAGTTGTGTCCCGCTGCAGTTTGCTGAATGGCACAATGCTCTTCCTAACTGAGCAACACATGGACGTGTGCAGGACTGCCAGAGCAACTTTCGCCACGGAGCGCCGGTGTGCACATGCGCATTACGTCATGACGCATCTCACAGTCATTGAGCGCCAGTACGAAGCAAAGGAAAATACGTAGCGGAAGTATTTCTTTGGAAAGAAGCGTTCCCCTGCTGGCGTAGACACAAGAGTCCAGAAGCGATCATGGCCGGAAGGAACTATTGGAGCAATCGGAAACTTTGCGGCATTGAAAGACGATCTGGGTCATCGTGCATAGTACTATTAGCCGTTTAAAAGTGGATTAGTTCAGGAACTTTGTTTTCCCATTGCACCTACTGATGGAATGGTGTTGTTTATGTTGTGATTGTGCGGAAGATGATCCGTTTCTACCTGTTGCTCGTGGCCAGCCAAAGGACATCTGCTCAGGTATGTAAAGACACTGACGAAACTAGATCGTCATGGGACCTGGTGCAAAATCTTCGAATGGTCCCTTGTCATACAGTGATATATATATGAGGACCCGAGGTGCGTTGCGATCACCATATATATTTTACAGTGTATATACGGTGTTCCGGTGCGCTGCACCTCCTGTAACCCCTGTAGTTTTGTTCCTGTACATAGTGGTTCAAAAATAGAAGCTGATAAAAATTCAGTTTTTTAATTTTTATATGGTATAATTTAATAGTTAGAAAGGTATATAAGTGGATTAATTTAGAAAATATATTTCAAGTCTCTAAATTTCTTCGTTGTACGTGTTAAAATTGGCATGAAGTTAAGTCAAAATTGCAGTTTTTTCTTTTCTGATATGCAGAGCAAGGAAAATTGTTTCACGTTGTTTCCAAAATGCGCATTAGGATCAGAATTCAGCCAGAGGTGGTAAATATAGGTTATTAATAGATGTTTCATGCACTTTTTTAAATCAAATTCTTCTTATCGTTTTAAATCAAATTATTCGTATCAGTTCGATCCCATTAACGAAATATTTTGTGACCTAGAAAAACGCACGTTACACCCCGCTAAAAATTTGCCAGGGACATATTTTATATCGTCTAGGTGTGATTTACAAAAAAAGTAACAGTCCATACTTGCCCCTTTCTCTGTTAAGGTATCAAACCTAATGCAGTTGCTTCATTTGTATTTATGAACAAATTTGACAATAGAAATAAAAGAGTCAGAGACGTCAAATATGTGTAATAAAACAGTTTTCCCGATATTTTGCTCAACTACAACAACAATTGTAATACCAACCAAACAATTTTCTTACACTAAGGAAGCGCAATTGCCAATAGGGCAACTCTCGGAAAAGACTCATGAAGCGAGATATAAGGACTGTAAAAAAAAAATCGAAAATTTAACCCATGGAAATACTCTTTGGTTTCCCACCTCGGATCCTGTTATTTCTTCACGTTGTAAACAGCCCCAAAAGAAATTTAAAACAACGTAGCCTTAAACAATACATCGTGTTCTCTTGCTCACTTGAGAGAGAAGATGAAACATAAGAGGCAGAAATGACTTCTAGATCAAGCAATGAGAATTGAAATAGGGGATTTTTGTAACATTTTGAAATTTCTACATAATGTTTCATAATATTGATTCATATCCATGATTCGTGATATACAGCACTAGAATCAAAAATACTTCTGGATTATCATGTACTGTGTGAACTAGTAAAATATATTATTTTGTTTTTGCAAAGATTAGTGAATAGGGTTATGAACAGTGTGCCTAAAGGCCTCAGAAAGAAGGGGAGACCTAGGATGCGGTGAGCAGACAATGTCAAACAGGACCTTGTTAGAATTGGTGTGCAGTGGCCAGATGCAGTAGATGTAGCTCAGGATAGACTTGCTTGGAGAACTAAATTGCACTGTCTGGTTGGACCTCCGTAGCCCATGGCTGCTTGAGGATGATGATGAATACATGTATATATATTATGTTACACGCGTTTTAGCTTTAGTATCCGTTTTAATAATTTATCAATCCCACCATTTTCAAATATGTTAGGGACTGATACAACAGCAATTATTATTTTAATGATAAGCGGATATTTTATGTTTTAGTTATTTAGTGAGAAAGATTCTCTTCAAATATTTCCCATTGAATACAGTTAGCGCTTAAAGTTTATTAATAATTACTTGGGAAATATCCGGTATATTCCCACCATTTTCGAATACCTTGCGGACTTATACACCAACAATTATTTTGCTAAATTTTAAGATTATCTTATATTTAATGTTTTAGTAATTCTGTTTAAAAATTCTCTTTAAAAATTTCCCATTGAATAATATTAGAGCTTAAAGTTTATATATAATTTTATTTGAAATATATCCAGTATATTCCCATTATATTCAAATATATGACACACTACTTTAAAAACAATTGCCATTTCAACTTTCAGGATAATTAGACCATTTTTTTATGACTTATTAATTTTTATCCGCTGTGCTTTGTAAAGATGATCAATTTCGAATTTTTTTAATATATATTTTCATGTCAGGGCCATATTAAGGGTTTCACACACGTGGAGGGAAGGGTTTAATGAAACTGGATCCGCCTAGATAATTAAAAGTGTATATATTATCATTGTATTTAAAGGTACGTTCGAAATAGATAGGTATCTGTTTTTTCCCTGTTTAATAATTTAATGTTTTCCGAAATAAATTTTTGTACAGATAAATCAAATTTAGATTATCATTTTCTTCTTCATCATTTCCTTAGTAATTGTTTTCATATATTTACTTGTATAACTTGAATATTGAAATTTAAATAGTAATATTACTATTTAGATTTTAATTTTCACACATTCCTTAATTTCGACATATTCGAAATAATCAATGTATTTCCATTGTTTTTAGATATGTTTTAGACTTAATAATATTACTATTTAATTAATATTACTATAACTATTAATTAATAATTATAATAATTAAATAATAATATAATATAATAATAATATAAATAATAATAATAATAAATAATAAATATAATAATAATAAATATAATAATAATGTAATATAATATAATATAATAATATAATATAATAATATAATATAATAATTAAATAATAATTATAATATTAATAATTATAATAATTAATTAATAATTATAACTATTAATTAATTAATTATAACTTATTAATTATTAATATTACTATTTAGATTTTAATTTTCACACATTCCTTAATTTCGACATATTCGAAATAATCAATGTATTTCCATTGTTTTTAGATATGTTTTAGACTTATACACCAGCAATTGATATTTCAAATTTTAGAATGATCTCTCCCATTGATTAGCATTAGCCCTTAAGGTTCTTAAGATACTTATTTAGCAAAGATCGAATATATTATGCTATTTTAAAATATGGTTTGGACTTGTATACCAGCAATAAATATGCCAAATTTCGGGATATTGGCATTTTTTCTGATTCAGTTATACAGTTTAGAGAAATTCTCCAAATTTTCCAGTTGAATAGCATTAGCACTCGAAATTCAACTACTAAGTATTCCCCAAATATCCAGCATATTCCTACCATCTTTAAATATGTTACCGACGCAACAAAAGTAATTATTATTCCAAATATCATGACAATCTATCTGTCAAGAATCGATATTCCCCTTCTTCCCATGTACGCTGCAGCAAATCTCTTGTTTCTTACTCAGTTGCTTCTCTTATTATCGCTTTCAAATGATTCAGGTCTCGAATTTTGTCCATGTCAACATAATTCTTTATAAAGCCCCACAAGAAATAAAATCAAGTTGTGTGAAATCAGGGTTCTTTGGTGGCCATAGAATTGAACCATACCTGCCACTCCATCTGTCAAGAAATCCACTAAGAATTTCCGTATCATCTCATGAGAAATGCGGTGCTCCGTCTTGCTGGTGGCCGGCCCATAGAACTGAGGGAATGTACATGTACAACATTCAGTATGATTTTGTGCTTTTTAGGATAGGCTTCCCGAAACCCACCATTTTTTGTCGGACATCCTGAATATTAAGTTAAAATGCTCTTAGTTAATTTTTTAGGAAACATATGATCATAAACATTTGCTACTCCAATTTTGAAATTGGTCCCAAGAAGCTATGAATAAAACTTTCGCAAATAGCCAGGACCCAACTCTTAAATTTATTATTCATTGAAATATTTCTGGTACAAAGACAAGTGAAATACTAAGAAGATGAATTTGAACTGATTTATTGTAATAACATTTTCTGATTGATAATATATCCGGTGTGCTGCGGCGATTTTCTTGAGCTGCAGGGGCGGGGGTGGCTCAGTCGGTAATGTTACAGGCTCGTAATCTGTAGTTCCCAGGTCCGAGCTGACCCCAGCTGTGTCAGCATTGAGATTTATCTCCGCAAAATTCCCCCCCCCCTGCCCACAGTCAGTAGGGGATACCGATGGATTTGGAAAGGTCACCGTCCATCGGATGGGACGTTAAGCCGTTGTCCCGTGTGCGGGAGAGTCATACTCTGTGCACGTTAAAGAACATGCTGGATGGCCTTGACGGGAAACTACCATCTGTCTCCTAACAGCTGTTCCAGTGGCTCCCCTCCCCCAACCTTCTCTGAGTCTTCGAAGTCCATGTGACCCTGGCCATTTAGCCCATGGTGTGCAAAAAATTGCCGCTCAGAGGTAAAACAACCCAACCCTTGAGCTGCAGGATATCCATATCAAATGAAGTTTGAGAACAGTTTGGTATTAGTAATCATGTAAAAAAAAAAGTTTTCCTTGTAATATGATCCCAAAGAAGAGTTATGCAATATGTCTTGCGGAATTTCCAGAGTGGAAGTGTAATGGGAGCTGCACTCCCACCTAACAGACAGCCAGCAGAGTCACTCACCTGTACGTCTAGTTCAGAGAAATGAAACAGGATGACTGGATGGATATTTCTGACATACACATCAATAATGCATGGGGTAGCTGGAAGGTAGAGTTTGTGGAGCAAAAGAGCTGAACGTGGCGCTAAAAGCAGTATCTCTGAAGATAATATTAATTTTTCGTGACGAATCATATCAGATCTAATTAGGGCATGGTTCGATTAATTAACCTATTAATTAATCAAAAATATTAATACAAATGATTAAAAGATGATTAAGTTTTTCAGGAAAAAAGTTCCTACGCATTTTATATACATTGAAATCTGTTCACAAATAAAAACCCGTAATAAATATGTTTCCATTGCTAACTTACGTAACTAATCTAATACTCAAGCTCGGATCTAGAAGAAAAAATAAAGGAGGGGAAGCACGAAAATCGAATAGGAAAAAAGTTAAAAGAAAAAGGGAAAGGGGGGGGGGACACACGAGACTCGATTTACAATGCAGTATTAATATTTCCCCTACTTTTTAGAGGTCTTTAAAAATATTTAAAAATTCACGAAATATACATATGTTTAATATTTTTTTGTTTCTATTAGCTTTACTAGCGTTCTCAAGGGTAGGGGGGGGGCAAATGCGTTTTTCCGCCCCAGTCTCCTTAGATCTGGCCGTGCAGTAATTCTAATACATGTCGGAATCGATTTTGAAGCTATGTTGTGTATAGGAAATCTAAATAATATTTGTGTTATGTAAGCAGTGGCGGCTGGTGAGCTTCTACCCAGGTAGGCTAGTATATCGTAGAGTGAAACCAACTCACAGGGACGGAGGGAGGTATGTTCTTGGTAATGCCCCCAGACTCATAATTTGATATTCTTTGGCTCAAGCCCCAACTATGCAAGGCGGGGATGGCGCAATCGGTAGCGTGCCAGGCTCGTTATCTGCAGTTCCTAGTTCGAGTCCCCTCCTGAGCCAGCGCTGAGATTTATCTCTACAAAACTCCGCGCCCTGCCCTCAGTCAGTAGGGGACACCGAGGGGCATGGAAAGTCCGTCGTCTGTCGGATGGGACGTTAAGCCCGTGTGTGAAAGAGCCATACCCTGTGCACGTTAAAGAACACACTGGGTGGCCTTGATGGGAAACTTTCCTTCCCCCAACCTTCTCTGAGCATTCAGGGTCCTTGTACCTGGTCATTTAGCCCTTTGTGTACAAAAAAAGTGCCGCTGAGAAGTAAATCAGCCCAACCCAAGTCCAAATGTGCTGTCGTGCCTCTCCAATTTGTTTTATTCTCTTATATACACCGAAGAGCCAACATTATGACCAGTGCGTCTTTATGCAAATCGAAGGTAATCTGCAGGTAAACGAAGACGCGTGTGTAGGTCACGAAACAGTATAAATAACACCTGATACTGAGCTTTGTTAATCAAGTGTTATTATTGTTCTTCAAATGGGAAAGGCAGCGGACTTAAGTAAGTTTCATAAAGGTCAAATTATAATGGCCAGACGAGGATGGCCTGACTGGGTCAGAGCATTTCCGAGACGGCAAGACTTGTGGGGTGCTTACGGTCAGCCATGGTTAGTACCTTTAAAAAGTGGTCCAAGGAGGGAAAAACCACAAACCGCCGGCAAGGTGTGGGCCGATCACGGCTCATCGATGTTAGAGGTAAGCGAAGATTATCCCATATGGTACGAGCCAACAGAAGAGTTGTTGGGTTGGGTTGTTTTGACTCTGAGCGGCACTTTTTTGCACACCATGGGCTAAATGACCAGGTCACATGGACCCCGAAGGCTCAGAGAAGGTCGGGAGAGGGGACCCACTGGAACAGCTTTTGGGAGACAGATGGTAGCCTCCCGTCAAGGCCATCCAGCGTGATCTTTAACGTGCACAGGGTATGACTCTCCTGCACACGGGGCCACGGCTTAACGTCCCATCCGACGGACAGCGGCCTTTGCCAAGCCCATCGGTGTCCCCTACTGACCGTGGGCAGGGCAAGGAATTTTGCGGAGATAAATCTCAACGCTGACCCAGCTGGGACTCGAACCTGGGAACTACAGATTACGAGCCTGGCGCGCTACCGACTGAGCCACTCCCGCCCCCCAACAGAAGAGATACTGTGGCGCAACTCACCCGTAATTTGATTGCTGGTGATGGGAGTAATGTGTCACAGCACACAATTCATCGAATCCTGCTGAAAATGGGGCTGTGTAGCCCCAGGCCACTCCGAGTGCCCATGCTAATCTCGGTTCACCGTCGAAAGCACCTACAATGGGCATGCGAGCATCAAAACTGGACCTTGAATGATTGGAAGAAGGTTGTCTAGTCCGATGAACCTTGTTTCCTTTTGCACTATGTGGATGGCTGGTTACGTGTGTGTCGTTTACCTGGTAAAGTGTTGACACCAGGATGCACTATGGGACGTAAACAAGGCGGTGGAGAAAGTGTAATGCTTTGAGCAATCCTCTGCTGGGAAACCCTGGGTCCAGTCATTCATGTGCAGGAAACTATGACGTTTACCACCTACCTAAACATCATTGCAGACCAGTACATCCTTTCATGGCAACAGTATTCGCCTCTAGTAGTGCTTTCTTTCAGTAGAATAATGCACCATGCCACACTGCCCTGATCGAGAATGGTTCGCGGAACATAAGGAAACTTCCAAGTATTACCCTGGTCTCCAAATTCCCAAGACATCAATCCAATCGAGCATCTGTGGTTTGTGTTGGAACAGCATATACCTTCTGTGGCGGCTCAACCACGTAACTTACAAGAGTTAAAGGCTCTGTGGTAACGTGTTGGTACCAGATACCACAAGATACCTTTAGAAATCTGTAGCGTCCATGCCTCGCCGGGTAAGAGCTGGTTTGGCGGCACGTGGAGGACCAACATCATATTAGGCAGGTGGTCATAATGTTTTGGCTCTTCGGTGTATTTACCAAGCGAATAAAGCTAATGTATGCAACATTTTTCGTTTGTGAATATACGTATATGTACGTAATATTTTATTAGGCATATATGTTAACTAATGCGGGGGATATGGCATGGCTCTGCAGAGACTTCTAAGAATAAATTGGGAGTGAAGTTGTTCATGGAGAAATTTGCTGGAAGAGAAATTCATTTTCATTCCGCCAAACTTTTGGCGGGATGAAAATCCCGTTCTATGTATAACTAGGACTTTTTTTTTTCAAATTTTATTTTTCTTCAGGTGCTTGAAGTCCGTTTTTTTTTGTGAGTATATTTTCATACTGAAATTTCGGAGGAGGAGTGGGATCATATCCGTCCTCCTTTATCACTCTAGGCTTGTCTCAAATATACCCTGTAATTTTTTTACGTCTATAGCACTGCGCCAAAATGATATTGCTTCATAACAAACGAAATTAGCTATATATAGAGTTATTTTCTCTAAAGAATGACTCCTAAATGATTAACAGTACTGATTCGAAAAGAAAAAGGGTTCAGTTGCTTTCTGCACACAATGAGCTACATTAGTAGGTCACAAGGGTTCAGAGTTGGGTAGGGGAAGGAGATTCACTGGTTAGATATTAGGAGACAGATGGGAGCTTCCAGTCAAGCCATCCAGCGTGTTGTTTAGCATGCATAGGGTATGGCTGTCCCGCACACGTTCCCCGTTTTAACGCCGCATCTGATGGACGACGGCTTTTCCAAACCTATCGGTGGACCCTTTCTCACCGAAGGTAGGGCGGGAGAAAAGCGATGTTTAACACATTAATACGCTTGCCCAATAAGATAATGTTGCGCTTCTGACAATGGGTTAATGTTCATCAGTTTTCTGAACAATGGGGTGGTTCGAGTCCCAGCTGGGCCACCGTTGAGATTTATCTTCGCCAAACTCCCCGCCCTGCCCAAGGTGAGTAGGGGACACCGACGGGCTTGGGAAGATCGCCATCCGTCGGATGGGACGTTAAGCCGTGACGCTGTGTGCGGGAGAGCCATACCCGGTGCACGTTAAAGAACACGCTGGATGGCCTTGAAGGGAGGCTGCCATCTGTCTCCCAACAGCTGTTCAGTGGGTCCCCTCTCCCAACCTTCTTTGAGCCTTCCAAGTCCTTGTGACCTGGCCATTTAGCCCATTATATGCAAAAAAGTGCAGCTCAGAGGTAAAACAACCCAACAACCCAAATCTTCGAAACATAATTTGCTTTTTAAAATTTCTATAAACTTAATGCTTTTGTAATAAAAATAAGAAGATGCTTTATGCTTTTGATTCCAGATGCTTACACACATATTATTTTGAGCATTAGGAGATTTGATTTTCAGAAAAATGAAATGATTTGATGAAAGAATTATCACCACCTTCACCAAGAGGTGGAGGATGTTGTTTTGATGTGGATGTATTCTCTCATGCGAAATGATGGATTATTTTAATAGCTGATAAAGTGTTGCTGAAGTCAGGAGAAATGATCTAGATCAGTGATTCTCAACCTTTTATGTTTCACATACCCCCTGGAAATGTGTATGTAACTGACGTATTCCTTTTATAGATAGGTAAAACTACAGTTATAATATAACAATGGGAATAAAATAAAACACTGACTTTGTTATTAGATCTAGTGATTTTTGAGCTCTCACGGCGTACCCCAAAAATTTTTACCGCGTACCTCACGTTGAGAACCCCTATTTTAGATTATTCAGATGAGTGGCCTTATTGGCTAATAATGAATTCTTTCATTAGGGCTGTTGATGAGACTTGTTATAGAGTAGGTTGGTGATAGAGAGAAGACTAGAATGCAGATGGTGTTTCAGTTGCTTTTAAAGGCCGCACTCTTGAGCAAGTGTCAGTTTAATTATGGTGATATGCGGCATGGGATGAATAGAAGAATAGGGATTGCTACTGAGACTTTTAAGAATCTATGGAGAGTGAAGAGAAATAAGCGTATATGCCTAAAGACGAAAATTAGGCTGTATAATAGTTTGATTTTTCTAAGATTAGGTATGGTAGCAAAACGTGGACACTGTAAGCAGGATAACAAGAAACTTGCCTTTGATTCTAGATGCTGACGCAACATCT
Source organism: Ryuthela nishihirai (assembly GCA_038380435.1). NCBI lineage: Eukaryota > Metazoa > Arthropoda > Arachnida > Araneae > Heptathelidae > Ryuthela > Ryuthela nishihirai. The sequence continues at coordinate 60,698,839 of JAWZYU010000019.1, read as the reverse complement.
TGGGCATTAGGTGGTTTGACTTTGTAAGTTATGATGAAATTAGAAGAAGGAGTTAGCAACCTCCTTTAAGCAGCATATTGTGCAGAGAGAGACCCATTTGTTTGGCCATCTTGCCCATATGGATAATTATAGATTATGGAATAGGGTTAAGAACAGTGTGCCTAAAGGCCTCAGAAAGAGGGGGAGACCTAGGATGCGGTGGGCAGACAATGGCAAACAGGACCTTGCTACAATTGGCCTATAGTGGCCAAATGCAGCAGATGTAGCTCAATACAGACAAGTCTGGAGAGCAAAATTACACTCTGGTATGACTTCTGTAGCCCATGGCTGCATGAGAATTTGTATGTATATATGTATGAAGTCAGGAGGAAGAGAAGTCCATTGAGAATGAGGCCGGATACACTTTAGAAACATGCTGGTTATACGTAAGTAGAAAGTGGTGGGTGTAAAAGGAACTCACGTACCAGTTTTTAGTGGCTGAGATAAAAGTTCATTAACTCTTTTTGTTGTTATTGTACAAATCCACACCTTAATACTTCAAGGGTTCCTTAACTCTTAAAAGTCTCGTTGAGAATGATGCTTAACATTTTCATTAAAATCTGTAATTGAACGAAATTATTTCTGGTTTTAATAATAGATTCACGCGAGACCGGCCAACCCTTTATAACAAAACACTGGAATGAGGTTTGCTACAACATGTCTATCTGTCTGCCTGCCTGCGACAAAAATTTGGGCCGGTAGAGTTTCCTGTTCCTGAAATGAGTTTTTCTGTGCGTTGGAATCTTATTACAACTAGGCTTTCAGTGGCATAATGCTGCAATCGTTGCTCAAGATAAGACTGGGGAAAGAGACTGTACCTGATTTACCTTCCGTAGCTTTCGATGCCGACAATTTCTTATGTATGCATTAGTGACGACAAAAATGATATTTGGTAGGTGAGGGTTATGCGGTTTTACGTGTCTCGTGGAGGCGAGACAAATATGTAAATAGATGTGTTTTAATGTTATTGCGAGTTTCCCGATAGGAGCGGGGGGGAGCATTCCTGCACACAACGGCTAGAAGCTTTATGATGGGCTTAAATCTTTTTCAAAGTCTAATTTCATAAACAATGTGTGGCATTAATGGCATTTCTTATGAGAGATCATCATTGTACTAAACCGATAGCAATTATTTCCTCAAGATCAAACTAAGTTTGTGAATTTTAAATACTTTAGAATTTATCTTGAGATTGAATTAACGACGTGCCCAGAGACATTAATAATGTGTCTGACTTCTCATCAGACTATTATTCCCCTGCAAAGCCAGCTGAACTCCACCAAGATGCCGCAGGACAAGCAATTCAAAGCTTGGCCTCTTTCCAAAACTCTCCATTGAAACATTACTTGGTGACTAATGGAATTATATGAATTACATATGTATGTTTCGGCTGTACTCTTAAACTGCAGACACGAAAAATGAATTTGTGCACAGAATTCTACTATTGTTGCTTTGAAATCTTCCTATGAAAGTCTAAAGATGATTTACTTTCTCAATCTTCTCCCTCAGCTTGTCTCCTCCTGTTTACAGCTTGGTTATACCTAGAAACCTGCGCGAATGCGGATATCCGCATTTAAAAGCTATTGGCGGATAAAAGATTAACCCTGATAGCGGATTAAAAATTGATGTTAACGCTAAAAGCGGATAAAATCTCGTTTCCTAAGAATAGCAGGAACACGGGCAAACATTACTGTATTAGTGATGGCTGACATGAGGGGAAAATTTATTCAAGATAATGGAAAATCCTGATTTGAAAATTCAGTGATGAAATTCATTTTAAAAAGAAAAAAAATGGATTGAAATAAAATCACAAATTTAAAAAACTTATCCTATGTGAAAGAAGCTTTTTTAATTCAACTTCAAACAACTTTTATTTACTTTAACAAAAAATTTAATTATTGAACAGAAAATATTTACGTTTTGCGGATTCGAAAAAGCATTTATTTTGTAACAAAAACTCTTTGAAGTTCCGTTTTGATGAATACTCCACAAATGATGTGAATATGAAATAAAAATTAATTGCGCATATGAATAAAAATAAATAACGTATTTTCAAAGAGAAAATGTTTTTTGGAATAACAATTGTTTTATTAAACTTGATTTCTCAGCTTTTGCTTCCCCAGTACTCGTGCCGCCAAAGAAAAACTCCTCCAGGCTACTGTGTTCGCGAACCTTTTGTCTCGATTTGAGACTTTTCCGGAGAAATACCAGTGACTTATCGCAAGCTGATGCAAACCACAGATGCAAACTGACCAGCCGCCGACCCTGTCACACAGGCCAGCGAGGGAGGCTATTGAAAAGATGGATTTTTCTCATCCCATAATGGGGATGGTTAAGGGGCAAATTTATTAATTTTATATCAAAATATTTTTGAAAATTTTAAAATTAAGTACTAAATTTATAAAAATAAGAAGCCACTGGTCAAATTTTAACAAACTGTAATTTAATTAAAACACATGATTAACTGTTATTCTATTCGTTATCAACCATTCTATCACCATAATTTTTAATTTCTAGAATATATCGTTTGCAACATTACTTCAAGTTTTATATTTTCTACATTATTAGCGTCCGCTAACGGTGGTCAATTAAGGCCATTTAAAGGATTTCGAAACTATGAATCATCATATGTCGTTAGTACCTATTCAAATCTAAAATAATTTTTCATTAATCTCTCAAAACAAAAGTTTCGTATTCATACCCTCCCCAGGGGTGAAGGGTCAAATTGCTGCTGCCAATGTAAACCCTTTGGTCATCACATCCAACCAGTAAAATATAAATTTATAACCCAATTAAATCGTTTGCAATATTTATTTAAATTTGAAATTTTCAAACTTTTCCACCGTTAGAGAGAACAATTAAAGCTTTCGGGAGATTCTAAAAGTGTGAATCATAATAGTTATCAGTACCTATCCCCCCCCCCCCCCAAAGAAAAGACTTTTAACCCTCTATTGTAACTTGATATTATTGCCCAATGTAACTTTGAAGTAACATTCTAGTTTTTCTTTTTCTTTTTCAAAACTTTTCTGAAGATGCTCCTCTGTGGACCATATTACTTCTAAGTTACAATATCCGATGCTTTATTTTTTCTTGGGGCGGGGGTGGCTCAGTCGGTAGCGCACCAGGCTCGTAATCTGTAGTTCCCAGGTTCAAGTCCCAGCTGGGTCAGCGTTGAGATTTATCTCCGCAAAATTTCCCCGCCCTGCCCACGGTCAGTAGGGGACACCGATGGGCTTGGAAAGGCCGCCGTCCGTCGGATGGGACGTTAAGCCGTGGCACCGTGTGCGGGAGAGCCATACCCTGTGCACGTCAAAGAACATGCTGGATGGCCTTGACAGGAGGCTACCATCTGTCTCCCAACAGCTGTTCCAGTGGGTCCCCTCCCCCTACATTCTCTGAGCCTTCGGGGTCCTTGTGACCTGACCATTTAGCCCATGGTGTGCAAAAAAGTGCCGCTCAGAGGTAAAACAATCCAATCCAATCCTCCTCCCCTCCTCGGTTTTTTTTACATCCGGACCTGATTCGATATGAGAACCTGGTGGACTCTTAATTGCAGCTCTCAGGTGATAACATAACATAGGATTATTCCTTAATTTATGGAAGCCAGCGCATTTCATACATCGGAGATTTGGGTATACTTCGGGAACCCAAGATCGATTCTGATATTTTGTTGTTTCGGGAATCCAAGATCGTTTCTGATATTCCCTCAACAGGCAAAATCTGATTTTCCCCCGATATTCTCAGCTTACTTTATGTATACCATATTCTTTTATAACTCAAAGGATGACTAAACAAAAACTTGTATGGATGGCATACATGTATTTTGACTTGGCTAGAGGACATTTGACGTGGGCCTTCGCCATTTCCATGGATAATTGGTTTTCCAGACTAGACTAGAAAGTTTTCCAACTAGAAAAACAGAACTATTTTATAATTGTGAAACCTCTGATAAAACGATAAATCATACTAAGTAAATATAATCAAAGACTATTTCATCATTTAGCTTCTTTTTTTTTCTGCAAAATATAAATGTTTTATATTTTAGGACCACTCTTTTTATTTTGGCCCCTAACATTTGCCTAGTTTTACCAAAGCAAACATGGTCTGACTGGAGCAAGAAGTAAGGAGTGACTTTGTGGGAGGTTATTTAACTGCTCGGCTACAAGAAAGATAAGGGTCGGTGGGCAATCAAATTTTTTTTTTGCTATTATGCCATAACAAAGTTTTGTGTCAATTGAGATCGTTTTTTGACCATTTCGCTCATTTTTACAAAAACAATCTCGATTTTCACAATTCACCAAAATTTTGCCAAGTCGCTTCCAATTTTGCTAACTTTTGAAGATTGTGCCAACTTTCCTAATTAATCCCAAGATTTTGCAAAGCTGCCTCGATTTTGACAACTTCCCTTAATTTTACAAAACAATTTCGGTTTTCACACACCTAGATTTTATCAAGTCGCTTCGAATTTTGCCAATTCACGAAGATTTTGCTAACTTCCCTTAATTTTACGAATAAAAATATCGATTTTCCAACTGACCTGGATTTTATCAAGTCGCTTCGAATTTTGCTTAATTTTACGAATAAAAATCTTAATTTTATAACTCACCTGGATTGTATCAAGTCGCTTTGAATTTTGCCAACTCCGATTTACCCTCCCATTTGCGTCCCTGGCTACAGACCCACAATCAGCAGAATGCTGATTGTGGGCCATGTGGTTCACACAATGCCTTCCCCCCACTGCCCTCCTTTTTTATTGTTTGCCCCTGAAGTTTGTGTACTCCAATCAGCAGGAGTTGGTCATGACATCTGTTCAAATTGTAGAATTATTCTCTTGAGAACTCATTTAATAAAAATATAATTGTTCACAATTCACGTAAAAAGACAAGACGTTCCGATATAGTGTCCTCCTTTCTCCCTATGTAAAAAAATAGGTAGCAGAACATGCGAATTTAATAATTGAGGGTGGATGTTTAATGGTATAACCTAACACCAAAAACAGCGAAACCTTTCGCTATAAATTGGTCATCTAACTGCCACTATAATGTGGTGAAAAGTTCCAATATTTTAACAGTGTTGAGAGCGCAAAACGCACAAGTTAAGATTTTGCAATCTGATGGAATATCAGTCAGTGTATTTGTTGTGCACTCGATCTTTTCAGCTAAATGACTCTTCTTCTTTTTGCAGCTCTGCCTTTGCCAGAGATCATACGAGGTATGAGCAAGGGCACTGTCATGTACAAAGTTCGAGCTCCTGATCGCTGTTACAGGCGAAAGTATCGTATTGATGTGCAGAACATGCATCTCTCCTACAGCCCATCAAGCAAACCTTTTTGGTACAAGAAAAAGACCATTTGTAAGTATTTCATGATCAGCCTATGGAAAAAATTCACTTTCTTCACAGAATTTCGATAGAGTCTAATATACACTGCACGACATGAAATTGCTCCACCCAGAAGGAGTGAGAGGATAGGGGTGAAATGTAGCACACACATAGCAATGCATACTTTAATCATGATTTAATTTGCAGCCACTTACAGTGCTTAGAAGATGAGATAATGCAACACAATATGACTGTCTTAGTAGGTCATTACACCTCCCTAAACGGCAATACAAGCAGCAATACGGCATGGCATGGAGTCACAGTCGACGGATATGGTTCTGAGGAATTGTACACCAAGCAGCGTTGATTTGCTCCCATAATTCACCGAGATTCCGCACTGGGCGGTGAGAGGATTTCACACATCGTCCAATATGGTCTCACAGATTTTCTATTGGGGATAAATCGAGATCGATGAACATGGCAGCGACACAACATGTAGTCCATCCAGCTTCACACTGACCTATAATTCTTCCTCTCTCAAAAGCATCCAAAGGGCGATAAACCTACCGACGGCATGTACTAGGCATTTTCGGCCTTTGTTGAACAATTTCCAAGCAGAACCACCTAATCTCCACCGTTCGCACGACTTCCACCTGCATAAACACAATACAATCCCTGTTCCTTTTTGCATCTTTTATCTCTTGAGCCACACACATCATGGGCTACGAATTATCATCATTTGCAATCGCAGCTGCGCACACCTACCCTTCTCTTTGCATGTTTATACGTGTCCTTCTGTGTGGGTCACTTTCAATGTCGAGCAGTGTAATTAACTAGCACATTCATGCACTACCATGGCATACTGACTTTTGCTCTTTTCTACATGTCAGTTGGTGACAGCTTGTTACGCAAACTGTTGAGTTTTTTTTATTTTTTCCTCTGTTTTAGAAGATTAGAGCTCCCTGTCATTTCCCCATGTGCTTGTCTGACCAGTCCCAAATTTTGTACGCGAGTTTCCCCTGTGCCCTCTCGTGTTGCGTTAAAAATTAAAATCCCTGCTATAACAGAACGCGAGTTAAACCTCGGATACATTTGCAATTGTAGGGAATCTGACAGTTTGCAACCTGTTCGTCTTCCTGAGCTTTCCTTTATGCTGTAAATAATATTATTTCGGTGAGGAGTTTATTATATCAAGTTCTGTGAACAGTGGCGGATTAAGGTACCTGAAGGCCCTGGGTGGAAATGATTCAAGACGCCCTAGGCACAAATGATTCGAGAGGCCCAATGGTCCAGGAGTGTGTGTGTGTGTATATGTGGGAGGGGAGGGAGGAGGGTACTCACTCTACAAAAAAATTGCACATTTTGAAAAATAAACAAAAACAATTGTAAAAGAAAATATATATTTGTTAATTTTAGTGTATTTAACAAAAATCACATCATGATGGTATTAACCTAAATCAAAACACGAGATGTGTACGTGAATAGTACATTATACTGACTGTGTAATATTTGACTCAATGAAATGCTTTGAGTCCCTAGGCGAGTGCTATGCGGTAATCCGCCACTGTCTGTGAACGGAGAAGTTAACGAGAAATGTGCAGGGGGTAATATAGCTCTACACCGCAAACTTTTTTACGGGCTATAGTTAGTAATAAATTAGAGACTGAACAAAATGAGGTCACTAATTTTGCTAAGCCTTTCTGGCATTTGGCATTTATTATCTCGAACTGTTAAAGGGACGATTCTTAATTTGAACCAACAAATTCTTCATTTGAAGATGAACTAGGCCCACCTCTTGGAATCTTAATTGGCAACGACAATCATCTGAGGTATACATTTTTCGACACTGAAATTGTCCCTCAGAAGGAGCAGTCGGATTGACATGCAAATCAGCTTCTGAGTACAGGGCAGAAGAATCTGCAAATTATTTCATGCCAATGACAAACATGTATCTGTGAGAGATCTTATCCATCTTCTATAATATTATTTAGTTGAAACCCGCATTTTTAAGTTCTTCAGTTCGTTTTCAATAAAAATGGATTTGTAATATAAAAAGGAAAACTTTATAAGCTGGTTTTGCCGCTCAAGACTACTTTTAATGTTTTTGTCGTCATGCCGCATTTGCAATTGCCTAATTGCGATACTGTATACCCCTGCATCAATAAAAAAAACACTGCAAATCTTAATGATTACGCTTTCTGCAGAGTGTAGCATAGAGCATCATATTTATTTAAGTTACAGAAGTTTATTAAAGTATATTTGGGGAAAAGGATATAAAAGCAATTCGAGTTATATTTATGTTTATTGATTGAAGTATAATAATGTGAGGACGCATTTAAAGGTTTAATATTCTATATTTTTAATACTTCCATAAAATCTCGTTTAAAATTAAATACAAATCTTAAAATTTTATGAAATTTTGCCGTCGTAAGGCGGTTGTCTCACCCGACGCCATGATCCTGCTGATATACCTATTATCATAAAACTCAAAGCTTCACCCATTTCAAAGGTACTGTCTTACATATTTTGAATTTCAAGAATAATAGTTCTTGCATTATTTAGTCTACTTTCATTAACTTTTTTTAAAGTTTACTTTCAGTATAATTCAGTAACTTTTTTATATTTTTTTTTACCAGTTGATATCTATGAAATTCAAGAAATACGAAAAGATTGGAACACAGATGTGTTCAACCGACTGGAGGCCAAATTTCGACGACATCTCCAGGCCACCTTTCATCCTCAACTCCAGGCTGTGTTAAAGGAAGAAAATTGCTTTTCTCTGATAATTGGTCCACATCATAGCATTGTGGATTTAATTGCTCCAAATGTGCACACAAGAGATGCTTGGGTGCGAGGTCTAAACCACTTGCTGGCTACCTGCAAAAGTAACCAGAAAAAACAAGATTACAATAGGTAGGAAAGTTTTTAACCATTTCAAACAGAAATTTGAAGACAAAAGGTATTTATTTGAGAAACTCTAAGCACATAAATTAATGTTAATGGTTACTAACAAATTTAAATGCATAGATTCAATTATATTTATAAATAACACATTATGTTTGGAACTGCAGGAAATTAATTACATTGAGAATTATCTTGATGGTATTGGTAGTTCTTATGACCTTCTTGATAGAAAAAAAAAGCAAAAAACTTTAAAGAATTAATTTTAGCATGATAACTCTCAAGGTAATTTATTTCCTTCAGCTCCAAACATGATGAGACATATTTGTAACAAACCTTCCACGATGCTCTTTGAAAGAGAATTATGTCTTCCCTGTGATCTCTTAAATGGTTGGCCTGAAGCAATGCCTCTATCCACACTACAATATGTACAAGATCTTCAACAACGACTAGAAGAAATCCACCACTCCATCAGGCATAACACCATCCTGGCGAGCGAGAGAACAAGAACGAGATACGACAGTAAAGCAAATGGAGCTGTCTTCAATCAGGGAGATATTGTCTTGCTATACAATTCACATAGAAGGAAGACTTTCACCAAAAATTCAGAAATCTTGGGAAGGTCCATATAGAGCAGTTACCAGGGTTAACGATGTTGTGTATCAGATTCGTCAACATCCAACAGCAAAGTGTAAGGTGATTCACGTATATCGTTTGGCCTCGTTTTATGGAAGAAGTCAAGAACCTTCGGTTTCCAGGACTGTTCGGGACAGACAAAACCTAAAGAGCGGACAGTGAAATGGAATGCACGTGCAACAATGAAACAGAAACTGTGGTATTATGTGACACTGGAGATACAGCACTGAGGGTGAACGTACGTCACTTATGAGTTCGAACACGATGAACTTAAAAAAAGAGAATAAAGTTGAAGTTCGGAATATGTGTGTGAAGGATAAAGAGTTTTCCTTCCTCTGTGCGTGTCAGTATAAAGAAGAAAAGTTTTCATGCGTGTGCGTGCGGAAGTGCTAAAATTATTATTGAGTTAAAAGTAACTACAGAAAAAAAAGTAGTAGAGATTTATTAACGTGTATAAAATGAGACAATTTAGTTTGTGTTGTGTGCGGTGATAAGTTCTTGATATTCAAGTCGTAAGATAAGTCTTATTTGGAAGGAAAATAACAATGTATATGTATTGCAGAATATATCACTTAAAAAAGTGCTATTTAAACATTGAAATGAGATTAATAACATTTCTGCTTATACTTTGATTTGTGAATCAGTTTCCAAATGTGCTTGGTTTAACAGATAGTCTAGTAATTATGTTCATCAGGATCATTTAATACTGATAGATAGCATATTGGTGTTTAGTGTGATTAGTTCAGAAATTTGTTTATGATTTATGTAATTTTGTTGCCTTAGTTCATTTATAATCTTATATAATCTTTATAAATAGTTCATTTATAATCTATTTATTTATTTCGAATTCTTGCTCGGTTGCCAAATATTCAAATACAACTAAAAATCTGTAACAATATATATAAATATGAGAGAAATATATCAAATATATAGATACACAAAGAAAAATTTTATCATTCGCACAATTGAAGTACAATAGAATGCCAATTATCCGAACTAATTTCGGACAAAGGGGATTCGGATAATTGGGTTTGGTCTACTATTGCCAGCTGATTAATCTGGCATTCCACCTGTGCAGTTGTGCATTAGACAGTGCCTGACCCTGTGTGATGACTCGGAATACCTTTTTGAGACAAATCGTGCCAACAATATACAATCGTCTTTGCATATTGGCCCACGTGCATTTAGATTATCTAGCACAGCCCTACAACCAAACATGCTCAAACGTGTCCAGCTACTGATATGGTTGGTGAAAGAGTCATCGTGGCATCTCCTGCACTGTGTCCTCAGTATCTTCTGTCATAATTTTTCATAGCTTGTTGTATACAACTACAGCATTTGGTTTAACTGCTCAGTATTCGTCCTCTGATCTCCTGCTGATACCAGGTGGTTATCTTGGAAACGTAATCATATGCATATATTACTGCTCTGCACTTACTGATTTGCATGCAATCACAATCTGACTGCTCCTGCTTAGTGGGGCGATTTTAATGTCTAGCACTGTATTTAATATATTACCTAAACAGGAATATAGAAATTTTTTGTCTATTGGCATTAAATATATTATTTTACTTTAGCCTTTTTATATATAATTTATTTCTTATGTAGGTGGCTAAAGGAACAAGTGCGGAAAGCAGATGTAAATGACAATGGTAGTCTGAATTTTGATGAATGCTTGATTTTGCTAAATCAGTTGAACATTTCTATGAATAAAAAAGATGCAAAACGACTTTTTAATGTAAGTGTGTTAGTATATTATAATTTTTTAAAATCTTAAGAGTTTATAATAGTTTAAACTTTTAGCAGTGGAAATTATTTTAGATTTATTCTGTATTGTTTACTATACTATTAATGTTTTTTTAAAAATCACATGTCAGAATGACTTTATATAAATAATTTTGTGCAAATATCTTTTGCTTGGTCTGCAACCCTTTTCACGTGTTCGATAGTTTAGCATGGTTGGCTTGGGATGAAATGACTTGAATTTGAGCCCAGATAAGGCATGGATATTTCTTTTCTTGTGATAAGGTCCCAGTTCCTCACAGACCTTCTCTATGGCATATTATACTGACAAGCTTTTATCAAACCTCTATGGCAAGCAGCTACATATGGGGTAATTTATTTTGTTTCAAAAAAAAAAGGGCATTCTGATTAGAAGAATAAGATCCTAGCTGCATTATGCATCAGAATGCCAAAAAGTGAATTTTAGTGAATTAATAACAATGTTACTAATTGACACACAAGAAAATAAGCTTAATATAGCTCAAAAAAACATTTTGGCATGAATAAACTGGTGTTTTTGTTGTTTGAGAATCAGTTTTTCTTTAGATTGCAACTCTCTTGTGCAGTGAAGCATATATTCATGTTTTGGGCACGTGGAATCTCTATTTTGTAAAAATGAAACATGATTTAGAAGTTAAATATGATGAAATGATGATCAAAGTGAAATCTTCCCAGAAAAAAGTATATTGTATAAGCCTGATTTAAATGCTTTTCCTACTTTCGTTCGTTTCTGACTTTAGAGAGGAAATTTTGCGTCCCTTATATTTATAGCAAGTGCTACTAAACAAATGCACCTCATTAAATGTAGAATTTGTGGCTAGGATGGCTTTTGGACTTCGTTTTTAAAGGAGAACAATTTTCGAATTTAAGAAATAGATTTATTGTTAATGCGAAATTGAAAAAAGCTAAGAAATTCCTTCATGGGAAGTTTTTATTGGTATTTATTACAAAGTAAGGTATTAATAGATTCAATGAGGATATTGTTTTCTCAGACAACCTGTTTGGATACAGCAATAAGACATTCAACTTAAAAATAACTAGCTGGATCATCAATGCCAATATCTCATGGATGGCGAGGAATTTATTTAGATCTGCATTGGGGCTTGGAGGTTTAAAGAAAATGTCTGAGGTGGTAACACTTGTGGAAGCTCTAGTCTGGGTAAGCATATATGATCCTCTGGGTAAGCATATGGTGCCCATATTAGGCAACATAGCCTGTGGTTTTCATAATTGCTACAGCATTTCTTTTGTCACCCAAGATGTGATCGAACAGCTAAAATATATTTCACCACTTTAATGTTCATTCCATTTCTTGTCTTATGTTTTGAGTGGTTTCTTTTGTCTTAAAGATCCATTCCACTTCAGCATTATTCCATGAAAGCAGAAGGAGAGTCAGAGCAAAGCTAACAAAGTCTTCAAATGGATTTAGGCCTGAGACATCTCGGTATAAGTTGATTTCATTTTATAGCTGAATATACTGGCAGTCTTAGCCCATTTTACCATTGTTAGGTTTGGTCACTGCGCCTGATGCAAAACACACTCTTCTAAAATAATATCATAAAGAAACAATGTCATTGTATTAAATTTATATAAAAAGATTGTGAAGCACGATTATGAATTGAAGTAAAAAAAGGTGTGTTACAGACTCATAATTTATTAACATATGGTTAAATTCGATTGTCCTGTGAGGCCGGGGTTAGCTCAGTTGGTATCGCTCCAGACTCGTAATCTGTAGTTCCCAAGTTTGTGTACGACTTGGGCCAGTGCTGAGATTTATCTCTGCAAAACTCCCTGCCCTGCCTATCAGTAAGGGACAAAAGTGGGCTTGGAAAGGCCATCAGCCATCGATGGAATGTTAACCATGTGTGGGAGAGCTATACCTTGTGCATGTTAAAGAACATGCTGGATGGCCTTGAGGGGATGCTACCATCTCCTAACAGCTGTCCAGTGGGTCACCTCCCCTCAACCTTCTCTGAACCCTCGGAGTCTTTGTGATCTGAACATTTAGCCCAGTGTGTGCAAAGAAGTGTCACTCAGAGGTAAAATAACCCATCTCTATCATCCTGTCCATTTAGACGTGTCAAACACCTTATGGGATTGGAGGCAGTATTTCACTGAAATAAAATGCTGCCTATATAAGAGACAGGTTGAGTAGCAGTTATTAGAATGGACTTAGAAATTTAATTAAGCAAAATTTTAATCGTTTTAAAAGTGGTTTAATACAAAGATAAAGTGAAAATAACAGTTTTTTTTTTAATATAAATGGCGAAATTTTAAGCCATAAGCAAACTGAAAATTTTCCAAGCTAGACAGCTTCTAAAAATGCTAGATCTAGCTTGAGGAAAAGCTAAGTTGGCAATACTGGTGTCCAATTATGTTTACCTTTTGGTGTCCAAAAGGTAAACATAATTCCTAAACTGTTGAATATCTCGCAAATAATTCAAATTATTAATATTACAATTTATGTGTCAATGAAGTAGAATACTCATAAGGTCATAATCCTTCCAAAAATCGCCAGACCAGACAAAATGTGCGTACTTGATTTCAAAAGGCAAATCTGGGGTTTTATAAAACCTGATTCTGGGTTACTAATTCCTGTGAATAAGCGTTCTGTTCATGTTGATAGAGCATTTCCTAAGTAGGGCAGAGACTTGAATGCTGTTACACATGGTAGAGCTGTTGGTACATTAGAATCCATCCAATTCCAATATGGCAAGACTGTAAATGTCTCCCAATCAGTACGTTCAAGAGACAATTACAACAGACAGGAGACATTAGCTATAGATGAGTGAAAAGTCGTCCAAAAATGACAACAGTGCAGGATAACTGATATTTTGTGTTAACAGCCCAAAATTATAGGGTTATGTCAGCCAGACAACTCTCTTTGGAGCATTTTGCAGCCATTGGGATAACAGTAGGTACAAAAGCAGGCAAGGGTTGGGTTGGGTTGTTTTACCTCTGAGCGGCACTTTTTTGCACACCATGGGCTAAATGGCCAGGTCACATGGACCCCGAAGACTCAGAGAACGTCGGGAGAGGGGACCCACTGGAACAGCTGTTGGGAGACAGATGGTAGCCTCCCGTCAAGGCCATCCAGCGTGTTCTTTAACGTGCACAGGGTATGGCTCTCCCGCACACGGTGCCACGGCTTAACGTCCCATCCGACGGACGGCGGCCTTTCCAAGCCCATCGGTGTCCCCTACTGACCGTGGGCAGGGCGGGGAATTTTGCGGAGATAAATTTCAAAGCTGACCCAGCTGGGACTCGAACCTGGGAAGTACAGATTACGAGCCTGGCGCGCTACCGACTGAGCCACCCCCGCCCCAAAGCAGGCAAGGGAAAACCCTGGTGCTAGTATAAATACTTGGGCAATGGTGATATATTTACAAAATTTTACTATCAACTATATATTCAAATTATGTTTACACTCACCGCACTTTGGGAACACAGTTGACTAACCAGCCATAAAACTGTGGGGCTCTGAATCTCCAAGGTTCAACACAGGATGTGCCTTAAAAAAAGGCCAGACGGACACATTGCTCATCATGTCTATACTGTTGTATGATACATACACTACAGGAAATAAAAAATGAAACTCTTGCAAGAAGTTATGCAAATGTGATGAAAGTTAGGGTCGAAATTTAGGGATGATGATATATGGAAACGCACGGAAATGATTAGGTTTGCAGGATGATTGAAACGATTGGACAGGTGTGGAGCAGTCAAACATAGATAAAGGCAACCAAAGCTACCAGGTTGACGAAACGTTGTGGAAATTGTTCTAAACCGCTAACGATGCCCTTACACAGACATCGACAGCTGTTCCAACTTCATTGACACATAAATTGTAATATTAATAATTTGTTAGCGTGAAAAAATCATTGACCTCCAGAGGAGCTGGCCAATCTTGTTGGCTGCAATCCCAGCACCATCGTACGCATATGGCGCCAGTGGGTTCGAGAAGGATCCCTTACATGGCGACAAGGATCTGGAAGATGACGTATGACCACGGAGGGACGGCAGTCATTTGCGACACATGGCATTTCATGAAAGATTCGGACTACACAAAACTGCAAAGGTGGCAACAGGTAACACATCGAATACCTACCATGCAGGCGGTAAACAACAGGCTTTTACAGTTTTCATTACAAGTCTATCGTCTGGCACTGTGTTTGCCCCTCACATCTACCCACATGCAAGCACATCTTCAATGGTAACGCCTTAGACAGAACTGGAACGAACAAGAGTGGACTACTGTGGTGTTTAGTGGCGAATCTTGGTTTTGTCTTGGTCAGCATGATGGAAAAAAATTTAACCATCATCCAGGAGAAAGGAATGCCACCCAGTGCGGCGACATCGTCACACAGCTCCAGCACCTGGTGTCTTGGTGTGAGGTGCCATTAGTTGGACATCTGGTCAGAACTGGTCATAAGGAGATCTCTAACTGCCCAACGATATGTTACCAATATTTTGCCGCCAGTGGCTGTCCTCTTTGATCAGCAGCACGGAACCTTTTACCAGCAAGATAATGCCTGTCTCCACACAGCCCGCATTAGTCTGCAGTATCTACATGAGCAAAACGTTCAGGTACTACCATACACTTTCACCTATTGAACACGTTTGGGACATGATGGGCTGACAGCTTCAACAACACCCAAGAGGTGTGCCAATTACTGTAGCTGAAATGGAACAGTGACTTCATGCTATTTGTTGCCGTTCTATCCCTCAGGGGGACATTATAGAGCTATACGATAGCCTTCTCCACCGTGTTCGTGAATGCATTGCTGTGCGGGGCGGTTCAACATCATACTAATTATACCACTTTACCGGGCAGGTAAAGGGGTAATTTTCCATATTTGTTTTTGATAATGTAATCAGGCGCACATCTCAGTGTATGCTAATAGCTGGCTGCATTTCAATAAAATGCATTAATCCTTCCAGATGTTGCAATTTTTTTTCCTGTAATTATATACAAGTTCTCATGCTCATCATGTCCTTACTCTGTAAGATCCCAAAGCACCTTACAGAGTGTTTTAAGATACCACTTTGGGCTCAGTCCTCCAATGCTTGCTCTCCTTGTCATCACATGATCTGAATGGGGAGGGGAATCACTTGGGCTGGAGGAGAAAGGAGGGTATCACCTGTGCTGATGATGGATCATTTGAATCAGTCACCACTTCACCCTGCAGACCTGACTTCAGGAATCCAGAAGCCAACCTGTGTGGTGGCAACCCATTCCTCACTCCCACTGGTAAATGTGTGATCTTTACAGAATTTATGCCAGATGACTGATGGTTTATATTCCCATCAATACATTTCACAGGAAACCCTGTTTAACAAACAGACATCGTGATTGGATTCAATGTGATTGGATCAATGCATTGTGATTGGATCAATGCATGCATGTGCTCTTTACTGATGAACTGCGATTCAGTCTTCAGAATAACTCTCAAAATGTTTTGATCTGAAGAGAGCAAGGAATTTTGAATTTGAAGAATGCAGCAGGTTGTGGTAGTTGATGGTTTGGGGAAGCATTTTGTTGGATGCACGCTGCTCCATGTCTTTACCTAAGGCAGTCTGACTGTTCAGAGGTATAGGGACGATATCCTTCAGTACTGTGTGAGGCTTTCTAGAGGTGCTGTTGGACACCAGTTTATTTTAATGAACAACAATGCCATCTCTCATAGAGCTTCCAACTCATGACCTCCGACTTATCCTTTAAGATCAAATTGATGTCTGGGAATGTTTCGATCTATAGATTTATGAAACGTTAAGAAATTTTCGGTACAGAGGGTCCTTTGAGGTTAAAGGTCAGATTCAGATATATCAATTCTAAAGAGCTAAAAAGGGTTCCTTGGGGTATTTTGAGTCATAGATCTCAGAAATTATGCCAAAATTTGGATGCAATGGGTCCTTTGAGGTCAAATCACGATATGCCAGTTCTGGAGAGCCAAAAATTTGTGAAAATGGCTATTTCTGGCAGAACTCAGAAATGAGAGAGATTTTTCAGATCTAGTGTCTCATTTAAGGTCAAATAAGGGTCAGAATGACACGATAGAAACCTAGACGTGCCTTAGACACGTCTTGATTTTTAGTTAAATGTATCTACATTGCTGTTCTGCATTTTCTTCAGAGTCTAAGGGCCTCAGAAAATATTTTGGGGGTCACTAAGAAAAAATTTGAAAAATCACGCTATGGAGAATGTGTGGGATGCACTAAGGAGATGCATTGATGGTCATCACCATCCACCAGCTCTGATTTGCTCTCTAGGAAGAGTGGGTTGTTTTGATACCATACCTTATGACCAGACTGGTAAACAGTATGAAAAGTAGCTGGGATGCTTGTGTAGCCGTTTGGGGTCATCATACCTCATAGTAACCTCTCCATTATGCTGAAACTGCCCTTAGTTACTGAAGGTCCTTCATTAATTTTCATATAACCATGGAAATGGAATTTGTTTGTTCTATGCCTCATAATAACAATTCATTTTCACTCCAATCTCATGGCATTTCATCACGAAATAATTAATTGAAAAAAATTAGTTTTCCTGAGTGGGACTTTTCCTGTGATACTTTATTATTGAAACATGGCATTTCATTGTCGAGTTTTTGAGATCTTCCAGAATTTATATATTATGTTTAACATAAGCAAAACGTTCAATATGGAATAACGTTCAATATGGAATTGGAAACCAATATAGAAAGCCTTTCTCAACAGCATCAATATCAGTATTTGCATGACTAAAATTATTTCCAGTCATGTAATAATTATTGATAAAGAAAATTGATAAATGTTTCGTAGAAAAAATTTCGCCTACATATGGGAATCGAACTCTCATCCCTCCAGAAAGCCAGAGTATTCTAACCACGGAGGTAAGAATGAGAGGAGACGCTCTAATGCGCTTTCCCTGTCCAAGGTCATGATGCCGCCGCAGGAGGGGAGTGG
This sequence comes from Ryuthela nishihirai, assembly GCA_038380435.1. NCBI lineage: Eukaryota > Metazoa > Arthropoda > Arachnida > Araneae > Heptathelidae > Ryuthela > Ryuthela nishihirai. The sequence goes on along the minus strand of JAWZYU010000019.1, from coordinate 60,681,220 downwards.
CCGTGTTGATGCTTCCAAAACAAACTTTCTACTGCCACAATCAAGCCTACTTTGGCACTTTTGCTTGATCCTACTACGATATTTACTGCTTCTAGTATGATATTTACTACTTCTTCTATTAATTCTATCTCTAAGAAAAGGGCTTTTACATTATTTCGATTTAATATATATATTTCGGCAATGAATATTCATGTGTCGAATAGCTATAGCAGAGTATTGTATATCTGTTCCGTTACGTAACTATTATTTTGATTACCACAAACTTTTCTTACAAATAGATAAATTTGAATGAATGGAACAATAATAGAAATGATTAAATAGTTTTAGAAATTTTACTAATATGTTTCTCCAAAACAGTTTCTGCTTCAAACATTAGTGACCTATACACAGCAAATATAGGGGCCGGATCTAAAGGGGAGAGGGTAAAGGCCTATGCCCCCCTCCCTTTAGATCCCCTCCCATTTGACAATGCTACTAAGAGTAAAGGAGCTAAAAAAATTGTAAATTTGTGCATATTTCATGAATTTTTTAAGAATTTTTAAAGACAAAACAAAGAGAGGAAATGTTATATTACAATGGAATCCAGTCTCTTGCCCCCCTATTTTTTTTATTACGTACCTGGTAATATATAATAGCGAAATTGAAATACCATTCACAAATGCAATATGCTAACTGTTTTCTATGTTAACTAAATTTTTTTCTTATTCTACAAAAAAAAATAAATGAAATAAACACATTTAACGAGATTAAAACCAATAATCTAGAAATTACAACAATAGCAATTATAATTTTATAGGAAATTTTATATAATTTAATTTTTGGGGAAGACAGAACATAAAACTTTCATGCAACAAAATGTTCTTTCCTCCGAGCCTTCCTCCTATTAAAGGGGAAGTAAACTGTAGAAACATGTTAATCAACTATAATACTCATTGTTTAAAACAATTTTGATCTTGTCGAAATTATATATGTCCCAACTGTGCCAGCATCACCCAGCCCTCAATGAAAAAGGGGACTCTTATAGCTTTGAAAAGGCTGCTATCCATTCTATGTGATATTAAGGCATGATCCCTTACGCAGGAGAGTTATTGAGGTGTTATATCTCTGAGAAACACCTTTTTGCATACAATGGGCTAAATGGTCAAGGCACAAGGACCCCAATGCTCAGAGGAGATTAGGGGAAGGAAACCCACTTGATAGCTGTTAGGAGACAGATGGCATCCTCTTGTCAAGGCCATTCAGTGTGTTCTTTAATGTGCACAGTTTAGGGCTCTCTTGTACATAGGACATGACTCAATGTCCCATCTAGGGCGGGGGTGGCTCAGTCGGTAGCGCGCCAGGCTCGTAATCTGTAGTTCCCAGGTTCGAGTCCCAGCTGGGTCAGCGTTGAGATTTATCTCCGCAAAATTCCCGCCCTGCCCACGGTCAGTAGGGGACACCGATGGGCTTGGAAAGGCCGCCGTCCGTCGGATGGGATGTTAAGCCGTGGCCCCGTGTGCGGGAGAGCCATACCCTGTGCACGTTAAAGAACACGCTGGATGGTCTTGACGGGAGGCCTCGGGATGCTTTTGACCTGGCCATTCGACCTATTGTGTGCATAAAAAGTGTTTCTCAACGGGGGCTACCATCTGTCTCCAAACAGCTGTTCCAGTGGGTCCCCTCCCCCAACCTTCTCTAAGCCTTTGGGGTCCCTGTGACCTGGCCATTTAGCCCATGGTGTGTAAAAAAAGTGCCGCTCAGAGGTAAAACAACCCAACCCAACCAATGTCCCATCTCATGGATGGCAGCCTCTCCAAGCCCATTGGTATCACTTTTCTGGTAGAGGGCAGGTTTGGGATTATCAGATATAAATCTGCGTGCTGGGATATTTGGAACTCATACCAAAGAAGTGTTTTTTTTACAATGAATGAATTTTCCTTTGCATTTTATATTCATCTGAGAAGGCCAACCATATAAAGTATATATGGATAATTCAACAATATAAAGGTAAAAAAGCAAAATTTTAATATGCGCATTTTTTTCAAATTTTAATAAAATTTACAAAGGAATTAAATATAATTTTTCTTAAGAGATATTCTTTATCATAAGATAAAACACACATTACTAATTTTGTGGTAAAAATAAATGAAACTAAAATCTATATCCGAATTACTTGTGGAACGGGAGGAAACTGATTAGTGCATTTTTAAAAATAAGCTACAATTAGATTCTTATTAATAATAATTGGGGGAAAAACTGGAAGACTGAACTAATTTTCTTTTAAGGTTTTTATGGTAGGAAATTTGAGTTCATTTCATTTTATCAGCAAAGTTTCCTCAATATACTGGAAGGACTGACATCCATCAGATGAGACATTAAACCATGGCTATGTGTGGGAAAAAAGCCACACCCTGTACACACTAAACAAAATGCTACATAACCTTGATGGAAAGTTTCCATCTGTCTCCTATAACAGATGGCCTTGTGGCCTAATCCAGTGAATCACCTTAGCCAATCTTCTTTGAGCCCTTGGGGTCCTTGTGACATATCCATTTATCCCATTGTGTGTAAAAAAAAAATGGTAATCGTAAAAAAAAAAATTCAAAATCCTCTGAATTTGTATAAGAATGCAGTATGAAACTTCAGAGTGAAATGAAAATATCTTTAATGCATTATAATTTCCAGCTTAAATAAAATTTCAGTTATCAAACAAAATTATCTTCATTTTCAGAAATCAAGTAAATCCTTAATTTTAAAGAGAAAATAAATGCTAGTATCATAAAATCATGTTCATATTTAATCACTGGATTCATTAGTGCATTAAACCTGAAAAAATGGAGAGATCTGCTTAAATTCAGAAAGATTTCTAAACGGAATTAAAACTCAGATTTCATAACTGCATAAATAAAACAGAAAATATTGCCACGTTATGTAATTTATTTTATTTTGATTAATTTGATAAAATTAATAGTGAAATATAATATCCTGTATCAGCTTTGAAGGGTGATTCATACAATTACTATAATATAAAATTAACAAATCGTCAAGTTTTTCCAAACAGATATCGTTCTGTTACTACAATTAGAGCCAATGTTTTGAATAGAACAACTTGGCTGCCACGCAATCGCTCTAGCATCAACTTTAGCTGTTTAGGGCGTCACCTCTTCCTTCTTACCTTCATGATTCTAATCATTGAATTAATGCCAACTATGCCTTTTTCCACTAAGTATGACATTTCACTCTTGTTCCAGTGATTTCTACACCCACACTTAGCTCCATCTATGATCTCGGATTACAGTTATTTTTTTATTGCACTGAGTAAGATGAAAATAAATAATTAAGTCACCTCACGCTATTATGCCAGCGAAATTTTTCCACAAAATATTTTTTTAATTTGTAGATGTTAAATAGTCAACAGGTAACTCTGTGAGTGTCATTTATTGTTAAAAGACAAAATTAATTCAATACAGTTAGGGGTATTCTTATCTCTTATTTCTTTATGTCAGTTGATTGTTATTTTTCTCCAGGATTTGTTCATTCCAAATTTCGGAGACATTTCAATAGTTATTCTGAATGGCTAACTCTGGAATGGTGCAAGACATGAATAAAATGTAAAATTTGAATTGCTCGATTCAGTGAACTTTTTTCAAAATATACAGTTGTATACTTCATGTTACATTTGAAGTCCTCAGAGTCCCAATTTCGATCCCAGCTGTGGGAAGCATCATCTCGGCCTGAGCTGCTTAAGTAATACTGTTTATGGAAAGGACCTGGGACTCTTACTAGTTTTCAGTTTGCTTTTTTTTTGCTTTAGGACCTCTAAAAAGTAGCAAAAGTGTAGTAAAATTAGTTTCATGAAAACTACTTTAACATTTGATGTGACTGACCCTGTATATAATTTAACTGTCATTAAATTAATATTTTAGTTTTGTAAATTTTGGTATTCTCTTTTAAGCATTTTATTCTCTTAAGCTCCTTCTACACTATGCAATAATTCAAAGTTTGTGAATAACAAATAAAAGGTATTAAGGGTTTTAAAGTAAGATGATCATGATGACAATAAAAATGAGGCTTACAGTTAAAGATAGAGGATCATTTGTATCATTCCTTAATTTCTGTCAGCATGATACTTACTAAAAAAATTCATATGTATTTTTAATAACTGCATGTGCTTTATTATGCTGCATAATTTTTGTTTTCATAAATCAAACAGCTGGTGTTATTTGTTTAAAAGCTTCCATTTTTTATACATTTTTTTTTTGTTTTAAAGTTACAAATTTCTTGTTTAGGCAGCTAATTTTCGAAAGATTAAAATTGATAGAGAGGATGTTTTGGATCCTGAAGAATTTGTTCATTTCTATCATAGTTTATTACAAAGGCCAGAAGTCGAGGAACTCATGAAAAGGTAAAAATACTTTCAAATTCTCCTCTTCTAGTAAATTATATAAGTTTATTCCATAAATATACTGCATCTTTTTTTCTCTTTTCATGGCATTCAAATAGCTTGTTAGAAATCGACAATTACTATAAATGATCAAAAGGTTGTTGTTAATTTCAATTGCTCTACTTTCTGATTATGAACCACACTTAGTTTCCCACTAGTGAATTTTTTTTAATTTATTGTTCAAGGCATTATTTCGTCATTCTAGTCATCTTTTTTGTGCATACCGTGGCCATTTTTCCTTTTAAACATCAGTCTAATATAAATAAAAAAAAATAAATATCCTCTCAAGCAGCTGCTTGCCACAGAGGTCTGACAGGAGCCTGTCAGTTTATATGCCAAAGTAGAAGATCTGAGAGGATGGCAGGACCTCAGCAGAAAAACAACACATACAACCATGCCTTATCCGGGGCTCGAACCCAGGTCCCTTAGATCAGTAGCCAAGCGCGCTAACCACTCGGCCAGTCTAATATACTCATCATTAATTGTAATTAGAAAATTATTCATGGTTAAGGAAGTATAAGAGATATGTGATTTGATATATAAAAATGCTTTAGCTCGTCCTGTTTAGAGGTCCTGTATAATTAGAGTCTAACATCCTTCTTTAAAAACTGGACCATTTTGTAAAAGGGACCTTGGCCCCTTTAGGCTGGCTTCTTCTTCTTTCACATCCATCTGTTTCTGGACCTCTTTGTAAAGAGAGCCTTGGCCCTCTTATCATCAGGTCCACGGGCAAAGTGGGCAGTGGGTGAATATGACTTTAGGCTGGCCTTCTTCTTCTTCTTATACATCCTTCTTTCTAAGCTGGACCTATTTGTAAAGGGGGCCTCGGCCCCCTTATCGTCAGGTCCATACGCATAAAGGGCAGTGGGTGCGGATGAAAACAGCAAAGACTGGCCAGCACAGTGAAGGCTGGCAATCGTACATATTGGCAATTGGGCTTTAGGCCGCAGGCCGCCCAGTGGTGGAGAGGCAGATGTTGAAGGGTGAAGGAGAATAAATACCAGTTGCATGTCATGTGAAGGGGGGGGGGAAGGGGGGAGAGAGATAGAAAAAGAAGTAGTGTATATATTTTTTTTTTATAATTTTTCGAGTGGCGAATGTTATGTTATTTTATGAAGTTGTGGCCATGGTTGGTTGCCAGTATGGTAGATTTGAGTCAATCAAAGGGGGATGAAATATTTGGTGGGGGAGCAGAGACGGTGGGATAGGTAAAACTCCTGTGTCAGGAAGATGGAGAAGGAAATATTTATGGATGCTTATCTAACACCAGAGGTTAGCATTGGGTTGCCCTGCCATGCAGTGAAATGTTGCGCAGGGGTGGATCTGGGAAAAGTCATAGATCAGTGACAGCCATATATATGGGAAGGAGTATGATAAAGATAATCTTTTATTTTGGGAGGAGAAGGGAGGAAAATGATATAGCAACGTTATATGAGTTGGAAATCAAATTTATGTGTTCAGTGTGTGGTGGTCAGTGTTTAAATTTTATAGAGCCAGTAGAAGGTCAGCCATGAGCTTGGGGTGTGTGGCAGGAGTGTAGTTTAAGGCTCCCATCAAAGGGTAGTGGGAGATGTGGTGAGATTCCATATGTATATTAGCTATGATAATGTGTATAGAGATGTTATGTTCTGGGAGAGATTCCATATAAGTTATTGGGTTAAAGAGAAATATAAAAGTTTCCAATGTAGAAATAAAGTTTTCCTTTATGTGACTTTATTTTTGATAGTTAGATTGATTTTTTTTTTTGATGATTTTATACTATATATTTTTTTTTATTTAGTTTCTATGGAATAAGTTGTCCAAAATGCGTCTTTTGATGTCCTATGGGGATCTTTTATTGGCATCTGGATCTTTTAGTGTCCCAAGGATCTTTTAAAAGAGAGGTAGAGGCCTTTTGAGAGGCAGAGAGGCTTTAGGGGAATCTCCCAGTGCTGTTGATATATTGGGCCAAGGCCCTATAGTGGCTTTTTATATTATTATGAGTAGGACCAAGAATTGTATGGGATGAGAAATAAGTGGTTCCCAGTGTGGTGAGTGTCTGGAGAGGGTAATTCTATGTATTGTGTGTTTGGTGCAGTGTAGAAGATAGTGTGGAATGTCTTCTATCACATGGCATGTAGTGCAAAGAGCAGATGGTACCTTTTGTATCATGAAAAGGTCCTTGTTGAGATTTGTTCTGCCAGTGCGTAGTTGATGAATTGCTGTTTGGACTCTTCTTGATAGGTAGTTGAGATTTAGTGTGTGTGGGATGGCAGCAATGGTGGCTCTGAATGTATTTTTAATTGTGGCCTGTTGGATCCAGTTTTGTGTCCATGTGGAGTGGAAGAATTTGTTGATTTCAATTAGGTGATGATTATATGTCTCAGGGGTGTGATAATTTGGTGTAGGGATATTGTGTCCTTGTTTAGCAAGATGGTCAGCAGTGTCATTATGGGTTATGTTACAATGAGAGGGTATCCAGTGGAATGTTAGTGTTTTGTGAGTGGCAATTATATTGTGTGAAATTCTGTGAATATGGAAAAGAGAGTAATTTTGTGATAGGTTGTATGTATGTTTGTTGATGCTGTGCAAGGCAGATTTTGAGTCAGTGATAATATGTATGTTGTGTGTATTTTGTGTGGAGGACCATTCCAAAACCATATGTATTGCAGCTAGCTCTGTAGCAGTACTGTTTTCTGCATGGTTCATTTTGATTATATGTGAGAAAATTGGTTGGGTAGAGTGGAAGGCAGCAGAGCCATTTGTTGTGTGTGGGATGTGGGAGCCATCTGTGAATATAATGAGGTCTGTGGTAGGAATGTTTGTGATGAGTTGTTCCGCTGCAAATTTTAGTTCACGTGGGAGGTGTTTATATTTTTGGGTGATGTGTGGTAGTGTGAGATTTATGGAGGGTTTTTTAATAGTCCAATAGGGGATTGTGTATCTAGGGTTGAAAGGTTTGATTTTTCTCCATGTTGAATATAGTGGGTGCTGCTTTATGATATGTGCAGTGGGGGATGTGTTGGTAGTAGACTCAATTCTATTTATAGTGGGGTGGTTGGGGTTTAGATGTTTTAATTTGACATAGTGTTTGCAAGTGAGTTTGTGTCTGATGTTGTCGGGGTAAAATACAAGCGAATTGTGAAAATTGGGATTGGTTTTGTGAAATTGAGGAGAGTTGGCAAAATTCGGAGTGACGACAAAATTTGGCTAATTTCACCAAGATCTTGCAACACCTTGAATCATTGAACTAGTTGTATGAGCTTCTAATGTCAGAGTAGTGGTATGAAACAGGCTTTATAGTGAAAATTTACTTTTTACATTATAAATTGGCAAAAAATCCAAAAACAAAAACTATTCTAAATTATTTCTGTACTTTCATTGATTTTTAAAGAAATTATTACTTATATGTAGAGCAGAAAGTAAAGTTTACACTATATTGCTACAGATATTCTGTCAGCAAAACTACCATAATTGGTAGTGAGGAGTTGCAGATATTCTTAGAAAAGGAGCAAAAAGTAAGTCTTATTTACATATATTTTTCTATGATCATATTTAGTATTTAAAAAATAATATAAAAAGATTATCAGTTAAGACATATTGTGTTCTTGCACATATCTCTATGTAAATGTTTGAATTGAAGATTTTTTTTTAACCCTGTGGTCAAATATTAATATATGATTGACACTGCCAATTTGTTTCTGTGATTGTATATGTTGACAAATGAACAATAAGAATTTTTCCATCTCTCTCTCTAGGCAGTGGCAGATCCATGGGGGTGGCACCCAGGCACATGCCCCCTATGTGAAAACTGATTAAATTACATATTAGCAGTAATTTATTTCATTCATTCATTCACAAAGTGCAGTCACTTAATGTAACTTTGATGGTATTATTAGGCATTCCCCCTATCAAATTTTCCTGGATCCAGTATAGATAGAATTCTATTATATGCCACAACTGATATTTTAAGTTCTTATCATGCATATGCAAACTAATTTTCAGTTGATGTTTTTTTTTGTTTAAAGAATGGGAATCATAGTGCTGTTTTATGATGTCTACACTGAGATGCCAGTTTAGTAGGTACACAACCCCTTATCACATGTATGGTTTATTCCAACACTTATGTTACAGTATGCAGTATGAATAGACCACGTAATGCTCCAAAATGTATGTTATTAGTGAGGAACACTTAAAAAATAGAGTTGAAAAACTATTTTTCAAGTGTTCCTCACCTTTTTTTTCAATTTGTTTTTTCAAGTGTTCCTTGTCTTGAATACACATAATCACAGGAAAAGGACTTTTCCTGTGATTATGTGTATTCCTGTGTATTATGTGTATATTACTTAGTATGTTATTAGTTTCTGGATAGCTTAGGTGCCAGGCAATTAATCGGTAATAAAGTTAAATGAGGGTTCTTCTCTTAGTATGATTAGTGTTATTAGCAGAAAAGAATTTAAATCAAAAGATTGTTAATCATTAAAGTTAATTCTATCCAAAATCTCAATACTCTGCTCAAGAGAAAAAAAATTATAAAGTCAGTGTTTATTTCATAAAACAAATAAAGTTCATTTCCAAAAATCTAGACCCACCAAAAATCAACTTCCTTCTACAAAAATATCTGAGCAACTCTGCTCACTCTAACAAAACTGCTCCTCTGAGCTCCAACAATTCTGCTCCACTGAGCTCTCACTCTCTAACATTCTAACAACTGTCTACTAACTCTGTGACCTCACATCACTTCCTACACACATGTGTTTCATGCTGGGAAAGCACATTTGCATAAATTGATGATTGTGCTAGCTATGACACAAGAGGGTGCATGTCCTTCTGTGTGCATTAGCAGCTGCCAAACAAAAATCAGAGTTGCGCAGAAAGAAATAATGATCCAACTAAAATATAATGCCCCAAAATAATAATTATAATGTAAATAAAGTAAAACTGGTTAAGGAAAAGTAAAAATGAATTGGTGAACCATCACAGCCAGGTAGGGTAAGGAAGCCCTACCTGGTCCAGTTGTTAACATACCTGACTACTAAGACCAGTGAACATGTCCTTGTGTAAGTAATTTCTAGTTGTATGAGAAACCAGGACAAGCTTAATATGGCTTCTAGGTTATCTCCATTTTTTGTGTAGGGAAGTATTTTCTTTAAAAAAAAATCAGGCAGACCAACTCATCAAGCATCAGTTCAAGTTGGATTGAGTGTCAGAATGGGCAAAACAAGTGATTTTAAACATGGCATGATAGTTGGGGCTAGGTAGCATTGTTGATTTTAAGCTGGCGTAATGTGTCTCAGACAAACTGGCTATTGGTGCTTGAAAAGGCTTTATTTTCTTTGTTCCTACAAGTATAGTGACAAGCTTTCAGGAATGGTATGTGGTAGTGAGAAATTTTTCCAACCTATATTAGTACTTGTGATACTTTTCATTTGTACATTAGTAGCCCTATAAAGATCTTTTTACAATCAGTCTTGGAATTAAATTTTTCACATCTAGTAGTATTTTAATTCTATTCTCCATATTAATGGGAAATGGAAGGCATTTTGGTTACTGATGCATGTTGTTTGAAGCTGTTGAGTCTCTATTGAAATTCTTGCATATTTGCAAGAGTATGCAATCTTCTCTGAGCCTTCGGGAGCCTTGTGACCTGGCCATTAGCCCATTATGTGAAAAAATGTGCTGCTTGGAGATAAAACAACCCAACCCAAAGGTGATTGCAATTGTAAACAATTGTGTAGGTTCCTGTAATCATCAGAAAGAGAGATGGGATGCCCAAGTCTACCATATCTCTTTCCATCTCTTTATGTATTAAATTGGTGCATCTCGAAGTTATTCCATATAATGTACAATAGTGTTTAACTTTGATGTGTGTATTTCCATAAAAAAATTTTATTTACAGATGCTATGTACATTAGAAGAGTGCCAGAATATGATAGAAAAATATGAACCTGAACAAAACAGAATCCCAGAATACATGACATTAAGAGGTAAAATACTCCCCCCCCCCAAAAAAAAAAACTTTTTTTTGCAAATATAAGTTATTAACTCATCTCATTTGTAAACTTGTTATTTATGTAAAATAGTAATCCATATGTCAATTAAATGCTTCTTAAACCATTATTTTGCATTTTTGCCATTAAATGGAGATGTAGTTACTGTTATTGCAGTCTATAGGTTTATAGGTGATAATGAAATATTTTTTATTGATGTTATTTTTTTCTTTCAAAAATTAAGGACATTGTATAACCAAAATACACTGAAACCACAATTTATTATACACACCACATTCATCTACAAACTGCCCTACTCCACTACAACAATGCAGTCAGCCAAAACCCCGTGTGGACTTTAAATAGGTTAAATACCTATGCTGTATAAACTGGTTTCCATAAATTAAGGAAAATCCCTATGTTAAATCAATGAGAAGCTAACATCAAAGCTCTATAACTTTTAAAATAAGTATTTTTTTTTGTTTTGAAAAATGTGATTGCAAATAAAGATTTCAATCATATAAATCAATCAATATTTAATGAGTTACGAAAGTTTGAATATTTAACAATGATAATGCCAGTCTTAAGAAATTTATATGAAACTGAAGAATAGTGAAAGAATTCTTTGCACAAAGTTCTAAAATACAAACTGTTTTTATTAAACATTTAGTAATAAGTATTATATCAAAGTTTTAATTAACTTCTGAAGTCAATTTTTGTGGCTGGCATTGTTATCGCTAAATATTCAAACTTTCATAACTCATTAATACTGAATGAATATTGTTGAAAATTGTGAAATTTTTTATTTATATTGAACGAATATTGTTGAAATATTGTTATTTGAAAATTTATTTGAAAATTTATTTGAACAAATATTGTTGAAATATTGATTTTATGATTGAGATCTTTATCTGTAATCACATTTTTCAAAACAATAAAACTTATTTTAGAAGTTATAGAGCTTTGACATTAGCTTTCCATTGATTTAATATAGGAATTTTCCTTAATTTATGAAAACCAGTGTAGCATACTTGCAACTGTTATGATGGGTAAGCACTGCAACCTGAGTGAGCTCAATCATGGGCAGATGTTGTGAGGAACATGAGGGTACCATATCCACACCTGTAGAACTCCCTGGATTTCCATGTGACCATTGAATTATCTGCTGAATAATTGTGTATGACCATTGAATGTGTGTATCTGGACTACATCAAAACTAGCAAAACCTGCAGCCACCATGAAAAATGTGGCCTAACTGGGCTGTTGATGTTTGATGTGAGCGCCACTTCTTCTACATCATAGGTGAGGGCCACTTCTTCCATATTGTAATATTGGATTGGAGGGCCACAGTGCAGATGATGACATCTGCATTCAATGACAGGGCAGCTATAAAGGTTTGTGCAAAGACCATTTGATGTACGGTGATATGACTAGGCATGGCAGCTGACCCCCATATCAAGTATCCTTGTTAACATCATGTCACTGGGCTATGAGGCTGCAGTGGGCAAAGGGACATCCCCAGTGGACCATGAAAGATTGGGAACAGGTAGCTTGGTCTGATGAATTGAGGTTCCAACTACAATAATTCGACTGGAGGTTGTGTGTGTGTGGCATAGACCACATGAGGCTATGGACTCCAACTGTCAAGTTGTGTTATAAGCCCGTGGAGGCAGTGTGATACTCTGGGTATGTTTAAATGGGTCACCTTGGGGCCCCTTATGCCTATTGAGACCACCATCACTGCAAAAGGTTATGTTGACGTACTCACTGACCACCTATATCCAATTATGGCTATTCATTTTCCACAGCAGGATGCTTCCTTTCAACAAGATAATGCTTCCATCTCATCACTTCCATTTGGTGAAGGACTGGTTGGAGGAGTATTCCAGTGAGTTCACAGCCCTCGAATGGCCCAATCACTCTCGGGATTTGAACACTATTGAGCATCTTTGGGACAAAGTGGAATGATGCATTCAAGCCTGAAACCCAAGACAGGCAACTCTTGGCACTTTATGGATGGCTGTCCTGGAATTGTGGGTCGCAATACCATCTGAATATTTCCAACACTTGGTAGAGTCAATGCCTCAAAGTGTTGCTGTTGTGTTAACCCACATGTGTTAGGTGGGTGTTTATAATAAATTGCCCTCTCTGTGTAATTATTATAGGTATAATATACAGGTATAATGTAGTGATGACAGTAGATATTAATTTAGATATTTTAAAACAAAATATTGTTGCTCTTACTATTTAGTGCACCATATAGTTCCTTCAGGGTTGAGGGCAGGTGATTGTGTGCACATATGCCATGTTCTGCTAAATTCCACAAATTTTCAGTAGGGTTCAGATAAGGTGACTGCAGTGACTAGAGAAGATAATTGAATTATCCATTAGTGTCTTAAACCACTTGCAGATTGTGCATGATGAACTGTTGCATTAACATCATGAAACTGTTCGTCTTCATCAGGGAAGAAATGAAGCATAGCAGGTTGTTTGTGATTGAATATGTTGTTTAATATGTCACAGCATTTTATAAACTCTTCATATATATATAGTGGACCCAATACAGACCATGTTAACATTACCTATGTTGTGGGGGTGGAATGGCTTGGTAATGTGCCAGGGTCATAATCTGCAATTCCCAGGTTCAAGTTCCAGCTGGGCCAATATTGAGATTTATCTCTGCAAAAATCCCTGCCCATTATCAGTAGGGGACATCATTGGGCTTGGAAAGGCTGCCGTCCATCGAAGGGATGTTAGGCCGTAACCCCATGTGCAGGAGAGCCATACCTTGTGTACGTTAAAGAACATACTGGATGCCCTTGATGGGAGTCTTATCATCTATCTCCTAACAGCTGTCCAGTGGGTCCCCTCCCCCAAAACTTCTCTTCTCCAAACCTTGGGGTCCTTGTGACAGCCATTTAACCCCTTGTGTAAAAAAAAAGTGCTGCTCAGAGGTAAAACAACCCAACCTATGTTGCGACTCACCTTTCAGCAGCTTGTAAAGTAATTGTGACAAATGAGGAGGACCATGACCTCATGTGGTTGTCACCATACTCTAACTGTGCAAAAGAATGTGTATTGCAATCCATCTATATTGCAAACCTTTCTCCAGTTCTCTGCAGTCCCACTCATGCCTCTCCTGACACTACTGAAGCCTTGCCTTCTAATTTTTGGCCAACACTAAGCGTTTCCAAATAGGGTGCTGACTATTGAAATCCAAATATTTGAGTTCTCTGTGCATTGTTGCAGTTGATATGGGTTGATAGCCTCTGTTGAAAGAGTGGTCATTTGGTGTGCAGCTGAATGTCAATTTCACCTGCATAACTTTGTAATCTCTAGGCTTCCTCTCCTCTAGTCTCAGGCTTCTCTCACAATTTATTCTACCAGAATTGAGACTGTTTGCTAATCACTTATATACACTTTAGAAGTGGTAGCCTTGGAAAGTTCTGGGATCTCCATAGTTTTGGTTACGTTTGCACCAGGACATTGTACACTAATACTTTTTTGGAAGCCAATTATATTTTTCCCATTATGTAGTCTTGGTTGGCCAATGCCTGTGCTATTTGTATTTAAGGCAGCTCAGGGATTAGCAACCCTAACATATGACCTTCTTTGCATATCTTTGCTTTGCATTGGAGTTATGGTAAATAGTGCACAGTTTCTAATTTTCTGATGAGGCAATATAGATCCATGGCCATTTTTTACGTATGATATTAAATTACAGTTTAAAGACTCTGTGTATGATTAGTGAGATATGAGATATAAGCATATGTATTTTATATCTATTATAATCATAGACACTTGATTATAATATAGCTTGGAGAATTAAACTGCATGGTCTGGTTGGACCTCCGTAGCCCATGGCTGCTTGAGGATGATGATGATGTACACCAGAGGGGAATTGTGTATTTTGCTCATGTATATTGCCATGTGTTATATTTGAGTAAATTCTTTACCAGCACTTATTTTGTGCCAACAGGCCAGTTGAGCAAAGTGGATCTATTGTGCAATAAAGTTTGTGTATAATGTCGCACTACAAGGCTTTACTTCAATATTGTGTAATAATCTGAAATTCTATGAATAATTGCATAACAGCAAAAGTTTTTTCCCTCAGATGTGCACTAAGATGTTAAATAATTGTGCAACATTCTGAAATTCTATGAATGATTATGTAGTGATGACAGTAGATGTCTTCTGTTCAAGGTTTATGTTATGCCATATAATAAACAGACATTATAAAGGTATGAGTGCTCAGGTAATATATGAATAATAAAATTCAACACAAATTCGAAATAGTTTCTTTTGAAAAATGTGCACTTAATATAACTATCTTACAATTTTATATAACTATTCTTCATATTCTTATAATGACCTATTGGATTATTATTAATGAAAGTATTCAAAGGGGACAAATTTTTTAATTTAGCATTATATAATTTAGACCATTGAACATAAACACAAAAAGTAAATTGCATTTATTATATCCCCAGAATTAAACTAAAATAGTGAAAGTAAAAAGAGTAACAAGTATTTAATACAGTCTAGCTTTTACAGTATTGGGGATTTTTGTCTCTTCTAATATATATTATGTTTGGTTAGTGTATTATGTACATATTGTTTTTTGCATCATTATAACCCTATATTGGTTTGGTATGGTATAATGTGCTCTATCTTTTTCATTTACTTGGAAAATTACTTTTAAATTTAAAATTACTTTGGAGAATTACTTCCTTTTTCTTATTATTTGGAAAAATAATTTTTTTTTCCAATCATTTCAAATAGGTTTTCAAGAAATGCTTCTTTCTGTAGACCATGACATTTTTAACAAGAGGCATCGATTTGTCCATCAAGATATGTCTCACCCATTGTCACATTATTATATTGCATCATCTCACAATACGTAAGTATTACATTGATATTTCTGTTAACTGAAATCTGAAACAAAGTTTCAGATTTCAGTTTAGTTTTGGGACACCATTTTAACTATATAACATATTTTAATTGATTGTATTGCTTTTAACTGTGAATGATGTACTATGTATTTTAACTTTCATAATTTTATGTCTGAGCCTCTTACACTCAGACAACTTTTGTCTGATAACTCTGCTTTAGCTCCTGTTGTAACATTCCAAAGTATATTAACTTTACTGAATAGCTGAAATTCTCAGGCAGCAGGCAATTTATCTTGCCAAGAAATTAAAGAAAGGTTCTTTTGTTATTAGCATTAGGCAAAAAACATAACTTAAATAAATGATTGTCTCAAATAAGATTATATTAAATGCTTATTAACCAAAACTCTGCTCAAGAGAAAAAAAAAAGTAAGAAAGTTAAAGTAAATTTCATACAATAAATGGTTATTCAAAATCTAGACTCACCAAAAAGCAACACTTCATGAAAACTAACTTGCTCCTCACTGAATAACTCACCAAACTGATTCTGTTTCCCAACTGAGTTCTTACTGCTGCTCACAGTAGCAGCAGTACTACTATGTGACTTCCTATCACTCTGCCATATACCGCTTGGCTTGCAAACTGACATGTGCAACATCATGTGGTGGAAGTCACATTTACATAAGATGATTGCATACTTACGTTAGATATGATGTAAGAGGCATATCCTTCTATGCACATTTAGCAGCCATCAATCGAAATATGGAGGTACGCAATTGCAACTCTTCTAACAGAACAGGTGGGCAGGATGATGGATCAACTAAAAAATAAACCCTTAAAATGATAACCAGTTTTACT
Source organism: Ryuthela nishihirai (assembly GCA_038380435.1). NCBI lineage: Eukaryota > Metazoa > Arthropoda > Arachnida > Araneae > Heptathelidae > Ryuthela > Ryuthela nishihirai. The sequence goes on along the minus strand of JAWZYU010000019.1, from coordinate 60,665,081 downwards.
TTATGTTATAATTAAGTAAAAGTGAATGGGTGAACCATCACACTATATTTGATTTTTTTTTATGTTTTACTAGGCATTTTAATGGACTATAATTTTATTGTTTTGTCTGTCCTGAATTGGCTTTATTTTTCTATATATCTTCTGTTGTTTTACTTGTTATTTCTACATTTGTTCTTTGTTGTTTTACACCGTTTTACAATTATCCTATTTTTAACCTTTGGTTGAGGGTATACATGGCTTTTATCTGTTTGCCTTTTACTATTTATCATGTTTGGTGTGACATGGCCTCAATTGCTCTTGCACTGCAAAACCTCTTCTGTTTGTGAATGTCTCGCCATATACACTGAAGAGCCAAAACATTATGACCACCTGCCTAATATGATGTTGTCCTCCATGTGCTGCCAAAACAGCTCTTACCCAGCGAGGCATGAACGCTACAAGATTTCTAAAGGTGTCTTGTGGTATCTGGTATCAACATGTTACCTATATACTATTCCAACACAAATCACAGATGCTCGATTGTATTGATGTCTGGGGAATTTGGAGGCCAGAGCAATACCTGGATGTCTTCCTCATGTTCCACAAACCATTCTCGAACAATCCAGGCAGTGTGGCATGACACATTATTGTGCTGAAAGAAGGCACTGCTAGAGGGATATACTATTGTCATGAAAGGATGTATTTGGTCTGCAATGATGTTCAGGTAGGTGGTAGACATCATAATTTCCTATCCATGAATGACTGGAGCCAGGGTTTCCTAGCAGAACATTGCCCAAAGCATTAAATTTCCTTCACCGGCTGGTTTTTGTCCCATGATGCATTCTGGCAATAACACTTCCCCAGGTAAACAAAGCACGTGTATCTGGCTGTCCATATGGTGCAACAGGAAACAAGATCCATGAGACCAGACGACCTTCTTCCAATAATTCAAGGTCCAGTTTTGATGCTCGCATGCCCATTGTAGGCATGCGAGCATTGAGTCACTTTCAATGGTGAACTGAGGTTAGCATGGGCACTCAGAGTGGCCTGCGGCTACGAAGCCCCATTTTCAGCAGGGTTTGATGTACTGTGTGTTGTGACACATTACTCCCATCGCCAGCATTCAAATTACAGGCGATTTGCGTCATGGTATCCCTTCTGTTGGCTTGTACCATATGGGATAGCCTTTTCTCACCTCTAGCATTGATGAGCTGCGGTCAGCTTACACTTTGTTGGTGGTTTGTGGTTCTTCCCTCCTTTGACCACTTTTTGAAGGTACTAACCATGGCTGACTGTGAGCACCCCCCAAGTCTTGCCATCTTCAAAATGATCTTTCTGGCCATTACAATTTGGCCTTTGTCAGACTCACTTAAGTCCGCTGCCTTTCCCATCTGAAGAACAAGAATAACACCGATTAACAGAGCCGAGATTCAGGTGTTTATTTATACCATTTCCTGACCTTCACATGCATCATCGTTTACCTGCAGTTGCTTTGATTTATATAAAGATGTACTGGTTATAATGTTTTGGCTTTTCAGTGTATGTACTGATTTCTTCATTTGGGGAGCCATCAGTATTTACAGTCAATCATCTTTGATACATGTTACTGGTAGTTTAAATGATCATTTATATGTCCAGTGTATCCTACAATCTATTGCGCTACTGTTGTGCTGGTTGCTATGTTTCTGCAGATAACACTTTAGAATATACTGCTACCATCTCCAGCGAGTATGCAACACATCCAAATTGTATCAGGTCAACTATGTCCCTGATATGTTGTCAATTGAATATGTTTGGAATATGATAGGACATTATCTGTAAGCTCATCCACAAATGACACACAATTCAGCTTCCCTGACCTTATAGGACCAAGTGCACAAGGATAGTGGTCCATCCCACAGAATAACAGTTAATATTTATGTAACCATATGCCACAATCTGTTGTTGCATGTATCATTATCCATGACAGTTACATAACATACCAGTGACATGTCTGTTGTATGAATTGTGTTTGGATAAATATATACGTAATATACATATTGTTTTGTAACTGGCATGACTTTCTGGTATGCTAGGCATGATGTTCCAGTTTTGAATCACCACTGGGCCTGCATTAAGATTTTCTTTACTAGCACTTGCTCTGCCCTTGGGTATGTAAAGGCTCCCATCTGTTAGATGGCTGCAGTTCTGTGTACAGGAGATCCATACTTGTGCATGTTAAAGAACATTCTAGATGATCCTAGAGGATCTAGAGGCATCCATTTGTCTCAACAGTTGTCAATGGATCCTTTCCCATACCCCCCGCTCTGATCCTTTGGAGTTCTTGTTACTTGGCCATTATGTGCACAAAAGTTCTGCCTACAGGTAAAACAACAATAATGCATATATGTTTAACCATTTGAGATATATGATAATAAAAATTCATTTATTGAAATTAAAATATCTTGCTGATAAGCTGTGGCTTAGTAGGTAATGCTATAATTGCAGTGGAGAAATTTTAGAATGAAATTGAATTGAATTAAAAAATAATTGGTTAAAGTAAATTAAAATTCTCTGTCATTGAGCAATAAAATTTTTAAGTTTATGCTTCAAACTATTTACATGTCAAAAGTGAAAATTAAAACTTTTAACATGTAAAAAAAAAAATTTAAATTTTTAGCTTGAAGGATAAACTTAAAAATTTTATTTCTCAATGACAGAATTTTAATTTATTTTACTTCCTGAGCAAGAAGGTCTCTTTTAATTGTGTAACTAATTGGTTGCAGAAACACTACACTTGCACATCTAATTTTGAAGATATGAATGTGAAATTTCCATACCTCTAGTTATAATATTTAGTAGTAAAATTCATATATATATATATCATCTTTGGGAAAATGTGTAAAAACTTGGCAATGGTAAGTAGAAATTTATTGTAATAGAATTATTAACTTGTTTATTGAAGGATTTATGACTTTTTATTGTGAATCAGTGAGAAAAATTAATTGTTTGTTATAGCAAACATTGTTCATGGCAATTCACTGTTTATTAATAAAATTAAAAGCATATTGTTAGATTACTTTTTTAAATTAATAAAATCATTTCTTCAGATACCTCATGCAAGGTCAACTAATTGGAGAAAGCAGTATAGAAGGTTACATTCAGGCTTTATTACGAGGTTGCAGATGTTTAGAATGTGAGTAGAATATGTGAAGCTTTTTGTTAATCATTTTTATTTCATATTTATTGTGAAACTTATTAATTAATTAATTATTTGAATAATATTTAACTCTGGCACTTATGAAAGAAAAGGTCTAACCAACACTTTCAACTACACTGACTGCATCCTTCACTATAGCATTATTCTACACATAATGTTTGTTTTAGTTTTGCCTCACAATGAAGGATCTTAACTAAACCTTTTGAATTTTTGTGCTAATTTTCTGAGCCTCGTGTGTTTGCAAAATTTGTGTAAGGATTATCAAACAGTGAATTTTCACTTGAGAAATATAGCATTACTGGAGAATGACTTCAACTGGAAGTTGAAATATCTCTGTTTAAGTCACGAACTTTCTTTTAGAATTAGCACTATAGAATTATTAATCTAAATATTGAAAAGCCAAGATTGCCATCAAACTTTGAATTATATGAGTATATTTGGAGATTTTTGCGATTTCAAAAATTCAATCTGTCGTAACAAACTAGGTGAGAGACTCTAATATTGTTGGAATAACATTTGCTAGAAAGACTGATAATTTAGTGTAATAAAACCTTGATTAATTAACCTACATGGGGGAGGGGTAGGATGGTTATTCGAGGAGAAAGCACATAGTTAAGAAAAGTTGGAGAATAACATTGAAAATGCAGTCTATAATCAATGGAAAACTGTTTGAGGTTTTATTGTAAATATAAGATTATACCCAGAAAAATAATTTATAATGAACAGCTGTCAAAGATAATTAATATCACTTGAACACTTACAAAAATCACTAGAAGACAGTATAAATAAACTGTATTTTCACATGATGAAATGTTTGTATTTCACAGATTGTAATTTCATGATATAAAAATATCTGGTTGATTATTCCCTCCACAATGAAAATATTAAAAAGAAATTAGAGGAAAATAATTAGGGGAAAAGAGTGGGGCAAAATTATGCAATTAAATATATTACTTAAAATTCTATTGGAAAAAAGTTGCTAAAAGAAGGAAATTTAGTGATGAGATCTGCTGAGTTTTTGGCACAGGGTTGGCACAATCAGTATGCCAGGCTCATAATCTGATGTTCCCAGGTTTGAGTCCCAATTGTTGGCAGCATTGATATTTATCTCTGTTAACCCCCTACTCTCAGTGAGAAAGGTGACACCATTGGATTTGCAAAGGCCACCATCCATTAGATGAAATGCTAGCTCTGGCCCCCATGTTCAGGAGAACCATATCTTGTGAGTGTTAACATAATGGATAACCTTGATGGGAGATTTTCATTTAAATCTTAATAGATGTCCAGTAGGTCCCCATCCCCTATCAAAATTTGAACCCTTGGTGTCCTTGTGACCTAACCATTTAGTGCATTTTGTGCATATAAAAGGGCCACTTAGAAGTAAAATAGCTGAACTACTGATTTTCCCTCAAGGGGTTTGAATGATGGTGTTGCATGCTGGGAAGTGTAATACCACATATATCCATCTAAATTCAATAGTTGGTTAATAAGGTTACACTGCCCTAGCAGAATATTAGAGAATTTCTATGTAAAGTCCTGGAAGCTGATGGATAGAATTTTTCACATTTGCCTGATTACTATTAGAGAATTTCCATGTTATGTCAATGAAATTCTAACTTTGCAGCTCTATAACTTCTAAAGCATGCATTTTAAGAAAAAATGTGACTGAAGATAAAGATCATAATCAGATTATTTAAATCTCGATTTTTTTTCCAACAATGTTGTTTAGTTTAATACAGAAAAATGTCATTGTAACAATGCCAGAGTAAAGAAATATTCAGTATAAAGAAAATGTTGATGATCCTGGCCAATTTAATATGTATCCTATGTAAAAATGTTCCATTTTAACAAATACAATTTTAATAAAAATATCGGTTTAATGTAATGAAAAATTGTTACGATACAAAAAAAAATGATCAGTATAACACATTTGTAAAAGGAAAATCATTTAACAATATGTACAGTTTACATTTTTTCATCTTTATGTGCATTGTTGTTTAGCATTTGGCAATAATACAATGATTTAAATGCTGTGAAATATCTAATCAAAGTGCTATGAATCATGTATTATTGTGTATCATTGGCATTCATTTTTTCTGATCTCACTACATAGCATAGATGCTCTCTACACATGCTAGCATAATGCTTTAACACTTTCACTACACCAGCCTAAAATGGACCAAACTTTAGATAGGAGGTAGTAAAGAGGAATAGCATCAATAGAATGAGTCAATTTAAAATTTCATCTCTCTGTGTGCCAGTATGATGCTGATAGGGTAAAAGTGATATTTCCACATTATCCTAGCATAAAAAGGGATTTGGCTCTCTCTGTGATTCTGATTGTATTGCATTGTAAGCAATAGTAGCATCGAGTGAAAAGTGTTTTCAAGGCAGTTCCAATTCCCACATTTTATCATTTATTAAATATGTTATTTTATATTTGTCCTTTATTGTTGTTTTAGTAAAATTAATTAGTTTGGTTTTGTTATCATGAGCAATATGGTGTGAAGTCTTCACCTTTTTATAATGACATGGGAAGATATTCTAGACAGTGTATTGGAGAATTGTGACATCTTTTAAGAATTCATAGGGAGATGCTTGTTGCAACAGACAGTTTAAAGGAAAAAAATTAACAACTTTTTAAGAAGTAAACTCTAATGCATGGTAAATTTCTTTCATAATGATTATTTTGTAGTATGTAACTATCATAGCACTTGTTTTGTTGCATTTCATTACAATGAAATTTCAGTATAATGAAACTGGTCACCTTCAATTTTCACCTGTTCAATTTCGTTATACTGACATTTCACTGTATTAGACAATTATGAATGATTTTTTTTATAAAACAAGATAATTTGTTGTTAAATATTCCAGATTCCATAATTCTTTAAATACTGAACTAATCTTTAAAAATTGAGATTTTAATATGATCTTTAATTAATCCTCTGTCACATTTTTTCATTAAATGCATATTTTTAGAAGTTATAGAGCTTTGATAGTTAGATTTTTTTTTGACATAACATGGAAAATTTTTTAATATTTTGGTAGGACAGTGTACTGTCAATGGTAAATGGTAAATTGGTAAACATTTTGTATCAGATTGTCCCAATATATCCTTATGTTTGTTTTTTATATTTTTGGTATTTCAGAAGTGTAATTGTTCACAGCACAGTATATTCATGTGTTAAGCTTTATTAACCCTTTTGGACCTGAACTGGTTAATCTAATAATGTTTTGTGCACAAATTATTATTCTTTGGATTCAAACATTTTTTGAACAAATTATATATATATTCAATAAATAGTTTTGTGAAAAAAGTTTTACTGACATGACTGCATGTTGGCAAAACTTTTTCCACAGAACTGTAAATTTATTGAATTTAAAGTCAAGGTAACTCTGTGGATATTATTTATTGTTATGCATATATATCTAGAAAGTAGAAAAAAATCCATTATTAATTGTAAATGTATTGCATATTCTCATATGGAAAGCATTTTTGGAAAAATATTTTCTATTAAAAATATTTCTGCAATTAAAGTTCTGATGAATTGAAACTGAAAGGATTATATGCAAAAAGTCCTACTTTAAAGATAACTTCTTTTTTAATATTTTTAACATAGTGGATACATGGGATGGACCAAATAATGAGCCTACTATATTCCATGGATATACTCTTACTTCTTGCATATTATTCAGAGATGTACTGGATGCAATCAAACAGTATGCTTTTCAAGCATCACAGTAAGTATTCTACATTTATACATATCAGATATGCATATATATATCATATACAGTTCCAAATCTGGAAGTTTTTAAAAATATTCCTCAAAACTTATTTTGATTATTTTTAGTATTTTCTCCAAATAACAAAATAAACTGTTTCTTTTTCAAATAATTTTTTCCCTTTTATCCTTTTAATAATCTATAATAAGCCTTTTCCTTTAATTATTTCAAAGAAAGTATTAAAGCATGTCAACAATAGAATTTTTATTTCATTAAAAATATGATAAATTATTAGTCTATTACATTATCCGTGCGATCATTGGATAGCAGGCCGAATAATCACTGTAATTCAGTTGATGCCGGAAGGGTTAGCAGAGTCAGGGCATATACACTGTTGTTAGCCATTGATCCTTATTGGTGTAGTATTGATCTTTAAGAAAAAATTAAAGTTATACTTGTTGCATATAATTGCTTGAATTTTATGTGTATTGTTTTATGATAAAAATTTGTATTGCTTGCATACTATTTGAACTGTATTGCAATAAATGTTTTCTTTTTACCTTTGTATTTAAATGAAATTTTTAAAAATTTTTATTTGCAAAAATCTGAGAATATTTATATTTTTTTTATAATTAACTAATTCTTGGATTTTTATATTGTAATTTTGTGAGAAATAAGTTGGATTTTTATTTGTATTATTTCATGTTATATATTATACTAAATGTATAGCCTAATGTGTTGAGAATAAAGTATTTTGATTTGATTGTTCTCATGAGTACTAAAGAATATTAATAGGAATTTTTTTCAAATAAATATTTGTATAAATATGTTATTATTACTTTTATCTATTTTTTTAAAAAGTTGCTATTCTACATTGATTATCTGTTTATCTGTCTGCCCAATTGTAGACATTCAACTTTTCTGTTTTAAGAGATTAATGAAAAATTCAATTTGGTGTGGATAGATAATATGATATTACAATTTGCATTTGTGAATCATCCATTAGTTTGGATCTTTACTATTATAAGGTGATAAAATTGGTAAACACCAAAACTTGAATGTATTGTAAATAGTCTATTTTTGCTAGAAATTAATTTTGGTAGTAGAGTGTGGTGATCAAGAAGTTTACATTGACAGCAATGACTTTTCCCTTCTCCCCTGTGAGGGGAGAGCTCAACGTTTTAAGAAATAAATGAAAAGTATTTTTGATTGGATAGGATAATAGGATACTATGATTCACTCATTATGAATCTCCCCATTATTATGATTTCAACTGTTAGAAGGTCTAAGGTTGGAGAATGATGAAACTTCTTCTCTTTGAAAATGAGCATTCCATATTTGCCAATGTGATCCAATGTGGTGACACTGGTCACATCTGCCTAGTTTTCACCATTTTGGTTATTTTCTAAATCATGATTTCTGTACAATTATTCTGAAATTTATTAATAAAGCAAGATCTGTATCATAAGTTAGGGTTTGGAACTAAATCCATACATGTAACGGCACAAAATACTGCACAAAAGTGAAATTCTACACGTTCATCCCTGAACTCTTCAATAATTCTGGGGCGGCTCAGTTGGTAGCGCACCAGGCTCATAATCTGCAGTTCCCAGGTTCTAGTCTCAGCTGTGCCAGCATTGAGACTTATCTGTGCAAAATCCTCACCCTCTCATGATCAGTGGGATGGGCTTGGAAAGGCTGCCGTCCATTGGATGGAATGTTAATCAATGACCCTGTGTATGGGAGACCCATAACCTGTGCATGTTAGGTGGCAGCCTCCCAGCATGCTCTTTATCTCCCAACAGCTGTCCGGTGGGTCCTCTCCCTCAACCTTCTTTGAGCCTTTGGGGGTCCCTGTGATCTGGCCATTTAGCTCATGGTGTGCAAAAAAGTGCTGCTCAGAGGTAATATGTTATGCAAGATTAATACGTTGTAAAAAAAAAAGTGTGTATGAATGCATAAATGCTGTTTATTTGACTGGCAAGATATATTATTTCCAGTAATTTGTTGTTATTAGAGTAAAGAACTACATGTTAGCAGTAATGAAATGATATGACAAACATTAATTACATCATGATAAATAGTTTTTTTTATTATGTTTTACTTTTTATAGTTTTATTTTAAGCTACCAGTGTGTTATACAACTGCCAAAATGTTATCCTAGCTGAGTAAAGTCACAGTTTTGTCCTTTATGTTGTTATTCAGTAAGATTGCTGATTGGCTAGTTTGGTGCTCTTTACAGCAACAGTATGCTAGTACAATGAATCATTATTTGTGATCAGGCCCAGAATTAGAAAAACATGAGGGGGGAGGGAGGGCAAAATCGAGCCATTCTTCCAGTATAAAGTTTTCATCTCTCTTTTAGTAGCATTTGAAAACATTTTGAAAAATATGTGTAATTTATATATGTTTAATATTTGTTTCTTCTCTGTTTTTGTACTATCATTCTCAAAAAGGGGAAATGTGTGTGGGGGTGGGGAGCATGTCCTTCTAGATCCAACCCTGTCTGTGATGAAACTATATAATGTGCAGTTTAAAGTGTTATTTTATAAAGTGCAGCTTTTTGCTATTGTAGTCTTTAAAAGTGTTCTAAATGTTTAGTTTATTTCATTTTAGATATCCAATTATCTTATCATTAGAAAATCATTGTAGTATTCCTCAGCAGAAGAAAATGGCTCACTATCTAGTTTCTATTCTTGGTGGTAAGTTCTTTCTATTCTTTATTTACTTAGAAACACAAATGAAAGAAAGAGATGCCCAGAATCAGGGGCAGACCTGCTATAAGGTTCACTGAGCTTAGCCTGGTGGGCCACTGTCCTGTAGGTACTAGTCAGCTGACTGACAGATGGATACAAACAACAAAATTTAAAGGCATCGTGATATGAAAATTGCTGACAACTACAGTGGTGGCAAAAACAGTCCTGAGCACACCTGTGGTTTACATGTTTTTCTTGTTCATACAGATTTCTAGTCAAAGAATTATTTAATATGTATAACTTTATCATTCATTCTGAAGAATTTTTTTTATGTGGGTTTCAAAACTGCTTTAATTTTTATATTATCTAAAGCAGTTTTTGAGACATGATTAAGTTGAAATTGTTATATACCATGGCATACATACCAATTAATAGAAACTTGGATTCCATGAATATTTTATTTTTATTTTAATCTTTATGGAGCAGTTGTCATATATATTAAAGATAATATTAAGCATTTTAAAATCGATATTTTACTGACCAGGCTTAGCTTTAAAGATCACTTTACATATTTTTTTTGGCACAGAATACACTAATTTCAGAAGCAGTTCTTCTGTAATAATATGGTTAAAAGTAAATAGCAAAGCTTCAATTAACTCATGCTTATTTGGATGCCTCTTAGAAATTTTATAACAAATTTGTATTAGAAGTTTTCGATAGATCTGGAGACTGTCCAAGCCATTGCATCATATTAATAATGCTATTCACTTCTAAACAACCTTCACACAGTGACAAGGATCATTGTCATTCTGAAAAATCCATGGTTCATCTCCAAAAAGATCCCTTGCTGTTGGCAACAATTTCGTTTTTTAGTATTTCAAAATAGTCTAGCTCCCACTGTTCATTTATAATATGTACCTTCCAACAACCAGATAGGACACACGGCCCTATACTATGACTTGGGTTGGATGTTTCACAGTAACTTTGACACTTGATGTCTGAATTCTTCTTGAGACCATCATCTTATATAGCACTACTCTGATTTTCAGTGATGCAAAAATTGACTTTACATCATTAAAAATTTCTTTTTTCAATACTAACAAATACGATTCAAATATATTTTTTACTTTGTTAGTCATCCATTATATATAATTTAAACACAGCTAACAGTAGTTAAAATTTAATAAAACACAATAAAGCTGTTACATTTGGTAGCACAGTGTATCACAATCCTAGCATGCTAAGCGCATATTATTTCCCACAACAGCTGGGAACCTAATAACCAAGATATATTTTTATTTCAGTAACTTAAAAGTCATAATTGTAATCTTAAACCTATGCAAAGATACATTAGACCTTAAAGTAAACAAAGGATAATTACCACTTTGTAGTATCTGGTACAATTGCTTTAACAAAGGCATTCACAAATGAGATGATGTAATTCTCACAGCCCCGATGTTTGTAAGCTACCAGTCCTAAGAAGATGAAATGGCTGTGCAATGCTGGTCACAGAAGAATAATGTGCCACTGATGACTTCCAGCGTGTTAATTATTACAGTCACCCTCTTGTAACTGCATTAGGATACAAGCTTTAAGTAGATGGACACATGAGTTGATGGTATTCTGCTACTGTTCAGCTGATATTCCGTATAGGTCATATACAAAACCTTGGCACCACCATTTTCTGATTCCAGGACAACCTTATAAGTGCTGAATGCGATATCGACTTTAGAAGCTCCTACGCTTCAAATAATAACTATTGTTACAAACATTCATGTGTCAACTTTAACACTAGTTGTAAAGACATCTTCATATCAGTGAAGCAGACATAAGCACAGATCCAAATGTTGTCAAAGCCATTACACAGTTCCTGTTAACGATCTTAAGTGGATAATATTCAAGGCTATCGAAGTTTTGCATCTTATACACATTAGGAACTTATTACAACTGAGGTATCCAAATTGTCAAAGAAAAAACAGACTAACGTTTAAAAGACTTTAAAAAATTGTCCAGCCTGCATCAAGGCAACCCTGAGCAACACATTTCACCGTGTACACATCTACGGCATCTTCAGTCTCAGTGTGGTGATACTTCAGATTTGGCTATTTAAGCTTGTCTCGCCTTCAACGTCACTATTACGTGTGCGTGATGTACTTGTGCACCGATGCAACAAGAAGCTCCAAGCTGCTGATAGCAGTGGGATCTCCGTGTTGCATACGTAATCGCGGTGTGCATGAATAAGTAGTTTTTCTGCATATTGTAATTGATATTTTGTTTGAGGGGCTGCTAAGGGTTTATAATTAATTTGATTAATTTGCAAATTATTATTTAAAACCATTTGGGCCAATGCAGTATTATAATTATTTTTCTGAATATCATCCTGATGTTCACGCATCCTATCACTGTATTGTCGGAATGTTTTACCAATGTAATTATTTTTTCCTTTAAGAATATTTAATGGGTCGGGTATTGTAATTTGATACAAACACTCCGTGGCCGGTTTCATATCCCTATTGTTTACTACCAGATTTTTTATTGAGTGTGTTATTGTTATAGGTAATTTTAAATCGTATTTTTTCTAAGTATGTAACAGCTTAATCGTGTTTTATTAAATTTTAACTACTGTTAGCTGTGTTTAAATTATATATAGTAAATAGCGCATGAATGGTTGCATGCAGGTGGGGTCAACAACGCAGGATTTCGCTAAGCAGTGACTCTCACTTCAACGAATGATACTTAAACTTTTTAACTAAATGTAAGAAATAGGAAGTAGTTTCTCGAACACTATCTGTAAATAAAAATGAGTTTAATAATAATTTACGACACATATTACAGAAAGCTGAAAAACTTATGTTACAACAAACTATTAGAAATATGCAAAAAGAAATTAGGATAAAAGGAAAAATAGTATGTCAAAAGTACCTGGGATTAAAATGTAATAACCTAACCCAATATATGGGGCAATTAAGTTATAAACTGGATTATGAGGCTAGTAAAATACAGCATAAGCATAATAAAAAATTGAATAATTTAGTTAACAAGCAGACTAATTCTCACAAAGGAGTACCATCGCCGCAAATAAAGCAATATATTAACTTATCTAAAATTACATTAAGTAATGAACAACAAAGTATATTACAGCAAGGACCTAAATTTGCATATGATAATACCCCTAATAATATAGTACAACTAATATTACAAATAGAGCAATCTATAAATAAAATACCAAATAGATATAAAGATATGGAACATTTCAGACTGTACAAAGCAATACGATGCAAACAGTATAATAACAATAACATTAATAATGATCAAGATATTAAAATATTAAAGCAATTAAAAGCTAATCAAGAGATCAAAATTATTCTGGCTGATAAAACTAATCAAATTGTTATATTAGATAAAGAACAATATGATATAAAAATAGAGGAAACAATACAACAATTAAAATGTCAACTTGTTGACTCTAATTCATTACCTAGAATAATAAATAAACTTCAGATATTGAAAAATGATCCGTTCTTGCCTGAAGATATCACTAGAAAATGTGTACCCCCTATTTACCCTGATATACCGCAACTTTTTGTTAGGGTTAAATTGCATAAGGAGAATCACCCCTTCAGACCACTGGTTAGCAAAAGAAAATGCCCAACCTACAATTTGGAAATAGTGTTACATAAATTCTTTAAGGAATATTCCCCCCCCCCCACAGTTAATATATTAACATCATGCCATGATGCTATTAAACATATTCAAAATACCATAATTGATGAGCACACCACTATGCATTCCCTGGACGTCGTATTGCTCTATCCTAATACACCAGTATTGGATGGAGCGACGTGACTAAAGGCCGAATGGTTAAAAACTGCAGAACCTAATATTGCTCAATATTTTTCTGTGCACGAGGCTTTGGACTTGGCTACATCATCCAACTTTTTTCAAGTTGGGGTTTGGATGTGGCTCCAGATGGAGGGTGTTCCAATGGGATCCCCTCTGTTGGAACTCATGTCCGATGTTGCCATACGGCATGTGGAGGAAACTACCTTGGCGAAAGCCACTCACAAGCTGTCCCTCTACATGCAATATGTCAATGATGTGCTAATATTTTGGCCACACGATATTAATAAATTGCATGAATTTATATAGAGAATTAATGGAATCTTGCCTAGTATAAAGTTTACCTTAGAATCTGAAACAAAAAAAAATTACCATATATGGATATAATGATAACAAGACATAAAAAACATTGTGAAACAACTGTGTACTGAAAAGCAACTCGTATACCTACCTATATCCCTGCGAACTCATGTCACCCTTTAAAATATAAAAAAGCTAGTGTCATACCTCATTACATCAGAGCATATCGATACTGTGCCCAACCTACAATTGTGTGCCAAGCAGGCAGCACTACAGGATGAACTAAATTATATAAACTCAACAGCATCTAATGCGGGTTATACCCAAAATCAATTAAAACGACGGAGCAACAATGCTAAATATATTTTTAACCGAGATTCCCAACCCAGACCCAATCAACAAATCACCCCGAGTAATTTTGCTTATACATTTCCATATATGAAAAATATTTCCGATGTATTGGATCATACTTTGAAAAAATATGATTTAAAATTACCTACAACAATAATGCACTCAATAAAAAATCTGGTAGTAAACAATAGGGATATGAAACCGGCCACGGGGTGTGTGTATCAAATTACAATACCCGACCCATTAAATATTCTTAAAGGAAAAAATAATTACATTGGTAAAACATTCCGAAAATACAGCGATAGGATGCATGAAGATCAGGATGATATTCAGAAAAATAATTGTAACACTGCATTGGCCCAAATGGTTTTAAATAATAATTTACAAATTAATCAAATTAATTATAAACCCTTAGCAGCCCCTCAAACAAAATATCAATTACAATATGCAGAAAAACTACTTATTCATGCACACCGCGATTACGTATGCAACACGGAGATCCCACTGCTATCAGCAGCTTGGAGCTTCTTGTTGCATCGGTGCGCAATACATCACGCACACGTAATAGTGACGTTGAAGACGAGACAAGCTTAAATAGCAAATCTGAAGTATCACCACACTGAGCCTGAAGATGCCGTAGATGTGTACACGGTGAAATGCGTTGCTCAGGGTTGCCTTGATGCAGGCTGGATAATTTTTTAAAGTCTTTTAAACGTTAGTCTGTTTTTTCTTTGACAATTTGGATACCTCAGTTGTAATAAGTTCCTAATGTGTATAAGATGCAAAACTTCGATAGCCTTGAATATTATCCACTTAAGATCGTTAACAGGAACTGTGTAATGGCTTTGACAATATTTGGATCTGTGCTTATGTCTGCTTCACTGATATGAAGATGTCTTTACAACTAGTGTTAAAGTTGACACATGAATGTTTGTAACAATAGTTATTATTTGAAGCGTAGGAGCTTCTAAAGTCGATATCGCATTCAGCACTTATAAGGTTGTCCTGGAATCAGAAAATGGTGGTGCCAAGGTTTTGTATATGACCTATACGGAATATCAGCTGAACAGTAGCAGAATACCATCAACTCATGTGTCCATCTACTTAAAGCTTGTATCCTAATGCAGTTACAAGAGGGTGACTGTAATAATTAACACGCTGGAAGTCATCAGTGGCACATTATTCTTCTGTGACCAGCATTGCACAGCCATTTCATCTTCTTAGGACTGGTAGCTTACAAACATCGGGGCTGTGAGAATTACATCATCTCATTTGTGAATGCCTATGTTAAAGCAATTGTACCAGATACTACAAAGTGGTAATTATCCTTTGTTTACTTTAAGGTCTAATGTATCTTTGCATAGGTTTAAGATTACAATTATGACTTTTAAGGTACTGAAATAAAAATATATCTTGGTTATTAGGTTCCCAGCTGTTGTGGGAAATAATATGCGCTTAGCATGCTAGGATTGTGATACACTGTGCTACCAAATGTAACAGCTTAATCGTGTTTTATTAAATTTTAACTACTGTCATCCTCATCTCTTTTCAGAAATATTTCTATAATGTAGCATATCTTCAGCCAAATTTGATGGGATAGAAATGAATTGTCCTCTGAAAATCTCAAACTCAAAATCAGGTTGTCATTTAGGTAGAGAAAATACACATATAGATTGCTGTTTTTGAATAAAATGCTTATTCTTAATGAATATGGATGGAAAATAACTGAAGGGGTTTAAGTGAGTAAGATGGAGGAAGGGGTTGGTGCTTATAAGGTGCTTGTTCTTGCAGAGCTTGGTTGAAAAACATTTTCCAGTCTGCTCCTACCCAGAATGTATGTGATGAATAAATTAATTCTAAGAATAAACCAAATAATCAAGTTAAAAGATCACATTGAACACATGCCTATAGTTTCAAAATATCTGATGTAAAGTAAAATTTCAGTTTATTGCTGTACTTTTCTATACCTCTGACCCAAAAAATTCTAACTCCCCTAATTACAAAGCCATTTTTGTACTACCTCTGTCAGTTTATTTTATTCTTAAACAGACATTTCAATGGAAAAGTTCACCTTTTGGAATTAAAGCAGGATTCTGATTTAAACAATAAATAATGTTCAGAGTTACTGTTGGGTTGGGTTGTTTTACCTCTGAGCGGTACTTTTTTGTACACCATGGGCTAAATGGCCAGGCCACAAGGACCCCGAAGGCTCAGAGAAGGTTGGGGGAGGGGACCCACTGGAACAGCTGTTGGGAGACAGATGGTAGCCTTCCATCAAGGCCATCCAGCATGTTCTTTAACGTGCACAGGGTATGGCTCTCCCACACATGGGGCCACAGCTTAACGTTTCATCCGATGGACGGTGGCCTTTCAAAGTCCATCGGTGTCCCCTACTGACTATGGGCAGGGCAGGGTATTTTGTGGAGATAAATCTCAACACTGACCCAACTGGGAGAGTTACTGTTGACTTTAACATCAATAAATTGATATTTATTAAAATATTTATTGGGTTCTAATTTTTTTTCCTGTATTCTTTTAAATAACATTAATTTAAAAGAAAACATATTTTGGATATGATTAATGTGCCAGTCAATAGTGTCATATTGTATGAACTATTTGTCTGCTGAGAATTTTATCGAAACTCTACATTGAGTACAGTATACCAGAAAAAGTAAACTTATGTAATATGCATGCTTAAGTAAGTTTAGCTGATGCATATTAATAGAGATGACTTTGGACTCAATATACACAAACGATTTATAAGTTTAGATGGGCTCAATCATAATTTAAATTTCTAGTGATGATGCACAGAACCGGCCAGGTCTAGCACCTAATGTCCGACCTCGCCTTCTCGTGGTGCAGGCCGTTAGTACCTTTCAAAAGAGATACTCTCTTTTGGAAGGGAACGGAAGGGGAGGGCTGCCAGTTCAGTATGGCCTACTGATCTGGTCATCTATGGCCACTTTTTTCTTTTTTTCAACCCTGCTGAGCAGTGGTCAACTTCACAGGGTCCTGGTGCTGACCATTTATACCTACTAGACTGGACTTGTTTATGGATTTGAGCTTGATTATTGATCCTGGACTTGCTGCACATGTGGGCCTCTGTTGAGGGAGAGTCTGCTGCTGTGTTTTCTGTTTGCTTCTGGGTTGCCAGCTCTAAGTGAACAGAGGCATGGGATACCTTATATCAGCTGGTGGATAATCCTAATCAGAGGCCATCGCAGGTACCTGAACCTTACGTAGCTAGTTGGGCATCGTCAAGCCAAAACTGGAATAATGTGTCTCAGACAGGCCATGTGGCTCTTGAAAAAGTCCACTTGAAAAGGTGGTGCCTGAAGTTCCTACCAGCATCGGTGACTTCAGCCTTTAGCGGAGGAGGAACAGGTCTTTGCCCCATGTCTGCGATCAGGGGGCTGTTTGATATTGTTGGCCCTACCAATGATTGATTATATATTAATTAACAGCAAATGGGCTAGTTCTGTTAGAAATACCAGGGCATATAGGGGAGCTGAAATTGGATCTGACCATTACCTTGTTAAAAGTGTCTTGCAACTTAAACTTAAAAAGTGTTGTGCTAGGGTTAAAAAATTTACCTTTAATACTGAAGCTCTGAAAGACCCAGTTATAGCCAAAGCTTACCATGATAGGTTACTTAGTCATTATGACAGTCATGGTATGCTTACTACTGAAGTTAAGGAAGAATGGGATCATTTTAAACAGGCTTTTTTGGAAACTAACAGTACTCTTTTAGGGAAAAAGGAGCAGAGGAGGCAGAATTATTTAAGTGATAAGGCACTTGAGATTATTTCAGAAAAAAGGAACTGCAGGAATGTCCTCAATCAGTACCCTACTAGTCCTAATAGAAAGGATTACAGAGAGCTTAATAAACGTGTTAAAGATCAGTTAGCTGCTGATAAGAATCTTTGGCTTGATGGCTTGGCTGACAAAGCTGAGGAATCAGTTAGGCAGCACAACAGCAGAGAGCTGTACCAGATAGTTAATGTTTTATGTGGTAGAAAACGGACAGGCATACAAGGATTGGCAGGATAAACAAGGTAAGGTTATAGAAGGTGAGGATTCTGTCACGTCTAGGTGGGCTGAGCATTTCAGTGATGTTCTAAACAGTGTGGTCAGCTCTACTCCTATTGTTTGTAATGACGATAGATGCATTACTGGCTTTAATGTTGGCCCTATAACACAATCTGAAGTTATTTTGGCTGTTTCTAAACTTAAACTTCATAAATCCCCAGGGGTAGATGAAATTACTACAGAAATGCTCAGAGCTGGGAATGTTTCGGTTACCACTTGGATGACTGAAATTTTGAATAACTTTTATGATAAAGGCATGGTTCCTAAGGATTTTACCAGAGCTATTATTATCCCTATTTTCAAAAAAGGTGATCGCAGTTCTTGTGATAACTATAGAGGTATCAGCCTACTCTCTGTTCCAGGTAAAGTTCTTTCCATGATTGTGCTTAATAGAATTAAGAATCTGGTTGACAGGCAATTGTGTGATGAGCAATGTGGATTCAGAAGTGGTAGGGGATGTGTAGATCAGATATTTTCACTTAGACAGATTCTTGAGAAATGTTTAGAGTTTCAGAAGCCTTTGTTTGCTAGCTTTGTTGATTTCAAAAAGGCTTTCGACTCTGTTGATCGTCATAATTTGTGGTTGATTGTGAGATCATATGGTATACCAGACAAGTTAGTTAACATAATGAAAGCTCTCTATAATAACACTGAGTCATGTGTGAGAGTTGGTAAGTCTTGTAGCAATTGGTTTAGCATTACGTCTGGTGTTCGACAAGGGTGCATCTTGTCTCCTTTTCTCTTTAGTTTTGTTGTTGATTATGTTATGCGAAATTCACTTCAAGGGAAAGATTTTGGCCTTAAATGGGCTGGAGATACGAAAATTTCTGATTTAGATTATGCTGATGATTTAGCCCTTTTGGCAAATGATGTTGATGAGATGAACTCTTTCATTTGAGCTGTTGATGAGACTGGTAGTAGAGTAGGTTTGGTTATAAACAGAGAGAAAACTAAAGTGATGAAAATTGGTCAGGCAGGTTGTGATTCAGTTAATCTGAATGGTTGCAGTCTTGAGCAGGTGTCACAGTTAATTACCTTGGGAGCTATGCAACAGATACTGGTGATGTGTGGCATGAGATTAACAGATGGATAGGGATTGCTGCCGGGACTTTTAAGAATCTATGGAGAGTGTGGAGAAATAGGCGTATACACCTAAAGACTGAAATTAGACTGTATAATAGTTTGGTTCTCTCTAAGGTTAGTTATGGTAGTGAAACTTGGACGCTGTGTAAACAAGCTAACAGGAAACTAGATGCTTTTGATTCTAGATGCTTATGCAGTATCTTGGATATTAGGTGGTTTAACTTTGTAACTAATGATGAGGTTAGGCAAAGGAGTCTGTAACCTGCTTTAAGCAGCATATTGTGCAGAGAGAGACTCCGCTGGTTTGGCCATGTTGCCCGTATGGATAATTATAGATTGGCGAATAGGGTTATGAACAGTGTGCCTAGATGCCTCAGAAGGAGGGGGAGACCTAGGATGCGGTGGGCAGACAATGTCAAACAGGACCTTGTTAGAATTGGTGTGCAGTGGCAGGATGCAGCAGATGTAGCTCAGGACAGATATGCTTGGAGAATTAAACTGTGCAGTCTGGTTGGACCTCCGTAGTCCATGGCTGCTTGAGGATGATGATGATGATAATTTGAACCTTTTAAATAGTCTTTAGTAATTAAAATTTAGCACTTTCCAGCCTTCTTTTTTACTCACTGAATTGCTCTTAACTACTTTACCAAAATATTAGAGAATTTCCATGTTACGTGATGGGGATTGTAACTTAGAAGCTCTATATGCATTAAATGGAAAAATGTGGCTGAAGATAAAGATCATAAACAAATCTATTTAAATATCGGTTTTTAATGATACACCTATCCCTCGATTTACACGGTACTCATTTCACACAATTTTGGCTTTGCACGGTCAGAAAATGCAACCAGTTTCAATTTACACGGTACTGACTGAGATTTCCTTTCTATGTACGTCTGAGTCAGTACCGTGTAAATCGAAACTGGTTGCATTTTTTGACCGTGCAAAGCCAAATTTTGTGAACTGAGTACCATATAAGTCGAGGGATAGGTGTATTCATTCAGTATTTAAAGAGTTATGGAAGCTAGAATATTTCTCAACAGTAATGCTTCTTAAGAATTTACCTTAGAAATTAATTAAAATTTGTTTCAAGCCATGTAATAAAATAAATATATATTTTAAAAGTTTGCATAATAATTTTTTATTATTACATAATTATGAATGATTTTCATAAAACAAGATAATTTATTGTTAAATATTTCAGCTTCTATAACTCTTTAAATATTGAATGGATATTGTTGAAAATTTAGATTAAATAGATGTTATGATCTTTAATTTATCTTCTGTCACATTTTCCCATTAAATTTGTATTTTAGGCATTATAGAGCTTCAAAGTTATATTCCCATTGACATAGATGAAAATTCTCTAATATTTTGATAGCACAGTGTATAATGATGTTACTCAAGAATTTTTCAGTTTCTACCAATTCTAATATATTTCATTCCAAATAACGTTAAAATTTTAACTTGATCTCCAAATAATTATTTTAAAATTTATAATTGCTTATAATACCAAGAATAAATAAATAATTTTAGGGACATGCATTTCTGCATATATATTATACTATGCCATAGAACGTTTTCCCATAATCAGGCTCAGACTCAACAGTTATAGAAACGGTTCTGGCCTAGGCTTGAAAAAAATATTACTTTGAATTACACAGCAAAATGTTTAAAAATTTAATTCACAATTATGCTGTAATAATATTAATAGCTTCTGAACAACATTATTCTAAATTTAGCTTATCACTATTTACATAGTCAAGCCACGAGTTTATTCACCATGGTCGCTTAAGGATACTTTTTATCTTTGCAAAAAATTCTCAAGTAAATAGGTGGAAAATATTACCATTTCAAATGTCTTCAAAACTTCTTATGCTGGCTCAGCCGGTCATGTTGTTATCTTTATGTTGTTCTTGCAAGGACCCTGCATCAAGGATCTTAATTTGGTTACCGATTTTCTTCTTTTACTGGTAGCCATTGCTAATATGTAGCACTGATATTTATCACTTGATATTTTGATACTGGATACCAATCCAAGTTTTTAACTAAGACACTATCCATAAGGTCGTTTATCACTAACCAATACTGGCTATGTTGATTGCATTCCTTATGACTCATTGCAGAACTCTGCTCAAAAAGCTTCAACTTACAATTAAACATCTTGAAACTTAGTTTGTTGAATTTCTTTTAACTCGAAACATTAAAATTCACAGACATAAACATTGCAATCTGAAAGACACCATCCTCTCTGTGCTGCTACATGTTTCTCCCCCTGAAATTTTCTTTCAAGGGGAGAATTTTTTTATTTTTCTCCCCCTGCTTGAAATTTTGAGCCCAAACTCATCTCCAATACTAACAATTCTATACAATGTTTAAGTAGATGTTTGTTGCAATTATTAAAAGCCTCAAGTCAGAGTTTTCGTACAGCTGTATACAAATTTGTATTGCAGTTATAGTTCATATCTATTGATTTTGAGATCTGAACGCCAAAGTGTAGTGTTCATGAGTTTTGAAACTATTGCATATAATTAATTTAAGTTTGTACCTTTTAGTAATGTGCTAATTTAAAACAACAAATGTCACAACTTTTTTCCCCCCATTGAAATTTTTTTTTTATCTCAATATCATTGTTTAGTTACAGAAAGGATAGGTTATAATGTAGATGTTGAGAGTAATGAAAGAATCACATTATGGAAAGGTTTTACCATAAAGAGATCCAGTAAAATATAATTGCCAAAAGTTAATTAAAATTTGTAGGACATTATTAAGTAACGGAATATCCCAAACAACGATATTTTGAGCCATTCTATAAATGGTTGTGTATATTAGCTACAATTTTATATTATCTATCACTGTTTCTTTGATTAAACTAATTAATTTGTAATTTTAGAGTACTTGTATAAAACCCCTGTAAATGAAGATGAAACAACTCTGCCTTCTCCCAACTCATTAGCAAGAAAGATTTTGATCAAAGTAAGTAATATCATTTACAGTTTTTTAGTTATCTACTTTTTCTATTTCTTCTATAATGGAAATTGTTTAAGTAACATCAAACAGTAGTTGCCGCAGAATTTTTCCATGTTTTAAAATTATGGGGATGCTTGAAGTTAATTTTTCAGGTCTGTAATTGTGCTACTCATACCTGATCTAAAACAAACAGATGTGTATAATTAATAATTTTGAACATCAGTACTACTTTCATATATATATAAGGTTAATTAAAATATGCACATTATCATATAGTAACAGCATAACTATTATGCGATACACAAATAATTTCAAATGACTAAATGTATATTCTAGCTATACTCCCTAACTATACTTCAAACTATAGTCAGTTTCCTAATTTTAAATAGCATTTTTTTACAAAATGACACGATATAAATTAAATATTGTTATGAGTGAACACAGTGAGTAAGAATAATAAAATAATTTATTTCCATAATATCACTGTTAGGAAAATTAATGTCTCCTGTGTTGCAGCTTGAGATGCTAAAATGATTCGGTACTATTATACATTTCTGTATGCAATGGTAATAGGTTTGTTTTAAAATATTGTGCAGTTATAAGCTTAGTTGTTATATTTATGACTATAGGAGAGTAGTGGTTGTCTGGTACACTTTCTTTAGTGCAAGTGATGCTGATGCTTGGTTGCCATGGTGTTCTAGCTTTTGGCAGTTCACTGTCCGATAGCATTGCAGTGTGGTAGTTGTCACTGTCCTCTAATGTATGGAATGTTCATTTGTTTAATACATGGAGTCTGTTGTTTATCTCCATGTGCTGCAAGATGTCTTGCTGATATTAGATTTTCCACTCAATTATGCTGTAATTTAATGGCTGTTGAGCAAGCTAAATACTCTGCAGTTTATCTAAGCATTGCACTTAGGGAATTGTGGAAAACTTATCAGTGAATTTTTTACAGATTACACTCTGATATTAGCTAGTTTTTACAGATTACATTCTTATAAGTTTTATACCTTTGCTTAAGTGAAATTCATAGATAAACCACAGAGTATATAGCTTTCTCAATAGCAATTAAATTGCAGCATAATTGTGTTAATTAAATTGATTTAAACTATGTAATACTGATCTGACTCCCTTCCCACCCATTTGGAGCTTGCTATTGCACAATTCCTGGTTTTAGTTATAGAGGATCACATTATATCAACCCCATCTGCCAAGGAGTTGATGTCATCTGAAAATGTCACCAAAGCAGACTGACAAAATGCATAATACTCAAAAATAAATGTCAAATGTGTATATCGGCAGAAGATGATATTTTACCATCTTATATCAACCAGTTTAAAGCTTCATAAAAACTCTACTATGGCAGAGTCCCATAAACTCCATGCATTAAACAAATGAGCATTCTGTGTATCAGTGGACAGTGACAACTACCATACAGCAACTCCCCCCTCGGTGTGAGCGCCTGTACGTGGTGAGGGGGACCACCCTGTGAAGGTTCCCGCTGGCTCGGTTACCTTCGCAGGGTCCTAAACGCTCGCCCGCGTGTTTGCCGTGCGCGGAGACCCGTGTCCCGGGAAAGGAGGATCCTGGCAGTTGCTCGGGGGTCCCCGTCTTCTCTCCTCAGCTCATGACTGGCGTGGTCCCCATTGGCCGTCTTGCCATTGGGGAGCCTGTCTGTCGCGGGGCTGGGCAGCGGATTCCGGGGCCTCTGCTATACACTGCTTTGGCCTCTGCTTCCGGTAAACGGGAGCTCCTGGGGTGGCCCCCCCAGGAGCAATCAGCTGGTGGGCAGGTCCTGCTAGGGTCAACCGTGCAGAGCGGTGAGTAACCTTGCCCACGGTCCGGGTACAGGTTTACAAGTTTCCTCACAACTTATTTTCATTTTGTCGTTATCTTTTCTTTGTGAGGCCAGTTTGGCCATTCACAATTTTCTTATTTTACGCTTTGTTTCATTTGTGTAGAACGTTTTTGTTCTGCACATTTCTCTTTTTATTTTCCTTATATTTATTTGTGAGGGCTTGGCTCACTGTCTGTGTGGGTATAGTGCCTGCGTAGCCCTGGCGCCCAACTGGGCGTCCCCTTGTTGGGCTCCGTGGAGGGTGGGGACAGCGGGCACTGAACCACACAAAACAAACCATGCGAGAGAATGATGATAATAATGCGATCGCCGCCAACAAGAGGGCTCGACATGAGCCCCCATCTTCCTCGTCCACGTTATCTCTGCCGTCGTCTTCTGTGTCTCTGTCTTCGTTCCCAAAGTTCCTGATCATCCACTCCACGGGTGATCAGGTACTTGGGGACATGTCCCCTTTTTTCGTCAATAAAGGTTTGAAAGGTCTTGCGGGAGAACCGAAATCCGTTAAGCGCCTACGATCTGGTGACTTACAAGTTGAGACCGCTTGTTCCAAACACTCGGAACTGCTCCTGAAAGTTAAAGCAATTGGTGGGGTGGCTGTCGAAGTCACTCCCCATAAAACTTTGAATTCCTCTCGGGGTGTGATCACCGAGTGGGGCCTCCTCAAAGTCACTGAGGAGGAGATCCTCTCGGAGCTCACACCTCAAGGAGTAACAGCGGTCCACCGGGTTTCGACACGCCGTGATGGGAAATTAACACCCACCCGTGTGTTAATTGTTACATTCAACACGCCACGCCTGCCTACTTCCATCAAGGCAGGTTATTTACATTGTGAGGTTCGGCCGTATATCCCAAACCCTCTGCGCTGTTTTCAGTGTCAGATATACGGTCATGCCCGCACAGCATGCAGGGGCAAGCCCACCTGTGCTCGCTGTGGCAGTAAGGATCATCTCGATCCTGACTGCACAGCAGAAAAGGCATGCTGTGTGAACTGCAGTGGCGAACATCCGGCGTACTCCCGCGACTGTCCGAAATGGAAAGAGGAAAAGGAGGTACAACGTCTCAAAGTCGTGAATAACATCTCGTATGCTGAGGCGAGAAAGCTTGCTGCACCGCCCGCCCCGCCTGGCAAGGTTTCCTATGCCAGTGCAGTCATTGGAAAGCCCATCGTTCCAATGACTTCGGTTGCGGTGCAGACTGACATCAGTGTACCACCTACTGAGTCTTTCTCGCCAGCTGCGAAGTACCTCCTCACGCAGGCGAGACCGAGGGTGGTGTCGACTTCGACATCAACCCCGGTTTCCATTCCTGCAACACAGCCTTCCACCTCCACCGGAAGGCCTCCTCCTTCCCGTCCTCAGACAGCAAGACCTTCCAAACCGAAGGGGCCCCCACCGGGGCCAAAAAAGAAAATTACAGCGCCACAAAGGGCGGTCACCGATCCATGCCCCTCGGACGATTCCGAGGACATGGATACCGACCGCCCCCTATTCACTAAACCGTCCTCTGCGGCGGTTAAGTTGAATAGGAATTCGTCGTCCGCCCACTCTTCTAAGTCCTGAGATGGCCACACTCCTACAATGGAATTGTCGTGGATTCCAGAGGAATCTTGACGACATCCAGGCCCTCCTTCAGGCACACCAGCCCATCTGTGTGTGCTTGCAGGAGACATACTTGCAGCCAGTCACAGATCCCACGATCCGGCACTTTTCACTGGTTCGCCGGGACCGGGATGGAGATGGTCCAGCTCGCGGGGGTGTCGCCATCCTCGTGAGCAACCATTCTCCATTCCAGGTCGTACCCCTCACCACCACCTTGGAGGCGGTAGCCGTCCATCTCTTCGTGGGGTTCTCGCTGACTGTCTGCTCTGTATATCTTCCACCTGGGAGCATCGTCTTCCAGGAAGACCTTGATGATCTCGTCTCGCAGCTGCCGTCCCCCTTCCTCATTATGGGGGACCTCAACGGACACAGTCCACTTTGGGGCAGTGCTGACACCAACGGGAGGGGTGGGGTCCTGGAGCAGTGGCTCCTGGATCCTTCTCTCTCCCTGTTGAACACCGGTGTCAGCACTTACTTTCACTCCCCAACCCGCACTTTCACTGCCATTGATCTCACCATCTGCTCCTCCTCGATCCTTCCACTCTTTACATGGGAGGTCGAGGACAACCCGTACGG
Organism: Ryuthela nishihirai; assembly: GCA_038380435.1. NCBI lineage: Eukaryota > Metazoa > Arthropoda > Arachnida > Araneae > Heptathelidae > Ryuthela > Ryuthela nishihirai. Next base: position 60,638,819 of record JAWZYU010000019.1, on the reverse strand, counting down.
GAGCGATCACCTCCCCGTGGTGTGCACCATCTCCCGTGGGGGGCCTTGCAGCCCTTCACGCGTCTCACGGTGGAGGCTGTATCGGGCTGACTGGGGTGGTTTTGAGCTGCTCTCTGAGCTCGACGACCACTCCGTCAGCCAGGAGCCAATCAATGTGGCAGTAGCGGAGATAACGGACTGTATCGTAGATGCAGCTGCATCAACAATTCCTCAAACTTCTACACGGTTTCCTCGCTTTCCGAAACCGTGGTGGAATCCACATTGCACCGCAGCTCGTAAGGCTCAGAACAAGGCTTGGGGGGTGTTTCGGAGATATCCGACAACCCCCAACCTCGAGAACTTCAAACGCGCCAGGGCGAAAGCTCGTTTCGTCCGACGCCAGAGCCAGAAGGAATCTTGGATCAAGTATACGTCATCCATAACCCGCACGACTAGTTCCAAGGTCGTGTGGGATAAAGTCCGGAAGATGAGTGGGAACTACACGTCCCACTCGTTATCGATCCTGGAGCACAATGGACAGGCAATTGCTGATCCCAAAGCAATTGCCGACACTCTGGGGGAGTCGTTCTCCTCCATCTCTTCTTCTTCTTCTTACTCCCCCGAGTTTCTGGCCCAGAAGGGCAGGGCGGAACGCTCTCCGCTGTCTTTCCACTCGAATGGCCTGGAGCCTTACAACAGGCCATTCACAGCGGAGGAGCTTCGCCTTGCTCTGCACTCTTCTCGTGCCTCTGCTGTTGGGCCGGACAATGTCCATTATGCCATGCTCCAACATCTTTCACCATCGAGTAAGGATCGGCTGCTCCATCTCTTCAATCGCATTTTTCTCGAGGAGCAGTTTCCGGACTCCTGGCGGGAGGCCATCGTCTTGGCCTTCCCCAAGCCAGGCAAAGATCCCAAGATTCCTTCCAATTATCGTCCCATCGCATTGACGAGCTGCGTGTGCAAGGTGTTGGAAAGAATGGTAAATGCCAGACTCATCTGGTATTTAGAACATCACGGCCTTCTTTCCAACACCCAGTGTGGCTTTCGCAGGCAACGGTCAACTCTTGACCATCTGATACGCCTCGAATCGGCTATCAGAAATTCTTTTTTAAGAAGAGAGCACCTGGTGTCAATTTTCTTCGACATCGAAAAAGCGTACGACACGGCTTGGAGATTCGGCATTCTTCGTGACCTCCACAGTTTCGGCTTAAGAGGTCACATGCCGATCTTCATCTCCAACTTCTTATCGACACGCTCTTTTCGTGTCCGTGTCGGTAACACTCTGTCGCAGCCGTACCCCCAAGAACAGGGGGTGCCACAAGGCTGCGTTCTGAGTGTTACGCTTTTCGCTGTCAAGATTAATTCTATAACTAGACAACTTCCTCCATCAGTAGGCAATGCCCTCTATGTTGATGACTTTAGCATCTTTTGCTCATCTTCCAGCATGAGGGTCATTGAAAGACAACTGCAAATTGCCCTGAACAATCTTTCGGTTTGGGCGACGGCAAACGGGTTTCGGTTCTCCCCACAGAAGACCGCTTGTGTGCACTTTTGCCACAAGCGTAATCTTCATCTGGATCCCGAGCTGCGGCTCGGGGGTAACATCATTCCAGTTGTGGCGGAGACCAAGTTTCTCGGTCTCATATTCGATCGGAAATTGACCTTTTTCCCACACATACGTCATCTCAGGTCCAAGTGCACGCGGGCATTGAACATCGTCAAGGTCCTCTCCTCCCTCTCTTGGGGGGCGGACCGATGTTCTTTGCTCCGCCTGTACCGTGCACTTGTCCGATCGAAACTGGACTACGGATCCCAGGTGTACGACTCGGCCCGGGATTCGGTGGTGAAGGTGCTGGACCCCCTCCATCATCAGGCCCTCCGTGTTTGCACGGGAGCCTTCCGCACCTCACCGGTCCAGAGTCTTTACGTTGAGACCGACGAACCATCTTTATCTGTTCGCCGTCAGCAGTTGTCCCTACAATATGCTTCTAAATTGCGATCCCTGCCTGGCCATCCCACTTGGGACTGCGTTTTCAGTCCGAAGTGGGCAATTCTTTACACTAATCGGCCGACTGCCATTCGTCCTTTTGGTTTGCGTGTCCGAGGCTTCCTCAGAGACATCAACACCAGTCTCGATAGCGTTGCACAGTCGACAGCTGAGCCACTTCCACCATGGCTCGCTGTTTCCCTTTCCTGTGATTTTTCCTTGTGCAGGACGGGGAAGGCCTTTACACCCGACTGTGTGTACCAGCAACTCTTTGCCAGCCATCGTGCTGAGCACCCGGACTTCTTGCCTGTCTTTACAGATGGCTCGAAGTCCGGCACTTCGGTGGGATCGGCCATGGTCTGCTGTGATGTAATCATTGCAGACCAGATCCCACTGCAGTGTTCCATCTTCACTGCAGAGTTGCACGCTATCAGCCTCGCCTTGGACCACGTGGCGACTAAGCATCATCGTCGGTGTGTGCTTTACACCGACTCGCTTAGCTCGCTACAGGCTTTGATCTCGGTGAGGCATCGGCCTCACCCTGTTCTTACTAAGATCCACCAGCAACTGCATCGTCTGGCAGCCACCACCACCATCCATTTCTGTTGGGTGCCCGGTCACGTCGGGATTAGGGGCAACGACTTGGCAGATGCTGCTGCCAAGTCAGCCACGCCCCTGTCCGACTCTCCGTTGCCGGTTCCCTATCTGGATTTCCGGCAGCGTTTTACCACCGAGCTCCGGGCACAGTGGCAGAGATCTTGGTCAGAACAGCTTACAAACAAGCTCTTTGAGATCAAACCTATCGTCAAACCATGGCAGTCTTGTTACCGCAGGAATCGCAAGGAGGAAGTTGTACTTGCTCGGCTCCGCTTGGGTCATTCGTTTATTACTCATTCGTTTCTTTTACGGGCGGACGACGAACCCAAGTGCGAGTTTTGTGACACCATTTTAACAATTAAACACATTTTAATTGATTGCTGTTGTTTTACCTTTGAAAGACGTCTGTTTTTTAACTTTCATGATTTTACGTCCGAGCCCCTTACACTCGGACATCTTTTATCCGACCATTGTACTTTTACCTCTCTCTTTCAATTTTTACGATTTACTGGATATTTTAATCGCATATAGTTTTACTCTTCAGCTTTTTACATCTATGATTATACTACCTTATACATTGTTTGTGTATCCCAGGTCATTTACACCTGGTATTCTATTGTTTTCTGTTGTATTTTTACACTTGTTCTTTGTTGTTTTACCTTTTTACAATTTTGCTAATTTCTTTTAAATGTGGTTGCGGGTTTACATGTCTTTTATCTTTTATATTGTCTTTTGTTTGGCGCATTATGGCCTAGTCGCCGATGCGCCATAAAACCCAAAACAACCAACCAACCAACCAACATACAGCAACTCTATTGGATAGGTGAACTGTCAACAGCTAGAACACTGCAGCAACCGAGCATCAGCATCACATGCAACTACGGCAAGTGTACCAGACAAGGAGTGCTCTCCTATAGTGGTAAATGTTAAGCACTTCAACACAAGGAATAGCATAGTCCATGTGTTGAAGTGCTTAAAAGCATTTAACAATGTCATAGAGAATTAAAAACTTTAATTTTAATTACCACACTGTGTACTTCTACTCAAATTTTTGTTTAATAGTGGTGTTGCTAGTCATAAGAATTTTTCCTCAAATATTATCATTTGCTAAAATAAATATAATGAATGAGTTTAATAGCAGCATCTGAGGTTGTCAGAACACATAAGCCCCATCACTGCAACAAGGTGAAAATGCTGTCAGTGAAGTTTCCCCTATATCATGATTCATTCTTCGTAAGAAGTTTCTATTACCACCATCCCAAGTGTTAACTGTCTATACCAAACTTAGATCACTATGCATGCCCAAGTTGTTATCTTAGTGGAAAAGCAATAACTTTTGCTCCCTTAAACATTCACACGTTACTATCATATTGCTATGACATGCACTCCTCCTAGTCTTTTTCCTTCATTTTAAACTCCATGTCATCGTAGTGTATTTTCATAAGGTCATTGTAATGTTTATTTTTCTAAAATTGTGTCATTTGCCACTGGACAAGTGTCAGACTACAGAACTAAAAAATACAATAGCATATAAAAACACCTCCAATGAACAACTAGGACTGTCAGTTAAGTATTGTTTTGATTTCACATTTTCTCTTAGATGAACTGTTTCAGTCAAGGAGTTTTGTACCACAATGAAGACTGCCTCATACAGTGCTAGGACACCAGACCTCAGTGGCGGACTGGCCAGGGTGTCAGCTTGCCTGATGGCAAGTGGGCCCCCTTAAACATTAGACAATATGTTAAAAATAATAATCATAGTTGTGAGTGGGCCCCCTTTGTCTCCTGGCAACCAATATTTTTAGACCCAGTCTGCCACTGCCAGACCTGTTACTAAAACACCCATATTGCCATGATCCATTTTGTATTTTGCAATGTCCTTTGGGCTGTGAATGAGGATACAGTAAATTAATTATATTGGTTCAAATATCAGAATACATCATGTGATATCAAACAATATGTACAGTTGCAGAAACTGACTTATTTGAATAATAAATGAAGTTGCTTTGTGAAAAAAGTAAATTTATTCAGATGTACTATTTATCAACTAACAAACGCTGCTCAGTGAAAATCATGGTTGGTCAAATTAAATTGTCCTGATCCATAGATTATTGACCCTAGTTTTAAGGTAAAGCTTTCTTTTCTATCAATCTGTAATATCATTGACTCACAGAAGTGCCCATCTTTGATATTTCAAATGTAAAGCATTTATGTTATAAAGATTTTCAATGGAGAAAGTGGAGTTAATGATTTATGTCTGCAATTGCATTTAGTGCTTCGTCTTATATTTTATATAAACGTTTTTTGTGTACTGCATTTTAGTTCTTATTTTAAAGGCAAAAAAGCTAAAAGAAGATAATTTAGAAGAATTGTTTGAGGATGAAGAAGATCAAGAAAGGGTTGATGCTGCTCTCTCCATTCCCTCTGATTCATACCAGGCACCAGCTGCTGCTATGGTGAGTAAAAAATTACTGAGAATTTTCTGTTATGTTTTTGCCTTTAGCATTTCTGTAGAAGAAAAAGTGGGAAATGAACACAAAATAAGATGTAAATAGATGTGCAAAAATGTAGTGATACAGTATAGAAACAGATAAATTGAAAGTCCTCAGTTATAGTGATAGAATATATTCATACTGCAAGTAATATTAAATATTTGCAATAAAATTTTATAACATAATATAAAGTGTCTGTGAATATTTATATTATGATACCTAAAAGAACAATAATAGAAAAGCATTGCGTTTATTTGTTACTAAAAATTTTAAGCTCATTAATAAATATTTTGCGGAAAAAATTTTCACCAACATATGGGATTTGAACCCGCTTAGTTCAACTGGAAGAATACTCTGGCATGTTTCTGGAGAGATGTGGGTTCAAATCCCGTATGTCGGTGAAATTTTTTCCGCAAAATATTTATTGATTTATCAATGACAAAAGAGCAGCAGGTAACGCTGTGATTATCATCTATGTTTAAGCTCATTGCCAGTTACAATTAAAGTTGCAAAAAAAATTACAATTGTGAAAGGTATGAAATCAATCTTAACATCAGTATCAAATTAAGAGGAAAAATTGTCTTGAGCCAAGTGGGAAATGAAACCACGATCTCTGGATGCCCACAATCTCTGGATAGCATGTCAGATGTTCTGACCACTGAGTTTCCAGCTGCCAATCAAGATCTCCTCTATTATATGGTAACCAGAGTAGATCCTTAATAATTGGCCAGTAACTCAGTATTCAGAGCACTTGACATGTTATCAGAAGATAGTGGGTTCGTTTCCCTCTTGGCTCAGACAATTTTCCTTCTAAATTTGATATCGATGTTAAGAAGGCTTATGTACCTTTCAACTGAATTAATATCAAGAAATTTATTAAGTTGCAATATTTTGTAAAGCACAAATATGTTGAAAAAAATTGAAACTATGTTATGAAGAGAAAATAAATTATTATTATTAACTAACTACTTTAGTTTTAATTTTGGCATTATTTCATATTATATGTTTCACTTTACTCTTGGCTATCATTTGACTTTAAAACTGATGTGTTATTTACATTTTAGTTTATTAACAGCATAAGCATATATATTCTTGTGCTGTAGTAATAAAATTCACGTACACTGAGTTGCTAGTTTATTAGGTATACCTACTACCTAATAGTGTGTTGCACCTCCTTTGGCCTTCAGAACAGCCTGGATTTGTCGGGGCACTGGAACTAACAATATGTTAGAAGCATTGTGCAGGAATGTTGTACCATGCAGAAATGATAGTTTCATGCAGTTCCTGCAAATTGGAGGGCAGCACAGTCTCGCTGCAAACAACCCTTACCACCTCATCCTAAAGATGCTCGATAGGGTTTATGCAGGGGATTGTGCAGGTCTATGAAGCAAGGGAAATTCAACATGTTCCTGGAACCATTTGGTGATGATATGTGCCTTGTGAGCAGATTCATTATCTTTTGAACATGCCCATCTGATCCTTCTTTCAGTATGAACTTTATCATCCTCTGCAACTCCAAGCCAGCCTTGCAAGCCCTCCAGAAGAGAGACAGCAAGAGTTGCAATCTCTTCCTTATTCAGAAGATCATGGAGACATGCTCCAAGTCACTTCTTCCGGGATCACAATCCACTTAAATGGATCCCCTCCCATGTTGGGATACCTGGCAACAAGCTTGCTGATCAGACCACTAAAGAGGTGCTTGAGAGTCAGAGGTTTATTACTATTTCCCTCTTTCTCTCAGTAAGTTTATTGCAAAAAAGTTTCAGCAAGTTTTTTTTATCTCAGAATTGATGAGCCAATATCATCTTGTCAGTGACAGAGGGACTCCAGTTGTTCCTCATTTAAGTACCTGGTAGATTCCTCAGTCTCTCCTCCTAACCTCGGTAACCTCAAATGATCTGAGGAAACCCTCCTACTTCATCTCATGAGTTGGAGTCATCTAGAGCAGTGGTTCTCAAACTTTTATGCTTCACGTACCCCCTGGAAATGTGTATGTAACTGGCGTACCCCTTGTATAGATAGATAAAACTATAGTTATAGTATAACAATGGTTATTTTTACTTTTTCATGAGTTGGAGTCATCTAGAGCAGTGGTTCTCAACCTTTTATGCTGCACGTACCCCCTGGAAATGTGTATGTAACTGTCGTACCCCTTGTATAGATAGATAAAATTATAGTTATAGTATAACAATGGTTATTTTTACTTTGTTACTAAGATCTAGCGACTTTTGAGCTCTCACAGCATACCCCAAAAAATTTTACTGCGTCCCCCAAGGGGTACACGAACCCCACATTGAGAACCCTTATCTAGAACAACTCTACTCTTCACACTCTCGGCAGAGTCTACAGTCCTAACTGTGCCACATGCAGCACACCTGAGACTCTATCTCACATTCTTAATTGCAACCCCGCTACAATGCCTGAAAGAGAAGTTTTGTTTCAGGAGTTTCAAGCTATCTGAACCACAGATTACTCGATTACCGCCCCCCCCCCCCCCCTTCTTGGCACTCATCAGAACAAGAAACTGCTGCAAATGCAACTTCTCACAGATTTCTTTCAGAACATCGGCCTTTTCTGCAAAGTCTAATGTCTTTGATTTTGTCTCTACTTTTTTCCCTATCATATTTTTCCACTGACCTACACGATATAGCAGAGATTTAGTATTTTCTGCTTCTGCTATCTCCCCTTCTGTTGTGACTGGTTTAGGGAGTCCTCATTGGAGGCTAATTTCACCATGTTCTTACAACACCTTGAACCTTTTTTTGAACCATCCAGAATGATACAAAAAGAACCTTGATTAATCCTACCACACTACCTTTTTTCAGTCCTCAATGGCCCAGTGTCAATAATCCTGTGTCCACTGTAGACACACTTTTGTGTTCTTCGCTGACAATATTGGCACTTGACATGGTCGATAGATGTTGCAGCCCATTCACAATAAGGTCTAATATGTGGTGCATTCGTGATGACCTTCTGCACACCAGTGTTTAATTCTGCTGTGATCCATTTGTTTACTTGTAACAGTAGTTAATTTGTACATTTTTTTATCTCGTGTGTAAGCATTTTGTGTTACATTAGTTGGATTAATCATTCATCCTGACTGGTACCATAAGATCACTCTCAGTGCAGCTCACATTATTTTCTGGGCATGATGCACAATGTGCATTCAGAGCCTGAACATTAATATTTTTTTTGGAAAAACATTTTTGAGTCCTGTTGTGTTTGTATCCCAGAATACTTATACCATATGTACTGATCTCCCATGGTTCTGCACACATAGTTTTCTTTTAACTACATAAAATGCAAGACAGTTTTTTTTTTCATCGGTAATTTGGTCTGAACCACAGAGTTCTAGATATAATAGAAGTAGAACTCCCGATAAAGAGGTAGTGTCAGGGCTGAATAGGTGGACAAAATACCAGAAGCATAGCTCAATCTTACTTGCATCTGCTTAGGTTCCTACACATGTTATGAAGACATGTGGATACATTTTTTGGTTAAAAAAAGCCAAATATATTGATGTAATTATTGTACAGGTACTTCATAATGCAGGAATATTTTTAACTGTAAAAAAAACCTTTTTTATGCATGTTCCAATTCTCTGTTTATCAGTACTTAGTACCAATGGCATCATCACTCCTGCATTTTGATATTTATCAAACTTCATCTCATAATCATTTCTCTGCATGTATTTAAGCAGTAATGTGTAAATATGTTAAAAATTTCCATCATAATCAACACAGACTGGAAATCTAAAAAAAAAATTCATGTAAATCGAGAAATTAATGTCTACGTGTCTGTATTTGGTAATGGAGATAATATAACCTTAGAGACTATACATAGCAAAGGTAAGTTAAAGTTCTCGATTCACTTTTTGAAAGTTACCAGAATCCTCAGTTATTAATGAAGATGAAATATATCCTTTAACTTTAAGAAAAATAATTTGATTTTACTGTAAAATTTTATGGGAATTTCTTAATATTACAATAACAGTCTGATTGTAAATTTTAGAGAATGTGGCATCTTAATACATGTTTAATTCATATGTAGCTTAGTATCCAGTCTATTGCATGCTTCCTTGTGTATAAATAATGTTTTAAGACATAATTTAATAAATTCTCACTGTAAATTTTATTGCTTTCTTGCATCATAAAAACAGAGAAACATTAATTTGCATTATAAATCGCATAATACAGTTCTAAATCTGTTGGAGAGTTTTTGTTGCTGCTGCCTGTATTTAAACTTAGCATTAGTATATTGATGTCGAAAAATATTTCCAAAAATGGTTTTATACACTATGATTCATACTAAGAAAATGATTAAATTTTCTAACCACAGAGTAACAACCTTTATTGTCATTCATAGAATCTTCAATTAATATTGCTCATAGATTTCATGAAATTTTGTTTTATGTAATGTTTCACTGTAGTAATTTAAATGTGATATGTAAGAAACCAAAAGGTTGGTAAAGCTATATAATCCATGATTACTTCAAATAGCAGAAAGGCTTAAACTAGCTTTAATCATGAACTGCAAAGTTGATTTTGCTTAATAGAAGAGATTCAATATGCTTATTTGAAGAAATTAAGATTTATCTTGGTTGTAACAATTTGTTCATCCTACATAGAACTGTATGGTTATTTCAGAAATTTCTTAATGTATTTTTGAAATTCCGTTTTCCAGTACTTGGCTCTCTTGCAAATGAAAGTTTCTTGTATTCTGCATATCAAATAAATTGATGGTGCAGAAGCCATGGCAAGTGGTGGGGCACCAGACATCAGCTTGAACCAACCAGTGTTTGCAGCTGATGATTTGAGTGGCAGGAATAAATAGAATATCCTTAATTGTGAATTACAGTTAATTTTCTTAAAAAAAGTAGATTAAAAAAAAGTTAGCTGAAAAAATTAAGAGATCTATCTTGGTTGTAACTATTTGTGCACCCTATGACAGAACATGATTTTACTGTGTCATATAACAACTGCACAAACTCTGCTGTCAAATGGTAAAAATACATTACAGGTATCCTTTCTGCCCAACTTGCTCTGCTCCTTTGTTAACCATGGTATGGTTGCCAAATCTATCTCTAGTACATATATAGAACTCTGTGATCCAAATACCTCAAATCTTTTGCACATAAATAAATGTTCTGTTTTCAGTGATCGGTGTTTTGCATTTCATTGTTTCAATAGAGAATATCTGAGTTTTTATATTATATACATATCATACAAGTAATTCTTCAAATTGCATTCATTAGCTCTCTTGTGAATACTTAGATGACTTTTACTATCCCATGCCCATGATGTCATGTTTATTTCCTTATAATATCTCATGTCTGATGTGTAACAATCCTTAAACATTTTCCTACTCTGTGTTGGTCTACCTCTGATGTCTCATTGCTAGTCTGTTATTAACTGAATCGACATTTTTACTTTAAAGAAGACGGATCAAGTCATCACTGTTAAGTTGCCCAAGAAGAGAAGGGAGCTGCACCCTAACTGATTGAGTATCAACAATTCTGGTTGTTAAAATTGTCCAAGGAGAAAGCATAGTTCCCTTTTCTCTCCTTTCACTAGATCCTGACTTGCAATTTATGTTACTTTTCTGCTAAACGGATGCTACCACAGATAGATCTATTAATCGAGCACTAAAATATTAGTTTATGTGGCTCAAACAGAGCTCTGTCATCTGCTTTATTATTAGGTAAATTTGTCATCCTTTCAACCAGTGTATCTCTAAGTATCAGGTTATGATAGAAAGACTTGGTAAACAGCAGACTGTTAGATCCATTTAAATGCTGACTGTTGATGAATGAAAGAATATGTTGTAACGCTCCAAACAATGCAAAATATTTAAAGTTTTATGCTCCGGATAGCTTAGACGGGCACCAGGCAATAATTAACAAATTGCCAAAATGTAAAATAAGTTGATTTAGGGTTCAAATGCCAGCGAGCGTTCATAAGTAAGAGTCAAAAATGATTCTTAACAAAATAAGAGTTAATGTAAAAAAGATCCTTAATTAGCGTTGCTCAAGATAAAAACTACAGACTCAAAAGGTTATAACAAAAACAAAATAGATTTATTTCCAAAATAATTAACTCACCAAGACATCAATAAAAAAACATCTCTTGTGCTACACGCACGGTGCTACGCACCTTACTACATCTCTCTGCTCTCTCTACAACTCTCCTCTCAAGTGCTCTACTCTCTAGTGCTCAAGTGCTTCTCTCAAGTGCTCATGGTGACTCGCAGGTCACGGTTTTGACAATGGGCCGGCGCATGCCGGGAAAGACATTTGCATACAATGACGAAGGACGCAAGCTATGACGCAAGAGGGGGCGTGTCCTTGGCACGCGCTTTAACGGTTACGGTCGGAAGTTCGGAGTTGCGCGTACGCAACTCCTAGAAACTTGAAAACGAGTGCTGTGATGCCGAAAAGGAAATAAAAATCCCCAAAATGATAAATATAACGTAAATTAAACAAAAACTGGTTAAGGTAAAGCAAAAGTGAACGATGGGGCATCACAATGTAATGGATTAGTTTGGGCTGTTTTACCTCTGAGTAGTACGTTTTTGCACACAATGGGCTAATAACCATGTCACAAGGACCTCAAGGGCTCAGAGAAGGTTGGGGAAAGGAACTCATTGTGTGACAAACTAATCAAGCAGACTGTTAGATCCATTTAAATGCTGACTGTTGATGAATGAAAGAATATGTAATGGATTAGTTTGGGCTGTTTTACCTCTGAGTAGCACGTTTTTGCACACAATGGGCTAATAACCATGTCACAAGGACCTCAAGGGCTCAGAGAAGGTTGGGGAAAGGAACTCATTGTGTGACAAACTAATCCGATTCAAATTTCTCTTTTCAAACTGAATGAAGAAACAAATGGGACATCTTCCTTAAATCTCAAATAAACCTCTTCAAACATACTCCTTCTTAAATCCTCTTTCTTAAATCATCCAAATCTCCATTAAATCATATCTACAAATCTTGGGGTTCAACATCTTCAATGGTGAGGCCACATGTTACAAATGTGAAGTAGAAAGGAGCCATCTGAAGACCCATAACTGTACTAATTTTATTGTGGTCACATGCTTGTGACTGTCCTTTTCTTCTTTTACCAGGTGAGTTCTGATACCGTCTTCTGGTTCGTGCTGCCATCTAGGCACAGAGCAGGGAACCACCATCTGAATTCAACTCATTAATTTTTATCTAATTAATTCTCGCATTAATGAGAGAATTTTTTCCCCGAATCTCTAAGCATCACTGCTTATCAGCCAAATCAGACTTAGGCAGCTCAGAGAAGAGAACGCATCATGCTGAGATGAGGCTTCCCACTGCTGAGATCAAACTTGGGACCCCGAGGGAAGTCGGCCAGCACTACTGAGAGGTGATGACTTAATCCATAATGCCAAGAGGCTAGCCCTGAAGGGAGTCATTATGATTAAGTACATATGCATTCTTGATTGTAACAGCTTGGAAGCTTTTAGGAGACAGATGTAAGTCTCTTTTCAAAGCCATTCATTGTGTTTCTCTAACATGCATAGGGTATGGTTGTCCTGCACATGAGGCCACAGTTTAATGTCTCATCCAATGGACAGTGGCTTTTCCAAATCTAATGGTGTCCCCTTTCTCATCCAGGGAAGAACAGGGTTAGTGGATAAAATTCTGAGCAGTGGCCCATCTGGGTTGGGTTGTTTTACCTCTGAGAGGCACTTTTTTTTGTACACAAGGGCTAAATGGCCATATCACAAGGACATCAAGGGCTGAGAGAAGGTTGGGGAGAGGGACCCACTGGACAGCTTTTGGAAGACAGATCGTAGTCTCCTGTCTAGGCCATCCAGCACGTTCTTTAACGTGCCCAGGTTATGACTCTCCCGCACATGGGGCACAGCTTAACATCCCAGTCCATCTAATAGACAGCAGCCTTTCCAAGCCCATCAGTGTCCCTTACTGACCATGGACAGAGTGGAGAGTTTTGAGATAAATCTGAACACTGGCCCAGCTGGGACTCAAACCTGGGAACTGAAGATTACAAGCCTGGTATCAAACTGAGCCACCCTTGTCTGACCCATCTGGGACTCTAGCTGAGGCATATAGGGGATTGTCAAGTAATGAAGATTGAAATTGATTATGTAAAAATTATTGTTGAGTAGTGAAGATGACTAAATGTATGTGTGCAAATATTTCTACTCTACATGTGACAAGTCATAATCTTGAAACAGAGTAAATTTCAATTGAATTTCATTCATTTGAATTCATTTGAAACAGAGTAAATCAGAGTAAATTTGTATATGCATACCAATCAAGGTGCATTTAGATGCATCATTGACCAGTGATTATTAAAATGTTCTTTAATAAAAGAAATATACTCCCTCAAGCAGCTGCTTGGCCATGGAGGTCTGGCAGGAGCCTGCCAGTTTAATACGCCGCAGTAGACGGTCTGTGAGGCTAGCGAGACCTCATCAGAAAGGCAACACAAACATCCAGGCCCCTTAGATCAGTAGTCAAGCATGCTAACCACTCGGCCATGGGAAGGCTGAATATTCTTTATTGTTTTCAAATATGTATCATAGTTGTTTAAACATAAATATGTATAAGAAAATGTGAAAATCTTTTTGGAAGTTATGAAATTGTTAACAAAAGATAGGTCAGATAAGTGGGACAAGGAAAATATCCAAGGTGACTTCTTATATGGAAAATAATTAATATATGGTTTCCTCTAAGGCACGTTAGGTCTTTAGGCAAGTGCCTCACATGCTTTATGGGAAATCCAGCCCTGTCTATAAGTCACCTAAGCAACATTAATTCTCCTACTGTTCCTATTCCCCTATATATTGTATATGTATTCTCACGGGGCTAAATGCTTTGTTATATGTTATCTCACTTTACGTCACAACTTTACCTTCCCTATCACAATATATAATGGGTACTGCCTTTGTACAGTGGTAGTTGAAATCTGCAGTTTACTTTTAATGATTGTTACCAACATTATCAATTGCCCCATATCATCATTTGCCCCTCCAATGACATGCTTGAAATATCATGTTTGATGATATTCATACATGAAATAAGAATGCAGGTTAGTCTTAAATAAGTTTATTCACTAAGTCATAAAACTGAATACAAAATGGTTTTAAAAGAAAAGTACATTTTTGAGTTCCAGGTCCTGCCATCCTCTCAGACCTTCTACTGTGGCATATAAACTGACAGGCTCCTGTCAGACCTCTGTGGCAAGCAGCTGCTTGATGGAGTATTTCTATTTCTTTGTAAATATTTTAGTACCCTGGAATTTTGATTTCTTATAGTAAATAATGCACCACAATGGCTTGCCATGTTTACCAATAAAAGGCTTTAAGCCCTCTGATCATAGTTAACTTATTATGTGCATAATTGCATCAGTATCATAAAAAAATTTTTTTTGGATCATTTTAGGTCCACCATAAAGAATTAGCCAAAGAGTTATCTGACCTAGTAAACTATTGTAAAACTGCCAGATTCACATCCTTTCTAGAGTGTTTTCATTCATGTAAGTTTATTTATTATAATTTTGAAACCATGATGGTTACTGTATACAGTTCTCGGTTATACTTTTTGAGTGACAATAATAAAGATCAGTACTTAGATTAAAAAAATTCTAGCTGAAGCCTGAACTAAAGTAAATGTTGAAAGAATAAGGAGTTGGTAATAGTAAGATTTTAAGTGTTTTGATTTCAATTTCTTTTGGTTGACTGTTATATGCTTGTGTTCATATTGAAATTAATTTCAGATGCCAAGTTAAAGGTAGAAATGGAATCTATTTGTGATCTGTTGGCAACCTCTGTTTGTTGTAGATAATATATTGATTTGAGTGTCCAGGCTGGGTTTACTGTTTTCACTTTTCTGATTTTATTGGCACATGGAGAGTTTACTGTTTCATAGTGCAAAATGCTTAAAATTTTTTATTTTCAAATGGAAATCAGCATTTTTTAAAATCTGTTTCTAAGGAAATGCTGAAAATAACATTTCAGTCTATGGTATATATTTTTGGTTATTGATTTTGCACGAAAAATTATGTTAAAGTTTAAATCTGTTTGAGTCTGCAGTGATTGTATGCAAATACTAAGTCACTGTAAATAACATCAAGTAGCAATGATTTAGTTTATGCCTTTATTCTGCCATACCATATTTAGATTAGCGATCAGTTGTGATTTCCAGCTTAAGACTTTCGATTATAAAGGTAGTTTTTTTAACTCTGACTTTTTGTAATCATCTGTTATTGTTTCTCAAATGTTTACTCTGAATATAAAGAAAATTAATTTGAAATGAGTGAAAATGAAACCACTTGTTATCTCAAATGGTGGATATTGGGAGAATAATAGAATTAAGCAATTAGCCTAAAAGCGCAAATTTTAAAAGGTAGGATTTATTTTGGTGATAATCTTAATTGTGATTTTTAACCAAACTTTTTAAAACTTTTCTGTAGCAATTATATAGCTTCATACTAAAATGATTCATTCTCAGTTTCCCTGTTTCAGTTAAACTTTAAATGCTTTGAAATATTTTTATTAAATTTTTTTTACAGTTCTTATCCATTTTTAGATAATTTAAATAAAAATTAAAAAATATATCTAGTTTTTAATACAAAATGAATTTTTTTACCCTACTTTCCTTAGGCTTAGAGTTTGGCAATCACCAAAAATCTAAGCATATGCATTTTATGCATTATTTCCATAAATGACTAAATAAATGAAAGATTTAAGTATTCATAGCAATATTATGAAATTAAAATAATAAAATAATTTAGGGAAAAAAATGAAAAAAGTGGTTTTTATTTAAATTTTACTGAAGTTAAATGGAAAAAAAAAATACAGTAAAATTTTTGGTTTTCCTTCATTAGTTAGTTTAGGATGAAATTCTAAAGTTGTGTATTTTATTTTCTGAAAACACTTCAAAATTGGCTACCAGAGTGAAATCAGTTTCATAAACCTGACACTTAAAGGATTAAGATATGTGGGTGCAAATTCTTTTGATGGGAGGCAATATGCTATGATGTATAAATGAATCTGTTTTCCTGTATTTCAACATAAACTTAAGTGAAATTCATATCATATATCAATTTTTAAATGACACCTATGCATTGATTATTAGTGATTAGTTTTATTTTCATTAATATAATAAAATATGCATGATGTAGATTTCGGTCATCAGTATCACAAGACCACTTCCCATGCAGCATGACCAAACTCTTAAAGCACAGGAGGAAGGGGCACAATCACCATTCTTTCTGTTCTCTCTGTATCATAAGTACTGATTTATACAATATATCGATTAATCGGTAATTGATGCCTACTGATTGATTATTAGTTATCAGTTATTAGGGATTAAGTCCAATTTTGATCATATACAGTACGCATGCTAGTAGACTTGGGCCCTGTTTCTGCCGCAAAGCACTGCTTCCCATGCAACATGGCAAGATCTGCCTCTGCTGCAGCAAGTTCTCAAAAACTGTCTAAGCACTTTCTCAAAAAAAAGAATAGGAAGAAAAGGCAAAACAGAATTTCTTTTTTCTATATCTCTATTACAGTGTCCATAGTTCACTTCAGTCAACCATGCAACAGCAGAATCTTCCACAGCACTCATCATTTCAATAGTAAGTTCATTTACTCATGATGACTTGTGTAGCTTTGATTTTGAAGACAACATTAAGCCAAAAATATGTTAATTTTCATTACAAATAATGGAAGCAAAACTAGCCATGTTATTTAAAACATTCTTGAAAAGCTTGTTCCACCTTGTTGTGATAAAATCTTCACTTTCAATAACTTTGCCATATTCCTCAATCCATACACAGTATTCCTGTTTGCTTTCCACTCAAAATATTTAATATCTTGTATAAAATTCTCTATTATTGGTAAGCTATTTATCAGTTTTTTTTTTCTATTTTGTCAGCCAGAGTGTCAAGCCACACATTCTTATCAGGCTTTCAACTAATTCCTAAGCATCTCTTTTACTCCTTGTAATTCTTTCTATTAAGATTAGCAGGGTATTGGTCAGTTTATTCCTTCACTCCTTCTATCAGAAATCTGTTGCATTGTCTTATCACTTAGTGACTCTGTCTCCCTTGCTCCATTTTACCCAAAACAGCATTTTTGGTTTCAAGTATAAAAAATTATATTCTCTCTTAAAATGGTTTTATTATTTCTTAATTATGTTTGTCATAGTTGCTAAGTTACCTTGAGTAATAAACAGTGAATGACTTTGTAATATTAAACTATCTATCGTGGTATCCTTTTTTTCTTTAGGGTCTTCTAGGCATAACGTTTTATAAGCTTAAGCTGTAAAATACTTGTAATGATGTAATGATCAGATCCAATCTCAGCTCACCTATGGGATCTAGAATTCCTAAAGAAACTAGTTCACTTACTATTAATATTTATCATACAGGAAGTTATTTATCCAATTATTTGATGAAATATATTAAATTGTATCTTCCCAGTGGCCCAGTGGTTAGTATGTGTAGTTAAGATATAAAAAAGCTCTGGATGTTTCTTGTGTTGTCTTTTTGCTGAGATATTGCTTTCCTTGCAGATCTCTATGGCATATTTTACCAACAGGCTGTATGAGACTTCTGTAGCAAGCAGCTGCTTGAGGGGATTTTTTTTAATAGTTATATATATATATTAAAATAATCCCACAAGGAAGTTGGCCTGGCCACACAGGAATCTTCATATCTTAACTGGTTAACTGGCATAGTGGTTAGGGATCTAGCTACTGTTACAACAGGGCAAACTTAGTGTGCTGTGTTAGCTCTAACTGATACACTGATCAGCAAGTCTTCAGTCTTAGTAGGACATGTTCTTTTATGAGAATGCCTGTAAAAAGCTAAGAGTAGCTTCTAAGATTTTTCTCTGCCATAATAACTAACACTTATTACAAACACCACGACATATATAAGTACACATGGGTTTCACTCGATGGGCTGCATAAGAATATGATTGATTATATATTAATTAACAGCAAATGGGCTAGTTCTGTTAGGAATACCAGGGCATATAGGGGAGCTGAAATTGGATCTGACCATTACCTTGTTAAAAGTGTCTTGCAACTTAAACTTAAAAAGTGTTGTGCTGAAGTTAAAAAATTTACCTTTAATTCTGAAGCTCTGAAAGACCCAGTTATAGCTAAAGCTTACCATGATAGGTTACTTAGTCATTATGACAGTCATGGTTTGCTTACTACTGAAGTTGAGGAAGAATGGGGCAGTTTTAAACAGGCTTTTTTGGACACTAACAGTACCCTTTTAGGAAAAAAGGAGCAGAAGAGGCAGAATTATCTGAGTGATAAGGCACTTGAGCTTATTTCGGAAAGAAAACTGCAGGAATGTTCTTAATCAATAACCTACTAGTCCTAATAGAAAGCATTACAGAGAACTTAATAAATGTGTAAAAGATCAGTTAGCTGCTGATAAGAATCTTTGGCTTGATGGTTTGGCTGACAAAGCCAAGGAAGCAGTTATACAGCACAACAGCAGAGAGCTGTACCAGATAGTTAATGTTTTGTGTGGTAGAAAATGGACAGGTATACAGGGATTGAAGGATAAACAAGGTAAGGTTATAGAAGGTGAGGATTCTGTCATGGCTAGGTGGGCTAAGCATTTGTGATGTTCTAAACAATGTGGGTAGTTCTACTCCCATTATTTGTAAATGATGATAGATGCATTGATGGCTTTAATGTTGGCCCTATAACTCAATCTGAAGTTATTTTGACTATTTCTAAACTTGAACTTTATAAATTCCCAGTTGTAATAAATTCCCAGTATTCCCTCCTCCTTAGATCCAGTGCTGGTTCTGTGCATATTACCAAATATAAAGTTTAGATGGATTAGAAGTGTGTGTCTAAAAGTAGAGTGGATAATTGAGGGAAGGCTAAAAAGTCCTATATAAATTCCCAGGGGTAGATGAAATTACTACAGAAATGCTTAGAGCTGGGAATGTTTCGATTACCACTTGGATGACTGAAATTTTGAATATCTTTTATGATAAGGGCATGGTTCCTAAGGATTTTACAAGAGCTATTATTATCCCTATTTTTAAAAAAGGTGATTGCAGTTCTTGTGATAACTATAGGGGTATACCAGAGAGAAAAAATGCGATAACATAAACATAAACTACAGAATCGTAATAGGTGTGTTGATGAAATTACTACCAATATAGAAAATGCCTTTGCAGAGTTTACATTGAAATTCGAAGATTTATGTTTTGGCTCTTGACTAAAGTACTGATGTTTCTAACACAGCTTAATTAGTGGTATTTGTAAGTGGAGTTGATGTTAATTTCCATTAAAATGTGTTTCATTTTTATCTGATTATGTTTTTACTTTGTTTTTTTGTCTCTGCCCAGATGATATAAAAAAATTTATTATTATATGTCCCTGTCAATTTATTTTCTTGCATTGTTTAAATTGAGTATAATTTTAAAAACTAATGCATAAAATGATAAAAAGTATTTTTTTAGGGAAATTTTATGAGATGGCATCCTTCCAAGAAAACAAGGCATTAAACCTTGCAGCTGAGCATGGAAAAGAATTTATTTCTTACAACAGAATCCACTTATCTCGTATTTATCCTAAAGGCACACGTACAGACTCGAGCAATTTAGACCCCATACCACACTGGAATGCTGGATGCCAAATGGGTAAGAAATCATTAGCTTTTAAATATAAACAAATTATCACTTAGGTTTTTTTAAACATGTCTCTTGGCATAAAGGATTGCTCACAAAGTCTCCAATAAACAATGCCTTGAAACCCTCATTCCTGTAGCTGCTGCAAGTCCAAAGACAGTTGCCTAGCAGTCATCACTTTATTCTGTCTGGCAGTGAGACTCATATAGCCATTGTCTGCAGCAGTTGTGGCTCTGGAACAGCCTTGTCTGGGTCGACGACGAACATCTCCTGTCTGTTGAAACTGTCTCCAGAGTCTTGACAGGATATGTTGTGGAATTTCAGTGCTCTGGAAACTTCTGTCTGGGACTTACCTGCTTCCATCCTTCCAATCACTCTCCACCACTGAAAATCATCCATGCAATGCCTTTGGGACTTAATCAGCTCAATGTGCCACTGTAGTGAAAGCAAGAGTTGCTTAGAACAGCAACTCTTGCTTTCACTACATGCGAGTAGACTCACACACATCTTTTTAATGCATTCCTAATTTGCATATTCTGGCTTATGTTCAGCAACTGTAAATGTGGGATAGTTTTCCACATAGTGTATTTTCCATGTTCGCCCATTTTGAGTGCATTTTACATATATTGGCAGCTATATACGTTTTTGTCAATTATCCTTTAATTTTGAGCACCAGTATATTTCCTGTGCAATGATGTAGCATTTGCCATATATTTCAAATATATTTGTTGATGAAGAGGGTTATTTAGACATTGATAGGTAGCCATCAATATAGAGCCACAACTGGCTCTATACTGATGCAGAAGTTAACCCTACTAAGACTAAGATAAAAAGAAATATTCCATCGCAACACACCTATGATCTCCAAAATATGGATAAACTTCAAACTTTCAGAAATATGATGGGAGAAATCACAGTAAATGACTTATCATATGAGCAAATTCAAGTGACTATTCTGAACTGTGAAGAAAAGTTATTACAAAAACAAGAGTACTATAAACGAAAAGAATTCTGATTAGTGGAATTGAGAGGTAGAAGAAGGAATAGCTGAAAGAAAAAGATATTGCTGCAGTCATCGGCAAGGAATACAACTTGCTCTCCTGCAAAATATCGTTTAAAGTTTTTGGAGGGAATTCAAAATTGCAAAGTCTAAATCAGCTAGAATAGTCCATAAAACGTTGTGGAAATTCAACAGCAGTGTAGCAGAAAACATAAAAAAAGGTGGAAGAGAGTCGGGTAGGAAATTTTGGGATTACATCAGAAAGCAACAAAATGACAGCAATTATGAAATGATCTTGAAAATGAATGATGGACAGGAAACCGAAGACAGAGAAGAAATCCTTAAAACAATGATGGAATTCTTTCAATTAAAGTTACAGATGGCATGCTGACAGAAAAATTTAATAATCATGAGATCGCTGAACAACATAGTCTCATGATGGAAATTACCATGGATGAGATAAATAAGGCATTCGGAAATCTAAAAGATGGAAAGGCTACAGGACCAGATGGTATACCATCTGAGCTTCTCTCACATTTGAGCTTGAAGTCCAGAGATTTACTTACAAGAATTTTAAACAAAATTCTCACTGACAATATTTTTCTAGCTCATGGAAACAGTCTAGAATGCACCTTATATTCAAGAGTAATGGGAAAGACCCCAAAAACCTAAAAACTACCAGCCTATTACAATGACACACCTGCTACAAACTTTTCGTTCAAATCATGAAGAATTGGTTATATGCATTCCTGGAGAGTACAGAGGTCTTGGGGGAGTACCAAAATGGGTTCAGGAAAAATCATCAAATTGAGAACAACATTTTCTGCATTACACAATGCATCAAAATTTGTAGATCAGAGAGAAGACCCTTTTTATGACATTTCTTGATATCAAAGAAGCTTTTGACAACATGCATTGAGGGAAACTATGGTTGAGATTGCAAGCATTCGATGTGCCAAATGAATTTTTGGCTCTACTCTAAAACTTATGTACAGAGGATAATTGTAAAGTGCTCCTAGGAGATTTGGAGACCCCTTCATTACAATGCAACAAAGGAGTGTACCAGGGCTGCCTACTTTCCCCTCTGTTATTCATTGCACAGCTATCCGAGTTGGAATTGAATCTTTGAAGCATTAACCTGGGACTCAGAGATTTTACAACTGATGAAGGAAGAACGTTCTTCAGTTTGTCTGCTCTATTTTTGGCAGATGATATTGTATTAATTGCCCAATTGTCAGAAAATCTCCAAGCAATGTTAACTGTTGCAAACAACTTTGCCAAGTGTAATGCATTAGGTTCTTGACAGACAAGTCTAAACTATGCTTTTTGATGCCAAAGCAAGTGCCCCATTTAACTCGGGAAACATTCCTCTGAACTCGGATAATCACTATGATTACTTTAGAGTTAAACTGCAAGAACCCAAGAAATTGAAAATCCAATTGCTACCTACGAACAATTTAAAGAAATGTTGCTCTAAAGATGGGAGGAGTTGGCAGAAGGGGAGGGAGTGCAGTCAAGAAATATCTTGAATCTTCACATGGCATATATACTTTTCAAAATTTCTATTTCAAGTAATGCAGAGAGGATAAAATGTGTTTTGGTGTCTAACATATTCAACATAATTTCCATCTGTATCTGTTGGATCCAGTTAATGTTGAGAACTGTAGTGAAAAGTTCTATATGAAATTCTATTTTGGGAAATAATTCTTTTAATTTACTTCTACTAATATCTTATAAGTAATTGGCATGATAGGACAGTGTTGCCAAGTCTCAAAAAGAATATTTTCTAAAACAAGTAAATTTGCATTGCTGCATTTTCTGCCTTAACCCCAACATCCAATTTATTGAATTAATGATGTTTGCCTTTGACCATTGCAATTTACCTGCAAATACATACCTTTTTAGAAATCGTCACTGAATTGGATGTAATCTTTTGAACATTAACTTTAAATCTGTTTGAAAGAGATATGGAATATATGAACTGACACTATTGAAAATTTAATATAATTATTTTACTTATTAGTTTTGAAAGAGAATCCACTGACATACTTCAATTAGGCCCAATGACAAGCAGTGACCCAATAGAATATTTTTTATATTGTGTAATGCTTCAGTAAATGTTGATCATTAATAAATAATCATTGGTTAACTTAAATAGACAATGGATTTTGGAATAGCAAATGTGATATTGCAGATATGATGTGCTTGAAATTATAAATGATTTTCAAGCACCTAATAATATCACATTTTTGTTAAGTTAAGGTTTTGGTATTTTTAACTTTTAACATTTTTCAGCTTTATTTTTGCTATACTTATAGATATAATATGTGCACACAAATAATTTTCTCATGATTAAATTAATATTGTGCTTACCAATATGTTGTTTTATATTGTAGTGGCTTTGAACTATCAAACATGGGACAAACCAATGTTTTTGTATGAAGCTAAATTTGCACAAAATGGACATTGTGGTTACATTTTAAAGCCAAATTTCTTGCGCAGTAGTGATGGTAAGCATTTATTTTTTACCCTTGTGAAAGAAGTAATATTTGATGTAATGCATTCAATTTCAATGTACAATAATTCAACCTAAATGCAAAAAATTTGAAATGAGTACTATATGTTGAAAATGTTCTTGTTATTATAAACAAAGAACTAGCTAAAAAATTCATAAGGCCAGAGCTATTATTATCCCTATTTTAAAAAAAAGATAATTGTAGTTCTTGTGATAACTATAGCGATATCAGTCTGCTTTCTGTTCCAGATAAAATTCTTTGCATGATTGTTTAATAGAATTAAGAATCTGGTTGATGGATAATTGTAGAACAACTGTATGATGAGCAGTGTGGATTAAGAAACAAGAGAGGATGTGTAGATCAGATTTTTTCACTTAAATTCTTGAGAAATTTTTAGATTGCAGAAACTTATGGTTACTAGCGTTGTAGATTTTAAAAAAGATTTTGACTCGTATGATTATCATAATTTGTGGTTGATCATGATATTGTATGACATACCAGATAGATTAGCATAATGAAAACTCTCTATAATAAGTCGTGTGAGAGTTGGTAAGACTTGTAGCAATTGGTTTACCATTGCTACTGGTGTTTGACAAGGGTGCATTTCGTCTCTTTTTCTCTTTAGTTTGGTTATTGATTATGTTGTGTGAAATTCACTGCAAGGGAAAGATTTTGGCCTTAAATGTTCTTGAGATCTGAAAAGTCTCTGATTTAGATTATGCTGATGATTTAGCTCTTTTGGCAAATGATGTTGATGAGATGAACTCTTTGATTAGAGTTGTTGATGAGACTCAGTAGAGTAGGCTTGGTTATAAACAGAGAGAAAACTAAAGTGATGAAAATTGTTCAGCCAGGTTGTGGTTCAACTAATCTGATTGGATGCACCCTTAAGCCAAGTGTCTCAGTTTAATTATTTTGGGAACAGTTTAACAGATACTGGTGATGTGTGGCATGAGTTGAATAGAAGAATAGGGATTTCTGCTGGGGTTTCTTTGGTTTCTTCACCCGATAAATAGAATCCACTTTGCGATTCAGCTGAACATCCAATGCAGTAGCAACCTTTTTTACAACTAGGTTGGTATCCTCATTTACCAAATCTGGAATTCCCACTATTTCAAGGCTATTTCTTCCATTCTGTTGCTCTAATTCATTAATACGATTACTGAAACTTGAATGGTCAGATCCATTTCCTTATTTTTAGCTTTTAGTACATCATTCTTCCTTACAGTCAGACAATTTATTAATAGATCAATCTTTAAATTTAACACTCCATTCAATTCCTTTAATTAATATTGTCATTTTTTATATCAGTCATAAATCTTAAAACATCCTCAAAATCTTTTTACAGATCTTGTTTTTCTGCACTTTTTCTTACTGCTGGCTGTTATTAGCTAACTCATATTGTTTCTTTTACATTAGGCCTAATGAAATGTTCATCATTCTTACCATCATCATGAGGAGTATCAATCTCTTTATAAACATAAGTTACTCAATCACTTGTGATAAAAAATCTGATAGAAGCTTTTGGTAAAATAAACTATAGAACAGACTTGCAAGGAGGGCAAGACCTCAGCAGAAAGACAGCAGAAATGTATCTTCTTTATTATTTGAACTCAGGTTCTGTTACTCAACTGCCAAACAGCATTTATTTCTTTGACACTGAAATGGTTTTTAAATTATAGAGACTCTGGAAATTTCCATTTTTGAATGCTACATGTTCAAAACTGGAGGAAACCTGAAGCTACTCCTAGTGTCTAGGGTTTTCTTAAACAAGGACATGCCTACTGAAACAGAAGTTAGGTTTTCTGATCATTGCATCATTTACAGATAATACACTAGGTTGTGCAAACTAGAACAGAAACTAAATTATTTAATCACTATCCAGATATGGTAAATATTTCCTGTTATTTTAAATCTCAAGGTTTGCTAGTAGCTGTTTTTAACTTATTGCAAAATTATTGAGAATGAATGCATTTCAGAGATAATCTTTTTTGTTTTATTTGAGTTACTTCTTGAATAAATGTAATTTTTTTCTAATTGATTGGTTGTCAATACTGCAGGAATGAAAAGAATATTTTTCAAATTTTATTTTGATTGACCATATTTTTTTTTTTAGCTAAAGATGCAATGCTTCTATCACTAATATAGACATTTATTTTAATTGCAGATGAATATGATCCAGCATTAAGACCTAATCCAATACATAAGCGACGTTTAATCATAACAGTAGGTATTTAAGCTAATAAAATCTTTTTGGAAAGAACTAACTGGCTAGCAGGATGAATGAGAATTTTACTGTAAAGTCTAATGCATGTATGCATATCTGTCTTATCAATTTAACACATTTTCTTTTCCATCCTCCTTTTTCATGGATCATTGATGTAAAAAGTCTAAAATAGAAAAAATTTAGGTTTCAGTGTCATGTTATACTTCTTTTCTGGCTCTCATTTGGTGGTGGAATTATTTATATATATGTGTGTGTCCAGTCCAGAGATAGCTGTTTAAAATTCATAATTTTTCCAAAAAAACACAAGTTCAAAGAAAATTTGACATTAGCTATAGTGATGTGAGGCTAAATGGAAAATTAGTCAGTAAATTTAATTATTAAATTGCTACTAATTCTTGTGAAAAAATTCAATATTAATATGAAAATTGTAATTTAATTCAGATATGTATAAACAGACAGAAAGACAAGTAGGCAGATGAACCATTCTCAAGCAGCAGTGGGCTACAGAGGTCCAGTCGAACTGCAATTTAGTTCGTATATATCTATCCTGGGCCATTGCTGTCGTATTTCACCATTGTAGGCAATTGTACAACATTCTGTGTGACACTGTCCACAATTGCATTTTAAGTGTTCTCCTTTTTCTAAAGCCTTTAGGCACACTGGTTTATAACTCTGTTTGCTAATTTTCTTGTTCTATAATACATGTGGAAATATGACCAACAAATGCAGCTCTCCCTACACAAGATCTGCTCAAAGTAGTTGTTGACTTCTAATCCAGTGTTATGTGCTTTTTTCATTCAAGAGATAGTAAAAAATTCAGATCAACTTTGTAGCACACCCCAAGAATAGAATTAATCAATTAAAACGTCTTTTTTATGCTGGAAGTTGTTTTCATACATAATACATATAGAATCAAGAAAGTTCTAAAAATAAAAAGTCTATTATCTTGGATAATCTACAGAACCTGCCGGAGAATTCCTTGGCATGGAGGCAACATCATATGACAATAAGGTTGTTTCCCTATATTTCGGTTGGGGACACCGATGGGCTTGGAAAGGCTGCCATCCATCAGATGGGACTTTAAGCCATAGCCCCCTGTGCGGGAGAGTCATACCTGTGCACGATAAAGAACACGCTGGATGACCTTGATGGGAGGCTACCATCTGTCTCCTAACAGCTGTTCCAGTGGGTTCCCTTCCCCAACCTTCTCTGAGCCTTCGGGGTTCTTGTGACCTGGCCATTTAGCCCATTGTGTGCAAAAAAGTGCTGCTCAGAGGTAAAACAACCCAACCTTATATTTCAATATAAACTCATGTCATATATATTAATAAATCATTTATCTAATATATATGTATCGATTATTGTTATTAATGAAAATAAAATTCATAGCTATTGTAAAGTGCACATGATGCAAACTTTGATTGCTGTTGCCACAACTACTGTTTCCCATGCGACATCATGAATGCTACCACTACCAGTGGCCCAAGCACTTTCTCACAAAACTATAGGAGGAAGCGACAGAATGACAGTTCTTTCTGTTCTTTCTCTATTGTTCTGGTTTATGCATTATATTAATTAATCAATGACTGATGTGTATTGATTATTATTTATGGATTATTAGTATTTTAAGTTCAATATCGATTGCATCATAGTAAGCCAGCAGACTTGGGTCCTTTGCTTGCCACAAACCACCACCACCTCCTGTGCAGCATGCTGAGAGCTGCCTCTTGTTACAGTCCAAGTGCTTTATTGAAAGAGAATGGGAGGAAGTTGCAGATCAGCACTTCTTTCTGCTATCTCTCTATCTCTGCAGTGCTGATTTATGCATTATACCGATTAATGTATTATTAATCAATGACTGATGCCTATTGATTATTAGTTATGATTTATTAGTGATTGATCGCATCATAGTGTATGCATGCCAGTGGACTTGAGTTTGCATGTCTTTCTGGTACCTCGCCTCTTTGCAAGCCTTGAACTCTTACTGGCAAATCCAAAATCTGCTTCCTCATCCCTACTCAAATTATTGGAGTTGAGAGAGACAGATCATTCTATGCTTTCCATTAACAGTTTATTAATGAAATTTATATGTAATAACAAGTTTTACTAATTCGGTCATCAATTAAAATCAAAGGTAATTATGTGACTAAAAAGCTATGATAGATGCTCAGAAGAAAATTTGTGCTCTAACAAAACATTTAAAAAAAATTTTTACAAGAAGGGAAACTACTTTGAAGGTCAGCATATTAACAAATATTTATTGTATGTGGTATCTTCTTACAACTTTGTGTATTGAATGTTTTTAAGGGGTTCTGTTATGAATGTAGAGAAAGATTAGCAGAACTGGAAAAGTGTTTACTTTCTAAACTGTTTTAAAATTTCATTTCTCTATTTATGTATTTTTCAGTTTAGCTGCATTCTTTACTCCTCTGAGTCTTAAATAAGAAACTGTGCCTAAATTTCTACATCATATAATTTTAAATGTATGTGTTTAATAGTGTAGATAAAGTAATAACTTTTTGCAGGTTATTAGTGGGCAGCATATACCTAAACCTGGTCAGGCATTGGAAGGAGAAATTATTGATCCTTATGTTTGTATCCAAGTATGTGGCCATCCATTGGATGAGCAGAAGGTGAAAACAAAATACATCAGTAACAATGGTAAACACAATTTTTATGTTCTTGTTTAATGCATACCCACACATATATAAATGTAAACTATCTGCCACCAATTGTTTTGTTGTTGTTTTCAAAATAAGTTATATAGGGTGTTTTGAAACCATTTTAATTTTGTTTGGGAATTTCAAATGCATATGGCAAAAAATTTGATTTTCTTCAGTGACAGTTCATAATTGAAATTATTAGACTTAATAATCGACTATGCACACCAGGGGCCTGCAAACATGTTTTTAAGGAGTATGTGGGGAGCATATCCATCAAATATCTTTGCTGAACTGTTATTGGTTCCCATCAATATATTTTGCAAGAAATATTCCATGAGTATTGAAGAAAAATTTGTTAAACTGATGAGATGCAAATCTATGACATACTAATGGAATTGTAGCTTGCCTTTCTCGAAGCAGTTTTTCCTCTATACTTAACTCTGTAACTACTTGGTGAAAAGTTGGCACACAGACTACTCTGTGGAGTGGTATGTGACCCTTTCAGCTTTATGCCATGTCAGGTTAATATTAATGCCATCATGGATATTTACCCTTTATGCTGTAATGTTTGAAAACTGCAGGAAGAGTGGGTAACTGATATAGTATCAATGACTTTTAAAGCACTGAAAGTACTCAAAAGCTCCAGTCTGCAAGCAAAATGTGTATGTGTATACAGAATTTTACCTGAATGGGGTCACCTGCAACCCCGCAGAGTAGTTCTAGGGTTAAGGTTGCTCTTAGCTTTACAAGTGCTTGTGCTTTCTTGATATTAATCTTAGAAAAAGATTATAAATAGAGATATGTATGTAGGTGAAGAAACTGTTCCAATGTTGAACAAATGAAGAACAATTTTATGCTTACAGAAAAAAGGAAGAATGCAAATAGTAAAAAGGAAAGTTATATTTTCAAATTAATAGCAGATTAAATCCCAGCTTAATGACTTTGCTGATAAATTGTCTTAGGACAATTAACACCACAAAAGGTAAAAATTCTTGAAGAATGTAAATTATTATTCATAGAAATTATCCATGTGATCTGCTCTGGTGTAACTGCTGCTGATGTACTTAAAAAAAAATTTCAGTTTACTTCCATAATAGGATCAGAGACTTGAAGATAGCTGAGTTTCTATTGCTGAATAATTTTGCCCATCCAGCAAGAAATGGTCGCTCTCTATGTTCTCTAATTCCCTATTCTTTTCCTTTTACTTTTTTTGCCTTTATTTATTTATTTTTTTTACTTTGTTTTATATCATTTTCTTAAGTCTGTTTTTTCTTTTGCTGAGTGTCCTTTGTTTGGTGGTTTTTAATTGGTCTGCCATTTGCTTTTCTTTAGTAGTCTTTTGACTGGCTCTTCTCCATTTTTCAAGGCATCTGTTTTCAGGTTGAAATACATTTTCTTAGTGCAGATTGGTGAAAAATTACTCTGCTTTAATACCCTTGTCATGATCAACCAGTCAAATGGATTTTATGTTCTTTTCTTTCTTTATCTGCATTCTATGAGGATTTAGCTGGACTTAATCACACTGAGAGTGAAAGAACAAGGGGAGCCCTGTCTATAAGAAGGAGTTAAGAACAATAAAAACAAATTCTACTTTCTTGGTCTATCAGATTAGTGCTAGTGTTCCTGGGTAAGGGTGCTGGGTATTGTTGCACATATAAGGCTGAGAGTTTGTGGCTATTAAAGAGTGTAATAGCAAGATACCTGTGTGGAGAATAGTAATTCTGACAGGGTTATTGTTGTATATTCTTACAAAGTAGTAAATATGTTTTTCTTGTTAATTAAGTTCAGCAGTTTGAGTCTGATTTGGCGAATATACCAGAGTTAAGTATTATTAGTTAAATCCTTTAAAAATGTTTTTAAGCCAGCCACCCCATGTCAGGCACTGCATACCACTTAGCAGCTAAGTTTACGACAATTGCTTTGAACAAAACACAAGCAATATTTCAACTTGCCATGAATGGGCTTCATGATGATGCCATATGTTTTCCTTAAATAATTCTTTAATATATTTAAATTCAAATCATAAAATTCAGTAGATTTGGTATACCCAGCTTGGATGCACAAAGGGTTAAAAAGGTTTCCAGCAAATATAATTTAATGTCATATGAAAAGTTATGTAACATGACTTAATAACAGCAAGTGGGATAGTGATGAAATTGTGTAATATACATGAGTACTGTGTATGAGAATATGAATTCCTATAATGGAGGTGCTGGAATTAGGGGACAAGAGATGTTAATAAGACTTATGATCACCCCTGACAGCTATAGAATTCATGTAATGCATTCTCATATTGTTGATGTGTTTTTGTGATAATAAAGCTTACTACTTTACAAGAGCAGAAGCTCCTAGAACCCTGCATGATCTGAGATCATGCAGGGTTCTGGGAGCCATAACAGACAAGGTGAAGGAATTGACTGAATAACAAACACATCTAACCCTAGTCACTCCTCTGCAGGTCAGTCACTTGTCCAGTCACTGCTGTGCAATATTAATTCAAAGTTCTCCTGCAGAGGAGCAATTTGGGGGTAGATGAGTTCAGGGCATAGCTATGGGGGTGGGGGGGGGATGGAGGGAGGCTCCCACCCCAAAGTAATTCAGAGTTGACAATATTTGAAGCCATTTCATAAAATCTAGGTGAGTTGTGAAAATTTGTAATCTTTTTTTTTGTGAAATTAAGGAGAGTTGGCAAAATCTAAGTAATTGTCAAAATCGAGGCAACTTGGCAAATCTAGGGCAGTTGGGAAAATGGAGATGGCAAAATCTAGAGCAGTTGGCAAAATTCGAAGCCACTTAGTAAAATACAGATGAGTTGGCAAAATTGGGATAACTTGACAAAATCTTAGAGTTGGCAAAATTCGGAGTGACTTGGTAAAATCTTGGGAGTTGACAAAATTCAGAGTGACTTGGCAAAATCATGGGGAGTTGGCAAAATTCAGAGTCATCATCATCATCATCATCATCCTCAAGCAGCCATGGGCTACGGAGGTCCAACCAGACCGTGCAATTTAGTTCTCCAAGCAAGTCTATCCTGAGCTACATCTACTGCATCTGGCCACTGCACACCAATTCTAACAAGGTCTTGTTTGACATTGTCTGCCCACCGCATCCTTGGTCTCCCCTTCTTTCTGAGGCCTTTAGGCACACTGTTCATAACCCTATTCGCCAATCTACAATTATTCATACGGGCAACATGGCCAAACCAACGGAGTCTCTCTCTGCACAATATGCTGCTTAAAGGAGGTTGCAAACTCCTTTGCCTAATCTCATCATTAGTTACAAAGTTGAACCACCTAATGCCCAAGATACTGCGTAAGCATCTGGAATCAAAAGCATCTAGTTTCCTGTTATCTTGTTTACAAAGTGTCCAAGTTTCACTACCATAACTAACCCTAGAAAGAACCAAACTATTATACAGTCTAATTTTAGTCCTTGGGTGTATACGCCTATTTCTCCACACTCTCCATAGGTTCTTAAAAGTCCCGGCAGCAATCCCTATTCTTCTGTTAATCTCATGCCGCACATCACCATTATCTGTTACATAGCTCCCAAGATAATTAAACTGTGACACCTGCTCAAGACTGCAACCATTCAGATTAACTGAATCACAGCCTGCGTGACCAATTTTCATCACTTTAGTTTTCTCTCTGTTTATAACCAAACCTACTCTACTACCAGTTTCATCAACAGCTCGAATGAAAGAGTTCATCTCATCAACATCATTTGCCAAAAGGGCTAAATCATCAGCATAATCTAAATCAGAAATTTTCGTATCTCCAGCCCATTTAAGGCCAAAATCTTTCCCTTGAAGTGAATTTCGCATAACATAATCAATAACCAAGCTAAAGAGAAAAGGAGACAAAATGCACCCTTGTCGAACACCAGAAGTAATGCTAAACCAATTGCTACAAGCCTTACCAACTCTCACACACGACTCAGTGTTATTATAGAGAGCTTTCATTATGTTAACTAACTTGTCTGGTATACCATATGATTTCACAATCAACCACAAATTATGACGATCAACAGAGTCGAAAGCCTTTTTGAAATCAACAAAGCTAGCAACCAAAGGTTTCTGAAACTCTAAACATTTCTCAAGAATCTGCCTAAGTGAAAATATCTGATCCACACATCCCCTACCACTTCTGAATCCACATTGCTCATCACGCAATTGATTGTCAACCAGATTCTTAATTCTATTAAGCACAATCATGCAAAGAACTTTACCTGGAACAGAGAGAAGGCTGATACCCCTATAGTTATCACAAGAACTGCGATCACCTTTTTTGAAAATAGGGATAACAATAGCTCTGGTAAAATCCTTAGGAACCATGCCTTTATCATAAAAGAGATTCAGAATTTCAGTCATCCAAGTGGTAACCGAAACATTCCCAGCTCTAAGCATTTCCGTAGTAATTTCATCTACCCCTGGGGATTTATGAAGTTTAAGTTTAGAAACAGCCAAAATAACCAGATTGTGTTATAGGTCCAACATTAAAGCCACCAATGCCTCTATCATCATTGCAAACAATGGGAGTAGAACTAACTACATTGTTTAGAACATCACTGAAATGCTCAGCCCACCTAGCCATGACAGAATCCTCCCCTTCTATAACCTTACCTTGTTTATCCTTCAATCCTTGTATGCCTGTCCGTTTTCTACCACACAAAACATTAACTATCTGGTACAGCTCTCTGCTGTTGTGCTGTCTAACTGCTTCCTCGGCTTTGTCAGCCAAACCATCAAGCCAAAGATTCTTATCAGCAGCTAACTGATCCTTTACAAGTTTATTAAGGTCTCTGTAATGCTTTCTATTAGGACTAGTAGGGTATTGATTAAGGGCATTCCTGCAGTTCTTTCTTTCCGAAATAAGCTCAAGTGCCTTATCACTCAGATAATTTTGCCTCTTCTGCTCCTTTTTTCCTAAAAGAGTACTGTTAGTATCCAAAAAAGCCTGTTTAAAATGATCCCATTCTTCCTCAACTTCAGTAGTAAGCAAACCATGACTGTCATAATGACTAAGTAACCTGTCATGGTAAGCTTTGGCTATAACTGGATCTTTCAGAGCTTCAGTATTAAAAGTAAATTTTTTAACCCTAGCACAACACTTTTTAAGTTTAAGTTGCAAGACACTTTTAACAAGGTAATGGTCAGATCCAATTTCAGCTCCCCTATATGCCCTGGTATTCCTAACAGAACTAGTCCATTTGCTGTTAATTAATATGTAATCAATCATATTCTTATGCAGCCCATCAGGTGAAACCCATGTGTACTTATGTATGTCGCGGTGTTTGTAATAAGTGTTAGTTATTCTGAATCCATTGAGTTTACTTACCTGTAGGAGACGTTGCCCATTGTCATTGCAGCTACCAATACCAAAAGGGCCTATTACTCCTCCCCAAAGGGCAGAGTCAGTACTAACTTTGGCATTGAAGTCACCAAGAACAAGGGTAATATCTCCTTTCTTGACAGAATTCAAAATATCCTGAAGTTGTTCATAAAACCTATCCTTCTGATCCTCATCGGCATCCTCAGTGGGGGCATAACAGCAGATAACATTCAAGTCTTTAACGCTTGTCTGAAATTTTGCTGTAAGAAACCTTTCATTAATGCACTCATATCCTAGAAGAGCATCACTAGCGTGTCTGCTGAGAAGCAGACCCACGCCTTGGTGATGCTTGTTGTCGTCCCTCCCTGAAAAGAGAAATTTAAGATTATTTTTAAGAATCTGACCTTTATCTGTCCATCTGGTCTCTTGCAAGCCGAGAATATCTAAATTATAACGGTGGAATTCTTGTGTGAGGACATCAAGAGAAAAAGTTCTGTGCAGAGTCCTCGCATTCCAACTACCTATGGAGAGAAAATGGTTAGTGGGATGTTTAAAGAAACTATGTTTATTGAGAGAGGGAATGCCGACAATATCAAACAGCCCCCTAATCGCAGACATGGGGCAAAGACCCGTTCCCCCACTACTAAAGGCTGAAGCCATCTACACTGGAAGACTTCCTCCAATGTAGAATTTGACGATGCCAATAGAAGCAAAGAGTTCAGGTGCCTGCGATGACTTCTGCTCAGGATTATCCACCAGCTGATAAACATATCCTGTGAATCTATTCACTTGGGGCTGTCAACCCACAAACAAACAGAAAACACAGCGGAAGATTTTCCCTCCACAGAAGCCCACCAGTGCAGCAAAATCAGGATCCATAATCAAGCTCAGAGCCATATATCTGTCCAGTCCAGTAGGTTTATATGGTCAGCACCAGGACCCTGTGTGGTTGACCACTCCTCAGCAGGGTAGAAAAAAAGAAAAGTAGCCATAGTTGTCCAGATCAGTAGGCCACACTAATCTGGCAGCCCTCCCCTTCCGTTCACTTCCACAAGAGAGTATCTCTTTTGAAAGTTACTAACGGTCCGCACCACGAGAAGGCGGGGTCGGACATTAGGTGCTAGGCCTGGCCGGTTCTATGCATCATTACAGGGGATTGGTGCATAGCTCTCCTTCCAGTGACTTTGCAAAAATCAGGTGATATGTAAAAATTTTAATTTTTTTCTGTAAAATTGTGGCAAGTTGGTAAAATGTAGAGCAGTTGGCAAAATTCGAATCCATTTGGTAAAATACAGGCGAGTTGTGATAATTGGAATTAGGTTTGTGAAATTAAGGAGAGTTGACAAAATCGAGAAAATTTGGCAAAATCTTGGGGAGTTTGCAAATTTTTAAGTAACTTGGCAAATTTAGGAGAGATGTAAAGATTGGGATTGGTTTTGTGAAATTATGAGAGTTGGCCAAATAAAGGGAAGTTGGGGAAATTCACACTGACTTGCTACAATTCAGGTGAGATGTAAATATTGAGATTAGTTCATGAAATTATGGGTAGTTTGCAAAATTGAAGATTCCATGGCAAAATGCAGCAGGAGAGTTGTGAAAATTGCCCCCCCCTCCCCCCAACAAAGCAAAAATCTAAGTATGAACCCTGACAGAAACATTATTTTCTCAGTTGGCAAAATTTGATTTTAGAGTTGGAAAATTTTCTATTTCTACCTCCCCCAACCATAGAAAAGAATGGTTCACTACGCCCCTGGATGAGTTTGTTGTGCAGTCAATTCCATCCTGCAATTCACCTCCCTTGAGTGTCCCACATGCTCAAATGGATTCAGGTCAAGGGATCTTGCTGACTGCCATTTGTAATTTCTATTAGTCACCTTGTTACTTGTTTCAGATGTATAGATAGGATTTGATGCCACTGAGAGTATACTGTTTGTGCATATTTACAACATTTGTAAAGAATATTCACTTGACAAGCCTTGTTTGTGCGGATGGCATTCAAAATGCTCTTGATACATGTCTGTAGATTTACACTCATTCCTCTGAAGTTAACGAGCTACCACTTGTTTGAAAGTGTGTCTAAACTTGTCAATATGGGTTAAAAACAGGCTGTATCATCATTTCTCTCTTTGCTGGCAGTACATAAAGTTTGGTCTGTGATATCTGTGCATTATTGTTTTAGAGGCTACTAAAGACAGAAAATTTTGCTTTTCACAAGGAAACAGCTTGCAGACAACACGAAAAAAATTCATGCTGATTTATCACAAGTGCCATGTGGTTAGTGCACTTGGCTACTGATCAAAGGGACTTGGGTTTGAGCCCCAGATAAAGCTGTATGTTTGTTTTGCTTTTCTGCTGAGGTCTCACCATCCTTACAGACCCTTCTACTGTGGTGTATAATAAACTGACAGACTCATGTCAGACCTCTGTGGCAAGCAGCTGTTTCAGGGGTTATTTTTATTTTATTTTTTTTACTTTTTTATATGGAGATCATGCTTGTTCATATGGCACTGTTACAGGATGGATGTGCAAATTCAGAGAAGGATGGCAGAGCTTCGAAGACCTCACTCATGCAGGAAGACTGAAGGAGGCACTGAATGAGAGAACCATTGCTGCTGTTTGCGAAATAATTAAGGAAAACCCACACATCACCATTCAGGTAATATGTTTAGATGTCAATGTATCGATTGGCAATGGGGAAACAATTATTCATCAACATTTAAAGTTCCAAAAGATTGTACCAAATAGCTTTGATTGTATGGACCTACAAACTGACAGAACAGCAAAAAAGGGCTAGAGTTGACTCATGCAAAGAGATACATTGCCACCAATGTTTGAACCTAGTGGCCCCAAACGGTTAATAGACATTAGCACAGGTGATTAGAAGTGGTTTTATTACTATACAACTCCCAGAAAGATTGACAACTACTTTTGGGTTGCAGAAGTCGGACTGGATCTCCAAACCCTGCAAGTAAGATAACCATGGATACCTTACTTGAAAAAATAACTATAAATGGCCAATGCTACACCAACATTGTTTTGCCCAAAATGGTTAAGGAGATGAAGGAGCAGTATCAAACAACAGACATATTAAGGGTTCTCCTTCTTCATGACAATGTCAGTGCTCACAAAATCTGGCAAGTTATGGCTTATCTGGAGCAGGAAAAAATCAAACAGCTATCCTATCTTACATATTCACCCTATCTTGCACCATGCATTTTTTGGTTGTTTTCAAAAATGAAAAAGGAACTTGCTGGGTAAGTTTTTCACGGGTGCAAGGCCTTACAAAATGCGATTATTCAGAGTTGTGGAGTATTCCTTGACAGAAGTACCACCAAGCATTTCAGAATTGATGTAGATGTTTGCCACTTTGCATAGATGCTTGAGGAGAGTACTCTGGACAGTAAATTTTTTTTTCAAGGTAAGTGCAATGGTTTTTGTTCTGCAGATGCATGTCAAGAACTTTCTGAATGCCTTTTCTAACAAGCTATAGATGATTCAATTTTGTTTCAGCAGTGGATCTCTTGAAAACCAGAGTTGCAACCATAATTTGTGTGGTGTCAATGCTAAAATTTGTGATATTTATTATTTGCAGATTTTAGATAAATTTCACGAATGCTGTTATTGGCTAATATAAAACTTTAATCAGAGATATTACCACTTTGAAGTCGATTTAAATTTTAGAGGAAAAATTGTCTTGACTTCAAAGTGGTAATTTATAGGTTAATACCTAATATGTCGAGTTTATTTATTACTTAATCAGAGATGATTGTGAATATTGACACGAATGCTATTTAGTAGTGCATGGAATTTAGTGGTTCTGTTTTATAGAACTATTTTACAGTTTAAAGGCAATTTTTCAGTTATTCTACTTAGACAATTGTGTATACCAATCTGAACATGTAACTTCTGCCTTTAATGTTCAATCTATGCTGCTCAAAGTGGAAATCAGAACACTGTGAGAAAGTGATGTATATGCCTGAAAATGTCAGGATGGAAGCTATGAGGGTAGATCTGCAAATAATCAAAATATGGAACATAAGAATGCAAGGTACATGCATTTATTTCAGATTCATCAGTACATAGTAGGCCCATCTCGGGTGGTTATACAAGCCTGTAGATGTCTCAGCATTCTAACAGTCATATGGTTAATGGTATCCTGAGGTGTATGTCATTCCAAACAGCATCCAGTTGGGTACGCAACTGTATCAGGTTTGCCACTGGAGAGAGGTGGCGATCCATAAGGTCCCCACACATCCTCAATGGGGAGATGACACCCATGGGAGAATGTCCACACCTTGGAGACTGTCCATCATTTCATGTGCAGGGTGTGGGCTGGTGGTGTCCTGCTGCAGAATCAGTCCTGGCATGGTGGTAAGGAAGCATCATGCCACAGGATTAATGATGTCATCAATGTAACTTCTCACTGTTAGCGCACCAGAAATATGGAGCAGAGGTGTCAGGCTGCCCTATGTAATGCCACCCCATTCCATTGTACCATGGTGGGGAACCATATTCTGCTAATGAACGTCTTTCCTCATTCCTGCATTATGTAAATGTTGCCTAATGATTCGCATGAAGACCATGGTACCCATAGCAGTCTGCAAATCACTCTGCAGCTCAGTCACTGTGGTGAAAGGGTCGTGAATGGCTCTCCTACAGAGTATGTGATCTTCACATCCTGTGGTGTGACATGCTGGTCCAATACCTGTTCATGTCATTTGGTGCTCCATGATGTTGCATGCGTGAGACACACCATTGCACCCCATGTTTGTAGTGATCAGTCGAAGGCTCAATCTGAGCTCTGACATATCAATGATTCGCTCTCTCTCAGAAGGCACCAGTTGCATTTAAGAGTCCAGCCAGCATCTCTAAGGTATGTTCCAAATGTTTTTTCACAGCAAGCACTCAAACATTACTGTCGGTCATCCTATGATACAAGCTCGTGGGTGCTCGGTATTTATCCATGGCTCAGCTGGGTGTCACGTTTCCATTAACTGTGGAACTTTGATCATTTGCATATCTCTGATGGCTGATTGCCTCCTGCAATTTACATTTCTCTACTTCCATTCCTTCTTGGTGTTACAATTTCCACTTTGAGCAGTGTATCAGCCTAAATCAGCGATTCTCAAACTTTTTTTGCTCTTGGGAAACTTACACATGCATAATTTGAGTTCAATAATAGCCATTTCTCTGGAGTCATTTGTAAATGCAGAGCTATTCTGTGCAAGTTCTGATGTGTATTGAGGTTAGTGCATATGCTGTAGGCATTATGGGCATGTTTTGTGTTAATTTTGGCTTTAACATTAAGATTTAATATGGATAAGGTTTTGATTAAATGGAAAAAGTTAAATGAAGAATCAATTGTAGAAAGTAGCACAATATAGTTTATAAATTTCCTTTTATCTGCAATATCATTGTAAATTTCATGGCACACCTGGCAAATCTTGTGGCCCTTTCTCCTTTGAGGACCACTGGCCTACATAATATTACAACACAATGGTTTATATTTTAGTGAGAATTAGGTAAGATGTAAATTTTTATATAGAAGTTAAAAGTATGAAATAAGACATTTATATATCTATATGTTTAAAACTAAAATGAGTATACTCTTCCTGTACTTTATTTATGTGAATATAATAATCTCTGCAGGTTTTAATCCAGTATGGAATGAAATTTTTACATTAACATTCCACATGCCTGAACTGGCCATGGTTATGTTCTCTGTAAAAGACCAAAATTCAACAGGAAAGAATGAAATTCTGGGCCAATTTGCTTTACCGTTTACTTCTATTACAGATGGTAAGTTTAGTAATGAAAATTAAAATGCAACAGATTGTTAATATCTGAAACTAACTGATAGTCCTAGGTTAAAAAGAAAAACCTTGCAATTTTTCCATTTGCAGGACAGGGAAACCCTTTACTTCTGACTGCATGTACTGACAACTCTTTGCCAGCCATTGCATTGGGCACCAGGACTTCTTGCCCATATTCACAGATGGTTCATAGTTAGTCAATGTGATTGGCCATAAATAAGCCCATCAATAACCAAACTAAAATTATGCTATATGAAATTCACTGCAAGGGAAATATTTTGGGCTTAAATGGTCTAGAGATCTGAAAATTTCTGATTTAGATTATGCTGATAATTTGGCCCTTTTGGCAAATGATGTTGATGAGATGAACTCTTTCATTCGATCTGTTGATGAGACTGGTAAGTGGAATAGGTTTGGTGATAAACAGAGGTAAAGCTAAAGTGATGAAAATTGGTCAGGCTGAATAAAATAAAAAAAAATAAATACCCCCTCAATCAGCTGCTTGCCACAGAGGTCTGACAGGAGCCTGTCAGTTTATATGCCATACTAGAAGGTCTGAGAGGATGGCAGGACCTCAGCAGAAAACTACACACACACACACACACATATCCATGCCTTACCCAGGGTTCGAACCCAGAACCTTTAGATCAGTAGCCAAGCTCGCTAACCACCCAGCCACGGGACAGCATGCTCAGGCTGGTTGTGGTTCAATTAATCTGAATGGTTGCATTCGTGAGCAAATGCCTCAGTTTAATTATCTTGGGAGCAATGTAACAGACACTGGTGATGTGTGACATGAGATAAACAGAATAGAGATGGCTGCCAGGATTTTTAAGAATCTATGGAGAGTGTGAAGAAATAGGTATATATATAAATAAAGATTAAAATTTAACTGTATAATAGTTTGGTTCTTTCTAGGGTTAGTTGTAATAGTGAAACTTGGACTCTTTTTAAACAAGATAACAGGAAACTTTATGCTTATGCAGTATCTTGGGCATTAGGTGTTCAATTTTGTAAGTAATGATGAGGTTAGGCAAAGGTGTTGACAACCTCCTTTGAGCAGCATATTGAGCAGAGAGAGACTGTTAGTTTGGCCATGTTGCCCAT
Source organism: Ryuthela nishihirai (assembly GCA_038380435.1). Taxonomy (NCBI): domain Eukaryota; kingdom Metazoa; phylum Arthropoda; class Arachnida; order Araneae; family Heptathelidae; genus Ryuthela; species Ryuthela nishihirai. The sequence continues at coordinate 60,598,441 of JAWZYU010000019.1, read as the reverse complement.
ATGCATAACTATAGGTTAGTGAATAGGATTATGGACAGTGTGTCTAAAGGCCTAAAAAAGAGGGGGAGATCTAGAATGCAGTGGGCAGAGAATGTCAAACAGGACCTTTTTGAAATTTGTCTACAGTGGCAAGATGCATCATATGTAGCACAGGACAGACATTTTGGAGAACTAAATTGCACAATCTAGTTGGACCTCTGTAGCCCATCGCTGCTTGAGGGTGATGATGATGACGATGATGTGAGAGATTTAAGGAGAAGAAAGTCACAAGGGGAACCCAATCATGGGGCGATAGTAAATTGAGTTGTCACAAACCTTTCCTTCATCTTGCCTAACAATCATATGGTTGATGCTGCAATTCAGGACTATCGACTTCACACATTGTTTTAATGGCATTGTACCTAGATTTTACTTGTTCAGTGCTATAATGGTATGTTCATTTGTAATTCTTTATGTTGTTTAAGTTTTTTTGGGTTAAGTGTAAAATGTCAGTGTGCTTAATTCTAAAGACATAGAGTTTGCATATTAAATTGTTTTTACCTATTGCTCGGTTTCTAATTTTTTTGTTCTGTATTTATTATGTTATTTAACTTAGGATTTTTAATATTTAGTTAGAAGTTCATACAGCTATGCCTAATTGCAGCAACTGTCTTTTACTGCATATTGCAAGTGATAGAATTAATATTAGAAAAATAATTCAAAAATAGAGCATAAATTTTGTTAATATAATGAAGGAATGAAATTTTTTAAATAAAATAATAAATTGTCTAAATTAAGGCAAAATAATAAACTTGTAGTGAACTAAAGATCAGAAAATAAAGAATAAATGTTATGCACTGCTTGATTTGTGTTTAAATCTAGATCGGGGAATCAAAATTACAATAGATTCTTGTCGACAGAACATTTTCTATAATAATTTATTGCTGAGATTCAGGAGAAAATTGCTATTTCACAGGTTCAATTTACATAAGCATGTTTTAATTTTTTGTTTCTCAAATGCTTTTTAATTTTTATTTTTAGGCTATCGTCATATCCATCTGAAGGATACCAAAGGTCAATCCATAGTTCCAGCTTCTCTGTTTGTTCATACCACTATTTTGTGCTACGGAGCAGTACAAACACCAAAGAAATTCCATTGATATAGAAAACTAATCCTTTCATTTTGTACATATTCCATTTTAATGCTAAACACTACCAAAGAATGCTTCATAATTAATATTAGATTATTTTTCTGGACTCTACCAATGAGCATAGAGTATAACTTCCATTTAGGACTGATTCCAAGTACAGTAAAGAGTAATCATTTTATCACTTGCATATGAAATGTTTGTTACCATGAGGATGTTTCTAAGTAAGTGGCTTAATTACTGCCCAGGATGCTCTGGCACATCCTGGGATCCCAGTTGAGAGGAGGGGCCCCAAAGGGACCCTCCCAACTATACAGAATGCACATTTTTATGCATTAAGTTTTTTATTTGAATATTAAATTTACATTTTTTTATCGATCACTTTTCTGGGGTATTAACAAAATAAGTTATTTTGTAGGGTTTTTTTTTACAATTGATTAAAAATGCTCATCATATTGTCTTAAAAGTAGTATTGCAAAATTCAATATAGTAAAAGAACTTGCAAATATGTTGATTTTTAAAAATGAACTTTTGGCCAGTTTCTTAGATGTGTGTGTGTACATTTGTAATATTTTTCAAACTATACCTGTAACAGTTGCTACTCCTGGAAGATAATTCTTAAAACTTAAACTTGTAAAAAAATTATATGAGAAGTACGATTAGTCAAAAACATCTCGGCAGTTTAAGTGTTCTATCATTTGGATATAAGGAAGTTGCTGCTTAAGGAAAAAAAAACTCCAGGGCGTTATCAACATGTTTGCTGAAACAAAAGTTATGCAAAAGGAATTTTAGTTGAGTAGCTATTTTCCAGTAAGCCAAAGATTAATAGTTTTATTGAACTCAGTTTGTCTCTTCAATAATAATAAAAATGACAATAATAAATAACTATAAGATAATTTAATCTTAACTGAGTAATAACATTTTTAATTTTTTGTTAGAATGAAATGGAATCCAGGAGAAAGGGGTTATGCTGTAATTATGATACTGTTCTGTGTAGTCATTAATATGCATATGTCAGTTGCATTCCTGCTTCAGTTCCAAAGTTTTGTAAGAGTTATATAGTAGCAGTTGTAGCATATCATTGAAGTCTAAGAAGTATCAAAGAATGAAATGGAGCAATTTACATTTTACATGGATTAGTCTATAGTGAATATAAAGTCATGTTTTTATCTGGCTCATGATGTAACCTTTCTATGATCGATTACCTATTATTCTCCTCCTTTTTTAACAGCAATTTCATAATGGAGGTAATTCTAATTTCACAAACTAAAATGGCAGCTAAATATTAATACCACTAGGTAGTTGAATAAATATCATTTTGGAGGTGTTATATGTATATTTCACGTTTAAGGTATTTCAGTATGTTTGACCATCTAATAATTTCCTGTGGAATTGTTAAGGTCATTCTTGCAATATTGTTAGGAATTCATTCCTAGCAACATTGCAAGTGTTGAATGATTCATTAACTAATACACAGGTGCAGCTACAGAGATGTCTCTTATGTACCATACTATTTTAACTTTTATGCAATGTACATTAGCACATATGTTAGGATCATTAACCAGTTGTTAGAATTTTACTCTTTATCAAATTTTAATAAAATTTTCTTAATTATTTACACCTAATGTATTCAATCCATGAGAGAACTTAGTTATGCTAGAGTACTTTATTTTAAGGCTTATACGCACTAAATCTGTAGATTTTATGACATACTAATTTCAATTTATGAGACTTACATGGTGTCAGCTCTAAACTACTCTTTTTAGTTTTTCTCTATTAGCCAGGAATTTTTTCCTCTTTGGAAATCATTTTATAATGATTTGAACCTTGTACATAGAAGCAAATGAAAGGTTTGTAAAAATGTAGCCTGATTGCAAAGATGGACAGAGATTGAGTAATGCACTAGACCAGCAGGTCCCCTTTTCTTTGCCATGTACTACCAAATACTTAGCAATTTTTTTCATACCTGTACTAGGTAAATATGAACTTACAAAATAGCATTTTGCTAAAAAAGAATTTGCAAACAATGTATATTAATAAAATAGGTAATACTGAAAAATAACATTTCTGTATCTTCTACTCTGTAAACTGAGCTGCAACAGATGTTTCAGGTTACTTGTCTGAATACAGTGCATTTTACAATAAGCATGCAAGTATGAATGCTATTTTCAGGTTAGAATAACCATCTTGTGCATTGTGAAAATCTCTGTATGAATAAATGCTAACACTAAACTCATTTACTGTTGGAAGAAGCATTGTCTACCACTACTTGGGAATCACTGCAATAGACCATCGAACTCATGCTGCCCATCATATTCACTTTGAAAGATCAAAAGTGGGAATTTTTAAAATGGTATGCATCGTTTAGTTTTATTATATTGTAAACAGAGGCTAAAAGCAAGAAATATTCATTCATTTATACCCGGAATGGAAATGAAATATTTCGTTTTTGTCCCAAATAATGTTTCATTTTCATTTTTGGGAACTGAAATGCAAAATCTGTTAAAACCAATTTTTATTTTATAATCAAATCAAAAAATGTAGAACTATGCAGCTTTAAATGATATACCTCGAATTTATAATATAAATAATATATAAATGAATGTTTCTAAATATAAGTAATGTGTTGTAATATACAAATAATGTTCTTTTTATACAATTTGTATAATAGTGCATATAAGATTCAAGTTAAAAGAATGTAAACACTTTTATATAAGCGATTGTTTAATATAATTAATAAAACATCTTCCAGTAGTTGGGCAGGGTGGTTTAGTCGGTAGCACACCAGGCTCTTAATCTGCAGTTCCCAGTTTTTGAGTCCCACCTGGGCCAGCATTGAGATTTATGTCCACAAAATTGCACTGCTCTCAATCAGTAGGGGGACACCAATGGACTTCGAAAGGCTGCCATCCATCAGATGGGATGTTAAGCCATAGCCCCGTATGTGGGAGAGTTCTACCCGGTGCATATTAAAGAACACACTGGATGGCCCATACAGGAGGCTACCATGTGTCTTCAGCTGTTCAGTGGATCCCCTTCCCTCAACTTTCTCTTAACCATTGGGGTCCTTGTGACCTGGCCATTTAGCCCATTGTGTGCAAAAAAAGTACTGTTCACATGTAAAACAAACCAATCCAACTCTTCCAGTAGTTTATTATTGATATTTGTTCTCTGGGAACTTTGTTAACGACTATTTTTTGCACTAAAATTTAAACTCTCTTGTCATTGGTAGCAAAATAATGTTTCTTGTAATGTTGCAAAACCTCCTTCGTAAAGTGTTCTTTTTTTCGCCTCATATTTTTGAATGGAAGAATCGGTTTCAGTTCTTCGTAATAAACATTCAATAATAAGAGAATGTTGTTTGATTTTTTAAATTATGAGAAATACTTCTATCTTTCGCTCATTGTTTTAAAAGCTTTTCAATTTTATCTTTTGCAGATGTAGAAGATTCAGATTCTGATGATATTTTTATCTGAATGTTTTCATGATTAAGATGTGTTAGAACATTCCAAACTTCTGTTAGTAATACTTTAAATCAATGATCTAGGGAAAAAAATTGACAATATTTTGTTTAGTATAATAAAAAAAATAATAGTTAAAACTTCTAACTGAAATTATTTTGTTCTGAATCTTGAACAAAAAACAATTTGTTTCCATTTCCATTCTTATTCTCATAAAAATTTAGCTTGATATCGTTATTTCATTTCTGTTTCGTTTTTAGTCCCAGGTTCCAAAACTTGGGGGTCTTCTAAGAGTTGCAATTGCATGTTTTGGAAATAGCAGTATACAAGAATTTGGGATTTATAAAGGATTGTTGCTGATGTGTTTACAGTTAGATTCATAGAGAAATTAATAATAAGGTGAACTTCTCTAATGAAAGTTTTAACACAGGATTGAAGTAAAACTTTTTCCAGAGGATACAGCTGAAAGTTTTTTAGGAATAGGTCATATGGATGTATTCGGTTTCTTAACTAAAAGTTCATGAAGCATATTGATGAATCAACCTTTGATGAGACCTTTGTATTGCAAGTCAAATGACATTGCAAAGAGTTAAGCGAGCATTAGCCAATCAAGTGTAACACTTGCACAGGTGTACCATTTAAATACTCAACCCAATGCTGTGTACCGTATATTTTCAAAGTTATCGGGACTAGAAATGCAATAAACAAGTTTCAGTACAATTACAGCAGATGCTGAAAATCGCCTTCCCGAAGACACAAGCATCCACCCTTTTTGCAGTGTTTCTTGCAACTCTTCGAAAAGTTTGTTCAATTTTATGTATATGTTCGTCGAAGCTTCGTGAGTTGTTGCGATACTCTTTAAGATATCCCTACCGAAAAAAGTGAGGTCTGTAGATCATGTTGGGCAAAGGCCGCTCGCAACAATTCGCTCACCAAAGAAGTCCTGCAAGAAAGCCTTTGTTATGTGCACAGTATGAGTGGTCTCCCCATCATGCTAGGACCTAGTACCGTCACTAGGTTTTCCCTGAAAAAGGGTTTTTTTGTATTATTTAAACAGCTCTGCTCTTTGATTTCCGTTTTAAATGGTACACCCTGTATAAACTAAAGCAGACTATGTAGCACTGATTCACAAATTGAATGCTGTGAATGTATACATAGCACGGCAAATAATGATTAAAAAACGAATGTAAAAATGCTGTCCCGCAAACGGAGCCACGGCTTAATGTCCCATCCGACGGAAGCCAGCCTTTCAAAGCCCATCGGTCCCCTGCTGACCGAAGGGGTAGGGAGTTTTGCGCAGATAAATCTCAATGCTGGGACTAGAAACTGAAAATTTCGAGCCTAGTGCGCTAGCGACCCCGTGACCTTCGGCAACCCCCAACCGGCTACTTGACGATTTTGAATATATGTTTCTAAAGAAATAAATTTATATAAATGTTAAATATTTTGATAGAAATGCAAAATTTTTACTGGACGAAAAAAAAAAAAGAGTATTTGTGAAATATAAAAAACACAATTTTTTAAACAATTTTTTTTTCTACTGTAAATATTAATATTTTCTCCTCGGTGCTAACAATTAATTTCGTACGATAAAATGTAGGGGGGAGGGGCAATTGGCTCAGTCAGTAGCGCGCCAGATTTGTAATTTGCCGTTCCCAGGCCCGAGACCAATTGGTCCCGTCTTGAATGAGCTACAGCATGGACACAAAGCGAAAAAAATGAATACAGTCCCGAAATTTGCAACTGCCTAAAATCTGGCAATATTCATCTACCAAAATCCACCAAATGCATCCTGTGCATGTTAATATGCTGGATCGCTTGATGGGAGCGCCATCTGTCTCCCCACAACTTCCCCTAACTTTCTCTGAGCTTTTGGGACATTTCGATCATTTTTTGCAAAAAAAAAGGCCTCGGAGTAAATCTAGTGTACGATAAATTTTATTCCTGTTATTATTTTGGTTAGATATGAATGTCATAGGTTAAAACAATGTAAGTAGATGTTGAGAAAAATTAGAGATAATAGAACCATCAGAATTTAAATAATGTTACGAGGAACATCCAAAGAGTTCTTGACGTGCATGTGCCGAACAAAAACCATGAACTTACCTCAACAAAATTTTCCTGTCCTTCAAAGTACTCCTCTCCATCATCTATACAAAGTTGCAGACGTCTACGCCAATTCTGGAACACTTGGTGGTACTCCTGTTGGGGAATACTCCTCAACTCTGAATGAACTCATTTTGCAAAGTCTTGCATCTTTGAAAAAAGGCTTCCCAACAATTTCCTTTATAATATTTTGGAAACAACCAAAACTCGCCTGGGGAAAGATCTCCAGTGAATCTGCAGGATGAGATAGCTGTTTAATTTTTTTCCTGCTCCGTGTGGGCTCTAACTTGCCGGGTTTTGTAAGCACTGGCATTGTCATGAAGAGGGAGAACCCTTGACCCTCCTGTTGCTGGACGCTGCTCCTTCGTCTACTTAACCACTTACGGTAAAACAATGTTAGTGTAGCACTGGACAGCTTTTTGGAGACCGGTTCAAGCCTCCCTTCAAAGCCATCTAGCGCGTTCATTAACGTGCACAGGAAAGGGCTTTAACGTCCAATCTGACGTACAACGGTCTTTCCAAGCCCATCGGTGTCCTTTTCTCACCGAGCGCAAGATGGGAGGTTTAGGAGAGAGAAATCTGAACACTGGAACAATTGGGATTCGAACTTAGGAACTACATATTACGAACCTAGCACCCTATGGACTCATTTTTATCCGGATTTCGGACAGTATATGGCGCAATATAGCCTTAGTTGCTATTGCGCCAAAAAAAAATCAAACAACTAACGGACAGTATATACATATAATACACACACACATTTTATGTCTATACTATGTATTATTTACAACAAAAAATAAAATCTTTTAACCTAAAACGCAAAAATATAAAAAAATATTTAAAAAAAATGTGTGTGTTTATTCACCTGCTAAAATATAAATGTGTGAACCACAGAATTAGCTGCATATTGCGTGTAGTAATTGCGTGCATGCTGTAGCTCATTGAAAACGTCTTGAGAGAGATTTCTTCCATTGGCCTTTACCTCCAACTATACTTCTATGTGTTCATCTAGTTGGGGTGGTTCCTAATTGTGGGGCAAAATTTCCGTGTTTAGTAATATGCATTGTTTCGAAAATAATCTTTCATGTGTGTATTTAATTTTGAAATTTTAAGTGAAGGATCAAGATTCCTTATTTATCGATATGTGACATATATGCAAAAGACATCCATTAACATTTCTCGTGAATTGACCGACTGTTATTGCTTGGCTGCTTCATATGCGTACGGGGCGAAAATTCCTTTCCTGAGACGTGCGTTTTACCTCTTTGGAAACGAGCAAAGAGAAAAACATTAATTGCTTATTGAAAGAAAAGTAAGAGAAAAAATATAATTCGGAAAGAAAACGTATTTATTTTTTGGAGTAATAATCGAGTGTCAGTTTTTTTTTTTATATTGCCAGATTTTAGGCATTTTCTGGTTTTCAATGTTAAAAGTGATATGCAGAGCACTTGTTAGATTTTCTTGCTCTTAAGGTTTGATTAAAATTCAAAGTGGAAATATCTGATTACGTGCAGGGCCGAATCTAGAGGGGGGGGGGGAACTCTAGATCCGGCTATCGTTTGCAAGAAATTGTTTTTTAAAAACCCGTAAAACATAGTGGGAAATGTTATTACACTGGAAGGCAAGTCTCTTGGTTCCCCCCTTTTATTCAGTTTCTTGCCGCTTCCCCCCCCCCCCCCCCATTAATTTTTTTCTAGATTCGGGCCTGATTACATGTAATGCCTCGTGAAGGAACTTGGGCAGAGAAAAATTAGTTTGTTCTTGAAATAAGGAGTTTAAAAAAATTGGTTGTCCTGACTGGAAAAGTATTTCTTTTTTAAAGTAAAAGAGTGAAATCTTGATATTTTAAGACAAGACCATAATTGAGACAGAATTTGGTAACATTTAATTTTTGAAGTATGTAGGTTTTGTGCAACTGATTTGTTGTTTAAGTTAAAGATGCCAATTGTATACATTCCATGATGCACCTAAGACTTATCATGATACTTTATTAATTGCAAAGTGGCATTATTCATTCCATTATCATAGTCAGTTAATTCATTTCCTGAGTGCAAGTAAATATTGATAACGTTAACAAATCAAAGTTATAATATTGTTCAGTAGAGAAACAAATATGGATTTGTGTATGTATAGAAAATTGTACAAAATAAGACGTAAAAAAAATAAAATATTTTTACAGCCGCGAGGGATTTTGTCGTATTTTCAAGTTGCTGCAGGATTATGTAATTACTGTAACGAGCGAATTTCAGAAACAGCATTAATTTACAGTTCCTTAAATTATTTCAGCATTAAAATTCATTAGTTTTGGAATGGCTTAATACAGGAATCGGGAACCTTTTTTGCTTAAAAGCCAAAACAGGAAAAAAAGTAAACTAACAAATTTTGAGAGCCGCAAATTATCTTGATTGGGCCGAGAGCCATAACACGAAAAAAAAAAAAAATCGCCGATTATTTTATTAACAAAAAGCCATTACGCAGGTTTAGAAATATGCGTATTAAATAATAACCCCCCTCAAGCAGCTGCTTGCCACATGAAAAATCTGATGTTCATCAGTGTGACTTGATTTTCTCTGCCACTTGAATCAGATTTGCGCTGTATGTAGAGCATTTGAATGACATTAGTGCTTTCAAACTATCATCTGCCAACATGCCCTAGTGGTTGTTTTTGATGAAAATCATTAACGAATTTCGGAGTTCACTGTTAAACCAAAAGAACCCTGAGCCGACGATTCCCGACCCCTGTTTTAACCGGTAAGTAAACTTGCCGTACTTAACCCGTAGTCAAGATTACTGAAATTCGGTTAACATTACTCGTGTAACCAATGGCAAAAGGGGATGTAGGGAATTTCACAGGGGTCGATCGTTTTTATTTACAGTTGGATATCGTAGAACTCATCCTAAACGGTAAGAGTTGAGATCAAATTCGGTATGCAGCTTCAAGCAACTTAAGTGTTTGCCTCCTCCACCCCTAATTATCCATCTCCCCAGCACCGAAAACCACTGCACCAGAGAAAAAAACTAGAATTTCTTGTTAACATTAAATGTTAAGACCACTAAATTCGGTATACAGTTTCCTCTCGTCATTACTTTCAGTAACGTAAGAGATTGACCCCCCCCCCATCCCCCTTACTATTCTTCCCAAAGGGGAAATTCGTAAAATTGTCACCGAGCTTACTTGATGCGCTGTATGTCAAATGAAAGCTTCCGAAACGCGCACTATCAAGAGCTACCTGAAATTACGTCCCTTTTCTCTATCCCCGCAAAAGGGGGAGGGAGATTCCACTGGGGTTAATCGCAATGAGTTGTACCCAACCTTTCCTAAAGTTGATCTCAAAATAATGAGCTGTTTCTCAAACGAAAGCCTGCGACGGTGACTGTCACTCATTGTATATTTTAAATCCTTTTTCCCAGTGGTTAGTGTGTTTGATTACAGATCAAAGGGATCTGGGTTCGAGCCCGATATCTTTCTGCTGAGATCTCTCCTATCTCAGTCCATGCCTATGGATTATTATGCTTGCAGGCTCCTTTCAAGCTTCTGTGGTAAGTAGCTGCTTGAGGAGGAATTTGATTACCTGGATTTCCTCTGGGCTTAAAAGTAATCTGTTGGTGATGTTATTGAAGTTATATCCAACTTCCTTTGATACCTTCTAGCCAGTCTGTAGGCCATCCAGCGTGTTCTTTAAAGTGCGCACACAGGACTGCCCTGCACTTTGTGTGCCATCTGACGGATGACTACCTTTTCAAGCCCATCGTCGGTGTACCCTTTCTGACCTAGGGCAAACGAGGGTTTAGTGGAGATCTGAACGTTGAGCTCGTTGGGAAGGAAAGCATCATCATCATCATCCTCAAGCAGCCATGGGCTACGGAGGTCCAACCAGACGGTGCAATTTAGTTCTCCAAGCAAGTCTATCCTGAGCTACATCTACTGCATCTGGCCACTGTACACCAATTCTAACAAGGTCCTGTTTGACATTGTCTGCCCACCGCATCCTAGGTCTCCCCCTCCTTCTGAGGCCTCTAGACACACTGTTCATAACCCTATTCGCCAATCTATAATTATCCATACGGGCAACATGGCCAAACCAGCGGAGTCTCTCTCTGCACAATATGCTGCTTAAAGCAGGTTAGACTCCTTTGCCTAACCTCATCATTAGTTACAAAGTTGAACCACCTAATACCCAAGATACTGCATAAGCATCTAGAATCAAAAGCATCTAGTTTCCTGTTAGCTTGTTTACACAGCGTCCAAGTTTCACTACCATAACTAACCTTAGAGAGAACCAAACTATTATACAGTCTAATTTTAGTCTTTAGGTGTATACGCCTATTTCTCCACACTCTCCATAGATTCTTAAAAGTCCCGGCAGCAATACCTATTCGTCTGTTAATCTCATGCCGCATATCACCAGTATCTGTTACATAGCTCCCAAGGTAATTAAACTGTGACACCTGCTCAAGACTGCAACCATTCAGATTAACTGAATCACAGCCTGCCTGACCAATTTTCATCACTTTAGTTTTCTCTCTGTTTATAACCAAACCTACTCTACTACCAGTCTCATCAACAGCTCGAATGAAAGAGTTCATCTCATCAACATCATTTGACAAACGGGCTAAATCATCAGCATAATCTAAATCAGAAATTTTCGTATCTCCAGCCCATTTTAGGCCAAAATCTTTCCCTTGAAGTGAATTTCGCATAACGTAATCAATAATCAAACTAAAGAGAAAAGGAGACAAAATGCACCCTTGTCGAACACCAGAAGTAATGCTAAACCAATTGCTACAAGCCTTACCAACTCTCACACACGACTCGGTGTTATTATAGAGAGCTTTCATTATGTTAACTAACTTGTCTGGTATACCATATGATTTCACAATCAACCACAAATTATGACGATCAACAGAGTCGAAAGCCTTTTTGAAATCAACAAAGCTAGCAACCAAAGGTTTCTGAAACTCTAAACATTTCTCAAGAATCTGCCTAAGTGAAAATATCTGATCCACACATCCCCTACCACTTCTGAATCCACATTGCTCATCACGCAATTGACTGTCAACCAGATTCTTAATTCTAATAAGCACAATCATGGAAAGAACTTTACATGGAGCAGAGAGTAGGCTAATACCCCTATAGTTATCACAAGAACTGCGATCACCTTTTTTGAAAATAGGGATAACAATAGCTCTGGTTCATAAAAGATATCCAGAATATTAGTCATCCAAGTGGTAACCGAAACATTCCCAGCTCTAAGCATTTCGGTTGTAATTTCATCTACCCCTGGGGATTTATGTAGTTTAAGTTTAGAAATAGCCAAAATAACTTCAGATTGTGTTATAGGGCCAACATTAAAGCCACCAATGCATCTATCATCATTGCAAACAATGGGAGTAGAACTAACTACATTGTTTAGAACATCACTGAAATGCTCAGCCCACCTAGCCATGAGAGAATCCTCCCCTTCTATAACCTTACCTTGTTTATCCTTCATTCCTTGTATACCTGTCCGTTTTCTACCACACAAAACATTAACTATCTGGTACAGCTCTCTGCTGTTGTGCTGTCTAACTGCTTCCTCGGCTTTGTCAGCCAAACCATCAAGCCAAAGATTCTTATCAGCAGCTAACTGATCTTTTACACGTTTATTAAGTTCTCTGTAATGCTTTCTATTAGGACTAGTAGGGTATTGATTAAGGACATTCCTGCAGTTCTTTCTTTCCGAAATAAGCTCAAGTGCCTTATCACTCAGATAATTCTGTCTCTTCTGCTCCTTTTTTCCTAAAAGAGTGCTGTTAGTGTCCAAAAAAGCCTGTTTAAAATGGCCCCATTCTTCCTCAACTTCAGTATTTAGCAAACCATGACTGTCATAATGACTAAGTAACCTATCATGGTAAGCTTTGGCTATAACTGGGTCTTTCAGAGCTTCAGTATTAAAAGCAAATTTTTAACCCTAGCACAACACTTTTTAAGTTTAAGTTGCAAGACACTTTTAACAAGGTAATGGTCAGATCCAATTTCAGCTCCCCTATATGCCCTGGTATTTCTAACAGAACTAGCCCATTTGCTGTTAATTAATATATAATCAATCATATTCCTATGCAGCCCATCAGGTGACACCCATGTGTATTTATGAATGTCGCGGTGTTTGTAATATGTGTTAGTTATTCTGAAACCATTGAGTTTACTTACCTGTAGGAGACGTTGCCCATTGCCATTGCAGCTACCAATACCAAAAGGGCCAATCACCCTCCCAGGTCAGAGTCAGTACCAACTTGGGCATTGAAGTCACCAAGAACAAGGGTAATATCTCCTTTCTTGACAGAATTCAAAATATCCTGAAGTTGTTCATAAAACCTATCCTTCTCATCCTCATCGGCATCCTCAGTGGGGGCATAACAGCAGATAACATTCAGGTCTTTAACGCTTGTCTGAAATTTTGCTGTAAGAAACCTTTCATTAATGCACTCATATCCTAGAAGAGCATCACTAGCGTGTCTGCTGAGAAGCAGACCCACGCCTTGGTGATGCTTATTGTCGTCCCTCCCTGAAAAGAGAAATTTAAGATTATTTTTAAGAATCTGACCTTTATCTGTCCATCTGGTCTCTTGCAAGCCGAGAATATCTAAATTATAATGGTGGAATTCTTGTGTGAGGACATCAAGAGAAAAAGCTCTGTGCAGAGTCCTCACATTCCAACTACTTATGGAGAGAAAATGGTTAGTGGGATGTTTAAAGAAACTATGTTTATTGAGAGAGGGAATGCCGACAATATCAAACAGCCCCCTAATCGCAGACATGGGGCAAAGACCCGTTCCCCCACCACTAAAGGCTGAAGCCATCTACACTGGAAGACTTCCTCCAATGTAGAATTTGACGATGCCAATAGAAGCAAAGAGTTCAGGTGCCTGCGATGACCTCTGCTCAGGATTATCCACCAGCTGATAAACATATCCTGTGAATCTATTCACTTGGGGCTGTCAACCCACAAACAAACAGAAAACACAGCGGAAGATTTTCCCTCCACAGAAGCCCACCAGTGCAGCAAAATCAGGATCCATAATCAAGCTCAGAGCCATATATCTGTCCAGTCCAGTGGGTTTATATGATCAGCACCAGGACCCTGTGTGGTTGACCACTCCTCAGCAGGGTAGGAAAAAAAGAAAAGTAGCCATAGTTGTCCAGATCAGTAGGCCACACTAATCTGGCAACCCTCCCCTTCCGTTCACTTCCACAAGAGAGTATTTCTTTTGAAAGGTACTAACGGTCTGCACCACGAGAAGGCGGGGTCGGACATTAGGTGCTAGGCATAGCCGGTTCTATGCATCATCACAAGGGATGAGAAGTCCCCCTTTTCCGGCGGCGAGCTTGCACCTGGGCTCCAAATGCAGGATTTCGGTTAAGAAAATCAAAACTTTGCGAGTGATCCTGTTCACTGGATGCAGAAGGAACGTCTGAAAGACCGTGCAGTGTTGCGCAACACCCTCTCTTCCGGTCTCTGCTGCAACAATGAGTCCCACCTTCAATTGTTTCCACTTCTAGGTGCTCTTCCAGTTCGTAGTGTAACGTTCCGTTCTTCAGTGTAACGTTTGGGCGAGTGATGATATTTCCGACTCTTCTCCCCTTCTAAGAAAGAGTCCGTGCAATGGCAAACTCACCCCTCGGTGGTCCTTTTCTCGCCTTGGTCCTCTTCTTCGTTTCGGCGGCATCTGCTCCTCTTCCTGGCGACGAAGTGCAGTACAACCTCACTTCCGTCGGCGATCCTCCTCATCCCGCCAATCAATCTTTTCCGTTTGAGAACGTCGCCTCCGCTGTCCGGGAGAGGGTGTGGGACTTCGCTACCAACGACACCGACTCGAAGCTGCTGGTGGAGGATCAGCCGGACCTCGTAGGTGAGTCGCAGTTCTCGGTCGACCGCACTTCATTGGCCGAGTTGGATTTTTTCAAATGAATTGAACGTGCTGCATGAGAGCCTGTTCTGAGCGTGATGTTTGTCTACAGATAGAAGGGGTTGATCTGCGACAACTAGGGAAGCATCGACGGTTCTCGTATCTCGTTGGTCAATAATTTGTCGATCAACTGATGATCCACGAGAACTGTCGAAACGTTGTCAACTGCGCAGTATCAGAGTCTCATCATTTGCCCTTGGTCGTATTCCCGAGGAAAGGAGAAGTAGTCGACTGTTGGAGGACATCTTCCCTCTCTCTGCTCTCTCCTCCTCTTCCATCACATGTTTCATCTTCGATCTACATTCGCTCTTGACAGGAGTTCCATAACAAACGAAACTGTGTCCAATTTTTTTTAATAATGAGATCCAACATTAATAGAAAGGTTTAGCACAGAACCGGCGTTTTTTTTTGCGGAGCATAAACGTATAAAAGTTTTATTTAAAAATAAAACAGGAATTTTCCAAAATGGCGAAAGATAATATCATTTACAATGTATACGTAAACTTTCCCCTCAACTGTTTCTTTCGCTTCTTGAGCTAGAGGTTCCAATTATCATTCGACAGCTGCTTATTTGTAAATTATGCAAAAAAGTTTCCTGTTTTGGTTATTTTCGAAAAAGTGTTATTGTTTTCACTTTGTCGTCTGTCTGTAGACATTCAACATTTTTATCTTTAGAGATAAAAAAATTATTTTTCGGTTGGATAGGTACTAATGTAATATTAAGACTCGACTTTTCAGAATCTTCCAATAGTTTTAATTTCTACCGTTAGAGGGAGCTAAAGTTAGAAAATCGCCATTTCGGAACATCTATTCGTGCAACAAATTTGAAATTTGGGTGATAGGTCAAGGAGTTTCCAGCGTGTTGACCCCTTACCTCTGGAAGCGCAACTTTTTGTTTTAAGAGACGAATGAAAAATGTTTTTTTGGGTTGGATAGGTAATAATGTAATATTAAGATTCGACTTTTCCGAAACCTCTTTTAGTTGAAATTTCCACCGTTAAAGGGCGCTAAGTTCCGAAAATAAAGTACTTCGTTCCTTTTGAAAAGAAGCATCCGATATTCGCAAAGGCAATGTGTATTCTTTTGTACATTTAATAAATGATGTACTCTTAATTGGAAACATGGCAGTATATTTTTTGAATCAAATAGTTTATTATGTTAAGGCAGATTGTTTCTTAAAATAGTTATTTACATTTTTGAGAAATTTTTCTAAAATGTGTGTCTAAAACACTGAAAAAATAATTGCTATCCTTATTAAATACTGAAGTCAATTTGTATAAAAGTATAATAATGTAAATGTGATTTGTCTGAATCACTTTTAATGAAAGTATGATATGAAGACATTTTAATAACTCTTGTTTTTCCACTCTGTTGTAATTAAATCAGAATTAATTGATTTAGTCATATCACCTTCGAGTGATATTTGATAGCCACTGAAAATAAAATTTACGATAATCAAATTGTATCCAATATTTTACGCATAATTAAAATTTATACTAATTTGAGTTATAACCTTTATCTCGGAGATGAATTCGAGACCGAATCATATCGATAATTACTGAAGCCGCCTGAAACATTTCTCCGACAAATTGTAAATACTTCTATGCATAAATGAATGCTCCGGTAGTAAAACGTTTTCTATTCCTTCGTATTATAGACTATTTGCAAACCTTAAAACGATGATAAATATTTGCTGTCAAAATTAAAATCTTAATGTTACTTGGAACTGAAAATGCTAGAAATAAGTCTGAAACTGAAAATTCTTGGGTAACATTGTTATAAAAGCTAAGAACCGTTCGTTAATAGGAGATAATACATAAAGAAAAAAAATCAAAGGCGGAATGTTGGGTATATTTTTACTACTCAAGGCTTTTTAATCAAAAAGCTGAAATTATAATGAAAATAAATTTTTTAAAAACTTTCCAATTAAGAGAAAGATTAGAAATTTAAATTATGATTTGAGTTCGAAGTCGTTTTTGTTATTTCGAAGCCATCCTGCCGAGGCGGATACAAGAGGCTGCGAGATTAAATTTTAAATTTACCTTCCTTTGTACGATATCTATTATTCTTTATAGAGTAAACCCTCGTTAATCCGGATGAATTGGGGGAACGCAGGGATTAGGGAAGCCAAAGAGAGCCCTAAAAAACGAAAAGCGTTCGGCGCAAATAAGGGGAAAATTTATAAACATATAATTATGTGATCCATATTTTTTATCCATTACTATAACCATATTTATATGATCTTATAAATATGTGTGAAAATGTAGAGTCACTGTATTTGAAATATTGAATTTCTGCTGAAACAAACACTTAACTTGAATCTTTTAAAAAATAAAAAAAAGCAACCAAATAGCCATTGTCATTTTGAGTGTTAATTTAAAAATAAAAAAAAATAGTCCATTTATTCATCAATAAACGACTCAAAAATATTCGAAGTCAGTTCAGGAATAATGAATGACCCGGCCAAATTCTTCCGTATTTTTTGTTTCGGAAACGCCTTTCTCAAGTTGTTCTTTCATTTTCAACTTGTTAACAATAGTTACATAAGCAGCACATTTCAGCTGCTTAGGAACCGTAATTCAAATATTTCAACATCATTAAATAGCAGAACACAAATGATGCGTTATAATCCAAAACGCACAGAGACAACAAATATATAATATATAATACCCCCTCAAGCAGCTGCTTGCCACAGAGGTCTGACAGGAGCCTGTCAGTTTATATGCCATAGTAGAAGATCTGAAAAACCACTGAACATTCGGACGGAACACGTTTGTTGAGCAATAACGTCCGTCCCCCAATCCGGACTAGAGTTTTTTTTCACATCTCAACGTTACCCGGGTATGTGGTTTGTCTTTCGAGTTCCTTTCTTCTTCTTCAAACAAAACTCATCTTTCCCTGGACCTCTTTGTAAAGTGGACCTCGGCCCTCTTATCATCAGGTCCATGTGCTAAGTTGGCTGTGGGTGCAGTAGAACAACAGAAAAAATTGGGCTGGCATAGTGAAAGGCCAGCAACCTTACATAGTGGCAGAGGGCAATTGGCCGCAGGCCGCCCAGTGGTTGAAAGGAAGATGCAGGGGGGGGAGGGGAACAGGTGAGGTTGAAGTGTGAGTAAGTTTTGTGATTAATTTTTTATTAAGAAATGAGGGGATATGTTGTAAGTATGATAAAGGAAATTATATCATAAGGGTGAGATGTTTTTTTTTTTTGTAAGTCATTGAAGTAATCCATTAATAGGATAGAGAGAGAAAATGTGATAAAATGTGTGAAACAATAAGAACTAAAAAAAAAAATAAAAAAATTTTATTTCTTTTTTTTTGAGATATGAAATGTGGAAGAGGAGGCGATCCATTTGTATGAGGATCATCTATTGGTCAATGTGTCACGGTGACGACTGTGGGAGACAGGGGATTGGCTAAGGGGGATTGTGCGCTGCTGCCAAATATAATGGCGAATTCTTCCCATTTTTCCGTTTTTTGTGAGGCTTATTTTTAGGAATGGGCGGTCGGTTAAAGAAAGTTGATCCTAAAATACTATTTAGGATTTTTTTTTATGAAAAAGTGTAATAAACAATTGATTTTTTTGTAAATTTAACTTTCATTTTTGATGGTTTCTCCCTTGTAAATGTTTTAGCCCCCTCCCCCCCCCACCTATGACCCTGGACTCAGATTCAGCCCGTCAAACCTAGCCCAAACTCATCTTTAGAATGTCAGATAGTAGTAAAAAAATATTAATTGTGAAGCTTACTAATGAGACTTTTGTTGCGAAAAAATCTTTCATTTTTAATTAATGATAAAAAAAATACCCCCTCAAGCAGCTGCTTGCCACAGAGGTCTGACAGGAGCCTGTCAGTTTATATGCCATAGTAGAAGATCTGAGAGTACGAGGTAATAAATGATTATTGATACTTTGACCTGAAGCTCGAATACATTGTGTTTTGACTATTTGTCACCTTATTCTTGCATATTTTCCTCACAGGTCCGAATCTATTAAAAAATCGAGGGGGAAGGGGTAAGAAGCAAAATCGACCCATAAATTGTAGGGGGGGGGGGGGTGCCAGAGACTGGATTACCAAAGTAGTGTAATATTTCCTCCGTTTTACAGGTTTTTAAATAATTTCTTTAAAAATGCGTGACATATAAATAAGTTTAATAATTTTTTTCCCTCTATTACCCTTACTAGCAATCTGAAAGAGGTGGGGGGGGGGGGGGCATGGCCCCTTTGTTCTCCCCTTAGATGGGGCGGGGGTGGCTTAGTCGGTAGCGCGCCAGGCTCGTAATCTGTAGTTCCCAGGTTCGAGTCACAGCTGGGTCAGCATTGAGATTTATCTCCGCAAAATTCCCCGCCCTGCCCACGGTCAGT
Organism: Ryuthela nishihirai; assembly: GCA_038380435.1. Taxonomy (NCBI): domain Eukaryota; kingdom Metazoa; phylum Arthropoda; class Arachnida; order Araneae; family Heptathelidae; genus Ryuthela; species Ryuthela nishihirai. The sequence continues at coordinate 60,579,437 of JAWZYU010000019.1, read as the reverse complement.
AGGGGACACCGATGGGCTTGGAAAGGCCGCCGTCCGTCGGATGGGACGTTAAGCCGTGGCCCCGTGTGTGGGAGAGCCATACCCTGTGCACGTTAAAGAACACGCTGGATGGCCTTGACGGGAGGCTACCATCTGTCTCCCAACAGCTGTTCCAGTGGGTCCCTCCCCCAACCTTCTCTGAGCCTTCGGGGTCCATATGACCTGGCCATTTAGCCCATGGTGTGCAAAAAAGTGCCGCTCAGAGGTAAAACAACCCAACTCCCCTTAGAATCTGTCTCTCTCTCTCTGCTCGCCCACGATGTCAAACTTTCCTCCCGTAACAGTCAGTTGAAACTTCGTGATAAATTTCAAATGACACGAATGAATGAGTAGCTAAAGGTCTGAGTAACCTGATGATTTCAAGGTGAAAGATATACGAGTATCCCCCGACATACGAGATCAACACAAATTTCGTGTTAATGCGATTTCCCATTAACTTTGGGAACCACTTTTCTTCATATCAATCTTTCTGAGCCAACTTTTACCAAATATTATTTTCAAACGTTCCCTATTAACAAGAATTATTCTAACGCTTCTGTCATGAAAATAAAATTAATTTTTTCTGCGTTAAACCAGTAGAAGACTAAATGGAGGTGGAGCCTCTGTTATCAGCTTGAAAAACCGAACGCCCCCACAAATATCTAAAATGTCTCCGTTGGGAGCCACTGATACAAAAAAAATACAGATGACATCATCCTCATAGTTTTTTCTCATTAAATTTTGGATGAAAACTGAAAAAAAATTGAATTATTTGTCCAACAACACTAAAAACTTACCATTCGTAAACTGTTAAAAAGGAATAACATTGATTGTAACTGAATTCAATTACAAAATTTGCAATGAAAATTTAAGGCAGTAAAACCAAAAGGAGTAAAAGAAAATTGAAAGTAAATAAAGTTTTTGAACAAGTTTGTAATTAAAATACCATTTTGATATCAAAAATATTTAAATAAGCATCAGAAGTCAAATAGGAAGAATTAGACACACGTGCATGTTTCAACAGGATCATCAAGCAGAATTAAAGATGGAAATAAATTATAATAGCCAAATATGAAAAGAAATAAGTTAATTTTATGCGGAGAAGTGAATTGAATCAAAATGTGCGAGTGCCCCCTTTATAAAGCTATTGTGTTAGGAGGGGAGGGGGATTTCGAGAATTGTGATTTCAAGTTACCCTGTCCGCTGTTTGTTTCTGCAAAATGCCGAACTGTTGTTACATGATACAAAAAGGAAAAACTAACCCTACGTCAGAGGCGTATTGATAACCACGTTCCCGGCAACCCCTGCGCTGCTGGAGGGCCCCACGGTCGAGAGGAGGAGCCTCTAAAATATTTTTTGCAAAATTTATGAGGATATTTCGTATGCGAATATATAAAGGAATAGACTAGGATATTTTTCTATAACAAAATTTTTCGTTAACAATCAGTTTCGTTTTTCCTACTAGAAATTCTTTTCTTTGCAGCCTATGGACCAAAACGTTTCCTCAAAACGTCTCCTTAATTCTCTAACGCAGTGATTCTCAATCTTTTATGCTTCACGTACCCCCTGGAAATGTGTATATACCCCTTGTTTAGATAGATAAAACTATGGTTATAGTATAACAATGGGAATAAAACATGTACATTAAATTTTGTATTCATAAATTTTATCGATAAACACAAAAAATGACAAACAATTTAACAAATTTAATAAAATTTTAATCAGTAGGCAGTGTTGCCAACTTAGTGACTTTGCTACTGGATCTAGCGACTTTTGAGCTCTCACGACGTACCCCGAAAATTTTTACCGCCTACCCCACGTTGAGAATCCCTGCCCTAAAGAATAAAATTCAACGATATGATTAACTTTTGGATAAGTGTTTTATGGGGATTATAAGGAATATAAAACAGACAATCTTTAAGAATCAAAACGCACACCCATTTGTATTTTATGCGGCAACGTGTATTAATTTTGGTTTTACCTAAAATGTCTGTAGGTTCTAAAAATTGAATTTATGAAAAACTACAGAAAATATATTAAAGATATTAATTTGAAATCTGATTAAAAAAATTTAGATAATTTGAAGCTAATGTATTTTTTAAAAAGGGCCCCCAAGACATTTCTTGCCGGGAGGCCCCGAGATCTTCCTATATGCTACTGCCAATAAGTACAATGTAAGAAGAAATTTGCTGCTGAGTTAATTGCATGTGATAATAATAATATGGCAATTACAAATATTATAAAATCTGAGGGGAAAGAACGCTTAGCTTAAGGTTAATATCTTATAACTTAACTGCAATAATGTCCGAATCGAGAGGATGGGGGGGGGACCGTTCCCCTCCCTCCTTTACGTTGAAAATGGTAGTAACCGGAGTGAAAGCGAAAAAGTAGTTAATATGCATATATTACCACGTATTTTTCAAGAAATGTTTAGTCTTTTAAAAACGAGGGAAAATTTTGATACTGGAACGGCGACCCAGTCATCTTCCCCCCCCCCCCATCATATATTTCTAGATCCGTGTCTGGCTGCAAAGTTAAAACTTCTCGAACAGAAAGCATAATCCTTCTTAAGTTTTCTAAATCTTCTAAGGTTTAGAAAACTCACAAGATCTCAATTAATTGTGGCTAGTAATGAGAAGGTGAAGAATGATCAATAGTAAATTAAAGTTGTTCATTAATTTGAAATAAGCTATTTGCTGCGATTATTAACACATAGTTTGAATAGCTAATAACGTTTTGCGTTAATGGAAGATATGCTCTGCTGGTTTTCCTATTTCTGCCGTCAGCAGCCCATTGTTCTTGTATTGCCTTCCCTGTTCATTTAACACTGTCGGGTGTCCGATGCACTCTGCGTCGTCAATGACAGTGCATTGACAGAAGTGATCCTTGAAGCGCGAGGCCTTCTTCGGCTGCTCCCCTCGCACCCCTCTTCCGCGGTGTACAAAGAAGCGTTCTCACCTCCTCGATGACCTTTTCATTTTGATTTGCAGAAATGACCAATGACCGCATCCCTTGAATTCACCTCTCCCTTTAATTTGAAAAAATGACCTCTCCCTTTGCATTGCAGAAATGACCAGTGACATGAGGCGGAGGCGGAGGGAGATCGGATCCATCGTCACCTTCCTCTCTGCTGTCAGCGCACTCTCCTGCATGGCTCTCATTCTCTTTCGGTAAGTGCACGTGACGTTTCAAGATTCAGTTATTAGGGAGGGGGATAAAATAAATAAATAAATAAATACCCCCTCAAGCAGCTGCTTGCCACAGAGGTCTGATAGGAGCCTGTCAGTTTATATGCCATAGTAGAAGGTCTGTGAGGATGACAGGACCTCAGCAGAAAAACGACACAAACATCTATGCCTTACCCGGGACTCGAACCCAGGTCCCTAAGATCAGTAGCCAAGCGTGCTAACCACTCGGCCATGGGACAGCTAGGGGGATGTCGGGGGCTAATTTCACCTTCGTGGAATTTAACTCTGATATTCACTCAATTTGGAAGGAAATCGAAACCAGTTGCCTTAGTAACACAGCGATCAATGTTAGCCATGGCTCATATATGATAGATAGAAGAGGTAAACCCAAACGTAAATTCTTAAAACGAATCCATTTGGATCATGAAAATGCAGTTTCAATTCACTGAAAGGATTTTTCAAATATAAGCAAAGTAATGGCACCTGGGATGGAGTATAAATTCGGTGTGACAGAAATTCTTCTGCACTAAACACACTAGACAACAAATTAAAACTTTTTTTTTTATATAACATTGGTCAAATAGGATGTCTTTAACAAATTTTGGGGGGCTGAATTCAATATGGTTGTGAAAAAACTTCAGCACGTACACTCTTTTTTAAATTACGGATTGATTTATTTCAAATTTCAGTGAATACGCATATCTGGGAAATGAAAAGAAATGCGACTATTGTATTAAATTTCAACTTAAACTCATTAATTAATTACATGATTATAGTGAAAATAATTAGAAACTTCATAGTTATAGACCACTGAATATAAAGAAATAAATGAAATAATATTGAAACGCAAAATAAGAAATCATGGGTAAGGATCTTTTATACTTACAAGAAGTTCACTTTTGTCTTTTAATGTGCTGAAGTATCTTTCTTCTGAAAGAACTAGCAGTAGTCACCCATCATTGCTGGGTCCCCACCTGCCTTGGTATCTCTCCTCCGCGGTTCGGATATCCTGGTGAAATCTTTCCCCTTGCTCATCACTGACAGCTCCCAGGTTCTTGGGAAAGAAGTCGAGATGCGAGTGCAAGAAATAGATCTTCATAGATATTTGGCAGTAAAGATTTTCGTAGTTTTTGAGATCTTGAATGAGCTGATGGTACTTTTCCTCTTTGTGATTCCCTAGAAAACCTTGGACCACAGACATGAAGGATTTCCATGCAGCGCGCTCCTTCATATTCGAAGTTAGTTTTTCTTCGAAGACAGTATCATTCAGTAGCTTCCTGATCTGAGGACCAACAAAGATCCCTTCTTTGAGTTTGGCATCACTTAGTTTTTGGAATTTTTCCCTTAGGTGCAAAAACCTTTTACCAGTTTTTGTCCAGTCTTTACAAAGTTTTTCATAAGCCCAGTTTTATGTGTAGTGGTTGAAGCAGAACATCAGAGGGGCCAACTAGAGGCTTATACCTCACATTACTCTTTCCAGGAATAAAAACGTATCTTTTGGGCCAATCTTTTTTTTGTAGTGTTCCTTTCTGGCCCTACTGTCCCACAAACACAGAAAACAGCAAAATTTTGTGAAGCCTCTTTGAAGCCCAAGCAAGCGAGATATGACTTTTAGGTCACCACGTATTGTCCACTTAAACTGGTCATATTTTATAGCAGTGAGTATTTTTTCCATGCTTTCATAAATTTCCTTCATTTCCACAGCGTCTGTCACCTGAAATGGAAGGTTTTTGGTTTCCTTTATTCAAAAGGACAGCTTTTAAGTTGAATTTTAATGAATATAAATAGACACCGTTCCTTAGAGTCGTGAGTTGTTCCAATTTCTTCCATCAGCCCTGAAATATCTATGCAGAAACACAAACCATCTTGCATCTCATAATAAGCAGATAAAGTTAAATTTCTCTTTCTGAACAGAGAAACTCTGGTACCCTTGGCCAGAAGATTTCACTCTTGAAGTCTTGAACCTAAAACCTCAGCTTATTGTTTGAAAAGTCCTAGGTCTCGAACAATATCATTTAGTTCATTTTGCTGAATCAGATGAAGCTCGTCTAACTTTTTAGAGGTGTACATAGGATCAGGATCTGTATGTGCCTGAAAGTCTTCCTCCGATGAATGCGAATCCATCTCCTCCCAGTTGGTTGGAGGTGTTGGTGTAGGAAGATCTTCTCCATGAGGAACTGGCCATATGGCTGAAGGCACATTTAGATATTGTATTTTGCTTTTGCTCCTCTTTTGAAAAGCCCGACACTTTAGTTAAACAAAAATAGCAATCATGCAAGTGACTAGTTGGCTCATGCCAAACCACTGGAACTGCAAAGGGCATGGATTTTATCTTACCTTTCAATCATTCAGTCAGGTCAATAAAGCACGAAATGCAGCACACATGTCGAGCCCATGTTTTGTCCTGATCTCCAACATGACATCCAAAACAGAAATTACAGGCTTTCTTCACAATCCTTGTCAGAGAACGACTCTGGGATTTTAAAATATAATTTCCACACTCATAAGAAAGCTTATCTGGCACATTATCACATCCGCGACTCTGCCTTTGTGCCATTTAAACGCCAAATTCATTCTTCAATGTACAGCAAGTGTTCCTTCTACAATAAAAACAACAAGAATGGCGGTTTGAGATTAGTTACTGTTACGTTTTCTGCCACTTGGCAATCCGTGTTGCCAGCCACAAAAAGTAAAATATCTAGTATCCTCCCCGTTGCTTGGAGGTGTTGGTATAGAAATATCTTCTTAATAGGAGTCAAAATGACCAATAACATAAAAAACGTGACGTGCTAGCCATTTTTTAAGGCCAGATCTGAAATCAGCACCTGAAAAATAGTTAAAGGCAGCTACAATTGTTCATGTTATAAAAACCTTGTAAAGCAGTGTTACAAGCAAAAAATGGCGAAAGTCGTTTCTGATATTTTAAAATTCTTTCTGCAACGGATTAATTTCAGTTTAATAAGAAAATAGGGAAAAAAGTTCCCCCCCACCCCCCAGACCCACTCATTTCGCTGGAAATGAATCTAGTGAAAAGGAAATGCAGCCGATACTTACCAATAGGAACATCTTCATAACAGAAATCTGATCAATGCACTGTTAAAGCAAATCAAGAAAGATGGAGTCTTTTTGTCTGTTTGCAAGACCGAAACATGAAAACGAAATTTAGCAGTGTTTATGGCGCGAAATGATATCTTTGCTGTCGGTGATTGGATGGAGTTGGAAACACCGCCGTCCGTCGGATGGGACGTTAAGCCGTCATCAGAAAAGCCACGCACTGTGCACTTTAAATGCACTGGGTAGCGTTGAAGGGAGGCTCCACTTCTCTTCTGATAGGTGCCCGGTAAGTGCTCTTCTCCTAGCTGCCTAGGAGTCCTTGTGACCTCGGCATTTCGCCTATCCTGCGCAAAAAATTCCTCTCAGAGATGAAACAACGGAATTGTGGGTAGAACTGAAGAGGCAGATAGGGAGGGAAATATTTGGCAACGATTTTAGAGGCCTCCTCATCCACTCAGATGGCGAATATGAATTATATTAACTCTGCAAGAAGAATCAGGGAATGCTCCACAGTAATATTCCTTTATAGCCACGGCCCGCGTTAACTCTCTGGTGATCAACTCCCTCTCAATGCTCTTGAGCAGACATTCTATTGGATATATTGTTTTGATAAATCAAACAACGTGTTTAAACAAGGCAGTGGTTAGCGCGCTTGGCTACTGAACTAAGGAACCTGAGTTCGAGCCCCGGGTAAGGCATGGATGTATGTGTCGTTTTCCTGCTGAGGTCCTGCCATCATCTCAGATGTTCTACTATGGCATCTAAACTGACAGGCTCCTGATCTGGAATTATTTTTGCACCAATTCTGGGTGAAAATAAACTTACGAAACACGTTTTTGAGCAAGGTATATGATTAAAATAGATAGTTTTGGAAAACGATTTATTTTCTTTCATTTATCATACAACAGTGCTATGCAAATCCACATGTTAATGAATGCTCGCGCTAAACTCACCTGCTACTGGCAGGTGCTTCGGGTACTTTTGTGTTTGCACACGAATAACAACTCGGAAGTTTCATGTATCACAGTTTGCATATCTCAGCTCTAGAATGGCTTTTAGTGCTATTTTTCATTCATCAATGGATTTGTACAATGTGGTAGAATGATGAATGCAAGAATATAAATCATTTTTCAATATCACCTATTTTATTCATTTTTTTTACCCCTCAAGCAGCTGCTTGCCACAGAGGTCTGACAGGAGGCTGTCAGTTTAGATGCCATAGTAGAAGGTCTGAGAGGATGGCAGGACCTCAGCAGAAAAACGACACATACATCGATGCTTTACCCGGGCTCGAACTCAGGTCCCTTAGATCAGTAGCCAAGCACGCTAACCACTGCCTTGTTTAAACACGTTGTTTGATTTAGCAAAACAATATTTTGTAAGTTCATATTTACATATTATTGGTATAAAAAAAATTACAAAAAATTTGCGAATTGTTCCTCCAGAAAATATTTTTTTGTGATTCGATTATTACAAAGTAGCGGCAATCACAGAGTCATTCTCTTTCAGCGGTTATCATTCCAATTAAATGTCTTTGTCTTTCAGAGGTTATCATTCCAATTAAAATGTCTTTCTCTTTCAGAGGTTATCATTCCAATTAAAATGTTTTTTGCCTTTCAGAGGTTATCATTCCAATTAAAATGTCTTTCTCTTTCAGAGGTTATCATTCCAATTAAATGTCCTTGTCTTTCAGAGGTTATCATTCCAATTAAAATGTCTTTGTCTTTCAGAGGTTATCATTCCAATTAAATGTCTTTGTCTTTCAGAGGTTATCATTCCAATTAAATGTCTTTGTCTTTCAGAGGTTATCATTCCAATTAAAATGTCTTTGTCTTTCAGAGGTTATCATTCCAATTAAAATGTCTTTCTCTTTCAGAGGTTATCATTCCAATTAAAATGTTTTTTGCCTTTCAGAGGTTATCATTCCAATTAAAATGTCTTTCTCTTTCAGAGGTTATCATTCCAATTAAAATGTCTTTGTATTTCAGAGTTTATCATTCCAATTAAAATGTCTTTGTCTTTCAGAGGTTATCATTCCAATTGAAATGTCTTTCTCTTTCAGAGGTTATCATTCCTATTAAAATGTCTTTGTCTTTCAGAGGTTATCTTTCCAATTAAAATGTCTTTCTCTTTCAGAGGTTATCATTCCAATTAAAATGTCTTTGTCTTTCAGAGGTTATCATTCCAATTAAAATGTCTTTGTCTTTCAGAGGTTATCATTCCAATTAAAATGTCTTTGTCTTTCAGAGGTTATCATTCCAATCAAGTCCGATGTGTCAAGAGTTCAGCCAATCCGAAGCCTTCAGGCAAGTGGGAGCCACGGTGCTGGGATGCCCGCTACACGTGCGCCAGCAGGAGCAAAGGCTTTCCCGACCTCTTCCCTTACAAGGTAGGTGCGAAGAATCGTTACTGAAAAGTGTCTCCTCACACCATTCGATGTCATGGTTTCGCCTTTCAGATGCAAAGAAATTTGACCAATTCCCCCTAGTAGCAGATTTATAGGTCCAAGGGCCTTAAGCAGAACAACATTTAGGGGCTCCTTTGGATTAAAAAAAAACAAATAGATTTGAATTCAGTGAAGAATTTAGGACCCTTCAGTAGCCGGGGCCTTAAGTGGCCTCTTAGTCCGCTTATCGGTAAATCCGTCCCTGATTCTCCCCTTGAAATAGACGTTACCAACAAGATTTTGTGGAATGATCTGCATTCCCCAGAAATGAAATTCATCTCTTAAGACTAAATTCAGTGTTTCCCAACCTTTTTAGGCCGAACACCCCCATTAGAGTTAAAGCTCAGTTAAACTGTGAAGTTTTCGATATTTATTTAATCTATTTCCACAGAACTGAAGAAAACGCTCCCCTTGGGAACCACTGTTGATCGTTTCAAATAATCGTGTTAATCAGACGAACGAAAGAGGGCGCTTCGCCTCGGCCTGGCCGTGTCACTGCCATCCTCCTTTTGTATCGATGCTGAACCACTTAAGAGTTTTTAGATATACTTCGCGGTATTTATTGGCCAATGACTTGAATGAGGTAATTAATTCTGATTATTTTGAATCATTTTCTGCAAATGAAAAGCATTATGCCTGTTGCTTAATTTGAAAGTTAACTGATATTATTTTCAAGAACCACTCGATGACGATTATATCGATACCCGTTCGTCATTTTCTCTACGAATATTTTGGTGAGCAGTGGCAACTGGCCCGTCTGCTTATTTAAGGAACACTTCTCAGTGGAAAGAAGTCTGTTTATGAGTTGGGGACGATTTTAATCTAATAACTCTTTGCAATTCTTTTGGTTCTTTTCCTTTTGAAGAGTCCAGCTGACAGTCCCAATGCAAGAGAGGTCATTCAAGACTTTTTTGCAGCACCACACGATTGACATTTTTGTCTCTCTAACCGAATTTACTTTTTTTAGGTCACCGAATCGAATTTACATTTAGACACCCCACTAAATCACTTTTTGTATTTAGTGCTTGGTGGGTCTCCGTTTCAAAGCTTGATAATGTTGAATATTATTCTACAGCCGCAATTTTCGAGGCTGTCATTGGCTGGGTCGGCAGGACTTCCGTTTCCAGATTCGAGGCCTCACTGTTTCTGCATTCAGATGTTCTTCGCTAAACCTCCACTCTGCCCTCCTTGATAAAGAGGTCATAGATGGGATTCATATATGCCCGTGAGAGTACACCTTGTGCACATGAACGAACATGCTGGATGTTCTTATGGAGATGCTTTCATCGGTCTTCAAACGCCATCCAATGAATCACTTAGCATGTGGCTATCATGTAGTGCTTGTGACCAGATCATTTATGCGTAAAAACTCAGAGGTGCAGACGACATCTTGAATTATTCATTAAGTTATCTATCAGCAACGAACTGGAGGGAATGAAAAGGGTGAACGTTTATTTTTATTATAAATCTGAATTTCCTTAACTCCTCAGTCATGATCTGGTCCCTATTTCAAGGTCACATCAAGCAGACGTACAAGGCATTCGAGTGTCAAAAAGCGTTAGATTTGTTTTGGAGTTACCACAAAATTTGCTCATATATTTGCCAGTCTAGTGAAAATTCAATCTTAACTATATTTACTTTAGCATTTCAGTGCACCGCGATCAGCATTCGAATCACTGGCAAGATGAATTTCTGATCTGCCAACTTCTCTGCTGCTCTGTTAGTGCTTCGTCGTATTCAGAAATTATTGGTAGTTAATTGAATGAAAGAAGCGAAACCAAAACATCATCCAACATTAGAAGATTAATTTCGATAGCAATAAAAGAGTATATTGGTCATAATAAGAGTATATATATATCTCTCTTATTATGCACCATAATAAGCACCATAATTCGTAAAGTAAATTAAAAATTCGTAAATTAAATAATTCGTAAGTTCTAACACTCCAGATGACTGGTGTCATATAGAGCGAGGAAAGTGTCATGTACACAGACGTACCTTGTTTCTCGAGGAAACACTTGAGCAGAAGCTCCAGGCACACGTGCAGCCAACAGATCCCAGAAGTTTCTTGCCGGGCTGTCACATTCAAAAATTGCTAGCCCTGCATGACATCAAATAGTTTGAGAAGGATTGCTCTAGCAGGTCTCTCCATCAGTCAGACTGTCAAGCCAAAGATTATCTGTTAAGATCAATAGAGTGATTCAACTGAGCCTTGCAGTCTCTTTTTCAGAAATAAGCTCCAGTGCCTTATCACTCAAATGACTGTTTTCTTTTTACCCAAAACAGTATTGTTGGTTTCAAGAATAGAATGTTTAAAATGGTCCCATCTTTCTCAAATTCATTAGTAAACAAACCACGATCGCCATAATGACTTAGTAATCGATCATGGCAAGTTTGACTGACGAGGGAAATTTCAGTGTTAAAAATACATTTTTAACCCTAGCATAGCATTTTAAACTTCTTTCAAGACTCTGTTAATAAGGTAATGGTCAGATACAATTTCATCTCCTCTAGATGACCTACTATTTCTAACAGCCTATTTTGTATTGCGATTTATAATCAATCAGTGCTAAAATTGGCACTGTCAGAGAGAGTACCAATTTTAGCACTGAAGTCACCCAACATAAGAGTAATATCTTCATTTTTTACAGAATTCAAAATATGTGGCAGCTATTTGAAAGACCTAACTCTATCAATCTCATCCGAGCCCTCAGTGGGAACATAAAAACAGATAACATTCAAATCTTTAATTCTTGTATTAAATTTACCTGTAAAAAAAATCTTTAATACATTCGTATCACATAAAAACTTTGCTAACATTATAATACAGCTGCACTTTGTGAGCTTTGCTATCTTCACATCCTGAAAAGAGAAATTTAAGATTTTTTTAAATCTGACCTTTTCCTCTCAATTTGGTATCTTAAAAGCTCAAAATGTCCAGGTTATATCGCTGGAATTCCCGTGTAAGATCATCAAGAGAATAATCTCTTTTAAGGGTCCTAGTATTCCAGGTTGCCTCGGGAAAAATGTGGATTTTTTAAAAAAGAAATTAGGTTTAATGGGAGAGGTATGGCCAATAGGACACATGGGTTGGGTTGTTTTACCTCTGAGCGGCACTTTTTTGCACACCATGGGCTAAATGGCCAGGTCACATGGACCCCGAAGGCTCAGAGAAGGTTGGGGGAGGGGACCCACTGGAACAGCTGTTGGGAGACAGATGATAGCCTCCCATTAAAGCCATCCAGTGTGTTCTTTAACGTGCACAGGGTATGACTCTCCCATACACGGGGCCACGGCTTAACGTCCCATCCGACGGACGGCGGCCTTTCCAAGCCCATCGGTGTCCCCTACTGACCGTGGGCAGGGCGGGGAATTTTGCGGAGATAAATCTCAACGCTCACCCAGCTGGGACTCGAACCTGGGAACTACAGATTACGAGCCTGGCGCTCTACCGACTGAGCCACCCCCGCCCTAGGACACATGCCTGTGACCCTTAATCGCAAGCATAGGGTAAAGATCCTTTCTTTATTTACTAGGAACTGAAGCCATCATGCAAGTCGGATCTCAGACAAGTATTCTTTTTATTTTTTACTTTTAATTGTTGGCATAATTCAAGGCCAACAGTTGCACGATATTACACCACTACCGTTAATTTGGCGTTGACTACCGTTGAAATTGTTGACCAGAAAAAGGTATCAACGCTGCCAACGGGTTACCGTATTGCCTTAGATATTGTTTAATGACCCCGTGATGAGCAGATCTGTGAGAATAAAGGATACACCCCATGGAAAAACCGGTGTGCTTTTGAAAATGTAACAGAATCTGGCAGCAAAGTTGTAAGCTCACCGAATTTCCGACTCTTTCAGAAGCCGAAATTTGAGAATAGCTCTCCGCTGGAGTCCCTTCAGTACAAGAAGCTCGTGGCCCGAGGAGGAGATTCCTCACTAGGCGAACGTTTCCCTGATGTTGTGACATACACGTGGCCAGAGCTCGACTGCGAACCCCCTTTTCGAATCCCACCGAAGCCTGTGGCTCAATCAAAAGCTTGACTTCAGAGATTCTTCTCCTCATCACAAATTCAGTGTGTACAGCGCCTCTCGTCTGGTGAGCTCTTTCACTGAGCAGAAAGTCTACATGGCTCTGTAATTGAGAATCTGTTTCACTCGCCACTCATTTGTAGAATAAAGTTGGTGAGAAATTCAACGTTGTCAGAATCTTTTTTCCCAATAAGATGACACACAAATCGAAAGCAGGAGGAAAATTGTTCAGTTACGAATATTCAGTTCATATCTTATTCGAACTCTTATCTCCAGTAAATTTCAGCCCATGACATCATTCCCAAAATCCGGATCTCAATAATCGTTTGTCTTGAAATGTCACACTTTTGTGTCGATTCATGTTAGTTCTCTTTATCACTGAAAATATAATGGGAAGAGTAAGGCATCAGGAACAGCAAAATGCAGCAAACTGGTTTAGAGGCTACCTTAATTAACTCTGTTTCGACATAGCTATTTTTTAAGGAGTTTAACAAAAGTAATTTATTCCATTTTCTTTCTTATGTGTTTCCCATTGTTTGTTGATAAGATAGCCGTTAACCTTATTCGAAATAAAGAAGAAAAAATACAACATACCACTTAAACAGACAGAGATAATGCAAGATGCGATTGAAAATTTGGTTTTAACACATTATAGGAAAGTGCGACCAAAAATGAGTGACGACGAGGTAAGCATTTTTGGTAAAAATTAATAGTAAATGATGTAACTGAAATCTTTTTATTTGTTATGGTGGTAAGTTGTTGTTATATAAAGAAATAAAATTTTACAATAGATGTTTGTATATAAACCAACCTACCCTTTACATAATGCAGACAGAAAGGTATCTCTTTAAAGCAATATTATTCAGGTGCATTAGTTTCCATTAGGTGAAGATCTAACCTTGTTGATCTAAGGTTATTACGACAAATATATATGCAGAATATTTATAATGTTTAAGCACTTTTCATATATTCCTGTATATTTTTGGCAGGATACTATGACATGCAATATGTATATTGCTGTAGAAAAATATTGCACAGCTATCCATTTTTTTTTTCGTGTTAAAAATTTCAATAATGGTCTATTATTGACTTTCAATTTACAATTTTCAGAGAACTTCTCTATTGCATATTAAAGTCACAGGCACCTGTCAGACCTGTGTGGCAAGCAGCTGCTTGAGGGGTGTATATTTTTTTCGTTTAGTAACCTGGGTTTGAACCCATAGGTAAAGCATGGATTGTTCATGTTGTTTTTCTGCTGATGTTGTGCCATATATAAACTGAGAAGCTCCTGTCAGACCTCTGTATTTATTATTATAATTATGTAGTTTGCAATATGGATATTGGTACTTTTGATATGTTATAATTAGTCAAGCTCCTTACATATTTATATATACCAAAAGGAAAAAGAAAAATATTTAATGTAACCTATATATCATAAAAATCCCAGAGGATATAATGAAGGCTGCATTGCGCTACCTTTAAGCATGTTTTTGCACACAATGAGGTAAATGATCAGGCCACCCACTGGACAGATGGTAGCTCGCATGAAAGCCATCCATTGTGTTCTTTAACATGCACAAGGTATGATGACTCTCCGGCACATTGGTCTACTGCTTTGTGTTCCATCCAATGGGTGACGACCTTTCCAAACCCATCGGTGTACCTAACAGAAGGTAGGGGGGGGGGGGGTCTGCAGAAATAAATCTCAATGCTTGCCCAGATCAGACTCTAACCTAGGAACTGCAGATTATGAGCCTGGTGTGCTGCCAATTAAATCACCTCCACCCCTACATATGAAGAAAAAGAACTATACCAAAAGGAATAAGACATATTTACATACATGGTTTGTTTTCATTTTTTTTTTGTTACACTCTTAACTGAAGATTTGTTGTCTTTTTTTGTTTTGAAAATAATGGGTTTATTTGTAGGAAATAAAACAGAAACACTGTATTACATACAGTGACTCATAATTGACTTCATAATTGTAAAGAACTTTTCTCTCATAATTGTAAAGAACAATGAAAGATATTCTGATTCTTCTTATAATTAGTATGCCAATCTCACACTTGCAATAATATACAAGTACGGTATTTTGGGACTGCCTTGTCTGAGATTTAACATTCCAGTTGTCTGAACTTATGTTAGAGATATCAGAAATTTTTAACCCTCTGTTAGACGAAGTGAAGTAACGTGTTGAGGAGAAGTTATTTGATTTTCAGACATTTGTCAAAATTTTATACCTAAGTATATAACTCAATTTTTACTTGCAAAAGTTGTGTCAACAGATTTTCTATCTGGAAATTAAACCTTTGCTCGAAATAATATTTCAATTTATTGTGAAAAGACTCGCAATAAATATTAGTACCTGTATTTGCATGGGGGTAATGTCCAATGAACATGCCACTTACAAAGTAGATGCCAGTGTTGACGACTCTTCCTACGTGAAAACAACCTAATTGTAAAAAAAGAAGAGAAATTTAATTTATAGATAATGCAGTTGCAACACATAATGAACCATGCATAGCTACAAATATTTAGAAACACATTCGTTAAAGAATGGAGAAACCAATTTTACATTAACACTTCAATTAGAAGTCACTGACATAGAATATTTGGTAGAAATGAAAAAAAAATTCTACTAGATGCAGAATGCTTGGTATTAAAGAAAAAAAAAAATACTATGCAAAAATAACAAAAACGGAAATATTCAATGCGGTACATCTGCAGTTTAAATCGCTAAGTTGACTAAAAGATATGAATATTATAATTATATATTATTACATATTAACGCATTACTGCTTTGCTTAAAAGAAATGGCCTATAATGTAGCACACTCTGAAAATTTAAGTGAGAACGATTCTGATTTCGATAGAACTTCTTGCATAAAGTGCGGAGAATGAAATGCTTTATCTCCTTACACTGAATTTCTAAAGACCTCCGTCGGTAACTTGTCACATGTTCTTTTGAAAATTTTCAGATTTCTTAGAATTGAATTTTATTTTGAATACAAATATAAGAATGAACTGATTAAATAATAATTTACAGAATTTTTTAATAAAAGAATATGTGCAATTATACCAATTAGACAACATTTTATTTTCAGACTGTGTTTGAAAATTAATAAATCATATATGTATGAAAAAATTTTCCTTCGGAATGCTATATAGTGTACGTGAGGTCTTATTTAATGCTCAGATTTCGGAACGCATCCTGAGCACTAAGTGTGTAACAGACATTGAACAGAAAATGGACCATTTTTATATTGGTTGTATAATGATTGTCCACGTTTTGCCTGAACGTCTCTTCTACAATAAAATACTTTGAACTTTCTTTATTTTGATATATATAGAACAAAATTAGCTCAGTTAAATTAAATGCATGTCAATGGATCAGTGAACCCAGGGAAATTAGATAAGTCATTTGGAATGGATAAAATACCAACAGAATTGTGGAGGAGTGAATTAAAACTTTGCCTATGAAACCGGAAATTGTTGAGATTCCATCAGAATAGCAAACTGAAATATGTAAATTGAAAAGAAAGTAAACCATCTTCCAATATGTTCTCTAAAAAAGAGTAAACCAAATGGCAATGATGAAACCATTTATCAATTCATATTAACTTCAAAGATTAGGAACCGAAAATTTTGTTCAATTGGTAAGAGAAACCCAGTTTTGGCCCCTTATCATCCTTTGAAGTGAATTCGAATTGAATCAGAGATTTGATCATTGCGCATTCATTTTATTTGATCAGTAATTGGGTTGAATAGATAAAGTGGCACAATTGATTTGATAAACTGTTTTCCGAAACTGACAAACCAACAAAACGATGGAGTCACAAATGTTAAGTGATACACAATTGAAATATAGGTGAAAATAATGCTACATCATAACAGAATTGCATGCTACACAATTAGGAGAAAGTTATATCGCCCCTGGTGAATTTGTGATGATCATTTTCTAAGGGAATAAAATTTGCCATTTTCCGATTTAGACAACTTCTAACGATGGATATTGAAATTAATGGATGATTGGGAAAAGGCAAATAATAATATTTCAGTAGGTACGCATCCAAACAATTTTATGTGTTTTTATCAGTTGTCCTAAGTTGAATGGACATTTTTTTACAATTTCAGCGTTTCACAAAATTGAAGAGGTAAATGAAAAAGTGAACAAAATGCCAATGATGAAACAAATTTACTCAATTCATCAGGCTAATAAAGATTGTTCGAAGAGCATGAAAATGAAAGAGAACCTCCAATCAAAGGAGGAAAAATGAAAAGAAAGGAGTAAAAATGAAAAACACGAAATATCTAAAAGTTTGAGGATTCATCGGATAAGGAAGTCTCTGCATAGAGAGCAATCGGCTTCACACAGCGATAAAGTGTTCAGGTATAGATGTATAAAGGTCCAAGCTACAACGGTAAAGTTTCTTCCTTGATGGAGTCAGCAGAACGAATTTCGACAAGTGGGTGTCTTTCATTCGCTCCATCCCTACATCCAATGCACTGTCTCATTCACTTCACCCCTGCGTCCAGTGCACTGTCTCATTCACTTCACCCCTGCGTCCAGTGCACTGTCTCATTCACTTCACCCCTGCGTCCATTGCACAGTCTCATTCACTTCACCCTTGCGTCCAGTGCACTGTCTCATTCACTTCACCCCTGCGTCCAGTGCACTGTCTCATTCACTTCACCCCTGCGTCCAGTGCAATGTCTCATTCACTTCACCCCTGCGTCCAGTGCACAGTCTCATTCACTTCACCCCTGCGTCCAGTGCACTGTCTCATTCACTTCACCCCTGCGTCCATTGCACAGTCTCATTCACTTCACCCTTGCGTCCAGTGCACTGTCTCATTCACTTCACCCCTGCGTCCAGTGCACTGTCTCATTCACTTCACCCCTGCGTCCAGTGCACTGTCTCATTCACTTCACCCCTGCGTCCAGTGCACTGTCTCATTCACTCCACCCCAGTGTCCATTGCACTGTTTCATTCACTCCACCCTTGCGTCCAGTGCACTGTTTCATTCACTCCACCCCAGCGTCCATTGCACTGTTTCATTCACTACACCCCTGTGTCCAGTGCACTGTTTCATTCACTCCACCGAAGCGTCCAATGCACTGCTCATTCACTCCACCCTTGCGTCCAGTGCACTGTTTCATTCACTCCACCCTTGCGTCCAGTGCACTGTTTCATTCACTCCACCCCAGCGTCCATTGCACTGTTTCATTCACTACACCCCTGTGTCCAGTGCACTGTTTCATTCACTCCACCGAAGCGTCCAATGCACTGCTCATTCACTCCACCCTTGCGTCCAGTGCACTGTTTCATTCACTCCACCCTTGCGTCCAGTGCACTGTTTCATTCATTCCACCCCAGCGTCCATTGCACTGTTTCATTCACTACACCCCTGTGTCCAGTGCACTGTTTCATTCACTCCACCGAAGCGTCCAATGCACTGCTCATTCACTCCACCCTTGCGTCCAGTGCACTGTTTCATTCACTCCACCCTTGCGTCCAGTGCACTGTTTCATTCACTCCACCCTTGCGTCCAGTGCACTGTTTCATTCACTCCACCCCAGCGTCCATTGCACTGTTTCATTCACTACACCCCTGTGTCCAGTGCACTGTTTCATTCACTCCACCGAAGCGTCCAATGCACTGCTCATTCACTCCACCCTTGCGTCCAGTGCACTGTTTCATTCACTCCACCCTTGCGTCCAGTGCACTGTCTCATTCACTTCACCCCTGCGTCCAGTGCACTGTCTCATTCACTTCACCCCTGCGTCCAGTGCACTGTCTCATTCACTTCACCCCTGCGTCCAGTGCACTGTCTCATTCACTCCACCCCAGCGTCCATTGCACTGTTTCATTCACTCCACCCTTGCGTCCAGTGCACTGTTTCATTCACTCCACCCCAGCGTCCATTGCACTGTTTCATTCACTACACCCCTGTGTCCAGTGCACTGTTTCATTCACTCCACCGAAGCGTCCAATGCACTGCTCATTCACTCCACCCTTGCGTCCAGTGCACTGTTTCATTCACTCCACCCTTGCGTCCAGTGCACTGTTTCATTCACTCCACCCCAGCGTCCATTGCACTGTTTCATTCACTACACCCCTGTGTCCAGTGCACTGTTTCATTCACTCCACCGAAGCGTCCAATGCATTGCTCATTCACTCCACCCTTGCGTCCAGTGCACTGTTTCATTCACTCCACCCTTGCGTCCAGTGCACTGTTTCATTCACTCCACCCCAGCGTCCAGTGCACTGTTTCATTCACTCCACTCCAGCGTCCAGTGCACTATTTCATTCACTCCACCCCAGCGTCTAGTGCACTGTTTCATTCACTCCACCCAGCGTTCAGTGCACTGTTTCATTCACTCCACCCCAGCGTCTAGTGCACTGTTTCATTCACTCCACTCCAGCGTCCAGTGCACTGTTTCATTCACTCCACCCCAGCGTCCAGTGCACTGTTTCATTCACTCCACCCCAACGTCCAGTGCACTGTTTCATTCACTCCACCCAGTGTCCAGTGCACTGTTTCATTCACTCCACCCCAGCGTCCAGTGCACTGTTTCATTCACTCCACCCAGCGTTCAGTGCACTGTTTCATTCACTCCACCCCAGCGTCTAGTGCACTGTTTCATTCACTCCACTCCAGCGTCTAGTGCACTGTTTCATTCACTCCACCCAGCGTCCAGTGCACTGTTTCATTCACTCCACCCAGTGTCCAGTGCACTGTTTCATTCACTCCACCCCAGGGTCCAGTGCACTGTCTTATTCACTTCACCCCTGCGTCCAGTGCACTGTTTCATTCACTCTAGAACAAATGACTAGAGATTTGTGTTTTATTCCATTTCTCTTTTTTAGACAACTCAGTTTTACTGGCTATTCTGGTTTTTTGTGTTTGTAAGTGTAATTATTTGCATATTTAATGTCTCATGTTTCTTCTAAAGACCAATTTCGAAATGGCAAAATTAATCCATTCATAGTAAATACACAGATTACCTGTAGATATAGAATTCCACAATTATTCATCTGAAAAAAATTATTGCTGATGCGGTGGGAATCGAACCACAACTCTCTAGATACATGCCAGGGAGCGCTCTGGCATGTATCTAGAGAGTTGTGGGTTCGATTCCCACCGCGTCAGCAATAATATTTTTCAGATAATTGGAAAAATTAACTTTTAGAATAGTTTTCTGATGGAACAAATGACTTGCAATTTTTGGTTCATTGCCTCTTTCCTTTTTTTAGATTTGTTTGTTTACTGAGCAAATGAGATAATATCTCTGTTCTTACTGGTCTTTCCATGGGTATGTTGACAGAAAGTTTTGTAACTGTCAGACCCACCGGATGGAGAATTAAAAAAAAAAAGACTTTTCTGGCCTTTCGTGTTTTTAAATGTATTCTTCATATATATTTATCCTGGTGTTTAGTTAATATATATATTATCTTGGTTAGTAGTTCTCCGAGTATTGCGTGAAATTCGAAGATAAAACAGTTTCACCTTTTGAAGCTACCATATCATCGACAATCGCCCAAAAGACACAGAAGAGTAAAAAATAGACAAAACATGTTGCTACAATATTCAGTTTCATTCAATTTTTGTTCACAATTTTAGTACTATAAATTTGAGTGGTAAGGCTGATAGTCTGGAAAACATAATTTTGAAATTTCAGAAATAAACCGACTTTACTGAAATGCATTTGAGGCCCAAAGAACCGCAGGGATTCTTTTCTAATAATCGTTAGGCCATTGCAATGTTTCTGACAAAATAATTGCAAATCAATATACAAGAGTTCTGAACCGTGTACTGTTATTGAACATAGGGCGTTAAAAGGAAGATGGTAGAAATAGAAATGAAAGGCAGCTTATGACGTGTAAGGACCTGTTATTATAAACTGTAAGGCTTTTGCGAACTTATAAATATCAAGTTTTGTAGATTTCTGCTTTTTAATTAACTCTTAAAGCAGTCATTCTGTTGTGTAAAACAGTAATAAGTTGGTACAGATATAATTACATTGTTAGAAAAAAATGGCGGGAATGTCTCTAACTCACGGAAATTTGGAAGCTTATGTTTCAAACGCAAATACTTGCATTTATTTTAAGTTAGTTCGAGACCAAAAAGACTTGGACGATGATACTTTATCCTTTAATCCAGAATTTACTCACCAATTTTTCGGTGATAGTGAAAGCATATTTGGTTACATTGGTCTCGAAGTCAAACTATACTACAGTGCTGCTCGTTTGACAACGTATTTTAGCATGACGTACAATGAACGTGTGAATCCTACTAAAAGTGGTGGTGTAGAGCCAGATGATGTTTTGAAAATTTTAAGAGAAAAACTGGAAATAGGATTCGTAACAAATATTGATGACTTTGCTGCATCTTTGTCAAAAGAATCGTCATTTAAACCTTATGGTGAACTTCTGCATTCTTTTGTCAATGAAGATGAAATGAATACAAAGCATACATATGAAGTGTATAGAGCAGACATGTCAGTACCAGGATTTCAGGCTTATCATCAGCGGATGCAGACTTTTGTTCTCTTTTTTATTGATGCTGCTTCGTACATTGATGTAGATGATGAACGCTGGGAATATTTTGTCATGTATGAACGTGTTGTTGACAATGGTGATTCGTTATATTATTTCATAGGCTATGCTACAGTATATAGATATTATGCATATCCAACCAAAGTTAGACCTCGGATAAGTCAAATGTTGATTCTTCCATCATTTCAGAAGAAAGGTTTGGGTGCTGAAATCTTGCAAAGCATTTATAACTGGTATATTCGTGACTCTGATGTACTGGACATAACTGTAGAAGATCCATCAGATAATTTCATTCGACTGAGAGATTTTGTTGATTGTAAAAATTGTATGAAGTTAAAAAGCTTTCAACCCCAAAATCTGTCAAAAGGTTTTACAGAAGAAATGCGTCAAGAAGCCCAAGAAAAACTTAAGCTTGGAAAGAAACAAGCCCGCCGAGTGTTTGAAATTCTTCGTTTGCGTATAACTAACACTGCAAATAAAAGTGAATATCAAGTATATAGACTAGAAGTAAAAAAACGTTTAAATGCACCATATCAACGTCAGAAGCTTGATTTGGCAAAATTACAAAAAACATTAAGTGCAGATGAATTAAAAGCAACTTTGAATTGTACATCTCGAGAACAACGAATAGAGCAGTTGGAACGTCATTACAAAGATCTTGAGTCAGAATATAGACATGTTATTGAAAGGTTATCAGTTTCAAAAGTATCCTAAGCAATTTCCTCTAAACTGGAACATTTTCATTAGTTATGTAACAAGTATATAAAAAAAAGTTTAAATAGGAGAAGTTATTTTTTTTTTCTCGTAATACTGTAAAAGCAAAAAAGTTTCAGAGAAACAATTTTTGTGATGTAGGGCACAAAGCAGACTAAAGAGATGTAAAATTTCAAAGTGGTCAGAAAAGTCATAGGTATAAATTTATGATGGCATAAGTTTGTAGCAATTCTGAATGCATTGTGTTACAAAAGTTTGGTTTTTAATGTGATGGCCATAACTTCTGCAGTTTTTTTTTCTGATGTTGCTTTAAAGTTTAAAAGGTATTTTCAGTAAATTAATCTTTGAATAAGTTCAAAACTTTGTGATTTTATTTGCATATAATATAGTTTATTTCTTTTCCTAGTTGTCCTTTTTTTTAATGAATGTAATGTTTTGCATTCATTAGTTTTATAATTTGATATATGAAGGAAGTGTAAAGAATTCATCAAAATACTGTTGATTGAAATTTTAAAAGTATATAGACTTTTTTTTTACTCATATTAGCACATTGTTTCAATTGTTTATATATAGTAATGTCTTCAAGGTAAACAGGAAAAACTGTAATGTTTTTTGTAACATGGATGTGATAAATTTATTTCACGACACTATAAAGTTTACTGAAGAATGCATCACTCCTTGAACACACTAACTTTTGTGGTTGTAGCCCCATATGAGTGCCGGTATGGCAAGATGCCTAATTCTGATAAAATAATGGAACTTCTTTGAATATTGCTGTAGGCTTTTTGACTGCATAAAAAAATATGCAGTCAAAAAGCCCAAAGCATGCATATTTATTATGTATGAAATAAATTTATATCCATGTTCTAAAGGATATTACAATATTTCATGATGTGTTTATCATGAAGTCATAAGTATATGAACAGTTGAAATAACTGTTAATATCAGTGTAAAAAAGTGTGTATATACTTTTAATATTGGCCACTGAGCTATGATATTTACTTAAATGAAATTTCTGCATGGGTGTTCTAGAAAGAATTGTTTCCTGTAATTGAGTATCTTGGCACAACTGTTATGTCAAATATTTTTTAAATTTTTGTAGCATTTTGAAAATTACACGCAGTCTTAAATTTTAAGTATTGTGTGTTTTACCTGACCTGTTAAATGCCAAAAATGTGCTACACATTTTGAAGACTTTATTTTTTATATGGTTGTAGTTTAAGGAGATTTAATTAGCAGTCTCACTGTTATGCGAAGCAATTAATAGTCCATTCATTTAGTAGTTGCATCAGTTAATGGCTGCTGCTAATGTTACACAGCATGCTGATAAAATGACGATGCATTGAAAGTGGTGAGAATTCATAGTTTTGCACAAGTTTTTAGTGTAAAGATGAATGTAATAGTTCTGGGCATAGTAAGGAATCCTTTGGGCAGTGAAAACTATGAGAGTTCCCAGTTTTGGGAATATAAATGGAACAGTCCAGGGTTAAGTAGGGGAGATTCAGTGATCTTGCTCTGTCTGCATGTCATTCAGCTTGCTCTGTTCTGTAATTGTAGAGATGCAGTGGCCATTGCAAATTGAAGTTTGCTGACTCTTTACACTTGAAGCATCTTATTGTCTATTATTCTGGTGATTATGAGAAGCAACATAATGCATCAAGCGTGTGATCTTGGCAACTTCAGTTTGCATTGGCCATTGCATCTCTACAACTGTGGCAACAACTGTCATGCAGATGATCTTTGAATCTCCCAACTTTACCCTAGACTGGTTTCATTCATCTTTATGCTACCAACTTCCCCAAAACTGGGAACTTCTGCCACTTTCATTGCATCAAAATTTATTTTCTCAGCAACTACTATAATGCTTGAAGCAGCTATTAATTTATGCAACCACTTGCCAACCATCTTCATTTTTCTTGTATATCAGCAGTACTAAATGGATTGCTAATTTCTTCACATAAACAGTGTGATTGTCAATTAAGCCTATTTATATTTAATATTCATTGTGCTAACTTTAATTTTTAAGGTTGTAGTCCCACATGAGTGCCTAGATATGGCAACATGCCATAATTCTGATGAAAAATAAATTCTCTAAAATTTCCATTGGGCTTTTTGACTGCATTTGCCAATATTGCATTGCTCTGATATTGGTGGAGTTATAAGAGAATAAGCCATCATAATATAGTGCTTCAAAATTATTCTGAATTGAAATATTTAAGTAAATTTAAAATTTATGGGAATCTTATGTGTTCTCACTGATTGTTGCATGTAACTGGACCCTTCTGTTAAATGTTTCTTTGCATATAGTATGTTTTAAAGTCTGTATATTAAAGTATTGAGATATGTAAAATAGTATTCTGGTAATACAAATTTTGATTTTTTCCATATTTGCAATATTTTATTGTTTCATTCTGAATTTCTTTGATTAAATTGATTTCTTTATGGTTTAGTTTTCCAAACCATTTCTAAAACATTTTTGCAAATATTTTTCATGGATTGTGCAAGTATCACTTCTTTTTGTATCTTGTAAGGGCAGATTATTAGTGGAAAAACCTTTTGAACTTGTGAACTAAGAGGAATAGCCAATTCTTCAGCACTTTATCACATTGCTTGAATACTCATAAATTGGCATTAAAATTTATACTAAGTTGAGGTTTATAAATAATTTAGTGATGTGTTGTAGGTAAATATAAAACTTTATCATAAAATTTTGGTTCTTTCTTCTAAGTTATTATTTCCACTTGGCAATAATAGTAAGTAATTAAAGTCTAGCATTCTTCCCTCACCTGACATAAATTAGCTCTTGCCTCTGTATAACTTGACTTGCATTGCTAACATATTTTATACTATAAAAGTTAATGTAAACTTTCAGCTTTTGAAGCTTTATTATTATTTCCTATTCCAATGGCTTAATTTCATTTTGCCATTTCTTTTTATTAGAATACTTATAAGAAAGTAATGAACTGGAAGTGGAATTATAATGCAAACCTATATTTTAAATTTGTAAAAATGCTTTTGAAAAATAGTGAAGTGTAATTGAAGGAAGCATTTGTATGTTACTGTAGGTGATATTATCCTTTGGTGGGCTGTCGACATCTTTTGCAATTCATATTCAAAGTATTTATATAAGGAATGGTTTTAATTATCATTATATTTTGGTGGTTGTAGCTTTATATTTAACTGTAGTATGATAAAGACAAAACTTTTGCAATAACAGTTTTTTTCTATAATAGTAAACTATGTATTTTGAAGTTTTAAGAGAATCCTATTCTGCATTAGAAATGTGAATTTATGAAATTAATGTTATGAAGTTATATTAGGTTTGAAAAAGGACTACTGTGATTAGAACTTGTTCTTTCATAAATCTGGCAACCAGACTGTTTTTGGACTGTGCAAGGTGTTTTCTTAGTAACTTTAAATTTTGAAATATTCCTTTTAGAATTTCTTTTTATAAACTGTAAGTACAGGTAATAGAAATTTTTCATGTTTTCTTAGCTGTGGGCATTTTTATGCTTCACAATTTAAGATAATTTCCCAAATCTCTTGTTCTCTGCATTGCTGCTGCTTTTGACTAGCTATTTTTAACCTGTTCAACTTTGTTTATGGATTTATGAAAATGATATATTCCATTATATTTCCAGAACATGAGCGAATTGTAATGAGGTTTGTATCAGATTAAACCTTGGATGTGAGGGTGCTAAATAAATTTTTTTTCTCTCTAAAAGAGTTGTTTCCAAACTTGTTCCACCATATTTCTCCAACCATAAATAATATGTTATCAGATGAACACTGTAAATGTGGGAAATGACATACTATGTAAAATTTAACCTAAGAAATAAAAAAAATATATATATTCCTGGCAAAAAGAGTAGAAGTTTGCAAATTTTGGGTAAAAAATTCAATAAATAAAATCAAATTAAAATGATCATATGCACTCAAAAAAAAGTTCAAAATAATTGTCAATTGCATAATTTACTTAATAAAATTTTTTATGCATATCTATATCATTTTCTCTGCACCCTATCTTTAAATTTTGATTTGAATAGACTATCTAATAATTTCTTCAATATTTTTATAATGCTTATAGGAAGACACCATTTTCGTCATTATATTCAAAGTATGCTAGTTCTCCGGACCAAACTCATGTTCAAATATTCAGAATTGTCAATAAATTTTTTTGAATTCTTTAAAAGAAAATTAACATGTTCCAAATGCACTAAAAATAATTGGCTAGATTCTTCAAAGTATGTATTAGAAATGGGATTAAATGAAAGAGAGTAAATTAAGCAATTTCAAGGTAGAATACTTGTGACAAGTCTCATTGCTTCTGCTAGAAGTGTAAATTGAGAACAGTAAATCTGTCAATGACAGGCAAGCTGCAGTCTATAAAACAGATGTAAAAATACATTGAAATATTCTTATAAATTAATGTTTTAGTTGATTCTTGCTACTTTTGCTATGCCTAAGTTCAATTGGTTGAAGGGTCATTTTATGTGTAAGACATATTTATTAAAGTAACTATATTTAGTTTCTCCCTAGATGTGAAAATTAAAATTTTTGTGAAACCATTGTGTAAATGCCAAAATAAAAAGTTCATATGAAATCAATATTTAATGTTTTATTTATTTTTTTAAATTCAGGAATGCATATGTAATAGCTGGATGAGGAGAATGGGGTCAAGTCAGTACATTTTTTTATAGCTGATAATAATAATGTGTGTGTTAAAGGTGAAATTTAATTGATTATGATTTATTTGCCTTTTTGACTGCAGAGATATATTTTAGACTACAGTTTATGTACA
The DNA here is from genome assembly GCA_038380435.1 of Ryuthela nishihirai. Taxonomy (NCBI): domain Eukaryota; kingdom Metazoa; phylum Arthropoda; class Arachnida; order Araneae; family Heptathelidae; genus Ryuthela; species Ryuthela nishihirai. The sequence goes on along the minus strand of JAWZYU010000019.1, from coordinate 60,552,620 downwards.
ATTTGGAAGTGTTAATTATAGTACAACACATGTTCCATTCATACAATACATGTGATCCAATTCAGGTTGTATTAATCATAAGGTTATCTAAGTAGCTGTGCAAAATTATTCAGAGCAGGGAATTAAGAATTGCATTATGCTGTATTTCAGTAGTAAAGAATCACAGGATGGTCCTGTATATATGGAACTCATGAAATAATAAGCTGAAAAAAAAAATGATTTTGACATGAGTGGAATCCCACTCAAGGCAAAACCAATTTTTTTCAGTTTATTATTTCATTATGATGTATTTTTCTTATATATCATAAGTCAAATCATTTATTAATGAATTTACTGATTGCTCATAAGAAAAATTATGCTTAAGAATATAAACATAAATGACATTCACAGTGTTACCAGTTGACTTTTTAATGTCAATATATTAATAAATATTTTGTGGAAAAAATTTCTCTGACATATCAGACTTGAACCCACATCTCTGCAGAAACGTGCCAGAGTATTCTACCATTGAACTAATGCCAGGATATAAAATATCACTTTGCAGATTATATCATATTTTGGAAATGTGCTTTTTTGCATGTCATTTTAATGTGCTGATAGATCAGTCTTTATTATGTTAATCATATTTAAATTTATTAAAAATGTGCTAAAGTTATTACTTTGATATTATGCACAGGGTGTCCAAACCAAAATGGCATTTAAAGCTTCCTTGTAAGAAGGTATGCTATTACCATAAGCAGAAATATGCACAGTGATTTTATATTATTCCTTCATAGTAGGCAAGATTACTGCTTAGCACTTAAAGTGAATGCACATAAAGTCTAAATTTATAGGGTCTTCTCCAAAAGACATTCTAAATTAAATTTTTCATACAATTGACCCATAGAAATTTGTTTCCACTAATGCATATAGCAAATGCAGTTCTGAATGCCCTCAATAAGAACTTGCACTAGAGTGTTCTCAAATTGAACTGGTTTGGTGTGGGTATGAACCATTACACCATGTTGAATGGCAGTGGTTCACATATTACAAATGTTTTGCTCAAACGATTTGGTGACACCAAACTGTGAAACAAAAATTAGTTATTGCAGTAAAAATGGGAAGTTACCTTTTTGTTATTACATTTTAATGTACATAGTGGATAATTTAATTCATGGCTGCCATTGGAAAAATGGCAGATTTTTGTACATGATGCATGGCAACATAAGAACTTGTGAAGGTCACGGAACAGTGTGTGCAAGTTGAAACATGATACAGTCACAAGTAACAATACACAGTCTGTCATTTTCTTGTGTTGGAAAGGTGTTGGTTTTTGGTTAGTTTCAGCACTGCTTAGTTTCCAGATCAGCCATAGCCTGCAAAAAATCACACAAAAATTAACACTTGCCCAAAGCAAGTTGCACAGACTGTTTACTGTTTGGCTATTACTTGTAATTACATCATAATGTGTTTCAACTTGGACTCGTCTATACCCTCGAAGAGTTGCTGTGTTGACACGTATATGTATTAACTTGTATGAAAGGCTTCTAATGGTTGTGGCAGACCATGAATTATAAATGTTCCACCTTCACATATTCAATAACAGATTTTTAGTAGTTATATAATTAAAATTAGAATAGAGGTACATGCTCTATGACACTGTTAAATGATTTTAAGCACTTCAACACATGAACTATGGACTATGCTCTCCTAAATAACTTTTGATACTTGATAGCATAGTCCATGTGTTGAAGTGCTTAAAAACATTTAACAATGTCATAGAGAATTAAAAACTTTAATTTTATATATAATTGCAAATAAATTTTAAACAATTGATGGATTAGAAAATTTTGCATGAATTTTTGACTTTTTTTCCCTTGAGCTATCCCCTATTGAGGGTTTATGTGCAATTTCTACCTATAGGTTTTGTAAAACAAATATTTAACTCTTGCTGGGTTTCAAAATTTCTATTGTGCATTAATTGTAGTACAACAAATGAAGCAATAATTCAGAGCTTTTAAGTAAGGATAATGTTTCACTATTAATTAAAATTACACATGAAATGCAGTCTAGATTGCTGGCAGAGGTATTGCAATAGAAGTATCAGGCAGAAGGCAAGCTACCAAGTTGCTCAAGGAACGACAATGTACTTATATCTAAGGGCCCTGGGTAAGGCATGGGTTTCTTGTTTTTCTGCTGAGGTCTTGCCATCCTCACTGACCTTCTACTATAGCATATAAACTGACAGGCTCCTGTCAGACCTCTGGCAAGCAGCTGCTTGAGGGGATATTTATATTTTATTTATTTATAGGTTTGCTCAAACATTATACAACAACAACATTTATGCCACTTTTCAGCTAGGACTATAGTGGGTTGGATTGTTTTACCTCTGAGCGTCACTTTTTTGCACACCATGGGCTAAATGGCCAGGTCACAAGGACCCTGAAGTCTCAGAGAAGTTTGGGGGAGGGGACCCACTGGAACAGCTGTTTGGAGATAGATGATAGCCTCCCATTAAAGCCATCCAGTGTGTTCTTTAACGTGCACAGGGTATGACTCTCCCATACATGGGGCCATGGCTTAACGTCCCATCTAATGGATGGCGGCCTTTCCAAACTCATTGGTGTCCCCTACTGACTGTCGGCAGGGCGGGGAGTTTTGTGGAGATAAATCTCAACGCTGACCCAGCTGGGACTTGACCCTGGGACTACAGATTACACTACTGACACGCTACCGACAGCCACCCCTGCCCCTATGACTATAGTGCTATATAACTATGTTTCTAATCCAGACTGTGGCAAAATTAATGCAAGTCAGTGCAAACCAAGGCAGTTTTTTTACATATATAGTCTCAAAGTATGATAAATCAGAAATATTAGGATTAAAGTTTGCCCCTTTAATGCATGTTATTCTTAGGTCCCTGATCAGTTACTGCCACTGCAATACAAATAATAGTAATCAGTACATTTAAATAAAATATTTGTACACTGATATTTTATGGGTACCATGATGTCCACTTTAAAGCATACTATCTGCTTTTGTTCTAAAAAATTATGGGTGCAAAAATTGTATTAAATGTTTCAAATGCTTGTAAAAAAAATGGAAAAACAAAACTTAATTTCTTGATGTTTTTTCTGGGTGGGGATTGGCTCAGTTTAACTTGCCAGTCTTGTAATCTGATGCTCCCAGGTTCAAGTTCATTGCCATGAAATTTTCTTAGCTAACCTCCATTCAGCTGCCTATGAGAAAGGGGACACTTATGAGTTTGGAAAGGCCAATGTCTGTCAGACAGCCATGGTCATATACAGAGACTCAATCCATTATGGATCACAGGTTTACCAAATAAACGAAAGAGGTCCTGGATTTTTAAAAAACTGATTATGGAAAAAGAAATTGTTTTAAAAATATTTGTATTTTAGGTAATCGAGACATAATAAATATAGCCGAAGGAGGAAAGATATGGTTGAAATTTTACAGAAAGTCTTTGTGAGATCCATAATGGAACCCTTCTGTAATGCCAGGGTTAACATTGCTGTATGGACTGACAAGAGAGCCAATTTAAATGCTTTTTTTATGCTTCTATCAAAATATCAATTGTGTTTTTTTTTCCTTTGTATTTTAAAAAATAGTAAATTTCTCTAATTTTTTTCAGTTGAAAAGTCATGAAGTTATTCTTAGCATTGATATCAGATTTTGAGGAAAATTTGTCTTAACTCTTTCACTACCATACTGACCCAAAATGGCTGAGATTTTAAATAGAATTGCCCAACTAATGCTATTCCATCCTCTTTATTATTTCCTACCTGCAGCTTGGGCCATTTAGAACTGGTATGGTGGTGAAAAGGTTAAGTGGGATACGAATCCATTACCTTCTGATGGAATGTTAGGTTATTGACCATTGAGCTATGTCTACCTATTAGGATCTCAATTTAATATGAGTGTCACATGCAGTACACAACTCAAATATCTTTCACTTGACTTTGGGGACCACTTTTAAACTCCACTCCTAAACAGTCTTGAAGTAAATTACAGTGTATGTCATGAATGTACTCAATAAATTTATTTAATAAAATTTCTTGATCTTCAGTTGAAAGACCATGAAGTAGCTGTAATATTTATTTCCTCAGAGCAAAAATAGAAACAAAAAATTTTCATGCAGCCATGGGCTATGGAGATCCTACCAGATTGTAATTTTGTTCTCCAGATGTGTGCCCAGAGCTACAGTTGCTGCATTTGGCCACTGTAGACCAATTCTAACAAGGCTCTCTTTGACATTGTCTACCCACCGCATCCTAGGTCTCCCTCCCCCATTTTTGTTTCAGTGTCTTTAGGCACACTTCTCAACTCTGTTTGCTACTCTATAATTATTCACACAGGTGATATGGTGAAACCAATGCAATCTCTGTACAATATGCTGCTCAAAGGAGGTTGCTGACTTCTAACCTCATTAATACTTACAGAGAAATCACCTGATACCAGAGATGCTGGATAAGCATCTATAATCGAAGGCATCAAGTTTCCTTTTATCCTGCTTACAAATGGTCCATGTTTCACTACCATAACTAATTTTATAAAGGATCAAATTATTATACAGCCTAATTTTAGTCTTTCAGTGTATACACCTATTTCTCCACACACTGAGGTTCTTAAAAGCCCCAGCAGCAACCCATATTCTATTTATCTCATGCCACACATCAGTATCTGTTACATAGTTCCCAAGATAATTAAACTGAGACACTTGCTCAAGGATGCAACCATTCAAATTAACTATACCACAATCTTGCCTGATCAATGGAAGAATACAGATTGCAGAATTCTATGTTTATTCTTTTTCTGCAAAGATAAAAATAACAAAATTATGACAGAAATTTTGACGATCTCAGAAGTCATAAGCAGAAATCCTCCACAAAAGTAAATACTCTTATGGAAGAAATAAAATATGTATATATTTAGAAGAACTAATAAAAATATATTTAATGATATTTTCATGGGGCAAAATGTGGCACAGCTTATGGTTAACCAAACAGCTGTATATAATATAGAATACAGTGTATTTTTGGCAAATAATGGAAAAGCCAATTAAGTATTGCAAATGCATATAAAACAAAGAAATATTCTTAGTTATATTTTGTGCTTTTGCTGAACTATAAAGCCTCTATTTGTACTCTTTCAAATAATAAAACTATTAAAAGTGGGAAAAAAAATGTTTACCACTTTTCATACATTGGGACATAATGTCCCATACAGTGTTTAAAACTGGTAGTGAAATGTTAAAGCGAAATTTTGTAAAGAACCTTAGCATTGGGCGTTTGCAGAGAAAAGTCAAATGTTTGCTGAATGTGGCCAAAATGGGCATACCCGCTTCCAAATTAAAGGTTAATATTCATTATAAAAATAAAGAATATTGAAGATGGATTATATTATGAGAATAACTCAAATGGAAGTATCTTAAATTGTTTCTCCATACTAAGGGTATTTTGGATTGTCACAAATGAGTTCTTCATGTTTCTGCTGCATAGAAAAGCATTGTTCTGTTTAGGCAATGCATTTTGCTGTGGTGGTGATGGAAAATCATATACTGTGTTTATTGGGTCAAATTGGTCCTACAGATATTGGTCATGTTTACACCATATGTTGGCTTACTCTTATAGCATCCTGAATATAGTTTTGCAGATGAACGTTCAAATATATTTTAATTATGGATGCAGATGCTATATTAAGTATTACAAAAATATATAAAATTAAGCAAAAAAACATGAATTTTCTTTAGCTTTTATTGTACTTCTGTCAAAATATATAGCTATAAATATATTTAGATATTCTTTTAAAATAATTTAAAATTCTCTGTCATTGAGCAATAAAATTTTAGAGTTTATCCTTCAAACTATTTGCATGTTGAAAGTTCTTAGGAGAAAACTCTCAGAAGCATCACTTCACTGAAGACGGAGTGCTGTCTTTGCTCCGAAAAGCTTCTCAGAGTTTTCTCCTAAGAACTTTCAACATGCAAATAGTTTGAAGGATAAACTCTAAAATTTTATTGCTCAATGACAGAGAATTTTAAATTATTTTAAATTAATTTTTGAGCAAGAAGGTCTTTTTAATTGTATATTTAGATATTCTTTCTGAAAAGTCTAAAATTAGTATAAAATTATGTAAAAAGATCAGAAATGAATGTTGAGAGCAATTTTAGTCAGTAACAGCCAAAGTTCACACTGCACCCACCATGTGGCAAAACATGGCATACCTCCTGCTTCATCAACCCATTTCTAGTGCAACCCACCACTGAAAGCACAGGAACTCGGTAGTGGGTAGCACTAGAATAAAAGATGATCAAGTGTCAAGTTGTCAAATTTCCCTTATTTGGACACAGGTTAATGCATATATCAATTGGAAATTAACTATCCACATGAGATAACTCTTTTCATGGATATAAACTTGTCTACATATTATTTGTAACATAAATATGACAACATTCGGTCTATTCAGACCCAGATCTAAAAAATCTGCTTGGAACAAGAAGCAATCGAGCCTGAAATATGTAAAAGGGAAGGGGGGAAAGCAACTGGATTTCAAATGCAGCATAGCATTTCCCCCCAAACTTTACAGGTGTATAAAAGATGTCTTGAAAAATACATGAAAAAAATAAGTTTAATAATTTTTTTACCTCTATTATTACCTTTACTAGCATTCTGATAAATGGGGAGGGGTGAATTCCTCACAGATCAAGCAAGCCCTGGGGATGTACTTCTACAGACAAGGTAGCTTGAGTTACATTATTAGTAATTTTAATCAGTATTAATATAAAAAAAAAAGTGTTCACCAAGTAAAATAGCAATTTTTCAATTCCGTTTAGTATCCTAAATATATTTTTGAAATCAGTTTAAAAAATCTGCATTTTGATTTCTAATGGTAATTCATTAAATAACTCCAAAGCTAAATATATATAATGCCTTTTGACTGACACTGGAATGAACCAAATTGGGTTTTTGGTAATTTTTTTCTTCAGAAAAATTTTCCACCAAATTATAATCACCAAATGACATTTTTTTACATTTTCTCCCACTATTTTAGTGGTTTTTTAGAATGTGTAATAGATATGTTTGATGTTTTTTCAACCTTTGTTCTGGTTGGTAAAATTCTATGAGGGAGGGAAATCACCCCCTTCCTCTCATCTCAGATCCAGCCCTGGTTGTATGCTATTTTAAATTGCAAAAATAACATAGTAATGGTTCTGTTGGACTTATTTTTGTTAAAATATATGGTAAACTTACTGATTAAAATACCCTGAGAATTATAGATGAAAAAACTCTAACTCTATTAAAGAAATGAAAAGCCACAACAGCCAGTGTTTTTCTTATACAACAGCAAAAAATACTTTTATATTTGAGATAGTTATAGTGGTTTCCACCTCAAACACAAGGTTTTTTGTGTAAAAAAAACCCACTGGTTTTCATGATTTATAAGTTTCTCTAATAGTAGTAAGTTTTTTTATCTTTAATTTCACAATTTTACACTGTGATTAAAATGTTATAAATTTACACTGGGAATTTTTATGTTCAGTTTTGAAGCAAAGCAAACAATTGCACATAGTAAATTGTGAATTTATTTTCTTAAAGTTTAATGTTTCCAATAGCTGTTCAAAAGAAATTGGAAATGGTACAGATTAAACAAAATATAACTTGTGATTGAGGCAAAATGTATTTTTACAAATGTTCAAGTCAGATATGCAACAGAAAGATGGCCATCCCCAAAGAAATGCAATGGTGAAAGATTTCCTAAACTTGTATTTAAGCTACACAGATATTATTAATAAATAGGTACAGTTCTCTTTCAGTAATACTTTTAAGAGCAGTTCCGTTCAAGGGAAAAACTATGATGCTCAGCACCTTTCTAGGAATGTGTTGCTGATAAGTGCCTCACTTAAAAATAACTTAAAATTCTCTGTTGTTGAGCAATAAAATTTTAAGTTATTTTTAATTAATTTTTTAGCAAGAAGGTCCTTTTAATTGTGCCTTTCACTTGTTTCACACGTTGATTTTCATGCTTGCTTCATTAAAGAATAAAGTTGAAGTGCAGTGAAACAAATATCTCTTAAATTTAATATGACATGGAGAAAGAAACATTGAAAAGGAAAATTGTGAAACTAATAATTAATGTTTTCTTGTGGAAAAGGCAGGGTAGCATCTCCAGAGTCATTCCACTTGTATCATCAGTATCAAAAGCATAATGCAGCTTTCCTCATCATGCCCTTCTACAGGCCATTCATTTTTTTAAATGTATCTTGGTGTCCAACTTGTGCATCTCATTGAGGAGTAAGAACATCAGTAACACCAATGAGTATGTTTGAAGCAAATGAAGAAATTGTGGATTTCACAGGGTTTCCCAAATATTTCTGGCTTGTGGCCCACATTACTTTTTAAAAAAAAAATATGAGGGAATTCCCATAGCCATATATAAATAATAAATACCCCCTCAAGCCGCTGCTTGCCACAGAGGTCTGACAGGAACCTGTCAGTTTATATGCCATAGCAGAGGGTCTGTGAGGATGGCAGGACCTCAGTAGGAAAACAATACGAACATCCAAGCCTTACCCAGGGCTCGAACCCAGGTTCCTTAGATCAGTAGCCAAGCGCACTAACCACTCTGCCACGGGACGGCTTGATATAAACCACGGGACGGCCATATGTGCAAAAGATAATTATTGAATATATTTGAATGCAATTAACATGTGAAAATATTTCTTTTACTGTTTAAATTTAATAAAGTACCTAAATTTGTAATAGTATCAGAAAAAATTACATTAATGAAAAGGGTAGCATATTTGAAAGAAATAGTAATTATAAAAAAGCTGTACTTTCTCAAAAAAAAAATGACTGAAATAGCAGTAGATTTGCTTTGTATTGAACTTGGCATGAATGCTCTTAGAATTATTCTTCTTATGATAATCCTCTAGATTTTAGAACACATTGTGGAATCCCTGAAAAATAATTAATGGACCTCGGTTTGAAAAACTACGGGCTGCATATTTCCTACAAAGGAGCTAAACATCGCAACATTGTGCATTGAAAGGTATGTTGTTTTAAATCTTACGAGCACTACTAAAAGATTACTATTTACTTATAATATTTATTTGTGCTGAGTTATTCTGGTCTTTTGGTGTTTTATAGATATGCAAAACACTTAAAGTTCTGGATCCTATTCCATTCTTATTCCATATGTAAAGTCATTACTCATCCTTTCTGTTATGTCTAAATTCAAATTTGTTTTTCCTGCTACTGTTGGTTTAATCTGTAATTCTGCATGAACCATCTTGTTTTCCTTGGTTTCCCATTTCAAGTACAGGATATATAAGCAAATGTTAGTAATGTTTGTTAGAAGAGATTTAGAAATTTAAAATATGAAGATAAAATTTTTTGGAATTTTTTGCTCCCTTAGTGATTATTTTCAAAAAATCTGTGGTTGGGCTTTGTGCAGTGTAAGGAAACCCATAACTGAAGAGCATTTACTCTGGCTTACTCTGGCTTAATTTAAGTATCTTTTACAACAAAGACAGTCAAGAGCACATTTTCAATAATCTATATTGTAAAAATTCTTTATTTATCCTTCCTCTAGATTGTGATATAAGGTCAACATTGAAGCCAGTAGTGCATTTATCCTCATTTCAAACAATGGGAATAGAATACAACAGAATTATTCACATTGTGTACAAGATCTCTGAAATGTTTTAACCTAACTTGCTAGCTTTGGCTGTTTCAGGGTTTTTTTTAAAGCATCAGTTGCAAGGTACTTCTAAAATGGTCAGACCCAATTTCAGATCTGTATGATCCTAATGTTCCTAACAGAGCTGCCCGACTTATTGTTAATACAGAAACATATACCTATGCAACCATCATTCAACATGAGTAATATCTTTTTGTTTACAGAATTCAAAATATCCTGCAGCTGTTTATAAAACCTATCTTATTCTCATCTGAGTCCTCAGTGGTGGCATAGTAACATATAACATTCAAGTCTTTAATCTCTGTTTTAAATATAGCTGCAAGGAATCTTTCATTAATGCACTCATATCCCAGAAAAACATCACTGGCATTCTTGCTGAGAAGTATAACTACACCTTGTAGGTATCTTTCCATCCTGAAAAGAGAAATTTAGGAATATAGTATCAGGCGTTTACCTGCCCATCTGGGAACGGGAGTGGCTCAGTTGTTAATGTGCCAGGCTCGTTATCTGCAGTTCTCAGGTTTGGATCCCAGCTGGGCCAGCATTGAGATTTATCTCCACAAAACTCCCCGCCTTGCCCACGGAGTAGAGGACACCACTGGCCTTGGAAAGGATGCTGTCTGTTGGATGGGATGTAAGCCATTGCCTTGAGTGTGGGAGAGCTACCATATCCTGTCATGTTAAGAACATGCTTGGTGGCCTTGATGGGAGTCCACCTCTGTCTCCCAATAGCTGTTCCAGTGAGTGCCCTCACCAACCTTCTCTGAGTCTTTGGGTTACCTTGTGACCTGGCCATTTAGTCCATTGTGTGCAAAAAAAAATTGCCACTCAGAGGTAGAACAATCCAATCTATCTATCTGGTTTCTTGAAAGCCTAAAATGTCCAGATTATATTGCTGAAATTCCAGTGTGAGGACATACAGATAATAATCTCTATTAGGGATTTTCACATTTCAAGTTGCTATGGAAAGAAAATGGTTCTAATCATAGGAGGAGTAAAGACCTGTTTCTTGTGTATTACAAACTGAAACTACCATGTTGGTAGGAACTCGCACAAGTAATGGAGTTTTTTACTATCAGAAAGTATCCCACTCTTACAAGTACGAGAAAGCCAGTGTCTGAGATGTTACTCCAGTTTAGGTTTTTGTATTGCAAGAACTAGTTTCTAGGGTTCAGATAACTATGATACCTTTTGATCAGGATCATCTGTCAACTGATAGAAGTATTCCATGCATCTGTTCAATTGGGGATGGCAACTCACAAAAATGCAGGAAACACAGTAGCAGATTCTCCTTCAACAGAAGCCCACCAGTGCATCAAGTCCAGAACCAAAAGTCAAAATCATGGCTAGTCAGATTAGGTGATCAGTGTTGAGACCCTGTGAAGTTGACCACTCCTCAGCAGAAGTGGAAAAAAAACCCGAAGTATTTGACTAGCTGGTCCCAGATTTGTTGTATAAATTTCTCCCTTACCACTCCTTGTTCCATTGAAAATTCAAGTCTACAGCTATGGTATGCAGAGCATTAAAAAAATTCTTGATACATGTCTCTAGATTTCACTCATTCCTCCAAAGTTAGCGAGCTATGACTTGTTTGAAATTTGTTTAAACTTTTCACTACACGTTAAAAATGCTGATGGCACATAAAGTTCAGTCTGTGAAATCTGTGTATTGTTGCTATGGAGCCTATTCATTATCATCATATCCTCAAGCAGCCATAGACTACGGAGGTCCAACAAAATCAAGCAATTTCATTCTTCAAACACATCTGTCCTGAGCTACAACTGCTGCATCTGGCCACTGTAGACCAATTCTAATGAGGTCCTGTTTGACATTGTCTGCCACTGCATCCTATGTCTCCTCCTCTTTTGGACGACTTTAGGCACATTATTCATAATTCTATTTGCTAATCTGTAGTTATGCATATGGGCAACATGACCAAACCAGTGGAGTATCTGCATAATGTGCTGCTCAAAGGAGGTTGCTGACTCCTTTGCCTAACCTCATCATTACTTTCAAAATTGAACCACCTAAGGCCCAAGATACTGCACAAGCATCTAAAATCAAAAGCATCAAGTTTCCTGTTATTTTGTTTACAAAGAGTCCAAGTTTCACTACCATAACTCTAGAGTTAATTTAGTCTAATTTTAGTCTTTAAACGAAATAAACAGACGAATATGTCACATTTGTCTGTTTATCTCATGTTGCACATCACCAGTATCTGTTACATAGCTCCCAAGATAATTAAGCTGAGACACCTGCTCAAGAGTACAACCATTCATATTAACTGAACCACAACCTGCCTGACCAATTGTCATCACTTTAGTTTTCTTTTCACTCTGCACAATCTATTGGGAAATCAAAAAATGCAGCAGTGATCTGGTTGTGAAACACTACCAGATCACTGCTGGGTTAACCCTAAACTGCAGTGATTTTCTTTCATGTAATGGCAAGATAGTGATGTTTTGACCCTTGCCCTTTTTAATTTTTGTTACTATTGACAAAGTAAAAATAAAGTTTATTAAAAGCATGCCAATTATTTTACTATTGACAAAGTAAAAATAAAAATTTATTAAAAGCATGCCAATTATTTTAGAAATTTTTATTTCGGGCAGAAATTTTGGTTTTAAAAAAGTTAAGTTTTGAGCAAACCAGCTAAAAAGCTTGCTTATTTCATGGGCATATGGGCAAATCAATCTGGACCTTACTGGTTAAAAATATTAGAATCTCCTTTAAAATATGCCTAGTTCCAAAACCAATTCCTTTTATAATGAGTTGTGGTTTTTTTTCACTTCATCTTTCTGCAGACTAGAGAAGACTAACCACAGACAGGCTCTAACAGTTTCTCTTTGTTGCTCACCAAGCCTATTATCTGAGCTTCCTCACCAAGCCGGAAATTTTATAGGAAGCTGTGCTTTATTGTAATGCCATCATCATAGACAGATCCTACTAGAGAGCAGAGTTCTTATAATGCAGGCTACATAATCTATTGCTTTGGATCACCCAATGCTTAGCTATTATGGTGTACAAACTCTGTTTTAGCATTGTGTCTCCCAAATTCATAATTATACCATATGATCACCTTCCACTTATGCTAACACTTCAGCATTTCTTTGAAAGCAATTAAAATATTTTTTCAGTGTTAAAAACTTTGATGTGACAAGAGTATAGTCATATTCATATTAAAAGTAAGAGAATTTTGCCCTGAATTGCATCTTTAAAACTAAGATATAAAAATCATTGAGAAAAGTATTGTAAGTTAATTCTAAATTTTGAATTCAGCTGATTTGTGTATTTGGTTTCTTGCTACCTTTTAAGATGCTGAGCCTTCTGGACCAAGTTCAAAGTGGTATTGTAAATCCACGATCATTCATGGTAATAGAAACTACTCGCCGCCTGTTTAATTTAGAACTCAGCAAGTATAGAGATCTTGAAAGAGTACATACTGGAGGAGTTAATAGCATTGACATTGAAGCTGTGGAAAATAGATAGTATGTATTTACTAATTTCTCTATTATGTTTAAGAAAAGAATTCAATATTTAGTGCTTGCAGCAATCAAAAGATTTTTTTCATTTTTATATACTGTGTTGTCTAGAAAGACCTTACAAAATTATTGAGTAGAAAATGCCAAGAATATTCTGTTGCTTCAAGTGAAAACTCACAATATGTAGGAATTATTTTTGAATATGTATGTGGTGTTTTTTTTACTAATTTCTTATTTATCTTTTAAAAACATGCATTTTCAAAAATTTATGACATGTTTCAGATAAAGTAGATCCAGAAAATGCACAGAGTTATATACACTGAGAGGCCAAAAGTCATGGGAATAGCAGTTAAAGTAGAACTAGTGCGCTGTACTTGTAACTGATGTATTGGACTTCAATCGCAGAATGATGCTGCAGTAGCCTACAAACCCAATATTCATTTCGGAGTAGTTGTTTTCAGCATGGCTGCACGTCATGAGTTGTCTGATTTTGAACATGGCTTGATTGTCGGTGCCAGAAGGATGGGTTATGCAATATTGGAGATCGTGCAGGAACTTGGTTTTCCCAGGTCTACAGTGTCAAGAGTTTATTGCCAGTATTCTATTGATGGTATTTCCACACACGTAAACCAGCAAATGGGACTGTCACATGAAATTGATGAATGGAACTCGAGTTGGCTATCACAAATGGTAACGACCAACAGATGGGCTACAGTGTATGAAATCATTGCCAATTTGAATGTGGGCCAAACACAAAACATTTCTGAAAGGACTGTCCGTTGCCTCCTGCACTCCATCGGATTTGGTAGCCGAAGACCCACTCTTATCCCATTGCTTACATGTCATCACAGAGCTCAACAACTGGAATGGGCCCAAAGACATTGAGATTGGACAGTAGAACAGTGGCATTGGGTAGCATGGTCTGATGAATCAAGGTTCCAGTTGTCTCGTGCTGACTGGCACTTTAGAGTGTGGTGTAGCCCCATGAAACCATGGACCCTTCTTGTCTGCAAGGTACTGTTCAGGCTGGAGGTGGTTCCGTGATGGTGTGGGGCATGTTCATGAGGTCTACAAAGGGGCTCTCTCATCCATTTGGAGTAATCACTGACAGGTTCGTGATTAGTGGATTTTTTAGCTTCAATTTAGCTTTCCTTTTCTGCTTTTGAATAGTTGAATTATCCGACATCGTGGTAAGGCTTGCAAAAAATATTTGAATTGTAGATAATAAATCAGATGATGAAAAATTGTAAATTACCTATCAGCAAAATTTAATAAATTTATATTACACATACAAAACTTCAAAGAACTAAATTTTTTTTCGATTTCTTTTATTAAACATCTAAACACTTCTAACTTTAAACACAAAATGAGAGACCAAGACTAACGTATGTGTTGAAATAAAATTGATGGGAATTCATGGTACTCAATGTTGCCACTTTATTCTGAATGAAGTAGGTTTTGTGCAAATTTTCCATAAAATAGAGAATAAAATAGAGAAAATTTGTTGTAGTTATGTTAGTGTAGTTTTTGTTTTGCAGATTTTAGTGTACAAAATTGTATCTATAGTACATTTTCAAAGTTAAAACTACTTCGAAAAATGTAACCATAAAAGCGACATCTTTGTTATAAGCGTAAATTCTAGGAATTTTTTCTTGAATAGAAATATTTTTTCAGAATTAAATTCAAATGGAGATTTTTAAAAAGGTGCTGTTTGAACCATGTTAGATCAAAATAAATCATCTAAAAAGAGAATTGGAATTTTTTTTTCTAAACTGTGTTGAATCAATATCGTGTAAAAAAAAATCCGTGTAAAAACAGAATTGGGTGTATAACAAAAGCTCAGGATATAAAGACAGCAATAGCTGCATCAACCCAGGCAAGGTTGACCCAGTAGAGAGCCATCTAATTACTAGTGGTATATTGTGATGTGGATGCTGTTTAGTCAGATGGCAAACCAAATGTTTTATGTGTTCAGTCACAATTGCTGAAAGAGTGCATCTTTGCTACAAGTGTGTCAAAGTAACTACCTGAAACCACTGGTGCTCATACTGTGGCAGTGTGCATTTTAACCAATATTTCCTAAACATTTTGCTTCTGCAAGACATCACTAAGGCTACTTAGATTTGTTTTCTTATACTTCTTATATCTTCCTCCCTATGTTGCTACAGATTTATATGGAAATATTGAAATGTAATGTTTTGCATCTCAGTAAGATATTATTGCCCACCATTGAAGGATTATGCAGTGATTTCCTCTATATGGTAATTTTTATATATTTATATGATTTAAGGTTAATGTTTGAAGGATTATCTAGGAAAATATGTATTTTATGATATTTACCAATATTGGTGAAAAAGGATATTAAAATGTATTTAAATTTTTTTTCTCTCTGCTCATATAGTATGTTATCAGCAAGTGCTGATGGTGGTATCAGCATCCATGATCTGATGAATGTAACAGGACAACCACACTACACGTGCAAAGTTGTCTGCAAAATTAAAAGGTAGTTATTGTTATTTATTAAGATTTAGTTAGTTTAGTATATATATACACAGTTGTATCAGAATAATATGACCACCCACAGATGATCGCAGTGTACCCACCCAGGCATGTCACAGAGTGCACATGACAAGATCTACCACATGCAGATATAAGTGGCTGACCAGGATAGATGAGCCATAGTGCATAATGTGAGCACAATGGGCAGAGATATTGATTTGCAGCAAAACATGTTTTGTACTAAAAGAACAAGCATTTAATTAAACATTTAATTCTGAAATCAAAGCATGGAAATTCAAAAGAAATAAAAGGTAGGCAATAATTGACATGCTGCATACCCTTTCGTTTGGAATTTGAGAACTAGAAAATAATGTTGATGATTTAAGAATTAAGTAAAAGCTTTGAATTGTGCTAAATGAACCAATTTTTATTTATAGGGAGTTGCATTTACAGTTATGATCAACATTAAAAAGAACAACACTAGGTATTATGGTGAAAAGTTTAATAAGTAACTAAGTGTATAATACACACATTGGCCACTGAATTAGAAACCTTTATTCAATACCAAGTTGGACCTCCTTTAGCCCGAATTACAGCATATATGCGGTTTGGCATAGATTTCACTAGGTGTTGGAGTGCCTTTATGTCTACAGCATAATAAGCATTCAGCAGACAGTCCTTTAACTGGCTCAGATTTGACATAAGAGGACTTTGCCCCCAGATCTGTTTTTCTAATATGTCCCATACATTCTCAATGGGATTCAGATCCCGGCTTTGTGGTGGCCAGCGGTGATGGGAAAGGTGAAATGGAAGATGATGAAAATGGTGAAAGATGGGAAGATGGTGAAAGTTGCTGTCATGCTCGCTGAACCAATGCTGAACACATCTTGTGTGATGGACAGTAGTATTGTCGTCCATGAAACAGCCATCACCTGCTGGATAAAAAGTCAACATTGCAGGATGGACTTGATTGGCAACAATGTTCAGATAATCCTTGGAGGACACTCGACCTTCCAGCAATATCAGAGGACCCGTTCCATACCAACACAATGTGCCCTACACCATGACACTGCCTCCAGAACTTTGAGTTGTGTTTACAAGGCAAGCTGGGTCCATTGCTTCATGGGGCTCCCGCCAAACTCTGCCTACCATCAATACAGAACAAGGTATACTGCGATTTGTCAGACCACATGACTTTTCTAGTCTTCCGGTGTCCAGTCACTGTGTTCCTGACACCACTATGGACGAACTTTATGGTTCTTTGCAGAAATCAATGGTTTCCATATAGGCATGCGACTGCTAATACCGATCCTCTTCAATTCCCTGCACATATTGTGCTGAGATATGGGTCGGGAACAGCCTTCATTGAATGCTTTGGTCAATTGCTGCACACAAGAAGTCCTGTTTCTCCTTACAAGCCTTCTCAGACAACAACAATCTCTTTTCTGACAGATTGTTATCACATCACACTTATGCCTCTTACACAAGCAATGTGGGTTATTTTTCCACTGATTAAAGACCTGAGATATCTCACCTTTTGAGAAATCAGTCAGCTCTGTTATTTTTAAAATTATTACTCCAACCAGACAGGACACCCACAATAAGCCATTTAACGAACCCCAAAAGATCCTTTGTTGTTCCCATTGTAATCAACACTACTGATGATTACTGACAAGCAGCAGTCTTAAATAGTTGCCTAGATCACTTGGTGATGCATGTGACCATGTATTTTGCATATATGCTGCACAAGTGACCTTTATGTACATCTGCATGAAGGTTTCTAATTCAGTGGCTGGTGTGTGTAGTCATCAATATCATCATCATTATCAAGCAGCCATGGGCTATGGAGGTCCAATCACACTGCACAATTTGCTTCTCCAAGCATACCTGTCCTGAGCTATATCTGCTGCATCTCTCTACTGCATGCCAATTCTAACAAAATCCTGTTTGACATTGTCTGTTCACTGCCTCCTAGGTCTCCCCCTCTTTCTGAGGCCTTTAGGTACACTGTTCATAACCCTATTCGCTAATCTAGAATTATCCATATGGGCAACATGGCCAAACCAACAGAGTCTTGCTCCTCACAATATACTGTTCAGAGGAAGTTCCCGACTTTTTTGCCTAACCTCTTCATTACTTACAAAGTTGAACCACCTAATACTCAAGATACTGTGTAAGCATCTAGACTCAAAAGCATATAATTTCCTGTTATCTTGTTTACAAAGAGTCCAAGTTTCATTACCGTAACTAACCCTAGAAAGAACTAAACTATTATACAGTCTAATTTTAGTCTTTAGGTGTATATCCTATTTCTCCACACTCTCCATAGATTCCTAAAAGTCCCAGAGGTAATCCCTATTTGTCTGTTAACTCATGCTGCACATCACCAGTATCTGTTACATAGCTCCCAAGATAATTAAACTGTGACACCTGTTCAAGATTGCAACCATTCAGATTAACTGAATCACAGCCTGCCTGACCAATTTTCATCACTTTAGTTTTATCTCTGTTTATAACCAAACCAATTCTATTACCAGTCTCATCAACAGCCCTGGTGAAAGAATTCATCTCATCAACATCATTAGCCAACAAGGCCAAATCATCTGCATAATCTAAATCATAAATTTTGAAATCTCTAGACCATTTAAGGCCAAAATCTTTCCCTTGCAAAGAATTTCACATATAATCAATAACCAAACTAAAGGGAAAAGAGGACAAAATACCAGAAGCAATGTTAAACCAATTGCTACAAGCCTTACCAACTCTCACGCATGATTCAGGGTTATTATAGAGAACTTTCATTATGTTAACTAACTTGTCTGGTATGCCATATGATCTCACAATCAACCACAAATTATGATGATCAGCAGAGTCGAAAGCCTTTTTAAAATCAACAAAGCTAGCAACCAAAGGTTTCTTAAACTCTAAACATTTCTCAAGATCTGCCTAAGTGAAAATACATGATCAACACATCCCCTATCACTTCTGAATCCACATTGCTCATCACCCAATTGCCTGTCAACCAGATTCTTAATTATATTAAGCACAATCATGCAAAGAACTTTACTTGGAACAGAAAATAGGCTGATACCCCTATAGTTATCACAAGAACTGCAATCACCTTTTTTAAAAATGGGGATAATAATAGCTCTCGTAAAATTCTTAGGAACCATGCCTGTGTCATATAAGATATTCAAAATTTCAGTGGTAACCGAAACATTCCCAGCTCTAAGCATTTTCGTAGTAATTTCATTTACCCATGGGGATTTATGTAATTTAAGTTTAGAAATAGCCAAACTAACTTCAGATTGTGTTATAGGGCCAACATTAAAGCCAGTAATGAATCTATCATCATTACAAGCAATGGGAGTAGAACTAACCACATTGTTTAGAACATCACTGAAATGCTCAGCCCACCTAGCCATGACAGAATCCTCACCTTCTTTGTTTATCCTTCAATCCCTGTATACCTGTCTGTTTTCTACCACACAAAACATTAACTATCTGGTACAGCTCTCTGCTGTTGTGCTGTCTAACTGCTTCCTCGGCTTTGTCAACCAAGCCATCAAACCAAAGAATCTTATCAGTAGCTAACTGATCCTTTACATGTTTATTAAGCTCTCTGTAATGCTTTCTATTAGGATTGTAGGGTATTGATTAAGGACATTCCTGCAGTTCCTTCTTTCTGAAATAAGCTCAAGTGCCTTATCACTCAAATAATTCTTCCTCCTCTGCTCCTTTTTCCTAAAAGAGTACTGTTAGTTTCCAAAAAAAGCTTGCTTAAAACAGCCCCATTCTTCCTCAACTTCAGTAGTAAGCAAACCATGACTGTCATAATGACTAGGTAACCTATCATGGTAAGCTTTATCTATAACTGTGTCTTTCAGAGCTTCAGAATTAAAGGTAAAAATTTTAAACTTAACACATAATGTAATAATAATAAATACCCCCTCAACAGCTGCTTGCCACAGAGGTCGGAAAGGAGTCTGTCAGTATATGCCATAGTAGAAGATCTGTGAGGATGTCAGGACCTCAGCAGAAAAACAACACACACATCCATGTCTTAATCAGGGGCTCGAATCCAGGTCCCTTAGATCAGTAGCCAAGCGCGCTAACCACTCTGCCACGGGATGGCAACCTTAGCACAACACTTAAGTTTAAGTTGCAAGACACTTTTAACAAGGTAATGGTCATATTCAATTTCAGTTCCCCTATATGACCTGGTATTCCAAACTGAACTAGCCCATTTGCTGTTAATTAATATATAATCTATCATAATCTTATGTAGCCCATCAGGTGAAATCCATGTGTACTTATGTATGTTGCAATGTTTGTAATAAGTGTTAGTTATTCCCAAACCATTAAGTTTACTTACCTGTAGGAGGCATTGCCATTGCAGCTACCAATATCAAAAGGGCCCATCACCCCTCCCGAAAGGTCAGAGTCAGTACCAACTTTGGCATTTAAGTCACCTAGAACAAGGGTAATATCTCCTTTCTTGACAGAATTCAAAATATCCTGCAGTTGTCCGTAAAAGCTATCCTTCTAAACCTCATCAGCATCCACAGTGGGGGCATAACAGGAGATAACATTCAAGTCTTGAATGCTTGTAAGAACCCTTGATTTAGATAGTTTTCTATACACTTTTGCAAATGCACATAAACATAAATCAGTTGCAGAAAATAGTCTTGCATGCAATATACTTCAATGTGATTTAATCTCCATTTTTAATTCTGTGTCTCTGTTACATTCTCTTTTCTTAAATTTCAATACAAAAAATTCTAGTCCCTAATTTCAATAGAATTAAACCCTTCAGAAACTGTAATTATTTACATCATTAACAGTAAATGAATGAATCAAAGTGATTAAAATTTAAGATAAAACTTTCTGTAGTAACACTATTAGGTATTAATGATAATTGCATTGGATATTTGTAATTCATGCAATAATAATTTTAAGAATTGTTGCACATTGGAGATTCATACATACTAATATGCTATAGTAGTATATTGCTATCTATAGCATATTAGTAGTAGGGCATGGGCATGCTCACACTCAGCAAAATTTAAATTTCTAATTTTTCTTTTATTTGTGAAAATATAAAAGGGTAGAGGGTAATTAAGATTCAGCCATTATGGACACTGAAACAGCTGAATGTAGTACATCAGTGCCCATCTGTGATTAGTGCTGTCTTTTAACCTTCATATTATATTGAGAGCATGCAGAGCAGGCTGCTCAATTAACATTTTAGTTTTAAAGTTTTATTTCCTGAGTTGAGAATTAAATGTTTTATCGGAACCTTTCAAATATGTCCATGTAACATCAAAAGCAGCAGCTATAAAGCCTCTGGATGCTGAGTGCACAGTTCTTGCATATGATATCATCTTGTCATTTTCGCCATCTGACTTACAATTTCCACAGTACAAGATAACAAAGGCTATACATATTGTGTCATATGGCATAACATCTGGATGCATGCAAGGCAATGCTTACTAAATTATCCCAAGACAGATTATCGACTGAAAATATAATCTCTAAGGCTTACTTAGTACCAAGGTTGGATCTATTTCTCCCCCCCTCCCTCCTTTGAGAATATTAATAAGGGTAATAGGGGCAAAAAAATTATTAAATTTATGAATTTGTCATGCATTTTTCAAGAAAATTTTTAAAGATCTCCGGAGCAGAGGGGAAATGCGATACTATAATGGAAATTCAGTTTCTTGTTTCCCCCTCCTCCCCATAATCTCTTTCTAGATCCAGGCCTGCTAAGTATGCAACTCATAGAGTAAGTAACATAAAATTGTCCTTCGATGTAATCTTAACTAATATAAATAGAATTGTAATAATGACTAATACAGAAAGAAAGTTGGTGCATGGGGGAAAAAGTAGTCAATTCCAGACTGTATTGACACTAAGATGTACATTAGACTTTTATTGACTGGAGCATATATATCTCAAAATGAGTCGCTAAAAAAGCTTATAGGATGAAGAAAATGGTATGCTTATTTTCAGAGTTATAATGCTCCTTGAAAGATTTTATGAGATAAAGGTTTTAAGGTTTGATGATGGAGTTAATAGAGAGAAGTGCAGATGAGGAGATAAGTTAGCTACCACATGTGTTGTTCAGGATTTTTGGATTAAAAACGTGAAAAATGTGATGAGCAATTGGACTGTTTAAAGGTAGATACCCATTCAAAAAGTTTCTTGTTCATCCTTTTTGATGAAGGTTTGCCTTGCACCAAAATGATTAACTCTTGGTTCTTCCACTAATGAGAACCTACTCAGCACATCAGATAGAAATATGAATGTGAATTTATCGAAGTAAGAGACATGATATATTTATTATTATAAAAAGGACAAGAAATGCAATGTGAGATAGTAGTTGCTCTGTTTTTTGTGTTCTGAGCATTCATTATATTTGTGTAATAATTGCAATAAATATAAAAATTATAATTTTATTAAAATATGCCTTAAAATATCTTTTTAGTTAAAAAATAATAGTTTTTATGCCAATTTTACTTATAAATGTAGCAGGCAATATATTTTTATGTATATGAAATAAAATATATCACTTATTTAGTATGAAAAGCATATAAAATACTTCAGAGGTTAAATATGTAAGAACAGAAAAGACCCATAATATAGCTAGTGTATAAACAGAACACAAAGGTCAATTGTGATTTATCTTAGCAGCATTTGTTAACCAACCCATTGGCCTCATCAAGCATTTAATAATGGTATAAAGTTTCACACTTCACAGAGTGAACTTACTTGCCAAGAGCCTTTCCCATTGTATTGGTGAAACAGAATTTTTACATTCACAATTGCAAATCTCATCATGCTTGTAGAATGTTTCACTTTTTACCATGCTAAGTATTTTAAGAACTATTTAATCCACTACCATCATAACTGCTTTTTCATTGAACTTTTAACAATACCCGTTATTGCAAATTGAAAAGAACCTAAAAATGCAGTGTTTGAATGTTTGATGAAATACAAAATTCTATCAGATTGTTCAAAAGTAAAAAAGTATCCATATTAAAAAAAAAAAATCCATTTTATGTAAAGCAGTAGTGTATGCATATAAATACTTAATAGTCACTGAAGGATTTATAGCATGCATACGTTGAAATAGCAGAGGTAACAGCTTGCTATGTCAGTGTATGTATGCTGAGTGCACAGTTCTTTCATTCCTTTATTGAGAGTGATGTTGAATTATGGGCATCTTTAACTTTTAAACGGTGTGATAGAATTTTATGTTTCATTATACCTGTTGTTATAGCTCTACTGTAATCTTAATTACAAATATAGCTCCTCATAAATAATAACTCTTTTGTTAGACACATTTCAAAGTTTTTAACTTAATATAGAGATTTTTAATGACTCTTAAAGAGTATGCACTATGTTTTTAATATGTTTTAAATACTTTGTTGGAATTATTTTTCCAGGAAGTCAAGATATGCTCACAGTTTTAGTGTAGACACTGTACAGTGGTATCCATTTGATACTGGTATATTCACATCAAGTGGAATGGATAACAAGTTGAAAGTATGGGATGCAAATACTTTAAAACCTGCTGATACTTTCACATTACAGGGTAAAGTTTATGGACACAATATGTCTACTGTTGCCACCCACCATACACTCATAGCAGGTAATTTGTTAAGAATTATTAGAATAAGTGCTTTGAATCAATTTAATGCTGAATATGTTGGCATGGATATTTTAGAAGTATTTTAGATATGTTAGTTGAAAAACCATGCTACATTGTGTTGAGGAGGAATGAAATAATTTTTGTTAAAGTCCCCAATCTCCTCCACAATCCCTGGGCATCCCATCTGTGAAATCTATAATGGGAGTACAAGTCACATTGTGCCTCGCTTGAAATATCTGCTGAAGACCAATTGAATGATTGCAAACAAATTTGAAAAAAAAAAATCATACAGTGAACTCTTGATTTAGTGTTCCCCATTTCATGAAATTCTATATTTAGTGAATGTTTTTCTGGTCTCATCCGAAGTCCAATATAGACAATATGTTATATCCCCTGTATTTAGAGAAATTTGATTTAGTAAATAATCCACATTTTTAATGTAAAAAAAATTTAATCATCCAAACAGCAATTGATTTTCACATTTTCTCTGTTTAAATCGTTGTTGAAAAACCATTTAATCTTTGGTGAGCAATTTTACTAGGGTTGAAGAATAATCGAAAATCTAAAAACCGGGTTTTAATCAATCTGTTTTTTAAAAATTGGTTTTAACCGAAAAGTATAGTAATCTTTAAAAGCCAAAATGAAAGGTACTGACTTTAACTCCTTAACAAGCATAGTTTATCGTCTTTTTTTTGGTCAAAAAATGACAAAAAGGCAGCATCATATACATGCATATGAAAAAGAAAATGACAAAATTGACATATTTTATTTTAGCCAAAATAGTGCATTATTCAGACAATTTAGAACTGAAAAAAAATTAATAAAAAAAATACTTAAAAAACTAAAATTAAACTTTTTGTAAAAAAAATTATAAAAAATAAAATTGAAATTTATCTCTATTATGGAAAAAAACATTGAAATAAAAGTTTTTAATAAAAGACTTTTGCCTAGGAAACAAAATACAGACTCTTCTTGTAAGAAAATATATAAAATGAAATTTAGATTTTATCATTATGTTGAAAATGACATTTTAAGAAACAAAGGGCATTAAGGGTATTATCTGTCTTTCTTGAACGAAGCTTAGATAAAAAAAAAGCCCACAGCCGAAAAGCCTCTTTCTGATTCTTTGGTTTAACGGTAAGTAACTCATTATGTAAAAGCTCTAAATTTTTACTCTTTTTTAATGTAGCTTGTTTTTTTAATTAAATTCATCGTTGACATTATAATCTCTGGAATCTTTCATAGGCAACATTTCTAATTTATTCATTTCGCTCAAATACTCTTGCAATAAGTCATCATATTCGTTAATTTTAGCAATGCTAGCTGCACCTTGCACTTCTGATTCTGCGTTATCATCTACCTCGATGGCTTGCCATTCATTAGAAAAAGCCAAGAAATGTATGTTCTGCAATTTTCTTTACTGTTTGCCTGGATATTAAAGAGAATAAATCAGAAGATTCATTTTTAAAATCCTCCGGATGTGATAAATATCTCAACAATGAAATTACTTCCTTCTGTCGTCTTGATGAATAGCGTTTGATAAGGCATTCTTTGAGATTGGCAGCAATAGGATTTTCCTTATTGTCTAGTTTCTTAAAGCAAATTTTCATAAGCATGTCATCTTTAAGTAAAGTTGCTTCTTCAGAGCATAGAACTTTCAAAACAAATTCAAGTGGATGAAGAGTTTCAGCAGGGTTATCTAACAAATTCGATTTCTCCTCAAAGGCAATTTCTGTTGAAGCTAGTGCTCATAGAGCAGTGGTTCTCAACCTTTTATGCTTCATGTACCCCCTGCAAATATGTATGTAACTGGAGTACCTCTTGTATAGATAGATAAAACTATAATTATAGTATAACAATGGGAATAAAATAAAACATATATATATATATAAAACATATATCTAGTGACGTTTGAGCTCTTATGACGTACCCGAAAATAATTTAACCACATACCCAAAAGGTGTACGTGTACCCCATGTTGAGAGCCCCTATCGCAGAGCCTTAGAAATGCTGTTCCTTAGCTTTAGAAATTGTTCAATCATAGAAAAGAGACTATTCCACCATGTCTTGCAGTCTAATATAACATTTTTTTCTTCTCCATTGAATTCCTCCTTTACGAAATATTGAAGCCTGTCATTATTCCAGGACATTGGTGAAACATTCGGCAGATTTTTCTGAGTTTCTTAATTATTCTCAAATTATCTACACTAAGTCAAGGTGTCTCATTTTTTTCAAAATTTATCTCAAACATGGGATTCAAATATAGACCTTGATTCACATCATACTTATCTTCATTTAAGTCTTCATCATCATCTTCAATACCCTACTAGTCCTAATAGAAAGCATTACAGAGATCTTAATAAAGTGTAACGGATAGTTAGCTGCTGATAAGAATCTTTGGCTTGATGTCTTGGCTGACAAAGCCAAGGAAGCAGTTAGACAAGAGCAGAGATCTGTACCAGATAGTTAATGTTTTGTGTGGTAGAAAACGGACAGGTATACAGGGATTGAAGGATAAACAAGGTAAGATTATAGAAGGTGAGGATTCTGTCATGGCTAGGTGGGCTGAGCATTTCAGTGATGTTCTAAACAGTGTGGTCAGCTCTACTCCTATTGTTTGTAATGATGATAGATGCATTACTGGCTTTAATGTTGGCCCTATAACACAATCTGAAGTTATTTTGGCTGTTTCTAAACTTAAACTACATAAAACCCCAGGGGTAGATGAAATTACTACAGAAATGCTTAGAGCTGGGAATGTTTCGGTTACCACTTGGATGACTGAAATTCTTTTATGATAAAGGCATGGTTCCTAAGGATTTTACCAGAGCTATTGTTATCCCTAATTTCAAAAAAGGTGATCACAGTTCTTGTGATAACTATAGGGGTATCAGCTTACTCTCTGTTCCAGGTGTAGTTCATTCCATGATTGTGCTTAATAGAATTAAGAATCTGGTTGACAGTCAATTGTGTGATGAGCAATGTGTATTCAGGAGTGGTAGGGGGTGTATAGATTAGATATTTTCACTTAGGCAGATTCTTGAGAAACCTTTGACCACAGAGATGGCAAAATAATGTCTAGTAAAACAATCTGTGGTCGGCTAGTCTGCCCCTTCATGATTAATAGATAGTGTCATGAATGACTGCCAATTGGGAAATTGCCAACCAGATTGTGCAATTTAGTTCACCAAACGCATCTGTTCTGAGCTGCTTCTGCTGCATATGGCTACTGTACACCAATTCTAACAACATCCTGTTTGACATTGTCTGCACACTGCATCCTAGTGTCCCCCTCTTTCTGAGGCCTTTAAGCACACTGTTCATAATCCTATTTGCTAAACTATAATTATTCATATGGGCAACATGGCCAAACCAACAGAGTCCCTCTGTGCACAATATGCTATTCAAAGGAGGTTGTTGACTCCTCTGCCTAACCTCATCATTACTTACAAAGGTGAACTCCTAATGCCCAAGATACTGCATAAGCATCTTGAATCAAAAGCATTAAATTTCCTGTTATATTGTTCACAAAGGGTCCAGGTTTCATTACCATAACTAACTCTAGAGAGAACCAAACTATTATATAATCTAATTTTAATCTTTAGGCATATATGCTTCCATATATTCTTAAAATTCTCATCAGTAATCCTTTTCCTCTGTTTATCTCATGTCACACATCACCAGTATCTGTTACATAGCTCTCAAAATTATTAAACTGAGACACCTGCTCAAGAATGCAACCATTCAGATTAACTGAACCACAACCTGCCTCACCAGTTTTCATCACTTTAGTTTTCTCTATGTTTATAAACAAACCTACTCTACTACCAGTCTCATCAACAATTCTAATGGAAGAATTCATATAATCAATGTCATTAGCCAACAAGGTCAAATCATCAGTATAAACTAAATCAGAAATTTTCATATCTCCAGACCATTTAAGCCCAAAATCTATCCCTTGCAGTGAATTTTGCATAACATAATCAATAACCAAAGAAGAAAGGAGAGAAAATGCACCCTTCTTGAACACCAGAAGCAATGCTAAACCAATTGCAACATGCTTTACCAACTCTTATACATGACTCGTTGTTATAGTGAGCTTTCATTATATTAACTAACTTGTCTAATATGCCATACAATCTTACAATCAACTACAAATTATGCTATCAACAGGGTCAAAAGCTTTTTTGAAAGCTGCAAAGCTAGTAACCACAGAGTTCTAAAACTCGAAACGTTTCTGAAGAATCCACCTAAGTGAAAAAATCTGATCTACACATCCCCTACCACTTCTGAATTCACACTGCTCATCATGCAATTGTCTGTCAATTAGATTCTTAAATCTATTAAGCACAATCGTGGAATAAACTATATCTGGAACAGAAAAGAAGCTGATACCCCTATAGTTATCACAAGAACTGCAATCAACTTTTTTTAAAAAATTGGGATAATAACAACTCTGGTAAAAAAATCTTTAGGAACAATGCCTTTATCATAAAAGATAATGAAAGTTTCAGTCATCCATGTGGTAACTGAAACATTCCCAGCTGTAAGCATTTCAGTAGTAATTTCATCTACCCTGAAAATTTATGTAGTTTAAGTTTAGAAATAGCAAAAAATAACTTCAGACTGTGATATAGGACCAACATTAAAGCCAGTAATGGATCTATCATCATTACGAATAATGAGAGTAGAGCAAACCACAATGTTTAGAACATCTCTGAAATGCTCAGCCCACCTAGCCATGACAGAATCCTCATCTTCAATAACTTTACCTTGTTTAAACTTCAATCCCTGTATACCTGTCCGTTTTTCCCCACACAAAACTTTAACTATCTGGTATAGTGCTCTGCTGTTGTGCTGTCTAGCTGCTTCCTCAGCTTTGTCAGCTAAGCCATCAAGCCAGATTCTTATTAGTGGCTAACTGATCTTTTGCATGTGTATTAAGCTCTGTATTTTTTTAGGGTAATAATTTGTATATAATTAATGTATTGATATTTGAATGGATTTTTTAAAATTAAATTTTTATTTTTTTATCTGCAAAAGATCCTATTTCTGAGATGTCAAAGGAACATGAATTGTGAGTGGCATAGCTTATTATTTTAAATACGTTTTCAGTTCACTGTTCAATTTTATGCAGAAACACTGTTTTGAGGAATGATTCTTAAATTCAAAATACTGTCATACCCACAAAATTATATGTTTGTGAAAAATCATTTAAATTTTGTATCAACATTTTAAGAAAAACAAAAAAGGTATTTAAAGTTCAGAGTAATGCCAGGAAAAAAAATATGATTTTATAACTCAGATTATGTCTCCTATTTTTTGCCTCACAAAAGAAGGGGAGGAGAATCTCATCAAGGTGATCTTATAGAGTTTTATGTAAAAATGTAAGCCTTCTACACTGAATCATTTACTATATATTGAGACCCAAGCTATGCAGGGCTCAGTCAGTAGTGCACTCTTCACCGATGATTTTCGGCTCCTACCATTGGCACCATCCATGATCTACGGGTGGCAACTATTTCATTTTATGTTGCACTGAGTAAGATGGAAATAATAAAGTCTCTTCATGCTATTTAGTGTTATTAAGGATTTAAACATATTGCCATCTTATTCGGTGCAATATAAAATGAAATATTTGCCACCTGTAGATCATAGATGGCGCCAATGGTACGCACTGAAAATCATCAGTGAAGAGTTTAAAGTCTTAAATTAGTGGAAAAAAGATGAGCTGACATTAGTTCAATCAGTAAGAATACTCTGGCATGTTTCTGGAGAGATGCGGGTTCAAGTCCTGTATGTTGGCAAAATTTTTTCCACAAAATATTTATTGATATATTGACATTAAAATGTCAACCAGGTAAAGCTGTGATTGTCACCATGTTTATACAGAAGTAGCACTTCATTGCTCCATTCACAAATATTTTGCAAATTGTTTAAATTTTTAGGGGTTTTATTGTATATTTTCATTTTATATCTCAAATTGCCGTCTATAGTAATAATAGTATTTTTATTTGCAGCTGCATTGTCTTGCCCTAATGTCGTCCTTATTGATCTTAAATCTGGTTCAAAATGCCATGAATTACGAGGCCATAAAGGAATGGTGGTGTCAGTGAGATGGTCACCATCTCAAGAATTTCTTCTTGCTACTGGTGGTGCCGACAATAGAATATTCCTTTGGGACATTCGCTCTGCTAAAGGGTATTTGCGTTCTTTTGACCAATATAATGGTGAAGCAGTTGGAAGTAGACGAGACATGATCACTGCCCACAGTGGTATTGTAAATAGTCTTTGTTTCACTTCTGATGGTTTATATCTTATATCATATGGAACTGATTGTCATATGAGGTTGTGGGATGTTGCCTTGAGCTTAAACACTTTAGTTAACTATGGCAAGATCCCTAATGATAATCCAAAGAGAATGCAGATTGATATTAGTTATAATTCATGTCTTCCATTAATATTTGTTCCTACCGAAACTAGTGTATTAGTTGTTGATATGTTTTCTGGAGCAACAATGGCAAATCTTCTAGGACATTTTAACACAGCTAACTGCTGTGCTTTCAGACCTAACTATCATGAGTTGTACAGTGGAGGAAATGATCGTAATCTTCTTCTTTGGACACCAGATAGTGAGCAAGAATCTCTATTTGCTGACTATGAGAGGGAAACGGCAGCTGCAAAAAGCAGTGCATTAGGACCTTCAAGAAAATTGGTAACTGTTGATGCATGGTCCAGTGATGAAGATTGATAAACTATTGATAAATTGATGATTATAATGAGAATCACTCTGGGAGTATCTGGTATGAAATATTTATATAATTTTATTTGATTGACATGTAAAGGAAGAGGACAAGTTCAAAACAATGAGCATTTGTGGTGATTTATGTTGCATTCAGTGCAATGAATCTGTTGCAGGTGATGCATGATCTGTGAAGTTGAGCAACTCTAGACCTTTCCCTAAATGCTGCTTTGAAAATATAACCTTGAAATTTCCTTTTTGATTTCCTGTTATCATTAAGACGTTTCTTTAATGAAATAATGTGCATATTTCTGATTGTCTCTTGTCATGAGATATTTCTTCAAAGATACAGTGCAAAATAAATGTTTTTACAGTTATACAAGATGACTAAGTGGCTCTGTTTTATTCATGTTTGGCTTCCTTCATGAGGCAGGTGTCTTTTATTACCGTCTAATTGCAAACTATTTTTTAGCTCTGTTAAGGCTATTTTTTCATCGTGTTTAAAAATTATACTTCATCTGATTATTTGGTAACTACACTAATGGATGAAGAAGATAAAAATTGTTTATAGTAAAATACCTGAAGTTTCCCTAAAATAAGTATATCTTTACACCATGAAAGACAGAGATAATCTAGAAACTTTTCTAGTTTGTCTTGATTTCTGATACACATGGAAACACAAATGGATATGCTTCCTGCTCAAGGAACACAAATGGATATGCCTTCTACTCAATAGTCAGAATAGCTTACCCACTATACTAATTAAGGTTTAGTGTTACTATATTTATTTTATTTGAATGTATTAGAAATTTAAATAATTCAGTTTTGTTGCAGGTTGGTACTTAAGGTTCACATCTTAACCCTTTGCACGCTATAGGCCCCACTATGGTGACATACTAATACTAGTTAACAACACATCTGGAGCGCAAAGGGTTAATATTAATAATCTGTTATGCTTAATAGTAACTTGCTGTTTCAAAGTTCAGGACAAATTTGGGTACTCCAATATTGTTGCAGATCTCAAATTCATTTCTAATAGTTCATACAGATGATGAGACAATGAAATACCAAAGATACTGTTTAACTATATCAATGGGATTTCAATAAAATGAGTTCATAGACAGTAACATAATTTAAAAAATAGTGTAGTTATTAACAATATCCAAGAAAAATTCTTGGGCAGATATTATTGTGTTATGTGTTGTATGGTGTTCACCTCCATCCTGTAAATCTGATAGAGTAACTAGAATGCATAATGCCTCTGGCATATATGGGAATCTTGTTTTCAAAGAGAATGAATTTTTTTTTTTTTCACTTTTTTGCTCATTAAACATTTTATAAGAAATAATGGATGATTGCGAAAATAATAGTACTTTATTAGCACCTTTACGACATAAAAAGTTTTGTCTTATTCCTTAAAATTAAAAAGTTTCTTTAATGATATTTAAGGAATCCTGGATCTATTCATATAGCAACAATGTTTCAAAGACAAGATGTAATATTTTTGACATTTTAACATAGCACTTCTGGTTTTTATATCCCCAATAACTCATTGCATTTCATATTACTTTCTGTGTTTGAGTTTTTAAAATAATTTTAGCCTTCAGCTCTTTCCTTGTAATGACAATGCAAAAATAGTCTTTCAAATGGTATTTTAATGTCATTCCAATATGCCAAGTGCAGAAATAATAAGTAAAATATGAGGGAAAAATGTTTATGCTTGATCACAAATGTTTTATTGTGGGACCTACATATATACCATTCTCCTAAATGTACATAATATACTAACTAATATCATGTATAGTATATATATGAATAATTTCTTTTTGTTTCCTGCTTTGGTAATATCTATATTAGAATTATCATTTATAACTAAAACGTTTTTAAAAGTATAGTGATGAACTTGTGAAATTATAGGTGACAAATTAATCAGACAAACGAACGATATCTACATATCTATTTATTTACTGTACAAGACAATCTCAGGCACTTACACTTGAGCTTCAAATCTGGTTTTTGTTGAATCATTCATCATGAAAACTAATACACGCCATAGATTTCACCTCTTCAACAACCTAACGTCACATAATGTTTTGCATAACCACATTTGCAAGCAATTTTTTTTTGTTTATTGAGAGAAAGATATCTTTTCCTAAGAATATTCAACATTAACGATACAATAGTTGATTCTGGAGTGGATTCGAAAGGAGGAGCAAGAATGACTACAGATCACCCAGGGAGCTATAAAAATACATAGAAAAGAATATTTCTAATCTACTAAGATGCAGTCTAGTTTATTTTACCCACTTGCTGTTTCTGGGTCCATTTTTTTTTGAGTGATTTTGAAATGGAAGTCCATAACGGTTTTGAAGGAAGACTAATGAGAAGCAAATGAAATAAGATCTGTTAACCTTCCCTTTTCATATTCAAGATGATCAAGCACAAAGAGATGATTTGGATGTGCTCGATATCATATCGAGTTTTTTTTAGAGCATCCTTTAAGCATCATTGCAATTATTACCAAAATATATCAACAGTTTCTAGTATCTATGCTGTAGCCTTTTTCTCTGCCTGACATAGCAGAATGTAGTATATATAGTTATGCACTGCCTCATGCAACAGAATAATGGAGCCTATTTTCAAGCTGGGGCAACTGTTCTCAAGCAAATGAAGCTGTAATCATATACACACATACACCTATCCCTCGATTTACATGATACTCAGTTTACACAGTCAGGAAAATGCATCCAGTTTCAAGTTGCACCGGTGATAGACTTGATTTTACACAGTTAAGAAAATGCAACCAGTTTTACAAGATTATAGACTCGGTTTCACACGGTATACAGATGGAGAATTTTTTTTTTATGTAGGTATAATTTATATTGCGAAGTAGCAATGGTATAGCGTCAAAGGAGATTATTAGGCTGTCATCCCAAGTAAAAATTAACTAAATGCTTTTAATTGATATTTTCAAGAATAAATAGATAATAATTACTTGCAATATAATAAATCATCATCTGTAACAAATATTCATATTTCGCTAAAATTATATTCTTGCCATTCAGCAACCCAGTTCAAAAATGTTGAACTGGACAATGTTTCGTGACATCTTAATGAAATGAAGTCTGTTTTGAATCGGCAGTAAGATCTGGCTTTTCTAGACAGATTCATATGACGGTTTCATAAAACAGTATTTTGCAAAATTTGTATTTATAAGTGTTGGTAAAAATGCTTAATTTCTAATTTATGTTCAGTTCATAAATATCCTTTCAAATTTTGTCTTCAAATTCGATAGTGTACGTCTACATTAACGTTAAATATTTTTCTTGATGAAAAAGAAATGAGAAATTAAACATCTGAATTAGTGCAAATAAAGTATAAATATTGCTACCTCACTGCTTATTATTAAATGCTGAACTGAAATGAGATAAACAGGTGCAAATAAAACTTTCAATGTACGTTTTACTCATGAGTTTTTCGGAACCTATCCCTTTTTTTTTCCCGTAAGTTGGTTTCAATTTGCACGGTGATTTCCTGGAACCTATCTACCATGTAAATCAATGGTTGGACACCAAGAGAATGCAGATTGATATTAGTGTAAATAAAGTATAAAATATTGCTACCTTACTGCTTTTGCTGACGAAGCAAAACCTTAAAAGGCATTTTTAACGATATAAAAAATAAATACCCCCTCAAGCAGCTGCTTGCCACAGAGGTCTGACAGGAACCTGTCAGTTTATATGCCACAGTAGAAGGTATGAGAGGATGGCAGGTCCTTAGCAGAAAAACAACCATAGCGAAATGAAATTCGCAAAATCTAATGTGAATGAAAACTAAAGGATCGCCATTTTGGTGGTGAATTGGCTCATGGTCTTGAAAATGTTAGTCCCAAGTTGTCAGCAGGAAAAATGCTGGTCTATGGGCTTGCTACATATGGTTGCTCAACTTTTCTGCCAAGTCTGACATATAATTCTCCATAACTTTCACAATGCAGGGTGATAGGGGACTGATCTTTTCACATAATATGGGGCTTCATAAGTGACATCAGTGTACGAAATTTGGGATCAGTTCAAGACTGGGAATCTATCATAAAAGTTCATTTGTTTGCAGTTGGTGGAGTGCGTTGATGTCACCACGCTCTAGAAGAAACTCATGTATATCGGTGTCCACGCTCCCGTCCGCTCGGAATACGCCTACATATAATAGCTGAATCTTGTGGATAAATCAATTGCTGTGTAATGCGATTAACAATGAAAGTCTAGAACAATGTGACTTTGTACTCTGAACTTTTGAAGTGTCGGTGGCACACCCAGAAACTTGTAACAGAGGGAGGGATTTGAACCTAAAAAGATTGCTTCTTTTTGATGTCTTCAATCTGTAATTTTCGGGGACTTCTTTAGAAAATGTACATTACTGACCTTTGGTACGCCACTATGTGGTGTTACTTCCAAATACGTTTCTAAAGCTTATCGAATTAAATTCTAAAGTATGCATTAAATTTTAATAAAAGTAGTATGCTTTGCACAAATCTGTGGTACTACTATAAGTGTCGTAAGTTGATTTAAATCTATACATGAAGCATCATTCATTTTTTCTACCTTAGCCGGCAAACTATCAAATTCTACCACTAGGATTTATTCTTTCGTGTAGAAATATAGTATTGGTCGTATATTTGAGAAAGAAGCATAGATTTTCTTCATTTCATAAATCATCCTAATAAGCCAGCCAGGGTCGGATCTGATGGTGGGTCAGGCCTACCCTTTTAAGGATGTTAATAAGGGTAAAAAAAATAAATAAATACCCCCTCAAGCATTTGCATATTAAATCTGTGCATATTTCATGTTTTTTTCAATAATTTTTAAAGACAAAATGGAGGGGAAATATTGCAGTTGAAATCCAGTCTGTTGCCACCTCCCCTTTAACTTTCTTCTGGATCGATTGCTTCACTTGCCCTCCCCCCCCCATATCCTTTATTATTTTTTTTTATAGATTCAGGCTTTATGCCAACCATATATTAAGAGCTTCCAACTGGAGAGCAGAAAAATTTCTAAGTAGAATAAAACCTGTTTAATTTCTCTTGTTTTTCCAAAGTGCTTTTTGAAACTCTTGCACAAAACTTTTAAATGTCTAAAAATTCGGTAATTATGAAACATGATTAGTATTTAATACGAAATCAATGTTACCTCCATTAGTAGTAACGCTTGCTTTAATCCTTTAAATATCATCCGGCTGTGACGGAAGAGAGTGCGCTTGCGTGCTCTACTATCTCATTTCCTCATTTAAAATCACTACATCACCGATTTAAACTGTGAGAGGAATATGTCTATATGCTTCTGCCAACTGAAAACACCTTGAAATTTGCGCCCACAGCATCGTTTTTGAAGGCTTTTATTCCTATTCCAGCTTTCCGAACGCTGAAAGTTCTGTTCAAAGTTATCCTTTAACGTTGTAACAAAGTGAGGCACTACTTAAAAATAGAAGCTTTATAATACTAAGGTTTTAATGTAAACTGTAACATGACAATTCTGTATTTTAAAAACGTTCCCTATGTGAATTTACAAGTCATTGGGGAATTCCGGGAATGCCAAGCGAAAAAAAAAGATTCATTGATGAAGCGCAATTTGTGCATGCCAGGTGAAGAGTCAAGAAAAGCTCATTGAAGACTTTAATAGCCTTGTTTTGGCTATTATATTTTGTTAGGTATTGTAATCATTGTTAATGAAAGCCCAGGAAATAAAAAATTCGACTTGAATATGGGAAAAGAGAAATATTAAAAAAAAATACCCCTTCAAGCAGCTGCTTGCCACAGAGGTCTGACAGGAGCCTGTCAGTTTATATGCCATAGTAGGAGATCTGAGAGGATGGCAGGACCTCAGCAGAAAAACGACACACACATCCATGCCTAATGCGGGGCTCGAACCTAGGTCCCTTAGATCAGTAGCCAAGCGTGCTAACCACTCGATCAGGCTAAATAAATGGCAGCCCATCGTAGCAAAAATTGTGGCCAATAAGGATGAAAGGATAAAAAAAAAGCATTTTAGCAAAAGAAATGTGATAAACGAGTGAAAAACAATGAAAAAAATTCACAGATGTTAATTACGAGTTACTTTCGGTCTCTACCTTTGACCCGTTAAAAGACCAAATTAAAAATATAAAAAATCGTACCCGCTAAAAAATCATATTAAAAAGTGCAGAATCGGGTCTGCCTGAAAATGAAAATAGCCCTCCCTTAAATTAACGGCATAAAATCCAGCACTTTAAATGGCTTTGGTGCTGTTTTGCTTGCACACATTTGCATGTTTTGTTACAGGTAAATATTTGCAAATAGATATTGCCAGTTGTATGAACTTCAGCGAAACTTATTTTGTCACTTCTATATCTAAATACCTAACACGGTTTATTTTGAGTTTTTTCAATTTCTAGTCTTCTTACACACTACTCTTGATGTGTGCGAAAATCATGCCAATCATCGTACGACTAAAAACAGGTTATCGAAATGCATCACGCTAGAAAATCACACTGCACAAGTTTGTCCCAGAACTTCACTTGCAGTAACTATAAATTAAAGACCTGATGTCTTCTAGTTCTGTATTGAAATCTTAAGGCGCTAGATTTCTGATATTTACTAGTGATATGTGTTGTTTGCAGTTTATCTATATAAGATAAATTACTAAAGTCATCTAGTAGTCTCTAAGCTCTAGTAAAGTGTTCACTGCTGCAAAGCTCTAACTGTATATCCTATCATCTTTTCTCTCAGGAATGGTCTGTATTATGCTAAGTTGTCATTCCAGCAACTATGCGTCATATTTGTAGTGCGAGTTTCATGAACGTAGTGGCATCTGTCTTGTTCGACTTCTGTTACTTCACTGTTCAGGTGGATGTGAATGGTCACATGACCAGACACTTTCCTTTGATTTTCTCTCTTCGCAGGAGAGCCCGCATTCTTCTTTCTGATTGAAGACTCACATTTCTCGACTTCTCCATGTTTAAAAGCTCCTGAAACATCTCTTTCACATTGGAGTTGGTCCTCGCAGAGGTCTCCATAAATGCGCAGTTCCATTTGTGAGCATGTTGCAATCCTTCGTTATATTCAATTTCCCTTCCTTCGTCTTCGTCACTCTTATTACCAACCAGCATCATAGGTATTCCTTCTGTGGAGCCCTGCAAGAAGAAGAGAGCAACCTCATTTGAAACATGACAATATTACTCAGAATCTCGTTTCTACTCTTTATGCATGAGAATTATAAAGGATGGGGAAAAAATGTCCTTCGCCTCCAGAATGCGAATACCGAAAATAACAAGCGACACGTCGAATGAATGCTTCTGACGCGGGGAATAGCGTAGCCTACGAAAAATTGACCCCCGTGCTTTCTTCCCCCCTAAAAGAGGGGAAGGGAGAAATGATCGTTCCCCCATATCTCCTGAAAGCGAGTGCGGAAAGTAACGAGCTGTGTGTCAAATGAAAGTTTTTGCCGCGGGAAGTGTAGGCTATAAAAAATTCACCCCTGTGCCTTCTTTCCTCCCTAAAAAAGAGGCACTGTGAAAACTATTGTTCCGCTATATTTCCAGAACGCGAATGCCGAAAGTAGCAAGCTATACGTAGAATGAAAGCTTCTGATGCGGGGAATATGAAAATGATTATTCTTCTATATCTCCTGAACGCGAATGTCAAAAGCAACAAGCTACATGTCTAATGAAGCCTGTGACTCAAGGAGTGTCATGGGCTATAAAAATTGATCTCCCCATGCTTTCTTCCCCTTAAAAAACGGGAAATATGAACGTCTTACTATATCTTCCGAACTAGAGAACCTATAGTTGCGAGTTAGGTGTCAAATGAAAGCTCGTATAATGACTGGTAAACTATTTCGAATTTTGCCCCCACTATATAAAAGGGGGGGGGGGGGGTCGTGTGGGTCGACTTTAACGAGTCGTATCTCAAATTGAAGCTAATGAATTCTCCAATCTCATAGGATACCTCAAACATGACTCCAAAACGGGGGGAAATGTGCTCGATATTTATGAGTCGTATATCAAATGAAAGTTTTTGAAGGTGGTGTTTTTAGTGACAGAAAATAAATTAAAAAATACCTATCTTCTTATAGGGCCTTAAAAAGTAAAAAAAAA
This sequence comes from Ryuthela nishihirai, assembly GCA_038380435.1. Classification (NCBI taxonomy): domain Eukaryota; kingdom Metazoa; phylum Arthropoda; class Arachnida; order Araneae; family Heptathelidae; genus Ryuthela; species Ryuthela nishihirai. Next base: position 60,514,420 of record JAWZYU010000019.1, on the reverse strand, counting down.
GCCTAAAACATATCGATGGTGCAATCGATCATGAGTTCGCATTCACTTCAAAGGAAGATAAGGCGCCGGACACAAGATGGCCGGCGCCCTATCTTCCTTTGAAGTGAATGCGAATTCAGTGATCGATTGCACCATCGATATGCTTTAGGTTTATTTTCCGCTTCTTAGGGATTGCTTCCCTTTATTTCAATCATTCTGCTATCATCTAGTATTATTATAAGTGGTATTTCCTCCAAGTATTCTTCGGTAAGAGTTATAAAGTTGTACTTTTAGTTATGCGCATAGCAGACAGATTTCGGCACTTAACGAGAAGAAAGTTTAGCTAAAGAGTTTTTCTTTTACCTTGACTTCTCTGATGATGCCGTAAATGGGAGACAACTCCTCCAGGGTCTGCTTGCTACTGATGGCGTAGACTAGGATGAAGGCGTGGCCCTTCGAGATATTCAGCCTCTGCATGGCGGGGAACTGATGACTGCCAGTCGTGTCGGTGATCTGAAGGGTGTAGATGTTTCGATTGCACGTGATTACCTAAAGGAACAAACGAAGGATCAGGTGCTATCTCGCGCTGCTGAAAAGAATCGAACTACAATAAATTTAACTTTTTGAAACATTTGCTAGATTTTTGCTGTAATTTTATATTTTTAGACCGCTTGTGGAGATATTAGTTACACCACACTTTGAAAGTGTTTGCACCCTCACCGCTAGGGCTTGACGTAATATTTTGGGTCTATTTCAATATGTGTTAGGGGATTCTTGTAAATTCATTCTTCCAAACCCTCCACATTTGAGAAACACTTTCGAAACTGCCAAAGCTCTCTTGCGGCCGAATCTGGTACTATAATAATAAAAAAAAAGGAATTATTTTTCAAGCAGCTACTTGCCACTTCAGAGGTCAGAGAAGAGCCTGTCGTTTTCTTTCGCCAAAGAGAAGAATCTGTGAGGAAGGCGAGACCTCAGCAGAAAGACAAACATCCATGTCTTACCCAGAGTTGAAATGTCCCCTTGATCAGTGGTTATGCGCGCTAACTATTCGGCCACCGCAACTGTTGGAACTCTATGAATCCACATTTTGCACCGAGATCTTTGGGAAGTGAGAAATTTTCGTTTAATTTCAATTCGAAGATTCCTTCAGATGAGCTTCGTCTGGCTCCGATATTGTTTTAAAGATATTGTATAAAAAATATTCACCATTCAACCATTTAGTAAACTGGAGGGAGAGCTGTGTACCAATTCCTAGTGATGATGCACAGAGCCGGCCAGGTCTAGCACCTAATGTCCAACCCCGCCTTCTCGTGGTGAGGCCGTTAGTATCTTTCAAAAGAGATATTCTCTTTTGGAAGGGAACGGAAGAAGCGGGCTGCTAGTTCAGTATGGCCTACTGATCTGGTCATCTATGGCCACTTTTTTCTTTTTTTCAACCCTGCTGAGGAGTGGTCAACTTCACAGGGTCCTGGTGCTGACCATTTATACCTACTAGACTGGACTTGTTTATGGATTTGAGCTTGATTATTGATCCTGTACTTGCTGCACTGGTGGGCCTCTGTTGAGGGAGAGTCTGCCGCTGTGTTTTCTGTTTGCTTCTGGGTTGCCAGCCCTAAGTGAACAGAGGCATGGGATACCTTATATCAGCTGGTGGATAATCCTAATTAGAGGCCATCGCATGCACCTGAACCTTACTTAGCTAGTTGGGCATCGTCAAGCCTAAACTGGAGTAATATGTTTCAGGCAGGCCATATGGCTCTTGAAAAAGTCCACTTGAAAAGTGGTGCCTGAAGTTCCTACCAACATCTGTGACTTCAGCCTTTAGCGGAGGAGGAACAGGTCTTTACCCCATGCCTGCGATCAGGGGGCTGTTTGATATTGTTGGCCCTACCTATCTCAATAAACCAAATTTCTTTAAAAATCCTACTAATCATTTTCTCTCTGCAGGAACGTGGAACTTGAGGACGTTATATAGAGATAATTCTCTTGATGTCCTCATGCAGGAATTCCAGCGCTATAACCGAGATATTCTCGGCTTGCAAGAGACCAGATGGACAGATAAAGGTCAGATTGTTAAAAATAACTTTAAATTTCTTTCAGGGAGGGACGACAATACGCATCTCCAAGGCGTGGGTCTTCATCACTAGCGTGATCACGCTAGTGATGCTCTTCTAGGATATGAGTGCATTAATGAAAGGTTTCGTACAGCAAAATTTCAGACAAGCGTTAAAGACTTGAATGTTATCTGCTGTTATGCCCCCACTGAGGATGCCGATGAGGATGAGAAGGATAGGTTTTACGGACAACTTCAGGATATTTTGAATTCTGTCAAGAAAGCAGATATTACCCTTGTTCTAGGTGACTTCAATGCCAAAGCTGGTACTGACTCTGACCTTTAGGAGGAGTAATAGGCCCTTTTGGTATTGGTAGCTGCAATGGGCAACGTCTCCTACAGGTAATGTAACTCAATGCAACTCAGGTAAGGGGCAACGTCTCCTACAGGTAAGTAAACTCAATGGATTCAGAATGTGGATTTATTTGATGTACACCATTTTTGTGGCTGAATGACCTATGTTTAATATAATTTATTCATTTTCCTGCAGATAAGCTATTTAGCTTTGCGGGTCAAAGTGTAAATGTATTTGTATTCTTTACTGTTATGAATAAAAATTATATTCTAAAAAAAAATAATAACTAACACTTATTACAAACATCGCGACATACATAAGTACACATGGGTTTCACCTGATGGGCTGCATAAGAATATGATTGATTATATATTAATTAACAGCAAATGGGCTAGTTCTGTTAGGAATACCAGGTTATATAGGGGAACTGAAATTGGATCTGACCATTACCTTGTTAAAAGTGTCTTGCAACTTAAACTTAAAAAATGTTGTGCTAGGGTTAAAAAATTTACCTTTAATACTGAAGCTCTGAAAGACCCTGTTATAGCTAAAGCTTACCATGATAGGTTACCTAGTCATTATGACAGTCATGGTTTGCTTACTACTGAAGTTGAGGAAGAATAGGGCCGTTTTAAACAGGCTTTTTTGGACACTAACAGTACTCTTTTAGGAAAAAAGGAGCAGAGGAGACAGAATTATTTGAGTGATAAGGCACTTGAGTTTATTTCAGAAAGAAGGAACTGCAGGAATGTCCTTAATCAGTACCCTACTAGTCCTAATAGAATGGATTACAGAGAGCTTAATAAACGTGTAAAGGATCAGTTAGCTGCTGATAAGACTCCTTGGCTTGATGGTTTGGCTGACAAAGCCAAGGAAGCTGTTAGGCAGCACAACAGCAGAGAGCTGTACCACATAGTTAATATTTTGTGTGGTAGAAAACGGACAGGTATACAAGGATTGAAGGATAAACAAAGAAGGTGAGGATTCTGTCATGGCTAGGTGGGCTGAGCATTTCAGTGATGTTCTAAACAATGTGGTTAGTTCTACTCCCATTGTTTGTAATAATGATAGATGCATTACTTGCTTTAATGTTGGCCCTATAACACAATCTGAAGTTAGTTTGGCTATTTCTAAACTTAAATTACATAAATCCCCATGGGTAAAGTTTCGGTTACCACATGGATGACTGAATTTTGAATATCTTTTATGATAAAGGAATGGTTCCTAAGGATTTTACCAGAGCTATTGTTATTCCTATTTTCAAAAAAGGTGATCGCAGTTCTTGTGATAACTATAGGGGTATCAGCCTACTCTCTGTTCCAGGTAAAGTTCTTTCCATGATTGTGCTTAATAGAATTAAGAATCTGGTTGACAGGCAATTGCGTGATGAGCAATGTGGATTCAGAAGTGGTAGGGGATGTGTAGATCAGATATTTTCACTTAGGCAGATTCTTGAGGAATGTTTAGAGTTTCAGAGACCTTTGGTTGCTAGCTTTGTTGATTTCAAAAAGGCTTTCGACTCTGTTGATCGTCGTAATTTGTGGTTGATTGTGAGACCATATGGTATACCAGACAAGTTAGTTAACATAATGAAAGCTCTCTATAATAACACTGAGTCATGTGTGAGAGTTGGTAAGTCTTGTAGCAATTGGTTTAGCATTACTTCTGGTGTTCGACAAGGGTGCATTTTGTCTCATTTTCTCTAGTTTGGTTATTGATTATGTTATGCGAAATTCACTTCAAGGGAAAGATTTTGGCCTTAAATGGGCTGGAGATAAGAAAATTTCTGATTTAGATTATGCTGATGATTTAGCCCTTTTGGCAGATGATGTTGATGAGATGAACTCTTTCATTCGAACTGTTGATGAGACTGGTAGTAGAGTAGGTTTGGTTATAAACAGAGAGAAAACTAAAGTGATGAAAATTGGTCAGGCAGGCTGTGATTCAGTTAATCTGAATGGTTGCAGTCTTGAGCAGGTGTCACAGTTTAATTATCTTGGGAGCTATGTAACAGATAATGGTGTGTGCGGCATGAGATTAACAGACGAATAGGGATTGCTGCCGGGACTTTTAAGAATCTATGGAGAGTGTGGAGAAATAGGCGTATACACCTAAAGACTAAAATTAGACTGTATAATAGTTTGGTTCTTTCTAGGGTTAGTTATGGTAGTGAAATGTGGACGCTGTGTGAACAAGATAATAGGAAACTTGATGCTTTTGATTCTAGATGCTTACGCAGTATCTTGGGTATTAGGTGATTTAACTTTGTAACTAATGATGAGGTTAGGCAAAGGAGTTTGCAACCACCTTTAAGCAGCATGTTGTGCAGAGAGAGACTCCGTTGGTTTGGCCATGTTGCCTGTATGGATAATTATAGATTGGCGAATAGGGTTATGAACAGTGTGCCTAAAGGCTTCGGAAAGGAGGAGACCTGGGATGCGATGGGCAGACAATGTCAAACAGGACCTTATTAGTATTGGTGTGTAGTGGCCAAATGCAGTAGATGTAGCTCAGGACAGACTAGCTTGGAGAACTAAATTTCACGGTCTGGTTGGACCTCCGTAGCCCTTGGCTGCTTGAGGATGATGATGATGAAGATATTCCTGACTAACGTATATAATGTGACATGTAAGATATTCCTGACTAACTTATATAATATGACATGTAAGATATTTCTGAACATCTTTTACAATGTGACATGTAAGATATTCCTGACGGGAGGCTACCATCTGTCTCCCAACAGCTATTCGTGTGGGTGACTTCCCCCAACCTTCTCTGAACCTTCGGCTAACCTGGACTTCGTTTTGACCTGGACATTTAGCCCATTGTGTGCAAAAAAGTGTCGCTCAGAGGTAAAACAACCCAGCTTTATTACTGAAATAGGAGTTACGTTTTCTTAATTATTGCTTAAAATAAAAGGTGGCCAGGCATATACCGAGAAGTAATTGAATTGACTCCTACACGATAGTGGAGTTAGAGAGCCGGTTCTACGGTATATATATACTCTCAAAGAGCCTGTTCTACAGTATTTGAGTCAGAGAGCCTGTTCTACAGTATATGAGTTAGAGCGCCATTTCTACAGTATTAATTGCCGATTAACGTTTGCGGGGTCGTATCTAGAAAACAAACTGTCCCGGTTTAAGAAAACTGAAAGAGGGACAGTTTAGTAAATGTTCCGATTTCTGTTTACTGAAATTGGGACATTTCTTTTCGGGATTGTAAATATAACTAAGGCATGACGAACAACAATTTGCAGTAAATGGGAGAAGCAATTAAGTGAAGCGCAGAATGTACAGTTGCTTTTGCATAGATTGATGGTAAGCCTATGTCTCACAGAGGTGCGAATTACTGAGATCGTGTTAGAGAGTAAGCCTCTTCTTGTGGCACGCCTAATATGAGGTCCTCACGTGCGATGCGGCAAAGTTCTTCGTCAACAACACTCGACTGCACTGGCAGCGGACACCGACCGTTTGGTGTGCAAAAAGCTTTTTTTCCCCACAAACTAAATCTTCCCTCAAACAGCTTCTTGCCACAGCGGTACATACATGTCACATGACTTGTCATTACATGTCACATGACTTGTCAGTGAAATATGTCACAGAGGAGACCTTTGGGGAAGGCGAGAGACCAGCAGAACGAAAACACAGAAACGTTCCTATCTGAACCGGGGCTCGAACCCAAGTACCTTTGAACAGGAGCCATGCACCCTAACCACTCCCAGCGGGAAAAATAAAATGTTCGCGTTATTCCAAAAACGCATTAAATGCACATAAAAAATGGCAGAAATGCAGTGGCCGTGTTATTCCAAAGAAAAAAGCAATAATCGACGTAAATTGAGATCCGACTATATAGTCGGATCTCGATTTGGGAAAGTTCTCTAAAAACCAGGAAGTATGAACCACGTAAATCAACTTAGGAAAATACCTAGTTAATTTGAACAGTTCGATGTCAATGCTAAACTTTATTCAAGTGAAATTTACTAGCATCATCCAAATTATTATTTCATAGAAATCCTCGTTTTAAATAATAGTTCTTTCAAAGGTCAAGAAATCCTTTTTACGCATCAATATCAAGTTCAGAGGAAAACGTTTCTTGAGCCAGGGTGGAAAAAGAAAAACACTTTCTGATCACGTGTCAGATATTGAATCACTGATCCATCAGCAATCGATCGAGATCTCTTCCCTTTAATGAAGTTCCTTACCCGCGAAACACAACTTCACTATCTGTGTCCCTTGCAGGCAAGGTCTTTACTACCAAGTAGATGTCACGAAGATAAATGCTAATCGATGTATCGAGGATATTAACAATCACAATTATATATTTCTCGATGTTAATTAAGTTAAAAAGTCACGAAGTCACTGTTGTAGTACATCGATGATGCCAAGTTTAAAAGTACAATTATTTCACCTAACTGGATGTCGATGTGTAACAGTTATTTATATTTGAAATGAATCAACATTGATACATTTATTACATTAATTATGGGGACGGGGGTGACTCAGTCGGTAGCGCGCCAGGCTCGTAATCTGTAGTTCCCAGGTTCGAGTCCCAGCTGGGTCAGCGTTGAGATTTATCTCCGCAAACTCCCCGCCCTGCCGACGGTCAGTAGGGGGCATCGATGGGCTTGGAAAGATCTCCATCCGTCGGATGGGACGTTAAGCAGTTGTCCCGTGTGCGAGAGAGCCATACCCTGTGCACGTTAAAGAACACGCTGTATGGCCTTAACGGGAGGCTACCAGTCTCCCAACAGCTATTCCAGTGGGTCCCCTCCCACAACCTTCTCTGAGCCTTCGGGGTCCATGTGACCTGGCCATTTAGCCCATGGTGTGGAAAAAAGTGCCGCTCAGAGGTAAAACAACCCAACCTACATTAATTATGCTTCTTATTGCACTCGAGAAATCCATTATCAACTTCACGACCTGTTTAGAAGTCACTGACTTCAAGAGACACAGATATTTGAATTATGAGATATTCAGGAATATCTTACATGTCACATTATATAAGCTATTCAGGAATATCTTATATGTCACATTATATAAGATAGGAATATCTTACTTGTCACGTTATATAAGATATTCTGAAATATCTTACTTGTCACATTATATAAGATATTCTGGAATATCTTACTTGTCACATTATATAAGATATTCTGGAATATCTTACATGTCACATGATTGAAGGAAACGATCAGCCTCTGATGGTCTCGCGGTTACCACGGCCGGCATACTTATGGGAGACGTGGGTTCGAATCACACTCAGGAAGAAAACCAAATTCTTTTCAGAAAATTATTTTAAGTGTTTCTTATATCTTTTGTTATTATTTAAATGTTACATACTTTGAATAACAATACATTTATTTGAATTTCATTTGGCGTGATATTCGGCTGCAAGCGACCGTCTTCTGCAGATCATCCCAGCTGGTAAACCAAAGTTTCGCTCCATGATTTGAGTATTGCTGGTGGGCTGCACAAAATGAGTTCGCATGAGCGCCTTTGAGACGCTCTCATCTAGAACGTGCCAGGTAGACATAGACTGTACTCAGATTGGCAAATCGCTTGCCATTCTTCGGCCATTGACTCGTGAAGGAACTTTTGTGTGCGGTGTATGAATTTATCAGCCAACACTTAAGATTGAAGATCCGCACTTACTTGTCTGTAAGTATCCTCCACAGTGGGGATGTACACTTCGCTGAATGTTCCCTTGACAAAGCGGAGGACCAGGGAACTTTTCCCGACACCCCCTGCGCCGAACACCACCACGCGGTAATCGTTACTCTGTTCCGGCATTCTCAGCATTCATCTACAGAGGTCTGCCGCAGAGGTCTTCAGAGGAACTATGAAAATGAGACAATGAAGAGACGATTAGATAGAAAGAATGGGAAACACGACAAGGGAGGAAGAGAAAAGACATCATTAAAATCGAATCTAGGTGATCCCCTCGCGATCGATCCCTAAACATCATCTTTAACCTGGATCACAAGTATTGAAATTCTTTTAATGATGAGCAAGTAAGTCATTTGTTTGGTGCCATTAATTTCTTCTTTCTCTTAATTAGAGGCAATTGAAAGATTGCATTCATTCGATCGCCACCTTTTCAAATCAGAAATATCTTATTTTCAGCTGTTGAGGGTTGGTTGCGTTGTTTTACCTCTGAGCAGCACTTTTTTGCACACCATGGGCTAAATGGCCAGGTCACATGGACCCCGAAGGCTCAGAGAAGGTTGGGGGAGGGGACCCACTGGAGCAGCTGTTGGGAGACAGATGGTAGCCTCCCGTCAAGGCCATCCAGCGTGTTCTTTAACGTGCACAGGGTATGGCTCTCCCGCACACGGGGCCACGGCTTAACGTCCCATCCGACGGACGGCGGCTATTACCAAGCCCATCGGTGTCCCCTACTGACCGTGGGCAGGGCGGGGAATTTTGCGGAGATAAATCTCAACGCTGACCCAGCTGGGACTCGAACCTGGGAACTACAGATTACGAGCCTGGCGAGCTACCGACTGAGCCACCCCCGCCCCCTGTTGAGGGAGCAAAAACTTAAACCGAATTCCGCATAAGAATTGATAACCTCAACACGAACCGAGCTATTAGCCTTAAAACATTCGGGACCATTAACGTGAATCCCCGAGGAAACTTCCGTCCCTCAATGGTTGGTCATTGCTCCATGATGCGAATGGCGACGATGATTGACTTTTTTGAATCAATCGCTTTCGGCAGTGAAGAGGTGACGAAGGGCGCCATTGTTCTTCTCGTGCAAAAGGCGATCCTCACCAACAGATTATCAAAGAGAGACGGAAATTGATTCACATGAAACGGAAGGACGACACTTCTTACAAAATGCCAGGTTCGTTACAATGTTACAAATTCTTGAAGTCTCATCTGGGAAGAGCATCCTTCAGGAAACATCGATGTCGTAACATAATAATGTCGATAATTTAATCCTCAAAAGTTGCTTATTCGTATTCGAAGCTAAATTACTCAGCGACCAATTGTTGGCTGACGGTTGTTCAGTGAATTGACCATTTTTAAAAAAAATATATATATTTTTCGGATTTCTTTTCCCTTACAAGTTAGAAGCTTAAATTTTGCGGTCTATTGATCTCCTCTATCCTGACACTGTAAATGGATTTGGTTTATCGGTTGATCTTTTCCCCTGAAAATCGAAGAGCACCCAGGAGGAGTTGGATTGTTTTATCTCTGAGCGGCACTTTTTTGCACATCATGGGCTAAATGGCCAGGTCACAACGACCCCGAAGGCTCAGAGAAGGTTGACATGGTGTGCAAAAAAGTGCCGTTCAGAGGTAAAACAACCCAACCCTTCCAATTGTTGACGTTTCCATCGAAAAGCTTTTGGAAATGGACATTGTCAATTACGTAACTGAGCTGTTTCTTCTATCCCAGAAATGACAATCGGGTGCTAAGTTGGTTGTTAAATTTTATGGCGCAACAAAGGCCATTTTGAGCCAAACGAGACAGAGAATAAGAGCATAAACGATTAAAAATGATTAAAACCCACAAAGTTAAAAGGAAATAACAAGGAAAAAAAAGAAAAAAAAACATTCAAAATGTAAACAATAAAGTCATATAACGGCAATGGGTGTGAAAAAAAGCCCTGGCAAACAGGAGTCAACAAATGTAAAGTGTAAAACAGAATGCAGATGATGCGAAATAATTGTCAGAAATTGAAATGACGATGAGTAAGAGATTGACCCATCACTAAGTGCTGCGATTTTCTTGTATTCTCTCTGTTTTCAGAAAAGAAAATGGCGATTATCCATAATGCGATGGATGTTAGGCGGAGAGGAGGTTTCATCGCCCCCTGACTCCCATTTTGGGTGCGCCTCTGTCACAGAGAACCTGATTCCACCCACGTGAGAGTCAAAGAAAATGAGTAATAAAGAAGTACTTTTAAGAATCACGTGAAGGCAAACACTGAAGCCGTCATTGGACATCTCTTTAACTGGCATCGTTCCTTCGAAAGAGGTAGACGCGAAACTTACCTTCGGGATGGCCATTGAGCCCGAGGCCTGCATGGACGGAAGGGAAGTTGTTTTCTTGCCGTTCGAAGAGTTTCTTAGAGAGACGATTTTGCTCGCAGGGAGGAAGAGAGGAGCGCACGAGAGCCGCTTCTTCGCTGCACTTTGGCAACCGACGAGAATTGCTCTTTTGCATCGCGAGTCTCTTATCTGCCGGAGACGTGGCCGCCAAGAACCGGCCCCTCCTCCTCCTCCTCCGACCTAGTGCGGGGGGCATTCGCCTTTCTCCTTTCCTGCCGCTATCTGCCAAGGAGACTTCTTATCTGCCGCTGCTGATGGCATTCAAAAAGAAGAATTTATTGCACGCTCTCTGCACGACTTGTAAATCGTAAGTGGCGACAGCGTCTGTTGGCGAAAGAGGCCAAGTGCGTCGTCGCAGGGCGGTCAATGGGTTCGCCACCTGAGGGCCAAGCGAACAGCAACAGAAGGGGGATTCGCCTCCGCATCGAAAGGAACTCGTCTGCATCTCGAAGCCATTGGCAGAAGAGATATCGTTGCTAGGAACACTTCACTCGATGCGGGAAATCCCTCCATTATGAATTTAGCCCTGCAATGTGCATTGAGTGTAGACAATGATGCAAATGAAATACAGAAATGACGAAGATAATTATTGCTGACACATTTGCAAATTGTAAAAGAATTGCAGACGAAAGGAGAAGGAAAAAAAAAATAAAAACCGTCGGTAGGGTGAAGATGGAGGTTGTCAGATTTTATTGCTCAATACAGAGGTTTCAGAATCTCTTCGAGTGAAATGCCTAACGAGACCCGAATAAACTCCCTCTCGGGGTGCTGCGTGACTTCGGTTATCCAGCAAAGGATCAACTGCGACTGGCTTGCTAATTGGCATCAGATTAAAACCTCTCGAATACAATGGAGATACCATTAGAAATAAGTAGCCAGAAAAAGGTACGGATATTTTGCATTAATAAACATTGTATTTTTTTGTATTTATTTCTTATTCCAATGGAAACATCTTGGGTTGTTTTCGTACCTTAGATAAGTTTCAGAATGATCTCGAATGCATCAGAGGAATATTAGATATCAGAAGTCTTTCACGAGGGATCACGTGAATTGCCAAGGGGCAATTCAAGTTTTGAACATGCTAAATGATTCGAATTTGGAAAAATACATTTAATTTAACGCCAGCATGAGTTACATTTACTGCTCTGGGGATTACGCTTCTGATTGGCTCTTAAGGTGTCACGTTGATGCGCGTGTTCCGTCTGCTCATCTGAAGCAGAAACGGAGCCTCAAGGAGGGAAAAAGGTAAATCATCGTCGGAAATATTAAACGTTTTGTAAGAAGCAATTGGAAATGATGAAATCCGATGGCTGAGGGAAAGAAGGATGCACTGAAAAGGGAAGGAAAAAAAATGAACAACTAGAAAAGGTTTAGAAAAAGGTACACCGAATGCAAATGAGGTGAAAAGATTGACAGAGATTCATTTCATAGAAGCAATATTTGGAATCTGGTAACTTCCGTCTTCAAAACAACTTGTTGCGGGGAATTTTTGAATGGATCATTAGAAGCTGAGTGCTGAGAAGATGTGAGAAAGAGAGAAAGCCTCGCCGGAAGAAAGGCATGGAGATCAGAGTCATTTCCAAGAATTTAAAGAGGTGAAATAGTGCACGGAGCAAATTGATCTCCAGGAAAAGAGTTTTTATGGGATGCTGAAAAATACACTCGCCCCTCTGTGCACGAGCACAACTCGTAAACTGGATTCATTCTCCTTGAAATGCATGGAAAGAATTCTCAGATTCATTCTCTTTGAAATGCATGGAAAGAATTCTCAGATTCATTCTCTTTGAAATGCATGGAAAGAATTCTCAGATTCATTCTCTTTGAAATGCATGGAAAGAATTCTCAGATTCATTCTCTTTGAAATGCATGGAAAGAATTCTCAGATTCATTCTCTTTGAAATGCATGGAAAGAATTCTCAGATTCATTCTCTTTGAAATGCATGGAAAGAATTCTCAGATTCATTCTCTTTGAAATGCATGGAAAGAATTCTCAGATTCATTCTCTTTGAAATGCATGGAAAGAATTCTCAGATTCATTCTCTTTGAAATGCATGGAAAGAATTCTCAGATTCATTCTCTTTGAAATGCATGGAAAGAATTCTCAGATTCATTCTCTTTGAAATGCATGGAAAGAATTCTCAGATTCATTCTCTTTGAAATGCATGGAAAGAATTCTCAGATTCATTCTCTTTGAAATGCATGGAAAGAATTCTCAGATTCATTCTCTTTGAAATGCATGGAAAGAATTCTCAGATTCATTCTCTTTGAAATGCATGGAAAGAATTCTCAGATTCATTCTCTTTGAAATGCATGGAAAGAATTCTCAGATTCATTCTCTTTGAAATGCATGGAAAGAATTCTCAGATTCATTCTCTTTGAAATGCATGGAAAGAATTCTCAGATTCATTCTCTTTGAAATGCATGGAAAGAATTCTCAGATTCATTCTCTTTGAAATGCATGGAAAGAATTCTCAGATTCATTCTCTTTGAAATGCATGGAAAGAATTCTCAGATTCATTCTCTTTGAAATGCATGGAAAGAATTCTCAGATTCATTCTCTTTGAAATGCATGGAAAGAATTCTCAGATTCATTCTCTTTGAAATGCATGGAAAGAATTCTCAGATTCATTCTCTTTGAAATGCATGGAAAGAATTCTCAGATTCATTCTCTTTGAAATGCATGGAAAGAATTCTCAGATTCATTCTCTTTGAAATGCATGGAAAGAATTCTCAGATTCATTCTCTTTGAAATGCATGGAAAGAATTCTCAGATTCATTCTCTTTGAAATGCATGGAAAGAATTCTCAGATTCATTCTCTTTGAAATGCATGGAAAGAATTCTCAGATTCATTCCCCTTGAAATGCATGGAAAGAATTCTCAGATTCATTCCACGTGCTCTTAACTGGACACAGATTGATTCAGTTCAGGCGTGTTTCTGATTGTATTTTATTTTTTTTTGGCACTTTAAATTGTTACGTATGTGTTACAATTGAGTAAAATTTACCAACACTTCTCTTTTTTTATGCGAGCAGTTTAAATTTATTATGGAGCAGTTTTTGAAGTGAAGAAGGGAAATTTGGAAGATCTGCAATTCGCATTTGTAATAAATATGACATGAATTTATAAAAAAAAATCTTAGTTATCAAAAATTGTCAGTTAGTTAATAAATCTTGTTGCATCAGTTGATGATCCCTTCTTGAATTGTTACGAAATTGAGTGGTTGCGATGGAAACCGCAGCTGTTAATCGCTTGTAGTTTGTGGAGGGCGTTCACCAAAAGCTTCATCAATTTCTACATCTTCAGTCAAATTTTGTAATGTATCGTAGAAGGTCCATTCTGAAAACAGTTTTTTGACAAAAGGATTTTTCAAGTGTGGTTTCTGTGGCAGCGTGTTTTTTTTGTAAAGTTCATGGAGCAGGTATAAGGAAGCATTTAGGAACTCTTAAAGGCAAAACTTCTTTTCCAATTGGGATAATTGACGTCCATAATTGCTGTTGCGGCTTGGCAATGTTGCATCATTTGTGAAATAATTTTGGCATCTAATACTCGATGCACTGAAGGTGATGGCAGAGAAACGTGTTTCAACATGCTTGCAGATAAAATACTTGCTCGGAGGAGATTCGTTAGCTGGAGGAGATCCCTTGTCTAAGAAAAAGAACTATATTTATGTATCGTTCATTTTAGTGACTTAAGCCGTCGTTTAAGTTGTTTAAGATGAATGTGAGAGAGAAAATGTTGAACGAGATCTGATGAGGGCACTCGGCAATGGGGCAGCCTTTAAGGCACGAGAGATCATTTCACTTCAGCAGCGATTAATCTGTCATCGGATGTTGCGCATCTTCAAGAGTCGCACTGCGCTAAGCAACTAAAACTATTGACGAATAATACGAACATCGTTTGCGAAAATACTTCTCTTGTCCTTTCTTTAAGCACGATATATTTTCTCTGCTGTTACACGTAGAGGATGTTGCGAGAGTGATCCTCTTCCTCTTCCATCGATCCCTCCATTAGTAATTCTTCCTCTCCGCATCGATTAGCAGAAGCAGTGATGAATGCAGATCGTTGCCATCTGTCTAAATAAAGAGGGTGCCATCCTCCCCCCCCTCCCACTCGTCGCGTGCAGAGTGTTGACTCTGAGTGTCGCGGCGGTCAGCTTCGTCCCCATGGAGATGAAAATAGCATCCGCTCACAGCAGACGATGCCGTCCGAATATATTTCTCGATCCGACTGCTGTTGATCTTTCGGATGTCGTCTGACATCATTTACTTTTGCTCAGTATCAACAGAAGGAAGAGTTCATTCAGGAACCTTCCATTCGTTCGCTCATTTGAGATTCGCACTTGCTCTAAGAATAACAATATCTCCTTCCTCGTGATGTCTGATGGGAAGTTCAGAACGCTTTCATCTGAAGGAAAGATTTTCATCTCAATGAGCAAAACTCCTTAATTTAAATTTTAAATGATGTTTTATTGTTTCTCTCCAAACTGAAACATCATTCGGAAACGATTTGGACTTAAATTGCATAAAACAATCATTTCTTTATCGAAATTCTCTTCCGTACAAGACTTATTTTTCAAACGCAGCAGATTTAAAAAAAAAGTATTCGAAAACCAAAATCAAATTTCCAACCGTTTCTGCTGTTGACAGTAAATGCAAATACACTTAGCTTTCGGAAATAGGTTTTATTGTTCCTGAAATTCAAATCGAGGTTAAGCGTTGTGGTTAAAACTTCTGCAGTCGATGGCATCATTTCCGACCTCCGAGAGACGAGGAAAGCCAACCGATTGTCTTACGTAGAGCACATCGGAGAAGAAATCCTCTGAGCGAAACCGAACATTTCTTGGAATCGGATGCTTCGATAAGGATTCCTGTCACGTGAAATGCCTTAGATTTTCGCCTTCCCAGTGGTGATTAGGCTTGGTGATGCTGATCAGTGATGCAGGCAAATCCTTTCGGTGGTCAGTTCGAAAAGAAAGAGGATTCCTTGTACTCATGAAGGAGACGTTCCGTGGTCATTGTTACATTCAGATTGAAACGATCATTTCCGTTGCTGATCTCAACAGAGAAATTTGTGTCAGACGTAAACAAAATGGCCTTGGGAAATAATTGAAGGTTGAGTAATATCTGAAGTTCTTTTGTCGAAAATGTGAAAGCGAAAAGTGTCTTTTGCGTTCGGCATTCCGAAATGAATATTTTTGATTGGGGCTTAAGTCATTTGACGTCTTCAGTGGGGGGAGGGGGGGGAGCCATTTCGGTGGAAGGGATGCGATCTTTATTCCTCACCTAAGATGCTTTCTCTAACAAGACGAAGATGAACTTAACGGAAGAGAAATCCAGCTGAAGGATGCAACTGTACGAAACGGAATATGGATTACGAAACTGAATGGAAGCAATGAGAAAACTGTACAATGCATTGTGTCAATGCTTTAGGTGATTATTTCGTCAGAAGAGTCGTCCCTGAGGCGCCCCGTGTCCGTCCCTGGGGATCGGAAGGTTTCTGAAGAATGAGAGTTATCGAGTTGGCAACGAGACAATTGAAATAAGAAAAAATACGTTTTGGTAAAAAGAACGATAAAGGTCGGTAAATGAAAAAAATGTAGGAAAAACGAAACCATCCGATATTTCGAAAGGAAAACGAAATCACCAATGTTCCAGAAAGAGCGAAGCTCACGTGATCCATTATGGCGTAGTTAGTGAATCGTTTGGCGTCGCAATCCTCGAGCTTTGCATTGATGACGTAACTGCGATAAGATCTGGATCTCGAAATAGCATTCCTTAATCCCCCTTCAATATCTTTAAAGGAACTGAACTGAAGACACGATCTCTTCAATCGACCTCAATTGCGACTCTTCGCTCCCAATTTATCTGATGGATGAAAGAGGCGAGATTCAGAATTCAGAAATTCTGAACCTCAAGGGTCAGTTTTAGGGCTGGTTCTTCCTCTTATTTTCATTAATGATTTTTGCTCCTTGAATGTAAATGGAAAGATCAATACATTTACAGATGGCAGCACAGTAACATTCTGTGCTGATAACCTTGATGATCTGATTAGTATTACTAATAAGGAGTTATCCGTTATTGGGGATTGGTTCAAATTGAATGAGTTAACTATCAATATTTCAAAGACAAAATATATGTTATACTGTTTAGAAAACAAAGAGAATAATTATCTTAATATTAAAATTCAAGGCCTTAGTTGTTCTAAAATGATTGACTCTAAATGTAATCCAATAGAAAATGTCAAAGAAATTGATTATCTTGGGGTAAAAATTGATAGAAATTTAAGCTGGAAACCTTACGTAAATAAACAGACCAAAAAATTAGATCAATGCTTCACAGGTTGTGCTATTTAAGAAAAAAATTGAATAATGATATGCGAAGGGCATTGTACCTTTTCTTTAATCCAGTCTGCCTTGAGTTGGGGAATATTATGCTATGGTGGAACTTACGAATCTGCACTTAAACCTATATTTAGGTTGCAAAACAAAATAATAAAGGGTATAACCATTCCACACAAAAATGAAACATGTGTGATAAATACTGTGAATTAAATCAAATTCCTTTGAGACACCTTTATATGTACAAGCTAATGCTTTATCTGTATAAACATAATTCTGAGTTTCAATTGAAACTTATAAATATTACTTGCAAAATGACATACGTGGTTCCCAAGGCAAAAAAAGAAATACTTCACAAACACTATTTATATCTTGCACCTAAATTATTTAATTCCTTACCACCTGATCT
Source organism: Ryuthela nishihirai (assembly GCA_038380435.1). Classification (NCBI taxonomy): domain Eukaryota; kingdom Metazoa; phylum Arthropoda; class Arachnida; order Araneae; family Heptathelidae; genus Ryuthela; species Ryuthela nishihirai. Next base: position 60,497,227 of record JAWZYU010000019.1, on the reverse strand, counting down.
CAGAAATTACATTTGTGGATATTCCCCATATAAAGAAAAACTGAAACAGTTCCTCCAAAATATAACTGATATGGAGCCTTACTCTCATACTTTAAGCTAGCTCCTAAAAGTTTCACTTTTCTGTCTACATGAACACAATAAAAAACATAGAAAAATGATATCACTTATATATATATTTGCCACTGTTGTTCGAGAAAAGGATATGTATACTTTTCTGTTAATGCACATTCAACTATCATTGAAGATGTTTAAGATTGTACATATATATATATTATATGTTGTCACTACTTTATTCCTGTGTTAATTATTACATCACCTGAATGATCATAGATTGGATTGGATTGTTTTACCTCTGAGCGGCACTTTTTTGCACACCATGGGCTAAATGGCCAGGTCTCAAGGACCCCGAAGGCTCAGAGAAGGTTGGGGGAGGGGACCCACTCGAACAGCTGTTGGGAGACAGATGGTAGCCTCCCGTCAAGGCCATCCAGCGTGTTCTTTAACGTGCACAGGGTATGGCTCTCTCACACACGGGGCCACGGCTTAACGTCCCATCCGACGGACGGCGGCCTTTCCAAGCCCATCGGTGTCCCCTACTGACCGTGGGCAGGGCGGGGAATTTTGCGGAGATAAATCTCAACGCTGACTCAGCTGGGATCGAACCTGGGAACTACAGATTACGAGCCTGGCGCGCTACCGACTGAGCCACCCCCGCCCCCTGAATGATCATATGCTCTTGGGTTATTTACATTGTAATAATGTACATTTATATCAAAAATAAACTAAAATGTTCAAAGTTCAAAAGCAAAAGAAAAACGACGCAGAAGGAACTTTTAAAATAAATTAAATTAATTATTATTTAATTTATTTAATTTTAAATAAATTAACCGAATCCTTTTCTGAGAATAAAAATCCTAACAGTTTCGTTTGGCAATTCTATGGAAATAAATATTATTTATTAAAATAGAAAAGAAACAAAACAAACATAAAATTTCAGAGCTTAAATCGGTTTCTGACCTAAAGTTCATATCAATTAATAATGTTAATTTCTGCAACGGAGGAAATTATTAAAAGTTTAAGAAATTATCTTCTTGAATCATCGCAATCAGGATATCAAAGAATCTGATGATGGTAAGAAGATGATAGAAGAGATGATGAGAGATGATAGAAGAGATGATGAGAGATGATAAAAGAGATGGTGAGAGATGATAAAAGAGATGGTGAGAGATGATAGAAGAGATGATGAGAGATGATAGAAGAGATGATGAACGATGATAGAAGAGATGATGAGAGCAGCCATTCTAGTCTCGCAAGACGGAATCATCTGGCAGGTCGAGAAGCGAGTTGTCGGCGAATCTCTTCATACGGATACATCAGTAGGAGAGAAACATGGTTCTAATCTTTACTCAAGGACCCGGATCTTTGAAACGAGATGCTCTGATAAGGGAGGGCGTCAGCATCGTAAATCCTCTCGGAGATTAAACAAGTGCTGAAAATGGTTTGGGTGGCACTTCAAGGAATGCAGTGAAAGAGTTCGAATTTCTTTTCAACTGCGTCATTTACAGAGATAGAATTTCGGTTGCAAGCGAATTGAAAGTGGAAAAGGAGAAAAGTTGTTTTGGAATTCCTAAATCAGTCGAAGAAATTGGTGGGATCATCTAACATCTTCTAAGGATCACTAAGTCGCTTTCGGAGGGCGTGTTACGCATTCCTCGAGCACCCACTTCCCCATTAGCTGAACGCAATAATTTGTGTCGATATCCATTACCTGATTATCGGTTTCGGAGGAGAAGATTCTGCAGCAGAGAAAGGAAATCGTGCACGAGCTGAAAGATTTAGGATAACAGCCAGCAGACATCAAAAACAAACTCAATGTCTGTGATGATGTCTTTTTTTTGTTCTTTTTAGAAGATCCTTCGTATGCGACGAATGGTTGCTTCATCAATTCCCGATTCAGTCCATCGTATCGAATGAGATGATCTCAAATTCATAAACTTCCCTTTTCCCTCGCGGAAACTCACTAGGAATGGAAACGTTTTTAGATCTTTGAAGGTACATAAAATTTTTGCTACCCTCTGTCATTCCGTTTCTTCTCTCCTCCCGAATCTTTTTATTCTTTTCTTCCTTTCCCCTCTTCTCCTCCGTCTCCTGATATCTTTTCATTTCCCTTCTCCTCCCAGGGGCGGGGGTGGCTCTGTCGGTAGCGCGCCAGACTCGTAATCTGTAGTTCCCAGGTTCGAGTCCCAGCTGGGTCAGCGTTGAGATTTATCTCCGCAAAATTCCCCGCCCTGCCCACGGTCAGTAGGGGACACCGATGGGCTTGGAAAGGCCGCCATCCGTCGGATGGGACGTTAAGCCGTGGCTCCGTGTGTGGGAGAGCCATACCTTGTGCACGTTAAAGAACACGCTGGATGGCCTTGACGGGAGGTTACCATCTGTCTCCCAACAGCTGTTACAGTGGGTCCCCTCCCCCAACCCTCTCTGAGCCTTCGGGGTCCTTGTGACCTGGCCACTTAGCCCATGGTGTGCAAAAAAGTGCCGCTCAGAGGTAAAACAACCCAAAACAACCGTTCTCCTCCCACATCTTCTGATTTCTCCCTTTCCCCTCTCCTTCCACATCTTTTGATTTTTTTTCCCCTTTCTCCTCTCCTCCCGCATCTATTGATTTCTTCCTTTCTCCTCTTCTCCCCCCTTAATCTGATTCCTTCTTTCTTTCCCTCCTCCTGTCTAACCTTCTGATTTCTTCTTCCTTTCTCCTCTTCTCCCCCCATCATCCGTTTTCTTTTTCCTTTCTCTTCTTATCCAGCGTTTTCTGATTTGTTTTTCCTTTCTTTCTCATCCCGCATCTTCTGATTTTTTCTCACTTCCCCTCTCCTTTTTTATCTTCTAATTTCTTTTTCATTCCTCCCCTCCTTCATCATATTCTGATTTCGTCCTCTCCCCTCTTCTCTTCTGATTTCTTCTTCCTTTCTCCTCTGCTCCCTCATCTTCTGATTTCTTCTTCCTTTCCTCTCTTCTCCATCATCTTCTGATTTCTTCTTCCTTTCCTCTCTTCTCCATCATCTTCTGATTTTTTCTCCCTTTCCTCTCTTCTCCATCATCTTCTGATTTCTTCTCCCTTTCCCCTCTTCTCCATCATCTTCTGATTTCTTCTTCCTTTCTCCTCTCCTCCCGCATCTTCTGATTTTTTCTTCCTTTACCCTCTTTTCCATCGTCTTCTGATTTCTTTTCCTTTCCTCTCTCCTGCTTCTTTGGATTTCTAAATTTCTTTTCCCCTCTTGTGCTCTGTGAGGATTTCCATCAGGGCTCATATTTCTTTGCCTCTGATGCGTCCACACTGGGCTACTTGTGTGATCATCGGAAGCCATAAGACGAAACCTGCCAAATGAGGGCAGTTCTGATCTAAGCACACACCAAGGATCCATCCTGCATGCCCAATCTATGGAACGTGATGGAAACGAAAGAAAAGACTCCTCATCACCACAGTGGCAAACAATCGAATAACCAGTGACGTGTAGGTTCTGATGAAAAGGAAAAAAAAAAAAAAAACGAAGGAGCTAATAATAATAATAAACATTCCTCAGATAACACAAATTAAACAAAGGCATGAAAAGTGTCTCTCATCATCATAGGCCATAGTAATAGAGGTGTGAGAAAGGCAATATTTCATCAGAAACACAAATTCGTTTCCAAATGACGAACCCTGACTCCTTAGCATAGTCCTTTGATGTAGCGCAAAGGATTCTGGGTTCGAATCTCGGAGAAAGCATCGCCATCATTTGAAAGCGGATTTGAGTTTCTGCTTAGGTATTGCCTCTTTCATATCTTTGTGTCTTTACTTAATTTGGGGTTGTCTGAAAAGTATTTATTAGTTTTATTATTTCCTTCATTGCATTTTCCTTTGCGTCAGAACCAAACAAACTAATTATCATATTGCTGCTGGATTCGACATTTCAGGAAACAGAATGACGATCTAGCGTCACCTGTGCCAGAGCTGAGCTTGATCTCCGTTAACCTCGCCACCCTCTGCTCTCGGGGAGAAAGGGAACCCCTATGGGCTTGGAAAGAGAGCTGTCCGTCGGATGGGCGTTAAGCTTTCCCCTGTGTTCGGGAGAGCCGTATCCTGTGCACATTAAAGGACACGTTGGATAGCCTTGACAGGAGGTTGCCATCTGTCTCCTCACGTTGGATAGCCTTGACAGGAGGTTGCCATCTGTCTCCTAGCAGCTGTCCAGTGCGTCTCCTTCCCTCTATTTTTTTCTGAGCTTTCGGGGTCCTTGTGACGTGGTTGTTTAGCCCGCTCAGAGGTAAAAACAACCGAAAGGGGTAGCAGAAGAAAGCAAGTTAGTCGTGGATGCAAAAGGGACGTTTTGTTTGCACTGCAAACATATCGAGGCAATAACGCAAACTCTGCATTCGGAACTCATCATTTTTAGCGAAACATCGTCAGCAGCGAGGAGATGAAATTCTCCTCTAATTTTCCTATGTGAAGAATCCCATTTTAAGTTCACGCATTAATTACGCATCGCATTTTAAAGTATGAGTGAGATTTGGGTGAAAATAAAATTTAAAATTTCACGGCAGGAACAAGAGGCAGACTTCCGACTCCCAATGATCAGACTAATCTCAGAGTGATCGCTGACAACAGAAGAGCGAAAACTTACCTCGATAAAGACTGACCTTCCCTTGATTTGTTTTTGATGCAGGGGAGGAGCGAAATGTCCTCACCGATGAAGGAATCTCGTGCTCAGTCAATTCGCTTGCTCTTTAATTTTTCCTCTGCTCCGGATGATCGATGGATTTCAAAACTCCTCAACAAAAGTTGCGAGCATTTATTTCGATAAGCACAACGTTCATCGGATCCTGAATCTGCGCAGACAGGAGAGTCGAAATGATTATTTCTCCAGTCGTAGGTAGAAAGAAGCAAAGAAGATGATGATGAGAGGCAAGTTCAATTACTCTTCAGGTGGATGTGCAGCGCTCAATGAACGTTTTGAATCACACAAACTTTAAGCAGTGTTTTTTATATCTATGCAATTGAAGCCCACCATTGGAAAATCCAACAGTTCAAGAAATGGACGCCAGCCGATTCTCCATCGTGCTTCGGAAGTGTTTGCTCGTGTCGTCCGAATGTCTCGAAGAGAGAATTCCTTGGGCAGACGTCCGATCTGTTCGCGCCTTTCCAATCAATGCTCGTACCTTGCTGTCGAAGCGGCGACGGCGGAGTTCGTCCCACCGCGATTCATCGCGCACAGTAGAGCCAACACGTGCCTTGCAATCGATACCGGACGCTGCAAGCTCTCATTGGTCATCACGGCGATGACGTCATGGATCGACGTCTCCTCTCTATTTGCCCGAAGTGACACGTGGCAGACGGCAACAATCCCGGAAAACGTGGGGTGGCGGGATCGCCCTCAAATTCCCTCACTTCACTCACGGGGAAGAGAAGAGGAGGAGTAGCCTCGGGAGACTGACCCTCGAGCTGCGATCACCTCGCTCGGAGATGACGACACTTCCGAAGCACATGCAAAGCGTCACTTCCTTCTCGAGACCTTCATTCAATGAGTCCGCGATCTGTTGCAAAACAAGCGACGCCATCAGCCGTTGTCTGCAGATAAAGGGTTGCGAGGGGGGGGGAGAATATGTGTGTGTGGGGGGGGGGGGGACGGAGCATCTGTCTTGGCAGACCTTTTGTCTCTGGACCGAAAGAGATAATCTGTAGAAAGAGTAAGGTTATTTTTTTTATCTTTCTGTGTTTTTTTTCCTTCGCTGCGTTGCTTCTGGTTGAGGCAAACGTTTTCCCCAGTTGTATGATAAGAGTGGGATGCTTCGAGAGCTCGATTTATCTCCTCTCGAAGTGACATCATCAATCGTGAATCGGGCACGAGCACCGACGATAGCGGAACAAAGCCCGCGACGAAATCCTCACGAGAGTGGCAGGAGGAGAATTCCAGCTGCTGCGAATCAAGAATCTCTTCATCAATTGGCGACTTCGCTCTCCTCAAACGATTCTCTCATCAGGCAACATCTGCAGCAGATGGCAATCGAAGATCTCGCGACCCCCCCCCCCACAAAAGAAACAAGCTTCGAATTATTTTTCTGATTACAGACCGATTGCTATTTGTGGAACGATATATACATCATACATTAAAATACATTCTTTAAAAAAATCTAAAGTTTTAAGTGATAATGAATTCTGATTTCCAAAAGTCATGTTGATGCTGTAAAGTTAGTCACGAAAGAGATAAAGGGAAATCTTCGTTAAATAGAGGTCGTGAAATAATAGCAATATTTTCAGATTTATAAAAACGGTTTTATGCTATAGATATTTCATTTCCTGGGTTATGGAGATAAATAAAATATTTTTTATTAAATCATAAAAATTTGTTTACGTAAAGATGTTACCACTGAAGATATTTAAAATTGTTATAAAATTGAGAGTATACTTGAAATATTTGATTTGCTTGGCATAATATTTTTAGATGGGACATCCATACACTATATGTATTTATATGACAAGTTATGGTTGGATCCAATTACATAAACTGAGCCATATAATCGACAGAACAATGTGTATATTATTTGACAAGGCAATTTGAGAATCGACATTAAACTGCAGAATTAACTCTCTATGTCGCTACAAATATAACAAATATAAGTAAGACAGAAAAAAAATACGTTCAGCAATAGCAAAAATGAAAATACCTATCTAATAGCAAAACACGAAAGATCTCATTATTCAAATATCCTGTCGTATTCAAATTTATTTATATAAAGTCAGTATTACTCTAGACTTTTTTGACAATACATTTAGGAATAATTTAAATCACGAGAAATTAAACTATTTAAAAGAAGTTAATAATTTTAAATTACGAAATGTGAAAAGAATGATGGCAAATGTGATGATGAAATAGCTTGCATATTCGATACGAAGAGAACGAAAGGGAATTGAAATACACATTCGATACGAAGAGAACGAAAGGGAATTGAAATACACATTCGATACGAAGAGAACGAAAGGGAATTGAAATACACATTCGATACGAAGAGAACGAAAGGGAATTGAAATACACATTCGATACGAAGAGAACGAAAGGGAATTGAAATACACATTCGATACGAAGAGAACGAAAGGGAATTGAAATACACATTCGATACGAAGAGAACGAAAGGGAATTGAAATACACATTCGATAAGAAGAGAACGAAAGGAAATTGAAATACACATTCGATACGAAGAGAACAGAAGGGAATTGAAATACACATTCGATACGAAGAGAACGAAAGGAAATTGAAATACACATTCAATACGAAGAGAACGAAAGGAAATTGAAATACTCATTCGATACGAAGAGAACGAAAGGGAATTGAAATACACATTTGATGCGAAGAGAACGAAAGGGAATTGAAATACACATTCGATACGAAGAGAATGAAAGGGAATTGAAATACACATTCGATACGAAGAGAACGAAAGGGAATTGAAATACACATATGATAAGAAGAGAACGAAAGGAAATTGAAATACACATTCGATACGAAGAGAACGAAAGGGAATTGAAATACACATTCGATACGAAGAGAACGAAAGGGAATTGAAATACTCATTCGATACGAAGAGAACAAAAGGAAATTGAAATGCACATTCGATACGAAGAGAACGAAAGGAAATTGAAATACACATTCGATACGAAGAGAACGAAAGGAAATTGAAATACTCATTCGATACGAAGAGAACGAAAGGGAATTGAAATACACATTCGATACGAAGAGAACGAAAGGGAATTGAAATACACATTCGATACGAAGAGAACGAAAGGGAATTGAAATACACATTCGATACGAAGAGAACGAAAGGGAATTGAAATACACATTCGATACGAAGAGAACGAAAGGGAATTGAAATACACATTCGATACGAAGAGAACGAAAGGGAATTGAAATACACATTCGATACGAAGAGAACGAAAGGGAATTGAAATACACATTCGATAAGAAGAGAACGAAAGGAAATTGAAATACTCATTCGATACGAAGAGAACGAAAGGAAATTGAAATACTCATTCGATACGAAGAGAACGAAAGGAAATTGAAATACACATTCGATACGAAGAGAACGAAAGGAAATTGAAATACACATTCGATACGAAGAGAACGAAAGGAAATTGAAATACTCATTCGATACGAAGAGAACGAAAGGGAATTGAAATACACATTCGATACGAAGAGAACGAAAGGGAATTGAAATACACATTCGATACGAAGAGAACGAAAGGAAATTGAAATACTCATTCGATACGAAGAGAACGAAAGGAAATTGAAATACTCATTCGATACGAAGAGAACGAAAGGAAATTGAAATACTCATTCGATACGAAGAGAACGAAAGGAAATTGAAATACACATTCGATACGAAGAGAACGAAAGGAAATTGAAATACACATTCAATACGAAGAGAACGAAAGGAAATTGAAATACTCATTCGATACGAAGAGAACGAAAGGGAATTGAAATACACATTCGATACGAAGAGAACGAAAGGAAATTGAAATACACATTCGATACGAAGAGAACGAAAGGGAATTGAAATACACATTCGATACGAAGAGAACGAAAGGGAATTGAAATACACATTCGATACGAAGAGAACGAAAGGGAATTGAAATACTCATTCGATACGAAGAGAACGAACACATTCGATACGAAGAGAACGAAAGGAAATTGAAATACTCATTCGATACGAAGGGAACGAAATGGAATTGAAATACACATTCGATACGAAGAGAACGAATGGAAATTGAAATACTCATTCGATACGAAGAGAACGAAAGGGAATTGAAATACACATTCGATACGAAGAGAACGAAAGGGAATTGAAATACACATTCGATACGAAGAGAACGAAAGGAAATTGCAATACTCATTCGATACGAAGAGAACGAAAGGGAATTGAAATACACATTCGATACGAAGAGAACGAAAGGAAATTGAAATACTCATTCAATACGAAGAGAACGAAAGGAAATTGAAATACTCATTCGATACGAAGAGAACGAAAGGAAATTGAAATACACATTTGATACGAAGAGAACGAAAGGAAATTGAAATACACATTCGATACGAAGAGAACGAAAGGAAATTGAAATACACATTCGATACGAAGAGAACGAAAGGAAATTGAAATACTCATTCGATACGAAGAGAACGAAAGGAAATTGAAATGCTCATTCGATACGAAGAGAACGAAAGGGAATTGAAATACACATTCGATACGAAGAGAACGAAAGGGAATTGAAATACACATTCGATACGAAGAGAACGAAAGGAAATTGAAATACACATTCGATACGAAGAGAACGAAAGGAAATTGAAATACTCATTCGATACGAAGAGAACGAAAGGAAATTGAAATACTCATTCGATACGAAGAGAACGAAAGGGTATTGAAATACACATTCGATAGGAAGAGAACGAAAGGAAATTGAAATACACATTCGATACGAAGAGAACGAAAGGAAATTGAAATACACATTCGATACGAAGAGAACGAAAGGAAATTGAAATACTCATTCGATACGAAGAGAACGAAAGGAAATTGAAATACTCATTCGATACGAAGAGAACGAAAGGAAATTGAAATACTCATTCGATACGAAGAGAACGAAAGGGAATTGAAATACACATTCGATACGAAGAGAACGAAAGGAAATTGAAATACACATTCGATACGAAGAGAACGAAAGGAAATTGAAATACACATTCGATACGAAGAGAACGAAAGGGAATTGAAATACACATTCGATACGAAGAGAACGAAAGGGAATTGAAATACACATTCGATACGAAGAGAACGAAAGGAAATTGAAATACTCATTCGATACGAATAGAACGAAAGGAAATTGAAATACACATTCGATACGAAGAGAACGAAAGGGAATTGAAGTACACATTCGATACGAAGAGAACGAAAGGAAATTGAAATACTCATTCGATACGAAGGGAACGAAAGGGAATTGAAATACACATTCGATACGAAGAGAACGAATGGAAATTGAAATACTCATTCGATACGAAGAGAACGAAAGGGAATTGAAATACACATTCGATACGAAGAGAATGAAAGGGAATTGAAATACACATTCGATACGAAGAGAACGAAAGGAAATTGCAATACTCATTCGATACGAAGAGAACGAAAGGGAATTGAAATACACATTCGATACGAAGAGAACGAAAGGAAATTGAAATACTCATTCGATACGAAGAGAACGAAAGGAAATTGAAATACTCATTCGATACGAAGAGAATGAAAGGAAATTGAAATACACATTCGATACGAAGAGAACGAAAGGAAATTGAAATACACATTCGATACGAAGAGAACGAAAGGAAATTGAAATACACATTCGATACGAAGAGAACGAAAGGAAATTGAAATACTCATTCGATACGAAGAGAACGAAAGGAAATTGAAATACTCATTCGATACGAAGAGAACGAAAGGGAATTGAAATACACATTCGATACGAAGAGAACGAAAGGGAATTGAAATACACATTCGATACGAAGAGAACGAAAGGAAATTGAAATACACATTCGATACGAAGAGAACGAAAGGAAATTGAAATACTCATTCGATACGAAGAGAACGAAAGGAAATTGAAATACTCATTCGATACGAAGAGAACGAAAGGGTATTGAAATACACATTCGATAGGAAGAGAACGAAAGGAAATTGAAATACACATTCGATACGAAGAGAACGAAAGGAAATTGAAATACACATTCGATACGAAGAGAACGAAAGGAAATTGAAATACTCATTCGATACGAAGAGAACGAAAGGAAATTGAAATACTCATTCGATATGAAGAGAACGAAAGGAAATTGAAATACTCATTCGATACGAAGAGAACGAAAGGAAATTGAAATACTTATTCGATACGAAGAGAACGAAAGGGAATTGAAATACACATTTGATACGAAGAGAACGAAAGGGAATTGAAATACACATTCGATACGAAGAGAACGAAAGGAAATTGAAATACTTATTCGATACGAAGAGAACGAAAGGAAATTGAAATACTTATTCGATACGAAGAGAACGAAAGGGAATTGAAATACACATTTGATACGAAGAGAACGAAAGGGAATTGAAATACACATTCGATACGAAGAGAACGAAAGGAAATTGAAATACTCATTCGATACGAAGAGAACGAAAGGAAATTGAAATACTTATTCGATACGAAGAGAACGAAAGGGAATTGAAATACACATTTGATACGAAGAGAACGAAAGGGAATTGAAATACACATTCGATACGAAGAGAACGAAAGGGAATTGAAATACTCATTCGATACGAAGAGAACGAAAGGAAATTGAAATACTCATTCGATACGAAGAGAACGAAAGGGAATTGAAATACACATTCGATACGAAGAGAACGAAAGGGAATTGAAATACACATTCGATACGAAGAGAACGAAAGGGAATTGAAATACACATTCGATACGAAGAGAACGAAAGGGAATGGAAATACGCATTCGATACGAAGAGAACGAAAGGAAATTGAAATACTCATTCGATACGAAGAGAACGAAAGGGAATTGAAATACACATTCGATACGAAGAGAACGAAAGGGAATTGAAATACACATTCGATACGAAGAGAACGAAAGGAAATTGCAATACTCATTCGATATGAAGAGAACGAAAGGGAATTGAAATACGCATTCGATACGAAGAGAACGAAAGGAAATTGAAATACTCATTCGATACGAAGAGAACGAAAGGCAATTGAAATACTCATTCGATACGAAGAGAACGAAAGGGAATTGAAATACACATTCGATACGAAGAGAACGAAAGGAAATTGAAATACTCATTTGATACGAAGAGAACGAAAGGAAATTGAAATACTCATTCGATACGAAGAGAATGAAAGGAAATTGAAATACTCATTCGATACGAAGAGAACGAAAGGAAATGGAAATACGCATTCGATACGAAGAGAACGAAAGGAAATTGAAATACTCATTCGATACGAAGAGAACGAAAGGGAATTGAAATACACATTCGATACGAAGAGAACGAAAGGGAATTGAAATACACATTCGATACGAAGAGAACGAAAGGAAATTGCAATACTCATTCGATACGAAGAGAACGAAAGGGAATTGAAATACGCATTCGATACGAAGAGAACGAAAGGAAATTGAAATACTCATTCGATACGAAGAGAACGAAAGGAAATTGAAATACTCATTCGATACGAAGAGAACGAAAGGAAATTGAAATACACATTCGATACGAAGAGAACGAAAGGAAATTGAAATACACATTCGATACGAAGAGAACGAAAGGAAATTGAAATACTCATTCGATACGAAGAGAACGAAAGGAAATTGAAATACTCATTCGATACGAAGAGAACGAAAGGAAATTGAAATACTCATTCGATACGAAGAGAACGAAAGGGAATTGAAATACACATTCGATACGAAGAGAACGAAAGGGAATTGAAATACACATTCGATACGAAGAGAACGAAAGGAAATTGAAATACACATTCGATACGAAGAGAACGAAAGGAAATTGAAATACTCATTCGATACGAAGAGAACGAAAGGAAATTGAAATACTCATTCGATACGAAGAGAACGAAAGGGTATTGAAATACACATTCGATATGAAGAGAATGAAAGGAAATTGAAATACACATTCGATACGAAGAGAACGAAAGGAAATTGAAATACACATTCGATACGAAGAGAACGAAAGGAAATTGAAATACTCATTCGATACGAAGAGAACGAAAGGAAATTGAAATACTCATTCGATACGAAGAGAACGAAAGGGAATTGAAATACACATTCGATACGAAGAGAACGAAAGGGAATTGAAATACACATTCGATACGAAGAGAACGAAAGGGAATTGAAATACACATTCGATACGAAGAGAACAAAAGGGAATTGAAATACTCATTCGATACGAAGAGAACGAAAAGGAAATTGAAATACTCATTCGATACGAAGAGAACGAAAGGAAATTGAAATACTCATTCGATACGAAGAGAACGAAAGGGAATTGAAATACACATTCGATACGAAGAGAACGAAAGGGAATTGAAATACTCATTCGATACGAAGAGAATGAAAGGAAATTGAAATACTCATTCGATACGAAGAGAACGAAAGGAAATTGAAATACACATTCGATACGAAGAGAACGAAAGGAAATTGAAATACTCATTCGATACGAAGAGAACGAAAGGAAATTGAAATACTCATTCGATACGAAGAGAACGAAAGGAAATTGAAATACTCATTCGATACGAAGAGAACGAAAGGAAATTGAAATACACATTCGATACGAAGAGAACGAAAGGAAATTGAAATACTCATTCGATACGAAGAGAACGAAAGGAAATTGAAATACACATTCGATACGAAGAGAACGAAAGGAAATTGAAATACACATTCGATACGAAGAGAACGAAAGGAAATTGAAATACACATTCGATACGAAGAGAACGAAAGGAAATTGAAATACTCATTCGATACGAAGAGAACGAAAGGGAATTGAAATACTCATTCGATACGAAGAGAACGAAAGGAAATTGAAATACTTATTCGATACGAAGAGAACGAAAGGGAATTGAAATACACATTTGATACGAAGAGAACGAAAGGGAATTGAAATACACATTCGATACGAAGAGAACGAAAGGGAATTGAAATACTCATTCGATACGAAGAGAACGAAAGGAAATTGAAATACTCATTCGATACGAAGAGAACGAAAGGAAATTGAAATACACATTCGATACGAAGAGAACGAAAGGAAATTGAAATACTCATTCGATACGAAGAGAACGAAAGGAAATTGAAATACTCATTCGATACGAAGAGAACGAAAGGAAATTGAAATACTCATTCGATACGAAGAGAACGAAAGGAAATTGAAATACTCATTCGATACGAAGAGAACGAAAGGAAATTGAAATACTCATTCGATACGAAGAGAACGAAAGGAAATTGAAATACACATTCGATACGAAGAGAACGAAAGGAAATTGAAATACACATTCGATACGAAGAGAACGAAAGGAAATTGAAATACACATTCGATACGAAGAGAACGAAAGGAAATTGAAATACTCATTCGATACGAAGAGAACGAAAGGAAATTGAAATACACATTCGATACGAAGAGAACGAAAGGAAATTGAAATACACATTCGATACGAAGAGAACGAAAGGAAATTGAAATACACATTCGATACGAAGAGAACGAAAGGAAATTGAAATACTCATTCGATACGAAGAGAACGAAAGGGAATTGAAATACACATTCGATACGAAGAGAACAAAAGGAAATTGCAATACTCATTCGATACGAAGAGAACGAAAGGAAATTGAAATACACATTCGATACGAAGAGAATGAAAGGAAATTGAAATACGCATTCGATACGAAGAGAACGAAAGGGAATTGAAATACACATTCGATACGAAGAGAACGAAAGGGAATTGAAACTGTTTCTTTGACAAGCATATTTACTTCTGCTGACGAAATAGTTTCCAACGTTCAAGTTTGTTTCATTGTTAATTATTTGTTTATGTGACGAGGATTTTCAGGATGAAATGAAATATAGAAGTTAGGAATCGGCTTTTCGGTTATATTTTTACTTATATTTGATTTCTTTTCATTACAAAGCAACAGATTCAAATAAATGTCGAGACAATCTATTTCCTGAAGAGAAGTAGCTTTGTGGAGCAACTGAAGATTGGTCTGTAATATTGTGATGAGTGAAGAGCTTGAATTATTGAAAATAAAAATAAAAACAATATTGCCATTCTTAGGAATTTATCTCCGAGTGAATTGAATCACATGAATAACGAAAACTCCAACTGCTTACTAAAAATTGCGCCTTTCAAGAAGTTGATTCTCCAGATTTTTTGTCAATTTCTAAAGGATTTTTTTTTGAAACGACCGATGCTGTTTCATAACGGTAAAAACGGAACGAATCTAAATTCAAATTCGAGATTTCGTTCAGATCTTTGAATTTTCTCATAATTTTTTAAATGAAAAAAACAAACTATCAAAGTTACGAAACTTTGAAAATGATGATCTCATCGGCATTCCATATGGGCGGCACGTCAAACCTTTTCGAATGTCTATCTGTCTATTCGAAAGTGGGATTCTGTTCTCATCCTTCGCTCCTTTCACCCTTTCTTAGGAAATGAGATGATTGATGTCGGAAGAGAGATCGCAGCCAGATCTCTACAGCCGGAAACTGCCTTCCCCCATATTATTTATTTCCCCTCCCGCCACTTTTTCATCAAAGTCTTTCCCATTTATGTGTCGCATCATCCAGTGCAACAGATATTCTTCCACGCGCTTCATCAGGTCATGATGATCATGATCATCATATTCGCCTTCCCGGCCATCTTCAGTGAGTTGAGTCTCCCATTGATTCTCCTTCCTCGAGATACTTCTTTCTTTTTGGGCAGAAGTGTCATGTTCCCGAGTCCAGTCTCCAATGCATTTCTCATTTCGCCTGTCTTTCTATTTCCATTTCTCATTTCGCCTGTCTTTCTATTTCCATTTCTCATTTCGCCTGTCTTTCTATTTCCATTTCTCATTTCGCCTGTCTTTCTATTCCCATCGCCATGCAGAGGAATCCTTCTTCGTGAATTCGTTGAAACACCGCGAAAACAAAAACTGAAAACAAATAATCGCATCATCCTTATCAGCAGCAATTTGTGGTGTCGTCAACGAAATTATTGAATCGTCTATGATGGAAGAATGAGGTCTTATGTCGGAATGACTGACAAAAGACTTTAGTCCAAATATTAATTTTTTTTCTTCAGTCATTCTATTCCCCTTTTCTTATCTTTGCTTCAGTTTCTTATTTCTCCATCGGTAAATAGCAGATGGGCTTGGAAAGCCCCCGTCCGTCGAATGGGACGTTAAGCCGTGGTCCCATGTGCGGGAGAGCCATACCCCGTGAATTTAAAAGAACACGCTGGGTGGCCTTGATAAGAAGCTACCATCGGTCTCCTAACAGCTGTTCCAGTGGGTTCCCCCCCCCCCCCCAACCTTCTCTGAGTTATCGGGGTCCTTGTGGCCTGGCCATTTAGCCCATGGTGTGCAAAAAAGTGCCTCTCAGAGGTAAAACAACCCAAAAAAATCTATCGGTAAAATTTCTTTACGAACTATGATTATAGTAAAAGATTATCTGCACATTTGCCAATAAATAAATTGGCGTTCTTACCTCAAGTCAGTGATGGATTCAGCCATTGAGTCCCTTAATTGCAACCAAAGGCACCGCCAAGCACCAGTTCCTCCTTTGCAGCATCTCAACTTCTTCGTTGCTAGGATCAAAACAGGATGATGGCGATGAGAGAAATTCAGGGATTACATCCTCTTTTGGATATTCCCGGCAACAATTTCTCATCTGAATTGCCGACCTGAAACTTTCCTCGTCCTCCTCTTCTCTCCTCTGATGATGATCGGATTAGCATTCTGGGATGGACACTTTCTTCTCTCCGGAACTGTTGCCACCGAGGCATCTGTATCAAGCCAGAGCGAGAGAGATTTTCTATTTTTGGAGCTCATTTTAATGCCGTCCTTTCCTGAAGCAAATCTCTAGAGAAGCACGTGCAGAAAAAATAATAAAGATATTATTAACCCAAGTGGAGTTCCCAGGATTATTACGTAGGAAAGCGCACGAGGCAGTAATGCTATGCAAAAGATGACGTCCCACTCACTCTTCCAGATAAGTTCCGCTAATCTTCGGGAAAAGATGCATTAATTGGCGAATAGAAATCGCAGGAATATTATTCGCCATTTCTATTGCAGATTTTTATTTAAAAAACAACATAATATTCAAACGTTAAGTCATTAAAAATGTTTTCTTTGCTAGATCCACTAGCGAGTTGTTTACCTCGACTGAAAAGAATTTCCATTCTCCCCACGTACAAGTAAATTGGATGCCTTTTGTTATATCTTTGATCCGATGGTGCGAATTCCTGCATCCACAGTGGAGACTACATTCGTCTGCTGTTGGGATGCAGCATGCTCTTGTCGTTTCATAATTCTACTCGACTCACGTGGCATCATCATCATCATCATCATCATCATCATCATCATCATCATCATCATCATCATCATCATCATCATCATCATCATCATCACGGCTGTATTAATGAGATTTCCAATGATGAACTTGAAAGACAATGCTATGGCAATGATTTCTTATCAGTGAAGCAGAAAATTGGCTTTCACTACAAACAAAAAAATTTAAAAACAGCAACCATCTGGATTTAATTACATGATTTCAGAATTCATACAATACCTGGACATAATAATTTTAACCGAAACTAACATTACTGATGCTGAAAAAAATCTTTATAAATGAAACAACTTTGAAGAGATTTCCGACGATACCCTTAAGAAAGGGAAACGGGGAATAATTGTTTACTACAGAAACACAATATCGGTTGAGAAAAGGAGTGTTAATATTTTGCCTGCAGAAACGCTACATCTGAGAGTTATAAAAGGAGAAACAATTTACAATATATTAGCCCTGAACAGGTCACCAAGCACAGATATAAATCATTTTTTAATTAATTTCCATGAATTTTTAGAACATTCCAATGCACATAATCAAATATTAGTAGGAGATTTTAATCTTGATGTACTGAATGTTAAAAAACACGGTGTCGAAATGTATGTAAATTTTAGCTGAGATGGGATATGATCTCTTAATTAATTTGGTGGCAACAGTGTAGCACTCAGGAGCAGTGATTACGAGCTCCATAGTTTTCTGTAAATTTCTAATAAACCACTAATTGTAGACTTCTGATTTCAAGTGAAAGGATGAATTTCACATGAAAGGACGGTGAGTTGCTAGATGCTTTTAGTTTTTTTCCGAATAATTTACTGGAAAATGTTACAAAGTAATAAAATAGTCAATTTGGTTGTTCGTTTGTGAAAATTCAACGAGGATGAATTTCAAAAGGATGAAAATTCAACGAGGGAAACTATAGGTGAGAAAGAGGTAGAATGAGCTAATTCAAGGGATGGAGGGATAGGAAGAACCAGCGACTAGTAGGGAAAGTGGATCTGGGGAGTGAACAGGATGAAAAAGAATGAAAATTCAACGAGGGAAACTGAAGGTAGGAAACATATAGAATGATCTAATGCAAGAGATGGAGGGATAGGAAGAATAAGCGACTACTAGGAAAAGTGGGTTTGGGGAGTGAACAGAACGAAAATGGATGAAAATTCAACGAGGGAAACTGAAGGTGAGAAACATGTAGAATGAGCTAATGCAAGGGATGGAGGGATAGGAAGAACCGTCGAGTACTAGGGAAAGTGTATTTGGGGAGTGAACAGGATGAAAAAGAATGAAAATTCAACGAGTGAAACTGAAGGTGAGAAAGAAGTAGAATGAGCTAATGCAAGGGATGGAGGGATAGGAATAATCAGCGACTAGTAGGGAAAGCGGATTTGGTGAGTGAACAGGAGGGAAAAGAAAGAGGAATTCGACGAGTGAAAATGAAGGTGGAGAAAGGTAGAGTCAGGTAATGCAAAGGATAGAGGGAAAGAAAGAACTAGCGAAAGCGAGTGTAGTTTTCCGAGTGAACGGTAGGAGATAAAAAAAAGGAAAAGAACGACTAGTGAAAGCAAAAGTGGAAAAGGAATAATTTGTGAGTGCGAAGTATGGAGGTAAAAAGTAAATTCAGTGGATACAGCGAAACGAGGGAAAGGAATTGCCGGAGAGAGCATGTGAGGTAAGGAAAGGAATAGTCGGAGATTGTAAGGGAATGGGGAGAAAGGGTAAGTCGGGGGATGTAGGGATACGAGGCGGATGCAAGGGGTGAAAATAAAGAATCGGTGAGTGCAAGAGATGCGGAGAAGGAAAGAATCAGCGAATGCAATGGATGAATCGAGAGTGCAAGAGATGGGGAAAAGGGAGAATCGATGAGAGCAAATGAGGAGAGAAAGGAAGAATCAGGCAGTGCCAAGGAAGAGAAAAGAAGAAACGATGAGTGCAAGGGAAAGAGGGAGAGGAAGTATCGGCGAATAGAAGAGGATAGAAGAGAGAAAGTGCCAGATGGAGAGAAAATGTGAGTGAAAGTGACAGATGGAGAGAAGAAAAAAAGAGTGAATGCGAAAGACAGATAGAGAGAAAGAAAGCGAAAGTGACAAGGAGAGGTGAAAAGAAAATGAAACTGACTGATGGAGGGAGAATAAAATGGAAAAAGTGCCAGGTGGGGAGAAAGAGTGGGTGAAAGTGACAAATGGGGAGAGAAAAATAGAGTGAAAGTGATAGACGGATAGCGAGAAAGAGAGTGAAAGTGACAAGGAGAGGTGAAAAGAAAATGAAAGTGACAGATGGAGAGAGAAAAAGAGGGAAAAGCTGCAGTTGGAGAATTTTTCTCTCCAGTTGACACTTTTCCCTCTTGGAACTCTTCCCTAGTAAAAGTGACAGATGGAGAAATAGAGATGAAGTGAAACATTTGAAGAAAACGTAGAGAGAGTAAAGAGAGAAATAAAATAATAGAAGAGATGAGATAGTGAATACAGATTTGGAGAGAAATATAAATCAACGGATGGAGAGAGATTTACCGAAATGAGAAAATCGGAGATAAAATTCGGAGTGGTAAGACTTATATTTCGTTCCTTTCGATTCATTTCGGAAAAGGAATGAATGAATCCAGGATTTGTTTTTTGCATTTGTGACATTGAAAAGGGAGAAGAGGGAACGTTCTGCTAAAGCTCTCAAAGTTGAGCCCCCCCCCCTCTCCTCCTGGCTCACGAGCTTAGTAATTTGTCCTGTTCAAACTCCGAAACCGCCTCGCCCTGCAGTGACGTCACGAAGCTGTCAATATATCCCCCCTCCCTCTTTCCCTCCGTCCACATACACTCTCGGAGTGAGAAGCGGTAGAGGGGAATGAGCGATGCCAAAATCGATGCTGGGAGGGGGGAGGGGAGGTAAAGTGGGCCAAGCAGCAAACCCTTCTCACGTGCTGGCTATTTTTGGTGGCGCGAATCAATAGTGGTTAGATTGTTCTGTGATGTGAAGCGTCCACGTGGGACTCGCTGTTCCCTGGGCGGGATCTTGAAGATGGACGCAGTGACGTCATGCTGTCTACCTCTTGGGGTGGGTCCGGAGGAAAAGTCGTTCTCGTTTCCCGCCGTTTATACATTTCGTAACTAA
Organism: Ryuthela nishihirai; assembly: GCA_038380435.1. Lineage (NCBI taxonomy): Eukaryota > Metazoa > Arthropoda > Arachnida > Araneae > Heptathelidae > Ryuthela > Ryuthela nishihirai. The sequence goes on along the minus strand of JAWZYU010000019.1, from coordinate 60,476,990 downwards.
AAGTTCAGTTGCTCCCAATTTATCTCTTTATTTAGATTTATCCCATCGAGATTTATCCCCCCCCCCACCAATGCAACCGATATTTTGCTCTGTCATTTCCTTCAACTATCGTTCTCTGAAGTAGAATTCAATGAATCGTTTGGCATAACAGAAGTTACTTCTTCCAATCGATTCTTAATTACAGTATAAGGATATTTTTCCCACTATGCAATCTAGACTGACATTATTAATTGTTCATAGCTTTAAACAGATATTTATGCATATTCATTGATTTATTATGAATTTTAATTTCAATTGAAATAATTCTACCATTCTGTTTTTTGTTATATATATTATCCCATTTTTTCTTCTGTAGGTGTTTCGCTTCTTATAATAATACCTGTTTGTAAACAGATATCACACGTTCATTGAGATGCCAATGAGAATTTCCACCTTTCCCTCGTATCTGTTACAGGTTCCGATCCTCTTCCTCCTCTGAACTGTTGCCACCTGCTTCCTTTCGTTTCGATTGACATTTCTGATTCTTAAGTTATTTCCTTTCTTCTCAGAAGGAACGTCTGCTCCATTTCCTGCCCCAATTTCTTCACTTTCTGCGATTCCATTCCCCTGAGGATTTCTAGAGAGCGATCACCCTTCATCGCTTCCTCTTCTCTTCTGCGATCTTTCATTTCTGCCAACTGTCCATCTAATTTATCTGATAACCATTTCAAATGTAAAAACAATTCGTCCTTTTTGCAGCCAGAGTTTCGGGATGCTTTGCGCCTTTAAAATTGGGATCATTCTGAGAATTTTTCCACAGATGGAGGAGAAGACTCAGTATGTACCTGGATGTTCTCATGAAACAGAACCGGATACATTCGTAGGTTATGAAATGAGCAAGTAGGAAAAGCTATAATGTTGCGAAGTTGCTTAAGTAGTCAACACAATACCGATGCACATAGTTAAGTAAAGTTCGTCCTTAATCAAGATGAATTAACCGTTTAGTTCGACATCAAATTTTGTATCACTGATTCAGTTCATTTCTGTTTGGCTGTCAAAGTGGCGGTGGCATCTGTGACAACTGTCACTGCAGCTGATCCAATTGCATCTTCTGAAAAGAGAACTTACCTGGCTCTATTGAACATAAGAGCACAGCCTCAAGGAGGGCCTCACTCTTTAGAATTTCTCAGAAAGATTCCAATAAGAGAGAGAGAGAGAATCAGAGAGATGAAAAAGCAAAAAATTTGAAGGAAATGAAAATTTAGACCCCCCCCTTCCTCCACTCCACCGCGTGATCTCTGTTATCTCTCTAACCAATATTAGTTTCGTATTCGCCGACCGTAATTAAGACTAGCTTACGAAACATCTGCAACTCTTTATAATTTAATTAACATTTTTTTTATAATTTTATGATAATTAATGTTGACTTGGGTTCTATATTTCTTGGGTGAAAAATGTAAAAGTGAATAAAAAATAAGAAATAGAAATAAATAATAATAATAAAAAAAAATCCCACTTAGTAAATCGCTGAAATCCTTTCTCCCTCTCATAACGAAAAAAAAAAAAAATTGTTCATGTTGCGGGTAATTGCTCATGCGCCAAATTCGTCCCTGTCTCTTATCTAGCATGGCCCTGATCGAGGGACGGGAAGGAGGTGGTGTGTGAATGCGTGTACAGTCGCTCAAAAAAATATCCGAACGCTATGGTGGATTACAGAATTCAGAAAAAATATCTGGCAACGATATTTTTTAGAAATTAGTGCTCTGGCAACCTTCGTGTCACGAAGGTTGTGACACGAAGGTTGCCAGATCACTAATTTCTAAAAAATATCGTTGCCAGATATTTTTTCTGAATTCTGTAATCCACCATAGCGTTCGGATATTATTTTGAGCGACTGTATGTATGTGTGTCTCGTTTTTAGATTTGGCCAGGGCTTAAAAAATTCTTAATCCGTCCTGGAATTTACCTCTAACGACGCCATCTTCTTCCTTCCGCATTGGCAAGGAGATTTTGCAGTTTTTACACGTGCAGTTGCTTTGTTTCAATCTTTGCAGGTTCTCTGAGAGTCCCCTCTCTCTCCTCTGGACTCTCCATTTCGAAACCTGATTTTCAGGACTGCCTCATGCTGCAATCGTCGAGCAGTCGACACTGAATCCCAGAATGGGAAATTGTTTCGAGAGGAATTGAATGAGCTCGTGTGAGCCCAGCGGGGTTGAAGCGGTGATCCATTGAAGCCAGCGCCACTGCCAGCTGCCACGAGTCCTGCCCTCTTTCTCGGGTTCTCTCTGTCGACCTCCGATCTTGGCCTCGGGCAGTCCGACTCTCGATCTCTTTACTTGGAACCCATCAGATTCCGTGCACCGCCTCTCCAAGGGGAGAGTTCGTAACGATGAAGGGAGGGATGAGGAGGAGGAGGGGAGGGAGGGTGAGGGGGGTGTTCCTCAGAATCAGAGCTATCGGTGACCGATAGCATCTGTCGGAGCAACACCGCAGACGAGAATCACGTGGCCAGAGGAAGACCGAGCACATCGACACTCGGACTGGTGGTGACTTGTGTCAGGACACGACATGTGCTTTGAGTACGGAACTGATGCTCTTCACTAGGAGGAAAATAGATTGCGACCGAAATGGAACCATTCTCCTTTCGACGTTTCAAGAGACATTTCTGCAGAGCAAGGTCCATTCATCGGATGTGTGAGGAGCGAAGTGGGAATGGTGATGGGGAGGCTACGAGACTGCGCAGTTGACGCTTCTGTAGTTGTCGCAGATAGAAGGGGGAGATCGGAATCATCAACTGCGCACTCGCAGAATCTCTCATTGCTTTCTAAGTTGCCGTTCACACTTCGCTATTTCAATGAGAGATTCCTCCTCTCTGATCTCGACCACTTAGCTCATTGGGCAGACGATCACGGAGATGAACTCACGTGGATTGCGAAACCATTGAGACAATCTGATTGAAAAGTGGAAAATAAATTGAAAGAAGTGATGTCCATCATTAGAGAGAAAGAACAACTCTGAAGGAGAAAAAAAGTTTCGAGGAGATGAGAAAGTGGAACTCTTTCCATGATCATCTCTCAATCCTCATTTTCAGCAGATCTCCTTTGAAATCGCCCCCCCCCCCCCTCTTTCTTTCGCTTCTTCTTCGTTTGCTCAACGAAAGATGATGACATATTCCCTCAACCAAAGAAAACATCTGTAAAGGGATTGATTTAGTCTCGTTCTGCGTTGGGTTGTTTTACCTCTGAGCGGCACTTTTTCGCACACAATGGGCTAAATCGACAAGTTACAAGGACCCCGAAGGCTCAGAAAAGGTCGCAGATTAATTATCAAATTAATTCTAATTTGAATAAATATTTTCCTTTTCTGCATTTTTATCTTTGTTACTCAACGTCTGTTTCTTCCATTCAGAACTTTGAAGTTCAAAGATTGCAATTGTTATTTCATTCGATGATTTCCAGTTATATTTCTTTTTTTTTCATTAGACATTTTTTCCCTTTCTATTGTCGAGTGAGGGGGGGGTGGGGTAAAAAGAAAACCCCATTTGTTCTTCTCCAACTGATGCACCTGCTCCAAGCTGTCGTGTTTTTTCCCTCAAACGAAATCAGATTGCATCAAATGCACCCGTACAGGAGAGATGCGAGTAATAAATAGGTTATTTTCTTAGAAAGTTGTTTGCCATTTGGAGATCTTTGAATCGTAACTAAATTTTCCGTGATGGTTCTTTAGATCAAGCAGAAGGATTTAATCTGTTGTAGGGGTTCGCTCCCCCTCCCTCCGAAACGTTTTTCCTCCCACAATAAAAGGCTGAATTCTCCCTAAAAATCTAGAACCACAAAAATTTGTGTCGAGCTTCCCATCATAACTTAAAGAAGTGTCTTGTCCCTTAACCTTTTCCCGATTTTTAAAATGATCCCTTCACCCTCCTCGCCGCCAAAAACGGAGTGACAAATCTTTTTCAGCGGGAAGAGCTTATTAGATAGATAGATAGATAGATAGATAGATAGATAGATAGATAGATTCATTCTCAGAATCTGTAGTAATGTTACATTTTCATACAACAAAATATATACCATCTTGTATATCTTAGATATGCAATTTTAAAGCATTACATTATATTTATATATTCTTCTTTATACATAGTTTCTCTAGTAAAAGTCGTACTTCCTTCGTACCAATATATATATAAAATCTTAATATTATATTTCGTTAGTGTTCATCAATTTCCACTGATGTTAGCTGAAATCAACACAATGGTTAGCTCCCCCCCCACCAAAGAAATCGATAACTTCATAAACGATTGCTGAGGTTAACAAGATAATCTGAAATGAAATATTCCGATGTCGGGAGTATCATGGGATACTTGAAATGATTTTCCCCTCCTTTCTGCCTCCCCCGTCTCATCTGTCGGTGCTGTTGATGGAGAGGCTCGAGCAGGAAGAGCTCCCCTCCATACCTTGCCCTTCCAACCCCCCCCCCCACACAAGAAACAAAAGGAAGGAATTTCAATTGGGGGGGGGGGAGGAATCGATCCTAACGAATTGTGTATCAAATAAAAGCTTTCCACGTGGGCAGAATATACTCTGCATTTTAGAGAGTTTAGTCTAATTGTTTAAATCGGCTAATGCAGACAAAAATTCCCAAGAAGCCATCATATGCATACGGAGATGAAACCGGATTGAGAAAATTCTTCAAATTCGTCAATTTCTACTACGCACACAAAAGAAATTGAATGGCCCATTTTATCGTTCACGCTAAATGGAAGAGTTTAATTATTCTGCTGTGCTAACTCTGATTTCTTCCTATTTGTGCTAAAATATAGAGACTTGCACAAATCACAAAATATTCCCCGCAAATGTGGTTTCTCTGCAGAAGATAATGCTAACAGTTCATCTGACAGAGAGGACAGCTAAATATCTTAATTTCTAATATTGTTTTCCCTTTCGCCCACTTTTTTGTTTCCCATCTCCGCAGTTGTAGGCTTTACCGGGAAATTCTTTCTCCAAAGGAACCTGCTCCAGTTGTAAAAAAGATTGAAGAATCCGAGCAAACTGTCATCTCTGCACATGCGCAGTTTTTAGTTGATAGAAAAAATAAAACTCCAAATCGAAAACACCATGATTCGTGGCAGCACCAATTTCCCGCCAGTGGTTGGCACCCTGGCTGGCGCACCTCATTTCCCGCCCGTTGTAGGTGCGCGGTTCCCGTCGTCAAGTAACGTCCCTCTGCGACCGAGCGCGTGTCCAGCGTCGGAAAGTGGATGTGTTCCGCACTCTCGCGGGAAATGAAGGGCGCGCGACGGAGAAACGCACCGTCACGACCGCTTGACGGCGTTGTCATGGGAACGGAAGGGAGTGCCGAAAAGCCTCTATGCACGTGGGACGCAGAGCGCACACGAGACAAAAGAAAATGGCCGAGGCCACGGTCCTCTTCGGAGAACGATCTCTCGGCCGTTCCTCGTTTCCTGACCTCCCGTCGCCGGGGATGATTCTCCTCCCCACCCACGCTTTTCCCAATCCCACCAACGCCCCCGATTGGCAAACGATACTCGATGCCAATGGTATCGGTTGACGAAAATGAAAAGGTCAAAGTGACGCAACGCCTCGCCTCGCGACCGAGCTGCACATCGCCATCAGCTGACCTAGCTTTGTAAGGAAACCTTTGGAAACGAATCACGTTGAAATGCATCACCTTGTCGTTTCTTAGAACATTGATGATCGCCGACGAAAGGGAAGTGCTGGAGTATGAGTGATGCTGATGAAGTATGGGGCACGGAGAAAGTGGCGAAGCAGGAGGGAAGGTGATGAAACGGGTGTGTGATGATGTGGATGATAGGAAATGGCAGTGAGGATAGGGAAGTGAGAAACGTGGGAGGTGAGTGAGACCTTTCGAAGAGCACTTCAAATCAGATAATTGCATAAATCATGAAAGGAAGGAGTTGAAATCCTCTCTGCTTAAGGAGATGCTGGTGATGCGCATTCGGAGGAGAATTTCTTTCCGTCTTATTTTGCAGGACTGACTTCGTCACACGCGCTTCTTTAGATGCGATCGAGTTTTTTGTTGAGGAAAAGAAACGCACCGTCTGTTGCTTTTAAACTACGAAACTCCGTACTGTGCGAAAGCGATGATGAAAATATTCACGAGGAATATGATGATCGTAATTAATTTCTTGGTGAAGCTGATAAATAGAGAAGAGAATGCGATGACCACCTTGGCAGCTAAAGGATTTCTGATCGTTTGGTCGCAGAGGAATGAAACATGGCGCCAAGGGACAAGCGATTCTTTGCGAAATGAGGCGAGGCAGTCGTCACGGAAAAGGAAACAAGGGGATGAAAATGGGCACGTGCTGCGGTGATGAAAGGAGATGAGAAGGAAGAACGAGACTTTCCAGGTGCAGAGCGATCTTGAAACGGCGAGCCAGGTGCTCGGATGAAGAGCTGTGGAGGGTGGGAGGAGGAAAGCTGCAAGTCCTCGTGTGATACTGCGATGTTGGCGTCGTAGGGGGAATGGAATTCTCTGATTATCGCGAGGGGTTCTGATGACGTTAAAGAAATGAATCATCAGAAATGAGAGAGAAATATGACATCATTTTCCTTTCATTTCTGTTGTGATTTTCATTTCAGTGATGAATAATGTGAACGATAGTGAGGCTTTTGCCAATTGTTGTTAGCGATTATTTTCGTCGGTTAAAGGTTGTGGGAGCTGTGATCTGTTTCTATAATAGTATGGGAGCATTTTGAAATTTATTAGAAATTAATTATTTGTTTATTTTGTATTTTGAGAAGGAGGGGGGAGATGGAGGAGGAGGAGGAGGAGGAGGAGGAGGAGGAGGAGAGCTCGACTGAGACGAGAGTTTTCTGGACTTAAGAGGTTAGGACTGAAATGGGAGACTGAATAGTGATAAGAGAGCAAGGCGACTCATTCGCATCACAGGGATGATTAAGCAAAGCGAAGATATTGGATTTATAGGGTTATACATTCGAATGGGAAGGTTACTTATGGAGATCGTATAATCATATTCGATGTACCGGGTAATAATTTTACCCTTAACCATCTCCATGATAAAGATATGCCTATTTGGCATGAGTAAAAACAAAATATATAAGTAAACCACCCTTAGGTGGGCCCCTAAGGGCAAACATAAGAAAAACTAAAAATAGCAGTAAAATTGTATAAGAAAACTAAAACGGGTAGGTCTCCTGAGAGAAACCTACCGTTTTAGACCTCTTGTACTTGTTCAAAACAGTATGATCGTAAAGAATCAGAGAAGAAATAATCTCATTGGGATTATTACTTACAGCCTCAAAAAATCTTTTTGAGGTGCGTTTTATATGTGTATATATATATACGGTCGATGCCCAGGTCTTTATGGAGTTGTCTGTTAGTGACAAACCAGGGGGCATCGACCGCAATATTTATGTAATAAAATGGAAATAAATCTTACTCATTCAATTTTATATTTGTGTGGGTAGACGCAAGCATTTAATGTTACTATGAAATCTTATGAAAGATCATAATTAAAAAATAAAAATAAAGATATAAATTATTTATCGTCAGACTTCGAAATGGGGCTCATCGTTAGAGCGCGATGTGAAGGAGCATCCGTAACGGAGGTCATGGGAATCAGGGCGCGCAATATCCCAAGCCTCAAAAAACAAAACAGAAACGTCCGGCAATCACGGCAAATGAGCGAGCCAAAAAGGCTCTGACAGAGCGTGACAGCTGTTTGCTGGCCAAACTGAGCTGAGAGAGATAGCCGTTAGCGATACTTCTTCAAAACCCCATTTAAAGGAGGACTATCTGCAGAGAAGGGAAAACTTGAAATTTGGGAACTGGACTATGATATAGACGACGAATGATGGGGCTGGTTCGTAATAATTTGGCCACATAGTGTGTGTATGTGTGTATATATCATCATCATCATCATCATCATCCTCATCCTCAAGCAGCCGTGGGCTACGGAGGTCCAACTAGACCGCGCAGTTTAATTCTCCAAGCATATCTGTCCTGAGCTACATCTGCTGCATCCGGCCACTGTACACCAATTCTAACAAGGTCCTGTTTGACATTGTCTGCCCACCGCATCCTAGGTCTCCCCTCCTTCTGAGGCCTCTAGGCACACTGTTCATAACCCTATTCGCCAATCTATAATTATCCATACGGGCAACATGGCCAAACCAGCGGAGTCTCTCTCTCTGCACAATATGCTGCTTAAAGGAGGTTGCAGACTCCTTTGCCTAACCTCATCATTAGTTACAAAGTTAAACCACCTAATACCCAAGATACTGCGTAAGCATCTAGAATCAAAAGCATCTAGTTTCCTGTTATCTTGCTTACACAGCGTCCACGTTTCACTACCATAACTAACCCTAGAAAGAACCAAACTATTATACAGTCTAATTTTAGTCTTTAGGTGTATACGCCTATTTCTCCACAATCTCCATAGATTCTTAAAAGTCCCGGCAGCAATACCTATTCGTCTGTTAATCTCATGCCGCACATCACCAGTATCAGTTACGCAGCTCCCAAGGTAATTAAACTGTGACACCTGCTCAAGACTGCAACCATTCAGATTAACTGAATCACAACCTGCCTGACCAATTTTCATCACTTTAGTTTTCTCTCTGTTTATAACCAAACCTACTGTACCTACCAGTCTCATCAACAGTTCGAATGAAAGAGTTCATCTCATCAACATCATTTGCCAAAAGGGCTAAATCATCAGCATAATCTAAATCAGAAATTTTCGTATCTCCAGCCCATTTAAGGCCAAAATCTTTCCCTTGAAGTGAATTTCGCATAACATAATCAACAACCAAACTAAAGAGAAAAGGAGACAAAATGCACCCTTGTCGAACACCAGAAGTAATGCTAAACCAATTGCTACAAGACTTACCAACCCTCAAACATGACTCAGTGTTATTATAGAGAGCTTTCATTATGTTAACTAACTTGTCTGGTATACCATATGATCTCACAATCAACCACAAATTATGACGATAAACAGAGTCGAAAGCCTTTTTGAAATCAACAAAGCTAGCAACCAAAGATTTCTGAAACTCTAAACATTTCTCTTTAGAATCTGCCTAAGTGAAAATATCTGATCCACACATCCCCTACCACTTCTGAATCCACATTGCTCATCACGCAATTGACTGTCAACCAGATTCTTAATTCTATTAAGCACAATCATGGAAAGAACTTTACCTGGAACAGAGAGTAGGCTGATACCCCTATAGTTATCACAAGAACTGCGATCACCTTTTTTGAAAATAGGGATAATAATAGCTCTGGTAAAATCTTTGGGAACCATGCCTTTATCATAAAAGTTATTCAGAATTTCAGTCATCCAAGTGGTAACCGAAACGTTCCCAGCTCTAAGCATTTCCGTAGTAATTTCATCTACACCTGGGGATTTATGAAGTTTAAGTTTAGAAATAGCCAAAATAACTTCAGAATGTGTTATAGGGCCAACATTAAAGCCACCAATGCATCTATCATCATTGCAAACAATGGGAGTAGAACTAACCACATTGTTTGGAACATCACTGAAATGCTCAGCCCACCTAGCCATGACAGAATCCTCACCTTCTATAACCTTACCTTGTTTATCCTTCAATCCACGTATGCCTGTCCGTTTTCTACCACACAAAACATTAACTATCTGGTACAGCTCTCTGCTGTTGTGCTGTCTAACTGCTTCCTCGGCTTTGTCAGCCAAACCATCAAGCCAAAGATTCTTATATGCAGCTAACTGATCCTTTACACGTTTATTAAGTTCCTTGTAATCCTTTCTATTAGGACTAGTAGGGTACTGATTAAGGACATTCCTGCAGTTCCTTCTTTTTGAAATAAGCTCAAGTGCCTTATCACTTAAATAATTCTGCCTCCTCTGCTCCTTTTTCCCTAAAAGAGTACTGTTAGTTTCCAAAAAAGCCTGTTTAAAATGGCCCCATTCTTCCTCAACTTCAGTATTAAGCAAACCATGACTGTCATAATGACTAAGTAACCTATCATGGTAAGCTTTAGCTATAACTGGGTCTTTCAGAGCTTCAGTATTAAAGGTAAATTTTTTAACCCTAGCACAACACTTTTTAAGTTTAAGTTGCAAGACACTTTTAACAAGGTAATGGTCAGATCCCATTTCAGCTCCCCTATATGCCCTGGTATTTCTAACAGAACTAGCCCATTTGTTGTTAATTAATATATAATCAATCATATTCTTATGCAGCCCATCAGGTGAAACCCATGTGTATTTATGTATGTCGCGGTGTTTGTAATATGTGTTAGTTATTCTGAAACCATTTAGTTTACTTACCTGTAGGAGACGTTGCCCATTGCCATTGCAGCTACCAATACCAAAAGGGCCTATTACTCCTCCCCAAAGGTCAGAGTCGGTACCAACTTTGGCATTGAAGTCACCAAGAACAAGGGTAATATCTGCTTTCTTGACAGAATTCAAAATATCCTGAAGTTGTCTGTAAAACCTATCCTTCTCATTATCATCAGAATCGTCAGTGGGGGCATAACAGCAGATAACATTCAAGTCTTTAATGCTTGTCTGAAATGTAGCTGTAAGAAACCTTTCATTAATGCACTCATATCCTAGAAGAGCATCACTAGCATGTCTGCTGAGCAACAGACCCACGCCTTGGTGATGCTTTCCATCCTCCCTCCCTGTAAAGAGAAATTTAAAGTTACTTTTAAGTATCTCACCTTTACCTGTCCATCTGGTCTCTTGCAAGCCTAGAATATCTAGGTTATAGCGCTGGAATTCCTGCATGAGGACATCAAGAGAATAATCTCTATGTAATGTCCTCACGTTCCACGTTCCTGTAGAGAGAAAATGATTAGTAGGATTTTTAAAGAAATTTGGTTTATTGAGATTGGTAGGGCCAACAATATCAAACAGCCCCCTGATCGCAGGCATGGGGCAAAGACCCGTTCCTCCTCCGCTAAAGGCTGAAGTCACTGATGCTGGTAGGAACTTCAGGCACCACCTTTTCAAGTGGACTTTTTCAAGAACCATATGGCCTGCCTGAGACACATTACTCCAGTTTAGGCTTGACGATGCCCAACTAGCTAAGTAAGGTTCAGGTACCTGCGATGGCCTCTGATTAGGATTATCCACCAGCTGATATAAGGTATCCCATGCCTCTGTTCACTTAGAGCTGGCAACCCAGAAGCAAACAGAAAACACAGCGGCAGACTCTCCCTCAACAGAGGCCCACCAGTGCAGCAAGCCCAGGATCCATAATCAAACTCAAATCCATAAACAAGTCCAGTCTAGTAGGTATAAATGGTCAGCACCAGGACCCTGTGAAGTTGACCACTCCTCAGCAGGGTTGAAAAAAAAGAAAAAAGTGGCCATAGATGACCAGATCAGCAGGCCATACTGAACTGGCAGCCCTCCCCTTCCGTTCCCTTCCAAAAGAGAATATCTCTTTTGAAAGGTACTAACGGCCTGCACCACGAGAAGGCGGGGTCGGACATTAGGTGCTAGACCTGGCCGGTTCTGATCGAATGTTAATGATGGCAGAACAGCGAATGGAATGTTAATGCTGCCAGAACATCGAATGGAATGTTAATGCTGGCAGAACAGCGAATGGAATGTTAATGCTGCCAGAACAGCGAATGGAATGTTAATGCTGGCAGAACAGCGAATGGAATGTTAATGCTGGCAGAACAGCGAATGGAATGTTAATGCTGGCAGAACAGCGAATGGAATGTTAATGCTGCCAGAACAGCGAATGGAATGTTAATGCTGGCAGAACAGCGAATGGAATGTTAATGCTGGCAGAACAGCGAATGGAATGTTAATGCTGCCAGAACAGCGAATGGAATGTTAATGCTGGCAGAACAGTGAGTCATCAGACGGCGCTGGTTCGTGCTCCAGTCGAAGAATAACGATACGAAGTTTAAAGTAGTCCGCGAAGAATTAATAGCTTATTATTTGTATTTTTCTTAAGCAACATTTAACCTTTTCATTCGGTGCCTTCGATGCAGGCAAATACTGAAGGAAAAGGTTTATTCCAGTTCTCATATATTGCAAAATAAAAGATTCGCAATAAATATATAGAAAAAAAATGCATTTAATAAAAATTAAATTTGGCAGATGTTGACACTGCGGGAAGTGAGAAGAGCGGAAGAAACTGCGCGAAAACGTGTGCCGCGACAATTGAGGAAAAGAGTGTGCGAGGGAAAAGATTTTGGAAGAAGTAACTGAAGATAAAGAATGTGAGTGATAGAAAGAGTGAGAATGACTAACCGATAGAAAGAGTGTCCAGGAGTAACTGAGAGAAAGAGTGCGGTGGCAACTGAAGGGAAGGGTAAAGGATGGGAAGAGGATGCAGACGAGGTAACGATTGTGCAGGACGAACTGAGGAAAAGATTGCGAAGGAGAGATTAAGGGGGAGAGTTTAGAGAAATAAGAGAGGAAAAGATTGTGCACAGCTAACTAAAGAGGGAATGTGCAGTGGTATCTGAGGAAAAGAGTGCACTTGTAAATGAGGAAAAAGTGTGCACTAGTATCTGAGGAAAACAAGTGTGAAGTGTTATTTGAGAAAAAGAGTGTACAGTGGTATTTAAAAATGTAAAGTGGTATCTGAGAAAAAAATTTGAGTAGTGGTAACAGGAAAAGAGAGTGCACTGGTATCTGAGGAAAACAGTTTGAAGTGGTATACGAGAAAAAACGTGTAGTGGTGTCAGGAAAAGCGTGCAGTGTTATCTGAAGAAAAGACTATGCACTGGTATCTAAGAAAAGAAAAAAAAACAGGAGTGTACTTACAATAGTATATGAGGAAATGAGTGTATTCGTGGAAAAGAATGTTCAGTAGTATCTGAGGAAAAGAGTGTTCAGTGGTATCTGAGGAAAAGAGTGGTCACAGGTATCTGAGGAAAAGAGTGTCCAGTGGTATCTGAGGAAAAGAGTGTTCACAGGTATCTGAGGAAAAGGGGTGTTCAGTCGTATCTGAAGAAATGAGTGTTCAGAGGTATCTGAGGAAGAGAGTGTTCAGTGTATTCGCGGAAAAGAGTGCTCAGTGGTATCTGAGGAAAAGAGTGTTCAGTGGTATCTGAGGAAGAGAGTGTTCAGTGTATCTGAGGAAAAGAGTGTTCAGTGTATTCGTGGAAAAGAGTGTTCAGTGGTATCTGAGGAAAAGAGTGTTCACAGGTATCTGAGGAAAAGGGGTGTTCAGTCGTATCTGAAGAAATGAGTGTTCAGAGGTATCTGAGGAAGAGAGTGTTCAGTGTATTCGCGGAAAAGATTGCTCAGTGGTATCTGAGGAAAAGAGTGTTCAGTGGTATCTGAGGAAGAGAGTGTTCAGTGTATCTGAGGAAAAGAGTGTTCAGTGTATTCATGGAAAAGAGTGTTCAGTGTATCTGAGGAAAAGAGTGTTCACAGGTATCTGAGGAAAAAGAGTGTTCACAGGTATCTGAGGAAAAAAGTGTTCAGTGTATCTGAGGAAAAGTGTTCAGTGGTATCTGAGGAAAAGAGTGTTCAGTCGTATCTGAAGAAACGAGTGTTCAGTCGTATCTGAAGAAACGAGTGTTCAGTGTATCTGAGGAAAAGAGTGTTCAGTGTATCTGAGGAAAAGAGTGTTCAGTGGTATCTGAGGAAAAGAGTGTTCAGTGTATCTGAGGAAAAGAGTGTTCAGTGGTATCTGAGGAAAAGAGTGTTCAGTGTATCTGAGGAAAAGAGTGTTCAGTGGTATCTGAGGAAAAGAGTGTTCAGTGTATCTGAGGTAAAGAGTGTTCAGTGGTATCTGAGGAAAAGAGTGTTCAGTGTATCTGAGGAAAAGTGTTTAGTGGTATCTGAGGAAAAGAGTGTTCAGTATATTTGTGGAAAAGAGTGTTGAGTGGTATCTGAGGAAAAGAGTGTTCAGTGGTATCTGAGGAAGAGAGTGTTCAGTGTATCTGAGGAAGAGAGTGTTCAGTGTATTCGTGGAAAAGAGTGTCCAGTGGTATCTGAGGAAAAGAGTGTTCACAGGTATCTGAGGAAGAGAGTGTTCAGTGTATTCGCGGAAAAGAGTGCTCAGTGGTATCTGAGGAAAAGAGTGTTCAGTGTTATCTGAGGAAGAGAGTGTTCAGTGTATCTGAGTAAAAGAGTGTTCAGTGTATCTGAGTAAAAGAGTGTTCAGTGTATTCGTGGAAAAGAGTGTTCAGTGGTATCTGAGGAAAAGAGTGTTCACAGGTATCTGAGGAAAAGAGTGTTCAGTGTATCTGAGGAAAAGAGTGTTCAGTGGTATCTGAGGAAAAGGGTGTTCAGTTGTATCGAAGAAACGAGTGTTCAGTGTATCTGAGGAAAAGAGTGTTCAGTGTATCTGAGGAAAAGAGTGTTCAGTGGTATTTGAGGAAAAGAGTGTTCACTGTATTTGTGGAAAAGAGTGGTCAGTGGTATCTGAGGAAAAGAGTGTTCAGTGGTATCTGAGGAAAAGAGTGTTCAGTGTATCTGAGGAAAAGTGTTTAGTGGTATCTGAGGAAAAGAGTGTTCAGTATATTTGTGGAAAAGAGTGTTCAGTGGTATCTGAGGAAAAGAGTGTTCAGTATATTCGTGGAAAAGAGTGTTCAGTGGTATCTGAGGAAAAGAGTGTTCAGAGGTATCTGTGGAAAAGAGTGTACAGTGGTTGGACATCTTTATCTTGTTTATAGCCACACATCACCTTGATATCATCATAATATCAAGGTTATAGCCATCCATTAATAAAAAGATCATTTCGAGTTGAATAATGAGTTTAAAACAAATTCTAGATACGAGAGCAATTTATTATTTATTCAACGTTACAGATATTTGAGAGGTCCTTATACAGGCTTTCTCATTATACATTTTTTTTAAAAATAATTAAAAATTAACTAAAAAAGTATTATAATTATTTTACTCTTTTTGTTTTTGTTTATTTACTTATTTATTTATTTATTTTTTTAGATTCTGTTCCATAAATCTGTAGAGATTAGAAATTCAAATAAAATTTTATAAATTTTAATTTTAGAATCAAAATCTTTCTGGTTCAAAATTAAATCAGTTCTAATTTCCTGAAACCCATGTTCCTCTAGTGATTTAAAGAATTTTTTCCTTTGAGTTGTGTTGTTTATACAGTTAAGTAAAATATGATTAATTGTTTCGGGTACGTTACAGTTTTTGCAGTTTGGAGAGTTTGATAAAATTTATGATAAAATTTTGTTTGATTTAGCATTGCTGTATTTGTTCTAAGTCTATAGAGAAATACTTAATTGTCTTCTTGTAAACGGTAGATTTTGAATATAATTAATATTTTTTGAAAGAACGTATCTAAAGTTGTTATTTTTTAATGATACTTCAATTTGAAAGAATTGTTCGGTCAATTTAAATTCTATTTTTGAATATTTTTTTATAGTGTTATAAAAATTGAAGCAGTTGCTAATTTTGTTAAGTTTATGAACATTTTTTGCTAATCCATCAACAAATTCATTTTCAATGATCCCTATATGACTAGGGATCCATTGAATTGTAATTTGGTTATTTTTGAATTGTTTGTTAAATGAATTAAGTGTTAATAGTTTGTAAATGCATATATTATAGTCTGATTTGTATAATTCTTGTTGTAATATTTGTATGGCTCCTTTGGAGTCCACAAAAACTGCAATTTTACAATTATTTAAGTTATTTAAAATCCAATTAAATGTTTCTCTCATTGCTATTAATTCTGCATGGTAAATGCTGCTTGTAATCAGATTTGCTGATTTGGCAAGCGAAATTTCCTAATCATCAGTAATAATCGACAAATTGTTTAATATTTTGAAAGCAAACCTTTCTCTGAAGTAAAGTGCTACTCTTCCTAATTGGAATATGAGCTTGAAAACTTGCATCCCAATTCAGTGTGATATCTTTTTCTTTTGCCTCTGCCTCTTTCACAGATGTATTGGCAGACGATCCAAGTGACTTTCCAACACTTAAGTCTGAAGTTTATCCTGAGAATCAGGTAGGACTTTCAACTTCAGTCTTTATTGGCTTTCCTCTTGCTCTAAGAGAAATTCTTAGTTGGTGAGGGGGGGGGGGAACATGCAATCCCTTAATTCTCGTCGACTGCATCCTACCTCGGAGCTGCTTATTTCCGTGTCTAGGAAAGTTTGGAACAGATTGAGGTCAGAGGTGAATGCGAGCGATGATCGCCTGTCCTCCTCGTCATTTGGTGAATGGCTGCGATGATCGGGTGGAGATCGATCGCGTAGGGGGAGGGATGACACGACGGCGGCGGCGTCACCTACATCCCTAGGCC
The DNA here is from genome assembly GCA_038380435.1 of Ryuthela nishihirai. Classification (NCBI taxonomy): domain Eukaryota; kingdom Metazoa; phylum Arthropoda; class Arachnida; order Araneae; family Heptathelidae; genus Ryuthela; species Ryuthela nishihirai. The sequence goes on along the minus strand of JAWZYU010000019.1, from coordinate 60,460,761 downwards.
ATTGTCGGAGCAGACACCGACCATTGTTGGGAAGACGACGATGGCGGAGTCGCCAGATTAGGAGTTCGGAGGAAGGTCAAAGGTCCGGAGGAAGAAAACGACTCTCGCCTCTTTAGATCGTTTGCAGAGGAAAGAAATGTCTGAGAGGAAACTGATTTCGATTTCGGTCGCAAAGGAAGTCAGAATGCGAAGGCAAAAAATGAGAATGAATGAAGAGAAAGAGTAATTCTTCCTTGACGATGAGGTTGATGACGATGAGAGAAGAATTAATTTCCAAGGTGTCATTTCTCTGAAATGAATGGAATCGGTTTTCGTCGCTGAGTCATTGAAGTTTAGCATCACTTGGAGAGGGAAATGGAAAAGTGAAACTGTTTCGTTTTCACAAAAAATGACCAACTTTCTAGATCAGTCCTTAAAAGCCATTGAAGAGTTCCCATGTTAAGGTCATGGAAGGTCAAATTAAAAACTTGATATCTTAAACAAGAGGCATTTTGTGGGAAGGAGATTCAAATGTAAAGACGTAAACCAAGTCCATATAAGGCTTGAATTTCAGCAATATTCGTATAGTATTGTTACGACAGATGAACGTGCTACAGTGAATTTATGATAAACGTGTCATGAACGTTCGTGTATGCTTCTGCGTGAGAATTATTTAACAAATTGGAATGCAGAACCGATCTAAAAAAAATAGGAAAAATGGAATCGTTATGTTGGAGTTGGGGATATCCGAAAGGAGGCATGATTAGTTTCAGCATGTACATGATGGTGTATAAAGGGAATAAGTATTCTTATGTGGTGATTGCGAGGAAGGTTGATTAGTTAATTGGTGTGGATCGTGTTGGTAAGCTCGTAAAGGAAAAGAAGAATTCTCGTCTTGTGCGTGGTGATCAATGTCTGAAAAGAATTGGTTCTGAGAAACCAGTCCACTTAGCAGCAGTTTTGGAGTATTTGAGGACTAAAACCTAAGAAGGAAGTCATTTAGTGTAGAGTTATTTAGTTTGTACAAGATGACAAATTATATATATATATAAGGATTGGTAAGGATATTCTCGTTAGATTGAATATTTATTTACCAACATAATTTTATTGTTCATTGAATGATATTAGCCTTGTTTTGTGATTTGGATGTGAATAGAATTAAGATAATGGATTCTTCTGAAAGTTGATCTTTGTATTGTTATAGAGTTTCAAGCCGGTTGACTTAGTAAGTTTATGAATAATTTCATCCATGCTTTTAATAATAAATTGCATGTTTTGTAATTTTTATTGAAATATTTTTACTCACGATCAGTACTGATCCGTTTTAATGTATAACAGTATTTAAAGAGTTATGGAAAAGTTGGAATATTTAAATGCCTCATGAAAAGTTTCGTAAAAATTGGCAAAAATTGAAATAATTATTAGGCAAACTTTTAAACATACAATAATTTTAGTAAACAGTTTGACATGACAATTATTATTTGTATTTTGATTGGCTTTTCAGATAAATTCTTAAACTTTTGCTCTTCAACATTCCAACTTCCATAATTCTTTAAATAAAGGACGAATTCATAATCTAAACGAATAATCTTTATTTTTTAACTCTCATAAATTTGAATATTTTGCTAGAAGATCTATTTTTAAACAATCTGAAAATAAATTATACCATATAAAGAAAAAGAATGAATGGAAGATATAAAGAAAGACTCTTTTCCTATATTTCTTATACTTGTCTTTTATTTTCCTGCTGCTTTTCATCCTTATTGTTCTCTCTCCTTTTCCTATTTATCTTCATCATCCATCTTCTACATTTCTTTTTTGCCATTAATCTTCATTTCTTGTTTTTTCTTTCCTCTTGCAATTGTTCTGCATCACCTGTCTTTTCTCTCTTTTGCAATTAATCTTCTTCACTTCTTTTCCTCTCGAACTATACTTCATCCTTCTCCTTTTCCTGTTTATCTTCATCATCCGCCTATCTTTTCCAATTACTCTTCATCCTCCCTCGTCTTCCCTTTCCTCTTTCAATTGTTCTGCCTTTTCCATCTTTTCCATTCTTTTTCAATTGTGTCACATTCCATGACTTCTCTCTTCCCTCCAATTGCTCTTCATCTCGTTTTCTCCCCCTCCCCCATCCTTTTACAATAGCTGTTCATCCCCTCTCTCCTTTCCCGCTTGATCATCCTCAATCTTGTTTTCGTCTTCGGAGAGAATCAACAACCTCCGTGCCAACCGCATGTGCTCCGTGAAGCGCTGTCAGCATCAAAAGCGATTATTATTTCTTCATCCTCCTGCCACGAGCCGTGCGCGACTCTACTCCTCATCTAATTTTCCTCTGCCTCTCCGATCCCCGTGATGCACGTGGATAGCATCTCTCAGACGAAGCCTTGAGAACAACAGCTTCTTGCGGCAGAATCGTAATTAAGTCTATTTTTGACCCCCCCCCCCACTAGCCACCGAGGAAGTTCAACGAAATGCGCCCCGTGTCTCTGCCAAACAGATTTAATGCAAGCAAACCTCCAATGGATTGCCGGTCCTATCAAAAGTCTCCTTACTGGTACGTTTCAAGAGAAAATTAATTTTTCCACCGAGCGAACATTTTTTTTCACAACATGGGATCAAAAGTGACCTTAGGTGTAGATGTCGCGCGTGGAGCTTACCGTAGAAAATCATGCCCACGTGCTATTCGATTCCGAAGAATAAATGTCTTGAAGAAGACCTGATGAAATTAATTCCGCATAAACCCAACGGCAAACGATCGCTTTCAAAGAGGATATCGAAATGAGTCAATGAAACCGGATAACAACTCTCGGTGAGATTAAATCTAAAAGGAGAACAGCTTATTATATATTTCAAGGCGTGTTTCGGCGAAGAGCTGTCTTTCACGATAACTTAATCCTCAGCAATAATTCAAAGTATTTGGCCATGTGTCTTCATCAACTGAGAATTTGTTTCTTTTGAATGTGTCTTCATCAACTGAGAATTTGTTTCTTTTGAATGTGTGTCTTCATCAACTGAGAATTTGTTTCGTTTGAATGTGTCTTCATCAACTGAGAATTTGTTTCTTTTGAACGTGTCTTCATCAACTGAGAATTTGTTTCTTTTGAACGTGTCTTCATCAACTGAGAATTTGTTTCTTTTGAACGTGTCTTCATCAACTGAGAATTTGTTACTTTTGAACGTGTCTTCATCACCTGAGAATTTGTTTCGTTTGAATGTGTCTTCATCAACTGAGAATTTGTTTCTTTTGAATGTGTGTCTTCATCAACTGAGAATTTGTTTCGTTTGAATGTGTCTTCATCAACTGAGAATTTGTTTCTTTTGAACGTGTCTTCATCAACTGAGAATTTGTTTCTTTTGAACGTGTCTTCATCAACTGAGAATTTGTTTCTTTTGAACGTGTCTTCATCAACTGAGAATTTGTTTCTTTTGAACGTGTCTTCGTCAACTGAGAATTTGTTTCTTTTGAACGTGTCTTCGTCAACTGAGAATTTGTTTCTTTTGAACGTGTCTTCGTCAACTGAGAATTTGTCTCTTTTGAACGTGTCTTCGTCAACTGAGAATTTGTCTCTTTTGAACGTGTCTTCGTCAACTGAGAATTTGTCTCTTTTGAACGTGTCTTCGTCAACTGAGAATTTGTCTCTTTTGAACGTGTCTTCGTCAACTGAGAATTTGTCTCTTTTGAACGTGTCTTCGTCAACTGAGAATTTGTCTCTTTTGAACGTGTCTTCGTCAACTGAGAATTTGTCTCTTTTGAACGTGTCTTCGTCAACTGAGAATTTGTCTCTTTTGAACGTGTCTTCGTCAACTGAGAATTTGTCTCTTTTGAACGTGTCTTCGTCAACTGAGAATTTGTCTCTTTTGAACGTGTCTTCGTCAACTGAGAATTTGTCTCTTTTGAACGTGTCTTCGTCAACTGAGAATTTGTCTCTTTTGAACGTGTCTTCGTCAACTGAGAATTTGTCTCTTTTGAACGTGTCTTCGTCAACTGAGAATTTGTCTCTTTTGAACGTGTCTTCGTCAACTGAGAATTTGTCTCTTTTGAACGTGTCTTCGTCAACTGAGAATTTGTCTCTTTTGAACGTGTCTTCGTCAACTGAGAATTTGTCTCTTTTGAACGTGTCTTCGTCAACTGAGAATTTGTCTCTTTTGAACGTGTCTTCGTCAACTGAGAATTTGTCTCTTTTGAACGTGTCTTCGTCAACTGAGAATTTGTCTCTTTTGAACGTGTCTTCGTCAACTGAGAATTTGTTTCTTTTGAACGTGTCTTCGTCAACTGAGAATTTGTCTCTTTTGAACGTGTCTTCGTCAACTGAGAATTTGTCTCTTTTGAACGTGTCTTCGTCAACTGAGAATTTGTCTCTTTTGAACGTGTCTTCGTCAACTGAGAATTTGTCTCTTTTGAACGTGTCTTCGTCAACTGAGAATTTGTCTCTTTTGAACGTGTCTTCGTCAACTGAGAATTTGTTTCTTTTGAACGTGTCTTCGTCAACTGAGAATTTGTTTCTTTTGAACGTGTCTTCGTCAACTGAGAATTTGTTTCTTTTGAACGTGTCTTCGTCAACTGAGAATTTGTTTCTTTTGAACGTGTCTTCATCAACTGAGAATTTGTTTCTTTTGAACGTGTCTTCATCAACTGAGAATTTGTTTCTTTTGAACGTGTCTTCATCAACAGAGAATTTGTTTCTTTTGAACGTGTCTTCATCAACTGAGAATTTGTCTCTTTTGAACGTGTCTTCGTCAACTGAGAATTTGTCTCTTTTGAACGTGTCTTCGTCAACTGAGAATTTGTTTCTTTTGAACGTGTCTTCGTCAACTGAGAATTTGTTTCTTTTGAACGTGTCTTCGTCAACTGAGAATTTGTTTCTTTTGAACGTGTCTTCGTCAACTGAGAATTTGTTTGTTTTGAACGTGTGTTCATCACTGAGAATTTGTTTCTTTTGAATGTGTCTTCATCAACTGAGAATTTGTTTCTTTTGAACGTGTCTTCATCAACTGAGAATTTGTTTCTTTTGAACGTGTCTTCATCAACTGAGAATTTGTTTTGAACGTGTGTTCATCACTGAGAATTTGTTTCTTTTGAATGTGTCTTCATCAACTGAGAATTTGTTTCTTTTGAATGTGTCTTCGAGATGAAAAAGGATCACCTACACATGTCGAATGCCACTGAATCGAACAGCTTTCTTAGTTAATTCTAAACCTTAGAAGGATAAATGGAAATTAATTTTTACCAATTACCCACTTTTAGTATTGCATTAATTGACGTGTAGTGGTGCAAAGCTGTTCAAAAGACAGCACCTCATTCGGATCCCTGACGATCAGCACTTGTACGACTTTCATTGGCCAAAACCATCCTTTAAACTTTTTCTAGCAAGGATATAAGAAGTCTTGGGACGTAAACGGTATCTATGAAGGCAAGACCACGTCATGATCATCCTCCTTTGTCGATCAATTTCATCATATGGGCTTTTCAGATAAGGAGGCAGAACGGAGAAATAGGAATTTTGAATTTCAAGAAATCGGTTGGAAGATAAGTCGAAATGATACTTTTGCCAACGAAACAAAACAAGCAAGAGTGCAAAGTTACATTTAGAAAATCGGAATCTTGTCAGAATAAAAATTATATCTCCGTTCAATGTTTTATGGAGAAGTTCAAGCTCCGTTGCTTGAAAGTTTCATTTACTATTCAGCAGTTTCCATAAAAAGTGCTGCAACTGTATAGAAATGTTTCAATTACACTTGTTAATGTAGCTTTCATATTTTTTAAAATAAATATTTTGCTCGCAGTTTTTAGAACAGAATAGAGAAGTTGGTACATCCTTTACGCGTCGCTAATGCTCATCAACAGGAATTACTGATCTTTTGGTCGTGTCTTGGAAGTGTCTATTCCGTCTGGAGTCTCGTCTCTTTCATCTCTTCTGTCAATCACGAAAGTCGTCATTCGTTTCAAACCTTTCCTTGCTTTGCTTCACTTTTGCTGTTAATGGAAAGGATTCTCTAAAAATTTCATTGCTTTGTTTTCTTCACTTATGGTGGTAGTGGAAAGTCTTTCCTGAATGTTTTTGAAGATCATATGGAATTCATGTCGAATAGGGGAGGGGGTGGCTCAGTCGGTAGGGCGCCAGGCTCGTAATCTGTAGTTCCCAGGTTCGAGTCCCAGCTGAGTCATCGTTGAGATTTATCTCCGCAAAAATTCCCCGCCCTGCCCACGGTCAGTAGGGGACACCGATGGGTTTGGAAAGGTTGCCGTCCGTCGGATGGGACGTTAAGCCGTGGCCCCGTTTGCGGGAGAGAGCCATACCCTGTGCACGTTAAAGAACACGCTGGATGGCCTTGACGGGAGACTACCATCTGTCTCCCAACAGCTGTTCCAGTGGGTCCCCTCCCCCAACCTTCTCTGAGCCTTCGGGGTCCTTGTGACCTGGCCATTTAGTCCATGGTGTGCAAAAAAGTGCCGCTCAGAGGTAAAACAACCCAACGTTAAAGAACACGCTGGATGGCCTTGACGGGAGGCTACCATCTGTCTCCCAACAGCTGTTCCAGTGGTTCCCCTCCCCCAACCTTCTCTGAGCCTTCGGGGTCTATGTGACCTGGCCATTTAGCCCATGTTGTGCAAAAAAGTGCCGCTCAGAGGTAAAACAACCCAACGTTAAAGAACACGCTGGATGGCCTTGACGGGAGGCTACCATCTGTCTCCCAACAGCTGTTCCAGTGTGTCCCCTCCCCCAACCTTCTCTGAGCCTTCGGGGTCCATGTGACCTGGCCATTTAGCCCATGGTGTGCAAAAAAGTGCAGCTCAGAGGTAAAACAACCCAACTCATGTCGAATAATCTCGATTAGCAAACGGCGTGTCCGCATGCATGGCGCTGGTGGGCGAATGCTTGAGTGTCTGGCAACAGCGCGTGTCTTTCTTCCATGAGATGCAGACGTAACGTTTGATGTTTTTTTCAACAGACCGTTTCGTTCGTTCATTGTTGACGAGAGCTTAATTTTTTCAGAAACCGTTGGAGACTTTTGATTCTTTTTTTAAACAGAATTCGCTCTTCCCATAATTCACTAAATGCTTCACAGCCTGGTCCAAATGTCGCACTTAGTTCCCATTTTGCCACCCGTTTTGTATTAAAAATTCAAGTTCCTACTTGTATTAGAACGCTATTTTAGAACTTGAAACGGTTTTCTCTCCATTTTTACAGTTCAACAGCTGAAATTTCACAGGCACCACTTTCATATCCCCCCCCCCCTCCATCCCATTCCTGCAACTATCTTAATGCCTGATCACCTTTGTCCCCAAAGTCTCCTATCGGTTTCATTTGTGCTATCCTCTGTTGTCTTTTAAAATCTCGAGTCTCAATCTCCGATAAAACCTGAATTCTATTGAAAAGCAACTTTTTATTTTTCATTTCAAGTTTAATTTTAACGGGAAAGTTTCTATTAATTAATATGCACTTGACTAGAATGTATTATGTGGAATTTTGAAAAGTTTTAAATAACGGTAGAGGGGTAACATTGGGAGAATTTCATGAAAAATTCTTTAAAAAAGCTAAATGCCTCCTTGAAGATGGATGACGATGTATGCATTTCGGAATACATTTCCATATATAGCGACATCCCTTTTGATTGCGAAGCTACGATCATCATCATCATGGAAAGGAAACGCTATTTGAATAGAAATGAATCAGCTGGAAGTGAAAATGAGCGAAATGAAAAAACAAATTTTTTCTGATTTTCGAGGAGCGCATTCGCACTCTGCAGTTTTCATTCGACATCTCCATCTTCGAATCCCTCGCAGTGATGATCATCTGATGACTCTTCTTCTCATTATCTCCCGTCGTGTTTTGTTTTCCTCCTCCTCCTCCTCCTCCTCCTCCTCCTCCTCCTCCTCCTCCTCCTCCTCCTCCTCCTCCTCCTCCTCCTCCTCTCAATCTTGTCTCTGCTAATCCCTGGGATGATTCTCCTTACCACGAGGTAAGAAGTTGAATGACCGAACCGAAAGTTTCTAGCATGCACATCGTTATGTGCGGGATGCGGCCGCTAACCCGAAAGGGAAGGCGAAGAGCATGTGAGACGGAGATGGGAGGCAGATTCCACTCGAGAATGAGGAAGTCGTCAACAATAACAATTCGTCGGAAGGGATTTTGAAAAGGAATCGAATCACCGAAAGGAAATCCATCGATCGCCATTTTATGAATGGCGAAGATCCTTTCTCTCTTCCATCTTTAAAGTCAAAGGCTGATCCTTCTTTTCCGAAACAGACGACCAACAATTGCTCCGCCGCATTTCTTGTTGTCTCGTCCTTTCAGGTGCATTTAATTCGCACTCATCGATTTCATTTTAATTCGCATTTTAATAAAACGTTTTCATTGTTACTCGTTTAATAAACATGGTTGAGGCTCGATCCATAGTAAATACACAGATTACCCGAAGAGATAGACTTCAACCATTAGTTGAAAACTTTTCTGAACACAATTCATTGCCGACACGGCGGGAATCGAACCCCGCAACTCTCCAGATTCATACCAGAGCGCTCTGGCATGAATCTGGAGAGTTGCGGGGTTCGATTCCCGCCGTGTCGGCAATGAATTGTGTTCAGAAAATTTTCAACTAATGATTGAGGCTGTGCTGTCTGCTTTCTCTTCTGCTTCGATATTTTTCTCCAACCAGCTGACATCGCTGAACATCCTCGTCCTCTGTTGGTGCTCGAGGGAAGGAAATGAATCCACTGTAATCTGAATCATCAGACAGGATGACAAAAATCTTTCTTCAGCCAAATGCTATCCACTTCTCACGACTAGGGACTTAAGCAAACGGAAATCATCCCCTGAAGTGAGAAACGAATTTCTGAAACGATCAATGCAATTAGTGTTGTTTGTTCATCGATTTTCGACAATTTCATTTCTTGAAGCTCTTTCTTTAACAATTTCTTTCATCATGAAGAGTAACTTTTTCCCACTAATTTCTATCTTTGCCAATGCCCACCCCATTTTTCCCCCAGTCTAAATATAACACCTTCCTACTATATTTTCATCTTAATCATCATTTGCACTTCTCTCTTAACTCATATTCCATTTTTTTTAAATATAAATTTCTCGTTCTGTTTACATCTTACAAATGATCTTTGTAGTTTTGTTGATGATCCTTGAAGCTTAAAACTTTTTTGCAGGATACAGATTAATTTCAGTTACAAATTATTTTAAGCAAAGCATGGCCGAGTGGTTAGCACGCTTGGCTACTGATCTAAGGGACCTGGGTTCCAGCCCCGGGAAAGGCATGGTTGTGTGTGTTGTTTGTCTGCTGAGGTCCTGCCATCCTCTCAGACCTTCTACTGTGGCATATAAACTGGCAGGCTCTTGTGAGACCTCTGTGGCAAGCAGCTGCTTGAGGGGGTATTTATTTTTATTTTTTATTTATCTGCAGGATATTTATCCTTATACACAGCACTGTATTCAATTGCTAGCAATCATGTTATTATGCGCATAAGCTCTGTTAGCTAATTCGCATTTTAATGATTTCATCGATTTCTGCATAACTTTCGCAATCTCTTCGTATTCCTCAACAGAGTTCTCTTTAGTGTAAGGATTTTCATATGTCGTATTTCTTTCTTTTTTCATTTCACGCGACATCGATAAGCCTCCTTCGTTGCCGAAACCGACGGATACAAAATCTCCAACAGATGCAACGCCGGAGCGATTGTTCAGTTTCTTCCGCGGTTCCACAGCGTCTGTTTGTACTCAGCGGATCGCTTCAGCTTCGTCTGCATCGTTGAATGGGATTTCGCCTCGGGGCTCGATTCGTCGATGAACCCGACGAACTTTGTCTCGCGCTTGATCGCTTCTCAGCGGCTCATGCGTCGACTCGTGATGAGGCTAATGGTCCGTCGCCACGGCAACAGGCGTGATGGATGAGAGCGCACCGAGTCACGCAGTGTGGCCATCGCAGGAAATAGGCACGAGGAACGATTAATGACCGAACGACGGGATTGCTGGAATAGAGTGAGGAGCCAAAATCTATCAAAAGTGGAGGGAGGAGGAAGTGGGGGGAGGAGGAGGAGGAGGAGGAGGAGGTAGGGCATGATCTGTGGCCATCTCTATCCATGGCTGATCAGCGAAACTATTTGAGGCGTTTCGTATTTCCTCTCTCTGCATGAATGGATATTTTCTCCGCCCCCCCCCCTCTCTTCTCTTCGCTGTCGCTCCGTGCTCGGAAGCACCGTACCCTGTTCATGCTAAAGAGCACGCTGGAGAGCCACCAGACGATCTTCCTCCGAACAACAGCTGCTCACTGAATCGCCTTCGTTTGTCCAGCTGCAAGCTTTAGGTCTTTCTCATACAGCTCGTTTGTCTCAAGGTGGGCATCACAAAATGGAAATAACAAAAGATATTTCTTTTTTTAGTTCGTTATGAAAAAAAAAAGAAACAAACCGAGCTATTGTTTCCACTTTGACTTCTGCTCTCCGTTTGTAGACATCAATTTCTTTTTTATTCTGTTTTTAGAGATAAATTAAAAATTTTTTTTCGATTGAATAGGCATTCATGAAATATTACAATTCTCAAAAGTTTTAATTGCGCCGTCTAGCGGTGAAAAATGTTGAAAATTGCAAACTGTAGGAAAATATTGCGACGATCTGTTTGTGCTAGACATTTAAAATTTTCGTGATGGAGTTCGGTGGTGGAGGGATTGGCAGAGGCGGCAGACGCCACTCCCCGCCGTACCTCTCTACCCTCGGTGAGAGAAAAAGAAAAACTCTTTTCGTGTTTTGCAGGTGATAATGAAAGATCCGATTACTTCTAATTTCCACCATTAGAGGTCGCTAAAAGCAGACGGTAGAAAACTCGTTCTATTCGAAAACGACCATCCGCCATTCGCCAGAGGCAGCATCTGTTTCGTTATTTGTGAGGGATGAGAAACAGAATGAACGAGAATGTCGAGTCTCCTGAAGATCACTGCCGACGAGATTTAGCAGCGATATTTCTAGAGACGTAATTGCGCCTTGTTGCTCTTGCGCAAACAGAATTCGATGCCGAGCGAAATGAAAACGGTGCCAGATTGCAAAAAATTATAAAGGCACGTTGAGTTCGACTCAAGAAATTCAAATATAAAGAAATATCAGGCAATGGTTTCAAAAAACGACGACTAGAAATGTTTGTCATTTTCTTACTTGGGCTCAATGTTCATCCCCATAGATTGAAACATTTTTACACTTTTTATGAAAACGTCTTCCTCCTCTTAGCCCCCGTCATTCTGAATCACGGCAGGATCTAGGGGTGGATAAGGTCCCCCCCCCCCCTCTTCCATTTCAGAATGCTAGTATTGGAGGTCAAAAAATGATTCAACTCTCGTGGATATGCCCCACATTTTTCATGATATTTTTAAAAGCCTCTAAAACGAAAGGAAATCCAGTCTCTTGGCCTCGCACCTTTTTCTGACTCAATTGCCTCCCCCCCCCCGTCCGTTTATTTTTTTTCTAGATCCGAGTCTGTTCTGAATGGCATTTGTTAGAAATCCTAGCTAAAACAAAATTGTGTTTTTTCCTTCCCAGCAATGCACGGGTGTGTTTTTCATTTCTTGTTTCCTCCCTAAACTTGGCAGCAATAGTTTCGTGCGGTCGCCCCGCCGATAAAAAAGAGAAAAGGCAACTGACGACTGCGTCTGCAAAGGGATTCGGTTAAGAGGACGCGGAAGGTTCCAATTAAGCGAAGGTAAAGGGCAGGAAGATATTTGACTTGATTGAAATCTTGGCCTCCGGGAACTTTAATAGGTATTATGCATTATTCCAATCTTTAAGAGGGTGGGCTGTAAATCTGCAACCACTTGACTCATAGCAATATACAGCTACATGAGTTGCATGTACGATTTGAGAGAATTTCGAAATCTGCTCATTGCGAAGTTTTCGTTCCTTGAACTGTCCCCTTTCACTTCCTGCGCTCTTCTTTCGACATCCGGAAGCAAGTGTTGTGCTGTTGCCAATCAAATAACAACAATCTCCTTCTAAGTTGTCACGAGAAAGGAATCGAAATGAACTCCGATAGAGAAAGGAATCGAAATGAACTCCGATAGAGAAAGGAATCGGAACGAACTCCGATAGAGAAAGGAATCGAAACGAACTCCGATAGAGAAAGGAATCGAAATGAACTCCGATAGAGAAAGGAATCGAAATGAACTCCGATAGAGAAAGGAATCGAAATGAACTCCGATAGAGAAAGGAATCGAAATGAACTCCGATAGAGAAAGGAATCGAAATGAACTCCGATAGAGAAAGGAATCGAAATGAACTCCGATAGAGAAAGGAATCGAAATGAACTCCGATAGAGAAAGGAATCGAAACGAACTCCGATAGAGAAAGGAATCGAAACGAACTCCGATAGAGAAAGGAATCGAAACGAACTCCGATAGCGAAAGGAATCGAAACGAACTCCGATAGAGAAAGAAATCGAAATGAACTCCGATAGAGAAAGGAATCGAAATGAACTCCGATAGAGAAAGGAATCGAAATGAACTCCGATAGAGAAAGGAATCGAAATGAACTCCGATAGAGAAAGGAATCGAAATGAACTCCGATAGAGAAAGGAATCGAAATGAACTCCGATAGAGAAAGGAATCGAAATGAACTCCGATAGAGAAAGGAATCGAAATGAACTCCGATAGAGAAAGGAATCGAAATGAACTCCGATAGAGAAAGGAATCGAAATGAACTCCGATAGAGAAAGGAATCGAAATGAACTCCGATAGAGAAAGGAATCGAAATGAACTCCGATAGAGAAAGGAATCGAAACGAACTCCGATAGAGAAAGGAATCGAAACGAACTCCGATAGAGAAAGGAATCGAAACGAACTCCGATAGAGAAAGAAATCGAAATGAACTCCGATAGAGAAAGGAATCGAAATGAACTCCGATAGAGAAAGGAATCGAAATGAACTCCGATAGAGAAAGGAATCGAAATGAACTCCGATAGAGAAAGGAATCGAAATGAACTCCGATAGAGAAAGGAATCGAAATGAACTCCGATAGAGAAAGGAATCGAAATGAACTCCGATAGAGAAAGGAATCGAAATGAACTCCGATAGAGAATGTTCCAATGGACACAACGGAAAGAAATAATTAACGGTTTTAACACAGCTCAGTGAATCGACAGAGATTTAAGAGTCATGCGAGCGTGACCGATATCCCCTCTCCCCCTGGCCTGGATAGTGGTACATCTCCAGAGTGGGGGTGGAAGGTGGGAGGGTCTGGGTGGGGAAGCATCAAAATTAATTTCCATAATCTTGCAACATGTTGTCAATCTTACCACATAGCATTCGGCTGGTTTTCATCAATAGGAGATTCAATGAATAATAATAATTTGAATGAATGTGTTGAAGGGCGCGTAACATTTGTATGAGAATGTTTCAGGGAATGAGAATAAATGAGTCGAATTTAAAACTTGTTTATTATGAAACATTTTTCCACTTTTGTCTCGATGCTCTGAATGTGCTTCAACTGACCTCGCGCTCACCTAGTAACGTCATTGCATTCTGCAATTCGTTGATGCGCCCTCGTGGAGGAGAGGCTGTAACTGAAACTCACTTAAGATGCTGCAACAGAATCATTAGGTGAAAGGAATTCCTCTCTTTCGTTTCATGCAACTTTTAATGAGATTTCCTTTCGAATCAGAACTGAGGTAAAAGAAAGCGCTGCTCGTGGCGCCATCTGTGGGATAAAAATCACACTAGCTGTGATGTTGTAGGGAACGTTTAACTCGTGAGATCGATCAGAATCGAATTGGCAACATCTGTAGAGCATCATGAAGCTGGATGGTCTCGCGCCAAACAAGACACGATAAGTCAGTGAATGAATTTCGTTTCGTAAACTTTTCGTCTGGAAGCCCACAAAAGAAAAAAAGATTCGCTCATTGCTCTCATTGAAAGAAATAAAAAACTCGGGAATGGAAATGATCCTTGTGATGATTTAGTTAAACATCTGTCGGCGAAAAGGGTTTTTGTCTTCCAACCATTGGAAGATAATATCCAGATAAACGAAAGGAATTGTCAAAATGCAATTGGAAGATCGTTCCATTGGAGTGAATGGAGGAGGAAAAGTCTTCTGAAATGAAGAACTGAATTCTCGCCACGCGGAGATGAGATGTTAGCAGAGTCCCTCTCATTAACGGAAATTTTTTCGCCTTCAATTCATCACCAGGATTCGACTGCCATTCTTCCTCATCTCCCACTTCTCATCCCGAATTCATTTCAATCGACGTTTTTCGCTTCATTTCCAACCATACTTTTGCGCATGCGCTTCCAGAAGATATTCTAACAGATGAAAGATCGCGTAAAAAGAGCGACGGCGACACGAGCATTAGTGCCTATCGGTTGTTCGTAAATTGAATCCTTCGAAGATGAGGAGAGAGGAGGAGGAGTACAAGAGAGTATGGCGCCTGCAGCACTTCATCACGTGATCATTGCATTAAACGGGAGATTGGGATATGAGCATGGCTGGTGGGATTTCGGAAATTGTTGGCTCCAAGTTGGATGATTTAATAGAAATAGAGCCGACATCAATCCTTTGATCCATTTCTTAATCTATTCAATGATACATCGATGAAGCAATTCGTTAGGATTAAGTGTTAAGCTAGCACAATCAGAAAACCTTTAATTAATTTTCGAAGGAAGCATTGAAGGGATTACAATAGCCCTGTGAAAAAGACTGACCTCTTTTTTTTTGCCTCTCCATACCTTGCCGAATCCAGGTGCAAAGATTCAGTTTGGAAATCTCTCATTTTCGAGATCGGGATATCGCGATGAGAAGAACATCGGATGATCCATTTCGCTCTTTTGCATCGAAGAGAAAAATTCGTTTCGCTCTCCTCAGCTGACATCAAGGACGGGTTGGATCGTTTCAACACTGAATTTTATGAAGAAAATGGGATGAATGATGAGGCCAACAGAAGGGTTGGGTTGTTTTACCTCTGAACGACACTTTTTTGCATACCATGGGCTAAATGGCCAGGTCACATGGACCCCGAAGGCTCAGAGAAGGTTGGGGGAGGGGACCCACTGGAACAGCTGTTGGGAGACAGATGGTAGCCTCCCGTCAAGGCCATCCATCGTGTTCTTTAACGTGCACAGGGTATGGCTCTCCCGCACACGGGGCCACGGCTTAACGTCCCATCCGACGGACGGCGGCCTTTCCAAGCCCATCGGTGTCCCCTGCTGACCGTGCGCAGGACGGGGAATTTTGCGGAGATAAATCTCAACGCTGACCCAGCTGGGACTCGAACCTGGGAACTACAGATTACGAGTCTGGCGCGCTACCAACTGAGCTCCTCCCCCGCCATCCAACAGAAGGGGCTCAGGGATGGGGAGGGGAAGAAGATATCCTCGACTTCTATTAGGAGACAGACGGACACCTCCCGCCAAGGCCAATCCATCACTTTCTCTCAAGTGCAGAGGATAAGACTTACCTGCAACGGAATCAAGGCTTTACAGTCCCATTTGAAGGACGCCATCGATGTCTCTCCTTTCTCACCAGGGATATTGTGGGATATTTCCATTGCAGATGCAGAACTCAAAGGATTCTCTTATTAACCGATCAAAGACTCTTTTTCTCAGCTCTTCTGGCTGAGGAGAGGAGATCCTTTTTCTTTAGGCATACTAGCAGAAGAATTTAGGGGACTGAATATTCTCTGTAATGGATAATATTTCGGAACAAGAAATTAATAACGAGGAAGCAAATATTAAGAATTGTGCAAAACATTTTATATTAAAAATAATAAAACGATACATTTTCATTCGTTCGTTTTTTTCTTCATTTGATAGGTTACTTATAAGACCTTTTAACCTTCAAAAACTGATACTTAAACGTATTCTTAGCGTTTGTGTTTGCTAAGTATACGTTTAAGCATACTTAGATCAGAGGTTTCCAAACTTATTTGCCCTACCGCCCCCTTTTCCAGAAAAAAAATTACTCAGCGCCCCCCTGGAAATTTACCTTCTTTAAGCGAACAAACAGAAAGATGCAGTGACAAATTTGCGTTCTTTTTTGTATCTATATTTCTACCTACGTCCTACAAGATAGTAAAGAAAGATGTTGTTGTATATAGACACCTTGAAGCTTAAAATTATAAAATTATTTATTAAAATCAACCATAATAACATTCGCATTATACACAGAAATAATTAAGATAACGAAGGATAATTTTATGTGTTTATTTGTAAAATGAAGTAATCACTACGACTTTAACTCTATGTTAGACAACAGAGGAATCATGTAAGAACGGTTTTTCAAAATTTTCTTCTCTTCCCTTCTTCCTTTATGCTTCCACCGCCCCCCAATTGCAGCCGAGTCTACTACCGACCAGCTGGATCATTCCGGCGATTGTGGGGGAGGCCCAACCCCCAGGGGGCAGTATCGCCCGCTTTGGGAAACATTGACTTAGATTAATCATCCAATTCATCATCAGATCAATCATTCAATTGATTCGATTATGCTAAAGAAACAAGTAAACTCTAGAGATATGTATTTAGTAACATATATAAGTGTTTGAGTTTATACTTTTAGTTAAGAAGTTCTTTGTCGCTAATGGAAGCAAGAAATATAATAATATGAATAAGCGAATAAATAAGGGGGTGGGGAGGGGGGCGGTAAATCTTTGTTTACTTAGGGATGGACGAAATTTGAAATATCTCTGGCTTCATGGAGTAGGGGAAAAATGGACGAAATTTTTATCACTAATCGTCATCGAGGGGCAATCTCTGCATCGCCATCCCTCCCATTCCGATGGGATCAGCTGACGCCTCTCAGCTCAGAGGGATCAGTTGCCAAGGTTACTCTTCTGTTTCTTTTCGCCTGTCGAAAGCGACCACGTTGCTCTCGATGACTGTCGCTTAATGTCGGTGACCATGTTTGAACTTTCTCAACTCTTTTCCATGGCAACTCGTTTATCGATTCATAACAATAAAAAACGAACAAGGGAAAAAAAAGCCCCGTTTATCTTCTTCGGATTTTCTTTTTTCCGCTTTCCGAATTCTTTCTCCGCGAAGCATATGCATCCATTCTCCCTTCTTTCGCCTTCCTCTTTATCAGGCCGTTGCCAGCGGACAGCCACATCCAGATACCTGGATCCTCTTCCACCCCCCCACTTCCCCTTGCAGCAATCTTGGAGCGTGACGTGGTTCCGATCCTGGCGCCTTGCCAACTTCTCTCTTCGCGGTTGTTTTCCCGTCCGGTTGCCAGATACAGAGAGTTACCAAACGGCCATTGAGACGGCGCACTGTCCCGTGCACGGGGACTACCGCGCCGCCAATCGGTGCAGTGGGCCGTGGCGGCGATAACCGACGAGGAGAGGTTCGCACTCTCTTCACCAGATGGAGCCACGAAGAAGGCGAGGATGAATATCAGGGAGATGAATGACCGGGAAGAGAGAGACTTTTGCATCAATTAGGGAACGTCATCAACGCACTTAGCATCGCTTGCTCCAGATCTTCTTAAGGGGAAGGAATGTTGGCAACAGAAGGAGAGAAGCTCTCTGAAAGGGGGAGGGAGAGTCGGAAAAATCAGAATCTTTGTTGCCACACTTCTCAGACAGGTTGGAAGAAACAAAAAATGTAATTCAGAGAAACCGGAACCAAAGATTCAGTCGTTTCATGAGATGATGAAATGTTATGAATCAACAGACGGAATATTTTTTTTTGTTTCCGTTCCATTTTTCTTTTACCTATGGCATATAAACTGACAGGTTCCTGTCAGACCTCTATGGCAAGCAGCTGCTTGAGGGGGGATTTATTACTTTTTTTTTACAATATTAAAATGACGATTAAAATGTTGGAGAAAATAAAAAAAGGATCAGAAACGATTCTTTTTTGAAGCTCTTAAAGAGAACTTTTTAAAACTCTTGAAAGCTATATACAGAAGAAATGAGAGAAGCTTCACCCCCCCCCCCCAAAAAAAAAAAAAAAAAAAAAAAAAAATTAAAGTTCTTCTTTGGCATCTGAACTCGCATCCAGATGTTGGATGCGAAAGTATCAAGGATCCTTCTCGGCTTTTCTTTAGCAACAGGAAATTCAAATTTCGTGAACACTAACAGAAGTGATCACGACGAAGTTTCGCTATTCTCTCTTCCAAAAGAATTCAGTGAATAGAGAAAAAAGATGATGAGGAGCAACATAAAGTATTTGAATAGATGGAGAAGAGATAAATTTCCGTCTCAATGCACTATGCTAGTGATTGTCATACCACATTTCTGTGGTATGACAATCATTGAGAAAAAAAAAGATACGCTTTTACAGCTGACATTTAATTCCCGGAGAATCTGAGTGACCACCTTGGTTCATCGGATGCTGAAATGAACTCTCCTTCATTGCAGGGATGATTCAATGAGCAGGTGAAAGAAGAAGAATCTGCAAATTGACGCCTACGAGAGCAGAATCAGCAGATGTTGATTGATGAGAGATGAAAGAAACGCAAAAGGATTAGAAAAATCGAACTGAATGCTTGATTGTCAGCTTCTGATTGCAGAGATGAGGGTTAGAATCTCAAAGAATATGTCATTTATTCTTCACATTATCTGTTAATAATGAGCTTCCCCTTTTGGGAAGAGGGTCTCGTCATCTTTTGGAAAGAGTCTATTCATCTATTGTAGAAAATCCTCTCATCAACTGGATAAGCCTCGTCATCTGTTGGAAAGAGACCCGTCATATATTACAGAGAGTCCGTCATATATTGAAGAGAGCCTCATAATCTATTGGAGAAATTCCATCATCTTTTGGAAAGAGTCTAGTCATCTATTGGAGAGAATCCTCTCATCAACTGGATAAGCCCCGTCATCTGTTGGAAAGAGACCCGTCATATATTACAGAGAGTCCGTCATATATTGGAGAGAGCCTCATAATCTATTGGAGAAATTCCGTCATTTTTTGGAAAGAGTCTAGTCATCTATTGGAGAGAATTCTCTCATCAACTGGATAAGCCCCGTCATCTGTTGGAAAGAGACCCGTCATATATTACAGAGAGTCCGTCATATATTGGAGAGAGCCTCATAATCTATTGGAGAAATTCCGTCATCTTTTGGAAAGAGTCTAGTCATCTATTGGAGAGAATCCTCTCATCAACTGGATAAGCCCCGTCATCTGTTGGAAAGAGACCCGTCATATATTACATAGAGTCCGTCATATATTGGAGAGAGCCTCATAATCTATTGGAGAAATTCCGTCATTTTTTGGAAAGAGTCTAGTCATCTATTGGAGAGAATCCTCTCATCAACTGGATAAGCCCCGTCATCTGTTGGAAAGAGACCCGTCATATATTACAGAGAGTCCGTCATATATTGGAGAGAGCCTCATAATCTATTGGAGAAATTCCGTCATCTTTTGGAAAGAGTCTAGTCATCTATTGGAGAGAATCCTCTCATCAACTGGATAAGCCCCGTCATCTGTTGGAAAGAGACCCGTCATATATTACAGAGAGTCCGTCATATATTGGAGAGAGCCTCATAATCTATTGGAGAAATTCCGTCATCTTTTGGAAAGAGTCTAGCCATCTATTGGAGAGAATCCTCTCATCAACTGGATAAGCCCCGTCATCTGTTGGAAAGAGACCCGTTATATATTACAGAGAGTCCGTCATATATTACAGAGAGTCCGTCATATATTGGAGAGAGCCTCATAATCTATTGGAGAAATTCCGTCATTTTTTGGAAAGAGTCTAGTCATCTATTGGAGAGAATCCTCTCATCAACTGGATAAGCCCCGTCATCTGTTGGAAAGAGACCCGTCATATATTACAGAGAGTCCGTCATATATTGGAGAGAGCCTCATAATCTATTGGAGAAATTCCGTCATCTTTTGGAAAGAGTCTAGTCATCTATTGGAGAGAATCCTCTCATCAACTGGATAAGCCCCGTCATCTGTTGGAAAGAGACCCGTCATATATTACAGAGAGTCCGTCATATATTGAAGAGAGCCTCATAATCTATTGGAGAAATTCCATCATCTTTTGGAAAGAGTCTAGTCATCTATTGGAGAGAATCCTCTCATCAACTGGATAAGCCCCGTCATCTGTTGGAAAGAGACCCGTCATATATTACAGAGAGTCCGTCATATATTGGAGAGAGCCTCATAATCTATTGGAGAAATTCCGTCATTTTTTGGAAAGAGTCTAGTCATCTATTGGAGAGAGCCTCATAATCTATTGGAGAAATTCCGTCATTTTTTGGAAAGAGTCTAGTCATCTATTGGAGAGAATCCTCTCATCAACTGGATAAGCCCCGTCATCTGTTGGAAAGAGACCCGTCATATATTACAGAGAGTCCGTCATATATTGGAGAGAGCCTCATAATCTATTGGAGAAATTCCGTCATCTTTTGGAAAGAGTCTAGCCATCTATTGGAGAGAATCCTCTCATCAACTGGATAAGCCCCGTCATCTGTTGGAAAGAGACCCGTCATATATTACAGAGAGTCCGTCATATATTGGAGAGAGCCTCATAATCTATTGGAGAAATTCCGTCATCTTTTGGAAAGAGTCTAGTCATCTATTGGAGAGAATCCTCTCATCAACTGGATAAGCCCCGTCATCTGTTGGAAAGAGACCCGTCATATATTACAGAGAGTCCGTCATATATTGGAGAGAGCCTCATAATCTATTGGAGAAATTCCGTCATCTTTTGGAAAGAGTCTAGTCATCTATTGGAGAGAATCCTCTCATCAACTGGATAAGCCCCGTCATCTGTTGGAAAGAGACCCGTCATATATTACAGAGAGTCCGTCATATATTGGAGAGAGCCTCATAATCTATTGGAGAAATTCCGTCATCTTTTGGAAAGAGTCTAGCCATCTATTGGAGAGAATCCTCTCATCAACTGGATAAGCCCCGTCATCTGTTGGAAAGAGACCCGTCATATATTACAGAGAGTCCGTCATATATTGGAGAGAGCCTCATAATCTATTGGAGAAATTCCGTCGTTTTTTGGAAAGAGTCTAGTCATCTATTGGAGAGAATCCTCTCATCAACTGGATAAGCCCCGTCATCTGTTGGAAAGAGACCCGTCATATATTACAGAGAGTCCGTCATATATTGGAGAGAGCCTCATAATCTATTGGAGAAATTCCGTCATCTTTTGGAAAGAGTCTAGCCATCTATTGGAGAGAATCCTCTCATCAACTGGATAAGCCCCGTCATCTGTTGGAAAGAGACCCATCATATATTACAGAGAGTCCGTCATATATTGGAGAGAGCCTCATAATCTATTGGAGAAATTCCGTCATCTTTTGGAAAGAGTCTAGTCATCTATTGGAGAGAATCCTCTCATCAACTGGATAAGCCCCGTCATCTGTTGGAAAGAGACCCGTCATATATTACAGAGAGTCCGTCATATATTGAAGAGAGCCTCATAATCTATTGGAGAAATTCCATCATCTTTTGGAAAGAGTCTAGTCATCTATTGGAGAGAATCCTCTCATCAACTGGATAAGCCCCGTCATCTGTTGGAAAGAGACCCGTCATATATTACAGAGAGTCCGTCATATATTGGAGAGAGCCTCATAATCTATTGGAGAAATTCCGTCATTTTTTGGAAAGAGTCTAGTCATCTATTGGAGAGAATCCTCTCATCAACTGGATAAGCCCCGTCATCTGTTGGAAAGAGACCCGTCATATATTACAGAGAGTCCGTCATATATTGGAGAGAGCCTCATAATCTATTGGAGAAATTCCGTCATCTTTTGGAAAGAGTCTAGCCATCTATTGGAGAGAATCCTCTCATCAACTGGATAAGCCCCGTCATCTGTTGGAAAGAGACCCGTCATATATTACAGAGAGTCCGTCATATATTGGAGAGAGCCTCATAATCTATTGGAGAAATTCCGTCATCTTTTGGAAAGAGTCTAGTCATCTATTGGAGAGAATCAACTGGATAAGCCCCGTCATCTGTTGGAAAGAGACCCGTCATATATTACAGAGAGTCCGTCATATATTGGAGAGAGCCTCATAATCTATTGGAGAAATTCCGTCATCTTTTGGAAAGAGTCTAGTCATCTATTGGAGAGAATCCTCTCATCAACTGGATAAGCCCCGTCATCTGTTGGAAAGAGACCCGTCATATATTACAGAGAGTCCGTCATATATTGGAGAGAGCCTCATAATCTATTGGAGAAATTCCGTCATCTTTTGGAAAGAGTCTAGTCATCTATTGGAGAGAATCCTCTCATCAACTGGATAAGCCCCGTCATCTGTTGGAAAGAGACCCGTCATATATTACAGAGAGTCCGTCATATATTGGAGAGAGCCTCATAATCTATTGGAGAAATTCCGTCATCTTTTGGAAAGAGTCTAGCCATCTATTGGAGAGAATCCTCTCATCAACTGGATAAGCCCCGTCATCTGTTGGAAAGAGACCCGTCATATATTACAGAGAGTCCGTCATATATTGGAGAGAGCCTCATAATCTATTGGAGAAATTCCGTCATCTTTTGGAAAGAGTCTAGTCATCTATTGGAGAGAATCCTCTCATCAACTGGATAAGCCCCGTCATCTGTTGGAAAGAGACCCGTCATATATTACAGAGAGTCCGTCATATATTGGAGAGAGCCTCATAATCTATTGGAGAAATTCCGTCATCTTTTGGAAAGAGTCTAGTCATCTATTGGAGAGAATCCTCTCATCAACTGGATAAGCCCCGTCATCTGTTGGAAAGAGACCCGTCATATATTACAGAGAGTCCGTCATATATTGGAGAGAGCCTCATAATCTATTGGAGAAATTCCGTCATCTTTTGGAAAGAGTCTAGTCATCTATTGGAGAGAATCCTCTCATCAACTGGATAAGCCCCGTCATCTGTTGGAAAGAGACCCGTCATATATTACAGAGAGTCCGTCATATATTGGAGAGAGCCTCATAATCTATTGGAGAAATTCCGTCATCTTTTGGAAAGAGTCTAGTCATCTATTGGAGAGAATCCTCTCATCAACTGGATAAGCCCCGTCATCTGTTGGAAAGAGACCCGTCATATATTACAGAGAGTCCGTCATATATTGGAGAGAGCCTCATAATCTATTGGAGAAATTCCGTCATCTTTTGGAAAGAGTCTAGCCATCTATTGGAGAGAATCCTCTCATCAACTGGATAAGCCCCGTCATCTGTTGGAAAGAGACCCGTCATATATTACAGAGAGTCCGTCATATATTGGAGAGAGCCTCATAATCTATTGGAGAAATTCCGTCATCTTTTGGAAAGAGTCTAGTCATCTATTGGAGAGAATCAACTGGATAAGCCCCGTCATCTGTTGGAAAGAGACCCGTCATATATTACAGAGAGTCCGTCATATATTGGAGAGAGCCTCATAATCTATTGGAGAAATTCCGTCATCTTTTGGAAAGAGTCTAGTCATCTATTGGAGAGAATCCTCTCATCAACTGGATAAGCCCCGTCATCTGTTGGAAAGAGACCCGTCATATATTACAGAGAGTCCGTCATATATTGGAGAGAGCCTCATAATCTATTGGAGAAATTCCGTCATCTTTTGGAAAGAGTCTAGTCATCTATTGGAGAGAATCCTCTCATCAACTGGATAAGCCCCGTCATCTGTTGGAAAGAGACCCGTCATATATTACAGAGAGTCCGTCATATATTGGAGAGAGCCTCATAATCTATTGGAGAAATTCCGTCATCTTTTGGAAAGAGTCTAGCCATCTATTGAAGAGAATCCTCTCATCAACTGGATAAGCCCCGTCATCTGTTGGAAAGAGACCCGTCATATATTACAGAGAGTCCGTCATATATTGGAGAGAGCCTCATAATCTATTGGAGAAATTCCGTCATCTTTTGGAAAGAGTCTAGCCATCTATTGGAGAGAATCCTCTCATCAACTGGATAAGCCCCGTCATCTGTTGGAAAGAGACCCGTCATATATTACAGAGAGTCCGTCATATATTGGAGAGAGCCTCATAATCTATTGGAGAAATTCCGTCATCTTTTGGAAAGAGTCTAGTCATCTATTGGAGAGAATCAACTGGATAAGCCCCGTCATCTGTTGGAAAGAGACCCGTCATATATTACAGAGAGTCCGTCATATATTGGAGAGAGCCTCATAATCTATTGGAGAAATTCCGTCATCTTTTGGAAAGAGTCTAGTCATCTATTGGAGAGAATCCTCTCATCAACTGGATAAGCCCCGTCATCTGTTGGAAAGAGACCCGTCATATATTACAGAGAGTCCGTCATATATTGGAGAGAGCCTCATAATCTATTGGAGAAATTCCGTCATTTTTTGGAAAGAGTCTAGTCATCTATTGGAGAGAATTCTCTCATCAACTGGATAAGCCCCGTCATCTGTTGGAAAGAGACCCGTCATATATTACAGAGAGTCCGTCATATATTGGAGAGAGCCTCATAATCTATTGGAGAAATTACGTCATCTTTTGGAAAGAGTCTAGCCATCTATTGGAGAGAATCCTCTCATCAACTGGATAAGCCCCGTCATCTGTTGGAAAGAGACCCGTCATATATTACAGAGAGTCCGTCATATATTGGAGAGAGCCTCATAATCTATTGGAGAAATTCCGTCATCTTTTGGAAAGAGTCTAGTCATCTATTGGAGAGAATTCTCTCATCAACTGGATAAGCCCCGTCATCTGTTGGAAAGAGACCCGTCATATATTACAGAGAGTCCGTCATATATTGGAGAGAGCCTCATAATCTATTGGAGAAATTCCGTCATCTTTTGGAAAGAGTCTAGCCATCTATTGGAGAGAATCCTCTCATCAACTGGATAAGCCCCGTCATCTGTTGGAAAGAGACCCGTCATATATTACAGAGAGTCCGTCATATATTGGAGAGAGCCTCATAATCTATTGGAGAAATTCCGTCATCTTTTGGAAAGAGTCTAGTCATCTATTGGAGAGAATCAACTGGATAAGCCCCGTCATCTGTTGGAAAGAGACCCGTCATATATTACAGAGAGTCCGTCATATATTGGAGAGAGCCTCATAATCTATTGGAGAAATTCCGTCATCTGTTGGAAAGAGTCTAGTCATCTATTGGAGAGAATCCTCTCATCAACTGGATAAGCCCCGTCATCTGTTGGAAAGAGACCCGTCATATATTACAGAGAGTCCGTCATATATTGGAGAGAGCCTCATAATCTATTGGAGAAATTCCGTCATCTTTTGGAAAGAGTCTAGTCATCTATTGGAGAGAATCCTCTCATCAACTGGATAAGCCCCGTCATCTGTTGGAAAGAGACCCGTCATATATTACAGAGAGTCCGTCATATATTGGAGAGAGCCTCATAATCTATTGGAGAAGTTCCGTCATTTTTTGGAAAGAGTCTAGTCATCTATTGGAGAGAATTCTCTCATCAACTGGATAAGCCCCGTCATCTGTTGGAAAGAGACCCGTCATATATTACAGAGAGTCCGTCATATATTGGAGAGAGCCTCATAATCTATTGGAGAAATTCCGTCATCTTTTGGAAAGAGTCTAGCCATCTATTGGAGAGAATCCTCTCATCAACTGGATAAGCCCCGTCATCTGTTGGAAAGAGACCCGTCATATATTACAGAGAGTCCGTCATATATTGGAGAGAGCCTCATAATCTATTGGAGAAATTCCGTCATCTTTTTGAAAGAGTCTAGTCATCTATTGGAGAGAATCAACTGGATAAGCCCCGTCATCTGTTGGAAAGAGACCCCTCATATATTACAGAGAGTCCGTCATATATTGGAGAGAGCCTCATAATCTATTGGAGAAATTCCGTCATCTTTTGGAAAGAGTCTAGTCATCTATTGTAGAGAATCCTCTCATCAACTGGATAAGCCCCGTCATCTGTTGGAAAGAGACCCGTCATATATTACAGAGAGTCCGTCATATATTGAAGAGAGCCTCATAATCTATTGGAGAAATTCCGTCATCTTTTGGAAAGAATCCCATCATATATTGGAGGGAGTCCGTCATCTATTAGAGAGAGTCTCATCATCTATCGAAAAGAATCCCGTCATCTATTGGAAAAAGTCCAGTCATCTAGCGAAAAGAATCCCGTCGTCTATTGGAAAAAGTCCAGTCATCTATCGAAAAGAATCCCGTCGTTTATTGGAAAAAGTCCAGTCATCTATCGAAAAGAATCCCGTCGTCTATTGGAAAAAGTCCAGTCATCTATCGAAAGGAATCCCATTATCTATTGGAAAAAGTCCAGTCATCTATCGAAAAGAATCCCATTATCTATTGGAAAAAGTCCAGTCATCTATCGAAAAGAATCCCGTCGTCTATTGGAAAAAGTCCAGTCATCTATCGAAAAGAATCCCATTATCTATTGGAAAAAGTCCAGTCATCTATCGAAAAGAATCCCATTATCTATTGGAAAAAGTCCAGTCATCAATCGAAAAGAATCCCGTCGTCTATTGGAAAAAGTCCAGTCATCTATCGAAAAGAATCCCATTATCTATTGGAAAAAGTCCAGTCATCAATCGAAAAGAATCCCGTCGTCTATTGGAAAAAGTCATGCCATCTACTGGAGAGCGCCCTATCATCTATTGGAGTGAGTTCCGTCATGAGAGAGCCCCGCCATCCATTTGGGAGAGCCCTGTCTTTTATTGGACAGATTCCATTATTTACACGAGAGATTAAGCCATCTATTGCAGAGAGTCCGTTATTGTGAAGACTGCGTCATCTCTTCAAGAGTTTCGAGGCTAAGGACAGATCATCCAGCCAGCTAGAAATTCTTCACCTTTCTGTTCCGCAAAAAATTAAATAAAAATAACAGTAATAAGAAAAATTCCCTGTTCCTGATGATGAAGCAATCATTGTAGAGTTGATATCGTTGCTGCCTTCCAGATATCGTCTGTGAATTGGTCTAACGCTCTTTAGGGGAGATAATTTATGTGTCGTGATCGTCTGTGGCGAGGGAGGGCGGACGGGCGTCTGCCTCTGCCGTGAGAGCGATGCACGAGGCAGTCTGGCATCCATCACGTGCAAACAACGCTCGGAATTGCCATCGATTAACAATTAGCATCCGTTGCCAAGCGAAGTGTGCTGAAGAGGACAACCCTGTAGCTGATGAGGAGTTCTTTGGAGCAAGAAGAGGAGGTTCCAGTAACGGAAGGATCCTCAGAGAACAACTCCGCAACCCAATGTAATGTTCTGCAGAGAAATATGTAAATTAGAGCCGAAAGTATGCCCTCTCATTGAATAAACCTTTAAGGTGGAGCAACACTCGTGGTAATGGATTGCATTGCCAATGATGATGCCGTCATGCGGATGACTGATGACTTCATCATTTGGTGCATCACGAGGACCGGGGAATTCCTCAGTTCCGAAACAAGGATTCAAAAGTCGTCCTAAAGTCTTGAGTAGGGATTCTCGTAATCTGATGTTGAAGAGGTTGTTGATGCTGATGCCATGAAATATAAACTAAGAATAATTGTGAATGCAATTTAATCTACTTTGTTGTTACTCTTTCGTTCGATTTTCGTGGATCGACTGAGAGTCAGAACTAAGTCAGCTGCATCCGACGAATGGGAAGCTGAAGGAGACACACACACAGAGAGAGAGTGATGGGAATGATCCTCACTCTTGTCACGTGGTGCAGATGCTGCAATGATAGCAAAGATCACAAGGAAGGGGAGAGAAAGAGAAAGTGGAATTCTGAATTTGGCTGGGCACTCTTGTTGCACGGGTTGTGGTCAGAAGAGGGAAACAATTCGATGGTAGGGGAAATGTTATGGACGTTGACAGGGAGGTGTTTTAAACAATGGGAAGATTTAATCGTTCATTGAGGGGGGGGGGGGGTGGAAACTGCCGAAGAATCCGAAAATCCTAAACAAC
The DNA here is from genome assembly GCA_038380435.1 of Ryuthela nishihirai. Lineage (NCBI taxonomy): Eukaryota > Metazoa > Arthropoda > Arachnida > Araneae > Heptathelidae > Ryuthela > Ryuthela nishihirai. The sequence goes on along the minus strand of JAWZYU010000019.1, from coordinate 60,432,999 downwards.
AAACTTAGGTTTAAACGAGGCGAAGATATTTGAAGTATGAGGAATCGATTCCTGTGTGCCGTGACTGAGGTCCATCGAAGGGATGATTCAGGATGATGTTAATGTGAGGGGGAGGGGGGAAGTATGCGATGGAGATCAGGAATTTAATTAACTGGAGAGGAAGGAAGAGGAGGAGCAGCACGCCGCACGAGGATCTGACGAAAGTGAAAGGGAGGAATGACGAAGAGAAGGGGAAGAAGTAATTCCCCTCCCTCCCCTTCCTCCTTTCTTTCTTCTTCTGAAGGAGATTTCGTCATTGCTTTCGTCATCGGACAACTCTGCATTGTCCGATGGGATCGTCTGCCACTTGCAAAGAAGCCGACGTCCGCAAGATGAGGTGGGGGGGGGAAGGGGGAAGTGTGCTTGCAGATGCAATTCACTGGGCAGAGAGAACGAAATGAATCGTTTCCAACTTTTCCATTTCCAACGGTGAAAATTCCAACTGACGGATAATTCCTAAAACATAAGTAGTCATATCATTTTAGCACATATTCAACATAAAAGCAAAATTTCATTTATCTCTTAAAACAAAAAAGTTGCTTCTTACCCCCCCCCCCCCCCCTCTTGGGGGTAAGAGATCAAACCTCTGCAATCGATGCCAACCCCTCCACCGGAACATTTCTCCACCACCGAATTTTCTATCGGGAATAGATCGTTTGCAATAATCGTTTCAAATTTCGATATTTTCCAACTTTTTCCACCACAGGGGGGCGCTGTTAAAGCTATCAGCTATTTCATCAGCGCCTAAATAAAGCAAAACGAATTTTTTACTTTTCGCTAAAAACGAGCTACAAGAATGACGTATCGACTCTCGCGAAGATGGAATGATCGTTTTCAAAGAGAATGGAATTTTGAATTTTCCACTTTTTTCACACTCTAACGGTGGAAATTCGAACTAATGGATGATTGGAGGAAATGTAAACAGCAATATATTAGTAGTACTTATAAAACATAAAAATAATTTCTCATTTTTCCTTTAAAAAGAAAAATTTGCGACTCCCCCCTGTGAGAAAAGGGAGGCTGATATTTTCTCTCAGTGTAAAATCTTTGGCACTCTAACTCAGAAATTTCAAATTTCTACCATTAATAAATTACTTGCAATATTCATAAAAGTTTCGCATTTTCCACACTTAGCACCCTCTAACGACGGAAAATGAAACTGCCCGAGGAGTTTAAAAATGTGAATCATAATATTTCTATCCAACTCGAAAAGAATTTTCCAGGTATCTCTTAAAACAGAAAATGGTGTTTCTATATCCCCTGGCATATTATTGCCGTCAATCCAAACCTCATAACTTTTTCTCATTCCAACACCAACATTTCAAATTTCTAGCATAAATACATCGTTTGCAATCAGGCCCCATCTAGCAAATATAAAGGGTGGGTGGGAGCGGGGGGGGACGGATAGGAAAAAAAGGTAGGGGGGGGGGGGTATGCGAGTGGATGTCCATCGCAGTGTAACATTTTCTCCTTCGTTTGGTTTTTAAAAATTTCTTGAAAAATGCGTGAAATATGCACAAGTTTAATAATTTTTGGCGTTGTTACCTAGGGTTGGGTTGTTTTACCTCTGAGCGGCACTTTCTTGAACACCATGGGGTAAATGGCCAGGTCACATGGACCCCGAAGGCTGAGAGAAGGTTGCGGGAGGGGACCCACTGGAACAGCTGTTGGGAGACAGATGATAGACTCCCGTCAAGGCCATCCAGCGTGTTCTTTAACGTGCACAGGGTATGGCTCTCCCACACACGGGGCAACGGTTTAACGTCCCATCCGACGGACGGCGGCCTTTCCAAGCCCATCGGTGTCCCCTACTGACCGTGGGCAGGGCGGGGAATTTTGCGGAGATAACACTGACCCAGCTGGGACTCGAACCTGGGAACTGCAGATTACGAGCCTGGCGCGCTACCGACTGAGCCACCCCCGCCCCAGGCGTTGTTACCTATACTAGGGTAATCTCAAAGGGTGGCCCCCTTGGAGCCCATAGATCCGGCTCTGTTTGCAATATTAATTTAAAAATTTGAAGATTTCAACTCAGAAGGAGCAATTAAAAGTTTCTGGGGATTCGTTAAAGCAAATCGTAATATTGATGAAGGAAATGCAAGTGAAAGGGACAAACACTCCTTTGCCTGTCACCAGATGGGAGGAAGTTGTCTCTATACACATGTGCAACCTGACATGCGCAGATAGCGCTCCTTGTCACGTGCAGAGCACACATTTTTTTTTCGTGAAAGAAGTTTGCTGCGTCTGTTGCTATGGTACGAAGGAGTTGTTCATTCACACATTGAGGTGGATTTCCTGATGCTTATTGGATTTAACTCGGAACTATGTAAATACCGAGAGCATCATTATGAGGCGAGTTCTGTTTTGTGCGTCCTCTCATTTAGGTAAGTGTTTTGACATCTTTGCATAGCAACAAAACATAACTTCGATTACTTTCTTATCTCTTACTTATTTGTGATTAAAGATATTCTTATTCGGAGTTTTTGTTTTCTCTTGCCAATCCTCCCACGCCATTGACCGACAGCGCCACTGTTAGGAAGAAAGGTGCCGAGCAGAAAAATAGCCGAATGTCATTTACCAGAATTAAGAGGCGTTAGCCAAGAATTTGCCAAGGGCGGGTTGGGTTATTTTACCTCTGAGCGGCACTTTTTTGCACACCATGGGCTAAATGGACAGGTCACATGGACCCCGAAGGCTCAGAGAAGGTTGGGGGAGGGGACCCACTGGAACAGCTGCTGGGAGACAGATGGTATCCTCCCGTCAAGGCCATCCAGCGTGTTCTTTAACATGCACAGGGTATGGCTCTCTCCCGCAAACGGGGCCACGGCTTAACGTCCCATCCGACGGACGGCGGCCTTTCCAAGCCCATCGGTGTCCCCTACTGACCGTGGGCAGGGCGGGGAATTTTGCAGAGATAAATTTCAACGCTGACCCAGCTGAAGAATTTTCCAGGTATCTCTTAAAACAGAAAATGGTGTTTCTATATCCCCACTCGAACCTGGGAACTACAGATTACGAGTCTGGCGCGCTACCGACTGAGCCACCCCCGCCAAGGGGGACAAGACACCTAGCTACGTCACTGTTTGCAATGGAGGAAACAACTGGATCACACCTCAAGGGTAGATTTCGACAGATAATATTTATTTATGGTATACGTTTGGCAAAAATTTAAATTTCGTGTCGTGCCCTTAGATTTCGAGCGTTTTCATTGGACGGCCATTTTTTAATAATGGGAACATCGCAGAGGCCACATTGTTAAGTCAGGGATGTGAATAGGTCATTTCGTTTTGGGATACAATTGTCGCGAACCAAAAGCTCAGTCACTTGTATCTGCGACGTTTAGATTCATTTCGCAAGCTCTCGTCCAGTTCTCCTCTAAGAATAAATATCGACTGCTTTCAATTTGAGTGTTCGCAAATCCAAGTAAATAGGAATGCCCATCTGCATTGATTAGGTGGAGAGGAGGTTGAATCAGTGTTACAATAATATGAGAAGCCTTTCAAAATATACAACTATAAATATTTATTTATTTATATGTTAAAATAATTGCTTCTGCTTCAGATATGTGTTCAGTGTCGCCATTACGCAACTGCCTCCTTCTGCGCGAGGCGTTGGGCTCGTCTTGCCAAAGCCCTCATTAATGCCTCTCCTGCAAAATCAGTATTCATAAATATCTCGTCTAAAAATAAACCTTCTACCGTTTTCTCTCAATTCCTTAATTCTACTCGTCTTTCTCAAATGTTCCTCTTCAGCTCAACATTTTTGCTGCGTCGAGATCCCAGAGTAGTGTCGAGTAGGTTATATTATTTGGGGAGGGGATTGACGAAGATCGCACACGTTTAACTGTTGATGGGGAATGCAATCAAAAGTCACGAATAGTTGACGTCAACAGCGGAGCATGAACGATCTCCGTCGGGCCTAGGATACAAATAAAGAAAATTAAGTGACTCATACAAGCATATCCCTGTGCTAAGTCAACTCGTACAAGCATATCCCTGTATACTAATTCAACTCGCACAAGAATATCCCTGTACTAAGTCAACTCGTACAAGCATGTCCTTGTATTAAGTCAACTCATTTAAGTTTTTTATTTTATTATTTATTTTTTTCATCATAAGCTGTTCCAGTGGGCCCCTCCCCCAACCTTCTCTGAGCCTTCGGGGTCCTTGTGATCTGGCCATTTAGACCATTGTGTGCAAAAAAACTGCCGCTCAGAGTTAAAAGAACCCAAACCACTTCTCAAAATTATTTTCAGTGCGTGGATAAAATCTTATTTAAGCTTTGGTCTTCTGTCTCGGGGAAGGGAAGAGTTTATGACAAGATACATGAAACCCCTAGAAGGAGTTCAAAATCATAGAATTCGATGCATTATGGAAAAGAGAAGAGAGGGTGTAAATCAGTGCAACCGGTCACTAGAAATCACGAAATTAAGAGAATTATTTATAAATATTTAACCCAATGAAAGACTTTCAGAAATTTTGGAAGAAGCAAAAAGTTGAGAAAAATTCAAAAGAAAGTTTTATGGTGATAACCAGGTTGTCAGAAATTCTATTATTAGAAGAGTTTAGGGTTTAAAAAATATTGTTACCAGACATTGCATTTATTTAGCTATAAAAATTTATAATTTGATCCTAAGTTGTATAAAACATTTAAGATGTAAAAATGAATTTAGTATCGAAAGAAATTAAAAAAATGGATAACATTTGATCTAAATCTTGAAAATTTCCGATATTAGTAAATAAACTTCGATATTTTTACACCACGGCTACTTCAATAAGCATAAAAATTGCCGCAATTTTAGCCACGTCTGTAAAAGAAGCGATTTAGTGAATCTTACTATCACCCCACAAACGAGTTTCCCCGCGTGGATATATATTAAATTGTAATTACAAGAGTGCATTTTACATCATATTCCTGTAAATATGTTGTGAATGCGAAATGTAACTATATCACAATGCACTTCACTCGAAAAAAGGGAATAAAGTTTAGTGCCTAATTGTATATATTCCCGTAATGGTGCTACTTTTCTATTAGAATAGTTTGATGGTTGTAACATAATTTTGGCAGGCATCAATCGATGACCTCTACTCGTCATTTCTTACCTGAGTACACTAATCACTCCTTTCTCTCAGTAACCATACCTGCAGATTTCTTTGGAAATAAAGATATTGATAAAAGAATTATTTGAAGCTATTAAAATGTTTTCCAATTTTCTGGGTTCAGATATTAATAAGATATTTATTTCATTATAAATCAGAAGAATCATAAATTTCAAGAACGAATACGAAACTAATGCAGCTTTATGTCAACAATATTTTCTTGTTATGTCTTCTGGAAGTTAAATGATGTAGGAGCTACTTTTGAATTTGTGTTGTAAGGAAACTCCTGCAACTGAATTGAGGAATTCGATTAAGACGTAAATTAGTAGCAGTGCATTTGAAAATAAACCCAGTTCTCGTAGTGACGCGAATGATGGCTCCTACAAATGGCGGCGTAAGGCATCAAAGGAAGACATTTTGATTATGTTCTTATTTCATTGCAGGGAAATAAAGTAATTTGAATTGGTTTCTTAATATTAAAAAACTGTTGAGTATATTTAAGAAAATAGAATAACATTGCAAAATAAGGACATCTTGATGGAAAACCCTTTTCTCTGCAGTAAAAATAGAAGCCAATGCAGCAGAGGGAAAGACTACATTATTATAATAGGGAAAATCGTGGTGCATGGAACGGCGCATGCGTCTGCATATGGGAAAGGAGGGAGGGAGGACTAGGTGCTCAATCTCTTTCTTTCCGGGAGGAACAAGATTAGGGTGTTAATGAATTCATCGTTCGTCATCAGAGGACACGGACACTTTCTTCTAGCAACGTCTGATGCAAATATGGAGCAAAAGGATGTTGATGGATTGGTAGGGGAAAGAAAAAATGTCTACAGGTTTTGACTTTTGGAAAGCCTTTGGGTGTTCGATCACTGTGGAATTATAACACCGTATGAAGATCTAATTAATTTCTTCAACGAAGATCTCAACAGATTTCGAATGTTTCACGTTTCAAGTGCCATGTCAAATTGGATATGAAATCGTTGATGGAATCGAAGTGTGTTGGTGGAGATGAAGTGGGAGGAGGAGGAGGAGGAGGAGGAGGAAGCCATTAGCATCACGTATTAAGGAAAACCAAAATTTTTTCGTTTCTCCAAGCATTGAAATTTCAATACGAATTTTTATTCTTATGGTGCTTAAAATGCAAAAAGCATATCCAAGCGCTCAAAATTTAAGTTAATAAAAAATGAACAAAGAAATCGAATGGCACACCACGTATAAATAATTTAAACTTGATATGTAATCAAATTAAATTTTAAAAGTTTTGGTTTTAACGAACTCGATATTTTGCCCCTTCCGAAACGTAGGAAAACCCCTTTTGTAAGTATAGAATCGTTTGATTAATAAATCCTCTGCGTCAGCGTTTCTCAAAGTGGTATAAAGGATCCATTGATGAAATGATCATTATGTTCGCAAGCCATGAATTGGGGGTCGAACTGAAATGAAACGAAAGAGGCATCGATAAGCCACAGCGCGCATGTTCCAACACTCCCGATGACGTCATGTTATTCAGGGCGAGGAAAGCATCACGCGCATAGACACAACTTGTTTCTTGAGGCATCGCGTGGCCAGGAGCTCCACGCGGATCGCAGAAGCAGTTTCTTGCCGTTCTATACCTGTATTTCAAATCCTAAGCATCAAAAGACATTGTAATATTATTTGTAATTAATTTTTTTTCTGATAATAAACCTGCATATTATTATAACTTAAAAAAAGTGGAACAGGGTCCTCTTTTCGAAATGCGTCGGTAGCCCAAAGAGTTCTTGAAACGTTCCCGTATGGGAGAATTCAGTTAATGATGTTTAAAAACAGATATTACTATTTACGAGAGGAAAATGGAATTGGAAATTGAAACGATGTAAGATGGCAGTATAAGAGTGAACGAAGTCTCATGTAACTAACTTTTCAGGTGGAGAGGAGGGGATGTCCGAACGCTTGGAGGAAAGAAATCCGATATCGAAGAAGGAAATTGCAAAAGCTTTAAAATATTTTTCTCTGTCGATGAGTTGGTTCGACATTTCCCCAATGCACTGCATACGATACCGTTAAGAGTCGAGCGCGCGCTTCTTTCTTTCTTTCTTTCTTTCGGCGACGATGCATCGGAAGAAGATCTCATCTTCATCAAATGAAGATTGTCTCTTCTGAGAGCGAAAGGGGAAAAAAAGAGATCTTTGGGAGGAATCGTCTGCAGAGAAATGAATGCGGACGGATCCCAACAAAGAGATGCCACTCAAGAAATGGAAAAATCCTGTTTCGCATCTCGTCTGCTTCCTCTCAAAATCATTTCTGCTCTTCAAATCATTCACAGGATGCTCCTTTCTCACCTATAAGAGAGACTTTTGGTGAAAGGTGCAGATGATCGCTGCATGGTTGCGTCAGTTAAAAAAAAATTAGCCATTGTTATATTTAATCATGAATTTTGGGTCTCGTATTCATGTATTGGTGGTGAAAAGCAGAAGAAAAAATTCATTCAAAGAAAATTATCTTTTCATTTTCAATTCAAATCATTTTTCTAACAACCAAACGGCTTCTACTCTTGTTGCCAGATTCCACTTATGATGACTTCTGTGTAAGACAGATGCAACAAATGAGAAGAAACAATTTCTGTTTCCTTTGTGGATCGGTTTCAGAGTTTCCCATCCACTGGAAATGGAATGGAATGAAAATGTTATTTCTTGGCGAGGAGGGGGGGGGGAACAAACCTCGCCCGTGGCAATATCTTGGCTCGTGAGAAAGAGGTGAGTCATTCCATTTCCTCTGTCTTTCGCTTCCGGGAGAAAGAAACCCTACGGCATCCCGACATCCTCTGCCAGCTCCTTCTCTTCGCCTCTCTCCGATGCTGCGTCATCCCGTCACGTTCTTCTCCCCTGCCTCTCCTGCGAGTTACATTAACTAAGGAGGATGAGAATCAGCCGCGACAAGCCATTAAGAGGATGCTGCGCAGGTAAAACAGCACCCGCGGCGGAAGAGAGGCCGGGGATGTGGAGAGAAAGAAATTGGTAGCGGATAATTTGCTATTCCGTTACCCTTTGTTGCTACTTGAATTCTTTTTTGTTACGGATTGCGCGAGGTGATAAAGACAAAGTTTTTCCTCTCGAACAATTGATGCGGATGAGAAAGATGCCGAGCGTGAGGAGGATATCAGCCAGCGGATGGAATTTGTGAAAAGCAGACGTAGGTTTCATTCTCTGGAAGAAGAAATGCCCCGAAGAGTAATCAGGGGGGAAAAAGGGGAAGCCTTTTTGCAGTAGTTAATTGCACATGGAAAACAATAACAGAAATGGAAAGCAATTTGGGAGCTTTTTGGGATGTTTCTTGTGACCTCAATTTCGCTTCTGGATTAAGCTCAGTTGAAGGATCGATCAAGGTTAAAAAATGAGAAAGGTCCAAAGGAAACTCCCAAAAAATTATCATCTTTTAATAAATAGGACTGTTGTAAGGAAGAATCACTGTAACATACCTTCACAACAGCAATTATTTTAGTAGTTGTGTTTTTCACTTTACCCAGAAAAATCAAAAATTCATGTTTTTACCATTTTTTTAAATCTCAGGGCTACGGTGTAATTTTTGCCAAGGAAGCTTTTATGCGAAGACGAAAATCTTTAAAATATTTTTATGATAATATTTGAAAAGATTGAATAAAAATATTCTCCTCTTTCCTTTATTTCTAATTTTATAGCGTACCATAGAATATGCCCATTTAAATGCAGAATTACGGTGCACGGGACCCTGCTCGCAATCCTTTTTAGGGGGCCCTATTCGTTCACCTAAATAAACGTAATTATGTCCAAAACTGGAATTCGGGCCCCCTCAGCTGCACGGGGGTCATAGTTCTGCGCATACTGCACTTACCTAAGGAGTCGGACTTTGACCTTCTGAGGTCCCTAAGCGAAAGCATATTTAAGAGGCCCCCAAAATTCGAAATGTATACACTTATTCTTTATTGAGGGGAATATCGAAAAATAAACATTCAATTGATGTTGGGAAAACATTATTTGATTCGCAGGTTATCTGATCTAATGGAAATCTGGTGAGTAATGATGGTGAGTAAAGATGGTGAGTAAAGATGGTGAGTAAAGACGGTGAGTAAAGATGGTGAGTCAAGATGAACAGTGTTTACACAATAGATTAAATATAAAAAATTTTCCAGAAGAGGGTAAAACTTGAAATACATTTCTTTGAGGCCCTCAACTGTTGCTTTGGTTAGCTTCTGCGTCAGTTGGGCTCTGTAGCCATTCGTAGGTGTTGCCTCGAGCGAAACGAATCGTCCATTCGAAATGAATCGTTTGAAAGAGGTTTCGTTCCACCCTGTCGGACCTTTCGCCAATCGAACCCTCCATCGCTGTCGTTTGCGCTTTCCGATTCATCCCTTTTCCTAATAAGAAGAAATAATAAGAGCTAATGGCAACGATCTGTCGTCCAAGTAATAAATTACGAAAAAAATCAAAAGGATTTAACTACAAAAATCTATGAAGCCGAAAATTTAAACATAGAAATGAGAGAAGAGATTAAGGAGCTGAAACAAAATCTTAATGACGTGGAACAATATGGACGCAATAAAAATATAGATATTCATGGTGTTCCCATAATTGAAGGGGAGGATGAAACAGAGCTTAAAATAAAGTTGTATAAAATTTCCCAGTCATTAAACATAGTCAACTACACAGACAATATGATTGAAAAAGTCCACAGACTTCCAGAAAGAAATAAAAGCAAAATCCCAAAGATAATTGTCCAGTTCGTTACACGGAAAGATAGAGACATTTGGATACAAAACAGGAAAAAAAAATTACCACCACTATTGCAGACCTTGATGATAAAGGAACACCAATATATATTAATGAAAACATGACTATGATTAACAGAGAACTTTTCTGGAGAGCTAGGATGTGTGCAAAAGAAAAAAATTATAAGTATGTTTGGTTCAAAAATGGAAAAGTTCTAATGAGGAAATCAACTGGTGAAAGAATTATCAATGTGGATATGTTCACCAATTTTGATGATTTTTGAACTTTTAGATATGTCCGATAAACCTTGCTTTTTTTTTTTTTTTTTTTATGAATATTCTTGTTAGCTATGTCTGATTTGAATTTTGAAGATTTTGATAGCAACTATGATGTTGCTTATGTAACTACAGGTTTAGAAGTGGAGGCTTGGTTCGAAAATAATTATAGTAAATTTATTCACAAAAATAAATTAGGAATTGCTCATGTTAATATAAGAAGTCAAAGAAAACATTGGGATTCATTAAAATTAAGTATTAACAATTACATGGAACACATTGATTTGCTTGTCTTAACTGAAACAAATGTAAATAAATATGAAAATTACTTATATAACATTGATAAATTTAATAAAATCACAAATGATAATATAAATAAAAATATTAGGGGGATTTCAGTATACTATAAAGAAAATCTAGATATCGAAATTATTTCACAACAAACACTTCTAGCGGAAACTATATATATAAAAGTAAAAAAAAAAATAATATAATATATCATGTTTTAGCACTATACAGATCGCCTAGTACAGATGTGAACTCTTTTCTGTTGAATTTCCGAAACTGGATGGAAAATACAGAAAAAGACCAAAATCAGATTTTAATAGGTGATTTTAATATCGATACAATGAATACTAAAAACATGGCACAGAAAAATATATCACACTATTGGCTGAAATGAATTTTGAAAGATTAATAAGGGAAGCTACAAGAAAAGAAATAGTAAAAAATAAAATTACCAAAACCTGTATAGACCATATTAATATTAAACTGATTAAAAATATGTCAGCAAATTCAATAATTCAAACAAGCAAAATAACAGATCACTATATGATTTTAACACTGATTAGCAACACCAATAACAATTTAAATAATACTAATTATAATGAAACAGACCAGGAAAATAAGAATTGGTCATTTGACCATAACAATATAAACAAAGCTATCTCTGAAACGAATTGGAATTTAGAAAATTATGGAGACAACTCATAGGATGAATTAAACCTATATAAAGTATTTAAAGACATTTATGATGGAATTTTAGGAAGAAATAGAATATATATATATGAGGAGTGTTGGAAAGGTAAAAAGAAATCATAGCAAAAACTGGATAACACCGAACTTGATAGAATTAATTGAAGAAAGAGATAAAGCTTGGATTAAATTTAAAAACAATGATAAAAGTGACGCTTATAAAAATAACTATAAAAAATAAGGAATAGGGTTAATATTCAGATTAGAAATCAGAAACAACTTTATTATAGAAAAAAACTTATAATGAAAAAAAAACGATATGAAGGCTACCTGGCAATTAATATATGAAATATTAGAAGGAAAACAGAAAAACATCATCGGACGATGTAATAATTTCTTTTTGGCCATATTGTCAATTATCTGTGGAAGAAAAAGCAAACAATTACAATGATATTTATAATATACTAATTTTACAGATAAGAAATACAAATCACCAAGACGATATAAATTATGTTCCAACCATGATACAAAGAGTTTTGAAATCTATCTATATACATGAAATCACTGAAAAACAAACTGATGAAATAATTACTTCATTAGACACCAATAAATCACCTGGTTACGATAATGTTTGCATTAAACATATAAAATTTAATAAAGAGACACTACTAAATATTATATCAAAAATTATAAATCAGATTATATTTACTGGGAACATACCTACTGAACTCAAAACAGGTATTTTAAGACCTATTTTTAAAGGTGGTATTAAGGAGGATTTTTCTAACTATCGACCAATAACAATTCTGCCTATTTTTTCGAAAATAATGGAAAAATATATCTATAATACTGTTTTTAACTTTTTACTTAAACACAGCATAATTAATGAAAATCAGTTTGGCTTTCAAAAAGGAAAAAACACAATTCAACTAATTTCCAAAATTGCAAATAATATTAATAAATCATTGAATAATAGGGAAAAAATTGTAACTATGTTCTTAGATTTAAAGAAAGCCTTCGATACAATAGATAATAGCATTTTACTAAATAAATTGGAAAATTACGGTATTCGCGGTATATTGTTAGATTGGTTTAGAAATTATTTATCAGACAGATACACAATTACTAAAATAAAAAACTGCTAAGCAGAAAAGTAATTACACGATGTGGAATTCCCCAAGGCTCAATTTTAGGTCCTTTATTGTTCCTAGTGTACATAAATGATTTGTTCATACAAAATTAAATAGTGCTATTTATCTATATGCTGACGACATTGTTTTAATAAACAGTCAGAAATATTTAAATGATAGCATTTCAGAGGTTCAAACAGATTACAATAATATTATTAGATGGTTAAATTATAATAAAATCTATTTAAATGAGAAAAAAATAAAACTGATGATTATTCATTCACCAGGATTTCATATTCATCAAAACCTCTTTATCAAAACTCATAAAATAAATTGCAGAAAAAAGGATGCTTCGAATTGTGAATCATTATGCAGCTGCCCACTTGTTGAGCAAGTAAATAAAATAAATTACTTAGGAATCATTTTTGATGAATATTTTAGGTGGAATGCCCATATATCCCACATATGTGAAAGCTTGAGAATATCGGAGATAAAAATTCAAAAATTGAAATACGTATTAAATATGGAAACATGTGTCCTATTTTATAAAGCAATATGCGAATCTATTTTAAATTATGGAATAATTGTGCATGGAACAACTAACTTAACTAACATAAATAAAATAGAAAAACTGCAGTCTATAATAGCTAAAAATATTATTCCGTTTCATTTGCAAAAAATTTATAAAACTTCTACCGATAGATTAAAATTTTTAAATCTTTTGTCTTACAGCAATTTATATAAATATAATGTAATAATTAAAATTTTTTTGACGAAACTTACAAACTAAAAATTCAACATAATAAAAATACAAGACTTCAAAACCAGGGTTATTACAAATTGCCAAATTTTCGAAATAATTACGGGAAACATACCTCCGAATATCAAGTACCACTTATATTTAATGCTATTCCAAAAGAATTACTAAATATAAATTCTTTTAGAAGACTTAAAATGGAATTAAAAAATTATTTGGTATTTTCTAGTTAGCTGATTTTTATGTGTTGTGTTTTGTGGATTTATTTGATGTACACCATTTTTGTGGCTGAATGATCTATGTTTAATATAATTTATTCATTTTCCTGCAGATAAGCTATTTAGCTTTGCGGGTCAAAGTGTAAATGTATTTGCATTCTTTACTCTTATGAATAAAAATTATATTCTAAAAAAAAATCAATGGCAATATGAGATGCGCAGTGTTGCATTTCAACCCCCGGGCGCAGGTCATTTCTTGACCCCCGAATGTTGGCTTCCCCCCACGTGCACTCTACGGTGGAGAAAGGATCGACGCGAAAACGCCAATACGCTTGCTGGTTCGGATGTTTCGATTCGTGGTCGAGAAATCTCTCTCTCTCAACACCTGTGCGACACCCTTCGGATGCGAAGTGTTCACTTCTTAGATCACATGAAGGGAAAACGAGATGATCTCTTTTCACTTTGTTGTTTATCTGTAGGTATTCTATTTTTTTTAGACATAAATTAAAAATTCTTTTTTTTGGACTGGATAGGTATTGATAAAATATTATGATGCGCATTTTGCGAATCTCCGAATAGCTTTACCAGCGCCCTCTAACGGTGGGAAAATTCGAAAAGTGCAACGCTTTAACTGAATATTACAGAAAATCTATTTCTGTTAGAAATTTTCAATTTCGGTGGCAGAGGGCCAAGAAGGGTTTTGCCGCGATGATTGGCCCCTCTTGCCATCACGAGGAGGGGGGGGGGGTGCGAAATGCGATTCTTTTTTGTTTTAAGAGAAAAATGAAAACCTGTTTTTTTGCGTTTTTTGGGTGCTAATAAAATATTACTGCATTCGTTTTCTGAGCGATCCATCAGTTCGGATTTCCGTTGTTAAAGGGCATCAGAAGGAGGGGGGGGGGAGAATAAAAAGCTTCATTTTGTTTGAGAGCGAGCGCAACTCCATTTATGCCAGATGAGGTTCTGGATTCTTCTTCTCGTTAATTCGAATTACAATTCCACTTCCTTCGACAATGTCAAGTCCACATCTCGGGCAAACAACTGAATCTTTTTATTTCTTAAGAAATAACATCGGTTTTATTTTCGATTCATGAAAGGTTTTCAGAACCAAAAAAAAAAAAAAAAATTCTGACCTTGAACGTTTCATCGCATGACATTGTTATTTAACCTGCGACGTCTTCAAACGAAATGAAAAGATAAAATATTGAAAGAAATTGATTTGTTTATTTCTCTCAATTCGCTGAAAGGAGTTGGTTCCTCCAGAGCCTCAGCCCGCAGCATCTGTCGATCCCAGAATACTTTTCCTTTTGCCGTCTCAAGCCATTCGACAACATCAACAGAACAGAAGGAACATTTCTCTCTTTTCAGCTGGTGGAGGTGAAAGCCTTGGAAGAGAGAGAAAGATACATTTTCCACAAGAGAATTTTTTATCGATTATCTGTTATTTAAGTGTTTTTCTGCCTAAAAAGAGAATTAAATTCCTTATATTCCTTCCCTTATATTCCTTCCCTCCCCCCGATGATGTGTGGGAAGAGCCTCTCCATCTCTTCGGACAGAAGGCAGCAGACGCCACTCTCCCACGCTCACAAAGCATAAAAGCTCTATTTACCCACAGAACGCATTTCTACGTAAATGGACAAGGATCACTTCTGTTGCTATGGCAACCATCGGCATCTCTATGACAAACGACTTTATTGACTGCGGCCAGGCCCCGGATGTCACAGATAAATGGCGGGACTTGCTCTACATGCATGTAGCACAAAGTCTGGAAATGATCGTAAGGGAAGAGAGAGGAGTGGACGCCGCTGCCATTGGACCTTCGGACTCCCTGCGAATGGACTGGCTGCAACAATGAGGCTTTCAGCGCTCGCTTCTGCAACCGATGCAGCGGACAAAAGGGAAAGCGAGAACAACTTCCGTTGTTGTTTGCTCGCGCTTATGGAGCTAACGAGGCGGAATTTTCGTCTGCTTTGTTCCACTACAAAAATCCTTTCCACAATTAATTCTCACGATGAAGAGAATCAAATTATCGTTCCTCCCCCTTTTAATACAGAAAACTAATTTCAAGGACCTTTCCCCCCCCCAGTCTTTTTAACGCATTTGATTTGTAATACAATCCTTTTCTGGAAATGTCAATCAAGATTAGCCTTTAAAATGATAAAAAGGATTATTCCGATGATAAAAAGTATTCCTTGAAATCTTTACATCGTAACATGTGTGCCTTCTTAACAATGCAATCCTAATTCTAAGAATGATCTCTTGAATATGAACGTGCAGCGCCGTCATCATTAAGGAGTCCGTTCCATCCTCAATGGGAATGAAGAGGAATGGGGTTTTTTCTTCCTGAAAGAACCTCGTGATATTCTCTTCTGTGATTTCAAAACTCACCATTTTGTGGGAAGCAACCTTCTTATGGAGAATAATCCTTTCCTTGCCCGAGACGATGTTTATTTATTTTTATTTTTTTTCATTTATTTGCCACTTGCTCGTAGAGGCAAAAAAGCCGGACTGCCTGTATTAAGATACAGGGGTGTCCATGATAATGCAAATCATGTGACGTAACTCTCTCGATGATGACATTGTTAATATTTGCACCCTTACACTTCGTTCATTTTTAACTCTGACGTCATAAGCATGAAGAGCATCGAATTACGTCATACCTATTAGAATCAGCGAGAATCAGAGTGGGATCGAATTTCGTTGATGATCTGATGGCCAGAGAGGAGCGGTGCCTTTGATCAAAGGAGAAGCTTCGTTTCAAAGGCGCCTGCGATGATACCTTAGGATTGATGATCTACAGACTGAATGTAATGCAGCGTTCAAGAGATGCCAGAATAAGCCTTTATATTCCCAACGTTAAAGCATGTGTGGCTTATGGATGCACGCAGTCGAACAATGAATCACAAACTTCATGCTGCACTTCTGGCGACAGAGGAAAAAATTATCACAGACGGGAGACATAGCCCCCCCCCACCCTCCCTTGAGAAAGCTAGTAGCTGGAAAAAATATTAAATTTTTGTAAATATTATTTATATAATATTACATAAAATATTAAATTTATATATTTAATAAGTTATTAATTAAAAATGTCTGTATTACATATTTTTTCAATAACACTGCTTTACAAGGTTTTATAACATGAACAATTGTAGCTGCCTTTAACTATTTTTCAGGTGCTGATTTCAGATCTGGCCTTAAAAAATGGCTAGCACGTCACGTTTTTTATGTTATTGGTCATTTTGACTCCTATTAAGAAGATATTTCTATACCAACACCTCCAAGCAACGGGGAGGATACTAGATATTTTACTTTTTGTGGCTGGCAACACGGATTGCCAAGTAGGAGAAAGCATGTAACAGTAACCTCATCTCAGACCACCATTCTTTTTGTTTTCATTGTAGGAGGAACACGTGCTGTATGTTGAAGAGTGAATTTGGCGTTTAAATGGCACAAAGGCAGAGCGCAGATGTGTTAATGTGACAGATAAGTTTTGTTATGTGTTTGGAAATTATATTTTAAAAACCCAGGGTCGTTCTCTGACAAGGATTGTGAAGAAAGCTTATAACTTGTATTTTGGATGTCATGTTGGAGATCAGGACAAAACATGGGCTCGACATGTGTGCTGCATTTCGTGCTTTATTGACCTGACTGAATGGTTGAAAGGTAAGATAAAATCCATGCCCTTTGCAGTTCCAGTGGTTTGGCGTGAGCCAACTAGTCACTTGCATGATTGCTATTTTTGTTTAACTAAAGTGTCGGGCTTTTCAAAAGAGGAGCAAAAGCAAAATACAATATCTAAATGTGCCTTCAGCCATATGGCCAGTTCCTCATGGAGAAGATCTTCCTACACCAACACCTCCAACCAACTGGGAGGAGATGGATTCGCATTCATCGGAGGAAGACTTTCAGGCACATACAGATCCTGATCCTATGTACACCCGTAAAAAGTTAGACGAGCTTCATCTGATTCAGCAAAATGAACTAAATGATATTGTTCGAGACCTAGGACTTTTCAAACAATAAGCTGAGGTTTTAGGTTCAAGACTTCAAGAATGGAATCTTCTGGCCAAGGGTACCAGAGTTTCTCTGTTCAGAAAGAGAAATTTAACTTTATCTGCTTATTATGAGATGCAAGATGGTTTGTGTTTCTGCACAGATATTTCAGGGCTGATGGATGAAATTGGAACAACTCACGACTCTAAGGAACGGTGTCTATTTATAGATTCATCAAAATTCAGCTTAAAAACTCTCGTTTTGCATAACTGAAACCAAAACCTTCCATTCTAGTGATATACGCTGTGGAAATGAAGGAAACTTATGAACGCATGAAAAAATACTCACGGCTATAAAATATTACCAGTTTAAGTGGACAGTATCTGGTGACCTAAAAGTCATATCTCTCTTGCTTCAAGGAGGCTTCACAAAATTTTGCTGTTTTCTGTGTTTGTGGGACAGTAGGACCAGAAAGGAACATTATAAACAAAAGAGTAGCCCAAAAGATACGTTTTTATTCCTGGAAAGAGTAATGTGAGGTATAAGCCTCTAGTTGGCCCCTCTGATGTTCTGCTCCCACCAGTACACATCAAACTGGGCTTATGAAAAACTTTGTAAAGACTGGACAAAAACTGGTAAAAGGTTTTTGCACCTAAGGGAAAAATTCCAAAAACTAAGTGATGCTAAATCAAAGAAGGGATCTTTGTTGGTCCTCAGATCAGGAAGCTACTGAATGATACTGTCTTCGAAGAAAAACTAACTTCACATACGAAGGAACTTCGAATATGAAGGAGCGCGCTTCATGGAAATCCTTCATGTCTGTGGTCCAAGGTTTTCTAGGGAATCACAAAGAGGAAAAGTACCATCAGCTCATTCAAGATCTTCTAAAAAACTACGAAAATCTTTACTGCCAAATATCTATGAAGATCCATTCCTTGCACTCGCATCTCGACTTCTTTTCCAAGAATTAGGGAGCTGTCAGTGATGAGCAAGGGGAAAGATTTCACCAGGATATCCGAACCGCGGAGGAGAGATACTAAGGCAGGTGGGGACCCAGCAATGATGGGTGACTACTGCTGGTTCTTTCAGAAGAAAGATAATTCAGCACATTAAAAGACAAAAATGAACTTCTTGTAAGTATAAAAGATCCTTACCCATGTTTTCTTATTTTGCGTTTCAATATTATTTCATTTATTTCTTTATATTCAGTGGTCTATAACTATGATGTTTCTAATTTTTTTCACTGTAAACATGTAATTAATTAATGAGTTTAAGTTGAAATTTAATACAATAGTCGCATTTCTTTTCATTTCCCAGATATGCGTATTCATTGAAATTTGAAATACATCAATCCGTAATTTTAAAAAAGACTGTACGTGCTGAAGATTTTTCAGAGCCATATTTGAATTCAGCACCCCAAAATTAGTTAAAAACATCCTATTTGACCAATGTTATAAAAAAAAAGTATCAATTTGTTGTCTAGTGTAATTGTTTTAAGATCACTGAAATGGAAGGAAACCTTTCTTATCGGAACGGGGTTCCATCTCAATCTTGGTACTCCCCTTTTCTCACTCGGATCACTTGGTCCTCCCCGCCGCCAATTTTTGCTCCTAGAATCCATCCCTGTGCAGAACTATTTCTTGCTTCTCTTGAAAGGAATTGTTCTTCCCTTAGAAACATTTCAGGCCACACCATAACCTTTAGAGGACTGATAAGAATCTAGATGATTTTGAAATTCTCATGGGCCCATGGGATCAAAGCTTTCCCCTGCTTCGTCCCCCAGCTCTGATTCAGCCAATCGGGAAAGGACCTCTTTAAGGGATTCTCCGAAGCTAGCAGGAGGGGGAGGGGGCAGCCTTCCACGAACTGTGCAACAGAGATGGAGATGGGGGAGGAATGGACTCTCTCGCCTCCAATAGACAAAGGATGCCTGGATCGATCTCGACACACTTCCTTCGACAGATACAACCGTTGCTTGAAAGCCAAAAGAGTTGATTTTCCTACATTCATAATGTTCAAAATATTAATAAGGTTCACATTTGAAGTTGATTACTTTTCTTATGCATGACATTGCTCCCACGAACTCTCGTTGTTTCGGGGGCGGGAATGGCTCAGTGGTAGCGCGCCAGGCTCGCAATCTGTAGTTCCCAGGTTCGAGTCCCAGCTGGGTCAGAGTTGAGATTTATCTCCGCAAAATTCCCCGCCCTGCCCACGGTCAGTAAGGGACACCGATGGGCTTGGAAAGGCTACCGTCCGTCGGATGGGACTTTAATCCGTGGCCCCGTGTGCTGGAGAGAGCCATACCCTGTGCACGTTAAAGAACACGCTGGATGGCCTTGACGGGAGACTACCATCTGTCTCCCAACAGCTGTTCCAGTGGGTCCCCTCCCCTAACCTTCTCTGAGCCTTCGGGGTCCTTGTGACCTGGCCATTTAGCCCATGGTGTGCAAAAAAAGTGCCGCTCAGAGGTAAAACAACCCAACTCGTTGTTTCGATTTGCAAAAATATATCCTGAATTTCAGTAACTAAAGAGGAGATCAGAGGCATCGGAATTTTGCTCCTTCATTTAGAATTGAGGATTCCACAATTGAATTGGAAAATTGTGCATTTTTTAGGGCTTTAATCGCCATGTTTCAAAATTAATTTTTCTCCTGGTGTGTGCATTTTATGAGTTTTGCGGAATAGTAGCTCACATGACAAGCACAGACAGATGAATAATTCGAGAGGTAATCGCTTCTTCAGAAATTGTCTAGATTATTATCATTCTTATACGATTACGATTAATATCATCGTGAGAAAAGGTGAGTTTTATGACATCTAATTGGCGAGTGGTTAGCACGCTTGACTTGTGATCTAGGGGACCTGGGTTCGAGCCCCGGGTAAGGCATGGATGTGTGTGTGGTTTTTCTGCTGAGGTCCTGCCATCCTCTCAGACCTTCTACTATGGCATATAAACTGACAGGCTCCTGTCAGACCTCTGTGGCAAGCAGCTGCTTGAGGGGGTATTTATTTTTTATTTATTTATAATTGCAGCAGATCTGCTCACCTTAGAATAATGACGAGAAATACTTCGTTAACGATTAAAAGAGAAAATGATTTTCAATAGAAACATTTTCTGAGGTTCTCTTGCAGAAGGCTGTCAGTGGCGAGACCTCATTCAGGATCCACGTCTCATCAATCGAGTCCGCGCCCAACCAAATGGGTTAAGATGTCTTCTTCCAGCTTGTAAGTTTCAACTAAAGGCAAATCCAATGACAGAGAGATTCAGGTCACGTGGCTTCCTATCAGAACGCAGTCGAAGAATTCGAAAGCTAAGCCAGGCGATTATAATGGGGGCAAGTTGTTAGAATCTTTACCACCGGAAGAAGTGGCAGACTTCCTGCTAGCGAAATATTGCAAGTCGATAGATGTGTGCGAATCGAAGGCTTACTTAATAAGCTAAAAAAAATTTGTTTTCGCAATGAGTGGGATTCTAACCCACGTCTCCAGGAAACATACCTGTTATGCTACCACTACAGGGGCGGGGGTGGCTCAGTCGGTAGCGCGCCAGGCTCGTAATCTGTAGTTCCCAGGTTCGAGTCCCAGCTGGGTCAGCGTTGAGATTTATCTCCGCAAAATTCCCCGCCCTGCCCACGGTCAGTAGGGGACACCGATGGACTTGGAAAGGCCGCCGTCCGTCGGATGGGACGTTAAGCCGTGGCCCCGTGTGCGGGAGAGCCATACCCTGTGCACGTTAAAGAACACGCTGGATGGCCTTGACGGGAGACTACCATCTGTCTCCCAACAGCTGTTCCAGTGGGTCCCCTCCCCCAACCTTCTCTGAACCTTCGGGGTCCATGTGACCTGGCCATTTAGCCCATGGTGTGCAAAAAAGTGCCGCTCAGAGGTAAAACAACCCAACCCAAGCTACCACTACACCACCAATGGTTAACCCTTTCTCAGCCCATGTGACCTTATTTATTGTTTTTCAGCTTATTATTTCATGAGTTTCCATGTCTACAGGACATATCCTGTGATTCTTTACTACTGAAGAATTTCTTATTTTCAGATATCAGTTCAGTCTCCGGATCGAAATAATAAATTCACCAACCCTTAAAGAATACATAATCATGTTCTGCATCTGCGAAAAGAATTTTGTAATTTCAGCAGTCAGTTAATCAATCCAGAACAAGAACAAATCAGTCGATTAAGAATTCAGCATCTTGCAGATCAAGTAACCAGTTAAATAGTTTTTTTTTTAAAACAGAAACAAATGATTAAATCCAAATTGAGCTGTGGATTCCATTGATTGATTAACCTGAATGAAATGTACATAGAACAATGCTTAAATTTGGATTTCAGTGCACGTGGTATCATTAAATCACCAGAATTTTCTTTCCTGAAATAAGGATGTCCAGTTTCGATACTCTCTGAAATATTTTGAAGTGTGTGGATTAAAACCTTAAAAATGTGCAGTTTCCGTAAGTGTAGGGTCTTCAATTTTAAAGACAAAAATGCAAAGCTACAATACTTATTTTTTTTAGCGTAACTATGATAACAAAGTTCTGCAAAGCACAAAATCTCTTCAAGTGTGTTTTTTAGAATCGCCTTCCCACACTTGGAAGAGTTTATTGTAATTGAGGATTAATACAAGCGTAATAAAATATTAGCATACTTTTTAATCTGCAACCTACTACGGTATGTTTTTTTTATCTGTTACCTACTACATATTTCAACTTATTTACAACATGTGTGTTTCACATTTTTAAATGATTATCAGCACGTACATCAAATGCTTGATCTTACGAACCATTTGGATTTTGTTACAGTTGCGATTTGATACGTTAGAATAATGTAAAAAATGAAATTTAATATTGTTAATAATAGTTTGCTACTTAAAGCAAAATATATATATATTTAGTAGTTCAATATTTCAAACCAATTTGATACTTTTTAACTAGCCTTTCAATAGATGCATATTTTTTGTCACTATACTGGAGCACTTTTGAATCAGAATCAGTTGGTGAAGCATTTTTGAATCAAAGTCTCTTCAAACAGACTGTGTCGTCTGCTTGCCTCCCAAAGAGTTTTAACGTTTTTCAAAAGATCATTGGAGGGAATTCCTTTCTTCAACTGCATCTAGCGATTCATCAATTGTACAAGGTTTAAATTTTTTTATCAGTGAACTTGACCCACTCTAAAAGGAGTCAATATATTGGGGCAACATGTTCATAAAAAGTTTAAATGTCATGTTTACACTACTTAAACTAAACACACTAGACCGATTGGTTAATAAAATATCAGTCAGATCCTTATAATTAATGACGAGTTTGTTCCGATTATCAAAGAATATGCATCTGTTGATATGATTGGTTAGGATGCTGATAGCTATCATATAGGGATCAGTGATATCAAGTGTTTAAATATAGGATTTGGGCTTAATGATGTTAGCTGACAAAAATAGGATGCCACAAGATTCCTTTAATAAGCTATGAGTTTGAAACTGTATGTTACATTTGTATATCTCAGATGAAAATTTCTTATATAAAATATCACTATTAAAACATTGGTTTCCATAAATTAAGGAAAACTCAGAAAAATTATGATAAACCAAAACTATATGAATGATTTTAATGAAATTTGATGAAAACATGAATTACAATGCTAATTTCAGAATGGCATAAAATATTTTAAACTAGAAACATTTTTCGTCAAAAAATAACACTTACAGGAACTTGTCGAAAAATGAGGTGTCAGAATGCAATGGGCAAAGTTCTTTAATAAGGAGTGTGGTCACCCCTTACAGCAATGCAGGCACGACAGCGATGTTCCATGCTATTTATGATGTTGTGAATCAGTTCAGTAAGGAGTAACGACCATTGTTCCTTTAAAGCGGTAGTAAGCTCCCTCTTTGTTTCAGGTGGCAGGTTGAGGGCAGCAACACGTCTCCCTAGAGCATCCCACACATGCTCAATCGGATTTAGGTCGGGAGATCGAGCTGGCCACTCCATGCGCATAATGGTCTCCTCTTGAAGGTATCTGTGTGGACGAGCGTTATCGTCTTGTAAGACGAATGTTTCACCTATTGCACCAGCGTAAGGATGTCCATAAGGGTCCAGGATGTCATCTCTATACCTTTGAGCATTGAGGCTCCCACTCGTCAACACATAGAGGTCTGTGCGTCTACCTAAGGAATGCCACCCCAAACACACATGCCGTAACTGTCTCTTTGACGGATGTTACTGGGATGATAGTGGGTACCTCGTTCTCTCCATATCAAACAATGCTCGGAATCACTCTGCAAGCAATTTGGACTCATCTGTGAAGAGTACGGACCTCCAATGCTCTTCTGTCCAGTTAACATGCATGCGTGCTCAAATCAACCGCTCTCTCCCGTGACGTGACGTGAGGGGTATACAAATTACTGACCTTCTACTGTACAGACCTGCCTCATAAAGGCTATGCAGAGAAGAAGCTGATACAACCCTCCTAGTGGCTGCTGCAAGAGAAGATCGTAGCTGAGAGGGAGTAGACGTCCTGCTCCTTCGTGCTCTTAATCGCAGGTATCGGTCTTGTACAGCAGTCGTAACTCTAGCCTTTCCTCGGCTAAACCTCCGAGACGCGGAATCCGTGCTAAGAAATTGATTCCACAGTCTATGGACCACAGAAGGACTCACATTCAGCCATTGTGCCATGTCTGACCGACTTTGGCCTTCTTCGAGCCGGCCAATAGCTCTCCACCGCAGTTCATTTGGCAAATGATGTCTCGAGGTCATTCCTACAAAATGGCTATTTCGAATTTCTTTACTCACATTTACAACACAAAATAACGATCCAGTCCAAAACACCCGTTTCTATGCCGCTATCCCATTACGCAAATTGACGCAACCTACATTAATTTGCATACGATATGCTTACTCGGCATTACTTTACTGGTTACATGAACAAGTTTGGTGAGAATCGAACAATGTTTTGGCGAATTATCGCGATTATTCTTCCTTAATTTATGGAAATCAGTATCTCCCCAAATATTCGCATTCTCAATATCAAGTATATTCTGAAACACTTCATTCACAAAATCCTTCACACTGAGGTTAGTAGTTCTATAAACAGCTATAATGTTCGTATAGTATTACGTACAGATAAATTGATATAGTATTCAGGAATGCTAAGATAAACACCCCTAATCTTAATTTTGCAATCTTTCATTCAAAGCAACAATTCTTCTTCATTTAGCCACTAATGATATACATAAGGAGGCGAATATTATAAGCATTGTAAGTTGCGCAGGTGACATAGTTCTGTTTCTTCTGCTTTCATCTAGATAGCATTGAGGGCGACAGCTGATGGCTTACAGTTTAGCCGTTGAAGATATGAGACCTGGCAATGTTCCAATGTACAACACTAAAGGGTCAATGATGACTCCAATGAAATGATGTAAAGGCTTCAGTCGCTTTAAGCTCCAGCATTTGCTTGAGAAGTAAACTTTATCACGAAAGCGATGTATCCTTGATGCTAAAAAGTGATCATGATCTGATTTATACCACGCTGCAGTGGTCATCATCGATACTTGGAGGAGTCCGACGTCACGAAATGGAGTTCTTTCGTACGAAGGAGGGAGAATCACATTTAAAACGGCTTCTCAGTCTTTTACTTCGAAAGTCTGTTATCATTTTGAAACGGATTCTCAGTCTCTTATTTCGGGCGTCAGTTTCCATTTCAAACGCCTTCTTAGCATCTTCGGAAGTCGGTTTCTATTTCAAACGGCTTCTCACTCTCTTACTTCGGGCGCCAGTTTCCATTTCAAACGCCTTCTTAGCATCTTCGGAAGTCAGTTTCTATTTCAAACGGCTTCTGAGTCTGTTACTTCGGGCGCCAGTTTCCATTTTAAACGCCTCCTTAGCATCTTCGGAAGTCAGCTTCTATTTCAAACGGCTTCTGAGTCTGTTATTTCGGGCGTCAGTTTCCATTTCAAACGCCTTCTTAGCATCTTCGGACGTCAGTTTCCATTTCAAACGACTTCTCATTCTCTTATTTCGGAAGTCAGTTTCTATTTCAAACGGATTCTCAGTCTCTTACTTCGGAAATCAGTTTCTCTTTCAAACGGCTTCTCAGTCGCTTATTTCGGAAATCAGTTTCTCTATCAAACGGCTTCTCAGTCTCTTACTTCGGACGCTAGTTTCCATTTCAAACGCCTTCTTAGCATCTTCGGACGTCAGTTTCCATTTCAAACGGCTTCTCATTCTCTTATTTCGGAAGTCAGTTTCTATTTCAAACGGTTTCTCAGTCTCTTACTTCGGACGCTAGTTTCCATTTCAAACGCCTTCTTTGCATCTTCGGACGTCAGTTTCCATTTCAAACGGCTTCTCAAGCTCTTACTTCGGAAGTCAGTTTTCATTGTGCATGTCTACTCTTCAGTCGGATGCATGCTACAATATCAGAAATAAAGCAAAAGAAATTAAGTCTCTCTCTTCAATTCTCCTTTTCCTCAGTTGTAAAGTGAACGAAATGCTTGCACTGATAGCAGCAGTCGGAAGGAGATGCGAAATTTTATCTTTGTTATAAAGAGGTTTAGGAAGCTGAGGGAAATGTGTGGGAGGAGCAGGGAGACGCTCTCTGCAGCCTCCGGTTCAGTCCAGTGATGGCTCCCAGTTGAGAAACATGGAAAAATAGCGCCCTGTCCGTTGTCGTTGCCTTGGTTACTAGTGGTAATCTGTGCTAGAATCCCCGCAGGAACAGTAGCCACACAACCCTCGTTAAGGCGGCCTCGGGGCACTCGAGGCATTGCCCACGGGCTCGAGCCAATTAAATGTCCGAGTGACCTGAAGCACGGAGACCGTCGCTTGCCCTTTTCAAGCGAAGCACCTGCGAAAGAGAACTTCCGAAAAGATGGAACGAAAACCAAACGTAACGAAAGAAAGTAATTCTGAGAGCTCTACCTGATCAAAAGCAATCGAATTCGCACAGAATAAGAAATACACTAAGAAAACATAATGAGCGAATATTTCAAAATGATCGGCACATAACTTCCGTAATAAAAAACGAAAGTGCGGAAAACACGACAGTAGTCAGCAGTATAAAATATGAAAAGTAAGGAAGAAAAAACCAGATTAAACCGACACATTAGAAAAAGCAGAATCGAAGAACAGCAAAGAACAAGGCAAATTCAAGAGGCCCTAAGCTATGGCTACCATTTGTCTACCATTGGTCTGTAAATGATAGCTAGGTAGTCACTGGAAGGAGAGATATGCACCAATCCCCTGTGAGGATGCATAGAACCGGCCAGGCCTAGCACCTAATGTCCGACCCCGCCTTCTCCTGGTGCAGACCTTTAGTAACTTTCAAAAGAGATACTCTCTTGTGGAAGTGAACGGAAGGGGAGGGCTGCCAGATTAGTGTGGCCTTCTGATCTGGACATCTGTGGCTATTTTTCTTTTTTTTTCTGCCCTGCTGAGGAATGGTCAACCACACAGGGTCCTGGTGCTGACCATATAAACCCACTGGACTGGACAGATATATGGCTCTGAGCTTGATTATGGATCCTGATTTAGCTGCACTGGTGGGCTTCTGTGGAGGGAAAATCTTCCGCTGTGTTTTCTGTTTGTTTGTGGGTTGACAACCCCAAGTGAATAGATTCACAGGATATGTTTATCAGCTGGTGGATAATCCTGAGCAGAGGTCATCGCAGGCACCTGAACTCTTTGCTTCTATTGGCATCGTCAAATTCTACATTGGAGGAAGTCTTCCAGTGTAGATGGCTTCAGCCTTTAGTAGTGGGGGAACGGGTCTTTGCCCCATGTCTGCGATTAGGGGGCTGTTTGATATTGTCAGCATTCCCTCTCTCAATAAACATAGTTTCTTTAAACATCCCACTAACCATTTTCTCTCCATAGGTAGTTGGAATGTGAGGACTCTGCACAGAGCTTTTTCTCTTGATGTCCTCACACAAGAATTCCACCATTATAATTTAGATATTCTCGGCTTGCAAGAGACCAGATGGACAGACTTCAGGATATTTTGGGACAGACTTAAGTTACGGACAACTTCAAGATATTTTGAATTCTGTCAAGGAAGGAATTGGTACTGACTCTGACCTAAGGGAGGAGTAATAGGCCCTTTTGGTATTGGTAGCTGCAATGGGCAACGTCTCCTACAGGTAAGAAAATTCAATGGATTCAGAATAACTAACACTAATTACAAACACCGTGACATACATAAGTACACATGGGTTTCACCTGATGGGCTGCATAGGAATATGATTGATTATATATTAATTAACAGCAAATGGGCTAGTTCTGTTAGAAATACCAGGGCATATAGGGGAACTGAAATTGGATCTGACCATTACCTTGTTAAAAATGTCTTGCAACTTAAACTTAAAAAATGTTGTGCTAGGGTTAAAAAATCTGCTTTTAATACTGAAGCTCTGAAAGACCCAGTTATAGCTAAAGCTTACCATGATAGGTTACTTAGTCATTATGACAGTCATGGTATGCTTACTACTGATGTTGAGGAAGAATGGGATCATTTTAAACAGGCTTTTTTGGACACTAACAGTGCTCTTTTAGGGAAAAAGGAGCAGAAGAGGCAGAATTATCTGAGTGATAAGACACTTGAGCTTATTTCGGAAAGAAAAAAAAAACTGCAGGAATGCCCTTGATCAATACCCTACTAGTCCTAATAGAAAGCATTACAGAGAGCTTAATAAACGTGTAAAGGGTCAGTTAGCTGCTGATAAGATTCTTTGGTTTGATGGCTTGGTTGACAAAGCCGAGGACACAGTTAGACAGTACAACAGCAGATAGCTGTACCAGATAGTTAATGTTTTGTCTGGTAGAAAACGGAAAGGTATACAGGGATTGAAGGATAAACAAGGTAAGGTTATAGAAGGTGAGGATTCTGTCATGGCTAGGTGGACTGAGCATTTCAGTGATGTTCTAAACAATGTGGTTAGTTCTACTCGCATTTTTTGCTAATGATGATTGATACATTACTCGCTTTAAAGTTGCTCCTATAATATAGTCTGAAGTTATTTTGGCTGTTTTTAAACTTAAACTACATAAATCCGCAGGAGTAGATGGAATTACTACACAAATGCTTAGAGCTGGGTACGTTTCGATTACCACTTGGATGACTGAAATTTTGAATATTTTTTATAATAAATGCATGGTTCCTAAGGATTTTACCAGAGCTATCATTATCCCTATTTTTAAAAAAGGTGATTCCAATTTTTGTAATAACTATAGGGGTATCAGCCTACTTCCAGGTAAAGTTCTTTACATGATTATGCTTAATAGAATTAAGAATTTGGTTGACAGGCAATTGCGTGATGAGCAATGTGGATTCAGAAGTGGTAGGGGATGTGTGGATCAGATATTGTAACTCGGATAGTTTCGTGAGAAATGTTTAAAGTTTCAGTTTTGGACTCTTAACTTTTGTTGCTACTTTGTTGATCGTCATAATTTGTGGTTGATTGTAAGATCATATGGTATACCAGACAAGTTAGTTAACATAATGAAAGCTCTCTATAATAACACTGAATCGTGTGTGAGAGTTGGTAAGTCTTGTAGCAATTGGTTTAGCATTACTTCTGGTGTTCGACAAGGGTGCATTTTGTCTCCTTTTCTCTTTAGTTTGGTTGTTGATTATGTTATGCGAAATTCACTTCAAGGGAAAGATTTTGGCCTTAAATGGGCTGGAGATACGAAAATTTCTGATTTAGATTATGCTGATGATTTAGCCCTTTCGGCAAATGATGTTGATGAGATGAACTCTTTCATTCGAGCTGTTGATGAGACTGGTAGTAGAGTAGGATTGGTTATAAACAGAGAGAAAACTAAAGTGATGTAAATTGGTCAGGCAAGCTGTGATTCAGTTAATCTGAATGGCTGCAGTCTTGAGCAGGTGTCACAGTTTAATTATCTTGGGAGCTATGTAACAGATAATGGTGATGTGCGGCATGAGATTAGCAGACGAATAGGGATTGCTGCCGGGACTTTTAAGAATCTATGGAGATCGTGGAGAAATAGGCGTATACACCTAAAGACTAAAATTAGACTGTATAATAGTTTGGTTCTTTCTAGGGTTAGTTATGGTAGTGAAACTTGGACACTTTGTAAACAAGATAACATGAAACTAGATGCTTTTGATTCTAGATGCTTATGCAGTATCTTGGGCATTAGGTGGTTCAACTTTGTAACTAATGGTGAGGTTAGACAAAGGAGTCGGCAACCTCCTTTAAGCAGCATATTGTGCAGAGACTCCGTTGGTTTGGCCATGTTGCCCGTATGAATAATTATAGTTTGGCGAATAGGGTTATGAACAGTGTGCCTAAAGTCCTGAGAAAGAGGGGGGAGACCTAGGAAGAGGTGGGCAGACAATGTCAAACAGGGCCTTATTAGAATTGATGTGCAGTGGCCAGTTGAAGCAGATTAGCTCAGTATAGATATGCTTGGAGAATTAAATTGCATGGTCTGGTTGAAACCTTCGTAATCCATGGTTTCTTGAGGATGATAATGATGATGATGATCGGAGATTTTTAGTTTTTTTTTGTGGGGGTGGGTGAGGTTGGGGGTCTGATAATAAGACTTGAGTAGTGTTCCAGAATTACTAAAATATTCCACCGAGCATAAAAGTGTAAAATGATATTCTGTTCGGAATGAGATTTTATCGTTGGGTTTTTCTAAATCTATTTTTAGTGTCGGACATAAAATATGGGGCTAAAATAAAATTGTACAAAGGGTTGTATTTCAAAGCATGTAGAGAAGTTTGAGAATTGGTATAAGGAGACTGTATACGGAAATATCGGTGATTATAAGGCTATATATAGACAGGAACATACTCAGGGAGAGTACCCCTGAGTACGTCCCTGCCTATAGCCCTATATCATCATTATCCGTATGCAGTCGGTAATGAACTCTTATTGAAGAAATTACGATTCTTTCATCTGTATTGATAGGATTAATTGAACAAAATTTGTTATATTAAAATTGTACGACGCTTACACTGAGTTTCTCCATTGTTACTTCTTAATAATAAATCCCTTGTGGCTAACATAGTTTTCTGTGGAGTGAAAGGAACTGGGCTTCAGTCCAGAAGGAACCTGTTAGATCTTTGTCGCAATCAGCTGCTTTAAGAGGGGTTGTTAGAGCAGCTTTATACACCCAGGAGTGGTGAAGAGGACCATCGCCAGATCTCGATCTCACTAGACATGGGGGCGGGGGTGGCTCAGTCGGTAGCGCGCCAGGTTCGTAATCTGTAGTTCCCAGGTTCGAGTACCAGCTGGGTCAGCGTTGAGATTTATCTCCGCATAATTCCCCGCCCTGCCCACGGTCAGTGGGGGACACCGATGGGCTTGGAAAGGCCGCCGTCCGTCGAATGGGACGTTAAGCCGTGGCCCCGTGTGCGGGAGAGTCGTACCCTGTGCACGTTAAAGAACACGCTGGATGGCCTTGACGGGAGGCTACCATCTGTCTCCCAACAGTTGTTCCAGTGGGTCACCTCCTCCAACCTTCTCTGAGCCTTCGGGGTCCATGTGACCTGGCCATTTAGCCCATGGTATGCAAAAAAGTGCCGCTCAGAGCTAAAACAACCCAACCCACTAGATATGGATGATATAGAAAAAAGAAATATCAACTGAGCTCCCAGGCAGCTCGGGATCATTCGGTTATCTGCAGCAGCCTTTCCTCAAGAGATGATCAAGATCAAGAAAAATACAGCTTACAAATGCGGAAAAATATTCGAAGATCAATAATAGAGTAGAAGTTTTTTATGTGGTTAGGAAAAAGAATCTTATTTTATATTATCTGTTGTAAAAATCTCGCGCTAAGAAAAGAAGAAAAATCTGAGGAAAGAGAGTGAAGAATTATTTAAAATATCCGCAACATGGAACTTTCTCTTTGGGAAATTGAAACTCGTAATCTTAAGAAGACAAAAAAGAAAAGTCAGAAGAACAAGAAAATGTTAGACATAACTCCATTATAAGTAAAAAAGAATGCTGAAAAAAAACGAAACAAGAAGCTATTGTCATCATTTCACAGAAAATCTCTCCCCAGAGCATTAAGAGCAGAAGAGAAACGTTTCAAATCATTTCATATTTCCATGAAACGAGGTAAATCTGAATTTAAAAAAAATCCTTGAATGAAGTGAAAAACAGTTTTGAAAGACACCTGCAAAGTTTCAATGGCGATGTAAACGATTTAAGGCATTGAATTTGTGATTTATTGTTTTATTTATCTTGTTAGTAAGATGCTCAGAGATTAAAATGCGGAAATGCACCCGATGCTTTGTTTACCATCAGAGGCGGGAAATAAAGAATCTCGGATGATTTTGTCACTTCGGAGGGATGAAATTCTGTTATCCAGAAGAAATGATCCTTTGGAAACTGACCGACTAGGGAAAGCATTCAGCTCGAGGGCTTTAAGGATCTGCGAATTCTGGAAACGAATCTGGAAAATAGTTCTCGTATTTGGAGCATTTGAAAACGAATGAAGGACGGAATCGTCTGACTTTGTTTAGAATTGTCATCGCAGATACAACAGACAGAATCGCGGATTCTTTTCTCTCTTTTCTTTCAAGGCACGTGCCGACTAAACAGAAAAGAAAAAAAACCTCCAGAAGGAAAGAATCGGAACGAGCAAATGTCGGTCGAGAGGACGCCATTTGCTCCTTATCTCCTGTCCACATGATCGTCTGCCACATTGTGTTACGTATACATTTTTTTTCTTTAACATGCTCGTCGCCGTCTTTCATCTCCGATCCTCCTCCTCTTCCTCTTCATTCACTGAACATTTATACGAATTCCGATTCTCTCCTCCTTTCCCAAAATTTGATTAACACTTGACTTAAACCAATTGCAGCATCAATCCATTTCGTTCTATTGATTTCAACACAAAGTCAGAATCAATTGCTTTTTTTCTAAAAAAAAACAAATCGATCATCTTGCCATATCTTCCATTGCGAACACAAGCTAGTTTTCTTACAAGTTTCCTTCCATTCTATCATTTCTCTTCTTTTAACGCTTAAAGAACCCCCTCACGTTCGAAATAATTTCCCTCTCGCAGCATCCGAATGAACCGATGGGTTTCGATTCACCCCCCCCCCCCCCTCGTGCATCTGCGAGGGACGAGGATGAGGCTGCAAAGGAGGAATCGCTTCTTTTCCCGTTCATCATCCTTCAACGCCAAGCCATCAAGAGCTCATTAAGCAGCAGAGCCTTCTTGGTTTGCCTCCAGAGAAGCCAATTCTCCTCATCTGAGGATGAGACATGATCCACCTAATCGACATCTGAGAGCAAATGTTGACTCATCTTCGACAGTTGAAACGTTTCTTAAGAATCTCGGTGCACGAGCAGATGCACGTTGGAGGAGAAAAGGCGCCATTCGATCAAAGAGCAAAAAGGATGCGCTTAAAATAATCTCTGCCATCGTTTCCTACTAATCACGCGCAACAATGTTATTTTGCGATAATGTTCACTCGCCAATCGGCAGACGCCATTTGAAGGGACTTTTTCTTAGGCTTTTTTATTCCTCAGCTTATACATTTTCGCAAAACAGTTTCACATGCAAACAATGGATTTGTATCATTATATTCGTAATTGGCGGGGCGGGGGTGGCTCAGTCGGTGGCGCGCCAGGCTCGTAATCTGTAGTTCCCAAGTTCGAGTCCCAGCTGGGTCAGCGTTGAGATTTATCTCCGCAAAATTCCCCGCCCTGTCCACGGTCAGTAGGGTACACCGATGGGCTTGGAAAGGCCGCCGTCCGTCGGATGGGACGTTAAGTCGTGGCCCCGTGTGCGGGAGAGTCATACCCTGTGCACGTTAAAGAACACACTGGATGGCCTTGACGGGTGGTTCCCATCTGTCCAGTGAGTCCCCTCCACCAACCTTCTCTGAGCCTTCGGGGTCCACGTGACCTGGCCATTTAGCCCATGGTGTGCAAAAAACTGCCGCTCAGAGGTAAAACAACCCAACCCTTCCTTCCTTTGAGAAATGTTTCATCCCCGAATCCTGACGGATCGTCTTTAAGTGAGACGTTTTCCGCTTCCAAACGAGACGCAATTTGATTCGGTTAACCGTCGCCATTTCACTTGGAAGGATAAAAAGTCGTCTGCACACTCCATCCCAAGTCATGATCCCGCCCAAGGGGAAAATAAGACATTCAAAGATCACGTGACACGGTGATTCGGTCGCTCGAAGCTGATCCTCTGCGGTCTTCTGGACTATGCTGCCGCTCGGCGCAGATGACATCCTGTTACCTAGGTAACGGAACGATACTCGAGCTTCTTGAAGCTCGTGTTCCTCAAGAGAGACATTTTCGTACAGACTGACAGCAGCAGAAGTGTTCACGAGATTCTGTTCGCTAACGAGATTCGTCCCCTCCCAGTCCTTCCTCTTTGTGCTGATCCGCAGCAGCAGATGGCATCAGCGTCATCGTCTGCACACACCTCCTCCAGTATCTTCTTACATCATGCCAGTTCTCTCATCAAATCTCGGGATCACTTGGTAGCGGACGAAATTCTCCAAGATGCGTAGCTTCTGTATCGACTACACCTGGGTTGTTGGAGAGAGCGGGGGGGGGAGGGGGATCGAGAGTGTCGAAAGTTTTGCTGATTGCAAGAGCTCAGCTGGCATCGACTTCTACACATCATGAACACTCGAAATTCTCAAATCGAAAGTTCTGTTTGGCTTTATGCTTTCCCAGCATGAAGTTTTGGATGATTAGGAATCGATATGTTGAGACGACCTGACTTGATCAGGTAAGGCAATATCTTCCCACATAGAAATGAAACAAAACTTCCGATTTCCAGTTCAACCCTTTGCAAAACATCCCCGGAGACAGAAAGGTGGATCGAAATGACCGAAACAACGAAATCTCGAAAGGAAATGAAAAAGCAGATCGTTGCAATCAAACCCATCGAAAGTAAAAGTTAAGAAATCAATGAGATCTTAACCGCTAGGTGGCGAGAATAAAATGCCCTTTGGAAGCTCTGTTCTTTAACGATTTTATTCACTTAGTTAATAACTTAAATTTACTTAATTTTTGTGGCATTAGATAATGTGCATCAAGGCTATTCCTTTGTGCTGAAAACTTCACAAAAGAAGGGTGATTTCTCGTGAAATGAACTCATTTTGGTGATTGCCTTTGTTTGGACGGTTGCATTGCGTAACGTGCCTTCGCCCATCGGACATTGGGCAGCTCTATTTTTAGAAACTTTCCGACCTTGTCCAGTTCCGCTGCAAGCGTTACGAAGTTGCGAAGGAGAGTCGCTGCAGGTCAACAATGGCTGCAATTTGTAAGGTATGAGATGGAACAACTCTTGACATTTCTGATCTTGCGCGGTGTTATGGTGACTGAGGTGGATATTTACACTTCGACTGTGCTGGAATAACGGAAGCTAATTATCGTAAGATGAATTACGAGAGAAAATCCAAGTGGAAGTGATTCATATGTAGGAAAAACGATCTGAGCTCTACATTATCGTCAATTGCTACTGAGCCGTGTTTCGATTTCAGTCCTCGCGTGGCTCCTGCCAGTGATGCAGGAGATCAGGTGTGTGCCCAAGATGAAGCTGAGCGCAGTGAAGTTCCTGCAGAGACGAGTGGAGCCTTTTCCAAGGGAAGCGATGTGCACAGCATGCAGAGTGACTTGAAAGCGACGTTAATAGATCTGGGTTGTTGGGTTGTTTTGCCTCTGAGCGGCAGTTTTTTGCACACCATGGGCTAAATGGCCAGGTCACATGGACTCCGAAGGCTCAGAGAAGGTTGGGGGAAGCGACCCACTGGAACAGCTGTTGGGAGACAGATGGTAGCCTCCCGTCAAGGCCATCCAGCGTGTTCTTTAACGTGCACAGGGTATGGCTCTCCCACACACTGGGCCATGGCTTAACGACCCATCCGACGGACGGCGGCCTTTCCAAGCCCATCGGTGTCCCCTACTGACCGTGGGCAGGGCGGGGAATTTTGCGGAGATAAATCTGAACGCTGACCCAGCTGGGACTCGAACCTGGGAACTACAGATTACGAGCCTGGCGCGCTACCGACTGAGCCACCCCCGCCCCTAATAGATCTGGAAAACGATATGAAAGATCTGAAAACTTTTGCTGATTTTACCTTGAGTAAGATTGATGAATTTGTTACAACAATAATATGACACATACAGTTTCTAATCTTTGTCGAGAGTAAGTGGGTATTGATTTTTGTATTCATTTCCTTTAGGGGCCCAGACAAACCATGTGGTTTTTGGATTCGCTCCTATTTTGCTATGTTATAAATTGTATACGATGATGAAGTAAAATTGATTGATTGATTGATTGAGAGTGAATATTGGTCAAACACCGATTTGATTTCTTCCTATCGAGGTATCGACCCCTTTTCAGTTTTAACTTTGCATAAAAGTTATTATTAAAATATGTTTCCTCTATTGCACTCTTTCTAAAACAAACTTACATTGCGGAGGTTCAAATGTCCTAAAACCATTTTAACAGTCCCTCTCAATCACATCTCGATCACACCGTGATAAAAAAGGCCACTTGAAATATCTTCGACTTGCACTGCGTGTCAGACATAACTGTTTCCCCCTTCCCACTTCTTATCGATTTCTAGACTTATTTTTTGAAAATGCTTCTGGAGATTACATCTGAGATATGAAATGTCATTTGAGGACATGTTCTCTTAACAAAAGGAGAAAGAGTAGGGGGGGGGGATGGCTCGTGAATGTCCTGGCATCGAGCGACATCATCACAGAAGGAATCCCCTCTTTCTCACTTCATTTGCATTCAAAATTGTCATCTCCTGGAATAAATGTCATCAGCAATTGTCACGTACATATCGTTAGTTTTTTCAGCGTAGATCTTTCTCCCACTAAGTGCAAATCAGCTCTGAATTAAAGTATAGAGCAACTCCAAATGGATCATTTTTAAAACGCTGATCTCTTGAATCAGGCGCAGAATTTTCTTCTTGATTTTT
Organism: Ryuthela nishihirai; assembly: GCA_038380435.1. Taxonomy (NCBI): domain Eukaryota; kingdom Metazoa; phylum Arthropoda; class Arachnida; order Araneae; family Heptathelidae; genus Ryuthela; species Ryuthela nishihirai. Next base: position 60,396,844 of record JAWZYU010000019.1, on the reverse strand, counting down.
TAGGCGAGGTCGCTGTGGAGGAGAGAAAAGAAACTCCCTCTTCCGATTGCGATGACGATGAAGTCATCTCCTCCCTTCCGATTCCGAGCTCTGATCGTCGATTCGTTTAAATGCAACCCGAGGAGGAATATCGTCTCGTGAGGTGTCAGCTGGCTCGGCAGCAGCGGCAGATGCAATTAAGAGCAGTTTCCTCCGCGGATGAACCTTGCGCCTAATGAAGCTGCTGCTGATGAAGTGGTTCCGAGTGGATCGGAGAAGAGTTTTCCGATCCATTCGGAGGTGAAGATGAAGGAGGACAGTGGGGCTTCTCTGCTGACACCGCAGAATCTGTCCTTAAATGTTTTTGCTGTTAGGAAAAGCAAAGACAAAGGAATCTCTTCTGTCCGTCCTCTTTGATTTCGCTTTCATTTGATTCAGTTAAATTTACGCAACTTATTAAATTTCTTCTTCGGTTAATCAAGAGGATGGATTCGTTTTGCCTCTTCCATTTCAACTTATACGGAATTAAGAGCGAATGATCTGTCATTTTGCTTTAGGAGGTGGTGATGGTGATGATGACGAAGTCTTCGTGCTTCTGAAATGAGATCATTCCATGCCATCTGTGCCGGAAAGAAACCAACGCAACGCGCACTCGATCTCATCACAAGACTAATTTTCTTTTCATTTCGGAAACAAATTCAAAATTCAAATTTATTTCAACCATATAATACAATTCATGATATACTTAAGCCCTGCACCCTCTTAAGGAACCTTGTTTGAGGTTGCAAAATTATACAAAAAGTTTAAAACAAAAATGACTGAGAACGTAACTCATGCAAGTGAATTATCAATATTTTCTAATTTCCTAAGCCACTCAAAGATGTGTTTTTAAAACAATACTTTATTATTTAATTCATTATGTAATTTTGGACCAGTATACAGAACATTTTGTTTAAACTTTACCTTGCGTAATCTTGGAATTAATAATTTATTTTCATTGTCTCTGATCCATTATTCAGATGCTTTCGTTTGGAAATTGAGCAGTGTTTTATAAGCTCACCGGAGTAACAATTAGTCACTCCTGGCGGAATGTCACGTAATAGCACGTAACGCGTCCGCGCGACCGGAGAACAGCTGAAATCCTGTTTGGCATGGATGCCACCAGTGTGCGGATGTAGTGCACATCAATATTCATCCCCTCTTCCAGCAGCAAATGCCGCAGTTCGGCGAGATTGGCCAGATGGCTGGGACGGCGCTTCACTCGTTGCCTCAAATAGTCCCATAAATTTTCTATGGGATTCAAATCCAGGGATATGGCGGACCAGTCAAGCTATTCAAAAGCTTCAGAATGCTCATTGTGCCAATCTGACACACTTCGAGCCCTGTGCATGCGACAGTTGTCATCTTGGAAGACGGGGGGGTATCCTTTGGTGTTCACTGTGGAGATGCTGCACAAAAGGCAACATGTGGTCGTCCAGTAGCTTCATATAGCTTTTCTGGTTGAAGTGTGACATCACCGCAACCAAAGGACCCATTTCCTCGTACGTGAAACACCTCCAGAACATCCCAGAACCTCCAGTTTGAGCAGAACCTTGCACACGGTCTGCATGGAAGGCTTCATGCTGCTTTCGATGTACCCGTCGCCTCGCATCATTCGAGTACAAGCAAGAGCGTTACTCATCCGACCAGATCATACGCTTCCAAGAGTCGACAGTCCGGTCTTTTTGGCGCCGCGCCCACTGTAGCCATGCAGCCTTGTGCAGAGTTGTTAACGTGGGTCTCTTCCACGGTACTCTGCTCCAGATATCCATGACATGCAGTTCCCTTCGGAGTGCTCATTTGGAAACAGCTTGTTATAGGCCTGCATTGACTAAGTGAAGCAATTCCTGCCTCGTTGGGGCGGGGGTGGCTCAGTCGGTAGCGCGCCAGGCTCGTAATCTGTAGTTCCCAGGTTCGAGTCTCAGCTGGGCAGCGTTGAGATTTATCTCCGCAAAATTCCCCGCCCTGCCCACGGTCAGTAGGGGACACCGATGGGCTTGGAAAGGCCGCCGTCCGTCGGATGGGACGTTAAACCGTGGCCCCGTGTGCGAGAGAGCCATACCCTTGCACGTTAAAGAACACGCTGGATGGTTTTGACGGGAGGCTACTATCTGTCTCCCAACAGCTATTCCAGTGGGTCCCCTCCCCCAACCTTCTCTGAGTCTTCGGGGTCCATGTGACCTGGCCATTTAGCCCATTGTGTGCAAAAAAAGTGCCGCTCAGAGGTAAAACAACCCAACTCTGATGTTTCAGCGAAATCTGTTTCTGATTGCGCACGAGACAGAAACCGAAACTGCGAACGACGAGAAAGAAAAGCATCTTTTGCGTCATCAAGAAATCCCGTTGGTAATTATTGAAACATCTTTCAATTGGATTTCATATCTAGATTCTTCCTATTCTATCTAGATTCTACTATAGAGATTCTTCCATTTCCATATATGGCATGAATGGTATGACATCATCCTTCATTCTTGCCAATAAGATCTCTCTTTTTTTTTCGTTCAGGGATTATTTAGCGGGATTTACGAAACATTCGAGGAATCATCGTTTCCCCTTTTCTTCACCTACACATCTTATGTGATGAAAGCGTAGATGAAATCTGATGATCGGTCATCATTTCCCCTCCTCCTTATAATATTTCAGAAGCGCCCTCCTCTTGTAGGAAGCAAAACCATCTCGAAGTATCGATTCTAAAGAATTACATTCGTAAACTTGATAATGTGCAAACGTTTTGGCATTCATTTGCTAGAAGTGTCCATTTTTAACAGATATTGAATGCTATTTCCTTTTTGAATATCTCACTTTCTGGATTGCTAGAAATCTTTTCGCATTTTTCTCTTCCCGAGTTGTTTTACATTTTTATTATTTCTGTATGTTCTTGAATGGGAGGGGGCGGGGGTGGCTCAGTCGGTAGCGCGTCAGGCTCGTAATCTGTAGTTCCCAGGTTCGAGTTCCAGCTGGGTCAGCGTTGAGATTTATCTCCGCAAAAATTCCCCGCCCTACCCACGGTCAGTAGGGGACACCGATGGGCTTGGAAAGGCCGCCGTCCGTCGGATGGGTCGTTAAGCCATGGCCCAGTGTGTGGGAGAGCCATACCCTGTGCACGTTAAAGAACACGCTGGATGGCCTTGACGGGAGGCTACCATCTGTCTCCCAACAGCTGTTCCAGTGGGTCCCCTCCCACAACCTTCTCTGAGCCTTCGGGGTCCATGTGACCTGGCCATTTAGCCCATAGTGTGCAAAAAAGTGCCGCTCAGAGGTAAAACAACCCAATCCAAACCTTGAATGTGACGACCGATGTTTGTAATTTCAATTGCTTCTTCGTGGAGATCTCACGAATGATCTCACTCTTCAGAGATCTCATCTGGCGAGATTTTGTGTACTGTGACTACTATTACTTTGAATTTCGGAAATGGTTGACGCATTCCTTAGTCCCTTGAAAATTCAAATCAATTATTGAAGCTATTTTTGCGATGTTAACAAATCTTACCCCCAATCAGCCCCCCCCCCCCCACCCCCGACATCATCACCCACTCTAAGAGATAAATTTCGGATCGTTCCATTCCCATGATGATTTGCCTCGTGACTGTTTGAATCTCGTACCAGAACTGATTCAAACTGAGACGCGCGCGCGCGAGAGAGAGAGATGCCTGTGGGAGGTAGTGAGGGATGCGGAGTGGGGGCGGGGAGGAGATTTCGATTTTTTAGCTGCGTGCTTCGCAATTCTTTGATCCCGCAGGCAGATAATTATTAGAAGCGTGACAGGGTACGAGTGATGATTGATTTGAATTTGTTTCCCCCCCTCGTTGTTGCGGGAGAGTTTCTTCGCGGAATCTTCATCAGCGAGCTCCTCGAGCGACAGTGACGCTCCTTGTTTGTTAAGTCGCGACAATGAAGTCCCCGTCTGATCAGAATCAGCGAAGGCAGATGAAAATCCCCCAAGACGAAAGAGATGAGATTCTCCACGTTCTCCTCACTTGTTTCCGGATGCAAGTCGAAAGGGAAAACTCGTTTCTCTCCTCCCGGGGAGAAGAGCGCAGCACGAGCCGTGACCACGTAACGAATTCCTTCCTCTTGCAGCCCGACTGCTTTTCGGGGTTCTTTATCCTCCGCCAGACCGCATGCACTGACAGGAATTCGAAATTCTGAAAACGCCCCCCCCCCCTCCTCCTCACGTGCAGAGGAAGTAGCTGGAGACGCAAATTCTGTCATCAATCGTCTCGCGCGATCGTTGCTTCCGTTCGACGTCGAGCCAACGGCAGCTGCAGTTTCTGTCCTTGCGGCGCGGATGCTGCACGAGAGAGAAGAGAATCCGCATCGCTTGCAGCCACTCTGCTGACGGTGACCCACTTTCGCGGCGCACCCACGTGACAATGCCTCGAAACAAGAACGATAACTCCTAGTTTCTCTGGACTGCTGCTCCGGGGTCAGGTCGACGTGGCCGCGTGCTGCACGATGATTCTGGCGCTCGTTCAACAGTTTTCTTCTTCGCTCGTGATGATGTCTCGAGGACAGGACCCTGCCCGCAAATTGTTCTGTCAGGGATCACGTCTCCTCCTCCTCCTCCTCTTTCCACTGAGGTGATGCGGTCAGCTGCCAACCTCAGCCCTCGGGGACGAGCCAATGCCCTCACGTCACTTCTCTTCCAAGTATCTCAGGAAATAAAGAAAACTCGAACTTCGGAGAAAATCTTTCTCGTTTCTTTTTCTCGTTTTCGCAAACGTCGGTCGATAGGAATCAAAAGTAGCAGCTGAGCAAACTGAAGCACTGCGAGGAAAACACAGAACCTCCTCCACCATGAGACAAGAGACTTTTCCAGCTAAAAAATATCATCGTCTATCTAATTCCTCGTTACCTCCCCCCCCCCCGCCTCCTCCATGTCTTTGCCAAAGAGAGGCGCTGTCATCGATGTATCTGTTGTCCATGAGTCATTAGTTTTCCGAATGGAGCAGGCCACGTACTCTAAAAGGATTCTCTGCCGGATGGGGGGGATTTTGAAACTCTTCCCCCCTTTGGGTTGATGAAGCAATGTCTTTTCCCCGTTAATGACCTCAGCCCCGTCGAATTGGTGCCAATGGAAAAAATGGCCAAGCTCCGTTCTTCTGTGGCCTTTCACACGATTCTGATCGCATCCTCAACGCAGAAATCGAGTCTCAAGAGAGATTATAAAGAATATCGTTCTCTCAGGTGGGCTCGAAAATTTCTTCTTATCTTCTGACCCTCTTCCATTTAGTCAGGACACATAAAAAACCTCTTCTTCTCGTTATGCATCTTCACCTTCATCTTCCGAAACGTTTCTACAATGTCCATTTATCAGCAGATCGACACACAAAAGGAGAATTCTTTTCTCTCCAAAGGGAATTTGAAATTTCAGGAAATAATGGCGGGAAAAATTCCGGTGGTCATTTCCCACTTTTTGCGCCGTTTTCTGGTAGCAATGACGCCATACTGCCAGATCCGGTTGCGACATTTCGCCGAGGAGTGACGTCGTTGCCTGGGAACAGATAGCGCGCGGCTCGAGGACAGACGTCATGCCCCCCCCCCCCAGCGAAGAAGGGCGGCATCTTCTTTCGCTCGCAAATCGCAGAGACGATGCGGTTGCCAGGCAACGTTGCATCTTTTGTGTTTCTCATCGGTGGCGAAGTCGCTTAATGTCGCTGAAATTAAAGCTCAGGAGTTGCCCGTGCGCACGAGCTCTTTCGAATCCCGAAAGGAATTTCTCTTCCCTTTTCGTTGTTTGGCAGTTTCCGAATTCAATCGACTAGCATTCGCCTGTTGAGACACGGTTGGCGGTTATTACTTCTTTCAACTGCGTCGTCGTTTGAAATATTTCTCATTTCTTCGATATTTGTTTTCCTTTCGTTTGGGCAGCTTCTTGTCGGCTTGTTTCACTTCCGAGAGAGACATCGTTCATTTCTTTGGCACGCAGCCGTCTAAATGGCCAGGTCAGAAGAACCCCCAAACGCTCAGGAAAGGGATTTGTATTTCTGTTAGGAAACAGGTGGCAGTCTCTCGTTAAGGTCATTTATAGGGTGTTCTTTTCGTACAGAAGGTATGGCTATCCCGGAAGCGAGGCCGCGGACCTCGGAGAGTCTAAGCCCAAAGATCCTCCACTAAGATCCAGGAATGTTCTTAGTGGAGGGCAGAACGGAAGAAATACTGAATGCAGGCGCAGTTGGGACTCGAACCTGGGAAATGCAGATTACATGCCTGGCACGCTAACGACCGAGCGACCCCTCTTCACTCTCTGTCGATCTGTAAGAGGAAGCTTTCGCGAAATGAAGAGGATTTTTATTTTGGGGGAGAGATTTGCCGAGCAGAAGTTTAGATTGAGGGTTTATTGAAAGTGGAGGGTGAAGGTCATCGGGTGAAAGAAAATGAAACTTTAAATAATAAAATCAAACTTTAAATTATCTCTCCACTTTAAAAAAAGAGACAATTGTTTGGCCAAAAGGAATATGGATATCTTGCTCTATGATGCTTAGATGGACCAGGTTTAAAGATTCTGGATTTGTTCGGTGACGTCTTATGCAATGATGCGATCGATGATTTTCTTTTATCGGGATGGAAACCATTTCCGTCGATTGCTCTGACATCGCGCAGGAGGAGGAGGAGGAGGAAAGAGTCGCGTGGTTCCCCCCCCCCTCCTACCACCCACAGATATCGTTTGGATCTTGTCTCTCTTTGATCGAACGATCCTAGCGTTAACAACGAACCGTTGATGCTAAGGATGAACATTTCTTTTCGTAATACGACGACCTCTTCAACGCTCAACTTCCTTTCCGGCAGTTGCCAAAAGAAAAAGATACAAGGAGAGAGATTGAGAAGAGAAACAATATTTGGAAAGGGGGAGGGAAGTGGCCTTGCAAGATAGGTTTAAAATCGTGAGGAGGAAGAGGAGAAGCAAACATGAAAGATGGCGCGGAGGACGCCATGGATGAGAAGGAGCCAGATGCAAACGATTTGTTTTTATTAAGGTAAAGCAAATGGATCTACACAGATTGGGAGATGGAGTTAAAATCGACAGTCGATGGAGGAGGAGAGTGGCGGGAATCTTCCTCTCCAAGAGGAAGAGAGGCATCCTTTGTTGGGAGATGGGAGAAGTAAAAGAGTCAGTTAAAAACCGATTTCTTTGCTCTCGCCCCAAATGGATTAAATTGTACTCTCTTCCCTTACTCATGTGTAGTGGAGCAGTTTTTTTCACTGCAATACGAAAGAGAAAATGCAGATTTCAGTCAGTCTGCGTTCGCAAAATGCAAAAGATAATCTCTCTCTTACATTAATATTTCGGTGGCCAGGTCGAATCGGGAAGATGTTTCTGTCTTCTTCGGATCACAAATATTCACTCTAATTTTCCTAAGAAACAAAAAAAAAGTTAAAGAAATGGACTTCGGGTCACTCGATGCCAAATCAACACGACCCTGGACTTCGACCTCTCCGGTCTCTTGTAAGGAAATAGAAATGTCGGATTTAGTTTTCTTCTTCAGTGAGTGAGTTCCCCTTGCGTCGAAGACAAGGTGAGTCCTTAAATGTCTCCACAGCTACTTCGAAATGTGTCTTTCCCTTGCTCGACTATTAAGCTCCCAGAAGGTCCACTTTTCAGATTTGGTTCGTATCTTATTTATCCATTTAGTTCTGGGCTTTTTCTTTTTCTACCCATTCTAGCATAAAGTGCTCGAGTGGGCGCCGTCCAGGAATTGTCCTTTCCACATGTCCATACCATTCGAGTGGTTTCCTCTCTATTACTACTACTAGCTGAACTTACCCGCCGCTGCCCGGCTGTCACTTTTAACTTGTATATTCTTATTTTCACTGCATTAAAGGTAAATTTTGTAAGACCCCTCCCCCCCCCCCCCCTTCAGCACAGATTTTCAACACGAATAAATTTGCCCGGATTGTTGTTGACGTCAGCGAGCACTCCTCGTAGCCCGTGGCTATAGTAGTTGAATTGTTTTACACTTCGATTGGTGATCCATTCAGGGAAATGTTTATTTTTTGATCATTTTAACCAATACCCATTGTTTTTCTGTTGTCTTCCCATCGCCGAGTGGTTAGCGCGCTTGGTTACTGATCTAAGTGACCTGGGTTCGAGCCCTGGTGATCTAAGTGACCTGGGTTCGAGCCCTGGATAAGGCATGGATGTATGTTGTTTTTTCTGCTGAGGTCCTGCCATCCTCTCAGATCTACTATGGCATATAAACTAACAGGCTCCTGTCAGATCTCTGTGGCAAGCAGCTGCTTGAGGGGGTATTTGTTTATATTTATGAATAAGCTAAAAGTTCCCACTATATTATTTAATTTTGTTATTAGATTTATTAATTTTTCTTTAGAAACGGCTATTATTATATTGTCAGCATATTTTATGTTTATTAAGGTTGTAAACATTTAAAGTGATTCCATTTTCTCCTTCCAATGCTAAATTAACAACTTATTCAATGTATATTTTGAAGAGAGATGGGAAGATGGAACATCTTTGAGCAATTCCTTATTGGTGTGTATTTTCTATGTTGGGATATTATTAATTTTAATTATTGCATTTATGGTCCTATAATACGTTTTTAGGAATTTTAAGATATCGATTATTTTGTATTTTAATAGGTTTATCAGTTTTTCTCTGTGGAATCAAAAGCTTGTTTAAAGTCTACAAAACAACAATGGATGTTTTGTAGATCTGATGCGCGTTCTCTGCCCTCATTTGTTTTAATGCTTTCTCGACTTCGGCTGCTTTTCTTCTAAGGAAACACAACTATCGAATATATTGGTCTTTCCAATAGTTTTCATGCTATAAGTGTTCAAAAGTGTCGAAAACTTCAAACTTTTAAATACAAAGCTTTCTTTCAACGTTTAGAATTTGCATTCTATTATTGATACAGTATCAAAATTGGGCTCATTTGGAAGTTTTGAATATTACATGTTTATTTAAAAGAAATTTAGAATTTAGGGATATTGTTCAAAAGTTTTCTTTTTTTTTTCTCTCTGTCAGGCATGGACAAAGTAAATCATTCTTCTGCGGTCCTCGTTTCTATCCTTTAAACGAAGGAGCAGTCTGCAGAAGGAGCAAAACAAGAATCTTTCACACTTTCTTGTCAATACCGTTACGTGATGCAAACACTAAAAGAATTATTACCAGTTAAAATCTTTCATGATTAGCTACTGGAAATGTTTAAGCAACTATAAAGTCTCACTACATGTTCATTCTTTTACCTAAAAAATTATTATCTCATTCTTCATGTACTAAAACGAAAACTGAACTGGAAAACTTTTTAAACAGCTGAACTAGCACACGGAAAGGTAGTATTAATTATTATTGAAAATGAATCACGTTTCTTCTAATAAGAAAGCTAAATATAATAAATATATGTGTAAAATTTGATTTTAACTTTGACGTTCACCAGAAATTGCAAATGTGTATCATAACTGCCAAAATAAAGTGTATTTCCAAAAAAAAAGGATAACATTTAAAATGGAGCGCGCATGTGCCTGCAATTGTGCAGCTTAAACACCGAGTGTATGCACACTCGATGTTTAAGTCTTGTCATATGTTTTGTGTAGCTTAAACATCGAATATCATAATAATAATTCTTTATTTCTTTATTTCCTTTGCATTTATCATTACAGAGTTGATCATAGCAAGACCTGAGAGCTTCACTGCACGAGCAATGGCACCTGCTCCTTACAAATAGCAGAAACACTTAAGAGAGTGAAATATGTCACCGCGAAGCTTCTTGTGACGTATTTGCAGGAAAAGTTAAATATATGCAGTTACAGATAGTTGATATTAGCATCCATGTATATGAAGTCTTGTGACGCATCTGCCTCTTATGTTAAATAGGTGTGCAATTGACTTACTTTTATTGCAAAATTTTTTTTATTGTGCAAGAACACTAGATGGCGCTTTCTCTCGCAGCATTCCTCTGCGATTTCACCTTTTGTTGATGAATAACTAATTTCAGATTCATTAAAAGCATTTTTTTTCGTGTTTTAAAATTTGAAATAATCTCCGCTCCAATCTGTTTCCATTTTAAGCTCATTCAAGCGAAAGAGAAACAACCGACAGAGTCGAACCATCGTGCGCTCGTGGCTCGTCGACCGCAATGGCTGCCTTTGTGCACGTGAGCTCTTTATCTGCTCGCTCCGACGGAGAACAACTGAGGGTGCCGAGTGCAGCCGTTGTTCTTGCACGCTGTGCTAATTAATTTGGTCGGCTCGTGCGTCGTCGTAACAGAGAGAGGTCGACATCGGTATCGAGGCCCATTTTGTAGCGAAGAAAAGCAGTGGAGGTAACACGTGACCTTGAGGTCGGAGGGAAATGGAGCAAACGTCGGCGCGATTAGCAGTGGGAGGAGAAGAGTCGTGTGGCGGCCGTAGCTAATGACGATGCTGATCGTTGGTGGCATCGCTTGATAACGGAGATCATTAGCAGTTCTCGCGCCATTTCCCCTCCTGCACAGATGATCGATTCCTTTGACCAGTGGGCGAACTCTGTTGACCCTCTAGGACGAAGTTGTTTTCCAGCCAGTTATGATCTCTTCGAATGTTTGCCTTAAAATAGACTTCGGGATCTGCTGCTGAAGCAACAGGTGGATGACATCGGATGCAGAATGGGATGGAATCGATGGCAGACATTACTCAGAGGGATGGAAATGGAGAGGATAGCCGAGCAAACAGACTCTTCATTGGTCTCGAAGAAGAGGATGTCGAGCTGTTCGCATCTGAAAAGCAGTCGCCATCGTCATCAACTGCATCGTCTTCCGCAATGAATGAATCTTCATGAAGAGATCTCGTCTTCCCTTATCGCCACGTGCGTCGCCATGTCTTCTTTTTTCGTTTTCAGCGATAATGCGAAATGAGGAAACTTTCTTTTCTGGTGAAGAAGACCGATGACTCAAGTCACCACAAGGGATGATTTCGTTCCTTTGATCCACTTCCACAGAGGATAACTTCATCGACCCGATGGAACCTCATCATCGACTTACAGCCGTCAATGAGGTTTCATCGGAACTTCGTCCAAAAACGAAGCAGATGATATTGCGCAATATCAAGACGTTTTCACTTGGGAAACGCAAAAGAAGGAAATGAATTGCACGCGAGAGGGAGAAAGAGAACCGGCCATGGCGAAAGAGTTGCACGAGAGAGAGAGAGAGAACCGGTTAATGCAAAAGAGTTGCACGAGGAAGAGAGAGAACCAGTCATTGAGAAAGAGTCGTACGAGACAGAGAGAGAGAGAGAACCAGTCATTGCTAAAGAGTTGCACTAGAATGAGAGAGAGAGAGAGAACCAGTCATTGAGAAAGAGTTGCACGAGGAAGAGAGAGAACCAGTCATTGAGAAAGAGTCGTACGAGACAGAGAGAGAGAGAGAACCAGTCATTGCTAAAGAGTTGCTCTAGAGTGAGAGAGAACCAGTCATTGAGAAAGAGTTGCACGAGAGAGAGAGAGAACCAGTCATTGCGAAAGAGTCGTACGAGACAGAGAGAGAGAACCAGTCATTGCTAAAGAGTTGCACTAGAGTGAGAGAGAGAGAGAGAGAACCAGTCATTGAGAAAGAGTTGCACGAGAGAGAGAGAGAACCAGTCATTGCGAAAGAGTCGTACGAGAGAGGGAGAAAGAGTATTGGTCGTTGCGAAAGAGTAGCTCTCCTAAAAGGAACGACCACCTCCTTATGAGGGGAACTTTTTTAAGCTCTCCTCTTTCATCCTTATCACCGGAAGTGCGGTTTTGTTCCTCCTAAAGAGCCCGAGATGATATCGTTTGCAACATCTGAATCAAAACAAATGTTGACTCATGACGATCAGATGCTGAAGCAGGCGACCCTTCACTTTCGACGACATCATCACTTAAATCATTTATTTTATTTCCCAACATTATATGGGGGCGGGGGTGGCTCAGTCGGTAGCGCGCCAGGCTCGTAATCTGTAGTTCCCAGTTCGAGTCCCAGCTGGGTCAGCGTTGAGATTTATCTCCGCAAAATTCCCCGCCCTGCCCACGGTCAGTAGGGGACACCGATGGGCTTGGAAAGGCCGCCGTCCGTCGGATGGGACGTTAAGCCGTGGCCCCGTGTGCGGGAGAGCCATACCCTGTGCACGTTAAAGAACACGCTGGATGGCCTTGACGGGAGGCTACCATCTGTCTCCCAACAGCTGTTCCAGTGGGTCCCCTCCCCCAACCTTCTCTGAGCCTTCGGGGTCCCTGTGACCTGGCCATTTAGCCCATGGTGTGCAAAAAAGTGCCGCTCAGAGGTAAAACAACCCAACCCAAAAATTCCCAACATTATGGATAGTGCTCAATTACATGAAACACATTTATAAAAAAAACTTCTTAACTAATCAACGGTATTTTAAAATATTTTCACAAAATAATGTTTTTTTCATCTTAAAATGCACTTTTATCTCCAGTGTTCTCCCATCTATTTTTCCCTTGACTCTGGGAACCCGAGAAGAAAAGATTTCTTCATCAGCGTGCTCTCTGGCCTCAAGCTGGCGAAAGTATTTCCCAAGGAAAAGGCTCTCTCCCTTCCCATCCTCATCTCAACGAAATCCTCTTCTCTTTCTTGTACGCCATCAGCCCAAGGAAATCCGCGAGAAATGTTTTCTCAAAAATTCTCTCTCTTTGTCGACCTTTTTTTCATCAGAGGCGACTTCCGCTTCCTCTTTGCTCACATGACCTTTCTCTCTATCTGGCAATTAATCTTCAATTAATTTCCACCCCCTCCTCCGCCCCTTATTGCAAGACTTCTTCTCCCTTGAAATTATTCTCTTTCTCGCTTTTGGGTTGCAGTTTCATTTCCCGACAATTTCTCCTCTCTCTCCTCCTCTTCCATTCCCGGGACCCATTGCGATGCATTTTAAATCCCATTCTTCAACCGTTGACGTCACATATATCCTGTTTTTTGTTCCTTCTTGTTTTGAAACTCACACGCCATGTTCTATTCCTTGAGTCCATATTCAAGAGCAGAAGAGTTGATTGAGCCAGCTCTCAGAAGATAATTCCTTGAAAAACAAGCCCCCTCACAAATGTTACAATAGCAACATTTTTGTTTGAAACGAAACCGATTGTTTTGTCTATCTTTTCTGAAGTAAATTTGCCTCTGAAAAATAAACAGCAAATATCCTCTCTGCATCATTATATGTTGACTGGTTGCTATTGGAAACAGTTACAATGGGATGATCTGCCTAAAGTCCCTCTTTCATCCGTGGTTACCACCGATTGTTTCAATGATGCTGAGGGAAGATGGAGTGGATAGGAGAGTGGAAGAGGAGAGAGAGGGAAGAAGAGGGGAGAGAGGGAGGAAGAGGAGAGAGAGAGAGGAAGAGGGGAGAGAGGGAGAAGAGGAGAGAGAGAGGGAGGAAGAGGGGAGAGAGAGGGAGGAAAAGGGGAGAGAGGGAGGAAGAGGAGAGAGATAAGGAGGAAGAGGGGAGAGAGGGAGGAAGAGGGGAGAGAGGAAGGAAAAGGAGAGAAAGGGAGGAAGAGGAGAGAGAGGGAGGAAGAGGGGAGAGAGAGGGAGGAAAAGGGGAGAGAGGGAGGAAGAGGAGAGAGATAAGGAGGAAGAGGGGAGAGAGGGAGGAAGAGGAGAGAGAGAGGGAGGAAGAGGGGAGAGAGGAAGGAAAAGGAGAGAAAGGGAGGAAGAGGAGAGAGAGGGAGGAAGAGGGGAGAGAGGGGCATTTCAATAAATGTTTCCTGAATCACATTTCTATTTAAAAGATTACAGATGACCTTAACTTATACATTTATATGAGCATGTCCATTTTTGTCATCTTGCTGCCTTGATAACAGGTTTATTTTATGTTTATATTTAAAAAGTTCTGTATATTCTGGAATCTCTTCATGCGAAATCTTAATGACAATGCACCTAAGTGATCTCTGGCCTAGAGATTTTTTTATAAAGTGGCAACATGATCTTTTTTTCATCAGTCTTGCATGATAAATGAAAGATTCAATTTATCCCAAGCAGTAGTAAAGTGCAGAGTGTTCTATCATTTTATTCTTCACGCTTTTTTCCCATAACATACTTGTAAATGTTATATATATATATATTCTGTATTTCACTTTCTGCCATCAAGTGTTGTATGGATTTGTGAAATTTAATCTTAGACTATATAATTCTCTTTTGTAGACAAAATATACTATTGAAATTGGCTAATCTACAAAGGTATTTCCATTAGAGTTAGCCAATTGATTCAAACAATAAAATTGGATACACTAATGAAGAGGGGAGAGAGGGAGGAAGAGGAGAGAGAGAGAGAGGAATAGGGGAGAGAGGGAGGAAGAGGAGAGAGAGAGGGAGGAAGAGGTGAGAGATAAGGAGGAAGAGGTGAGAGGGAGGAAGAGGAGAGAGAGGGAGGAAGAAGAGAGAGAGGGAGGAAGAGGGGAAGAAGGAGGAAATTGGCTAATCTACAAAGGTATTTCCATTATAGTTAGCCAATTGATTCAAACAATAAAATTGGATACACTAATGAAGAGGGGAGAGAGGGAGGAAGAGGAGAGAGAGGGAGGAAGAGGGGAGAGATAAGGAGGAAGAGGTGAGAGAGAGGGAGGAAGAGGAGAGAGAGAGGGATGAAGAGGGGAGAGATAAGGAGGAAGAGGTGAGAGAGAGGGAGGAAGAGGAGAGAGAGAGAGAGGAAGAGGGGAGAGAGGAAGAGGAGATGAAGGAAGAGGGGAGTAAGGAGGAAATTGGCTAATCTACAAATTTATTTCCATTATAGTTAGCCAATTGATTCAAACAATAAAATTGAATACACTGATTCCACATATATTGAATGTGGATACACTAATGAAGAGGGGAGAGAGGGAGGAAGAGGAGAGAGAGAAAGAGGAGAGAGAGAGAGGGAGGAAGAGGGGAGAGATATGGAGGAAGAGGAGAGAGAGAGGGAGGAAGAGGAGAGAGAGGGAGGAAGAGGAGAGAGAGAGGGAGGAAGAGGGGAGAGAGAGGGAGGAAGAGGGGAGAGAGGAAGAGGAGATGGAGGAAGAGGGGAAGAAGGAGGAAATTGGCTAATCTACAAAGGTATTTCCATTATAGTTAGCTAATTGATTCAAACAATAAAATTGAATACACTGATTCCACATATATTGACACTAATGAAGAGGGGAGAGAGGGAGGAAGAGGAGAGAGAGAGAGAGAGAGAGGAAGAGGGGAGAGATAAGGAGGAAGAGCTGAGAGAGAGAGAGGAAGAGGAGAGAGAGGGAGGAAGAGGAGAGAGGAAGAGGGGAGAGAGGAAGAGGGGAAGAAGGAGGAAAGAGGGGAGAGAGGGAGGAAGAGAGGAGAGAGGGAGGAAGAGGAGAGAGAGAGGGAGGAAGAGGGGAGAGATAAGGAGAAAGAGGTGAGAGAGAGGGAGGAAGAGGGGAGAGAGGAAGAGGGGAGAGAGGAAGAGGAGATGGAGGAAGAGGGGAAGAAGGAGGAAATATGCTAATCTACAAAGGTATTTCCATTATAGTTAGCCAATTGATTCAAACAATAAAATTGATTACACTGATTCCACATATATTGAATGTGGATACACTAATGAAGAGGGGAGAGAGGGAGGAAGAGGAGAGAGAGAGAGAGAGAGGAAGAGGGGAGAGATAAGGAGGAAGAGGTGAGAGAGAGGAAGGAAGAGGAGAGAGGAAGAGGGGAGAGAGGAAGAGGAGATGGAGGAAGAGGGGAAGAAGGAGGAAATTGCCTAATCTACAAAGGTATTTCCATTATAGTTAGCCAATTGATTCAAACAATAAAATTGAATACACTGATTCCACATATATTGAATGTGGATACACTAATGAAGAGGGGAGAGAGGGAGGAAGAGGAGAGAGAGAGAGAGAGAGAGGAAGAGGGGAGAGATAAGGAGGAAGAGGTGAGAGAGAGAGAGGAAGAGGAGAGAGAGAGAGGAAGAGGAGAGAGAGGGAGGAAGAGGAGAGAGGAAGAGGGGAGAGAGGAAGAGGGGAAGAAGGAGGAAAGAGGGGAGAGAGGGAGGAAGAGAGGAGAGAGGGAGGAAGAGGAGAGAGAGAGGGAGGAAGAGGGGAGAGATAAGGAGAAAGAGGTGAGAGAAAGGGAGGAAGAGGGGAGAGAGGAAGAGGGGAGAGAGGAAGAGGAGATGGAGGAAGAGGGGAAGAAGGAGGAAATATGCTAATCTACAAAGGTATTTCCATTATAGTTAGCCAATTGATTCAAACAATAAAATTGAATACACTGATTCCACATATATTGACACTAATGAAGAGGGGAGAGAGGGAGGAAGAGGAGAGAGAGAGAGAGAGGAAGAGGGGAGAGATAAGGAGGAAGAGGTGAGAGAGAGGGAGGAAGAGGGGAGAGAGGGAGGAAGAGGAGAGAGAGAGGGAGGAAGAGGGGAGAGATAAGGAGGAAGAGGTGAGAGAGAGGGAGGAAGACGAGAGAGAGGGAGGAAGAGGGGAGAGAGGAAGAGGGGAGAGAGGAAGAGGGGAGAGAGGAAGAGGGGAAAGAGGAAGAGGGGAGAGAGGAAGAGGAAATGGAGGAAGAGGGGAAGAAGGAGGAAATTGGCTAATCTACAAAGGTATTTCCATTATAGTTAGCCAATTGATTCAAACAATAAAATTGAATACACTGATTCCACATATATTGAATGTGGATACACTAATGAAGAGGGGAGAGAGGGAGGAAGAGGAGAGAGAGAGAGAGAGGAAGAGGGGAGAGATAAGGAGGAAGAGGTGAGAGAGAGGAAGGAAGAGGAGAGGGGAGAGAGGAAGAGGAGATGGAGGAAGAGGGGAAGAAGGAGGAAATTGCCTAATCTACAAAGGTATTTCCATTATAGTTAGCCAATTGATTCAAACAATAAAATTGAATACACTGATTCCACATATATTGAATGTGGATACACTAATGAAGAGGGGAGAGAGGGAGGAAGAGGAGAGAGAGAGAGAGAGGAAGAGGGGAGAGATAAGGAGGAAGAGGTGAGAGAGAGGAAGGAAGAGGAGAGGGGAGAGAGGAAGAGGAGATGGAGGAAGAGGGGAAGAAGGAGGAAATTGCCTAATCTACAAAGGTATTTCCATTATAGTTAGCCAATTGATTCAAACAATAAAATTGAAAACACTGATTCCACATATATTGAATGTGGATACACTAATGAAGAGGGGAGAGAGGGAGGAAGAGGAGAGATAGAGAGAGAGGAAGAGGGGAGAGATAAGGAGGAAGAGGTGAGAGAGAGGGAGGAAGAGGAGAGAGAGGGAGGAAGAGGGGAGAGAGGAAGAGGGGAGAGAGGAAGAGGGGAGAGAGGAAGAGGAAATGGAGGAAGAGGGGAAGAAGGAGGAAATTGGCTAATCTACAAAGGTATTTCCATTATAGTTGGCCAATTGATTCAAACAATAAAATTGAATACACTGATTCCACATATATTGAATGTGGATACACTAATGAAGAGGGGAGAGAGGGAGGAAGAGGAGAGAGAGAGAGAGAGGAAGAGGGGAGAGATAAGGAGGAAGAGGTGAGAGAGAGGAAGGAAGAGGAGAGGGGAGAGAGGAAGAGGAGATGGAGGAAGAGGGGAAGAAGGAGGAAATTGCCTAATCTACAAAGGTATTTCCATTATAGTTAGCCAATTGATTCAAACAATAAAATTGAATACACTGATTCCACATATATTGAATGTGGATACACTAATGAAGAGGGGAGAGAGGGAGGAAGAGGAGAGATAGAGAGAGAGGAAGAGGGGAGAGATAAGGAGGAAGAGGCGAGAGAGAGAGAGGAAGAGGAGAGAGAGAGAGGAAGAGGAGAGAGAGGGAGGAAGAGGAGAGAGGAAGAGGGGAGAGAGGAAGAGGAAATGGAGGAAGAGGGGAAGAAGGAGGAAATTGGCTAATCTACAAAGGTATTTCCATTATAGTTAGCCAATTGATTCAAACAATAAAATTGAATACACTGATTCCACATATATTGAATGTGGATACACTAATGAAGAGGGGAGAGAGGGAGGAAGAGGAGAGAGAGAGAGAGAGGAAGAGGGGAGAGATAAGGAGGAAGAGGTGAGAGAGAGGAAGGAAGAGGAGAGGGGAGAGAGGAAGAGGAGATGGAGGAAGAGGGGAAGAAGGAGGAAATTGCCTAATCTACAAAGGTATTTCCATTATAGTTAGCCAATTGATTCAAACAATAAAATTGAATACACTGATTCCACATATATTGAATGTGGATACACTAATGAAGAGGGGAGAGAGGGAGGAAGAGGAGAGAGAGAGAGAGAGGAAGAGGGGAGAGATATGGAGGAAGAGGTGAGAGAGAGGGAGGAATAGGAGAGAGAGGGAGGAAGAGGGGAGAGAGGAAGAGGAGATGGAGGAAGAGGGGAAGAAGGAGGAAATTGCCTAATCTACAAAGGTATTTCCATTATAGTTAGCCAATTGATTCAAACAATAAAATTGAAAACACTGATTCCACATATATTGAATGTGGATACACTAATGAAGAGGGGAGAGAGGGAGGAAGAGGGGAGAGATAAGGAGGAAGAGGTGAGAGAGAGGGAGGAAGAGGAGAGAGAGGGAGGAAGAGGGGAGAGAGGAAGAGGGGAGAGAGGAAGAGGGGAGAGAGGAAGAGGAAATGGAGGAAGAGGGGAAGAAGGAGGAAATTGGCTAATCTACAAAGGTATTTCCATTATAGTTGGCCAATTGATTCAAACAATAAAATTGAATACACTGATTCCACATATATTGAATGTGGATACACTAATGAAGAGGGGAGAGAGGGAGGAAGAGGAGAGATAGAGAGAGAGGAAGAGGGGAGAGATAAGGAGGAAGAGGCGAGAGAGAGAGAGGAAGAGGAGAGAGAGAGAGGAAGAGGAGAGAGAGGGAGGAAGAGGAGAGAGGAAGAGGGGAGAGAGGAAGAGGAAATGGAGGAAGAGGGGAAGAAGGAGGAAATTGGCTAATCTACAAAGGTATTTCCATTATAGTTGGCCAATTGATTCAAACAATAAAATTGAATACACTGATTCCACATATATTGAATGTGGATACACTAATGAAGAAGGGAGAGAGGGAGGAAGAGGAGAGAGAGAAAGAGGAGAGAGAGAGGGAGGAAGAGGGGAGAGATATGGAGGAAGAGGTGAGAGAGAGGGAGGAAGAGGAGAGAGAGGGAGGAAGAGGGGAGAGAGGAAGAGGAGATGGAGGAAGAGGGGAAGAAGGAGGAAATTGGCTAATCTACAAAGGTATTTCCATTATAGTTAGCCAATTGATTCAAACAATAAAATTGAATACACTGATTCCACATATATTGAATGTGGATACACTAATGAAGAGTGGAGAGAGGGAGGAAGAGGAGAGAGAGAGAGAGAGGAAGAGGGGAGAGATATGGAGGAAGAGGTGAGAGAGAGGGAGGAATAGGAGAGAGAGGGAGGAAGAGGGGAGAGAGGAAGAGGAGATGGAGGAAGAGGGGAAGAAGGAGGAAATTGCCTAATCTACAAAGGTATTTCCATTATAGTTAGCCAATTGATTCAAACAATAAAATTGAAAACACTGATTCCACATATATTGAATGTGGATACACTAATGAAGAGGGGAGAGAGGGAGGAAGAGGAGAGATAGAGAGAGAGGAAGAGGGGAGAGATAAGGAGGAAGAGGTGAGAGAGAGGGAGGAAGAGGAGAGAGAGGGAGGAAGAGGGGAGAGAGGAAGAGGGGAGAGAGGAAGAGGGGAGAGAGGAAGAGGAAATGGAGGAAGAGGGGAAGAAGGAGGAAATTGGCTAATCTACAAAGGTATTTCCATTATAGTTGGCCAATTGATTCAAACAATAAAATTGAATACACTGATTCCACATATATTGAATGTGGATACACTAATGAAGAGGGGAGAGAGGGAGGAAGAGGAGAGAGAGAAAGAGGAGAGAGAGAGGGAGGAAGAGGGGAGAGATATGGAGGAAGAGGTGAGAGAGAGGGAGGAAGAGGAGAGAGAGGGAGGAAGAGGGGAGAGAGGAAGAGGAGATGGAGGAAGAGGGGAAGAAGGAGGAAATTGGCTAATCTACAAAGGTATTTCCATTATAGTTAGCCAATTGATTCAAAGAATAAAATTGAAAACACTGATTCCACATATATTGAATGTGGATACACTAATGAAGAGTGGAGAGAGGGAGGAAGAGGAGAGATAGAGAGAGGAAGAGGGGAGAGAGGGAGGAAGAGGGGAGAGAGGGAGGAAGAGGAGAGAGAGAGAGGGAGGAAGAGGGGAGGGATAAGGAGGAAGAGGTGAGAGAGAGGGAGGAAGAGGAGAGAGAGAGGGAGGAAGTGGGGAGAGAGGAAGAGGAGATGGAGGAAGAGGGGAAGAAGGAGGAAATTGGCTAATCTACAAAGGTATTTCCATTATAGTTAGCCAATTGATTCAAACAATAAAATTGAATACACTGATTCCACATATATTGAATGTGGATACACTAATGAAGAGTGGAGAGAGGGAGGAAGAGGAGAGAGAGAGAGAGAGGAAGAGGGGAGAGATATGGAGGAAGAGGTGAGAGAGAGGGAGGAATAGGAGAGAGAGGGAGGAAGAGGGGAGAGAGGAAGAGGAGATGGAGGAAGAGGGGAAGAAGGAGGAAATTGCCTAATCTACAAAGGTATTTCCATTATAGTTAGCCAATTGATTCAAACAATAAAATTGAAAACACTGATTCCACATATATTGAATGTGGATACACTAATGAAGAGGGGAGAGAGGGAGGAAGAGGAGAGATAGAGAGAGAGGAAGAGGGGAGAGATAAGGAGGAAGAGGTGAGAGAGAGGGAGGAAGAGGAGAGAGAGGGAGGAAGAGGGGAGAGAGGAAGAGGGGAGAGAGGAAGAGGGGAGAGAGGAAGAGGAAATGGAGGAAGAGGGGAAGAAGGAGGAAATTGGCTAATCTACAAAGGTATTTCCATTATAGTTGGCCAATTGATTCAAACAATAAAATTGAATACACTGATTCCACATATATTGAATGTGGATACACTAATGAAGAGGGGAGAGAGGGAGGAAGAGGAGAGAGAGAAAGAGGAGAGAGAGAGGGAGGAAGAGGGGAGAGATATGGAGGAAGAGGTGAGAGAGAGGGAGGAAGAGGAGAGAGAGGGAGGAAGAGGGGAGAGAGGAAGAGGAGATGGAGGAAGAGGGGAAGAAGGAGGAAATTGGCTAATCTACAAAGGTATTTCCATTATAGTTAGCCAATTGATTCAAAGAATAAAATTGAAAACACTGATTCCACATATATTGAATGTGGATACACTAATGAAGAGTGGAGAGAGGGAGGAAGAGGAGAGATAGAGAGAGGAAGAGGGGAGAGAGGGAGGAAGAGGGGAGAGAGGGAGGAAGAGGAGAGAGAGAGAGGGAGGAAGAGGGGAGGGATAAGGAGGAAGAGGTGAGAGAGAGGGAGGAAGAGGAGAGAGAGAGGGAGGAAGAGGGGAGAGAGGAAGAGGAGATGGAGGAAGAGGGGAAGAAGGAGGAAATTGGCTAATCTACAAAGGTATTTCCATTATAGTTAGCCAATTGATTCAAACAATAAAATTGAATACACTGATTCCACATATATTGAATGTGGATACACTAATGCATAATGTAATTTTATCAAAGTTTCAGGATTTACATAATTTTTAATCCTTTCAATCGATCCAATGTTTTTTGAAATAGTAGCTCTTAGTTGGTTAATATGATAATTCCAAGATAAATTAGTATCTTGTGAGAATACAAGAAAATTTATATATTTACATTTTTCAATCTTTTGATCATTCACCAAAATACCTGCCTCATTATAAATCAATTTTTTATTCTTGTTCTTAAAGACCACCTCTTTGCTTTAGAAATATTTACAGTGAGTTTATTACATGTGATCCATTTATTTACATTTCCAATTACATCGTATGTTTCTTTCACTGAAATTCTTACATTAGTATGGAAATATAACCAATCATCTGCATATACAACTAATTAAGCTGCTCCCTTTTGTTATCGAATATTGTTTATATACAAAAGGAATAATAAAGGTCCCAGCACAGAACCCTGTGGTACTCTCCTGTTGAACTTGACTTGTTGAGATGAAGTCCTATTAAATTGTACAAATTTTGGTCTTTGAAATAGGTAGCTTTTAAGCCAATCATTTATTTTCCCTCATATCCCATAGTGTCTAATCTTTTCCAAGAGTATTTCATGATCTACACAATCGAATGCTTTAGACAAATCTAAATACACAGCCAAGCCAACTCGCTGATGTTGAAGATTATTAACTTATATAATCATCAGTACCTAAAATAGCACCTTGTGTAGATTTACCATGTTGAAAAACGTAATACATTAATTTTTCAAAAATATTGGCAAGAACTGATCGCAATAAAATTTTCAAATTTTTTCTCTTACGAAGAGGTATACATTCATTTGGGAAAATTTCCCTTTGAAGTGACAAGTTGAAAATATATGTGAAGGGAATCTTAATTTAATTTTTAACATTTTGAATTATATTTATTGAGATATTTATTTTTTTAATTTATTGAGATTACAATGTGACAGATTCATTTTCAGTAAATGGTCCAATATATTAAACTATCTGTTAAAACTGCATCCGTAATATTTATGTTGTGCTTGATTATTTTATATTAACATCAGCTACTAGATCTTCTGCAATACTTTTCAAACATCGGCTGAAAGATGTAGCTTTTCGTGCATCATGAGCTGAAAGATGTAGCTTTTCGTGTATCATCAGCTGAAAGATGTAGCTTCTCGTGCATCATGAGCTGAAAGATGTAGCTTTTCGTGCATCATGAGCTGAAAGATGTAGCTTTTCGTGCATCATGAGCTGAAAGATGTAGCTTCTCGTGCATCATGAGCTGAAAGATGTAGCTTCTCGTGCATCATGAGCTGAAAGATGTAGCTTTTCGTGCATCATGAGCTGAAAGATGTAGCTTTTCGTGCATCATCAGCTGAAAGATGTAGCTTTTCGTGCATCATCAGCTGAAAGATGTAGCTTTTCGTGCATCATCAGCTGAAAGATGTAGCTTTTCGTGCATCATCAGCTGAAAGATGTAGCTTTTCGTGCATCATCAGCTGAAAGATGTAGCTTTTCGTGCATCATCAGCTGAAAGCTGTAGCTTTTCGTGCATCATCAGCTGAAAGATGTAGCTTTTCGTGCATCATCAGCTGAAAGATGTAGCTTTTCGTGCATCATCAGCTGAAAGATGTAGCTTTTCGTGCATCATCAGCTGAAAGATGTAGCTTTTCGTGCATCATCAGCTGAAAGATGTAGCTTTTCGTGCATCATCAGCTGAAAGATGTAGCTTTTCGTGCATCATCAGCTGAAAGATGTAGCTTTTCGTGCATCATGAGCTGAAAGATGTAGCTTTTCGTGCATCATCAGCTGAAAGATGTAGCTTTTCGTGCATCATCAGCTGAAAGATGTAGCTTTTCGTGCATCATGAGCTGAAAGATGTAGCTTTTCGTGCATCATGAGCTGAAAGATGTAGCTTCTCGTGCATCATGAGCTGAAAGATGTAGCTTTTCGTGCATCATGAGCTGAAAGATGTAGCTTTTCGTGCATCATCAGCTGAAAGATGTAGCTTTTCGTGCATCATCAGCTGAAAGATGTAGCTTCTCGTGCATCATGAGCTGAAAGATGTAGCTTTTCGTGCATCATGAGCTGAAAGATGTAGCTTTTCGTGCATCATGAGCTGAAAGATGTAGCTTTTCGTGCATCATCAGCTGAAAGATGTAGCTTTTCGTGCATCATCAGCTGAAAGATGTAGCTTTTCGTGCATCATCAGCTGAAAGATGTAGCTTTTCGTGCATCATCAGCTGAAAGATGTAGCTTTTCGTGCATCATCAGCTGAAAGATGTAGCTTCTCGTGCATCATCAGCTGAAAGATGTAGCTTCTCGTGCATCATCAGCTGAAAGATGTAGCTTTTCGTGCATCATCAGCTGAAAGATGTAGCTTCTCGTGCATCATCAGCTGAAAGATGTAGCTTTTCGTGCATCATCAGCAGAAAGATTTAGCTTCTCGTGCATCATCAGCTGAAAGATGTAGCTTCTCGTGCATCATCAGCTGAAAGATGTAGCTTCTCGTGCATCATCAGCTGAAAGATGTAGCTTCTCGTGCATCATCAGCTGAAAGATGTAGCTTCTCGTGCATCATCAGCTGAAAGATTTAGCTTCTCGTGCATCATCTGCTAGTACATCTCAATGTCTCCAGTTCTGTTATTTTTTTTTTCATTCCTGTACAATAGGTTATATTTATCAGCTTCCATTTCTCTTTCAATGAAGTATCACCAAAATGTTGAATTTAGCTAATAGTGTTTTCGCTTAGCGTCTCTTATTAAACCAGTGACTTCATTTCTGCGAATTCTATTTCATCACTGGAACTCTTATGAATTTCAGCTAATCGATTTCTTTTCCTAATCTGATTTTTTTATACAATTATTTATCCAAGAAGCATAACTTAGGGGTTGTGATCTCTTCTTTAGAATCCGAGGAAATCATATATATATATAACCATAACGAGTATAAGAAAATGATCCTATGCCTGGTTCACATTCGTAATCTGCAGCAAATCCCGCCAATCATCGTTGCTTAGTTTTCCTGGAGCTGACGTCTCATCAATGATTTTTTTGTCTTTTTTTCGCCGATGGCCATTTGCAATGAGTGGCGGCAAAGACAGAGAGAACAAAATGGATTCGAATGTCTTCCTCTCTAGGAACGTTCGTTTTAACAAAAATGAAAGGGTCCTCCAAGCGCTCATTGGATTGAGTCCCCTTTCCGCTGTGATTGGCTGAGCGAATCTTCGGTCCAAGTGCTCTTTGGCGATCTCTCTCTTCCCGTTGCTCCTCATCGTGCTCTCCTTTTCTTCCCTCCAAAGTCAACTTCCTCCCTGATGTTACTTCTGCGTCCCTTTGCAAAAAGGGTTGGGCTGTTTTACCTCTGAGCGGCACTTTTTTGTACACCATGAGCTAAAATGGCCAGGTCACAAGGACCCCGAAGGCTCAGAGAAGGTTAGGGGAGGAGACTCACTGGAACAGCTGTTGAGAGACAGATGGTAGCCTCCCGTCAAGGCTTTCCAGTGTGTTCTTTAACGTGCACAGCGTATGGCTCTCCCGCACACGGGGCCACGGCTTAACATCCCGTCTGACGGATGGTGGCCTTTCCAAGCCCATCGGTGTCCCCTACTGACCGTGGGCAGGGCGGGGAGTTTTGCGGAGATAAATCTCAACGGTGACCCAGCTGGGACTCGAACCTAGGAACTGCAGATTATGAGCCCGCTGCGCTACCGACTGAGTCACCCCGCCCCCTTGCAAAAAGGAGATCCCCTCGAGCGCCATCCTCGGCCTCCCCCTTACTGACTGAATGAAGAGTTTTTTTTTTAATAACTGCAAAAGGGTCTCCATTCCCATTTTCTCCCCTTAGTCCTCTTTCTTCAGTCCTCTTCCGCATCTCCTCCTTCAGTTCCCTTTCCTTCCTTCCACCCTCCGATGTTTCGGAAGTCCTGAATCGCGAGTAACCCCACGCGCTCTGCACTGGAGCTGGCGAGGTTAGGAAGGACCACCGCGTGGCGGGAACGATTCCATCTATTTGCCTCTCCCCTCGTGCGGCGATCCTTGTTCCAGGCCGCTATTGATCGAGTTTGCACGGCGCATGCGCTGAGTGGCCGTGCATGTTGTGGCCTACCCGCGCGCGTCGCCACCAGTGGAAGTTGCCCCTCGGTGGCGGGAGTGAGAGAGACAAGAGCATCGCAGCAGAGCATCATGCGACCGCCAGTGTGCCCCCACTGCTGCCGGCCATGTCCGGCGATGCCCCTCCCCGACGACGGCGGCCGAAGGCAGCTCCCATGCCCGTAACGGAGCTGCCGGCGCTGCTCGCCGGATGGTTTGTGGGTCAGTGCCATGCCCATGAGGGTACGGGCGGCTGCCTTGCTCCTGCTCCTGCTGACCTCTGGGGTCATGTGGCGTCCCGCCGCCCTGCCCCTTCATTTGCTGACCGCCTTCCCCCCGGAGCAAGCGCCTCCCCTGCACCGGGGGCTCCGTAGAACCCTCACGGAAGCGGGAGCCAAGGATATGGGAGCAAGCTACGTTCTGGTCTCCAACAACTCTCTGCAAGCGATCGAGTCCCTTTGTGATGCCGTCAGGAAGCAGCATCCGAGTCTGGTGTTGGCCTTCTTGCCCCCTCGTCGCGCCTTCTTCGCCTCCCTCGTGACGGGCCAAGCAGGGATACCTCTCATCAGCTTATCCCGGGACTATACGGACATCCCTGCGCAGGTACGTCACTGATCTCCTGCCTCGAGGAGGTAGGAGGTCTCGTTTCATTTGCTTCCGTTTTTCCAATGACGATTTCATTTCAGAATCTCATCAGCTGATCTCGCTTGGGCCTCTCACGACAGAGCACGTGCATGTCTCACGTGATGGGGAAGGATTTGTTCCGCAGAAAAATCTCCTTAAATCCCAAAGGGAAATGGAATTTAAAGTTGTCAATTAACGATGTGCAAGGCTCCCAGGTAAGATGTTGCGCATGCTCTTTTTTGCCTGTTAGCATCCTTCGGAATTAGTGGACGCTGATCGGGATGAATTGGGAAGCTGGGCCGAGATACAGTCAGACGATTCTTTCTGTTTCCCTCTGGCACCAGGGGTAGCAACACTTAAAGGAATAGCGCTTTCCTTACAGAAATTTGCAAACGATTGGAAATGTAAATAAAAACTCCCAAATTTGGAGAAAAAAAATTGGAATGTATTTTTTGGGGGGTGAAAGATACTTTCGATGCGAAGAGACGTTTTCGTTTGCTCTCTGCAGATTCTGAGATTCTGAGAGGCATCGCAGTTGATACATTGCATTGGGTGGCAGCAACAGAAAGTAATGCATTTCGATTGTCGTCCTTTTCTCGTGTCCTTTCCGGAAATCCCCGAAGCAGAAATTCTTCGCCACTCGATTCGGCTGCAGGAGAGGGAAACTGATGAGCAGAAATTTTAGCAAGGTGAAGGAAATGCTTAATGCAAAAATGAAGACGACAGATGGAAGCACTTTTGGATTGCGAAAGTATGAAGAGGTTAGATAGAGCCGAGTCTGTTTTATTCAAGATAGATAGTTACAAATCAAAAATATAGTCTGCAAAATTCGAATGACTACTTTTAAGCCCTTTATTTTGATAGCTCTCACTATTTTAACACCGAGTGCTGGTTTCTCTTTTGCAAAAGCTCTTTAATTTCATTTTGAAATCCTTTCTGGAAATCTCTAGATCATCGGAAGTTGGAGACCTCAAGAAGCAGAAGAAGAGATCTTGCGCGTGGATTCACTTCGCCACGATGACGAGGCAAACTTTTGCGATCATCCTCTGAACCTCTGAAGGTCAACTTTAGGGAAGACGGAGATTCTTCTCAGAGTGGAGACATTTCTCATCCCTATATTGTTGCATCAAATTAATTTGATCGGAAAATTCTTTCACTTATGAAGAGCAGAAGAATTTCTGCTGCC
Organism: Ryuthela nishihirai; assembly: GCA_038380435.1. Classification (NCBI taxonomy): domain Eukaryota; kingdom Metazoa; phylum Arthropoda; class Arachnida; order Araneae; family Heptathelidae; genus Ryuthela; species Ryuthela nishihirai. The sequence goes on along the minus strand of JAWZYU010000019.1, from coordinate 60,369,461 downwards.
TCGATTTCAGTTGCGATTTTTCCTCTTTATCGTTTGCAGTTTCCTCTCTGCGTGATGAGACAGAATCGCGATTCAAACGAATCAGGATGAATTGATTCTGGCGGCATCGCCGGCGAAAGATTTCTGACAGAGAGGATGCAGCTGGAAACAAATTGCTACAAATGTTGATGACCTCCTCGTTGATGATATATCTCGGAGCGAGGGATGCAAAGAGGCATCCGAGGGGAAACTAAGCGGGGGGGGGGGGTCGAGTGCGAATGGAGCACTTAAGGTGAGTCGCGAGATCGATTAAAGACTTACGAAGTCGGTTTCCATGTTGAGGAGAGCTGACTAATAAAATCCGGCGCGGGTTTTACTTCCTGTTTAATGGCGGTTCACGTAAATGGATTTTTGAATATTTTAAATGTTGTCTCGGCGAGCAATGGAGGAGGCTTTGCGTTCACTTTGCGAGAGTGAAGAGACCGGAGCAGCGGGAAAATTTCCTTTCCAGCTGGGATTCCTCAATCTCGAGGAACTAAAAATAGAGAGCAGCTGATGCCTCCATGAGAAGCGCGGAGCGAACGACGCAATAAATAATTGACCTCGAAGGTCCACGTGCATTGACGACCTCCGAAAGTCCATAAAAGGGAGGAGGAGTGCGGAAGAAACATTTCTTCCATATTCGGCGAGGTGATCGTTTGCAAGAATCAGCTCTCTCCACGTGCGATCGTCAAACAGAATCACCGCGTTGCAAAAGTCCTTTTCTTTCGATCGCACGAGACAGCAGACGATCCCTGACCATGAAGGTTGACGCAGACGACATCGTTATCTATACTCAAAGAAGCAATTTCACGCAGACGACATCGTTATCTATACTCAAAGAAGCAATTTCACGCAGACGAAAATCTTCCTTTTCAAGAGTAAAGCTCGGAGCGAACCTTTTGAGGTCAGAGGGAGATTGTTTCAGGAAGAGAAGTCATCCATTTCTCCTCCATTGGAAAGAGAGATTGTCGATGCGGAGGAGAAAGATGACAGACAGTGCGATGACGAGGAACGAAAAAATTAACATCTTTTAAATTGCATCATCATCACATGAATTTCTTATTTTTTTTGGTCACGAGATGCTAATCTTGATGATGGAGATCACCGCTCAGTGCCTCGTGCGCAGGAGCAATCCTTTGCCAAGCACTCTCTCAAGGATCCTCCCGAAAAACTCTCCCCGCCCTGCCCACGGTCAGTAGGGGACACCGATGGGCTTGGAAAGGCCGCCGTCCGTCGGATGGGACGTAAAGCCGTGGCTCCGTGTGTGAGAGAGAGCCATTCCTGTGCACGTTAAAGAACACGCTGTGTGACCTTGGCGGGAGGCTACCATCTGTCTCCTAATAGCTCTCCAGTGGGTTCCCTCCCCCAACCTTCTTCTGAACCTTCGGGCTCATTTGTGGGAAAAGGTGCCGCTCGGAGTTAAAAAAAAAAAACCCAAAAAATCCATCATGGTGCTGCAATGATGCTTCAGTGAGGAAGAAAAGGAAGAAGATGGAATTAGAAATCCGGTAGTCTAGAGATGAATAAATAACGCCATAATCTCTCACGAGCCTCAATGCACCGAGAGCCAATCAAGCTTCTCCTGATTGTAAGACGAATTCTTCTACTCAGGTTTTCCCCTCTCTGTATTTGAAAGCAAGATATCTGCAACACAGGGAATCGCCAAAACGACAACAACTTCTCAAGCAGCTCCTTCGGTTCCCTCTCTTACGTAAAGAAACATTTTGATGCCTTTATAGACAGAGATCACTTGAAAATTTAAATTTTGCATTCACTTATAAAACAATTCCGAAAGAAGCAAGAATACTCTTCGTTTGCTACTACAATTAATAATGATGATAATATTTTGAGGCCAGAAACATTTCTATTTGTGCTAGCTCATCTGTTACTAAATCATGAAACCTCAATTGGCTTATTCTGTGGATCAACCTTTTCATTTTTAGTTCTTTGGTTTGCAGCATCAAATGTGCCAACTAACAGATCCGAACAAGGTGTTTTTTGTCCTTAAAGCAGTGTTATTAATACGAACAAAAAGGTTCTCTCATTTTTTCCTCCTCTTCCCGAAAGAGCATCACTTGCAGGAGATATTCATCGCAAAAGCTGAGAAGGAGAAATTGGCTCTCTGGCTGCTTCGCCATTAATTGAAAATTGGCTGCCTCGGCTGAAATGGATGACCTGGCATGCACCGAGATCAGATTCGTCGCGAGGCGAGAAAAAAAAAGTTCATCAGCAGAGAAATGCCTGAAAAAGGCAGATCTTGTAGCAACGAGAAGAAGAAAGAGGACTCCTCTGGAGAACTTTGTATTGCGATGAAGGCAACTTGGAAGTCTCTGAGATGCGATGATTATTTTTCTCTTTCTTCGTCACCATCCATCACAGGATTTCTGATGTCATTGAACGGGCAGAAGTTTAATTGCTCCGAGGAGGGAGAGTTTTCGCCTCTTCCTTATCTTTTTCGCAAGAAGAGCATTCGTCACTTGATAGGCTGCTCCTCTTTTTTTATTGGCCTCTTGCAGAAGATACCACTTCGGCAAACGTGGAACTCTTTCGTGGAATTATGGGATCCAACTCTAAAAGCTTTCATCCCTTTTCATTCCCCCCATTTGCTGCATCCTCTTACTCTCTCCCCCCCTCACAGATTACCAATCGCTCTCTTTTCATTTCGTTTCCATCCTCTTCCTCCCTCCATCCCCTTCCTTCTTCCTGACATGTCATCTGCAGATCACATCGAGATCTTGGCATCCCTCACCCACCTGAAAGAAAATATTTTCCTCTCTTTAAGAAAGAAAAAGATGTTCAGATCCTTTTCTCTCTCTCATTATTTATTTTGACTGTTCAGCATCTCTTCCCTTGTCTTGCATCTCTGCCAACAAATCGTGCTCGAGTCTCGACGATCGTTTCTGCCTTTCTCAAGTTCCTTCTCTTTTCCATATATATCGTTTGCTGTTTTGTATTCGATGGAAGCGTCGTCTGCCATATCCGGCCGGAAATGGATCTCAACGAACTGGGTTCGGCATTCCGCTTCCAGCTGGTGCTGGGAAGGCAGAAGACATCGAACCACCTGGCGCTTCTGCCTTGCTGCCGATGAAGGAAACGGGCCCAGAGAGATTGCACGTGAATGGGAACGGAATGGATCTGCATGGGAACGGAATGGATCTGCAGTCATCTCTACACCCGTCACCGGCGAGCCAGATTGGACACGAGGCTTAATTACGTTATTGACTTTTCATTTCAATAATTCCGTAACTCTTAAGGTTCTATTTTTCGTAGTAAATATACATTTGTGAAAACTTTTATAATCGATATTTACAATTACCTTGATTATGAAAATATATCGATATATACAATTACCTTGATTACGAAAATATATCGATATTTACAATTACCTTGATTATGAAAATATATCGATATTTACAATTACCTTGATTATGAAAATATATCGATATTTACAATTACCTTGATTATGAAAATATATCGATATTTACAATTACCTTGATTATGGAAATATATCGATATTTACAATTACCTTGATTATGGAAATATAGACTCAACTAAGGGCATTGCACGAGGTAGTGGCAGGGGACGAGTTGAGTGTTTTATGAAGTCACCAAGGATGCGGTCAATCTGAAAAATCCTCGTGCATTCCATCGATGAGAAAAGTTTCCCCATCCTCCTGCTGTAAAGTTTTTTATTTGGAGCAAAAAAAAAGAACTGATTAAATCTTTGTATTAAATCCTTTTTTCTGTTTGGTATTGGGTGGGTCACTGGAAACATCAAAGAATTTTTTATCAACTGATCCCTTAAAAATATTTGTTATGTTCACTTAAATTTCAAACGCAGTAATCTATTTTATATAATTTTAAAATAAATTTATTTCGCAATAGAAGAATGACGTCATTCACAATATAATTATTACGCCTGAGGCGTTAAAAAGAAGTCTGAAAAAATGAAAAGGATGATTTAAAGAAAAAAGCAAATGGACAGAAAAATAATTTCTTTTCAAACAAATTATTAAAAACGAGGGAAAGAATAAAGCGAACTGCATTTCTCGTAGAGTTAAAAAACAAACAAAAGCTTTATGATAATTACAGAATAATAATAATAATAATAATAATTTGATGAAGAACTCGTAAAAGTTAGCATCAAAAGAGGCATTTTTCAAGGGGATTCTTTGTCTCCTTTACTGCTTAACATCTCTTTAATCCCCTTGTCAATGATTTTGAATAAAACAAAAATGGGATACAATGTTTCAGATCAACATGGAAATATAAACCACCTGCTCTACATGGATGACCTGAAACTATTTGCAAAACGCTACACTGAACTCGAATCATTACTGAATACAGTGCAGATATTTAGTGATGATATACAAATGAAATTTGGACTAGAAAAATGTGCAACATTATCTATGCGCCAAGGAAAAATCCAGAACATGGATGGAAGAGAACTAGAAAATGGTAATATTATGAAATCACTGTCAGAAAATGAAAATTACAAATACCTCGGAATTCTAGAATCAGATAATGTCTTGCACACAAAAGTAAAAAATCTAACTCAGAAGGAATACATCAAAAGAGTGCGAAAAGTACTAAATTCCAAATTGAATGGTGGGAATACAATCAAAGCCATAAATACATGGGCCATTCCAGTCATTAGATATCCAGCTGGAATAATTAACTGGGCAAAAAATGAATTAGAAACAATAGATCGAAAAACTCGAAATCTTTTGAGTATGCATCATGCACTCCATCCAAGAAGTGATGTTGATAAATTATATCTACCACGAAAAATTGGAGGAAGAGGACTACTACAAGTACAACAGGTAGTAGAAGAGGAAAAAAGAAGCCTATATGACTATGTCAACAGAAGCAAGGAAAAGTTACTGCAGGCAGTTAGAACTGAAAACATATTAAAAACAGCAGAAACCAAGGCTGAATTTAAGAAAAAACGATTCGAGAATAGACTAAATGGCTGGAAGAACAAACCACTTCATGGACAACATCTGAAGAATATTGAAGGGGAAAGTGATATCAAATTGACATGGGCTTGGCTGAAACAGGGTACTTTCAAGAAAGAAACTGAAGGTCTGATTTTTGCTGCACGAGATCAGGCATTACAAACAAATGCTATGAAAGCTAGAATTCAGAAAATTAATGAAAATTCAAAATGTCGACTTTGTCAGCAAAAAGATGAAACTGTGCCTCATCTTATTTGTGAACGCAGCAAAATTGCACAAACAGAATATAAGAACAGGCATGATAGAGTTGCGAAGTTGATCCACTGGTCTTTATGCAAAAAAATACAATTTGCCAGTATCAGAGAAATCGTGGGAACATCAGGTAGAGAAGGTGGTTGAAAATGATCAAGTTAAGATCCTTTGGGACTTTAGAATCCAAACTCACGACATCTCGAACATAATACACCAGATATACTGTAATTGAAAATGGAAAGTGTGGATAGTAGACATTGCAATTCCAGGTGATGCCCGAATTGAGGATAAAGAACAAGAAAAAATGACTAAATATAGAGATTTAGCAATTGAAGTTACTAGACTGTGGGCTAAACACATTTCTGTTGTCCCCGTTGTCATCGGGGCCCTTGGCACCATCTCAAAAAATTTTATAAACCATCTGAAGAAGCTGCAGATTTCTGATATAACATCCTCAGAAGTGCAAAAGGCAGCACTACTTGGAAGTACATACAACTTACGGCGATACCTAGTTGATACTTAAGTCTGAGGCTGAAACTTGGATCAACTCAAACCGCCAGCCAATGATTTTTTGTTCCTTTTATTTGTCATTGACTATGTTTCGAATATTTCAATTATGTGTATAATAATAATAATAATATGTCTTTTTGCGTGGCAGATGAATTTAGAGGTAACTTTTAGAAGTCTTAGACGATATTTATTTCCTTATTGACAGTAAATTCTAATTTTTATATAAACTTCTGCTGGGGATCAGTTTTGATCATTTTAAGCTTTAGTGTTAAGAAACATCTTTCATTGTTGAAAGGGAGCTTAGAACGCCTCCCTCTTTCAAAACGATTCTCTTCAAATTCCACAAAATCCGAAAGAATCTCGAAATGGGCATTTATTTCGTCCTGAAGATTTCATGCAGCGACAATTATTTATGCTTAGATTAACTTTGGAGGTTGATTCTTTCGACTGGCAACTTCTTCCGTAACTCGAAATATTGAAAATATTGCTGTTTGAAAATCGGGACTGAAAATATCTTGATTGAGAGCTTTTAACTTCATTTTCTGCAATTGATATTTTCACATCAAACTCCGGTTACAGATTCTGCTGCTACGAAGAGAGTATGCACATTGGTGCATTGTCATAACACCAAGAGAATGAATTATGGGTAATTATTAAAATGGCATTTCTCTTGAATGCATGGAAGTAATTTTTTATTCATTATCTTTTTTCATTTTGGAAGCGAATGGTGACAGGAACCCAAACCCATCATTTGCATATTGCGGATAGAATTGAACAAAAGGTTTCCGCCAAAAGTGAAGATTTAAGGAATTTGTTGATAAATAAACTATTTAACTGTAATTTCGCATTTAGAAATTGGATCTGAGTTTGGATTGCTTCGGCTGTAGGTGGATCACTTTGAAGATGGATCACTTTGTAGGTGGATCACTTTGAACGCTGAAAGAATCCCCAAAAGTTTTGAATTTCAAACTTTCGATTCCCGTGAATAACGGAAGATTGCAGGGAAGTTTTAAGAGGAAGAGACATCTTCTGGACTCTGTTGCTAAATCAAAATCTCATTGTCGGATATTTGCGTAACATATGCTACGATCCACGAAGATCATGCAACGGGATAGGTTTTACTGAAATGTTTTTTAAAATAATCACGTAAAAGTTTTTAGTTTTTTTTCTTAATTTACTGTTTGTGGGATTCTTCAGGTCGCTGCACTCATTAATCCGCAAACCAGAAATCCAAAACCAATAATCCATAAACAGATAATCAAAAGATTAGTGTTGTTGAACTGGAATCGGCTGCAGGCGTTAGTTCTATTAAATGATGATCATTGTGCTTCGCTGTTAAGCTGCACGAGCCAAGTTTGTAAACTGAATAATCGTTAACTTGAAACAATTAATCGACCTGTTACCGAGAGCAAATGTTCCTGAAGCATTCGAAATACGATATCTATCTGGAAGTTCTGTGCACGACGAAACGGACTGAAAATTAGAAAGGGATATCTCATTTGCATAAGGGATAGAACGATCCAGAATTTTCTTCTGGAGAGTCGAGATCAATTCGCCACTGGAAGGGCAACTCGGTTCGGTTGAGGCATTCTGTCCGAGCAATTATCGCACCTTATTGCGATGAGATGAAACTTTCAATTCTCTCTTCTGATGATCCTTCGCAGATAATTATTAATCCTCTTTCAGGCCGACACAAGTTAAGCATCGTCGCTCTCTCACTCTTTCCATCTTTAGCTCTTCACAGAGCATCTCCTCTGTCCGTCTCGTCTGCATCTTCTCTATCCGTTTCCTCTCCACTGCTCTATCCGTCTCGTCTGCATCTCCTCCATCCCTTTCCTCTCCACTACTCTGTCCGTCTCGTCTGCATCTCCTCCATCCCTTTCCTCTCCACTGCTCTATCCGTCTCATCTGCATCTCCTCCATCCCTTTCCTCTCCACTGCTCTGTCCGTCTCGTCTGCATCTCCTCCATCCCTTTCCTCTGCATCCCTTTATTTTAATGCTCTCCCATTGAATCTGTTTCTGCATCCTTCTCGCCTCGCTGCTTCAGCCCAAAATGGTCGACTGCTCCCGTTGGACATCTTACAATTGTTTCCACTTACATGCTGCCAAAAGTGTTGGTGAGACACGTTCGCCCTTTGGGAAAATATTCAATAATCGTTATAATTTCCTCATTTAATATGAATGAAACCTCCTTCTAATTTTAAGAGGTATTTTAAAGATATAAATTAATTTTCATTTCTTTGTCCGCCATTTCTTGCTTTTTCTTCTTCCGATTCATTAGAATCGTCAACAACGAAAAAACTCTTCGTTTGCATTATTTAAAGAACGTCATCAGTTTTATTCCAGGTCAGATGAATTAAAATTACAAAAAAGGAATTTTTTTTCAACATTCATAAGTCGATGGTTGTTTTTTTAATTTTCATTTCAAGGTTAACGAGGGCGTATATTCATACCATTGAGATTATGTGGACTAAAACTAAAAGATTTGCAATATTTTATTTGCTTCCAGTTTGGTATCGGGGCTACAAGGGGTACCAACGATCCCCCCCCCATCTGTTTAACAACAGTAGCGATGCTAATATGTGACGTGAGAGGAGGCAAATTATAATATTGTTAAACAGATCCAAAATATATAACTGAAGACATTGTCGCGAAATAATCGGGGTCACTGAGTGAAGAGCCCTTTCTCCAAATCTCCTGGGGCGGGGGTGGCTCAGTAGGTAGCGCGCCAGGCTCGTAATCTGTAGTTCCCAGCTGGTTCAGCGTTCAGATTTATCTCCGTAAAATTCCCCGCCCTGCCCACGGTCAGCAGGGGACACCGATGGGCTTGGAAAGGCCGCCGTCCGTCGGATGGGACGTTAAGCCGTGGCCCCGTGTGCGGGAGAGCCATACCCTGTGCACGTTAAAGAACACGCTGAATGGCTTGACGGGAGGCTACCATCTGTCTCCCAACAGCTGTTCCAGTGGGTCCCCTCCTCCAACCTTCTCTGAGCCTTCGGGGTCCATGTGACCTGGCCATTTAGCCCATGGTGTGCAAAAAAGTGCAGCTCAGAGGTAAAACAACCCAATCCAAAATCTTCAAATCTCCACTCCAGGAAAATCGGAAGATTTTTCAGTGCCAGGGAAAAGACATCATTTCCGGTCCTCCTCCACCTTTCCTCATCCTCTGGCGTTCAGCGGTTTCAATCAAGAAGGTTGGACTACTGGAAATTCCTGCTCGTCTGGGCCCCGGGGTCTCTCTGCGTCACCGTTGCATCTCTTCTTACCCTCCAAAAGAGGAGAGAAGAGAAATCCCACTTAACAGAGTAATAACATTAAAAGAGGCCGAAGTTGCTCTAACACGACTTGACATTTTTCGCACAACCAATTCGTATTCAGTCTTCTACATTATGCAATCAGCGCATCACATGATTGACGTAGTTGCACAAAAAACTCGTAAAGAATATTTTCATTACATGTGCACCTAAAATGGTTAAGAAAATTTATTATCTCTGATACTGAAATAGAATAATCTATCTTGTAAGTCAAAATCTCCTCGTAGAGTCAGACAGAAAAAGAAATCTCTCTCTGTAGTAAAGAAAACTAATGTTAACTATTTTCTTAAAATAGTTTTCGATTTGTATCATTATGCAATGAGTAACTCGAAAATGTTTTCAACAATATGAACGTTTCATACAACAATGTTGATTTTCTCATTCCAATTACACTCTCGAAAAACATTTTCAACAAAGGTGTATAATGAACAAATTCATATTTCAAAATAATCTTTATACGAGGGGGGGGGGGGAGGGCTTTCAAAAAGTTCCTTCCCTGCACCTATAGAACAAATCTCATTTGCACTTACCTCAACAAAACTTTTTCTGTCCTTCAAAGTTCTCCCCCCCCCCCCATCATCTATGCAAAGTTGCAGACGTGTACGCCAATTCCCAGAATGCTCGGTGGTACTACTTTTGGGGAATACTCTGCAACTCTGAAAGAATGCATTTTGCGAAGTCTTGCACCCATTGAAAAAGGCTTTTCCACAAGTTCCTTTATAATTTTTGGAAACAACCAAAAATCGCACGAGGGGAGGTCGGTGAAGATGCAGGATGGGATAGCTGTTTGATGTTTTCTTGTTACAGATAGGCCATAACTTGTCGGGTTTTGTAAGCACTGACGTTGTCACGAAGGAAGAGAACCCTTGACACTCTTTTATTGTCTCCTTCATCTTCTTAACCTCTTTCTTAACCATCTTCTTATACACTCCTTCATCTTCTTAACCATTTTAGGCAAAACCATTTTGTGTAGTATCGTCCATTTGTATTCATATTTTCAGGAAAAGTGTCCATGGCTACCATTCCCTGGGAATTGAAAAAAATTGTATTATTATCATAATTTAATGATATTCGTAACATCGTAAAGATTGCAAGAAGGTAATGACATCATTTTTTGTGAGAAAAAATAATGAAGTTTGGCCTTTGATGCTTTTAAGGCACCAGGGCTCCACCGATTCAAATCAACATCCAATATAACAGTGTAACGAAAAACTTTTCATGTTATTATCCCCTCTAAAGTGGTTTGATAAGTGGGAAGCGTTGCTCTCTGAATTGAGACGAAACGGAAGAAAATCCTTTCCCCTTAATCTGTTGCTGCTGCGGATTGGGACAAAAGTGGCACAGATTTTTTTAACATCGTGAAATCTAATGAAGGTCTTTTAATGGCAAATCACAAAATGGCATTAATGAAGCGAACTTGACTGTGCTTGAGACTTTAATTTCTTGTAATATTTTCAAGAAACTTTTCTAATTTAAAACAAAAAAAACGGGAAAATGAAAATTACAACTGAGTATAATTTAGCATCATATATGAATTTTTATTTACCTGAGTATTTTGAAAACCTTTCGATTTTCTAATGCTGCAGTGATGTGGATCCAGAATGCAAAATCAGGAAAGCAAATGATCTCAGTTCTTAGTTGTATCGATTCAAAAACGACTTTTATCTTTGATTTATCATTTTTTTTTGTCTTTATGATCTTTTCTAAGATCTTCTCACAAATGAGAAGGAAAAAAAATTAATCCGGTATTGTGTAGAAACAGTCATAAGAGAATCGGAATAAATTGGTACGAATGGTGAAAAAAACATTCCTCATAGCGAGCTTTCACATAAACCTAAAATTTTCGCATTTCGAGGATGCTGAATTAATGTGTTATTACCATTGTGAGGATCAACTGTTAGTGGATAAGTATTTCTGGTTTTTAAGAAAAGAAACTTTCAGGTTTCAATTTAGATTAGGGATCTTAATCAGAAGAACGTATTGTAATATACACTGAGTGGACAAATTATTATGTACACCATGAAAAAAATATGCAAAGCAGAAGTATCGCGTCCAGTCACGCGAAACATTTGAAATTGGCAATGTCTATAAATAGAGCAGGTCTCTACGTATTGGAAACAAGTCACGGAAAAGTAATCGTGGGTAAAGACAGCGACATAGTAAGTGAGTTTGACCGTGGCCAGACACTTAGGTGTGAGTCCGGTTGTTCAGTCACCACAACTGCTGAACTGTTGGGATTTCCACGCCAGACTGTCACACAGGTACACCAAGACAACGTGAAATGCAGTGAAACTTCCAATCAGCGGGAGAAATGGGGACGTAAACGTGCAATTAACTCTCGGGATGAGTACAGACTCTCCCACATCGTTATAAGGAATCGCACAATACCGTGGAGCAGATAACGTCGGAATTGAATGAGGGCGCGCTCACAAGCTTATGCACAAAGACTATCCATCGTACCATGGAAAAAATAAACTATGGCATTTGACGTCCACATCGTGTCCCCTTATTAACTGCAAAGCACTGAAAGATTAGGCTGCAGTTTGCAAAGTTCTATCGCAACTGGAGTGCCGAGGACTGGAATCTGCTGTGACGAATCACGGTTTCAACTCTATCACGCCGATGAAAAGGTTCGTGTTTGGGGAAAACTTCACAAAGTGATGGACCCAGCTTGCCAAGTTGGGGTCATACAGGCAGGTAGAGGCGGTGTAACAGTTTGGGGTGCATTTACATGGGCTTCCTTGGCACTTCTCGTACCCATCGAGACCTCCGTCACAGGCACAAGTTATGTGAACATTCTCGCCGACCCTCTGCACTGTCCGTTCGTAAAGATTCTCTTTCCACACCATGACGTCATCTTTCAACAGGAGAACGCCACACCGCATACTTCCCGAGTGGCGACCAATTGGCTCCAGAGCATTGAAGTGAGTTTAGCACACTCGAATGACCCCCTCGATCGCCAGACCTCGACCCAATTGTGAATTTGTGGGACGAATTGGAAAGATCTGTCCGAGCCCGCCAACTCCCACTGGCAACTGTGGATGCTTTACGACAAGCGACCCTCCTTCATGGGCGTCAATACCACCCCAATGTTTCAAACACCTCATTGAGTCCTTACCAAGACTTCTTCTGCTGTTGTGAAGACAAGAGGTGGAGCAACGGGTTATTTGGTAGGGTTGGGTTGGGTTGTTTTACCTGTGAGCGACACTTTTTTGCACACAACGGGCTAAATGGCCAGGTCACATGGACCCCGAAGGCTCAGCGAAGGTTGGGGGAGGGGACCCACTGGAACAGCTGTTGGGAGACAGATGGTAGCCTCCCGTCAAGGCCATCCAGCGTGTTCTTTAACGTGCACAGGGTATGGCTCTCCCGCACACGGGGCCACGGCTTAACGTCCCATCCGACGGACGGCGGCCTTTCCAAGCCCATCGGTGTCCCCTACTGACCGTGGGCAAGGCGGGGAATTTTGCGGAGATAAATCTCAACGCTGACCCAGCTGGGACTCGAACCTGGGAACTACAGATTACGAGCCTGGCGCGCTACCGACTGAGCCACCCCCGCCCCTATTAGGTCGGGTCCATTCTTCGTAGAATTCCTAACTTGTCCATTTAGTCTAAATAAATACGTATTAAGATATGAAATATCAATATATGAGAAGCGATTCCTAGCCTGAGGAAGAAATGCAGATTCTATTACACAAATTAGTCCCATTGTTTTGAACAATATCGAAAACATTGTAAATTATAGGCATGCTGTAAAAATGTGAAAAAAATATTTAATTTTCCGTCTTGAAATGAATATCATTTTAGTCAAGGTAAAGCAATTATTTTTCATATTATTGATCGTTTGGAATTTTTTAAATATTTGCCAGATATTCCATTTCTCCACGGAGTGCTCGTGAAAGTGCTCTTGTCTTTTGAAAACTGCGAAGAGATTCCCATTCGTACGACCATTGCGGCGAACATTTCAGATCTCATTGGAGGGGGGAGGAGAGGGGGGAGGGCAGTTCGGAATCGAACCTCTGCGGCGATGCAATCAATTCGGATTTTGCACACGAAGCCTTAGGTACAGTGCAAGCGATTCCTTGGCATTGACGGATGGGTCCTTTCCTCTCGGCCTCCAGATACAAAGAAAGAAAGAAATCAGTCAACTGTTTTTTAAAAGTATTTTTATTTATGGTCCTGTTTCGTATAGCAGAGGCACGCGCTGGAGATTGAAAACGATCTCTCTTCACCAAATGCAGACGAAAATAGAAACCATATAGTTTAGCATTGTAGGGCATCAGAGTCGGTTTTATGAAAGCAATTCTTAGGGGAAGAGGTCGTCGCCATGGGAACCATCCCAAGACATAGCTGACTGACGAGCATTTTGTCTTTGGCGCCAAAATCAGACTAAAGAGCCGAAAAGACGACAAAAAGAAAAATCGCAGTCGGAAGAAATTGAATCCCCCCCCTTGAAATTCTGTCCGCGCTCGTGCACTTCGAAGTGGAAAGTTTTCTCCTCAGGTGCAAGGTTTTCGCTGAATAGGTAAGTAGACGATTGTAACCTGTTGGTGTGCGGTTAGAGATCGAACTCTAACCCGGTCGAGATTTTCTCACCTCTCTTGGCTCAGAAAAGAGATGCATTTCGAAAGGGCCGTGAAGGGGACCTGAAGCCTTGCCCCCCCTTGTACAGGAAAGGGTCATACCCTGTGCACGTGAAAGAACACGCTGGATGGCCTTGACGGGATAGTTCATGCATTCCCCCTTGCCCTGTCCTGCCCTGGACAACTGAGGGTATTTGTGACCTGGACATTTAGCCCACCGTGTTGCAAAAAAGAGGTAAAGCAGCCCATCTTCAGATGGAAATGCTTTATTATTTTATGCACTAAAATTATGGAAGCATTAGGAATTGTATTTGAGGAAAACATTTCTTGCTGAAAATGAAGACTTGGAACAAAATTTGGTAGTCAAGGTGGAATCACTTCTCAAAACATTACAAAGAAAATAAGTGAAAAGAAAAAAAGGATTATCTTTTGTGCAGGATTTCTTTTGTTACGACGGACTCGTGGCGATAAATGAGACTATTTGCAGAAGCAGCGAAGGGAAAATATTTATAATTAATCAATCATTTCCAGCGGGTTTGTTTAAGCCAAGCTGCGTGCATTCTGTTTCGTTAACAGCATCAATGATTGAGAATCCTTCTGGGCTGGAGGATGGGTTGATGAAAAGGAAGATAGGGATGGAGCGAGACGGAACTTCGGCATTGCTCGGCGGAGGAGGGATTTTGCACTTCAAAGGGACGGTGATGCACGGAGAGACGAAATGAGATGCAAAGTCGGAGCTGGGAAGCCATTGTGTTGCCTCTCTGTGGAAGGGCGATCGCCGAGGGAAAACAAGCACAAGAAGGGGGAAAAAACATCCCATCCTTATCATTTGGTCAAAGAAGAAAGGGACGAGTGAGCAGAAGAAGTGAATGAAATATATTGTAGAAGAGAAAAATAAATTCGGAGCGTCGAATGAAAGAAGAAATCACCGAAGGAAATGCAAGAAAAATGGTGAAAGATGTTCCTGCGAAGAGAAATACTGGCAGTGCCGCCGAAAGAGAGGGAAAGAAAGAGATGGAGAGATGGAGAGAGGCAGGGAGTCGGTGCAGGATCATTACGCGTGGAACGAGGCCAGAGGCGGAAATGAACCGAGGAGGATCCAATATTAATTGAGGGGGAGTGAAGTCTCGGTATCGGGGACGAGTTCATTTTTATGCCACCGTTATGTAGGGGCAATCAGAGCAAAGCATTGATTTCCTCTCTAGAAGCGCTGAGGTGACGTCACGCCTCCGAGCGTTCAAAGCTCCTTGGCTGGATTTCGATTCTCTCTCTCTCTCAGTGGTTCAACAGATGCCTTTTGGAAGCAGCCCTCCGGTGGAAAGCTTTACCTCCCTCCCCCTCGATGAAGTAATGAAGCTGCCCTGTGCGACAGCTTTCTTCTCTGAAAGGATCGTTGGTAGAAGATGAAAAAAAAAAAGATTGTGACACAAAGTGGGATTTTGTGAGACAATGTCAGTTTCTCTTATCAGATTCTGTGTCCACTTTGGGGAACACTAAATCGGCCTCTCTTATTTTCCGTAAAAATAATTGAACGACGTCACCAGAGGAGTTTGCCTGATTCATCAGTACCTTTCATTCTCCAAGTGCTTAGACAGAAAATATTGTTAAGAGAGGAGATGGGGGGGGGGATTAAATGGGAAAATGGAAATAGAAGAAAGAAAGTCGGTATGGCAGAAATATTCTGATAACGTTAGAATAGTACGTGGGTCAAAAACAAGTTAATGTACAAAAAAATCTTTTCTTGAATATGAAATATTCTTCTGCATCGGAGTTGTGTGTGCATCGGGATTGAGGGTTTTTTATGGGGGGGGGGGGAGATGACCCATGAGCCACCTCTCTGATTAAGTCCAGAGTTCTCTATTTTAAATTTGGAGAGTGTAAAATATATTTCATTAGAAAGGACGTTGGAGACAGAGGGGAGGATGCATATCTTCAAGATTTCATCTTTTCCTCTTATCAGCTTCTCTGATCATTCAATTGCTCCCATTCTACGAAAAGGTTTTCGTTTTCCAGCTCTTCATCGGATCGTATGATGAGGAGCGAAAACAACGTGGTTACCCCCCCCCCCCCCCTCCCACAATGCCACAGGAAGAGGGTTGCATCGATTGGAGGATTGGGGTGCGAGGAGGAGCCTTGAAGACGATGGGAGCAGAACGGCGAGCTAATCAGGAGGAGAAAGGGGGGAATTAGGGGGGGGGGTTCCGAATCGAGACTGTTCAGATTGCGCAGTATCTCCCTTCACAAACCGTACCACGCGCATCTCCTTTCTCACCGACGGGGTGAAGAGGCACGGAGCAGAGGAGAAAATCTCGACTCTGGCACATGAGGATTCTGAACTTTACATAAGACGTGCAACTCTCGCTGCATAGCAAAAGTTTAAACCACACGAGGGGTCAGTTTCCTTTCGACTCTTGTTGTTTCCGTTGTTTAAAAGTTTTTCCTTCGAGCGAAACCTTGAAGTCTTTTTCTGCGCCGAAGAGCAGAAGGCGATCTCTTTTGCACTAGTCGTCTCGTGCTCTGTGACGAGAGATACTTGACATCTTTCGGATTTCTTTTCCTCCGCTGATCTTTCAATTCCTTCCTCTGTAATCCGATTTCAGTCCACTGCTGCACGAGCCTCGGCGACAAAAAGAGAATTGGCAGTCTTTATTTCGGATGGCAATGCGAGAAACTTCCCATGGTGATGTTGGCGATGACGTAGTGTCTTGCCCAAGCTGTCTCCATTATGCGGAGAGGTAAAGTAATTTCCCATCCTTACCATTGGATGATGATGATGGTGATGATTTTTCTCATCCCTTCAATGAATCCATCATCAGCACTCTCGACTGTTTCTCTCAAGAAGATGTTTTTGTCGCATTTCCCTCCAGCGCATGACGAAACATTTTCGACAACTCCTTTCTCTCTCTCGTCCCGAAAGTCACTTTTCTCTCCCTCCTTTTCGGCGCCGTAAGATAAAATATCCCCCAGCCTCCCGAATCTGCGGATTCGGAAGCCGCATCTTCCCCATCGATCCACATCGCTCCATCTCCATCTCCATCCCGAAGCAAACACTCTTCTTTATCACTTGATTACCATAGATACACCCCTGCACTGATGCTCCGCCATGAACGGAGTCGCCCGCCAAACAGAAAATAT
This sequence comes from Ryuthela nishihirai, assembly GCA_038380435.1. NCBI lineage: Eukaryota > Metazoa > Arthropoda > Arachnida > Araneae > Heptathelidae > Ryuthela > Ryuthela nishihirai. Next base: position 60,352,686 of record JAWZYU010000019.1, on the reverse strand, counting down.
GTCTCTAATTTGCGAGTGTGCAGAGATCATTATCTTTTCTCTGAGAAATGTCTCTCACCGCTTGGAAAAGAAAGAACCTCTGAGAGGTATCGGCTTCTTCTGTCTCCCCCACATTTCACTTCCCCTCCCGACCCCTTCTTCAATTTGAGGGGGGGAAGAGTTTTAGATACTCCACTCTAAAATGTCGTCGGGGGATTCGATGAACTTCTTATTTCCTTTTGAACTTTGACCTCTTCGGTTTTGGATCATTCTCGATGCAAGCGAAATGAAACTTGTGTTTAACCAATCTTAAAAATCTTTTGCTCCTTAGGAAAAGCCGAATGTCAGATGGAGTTCGCAGAAGAAATTCCTGCACGAATGAATAATCGGTCTGATTGTAATTCTGCTGCCCATCTCCTCCCCCCTGCCTTTGGCCAAGTGGATGCTGATCAAGGCGACTTGTGTTCGACCTGTGTGGTTAAGACTTGGCCATTTCCTTCCTTGTCTTTCAGCTGGGCTGTTTCCATCCTCACAGATCTCTTTTATGGCGTATTTTACTGACAGGCTCCTGTCAGACCTCTGTAGCAAACAGATGCTTGAGGGAGAAGTTTTTCATTTATTCTTTTGTTTACTCGATGCGATTGGATGGCTTAATGCGGCAGGGGGCGCCCTGACCTCGGTCAGTAGGGAACACCGATGGGCTTGGAAAGGCGTCCGTGCGTCGGATGGCACGTGAAACCGTGGCTCCGTGTGTGGGAGAGCCATGTCCCGTGCATGCTAAAGAACACACTGGATGTCCTTGACGCGAAACTTACCACCTGTCTCCTGACAGCTGTAGAGATGGGTCGTCTCTCCTCAACCTTCTCTGAGTCCTCGGGGTCCTTGTGACCTGGCCATTTAGCCCAATCTGTGCAAAAAGTCCGCTGAGAGGTAAAAGAACCCAGGGCTTTTGATAAGTTCACTTTAACCGTTGGAATTAATGTGAGGTTCATTAGATTTTGTAGAAGTATGTTAGGACACTTTCATGGAGACCATCGCCGTATTTTTCAGGAACTCGTGAAATTTCCCATTTCTTGTTAGCATTCCGTGGCAACACTCCACTGCTTGAAAAAACGCTGGAAACAGATCAGTGGAAATTAACATCGAAATAAAATGTGTTTTAGTTTAAAGGGAAGTTGATGGTTCAGAAGATTCAATCAGTATGAAAACTTCTTCTTTATCACTTATAACTTCTTCTTTATCACTTTATCAAGAGGATATTCTTGTCAGAATAATCTTCTCTGATTTTTTGATTAAAATTTGTTTTTTTCTCTTCCATCTTCCTCCATTCCGGTTAAGTCCGATAGAGGGCCTTAAGACCCACGTGACATCAACATCGATGAAGTAACAAACGTCGTCTTAATAGTAACTTACAGTCGCTCAAAAAAATATCCGAACACTATGGTGGATTACAGAATTCAGAAAAAATATCTGGCAACGATATTTTTTAGAAATTAATGATCTGGCAACCTGTGACACGAAGGTTGCCAGATCATTAATTTCTAAAAAGTATCGTTGCCAGATATTTTTTCTGAATTCTGTAATCCACCATAGTGTTCGGATATTTTTTTGAGCGACTGTACATTGTAACACTTTCCTTTAAACAAGAGATAGGTTTTCCTAACTTAATTCGATGAAACACCACGAAATCCTCTTCCCCAGTATCTGCACTAATTGATTTCGGAGAAATGACGATTTTTCGTTGCCACTCTGTGGAGAATTTTAATCGCCAGGTTTCGTTCAGCTGAATGGTATTGGACTGCAAACACACCTTTCTTCTACCAACAGATATCGAGATCTTTCCCTCATTGCACTGATGCCCACAGAGAAAGGGGGCGGGGGTGGCTCAGTCGGTAGCGCGCCAGGCTCGTAATCTGTAGTTCCTAGGTTCGAGTCCCAGCTGGGTCAGCGTTGAGATTTATCTCCGCAAAATTCCCCGTCCTGCCCACGGTCAGTAGAGGACACCGATGGGCTTGGAAAGGCCGCCGTCCGTCGGATGGGACGTTAAGCCGTGGCCCCGTGTGCGGGAGAGCCATACCCTGTGCACGTTAAAGAACACGCTGGATGGCCTTGACGGGAGGCTACCATCTGTCTCCCAAGAGCTGCTCCAGTGGGTCCCCTCCCCCAACCATCTCTGAGCCTTTGGGGTCCATGTGACCTGGCCATTTAGCCCATGGTGTGTAAAAAAGTGCCGCTCAGAGGTAAAACAACCCAACTCAACGCTCTTCGAAAGAGTACTTTCAATTTCTTTGTCAGAATGATGAGTTGCCTTGATGTTAACGGAATCATCGAAATGGAGAACTGAATTGATGACTGAGGCAGAACTGAAACTGTTCATTCGCAAGTTTCTGAAAGGACCACGGGAGTACCCATCACAAAACTGTCTTAAGAGACACAGATTTCTTTCTTTAAACTGCAGACGATGCCTTGCCATCTGAAGAGCGCCATGTGCTCTCCGCTTCTGATGTCCTCGCAACGTCCTTTAGAGGATGCTTGCAGAAAGTGTCGTTTGGTGATTTCTGTTTTAATGAAAAGTCTCAAAAGAAATTTAAAGAGGTAAAAATATTTTTAAAGTATCCAAAAGATTGCAGAAATCTTTTGTAAAAAGGTTTGCTTTTTGTTGTTGGAGAGCAAACATTGAAATTTCGGGTTTCGGTTTTTGATGGACAGAGTTGCCAATTGTCAGCGACGATGTTTGATGAGCATTGGTTGAAAGTTACTTTTCGACTTTCGGGAATGGAGGTTATTGACCTCTGCTGCTCTGCTGCAATTTGCGAGTCTAAAGGCGATGACGTTTCGGAGGTTATTAGAAGAGAAGTCCTTGCGCGCGCAAGATAAAAAAAAAAAGGAAAAGATTAAACACGTGATTATTGGAAAACACGACAATATCAAAAATCCGAGCACACACCAAAAATACAATTTCTTCTTTTGTAATGAAATCAGCGACGCTTCAGTCACAGGTGAAAATCTTTTGTCATCTGCATTTGAGATTTAAATAGGAGAAGAAAGAATCAGCATTCGTTGCTTAGCAACCACCTGGTAATGTAAGTACGCATTGCGCCTCCTTCCCTCGGGCTAAGAAATATCTCTTTTGGCATCTCGAGTGTAACTAACGAATCGCGAACCCCTCTTCAGTAAGATCGCCTCGAACCCAGGGGCTGGAGTATGGAGAGGACTCCGTTCGTCCCAGGTGGACCATTTCAACGCAAAGACAGGGGCGTTAAGGAAAAGTCCGTGAAACTCCTGGCTTTAAATTAAAACTGGATTAAGCTTTATTACGAATTCCATAAATTTAGAGCGATTTCGTATTGGAAGCTTTTCATATTTGCTTTTTTTTAAAGGAAAAGCAATCTGGAAACCTAAAGTAATAAAGGAAATTAAAGGAAACCGGATAGCTCCTGGGTACACCGATTCCTGGATTTCATTTTTTGTAATGAATCTGTTCAATCACGGCTATGTCCCCTCCACAAAAAATAAATGCATTCTTGGTATACGTATAAAAAATATTAAGAGAATCATCGAAATTTTCAACAATAACAAGTAGGAAAAAAATTCGCTGAGGAAAGAAGGGAATTGAATTAATTTGAACCACCTTTTGCAATATGCACTATAATCATGAGGAATTTTACGTAAGTATTTGCATTAGGGATTTTTCTAAATTTTCTAAAATAGGAAAATTATCTTTTTGAAAGGATTGCCCACGTGTTGTATCAATTTGGATATTTATATCTGAGGGACAGAAATCATCGGCGGCTTCTTGATGCGATAGCATTCTTATGAGTAAAGGATTCGATTTCAACTGGATAGCTGGGAATATCTTTGGTACGTGGAACAGCTGAACCATTTTCACACCAGGGGGTTTCCTTTTCGGAGGGTTTTACACGAAATGGAAGAGAAAAATGCGTTTGATGCCTAATAATACAATCGCAATGTCGAATAACTCTTTTGCAGTGCCAAATTGGGCGTCAGTTATTATCTGTCTACTAGATTTTGCTGTTAATCTCTGAATAGTTCTTAATAGTTTACTTTTGTTAACTTTTTAATTTATTTTTTTCTTAATAGTTCTGAAAATTCCATTGTGAAGAATTTTCCCATGACTAATTGCAAAAATTGCCATTCTGCATCAATATCATTCAAATCTTCTCTGTGCGGTAAATATTTGCAAATGTTTTCCTAGTTTTTTTAATACTCTTCAGAGGAACCCACCGAAAAGCCAATTATGTTTCGAGATGCGTAGGATGCCACAAATACGGAACAGTTGGTTGCTGAAAAGTGGAAGCAGCTACTGAGAAATGTTCTCAGACTTCTTCCTTACCCTAAAGGGAGCAAGAAATGAATGAAGCGTTCCCTGCTCATTCAGAGAAAGATAACTTTGCATTTCATGAAAAAGGAGGCAGAATTTATTTGAAGTGGATTCTTCCTCCTCCCTTCCAGTAACTGCATTGGGCATCAGCAATGAGTCCAAAGAAATGCTTAAAGCTGCGCAAATTAAAGCTTTTTTGTGATGATAGCAAACGCGTTAACAAACCTCTTGGAGTGACTAAATTTATGACTGAAGCATAACTGAAGCTGGGCATGCGTAAGTTAATGAAAGGACCACGAAATTAGCCATCAGAAATTGTCTACGAGAGACAGATTTCTTCCTTTAAACTGCAGGACAGTTCTGAACGACACAATTGAGAGGTTGTTTGCAGAAAGAAAAGGAAATTCTTGTTCTCACGAAAAGACAGAAGAATTTCAAAATGGAAAATATTTACAAAACATTCAAAGGATTATAGAAATCTTTTATAAAAAAAAGTTTCTTTATTAAAGAGAAAATACCAAAATTTCTGGTCTTAACTGTGCTTCAACCTTGATGACCACTTTCGCTTCTCAGTTCCATTAATTCTTTTTCCTCACTCTTAAAAACAGCGAACTGTTTCATTCCATCATCACCTGTTTATAAAAGTTTATGGCATTCTGAATCTGAAAGATTCAATTCAACATAAAGGTTAATGATCAGATATTTCAAATTGCAATTAGGGATTATAGGAGAAAGGTACAATCAAGGAAACGTTTGAAACTGGAGAAGAGAGATCAAAATAGCCTTTCCAAGTGAAACCATGTGCTAATCTGAAAGTCTACTCAGAGTCAGAGGTGAAAAAAGGGAAGTTGTTTTGTTCAATGCACTGCAAAGAAACTGAGTAGAACTGTCCCTCAAGAAATACCAAATTCAGCACGGAATGAAAAATCAAAGATTTCTTTCTGGAAAATAAGGAACCGAACTGCAAGTATCCAAAAGCCAATGTTTTATTGCTTGGAAGTGAACCTATTCTGAGCACGGATCTTAACGACGCTAAGATTTTATTTCGCTGAAGGGTAAGCATCTGTCTTTCAATAAACGAAAGTGGGATAATAATATTCTCTATAGTATATAGTAGGTGGCGCTCCATACGTCGCGAGTGTTCATTTGGCATAAAACTCGTTTCGATCATTTTTCCATCGCCACTCGAGGTGAAAATTTTCTTCGTCTCCTTCTTTCAGCTGTAGGAGGTGAATAGAATTATCAGCTGTAGTCAGCTGTAGGAGGTGAATAGAATTATCAGCTGTAGTCAGCTGTAGGAGGTGAATAGAATTGTCAGCTGTAGTCAGCTGTTGTGTAGTCAGCTGTAGGAGGTGAATAGAATTTGAGGTCGCGCATAATCAAATCCGTACATCAGAAGTTTCTGACTGGGAAACATCAGATTTACGTCTGCATTGAAATTCTGATGGTCTTACAAAGTCGATACGTTTTTATTATTTGCTTATTTCACCGGAAATGATCCTAGTGCGATGTGAAGTGACGTCATTAACAAGATATGCAAACCAAAATTATTCGTGGACGGGGGAGCGAAGAGAAACGGATGAAATTCTAATTCAGTTGAGTTCGCTGAGAAAAGAAGGGAATGGCTTCTTAAAAAGGCGGAAGTTGAAGGTCACGGGGCATACGAAGAACAAAGACACCGGAAGCAATGAGATGAGAAAAAAAAGTCCCCGTTTTGTGCCGATGAAGGAATGATCCTGATTTCCTCTTTGTTATCCTGATTCTCTCCATTTCAATTTCAAATGCTTGCCACATTGCTATCTGCTTGAATTTTAATTTTGTAAAAAAAAAGAAATGGATTTGAATTTTCAAAGTTTGGCACTTTGTTTCGATTTTGTCCAATTTTGCACGCGATCTCCGTTTTGCCCCTCAGAATTATTTGAATCCCATTCCACTCAACCCTTCCTGCTCCACGGCCTCACCTGCGCCACGTGTCTCCTGCAGATGCCCCCCACCTGCTAATTGACGGCGATCTCGAGTGTTAATGGGCATTGTCTCCTCTGAGAATCAAACGGAATGGGATGGAATTAAAGCTCTGTCAGGATGCTGCGAAGGCAGGGATCGTAGGACGGCCATTCATTCAACGAAGACATGGATACCGTCTATTCTGATGCAAGTAGAGGCATCCGGACGAATGATTATCCTTCCTTTATGAATCGGATGGATAATCTGTTCATCCAGCAGAGCCCAATCCTTTTCCGATGCTGTAACCATTCAGAGCAAAGGAAGAGTTCTCTCTTCCTCATCACACACGTTCACCAGCAGAAGAAAGAAATAAACGAAGCTTTGAAAAATTAACGAGGAGCTGAAAGGAAATTTATAATAATAATGATAATTTATTAGATATAATTAACAAAATTTTGTTGTCATAAAACACAAAACTTAACTCTACTAACAAAATAGGAGAACACGATTCTCCTTTGATATGATTAGTTTTAAATGTAATTTCAGAATGTTGAACGAAAAAATTCAATATAATAAAATACCTTTATCCGTATCATTCATTATTACATGTCGCACCATTTCAACAGTTGTTGCAAATCAGAATATTTAAAAAATTCCTTCTGCATTATCCATTTTTTAATTCCTTTTTTCTTTTGTTTTAAGCACATTAATTATCTTTTGAAATAAGCTGAGGTTAGGTGTTGGGTTGTTTCACCTCTGAGCGGCACCTTTTTGCACACCTTGAGCTAAATGGCCAGGTCACAAGGGCCCCGAAGGCTTAGAGAAGGTTGGGGGAGGGGACCCACTGGAACAGCTGTTGAGAGACAGATGGTAGTCTCCCGTCAAGGCCATCCAGCGTGATTTTTAACGTGCACTCGGTATGGCTCTCCCGCACACGGAGCCACGGCTTATCGTCCCATCAGACGGACGGCGGCCTTTTTCCAAGCCCATCGGTGTCCCCTACTGACCGTGAGCAGGCGGGGAATTTTGCGGAGATAAATCTCGACGCTGACCCAGCTGGGACTCGAACTTGGCGCGCTACCGACTGAGCCACCCCGCCCCAAATAAACTGAGGATTTTATTAATAAAAATAAAGAAATTTTTAATTATCCATTTAGACATAATCCAAAATTTGCAGATTATGAAATATTTGTTTAGAAGAATTAATTCTCGTTTTAAAAATGGTAATTTTATTATGTATTTGTACATTTGTTTATAACATTATATAATTTTTTTAAACTTACCACCCATATAAAAATAACAAAATAAATTCGTGACTGAATAAATGCATAATTAACCATTTTTAAGCCTAAATATGCTGAGGTTAATAATGCATATAATTGTGGGATGAGCTTGAGAATTTTAAAACTATATGATTATTCTGATTGCGTACGATTATTATGAAAATTTTAATGACATATATGATTATTGTAAAATAAATGATTATCAAGAATAATACCAAAATAGTTAATAGTCTCTGTTAGTAAAATTAATTGACAATTGAAATCCAAAACTTGAATTATTTAATGATAGTGGATATTTTAATTTAGGATGGTATAATTTACCTATTCGAATAGTATAGCCTCTCATTATATACTATTAATGAAATAAACACATTTGGTCTTTTCTATGTTAATTAATAGTTTATTATGATGAAACCATTTCTTCAACGTGATGTAATCAATGCTTTGTTCTAATTGAATATTTCTGTCAGCATCATTTGCTGATGCGATGTCACAAGAGAAAACAAATATTAAGTGTAAAATTCCTCCGATTCCTTAGTTAAACATTAATTATTTGAGAGGTATGTTATAGCGATGACTTTTTGTCAAGATGAGAATCACTTTAGGTAACGTTCATTGCACGCAGATTCACGATCATCACGTGATATCGGAAGAGGGCGTTCGTTAGAATCATTAAGCTATAAATGTGTCATTTGCAGAATAAACCTTTTCATTTCAGTTAAAGTATGAAGTAGCCAAAATACACAGCACTCTAACTACTTATTTCAGGAAATATTTGATTGTTCTGAGAAATAATTATTAGCTTCTACTTAAGGCACGAAGCAGGCTACAATTATTTAAATGGGCTTTTCTATTAAAGCAGTAAATGGTACGAAATTAAATAGGTTCAGTTTCTCGCTCATTTCGTTTTGCAAAAATAAGATTCATTTTTGAACGAGTCAAATATTTCTAGAATTAGAGATCTCGTGACTGTAGAGTGGACGATGAATCATCGTCATCATCATTTTAGATGATATTTGCGTCATCCTCAGTGAATCCTTCAAATCATGCATCACACTTTGGATTCTGAAAATAATTACCGTTAACTCGATTCTCCGAGTTAAGCAAATTTTAAACTCCTCTAATTGAAATCCTTACTTTCCCGCGCTGAGTTTAATCCCTTCGTTTCTCCGCTTCATTGATCCCATTTCTAAGATTGATCCATTCGGATCCACTTCATCAAATTTGTCTCCATTTGCAGACGAAACCATGTGTCGCGATTTGTGAATCTCTCAACTTGTTCGGCGTTATCTTGAAGGAAGGAATCGGATTACTTCGTCTTTCTCTTAATCAAGATTCCGAGATAATTTCTCTCCTTGAATCCCTCCGCCCTCCCGATCTTTTCCCTCCTCTTCTGTTTGAAAATTAATTGGCCGCTGCAAAGACCCGACGCGTCTGCAAATCGCTCCGTTTATCAGCAGACGGAAAAAGAGAAAGAAATATTTCCTTTTTCAAAAAAAAAAGAAGATTCACATCTTTTGGCTTCTCCTCCGCCAAAAACAACATCGCGATGCTGCCGACAGGAATGAATCGGAGGAATCTTTCAATTCCGAGGCGGATTAAATGATCTCAGGGAAGGAGAAGACGGCTCGCTGCTTGATGTCCTCTTTAATGGAGCTCGCATCTCATTTAAAAGACAAGAAATTAAGTCGACGGACATTTGTTAACGAGATTAAAGAGGCCTCGATTAAGCGAGTTTAGATAATGATGAGTGTTCTGAGGAGGTATGACAGCATCCAAAAAATGAAGACGTCATCGCAAAGAGGCATCTGGCAAAGCACGTGCAAAACGAGGAGGAGAGGAGAGGAGAGAGAGAAGGCTGATTGCCAATGGACGTGGATTCCTGAAGGTGATGACATCTTTTCGTCCTCTCCACAAACACATCACAGGGACTACAGTCGCTACACTGATAGCTGTCCCAGGGAGCACTTTCTTTGAAGGGGCCGTCGGGGAACAACACGAAGGAAAGGAGTTCATTGAAACCTCTTTGCTGTAGTTCTCTCTCTCTCTCTCCGTGTCTTTAGCCCTTGGAGGGGGAAGGGACCTCCCACCTCTTCATTGGGGCAGCCATTCATTTATACTGTGACGTTGTATCAGTTGGAATCGGGATGGGAGGGCGCCACTCTCTATCGGGTTTCACCTCATTCTCTCCCATGTGGCTTGCTTGCTGCCTCGATGATCTCAACAAGAAGATTTTTGAGAGAGGGGAACAAGGATAATTTTATGAAGCTGAGGTTTTGCACCCAGAGAGGGGCGAGTTTCTCCCTTGATCAGAGAAGTGATGGTTCCCCTCACTCAGTTGAGAGGATATCCCTCCCATGGAGGAGGTGACATTCCTCTCGCACTTCGAGAGGAGGTGATTTTCTCCCTTTCCTCGCTCCACCTCTTCCCCCTTTAAGCCCCCAAGATCGCTTTCCGATTCACTTCAACTGGGAAAAGGAAAGCGAAGTTCCGTGTTTGAATCTGGTCTTGAACTCACCCTTACACGGCTGGACCGGAATCATCTGCAACTCCACAATGGGAAAAGTAAGTGATTCTCATTCGGTTCTTGCTGGGGGGGGGGGATCTTATTTTTCGGCATGTACCAAGAATAGAAAAACGAACTGAAAAGCATAAGAATGTAGATTACGTCATGGTGGTTTGGTCAGACGCTCGACTCTCATGACATTCGTCTCGTGCAATTGCGTAGTCTGCGGACTGAACTGCGCCGAATGTTGTGTTGGGCTAGATGACATAACTTTCGCTCTTTGACAGAAGAGGTCAACTACTCCCTTAATTACCTTCACCCTTACTTAGGTGAAATCCCAGGTTCGCGGGTACATACCGACACATGCCTCAGACTTACTGTGCCAAGAGATGTGTATAAATATGTCCAACAATATTACACATTACAACTTTTTAATTAATTTTTGAAATATATTTAGTATTGAGTCATGACCCATTCAAACAGGAATCTTTCATTGCCTAATGTTTCTTTTTATCAATAGATTTCCTTTAAAACAGGGGCAGGGGTGGCTCAGTCGGTAGCGCGCCAGGCTCGTAATCTGTAGTTCCCAGGTTCGAGTCCCAGCTGGGTCAGCGTTGAGATTTATCTCCGCAAAATTCCCCGCCCTGCCCACGGTCAGTAGGGGACACCGATGGGCTTGGAAAGGCAGCCGTCCGTCGGATGGGACGTTAGGCCGTGGCCCCGTGTGCGGGAGAGCCATACCCTGTGCACGTTAAAGAACACGCTGGATGGCCTTGACGGGAGGCTACCATCTGTCTCCCAACAGCTTGTTCCAGTGGGTCCCCTCTCCCAACCTTCTCTGAGCCTTCGGGGTCCATGTGACCTGGCCATTTAGTCCATGGTGTGCAAAAAAAGTGCCGCTCAGAGGTAAAACAACCCAACCCAACCCAAATCCTTTAAAACAATATTTGATAGTGTAACAATCGTAGTTTCAGTAAAAAACAAACTTCAGTCCTTAAAGGACTGAAAAAGATTAAAAAATGTTTTATTTATGAAAGAAATCCAGGGTTCTCGTTCCGTCATCATTGAGCGAAGTTCTGGGATCATCACTTCCCATTGAAGGTGGCAGTTGGCGTTCCTCGCGAATGTCCTTGAGACCACCCAAGGTTAAATCTTTCTGCTGAGTAGAAAGGCCGACGGAGATCAGACGTTAAGGAGGAAGTGGAGAGAGATTCTGGAGGTGATGACATGGCCACGGAATCCTCTTTGCCCCTCGAGGAGCTGCAAACAGTCGTAAACGTTGAATGCTCCGTCTTTATGAACCGATGGCGTGATTTCGCGCCTCGTTCTTTCCTCGGTGACCTCGTGCGGTACATTTCACGACACGAGGGGATCCTCTTGGCTTACCTCTTAGTGTCGCATTTCATCCGGGATGTGTCGCCGCTGTCGACGAAATACTTAGGCAGTGTTAATGAGGCTTACCTTCAAGGTTCACTTCAAATTCAATCTTGTCTGTTATTGGATCGTGACAATGAATAATCTCTTCGAAAGGTCAGAGGTCGAACCGTGCCCGTAATGGGTTGATTTGAAGTGAAGCGGAATGCCTTGACAGTCGACTCGACAAAGGGAATTAAAACGAATCAAGAATGAAGCAGTTCAAAGTGATAAATTCTCCTCCGATTCAACTGCTCGCTTTTATGACCTTTGACCTTCACAAGGGTAAGCAGAGGAGAGGGAGGCTTCACTCCTCAGACGATCGAAAATTTCTCATTTTAAGAGACTCGAAATTCCCTTTTGAAAGGATATCAATGAAACTGAATTCCTCATTCGTCTTCATCAATTCTAATCGAGGAAAAGATTCTTCGACGAAAGAATTAAAAAGATATATTGTCTATTGGAAATGGATCTTGTGGTTAACCGTACGATTTGCCAATATCGATATCTCTTTCCATCATACATCAGTTTTCGGTATCTTGATAAAACATTACATAGTTTTCCATTTCAAATTGTTGCATGACTACACTGCAAACAAAAGTTGAACTTTAATGCAGTAGTTACTACTAGTTACCATCATTTTACGAGGGAAACCTTAAGACCAGTTGCATCACATTCTGGTCAAAGGTTTTGTCAATAAAGGGTAAAAATAGCATATCTCGATAAAAAATTTAGCCTCCCCACAACCGCCGCCACTTATCTCCTTAACAAAATGCTGCCATCTAGGGCTAAGGAGGGACAGAATGAGAAACATTCACCCAAACGCGAAATTTAAAAAAATTCAAACCAGAATTTCGGATCAAATTAGAGAATGTAATAACAATGATCGCAGTGTGGAGAGAATGTCCTCGAAGTCATCAGGATCGCACTCTTTCGAACTTTGAAATCATCATCCAACGGAAACAGGATGACTTCAGAACCAGATGGGATTCATCGCTGAATTTCGTAGTGGAAATTCTGAAATGATTTCAGAAATAATTTTCTCCTAAAATACAGATTAATAGATCAGTTAGGTTTTTCGTTTTCTTTTAAAATTACACTTTTCCTATTTGTGTAAAGATTTGTGTATTAAAGAATTTTCTTCTGATTCGGTGAAACAGATTTTCTTAAAGTTGCGATAAAAGGCTAATCTCGTTTCGTAAAAAAACACACTCTTCTAAGTGTTTTAAAATTCGAATTTGGGTTTATTTTATCGAACTATAATTTCCATGTTGGTAAGCATCGTCAAGCCTAAACTGGAGTAATGTGTCACAGGCAGGCCATATGGCTCTTGAAAAAGTCCACTTGAAAAGGTGGTGCCTGAAGTTCCTACCAGCATCGGTGACTTCAGCCTTTAGCGGAGGAGGAACGGGTCTTTGCCCCATGCCTGCGATCAGATGGCTGTTTGATATTGTTGGCCCTACCAATCTGACTAAGCCTAATTTCTTTAAAAATCCTACTAATCATTTTCTCTCTACAGGAACGGAGAACGTGAGGACGTTATATAGAGATTATTCTCTTGATGTCCTCACGCAGGAATTCCAGCGCTATAACCTAGATATTCTAGGCTTGCAAGAGACCAGATGGACAGGTAAAGGTGAGATACTTAAAAATAAGTTTAAATTTCTCTTTACAGGGAGGGAGTATGGAAAGCATCACCAAGGCGTAGGTCTACTGCTCAGCAGATATGCTAGTGATGCTCTTCTAGGATATGAGTGCATTAATGAAAGGTTTCTTACAGCAAAATTTCAGACAAGATTGGATTGGATTGTTTTACCTCTGAGCGGCACTTTTTTGCACACCATGGGCTAAATGGCCAGGCCACAAGGACCCCGAAGGCTCAGAGAAGGTTGGGGGAGGGAACCCACTGGAACAGCTGTTGGGAGACAGATGGTAGCCTCCCATCAAGGCCATCCAGCGTGTTCTTTAACGTGCACAGGGTATGACTCTCCCGCACACGGGGCCACGGCTTAACGTCCCATCTGACGGACGGCGGCCTTTCCAAGCCCATCGGTGTCCCCTACTGACCGTGGGCAGGGCGGGGAAATTTTGCGGAGATAAATCAAACAAGCATTAAAGACTTGAATGTTATTTGCTGTTATGCCCCCACTGAGGATGCCGATGAGGATGAGAAGGATAGGTTTTACAGACAACTTCAGGATATTTTGAATTCTGTCAAGAAAGGAGATATTACCCTTGTTCTTGGTGACTTCAATGCAAAGTTGGTACTGACTCTAACCTTCGGGGAAGGGTGATAGGCCCTTTTGGTATTGGTAGCTGCAATGATAATGGGCAACGTCTCCTACAGGTAAGTAAACTCAATGGTTTCAGAATAACTAACACATATTGCAAATACCATGGCATACATAAATACACATGGGTTTCACCTGATGGGCTGCATAAGAATATGATTGATTATATATTAATTAACAGCAAATGGGCAAGTTCTGTTAGGAATACCAGGGCATATAGGGGAGCTGAAATTGGATCTGACCATTACCTTGTTAAAAGTGTCATGCAACTTAAACTTAAAAAGTGTTGTCCTAAGATTAAAATATTTACCTTTAATTCTGAAGCTCTGAAAGACCAAGTTATAGCCAAAGCTTACCATGATAGGTTACTTAGTCATTATGAAAGTCATGGTATGCTTACTACTGAAGTTGAGGAAGAATGGGATCATTTTAAACAGGCTTTTTGGAAACTAACAGTACTCTTTTAGGAAAAATGGAGTAGAGCAGGCAGAATTATATGAGTGATAAGGCACTTGAGCTTATTTCAGAAAGAAAGAACTTCAGGAATATCCTTATTCAGTACCCTACTAGTCCTAATAGAAAGGATTACAGAGAGGTTAATAAACGTGTAAAAGATCAGTTAGCTGCTGATAAGAATCTTTGGCTTGATGGTTTGGCTGACAAAGCCGAGGAAGCAGTTAGACAGCACAACAGCAGAGAGCTGTACCAGATAGTTAAAGTTTTGTGTGGTAGAAAACGGACAGGTATACAAGGATTGAAGGATAAACAAGGTAAGATTATAGAAGGGGAGGATTCTGTCATGGTTAGGTGGGCTGAGCATTTCAGTGATGTTTTAAACAATATGGTGAGTTCTACTCCCATTTTTTGTAATGATGATACTGGCTTTAATGTTGGCCCTAAAACACATTCTGAAGTTATTGGGCTATTTCTAAACTTAAACTTCATAAATCCCCAGGGGTAGATGAAATTACTACAGAAATGCTCAGAGCTTGGAATGTACATTTAGATTGAAATTTTGAACCCCACCAGTGCAACAAGTCCAGGATCCATAATCAAGCTCAAATCCATAAACAAGTCCAGTCTAGTAGGTGCAAATGGTCAGCACCAGGACCCTGTGAAGCTGACCACTCCTCAGTAGGGTTGAAAAAAAAAAGAAAAAATTGGCCATAGATGACCAGATCAGTAGGCTATACTGAACTGGCAGCCCTCCCTTTCCGTTCCCATCTAAAAGAGAATATCTTTTTTGAAAGGTACTAACGGTCTGCACTACGAGAAGGCGGGGTCGGACATTAGGTGCTAGACCTGGCCGGTCCGGTGCATCATCACTAGGGATTGGTACACAGCTCTCCTTCCAGTTTATGCCTGCTACCATTTACAGACCGGATAAAAAACAGATTTCACCAATCAATGAGTCAGCCACGTCATAAGAAGAAAGGAAAGCTGCAGAAGTTTTATCGTGGATCATTACTTACACTCTAAACCATGATGCAATTCCTCAGGATTTAAATCAGGGTTCCTCTCCCTTCTTCGAAGCTTTTGATTTTTTTTTCGCTTATGAAGCGCCAACGAATAAAGCCAAAAGTAAATCGATTTGAACCAATGGGAATGCTGAAGCGGAAGAAATGGAAAGCAACGGAAGCAGTTGGAATGATTGATCAGTTGCATCTCTGGACTTGGGTGAAAAAAAATTGCTTTGTGGTTTGCATGAAGAAGAACTTAGCAGAGAAACTTTTCATTTCATTAAAAGGAAAATGTTTTCATCCAAATAGAATGATGATTTCTCTTTTATGAGCAATTCAAAAGTGGCTTACTTCACAGACGTCATCAACCTCATGTTCTTCTCATCATCGTTCCCGTTCTCTTCTTATCATCACTGCATTTCGCTTCAAGATCATTCTTAGAAATGGCGGAATCTTCTCCCCTGCATCGACTGATGGTCTTGCCTGAGGTGACCCTTCTTCCTTGCTTCGAGTAATGGCCCTGTCTGAAGAGAGCCTTCTCCCCTGCATCGAGTAATGGTCCCGGCTGAAGTGATCCTTCTTCCCTGCATCGAGCAATGATCCTGCCTGAAGTGACTCATCTTCCCCGTTTCCAGTAATGGTCCTGCCTGAAGAGACCCCTCTTCCCTACTTCGAGTAATGATCTAGTCTGAAGTGACCCTTCTCCCCTGCATCGAGTAATGGTATTGCCTGAAGTGACTCTTCTACCCCTGCTTCGAGTAATGTCCTGCCTGAAGAGACCCTTCTTCCCTGTTTCGACTAATGATCTAGCCTGAAGTGACTCTTCTCCCCTGCATCGAGTAATGGTATTGCCTGAAGTGACTCTTCTACCCCTGCTTCGAATAATGTCCTGCCCGAGGAGACCCTTCTTCCCTGCTTCGACTAATGATCTAGCCTGGAGTGACTCTTCTCCCCTGCATCGAGTAACGGTATTGCCTGAAGTGACTCTTCTCCCCGTGCTTCGAGTAATGTCCTGCCTGAAGTGACACTTCTCCCCTGCATCGAGTAATGGTATTGCCTGAAGAGACCATTCTTCTCTGCTTGAAGTAATGATCTAGCCTGAACTGACCCTTCTCCCCTGCATCGAGTAATGTCCTGCCTGAAAAGACCCTTCTTCCCTGCTTCGAGTAATGGTATCGCCTGAAGTGACTCTTCTCCCCCTGCTTCCAGCAATGGTCCTGCCTGAAGTGACTCTTCTCCCTCTGCTTCGAGTAATGATCTTGCCTGAACTGACCCTTCTCCCCCGCATCGAGTAATGGTATTGCCTGAAGAGACCATTCTTCTCTGCTTGAAGTAATGATCTAGCCTGAACTGACCCTTCTCCCCTGCATCGAGTAATGTCCTGCCTGAAAAGACCCTTCTTCCCTGCTTCGAGTAATGGTATCGCCTGAAGTGACTCTTCTCCCCCTGCTTCCAGCTATGGTCCTGCCTGAAGTGACTCTTCTCCCTCTGCTTCGAGTAATGATCTTGCCTGAACTGACCCTTCTCCCCCGCATCGAGTAATGGTATTGCCTGAAGAGACCATTCTTCTCTGCTTCAAGTAATGATCTAGCCTGAACTGACCCTTCTCCCCTGCATCGAGTAATGTCCTGCTTGAAGAGACCCTTCTTCCCTGCTTCGAGTAATGTCCTGCCTGAAAAGACCTTTCTTCCCTGCTTCGAGTAATGGTATCGCCTGAAGTGACTCTTCTCCCCCTGCTTCCAGCAATGGTCCTGACTGAAGTGACTCTTCTCCCTCTGCTTCGAGTAATGACCTTGCCTGAACTGACCCTTCTCCCCCGCATCGAGTAATGGTATTGCCTGAAGAGACCATTCTTCTCTGCTTCAAGTAATGATCTAGCCTGAACTGACCCTTCTCCCCTGCATCGAGTAATGTCCTGCTTGAAGAGACCCTTCTTCCCTGCTTCGAGTAATGTCCTGCCTGAAAAGACCTTTCTTCCCTGCTTCGAGTAATGGTATCGCCTGAAGTGACTCTTCTCCCCCTGCTTCCAGCAATGGTCCTGCCTGAAGTGACTCTTCTCCCTCTGCTTCGAGTAATGACCTTGCCTGAACTGACCCTTCTCCCCCGCATCGAGTAATGGTATTGCCTGAAGAGACCATTCTTCTCTGCTTCAAGTAATGATCTAGCCTGAACTGACCCTTCTCCCCTGCATCGAGTAATGGTCTTGCCTAAAGTGATCCTTCTCCCCTGCATCGAGTAATGATCTAGCCTAAAGTGATCCTTCTTCCCTGCATTGAGTAATGGTCCTGCCTGAAGAGACCCTTCTCCCCTGCATCAACTGATGGTCCCGCTTGGAGTGATCCTTCTCCCCAGCATCGAGTAATCGTTTACACCATGAATGATATTTCACTTTGGAAGGCGATGTGCATAATTTTTTTTATCCTCCATAATTCAGGATTCGACCCCCCATCAGCTTCCCCAGAGTAAACAACCGTTTTCGTAAATCTTTTCCCAGAGGCTTCCGATTTCCATTGTTTGTGGAGGAAGGTCTGTCCGGCCGCCATTTCCGCATCCGAATGATGACGTTGCCTCCTGTGCGCGTGCAATCGGTCTGATCAACTCCTCCATTCTCTCTCTGCCGTTGCTAACGATGTTGTCACACTGCGAAATGACGTCATACGCGGCCTACTTGGCTAACAGACTGCAGCGACACCGAGCGGCAAATGACGTCGATCAGCAGAAGAAAAATTCTTCTTGGAAACCATTTCCTCGAGGTATGGGAGGTGGGGGGGTGGGGGGTGGAAGGGAGGATTCTTAATGTATGCGCTGTCGTATTCTCATAGAAGAGGAATGCGTTAATCGTATTGTTCCTTTTAATGAAACGAATGCAAATGAGCTGCCCAAATGTCGCGTGCTAAAAGCGAACAACTTGCACAAACTAATGAGACCTTCTGAACAGCAGAAGAAGTTTTGAAATATATGCAAATGCACTCTAGGGGAGGGGGGGGGGAGGGGGAATTTGACAGAATATCCAAATCGGTTTCAGTTTGGATTAGGGTGTGAAACCTGCGCTGATGGTGATGGTGATGACCAGAGCATGGAAGGATTCTCCTTTACGTTCTTGCTCTGTCATCTGCATGCTTCCTAATTTGGAGGCCGGAGTCGAGCAGAGGAGGCGGTCACGTGGTCAATCAGCTTCATTACGATGCAAATCACGGACATGATGGGGCCGGGAGGCAAGAGGACGATGGAGATTGATTGTTCAATTCTTACGCACGAGTTAAGCTGAAAGTAAATAGATGCGAAGCAAATATTTGGATAACGTTCCCTTCTCTTGAGGGAGGGGGGGAGGGAACGCTGCTGCTGTGATCAACAGGTTCCTTCTTCTGTGGGAGGAAATTCAGTTCTCACAACAGAAGTGGGGCGGGGGTGGCTCAGTCGGTAGCGCGCCAGTCTCGTAATCTGTAGTTCCTAGGTTCGAGTCCCAGCTGGGTCAGCGTTGAGATTTATCTCCGCAAAATTCCCCGCCCTGCCCACGGTCAGTAGGGGACACCTATGGGCTTGGAAAGGCCGCCGTCCGTAGGATGGTACGTTAAGCCGTGGCTCTTTGTGCGGGAGAGCCATACCCTGTGCACGTTAAAGAACACGCTGGATGGCCTTGACGGGAGGCTACCATCTGTCTCCCAATAACTGTTCCAGTGGGTCCCCTCCCCCAACTTTCTCTGAGCCTTCGGGGTCTATGTGACCTGGCCATTTAGCCCATGGTGTGCAAAAAAGTGCCGCTCAGAGGTAAAACAACCCAACCCACAACAGAAGTCAACTCTTGATGTCATTTCCTGTTCCTAGGAGAGAGTTAAAAACGAAATTTGCTTCGTTCGTATTTGAAAGAGAGTAAATGCGTTTTTGTCAGATGGAAATGAAGAGCAGTCATTTATTAAAGAGTCAAAACGTTCTGCTTCAATGAACCCAATGAGAAGTTTCGTTTTTTGAAAAGGAGAATTTCTTCGGTCGCCTAATTCTCTTCCATCTGTTGCGTGGACGCGCATGTTGTGCCAATGGAAATGCCTGTTCGAAGTCAGGTGTCTTTGGGGGAGGACGTGACTCGGTCGATAGCGCGCCAGGCTTTTAATCTGAAGTTCCTAGGTTCGAGTCCCAGCTGGGGCAGCGTTGAGATTTATCTCTGCAAAATTCCATGCTGTCGTTCAGTAGGGGATACCGATGGGCTTGGAGAGGCCGTCTCCCAAAAGCTGTCCAGTCGCCATTAGAGTCCCTTGTGTGCAAAAAAGTGCCACTCAGAGATAAAACAATCCAATCCTAGTGTCATTGAAGGCAATCTTTCTAATTGGAAGTGAATTAAGATCTTCGGAATTGATGAAAAATCCATCAATTATTGATTTGTCATCGAAATTAAAAGAAGTGTGCAAACTGAAATTTTCAAAATGACGTTGAGAGTTTTGCGGAATATTTTTCAATAGATCCCCCTTGTTAAAGTTTGACTGGAAGAAATTTCGCTCATTCATTATTTTTTCTTTTCTCTCGAATGAGTTTCGGTCTCGAGGTTCCTTTGGCAGATGCAGATCGTAGTTTCGTGTTCTAGGTGGATTAATAATTGTCATTTTTTAAGTTTTTTTTTTGCAGAGGAGAAATTTAACGAAACAATGCCGAATCGGAGGAGGCCATTTGAGCAACTCTCTTCCCATCCTTTTTTTCTCTCATTCGCAGACCACCATTTGGGATTTGATTCGGATGTTCGCTTTTTCGTTTTTGCCCCCCCATTTCAATCGCCCCCCCTCACTCTTTGCACGTGACCACCTCCTCGATCAGTGTTCTCTCTCCCCTTCAAGAGACCTCGCCAACAGTCACCTTCCCGTCCACGGAGGGCAGCAGCAGTCTCTCTTCATCCCTCCGAATCCGTCTCAGTGATTGTCTCGCGCTTTTGCCAACAGAAGAAATGACCTCTCTCTTCCTCCACGAGGGGAGGACGAGGACGAGAAGTATGGAGCAGGATCTCTGAGGAATTGCTGTAGCCTGGCAGTCCTTGATGAAGGTGGAGGCCCAATTGCCAATCATGCTTTCATAAATGTTACATCACTTGAATGAGGAAGGAAAGATACTTAAGAGATCCATCTTTTCCTCTTCGAAGCACTGAGAGGTCAGCATCTTTTTTCTTTTCTTTTTTATATACATAGCTTTTATTTATCCAATAATAATAACGCTTTCAATTACGATTGACTTTTGGAATATTTCTTCATTCTTAGGGATTATTTTAAACCTCAGGTCAAAGGGAACACGAATATGTGACGATATCCGTTTCTTTCTCAAGATTAAAATTCATTGCGTCATGCTCCACCCTGTTGTCTTTTGATTTTCCTCTTGCAAGCGATTCGTTGGCGCGAGGCTTAGATTGCAAAAGAAATTGAAAAAGGGGCATGGATGCAAGCGAATGATCTCCGTGAATGAATTCAAGAGCATCTGCTGATGCGGCGAGAGAAGGACCTTCGTACGGTGGGGATGACGTCATTTGGCATCGTCGAATCGGGTTAAGGAAGAGACGAGAGAAAACCTTACGAATTAAACTTTTTTAATAAATTACTTTTAGCAAATCTTTTCATTTACGAAAAAAAAAAATTGGAGAGAAAGGAAAGAAATTTTAGTGAAGAAACAAAAGCCGCAAGAGGGAGCCAATTAACTCTGGAGATGGAGGATGCGATGCTAACTATCCGGGACGAAACGAGCCAATTAGAGAGGGAAAGCAGATCCCAGCCACCCCGCTCTTCCGTTGCTCTCCTAACAGGGAACGCTTCAGACGAAAGAGGAAATGGAATGCTTTCTCTGAGAGTGGAATTCGGCGTTGGCAACCTTTCCTGTTTAGTTCATTTTTTGCGCAAATTCTTTCCGAGAATTCTTAAGAAAAATTAAGTCAACCAATGACCATTTGTTTGTGACGTAGAACAACTGACTGTTTCGTTTCTTAATGAATTAAAAAAAAACATTCCTTTGCAAAGTGAATTATTAAAAATGTACACACAAAAATTAATGTGAACCTGTCAGGAAAATATTTAGTTCACTCCCCCCTGATTGCAATGAGAGAAGTTGAACCCCTGCGGAGACATCCTTTCCCTTTGGCAACACTTTCTAACTGGACGATATTGCAACCTTGAACCGTTCGCAAAGCTCGCTTACTTTCTTTTCTTGAAAAGTTCGAACCCCCTGATTGCAATGAGAGAAGTTGAACCCCTGCTGAGACATCCTTTCCCTTTGGCAACACTTTCTAACTGGACGATATTGCAACCTTGAATCGTTCGCAAAGCTCGCTTACTTTCTTTTCTTGAAAAGTTCGAACCCCCTGATTGCAATGAGAGAAGTTGAACCCCTGCTGAGACATCCTTTCCCTTTGGCAACACTTTCTAACTGGACGATATTGCAACCTTGAATCGTTCGCAAAGCTCGCTTACTTTCTTTTCTTGAAAAGTTCGAACCCCCTGATTGCAATGAGAGAAGTTGAACCCCTGCTGAGACATCCTTTCCCTTTGGCAACACTTTCTAACTGGACGATATTGCAACCTTGAATCGTTCGCAAAGCTCGCTTACTTTCTTTTCTTGAAAAGTTCGAACCCCCTGATTGCAATGAGAGAAGTTGAACCCCTGCGGAGACATCCTTTCCCTTTGGCAACACTTTCTAACTGGACGATATTGCAACCTTGAACCGTTCGCAAAGCTCGCTTACTTTCTTTTCTTGAAAAGTTCGAACCCCCTGATTGCAATGAGAGAAGTTGAACCCCTGCTGAGACATCCTTTCCCTTTGGCAACACTTTCTAACTGGACGATATTGCAACCTTGAACCGTTCGCAAAGCTCGCTTACTTTCTTTTCTTGAAAAGTTCGAACCCCCTGATTGCAATGAGAGAAGTTGAACCCCTGCTGAGACATCCTTTCCCTTTGGCAACACTTTCTAACTGGACGATATTGCAACCTTGAATCGTTCGCAAAGCTCGCTTACTTTCTTTTCTTGAAAAGTTCGAACCCCCTGATTGCAATGAGAGAAGTTGAACCCCTGCTGAGACATCCTTTCCCTTTGGCAACACTTTCTAACTGGACGATATTGCAACCTTGAACCGTTCGCAAAGCTCGCTTACTTTCTTTTCTTGAAAAGTTCGAACCCCCTGATTGCAATGAGAGAAGTTGAACCCCTGCTGAGACATCCTTTCCCTTTGGCAACACTTTCTAACTGGACGATATTGCAACCTTGAATCGTTCGCAAAGCTCGCTTACTTTCTTTTCTTGAAAAGTTCGAACCCCCTGATTGCAATGAGAGAAGTTGAACCCCTGCTGAGACATCCTTTCCCTTTGGCAACACTTTCTAACTGGACGATATTGCAACCTTGAATCGTTCGCAAAGCTCGCTTACTTTCTTTTCTTGAAAAGTTCGAACCCCCTGATTGCAATGAGAGAAGTTGAACCCCTGCGGAGACATCCTTTCCCTTTGGCAACACTTTCTAACTGGACGATATTGCAACCTTGAACCGTTCGCAAAGCTCGCTTACTTTCTTTTCTTGAAAAGTTCGAACCCCCTGATTGCAATGAGAGAAGTTGAACCCCTGCTGAGACATCCTTTCCCTTTGGCAACACTTTCTAACTGGACGATATTGCAACCTTGAATCGTTCGCAAAGCTCGCTTACTTTCTTTTCTTGAAAAGTTCGAAAGCGACATCGGTGAGATTATCGTCTGCAATTTGAAGGAATGCAACCGACAGACTTCTGCCTAGCCCAGGGGGTCAGGAATCGGCGGCTCTAAAAATGGCTCTTGATATTTTTTAGTTCAACTTTCAACTCCGAAAACGTGTTGTTAATGATTTCAATTAAAGACAACATTAGAGCAGAGAGGTTGGCAGAGAGAGTTTGAAGCATTGATGCCATTCTAATGCTATAAATAGACTCAACATTCAGAAGAAAACTCAAACTCAAACCTGTTGAAAGGCAGGCTTCTTAATAATTATTTTCTATTGGTTTTTTTGTTCACATTTAAATATAACTTTTTAAAAATTATACATTATGTTTTATTCTCGTTAATGAAATAATATGCGTTTTTTTCTGACTCTTTACCCAGTAAAGATTATAATTTGAGGCTCTCAAAATTTGTCGGTTTACTTTTGGCTCTTGATCCCAAAAAGCTTCCCTACCAGTTGCTCCCAGAATGCTTCTTCTGAGCGCTGAGCACTTTGCCCACTTCACTGTAAAGCCACTCTCAATGCAGCGAAAGCATCACTCAAGGCGTAACGTTATTTATGGGAGAAGAAATGTGACGAGAAGCAGAATTTGTCAACTCCACGGAAGAAATTCTTGGATTTACAGTTCAGAAGGAGTCTGTCTGCTATTTAAAAAAAAGAATATTAATTTTATACGTAACTGAAGTGACAAGAATTAACCTTTAATTTCGGTTTGATCGTTTCACAAGGGAGCTCTGACATATTAATATTTAAGGGCATCGAGAGTCATTGCGAAGTGCGAGTGGCGGACGCTTTCCTCGATTCTCGAAACTTAGGAATGCGGGCGCTTCGTCATTTCCGACGCAAGTGAATTTCCATGATCGGATGATCGGGATGGAGGTTCCGCCCTCGTTCGTTTCCTCCCCTCCCGTGATATATTTGGCGTCGTCGGATGATGACTGAGGTCATAGGTCATATGATCAGTTAGCATCTGCACTGAATCGGCGGATGTATCTGAAGGGAGCTGAGAAAGATGCTCTTCCCAGGAGGATGGAGAGTGAAGGATACGTCACGCAAGAGGAAAGGGTCAGCAGATGCCTTGGCTACTTTCCTACCTTACGTGACGTTCTTTTTTCGTTTTGTTGTTTTTTGGATGTAATGTTCTTCGCTAAGGCGTTTCTGGTCAAAAGATAAGAGCACGAGCTTTCGCAAACATTCATCACCGGAGGAAAAAGAAATCGAAGAGAAAATGAAAAGTTTCTCATGAACATCGTTTCGCCGAAGGAAGCTCCGAATCAGCTCGATTTCTTTTTCACGAGGAAAAGCGGAAGATTTTGCTTTTTGTTGTTCCTCCCAAACACCTTCAATTCTCAATTCTCCCGACGATTCCTGCTTTAAGCCTCTCTGACATACAGTTGCCACAGCAACAGTACAGTACCGTTTTCTCCGCAAACTTTTTGACCCCCCCCCCCCCCTACTGCTGACTGTGGAACGAGCTGCCTTCAATTGATGCCAAAAAGCGGGAGATGATAACTTCGAACTTCTTCTCTCTTGGAAGCGATGTCGTCCTCTTCTCGGAGAAAGTAAGGCCTGGTGACGAAGCGGATATGACGTCGACAGCCCCTCCTCATTCAAGACAGTTTATCACAAGTACTGTTAACAAAGTTACTTGTACACAAATCTTATCTTATTCTGATGATAGTTAATAGGAATGTTTAGAATTTAAGAGAAATCATCATTAGTTCGCATGATTCATTCATCATCCTCCGTCCACTTCACATTTTGAATTGACTCTTAGTTCGCTTTTACCCTTGAAAGCTAACTCAATTATTTGCGAGTGTTTTTGCCGAAACAGAATTTCCATTATTTGTCTCCGCAACAGTTATAAATTTTCCTCAGCATCTTTCATCCCTTCAGAAACTGCCACTAAAAATAATTTTCCCACTTCTCTTCTGTTTTCATTAAGAGAGAGCAAATTGAGTTGGGTAATATTTTTTTCTTTTCTGATTACTCCTCGTGACTTCCACGCGATTGTTTTTAATCACCGCTTCATTTCCATTTCAAATGACTCTCAGCCTCTCTTTCGAAATGCGAATCTCTTTCATTTCTGGCATTGGGGGTGGGGGGGGGTGGATCCGATCATCTCTCGTGCTCGAGGTCTGTTGACGTGCCAGTTGCTCGAGCCACTCGAGTTAACGCGCGAGCGGTCCACTTCTGCCGAAGTGAGTTAACGGCTGCAGCTTCGCTTGTCGGGACTTCAAGGGCGAAAACTGTTTTTTGCAAATCGTTTTATTCAGGAAATTGGCAGATATTCAGAGAAACATTTCATTTTTCCCAACAGAAAACATTTTAAATTTTACTGATGTTTGTAGAATAGTAAAAACCATTCTAAAAAACTTAAGTCTCTTGTAATATTGAAAACTATGCAGTTAATTAATTATGCAGCTTCGTTCTTAATGCAGCAAAATCTTCCCTCTTCCTGTTCTGTGAAATGTTTCGTCGCTTATTAAGTGTTCTGTCACTCTGAAAACTATGAAAAGATTCGGTTTAGAATAAATGGGGAGCAGGAGGAGAGTGAGCTCGAGAATCTGACAGATGGTTTGCTGAATTGCATCACTGAGCACCAATCGCCAACCAACGAAATCGGTCTCTGCTATTGCACCATCGATTTTTCTACTGAAGTGATCACTTTTATCAGAAAATAACTGTGGTGGGTTCTTTAAAGAACTTCATGGAAACGACTGTCGAGACCCCCTAAGGGCTGCTTCACGTGACAACAGCATCGCCCTCCATTTTTTGCCTCTTGGAGTGAGGCAGACGCCGACATTTGCAATCCGTTATAACTCGTGCTCCCAGCGAAAACTGCGTTCGCTTGTTGAGGATCGTCAGCAGCCTCCTGATTGGCCGAATAACGCAAACAACTTTCAGTGAAGTGATTTCTAAAGACGTTTCTGGACGAACGGATGTTACCTCGGCTGCCTGTTAAACGTCTGCTCCTTTGTCCGAGCAGCCGAGACTGGCAGTCTGGAGACGCAGCTAGCACTCCATCTAGTGAGTCGCTGTGTCAATTGCCACTGTAGATCGCATATCTGTACTAATGGGAAAAGTCAATGTTTGTCTTTGTATAAATTAAAATTCAGATGTAAATATCAACCAAGTTCCGTGTGCCCAATGGAGATCAGTTGAATGATTGTCGTGGTTGATTTCAGTGATGGCTTTGATCTCTCTCATCCCGATTAATCGATTTATTAAGGACCCTCCCTTCCAATTAATTAGTCCCACAATGCACGAAACACGCAAAATGCAAATCATCATAATTTGTGAAATCATTACGAGATTTCTGATCCAAGTGGCGATTTTATTTTCCAGATCTTTCATTGGTTATTCACTAACTGCAATGCAAAGAAGCCATCTTCATTAAAAAATCATCTTTCCCTCTCGTGAAAGCTTTCGACTTCGGTTCGAGCGAAAATCGTTTCCATGCACCCCAAAAATGGTGATGATAAATCTCCCTCCATCTTAATAATCCGAAACCAAACGAATCAGTTTCCCCTTTACATCGTCGTAGAGGGAGAGAAAGATCCAGATGGGGGGAGGGAAGCTCTTGGCTCGTAAGTAAGTGTCGATGCGAAGGAGGTTCGCGTAAGGAATTCTATTGGCCGGAGGGAGGACGAAGGGGAAAGATAGATCCATCCTCCTCCTCCTCATCGAGCATCAGGTTTCGCACCATCCTCTTCAGAAGATGCAGAGGGACGAAATCCGCATCTCTTTCGTTGATGGAAGGGAGTCGACAAAGTGGAAGGAAGTGAACACCGCTCGAGCAGCGGATTTTGGAGATGCAGGCAGAAAAGGGAGAACCATCTTGCGTTAAAAAGCGAAACACGAGATGAGAAAAACAAGGAAGACGTAGACAGCGGAATAAATCATGTAGAGAAATGATTATGACGCAGCGGACAATAAGGAACAGGAAATACGTGCAAATATAATAGCCAGAATAGAAATGATAGATGCATTTGAAAAGATATCAAGGACAGTGGGAAAAAGGGAATTCAATTGCAAAGAATAAAAGACAACACATATTTATACTTGAAAATCATGTTATGCCATTTACACTGTATTGAATACTAGAATGACGTCATGATAAAAGTATGCAAAACACCCTATTGGGCGAAGCTTTCGTCAAATAAAAATCAATTAGAAGAGACTGATTCCAGATATCAAGTGGGTTCGGACTGCAAATAATAGAGATCAGCATGCAGCTGAATTGATGGGCAAATAGGAAATGACGCCAGCAAACTCCGCACCTCCATTTGTCGTCTGCACGTGATAGGAATGAATTCCTCCAAGTCCTCGAGAAGTGAACCTCTTCTTTCCTTCTCGTGAATCCCTCGATCTCGGAAAACTCTTCATTAGGAACGTTCCTTTGATTCGAAAAATCTGCGATTCTGTCCGAAGCCTTTTGTTAAGGAAGGAAGCACGAGGAATTAGATATGGAACACTCGGGAGATGAACACTTGTTGCCAGGGAAACGATTCAACGATGGGAAAACTGTCTGGCTGTTGCGATTCCGTCTTGCCTTCCTCCCTCTTTGAAGAGGAGAGGGAAATATTTTTCGATTTAAAGAAGTCCCGAGGGGATGTTGCTTTTTCATCCTCATCCATCCCTGCCCCTGAGGCCGAAGGATGAGAGGAGCGCGTGAGGTTGGAAAGCGAAGGTGAAATGATTCCGAGCTGTTCCTTGGCTCCTGAAGAAACCGATTCCTCCGCCAAGGGTTAATCTCCCTAAATGTATTTTGCTGAGCCTCGGTGGGGCAATGGCAACATTCCTCGAGCGTCTCTCTCTCTCGTGTAAGCGAAGGCAACGAAACCTCTTCAGCCTCCCAACTCTCTCCAGCTGCCCAATTAAACATCCGTGTTATCGTTCAATGCAAGAGGAGATTCAACAGCCAGTTGATGAATTAAATAGCAAGGCAAGAAGGAGGAAAGGGGAGGCCAACGATTTCATTATATGGGAATCGTTTCATTTCCTTTAAGGAGCCGCCATTTTGTTTTCAGCTTCCGAAGTTTCCTTCTGGCAGAGAGAGTTTATGGCTCTGGCATCAACCAATGGGGAGAAAAGATGGCACCTTACGACGCTACAATAGATCTCTATATTTTGAATATGTACATTTGTTATGTATTTATATTTGGCTGCATAATCTCATAAAAAATGGGGGTCGTTCAACCTTTTTTCTTTTAAACAGTTTAATTCTGGGTATTACTGACATTTTCTGGAGGAGCTTCATTGTTCCAAATTTTTAGATATTTCAGATTGTGTCTGGGATGGAGATTAAAGGTTTCCACTCCAGGAGAGAAATTCATCCTTTAAGATGAGTCGCGCTCATGACGGAACAGACGCCCTCATCTGTGAAGTTCCGGTTAATAGAAAAGATAAACGTCTCTTCATTGCAATAGCTCTCGATTAGATGCTGAGCATCCCCATCCTCCCTTTTTGGTGCTTCATCAATTGGATCAGTGATTGGCTATCGATTTAAGTAAAAATCTGAAGCCATTAAACAGATGACAAAAGTCGATTTCCAATCACTTCCTCCGTAAGAAACGGAATCGGTCTGCGGGATGTTACCTTTCAAAACTGAAGAGAAAATAGTCTTCTGCACGAGACAGTGATTTGTAGAGAAGGTCTCGGTCTTCTACGCAACTTACCAAATTCTACGAGGCTCGATTCCTTACGCATGCGCTAGAGGATCGATCACACGTGTTATTCCACACCCTGCAGCCCTGATTCATAAATTTCACTTGCCCAGAACACAACTGGCGCTTCTGCTTCCCCTCTGTCTTTATGCTTCTCTCATCTGATGACGGGGGAACATGCACAAAGTCTTCCTCCTCTTCCATCAATGAACTCCTAGGCATCCATTCCACCAGTGACCAGCTGATCGAGAATATGCCCCCGTTTTTCATCAACAAAAGTTCGAAATTCTCTTGGGTTCAACGAAATCCGTCAAGCTTCTAATATCCGATAACTTGCTTGCGTAGATTCCATGCTGAAAACACTCGGAATTACTCCTGAAGATCACAGCTATTGGGTCATAGCTCACAAAATGATGAATTTCTTCTGGGATGTGATATCTGAGAGGAGAGTCATCAATGTATCTGAGGAGGAGATATCCTCTGCTTTCCCATCCAAGAAATCATTGCAGCCCACTTTTTTCCATCGCATTGGGACCCAGTTAATCCCAGGAATTCAATTTCACATTCCTCCTTAGCGTCATCAAGCCTTGCATTGCCAGGTACGACCTAATACTCTCAAATTTCTGGGATGCTTTCGTGCCAGAGCTAGCGCGTTATGCTCATTGGTAGTAGAAAGTGATCAAACACATTTGTAGCATCTCTTATTGTGAGTAGAAAAGACGATTCGCCACCTGTCATCTCTGGCAAGATTTCTTGCGACATTGTGGTGATTGCAAATAACTGATGGTACAGATTGACATCGGTGCACCACTGATGGTACAGATTGACATCGGTTGCAATCTTTCTTTCCCGCAGGAAAGTGCTTTTTGTCTGTTTCGTCATCGACAACATTTTTAAGTCCCCCCTATCCATATTTCCCCTTCTACCACAGGAAGGCATTCTTATTCTTTTCCAGGTCTTCTGATGGCAAAGGGTTCCCATCAGGGTCAAGGAAACAGATGGTTTCTACTCCCCGCATGCTGATGTCTGATCCCTTCTTCAGACCCCATAGGGCGCAATCTAACTCTATTTTGAAGAACCTTCTTCCGTGGAGGTAATATTTAATAGGAAAACAAGCTATCTGTTGAAGCCTCCAAGATATCAGATAGCTGCAATGGAATTGCCAAGGATTCCATTGGATTCGGACCGAAATCAAAGTCCTCTTTCGGTCTCGTGAACCATGGATGGGCAGGGCACGTGCTTCCAGAGAGCCAAAAGTTCCAACATTTTTCTCTCGTTCGCTGCGACAAGGATGGAGATGACTCCTTTCACGAGGGTTTTATTTTATCCTCCATTTTCATTCGAGACCTATCCCTCATCGCCATCTTAGAAGCGCATGGCAACCGCATCTTTTGGTTTATTTTTGGGGGAGGGGTATCTCCGCATCTCTTCCACCTCCAGGTCTCAGGCTGATAATCTCGTCTTGCAGTTCTCATCCATCATTCTTCTCAAGGGCAGCTTCAACCGACACAGTCCTATTTGAGGCGACATTCACTCCAGCCAGCGCTCGGAGGGTGCATCCTCGAGCGCTGGCTGGGGGATGTAACACCATCCCTGTTGAACACCGCTGTCGGTACACAATTTCACTTCCCTCCCACACATACGCTGTCGTCGATCTTTCTATGATTCTCCAGACGGAAAATCGACGACAACCCGTACGAAAGCTTTTTACTTGCCAAGATATTTAACATCTCTCGTAGAGGGGGGGGGGGGGGAGGCTGCTTTCCATGGTGGAGGATTGATTGAGCTGATTGGTGGAATTCTGAAATGTTCTGCGACTTCGACTGTTACTCAGTCAGCCAGGAGATCATCAATATTGCAGTGGTGGGAATCATTGACTGCCTTGTCCAACCACCTCATCGATCAGATTTTGACAATTTCACGATCCATTGTAAAGTCACGTTGATAAAGTCTGGACGACGGATAAAATAATTTATTCTTCTCAGTTGTTTTCGATCGGGAGCCCAATGGACGTGAAATGCTGATCCCAAAGCAATTTCTAGTCCTTTGGAGAAAATATTTTCCTTCATCCTTTCGTCTTCTTCTTCCGGTTCCCTCGAGTTTCTATCCCTGAAAAAAGAGGACTTAACTCTCTCCACTGTATTTGCATTTGAATGGCCTGGAGCCTTGGAAGAGGAGGCCACTCACAGCATAGAAGAGGATCCTGCGCCTTGCTCGGCATTCTTCTTCTGCTGTCGGGTCTCGCAACATCCGCTATCCGATACTCGAACATCTCTCTCCATCATGAGAGGATTGGATGCTTCATTTATTTAATTGCATTTTCTTCGAGGAGCAGTTCGCGGATTCGTGGCGAGAGGTTGCCATCTTGGCCTTCCCTAAGCCAAAGAGAGATCCCAAGAATCTTTCAGATCATCATTTAATTGATGAGCTGTGTTTGTGGGCAAGGAATCGCAGAGAAGGGTGATTGCCACTTTCATTTCGTGTTTGCAGATCAATGACCATCTTTGCGACACTCGGTTTCCCTCGTCACAGCGATCAACAATTCATTTCTGCACAGAGAAAAGTTGCTCTCAAATTTCTTCTCATCGAAGTAGTGTACAACATGGCCTCGAGAGTTCGCATCCTTTGTGACTTCCATGCCTACGCCAAACTTCATCTCCAAAATTTTATCTCCTTGTTCCTTTCGGGGTTAAATCTCGATATCATTCTCTGGCAACCTTTTTCCCCATACCAGACGATTTCCTAAATGTTGTGTCCTGAGTGTTACACTTCGTCAAGATCAATTCCATTAGCCGACAACTTCCTCCCACTTCAGTCTGTGTTGCTGATTTTACCATCTTCTGCCTTTATTCGAGCATCATAGTTTCTTAACAAACTCCATCAGTCCTGTTACAGCAGAGACCATTTTTCTCGGCCTTATCTTCGACGACATATCGACCTTTGCATCACAGAGACCGTCATCATCCCATTGCATCCCAGAGACGGTCATCATCCCATTGCCAAGAGCCTCTCATTGGATGGGTGCGCTGTTTGTCGCTTCATCTGTCTTATGACGTGACTGGTCCCAGGTGTAAGCCACTGCCTGGGAATTGCTAGCAAGGAGGTGTTGCCCCCTCTGTCTGTGCGTGCTCAGGTGCGCACTCCAGAGTACGTACGTCGACGGCGATAATCTTCCTTTATCACTTCGTTCTCACAGCCATCGTCCCTACAAATTCATCCTTGCTCGGCCATCATCTCACTTCGGATTGCCCTTTTCACCACAGGCAGTAAGCGCTCTATTCTGATCGCCAGAATAACATTCATCCGTTCAGTTTCCTTCTTCGAGGCTATTTGGGAGGTGTTAGCATCAGTTTCGATATGACCCTGCGCAGTTGTCAGCGAAGAACCTTCCGCTACGGCTCACTGCTCAACCTTTCCTGCGATGTTCCTTTGTGAAGCAAATCTCTTACGCCTAACCACATTTGGAATTGCACAGCTGCACTCGTTGCCTGGCTTCACAAATACTTCGAAGTCTGGACTCTCAGCTCTGACGCCATCATAGTAATGCTGATGTTCCACCGGGATGTTGCATCTCCACTTGTGAGTGGCACATCTCCCTTACCTTGGATCATGCAGAGGCTAAGAAGCTGTCATCTACTCCGATTCGCATCAGGATTAAATTTCTCTGAAGTGTCTTCCTCTTCTCCACAAGATTCGACAGCTGTTCCATCGGTCCACATCATTTGTTGGGATGTCCGTCATGTCGATATCAGGAACAGTCACTTAGGAGTCGCGGCTGTTAGATCGATCTCGGTTTCCTCTGTCACTCTCTTGCGGAATCTTTGAGGGGAGGGGCGGGGGTGGCTCAGTCGGTTGCGCGCCAGGCTCGTAATCTGTAGTTCCCAGGTTCGAGTCCCAGCTGGGTCAGCGTTGAGATTTATCTCCGCAAAATTCCCCCTCCCTGCCCACGGTCACTAAGGGACACCGATGGGCTTGGAAAGGCCGCCGTCCGTCGGATGGGACGTTAATCCGTGGCCCCGTGTGCGGGAGAGCCATGCCCTGTGCACGTTAAAGAACACGCTGGATGGCCTTGACGGGAGTCTACCATCTGTCTCCCAACAGCTGTTCCAGTGGGTCCCCTCCCCCAACCTTCTCTGAGCCTTCGGGGTCCATGTGACCTGGCCATTTAGCCCATGGTGTGCAAAAAAGTGCCGCTCAGAGGTAAAACAACCGAACCCCAACCCTTTGAGGGGATTTTCGGCAAAGTTTTTCCATCGAGATCTCGACCCATTGGAAAAGATCTTGCTCAGTGTAGATGAACAACGAACTCACACTGCAGATGAACACTGTTGTCAAAGGGGTTGGAGTCATCTTTTCGCAACAGTTTCCATTTCTCCTCTCTGCCAAGGAGATATAATTTGAACGCATTCTCCTTCGGGAGCGTGCCAGCTCTATGCCAGAGTTTTGTGAAACCATTTTAAGCATTTTTGACATTTTAATCGAATGAATTGTTTATACTTTTAAACGTAGAATACCTTTGCTCTCGACATTTGCACTCTCCCCCCCCCTCCCCCGAGCTCTTTACACAGCCTCACACATCAAATATCTTTTAGGTGATCATTCCTTTCAAATTGTTGTTTTTTTCGTTTTTAAGATTGTATATATTTAATCGGATTTCGTCTTTCATGATTCGCCTTTTAGAATCGCTGATGTTCTCCTTTCACGTGACTCCTATGCATCGATTGTTGCTATCCTTTTTTGTCGCCATTTTTCTTTTTATTGTTGAATGTATTCCTCGTGTCTTTTAATTTTTAGGTTTGATTGTGGATTCAATGACTTTTACCATTTTTCTTTTGAATTTTTTTGGCGCCATATAATATTAGCTGCGTGCTGTTCTGCTGAAGCAACCCACCAACCAGTGCATCACCTTGGACTCTTTGGGGTGGCTCAGTCGGTAGCGCGCCAGGCTCGAGTCCCAGCTGAGTCAGCATTAAGATTTATCTCCGCAAAATTCCCCGCCCTGCCCACGGTCAGTAGGGTACACCGATGGGATTGAAAAAGCCGCCGTACGTCGGATGGGACGTTAAGCCGTGGTCCCGTGTTGTCGGGAGAGTCATTCCCTGTGCACGTTGAAGAACACGCTGCATGGCTTTGACGGGAGGCTACCATCTGTTTCCTAACAGCTGTTCCAGTGGGTCTCCTCCCACAAGCTTCTCCGAGCCTTCGGGGTCCTTGTGACCTGGCCATTTAGCCCATGGTGTGCAAAAAAGTGCATTCAGAGGTAAAACAACCCACCGAACCTTGGACTGGAGGGAGAGACGCCGTCGACCTTTATGAATGAGAGGAACTGCGGCAGGCCAAACCACTGACGGTGAGGCCCATTAAAATGTCTTGTTGCGTGGGGCGAAAGCAATTAGCCATAAATCTGGCATTCTCTCCACGGCGTCCTTTCCTCCAGACAAGAGGGGAAATTTCTTCTTACATGTGAACGTTAAATACAACGTGAAAGAAAAGAAATAGGTAATATTTATTAAATCCCAACAGAATGATTCCCGGATTATTAAAAGAAATTAAGTTGGCACGATGACTTTACATTTGAAAAATAATCTGGAGTCTTCTGGTGTGAAAGGGAAAAGATTAATACGATTCCTTCTTCTCAGTACAAGGGACGAAAGAAACTGAAGATGTAAAAATAAGTTTTGTGCGAAGATGGGATGTTCCCATTATATTAAAATGACGGCCATTGATGAAGGGTCGGTGAATGCCTAGCAACGCATCTACCCTGCATCCTTCGATCCGCCTCATCGCAAAGTCACATGTAGGCCTGGGATTAACGAGATTCCTCCAATGTGGATATCACGTGCCCCACTCTAGGAAGGGAGAGCAAATCATTTGGAGAATGTGATAACGGAGGAGGAGGAGGAGGAGGAGGAGATAACCGAATGAAAAAAGTTTTAACTCATTCTCTCGCGTAATAAATTCATGCGAGATTCTCTTCATTCAAATCTGAAAATGAAAAAGATTTGATAAGTGTTGAAGAGATGGTAAATGAAGAAGAGGAAGAAAAATTTTCGTGGAGATTGTAAGAGGCAGAATCAAATACAGCCCAATACGAATCTGTAATCTGTTTCATCACAAAAGGGGATATCGTTTTTGGGGTATCGGAGGAATTGAGTTCAGGATTTAGGAAACGGGAAATTCTGTCGATGGAAAATTGTTTCCTGCTTCACCAAATAGAGAAAAATAAAAAAAAAATTCTAATTTTATTGGGCATCAATTTTTAGGGTATCCTGGATTATTTCGCTATGCGATAATCATTCCGATAAAAGGATATCCGCAATGATGCAACTATAAATAGGAGAGGAGATATTTAAAAAAAAATAGTTTTTTTTTACGATGTTTGAATGTCGTCAGAAATGTTCTCACGAGAGATCGAAAAATTTAGAAATTTGTGACACTCGGATTCGAAGTGTGGGTCGCGTGGGAGAGAGAAGAAAAGTTTCCTCTGTGCCTTCTGATGATGAGGAGAAGGCAGGCGAGAAATTGATGAGGAGAAGGCAGCGAGAAAATGATGAGGAGAAGGCAGGCGAAAAAAAAGACTGATGATGAGGAGAAGGCAGCTTCTGATGATGGGGAAGAAGGCAGGCGAGAGAAAAAAACCCCTTTTGGTTTTAATCTCAGCATAATTTTCTCATCGGGATGAATTAATTCTTCATTGATGATATTTTCTTAGAATCGATCTCGACATCTCCTTTTCTCCACAGAAAAGGGGTTTCTTCTTATTCGATTATTTCCCCCCCCCCCCTCCCCTCTCAGCATCATTCGCGATTGCAGAAGGCTTCGGGAATTGAAATCGGCGAAGAGGATGAGTTTCCTTTTCTGAAAAAGAGGAGAAGCAGAATCTTCTGGATGTTGAAATTCCTCCGAGCCAATGTCAAAGGTCATCGATTCTGACGCAACATTTCCATTTGGAGTGTAAAGTGCCGACGATTGCACCGACGGTGTTGCAAGCACAGAGAAAACGTTTGCACATTTGGGGACAACATCTTTTGGCAATCCAAAGGGATTATGGGGAGGGTGGGAAGGAAGAGCGAGAGCACGTGACTGCGGTTCCCCCCCCCTCCCTGCTCCGCTCTTAATGCACCGGGGAATGAAATCGGAAGAATAAAACGGACGTCATACATCATCGAAGCAATAAAAGTTAATGCCGAAGAAAAGGGAATTCTCTTTCTTTCCATTCGGGGGCTCAGGGAGGGAAAGTTTCAAAACACCACGTGATGAAATAGCTGAGTTCTGGTTTCAAATAATTCTTTTTAGGAAAAGAATTTCTCACAACTTGAAATGTTAAAACTATTTCTGGCGAGAGTTTTTTTTTTCTTTCGAAAGTTGAAATTCTCTTTAATGGGGGCTTTAAAAGGGAAACCATTCTTTATTTATTTCGGAGATCTGGTGCCGCCCATTTCTGTTTTGGAATGGGGGTGGGGGGGGAGAAGGCAGAGGAAGGAACGGAGAACAATTCCCGCGGTTTTTGCGGTCAAGGTCACGGGCACAGAGAGACAGTTCGATGTCGTGCTGGAGAATGACGTCAGAGATTGGCGATGACGTTATTAAATCGGAGATTTTAATAATCTCCTGTTCGCACGTGCCCCAGGGGAGAGGTCCCTTTGTGATGGAGATGAACACCACGAGATTCCCCCCCCCCCCCTTCATTCTGCAAGGTTGGCACTTTCCTCGTTTCTCGTTGCCAGAGCTATTTTCGGCCCGTGTCATGCGTCATTCATTTATTTCTTTTTTTCGCGTGCTTCGTTGGCAACAGCAAAGCGAAGACGATCGAAAAACTCGCTTCTGGGAACACGTGATCAAGACAAACCCGAAGGAAACAGACGCGGAAGAAACTTTTTCTTCCCTTATCGAGGATTTCCTTTTCCCGCGTCATGAAGGCACTCCTTTCATGACGTGGCTGAGGAATCAGCTGCATCTTGCATTCTGATGCCAGATAATTAGTTCACGCTTAATTATTAATGTTTGACTCTCTTGCTTTGCTGCTAGGGATTGCGTTGCGGGAAAAGGAAGGCGAAGACGACGGTTGAAGAATCGCTTGGAGCTCCAAGAATCGTTTCCCCCCCCCCCAAGTGAAGGAAACTCCATCTTCAAAGCATCAGAAGACTTCATTGAAAATGATCGGGATTCGTTTGCGTTTCATTCGCGCTGCGCAGAGAGAGAGAGGAAGAGATGCCGATTCTGAGAGAATGTGGATCCGCAGAGGGGAGGGGAGGAACTGGGATGCGACTTGCATCCCATTTTCAATGATCGGCTTTTCCTCTCTTCACGAGACCGATCGTTGAATGACAAAAGAAATCCATTTCCTCCCAAACGACAGTCCAAGATCTGGGTAACCGCTTCAAAACAATGAAACGGATTTCGTCTTAATTGGGATTCCACCGTCAACCAAATTTTACCGAATAATCTGCAAAACAATATTATATCCTCCTCCCTCCTCACCCCCAATACTGGGATCAACATTTTATACGCAATAGTTAAAGTGGAGAAAAAATGATCATCCCGCACACACCCTCGATTTAAATGGTCAAGAAAATGCAACTCGTTTCATTTCGGACGATTTGGGTTTTGACTTTTACGAGATATGAAAACAACAGATCGTAACACGTTTCAAAACAAATTCATCGCTGAAACATGGCGACTCTTGTACTTGCTTTCAATTGGGATTTCTGTTTCATTTTAACATTAAATGATTTTCATTTCGAAAGATTATGATGATGATGAAGATTTCATTGCATATTAATTAAGCTAGGTATTTTTTAAATTGTAATTATCTGTCCCCCAGAGTGGACAAGAAGCCAATGGCATTTAAGATAACATCTCCTCCATAGTGGACAAGAAGCCAATGGAATTTTAGACACACTGAAGTTGAAAATGATGCAACGCATTTATTTAGAACATTAGCGCAAAAGATTACCTTAAATTGTCTTTCGCTTCCCCCCCCCCCCTCGTTTCCATCCCTGCACGTGGATGGTCTCATCCTCTAAGACGCATTTCGAAATGTTTGAGAGAGAGATTAAAGTGACATTAGGTATAAAATCTGTCACTGAATTCAAAATAAAAATGGCAGCAGGTTTAGTTCTGAGAATCCGTTTAATGATCGCCATTTAATTGCGCTGCAACTTCTTTACAATCGTCCTAATATTTTAAGATCTTTCTCTTGGTAGGAGAGAATCGACCGGAGAGGATGTCTCTTCCGTTTCGACGATCTCTCCATCAGAAGCGTCCAATGCAATTCGCCTTCAGGAAGAAAGCTGAAAAAGGTTTACTGTAAATTTCACAGTTGGGATTGCGAAGGCCACCGTCCATCCGATATAACTTTAAGCCGTGACTCCGTGTGCGGGTGAGTCATACCCTGTGCACGTTAAAGAACACGCTGAATGGTTTTCACGTGAGGCTACCATCTGTCTCCGCACAGCTGCCCACGAGGTCCTCTTCCCTTAAGCTTCTCTGAGCCCTTGGGGTCTTTGTGACCTGACCATTTAGCACACTGTGTGAAAAAATGATGTGCTGCTCAGAGGTAAAACAACCCCACCTGCGAATTTCAATTTCTTTCCTAGATGAATTCCTTCTCTCGGCTGTTTCTTCCTTTCGCAAAGTAACAATTGTAGTGTGCTTAGACGATAGACGATTAAAAAGATCATTTTAATCGATAACCTTCAGTGGCATTAGTCGAGGCACTCGATAAACAATTAATCTGACGCAAATCTCTCTCCCCTTCGGTCTTCTGCTGATCGTACAGAATCTCGTGCTCCAGTTGAACCTCATTCATCTCCTTCACGCATCGCTCGTTCCTCTTTCTTCGGTCATCGCTGACTTCATCAAATATTGTACGCCGTGGTGGGGTGGGGGGGGGAGAGGGGTGGTTCCTTTCCCTCGTCTATCACGAGAGGTGAGATCATTCAGTTGAACGTCCGTTGCCTCATCACTTCCCTCGAGATGCTGAGAGGATTTTTTCATCTTCTGCTGGGAAGTGCTCACGGGAGGAAAATAGACAAATCGACAGAAGACAACAACCGAATCCCTTTCTCTTGGCATCGAAAGCTGACGATTTTCCACCACCACGTCACCAGGTGGGGCTCTCAGATGGAAAGGACCAGTCATTTAAAAGGGAAAGGGGGGGGGGAAGTCCTCCCTTTTCTCCCTCCTCGCATCCTTCGCTCTATTCGATCGATGCCGTAACTCGGTTGCTGGACCATCGGGGCATGCGGAAGTGGGTCACGCGCTCTGACGTCAGCTGTGCCTGGGATCATTCGAGATGGATGGAAGGCAAGTCGACACCTCCCAGCAGGGGACGGGAAGGGGATTTTTTCAGCCCCAGAACTGTAAAGAATGGAAGGAGGAGGAGGAAGAGGAGGACATGCACGAAGACGAATTAAGGACAATGGAACGATGTTTCGTGCTCGCGGATGTCCGTCGGGGATTTCCAGCAGAGCAGATATTTCCACTTCCTCCCCTTTCTGCCTCTGGCATCTCTTCCAAGTGAAAACATCGTTTCTTTTCTTTATATATTTCGAAAAAAGTTTGTTTTGTGAGAGCAGGGGCCCAATCTATGAAAAGAATCACTTGCACTGTAGGATTCTT
Source organism: Ryuthela nishihirai (assembly GCA_038380435.1). Classification (NCBI taxonomy): domain Eukaryota; kingdom Metazoa; phylum Arthropoda; class Arachnida; order Araneae; family Heptathelidae; genus Ryuthela; species Ryuthela nishihirai. The sequence continues at coordinate 60,313,471 of JAWZYU010000019.1, read as the reverse complement.
TTATTTCCTTTCCCCCCATCCTTTCGAAAGTTTCAATGGCTTTTACTTTAAATGCTCATCGAGTATTTCGATAGCGATCCACTGAGACACTCGATTCTCTACTCGCCGAGTTACACTTAATTGTTACTCTTAATTGTGAAAAATACTCTTCTATAAACCATGGACATCGATTCGGAAATAAACATCGGAGATCTTTTTTTTCTTCAAAGAATAACCTTTTGATTATTTGTGTTAATGATTTCGAAGAGAAAAAATCGCAGTAAAAAGCAAAGAAACGGTCCTTTAAGGAAATACAATAACAAAGGAATCTTAACCGAGCTGTGTTCGGCTCTTTCATTTCGTAGGGGCATTTTTATGTACGCAGTGGGTTAAATGGCCAGGTCATAAGGACCCCAAGAGCTGGGTAGGAGTGGGAGTTGAGAGACAAAAGCTTCTTGTCAAGGTTATCCAGCGTGACATTCGATGTGCACAGCATAAGACTCCTCTCCTGAATACAAGACTCCTCTCCTGAATACAAGGCTCCTCTCCTGAATACAAGAGCTGCAGTTTAACATTCGACCCAAAGGATGAGTGCCTTTTCAAACCCATCGGTCTCCCTTTTCTCATTGAAAGGGGGGAGGGGGAGGGGGGAGGGGGGAGGGCAACCTGATCACAAATGGGACTCGAACCTGGGAACATAAAATTACGAGCCAATCCCCACCGAGCCATCTTAAATCGTCGATATAATTCCCGTCCATTGCGATGTCTTTCTCTTTCTTTCTTCTGATCCCTGAGATCCCTTTCCTCTGCGTCTCGAGGGATCGCGAAGGGAGGGAGAAAAATATCAAGCGGTAAATGACGTCATCGCAACAGTTCTAGTCTCTGTTTCCGAATTGAGATTATTTTTTACTCATCAGGAGTCGAAAGAAGAATTCATTCATCGAAGGGAGGGAAACAGACGAACAGCTCGTGGAGGGGAAAAGGTTTCTGATGAAATCACTTGGGATCTTTTTTAAGAAATGATAAAAATCAAACCAAGAGAATGAAATTGTGAGGTTGACTTTTGAAATTATGAAAGAGATTTTCAATTCACCTAAATAGTTAACGAATGGAATGATGGGAATTCTATAAAATTTCTAATCATTTATGTTCACTCCTTGAAAAAAAAATGCCCGAGTGATTTCATTTTGCTCTCCATGTATACATATTTTAAGAGAATGTTATGAAGGTTACAACATTCTCTTAAAAAATGGAAGGTTATCACATGTTCTGATATTTTAAATAAATTAAAAACATCACAGCTTTTATTATTTGTGTGAAAAAAGCTGCAGCTTCCGTGTTATCCTTGGAGGTAGAGGAAGTCATTGATAGTTGAAGAGTTCTCTCGGAGCGCCTCTTATGCAGTGAATGGCGACGTTTGCAGTCGTGAAGGGAAACAAAATGCGGACTTGTTTCAATGCAGTTGCTCATGCGCAATAAAGAGTTTTACCTTTGAAGAGGTGTAGTGGGAAAGGAATTCAAATGATCAAGAAAAGCTCCAATTGTGCCGGGAGATGTTAGCATTGCTTTGCTTAATGCCGTGGTCGAGGGCTTTCTTTCGCTAATGCACCTCGGGGATATTCAAAATATCTCTAATTAGCGAGAATAATCGGAGAAATGGATTCTGTAGTTGAACCTTTTTAAAAATCTTTTTATTTTGAATTCTGAACCTAGGAAGGTTTTGTTGTTTTCAATTTTTTTGCTGTGTACCAATTTTCCACTACCGTTTCCCCAATGAAGGTGAAATGAAGGTGAAATTCGTGCTCTGTTCTTCGTCAAACGGAAGAAAAAATATTTAATTGAGGAGGCATTTGCTCGAGAGATCGGAAATGATCAAATTGAAAAGACTTTTTCTTCTGCTTAGAAAAGAATCTTTTTCTCCCACTGAGGAATTCTTTCCCTCTTTATTAAATCCCTTCAGAAGTCATCCGTCCCATTTCGTAGCTCCTCTCGTTCGGGAGCAGTTACGGAATGAATTTGCATCATTCTGTCTGAGGAGAGGTTTCGTGATCAGAGGGTTTCTTTTATTTATTTCTATCTGGACATAGAACACAAAAATTTTGATGGGCGTTTCGCAGACGAAATCCAATCCCTCTTCAGTTGCTCCAAAATCTCCCCAGTTTAAATTTCGAATTTCATCATTTTGAATTGCAAAGAATTTCTTTTCTGTCAAATGTAATTATTTTGTGTGATGAGAGAAGAGATTTCAGACACGATCCCTTCTCATCACCATCTTTTCATTTCCTCCTTCATCGATTTTCTGATGTCTTCTCTTCTTTTCATTCCCCTCCCTCTCTCCCCTATTCTCCCTTCTTTTTATTTCTCACGGCAGTTGTATCGTCTGGATGCCTCTTCCGTCCTCGTGGCTACCAGATGCCGAGGGGTTGAGATTCCCTCACGTGCCATGTGCACTGCACGTGACTTTCTCTTCGAAATGCATTCGGCGAGGAAAAGAAGCGATGCGAGAAGCGGAAACGCTCCGCTTCGCTTATCCCTTGCCTCCGTCAGCAGATGTGTCTTCAAATGAATGCTGACAGACACACGGACGATTTCATCGCGATTTTTTTGCGCAAACTGCAACAAAAGTTTAACACCAATGGACGAAACCGAAAACAATTAACGCCGATTTCGGATTAATATTTTTCTCCGATCATAGTCTCTTTCAATACTCTTTGAAACAGTTGTAATTTTAAGACCAAATTACTCTTAGATCAAAAGTAGCTTTCTTTTGGAGCAGCTGATGAAGACGAGATGCCCCTTCCGTTTCCCGTCCCATCCTCTAAAACTCTCTCTCTCTCCTGTGCTTTAAGTCGCCAGGCAACACTAAATAGAGCCCCCCCCTCCCCATTGTTATCACATCGCTCGACGAAAACGCAAATTTTTAACGTCATCAGAAGGGCTCCATCATTGTCCTACCACGTCATCTCCCTCATCCGCGCCATCATCTTCGGCTAAGTCACCTTCGCCAGAGGGATTGCGTCGTTCAAGAATCGTGGCGGGGAAATCGGAAGCCGAAAAAAGACGAAAAGTGCTCCAAGGGGGGGGGGGGGGAAGGAAGAGGCGATCAATGTCACGTGTTGATGAGGACAAGGAACTTCATGGAGAGAGAGAGAGACAAGAGAAGCTGACTCTTTAGGGGAGATGTATCCCGCGATCATGACATCACAGTTAGGTGGTGGTAGCGGTGGTAGGCCTCGCAGTGAGTTGGATTTTGATGTTGCTAAAGAGAGTTGAGTTCGCACTGAACTATCTTCTTCGAAGACTCTTTTGGCAAATGGGATCTGTGGATGCACGTGGACAGCAAAAGCATCCAATTCGAGCGAGACTCGATGACCTTAAAAGATGCCCTTTCCGAAAGAGAAATGTTTTCATGAAGTTCAAGCTTTTTGAAATTAATATCGGTTGCTTTGGAGAAGGAGGTGTGAGCACCGAATTGCTCTAATTGAATGATCAGTTGCTTTAGATAGAAAACGATTGCCATTTAATTCGTCCTCGTTTCATTCCCTTTCGTAGTTTAGGAAGAAATCACGAAGCAAAGAGTAAATTTCTGTCCTCCGCTCTCTCCAGATTTGTTCACTCTACTCCTCGTGGGATTTAAAGGGGGCTTCGAGGAAAGTGGCAAGTTGGTTTGGATGGGAGACGCTCTTTGTGGATGCCAAAGAGGTGAAGGGACTTGTGGGAGGGGAGGGACGATGCTGAGGGGGAAGGTTTTCCGTTTGTTGTTCTCGTGCAGGGGAGAATAAGTACCGAGAGGAATGCGAGTGGAGGCAGACGCATCCCACGTGCCCCATCTCTGCGAAAGGATGCCTCACGGAGGCGAAAAATTGGGAAGCATCGCGTGATGCATGACATCGCTTTCTCGGATTCTTTGGCAGTGCAGCTGACGACGGATGAAGAGAGAATGTCGATTGGAAATAGCGGTGGTCCGATGGGTGGGGGGTGGAAGAATTCCGTTTAATGAAATGAAGGAAAATAAGAAGAAGATGGCGATGATGATGATTGAAGATGATGATGATTAAAGGAGAAGGTGCTTTCGCAATGGTTCTGTGAGGTGCCAGATCTCTGAAAATAATATTAGAATGAGTTGCCATTTTCCACCTTTAGCGCCTCGTAACTTCGGAAGCGCAAACGAAAAAAGAGATTCAGAAAATGACAACAATGATTTATTTTTTAGTACCTGTCAAGCATAAAAAACTTAAATGATCTCTTGAAGCAAACAGAGTAGTCTTACAGAATAGACGTCGAAGTAAGAAAAGCAGTAATGAGGTGCTCAGGATGTTGGAAACAAATCTGTTGAGTACAGATGCGGTAATAAAAGTACACTATATGCAAAGGGTCACGAGCACATTGAGTTTACGACATAATCTGAGATCTATGGAGAGGGAAAATAGCACGTGGCACTGACTCCTCCGCAAAGTCTGCACGACGGTTGCAACAAGCTTCGAAATGTTTCCTTCTCCAGAGGTAAGAATCCGTTCCAAAATGTACGCAAAACTTTCTGAACTGAACACTGGTTTCGAGAGTGGTGGTGGTGGTGGTGGTGGAGGGGGGGGGGAGATGGCCTTTCAAAGATCTCAATGGATGGAAGGAACAAAGTCCACACTCTAGGGAGGTGCGGGGTTTAGGTATTTTTTTTTAAACGAGCTAACTGTTTGTAAACATTCTTTTTTTTAAAGAAATAAAATCAAAAATTTCTTTTTCAGTTTGATTGGCGATATTGAAATCCACATTTCCTACGTGCCAGTTTTTCTAAATTTCCGTCCTTCGAGTGCCTTAAAGTGGGATGCTGGCAAAACTTGAAACGAATATTGGAACTAAGGATGTCGATGCGAGACATTTCTCATTTCCGACCTTAGAGGTCGCTGCTTGAGGAGCTTAAATGGAAGATAATTCTTTGCTCTCGGGAGAGTGGGATGGGGCATCTTTTTTATGGACATAAATGAAAAATGGTTCCGGATTGGATAGGGAATAATAAACCATTTAAAACTATTTGCTGTTTTCAGATCTCTCATTGGCATGAATTTCCACAGTTAGAGGTTAAAAAGCTTTTGTCTTTGAAAACGACATTCGTAAATTCAGCAGAGACGTGTCTCGTTGATTTGGGTTTTCTCTCTCAGGAAGAATCCGATCATGATGACGACGTAAGGGCGCATCCGCAGCGCCCGTATTTATGTGCTAGGTGTCGCTGTTCGTCTTCTATCTCGGGTCCAACGTCAATTGGAAAATGCGTTGCATAATCCAATCGAGCTCGTGACTTTAGGAACTGCCTTTGCGCTGAAAGTCGTAGAAAGAAATCCCACCTTTTTTTCCATTAGTTGCAAGCATTCTGTTGTCATCCTTATCGATCATCTATCTTCCTTTGTTTCACTGAACTAATTCATTCTTCTTTATCTTCAGGACTAGGATTATCTTCTTATCTGGCATTTAGGGGTGAAGCGTAAATTGAATCAGGAGATTTTTTATTAATGGGGAAAACGATTTTGCAGATCTCTTTCATCGCCAGAGGACCTTTTGCTGAATCAGGTGCAAAAGGGGGAGGAATATTAATAAACCTGTCCAAAATGAAATTAAAATGATCGTGCACTACAAAATAAAATTCGTAACATTTAAGAAAACACTCGAACTCTCTCAGAGTGAAATGATTCAGTTTCAACTTTACACAATTTTCTATTCTCTCATTTCATTCCAAAGATTCCTTTTTTCTTTTGAAGTTTCAGTCTCTTTCATTAACCAATTTCTATTTGTTTTGTTTTGCAGTTTCAAAGTCTCCTTCATTAACCAATTTCTTTTTTCGTTCTGTTTGGGGATCAACGGATTCTGCCACTCAGCTTTCCAATCAACATTTTGAATAAAAAGCCTCGAGATTTTCCCTTCCCTACATCAGGACATTTGATCCTCACCTGTGATTGGTGCTGGGCTGTAATTGTCTTGGCACGGGGCGGGGTCACTCAGTCTGTAGCACTCCAGGCATGTAATCTGCTGTTCGCAGATTCGAGTCGCAGCTGAGCCAGAGTTGAGGTTCATCTCCTCTGAGCTCGCACCGTCAGTCTCGAAAGGACACCGAGGGCTTGGCATCCGGCTGATGGGACCTTAAGCTGTGGTCTCGTGTGCAAGAGAGCTGTGGTCTCGTGTGCAAGAGAGCCGTGGTCTCGTGTGCAAGAGAGCTGTGGTCTCGTGTGCAAGAGAGCTGTGCTCTCGTGTGCAAGAGAGCCGTGCAATCTGCACGTGGAAGAACGTGTTGAATGGCCTTGACGGAGGTGTCGGTGCTCACACCTCCTTCTCCAAAGCAACCGATATTAATTTCAAAAAGCTTGAACTTCATGAAAACATTTCTCTTTCGGAAAGGGCATCTTTTAAGGTCATCGAGTCTCGCTCGAATTGGATGCTTTTGCTGTCCACGTGCATCCACAGATCCCATTTGCCAAAAGAGTCTTCGAAGAAGATAGTTCAGTGCGAACTCAACTCTCTTTAGCAACATCAAAATCCAACTCACTGCGAGGCCTACTACCGCTACCACCACCAAACTGTGATGTCATGATCGCGGGATACATCTCCCCTAAAGAGTCAGCTTCTCTTGTCTCTCTCTCTCTCTCCATGAAGGTCCTTGTCCTCATCAACACGGGACATTGATCGCCTCTTCCTCCCCCCCCCCCCACCTTGGCGCACTTTTCGTCTTTTTTCGGCTTCCGATTTCCCCGCCACGATTCTTGAACGACGTCAAAATCCAACTCACTGCGAGGCCTACTACCGCTACCACCACCAAACTGTGATGTCATGATCGCGGGATACATCTCCCCTAAAGAGTTTGACCCTCCCCTCCCACAAGTCCCTTCACCTCTTTGGCATCCACAGAGAGCGTCTCCCATCCAAACCAACTTGCCACTTTCCTCGAAGCCCCCTTCAAATCCCGCGAGGAGTAGAGTGAACAAATCTGGAGAGAGCGGAGGACAGAAATTTACTCTTTGCTTCGTGATTTCTTCCTCAACTACGAAAGGGAATGAAACGAGAACGAATTAAATGGCAATCGTTTTCTATCTAAAGCAACTGATCATTCAATTAGAGCAATTCGGTGCTCACACCTCCTTCTCCAAAGCAACCGATCATTCAATTAGAGCAATTCGGTGCTCACACCTCCTTCTCCAAAGCAACCGATATTAATTTCAAAAAGCTTGAACTTCATGAAAACATTTCTCTTTCGGAAAGGGCATCTTTTAAGGTCATCGAGTCTCGCTCGAATTGGATGCTTTTGCCTGGTTATGACCAGGTCGCAAGGACCCTGAGGGTTCAGAAAAGGTTGGGGGAGGGGACCCACTGGAACAGCTGTTGGGAGACAGATGGTAGCCTCCCGTCAAGATCATCCAGTGTGTTCTTTAACGTGCACAGGGTATGGCTCTCCCGAACATGGGGCCACGGCTTAACGTCCCATCAGACGGACGGAGATCTTTCCAAGCGCATCGGTGTCCCCTACTGACCGTGGGCAGGGCGGGGAGTTTTGCGGAGATGAATCTGAATGGCGGCCCACCTGGGACTCGAACCTGGGAACTGCAGATTAGGAGCCTGGCGCGAATGAACCCCCACCGCGCCCCCGAGGCACGAGGAATGTTCGGTAAATCCTGTCTCCTACTAGCTGCGGGTCCCTTTCCCCAACCTTGAGCGCTTGGGATCCTTGTGACCTTGCCGTAGGTGAAACAACTCAACCCATGATGTTGTCATTTATCGACATCAAAGTCTTCTTCAGAGTGTCTGACCGAATTCTAGACTGAGATGCTTTTCGCAGAGATGCGAATTAAAGGAATTTGTGCATTAGAAACATCCGATAAGAATCCGACCCCTTAAGAGTCAGAATTTTGCATTCATTTTTTTCCCCTCATTGAAGACTTCACTCGGATTACTCCTTCCCTTTGTAGCCGATGGAATGTCTCAAGTAACTAGTGAGAAGAGCAGTTGCCTTGTTTCAGGCTCTAAGTTTGTGAGTTCTTTTGTAAAGAAATGATTGTGTTTTCTGCCTTGTTCATTTTTTGAGGACTTTTTCTGTGACCTTGATTTTAATGGGAGGCAAGAAGAGGATTGCAAACATCAACAACAAAATGAAGAAAACCAGCGGAATTCTGATAAAGAGCTCCGAGAGAAATCAACTAAAAAAAATGCAAAAGCATATTGAAAAAGTACAAATGGCCTCGAGCTACAACATCGAGTCCGAGGAGGATATAAATGACTTACTAGAGGCAAGTGGGATATTTGACAAAAATAGTGAAATTCGACCTACCAGCAATCAGAATAGTGAACTCACCCAAAATAAAGGACTTTCACAACATTTGGTGAGCAACTCTGAACCGGAAAGTGCACATGAACAGGATATGCCTTCCGAGGACGAACTTTCAAATGACGACGAACATACTCCTTTGCCACCAAAAAAAAGACAACGGAAAGAGGACCTGGCCATCATCTTTTACAGTGACTGTTCTAAATTATCCGACATGGATGACGATAAGGTAATGGATTTCTTTTTTAAAACTGTCAACAAAGATTTAAGAGGTAGATATACGAAAAAAGGAGACATCATCATTTTTCCCGAAAATGAATCTGAATTAAATATTCTCAAAAATGTCACCAATATCTTAGGTGTAGATGTCAATTATCGTTTTCCCGATAAAGACCATTCGATGGGAATGTTAATCAATGTGAATACTAAATATTCTGAAGACTTTCTCTTACAATGTCTTAAGAAATACGATATCTACAGAGTTCGACGTATGGTTCGCTATTCACCAAACAGTGCTAAGGACGGATACGTGCAACAACTAACTGATAATGTCATAATTTACTCTACTAAGAAAGATATCCCACGTGAAGTCAATATTGGCTTTTCTCACTTTTTTGTTCGTGAATACTTTGGATCTCCTGCATTATGCGGCAACTGCTGGCGCTGGGGCCACACTGCTCCCAGTTGCCGCAGTAGAATTCGGTGCAAACGATGCAGCGGACCGCATAGCTATAAAACATGCAAAAATACAGACTTTGTGTGCCCGAATTGCAGGGGAGACCATCCTGCAACGTTTCATGGATGTAAAACCAAAACAATCGCATGCAAAGCACTAAAAATCCAACACTTTCAACAGTGTAGTTGGGCGAGCGCTTTCCACCAAGCCAAGAGAGAGCTCAACCAGGTCCGCGATAATGTAGCTCTCTCTCAGGTTCGCTCCTTACGCAATTTGAATCCGCCTGCCGCCACACAAGTGCCTTCTGGTTTCTCTCAGGATTATGACTCGCATTATTTTCCACATTCAGAGGATGAACTTACTGATCAAAGATACTCTGCAAATATGTATAATAATCAACTTCTTCACGGCATGGACTCTTTTGTATTAGCTCAAAACAGAAAACAGATCAGAATCAGAAAGAATGTTGTTGGCATCAGTGATAATGATATTTCACTCTCGCAGCCTTCTACTTCCAAAAAGTTATCTACTTACGAGAATGACATTGCGCCTGCTGTTATTCACCAACAAAATAAAATGTCTTATGCTAATGTCACAAAAAAAACTAATCTCTAAAAGTGCACAGACAAAAAAAAATAAAGCACACGCTATCTCCCAACACGATAGCTAGAGAATTAAAGGACGAAAATGTAACCACCAATCTTCTAATAGACTTAGTTTTGCACATTTTAAAATTCATTTGTCCTACAGATAAAGTTTATGTGCTCATAATGGACATCTTACAATATAAAACGTAATTCTCTAATTCTCCTGCAATGGAATTGCAAGGGAATCATCTCAAAAAGGGGAGAACTGATTATGATGTCTAAGTATCTGAAAGTGAATATTTTCGCTCTTCAGGAAATCAAGACTAGAAGACACATTAAAATACCAAATTTTCTTTCCTATTTTTATTTTTCTCCACACAGCTGTAATGGAGTGAGTTTTTTAGTACACAAAAATATTAAGCATTATATTATTAAAATTAACTATGATTTAGATGGTCTAGAATTAATAGCATTGAAAATTTTAATTAATGAATTTAATGTAACTATTTTAAATATTTACAATCCTGGCATTACAATTAATGATAAATTTTATTACAACATAATTACACAACTTGATAATCCTTTAATCATAATAGGTGACTTTAACTCACATCATGCCCTCTGGCATTCTTATGAAACAGATCCAGCGGGCATACACTTATGTAAATTTATCACCAAATCTAATTTTATATTACTTAATAACAAAGAAACGACACATGAAAATCCTGCAAATAACAGATCAATAATTGACCTCTCTCCTATTTCTCCTGAAATTTTTAATGAATTTAAATGGTCACTGCTATCAGATACCAGAGGCAGTGACCATCATCCTCTTTTATTATCATCTCAATTACATATAAAATTTCAAAATAAAATATATTTAAATGATTGGAATAAATTTAACTGCATTTTAAATCAAAATTACCTCCTAATAACATAAATTATAATGAATTTTTTGACTTCATCAACGAAAAAACTAAATCTGCTTTTGAGACCATAATCAATAAAATTCCAAAATTAAAACTCAACTATTGGTATATGAACAGACTCATAGCCATATGCAAAAAATTTGAAAATAAAGCCAAAAGAACAAGAAATTTTCAAGACATTAATCATTTAAAAAAAATAAAAGCAGAGATTAGGAAAAAATTAAAGGAATCATTTAGACAAGATTGGAGAGAATTTACATCACAATTAACAACTACATCAACAGGTTTAAATATATGGAAAATGTTTAAAGGTATTAATAACGAACCAAAACAAAACTGTCCTATAGCCCAATATGCCATTAAGCATAACCTTACTATGGCACAAACTGCTGAAAACTTTGCAAAAAACCTCAAAATTACACATCCAGCTCCATGTCTGAACACAAGACAAAGATCTGAATTAAAAATTCAATTAAACCATTTAAAATTAAAAAATTCTGAAGTAAATAAACCTTTCACTATCACTGAACTTAATAATGCCATTCACAAACTTAATCTTAAGTCAGCTCCAGGAGCTGACCATATATCTAATAAATATTTAAAAAATCTTCCTATACATTGGAGAGAAAGATTATTACAAATTTTCAACCACATTTGGAATACACATGAAATTCCTCCCACATGGCAAGAAATCTTAATAATTTTCATTCCAAAGCCAAATAAAATACCAACAGAAATAACCTCCTATCGGCCAATTTCATTGCTTTCTAACACACTTAAATTATTTGAAAACATTTTGTTTAAAAGATTAAACTGTCAAACTGAAGCAAACAAAATTCTACCATACAATTTTTTTTGGATTCAGAAAATTTAGATCAGCAAAAGAAAGCATTTCATTATTATTATCTCACATATATAATGCTAACAAAAGGAAACGAACTCTTTTGGCAATTTCAATAGATCTGTCTCAGACCTTTGATTCTGCATCAATTGATTATTTAATGTTAAAATTAAGCAAAGCCAAAATAGATTATAATCTAATGCAATTTTTATCTATATATTTACATAATAGAACCTTAAAAGTAAAACTAAACTCAACTCTCTCACAACCTTATAAAGTCACACAGGGGCTTGCTCAGGGGTCTACCCTTTCACCCATATTATTTAATATATATTTAGCAGATATTAAAAGTATTTTTGGCAAGGACTTCACTTTTACAACCTATGCAGATGATTTGACTTTTTGGATCTCAGAAAAAAATGAATATAACATTCAACAAAAAATCTCAAGAACAAGTTAATAAAATTGTTAAATATTCCAATAAATGGTATTTATCCATTAATACAAATAAAACCTATTGTATTCATTTTTCAAAGTACAGAAATTATTCTCCAAAATTTAATTTAAAAATTAATTCTAATACAATCTCACAGGTCCCAAATTGCAAACTATTAGGATTTCATCTCGATTCAAGACTAACTTGGGAAAAACACCTGGATCAAGCTTACCATAATGGCTCTAAATTACTAAATTTATTCAAAATTTTTGCATTTAAAAAAGAGGGATCTTCCCAAACACACTAATTACTCTATATCAAAATTTAATTAGACCAAAAATAGAATATGGATTAGATCTAATAGACAAAACAAAACAAATGTTTAAAACTAGCATTAGGCTTGCCTAACTTTTGTCCGACACTGGCTCTATTAGCAGAAACTTCTTTTCCCACATTTGAAAACAGACATTCTATATTAATACTTAAATATTATGCAAAACTTCATCTTAAATTACCTGAACATCCGTTCTATAAAAAATTCTTTAGACTTCCTTTTTATAAACTATTAAAAAATAATAAATTAATATTTCAATATTTCAAAAAATTTTCTAAAACTGATTTAAAAGGAGATTCACCACCTCTTATTGTAGACTGGTGTTTAAAACCCCCAATTATTCATACTGAGATTCCTTTATTAACATCTAAATATAACTCCTGAAATGAAGTTATAACTCATCTATTTTATAATTACAAACTTGAAAATTTTAAGAACTTTATTGCAATATATACCGATGGGTCTTACCTTCAGAATACAGGATCATCAACTGCAAGCGGTATATATACCCAAATATAAAGTCACAATAGCACATAGACTTCCACATAATCCACCTATTTTACAAGCTGAAATGTATGCAATTTTTATGGCTTTTAACTGGATATTACAAAACATAAAAAATCAGCACATTGTAATTTTTTCTGATTCTAAAGGTGCACTTTTGGCTTTAAATCAAGAATTTATGTATTCCTCATATAATTTCTATATTAATTCTATATTAAATATAAATACTGAAAATTTAAACAACAATAAAAATGTATTATATCTAAGTTGGATACCTGCTCATTCTGGTATTCAAGAAAATGAACATGTAGACTCAATAGCAAAAGCCGCACATAACCTATCCAATATAACTCCTTTACATAAATTTTTTATTTTAATTAAGAGAGAGATTAAAAATTTAGAATACAATATAAGCGAAAAATATTTTCAATTACAATCTATATTAAAACCAACTTTTAGATCAAATCTATCTAAAAAAATTAATTATTTTCAAAACTTACCATTTAATAGACAAGAGATTAAGACAATATTAAGATTAAGAACTGATACCACACTTTTAAATAAATCAAAATTTTTTCTAAAATTAATTAATAATCCAAACTGTCCTAAATGTAAATTAATTGAAAATACATCTCATTTCCTATTGAATTGTGAAAAGTATAAAGCTGAAAGAAATGAATTTTTTAAAGAATTAGAAAATATTGGAATTAATGATTTTAATGTGGAATCTATTCTTGATTTCCCTAAATATTCTACAAGGATAAAAATTTTTCAATTATTACTTGACTTTATTAAAAAAAATAGACAAATGGAGTAATTTATAAGGAAAAAAAAATTGAGAAAATCTCAAAAAAATATATATATGAGTCATTTGAAAAACTAAAAAAAACATAAAAAATATAAAAATAAATAAATAAATAAATAAATAAACAGAAAGAGATTGAAAAAATTAAACAAAATTAAAAAAAATAATAAATAAATAAAATAAAAAAAACTGTTTTTTTTTTCTCATAATTCAAATGGGTAAGCCTGAGCAAGGACCACCCAATACAGCGTAACGTAGAAGAAGAAGAAGTCCCATTTGCAATTCATTAGCGATGCCAAAACACGTGTTACCTTTTTCTGATCCTCTGTTCGAGTCGTTTTTCGATCGAGAGAGAGATCCACCCCCCCGCCTCCTCCCCCCTTCCTTCCGGCTAGCCACCTCTCCTTCTGCTCACGTGCACTGCCACGCATCGTCGATTTCTTGGATTGGTGTCAAACGACCCAATCACCAATTCGGGAAGCTGGACTCGCATCTCGTAACCACCGCGAGACAGAAAAGTGCATCGCAGTTGCTATGGCAACCGTCTTACTGCCTTATTCGCTCCCCCGCACGTTTTCCCGCTCCGAACCCTCTCGCATCAAAAGAGCCAATAACCGGAGGCACGACAAGCATCTTACAGCATTTCCATCGACCCTTACGTTCCCATTTGAAAGTCCGCCCCGACCTCAATAGCAGACGATTCGCCTTCGGAATCGTTCAGGTTGGCGATTCGATTGTCTCGGAAACAAACAACGTGATGAATACGAAATTGCCGAGAAGTTGGTCGCGTGGCGCTGAGATGCTCCCCGGCCATACCTTCGGAAACTGAAGGGAGGGCGCATGGAGCCACGTGGGTGGTGAATGCACCCTTCTCAATGCGAGGCGGAGCAGCCAACACGAGTCTCATGCCTCTGCAGTGCGGGTCACGTGACGGATGAGTTCGGAGGAGGCCTAATCTCGTCGCTTCAAGCAGGGAGAGAATCGGGGGGTGGAGGGTATTTATCTATCCCTTCACCCTTCCCACGATGTTAGAGCACGGGAAGAAGTTTCGTCGCCTCACTTGCTGCGGAAGGGGGGAGGGGGGGTTGGAAGTGAAGACGGACATCGATCAAATGGGAGGAAGTTGCATCTGCCTCTTCCGATGAAAAGAGCAAGGTATCGTTTATTGCACTTACGTCTGTCTGCAAGTGAAACGAATAACTTCTTTTTCGAAAAGAATCCTTTCACCTGTTGCGATCGAAATTGACGGGGGGGAGGGAATTCCCGGGGGAGAAATTTCAGACGTTAATAATTGTTGATGCGATTGCGCAGTGATGTTGCTGGAGGGACGATTCCAGTTGGAGGAGGGGACGGGGAAGAAGATTTTAAAGACAACTCTTAGTTTCATTATGTCTCCAAAATCATGCTCGCTTCACCTTTTGATGTTTCAGTATCGTTGCCATCGCAACTAGAGGGGGGAGGGGGAGGGAGTCGTTGACAAATTAATATTTCTGGGGAGCTGAGATGATAAAAAACGGAAGGACATCGTCTCTTGGGTCAGAAGACGAAAAATAAGAGAAATCTTGCACGATAATTGGGTAACAGAGAGGTGGCAACATATACGAAGATATGACTTTTGCTTCATATAAATATAATATTTAAGAAATGGTTCAAAAGTTAGCTTCAAATTCCCTGCAAAAACGAGGAATATTTAATTGAAGCAAGCGTTCGAAGGCAGACGAAAATCAGCGAAAGAAAGCACGAGCATATAGCAACCGATTTACGATTTTATTTTCGTGGAGACGCCATCTGTTGGTTCGATTTCCCTGCAAATCCTTTTCCATTTTTGTTGAATTGAGATAAAAGTCTTTTTCGCATTCCTTCTGTTTCCTTTTCCTTCTAATTCTTTTCTCTCCTGCTTCCAATTCCCTGCAAGAGATTGCTCGAGATTCGACATATTGCTTCTTATTGATGAAGCTGAGAGCGCAGAAAATTCTGTGCAAACGATGTAAAAAACACACCTGACTCTCAGCGAAGCCTTCAGCAAAAGATACTATTTGCAATTCAGCATCAGTAATAAAAGTCACGCGGAAATATTTATCAGATAAGAAGTCATTTCGTCTGATTAGCCCAGGAAAGAAATCCAACTGCTTCGTAAGTCACGATTGGTTAGAGGAAAAATTGAGACAAGAATAAACCTCATGTGATTTAAATATCGAGGATTTTTTTAATGTAAACAGAGATTAAAAAAAAGTGCATTTCATATTTATTTGATTATGTTTTAACCATGTTTCGAAAATACTCCCATTCAAGTCTCGGTAAATGTTGGAAGACTTTTGCATTTGATCTGATGATCGCAGAAGAATTCTCTCGCGGAAGAGATCACTTCGCAGAGGCTGCGATTCGGTTGCTGACCGAAAAGCGAACGATTTTCGCCTCTTTTGCGTTGGACGCAGCAGCAGACATTTCTCGATCCGTTTCTTTCTCTCCGCAGTGGCAGAAGCAAAAGAAAGCGCACTTTGGAATCTCGCACGTGATTAAATGAAATTAGGAACAAGCAAATTTTGAATAATTCATTTTTAGCAAAGAGACGAGTTTGGTGCGTTCGAATGGCATTGCAGTGATCATTTAACATCCCTCACTGAATACTGAGTGGGCGGAGGTCGAGAGAGAGAGAGAGAGAGACGAAGATTCCTCTCTCCCTTTCTCTTTTCAATCTGCTAAATTCTGCTTGCACGAGGCGATCATTATTCCTGTGGCAATATCGGTTGATGAGAATGGCATTCTGGGAGATTTTTGAATTCCTTTTCTTGGGAGGGGGGCGCCTGGGGAAAGAATTGCAGGAAAGCCGACCTCTACGAGAATCTCTTCTTCGGCATCAAGATGAATAACTAAAAACGGAATCGGATCTCAGAGGCTGGGACGCTCTGCACGTGCAACGGGAACAGGGAGGCTAGGAACCATAATGGGATTTAGGACGCTCGTGATGGCGAAAGTGGTGCGGAGATTTAGGACCGCTAGCTGAGATCCGTAAATTTCGTCTTGACATGCCACTAACACTCGATAGCGAACAGACGACGTCATCGTCGCAGAGGGAGAAAGGTTGAGATGCGGGGAAGGGAAGGAGGGTGGGGGGGGGCAGGATGTTAATCCTGGGTGTGTCTTGGTAATTCGGACTTGGAAGAAAAGCTTTTAAGAGATTTCTTTTCATCTTGGCATTGAGTATGGATGAGACTGCAGCAGAGAGAATAATAAGTAAATGAATAATAAAATAATATCGAAGATCAGACTTAAAATAGAAGGAAGAGGAGGAAGACGAAGGGAAGGGGAAGAGGAAGAGGAGAATCGAGTGTAATGGAGAGAAAGAGAGAAGATAACATTAGGAAAGGGAATTCTGCACGCACACCTCCTTCGATAAAAACTTCAATAAGGTTTGAAAAAGAGAAATTTGTGCTTTGTGTCTTCCCTGCCGATTCCTTTTCTCGCCTTCTGTTTCTTCTCGGGATGTTTACAAAGCTCAATACAAAAGCTTAAAAGTTTCTTCCTCTGTCTCTCAGTTTCATCCTCTTACAGACGTGAATCTCTTTCTGAATCCGTTGCTTTAAATTTAAAAAAAATCAACTCGAAGTTGCTTTCCAATAAAGTTTTAGTGAGAATTTCATTTTTAATTTCCACGGATTCAGTTTTTAAGATTTTTATTTCGGGAAGATTATAATCATCAATGTCGAAAATGAAAATGATGACGTCGATTTCCATTGCCCAGCATGGCATCGCAGTCATCTGAAATTGAAATGAAAAAAAAAAAATCTGACCTTGAAATATTAACCTCTTCTCCCCAAGCGATTGTAACCTGACGATGACCTTTTCAGGAACTTGAATGTCATCCTCTTCTCCACTTCAGACAGATGAAAGGATGCAACGAACTGAGTCCTCTTTTTCCCTCATTTTCGTCATTTATTTCTTCCAATAAGTAAAGCGAGATACTCATCCATTTCACGAGTCCGTTACCCTAATCATCATCACCATCATCATCATTATGGTAAAGTCGTATGTTCATTAGAATTTCATCTTCATCGAAGAGAAATAAATGCTTCGCGTCGTTTGATCTCCTTAAAAGCTTGGTCGGATTCCTCGCAAGTCTCTGACTGCATCAGCTCATCTGGCATCCTTTTGATTCTTGGCCACTGCAGACGACGAGGGAGTTGTCTGGCCGAGGGAAGATGATGCTGAATGGAGAAGGATCGGCGGAGAGGTGGCAACAACGCCGCATTAAGAAATCATTGAATATCCTTTAGGGGGCGGAGGGGATGAAGCGATGAAAGTTCGATGAGATGCAGGCAGCCGCCTGCTTCCTTTAAATCCGTGCAGCTAGGGGAATTTTTGATCCGCGTGATAACCGGTACTGCAAAAAAGATGCACTGACAGGGCCAACAGATGGTGATGGCGCCAACACGTGAAGGTGAAACTGAATAATGCGATTGGGTGAAAGCGGACGTCATTTCCGTTTCTGGTGGGTCATGGCAGAAGAAGGTGTTTTTTTTGTTATAAGCATCGGAAGTAAAAAAAAAACGCAGACTCATTGACGGATGGAAATCGTCGGAGACGACGCTGTAGGAGCAGCCTGTTGATTTCTCCGAAGGCATCTTCCGTAGCGGAATGCCGCTTCCGTTATCCTTTGCAGGGATGTGATCATTGTGATGGTGATCATCCTCATCATCTTCTGTCGACAAAGACACTGCACGTGAGTGTTTCCTTATCACACGTTGAAAAAACTTTTGCTTCCCAAATCAGTTGAATTGTGTGGGGCGAGTAAAGTTGGGTTCTTCTCCTCTGAAGAAAACTTCCCCAAGGGGTGAGAGCTATGAAAGGGAAGAAGACGAGAGATTAATCTGTCTTCTAAGAATTGACAGATGGAAGAGAAAGACACATCCTTGGCCTTTCCAAGGTCATGTAATGCATCCTTTCTTGCCCATGGAAAATCTCATGATGAGTACTCGATCCTAAGAGAGGTACGAACCTGTTTCCCCATCGAATGCCATCAGACTGAACAAGTCTTATGGCTTCTCGCATCAAAAAGATCTCAGAGTCTGATGGCTTCTCATATAAAAAGATTATCTTAGAATCTGATGGCTCCTCGCATCAAAGATCTTCCCAAAATCTGATGGTCTCTAGCATCAAAGATCTTCCCAGAATCTGATGGTTTCTAGCATAAAAGATCTCAGTCGAATCCGATGGTCTCTAGCATAAAAGATCTCAGCAGAATCTGATGGTTTCTAGCATAAAAGATCTCAGTAGAATCTGATGGTCTCTAGCATAAAAGATCTCAGCAGAATCTGATGGTCTCTAGCATCAAAGATCTCAGCAGAATCTGATGGTTTCTAGCATCAAAGATCTCAGTAGAATCTGATGGTCTCTAGCATCAAAGATCTCAGCAGAATCTGATGGTCTCTAGCATCAAAGATCTCAGCAGAATCTGATGGTCTCTAGCATCAAAGATCTCAGCAGAATCTGATGGTTTCTAGCATCAAAGATCTCAGTAGAATCTGATGGTCTCTAGCATCAAAGATCTCAGCAGAATCTGATGGTTTCTAGCATCAAAGATCTCAGCAGAATCTGATGGTCTCTAGCATCAAAGATCTCAGCAGAATCTGATGGTCTCTAGCATCAAAGATCTCAGCAGAATCTGATGGTCTCTAGCATCAAAGATCTCAGTAGAATCTGATGGTCTCTAGCATCAAAGATCTCAGCAGAATCTGATGGTCTCTAGCATCAAAGATCTCAGCAGAATCTGATGGTCCCTAGCATCAAAGATCTCAGCAGAATCTGATGGTCTCTAGCATTAAAGATCTCAGCAGAATCTGATGGTCTCTAGCATCAAAGATCTCAGCAGAATCTGATGGTCTCTAGCATCAAAGATCTCAGCAGAATCTGATGGTCTCTAGCATCAAAGATCTCAGCAGAATCTGATGGTCTCTAGCATCAAAGATCTCAGCAGAATCTGATGGTCTCTAGCATCAAAGATCTCAGCAGAATCTGATGGTTTCTAGCATCAAAGATCTCAGTAGAATCTGATGGTCTCTAGCATCAAAGATCTCAGCAGAATCTGATGGTCTCTAGCATCAAAGATCTCAGCAGAATCTGATGGTCTCTAGCATCAAAGATCTCAGCAGAATCTGATGGTCTCTAGCATCAAAGATCTCAGCAGAATCTGATGGTCTCTAGCATCAAAGATCTCAGCAGAATCTGATGGTCTCTAGCATCAAAGATCTCAGCAGAATCTGATGGTCTCTAGCATCAAAGATCTCAGCAGAATCTGATGGTCTCTAGCATCAAAGATCTCAGCAGAATCTGATGGTTTCTAGCATCAAAGATCTCAGTAGAATCTGATGGTCTCTAGCATCAAAGATCTCAGCAGAATCTGATGGTCTCTAGCATCAAAGATCTCAGCAGAATCTGATGGTCTCTAGCATCAAAGATCTCAGCAGAATCTGATGGTTTCTAGCATCAAAGATCTCAGCAGAATCTGATGGTCTCTAGCATCAAAGATCTCAGCAGAATCTGATGGTTTCTAGCATCAAAGATCTCAGTAGAATCTGATGGTCTCTAGCATCAAAGATCTCAGCAGAATCTGATGGTCTCTAGCATCAAAGATCTCAGCAGAATCTTTGAGAGAGATTCCTTCCGAGACATTTCCTTCAAGTTGTCGTCGTGCGACAAGATCACCTGTTTTCCTTTCAGTTTAGAAATGAGACTTGTCGATTCGCAGACATCACTAATTTTTTTTCCTTTTATCATTATTTATCAGTTTGATTAACGAGATAAGATTCGGGTGCGATGGGCGTAGAGGAATCAGGGGAACTCAGAGACGAATTGAATCATTTTGAATCACCGAAACATTGGATGGGAATCATTCCTTGAAAATTTATTGACGGAGTGGGATGCCATCGGATTTGAATGGCGGTGATGATCAACGAAACCGTGATCGGAAGAAACTGAGTTTCAAGAATTTCTGGATCCTTTGAAAAGCAAGCGATTTTTTCCTTTCTCATTTCCTCATCAGACAGGATGTTGCAACACTGTAAGCAGCCGATTGTTTCGCCATCATCTTTTGTTCGTTTCGCCCAAACGGAAGCGAATTGCTCTGTTTCCGGTTGGTTCTCCTCCTGAAGAGAGAGATGTGCACGAGAAAGGAGAAATCTTTGCTTCTCTGTTTCCTTCCCGCCCTCCTCGGATGAAGACAGATTGATGCACGCCGAGCACGTGCCACTGACCAAGGGTTGGCGATGCATTTCCAGAGGAGATGATGCCCATCCGCCACTGATGACAGCACCCAGTCGGATCTCTGCGGAAGGAAGAGGAGAAGGAGGAGTTTGGACTGATGCCAGAAGCCAACGTTTACTCCAGAATAACTAGCGCCCCCTACTGCAGGCCAGGATCTATTTCGCACGTGATGTGGCATTGATAGCATCTAGTTAGGAGAGATGATAAATGCAAGGACGTGATCAGAAGTCGGAGGAAAGAAAATCGCCGGAGGGGGAGAGGGGGTAGCACGTGTTATCGGAACAGCACTGTCACCGAAATGAGATGAAGAAAGTTGATCATCTTTCGCATTAAAGTAACAGTTTGGGATATTTTTGCAGAGTTTTTCTTTAGCAAAACTCCTCGTATCCTAGGCAACGGGGATCAACGGATTCATCTGAGTGCCAATCAACTCTAGACGCCTCCCATCATTGGGATCACGTCAGGAGAGAGATCCCTTATCCGTGTCCAGTGACTCATCTTTTCCTTTAGTGCAAACTTTCTTCATCCACCTCACTAAGGATCCAAGATTTCGAAGAGAAAAGGATGAAATGTATTTTTAGAGACATCTAGCATCCCGTTTGCCTTAGAATCCTCGAGAATTGCTTCCACGAGCACTAGGTAGAATCCTTTCCCTTGGAAGTCGTTGGTTAGTGTCCTCAAAGCATTTGTCCGTCCTCTCCTCCAACTTAATCCAAAACGTCGCTGCAGTTATTGCCTTTCAACACCTCTACAATGGGGGGGGGGGGGGTAACCAAACGACTTTTCGGTTGTCACTGCATTCCTCTTTAATGGAAATCGTTTTCAGTTTCTTTCAATCGTCGCAGCTTTGGCAGAGTTTGTCATCAAACTGGGTTTAATAGAGGGCGACGATAACTGCATGAAGCAGGGGGGGGGGGGGGTGGCGAGTTCTTTTGTCGTGGAAACAATGTTTGCCAAAATGGCGATTCTTGAGGCGTTTGCCTCCCCTTGAATCAGAAGAATTCTTTCTGCAGTTAGGGGTGGGGGGAGAGTTGTCGGTGGCATTGGCATCTGGAAGGAGGTTGAACAAATGAGAAAGGGGATGAAACCAGGCGCTGCACGTAAAGAAAGATATTTAAAAAAAGGGAAAGAGTAGAAGCGCTTGATATTTATCGGATTATATATCATATTATTTGAATTTTCTTTCTAACGGTGGGATGTTAGAATCAATTTCAAAGTCATCTCGTAATCAGATGGAAAAAATTGATAAGAATCACTTAATTTAACGGAAAAAAATCAATGTCGAAAAAATAAATTTGGCACATTGTTGTCTTCCGTAAAACTAAGAAAAAAAAAAACGTTTTGGATTTTTTGGAAGCGGAAGAAAAGTTGAAAATTTTGTCTTCATCGAGTCCTTCTACGATCGCGTGAAGTTTTCTTTTGACCACGAAATTCGTCTGCTCCTTTCCCTTTTCTTCCGCTCTTTTCAGCGAGGGGAGGAACTGAGATGAACTCTCCTTTCATGAGGGAGGGAGGGAGGGAGGGAGGGAGGGAGGGAGGGAGGGAGAGAGGTGAGCTCCCTCCATTATCAGCAGATTGAGAAGCAGAAGCAGCCGAAAGGAAAGCCGCAAACATCGACTGGTTTCTTCACCTGTCTCTTTTGTTTCCATACCCTGCAAACAGATCCTCCTCCTCCTCCTCCTCCTCCTCGTGGGATACCAACAGAGACAAAGGGCATTACGCTCAGAAAGTTCGCCGGCAAATGGAACCAGGTGGCATCTCTGGGGAGAAAGGAATCCGAGGATAGGTTTGGGGGGAGGGTGTTAAAGAGAGGGGTAATGGCGCAGGTCTATTTCAGGAGACCGCATCTTTCTGAAGGAGACATCTCTCCAGGAAGTGACGTAATGGATGCTTGGTGGTGGTAGGGCATGTTGACCATCAGTTGAGGCAGAGGGCGGGAAAACAAAATATGGCATCGCAAATGTTGATTCTGGTGAAGGAATAAACTCCGCAGACGAAAGAAGACACTAAAGGGGTGGGTGGGTGGGGGGGGGTTATACCTATCGGAAATGTTGATCTCCTCGTGGTTGCAGTTTTTTTCCTTTTTTTTTCTTCACTTCTAGTCTTTTTTTTTATAAATAACAAAATACGCAAATGTATATTGCGCAAGCCGTCGAATAAATCTATTAATATTAAACTTTCGCAAAGTTCTTCATCGTATCAAATTTGACAGAGTGCGATATGAAATACATGTACAGTCGCTCAAAAAAGTATCCGAACACTACGGTTGATTACAGAATTCAGAAAAAATATCTGGCAACGATTTTTTTAGAAATTAGTGATCTGGCAACCTTCGTGTCACGTGACACGTGATCATTAATTTCTAAAAAAATTTGTTGCCAGATATTTTTTCTGAATTCTGTAATCAACCGTAGTGTTCGGATACTTTTTTGAGCGACTGTATTTCTAAGTCCCAGTTTTTGTTGCCATTGTTAATAAACGTCGCTTCCTTTGACATCGCGGCGGAAGTAAGGCAGGAGAGGCTCACGTGCATTCATCGTTCGATTTGTCTCCGCGAAATAGAGATTTGATGGCGTAACACCGAACGTAGGAATCGCTTGCAACCGAAGGGATCGCAGAGGATGGAGAGCAATGGAGGCCAACGTGACCATTGGATAGGAGATCATCCTTTTTCACGAGGTGATAGGAGATCATCCTTCTCGACGACAGGATAGCGAAAAGTTTGGAAGTCGAGGTGACGTGCAATGATGACTGTCAGGCTAGAGGCCTTTTTAGATTTTTTTTTTGTTCAGGCTGTGTATATTTATTTTGGATTTCGCCAAAATAGTCATATGCTACGGGGAGGCCCTCTGTCCCGGCATCTGGAAAGTTAATTGAAGGGGCAGTGCCCCGAGGGGACGGAGGTCGCCCAACTGCTAGCGGACGCCCCAGATGGTCAGGCAGGGAAAGAAAAGAAGAAAGGGTTTGGCAACGATGAGAGGAGAGCCGGTCGAGTTTTGGAAGGAGACGGACGAGAAATGGTAAAGCTGGGAAATGCCGACTGGTAATAGCGGCATTGGCTCTGTAAATACAGCTGAACAGGCATAGTAAGCTGGTGTTGTTGTAATCTATGTAATTGAGCATATGTCCTCGTCCATCAAGTATGTTTGGAAGGTTAAATAAATATTTGTTATTTTTTTAAGTAAAGTCTGAAGTTGAACTAATTTACGGGGGAGGAGCCTCAGTATCGAGCCTCTGCAATTGTGAATAAACCGTTGATTTTATCTGAAAGACTCTTTCACCCGTCGCGTATAGCGATCGAACCGAGGGGAGTCCTAAGTGGTCCCAATAGACCGACAAACGAAGAGTTAACATCACAATGACCCTTGTTCCGGAGGCATCATACCTCCGCCAATCCGAATCATCTGCACTCTGCTCAATTGGAGCGGAGAGACGAAGATCAACTCTGGCGATGCGACGGAACGAGAAAGCAGAACATCACTTCTTGCTTAAATCCTATTTACTCAAAAGGAAAGGTCACTTCCCACAGGAAGTGTACATTTCCTCTCTTCAATGACGTATTTTTTTTTTCTCTTCCTTTTCTTCTTTTAACTTTTTCTTTTCCGGATGTTTTCTTTTTCTCGTTCTTTGCGCCATTTCATTTCCCATTTTGCTGATCCCTGGCGAATTAATCTTTTCTCTTTAATAATCGTAACCATCCCATTAACGGCAAAACTTTGATTTTGATAACACATTAAAGAGATAATTGTCAGAAGAATTGGGAGGAGGGAGAGGCAGACGCCGCCGCTTCATTGCTTCCTTCCGTGATGCGGATTTTCTTCAAGGAATCTAACACGCAAACTCTCTCTCTCTCTCTCTCGCTCGAGGAGGGCCGGCGGCGGGAAAATCGTTCCCTCAGATTTCGCGGTTAAAAGGCCAAAGCGATCACGAGATGTGTCGGGGATGCTTCGAATGACGTCACACCTCACGGAACCGCGGGTGAGAAAGTTTCTGCGTTCCGAGGAATTTTTGTGCGAAACTTTGGGAAAGGGACTGTAAGAAGCAGAGGGTGATGCACGTGCAGCTGCGATGGCTCCCAAAGGAAAGGAGAGTCATGCGTGCGCAGACATTTACATAGAAAGAGGTGAACTGGTCCTGAATGAGACGCTCTTTTGAAGAGAGACGAAAATTCCTTTTCGTGATTTGGGTTTAAGAGAGGAGAGAGGGAGGGACGGGGGGGGGGGGGAGAATAGAATTGAAAAGGTTGCACTCCTTTTCTTTTTTAATCAGTTCCCAGAATATTTTTTAATTAAAAAGAATCTTTCGTTTCATCCAAAGTTTCAATGATCATTGCGAACAGAGAATGATGGGATAGTTTTTCTTCTCGTTCCGATGATCTCGAGAGTTCACAGACGATGCCGCGTGGTTGTCGGGAAGAAATCTCCTCCTCTGTTTCGCAACATCGATTGGCAACGGTGCATGGGAAAGAGAGCGCGCGATAGGAATGGGAATCTCCCTGGCAACGGTGACAACATGCCAACCGACATCCCTCTCCCGAATCGGAAGAGGAGGACGAGGCGAGCGGCGCTCATTTAGTCCCAAAGCTCGCGCCCATCGCAACTCGTTACGAACGCGATAATGGGATGGAGGTGGAGCGGACGACGCTGTTCCTCTGCCTTATCTTCCTGCTCCAGCTGTCGCATCGGGATGCGGAGCAGGGTCAAAGAATCTCCCCGGTCCGACTCCAGCGGAGCTCTTACTAACGGATGGGAGACTCGAGGCGACAAGGAGTGCGGCAGGGGGGGAAGGGGGAGTTACGAATATATTATGTGAGAGGAATGTCGGGTGAAGAAATGGATTCTTTTTCGTTCGAGTTAGAGAGAGTGAAAACGAGAGAATTTTGTTTTTGCATCATCAATGTCGAAGGGAAAATCAGATGACGCAGGGAAATAATCCCTGAGAAAGGGATTTCGAGAGGCTTGCCATATGAACAAAGGATTAGCGCAGCAAGAGGATCAGTTGTCAATTCAACGGGTAACAGTTTAGGGCTCGCGTAGTTTTCTCCCCTATCCCCCAGACCCCCCATTTACGCCCCCTATCTTCGTTGAAATCTTTCAGGAAAAAGAGAAATATAATTTTTGAAAGGATCGTGTTTCAAAATTTCTTTTTTTGGCTTCGAGAAAGGTGTCCGGGTTCGAATGGTAGAGCCAGCGTGACTGTCCCTTCCTTTTCAGCGTGACTGTCCCTTCCTTTTTCCACCGAGATGTCGCTTCCTCTTCTTCCTGGAGACTTTCGACTTGTTCCGATGTTGTCGTTGCCAGACGAGAGAGGAATCTTCTGCGCAGGGCATTGTTGTCCCTACTCTCGATGCAAAGCGCGAGGAATGGTGATCTGACGTCATTTTCATTCAAGGAAAGAAAAACTCGAAACTCTTTCGGAGAGAGAAATTTCCTTCCGCATAAAATCAGACGAAATTGCTCTCTCCAGAAGATTCAAGGTCATTCTCTGTGCGAAACCACTGAGACCAAAAGACACATTCGACATCGCCAATTGCCGGCGGTGAAAGTTAAGACCCTTTCGAATAATTTTTAAGTAGGGGCTTCGTACCTACAATTTTGGAAAATTAAATTGAAAGAAAATATCCTTTAACTTGATATCTGAATATTGTTATGAAAACCGTATTTCGGAAATGTAGAATAATGATAACAATGATAACAATGATAATAATAATGACCTAATCCCCATTGAGCTCTTCATCTTTCATAAAAATCATTTGCTGTTTTTTTTCCTTTAAATCGTTTTCTATGGGAGTGATCACATTGAGGCGATTTAACTTTTCACCGATCCCAATTTTGTTTCTTCATTGCACATGAAGATGCTTTGGCTACTCCATTGGTTATCGCTAACAACGGAAGAATAAATATTCAGTGGGGAAAAAATTGCGAAGAATCGATATTATATCATTACTTCAGTTATGATTTTATTTATTGAAACCATCGCAGTAGGGATAAATATAATCCCATCCATCCATGTACCTTGGCGCTTGAAATTGTTGGAAATGGGAAAGCTTTGGGAGTTGTTGGAACAATTTCGTTTCCCGTGGAGATATCTGATGAAAGTTAGATGTCACATGGACATGCATTTCTTGTTGTTTTTTAATAAGCTCTGTGTACAGATAATTTTTCCATCCTATTGTTTTGTCTTACGTACTTTTTTTATTAAAAGTTTCCTTTTAGAAACTAATTGATTCAAATAAATATTGAAACTGTCGATTGTCCATTTCCTGCAGACAAGCTCTATAACTTTGGGAGAGAACCGAAATTTGTTTTCTAACATTGATGAGAGAACGAAGGTGTTATTATTTTTAAAAAAATCCTTTGAAGATGCTAAGCGACGATTCGCAGTGACCCATTTCGAGATCGTTTCGATTTTGAATAATGTAAAGAGTGCTAATTAATTTGAGATAAGCAAAGTAAGTACTGGAATTTATCGTAAAAATGCTTGACAGTCTTAACGCACAGAGGAAAAATGGCTGGAGTGTAAAAAAGTGAAATTTGGCTCGTGAATTATTTTTAACTCATCAGGTTATCCTACGTTTTCGAATTTGTTTAAAGCAGATGAGAATTCATATGAGGTTTTTTTTTTGGTTCGAAGGGGTGTTAAAACTTTTGGGGTCCTTGGAGTGAAACCCCTGAAGGAATGTGATGCATTGGATCCGCTTCTGAAGTGAAGTTTCGGAGTGTCTGAGTGGAAGAGGATCTACGGAGGGAGGGAGGGAGGGAGGGGGTGAAGGGGAGGGGTGAAACCCCTGAAGGAATGTGATGCATTGGATCCTTTTCTGAAGTGAAGTTTCGGAATGTCTGAGTGGAAGAGGATCTACGGAGGGATTGAGGGGGTGAAGTGGAGGGGTGAAACCCCTGATCGAATGTGATGCATTGGATCCGTTTCTGAAGTGAAGTTTCGGAGTGTCTGAGTGGAAGAGGCTCTAAGAGGATGGGAGGGAGGGGGTGAAGTGGAGGGGTGAAACCCCTGAAGGAATGTGATGCATTGGATCCGCTTCTGAAGTGAAGTTTCGGAGCGTCTGAGTGGAAGAGGGTCTACGGAGGGAGGGAGGGAGGGAGGGTGAAGGGGAGGGGGCAGACGTAACAACAAACAATTCTCGCTGCTTTCGTAGCCATAGAATGACGACATCTTCGCAAAAGAAGAATTATTCCTCGAGAAATGATGATCCACGTTTAAAAACGTTTTTTTTTAACGTTTTCTATTTGCGACGCTAGCAATTAATTTGCATTGATAAAAAAATATGTTTTTTCCACCTTCTTCGGATAGTGTCAATTAATAGCGCGGGACAAGATTGTTCAATGCACCACGTTCCGCTTTAAAATATTTAGGCTCTTAAAAACTTTTTAGTCGTTAACATGAATTCGCTTTCTCAGAGGCAGCACGCGCAACATGCTGCCAGATGATTCTCATCGCAGTGGAAAAAAAGAGTTCTTCGACTCTTTAGAAGGAGTCAGTAAGAGATCTTTTTCTACAGAGGAAAGCTGACAGTCTCTTTTTCTTCTTCTACCTTTCATTTTTTCTCCATTGATGATTTCCTTTAAAATGAATCGCATTTGCGCAGGCGGGGGGAGGTGGGGGGGGTCAGCTCTGGCAAAAAAAGAAATGCGCAAAGCATTCCGTGTGCTGACATTTGCTGCGATGAGCAACGAGTTTCTGTTTGCGAGGATTGCCAAGGGATTGATTTGTGCGACGGCGACTGAGTCGTCATCGGCTGCCCGAGGGAGGAGAGGGAGTAAATACTGCACGAGATGATTTGACAGAAAGAGAGTCAGCAAATATTTTGTGTGGGATGATTTCACTCCGTCACGAAACCTTGGGGCTGGGATGAGAAAGGGAATGATGATGCGAAAAACATTGAAAAACAATTTAATGTGTGTTTTCAAAAGTCAAAAACAAAAATGTGCAGTGCACTAATCATCAGTTTTTGTGGCGACATTTCCTGCTCTTCAGGCAAGCTCACGTGAAATCGTCAAGAATGATGAGGCGTTGAGATGAGGCCGTGGGCAGTGGTGTCGTCATCCCGTTGTGTTTTTGAGTAAAAGAAAGTGAAGGGGAGTTGGATACGACACCTGGCAAGGAAGAGGAGGAGGAGGAGGAGGAAGAGGAGGAGGAGGAGGAAGAGGAGGAGGAAGAGGAGGCCAAGTCTCTGTAGCATTGAGTCGATCACGTGGTGAGGATCATTCGAGAGTGATGATATAGGAAGTGATGCTTCTCTCCCCTTCAGAAATGGGCTTCTCCTTCCACCAACAATAGGCATTGAGTGAAAGGATACGAATTACCGTTTGCTGGCTGAAGCTGTTGTGCTCGGAGGATAAGGGAGGAAATGAAAAGCAGGAAGAAACGCTCTTCTGACGAAAATCCCGTTTCGTTGCACTCTAGTGACACTTGGGCTTCCTCCTGACGAGCGAAGTCGTCAGACTTCTGCGCATCAGATAAGTCTACTGGGTCGTTAGCGAATGCAGACGAACTTCAGATGGTGAACAGAGAGTTTTTGAAGAAGGGTTGGCAACGACAGAATGCTCGAATACGTGATTGAAATTACGACGTCACTATTTGGTGAGTCTATCAGGAAATAAATCGGGCAGTTGCAAAATGACGCAACAGAGCTGCATGCAATGGAAGTCAGTTGACACTCGACAAGAAAGAGACTACGTCACTTCCTCCTAATTCTTTGAGTAGAAAAAGATTAATCAGATTTCTTCTCTTATTTTAAGAAATTAAAGTTTTTTCTTCTCTTCATCTGCAAGCAGAGGAGGAGCACTGCGAGATGATTTCTTTTCGGTCAGAATAATAATCTCCATTGAAATCATCATCTCATGACCACCATCGGAATCTCCATCTCATAATCCCCATTGGAATCGTTATCTCATGACTGTCATTCAATTCATCATCTCCTGACCCCCATTGAAATCGTCATATCATGGCCTCTATTCAAAATCACCATCCGATGACCTCCATCGGAATCGCCATCCGATGACCTCCCTTGGAATCGCCATCCGATGACCTCCATCGGAATCGCCATCCGATGACCTCCCTTGGAATCGCCATCCGATGACCTCCATCGGAATCGCCATCCGATGACCTCCCTTGGAATCGCCATCCGATGACCTCCATCGGAATCGCCATCCGATGACCTCCATCGGAATCGCCATCCGATGACCTCCCTTGGAATCGCCATCCGATGACCTCCATCGGAATCGCCATCCGATGACCTCCATCGGAATCGCCATCCGATGACCTCCCTTGGAATCGCCATCCGATGACCTCCATCGGAATCGCCATCCGATGACCTCCATCGGAATCGCCATCCGATGACCTCCCTTGGAATCGCCATCCGATGACCTCCATCGGAATCGCCACCTAATGATCTCCATCGGAATCGCCATCCGATAACCTCCATCGGAATCGCCATATCATGGACTCCGTTGAAAATCACCATCTAATGACCTCCATCGGAATCGCCACCTGATGACCTCCATTGAGGTTATGCTTTACCTGATTACCACGCAACCACCAGAACCGAAATGTTTCCTCTCTTCGTTCCTTTCTCTTGCATCCGTTTGCGACATTTCACCTTCGGTGATCATTTTTTTTTTGGCTTTGGGTGCAGATTCTTCTTTTTCTCTCTCTTCTCCCACCCCCTTCCCGGAATTCATCGCGATGAGCATCGCTTGTAATAAGCCGAAATATTTCGCCTGCCCTCGAGTCACCGAACAAAGGAAGCGCGTGCAGCAGCGAGAGGGAAAACGTGGAAGATGATGGGGAGGAGGGGGGAGGTGGAGCGAAGAAGGTTCCACCTCCCCTAGAGCCGCGAGGGAAGAGGAGAGAGACCATTCACTGCAACGAACCGGAGAAAGGAAATATTTCCGCCACTGAATTGGAAAAGGCCTCCCGTGAGACATCGCTCGTCTCATCCCCTTCTACTTCCCCCCTGCACCTCCCGTGAGATATCGCTCGTCTCATCCTCTTCTGCTCCCCCCCCCCCTGCACCTCTGGCGAACAGAATTTCTTTCCGCTCCATGTCGGACGAGATGCATTCTGATGACGTCACCAAAGATTCGGCTCGTGAAGACCGAGTTTCTTCAAAATGGAAAAGAAACCGATTGATTAAATAAAATCACAGCAAGAGGATCGTCTGCTCTCGCAAAATGATATTTGGGAGATTCTGGAATCTCAGGATCACGAGACCAACGAAATTGTGGAAGGGGGGGGGGGCGGATAAAGGGCGGGAGGGTCTTTATCTTTGGAATTAATTGCGAGAGTGAATTTCGCATCCCTCGCAAATTCCCTTTCGATATTTATATGTGAGAAAATATTTGAATCACTTGACAATCTGGAATGATGATGAAGATGATCTGGACACTCGAGAGAGGAGATGAAGTCATCAGAGGAAGAGGATGATTGAGGAGGGTTGTATGGCAAAGGTCACTTCCTCTCTGCAGAGAGCTTCTGTTTGCATTCCTTGTTTCGATCAGAAGATGAAATCCCTTATAACGGCCCTTGTTACACCGGAACATTGATAAAGGGGAAAATTGGGGGGGGGGGGGAAGAATGCAAATTCCCTAACCATTTGAAAATTTAACAAATGATTTTTTGAAATCGAGATTTCGTCGGATTTGACACACATCTTCGATTTATCTTCGGTTTCCCACAAAGGATTATTTTTTAACGATCGAATGAAGCAATTAGAGCAGACGAAACTTCTGTAACGTTTTAAGTTTTAATTTATATTTGAGGCATAAAATAGATAAGTTGTTATTGCTTTCGCCTTTTTTTTCTGAACCTTTTTACTTTAGAGACATTTTGTGTGTACAATTCTCCTCTTTTCCGTTATGACCACATGGCAAATATTTCTCTTCCAATCCCTTCGACTGTTGACCATTGCAACAATGCACTGCAGAGTGATGTTGACCCCACTTTGAAATTTGCATCTGACGATTCTATTCACTGCCGTGATTGTCTAATTTTGTGCTTTCTTTTCAATAAAATAAGCATGTTAATTAATTTTAGGAGTGAAGAGATTTTGGCGCCATCGAGGGGAGAGTTGGGGAGGATGGAGTCCGACACTTCGGTTCCTTGCAGCATCTTCAAATTCACATCACCTGTTTTTAAAACCGAGATTTTGTAAGATTTATAATCTCAGTTTATAAGTTTCACTATTTTTTTAAGATAAATAACTGAAATATAGTCTTACCCATTAACAAAAAAAAGTCCATTTCTTTCCATAAGAACAGCTAATATGTGATTTTTTCCCTATACAAATAGCTCGTAAATGTAATAAGACGAGTGAAAGAAATATGAGAAGGTTTACAAATTATGTAAATGTAACTTTTTAGTTAGAGTGTGGGAAATTAAGCGTAGAAATGTGACGTTTCGTAGTTTTGTCCTTTCCAAAGTTCGATTTGATAGCAAAACGTGGATCCTATGTAAGCAAGTTAGCAGGAATCTTGATATAGCAGTATCTTGGGGATGAGGTGGTTTCGCTTTGCAAGTCATGACGTTGTTAGAGGAAAGAGTTCCCAACCTCCTTTGAGTAACATTTGTGCAGAGAGAGAGACTGCGTTGGTTGCCACAGGAACGGAAGATTTTTCCAGTTTAGCTAAACTGCCAGCTCGTAAATTGCAGTTCCCGAGTTCGAGTCCCAACCCTGTGAGCATTGAGATTTATCTCCGACAACTTGGGTTGGGTTGTTTTACCTCTGAGCGGCACTTCTCTTGCGCACAGTGGGCGAAATGTCCAGGTCACAAAGAAATCGAGGGCTCGGAGAAGGTTCGAGCAGGGGGACCAATTGGACAGGAAATGGTGGGTGGCCTTCCCGTCAAGGCCATTCACCGTGTTGTTTATCATGCACAGGGTATGGCTCTCGCGCACACGAGGGCACGGCTTAACGTCCCCTCTGACGGATGGCAGTCTTTCCAAGCTCACAGATGTCCCCTATTGACCGAGGGCGGGGGCGGGGGAGGATGTTTTGCGGAGATAAATCTGAACGCTAGAGTCGGGACTCGAATCTGGGAACTGTTTACTCTGGGTGAGAAAGGGGCCACTGATGGCGATGGGAAGGCCTGCGCCGTCCGTTGCAAGGGACGTAAAGTCGCGGCCCAGTGTGCGGGAGAGTCATGCCCTCTTGTGCACGTTAAAGAACACGTTATATGGCTTTGACCGGAGGCCACCATCTGTCTCTTAACAGCTGTCTGGTGGGTCCCCTCTCCCCCAAGGTCCCCTCTCCCCCAGTATTCTTTCAGCCCATGGGTCCTTCTGACGTGGCCATTTAGGCAAAAGTCCCAACCTCAGTGCGCATGCACCGCTACAGATTATCGAATCCAGTTATGAACATTCTGAAAATGGAAAGTCTTTTAGATGCTGTGGGCAGATAGCAACAAACAGGACTTGGCAGAATTCGACTCCAGCATCTGTTCGGAAAAGTGAAACCCCAGCTGAACCTCCCCAGCTGAACCTCCGCAGCTGATGGTTGCCTAAGGATGACGGATGTGTTTCGAAATGTAAGTCGATCCTCATGATCATCTTTTTCTCCATCATCTTTTCCCTTCCCTCCCGAAATCAGTTTTCGCTCGTGTTTTGTAAAAGTTTTCAACAAATGAAAAAATGTCCAAAGAGAGTTTTTTTTTAAAGAGTTTATTTTGCCGCAAAAGAAGTCTAAAAGAATATTTGTGAGAAATTAACGGATTTTTTTAATTGTTTCATTCGTTTTATTTCTTATTATAGATATACTTCATTTCAGTAGTTTTTTTTTTTTTTAATAACTGCCATCATTTCAAATGTTTCTGCTGAATTGGTGTTTTCTCTTCTGGTAGAGGCTGCCAGGAATGGATTAGGAAGAGGGAGAGCCATCTTCAGGGATCGTATTCCCTCTCATCCCAATCCTTACAGATTGAGGGTTTTGGTTTCAGCCCTATTGGAACTCACGCGCTAATAAGATGCCATTAATCGGAACAGAAGTGCACGAAGAAGTTCCTTGCTCTCCGACTCACGTGCGAGCGAAGAAGACGACGCATTGCACAAGGGTCAGAGCAGCGTCCCCTAGTGTGGTCATGCTCTGTGGAGCGTTTCTCTTGCATCCGCCTCTTCTTTTGTGAAGAGATGAGGAGGCACGAGTCTTAATGAAAGCTTTCAGGAACGGATCCAAGAAGAAATGATTTGCATGAAAAGAATGACTTGGAAGCATTTAACAAAGCTCATTTATTTCCTTTTATTTGCTGTTCCTCTTCGCAAGGAAGCTTTCCCTTCTTTTAATTCTCTAATCGGATTCTCTTCCTTCCAAGAACTGGTGGGCATCTGCAAACTGCGGACTCTTCCTCTCTTGGCGAAAATCTCTTTTCAAAAGGAAACATCTCTTTCTTTTCCACTCACCAGAGGAGCAATCTCTCTTTCTTCTTCGCACGCGGATACTCTTCATCCCCCCCGTTTTCCTTGTCCCTCCCTCAAATGAGTCTTGCAAAAATGGCTAAAATAGATTTTTTCTCTCAGTCAACCCATTCCAAAAAGAAAGTTAAGAAAAGAATTCGAATCATATTATTTTTTGTTCTGTGCGTGCCTCTTCCTCTATTTTTCCCCCGCTTCATGAGATGCAAGGATGCGCTCGTTTCATCCGAAGGAAGTTTGCATCTCCAAATGCCACTTGGATTCAGCTACGAGCGGACACGTGCAAATCACAGTCATCAGGTTCCAGAAAAAGCGAACTTATTTGATTTCCTTTGTTGCAATTTCATCGCTAAAGGACGATACTGCGAATGGCAGAATGATCTGTCTGTTGCGATGACGGAGAGACCGCGAGGAATTCGGATTCTTAATACTGTCAAGAATTGAGGGAGTGATAGGGGCGCAATCGGAAGGAGGTCACTTCTGGACACAGTTAGTACAGTCGCTCAAAAAAGTATCCGAACACTGTGGGTGATTACAGAATTCAGAAAAAATATCTGGCAACGATTCTTTTTAGAAATTAGTGATCTGGCAACCTTCGTGTCACGTGACACGAAGGTTGACAGATCAAAAGAATAATAATCAAAAAGAAGATAATCACCCACAGTGTTCGGATACTTTTTTGAGCGACTGTACTTAAAGGGTGAAATGAAGTAGAGCATTTCGATTGCTGAAAATGAAATCCAAGCATTCCGTAATTGCCGAAATCTTGAAAGATGGAAACAGATCTTCTTAATCATTATGATCTTACGGATTTGGGGAAGAATTCAAATGAAGAATATTCTTTGCCAAATGAAGAAAAGTTGTTGTAGGATTCGAACCCGTCCCCTTTCCCCGCATGTAGGTGAGCAAAAGATCTCACGAGGGATGAAGCGCTAACATCATCTCTTTAAAAGAGAATCACCAAAGGATGATCTGAAAAGGATCATGAGGGTGTTTAGTGGATGCGGAGAGAAATTTCGAAATTCCTAACATAATGTTTTTATGAAAATATCGTCCTGTCGATAAGTTAAGATATGGATTCAATTTTTCTAAATCTTGATTTTAAAAAATATCTTTCGCGGCATTGAAAGTTTTCCCAAAAACTGACGATATTTTGAAGGGGTTTTTCCTTCAAAATTTTTATTTGGGTTTTAATTCCCATTGGAAATAAATTATCTGACCTTTTCTTTCGTCAAGGTTTCAGATTCTGAAATGATTTAAATGTTGAAGGGATGGAGCACAGATTCAAAATGGAGAACTTTTTTCTTCAGGTCTTTATCTAAAGGGCAAATTGCTTCATAAATAAGATGGAATATTGAAAGCGAGGGTGTTTCGAATGCGTCTTTCCATCGACCGAATTCACCCACCTACATCAGTTGCGCGAGCATTGCCGAAGATTAACCGAACGCATTCCGTGATCGCTGTCCTTTGCTACAAGATCTCAAATATTTAAATCAATGATCGTCTCTGTTGCTCCATTTAGTTTTCTGAATTTAAAGATTTAAAGATTGGCTTTAAGTAACGGTTGATCGTGAATTCGCGTGAGAAGAAATGGAAGACACGGGCAACAAAGATGAGCTGATGAAGATCACCTTTTCATTCCCATTTCATTTCCCCTCCGACTGATGGCGGCAGAGGAGGAGCAGGAATTTATCTCACCTGTGTGGCAACGGTGTTTCCTCTCTGCAGAGGGCGCTGCTCTCCTCTCCCGAAGCAGACGGACAGAATGGTCTTCGTCTGCACAACTTCTTTCGTCGTCTTTAGCCGCACGAGTCGGAGGGGATGCTGCAGCCGAAGCACCTGTGATGTCGTCTGTTGCTTTTCGCTGCAGTAGTCTGCGGCTGCATCCCATTTCAGTTGAACCGCCAAACGGATGACTTGCGACGTCGACGTCCTCTCTTTCTTCCCTGCATGGGTGGCGACACAAAGAGGTTTGCACCTGTAACCATGGCAACAACATGGACATTCTTAATGAAAAGTTATTTGGGCACTAGGTTCGCTTCTCGATCCCTCGCGGAACTGACTCCCTCGTGTAAGGCGATCTCATCCAGGATGCTGTCAGCATCCGACAGAAGACTTTCCCTATCTGAATGACGGCCAGATGAAAATGGCTCCGTTTTTCCTCCACCAAAAGCGGGGAAAAAGCCATCGAGCTTCGACTTCTACGCTCGTGCATCGCCGGGTGGGGGGAAAGATCGGTTGAGGCTTCTCTCCACGTGCTGTTCGTTTCCCTTGGCGTCTGGTCCACTTCTGATTCGGAAGCGGAACCAATTCCCACGTGGCCAAGCGATTCTCCTTCGATGCCTCTAACAAGAAATCGGCTTCGTCGAGGTGAACAGCTCGTGCCGTTTGGAAGTGTTCCGAAACGACTCTCCGCGGAGCATCAGAGCCAATTACACCAGCAATTGACGGGTGCGGGGGGGAATACTTAACTATGTCGTTCCAACTTCTTTCTTGCAGAGGATAACATCTCTCATCCCTCTCTGACGACGCATGGGATCGATTAAGATCAAAGCTTCCGCTTTTTCAATTCCTTTCCGGTACATGCTTCAGGAGCGAGGTCGGAAGGGGGTGGGGGGAGGGGGAAGATCCATCGATATCAGCCTTGCCAACGAGGCTAGCCCGAATTAAGCAAACGCTCTGCGATCATCATTCACGTCCCTGTCACTTATCAGTTGGAGAAAATCCCCTCCCCCCCTGCCACTTTCCTTTCCCGTCTTCTCGGCAGATGATTTTCCTCCGTTCACCGATTAATTCTGACAACACCCGCCATTTTTTCTTATTAATGATCTCGTAGCTGTCGTCTGCACATAGTCGTATTTTGACAATTTTAACGGTGATAACTGTTTCTCAACCCTTTCCTTTTTCTCATCCTCCTTCGCTCGCGATGATCAAAGGGAGGAGAAGAAGAAGAGAACGTTGCCGGAGGAGAATCTAGATTCAGAGGCAGGATCACGTGATTAAGATTTTTTTTTCTGTGCGCGATGACTTCTTTGTCTGTCATCGAGGGCACGAGCATCGCCCACTGATCGCCGTTGTCGTTGCTTTCGTCATTTAAGAGAGAAAACGAAAATCATTGAAGGGATGGAGAGGGAGGATGGAGAGCACTCGCTGATCAGGAATTCTAAACAATAGGATGGAATCTCCCAATCAACTTTTTGCATCGATTTAAAAGAGAGAGAAATCGAAGGTGAACGAAATTTTGACTAAATTTATAAGCATGAAAACGATGAATAATTGACTAAGAAAAAGGAGAATATAAAGTATTTGAAAAAAACATTGACAGGTGTCGAATAAATTACTTTGCAATGCATAAATAATTGAAAGAAAATACACAAAATAGTAACAGATTCGAAGCATCGAAGATATTGAAATCGATCAATGTAGAGTTAAACGATTGTCTGTTGCCACGAGTTACGAAACGTCCCTTATTTTCAGTTATTCAAATCTTTGTAGACATTGAAGAACGACTTCGTATCTGCAGATGTATTCAATTCACTTCAAATAGTGTTTCTACTAAGCGAGGTGGCAGAAAATTCATCCACTCTTAATGAGAAAGGTGAGAGGCAGTCGAAGAGAATTCGGTCTCCCTTCTCAAAGATAGAACCGAAATATCAGAAAGAAAGAGAGAAATGATTTCTTTTGATCGAAAAGTTGAATGTCTCTTAGAGAAATTCGTCCCCAAGTTCAATATTACTGTTTTAATTCATGGGTAAAAGAATTTGCCAAATTAATGTTACCTAATTAATGCTTCTATTCGTGGAATTCATTGACTGTTGGCATCGTCGAATTCATCGAATTCATTGGGTGTCAGAATCTCTGAATAGGGAGAAGAGGGCGCTGCCATTCACCACAAGATGGGCAACCGAAATTAGAGCAGAGAAGTATATTTTTTTCGAGTGCTGAGAAGAGGAATTCGTGACTGCAGCCGACACAGAGCCTTGAGGGAGAAGTGAGGTTTGAAGTGAGCCATTTTCTTGTCCAATCAGGAGATTGAAAGATAAGTTTCAGGCAGAAACAATTCTAGGAAGGACACCTTGTAAAGGAAGTTTTGAAGTGACGTTTCGTGGCACGTGATGAATTTTTAAACTCCCCTCTATCAAATGACGGATAACATTATTAATTAATCATTATTCCTCTTATTGTATTTTTCATCCGCCTTTCCTTTTTTCTTCACCATCTTCATTTTTCTCCTTAAGATTTTTTTCGTTTTTAGATAGATAAGCCCACACAATTTTTATCGAATGTTTTCACCTGCATTTTTCATTTCTTCCGTACCTAGACTTCCATCGCCTCGTTTGAAAATTCTCTCCCCTCTTTTCCTTCATTTATCTCCTTCCCATTCCTCCTTTATCACTTCTCACCACAAACATTCACCTCATCCAAATCTTATTTCCGATCTTCACAGAGTTACTCTGGTGGTATCGCCTCCGAATTTCTACGCCATATCACTTCATCATTTTTGTTTTCATCATCATCATCATCGTTTCCCTTCGTCCGAAGTGGAGAGGCGATGAGCAAAGTTCCGATCTCATATCATCTTCCAGAAACAACTTCCCAAGGGACGAGAGGAAAGCTAAAAATAGAACTTTTAATCGGAGCAGGCGATGCGAGAGATCGGTTCGTCCCCGCGGAATGTCGACACATCAATCATACACTAGTCTCGAGCCTGGTGGCCTGGCAACAACACTTTCAACAGTCAGTGACGTCACCTTCAGTTCCTTTCCGTGAACAAAGATTATGGCGTTCGCTAGTTCATGCTCCGACCGTAAACCGAACTTTAATTTTTTGAGCCCAGCGCCTGTTCCCGAAAGGTACATTTAATCATTTGAAAGGGCGGCGAGCATTGGACGTGTCAATGTTCGGCTGTTTATTCTAATTCGCCGATTTCGTCTTTTGTGAATCAGGATTAAAAAGGACTTTTCCTCTTCCACCTCTGTCGCCTGCCATTGGCCGAAGCGAGATGAGGAGCAGAGAAAAGAAGCCGAACATCTTCAGGCACAAAAGATGAAAATGTTTCTTCTCAGATTCATTTAGCATCTGCTAAACAGAAATCACTCTAATTTGCGACCAGCAGACAGAAATATGACTGATGAAAATAAAAATTTCACTTGGTACAGTCGCTCAAAAAATATCCGAACACTACGGTTGATTACAAAATTCAGAAAAAATATCTGCCAACGATTTTTTTTAGAAATTAGTGATCTGGCAACCTTCGTGTCACGTGACACGAAGGTTGCCAGATCACTAACTGTACATTGAGAAAACCTTAAAGCCTTTACCACAAGTGACATCTTTATTCCCATACTAAATATACTTCAATTCTTTCATTACAGTACAGTACTGTGCAAATTAGTTGGGACAATAGGAAAATGCAGTAACAAAGACACAACTAAAATATTTATTTGTT
The DNA here is from genome assembly GCA_038380435.1 of Ryuthela nishihirai. Classification (NCBI taxonomy): domain Eukaryota; kingdom Metazoa; phylum Arthropoda; class Arachnida; order Araneae; family Heptathelidae; genus Ryuthela; species Ryuthela nishihirai. The sequence continues at coordinate 60,273,947 of JAWZYU010000019.1, read as the reverse complement.
TAATAGTGTAGTTAATAGTGAATGTGACCCCCCTTAGCTTTAATTACTTCTTTCACCCTTTCAACCATTGATGCCACTAGCTTTCCACACATCTCCTTCACTTCAGGGTCGTGGCACCACACTTTCATGACACTTTCTATCATTTTGGTTTTCGTCGTGCAATCCATCTTAGATATGCGCGCTTTAATAATGGCCTACAAATTTTCAATGGGGTTTAGATCGAGTGAATTTCCTGACCACTCCAATACCTTCAAATGTTGCTGGGTAAAGAAGCTCTTAGCAAGCTTAGAATTGTGGCATGGAGCCAGATCCTGCTGAAATACCCCATCGCCGTTAGGAAACAGCTTCTGCAGTGTTGGGACCATTTTCGCCTCCAGAACGCCTACGTACTTTTTGCTGTCCATCATTCCTTCAATGGGGTGAAGCGTCTGTGGCCCGGAAGCTGTGAAACATCCCCAAAACATGACCTTGGGTGGGTGTTTGGTTAAGAACAAGTTTAGACTTGCAGCAGTTTAGACTCTGCAGCAGAAGGGACTTAGCATTCCTTCGCTTGTGCCAACTAATTCGCACAGTACTGCATCTGATCAGACTCTCATATATACATAAGAAGAAATAATCATCGCCAGATTTAGTGCTACAAATTAACGTTTTAGTTCTAAGTGTTGACGGAAACAAACTAATGTCGGCTGTTGGGTTATCGCTTCAAGATTGAAGTGACTTAATCCCCTTCTCCTGTTCTCGTCTTAGAGATAAATATTTCATCTAAAAGTCTGAGTTTGTTTTATAAAGAGGATCGTCGGGGGAGAGAGGATGACTTCCCCGTAAGTGTCTCTCAGTGTCCCCCTGAGCTATCGAGAGATGATTGGATGATTTCCTCTCCACTAACTCTTCAAAGGCAATCATGAAATGGCATCTTTTGAGATGATGCATCTCTGCTTCCAGGCGTCCGTCATTCTTGTCGATTCCGAAGAGGCAAATTCCCATTCAAAAGGCAAATTCCCATTCAAAGGGCTCGTGCAGCACATAAAGGAGACGAAGATTCAACAACAGTCAACTCAACGCTTCTCCCCCTCCAAAAAAAACCTTATTATCCCCTCCTCCGCCTCCACTTTAATCCGAAAATAATTCCGCGGAAGTGTCTGCTGTTTGCGAGAGTTCGTGATTCTGTAGCTCGAGCTTAATGGCGAATATCGCGGCGCTCGTTAGCGCAAACGTCACTCAGCTGGAGAAGATGCCGCGAGAGCCAAAAACGATAAAGAAATGAAAGGCGGAAGTCACGTGGCGGGCGACAAATTATTTCCTTCTCTTGCCGCCCGGAAATAAATTCCAGCGTTTATTAAGGGTGAGGGGCGAACAGGAGGGCGACTCGGGCGACTCGAAAAGAATGATAGATAGCAGTACGTGAGTCGGATGAGGAGAATGAACTTGGATGTATCCCTAGTGGTGCTCGGGACGGAGGATGAGCAAGTGCATCCTCCTCGTGGTCTTGTCCCCTTCACTGCTCTCACTTCCCAGTCCCTGGATGAAGTTTCGCAAGCCTCTCTTTCGGATAAGATAAATGAGGAGAGTTTTTTTTTCCTTTTTCTTAAAAAAAGAGAGAGTAATCTTGGATGAAATTCGGTTTTGTGCTAAGCATTCTTCTCAAGGGAATACGAAAAACCGATGATTTCTCACTTTAATTATGTCTCCTTCTGAAGATCATCTTATGATTTCCGTTTTCCCTTGAAGATAAAGGAGGAGGCAAGGATTCGAAGACGATTCTTCATTTCATCGTCTGAGCAGTGGCTGTGGGATCATCATCATCATCATAATCTTTATTCTTTTCTTATTTATGTTAATTGTACAAAATAGTTTTAACAAATGACCGCTAAACATCTGTTTATTTGCGCGAGAGAATAACATTAAACAGCATTACATAAAAATAAATTTTGAGTTTAAAACAATGCCATCGAACACTGATTTCTGTCGATTCCGTAGAAGTTCTTTGGCAGTGGTTCAGTTCTTTATGTTGAATTTTTTGTTCCTCGAGGAAGATTTCTGTATCTATTTTCAATATCTTTCAGTTGATTAAATAGAATGATTTCGCTCTTGCCAGTTGCTTAGACGTGTAAGGTTCTCTACATGATCTCATATTCTCCTCTAATTGTTAAATATTTTTTGAAGCTTGGAATAATTATTGGATTTTATATATAGCATTCTTTTTTTCCATTTGAATGATTCTGTATTTGTATCAAGTTGTGAAATGAAAGGAATCGATTCTTCCTCCGTTATGCCCTAATGAATTTCTTAAGCAGTAAGGGATTTCCTCTACGCGGATTTTTCGCATCCGCCTTCAACCGTTTCGACGTTGCCCTTATTCCCTTCGTTTGGAGGAAAGGCAGGACGCTTGAGAGAGTTGGGTTGTGGGTTGTTTTACCTCTGAGCGGCACTTTTTTGCACGCAATGGGCTAAATGGCCAGGTCACATGGACCCCGAAGGCTCAGAGAAGGTTGGGGGAGGGGACCCACTGGAACAGCTGTTGGGAGACAGATGGTAGCCTCCCGTCAAGGCCATCCAGCGTGTTCTTTAACGTGCACAGGGTATGGCTCTCCCACAAACGGGGCCACGGCTTAACGTCCCATCCGACGGACGGCTGCCTTTCCAAGCCCAGCGGTGTCCCCTACTGACCGTGGGCAGGGCGGGGAATTTTGCGGAGATAAATCTCAAACTTGAGAGAGAGTTTGGCAGTCGTGGAGGTAGACTGCGAGAGAGTTTCGATAAGGTCATTCTCATCCTAATAGTAACATCAATGCATTTCTGTACGTGACGTAAGATTCACTGTACAAAAGGCCCGTCCCGCCAAAGTCGTCACTAGAGGCTAATTGGTGCTACTCAAAGATTTTTTCTCCCACGTGACTCCCATCCGGGTCCTCTAGGAGGAAAACAACCTTTTTCTTTTTTTGTATTTTCATTTAAAAACATATTTACAAATATATACAAAGTGCAGTCAGGCATCGTCATCAAAAAGCAAAATCAAAATTAACTTTTCCATCTGTTATTCAGTTGAATGAGACGGATGAGTTCTGTCAGATCCAGTTTAAACCTTCTTCTTATTCTTCATGTATTGAAGATTGACGAGACCTTATTTTCAGAAACTGGAGGATTCTACCCCTCCAGTGGTTGGGGGATCTTTAATCTAAATAGTTGGCACCCCTCGTAAATACCCAAATACTAGACCCGGTTTCAAATTTCTCCTGCGTGATTCCCTCGTGCTCTCTCGTACTGAGGCAAAACATCGAATCGCTAGCTCTCATAGAACCAGATATGCAATTCAAGATCTCAGTATTTATTATTCATTCTGCTGGAGTAGGAGAAAACACCAATTTTGGTCACGTGAGATGGCATCACAAAAGAATAATACGCGTCCTACTTGTTTCATTTGCATAGAGGTCGTTTATGTGGGCGACAACTGTCATGGAGCCATCAACCTTTACATGAAAATCAGAAAAAGAGAAGTCCTAAGAGTTCATTCTGGATGCCGGATGAGTACATGAGCTCTATTATCCACTGATACCGGATGCGTACATGAGCTCTATTATCCACTGATACCGGATGCGTACATGAGCTCTATTATCCACTGATACCGGATGCGTACATGAGCTCTATTATCCACTGATCCGGATGCGTACATGAGCTCTATTATTCACTGATACCGGATGCGTACATGAGCTCTATTATCCACTGATACCGGATGCGTACATGAGCTCTATTTTCCACTGATACCGGATGCGTACATGAGCTCTATTTTCCACTGATACCGGATGCGTACATGAGCTCTATTTTCCACTGATACTGAATGCGTACATGAGCTCTATTTTCCACTGATACCGGATGCGTACATGAGCTCTATTATCCACTGATACCGGATGCGTACATGAGCTCTATTATCCACTAATACCGGATGCGTACATGAGCTCTATTATCCACTGATACCGAATGCGTACATGAGCTCTATTTTCCACTGATACCGGATGCGTACATGAGCTCTATTATTCACTGATACCGGATGCGTACATGAGCTCTATTTTCCACTGATACCGGATGCGTACATGAGCTCTATTATTCACTGATACCGGATGCGTACATGAGCTCTATTATTCACTGATACCGGATGCGTACATGAGCTCTATTTTCCACTGATACCGGATGCGTACATGAGCTCTATTATCCACTGATACCGGATGCATTAGCTCTAGATCCCTTCGATTGTACTTTCGTGGGCTGAACCCATATCTCTCAGATGATGGATTCGGAGAGGAAATGGATTCAATGCATGAACTGTTCTCACTTTCTGAAAATGGATCCTGAACGAAACAGCCGAGGTATTCCGATGATGCGATGAAACCAGAAATTTGAATGATGTGATCATCAAAACAGAGAATGGGGGATATGATGATGATCTTTGTCTTCACACCCCTCCCAATGACTAGAGGGGGCTTCAGAGATTTGCGAGGATTGATCGATTTTTCTCCCCCCGCCCAGGAATAACGATCACTCATTGCTTCATCGTGTGCCACGTGCGAGTCAAGTCCAATGAGCTCAAGATGCAAACGATTTTGATGGCGATTCGCAGTTTCCTCAGTTAATTAATTTTGGCGGGAAAGAGCCTCTGGAGGAGATGGTTTGCGCCGAGCGTGATATCAGCCGCATCCTCCTCTTTCGTCCTGGGCGCGTGCAAAACTCGCTCATTCCCCGTGGTCTCCGACCACATCCGATGAATCGATTAATTGGAACACGCAGCCGTCAGCTCTGGCCGTCGACATCTTGCCGCGAGGCAAGATCGTCTGCAATTGTTTAACAAAGGCCGATAATGAAGTTTCCGGAATCGAAAACAGGAAGTCATGCGATAGCGATCGTTTCGTATCCAGCTGCTGAGGTGGCGCGAGATCCTCCTCCTTCTCCTCGGCATCACGCATCACAGCATCAGTAACGAACCAGGAAGAAAGATTCGCTCGTGCGCTGGCGATTTTCTTCTGGGAATGGAGGAACAAGTCTAAAGCTGACCTAACCATCTGCTCTAACAAAATGGAACCGGAAAAGTTTAATTTAGTTGAAAAATATTTTTAACCCTTTGCCCGTATTAACATGCTTTGGATCTTTCCTACTTTTTTTTTGTTGTTGTTATTATTTTTCCGTTGTAAAGTTTTTCTCCAAAACTTCTGAGTGCGAAATGTTTCCCAAACAAATTCAGGACGTCACTTTTTTGTTAGTTTTCGTTTCTGAAAGACGCCTCCAATTTAAAGTTTTTTAAATATGATAATTTTTTTCCTTTCCATTTCGCTTTGCAGATTTTACGTGAAGAAATTCTCTTCATCATTTCGTTTCTCTCGAGTCTCTTCACAAAAAACAACAACAACAATAAAAAACCATCTCTTCGTTTCGCTCTCCTTCGGGGCAAATGAAGAAGAAGTTCGCAAGAGAAGAGGAAGTGAACGAAGGAAGTGTTCAGACTTCCGCTTCTCGCAAAGTGACGTCTTAATTGCACGGAGCATTTCTCGTCTCGTGGAATAATAAAAAGAAACTTTATTTGCATTATCCATTTAAAGTTTCCCCCCCCCCACTTCTACATACGGGAATGTTAAACTCGTGCATCTATTATAACTCTTTGTGAATAGGATCTTTTGGGATTATTTCTAAAAAGCGAAATATCTGTTGGAAATTTCTAACCTTTTCTCTGGCCGAAAGAAAATATCCTATTCTAAATTAAATTAAATTTCATCTGTTTCGGAGAAACCTCTGAATATAATAAGGCCTACAGGGATCGGGGATACAGGGATGTAATAAGGCCTACAGGGATCGGGGATACAGGGATGTAATAAGGCATACAGAGATCGGGGATACAGGGATGTAATAAGGCATACAGGGATCGGGGATACAGGGATGTAATAAGGCCTACAGGGATCGGGGATACAGGGATGTAATAAGGCCTACAGGGATCGGGGATACAGGGATGTAATAAGGCCTACAGGGATCGGGGATACAGGGATGTAATAAGGCATACAGAGATCGGGGATACAGGGATGTAATAAGGCATACAGGGATCGGGGATACAGGGATGTAATAAGGCCTACAGGGATCGGGGATACAGGGATGTAATAAGGCCTACAGGGATCGGGGATACAGGGATGTAATAAGGCCTACAGGGATCGGGGATACAGGGATGTAATAAGGCATACAGAGATCGGGGATACAGGGATGTAATAAGGCATACAGGGATCGGGGATACAGGGATGTAATAAGGCCTACAGGGATCGGGGATACAGGGATGTAATAAGGCCTACAGGGATCGGGGATACAGGGATGTAATAAGGCATACAGGGATCGGGGATACAGGGATGTAATAAGGCATACAGGGATCGGGGATACAGGGATGTAATAAGGCCTACAGGGATCGGGGATAAAGGGATGTAATAAGGCATACAGGGATCGGGGATACAGGGATGTAATAAGGCATACAGGGATCGGGGATACAGGGATGTAATAAGGCATACAGGGATCGGGGATACAGGGATGTAATAAGGCCTACAGGGATCGGGGATAAAGGGATGTAATAAGGCATACAGGGATCGGGGATACAGGGATGTAATAAGGCCTACAGGGATCGGGGATACAGGGATGTAATAAGGCCTACAGGGATCGGGGATACAGGGATGTAATAAGGCATACAGGGATCGGGGATACAGGGATGTAATAAGGCATACAGGGATCGGGGATACAGGGATGTAATAAGGCCTACAGGGATCGGGGATAAAGGGATGTAATAAGGCCTACAGGGATCGGGGATACAGGGATGTAATAAGGCCTACAGGGATCGGGGATACAGGGATGTAATAAGGCATACAGGGATCGGGGATACAGGGATGTAATAAGGCATACAGGGATCGGGGATACAGGGATGTAATAAGGCATACAGGGATCGGGGATACAGGGATGTAATAAGGCCTACAGGGATCGGGGATAAAGGGATGTAATAAGGCATACAGGGATCGGGGATACAGGGATGTAATAAGGCCTACAGGGATCGGGGATACAGGGATGTAATAAGGCCTACAGGGATTAATGACAAAATTTATTTTGTCATTAAAAGTCTAAATTTTAAAAGATTTCTGAACAATTGGCAATTTACGAGAAACGTAATCCGCTAAGCCCCCAGAATGTAAAAAATGCACTTTTAAAGACATTACACGTAAGAATTTGGAAGGCTGTACCATTTTAAATGATGAAACTGAGAAGGAATCGAAAGGTATTTGATCTTTTCGTAAGAACACATTGGGCGATGAAAGGTGATGATTTTTTTAGTCTTTGGTTTGAATAATTTGAATTGAAAAATCATCAACTGAGCACAGATGGAAGAAGAAGAAGGGAATAGAAAGAGGAGAGAGAAATCATTCTTTTCCATGAAGGGATGATCTCGTCCCGGTTGATGACCTTAGTCATCAGCAAGCAAGAGGGATGATTTAATTCAGATAAGAGATGGACAGATCAATTTGGCATCGATAATAGAGAGATGATGATGATGATTCATCTGTCATTTTATTCTTTGGATAATCGGAGAAAACGACAAGAATTCCAGCATCATCATTTTGACCGTTGGAGATGATCGTCATCCGCGATAACTGATCTTGGTTTTCCTTTCATCGAAATCGTCATCTTTCGCTGCGAAGATAAATAGATTAAGAAAAAATCGAATGGTAGTGAATTCCTATATTAATAAAATCGTCATCTCTTACAAGTTTTTATTTATATTCTTTCCCTAAAATTGTAATGTCGCCTGCAATGCCATCTGCCTCGTGACATCTTAATGAAATGAAGTCTGTTTTGAATCGGCAGTGAGATCTGGCTTTTCTAGACAGATTCATATGACGGTTTCATAAAACAATATTTTGCAGAATTTGTATTTATAAGTGTTGGTAAAAATGCTTAATTTCTAATTTATGTTCAGTTCATAAATATCCTTTCAAATTTTGTCTTCAAATTCGATAGTGTACGTCTACATTAACGTTAAATATTTTTCTTGATGAAAAAGAAATGAGAAATTAAACATCTGAATTAATGCAAATAAAGTATAAATATTGCTACCTCACTGCTTATTATTAAATGCTGAACTGAAATGAGATAAACAGGTGCAAATAAAACTTTCAATGTACGTTTTACTCATGAGTTTTTCGGAACCTATCCCTTTTTTTTTTCCCGTAAGTTGGTTTCAATTTGCACGGTGATTTCCTGGAACCTATCTACCGCGTAAATTGATGGTCGGGTGTGTTTTGTAAATGTTATATTTCAGAAGAAAAATATTTTCATGGATCCAGTTTTCCTGTGTGGACCTGCCTGCAAATAATACTTTACTTATTTGGTGTTCTTAGAAATATAAAATTTTCTCCATTTTATAAATCCTTTCGATCACATCGATCGAAACGATATTTTGAAGTAAACAGTCGGATATTGTTTATTTTTCGTCTGGAAAATAAATTTGTGTTTTTTAAAAAGATCGTTTCCTTTTCCTTGAATTCTCAATAACCAAATTCGGCGTTTGAATTTGCTTCGAAGGAAAGTTTCTCTTCTGAAAGAGTTTTCGATGTTCGATCGTTTTTTGCCAACAACTCAATGCACGACGGAAAACGATTTTCTCCCGCAGATATTCGCGAAAGGCACGTGCTCATGCATTCAACAACAGAAGGAACTATTTGTTTTCCCGCCTCTCGCGTGGTAAGGACTTCCGCATCCCTCTCTTCTCTCCCCTCTTTTAATTAGCCACGGAGGATTCGATATTCTGTCGTCCACTTTTGCGGAGGCGCGCGCTGCCCTTTTCCCCTGATGGCCGGAAATGAAATTCGTCCCCTCGGGCAGCGTCAAAATTAGCTCGCGGCGAAACGATGCCAATGACGCCGCTAACTGCCACTGCAATGAATGAAAGGCACGCACGTGGAGAACGTCCCCTTTCCTTCCGCGCCCCTCCCCGAGGGAAATATCTTGTGCGATGAGCCTCGTCACCTGGTCATTTAGCAAATTCTGAAAACGCGTGCTTTAAAGCTAAATCTTGAATTCCTTTCTTATCGAGATAATTAAAGATCGTCAGCTAATGTGGAATGGCATTTTACGGGAATGGAATTTAATCTGATTTAAAAGCATAACAGAATTTGAAATGAGAATTTCGACGGTTCAACCCTTTCGAGACTTCCTCATCTTAGAAAGGATTCTATCGTCTGGTGGCGAAGAAAGTTTTCGAAAAAGTCTTTCTCTCTTTTGAGGAAATCTATCGTCTGACGGAAATGCGAACGGACTCACGTGCAGAGAATTTCATCGTCAAATGAAGAGAGAGAGGAAAACAGACAGAAGAGTTAGGAGTGGCGGATGCTGAGGGCTTGGCGATTGGGACAAGAAGAGAATTATCGGAGGTGATTTTTCTGCGTGAGAGGCAAATCGGCAACAGAGAGTGAAAAGAATCAGCGATGGTCTCTTTTTTTTGTGGAAATGAATGGAATGTTTTTCCGTGAGCCTTTTTCTCTCCTCCTCATCTGCTGATTCCTTAGAGAAAAGTGATTCAGTCCGAAATCAATGAGCCACCGATACTTTTTCTAATTCTTTTCGGAGCGAGATGAAGAATCATTTCTCTTTTTCCAGAATTTCCTTTTACCTCAATCAGGTTGCGCTCTTTTTCCAAAAGCATGCCATTTTTTCAAAAAGGAATATTCTCGGAATAAAAAGTAAACATTCCTTTGGAGTTTTCCTTCTGCTTTCTAAATCTAAACAAAAATAATTCAGTTGTTACATCTTGATAGGATGTAATCTGAATATAGGAATTGATCTCTTTCTCAATATACGTGTTATCGCTGTCCGATAAATTTCGCAAATATTTCAACCCTAAAAGAAATTCTGTTCATGAATTTTCATGAATTTACGAAGTTTATTTTCTTCAATTTTAACCGTTTAGAATTTCAAAAATGAATGCAATCTTCAGCAGTAAAGCATCACAGAATATGATGCTCTGTAAACATGGGACTCGTGAAAGAAGTTAGCGAAAAAAAACTTGGCATGTTACTGGGCGGTGTGGTCAACCACAAAGGGTCCTCGTGCTGACCATATATAACCACTGGACTGGACTGAATTAAGGCTCTAAGCTTGATTATGAATCCTGATTTTGCTGCACTGGTGGGCTTCTGTGGAGGGAAAATCTTCCGCTGTGTTTTCTGTTTGTTTGTGGGTTGACAGCCTCAAGTGAATAGATTCACAGGATATGTTTATCAGCTGGTGGATAATCCTGAGCAGAGGTCATCGCAGGCACCTGAACTCTTTGCTTCTATTGGCATCGTCAAATTCTACATTGGAGGAAGTCTTCCAGTGTAGATGGCTTCAGCCTTTAGTGGTGGGGGAACGGGTCTTTGCCCCATGTCTGCGATTAGGGGGCTGTTTGATATTGTCGGCATTCCCTCTCTCAATAAACATAGTTTCTTTAAACATCCCACTAACCATTTTCTCTCCATAGGTAGTTGCAATGTGAGGACTCGGCACAGAGCTTTTTCTCTTGATGTCCTCACACAAGAATTCCACAGTTATATTTTAGATATTTTCAGCTTGCAAGAGACCAGATGGACAGATAAAGGTCAGATCCTTAAAAATAATTTTAAATTTCTCTTTTCAGGGAGGGACGACAATAAGCATCACCAAGGCGTGGGTCTGCTTCTCAGCAGACACGCTAATGATGCTCTTCTAGGATATGAGTGCATTAATGAAAGGTTTCTTACAGCAAAATTTAAGACAAGCGTTAAAGACTTGAATGTTATCTGCTGTTATGCCCCCACTGAGGATGCCGATGAGGATGAGAAGGATAGGTTTTACGGACAACTTCAGGATATTTTGAATTCTGTCAAGAAAGGAGATATTACCCTTGTTCTTGGTGACTTCAATGCCAAAGTTGGTAAAGAAAATGGTTTGGAAAATGCCAAAGTTGTAAAAGATCAGTTAGCTGCTGAACAAAGAATCTTTGGCTTGATGGTTTGGCTGACAAAGCTGAAGAAGCAGTTAGGAGCACAACAGCAGAGAGCTGTACGAGATAGCTAATGTTTTGTGTGGTAGAAAACGGACAGGTATACAGGGATTGAAGGATAAACAAGGTAAGGTTATAGAAGGGGAGGATTCTGTCATGGCTAGGTGGGCTGAGCATTTCAGTGATGTTCTAAACAATGTGGTTAGTTCTACTCCCAACTGTGTGGTTAGTTCTACTTTGGCAAATGTGGCAACAATGTGGTTAGTTCTACTCTTGGCAATTTCTAAACTTAAACTTCATAAATCCGCAGGGGTAGATTAAATTACTAAGGAAATGCTTAGAGCTGAGAATCTTTCAATTACCACTTGGATGACTGAAATTCTGAATATCTTTTATGATAAAGGCATGGTTCCTAACGATTTTACCAGAGCTATTGTTATCCCTATTTTCAAAAAAGGTGATCGCAGTTCTTGTGATAACTATAGGGGTATCAGCCCACTCTCTATTCCAGGTAAAGTTCTTTCCATGATTGTGCTTAATAGAATTAAGAATCTGGTTGACAGTCAATTGCGTGATGAGCAATGTGGATTCAGAAGTGGTAGGGGATGTGTGGATCAGATATTTTCACTTAGGCAGATTCTTGAGAAATGTTTAGAGTTTCAGAAACCTTTGGTTGCTAGCTTTGTTGATTTCAAAAAGGCTTTCGACTCTGTTGATCGTCATAATTTGTGGTTGATTGTGAGATCATATGGTATACCAGACAAGTTAGCTAACATTATGAAAGTTCTCTATAATAACACTGAGTCGTGTGTGAGAGTTGGTAAGGCTTGTAGAAATTGGTTTAGCATTACGTCTGGTGTTCGACAAGGGTGCATTTTGTCTCCTTTTCTCTTTAGCTTGGTTATTGATTATGTTATGCGAAATTCACTTCAGTGGAAAGATTTGGCCTTAATTAATTCCTTAATTCAAGGGAAAGATAATGGGCTGGAGATACGAAAATTTCTGATTTAGATTATGCTGATGATTTAGCCCTTTTGGCAAATGATGTTGATGAGATGAACTCTTTCATTCGAGCTGTTGATGAGACTGGTAGTAGAGTAGGTTTGGTATAAACAGAGAGAAAACTAAAGTGATGAAAATTGGTAAGGCAGGCTGTGATTCAGTTAATCTGAATGGTTGCAGTCTTGAGCAGGTGTCACAGTTTAATTATCTTGGGAGCTATGTAACAGATAATGGTGATGTGCGGCATGAGATTAACAGACGAATAGGTATTGCTGCCGGGACTTTTAAGAATCTATGGAGATTGTGGAGAAATAGGCGTATACACCTAAAGACTAAAATTAGACTGTATAATAGTTTGGTTCTTTCTAAGGTTAGTTATGGTAGTGAAACCTGAACACTTTGTAAACAAGATAACAAGAAACTAGATACTTTTGGTTCTAGATGCTTACGCAGTATCTTGGGCATTAGGTGGTTCAACTTTGTAACTAATGATGAGGTTAGGCAAAGGAGTCGTCAACCTCCTTTAAGCAGCATATTGTGCAGAGAGAGACTCGGCTGGTTTGGCCATGTTGCCCGTATGGATAATTATAGATTGGGGAATAGGGTTATGAACAGTGTGCCTAAAGGCCTCAGAAAGAAGGGGAGACCTAGGATGCGGTGAGCAGACAATGTCAAACAGGACCTTGTTAGAATTGGTGTGCAGTGGCCAGATGCAGCAGATGTAGCTCAGGACAGACTTGCTTGGAGAACTAAATTGCACGGTCTGGTTGGACCTCCGTAGCCCATGGCTGCTTAATGATGATGATGATGATGATGATGTGGGTTCGAATCCCACTCACGAAAAAACGAAATTTTTCAGCTTCTTTTAGTAAACACGATCTTAGTCCAAATAGTCGGTAAGCTTTTAAAAGTCGAAGAAATTAAATTTATCAAAGGAACGTGTCACACGTGCCAATGTTGATATTTTCTTCTTTCCTCTCTGTTCGCCCTCGGCGAGTAAAGGAGACGTCGGCGAATAAAGTTTCGATCTTTTGACATTGGATGACCAAGGAAGAGACTTCCGTTTGTCTCCTGTGGGTCTTCAATCCTTTTGGGGGTCCTTGTGACCTGTCGAAAGCGGAGAGAAAAAGTGCCTATCCCAGCGTGGAACACAAACCTTGTCTACAAAAGACAAAACAAAAATTTCTCAATTGGGGATCTTCAGAAAGGAGAATGACGATGACCTTTTCACCTCTAAATGATCATCCAAAGACACTGTTGGTGTTTCATTGCCATGGCAACCTTCCATAAAAAAAAATCGAATGGAGATTCAACACAATGAAAAAAGAGAAAAAAATCCATGTGGAAAATTATGATCGTAATATTATTATTACAATCAACAACTAAGAAAATATTTTTTATTATAAAGTAAGCCTAAAACTCCGCTAGTGAGTTAGGCAGATTTGGATTTTTTTTAATCATTTTAAATGAGATTCTCTTAAATATTTTTATTTCTCTCCAAAGAAAGATTCACAAAAAAAAGTAAAAATCTTTTTTTTTCTTTTTCTCTCTGTGTCCCACAAAATCCACCCCCCGCTTTTCATCGCCACCCCCGCAGGACCAATGACAGACAGGATTGGGACTAAACTGATCACGTTGTCTGCATATAACTATTCCCTTTAAAAAACGGGACACTTGTCCGCAGGAAATTGTTTTGTCCTTCCACAAATATGGAGGAACACGATAAAGAATCCTCAGATAGAATTCATCTCTATATTTATTTTAAGTGTTTTTGTAAAGGAAGAATTCATTGTTAATCAACAAAGAGAAAGAAGTTGAACCTCCCCTCACACCTCTTTGGTCTCTAAATTCCCAGCTGAAGCGTCATCTGCACCCATCTAGGTCCGACTGATGCTTAGCCTCAATAAGAATCTGCTGATCCATATTTGGTAAGGCATTCCTGCAACAAATTCGTGATAACGATCCCGATTACTGTTTACACGTGCTCTCAATATTGTCCAGTGCCGTCGGTGGGAAAGGAGAAATCATCAGTCATCTTAGAAGGAGAAATCATCAGTCATCTTAGAAGGAGAAATCATCAGTCATCTTAGAAGGAGAAATCATCAGTCATCTTAGAAGGAGAAATCATCGGTCATCTTAGAAGGAGAAATCATCAGTCATCTTAGAAGGAGAAATCATCAGTCATCTCTTAGAAGGAGAAATCATCAGTCATCTTAGAAGGGGAAATCATCAGTCATCTTAGAAGGAGAAATCATCAGTCATCTTAGAAGGGGAAATCATCAGTCATCTTAGAAGGAGAAATCATCAGTCATCTTAGAAGGAGAAATCATCAGTCATCTTAGAAGGAGAAATCATCAGTCATCTCTTAGAAGGAGAAATCATCAGTCATCTTAGAAGGAGAAATCATCAGTCATCTTAGAAGGAGAAATCATCGGTCATCTTAGAAGGAGAAATCATCAGTCATCTTAGAAGGAGAAATCATCAGTCATCTCTTAGAAGGAGAAATCATCAGTCATCTTAGAAAGAGAAATCATCAGTCATCTTAGAAGGAGAAATCATCAGTCATCTTAGAAGGAGAAATCATCAGTCATCTTAGACGGAGAAATCATCAGTCATCTTAGACGGAGAAATCATCAGTCATCTTAGAAAGGCCGTCGTCTGTCCGTTTGAGGCTTCAGGCTGTGCAGAGTCAAGCTGTGGGCACCTTACAGAACGTGCTGAATGACCTTGTCCGGAGGTCACTCTTTGTCTCCTAATCCTAACTCCTAGTTAGTGCTTTTAGACCCGAATTGCAAGCAACAAGAAAATCATCAAATTTTTTTAGTTTTCAATTAGAGTTATGAAAGGAAGCGTATATTGAACTCTGTTTTCAAAAAAAAAAAATCTTTAACATTGAATATCATTTCCCTCCCCCCCTTGCCCGTCAACTCCTCCCCAAACGAACCTCTCTCTCTCTCTCCTTTATTGAAAACTTATTCCTGCTCCCCCCCTCTCCGCTATTCGCCCTCCACTTACCGAGTCCGTTGATGAGCTGCGAAAGGGGAATCCGTTTCACCGTCGCCGTGAAGCCTCGAGCAATCATTCCCGGATAACGCGCGTGCTGATGCCGAAAGAATGAGCTGCATCTTTTCCCCATTGCACGTGCTCCTCATTATCTAAACAAACCTTTTAGCAGGAGTCGGGCGAGCCTCCTCGTCCTCTGCGCGCGGTGATCATCCGATTCGTTTACTTCAGCTGAACGAGCCCGCCATTCCTTCCCGCCACCACCGCTGACCCTGCCTCCATTCTTTTCTTTCTTTTCGCGCAGCAACGCCGTCATGCCTGATGATCTGAAAAGTCCCTCCGTTAGAGAATTAGATAACCAGAATGACGTGCAAGGTACAACCTCTCTCCACCTGATTAAGTTTCAACACTGAGACTAGGGCCTCGTTGGCGCACCTCCCCAAAGCCAAAGCCTTTTTCGCTTTTCCTTTTTTGTGTGTTATTGTTGTTGTTTTTTCATTTGTAATCAGATCCAGAAAACTATGAGGCTAGCTTAGAAAGAAATCACCATGCCATCCACCCTGGCCTCGAACCCAGACCAATGCGACACCTCTGCGCCACGTGGATGTATCTAAAGGAAGGAGCGCTCTTGGAAGGCGAATGCTGACGGATTGTTTCTCTTTTTCTTTCGGATTTCTTTCGTGAGGGTGAGGGATGGAGGGAGGGAAAAGGGGAGTGCAGTCATAGAGAGTGACGTCACGAGATGTCCATCTCGCCCACTTTCTTCTGCTTCCGGAGGTGGAGAGCTGACGTTCTGTCTCGTGCGTCACTCATTTCCTTGTAATTGCTAGAGCAAGTAAGAAGAGCAGACACGCGCAACATCCGGAACGTTCGGATTTGTTTGCTCTGAGGAGGAGGAGGAGGAGGAGGAGAATGTGCTCGGACCAAAGAGACTCTCGTGCAGCGGCAAAGATGGGAGTTTTTTTTCCCAAGAGTGGTATTAGATTCGTGCTCAATCGACGACACAAGAAAAATGATAAAAAAAAAAAGTGGTTCGAACAGCACTGGAAAAAAATTTACAAAAATTCCAGTCTTAGTATAAAGGTTAAAATACTTATCTAAATATCTATAAAGAAAGATAAAACTCCAACAATTTTTATTTTCACTTGAAAATATAAACCAGTTTGGGCATCTCATTTGTCTCTGCAATTTTGTTTCTTTAATCTTTTAGTGAGTACATAGAAGATAAATATATATATTTTTTAAATACATATACTTATTTGTTATTTTTGCCTTTAAGTGGCAATTTCTGAGGAGAATTGTTATTAAAACTCCTTTTCCTCCATTCCTCTCCACGTGACAATTTTTTTTATCTCTTTTTGAGGTCGAACCCTTTTCATTTCCTTACCACTTTGAAGAAAGTATTCCTGGCAGTTTTTCATTTCACACATCATTCCCTAAGCTCGACTCTTGTGCAGAGGAAATATCGAGGAAAAATCATTTGGCATATTCCTGAAGGGGGGGGGGGGGGTGAAGGGGGGGGAAGTGAAGAAGGGATGAGAGGGAGATGATTGTGCCGACCTTGCTTGGATCTTTAAATCTCTTTAATATAGAAGCAGATGATGATGATGATGACGACACACCCTGCAGCGCAGAACTTCATTTATTGATCGTATTGCGTTTTATCCTCTTCTGAAAGAAGGTGGGGGGGGAAACTTCACTGAGGGATGGAAGCATAAAGCGCATTACGGTCGATTACTCGAAAACGCGCCCCCCCCATCTCACCTTCTTTTGAAAGAGCATAAAAGTGGACATAATCTGAGGTTGCGCGTGATACTTCTCCCATCAGAAGTTCTAAATCGAAAAAAGTGTTGTCTCTCTCGGAACATCGAACTTTAGAATCATTCCGTACCGATCAGAGTTGCTTGGATGCAGCTCGTGAGACATGGGTGACCTTATCGGAAATAGATGACTCCTGAAGCAGCTTCATGCCACGGAGCTCTGGCAGCAGCAGGTTATCTCATGCAATAGAGCAGAAGATAACACAGATAAAGAAATCTCCGTACCTTGGCTCGAGCCCAGGTCCTTTGATCAGTAATCAAGTGCGCATTCCACTCGGCCACAGGGAGGAGGAGGGGGATAAATGAAGCGAAAGGAAACGAAAGATGGAAAAATTTGAGTGGCGGTTTAAGTTGCGCAAAATACTTGTACCTATTAAGAATGAATTGTGGAATGAAAAACAATCTTTATCATTTAATATATTCATTAATTAACATATAATGTGAGATATACGTTTATTAACTTAAGTAACATTTTAATGAAATATAAGTGCTTTCGCGCCATTCCTTTTTCAAATGGCGTTAATTACCATAACGTCCGTCCGAGAGGGGATGTGCTTCCTGATTTTCGAACTCCTTCAGTTCGTCAAAGGAGCTCGTGCTCTTGCGAACGACTTCACAATTTCCCCAAAGGAAGAAAGAAAAATGATCGAGGAGAACATTTTTGAAGTTTCTTTCGTTGCCAAGAGCTATCATTCAATTTCGTCTCTTTATATCCTCACCGTGTTTCCTTTTGAAAACTGACCTTCGGATTTTTCTTGTTCCTCGTTGATTCCTCCTCATCCTCCAACGTCACATTGCAAAGTGGTCATCCTCATCCTCCAACGTCACATTGCAAAGTGGTCATCCTCACCCACGCAGCCTCCATTGCAGGGACTAATCATCGCGTGCTCGCGATTAACCACAGATCATTCGATTACATTGCCTGCAATTGGCGCGAAAGCTGTTGCCTGGTCCAATCAGCGTCTCGTAGCCTCGATTCCGTCCGATGCCATTAGCGCGCCCAGTGTCACGAGTAAAGGAGCTGCACGAGAAGCGAAACTTCATCAGTCGCCTGCCATTAACCGAGTCCGAAGCACATGCTCCGCGGAAGAGGTCGTGTCACCCAGAAGACATCGAGAAGTGCGAAATCTTTCCGTCAGTTGCTTGAGAGAGAAGAATCAGGAACGACTGAAAGGAATTGCTTGCATCCATCCTTTCCGATGCATCTGCAACTTTAAATCTCTTGGGAGCAGAATTATTCTCCTCCACATGAAACGTTCAGAAACTTTTAAATTGGACCTAAAATAATAAGAGCAACATTTAGCCTGACACCATACAACAATAACTCGAAACTTTCAAGTGCCACTTTAACAACCCAGGGTTGGGTTGTTGGGTTGGGTTGTTTTATCTCTGAGCGGCACTTTTTTGCACACTATGGGCTAAATGGCCGGGTCACATGGACCCTGAAGGCTCAGAGAAGGTAGGGGGAGGGGACCCACTGGAACAGCTGTTGGGAGACAGATGGTAGCCTCTCGTCAAGGCCATCCAGCGTGTTCTTTAACGTTGGGTTGTTTTTACCTCTGAGCGGCTCTTTTTGCACACCATGGGCTAAATGGCCAGGTCACATGGACCCCGAAGCTCAGAGAAGGTTGGGGGAGGGGACCCACTGGAACAGCTGTTGGGAGACAGATGGTACCTCCCGTCAAGGCCATCCAGCGTGTTCTTTAACGAGCACAGGGTATGGCTCTCCCGCACACGGGGCCACTGCTTAACGTCCCATCCGACGGACGGCGGCCTTTCCAAGTCCATCGGTGTCCCCTACTGACTGTGGACAGGGCGGGGAATTTTGCGGAGATAAATCTCAACGCTGACCCAGCTGGGTCTCGAACCTGGGAACTACAGATTACGAGCCTGGCGCGCTACCGACTGAGCCACCCCCGCCCCTTAACAACCGAGAACTTTTGTAGTCCCTGCAGACTCTAGGAAAGCACAATTTAATATTCATCCTTAGAACGGAATACTAAAAAAATTATTATTTAATCTAAAACTGAACTTTTCCTTTAGCAATGGAAAACACTAAAAATCAAGTCACACTCATTTTGAAATAGAAATTTTAATATCTTAAACGAAACGTGAGATTTTGCATAAATAATCCTGAAGCAACGTCTGACCTAAGTCGTTATTGAAACAAATACCTTAAATAGCAATTACGATATAGATGATTAAGATATTCTTAATAAGAAATCTTGAATGTAACTTGGATGTATAATTCTGAATAAATCAAGCAGAATAAAAACTTTTTCAGTACTTCCCGTAGTAATCGAAAAACCAACCTAGTGTGAGTTCTAAACAAATATAAATAATATAATATAAATACCCCTTCAAGCAGCTGCTTGCCACAGAGGTCTGACTGGAGCCTGTCAGTTTATATGCCATAGTAGAAGGTCTGAGAGGATGGCAGGATCTCAGCAGAAAAACGACACAAACAGCCATGCCTTACCCGGGGCTCGAACCCAGGTCCCTTAGATCAGTAGCCAAGCGCACTAACCACTCATGCATGGGACGGCTCAAATACTAAAGCTAAAATGGAAAGCAGTGGAAACTAAACGTCGATGTGTTCCTAAATTTGGGGTCCGGGTTGATGACAGATCACAACTATGGATTAAAATTGTTACCTTTTCAAGTTCAGTGATAAACTGAAACAAAATGAAGTTTCCCTTTTCCCTTGCAGCAGTCATAGTGTGAAGAGATGCGTCAACCTCCTACCCCAGTTGCAGTCCCAAAAGATCCGCATCGAAGAGAGTGAAAATGTTCGGTTTCAAGGATTGCTCCCCCTCCTTGATCATCATTTGGATGTGGTCGTTTCCGTTTGCCGAGATCAGCCAATAGGAAGGGGAGAATCCCTCCCCGAGTCAGCTGATGGTAAAAGGCCGCAAAGGGCATTCCATCGGAGAAGCAGTCACTGGAAGATGGCAACGCCTCAAGCAATGAAAGGATGGTGACTTTCCGATGACCTTTCATGAACTCTTCTGAGTGGAGAGATGAACTCCTTGCTATGTGAAAATGCTTCCCGCCAATGGTTAAAAGAGTTATTTGGGCTTCGGAATGAGACCGTAAGAAGGTTCCCATTGACGGAGCAATGGCGATTCCCGCCGTCCCCTTCTTATCTAATTAAAGAGCTCCTTCCCTCCATTCCCTTCTCTCCACTGACGATTTTTCTAAACTCCCTTTCCTTGATTAAGCTCCTCATCTCGCGCTTCTGCTCGCTCAGCATTAATCATGACGATCATCTCCCGTCGGTTGACAGTCGGTCAACGCCTGCGCGCGCTGACCGAGGATCGTCGTGCCTTTCGACTTCTCTTCGAGTCTCGTGCTTATTGAAATGTCGTCGATTCTTCGTCGACCTCTGTCTCAGGAAGAGGAGGAGAAAGAGGACACTGATCGTGATCCTCGATGAAATGACCGAGATTAGAGAGGCAAGCACCGACGATCCTATTTATCTGCAATCTCGGTCTTCATTTGGTCTTGATGCTGTCAGGAGACAAGAGAAAGAGAGAGGACGATTATTCGATTGGGATGTTGACATGACAACCGATTCGTTATCACTCACGAGCGATGATCACAGAGAAGGCTATTCGTTGCACTTTAACATCCGAATCTTAAGAATCGTTAATTCCTCTTGAAATGTGAATCCAAAGATATTGGCAGGAGGATTGGTGCCCTTTTTTTATGGCGGAAAGTCCAGGGGGAGGGGGGGAGGAGTCGATTGAATAGAATTAAGCAGACGTCGATCTAGTAGTATGGAGGCAATAGCTAATGATGAGATTCGTTAACTGAAGAGGAGGTTGGGTTGGGTTGGGTTGTTTACCTCTGAGCGGCACTTTTTTGCACACCATGGGCTAAATGGCCAGGTCACATGGACCCCGAAGGCTCAGAGAAGGTTGGGGGAGGGGTCCCAATGGAACAGCTATTGGGAGACAGATGGTAGCCTCCCGTCAAGGCCATTCAGCGTGTTCTTTAACGTGCACAGGGTATGGCTCTCCCGCACACGGGGCCACGGCTTAACGTTCCATCCGACGGACGGCGGCCTTTCCAAGCCCATCGGTGTCCCCTACTGACCGTGGGCAGAACGGGGGAATTTTGCGGAGATAAATCTCAACGCTGACCCAGCTGGGACTCGAACCTGGGAACTACAGATCACGAGCCTGGCGCGCTACCGACTGAGCCCCCCCCCCCACACTGAAGAGGAGGAAATGCAGCTTTCGAGTGAAGGTGTTGTGAGGGGAGGTGGAGTTTAGATTCGTGACACAGGAGAGCAAATGAGACTTTCGGATTTAGAGAAATGTATTTTGAAGAGCCGTCCCGTGGCCGAGTGGTTAGCACGCTTGGCTAGTGATGTAAGGGACCTGGGTTCGAGCCCCGGGTAAGGCATGGATGTGTGTGTCGTTTTCTGCTGAGGTCCAGTCATCCTCTCAGACCTTCTACTATGGCATATAAACTGACAGGCTCCTGTCAGACCTCTGTGACAAGCAGCTGCTTGAGGGGGGTATTTATTTTTATTTATTTTTTATTTTGAAGTATCGGAGCGGTCGGATCGTGGGGGCGGAGGGAAATTGCGAAACTGGAGGTTGAAACGATTTTGAATGGATGCAACTTTTACTTCCTAAGAAAAGGTTTCCAAAAAGAGAAAAGTTTCAATAACCTGACTGATTTTGTTAAACGATTCGTTTGCATTAACGAAGGAATGGGCAGAGAAACTTTGAATGCGAAAAGTATCATTTCACAAACGAATTAATTGCTTTCATGTTTCATCCTCTAAGAATCTGGGCACCCCCCCCCCCCCACTAAACTTCACTTTGGTTGGTTCAGAAACAATCTTGATGATCGTAGCTTAGGACACGGATGGAAAAACATTTCTTCTTCTCTTCCCTGCCTCCCACTTCTTCTTCTCCTCTACCGAACGCGCCTGAAAAGCAATCCCGGGACAGTGGGATCATCTCCTGGAAGAATGCCACGTGTGATCGTGGGACATCTCTTTTGTCTCATCAGAGAATGAATGGGTCATTCCGAGGTGGAAGGTTGACCCTCGCAGAATGCATATCGTTTCCTGTTCAATACTGAAGAGAGAGACTCGTTTGCATGATGCAATCTCTCTTTTATGGTTGGGGAGGGGAGGGAGAAGGGGGGATATCACTTTAATTGCGATAATGGGGACTGATTCAAAGCAGTGATCAAAATCCTCGTTATTTATGTGATCAGCAGTGATCAAAATCCTCGTTATTTTCACCTGTGAGTGTCATCACCTGTGAATGAATCTGTGTCTGTCTTCTGTCCCCTAATTTAAGCATCTCCATGAATACTTTTTCAACGACATTTAATTGCATTTCCTTAAACCCATTTTGCACGATTCCCCATTTCCCTCCTCTTCCCTCTTTGCCACTTCCTGCATTCTCTCGTCGACTGATTCATCCTCGTCACGGACGATTTCCTAGAAACAGTTTCGTCGAGAAAATAACATCCGATAAAAACAGAAGAACCTTTAAATATTGAAGTGGACCTCTCGAACTCGTGCAATTGGAATGTGCCCAATTCTTTCTGCTCCCTTTTGAGTTGCAATTCCAGAGTTGCGAGTGACAAAGGATTCTTGGACGCAGGATTGCATCAAAGGAGCGGAAACCTTTGCTCAGCCCCGACATCTTTTCTTCCTTGGTGAAATTGAATGAGCCTTACGATTGATGGACTCCTTTCGCTCAACGAAGTGTCCACTGTTGACCTTGCCTTGACCCCAAGGTTCCCTCAAAGATCAGCTTAAAAGAATTCAAAATTTCGTATTATCCTTATTTCCGATCGTTTTAATCGAGTGTATCTCAAATCTGTTGGACTAAACGCTCTCCTAACAGGGAAATGTTTTCGAAATATTTCTTTTAAGATATAAACCAATGGGCAACGAAATGAAATTCGAATGCCAGAATTAAGGAAGCTCGCGTCTCTTTAAAGAGGCAATACCGACTGCCGATTCCTACGAATGCAGTCTCCCCTTAAGCATCGGCTGCTGAGCATTCGTTTGCTTGTGAAGAATTCGTTCGTCTGCTTCATGATGGCCGGCAATGGGAACGAGGCCAGAATCTGCTGCAGAAGAACTCCATTTCAGAAAAACCAAATTCCTCCAATAATCTCTTCGGGTGATGACACGCGCGTTTCATAGTTGATGTTGGCGTCGCTTGGTTCTCCATTAGGAGAGATAATGAAGCGAAAAGCATCATGGGAGATATTAATTCATCTTGCTTCGTAACCTTCAGATTATGACGTAAAGGAGGTAATGAAATCATCAGTCGTCATCAGATGAATAGGAGCACTACTCAACTCACTGCTTATTCGCCCTTCTGCATCATCATCGTTAAATCATCATCACCATCATCGCTCCATTCATTTCGCTTCATCATAAACTCTTCTCTGTCCTAATCAATCTTTCATTTCATTGTATTGTTATTCAATGCAACTGTATTGTTATCGATGTAATAATCTCCCTTTCGTCCTCCTCGTGTCACGTGAGTGCATTTCCTTTTCTCTTTCCTTCTCTGTTGCCATTCGTCCCTTTGTTAAATGTTAGTCCCCAGTAATAAAACTTTGCAAAAGTAAGAAATAAAATCGTCTGCTGTTGTTTCCTTTTTTTTTGTGAGCCAATCGTTGCCACTCTGGGTTTTTCGTTCCGTTCAATAAAATGTTTTTGTTCGAATTCGGAATTTTCCTTTTGAGGAGATCCGGGCTCTGCTTTCCCATCCCAAAGCAATTGGCGTTGCTTTGGGATGGGCTCTGCTTTCCCATCCCAAAGCAACGCCAACTGATCGCAAGCACCAGCAGACGAACTTTTAGAGCCGATTCTTTAAGAGCACAAGGGTTCGTCTGCCCCTTTCATCACCTGGGTGGGAAAAAACAACAGACTTAACAAAAAAAAAATTTTTTTCTTTGTTTCATTTTTTTAAGGGTGATTGCTTCGTGAAGGTTCTCTTCATGGGAAGGAAATGCTTCACACGATTCACCAATCGACACAAAGGTCACGTGGAAGGGGAGAAACCGACCTCGTGTTCATTGCAACGGCGTCTGAAGCGTCGTCGAAACTGTCAATCGTTTGGTTTCAACCAAAAGATTCAGAGGGCAATTTGTTGCCATCCAATCAGACGAATCTTGCTGTCTGTAGCGAATGCATCGCTTGTTCATCCCCCCCTCCACTTCCTCCCCCCCCTCCAATCGCACTTTTCATCTTTATCTTCATCCAAAGTCTTCTGCAACCAGCAGACACTCCTTTATGAAATGGGCCGATGAATGCATCGTCTCAACACGCGCCAAAGGGATGACGAGGACTCCGGATGAGGGGTGCGACGCGTTCTCCTCTCCAAAGTCAGCCTAAAAAATCTTCTTTTGAAAATAATCATTTGCATAAACAAGTTATCTCCTCAATACGAAACTGTTACAAGATGTCACTTAACCGCCACTTCTTCTCATCTTTATTCATCTTCAGCCGTCCAACATCCGGACTAAAGTCACATGACTTCAATCGCCTTTCGTCGTCTCGTCGTTCGCGCAACATGCTAAACTTCGAAACCTTGGAGCAGACGATTTCTTTCTTAAGAAAGGCATTTCAGAAGCGAGCGCCAATCTCTTGGATTGAGGTCTTCCTCGTGCCCTCGGGATCCAACTGACAACCAGCGAAAGAAGACTTCCTTACGGTTTGGCTTTTTCACTCTCATCTCCATCTTCTGAATCATCATCATCATTATCCACAGTCTGTTCGTGGATGACGCTTACAAGAAGCGAATGATTGTTGGCAGGCGTCATCTGCCTCGAGACACGACCGCCGGCAGTGTAAGCTGGAAAATATGCAAATGCGGGATCCATCGTCTGCTGAGGCGGAGAGGAAGATGCTCCGCGGAGTTAGGAGGGAAGAGAAAATGATCGCGAGAGGTTGTGACACGATTAGGGAGGGATGCGATGAGAAGGGATAAGGGCCTCACCATCCATCCAGCATGATGTTCTCCTCTCTGGTGGAAAGGAAAAAACGACGTGACGTCACCTAATCAAATCGGACAGGAAAAGATCCCTGCTATCGCCATGGCAACGACTGAAGCAGCTCCAAAGGGAACGGGATGGCGTAGCTCAAATATTGAAGGCAAATATAATTGTCGAATGTGCGATTAATTTCGGTGATACGAAACAGCGGCTAATTAAGGTCCTTATTATAACCTTGTTTCCATATTAAATGCTACGGATCCGCATCTTTCCATCACTCTTCCTTTGGCTCTACTGCAGAGATTTTTTAATAAGCATTGCAGGACACGTTTCGTTGTTTTCTAAAGTAACAGAAATAACAAAACGGACAAAACTATTTACTTATCATTTTTTATCTCAATTGTGAAATGACGTAGAATAAAATGTGAAATGACGTAGACATAATGCCTAAGCGTGGCACCGAAGAAAGAGCTTCAACGCTCAACCCCTCCCCTCCGTCCCTCCCCCTCCCCCCGAAAAAAAAAAGGAAAAATAAAGAATGTTTTTTTCACGAAGAAATAAATGAACATCCTTTCTTTCGGACGAATCACGCTCTGGGGAGATGCTAATTTTGACTTGCGAGCAGATGAAAATCTTGCATCCCTCTTATTCATCAGGATCTGTTTATTTACCGAATTCAAGAGAGCATTTCCCTGGAAGATTTTTCTCACTCTAAAGATATTTCAAATGTCGAATCCTTTCATAAACGGTTTTTCAAAGTGCATCTTTTTTCCCTTTTTAAAAGGTTTCTTTGTGAAGTTAACCGATTTTAGATTTTGACAAGTCTAATTATATATATATGTATATATTTTTGGGGTGGATAATTTAATTCAAAAAAATATGTACCTGAAACACTGAAATTCTGAAAAAAAATTCCTCAGCGATGAGGTGTAACGGTTCCTTTTTCTGTTACAAAGGAATGCATAAGATGCTTCCAAATATTCCCCGCAATTTTGCTATGAGAGAGGAAGATGTATCTGCAAGTAGAGAGCTCAATGGCTGCGAAATGGGGGGGAGGGAAAATGGGAAAAGGGGGGAGGAAGGGATGCAACTGATTGTCTGATGCTACTTCGATAGAGATAGAAAAAAAATAATTGCTTCCAGACTTCAGAAAGTGAGCTTGCCGTGTTAAGATGAAGAGGAATCTGGGTTCGAATCCCACATGACAGATGATAGTTTGTGTTGAAGTTTTAGGGAGAGGATCAAAGCTCTGTAGCAGGTGAAGAGGAACAGAAGGAAATAAAATATTAAACTGAAAAGAGGAGTAAAAAGGAGATTTTGATAGCGCGTGAACTCCTTTCATTTTCCCTTCTCAGGTAAATTGGATGAATTTTAGAGAGATAATTTAGCATTGGAGGAACAGATTAAAAATAGATAATTTAGGTAATAGATTAAAAAATTCATTCTGATCATTAAAAAACAATTTCAAAGAATCCAGCCGAGTGTTGATCTCTTTTGACTCATCGACAAAGCCGACATTATTAACAAAGGGTGATTTTTTTTATCACTTTCTCCTATTAATTATTTCATGCAGACTCTTAGAGGGATGAGGGATCATCCGCTGAGATGATTTACGATGAAGAGGGAAGATAACAGGAGATGGCTCCACAAGGAAAGCATTATTTCTCAGTCAGAAGAGACGGAAGAAGAGGGCGCTGTCTGTCTGCTACCTGCGACAAAGGTGCCAGATGCAAGAAGCGATTGAAGCCTCTCCCCTCGCTCCCTCCCCCTTCTTCCATTTCGCAACAATCGATGAATATCTGTTTCACTTTCTTCGTGTCCGACATGAGCGACATCTGTGCCCACCTGTCGCAACAGAGCGAAAGATCTCCCGCTGCGATCTCCCTCAGTCGGGCGATAACTTCCAAATATGTCGCAGAACGAAGGAGCGGGAAGGGAGGATGCGAAAGAGATCTTGAAGCGGATGCGGGATTGTGGAAATGGTTCCCCCTTGAAGGAGATTCCTTTTCGCGAAGGAAAAGCGATTCCACTGCATTTAACGTAGCTGTATGTTTCTGTGAGCATTCCCAGCGCATCGAAAAAGAGGCTCTCGCACTCCGTCTGCTTCCATCATTCCTTCCTCTTGCTCTTCTTTCCGTGGCTCACGAGGAGCGATTCCTTCCTGACGTCATCTTGCATCGTCACCAGGGGGCCAACCCAAACTTCAAACGATTTGCCCATCCAGAGGGAAATCAAGCTTTAAGGCGTTTCTTTTTTTAAATTCCCATTTACCGATGCTTTTGATGAAGACAACAAAATTGAAAAGAAAAAGAAAATTTCTTCTGCTCCATTGTAGCGACAATTTCGTAACAATTTCCTCGATTATTAAAACGTCTCTTGGCCCTGAACTAAATAAGATTTTTTTTTCTTATATTTAATCTTTCACAAAATTTATTTTTATCTCCTTGTGTCCACAGAATCCTCCTCCTCCTCCTCCTCCTCCTCCTCCTCCTCCTCCTCCTCCTCCTCCTCCTCCTCCTCCTCTAATGACGTGTTTTAAGTTCCCTTCAAATCTTGTCAGCAATTAAACGGAAGCGAGCAAATATTCACCGCCCCTCCACCACACGCGCTCTTTTCTTCCTCCTTCCTCCCTCCTCGAGCTCTCCCTCCATTGAATTTCACCTCACGCGCTTCGTTAATGACCTCTCGTGTCAGAGAGGCCCTGACAGGTTTTTACATCGGTGCACGTGCTAGCTGCACATCTTCGGGAGGATGACAGCGAGGCAGCCGAGCCATTTTGTCGCAGCCAATCGCCGTCCAGCTTCAGATGTCATCCCCCCCCCCACACACACTCCGCCGTCCTCTTCTTTGCAGGGTGGCTGGCAGAGGATAAGGTCTTGAAGAGCAACAAGTTCCTCTCCTCCAGGAGGACCATCCCCTAAGATCGTTTGGAGCGGAGAAAAAGATGCGCCTTCAAGAAGAATAGCTTCGATTCGAGAGGAAGAAGTCTCTGTGCTGACGTCGTTAGAGGCAAGAATTCACGTGACGTGATGAATGATTCGGTTATCTTTTGGCTCCCTCTGCTGCGATAAACAAAACAATTGTTGCCTTCATCTCCACTGAAGAGAGAGGAGGAATAGTTTCTGTCACCAGATCGGCGCTAAGAGGATCCTGCGAATGTTTCAGTGGAAAATTCGGATTGGCTGTTCAGATTGGATCACGATCATTTGGAAAGGTATCGGCTGCAAGGGATGCCTTGGAAGAGAGACGCAGACGCAGTTCATGAAGATGGTTGCTACGAAAGAAGAGTGGATAGAGGGCGCTTCGTTTCCAGTGTTTGTCACATCAGTTTTCACTTCAGATTTTGCAAAGTGACGTCACTTTCTTCTTTTTGAGATGGGGGGGGGGGAGGAGATATCCTCTTCAGAGCATTTAGCCTCGTCCTCATTGCATTATTTTATTTCCGTCAGTACTGTTCATTCTATCTCGTTGACCCTTGATCCATCATGCACGCCCCTCCCCCCCCCCTCCCCCGCAACAGAAACAAGAGCCTTGTCAGGGCGATCCCCACTTCAGTGAGGAAATCGGAAAAAAATCTTTTTTCTTTTTTGAAAATCCGAAATTGCCAGAATGATCTTTAATCGCCGCGAGATGGCATCCAGCAGCCGTGTCCTCGCCATGGCATCCACAGCCGAGTTTTCGCCATGGCATCCAGCAGCCGTGTCCTCGCCATGGCATCCAGCAGCCGTGTCCTCGCCATGGCATCCAGCAGCCGTGTCCTCGCCATGGCATCCAGCAGCCGTGTCCTCGCCATGGCATCCAGCCTCGCCTGAATGTCCTCGCCCGAATTCTTCGTAATAAAAGAAATCATCGTCTGCCGTTAACATTTGGTTGACGCAATGACGCCGGAAATTGTGACGCTCGGTGTTTCCCTTAACACTGCGAAAAGCAATGTTCTGTCTTCATTATGAATGCCCTCGATAACCTCTACGTTTGTTTTCTTCATAAAATTTATACGAAGCCAATGTGATGTTGCCATTTCCCGAATCTCATCAGCAGCAGCTTCAGTGTTTAAAATTTCCGCGAACTCGTTTCCTGCCAAACCGTAATCCAAAGGATAAAAATAGATTTCTGACGAATTTTTAAATCTTAACAACTTTTGTTAAATGTTTATTTAGTGACGCCTCGTGAGTTTCAACAATTCAGTTCATTCTCCGAACAATCATTTCGTTTGCAGCGTTCGAGAAGTCTCTGTAAAAAAAAATGAAAAAAAAAATTCCTCAGCGATGAGGTGTAACGGTTCCTTTTTCTGTTACAAAGGAATGCATAAGATGCTTCCAAATATTCCCCGCAATTTTGCTATGAGAGAGGAAGATGTATCTGCAAGTAGAGAGCTCAATGGCTGCGAAATGGGGGGGGAGGGAAAATGGGAAAAGGGGGGAGGAAGGGATGCAACTGATTGTCTGATGCTACTTCGATAGAGATAGAAAAAAAATAATTGCTTCCAGACTTCAGAAAGTGAGCTTGCCGTGTTAAGATGAAGAGGAATCTGGGTTCGAATCCCACATGACAGATGATAGTTTGTGTTGAAGTTTTAGGGAGAGGATCAAAGCTCTGTAGCAGGTGAAGAGGAACAGAAGGAAATAAAATATTAAACTGAAAAGAGGAGTAAAAAGGAGATTTTGATAGCGCGTGAACTCCTTTCATTTTCCCTTCTCAGGTAAATTGGATGAATTTTAGAGAGATAATTTAGCATTGGAGGAACAGATTAAAAATAGATAATTTAGGTAATAGATTAAAAAATTCATTCTGATCATTAAAAAACAATTTCAAAGAATCCAGCCGAGTGTTGATCTCTTTTGACTCATCGACAAAGCCGACATTATTAACAAAGGGTGATTTTTTTTATCACTTTCTCCTATTAATTATTTCATGCAGACTCTTAGAGGGATGAGGGATCATCCGCTGAGATGATTTACGATGAAGAGGGAAGATAACAGGAGATGGCTCCACAAGGAAAGCATTATTTCTCAGTCAGAAGAGACGGAAGAAGAGGGCGCTGTCTGTCTGCTACCTGCGACAAAGGTGCCAGATGCAAGAAGCGATTGAAGCCTCTCCCCTCGCTCCCTCCCCCTTCTTCCATTTCGCAACAATCGATGAATATCTGTTTCACTTTCTTCGTGTCCGACATGAGCGACATCTGTGCCCACCTGTCGCAACAGAGCGAAAGATCTCCCGCTGCGATCTCCCTCAGTCGGGCGATAACTTCCAAATATGTCGCAGAACGAAGGAGCGGGAAGGGAGGATGCGAAAGAGATCTTGAAGCGGATGCGGGATTGTGGAAATGGTTCCCCCTTGAAGGAGATTCCTTTTCGCGAAGGAAAAGCGATTCCACTGCATTTAACGTAGCTGTATGTTTCTGTGAGCATTCCCAGCGCATCGAAAAAGAGGCTCTCGCACTCCGTCTGCTTCCATCATTCCTTCCTCTTGCTCTTCTTTCCGTGGCTCACGAGGAGCGATTCCTTCCTGACGTCATCTTGCATCGTCACCAGGGGGCCAACCCAAACTTCAAACGATTTGCCCATCCAGAGGGAAATCAAGCTTTAAGGCGTTTCTTTTTTTAAATTCCCATTTACCGATGCTTTTGATGAAGACAACAAAATTGAAAAGAAAAAGAAAATTTCTTCTGCTCCATTGTAGCGACAATTTCGTAACAATTTCCTCGATTATTAAAACGTCTCTTGGCCCTGAACTAAATAAGATTTTTTTTTCTTATATTTAATCTTTCACAAAATTTATTTTTATCTCCTTGTGTCCACAGAATCCTCCTCCTCCTCCTCCTCCTCCTCCTCCTCATCCTCCTCCTCCTCCTCCTCCTCCTCCTCTAATGACGTGTTTTAAGTTCCCTTCAAATCTTGTCAGCAATTAAACGGAAGCGAGCAAATATTCACCGCCCCTCCACCACACGCGCTCTTTTCTTCCTCCTTCCTCCCTCCTCGAGCTCTCCCTCCATTGAATTTCACCTCACGCGCTTCGTTAATGACCTCTCGTGTCAGAGAGGCCCTGACAGGTTTTTACATCGGTGCACGTGCTAGCTGCACATCTTCGGGAGGATGACAGCGAGGCAGCCGAGCCATTTTGTCGCAGCCAATCGCCGTCCAGCTTCAGATGTCATCCCCCCCCCACACACACTCCGCCGTCCTCTTCTTTGCAGGGTGGCTGGCAGAGGATAAGGTCTTGAAGAGCAACAAGTTCCTCTCCTCCAGGAGGACCATCCCCTAAGATCGTTTGGAGCGGAGAAAAAGATGCGCCTTCAAGAAGAATAGCTTCGATTCGAGAGGAAGAAGTCTCTGTGCTGACGTCGTTAGAGGCAAGAATTCACGTGACGTGATGAATGATTCGGTTATCTTTTGGCTCCCTCTGCTGCGATAAACAAAACAATTGTTGCCTTCATCTCCACTGAAGAGAGAGGAGGAATAGTTTCTGTCACCAGATCGGCGCTAAGAGGATCCTGCGAATGTTTCAGTGGAAAATTCGGATTGGCTGTTCAGATTGGATCACGATCATTTGGAAAGGTATCGGCTGCAAGGGATGCCTTGGAAGAGAGACGCAGACGCAGTTCATGAAGATGGTTGCTACGAAAGAAGAGTGGATAGAGGGCGCTTCGTTTCCAGTGTTTGTCACATCAGTTTTCACTTCAGATTTTGCAAAGTGACGTCACTTTCTTCTTTTTGAGATGGGGGGGGGGAGGAGATATCCTCTTCAGAGCATTTAGCCTCGTCCTCATTGCATTATTTTATTTCCGTCAGTACTGTTCATTCTATCTCGTTGACCCTTGATCCATCATGCACGCCCCTCCCCCCCCCCTCCCCCGCAACAGAAACAAGAGCCTTGTCAGGGCGATCCCCACTTCAGTGAGGAAATCGGAAAAAAATCTTTTTTCTTTTTTGAAAATCCGAAATTGCCAGAATGATCTTTAATCGCCGCGAGATGGCATCCAGCAGCCGTGTCCTCGCCATGGCATCCACAGCCGAGTTTTCGCCATGGCATCCAGCAGCCGTGTCCTCGCCATGGCATCCAGCAGCCGTGTCCTCGCCATGGCATCCAGCAGCCGTGTCCTCGCCATGGCATCCAGCAGCCGTGTCCTCGCCATGGCATCCAGCCTCGCCTGAATGTCCTCGCCCGAATTCTTCGTAATAAAAGAAATCATCGTCTGCCGTTAACATTTGGTTGACGCAATGACGCCGGAAATTGTGACGCTCGGTGTTTCCCTTAACACTGCGAAAAGCAATGTTCTGTCTTCATTATGAATGCCCTCGATAACCTCTACGTTTGTTTTCTTCATAAAATTTATACGAAGCCAATGTGATGTTGCCATTTCCCGAATCTCATCAGCAGCAGCTTCAGTGTTTAAAATTTCCGCGAACTCGTTTCCTGCCAAACCGTAATCCAAAGGATAAAAATAGATTTCTGACGAATTTTTAAATCTTAACAACTTTTGTTAAATGTTTATTTAGTGACGCCTCGTGAGTTTCAACAATTCAGTTCATTCTCCGAACAATCATTTCGTTTGCAGCGTTCGAGGCTGCTCGATTTCTTCTCTTGCGGGAGACCCGGTTGCTAGGCAACTGTTGACGATGCATCTTCACAGAGCACTGCCATTAGAGGGGGAGTGAATCTCCGCGTGCGAACGATCCGAGGCGGAACCCCCCTCCCCCTATTCTTCGCTATGAGCTGTGCCCTTCTCGCGCCAACTGATCTCTCTGGCAGCAGCGCGCGCTTCTGCCTCGGGGAATGGCCACGCGCCCTCAATTAATCGTTCGCAGCTCTGGCATTTGCAAACGTGTCTCGCGGACAGTGCCAGATGCGGAGAGCTAAATGGATTGCTCCGCGAAGCTGAAACATCAACAAACCACTTAAATGAGAGGGATCCTCGCTGATGAAATAGCACAAGAATTCAATTCTAAGAGGGGATTTTGAAACAAGTAATTAAAAGTGCTTCCCTCGTAGTGCCATGGCAACTGACTGGGAGAGGGAGGATGACGTCACCGACCTTAGGAAAGTTAAGGAGGCCATCCGCTCCCTCTTAATGAGGAGGCGTTGTTAAGGAGGCCATCCGCTCCCTCTTAATGAGAAGGCGTTGTTAAGGAGGCCATCCGCTCCCTCTTAATGAGGAGGCGTTGTTAAGGAGGCCATCCGCTCCCTCTTAATGAGGAGGCGTTGTTAAGGAGGCCATCCGCTCCCTCTTAATGAGGAGGCGTTGTTAAGGAGGCCATCCGCTCCCTCTTAATGAGGAGGCGTTGTTAAGGAGGCCATCCACTCCCTCAATGAGGAGGCGTTGTTAAGGAGGCCATCCGCTCCCTCTTAATGAGGAGGCGTTGTTAAGGAGGCCATACGCTCCCTCTTAATGAGGAGGCGCTGTTAAGGAGGCAATCCGCTTCCTTTTAAAAAAGCATCTTCATGCTTCTAAAAAACCAGAATTTCTTTCTTCATTCTTCTTTTCCAGAAAGTTTTAAAGCGAAGATTTTATTATCAGAATGACTTAAAACCGATGACACATCACTCATCTGAAAATCGGGTTTGGGCTATTTTACCTCTGAGTGGCACTTTTTGCACACGATGGACTAAATGGCCAGGTTACAATGACCCTGAGGGCTCAGAGAAGGTTGGGGGAGGGGACCCACTGGAACGGCTGTTGGGAGACAGATGGTAGCCTCCCGTCAAGGACATCCAGTGTGTTCTTTAACGTGCACAGGGTGTGACTCTCCCCACACACGAAGCCATGGCTTAACATCGCATCCGACGGACGGCGGCCTTTTTCCAAGCGCATCGGTGTCCCCTACTGACCGTGGACAGGAAGGAAAGTTTTTGCGGAGAAAACTCTCAACGCTGGTCGAGCTGGGACTCGAACCTGGGAACTGCAGATTACGAGCCTGGCGCGCTACCGACTGAGCCACCTTCTTCTTCAGAAAACAGGGAGAAGTGGACGTGTTATCGTTCGGTCGATGCTTCAGGTGTGAAGCTTTTTCAAGTCTTAAATTTTGCGCAGTCTCTTGTCTCGTGTCCCGTATCTTCAAGTCAACAAGGATGCAGCAAAAATGCCATGCAACATCATGGAACACATCAATCAATCAACGTTTTGAAAGAGATGTCGAAATGGACAGAGACATATCAGTTGGTTTAAACTTATCTTTAAGTCAGGCTGAATGAGAGGAATTCAAATTCTCTGCAAAGAAATTGGCAATTGAAAACACAAATTGAAACACAACAGAAAGAGAAAGAGAAATGATAATTTTTAAATCGAAATTGAAGTTAGGATTCCCGATGATCAGACGATCAAATATTCGCAACTATTTTTTGTTGTTATTTATTTACTTCTATGGAGAACGTTGCCGCCTTTTCAGTCATCTGCTTAGAGTTACAATTTGGAATGCGAAGGACAGTTTATGGAACAGCCTATAAGACAGAATTAAATAAAATTAAAAGAATACAATTTAGTCTGCTAAAAAGGATTGTGTAATACAGAAGTTAAATATTCCCTTACAACGAAAGATGATATATTCAGTTTGTTCAAAATTTTACCTATTGAAAGTTTATGTGTGTTTGTTTCTGTTATCAATAACTTCTTTGATGATACCTATAAGCAAAATATTTGCCACAATACGTTTACTAGAAAAAAGGCTATGGGTTTTTTGAAACAACCAAAATTTTGTAATAATTGCGGACGAAATTCCAAAGAATATCAAATTCCCTACCTATTTAACTTGCTTCCTAGAGAAATAGTTAACTTAAAAAAAATTGTGATGTTAAAGATAAATTATTTCAGTGGTTGATGAAAAAGTGACGTTTTTATTTGGAAACTTTCATCATTTTGTCGGTTTTCTTTCTCATTTATTCCTTTTTTTTCTCTCCTTCATTTTTTGTACTACTGAGGCAATCTAGATCATATCTGTAAAAACATATATGTACATTCCCGCTGATAAGCTTCGGCTTAGTGGGATTTTTTATGTAATATAATTATAGATAATACTTATTGAAAATAAATTTGAATTTGAAATTAAAAATTACCGTCAGTTTAATAAGAAACGAAAATAATTCTGAAAAATTCGGAAAGAAAATTATCAGTAGCTGTAAGTTGATCGGAAACCATTTGTGAGAAAAGAAATTCCGTCTCTTCCCAAAGAGGCAAAAGTCCCTTTTCAATTTGCATACTCTGCATTTGATGATTGTGAGGTATTAACCCAATCGCCAATATTTGTAATGAAAATGGAAAATTGAAATGGATAGCTTCTTTAAAGAATTATTGGGAAGAGGAGGAATCATTGGAATCATCATCGGTGACTCATTTCGAGGAGGAGGAGGAGGTATTTCTGACAGCAAGATGGAATAGACCCTCGGATGATGAGGAGCTCTGTGCAGAAATGTCAAAGTGGAGTAAAGGATAGTGATGCACCCCACCCCCCACCTAGATCCCTCCCCATCTCCAAAACTGGAATTCCGCTTCTTCCAGGTACCAAAAGAAGAAGGGAAATCGCGATGAGCACGACTGATGATGTCACCCCCCAGTGTTCGATCACGTTTATGTCGCTGTCGCCAATTGACTCTTCGCTCCCGCCAATTGCCGACACCTGATTCGATGGGAATGCAAGTCTCGTCTGCCATCCACTTATTCGAAATGCAGCCGAGACAGCTCAAGCGATTGTCTGCAAGAAAATTCAATTTCCTGAGTGTGGTTTGTGCGGAAAAGACTCCTCCTCAGTCTCTCTCGGGCATAAAAAAAAATACGTCTCTTTAGTTGACATTGAGAACGAAAACGGAACAGAATGAATTCCTCTGCCTCTGCCGATCCCTGCAGCGCATGCGTTGATTGCCATTGGCTGTGAGAGGCGCATGTCTCGCGATACCCAGATCGTATTAGAAGACTTGTTGATGCCTCCGAGGATTTCTTCTCACCTCCGATGACGATCGTGGGACGTCTTCTCTTCGTTCGTCGACTCTATTCCGCCCGCTCGATGGGAAGGAACGATCATCGATCGTGGCAGCCCGCAGGCCGACCTCTCGCGAAATGAGGAGGGAGGGGGGGGGGCGTTATTGGAGGGAGATCTAACGATGGCGTGAAAGAAGAGGGATTGCAGATGTTGTTTTGACAATTCTTATTTGAATTTGGAAGGAGAGAGTGAAAGATGGTGATGATTTTTATTGTCCATGTTGAATAGACGAGGTGAGGATGAATGGCGAGATGAAAAGGATGATGAAGACCATGATGAGGAGGGAGGGGAGGGGGGCGTTATTGGAGGGAGATCTAACGATGGCGTGAAACAAGAGGGATTGCAGATGTTGTTTTGACAATTCTTATTTGAATTTGGAAGGAGAAAGTGAAAGATGGTGATGATTTTTATTGTCCATGTTGAAGAGACGAGATGAGGATGAATGGCGAGATGAAAAGGATGATGAAGACCATGATGAGGAGGGAGGGGAGGGGGGCGTTATTGGAGGGAGATCTAACGATGGCGTGAAACAAGAGGGATTGCAGATGTTGTTTTGACAATTCTTATTTGAATTTGGAAGGAGAAAGTGAAAGATGGTGATGATTTTTATTGTCCATGTTGAAGAGACGAGATGAGGATGAATGGCGAGATGAAAAGGATGATGAAGACCATGATGAGGAGGGAGGGGAGGGGGGCGTTATTGGAGGGAGATCTAACGATGGCGTGAAACAAGAGGGATTGCAGATGTTGTTTTGACAATTCTTATTTGAATTTGGAAGGAGAGAGTGAAAGATGGTGATGATTTTTATTGTCCATGTTGAAGAGACGAGATGAGGATGAATGGCGAGATGAAAAGGATGATGAAGACCATGATGAGGAGGGAGGGGAGGGGGGCGTTATTGGAGGGAGATCTAACGATGGCGTGAAACAAGAGGGATTGCAGATGTTGTTTTGACAATTCTTATTTGAATTTGGAAGGAGAGAGTGAAAGATGGTGATGATTTTTATTGTCCATGTTGAAGAGACGAGATGAGGATGAATTGCGAGATGAAAAGGATGATGAAGACCATGATGAGGATGATGGTGATTTAAATGGTAGGGACTAGATGGAAAAGGTTCGTTTGGATGACGAAGTACAAGATTCGTGTGTTGAAAGTAATCTAAGAAGGAGAATCTTGAAATAATCGGCAACTTTTCAATTCTCTCTCCGCCTGATGAACGTGAAATCGATCTTTTTCCATTTATGAATGTTATTGACGTAGCTAGGGAGACAGCAGGATTTGCTCACGATGCCGGGGGGGGGGGGGCGACAGACAAAAATGTATGAGAATTTGGGAAGGTAGCGAAAGAAAAAAAATTAAATAACAATTAATTAATAGAATTAAGAATATGATTGATGGAAAGTTGCGCCATGAGCAGTGTGGATTCAGAAGTGGTAGGGGATGTGTAGAGCAGATGTTTTCACTCAGGCAGATTCTTCAGAAATATTTGGAGTTTCAGAAACCTTTGGTTTGCTTAGTGGGGGCTGTATGACCTTGACGGAAAACTTCCAATTAACGCCCAACAGCTGTCGACTCGATCCTCTTCCTACTTCAGAGTTTTGCATCTTCTCCCCTCAAGAGCTTTTGATCCTCTTCCACTTTCTGAGCCTTGGATCCTCTCCCACTTTTATGATAAAGGCTTGGATCCTCTTCCCCCTTCACAGCTTTGGATCTCCTTCATAGCGTTGGATCATCTTCCCCTTCATAGCTTTGAATCCGCTTCCCCTTTCTGGGTTTTGGATCCTCTCCCACTTTTTATGATAATTTCTCTTCCCCTTCATAGCTTTGCATCCTTTTCCCCCTTCAGAGCTTTGGATTATCTTACCCTCTTCTGAGCCTTGGATCCTCTCTCACTTTTATGATAAAGGCTTGGATCCTCTTCCCCCTTCACAGCTTTGGATCTCCTTCATAGAATTGGATCATCTTCCCCTTCATAGCTTTGAATCCTCTTCCCCTTTCTGAGTTTTGGATCCTCTCCCCACTTTTATGATAATTCCTCTTCCCCCTTCATAGCTTTGTATCCGTTTCCCCCTTCAGAGCTTTGGATTATCTTACCCTCTTCTGAGCCTTGGATCCTCTCCCACTTTTATGATAAAGGCTTGGATCCTCTTCCCCCTTCACAGCTTTGGATCTCTTTCATAGAATTGGATCATCTTCCCCTTCATAGCTTTGAATCCTCTTCCCCTTTCTGAGTTTTGGATCCTCTCCCCACTTTTATGATAATTTTTCTTCCCCCCTTCA
Organism: Ryuthela nishihirai; assembly: GCA_038380435.1. Lineage (NCBI taxonomy): Eukaryota > Metazoa > Arthropoda > Arachnida > Araneae > Heptathelidae > Ryuthela > Ryuthela nishihirai. Next base: position 60,235,864 of record JAWZYU010000019.1, on the reverse strand, counting down.
GAGCTTTGGATTATCTTACCCTCTTCTGAGCCTTGGATCCTCTCTCACTTTTATGATAAAGGCTTGGATCCTCTTCCCCCTTCACAGCTTTGGATCTCCTTCATAGCGTTGGATCATCTTCCCCCTTCATAGCTTTGAATCCTCTTCCCCTTTCTGAGTTTTGGATCCTCTCCCCACTTTTATGATAATTCCTCTTCCCCCTTCATAGCTTTGTATCCTCCCCACCCCCTTCAGAGCTTTGAATGTTTTTGGTCTTTCTGTCGAGGCCATGTAGACAACGTTTGCGCAAAATACCTCTCAGATGCAAAACAATCCAATTCAAGAGAAGAGAACGAAAGTTTGCTTATCTTATCTGAACACTACCTTTCTGTTTAAGTGCCATCTACATGATAAGAAAAATTCCCAAAGATATCCTTTACTGTTTTAATCTTCCTCTGCCACCAAAGCGATGCTTCTCCTTTGCAATGTCTCTAAAATGATCCTCTTTTTCATCCATTTTTGTTCCATTTCGAATCAGCGAAAGCAATCCGTGTGATCCGTTGCTCTCCGTGTTCCTTTCACCTCCGCATCCTCCATAATCTTCTGAGTCGTTTACTTCTCTCTGCCTCTTCCTGATGAACCCTTTAAGAACGTCAATGGCAGACGTAATCCTCCGCTTTTCCGACAACTTCGTTCCTCTTCCTCCCCCCCCCCCCATTTACGGTCAGAAGGACGGCGCGTGCAATCACCAGAGTCACGTGTTATCATTTCTCTGCTGCTCCACTTCCGCAGCTGTTACCTCTGCGATGGAGAGAAGAAGAAGAAGAGCCCGATTTTCATCTCGTCGAGGTTCCGTCTCCGACATGTCGAGAGAGAAAAAATAAAAACAAATATTCGCCACTCGTGCAAAAAGACGATAATGAAGACATAACCAGCGAGGAGAGAGAGAGAGAAGGACGGCTCAGCCTCCTTCTCGGAGTCAGGATCCAAGGAATGAGAAATATTTCGTTTCTTACTCCTCTCTCATCATCTGTGCTCTAAAATCTATTTCAATGGCACCAGCGAAAAATTCTGAAAACAGAAATTTGGTTGAATTTTTTTCTTTACATAAATGGACCTTATAACTTTGAATGGAAAAAAAAGTAGTTTTTTTATCGTTTATTACTTATTTTCTGAAACTTCTCTTGTCCGTCAATGACACGAAATTTTCCTTCTCAGAAATAGTAGATCGTTTGTAAACGAAAGCATGCCTCTGTCGCTATGAATTGGAGCATAGGCAGTTATTCATATACATGAATTGGGGTCATATATATTCATATCCGTTGGGGATGTGGGTAGTTATCTGTTTATATCCGTTGGGGATGTGGGCAGTTATCTGTTTATATTAGTTGTGGATGTGGGCTGGCAAACGTAGTTACAACTTAGAAAGATAAAAGAGAACATTGAGAAATGATTTGGGAGACAGGAAGACATCTGCGATGCAATTCTGGGATAGGTAGGGCATGCTTAGGTAAGAGAAAGGACAACAGAGAGACGACACCTGAAGATAGAGTTTGAAGGGTAGACAGGCATCTATAAATATGGACTCGGGGATCAGAAGACATCCGGGGGAATATGTAAGCAACCCTAGATGGGAGTTTGGGGGAATGAAGCAATTATCTGTAATTGCAAGCCACGTGATACTCCCTAGACAACATCATTCGGGCAGACGCCTAAATTTAAGTTCCCAGTTAAGAGAGTAGCCTTAGATACCGGACAGATTAAAAGGAAACTTCTCCGTGATGATTTCAGTGCAAAGCAATGCATCAATATCTTATAAAAATAAGTTTTTTTTTGCAAAATATAATTGAAAATAAATTAACCACTTCAATCAAAATCTAGATTTTTTCAACGATATGTTTTCGCTATAATTAAAGAGTTATGGAAATTTGAATAATTAAGAAGCAATAATGTCTGTCATAGGAATTTGCCTCAGAACTTCAAGTTTGATTTAAAAAAAAAAGTATTTTAAATCATTTCTATTTAAGGAATTTGCGTAAGAATTGATTTAGCATTTTAATTTTTTTCTGTTTCTTAAGAAATATTAACTGTTGCTAAATATTTCAGCTTTAATACTTTTTTACATTCCGAATGAATTTTGTTTTAAAAAAATTGAGATTCAGGTAGATTTTAATGAATATTGATCGCATTTTCACCCATTATATTTAAGAAATGTGGAACTTCAAAATCGAATCTTCCTCTTGCGTTGTAAATGGGAATATTTCCATTTTTTGTGTTCAGTTCTTTTAAGTTGCATAATTATGCCCTTTGAATTAGCATTCGCTTCGCGGAGAGTCAATATGATTTTGTGGATTGGATTAATCGTTTCAATTATCTCTCGAAGGCGTCAATGTTTCGTAATCAATAATTGGTTGCGGACTGACGACACAAATTCGTGCAAAATCTGATTTCTTTATGCCACATCTTTTGAACAAGATGGCTGAAGATTAGGGATTTTCCCTTCTCTCATAATGATGATATTATAAAAAAAACATACGTTAAAAAAAATCCTCCGATTCGGTTTTGCTTTTTTATATTCATTTGATAATCTCATCCCTCTCAATTTCCATCGATCAGACGATACTCTTCCATTGATGGTGCCTCCAAATGAGGCACTCCACATCGAAAAAATGAAACCGCTCGTGGCTTTCGCTAACATCGTATCATTTCCTTTCCTTTCGGGTGTTCACAACTGAAACAGGAAATACAATTCCGACTTGCATCAGTTTTCAGTATCATTTAATAGTTGATCAGATGATTCTGTTGGTTCTTCTTCTTCCTTGGAGATGCATTCTGCTGAACAGATCATTGATGTGAATGCTCCCATCAGCATCAATGGATTTCTATTCATCAAACCAACTTGAGTCTTTTTTGCTCCGTGCATCTCAGAGGCGAAGATCGATGATCCTCCTCTCTCATCTTTTCACTTCCTTTGCATTTGTTTTTCCATTGCAGCCATTAGAGTGAGATGCCATGATGGATTTTGGGGGGGGAGATATAGGGGCGGGGGGATGAATAGGAAAAAGTAAACCGAGGCTTACTCAAAGGCAACCGAAAGTGAATGGTTCAATGTTTCTCTTTGTCGGGTAAATAGCTCGGGATGATATTGTTTGCGGTTTAGCTTTTATCTCTTCTACGTCATTGATACACATCCACTTCTCCCCCCACCTCCACTTCTCCCCCCCCACCTCCACCTCCCTTGCGATACTTTACCTTCTTTCATTTTCCTCCCCAAATGCTTTTCCCTCATTTCTGCAGCGAAGACCTCGTGCCATTAACGCCCCCGTTAACAAAATGGCAGTTCGTCACGAGGGAAGCGATTCGAAGACGTTCCGTCGGCGCGAGCAGGAGTCGAAGGGATCTGCTCGTGCAGTGCGATTGTGAATGTGGACTGTGTCCTGTATCGAATCCCCATCTGATCAAGTCCATCGCATTCATTTGAAGAAAGACACATTCCGAGAAGGATCTTGCCCCCAGAATCAGAACTATAAAATTTTTCCTAATTACCACAGATTTCACTTTTCTTACTTGATCTTCAAATAAAATGAACTTTTTTTTCTCTCTCATTTATTTCTTCCTTTTATTCGCTTTTTTTTTATTTCAGTTCCGTTTCCCTAATTTCTCCTCTTTTCAACTTCCTCGACGCCATTTCCATCCCACCGCTCAGATTCTATTCTTTCTTCGATTATTCGTGATTTGCAATCCCTTCGCCATCAGAGGAGAGCGTTACTCTTTCAATTCCTTCTCCGAGAATGATGCGGTTGTTATCTTCCTTCTCCTCACAAGAGTGATACGCTCTCGTTGCCACCTCTCTGCAGAGTAATGAACGAGGAACCGGAAGTCCTCTACTGATCTACTAAACAACATGCAGGATTTTCGAAACAAGCTAATAATCAATTTTATGGAATTGTAAAATTAAAACTTCTCATCCCGTTGTTGAGGAATTTTCGCTGATCATTATTTTCCTCCGTCGAAATTCGTTTCGTTTTACTTTCCTCTCTAGACACAGAAGATGAAACCATGGCAACTGACCTCAGCCTTTCCCAGCTCTAGACCGATTGCATACGTCATCACCCCTCCCCACGAGACTTCCCCCCCCCCTCAGAGTGACCCCTTGCCGTTGATCTCCCGTCAGGCCCCGCGTGCACAGAAGCGCACTCGACGCGATCCGAGAATCGAATAAATCAAAGTAATTGGATTAGCTTGCACGTGCAAGTGAGAGAGAGTCTGCTCTCTCCGTTTATGAGAGCGGCTGCACTTCATCACGTGCAAGATGAAAGCAGAGCACGAGGGACCGAGGAGGAAAAAGAAATCGCTCTCCTATTGGTTGATGAGTCCAGAAAACTATTTTGCAAACGACATTCTTCGTCGTGTTATGAACACTCTCATCGCTTGGCTTCGGAGCGGGGGGAAGAGTTTCGAGTGAAAGAGTCTCTCATCACTCGTCAGTTGTTCCTCGACTTCCTTCCTTGCTAAATTTTGGTCTGAAAAAAAAATCACAAAACAACTCAAATGAAGATTCATTTCACAGAAAAATTCTTTAATGACGTCATTCTATTTAAAAAACTAATCATCTTTCTATTTCCTCACCCAATTTCAATCATATCGCCATTTGAACTTCCTCCTCTTGGGTAATTTCAATCAACTAAGAGCAATCAGTTGCAATCTGAAATCCAAATGAATCAGAAATTGAACCAAGCAACCTCTATTGCTAGATTCAATATCAGAATATCATCAAGGACTTGGTTATCAACGGTACTGTGAGGTTAAGGAATTTTTCACTATCTAATTTATGGTTGAGAGTTTTCGCCATTTTTCATTGGTTCAGGATGTTTGGAATTTGCATAAGCTGAAAGATCTGCTTAAAATTGTAATCTGGATTGTGTTGTTATTATGTATTTACTGCTGCTTACATACCATATATACTGTATATATTCTGAACTATTTTATATAAGTATTTACATCCCACAGAGGAACATTGCCCCGAGTGGAATATACCTGTGGGAGGGTATTGTACGTCATTCTGAAAAATATTCTAAATTACAAAAAATGATAATTCTGGTAAAAAGAGAAATGTTAATGTTAATATATGTCGGTGTATGCTAATTATTGAATGAACTTGATTCACAAAATAGTTTCGCCAGTGAATCGCGCTTCTGTTATTGGTTTCGCCAGTGAATCGCGCTAGTAGTATCATGCCATTATACGAATCCCCCTTTGCACAGTGCTTTCCCCCCTAATTAATATCCAATCAATAACTAATTAATAACTAATTAATATCCAATTAATAACTAATTAATATCCAATTAATAACTAATTACTATTTAATTAATAATTAATAATTAATAATTCCTCCCCCTTCACCTCCTGCCCCCCTCAGTGGCGCCATCTGTTGAGAGTGAGAAGTATTATTTTCCCAAAAACCCTTTATTTTCACTCTAATTTCTCGTTTTCGGACCCCCCGGTCGACCTACCTATATTTTAAGCCCTCCCCCTTATTAAAAACCCATCTGGCGCCATCTGTTGACAGGGAGAAGTAACATTTTCCCAAAAACCCTTTATTTTAAGTCTAATTTCTCGGTCCCACCTATATTTTAAGGCCCCCCCTCCTTCACTCGGCTGATGCAAGTCTCAGAATAATTGCATGGAACGATTGACTGGTCTCAGAATAATTGTAAAGTAAAAAAGAATGATACAAAAAAAAGAAAGGAATGATACAAAATTCCTTAGTAATTAAACACTCATCAAAATTCCCTTACCTCTATTAAAAATCATCCTACAGTTGAAACTCATTTTACTCTTACTTTTTCCATAGAAAATACCATAGGGTGAAATTAATAATGGTTTAAATTATTCGTAGGGATGACATGTTAAATCTGCTTTTAGAACACACTTCTGCAGTGGAAAAATTTTCAAACTCCGTTAATCAACTCCCTAGTAATTAAACACTCGTCAAAATATTCCTCACCTTTATTAAAATCACTCCAAGGTCGAAATAAAAATCAGTTTTCTGTAGATGTGTTTCACCGGAAAAAAAAAAAATCCTTTCCCAGCAGCGAGATTTGATCCTGCTATCTTGGGCTCCCGGACGCACGGGACTATGCCGTGTACTTGATGTGGCTTAGATGCGTGTCGAACGGGTCAGACATTTCAGATATTAACCTAGCATTCTTTATAACTAGCTTTTTCTATGTATTTCTACACCAAAACCAGATAGTCCTTTCACATTAATATACGTATTTTTATAACCCACGTATTTTAAGTCCGTTTCAGTAACACTTATTTCTTTTAACTCCGTGACCGTCGCTTACTAGATCTATCCACAGTAAATGTTTTTAAAAGACTGTCCCGCAGAAAATGCCGATGGGTAAAAAATCTGATTTTATTCGTCGTGATGAAAAATATTGAGGAGTGATAGGATCGACCTAATAGACTCCGTGTTCGGATCCTCACCCCGGACAGCGTTTCACTGACAGATGGTTAAGTCCTACGAAAATAAAAAATTCCAAACGGGGAATCAAATTGACGAATGAATCTGTGCTGCTCCCGCATTAGGCGCGCTGTCTTCATATCGTGAAAACTCGCTGACGTTCTTTATCGTGGATTTCGGACTCGATATTTTCCCAAGTCCGGAGACGGTTCTCTGCACAACCCTTTATGATAGGTTTCAATGCATCCCATGTAGACTTTTGAAATTATGCGCCCTAAACCTTCAAGAGTTGAGCGTATTAGTCTCCAACGGGGTGATGCCATCAGATATCTGTGGTTCCGCGTCAGGACGTCTTGGAAAGTGGTTTTACGTTTGTGTCAATTCATTACTCTCCGTAAGTATATCCATTACGTGACATGGTTTGAAAATACTTATTACCGATGTATCCTCAGTACATGATGCATTGGAAGTAACGCTACTCAAAGAAAAATCAGCTGTGGGAGTAATCATTAATCTACAAACGCTCTCACAGTTTGTAAAAATCGTCGAACGTTAGGACGATAAGGAAATTCGCATTGCGGCGTCAGTTACAAGCTTTACAAGGTCAGTTGTTTTCATTGGGTGAATTCTGTAAAGACTACGCGGAACATTGTTATAGAAAGTAAGCCATGATAAAAATAGAATTCATACGTTTCTGCTTGGGAAAAAAAAATTTTAGTTCCAACACGAATGCGCGTTAATAGGGGACAAGAGTCAAATACACTAACCTACTATAAAAAATAATACATAAGTCTCAATCGAACGTACCCTTCTCATCATACCTGAGCTAATCCACCTAACTAAAAAAGTACAAACCTCACCAATGAGCTTTGAATACTTATTACTGTTCAGTCACACCGGTGAAAACGAATTTTTCCCTTGTGGTGAAAAGCGCCGCTGATATACCTTTCACGCAAAAGACTTAATGATCGCGAACGGTTCGATCAGCGAAGGATTCCCACACGTGCAACAGTCCCGCAACCACGAGACGGAACGGTGAATTGTGCGCTTAATAGTCAACCCGAATAAGACCTTTTCACAAACGCAGGCACATCTCGAGAATTCACAGTGATTGTAAAGAAATTCAGGGAGACGTGCGCACAGGCGGTCCTCCCGGTGATAAAATGTCACGGGTCAATTCAAGTGCTGACCTATGGAAAGCTGATAACCGAAACACGTCTAATTTCTTGTGAGAACTGCTCAGTGCTTTATCTTCCTCGAGGGTGCCCTAGTGAGAAAGTTAAATAATGACATAACGAAATGCAGCAATTCAAAATAAGGGATTCTTCTACCGATTCACGTGAACTGCTGAAATACACATCACGGCAACAAGCAGGCCAGCTGGTGACGTACAAAGGTCACGGACCACTCGCCCACGCCACTAGCTCTGACCTATGGAAAGCTGATAAGTCGATGCGAAAGATATGTTACTCATACTTTACTCGTGCCTTCATCTTCCTCAAAGATCTTTTGAACAAAGTTAAATAATTACTGTTAATGCCACGCTATCAGAACTCCGTGTGGGCTAGCTTCGGGTCTTATCGTGTCCCCACAAGCGTACGTATTTTTATAGCCCACGTATTTTAAGTCCGTTTTAATCAATACTTATTTCTTTCAACTCGCCCCCTCGTGACTATTACTAGAAGAAGGGCTACCTCACAGTAGCAGCAAATAAAAAATCTGATTTTATTCGTCATGATGAAAAATATTGAAGGTAATAGGGTCGACCTAAAAGATCCGTGTTCGGATCCTCACTCCGGATGGCTTTTAACAAAAGTCTTACGAAATTAAAAAACTCCCCCGTTACGCGACGTTGTTTAAAAATGTTTATTATGGCTGTATCCTCAGTACATGATGCAAACTCTTTCTGAGGAAGTAACGCTACTCAATGCATCCCCCAGTTACATGCTTTTACAGGGTAAAGCCTGTGTGGCAGAATGTTAAAAGTAGAGTTCATACGTTTCTGTAAAACTTAAGTTCCAACATGCGTTAAAGGAGTATGGTTCGACTCACTTTGAGAGGAGCAGTCGCTCGGACCAAAAGCCTGATGGGTCTCCTGCCGAATGCTACACTTTATCAGAACACCGTGTGGGGTACCTTCTAGAAAAGGGAAAATTTTTAATGTCATAAGAAATGTGTGACGTATAATCCGTGGAAAAAATACGAAATCTTTAACATCCGCACTTCAAATTTTCATGCGACATTCGGGGGTTAAGTTTCAACCTTTATTTTTTCCATCCGCAATAATACACAGTTTCTGTGGAGCACTGGTGACTTCGACGCAAAGGGTGATCCACACTAAAAACAAATCCCATAGACAATGAAGAGCTAAAAAAGTCATTAAAACAGTGAATGTACAGAGATTGACAGCAGTAATATAGACAGGGACCCATCGCTCACTATCATAGCCCTCGAGCCTACTAATATTCCAACTTTTAAAGTTGGAATATTAGTATGAACGTACGTTAAAAACAAAAATGTGGTGATATTTCACAGATGTGTTCCATGTTTAGTGATCGTTGTCTCTATAGATTTAAAGTATAGAGTGTGCATGTAATCGCTTATAACGAGACAATATTTCCTTTAAAAGTTGGAATATTAGTATGAACTAAAAAGGTGATGGTATATCTGATCGTCAGGTTAATATATCGTTCTCTAGCTAGTCGGTAATTAGTGTGTCTTTGCTTTTAAAAACAAATACGACTTCACCCTGCTAATTGTCGTAACAGTCATCTCTCATACGATCCGAATCCGTAGAAGGGATTGTCGATGGCAGATAAACAACGTTCATGTCTTACTATGGATCAAATATCCGAACACTATGGTTGATTACATATTTCTGAAAAATATCCGCCAACGATTACAACCTTCGTCCCTCAGAATCGTGAAGTAATTAGTACTAGCTTGCAAGGGGGTAATGTTCCATAGACAGTGTTCTTTCAGATTTCTAAACAAGATACATATTAAAAACGTGTGCTAACCCGAACCACTTGTTCTAAGACTTCCACACTAGTGTAGAAATAGGAGGAAAAAATAACTAAACAGACATCTCCGTGTTAGATTGTAGTGAAACATCCTATCTTTTGTGCTCATAAGAATAGTATATGGAGAGACACAAGAAGGAGGTACGTTTCAGTGAGCTCGCAAAGGTGTTAGTATTCTGAAGTGACTGATTCACATGCTCTTCTCAACTGAATGCCTGGTTCACACACGATTGAAATGTAATATTCACACGTAAAGTGAATGTGCTGACATGCATCTTTACCAGAAATGAACGTTGTTGCAAGAAATTGTAGCATGAACGTCCTAATACTTGAAAAATGAATGGTTAAACCGTGGTTACTAGCCTTCTTGGTGTTTTTCAAGACGGCACATTCTGTCTTATCTGTTTTGAGGTAATGAACGCTTACGTTTTCGGTCAGATGCCTCGCAACAAGAAAATGAAATACATGAATATAAATGTTATGGACAGTGATTTTTCTAGTATTGTTACTTAGTTTTGAGGATTCCTCTACCCGATAGATGGTTGTGGTTAAATGCGGAAAATCACTTTTTTACTGTTTCTTAGCTGCTACATGAAATCTTTTAACATTTGTGTTCGAAAGAATAGAGATATGAACCGATTTGCATTCACCTTGTACCGGTTCTGCTAGTACGAGCAATAGCATCGCTGCTGGTCCGCCCCATCGGTGCAAGCACTGGTCCAACCCTTGACAGAGGTTGAGCAAGCTCAAAGCACTCCGTTGAACTACAAAAATAAGATTAATATCGGTTCGGGGAGCGCTTAGAATCGTGAGGCATTATGCTTATGGTGTGTAGAGGCGTAATGCTCCATAGACAGTGTTGAAATAGGGAAAAATAACTAAGCAGACATCTCCGTGTTATGTTGTAGCGAAACACCTTATCTTTTGTCGAAAGACTTGTATTTGCAGCGTGTGCTTATTCAAACGTACCGAGGTGAGAAATTAGTTTAACCTTATACCTGACAGCTGAGTGTCTGAATCTTAGTTCGACGGCACAAGGGGTTACGAAAAACTCAAGTGAAACTGATTTTGGATATAATTTGCTCTCGAGAGTTTTTTCCTAATTGCAAAGGGGGTAGGCGGGAAGTCAGTGAACGCAAAGCTAGGTTGCGAATCTGGCCCCCCAACTTTTCACGGAAATACTATAAACAGTGAGTTTTCAGTTTTTAAACAAAAGCACCTGTTCAGATTGTCTTCCGTTCGAGTCATATTTCATGCAGTCAGCATTGACTGTTCACGCTTTCCCCTCACACATTAGGAAATGGAAGCTTCGTGCATGTAAGAGTGCATTCGACATATCTTTAAAAAAATATGCAACTAGCTGTCTTAACAGTTAGCATTCACACGACATAGGCGTTCGGTAACATTCGTGTCTTACTATGGATCTCAAACCTTGACTTTGTTAGAAGTAACTAACCTACTGTCTATGGCCGGAGTGGGCAATTGTTTTCGTATCTACACTTCGTATGCGTATTGACGTGGTCGTCCTAATGGAAAATACGAGACGAATCTTCGGTTGCGCACGGGGAAGAAATCTCGTTTCAAGACTGATTTTTCTGTCTTGGCGGGGCCACAAAAAACTCTTAGCGGGTCGAATGCGACCCACGGGTCGCTGTTCGCCCATTCCTGGTCTATGGGGCCAGATGCTGACTATCGTAACTTGTGACTGTATCGGCTATGGTAAAGTATTGGATAGACTATTGTGATTCTTTAGCAATAATAAATTACGAATACGGAATCACTTAAAAACGATTTTATTTTCGTAATATTTGAAGAGGGGGCGAGGAGAACTGAGGGAGGGAGAATTGAAGAGTTGCGAGGAGAACTGAGGGAGGGAGAATTGAAGAGGGTGCGAGGAGAACTGAAGCAAACTCAATTTTTCATTCTAAATGCTTACTCAGTCTATGGATAAGTAGGTCGGGGGTAATGCCAAGTCTGATGCGTAGACACTTTGATTAACGAATGTGAGAAAAAGTCCTTGTGATCCGTCCAGAATTAACTCAGAAGATTGTGTGGCCAGAACTCTATTCATCTTTGATAATTTCTCGAGGGCTATGATAGTGAGCGATGGGTCCTTGTCTATATTACTGCTGTCAATCTCTGTACATTCACTGTTTTAATGACTTTTTTAGTTCTTCATTGTCTATGGGATTTGTTTTTTTTAGTGTGGATCACCCTTTGCGTCGAAGTCACCAGTGCTCCACAGAAACTGTGTATTATTGCGGATGGAAAAAATAAAGGTTGAAACTTAACCCCCGAATGTCGTATGAAAATTTGAAGTGCGGATGTTAAAGATTTCGTATTTTTTCCACGGATTATACGTCACACATTTCTTATGACATTAAAAATTTTCCCTTTTCTAGAAGGTTACCCCACACTGTGTTCTGATAAAGTGTAGCATTCGGCAGGAGACCCATCAGGATTTTGGTCCGAGCGACTGCTCCTCTCAAAGTGAGTCGAACCATACTCCTTTAACGCATGTTGGAACTTAAGTTTTACAGAAACGAATGAACTCTACTTTTAACATTCTGCCACACAGGCTTTACCCTGTAAAAGCATGTAACTGGGGGATGCATTGAGTAGCTTTACTTCCTCGGAAAGAGTTTGCATCATGTACTGAGGATACAGCCATAATAAACATTTTTAAACAACGTCGCGTAACGGGGGAGTTTTTTAATTTCGTAGGACTTTTGTTAAAAACCATCTGGAGTGAGGATCCGAACACGGATCTTTTAGGTCGACCCTATTACCTTCAATATTTTTCATCATGCGGAATAAAATCAGATTTTTTTATTTCCTGCAGGGTTGCTACTGTGAGGTAGCCCTTCTTCTAGTAAAAATGTGCCAGCCAATAGTCACGAGGGGGTGAGTTGAAAGAAATAAGTATTGATTAAAACGGACTTAAAATATGTGGGTTATAAAAATACTTTTATGAAAGGACTATCGGGTTTTGGTGTAAGATCTAAATTTTAAAAGTGGAGAGGGATCCTGCCAGAATTAGACATCTACAGTAAAATGAACTCCGAAGATTGTACATTCAGACCTCTATTCATCTTTGATAATTTTCGCAAGCGTCGAGGATTATGATAGAGAAAGCAAGCTTGAAGTGAGAACGTATAAGGATGTTAATACTATCGCCTAACAAAGGACGCCTGGGATATTGCTAAAGATTTTCGTATTTTTCCACGGAATTATACGGTGCACATCTTTTCTAATGTCCGAGGTCGAATCCTATTTTTCCTGAGTCGAACCATAACCTTTTAACTCATATTGGAACTAAAGTTTTTATGGAAACGTATGAATTCTACTTTTAGCATTCCACCACATAGATTTAGCACTTCTCTGAGGAGTCGGTCATAATGTGTGTCAACTCAATTTTAAGTGATCTAATAAGGTTCCAGTTATATTTCATAACCTAAAGGGAAAAAATCTGCAGGGAATCGGTATTAATCCCAATAATATGGAAAAACAACAATCTCCCTTTGAATTTCATAGATTCCTATTTTTAAGTGCGTCTATCAGCAGAAGAATTCCTTCTGTGTTTCGAGAGGAAACAGTAATTATTTAACTTTCCCATTAGGTTTTTGGACGGACCCGCCACTCTTCTCAAAGACACAGCATTCCACCGTTGGCCCCCCGTGACCTTTGCACACCACCCACTTGTTGCTATGGTTCAGCAGATCACATGGGGATGAGTGTACAAGGTATCGAAACGGGTTAGAAGGTCGTCTCTCTTGTAAGCAGTAGGTGCGATCAGAGCATAGTTAAGCGGTTTTCGTTTGCTAAATTTTGACTATCAGTCCCGTTGCAAATAAAATTTCAGTGGATTAGCGGACGTAAGTTGTGAGGGCGCGCTCGCGTGAGACAAGGTATTTTGAAGTATTTGCTAAATTTTGACTACCAGTCCCGTTGCAAATATAATTTCAGTGGGTTAGTGGAGGCATGTTGAGAGGATGTGCTCAAGTGAGTCCTATGTATTATTTTTTATAGCTGAAGTGCTAAACTAATACCCTCCTACTTCATTAACGTGTATTCGTGATGGAGCTAAAGTTTTTTAGGTAGCGTGCTTTTAACATTCTTACTTTCTACCTCGTACAAAAACTGTTTTACCTGACTTTTCTTTGAACCGTGTTACTCCCCCGTACCGAGGATACAACGGCAATAAGTATTTTTTAAAACATGTCGCTCAACGGATATATAGGAATTAAAACAGTTAGTTTTATTAGTCATAATTTTGCAATCACAATGTTTTTGAAGTGAGCTAGTAAATTGGGAATGCTGGGAGCCACCTCTTGACTTTAAAAATTTCGAGTGCTTAAACACGGATCAAGGGTGTGAGCTGGTTTTCACGATGTAAGGCAGCGCGCCTAATGCGGGAGCAGCACAGATTCATTCGTCAATTTGATTCCCCGTTTGGAATTTTTTATTTTCGTAGGACTTAACCATCCGTCAGTGAAACGTTGTCTGGGGTGAGGATCCGAACACAGAGTCTATTAGGTCGATCCTATCACTCCTCAATATTTTTCATCACGACGAATAAAATCAGATTTTTTACCCATCGGCATTTTCTGCAGGACAGTCGTTTAAAAACAGTTACTGCTGATAGGATCTAGTAAGCGACAGTTGCGGAGTTAAAAGAAATAAGTGTTACTGAAACGGACTTAAAATACGGGGGTTATAAAAATACGTATATTAATGTGAAAGGACTATCGGGTTTTGGTGTAAGAAATACATAGAAAAAGCTAGTTACAAAGAATGTTAGGTTAATATCTGAAATGTCTGCCCCCGTTCGACACGCATCTAAGCCACGTCAAGTACACGGCATAGTCGAGTGCGTCCGGGAGTCCAAGAGAGCAGGATCAAATCTCACTGGGAGGGAAGTTTTTTTTTTTTCCGGTGAAACACATCTACAGAAAACTGATTTTTATTTCGACCGTGGAGTGATTTTAATAAAGGTGAGGAATATTTTGACGAGTGTTTAATTACTAGGGAGTTAATTAACGGAGTTTGAAAATTTTCCCACTGCAGATTAACATGTCATCCCTACAAGTACTGCGAATAATTTAAACCATTATTAATTTCACCCTATGTTATTTTCTATGGAAACAGTAAGGGTAAAATGAGTTTCGACTGTAGGGTGATTTTTAATAGAGGGAATTTTAATGAGTGTTTAATTACTAAGGAATTTTGTATCATTCCTTTCTGTACAATTATTCTGAGACCAGTCAATCGTTCCATGCAATTATTTTCAGACTTGTATCAGCCGAGTGAAGGAGGAGGGGGGCTTAAAATATAGGTATGGTGTTTAAAAGGTCAACCAGGGGGTTTTTCATAAGGGGGAGGGCTTAAAATATAGGTAGGTCGACCGGGGAGTCCGAAAACGAGAAATTAGACTTAAAATAAAGGGTTTTTTGGGAAAATAGTACTTCTCACCGTCAACAGATGGCGCTAGGAGGGTTTTTAATAAGGGGGAGGGCTTAAAATATAGGTAGGTCGACCGGGGGGTCCGAAAACGAGAAATTAGAGTGAAAATAAAGGGTTTTTGGGAAAATAATACTTCTCACTGTCAACAGATGGCGCCACTGAGGGGAGTGAAGGGGGAGGAATTATTAATTATTAATTATTAATTAAATATTAATTAGTTATTAATTGGATAGTAATTGGTTTTTTATTAGTTATTAATTAGGTGTTCATTGAATATTAATTAGTTATTAATTGGATATTAATTAAGTTATTATTTGAATATTAATTAGTTATTAATTGGATATTAATTAGGGGGAAAGCACTGTGCAAAGGGGGATTCGTATAATGGCATGATACTACTCGCGCTTCTGTTATTGGTTTCACCAGTGAATCGTGCTTCTGTTATTGGTTTCGCCAGTGAATCGTGCTTCTGTTATTGGTTTCGCCAGTGAATCGCGCTTCTGTTATTGGTTTCGCCAGTGAATCGCGCTTCTGTTATTGGTTTCGCCAGTGAATCGCGCTTCTGTTATGGTGATGACACAAGTGAAAAGGAAGAGAAGAAAGCAGAGGTAAAGAAATTCATTGAAGCAATCAAGAGTATTAGGGAAAGAATTATTTATTTAGAATTCTGATAAAAATTTGTGGCGACTTTTAAAAATTGCTTCCTTCTTTAAATGCTACCCGGATGTTCTCCGTTACGGAATCGAGGCCTATTCGTTACCTTCATGGAATCACGAGAAAAATATTGATGAAGATTTCTTATTGTCAAACATTCTCAAAACTGTCATTTATTGGAATGCTGTTTTCAAAACGAGGCCATAACCCTGATGTGATTCCCTCCCTCCCTCTTCTCTCCCATCGGAAGATTTGTGATGCGAAAATCCTGACTCAGCGGATGACAATCTCGTGCTGATTCTTGATCCTTATGCAGTTTCCTCGTGCTGCTTCTTTTCGCTTGGATCTCCATCCCACAGAGATGGAAAACATCAAGGAGAGGAGGAGAGGAGGATTGAAGGAAGGAATCCCATGAGAAGAGCAAACAAATTCTCCCAGATCGGCTCTTTCGACGAAACGGATCATTAAGCGATCTCTCTTTGAAAGATATCGCATCTCATCGAGATCACAGTTCGATTCTCGGGAACGTACCATTCCCTCCAGAAGGAAACAGATGGCAACCTCTGGATTTCGTTTCAGCTCTCTGATCTCAGGGGTGCAGCTATAATTTCTCTCGGAAATAATAATTAGGTAGTTTGATAAAAGTAAATTGGAGTGTGCAATAACAACGAGATGAACGGATTAAATCGAACCCGGACCTCGGCAACAGAGTGTCACTGTGAGCCAAAGCGATAGCACAGCGGCGCCACCTGGGAGCGACTGTGGTGGATGTGAGCTTGGCAAGGCAAGATGGAGGACGATGTATTCAGGAAGGAAAACAGAGAATGAGCTACGAGAGAGATGACTTAGAGGCAAGCGGCCAATTGGCTCGTTGCCTCCAGTGCAGGTCATCCATCTTAACCAGGTTTACCCTGATTTATTTCGCAGTCAGCTCATGCGATGGATTTATATTCACATAGTGGGAGTTTTGTGTTCACCGGGATAGAGGGTGTTTCCCACCCTGAATTCGGTAGGGAGGTGATTACGAAAAAAAAAACGTTTTGTGTTCTTTTCACCGAATAGAAAAATCAGTAAACGAGAGATTTCAAAAGAAGCTTCGCCCTGCGAATTTTCTTTCTTCCTTCTCAGACTTCGCATTTCTCACCCTATGCAGACATCGCACCTTGATCATAAAACGAAAAACCATTTCAGTCTCACGTGCATGGAGATGTGTCTGAGGTATCAGGGGAGAACAGGGGGGAGGTGGGGGAGGAGACTGGTCAGAAGTGCGAGCACCATCATTCCGTCGTCAGTCACGAAGTTGTTGTTTTCTGATTTGGCTCCTCAACTTCCATTTGATTTTTCATTAGAGACGACAGAGGGCAGCACATGCTATGATCTGTTTTCTTCCTGACTTGTAATTATTCCCTCGAGCAAAGACTTGATTTTGCGTAAAGCCACGAAAATGAATAAGCCTGGCTGAAGGTCTCTTGCTACTTACTGAGAGGAGAACTAAGCGCGGGAAAAAGACAATTGGAATTTAGAGTAGATTGGTGATTTCGGCTCTTTGTGGGAGTGAACGATTTCATCTTCACTCGAATTAGTTGGCAACGAAAAAACTTCCGCTCCTTTTGCAGATTTATCTTTCGATGGCAACACCCCTCTTTGTCTGAATGAATAATAAATTTCATTTTCATCAAAGATTTGCGCGAAGTTCGTTGGCAGAAGTCCTCTTTTCTCGACACTTCTTCCTCCCCTCCCCTCCCCTCCTCTCCCCCTTCGTCACCGGAGTTATCTTTCGTCTCTGAGCGGCGGGAAACCGATTCATCGTTTCGAGAACTGTTTTGTGTTGAAGAAAGATAAATGGCTCCTGGGCATCTTTCTTCCACAACATCCCCCCCCCTCCCCTCTCACGTCGCAAAATTAATTATTTCGAATGGCATCGCACACAAAACAGTCTTTGCGCAACGAGGTCATTGCGAGGATCACGTGACACTCGAAAGAGTTTCTTAGAAAAGAGAATGATCAATTAAGAAATTAATTTTACTGAGCGATGCTAAAACTTAAAAATTCAGTTAAGTAAGCAATAAGAGCAAAGGTGGAATCATTCTTCACCTGATTAACGTTTTTTTTTTTTTTGCTGTTGCTTAAAAGGCAACATAATTTGCAATTAAAGATGAGCGTTAGGAAAGGAAAATTATTCGAAAAGCATCCCGTTGTTGCTATTGTTGCTGATTTCCCACTTTTTTATTTACTTCCGTTAGTTGTCTTTTTGAAAAGGTTGATTTCTTCGTTTTCCGTTTTTCGAGAGGAGGAAGAATGGGAAAGAAAAATGGGATTCAAGAAGAGCACGTGCATTTCCAGTATGACGTTCTTCCTCTGGAAATAAAAAAGACAAAAAAAGGGTGTCTTCAGATGTAAACTAATAAATAATTTCGAAGCAGATAGACGTCGTGATAAATTGTGAGCCGCGAAAAAGAAGTCTTCTGCTTCGTCCCTTGAATCGCAATTTCCTTTCGTTTTCAAGATTCCTGACAAATGATTCAAAAGAGAGCATTGCGTCTCATACGAACACGTTTGCTTCCTTTCCGAAAGAGATCAACCATTCTCAGAAGAGTTCAAATGTCAAAGGTAAACCACGAAGGGAAACGAAGGATCTCTAAAAGCCATCCATCGGATGGAACGTTAAGCCGTGTGCAGAATACTCTGTACACATGAAGGAAGGTTCAGGATGGGGGCCTTGACGATGGCTTGCCATCGTCAAGGCCCCCCCCCCCCCCCCCAACTTTCTCTGAGCTCCCGGGGTCCTTTTGACCTGACCATTTAGCTTTAAAAAAGTCCCGCTCAGAGGATCAACCGATGGATGTTCTGTGTCTCATTAAAAGTATCCTGATGACAAAAAAATTTTATCGAGGGGTGCAATGGGGAGGGAAATTCTCCTTTGATAACCTCTTTCTGGATTACGACTGACTGCTGATCCATTTCGGAAATGGATGGAAATGCACCAAACCAATCTCAGCCGATCGTAAAAGATGCAGAAATCTTTTGGCAACTGAGACGTTGACGTCACCATTTGTTCGATGACGCCATCATAACTTCCAATAATCATTTTTCGCCTTTGCATTTCGAAATGGAGCTGATGCCGAGAGATTCTTCTTCTTCTCTCATCATCATCATCATCATCATCAAATCTTTGGAAACTTTTGTCAGCTACTGAGTTGGCAAACACTCATAGCAATGCATTGTGGGACTACAAAGAAATGAATCCCAAGAGGGAAGAGGGTGGAGAGTTTTAAAATTTGAAATCGGAGGAAAGGCGACAAATCCCTTTCACTGTCGGTGCTAGAGCTTTGCTGTGCTGCATCAACACGGGGTTCCGGACTGTTGACTTGTTGCCAAGAAGAGAGGAAACGCAATTACACTTGTGTAAAATTCTTTGAATTTTAGTGGGTGAAGTTTTGGTTATCAAAACCTTGTCCCTTATTGATGGAATTTCAGAGATTAGAGTGAAGTTTCCAACCTTCTAAAAAGGTCATAACCCTCAAAGATAATCTATCTCGCATCCCTTTGATGAGCATTTTCTCCAATCATAATGCGATCTCTGCATTTTATTTTTTTGAGACAAACGTAACGTTAAATTCTAGCAATAACTTCCTCATCTTCAGGTATTTAAGAAGACGTTGGAAAATTTTGCTCCTTATTTTTTTATCCTCATTTGCCAAGATTGTTCCAAGAGTGTTAATTTCGGGTGTTAATTTTTTCCATTTACTCAAAAGACAGATTTCTTTCGGTGGAAATAAAAAGGATAGTTTAGTAGGATATGTGCCACTGCTTCAAATGCAAGGTGTGCACTTTTTTGAGATCGATTTTTTCATAAAAAAAAACTATCTGACATATATGTATAATGCTGAGAACTTGGCGTTTTTCTGAAATGATGTTTAATTGAATTCTGAGATGAGGTTTTCATTGAAGCTGCTTATGAGGCAGGAAATAGGGTAGATTTTGTGATAAATAGAGAGAAAACTGAACTGATGAAAATGGATAAGGGAAGTGATGCTTTAGTTCTTTTGTGGAAGTTAATTTTCTGCGAAGATGTATGAGAGGAGCCTTTGATTTCAAGATGAAGGAAACTTGATGCCATTGATTCTCGATGCTTATGGAGTATCTCGGGCATTAGGTGGTCCAATTTTGTAAGTAATGATGAGGTTAGTAGGCAAAGGAGTCGGGAACCTCCTTTGAGCAGCATGTTGTGCAGAGAGAGACTCCGTTGGTTTGGCCATGTTGCCCGTATGGATAATTAAAGATTAGCGAATAGGATTATGAACAGTGTGCCTAAATACCTCATGAAAATAGGGGTACCTATAATACGGTGGGTGGACAATATTAAATATTTGTTTATTTGAATTGTCCAGCAGTGATTAAATGATAGAAGCATATGTATGTGGAAATCTAAATAGTAGGAAGGATGAAGAAAATATGAATCTAAGATCACATTATTCATCTTTATTATCTAATCCTGTTTCATGAAATATATTCACGGGTACTTTTCCTTTCAACTTCGCAATTGAAACTCGAAATCTCTGTCCTCTTCATCTCCCTATTCCTTCATTTTAGATGCTTTCAAAACACTTGTCCTATTCCCACTTCTCCATGAGACGGTGATCACTTCCTCTTAAAGCTTTTATTTCTCAGCCACTTCAGCGATGCTAAAGGCATTATTGGCGGGAAACAGTCGACATCCTCCTCTCCACCGCATCGCCTGCATTGGATTCTTAGAGGCTGGAGATCTCGATGAATGAATGCTCGTGCTCTCGTGCACTCTCTCTGCGTCCTCGTTATGGTCCTTTCGGCGTCGTAATGGCAATCCTCGCGATCCCAACTCTTTTTCGTCGGGCAGTTTCAGTTTACGACTTAAACGAATACTTGAGACCTTTCCATTCCCCCCCCCCCTTCTCCCTTCTCGATAACCCTCCCTCTTCTGCATTGAATTCATCGGGGCAGGGGGAGGAGGGAGGAATAATTGTCGTCATAAATGAGTGACTCGGACTCGACCTCATTGCTCGCCAGTTCGATGCAAATACATTGCCGAAATGCTCTAGAGAGTGAATCGCCGGGAAGCGTAAGAAAGTTAAAAGGGACGTTTTCCATTCGAATTGGATGCGAGACAAGAAGAACAGTTAACACTTTTCGTTGAATGATTTGTAACTATGACAACGCTCTCTCTTCTCCAAAGAGGAGACGATTGGACCACCAGGAAACAAGGAGGCAAACTCTCATTGCAGTAACTCATGCATCAATCGTCAGAGGCTGTCAAAGAAATCTCCTCTGTCTGCGAATATTTAATGCGAAAATATTTCTTTTCACGAGAAGATTGTGACCAGCATCAGCATCCTTCGCTTCGTCCTTCGCTTCCCACGTAGGGCCAACCCAACACTTAATTCTTAATTTTATTATCGATTGTTTTCCTTTTTGTTTTTCGTTCGTCATTTGTCGGTTTGCCAAACGAGTTCTTCCACCACATCTTTCGAACGCGACGAAGAAACGCAATGATTTACGTGTCACGTGAAAGTTCGTGACGCGGGAAGCGTCACAAAGTATAAAAAATGGACCCCCCATGCTTTCTTCCCCCCTATAGAAAGGGGGAATCTGAAATCGATTGTCCTACGATATCTTCGGAACCCAAGAGCCGAAAGTAACAAGTCGTATATCAAATGAAAGCTTGTCACGTGGGGAGTGTTGCGGGTGATAAAAACATACCTCCTTGCTTTCTTACCCCCCCCCCCCCTAAAAAGCGGGAAATGTGAGAGTCGTTCTTCTATCTCCCGAACGCGAGGGGGGGGGGGCTACAGTTATCAGTTTGTTCTCAAATGAAAGCTCACGTGATGGTCATGGTAATCTATTTCGAATTTCCCCCCCCCCCCGATTTTTCCACCCTCCTTCATCAGGAGGGCGGATTTTTTCGGGGGTCGACCGTAACGAGTTATATCTCAAATTAGAGCCTGTGACGTCCTCGATGTTATGGGCTACCTCGGACACGACTCGAAAAGGGAGGGGAAAATGTGGTCGATGTTTATGAGTCATACAAAATGAAAGTTTTTGCAGGTAGATGTTTTTAGTGACCAAAAGAAAATACAAATAGGTTAAAAAAATAAAAAAAATACCTATCTTCTCAAATGTGCCCTAAAAGTAGGAAATAAACCTAAATCATATCGATGGTGCAATCAGCCACCGAGTTCGCATTCACTTCAAAGGAAGAGAGGACTTCGCCCATCTTCCTTTGGCGCCCTATCTTCCTTTGAAGTGAATACGAATTCAGTGACTGATTGCACCTTCGATATGCTTTAGTTTTATTTTTGAACTCTTTAAGGCACATAAGAGAAGATAGGTATTTTTTAAAATTTTTGATTTATTTATAGGTTTAAACCTTAATTGCATTTGCCAGAGCAGTAAAGGAGGGGTACTTATTGTTCCAGCAGGCAGACTTTGTGTGTTGTGGGGCAGGGGTCAGCAGTGCGAATGGGCAGGGGTCAGCAGTGACTGGGTAGGGGTCAGCAGTGCGAATGGGCAGGGGTCAGCAGTGACTGAGCAGGGGTCAGCAGTGACTGGGTAGGGGTCAGCAGTGCGAATGGGCAGGGGTCAGCAGTGACTACCGTCTCAGTGGAGCATATTGTGTGAGAACCTCTCTAATGGTTGGGAATATTTTCCAGGTTCGTTCTCTCTTCCACGTATGAAAACATTCCCATTCGCATTTAAAGTCAGCTGATCTTCGCATTTGAACTGAATTCAAAATTTGTCGTGTGATGGGGGTGATGGCTGACAACGGATCCGGAAACCGATCTTTGCAACAAAAAATACTGAACGATAAGATATTCTAAAGAGAATGGAGATAATTTTTATTTCGAAAGTTAAATTTAAACAACAAATCTTTTGTACCTTTTTTTAGTAAATGAGAGTGGGAAAAAAAGTGTGATTTTTCCCCCCATTTCATCGTATTTATTTTTTTAATCCCGATGCATTGAGATCCCTTTCTCGCCATCTGATCCCGTCTGATATTCCCCTTTGCCCTTTCCAAACGATGGACTGAAAGAGTGTTGCCATCTCATCCGTTGCAGGGTCACTAATTCGAAATCTTCTCGGTCTGCTGATAAGTGTTCGAATTGCGAGCTCATTAGCAGACGAAAGAGAGTTTTCTTTTCTCTCAGCTTGGCAACAGATATTTTCCCATTCGATCGGAAATCGCAAATTCAAGATTCTTTTCTTCTTCTTCCTCTTCTGCCCTCGCGGAGTCTCATTCGGGATGAATCTCTGGATTGGGATTTTCGATCCTTTTGCAGTTTGGTGGCGCGCCAAAATGCTAATTGGAATGCCAGCAACAGAGATTGGTGTTATTCGCTTTCGGGGGTGGGAATGTGGGGGAGGAGGATTCCGTTTCTATGGAAACAAAAGAAGGACGAAAACGAATAGAAAATCCCTCGCACGGCGGAATGGGAAGTTAATGCTCCGTCCCCTTCCCTCTCCCCCCCCCCCCTCCATCAGACTCCCCTCTGCATTTTTCGCTCAACCATTGTTTCGTCATCTGTCAGCGCCACGTGCCCCTCGATAGCACCCTCCGCAAAAAGAAAAGGAAGAGCGAGTCCGGAGCACGCTTCATTTGCCGGGTGGTCCGGTGACGTTCCGTGCCGTAATTAAGTTGTGTTCCCGCATAATTGCGATATCGGAGTCACGGTAATTAGTTACGGAAGCGCGCCCCTCCGCAAAAAGGGGCGAGAAAGTTGGCAATGGGATCTCGCTCTGCTGATGGATTCAGTTGCGTCGCACCCCATTAGTTTCATTCGTTAGCCAAGATGCCAAGAGCGCAATTTTAACAGCAAGAAAGATTTCGAAGATATCGTTTGCTATCTGCGATCAAAATTGATTCATTGAGGATGGAAATCTTTTCTTGCTTCCAGCAGCAGCTGACGAAGAAAAATTTATTTTTATCGTTATGATGTTTATCAATGATTAAGAATAGACGGATGAGGATAAAGGGATTAAATGGATAATAATGGATGGGGGAATGAACGAATAAGAAATGACTGAATGCTGCTTGATCTTGATGGATGATCAGAAATCTGGATTGATGGATTCATTCATTCCTTTTTAACTTTAGAGAAAGAATGCTGTGCACGTGGAGCACAACTTTTCGTCCCATCTGACTGACGGCTTCCTTTCAAAACCCATCGGTATCACCTATTGACCGAGGGCAGGGGGGAGGGAAGGAGGGATTAGCGGAGGAAATATCTGACAGCAAGCACAGACACGCCCACTTCGTCTCCTCTTCGTTGTTGAGAGGAAAGCGATGCCTCCGCCTCCTTGATTCCCACCTGGACCTCTTGTTATGCAATCAGACTCCATCAGCTGTTCAGAAAAGGCGAAGTTCCCCCTCCCTGCATTGCTATTCTGTGAAATGCCCTTCAGCTTCGATTTCTTATTTTCAATACAAATTCTTCGACACGAGAAATCCTCCTCGCCTCCATTCCTCTCGGCGATCCATCAACAGTTTCGCAATCATCGCAGAATATCGCCTTCCGCTTCATTCATCGCAGAGATAAATTTATTGCAATTAGGCAAATGTCAGAAAACTTTGGTCACTTGCTAAATTATTGCGAACTGAAATGGACTCGTGAATACAAGAGAGTTTCCTTGCATCATAAATTCCCAATTTCCTTCTTTCGTTTCCCAGTCGCCCGTTTCTTTTCCGAAACGAATATTTTGCGGGAATTCTCAGAGGAAACGACAATATTTCCCGCCCTTGCATCCTCCAGAATTAACTCTCTATCCTCCTCCAAGAGATGCTTTGATATTCATATTTATATTCAAAACGTCACAGGAATTTCTCTACGATGTTGCCTTTCATGACGGATGTGGATTAAGATGAGATCACCGCAGTTCACTTCTTTCCTTCGTCGCCATTCAGCCTCAGAAATGGTTGCCATGACATCTGCACCGGACATGCAGAGCAGAACGGATCAGAAACTTTTCCACAATCGTCTGTCTCTTTGTATCGTCTGCTTCGCTTCTGCATCTTCTGCAGAGACAATTAGGACGATCCGCAGATGCAAGCGATCATCCCCGAGAGGGAGGGGGGCGGGGGGCGGAAGTGACGAGAAAGTTCGTCATTCACAACTCGAGAGGTGAAAAAAGACGAAAGGAAACTTCGTCGAGCAAGAGAGGGATCGGAGGATTAAAGACTCCCATTGAAGCGGAGGGGAGGCACATTGCAGGGAGGGTAGAGGCTCGATGACGTCACAGATGCAAGACTTTTTAAAAAATGAGAAAAGACGAAGGAAACGAAAGTGGCGATTAAAACAAAGAGATGGAATATATGAAGATGGAAAAGCACAAAAAACGAGAAAGGAGAAATGTTTTGCCACCGAAAAATTGTGAAGTTTATTTCTGACAGCCATAAGAGGGAGGGGGGGGGGCGAGAGTGATAACTTTGTCTTTTGGTTGTTATATTTCTTTCAGTGATGTTGGAACATTCATTTTTCTTTCTTATAGGAAATGACTTCAAATGCATTTTTGCCTCCAAACTTTCGGATCTTCATTTATTCGAAGAACCTTTTTCTTCGTTCGTCTGCAGCGGAATTTTTCTCTGCCACGCATCGTCGTCGTCGACTTACGTTTTCGAAAAGAAATCTGTTTCCCTTTTTGCTTCCCCTCATTCATCGTCTGTTCCGTCTCCCGTGGAAATAGTCACCGACATCACAGGAGGTGAAAGGAAACGCCGAAAGAAACGGGACGATCTCAGTCTGGGATGGCAACCTGTGATGGCGACAGGAACAGAGAGCAGGAAACATCGTTCAGCAGCGCCGAGTATTTTCCTCCACAGATGGATCGTCTCGAATGGATAATTCCGATCCCGATGGAAGGATCTATTTCTCGAAAGCAGAAGAAATATAACAAATATAAATAAAATTGAAAAACATGCAATCAGCAATAAAAAAAATTGTAATTGGTGACAGAACAATTGAAAATGCTTATTTATTGACAACACAGGAATTTTTTTAAATCTTTAAATATCTTATTCAAACTTATATAAATATAATATTGTATCGAAAACTTTCTTTGACGATACTTTTAAGACTGAATTGAACCATGAGAAAGAAACTAGATTAAAAACAATAGGTAACTTTTTTTATATTACCAAACATCAAAAATTATTATGGAAAATCTGTAAGTGACTGTAAAATGCCTTTCGTCTCGAATTCGTTACCCAGAGATTTAGTATGCATCGGAGAATTTTCCAATTTAAAGAGAATTAAAGCTTTTTTTTATGGAAGTTTACTGTTTTTTGTAATAGTGCTGTTTTTAAATCGCTTTCGAATTAGTTTTATTTTTATAGTTTGTCATTTGACATTTTCATTTCTGCCTATTGATAGGCGTTGGGTTGTTTTACCTCTGAGCGGCACTTTTTTGCACACCATGGGCTAAATGGCCAGGTCTCATGGACCCCGAAGGCTCAGAGAAGGTTGGGGAAGGGGACCCACTGGAACAGCTGTTGGGCGACAGATGGTAGCCTCCCGTCAAGACCATCCAGCGTGTTCTTTAACGTTGGGTTGTTTTACCTCTGAGCGGCACTTTTTTGCACACCATGGGCTAAATGGCCAGGTCACATGGACCCCGAAGGCTCAGAGAAGGTTGGGGAAGGGGACCCACTGGAACAGCTGTTGGGCGACAGATGGTAGCCTCCCGTCAAGACCATCCAGCGTGTTCTTTAACGTTGGGTTGTTTTACCTCTGAGCGGCACTTTTTTGCACACCATGGGCTAAATGGCCAGGTCACATGGACCCCGAAGGCTCAGAGAAGGTTGGGGGAGGGGACCCACTGGAACAGCTGTTGGGCGACAGATGGTAGCCTCCTGTCAAGACCATCCAGAGTGTTCTTTAACGTTGGGTTGTTTTACCTCTGAGCGGCACTTTTTTGCACACCATGGGCTAAATGGCCAGGTCACATGGACCCCGAAGGCTCAGAGAAGGTTGGGGAAGGGGACCCACTGGAACAGCTGTTGGGCGACAGATGGTAGCCTCCCGTCAAGACCATCCAGCGTGTTCTTTAACGTTGGGTTGTTTTACCTCTGAGCGGCACTTTTTTGCACACCATGGGCTAAATGGCCAGGTCACATGGACCCCGAAGGCTCAGAGAAGGTTGGGGGAGGGGACCCACTGGAACAGCTGTTGGGCGACAGATGGTAGCCTCCCGTCAAGACCATCCAGCGTGTTCTTTAACGTTGGGTTGTTTTACCTCTGAGCGGCACTTTTTTGCACACCATGGGCTAAATGGCCAGGTCACATGGACCCCGAAGGCTCAGAGAAGGTTGGGGGAGGGGACCCACTGGAACAGCGTGGGCGACAGATGGTAGCCTCCCGTCAAGACCATCCAGCGTGTTCTTTAACGTTGGGTTGTTTTACCTCTGAGCGGCACTTTTTTGCACACCATGGGCTAAATGGCCAGGTCACATGGACCCCGAAGGCTCAGAGAAGGTTGGGGGAGGGGACCCACTGGAACAGCTGTTGGGCGACAGATGGTAGCCTCCCGTCAAGGCCACCCAGCGTGTTCTTTAACGTGCACAGGGTATGGCTCTCCCGCACACGGGGCCACGGCTTAACGTCCCATCCGACGGACGGCGGCCTTTCCAAGCCCATCGGTGTCCCTTACTGACCGTGGGCAGGGCGGGGAATTTTGCGGAGATAAATCTCAACGCTGACCCAGCTGGGACTCGAACCTGGGAACTACAGATTACGAGCCTGGCGCACTACCGACTGAGCCACCCCCGCCCTCGCCCCCGCCCCCTATTGATATGCGACACAAGTGTTTAATATCATCCATTGCTTTGCTTTCTTGCTTTGTGAACAATGTAACCAGATGATTCTAGTATCCTTTGGTTTAATTTTACTTTCATTTGTTTTATTATCTTTTTTTTCCCTCAAATTATTTAATCTCAATAAATATTGTAACCGTTATATTTCCTACAGACAAGCTATATAGCTTTGTGTGACAACTGTAAAACGTTCTGTAGCACATTATTATGAGAAAATAAAGATTCGTGTATTATTAAATAAAACCGAAATACTTGGTATTAGTTGCAGACATGAATCGATGATAACCGTAGAGGAATCAGCTGCCAGATGGTCAAGCATTGACGATGAGCAGTACGATGATCAGTGAACATGTCGCTGGCGAACTCAGCAAAAATGTCATAATGGGCATTTGCAAAATCCGGTGCACTTGTTTAGAAGGATCTCTGGATCGAGGTTAAAAGCCACGGGAATACGAGGAGGGGGATCACTAGAGGAAAAACAAAAAAAGGGCAGAATGCTTCAGTGTTCAATAGGAATGTATCGTGAAAGTAATTTTTGGCCCATGTGATAAAGGTGCCAAGTGGTTGAAATCCTAGGAAATGTAGCCCTGAGATAATTAAGCCTTTTAGTATTATTTGTAGGGGGTGCAAGTTGTACAGTCGATGCTGGCAAAATCAGTCTCCAATGAGAACTATTGGGATGTTGCCACTAGTAACATATTCTATATAATTGAGAGTTTAGTGCGGTGATATGAATTTTCAATGAATATACACCCTCCACCTCCTTTAGCATTCGATCTATCCTTAAGAAATATTGAAAAACCTTTAGGACACCCAACCGTCGTAGCAGATATCATCGAGCCATATTTCTGAGATGAACAACATATCCAAGTTGTGAGCATAGAGAAAATGGTGCAAAGATTGAATTTTGTTGCATATGCTGCGTGGGTTCATAAAGTAAGCTCTACAGGGGAGGGGTGCTCAGCGTGACATACGCGGTAAAAGGTTTTGGGGTACGCCGTGAGAGCTCAAAAGTCGCTAAGTTGGCAGGATGTTGAAGATGACTTGCGACTCTACCTTAGCAAGATAACCCCAACCATTGATGAACTGTGCAAGCTTAACCATTTCACTGATCACCAAGTAAATTGTTTATAATTTTATAAGATTTGTTAAATTGTTTATGTCTTTTTTTGTGTTTATCGATATATAATTTATGAATGCAAAATTTAATATGTGTATATATATATATGTGTGTGTTTTTATTCCCATTGTTATACTATAACTATAGTTTTATCTATCTATACGACGGGTACGCCAGTTACATACACATTTCCAGGGGGTACATGAAGCATAAAAGGTTGAGAACCACTGCTCTACAGTATTCAAAATTATTTGAAAGTCATTGGTTGTTGTTGGATTGTGAACTTGAACCAACAAGCGTTTGATTGGAGGGGGGGGGGGCATAGGTTCAATAAATAACATTCCTTGGTATCCCTTTAAACTCATTAATAAAAGTTCCTTTCGGCAATAAATTCTGGATTTATTCGGAAATAATCCAGATTTTGATTATCACAGGTTATGACAAAAGAGGCAGAGACATCGATCTATTTTCTGTTTTCCTTTCCCCACTGAGAAGCAATACCTGTGTTGCCAACCCTCTTCACCAAGCCACTGGAAGTAGGAAGATGAGGATGGGAGGCGTTCGTGCCGTCTTTAGAGAAAATGGCGACGGCTCCGGTCACCTAAGCAATGGCAGAGAAAGGAATGAGGGAAATGCATCGGTGAAAGGGGTTTCTGATTGGCAGGATAGATCTCGCACTCTCTCTCCGAATTCTTCCTTTCATATTGAATGGAGTTCATTTTCCTTTTCCGATGTAAACAGATCACAACGAATGAAAGCCGATTAATCAATATCGAAATCATCCTCTACTCATCTCGACACTTCCCAAAGGACATCTGGAGCGAAATCGATGGTTGAGGGACTGGCCCGCATCATTAAGGCCAAAGGAAGAGCACGTGCCTGTCTCCCTCGAGATCGGCATCATTGCCTTTCGAGAGCGGAGCGAATGCTCCGTTCTGTTCTTCCCCCCCCCCCTTTTCCGAAACGCTAAATGACTTGTGGTTTCGCCACAGACCTCTTTTTGCCTTTTTTGACGTCATCCCACAGGGTCCGCTTCCTTCCTTCCATTCCATCTATTGTTTGCTCCGCTTCCTTTTCGTCTCGTGCCTTTCTCCTTCGATTCTCTGCGCTGCTCGAGTCAACCATTAAAATTCATGACGCGACGAACTTAAGAAGTGCGCGGGGAGGAGAGAGTGTTGTACGGGAGGGGGGGGATGTCGTCCCGAGGGGATAGCACCAGCTGCTGACAATCTTCGTAACGGTTCCCGACAATGATGGATGCGGGGCGAGAGGTGGTGGAAGTCGTGTTGCTGTCGCTTGACCTGTGACAGTCCCTTCGGAGCAGCAGACGAGAGGGGAAGAGAATCGGTGTCCTCTCTTCCGTTGCCTCTTCGCTTCTCTCCGGATGATCAGAGATCTTCCTCGTCCAGCACCTGTTCTGATGAGGAGATATTTCCATCACAATGATTGGTCTTCTCTTCTCTCGATGTCTGCCTCTCGGGTCATCGGAGAGGAGGGATTCAAGTATCGTCTGCAGGAAAGTAATGGCAGATGGAATCTGAGCTCTTACTCTTCCGCTTTGAACTGCCAAACACGCACTTTTTTTACTCCTTTGCGAATCGCTTGCCAGAAAATATTTGCTTTGAGACCGGAACGAGTTCGGTGGGAAAAAGGCAAAACAAATCTCCTTCCCCTCATCCGGGATTCGAACTAGAATCTTTTTGCTCAGCAGTCGATTTTCAAAATTGGGATGCTATTTGAAAGAAAGGGAATTGTGAGTCAAGGGCACGAGCACTTCTGCCTCAGCTGCTTTTCTGGTTTCGGAAAGGAATTGGAGAAATTGAAAATTGAAAATCGATCACCTTTGAGAAGGGGTGATCGCATCTTTATTTTTGCACCTGATCTGCAAAACTGGATGCGGCTCGTGCATCAGTGATTCATTCAATGGCATCAATGATTCATTCAATGGCATCAATGATTCATTCAATGGCATCAATGATTCATTCAATGGCATCAATGATTCATTCAATGGCATCAGTGATTCATTCAATGGCCATCGTCTGCAATTAACAGCTTTGCGTAAGTGTTAATACACGATATGTGGCAACACAGCGGCTCTTCAAGATCACAGAGTGGAACAAGTTGGAACACGTTGCCATGACGTCTAATAAGTAGAATAATCCGCAGTTCGTCTCTGTAAATTTCTTGCTTTGGAAAGGTGTTCGTTTATCTGTGTGCGTTTGCAGACTATGACTGATCTGGAAACCGAGCAGCGATATGTGATACGCTTCTGTGTTCAGCGAGGCTGAAGGGGGATGTCGCAGAAAGGACTCAAGGGTGTGGAGAAGAGTATCAAGGTCAGATCTTCGGTTCCCCGTCACGCAATTGCACCCTTCTATGAAGAGTTTCTGCCAGTTGAAAATCGGGCTCCGTGGCAGGAACTGTTCTTCATAGACTTGAGACAATTCTACGACTGCCGTTTAACCCTCGCCGAACTCAGAAGCCTTCCACACATCGCTGCTCATCCATCGCATCATCATTCATTCATCATCCACACATCGCTGCTCCTCCTCCTGATCAGCCGTAGCCTGGAAGAAAATCTGACGCATGAAAACGAACACTTTTTCAAGAGAGCAAGCGACGTAGACTGCCACGTGTTGCCCTTTCCCCCCCCCCCTGCTCCGTGGCCTCGTGCTGCCACTTCTCACGTGTTTGACTCTTACGAAAGCTACTAATTGTTGGCGATGGCACTCTTTGGCGTTTTATGATCCCCCTCGTAGAAACAGATTTTCTCTTCTTCATTGCTATGAGTTTATGTCTGCATCTTGTTTGATATTATCAATATGCAATCTCGATAGCAGTTCTCATATGTATAAAATCTTCCTCTGACAGTCCCAGGTATAGCACTACGTCTGATTTCCCGTAGTGCAGACGACTAACACCATTCAAAGGAAGGATTCTCTTTTTTGAAGACGGAATGCGAAAGAAGGGTTGTCAGATTGACTTACGCGTCGAATGGTCTTCTAGGGCCATTTTTAGCTCATTTCCAAAAATCGAGTTTCATTTCTCTTTATCGTCTCTCCTTGTGGAGACATTCAACTTTTTTTTTTTCAAAATGTAAATGAAAAATTGTTTTTTGTTTGGATACGTCCTAACTTACGATTCTTACAATCGTTTAATTTTTATCGTTAGTTGTCGTTAAAGTAGGAAAATGCCGAACGACAACCTCTTCGAAAGTGAGCGGTTGATAATCGTAATAAATATCAAGACTATGGTGGGAAGAGGACCACAAGGGGAAGAAGATGAGAGAGGAAAGAAGATGATAGGGGAAGAAGATAATAGGGGAAGAAGATGATAAGGTGAAGAGCGTTGAAACCACCTGAATCTTCTCTCAACACTCGAAAAGGATGTGCTCTTTCGTCAACGTCATAAAAGAGCAACACTTGCCGAACTCGGTCGCAACCCAGAAAGAGAATCCCACACGACGCTGACGAAACGATGCAGAGTCTTGATATTTATCTGCAATAGCAGACTTATCCCACTCTTCGACATCGTTTGTTCCGTACCATAAAGAGGTTCCTTTAATGACGACACTCTTCATATTTCTTTTTCATTCCTACATCCATCATCCTATCGAAATGCAGAACGATGCATCTGCGTGACCCTCGGAGCTACGAGCTTATCTATTAGGAGATATGAATCCTCAGATATTTGGAAGGTTACTCATCTCATATTCAAATATGAAAATCAAAATATGTTTGGGATGCGATTGCTTTTAAGGATCAGAGGGCGTGAGATGATTGTCTGTTTGTGATCTATTTGAAATCGTCGGGTGCATGCATACATGCATCCTGGGAATCTGACCCGTCCTTTTGCGGTAATACTTTCTCTCCCCCCACTTCATTTAATTCGGTAGCCCCCTTTTCTACGTTCGATGACATTAGATGGCGCATGCCGCACCGCCGGTGCAATGACACGTGAGTCTGGGTCTGAAGAGAAGGGGGGATGGAAAAATTAGGATGGCAACACCAACGGGAATGTGGAGGAAGCGGGATGGGGATGGGGGTTTCAGAATCGAGTTTTTTTTGCTCTTTGGCAGAGAAGATGAACGACGAACTCTTTTGTGCATTTCTGTTTGGCATTGAATTTTGGTGAAACTCATTTGCCAGTTTCGATCGAAATGTGAGAAGAACTTTGCGCACCTGATCACAGTGATCCAATCGCAGAATGACTTCAATTTCTAAGACGAATGTCATCGCTTCAGGTCTTATCTGAAATGACTTGTTTGCATCACTCGAAGGAACTCTTCCAATGCCAATGTGGACAGAGGGATCCCTGATCGAGATGCGATACCACTTCTGTATGAAGTTGAGGTGGGGGGAGGCTTCTCTTCATTTATGAGGGGTTTGTTGGGAATGAGCCAATGCCAATAGGAAGCAGTTAGGGAACAAAAGTCAAGTGAAAGTTGATAGAGAAAACGAAATATTTCTTTCCCGAAGTGCGGCGTTATTTTCGAGGCGGAATTCACTTCATCCTGGCACATCACTTAAAAAGGAGGAGAGAGATAAAACACTTAGGAGACGAAATCCACTTCATGTTCGCTTGAGGTGGCTCCCGAAGCGCCCCCCCCCCCCCATCAGTCGGTCGGTGATGCGAAGTGTTAAAGGAGGTCTTAGGAGCTCACGTCATTTGATGTTGGGTCACTTCCGGTCACAGCAATGGATACTTTCACTCCATTTGCTTCGAAACTGATGCTGAGGGAAGAAAGCGAGAGGAGGAGAGGAGCGATGCTGTCTCCAAGGCAACGAAGAGATTTTTTCTCTCCTTATTGCGCATCTGCCTGAAAGCCCCGAAGTGGTCTTAATGGAAAGCCCTTCCTTTCCCTTTCCAGGCATTAAAAGTGTTTTCGCTGGAGGGAGAATCTTTCGTTTATTGAGTCATGGAGCGCCACTGGCATTTCGAAAGCACCTTCCTTCAGATCGCCACTTTTGGTCACTTGAAAAGCTTTGGCTCTTTTCTAAAAATAAACATTCCATGAATAACAATTTATGTTCGAAATCATTCTCAAGAAATCCTCAGCGTTAAGGGATGAGGAATCGACTAGAAATGATTTGTAATTCTTATTTCACGAAACTCGAAATGATGATAAAACAAACATCCCTTTGTGCTCTGCCCTTTCCACTTTCTTGTTTCACTCTTTGATACGAAAACAATTCAAGCGATTTTCTTTCGATAACGAGAATGAAACCAAACGATCGCTCCTGCTGCCATCCCTACCTTAAAAAGGAGTAAAAAAAAATCCACATGGATAATGGATCCGATGGAGAATATCCACATGGATAATGGATCCGATGGAGAATATCCACATGGATAATGGATCCGATGGAGAATATCCACATGGATAACGAATCCGATGGAGAATATCCACATGGATAACGAATCCGATGGAGAATATCCACATGGATAATGGATCTAATGGAGAATATTCACATGGAAAACGGATCCGATGGAGAATATCCACATGGATAATGGATCCGATGGAGAATATCCACATGGATAATGGATCTAATGGAGAATATCCACATGGATAACGGATCCGATGGAGAATATCCACATGGATAACGAATCCGATGGAGAATATACACATGGATAACGGATCCGATGGAGAATATCCACATGGATAACGGATCCGATGAAGAATATCCACATGGATAATGGATCCAATGGAGAATATCCACATGGATAATGGATATAATGGAGAATATCCACATGGATAATGGATCCAATAGAGAATATCCACATGGATAACGGATCCGATGGAGAATATCCACATGGATAACGGATCCGATGGAGAATATCCACATGGATAACGGATCCGATGGAGAATATCCACATGGATAATAGATATAATGGAGAATATCCACATGGATAACGGATCCGATGGAGAATATCCACATGGATAATGGATCCGATGGAGAATATCCACATGGATAATGGATCCAATGGAGAATATCCACATGGATAATGGATCCGATGGAGAATATCCACATGGATAATGGATCTAATGGAGAATATCCACATGGATAACGGATCCGATGGAGAATATCCACATGGATAACGGATCCGATGGAGAATATCCACATGGATAATAGATATAATGGAGAATATCCACATGGATAACGGATCCGATGGAGAATATCCACATGGATAATGGATATAATGGAGAATATCCACATGGATAACGGATCCGATGGAGAATATCCACATGGATAATGGATATAATGGAGAATATCCACATGGATAACGGATCCAATGGAGAATATCCACATGAAGATGATTTAAGTTTAAAGCTGAGAGGGAAAGAAAAAAGGGAATAGAGCTGTAAAGCTGAAAGTAACAACCACTTTGGCAACAGATAAATACTCTACCGAAATAAAAATTAAAACTGAAATCTTTTTAGAAATTCGCAAAAATCGACTTCCTTTAGTCGAACGTTAAAATTGCGCAAAGTTGAGGAGATCGAAACCTCAGACGAGACACGACCAACTCGGAGGCCTAGGAAAGAATGATATTTGCATTTTGCTCTGCCATGAGGGAGCCTCCTCGTCCTTCCAAGGCTCGGCCGGATTTCATTGGGGAAGGTGGTTAATGATTTATAACGGATTTTTAAATCATGAAACCATTCCTCCATTCCAAAGAGTGAATGGCGAAAACTTTTAATCGTTCCTCGTAGCTTCTTTTGGAAAGTCCAGCTGACCTCTCTGATTAGACGTTCAACTAGAGTGAGGCGCATTATTATCAACGACACTCTTATCGCTATTAATTCGCAGAAAGAGTGAACATTTTTTGCTTCCATTCCACCTTCCTCTCATTCATTCGTTGATGTCTCTTCAGTCTCCTCTTTCCTATCTCGTCTTCTCCTCAACCTCAAAAAATGGCAGAAAGAGGGAGGGGAACAGAAGGGAAAGAGGGGTCACACTTCCGTAAAGTCTGCTGCGGAAGTCTCACCCCATAGAGCTGACGTATGTCCCGGTTGCACGAGGGCTTTTTGCCTCGGTGAACTGTACAACGTGTTCGGCCGCAGACAGCTCTCGTGGAGCGTGATCTGCAGCATCTCGAGCAAACAACCGAGAGGCATCAGACGAAAGAAAAACCTCTGAGGGAGAAAGAATCCACTTCGCGAGACATTGCTCTCTTTGGCAGAATATGAATCGGGGAACACGTCTGCAGAGAGAAGAAATGCCAAAGAGGGAAGCTGGATCTGGAAAGAGAGCAGAAAGGAAACTGAGAGTGTAGAAGAATTCTCTCACACGAGGCACTTCATTATCAAACGAATCTTAAACAAAAATAATTCTCTTACAGAAAGAGTGTGCTAATTCCTCCTTTATTTTGAAAAGGAATTTTGATTGATAAAAATTTAATCATTTTTGCTGATATTTAACAATATATTCTCTTGACAACTGCAGCGAGACAGTTCCGTGTTGGATCGAAATTTAGGCAGCCTTTTTGAATCAAAAAAAAAAAGTAGAGATCTTATCCGATTGATGAAATGAATGAAAATCTTCATTTTTCGGAAAACGAAAAGCTCCTGTAACAGAATGTGCCGATCGCGATGCTTGTAAAGTGTAATAAGGCAACTCGGGGAGTAATTTAGAAGGCATTGGCAACAGAACAATGGATGCAAATTAATCATCGAATGCGAAGCTGCGTGACTCTAAGGGGGGGAGGGGGGAGGTGAAGAGCCAATGAGAGCGTTAATGGCAACAGTGCTGGTTGATGTATAATTAGCAACATTGGCAAGGGTGTAGCAAGGGTTGGGTTGGGTTGCTTTACCTCTGAGCGGCACTTTTTTGCACACCATGGGCTAAATTGCCAGGTCACATGTACCCCGAAGGCTCAGAGAAGGTTGGGGGAGGGGACCCACTGGAACAGCTGTTGGGAAACAGATGGTAGCCTCCCGTCAAGGCCATCCTCCCGTCAAGGTGTTCTTTAACGTGCACAGGGTATGGCTCTCCCATACACGGAGCCACGGCTTAACGTCCCATCCGACGGACGGCGGCCTTTCCAAGCCCATCGGTGTCCCCTACTGACCGTGTGCAGGGCGGGGAATTTTGCGGAGATAAATCTCAACGCTGACCCAGCTGGGACTCGAACCTGGGAACTACAGATTACGAGCCTGGCGCGCTACCTATTGAGCCACCCCCGCCCCTGAGGGTGTAGCAAGAATGGGGTGTACCTCACTTAACAAACAGATAGTTGGTGAGACACATCAAGTACTAGTCGATACCCTACGTCAAAGGAAGATGAACAATGCATCTTAATATCACTGTTATCTACAGATCAAGAAGCGTGTGGGGAGGGGTCAACGCGAAATCTCAGCGCAGAAGGCGTTAAGGATTGCGTTAGATGTCAAAAGGTCAGAATGGTTCTCATCATTGTTGTTTGGGATTAAAAAGAGAAACTTTCAGAAAATTTTCTTTTGAAAGACACGCTAAGTGGAAATGTGGGTTATGCTGGAAAAGTAAAAGTATGAAAGGGAAAATTAAGATCAGCAGCAGCTGATCAGATAAGCATTTCATCGCAATTAACTGATAGGGAGGACGTCTAGTAAAGAAAGGGATACATATGATATTTTAGTGATTAAAAGCAGTCTGCAAATGGAAAAAACTGAACTTCAGAGATTTCACCGAGTGACATTAGAAACCGTATTAAAGGAGAATTGGAAAGTGCAAGCAAGGGATTAATTATGAAGCGAAAACGTCTCTCGAGTCCTGAGTTTGTAAAGGATCTTAAAACTGTTTCAGAAGAACTGAGAACTCGGAATGAAAAAGGTAAACCAAACTTTAACTGCTGAAAATAAGTCTCTTGGTAATCAAGCATTGGAACTTGAGACTCAAGTCAGCCATTTGGAACAATTGTGGATCCATTATGTGCAAAAAAGGGGCCGCTCAGAGGTAAAATAAACCCAACTGAACACATTTCAAATTTTGAGCATGAATAGATCTTTTGCATTGGTTGGTAAAAATTTGCCATTTTTCAATTCTTTCTACCGTTAGAGGGCGCAATTAAAACTTTTGAAAGCTTCGGAAAATGCGAATCATAATATTTCGTCAATGCATATATAACATCCCCTCGTCCTCCTCGAAAAGGAAACAAAAAAAAAAAACAGCGTATTATCTGTAAAGTCTAAAAACACGAATGTTTACTGATGGACCACAGACGACAAAGTGAGAATACCAACTCGTTTTCCCACTTTTCTATTCAAAAAAGATCTAAAAATGCACACAACAATATTCAAAGGATTTAGTTGTTAAAATAAAAACTAATTCCGTAAAGCTTCGTCTTTCTCCCTTCAAAGGGCCCAAATGTTTCGGTTTCGATCTTCTTCGTCTGGCGTTTCCTCTTCTGAGAAGAAAGTCCCTCCCGAGAGAGTGTCTCTTTCATCTTCTGCCTCTGCCTTCAGGTCATTCGATTTCGAAGGGTTCGTCTTTTAACGACTTCGCGACGGTTCCTTTGTTGCGAAAAGGAAAAGGATGTTGACATTTTTTTTCTTCTCTTTTGATACCTTTCAGAAAAAAAAAAAGATTCTTCTTCCGAGAGTGGAATGGGGAAAAAAAACCCGACAACATTGAAATCGAAGGTGACGAAGGAAAAAGTTTCCTTTTTCATCCTTGTTTCCTTTTGCACGAATCTTTGAGCAATGAAATGGCAAAGCCGGAAGAAAAGCAAACAGGAGTGTGACGTCACACGGCGAGAGCACAGTCGGCTTCTGCTAGCTCCTTCTCGGTTCGAAGGTTATGACCCTCACCGGAGAGGAATATCCTTGGAGCATATTCATCCCTTAGGAAAGATCTTCCACTCAGCGCGTGGAATCGTCGGGATTTCACTTCTGCGTCTTCGTGTTCCATTTCTTCGTAAAAAAGAACGGAAGCGAAATCGTGCTCCAAGCATTATTCATTCGCTTCTCCTTCTCATTCAGATTGGGAAATACATGCAAACCAAAACCTCACAAAGAATCGGCACCTCGGTGGGTTTTTTTTTTTTGCGATCTTCCAATTTTCCTTTATTCGTCGATATTTACCTTTAACAGTGTCTTTTGGGAAAAGGAAAAAAGAATTTGCCAAAATCTGGCGATTTTTTCTTCCCTTTCTTTTTCTTTCGGGGGAAGTGATCCCCTCGTTTCGTTTCTTCAGCGAGCATTTCGTCTGCCAATTAATCCCTCTCAGTTTGTGCAGCGCTCCCATCCGAAACGGTTTTCCACTTCATTGAAGATGACCAACGCTCGAACTTGCGACTTCTTTCTAATGCCGCCCATCCTCTCTCAATCCCTTCGAAGAGTGATTCTGTTTTCCCTCAAAAGAATTCCCCCGTGAAGACTCTTCGTCCTCCTCCTCTTCGTCCTCCGCCTCTTCTTTCTCTCTTTCTGCTGCTGAACACTCGGAACACTTTCTCCTCTTGTCACGAGATGTCGTCCTGTCTCAGCCTCCATTCAGAGAAAGAAATTCTCCTCCGGATTAAACCGATGCCTCTTATTTTTCTCAGCTCGTCAGCTCTCAGAACCAATCAGGATATTCTTTTTGTCCTTTTTTTTTCGTCACCGAAGAGCACCGAGATCAAGATCCTCCCTTTCCCATCCCCATCTTTTCTCCTTCTGAGGAGATTATTTGTCACCCGCACCTAATCTCTTTCTATCGATGAGAATTCATAGTTTTCTCCAAACCTTTAACGTATTATTTTCTAAATAGCGTGAGAAACGTTCCAATTTCTCGTTCATGCAAACGGAACGGAAGAGAAAAATCACTCTTCGTGATGATTGACAACATTCATGGAAAGAGGTAAATATGGGGGGAATCCCCCCCCCCCATTTTGCTTCGAGCCCGGTACCTCCTATTTTGGCGCCAGTTGCTCTGCCAGTGGAGCGAAGAGCGCACGTGTGCTGCGTCCCACCAATTGGAGCAAAGTCCCCATTTCCTTCGTGGCCTTACTTCAACAAGTGTGAATCGCCTAAGCATTAGCTTGACTAACCGAGCAACTGACTCGTGATTAGTAGAGACAGAGCAACGGATTTTTTTTGCTTCTTTTCCCCACTTCCCTCTTTCCGTTGTCATTGATGATTTTTTTTATTCCTGTAATAGTTGAGAGGAAACAATCCCGATTGAAATTCCTACTTAACGGAGTGTTTGAACGAATAATTTAAGAAACAAATGAGTTATTGCAATGTGATTAAGAAATTGCAGCTGCTGTGTCATTAAAGGTCGTTTCTTCCTCCACAGGAAATGAACCCTTGGTACCTGAGTCTCGACCCTCGACCCTCTGACCTGGCTGACGCCGTCTTCCACCTGCTTCGTTTCCGCGAATGGTTCCAGGTGACGCTCCTCGTCGACGACTCCCACTTCTCGGGTTCCATCAGCCGCAGACTGCTCAGTTTGTCTGCGGAGCCCCCCTGGGTGTCTGTGGTGCGACTGCCGGGCCCCCGCGATCAGCTACTGGGAGTGTTGAGCGGCGTCCAAGCAAGTGCCCGCCGGGTGCTCGTCCTCTGCTGCCCCGCGGCTAAGGCGCGGACCGTGCTCGGCGAAGCGCGCCGACTGCGGCTGCTCGACGGCGACTGGAACTGGATTCTCCTGGAGCAGGCGGGGATGCATCGCGACCTCTCCTCGTATCCGATCGGAGTACTGAGTGTCCGCCTGCGTCACCAACTGAGCACGAGGCACAGCGTCCGGGCTGCGGTGGAAGTGGTCGTCGAGAGCGTGCGCTACCTGGACGCCAACAGGTGGGCCCTCGAGCACCGCAACAGGTCAGAGGTCAGCTGCTGGGAGCAACCGGGAGAACTGAGGAAGAGGCTGTCAACGGCGCTGCACACGTAAGTCTGTCTCTTCTTTCCTCCAATACACGGTTGTCCATTACTGCACCCACGTGCTACCTGTCGCCCTTTAGCAAGGAAGGACTCTTCAACGTACCTGAGTTGAGGAACAAAAAACAAATAGCAATATTAAATTCAGAAGCTGTTCCAGTAAAATGTTTCTTCTGTCGACCCCCTTTCTCTGAGGAGGGTGAGGAGGCCAGAGCTCCGGTGAAGCTTCTAAATAAGACATCCCTTCATTGCTCTGGTATAGATAGATAGATAGATAGATCATTTTTATTTCAGATAATGATTTACAGTATACAAAAACTTTTGAGGTCTCACAAGAGTAGACTCGTTCGTGAGATCTCAATATAGAAACAATTTCAATTGAAAACATCAGTCGTCATATTGAATAATACACAAAAAAAAAACGAAAACAACTCAAAACAAAAAATTTCTATTAATCCAGAAGTGTGAAAGTCAGAAAGTCAGAAACATTCAATATCCATGTTAAATATAACAGTTATAGTAGATTAATGCAAAAAAAGATTCCACGTCATCCAGTTTCAAAATGTATTTCTTGAGAACTTTATAAATAAAAATTTATTAGCCCTGCAAAGAAATCCTAAATTAAAAGTAGCCTGAGGTTTGAAAAAGTTTGGGTAGCCCTATTCCACCACAACCCCCGGAGCATTGATTTCACAATTTTTATCAATAATTAAGAATAAATTAATCTTCCATCTGTTGTTCGTACGATGACATCCCCAATGACTTTTTTTTTGTTATTTATTAGGTACACATACCAAAAAAAAAAAGGGAAAAGAAAAAATATACATATATTAGCAACTTTCCCATTGAAATTAAGTAAATCTTCAAGCGCAGAAATAATCAATGAATCATTTTTATTTCTTTTTAATGTCGGCATATTTCACGAAAAATATTCCTTTCATTTCAAGAATGTCCCTTTCCATCCCCCAAAGCTCTGCTGGCACGTGTCTTTTTTTAATCAGCCGCCATTGCTCTACACTATGAAAACAAATTACAAAGTTTAGAGCAATTAAAAAATATATGCTTTTAAATTTATTTACAATAGTTGTTAATTTTTTTTTCTTATAATTGATAACATTTCATTATCTTTACAATCACGATAACCATTTCTTCTATTTGTTCTTTAAAATATATAATTTTTTTGTTTTAAAATTTTCAGGTTTAAAAATAAATTTTTTTTTCTGCCACTGTTTTCTTTGGTAAATCAATAAAAAATACGTTTCGTGTATTTTCAATTCTGGTACCATATTTTATTTATCTAAAAGGGGATTTAAACCTCCGGTCCTATCAAATATGGAGACTCGATTTTTTTCTGTCAAAGCTGGGAGGAAGGGAGGGGAGGGGGGGGGACCAAGAAGTCAAAAAGTGTTAAATGCAACATCCTTTCAATATTTCAACATATTGGGATGAAATCAAAAATATACTCAGAATTTGAAATGTGGCCTCAGTTCTCTAGAAAACGTCACGGTTTTGAAATATCGGATCTTTTTCATTTTTTTACGCGTGGTGTGTCTGATGTCACTGAACTGCAAATCACCGATATTTGAAGTTCTTGGATGATCTTCCTTCTCCGGATAAATATTTCTTCATCTAGGTAGACACAGAAATTGAAGGCAAAACATTTATTATCTGTTGCACTGAGAGTAATCTGATTTTATTTTCCGATTTCTCTCTGCTCCTCCTCATCCACGGAGGCTGCGCCGACCTCTCTCTCTCTCCGATTCTTTTTTAGTCTTCGCTTTGAAAATAACAACTTCCGCAAGGCGATGCCAGAGAGGTGAAGAGAAGGAGCATCTGGTCAACCTCTCTTATCGTTCCGAAGCATTGGAGGGTCGAAAGTTGCATTGTGTGTGATGGAGGAGGGAGAGGGGGGAGGCGATCCACTTGGAGATCATCTAATTTCAGGGCCATGAGATGAAGCAGAAAGAGGGGGGAGAGGGAGGGGGTTGGAGCTTTTTTCCTTCCGCGTTCATCGGGGATCACAAATCGACGGAAAACGATCAGAATGGATGAAGCGACACCCAGCGGAAGATTCAGGAATCAGGGGCTTGTCCGTACATCTGGCATCATCGACACTGTACGAGAAAAAAAAAACCCTCCCCCATACTTTCAATCACAATGGAGTTTAGAATTTTAACAGAATTTCAAACAGAAATACAATGTGTAGATAAATCTGATGTTTTGGAAACCTAAATGCTCAGACATTTTATATCTTCGTATAACAATTCATGCAAAAAATAATCAAAATGAAGAATTCGAAACAACGATTTGTTATACAATCCAGGAATTAAAATTAAAAACTCTTCTCGATTGTAACAATAAATCAAATGTTAAGCCACTTGAACGTTTAAATTAATATCCAAAATTACCTGTACCTTGGCTTTACTGTAAACCCCTGCATGAAACAAATTATTATTATATATTAAATGCGTCAGGTTATTACTACATATATATATATATCTATATATGTAGTAATAATCATTATTTAGTATGGATAATATAAGTTATTATAATGAATATTTTTATTTTAATAGTATGAATATTTTATTAGTTAGTATGGATAACTTAGTATCCATACTAACTGATATGAAGGACAAAATAGATTCGCTGGAAACCTCTATGAGCTTCTTGTCAGAAAAGTATGACGTATTAGTGAACAAATTTATGGACTCTGAGAAGAATAATAACAAGCTCACAGAACTGTTGACCCAATGCAAAACACGAAACTCTGTGCTCGAGAAAGAGATTCGTGGTCTACAAATGGTGAATAATGATATAAAACAATACAGCCGAAACAAAAACATTGAAATAGAGGGCATCCCATTAAGAAAAGAACAAGATGAAAGTGTTCCGCATGGCTATGTAAAAAATTTAGCTGATAAGTTAGACATTACGAACTTTCAAAGGAAAGATATTGATGTGATTCCCAGAGCCTGTGTTCGGGATAAACAAAACTTCCCCTGTGTTGTCGTACGATTTAAGAGTAGAATCATTAAAAATAAGTGGATTGCTTGGAAGGAAAACGAGAATTAACAGTGGTGAGGTTTTTCATGACAGTTACAATAATTCAATTTACATTAACGAAAATTTGACTCAGGTGAACAAAGAAATTTATTGGAGAGTTAGAGTTTTTGCTAGACAACATAACTATAAATATGTAAGGTACAAGAATAGCAAAATATTTGTTAAAAATGGAGATAACGAAATGCCGATTAGGATTAATATGCTTGATATTATTGAGGATTTCACCAAAGATTGATTTTTGCCATTTTTAAATTTTAGTTTTTACCATTTTTAAACAGCTATGGAGGTTATTGAACT
This sequence comes from Ryuthela nishihirai, assembly GCA_038380435.1. Lineage (NCBI taxonomy): Eukaryota > Metazoa > Arthropoda > Arachnida > Araneae > Heptathelidae > Ryuthela > Ryuthela nishihirai. The sequence continues at coordinate 60,192,127 of JAWZYU010000019.1, read as the reverse complement.
AATAGATAATGAATTAAATTTGGATGGCCCTGATACTGATATTTTTTTACAAGGCAAAGATGATAATGAATTAGGTATATTCTATATTAATGTGAGATCAGTTAAAAAAATTGGGACCTCTTTACAGTTTATATCGATTCGTTTATCGATTATTTGTATGTTATTATTCTAGTAGAAAGTACAACTAACACTCTGGAAAATTCACTTATTAATTTAGCTGGTTTTGATAAAATCACTATTGATGTTAATATTTCAAGTGGCAGAAGTCTTATAGTTTAATATAGACATAAGCTGAATGTTTCTGAACTAAATATTTCGATTTCACCTGCAGAGGTAATTCATCTACAGATTGAAATTAATGGCTTTTTATTAAACTTGATCGCTCTATACAGATCACCAAGCAAAAAGGTTAAAGAATTTCTATCAAATTTAAAAAATTGGTTCAACTTAAATTTAAAGCTAAATGATATTTTCTTGATTGATGATTTGAATATTGATACCGAAAATATAGACAAATATGGTAATGACCAATACTTGAATCTGTTATTGGAGTATGGTATGGAACAGAAGGTATCAGATTTTACTAGAGAAGAAGTCATTATGCAAACATTGCAACAATCTCAAATTGGTCATGTGGTTCATAAAATAAAGGACTTTGAAGCAGATGTAAGAGTCTATGAAAAAAAATTGCTGATCACTATGGAATATTAATTAAAACAAAAATAAAATCCTTAATTTATAGAGATATAAATCCTACAAATAAGATCAGTGCTCATAGTAATAATGCTTATTTAGGTAGATATGTCGATGATAAAAAACTTTCCCAAAAACTAGGCGTAATGCAGGGTGTCCTTAAATTCATGGCCTAAACGTGAGGGGATGGTAGTACATTCCGAACCCACCAATATTCGTCATAGCATATGCCCGGTGCCGGAAGGGGGCGCAGACGAGGCAGCACGGCTTAAAAGCGCTGAATCGGCCAAACCACAGAGTAGTAGGGACAAACCGCAGCATTCTCTGCGTCGACAAGCCCGGTGTTTAAGAGCAGGTGTGCCGATCACTACTCCGCCGTTGTGCCGCCTGTATTAACGTTGGTGGGCGGACGTTTGAGCATTTGTTGTACCCACATTCAATATATGGGGAATCAGTGTATTCAATTTTATTGTTTGAATCAATTGGCTAACTATAATGGAGATACCATTATATTGAAATTAATTTCAATAGTATATTTTGTCTACAAAAGAGAATTATATAATCTAGATTAAATTTCAGAAATCCGGTACAACACTTGATGGCAGAAAGTGAAATACAGAATAGGAATAACATTTACAAGTACGTTATGGGAAATTTTGTGTACAGCTTGAAGAATAAAATGATAGAACACTCTGCACTTTACTACTGCTTGGGATAAAATTGAATCTTTCATTTATCATGCAAGCCTGATGAAAAAAGATCATGTTGCCACTTTATAAAAAAAATCTCTAGGCCAGAGATCACTTAGGTGCATTGTCATTAAGATTTCGCATGAAGAGATTCCAGAATATACAGAACGTTTTAAATATAAACATAAAATAAACCTGTTATCAAGGCAGCAAGATGACAAAAATGGACATGCTCATATAAATGTATAAGTTAAGGTCATCTGTAATCTTTTAAATAGAAATGTGATTCAGGAAACATTTATTGAAAGGCTACGGCTTATTGTGATCTCCTTTTGTAACCAGTGGACTTGTTTCTGTTTTCTATACGGAAATGTGTTTGGGAGAAATAAGCTTATTCAATTTAATAAATACATTTCCTTTTTCCTATTTTCATTTCCCCAAGATTCAACTTCATATTTAAATTGCTTTTCGTTTCCAGGGTGATTCGCCGCCAGATGGAGCGCGAGAGTCCCCTTTCCAGAGAAGGTCTGGAGACTCCCGTGTTCGACATCCTCAACCTCGTCCCTGGCTCCAATGGTCGGCCCCGGTGGAAGTGCTTCGGCAACGTGACGGGATCTCGCGTCTCCATGGATGCGGTGGTGTGGCTGGGCGCCGGCCGGGTCGGGCCTCCGCTCCAAGACCGACAGAGGTTTCGCGTCGTGACCGCCTTCTCTCCGCCTTTCGTGCAGCACGCGACGCGTATGTCCAACGGCAGTTGCCTCATCGGTGTGCCTTGCCTCCGAGTGAACACGAGCGACAGATACGAGATCGCCGCCATCTTTGCGGATTACACGGTCGGGAGGTCAGAGGGCGTGACCTACCATGTGTCCTGTTGTGCCGGAGTGTCCATCGACTTGCTCCTGACCCTGTCGCGTGACCTGCACTTCGACTTCGACCTCTACCTAGTTGCCGACGGTCTGTTTGGAACCTCGCGAGGGCTGCGTTGGAATGGCATCACGGCGGACCTGATGTCGGGTGCAGCGCACCTCACCCTGGGAGCCTTCAGCATGACCAGCGCCCGCCAGAAGGTCATCGATTTCTCCGTCCCGTATTTCCATTCTGGGGTCTCCTGCCTCACTTACTCCCAGTACCGCGAGGTGCCTCTCTCTGCCTTCCTCGTGCCCTTCAGCGTGCAGCTGTGGGTCGCCATCTTCGCCGGGCTGACCGCCACCGCCGTCGCCGCCGCCATCTACGAATGGTTCAGCCCCTTCGGACTCAACCCGTGGGGACGACAGCGCACCAAGAACTTTTCCCTGGCTTCGGCGCTGTGGGTGATGTGGTCGCTGCTCTTCTCGCATCTCGTCGCCTTTAAAGCTCCCAAGTCCTGGCCCAACAAAGTCCTGATCAACATCTGGGGATGCTTCAGCGTCATCTTCCTAGCCTCGTACACAGCCAACATCGCTGCGCTCTTCGCAGGGCTTTTCTTCCATCTGAGGGTGGACGACTTCCATGACGCAAGCGTGAGTATTTGCTTTCGCCTCATCCTCATCCTTCACCGCTTCTTATTTCGTTTTCTCTTCTTAGCCATTTAGATTTGGGAGGGAAATGTTGTTAAGAATGAGCAGATGACTGATCAACATCATCCACTCTTAGGCTTTTTAGATTCGTCATGCAGTTTTGGAGCTTTTAGAGAGAAAAAGTATAGGTTTGCATCTCACCAGAAATGCATCTGGTGTGGAAAGCGTCTGTGAATGCCCGCCTATGTTCACGATTTCCACCCAAAGGCTAAATCAACGAGCTCCATCCTTCGCGGAATTTCAAAACTCTTTCATCTTCTTCCTATCTCTTTATTGGATATTAAGATCTTCGGATGCATTCCTCCTCATCCACATCCCAGCCGCGGTTACTGAGATGATTAATAACTTCGCGACGGTCACCTTGAGATGTTTATGTGATTATGCTTTATCCTCCCTTTCATCTCCCTCAAAATTCTGTTAACTAGAAATGTGGCTTTGTCCGCGCCTTATCTTCTGATCTCTCTGTTTCAGCTTCTTAACTCGAGGACAGGAACAGCTCGAGGCAGCGCGGCGGAGGGATATGTGTTCGCCGAGAATCCGGAGCTATGGCAACACATTCAGAATTACGGTGTTGCCACCCTGGAGGAAGGACTCGACAAACTCAGGTGAGAGAGAATCGAAATTCGATTGCCCATTCAGTTGTTTTCATTTCCCAAATACATTCAGCCCTCGACTAGCACGATAGATGCTCTCTTAAAAAAACTCCGTGGAAGATGAAATAATGTTAGAAGGACACAAATTTCCCATAAGAAATAATGTAAATGGGAAGAGAAGCCTTCCACGTTACTAACCTGTCTTTATTGTGGCTAAACTTTGTGATGTGTGTTTTCATTTGTTGACGTGTATCTGACACGTGCAACTCCTTTTTACGGAACAGAAACAATGATGAAGGTAGAAACAAAAAACGACTAAAAGTAGTTTTCAAGAAATAATTTGCCAGAAAATTATTTTTGTGTCTACAGTTAATCTGTTCATTTGGCGTTGATTGATTCTCTCTTTCGCAACGCCACTTTAACCCAAGTGACTGATCCAACTTATCTCCATCTCTGAGCAATTTTGAAAGGTTGCCATTGCCGATCATACCCCACGAGTCGGGTAGATTCATGATCACAATTGGAGGATAAATGAACTGCCCGCTGATAATTTAGTAGTCAGAAGATCTGCCATCTAATTAGAAGACGAGGGTCAGAGGATTTCTTGAATTCTTTGTTAACAGGTAATATGTGCATTTACTATTGGTTGATAAATGCAATTCTATTTTGATACATGCGCACGTAGAATATAGTGCTGAAATACTCGCATATAAGGATTAAACCATATTTAAAATGATCCAGGTATGCGTCGAGAAGCGGCATAAAGAGAATTTCAATTATCAGCGATATCGGATTTCTATTGATCCGAAACTCTATACTCCCCCCCCCCACCCAACCCCCGTCTAATCTTGGGCTCCATGAATTATTGCATAAATTAATAAATAATTATGTTAATATATTAATTATTAAATTAGTTAAGTGCAGAAAATTTGTTCTATGGTGATTCAACCAGATAAGGGAAAGCGAAGATTGTCATCAGGGCTGAAAAACCGCCAAGACCTTATTATGGAGGGATAGAAGAAGATAATCAAGGGAGGGCAATTTTGCAAACAACACTGCTCGTTGTCTTCGATTCAAATATCAACGTGAGTTTCGTTTTTTAACTTTTCTTATTCCTCTGAGCACTTGCGCATTGAGAAGAGGAAAACCTTTTTGAGGATTTTTGAGGATCTTTAAGGTAATCGGGAGAGGGGAGATAGATGGGGGGGGGGCATTTCGTTTCAAAGAATCATGAGGATGGGAATTAACACCATAGCAACAATCTGTTATGTTTGTGAGGAGGGGGAGGAGTCTTTTTATGAAAGGATTTCAAATTGCAAAGGGATTTTTCTTTCGTTTTTGCTGTTAGTGTAACGAAGTAATTCTTTAGAAAAATTATCACAAAGAAAGTATTATTCTCCTGATGTACTAAAAACGTAATAATGAATTTAAATGTTTTTTTTTGGTTTTATTCGGAACAGGAAAGAAGAACTTGACGTCCTGATCGGCGATACCGCTGTTCTGAACTATTTCCGTGGCAACGATCCCGGATGCGGCCTCCATCTGTTAGGAGATTCGATCTTCGACGATGCCTACGCGGTTGGGATGCAGCAAGGATTCCCTCTTAAGGTCTGACACAATTGCTGTCAAATGATTTTTAGTTTCCATTATCCCATCCACATTCCATGCACTTATCGCTTAAAAGAATTCGACTTGCCTTCAATACCAACTTGAAATTGATCTTGAAACTCACCCATTGCATTCATTATGATACTTTCAGATAATAATTTCTTTTAAACCTCTAATTATAATCCATGCAAAACAAGCTGGATTAGTTCTTTTCAGGTGATTAGAGATGAAGCGACTTATTTCCTCCCAATTGAAACTAAAGATCCTCTTCCTGTCAGTTGGAGTTTCTATTCAAAGGATATCAATTCTTGGGATGTCTATTTCTGGTGCCCGATAATTGCTCTTACACTTCGCTGGATTCAAAAGCATAGAAACATTATTTGAATCTTTAATACACTGCATAATCCATATCCATACAAATTGTGAAACTGTCTGCACTGGAGCACAGTTAGTAGAGTGAGGTGGAGCCGCCATCAGCCATAGACATCGTGCTCCGGCAAGCCTCAGTGATGCCACCACTTCAAAATTGAAAATGGCTCAACTGATGCGCGCAGAGAAGTCGCCACATCTGTTTTGGAAAATCTTTCCTTGCCGTACAAACGGCTGCAAAGGGGATCGTGAAGTTGCGTCCTCGTGCACTGATCTTTCAGCCAATCCGGTTTTACGCACTTCAATCACTTCGAAAGCCTTTTTGGAGGTGTGGGACTTTAACGGAACACTCTCCGGTTTTCTTTTTCTTCCCCCTTTCATCGAAATGGATACTTGGGGCTCTGTTTCTCAGGAGAGAGGCAGATGGCGATTCTGTATTCTCTCCATTCGCAGCCCAGCTGAGAATCCTTTGGAAATGAACTGATGCTGCTGCAGATACTTTCTCTGAAGGAGCATGAAATCGTGCAAAGGCACTGCCCTTGATTTGATCGAAAACTATTCACGCAGTCTGAAAATTCAAACATCGATTATCATTCTGGCATCTGTATTCAAAAGGAGGCTTGGGGGTTGCATCAGTCGAAAGCATGCAAGGCTTCTCCCGATCTGATGTTCCTAAATTTCAGTCTGCAACTGATCTCCATCAACCCCACCAGGCCTTCAGTGAGAATGATCCCACCGCTCGCTGAGCTAGGCATCCCATCCGACGAATCGCTTGGTAATCTACTGCTGAGCTAGGCACCCCCATCCAGCACCACATCTAGCACGTCCCATCCGACGGACGGAACTGAGCACGTTAAAAGATAATCTGGATAGCCTCGGTGGAAGACTTCCGTGTGTCTGCTAACAGCTCGCCAGTGGATTTCCATCCCCTTCAAACCACTGAGCCCTTTTGGGTCCTTGTGACCTGGCCATTTAGCCCATTATGCGAAAGATGAGCAGAGGAACTGCCGTTCACTGGTTTAACCAAACCAAACTTAAATAATCTATAATATAGTAAATAAATTCTTTCTTATACTACACTTAAGTTATAGTTTATTTTCTGTTGTAAATGCAAAAAGAAACTGACTTCTTTATTTCTCTCTTAAGAGTTGATAAAATGTTTTTTCTTCTCCCAAAGATGTGGATTTAATATTTCTGATGTTGCATTGAAAGTTTCGTATTACATGAATCCTCATCATCTCCCCACCCCCACCCCCACCCCCTCCTTAGGAAGCGATCTCCGTTCTTCTCCTCCGTTACAACGAGTACGGCTACTTGGATCAACTTCAGAAGAAGTGGTACGGGCGAGTGCCTTGCTTCGACGACACGGTGCATCGCTTCAACCAACCCCTTCCTCTCAGCATCCGAGCCGTGGCGGGAGTGTTCATCATGCTGGTGGTTGGCATCTTCGTGGGGGTCGCCATCCTCATCATGGAGCACCTGGTGTTCAAGTACGCTCTCCCCGTGCTCAGGAGAAAGCCCAAAGAGTGCCTCTGGAGAAGCCCAAATCTTATGTTCTTCAGCCAGGTGAGATGAAATCCGAATCTCCTTCTCTCTCTTCTCGCAATCCACGGCGGTTTCCACCAGATGGCGCAAAGAGACCATTTGATGAGATAAATATTTTGGCGCCATATTCTCCTCTTTTGTGCAGGGGGGGGAGGAGGTAACGTCAGAGATTCTATTTAGTAACAATGGTCAGATGATTGTTAAGTGTAATGTAAAATATTTCAGTTTCACTTGTTGCACGTGACACTTTATTTCATGAAATGTTTTTCAGCATGTTAGTTAAGCATGCATAATACAATCGTCGCTTGAAAGATGATGAATTTCATTAGTACAAGACGTTTTAAGAAGTAATGTGTCTCTGAATATTACACTTCTCAGAATCCCACAGTACCGAGAGAACGGTGCAGAAAGATTTCTTTGATGATCCCGAAGGAGTGTTCAGTTTGAATTTCGAAAGGTTCACTTCCAGGGAATCAGAATCTGTCCTTTCGTCTGAATCGTTTCCGGAGATTATTGAGCCTGAAACGCGCGAAAACACAGAAAAAGAAAGAGAGGGAAAAAAAAAACATTCTGAGATTCTTTCTCTTCTAAGGAACTAACACGGAAACGATTTTCTGTAACTTCACAAAGAGGACGAAAAGCTGATACCACATGACCTGGTATTGAATGACGTGTTCGATTCACAGTTGTGGAGACGAAAATTAATATTTAGGTAAAATGAATTTCTGGAGAAAAAAAAAAGGCGTTTGGAATTAATTTTTGCTGCCATTATGCATTCGAGTCAATTCATTCGATAGAGTCGCCATCCTCATCATGGAGTCTTTAATGCAGTAATTAAAATTTTAATGCAGGGATTGGGCACTTGTCTTTGTTTTCAACGTTTGTGTCTCTCAATCCCTTCCTAATTGTCTTTCTCTCTCCCCACAGAAGCTGTATCGCTTCATCAATACAGTAGAACTCGTTTCGCCTCATCACTCTGCCAAGGAGATCGTTTCGAACCTAAGAGAAGGACAAATCGCCAGCCTCTTCCAAAAAAGCGTCAAGAAGGTAAATTATTCATTCCTTGATTAATGCAATCTTCGTTCATTCCATCGCAGTTATAAAAGCACCATGTCCCTTTCTCGTCGCTATTAAGCATCAAACGATACTTTGCGGTCCCATTTGACCTCAGAAGTTGAGAAATCTTCCGATTGCACATTCGAGATAAAAGCAAACGCTTCTTCCAAGGTCACTTCTCTTCAAGGGGATGCCAGTGGCCCACTTCTCGAATACCAACGCATTAAAGGAAGTGGAGCTGATTCGGACAACTGATCTATCGAATTGAAGGAAGAGCGGTTCATTTCGTGCAACTGATTATAAAACAGGGTCGGGCTGTTTTACTTCCGAGAGGCGCACTTTTTGCACACAATGAGCCAAATGGCCCGATCATGAGGACCCCAAAGGCTCAAAGGAGGTTCGGGGGGGGGGGACCCACTGGACAGCTGTTATGATAGAGATGGTAGCGGCCCGTCAAGGCCATCCAGCATGTCCCTAATTGTTCGAATCACAGAAATGGAAATGACGTTTTCATTGCTGCAAAGAGGGCAATCCTGAAAGACTCCTAGTTAGTGCAGAATTCTTAGTAATTAGGCTTACGCTTAATATATGTAAATGAGTCGGTGGCTTCTGCGCTTCCTCATTTCGAATGTGTCACTACGATTCCTATTTGACCTTGAATACAATTCCAGATCTGATAATTCCTCTCACTTCTGAGTTCCACTTCCTGAAATTCACCTATTCACCAATTTTTCTCTCTCCCCCACCGGTATATCGAAATTTGACCTTTCATTTCGAAGGTCTTTCGGATTCTATGACCCCCGAAGTTCTTTCGTTTTAAGCGAAATTTTCGAGCCATTTAGCTGCAACCTTTCAAAATGGAGAATTTCCATGTCCTCTCAATGGGACATCAAAGAGAAATAACTTTTAAAATATGCATTTAATGAAAAAAAATTAAAGATCATAATCAAATCTATTTAAATCTCCATTTTCAATAATTTTTGTTTAATATTTAAAGAATTAGGGAAGCTGAAACAGTTAAGAATAAATTATTTTCATAAAAAATCATTAATAATTGCCTAATATTGACATAATCATTACGCAAACTTTTAAAATGCATGTTTTATTAAATGATTGGAAACAATGCTTGCTATTTAGGTCTTAATTAATTTCTGAGGGAAATTCTTCTGACGCATGTTTTACCTTCCAAAGTGAAAATTAAATCATTGTCTCTAGACAATTTATTTGAGCACAGATGAAAAATCCTAATTCGAGCACAGATGTATAAATTCAATAAAATCCTCTCTCTCTCTCTAACTGCGATGAATTGATGTCGCGATGAATTAACCTAGAACTTTGACCACCACAGTTCACCTACTTAATTTAAAATTTGCAGCATCAACAGATCGTTTAAAAGAGGACTTTAAAATTTTTCTGCCGTTAGAAGGCGCCGTTGAAACTTTTGAGAGACGCGTAAGAGGCGAATCCTAATGTCACAAGCACTTATTGAACTCGAAAAAAAAATATTTTTTTTTTATCTTTAAAAACGAAAAAATTGAACCTTTGAAAGCGAACTAAAGAAGTGGGGGGAAGGAGGGGGGGGAGTGATGTGATTGTTAGCATCGGGTTTCGTCTCTGCTGTAAGATAAAACTATAATGATATAAAAATAGCAAATATATAAAGATAGGGATTTGAATGTTTCATGGAAGAGGGGACTGATTGGGAAAACTCGTATAAGAAATTTGGAATAAGAGAGTCAAGTATTGGAGAGAAAAAAAAGGGAGGAATTCCAAATATGTTTTAAAAAGGTAGGGATGTCTTGCACTGTCGATCAAGCTGCGCGCATCTCAGGTGGACGCGTCCGGTGTGCGCAGGAAGAAACAACCTTTCTTGAAAAGCAATCGTTTTAATTCCCAAATCTGTCCCATTTCAATAGAAACGGATGCGAAATCTGAAAGGGATGCAAGAGGCTGATGATGAGAAAAATTCTTAAACCATCTCATCTCATTTATTGCGAGAGTCAATCTTTTAATGTCAGTTTGAAGTTCAATGTTTCTCTTCCTCTTTTTGCATCAGCTGCGAATGGAGGAATGCTTTTGTTTCCTTTTTGTTTATTCCTAAAGCAATTTCTTTTAGATGATGCGAAAAGAGAATGCAGATGGAGTTTAACTTGATTTCTTTTTTTTTCTTTCCCTTTGGCCTCCTTGCCTCTTCGTTCAAGAAAATAAAGGAGGAAGCGAGGAGGAGGAAGAGCAAGTCCCAATTCTTCGATATGATCCAAGAGATTCGAAGAGTGTAAGTTGACTCAAGTAAGCTTTTTTTTAAAAAAAAAAAGAAATAAAGATTTTTGTCTTTCTTTCGGTACACCTTAGTTGAGTGTGCAAGATGGGGAAATGCAATAAATTCCGAGTTAAGACATTTGCCTAACTTTTAAAATCGGTTTTCACAAAATAAATCTCCGTCATTTTTCCTCTGTCAAATGAGCTTTTCAGCCAATGTGCCCAATGTGCCATGATTTCTTTTCATTGCAAAAAAAGAAAAGAAAAGGGACCTCATTAAGAAAATGCTGCAAGGAGACCTCACATTGACTTTGTCTTTTGGTTAAGATCACTCTGGGGTTTTCGAGAATGGTCCTGTTGCTCTTTGTGAAAAATGCATAAATTAAAAAGTTTTAAAAATACTTCTCTTCTTCTATGCGCCCTAAAAAAAGTACACGCAAGACATTGAAAGTGTCTCCCCTGAAAGGAGTGAACGGAATCTTCTGAAATTCATGACAGACAGATGATCAATTCGGCATGACATGATTTCCTTTACAGTTCAATGCAACAAATAAAACGGCATACAGTAAAATGCACGCCCTTCAGTCAGTATGTGGTGAAGGAGCCGTGGTTCGGGATACATTCGGCGACACATCACAGCCCAGAGGGGTAGAGGTGTTTCTGATGATGCCTGCGTATGGCCCCATAGCGTAGCTGCATTTTCGGCCATTTGAGGTGGGTTCATGTCGCAAAAAGTGCTTAATGGTTGATAGATCTCGGGATATAGTTGGTCACGAAATGGTCTGGGTGCCTTGTAGACAGGCCCACGAGATGGCAGTAATATGTGGGCGAGGGTTACCTTGATGGAAGATGCCTTTAGGGATTCCCGCCAGAAATGGTATTATGGCTGTCCACAGGACATTGATGACATTATCACCAGGCATTCATATTGCCGAGTTGTTGTTGGGTTGTTTTACCTCTGAGCGGCACTTTTTTGCACACCATGGGCTAAATGGCCAGGTCACAAAGACCCCGAAGGCTCAGAGAAGGTTGGGGGAGGGGACCCACTGGAACAGCTGTTGGGAGACAGATGGCAGCCTCCCGTCAAGGCCATCCAGCGTGTTCTTTAACGTGCACAGGGTATGGCTCTCCCACACACGGGGCCACGGCTTAACGTCCCATCCGACGGACGGCGGCCTTTCGAAGCCCATCGGTGTCCCCTATTGACCGTGGGCAGGGCGGGGAATTTTGCGGAGATAAATCTCAACGCTGACCCAGCTGGGACTCGAACCTGGGAACTACAGATTACGAGCCTGGCGCGCTACCGACTGAGCCACCCCCGCCCCGTTCACATTGCCGATGACAAGTACTACAGATGATAAGATGCCGTAAATAATAGTTCCCCAAACGAAGACATCTTGTGGTTGACCAGTAGGGCGTTCACTGATGAGGATGATGATGGCTGCATCCACCCTCTGGCCACGTCACAATTAGAATCGCAAAACGGAAAGATATTCGGACGAAGTCGAACATCGATATTTTGCGAATCACACGAAGCATAAAGTCACAATTGAAGGTAATTGTTGTCCAGGATATCTGAAATTGATACTTTTCTTGCATTTTAATAATATGAACTTTTTTCTCACTCCTAAAGTTCAGATATTGAGAAATGCAGTTTTCCTGACTACAACACTGTTTTTCCAAAATTAATTCCAATATCTTCCTTTCCAATTATTTGAAATTGTCTGAATTATTTCGAAAGCATTTTTTTCTGTTCTTTAAGATGGCATAAAAACGATTTTTTTTCCTTGTGGAGAGAGGAGGTTTATATGGAGTTAGCAGATATCGCATCTTTTTTTTTTTTGATATAGCAAAAGGAACGATAACCTTTCATGCCAAGGGAAAAATCAGTAAAATTTTCGGGCGATTCTGAAGCTCGATTTCATATCAGGGTGCTTGTTATACTAAATCCTTTATAATTTCTCTTCGATACTCCGCTGAGAAAAAAGGATCTTTATCTTGTAGTGCAGAGATTGTTCATAAGAATCAAATCCCTTATCGAATCAATGATAAAGCAAGATAAGACTTCCTTTAAAGTGATTATTGATTTTATCTAATTTTTATTTTGTTTTACTTATTTCTACTGACTTATGTTAAAAAGATTCTTATTTTTTTTATTGACTTATACTAAAATGTTGGATTCTGTTAGTTGGTGTTAAAATGATTCTTTCCAATTGGCTCATGTTAAATGAATTATTTTCTATTGACTTCTGTTGAAATTATTTATTTTTATTTGGGTTGTGCCAAAATGATTTCTTCCCTTGTTAGCTGCGCGAGGTTTCCTTCCGAAGCATCTCTCGGTCATTTGTTTTGTGCAATAACTGATGCGGAAGAGCACCTTTGCAGCAATTTCTCCAATCCCTGTTTCAACCACTGCACCCGAATGTTGGCATGACCTAACTGTGACAGAAAGACAATCCGCGCGCATTATTTTACGACTCGATGGAAAGAATCGATTCTGCACTCGATTGGTGGTCTTCGTTTAATAGAAAGCAACAGATACTGATCAGAAAAAGATTTCCTCGCTTTTTTGAAAGCTAGTCAGATCAAGAACTGAGAAACTTTTTCAATGAGATTTACATTTAAATATGATTGAAGATAAAGTTGCTGTTGGGTTGTTTTCACCTCTGAGCGACACTTTTTCTGCACACTATGGGATAAATGGCCAGGTCATATGGACCCTAAAGGCTCAAAGAAAGTTGGGGGAGGGGACACACTGGAACAGTTGTTGGGAGACAGATGGTAGCTTTCCATCAAGGCCATCCAGTGTGTTCTTTAACGTGCACAGGGTATTACTCTCCAACACATAGGGAAACAGTTTAACGCCCCATCCGACGGACGGCGGCCTATCCAAGCCCATCGATGTCCCCTATCGACCGTGGGGAAGGCGGGGAGTGTTACGGAGACAAATCTCAACGCTTGCTCAACTGGAACTCGAACCTGGGAACTGCAGATAAAGTTCTCAATCAAATGTATCTAATAAGTAGTTGGAAAAAAAAACAGTTCTCCTTAGTGGTATTCGAACCCACATATCCCAGAAGAATGCCAGGCATCATAATCGCTAGACCACCAGAAACTAACCGAGAATGACATGCGGCATGCTTCTGGGAGACGTGGGTTTGAATCCCACTCAGCAGAACTTTCTGCTGAGTGGGATTTGCAAAATGATTTGAATCATATGTGGTAAATAGGAAACAAAACTTAAAGGGGTATTGAGCGACGAGAATTAATGCCAAAACAATAGTACCACAGGACTCGATTTCGCAGATTTTTATAGATGATTTAAGTGAATTACAGCGCAAAGGTGAGCCTACAATTTTTGCAGATGATATGGCATTCATTTATAATGGAGAAGTTCAAGATTTAATAAAAGATGTGAATTTTGATTTAAAAATAAATAGTTGGTTTAAAGTAAATGAAATCGTCTGAATGTAAATAAGTATATATTTTTCAAGTGGTGAAAAAATCAAATTGATTTATTAAAGGATAAAATTATTTACCATGATTCAAACTCTAATAGTGAGAATTGTAAATGTTCAAAAATTGAAGGTGTTAATGCTTATAAATATTTAGGTTTACTGTTGGACATAAAACTCACATGGAATGATCATATAAATTATCTTTTGAAGAAAATTAGTCATCTATTACCAAGTTTTTATGCAATTTAGAAAATTTGCAGATCTTCCTTTGCTTCCGATCTTGTATAATGTCTGGGTTTAATCTCATTTATTTTAATATGACATTGCTACTTGGGGAGGCATTTACTGCAGTAACCTAAAACAGTTATGTACTGTCCAAAATAAAAGTATAAGATGTGTAGCATTTGCAGAGATACATTAAGTATCAAAACATGAATATGCTTTCTAAGGATTTACAAATATTAAGTATTAAGCTATATCTATATGTTTATTTATAATATTTTGCCCTATGCATAGAGCAAGGAAAAGCGAAGTTTTAAATGTTAGGTTCTCTCCCTATTTTACTAGATTATCCAATCAGCTTGTAGTGCGAACAAGTTTGCTAAAAAGTAGGCAATCTAAAGGCATTATATATATTTAACTACGAAGTTATTTAATGAATTACCATTAGAAATCAAGGTGCCGACTTTTTTAAGTGATTTCAAAAAGGAATTGAAAAATTGGCTGTTTCATTTGGTTATTGTTATATTTATGTTACCAATAATATGTAGACAAGTTTATATCCATGAAACGAATTTCTCATGTGGATAGTTAATTTTCAATTGAGATCGATGCACTAATCTGTGTTCAAATGAGGGAAATAAATTGGACTTGATTTGAGTCGTGCGAAGTGAAAAAATAAACTTTCTTTCTTCCTCGCTTCCCACTCCAACAGATTTCTTGTTATCTGATCTTTTTTTCTCGACCTGAGAGGTCTGCTTCTTCATTTCAGAGTCCGTCAGCAGAACGAGACGAAACCTCCGTCGTGGGAGGACTCCCGCCAACAGCTCACTTCGCCTCCGGGTCTCCGTGACGTCCCCGAAGAAGAAGAGCTGCTCTCGATCACGGAGGTGATGGCCGAGGGTCCCTCTGCAGAGGAGGAGGAGGAGGAGGAAGAGGAGGAAGAGAGCCACCGCACAGCGAAGCAGCTTAGGGAGGCTGAAGACTCTCGTTCTCGGATGATCGGATCGTATCGGTCTTACTCGGGGCCATCAGACGAGCAAGAGTCGACTCCCGAGTCTCCTAGCTCTTCCGTCAGCGCGTGGGCCTGCAGGCGCTCCCGAGCTCGCCTCAGTGCCAGCACCGGAGACCTGGCTGCGATGCACTTCCGGGAAAACCTCCGTCGACACGGAGGGGTGATGCGGTGGCCGAGGGTGAGGTCTCTGGACGACTTATCGAGTCTGAGGAAAGGGATGGCCGGAGGGAGGGCGGGCACAGGCTCGAGCGGCGACGGAGAGACGGCCTCGGTGTGGCACTGGGCGCAGGCGATGGACGAGTTGCGCCTTTACTCCATGAGCAAAGAAGACATCGTGAGGCTGTGGCAGGACTCGGAGAGGGCGCTGCTCAACCGCCTCAGGGAGACGCTGAGAGAGAAGCGCGCTCTCGAAGAGAGACTCGCCTTCATCCAGAAGACGTTGCTGAAACCTCCGTGACCTCTTCGCCTTTCTCTGCCTTTCAGCTCTAACAGTGGTGCTACTAATGGGGGATGGGAAGGGGGGGAAAACATTCCTCACACGAATCCAGGGCTTTGTCGTCATCCAAGAGGAAGGCTGAAAAGATTAATACTTTGAGAAGGAAATAACGATTTTTTTAACGATCTTATTTTCCATTTCATGGGAACTGGTAAAGTGTCAGAAATGAAGACATCGCAAACCTCATTTCGTGAGGAGATATTTCTCTGGAGCGCTCGTGAAACGAAATTTTTCGTTGACGAGGGAATTTTGAGACCGAAATGGAATCAACAGTTGTGAATCGTCTGCATTTATGGATGTGCTCCTCACTTTTCTTTTTATTTTACGTCTCTTTTGCTTCAATGCAAGCGACATTTTGGTTCATTTTAACACCGAACTGATAACGACAAATGGACGAAAAAATTGAAATTTGAATAGCTCTAATTTTTTGAGACATGCCTTCTTGAATAGAGGCATTGGAAAATCTTTTTAAACGATACATTGTAGAAGAAACATTGAGTCTAAGAATTTTTAACTTTAGTGAGTAGTTCTAATGATCTTTGGATTGCATGTATATATATATAATCTTTTTTTCTAATCATTTTCATTGATTTATCGATGTTTGAAAGGACGTAAACAAAAGCCCGCAAATGCCTTCTTCAATCTTCGTGAAATGGAAATCGCGGCAGCGAAATTGTAGCCAACAGCTTATCTTGAAAGAGAAGAAAAAAATGAAGGAAGTGGCCGTGTGCCAAACTTATCAGTACTCAAAACTATTTTGCAAGCCAATACTTTAACTTATTCCTAACTTTATGTTTGTGCATCATCACCATCATCTCCGAAATATCATCTTCATAGATTCCCTAATTAACATTTCTATCTAATGCATCATCCACGTGCATAGGACCAGACACTTTGAATCCAAGCTTTTGCAATTGCCTCACGAAGTGCAACCTCTTAATCCTGGCAAGTGATAGCAGGCATCACAGCAGGTCGTTCTCTTCAAATACACTCTCCTGGTTCCATTTTGAACCGTTTTCAAGAACACCGGTTTATACTGCAAGGGAACAGCCCCGCACTACAAAAAAAGGGTTACGTCATATACCACAGAGTAGATGAAATAGCTTTCTATTCTTATAGAGGAGTTCCCGTTTCTACTTCCCATCATTTCACCAACTTGCCTCCCTCGATATCGAAGATGGCGCCACGAGATGACTCTCCCTTCGTCAAGGAGGAAGATGGCGGGAGGATTCTTGCGAGCCTCCTCCTCATCCCTCTCGTTCATGCAAGAAGGGATGCGTCGTTGAACTTAACTCATTCAGCTGCTCTTTCGTACAGTTATTAAAATAAAGAATTTATTGTAAACCTTTGCGACATTCCTTGTTAGAAATTATATATATATTATAAAGATATTCTTAACCTTTGCAATGTGTTGCGTGTGGTGACTCTGTTTTGTTTTCTCAGGCACAAATTTCTGCATCTTTCAGCGCCTCCTTGTGACCACAAATAACATCTCTTTCAGCTGAAACACATCAGTTGAAAGAGTAGTTCAACTCCCACCATTAAAAAGTGGCTTTGTACGCGCATATTTCAATTCAACGCTTGAAGGAATCAAGGGTGTCGTGAAATGCAATGTGACATTGAAAATGCTGTCGGTGATATGTTTAAAGACTGAAGTGGGCAAAGCAGATTGCAAATGATCTTAATGGGTTGGAGCTTTTATCAAAATAAAAATTCACTGGCCACCTTTAATCTTTTCACTATTTTGTTGATCTTAATCGCAAAATTTCCGTGGTTGATTCAAATTACATTATTAAACATTTAGGTAAGAAAAGAAATAGAATATTCTATGCTGGATAATGAAATGAAGACAGATCTTCATCAGGAGATTTTTTGCATCCAACGATATAACATTTTCAGCTGTAGACTTCTAGAATCCATTCTTTGTAACTTTCCTCTCTCACTGATCATTCACTTCAAATCTTCACGTGGTTTGTTCAAAATTTAAACCTCTGAATCCATTTCTCTCACGATTCCTTTTCACATCCCAGATGAGTCCTTTCGCAATGCTTTCACCTCTTCTGCGCAGCACACTGGTCTTCGAATGCGCATGCTCCTCTCTCATCATCATCATCATCATCGAGAGGGAGACATCGTTTGATGCGGGATATTTGCTATCCTTGGACTCCAAACGATTTTCCAATCTTGGATATCGTTTAATTTACTTTGAAAAAGTAAACTGAAGATTATTTTTTTAAAAAAATCCAAAATATCCTGGAATTAAACATTGTCATTTCGACTGAAGACCCTGAAAACCAATTCTGAAATTCTAACTGGATTTTAACGCATATCTAAAGTGCCATTGTTAAAAAAATGAAATGATCCGCGATTTTTGCCTCTTTAGTTTTCATATATTGCCAACACGAGTCTTATTTTCAAATGACACATCAATGGCAGACACTTTTCATTCTTTAAAACGTGTCGGATAATTTCTTTCCGGGCCCCTAAAATCCATGGATCCAAAGCACAAGCTTCAGTTGCGTGCTTTTTAAGATCAATCTGAGCTGATGTTCATTTGTTTGTTGTTTACCTATCTTGCTCTTCATTTTCGCCCTTCATTTGTCGATTTCTCAGTTTGTGGAATCTTTTTCAGTCGCATTGTTTTTCGTCATCTTCACCAGTGAAATTCCCACTATTTTAAGGCCTGTTGCCAATTTTGTCTACGCTGATGACGTCAAATTCTACACTACTTTTTCCAACTCTGACGACCATCATTCACTTCAGGAAGCGTGCGATAAAACTTCACAGTGGAGCGCACCTAATGCTCTACCCATCTCGAAGGGTAAATCCACAATCTTCAACGCAGGCCACATCATCTGCAACACAGCTACTCTCTTGATTCCTCGGATGCTGAAAATATTGAAAGACACACTAACTTAGACATCATCCTAACTCCCAACTTACCCTTTTCGCAACATTACAATTTCATTGCTATGTGCACATGATTTTGAAATGCTACAGCAAGTGTAACACAAGCTTCCTTGTAAAAGCATTCATCACATACACTGAAGAGCCAAAGCATTATGACCAGCACATCTTTATACAAATCGAAGCAACTGCAGGTAAACGACGGCGCGTGTGAAGGTCATGAAACGGTATAAATAACACCAGATACTGAGCTCTGTTAATCAATGTTATTCTTGTCCAGATGGCAAAGGCAGCGGACTTAAATGAGTTTGACAAAGGCCAAATTGTAGTGGCCAGGCCACTGGGTCAGAGCATTTCCGAGACGGCAAGGTTTGTGGGGTGCTCACGGTCAGCGGTGGTGAGTACCTTCAAAAAGTGGTTCGAGGAGGGAAACACCACGAACCGCCGGCAAGGTGTGGACCTACCATGTCTCATCAATGCTAATGGTGAGCGAAGAATATCCCATATGGTACGAGCCAACAGAAGGGATACTCTGGCGCAACTCGCTCGTAATTTGAATGCTGGTGACAAGTAATGTGTCACAGCACACAGTTCATCGAACCTTGCTGAAAATGGGGCTGCGTAGCCACAGACCGCCCCAAGTGCCCATGCTAACCTCGGTTCACCGTCGAAAGTGTCTACAATGTATACATGAGCATCAAAACTGGATCTTGAATAATTGGAATGTCGTCTGGTCAGATGAATCTCGTTTCCTGTTGCACCATGTGGATGGCCGGGTACGTATGCGTTGTTTACCTGGGAAAACGTTGGCACCAAGATGCACCATGGGACGGAAACCATGGGTGGAAAAGTGTAATGCTTTGGACAATGTTCTGCTGGGAAACCCTGGGTCCACTCATTCATGTGCAGGAAACTATGACGCCTACTACCTACCTAAACATCATTGCAGACCAGGTACATCCTTTCATGGCAACGGTAATGTTCCTCTAGTAGTGCCTTCTTTCAGGAGGATAATGCACCATGCCACACTGCTCGGATTGTTGAGAATGGTTTGCAGAACATGAGAAAGATTTCCAGGTATTGCCCTGCCCTCCAAATTCCCCAGACCTCAATCCAATCGAGCATCTGTGGTTTGTGTTGGAACATCATATCCGATATGCAGCGGCTCAACCACGTAACTTACAAGAGTTAAAGGATCTGCTGGTAACGTGTTGGTACATTATACCACAAGACACCTTTAGAAATCTTGTAGCCCCCATGCCTCGCCGAGTAAGAGCTGCTTTGGCAGCACGTAAAGGACCAACATCACATTAGATACATGGTCATAATATTTTGGCTCTTCAGTGTATGGCCCATTCTAGAATACACATCTCGGGTATCGTCCTTTTACCGTGTGTGTGATATGTGAAAAAGAAAAAGGACATAGATCTTTTACAAAAAGGCTATTCGTAAGAATGAACTAAAATGCTATTATATTGTTTTTCTTTCAAAACTAAGCTCCAGTGCCTTATCACTCAAATATTTTTGCCTCCTTTTTTTTTCCCTAAAAATAGGGTACTGTTAGTTTCAAGAAAAGCCCGTTTAAAACGGTCCCATTCTTCCTCAACTTCAATAGTAAGCAAACCATGACTGTCATACTGACTAAGTAACCTATCTGGTAAGCTTTAGCTATAACTGGGTCTTTCAGAGCTTTAATATTAAAGGTAAAAGAATGCCAAAGTTGATACTGACTCTCCTGCAGTTCTTTCTTTCCGAAATAAGCTCAAGTGCCTTATCACTCAAATAATTCTGTCTCCTCTGCTCATTTTTTCCTAAAAGAATACTGTTAGTTTCCAAAAAAAGCCTGTTTAAAATTGCCCCATTCTTCCTCAACTTCAGTAGTAAGCAAACCATGACTGTCATAATGACTAAGTAATCTATCATGGTAAGCTTTAGCTATAACTGGGTCTTTCAGAGCTTCAGTATTAAAGGTAAATTTTTTAACTTTAGCACACTTTTTAAGTTTAAGTTGCAAGACACTTTTAACAAGGTCCAATTTCAGCTACCTTATATGACCTGTATTCCTAACAGAACTGGCCCATTTATTGTTAATTAACATATAAACAATCATATTCTTATGCAGCCCACCTGGTGAAATCAACATGTACACTTATATACACAATATGATCAAGCATATCCGCACACTCGCTTATCCACAATCTCCCTATAATAGGAAAGGAATTAATACCGCGTTGGTCCACTCTTTGCTGCTATCCCAGCCTCCTCTCTGCGGGGAAGTCTTTCCACTAGATTTTGGTACGTTGCTGAGGGTTGGTCCACCCTTTGCTGCTATCCCAGCCTCCTCTCTGCGGGGAAGTTTTTCCACTAGATTTTGGTACGTTGCTGAGGGTTGGTCCACCCTTTGCTGCTATCCCAGCCTCCTCTCTGCGGGGAAGTCTTTCCACTAGATTTTGGTACGTTGCTGAGGGTTGGTCCACCCTTTGCTGCTATCCCAGCCTCCTCTCTGCGGGGAAGTTTTTCCACTAGATTTTGGTACATTGCTGAGGGTTGGTCCACCCTTTGCTGCTATCCCAGCCTCCTCTCTGCGGGGAAGTCTTTCCACTAGATTTTGGTACGTTGCTGAGGGTTGGTCCACCCTTTGCTGCTATCCCAGCCTCCTCTCTGCGAGGAAGTCTTTCCACTAGATTTTGGTATGTTGCTGAGGGTTGGTCCACCCTTTGCTGCTATCCCAGCCTCCTCTCTGCGGGGAAGTCTTTCCACTATATTTTGGTACATTGCTGAAGGAATTGCAAGCGTATCCGTACACTCGCTTATCCACAATCTCCCTATAATAGGAAAGGAATTAATACCGCGTTGGTCCACCCTTTGCTGCTATCCCAGCCTCCTCTCTGCGGGGAAGTCTTTACACTAGATTTTGGTACGTTGCTGAGGGAACTGCAAGCGTATCCGTACACTCGCTTATCCACAATCTCCCTATAATAGGAAAGGAATTAATACCACGTTGGTCCACCCTTTGCTGCTATCCCAGCCTCCTCTCTGCGGGGAAGTCTTTCCACTAGATTTTGGTACGTTGCTGAGGGTTGGTCCACCCTTTGCTGCTATCCCAGCCTCCTCTCTGCGGGGAAGTTTTTCCACTAGATTTTGGTACGTTGCTGAGGGTTGGTCCACCCTTTGCTGCTATCCCAGCCTCCTCTCTGCGGGGAAGTCTTTCCACTAGATTTTGGTACGTTGCTGAGGGTTGGTCCACCCTTTGCTGCTATCCCAGCCTCCTCTCTGCGGGGAAGTCTTTCCACTAGATTTTGGTACGTTGCTGAGGGTTGGTCCACCCTTTGCTGCTATCCCAGCCTCCTCTCTGCGGGGAAGTTTTTCCACTAGATTTTGGTACGTTGCTGAGGGTTGGTCCACCCTTTGCTGCTATCCCAGCCTCCTCTCTGCGGGGAAGTTTTTCCACTAGATTTTGGTACATTGCTGAGGGTTGGTCCACCCTTTGCTGCTATCCCAGCCTCCTCTCTGCGGGGAAGTCTTTCCACTAGATTTTGGTACGTTGCTGAGGGTTGGTCCACCCTTTGCTGCTATCCCAGCCTCCTCTCTGCGAGGAAGTCTTTCCACTAGATTTTGGTATGTTGCTGAGGGTTGGTCCACCCTTTGCTGCTATCCCAGCCTCCTCTCTGCGGGGAAGTCTTTCCACTAGATTTTGGTACCTTGCTGAGGGTTGGTCCAACCTTTGCTGCTATCCCATCCTCCTCTCTGCGTGGAAGTCTTTCCACTAGATTTTGGTACGTTGCTGAGGGTTGGTCCACCCTTTGCTGCTATCCCAGCCTCCTCTCTGCGTGGAAGTCTTTCCACTAGATTTTGGTACGTTGCTGAGGGTTGGTCCACCCTTTGCTGCTATCCCAGCCTCCTCTCTGCGGGGAAGTTTTTCCACTAGATTTTGGTACATTGCTGAGGGTTGGTCCACCCTTTGCTGCTATCCCAGCCTCCTCTCTGCGTGGAAGTCTTTCCACTAGATTTTGGTACGTTGCTGAGGGTTGGTCCACCCTTTGCTGCTATCCCAGCCTCCTCTCTGCGAGGAAGTCTTTCCACTAGATTTTGGTATGTTGCTGAGGGTTGGTCCACCCTTTGCTGCTATCCCAGCCTCCTCTCTGCGGGGAAGTCTTTCCACTAGATTTTGGTACGTTGCTGAGGGTTGGTCCACCCTTTGCTGCTATCCCAGCCTCCTCTCTGCGAGGAAGTCTTTCCACTAGATTTTGGTACGTTGCTGAGGGAATTGCAAGCGTATCCGTACACTCCCTTATCCACAATCTCCCTATAATAGGAAAGGAATTAATACCACGTTGGTCCTCTCTTTGCTGCTATCCCAGCCTCCTCTATGCGGGGAAGCCTTTCCACTAGATTTTGGTACTTTGCTGAGAATTTGTCCACCCTTTGCTGCTATCCTAGCCTCCTCTCTGAGGGGAAGTCTTTCCACTAGATTTTGGTACGTTGCTGAGGGAATTGCAAGCGTATCCGTACACTCGCTTATCCTCAATCTCCCTATAATAGGAAAGGAATTAATACCGCGTTGCTCCACCCTTTGCTGCTATCGCAGATTCCTCTCTGCGGGGAAGTCTTTCCACTAGATTTTGATACGTTGCTGAGGGTTGGTCCACCCTTTGCTGCTATCCTAGCCTCCTCTCTGCGGGGAAGTCTTTCCACTAGATTTTGGTACGTTGCTGAGGGTTGGTACACCCTTTGCTGCTATCCCAGCCTTCTCTCTGCGGGGAAGTCTTTCCACTAGATTTTGGTACGTTGCTGAGTGTTGGTCCACCCTTTGCTGCTATCCCAGCCTCCTCTCTGCGGGGAAGTCTTTCCACTAGATTTTGGTACGTTGCTGAGTGTTGGTCCACCCTTTGCTGCTATCCCAGCCTCCTCTCTGCGGGGAAGTCTTTCCACTAGATTTTGGTACGTTGCTGAGTGTTGGTCCACCCTTTGCTGCTATCCCAGCCTCCTCTCTGCGGGGAAGTCTTTCCACTAGATTTTGGTACGTTGCTGAGGGTTGGTCCAATCTTTGCTGCTATCCCAGCCTCCTCTCTGCGAGGAAGTCTTTCCAGTAGATTTTGGTACGTTGCTGAGGGAATTGCAAGCGTATCCGTACACTCGCTTATCCACAATCTCCCTATAATAGGAAAGGAATTAATATCGCGTTGGTCCACCCTTTGCTGCTATCCCAGCCTCCTCTCTGCGGGGAAGTATTTCCACTAGATTTTGGTACGTTGCTGAGGGAATTGCAAGCGTATCCGTACACTCGCTTATCCACAATCTCCCTATAATAGGAAAGGAATTAATACCGCGTTGGTCCACCCTTTGCTGCTATCCCAGCCTCCTCTCTGCGAGGAAGTCTTTCCACTAGATTTTGGTACGTTGCTGAGGGAATTGCAAGCGTATCCGTACACTCCCTTATCCACAATCTCCCTATAATAGGAAAGGAATTAATACCACGTTGGTCCTCTCTTTGCTGCTATCCCAGCCTCCTCTATGCGGGGAAGCCTTTCCACTAGATTTTGGTACTTTGCTGAGAATTTGTCCACCCTTTGCTGCTATCCTAGCCTCCTCTCTGAGGGGAAGTCTTTCCACTAGATTTTGGTACGTTGCTGAGGGAATTGCAAGCGTATCCGTACACTCGCTTATCCTCAATCTCCCTATAATAGGAAAGGAATTAATACCGCGTTGCTCCACCCTTTGCTGCTATCGCAGATTCCTCTCTGCGGGGAAGTCTTTCCACTAGATTTTGATACGTTGCTGAGGGTTGGTCCACCCTTTGCTGCTATCCCAGCCTCCTCTCTGCGGGGAAGTCTTTCCACTAGATTTTGATACGTTGCTGAGGGTTGGTCCACCCTTTGCTGCTATCCCAGCCTCCTCTCTGTGTGGAAGTCTTTCCACTAGATTTTGGTACGTTGCTGAGTGTTGGTCCACCCTTTGCTGCTATCCCAGCCTCCTCTCTGCAGGAAAGTCTTTCCACTAGATTTTGGTACCTTGCTGAGGGTTGGTCCAACCTTTGCTGCTATCCCAGCCTCCTCTCTGCGGGGAAGTCTTTCCACTAGATTTTGGTACGTTGCTGAAGGTTGGTCCACCCTTTGCTGCTATCCCAGCCTCCTCTCTGCAGGGAAGTCTTTCCACTAGATTTTGGTACCTTGCTTAGGGTTGGTCCACCCTTTGCTGCTATCCCAGCCTCCTCTCTGCGAGGAAGTCTTTCCACTAGATTTTGGTACGTTGCTGAGGGAATTGCAAGCGTATCCGTACACTCCCTTATCCACAATCTCCCTATAATAGGAAAGGAATTAATACCACGTTGGTCCTCTCTTTGCTGCTATCCCAGCCTCCTCTATGCGGGGAAGCCTTTCCACTAGATTTTGGTACTTTGCTGAGAATTTGTCCACCCTTTGCTGCTATCCTAGCCTCCTCTCTGAGGGGAAGTCTTTCCACTAGATTTTGGTACGTTGCTGAGGGAATTGCAAGCGTATCCGTACACTCGCTTATCCTCAATCTCCCTATAATAGGAAAGGAATTAATACCGCGTTGCTCCACCCTTTGCTGCTATCGCAGATTCCTCTCTGCGGGGAAGTCTTTCCACTAGATTTTGATACGTTGCTGAGGGTTGGTCCACCCTTTGCTGCTATCCCAGCCTCCTCTCTGCGGGGAAGTCTTTCCACTAGATTTTGATACGTTGCTGAGGGTTGGTCCACCCTTTGCTGCTATCCCAGCCTCCTCTCTGTGTGGAAGTCTTTCCACTAGATTTTGGTACGTTGCTGAGTGTTGGTCCACCCTTTGCTGCTATCCCAGCCTCCTCTCTGCAGGAAAGTCTTTCCACTAGATTTTGGTACCTTGCTGAGGGTTGGTCCAACCTTTGCTGCTATCCCAGCCTCCTCTCTGCGGGGAAGTCTTTCCACTAGATTTTGGTACGTTGCTGAAGGTTGGTCCACCCTTTGCTGCTATCCCAGCCTCCTCTCTGCAGGGAAGTCTTTCCACTAGATTTTGGTACCTTGCTTAGGGTTGGTCCACCCTTTGCTGCTATCCCAGCCTCCTCTCTGCGAGGAAGTCTTTCCACTAGATTTTGGTACGTTGCTGAGGGAATTGCAAGCGTATCCGTACACTCCCTTATCCACAATCTCCCTATAATAGGAAAGGAATTAATACCACGTTGGTCCTCTCTTTGCTGCTATCCCAGCCTCCTCTATGCGGGGAAGCCTTTCCACTAGATTTTGGTACTTTGCTGAGAATTTGTCCACCCTTTGCTGCTATCCTAGCCTCCTCTCTGAGGGGAAGTCTTTCCACTAGATTTTGGTACGTTGCTGAGGGAATTGCAAGCGTATCCGTACACTCGCTTATCCTCAATCTCCCTATAATAGGAAAGGAATTAATACCGCGTTGCTCCACCCTTTGCTGCTATCGCAGATTCCTCTCTGCGGGGAAGTCTTTCCACTAGATTTTGATACGTTGCTGAGGGTTGGTCCACCCTTTGCTGCTATCCTAGCCTCCTCTCTGCGGGGAAGTCTTTCCACTAGATTTTGGTACGTTGCTGAGGGTTGGTACACCCTTTGCTGCTATCCCAGCCTTCTCTCTGCGGGGAAGTCTTTCCACTAGATTTTGGTACGTTGCTGAGTGTTGGTCCACCCTTTGCTGCTATCCCAGCCTCCTCTCTGCGGGGAAGTCTTTCCACTAGATTTTGGTACGTTGCTGAGGGTTGGTCCAATCTTTGCTGCTATCCCAGCCTCCTCTCTGCGAGGAAGTCTTTCCAGTAGATTTTGGTACGTTGCTGAGGGAATTGCAAGCGTATCCGTACACTCGCTTATCCACAATCTCCCTATAATAGGAAAGGAATTAATATCGCGTTGGTCCACCCTTTGCTGCTATCCCAGCCTCCTCTCTGCGGGGAAGTATTTCCACTAGATTTTGGTACGTTGCTGAGGAATTGCAAGCGTATCCGTACACTCGCTTATCCACAATCTCCCTATAATAGGAAAGGAATTAATACCGCGTTGGTCCACCCTTTGCTGCTATCCCAGCCTCCTCTCTGCGAGGAAGTCTTTCCACTAGATTTTGGTACGTTGCTGAGGGAATTGCAAGCGTATCCGTACACTCCCTTATCCACAATCTCCCTATAATAGGAAAGGAATTAATACCACGTTGGTCCTCTCTTTGCTGCTATCCCAGCCTCCTCTATGCGGGGAAGCCTTTCCACTAGATTTTGGTACTTTGCTGAGAATTTGTCCACCCTTTGCTGCTATCCTAGCCTCCTCTCTGAGGGGAAGTCTTTCCACTAGATTTTGGTACGTTGCTGAGGGAATTGCAAGCGTATCCGTACACTCGCTTATCCTCAATCTCCCTATAATAGGAAAGGAATTAATACCGCGTTGCTCCACCCTTTGCTGCTATCGCAGATTCCTCTCTGCGGGGAAGTCTTTCCACTAGATTTTGATACGTTGCTGAGGGTTGGTCCACCCTTTGCTGCTATCCTAGCCTCCTCTCTGCGGGGAAGTCTTTCCACTAGATTTTGATACGTTGCTGAGGGAATTGCCTGCCATTCTGCCTCAAGAACATTAGTGAGGTCTGTCACTGATGTCGGGTTCGGCCTGGCTCGCAGTCGGTGTACAGTCCACATGTATACTTATATACACAATATGATCAAGCGTATCCGTACACTCGCTTATCCACAATCTCCCTATAATAGGAAAGGAATTAATACCGCGTTGGTCCACCCTTTGCTGCTATCCCATCCTCCTCTCTGCGGGGCAGTCTTTCCACTAGATTTTGGTACGTTGCTGAGGGAATTGCAAGCGTATCCGTACACTCGCTTATCCAAAATCTCTCTATAATAGGAATGGAATTAATACCGCGTTGGTCCACCCTTTGCTGCTATCCCAGCTTCCTCTCTGCGAGGAAGTCTTTCCACTAGATTTTGGTACGTTGCTGAGGGAATTGCAAGCGTATCCGTACACTCGCTTATCCACAATCTCCCTATAATAGGAAAGGAATTAATACCGCGTTGGACCACCCTTTGCTGCTATCCCAGCCTCCTCTCTGTGGGGAAGTCTTTCCACTAGATTTTGATACGTTGCTGAGAGTTCGTCCACCCTTTGCTGCTATCCCAGCCTCCTCTCTGCAGGGAAGTCTTTCCACTAGATTTTGGTACGTTGCTGAGGGTTGGTCCACCCTTTGCTGCTATCCCAGCCTCCTCTCTGCGGGGAAGTCTTTCCACTAGATTTTGGTACGTTGCTGAGGGTTGGTCCACCCTTTGCTGCTATCCCAGCCTCCTCTCTGCGGGGCAGTCTTTCCACTAGATTTTGGTACGTTGCTGAGGGAATTGCAAGCGTATCCGTACACTCGCTTATCCAAAATCTCTCTATAATAGGAATGGAATTAATACCGCGTTGGTCCACCCTTTGCTGCTATCCCAGCTTCCTCTCTGCGAGGAAGTCTTTCCACTAGATTTTGGTACGTTGCTGAGGGAATTGCAAGCGTATCCGTACACTCGCTTATCCACAATCTCCCTATAATAGGAAAGGAATTAATACCGCGTTGGGCCACCCTTTACTGCTATCCCAGCCTCCTCTCTGTGGGGAAGTCTTTCCACTAGATTTTGATACGTTGCTGAGAGTTGGTCCACCCTTTGCTGCTATCCCAGCCTCCTCTCTGCAGGGAAGTCTTTCCACTAGATTTTGGTACCTTGCTGAGGGTTGGTCCACTCTTTGCTGCTATCCCAGCCTCCTCTCTGCGAGGAAGTCTTTCCACTAGATTTTGGTACGTTGCTGAGGGAATTGCAAGCGTATCCGTACACTCGCTTATCCACAATCTCCCTATAATAGGAAAGGAATTAATATCGCGTTGGTCCACCCTTTGCTGCTATCGCAGCCTCCTCTCTGCGGGGAAGTCTTTCCATTAGATTTTGATACGTTGCTGAGGGTTGGTCCACCCTTTGCTGCTATCCTAGCCTCCTCTGTGCGGGAAAGTCTTTCCACTAGATTTTGATACGTTGCTGAGGGAATTGCCTGCCATTCTGCCTCAAGAACATTAGTGAGGTCGGTCACTGATGTCGGGTTCGGCCTGGCTCGCAGTCGGTGTACAGTCCACATGTACACTTATATACACAATATGATCAAGTGTATCCGTACACTCGCTTATCCACAATCTCCCTATAACAGGAAAGGAATTAATACCGCGTTGGTCCAACCTTTGCTGCTATCCCAGCCTCCTCCCTGCGGGGCAGTCTTTCCACTAGATTTTGGTACGTTGCTAAGGGAATTGCAAGCGTATCCGTACACTCGCTTATCCACAATCTCCCTATAATAGGAAACGAATTAACAGCGCGTTGGTCCACCCTTTGCTGCTATCCCAGCCTCCTCTCTGCGGGGAAGTCTTTCCAGTAGATTTTGGTACGTTGCTGAGGGAATTGCAAGCGTATCCGTACACTCGCTTATCCACAATCTCCCTATAATAGGAAAGGAATTAATATCGCGTTGGTCCACCCTTTGCTGCTATCCCAGCCTCCTCTCTGCGGGGAAGTATTTCCACTAGATTTTGGTACGTTGCTGAGGGAATTGCAAGCGTATCCGTACACTCGCTTATCCACAATCTCCCTATAATAGGAAAGGAATTAATACCGCGTTGGTCCACCCTTTGCTGCTATCCCAGCCTCCTCTCTGTGGGGAAGTCTTTCCACTAGATTTTGGTACGTTGCTGAGGGTTAGTCCACCCTTTGCTGCTATCCCAGCCTCCTCTCGGGGGGAAGTCTTTCCACTAGATTTTGGTACGTTGCTGAGGGAATTGCAAGCGTATCCGTGCATTCGCTTATCCACAATCTCCCTATAATACCAAAGGAATTAATACCGCGTTGGTCCACCCTTTGCTGCTATCCCAGCATCCTCTCTGTGGGGAAGTCTTTCCACTAGATTTTGATACGTTGCTGAGAGTTGGTCCACCCTTTGCTGTTATCCCAACCTCCTCTCTGCAGGGAAGTCTTTCCACTAGATTTTGGTACCTTGCTGAGGGTTGGTCCAACCTTTGCTGCTATCCCAGCCTCCTCTCTGCGGGGAAGTCTTTCCACTAGATTTTGGTACGTTGCTGAGGGTTGGTCCACCCTTTGCTGCTATCCCAGCCTCCTCTCTGCGAGGAAGTCTTTCCACTAGATTTTGGTACGTTGCTGAGGGAATTGCAAGCGTATCCGTACACTCGCTTATCCACAATCTCCCTATAATAGGAAAGGAATTAATACCGCGTTGTTCCACCCTTTGCTGCTATCCCAGCCTCATCTCTGCGGGGAAGTCTTTCCACTAGATTTTGGTACGTTGCTGAGGGAATTGCAAGCGTATCCGTACACTTGCTTATCCACAATCTCCCTATAATAGGAAAGGAATTAATACCGCGTTGGTCCACCCTTTGCTGCTATCCCAGCCTCCTCTCTGCGGGGAAGTCTTTCCACTAGATTTTGATACGTTGCTGAGGGAATTGCCTGCCATTCTGCCTCAAGAACATTAGTGAGGTCGGTCACTGATGTCGGGTTCGGCCTGGCTCGCAGTCGGTGTACAGTCCACATGTACACTTATATACACAATATGATCAAGCGTATCCGTACACTCGCTTATCCACAATCTCCCTATAATACGAAAGGAATTAATACCGCGTTGGTCCACCCTTTGCTGCTATCCCAGCCTCCTCTCTGTGGGGAAGTCTTTCCACTAGATTTTGATACGTTGCTGAGGGTTGGTCCACCCTTTGCTGCTATCCCAGCCTCCTCTCTGCGGGGAAGTCTTTCCACTAGATTTTGATACGTTGCTGAGGGTTGGTCCACCCTTTGCTGCTATCCCAGCCTCCTCTCTGTGTGGAAGTCTTTCCACTAGATTTTGGTACGTTGCTGAGTGTTGGTCCACCCTTTGCTGCTATCCCAGCCTCCTCTCTGCGGGGAAGTCTTTCCACTAGATTTTGGTACGTTGCTGAGGGTTGGTCCAATCTTTGCTGCTATCACAGCCTCCTCTCTGCGTGGAAGTCTTTCCACTAGATTTTGGTACGTTGCTGAGGGTTGGTCCACCCTTTGCTGCTATCCCAGCCTCCTCTCTGCGGGGAAGTCTTTCCACTAGATTTTGGTACGTTGCTGAGGGTTGGTCCACCCTTTGGTGCTATCCCAGCCTCCTCTCTGCGTGGAAGTCTTTCCACTAGATTTTGGTACGTTGCTGAGTGTTGGTCCACCCTTTGCTGCTATCCCAGCCTCCTCTCTGCGGGGAAGTCTTTCCACTAGATTTTGGTACGTTGCTGAGGGTTGGTCCACCCTTTGCTGCTATCGCAGCCTCCTCTCTGCGGGGAAGTCTTTCCACTAGATTTTGGTACGTTGCTGAGGGTTGGTCCACCCTTTGCTGCTATCCAAGCCTCCTCTCTGCGAGGTAGTCTTTCCACTAGATTTTGGTACGTTGCTGAGGGTTGGTCCACCCTTTGCTGCTATCCCAGCCTCCTCTCTGCGAGGAAGTCTTTCCACTAGATTTTGGTACGTTACTGAGGGTTGGTCCACCCTTTGCTGCTATCCCAGCCTCCTCTCTGCGGGGAAGTCTTTCCACTAGATTTTGGTACATTGCTGAGAGTTGGTCCACCCTTTGCTGCTATCCCAGCCTCCTCTCTGCGGGGAAGTCTTTCCACTAGATTTTGGTACGTTGCTGAGGGTTGGTCCACCCTTTGCTGCTATCCCAGCCTGTCCATGGTGAGGGGACCACCCTGTGAAGGTCCTGCTGGCTCGGTTACCTTCACAGGGTCCTAAACGCTCGCCCGCGTGTTTGCAGTGCGCGGAGACCCGTGTCCCTGGAAAGGAGGATCCTGGCAGTTGCTCAGGGGTCCGCGTCTTCTCTCCCCAGCTCATGACTGGTGGGGTCCCCTTTGGCCGTTTTGCCATTGGGGAGCCTGTCTGTCACGGGGCTGGGCAGCGACTTCCGGGGCCGCTGCTATACACTGCTTTGGCCTCTGCTTCAGGTAAACGGGAGGTCCTGGGGTGGCCCCCTCAGGATCAATCGGCTGGTGGGCTGGTCCTGCTAGGGTCAACTTTGCTGATCAGTGAGTAACCTTGTACACCGTCCGGACAACGATTTGCGAGTTTCCCCACTCATTTAGTAATTTTGCAGTTTTCTTTCTTTTGTGAGGCCAGCTCTTGCCTCACACTTTATTGCTTTGTGGCTTCTTTTCTTTTGTGGGAACTCCGACGAGTTTCCCACCATTTCTCTTTTCCTTGTCCTTTTTGTTTTGTAGTGAGGGCTTGGCTCACTGGCTGTGTGGGTATGGTGCCCGGGCAGCCCTGGCGCGCAACTGGGCTTCCCCTTGTTGGACTCCATGGTGGGTGGGGACAACGGGCACTGAATTTTTTAAAAACAAACATGAGTTCTCCAACTCATTTTCGATCAATGCTGCGAAGAGGGCTCGCCATGAACCCCCAAATTCTTTGTCTTTGCCTTCGTCTTCATGTGTGTCTCCGTCTCCGAAGTTCCTGATCATCCACTCTACGGTGTCAGGTACTTGGGGACATGTCCCCCTTTTTTATACACAAGGGTATTCAAGGTCTTGCGGGAGAACCGAAATCTGTCAAGCGCCTAAGATCAGGTGACTTGCAGGTGGAGACTGCATGCTCCAAACATTCGGAGCTTCTATTAAAGGTTACAGCGATTGGTGGAGTGGCAATCGAAGTCACTCCACACAAGACGCTCAATTCCTCCCGGGGCGTGATCTCCGAGTGGGGCCTCCTCAAGGTTTCTGAGGAGGAAATCCTCTCGGAGCTTTCGGCCCAGGGAGTGATCGCAGTCCACCGGGTTTCGTCACGCCATAATGGAAAGTTAGAACCCACCCGGGTACTTATTCTAACTTTCAACACACCACGCCTGCCTACTTCCATGAAGGCAGGATACTTACACTGCGAGGTGCGGCCATTTATCCCGAACCCTCTGCGTTGCTTTCAATGCCAGAGGTTTGGCCATGCCCGCACCGCATGCCGGGGCAAGCCCACCTGTGCTCGTTGTGGCAGTCAGGATCATCTCGAACCTGACTGCACAGCAGAAAAGGCATGCTGTGTAAACTGCCGTGGTGAACATCCGGCGTACTCCCGCGACTGTCCGAAGTGGGTGGAGGAGAAAGAGGTACAGCGCCTCAAGACCCTTCATAACATCAGCTATCCAGAGGCGAGAAAGCTCGCTGCACCGCCTGCCCCACCTGGCAAGGTCTCCTATGCCAGTGCGGTTGCCGGAAAGCCCATCGTTAAGATGGCTTCTGTGGCGGTGCAGACCGACATCAGCGTTCCACCTGCTGAATCTTTCTCGCCTGCTGCCAGGAACCTCTTGACGCAGGCGAAGCCGACGTTGGTGTCCATCTCGACATCCACACCGGTTTCTATTCCTGTGTCTGTGCCTTCCACATCCACCTCCGGAAGGCCCCCTCCACCCCGCCCACAAACAGCAAGACCTACGAAACCCAAGGGGCCCCCGCTGGGGCCCAAAAAGAAAATTTTACCTCCTCGTTCGGCGGTCTCTGATCCATGTTGCTCAGACGACTCCGAGGACATGGACACCGACCGCCCCATTTTTCCAAAACCGTCGCTGGCGACAGTTAAAATAAATCGAAAGTCGTCCGCCAATTCTTCAAAGACCTGAGATGGCCACACTCCTTCAATGGAACTGTCGTGGATTCCAGAGGAATATTGACGACATCAAGGTCCTCCTGAGGGCACATGAACCCCTCTGCGTGTGCCTTCAGGAGACATTCTTACAGACAGCCAACAATCCCACTATCCGGCACTTTTCTCTCGTTCGCCGGGACCGGGATGGAAATGGTCCAGCCCACGGAGGTGTTGCCATCCTCGTGAGCAACCATTCTCCATTCCAGGTCATTCCCCTTAATACGAACTTAGAGGCGGTAGCCATCCGCCTCTTTGTGGGATTTTCGTTGACTGTCTGTTCTGTCTACCTCCCACCCGGAAGCATCGTTTTCCGGGACGACCTTGATGACCTCGTCTCGCAGCTGCCGTCCCCCTTCCTCATCATGGGGGACTTCAACGGACACAGTCCACTTTGGGGCAGTGCTGACACCAACGGGAGGGGCCGGGTCCTGGAGCAGTGGCTCCTGGATCCTTCTCTCTCCCTGTTGAACACCGGTGTCAGTACTTACTTTCATTCCCCAACCCGCTCTTTCACTGCCATTGACCTCACCATCTGCTCCTCCTCGATCCTTCCACTCTTTACATGGGAGGTCGAGGACAATCCATATGGAAGCGATCACCTCCCCGTGGTGTGCATCATCTCTCGTGGCGAGCCCTTCACGTGTCTGCAGCCCTTCACGTGTCTCCCGGTGGAGGCTTGATCGGGCTGACTGGAGTGGCTTCAAGCTCTTGTCTGAGCTTGACGATCACTCTGTCAGCCAGGAGCCCATCAATGTCGCAGTGGCGGAGTTGACGGACTGCATCGTCCATGCAGCTGCCTCTACTATTCCTCAGACCTCGACTCGGTTTCCACAATTCCCAAAACCGTGGTGGAATCCCGACTGCACCGCAGCTCGTAAGGCTCAGAACAAGGCTTGGGGGGTGTTTCGGAGATATCCGACGTCCCCCAACCTCGAAGCATTCAAATGCGCCAGGGCGAAAGCCCGTTTTGTCCGGCGCCAGAGCCAGAAGGATTCTTGGATGAAATATACGTCTTCTATCTCCCGCACGACCAGTTCTAAGGTTGTGTGGGATAAGGTCCAGAAGATGGGTGGGAAGTACACGTCCCACTCATCATCGATCCTGGAGCACAATGGACAGGCAATTGCTGATCCTCGTGCAATTGCCGACACTCTGGGGGAGTCATTCTCCTCCATCTCCTCATCTTCCTCGTACTCCCCCGAGTTTCTGGCCCAGAAGAGCAGGGCCGAACGCTCTCCGCTGTCCTTCCATTCGAATGGCCTGGAGTCTTACAACAGGCCATTCACAGTGGAGGAGCTTCGCCTTGCTCTGCACACTTCTCGTGCATCTGCTGTGGGGCCAGACAATGTCCATTATGCCATGCTCCAACATCTCTCCCCATCGAGTAAGGATCGACTGCTCCACCTCTTCAACCGTATTTTCATCGAGGAGCAGTTTCCAGACTCCTGGCGGGAGGCCATCGTCTTGGCCTTCCCTAAGCCAGGAAAAGATCCCAAGATTCCTTCGAATTATCGTCCAATTGCGTTGACGAGCTGCGTCTGCAAGGTGTTGGAAAGGATGGTAAATACCAGGATGGCCTGGTGTTTGGAGCATCATGGCCTTCTTTCGAACACCCAGTGTGGCTTTCGCAGGCACCGGTCTACTTTAGACCACCTGATCCGCCTCGAATCGGCGATCAGGAATTCTTTTTTACGTCGAGAGCACCTGGTGTCCATTTTCTTCGACATCGAAAAAGTGTACGACACGGCATGGAGATTCGGCATTCTTCGTGACCTTCACAGCTTTGGCTTGCGAGGTCACATGCCGATCTTCATTGCAAACTTTTTATCTTCTCGTATTTTTCGAGTTCGTGTCGGCAACACTCTATCGCGGCCTTTCCCCCAAGAACAGGGGGTGCCACAAGGCTGCGTCCTGAGTGTTACGCTTTTCGCTGTCAAGATAAATTCCATTACACGGCAACTTCCTCCGACTGTAGGCAATGCCCTTTATGTTGATGACTTTAGCATCTTTTGCTCATCTTCCAACATGAGGGTCATTGAACGACAACTGCAAACTGCCCTGAACAATCACTCGGTTTGGGCGACGGCCAATGGGTTCCGGTTCTCCCCACAGAAGACCGCTTGTGTGCACTTTTGCCGCAGGCGTAATCTTCATCTGGACCCCGAGCTGCGGCTCAGGGGTAACATCATTCCAGTTGTGGCGGAGACCAAGTTTCTCGGTCTCATCTTCGACCGGAAATTGACCTTTTTATCTCATATTCGACATCTCAGGTCCAAGTACACGTGGGCATTGAACATCATCAAGGTCCTCTCCTCCCTCTCTTGGGGGGCGGACCGATGTTCTTTGCTCCGCCTTTACCGTACACTTGTCCGGTCGACATTGGACTACAGATCCCAGGGGTATGACTCCGCCCGGGATTCGGTGGTGAAAGTGCTGGACCCACTCCATCATCAGGCCCTCCGTGTGTGCACGGGGGCCTTCCGCACTTCACCGGTCCAGAGTCTCTACGTTGAGACCGATGAACCATCTTTATCTATTCGCCGTCAGCAGTTGTCCCTACAGTATGCATCAAAATTGCGATCCCTGCCAGGCCATCCCACTTGGGACTGCGTTTTCAGTCCCAGGTGGGAAATGTTATACCAGAATCGGCCGACTGCCATTCGTCCTTTCGGTTTGCGTGTCCGAGGTTACCTGCGAGACATCAACACCAGTCTCGATAGCATCGCACAGTCGACAGCTGAGCCACTTCCACCTTGGCTCGCTGTTTCCCCTTCCTGCGATTTTTCCCTGTGCAGGACGGGGAAGGCCTTTACACCCGACTGTGTGTACCGGCAACTCTTTGCCAGCCATCATGCTGCGCACCCGGACTTCTTGCCTGTCTTCACAGATGGCTCGAAGTCTGGCACTTCTGTGGGATCAGCCATGGTCTGCTGTGATGTAATCATTGCAGACCAGATCCCACAGCAGTGTTCCATCTTCACTGCTGAGTTGCATGCTATCAGCATTGCCTTGGACCATATAGCAGCTAAGCATCATCGTCGGTGTGTGCTTTACACTGACTCGCTTAGCTCGCTACAGGCTTTGATCTCAGTGAGGCATCGGCCTCACCCTGTTCTCTCCAAGATCCGCCAGCAGCTCCATCGTCTGGCAGCCACCACCACAATTCTCTTCTGTTGGGTGCCCGGTCATGTCGGAATCAGGGGCAATGATTTGGCAGATTCTGCTGCCAGGTCAGCCACGCCCCTGTCCGACTCTCCGTTGCCGGTTCCATATGTGGATTTCCGGCAGCGTTTCACCATCGAGCTCCGGGCACAGTGGCAGAGATCTTGGTCTGAACAGGTTGCTAACAAGCTCTTCGAGATCAAGCCCATTGTCAAACCGTGGCAGTCTTGTTTTCGCAGGAATCGTAAGGAGGAAGTTGTCCTTGCTCGGCTCCGCTTAGGTCACTCGTTTTTAACACACTCTTTTCTTCTTAAGGCGGACGCAGTACCTAAGTGCGAGTTTTGTGACACCGTTTTAACTGTGAAGCATATTTTAATTGACTGTGTTTGTTTTAATCTTGAAAGACGTATGTTTTTTAACTTTCACGATTTTACGTCCGAGCCCCTTACACTCGGACATCTTTTATCAGATCATTGCTATTTTAACACTGTTTTCGACTTTTTAAAATATACTGGATATTTTACTCGTCTATAGTTTTATTCGAATGTATAACCCAGGTCACTTACACCTGGGTTCTTTTTATATTTATTACATATTTATACATTTGTTTCTTGCTACCAATGTTTCCTTTTATTGTTTTACCTTTTTTGTGTATGTGTATTGTACATTTTTAAATTTGGTTGTGGGCCTTATGACTTTTAGCATTTATTTTGACATTTGTTTGGCGCATTATAACCTGAGATGCTAATGCGCCATTAAACCCAAAACAACCAACGCTATCCCAGCCTCCTTTCTGCGGGGAAGTCTTTCCACTAGATTTTGGTACGTTGCTGAGTGTTGGTCCACCCTCTGCTGCTATCCCAGCCTCCTCTCTGCGGGGAAGTCTTTCCACTAGATTTTGGTACGTTGCTGAGGGTTGGTCCACCCTTTGCTGCTATCCCAGCCTCCTCTCTGCGAGGAAGTCTTTCCACTAGATTTTGGTACATTGCTGAGGGTTGGTCCACCCTTTGCTGCTATCCAAGCCTCCTCTCTGCGAGGTAGTCTTTCCACTAAATTTTGGTACGTTGCTGAGGGTTGGTCCACCCTTTGCTGCTATCCCAGCCTCCTCTCTGCGGGGAAGTCTTTCCACTAGATTTTGGTACGTTGCTGAGGGTTGGTCCACCCTTTGCTGCTATCCCAGCCTCCTCTCTGCGAGGAAGTCTTTCCACTAGATTTTGGTACGTTGCTGAGGGTTGGTCCACCCTTTGCTGCTATCCAAGCCTCCTCTCTGCGAGGTAGTCTTTCCACTAAATTTTGGTACGTTGCTGAGGGTTGGTCCACCCTTTGCTGCTATCCCAGCCTCCTCTCTGCGGGGAAGTCTTTCCACTAGATTTTGGTACGTTGCTGAGGGTTGGTCCACCCTTTGCTGCTATCCCAGCCTCCTCTCTGCGAGGAAGTCTTTCCACTAGATTTTGGTACATTGCTGAGGGTTGGTCCACCCTTTGCTGCTATCCAAGCCTCCTCTCTGCGAGGTAGTCTTTCCACTAAATTTTGGTACGTTGCTGAGGGTTGGTCCACCCTTTGCTGCTATCCCAGCCTCCTCTCTGCGGGGAAGTCTTTCCACTAGATTTTGGTACGTTGCTGAGGGTTGGTCCACCCTTTGCTGCTATCCCAGCCTCCTCTCTGCGAGGAAGTCTTTCCACTAGATTTTGGTACGTTGCTGAGGGTTGGTCCACCCTTTGCTGCTATCCAAGCCTCCTCTCTGCGAGGTAGTCTTTCCACTAAATTTTGGTACGTTGCTGAGGGTTGGTCCACCCTTTGCTGCTATCCCAGCCTCCTCTCTGCGGGGAAGTCTTTCCACTAGATTTTGGTACGTTGCTGAGGGTTGGTCCACCCTTTGCTGCTATCCCAGCCTCCTCTCTGCGAGGAAGTCTTTCCACTAGATTTTGGTACATTGCTGAGGGTTGGTCCACCCTTTGCTGCTATCCAAGCCTCCTCTCTGCGAGGTAGTCTTTCCACTAAATTTTGGTACGTTGCTGAGGGTTGGTCCACCCTTTGCTGCTATCCCAGCCTCCTCTCTGCGGGGAAGTCTTTCCACTAGATTTTGGTACGTTGCTGAGGGTTGGTCCACCCTTTGCTGCTATCCCAGCCTCCTCTCTGCGAGGAAGTCTTTCCACTAGATTTTGGTACGTTGCTGAGGGTTGGTCCACCCTTTGCTGCTATCCCAGCCTCCTTTCTGCGAGGAAGTCTTTCCACTAGATTTTGGTACGTTGCTGAGGGTTGGTCCACCCTTTGGTGCTATCCCAGCCTCCTCTCTGCGTGGAAGTCTTTCCACTAGATTTTGGTACGTTGCTGAGTGTTGGTCCACCCTTTGCTGCTATCCCAGCCTCCTCTCTGCGGGGAAGTCTTTCCACTAGATTTTGGTACGTTGCTGAGGGTTGGTCCACCCTTTGCTGCTATCCCAGCCTCCTCTCTGCGGGGAAGTCTTTCCACTAGATTTTGGTACGTTGCTGATGGAATTGCCTGCCATTCTGCCTCAAGAGCATTAGTGAGGTCGGTCACTGATGTCGGGTTCGGCCTGGCTCGCAGTCGGTGTTCCAATTCATCCCAAAAGTGACCCATGAGGTTGAGATCAGTGCTCTGTGCAGGCCAGTCAGGTTCTTCCACACCCTTCTCATCAAGCCGTGATTCCTGCACGGTCTTCGCTTTGTGGATGGGGGCATTGTCATGTTGGTATAGGAAAAGGTCTTCACCGAACTGTTGCCATAATGTTGGGAGCACAGAATTGTCGAGAATGTGATTATAGTCCGCGGCCTTCAGAGTCCCATTCACTGGAACTAGAGAATCGAGCCCGAACCGTGAAAAGCAGTGCCAGAGTGTGATGCCTCCTCCACCAAATATCACAGTTGGCACAACACAGTCAGGCATCCTCGACACCCAGACTTGTCCGTCAGACTGTCAGATGGTGAAGTGTGATTCATCAGTCCATGGAACACGGTTCCATTGCCGAAGAGCCCACTGGCGCCGTGCTTTACACCATACCAACCGATGCTTGGCGTGTGTTAGGCTTGTGTGCGGCTGCTTGGCCATGGAAACTCATTTCTTGCAGCTCGCGACGAACTGCTACGATGCTATCGTTGCTTCCAGAGGCATTTTGGAACTCTGACAGTCGGCGGTTAGTGTTGCAACCGAGGATAAGCGATTTTGTCCCATCACCCGCTTCAGCACTCGGCAGCCCCGCTCTGACATTTTACGTGGGCTACCAGGTCGCGATTGCGCAGTTGCTGCTCCAAGGCATTTCCACTTCACAATAACATCACTTCAGTTGATCGCGGCAGCTGCAGCAGGGCCGAAATATCCCGAACTGACTTGTTGCTAAGGTGGCATCCTGCGACTGCGATACGTTGAAAGTCACTGAGCTGTGCTGTACGGCCTATTCTCCT
The DNA here is from genome assembly GCA_038380435.1 of Ryuthela nishihirai. NCBI lineage: Eukaryota > Metazoa > Arthropoda > Arachnida > Araneae > Heptathelidae > Ryuthela > Ryuthela nishihirai. The sequence goes on along the minus strand of JAWZYU010000019.1, from coordinate 60,152,406 downwards.
GTTCATGCGTGTCTATGAGGTTTGCCAGGCCATGTGCATCCTTTTATACCTGTTTGGGACTGTTGGGCAGATATTGTAAGTCGTAGTGTTTGTAATAAGTGTTATATATTCTCAAATCATTAAGTTTACTTACGTGTAGCAGACGTTGCGCATTGGCATTGCAGCTACCAACACCAAAAGAGCCTATCACCCCTCCCAAAGGTCAGTCAGTACCAACTTTGGCACTGAAGTCGCCTATCCTTCTCATTCTCATCGCCGTCCTCAATGGGGTCGTAACAGCAGATAACATTCAAGTCTTTAATGCTTATTTTAAATTCAGCTATAAGAAACCTTTCATTAATGCACACCCAAGCGCATCACTAGCGTGTCTGCTGAGAAGCAAACCTACGCCTTGAAGATGCTTTCTGTCTTCCCTCATTGAAAAGAGAAATTTAAGATTATATATGTTCAACTGTCCGTCTGGTCTCTTGCAACCCGAGAATATCTAGGTTATAGTGATGTAATTCGTATGAGAAGATATCAAGAGACTAATTTCTTTGCTGAATCCTCACATTCCAACTATCTGTCGAGAGAAAATGGTTAGTGTGATGTTTAAAGAGACTATGTTTAATGAGAGAGGGAATGCAGACAATATGAAATAGCGCCCTAATCGCAAGCATGGGGCAAAGAGCTGTTTTCCCACCACTAAAGGCTGAAGCCATCTACACTGGTAGGAATTCCTCCAATGTAGATTTGATACACAGAAACCACGGTTCAGGTACCTGTGATGGCCTCTGGTCAGGATTATCCACCAGCTGATAAAACGTGTCCACAGAATCTATTCACTTGAGGCTGTCAACCCACAAACAAACAGAAAGCATAGTGGAGGATTTTTCCTATGCAATTCAGAATTCATAATCAAACTCAGAGCTTTAATCCAGTCCAGTGAGTTTATGTGGTCAGCACCAGAACACTATGTGGTTGACCACTCCTCAGCAGGGTAGAAAAAAAAAGTGGCCATAGGTGATCAGATCAGTGTGGCCTACTGATCTGATCACCTATGGCCACTTTATTTTGAAAGGGAAAGAGTGGGGAGGGCTGCCAGATCGGTAGACCACACTGATCTGGCAGCCCTTCCCTTCCGAACTGTGGCAGCGTTAATATTTCTCTCAAAAAAATTTTTTTAATACATATCTTCCTATGTGACCTAAAAGTAGGAAATAAAGCCTAAAAGGTAGAAAATAAACCTAAAAGATATCGATGGTGCAATCATTCAATGAGTTCGTATTCACTTCAAAGAGATATAAGGCGCCGATTTACCTACTCAACAAGATTGCTGTAGATGTAAAATAAAAAATTTTTAAATTACAGATTTTTCTCTTTGTCACCAAAAACACCATAAAATGTCATGTGCTATATCTCAAACATCGACCATATATTTCCTCCCCCATTTTTTGGAGTTGTTTTTGACGCCCCCATGACATTGAGGGCGTCAGAAACTTTGAGATAAAGCTCGTTAAAATCGACACCCGCAAAATTTCCTTCCCTTTTTGAGGGGGAAGGGAGAATGGCAACATTCGAAGCAGTCTGCGATGGTCCTCATATGAGCTCTCATCTGACAAGGGACTCTTGAAGCCCTCGCATTCAGAGGACAGAGTAAAAGAATGGCTTTCCAATTGACACTTTGTGAGAGGGGAAGAAAGAAAGGGGAGGACACTGTCATGGCGCACGACATTCTCCACATCACGAGGCTTTCATTTGACTTGCTACGTTTGGCCCTCACTTTCGAAAAACAGCAGAGCAATTCTTTGCCTATTTTCTCCTTTTTTAGGGCGGGCGGAGGGGGAAAAGAAGGTATGGAAGCAAAATTTTTATAGCCCGCCACACTCCCCGCGTCACAAGCAAGTTCATTTGACACATAGCTCGTGACGTTCAGCCTTTGCTTTCCGAAGATATAGCGGAACAATCGTTTGCATATTCCCTTTTTTAGAGGGGAAGCATGGGGCGTACGTTTTCTGCAGCGTACGGCACTGCCACGTCACAAGCGTTTGGGTGGCACTTAATGCACTACGTGTGTCGTCGCGTTCGAAAGAGATTGTGGAATTGTCAAAATAATTGTTCCCCCAACTGACCAACCGACAAATGAGGCGCGAAAAGCGACAGAATGAAACCGAATCTGTCTTTCCATTCGTCTGTAAGAGAGGGCCTCGGAATTTTTTGTCTTCTGTCGGCAAATCGTTTATTGACACTTTGTCGTCCTCTGAAGTGAATACGAATTCAGCAAGCGATTTCACCGTTGGTGCACTTTTGCCTTTTGTACTTTTTAGGCGGCATATAGAAAAGTTGGGATTTTTTCAGATTTTTTCCATTCCACGTATGTTTCCATCTACTTACTACTATAAATAATAATATAGATATATTTATATATCTATATTATTATTAATATATTTGGCTATATATTTCTCTCTCCCCCCCCCAAATGTAACTGTAAGTTGTAGAAAAATTTCCCCCTTAAATTTGGCACATTTTTGGTCTCCTACTAACTTTGGGTTGTCCCTATTTTCCCATGTAGTTGGTGTTGCCTCCTTTTCTCTCTTCCCGCTCCATTTGTGAATTTCTATCTTACCTTCAATATTTTGAGCCATCCCCCCCCCAACTCCAGTCGCAGCTCTACTCTTTTAGGATTCTCTTAACTGATGAAGAGAGTTTGACAGAACATCACACAATTTACAAACAATAAAAATATTTTATTATTTTAACATTTAGATGCAAATTACAAATTGACCCTCAGTTTTGCTAAAACACAACAGCTATGTATAAATTACAATGATACGAAAATGTTAGCCCAGTTCTAGTGAAAACATCGTGTTATGACTGAGCCCTGTCGTCGTCAGGGCAACGAGCCCATTGCTCCTTTGAGTGATGCTGCGAAGAATCCAAACCCCTTTCCTTAACTCAGTCGCAGATGAAGCTGAAGCGCTTTCGACGCTCAGAAGTTGCTTAGCAATACGAATGAGGTCACGTGGGATGAGGAGAGTTTGTGCTGGAAGTTTTTGCCCTGATTTTTGCCGGTAATTAAGAATGTCTGTAACACAGTGATTGGTAAAAACAATTTTGTGAGCAACGAATCGACGAAAAAAATGATGAAACTCTGTAGATATATTTATGAAACCAAATAGATGAGAAAAATCAAAATGTAAATTAGATAAAATAACAAAATTAATCGTCCCTTATTTATCGAAAGTAAGAGAGCGATTTCATCTCCTCCACTGGAAATGCGTCTCATTCATTCAATCGCATATCTATGGCTCGATAGAGCTTTGGTAAACAGTCCCTGCATTGATCTTCAAGATCAAAATTACATAGCAGGGGTAGTCACGTGTATTATGATGTCAGGATAAGTGGGGAGGGTGGCAAAGCACAGAAATTACGGATTGCGATGCTTTCAGTTGATTGGTGTTTTCTAAAAGCTTCGCATTCTCTTTCGATAAACTGCTGCAATGACTTCAGCACGTGTCTTCGCACATCCTTCAGCTGCGAGATTTCATTCCGAAAATGAAGAAATCTCTATTACTGACAGCATCAACCAACGAGCGATGGGCATCATCGCAATTCCGCTCCTCTGAAGACGACTTGGCTGATCGTTGCCTGCACAATAGATTCTTTCTTCGAAAATAAGATTGTTGGGAATCTGATCATCGCGTGCAAGAAATGACATTCTGTGACTCACTTACTGTTGAAAAGCCAATCGAATCGTGGCAATGAAATCAACGCAAAGAATACACAATAAGTGACTGCAACAGTTTGTTCTTGAGGATTCTTAAATGTCTAAGCAATTAACATCGAAATATTTAGCACAGATGTTAATCTGACTTACTACAACATCATTAGAACTAAACCACATACATCAATAAGTTGACTTTGTTAGTCGCAACGCAGGCTGATTTCAGTCGCAGGTTGTTTGAACTGTAATTAACTTTTGATAGTCGTATGCACTTCCTAACGATGATTTGCTCTAATTTGCTGAATTAAAAACATGAAAGATAGTTCGTCTAACACACATGATTTAAAATACAATTTCATGTTTCCTAACAAATGTTCTTTATAAAATCAGCTTTTGATTTAAACAATCACAACTGTGTAAAAATATTCTCTAAACTACAAAGACACATGAACAGCAGCTAAGCTTTCATCTCCAACGAACTGAAGAAATCTTCATAACAAATCAATATTTCTACAAAGCACTGTACAGCGAGTAACAACTGCCTCATTCATGTATCATGTTCACACTAAAAAGTTGGTCAAGTATCGTTCGCAACTCTCGAAGAGACAGAAAACAGCAAACATGGAAAGATGACGTCACGATTATGAAAGTGATTGAAAGAGCAGACCGAGGGAACAAGTTCACGAGAGAGAAATTTGAGAGATTGGCAAATACATATCGAGCAAAACCAGATTTTGTTAGAGAAAGGGAAATGAAGGCGAAGAGAATGGAAGATCATGGCGATGGAGTCGTTTTATTCAATGGCACGCAGACGATACGAAAGAGAAGGAAGAGCTCGAAAATGAATCATGATTTGGAAAAGAAACGCCGGAAATTAATTCTTTGAAGATGCTTTTTGGATACCTAAATAACTTTCGGTTGAAGTAATCAAGTAAAATTAGGTAGGCTGCTTAATGATGGTTAAATCCAAAGATTTACGAAAAACTGAGCGGTTACTAAAAGGATGCCAACAGAGGTCGCATCTAGAATATTATTCTCCTGCATGGAGTTCAATGATCATTGGTTCAGGTTTGAGCAGCTGCACAGATCATTGATTTGCGTAGAAAAATCTCTCAGTTAAATGTGTTGGTTCAGTGGATTGGATTCTTCATTTCAGGGGATGGGATTCCTTATCTCAAGGGATTGGAAACCCATTTTTTAGCTATAAGATTCTTCGTTCCAATCACGCAGTAACCGATGGGAATTTTAAAAAGGTTTCGTGGTGGGTGGGTAGTAGCTTCATCATCTTATGAAACTGAAAAGAATACTTCTTAAGAGAGTGCCATCCTCTTTTGAGAACGATAGGAATGCCCATATCAAGAGGCATTCCTCTCTTAGAGCGTCATCTTACTTTAGAAATGAGAAGAATGCCTACAGCACGAGGCATTCCTCTCTTAGAGCGTCATCTTCCTCTGGGAATAAGAGGAATGCCTATAGCACGAGGCATTCCTCTCGTAGAGCGTCATCATCCTTTTGGGATGAGGAGAATGATTGTTAACGGAGATTCATCATCTTTTAAGATTGAGAGAAATGCATTCTACCGAAGAAGTGTTATCATTTTTTATGAAATGAGTGGAATGCCTACTACAACTGGAAAGTCCTCATCTTTTGAGAAGGTAAGTCAGTTAGTAATGGAGTTTCGTCATCTTTTTAAAATGAGGGAAATGCTTATAATGCAGCGACAGGTTCTCAATATCTTAGAAATGTTTTCTCCTTCTTCGATTTAATGTGATGAGTGCTGCATATGATGTCACTGCTGCAAAATGACGTGAGGTGCTTGAAAGAGATTTAAATTTCCTCTTTGGTTGAAGCAATGCTAAAGATCATGAAGTGTCTCAGATAACGATGATTGACAGGGGCATGAAAGAACTGGTCCCACAAGTGGAAAGTCGATTCAATGCAAATTTAAAACGAATATTTGCGTTAATGAGGAATTATGAATTCAAACCATCATCAAAACAAGATTCTGAAGTGTTCCAGTTCTGATGCAATACGGACTCACACAGCAAAGCTTTGGCTAAGTTGCTTTTCTCAGAAAATAATAATTGTGATCTATTTTGGGTCTTCATTGGTGACAGTACTCTCTTCTGGCACAGAATTTTTCTCATTTTTCCCCCTTTCAAAAATCTCTTATTTTAGCATTTATTTGCATAAGAATTTGAATTTCTAGCAGCACACTTAAAAGACGTTAAAAATATGGCACACGTGGGTCTTGTGGACACCGGACAATTTTTTTACAGAAAAAACCTCTTAAAACTAGTAAGAGGTGGTAGTTTAAAAGTATTATTATTACCATTCAAATAAAGAGTTTTCAGATGCTACAAGAAATCCTTTGCTAAGATGGTTGGGTTGGGTTGTTTTACCTCTGAGCGGCACTTTTTTGCACACCATGGGCTAAATGGCCAGGTCACATGGACCCCGAAGGCTCAGAGAAGGTTGGGGGAGGGGACCCACTGGAACAGCTGTTGGGAGACAGATGGTAGCCTCCCGTCAAGGTCATCCAGCGTGTTCTTTAACGTGCACAGGGTATGGCTCTCCCGCACACGGGGCCACGGCTTAACGTCCCATCCGACGGACGGCGGCCTTTCCAAGCCCATCGGTGTCTCCTACTGACCGTGGGCAGGGCGGGGAATTTTGCGGAGATAAATCTCAACGCTGACCCAGCTGGGACTCGGACCTGGGAACTACAGATTACGAGCCTGGCGCGCTACCGACTGAGCCACCCCCGCCCCATGCTAAGATGGAATGCGTCGTCGTGTCTTTAGAGATATTTCAGAAATCTCTTTTTCTTTAGATCTCTGGAGCCGAAGTGTACCACTGGATCCACTGAATCGTCGAAACCTTTAAGTGAAAACCGCCTGCTCCAAGCATCAACCAACGAAAAGATCCAGCTTTGCAGTTACAACTTGTGGCAACAACAGATAGATTTGTTGCTTCAGTTTTGAAACGGGCATTTGCCATTTTCTTTGCAAAACTATTTTCTTTTTGTAGTTGTTGATGCAAGAGAAGATTCATAATGAGACCTTGCACTAAGAAATGAAAAAATTATTGAAATAGTTTAGCACCGTTTAACTCTGTAGTGTGAACAGTATACACAGGCTGAAAGTTTGAACACGCATTTTATTCTTTAAACATTCGTGTGGAAGATAACATGAAACAGATTTACCTTAATTGCTTTTTCCACATTTCCTAACTTCAAAATACGATATTGCATCAATATAAAAGCATTTTCCTGAAAAAAACTAACAATAAAATTTTCCTGCAACAATCTACCAATAAACTCGATATTGTAGAAGCTATGTACATTGAGAACATTTGATTCATTTTGTAACTGTATATATCACACTGAATGTTTTTGGGTTGTGAAAGACAGTCAAGTTTGTGAGCACTTTGAATCACAGGTACAAACAGGATTCGAACTCTATCAGCCTCCAGATTGTGCTTCACAGGAATAGGAGAGAGAGAATGGTCCCTTCCAATGCTATATTTAGCAAAAGAGTGAAAGAAAGGTTTCGATGGCTTTACTGGGACTTATCGAGAGCAAGATTAAGAAGTGAATTTTCTGTCAGTGGAAGAGAAAAATATAATTTTCCTTTTCAATTTTTTCCCCGCTAATTCCTTAAAAGAAGCGAACACACATCATTACGCTATTAAGCAGATCCCCATTCTACAAATCAGAGATTTAACTCCATCATCCATTTCATTGATCCCTTTACAACGCTCTTCATTTTCCATCGAGGGAATTTTCTCTTTCACCGATCATTGGCTAAAAATCAATCTCTTATCATTGCAAAGAAATCGTTGGCCAGGTTTCCCTTTGGATTGATTATTCATTCAGCTCTGTTAAGTGCTGAGTTCCTCACTCAGAGAAAGAGAAAAAGCTCCGGAAAAAAAATTGCAAATAATAAAAGGGTGTGATTTACAGAGAGTATGATTGAATTCTGATTCGCGAAACTGTAAAAATTATTTCGATAATTGTGCCTATACCTAAGGAAAAATTCTTCCAATTGGCAAGAGTAGAAAAAATGAATTAAATCGTCTTAAAAGAAGACATCTTTGTTATTTAATCGATGGCGAGAATGCGAAAGATGTTTCCTTTTCACCAATTCAGAATTACGTCCCTGCAAAATGAAAAGCACAGATCCTGCTTCCTTCATTTCACCCTTCGATATTCTAATAATGATAACAGATGCATAACTGCATCAAAGTTATTATTTACCATTTAGCCATTCAGGCTGTCTACGTAGCAACACTTAATTAAGGAATGAAAATAGTACGAGAACTGATGAGGCCAGTTTTGTTAATCGTATAATATTTTAGTCAACTCCTATGGCAGCTCAAACATTGGCTCTTCGGCAGATGCGGTGAACGGCTTAACGTCCCATCGGAAGCCTCTTCACGTGCCACTGACATCACCAAGAGCACAGCAGCGATTTGAGAAGGAAATCGAAACATGGGCACATTGCGAACTCAAGCCTAGGGACATTAAAAGCGCGATCCAGTAGCAGCTGAGTTACCGTTTACTCTACGATTTATTATAAAAGAAATTGCAGATTTTCCTCTTAACACAATTGTTCGTATATTTATTCCTTTTATCCATTTCTTCTCTTTATACCTTCATTTCTTTTATTATTTTCATTTTAATCCTTTTACACTTTCATCTTTTCTAATATCACCAACGGCCACAAAGCTTCTATAAACAGATATGGATTTTTCTTTTTCAACTTAAAAGGTTCCCTTTTCAGTCAATTCTTTGGTACACAATTAATAGCCTAACGGAAACAAAAACCATATCTCGTGCAAAACAATCTGCAAAATATTTTAATTTGAAATTTATGTTCAGATGAAATATTTCGAGTTTAATTAGCAGTCTGCATTTAAAGGATACAAAAGGAAATTAAAGAGATAGGCATTCTAACTCCTTGTAGCAAATACTTTCTACAAATTAATATAGCGAAGACTAAGATTAAATTTTTGTTACGAAAGAAGAATGTTTTTTGAAAAAAAGAGAAATTAGATTTAAGAATATTAAGCATCACGTATGAAAACATTCTTAATGAAAACTTTCTTCAGACAAAGAAATAATTGCACCTTTGCACACAAATCGTAACTATCAAAAATTTAAACAAATGTCACTTTTTATTCTCTGAAGTAGTAGATTTAATAATTTCACGCAAATTGGCACCAATATGACAATTTAATTTACGTTTAATACGTTTAATGACTGGTTTCTCTTGACATCTCAAAAGCATTTGATTCAGTTGAACACAAACGTATCTTGCAAAAACTCTGCTCTCATTCAAATCTCTCGCTCTCAGCTCTTTCTTGGCTTAAAAATGATCTAAACGATCGTGTTATCGGAACAAAAAATTAAGCACTAATGAGATCTCTACACTTCTTAAAATTAATCGGGAAGTACCGCAAGGAACCATTCTTAGCCCACTTCTCTTTAAGCTTTTTGTCAATGATCTCCCAGAATCCTCCACTAACTGCAATATTTTAAATGTATGCAGACGACTGTCTCCTTTCTTTGAGCTTAAGTTCTTTCCCTTCTCTAAAACAAGAAATAGAAATAATATTCCTTATGTCCTTTATTCGTCTATTAAAAATGGATTCACTGTCAATATCAAGAAAACCAATATTGTTTTTCCTTCAGCCAGAAATTCTGCTCCGCCTCACACAGACATTAAAATTCATAACCCCCATATTGCAGTTTCCACTTCCACGAAGTATTTAAGTATGACGATAGAAAATAATCTTGACTTTGGACTTCACATTAATAAAACCGTCGCTTCAGCTTCTAAAAGAACTTATGTATTGAGGTACATTCGAAACTATATATCCTCCTGCGCCCAAACGTTCTAAAAAATTTACATCCCACCGAAACTCGAATACTGTGCTTCCACTCTTTTTGGTATTAACAAAAAGAATTCTTATAACTTAGAAAAAGTTTAAATGAAGCTCTCAAAATCATCAGCAAAATCTATTTTAACAAACGAGAATGTCTAACACTTACTGATATTCGTTCCAACTATCAAAATCCCACTCTTGAATCTAGAAGAAAGCTGCGGATCATTACCCTTATTCACGACACTATTCATAACAAGTCTCATCCCCTTCATTCGATTCTTACACCCAATATGCGATTACCACATCAAACTTCGCTCTGATAATAAAAAATGTTTTCTCCTCCCAAGATTTTGAAAGCTAAATATGGCGAAATTTCTTTTGCTTTTCAGGCAACCTCCACTTGAAACTCTCTCCCGAGTGATATCACTTCTTTCAATTCAAAAACTATATTACTCCACTCCTATTAAGATATTGAAACGCTTGGCCAACCCCCCCCCCCCAATCTTTGCTGCTTTTAAGATTATTCTTAATCCTTTTTCACCTGACCAATCATCTACTATTACTCTCTGTTGTTCTTAAATTTAAATTCTGATGTATATACTTTTGCTACTTTTACTCTCATATTTCATATTATAAGTTTGTCTTCGTCTTGGTAGCTTCTTATTTTATTTATGCATCAAATAGTTATGCAATTTATGCACACATGTTTGTACTTTTATACTGGCCTTCATATTTCAATTTAATTTCCCAAATGTACTGGGGCATCAAGCCACTTGAACATTTAAATTAATATCTGAAATTACTTGTACATTGCCTTTATTGTATCCACCGCTGCCCCCAGTATGGATTAAAGGAATAATAAATAACAATTTCTTTCGTATGAATAGGTTAAGGTGTTGTTTCGCAGACAGAATGAACAGCAAATGAAATCCTTTGCCAAACTGACAAGGAACTGAGAGAAATTTTTAACCCTTCAGCCACATCATTATCATTAGGGATTGGATCCAAATCAGAATCTTTCTCTCAAGTTATGATCTCTCTGTTACATCCGATTCTACTAACATGCGCAATGGCATTTATGGATTCAACTGCGCATCGATTCATCGTCTCGATTTCTTTTTTAAAGCAGGCGTTGCATCGACGTGACGCAGCAAAGCGAAGATTGCAAAGTATTCTTGCGTTATTATTTCATTGATTCGGAAACTCTCTTCGTTTCAAGGAATATCACGGAAAATGAAAAGACATTGCAAATGGAAGAGAAAATGACTAAACTACTTATATGAAATGTTCATGGGGTTATCGTCATGTTTGTTTTTATTAATCCTTGAGGAAAATGAGAAAATCACTTCAATATGCAAAAGATTTCATCGATCGACGCTACTCGACATGCAACTCTTGCATCATCAGGTTGCAGCTCCATTCCAATCCCGAAAACATCACGAATGATTTCTCGTTCATAAATGCCACCATGCATCAGAGAGAGGGAAAGAATTCGATGTGAAGGTCACCTTCACTGTTAGGCTAACTGAATATAAAGGATTCGAAACGAAGGAAAAAATGTTGAACCTCTACACGTCCTATTGTAAATTCGACGTAGTGATATATTACTTACCACAAGAATTTATGAAATGTACCAAGAGGCGTGACTCACGTGAATTGCTTGGTCATTGCTGGGTCACCGGAACTCGACATGGTTAGTCGACACTTGGGAAACTTTTCTCATAAAACGTTCTTCAAAACAAAGTGAACGATTGGAGACAGAAATCTGTTAAATATATATATGACTACAACAAGAGTTTAAATTAAAAAAATCACCTTACAGATAAAACACCGCTGTTAATTGCATTATTATGGTAATGTTAAACTTTCTTGATGCCACTTCGAAAGGACGACTCCTTCGGCATTTCCTCTCTTTCCAATAATGCCCTTGGCAGATTGAATAACCTTGAACAATTGGTTCCACAGACGATCGACTGCACAGCAGACGATGAAGTGTTGAAGCATCATGGGTGTCCTCAGTCACCTGGGCATCGGCGATTTGTTAGCTGCAGTCGAAGGATTCCTTCCACTGCTGAAAAAGATTCATGGTAAAACATTAAAAACCATTTAAAACATTTCTTCATTAATAAACGTTTGCATTTTACACACAGAGATTGAACAAGTGATGAGTTTCCTCAGTGCAGCAATATATTTCGGACTTAATAATGGTAAAAAAAAATCTGATACTAAAAAGCTCCAACGCCTTCCTTTCAGTTTGCTGATGCCGAATTTCCGTTTTCTCTTGAAAAGGAATTCACTTGTTAGCAGAGGATTTCTGCAACATTTATCTGCTGCTGAGAATTGTTAAAAAAACGATTGAATGCGAACTCCTCCGATCTTCATGAACAGGGATGCTGAGATCTTCCCAGATCTCAAAGGAAAGCGATGATGCAATCTTCTCAGATCTGCAAAGGGATGCTGCAATCTCCTCAGATCTCTGAGTAACAAGGAAGTTGCAAGTTATTATTCAATTTTTGGTGTTGGTTTCGATTCCGTATGATATCCTTTTCTCTTTAAAACTTTCGGTATTTGTTTTTAGAAACTGTCAAAGAAATCTTCGATTCATTATTCAACATCTGACAAACAACTGGAAATGATCTATTCAGATGTGATTTCATTTTTCTTATTAAATCAACCTTTGGGTCCATAGATGCTGGCTCGAGCAAAAGTATCCACGATGACAATAAATCGGTGGAGTCGTTTAAGGAAGAGAGGAGAGTTTCTAAAAGAGAATCAGTTCAGAAAGCGAGATAAGTTAAAAATCTTTTTTTTTTTCCCAGATCTTTTGTCACATCTCAAAGATTTACGTCATTGATTCCTAAAATGCAGTTGCTGCTCCGTTGGCAAGTGATAGCGAATCCCTACTGAAAGAAATAATTCTAATATATATCATATGGAGAAAAAAATGTTGTTCTTCTCTTTTGGAGTGATTCCTTTCTTTAAATCCTCTCTTGCACGAATGATTCTCTTTCATTCCGAAGTCATCTTTTTCCCTCTTCCCTCCATCAGCAATTTCTCTTCATCTATCCATAATTCCATGGAAGATGAATTTCTTCTTCTTGCATTCATATTCCGCAACTAACGCACCTCTCCTTGCCGAGAATCTCCCATCCAAAATCCTCCTCAATGATTTCTTTTTGCTTCTTCCTCTTCTGATGCCGCCGAGAGCATTATTACTTTTTCAGAGCTTTCGATGATGCCCTTTTATGCGAATCCTTCTGTTTTCTGATATCGTCGTTTCTTGAAGATAAAGCATTTTTACTTATTATAAAATATAATTTAAAAAATGCACGAATTTCCCTTCATTAATTTATTGACGCTAATCTTCTTACATTTCCCCCTTCAGTTGAAGGGGAATTCATGACTGATTTTCCATCTTGAACATTTAAGGACACCCATGTCGGAATCATCCGCTTCTCTCGTTTGCACTCTCTTTTCGGAATTCCTTCGGGATCATTTTCTTCTGCTTTCAGTCTTAGAAACAAAAGTGACGCACGTGAAACCCATTCCATTCATTCGATGCACAAACAGAGTGACGAACACAAACAAAACAACGAACCGGAATCAAGTGGTCTATGCAAAACATTTGCCACGAAAACAGACTCAAAGTGAAGTGCAAGACTGTACAGAAAGAAATTCAAAATGCATATCATGATAATGATGATGAGAGCATGCAGACAAAGCAGGTGCGAGCATGCAGTGTTGAGTGGAAAAACCAACTAACATTCTACTTACAGCACGGAAGAGCTACGGTTCCGGGAGGAATAGGTTGGGAAGAACAGAGGATCTAGGGCAGAGGGATGTTTGATGGGCAAGGGAGGAGGGTAGAGCAGAGGCCGCAGCTGGTAGAGGGGCCCTCGGACACTATAGAGAAAACCACTGGCATCCCAAGGGGAGGAAGACAGCATGTGGCGGGTCCTCCTTGGAGCTGCACGTCGGATGGGCTGGAGAGCGTGGCACATCGGATGTCTAGTGACGCAGCAGAAGAGGAGGCGGGGAGGGAACAGAAAACACGAGACCAGGTTAGAGGAAGAGAAATGCATCACAATAAAATTTCAATAATTGGATGAGAAGCAAATAATTGATTTCTTTTCAAATGTTGATTGCACAGGAGAGATCTCACCTTGCTATGTAAAGAACAAGTTTAAAACGTTAAAATAGGAAGGAATAGGAAATCAAATGCAATGGGAAAAAATATTCTTTTGCGGAAAATAATATGAGGTATACAATGAAAGGTTACTTTCCGAAAAAATAAAAAAAAAAAACCATTCTCTTAGCGACATATCCTTTCGCAAGATGTGGTGCACCTGACTTGGGGCAATCGACTTCCTTTCTGATTCCGGGAATCGAAATACAAGATTTTCACGTTGATTTGGCCATGTGGGCATAACTAAGGAGAAGCGAATAGGGTTATAACGAGCGTGCCTAGTGGCATCACCAAAAGAGGGAAGACTTGGGGGGGGGGGGGCAGTGGGCAATGTGAAACAGGACCTTGCTATTCTAACATTCTGACTAGTCAGGTGCTGTGAAAACAATCTGATTGAACTACCGTTGCTTGCGTCAGCTTCAGAATTATTTAAGTATGTATGCAACGTTGGGGATTTTATAAGCTACATGCATAACAAGAATTCGAAAAGCTTATGAGGCCACAGGATATCCGAAGAGGAAATGAATCGTTGCAGGAATCGATCAACTGAATGCTCAACCGAAACGTCTCGCATATTTGGTAACAAAAATTCTTTTCCTAATTTATGCCTCTTTTCTTAGTGTTAAGATTTAATGAGGATGTCACATGTAATATTAAATCCTTCTTTCCAAATATAGTACGAAATTCGCAGACGAAACAAATGAACTTCGAAATCGCACTTTCTTACATCTTGACATCTTGACAGTGATATAAGATACTCTTCCATAAGAGAAAGAGATGTTTCCACAAATCAATCACCTCGACATGTGTGGCTAGTTTCGGGAGAGCAGTATCAATTCATCAAATCCCGTTCTTTCGCTCTCTCATTATGTGGATGCATAATTCATCATGTATCGATGCTTAATTCATCATGTGTCGATGCCTAATTCAATATGTGTAGATACCTAATTCATGATGTGTGGATGCCTAATTAATTAAGTGTGGATGCCTAATTCATGATGTGTGGTGCCTAATTCATTAAGTGTGGATGCCTAATTCATGATGTGTGGTGCCTAATTCATTAAGTGTGGATGCCTAATTCATGATGTGTGGTGCCTAATTCATTAAGTGTGGATGCCTAATTCATGATGTGTGGTGCCTAATTCATGATGTGTGGTGCCTAATTCATTAAGTGTGGATGCCTAATTCATGATGTGTGGTGTCTAATTCATTAAGTGTGGATGCCTAATTCATGATGTGTGGTGCCTAATTCATTAAGTGTGGATGCCTAATTCATGATGTGTGGTGCCTAATTCATTAAGTGTGGATGCCTAATTCATGATGTGTGGTGCCTAATTCATGATGTGTGGATGCCTAATTCATGATGTGTGGTGCCTAATTCATGATGTGTGGATGCCTAATTCATTAAGTGTGGATGCCTAATTCATGATGTGTGGTGCCTAATTCATGATGTGTGGTGCCTAATTCATGATGTGTGGATGCCTAATTCATTAAGTGTGGATGCCTAATTCATGATGTGTGGTGCCTAATTCATGATGTGTGGTGCCTAATTCATGATGTGTGGATGCCTAATTCATTAAGTGTGGATGCCTAATTCATGATGTGTGGTGCCTAATTCATGATGTGTGGTGCCTAATTCATGATGTGTGGATGCCTAATTCATTAAGTGTGGATGCCTAATTCATGATGTATGGATGCCTAATTCACTATGAGTGCAAGCGACGTTTTTTCAGAACCAATTCTTTTCAGACGTTAATCACCACGCACAAGACGACGAATTCCTCTTTTCCTTTACGAGCTTACCAACACGATCCACATCAGTAAACTAATGAACCTTCCTCGCACTCACCACATAAGAATACTTATTCCCTTTAAACCCCATCATGTACATGCTGAAACTAATCATGCCTCCTTTCGGATATCCCCAACTCCAACATAACAATTCCATTTTTTCCTATTTTTTTTAGATCGGTTCTGCATTCCAATTTGTTAAATAATTCTCACGCAGAAGCATCCACGAACGTTCATGACACGTTTATCATAAATTCACTGTAGCACGTTCATCTGTCGTAACAATATTTTCTAGGAAAAAAATCAACAAGATTTGAATTGTATATCATTGTAATTTCTTTTTTGTTGAAAATAAAAATCGAAAAATCCATCTTAATTATTTTGCCAAAAAAAAAATAAAAATAAATACCCCCTCAAGCAGCTGCTTGCCACAGAGGTCTGACAGGAAGAGATCTTAAAAATGCTAAAGAAAATAATTTTTCTTAAAACATTTAATTATTCTTCCTTGGGCGATTTTTCTATTGATGAATAACTTAATTCGTTTTTCAAAGACAGCTGTGAATAACCATCGTTAACTTTTTGTCTTTGCACTATGAAATTAGATCCCTTACTTAGTGGAGAAAACTCTTAAACTGGCAAATCATTTATCGCTTCAAAGGAAAAGCTTAACAAATATTTGTATGAATATTTTAAAGTTAACGCTTTTAAAATTTTAATCGAACAAGCTATTCGTAGGAAAGGAAAAATTAATATCCCACTTATATTAATGGATTAGTTTAAGAGAGAAATTTCAAACCCAGTTTACTCGCTTCTGCGAAAATAATATTTGTAAATTAAGAAAGGTATTTGACGGTTTAAGCATTGAAAGGCAAGAGTAGAAATATCAAATTAGAGGTTATCTTAAAAACATTCTCTGAGATTTCAACACTTGATAAAATTATTAATAATGTGTCACAGATGTAACATATAACTAAAGTTTCTGACTGCACATATCTTTCTAAATTCAATTTGTTAAAGAACTTTAACAAAAATAAAGTTAAATGTTCAAAAGTTGCGCTAAATTAAGCATAATTTTGAAATGTATTATTTCACGGAATTAATTCTTATTTTCAGTCTCTCTTACAGCAGCAGAAAATAAATGTTTTATTGTAAAACACGGCATTTGCTTTTAGATATTAAAATACACGACGACATTAAATGTTAGATATTTCCTTTTCCTTCAGGGTAGGATCTCTGCAAATGGAAAAGGGAATGAACTCCTCCCAACCTCCTGAGAATATTAATAAAATAAATAAATACCCCCTCAAGCAGCTGCTTGCCACAGAGGTCTGACAGGAGCCCATCAGTTTATATGCCACAGTAGAAGGTCTGTGAGGCTGGCTCAGCAGAAAAACAACACGAACAGCCATGCCTTACCCGGGGCTCGAACCCAGGTCCCTTAGATCAGTAGCCAAGCGCGCTAACCACTCGGCCATGGGACGGCCCTGAGAATATTAGTGATCGCAAAACAGGAGAAAATAAATACTAAGCACTTATATATCTATATATCTGATACATGCTATGCTAGAGAATGTTCAAAAGATTACTAAATCAGATGGAAAAATCAAACACGGTTGTAGTCTTTCAGATCAATCTGTTTCGTGTCACTTGACCACTTGACCACTTGACCACATCTCCTCCCCACCCATATCGATATCATTATTTTTTTCTAGATCCAGGCCTGAGATATTAGTTTACATTTTTGCAGAAAATTTATAGTGGAAACCAAACATTTGAAATGGTCAGTGGGGCCTTTGTGACATGTTTTGTTATCTCTCCATAACTGCAGGGAATGACATTTGGAAGAATACGTTTCGAAGATAAAAAATGTTAGCATCATTGGAAATAAGAAATTATAGAATCCCTCTTAATTAAAATCCTTTAGTATCCACATCTCCAATTCAACTATTTTCACATCAATCTTTACAATCACAATCGTTAAACTTCTCATTTCAGAGCATTTCTCTTTCCCTTCTGTTTTGAAATCTGCTGAAGTTCGTATTTTGAAGAAATTCATTCGGAAAAGGAAACAAATTGGCACAAAAAAGAAGTCTGGATCTTCAAATCTGATGAAGAAAAGTTCGAACTGATTTCACTCACAGATCCTTCGCAATCCAATTACAACCACTCTTTATCGAAGGGAAACTTTGTTATTCGAAAATAGAATAAAGAGTCATTCAGAATTAAATATAAAAGTGAGAATTCACATTAATAACTATTAAATAGATCTAATCTAAAAATGGTCTATTTCGGAACTCACGAAAACAGTTAAAGAAAAAACTGCAAGTAATATAAGTACCAAACTTCTTACAAATTCAACATCTGGAATTAAACCGAAATTTCTACTTAAAGGACATATTTTAGCGTTATTAACGGCAATCGATAGATCCGCTTCCATTTTTAAACCCCAGCAGTGTACAGTTGCAAGGCAGTTAACATCTTTTTCGCTGTTAATGTATACTACTGTCAAATGGAGAATGATCTTACTCCCACCACGTTGAAAACAATTTTTGCCTCTCTGTGCATTGACATTAGCATACTTTAATAGAGTTAGAGTGGTTAAATAACTTGTAACGATTTTTTTTTATTTTCATTCTATTTCATAATAAGAGAGCAAGCAGTTTGAGTTAGAGAGGTTGCCGCAAATTCTCGTTTTGCATTTTGTTAAACGATGAAATCATTTATTTCTGAAATGAAATTTTGAATTTTTCAAAACTATTATTGATTTCTGAAAACTGTAAAAATGTATCGCACATATCTCTTTAGAACACAGAGTTCAACTGAAATAGCATTAACATAAATACAGTTAAACAAAATTATAAAGTCAATAATATTTTGGGGTAATAACAACAGAAGAGAATTTTATGTTTATAAAAGAAATCGCACGCAATATATTCTATATTATTCTATCACAAGTATATAAGCTATTTGACTTTTGATATCAACTTTATGTACTCTGTTTAGCCTAATAACATACATATAGGTAATATAACTTGAATAAATGGAATAAACAACATCATAAATAAATATTATTAAGAATATGATAATAAATAACTGGCTAAACAAAGTAAATGCATAACAAATTCACATAGGCTACATTTTATTAACAGCAAATATATTTATTGAAGAATTTTCATAACATTTTTATTCCCTATGCTAATTATTATTCAAAACAAACTGAATATCTTACTGAAAATAGCACAAAGAAAATGAGTAATTGCTGAGAGTGGTACAATTCAAAAAGAATCTTTCATTATGTCAGTAGTTCCAAAAATATTTTACCATAAGCCTTGGGATATGCTTTATGTTGTTAAAAAGGTCCGAGATCTTTTGGACGTCATTTTCAGGGCATGTGGCCAAAGAATGAAACATAATTGCATTCTTATTTTTACTCTTCTGCTGCAGAATTTACTGTACAATACATGAATATTAAACTTCGACACTTTCTTCCTTTTCGATTTGTTTGCTTATGTACAGGTATTTAATCCTCACTTTCAATAACCTTATCATTTTTATCCCTTAATCATTGTATTCCTGTCTCTTATTTACCCCACACAACGTTCACCATTTGCTACAATTCTCTATTGTTACACTCTGTTGCATCGTTTGCCTGAGTGTCGCATCAAAGATTTCTATTAATTTTCAACTGATCCTTTAGACTTCTAGCCAGCACTTTGGAATGCTTTCTGTTAAGACTTGGTAGGATATTGATTTAACTTGGCTGTGTACTGCTTTATGTCGAAATAGGCTTCTTAATTTTCACTCAAATGTTTTTGCCTCCTCTGCCCCATTTTGCAAAAAAAAAAAGTATTGTTGATTTTAAGAATTTCCAGTTTAAAATGACCCCATTCATTCTCAACCTTAGTTACAAGCTAACCATAATGGAAGAGGAACGAAGAAGAAAAAATACGAAAAATAGTTAAATGTAATAAAAATTTAAGGTTATAGAAAACAAATATAAAGAAACGATAATAAGACAAAACCATGGAGGAGGAGGAGGAGCAAGAGAAAAGAATTTGTGGAAGAAAAGAATAGTAAGTAGTAAACATCAGAGGGAAATACTGATATAGCATGAGAGGTGGTTACAGAGGAAATTAAGAGAGCTAAAAGTGTCAAAACTTGAGGAGGAATGCCAATGGATTCTTAAACTGCGATGAAGGTGATAGAGTTGTTAATGCAAATCATAAATGAAAAGTCTTAGGCCAGAAGTTATTCTGGCCAGAATTAGGCCAGAATTAGGCCAGAAGTTGTTCTTAGGCCAGAAGAGAAGAAAAAAGGTCAGGTGGCTGATATGAATGAAAATAGGAACAAAAAAGGACTACAGAGGAGATTGTGTGAAAAACAGTATTGCAAGATTCTTATGAAGGAAAACGAAAGACAAGAGAATGAAGCAATGCAATGGAGAAGCAGAATGGGGTCAGGCTTAGAAAGTCATAAGTTGAAAATATTTGCTTACTTAGATGCTGAAGAGAAAAAAATGGCAGGAAGGAATAACAAAAGACATGTGACTTTTGTATAGTGTATCTTGGGAAGACTGTGGAATGCACTAAAAGAGATAAAAATGAAAGACGAATTTCTAAGGACTGTAAAATATTCCTATGAAGATCGCTTTAACTGGAAAAGTGTTTAGGAAAGGTAATAACATGGTTCCGCAGGCCATGCTTTGTGTGTTGCGTTAGCTCTAACCGAGGTAGTGGTCAACAAACTTGATTTCGATGTTGGATGAGTGATGCTCTTGCATAAAAGGATCTGCATATCCTAGGAATAGATCTTAGGATTCTTCGTCTTAGGAAACGTCTATCAGATGAAATAATAATAAATAAATATCCCCTCAAGCAGCTGCTTGCCACAGAGGTCTGACAGAATCCTGTCAGTTTATACACCACAGTAGAAGGTCTGAGAGGATGGCGGGACTCAAGCAGAAAAACAACACGAACATCCATGACTTACACGGGGCTCGAACCCAGATCCCTGTTGATCAGTAGCCAATTACGTTAACCATTCTACCACGGGACGGTAATTCAGATGAAAAAGGGAAATAAAATATCAGGGGTATTTGAAACCTTAAGTGATTGAAGCGGAGATGGGTATGTCGACAACAAAGTCTGTATGGGAAAAGGCTATAAAAGAATGGAATAGGAAGTGCGACAGAAAAAGGTATATCATTTGTAGGGGAACACATTATATTTATGCACATCAGGTAATAATTGCAAAGGGTAAAATAATTTAAAATATATGATGAGGAAATGAAAGGTAGAATAAAAGGAATTGGCGATGTAAAATAAATTTTGAAAATGCATCTGGTGTAAGAGAGAGGACTGAAGTGGATGGGATGGGCCGCTAAAGAAGATCGTCTGTTGGTTAAGAGATGGGTGCAGCAAGAGCAGGAGCAAGGAAAACAATAATAACTCAAAATTTCTGATTATAAAATGAAAAAAATCTGTTTAATGGAATGGATCATGCAATTTTAGAAGAGCATTTTAAGATATCGATCAGAAATATGAACACTGAGAAAACCTGAGAGAAGAGAAATGGAAACGGATTTCATGAGATGACGGGAACGAATATGAAAAGAATTATATGGAATGGGAACGGATATGAAAAGAATTATATGGAATGGAATGGGAACGGATATGAAAAGAATTATATGGAACGTGAACGGATATGAAAGGAATTGTATGGAATGGGAACGGATATGAAAAGGATTATATGGAATGGGAACGGATATAAAAAAGAATTATATGGAATGGGAACGGATATGAAAAGAATTATATGGAATGGGAACGGATATGAAAAGAATTATATGGAATGGGAACGGATATGAAAAGGATTATATGGAATGGGAACGGATATGAAAAGAATTATATGGAACGTGAACGGATATGAAAGGAATTGTATGGAATGGGAACGGATATGAAAAGAATTATATGGAATGGGAACGGATATGAAAAGAATTATATGGAATGGGAACGGATATGAAAAGAATTATATGGAATGGGAGCGGATATGAAAAGGATTATATGGAATGGGAACGGATATGAAAAGAATTATATGGAATGGGAGCGGATATGAAAGGAATTGTATGGAATGGGAACGGATATGAAAAGAATTATATGGAATGGGAACGGATATGAAAAGGATTATATGGAATGGGAACGGATATGAAAAGAATTATATGGAACGTGAACGGATATGAAAGGAATTGTATGGAATGGGAACGGATATGAAAAGAATTATATGGAATGGGAACGGATATGAAAAGGATTATATGGAATGGGAACGGATATGAAAAGAATTATATGGAACGTGAACGGATATGAAAGGAATTGTATGGAATGGGAACGGATATGAAAAGAATTATATGGAATGGGAACGGATATGAAAAGAATTATATGGAATGGGAACGGATATGAAAAGAATTATATGGAATGGGAGCGGATATGAAAAGGATTATATGGAATGGGAACGGATATGAAAAGAATTATATGGAATGGGAGCGGATATGAAAGGAATTGTATGGAATGGGAACGGATATGAAAAGAATTATATGGAATGGGAACGGATATGAAAAGGATTATATGGAATGGGAACGGATATGAAAAGAATTATATGGAACGTGAACGGATATGAAAGGAATTGTATGGAATGGGAACGGATATGAAAAGAATTATATGGAATGGGAACGGATATGAAAAGGATTATATGGAATGGGAACGGATATGAAAAGAATTATATGGAACGTGAACGGATATGAAAGGAATTGTATGGAATGGGAACGGATATGAAAAGAATTATATGGAATGGGAACGGATATGAAAAGAATTATATGGAATGGGAACGGATATGAAAAGAATTATGTGGAATGGGAACCCAATAGAGTTTGAGAAAAAAATCAGCTAAGGTGATTGGGTCGTGATGAAAGGAAGATTGAAAGGAAAAGAATCTATTGAGTAAAAGAGTTTGTTTTTGATAAGTGGTTGATAAGAGAGAAGAACCAATGTCACTTGTCATGGTGAGTGTATCAAAAAAGACAAAGGACATGTGAAATGAATGAGAGGACATATGAGCAATTTATTAATGCAGAGAAAATTATTTTGTAAGCGGAAGGTCAAAAGCAAAATGTTTTTCCGTCCTGTAATTATGACAAATTCTTTTGTTCCTTTGTTTTCTCTTTATTCTCTGACAAAAATTACAACAAGGAATTCAAATCCGAAGCTGTTTACGGTTGTTATGGAAGCTAAGAGGGCAATTGAAGGATCAGGGATCATAACACGTGCAGAGGGACATTCTCTGTGCCCAAGGCCGGCCACAGACGAATTGGCGAGAGGTTGCGAACTCGACTCAGCAGTGAGATCAGCACGCGCATTAGCCGAGTCTCTTTCGCTTTCTGTTATCGATATTCTGGTGTTCACTTCGGTCGTGCGCAAAAGAAGGGAGGAAGGGAAAGAGAGATTTGAGAGTTACCTTTTGCTCGTGGCTGTGGGATTGGCTTGCTTCTGAAGCTTCCGACTTTGAGCCAGCGAAGGGGAAGTGAGGGGACTAGGAGGCTGCTGCCCCGTGCGACTTCCTTCCCTGATGGGCTTAGTAGGAGACATGTACGTTCGGGATAGAGCTCCTCCGGGGGGAAGAGGTCGAAGAGGTTGAGAACTAGTTCGTCGAAGCGCTCGCAACTCATCCAAGCTGAAAAGGAAGACAATTGTTACTCATCTTTTATTGTTTTTGTTAATTACTTTACGCCTTGGATAATAATTCGCTAAATATTTCGCACTGAAAGTCATCGTAATGAACATGGCGTTTCTTCCAAACAGATAAAAAATCAAATTCACACCAATTAATTGAAAAGCCTGTAAGGGATGGAAGTAAAAGTCAAAAAATTAATTTTTATTCTAAGCTACGGACAACACATTTGAAAGAAATCGCTTCCAATTACTTGAATTCAACCGAATTGAATTCATTGATTTACATTTATAACAAATCATGTGAGCAAACAAATCAAATCCAATTAAAAATAAATATTTGGCAGATAGGACACTCTGGTGCCATCTTCAATGTATGCAATAGTTGGATGCCGATGTTGGCAACCGGCCTCTGAAAGGTACTCGAGAGATAGCGGAGAGATTTGTTACTATGGAGATGAGGAATTACACTCATTTCTGAAGTCTCCCTTCTCTTGACGGGTTTTTTACCGCATCGTTCGATCAGTTCAAATCCATTTGGACAATCCCATTCCGCCCTCTTCACTCTGCAGGATGTTGCCAATGGCATCGTTCGATCAGTTCAAATCCATTTGGACAATCCCATTTCTCCCTCTTCACTCTGCAGGATGTTGCCAATGGCATCGTTCGATCAGTTCAAATCCATTTGGACAATCCCATTTCTCCCTCTTCACTCTGCAGGATGTTGCCAATGACCTATCTGTGAGATTCGTTTGATTCAATATAGTCTTTGTCATCGTTCTAATGATCTGTTTAATTCAAATGTTTCTCTCGTCATGCAAATCCTGCACCTGTTTTGCAGTATCAGCTTCCGGTCCCTTGTATCTGTGGCCTTAGCTCCTTGTCTTTGATTGATCTTCTGCCTGAAATCTGCCGCCTTTGTTCTCTTCTTCTTTCCTTCTTCATTTCCGGTTGTTATTTTCTTCCTTTAATTTTTGAAGTCATTGAACATTAATTTTTCTTTTGCAATTGGCTCGCAGGTGAAAACAAGGTTCATAGATTCCCCTTTCCTCCTTCCCTTTACACAAATCCCTTAAATCACAATTAATTCAAAGATTGGCAGAGAGATCATTTTAACTTTTCTCTTGGCATCTGCTCATTTTAGGAGTCTAACGTGATGCATGCTTTAATCTTAACAGTTGGAGAAATGTGAAAGAAATCATTTCTGTGGAACCAATTAAGCCCTTGACGGCATTGCAGATTCAAAACCGTTTGCATGCTTTCCACCTGTTATCGCAGCATCCAATGATTTGCAAAAGAGAGCGATACAATCATGGGAAAGAGATTACGAAATGCAACAGGAAGAGAGAAATGAAGTCTACTTACTGTAAAGTACCCGTTGTAATGGAGCGCGGATGCCTTCTATTGGCTTTGATGTGATTGAGCTTGTCGCCCTGAGTCCCGATTCCTTCTTTCTCTGAGCTGCCATTTAATAAAATGTTGTTCATCTTGCTGACCTGAAATGAACCAAAAAGAAAAAAAAACTGTACGTCATCTGAACAATCACTTGCATGATCGGTAATCATCAATTTCATTCTTCTGAAAACTCTTAACATCGAAAGAATCTTCTGTGGGGAGCGAACGAAACAGGAGGAAATTGAAACTTTTTCACAAGACCTAAGACTATTTTTCTATTTGTTGATGGCATCCTATTGTGGATTGCAACGAACAATGGAGTTTGGGTGGGTGGGGGGAAGGGGGAGATGAACCTCCCTGATAGGTAGTTCAGTGCCAAGAAGATAAAAGGAATTACTTTATGACTGTTGTTTCGCCTTTTGTCGTAGCACTTTATCTCAAAACGTAAAAAGGAAACTAAGCCAAAACAATTATAAAAAAAGAATGAACTAGAAAGTGCAGATGTCAATTATTTAGTAGCAGACATAAACGCACCTGTATATTTTATAAAAGTCACAATCCAGTAGTTCTATCATTTGAGAGGAGGCATTTTAGGAAGTATTCTTCAACTGGCCAAGCCTTAGAAGGATCTCCGTGGTCGGCTGATAAGAGGAGTCGAGGAGTGCTTATCAGTTAGGGGGAGGGTGAGAGGGGGGGGGGGTCAGTCGGTTGCGCGCCAGACTCGTAATCTGAAGTTCCAAGGTTCGAGTCTCACTTGGGCCAGCATTGAGATTTATCTCTGCAAAACCCTTCGCCCTGCCTGCCTTCAATGAGTGGATCGGGGAGCACCCACCAATGGGCTTTGGATATCGATCGATCCATCTCCTAACAGCTGCCCAGTGGGTCTCTTCATCCTTCTCTGAAGGGTCCTTGTGACCTGGCCATTTAGCCTAGTTTGTGCAAAAAATGCTGATCAGAGGTAAAACCCAACCTTTATTGGTTAGTCTGTCCTGGAGTGAGTGCTTCTTTGTTCATCGCCATCTTGGCCTGCATTGAGGAAAACTGTCTTCACGAGGCAATCGCCAGCTAGGCTCTCTCCAAGTGAACCTTTCGCTTCAAACATTATGGTGTTGGAATTAAAGATCTTATGACGAAATTGCAAAAAATCTGCGGTGAAAAGGAATTGGAGGTCGCCCAGGAAATCCCTAACACGACGTCGGTCTTCACTGTTAAGAATATCGAGACTGAGGATGAGATCAACGGCTGGAAAGAACCAATAATCAACGGGAAGTGCATCGAAGTGCAATATGTTGGTTCCCATGTGAAAATAGTGGACATACCGAGGCTACCGTTCATTGAAACGAACGACGAAATCGCTGAAACTGTTTCAACATTTGGTGTCGTTTTGGATGTTCATATTCTGAGGAGCGCTTTAAAAACGTTTCGAATGGTGACAGAATCACTAAAATAGAAGTGGATATCCGAAATTTCCTGAAAAATCCAGATCTATACTGCTACAATATTTGATAACGGAATCCAGATACGCTGTCGACAGCTGTCGTAAGAGCAGCAATTCCAGAAAAACTTTCTAATAAGTCATCAATCAACAACCTGCTGAGGTTTCGCAGAACAAGGCGACGAAACAAGAGGTGACGTGGCTTCGGCCGTTTCCGAATCTCCCCCCCCCCCTTTTTTTTTCAGAAAGCTTGACTTTGGAAGCTAACGAACATTACGACGAGACAGAGGAAGAGGAAGTCATCGCTGATGAAGAAAGCGCTTCGAATAACGAGCCACGGAACTGGATATAAATTCGAAGATGTGTCATACATGAAACATGCGATGCTCCAAGTAAGAAAAAACAAAAAAGGACGATTTGAAATTCAAAGCACCACCTCCTAAACAATGGACTAGAAAATCTGCTGCTCCCCAAGTTCGTAAATTCCCGCGAGCCATTGCCACCGGAAGAAATAACGACTCAGGCATTGAAATTACGGATCAACAGAAGAGACTGAAGACGACCCTCGGTAATGAAGGAGATCCAAAGATGGAATTTTGTTAATTTTTATCGAGAAATTTTGACCCTATATCGTCCTTGATATGTGTGCTGCTTCCAGGAATGGAACAGTTGGGTAGAGAAGTTGTTCAATGAGCTGAAGGTGCCCCGCGATAGCGTGTCTGTTGTCAGTCAGGTCTGGAGGTATTTTTGTTATTTCCCTTTTGCTTTCCTTTTCCCTTTTCTGTCTCTTCCCTTTCGCCTTTTGCTTTTCTTTCCCCTTTTCCGTCTCTTCCCTTTCCCTTTTGCTTTCCTTTCCCCTTTTCCATCTCTTCCCTTTCCTTTTTGCCGTTAGCTTTCCGAGACGACACCATTTTAACCGTAAAACATATTTTAATTGAATGTCTTTGTTTTAACCTAGAGGCGTATTATTTTAATCCTCATCACCTACATTTCGAGCCCATTACACTCAAATATCATTTATGTGATCATTCCTTTTTAGCGCCTATCTTGGCCTTTTTACGCTTTACCGGATATTTTAAAAGTCCACAATATTTTGCCTTTCAGTTTTGTATATTTCACACTTCTTTCTAGCTTTTTTTCATACAAACTCTACGTCCGTTATTGGCTCTTTTTATACACGAGTTTTTCCATGCCTATTGTTTTTGTTATACACTTTGTCTTTATTGTTGTGTCCTACTCTTTCTCTTTTTTTTAAATTTTAACTGTGGTTGTGGTTTACTTTTTCTTTACCCATTTTTTTGTATCTTATTTGATTCATCGCAGCTTAAGTCGCTAATGCTCCATAAAAACCCGAAACAACCAACCATAAATAAATTTCCATGTTCACTAGATTTCTCTCCCCAGTGAGCATGCGCAGCATTTGATGGAACAGCATCTGGCAAAGCCATCCTACCCGCACGTATCAGATCTGAAGAGAGATTGATAGAGAAAAGTGGATCCAATGATCCACAGAATGTTACTCACGTCTTTTGATAATATGCCTCGATGTGTGGATGTACACTATATTGCAAAAAAAGTGTCCGGACACTTTCATGTTAAGTGAACGAATAGCCACATTCAAATCTACCTAACTTTGAAAATAAGTTTTTTTACGGAAAAAAGGTCACTAGACATAAGTTGAAGATCTCGGTCAGAGCTCTCTAAATCTCTATTTTCTATAATATTAATATAATATTTAAAGAGTTATGGAAGCTGAAACATTTAAGTGAAACTTTTGCTAGTTTTGAAAATTTACTTCAAAAATTTAAATCACAACTCTTATAAGAAGTTGTTCGCAATATAAATGCGACATTTAAATTTTGTGTAAGGATTTTTGAAGTTTTCATGATTTGGTGGGGGGGGGGGGAAATGTTTTGGAAGTGTGGTGTGTGATAACATCTGCTGTTAAATATTATAGCTTCCGTAACTCTTTAAATATTAGATTAATATTATAGAAAATAGAGATTTAGAGAGCTCTGACGAGAAAAGCTTATTTTCAAAGTTAGATAGATTTGAATGTGGCTTTCCGTTCACTTAACATGAACACTTTTGGCAATAGAGTGTATTTCTGCAGCTAAAGGTGTTCCGTGCTACTAAATGGATAACGGTTGATTCAGTGCATATTTTCATCTCACATTTTATTTCTTGCCAATTGTTATATCCATAACAAATTGTGCATACTTTCATTCATATCTTTGCGGTGATGTAATTTCAATGATGTACACTATTAAATGAGTGGCAACAATAATATTTAAACCGTTCACCTATTAATATTTGATGTGTTTCGCTCCTAACGATTACGAATGAGACAAATCTCGTGACAAAGATTCAAAAATTGCCTTTCCGTTACCTCTTGATCTTTCCTCTCTGTGTTCTGTTGGCCACTCGAATGTTCCAGATTGTTCCTCACCCCCAGGTAGTTGACAGCTCCTGGTCTGAGGCTGCAGTTCCTCAGTTTCTCCCTCGAGGCATCGAGACTGCTGTTCAGCGCACCTTTCTCGTCCTTGGCTCGTTTCTCGTGAGCTTTCTTCTTATTGTTGGCGAAATTCGATTTCCTCAGACGATAGATGTCACCTTGAAGCCATAAGTACGATTGTTTCCTGGAAGAACCAAAGACGCACAAATCACAATTTGTATCGTGACGTAGAATTCATTTAAGTTTCCTTTTTGTTAAAGAACCAAAATGGTCATCAATTAAGTCTTCTTTATATTTTAACCAACAGCAAAAATCTGCCACTCCCTCAGGATGACGTCACATTTCAGCCTAAATTTGGTGCAATGAATCATTACCACTTCGAAAAGAGTAAAAAAAAGAATTCAAAGAAAATGTAAATCTCCTAAAAGAGAATTATTTGCATATTTTTTTAGTGTTTCTCTTATAAAAGCATTTATTAAATCTATTTCTTTCCAGATACTGATCCCAGAGGTTCAAGATCAGTTAGTCAGATTCCCAGTTAATAAAAAATGAACTTTAAACTACGAGTTTATCAAAACTTGATGATTACTCACTCCTCGAGCCACAGCTGCTGATGACCAATGATGGACCCTGGCCGACAGACTCTAATCCAAGCAATCGCCTGCGCAGCAGTGAAACGGAAATGCTTCATGATGTAGCAAGCGATCAATGTTCCTGTGCGACCTAATCCAGCTGATGATTTAGAAAAAGAAAAAAAGATTTAAGTCGTATAAAGTTCATTGTTTTAGCATCATTAAAAAGATTTAAGTGCAACTGAAAACGAAACAAAATACGATACACATTTTGTTACTGCAAAAGTTTAAAGTTTACCATGCGCAGCTAGTGGGAGAACGTAGACATTGCCAATTGGAGAACCTAATTCTGCAAATCAAAAGTTTATATTCTCATTCAAAATTTTACTCTGGATAGTTTGCAGAATATTTCACTGAGTAAAACAATCAAAGAGCACATTTAAAATATTTTCTGTCAACCTTACCTTCGCATTATTTTAATAGGTTATCAAGTGTTCCCAATTGGTCCACTCTGAACAGATATTCAAAATTTGGCACACATTTCTCAAATTGAAAAAATGTATAACTCAGGAACAGTCCCAAGAATTTTTCTAAGCTGCTATTGATTAAGACATCCATCTTTCAGAAAATGTTTTTCAAAAATATTTAAAGGGACTAATTTTGAGATATTGGAGGTGGAAGTTTTTGAACAATGATGTTGAAAATTAAATTTACTCTTAAATATAAATGTAATATCTGATTTTAAAGAATATTTCAATATCATTAAAAAGGAGAGTCATTCAGCCTGAATCATCTGATTCTGATTCAGCCTGAATGGAATGAGAGGTATCATCGTTTAAAGAAAGCTCAAGTAGTTCAAATTTTGAAGATTTTGGCACTGCTGTATGTTTATATCTCGAAAACTAGCAAAGAAAATAAAAAATTAGTTTTTCTGTTTACGTATGAGTGCTACAGATATACCAGAAATGATTGAAATCGGGAAGGCCGAGGTCCAGAGCTGTGCTCATTTGACATCAAATGAACCTCACTGACTATGAAACAAATTTTCAGCCTCTTCGAAAATAAAAGCTGTCGAAGTATTTAGAAAATGTGTCCTTTTCTTTGCAAACGACGAGTCGAAGAAGTTTTCTTAGTGAAGGAACCTGTAGGGACATTTAAAGGGTGGTGTAGGGACAAGTTCGACAAGTTGGGATAAAGAATCGATTCTTACCTTTACAATGCACTGCAATCACTCCTTTGGCTTTTTCAGCAATATCGAGGAATTCTCTCATGATGGCATCACTCGGAGTGCTGCCATCAACGAAAAACAAATCTTTGTGGTCAAAGCCATTCTCCATGAATCGCTTGGCGTCGTAGATCTTCTTGTTCAGCCTCACAATCGTCGTCACGTTGTGCTTTCGAAAATAGGGAAAGTAAGATTCTGGGGAATGAAGAGGATACCCTGCGGAGAAAGGCGATTGTCAATCAAACGAAGGAAAATCAAATTGAGAACACGACGAAATTTCTCACTCATAATAAGAATTGATTTCAATAAAAATAAGGTATTTTATTTCCCCACCGTTACTAGCCTGACGGATGAGCTTTCGCCTTCAAATTAAAGCAATAATTAAAACTATTTTCTTAAATACTTGATGATTTCGAGTCTCCGGTGCGTCTGCATTCATATTTTCTCCATTAACCTCCACGAGAAAGGGAACACCAATGCGCTTTGAAGATGCCATCGTCCATAAGATGGGTGAAGATGCGAGTCACTATACTCGCATCTTCACCCATCTTCCCCTTCTGTGCCCATTAAAGAACCCGCTGGATGATGTTGACGTGGGTGAAGATGCGAGTCACTAGAGTCGCACTTTGTGCCCATTAAAGAACCCGCTGGATGATGTTGACGTGGGTGAAGATGCGAGTCACTAGAGTCGCATTCTGTGCCCATTAAAGAACCCGCTGGATGATGTTGACGTGGGTGAAGATGCGAGTCACTAGAGTCGCACTCTGTGCCCATTAAAGAACCCGCTGGATGATGTTGACGTGGGTGAAAATGCGAGTCACTAGAGTCGCACTCTGTGCCCATTAAAGAACCCGCTGGAGGATGTTGACGTGGGTGAAGATGCGAGTCACTAAAGTCGCATTCTGTGCCCATTAAAGAACCCGCTGGAGGATGTTGACGTGGGTGAAGATGCGAGTCACTAGAGTCGCATTCTGTGCCCATTAAAGAGCCCGCTGGATGATGTTGACGTGGGTGAAGATGCGAGTCACTATAGTCGCACACTGTGCCCATTAAAGAACCCGCTGGATGATGTTGACGTGGGTGAAGATGCGAGTCACTAGAGTCGCACTCTGTGCCCATTAAAGAACCCGCTGGATGATGTTGACGTGGGTGAAGATGCGAGTCACTAGAGTCGCACTCTGTGCCCATTAAAGAACCCGCTGGAGGATGTTGACGTGGGTGAAGATGCGAGTCACTAGAGTCGCACTCTGTGCCCATTAAAGAACCCGCTGGATGATGTTGACGTGGGTGAAGATGCGAGTCACTAGAGTCACACTCTGTGCCCATTAAAGAATCCGCTGGATGATGTTGACGGAGGCTTACAAGAGTCTCGTAAGAGTTCAGTGGAACTTCTTACCCAATACAGAATCTGAACCTTTGAGTCAATCATGCCTTTGAGTAGAGTCACACTCTGTGCCCATTAAAGAACCCGCTGGATGATGTTGACGGAGGCTTACAAGAGTCTCGTAAGAGTTCAGTGGAACATTCAGTGGAACTTCTTATCCAATACAGAATCTGAACTTTTGAGTTAATCATGGCGTGACCATTTCACTCACTGTGTTCCTCAAAGTGACATCAAGAGGTAAAAGAATCCAACTTCAACAAAATCGTAATGCACGTGAATCAACGCCAACCAAAATGGACGGCATCAGAATATTTGTTAATCCTCCCTCCTTGAAACTTTCCCTTTCGGTAAATGCATCAAAATGCTTTGGAATTTCTTCCCCATTCTCTCCCTCATTACTTTTACCAAATGAATGAAAGGTTATTTACCGTTTTCGATCTTGCTCTTCGGATGAGGTCCGCAGAAAGCAATAAATTTATTTGGCACAATCCAATTCAAGTCACCGTACTCAACACGCTGCAATAAGAGAAATAAATAATTAATGAACACTCCACTCTAAAACGAAACCTTTTACATTTTGCATATTTTTTTTAGAAATATAACTGTAAGACATGTATTCATGCATTGAACGATAATTCCTAGGGAAATATGTATTTTGCATTAGGAAAATCTCTTGTAGATAATTTCTAATTAAAGATAATTTTAAGCTAATAGGAATTCCTTTTCACGGGGATCATAAGGCTTTAGAATTCGGTGATCCCTGGGATCATAAGGCTTTAGATTTAATTTCCATTTTTAACGTTAAAAAAACATTTAATGCTCCTCTTAATAACATTTCTGCCCGAATTGAAAAAGTCTGTGTTCAACAATCGTTTCGATAACCATGACGGTACCAAGACTTCAAAATCGGATATGAGTTAAAAGCTTAAAAAAAAAAACTATTTCTAATTCATCATTATTTTCCTTTCTCCATTAAATTGATGTTTTCTGTTTTCCTCTTCATGTTTTCCTTCCGCAGCATATTGCCCCGGGATGTTTAAGAGGAATGGCTGGAGGTGTGGGCTTCACAGCAAAGGTCGGCGTGCTACCGGGCAGTTCCAGCACCTGGAATCCAGGGGTGTGCATCTGCCTCAAAAAATGCCACTCCCACATCAGTAACTGACCAGTACTGCCACTCCCACACTAGTAACTGGCTGGTCCTCTGTAGTGGTGAGCATTGGAATGGCCTACGTACCCAGAGACCGCCATCATGAAAACTGTGTCAGATTGTGTGGGCTGCATAATGGTACCACTAACTTTCCTTCCTCGGTTGGCTCACCATAGTGAAACCCTCCCACACCACCACCCACCGTAGTTGGCAATTCTCGAGGGCTGCGACTTTGTCCCTTTGATGTCACGTGCTTTATTGCACTCTAACCCAACGGCACCAACAGCACCGAAGAGTTCCGAAAGCATGGCCAACATCAAGCAGGTCTGCCCTTGAGAATCAAGAAAGGTCCTCCTTGACACTGACAGTCCTACTTGCTGCAACTGCTCGCACACTAGATGCTTATCACTTGATGATAAACGCAGCGTTGTTGTACCTTAGGCATATCTTGCTCCTCCCACAGAGACAAGAACGCACTGAAAAAACATCTCCTAATTCTGCAGTCGGTATATTAGGTGATTGTTCGTCCCACTCATACAACCAATCAGTCCCATGTGACCATTCGTTGCATAATTGCAATCAATTGCCTATCTGGCATAAACAATGCTTGGCGAGATTTCCATTCCTCAACCTCTCCTCCTTCGGGATGTCGCAGAAGTCTCCTGAAAAAAGTGTTGCGAAAGTTTCCATTGAATTCTGTACCGCTGGTCTTTCTTCCTTCTTTGAGCAAGTAGTGCCCCCCCCCCCCCAAAAAAAAAAAAAAACTCTTTTCCGGCAATTTCTTCGACTTAGCACTGCGTTGGCTTTGTTAAGGAGATCTTCTTCAGTTTGAAGAACACTTCTTCTGCACCTTTTGGAAACTCATCTCGGTTCAGTATGGCTTAAGTGAAGAATCGTACTTCAGCCGCGACCTGAATCGGTCTTCCGCTGACTCCATCAGTTGGCCAACACTGCGTGGCAATGAGCGGAGCGTCGCTTTCCTCTAACATCCTTCATCCATTTCGATCGATTCGACGCCGACGACAACACCTCATTACTTTAGAATTCAACAGCAGACGATAATTCCGGGTAGGATAAGCATCAAAATTAGAAACGCAATCTGTTTGGCAGGTTTCTTGATTTCTTCATTAAATATGAATTTCGCACTCTCTGTGTCTCCCAGCTCCATCTACCGTCAGACCAAAGCATCACCCGTTGCGTCGATTTTCGCAGCCTGAGGCAAGTGCAGCCATCTGCCGGAGAAAAATGGAAGTAGTAGAGAACAACGGAAATAGCCAAAGTGAGAATTTGTTTCTTTCCGTGTTATGCAAAGTCCAACTTTTCTGCAAAGAGAGAGGAATACGAATTCCCTCCCCACGCTAGAAACTGACAAAATAAAAAGGATTCAATTTCAATGTAGGGAAAAGTAAACATCTCAACTGAAATATCAGTAGTCACTTTATGATGCATCGATATCAGTTTTAAGGGATAAAAATTCTCTTCAGTCGGTTGGATCATCGCATCCCCCTTGGGCTCGAATTGGAGGACAGAGGGGGAGGGGGTCTAAATTTGTTTCAAACAGAAATTAATTATGTGTCCTATTTTTCAAGTGCCAAATTTGAAATGAGTAAAAGGCAATAAATTCTTGAAACGCACAAGTGGTCATGAATAGTCACAAAGCAGGGGGGGGGAGGCTGTACACCTTTTCCCCTGCTCGTACGAAATTCTAGGAGGTAAAAATGGTAAAATAGGTGGTAAATATTTAAAAAATGAATTTTTATTTATATTAGTTGAGATACTTCTTGAACGAAATAAGCTCCCTTTTCAGATTAGCCAATTCCCAATTTCTCTGAGATTTTCCTCTCTTAATGAAATACTTCATCTTGTTTTGAGCGTACCATCTTTTCCATCTAAGAGAGTTTTCAAAATCTCCAGCAACCGAGAGAATCGTGGCAGGAGCAAACGATTCATGAAGCAGAGTGACTCGGCTCCTGCATCCCGAGATCCCTTCTTAAGAAAGAGAGAGAGAACACCATCGCATTAATTTAAATTTCGTTTAAGGGAAGGAACCTCCATCTGGATGGTTATTTCTGCAGATGTTGGACTATTATGGCATCATGTCTATTTTTCTGTTGAACAAAGTCTATTTGGTCAGTTATTGGCAAAAGGTTTCCTTGAGGAGAATTTTATTTTCCTCTGTACATAAAGAAAGCCACCAGATCAATATTCACAGAGAAAGAGAATAATGATGCATTCGAAACCAAGGTAACCTATCTTCTAAGACTCCTTGGATTATCTTTATGAATTCGGTTTTTAGGATATTTGAAGCTTATTTTCTGAAAATGCACACATATATACATATACAAAACCCTCATGCAGCCATGGGTAATACTTTTCCTCTCCAGCCATGTCTCTGAGCCACAACTGCTGCATTTGGCCACTGTAATCCAATTCTAGCAAGGTCCTGTTTGACATTGTCTGCCCATCGCATCCAAAGTCTCCCCCTTTTTTTGAAGTCTTTAGTCACACTGTTCATAATCCTGTTTGCCAATCGGCAGCTACGCATACAGGCAACATGACCAAACCAATGCAGTTTCTCTGTGCACAGTATGCTGCTCAAAGGAGATCGATGACTCCTTCTTCTAACCTCATCATTACTTACAAATTCAAACCACCTAATGCCTAAATTACTGCATAAGAATCTAGAATCAAAGGCATCAAGTTTCTTATTATCCTACTTACAAAGAGTCCATGTTTCGTTACCATCCTTAAAAAGAACCAAACTATTATACATCCTAATTTTAATCTTCAGATGCATACGCCTATTTCTCCACACTCTCCATAGATTCTTGAAAGTCCCAGCTGCATTTCCTATTCTTCTATTTATCTCATGCCACACATCATCAGTATCTGTTACATAGCTCCCAAGATAATTAAACTGAGACATTTGCTCAAGAATACAGCCATTCAAAACACTGAAGCACCATCTGCCTGACCAATTTTCATCACTTAAGTTTTCTTTCTGTTTATAACCAAACCTACTCTACTACCAGTCTCATCAACAGTTCTAATGAAAGAATCAATCTCAACATTATTTGCCAAAAGGACTAAATCATCAGCATAATCTAAATCAGAAATTTTCGTATCTCCAGCCCATTTAAGGTCAAAATCTTTCCCTAGAAGTGAATTTGGCATAACATAATCAATAACCAAACTAATGAGAAAAGGAGACAAAATGCACTCTTGTCGAACACCAGAAGTCCCTTGCTGATAACGCTAATTTCATTAAAAAAATTTCGTATAGCACAATCAATAACTAAACTAAAGAGAAAAGGAGACAAAATGCATCTAACTCTGGCCACCCTGCCCACGGTCAGTAGGGGACACCATGGGCTTGGAAAGGCCACCGTCCGTCAGATGGGACGGTAAGCTGTGGCCCCATGTCCGGGAGAGTCATATCCTGTGCACGTTAAAGAACACGCTGGATGGCCTTGACGAGAGGCTACCATCTGTCTCAACACTGTTCCAGTGGGTCCCCTCCCCCAACCTTCTCTGAACCTTCGGGATGCATGTGACCTGGCCATTTAGCCCATGTTGTGCAAAAAATTGCCGCTCAGAAGTAAAACAACCCAACCCAACGACTGCGAGCTTCTTTAGAACACACTCCACAGTTTAAAACCATCTTGCAAAATTTCAGCTCACTCTACAATATGTAGACAGTTCCTATGTTTTGCGACACGTAGGTCAAGGTCAAGGACACTAGACTGCCACTGGTCAAGCTTTCGCTCCCTTCGCTGTCGCAGTGATTTGGTTGCAAACAAACGAACAACCAAATTGACTATTTTATTACTTTGTAACATTTTCCAGTAAATTATTTGGAAAAAAAATAAAAGCATCTAGCAACTCACAGTCCTTTCATGTGAAATTCATCCTTTCACTTGAAATCAGAAGTCTACAATTAGTGGTTTATTAGAAATTTACAGAAAACTATGGAGCTCGTAATCACTGCTCCTGAGTGCTACACTGTTGCCACTAGTTGCCTTGTGAAGAGCTATACCTTTTTATGAATGACGATTTTCATCATAGCGAAACGCTTCCTTACAGATCGCATAAAAAATCGTAAAATCGTACACCGTCAATGCCTAGACTGGAGTAGTGATCACACAAGAAGGAAGTTCACGGACAATAAGCAGCATCGATCATTATTCTGTTTTTATGGGAATTCTTAATATACAAAAACAAAATATGAATAAGATGTTGTAAAGTATGTAGCTCAATCTACAAATTTCGTCACAGGGCAACAGAAATATTCTCTCTCAGAGCAAATGACGAAAACATTCGTTCATCATGGTGTGAAATTAAAATTTCTTATGATCAAAATGAATGGACTAATACATCAAATAAATGCTGTTGAAATGGAGCTAAATCAGCGGTATTAGACATTGGAGTAATGGAAATTCAATTCAGCATACGAAACGGATAATATTTGAAGTATACAATAAATGGAATAAATATTTATGAGGAAAGGTTTGCATTGAATATACACACTTTGCCTTCTTCCATTTTGTCTACTTCCCTTTGTAGAGCTACTTAAAACGGCTCTTATCAACACTTTTAAAAGTCATCACCCCAAAGAATCTAACATTGATTCCATCTGGTTGAGGTCTGCCTGTAGAAATAACAAGATGGAATTGTGATTTTTCTATTCTTTTTAGCAAGTTCTTTCATCATTTTTAATAAGGACCTTTCAAGTGACCTTACAAAGGTATACAGGAAAGTGTAATAGTGTCTGTATGAGTCTTTATATAACTACTAAAGATATATATAAATACATAAACTTTAGAGTAAATGGAGTAAATACTTTTAGTAATTAATGGTAAGGCTTGTAGCAATTGGTTTAGCATTACTTCTGGTGTTCGACAAGAGTGCATTTTGTCTCCTTTTCTCATTAGTTTGGTTATTGATTATGTTATGCCAAATTCACTTCTAGGGAAAGATTTTGACCTTAAATGGGCTGGAGATACGAAAATTTCTGATTTAGATTATGCTGATGATTTAGCCCTTTTGGCAAATGATGTTGATGAGATGAACTCTTTCATTCGAGCTGTTGGTGAGACTGGTAGTAGAGTAGGTTTGGTTATAAACAGAGAGAAAACTAAAGTGATGAAAATTGGTCAGGCAGGCTGTGATTCAGTTAATCTGAATGGTTGCAGTCTTGAGCAGGTGTCACAGTTTAATTATCTTGGGAGCTATGTAACAGATAATGGTGATGTGCGGCATGAGATTAACAGACGAATAGGGATTGCTGCCGGGACTTTTAAGAACCTATGGAGAGTGTGGAGAAATAGGCGTATACACCTAAAGACTAAAATTAGACTGTATAATAGTTTGGTTCTTTCTAGGGTTAGTTATGGTAGTGAAACGTGGACACTTTGTAAACAAGATAACAGGAAACTAGATGCTTTTGATTCTAGATGCTTACGTAGTATCTTGGGCATTAGGTGGTTCAACTTTGAAAGTAATGATGAGTGAGGTTAAGCAAAGGAGTCGGCAACCTCCTTTAAGCAGCATATTGTGCAGAGAGAGACTCCGTTGGTTTGGCCATATGGATAACTATAGATTGGTGAATAGGGTTATGAATAGTGTGCCTAAAAGCCTCAGAAAGAAGGAGAGTCCTAGGGTGAAATGGGCAGACAATGTCAAACAGGACCTTGTTAGAATTGGTGTGCAGTGGCGAAATGCAGCAGATGTAGCTCAGGACAGATATGCTTGGAGAATTAAACTGCGTGGTCTGGTTGGACCTTGAGGATGATGATGATATGTGTACACTGCCTTGGTGGCTCAGTGGTATTGCATTGGCCTTGCAGCGACACTGCGAGTGCGGGATCCGAGCTCGAGTCCCAGGTATGGCATGGTCGTTTGTTCTTCCATATATGCTGTAATTGTCCCTCAGTAAAAAGAAAAGGCATTTGTTCATTTATCGACATGCCAAGTAAAACTTTGTTCCCCCATTGAGACATAAAGCAAATATTGGCTATAAGTCAATATAGCAGCCAAATTGAAAAAGAAATTAGGTGTACAATGTTTAATTAATAGTTCTAATGTATTTAATAGAGGATCTTATACATTCAAGAGTCAAAAATGTCAATATATAAGCAATTAAGAGAATGTAAGATTTTTTAAAATGTGGAAATGAGGCAAATACTCTCATTTACTAGAAAAAATTTTTAACTTGTCACTAGTGCTGCAATATTGTTTTGTGATCATCAACTGATCTTTGTAACTTTTGTTTAATCAAAATTCGATTTCGTTTAAGAGACAGGGCAGATGAACTTACCTCATAATATTCGTAGTCTTCGAGATCAAAGTTATCAAAACTGAAAAAGTTACTTTCAAGAGCCTGAAAGAAAAACACAATTGGGCTAATTAGAATAATGGCATTTTGGTTTGTTTTTTCATGTTATGAACTTCAAATGATAGTAATACAACAAGAAGTTTTCATCTTAATCCGTAATTGTTTCGAAAATGACAACTTTCGTCTTTGTCAGTTTTCATCGACATCATTGATGATGATGTTTTGTGGTCACAAACTAATCTTCATCTGCCAAATATCAGCACACCTTTTCGACCATAATTTACTGCATTTCTAACGAGTTTTACTAATAATTCTTATTACATTTGCCTAACTTCCCCTCAATTTCTGGAAATGTTTTCCTTCAACGCGCCTTTACCTGTCATGGCCCTCAGTTCCACATTTCCCTACAAATTCTTTTCAATTCCTTTGAAAATCGTCTCCTCCATCCCTTAGCAGCATCCCCATCGTTAATGAAGCTCCCCTTCTGAAACCACTTCCCACTTTGCATAACTTCTTTGTTCTTAATTTTGTGTCTCAATTCCCAAAGATTCATTTCTAAAAGGGGAACAAAATTCACAGAGGCATTGGAAACTTTCCAACCAATCAGAAATACATCCATTAATAAGCTTCCATTTGATTTCAATGCAAATCGCTTTTAATTTAAAGACAGGGAAAGTTAACTGTCGATTTGGTAACTAAGGTTTCGATGCAAATTCAGGATAAGTTTTTAAATGATTCAAACATGCAAACGATATGAAATTTATTATTTAGAGACTTAGTTCACACTAAGTTGTAATACCTCCCTTTAATAACATGCTAAAAGCAATAAATAATACTTTTGATGCTAATTTTGACAGCTAATAATATCTGTATATTTAAAACATTTTAGTCCATCTTTGCCCTTTAATTTACCATGTAATAGCTGATTTCGATTCCTAAAGGGCATTTAGAAAGAATTTAATCAGAACTACAAATGCGTCTTTAAATAAGAACATTTCACTCATTATGTTTTAGGTTATAGACGATTTTCGAAAATATTTTTTTTCTCTCTTTCAGCTGCAAAATCCGATTGCTTCGCATCCCATGCAATCGAAACTTCAGAATCCTCTCTTTTAGGTTGGGATGTGAAATAAACAACATCATTTCCTCCCAGCTGATAGTTTCAGGAAAAAATATCTTTCCAAAGTTTATTTTTCTCTCACATTTCTTCTTACAAAAAGGAAACTTCCGAAACATGCATTCCTTCCTTTTCATTCCCAATTCTACCAGAAATTTATCACGAGCAACAACGAGATGGAAAACAATGGAAAACAGACATTTCAGCTCACACTACAAATGACCTTTGTTAAAAGAGATGCAGAAGAATGTGAAAAATGGTTATTCAATTAATTTTTAAAAATCTTCGTTTTCATACACATATAATAATACTGTACACAAAGCGAGATTGTTACCTTCTTGATCGCTCTCAGGCAATCCAGGACGCCAAGATGATAGGCAGAAGGTCCAACTGATGCATCCCTATAGAAACAGACACATACAACGAATAAGTAACAGAAAACAATTTATTATTAGAAACAAAACTTAATAACTCATTTTCTTATGCAAAAAAAAAACAATATTAGAAATATAAAAATAATCCTATCCACTCGATCTGAATAACTGATAAAATAGGTTCGATTTGAGCCATTTACCAACACCTTGCTGCTGGCAGGATATCAACGACTCTCTCTATTAGCATATAATCCGAAATTCTAATATTTTTCCTTAAGAATAACGTCGATTTAATAACGTCATTTAATAATAACGTCGTCGTTCTCTCAGATATCATCACTTCCATATATGCTGAAGAGAATGGTCTGCAAAGTGTACAGAGTGACGTCATTTGTAACATGTGATCTCATTTACAGAGTGCTGCCACGAGGTGCCATCTCGTGTGAAGAGTGCTGCCACGAGGTGCGAGGTGCCATCTTGTGTGAAGAGTGCTGCCACCAGTTGTGAGATGCCATTTCTGATCGTTGTTAAACGTGCAGGAAGTTATGCTTTTCCGAGACCAGTCCTTCGGATGTCATATTGAGCCCGTGATTTCGTGGCTTGCCCTTAGTTTCGCATTTTCCTATGTTCTAATGAACGTTCCGTTAATTTTGGAATGCATTTTAAAATTGATAATGCTGTTAAATTTTGAACCTTAATAGTGACGCGGTGCAGTGGTGCAGACAACGATAAAATTGCGAGGATTGAAATCCTTATGACGGCTGATTTTGATTTCAGAATATAAATATACATACTCAGTGACTAATGAATTTGACCCCCCCCCCCCCCCCACTCCCTATGGTGAAGAATGAACTGTGCAAGTGGAGTAAAAGCTCGTGTTCGCCAACAGTGACAGCATTCGGTCCGTGGTGAAGATTACGAAGCGCGTGAATTCAAATAATGGGAAAACTGCCAATTTCATCAGAATCTGAAAGACTCACGATTATTGATGTCTGGTGTGTGACCTCAGAAGCAGCAAGTGTCTCTGGTTGTTCCAGAGCATCTGTTGCAAAGGTATATGGGAATTGGAATACTGAACGATAAACAATTAGTAAGCACAAGAATTGTAGTGGATAGCACGAGATGTGAGAGTCCGGCGTCTTCTGCAGGTCAACAGGCAACAATTGCGAATATAGCGCTGGAGAGTGGCAACAGATTTTCAGCTGGACAATGAATCGCTCCCAACCCCACAAGATCGAAAACTATGACGTTCATGGTGCTCGGAATATAAAGTGTGGATGATTGGAAACAGATCCGACGAATCGCGTCTTCTTTTGCATTATGCAGACAAACAGCTACGCTACAGATGACGAAAGCAGCACGAGGAAAAGGATCCCACGAGAGATGCAGGATGCTCATGTCGGTGGCGTTAATGATCTGAGAGACGTTCTGTTGGATCTTC
The DNA here is from genome assembly GCA_038380435.1 of Ryuthela nishihirai. Lineage (NCBI taxonomy): Eukaryota > Metazoa > Arthropoda > Arachnida > Araneae > Heptathelidae > Ryuthela > Ryuthela nishihirai. Next base: position 60,110,243 of record JAWZYU010000019.1, on the reverse strand, counting down.
TGATGCAGGTGATAAGAGGTGAATATTCTTGTAGCTCAAGTGCACTCTTTAATGTCAATGCTGTTGCCCAGTGATCGTTCAACAGGACGATGCACCTTGTCATCGCTCTCGTATTGTGCAGGAATAATCTACAGATCATTCCAACAAGTTCACTCTCCTCTAACAGTCACCCAACTCCTCAGATCTGAAATCCATCGAACATATGTGGGATGATGTTAAACAGGAAATCTGATCCACCAATAATCTTTGTTATTAAACCGTGGCCTGTTTTGCAATGAGCTTGGTTGCACCTATCCCCAGAGATGCAACCTCATAGCATCTTAGCATTCAGAAACGTTATTTCAGCATATATCGAGCAGACATGCATACGAGCATGAGCAGTCTGGAAACGGTATTACGTCTGTAGATGGTCATAACTCAAGGCTTTGTAGATGATGCCAATTTTTCAAACCGAATACCTTTCGGTCTAATTTATATATTATTCAGGGATATCCCATCCAAATGCCAAATTCATTGGCTTACATTTTTGGCGGATGACATCACGATATAGAGGTAAAACAGTCTTTACAGATAGATGATAATTCCGCAGCTGATGAACATTTCCCTGTCTCTCGGAGTGAAACTTTGCCAATATTCACTCACACGAAATATTCATTACTTCAAGCAATCATTTAATGAATCGCCCAAAAAGTGTCCTCTTAGGTGTTCCGTTTCACTTTCTTGTGACACGTGAAAATACACTGGCGGAAATTGAAAAAAGATCACCGAGAAGGAATTCCTTTAGGAACGTCATATTATAATACGTTAATAGTTAAGGGCAGCAGAAACCGTAATCCAAGACTGAAAGTCATTGGATGAAATAATGACGTCACTGAAGAAGGCAACATGCAAATGTACGCAGCGCGTATTTAAGGGCTAGGGCCTGAAGAAAGAAGTCATTCGTCTTGTGTCGTGTTGTTCAGTGCTCTTTGAAGAAGCTACCATGCCTGTAAGACGCAGGTGCGCAACATTTGTTCAGTTACCGGAGTTTCAGCGAGGTCGTATAGTTGGTCTTTGGGAAGCAGGTTGATCTTTTCGTCAAATTGCACACCGCGTTAGACAAGAGGTATCGGCAGTGGTACGACGGTGGTGTTGGTGGTCAGAAGAGCATTTGCACACTCGCAGACATGGTTCCAGGTAACACAGAGTTACAGATGCACGAGAGGCATATCAGAAGGGTGGAGGTGGCAGAGCGGATGGCTACGGCATCACAAATTTGATTCTCTGTCGTACCAAGGGTGTCTACAAGAACGATACGCAATCGTCTTTCGGAAGCAGGGCTACGGTCACGGTTACCACTGTCATCTCGTCACTGTTGCAGTGGTGTGAAGAACGAATTCATTGGAGGGAAGAATGGCAGTCTGTGGTCTTCAGTGATGAAAGCAGATTCTGCTTAGGAGCCTCTGATGGTGGTTTACGTGTCCAAAGCCGACAAGGTGAGCGGCTTCTTCCATCGTGCATCCACCAGCGACACACAGGACCCCCCACGCTGGGCATCATGGTTTGTGGTGCGATTAGCTATCACTCTCGTACGTGTCTGGTGTTTGTACTGGGTACACTGAATAGCAATACGTACGTAAGCGACATCGTACAGTCGGTTGTCCTGCCATATTTGACTGTAATCCCAAATGCGATATTCCAGCAGGATAACGCCGGGAAACTCAACATGCTCTTCAGACTGTGCACCAGAACTCCCTTGGCCATCACGCTCTAAGGAATTGTCTCCAATCGAGCATGTCTTGGACTGGATCGGACACTCTTCTGCGGACCGCGGCACGCATCGACCATTTATGAATCACGCATCCAAGTTGAAAGCACATGAAGTGGTCTCCCCCAGCTTGATATCCAGCATTTGCACGACCGACAGCATACCAGATTGGTAGATTGTATGTCTTTGCGAACATCGATGTCGATGAGGTTCAACATCTTATTAAAATGTGCCTTCTGTAAAATGTAATACTCATTAAAAGGTAAAAAAAAAAAAGCATTGAATCACTTCACGTGTGTCACATTTCTCAACATGTTGTTCCTACTAAATAAATCTCACCGATTATGCTTCAGTTGTTAATGGTGTTCTTTCTGCCAGTGTATATCAGCATTCGCAAGGGAATATTGTTTTGCAGTTTGAATTGATTAAAGCGTAAAGAGATTTTCAGTGGGAAACATTACGTGTTCAGGTTAATAAGGGTGAACCAAATATTAACAAAATCGAAATTTTTCTTCTACGTTTAGTGGTGTTTTTTTTATTTTTTTTCCGATTTGCAGCGGAAGAAAAGTTTAGAGGGTGTTAAAGTAAAAGAAAATAATTCGTTTTTATTAATTCTGTGTTGTTTTTGTATATATATATATATTTTTTTTTATGTAAAGTTGAATGTCAGTGTTGCCAAAATTATGTATTTAAATAATTTGTAAATTAACCTACATGAGCTTAGATGCTCTTGGGTTAATAAGAGTATTACAAATATCTGTTGTTTGTAACCTTATTATTATAATAAAACTGAACTGAGAACTGAACTGAGAATAAGACGATCTCTTACCTGAAAGAAAGGAAAGGAGGACTTCCTCCGCAAATCAGGGGCCGATAAGCTTCTTCCGGAGATTTGTTGTGATTTATGATCTGAAATTTAGTAAAAAAAAAGAATCACTCAGAATGATACAAAAATAATATGTGGAAATTATCTTCTGGAAAAATTCGAGACAGTCAACTGATTACAAGAAAAAGGTTGAACGAGTTTATATTCCTCGACTCACTCTCCCATAGCCCACTTCCAAGAAAGAGTCGCAGTGATTCTGTCGGCCACCCTTCTCTTTCAATCCTTCCCCACCTTTCCGTTCTGTCGGCCACCCTTCTTTTTAATCCTTCCTTTCCGTTCTGTCAGCCACCTTTCTTTTTTAATCCTTCCCTTCCTTTCCGTTCTGTCGGCCACCCTTCTTTTTTTTAATCCTTCCCTTCCTTTCCGTTCTGTCGGCCACCCTTCTTTTTTAATCCTTCCCTTCCTTTCCGTTCTGTCGGCCATCCTTCTTTTTTTTAATCCTTCCCTACCTTTCCGTTCTGTCGGCCACCCTTCTTTTTTTAATCCTTCCCTTCCTTTTTCGTTCGCAAAGATTTCCAGTCATGTCAGAGTGGATTAACTTTAGATTAAACAATTAAAGCACGATTTTTTTCAATAGTTAAGAATTTCTGACAACTATTTCCCTCGCTCGTTTGCTCCTCAAAAGAAACGGAAAAAGATCTCTCTCGGATTCAAGAAATGGGAAAAAGTATCTCTCTCGGGTGAAAGAAATGGAGAAGGGTTTTTCTCTCTCGGATGAAAGAAATGGAAAACGATCTCTCTCGTTCGGAAGATATAGTAGAACAACTTTCACATTATCTGTTTTTTAGAAGAGAAGAAAACAAGAGTTATTTTTTTAGAAGGGTCAATTTTTTATAGCCTATGAACCTCCTCGCGTCCTACCTTTCATTTTACACATAGCTTGTTACTTTCGGAACTCGCGTTCAGGAGATGTAAGAGAACAATCGCTTTCATATTTCTCATCTTCTTTAGAAAGGAAGAGAGCATGGCGGGGGGGGGGGGGGGGGGGGGGCTTTATTTTTTATAGTCTATGACATTCCTTTGGCATTCGCATTCTGGAGATATAGCGGAATAGTAGTTTTCATATTTCCCCTTTTCTAGTTTTTTAGGAGGCAAGAAAGCATGGGGAGGGTGAATTTTTCAGCGCCCATGACCCTCCCCGCGTGGCAAGCTTTCACTTAACACGTAAATCATGGCCTCCGTGGCGTTCCAAAGATATTGTTAGAGCAACTGTTTTGAGAAATCCCCAAACCGATGAATGTCAAAGCAATAGGAAGAGAGGTAATAAAAAAGAAAGATATACATTATGTTTCGGTCTTTCACCAATATATAATTTGATGACGACCTGTATCGACATAAGCTGCAGAGTAAATGAGCGACATCCCCAAAAAGGAGTTCGTTTCATCACTTGTCAGCTGTGAATGATCTTGTTCGATTCCTTAATCACAATTTGCGCGGCCATTTCTCGCCTCTCTCAATTAACAAGGGATCGTCTGCCTTGGCAGTCAAAAGCCGATAACGCCACATTCGATCGCGATGATGTGGCAACAGGTCACGATGCTCGGCTCTCGCGCTTCCGAATGACGTCATTTAGCATGAGGGGGCAATTTCCGATCACGTGCTTTAATCATTCGTCCTTTTCCCGCCTCGAGATGAGATTTTTAATTTCTCGCGAAAAATAGAACTCCGAACGCTTCCACTGGAAACGTGGCACAGTTGCCTAGCAACAGAAGTGGTGGGTGGCGTTACGGTACACGGAAGAGAGGATGCTGGGAGTCGTCGCATCAGAAAAGGTTCAAGTGGAGGTGATGGCAACGCCTCGAAGCATCACTTACAGCACCTCTGGAGGACATCACTGAAATTAGATGAAATGTTTGCTCGACTGAAGAATATTCTTTCAATAAATTTTATCTTTAGAGCAAATGGAGATGCGTTTCCTCTAGATCCATTTCCTCTAGATGCATTTCCTCTAGATGCATCTCCTCTAGATACATTTCCTCTAGATGCGCTGAGAGGATCTGCGAAAGCAGATTTACAAATGAAGCCCTCGTCCTGAATTTATGAAGTAGCAAAAGGGGATGACGAATTGATTAACTACATAAATAAATGATCCTTTAAATAAAGACAAGATTTTGAATATGCTTTACGCCCAAATGCCTTAAAGCCTTGAATCCTCAGCAACGAGGCTTCAATGTTGGGAAGAAACAGTTTTTGAATTGCTTTCTATTGCATTGTTGCACTCGATTGCATCGTCTGCGAGGAATGAAGACGTTTAAAGGAAAAGAAGTTCCGCCCTCTTAGATAAAGTCTTTTGAGTCAGATTCGAGTTCCTCTGACTGCCATGAATCGGCAGGTGCTTGTCATCAAGAGGGAGAACCAACTTTACGTCTTTAAGAGATGTGATGTTTCAAAATCACTTCTTCGTTTTCCCTTTCCTAATGAAGAGAGAGAGAGAAATGTTTTCCCTTTTCCAATGGAAATAGGAATTGTGCCGTTTGCTGAGGGATGCCTCTTTGATCTGAAGTATGCGGCAATGTCACGGGACTCCAAAAAGATTACTCATTTTTTGCCTTCAGGGCAATCCTCGTGAATGAAACCTTTCCCGGGATTGCAGCGAATCACTTCTGATCATCGCTTATCACATTAATGTAGAGTTAATAACGCAGTCCTTTAAGTTGTATTGATTTGAAGAGATGTTTCTTTCCTTCTGTATTTGCATTGGATGCCCCTGATTGAGGAGAGCAGTTCTCTTTCTTCCAAAAGCTCTCTCATTCAAAAGAACATGTGCAGAAAAGGACAGGTACAGTTTGTTTTTACTTTGTAAATCTCTCTCCGTAGGAAAGATACAATCTACTGATCTCCATTTCCTTACTCTCCATCTCCATTTCCTTACTCTACACTTGACAGAATCACAAAATTTATATCGAGATTTGATTAGTTGCCACTAGATGGCGGCACCATTCTCGACTTGCAGCTCTCTCTGCTTCTGCTGCATTGACCTCGTCATTTCGATCTTTGATATCGACATGCACGAAGCGCTTAATCGATTGAAAAGGAATCTAAATATTGCTATTCAAATTTCCTGAGGAGATTATTTACAGAGAAATTTCAAATCTTTTTTCTCTAAGTTTTAATTCATCTTCATCGAATCATTCCATTTCGTTGGTCTGTCTCAATTGCTTCCTGCCCCCCCCCCACCCCTTCCTTCGCAACCATCTGTTCTCTCTACTTCCTTATCCGCCAAGAAAAATCCCTCCAAGCATTTCCTTTCCTATTTTCCAGCCCCCGTCACGTCGCCTCATTTGCATCTTGTTTCCATCCCCCCCTGCTACGTCCTCTGACCACACCCCGCTCACCTTTCATCTCTGTTGAAACAGATCACTTCAGATCCTCTTCTGTTGTGTCTGTTTCACTTCAGAATTTCTTTGTCTGATATTCAAGGGAAAGCCATTGCCAGAACTATTTTTTGCTCAAAAAATTATTCCTCAGTGAAACTGAATTTCTTCTTTTTGCCATTTTACTGCTCACTTTGATGAAAAAAGTCAGAAAAAGTAGGAGAAGAGATTAAGAGAGAGAGAATTCAATAAAATCTCTTTTGCAGGTTTTTAAAGCTAAAGAGAGCAATCATCGTCGTCTGGTGCAGGAGGAGAGATGTTGCCAAGCGCCGACGATCTCTTGCATTTGGGTTTTCTGCCTCGAGATCAAAACTCTCTTCAATCGTCTGCTGAGCTCCGCTGCAATAAAATGAATAAAAAACTCTCGGAAGAAAAAAAAAATATTTTTTTTTTATTTTACAGCAGAAGCATATGATGATTCCTATATTCTCATCTCGAGCGCCAAAATGATGGAAAAAGAAGAGGTCGTGTGTTTTTGATTTGGGAAATTTTACCTTCACTTTGATGATCTTTTGGGGTCAAGGTCAAAGTCTCTCTTGTTCCCATATGACCTTCTGGAGGCATTATTCCTCCCTTGAGTGGGAATTATTTGCATATCCGCTTCGGTCTCTTTGCGCAACACCTCATTAGTGTCTCAAGAGTCAAATTCATTCCTGGGGCGGGGTGGCTCAATCGGTAGCACTCCAGGCTCGTAATCTGTAGTTCCCAGGTTCGAGTCCCAGCTGGGTCAGCGTTGAGATTTATCTCCGCAAAATTCCCTGCCCTGTCCACGGTCAGTAGGGGACACCGATGGGCTTGGAAAGGCCGCCGTCCGTCGGATGGAACGTTCAGCCGTGGCCCCGTGTGCGGGAGAGCCATGCTCTGTGCACGTTAAAGAACACGATGGATGGCCTTGACGGGAGGCTACCATCTGTCTCCCAACAGCTGTTCCAGTGGGTCCCCTCCCCCAACCTTCTCTAAGTCTTCGGGGTCCTCGTGACCTGGCCATTTAGCCCATTGTGTACAAAAAAGTGCCGCTCAGAGGTAAAACAACCCAACCCAATTCATTCTCATCTATCACGTGAAATGTTAAGCCGTGGTCCCATGTGCGACAGTCACATCCCGTGCACGTTGTCCATCAGGACGAAAGATGGCACGCAGAGATGCTCGATCTTCCTCCTAACAGTTGTCGTGTTCTTCTCTGAGGTACGCTAAGGTCTTTGGACTCATTTGTATTTTGATAGTATTTTATTAGTAAGAAATGTGAGCGCATTTGCGGATAAGAACTCTTCTGGATTTTAAGTTATTTCTTTCCTTGTCTGTTGTATACAGTTTGCATCTTACCATGTCGAGGATATTGATTTCTTTTTTATCTTTACTCCTCTCCTTGGCTCATTTGTTGCTCTATATTATAGATATCTGTGTGAATAATAAATAATAACAAAATATAATAATAATAACACAGCCTATCTCCTGAAAATAACCTACCCCTCTAATCCTTCCAAACAAATTCACCTCGCGCGCAGTATCCTTTAAAGGCAAGATTAAAGTCCCTGGAAAGTGCATCAGTGGGCCAGGGATTCGATTTCCGTTTCATCACTCTTCAACATACGATTTGTGTTCAGGAAGGAGAAGATGATCTCATTAATCACTCACCATGAACGCTCCGATCAGAAATGCGGCATTCACTCTTTTCTCTCCCTCGCTGCTGCTGTAGTGGACGATCTTCTTCTTCAGCAGACTCCGAGACTGAAAAGAAAAGAAGGAAACTGAAAAGAGGACGAATCGCTTCTTCATTCTCGCTCATTACACTAGCCAGGTATTGCCAGACATCGGAATCGAAAACTCCGCGAAACTCCTCTCTTCCGGAAAATCTCTCTCTCTCTGCCCTGCAAAAGATTTGTAAAACTCGTCGGCTGCAGTTCCCGGATGTTTGGCACTTTAAATGTCTGTGCCGTGTGGAGCTATTCATGGGGGAGAGGGGAGAGGGGAGGGGGGGGTGTCCATCAAATGGCACCGACGAAATATTCAGAAATTATTTTATTCTGTATGATAATAATTCAAGAGAAACCCGGAGGCGTCACCCCATGCTATAAAACCTTAAGCGAAGTAGTGCAGTGAATCGGATGACGCTCTGAAGATGGCTGACTGAGTTCTATCATCTGAGCTCTATCATCTGACCTCTATCGTCTGACCTCTATCGTATGACCCGATATATTTCCTCTCCTATAAAAATTCCCTAACATTAAGTCTGTCATCTGACCTTTATCATCTGACCTGTATCGTCTGCCATCTATCATCTGCTCTGGGAGCTCGTACACCATCGAGTGTCAGATTGAAATCTTCCCAAATGGTATCGGAGTGCCCTGATGCGGGACGCCGAGGACTGAGAGAAGACAGCAATCCATCGCACGTGATGATGCACCCAAAGCAAGAGCAGAAGACTATGTACAGTAATAAAAAACATCGGATGGGATGTTTAGCCATGGTCCCGTGCGCAGGAGAGCCATATCTTATATACGACAAAGAATATGCAAGGGTGGGTTTGACTGGACGCCCGATCTGTCTCCTCGAAAATGTTCAGTGGGTTCCGGCCCTCCATACATTCTCCGAGATCTTGGGGTCCTTGTGACTTGGTCATTTAGTCCACTGTGGGCCTAAAAGTGTTATTCCGAGTTGAAACAACCAATGAAAAATAAACGTTCAGTAGTGCTCACAGAGGAATCCTCCTCGCTCATGACAACGCACGTTCACCTATTAGCAAACGCCGTCAAATCTCATCTTTTCCCATCATCATCTTCGGGGATCGGAAGAAGACAATCAATGGGTGTCGATTTCACTCCGAAACTAAAAGAGTGCAGCATCCTGATTCACTTGAGAAGCGCCTGAAAGGCATCCAATGGCAGATGATGACGATTTCGCACCACTGGAGAAATTGCATCGCAGAACCTCGGGGGGGGGGGGGTCTGTTGCGCTTCACATATTATGCAATAGGCTTAACATCTTCTGATGAAAAACGTCGAATTGATTCAGATGTTGCATTTGAAGTTTTAAAAGATGGATCCATCATTGCTTAAGAGCACAACCTTGTGGTTGATTAACACGAACAGCGCCGAGGGGGAATCTCCGCAGCGCCTTGAACTTCAAAACTTTATCGCCAGTGCATGCTGATCGTGTTCGGGCAGATTTCGAATCTGATACTCCATAACTTATGAACTCCTTCGGTCTCAAAGCTCATCACGTGATCTTGTGCATTCATTCGACTCAGTGCTGCCCCCTGCCGACGATTTCATGCCAAGGGACGAGGAAATAAATGAGATTCAATAACTTGCGCACGGTTTCCAACGATCCTTTCTCGTGTAAAAACATTCCCTTGCTGCTTTATGACGATTAGCAGTGACTTGAGTCCTGAGCAGCCAGACGTTGCAGTCATGTCAGAGTGAAAACAAAGATCCGAATGCAGCCGACAATATCGACACTCTGAGGTTAAGCTCCACAAATTAGTAAGAAAGCACAAAGGAAAAAAATCTCAATAAAAGAAATCTTCCGAGTCAGTTTCTTTCGAAAATTCCCCGTTTTGCTTGTGAGTAAAAATCATCACCCTGGTGGGTGATTGATGTGGCAGAGAAGAGATGATGTTCTCTTCTCGATAAAGGAGGAGAGGATTTCCAGAGATGGGAATCTCAATGGATGGAAAGAATGGAAGAGGTAACTGATCGGTTGGAGAGAAAAATTTAAAAACTCAATTCCGTCGAAGTGAGGAGCGAGATCACCTATTAGAAAAGAGGAAGTGACGTCATTTTGATTCGTTCTCTTTTTCAGCTTCTCTAATGAGGAGTTCGATTCTGCGAAGTGGTCTTCGACACGCTGCGATTTCTCTCCGTCGCCTAAAAGGATTCAAGGTGAGTCCAAAGGAGAGCAAGGGAGGAGGGGAAAAAATTGAAATGCAACGTAACAGACTTTTCTTGTTGGGGATTTCGAAAGACGAAAGCGCTCATTTCAATATTTGCTCCAAGTCTCATTAAGTCGCTTAAATTGACTTAATGAGGCAATTATGCAGCAACTCTTACTTTCATTCCTTTCTTGCATTGGTAAAGAGAACTTCAAATGCGGCGTTCGTTCCTTCTTCCGTCCGAGTCCCAAGGAGAGCGATTCTTTTCTGCGATGATCAAGAACGATCCTTGAATATGGCATGCGCAGCAGAATGCGCTCCACTTCCGTCGCAGGGCAAACGATCACTTCAAATGTTGTCACCTTTTACTTCCTTCTCCGCAGAACTGATTTTTTTTTTTTACTTTCTTTTCCTGATTACGAAATTTTTATTTTGAAGGAGAGCAGATTCGATGAAGTTTAAAAAGTTATCTTAATTTCTCAATGTCGTAATTTTAAAAATAAGTCGACAAATTAAACGCAAAAATTATACGTCACAAACAAGATTCGAAAAGAAAAAAAATACGAAAAATGAATAAAACAATTTTTTTCCCTTTGTGCCAAAGGAATATTTGTTAACGAATATTTTCCTTTTCATTTGCTTTGTGAATTGGCTGAGCAACAAAAAGGGAAGAGGAGGCTGCAAACATCGAAAAAGAATTCGTTGGTTGGCAACGGAAATTGAAATCTTCGGAGATCTCAGAAACCAAATGGCAGAAGATTTCTTCCAGCAGGAAACGTATGCAGACTCACGTGCAAACCGAACTCTCTAGGGATGGGAAAGAACAAAGAATAGAAAGATCCTGGTGCAGGAGGATGCTCTCTCTGCATCCTCAAGCACAGTCGACAAAGTAGCGGAGTGGTGGTGGCAACAGTGGGGGATTCCTTTCTCTCTCGGAGTCTCCCATTGGCTGACAGGAAGGAAAGACGCGCGAAGAAATTGGAAGTAAGGGAAGGGGGGGGGTTTGAATCAATGTGTCATTTTCCTTTCTCAGCAATTCTCAAAGATCAGAAGACTCTTTTAGAATTTTGTTCGCGTTCTTTCTTGATGAATGTATTCTTCCGCCAATATTGGCCAACATTTGTGATCGGTGGATTGCAAACGATCGCCAGCCCTGTTGCTGCGCTCACTTCTGCAAGGTTCACGTGCTAATGAAAACTTCCTGTTGACAACAAACTTTACGATTGCTTGAATCCTTTGCCAGATATCTTCGCTGCTTCACGTGGCTGCAATGGCTCACGTGGCTGCAATCGCTCACCGAAATGTAAAAGAAAGCCAATCGGTTTCCATGGAGACGCCATCCATCGCATGCAGTGATATTTGTTGTCTGTTTTTTCAACGACATAAACACGCTCGCTGCATCCCCAATAACATCCGATTCATCTCGATGCTCTCCTCCGCTTATCTCTCTCTCCTCGATCTGAGAGTTGATCTGTGGAAGCTGGATCATCTCCGGTTGCATTCTCTTTAGCCATTTTTTTATTCCGATCTTTGGGTTTGAAGCGTTCGACTTTGCTGCTGCCAAAAGATCGCTGTCTGCAAGACCGAGGAAAAAGGAATTTTGTGTGGAATGGCAACGAAAGAATTCCCGCTCGATTTGTTGCGCGCACATCGATGCAAAAACAAATCGACGATCAGAACTCTGAGTCTGCGCGCACATCGATGCAAAAACAAATCGACGATCAGAACTCTGAGTCTGCGCACAGACGCCAAGTTCACTTCAAATACTCTCCAATGAACTGCAGCATCTTTGCGCATTGTTAAATCCCATGCTTCTCCTCCTCCGTCAATCACTTGAATCCGAGTGATGGATGATCTGCAGCGATGACGTCACGACACGAAGGTAATCCGAACGAAGGCGAAGCATCGAATATCAGGAGGAGGAGGATTTGCAGAGTGTCATTACACGCTGACGATCGGGTTTTCCAAAGAGGAAGAGATGATTCAATTCTCAGAACGGGTAAGGGGGATAACCTCCCCCCCCCTCACTCCCATCTTATGTACTAAGGGAATATTTGGGTGAATTTATAACGAAGTTGAAGAAAGTTCATTTCTCTCTATATGGTGACATCGCATACGAAAGACTTGAGTGCCTTTTCAACTCTTCAAGTGGTAATGCGGGGTCATGCGGGGTCAACCAAAGCCTTTCCTTCCTCCGAAATGGTCATTTGCCACGACGAGTGGCGACTGAGATCGATTCGGCGAAAGTGTTCTCCTCGGGGAAGCGAAACGGCGAAGTGGACTCGAACACGGGACTTGTAACGCGCCAGTTGCATTTATAGCGGAGCAAAGGTGATGCCGTCATTGTGATGGCAGGAAGATTCCTCTGCGGCAATTCATGGAGCGAGGAAGTTCATTTCGGTGGTTGAGGTTCTATGGAGCAAGATGCATTCCGGTGGGATGGCGGCGCAGAGATCGCGATTGGAAAGCTTGCCGTGGAGACAACTGCAGACGGCGAAGAGAAGTAAAGGCGATTCGCGGGCCTCAACGTATAGACGGTGGGCTGGTGAGACTCCCGTGCACACGTGGAGGACAGGATGGCGGAGAGGATGCATAACCTGGGATCGGTGGTCGAGTTTCAAGTGCAGAAGCAGAGCAGAGAACATCGATCCGCTCCACATGAGAGGACCTTGACGAGGGTTGGTCAATGCCCGCCTGCACTTGGACCTGAGACGGTGTATGTGGGGTGAAAAGGTGAATTTCCGGTGGAAGATGAGACCGTGAAATGTGGTCTCCGCCACAAGGGGACGGAAGGAATCCTCGAGCTACATGCAGCGAAGGGTCGGAATGAAGATTACGCTTGCGGCAAAGTGCACGGAAGCGATCTTCTGTAAAGTTGGGGGGGGGGGAGATATAAATATCGATGAAAGTATCGATTAATTGCGAAACAGAAGAGAAAAAAACCTACCTCATTCGCAAAAGATAAATTCATCGAATCATCTCCCAGATATAAAATGGCGGATTTCCGGTTACTTGACAGTTGCTCCAAATACTCGAGTCAGAGGGGGGGGGGGGAGAGAGAAGGGGGTTGTTACGGAAGTAAAGCTGAAGCCCAGGGTTCTAACTTTTTGCGGGGAGTCCATTATAAAGATGAAATGATCTACTGAGCGATATATAACGATATAAAAAAATGAACATATACGAAATATTTCTAAACTATTTATTGTAAAATAATTTTAACTTGAATTAAAACAATTATAAAACTTGAGATTAGTTTAAAAGCCACCTAAGTCGACATAGCATGTCATCGTTCGTTTTTCGATATTTCGACAATGCAGTGGCATACGATTGTGATTGTGAGCGCCACCTGGCTCGAGAGTAACGCATCACTGCAGAATCTTTCGCAGGGGGCGCTTCTTATTACGGTATTGAAACCGATTAACCAGCGGAGATATAAAAACCAAAATGACTCTTTTGATGGCAATTATGACCCACATCAGGAGATGAAGAATCCGTTGTGGAGGTGGAGAGATGAACTATTGACCTTCGTAGATTTGCAAGCGCGCGCAACATCCTCATTTGGCCGCTGTTTTCACAAACCATTCCTTATTATTCCTCACGTGAACTCTTCCACCAATGTCTCTCCTATCAAAGAAGTTTCGATTCTGCATCACAAGGTTTAGGATTGAAAGCAAAGAAACTCTAAAGAAACTCTAAAGAAACTGATTCGCCATCAAAACGGGAATATCCTTCCGACATCTCGAAAAGAAAAAGGGAAAAAAAATTGTACATTCCGGACCCGAAAGGTTCTTGAAAGCGGAAATTCCTTTCCATTCCATCATCAGTGCTCAACCCCCTTTGTAATCAGGCGTCTTCTTGTCCTAGCGGCCTGAAGGGAATTGTTGCCAGTATAATGCGCAGTGGAGAAGATCAGTAAGGAAAGAAAGACCCCAGTGGGGAAGATAAGACAAAACAATGGAACAAACATCTGTTAATCGAACCCAGGAAACCTCAGCCAAGCGCGCTAACCACTCAATCACATGGTCGGTCAAAATGTTCTCAATGCACGAGGAGAGACCCAAGAGGTCGCGCTTCCAAGCACTGACCGCGCCCAAATATCGCTTCCTTCATTTCCTTTATCAGACGAAAAGCGGCACTTTCATCTTGCGTTGGGCTGTTTTGACCTCTGAGCGGCACTTTTTTACACACCCTGACAGGCTCGTGTCAGACCTCTGTGGCAAGCAGCTGCTTGAGGGGGTATTTTTTTTTTTATTATTTTATAGGGCTCAGAGAAGGCTGGGGCAGGGGACCCACTGAACAGCTGTTGGGGGACAGATGGTAGTCTCCCGTCAAGGCCATACGACGGCTTAAAGTCCCACCCGACGGACGGCTGCCTTATCCAAGCCCATTGGGGTCCCCTATTGACCGTGGGAAGGAAGTTTTGCGGAGATAAATCTTAACGCTGGCTCAGCTGCGACTCGAACCTGGGAATTGAAGATTACGAGCCTGGAGCGCTACCGACTGAGCCACCGCCGCCTCCATCTTGGGATGGCTAAATTATTATTATTATTATTATTATTATTATTATTATTATTATTATTATTATTATTATTATTATTATTATTAAATGGCCCCTGTGGATGCGTGCTGCCCCTCCCCTACGAAGAGTTAGATGATACGTCATAATAGGTATCCCCAATGCACTGGTGACATTTGTAATTGGAACGAGGACTGCTTAAGATGCTGCTAAGCCTCATGAAGACCACTTACTCCCACATTTTGAAGATTAATTGAACAAAGGGACAAACTGGACAGTTTCTAGGAAGGAGATCTGATATGAAGGTCATCCAGAGGGCTTTCAACGTGCACAGGGATCTTGGCTGAACACCTGCTCCGACGGAGGGCAGTTCCGCAGCTCGAGAAAATGAGCGATTGTTTCGGAGATCGTTTCATCTGCTCGATCTCGATTTCTGCGCAACGAAAGAGGAGATCTTAAATGAAACGCAAGGAAAAGGAATTAAAATCCTTTGATGAAATTCGCTCTCGTTGCCCTGAAAGAGAAAACTTTTCAGCATCAGGGGTATTCATGCGGAACGATCATTTATTTCATGTTACGAATATCAGAAGTTCAGATCGATTCTGCTCGCGATTTCCATTGCGCAGCTATCGTCATGCTAATTTCCATTCTGTTTTCGCTCCCTGACATCTCGCCGCAGTTGGATGAGCAAACGAGCTCGCCTCGCGGGTAGCAGGCACGCGTTCACATGGAATGCGAAAGGCAACAGAAAGGGAAATGGCACGAGCGGCTCTGTATTCCATCTCCGTTGGCAACCGGTTTCTGCTGTGATCCGTTGGTCGGCAGTGGAAGCCAGAGCCCGAGGACTTCCTCATCCTACTTGCCAACAGGTTCCTCTGGGCTCGGACGACGCGGCCCACCTAACTCCTGCGACGCAGAAGTGGGTGAACGCTTCGTCCACCATCGGAAACGATCGGAGGAAAAAAGGTCACGGCCGAAGCAAGGTGAAACTCATCCGATCGCATATTTCGCACTGGAAAGTGTCAAAGTGCTCGTGTCTCGTGCATTCAAATGCGTGAAAGTATGAGGTCTTCTTCGAGACCTATAAGGAACGAAAACGGGATTTAAAAAAAATGTTTAATTTGAAAATTTCCTTATTTGCACAACTTTCTGAATGAAATAGCTCATTTTTATGGGAATCATATTTTAATGGAATCTTAAAATATGAATCTCCTCGTGGGGGCATTTCCTTGAAATTGTCCCTTCTCGGCAGCTATTGCTTTTGTTCAATTTGATTTCGCTAAAAATGCTAAAATTGCATCCAAATGTTAAACTCATCTTATCTTGTTCTTGTTTCGCAATCACAAGTGTTGAGGGGAATGAGAACTCTTGGGGACCTCCCCCCCCCTCCCCCTGGGCCCCATTGGCCTTAGCAGCCATCTGGTGCTCAGAACTTAAACGGAATGAGCAAAGGATCAGAAGGTCTTGTTCATTGAATTGTTATTATCTGAACGTTTTCCTTCTTTGAGATATCAAAGTGAGCAAACAGCTTCAGGATGAAGGTGAGTCACTACGGAGGGAAGTGAGATGCAAAGGTGAATTTCATCCGGCCCGTTTCGGTTCCTAATGAGGGAAAAAAGAAAGGGGAAGAATTTCAAACGTAAAATGTCTTCATTAATTCAAGTGAAAGCACGAGTCTAAATGCGTCCCTTGAATTTCACTGCTAGGGAAGTTGAACAAGAATTTAATAAGATGAATTAGACTCATTTAAAAAGGACTTCAGAATGTTTATTGCAGATATTAGAGCAAGAATGAAACAAAATCGTAAAAGTGTGCAAATGGCAATGTTTAAAGAAGTGAGAGATTCAATTGAATGCAATCAGAGAGAAATGACTAAATTGAAGAAATTTTTATGTTTTGAATATAGAAAATAATAATTTATAGCAAGATAACCCGGATTAAACCAAAGAAAATAACGTTATGAGACAAGAGTTACGGAAACATCAGCATCCCATAACATTCAGGTCAAAAGGTGCTAGCATAGAAATTGTGCGAATCTTAAGAGAGCGAAATGAAAATGTCTCAGAGAGTAGAAAAGATCTTGTCAGGTGGCTGTCGCTATTTCTCAGTTCAGTTAAGACCCAAAGAGTATCTGCTGTGAATAGAAGCAAACCTAGAATTGTCAGAGGACGTCCCCTGGCCAATTAGCTAGCGCGCTTGGCTACTGATCTAAGGGACCTATTTGAGGTGTCGTTTCTATGCTGAGGTCCCCGCTATCCTCACAGTCTGTGGCATATAAACTGACAGCTCCTGTCAGACCTCTGTGGCAAGCAGCTGCTTGACGGGGGATTTATTATTTATAATTGTCAAATTTAAAAATCCTAATGTGAAAGAAAGATGGATTGAAAGGGAGAAATAAAAATACCCAGAGCCAATACGATAAATGGAAATTTCGAAGACAATAGAAAAGATATAGATGAACGTCTTACTAGGTGCAGTGAAAGGCTTTTTCAGCTGGCGAAGCAATTGAAGAGCCGTATCCAGTCAGACCTCACTTTCCGTTGGGGATGTGTTCTTGAAAAATGCGACACATACTGAAACGACACAAATCGAAATATAATTTCCATAAGAAACATGGAAGGGTTGGGTTGTTTTACCTCTGAGCGGCACTTTTTTGCACACCATGGGCTAAATGGCCAGGTCACATGGATCCCGAAGGCTCAGAGAAGGTTGGGGGAGGGGACCCACTGGAACAGCTGTTGGGCGATAGATGGTAGTCTATCGTCAAGGCCATCCAGCGTGTTCTTTAACGTGCACAGGGTATGGCTCTCCCGCACACGGGGCCACGGCTGAACGTCCCATCCGACGGATGAGTAGTAGTCGGATGGGACGTCCGACGGTCAGTAGGGGACACCGACGGCCTTTCCAAGCCCATCGGTGTCCCCTACTGACCGTGGGCAGGGCGGGGAATTTTGCGGAGATAAATCTCAACGCTGACCCAGCTGGGACTCGAACTTGGGAACTGCATATTACGAGCCTGGCGCGCTACCGACTGAGCCACCCCCGCCCCGAAACATGGAAGATAGCTAATCAACATTACTCTTTTCAACAAATAAAGTTTAAAAAAAAATAATAAATGCAACCCCCATTTGACCTTTTGTATTATGAAGTAAAAGACAGAATTGAAATGAACAGAAAAAAAAAACTTTTTATTCTCTAAGTGTCAATTACACATAATAATAAAAAATTACACTACATAAATTATAATTCTGAGGAGCTATTTTGCTCCGATTCTGAGTTACTTTTTTATCACTGAGACGTCTTCCTGATTTCTTTAAAACCTTTATCTAACAGCTCCCTTTTTGCGTCCATATAAATCTCCCTGTAGCAACGGACATCACGCGCTATGGCGCTTCCTTCGCTGCCTGGATGATCGTTTTCAAAAATCTCCTTTGCTTCGTGAATCAATCGCAGGGCGTCCGAAAGTCGTTTAGAAGTGAGACTTCGTCGCTTGGGAATTTCTTCCATGTCGAATTCTTCGTTGCTTGTTTGCAAATCTATTTGAAGGAGTTCTTCATCGCTCATTCCTTGATTATGTGAGACTAACGATTCCTCTATGTCCGTCTCGTCCATTCCCTCGATGTTAGAGTCTGCAGCTAAGTTAGCTATTTCTTAACAGATCATCAACTTCTGAAAAGATTCCATCACTGCCGCTTGTTTCATGCACACATTCTGGTCCTATTTTGCGCCAAACGTCATTCACACAAGAAGATTTCCCTTCCTCCGATGAGTATGAAATATTTTTTATAGTATTCATTTCCGTCGAATGCTTTCCAAAACACCTGAGAGCTCCCAAAGGAGAAAGGGTTCCCCGAACGACGCAAATGCGAAATTTTACGACTCAAGGCGTAATGTTTTGTTTTAATTGTTTTACAGATCAAACCGAAACGACGCATAAGTGGGGTCGAGGTGAAATTATAATCTGACGTGGGAAAAGGAAGGCAAAACGTTTTAAGAGAGAATCAAAATATTAAAGTTTTAAGAATTAAACTTGATGACGATTTCAATGAATCGCAATGACAGATTTATGTTTTGATGAAATCTGTTGGAAAGTCAAGTAGTTTCATGCATGAGGGTAAAGCAGATTGTAAATTGGTTCCTTTTAGGATTGAAATTATTTGACAGAATTTTGATGAACTTACGTTGATATTAGAAAATATTTTGAATGATTTAAATTTAACTTTGCTACCTGAAATTTCGGTGGTTGAGACTGAGTTGGGGTTGCACTGCCGATGCCGAGACATAAAGAGGTAACGTGGTGCAGTAAATGTAAGAGTTGGTAGTTTTAATTTTCCAAAAGTAAATTTGAACCTGTTTAGATGTACGGGAATGACATGTCTTAGCTTCATTTTCAAGTGCTTCTTTTTCACTCATTTATAGATCGCATGGTTAGGCTATTGAAACGTTTAACAAAGAATTAAGAGGTTGCTTGAAAAATGTGTTTTTTAAGACTCATTTTGGTGGGTGATGTGAACATCGATATTTTACCCTACTCTAGAATTGTTAATGATTATTTGAGTACTAACTCGTTTAGTCGTCGTATTTGAGTACTAACACGTTTTTTATTTGAGTATTTAACTCTAAATTGTATTTCATAACTTTAAATTACTATTATTATTAATAATAACTATTATTATTAATATTATAATCGTTAATAATAGCCATGGCTATTATTAACGATATTATTAAAATAATTATTATTATTAATACAATTAACTTTAAATTGTATTTCATACAATATGCAAATTTTAATACTTTAATTAATTAAATCTGAACTTTAATACCAAATGTTTTTGTTATATTAGACAAATTGACCTTTATAAAAAATTTTTTTATTAACCAAGGCCGACTTTTTTATTGGCCTCTAACTTTCAATTCCAGGAGAACTTTATTTTCATTTGTTGTGCCCGTGCCTTTTTAAAATATTTTGGAACCTTATTTTGTGTGTTTGGTGCAAATATTTTTTAATATCCTTTCTTTATGAATGAAAAAATATTATCAATTTATAAAAGCCAAAAAATCCATTTAACTACGGACATCTTGAAAGTCAGAATTTAAATTTTCTATTTTGTCTAGAGTTTTTCCTTTTACTAATTTTTCTGATTCCTTTCCACTCGTTAGTCGCCGATTATTGTTACGTAGCTTGACGTATTTATGTACATCAACGACCCCCCCCCCCCCGAAAGGGCAACAACTTTCGTCCCTTGATGCTAAACAAAATTCAAAGAATTTTAAAAAAAATTTGTTCTCAAATCTTCTCGATGGGAATCTGTGTGAATGTGGATATTATTAAGTGTAATATTCATGTCATTGAATTTCTTTGTATTTTTACATGTAAGAAAACATCCCTTCAAGCAGCTGCTTGCCACAGAGGTGTAACAGTTTCATACGGCATCATAGAGGAGATCTGTGAGGAATGAAGACAACACAACCAGCTATGCCTTACTCAGGGATTCGAACCCAGCAACCAAGCACGCTATCCACTCGTCCACGGAATATATATGATACTGAAATTAATTCTCTATTTATCAAATCACTTAAGTGGGAATTTGTTGGTAGGTGTGATTCAAATGAATCAAGACTCATCTCCACGAAAAAGGTGATCTTGGAAAGGATTCTGTGAGAGGGTAATGGGAGCTCGAGCGATGAATGAACGAGATGACATTTCGAAAAGGGGGCCTTCCCCTTCAAACACGAAGCCCATTTAAATCTGTTCGCTTTTCCGCTGCAGCTCCACTTGCTCATCTTTTCCATTTTCAACTCTCGCTTCGTGAATGGAATTAAGAGGTGGTGGCAACGCTCAAGGAATGATTTCCATAAATCACTTTTGGTATGTAGCAAACGATTCATTAAGTGAAAGAATCGGCATTCTGCTGACCTCGCTACTGCAAAGGACGATCTTTTGACCGCTGAGCATTGACTCCCTAATCGAAAAACGTCCTTCATCGTCATTCTTCATCAATCGTTCTTTATGGCCCTTCATCGATATTAATCAATCGTTTCTTCATCGTCTTATCGTTATTCTTCATCAATCGTTCTTCATCGCCATTCTCCATTAATCGTTCTTCATCGTCCTTCATCGATATTCATCAATCGTTTCTTCATCGTCTTATCGTCATTCTTCATCAATTGTCCTTCGTCGTCCTCATAAAAATCGTAAACCTCTCGTATGATTCGAAGATCGGAAAAGATTTTAGAGCTTCACCCCGCGCTTCACGAGCCAGCTGGGCTGAGGTCATCTGTTGACCCTCCGAATCAAAATGGCCGATGCCGCCGGATTCCTCGTCCCGTAATCGATCGGGGCTTCCGAGTGGAGGCCACTTTTAGACGCGCACGTTGTACGACAAGCAATTGTCTCTGACCTTGGAACGGCGCTTGCAGAGCTTCCGCCCTCGCGACGACACGCCCGATGCGATCACGTGACGTAACAAAGTAGATGGGGGGGGGGGAAGAAAAGCACAGGAGGCGGCGCTGTGATCGCCACTCGTCATCACGTGGTCCCTTGGCCTAGAAATGGCAAAAAGGGTGAAAAACGAATTTCGTTGCTCAGTGTCGGAGAGGAGGTGAACTTCTCCTCTCCTGCTAATCGAGAACGACCTTGGCTCGCGCAACAAGATAAGTGAGATTAAAAGTGCAAAAGAGATATTTATTATGCAGCGTACTGATTGCGAATTCAAATTATTCTTTCCGCATTCACCAACAGATACATCGAACCCAATTCTCTAACCTATTTCTGCATCGGATTTTTCGACCCCAACAAGCGCTAACTCGAAAAAACACACAGATTCTTATGAGAGGGAAGATGAAGCCTTGGATTCGTTTTCATACAGACATGGATCATGGGATCCTTCATTATGATCCCTTATGACAGGGAAGATGATGCCTAGGATTCGTTATTACATAGCCATGGATCATGGGATCCTTCATTAGAATATATATTTTATTAGGATATATAGAATATAGGATCCCTTATGACAAGGAAGATGATGGCTAGGATTCGTTATTATATAGCCATGGATTATGGGATTCTTTTTTAGGATATATATTTTATTAGGATATATAGAACATAGGATCCCTTATGACAGGGAAGATGATGCCTTGGATTCGTTATGACGTAGCCATAGCGATTAATATCCCTTATGACAGATTGCATGATTCTTATGAGATGGTAATTTAGTGGCTCTAAAGATTATGGATCATCCAATTCCTTCTTCACGCTGCGATGCTTTCCCCCCCTCCACCCCTTGTAATTCAACAATTCGCAGAGTCTTCTGCCCAGCGCGTGCCACACATTTGTGTGCCCTTCTCGTTTCGTGCCTTTGCGCTGCTGCCGCTTGGTCTCGCGAACTCTTCCGATCCCTTCCGAAGACAGTGACGATGCACCTCGCCACCCACTCGATTCTCACGCTCCTCGTGCGCTGTGGATGGCTCGCGTGTGGCGTGCACGCGTCTGACCTTGGTTCCATGGCCATGGGGCTTGCACGCGACACGTTACCTCATCGGGTGGCAGGTGGCGGGATTTATTAATCAGTGCGTGCTCGTCACGAGGATAGCCTCGGCATCGTTCGTCCATGGTTCTGCCCAAGTGACCTTTTTATCATAGGGGGAGACTGTCCCCAATCAAGGGTCATTTGTTGGAAGAAGGAGTGTTGGAAGAAGGAGTGTTGGAAGAAGGAGTGTTGGACAACGGTGAAATCGAAATTCCATTGAACGAAGAAGAGTAGAAAGTCCTGAAACGATATCTTGGGGGGGGGGAGGATAAGCTTTTCCTTTTGCTCCAACTCTTTTTCCTCATTAAGCATCCTTAATCTTTAACAGTCCTCATATTTCCTATTGTCTTATTAAGCATCTCTAGTCTTTAATTACTCTTCTATCTGTATCTAAGGAAATCGGTAGCACCAACCTTACCCTGGAATGATCTTTGGCCACAGAGCATCCTCTGGTGAGCAGCTTCCAATGAGAGAGATGAGCGATCTCTTTTCCTCTGCAATATCAAAAGTCTTCCATACCCCACTGAAGTGCAATTCCTAATCCCTCACTTAACACAAAATCTTCAGCGACATATGCTTCATCGTCCAGCAGGGTGAGAAACCATTCCATTTTTTCTCTTCCTTTAAAAGTGAGTTGAGGCTTGTGTTCTAAACATCACAGACCGCTGAGAGAGGATTCGGACTCGGGTAAAATTTAAATTCACAACTTTATTTATAATTTGATCAGTTTTTTTTAAATTATATTTTCATCCTTTTAATCTGCGTTTACTACTAAAGGAAAATGAAAAAGCACTAACCGACTTTGCTTTTTGTTGTTATTTTCTCTTTTATTAATGAATCAGCGTTCGTAATAATTTTACTCAAGATTTTTCATTTTTTATGAATTGTTTCTAGTATATTTGCTTCCGAATAATATTGAGGTTTTGTCTTCAAATAATCAGAATTATTTAAAATTTTGCAATAGTCTGCAATACTATTAATTAAAAGAATAGTTAAGTGCCACGCATCTCTGTGGATATGTTTTACGACTAGTTTTCTCTCTAATCTCAGTTCATCTCTATCTCCGATACAATTTCTCTTTCAAATGTTTCGTTTTCAATTTATCTACTTCGCGCTTTCATCTCAAACATTCATTCTTTCGTCTGCTTTCTTTTCGAGTCCCGTGGCCGGGTGGTTAGCGCGCTTGGCTACTGATCGAAGGGACTTGGGTTCGAGCCCCGGGTAAGGCACGGATGTTTTTGTTGCCTTTCTGCTGAGGTCTCGTCTTCCTCACAGATATTCTCTATGGCGTATTAAAAATGGCAGGATCCTGTCAGAGTTATGTGGCAAGCAGCTGCTTGAGGGGTTATTTATTCATTTTTTATTCAGTTGTCCAGTTGGTCCATCAAGTCGGAATGTCTGACCACCCTCCGATTCCCAACTGCTTCTTCGATCCTTTGGCATCTGTGGCACGAGCTGGAACCTAATCTGAGAGGATCCGAGAGAAGAAAGCACTCTGCGCAATGGATGGAAGAGAGGGACGAATCGAGAGGAGGAGGAGGGATCGTCTGATAGGGAATTTTTTTCATTCAGCAGACGACCACTCTTCCTTATCCACCTCGTTGCTGGGAAGGAGATCAACCGATGAAACGGGTTCATTATTTATGGATCCATTCAGGATGATGAGATTCGTTTAATTCCCAGCGTCATGGCTCATAAATAAGGATTATAAATAGATTCGCTGAAAACATAAACAAAATGGGGAATCATTGGACCAAACGATTCGTAACGAAACCAAAAAGCCACTCGGAGGTATTAACAGCGAGAAAAGTTTAAAAAAGAGGGGGGGAAAACAGAGTTGGGTTGCTTTTTCCTCTGAGCGGCACTTATTTGCACACCATGGGCTAAATGACCAGGTCACATAGACCCCGAAGGCTCAGAGAAGGTTGGGGGAGGGGACCCACTGGAACAGCTTCTGGGAGACAGATGGTAGCCTCCCTTCATGGTCATTCAGAGTGTTCTTTAACGTGCACAGGGTATGGCTCTCTCCAGCACACGGAGCAAAGGCTTAACGTCCCATCCGACGGAAGGCGGGCTTTCTAAGCTCAAGGATGTCCCCTACTACCTGACCTAGCTGGGAATCGAACCTGGAAAAAAACCCACACCTCCTCCCCGTCTCTCTCTTCTTCCCCCTTCTTCCTAAACTTTCCTCCTTCTCCCTCTCTTGACTCTCTTCCACTTCTCTCCCGATTCTCCTCTTTCTCCCTCTATCTCTCGAGACTCCTCCTCACCCTCTTTCTCTCGACACCCCTCCTTCTCTCTCTCGACTCTCCTCCCCCATCTTTCGAGTCTCCTCCCCCTTCATCCTCAACTTTCCTCCTTCTCCCTCTCTTGACTCTCTTCCACTTCTCTCCCGATTCTCCTCTTTCTCCCTCTATCTCTCGAGACTTCTCCTCACCCTCTTTCTCTCGACACCCCTCCTTCTCTCTCTCGACTCTCCTCCCCCATCTCTCGAGTCTCCTCCCCCTTCATCCTCAACTTTCCTCCTTCTCCCTCTCTTGACTCTCTTCCACTTCTCTCCCGATTCTCCTCTTTCTCCCTCTATCTCTCGAGATTCCTCCTCACCCTCTTTCTCTCGACACCCCCTCCTTCTCTCTCTCGACTCTCCTCCCCCCCCATCTCTCGAGTCTCCTCCCCCTCTCTCTCGAAATGCTGCATTCAATACTTAGAGCAGAGGATTTTTTGAAAATGCGCACTGCATTTTGCATGCGCAAAAGTCGAATGACCAATCGAGGTTTCGAATTCGTCACAGATGGAGCCTCGTTTTGCAATCAGCGGAAGAAACGGAAATAGAATTTTGCTCATTACGAAACGTAACCCTTGATAAAGCGACTCGAGTGCAGTGTCTCACATCATAATCAGCCATTTCAGTGCTTCTAATAAGTGAGTTTTCCCACACTGGTCACAAAGGGATGAAATTGGTGCCTTGTTGAGAAGCCTGCTGGTCATCCTGTGACATGGCCATCTTGCTGCAAGAAACTGAGAGGAGCGTGGCAAGCAAGCCTTCTGATGAATTGTCCTCGCATCGCACCCTCTCTAAAGCCATCCCTGTGATCTGCCTGGTCCTCCTTTGCCGACTCATTGAAACGGCACTGCCGAAAGAAGCTGGTGAAATATCCAAAAGGATCTCAAAGTTCGGATCAGAATTCTCCTGTTGCATAAAAATTCTGCTCTGGGAATAAAAAAAATAATGAACCGACACGATCTCTTTCCTGGGATGATTTGAATGCTTCCACTCATCGCCTCCATTCACCTTTGCTCGGCGAATAAATCTCAGCAACGGTGACGAAAGATTTCAAACAACGAAACAAAGATTTCTTTTTTGACTCCCCCTCCACGGCCATTGGGAGTCACCCGACCGTAGAAGCTTCCCATCATCCCACGCATCCGATGCTGCCCGGAAGCTGTGCAGATTGTTCCCAATGTCCTGCTACAAAGAGGTGTCCACCCTTGGGGCTCCAACACATATATTTCTAAAGCCTTTGTGGCCTTGGCTGGCTCGCCATTGTCCTCGCAATTGTCTCTACGACAATTTCCGCAGCCAGACGTTTTGGCACGCGCACCACTTTCCTCAACAGTTAAGGCTCGGGATGAGACCCTTTCGTCTCGTGCAGCTGACACGAATCTCCATCCTCGCAGCGCGAGCAAAGAAAGATTATTGGAGGCTGCTCCTGACATTGCCGCAGGGATGGCTTCTTAGGGATTCGCAGAGGGGAGAATCCTCCTCATCTTTCATCTCCTAAACAATTTCTAAACGAGAGTTTTGACATTCAAAACTTCGCAAATGAAATTTTGATTTCCAATATCAAGAAACAAACGTGATGTTCTAAAGAAATGACAAAGATATCGGATCTTGGAGAAGATATCAGTTCAACATTTCTGGTAATAGAAAGGAAATGAAACCAAACTTAATCTTTTCGTTTCATTTGAACAAAAATAAATGATTTCTCTCTCAAACTTTGGTAAATATCCTTCGCCTCGTTTTGAGAATTTCTATCCTTGAACCCACCACGCGATTCATTCTTTTTACCTTCACCAAACATTGTCGCCAAAACATCACAGCTGGAGAATATTCACTTGTAAAAGTGTGGGGGGGGGGGGGCATATGAAAGTGCAAAAGAGTTACAAAAGGAAAAACAGAATTTCCATCAAGAACTGTTCAGATACGTAAACGATTCCTAAACGAAACTGAGGAATTGAATCCTGATCACTTAGACTGCAAAGTTAATCGCTATCCAGGACCCACAATCCGATGCAAACGAATAACCACAGCTGACAGCTATGAGATTCGTCGGCAATTTATTTCAAAAGGATGACTTGCGACGGTGGAAGGAATTGGATTCTACGCCATCGACTACAAGAGCTCACAATTACGATCGTGGGAAGAAATGGATTCCAAAATTTCGATGACTTAAGACATGAGATTTTGTTGGTAATAATTGTGCAAAGCTGATAGCAACCGATGGAAATTCTTGTTGCACCTACTGAAATATTCAGCGCTGTCGAAGAAGAGATTAAACTCTCTTCATTACTATTCATTTTATTTGCAGAGAATAGAACGGACTGGAAAAAATAAATAAGGATTAACAATGAAAGAGAATTCATTGGGAAAACAGGAAGTGGCCACTTCATCTGTCGAATGTTCTGTTTCTACAGATGAATCGAATGAAGCTGCTGCAGAAAGCAGGAAGTGGCCACTTCATCTGTCGAATGTTCTGTTTCTACAGATGAATCGAATGAAGCTGCTGCAGAAAGCAGGAAGTGGCCACTTCATCTGTCGAATGTTCTGTTTCTACAGATGAATCGAATGAAGCTGCTGCAGAAAGCAGGAAGTGGCCACTTCATCTGTCGAATGTTCTGTTTCTACAGATGAATCGAATGAAGCTGCTGCAGAAAGCATGAAGTGGCCACTTCATCTGTCGAATGTTCTGTTTCTACAGATGAATCGAATGAAGCTGCTGCAGAAAGCATGAAGTGGCCACTTCATCTGTCGAATGTTCTGTTTCCACAGATGAATCGAATGAAGCTGCTGCAGAAAGCATGAAGTGGCCACTTCATCTGTCGAATGTTCTGTTTCTACAGATGAATCGAATGAAGCTGCTGCAGAAAGCATGAAGTGACCACTTCATCTGTCGAATGTTCTGTTTCTACAGATGAATCGAATGAAGCTGCTGCAGAAAGCATGAAGTGGCCACTTCATCTGTCGAATGTTCTGTTTCTACAGATGAATCGAATGAAGCTGCTGCAGAAAGCATGAAGTGGCCACTTCATCTGTCGAATGTTCTGTTTCTACAGATGAATCGAATGAAGCTGCTGTAGAAAGCAGGAAGTGGCCACTTCATCTGTCGAATGTTCATGTTCTGTTTCAGGACAACAGTTAATCGGGATTATTTTGCTTTAATATTCTTATATTTACAAGATAAATTTATTGATAATGCACAAGAGGTTTTTTTCCCTCCAAGTGTAAATTGTTCTATTGTATACAATCAATCAATCAATTTTACTTCATCATCGTATACAATTTATAACATAGGAAAATAGGAGTGAGCCCAAAACCACATGATTTGTCTGGGCCACTAAAGGAAAGTAATACAAAAATCGATAACCATTTACTCACTACAAAGATTACAAACGATATGTGCCATTTTTCCGATATATGTACAATGCATTTTTCTTTACCCTTGATTATTTAAGATAGGTGCAACATCTTCCAAAGAAAAGAGAAAGTTTTTTAAATTCTGCTTCAACATGTTAAAATTTTTTTCACTTCTAATTTCAAGAGGCAACTGATTGAAGATTTTTAGGTCCAATATACGAATAATGCTTATGAGCAATTTCTTTTTTGGTCAAAGGAACTGAGCATTTTGGACCTTTCTCTCTGAAGTTGTATAAATCCGGCTGAATGTGAAAATTAAAGCAATTTTGCTTAAAAAATATCATCACTCTAAAATCAAATATATGTCCAGTGGTAGAATTTTTAACATAGAGTAATGGCTGAAATTGCTTAAAATATCAGTGTTGTTTTTTCGCGATAAATTTAATCATTTTGTTTTGCAGAGACATCAGAGGTTTAAAAACCGAGACATAAGTTCCACCCCAACAAACTATATCGTATTGAAATGCAGCTTGTATCCATGAGAAGTACAATGCAATGCAGCATATTGTTACGACAGAAGAATCTGGCAACCGAAAGCAAAGTTTCAGCCAACGAATAAGAACGTTGGGAGAATTTGAGAACAGTGGAGCGTTAACGGTCGTTGTGTTGGAACGGTCGAAGAGTTCGAAAATGGACGGTGAGCTGTTCTGAGACAGTGCGCGTAAGTATCAAGAAGTAACTTGATTGATGTGTTGTGTATACGCGGAAGGATAAAAGTGGGATCTTTTATCGTTAAGTATCAAGAAGTAACTTGATGTGTTGTGTATACGCGGAAGTATAAAAGTGGGAACTTTTATGGCTAACTTCGAATGTCTACACGGACTGTCTTTTTGTTCGGCTAGTGTGTGAAAAGTTATTAGCACAGGACGAGAATTGGTTTACGAGTGAAGATCTTCGGGTGACCTGGTAAATCAAGTAAAAGGTAGTATTTAGTAAAATACACAGAGCTGATGTTGTGTGCTCTACGCAGGAAGATTGATGATTTGTGCATGTTAATAGTTGATTTGTTAATAAGATACTTCATCCATATTTCCTTTGTAACAATTTACCTTGTATTGAATTTGGTTTTGAAATATAGCTTTTAATACTCACGCTCAGTGGCTATCCATTTTTGTGATCCGCAACAATATCATGATTCACTTTGTATTTCAAGTGGTGTAATTGCTTTACCTGCTAATATGTTTCTTCCATTTTAGATTATTGTCTCTGAAAATACCAAAACATTTAATGCCCTCAACCTCTTCTATGTCGTCACAACGGCAACCAATAGGCTCACAGCATTGATGCATTTGTATCTGCTGCCAAATTATTTCTTTACTGAGTTGCATAATTTCCCACTCTAATGGAAGCTCGTGCTTATTTTCACTCTCATTGCAAATGGAAAATGAGAAATTGCTCTATACAAATGACAATTACCACAGTTTATATTGTTTTATCTGAATTCAAGGTTTGCTATGATATACTGGTTATATGCAACACGATTTTTTTATTGTTTTTGAAAATCTGAAAAATGTTCGATATCACAGTTTAGCAATTTCTGTTGTACAAAGAGTGTTCTGCTGTACTGTGAAGAGGTGAAAATAAAACTCTTCTTCTTCCAGATGAGAAGAGGCTTGAAACGGCTTTCCTTGCAGTGAAGACAACAGACATCGATGGATTTCTTCGTTGCCATTCCTTTTCTTGCATTTGCCATTCGTCATTCGGTCGGTTCATGGACCGGTGAAAATAATTGTTGCACCATATATCTCTCCGGCCGGGTGGTTAGCACGTTTGGCTACTAATCTAAGGGACCTGGGTTCGAGCCCTGGGTAAGACATGGATGTGTGTGTCGTTTTTCTGCTGAGGTCCTGCCATCCTCTCAGATCTCCTACTGTGGCATATAAACTGACAGGCTCCTGTCAGACCTCTGTGGCAAGCAGCTGCTTGAGGAGGTATATAGTAATAGGTCATAGGTAAGCTATGAACATTCTTTCATTTTTCCTTCCCCTTCCTAAGGGAAGATGTGCAAACGATTGTTCCTTATATAACTTCCGAACTCTGGGACTAGTAGAGCGAGTTAGATGTCAAACAAGGCTTGTCAAGTGGGGTGGGGGTTGTAAGCTACCACAAATTACGCCACCCTTAATTGTTGAACCTCTCCCCCCCCCCAAAAAAAAAGGATGGGAAGGGAGAGGTAAATTAAGGTGGCTCGATTGTCACGAGTTATGCGTCGATGGAAAACTTCATACGAAGGAGAGCCATCTGCTCCCTCGATTTATGCCCTTTCCTCTGCCGCGTACAAAAGGGAGAAGCAAGTTGAAGAGAAATGATTTCTAGGAGTTAAGACAAGAGTCACGAGTTATAATAACTCGTGACTCCTGTCTTATTGTTTATGTCATGCTTTTCTGTTGTGACGAAAAGGTGAAACTTATGACGAATACCTTAATTGAATGAAGAATAATTTAGGATGAAGAATAGCTTAGGAAATAGAAGAGGAAGAGAGAAGAGTGGATGGGGAAGCAGAGGAAGGGAAGATTGAGAAAATGAAGATAGAAATTGAAAGAATAAACCAAACTGGTTTCCCATGTATCCTCTCTGGAAGGTGAAAAATAAAGGCAAGTCAAAATGAAATCAGTTACTGCTCAAATTCCTGTTCACTTGAAAGGATCAGAGAGGACATCGAAAATGGTTCCTTTCATCAAGGGAACAAAAATGGCTGATGTCTTCTTGTCTTCCTTTCAAATTCATCTGATTTCAATGAGTGATTCCATCACGAGCATGTTTTACTTTCATTTTTTTCTTCTTTTTGGAGCACCTAGGGAAAGATCGATTGATTTTTAAGATTTCTTTTGTGCTTCTTTCCACTCGCGATGAGCTTTATTTCCCTTCAATAGGCATTCCCTCGTGCTTTCATAGCTGAGAGGAAGTGACGTGGCCGATCCCTGAAACTGATTCGTCTCTCCTCGAAATGGCGGAGTCGTAGGTTTCGAATTCGTTTTCGTCAGATGAAACGAGCCGAAAATTTCGGATGCCGTCGACGGATTTCCGTTGCAAAGAGGCGGCATGAGGCGAAAGAGCTCTCTTTGTCGAGTGCCGAAAAGAGCAAAGGAAGAGAAGAGCGGCCTCTGCTCTGCCAACCGAGTCTGCATGAAGAACGAAGAGAAGAAAAACATGACGTAGACATGGCCACCTATCGATCGGTTCGCTTCATTCACTTCGTGTCCGCTTAGTTGGAAAGGCGATTGTTCGCCGTCCACCTCTCTGCCCTTCCTAATTGATTTGTTCCGCCACAGCAAATGGAGAGCACCTGCTCTCCCCTGCCAACCTCTTCTGCTCCCAAGCAACGGACGAATCCTCCTCCCTTCTCGTAATTCCTCTCTTTGTAGTCACACTTCTATTGACTCTGATGGAAGAACACTTTCCAAACTCGCCAAAGCAAACGATACTTAAGAGAACGCCGTCTCGTCGTTGCCTGGCAACCGGGCACCTCCTATTGCCTACGAGGGGGGAGGGGAGTTCTCTTCGCACGAACAGGAGACTTTTCTGTTGGGACAAAAAGGTAACGTGCGCAAAAACAAAGCCTAATCTTAAGAGTAATTATTCCGATAAAAGAAGCAATGACGACAACAGTCACTTCAACAGAATGATACATCGCAGAGGTTAACAGCGAACTGAACAAACAAATGCACCTGCAAACAATGAGAAAAACTCAGTGAACAAAGGTATCATGTACAAGATGAGTATTGATTGGGCCTCACTAAGCATTGTCGTGCATGAACAAAGTGAGCAATGATATTGACTCATTGAGCAATGTAATGAATGTACGAAATGAGCAATGATAGGAACTCCTTGAACATAGGTATCTTGTGCAAGATGAGTATTGATTGGGCCTCACTAAGCATTGTCGTGCATTGACAAAGTGAGCAATGATATTGACTCATTGAGCAATGTAATGAATGTACGAAATGAGCAATGATAGGAACTCCTTGAACATAGGTATCTTGTACAATATGAGTATTGATTGGGCCTCACTAAGCATTGTCGTGCATGAACAAAGTGAGCAATGATATTGACTCATTGAGCAATGTAATGAATGTACGAAATGAGCAATGATAGGAACTCCTTGAACATAGGTATCTTGTACAAGATGAGTATTGATTGGGCCTCACTAAGCATTGTCGTGCATGAACAAAGTGAACAATGATATTGACTCATTGAGCAATGTAATGAATGTACGAAATGAGCAATGATAGGAACTCCTTGAACAAAGGTATCTTGTACAAGATGAGTATTGATTGGGCCTCACTAAGCATTCTCGTGCATGGGCAAAGTGAGCAATGATATTGACTCATGAATGTAAGAAAATTCATGAATGTAAGAAATTGAACAAAAGTATCTTGTACAAGATGAGTATTTATAAGAACTCACTAAGCAATGTGCACATGTAGGAAACGAGCAACGATACTGGCTCATGGAGCAATGATGTGCACGTACAAAACGAGCAACGGTAGGAACTCACTGAACCAAGCTATCTTACACGAGATGAGTATTGACAGGGACTCGTCAAGCAACGTCATTCATGGACAAATTGAACGATGGCATGGATGAGAAAGTGAAGTGTGCTATCTGTGGGAATGAAGTTCTAGAGACGACTGACAAACGCTCAGATTCCATCAGATGTAAAGGGGCCTGTAGAAGCCAATTTCACTACTATTGTGCAAATATTACAGAAGATAACTTCCGCAAATTTTCTGCAGAACGCAAAAACAAATGGAAGTGTATGAAGTGCAAGTCTTCTGATGCTTCCCCTGCCAGGTCGCAAGATATTGTGTATGCTGCGTCAGGTGCTTCTTCGACTTTCGCTGAATCCTTGGAGAGAGATCAAGGCTTCAGTTCCGAACAAATGGCATCAATTAAATCTTTAATATACCATTCGGTTAAACAGGCAATGATTGAATGCATGGGTGACCTGAAGAACAATATCGTGGAACTTACCAAATCATTAGATTTTTTATCAGGAAAATATGATGAATTATGAGATAAGGTTGAAAATGTCACTCAGGACTTGGTTCTCTGCAGACATGAAAATAAGAATTTATTAGCTAAGAATCAGAAATTGGAAAATACGATCGAAAATTTATCAGAAAGGGTAAATGATTTGGAACAGGAAAGCAATGTGTGCAACTTAGAAATTCAAGGTATACCCGAATTATTACAAGAAAATGCAAAGAACATCGTAGGGAAAATTGCTAATTTCCTAAATGTTAACTTTAAATCCCAAGAGGTACTGGAATGTTTCAGAATTGGTAAAAAGGAAGAGACTTCAACACGTCCACGTACAATCTTAGCAAAGTTTAAAGACCGAGCCCTACGAGATGCTTTTCTTGACAAAGTAAAAGGACATCGTGATCTGAATACCAAAGATGTAGGTATTGTTAATGAAAAGCATATAATCTACCTCAACGAACATTTGTCAAGATTTTATAGAGATCTCTTCCACAAGGCAAGAAGAGTCAAAATAGAAAAACAATACAAATATATATGGGTAAAAAATGGGAAAATATTTCTAAGAAAGGAAAACGGAGCACAATGCCGCCTTGTTAAATCTGAACGAGATTTGTTATCATTGTAAATATATATATTTTTATCTTCACAGTGAAATATCTTTCATCTTATAATGGCTACACCTAATTATGTTCAGTCTGATTTATGGTAATTGCTTTAATAAATCAACTTTTTCTATTTTCTCACTCAACTGTAGAAGTCTGTATAAAAACCTTGATGAGATCTTGGTAACTTTAGAAAGTAGTAGTTTTCTATTTGATACTCTTGTATTTGTGGAAACATGGCAAAATAACAATATTCCACATATCAATGGTTATACCGGTGTAGGTTTGGGAAGAGAGGCTCGCAAAGGTGGAGGAGTAGCACTTTATTTCAGAGAAAGCTTTTCTTTCAAGATATTAAACAATTTGTCAGTTATTACTGATGATTACGAGATTTTGCTTGCTAAATCAGGAAATCTGATTGTGGGCAGTATTTATCGACCACCTCAGGGTGATGTACAATTATTTCTGTCACATCTAGAATTTGTTTTAAACTCATTACTTAAACTGAAATCGATCTTTATATTAATGGGTGACTATAACCTTGATATTATGAACCAAGATAAAAATGTATTAAATTTAATAGACCTAGTTAATTCATATGATTGTTTTGTTTTAAACAGTGGATTACCAACTAGAGTTGGAAATCAAAGTTCTACACTAATTGATTATGGAATTTCGAATGTAGATTGTCAAAATGGAGTTCTGATGTCAAAAATTACAGATCATTTCCCCACATTTTTTCTGGTCCAAAGGACAAATTTTCAAATGCTACCTAGCAGTTATAGATATAGAGAAATCAATGACAATAATATTCTGCAATTGCAATATAAATTAAATCGTATTGATTGGCAATTCCTTTACTTAATCAGCGATGTAAATGAAGCATATAATTATTTCATAAATATTTTTATAAATCACTATAATAAATATTTGCCCACGGGTATTAAGAAGTTCCAAAGGCCAAATAAATATGCTTCTTGGATGACGAAAGATCTGAAAAAATTAATAACTAGAAGAGATAATTTATACAAAAAAGCAAAAGAAACCCATTTGGAGGATGACAGTTCTGCATATAAAGAATTTCGTAATTTCGTTACTGCCCAAATCAGACGAACAAAGAACGCCTATTATAAGAGTAGATTTGATTCTAGCAAAAATTCTAAACAGAAATGGAAATATCTCAACGATGTTTTGGGTAGAAATAAATGTAAGTCAATAGTAGGAGACATTTCTTCTGATGATGCAATTATTGCTGATGACTATGCGAAGTCCAATGCCTTCAATAGCTATTTTCATGATACCGTTAACGAATTGATACTGAACCAAACTGAAAAATTTCATGGCAAATATAAATATCAAATTGAGTGCATAGACCAGACATTTTATGTCATGCCAATTGTTACTCAAGAGATCAGTAACATTGTGAATGATCTAGGAGCTGATAAGTCACCAGGTATAGATGACATAAATATTAATGTAATTAAAAAGATTATACATACAATAAAAGAACCTTTGTGCTATATATTTAATTTATCAATAATAAACGAAGTATTCCCGGATAAACTGAAAATTGCCAGAATTCTTCCCATACATAAATCAGGTGATAAAGAAAACATAGAAAACTACAGACCAATTTCAATTTTGCCAATCTTCTCGAAAATCTTTGAAAAGCTAATTTGTACACGTATGACTAAATTCCTAGATAATATGAAAATTATCACACAACAACAATATGGTTTTCAAAATAAAAAATCTACTCAGACAGCCATTGCAGATTTATATGAGCATATTGTCAATCATTTGGATGCAGGTCACATTGGATTAGCTGTATATCTTGATTTTACGAAAGCATTTGACAGTATTAACCATGAAATTTTGTTAAAGAAAATTGAATTTTATGGCCTGAGAGGTAAAATAAATAACTGGTTAAGAAGCTACTTATTTCAGAGGAAAGCTCTTGTAGAAGTAAATGGTAGTATATCAGATGAACATTTTATTTACAGAGGTGTGCCTCAAGGTTCGATTCTTGGTCCGATCCTTTTCCTACTTTACATTAACGACTTAGCAAAGTTACACATTAATTCAAAGATATTATATGCTGATGATACAAGCATTGTCGATTTCAACCAAGATTCTGCAAGCCTGATTAGCAGTGTTAACTACTCTCTAAATATTATATCTGAATGGTGCAGACATAACAATTTATTAATAAATGTCAAAAAATTCAAATACATGATTTATAAAAATAAAAACAAAAATATCGATGAGAAATGTTTCGATGTGAAGATTAATGAAATTAAGCTAAAGAGATGCACTGAATATAAATTCTTAGGAATATGGATCGATGAAAATCTGAACTGGTCATTTCACGTAAAGCAGCTGAGAATCACTCTGTCAAGGAATATTGGTATGATTGGTAAAATACGTCATCTGGTTAACAAACAAATTTTGACAAATTTATACTACTCTTTCATTTATCCTTATATAACATATGGAATCTTAGTCTGGGGTAATACTTTTGACTATAATCTGAATGCTATATATCGTCTTCAGAAAAGAATTGTTAGATATATTGTTGGTAAAAGATATTATGATCCCGTGGCACATTTATTTTCTGAGGTTAAAATTCTTAATGTCTATAATAATTACAAACTGATATCAGGAAACTTTGTGTATTCGATTGCAATGAGATTGATTAAATTGGATAGATTTAAAGACTATTTTCAGAGTCTTTCGAATTTTCATAATTATGAAACACGTCATAGAGAGGATCTGAGTATACCTTTGTGTCGATTGTCAATTGGGCAGAGATCTATCAAATACAATGCAGTAAAAATTTGGTCTGAATTTCCTGATGATGTTAAAAATGCAAAATCTTTAAAATTATTTAAAATCAAATGTAGAATGTTTCTACTTACAGAGCAATGAAACCTTCTATGTATCAGTGTAATATGTCTCATAACCATTTGACCTTTTATACTATTGAATTATTGTGCTATTTGAATTATTGTATACTTTACTGTTGTCATAATTGAACTTTAAAGGAAATAGGGAGCATTAACTAAAAAATAAGCGTCAGCTTACTATGCTCTCCTTTTTTGTTTCGCCTTTCCTATTAAACACCAATATTTAATATGATTGTTATTTACTTTTTCTGATGCAATTGATATTTCTCAGCTATTTCACTTCTCAATTTTTTCATGTATATATTAATTGTTATTAGATAATTATGCTATGTAAATGTATATTGTATTGACTGGCGGAATAAAATAAAGATTATTATTATTAAGTCGGAATTGTCTGATGAAAAATCCTCCATTCGTGAAAAAACTGATCAGTTGCAGCGATTGTGCAAGACGATCGAAGAAAAAAAACCCGAAGATGTCTTTTGGTACGTGGCCGCCAAGTGTCGGCCTTTCATGTTAAATGTAATTAAGAAAGCTGTTGCCAACTAGTTCCAAGTTGTTGTCATAACGACGCTTCGTTATTGTTTGCCCAATTCATCACGTTCCTTTAGAGCTGCGCAGTAAACATTTGCTTATGCTGAAGGGCGCACACTTTCCACGGAATCTAAAAAGGGCGTCTGACAGTTTGTTGCTTCAATAGGCTGCTACATTAAGGACGAGGGATCGAAGGTGAATGTAGATCAACATTCATCGCCGCAACTCAACTGGCAAGACTTCGCTGGAAAGATTTCACGGCTGTTGTGCTAATGGAATGGAGAAGCCGTTTCTCTCTCTGCACTTGCTTCACTTCTCTCAACCGGAAGGGGCTGAGAAGCGAAACACTCGGCTCTTCTAAAGAATCGTTTCTCTCCGAACGGTACTTTCAACATTGAAAGTGGAATTCATCAGGAGATTTGTTTTCATGACCTCCTAAGGCGTGTGGGAGGGTTCAAGGGCATCAAATCGAAGAAGTGCAAAATTCGATGATGATCAAGGGCAATGTTCATGCACCCACATATCATGATTTCAAGAGGCTATTCTTCTGCACATCTTATGAAATGACGAGACTCTCCCCTCCTTAACACGGCCCATGAAATAAAGAGACTCTCCCCTCCTTAACACAGCCCATGAAATAAAGAGATTCTCACCCTCCTTAACACAGCCCATGAAATGAGGAGACTCTCCCCTCCTTAACACAGCCCATGAAATGAGGAGACTCTCCCCTCCTTAACACAGCCCATGAAATAAAGAGACTCTCCTCTCCTTAACACAGCCCATGAAATGAGGAGACTCTCCCCTCCGTAACACGGCCCATGAAATAAAGAGACTCTCCCCTCCTTAACACAGCCCATGAAATAAAGAGACTCTCCCCTCCTTAACACAACCCATGAAATGAGGAGACTCTTCCCTCCTTAACAGAGCCCATGAAATGAGGAGACTCTCCCCTCCGTAACACGGCCCATGAAATAAAGAGACTCTTCCCTCCTTAACACAGCCCATGAAATAAAGAGACTCTCCCCTCCTTAACACAGCCCATGAAATAAAGAGATTCTCCCCCTCCTTAACACGGCACATGAAATGATGAGACTCTCCCCTCCTTAACACAGCCTGTGAAATGATGAGACTCTCCCCTCCTTAACACAGCCCACGAAATAAAGAGACTCTCCCCTCCTTAACACAGCCCATGAAATGAGGAGACTCTCCCCTCCTTAACACAGCCCATGAAATGAGCAGACTCTCCCCTCCTTAACACAGCCCATGAAATAAAGAGACTCTCCTCTCTTTAACACAACCCATGAGATGAGGAGACTCTCCCCTCCTTAAAACAGCCCATGAAATGAGGAGACTCTCCCCTCCTTAACACAGCCCATGAAATGAGGAGACTCTCCCCTCCTTAACACAGCCCATGAAATGAGGAGACTCT
The DNA here is from genome assembly GCA_038380435.1 of Ryuthela nishihirai. Lineage (NCBI taxonomy): Eukaryota > Metazoa > Arthropoda > Arachnida > Araneae > Heptathelidae > Ryuthela > Ryuthela nishihirai. The sequence goes on along the minus strand of JAWZYU010000019.1, from coordinate 60,072,168 downwards.
CCCCTCCTTAACACAGCCCATGAAATAAAGAGACTCTCCCCTCCTTAACACAGCCCATGAAATGAGGAGACTCTCCCCTCCTTAACACAGCCCACGAAATAAAGAGACTCTCCCCTCCTTAACACAGCCCATGAAATGAGGAGACTCTCCCCTCCTTAACACAGCCCATGAAATGAGCAGACTCTCCCCTCCTTAACACAGCCCATGAAATAAAGAGACTCTCCTCTCTTTAACACAACCCATGAGATGAGGAGACTCTCCCCTCCTTAAAACAGCCCATGAAATGAGGAGACTCTCCCCTCCTTAACACGGCCCATGAAATAAAGAGACTCTCCCCTCCTTAACACAGCCCATGAAATGAGGAGACTCTCCCCTCCTTAACACAGCCCATGAAATGAGGAGACTCTCCCCTCCTTAACACAGCCCATGAAATGAGGAGACTCTCCCCTCCTTAACACAGCCCATGAAATGAAGAGACTCTCCCCTCCTTAACACAGCCCATGAAATGAGGAGACTCTCCCCTCCTGAAGACATCTCGTGATATAAGATAAGGATGATCTCTGCTGCACTGACATCACCCTCACAGAAGCAAAACTCAACATCGAGTCAATCATCTTTTTTCCCAAAATTTCTGCTGCCACATTTAATTTTTCTGTGCAAAATTTCCTGCATTTTAATTTTTTCTACGAATGATATTTTTGTTCGGACGAGCAATGGGATAACCAGGCAGTAAGTGGAACGGATGGCGAATTGCCGACCTTTTTTTTGTGGGCGGGGCCGTCGCTGAAAGAAACGTTTCAAATGAATCACCTGCCCTGAGGCGAAATGGAAGAAGCGTTGACCTCTGCTCGCCCAATCCTTTTCTTGCGCCGGGGCATCCCACGCACCACGTGACGCTAAGCAACGTCTAAATATGGCCACAGGTGGTCTATCGAAGAGCCACGCCCACTGGTGCATCGCGTGCTCAAGGGAATTCCGATGTTGGCCAACGAAGTGGGGGGGGGGGAGATTTGGATTCGATGTTGAAATCTTCGATTCATTTCATCACGGAGCAAAAAGAGCCCTTCGCAAACAAATCCGGGTTCGAATCCCAAACAAACATGGCATATTTGCCTTATCCCCTGAAATTTCACTTGCTTTTGTTACAATTCCCCCCCCCCCCCACACACACACACATACACACATATCTCTCTTCTCGATTCGCGAAATTTCTAATGAATCCAGAACGCGTCAAGATTTAGACAGAGGACGCTTTTCAAGCAGTCGGTGAGGAATGAGTTTCGACCTCTTTTTCCGAAAGAAGAGTTCGACACGGGGACGTCGAGTTCTGAAAAGCGGCACAAGACGTGGGGGGGAAAATCGGGCGATGGTAAACACGAATGTAAAATTTCCAGCCGAGAATCAATTGAGAGCTGGGGGATCGTCGCGTGTGGAAAAGGAAGCGGAAATGAACCCTTCTCGTTCTCTGTCGGCGCTTCAAGATCTTCAGAACATGAGATGACGATTTAAATGGGATCATGGAAAAGCGAAGAGGATTAATCGCAATAAGATTTTGATTTCTGGTGTCACATGTTCCACCTACTCGCAACTCCTACAACATTATGTACACAAAAACGTTTGGTTCATGGCTTGCATGAACGAGCCCGTTGAGGTGGTGAAGGGAGTGTGTGTTGGGAGAGCGGATTGCTCCAACTGGTGAGCTACTCCATTTATACCTCTCTGGGGACAGGTGACTCCGAATTGTAAAAATTAACCCGATGAGTTCAATTTTAAAAAAGCTGAATCAATGTCAAAGGTCAGGTCCCCATGAGATTCATTTGAACCCGGCACGAGCTAACTGAATCGCCCCTTCATTAATGAGAGATAAAAAATAAATACAAAGGAGAAAATATCGACCATTAATCTTCCAGCAACAATAATGAAAAATTAATGTTTTTTTTTGTTATGAGACCGTGAAAAGATTTCAGCGATTTATTAAATGCAATTTTTTTTAAAGTTACATCTAGAATTTTACTTAAAAATTACATAAAGCAATATTTTTACATGATTAAGAAATGTTATTTAAATTATAAGGAGTTGCAGATTTTAGTAGCTAGTCTTGTTTACGGTCGAGCAAACAAAAAAATTTAAATATTCCCTCAAGCAGCTGCTTGCCACAGCAGTATGAGAGGATCCTGTCAGTTGAATACGCCTTAGAGAGAATCTGTGAGAGGAGAGACAACACAAACCTACATGCCTTACCCGGGACTCGAACCAGGTCCCTTTCATCAGCAGCCAATCCCTCTAACCACTCGCTAGGGCACTAATATTAAGTATCTGATAGAAATGAGGGAGATTCGTTCCTTGAGGGAGTGATCTCGTGCGTCCATGACTGGATTGGACCCTGAGGGACAAAGGAAAATTGGTTGCAAAAAGTGAGATCAAAATTCTTCTTGGGTCTCGCTTTCCCCGAGTCCGCAGCATCACTGCCACCGCCACCGGTGACCCTGATGTTGCCACCCACGCGGTCTCCATCCGCCGCCAACAGGTGGTCGCACAAACAGGTTCTTTCGCCTGCAGAGGACTGCAGCGCCGCGGCCCCACCCAGTGCGTGGGGGCGCGCGCGATCGTGGCCCGGCAGCACGAGGCGAGCCCCTACACGTACCTTTGGACTCGTTGGGCGCAGACGAGTAACGCTTAGCCACGAGAGGAACATAAAGGACGGACAGAGATTGCCCTTGCGACGAAATATTCCATTCACCGAGCTGAAGGCCTCCATTCACTTCGAGGGAACAGGTTCATGCCAATGGCAAAGAGGAAAGGGGAAATACGCATGCTCAGAGGAGGAATCCCGTCGAGATGCCCTCAGAGATTGTCTTGCCCATTTCCAATTTATTTCTCTCCCAGCGAGCATTCGCACCACCGATGCTTGGTAAAAGGAAAAAAAACTTCAAACTGACGACTCTTTAGAACCTCGGAAAGAAATTGATGAGAAGAAATTTCTTTTCCAAGCATTAGCAGAGTTTCCCCGAAATAGTGTTGCCATTTTCTCCTCCTTCACTTCCATCGAGTATTGCATTTCTTCTTCCTTTGAACCACTTTGTAAGGGGGAGGAGTTGGCCCCCTATCATCTGGTCCATATATTCTGGTATACCTATTGAAGGCTGTATGTGATAGGAAGATAGGGTCCCCCGTAATAGTGATGCGAGTGACCTTTCAGTTAGCGAAAGGCCGTCCCGAGAGGATGAAGGGGTAGAGGCTGGGAAGCGTCTATTCAATGCCTACGATGCATGTAACTGACGTATGCTGAAGGGTTGCATCCTTGCTGCCTTAGTGTGGTGAAGAGAGGAGTTAAATGCCAGTGAGACAGGTAGGGGCAAAAAATTGTGCAGAAAACTGATTCCCCCCAAGGGGGAGTGGGTGTGTAGGGGGGGGGGGTGAATGGGAGGTAAGAGAATTAATAAAAAGTTGCTGACCCCCCCCCCCTTTCCCTTGAGGGAGGAGCAGAGAAGTAATAATTATCTTCTATCCCCCTTCCCACTCAGGATTTGGGGGTGGGACTTCCAAATTTGGCGGTGGCAAGGGTAAGGAAGAGGAGAATGTATGTGTGAAATGTCAGAGATGCCTGGGGGGGGGCAATAAGTGTTTAGGGAGGATAACATGGGATTGTGGGTTGCAATGCAGGGAAGTGTGGTGAAGGGGCCAGGGTCACAGGTTAGGCTAAAGTTATGCCTGGTTGTAGAGAACAGGGTGTGTGATATAAAAATAAATGGGTGGGAGTTGTATGGTAAGCTTTATGGGTAGTGGACCTTTGCTCGGGCATAGAGTTAGAGTGGGAATCAATTTTTACACTGATTCTGAGCTGTATTTAAGTATGGGGTGGCCACCAAAGCATGGGTTGGCTCTGTTATATGCATGACGCGGAGGCACACATCCTTCCATATATAGTGTTTGAAATAAATATAGATCCTTCCGTCGAGATGGCCCCTTAGCAGAAGAGACCGCCGATCAGCACGCTTACTCCATTTGGTTGGTGCCTTTGGGGTGAGCACGTGAGTCCCTTGGATGCGCACGAAGGAAGTGCAACTGGGCCATGGTGATTTCTTTTTCTCCAATAGGCTGTTGAGAAGTGAAAGGCTCAGATGGCGGAATCCAAAGAAATTGGACAAGGTTCCCGTTTCGGTTCATCTGCAGCGACCACTAAGAGTCGAGGTCGTTGTCGTGCGATTTGTGGCCACGTGATTTGCGAGGAGCAGACGATGAAGCAGCTCCTTGAAAGAGAAGCGAAAACAAGACGACAGAAGAAATTAGCAGGCGTGACCAGGAAGATGGAGTCGATGTGATTGATGGAACGGGAAAAAATCCTTGGAAGAGGAAAAAAGAAGTTCAAACAGAGTCTGATGAAACTTCTCCGAAGAGCAGAAGAGATTCTCATTGGCGGAAAGGATGCGCGAATATTCTTCAAACCCAAAGAATTGCTGATTCGAATCTTCGTTCTTTCTCTCATGCCTCTTAAAATAGTTTTCCTCCCGTTCTTCTGGAATCGGTGAATGGTGACTTCTGCCAGCGGATGGAGAACGGAGAACCTTTGACCTTCTTCACCTTTCTGTTGGCGAAGAAGAAAGTGAAAAGGTGAAAGAAGAAGAGGTGAAAGTGCGCAGAGAGGAGTGCGAGCCGTTTCTCCGTCGTCATCAACGTCACAGGAAAAGCATCTGTGATGTCCGTTTCTGCGAGAGAAGAGGAAGATCTCCACTCAGCTGTCTCCAGTCGATCCCAACACCATGTGGCGGAGGAGATGATGGATCGAGATGAAACGAACCTTATCGCTTCTTCTTGTCACTGATAATAGAAAACAGTTAGCCTCGAGACTGCTCTCAGGCAATGTCGGATGTTGCTGCCGCGATTGAAGCAACGGAGCACCTTTTCCTTCCTTTTCGCTTCTCTCCTTTTCCTTTTTTCACTTCTTTTCTTCCCCTTTTCTTTCGCATCTTCTTTTCCTTTTCGCTTTTCTCTTAAATTTCCTTTTCGCTGCTTCTTTTCCTTCTGCACGAGATGGCAAAGAGCCAAAAGACAATTAAATAGGAAACCAGAAATTTCCGCAGTGAAAGTTGAATCTGAAACCCGACACTTACGAAGATAGCGAGAAGGAAAAGATCGACTCTTGCTGAATTGCCACTGGGCATCCTTTTCTCTTTAAATCATTATTCATTATCAGTTCTTCCAATGAGAAACGAACAGAAGATGCTAAGAGGTAGAACCCACTTAACCAGAACCAGAATCAAGCAACAGAATGAGGCGTCTTTCCAATTTCCCCTTTCCCTAAGTCTCCAGCGCCATATTTAAAAAAAGGCAAATTAGAAGGGCAACCGACAGAATGCATCGTCAGATATTCTCTAAAGTCATAATTTCCCGTTTTTCATTTTTCAAAATCCGACGATTTGTTAAATTTTAAAAACGCTTTTAAAGTTAATTTTATGACTCAATACATGGTACATATATATTATTACGACTTGACATTTCCTAATGAAATTAATAGTAAATGGACGCCATGTGACCAGAGCCGAAGTCTGGATTAAGCCATGGTCCCGTGTACGCGAGAGCCGTAATCTAAGTGTACTGATAATCCCGCTGAATATTCACAGAAATCCGGCGCCTCCGTCCCCCAGCATCGAACCAATGTTCTGGAGCTTGGGAGTCAGTCTCGCCTGTCCAATCAGCTTCTTGGGCATCAAATCTTGATCCTCAATACGAAACTTCCTCAGAGAAGTTGGTTATTAATCATTCTAGCGAAAAATCGCATTGACATCGAAATTCTGTTCATCAGAGAGTATTCGGTGGCTTTACCTCTGAGCGGCCATTTTTGCACACAATGGGCTAAATGACCAGGTCACAAGGACCCCGAAGGCTTAGAGGTTTTATTCTTATAGACGATAACGCTCGCCCTATTAAGCCGTGACCCAGTGTGCGGGAGATTCATACCATGTGCACGTTAAAGAACATGTTGGGTGGCCTTGACGGGAGGGGACCATTTATCTCCTAACAGCTGTCCAATGGGCTCCCTTCTCCCCAAACCGTCTAATGGCAAGCTATCTAATAGGTTACATCAGGTTCACCTAAGTAATCTATTAGATAACTTAACTTGCTTAGATAAACTTAACTAATAGATTACACAACGTTCTCCTTTGTTCTCCTTTTAATGTCCCCTTAGGTAAGTACAAATTTGGTGCATAAATAATTATTGTCGGCAACAATAATAAAAATTTAAAATTAAATTTTTTGATATCAGAAGGAGAAAAGAGTTTGAGAGATTTACTAAATGTAATTTTCTTTTTATTATTTCTTTTAATTACACCTACAATTTTACATGGTTAGAAATATTAATTAAATTATAAGGAGTTGCAGAATAATATTAGTTATAGAGATAACAGGGATCGTGAAGTGGTGGGGGGGGTCTAAGTTTTAATTTTCTTCAAATCTGTTGTTTTTTCATCTCTCTGATTCTTTCTCTCTTTTACCGGAATCTTCCTAAAAAAATTTAAATATTTCTCTCCTTAAAAGTGATCCCCTCCTTGACGGTGTGCCTCCCCCCCCGGGCCGTTATGTTAATCCATCCTTACTTGTACAAGATGCTCCTCGAATGGGGTTGTTGACTCCTGAGCCCTAACTTCATCATTTTTATATCAGGGTGACTAACCCTACACTGGGGCTTAAAATGAAAGGATAATGTCTCAGTTGGTACGTAACTTGAAGTGGGTTTAAGGGAATGCAATGAAATTTGATAAAGAAGTTTATTATTGCATTACAAATGCAAATCAAGAAGGAGAAATTCCTAATCGTGTAATGTGCATGCATTGAGATCATAATCGTGCAGTTGACATGAAGGAACAGTCCTCGGAACAACACTTAAAGTCTGTTACGTACGACATGCGGTATGTTAATATGGAGTACGATCATCCCTGTCATGCAGCTCAAACAACGACTCCTCATAGGGTATTGATGTCTTGAGAGATTAATGACCACTCCTAGACAAGTGCTGTTCTGAGTTGGTGGAGTGTTCTGGGAGTGGCTGGCGAGATCCAATTGCGGCTACCACGCATGCTCAGTGGGATTGGGATCAGAAGATCTGGGTACCACTCCATTTGGAGATCTTCCTCTTTGAGAAAATCGTCGACCACATGAACTCGATGAGAGCGAGCGTTATCGTCTATAAGAATAAAACCTGGATCGACCCAGAAGGGCCTCATATATGGGTTCAGGAAATCGTCTCTGTACCGCACGCAGGGCAGTCACGGAGCCACTCGGAGAGATGTGCAGGCCTGTACGCCCGTTCGTCGTGATTCCTACCCCAACCATCACGCCACGGCCACCAGAGATTCCTTTCTCTGATGTTCGAGGGACTCTTGCAGGTCCCTGGCTCTCTCCAGATGCGGATATGTCGTGAATCAGTGCTTAAACTGAATCGCGATTCATCTGTGAACATAACAAGTACCCATTGGTCTGGATTCCAAGTGTGATGTTGGCGACTTATTATGATGATGTTAAACGAGCTCGAGCTCGCTGGGCGGCAGGAATTAGAGGAACACAAATAACAGGTCTCCTTACATAAAGGCATTGCTTATTGAAGTCTCCTATAAATAGTATACTTTGAAATCCTCGTTCCTGCAGTAGCTGCAAGCTCCAAAGACAGTTGCCTAGCGCTCATCACTCTATTCCGCCTGACAGTAAGACTCATACAGCGATCGTTTGCAACAGTTATGGCTATGGGACGGCCTTGTCCTGGTCGACGACGAACATTTCTTTTGTGTTGAAACTGTCTTCGGAGTCTTGACAGGATATTTTGTGGAACATTCAATGCCCTGGAAACTTCCGTCTGGGACTGAGCTGCTTCCATTCTTTGCAATCGCTCCCCACCGCTGAAAATCATTCAAATGATGTCTGCGGACATCATCAGATCGACGTGAAAATCATTCATAAGATGTCTGCGGACATCATCAGATCGACATGCCACTGAAGGGAAAGCAAGAGTTGCCTAGAACAGCTACAAGTTGACTCGCGCGTCTTTTTAACGCATTCCTAATTGCCCTATTCCGGCTTACGTGCGACAACTGTAAAGGCGGGAGAGTTTTCCCGCGTAGCGTATTTTCCATGTTCGCCCATTTTCAGTGCATTCTTTTATCTAAATGGTCAGCTACGTACATTTAATTCTGAGCACCAGTGTATATTTCAAGGGCCGCGTGAGGCCCAAGGGTGATTTCTTGAGACCCTCTGCCGTTTCAATAAATCGAGAGTGTTTTGATGATAATATTAAGAGATGCAAAAGAATATTTCAAATGATGATTGAATTTAACGTTTTCAGGCTGCCAATTATCCTCTTAAAATCCCCTTCCTCTCTCTGCCACACAACTCCCAAGATAATCTGATAAATTTTGTCAAGAGCAATGTCCATTCAAACAAACAAGACTTCTGACCACTTCTTTCTCTTTAGAACCAAAACTATCGCATTCCAAGTCTCGTGAACAGCATTCATGAAAGAGTTCGTCTCGCCGATATCATTTACTAAAAAGGGCCAAATCATCAGCATAATCTTAGTCAGATATTAACATTAGGCCATGTAAGGCTCCAGTCTTTCCTATGCAATGAATTCTTCATATTTCATTAAACCTAATCGTTGCAATAATGCTAAACCAATCGCTGAAAGTGATATTAACTCTCCCTCGCGACTCAGTTTATTGCAGAAAGCCATCATTATGTCGATTAACTTTCCGGGAATGCCATAAAACCTGAAGCACAAGTTATGTCGATCAACAGAATCAAAAGATTTCTTGAAATCGACAAACGTAGTCTAAGGCTTTAGAAATTTCAAAATATTTCCAAATAATCTGCCTGAGACAAAAAACTTTGTCTCAGGAAACAGAATGATGCCCTGGAATTACCAGAAGAATTATGATCAGCTTTTCAAAAATGCCTCTAATAGTTACGGATAGAAAATATGCATTTACTATAGCGATGAGGAATTCCGTCTCTTCAACATAAAACATTAGGCCATATGACAACAGATTCATCCTCAGGAGTCAACATCTCAGAAGCAATTTCTTCTGCCCTTGGCCGTTTGTACAGCTTCAATTCTAAGAAGAACTAATTTTAATTCTAAGAGAACTTAAAGAACATATTCACATTGTGACATTTGGCCAATATTACAGCCAGTTAATGTGTGTTTTAATTCATTGCAAGTAAGAGCAGAAATTAGCTCAAACCTTCCAAACAGTCTGAAAATGCTCCTCAGCTCACCTTGCCACAACAAAATTTTATTCTTTGATAGCTTTGCCCTCTGCACCTTTGAAACTGCGGACTACTCTTTCCATATGAAATATTTTCTATCCCCTTAATATAATCTTCTATCTAGTTTCTCTCCCCGCTTTGCCAATGAAATATTATCAAAGGAAAAATTTATTCCTCAGCAATCTCTTAAACTCTCTGTAATGTTGTTTCAACATTTAGCCTTGAACCCAGGAGCCTTTCATTGAATCTCCTGAGGAGGAATTAGAAAAGCATTTGGCAGTTTGGAATCTCTTTACTCGTTTAGCGGGGGAGTCGAGATTATTCGCGTAATAAAATTCAAATACCTAATGTAGTGAAAATAAAATATAAGTTGCTTCGTCTGTCTGTTTATGCGAATAAACGTCGACTTTCTTAATGCTTAGTTCAATTCGTCTTCTGACGCACACACTTCGTCTCGTCTCTTTTGCACTTTAATTGAAACAATAAGTTTTTATTTTTTTTCAATAATCTAAAAAAAATTTTGTAACCAATCGCTGCAGGCTCATTAGTTTTCTGCGATAAGGAACCCTTTTTTTTGTTCCTGCTGTTGTTAGCCTCGATTAAGGAAAAGAGAATTAATTGTCTCTCGGTTTCTTTTTCATTCTGGGGTGTTGCCTATCCCCTTCCTTCCCCTTATTACGTCACACTTTCAGTCAGATGACGACATCGCTTGCATGACGCCGAGACTACCCCGACTGGAGCTAGGCGGCGTGATGAATGCTGTCCCTCCCCGCTTCATGCGAAGATGATAATGAGTTTGCCACCTCGTGTCGGCCTTGGCTTAAAGTCCTTTCCTTTCCCTCGATTCTCTTCCGTTTCGAATCAGACTTCAGCAGAATCAGACTTCAAAAGGAAGACAGACCGTTCCTCGAGCTGCAGGTTTTCCTCTTCGCCAAACGTTTTAGAAAGAGTTTAAGTGACGTTTCCCAATTTAGCAAAATCGGAATTTCCATCAGATATTGAAACTTGTTTGAATGAATTTTCGGCATCTGCTGAGGAACGTAGGATTAAAAATCAATTTCTCATTTAGGCGAATTTCTGTTTGCGATGTAAAAGACCAATCGAGATTTTTCCACACCAAGACAGAAATGCGCTGCCCAAATTGCAAAATCTTTTTTGCCTATGAAATGGAAACATTCAAGGAGAGTTTAGACGAGTGGGGACACGTACAGTCGATGGGGGGGGGGGGGCGAGGCGGAGGGGATTGCTCAGTCGGTGGGAGGCTCATCATCGCAGTTCCTAGGTTGTAATCCCACCTGGGCCAATGTTGATCTCCACAAAACTCTCCGACCAACCTTCTGTCAGTAGGGGACACCGCTGGACTTAGAAATGGTCGCCGTCCGTCGCATGGGACGTTAAGCCGTGGCCCCTTGTATGGGAAAATCCATACCCTGTGCACGTTAAAGAACACACTGGATGGCCTTGATTCCCATCATACCAGCTGTTCCAGTGGGTCTCATCCTCCCAACCTTCTCTGAACCCTCAGGGTCCTTGCGACCTAGCCATTTAGCCCATTGTGTGCAAAAATAGTGTCGCTCAGAGGTAAAACAATCCAACCATGTAAAATACCAAAGAATTCATTCTTAGTAATCCAAAAATGCACATGACTAGTCCAAAAGTCTAACAAGTGAATACTCCAAGATTTGAATCTTTATCATCATCGGGGAAAAAGATAGAACTCGACCACATGTACTTAAATGTTACAACTGAACAAATTGGGAATTTTATTCACCATATTAAGGAACTGTTGCCAACTCTAAAACACAAGAAAACCGAGAGAAAAAAATAATTCGACATCTTGAACTTTTCGCACACGATACATTTGCTGAATTCGAATTCGATGTGCCGAATTCACTTCCTTACCTCAAAAAAAGAAAATGGAAAGAATCACGTCAACTGAGGCTTACAAAATTATTTCACTCCATCAATTTTAGAGATTCTAAAATTCAAATTCTGGAAGATGTAACTGCTAAATTTCCAGACTTCGAAAAAAAACATTAATTCCAACAGGCGAACTACTTCTTGTAGCGCGGGAGGTCTCTTTCTCTTTCTGCCTTCGTGCCACTTCCCCATTGGCGGAGGCAGAAGCGGGTGAACTGCCTATTTAGCATTCACCATTCTCTCGCGAAAGCTTCTTTACATTTACTTGCTATATCTGATCAAGGTTCATAAATTAAACTTAACACGGCATATGCTTATAAAAAACTATTTTATTTAAAAAATTATAACGAAATTAATGCTACAAAATAAAAATATATTCTGATTTATTCCTTTTCCGTATCTTTAGTAATATTTTTCTGTAAAGTGTTTTTTTAAAGCAAAAAAAAAAGACTCTGCAGATAGTTTTTAAATGAAGTGTTAGCACATGTTACGTTTGATGACTGCTTAGGGATATCAATATTCGGCCGAGCCTTCTTAAATATTTAATTACTTTTGCAATTATTAAATATATATATATAAAAAGTAATAATAAGTTATGAAAAATAATACTTTTATCTTCTGATATTTTTTCCAAAATCTTAAAATATTCAATAATGGTTCCCATTTATAAAAAAAGGAAACTATTTAGAAAATTACGACCTATTGTTTTACTTCCGATAATGCCAAAAATTCTAGAGAATTTTTTTTTTAGGTTGAACGATTTTTTACTAAAGTTTAATATAAAGCAAAGAACCAATATGGATTTCAGCGGGAAAAAACACAGAAGATGCTATTTTACATTTAACAGTTTCGTTAAACTGGTCTCTAGATAAAGATTTGAAACACTCGCAACTTTTTTGAACTGATCAAAGGCTTTTGATCTGATAAATCGCGAAATACTGTTGGTAAGCTTTATAAATACGTCATAATAGGTACCAGTTTTACGTGGCTAAAATACTACTTGGGAAATCATTCACAAATGGTCAGAATAAATAACATATATAATAGTATGAAGAATCTTAATAAAGGTGTACCACAAGGTTCTGTACTAGGACCTCTGCTATTTATGTTATATGTAAATGAAATATTTGACAAAAATCTTGAGGCGGAAATTATTTCTCACGCTGCTGAGCTGATATTGTTCTGTTGTATAAAAGTAACACCTGTGAGCAATTATACTAAACGGCAAATAGAGATATTCATCGTCTCTGCCAATGGCTAATGCTGAATAAATTAAGTTTAAATAAGTCTAAGCATGTTATATGCAAATGGAAATGCCGAAGAAATTGTTTTAAATATAGATGACAATGGTAATGATATGTTCATAGAGTTCTTCATAGAAAGAAAAACGCAAACCAATTATTGTTGGCATCTCGTAATATGAAGGATCTTTGGTTTGCTAGTTGGAAAGTAAAAAAGAAGCTGCTAGCTAAAGAGATTCATCGAGGATTTCATGGAGATAAAATATTCATAAATGATCACTTGACCCAAGAAAATAAATTGATACTACATGGAAGTAAAAAGCTACAACAAGAACAAAACTTAAAATTTGTCTGGGTTAGGGATGGCAAAATCTTTATCCGGAAAGAGGAAAAGGAAAAAGTATTTAGAATAAGAACTTTAGATGATTTAGTTAATGGAACTTAATAGTTCTTAAAGGTTAGTTACAATAAGATATGTTTTCGTTTATTAATATGAATGTTTCAGACGAAATTTTAAAAAATGAATTAAATTTTTAACCAGACAGACAGTAAAATTGAAAACTCTTTATTAACAAATCATTGTAAAATAAATGTTATATCAAGAAAAAAATGTGTATAATAAAAAAAAATATTATATTTGGGGAAAGGGTTTAAATCTCATTGTGGGAAACATTAAAAATATAAGAAAAAATTTTGATCATTTTTCTTTGTTTTTAAATCTTACAGATATTTATCCAGATATTATTGTAGTAACTGAAATCTGGATAAAAGAAAATGAAATACAATTGGAATAAATTGCAGGGTTATAGCATTTACTATAAATGCCAATTAGGACACAGAGCTCGAGGTGTCATCTTGGTATACATGAGAGATGAGTCTGTTGTCATTTCTTGCAACACTACATTCGTAAATGCAGACTTGGTACAAATGGAATTTAAGTTTAGTAATAATATAATAGCCGTCCCATGGCCGAGGGCTTAGCGTGCTTGGCTAGTGATCTAGGGACCTGGGTTCGAGCCCTGGATTAAGGCATGGATGTGTGTGTGTGTTGTTTTTCTGCTGAGGTCCTGCCATCTCTCAGACCTTCTACTGTGGCATATACACTGACAGACTCCTGTCAGACCTCTGTGCAAGTAGATGCATGAGGGGGTGTGATGTTGCTTCTTCGTTTGTCGGTCTATTGGGACCACTTAGGAACGTCCCCTCGGTTCGATCGCAATACGCGACGGGTGAAAGAATCTTTCGGAACAAAAATCAAAGATTTTATCACAATTGTAGGGACTCAATACTGAGGTTCCTCCCCAATAAAATGGTTCAACTTCAGCCTTTACTTTAAAATAACAAATATTTATTGAATCTTCCAAACATGCTTGATGGACAAGGACATATGCTCAATTACATAGATTACAACAACACCAGCTTACTATGCCTGTTCAGCTGTGTTCACAGAGCCCAATGCCGTTATTACTAGTCGGCATTTCCCAGCTTTACCATTTCACGTCTTTTCTCTTTCATCCTACGACTGGCTCTCCTCGTTGTTGCCAACCCTTTCTTCCTTTCTCTCTCTGCTCGGCCATCTGGGCAGTCCGCTAGCAGCTGGGTGACCCCCGTCCCCTCCGGGCACTGCTACTTCAATTAATTTTCCAGATGCCAGGACAGAGGTCCTCCCACGTAGCATATGCCTATTTTGGTGAAATCCAAAATAATATACAAATCATGAACAAAAAAAAAATATCTAAAAAGGCCTCTAGCCTGACACCTCCCTGCCAGAAGTCAGTAGTTAGTCCTGTTAACTGCTGACTAAAAAGTCAAGTCGAACGCTGAAAATCAGAGTTCATTTTCGCGTAAATCTTAGAGTTCAATGCCATAAAATGCAGAGTTCTAAGTCGCTTTATGAATTCTATAAATTCTCTGCGAATTGGCACATCTTTTGCACATCTATGTACACTACACTTAAATATAAAATAACTTCTAGGTATATCTTGGTGCACTGAGTCTAAATATTGTCTTTTTGTTTCAAACAAAAAAAACCTTGTGACTGAAGTAGTTGTCCGAGAGTAAACAATTTATAAATTAATTCTCTCCTTAAAAACTGTCCATGACGAAGGTATGCCATACTGGCGGTGTTCATTCGTTCACAGGTGACATCCTATGTGAAAGGCTATGTACTCCTTTCGTGACTACCTAGATATCACCTTCCCGTACGTACCCTCTGACTCTATAGGCTGAAGGTCGTCGACATTGGCGTCGGCCTGACCCATTGTTACCTCCAATTGCCATGTTCGCCCCCTCCCCTGCATAATTTTGATCATCATAGACATCGAGTCTAACAGATTGCTGTACATGTTTGGGCTGGGAGATAGGACGGCATTGATTGGACGGTCTCCATGGAGCATACATTTCCCTTTTTCTAACTGGAATTTCTCTGCCTCTTTCATAGTAGCTTCCTCTATTGGCCCACGGCTCGTGGATTTTCCTCCTGGGGTTACCAGTTACAGGCCTTCTCTCCTTCTTTCTAATTAACTTACCATATGCTTCCACACTCAGAAGTACCTCCTTCCGCAGATTTGCTACTACTGCGCATAGCACTTTAATTTCTCCGCCACTCCCAGTGCTATTGTCTGAGCCATCAGTCTAACTTAAAGGTAGCTCTTTTACCTCTGCCCTTTTGGCATCACCAAACGGTCCATGCAACAACAGATGGTCTTCGTTCAGCATACCCCTTCTGATTACTGTCAGGTCTCCCCCCGAATCCACGACTGCTCTAGCTGTCTGGTCGCCACATCTGATTCGAACCTCTTCTTAATCTACTGGGATACGTATCTCTCCCTGTCCCATTACTCGACTGCTTGGACTTGGCTTTGAATGTGTCGTAACCCTTCCTATTGTTTCCTCACAAACATCTTCAGAATTCTGATCCAAGGTGCTAACTTGGTATACCTGAGTTCGGCTCTCACGGTCCCCAGTTCTCAGTGGGCAATCTCTCATCAAATGTTCATCGGATCTACATTTATGGCACCTCCTTTCCTTTGGGACATTTCTATATTCAGCTAAATTAACTGCCGATTGATACCTTCTGCTCGAATAATTTCTCTCTGAGTCTATCCTCTGCTGGGGGGAAACAACACGTTCTGCATATTGTCTATGTCTTACCTCTTTAAAAGTTAGGACCTCTTCCGTTCCGTTTACACTGGCTAGATGGATTTCTGCCCATGTGGCTATTTCGTCTGCTTTTGCCCATGACTCCGCCTCTTTCTTTACTACGTAAGCATGAGTGTCTTGAGGAAGGCTATCACGTAACTTATCCGACACTATCAGGTCCATAAGCTCCTCAAATTTTGTCACCTTCCTACTGCGGACGTAGTAATCCCAGGTATTTCTGAGTCTCGAGGCTAACTGATTATATGACTCATTCGGTTCTTTCGTGATAGTTTCAAACTTTCTCTTGTACGCAGAGGGAGTGAGCTTAAACTCTTTTAATACGGCCTCTTTAACTTTCTTATAATTAGCAAAATCCTCTGCACTTAATTTTCGAAAAAGTGATTTGCATATTTACCGTCTAAAAAAGAAATGATGACTTTGCCTTGAAACTCCTCTGGTACTTCATATATCTTAAATCCCCTTTCCGCTGTCTCAAAGAGATTTATCACTTCTTCTGGGTTTTTAGGGTTTCCAGCTAACATATTTCCCAATAATTTTATATAATTAGCCAGCCGCGCTTCTGCTGGATTACTAGAAACTGCCACCGTTCGCACATCACCCCTCTCCTCGCTTGCATTCCTCATTTGCAGTTCCAGCATTCTATACTCATGCTCTCTATCCTTTTCCCTTTCTGCCGCCTCTCTCTCCTTTTCCCTTTCTGCCGCCTCTCTCTCTTCCCTTCTCAGCTGCATCTCTAACCTCATCCTCTCTAATTAAAAATCATATGCAATCCTTTCTTTAGCTCTCTGCTTTCTGGTCCCGCTCCGCCGCCTATCCGTATCGTTGTCATTGCCATAATCCCTCAACCCTCTCATGTCTTCCGCAGCATCAGACTCTCTGTCTATTGTCACCTCCTCGCTTCCCCGGTCACTCCCTGAAGCACCACCCTGCGCTCTATCCCTTTCTGTGTCTGTGGATCCTCGCCTTAACTCATCCCTTTCCCTATCGCGACCGCTCCTAAGCTCCATTTTAGCTCGTACAGGCCTCTGCCGTATCTAACTACTCACCCCTAGAGTAAGAGGATACTTACCTCCGATGTGACGACAGGAACGAACCGCCTCGTCAGTCTGCCACCTGAAACACCCAGTCGGAACACTCTTCGCAGTATCAGCCTTGTGTTGGTCAGCTCCCAGTGGATGTTGAACTTTTCCGTCACCTTCACAGCTTTTTCCACAGTTCGAACGTGATGCACGACTCTTCAGGTACCTTCACAGCTATTCTATCGCCTGAAGCACACCGCAGGACACTCTTGGCAGTATCAGCCTTGTTCTGATCAGCTCACAATGGATGTCGGAACTCTTCTGTCACCTTCGCCGCTACTTTCACCTCTGTTGCGTACTGGCGGCTGCGCCACTTTGTGATGTTGCTTCTTCGTTTGTCGGTCTATTGGGACCACTTAGGAACGTCCCCTCGGTTCGATCGCAATGCGCGACGGGTGAAAGAGTCTTTCGGAACAAAAATCAAAGATTTTATCACAATTGCAGGGACTCAATACTGAGGCTCCTCCCCAATAAAATGGTTCAACTTCAGCCTTTACTTTAAAATAACAAATATTTATTGAAGCTTTCAAACATGCTTGATGGACAAGGACATATGCTCAATTACATAGATTACAACAACACCAGCTTACTATGCCTGTTCAGCTGTGTTCACAGAGCCCAATGCCGTTATTACCAGTCGGCATTTCCCAGCTTTACCATTTCACGTCTTTTCTCTTTCGTCCTACGACTGGCTCTCCTCGCTGTTGCCAACCCTTTCTTCCTTTCTCTCTCTGCTCAGCCATCTGGGCAGTCCGCTAGCAGCTGGGTGACCCCCGTCCCCTCCGGGCACTGCTACTTCAATTAACTTTCCAGATGCCGGGACAGAGGGCCTCCCACGTAGCATATTCCTATTTTGGTGAAATCCAAAATAATATGCAAATCATGAACAAAAAAAAAATATCTAAAAAGGCCTCTAGCCTGACAGGGGGCATTTATTTTTTTATTTTTTTATTAATATTATCTATACTCTATTGGCATTTCATAGGTCACATTAAAAGTCAGATTTTATTGAAGAATTAGAATGTAAGTTAAATAAAATATATAAAAATTATGTCAATATAACTGGTGATATGAATATAGACATCAAAACTAGAGATCAAATAAGCGAAAAATCTATAACTTTGATTAATCACCTAGGAGTCTATGCTGCAAATAATTTAATAACTAGAGAAGCTGCAAAACTATTGTGATTTGATAGAGTTAGATCCCACAATGCAGTCAATTTTTATTATGTAACTGAAACTGAAGTGATAGAGACAATAAATTCACTAAAGCTAGAAAAAGCTTCAGGAAATGATTATTTATCACCATTTATTTTAAAAAATATATGCCCATATATTAAAAAAATCTTATGTCATCTAATAAATTATTCTCTATCAGAGAGCAGTTTTCCAATATGATTGAAAAGGGTACAATAATTCTAATTTATAGAGGAGGTGATCGAAAAAATTTGGTAACTACAGACCAATTTCAATACTATCAAATTTATCAAAAATCTTTGAAAAATTGCGAAAATAAAATTGATAAAGTTTCTTACAAAGACAATTTTTTTCGCTGAAAATCAATTCGGATTTAGGGAAAGAAGGAATATAAAGGGTGCTATTTTAAAATTAACTTCAATATATAGTTCATACAGAAATAATTGACAACCTTAAAGTAGCTATTGTTTTTGTACATCTACATAAAGCTTTTGATTCTGTTCCACATCACATAATATTATTTAAACTTGAAAAATTTATAATTGGTTAAAAAAGTTGTTTAACGATAAGGTTCAGATAGTTAAAATAGATGACATTGTTTTTGGTGTTCCTCACAAGGTTCAGTTTTAGGACCACGTTTTTTTTAAATATATATATATAAATGATTTATGTAGACTTGATATAATAGGAAATTTAGTTGCTTTTGCTGATGATATAGCTTTAATTTATACTGCTAAAGATTTAGATTCTTTAATAATTAATATAAATTTAGATACGATTAAAATTATAAATTTATTTTTAAAAAATAAATTACTTTTAAATGAAAATGAAACAAAATATATCCATTTCAGATTAAAAAGACAATGTGCTTTTCTACCTAACAAAATATTTCATCATGCTTTGAATGTATTGGAAAATTGTTCCTGTTTGCCTATTAAGGGAGTTGATTGTTTCAGATATGGAGGTGTTTACATAGACTGTAAATTAGATTGGAAGGAACATATAACAAATGTTATTAAAATGATCAATATTGTAATATCACGGTTATATTATATTAGACAATTTGTAGACATTTTAACTTTAAAGACGATATATATGTAATTGTTGGGTTAAATCGTATTTGCAATATGGAATTACTTCTTGGGGTGGCACATACTATACTAATATTAACAGATTAATTGTAGCTCAAAATAGAATGGTAAATTAGGTATTGAAGAAGCCTTTAATAAAGATGTTGATATTTTAACAGTTAGAAAATTATATATTCATTCAATTTTTAAGACATTTGTTTAAAAATTGATCGGACCAAAGTATAAAATTTGCAAATTATAACAGCGATACAGTAACTCTGTTAATCTCGTTGAATTCTTACCTAGGAAAACTATAGTTAAAAAACATTACGTTTATCTTGCGCCAAATTATTTAATATTTTGACAAACAGCATAAAAATGGAAAAACATTTACATAGCTTTACTTCACGTCTTCGTAAATGGCTACTACATATTGATAATATTGAGGGGCTATTTCGTAATTTCACATTTTTTAGTCATTCATCAAACTTTTTTCTATTTGTTCAAATTATTTTATTCTTCTGATTACTTTAAAAATACTTAAAACGTTTAGGCTATTTTTTGTCAAAAATGATTAATCAGATATTGAGTGTTAATAAATTCCACAGGAGAGTTTCTAAACTCTTGTGGATTTCTGTAGATTTCCATTGAAATATTTGTGCCCACTTGGCTAGAGCAATGAAATGGGGTGTAGTATGTGTTAAGAAAGAAAGAAATATTATTATTATATACACTTCCTGTTGACGGCATCAGCGGATGGCAGAAATCGACTCTGGGGTGAACTGTTATAACATCTTCAATTGCAGTTGTGAACGTCTTACAAAGTTGATCAAATTAAATATCTAGGAGTGATTATCGATAAAAATCTTTCATGGAAGTATCACACTGATTATACTGTTGATAAGATAAAATAATTTATAGCAAAATTCTATACAATAAGATTGATAGTGGAAAGAAGAAGTCTAAAAGTGTTTTATTTTGCCTGTGCATGTAGTCAGCTACAATGTGCAATAAAAGCCTGGGGAGGGGCTGCAAAGGCCAACTTAAACAGGCTCTTACTGATTCTGCAAACATTTAGAATCATTGGCAATAAAGCTCGCTTCTCTAAATCGCGCCTTATATAAATAAAAAAATGGGGTTATTGACTGTCGCTCATCTTTGCATTTTTAAGGTTATTGAATATGTCCACTTCAATTTACATCTATTTCAGATTCGACGGGCACATGTACGACTTAGAGACTCATCAACGAAATTTCGAATACCACGCATATCAAACAAGTCCCTGCTCGTGATATAAACTACATTGGACCTAAATAGTATAACATTGTTTCAGAAACAATGACGAAAATTACTTCAAAATATTTATTTAAGAAACCTCCTCTCGAATGGATTATAAACACTGAATGATTATTGAATGTAAATTATTTTTTGATGGTCTACATTTTTACCAACTGTTGCCATATTAAATTACAATTTTATATTTCTATATTTATTTCAATTATGTACCAACACTCAAGTATTCAGTTACTTCATATGAGGATACATTATTTTGATTTTTGTATTGATGTAATTTGGGTTGAATTGAATCATAATAATAGTAATATGACGTAAATAGAAAGAAAGGAGCTGAGGCTCGGGAAGAGCTGACCCTCAGGCCTTACGCTTTCGACGCCCCTGCGCATGAATTTCAAAGCGAATTTGTTTTTACTACGAAATGTGTGGGAAATAATGCATATTGAACGGTACGAAACCGCTGCAGAGAGACAGAAAGCGTCCGACAGGAAATGCTCGAATCGGCCTTTGCCTAATTGAATGAAAAGATTCTTTATCTTGAAGATGAATTCCAAATAAAGGTATTAAATATTCAAAAAATATTATCATGCAAGCCTGAGTTTGCGAATTCAGATTTTATAGTTAACGCCATCCTGCTTCATAGAGATATGTGCAACTTACTTTAGATGTAGAAAAGACCTCCTTTGATTGGTAGGCCACGAAGTTATAAGAAATGAACGAATGTTGCTTACAGTACTTAACAAGCAGAAGATAGCCTGGAAGCGAAATTACAAAAGTGTCTATTAAATTTTAACTCGGTGGATGAAGACTAAACTGTTAGTAGGTTTTGAGGAAAGAGATCTCTTACCTTCAGTTTCTTGTTCAGTTTGCAGTGGTAGCGGTACAGCATCGCCAAATTGAGAGGCCCAAAGTCGGCGTAGAAACTGAAACGAGAAACGAAATCAATGCAGACAACCAATTGCTAAGTGCTGTCTCGAAGGATGAGCACGCTCCTCGTGCAAACGAGAGACGCCGACGGGAACCACAAAGCCACTCGACTTCCATTCGTCTCCATCGATCCGACGGAGTGTGAAACTGTTTTTGCATTATTCTCAGTGCAATCGAAACTGAAGCCAACTAGACTCCTGATTGCGAAATCGGTTTCGTTTCTCTCGTCACTTCAATCGTCTGCAATGCAACTGAATGCTGGTGCTTGCAATAATCAAACAAATAGGAAAACACAATTTTCAAGTAAACTAAGTTAAATAGATAGGATTTTTTCGTCCTATCCTTATGCAAAGGCAATGGCATTCATTATTTGCTGATAATATACGAGCAGACAGAAGGGGAGGGGGGGGGAACAAGAACAGAGTAGAGCCGGAAAACTGTAAAAGGGAGGCCGAGAGACAATGTCTCATGCAGTATAATATTTCCGGGTAAAATGTTTCTTGAAAAATGCATGAAATATAAATAAGTTTAAAATTTTCTGCCTCTATTATCTTTACTAGAATTCTGAAAAGCGGGGGGGGGGAGCTCCAAGGTTTGCAGAAAACCTTTGGTTTATGTTAAACAGCGGGAGATCTACATGCCTCTGAAAAAAGGCATGAAATGTGCAAATGACATCCCAGCATGCTTATAATCATGTCTATAAAGCCAAACCCGGCGTAACTGCATGCATAAACATTGGCAGCAAAAGCCAAAAGTGCTAAATATCCCCAAAAACCATTTTCAACAACAACAACAACTGAATGCAATTGTTGGTACCACGTCATCGAGAGAAAACCTTAGCGATTTCGATATCAGAGGTTCGTTGGAGCTTCAGTCACTAAGACCGCTGAACTCGCTAATCATTCATGAGGATTAGTTTCTAAGGGGTGATGTCTGCATGAGAATCTAAACGGAAGATATCATCTTCAAACGCATACTCTAGAATCGAAACATTTGAATGTTAGTGCAAAGCGAAACTGGTACGCTGCAGCTGATCAGTTGTGCATGGATTTCAACGTAGGATACGAGAGGCCAGTTTCATCACAAACAGTACGTCGAGAACTCCATAGAGCTTGATATCACGGTCGTTTTGCACTTCACCATCTAATGTCACACTTGTCAATGCACGTTGTTGTGTCCAGTGGTAGAAAGAGCACAAGCAGTACGTCAAGAACTCCATAGAGCTTGATATCACGGTCGTTTTGCACTTCACCATCTAATGTGACACTTGTCAATGCACGTTGTTGTGTCCAGTGGTACAAAGAGCACAAGCAGTACGTCGAGAACTCCATAGAGCTTGATATCACGGTCGTTTTGCACTTCACCATCTAATGTGACACTTGTCAATGCACGTTGTTGTGTCCAGTGGTACAAAGAGCACAAGCAGTACGTCGAGAACTCCATAGAGCTTGATATCACGGTCGTTTTGCACTTCACCATCTAATGTGACACTTGTCAATGCACGTTGTTGTGTCCAGTGGTACAAAGAGCACAAGCAGTACGTCGAGAACTCCATAGAGCTTGATATCACGGTCGTTTTGCACTTCACCATCTAATGTGACACTTGTCAATGCACGTTGTTGTGTCCAGTGGTAGAAAGAGCACAAGCAGTACGTCGAGAACACCATAGAGCTTGATATCACGGTCGTTTTGCACTTCACCATCTAATGTGACACTTGTCAATGCACGTTGTTGTGTCCAGTGGTAGAAAGAGCACAAGCAGTACATCGAGAACTCCATAGAGCTTGATATCACGGTCGTTTTGCACTTCACCATCTAATGTGACACTTGTCAATGCACGTTGTTGTGTCCAGTGGTACAAAGAGCACAAGCAGTTGGTCGAGAACTCCATAGAGCTTGATATCACGGTCGTTTTGCACTTCACCATCTAATGTGACACTTGTCAATGCACGTTGTTGTGTCCAGTGGTACAAAGAGCACAAGCAGTACGTCGAGAACTCCATAGAGTTTGATATCACGGTCGTTTTGCACTTCACCATCTAATGTGACACTTGTCAATGCACGTTGTTGTGTCCAGTGGTACAAAGAGCACAAGCAGTACGTCGAGAACTCTATAAAGCTTGATATCACGGTCGTTTTGCACTTCACCATCTAATGTGACACTTGTCAATGCACGTTGTTTTGTCCAGTGGTAGAAAGAGCACAAGCAGTACATCGAGAACTCCATAGAGCTTGATATCACGGTCGTTTTGCACTTCACCATCTAATGTGACACTTGTCAATGCACGTTGTTGTGTCCAGTGGTACAAAGAGCACAAGCAGTACGTCGAGAACTCCATAGAACTCGATATCACGGTCGTTTTGCACTTCACCATCTAATGTCACACTTGTCAATGCACGTTGTTGTGTCCAGTGGTACAAAGAGCACAAGCAGTACGTCGAGAACTCCATAGAGCTTGATATCACGGTCGTTTTCCACTTCACCATCTAATGTGACACTTGTCAATGCACGTTGTTGTGTCCAGTGGTAGAAAGAGCACAAGCAGTACGTCAAGAACTCCATAGAGCTTGATATCACGGTCGTTTTGCACTTCACCATCTAATGTCACACTTGTCAATGCACGTTGTTGTGTCCAGTGGTACAAAGAGCACAAGCAGTACGTCGAGAACTCCATAGAACTCGATATCACGGTCGTTTTGCACTTCACCATCTAATGTGACACTTGTCAATGCACGTTGTTGTGTCCAGTGGTACAAAGAGCACAAGCAGTATGTCGAGAACTCCATAGAGCTTGATATCACGGTCGTTTTCCACTTCACCATCTAATGTCACACTTGTCAATGCACGTTGTTGTGTCCAGTGGTACAAAGAGCACAAGCAGTACGTCGAGAACTCCATAGAACTCGATATCACGGTCGTTTTGCACTTCACCATCTAATGTGACACTTGTCAATGCACGTTGTTGTGTCCAGTGGTACAAAGAGCACAAGCAGTACGTCGAGAACTCCATAGAGCTTGATATCACGGTCGTTTTGCACTTCACCATCTAATGTGACACTTGTCAATGCACGTTGTTGTGTCCAGTGGTAGAAAGAGCACAAGCAGTACGTCGAGAACTCCATAGAGCTTGATATCACGGTCGTTTTGCACTTCACCATCTAATGTGACACTTGTCAATGCACGTTGTTGTGTCCAGTGGTAGAAAGAGCACAAGCAGTACATCGAGAACTCCATAGAGCTTGATATCACGGTCGTTTTGCACTTCACCATCTAATGTGACACTTGTCAATGCACGTTGTTGTGTCCAGTGGTAGAAAGAGCACAAGCAGTACGTCGAGAACTCCATAGAGCTTGATATCACGGTCGTTTTGCACTTCACCATCTAATGTGACACTTGTCAATGCACGTTGTTGTGTCCAGTGGTACAAAGAGCACAAGCAGTGGAGACTCGAGCAGTGGCGGAATACGATGCGGTCTGACGAATCATCCTACAATTTGCTTCCGACAAATGACGAGTGCACGTGTGGTGCCAACCGAAAGAAGCTTACAACTCTAATTACTCGTTTCCTGCTGCAAAGGGTTCTTGCGGCTCTGTAATGGTGTGGGTTGCTTTCTCATGGCATGGTTTTTCGTGCACTCATTCTGTTAGAAGGCAAATTAATGCCAATTTTTATTTGACAGTCCTGATGGATCATTTTCATTCAAGCAATACATCATTTCTTTTATGAAGAGAGATGCTCCCATTCCAGTCGATTGAGGAGCAAAGATTTAACTTTTTCATATTCCATGGCTGCCACAGTCACCAAATATCAACCCACTGGAAAATACTATTGTAATTACAGGAACGACGTCTCAGGCAGCGTTTTCAATCTTCAGTGAACAAGCAGGTATTGATCATATTTCTTGTGGAAGTATGGTGTTGTATCCCTCCCGATGACTTTCAGACACTTTTGGTATGTTCTATTTACCAAAACTAAGTTAAAGAGATGTGACAGTTTCAACAAAATGCCAAGTTAAAGAGACAAGTTAGTTAATATTATGATGTATACGGGCTGTGCCGGACTCAGGCGGCGGTCCAAAACCTTATTATTGATTTTAAATTGTTGTTTCCTTTTTTTTTTCGTTACCTGTACATCTAATATCAATTTTAGATTTGCTATTCTCGATGTTTATAAAATTTATGAATTTGCAATAGGAAGCTAAGTCCAGAACAATAGTTTAGAGTTATCAACATTTCATGATTTGCTAAAGTACAATAAGGATGTTCATGACTATAATACTAGAATAATTAGGGTGTATTTTGTCTCCTTTTCTCTTTAGCTTGGTTATTGATTATGTTATGCGAAATTCACTTCAAGGGAAAGATTTTGACTTTAAATGGGCTGGACATACGAAAATTTCTGATTTAGATTATGCTGATGATTTAGCCCTTTTGGCAAATGATGTTGATGAGATGAACTCTTTCATTCGAGCTGTTGATGAGACTGGTAGTAGAGTAGGTTTGGTTATAAACAGAGAGAAAACTAAAGTGATGAAAATTGGTCAGGCAGGCTGTGATTCAGTTAATCTGAATGGTTGCAGTCTTGAGCAGGTGTCACAGTTTAATTATCTTGGGAGCTATGTAACAGATAATGGTGATGTACGGCATGAGATTAATAGACAATAGGGATTGCTGCCGGGACTTTTAAGAACCTATGGAGAGTGTGGAGAAATAGACGTATACACCTAAAGACTAAAATTAGACTGTATAATAGTTTGGTTCTTTCTAGTGTTAGTTATGGTAGTGAAACTTGTATGCTTTGTAAACAAGATAATAGGAAATTAGATGCTTTTGATTTTAGATGCTTAAGGAGTATCTTGGGCATTAGGTGGTTCAACTTTGTATGTAAGAATGAGGTTAGGCAAAGGAGTCGGCAACCTCCTTTAACACGTTGGGTGCCATGAGGATCACCGGTGATCATCTGAAAAAATTCACTTGTGTGCCATGAGGATCACAGTAGATCCTCACATCAAAACTATTTCAATGGAACATGGTGGGTGATGGCATATCAGTAAGAGTTTGTAACTCTGTTTTGGCCCACAGGGAGGGCCTAGTAATGCATAGATACTAAACTGCCATCTGTTGAGCAAAAACAAGGAGAATTAGTTTCAACAAAATGCCATGCTTGTGATAAATATATGTGTCTTCTTTATTTCACAAAACTTCATTAGTTGTGAAAAGATAATTTTTGTGAGTGAGGATCACCGGTGAACTTACATTTTTCTTACTTTTTTTAACGTTTATGTATCATTAACATGAAATAAAGGTGTTGTTTTTTACCCAAGGAACTCTTCTTTACCATTTTCTTACTATGGCCCCTGGGGAAGTATTTTACTGTTTGTATGGTGGCAGCCAACGTGTTAGGCGGCATATTGTGCACAGAGAGAGACGCCGTTGCTTTGACCATGCTGCCCATATGGTTAATTATAGATTAGCTAATAGGGTTTTGAGTAGTGTGTCTAAAGGCTTCAGAAAGAGGGGAAGACTTAGGATGCAGTGAGCAGACAATGTCAAACTGGACCTTTTGAGAATTGGTGTGCAGCGGCGAGATGCAGCAGATATAGCTCAGGATAGATATGCTTAGAGAACTAAATTGCACGGTCTGGTTGAACCTCTTTAGCCCATGGCTGCTGGAGAATGATGAGGAGGAGGCATATCTTGGGCACTTGACATTGCTGAAGGGTGCAGCCATTCAAAATAATTGAAGCACAACCTGCCTGACCAATTTTCATGAGTTACATTTCCCTCTGTTTAATAGTAAAGCCACCCCATACCAATGTCATCAATAATTCTAATGAAAGTGTTCATCTCATCAATATCTGATTTAAATTATGCTGATGATTTAGTCCTTTTGGCAAATGATGATGTTCAGATGAACTCTTTCATTAGAGCTGTTGATGAAATTGGTAACAGAGTAGGTTTTGCGTAATGGACCCCCTCTTATGACTGCAGACCCCCTATGAAGCCTAATCCCCCCCATCATCACTTGGCACGTTTTAACTAACATACTGATCCTCTCAGAGAGGAATCCCTAAAAGTTCCAAGAATGAAATATATCTGCAATTCTTTATCAATTCTTCGTTTATTAGCTATTTTGTATTCTGAATCATGACATCTGAGGGGAGAAAGTTTTATGTCATCAAGAGCCAATTCGATCATGGGATCAGCATCAGACAGCCACTGTTGCCATACTGAATTTGATATGATTCCAGCCAAAGCAATAGAACTGAAACGCGGTTATGTAATTGCGTCTAATGTATTATTCGCTTTAGAGTTTTCTGAAACGATGAAAATAGCATGCGGACCCCTCTTTTCTTCGCCGACCTCTCCGGGTCACGGAGAGTTTGGGAACCACGGGTGCAGCTCATCTGTGGCCTAAATCTCCTCTTTGCAGTGCATTCCGTATAACACAGTCAATAATCAAATAATAGATGATTATTGGTTTTCATTGGAAGAAGATAGAAGTGATTTGATTATGATGAATCCCAAAGCAGACCATCATCTGAGGATATTGAAGAGGTTGTTTCTGAATCCAGTGCGGATTCTCATCAGACAAGTGTTTGGCGGTCGATAGGGCCTGACAGATGAAAAATTGTCTCGTCAGAAAAGATGCTCTCTTGTCCAATGATCTGATGAGCCAGTGCACATTCACAAAACTCCTTTATGCAGTCATAATTATCTTGACAAATCCGAGTTTATATGGAAGAAACCTTTCTTTCTTGAAAATGGAATGCACCGAAGATTCTCTGATGTTAGATTTCTGTGGGATTTGACTTCTGTAGATTTGCAGCTGTGGACGCGACGCACGTGATCGTATCAGACCTCCTTTTGCCGAATTAGAGAGACCAGATCTTGATTGATTGTTCACGCTTCCTGTTTCTTGGAAGCAGCGTTTTTACGTTTCTCTGAAAACCCCTGGCGTTGCGATCGCTTTTGAAGAGGGGAAACATCATCTCCGCAGCTTCGCTTCTGACGGTTAAATTAAGACCAGCCTAGGCATACAGATAAATAATTTGCACGTGAATATCGTTGACAATATCGTCATCGTGCACTTCAGCAAGCATACGCAACAACTGACACTTCCTCTTCAGCTGCAGTTATGGAAGTGGAGGTCACGTGGAGACGACTGAGCACCTCATTTGCATAAAATAGGTTCAATGCTTTAGCCTCATCACTTTGCTTAGCAACCAAGGATTTTTTTTTCATTCTACCTATAAATATGTGCTTGTGTCCCAATTTTCACTCTTTTTGGTGAACTTCTGCAGACTTTTAAATCATACTGTATAACTTCTGCAGACGAAGCGTTTCGAAATTGTGCACAGTCAATTCGCATATCCTCGGAGCAGAGACGTCATTTGAGGAGGAGAAAAAATCTGTTCGTTTGGCCATGACGGGAGCCCCTTCAATTTTAAAGGTCTCTGTTTTTCTGAGAGAGAATGAGGTTTTCAAAAAGAGAAATTTGATGGCACCGTAATCGATGTCGAGGCAGACCAGGACTGCGGTTGATTCTGCTCCAAGAGATAGCGCACAACCGGCGAGAAAGGTTCAGAAGATGGAACATTTATACCGTCTGCACCAACATGGACCGTCCGTCGGATGGGACGTTGAGCCGTGGCCCGTGTGTGGAGAATGTGTGGAAAACGAACCGCCCTGCTGAATGCGCTTTAGGAATTCAATTATTGACTGTTCCTTTCGCCGCTAAGAGAAGGGACACCAACAGAACCAGAAGCAGACGATATCAACACGCAGTGTGGTCCTTAAGGAGGGAAGCAAATGATCGAATTCGACAATCTCCCTAATTCAAGATTCTTTTCAATAGAATGTCACACACCGTATTCGTCGTCTATTTTCGCCTTCATCCCCTCCCCCTCCCCCACCATATTATTATACTCTGAAGTGCTTTCCAGAAGTGTTCATCGTGGGAGAGTTTCATCCTTCGGAGAATGTGTTCCCAAATCGAGTGAAGTGGGAAGAGAAACGAAAGTCTAAAGAAAAGACTCGGTAATTGAAAGTGCCCTCACCTTTCATAAACGAGTTCATCATCTGTACTGAAGTAGTGATGAGTGAGCGAGAG
The DNA here is from genome assembly GCA_038380435.1 of Ryuthela nishihirai. Taxonomy (NCBI): domain Eukaryota; kingdom Metazoa; phylum Arthropoda; class Arachnida; order Araneae; family Heptathelidae; genus Ryuthela; species Ryuthela nishihirai. The sequence goes on along the minus strand of JAWZYU010000019.1, from coordinate 60,042,904 downwards.
CTTCGGCTTGCTCTTCTCCTCCACGGTGGCGAAGAAGAGGCGATCTGAAAGAGAAGAAAAATCATCTCACACCTCGGAGCACGTGCAGAGCAAAACACAATATTTATCTTCCGTTAACTTTACGTCGGAAAAGGATTCATTCTCCACCTGCATTAAGAGATTACAGCTTTTCGTATGAGATGGTAAGAAGCAGAAACCTTTGCTTTATTTTGCATTCCCATCTCCCAAAGCAGACAAATAAATAACGACGATTCCCCACTCTTCGCCTCTCTTCATTGCACATCATCCCTATTTTGCAATTCCGTTAAGAAGCGTAACGCCGAAGCACATATCAAATCGATGAATTCTTAACTCGAGAGCAATGGCACGCTCTTAATAAAAGTGGCGTTTAATTTCTCTTTCTGATTTTACAAGTTTAAGTAGCATTAAGGTAAAAGAAAAAAAAAACTGAGAAATAAAGTTTCGAAAAATTCGAAATGACTGGTATAAAAATACATACGAAAATTATTTTATTCATTAAATAGGTTTTGCGCTTTCTAGCGCGCTTGGCTACTGATCTACGGGATCTGGGTTCGAGCCCCGGGTAAGGCATGGATGTTCGTGTTGTTTTCTGCTGAGGTCCTGCCATCCTCTCAGATCTTCTACTGTGGCATATAAACTGACAGGCTCCTGTCAGACCTCTGTGGCAAGCAGCTGCTTGAGGGGGTATTTATTTTTATTATTTTTTTTTATATGATCACATATGTATCATTCTGACGCAACAATTTGATTCGTCTCGTCGGTTGACTCCGCCCTGAAATGACAAAATGGCGTTGGTTAACTCCACCAACGTTTTTTTCACCCAAACCCATTTTGTGCATAAATTTCATTTTCCCTGGGTAAATATTCCGGTTATTTCACAGACAGATATCTCAAAAGTTTATTTTTCACTGCACTCAATCTTAATAATATTCTTTTCCTTAAAAGCTCCCGGAAATATCTAAATCATTGTACAGGGTATCGAAAAATAATTGTTTTGGTTTCAAGAACAATATATAAGAAAGTAATATATATATATTCACGAAAATAATATTTTCATTGCAAGTAAACCTCAAATACCTTTGAACATAATGTGCACTATTCATGACCCTGCTTATATCCAATCGATATTCCCCTTCTTGCCACGTACGCTGCAGCAAATCTCTTGTTTCTTACTCAATTGCTTCTCTTATTATCGCATTCAAATGATTCACGTCTCGAATCTTGTCCATGTCAAGAAAATTATTTTTAAAATATCCGAAACATTTCTTGCGGAATGTTGCGGTGCACCGCCTTGCTGGTGGTCGGCCCGTGAAATGGAGGGAATGTAGATGACAGGTACAACATTCGGTATGATACCTTTCATGTATATGCGTCATTCCAAATTATTTGAGTTATTGTCTTCAGTGTTTCTTGAAACTTGCCATTATTTTTATGACATCCAGCATTTTGCCACCCGAGTAACACTGTAAAGGTTCCGCCTTTTTTCGAAAGGATTTTTTCCACTAAAAGAAAATTCAACTGACGATGCAGAATCGGTGGCGAAAATTTCGTGCTCTGAGGAGGACAACCGATTGGACAAGTTTGATGCAAATTGCGATTGATGAAGCAGGACGATTGATGAGAAGGATTCGTAACTGATTTTCAGTTTGATTAAAAAATCGTCAACGAAAAGGAGAATCATACGTTACCAACATGCACTTCCTTCGAAGTCTTATGCTCTTCTCTTTCCCTCCTCCCGCGATGTACCTCCCTGAAACTCCCCCCCCCTCCATCTCCCCTCCTCCCAGGGATATATATTGCCGAACCCGACAAAAGAAATATATGGTTTTTGTTCAAAGATCACGACGAAAATTTTTCAAAATCCAATCTGCAGAGCGTGCATCTCACCCGGAGAAAAATCTTCTTTCCACGTGCATCGGATGTTTTCTTTTCTGAACATTTTCCATTTCAGTTTCCCTCGACTGAAATGAGGTTTGACTGAGGCAGTTTGGCGATTCGATTACTGAAGGGAGAGGAGAAAAAATCTCGATATCTGCAACCACCAGAAAACCATCTGCTGAGAAGCCCATTCACCAAATCACCTCTGCTCTTCAACTCCCACAAGCAAGCGACCTTCTGATCCCGCTGCAGGTTCCACGTGATTCGTCCTCTCGTTCATTAGACGCCGAAGTGAACGCCTTGCCCACGTGATCGTGTTGTTGACGAGCCCCAGTCTCTGGCAGAATCCAACTCGCTCTCGGTTCACATAGAGCGAAAAGAAACTGGCCTCAATCTGAAAGCGACATCCTATTTCTATCGCGGGTCATTTACCGTCCTGTGTGATACGATAGGGAAAAACAGTCCTCGACCCGATCAGTGCGATCTCCAGATGAACTAGACTCAATTCCCTCTTCAGAAAGATGAATAGAAATCAGTTCTTTCAAGGGCACTGCCAGCTTCATCGAGATCGACTGATTGAAAGAGGCGCGAGAACCCTTTCTGGAAACTTCCTCAGCTAACGATACCTTTCGCACGTGGAGCAAAAGGCCTACGAATTCATTTCCCTTCTTCCTCTTTGAGGAGACCAATCGCGTAACTGCCGAACATTTCGATGTTCCACTTTGAATGCAGCGACGGGTCCCTGAACCTGGCGGTGATGTCACAGAGAGAGTGATAACGAGGGCAACAGGTAGCAACACTGAAAGGGAGGAAGGGAGGAAAAAAGAAGAGCGGCACTCAGACTTGCATTCGACGAAGCGAGGTTTTCTTTATCGATCTTTTGGCACCACCATCTCCGAGGTTGAGCTGAGGATTTGTTTCTTTTATCGAGCATATTTAAGCTGCGAGAGAAAAAAACATCCAAATGAAGGGACACTGCGTGGGGAATGAAAAAAATCCCGAAGTGAGGGGAAAAACATTCAAATGAAGGTGTTCTGCCAGGGGAAATAGAAAAACATCCAAATGAAGGGGTTCTGCGAGGGGGAATGGAAAAACATTCAAATAAAGGGGTTAGCGAGGGGGAATTGAAAAACATCTAAATGAAGGGGTTCTGCGAGGGGGAACGGAAAAACATCCAAATGAGATCTACTTTCACACACGCTTCAGTATTACCATTAACCCTTTAACGACTAAGGGAAACATTTTCCCATTTTAAAATTGGTGATTGTCGTATTTAATTATAACCTTATCTGCATTTCTTATACAGAATGTCAAAATAGAACGTATGCCGAACGCAATTAGGTAAACGGGAACGTTTAGAAAACAAAAACAGAACTGTCAGGACGCATAATATATGTACTATGTGCAATGTCCATCTTTGCCTCACTACCAAAAGAAATTGCTTCGCAGAATATCATAATTAGCACATCATTTTGTATAGTAATTTTATTTCATAATTTTGTATTATTTTAGTTAACATTTTGTTCTAATAAACCAATAAATAAAAGACATTGCATAATAAGCCTAACTATAATTTGTGTTACCTTTATAGTCCACTGGGAAAAATATTTCCCATAAAATTCCAAAAAAACTACACATTGTTATGTATTTTTCTTATGATTTTTATTTATTTTACGTCTAAACAAACTAAAATAAACAGTTACATACTAATATTTACTCTTAGAAACCTTCTGGTCCTGAAAGGGTTAAGAGATATGATTTCTCAAGTATTACAAGAAGACCTAACGATTAGTTATATATTTCTTCAATCGATTTCTTTATTATATATTGCTTTTGAAATTGGTTCGATCATCGTTTATAAACAAAATGAGTTTTTTTTTAACCAATCTAGTGTTCCCAAATTGTTGCAGATCTCCACTGCAGCCAAAAGAAAGTATCACCTTCGATGACTTCTGGTGGTGGCCTACCTCATTTAATCTGCTTTTGGTGAGATGTAAAATTTGGAGTTAGAGTCAGTGATCTTTGACAGACACATTTAAAATCTTATAATTAACACTTCTTAAAAGCATGTCTATTATAGAAAAGTTTCGATTAAAAATATTACACTCGAAGGTTTCTGTTTACGAATTCGTTAATTCGGAGAAAAAATGTTTGAGATCTTAATTAACAACAAGAGCAGTTCATTGGAGGGGGGGGGGGGAAGATACATATGCCTTCACGTTGCATTTGCCATTACATATCATATAAAATTTTTAAGATTTCGAAATAAAATTAAAAAAAACAAAATTCTGAGCACTAATCGCGAAACCCACCTCCTCCTCGAGCAATGAAGAGTACAAACATTTGCATATCTCCGCGAAGCCCTTCAAGGCTTATCCGCTGGGAATATAAACTATGTTTCGAAAGTGTGTAAGTCATGCTGTTTCTTCTATTAGTCCATTTTTTTTACCGTCGAAGTAACCAAATTTTTAATAACCGTTTTAGTCTAGAGTAGAAAGGAATATTTAATAATTCTCCGGTAGTTAGTTGAAAAGGGATCACGTAATTTTTTTTTGTATTCTTTCGGTATTTATTTTTAATTAATTATTGATGCTTTTAACGAGTACTAATATCACGATCAACCAAATGTTTATGATCATGCGAAAAATATTTTTCTACAACACAGTGTCAAAATATAGATCTTCTACTGGAAGAATATATTATGATGAAAGAGATTTTGAATGCACAGTTCTAATGTTATCACACAATTTATTTCTGTTTTTATTCCATTTCAAATTAGTATCAACTATCATACCTGAGGATTTTATTTCATCTACTAGTTCGAAATGTGAACAAGAACATGGCGAGGTCAATGTGTTTTATTATTTAGACAAAATGAGCCGTGAACAAATGAATTGAAGGGAATCTGCTTCCTGTAGAGTAAATATTCATTATTTTCCATTGGCTAATATTTAAAATCAGTTTATTAATATGAAACCATCTGGTGAGTGTATTGAAATCTTCTTGTAGTACCTTATACGCCTGATTTAGATCTCTGTGACTCTATAATAAAACAATTCCATCTGCATTATAAGTATAATTTGTTTTTTCGTAATAACTTTAGTAATGTTAATAAATATTAAAAATAACGTTGGTCATAGTATAGAGCCTTGAAGATCACCGCAATTTACAGAGTTAATCTTGTTGTCGTTATTACTGATTCTTGTTACAGCAGAACAGTTAGTAAGAAAATTTTCCAACCAGTGAAAAGGAGGTCCACGTATTCCTGATTTTTGTAGAAGAATCGAAAGAATGTTGTAGATGCGAAAGCTTTACAAAGGTTTGCAAAGCCAATGCAAGTGACCATACCACCGTTCATATTTGCATTGATTTCGCCTCTAAATTTTTCCAGTAGTAAGGTAGTACTTTTGTTTGCTTGAAATCCGAATTGCTTTTCTGATATCGGATCGTTTCAGTTAGAAATTTTGTCAGGTGACTGGAAACATGGCGCTCCATAATTTTCTCAATCACTGTCAAGATTTTTATTAGTCTATAGTTAGAAATTTGTTTCTGGTCGTCTGATTTCCATTTTGATCTTATGATAGAAGTCTTTAGCAATGGAAGTATAACGGAGTAGTGCAAACAATGTTCAAGAGTTTTGCCAAAATGTTAAAGATATCGTTATTTGAATATTTAATGTGGCTAATGTGTACATTATCGATGCAGGGAGATTTTTTCACTGATTTTATCAATTATGCTGCAAACATCGAAATCACTCATTTCAGGGAAGTAAAAACTCTGAGGGCATCTGGGAGCTAAAGCATTAAAATTATCATCAAGAGCAGCAGAATCTTGTGGAAAAGGAGCTGGCTCACTGAAATAGTCGTTGAAGTTGTTTCCTATTTGCTGAACCGTGAAATCAGAACCCATTTTTTAAATAATTTTGCGATCAGAACTAGATTTAGGTTTGTTGCCCAAAATATCGTTGATAAGCTGCCAAGTTATTTTGGACACCACGAGCGTCCATAAATTTCTTGAAAAGTGTTTTTTAGTGTTTTTAATAAGCTTATTGACGCGATTCTTTTCCTTAGCATATAGTGTTTTGTAAGTCATACTATGTCTGTTATTTTTTTTTACGATATCCACAATTTATCCCTGTTTTTAATTTCACACTTTAGTGAGTTGATAATCCATTCTTTATCATTTCTGCATTTCTTCATTTTTCTATTTGGTCTGTGAGATCGAACATTGCTTTCGTTAAAATTATGAGAGAGATTTATCAATTTATCAATTTATTATACAGTTCATTAGGGTCATTAATCTCTAATAAAAAGTCTGTATTTTTTAGTTTATTAACAGTGTGTTTATTTTTAAAATTTATACAGGGTGGACTGAAAAAGTGGGCAAAACTTTACGGGGTGGTAGAACGCAGCTATACGAGCAATATTCGTCATAGAAAGTATGGGCGGAACGCAAACGGCGAGCCGCTAGGTGGCGTTGGAAATGGTATAAAAGGGTCGGTCCTCGCACCCAATGGCATTTCTACCGTGGATTGCCGAGAGGATGGCTGGTTATACTAACCACGAAATGGCGGATATTACAGCTGGCGGCAGCTCTTTTGAGCAATTTCTTTGAGCATGTACCTCAATTACATTCCTGTTAATAAAATGTTTTCTGAAGTATCTCCTCTCCTTCTTGTGTTCATTCTTTAAATGTGACAGTGGAAAACTACCTTTTAACTTCTCACCGCTTGCGTTCCGACCATACTTTCTATGACGAATATTGCTCGTATAGCTGCGTTCTACCACCCCGTAAAGTTTTGCCCACTTTTTCAGATTCACCCTGTATATTGAGTTTTCTATTATCAAGCTTTATATTTTCATAATCGCATATTGATCTCTAATTTGTTGGTGTGTTTACCAGAGAAAGTGTTCGGAATCGATATTTCATCAATATATGAACTTAAAATATTTTTCTTAAAATGTTTTTGTAATTATTCAATCCGACAAAATTGCTACGAAACCAATTCCCATTCGTCGCATAATGATAGTCGTGTTGTGCCTATTGCCATCTTCCAACCTAGGCCTTGACGAGGAATAAGTGTAGGTCCGAGTTAAATGAACGATAGAGTCCGATTATGTCAAAAGTTTGAGAATTATTTGTAACTTTTATTTCCAAAGCTTCCGCAGGGTTTTATGGGAATGTGTTCTTGGGAGAGGAAAATGGAATTCTGACAAAAGACGCAGCTCGCGCTCCCTTCCGAGACTGAGGGATCAAAGGAGGCGATAATCTTGCAAACGATACTGTTTTGGTTACTTTTGGTTACTTTTCGGTTAAAAAAATTGCGTGTAAAAAAAACGAATAACACCTGAAATTCGGCGATCGATTGCCAGCCTAGAGTGCTGCATCCCCCCCCCCTTCCCATAGTCTCGAACCTGTAGTTAAGAGGTTCCCTCATTCCTAAGCCACTGAATGTAGCTTATTAAGTATGACCAGATACACTCGCTAAATATAGTCAGTCGCTATGCTAATAAGGAAAAGGTTAGTTAAACCTTTTCCTACAGATGCGGAGAACGAACCATGGCCCAAAAGAGGGCGCAGATTCAGTCGACGACGCTCTGCTCCCAGAGGCCATTGGTCGCCAGGGACAGATTTCGAAGACGTTAATCGATGCAGGATACAAAGTTCTTTGCCGTGTTCGAAGTACAGTTTTGCGCGCAACCTATTTGCGCCGTTTGATTTCTTTCACTGCGCAACGAAGTGAATTACCGTTAGAGGTCACCACTTATACCCAGCGCCGTCTTGTGTGTGGTGAGGGGGGGAGCTCCACTCCCCTTCCTTGGATCCATCCCACATCCTCAGAATCGTGTTAGAGCCATCGCATTATTTCGAAAGTTCTCCCTCAATGCGAATCACCTTAAAACGAATTCACGTTATTCGGGAATTGCCTCGCGAGGGATTCTAAATATTTAAATACATTAAATTGCCTATTGAAAGGAGTTACGAGGTTAAAGAAATCGGTATTTCCTATATCACACGATTATTTTTCTGTACCCTTTAATCCAGTGGAATCGCCATCACACCACACAAAGGTTAACGTTGATCCTTTCAGTGCTCTAAGGTAATAAAAGTTCGAGTCCAGAGTCTCCAGATAACTAATTTCAGCGTCTTTGCATCTCGTGGTACGAGCACTTCTTTGCTCAGTTATGCACCATTCGGTTCTCCTGCTTTAGTTCATCGAAGCGAAAATCTTGCAGCTTCAACCAAAGAGAAATCGTGTCTCCGCTTCCAATCGATTCCCCTGCTCACCCTTCGTCTCTGCACTCCCCTCCCTGCTCACCCTTCGTCTCTGCACTCCCCACCCTGCTCACTTTTCGTCTCTGCACTCCCCACCCTGCTCACCCTTCGTCTCTGCACTCCCCACCCTGCTCACCCTTCGTCTCTGCACTCCCCTCCCTGCTCACCCTTCGTCTCTGCACTCCCCTCCCTGCTCACCCTTCGTCTCTGCACTCCCCACCCTGCTCACCCTTCGTCTCTGCACTCCCCACCCTGCTCACCTTTCGTCTTTGCACTCCCCACCCTGCTCACCCTTCGTCTCTGCACTCCCCACCCTGCTCACCCTTCGTCTCTGCACTCCCCACCCTGCTCACCCTTCGTCTCTGCACTCCCCACCCTGCTCACCCTTCGTCTCTGCACTCCCCACCCTGCTCACCTTTCGTCTTTGCACTCCCCACCCTGCTCACCCTTCGTCTCTGCACTCCCCACCCTGCTCACCCTTCGTCTCTGCACTCCCCACCCTGCTCACCCTTCGTCTCTGCACTCCCCTCCCTGCTCACCCTTCGTCTCTGCACTCCCCTCCCTGCTCACCCTTCGTCTCTGCACTCCCCACCCTGCTCACCCTTCGTCTCTGCACTCCCCACCCTGCTCACCTTTCGTCTTTGCACTCCCCACCCTGCTCACCCTTCGTCTCTGCACTCCCCACCCTGCTCACCCTTCGTCTCTGCACTCCCCTCCCTGCTCACCCTTCGTCTCTGCACTCCCCTCCCTGCTCCCTTTCCCACCTTTAACCGATTCCGAAGATAGCTTAGCGAGCCTCGAGAATCGATCCTTGCAGCATTGCAATCTGCCATTCGAATTATCTGCTCACGTGCCATTCAATAAGGGTCAAACCCGATGCACGTTTCAAGTCTAATGCTCTCAACTCTCTGCATCGCCCCATCACATGGCTCAGCTGCAAAAGAGCTTCAGCATCAGCCAGAAGGAGATCGTCATCATCGTCAGGGTTCCCAACTCTTAGCTCAGTTGGACCACATCAGAAAAAAATTGAGACTACGTTTTGGGAGATTTTTCTTGGTTCAACTAATTCACTCAGCGCTCAAGCTCTCGAACCTCATGAGCTGGATCTGGGGATGAGCGAGAACCATCGTCAGTTCTCTTGGGCAGCTGGGAACCTGCTGAGAGAGTAAGTTCTCATGGGTAGGGGAACACCTGCTGAGTCACTTATTGTGGGTAGGTGAGAACCTGATGAAAGGGTCAGTTCTCATGGCTACATGGGAATCTGCTGAGCAAGTTCTCATTAATATCTGAGCACCTGCTGAAAGATTCATCTCTCGAGGGTGGGTGATAGCGTGTGTGCAATGCCAAAAGACAAACTCTCCATTGTAAGGTAGAGCTCATATGAGCAGCACGAGCTGAATGACTCTCTCCTTTCCCCAGCGCTTGCTTATCGAAAAAGGTCTGGTGAAAGAATCGAAAATAATAGGAGAAAAAAAAAATCATAAAATATTAAAATTCTCTTTCAAATTAAAAACATCATAACTGTTCTAAAATCTAGATCCCAACATTTTCCATCACAAAGTCTGCCTGCTCGTTACGATTGGATCAATAATGAAATCGTTGATGATCTGGCAAAAACGAGATTTACATGCGATTCTATCGTTTTTCCTAAGAATAGAAATTATAATATTATAAAATCGATCAAGAAGTGAAATTGCTCTTTTGGAAAATTATTTTCCTTTGAACTCAGATGCTGCCACCAATTTTAGAAGTGGAATCTGTTTTTGTCCAATAATTAAATTGGACAAGAGTCGTTCTAAGAAGCTGTTTTAACTCCGAAATGTGTCAGTTTTCTTTTCTCCGAAATCTTTTACTCCAATAGGGGCAAAGCGAATTCCCTTACTCTTCATTTTGCCCACAAATAGAAAAAAATCTAACGTTTTCGTATTTTCTACTTCCGTTGCCAAGAGTCTCGGCTAACCCTTAAAGAAAAATCAAGATATCTCTGAATTGTAGCTTCCTTTCTGTTGAATCGACTCTTTCAAACGTTATAGAAAGCTAACCTTGAGGAAGACGACTCACTGGAAAGGTGTTAGGAGGAGGCGGATGATAACCTACCGTCAAGCCCATCCAGCATCTTCTTTAATATACACAGGGATGGCTCTCTTGCCAAAGGGTCACAATTTAACGTCATATTCGACGGACGGCGACCTTTCCAAGTGCATCGGTGTACCCTTTCTAGTCGAGGACATTGTCAGAGTTCGGAGGACATAAATCTCAAATCTGAGATTTTTTGGGGAATCCATATTTCGTGATTTTGTTGCGACAAAATTTTATATTTCCCTAGTGGCCTTATTTAAATGAATGGGAAAAATAAAGTTCGGATCAAAGCTAGTCTTGGCAGCAGTTGTTTTGATTCATTTCTATTATGTAATACACAATATGATCAAGCATTATCCGTACACTCGCTTATCCACAATCTCCCTATAATAGGAAAGGAATGAATACCGCGTTGGTCCATCCTTTGCTGCTATCCCAGCCTCCTCTCTGCGGGGCAGTCTTTCCACTAGATTTTGGTACGTTGCTGAGGGTTGGTCCACCCTTTGCTGCTATCCCAGCCTCCTCTCTGCGGGGAAGTCTTTCCACTAGATTTTGGTACGTTGCTGAGGGTTGGTCCACCCTTTGCTGCTATCCCAGCCTCCTCTCTGCGGGGCAGTCTTTCCACTAGATTTTGGTACGTTGCTGAGGGTAGGTCCACCCTTTGCTGCTATCCCAGCCTCCTCTCTGCGGGGAAGTCTTTCCACTAGATTTTGGTACGTTGCTGAGGGTTGGTCCACCCTTTGCTGCTATCCCAGCCTCCTCTCTGCGGGGCAGTCTTTCCACTAGATTTTGGTACGTTGCTGAGGGTAGGTCCACCCTTTGCTGCTATCCCAGCCTCCTCTCTGCGGGGAAGTCTTTCCACTAGATTTTGGTACGTTGCTGAGGGTTGGTCCACCCTTTGCTGCTATCCCAGCCTCCTCTCTGCGGGGAAGTCTTTCCACTAGATTTTGGTACGTTGCTGAGGGTTGGTCCACCCTTTGCTGCTATCCCAGCCTCCTCTCTACGGGGAAGTCTTTCCACTAGATTTTGGTACGTTGCTGAGGGTTGGTCCACCCTTTGCTGCTATCCCAGCCTCCTCTCTGCGGGGAAGTCTTTCCACTAGATTTTGGTACGTTGCTGAGGGTTGGTCCACCCTTTGCTGCTATCCCAGCCTCCTCTCTGCGAGGAAGTCTTTCCACTAGATTTTGGTACGCTGCTGAGGGTTGGTCCACCCTTTGCTGCTATCCCAGCCTCCTCTCTGCGGGGAAGTCTTTCCACTAGATTTTGGTACGTTGCTGAGGGTTGGTCCACCCTTTGCTGCTATCCCAGCCTCCTCTCTGCGGGGAAGTCTTTCCACTAGATTTTGGTACGCTGCTGAGGGTTGGTCCACCCTTTGCTCCTATCCCAGCCTCCTCTCTACGGGGAAGTCTTTCCACTAGATTTTGGTACGTTGCTGAGGGTTGGTCCACCCTTTGCTGCTATCCCAGCCTCCTCTCTACGGGGAAGTCTTTCCACTAGATTTTGGTACGTTGCTGAGGGTTGGTCCACCCTTTGCTGCTATCCCAGCCTCCTCTCTGCGGGGAAGTCTTTCCACTAGATTTTGGTACGTTGCTGAGGGTTGGTCCACCCTTTGCTGCTATCCCAGCCTCCTCTCTACGGGGATGTCTTTCCACTAGATTTTGGTACGTTGCTGAGGGTTGGACCACCCTTTGCTGCTATCCCAGCCTCCTCTCTGCGGGGAAGTCTTTCCACTAGATTTTGGTACGTTGCTGAGGGTTGGTCCACCCTTTGCTGCTATCCCAGCCTCCTCTCTACGGGGATGTCTTTCCACTAGATTTTGGTACGTTGCTGAGGGTTGGTCCACCCTTTGCTGCTATCCCAGCCTCCTCTCTACGGGGAAGTTTTTCCACTAGATTTTGGTACGTTGCTGAGGGTTGGTCCACCCTTTGCTGCTATCCCAGCCTCCTCTCTGCGAGGAAGTCTTTCCACTAGATTTTGGTACGCTGCTGAGGGTTGGTCCACCCTTTGCTGCTATCCCAGCCTCCTCTCTGCGGGGAAGTCTTTCCACTAGATTTTGGTACGTTGCTGAGGGTTGGTCCACCCTTTGCTGCTATCCCAGCCTCCTCTCTGCGGGGCAGTCTTTCCACTAGATTTTGGTACGTTGCTGAGGGTAGGTCCACCCTTTGCTGCTATCCCAGCCTCCTCTCTGCGGGGAAGTCTTTCCACTAGATTTTGGTACGTTGCTGAGGGTAGGTCCACCCTTTGCTGCTATCCCAGCCTCCTCTCTACGGGGAAGTCTTTCCACTAGATTTTGGTACGTTGCTGAGGGTAGGTCCACCCTTTGCTGCTATCCCAGCCTCCTCTCTGCGGGGCAGTCTTTCCACTAGATTTTGGTACGTTGCTGAGGGTAGGTCCACCCTTTGCTGCTATCCCAGCCTCCTCTCTACGGGGAAGTCTTTCCACTAGATTTTGGTACGTTGCTGAGGGTTGGTCCACCCTTTGCTGCTATCCCAGCCTCCTCTCTACGGGGATGTCTTTCCACTAGATTTTGGTACGTTGCTGAGGGTTGGACCACCCTTTGCTGCTATCCCAGCCTCCTCTCTGCGGGGAAGTCTTTCCACTAGATTTTGGTACGCTGCTGAAGGTTGGTCCACCCTTTGCTGCTATCCCAGCCTCCTCTCTGCGGGGAAGTCTTTCCACTAGATTTTGGTACGTTGCTGAGGGTTGGTCCACCCTTTGCTGCTATCCCAGCCTCCTCTCTACGGGGAAGTCTTTCCACTAGATTTTGGTACGTTGCTGAGGGTTGGTCCACCCTTTGCTGCTATCCCAGCCTCCTCTCTACGGGGAAGTCTTTCCACTAGATTTTGGTACGTTGCTGAGGGTTGGTCCACCCTTTGCTGCTATCCCAGCCTCCTCTCTGCGGGGAAGTCTTTCCACTAGATTTTGGTACGTTGCTGAGGGTTGGTCCACCCTTTGCTGCTATCCCAGCCTCCTCTCTGCGGGGAAGTCTTTCCACTAGATTTTGGTACCTTGCTGAGGGTTGGTCCACCCTTTGCTGCTATCCCAGCCTCCTCTCTGCGGGGAAGTCTTTCCACTAGATTTTGGTACGTTGCTGAGGGTTGGTCCACCCTTTGCTGCTATCCCAGCCTCCTCTCTGCGGGGCAGTCTTTCCACTAGATTTTGGTACGTTGCTGAGGGTAGGTCCACCCTTTGCTGCTATCCCAGCCTCCTCTCTGCGGGGAAGTCATTCCACTAGATTTTGGTACGCTGCTGAAGGTTGGTCCACCCTTTGCTGCTATCCCAGCCTCCTCTCTACGGGGAAGTCTTTCCACTAGATTTTGGTACGTTGCTGAGGGTTGGTCCACCCTTTGCTGCTATCCCAGCCTCCTCTCTACGGGGAAGTCTTTCCACTAGATTTTGGTACGTTGCTGAGGGTTGGTCCACCCTTTGCTGCTATCCCAGCCTCCTCTCTACGGGGAAGTCTTTCCACTAGATTTTGGTACGTTGCTGAGGGTTGGTCCACCCTTTGCTGCTATCCCAGCCTCCTCTCTACGGGGATGTCTTTCCACTAGATTTTGGTACGTTGCTGAGGGTTGGTCCACCCTTTGCTGCTATCCCAGCCTCCTCTCTGCGGGGAAGTCTTTCCACTAGATTTTGGTACGCTGCTGAAGGTTGGTCCACCCTTTGCTGCTATCCCAGCCTCCTCTCTGCGGGGAAGTCTTTCCACTAGATTTTGGTACGTTGCTGAGGGTTGGTCCACCCTTTGCTGCTATCCCAGCCTCCTCTCTACGGGGAAGTCTTTCCACTAGATTTTGGTACGTTGCTGAGGGTTGGTCCACCCTTTGCTGCTATCCCAGCCTCCTCTCTACGGGGAAGTCTTTCCACTAGATTTTGGTACGTTGCTGAGGGTTGGTCCACCCTTTGCTGCTATCCCAGCCTCCTCTCTACGGGGAAGTCTTTCCACTAGATTTTGGTATGCTGCTGAAGGTTGGTCCACCCTTTGCTGCTATCCCAGCCTCCTCTCTACGGGGAAGTCTTTCCACTAGATTTTGGTACGTTGCTGAGGGTTGGTCCACCCTTTGCTGCTATCCCAGCCTCCTCTCTGCGGGGAAGTCTTTCCACTAGATTTTGGTACGCTGCTGAGGGTTGGTCCATCCTTTGCTGCTATCCCAGCCTCCTCTCTGCGGGGAAGTCTTTCCACTAGATTTTGGTACGTTGCTGAGGGTTGGTCCACCCTTTGCTGCTATCCCAGCCTCCTCTCTGCGGGGCAGTCTTTCCACTAGATTTTGGTACGTTGCTGAGGGTTGGTCCACCCTTTGCTGCTATCCCAGCCTCCTCTCTGCGGGGAAGTCTTTCCACTAGATTTTGGTACGCTGCTGAGGGTTGGTCCACGCTTTGCTGCTATCCCAGCCTCCTCTCTGCGGGGAAGTCTTTCCACTAGATTTTGGTACGTTGCTGAGGGTTGGTCCACCCTTTGCTGCTATCCCAGCCTCCTCTCTGCGGGGAAGTCTTTCCACTAGATTTTGGTACGTTGCTGAGGGTTGGTCCACCCTTTGCTGCTATCCCAGCCTCCTCTCTGCGGGGAAGTCTTTCCACTAGATTTTGGTACGTTGCTGAGGGTTGGTCCACCCTTTGCTGCTATCCCAGCCTCCTCTCTGCGGGGAAGTCTTTCCACTAGATTTTGGTACGTTGCTGAGGGTTGGTCCACCCTTTGCTGCTATCCCAGCCTCCTCTCTGCGGGGAAGTCTTTCCACTAGATTTTGGTACGCTGCTGAGGGTTGGTCCACCCTTTGCTGCTATCCCAGCCTCCTCTCTGCGGGGAAGTCTTTCCACTAGATTTTGGTACGTTGCTGAGGGTTGGTCCACCCTTTGCTGCTATCCCAGCCTCCTCTCTGCGGGGAAGTCTTTCCACTAGATTTTGGTACGTTGCTGAGGGAATTGCCTGCCATTCTGCTTCAAGAGCATTAGTGAGGTCGGTCACTGATGTCGGTTAAAACAAATATCTATCGACTAATCACAAAAATATTTTTAGGTAGATAAACAAATATTTATAGACAAATAATTAAATGCACTTTTTTAAGTAGATAAACCAAATGTTTATAGACAAATTGCGAAAGGTATTTTTTAGGGGATAAAACAAATGTTTATAGAGTAATACCTGAAATATTTTTTAAGTAGACAAAAATAAATGTTAATAGACAAATAGCTAAACGGATTTTTAAGTAAAAAAAATGTTTATAGACTAATAACTAGATGAATTTCTTTTTAAGTAGATAAAAACAATTTTTTATAGACTAAAAACTAAACATATTTTTTTAAGTAGGTAAAACAAATGTTTATAGATTAAGATCTAATGCGAGTGTCGTAGAAGACTGTTGCCAAAACATCGCCAGATGAGGCGCTTCACCCTCTTTAGTTGGATTTCTTTTCTTTCCCCTGGGGTAATCGAAGGGGATATTTCATTTAAGAAGCGTTTTGTGCAGTTTTTGCATCAAAGGAAAATAAGACTAATTGTAGTGTCAAAATTAGCGAACGACTAGAGTAAGGAATAATTGTGATTCTAAAACAGTTCAAAATTAAAACTGTGTATTTCGATTCAGTCTGATCCAAATGTTTGGTACATTTTGATATTATATAATATTTTTATCTCCAAATAATAGCTCTTAGTGCATTGCATTTCGTGCAATTTTCTTGTTGCTCAGCTTCCCATTTTCCTGCTGATATCATTTTAACATTCTGATATTGAAAGGTTTCTCTCAAAGGGAAACTTTGCTCCATGAAGCATAATGGAAGGCATAACTAGCTAGCAAATGTTTGTGGGATCATGTAAGGTTACTTCTCTTTTTTTTGTTACCGTCGTCGCTAAATAATTGCCAAAATTATTGCTTGCGATTGTGGATGGATGAGAAAACAATGTCTGAAGCGTATCATCCGGTAGGATCCTCATCATAGTCAGTGCTAAGGGCACATCATCCGGTAGGATCCTCATCATAGTCAGTGCTAAGGGCACATCATCCAGTAGAATCCTCATCATCATAGTCAGTGCTAAGGGCACATCATCCGGTAGGATCCTCATCATAGTCAGCGCTAAGGGCACATCATCCGGTAGGATCCTCATCATAGTCACTGCTAAGGGCACATCATTCGGTAGGATCCTCATCATAGTCAGTGCTAAGGGCACATCATCAGGTAGGATCCTCATCATAGTCAGTGCTAAGGGCACATCATTCGGTAGGATCCTAATCATAGTCACTGCTAAGGGCACATCATCACAATGGTTGCCTTTCGAATTGAACTTTCGTCAATCGCGTTCCCCTCTCTCCCACAACCGGAACGGGGTTCTGCTCCGTTCTCCTTGAGATCCCCCCTCCCCTCCCCCACCTCTACTTCTTTTGCTTTGAGTGATGGTCCTGAGCACGAGCGGGAAATTCTCTTGCGCTCTACACAAAAGAGAGAAATTCAGAACGAAGAGGAGAAGAGGCGAAATGAAAACGAACTGGTGGAAATAAATCTGTTAGAGCTTAAAAGCATCGCTGCTTTTCGTTTACGAATCTCAGCTATCCGTTAAGTTGGGCCTTTAAGGACTGAGAACTGCCTCCCATCTCCTCACGGAATGATCAATTTGGGCAGCCAAAAGGATAACGGAAGTGAGATTAATGGCCCAAATCTAATCCGTTGAAAGGAGAGCGAAACCACGAACTTAATCTGTTCTTTATAAATGAGAAATGAAACATTTCGATGAGATCGCCTAGCCAAGAGAAAATACGAAACGAAAATGATACACTAGGAAGATGAAAAGAACGGAACCAAAAAGATGATGCTTCATAGAAGATAAAGAAATAAATAAATTAAAATTTTTAAAAATGCCTATCTTCCCAGTTGCGCGTAAAAAAAGTAGTAAATAAAAGTGTAAAGGATATCGATGGTGCAATCAGTCACTGAGTTCGTATTCACTTCAAAGGACGATAGGAAATCTTGTTGCCCTTATCTTTCTTTGAAGCGAATACGAACTCAGTGATCGATTGCACCATCGACATGTTTTAAATTTATTTTCTTCTTTTTAGGGGGCATAGACAAAGATAGGTATTTTTTAATTTTTTTAATTTATTTATTTTTTTTTGTTACTAAAAACACATACCTTCAGAAACTTTCATTTGATATACGGACCTATAAATATCGACGACATTTTACCTCCCTTTTGGAGTAGTGTTTGAGGTAGCCCATGACACTGGAGACGGTCACAAGCTGGAATTGGACTCACTGTCGACACTGGAGACGGTCACAAGCTTGAATTGGACTCTTACTGTCGACACTGGAGACGGTCACAAGCTTGAATTGGACTCTTACTGTCGACACTGGAGACGGTCACAAGCTTGAATTGGACTCTTACTGTCGACACTGGAGACGGTCACAAGCTTGAATTGGACTCTTACTGTCGACACTGGAGACGGTCACAAGCTTGAATTGGACTCTTACTGTGGACACTGGAGACGGTCACAAGCTGGAATTGGACTCTTACTGTGGACACTGGAGACGGTCACAAGCTTGAATTGGACTCTTACTGTCGACACTGGAGACGGTCACAAGCTTGAATTGGACTCTTACTGTCGACACTGGAGACGGTCACAAGCTTGAATTGGACTCTTACTGTCGACACTGGAGACGGTCACAAGCTTGAATTGGACTCTTACTGTGGACACTGGAGACGGTCACAAGCTGGAATTGGACTCTTACTGTGGACACTGGAGACGGTCACAAGCTTGAATTGGACTCTTACTGTCGACACTGGAGACGGTCACAAGCTTGAATTGGACTCTTACTGTCGACACTGGAGACGGTCACAAGCTTGAATTGGACTCTTACTGTGGACACTGGAGACGGTCACAAGCTTGAATTGGACTCTTACTGTGGACACTGGAGACGGTCACAAGCTGGAATTGGACTCTTACTGTCGACACTGGAGACGGTCACAAGCTTGAATTGGACTCTTACTGTCGACACTGGAGACGGTCACAAGCTTGAATTGGACTCTTACTGTGGACACTGGAGACGGTCACAAGCTGGAATTGGACTCTTACTGTCGACACTGGAGACGGTCACAAGCTGGAATTGGACTCTTACTGTCGACACTGGAGACGGTCACAAGCTTGAATTGGACTCTTACTGTCGACACTGGAGACGGTCACAAGCTGGAATTGGACTCTTACTGTGGACACTGGAGACGGTCACAAGCTTGAATTGGACTCTTACTGTGGACACTGGAGACGGTCACAAGCTGGAATTGGACTCTTACTGTCGACACTGGAGACGGTCACAAGCTTGAATTGGACTCTTACTGTCGACACTGGAGACGGTCACAAGCTTGAATTGGACTCTTACTGTGGACACTGGAGACGGTCACAAGCTGGAATTGGACTCTTACTGTCGACACTGGAGACGGTCACAAGCTGGAATTGGACTCTTACTGTCGACACTGGAGACGGTCACAAGCTTGAATTGGACTCTTACTGTCGACACTGGAGACGGTCACAAGCTTGAATTGGACTCTTACTGTCGACACTGGAGACGGTCACAAGCTTGAATTGGACTCTTACTGTCGACACTGGAGACGGTCACAAGCTTGAATTGGACTCTTACTGTCGACACTGGAGACGGTCACAAGCTTGAATTGGACTCTTACTGTCGACACTGGAGACGGTCACAAGCTTGAATTGGACTCTTACTGTCGACACTGGAGACGGTCACAAGCTTGAATTGGACTCTTACTGTCGACACTGGAGACGGTCACAAGCTTGAATTGGACTCTTACTGTCGACACTGGAGACGGTCACAAGCTTGAATTGGACTCTTACTGTCGACACTGGAGACGGTCACAAGCTTGAATTGGACTCTTACTGTCGACACTGGAGACGGTCACAAGCTTGAATTGGACTCTTACTGTCGACACTGGAGACGGTCACAAGCTTGAATTGGACTCTTACTGTCGACACTGGAGACGGTCACAAGCTTGAATTGGACTCTTACTGTCGACACTGGAGACGGTCACAAGCTTGAATTGGACTCTTACTGTCGACACTGGAGACGGTCACAAGCTTGAATTGGACTCTTACTGTCGACACTGGAGACGGTCACAAGCTTGAATTGGACTCTTACTGTCGACACTGGAGACGGTCACAAGCTTGAATTGGACTCTTACTGTCGACACTGGAGACGGTCACAAGCTTGAATTGGACTCTTACTGTCGACACTGGAGACGGTCACAAGCTTGAATTGGACTCTTACTGTCGACACTGGAGACGGTCACAAGCTTGAATTGGACTCTTACTGTCGACACTGGAGACGGTCACAAGCTTGAATTGGACTCTTACTGTCGACACTGGAGACGGTCACAAGCTTGAATTGGACTCTTACTGTCGACACTGGAGACGGTCACAAGCTTGAATTGGACTCTTACTGTCGACACTGGAGACGGTCACAAGCTTGAATTGGACTCTTACTGTCGACACTGGAGACGGTCACAAGCTTGAATTGGACTCTTACTGTCGACACTGGAGACGGTCACAAGCTTGAATTGGACTCTTACTGTCGACACTGGAGACGGTCACAAGCTTGAATTGGACTCTTACTGTCGACACTGGAGACGGTCACAAGCTTGAATTGGACTCTTACTGTCGACACTGGAGACGGTCACAAGCTTGAATTGGACTCTTACTGTCGACACTGGAGACGGTCACAAGCTTGAATTGGACTCTTACTGTCGACACTGGAGACGGTCACAAGCTTGAATTGGACTCTTACTGTCGACACTGGAGACGGTCACAAGCTTGAATTGGACTCTTACTGTCGACACTGGAGACGGTCACAAGCTTGAATTGGACTCTTACTGTCGACACTGGAGACGGTCACAAGCTTGAATTGGACTCTTACTGTCGACACTGGAGACGGTCACAAGCTTGAATTGGACTCTTACTGTCGACACTGGAGACGGTCACAAGCTTGAATTGGACTCTTACTGTCGACACTGGAGACGGTCACAAGCTTGAATTGGACTCTTACTGTCGACACTGGAGACGGTCACAAGCTTGAATTGGACTCTTACTGTCGACACTGGAGACGGTCACAAGCTTGAATTGGACTCTTACTGTCGACACTGGAGACGGTCACAAGCTTGAATTGGACTCTTACTGTCGACACTGGAGACGGTCACAAGCTTGAATTGGACTCTTACTGTCGACACTGGAGACGGTCACAAGCTTGAATTGGACTCTTACTGTCGACACTGGAGACGGTCACAAGCTTGAATTGGACTCTTACTGTCGACACTGGAGACGGTCACAAGCTTGAATTGGACTCTTACTGTCGACACTGGAGACGGTCACAAGCTTGAATTGGACTCTTACTGTCGACACTGGAGACGGTCACAAGCTTGAATTGGACTCTTACTGTCGACACTGGAGACGGTCACAAGCTTGAATTGGACTCTTACTGTCGACACTGGAGACGGTCACAAGCTTGAATTGGACTCTTACTGTCGACACTGGAGACGGTCACAAGCTTGAATTGGACTCTTACTGTCGACACTGGAGACGGTCACAAGCTTGAATTGGACTCTTACTGTCGACACTGGAGACGGTCACAAGCTTGAATTGGACTCTTACTGTCGACACTGGAGACGGTCACAAGCTTGAATTGGACTCTTACTGTCGACACTGGAGACGGTCACAAGCTTGAATTGGACTCTTACTGTCGACACTGGAGACGGTCACAAGCTTGAATTGGACTCTTACTGTCGACACTGGAGACGGTCACAAGCTTGAATTGGACTCTTACTGTCGACACTGGAGACGGTCACAAGCTTGAATTGGACTCTTACTGTCGACACTGGAGACGGTCACAAGCTTGAATTGGACTCTTACTGTCGACACTGGAGACGGTCACAAGCTTGAATTGGACTCTTACTGTCGACACTGGAGACGGTCACAAGCTTGAATTGGACTCTTACTGTCGACACTGGAGACGGTCACAAGCTTGAATTGGACTCTTACTGTCGACACTGGAGACGGTCACAAGCTTGAATTGGACTCTTACTGTCGACACTGGAGACGGTCACAAGCTTGAATTGGACTCTTACTGTCGACACTGGAGACGGTCACAAGCTTGAATTGGACTCTTACTGTCGACACTGGAGACGGTCACAAGCTTGAATTGGACTCTTACTGTCGACACTGGAGACGGTCACAAGCTTGAATTGGACTCTTACTGTCGACACTGGAGACGGTCACAAGCTTGAATTGGACTCTTACTGTCGACACTGGAGACGGTCACAAGCTTGAATTGGACTCTTACTGTCGACACTGGAGACGGTCACAAGCTTGAATTGGACTCTTACTGTCGACACTGGAGACGGTCACAAGCTTGAATTGGACTCTTACTGTCGACACTGGAGACGGTCACAAGCTTGAATTGGACTCTTACTGTCGACACTGGAGACGGTCACAAGCTTGAATTGGACTCTTACTGTCGACACTGGAGACGGTCACAAGCTTGAATTGGACTCTTACTGTCGACACTGGAGACGGTCACAAGCTTGAATTGGACTCTTACTGTCGACACTGGAGACGGTCACAAGCTTGAATTGGACTCTTACTGTCGACACTGGAGACGGTCACAAGCTTGAATTGGACTCTTACTGTCGACACTGGAGACGGTCACAAGCTTGAATTGGACTCTTACTGTCGACACTGGAGACGGTCACAAGCTTGAATTGGACTCTTACTGTCGACACTGGAGACGGTCACAAGCTTGAATTGGACTCTTACTGTCGACACTGGAGACGGTCACAAGCTTGAATTGGACTCTTACTGTCGACACTGGAGACGGTCACAAGCTTGAATTGGACTCTTACTGTCGACACTGGAGACGGTCACAAGCTTGAATTGGACTCTTACTGTCGACACTGGAGACGGTCACAAGCTTGAATTGGACTCTTACTGTCGACACTGGAGACGGTCACAAGCTTGAATTGGACTCTTACTGTCGACACTGGAGACGGTCACAAGCTTGAATTGGACTCTTACTGTCGACACTGGAGACGGTCACAAGCTTGAATTGGACTCTTACTGTCGACACTGGAGACGGTCACAAGCTTGAATTGGACTCTTACTGTCGACACTGGAGACGGTCACAAGCTTGAATTGGACTCTTACTGTCGACACTGGAGACGGTCACAAGCTTGAATTGGACTCTTACTGTCGACACTGGAGACGGTCACAAGCTTGAATTGGACTCTTACTGTCGACACTGGAGACGGTCACAAGCTTGAATTGGACTCTTACTGTCGACACTGGAGACGGTCACAAGCTTGAATTGGACTCTTACTGTCGACACTGGAGACGGTCACAAGCTTGAATTGGACTCTTACTGTCGACACTGGAGACGGTCACAAGCTTGAATTGGACTCTTACTGTCGACACTGGAGACGGTCACAAGCTTGAATTGGACTCTTACTGTCGACACTGGAGACGGTCACAAGCTTGAATTGGACTCTTACTGTCGACACTGGAGACGGTCACAAGCTTGAATTGGACTCTTACTGTCGACACTGGAGACGGTCACAAGCTTGAATTGGACTCTTACTGTCGACACTGGAGACGGTCACAAGCTTGAATTGGACTCTTACTGTCGACACTGGAGACGGTCACAAGCTTGAATTGGACTCTTACTGTCGACACTGGAGACGGTCACAAGCTTGAATTGGACTCTTACTGTCGACACTGGAGACGGTCACAAGCTTGAATTGGACTCTTACTGTCGACACTGGAGACGGTCACAAGCTTGAATTGGACTCTTACTGTCGACACTGGAGACGGTCACAAGCTTGAATTGGACTCTTACTGTCGACACTGGAGACGGTCACAAGCTTGAATTGGACTCTTACTGTCGACACTGGAGACGGTCACAAGCTTGAATTGGACTCTTACTGTCGACACTGGAGACGGTCACAAGCTTGAATTGGACTCTTACTGTCGACACTGGAGACGGTCACAAGCTTGAATTGGACTCTTACTGTCGACACTGGAGACGGTCACAAGCTTGAATTGGACTCTTACTGTCGACACTGGAGACGGTCACAAGCTTGAATTGGACTCTTACTGTCGACACTGGAGACGGTCACAAGCTTGAATTGGACTCTTACTGTCGACACTGGAGACGGTCACAAGCTTGAATTGGACTCTTACTGTCGACACTGGAGACGGTCACAAGCTTGAATTGGACTCTTACTGTCGACACTGGAGACGGTCACAAGCTTGAATTGGACTCTTACTGTCGACACTGGAGACGGTCACAAGCTTGAATTGGACTCTTACTGTCGACACTGGAGACGGTCACAAGCTTGAATTGGACTCTTACTGTCGACACTGGAGACGGTCACAAGCTTGAATTGGACTCTTACTGTCGACACTGGAGACGGTCACAAGCTTGAATTGGACTCTTACTGTCGACACTGGAGACGGTCACAAGCTTGAATTGGACTCTTACTGTCGACACTGGAGACGGTCACAAGCTTGAATTGGACTCTTACTGTCGACACTGGAGACGGTCACAAGCTTGAATTGGACTCTTACTGTCGACACTGGAGACGGTCACAAGCTTGAATTGGACTCTTACTGTCGACACTGGAGACGGTCACAAGCTTGAATTGGACTCTTACTGTCGACACTGGAGACGGTCACAAGCTTGAATTGGACTCTTACTGTCGACACTGGAGACGGTCACAAGCTTGAATTGGACTCTTACTGTCGACACTGGAGACGGTCACAAGCTTGAATTGGACTCTTACTGTCGACACTGGAGACGGTCACAAGCTTGAATTGGACTCTTACTGTCGACACTGGAGACGGTCACAAGCTTGAATTGGACTCTTACTGTGGACACTGGAGACGGTCACAAGCTGGAATTGGACTCTTACTGTCGACACTGGAGACGGTCACAAGCTTGAATTGGACTCTTACTGTCGACACTGGAGACGGTCACAAGCTTGAATTGGACTCTTACTGTCGACACTGGAGACGGTCACAAGCTTGAATTGGACTCTTACTGTCGACACTGGAGACGGTCACAAGCTTGAATTGGACTCTTACTGTCGACACTGGAGACGGTCACAAGCTTGAATTGGACTCTTACTGTCGACACTGGAGACGGTCACAAGCTTGAATTGGACTCTTACTGTCGACACTGGAGACGGTCACAAGCTTGAATTGGACTCTTACTGTCGACACTGGAGACGGTCACAAGCTTGAATTGGACTCTTACTGTCGACACTGGAGACGGTCACAAGCTTGAATTGGACTCTTACTGTCGACACTGGAGACGGTCACAAGCTTGAATTGGACTCTTACTGTCGACACTGGAGACGGTCACAAGCTTGAATTGGACTCTTACTGTGGACACTGGAGACGGTCACAAGCTTGAATTGGACTCTTACTGTCGACACTGGAGACGGTCACAAGCTTGAATTGGACTCTTACTGTCGACACTGGAGACGGTCACAAGCTTGAATTGGACTCTTACTGTCGACACTGGAGACGGTCACAAGCTTGAATTGGACTCTTACTGTCGACACTGGAGACGGTCACAAGCTTGAATTGGACTCTTACTGTCGACACTGGAGACGGTCACAAGCTTGAATTGGACTCTTACTGTCGACACTGGAGACGGTCACAAGCTTGAATTGGACTCTTACTGTCGACACTGGAGACGGTCACAAGCTTGAATTGGACTCTTACTGTCGACACTGGAGACGGTCACAAGCTTGAATTGGACTCTTACTGTCGACACTGGAGACGGTCACAAGCTTGAATTGGACTCTTACTGTCGACACTGGAGACGGTCACAAGCTTGAATTGGACTCTTACTGTCGACACTGGAGACGGTCACAAGCTTGAATTGGACTCTTACTGTCGACACTGGAGACGGTCACAAGCTTGAATTGGACTCTTACTGTCGACACTGGAGACGGTCACAAGCTTGAATTGGACTCTTACTGTCGACACTGGAGACGGTCACAAGCTTGAATTGGACTCTTACTGTGGACACTGGAGACGGTCACAAGCTGGAATTGGACTCTTACTGTCGACACTGGAGACGGTCACAAGCTTGAATTGGACTCTTACTGTCGACACTGGAGACGGTCACAAGCTTGAATTGGACTCTTACTGTGGACACTGGAGACGGTCACAAGCTGGAATTGGACTCACTGTCGACACTGGAGACGGTCACAAGCTTGAATTGGACTCTTACTGTCGACACTGGAGACGGTCACAAGCTTGAATTGGACTCTTACTGTCGACACTGGAGACGGTCACAAGCTTGAATTGGACTCTTACTGTCGACACTGGAGACGGTCACAAGCTTGAATTGGACTCTTACTGTCGACACTGGAGACGGTCACAAGCTTGAATTGGACTCTTACTGTGGACACTGGAGACGGTCACAAGCTGGAATTGGACTCACTGTCGACACTGGAGACGGTCACAAGCTTGAATTGGACTCTTACTGTCGACACTGGAGACGGTCACAAGCTTGAATTGGACTCTTACTGTCGACACTGGAGACGTCACAAGCTTGAATTGGACTCTTACTGTCGACACTGGAGACGGTCACAAGCTTGAATTGGACTCTTACTGTCGACACTGGAGACGGTCACAAGCTTGAATTGGACTCTTACTGTCGACACTGGAGACGGTCACAAGCTTGAATTGGACTCTTACTGTCGACACTGGAGACGGTCACAAGCTTGAATTGGACTCTTACTGTCGACACTGGAGACGGTCACAAGCTTGAATTGGACTCTTACTGTGGACACTGGAGACGGTCACAAGCTGGAATTGGACTCACTGTCGACACTGGAGACGGTCACAAGCTTGAATTGGACTCTTACTGTCGACACTGGAGACGGTCACAAGCTTGAATTGGACTCTTACTGTCGACACTGGAGACGGTCACAAGCTGGAATTGGACTCACTGTCGACACTGGAGACGGTCACAAGCTTGAATTGGACTCTTACTGTCGACACTGGAGACGGTCACAAGCTTGAATTGGACTCTTACTGTGGACACTGGAGACGGTCACAAGCTGGAATTGGACTCACTGTCGACACTGGAGACGGTCACAAGCTTGAATTGGACTCTTACTGTCGACACTGGAGACGGTCACAAGCTTGAATTGGACTCTTACTGTCGACACTGGAGACGGTCACAAGCTTGAATTGGACTCTTACTGTCGACACTGGAGACGGTCACAAGCTTGAATTGGACTCTTACTGTCGACACTGGAGACGGTCACAAGCTTGAATTGGACTCTTACTGTCGACACTGGAGACGGTCACAAGCTTGAATTGGACTCTTACTGTCGACACTGGAGACGGTCACAAGCTTGAATTGGACTCTTACTGTGGACACTGGAGACGGTCACAAGCTGGAATTGGACTCACTGTCGACACTGGAGACGGTCACAAGCTTGAATTGGACTCTTACTGTCGACACTGGAGACGGTCACAAGCTTGAATTGGACTCTTACTGTCGACACTGGAGACGGTCACAAGCTTGAATTGGACTCTTACTGTCGACACTGGAGACGGTCACAAGCTTGAATTGGACTCTTACTGTCGACACTGGAGACGGTCACAAGCTGGAATTGGACTCTTACTGTGGACACTGGAGACGGTCACAAGCTTGAATTGGACTCTTACTGTCGACACTGGAGACGGTCACAAGCTTGAATTGGACTCTTACTGTCGACACTGGAGACGGTCACAAGCTTGAATTGGACTCTTACTGTCGACACTGGAGACGGTCACAAGCTTGAATTGGACTCTTACTGTCGACACTGGAGACGGTCACAAGCTTGAATTGGACTCTTACTGTGGACACTGGAGACGGTCACAAGCTGGAATTGGACTCACTGTCGACACTGGAGACGGTCACAAGCTTGAATTGGACTCTTACTGTCGACACTGGAGACGGTCACAAGCTTGAATTGGACTCTTACTGTCGACACTGGAGACGGTCACAAGCTTGAATTGGACTCTTACTGTCGACACTGGAGACGGTCACAAGCTTGAATTGGACTCTTACTGTCGACACTGGAGACGGTCACAAGCTTGAATTGGACTCTTACTGTCGACACTGGAGACGGTCACAAGCTTGAATTGGACTCTTACTGTCGACACTGGAGACGGTCACAAGCTTGAATTGGACTCTTACTGTGGACACTGGAGACGGTCACAAGCTGGAATTGGACTCACTGTCGACACTGGAGACGGTCACAAGCTTGAATTGGACTCTTACTGTCGACACTGGAGACGGTCACAAGCTTGAATTGGACTCTTACTGTCGACACTGGAGACGTCACAAGCTTGAATTGGACTCTTACTGTCGACACTGGAGACGGTCACAAGCTTGAATTGGACTCTTACTGTCGACACTGGAGACGGTCACAAGCTTGAATTGGACTCTTACTGTCGACACTGGAGACGGTCACAAGCTTGAATTGGACTCTTACTGTCGACACTGGAGACGGTCACAAGCTTGAATTGGACTCTTACTGTGGACACTGGAGACGGTCACAAGCTGGAATTGGACTCTTACTGTCGACACTGGAGACGGTCACAAGCTTGAATTGGACTCTTACTGTCGACACTGGAGACGGTCACAAGCTTGAATTGGACTCTTACTGTCGACACTGGAGACGGTCACAAGCTTGAATTGGACTCTTACTGTCGACACTGGAGACGGTCACAAGCTTGAATTGGACTCTTACTGTCGACACTGGAGACGGTCACAAGCTTGAATTGGACTCTTACTGTCGACACTGGAGACGGTCACAAGCTTGAATTGGACTCTTACTGTCGACACTGGAGACGGTCACAAGCTGGAATTGGACTCTTACTGTGGACACTGGAGACGGTCACAAGCTGGAATTGGACTCTTACTGTCGACACTGGAGACGGTCACAAGCTGGAATTGGACTCTTACTGTCGACACTGGAGACGGTCACAAGCTTGAATTGGACTCTTACTGTCGACACTGGAGACGGTCACAAGCTTGAATTGGACTCTTACTGTCGACACTGGAGACGGTCACAAGCTTGAATTGGACTCTTACTGTCGACACTGGAGACGGTCACAAGCTTGAATTGGACTCTTACTGTCGACACTGGAGACGGTCACAAGCTTGAATTGGACTCTTACTGTCGACACTGGAGACGGTCACAAGCTTGAATTGGACTCTTACTGTCGACACTGGAGACGGTCACAAGCTTGAATTGGACTCTTACTGTCGACACTGGAGACGGTCACAAGCTTGAATTGGACTCTTACTGTCGACACTGGAGACGGTCACAAGCTTGAATTGGACTCTTACTGTCGACACTGGAGACGGTCACAAGCTTGAATTGGACTCTTACTGTCGACACTGGAGACGGTCACAAGCTTGAATTGGACTCTTACTGTCGACACTGGAGACGGTCACAAGCTTGAATTGGACTCTTACTGTGGACACTGGAGACGGTCACAAGCTGGAATTGGACTCTTACTGTCGACACTGGAGACGGTCACAAGCTTGAATTGGACTCTTACTGTCGACACTGGAGACGGTCACAAGCTTGAATTGGACTCTTACTGTCGACACTGGAGACGGTCACAAGCTTGAATTGGACTCTTACTGTCGACACTGGAGACGGTCACAAGCTTGAATTGGACTCTTACTGTGGACACTGGAGACGGTCACAAGCTTGAATTGGACTCTTACTGTCGACACTGGAGACGGTCACAAGCTTGAATTGGACTCTTACTGTCGACACTGGAGACGGTCACAAGCTTGAATTGGACTCTTACTGTCGACACTGGAGACGGTCACAAGCTTGAATTGGACTCTTACTGTCGACACTGGAGACGGTCACAAGCTTGAATTGGACTCTTACTGTCGACACTGGAGACGGTCACAAGCTTGAATTGGACTCTTACTGTCGACACTGGAGACGGTCACAAGCTTGAATTGGACTCTTACTGTCGACACTGGAGACGGTCACAAGCTTGAATTGGACTCTTACTGTGGACACTGGAGACGGTCACAAGCTGGAATTGGACTCTTACTGTGGACACTGGAGACGGTCACAAGCTTGAATTGGACTCTTACTGTCGACACTGGAGACGGTCACAAGCTTGAATTGGACTCTTACTGTCGACACTGGAGACGGTCACAAGCTGGAATTGGACTCTTACTGTCGACACTG
This sequence comes from Ryuthela nishihirai, assembly GCA_038380435.1. Taxonomy (NCBI): domain Eukaryota; kingdom Metazoa; phylum Arthropoda; class Arachnida; order Araneae; family Heptathelidae; genus Ryuthela; species Ryuthela nishihirai. Next base: position 60,013,377 of record JAWZYU010000019.1, on the reverse strand, counting down.
GAGACGGTCACAAGCTTGAATTGGACTCTTACTGTCGACACTGGAGACGGTCACAAGCTTGAATTGGACTCTTACTGTCGACACTGGAGACGGTCACAAGCTTGAATTGGACTCTTACTGTCGACACTGGAGACGGTCACAAGCTTGAATTGGACTCTTACTGTCGACACTGGAGACGGTCACAAGCTTGAATTGGACTCTTACTGTCGACACTGGAGACGTCACAAGCTTGAATTGGACTCTTACTGTCGACACTGGAGACGGTCACAAGCTTGAATTGGACTCTTACTGTCGACACTGGAGACGGTCACAAGCTTGAATTGGACTCTTACTGTCGACCCTCCCCCTTTTATCAGAAGGGGAAGAGAATGGTGGAGGCAAAATTCGAAATAGTTTACGATGGTAATCATATGAGCTTCCATTTGGCACCTAACTCGTAACTGTAGGTCCTCGCGTTCGGAAGATGTAGGAGAACGACTTTCACATTTCCCGTTTTATCAGCGGGGAAGAAAGCATGGGGGGTCATTTTTTTTATAGCTAAGACATTCCCCGCGTCGCAAGCTTTCATTTGAAGCAGATCTTGTTATTTTCGGCACTCGTGTTCCGCGGAGAGATCGGAACAATCGTTTTCATATTGCCCCATTTTTGGGGGAGTAAATTTTTTTTATAGCCTATGGCATTCCCCGCATCAGAAGCTTTCATTTGACACATCAATCATTAAGTTGCTCCATCGCGTTCGAAAGATATGGTGGAACAACATTTCTGTCAAATCCACAAACCGACAAATGTGAAACGTAAAAAATAGGCCAAAAGATGATACTTCACTGGAAATGAAGAAACAGATGATGCTTCACTTGAATGAAGCCCTGGATAGGGCAAAGTTCAGCTCTTTAAGAGAAAATTCATGCAAACGATTCCACTATTTTCTCTCTGCATTGTAGAAATCAAAACATTTCCCATTAGCAGACGACAAATAAACCGAAAGAGAGGGTGCCCTCAACGTTTCCTTCAGAGTGGAAATCGTTCAGGGGATTGCCTCAGAAGAGAAGCGAACGGAAAGCGATTCCTCTTCAGTTTCAACCTGGACCCTTCTCAGAGTGCCACTTGATTTCTTTCTCGCATTGCGAAGATCGTTGAAGTGCACAGAGAAATCTCTTGGCCTCGTTATGAATGCCCTGCGATTGTCGTTGAGAAGGGCAACAAGATAAAAAGTGACGTCATTCGCTTATCTTCTTCTCGGCAGTTGCCCAACGGAAAAGTCCGTTTTCCCACCGTCGGTGCTTTCCTCTTGGTCAATCAGACGAATATCAGCTTTGCTCTTTCTCTTCTTCGCACTTTCTATTATGGTTCATCGATTTTTCGAATCGATTGACGTCTCCTTAATTCTAATTCCAATTTTTTTTTTATCTGAAACTTTACGTCATTCATCGATTCGCCATTTAACAATGTTCCCAAAGCTAGGAATAAGCCAACGTGGCGTGGAGATTTGGCTGAGAATTGACATTCTACCGATGCTCAAAATTGGTTCGCATTGTTTACTGATTTCTAAAAGATTTAAAAGGATAAAGAGATAGAAGAGATCGGAAAATGAAAAGATTAGTCCACTTTGAAAATGGAATCGAGTTACAATTTCCAATTCTAGATTACGATGCGGTGTACACGTCATGAATTATATTCTATAAAGAGAGATTAAAGAAAGAAATTGGACCCGAAGTAAGACACTCTGCATGCTGACACAGGAAAAGATGACTAACTTACCTGAGAACATAAAGAAGCGAATTGTCAAAAAAGAAGAGTAGAATTATTTACACCAAATCAGTAAGACAGTTCTTGAAAAGCTCGTTCAAGTCGAAAAATCTGCACTTACTAATTTTTAATGTGCTTCGAGTGACACTGGAATGTCACGAATTATCTGTTAACTATTCTAAGGAGCGCACTGTCATACAGTGAGCTGAGACAGAGATATGATCACCTAGTTAAAAGTATCTTATAACTGAATCACATAAAAAATACACTGTATGACCAATTACTATGAACACCTATCTAATACTTCATAGCAGCTACGCGTGCAGAAATGACAGCCAGAACGTGGCATGCTTTCCACGTAATTTCGATAAAGAGCAGAAGCGCCTTTGATCCACTCATCCTGCAAAGTGGCTTCAACATCTCCAAGTGAAAAGATCTTCTGCATGCCGTTCCAAATTATTCCATGTTTTTTCGATTGGATTAAGATCAGGCGATTGTGCAGGCCGGGAAAGGTGATAGTAATGCATTTCATGTTCCTCAAAGCAGACGTGGATGTACATCATCCTAGAATTTGCCATCTATACTGGAGTAAAAACGATTCATCATCGGCAGCACTTGATCTCGCAAGATGCTTCAATATTTCCGGGAACTGATGCCAACCTGCATAGAAACCAGAGCATCCAACCGACGTGATCAAAATGCTCTGCAGACCATCGTACTGCCTCCAGCATCTTGAACACTAGCAGCTACAGATGATGGTGCATAGCAGGAGGTTTCGTGGCGCCATGTGCTGAAAACAGTGCATAACGTGATTCGTCTGCCCATAGGATACGTTTCTACTCCCCAACTGACTGGTTTTGCCACCCCCATACACGTCTTCGAATCTTGTTGTTTTCAGAACAGCTTTCAGATCACGGTATAATTTGCAAACTTCAGTTTGCAATTCTCTTCGCATGGCACTGGTTGAAATGTGTTTTGAATTACTGTTAGCGATCATTTCTCTCAGCTGGTGAAATGAACCATCTTTGTTATGCCTCACAGTAAGTGCCAGCAAACACTTTGTCGCTTCGACTTTTGTGAGGAAGAAACGACAACTGTCTTTTTTCCCCTCGCTCATTTGCCACGATTGGCGGACATTGCGCCCCGTGATTCCCCCGACCTCCATTACGGATGCTCCTTCCCATCGAGCTCCAATGATGAGCCCCATTTCGAGGTCAGAGCAAAGAAGCATCTTGACCCCTGATCGCACTTCACGACTTCATAGGAACGTTAAATGCTCGCATCGGTCAGAAAGGTTGCAGACATTCGCATGTTTCATGGAACTTCGATAACGATAAAGTGTTGGTAATAATTTAACCGCACAATGTATTGCATTAAGGTTAAAAGAATTCCTTTAACTCTGAAAGACTGAGAAATAGCGAAATCTTAGTTTGATATCTTGCTTGGGCATTACGACAATCTTGGCTTGCTTGTAACCAAGAATGGGATCGTTTTAAACGTCTGTTCTTGAAATCAATGGTACTCTTCCATGATGAACTCTCTGGCATTTTAAAATGACAGAGCCAGCAGCCAAATCAAATCCGTTTCATATTGATAGTTAGATATTTCAATTTAGAACCTATATAGAATAAGCCATCCCGTGGCAGAGTCATTAGCGCGCTTCGCTACTGATCTAAGGGACCTGTCTCCGCAAAACTCCCTGCCCTGCCCACGGTCAGTAGGGAGGTCAGTTGGAAAGGCCACCGTCCGTCGGATGGGACGTTAAGCCGTGGTCCCGTGTGCGGGAGAGCCATACCCTGTGCACGTTAAAGAACACAACTGAATGGCCTTGACGGGACCAATCTGTCTTCTAACAGCTGTTCCAGTGGGTCCCCTCCCTCAACCTTCTCTGAGCCTTCGGGGTCCATGTGACCTGGCCATTTAGCCCATGGTGCGCAAAAAAAGTGCCGCTCAGAGGTAAAACAACCCAACCTAAGGGACCTGGGTAAGGCATGGATGTATGTTGTTTTTCTGCTGAGGTCCCGCCATCCTCGGACCTTCTGCTGTGGCGTATAAATGGACAGGCTCCTGTCATTTCGCGAGGGGCTATTTATTATAGAATAGGGCACGCGAGCTCCGGTACCATGGCAACCGGGTGCGATTCCTGTGAAGAAACAGGTTGTGAAGGAGTAACACAAAATGGAAAAAGAAACTTTCCGCTTATAAAGATACCGACCAAAAAAGATAATAAGTGGAAACAGAATTTCTTCAAAGAATCAAGACTGCCTCTCCAGGATGCTACCTGAGAAGCAACCGATATTTTCTTCATCTGCCGATTTAATGCAGCGACGACAAGGCAACTTTCCGTTTGTCTTCTGGCAACCCAAACGAGTCCCAAAAGATAGACTTTGTTGTTGCCATGGCGTCTGCTGGAAACCCAACGGATGTGGCGATGCAGGGAAGGTAGAGAATGAAGCGAGCTACGAATTGAAAGCTTTCGGATTATTGTGAGGAAGAAGCGAAATGTGCAGATGAAATTGGATCTGAAGGGAACCGGTTCAGGTAGGGATCCTCTCCAGGGTAATAAGGTCTGCATAAACATCGTAAGCGGAAGTGGCACGTGAAGGAATGAGAAGCCACGCCTACCTTTGATGAACTCTGCCAGATGCAGGACGATGCCTTGATTCACTTCATCCATCTGCAATGGGCACAGACGGCAACAGAGTCAACGCATAGCCGCACACGTCACACTTCACCATGTAGTATCAGAAAGAGGTTCTGCCGCCACTGGACACAGCACCCGGGCTGGCGCTCACGCGAACCCTTCAACTGCTTTCATCGTGTCGCCGCCACTCTCCGCACTAGTTGATACCTCCACACTCGAAAACGATACTTCTGCAGAGAAAGCGGCGAAGATCCGGAGTCGATCGCCTCCTCTTTTGCTCTCGGTACAGCCAACCAGCAGGCAACGGCTGCCGTTCACATTCAAACAGTGTCGCATGACGTTAAAATGACATCACAAGTGAAAAGCCAATGAATGATGGAAGAGTTGCGAGCTCAGGGAGAATAAAGTGACGCCATCTGTTGAACAGAAAACTAACTAGAAAAGGAGATTTCGTAGCCAGAAAATCACAAATATCAGCCGTCGCAAAGTCTTTTGCTTCAGCATCCCTAATGTAAAAGAATCCAAGTAATAAAAGTGAGAATACAGGAAAAGTTTCAAAAACTCAGATTAACTAGATTACTAGAAGGGACTCGTGAGCTTGCCAGAGGGGTTGCACCCCCCTCCCTTCCTTCTAGTTATGGGCCTGAACTAAATAAGCGATTATATATCCTATCCAATTGAATAGAGCTGAGAATTACAGGATCCTGTCTGAAAGCTTTAGCCAAAAAATAGGATTGTTTAATGTAGAAGTTAATGCTCATTCAGATTGCGAACATGCCCGGCAGCTTTTCTAAACTCTTTAGATTATAAAATAAATAAATACCCCTTCAAGCAGCTGCTTGTCACAGAGGTCTGACAGGAGCCTGTCAGTTTATATGCCACAGTAGGAGATCTAAGAGGATGGCAGGACCTCAGCAGAAAAACGACACACACATCCATGCCTAATCCGGGGCTCGAACCCAGGTCCCTTAGATTAGTAGCCAAGCGTGCTAACTACTCGGCCACGGGACGGCGTATTAGATGCAGATATTTTCTTTAAACAACTCTTTAGGCGCGATTTTCCTTTCTTTTATGCAGTCGTAAAGAGTAGAAAGAACTTTTCAAATCTTTTCGAACAATTTTGCGTAATTTGAAATACAGGTATTAAAATTAATCTTGAAAAAAAAAACATTATTTTTGTTGCAAAACTGCATTTTTCATTACCTCAACTTCAGGAGTAAAAAAAAAGTTCGTGTTATTTAAAAGTAAAATAAAAACAGAAAATGCAGATACTCTGGACAATTAACTTCGGTATCGTATCCAATTTTTGTGATTCGCCAAAGAGACCATTTTCGATCTCTGTCCCAATATTTTTCCGTTTTGCATTCACTGCGCAGCGACGGTCGCTTTCTTCGCGTCTGCCTGGCCCGAAGACCAACGATTTGGCTTTCCCGGAATTCAGTTTCGAGGACAATGACGTAATTTATTTACTTTCGGGGAGGGTTCGAAAACTTATTTTATTTAGTTTCCGGGAGGGGGGAGGAGGAGTCTGAGAATAAGACTTGAGCAGGATTCCCGAATTACTAAAATATTCCACCTGACAGGAAAGGTTAAAATGATTTTCTTTATGGAATAAATTTTATAATTGATTTTTAAATCTTTTTTACCGTCGGACATATGGGGCTAAAATAAAATCATACAAAGACCAACTGTTTTTGAATTTAAAGTAGATAGATAAATTTGAGGTTTCGTATAAGACGATCGGATTTAGGAATTTCAATTCCATTCTTTTAATCTTCTACTAATTCCCCACATTTGAACATTTATCTTCCGTCTCATTTTTTCATAAAAGGCTTCGTTAAGAAGTTACCGCGTCTGCATACATGTTACTGCAGACGTAACATGGGACTAGTTAATAAAGTGTCCCTTTGAGAGGATTTTGATATTACGGATTTTATGATTATATCATATGTGCTTCATATCGAATTACTCCAGAATTTCATTAGATAATTCTTAGCAGGTATTTCGATCTTGCTCTTAAAATTAAATTTGAAAGAATAAAAACACTAGATCTCAATTTATTACTATTTATCTTATTTCGAATTTTTAATAATCATAACGAAAATCTGAGGAAAAATCAAATTTTTGCTGCCTGAAGTACGTTTTAAACGTTTTCCCTACCAAAAAACATTTAATCTGACGAGGCGTAAACAGTCTTTAATTTACTAAGCAACATTTCCATGGAATTATACAATAAAACAGCTTCGTTTTCTGTTCTCCTCTTCATTTGAATTCCAAAGTTGCTATTTTTGGGTGTCAAATTGCATTTACATAAATTCCGCTGTTTTTTGCTTAGATCTTCCTTACAAAATAGAGATTTTTTCCATGACAATAAAAGTCTGCAATTGCTGCTCTAATTGTTTAATGCGTCGTATACTTAAGCTTTGATGCACTGATATAATTCTGATGCACGGATTCACTTCTCTTGATCAGCACACTAATAAGCTGAAGTAATATAAATTATCAATTGTCAGCGATAATGCTACTTTTTTAATGGGCACAACGTCGTAGGTTTCAGGGTCATCGATTTATTTTTGCAACACTCTTTTGCTTTTTCCCCCAAGACGACAATCGTTTGGTACGAGTAGATGAGGTCGTCTTAACCAAACTTTATATCTGGAATAAATCTATCCTTTAAGTTTACGTTTAAAGGAATTCCTAAGAGGTTTGCTTCATAGGTTACGATCATAACAGGTATCTCAAAAATGCTTGTTACATATCTTAGCACACTGCATATCGAATTTGTGTTGATGCCGATACTGTATCATACACTTCTTACGTTTTTCTTCTAATGGGAAAATACAAAACATTGCTTTTCTCATTCTTCGAAATATAATTCATGAACTATGCTCCTGCACAGTTCGGCATGATTGAAACACAAATATTACCTGAAAGACTTCGCAGAGAGAAATGTCCACCAAGAACAAACGATTATGCAAATCCTTTAGCTCAGCTATCCCCGTTGTAGCGGAGAACGCCCTCTAAACGCGCTCTCCGTTACTTATCGCTTGCTTTGCGAGACTCACTTTCCATAGGAACAGGGAGGGAGGAAGAAATTTATTTAACCTCCTTGGAATTTGGAACCAAATTACTTTTATGAATACTACGCGAAAAGTAATTTCAATTTTGAACTATGAAATCGTGCTTTTGTCCCTTATTTCCCACAGATAAAATTGTTCTTCTGTTTTTTCGAAAAAGTGAAACAGGACCAATTTTTTTCTTCTACACCTAACAAAAATCGTGCGAAGAATTATAGACGATGTCTGATAAGTATCTGCTATGTTTCTATGTAGTGAGAAAAATATTCAGACATAATTATATTATTCTATATGTGATAAAATCGAGTCTTTAAAATAGGACCCCAACCATAGTCCCTCGCTACGTCCCTGCTGGCATTTACCATTTTTTCCAACATCTTGCACACACAGCTCGTCAATGCTATTGGGCGATAATTGGAAGGAATCTTGGGATCCTTTTCTGGCGTGGGGAAAATAAGACAATAGCTTCCCGTCAGGAGTCTGGAAACTCCTCCTCGAGAAAAACGCGGATGAAAAGAGTGAGTAGTCGATTCTTACTCGATGTTGAGAAAGCAGCATAGCAGAATGGATATTGTCTGGCTCGACAGCTGATGCACGTGAGAAGGGCTGTTAATAGCTGTTGTAAGGCTCCAGGACATTCGAGTGGAGGACAACAGAGTGTGGGAGGAATAAGATTATTATGAAGAAATGGAGGAAAACGATTCACCCAGAGTGTCGGCAATTGCATATCCATTGTGCTCCAGGATCGATGAGTGGGACGTGTGGAGCCATGATACATGTGAAAGATCACAAGGCCTCCCATGGAAGAAGGTATATACCACAGGGAGGTGATCACTTCCTTATGGATTGTCCTCGACCTCCCATGTAAAGTGTGGAAAGATCGAGCAGCAGATAGTGAGGTCAATGGCAGTCAATGTGAAGTTGAGGAGTGGAAGTACCGAACTTGCATTTAACATGGAGAGTGAAAGACTCCACCCCACCCTTTGGTGTCATCACTGCCCCAAAATGGACTGTGTCCGTTGAAGTCCCTCCCCCCATGATGAACAGCAGCTGTGAGACAAGATCAAGTTCTTCCTGGAAGACGATGCTTCTGGGTAGAAGATATACAGAGCAGACATTCAGTAAGAACCCCACGAAGAGGAGGATGGCTACCATCTCAAAATTGGTGGTGAGAATGGAATAGAGAATGGTTGCTCACAAGGATGGTGACACCCCTGCAAGCTGGACCATCTCCATCCTGATCCCAGAGAACTAGTGAAAAGTGCCAGATCGTGGGATTGATGACTAGCTGCATGTCTCCTGCAGGCACACACAAATGGGCTGGTGTGCCTGAAGGACCTTGATGTTTCAAGATTGATCCGAAATCCACAATTCCACTGTAGAGTGTGGCCATCTTGAGACTTACAAAAAATGGGTGGATGACAAATTCTTATTTAACTGCCACCGTGGACGGTTTTTATGAATGGGGAGGTCTGTATCCATGTCCTCAGAATCATCTGTTACATAGATCCGTTACCGCTACTGTGGAGGCGGTAAAATTCTCTCCGGCCCTGAGGGCTCTTTCAGTTTGGAAGGTCCTCTAGCTGTCTGAGGATGGGAAGGAGGCCTTCTACTGGTGGAAATGGAAAGCTGTGTTGCAGGTATGAAAACTAGGCTTGATGTCACGGTTGACACTAATGTCGGTTTTGCCTGCATCAGGTATTTCACTGCAAGGTTTGGTTTACCTCTGAGCAACACCTTTTGCATGCAATGGGCTAACCTGGTTACAAAGACCTTGAGGGCTCAGAGTTGAACAAAGGGACCTACTGGAAAAACTGTTGGGAGAGATGGTAACCTCCTGTCAACGCCATCTAGCATGTTCCTTAATGTGCACAGGGCATGGCTCTCCCTACACAGGCCCAAGGCTTAATGTCCCATCCAACGGACAGCAGATTTGCTGCAGGAGAGAAAGATTGGCGAATCGAAAGACATTCCAAACTGTTATTAATGAAAAATGGGGACGTCTTATCTCACATTTAATTTTGTGTGGTTCAGTGCCAGTTGTCCCCACCCTCCACGGAACCCAATCCGTCTTATGTCTATTGCCAACACACAATAGACATAAGACGGCCATTATACCCACACAGTGAGCCAAGCCCTCACAAATAACAAAACGAAAAGAGAAGTGTAAGAACTGTAAAAGAATAAAAATGTGTGGGGATACTCGCAAACTTGTCCCCAGATGTAGGCAGATGTACTCACCGTTCTGCATAGTTGTCCCTAGCAGATAGTCCACCAGCCGTTTGATCCTGGAGGTCACTCCAGAAGCCCCTCTACCCCACATTTACTGAAAGCAGTGTGTAGCAACGGCCCTGGAATTCATTGTCCTGCCCTGCAATGAACAGGCTCCCCAATGACAAAACGGCCCACCAATCATGAACTGAGCAGAGAAGACCCCCGATGACAAACACGTGGGCGAGTGTTCAGGACCCTGTGAAGGTACCCGAAGCAGCAGAACCTTCACAGGGTGGTTCCCTGTGAAAGTTCTGCTGGTTAGATCACCACCTGGTCCCTCGCCACATACAGGAGTTCACAATGAGGGGCACAATGGTGTCATTATCCTCATTGCTGTTACAGTAATCTCCCAGTGATCTGGTATTCAAGCAACCAGAAATTCTCATGCAACCGGCATAAATTTCAATGTACGTGGTAGTTCTCCCGGATGCCACTGGCGCCGGGAGGTCACTTGATTAACTGAATCACAGCCTGCCTGACAACATAGTTACACTCACACACTGACAATTGCTCAAGACCACCACCATCTGCTTTAACAGCCAGCTGACCTAAAGAAATGAGACAAGGCAACTAGATATCTCGTGAGTTGCCATTAAAGTAGCATGAATATGTGATTGTGTTGTTCTGTTTAACACAAATCTTTCACTCCTCAATTTCTAATGCTGTCGACGAAGAAACCACGCAAGGGCTAAAGTGAAAAAGTGTTGTTTTGACTTTGAAACAAATAATTAGAAGACTAAAAGATTGAAAATCATAAATATATTTCTGCAGGAATTCAATGCTAGTTCGTCAAGGAACTGCATTAAGGCGCAAGGTAGAAAACTTCAAGAGTTCTTTGTGAAATTCGAGTGATAAAAGACAAACCGATGCATGGGCTTTAGACATTCATTACGTGTGAAAATACGTATAAAAAAACTTTTAGGTTAGGTTGTTTTACCTCTGAGCGGCACTTTTTTGCACACCATGGGCTAAATGGCCAGGTCACATGAACCCCGAAGGCTCAGAGAAGGTTGGGGGAGGGGACCCACTGGAACAGCTGTTGGGAGACAGATGGTAGCCTCTCGTCAAGGCCATTGAGCGTGTTCTTTAACGTGCACAGGGTATGGCTCTCCCGCACACGGACCACGGCTTAACGTCCCATCCGACGGACGGCGGCCTTTCCAAGCCGATCGGTGTCCCCTACTGACCGTGGGCAGGGCGGGGAATTTTGCGGAGATAAATCTCAACGCTGACCCAGCTGGGACTCGAACCTGGGAACTACAGATTATGAGCCTGGCGCGCTACCGACTGAGCCCCCCCCCCCCCCAAAAAAAAAAACTTTTAGATATATACATTTGTATTAAGATATTATATTACATTTTTATTATCATTATTTTTAACTGCATTTTATTTTGAACTAAAGCTTGAATTGCAAGATCGTACTTACTCTATTTGATTTCTATAAAACTATTTCTCATGCCACCTGCAGATTCATCAAACCAACAACAACCTCCATTCCCCATAAATACAGAATAATCGGCAGTTCACTGTACTTAGTTAGGTTACATTATTTTTTCAGAGGACGTTTTTGTTAAAAGATGTTTTTAATTATGTACACTTTTGTGCATTATTCACAAATGTTGAGTACTAGTGTGTAATATTTACTAATATAATTTATAATAATGGTATGTCAACTCCCCCCCCCCTCCAAAAGTTTTTAAAAATTTGATTAGTTTTAATGCCTCATAAAAGTATATATATTCATACACAAATTATAAAGTCAATTACTCTTTTTTTGGAATAGTGAAGTTTAAAAGTCCTAATATATATTTTCAAGAGATGAAAAATTATATTATCTGCACAATAAAGTTTCCTGTAAAAAATCATTTTTGCTGATGTGCTGCCTCGAACCGTCGTCTCTCCTGATTCACTAAACTATTTATCGACGGGTAACTCTGTATTTAAGATTAATATTATGTGCACATCCTGTATTCACATATTTGCGCTCCAAAATTCACATTCCCATTTACCTTGTGACGCAAATAATAGTAATACCTCCATACCTACAGGCTACCAGGTGAAGAGCTTTTCATGACCCTGAGTTACGGGAGAGCCTGATGAAAAGGTTGAAACAGTTGTGCCACAGATTATTTACATAGAGATGCACAATGGTACAAAAAGAAAGTGGAACCAAATGAATTATTAGCCCCTTAGTACTCAGACAGTTGCTGAGGGTACGGAGCAAGCAGAACTCTTTTATGATTTCAATTTCATTTTTTAAGCTTAATTTTAAATACAAAATCTAAGTTTTACTTTGCTCTAGTAATCTCTGTGTTTAAATTTTGAACATAGACTTTTGGTTTCTAACTTTTTTTCCTATTCAAGTTACTATTGAAAAAAATATTTTATTCAAGATTAAAAGCTTTTTAAAGCTACCTTCCTTCCGAGGCCTTTAAGCACACTATTCATAACCCTATTCGTCAATCTATAATTATTCATACGGGCAACATGGTTAAACCAACGGAGTCTCTCTCTGCACAATATGCTGCTTAAAGGAGGTTGCAAACTCCTTTGCCTAACCTCATCATTAGTTACAAAGTTGAACCACCAAATGCCCAAGATATTGCGTAAGCATCTGGAATCAAAAGCATCTAGTTTCCTGTTATCTTGTTTACAAAGTGTCCAAGTTTCACTACCATAACTAACCCTAGAAAGAACCAAACTATTATACAGTCTAATTTTAGTCTTTAGGTGTATATGCCTATTTCTCCACACTCTCCATAGATTCTTAAAAGTCCCGGCAGCAATCCCTATTCGTCTGTTAATCTCATGCCGCACATCACCATTATCTGTTACATAGCTCCCAAGATAATTAAACTGTGACACCTGCTCAAGACTGCAACCATTCAGATTAACTGAATCACAGCCTGCCTGACCAATTTTCATCACTTTAGTTTTCTCTCTGTTTATAACCAAACCTACTCTACTACCAGTCTCATCAACAGCTTGAATGAAAGAGTTCATTGCATCAACATCATCTGCCAAAAGGGCCAAATCATCAGCATAATCTAAATCAGAAATTTTCGTATCTCCAGCCCATTTAAGGCCAAAATCTTTCCCTTGAAGTGAATTTCGCATAACATAATCAATAACCAAGCAAAAGAGAAAAGGAGACAAAATGCACCCTTGTCGAACACCAGAAGTAATGCTAAACCAATTGCTACAAGCCTTACCAACTCTCACACACGATTCAGTGTTATTATAGAGAGCTTTCATTATGTTAACTAATTTGTCTGGTATACCATATGATCTCACAATCAACCACAAATTATGACGATCAACAAAGTAGCAACAAAAGTTAAGAGTCCAAAACTGAAACTTTAAACATTTCTCAAGAATCTGTCTGAGTGAAAATATCTGATCCACACATCCCCTACCACTTCTGAATCCACATTGCTCATCACGCAATTGACTGTCAAACAGATTCTTAATTCTATTAAGCACAATCATGGAAAGAACTTTACCTGGAACAGAGAGTGGGCTGATACCCCTATAGTTATCACAAGAACTGCAATCACCTTTTTTGAAAATAGGGATAACAATAGCTCTGGTAAAATCCTTAGGAACCATGCCTTTATCATAAAAGATATTCAGAATTACAGTCATCCAAGTGGTAACCAAAACATTCCCAGCTCTAAGCATTTCCTTAGTAATTTCATCTACCCCTGGGGATTTATGAAGTTTAAGTTTAGAAATAGCCAAACTAACTTCAGATTGTGTTATAGGACCAACATTAAAGCCACCAATGCATCTAACATCATTGCAAACAATGGGAATAGAACTAACTACATTGTTTAGAACATCACTGAAATGCTCAGCCCACCTAGCCATGACAGAATCCTCCCCTTCTATAACCTTACCTTGTTTATCCTTCAACCCCTATATACCTGTCCGTTTTCTATCACAAAACATTCACAATCTGGTATAGCTCTCTGCTGTTGTGCTGTCTAACTGCTTCCTCGGCTTTGTCAGCCAAGCCATCAAGCCAAAGATTCTTATCAGTAGCTAACTGATCCTTTATAAGTTTATTAAGCTCTCTGTAATCCTTTCTATTAGGACTAGTAGGGTACTGATTAAGGACATTACTGCAGTTCCTTCTTTCTGAAATAATCTCAGGTGCCTTATCATTTAAATAATTCCGCCTCCTCTGCTCCTTTTTTCCTAAAAGAGTACCGTTAGTTTCCAAAAAAGCCTGTTTAAAACGGCCCCATTCTTCCTCAACTTCAGTAGTAAGCAAACCATGACTGTCATAATGACTAAGTAACCTATCATGGTAAGCTTTAGCTATAATTGGGTCTTTCAGAGCTTTAGTATTAAAGGTAAATTTTTTAACTTTAGCACAACACTTTTTAAGTTGAAGTTGCAAGGCACTTTTAACAAGGTAATGGTCAGATCCAATTTCAGCTCCCGTATATGCCCTGATATTCCTAACAGAACTTGCCCATTTGCTGTTAATTAATATGTAATCAATCATATTCTTATGCAGCCCATCAGGTGAAACCCATGTGTATTTAAGTATGTCGCGGTGTTTGTAATATGTGTTAGTTATTCTGGAACCATTGAGTTTACTTACCTGTAGGAGACATTGCCCATTGCCATTGCAGCTACCAATACCAAAAGGGTACCAATAACAAAGGTTAGAGTCAGTAGCACCTTTGGCATTGAAGTCACCTAGAACAAGGGTAATATCTCCTTTCTTGACAAAATTCAAAAGATCCTGAAGTTGTCTGTAAAACCTATCCTTCTCATCCTCATCAGCATCCTCAGTTGGGACATAACAGCAGATAACATTGAAGACTTTAATGCTTGTCTGAAATTTTGCTCTAAGAAACCTTTCATTAATGTACTCATATCCTAGAAGAGCATCACTAGCATGTCTGCTGAGCAGCAGACCCATTGTTAACTGATCCTTTAGCCTTGGTGATGCTTTCCATCCTCCCTCCCTGTAAAGAGAAATTTAAAGTTATTTTTAAGTATCTCACCTTTACCTGTCCATCTGATCTCTTACAAGCCTAGAATATCTAGGTTATAGCACTGGAATTACTGTATGAGGACATCAAGAGAATAATCTCTATGTCCTCACGTTCCATGTTCCTGCGGAGAGAAAATGATTAGTAGGATTTTTAAAGAAATTAAGTTTATTGAGATTGGTAGGACCAACAATATCAAACAGCCCCCTAATCGCAGGCATGTGGCAAAGACCTGTTCCTCCTCCGCTAAAGGCTGAAGTCACCGATGCTGGTAGGAACTTCAGGCACCACCTTTTCAAGTGGACTTTTTCAAGAGCCATATGGCCTGCCTGAGACACATTACTCCAGTTTAGGCTTGACGATGCCCAACTAGCTAAGTAAGGTTCAGGTACCTGCGATGGCCTCTGATTAGGATTATCCACCAACTGATATAAGGTATCCCATGCCTCTGTTCACTTGGAGCTGGCAACCCAGAAGCAAACAGAAAACACAGTGACAGATTCTCCCTCAACAGAGCCCCACCAGTGCAGCAAGTCCAGGATCAATAATCAAGCTCAAATCCATAAACAAGTCCAGTCTAGTAGGTATAAATGGTCAGTACCAGGACCCTGTGAAGTTGACCACGCCTCAGCAGGGAAAAAAAAGTTGCCATAGATGACCAGATCAGTAGGCCATACTGAACTGGCAGCCCTCTCCTTCCATTCCCTTCCAAAAGAGAATATCTCTTTTGAAAGGTGCTAACGGCCTGCATCATGAGAAGGCAGGGTCGGACATTAACTGCTAGACCTGGCCGGTTCTGTGCATTATCACTAGGGATTGGTACACAGCTCTCCTTCCAGTAACAGGACCTTGTTAGAATTGGTGTGCAGTAGCTGGATGCAGCAGATGTAGCTCAGGACAGATATGCTTGGAGAATTAAACTGCACGGTCTGGTTGGACCTCCGTAGCCCATGGCTGCTTGAGGATGATGATGATGATGATGATGAAAGCTACCTATACATTTAAATCTGGCTTCAAAATATCTCATTTTCCATTAAACCATTTTACATCCTGGCATTTGAACAACTATTATTACCAACTACTCGAGAATTTTGTTTTAACCAAAGTCCAACTTTTCAAGACCAAAATCTGATTATTGATTGCAATCAAGTTCTGATTATTTGCCAAAATATGAATTCCATTCAACAATATTCTTTCCATTCAAAAGGCCTAGTCGGATATCTATTGCCACATGTAAATCTGGGAAATAACTATTACACTTGAGTTAGGACAAAGTTGCAAACTTCTCAGAATGATGTGAAGCAGTGCCAGAGCAATGATCTTTCATGGCATGCGACAGTCCAGTCACACTGAGACTTGTCTGAATAATCTTTATTCTAGTGTGCATACTGTTTGCATCATTTCAAGCATGTCTGATATTACAGAATGAAAAGTAGAACTTTCTCTTGTCAAAATATTCATCAGAACCAGAGAAATTTCAGTAACCTATATGAGTATGCATTTATTTCAATGACCAAAATGCCATCTTGTCTACTCTTTCACCTTAGTGGCATCTTCGGCTTCCTAATCCATTAGCATCATATTTCCATATCCATTAACAGTGTAATTTCTTTACAGCCCACCACCCTCCAAAAATTAGTGTTCAATCAATTATACAAAGTACTACCAATTTAGTCATTTCCACCCCTCTTTGTACATATCTGCTTAGATATGTGAACATCTCCTTTAAAACAATCCTGTCTCCTCCAATTTTAATTTTAAGGAAAACATTGCACTCATAAATTTAGCATCAATTTTTCAATCACCAACTGCAGCTAACAATTCAGTTATGCCCTGATGTATCACAATTTATGCAATATGTTTTTGTGGATCAATCAATCAATCGTAAATATGCAGTTACCTGTTGGCATAGAAGTGAATAAATCAATTGGTTTTATGGAAAACAATGAGTTTTGTCGATGCATGGGACTCAAACCTCTCACACTCTGGCTAGAATCTGGAGAGATGTGGACTCAAGTCCTGGCATTGCCGAAACTCATTCTTTCACAAAACTATTTATAGATAACTACTGGATGTACATGGATACTTTCTGATGGGTGAATTATGCTAATTTTATCATGTTAAACAGATAGATTTTGCTTTACAAATTTTCTCATGCTGTCTTCATCTATCAATTATAACAGCTCATTTAGACAAAGAAGACAAAAACATTTTCACTTTTAGTTTGAATAGTTATATGTTTTTCAGTACATTATTTGGCAACATTAATTTTAAATTCAACTCGTTAGATATCATATCTCAACTATTCCGATCCCAGTATATTCAATAAAAGTATGCTCCCTTCACCTGGTTCATCACGAACCGTATACATTCCACACAGTTAATAATGTTGCCAATCAAAATAATGGAAACTGGCTGAAATTTTGCTAATTTAGTATAGTAAATATAGCAGATCCTTAAACAGCACAATTTAGCAACAGAAATATATGTTTTTAAAACAAAATTGTAATATTTTTAAAATTGTTGTGTAAAGATTTTTTTTTTTGCTAAATCATCTAGTAGAATACCTATACTTCCCAAATAAAAACATTTTACTACCAATTAAATATTTGTTCATTTATTATAACATCTGTACATTTCCATTCCAGACAATACACAACTGTCATTATTAAGCACTTTTCTCAATAAAACATAATCAACTAAAACTAGATTGCTCCACCAAACCTGTAACAGAATAATGAGCAGACACTTCTCATTCAGTCAGTAAAACATTTTTTACAACCTGCTTATAGTGTATAAGGTAAAAATGAAAGGTGCACCAATAGGAGTTCAAAACTCTTTCTAAGGCAAAGTTTTTGTACAGTTGCTACTGAATGCACAAGAAACATATGCACCAGTCAATCAATATTCAATTACAGGCCTTTAAATTAGGTAGTTAAAAAATAGCAATGTAAGAAATATGAGCTATTTTGAGTAGCTCTCTTTAGTCAACAACACAAAAATCTGAAAGCTATGCTAATATTCTATTGCCACCTGGTTTGATAATGTGATGGAGTATCCAGGTTTTGCCGAGGATGATCATGCATTCTTTGTGATGCAGTAGATTGATGATGTGAAAGATGATTATTTCCTGATCGATGTCTACCTCTCTGGGATTGATGGCCACTATCTAAATTGTACCTGTTTGGGTTAGAGAAGCCAGGACTGTAATTTATATCATCCTGTTGGGGTAATGATTGTCTAAGATTTGATAACCACATATCTTTTTGTTGCTGTTTAATTCCTGATGCAGTCTGCTGAGTCAGAGATGATTTAGGAGGACTAAGCGCCATTTCAAATGATCTGCCATTAATAGGAAATGGAGAAGACGTTACTGGACGCTGCATACATGACTGATGAGGCAAAATTGCAAATGGAGGGCAACCAAATTGTAGATGCTGAGATGATACAGAATGAGAACCAGGCACAGGAAACCGCTGAATCCCTGATGGAAGTTGATTCTGTCCTCCTGCTTGTATGTCAGGACACCTTTCCAAATTAATTGGTAAATAACAACCACCATGTTTCATAGGAGATGTACGTTTCCCTACTTCTCTCCTTGTATCTGTAAGAGCTAGTTTATTTCCAAACACAGCACTGATTTCTAAAAGAGAAAATAAGAATTCATTCCTATAATGCACTTAACTTCACAAAGTAAAATGATACTTGGTTAATTTTTGTATACATCATTATCATCATCAGGACAACTTAAAAAACTGAAAACAATGTATCTTGATGCTCACTAAAATTCAATGGTTAGACACATTCATGCTGTCAAACGACAAATCCTACTACAGTTTTAAAAATTACAGATTCTGATGGTAAACACAAAAAGAGAATCTTTCATTTACTTCATTTCAGGAAAAGCTTTAAAATAAATTAATAAAGATTTTTTTACTATTACTGACATCTCTCACTTACTGATCACACAGCCTTAAACATTACTTAGCATAAAGTGTGGCACAACTAGGCAATCAAAAATGAGACTATCAGTGTAAAAATAGTAAGTAAACAAAATTTTATAAAATGCTGAGAGATATAAGTGCTAGACATGATAAAAAAATTCAGTAGATATGACAAACTTTGCAGTAACAATAAAAAATCACAAGAGATGCACAGATATGTGCAGATGTCAACTTTGTCTGGACTGCTCCTGAGTTGTGATTTGCTGCAAGATTTGTCATATCTACTGAATTTCTTTATCTTGTCTGACACTTGCATCTATATGTATTTTAGTGAAAATTTTCTTACTAACTACTAAGTAACCAAAAAAAAAAATTCCTATTACTTAGAGAACTCATAATGTTTATTGACACTTAATCATCACTAGGAATAATTATTCTACCATGATTATTATGCTACACACAACAAATCTAGTTCAGATCTAAGGACTACTCTAATATTTAGGTGCTACGATGGATATCCAAATCATGCATTTATATTGAGCAAAAAGTATGATGCACTTACACAAAAATATCGATCAAAACTTAACATGACTGAATAACACAAAATTCAGAATAAATTTTGCCCTTTAGTCATGATTGGCCAACTGGTGGCCAAAGGACTGCTTGCAGAAAATTTTCCGGATAAAGTATTTTTATTAAAAATTAAAAAAAAAATGCATATTCATTAAATTCAAAAAGCCACTTTCTTTTTGTGAAACAGTTATTTTTGATGTTCATACTCCAATTTCTTTTTTCAATTTCAAAACTGAAATGGCTACTGCTTTTCCTACATCTTACACAATAAAAACGGTTATAATGCACAGAACCGCCCAAGTCTAGCACCTAATGTCTGATCCCACCTTCTCGTGGTGCAGGCCATTAGTGCCTTTCAAAAGACATATTCTCTTTTGGAAGGGAACGGAAGGGCTGCCAGTTCAGTATGGCCTACTGATCTGGTCATCTATGGCCACTTTTTTTTCCCTGCTGAGGAGTGGTCAACTTCACAGGGTCCTGGTACTGACCTTTTATACCTACTAGTCTGGACTTGTTTATGGATTTGAGCTTGATTATTGATCCTGGACTTGCTGCACTGGTGGGGCTCTGTTGAGGGAGAATCTGTCACTGTGTTTTCTGTTTGCTTCTGGGTTGCCAGCTCCAAGTGAACAGAGGCATGGGATACCTTATATCAGTTGGTGGATAATCCTAATCAGAGGCCATCGCAGGTACCTGAACCTTACTTAGCTAGTTGGGCATCGTCAAGCCTAAACTGGAGTAATGTGTCTCAGGCAGGCCATATGGCTCTTGAAAAAATCCACTTGAAAAGGTGGTGCCTGAAGTTCCTACCAGCATCGGTGACTTCAGCCTTTAGCGGAGGAGGAACAGGTCTTTGCCACATGCCTGCAATTAGGGGGCTGTTTGATATTGTTGGTCCTACCAATCTCAATAAACTTAATTTCTTTAAAAATCCTACTAATCATTTTCTCTCCGCAGGAACATGGAACGTGAGGACATTACATAGAGATTATTCTCTTGATGTCCTCATGCAGGAATTCCAGCGCTATAACCTAGATATTCTAGACTTGCAAGAGACCAGATAGACAGGTAAAGGTGAGATACTTAAAAATAACTTTAAATTTCTCTTTACAGGGAGGGAGGGTGGAAAGCATCGCCAAGGCGTGGGTCTGCTGCTCAGCAGACATGCTAGTGATGCTCTTCTAGGATATGAAAGCATTAATGAAAGGTTTCTTACAGCAAAATTTCAGACAAGCATTAAAAGACTTGAATGTTATCTGCTGTTATGCCCCCACTGAGGATGCTGATGAGGATGAGAAGGATAGGTTTTATGGACAACTTCAGGATATTTTGAATTCTGTCAAGAAACGAGATATTACCCTTGTTCTAGCTGACTTCAATGCCAAAGTTGGTCCCGACTCTGATCTTTGGGGAGGGGTGATAAGCCCTTTTGGTATTGGTAGCTGCAATGGGCAACGTCTCCTACAGGTAAGTAAACTCAATGGTTTCAGAATAACTAACACATATTACAAACACCGCGACATGCATAAATACACATGGGTTTCACCTGATGGGCTACATAAGAATATGATTGATTATATATTAATTAACAGCAAATGGGCTAGTTCTGTTACGAATACCAGGGCATATAGGGGAGCTGAAATTGGATCTGACCATTACCTTGTTAAAAGTCTCTTGCAACTTAAACTTAAAAAGTGTTGTGCTAGGGTTAAAAAATTTACCTTTAATACTGAAGCTCTGAAAGACCCAGTTATAGCTAAAGCTTACAATGATAGGTTACTTAGTCATTATGACAGTCATGGTTTGCTTAATACTGAAGTTGAGGAAGAATGGGGCCATTTTAAACAGGCTTTTTTTGGAAACTAACAGTACTCTTTTAGGAAAAAAGGAGCAGAGGAAGCAGAATTATTTAAGTGATAAGGCACTTGAGCTTATTTCAGAAAGAAGGAACTGCAGAAATGTCCTTAATCAGTACCCTACTAGTCCTAATAGAAAGGATTACAGAGAACTTAATAAACGTGTAAAGGATCAGTTAGCTACTGATAAGAACCTTTGGCTTGATGGCTTGGCTGACAAAGCTGAGGAAGCAGTTATGCAGCACGACAGCAGAGAGCTGTACCAGATAGTTAATGTTTTGTGTGGTAGAAAACGAACAGGTATACAGGGATTGAAGGATAAACAACGTAAGGTTATAAAAGGTGAGGATGCTGTCCATGGCTAGGCGGGCTGAGCATTTCCGTGATGTTCTAAACAATGCGGTTAGTTCTATTCCCATTGTTTGCAATGATGATAGATGCATTGGTGGCTTTAATGTTGGCCCTATAACACAATCTGAAGTTATTTTGGCTGTTTCTAAACTTAAACTTCATAAATTCCCAGGGTAGATGAAATTACTACAGAAATGCTTAGAGCTGGGAATGTTTCAGTTACCACTTGGATGACTGAAATTCTGAATATCTTTTATGATAAAGGCATGGTTCCTAAGGATTTTACCAGAGCTATTGTTATCCCTATTTTCAAAAAAGGTGATCGCAGTTATTGTGATAACTATAGGGGTATCAGCCTACTCTCTGTTACAGGTAAAGTTCTTTCCATGATTGTGCTTAATAGAATTAAGAATCTGTTTGACAGTCAATTGCGTGATGAGCAATGTGGATTCAGAAGTGGTAGGGGATGTGTGGATCAGATATTTTCACTTAGGCAGATTCTTGAGAAATGTTTAGAGTTTCAGAAACCTTTGGTTGCTAGCTTTGTTGATTTCAAAAAGGCTTTCGACTCTGTTGATCGTCATAATTTGTGGTTGATTGTGAAATCATATGGTATACCAGACAAGTTAGTTAACATTATGAAAGCTCTCTATAATAACACTGAGTCATGTGTGAGAGTTGGTAAGGTTTGTAGCAATTGGTTTAGCAATACTTCTGGTGTTTGACAAGGGTGCATTTTGTCTCATTTTCTCTTTAGTTTGGTTATTGATTATGTTATGCAAAATTCACTTCAAGGGAAAGATTTTGGCCTTAAATAGGCTGGAGATATTAAAATTTCTGATTTAGATTATGCTGATGATTTAACCCTTTTGGCAAATGATGTTGATGAGATGAACTCTTTCATTCAAGCTGTTGATGAGACTGGTAGTAGAGTAGGTTTGGTTATAAACAGAGAGAAAACTAAAGTGATGAAAATTGGTCAGGCAGGTTGTGATTCAGTTAATCTGAATGGTTGCAGTCTTGAGCAGGTGCCACAGTTTAATTATCTTGGGAGCTATGTAACAGATAATGGTGATGTGCGGCATGAGATTAACAGACGAATAGGGATTGCTGCCGGGACTTTTAAGAATCTATGGAGAGTGTGGAGAAATAGGCGTATACCCTAAAGACTAAAATTAGACTGTACAATAGTTTGGTTCTTTCTAGGGTTAGTTATGGTAGTGAAACTTGGACACTTTGTAAACAAGATAACAGGAAACTAGATGCTTTCGATTCTAGATGCTTACGTAGTATCTTGGGTATTAGGTGGTTTAACTTTGTAACTAATGATGAGGTTAGGCAAAGGAGTCTGCAACCTCCTTTAAGCAGCATATTGTGCAGAGAGAGACTCCGCTGGTTTGGCCATGTTGCCCGTATGGATAATTATAGATTGGCGAATAAGGTTATGAACATTGTGCCTTAGAGGCCTCAGAAGGAGGGGGGACCTAGGATGTGGTGGGCAGACAATGTCAAACAGGACCTTGTTAGAATTGGTGTCCAGTGGCCGGATGCAGTAGATGTAGCTCAGGACAGATTTGCTTGGAGAACTAAATCGTTGCCCATGGCTGCTTGAGGTTGATGATGATGATGAAACTCTTGCAAATTAATTGTTTGACTAATAGTTATCTTCCTGATTATAACTTCACTAAAAGTTGACTTCAATGAAATTCTAAATTCACTTGACAGCCTACAATGCTCTTATTATTATTCATTCTGTTTTTCAGTTTGTTTATGTGTACTAAAATTAATTTTCTTTGGTTTTTTCAATGATCTTTCATTATTTTAATAATATTTAAAATTGTTATTAAATTTTTTAGTTATTTTGTTTAATCTTATTGGCCTACTTTAATTATATTAATTTCCTTGTTTAAATTTTTCATTTTCATAAAATTCAGAATTAAATTCTATTTAATTTGATATATAACATGACCTGTATTTTGATTGATTGGTTTTTTTTTTAATTCTATAGTTTTGTTTATATGACTCAGCACAATTGGAAAAAAAGCCTACACTTTTCTCAAAGTATGGTACTGACAAAAAAAATTACCAAAAAAGTTAATTTTCTTGCTTTAATTTTTTTGTTATTCATAAATAAATAGTCTTTCTATTGATGCACATTATAATTATTTCTGTCTATTAGTTTTTTTTTTTAATAAATTTTTATTTGTATTGCTAGATGCATTTTCTCTGCTACACAATTCTAAAAATGTCTTATTAAAATAAAACAGTCATTTTTTTTGCAAAATATTTTATTTTCAGAAAATCTAGAATTAAATACTGATTAATTTGGAATAAACATGCCATAATTCCTTTCATTAGTTATTTGTCAAAAAAGTGCTCAAGTTAATTTTTTTGGCTGATCAGAGTAAAATAATAGCTGGGCCTATGGATGTAAACCAGTTTTTCAGGTGGGACCCTGGAAGGGTTCAGAATCATGGAGAGTGTGGAGAAATACACATATACACCTAAAGATTAACATTAGGTTATACAATAGTTTGGCCCTTTCTAAAATTAGTTATGGTAGTGAAACATGGATTCTTTGTAAACTAGATAACCGGAAGCTTGATGCCTTTGATTCTAGATGTTTACACAGTATCCTTAAAGTTAGGTGGTTCAACTTTGTAAGTAAAGATGAGGCTAGGTAAAGGAGTCTGCAACCTCATTTGAGCAGCATATCATGCAGAGAGAGACTGTGGTGGTTTGTCCATATTGCATGTATGCATAACTACAGATTAGCAAATAGAGTTATAAATAGTGTGCCTAAAGCCCTTAGAAAGAGGGGGATACCTAGGATGTGGTGGGCAGACAATGTCAAACAGGACCTCATTAAAATTTGTCTACAGTGGCTAAGTGCAACAGTGCTTTAGCTCAGAAGAGATGTATTCTGAGGACTAAACTATACAGTTTTGTTGGATCTCTGCAGTCTGGCAGTTTGGGGATTATGTGTGTGTGTGTATATATATATACATTATCTTTCTGCTGAGATCTCATCATCCTCAAAGGTTTTTCTCTATAGCCCATTATGCTGAAATGTACTTGCCAAACTTCAATAGCAAGTGGATTGAATGGAGAGTAATTTATCTCTTAATTGCTAAATAATCAATGAATATTGCTGATAGTGAAAATTTACATTGTTTTGATCCAAGTCTTTGTTTTTCACCAGTTATGTTTTTTCATTGCATAAGTTATAGATGTTCTTAGTTTTCTACTTACAACTTTTAAGTGTTGATTTTGCTATAAGGTCATGATTTATTAAATTGGAATACTTAAAATGTAACTTAAGCTAACCTTGTCTTAAATCTGCATTGCGATTTTTGTGTCTATTTGGTCTACAAAGATCTGACTTGTTTGGACGTCTTCTAGGACAGTTCTTAACAAGATGGCCAATTTTGCCACAAGATCGACAACCTCTGTCATTAGGGGGTTCTTTACCACCAGTCAATACATATCTGTCAAACAAATAATCCTGCACAAAATAGAAAAAAAAAATTTTTAATATCAAAAGAACTGCACTTCAATAAATGAATTATAAAACCATTACGACTTAAAGGAATTCTAATGCATAAGAAGCAAATTTACAATTATAGCACTTTTTATTTTAAACATTACCTTATCAGTTTAAACATTAACTATGATAATCGGAAAAACAGAGGTTTGATATGGAGGGAGTTATATTCACTTGCTCTCAAGATTATGTGTCAGGTGCTCTTGCCAGATGATCTATTCTCTCACTACTCACTTTTTGACCATATGCTATGAAGGTTTTCTTGCAATAGATTGCAGCATTCCCTGGTAGGGAAAGACACATTCAATGTATCAGAAAGATGTTAATATATAAGAATAAAAATTAGGGTTATCAGTAAGGTATCTGGCTGTGATAATTCACAGCTAACATCTGAATAATAACATATCGACTGAAAGGACAATTCATTATACATACTCACCTAATAATGTGTGTGTCCACTTTTAACCATCACAACACAAGCAAAGTGTCACGGCATTGACTCTACCATGTGTCAGAAACGTTCAGGTGGTATTACAGCCATGATTCTAAGGCAGTCATATGTAAAGCCCTGAGAGTTACCAGTAGTGGATTTCGGGTTCGAATGCATCCTTCCACTTTGTCCCACAGATACTCAACAGAGTTCAAATCCAGAAAGTAAGAAGGCCATTTAAGGGTTGTGAAATCACTAGAATGCTCCTCCAACCAGTTCTTTACGAAAAAGGAGTGATGAGATGGGGTGTTGTCTTGTTGAAAGAAGGCATCCTGCTGTGGGAAATAGCCATGAATAGGTACAGGTGTGGCAAGTATTGTACATAGCCTTTTGTGGTGATAGTGGTTTCAATAGATACAAAAGGACCCAAGGTAGTCCATGTAAACACACCCCAGAACATTACACTGCCTCCATCAGCCTGTAACACCCTGACATGACAGTTGGTGTCCATGGCCTTGTATGGTCTACGCCACACATGCACCCTCCCATTGGCACGTTGTAGTTGGAACTTCTATTTGTTGGACCAAGCTACCCATTTCCAATCCCACAGTCCACTGGGGAAGTTACTTCACCCACTGCAGCCTCATAGCTCAGTGACATGCTATTAACAAAGATACCTGATTTGATCATTGGCTGCCACAGCCCAGTTGTGCCAATGTATGTTGAATGATCTTTTCACAAAACTTTATAGCTGCCCTGTCATTGCCTGTCGATCTTATGATCTGCATTATGGCCCTCCATTCTGACATTATGATACAGGAGAGGAAGCACTGACCTCAAACATCAATGGCCAGGTTAGAGCCAAATTTTTCAAGACACTGCAAATATGTTTTGCCTATTTTGATGTAGCTCTGGTCATATGCAGAAATCTGATATTTTGCAGTCACGAACATGGAACATACCATTTTCCCCACATCCTAGGTAAAGGGCATATTACTTTTGTTCTAGGCGACTTCAGTGCCAAAGTTGGTACTGACTCTGACTTTTGGGGAGGGGTGATAGGCCTTTTGGTATTGGTAGCTGCAATGGCAATAGGCAATGTCTCCTACAGGTAAGTAAACTCAATGGTTTCAGAAAAACTAACACTTATTACAAATACCACAACATACACAAGTACACATGGGTGTCACCAGATGGACTGCATAAGAATATGATTGATTATATATTAACAGCAAATGGGCAAGTTCTATTAGGAATACCAGGTCATATAGGGGAGCTGAAATTCGATCTGACCATTACCTTCTTAAAAGTCTCTTGCAACCTCAACTTAAAAAGTGTTGTGCTGAGGTTAAAAACATTACCTTTAAAAATGTAGCTCTGAAAGACCCAGTTATAGCCAAAGCTTACCATGATAGGTTACTTAGTCATTATGACAGTCATGATTTTCTTATTACTGTAGTTGAGGTAGAATGGGACCATTTTAAACAGGCCTTTCTTGAAACTAACAATACTCCTTTTAGGAAAAAAGGGGCACACGAGGCAAAAAACCTAAATGGCCATCCAAAAATAAATGTTAACATGACAAAAATTGGTGCCAAGGCTTTTCAAATTAAAACAACAGATTCAATGATTTCCAAAAGATAAAAAAAGCTGCCTCTCTTTAAATGAAAAAAGTACAGCAAACAAGTGATTTTAAAAATAAGCCAAGTATTTCTGAATCTCTGGCAACAGAAGTAACATTTAATAGGATCTTTTAATTTACTCTATTAAACGACTATAGCATGGGTTACTTCTGTTGCTGAAGTGGCAAGTTGAATTATTAAACACTTCATAGTTATCAATACTTATTCATGTGGCATTAGTTTTAAATACAGTATTCATCATCATCATCCTCAAGCAGCCATGGGCTACAGAAGCCCAACCAGACCATGCAAATTAGTTCTCCAAGCATATTTGTCCTGAGCTATATCTGCTGCATCTGGTCACTGCACACCAATTCTAATAAGGTCCTGTTTGAGATTGTCTGCCCACCACATCCCAACTCTCCCCCTCTTTCTGAGGCCTTTAGGCACACTATTCACAGCCCTATTGTTATTCTAAAATTATCCATACAGGCAACATGGCCAAACCAACAGTCTCTCTCTCTGTACAATATGCTGCTTAGAGGTTGTCGACTCCTTTGCCTAACCTCATCTTTACTTACAAAGTTGAACCACCTAATGCCCAAGATACTGCGTAAGCATCTAGAATCAAAAGCATCTAGTTTCCTGTTATCTTGTTTACAAAGTTTCACTACCATAACTAACTCTAGATAGAACCAAACTATTATACAGTATAATTTTAGTCTTTAGGTGTATACGCCTATTTCTCCACACTCTACATAGATTCTAAAAAGTCCCGGCAGCAATTCCTATTTGTCTGTTAATCTCATGCCGCACATCACCAGTATCTGTTACATAGCTCCCAAGGTAATTAAACTGTGACACCTGCTCAAGACTGCAACCATTCAGTGTATCAAGTGCTCAAGACTCCAACCAATGAACTGAATCACAACCTGCCTGACCAATTTTCATCACTTTAGTTTTCTCTCTGTTTATAATCAAACCTACTCTACTACCAGTCTCATCAACAGCTCAAATGAAAGAGTTCATCTCATCAACATCATTTTCCAAAAGGGATAAATCATCTGCATAATCTAAATCAGAAATTTTCATATCTCCAGTCCATTTAAAAGCCAAAATCTTTCCCTTGAAGTGAATTTCGCATAACATAATCAATAACCAAGCTAAAGAGAAAAGGAGACAAAATGCACCCTTGTCGAACACCAGAAGTAATGCTAAACCAATTGCTACAAGCCTTACCAACTCTCACACACGACTCAGTGTTATTATAGAGAGCTTTCATAATGTTAACTAACTTGTCTGGTATACCATATGATCTCACAATCAATCACAAATTATGACGATCAACAGAGTCGAAAGCCTTTTTGAAATCAACAAAGCTAGCAACCAAAGGTTTCTGAAACTCTAAACATTTCTCGAGAATCTGTCAGAGTGAAAATATCTGATCTATACATCCCCTATCACTTCTGAATCCACATTGCTCATCACGCAATTGACTGTCAACCAGATTCTTAATTCTATTAAGCACAATCAAGAAAATAACTTTACCTGGAACAGAAAGAAGACTGATACCCCTATAGTTATCACAAGAACTGTGATCACCTTTTTTAAAAATAAGGATAATAATAGCTCTGGTAAAATCCTTAGGAACTATACCTTTATCATAAAAGATAACTCAAAATTTCAGTCATCCAAGTGGTAACCGAAACATTCCCAGTTCTAAGTATTTCCATAGTTAAAAAAAAAACACTTAAACTTTATAAATCCTTAGGGGTAGATGAAATTCATCTACCCCTAAGGATTTATAAAGTTTAAGTTTAGAAACAGCCAAAATAACTTCAGATTGTGTTATAGAGTCAACATTAAAGCCACCAATACATCTATCATCATTACAAACAATGGGAGTAGAACTAACCACATTGTTAGAACATCACTGAAATGCTCAGCCCACCTAGCCCCATGACAGAATCCTCACCTTCTATAACCTTACCTTGTTTATCCTTAATTCCTGTACACCTGTCAGTTTTCTACCACACAAAACATTAACAATCTGGTACAGCTCTCTGCTGCTGTCTAACTGCTTCCTCGGCTTTGTCAGCCAAGCCTTCAACCCAAAGATTCTTATCAACAGCTAACTGATCCTTTACATGTTGATTAAGTTCTCTGTAATACTTTCTATTAAGACTAGTAGGGTGTTGATTAACCGTTCAAGTATCCAGGTTGTATATATACGCTCGGAGATTCTGAATTGAGAGGCCAAGGTTGTATACATACGTTTTTAGTACAACAAAAAAAAATCGATTTTTTAAAAATAAAAATTGACGTAATTTTTTTTACATATATCTTATAAAAATATATAATTCAGGCTTCAAAAATAATATTTAGTTTTTTAATTTAATGCATATTTTATTAAACTGCAATATAAATAATTTTATAAAGCCATCTGATTGCCATTTTTTAGAAGCACTAAACAGAGTTGCCGATTTGCTTGTTAACTTTCCTATTTGCTAAAGCAACCTTGTGATTTAAGCTGACAAGTTTGATTTTAGCTATTATCAACAAATTTTTCCCTAAATTTTCGAAAATCTCCTAAAAATTAACAATAAACCTGCTATTTTTAAAAACCATATATTTTGGAAGTAATTACAAAATATGTACTGCAATTTGTTTTTCCGTTTCACACTCTTTTCTATCATAAACATATTTCAGTATTCCCAAGTTAGTTTTATCATTTTCCCCAGCATTCTATGCATCTTTCCCGCCTTCAAAATCGAAACTGAAAGTAAACACATCCTTCTTAGAAATTCTGGTTGCAGCTGCATTTAATTAGTTATGCTTCACTGAGTCAACAAGATGCAGGTGGCTGATTGGTGGATGCGGGTGGCAAGATGCAGGTGCACCATTGTTCCATTTGCTGTTTTTTTTTTTTCCAGTTTTGGTCCAGCATATTGGATACTCTTTTTCAAGTTAGTATTACATTTAAACCTTAGTTAGTTTTCATTTCAGTAGATTTATTTTCGGAAATTAGCGATCTTTTGGGCGATTGATAAGTATTGTTTTTTTACATGCTACATCATATGGCCGGCCACAACTTGTTGCTATGGATATTTTAACACTGCATTAGGCTATATGTTAATTTTTATTTTATTATTTATTACTTTTCCAGTAAAACTTTGATATAGTATCAATTCTGAAAATAAATGAAGTCTTGGATATGGAAGAAAATGAATTTCTGTATATTTTCTTCTGTTAGTTAGCGATTTTTCCATCGGCTGATTGATCAATCTTTACGAGTTCTTAATCTTCGATCTTAAAAGTTGTTGCGGATATTTTATTTAACATCCCATTAGGTTATATGTAATTTTTATTATTTCTTGTTTTTTTAGTAAAAAAAATTTAGAGCTTGTACCGTTTTCTGAAAATGAATGTTTTGGATATGGAAGCAAAATAGACTTCCTTGCTATGGAAATTGGCAGTCATGTGGGAGGGCAATTTTGGGAAGGGCTGGTGCTTTAGTGCACAAACCTTTCTGCACTTAGACAAGATTGCCAAATTCAACACCCAAAGAAAAAATTAATAATATTTAGTAAAAAAAGCAGCCAAGGAAGTGTTTTTCTATTTCATAACCAGTTCAGAAAATCACGTGAATGTGAGAAGGCTAAGTCATGTTGTATAACACTGGCCGTGTTTAAAATATATGATACTGAAAAGAATCATTAAAAGGAATGAAAATCATATTTCAGGTTGAATATTATATTATTGCGAGGAAATTTCCTTTTGATAAATATATAACTTAACTATTTTTTTTCATCAGGTTTTCCAAAGTGAAGCCTTAATTGTACAGTGCGATCTTTTTTTCACCATATCTTGTTGAAAAAGGCTTATTAAAATTAATATGCTTGGAAATTTATTCATATTATTTATTGTTATAAAATTCGTAATTAAATTCTGTTTAATTTGATATAAAACATGACCTATTTCTGTTGGTTTTTTAAAAAAAATTCTAAATTTGACTTGTTTATTTGACTCAGCACAATTGGCAAAAAGCCCGGATTTTTCTCAAAGTATGTTACCGAGAAAAAAATTAGAAAATGAAAGAAACATTTACTTAAAACCAAAACAATAATTTTTTTTTGTTATTCAGAAATATATAGCCATTCTATTCATGTGAATTGTAATAATTTCTGTCTATTAGTTTTTTTTAAATAAATCTTTATTTGTGTTGCTAGATGCGTTTTTTTACTACATGACTCTAAAAAACTACTATTAAAATAAAACATATCGTGTTTTTTGTTAGATAGTTGATTTTCAGAAAATCCAGAATTAAATGCTGATTAATTTGATATACAACATGTCTAAATCCTTTCATTAGTTGTTTGGCAGAAAAAAAAAATTAAAAAAAACTTTAACTTTAGAAAAGTTTTTTTTTTTGGCTGAGCATAGGCAGAAAAGAGCTAGGTCCCTGGATGGAAACCTGTTTTTCAGCCTGTACACTGGAAGGGTTAAGGACATTGCTACAGTTCTTTCTTTGTGAAAAAGCTCAAGTGCCTATCACTCAAATAATTCTGCCTCCTCTGCTCCTTTTTTCCTAAAAGAGTATTGTTGGTTTCAAAAAAAGCCTGTTTAAAATGGTCTCATTCTTCTTCAACTTCAGTAGTAGGCAAACCATGACTGTCAAAATGACTAAGTAACCTATCACGGTAAGCTTTAGCTATTTGGTCTTTCAGAACTTCAGTATTAAAGGTAAATTTTTTTAACCTTAGCACAACACTTCTTAAGTTTAAGTTGCAAGATACTTTTAACAAGGTAATGGTCAGATCCAATTTCAGCTCCCCTATATGCCCTAATATTCTTAATAGAACTAGCCCATTTGCTGTTAATTAATATATAATCAATCATATTCTTATGCAGCCCATCAGGTGAAACCCATGTGTACTTATGTACGTCACTGTGTTTGTAATAAGTGTTAGTTATTCTGAAACCATTGAGTTTACTTACCTGTAGGAGACGTTGTCCATTGTGATTGCAGCTACAATACCAAAAGGGTACCAATAACAAAGGTTAGAGTCAGTACCACCTTTGGCATTGAAGTCACCTAGAACAAGGGTAATATCTCCTTTCTTGACAGAATTCAAAAGATCCTGAAGTTGTCTGCAAAACCTATCCTTCTCATCCTCATCAGCATCCTCAGTTGGGGCATAACAGCAGATAACATTCAAGTGTTTAATGCTTATCTGAAAATTTTCTGTAAAAAACCTTTCATTAATGCACTCATATCCTAAACATAGGTGACAATCACAGCATTACCTGAGTGACATTTTAACATCAAAACATCAATAAATATTTTGTGAAAAAAATTTCGCTGATATATGGGACTTGAACCCACATCTCTCCAGAAACATTTCAGAGTATTCTTACCGATTGAACTAATGCTGGCTCATCTTTTCACCACTAATTTAAGACTAAAATCTTTCACCGATGATTTCAGCGGTAACCACTGGTGCCATCTATGATCAACAGGTCACAACAATTCCTTTATATATTGCGCTGAGTGAATTATAATGGTGGAATTCTTGAGTGAGGACATCAAGATAATAAGTTCTGTGCAGAATACTAACATTCCAACTACCCATGAAGAGAAAATGGTTAGGGGGATGTTTAAAGAAACTATGTTTATTGAGAGAGGGAATGCCGACAATAACAAACAGCCCCCTAATCACAGACATGGGGCAAAGACCTGTTTCCTCACCTCTAAAGGCTGAAGCCATCTACACTGGAAGACTTCCTCTAATGTAGAATTTGATGATACCAATACAAGCAAGAGTTCAGGTGCCTTCAATGACCTCTGCTCAGGATTATTCACCAGCTGATAAAACATATCCTGTGAATCTATTCACTTGGGATTGTCAACCCACAAACAAACAGAAAACACAGCAGAAGATTCTGCCTCCACAGTAGCTTACCAATGCAGCAATTTCAGGATCCATAATCAAGCTCAGAGCCATAATTCTGTTCAGGTTGGTATATATGGTCAGCACTAGGACCCTGTGTGGTTGACCACTCCTCAGCAGGGTAGAAAAAAATGAAAAGTAGCCATTGTTGTCCAGATCAGTAGGCCACACTGATCTATCAGTCCTCCCCTTCCGTTCACTTCCACATGAGAGTATCTTTTTTGAAAGGTACTAACGACCTGCACAATGAGAAAATGGGGTCAGACATTAGGCGATAGCCTGGCCGGTTCTATGCATAATCACAGGGGATTGGTGCATACAGTATTATCATGTTAAATAAAGTTGAAACAATTAGTGTGTTTACACTATTAAAAATGTGGTTACTAGTTTATAGGTGAAAAAAGGCTTTTGAGTTTGTTGATTGTCACAATTTGTGATTGATCGTAAAATTGAATGGCATACCTAGCAAGTTAGGATTAATGAAACTCTCTATGATAACAATGAACCATATGTGAGAGTTGGTTAGGCTTGTAGCAGTTGGTTTAGCATTGTTAGTGGAGTTCAACAAGGATGCATTTTGTCTCCCTTTCTCTTCAGTTTGGTTATTGATTATGTTATTCGGAAAGGGAAAGATTTTGCAAGTGGAAGAGTTTGACCTTAAATGATCTAGATATCTAAAAATTCTCTTTAGATTATGATGATTTTGCTCTTTTGGCAAATGATGTTGATGAGATGAATCTTTTCATTAGAGCTGTTGATGAGACTGGTAGTATCATAGATTTGATGGTAAACAGAAAGAAAACTAAAGTGTGAATAGTAGTCAGGCAGGCTGTGCTTCAGTTGTTCTGAATAGCTGCACCCTTGTGCAAGTGTCTCTGTTTTATTATCTTGGGAGCTGTGTACTAGATACTGGTGATGTGAGAAGAACATAAGAATAGAGACTGCTACTGATACTTTTACAAACCTATGAGGAGTGTGGAAAAACAGGCATAATACACCTACATATTAAAATTAGGCTACATAATAGATTGGTTCTTTCTAAAGTTGTTATAATAGTCAAATTTGGACTCTATGCAAGGTAACAGGAAATGTGGTCCATTTATTCTAGATGCTTATGCAGTATTTTGGGCATTAGATGGTTTGACTTTGCAAATGATGATGAGATTAAGGGAAGAAGTCAGCAACCCCTTTTGAACAGTATATTTATGCAGAGAGATTGTGCTGATTTGGTCCTGTTGCCCAAATACAGAACCATAGGATAATGAACAGGATTATGTACTCAAGGCCTAAGAAAAAGGCAATACTAACAAGACTTTGTTAGAACTGACTTACAGTGGTCAAATGCAGTAGCTGTAGCTCAGGACAGACATGTTTGGAGGACTAGAACTTACACAATCTGGTTGGACCCCAGTAGCTCAAGGCTCTTTAAAAATTTTGATGTTTGTCTGTCTGCATGCATACATACACACACACACATCCATTTTTTATTTTTCTTTCAGGAAATTTTTTTTGCAATTTTTCAAACTTGAGTAAGGTATTTTTGCAATTGCACATATGGTTACAAAAATACCTTATTGAAGTTTGAAATATTACAAAAAAATTTCACTGTAAATTTTTGGCATTTTTATGGCATTTACAGACATACACGAAAATCTACTTAGGAGAAATCCTGCCAGTGGTCCTGCTGCAATGCAAGTTTGAGCAGAGCAATTAGATGGGGCTCCAAATGAACACACCTGAAATTATTCACAAAGATGATGTGCTAAGTGAGATCAAGGCACCACAATAATGTAAAAAAAATGCAAAGTAGGGCTACTTAATCAATGCCTCTTCACATTTCATTCATAAAAATTGTCATGGGATGCTAATTTCATTATAAACCATCATTAAATATACACCTACACATAACACCTCCTTAACTACTCGTATGAAAAATATTATAAACCTTGTTATTTCTTTTGTGCTTAAAAAAAAATATTTCATAAGAATAAATTTACTTAATGCCTAACGTCAGCTAGAAGTAGCACTCCCTAATTTAAGAATTATTGTTATAAATATTTAAAGCAAAATTTCATGCAAAAACAATGGGAACTAATAGGTTAAACTCACATATATTAATATATATCTTACCATCTCTCTTCCAGAAAACTTTTGCATCTGTTCTATTGACATTGGACTTCCAAAACGCTCTCGTCCACGAATGAAAGCTCTCAGAATATAATTGTTCACTGCAGAAACAAATGCAATTGTAAATATGCAAGAATGCAAAAAAAAAATGCTTTCAAAATCAAGAAGTAAAGAGTGAAACTATGAGGCATATACATTATTAGAAGCAGAAAAGCTGAAATGCAACTCAATGGTAACTACTACAAGATCAATATAGTTCTCTTTAACATTGCTGAAAGAAAGCAAGGCACTATAACAGTTCCTTATATCAATATAACAGTTCAATGTAAGTAGTTTACAATACTTCCTGATATGGGGATGAGATCCTTTACATAACTATACACTGGAATTTAGCAGTCAAATTAGTATTGAAGAATTTCTTAGTAGATGATGCATATTAACATACAGAATACACTACTGATTTATACCTAATAATAATTGCACTAAATTCATGATTTCAGACTTAGGGGGAGCATACACCACTGCAATTTGCAACAGCAATGTGACATGATCCTCCTTTAAGGTGCATTTTATGAATGTACCTCAAAGTTTCTGAAAGGTCTTAAAGGTTTATGATTACACCTAAAGGTACTTAGAATGTTCTATGAATGTTCTTAGAATGCATTTTAAGAAGCAATATCAATCGCCATCGCTTGCTGTTGCAAATTGCAGTGGTGTACACCCTGCCTTATAGTAAATAATCTGTCTTCAGCTTGAACAAGGAAATAGATATTTCCTAAACTAGAAGATGAAAAGATATCATTGATAAGAAAAACAAAGATTTTATTGAAAAGTAAACTATATATATAGGGGTTTATCAAAATAATGGAAACAATGATGGCGATTGGAGTACACGCAATGTGCCATATGCATATCACAGGAAGACATCACCTGCGACGTGAGATATATAAAGGAGAGAAGTACAATGTCAGCTATCACATATCAGTGCCTCAGGTGTAGGTGAAATAGCTGTTGTGGTGTAACTGTCGACAATGTCAGATCTCAGTGACCTCCAAAAAGGCATGATTATTGGTGCACATCATGAAGGAGCTTCAGTAACCGGAACAGCGGAAAAGTAGGTGTAACACAATGAACTGTATAGAAGATTATGACTACCTATCAAAAAGGACAGGGCATTGCCTCCAAATGTGCAAATTGTGGACACCATACGAAGTTGTCAGATAGGGATAGGCAAACATTGGCACGGATTGTACAACAGAAGCACAAGACCACAGCACCACAAATAGCAGCAAAGTTGAACACCAGTTGGAATGATTCCATTTCCATCGTAACAATTTATCAGGAACTTCATCGTGCCGGTATTTATGGCTGTGCTGCAATCCACAAACCTTTGATTACCAACATCAATGCAACAAAACGTGTAAGGTGGTGCAAACATGGCAACTGGCAACATATCATCTGGTCTGATGAATCTTGCTATACATTGTTTCCCATCACTAGTAAAGTGTATGTCTGGTGAAAACCTGCAAAAGTGTAGCACCCCGACTGTGAAGCATGGAGGTGGATCCCTGATGCTATGGGGTACCATAGCATGGCATTCCTTAGGGCCATTAGTTATTCTGCAGGGTCGTGTCACATCTGCAATGTATGAATCCATTCTCAGGGACCACCTGCATTCAATGTTGTGGGCATTGTTCCCCAATGACTGTCCCTGGTTTCAAGCGGATAATGCACCTGTGCATTGTGTGAAAATGTCAAGTTGTGGTTTGCAGAGCATGAGGTACAACAGCTGCCCTGGCCACTTCAATATTATTGAACATTTGTGGGAATATCTGGAACACAAGGTCAGATCACACTTTCCACCTCCAGCATCACTGGCACATTTGGGCCATATTTTACAGGAAGAATGATCCCACATTCTATTACTCGATGTGCATAACTCATATATAAATCTATTCTACATCAAATTATGTCTGTTCTGAATGCCTGAGGTTGGCCTACAGCTTATTAATAAAATGTTCTCCACAAACAGTACGTGCTTCCATTATTTTGATAAACCCATGTATATATGCTACTGTTGAATATGATATGTCTTCTTATGTGTATTGTTTCCAAGAAGGTATGGTTTACTGGTGCTATTTTAAAGATTACTTAATAAGATGTACTTATCTAGAAATATTTTGGTAATACTTCCTAGGCAGCATACAAAATATGTATTTTTTATTACAAATATAATTAAACATTTATTTACTGTAACAAAATACCTACATTGGTATGCAAAAGTTACATCATCATTTTATATCAACAGGAAACTGAAATTCTATAACTTCTAAAATAAGCTTTCTATGGTAAGATATAACTGAAGATAAATTATAAAGATCTCAATCAAATCTATATAAATTTTGATTTTCAGCAATAATATCTGGAATTTATAATGATGAAAGCTGGAATATTAAGACATCAGTAATGCACTGCTATGAAACTCATACAATATTGACAAATATTGAAAGAATTCTGACACAAATTTCTAAACCATACAATTTTTTAAATATCGCAAAACAATACATTTATTAATTTAAGTTTTAATTACCTTTTAAGGTGAAATCTTATACTTGCAATTGATATTATTATATATCCAAATTTCACAACTCTTTAAATACCTAATGAATATTGCCAAAAATTGAGATTTGGATAGTTTGAAATCAATTACAAATCAAGATAAATTAAATTAAAATAATTCTTATTACCAAGATAAATTAACCACTGAGATTGTTAATTTATATTCATACCTTTTACCATAAAAGGCTTATTTTAAAAGTTACAGAATTTCAAATTTAGTTTCCTATTGCCATAAAATGTGGTTGTAACTTAACTTTTGTACACCAGTGTATTTCATGTGCTGAGTGGAAAATATTACTTAAAAATAATCTAAAATTTTGTGTCACTGAGCAATAAAATTTTAAAGCTTATCCTTCAAATTATTTACATGTTAAAAGTTTTTAGGATAAAACTCGGAAGCTTTTCAGAGCAAGGACAGTATTCTGTCTTCAGTGAAGTGTATATGGTGACATTAAGGCTGTTTAGAGCTTCTTTCCACATCCGTGAAGAATGATTCCAGTGTCTTGGTTGCAGATGGGGCCAGGCAAAGTCATTATTTTAATAGCCTTGCAGACTATTGTTTCATAGTAAGTGGATGCACATGCTAGCAGTGTGGCATGCTCACGGTCTATGATAGTAGCAGTTATTTGTAGTTTTCATTAATTACTTATTTATCTTAAAAAACTATATAATCTGTTTCGTAAAATCTTCTAACGAATGTTTTGGTTAAAGTTGATCTGGAAAACTTATTTTTTTCCCCAGAAATATTGTGTTGATTTTGATAGTGAATCTGACAAATATTTAGGCTTCCTTCATATTAACTATTATGGTGGCCTAAAATGGCAGCTGCCTCAGAAAACATGTGATTAGGATATTATGCTAAAAAACTCTGTTTTACACTTATTTCAGTGATATTTTTAATTAAATAAAAGGTAATTTCATAACTAGAATTTATGGTTTTTAATTCTTATTTTGCTGTCATTTTGAAATTACCTTTCCCCTAACAGTATGCAACATAACTCGTGCTTGAAATTATTTGATTTCAATTCTAAACATAATTTCACATCAAGTTGCAAATCATTATCACCTATCCTTAGAATTTCCAAAAATTTACAAAACTTTAAATCATGTGCTTTAATGATATACAACTTCACATATCATTTAAAAGCTGCTGCTCAAGTTCCCTAGAAACTCTGCTGAATGATTTGATGGTTCTTTCATTCCACACTCTACTGTTTCAGCCACACTGAATGAGGGATATGTCTACCTAGACAACTACAACAAGTCTCTGTAAATATATTACCAACCATTTGACCAAATAGCCTATCACAAGTCATACACCGAATGTGTCAAAAGTTAAACTTTATATGCTTTGAATTTTTTTTGTAGCTTGTCTTTTTTAGCTACACATTTTTTAATTTCTATTTAAATTTCTTTCCTTTTAAAGCAAAATAAATATGTTGTGGCACAAAAAAACTCAATATCTGAATGATTTAGTACTAATGGAATTATGAATTATTTATATTAATGAAATACACTGGTTGACAAAATTAAGGTAACATGTGCAGGATCACATAATTTCCCAGAAGTATAAATGCATCTTGAATAATCAGATACAGATGATTTGTCACTTTTTCTCCAATGGATATGGCAGATACCAGAATGACAATGCACCAATTCATCACTCTCGAATCATACAGTGGTAATTTGAGGAACATGAAACAGACTTTTATCACCTTCCCTGGTGTGCACAATTGCCTGATTTTAATCCATTTGAAAACGTGTGGGACAATTTGGAACACAATATTCAAATGTACAGACCTCTGCCCTCTTCAAGCCATTAGAAAGAATTGTTCAAAACCCCTTCTGCTAAAGTTTAAAAGTATATGGAAAGCATGCCACATTGAGTCTCAGTTGTCACTCTGCCCATAGAGGCATGACAAAATGTTAGGTATGTGTTAATGATAATTTAACCTGACAGTATCTCTAAAAGAAAATCAGTAATTTGTTATCAAAAATGCATGACTTGTGCACAATTGATAACAATACATATTAGAAAGTCTAATCACCTCTCTGAATATGGAATATGCTTTTAAAGACACACAAGTTTTCTTATTTTTAAATTTAGTGCTAATGGAGGATAGAAAAACTGCAAATAGTAATATTTTATTAGGTACTATCCAACACAGAAATATTAATTTAGCTCTCAAAAAAAAAATAAAAACTTTTTCAATCCCACATTCTCAAGATGAGTAAGTAAAACACCAATCACTGCAAACCCCTTGATCAGCACACTCTAATGCTAAATATCATTTTAGCATTAATTTTTTCAGTATAATCTTAAATAATATATTTACTTGTACAATTGTGCCCTCCTCCTTTTACTCTGATTAATATACTCAAAAATGTTTTTAAAAAAGCTTTCATCATGGACAGAAAAATGCTTCAGAATATTTACAGCAGATATCACCGTTTTATAAAAAGAGAACTTTTGATTAAAATAAGTCATACTATATTATGCTTTTTTACAGGGTTAAGATTATGTTAACTCTCTTTGATAGCTATTCACTGTGTAGAGTAATGCTCTCAATATAATTTTATATTTATCATACCTTATTAACATGGCTTTTTGTTTCCCTTTCCTTTATTGTTCATAATTAAGCTGTATTTTCATTTTTCCTTGGCCTTTTTCAATTACTCACATTTTTCTCTCAAATATCCGATATTTTGATGCATCCAAGCCACCCATATACAGGCAGTTTAATTGACCTTCTACTGTACTCGAATATCCATATTATCTGAGGGATTTTGTCACCCTGCAATGATGCCAAGTAATACCCTTTTTCCCCATTTTTTAAAGGGGGAAAAAGTTACTCCCCTACACAAAGGACAAAGATAACCTAAAAGCTTTTAATTAGTTGTCCTGGTTTCCCATACAAACATATACACAGGACATGCCCACTGGTTTAATAGTCAGGTATACTAACCATTTATCCAGGAATGAGCTTAACGGGCATTTAGTGAAGAAAGTTTTAATCTTTGATACGAATGTCACAAAGCGGCTTTAAAATTTCATGCCTTGGGCATATTGTGTAACAATGGTTTCCCCAAAATATTTTTTTGGAAGGATGTAACAAACATTATGAGCAATGGCTCTCATCCACTGCTGATAATATTTGCTCATCAGCAAGGAATTTTGACACCTACAGAAATCACTCAAAGCTCTTTTTACTTGAGAATATTTCTAGCAAACAGTGTTTTTTATCTTTTAGAGAATAAAATGTAAAAATATCCTAAGATTTTTGCAACCAGAGCAGTTGTCCTGTTTCAGGCAGTCTGGAGTGACCCTGCACAGTAGATATCCAAAAAATATTTGTAAACGTTTTAAAGAAATGTAAAAATACCTAATTATTTTAAAAACCTCGCAACAAGACTTTTTTTTATTGTGTACCAGTGTTGTCATATGTGTGCTTCATTTTCCTAGTAGTAGATTAGGAACTAAATAACCTTCTCTGTGACCTGGCCATTTAGTCCACTGTGACAAAAAAAGTGCCACTCAGAGGTAAAATAACCCAACTCCTACACCTCTAAAGATGTACCACTGAAAGCCCACCTGTGGAGAAAACTAATATAACTTCAAGACCTACAAGGGCCTCCTGGTTACTCCCCTTTCACTTTCCTACTAATATTTTAATCCCAAATCTTTCCAAATTCAGTTCATGATCACAAATTTTTTTTGCCCTGTTTGAAGAATCACTAACTTCCATTAAGCCCTCTCACAGGTCCAGAGGCCTGGAACACTTCCAAATTTTGAGGCACCCTAGCAAATGTAAAAACTGACTGTCATTAATACTTAATAAAAAATAAATACCCCCTCAAGCAGCTGCTTGCCACAGAGGTCTGACAGGAGCCTGTCAGTTTATATGCCAAAGTAGAAGATCTGTACCAAAGATTTTTATTCTAATTTCACAAAATCTATAAAAATTTACCCCTTAGATAGGCAGAGGTCCAATAATAGCTTGTTAGTTTAATATACCATAGACAAGAAGATCTGTGAGTAATGCGAGACCTCAGCAGATACACAATACTAGAGAAGTCTATGCCTTATATATCATCCAGGTGGGATCACATATGATCATCTATGCCTTATCTGATGCTCATCACCAGGTTCAAGTCGTACCTGGGCAAGAGTTCAGATTTATCGCTGCTAAACCCCATACTATTCTCAGTTGGAAAAAGAACACTGAGGAGCCTCTGAAAGAGCACCATCTATCGGATTG
Source organism: Ryuthela nishihirai (assembly GCA_038380435.1). Lineage (NCBI taxonomy): Eukaryota > Metazoa > Arthropoda > Arachnida > Araneae > Heptathelidae > Ryuthela > Ryuthela nishihirai. The sequence continues at coordinate 59,971,351 of JAWZYU010000019.1, read as the reverse complement.
TACATTAAACCATGGTCATCCTTAAGTAGTGGTACATCCTGTAAATGGTAACCTGTTCAGTTGTACATCCTGTAAGCAAGAGAGCCATATCTTGTGCATGTTGAAGAACATGCTTGATGGTTTCCATGAGAGGTTCCCATCTGTCTCTTAACAGCTATACAGTAGGTCTCTTCCTCAAGATTCTCTGAGATGTTGGTTCCTTGGGAGCTGGCCATTTAGCCCATTGTGGGCAAAAAAGTGCACTCAGGGTTAAAACAATCCAACCTAAATTTAATATAAAAAAGAGATCACAAGTGTCTGAATTTAAGGCTTCCTTTTGGTCTAAGGCCAGACAAATGACCCTTCTAGTCCCTTCTCTTGAAAGGTTCTTACAGATGTGTCTGGAATGAGTGTTAGGGGAAAAAATTGTTCTCCCACTCTTTCTTATGTTTCTGATGAGATTTTGCAGCATTGGGCAATTTCAACCATATGTCCGATTCCTGAGAAACATAGACACAAAAATGATTTAATTTTGAACTAATTTAATTGGAAGACAGTTGAAATTACATAGTGTTTTAAAATCACAACTGATCTTTAATAGTTGTTAGCAAATTTTGGACCATACTTTATTTTTTTTTGCTGCAAGAATTGAACAAAGTGTCCCTTAAATTCCACAGGGGTGAAAAAAACCCAGATTAATAGATAAAATGCCTACTCTGGCAACACTTTTATAACAAGTCCTGTTATTGTTCTGTAATATTTCAGGTTACCTATCCATATGTTATATATTTGTACTATCTACATAAAACTTGTTTATGTATTTGCACTAAAGGTTTGAGGAGCCCTAGCCCGATAGGCCCCTGCTGCTTAGCATAAGCATTGAAATCAAGTTTTTACGATCTATGAACAAAAATAACCAAGAGCATCAATTAAAGACAAAAGCTAGATATCCTCAGTCTTTTACACTCCTTGTAGAGATGGACCACAGCAAAATTCACTTGGTAGAAAAGACTACTACTACCTCAAGACCAACAGGAGCCACCTGGTCACACCCTATTGATCTTTTTTCTCCCAAATCTTTGCAAATTCAGTTTGTAGTCCCCAAAAAATATTTCACTTGCTTTTGTTGGCAGAATTGATAACTCACAGATGGGTCTGGAATGAGTATATGGGCAAAAAATATTTGTCTATTCTTTTATATACATCTGAGGAGACCTTAATCAGCAGTTTCAGCTGCATGATTGATTCCTAAATGCCACCAAAAGATATGGTATCCAATTATTTGATTTCATTTTGATTTGCATCTAATCAAATGGAGTTGCAATTAGATGCTGTTTTAGAATCACAATTGATCCTTATTCAGTTTTTCACCACAACTAGAATTATTTTACTATGCTGCAAAACACTGCATAAACAAAATGTCCTTTAGATTCATCAGCAAAAAAAACCAACAACACTGTTTTATATCTAAAACCCCTAATTTGCCACTCTTTTGTAACAGTCGTGTTACTCTTCTGTAATATTTTGGCATACTTTTAAACAATTTCACTTATTGGTGCAAAAAACAAACAAACATGTATTTGCATTAACAAATTCTTTTTTTTGGGGGGGGGGGGGCACAGGCCCATTGGCCCGTATCTGCCTATGCCCAAGTAAAACAGCAGTCTAACCAAGCTCCAATATCTTCCTCCAAGTTATTTTCATTGCATGATGATTTGTCATAATGATTTGTTGTGATTTGCATAGTCTAGCATTGTCATGAAGGAGAATCACCTGCTTTCTGTTGAAGACTGCGGCCCATTTCTTGGTGAATTTCTTGTTTTTAGCCACTGTAGCTGTTATGAGTAAACTTCTGCAGCAATTCTCTCATTAATTTTAAACAGCTTGAAGTATACAACACCTTGATGATCTCACCCCAATGCAAAACATAATCCTCTTTGGATGAAGATCAGGTTTGGGCAGTTGATTCTGATTTTAGCTGCCTCTTGTGGCCAACGTTAATATGATGCACCCAATTTTTACATCCATTCATGATATGTTTAAGAAACAACTCACTGATTTGTTGAGAGAGCAGTGAAATAGCAATGGAAAGTCAATGAGCCTTGTTCTTTTCCTATAATTCATGAGGAACTCATGCTCTTAGTTTAATAAATTTTCCAATAGCACAAAGACAACAAAAAACAGTTGGTTGGGAAGCTCCAAGTTCTTTTACCAATTTGCAAGTGGATTTACATGGATTGCATCAATCAATGTTTTCAATATACTATTACTAAGCTCTGAAGGGTGACCAGGATACAGTTCAATGTAGAATATTGCAAACCAATTCCTGGGCTGATGATCAGTGATGATGTGTTCTCCAAAAAAGGTACATATCTTTCTTGCCATCTCCATGACATTTAAGCCTTGATGGAACTCCCACAAAATGCAGTGTCAAACAAGATTTTTATTTTCATCTTTTTCGTTTTTTCATCGATCTTAATGATTCACATTAATGTATAAAGTTTAAAAAGATAAGAAATCAATATCATCAAAACATTCTTTGAAGCTTTTCTACAAAATTACATTGGTTGGTTGTTTGGGGTTTAATGGCGCATCGGCAACAAGGCCATAATGCGCCAAACAAAAGACAATATATGAGATAAAAGACATAGAAACCCGTAACCAAAAGTTAAAATACATTTGCAACATTGTAAAGTGGGAAAATAACAAAAAACAAGTGTATATGAACAGAGTAAAACAACTGTAGAAATATGAAATAAATAATCCCAGGTGTAAGAGACCTGGGGTAAATAATGCATAAAGTTAAGGTAAAATCAAATTCGGTTAAAATATCCACAATATTTCAAAAAGGTAAAAACTGAAGATAAAATGCAATGATCAGATAAAAGATGTCCGAGTGTAAGAGGCTCGGACATAAAATTATGGAAATTAAAAATCAGACGTCGTTCAAAGTTAAAAGCGGAGCATGAGATTAAAATATGTTCGATTGTTAAAACGGTGTCACAAAACTCGCACTTAGGTACGTCGTCCGCCCGTAAAAGAAACGAATGAGTAATAAACGAGTGACCTAAGCGGAGCCGAGCAAGTACAACTTCCTCCTTGCGATTCCTGCGGTAACAAGACTGCCATGGTTTGATGATAGGTTTGATCTCAAAGAGCTTGTTCGTAAGCTGTTCCGACCAAGATCTCTGCCACTGTGCCCGGAGCTCGGTGGTAAAACGCTGCCGGAAATCCAGATAGGGAACCGGCAACGGAGAGTCGGACAGGGGCGTGGCTGACTTGGCAGCAGCATCTGCCAAGTCATTGCCCCTAATCCCGACGTGACCGGGCACCCAACAGAAATGGATTGTGGTTGTGGCTGCCAGATGATGTAGCTGCTGGCGGATCTTAGTAAGAACATGGTGAGGTTGATGCCTCACCGAGATCAAAGCCTGTAGCGAGCTAAGCGAGTCGGTGTAAAGCACACACCGACGATGATGCTTAGTCGCCACGTGGTCCAAGGCGAGGCTGATAGCGTGCAACTCTGCGGTGAAGATGGAACACTGCAGTGGGATCTGGTCTGCAATGATTACATCACAGCAGACCATGGCTGATCCCACCGAAGTGCCGGACTTCGAGCCATCTGTAAAGACAGGCAAGAAGTCCGGGTGCTGAGCACGATGGCTGGCAAAGAGTTGCCGGTACACACAGTCAGGTGTAAAGGCCTTCCCCGTCCTGCACAGGGAAAAATCGCAGGAAGGGGAAACAGCGAGCCAAGGTGGAAGTGGCTCAGCTGTCGACTGTGCAACGCTATCGAGACTGGTGTTGATGTCTCTGAGGTAGCCTCGGACACGCAAACCAAAAGGACGAATGGCAGTCGGCCGATTAGTGTAAAGCATTTCCCACTTCGGACTGAAAACGCAGTCCCAAGTGGGATGGCCAGGCAGGGATCGCAATTTAGACGCATATTGTAGGGACAACTGCTGACGGCGAAGAGATAAAGAAGGTTCGTCGGTCTCAACGTAAAGACTCTGGACCGGTGAGGTGCGGAAGGCTCCCGTGCAAACATGGAGGGCCTGATGATGGAGGGGGTCCAGCACCTTCACCACCGAATCCCGGGCCGAGTTGTACACCTGGGATCTGTAGTCCAGTTTCGATCGGACAAGTGCACGGTACAGGCGGAGCAAAGAACATCGGTCCGCCCCCAAGAAAGGGAGGAGAGGACCTTGACGATGTTCAATGCCCGCGTGCACTTGGACCTGAGATGACGTATGTGTGGTAAAAAGGTCAATTTTCGATCGAATATGAGACCGAGAAACTTGGTCTCCGCCACAACTGGAATGATGTTACCCCCGAGCCGCAGCTCGGGATCCAGATGAAGATTATGCTTGTGGCAAAAGTGCACACAAGCAGTCTTCTGTGGGGAGAACCGAAACCCGTTTGCCGTTGCCCAAACCGAAAGATTGTTCAGGGCAATTTGCAGTTGTCTTTCAATGACCCTCATGCTGGACGAAGAGCAGAAGATGCTAAAGTCATCAACATAGAGGGCATTGCCTACTGATGGAGGAAGTTGTCTAGTTATAGAATTAATCTTGACAGCGAAAAGCGCAACACTCGGAACGCAGCCTTGTGGCACCCCCTGTTCTTGGGGGTACGGCCGCGACAGAGTGTTACCGACACGGACACGAAAAGAGCGTGTCGATAAAAAGTTGGAGATGAAGATCGGCATGTGACCTCTCAAGCCGAAGCTGTGGAGGTCACGAAGAATGCCGAATCTCCAAGCCATGTCATACGCTTTTTCGATGTCAAAGAAAATTGACACCAGGTGCTCTCTTCTTAAAAATGAATTTCTGATAGCCGATTCGAGGCGTATCAGATGGTCAAGAGTTGACCATTGCCTGCGAAAGCCACACTGGGTGTTGGAAAGAAGGTTGTGATGTTCTAAATACCAGATGAGTCTGGCATTTACCATTCTTTCCAACACCTTGCACACGCAGCTCGTCAATGCGATGGGACGATAATTGGAAGGAATCTTGGGATCTTTGCCTGGCTTGGGGAAGGCCAAGACGATGGCCTCCCGCCAGGAGTCTGGAAACTGCTCCTCGAGAAAAATGCGATTGAAGAGATGGAGCAGCCGATCCTTACTCGATGGTGAAAGATGTTGGAGCATGGCATAATGGACATTGTCCGGCCCTACAGCAGAGGCACGAGAAGAGTGCAGAGCAAGCGAAGCTCCTCCGCTGTGAATGGCCTGTTGTAAGGCTCCAGGCCATTCGAGTGGAAAGACAGCGGAGAGCGCTCAGCCCTGCCCTTCTGGGACAGAAACTCGGGGGAGTAAGAGGAAGACGAAGAGATGGAAGAGAATGACTCCCCCAGAGTGTCGGCAATTGCTTTGAGATCAGCAATTGCCTGTCCATTGTACTCCAGGATCGATAACGAGTGGGACGTGTAGTTCCCACTCATCTTCCGGACTTTATCCCACACGACCTTAGAAGTAGTCGTGCGGGTGATAGAAGATGTATACTTGATCCAAGATTCCTTCTGGCTCTGGCGTCGGACGAAACGAGCTTTCGCCCTGGCGCGTTTGAAATTTTCGAGGTTGGCGGTTGTCGGATATCTCCGAAACACCCCCCAAGCCTTGTTCTGAGCCTTACGAGCAGCGGTGCAATCTGGATTCCACCACGGTTTCGGAAAGCGAGGAAACCGTGTAGAAGTTTGAGGAATTGTTGATGCAGCTGCATCTACGATACAGTCCGTTATCTCCGCTACTGCCACATTGATTGGCTCCTGGCTGACAGAGTGGTCATCGAGCTCAGAGAGCAGCTCGAAACCACCCCAGTCAGCCCGATCGAGCCTCCACTGCGAGATGCGTGAAGGGCTGCAAGGCCCCCCACGCGAGATGGTGCACACCACGGGGAGGTGATCGCTTCCATAAGGGTTGTCCTTGACCTCCCATGTAAAGAGTGGAAGGATCGAGGAGGAGCAGATGGTGAGGTCAATGGCAGTGAAAGAGCGGGTTGGGGAGTGAAAGTAAGTACTGACACCGGTGTTCAACAGGGAGAGAGAAGGATCCAGGAGCCACTGCTCCAGGACCACGCCCCTCCCGTTGGTGTCAGCACTGCCCCAAAGTGCACTGTGTCCGTTGAGGTCCCCCATAATGAGGAAGGGGGACGGCAGCTGCGAGACGAGATCATCAAGGTCTTCCTGGAAGACGATGCTCCCAGGTGGAAGATATACAGAGCAGACAGTCAGCGAGAACCCCACGAAGAGACGGACGGCTACCGCCTCCAAGTTGGTGGTGAGGGGTACGACCTGGAATGGAGAATGGTTGCTCACGAGGATGGCGACACCCCCGCGAGCTGGACCATCTCCATCCCGGTCCCAGCGAACCAGTGAAAAGTGCCGGATCGTGGGATCTGTGACTGGCTGCAAATATGTCTCCTGCAGGCACACACAGATGGGCTGGTGTGCCTGAAGGAGGGCCTTGATGTCGTCAAGATTCCTCTGGAATCCACGACAATTCCATTGTAGGAGTGTGGCCATCTCAGGACTTAGAAGAGTGGGCGGACGACGTGTTTCTATTAATCTTTACCGCCGCAGAGGACGGTTTAGTGAATAGGGGGTGGTCGGTATCCATGTCCTCGGAATCGTCCGAGGGGCATGGATCGGTGACCGCCCTTTGAGGAGTGATAAGTTTCTTTTTAGGCCCCGGTGGGGGCCCCTTCGGTTTGGAAGGTCTTGCCATCTGAGGACGGGAAGGAGGAGGCCTTCCGGTGGAGGTGGAAGGCTGAGCTGCAGGAATGGAAACCGGGGTTGATGTCGAAGTCAACACCACCCTCGGTCTCGCCTGCATGAGGAGGTACTTTGCAGCTGGCGAGAAAGACTCAGTAGGTGGTACACTGATGTCAGTCTGCACCGCAACCGAAGTCATTGGAACGATGGGCTTTCCAATGACTGCACTGGCATAGGAAACCTTGCAAGGCGGGGCAGGCGGTGCAGCAAGCTTTCTCGCCTCAGCATAAGAGATGTTATTTATAACTTTGAGGCGTTGTACCTCCTTTTCCTCTTTCCACTTCGGACAGTCGCGGGAGTACGCCGGATGTTCGCCACTGCAGTTCACACAGCATGCCTTTTCTGCTGTGCAGTCAGGATCGAGATGATCCTTACTGCCACAGCGAGCACAGGTGGGCTTGCCCCTGCATGCTGTGCGGGCATGATCGTATATCTGACACTGAAAACAGCGCAGAGGATTCGGTATATACGGCCGTACCTCACAATGTAAATAACCTGCCTTGATGTAAGAAGGCAGGCGTGGCGTGTTAAATGTGACAATCAGCACCCGGGTGGGTGTCAATTTTCCATCATGGCGTGTCGAAACCCGGTGGACCGCTGTTACTCCTTGAGGTGCGAGCTCCGAGAGGATTTCCTCCTCAGTGACTTTGAGGAGGCCCCACTCGGTGATCACACCCCGAGAGGAATTCAAAGTTTTATGGGGAGTGACTTCGACAGCCACCCCACCAATTGCTTTAACTTTCAGGAACAGTTCCGAGTGTTTGGAACAAGCGGTCTCAACTTGTAAGTCACCAGATCGTAGGCGCTTAACGGATTTCGGTTCTCCCGCAAGACCTTTCAAACCTTTATTAACGAAAAAAGGGGACATGTCCCCAAGTACCTGATCACCCGTGGAGTGGATGATCAGGAACTTTGGGAACGAAGACACAGACATAGATGACAATGGCAGAGATAACTGAGACAACGATGAAGATGGGGGCTCATGTCAAGCCCTCCTGTTGGCGGCGATCGCATTATTTTCATCATTCTCTCTCATGTTTTTTGTTGTGTGGTTCAGTGCCCGCTGTCCCCACCCTCCACAGAGCCCAACAAGGGGACGCCCAGTCGGGCGCCAGGCACTATACCCACACAGACAGTGAGCCAAGCCCTCACAAATAAATATAAGGAAAATAAAAAGAGAAATGTGCAGAACAAAACATTCTACACAAATCAAACAAAGCGTAAAATAATAAAAATTGTGAATGGCCAAACTGGCCTCACAAAGAAAGGATAACTACAAAAGGAAAATAAGTTGTGAGGAAACTTGTAAACCTGTACCCGGACCGTGGGCAAGGTTACTCACCGCTCTGCACGGTTGACCCTAGCAGGACCTGCCCACCAGCTGATTGCTCCTGGGGGGGCCACCCCAGGAGCTCCCGTTTACCGGAAGCAGAGGCCAAAGCAGTGTATAGCAGAGGCTATACACTGCTTTGGCCTCTGCTTGGTCTTTGCCTCATGAGCTGAGGAGAAAAGACGGGGACCACCGAGCAACTACCAGGATCCTCCTTTCCCGGGACACGGGTCTCTGCGCACGGCAAACACGCGGGCGAGCGTTTAGGACCCTGCGAAGGTAACCGAGCCAGCGGAACCTTCACAGGGTGGCCCCCCTCACCGCGTACAGGCGCTCACACCGAGGGGGTACAAAATTACATGTAACAGAAATTAGTACAAAACCTCAAATAAATTACATTAACCCTCCACCTCCAGGTGGCTGGGACAGGTCTCTCCACTACAGCTATAAGGTCCCATAGTGTTACTGACATGGCGGCAGCAGCACCACACAGCCATTGTTAATGACTTACTGTGGCATTTAACAGCCCAACAAAGGAACAGAAGTGTAATGCTTGGAGGGTTAATTAAACAAAATGTAATAAATAATAATTTTACCTCAGGCCACTCACATGCCATGGATACCTGATAGGAGAAGTATCAGTATAATACACCATTATAAAAAAAATAAAATAACATTAAAAGAACATTCCAAGCTCTCAAACATCAGAGATGTCATGATATATAAACATTTAAAAAAAAAAAAATCACAGGTTCTGAAAAATCTATTATTTTCTTATCTCAACTACCTTTTATCACAGAAAGTTTGATGGATATCTTGATTTTCAGAAAAATGATTTGAGGAAAATTTAAAATTATCAGGCAGGTATGACATGCACACCAAGATGTACAGAAAAAATTATAAAGAAATTAATAAATATAAAGCTAAGTTTTGAATCAACTTATACTGGCCCATATCAACATTTTACTTTGAAACAATACGTACTCCGCCTAGAAAGTCCTGATCCAAGATTGTGACTTAAATCAAAAGGATCTGAAAAAAAAAAAAAGATATATTTACATTATATACTGATTTCAGCTTTAATGATGGCACGAGAATTTAAATAAAGCTACAGATAGACATAATAAGCAGTTCAACTGCATGTTCAACAAATATCACATATGGAATTAAATATAAAATGTTGCATTTTATTAAACATGCTGAAAATTTTTATATGTACAGTAGAAGCTTTTATCTGGAATACATATATCAGGAAAGTTCAAGCATATCAAAACATCAAGGAAAATGCTTGATTTTTCTGTTCAGGTTTGTTAACAACAGATGGTTAACAACTGAGGCACTAAACTGTGCTTAGTAAAACATGAAATAAGCTGAGTACTTTCAACTGCACCCTGGCAGTCATCCTTAGAGTACTGCATAACTAACAAGTTCTTAAAATAAGTAAGTCTAATAAGTAAATAAAATCTAATAAGTTCTTGGAGATGCCAACAAAATGTCAAAACTGAATTATACTTTCCACTTGCTGTTGGAGAGAATCCTGTAATGGAGGTGGATTGCAGCATCCTGAATTTAAGCCACATAGATTATCGGTCTGTTGTGAAGAGTACTTGGAGGAAGTGATTGTACCAGCAGAGCAAAATAACCTTTGTCATAACTGATTTAAATTATTAGTGATATTTCTTAAATCATTAAACAACAGTCGTTAGGTTTCAAAGCAGCAAATCAGGGGAGCAAAAACTGGGCTGCTGAGCTGTCAAGGCTAGGCTTGTAAGGCATGTAAGGTGAGGTCAGTTGGCCAGTGGGAGGGGGTGGGAACTCACAAAATAAGATGCACCAGGCAGCAAGAGGAAAGTCATGTTAAAGTTGCAACATCTGTCTCTAAAGGCAAAGATTTTAAGGGATTCTCAGAAAGCAACTTGAGTTTTGGAGTGGGATAGGAAATGATGATTGAGTCGAACTGCAGGAATGCCTGGCCATCAAAGACGAATTTGTCAAGGGCAGTGGGTGGAGTTTTGTTTTTAATATCCCTTTTATGCTTGGCAGTTCTCTGTTTTAGGGTGTTTAGGTGTTGTGCAGTCAATACAGAAAGAGGAAATATTGGCAGTAAATGTGGGGGTTAGGAGAATGAAGTAGATTCCGCTTTTCTCAGCTAGATCAATGAAATTTCTGTCATGATTAAGAATTTTTAATAGATTGGGTAGTGTTTTGAATGGAACTTTTAAGTTAAAGCGTTTTAGGAGGTTGCTAACAAGGGATAGAATTGTAGAAGGTAACAGAGGTGGTGAAGTTATGTGGAGGTAGAAGGGGTGGTGGAGAGAAGTTGTGAAATTTAAGCTTAGCCTTGTGAAAAATTCTGTTGATATAGGCATTTGTGTATCCAGCATTGCACCCAGAGGCAAAGATAAAGCTTATTTCATTTTGTAGGTCTGCTGGTGAGTCATAGGCATGCAAAGATGATAAAGGCAGAGTAGAAGAGGTACTTTTAAACTGTGCAGGGGCAAAGGCATCAAGGGAATTAAAGTGAGGGAAAAAACCTGGTTTCTCAGAAAACTTTGGTGGTCAGGGTGCCCTGGTTGAATTGCTGAATGCTGAGATGGATCTGTCTACCTCACTTTCTTGAGTGAATGAAATGATAGGATAAAAATGAGTTAAACACGTTCAACAATTTGGCTAGTTCCTGCTCTGAATGCTCCTAAATGAGAAAAACATCAGCAACAAACCTGGCCCAGAAGAAGGGCTTGAACATTTGTCATTCAATCATGTGCATTTCAAGGTTTTGGACAACAATGTTGGCAAGATGGCAGCAAAGAGGATCCCATGGGATATTTGATAAGTTACTTATACAGAGCTGAATGGTGTTTAAAATAACACTAGACAACAAATTGATACTTTTTTTTCATAACATTGGTCAAATAGGATGTTTTTAACCAATTTTGGGGTGCTGAATTCAAATATCGCTATTAAAAATCTGCAGCAGGTATAGTTTTTTTTTTCTTAAATTACAGATTGACGCAAATGTTTTTGTGGAAAAAATTTTGCCAACATCCACAAAAACATTGATTTATTGACATTTAAATGTCTACAGGTAACACTGAGATTATCAATTATTATGGATTGATGTATTTCAGATTTCAATGAATATGCATATCTAGGAAATGAAAATAAATGTGACTATTTCATTAAATTGCAACTTAAACTCATTAATTAATTAATTACATGATTACAGTTAAAAAATTGAGAAACATCATAGTTATAACCCACTGAATATAAAGTAACAAATGAAATAATATTGAAATGCAAAATAAGAAAACATGGGTCAGGATCTTTTATACTTACAAAAACTTCATTTTTGTCTTTTATGTGCTGAGGTACCCTTCCTTCTGCAAGAACCAGCAGTAGTCACCCATCATTGCTGGGTCCCACCTGCCTTGGAATCTCTCCTCTGTGGTTTGGATATCTTGGTAAAATCTTTCCCCTTGCTCATCACTGACAGCTCCTAAGTTCTTGGGATTAGAAGTCAAGATGCAAGTGCAAGAAATGGATCTTCAAAGACATTCGGCAGCCAAGATTTTCATAGTTTTTGAGAAGATTTTGAAGGAGCTGATGGTAGTTTTCCTCTTTGTGATTCCCTAGAAAACCCTGGACCACAGACATAAAGGATTTCCATGCAGCACACTCCTTCACATTCAGTTTTACTTCGAAGACAGTATCATTCAGTAGCTGCCTGATTTGAATACCAACAAAGATCTCTTCTTAGTTTGGCATCACTTAGTTTTGGGAAATTTTTCCTTCAAGTGCAAAAACCCTTTAACAGTTTTGTCCATAGCTTTTAGAAAGTTTTTCATAAGCCTCAGTTTCATGTGTAATGGTGAGAGCAGAACATCAGAGGGGTCAATAGAGGTTTATACCTCACATTACTTCTTCCAGGAATAAAAACATCTCTTCTGGGCTAGTCTTTTGTTTCGTAGTGTTCCTTTCTGGTCCTACTGTCCCACAAATACAGAAAACAACAAAAATTTTGTGAAGCCTCCTTGAAACCAATGCAAGAGAGATGTCTTTTAGGTCACCACATATTGTTCACTTAAACTGGTCATATTTTATAGCAGTGAGAATTTTTTCCATGCTTTCAAAAGTTTTCTTTATGCAAAAGGACAACTTTTAAGCTGAATTTTGACGAATCTGTAAGTAGACGCCATTCCTTAGGGTCACGAGTTGTTCCAACTTTTTCCATCAGCCCTGAAATATCTGAGCAGAAACACAAACCATCTTGCATCTCATAATAAGCAGATAAAGACAAATTTCTCTTTCTGAACAGAGAAATTCTGGTACCTTTGGCCAGAAGATTGCACTCTTGAAGTCTTGAACCTAAAACCTCAGCTTGTTGTTTGGAAAGTCCTAGGTCTCGAACAAGATAATTTAGTTCATTTTACTGAATCAAATGAGGCTCTCTAACTTTTTAGGGGTGTATGTAGGATCAGGATCTGTATGTGCCTCAAAGTCTTCCTCTGATGAATGTGAATCCATCTCCTCTCACTTAATTGGAGGTATTGGTATAGGATGATCTTCTCCCTAACGAACTGGCCTTATGGCTGAAGACACATTTGGATATTGTGTTTTTTTTTTTTTTGTTCTTTTTTGAAAAGCCCAACACTTTAGTTAAACAAAAATAGCAATCATGCAAGTAACTATAGTTGGTTCATGCCAAGCCATTAGAACTGCAAAGGGCATGGATTTTATCTTATCTTTCAACCATTCACTCAAGCCAACAAAGAATGAAATGCAGCACAAATGTGGAGCCCATGTTTTGACTTGATCTCCAACATGACATCCAAAATACAAGTTATAGGCTTTCTTCACAATCTTTGTAAAAGAACAAACCTGGTATTTTAAAACATAATTTCCACACATGTAACAAAACTTATCTAGCACATTTAACACATCTGTGATGCTGCCTTTGTTCCATTTAAAACGCCAAAATTCACTTTTCAATGTACAGCATTTATTTCCTCCTACAATGAAAACAAGAATGGCAGTCTGAGGTTAGGTTACTGTTACATGTTTTCTTCCACTTGGCAATCAGTGTTGCCAGCCACAAAAAGTAAAATATCTAGTATCCTCCCAGTGTCTTGGAGGTGTTGGTATAGGAAGATCTTAATGGGAGTCAAAATGACTAATAACAAAAAAACGCGATGTGTTAGCCATTTTTTAAGGTTAGATATGAAACCAGCACCTGAAAAACAGTTAAAGGCAGCTACAATTGTTCATGTTATAAAAACCTTGTAAACCAGTGTAATTATTGCCAATGACAAGGTCAAGCAATTCGAAAATTTCGTTGGTTTGCATTCGCCTAAATTTTCTAAAGTTAATTGGTGTTAACATCAAAATTGTTTCAACTACGTTGACAGGAGTTTTAGGGTAAAGGGGGACAATGTCAAAGGAAAGTAGTTTAGCATGTACAGGGATCTTTTAAACCTTACACTGCCATAACTATGAAAATCCAGTTCACGAACAATAAACTATGTCATTAGTACCATAAAAAATTTAAATTAAAAAAAATATATTAAATTTCAAAATAAATTATATATATATATGTGTAAAATAAACATTTCAGAGCTCCAAAATAATGCCAGTTTTTTTCAATTTATTCCTCAACTTGATGCATCAGAAAATAAAAAGTCTTTTTTTTGCTCTAACTGCCATTAGCGCAGTGCAGAAGACGGTATTGCTGCTGGCAAGTTTACCCTCCTACCATTCCCGCCACAAGCTGAGAGAGAGAGCACCAGTGAGATTAACAGAGTTGCTAACTAAAAATATATCCATATATGTCCATATATCCATATATGCTATAAAAATGTTCTCAATATAATGAGTCAGATGCCAAGGAAACTTTTTTTATTACAGGTTTCAGTGATTTCCACGAAAATACACTTATACTATATATAACCAAATATTATATATGTTTGTGCTTCTAATATATTTAGCAATTTAAAACCATTTTAATGATTCTAAATTATTTTTATCCACTATCAGATATCTTTTATGAAATTTAAATGCAATTTAATCTGAAAAATTTCACTATAATTTCCACAGTTTTAATGGGGATTTGTTTTTAAAAATAAATTTTCACTAATCTACTGGGTTGTTTTACCTCTGAGCGGCACTTTTTTGCATACCATGGGCTAAATGGCCAGGTCACATGGACCCCAAAGGCTCAGAGAAGGTTGGGGGAGGGGACCCACTGGAACAGCTGTTGGGAGACAGATGGTAGCCTCCTATCAAGGCCATCCAGCGTGTTCTTTAACATGCACAGGGTATGGCTCTCCCGCACATGGGACCACGGCTTAACATCCCATCCAACTGGCGGCGACCTTTCCAAGCCCATCGGTGTCCCCTACTGACCGTGGGCAGGGCGGGGAATTTTGCGGAGATAAATCTCAACGTTGACCCAACTGGGACTCGAACCTGGGAACTATAGATTACGAGCCTGGCGTGCTACCGACTGAGCCACCCCGCCCCCTAATCTACAGTTTTTGAGTGTTCTTTGTTCAGAGAAGTGCAGGCTTATTATTTAATTGTTCAGAAATCTTGTCGAAAGTTCGATTTTGAGTTAGTTTTTGCACTTACCTGAAGGAGTTGTGATTGGCAGCTTCTGGTTTTCCAGAGTGTAGTCACAGGTTTCAGGCTGCTAAATCCTTGTGGTTTCTGGTTTCTGTTTTTGATGTCCCTTGCCTGTTGAATAGTTGTTGATGGTGGGTATGCTCTGCAGCAGTTGTCTTTTTTTATCATTATGGAGTGCCAGAATTTGAGTTTACAGCTCTTTAATAAAAGTTCTTATGAGACTTTTTTGCACTATTTTTCAGTTTGTCCCTATGGTCTTTAGTTGGTTCTGACAAATATGCAGTTCTGTGAAAAACACTATTCAGATGAATTTTGCGAGGTCTACAGAGTCTGTTCATACGTGCTGTTGTTTATCTGTTGACACGTCGGTGGTTTCTGCTGTTGCAGATGTCCAAGGCTGTTATGGGTTAGTGTGTTCACAGGGTGAAGACGAACATAGCCGGTGTTGAGATGTTCTTGTGATGGAAGCAATTTTAGCATTGTTGCAGAGGCATGGTGAGTGTTCATTAAATTAACTTACAGGGTGCAAGATGTGTGGTTCTCCAATTTGTTGGTGAGAGGTTTGTTTGAGGTTGGTTTGAGGGAAGCTTGTGACATAGAGTTCTTTGCTGAGGATTAGTAGAGTTTAAAAGTTTTTAAAGAACTTTAAACAAGTTTAAAAAACACATTTGTCACAACGTGTTTCGTCATTTATCGTTACATCTTCAGGTGACTAAAGGGATTGATTACTCTGTGGGTTAAATAACACTGTCCCTCTATTGGTGTTTGCTGAAACAACATTTCATAGTTGTGTAAGAGTAATATCTAGGATGGGGGTAAATGTATAATATCTGTGTTACAGAGTATTTCTTGGTTCACATTAGTAGGTTTTCCATGCAATTGAGTTGAAATTGGGTTGGGAGGGGATGCAGTTATTTCAGTATTTAGAAAATTTTTGGATAAATTTTTGGTAATTATAGCTTGCATTAATGCCGTGTTTGGATTGTTGTTTGCTAAGTCATGTTGATGCTCTTCAAGTCTTGTGTTAACCCTTCCAGTGTCCAGTCTGAAAACCTGGTTTCCATCCAGAGGCCAAGATATTTTCTCCCTATGCTCAGCCAAAAAAAAATTAAATTTAGAACTTTTTTGCCAAATAACTAATGAAAGGAATTATGGCATGGTATATGCCAAATTAATCAGCATTTAATTTTTGATTTTCTGAAAATAAAATATTCAACAAAAAAGATGGCATGTTTTATTTTCATAGGACTTTTTTAGAGTCATGTAGTAAAAAAATGCATTTGGCAACACAAATAAAAATTTATTTAAAAAACACATAGAAGAAATGATTATAATGTACAAGAATAGAAGGGCTATTTATTTCTGAATAACAAAAAAAAATATTTTTGTTCATCAAAGTAAACATTTCTTTTTTCTCCATACCATACTTTGAGAAAAGTTCAGGCTTGTTGCAGAGTCCCATAAACAAGTCAACCTTCAGAATATTTTTAATAAATAAATAATCAACAGAAATAGGTCATGTTATATACCAAATTAAAGAAAATTTTATTCTGAATTTTATTTAAAGTAAAAATTTTGAACAGTGTGGAAACAAATTAATTTTAATAAGACTTTTTACAGTGGTATACCAAAAAAAAAGGTACATATTTTGGAATTACTTCCAAAATCTTCCATTTTTAAAAATAGCAGTATTTTGTTAATTAGCAAGAGATTTTAGAAACTTTTAGGAAAAATTTGTTGATAATAGTTCAAACCAAACTTCTGAGCTTAAATTAGGGGATTGTTTCAGCATAAAGTTAACAAATAAATTGGCAATACCTTATACTGTGTCTAACAAATGGCAATCAGATGGCTTTAACAAATTATGTATGTCATAGTTTAATAAAATATGTATCGAATGAAAAAAGAAAATATTATTTTTCAAGCCTAAATTATATATTTTTTTATAAGATATGTATAAAAAAATTTAAAGCAGTAATATTTATTTTTTTTAAAAACGAATTTTTTTTGCTGTACTAAAAACATATATATATATGTCCTTGGCCTCTCATTTCGAATTCTTCAAAAGTATTCAAACATCCTGGACACTGGAAGGGTTAAAAGTTCTTTAGGTTCTGCCAATATAACTGTCTTTGCATTGTAAAAGGTGGTTAGGGTCATCTATCTTAATTTTGTATATGCCGTCTGTTGGAAGTACTATATGTCTTGATCATTCATAATTAATTGTTTAATGTTAGAGTTGATTGTGATAGGTACTTTTAGTTATATGATCGTAATATATGCTGGATTAAGTGTGTAAAGTACGGTATGTAAAATAAGGCTATGGTGTAATGAAGGGGGGGGGGATCTGTGTTGAGTTGTGCTGGGGTGGACTGGGCATTTTTGGTGTAATTTAAATTTGACTCTTCTGTGGATCTTTTCAATCTGCTTCCTATTAAATCCTGCCTCTTGTCTGATTATATATATATATTTGCTTTAGTAGTTGATGAGTGATACAATAGTTGTAGGCTCTGAGGAAATATGAGTTAAACACAGCATATTTATAATTATTTGGGTGTTTAGGCAAGTTTTGCAATAATGCACTATTAAAGCTGAAAGGCAATTTAAAAGTATACACCTGCATTAGACAAAAGGTTATAAATACATTTAGACACTGTTTTGGGATATTGCCAAAATCCAGTTCTTCAGAGCAGAGTTGTTCCCAAATGTGGAGTTGGGGGTTCCTTGTTTTTGGTTTCTTTTTCCAGATTTATCACAGCACTTTTTGTTCTTTGATTCACGTGTATTATAAGTTCACTTTTTCACAGATAGTCTGGTTGCGTGATTAGTGCTTTCGTTTCTATTATTTGCTATTAAATTTCCAAGGACTACAATGCTTTGTTGTTATCAACTGTGCACTTTTTTGAAATATTAGCAGGTTTTTTTTTTGTTTACATTTACTATTACTTCAAGTTTTAGATTAACATTTGCTGTTGAAGTTTTCAGTAGCTCTTCTTAACTGGCTTTCTATTTTAAAATATTCCTAAGTGCACTTACTGATTTCAACTATCTGTGTGGTCAATGTCATGAGCACTGATTGTTGACAGTTGTAGAGGATTATATCATTGGGTGAGTGCTGACATGCATGTGTATTTCTTCTGCTGCTGCATTAATGCTATTAGAGGAGATTTCATTGCTTTGTGGTGGAGTGGTGCTGTCGTCTGTTTGTTGTGTCACAGGGAACAACTCTGCTCAGAACTGGATTTTGGTTCTTCTTGCCTAATATTTGCCTGGCTTGGGGAAGGCCAAATCGATAGCCTCCCGCAGGAGTCCAGAAATTGCTCCTCAACAAAAATGTGGTTAAAGAGTCAGAGCAGCCGATCCTTACTCAATGGTGAGAGATGTTGGAGCATTGCATAATAAACATTGTCTGGCCCGACAGCAGATGCACAAGAAGTGTGCAGAGTAAAGCGAAGCTCCTCCATTGTGAATGGCCTGTTGTAAAGCTCCAAGCCATTCGAATGCAAAGACAGTGGAAAGCGTTCAGCCTTGCTCTTCTGGACCAGAAACTCGGGGGAGTATGAAGATAAAGAAGAGATGGAGGACGACAAAGACTCCCCCATAGTTTCAGCAATTACTCTGGGATCAGTAATTGCCTGTCCATTGTGCTCCAGGATCGATAATGAGTGGGACATGTAATTCCCATCCATCTTCCATACTTTATCCCAAATGACTTTAGAACTGGTCATGCAGGTGATAGAAGACGTATATTTGATCAAGATTCCTTCTGGCTCTAGTGCCGGATAAAACGGGCTCTTGCCCTAGCGCGTTTGAATGCTTCAAGGTTGGGGGATGTCGGTTATCTCTGAACACCCCACAAGCCTTGTTCTGAGATTTATGAGCTGTGGCACAGTCGGGATTCCACCAGTTTTGGAAACAGTGGAAACCAATTCAAGGTCTGAGAAATAGTAGAGGCAACTGCATGGAGAATACAGGCCATAACCTCCACCACTGCAACATTGATTGGCTCTTGGCTGACAGAGTGTTCACCAAGCTTAGACAAGAGCTCAAAGCCACATGATTCATCAAAGTCTTTTATCTAACAAAAATAAAATTGCTGTTCACAGGATTTTAATAACCTATATATCCAGTCAGCCTGATCAACCTCCACCGGAACACATGTGAAGGGCAAAGCCCCCCCCCCCCCCCCCCCCACCATGGGAGATGGTGCACACCACAGGGAGGTGTTCGCTGCCACATGGATTGTCCTCGACCTCCCATGTAAAGAGTGGAAGGATCAAGGAGGAGCACAGGTTAGATCAATGGCGAGTGCATAGGCTCTGGTTGTGAGAAGCCCTTTGGGTTTAAAGGAACACTCCCAAATAGGAAGTCTGCATCCTGATGGACACCAGAGCTCGGTATCAAAAGAAAGCGGGCCTGAGCTCTCATACGGAGGTTTCAAAGATACTGCAATAGGGGTAGAAGTTCCAGAGAAGAGATGTATAAGAAGGTACAGGCAAAGTACAAGCTTGCCATCCATCAAGTCCAATTAGCCTCTTGGCAAAAATACTGCAGTGAGGTAATGGCACAGAACCCTTTTACTCTGCAGTATAAGCTGGCAGCAGGGAAAAACCTAACACCCCTGGATATCGAGTATATACACAAAGAGGATGGTCCAGGACCACCACTTTTAGCGAAACTATCGAGGAGTTACTCAAGGGATTATTCCATGACAATGACAGGAGCTCTGATGATGCCCAACATCATCTCCAGAGAGAGGACAGCATGGTTCCGCCAGATGCAGAAGAGGAGGTAGAAGAGGTGATCAATGCAATGGCTAGGGGTAAAGCCCCTGGCCACTGATGGTCTGACAGTGGAAATTGTGACGCAGTTGTTCAAACACAGAGATCTGTTCACCCAGCTTTTTTATAACTGTCTTAGGCTGGGAAACTTTCCAAAGGCCTGGAAACAGGTGACCTAATCCTCTTCAAAGGTGGGTAGAGATCTGGCAGATGTGAGATCCTACAGACTAATATGTCTGCTGCCAGTGATGGGAAAGATTTTAGACAAGCTGCTCACAAACAGAATGTATTACCACTGTACTAAGAAAGATTTCCGGAATAACAAACAATATGGATTCAGGACAAACCAGTCCACCACTGCCGGTATCAAACAGGTGGTGGACATAATCTAGGTAAATAGAGCTAACAAATCACACACCTCCCTCATCACCTTAGATGTGATGGGTGCATTTGATAATGTCTGGTGTCCTAAAATCCTAGGTAAGCTTAAGGATGTTCCTGTCCCAGGAACATATTCAATCTGGTGTCTAATTATCTCAGTAAGAGAATGGTCACTTTTCCCATGCCAGTGGGGCACTCTCAAGGAACTTGGACAGGGGCTGCTCACAAAGTTCATGCAGTGGCCCGTTTCTCTGGAACTTAGTTGCAGATATGGCTCTGGAGTTGACCCTACCTGAGGTGTCTGGCTCCAGGCTTTGCAGACAACATGCTGCTTGTCATATCAGCCTCCTACAGAGTGAGACTGATGGCAAACCAGCATTGTTGGCGCTCGAAGGATGGAGTCTTCACTACAAGCTTGGGTTCAGCTGTGCGAAGACAACATCTATGGCTAAAGAGGGTGTCCTCAACAAGAGGTACCAATTTTCAAACTGAATGGCAATACCATCAGTCATAAGACGACTATTAAATACTTGGGGATCACTCTGGATGAGAGGATGAGCTGGATCCCGCAACTGCAGGACCTAAAGATTAAGTGCACCAATGTAATGTGCAAACTTGGGCATATGGCTCGCGTCTCGTGGGGTTATTTCTCGTATTTTATTTAAGGGAAATGGAGAGGATCCTGACATATGGAGTGGGTGCCTGGTGGCGCCTGACGGACCACTCTGTTATGTGCAAAAAGCTGCTTGCAGCCCAGAGACCAACTTTACTGCGAATCACCAGGGCTTATAGGACCACATCCACGGATGCACTCCTGGTGATAGCAGGGATCCCACCTCTGTATTTAATGGTTGGCAAAGAAGAGACCATATTCAGGGTTCTACAGCTCAGGGAAAAGGCAATATTCCTCGAAGTCCAGTATGACCCTGAGGTCTATGAGACTAACACAGCTAGGTGGGATATTCATCCCACCAGGAGACTGCGTGTGCTGTGGTCAATGGAGTTACCATCAGGTCACAGAGTTGAAGTCTACACAGACAGTTCCAAGAGCGAGGATGGCATGGGCCTAGCCTACACTCTCTACAATCAAGGAGCCAAAGTGTATGATTGTAAGAGGAAGGTCTCTGTTAATGGCTCAGCCTTCCAAGCAGAGCTGCTTGCCATCATAGAGGCCCTTAAATGGGCCCTCAATGACGGCAGTACTACAATACATCTAGTTGTATACCGACAGCCAGGCAGCTCTACAAGCGCTTGAGGATGCGGAAAACAGGCATCAAACAGCTGAGGTCAAGCACCTCCTGGGCACTCAGAACATGTCCAGTATCTCTTTCTCCTGGATCAAGGCACATGCAGGTCATGAGGGGAATGAGCAGGCAGACCAACTGGCCCGCTCAGCAGGCACTGACACCCAGCCTGAGATAGCAGTTAAGACTTCTAAAACTACCCTGAAGTCTATTTTAGGTCATAAAGTTAGGACGAGTGGCAGAGGCTCTGGGATACGACCAAGAATGGTCTTCAAATGAAGACATTCTTACAAAGGGTCAGTCTGTCCCTGATGTCCTCAAACCACTACCTCATACAACTCATGGGAACTTCCCACCATATCTGGAGCATTTTAAGATCTCTACCCACAGTTACTGCAGATGTGGGGCTCCAGATGCAGATGTCAGGCACTATATCCTCTGGTGCCCAATCACAGAAGGGTTCGCTAAAGAACTCAGAAGTTCACAAGCAATCAGAGAAGTAGCAGGCAAGGCAGCCACAGTGTCCATCAGGAGTCCCCAAGTCAGGGCACACCTGAGGGACATGGGCTGGCTTGTCTGCTGGCTCCAGGACTCACTCCTTTGAGACTAAAGCTGCTTTCGCTCTTCCACTTATCTTCCTCATTCTTCTAGCTGGAGCTGTGCTCCGCACCCCCTTTAACGCCACCCACAATCCAAGTCCATACTGGTCTCCTTTGAGACAAACCCTTATCTTCTACTTTCCAGGCTTCTCAATGTTGCTCATGTAGTGTCGTGTAGATGTCTTTGTGTTTGCTCATGTAGTGTCTTTGTGACCCCCTCTCCCGATTAGGGGGGTCACAAAAGAACCCCCCGATTATGAGGTCAGATCAATGCTAGTGAAGGTGTAGGTCGGGGAGTGGAAGTAGGTGTTGACACCAGTGTTCAATAGGGAGAGTGAAGGATCCAAGAGCCACTGCTCCAGGACCCCATCCCTCCCATTGGTGTCAGCACTCCCCCAAAGTGGACTGTGTTGAAATCCCCCATGGTGAGAAAGGGGGATGGGAGCTACAATATGGGGTCATCAAGGTCTTCCCAGAAGACAAAACTCCCAGAGGTAGGTAGATGGAGCAGACAGTCAACAAAAATCCCACAAAGAGGTGGATGGCAACCACCTCTAAGTTGGTGGTAAGGGGTATGACCTAGAATGGAGAATGGTTGCTCACAAGGATGGCGACACAACCCATGAGCTGGACTATCTCCATCTTGGTCCCGGCAAATGAGAGAGAAGTGCTGGAGAGTGGGATCATTGGCTGTCTGCAAGTATGTCTCCTGCAGGCACACGTAGATGGGCTCATGTGCCCTCAGGCGGACCCTGATATCAATATTCCTATGAAATCCACGACAATTCCATTGTAGGAGTGTGGCCGTATCAGGTCTTAGAAGAATTGGTGGACAACTTGCGATTTATTTTAAAGTCGCCAGGGATGATTTCAGAAAAGTGGGGTCTGAGTCCATGTCCTCAGTCATCTGAGTAACACAGATCAGAGACTGCCAAACGAAGAAGGATTAAAAGTTTCTTTTTAGGGCAATGGAGACCCCTTATATCTGGAAAGCCTTGTTGTCTGTGGCAGGGAAGGAGGGACCTTCTGGAGGTGGGAGCAGAAGGTATAGACACAGGAATAGAAATCGCAACTGACTTCGACTTCGCCTATGTCAAGAAGTACTTGGCAGTAGGCGAGAAAGATTCAGCATATGGAATGATGATGTCAGCCTGTACCACCACAGAAGACATCGCTATGATGTTCTTTCATGAATGGCGACTGCACTGGCATAGAAAACCTTGATAGGTGGGGAAGGCAGTGCAGCCAACTTTCTCACTTCTGCGTAGGAGATGTTGTTTAGGATCTTTAGCCTCTGTACCCTTTTCTCCTTCAGCCACTTTGGACAGTTGCAGGAATATGCCGGATGCTTGCCACTACAGTTCAGGATCAATGTGATCCTGGCTACCACAACAAGCACAGGTGGGTTTGCCCCGGTATGCTATGCAGGTATGGGTGAACCTCTGACACGGAAAGCAGCACAGGGGGTTTGGAATGTACCGCTGTACCTCGCAGTGAAGGTAACCTACCTTGATTGAAGAAGGCAGGTGTAGCATGTTGAATGTGATAATTAATACCTGGGTGGATACTAATTTCCCATCATGGCGTTGTGAAACCCAGTGGACTGCTATCACTCCCTGGGATGACAGCTCCGAGAGGATTTCTTCCTCAGAAACCTTGAGAAGGCCCCATTCGGAGACCACACCCCAGGAAGAATTAAGTGTCTTGTGTGAAGTGACATTGACTGCCACTCCACCAATTGCTATTACCTTCAAGAAGAGCTCAGAATGCTTTGAGCAAGCAGTTTCCACCTGCAAGTCACCAGATCTTAGGCACTTGACTGATAATGGTTCTCACACAAGACCTTCCACTTCCTTGTTAATAAAAAATGGGGACATGCCCCCAATCACCTGTAGAGTGGATGACCATGAACCTCGGGGGGGTAAAGGAAGATACGAAGACTACAGCAACAATGACAAAGAAGACACTGAAGACGGGAGCTCGTGCAAACTCTTTTAGTGGCATTTGGCAATGAAATTTCATTTTGAGAACTTGTGGCTGTGGTTCAGTCCTGTTGTCCCCACCCACCACAGAGTCCAACAAGGGGATGCCCAATTGGGTGCTAGGGCTGCCAGGCACCATACCCACACCAGCCAGTGAGCCAAGCCCTCACAACCAAAGTAAAAGTAAAAGAGAAATGTGAGAAACTCACCCGAGTCCTCACAAAAGAAATATGCAAAAAGATAAGGAAATGTGAGAAGCAAACTGGCTTTACAAAAGAAATAAAACTATGAAATCTCACTGATTTCATAGTTTTATTTCTTTTTAACTTGCAAACCATGATGTGGGCAAGGTTACTCACTGCTCTGCACAGTTGACCCTAGCAGGAACCTACCCACCAGCCGAATGATCCTGAGGGGGCCACCCCAGGACCTCCCATTTACCTGAAGCAGAAGCCAGAGCAGTATATAGAAGCAGCCACACAATTCGCTGCCCAGCCCCATGACACACAAGCTCCCCAAATGGCAAGACAGCTAAAGGGGACCCTGCCAGTCATGAAGGGGAAATGCCAGTCATGCTGGGGAGAGAAGATACCCCCAAGCAACTGCATGGATCCTCCTTTCCAGAGATAAGGATCTTCATGCATGGCAAACAAGCAGGAGAGCATTCAGGATCCTGTGAAGGTACCAAGAATGCGGAACCTTCACAAGAGTGGTCCCCTCACCACAGACAGGAGCTCACACTGATGGGGGTTGAATATGGAAAATTAGACTTCTGTTATGTGACATGATGAGTAATGCAGTAGTGATGAAGCAAGGTTCTTCATATACTCCTAGCTCAACTAGTCTGGCAAACTGGTGCTTCTGTTACACAGTATAATATAACAGGGAAACTCAAAGAATATTACATAAATATATATATAAAATTTATGTTAGAATAAACTTATTAAAGTTAAGAAAATACTTTTACTTTTTATGTTAAAACGTTTATGTATACATTTAATTTACGTTTTTTTTTTGTTTATGATAATTTTAAGGGAAGCATTGCTTCCCTTCCTTAAATGGACTGACTTAGATGTCTATATTACTGAAAATCTCACCCCAATACTCGTGGCTTCCTTTTATGAATAACTGCTATGCTAATAAGCAAGAACCAGAGAAAAAAAGTGAAATAATTAAAAAAAAACATTATGACAAAAACTGTAAATGCATTACAAAATTTTTCTAGTAGAATGCAAAAGAAATTTTGGGGGAAAAATACTCTTTCAATGTTTACGTTTTAAATTTGTTTACTCTTAAGCATCTTTGGTTTGCTTGCCAGAATCCAATATTACAAATTGTTCACAGCAAAAAAAAAAAATTAAATTAAGAAAAAAAACAACTAGTTACTTAATGTGAAGTTACCTTCTATAGCAATTCTCTTTGAATTCCACAGTTTTTTAAAACGGGTGAGTAGCTTTTTCTGTCGAATTGAGATGACATATTCATTGAAATCGAATTCCTCAGCATAAAAACAGAGAAGTCCTAGCCACAGTTCCCCAGCAGTCTCTTTATTTTTTCCATGTTCTGGCCAATCTTTTGGCTAAAAATTACATCTTTTTAAATATGCATCATATTTTAAATTTATATATGACACAAAATAAACAAACAATAAGATTACACACTTTATCTCATAAACTTAATCAAAAGCATACACAAAAAAATACAAAATCAGCTTAAGAAAAATCATAGCAATTTTATATTTCAATCAATAGTAAGTCCATGGAGTTACTTGTTGACTTTGAAGTCAATAAATAGTTTTGTGGGGGAAAAAATTCAGTTTTGCCAATGTGCTCCAGATTCATGTTAGAGTGACTTGCTTATACATAGGTCATTTCAAAAGTAATGCACAATATGGCAACACTCCAGTACGGATGACACAATTACTAGTCGTTGCAGCAGTTGTAGACAGGAAGTGGAGAAAGGCGAAGATGACATGTTTCATATATTACATTATTATTACAAATAGTTCCAAAATGCATATTGCATTTTGGAACAGATGCGACTGAAAATAGTGCTTACAGAAGTTTCAGGTATTGTTACACATGAAGATCAGCCATTGCACATTAACACTGAAACTTTATGTGGTGTAAAAAATGGAGTAAGTTTAACTTTACTCTATTTTTTTTGCATATTTTATTGATTTTTTGATTTTTTTAATTTTTATTACAACAGATGTTTTATTTCAACAAAAGTAATTATAATTCAATTTTTATTAAAAACTTTTCACCTTTGGAGTAACAGTTGTGCTTGCAATAGATTTTTTTATTCTTTTTTGTCTTAAAAAAATAACACTAGTACTGCTAATCAAACACCAAAAATTTATGCATATTTATCTATGTACATGATTTTAAGATATTTCACAGATGCTTTACTTTAAAAAAAAAAAGGAAAAAGAAACCACGTTATAGAGAATCCACATTAAATGGGGATTACCTGTATTAATAACAGCTAGGCCAACAATGAACACAAAACATATATTCCTAGTTACAAATTCTTGAAATTTCATTAGATCTAATTGTGCTCTATACCACACACAAACAAAATTATCATCATCATCAAATTGTCCATCTCTCCTTCAAATTCTCTAACTACTGTATCATCTATTCCACTTCTGGTTTCTCCTTAGAATCTTCCCTTCTATGACCTTTGTACCTTCTTTCTCAATTCCATGAAAATTATCTATTCTTTTGTATATCATGTCATTGCATATTTAGTATGAATTATTAGAAGATACTAATTAACATTTATAACACAGTTTCTAATTACTATCTTCCTATTCACATTTCATAAGTTGTAATTACAAATTTCATTACAAGTCTGAATAAGTTAAAGAAAAGTCCTGGAGCTGTAATATCGTGTTATATCTTTCCTCTCTACACCTTTAGATTAAAGAAAAAAGTGTCTCAAGTCAGATGGGATATAAACCCATGATATCCTGATATTGTGCCAAGGGCTTTACTGCTGAACTACGGTCAACAATCAACCTTTGCTCTATTAACAACAAGAGGCTTTATAATGTATAATCAGTCAAAAGAAATACTTGTTTGACTGGAAGTGAAGGCTCTGATCAATAAAAACATCAATCAGAAAGGATACATATTTAGTGTCAGAGAAATTGGTATTTACGTATAGATAATCGCACTTAACCAATATTATAAACTCCTAGTTACCCTGGTACTCTGGAATTCTCATGCAACCAGCATAAATTTCAAATTGAACATTTTAACTTGGTATGGCAAATTTCAAAATATGTGGTAGTTCTACTGAATGCTAGTTCCATTCATCATCATCATCATCATCATCATCCTCAAGCAGCCATGGGCTACGAAGGTCCAACCAGACCGTGCAATTTAGTTCTCCAAGCAAGTCTATCCTGAGCTACATCTACTGCATCTGGCCACTGCACACCAATTCTAACAAGGTCCTGTTTGACATTGTCTGCCCACCGCATCCTAGGTCTCCCCTTCTTTCTGAGGCCTTTAGGCACACTGTTCATAACCCTATTCGCCAATCTATAATTATTCATACGGGCAACATGGCCAAACCAACGGAGTCTCTCTCTGCACAATATGCTCTGTAAATGGTAGCTAGGTAGTCACTGGAAGGAGAGCTATGCACCAATCCCCTGTGATGATGCATAGAACCGGCCAGGCCTAGCACCTAATGTCCAACCCCGCCTTCTCGTGGTGCGGACCGTTAGTAACTTTCAAAAGAGATACTCTCTTGTGGAAGTGAACGGAAGGGGAGGGCTGCCAGATTAGTGTGGCCTACTGATCTGGACAACTATGGCTACTTTTCTTTTTTTTCTACCCTGCTGAGGAGTGGTCAACCACACAGGGTCCTGGTGCTGACCATATAAACCTACTGGACTGGACAGATATATGACTCTGAGCTTGATTATGGATCCTGATTTTGCTGCACTGGTGGGCTTCTGTGGAGGGAAAATCTTCCGCTGTGTTTTCTTTTTGTTTGTGGGTTGACAGCCCCAAGTGAATAGATCCACAGGATATGTTTATCAGCTGGTGGATAATCCTGAGCAGAAGTCATCGCAGGCACCTGAACTCTTTGCTTCTATTGGCATCGTCAAATTCTACATTGGAGGAAGTCTTCCAGTGTAGATGGCTTCAGCCTTTAGTAGTGGGGGAACGGGTCTTTGCCCCATGTCTGCGATTAGGGGGCTGTTTGATATTGTCGGCATTCCCTCTCTCAATAAACATAGTTTCTTTAAACATCCCACTAACCATTTTCTCTCCATAGGTAGTTGGAATGTGAGGACTCTGCACAGAGCTTTTTCTCTTGATGTCCTCACACAAGAATTCCACCGTTATAATTTAGATATTCTCGGCTTGCAAGAGACCAGATGGACAGATAAAGGTCAGATTCTTAAAAATAATCTTAAATTTCTCTTTTCAGGGAGGGACGACAAAAAGCATCACCAAGGCGTGGGTCTGCTTCTCAGCAGACACGCTAGTGATGCTCTTCTAGGATATGAGTGCATTAATGAAAGGTTTCTTACAGCAAAATTTCAGACAAGCGTTAAAGACTTGAATGTTATCTGCTGTTATGCCCCCACTGAGGATGCCGATGAGGATGAGAAGGATAGGTTTTATGAACAACTTCAGGATATTTTGAATTCTGTCAAGAAAGGAGATATTACCCTTGTTCTTGGTGACTTCAATGCCAAAGTTGGTACTGACTCTGACCTTTGGGGAGGAGTAATAGGCCCTTTTGGTATTGGTAGCTGCAATAGCAATGGGCAACGTCTCCTACAGGTAAGTAAACTCAATGGATTCAGAATAACTAACACTTATTACAAACACCGCAACATACATAAGTACACATGGGTTTCACCTGATGGGCTGCATAAGAATATGATTGATTACATATTAATTAACAGCAAATGGACTAGTTCTGTTAGGAATACCAGGGCATATAGGGGAGCTGAAATTGGATCTGACCATTACCTTGTTAAAAGTGTGTTGCAACTTAAACTTAAAAAGTGTTGTGCTAGGGTTAAAAAATTTACTTTTAATACTGAAGCTCTGAAAGATCCAGTTATAGCCAAAGCTTACCATGATAGGTTACTTAGTCATTATGACAGTCATGGTTTGCTTAATACTGAAGTTGAGGATGAATGGGATCATTTTAAACAGGCTTTTTTGGACACTAACAGTACTCTTTTAGGAAAAAAGGAGCAGAAGAGGCAAAATTATCTGAGTGATAAGGCACTTGAGCTTATTTCGGAAAGAAAGAACTGCAGGAATGCCCTTAATCAATACCCTACTAGTCCTAATAGAAAGCATTACAGAGACCTTAATAAACTTGTAAAGGATCAGTTAGCTGCTGATAAAAATTTTTGGCTTGATGGTTTGGCTGACAAAGCCGAGGAAGCAGTTAGACAGCACAACAGCAGAGAGCTGTACCAGATAGTTAATGTTTTGTGTGGTAGAAAACGGACAGGCATACAAGGATTGAAGGATAAACAAGGTAAGGTTATAGAAGGGGAGGATTCTGTCATGGCTAGGTGGGCTGAGCATTTCAGTGATGTTCTAAACAATGTAGTTAGTTCTACTCCCATTGTTTGCAATGATGATAGATGCATTGGTGGCTTTAATGTTGGCCCTATAACACAATCTGAAGTTAGTTTGGCTGTTTCTAAACTTAAACTTCATAAATCCCCAGGGGTAGATGAAATTACTACGGAAATGCTTAGAGCTGGGAATGTTTCGGTTACCACTTGGATGACTGAAATTCTGAATCTCTTTTATGATAAAGGCATGGTTCCTAAGGATTTTACCAGAGCTATTGTTATCCCTATTTTCAAAAAAGGTGATCGCAGTTCTTGTGATAACTATAGGGGTATCAGCCTACTCTCTGTTCCAGGTAAAGTTCTTTCCATGATTGTGCTTAATAGAATTAAGAATCTGGTTGACAGGCAATTGCGTGATGAGCAATGTGGATTCAGAAGTGGTAGGGGATGTGTAGATCAGATATTTTCACTTAGGCAGATGCTTGAGAAATGTTTAGAGTTTCAGAAACCTTTGGTTGCTAGCTTTGTTGATTTCAAAAAGGCTTTCGACTCTGTTGATCGTCATAATTTGTGGTTGATTGTGAGATCATATGGTATACCAGACAAGTTAGTTAACATTATGAAAGCTCTCTATAATAACACTGAGTCGTGTGTGAGAGTTGGTAAGGCTTGTAGCAATTGGTTTAGCATTACTTCTGGTGTTCGACAAGGGTGCATTTTGTCTCCTTTTCTCTTTAGCTTGGTTATTGATTATGTTATGCGAAATTCACTTCAAGGGAAAGATTTTGGCCTTAAATGGGCTGGAGATACGAAAATTTCTGATTTAGATTATGCTGATGATTTAGCCCTTTTGGCAAATGATGTTGATGAGATGAACTCTTTCATTCGAGCTGTTGATGAGACTGGTAGTAGAATAGGTTTGGTTATAAACAGAGAGAAAACTAAAGTGATGAAAATTGGTCAGGCAGGCTGTGATTCAGTTAATCTGAATGGTTGCAGTTTTGAGCAGGTGTCACAGTTTAATTATCTTGGGAGCTATGTAACAGATAATGGTGATGTGCGGCATGAGATTAACAGACGAATAGGGATTGCTGCTGGGACTTTTAAGAATCTATGGAGAGTGTGGAGAAATAGGCGTATACACCTAAAGACTAAAATTAGACTGTATAATAGGTTGGTTCTTTCTAGGGTTAGTTATGGTAGTGAAACTTGGACACTTTGTAAACAAGATAACAGGAAACTAGATGCTTTTGATTCCAGATGCTTACGCAGTATCTTGGGCATTAGGTGGTTCAACTTTGTAACTAATGATGAGATTAGGAAAAGGAGTTCCATTACAGCCATTAAAGTAGCAGGTAATTGAATTTGTAATCATGTTGTTCTGTTTATGTAAATCTTTAACCCCCTCAATTTGTAATGCTGTCAAATAAGAATACATTGCAAGGACAAAACTGAAAACCTGATTAGAATTTACATATGTAAAAAGATGAAAATCGCAATGTGCATGTGCAGGAATTCAATGTTGGTTTGTCAATGATCTATCACATTAAAGAGCAAAGTGGAAAGCTTCAAGAATTTTTGCAAAATCTTGTGATAAAAAGCATACAAGGGCATACATTTCATACCCCTAAGGTTGAAGATGTGGATAGTGTGTTCCAAGAATTCTTTAAAGACGTTGGAAGGCACATGCATCTCAGGACTAATACTAGCAGAAAAGGTGAAGAAATTTTATGATGAAAATAATGAAGCAGTGTACATTTTTTCAGGGATGACTTCATTATTGATTAATTGTGAAAAATACATATAAAAACAACTATACAATAGATATTTACATTTGAATTAAGGACATTATGTTTCATTTTCACTATCATTGCTTTTAACTGAATTTTTATTTCAACTGAGGCTTTAATACTAGAGTATACCTACTGTAAGTGGTTTCTTCAAAAATATTTTTCATGCAACCAGCAGATTTATCAACCCTCATTCCACAGAATGTTGAATAATCAGGAGTTTACTGTAACTCCTCAGTGGTGCAGTGTCAGGGGAGGCTATTAAACTAAGTATTTATTTTTAAGACTAATAACTCATAAATCTAGAAAACATTTGCCATAAAAGATAAGTTTTATCCCAAATTCTTTCACTAACATTGCATTCTTAATGTTGTAATGCTACCTACAGAAACATTCTAATGGCTATGAATCTGAAAGGCATTAAATTTGCTTGTTTCACCTGCCATTTACCAAATGGGATCATTCACTAAAATAGATGCAATTAAAAGTATTTAAAGTATAGTTGGAAATCTGCAAAAGGTATTAACTGAAATTTTGAACATTTGAATTTCTTTCTTGAATTTATATAAACAGCCTTTGTTTAATATAAAATTCATTATCACATAATCCACTGTTACAAAGTAATGATCCTACATAAATAAGCACTTCAATCTATCCTAGATAAATAAGCACACAAACTATCAATCTATCTTTAACCATACAAACATAAAGAGAATGGGAATTTTTTTTACACTAGCGAAAATTGAAAAGAACACCCAGAAGGAATTTCATTAGGAGCATCATATTATAATATGCTAATAGTTAAGACAGCAAAAACCGTGATCAAAGATTGACAGTCATTGGATGAAATAATGATGTCACTGAAGATGACAGTATATGCAAATGTACATAGCACACATTAAAGGACTAGGGCATGAAGAAAGAAGTTATTTGTCTTGTGTCATGTTGTTCAGTGCTCTTTGAAGAAGAAACCATGCCTTGATGACGCAGGAGCACAACATTTGTTCAGTTAGTGGAGTTTGAGTGAGGTTGTAAGGTGGGTCTTCGGGAAACAGGTTTTTTTTTTCATCAAATTGCACACCGTGTTGGATGAAAGGTATCGCCAGTGGTATTGATGGCAGCGTTGATGGTCAGAAGAGCATTTGCACACTCGCAGATGTTTCCGGGCAACACAGAATTATGGACACGAGAGGATCAGCATATAAGGAGGGCGGCAGTGGCAGAGTGGACGGCTATGGTGTCACAAATTTGATCCTCTGTTGTACCAGGATGTCTAGAAGAATGATATGCAATTGTATTTTAGAAGCAGGACTATAGGCACGGTTACCACTGTCACCTCGTCAGTGTCGACCACATTTCCAGTGGTATCAAGAACGAGTTCATTGGAGGGAAGAATGGCAGTCTGTGGTCTTCAGTGATGAAAGTCAATTCTGCTTAGGAGCATCTGATGGTTGTTTATGCGTCCGAAGGCGACAAGGTGAGCAGCTTCTTCCATTGTGCATCTGCCAGTAACACACAGGGCCCACGCTGGACATCATGGTGTGGGGAACAATTAGTTATCACTCTGGTATGTGTCTGGTGTTTGTACAGGGTACATTGAATAGCAACATGTACATCAGCGACATCGTACAGCTGGTCATCCTGCCATATTTGAGTGTAATCCCAAATGTGATATTCCAGCATAATAATGCCCACCCACACTCCGCCTGGGCAACTCAACATGCTCTTCAGGCAGTGCGGCAACTCCCTTGGCCAGCACACTCTCCGGACTTGTCTCCAATCGAGTATGTCTGGGATTGGATTGGACAAAGATTCTTCCGCAGGCAATGACCATCGCTGAATTACACGTCCAAGTTGAAAGTGCATGGAATGATATCCCCCAGCATGATATCCAGCATTTGTATGACTGACTGCATGCCAGATTGGAAGCTTGTATTGCTGCTCAAGGAGGTTCAATACCTTATTAAAATGTGTCTTTTGTAAAATGTAATACTCATTAAAAGGTAAAATAATCATTGAATCACTTCACACATGTAATCACTGTCCTTTCTCAACAAGTTGTTTCTACTAAATTAATCTCACAGATTATACTTCAATCGTTAATTGTGTTATTAATTAAAATATTACGATATATATTATTTATATTATTTATATATTATCAAATATTATATAATATTGTTCATTCTGATATACTAACAGGTGGCTGAAGCACTCAATCTGTCACCATGTATCTTCAAAGTCCAGATGTTGCAAATATCTTTTGATGTTCCCCAATAGCAGATATGATTCCTTCTAGTTGCTGTTTTGGGAATGCATTGAAGATATTTTTGACAATGAGATGATGAGATGTCAGTTTGGCTGTTGATGTAATTTCACACTTCATTGGAATTGCTATTAAAATGAATACGGGATGATAATTTCATCCAAATCTCTCTTCACATCACATCTTAGTCGTTATAAACTTGTAGATGATCAAGCTCATCAACTATCACTTACTACACCCAATTTAACCAAATGCTAAAATCTCATAAAATCATACAAGAACAATAAACATTAAGAAACAAGATGTACCCACTGCAATGTGCATTTCCATCTCTTTGACTTCTACCAGGCAGTGTACTTACTTAGTGGTAATCTAGGACAATATAGGATTCTTCCTCTAGTAGACACTCAGTGACACAAGTCACATAATCCAAGAGTAATTTCCAGGTCAATGGTATTGGCTTAATGTTGATATTACATAGTGTATTTTGATTTATATGTATTATTAAGTTTTCCACAGAATTTAATTGCATTTTTGTTGAAGGTGAGACAATTATTCTTGATTGTAGCACATAGTTACTAAGATTAGATTGTATTATAGTCTGCTCCTTTAATCATGCTGACATCTGTCAGTAGGATTTTCCTACATATTTATTTTTATTTTCTAATTTATTATCTGGATCATAGATTTGTGTTAAATAGACTCCCCCTATTGGTGAGCTATTGTCTCTGTCATTAACTATTAATGACTTTATATTATTCATTATTTTTAATGGTACTGATATTTCACATTTACTTAAAATTTTTCTTAATGTATCTGAAAATTCTGGTATATATATATGAGATTGGCTAATGTATAATTAATTTTATTTCTGTTTTTTGTGCTAAAGATAATTGAATACTTCTGTTAATCTTATATTTAATTGTTTTTTTTTCAATCTTTACTAAATATTCTGTCAAATATCCCACTTGGTTCCCTATTTTTCTAATATAATTTAATTCAGCTTTATGTGCTTTTCTAGTTGAGCAGCACCTATAAGCTTTCAAAAAATATGAATTAATAGTTCTTCGGATGTACCGAGTTCTCCGGGATAATATTTATAAAGATATGCTGATTTTCTATAAACCATTGTTTCACATTTATTTCCATTTCCGGTAATCAAAATGTCTAAATAAGACATACTAGAAATGGAAATAAATGTGGATCAATGCTTTATAGAAAATCAACATAGATTAGAAATATCATCCAGGAGAACTTGGCACATTCTAAGAATTACAAGAAATCAGTCTTCAAATTCATATTTTTTGAGACTACTCAACTAGAAAAGCACTTAAAGCTGAATTAAATTATATTTCTAAAAGAGGGAACCAAGCAGGATATTCAACAGAATATTTAGTAAAGACTGAAAAAATAAATAAATATAAGACTAACAGAAGTAGTCGATTACTTTTAGTACAAAAAACAGAAAATAAAATTAATTATACATTATCCATCCCATATATACAGGAATTTTTGGATAAATTATGAAAAATTTTAGGTAAATATGAAATATCAGTACCATTAAAAATAATAAATTATATATATGCTGAATGGACAAATTATTATATACACCCTCGATAACAATAGGCCAAGCAGAAGTATCGCATCCAGTCATATGGGACCCCAAACTGGCAATGCCTATAGAGCAGGTCTCTATGCATTGGAAACCAGTCACAGAGAAATAATCATGGGTAAAGGCACGACATAAGTGAATTTTATCGTGCCAGATAGTAAGTGTGAGAAAGGCCAGTTGTTCAATCACCACAACTGCTGAACAGTTGGGTTTTCCACGTCAGATTGTCGTAGTGTATACCAAGACTACATGAAATATGGCAAAACTTCCAACTAGCAGGAGAAATGTGGACATAAACATGCAATCAACTCTCAAAGTGAGTGCAGACATTCCCACATAGTTATAAGGAATCACATGGCTACAGTGAAGCAGATAATGTCAAAATTGAATGAGGGTGCCTCCACAAGCTTATGCACAAAGACTGAGTACCATGGAAAAAAAAGGATATGGCAGTCGACATACTGTGTCCTCTTTTTGACTGCAAGGCACCAAAAGATTAGGCTGCAGTTTGCAAAGGCCTATTGCAATTGGAGTGCAGAGGTCTGGAAACATGTTATCTGGTCTGATGAATTAGTTTTTCAGCTCTATCATGCCAATAGGAGGGTATGTTTGTGGCATAAACCACATGAAGCAATTGACCCAGCTTGCCAAGTTGGGGTCTTACAGGCAGGTGGTGTAACAGTTTGGGGTGCATTTACATGGACTTCCTGGGGCCCTCGTACCCGTCAAGACCTATGTCACCGGCACACGGTATGTGAACATCTTTGACAATCATCTACACCCATTCATAACAATTCTCTTTCTGCATCATGATGCCATCTTTCAACAAGACAACTCCACATCACATACTTCCTGAGTGGTGAACAATGAGCATTCACTGTTGGCTCCAGGAGCATTCAAGTTAGTTTACAACACTCGAATGGCCCCTTTAATCACCAGACCTCAACCCCATAGAGAATTTATGGGATAAATTGACTGCCAACCCCTAACAGCAACTTTGGATGCTCTATGATAGGTGATCCTCACTTCATGGGTGGCAATACCACCTCATTGTTTTCAATACCTCACTGAAACAGGCATCAGGGGTGCTGGAGCAACTTGGATTCTCAATATCCTTGCTTGTGGCAACCCAGTACTGTTCAGCCCCAACAGTGGATAGTGGTAAACATGGCATCTCTCTAATGATGTAGTGCAGCCTCGAGTTGCAGAGCATCAAGTTTTGTCATAAATTATATTACCTCATTGAAACAGATTCGGGTCCCAGCTGGGCAAATGGTGAGATTTTCTCTGCTAAACTCCCTGCCCACAGTGAATAGGGATCACTATTGGGCTTAAAAAGGCTACCGTCCATTGGATGGGACGTTAAGCCGTGGCCCCATGTGTGGGAGAGCCACACCCCATGTATGTTAAAGAACACACTGGATAGCCTTGATGGGAGGCTAACCAACACCTACTACAAGAGAAGGCCGTACAACTACATCATAGAAAACGGACTACGTCTAGAGCCCCTATACACCAAGCCAACCAGGGCGACCTATCCGCCATTCTTATGCCAACTGGTGATGTGACTTAGTATTATAGTCAATGCAGCCGCTGTGTGCGACACAGTTTTTCGAATCCTTAGTATATAAAAAAAAACAATTTTTATTGGAAGATATTCAGCTGCGAATTGTCTAAACAACTATAGGAACAATTGCACAGTGTTTAAATTCCAGGCTGATCCAATTAAATTAAAAAAAAGTGTGTTGAAAGAATTCGACTGAGAATGTGCATTAGGCTTACAGCGTTCTATAACATATACTTCTGACTATTGCTTCTGCATTGTAATGTTAATTTATGTGATATATCAATT
The DNA here is from genome assembly GCA_038380435.1 of Ryuthela nishihirai. NCBI lineage: Eukaryota > Metazoa > Arthropoda > Arachnida > Araneae > Heptathelidae > Ryuthela > Ryuthela nishihirai. Next base: position 59,934,580 of record JAWZYU010000019.1, on the reverse strand, counting down.
AGTAATATGTAGATGAATGATAGCTATATTTAAGTTAGTAGTCATTCATCGTTTACGATTAAGTTTAGTTTGGTTAATATCATAAAATATGCATGCGGCAAACTTTGATCGTGACGGCCGTAACCCTCCGATCCCGTGCGGGCATACCGAGATTGACGACTACCATAGTCGCTAAACGCCAATCATCACTGTGAATGGGGAGGCCAATTTTGGATTCAGTCGCAAGGCGGAAAGTGGTTGTTGTACTGCGGGTCCTCCCTTGAAAACATACGAGTGTCTTAAAATATTATCAAGGTCTAACTTAATCGCTAATAAGTAATAACTATTCACAGCAGCTTTCTTTAAGGCAATAAAGTGATGGAATAAGCATTTTTTAAAAATAATATGGTTTTAAAAAACATGTCAAACTTAATTTGGTCTCGCCTGAAAATTGTAAAAATTGACGCTTTGCATAGAAGTCAGCAATTTCTGAACAGTGACATTTAATAATCAATGAAATACAGATTTTTGTAATCATATAATATATTGTTTGTGAAATGTTTTCCTTCTATATGAAAGATTTTTCCTATCACCCCATTCTGCTAAGTGTGTAATTAACTGTATAGCTAAGTATAAATGAATCCAAAATTGGCCTCCCTGTTCTCAGCGACGATCGGCGTTTAGCGACTACGATAGTTGGCAATCTCGGTATGCCCGCACAGGAAGCGGAGGGTTACGGCCGTCACGACCAAAGTTTGCCGTATGCATATTTTATAATATTAAATGTAAATGATGAATGACTACTAACTTAAATGTAGCTATCATTCATATACTTATTACTAATCGATATATCACATAAATTAACATGCAGAAGCAATAGTCAGAAGTATATGTTATAGAACGCTGTAAGCCTAATGCACGTTCTCGGTCGATTTCTTTCAACCCACTTTTTTTTAATTTAATTGGATCAGCCTGGAATTTAAACACTGTGCAATTGTTCCTAATAGTTGTTTAGACAATTCGCAGCTGAATATCCTCCAATAATAATTGTTTTTTATATACTAAGGATTCGAAAAACTGCGGCTGCATTGACTATAACACTAAGTCACGTCACCAGTTGGCATAAGAATGGCGGATAGGTCGCCCTGGTTGGCTTGGTATATAGGGGCTCTAGGCATAGTCCGTTTTCTGTGATGTAGTTGTACGGCCTTCTCTTGTAGGAGGTGTTGGGCTGAGACCCTTCTCCCAACAGCTGTCCAATGGGTCCATGAACCATGAACCTACAAGAGCTTGGAACTTGGACATTAGTCCCAACTAGGTCACTGCTAAGTCAGTACATTGCCTGAAGAAGTCAGAGAGATGAAAAGTGCATTGCAGTGGCTACATCCTGTTTGTGAATGTTTATTCTTCTTCTATGATTTTATGAGATATTAGCATTTAGTAAAATTGGATGTCCTAAAGTGATAGTCAATGACCCTGATGAACTATCTACAAACAAGTTTATAATAGCTAATATGAAACGAGAAGAGAGATGTGGATGAAATTATCATCCAACATTCATCTTAATAACAATTCCAATGAAGTGTGAAATTACATCAACTGCCACACTAACATCTCATCATAATTGTCAAAAATATCTTCAAAGCATTCTTAAAAGAGCAACTAGAAGGAATCATATATGCTATTAGGGAACATCAAAAGAAAGTTACAACATCTGGACTTTGAAGATACATGGTGACAGATTGATTGTATCAGCCACCTGTTAATATATCATGAATGGATTTCCCAGTTAACCATATCACAACAAATGGATTTCCAAGGTAAAAACTTTCTCTCATAACTTTAAAAGTTAAAGTTCCAATGGCCACTCAAAACTAAAAATTTGTCATTCTCCTGTAAGGTTAAGGATAGATAGATAGTAGAAGTACTTATTTATCTAGGGTTAACCTTGTCACAGTGATTATGTGATAATGAATTTCATGAATCTTTCACTGTGTTTATGCAACTTTTAATTAACTTTGTTTAATATTTTAAGCATTCAACAAGGCAATGCTTTTTACAATTACTCATTATCATTAAATTTCTTATAAATATTCACAGTTTACGTCATCATATAAGCTCTTGTGTTTTGGTAGAACCAAAAGTGAACATTTTTCAAGAGAGGCATTTTATTCCACTTGGATTTGCCATTACACCAAGGATTTTATTCTACATTCTCTGCTAATTAAATTTTATTACTGAAGTAAAATATTATGTTTAAAGCAGAAATGTAACTAGTTTTGTGCTATTCTTGCTTTCATTGCTGTCCCATGGCCGAGTGGTTAGCATGCTTGGCTAGTGATGGAAGGGACCTGGGTTCGAGCCCCAGGTAAGGCATGGATGTTTGTGTTGTCCTTCTGCTGAAGTCCTGTCATTCTCAGACCTCCTACTGTGATGTATTAAACCAACAGGCTCCTGTTAGACCTCTGTGGTAAGCAGCTGCTTGAGGGGATTTTTTTTTTTGCTTCCACTGACTGGAACTTTTCACTTCTTCAACAAGGTTCAAGGTTTTGTAAGATCACAGTGAAATTAGACTCCATTGAGGGGCTCCCTACGCCAGTGCTTCTTCTATATTGCAAGAAAGTTTGTCTCACCCCAATTTGCGTTAATATTTTTTCCTTCATTATGAAACCAATTGCAATTAAAACTTTAAACCAGGAAAACACTGTTTTAGTTAGGATTAAGCTTATCTAATTTTATATTATGTAGTTTAAGCCAAACAGTGCCAGGCAAGAAAAACTGAATGTACTAGGTGGCAAGACTTTTTTAACGTGAAGGAACATATTACTCTTAGTTCAACATCAATATTTTTTTTTAGAGGAAAAATTGTCTTGGGCTGGGTGGGACACAAATCCACAACCTCCTGATAACATGTCAGGTCCTGATATCGACACTGAACTAAGAATGATGCTTTCCTTGACAACTGAACAAAAACATACTCAGTCAAAAAAGTGAAGTTTAGACCTTTTTTGCTAAATAACTAATGAAAGAAAATAGGGCATGCTATATACCAAATTAAACATTCAATTCTGGATTTTATGAAAATAAAATATTTAACTAAAATAAGGATAGTATTAAATTGGAAGAGATTGTTTGATGTATTTGTTCGATTATCATGGAAGATATCACTCTGAATTTAATGTTGATCAATTTTAGAGGAAAAATTGTCTTGAGCCAGGTGGGATATGAACCCACGACCTCCTGATAATGCCCTCTAACATCTAAGGATAGTATTAATTTTTAATAGGTTTTTTTTCTTTTGAGTATTGTAGAAAAAAAAAAGATCTGGTAATGAAAAAAAAAAGGACCAAAATAATTATAATGCATATGAATAGATTGGCAATTTATTTCTCAATAATAGAAAAATAATTTTTTTACTTGAAAAAGCTAATTTTGAACCCTCAAAAGTGAATGCACTTAATAACTGAAAACTTAAATTATTATACTGTAATAAAGAATTATGTCACTTCATAAACAAAATATATATAAACAATAATGTAACCGATTACAAAATGGGGCTCATGGGTGAATATCAGTTAATACAGCTTTTGTTTCTTTAATACAAATGTGTTATAGGAATAAAGTACAGTTGACTTACAATTTAAATGGGGGTTGCATTATTAAAAATGGCTGCATAAATCATGTATAAATTTTCCCATATGAAAAAAAGCAAATAGTACAAATGTGTGTGTGTGTGCATGTGTGTTTGAGGAGGGGGGGGGGGGGGTGCACTGCCTCAAAACTCACACATACATCTATTTCCTCCATTGTTTTATTTTTTATTATATAGTATTTATTTGTTACAATAATAAGGATTACAGCAGTGGTGTTCAACCTTTTCAGTACAGTGGGTTGCCGAGTGGTTAGCGCGCTTGGCTACTGATCTAAGGGACCTGGGTTCAAGTCCCGGGTAAGGCATGGATGTATGTGTCGTTTTTCTGCTGAGGTCCTGCCATCCTCTCAGACCTTCCACTTTGGCATATAAACTGACAGGCTCCTGTCAGACCTCTGTGGCAAGCAGCAGCTTGAGGGGGTATTTTTTTTTAATTCCACAATCATCTACCAATATTTATCAAATAAAAGTAAATTATTGCTTTTTTTTATCATACGCTTTGACAAAAGCACAGGTTGTAGTAAGGATACAGTTAAATATAGGCCACAAAATAAAATGAACCAGAAACAAAAATTATTGAACAATTAAACCAATTACAAAACTTCAGTGTTTTACATTTAATTACCAATTTACCAGTCTTGAAATGCTATTGCAATACAGTCTATTTGACCAAAACAGATGCTACTAAGGTTAAGCTTGCTGTCACTTATTTAGTGATCTTTCACATGTAGCTGAAGATGAAGTCATAAGTTGAGACATGATGTGCTGGATAGAATATATTTGAAATTCCGCTGGTTCTTGTTTATGAAAAATTCTTCTAATACTTACAGCTGAGAGCTGTCTCTGATGGCTAGCTGCTGCTTGTTGTTGTTGTGGGATTGGAGGGAATTGTGAGTTAAGGCAGTTAGGAGTCATCTGATTCAGATGACTAAGCCCATGAAGGTGTAGAAGCCTCCTCATCTAATGGCACTTGTTAGACTAAGGTAGAGGTTTGGGTTTTAAGCTTTCCTTTTTCTTAAGGTAGGAAAGCAATGATATTTGGAAGGCTTTCATTATCTTTTCTTATAAAATTTCTGAGTTTGAACTGCATTGTTCAAACAAAAGAGTTCCACATAAATTATAAAAAAAGGTGTAAATACAATGAACACATTATTCTAAAAATGTTAACTAAATCCACATAAATTGAGTGCCAATTGTGCTTTTTACTTCATGAAAAACAACAAAAACAAAACTACTATTTAAAAACTATAATTTTGGTTATACATACCAAATTTTCCAAATCATTATAGAACCAAGCATTCCAATCATCAACTGTAACATTTGGTTTTGAGCCTGTATACAACTAAGGAAAAATATGATTTCTTGATATCAAATTAGTTATATATACATGTAATAGTTATACACTGAATAGACAAATTATTATACACACCCTGATAACAAATCAGAAGTATCACATCCAGTCATATGAGATGCTGAACTGGCAATACCTATAAATAGAGCAGGAAAACCAGTCACAGAGAAGTAACCATGGGTAAAGGCAGTGAATTTGGCCGTGGCTAGATAGTAGGTGTGTGGAAGGCAAGCTGTTCAATCACCGCAACTGCTAAACTGTAGGCAAGCTGTTCAATCACCGCAACTGCTAAACTGTTGGGATTTCCACATCAAACCATCACATGTGTATACCAAGACTACATGAAATATGGCAAAACTTACAACTAGTGGAAGAAATGTGGATGTAAACATGAAATTGACTCTCAAGGTGAGAGCAGACTGTCTCACTTCATTACAAGGAATCGCACAGCTACTGTGGAGCAGATAACATTAGAATTGAATGTCAGTGAATACACAAGCTTATGCACAAAAATTATCTTGTCGTACCACAGAAAAAATAGGCTATGGTACATGACATGATGACATGACATCCATATCATGTCCCCATGTTGACTACAAGGCACCAAAATATTAGGCTACAGTTTACAAAGGCCTATCACAACTGGAGTGTGGAGGACTGGAAACATGTCATCTGGTCTGACAAATCACGGTTTTAACTTTATCATGGGGATGGTTGGTGCATGGGGGAACCACATAAAGCAATGGACCCAGATTGCCAAGCTGGGGTCATTCAGGCAGGTGGAGACAATGTAACATTCTGGAGTGCTTCTACATGGGCTTCCTTGGGGCCCCTCATACTTGTCCAGATCTCCATCACTGCTGCAAGGTATGTGAACAGTCTCGCCAACCATTTACACCCACTTGTAATGATTCTCTTTCAGCACCATGATGCCATCTTTCAACAGTACAATGCCACACCTCATACTTCCCAAGTGGTGACCAATTGGCTTCAGGAGCATTCAAATGAGTTTACCACACTAGAATAGCCCCCTCAATCGCCAGACCTCAACCCTATTGAGAATTTGTGGGACGAATTGGAAAGATCTGTTCAAGCCCACCAACCCCTACCAACAACTGTGGATGCTCTACGACAGGCAACTTTCGCTTCATGGGCAGAAAACCACCTCTATGTTTTCAACACCTCATTAAGTCCTTAGCAAGATGTCTGGTTACTGTTGTGAGAGCAACAGGTGGAGCAACAGGTTATTAGGTAGGTGTATATAATAATTTACCCATTCAGCTTATAATACTTTACAATGAAATAATAATATTCACAATACGGTTGCCTAATGTACTAAATATTAACTGCGTATAACACACATACAAATATATATATATTCTCTGTTGCCTTTTCCAAGCTGTCGTACACTAAAATTTTCGTACAAGTGACATTATCTACTACAGATACCATAAATCAAAAGTTTTAAGCACATCAACAGAAATTAAATTTACAAAAATAAATACAACTCAAATAGTGCTGAGAATTGAAACAAAATTAGTAGAACCATATCATAACAGATTTACTACAGAATACCTTTATTTCAGAGGTCAGAAGAGATATCTTCTGGCTTGATTCAGCAGAAAATTTGAAGAAACGTTTGGTTTACCTCCAAAAAAAAAGGAAATTAATGAAAATTCATCCTATTGATAATGGCCCATTTAATAGGTTGAAAGAGTTGCAATAAAAGACTAAAAAAAGCTGAAAAAAAAATACCAGGCTAAAAAAAAGATCTGAATATATACTACCATAATTAATGCATATTCTTCATTATCCATCAAAAATGAACATGGTGATTCTTTACTTATCTTTGATGCTAAAGTTATAAGAATTATTAATAATATTGAAACCAATATATATATATAGAAAATAATCCTTTGAATCTACTACAGTCAATGCTCATATTCATTAACCACACTGATATCAAAAGATTACCATTTTATGCACCCTTCTGAATTTAAAAATTTGTTCTATTGAACAATACTTATGGGTCATTCCATGTCAAATTGACCAAAATTTTGGAAAAAATTCACCACCCATCAGATTTAAATATTTGTCATAAATGTTAGTATATATATATAAGATGTATAATTGCTCAAAATATTTTGAATAAAAAAAATAAGGAGATATAGTCTAACTTATAAGTGGGGGAAATAATACACATTGCAATGGTGACCAAAAGTTTTTCCTTTTCTTTCTTTACTTGTATGATAGACGAGAACACCAAATTTGTGTTCTGATGTAGATTTTGATTATGAGTTTAATAAAAAAAAATCCAAAATGTATTATAAGTTTTAAAAATTTCTTTGCAATTTTTAAATTGCAAAAACAAAACATGATGTGGTCCTAGAGACAAAAAATTAAAACTTACATTTGTTGTACATTATGCTCCATAAAACCTTTATACCAAAACCTGGAGTATGGTCATTGTTTTGATAATGAGAAAACAATACAGAAGTTGTACCTATGTTATTGCTGATGATGCAGTTCAAGGGACCACGTGCTGCATACACTGATGCTCTTGTGCCTGCAAGAATACTAAGCACTAAGCAGAGGTTACTGACATGCCTTGCTGCTTCTACTCAAATCCATCTTCATAACTACCATCCAGCTGCTATTCACACCAATAATGCTACTGTCAATGATATAATGGTTAATGAAAGTTTGTATTCTTTAGTATATCTTTCCTGTATTTGAATTGCAGGAACAAAAAACAAAGATTACTATCTTCTTGGAATAAATATAGAGGAAAAATGTCATTAGCAGGGGGTGGGATCCAAACCCATAACCTCCTTATTTTTTAGTAGTAAATATATTTATTCATATTCATCATCATCTCACAAAACAAAAATGTAGAGAGATTTTATACATTTGACCTGCAAAGCTAATAGCTTATCTGCAGGAAATATTGATGAGCATTAGTTTTCACACATAAATGAACATAGTAAAAAAAGAATACAAAAGTCACATAGATAAAGGTTTTCTCAGGATTACAAATTAACAGACATTCTTTAAATAGTTTTTAACCTTTAACTTAATATCATTAAAATTAGTTAGATATATGATTTCTCTTGGTAACTGGTTAAAGATCTCTGTCATTTTATACTCTAAGATTTTTATCGTAATCATTAACAAAATTCGGGATTTGAAAATAATTACTGGTCTGAAGTTTAGTATTCTTATCATGTGTAATTTGTACTTTATATTTGTCATTGAAAAAGTTATCGAGAATAATGTCATATCTAGAGAGATTTTGGACTGATAGAACTTTTAGGAATGTAAATCTTTCACTTGAGTTTGAAAGATTATCTCTAAGCTTGTATGAAATTATATTTTTCACAACAGATGATTGCAATTTTTCAATTTTTTTTAGATTCGTGATGCCAGTGGTTCCCTATATCGTAATTCCATACGTAATTAAAGATTCACAAATTGCCTTCTAGATCATAAGGAAAACGTTGGTATCAACTATGAATAGCAATTTGTAAATTTTAGCGGTGCGATATCTGAGACTTTCACATAGCTTCATAACATGAGTGTTCCACCAAAAGGTTGAATCCAAATATAAACCAAGCTAGTTAAAATTATCTACCAATTCAATGCTATGACATTCACAAATATTTTTATAAGTTTCAGATTTATATATACAATTTATATTGTGGGCCTTAATTACATATATTAAGATTCAGCCATCTCACCAAGCAATTATAGTCATTCTGTAATTCTCTTAAAGCCATGTCCAAATCACGAATGCTGTTTAAAATAACTGTATCATCAGCATAAAGAAATAATTTACTCTTTAAATTTAAATTAGTCATATCATTAATATAAAGAAGGAAGAGCAAGGGTCCGGGGTACAGATCCTTGTGGAACTCCAACATTTAATTTTCTTTCTCTATTTAACATTTCTCCAATTTTGGTTATAGTAGTCCTATTATTTGGGTAATTTTTGAACCACATAAGAGCTGTTCCTCTAATTCCATAGTTTTCAAGTTTTGAAAAAAATAGATATTGTGATCCAAAGTCGAGAAAGAGAGCAGCAACCTTTTCTCCATAATTCAGACATTCTGCAAAATTAGACAGAGTTGTAGTACTTTTTCCCTTCTGCAAGACATATTGCCTATTTGAGATAATGTTGTGTTTTAAGAGGAAGTTATGGAGAGTGTCATCGATGTACCTCTCTAAAATTTTGTTTACGGTGGACAAGATAGAATAAGCCTATAATTCAAATAATTACTTTTAACACCACTTTTATAGACAGGTCTCAGTATTGCAATTTTTAAAGTGGAGGGGATATTTCCAGAAGTAATACTTAAGTTAATTAGTTTAGCAATATATTCTGTTAATTGATTCATGTATGCCGTTATATGTTTGGCATGTATGTTATCAACACCATGATTTATGTTCATCCAAAGAGGTAATTATTTTTTTCAACTGAATGTCCGAAATTGATGGTATGTAAATAGATGAGCTCAATGGGATATTAAGCACTGGCATATAATTGTCTTTTTGGGGTTGGGTTGTTCTCCCATAATTTATCAACCATATCTACAAAATAATTATTAAAATTTGTAACAATTTGAGAATTTGTCAGATTTTTGGGCTTATGATTAATTATTATATTATCTAGTGGCTTTTTTTTTCTTTCCATCTAATATAGTATTAAATCATATTCCAGGAATGTTTTGTATTTCCAGCTATGGATTTGAAACTTTTTTTTGTAAAATTTAGATTTTTCTTTTCTTATAAAATCGGTTACTAAATTTCATAGTTGATAAAGTTTTCTGTTACATTGTTGTTTCTGTTGCTTCTGTAAGTAACCCATGCTGCATCTCTTTTTGCAATCATATTCATAATTTCGGGAGTGATCCATTCTTTGCTGTTATTCCAAAATTTGATATTGTGTTGGTCTGTTGATATATTTCCATCCAAAACTATGTTGTATTTATTTTGAAAACTATTATACATTTCATCAGCCAACGTGTTGACTTGTTCAGTACTCCTGATAACACATTAGGTGCTCTGACCACTGAGCTACCAGCTGCTGAACAATCATCCTCTATTAGTGGCACTAAGCATTATATCATGTAGCTAGTCATTGGAAATGGTCTAGAAGGCACTTTCCAAGTTGGCATGACCAGCCAACATCAAATGTCTGAGGTACGGTGTTTTTGTTTTTAGCGAACATGCTTTTAATCAAGCATACAGATTATGTTGAAATAATAGGAAATCACTAGTATACACCTATTGGTGATATAAGTTGAATAAATATAGAGGAAAAATTGTCATTAGCTGTGAGGGATCCGAATCCATGACCTCCTGATAACATGTCAGGTGCTCTGACAATTGAACATAATACTACCTTCCTATTATAAAATGTTTTCCAATGAAGTAGTATTTGAAACAAAATGATTACCATAATCATCAGTGCAGTGAGATTTCACACCTTCTGCACATCCTAAATGATACCACTGAAGTAAATAATAGTTATTCTTTCTTGTTAAACTAAGTCAATAAATCAGTCAATTGAAGTCAGATGCATGTAACACGTTGGTTGGTTGGTTGGGGTTTAATGGCGCATTGGCAGCTAAAGCCATAATGCGCTAAGCAAGACAAATAAAAGGGTAAAAGACACAGAACCCACAACCAAAGTAAAAAGTCAAGACAGTAAAGGACAAAACCAACAGATAGAAAACCAAGAAGTATGTATAAAGCAATAAATACAAAGATATAAATGGTAAAACCAACCCAGATGTAAAACCAAACCAGATGTATGTAATAGCTCATCTATTTACATTGTATAGGTTATAAAGGACAAAGATATAAAATTACAATCTGTTAAAATAACCAATAAAATGTAAAAAAAAGCAAAGACACTAGGTAAAAAGGAGTCATCAGATAAAAGATATCCGAGTGTAAGGGGCTCAGACATAAAATCATGAAAGGTAAAATAAAATCGACATCCACCTGAAGAAGAAAGGAATGAGTGATAAATGAATGACCTAAGTGGAGCCTAGCAAGTACAACTTCCTCCTTGCAATTCCTATAAAAACAAGACAATGGGCTTGATCTTGAAAAGCTTGTTACCAACCTGTTCAGATCAAGATCTCTGCCACTGTGCCTGGAGCTCGATGAAAAAACACTGTCGGAAGTCCAAGTAAGGAACCGGCAGTGGAGAGTCGAGTCAGATACAGGCATAGTTGACTTGGCAGGAGCATCTTCCAAGTCATTGCCCGATTCTGATGTGACCGGGCACCCAACAGAAAAAGACGGTGATGGTGGCTGTCAGATGGAGCTGCTGGCGGATCTTGGAGAGAACAGGGTGAGGCCGATGCTTCACTGAGATCAAAGCCTGTAGCGAGCTAAGCGAGTCAGTATAGAGGACACACTGACGAAGGCAAGATGTGGTCCAAGGCAAGGTTGATAGCATGCAACTCTGCAGTGAAGATGGAACACTTGCTGTGGGATCTGGTCTGCAATGATTACATAACAGCAGACCATAGCCGATCCCACAGATGTACCAGACTTCGAGCCATCTGTGAAGACAGGCAAGAAGTCCAGGTGCTCAGCATGATGGCTGGCAAAGAGTTGCCGATACACAGTTGGGTGTAAAGGCCTTCCTTTCCTGCATAGGCAAAAATCGCAGGAAGGGGAAACAGCGAGCCATGGTGGAAGTGGCTTGGCTGTCAATTGTGTGATGCTATCGAGACTGGTGTTAATGTCTCACAGATAACCTTGGATACACAAACCGAAAGGATGAATGGCAGTCGGCTGATTCTGGTAGAACATTTCCCACTGGGACTGAAAATGCAGTCCCAAGTGGGATGGCCTGGCAGGGATCACAATTTTGCTGCATACTGCATGGACAACTGCTGACGGCGAATAGATAAGGATGGTTCGTTGGTCTCAACTTATAGACTCTGGAGTGCTGAAGTGCAGAAGGAACCCATGCTAACACAGAGGGCCTGATGGTGTAGAGGGTCCAGCAACTTCACCACCAAATCCTGGGCGGAGTCGTACACCTGGGATCCATAGTCCAGTTATGACTGGACAAGTGCATGGTAGACACAGAGATGAATGATCAGTCCGCCCCCCAAAAGAGGGAGGAGAGGACCTTGAGGAAGGACATTCAATGCAGGAATGCACTGGGACCTGAGGTGTCGTATGTGTGAGAGAAAGGTCAATTTCTAGTCGAAGATGAGACCGAGAAACTTGGTCTCCACCACAACTGGAATGATGTTATCCCTGAGTCGCAGCTCAGGTCCAGGTGAAGATTACGCTTGCAGCAAAAATGCATGCAAGTGGTCTTCTATGAGGATAATCAAAACCCATTGGCCATCACCAAAACAGAGAGATTGTTCAGGGCAGTTTGCAGTTGTCGTTCAATGACCCTCATGCTGGACGACGAGCAAAAGATGCTAAAGTTGTCAACATAGAGGGCATTGCCTACAGTCAGAGGAAGTTGCCGTGCAACAGAATTAATCTTGACAGCGAAAAGCGTAACACTCAGGATGCAGCCTTGTAGCAAAAGTGGAAATGCCATGTGGAAAAGGCTGCGACAGTGTTGCCAACATGAACTCGAAAATTATGAGATGATAGAAAATTTGCAATGAAGATCAGCAAGTGACCTTGCAAGCCGAAGCTATGGAGATCACGAAGAATGCCAAATCTCCATGCCGTGTCATATGCTTTTTCAATGTCGAAGAAAATTGACACCAGGTGCTCTCAACATAAAAATGAATTCCAGATCGCTTATTCGAGGCAGATCAAGTGGTCTAAAGTAGACTTGTGCCTGCAAAAAGCCACACTGGATGTTGGAAAGAAGGCCCTGATGTTACATATATCAGACCAGCCTGGTATTTACCATTCTTTCCAACACTTTACAGACAAAGCTCATCAATGCAATTGGACAATAATTCGAAGGAATCTTGGGATCTTTGCCTGGCTTAGGGAAGGACAATGGCCTCCTGTCAGGTCTGGAAACTGCTCCTCAATGAACATGAGGTTTAAGAGTCGGAGCAGCCGATCCTTACGTGGTAGTGAGAGATGTTGGAGCACAGCATAATGGACATTGTCAGGCCTGATGGCAGATGCACGGGAAGTGTGCGAGCAAGGCGAAGCTCCTCTGCTGTGAATGACCTGCTGTAAGACTCCAGGCCATTTGAATGGAAAGATAGTAGAGAGCGTTCGGCCCTGCTCTTCTGGGCCAGAAACTCGGGGGAGTAGGAGGATAAAGAAGAGATGGAGAAGAATGACTTCCCCAGAGTGTCGCCAATTGCTCGAGGATCAGCAATTGTCTGTCCATTGTGCTCCAGGATCGATAATGAGTGGGACGTGTACTTCCCACACATCTTCCGGACCTTATCCCACACGACCTTAGAACTGGTCGTGTGGGTGATAGAAGATGTATATTTGATCCAAGAATCCTTCTGGCTCTGGCACCATATGAAACGGGATTTTGCCCTGATGCAGTCCATCATCTCCACCACTGCAACACTGATAGGCTCCTGGCTGATGGAGTGGTCATTGAGCTCAGTAAGGAGCTCGAAACCACTCCCATCAACTCGATCAAGCCTGCACCAGGATACATGTGAAGGGCTGCAAGACCCCCCACGGGAGATGGTGCACATCACTGTAAGGTGATTGTTTCCATATGGATTGTCCTCGACCTCCCATGTAAAGAGTGGAAGGATCGAGGAGGAGCAGATAGTGAGATCAATGACAGTGAATGTGCACATTGGGAAGTGGAAGCAAGTACTGAAACCAGTGTTCAACAGGTAGAGCGACAGATCCAGGAACCATTGTTCCAGGGCCACATCCATCCCTTTAGTATCAGCACTGCCTCAGAGTGGACTGTGTCTGTTGAAATTCCCCATGATGAGAAAGGCGGATGGCAGCTGCAAGATGAGGTCATCAAGGTTATCACAGAAAACGATGCTTCCGGGTGGCAGATAACAGAACAAACAGTCAACGAAAATCCCGAGAAGAGGCGGATGGCAACCACCTCCGCCTCTTCATGGGATTGGGGCCTCTAAGTTGGTGGTGAGGGGTACGACCTGGAATGGAGAATGGTTGCTCACGAGGATGGAGACCCCCACAAGAGCTGGACCATCTCCATCTCCATCCTGGTCCCAGCGAATGAGAGAGAAGTGCTGGATAGTGGGATCGTTGGCTGTCTGCAAGTATGTCTCCTGCAGGCACATGCATATGGGTTTGTGTGCCCTCAGGAGGACCTTGATGTTGTCAATATTCCTCTGGAATCCACGACAGTTCCAATTTAAGAGTGTAGCCATCTCAGGTCTTAGAAGAATTGACGGACAACTTTCAGTTTATTTTAACCGTGGCCAGCAATGGTTTTGAAAAAAATGGGGTGGTCTGTGTCCATGTCCTCAAAGTTGTCCAAGTGACATGGATCAGAGACTGCCAAACAAGGTGTTAAAAGTTTCTTTTTCACTCCTGTGGGGCCCCCTTGGGCTTGAAAGGCTTGCTGTCTGTGAGAGGAATGGAGGGGGCCTCCCATAGGTGGAAGTGGAAGGCACAGATGCAGGAATAGGAACCGGAGTCGATGTCAAGATCGACACTGACTTTGGCTTCGTCTTGGTCAAGAGATACTTGGCAACAGGCAAGAGAAATATTCAGCAGGTGGGACACTGATGTCGGTCTGTGCTGCCACAGAAGCCATCTTAACGACTAGTTCTCCGATAACTGCATCAGCATAGCAGACCTTACCAGGTGGTGCAACCAACCTTCTCGTCTCTGCATAGGAGATGTTGTTTAGGGTATTTAGCCTCTGTACCTCTTTCTCCTCCAAACATTTAGGACAGTCACAGGAGTAAGGCGGACGCTCACCACTACAATTCACGCAGCATGCCTTTCCCGCTGTGCAGTCAGGATCAAGGAGCTACAACAAGCACAGGTGGGTTTCCCCCAGCATGCTGTGCAGATATGGCCATACTTTGCAGTGAAGGCAGGCATGGCATGTTGAATGTGATAATTAATACCCTGGTGGGTATGAAGTCCCCATCATGGCATTGTGAAACCCAGTGGACTGCTATTACTCCCTGGGATGACAGCTCCAAGAGGATTTCTTCCTTAGAAACCTAGAGGAGGTCTCACTCGGAGAAAACACCCCGGGAAGAGTTAAGCATCTTGTGTGGAGTGACATTGACTGCCACTCCACCAATTGCTGTTACCTTCAAGAGGAGCTCAGAATGTCCTCAATCACCTGATCACCTGTAGAGTGGATGATCAGGAACCTCGGGGACGAAGGATGACATGAAAACAACAGCAATGATGACAAAGAAGACACTGAAGATGGGGGCTCGTGCTGAGCTCTTTTGGCTGCATTCGTCTCTAAATTTTCATTTTTGGAACTCATGTTTGGGTATTGAGTTTCAGTGCCCATTGTCCCCACCCATTGTCATATTTTTTTCTACTTTTTCACTGTGCTACAGCTTAAAATGTCAGTATTGCACAAGTACAATGTTTACAATTGCTTCTTAACTGTTGTGCTTCAGTTGCAATGCACACATCACAGATTTTCTGTTTGGCCAGCAGACATGTACTATGCTCTTGATGAGCAGCAATCTTCCTCAGTACAGCATCCTGCAGTACTGGCATTCGCACACTGGTTGTCTAACCTGTGTCAAAAAAAAACTCTGTAACAGGGAGCCCATTTCTGTATCTCCGAGGTCAGATCCAGCAGTCGGATGATGTATTGGGATGACGATGCATTGGGTAATGATCACTAGCAATGTTCAAGGCATTCCCCTGACACTCTCCAAAGAGCAGGTACATGTTGCAGTACTCTCTAATACAACACATAGCCCAATTTGATGTAAAGACATTATTAGGCCAATACATGATAACACCTCTTTATACCAGCCACAAAATGCACATCAACAGGAAACTAATTTGCACATGGCAGCTATACACACTCTTGCAGAGAACATTGTGAATTTCAATGTACTATCAATAATCTCATTGATCATGGGTCTGCTGGAATGTTCTTTTGGTTGTAAGCAGAATGTGATATCATCAATATTTTGATTTCTTTTACTCACAAACTATTACTCACACAGGCATAGTCTTTGGACATAATTGATCCTCTAATGAAGAGAAATATCATCATGCAGAGTTTATGTGGCCATTCAGGGACACCATGCATTATCTGGGGACCAGTTTAATTTTTTGCAGCCCAAAAAATAAATGCATAAAAAAATGAAAAAGAAATAAATAATATTTCACTCTTTATTTAATCTTATAGTAGTAATAAGTAATTTATTATGTGTGAACTTATAGATTTTAAATAACTATGAGAAAATAAAAAAAAATATGTGGGTTAAATCCAGTTATATTTAGTCATGTTAATGAATGTTGTGCAATAACAATTGGATCGTGCAATTATTTGCATATTTTCTAAGCACTGTTTTTTTAGAGAACTGGCACCAAGCTGAAGACCACACTTTGAAAAATAATGTTTTAGTATATGATTGCAGACATTATGACCAAACTAAACAGTGTAAAAGATGATCTTGATAATGTTAAGTTAGATTATAAACTTCAAATTGAACATGAGAAAATAAAAAAAAATATGTGGGTTAAATCCAGTTATATTTAGTCATGTTAATGAATGTTGTGCAATAACAATTGGATCGTGCAATTATTTGCATATTTTCTAAGCACTGTTTTTTTAGAGAACTGGCACCAAGCTGAAGACCACACTTTGAAAAATAATGTTTTAGTATATGATTGCATTACAACTGCATGGAAAGCTGTGCAGTATTATGCTTTTACGTACAGAATCAACTAATGATAGCACCTAAAGTCTGACCATGAAAACTTTAAGCTTCTCACTTTCAAACTGACAATCTTAACATAAAAACTTAACTGTCTGAATGCAGTAAGGCCTATTTATGTTTCATGGTACTGCCAGAAAATGATTTGATGTGGTCAATTCAAAAAAGGGATACCAACATATTAGTTACTTTATTCTGGTGTAACTTTTTTTTTTCTACAAATAGATTATGATGCAATGTTTATTTCCTAATAGCAATGCAAAATTTCATAATTTAAGATTACTCAACCAAAATTATCCTCATTCTAGTGCATTTAAAAAATTTTAATTTACATACTCTCCAAGTTTCAAATCAGTTAAACAAAACTCAAGACAAAGTGATGACTTGAAAGCTGAAATGGTTGCACAAAATAATAACTTGAGAACTGAGATAGTCTCTCAAAAAGATGACTTGAAAGCCGAAATGACTGCACAAAATAAGAGTTGAGAGCTGAAGTGGCTTCTCAAATTGGTAAGATTACTGATCAGTGTAAAGACATTATGACCAAACTAAACAGTGTAAAAGATGATCTTGATAATGTTAAGTTAGATTATAAACTTCAAATTGAAACTGTAAAAACTGATTGTGAATGCCAGTTTCAGATTTTAAGAAATGAAATGTTCCCTTCTTCTTGTGATAGTAATTTTAGTGAAAATAATGTTATTATACATATCGCTAGAAATGCAACTAAACATTCTACATATGATGGTCAATCATCTTACACAGTATTTAAAACACAGTTCGACGTTATCGCTAGAACTAATGAGTGGAATGAATTCCAGAAGGCCAGTTTTCTTGCATCTTCCTTAAGAAAAACTGTGCTGCGGAAGTTTTGCAGTCTGTTCCAGAAGAAAAACGACTTGATTATCAAAGTCTGGTTTCTGCATTAAAACTCAGGTTTAGCGATAGCTATAGAAAACAATATTATGTGACTCAATTTAAACATCGCATGCAGAAGAATGACGGAACTTTGAAAAACTTACTAGTGATATCGAGCATCTAGCTAGATTGGCTTATAGTAACTGTCCACCAGAAATCCAAGATAACTTAGCCCAATTACAATTTATTGATGCTACTGCTGACCCTGGCACTCAACAATCTCTGAGGATGTTGGAAGGTGAATCCTTTAAGTCAGATGTGGTACATGCTATGAAGTACGAGTGCTCCAGGCTTTCCTCCCGAGCGAACAAACGTACAGGGAGATTTATGAGTGCAGAAGTGTAGAAAAGGATAACGAAATGAAAGAATTAACCAAAGCCATGCTATCCGTTTTGAAAGACATAAAAGGTTCTTCTTCAAAAACCACCACAGACTTTCAATGTTGGAATTGTGGCAAGACCAGACACATTCGTACCAACTGTAATAAGAAACGAATGAGTAGTTCAAGTCCATCTACTAGACAACAGGATCAGGGAAATAGAAATTAGTCAGTCTTGCGGGGCAAAGGTTGGCTGTTGATTGGTTGACCCCAAGGGAAGTTGTCCACGTTTCAACACTATATGGTGATAATAATGGATTAGTAGCTGATGGAAACATAAATGGAAAACCTTGCCTTATTATAGTCGACACAGGTGCAAATGTAACTGAATGGATATAATAAATAAAATAATACCTCATCCAAACTGGAATACTACACAGGCTAAAATAACCCTACAAACAGCCACTGGAGATCATGATAAAGTCCACGGAAAGATAGAACTTAACATCTGAGTTGATAGCTGTCTGGTACACCATCCTGTTTACATCGCTGACATCTACGATGAATGCATATTAGGCCTTGATTTCCTTAAGAAACATGGATTCCATTAGACCCAGTGACAACCTACTCATCTATAAGACAGAAGAGATCCCTTTGCTTAGCTGAACATCTGATTCTTTATCAAGCGTGATCCAGTATTAGTCATGGAAGACACAGAGATCCCAGCACAAATGGAAATTATAGTCCGTGGACATCGGGCGGAGACTTCTGGGGCCTTACAATTGGCAGTCACTGATGCCTCTGGTAAAGAAGCTTTGGCTCATGGTATCCTGGTTGTAAGGACTTTAGTCAGTATAGATAAAGAACAGATTCCTATCAGAGTGATGTAACTGTAACTATCAGAGTAACAAATCCAATAGAATGTTGAAAAAGTGCAAAGAATTAGCAATATGTGAACCTATTACTTGGGTAACAAGTATAAACACAATAGAAGTTAGTAACTCAAGACAACATCATACAGACATTCCATCTCATCTTACTGATTTATGGAAAGAAAGTAGAAGAATATTAACTAAAGACCAAACTGCCAAGACTTAGAACCTATTGAAAGAGTTTTCTGACATTTTTTCTGCTACATCAAATGATTATGGATGAACTAACCTGAGAGAACATAAGATCAACACTGGTGATTCTCCTCCAGTCCATCTACTGACAAGAAGGCTTCCATTGGCAAAACAAGAAGAGACAGAACAACTCATAAGGGACATGAAAGCTCAAGGTATTATAGAACCATCACAGAGTCCCTGGACATCACCAGTGGTTCTTGTCAAGAAAAAGGGTGGATCTACCCGATTTTGAGTTGATTACCGCAGATTGAATGATATAACAAAGAAAGACTGCTTTCCTTTATCCAGGATTGATGATACACTGGACACTATCTGGGTCAGAATGATTCTCCACATTAGACTTGAAGAGCGCCTATTGGCAAATTGGTATACATCCTGAAGACCGTGAGAAAACAGCTTTCACTACAGGAAATGGACTTTGGCAGTTTAAAGTGATGTCATTTGGACTTCACTTTAAACTGCCAAAGTCCATTTCCTGTAACGTTTCCTGTAACGTTTGAACGACTAATGGAGTCGGTGCTCAAAGGTTTGTCTTGGGAGGTCTGCCTGGTTTACTTGGACGACATCGTTCTTGGAAGAACTTTTGAAAAATATTTGAGAAATCTTCATCAAATGTTTGAAAAACGTAGGGCAGCCAAGCTAAAATTGGGACCGACAAAGTGTAAATTGTTCCAACAAGAAGTTCATTACCTTGGTCATGTGATCACTACATCAGGAATTCAGATGGATCCTAGTAAGATAGAAGATGCAAGAGACTGGCCTCCACCACAAGATGTTCATCAACTTCGCAGTTTTATTGGACTTTGCACCTATTATAGAAGATTTGTTCTCCAACATCGCAAGGCCATTACATCATCTGACAGAAGAGGGTCAACGGTTCATGTAGACCACCAAATGTGATGTAGCCTTTCAACAGCTTAAGAAAACTCTTTCCACAGCACCAGTGCTAGCGTACCCACAAACTGGAAAACAATTCATAATAGATACTGATGCAAGTAACACAGGAGTTGGTGCTGTACTTTCACAACAACAAGACGGACAAGAGAAAGTTATTGCATACTTTTAGTAAAACTTTATCCAAACCAGAGCGGAATTATTGTGTAACATGCAAAGAACTGTTAGCAATAGTAAAAGCAATAGAACATTTTCATCATTATCTTTATGGCCAGAAATTCCTTATACGCAGTGATCATGCTGCACTTAGATGGTTATTAAACTTCATAAACCCTGAAGGACAAATCGCTAGGTGGATACAACAGTTACAAGACTATGATTTCTCCATCGAACATTGAAGTGGTAAAATGCATAAGAATGCAGATGCTCTTTCCAGACGCCCATGTATTAATAACTGTACACATTGCTATAATGCAGAATTGAAATTTGGAACTAAAGAGATAATGCCCATAAGACAATAGTATCGACACAAACAAATAATGATACCCCTAACATCTGTAGTCCAATTGAAATCAGAAAGGCCCAACTAGACGAAGATATAAAACCAATAATAGAATTGATTGAAAAATCTGATGTAAGACCTAACTGGTAGCAAATTTGTCCAACTACTAAAAGTTACTGGGCACAGTGGGACTCCTTAAAAATGAAAGACTGTGTATTATACAGAAGATGGGAGAATCCCACTGGACGGCTGATCTGTTAGCAAATAATCATTCCTCGCTCCCGAGTGGAACTAGTGATGAAAGATGTACATGATAGTGCCACTGGAGGACACTTCGATGTTAATATGACATTAGCCAAAGCTGGTGACATCAGGTTACAAGTGCTATTTTTATACTTTAGTATGACTATTCCTTCATTGCACATTCTTTACACTTCTTTTTAATTTATAGCATGATTTTATTGGCTGAAAAGTAGGGAGATGTTGAACAATGGTGTAGGCAATGAGAGGCCTGTCACTCCATCACTCCATCAGACATAACATCAACTTAGCAAGCGAGAGAACCAAAACGAGATACGGTAGTAAAACAAATGGAACTCTTTGCAATCAAGGAGATCTTGTCTGGCTGTACAATCCACATAGAAAAAAAGACTTTCTCCAAAATTGAAACCTTGGGAAGGTCCATATACGGTAGTTAACAGGATTAACGACTTGGTGTATCGCATTCGTCGACGTCCAACTACAAAGTGCAAGGTGGTTCACATGGATTGTATAGCCCCTTTTTATCAAAGATCTGAAGAAGTTTCGGAATCCAGAATTGTTTGGGATGAACAAGACCTGAGGAGGAGGCAGTGTTACAACAGCTGAACGTGCAACAATGGCTTGCGACAGGTGTATCATGAACGCTCATCTATACTTAGCATGATGATTTATGTTATTAACTGTTTAGAATGAGAATGCTTTGAAATAATAAAAATAATAAAAGAAAATCGAGATATAGTGGAGTAGTAAAAGGAAGGAGGAGCTAGTGTATTAAATTAGTGTTGTGTAATGCTATGTAAAAGGACTGCTCTTATTTGATTTAAGATGAAACATGATTCCAGTGGAGAAGAAGAATCAACAGTAAAGTTTGCTATTGGGTCCTCTATCAGGGGAGATCAGTGCTAAACGTTTTACATGTATAAGGTATAAAGTTTTATTAAGGTTATTTAATGCTGCAAATGATATTCTATACAAAGTGGTTTGTCTTTATGCTAAGGGAAATAGAAATACTTATGTTTAGATAAAATTGATTAATTTGTAATAATATTGTGTCATTGTAATAAATTACATCATTCATACTTTAGTAGTATATATATGTGCTATTTATGAACTCATGCTAAACTTTCATCCCTTTGAATATATAACATTGGTGTCAGGAGTGGGATATTATTATTATTGTGAATGACATTAACTAGAAGTATGAATGAATTAGTAAAGTTGATGACTGATATAAGAGGTGAAAATGATGATTAAAATTAAAAATTGATTAAAATTAATTAAAACTGTGATCCAACGCATTTCATGACACAAGAGTTTGATCACATCTTTGATAGGCAAGTAAAGGATTGCTATGGACTTTATACAAGGATGGCACTGTGTCAATTTGCATATGCGTTAGAGACAATCTCCAATGGGAGTTAATACTCACAGAACAGTAGTTTCTATGGTGACATCAGTGAGTAAATGTCCATATTACATAGTGTATGTTGATTTATGTTAATGATTGGGTTTTCCATGTAGAATAGTTGGAATTTAGTTAGTGGGGAATAACTATTTTATTGTCTGTTATAATTGCGATTAGTTTATGGTCATTGACAGTTTGAGCGAATGCAGTGGTAGGTTTTCGGTTTTCTTAATCAATATTATGTTCTTTAAACCTAAAGGAAAAAAGTCGGTAAGTTTTTCATACATATCCAGTGATAATAATCCCATATATAATTGGTAATGCAAGTAATGAAATCTAAGGTAATAGGTCAGGTAAATCGACCTTGATATGGTATTTCAGACAGGTTAAGCAGAACTTTCACTTTGAATGGTTCACACATTTGGGCAATAACATCAGTGCTACTGACCTTCTTGGTGAGTGATATCCATATGTTTAAAAAAATATCACCAAACTGTAGAGTTACATCACATATACAATAATTCACCTTGCAATAATTTGCATTGCATAATTCACCTTACCTTCAACTTAAAAACAGTTTCATGCACTTTCACTGTATAATATCATAGTCACCTACCCCTTGGAAGTACTGATAAAAAATAACCAATATGTAACATCTCGCCTTGCCTACCATACCTAAAAGGAACATCTATTGTCAACATATCTACTATTAACAATTGTATTCTATAGAAAAGTAGAAAAGTGTAATCTAGGCAAAGGAGACTACCTGAAAGAATGACTTACATGTGTGCCATCGGCACCCATCTTGAAATATATTGTTACCTTAAATGCAAATACTTTACTGTTACTATTTATGCTAGCTTATACTGCTCATTCTGCTATGTTTTGATTATATACAGTGTTAAAGAGATTTTATTAAATTTATGATACTGTGATTTTATAGAATTATAAGCATGAAGAATACATACCACACAAATTTAATTTACTTTTATTTTTATATTATATACTAAAGGTTATATGTTCATACATGAATGACACATCAAATACAATTATGTTAAATTATGCAAGAAAAATAATTCTTACTTCTTGTAATACAGGGATAACAGGAGGTTTTCTTTGTTGTAAAAAAAATATAGTCATCAAAATATAAGCATAAGATGACAAGCTACCACGCGAAGCATCTCCTATACCAAGGACCTAGAATCAGAGCAAAATACATATATGAAAACTTTTAAAGAGTAAATTGAAATATTAAAAACAATATATTTCTGTTCAAACAGCAAACTTCACATGTACATCTGACATGATTCTATCTTGAATAACTAGAGAGGAAAAATTGTCATTAGCTAGGTGGGATTTGAACTCACAACCTCCTGATAACATGTCAGGTTCTCTGACCACTGAGCTATTGGTCACCAAACAATCATCCTCTATTAAGTGGCTTTAACCCTTCCAGTGTTCATCCTGAAAAACTGGTTTACATCCAGAGGCAAGCTATTTTCTCCCTATGCACAGTAAAAAAAATTGAATTTTAGAACTTTTTTCCAAATAACTAATGGAAGGAATTATGGCATGTTATATGCCAAATTAATCAGCATTTAATTCTGAATTTTCTGAAAATAAAATATTTTGGTAATGCAAATAAAATTTTATTTACTATAACCAATAGAAATTATTATAATGCACATGAACAAAAGGCTATTTCTAAATAATGGAAAAATTAATTTTCTTGTTTCAAGCAAATATTTTTTCCATTTTTAATTTTTTTTTTGGTATCATACTTTGAGGAAAGTTCAGGATTTTCACCAATTGTGCTGAATCAGATAAACAAGTCAACTTTAGAATATTTTAAAAAAATAACCAATCAACAGAAATAGGTCATGTTATATACCAAATTAAACAGAATTTAACTCCAAGTTTTATGAAAATAAAAAATTTACATATTAATTTTAATAAGACTTTTTCATAGTGATGTAGTGGAAAAATAGATTGGACTATGCAATTAAGGCTTATTTTGGAAACCTGATGAATAAAAACTGTTAAATTATATATTAATTGAAAGGAAATTTATTCCCTAATAATATCAAATTTACCTGAAACATGATTCTTATTTCTTTTAATGATTTTTTTTTTCAGTGTGGTATATTTTAAAACATGGGCCAGGGTTACACAAGGTGACTTGATTGCTCACATTAAATAGGACTTTCTGTCCTGTTATGAAATGGAGAAATACATTCTTGGTTGCTTCTTTTTTTTATTATTAAATATTAATTTTTATCTTTGGGTGTTGAATTTTGGGGATCTCAGTTAAGTACCAAAGAGTTAGTGCACCAGAGCAAAAAAAAAAGAACAGTCTGTATTGCGAGATTGGCACAGCCAAGTTACAGGGGGGGAGGGGGGGTAGAATACACAAATCAATAAATTAAATTGCACATTAAAAAATCATTCACAACCAACACCAGCACAAAATACTGAAAACCAACAATACACAAGTAGCTTCCCATTCATACTGAGAGTCTCTCATACTCTAAAAAGATTATAGCTAAATATGATTTAAAATTACCATACACTATAAATAACAATATAAAAAAATTAATATGTAATGATAGTAAAAAGTATGTAGACAAAAGTTACCTACTGTAATGCTCCAAAGATCAATAACTTTTAAAGTTGGACCTTTTACCTGATTCAATTTTATTCAAATTCCGGATCGCTCTCTATCAGGTGCCAGGCAATAACAACTTGCAAAAATCCTTCAGCATATTTAGGGTTCGTTGAGGTATTTGCCAAGCGTTACTTATCGAGTAAGAATTCAAAAATGAATATCAAGTTTAAATACAATCCAATCAAAATATCAATTACATTGCACAAGAGAGAAAAATAGCAAAGATTCAAAAGTTTCTAAAACAAAAAATTTATTTAAAAAATTCAACTCACCAAACTCAAAGTGAAAATCTCGACTACACCTCGAAAAAAATTCTGTCTACACTAATTCACAAAAACCCTGCTACTACATCTCTATCTCATCACTTCTTCTCACTAACTCATTACTTCAACACAGTCTCAATAACTTCATCATTCTCAATACTCTGCGACCTAATGTCACCAAGTTATAATGAGTGGAGCACAAAGCCGGCACGTGTCATGTTGCACGCTGGGAAAGACATTTGCATAAACTGACGATAGTGCATGCTATGATGCAAGAGAGGATGTGTCCTGCATGCGCTTTAGCGGTTATCAGTCAAAAGGTCAGAGTTGTGCATGCACAACTCCTGCCGCTCAGAACAAGGATTGAGAGAGTCCACAAAATGAATTAAAATTCCCAAAATGATAAATATAACATAAAGCAAAACTGGTTAAGGAAAAGTAAAAGTGAATGGGTGGACCATCACACTACTGGCAGAGTACATAAAATCAAAGTGCATGACCCTCAAATAAATTACAAGGAAAAAATAATTAGCAGGCAACAGCTACAGAGCAATAGAACAGCGAGCAGCAGCACATAAAAGGGATATCAAAAAAATGGACTCCAATAACAGCTTTAGCACAAGTGACAATCACAGCATTACCTGTTGACTTCTTAATGTCAATATATCAATAAATATTTTGTGGAAAAAATTTGGCCGACGTCCAGGACTTTTAATATTTATTTCCATCTTACTCAGCACAATATAAAAAGAAATAGTTGACACCCAAGATTGTAGATGGCACCAATGATAGATGCCCAAATCCTTGGTACAGAGTTTAGTCTTAAAATTAGTGGAAAAAAGATGAATCAGCATTAGTTCAATGGCAGAATGCTCTGGCATGTTTATGGAGATATGCAAGTTCAAATCCCATATGTTGGCAAAATTTTCTCCACAAAATATTTAGCACAAGTAATAATAGAAAGCAAATTAGAAAACAAAGAAATATTGGCAACATTATTAGCCACACACCCCACAAAATATCAATTGAACTACACAAAAACATTCACATCAATATGCAAAAAGAAAGCTTATGAAATACAGTAATAACACCCCTACGGCTGCAAGGAATCTTCTGCTCAAAGAATATTACTGTAACAGCAACTAACACCGCTAGAGGGAGAGATCTATAAATACATCACTCGCAACAACATACATAGCCAGAAGAAGTGTCGCATGTGGCCTGTAAATGGTAGCTAGGCATAAACTGGAAGGAGAGCTGTGTACCAATCCCTAGTGATGATGCACAGAACCGGCCAGATCTAGCACCTAATGTCCGATCCCACCTTCTCGTGCTGCAGGCCGTTAGTACCTTTCAAAAGAGAGATTCTCTTGTGGAAGGGAACGGAAAGGGAGGGCGGCCAGTTCAGTATGGCCTACTGATCTGGTCATCTATGGCCACTTTTTTCTTTTTTTTCAACCCTGCTGACGAGTGGTCAACTTCACAGAGTCTGTGCTGACAATTTATACATACTAGACTGGACTTGTTTATGTATTTGAGCTTGATTATGGATCCTGGACTTGCTGCACTGGTGGGCCTCTGTTGAGGGAGAATCTGCTGCTGTGTTTTCTGTTTGCTTCTGGGTTGCCAGCCCTAAGTGAACAGAGGCATGGGATACCTTATATCAGTTGGTGGATAATCCTAATCAGAGGCCATCGTAGGTACCTGAACCTTACTTAGCTAGTTGGGCATCGTCGAGCCTAAACTGGAGTAATGTGTCTCAGGCAGGCCAACTGCTCTTGAAAAAGTCTACTTGAAAATATGGTGCCTGAAGTTCTTACCAGCATCCGTGACTTCAGCCTTTAGCAGAGGAGGAACAGGTCTTTGCCCCATGCCCGCGATCACGGGGCTGTTTGATATTGTTGGCCCTACCAATCTCAATAAACCTAATTTCTTTAAAAATCCTACTAATCATTTTCTCTCTGCAGGAACATGGAATGTGAGGACATTAAAATAGAAATTATTCTCTTGATGCCCTAACACAAGAATTCCACCATTATAATTTAGATATTCTCGGCTTGCAAGAGACCAGATGGACAGATAAAGGTCAGATTCTTAAAAATAATCTTAAATTTCTCTTTTCAGGGAGGGACAACAATAAGCATCACCAAGGCGTGGGTCTGCTTCTCAGCAGACATGCTAGTGATGCTCTTCTAGGATATGAGTGCATTAATGAAAGGTTTCTTACAGCAAAATTTCAGACAGGCATTAAAGTCTTGAATGTCATCTGCTGTTATGCCCCCACTGAGGATGCCGATGAGGATGAGAAGGATAGGTTTTATGAACAACTTCAGGATATTTTGAATTCTGTCAAGAAAGGAGATATTATCCTTGTTCTTGGTGTCTTCAATGCCAAAGTTGGTACTGACCTTTGGGGAGGAGTAATAGGCCCTTTTGGTATTGGTAGCTGCAATGGCAGTGGGCAACGTCTCCTACAGATAAGTAAACTCAATGGATTCAGAATAACTAACACTTATTACAAACACCGAGACATACATAAGTACACATGGGTTTCACACGATGGGCTGCATAAGAATATGATTGATTATATATTAATTAACAGCAAATGGGC
Organism: Ryuthela nishihirai; assembly: GCA_038380435.1. Classification (NCBI taxonomy): domain Eukaryota; kingdom Metazoa; phylum Arthropoda; class Arachnida; order Araneae; family Heptathelidae; genus Ryuthela; species Ryuthela nishihirai. The sequence goes on along the minus strand of JAWZYU010000019.1, from coordinate 59,906,796 downwards.
AAGTTCTGTTAGGAATACCAGGTCATATAGGGCAGCTGAAATTGGATCTGACCATTCATCATCATCATCATCATCATCATCATCATCATCATCAAGCAGCCACGGGCTACGGAGGTCCAATCAGACCGTGCAATTTAGTTCTCCAAGCAAGTCGATCCCGAGGTACATCTACTGCATCTGGCCACTGCACACCAATCCTAACAAGGTCCTGTTTGACATTGTCTGCCCACTGTATCCTAGGCCTCCCCTTCTTTCTGAGGCCTTTAGGCACACTGTTCATAACCCTATTTGCCAATCTATAATTATTCATACCAGCAACATGGCCAAACCAATGGAGTCTCTCTCTACACAATATGCTTAAAGGAGGTTGCAAACTCCTTTGCCTAACCTCATCATTAGTTAGAAAGTTGAACCACCTAATGCCCAAAATACTGCATAAGCATCTGGAATCAAAAGCATCTAGTTTCCTGTTATCTTGTTTACAAAGTCTCCAAGTTTCACTACCATAACTAACCCTAGAAAGAACCAAACTATTATACAGTCTAATTTTAGTCTTTAGGTGTATACGCCTATTTCTTCACACTCTCCATAGATTCTTAAAAGTCCCGGCAGCAATCCCTATTCGTCTGTTAATCTCATGTCGCACATCACCATTATCTGTTACATAGCTCCCAAGATAATTAAACTGTGACACCTGCTCCAGACTGCAACCATTCAGATTAACTGAATCACAGCCTGCCTGACCAATTCTTGTCACTTTAGTTTTCTCTCTGTTTATAACCAAACCTACTCTACTACCAGTCTCATCAACAGCTCAAATGAAAGAGTTCATCTCATCAACATCATTTGCCAAAAGGGCTAAATCATCAGCATAATCTAAATAAGAAATTTTCGTATCTCCAGCCCATTTAAGGCCAAAAACTTTCCCTTGAAGTGAATTTCACATAACATAATCAATAACCAAACTAAAGAGAAAAGGAGACAAAATGCACCCTTGTCGAATACCAGAAGTAATGCTAACCCAATTGCTACAAGCCTTACCAACTCTCACACACAACTCAGTGTTATTACAGAGAGATTTCATTATGTTAACTAACTTGTCTGGTGTGCCATACGACCTCACGATCAACCACAAATTATGAAAATTAAGAGAGTCAAAAACCTTTTTAAAATCGACAAAGCTTCTAACTACAGGTTTCTGAAATTTTTAACATTTCTCGAGAATCTGCCATAGTGAAAATATCTGATCTATACATCCCCTACCACTTCTGAATCCACATTGCTTATCACACAATTGACTGTCAACCAGATTCTTAATTCTATTAAGCACAATCATGGAAAGAACTTTACCTGGAACAGAGAGTAGGCTGATACCCCTATAGTTATCACAAGAACTGCGATCACCTTTTTTGAAAATAGGGATAACAATAGCTCTGGTAAAATCATTAGGAACCATGCCTTTATCATAAAAGATATTCAGAATTTCAGTCATCCAAGTGGTAACTGAAACATTCCCAGTTCTAAGCATTTCTGTAGTAATTTCATCTACCCTGGGAATTTATGAAGTTTAAGTTTAGAAACAGCCAAAATAACTTCAGATTGTGTTATAGGGCCACCAATTCATTTATCGTCATTGCAAACAATGGGAATAGAACTAACCGCATTGTTTAGAACATCGCTGAAATGCTCAGCCCACCTAGCCATGACAGAATCCTCCCCTTCTATAACCACACCTTGTTTATCCTTCAATCCCTATATACCTGTTCATTTTCTACCACAAAAAATATTAACTATATATAAGCTCTCTGCTGTTGTGCTGTCTAACTGCTTCCTCGGCTTTGTCACCCAAACCATCAAGCTAAAGATTCTTATCAGCAGCTAACTGATCTTTTACACGTTTATTAAGTTCTCTGTAATGCTTTCTATTAGGACTAGTAGGGTATTGATTAAGGGCATTCCTGCAGTTCCTTCTTTCAGAAATAAGCTCAAGTGCCTTATCACTCAGATAATTCTGCCACCTCTGCTCCCTTTTTCCTAAAAGAGTACTGTTAGTGTCCAAAAAAGCCTGTTTAAAATGGTCTCATTCTTCCTCAACTTCAGTAGTAAGCATACCATGACTGTCATAATGACTAAGTAACCTATCATGGTAAGCTTTGGCTATAACTGAGTCTTTCAGAACTTCAGTATTAATGGTAAATTTTTTAACCCTAGCACAATACTTTTTAAGTTTAAGTTGCAAGACACTTTTAACAAGATAATGGTCAGATCCAATTTCAGCTCCCCTATATGACCTGGTATTCCTAACAGAACTAGCCCATTTGCTGTTAATTAATATATAATCAATCATATTGTTATGCAGCCCATCGGGTGAAACCCACGTATACTTATGTATGTCGCGGAGTTTGTAATAAGTGTTAGTTATTCTGAATCCATTGAGTTTACTTACCTGTAGCAGACGTTGTCCACTGCCATTGCAGCTACCAATACCAAAAGGGCCTATTACTCCTCCCCAAAGGTCAGTACCAACTTTGGCATTGAAGTCACCAAGAACAAGGGTAATATCTCCTTTTTTGACAGAATTCAAAATATCCTGAAGTTGTTCATAAAACCTATCCTTCTCATCCTCAGTGGGGGCATAACAGCAGATAACATTCAAGTCTTTAACGCTTGTCTGAAATTTTGCTGTAAGAAACCTTTCATTAATTCACTCATATCCTAGAAGAGCATCACTAGCATGTCTGCTGAGAAGCAGACCCACGCCTTGGTGATGCTTATTGTTGTTCCTCCCTGAAAAGAGAAATTTAAGATTATTTTTAAGAATCTGACCTTTATCTGTCCATCTGGTCTCTTGCAAACCGAGAATATTTAAATTATAACGGTGGAATTCTTGCGTGAGGACATCAAGAGAAAATGCTCTGTGCAGAGTCCTCACATTCCTACTACCTATGGAGAGAAAATGGTTAGTGGGATGTTTAAAGAAACTATGTTTATTGAGAGAGGGAATGCCAACAATATCAAACAGCCCCCTAATCGCAGACATCGGGCAAAGATCCGTTCCCCCACCACTAAAGGCTGAAGCCATCTACACTGGAAGAATTCCTTCAATGTAGAATTTGACAATACCAGTAGCAGCAAAGAGTTCAGGTGCTTGCGATGACCTCTGCTCAGGATTATCCACCAGCTGATAAACATACCCTGTGAATCTATTCACTTCGGGCTGTCAACTCACAAACTAACGGAAAACAAAGGGGAAGATTTTCCCTCCACAGAAGCCCAGCAGTGCAGCAAATTCAGTATCCATAATCAAGCTCGGAGCCATAATTCAGTCCAGTCCAGTGGATTTATATTGTCAGTACCAGGACCCTGTGTGGTTGACCACTCCTCAGCAGGGTAGAAAAAAAAAAGAAAAGTAGTCATAGTTGTCCAGATCAGTAGGACACACTAATCTGACAGCCCTCCCCTTCCGTTCACTTCCACAAGAGAGTATCTCTTTTGAAAGGTACTAACGGTCTGCACCACGAGAAGGCGGAGTCGGACATTAGGTGCTAGACCTGGCCGGTTCTGTGCATCATCACTAGGGATTGGTACACAGCTCTCCTTCCAGTTTATGCCTTACCTTGTTAAAAGTGTCTTGCAACTTAAACTTAAAAAGTGTTGTGCTAAAGTTAAAAAATTTACCTTTAATACCGAAGCTCTGAAAGACCCTGTTATAGCTAAAGCTTACCATGATAGGTTACTTAGCCATTATGACAGTCATGGTATGCTTACTACTGAAGTTGAGGAAGAATGAGACCATTTTAAACAGGCTTTTTTGGGCACTAACAGTACTCTTTTAGGAAAAAGGGAGCAGAGGTGGCAGAATTACCTGAGTGATAAGGCACTTGAGCTTATTTCTGAAAGAAGGAACTGCAGGAATGCCCTTAATCAATACCCTACTAGTACTAATAGAAAGCATTACAGAGAACTTAATAAATGTGTAAAAGATCAGTTAGCTTCTGATAAGAATCTTTAGCTTGGTTTGGGTGACAAAGCCGAGGAAGCAGTTAGACAGCACAACAGCAGAGAGCTGTACCAGATAGTTAATATTTTTTGTGGTAGAAAATGAACAGGTATACAGGGATTAAGGATAAACAAGGTATGGTTATAGAAGGGGAGGATTCTGTCATGGCTAGGTGGGCTGAGCATTTCAGTGATGTTCTAAACAATGTGGTTAGTTCTATTCCCATTGTTTGCAATGACGATAAATGCATTGGTGGCCCTATAACACAATCTGAAGTTATTTTGGCTGTTTCTAAACTTAAACTTCATAAATTCCCAGGGTAGATGAAATTACTACAGAAATGCTTAAAACTGGGAATGTTTCGGTTACCACTTGGATGACTGAAATTCTGAATATCTTTTATGATAAAGGCATGGTTCCTAAGGATTTTACCAGAGCTATTGTTATCCCTATTTTCAAAAAAGGTGATCGCAGTTCTTGTGATAACTATAGGGGTATCAGCCTACTCTCTGTTCCAGGTAAAGTTCTTTCCATGATTGTGCTTAATAGAATTAAGAATCTGGTTGACAGTCAATTGCGTGATAAGCAATGTGGATTCAGAAGTGGTAGGGGATGTATAGATCAGATATTTTCACTATGGCAGATTCTCGAGAAATGTTAAAAATTTCAGAAACCTGTAGTTACAAGCTTTGTCGATTTTAAAAAGGTTTTTGACTCTCTTAATTTTCATAATTTGTGGTTGATCGTGAGGTCGTATGGCACACCAGAGAAGTTAGTTAACGTAATGAAATCTCTCTGAAATAACACTGAGTTGTGTGTGAGAGTTGGTAAGGCTTGTAGCAATTGGGTTAGCATTACTTCTGGTATTCGACAAGGGTGCATTTTGTCTCCTTTTCTCTTTGGTTATTGATTATGTTATGCAAAATTCACTTCAAGGGAAAGATTTTGGCCTTAAATGGGCTGGAGATACTAAAATTTCTGATTTAGATTTTGCTGATGATTTAACCCTTTTTTGCAAATGATGTTGATGAGATGAACTCTTTCATTCAAGCTGTTGATGAGACTGGTAGTAGAGTAAGTTTGGTTATAAACAGAGAGAAAACTAAAGTGATGAAAATTGGTCAGGCAGGTTGTGATTCAGTTCATCTGAATGGTTGCAGTCTTGAGCAGGTGTCACAGTTTAATTACCTTGGGAGCTATGTAACAGATACTGGTGATGTGCGGCATGAGATTAACAGGTGAATAGGGATTGCTGCCGGGACTTTTAAGAAGCTATGGAGATTGTGGAGGAATAGGCGTATACACCTAAAGACTAAAATTAGACTGTATAATAGTTTGGTTCTTTCTAGGGTTAGTTATGGTAGTGAAACTTGGATGCTGTGTAAACAAGATAACAGGAAACTAGATGCTTTTGATTCTAGATGCTTATGTAGTATCTAGGGTATTAGGTGGTTTAACTTTGTAACTAATGATGAGGTTAGGCAAAGGCGTCTGCAACCTCCTTTAAGCAGCATATTGTGCAGAGAGAGACTCTGCTGGTTTGGTCATGTTGCCCGTATGGATAATTATAGATTGGCCAACAGGGTTATGAACAGTGTGTCTAGAGGCCTCAGAAGAAAGGGGAGACCTAGGATGCAGTGGGCAGACAATGTCAAACAGGACCTTGTTAGAACTGGTGTGCAGTGGCTGGATGCAGCAGTGTAGCTCAGGACAGATATGCTTGGAGAATTAAACTGCACATTCTGGTTGGACCTCCATAGCCCATGGCTGCTTGATGATGATGATGATGTGCAACATGAAACATGTAGCTGTTTGATTTTAGCATTTAGTCTTGTTTTGAAAGTTTTATTAGTTTATTTATTAGACAAATTTTGTAGAATGTTGAAAGGTTAAAGGGCTTAAATATACGCTAGTTGAGCATGCTATAAATTAAAAAGAAGTGTAAAGAATGTGCAATGAAGGAATAGTCATATTAAAGTATAAAAAATAGCACTTGTAACCTGATGTCACCATCAAATCCTTCAGCATATTTGCCAGCCAAAAAAGAAGGATGTGAACCACTGTAGTGTCGCCATCAGCCCCAAAAGGGAGGAATGATTACAAGCTGTTAGTGTCATCGGCAGGAAATAGAAATTTGTCATCAGCAACTCCATGTTGCACAAATAACAATGGACACCATCTCCATTACCTGTGATGTACAATTCTAAACAATATCATCTATCACTCTGAAAAGCTTGAAATTCGGAAGACTTGGGTACATTTCAAGCTCGCATATGAGTTAAAAGTAAATGCCAAAATAGCAAAAGATTATGTAACATCAAATATTGTATAACTAACAATGAATATATCTATATTTATAGATATAAATTCATTGCTGGTTATACAATAGTTGATATTACATTACCTTTTGCCACTTTAGCTGGCAAAAGCTCCAGCTTATTGAGATTCCAATGAGAGGGAATCTATAAGCTGGTCTTATAGATTCCCTCTGATTAGTGGGCAAGTGAGCCCACAAGCAAGCAGAAATTAGGGAGTGGTGACACAATTGTACCTTTAGTGCAGTAAAAGAGCTAAATCGAAAACAATTATTCCCTTTCATTAACATTCTCCTTTTAGAAAAGGGGTAAAAAGTACTGCTAAATTTGGAGGCAGATTTTCTTTAGTGTAAAAAATAAAAAAACCTTAAAAATCGGATTTTCGTTTTTTTAAACCAAAAATCGAAGCAGCTGACAGCTCTGCATTGTGTTGATAAAAAAACTTTAAAAATTACAATATTAAAAATTACAGCAGCTATGAACTTAACTCATAAAGAGCCAGATTATATATCATTCCTATTGAATATGAAAATTCAAAGAGCTGTAGAATTTTATTCTGAAGTAACCGACAGAACTTGATTGTATTATTGTACACAATGTAATTTGTTATTTTTCATGTTTAATTTAAAAGAATGTTCAAAAGGAGATTTCTTTTAGTTAAAATATGAAAATTTGCTGCAAAATCTCTGGGAACTATAGTGTCTTCCAGCACTTCAAGGGTTAAGCAAAGCATATCTGGACAATATGGCAAAAATTATTCTAAACAGCTTAACATACTTTTAAAAATTCTTACCTTTGCAAAATATTTTAAAGCATAACCCAAAATTTGAACACGATGGTCAATCCTGCAATAAGTATCCAACATTCTAGTGTTGTACTGTGCCTAGAAAGTAAAAATATTTATATAAATATATGAAAAAGGACACTAGTGGCTACTAATACACTATATTTCTATAATTCAGTATCATAATAGTTGCTGTGAATGAAGTCTAAATTAAAACAGGTAGTGACTGCACAAGACAATATCCATCTGCAAATATGCTGTGGTCAATTAGAAACATTCCCATATTACTTCTGTAGATAATCAAATTTAAAGCTGTACATAACTTTAACTCCCCGTTTTTTTAAATATGACTGAATATAAATTAAAGATCACCAGTTTATTACGTACACCTACCTAGTAGTGTGCTGCGCCTCCTTTGGCCTTCAGAACAGCCCAAATTTGTCATGGCATTGAACTTACAAAATGTTGTACCATGTGGAAATGATTGTGTCATGCAGCTGCTGCAAATTTGATGGCAGCACAGTTCTAATGCAAGCAGCCCTTTCCACCTCATCCCAAAGATGCTCAATAGGGTTTAGATCTAGGGAAATGAAGCAAGGAAAACTAGACAGCGTGTTCCGGAACCATTCGGTGACAATACTTACCTTGTGAGCAGGTGCATTATCATGCTGAATGTGTCCATCTGAGTGAGGATAAACTGTGGCATGAAGGGTTGAACTTAGTCAGCAATGATATTCAAATATGTTGTGACATTCAGATGTTCTTTGATGGATATCAGGGGGCCTAATGTGTGCCAGGAAAACATTTCCCACATCATCACACACCACTAGCCTATACTGTTGAACCAGACAAGATGGCTTCGTGTTGCTAGTGCCAAATTCTGAACCTTCCATCAGCATGATGCAAAAGGAACCTTGATTCGTCTGGCCTGGCTATCTTTTTTTTTTTCAGTCCTCAACAGTGCAGTGTTGATGCACCTGTGCCCACTAGAGACATGCTTTAATATTCTTTGCTGACAATATCAGCACTCAACATGGTTGGCGGCTGTTATAACCCATTCACAACAAGGTCCGATACATGCGTTCAGAGATGGCATTCAGAATGCCAATGTTTAATTCTGCTGTGATTTGTTGGTTGTGGCCCATCTGTTTGCTTGCACATTCTCACCAGTCTCCAACCCCTCTTATCCACAAGTTGTTTTCATCCATAGGATCAGCAATCACTGGTAGATTTTTGCTTTTCGCCCCATTTTCAGTAAATCCTTGAAACAGTTGTGAGTGAAAAGATCAAAAGAACAGCCATTTGGAAGATGCTAGAACTGGCACACCTAGCCCCAACAATCATGCCATGTTAAATATTGCTTGTTTTGCCCATTCTGATGCTCAATCCAAACTCTAACTGATGGTCAAAGAGCTGGTCTGCCCGATTCATACTGAACACCGCAGTCGTGACATATTATGTGTTGAAATGAACCATTTATGTAATGAGGGGTAGTGTATCTAATAAACTGGCATCTCAGTGTATATTCATTCCATATCTAAAGAGTTAAAGATGGAACACTAACAGCAGCAATACCAGTTAAAAATAACTGAACTGAAAGGTTAACTAGAAGAAGAGCATATCACCTCTGGGTGAACATGGGATGCTTGGTTTCAAAGAAAATAAAGTTCAGTTTTCTTCTAGAAAAGCTAACAAGAAATTTTCTTAATTTTGCACACACTAACAGTAGTAATTTGTATTAAAGAGTGATTGGAAAATGTAAATAGTAATATATTATTAGCCCTATAGAAAGCAAAAAGAATTTGAATTATCACTTAAAATGAATAGGTTGTGCTTTCTCATTTCCTAGGGTAAAGAGGCAAATCAGTGTAATGATATAAAATAATTTATCTATTATAACTACATTGAAATATAATTGAAATTTTTAAAATTTAGCACTAACTTATAAAAAATTCATTTCAAATTTTGGAAATTTCAACTTTTTTTACCATAAGATTATAGCTTTGGTTCAGTTCATCAAGGTTACCAGCACAGAATGTCACTGCAGTGTCATTTGCAAATGTATTTGATCTTTCCATTTATATTCAAGAAACAAAAATCATTAATAAAAATAAGAAAAGTGCTGGACTTAAGACTGACCCTTGAGGCATGCCGTATGTAATAGTCATTTCAGAACTAATAGTACCATGTATTTTTACAACTTGTGCTGTTATGTAAATAACTTCTGAACCATTGTAGAACTGTGTCTCTGATTCCAATTTGTTCTAGTTTACAGAAAAAAATCCCATGTGACACAGTGTCAAAATCATTGTTCTCAATGCAAACAGCGTGACCTTCATGTTTCCTCACAAAAATTTCAAATTTCTAATGTATTAAAATCGCTTACAATAGTCATTTAAAAGTTGCCGTTTTTAACATTTTTCCACTATTAAGAGGGAACAATTATTGGAATTGGGAGATTCTGAAAGGGCAGATTGTAATATTTCATTAATACCTAACCAACCCAGAAAAAAATTTTGATTTACCTCTAAAAACAAAGGTGAGTCTAAAGGTGGAGGGGACAGACAAAAAACGAAGTGAAAACATTAGCTCACTTTTTTTCTGAAAACAATCCAATAAAAACAAGCTAAAGTAAAAGAATTAGCTTTTATATAAACTTTACTAAAATATGCAAGCATATTTTTGGCAGTTTGTGAATGATTAAGTTTTCACCATTTCCAAATGCATATTATCAAAAATCGAGATTTATTAAATATCTTAAATATATCAATCTTCAATCACATTTTTTCACAAAAACTTATTTCAGAAATTACAGAGCTTCTAATTGCTTTTCTTTGCATAAAAATATTTTAAGGAAAGCATCTAATACAAGACAAAGTACACGATAGACAACATTTTATATAAAAATAGAGAAAAAACTCAAAAGTTTTTTTTATCTAGTTATATTGACAATTTACAGACTTAAATCAGCAACAATTAAACCAAAGGTTCTTACCAATTCGTACTACAGATCATATGAATGGTAAATATTTGTGTAGTAGATCATATAAGGAGTTAATATTATTCTGTAAATTTAAACAGCAACAATAGTGAAGATGCCATAAATCTTATACAAAAATTGTTTTCAGAAACACTTCCACATTCTTTAAAAAATTCAATAACTAAATTCTGAATGTAGTCTTTTATTGTAAATTATAAATATTTATCTACATAAATTCTACATTCTACATAAATTCTAAAACAGGATCACTCAATTAAATTTCAAGCATTTCAGATTTTTTAGTTTTTTTTCCAATTTTAGCTCTTTTTTTCAGACAAGAAGCAAAGACAAAAAGTATACAGGCCAGAGATGAAGTGGAGTAAAAACTACATTTATATAATGTGCCAATAAAGTACCCAGAAAGTGAAATTTTTGTGGAAAAAAAAATAATGAATCTACTAAATCATCTGATATAAGGTTTTAATACAGTTTTGATCAGCTAGATTCTTAATGAATCTTCTATTTTTGATTTTCCCTTCTCTTTTACATGCTTCCTATTGGTCACTAAATTTCTTTTAAGAACAGATTGGGTTGTTTTACCTCTGAGCGGCACTTTTTTGCACACCATGGGCTAAATGGCCAGGTCACATGGACCCCGGAGGCTCAGAGAAGGTTGGGGGAGGGGACCCACTGGAACAGCTGTTGGGAGACAGATGGTAGCCTCCCGTCAAGGCCATCCAGCGTGTTCTTTAACGTGCACAGGGTATGGCTCTCCCGCACACGGGGCCACGGCTTAACGTCCCATCCGACGGACGGCGGCCTTTCCAAGCCCATCGATGTCCCCTACTGACCGTGGGCAGGGCGGGGAGTTTTGCGGAGATAAATCTCAACGCTGACCCAGCTGGGACTCGAACCTGAGAACTACAGTCTTTTATAGAACAGATGTGACTCAGTTGCCTACCTAGGAGATGGGTGAAGAGGGGATTACAACCTTCCCCTTGTGGGCTTGAATAAGATATTTTCTAAGACTAAAATATCAGACTCAAAAATGACAATTCTTCCATTAGACTAAAACATGTCAAACCCCCAGACCTCATTAAAACTTTCTGGGTGTTCTACAGGTGTGGCCCTGTTTTAAAGTAGACACTAAATAAATGTGAAAACTTGTTGCTCTAAGTTGAGGACAGCCATCAAAAACAAACAGCCAGGCATACTAACCAATAGGGTCATTTTGCTTCATGATAATGCCTACCCTCACAGAGCATTAATAACTGATCTTCTGCAACAGTTACCCTGGGAAGTAACTCAGGTGCACAGGTTTATGACCTTTTACAATTACTTTGTTTAATTAAGAATTGCGCTGTTGTATAGAACAAATGAAATATCATACACATTTATATGAGGTGCATTTATAAGAAAAGGTAATGAGTTGTGTCAATCCTTTATTTCCTCAGCAACTCATACATAGTCATCATATTTCTGAAGACACATTCTACCTTGAGACCAGATGCTGAATGCCATCCAGTAGAATGTCTGATCCTGGGATTGAAACTATTCTGTCGCCACTATCCTCACACTGTTGTCTGAGATGAAGTTGCAACCCACTAGTGCACTCTTCAGCAGACCAAAGATGCAAAAGGTGCAGGGAAATAGATCAAGGGCTATATGGAGGATGACACAACACTTACCAGGGAAACTGTTGCTGAAGATTGTTGTCATTTCTGGTGCATGAGGACAGGCATTATCATGAAGCAGAATGATCACCATGCCTGGCTGTTTGTTTTTGATAGCTGTCCTCAAACAACACATGCTGTTGTAATAATGATCTACTGTGACAGTGGTGCCATGTGGTAGGAAATCAATTAACAAAGATCCTTTGAAGAAATATGAAAACAGAACTTTGTCAGCTGATGATTGAGCCTTAAATATCATGGGCAGTGGTTAGGTTGTATGTTTACATTATGGTTAGATTGTGTCATTTCGATTGAGGCTCAAAATAGTGACATCAATTATTTGTCTCCTGCTATACAAGACAAGAAGTCTAGTCCCTGCTCATGGTACCATGCCAGGTACTGAAGTAACAGGCCCATCTTAAAACTCCTCTGTTCCAGTGACAGACATTTTGGCACCCACTCTGCAAACACTTTCCTGTAACATAAGCACACATCCATAATCATATACATGGATACAACTGAAACACCAGCCTGGCCCCAATTGTAATGCCATTGTCACACACACACTTGGACAGCTTGAACATGGCTGATTGCATGCACTTCAGATGCAATGTTTTTATTGGATGAACCCCAATGTTACCTTCCATGCACAGTGCAGTTAGGCACTACACAAGTGTGTAGTTTTCTCTGTGCAAGAAATACTGGAAGACATGTTGTCATAAATTTAACTGCTGAGTGGTATGCAGTACTAGACATGGTGAGACATATACACATTTTAAAAGGTTAGTGAAAAACTGCTTCTTTCTAGTACTTGGCCAAATCAGATTCAAACTGCTTCTTTCTAGTACCTTGGCCAAATCAGACTCAAACTGCTGAATTTAACATTAAAAACAGATTTATTACTTTTTCAGAATACACTATCAAATACACTGCCAGAGATTACTATTCTCCACACAGGTACCTCACTATTTCCAACTTTTACAACTCAACCTAACTTGCTCCTCGATGATACCTGGCACCCATATGTAGAGCTACCAGTGCTGACTTCAGAGAACAAGAAGCAGAAAAGTAACCTGCAAGTTCCTCTTCTTCATTGCTCTTAACACCACTTTATGGGGGGAGGCTCAGTCAGTAGCACACCAGGCTCATAATCTGTAGTTCCCAGGTTTGAGTCCCTGCTGCTCCAATGTTGATATTTATCTCTGCAAAACTCCCTGCCCACGGTCAGTAGCAGACACTGATAGGCTTGGAAAAGTTGCCATCTGTCAGATGGGATATTAAGCCGTGGCCCTGTCTGTGCATGAGAGTCATACATTGTGCATGTTAAAGAACATGCTGGATAGCCTTGACAAGAGGCTACTATCTGTCTCCCAACAGCTGTCCAGTGGGTCCCCTCCCCCAACCTTCTCTGAGCCTTTGGAGTCCTTGTGACCTGACTATTTAGCCCTTTGTGTGCAAAAAAGTGCCGCTCAGAGGTAAAACAACCCTACCCCCTTTATGGACAGGGCTTCCTTTGTCCTTTCTGCATTCACTACGGCTCTGTCCACCTCTGCATGCAGCAGAGCTAATTTATCATGGAATGCAGGTAGGCTGCTACCTTCCATGTTGCTATAGGTATGGAAGAAAAAGTATGGGGAGGGGGACATATACTGTCCCAGCTGTCATGGTCTATCCTAACATGTGCTTCTCTGGATGGACACCTGTCAGTACCTTTTCATATGAATTCACTTTATATATTATAATATGATTATTGCTAATAGTTACCAAAGTATTATATAAGCTGATGTCTCCTTCTAGGCTTGTTTCACGGTGAACAAACTTCACAATAGGGACTTTCGCACTAGTAATAGGAATAACATTCAACAATGAGGGATTCCTCTTAAGGCTGGCTGCCAACTTTTCTATTATTTTCACATAGTCCAGACCCTAATTGAGGAATAATACTGTGGAGTCACACTCTTACAACACACATCATTGATAATATTAGAAATTCATCAAAACATAATTTAAATATATTATCAAATGATCAAAGTCTCAAAATCTAAAATTACATTTTAATATCACACTAATCTATAACGAAATAAAATATTGGGTTAACATGAACTTACCAAATTATGAAATGGAACTGAAAAATATAACATGAATATGCTATTTTAAAAGTAGTGAGATTTTAATTAACCTTGAGATTCGCACTACTTACTTATGGTGGCACTAATCAGTCAGTGCATGCTCATTTATGAACAAATTAAAATATAGAAGAAAAAAATAAATTACGCACATGGCCAGCAGAATCCTACAAGTATGTACAGTACAAAAAAACTTGCTTTTTTAATAAAAGAAATTCCATTTAAGAAAATCAGACCCCCATTTTTAACTTTTGAAATAATTCTAGGAATGTTAAAATTGGTAAAACATACAATACTTCATTTTAAAAATATAAATTCTCATTTGAATTTTCTATACGTATATTTTGTAAAAATATATAGTTTACACTTAATAAGTATTGTTTACATTTTAAATTTGACACAAATTTTGATGTGATATAAAATAAATAATACAACTGTGATTGCCTTGTTTGGTGTCAATTTCCTGCTTCACTGCTGTTCCATTCTTACAACATATTCTAACAAAACTTTGATTTTTACTCACAAGTTTAATCTGAATAATTTTTCACTCAAAGTTTTAAAATGTTTCCAAAAATCAGAGACAATCCTTTTTGAAAGAAAATTTAAAAAATTTAAAAGCAGTTAACAATTCTTTTTTGTTCAAATTCATTATTTTTTCTCATTTAACCCTTTGCACCCGAGGGTGCCATAGTGGTGCCATCTTGATTTTATTGTAAAACTCGAGGCTGCCATTGCAGCAACATGCTACGGTCAGTCTGGCACTAATGTCCATAGTGTATAGTTGTGTGTCATATCTGTGCTCCATATTATTATTTGTGATCATAATTTTTACCCATAAACATGGCATATAAAATAAATATCAGTGATAGAAGTTATAACCTATAAAAAAAACTTTGAGTGCAAAGGATTAAATCAATTTTAACATTCCTAGAATTATTTTTAACATCCATTGCACAACTTTCTGAATGGGAAATAAACTCCTAGGAGTCTTAGTATTGGGGAATTTCCCTTTTCAATACAATATGCTTAACAATGCAGGTTTGCCCAAATGGAAGACATCTCCCTCAGTATCACTGTGTCAAGGTCTAGTACTTGACACAATGATACTGAGTCAAGTACTACTAGAGTGTGTGGTGTCTGTCACTGACTAGTCAATTGTAAACAACCTGATTGATATTGGATATGGCTCAGTAAGTTTTTTAATGAAGTTATAACTTTTGATTCAATTACTTCAGAGTTATTTATCTCTAGTGATCTTTTATGGGTAGGCTACATCTTCACTGGTTGTTTCCTTATGAGGAAATTTTATTAACTTGTTACTCTGGATATTTTCTTAAACCAACTTAAGTCATTTCTTAATTTCATTACTATCTCTTGGTCTTCTAACTAAAAACCTCCAATCATTTACCATTTCTTAAAATTTAACATGGTTTCAGAAACTTTTCCTTGGCTCAGAAATAAGCCTCCTCTGGTGAAATTTTACTTAAAAAAATTATCAGTTCATGGGGTTGGGTTGTTTTACCTCTGAACAGCACTTTTTCACACACAATGGACTAAATGGTCAGGCCCCAAGACCCCGTAGGCTCAGAGATGGTTGAGAGAGGGGACCCTGTGATGCCCCATCGTTCACTTTTGCTTTACCTTAACCAGTTTTGTTTAATTTACGTTATATTTATCATTTTGGGGATTTTTATTTCCTTTTTGGCATCACAGCGCTCGTTTCCAAGAGTTGTGAGTTGCGCATGCGCAACTCCAATCTTCCGACTTCAACCGCTAAAGCGCGTGCCAAGGACACGCCCCCTCTTGCATCATAGCTTGCGTCGTTCGTCATTTTATGTTAATATCCTTCCCGGCATGCAACGCCGGCTCTTGTTTTAAACCGGTGACCTGCGAGTCACAGTGAGCAGTTAGAGCAGCTAGTGAGAGTTGGAGTTAGTGAGGAGTGAGAGTGCCTAGTGCACGGAGTTGTAGAGTGAGAGAGGAGGAGAAGAGTTGATGTCTTGGTGAGTTGAACTATTTTGGAAATAAATCTGTTTGTTATTTTTAAACCTTTTGAGTCTGTACAATTTTTTTCTCTTGAGCAACGCGAATTTAAGTTTTGATAATATTAAATTTTAAAATTGACAATCATTTTTTGATTCTTACTCATTAACGCTCGCTGGCATTTTTGAACCCTACTTTAAACTTAGTCTACTTTTTTGGCAATTTGTTAATTATTGCCTGGCACCTGTATCAGCTATCCGGAGCATTAATCAAATTGGATCAAACTTTAAAGTATTATTGCATTTATTTGGAGCGTTACAACCCACTGGAACAGCTGTTGGGAGACAGTCAAGACCTGTCAAGGCTATCCAACATGTACTTTAACATGGGGCCACGGCTTAACATCCTATCTGACAGACGGCGGCCTTTTCAAGCCCATCATTGTCCCCCTACTGACCTTGGGCAGGGAGTTTTGCAGAGATAAATCAGTTTAACCCCATCCCTTCTAAAATATTTTAGCAAAGCCACTTAGAATATTAGAAATTTTACAGACTTTGTAAGCATCTAACTTCTAAACACTTTGTTAGAATGATCCCCAAAGTGCAACAGCCAACAAAAAATGATCATTGCAAAAAAACAAAAAACACAGCCAAGATGCAAGTGTACTGTATTATTAGCTATTATTGGCTCTTATTTTAATTATACTGAACAGAGAAAAATTACAAAAAACAAGGCCCTCCAGTTTCAGGTTTTTCAGCTATTCTTTATATTATTCAGAAAGAAATTTTCTTTACATTAAAATATAGCCATTTTTGTTTCTCAGGTTTTCCAGTTAATTGCCTTGCAGATTTTTTTTCCACTATTATCACTCTGAAAAAGTCTTACTAAAATTAATATATTTGGTATATTATTTAAACATTTTAGTTTCATAAAATTAGAAATTAAATACGTTTTTAATTTTGGCATATAATTTGTCCTATTTCTGTTGACAGGTAATTTGGCAAAAATCCCATTGTTCACATTTTTATTTAACTGAACATAGCTGATAATCATGTCAAACAGAGGACTGATTGATGTTCAGTAGCTGTGCAAATTCCTGGGATGTCCAACATGGATGTTAATTCAACAGTGCCTTTAAAAAGTCGTTTTTCAACCCACTGGCTGGCTGCTTCAAGGTTCATTTTCAACTGAGCATAGCTGAAAAAAGTCCAGCTTTGTGAAAAAACTGGACTTTTTTCAAATTATATCACTGAGAAAAAAAACAACAAAAAAGAAAATATATTTTTGCTTCAAGTAAAAATTTATTTTCATGTTAATCAGAAAGAACTTTCTTTTACATTCACATGTATTACAATTTTTGGTCAATTAGTTTTTTTTTTTTTAATATATTTTCATTTGCCTTTGCCATATCTTTTTCAATACATTAAAAACTAATACTACCCTCAATTCTTTTTAAAACGTTTTATTTTTATAAAATCCAGAATAAAATGCTGTTTAATTTGATATATAACATGATCTATCTGTTCATTAGTTATTTGGCAAAAAGTTCTAAAGTTATGCTTTTGGCTGAAAACAATGACCATAATTAACCAATATGTTATTTAATCATGAACGTAATTACCATTATTAGATATGACATGTCCAACCATCTACAAATTTGTAGATGCCATTCCTATAGAAACTCTTGTCCTTAATGGCAAAGAAGTTGGCAATTCACTCTTTCACTTCATCATCATTCTGAAACTTCTTATTGAAAATGAATGTTTAGGGATTGGTGAAGGAGTCAAGATCTGGTGAATATGAGGGATGCATCATTATTTCCCAGGCCAATTATTGCAGCTTCTACTGTCTCTGTAATACAACATGGGGCCTTGCATTGCCCTGTTGGAACACACCTTTTCTGTTTACCAATGTCAGGTGTTTTACCTTCAGTGCTGCACTTAAGCAGTCCAACTGCTCATAGTAGGCATCTGAGTTGATAGTTTTGGACTGGTTTAAAAACTCAAAGTGAATGATATCCTGCAATCCCACTAACAGAGCATCACATTACAACAATACAGTTCCAGTTTCACCGTAGCCTGAGACAAGTTTCCTGCTTGACACCAAGATCTTTTATGGACAATAACAAATGATCCACTTTTCATCCCCTGAAATCATTCGGCCAAGAAAACCATCGGTCTTTTCCCGAGCATGCAATGAAGCATATGCAGTATAGTGAGCCCCCATGTTTTGTTGTAACAACTGATATGGAATCCAGGTATTTAGTTTTGACACTTAACCCAGCTTTTGCTGATGTCAAACAGAGGACTGATTGATGTTCAGTAGCTGTGCAAATTCCTGGGGTGTCCAACATGGATGTTAATTCAACAGTGCCTTTAAAAAGTCAATTTTCAATCCACTGGCTGGCTGCTTCGAGATTCATTTTTCAGAGCTGCAAGTCACTTGACTAGAACTTGTCATTTGTGGTATTGGAGATACCACATATAAGTGCTTTTAGATATGACTGTCTCCATAAGCATTGCAGTTTATGCAAACACTCTTGAACACTGACACATTTCTGAATTTGTACAGCATCACCATTGTGAAATGCCTGTTGCCACTTGTATGGGCTAAATGTAAGTACAGAATGTTGTTAGATACCAGAGCTATGCATGTACTGTTTTTTATGTTATTTACAAGACATCTGTATATTTCCTGACAGTGAAAATGTGTCATTCATGCTTTTTTCCATTACTTTTTCATCTACCCAATATAAAACTTTCACTTTATTGGACATTTTAGGAGTAAACTTCCTTTGGACAAAGCTGCTGGATATCTGAAACTCAGTAGAACAGTAGTTCCCCACTATGGGGGCCTGGTGATTATCTAGTTTTTCTTTGGTGAATGATTCACACTTGGATGCACATTCTGGTGCTTCTCAAATGAGCAACCAACAGTAATCAGCTAACATACTGTAAGGGTTTCAGATGCAGCATGCAAAGCCACCAACCTTACAGTGAAAATTATGAGTTAGAAGACGGAAAATTCAGAGCAATTATTAGCACTTATGTGAATTAATAGATTCCAGCATTGGGCACAATCTATGTAATTTATCATTCATAGGTTGATGATGCATTCATATTGATTATTATTAGTTTCTAATTATTAACAATGAAGTTAAATTTCAATAATATCTAAAAAGTAGACAAGCCACCACTTCTCGTTACACTTGCTGAGTTGCTATTGAGAGTACAAACACTTTCTTGAAATTAGCATTTCTTGTTATTCCTTCTGTAGTGTTAATTTCTCAAATATTTAGACTAATCAATATATTATTCACTGAATGAGGCCTACTGATTGTTAGATGTAAATTATTAAGATTATATTAAATTTTCATAATATCCACGAACCTACAGCTACGTGGGAACATTGCAATAAAAATAACTTTACTCTCTTATTGCTTTAAAAATAAGTTAAAGTGTTCTCCAGCTATAATAGCTTGTGCATCTCCCATCTCATGTGAATAAAATAGGGGTAGATAACAACCTAAAGGTGGTTCATTATTATGTCAAAAAGGCATACATATAGTAATACAGTGATTATGTGGTAGAACTAATTGTAATAACTTGTCACTGTGCTTTTAGCATTGTAATGTATTTTTTAATATTAAATATTAATGTACATATAATAAATGTTTTGTGAGATGACTGTGAAGAGATTTTGTGAATTAAGGTGTCCCTAAATCAGAAGATCCAGTGGTAATTTTTTACTAGCATGTAAAAGACAGAACATAGTACTTAATTTTTAAAAAATAGCCAAGAAAAAATATGATGCATATATACTTTGAAAAATACATGCTGAATTTAAATTATTAAATGCGGTAATTAGGAAAACTAGGGGGATATTAGAGAAATTGAAAATATGGTATACAAGCAATATTTATACTGTAGTAATATTAATATTGATATTTTAACTATAAAATAATGGCAAATATATTTTCAAAAACAGAAAGAGAGAAACAAGATTAAAATTAAACACCAGCAAAAAATAGATACATTAAAAGGAAATGATGTAATTAGAAATAAACGTCATAGTGCACATCAAAACAGGGAAAAACAATGTAGAAAACCCCAAAATAGTAGAGTCTAATGCTAATCAGGTATGGGGGGGAAAAGACATAATGTAACACAATGTAACATAATAAATTTAGGAATGGGACATAATGTAGTGGAACCTGTATGTAACCTGGAAGTATAATGTAACTTAATAATATAACAGATAATAATAGAATACAGAATACAAATAATGTAATAATATAACAGATAATAATAGGATACAGAAAACAAATAATGTAATAATAGAACAACCAAAATTTATAAATCTAGCTTATGTAAATTTAAATACACATTAAATAACTGCTTTTCATAGAGGGGCAAATTTTGCTTACCCCAGTAAAATCCCACCATTATTGCAATTAATACCACAAGTGGAACAAGAAATAAGAACTATTCCACAAATGCAGAAAGATGCTGTAGAGTTAGATTATATCAAACAATAAAACAAAGAAATCAAGTAAGAATACAACATATTTTACAAACTGAAATAAATAAATTAGGAAAATTAAAGAAGGATCCAAATATTAAAATAATAATGGCAGATAAAACAGATCAAGTGGTAAATATGCCAAAACAACAATATGATGAAAAAATAATACAAACATTAAAGTGTGAACCCACTCATGATGATCCTATACCCAAAACATTAAAAAAAATTACAGATTAAAGAACAACCCATTTCTCCCTGAAAGTATAGTGAAACAGTATAAGACCATCTATGTGCCCAGCGGTACTCTAACTGTTCATAAAAGTAAAATTATATAAAGAAAATCATCCTTTCGGCCCTTGGTGTCAAAAAGAAAGTCTCCAACATATTACCTGGAAAGAGCATTATTTGATTTTTTTAAAACATATTTTGTTAATACCAAATACACTGCAGCATCCTGTTATGATGATGCAAAAATTGTTCAAAATTCTCAGATAACAGAAACCACAACAATGCACTCATTTGATGTCATGTTGCTGTATCCCAACACCCCGGTGTTGGATGCAGCAATGCAAATGAAAAATGGCTGGAAGAGGCCAGGCCCAAGGCACAAGAGTATTTCAGTGTACATGATGCCCTAGACCAGATGTTGGCAACCTTTTTTGGCTGCGGGTCAAAATCAACCAAAATGTGACTATTAAGAAGACAGTTCGGGTCAATGGGTATTTTCATTTTAAAACAGTCCATTAGTGAATAATAAGATAAATTTTATTGAGAAAACTATTACAATTTGCTTTTAAACTCAAAACATAAAAAAAATTACAATTCTAATTATTATAAAAACAAATATAATTATCAAGCTTTAGTTCCTTAATAATTTATTAACTTTATTTATAAGAGTTCTCTTCGTTATCAATGGCTTCCTGATGCTGAATTTGTTATGTCAATTTAGTCAAGTCTGGTTCATACTTAGTCACCTTAAGGCAAATACAAGCGTCTGAATTTTCGGCAATTAATCTGCTCCTGTTCTTACTTAAAATAAATTTCATGTGTGAAAATATTTGTTCACATTTATAAGTAGAACCGAACATGGACAAAATGGCAAAGCCAATTTTTTTCAAAATGAAAACTTCGTAGGAAGTGAGGCCCAACACGATGATATCATGAGAAGATGATTATCTTCCGTGTTTTCTAAATCTTTCCGCAATGTCTTGAATTTGTCCATCCACAACGTTGAATTTTTGAAATCAATCATTTCTAAACTGAAATTGTCAATTTTAAAATATTCAAAATACTGCAAATCTAAAACATTTTCCTCTATTTCGTTGGGCTTTATTATAAATGTAAATATTTCGCCGTGCTTCTTAAAACTTTGAAATCTACTTTCAAATTCACTTTTAATCTTCAAAATACAACTTTCAAACATATTAAGATTGCTTTCATCGATATTTTCTTTCTCATGTTGGCCTTTTAGTAAGTGAAAGAAAAGAAATATTTTAGTTTTTATGTCAGTTTCAAATAATATTAATTTCGAACAAAAACTCTTCCATTCCTCCTACATTTTCAAAATTGTGTGGTTGTTTCTTTGGAGTCGTACGTTGAAATCATTATAATGGTTCATTATGTCTGTTAAGAACAAAAGTCTTAAAAACCATTGCTTATCATTGAGCTCGAGATCATTTTCACCGATTTCGTAAACAAATATTTGTATATCATTAAAGCACTCTACAAATTTATTAAGAATTTTGCCTCGACTTAACCATCGTACTTCAGCATGTAACAGTAAATCTCCATATTTCGATTCAATTTCCTCCAAAAAAGCTTTGAAGCACCTGTGTGTTAATGCAGATCGTGCTACTATTATGTTTACGATCTTAACAACCTTTTCCATTACATCCTTAAGTTGTTGTGTAAATGCCTTTGCAAATAAATTTTCTTCATGTATGATACAATGTGCCTTCCCATGGCTGAGTGGTTAGCACGCTTGGCTACTGATCTAATGGGACCTGGGTTCGAGCCCCGGGTAAGGCATGGTTGTGTGTGTTGTTTTTCTGCTGAGGTCCTCCCATCCTCACAGACTTACTACTTTGGCTTATAAACTGACAGGCTCCTGTCAGACCTCTGTGGCAAGCAGCTACTTGAGGAGGTATTTATTTATTTTATTATGATACAACGGAACGATAAAAGTGGGCGGCCAAGTTCATTTTCCATTAGCTTCACAAATCTCAACATTTTTTTCCTCTCATAGCTGGAGCATCATCAGTTGTTAAAATAAAAAATAAATAAATACCCCCTCAAGCAGCTGCTTGCCACAGAGGTCTGACAGGAGCCTATCAGTTTATATGCCATAGTAGAAGGCTTGAGAGGATGGCAGGACCTCAGCAGAAAAACAACACGAACATCCATGCCTTACCCGGGGCTCGAACCCAGGTCCCGTAGATCAGTAGCCAAGCGCGCTAACCACTCGGCCACGGGACGGCTGCATCATCAGTTGTTATGGAAAACAATTTAGTTTTTAAATCCAATATTTTCCCATTTTTGAAATTTGTAAACTCTTGTACTTGACGGAAAATATTAATGCCTTTGGTCGTGTCATTCATTGAAGCAAGAATGCACAGTTCTTCATTGACGTCCGAACTATTTATTGATGCAAATCTAATAATAATTGCCAGCCTAGTCATACTATTTACATCGGTACTTTCATCGAGTGCAATGATAATTACGTCACTAGATAACAAACGCCGGCCTCGATAACAAATCATTTTTGACCTGTGCGTCAATATTTTTTACCATATTTTCAATGCGACGCTGAACTGTTCTGGCCGACAATGGCATTTCTTTAATTCTCTCAATTATTTGTTTCTTATTTGCGAAGTCATTGAATAAGTGTTCAGAACAATTTATGAATGCGTTTTTCAAAAATTCGCCGTCTGTGAACGGTTTTCCGTTGGTACCAATACTAAGAGCTGCAATAAAGCTGGCAGATGTAGCGTAATTGTGGCTGGTAACAAATCTCTTCAAAAATTTATTTTGTTTACCGTAATTTAATACACGTTTAGCAATGTATTCATATTTTTCACCATTTGGCATTTCACTCACATCTAAATGTTTTGAAGAAAAGTGTCACTCAATATTGTAAGTCCTGGCGGTAATTATATCTGTACATAAAGTACATATCAATTTGTTACCATCTTCCATACATCCATACTTTTCAGTCCACACATCTTGAAATCATCTCTTTTTTGCTTTTTGTTTGTCCATGGTAATAAAAATAATTATTTCGCTTAGGTAACTGTTCTCGCGCTTCTGAACTACTGTTTATTCACGTTAAAGATGAAGTAAACGTAGACAAGTGTAGATGCGTGATCAGCAGGTAGGCAGGGCTCCTATTGGTGGCTGCAGGTGACACACAGTCAGAGAGCCCAGCCGACCAATAGGAGCTCTGATAACGTGCTGATCACTCATCTACTCTTGTTTACATCTACTTCGTCTTTAACATGAATAAACAAACAACACACTCGTCGAGTAATGATGAGATTCATTTGGACAATGTCACTGTATTCCGCCTATGTTCATTTCTGCGACTTTGTAATCAAACCAAAATATTAATCTTATTATTTATATTTTCTCAAAGTGTTTGTTTCATGTTTATGTTTTATAATTTATTTTTATATATTATACTTTATTCGCAGAACTCAAGTGGGTCACTTGAAATTATCAAATGGGTCACTTGGTGACCCGAGGGTCATAGGTTGCCGACACCTGCCCTAGACCTTGCCATCACATCCAATTGGTTTCTGGTTAACAAAAGCCTTAAAGAAGGTTGAGTATAAAGCATTGTTGTATATGTGGTACATCGATGATATGCTTTTGTTTTGGGACCATGACCTAGATAACTGCAAATTTTACTTAACCCTTCCAGTGTCCACATCATCTGTATACATTTGCAGAATCTGAAATGAGAGGCCAAGGACATATGCATACATTTTTAGTACAGCAAAAAAAATAGCCTTTTTTAAAAATAAAAACTGCAGCTGTAATTCTTTTTATATATACATATCTTATAAGAATATATAATTCAGGTTTGAAAAATAATATTTTGTTTTTTAATTGCATGCATAATTTATTAAACTACAATATAAGCAATTTGATAAAGCCATCTGATTGTCATTTCTTAGAAGCACTTAACAGTATTGCCATTTGCTTGTTAACATTCCTATTTGCTGAAGCAACTTCCTGATTTAAGCTCACAAGTTTGATTTGAACTATTATCAACAAATTTTTTCTTAAATTTTCGAAAATCTCCTAAAAAATAACTAAAAAAAACTGTTATTTTTAAAAAACGTAAATTTTAAAAATAATTACAAAGTACATACCAACATTTTTTTTTTTCTGTTTCACACTCTTTTCTGTCATAAACCTATTTCAGTATTCCCAAAATTATTTTTATCATTTTTTCCCCAGCATTCTATGCATCTTTCCCTCTCTTAAAATCGAAACTACAAGTAAAAACATTCTTCTTAGAAATTCTAAGTGCAGCTGCATTAATTACTTTATGAATCACCGAGGCAAACAATGAGCAGATGTTTGACACATGTATCTCCATTCCGTGAACTATAAGTGGCTCCCACATTGTTTAGTTTTGGTCCAGCATATTTGATACCCTTTGTAAAGTTAGTATTTACTTTTTTATATTTAAACCTTAGTTTTCATTTCAGTTGATTTATTTTCAGAAATTACTGATCCTTTTGGCCGATCGATAAGTATTGTTTTTTTCATAGTTATATCGGATGGCCAGCCTACAACTTGTTGCTGTGGATATTTTAACATCACATTAGGCTAGATATTAATTTTTATTTTATTATTTATTACTTTTCCCGTAAAACTTTGATATAGTATCATTTTCTGAAAATAAATGAGATCTTGGATATGGCAGCCAATTTATTTCTCTAGATTTATTTCTGTAAGTTAGCGATCTTTCGGTCAGTTCATTTATTGATCTTCTTGAGTTACATTAGATCAGCAGCCGGCTTAAAAGTTGTTGCAGATATTTTACTTAACATCCCATTAGGTTATAAGTAATTTTTCTTTTATTATTTCTTGTTTTTTTTTAATAAAAAAACTTTGAGCTTGTAGCGTTTTCGGAAATTGAATGTCTTGGATACAGAAGCAAAATAAGACTTCCTTGCTACGGAAATCGGCCATCATTTGGGAGGGCAATTTCGGGAAGGGCTGGTCCTTGGTGCACAAATCTTTCCGCACTTAGTCAGATCACCAAACTTCACACCCAAAGAAAACATTCATAATGTTCAGTAAAAAAAAAGCAGCCAAGAAAGTTTTTTTTCTATTTCATAACCAGTTCAGAAAATCCTGTGAATGTGAGAAGGCCAAGTCACGTTGTATAACACTGGCCGTGTTTAAAATATACGATACTGAAAATAATCATTAAAAGAAATGAAAATCATATTTCAGGTTCAATATTATATTATTCGGGAGGAAATTTCTTTTAAATTAATATATAATATAATTATTTTTATTCATCAGGCTTTCAAAAATGTAGCCTTAATGTATTGTGCAATATTTTTTTCACCCTATCACATTGAAACAAGGCTTTATTAAAATCAATATGCCTGTAAATTTTTTTATATTATTTATTTTCATAAAATTCATAATTAAATTCTGTTTAATTTCGTATTATAACATGACATATTTCGATTGATTGGTTACTTTTTTTAAAAATTTCTAAAGTTGACTTGTTTATCTCACTCAGCACAATTGGCTAAAATCCTGGAATTTTCTCAAAGTATCATCATCATCATCATCCTCAAGCAGCCATGGGCTACGGAGGTCCAACCAGACCGTGCAGTTTAATTCTCCAAGCATATCTGTCCTGAGCTACATCTGCTGCATCCGGCCACTGCACACCAATTCTAACAAGGTCCTGTTTGACATTGCCCACCGCATCCTAGGTCTCCCCCTCCTTCTGAGGCCTCTAGGCACACTGTTCATAACCTTATTCGCCAATCTATAATTATCCATACGGGCAACATGGCCAAACCAGCGGAGTCTCTCTGCACAATATGCTGCTTAAAGGAGGTTGCAGACTCCTTTGCCTAACCTCATCATTAGTTACATATTTAAACCACCTAATACCCAGGATACTGCGTAAGCATCTAGAATCAAAAGCATCTAGTTTCCTGTTATCTTGTTTACATAGCGTCCAAGTTTCACTATTATCACTAATCCTAGAAAGAACCAAACTATTATACAGTCTAATTTTAGTCTTTAGGTGTATACGCCCATTTCTCCACAATCTCCACAGATTCTTAAAAGTTCCGGCAGCAATTCCTATTCGTCTGTTAATCTCATGCCACACATCACCAGTATCAGTTACATAGCTCCCAAGGTAATTAAACTACGACACCTGCTCAAGACTGCAGCCATTCAGATTAACTGAATCACAAACTGCCTGACCAATTTTCATCACTTTAGTTTTCTCTCTCTTTATAACCAAACCTACTCTACTAGAAGGAGAGCTATGCACCAATCCCCTGTGATGATGCATAGAACCGGCCAGGCCTAGCACCTAATGTCCAACCCCGCCTTCTCGTGGTGCGGACCGTTAGTAACTTTCAAAAGAGATACTCTCTTGTGGAAGTGAACGGAAGAGGAGGGCTGCCAGATTAGTGTGGCCTACTGATCTGGACAGCTATGGCTACTTTTCTTTTTTTTCTACCCTGCTGAGGAGTGGTCAACCACACAGGGTCCTGGTGCTGACCATATAAACCTACTGGACTGGACAGATATATGGCTCTGAGCTTGATTATGGATCCTGATCTTGCTGCACTGGTGGGCTTCTGTGGAGGGAAAATCTTCCATTGTGTTTTCTTTTTGTTTGTGGGTTGACAGCCCCCAAGTGAATAGATTCACAGGATATGTTTATCAGCTGGTGGATAATCCTGAGCAGAAGTCATCGCAGGCACCTGAACTCTTTGCTTCTATTGGCATCGTCAAATTCTACATTGGAGGAAGTCTTCCAGTGTAGATGGCTTCAGCCTTTAGTAGTGGGGGAACGGGTCTTTGCCCCATGTCTGCGATTAGGGGGCTGTTTGATATTGTTGGCATTCCCTCTCTCAATAAACATAGTTTCTTTAAACATCCCACTAACCATTTTCTCTCCATAGGCAGTTGGAATGTGAGGACTCTGCACAGAGCTTTTTCTCTTGATGTCCTCACACAAGAATTCCACCATTATAATTTAGATATTCTCGGCTTGCAAGAGACCAGATGGACAGATAAAGGTCAGATTCTTAAAAATAATCTTAAATTTCTCTTTTCAGGAGGGATGACAATAAGCATCACCAAGGCGTGGGCTGCTTCTCAGCAGACACGCTAGCGATGCTCTTCTAGGATATGAGTGCATTAATGAAAGGTTTCTTACAGCAAAATTTCAGACAAGCGTTAAAGACTTGAATGTTATCTGCTGTTATGCCTCCACTGAGGATGCCGATGAGGATGAGAAGGATAGGTTTTATGAACAACTTCAGGATATTTTGAATTCTGTCAAGGAGATATTACCCTTGTTCTTGGTGACTTCAATGCCAAAGTTGGTATTGACTCTGACCTTTGGGGAGGAGTAATAGGCCCTTTTGGTATTGGTAGCTGCAATGGCAATGGGCAACGTCTCCTACAGGTAAGTAAACTCAATTGATTCAGAATAATTAACACTTATTACAAACACCGCGACATACATAAGTACACATGGGTTTCACCTGATGGGCTGCATAAGAATATGATTGATTACATATTAATTAACAGCAAATGGGCTAGTTCCGTTAGGAATACCAGGGCACATAGGGGAGCTGAAATTGGATCTGACCATTACCTTGTTAAAAGTGTGTTGCAACTTAAACTTAAAAAGTGTTGTGCTAGGGTTAAAAAATTTACTTTTAATACTGAAGCTCTGAAAGATCCAGTTATAGCCAAAGCTTACCATGATAGGTTACTTAGTCATTATGACAGTCATGGTTTGCTTACTACTGAAGTTGAGGAAGAATGGGATCATTTTAAACAGGCTTTTTGGACACTAACAGCACTCTTTTAGGAAAAAAGGAGCAGAAGAGGCAAAATTATCTGAGTGATAAGGCACTAGAGCTTATTTCAGAAAGAAATAACTGCAGGAATGCCCTTAATCAATACCCTACTAGTCCTAATAGAAAGCATTACAGAGACCTTAATAAAGTAAAGGATCAGTTAGCTGCTGATAAGAATCTTTGGCTTGATGGTTTGGCTGACAAAGCCGAGGAAGCAGTTAGACAGCACAACAGCAGAGAGCTGTACCAGATAATTAATGTTTTGTGTGGTAGAAAACGGACAGGCATACAAGGATTGAAGGATAAACAAGGTAAGATTATAGAAGGGGAGGATTCTGTCATGGCTAGGTGGGCTGAGCATTTCAGTGATGTTCTAAACAATGTGGTTAGTTCTACTCCCATTGTTTGTAATTATGATAGATGCATTGGTGGCTTTAATGTTGGCCCTATAACACAATCTGAGGTTATTTTGGCTGTTTCTAAACTTAAACTTCATAAATCCCCAGGGGTAGATGAAATTACTACGGAAATGCTTAGAGCTGGGAATGTTTCGGTTGCCACTTGGATGACTAAAATTCTGAATCTCTTTTATGATAAAGGCATGGTTCCTAACGATTTTACCAGAGCTATTGTTATCCCTATTTTCAAAAAAGGTGATAGCAGTTCTTGTGATAACTATAGGGGTATCAGCCTACTCTCTGTTCCAGGTAAAGTTCTTTCCATGATTGTGCTTAATAGAATTAAGAATCTGGTTGACAGTCAATTGCATGATGAGCAATGTGGATTCAGAAGTGGTAGGGGATGTGTGGATCAGATATTTTCACTTAGGCAGATTCTTGAGAAATGTTTAGAGTTTCAGAAACCTTTGGTTGCTAGCTTTGTTGATTTCAAAATGGCTTTCGACTCTGTTGATCGTCATAATTTGTGGTTGATTGTGAAATCATATGGTATACCAGACAAGTTAGTTAACATTATGAAAGCTCTCTATAATAACACTGAGTCATGTGTGAGAGTTGGTAAGGCTTGTAGCAATTGGTTTAGCATTACTTCTGGTGTTCGACAAGGGTGCATTTTGTCTCCTTTTCTCTTTAGTTTGGTTATCGATTATGTTATGCGAAATTCACTTCAAGGGAAAGATTTTGGTCTTAAATGGGCTGGAGATACGAAAATTTCTGATTTAGATTATGCTGATGATTTAGCCCTTTTGGCAAATGATGTTGATGAGATGAACTCTTTCATTCGAGCTGTTGATGAGACTGGTAGTAGAGTAAGTTTGGTTATAAACAGAGAGAAAACTAAAGTGATGAAAATTGGTCAGGCAGGCTGTGATTCAGTTAATCTGAATGGTTGCAGTCTTGAGCAGGTGCCACAGTTTAATTATCTTGGGAGCTATGTAACAGATAATGGTGATGTGCAGCATGAGATTAACAGACGAATAGGGGTTGATGGTGGGACTTTTAAGAACATATGGAGAGTGTGGAGAAATAGGCGTATACACCTAAAGACTAAAATTAGACTGTATAATAGTTTGGTTCTTTCTAGGGTTAGTTATGGTAGTGAAACTTGGACACTTTGTAAACAAGATAACAGGAAACTAGATGCTTTTGATTCCAGATGCTTACTCAGTATCTTGGGAATTAGGTGGTTCAACTTTGTAACTAATGATGAGATTAGGCAAAGGAGTTTGCAACCTCCTTTAAGCAGCATATTGTGCAGAGAGAGACTCAGTTGGTTTGGCCATGTTGCCCGTATGAATAATTATAGATTGGCAAATAGGGTTATGAACAGTGTGCCTAAAGGCCTCAGAAAGAAGGGGAGACCTAGGATGCGGTGGGCAGACAATGTCAAACAAGACCTTGTTAGAATTGGTGTGCAGTGGCCAGATGCAGTAGATGTAGCTCAGGATAGACTTGCTTGGAGAACTAAATTGCACAGTCTGGTTGGACCTCTGTAGCCCATGGCTGCTGCTGCTGCTGGAGGAGGAGGAGGAGGAGGAGGAGGAGGAGGAGGAGGAGGAGGAGGAGGATGGTTGGTTGGTTGGTTGGTTGGTTGGTTGGTTGGTTGGTTGGGTTTTTTTGGCGCAATAGCAACTAAGGCTATATTGCGCCAAACAAACGATAAAAAGGGTAAAAGACATGAAACCCACAACCAAAGTTAAAAAGAACACAAACGAAACGACACAAAATCAATAAGTAAAAAGTGTAAAAGAAACAACAAGAGTAGAAGTTAACAATAAAAATGGGTGTATAGGACCTATGTAAAATTCCAAACAAGAGTAAAACTAGAAAATATAGTAAAAATCAGAGACGTGTAAAATAACCAGTAAAACGTAAAAAGTCAAAAACAGGAGTTAAAAACGATTCATCAGATAAAAGATGGCCGAGTGTAAGAGGCTCAGCCATAAAATTGTGGAAATTAAAATACAATTTACGTTCAAGGTTAAAAGCTGGACACTGAATTAAAATATGTTTCACAGTTAAAACGGTGTCACAAAACTCGCACTCAGGTACTGCGTCCGCCTTAAGTAGAAAAGAGTGAGTTAAAAACGAGTGACCTAAGCGGAGCCGAGCAAGGACAACTTCCTCCTTACGATTCCTGCGGTAACAAGACTGCCACGGTTTGACGATAGGTTTGATCTCAAAGAGCTTGTTGGTAAGCTGTTCTGACCAATATCTCTGCCACTGTGCCCGGAGCTCGGTGGAAAAACGCTGCCGGAAATCCACATATGGAACCGGCAACGGAGAGTCGGACAGGGGCGTGGCTGACCTGGCAGCAGAATCTGCCAAATCATTGCCCCTGATTCCGACATGACCGGGCATCCAACAGAAGAGAATCGTGGTGGTGGCTGCCAGACGATGGAGTTGCTGGCGGATTTTGGAGAGAACAGGGTGAGGCCGATGCCTCACCGAGATCAAAGCCTGTAGCGAGCTAAGCGAGTCGGTGTAAAGCACACACCGACGATGATGCTTAGCTGCTATATGGTCCAAGGCAATGCTGATAGCATGCAACTCAGCAGTGAAGATGGAACACTGCAGTGGGATCTGGTCTGCAATGATTACATCACAGCAGACCATGGCTGATCCCACAGAAGTGCCGGACTTCGAGCCATCTGTGAAGACAGGCAAGAAGTCCGGGTGCGCAGCACGATGGCTGGCAAAGAGTTGCCGGTACACACAGTCGGGTGTAAAGGCCTTCCCCGTCCTGCACAGGGAAAAATCGCAGGAAGGGGAAACAGCGAGCCAAGGTGGAAGTGGCTCAGCTGTCGACTGTGCGATGCTATCGAGACTGGTGTTGATGTCTCGCAGGTAACCTCGGACACGCAAACCGAAAGGACGAATGGCAGTCGGCCGATTCTGGTATAACATTTCCCACCTGGGACTGAAAACGCAGTCCCAAGTGGGATGGCCTGGCAGGGATCGCAATTTTGATGCATACTGTAGGGACAACTGCTGACGGCGAATAGATAAAGATGGTTCATCGGTCTCAACGTAGAGACTCTGGACCGGTGAAGTGCGGAAAGCCCCCGTGCACACACGGAGGGCCTGATGATGGAGTGGGTCCAGCACTTTCACCACCGAATCCCGGGC
The DNA here is from genome assembly GCA_038380435.1 of Ryuthela nishihirai. Lineage (NCBI taxonomy): Eukaryota > Metazoa > Arthropoda > Arachnida > Araneae > Heptathelidae > Ryuthela > Ryuthela nishihirai. The sequence goes on along the minus strand of JAWZYU010000019.1, from coordinate 59,874,734 downwards.
GGAGTCATACACCTGGGATCCGTAGTCCAGTTTCGACCGGACAAGTGCACGGTAAAGGCGGAGCAAAGAACATCGGTCCGCCCCCCAAGAGAGGGAGGAGAGGACCTTGATGATGTTCAATGCCCGTGTGCACTTGGACCTGAGATGTCGAATATGAGATAAAAAGGTCAATTTCCGGTCGAAGATGAGACCGAGAAACTTGGTCTCCGCCACAACTGGAATGATGTTACCCCCGAGCCGCAGCTCGGGGTCCAGATGAAGATTACGCCTGCGGCAAAAGTGCACGCAAGCGGTCTTCTGTGGGGAGAACCGGAACCCGTTTGCCGTCGCCCAAACCGAAAGATTGTTCAGGGCAATTTGCAGTTGTCTTTCAATGACCCTCATGCTGGAAGATGAGCAAAAGATGCTAAAGTCATCAACATAGAGGGCATTGCCTACTGATGGAGGAAGTTGTCTAGTTATGGAATTAATCTTGACAGAGAAAAGCGTAACACTCAGAACGCAGCCTTGTGGCACCCCCTGTTCTTGGGGGTACGGCCGCGACAGAGTGTTACCGACACGGACACGAAAAGAGCGTGTCGATAAGAAGTTGGAGATGAAGATCGGCATGTGACCTCTCAAGCCGAAGCTGTGGAGGTCACGAAGAATGCCGAATCTCCAAGCCGTGTCGTACGCTTTTTCGATGTCGAAGAAAATTGACACCAGGTGCTCTCTTCTTAAAAATGAATTTCTGATAGCCGATTCGAGGCGTATCAGATGGTCAAGAGTTGACCGTTGCCTGCGAAAGCCACACTGGGTGTTGGAAAGAAGGTTGTGATGTTCTAAATACCAGATGAGTCTGGCATTTACCATTCTTTCCAACACCTTGCACACGCAGCTCGTCAATGCGATGGGACGATAATTGGAAGGAATCTTGGGATCTTTGCCTGGCTTGGGGAAGGCCAAGACGATGGCCTCCCGCCAGGAGTCCGGAAACTGCTCCTCGAGAAAAATGCGATTGAAGAGATGGAGCAGCCGATCCTTACTCAATGGTGAAAGATGTTGGAGCATGGCATAATGGACATTGTCCGGCCCTACAGCAGAGGCACGAGAAGAGTGCAGAGCAAGGCGAAGCTCCTCCGCTGTGAATGGCCTGTTGTAAGGCTCCAGGCCATTCGAGTGGAAAGACAGCGGAGAGCGCTCCGCCCTGCCCTTCTGGGCCAGAAACTCGGGGGAGTAAGAGGAAGACGAAGAGATGGAAGAGAATGACTCCCCCAGAGTGTCGGCAATTGCTTTGGGATCAGCAATTGCCTGTCCATTGTGCTCCAGGATCGATAATGAGTGGGACGTGTAGTTCCCACTCATCTTCCGGACTTTATCCCACACGACCTTAGAAGTAGTCGTGCGGGTGATAGAAGATGTATACTTGATCCAGGATTCCTTCTGGCTCTGGCGTCGGACGAAACGAGCTTTCGCCCTGGCGCGTTTGAAATTTTCGAGGTTGGGGGTTGTCGGATATCTCCGAAACACCCCCCAAGCCTTGTTCTGAGCCTTACGAGCTGCGGTGCAATCTGGATTCCACCACGGTTTCGGAAAGCGAGGAAACCGTGTAGAAGTTTGAGGAATAGTTGATGCAGCTGCATCTACGATACAGTCCGTTGTCTCCGCTACTGCGACATTGATGGGCTCCTGGCTGACAGAGTGGTCGCCGAGCTCAGAGAGCAGCTCGAAACCACCCCAGTCAGCCCGATCGAGCCTCCACCGTGAGACGCGTGAAGGGCTGCAAGGCCCCCCACGGGAGATGGTGCACACCACGGGGAGGTGATCGCTTCCATACGGGTGGTCCTCGACCTCCCATGTAAAGAGTGGAAGGATCGAGGAGGAGCAGATGGTGAGATCAATGGCAGTGAAAGTGCGGGTTGGGGAGTGAAAGTAAGTGCTGACACCGGTGTTCAACAGGGAGAGAGAAGGATCCAGGAGCCACTGCTCCAGGACCCCGCCCCTCCCGTTGGTGTCAGCACTGCCCCAAAGTGGACTGTGTCCGTTGAGGTCCCCCATAATGAGGAAGGGGGACGGCAGCTGCGAGACGAGATCATCAAGGTCTTCCTGGAAGACGATGCTCCCAGGTGGAAGATATACAGAGCAGACAGTCAGTGAGAACCCCACAAAGAGACGGATGGCTACCGCCTCCAAGTTGGTGGTGAGGGGTACGACCTGGAATGGAGAATGGTTGCTCACGAGGATGGCGACACCCCCGCGAGCTGGACCATCTCCATCCCGGTCCCGGCGAACTAGTGAAAAGTGCCGGATCGTGGGATCTGTGACTGGCTGCAAGTATGTCTCCTGCAGGCACACACAGATGGGCTGGTGTGCCTGAAGGAGGGCCTTGATGTCGTCAAGATTCCTCTGGAATCCACGACAATTCCATTGTAGGAGTGTGGCCATCTCAGGACTTAGAAGAGTGGGCGGACGACGAATTCCTATTCAACTTCACCGCCGCAGAGGACGGTTTAGTGAATAGGGGGCGGTCGGTATCCATGTCCTCGGAATCGTCCGAGGGGCATGGATCGGTGACCGCCCTTTGAGGTGCAGTGATTTTCTTTTTGGGCCCCGGTGGGGGCCCCTTAGGTTTTGAAGGTCTTGCTGTCTGAGGACGGGGAGGAGGAGGCCTTCCGGTGGAGGTGGAAGGCTGAGCTGCAGGAATGGAAACCGGGGTTGATGTCGAAGTCGACACCATCCTCGGTCTCGCCTGCGTGAGGAGGTACTTCGCAGCTGGCGAGAAAGACTCAGTAGGTGGTACACTGATGTCAGTCTGCACCGCAACCGAAGTCATTGGAACGATGGGCTTTCCAATGACTGCACTGGCATAGGAAACCTTGCCAGGTGGGGCGGGCGGTGCAGCCAGCTTTCTCGCTTCAGCATACGAGATGTTGTTCACGACTTTGAGGCGTTGTACCTCCTTTTCCTCCTTCCACTTCGGACAGTCGCGGGAGTACGCCGGATGTTCGCCACTACAGTTCACACAGCATGCCTTTTCTGCTGTGCAGTCAGGATCGAGATGATCCTTACTGCCACAGCGAGCACAGGTGGGCTTGCCCCTGCATGCTGTGCGGGCATGACCGTATATCTGACACTGAAAACAGCGCAGAGGGTTTGGGATATACGGCCGAACCTCACAATGTAAGTAACCTGCCTTGATGGAAGAAGGCAGGCGTGGCGTGTTAAATGTCACAATCAACACCCTGGTGGGTGTCAATTTCCCATCACGGCGTGTCGAAACCCGGTGGACCGCTGTTACTCCTTGAGATGCGAGCTCCGAGAGGATTTCCTCCTCAGTGACTTTGAGGAGGCCCCACTCGGTGATCACACCCCGAGAGGAATTCAAAGTTTTATGGGGAGTGACTTCAACAGCCACCCCACCAATATCTTTTACTTTCAGGAGCAGTTCGGAGTGTTTTGAACAAGCGGTCTCAACCTGCAAGTCGCCAGATCGTAAGCGCTTGACAGATTTCGGCTCTCCCGCAAGACCTTTTAAACCTTTGTTGACGAAAAAAGGGGACATGTCCCCAAGCACCTGATCACCCGTGGAGTGGATGATCAAGAACTTTGGGAACGAAGACACAGACACAGAAGACGATGGCAGAGATAACGGAGACAAGGACGAAGACAGGGGTTCATGTCGAGCCCTCTTGTTGGCGGTGATCGCATTTTCATCATTCACTCGCATGTTTGGTTTTGTGTGGTTCAGTGCCCGCTGTCCCCACCCTCCACGGAGCCCAACAAGGGGACGCCCAGTCGGGCGCCAGGGCTACGCAGGCACTATACCCACACAGACAGTGAGCCAAGCCCTCACAAATAAATAGAAGGAAAATAAAAAGAGAAATGTGCAGAACAAAAACGTTCTACACAAATGAAACAAAGCGTAAAATAACAAAATTGTGAATGGCCAAACTGGCCTCACAAAGAAAGGATAACTACAAAAGGAAAAGAAGTTGTGAGGAAACTTGTAAACCTGTACCCGGACCGTGGGCAAGGTTACTCACCGCTCTGCACGGTTGACCCTAGCAGGACCTGCCCACCAGCCGATTGCTCCTGGGGGGGCCACCCCAGGAGCTCCCGTTTACCGGAAGCAGAGGCCAAAGCAGTGTATAACAGAGGCCCCGGAATCCGCTGCCCAGCCCCGCGACGGACAGGCTCCCCAATGGCAAGACGGCCAATGGGGACCATGCCAGTCATGAGCTGAGGAGAGAAGACGGGGACCCCCGAGCAACTACCAGGATCCTCCTTTCCCGGGACACGGGTCTCCGCGCACGGCAAACACGCGGGCGAGCGTTTAGGACCCTGCGAAGGTAACCGAGCCAGCGGGAACCTTCACAGGGTGGTCCCATTCACCACGTACAGGCGCTCACACCGAGGAGGAGGAGGAGGAGGAGGAGGAGGAGGAGGAGGAGGAGAGGAGAGGAGGAGGAGGAGGAGGGGGGGAGTCTCATCAACATCATTTTACCAGTCTCATCAACAGCTCGAATCTACTACCAGTCTCATCAACAGCTCGAATGAAAGAGTTCATCTCATCAACATCATTTGTCAAAAGGGCTAAATCATCAGCATAATCTAAATCAGAAATTTTCGTATCTCCAGCCCAATTAAGGCCAAAATCTTTCCCTTGAAGTGAATTTCGCATAACATAATCAACAACCAAACTAAAGAGAAAAGGAGACAAAATGCACCCTTGTCGAACACCAGAAGTAATGCTAAACCAATTGCTACACGCCTTACCAACTCTCACACACGACTCAGTGTTATTATAGAGAGCTTTCATTATGTTAACTAACTTGTCAGGTAAACCATATGATTTCACAATCAACCACAAATTATGACGATCAACAGAGTCGAAACCCTTTTTGAAATCAACAAAGCTAGCAACCAATGGTTTCTGAAACTCTAACATTTCTCAAGAATCTGCCTAAGTGAAAATATCTGATCCACACATCCCCTACCACTTCTGAATCCACATTGCTCATCACGCAATTGACTGTCAACCAGATTCTTAATTCTATTAAGCACAATCATGGAAAGAATTTTACCTGGGGCAGAGAGTAGGCTGATACCCCTATAGTTGTCACAAGAACTGCGATCACCGTTTTTGAAAATAGGGATAATAATAGCTCTGGTAAAATCTTTAGCAACCATGCCTTTATCATAAAAGATATTCAGAATTTCAGTCATCCAAGTGGTAACCGAAACATTCCCAGCTCTAAGCATTTCCGTAGTAATTTCATCTTGGGGATTGTAAACCCCTGAGTAAAAATCTTGGGTAAAAATCCCCCTGGGGATTTATGTAGTTTAAGTTTAGAAACAGCCAAAATAACTTCAGATTGTGTTATAGGGCCAACATTAAAGCCACCAATGCATCTATTATCATTGCAAACAATGGGAATAGAACTAACCGCATTGTTTAGAATATCACTGAAATGCTCAGCCCACCTAGCCATGACAGAATCCTCATATTCTATAACCTTACCTTGTTTATCCTTCAATCCCTGTATACCTGTCCGTTTTCTACCACACAAAACATTAACTATCTGGTACAGCACTCTGCTATTGTGCTGTCTAACTGCTTCCTTGGCTTTGTCAGCCAAACCATCAAGCCAAAGATTCTTATCAGCAGCTAACTGTTTTTTTACACGTTTATTAAGTTCTCTGTAATGCTTTCTATTAGTACTAGTAGGGTATTGATTAAGGACATTCCTGCAGGTCTTTCGTTCCGAAATAAGCTCAAGTGCCTTATCACTCAGATAATTTTGCCTCTTCTGCTCCTTTTTTCCTAAAAGAGTACTGTTAGTGTCCAAAAAAGCCTGTTTAAAATGATCCCATTCTTCCTCAACTTCAGTAGTAAGCATACCATGACTGTCATAATGACTAAGTAACCTATCATGGTAAGCTTTGGCTATAACTGCGTCTTTCAGAGCTTCAGTATTAAAAGCAAATTTTTTAACCCTAGCACAACACTTTTTAAGTTTAAGTTGCAAGACACTTTTAACTAGGTAATGGTCAGATCCAATTTCAGCTCCCCTATATGCCCTGGTATTTCTAACAGAACTAGCCCATTTGCTATTAATTAATATATAATCAATCATATTCCTATGCAGCCCATCAGGTGAAACCCATGTGTACTTATGTATGTCGCGGTGTTTGCAATATGTGTTAGTTATTCTGAAACCATTGAGTTTACTTACCTGTAGGAGACATTGCCTTTGCAGCTACCAATACCAAAAGGGCCAATCACCCCTCCCCAAAGGTCAGAGTCAGTACCAACTTTGGCATTGAAGTCACCAAGAACAAGGGTAATATCTCCTTTCTTGACAGAATTCAAAATATCCTGAAGTTGTTCATAAAACCTATTTTTTCTCATATTCATCGGCATCCTCTGTGGGGGCGTAACAGCATATAACATTCAGGTCTTTAACGCTTGTCTGAAATTTTGCTGTAAGAAACCTTTCGTTAATGCACTCATATCCTAGAAGAGCATCACTAGCGTGTCTGCTGAGAAGCAGACCCACGCCTTGGTGATGCTTATTGTCGTTCCTCCCTGAAAAGAGAAATTTAAGATTATTTTTAAGAATCTGACCTTTATCTGTCCATCTGGTCTCTTGCAAGCCGAGAATATCTAAATTATAATGGTGGAATTCTTGTGTGAGGACATCAAGAGAAAAAGCACTGTGCAGAGTCTTCACATTCCAACTACTTATGGAGAGAAAATGGTTAGTGGGATGTTTAAAGAAACTATGTTTATTGAGAGAGGGAATGCCGACAATATCAAACAGCCCCCTAATCGCAGACATGGGGCAAAGACCCGTTCCCCCACCACTAAAGTGGCCATCTACACTGGAAGACTTCCTCCAATGTAGAATTTGACGATGTCAATAGAAGCAAAGAGTTCAGGTGCCTGCGATGACTTCTGCTCAGAACTATCCACCAGCTGATAAACATATCCTGTGAATCTATTCACTTGGGGCTGTCAACCCACAAACAAATAGAAAACACAACGGAAGGTTTTCCCTCCACAGAAGCCCACCAGTGCAGCTAAATCAGGATCCATAATCAAGCTCAGAGCCATATATCTGTCCAGTCCAGTTGGTTTATATGGTCAGGACCCTGTGTGGTTGACCACCACTCCTCAGCAGGGTAGAAAAAAAAAAGAAAAGTAGCCATAGTTGTCCAGATCAGTAGGCCACACTAATCTGGCAGCCCTCCCCTTCCGTTCACTTCCACAAGAGAGTATATGGACATTCAAAAAGGAATGATCATCAGCTACCACGCAATGGATGGAAGCATCTCGGAAACAGCACACTTCGTGGGCTGTTTGTGAGGTGCTGTAGTAAAGGTGTACCAAACATGGACTGCTGGAACACTGAGTACCTCCAGATGTCATAACTGTGGAGTCCCAAAGGCCATCGACCCCAGAGGAGAACGTCGCTTCCGTCGACTGGTAAAGGGCAATCGATATGCAACAGTGCGGCAATTCACCACTGAAATTAACGCTGGGGCACCCAGGTACGTATCCCCGATAACAGTAGAGCGAACCCTCTTACGCATCAGTCTCCGGAGTCAACACTGCATAAAAGTGCCCATGTTAACCATGGTCCATTGGAAACGATGCCTGCAGTTTGCACGGGACTACCGTCATTGGACAGTGGAAGAGTGGGAAAGGGTTGCCTTCTCCAACGAATCGAAGTTTCTATTCCACAGAAGTGACAGGCGGTGGCGTATACGGCATCAGACACACGAGAACCAACTATTGACAGACATGCTTGTCGGTCAAGTACAGGCCAGCGGTGGCAGTGTGCATGTCTGGGGGATGTTTTTCAGGTATGACCTGGGGGACCACTGATATCACTGGATGGTCCCTGAATGCTAATAGCTGTCTGTCCATCCTTGCTGACCACATGCATCCCTTCATGTTGGATGTTTACCCTGGTGGTGATGATGTCTACCAACAGGACAATGCACCCTGCTGCTAAGGTGGTGCATGACTGGTTCCATGAACACAACAGCAATGTCTCCACTCTCCTAGGCCGGCAAATTCGCCCGACCTCAATCCCACAGAGCACTTGTGGGACCAGTTGGATCAACAAGTTTGGCGTGCGGTTGTCACAACTACGTCATCTCCGGAAGAAAGTTCTGCAATAAGAGTCTTATTACAGGTGATCTTATGTCCACAACTACGTCATCTCCGGAACCTCCGTGCTCTGCTAGAGTCCGAATGAGCATGTGTGCCTCTGGCAACCATCCAGGGCCTCATTGCGTCCATGCCATCTCGCCGCTGTCATCTGGGCTAAGGGTGGTTATTCCCATTATTAGGTAGGTGGTCATATTATTCTGATATGACTGTGTAATGTGACATTCCTAAATGAATTCCTTCTGGGTATTCTTTTTTAAATTTCTGCCAATGTAGAATAATTATGATTTCTTTTATTACATATTTTTTTTCTCTTTCAGGTTAAGAACAAATCTGATAGCAGAAGAAAAAGTAGTGTTCATGTTTACTATTGTTACTATTCAAGTAGATTTAAGCAAATTATCTCATTTTCTCTAAATGATTTTGGTATAATTCATGTTCATTACAAATTTTACAAGACTGCAATGCAAAATCATTAAAACACATTAACCTAAAACTAAAAACTATACACAAAATAAGCATTATCTATCCAAAATAAATACTGAGCAGAATAAAGGAAAAATCATTCAATACTAAGAATCACAGATAAATACCTATATGTTAAAGAAAAAAATTTTGTATAGGAATTTTAAGTGTAGATGAAAAATTGTCTTGAACCAAGTAGAATACAAACTTGAGATCTCTTGCTAACAGGCTAAAGTTTAATAACATTTTTGCATTGGAATATTATTGTAACTCATCTCTTCCATCCCAAAATCTTTCATATGAGGTGCACTTCATAGCTTGAGAATCATTCCCGAGCATTACGCTTATGTAAAATTGCATAAATTTTGTATAAATTTTTTGCATCCCTTCCATGAATTACTAATAAACTAGTGAGGAAATTACAACTCATTGTGATATGTATACTAAGCAATTAATTATTTAGCAATATATTATGCAATATTTTCTCAAGAAACTTCATCAATATTCTTTGCAACTTATATACTGTTAAATAAAACCACTAATATGCATGCCATAGTTTAGAAACCACAGGTTAAATGACATTTTTGAAAAAATAATTTAGAAAATATATTAAAACCTACTTTTCCAGTATTATTATTTTCGAATGTCAAGCATATATCCATATCGCTTCTTGTGAAACCAAAACCATTGCAGAATGATCCAAACATTTGAAGATTTGCATCTAAAACAAAAATGTTTAAAGATGTCAAAGATTACTTAAAAAAATTCTTTTTGCTTCTATTAAAAGTGATTAAAAATCTTTCATAAGTTTATTAAAACTAATCTAACAAAAAAATTTAAAAATAACAATATACTCTTTTGTGACACTTGTTAAGATGCATAAAGAAAATCAAGTTCAATATTAATTTGAACTACATAGCAGAGTGTTTAACAAATATTTAATTCACGATTATGCTGTAATAATATTAATAGTTCCTGAGCAACATTATTTTACATTTAGCTTATCACTATTTACATAGTTGAGCCACGAGTATTTTAACCATGGTATAATATTACTTAATAGGATTAATCAAGGGTATTTAATCCTTGCAAAAAGTTCCCAAGTAAATAGGTGGAAAATATTACCATTTCAGGTGTCTTCAAAATTCTTATTTGGCTGTGTCAAGGATCTTAATTTGGTTGCTGATGATCTTCTCTTACTGGCAACCACTGCTAATATGTAGCATTGATGTTTATCACTTGATATTTTGATACCAGATGCTTGCCCAAGTTTTTAACCAAGTAGACACTGTCCATAAGGTTGTTTATCACTAACCAATACTGGTTGTGTTGATTGGATTCCTTGTGACTCATATTGCAGAACTTGGTTGCTCAAAAAACCTCAACTTACAATTAAACATCTTAAAAAAATTTTCAACGAACTAAGTTTTAACAAAAAAAAAAAACGTTAAAATTCACAGGCAAAAACATTGCAATTTAAAAAACTGACCATCCTCTCCACGCGGCAACATGTTTCTTCCCGACATCAGTGGGGCTTCATCTGGCACTATACCTTCTGATGTTACAGCTTTAAATAAAGATCTCCCTCTATTGGTGGTTTTGGTTTTCACTGTGCTGCTCACACAGAGGAGGATCCACACCACCGGAAGGGACGGGATGTCGGTGTTATACAGGTTATCTTTATGTAAATTAATCATGATGTTTTTCCATGTACTACAATTGGTATTTATTTGGAGGTGCAGCAATGGCTTTATATGTTAAATTCTCTGTTTGCAAATGATTTTCAAGAATTGCTTGTGATAAAGCTGTATTAGATTTTTTATTTTTTATATCCTGTTGAAACTCTAATAAGCACTGTTCATATGTTCTATATTCCCTTCCTATATATTGATCCCCCAAATTTATTTTCAGCATCGGGTATCTCAACATTATAAACTCCTCCTCTTGGTATACAATTATCTCTGTCATTAATATTTAAATTTTTACTTGTGTTAGTTACTGTGTGTGGCATTTGTAATTCATATTTACTTATTGTATTTTTCATAGTTTTAGATATACCTGAGAAATAAAGTAAACTGTGTGTATATTGTATTTTACTTAATGGTTATACTGGATTAGTTTGTGAAGTTGGTTGCATCTTATAATTAGCCATTTTCTGAATTTTATCAACAAAACCGTCAGTGTATCCTGCTGACCTTGTTATATCATATATTACTTATAGAATACAAATTATTATATATTACTTATTAGAACATCAACAGGATATAAAAAACAAAAAATCTAATACAGCTTTATCACAAACAATTCTTGAAAATCATTTCCGAATAGAGAATTTAACATATAAAGCCATTGCTGCACCTCCAAATAAATACCAATTGCAGTACATGGAAAATATGATTAACTTACATAAAGATCACCTGTGTAACACCGAAATCCCATTCCTTTCGGTGACATGGAACCTTCTGCTGGGTGAGCAGCACAGTGAAAACCCAAACCACCAATAGAGGGAGATTTATTTAAAGCTGTAACATCAGGAGGTATAGTGCCAGATGAAGCCCCACTGGTGTCGGAGAGAAACATGTCATCATGTGGATAGGATAGTCATTCTTTTAAATTGCTATGCTTGGGTCTGTGAATTTTAATGTTTTTATGCTAAAACTCAGTTCTAAAAAATTTTTAATATGTTTAAATGTAAGTTGAGGCTTTTTGAGCAACCAAGTTCTGCAATATGAGTCACAAGGAATTCAATCCACACAACCAGTACTGGTTAGTAATAAACAACCTTATAGACAGTGTCTACTTAGTTAAAAACTTGGGCTGGTATCCGGTATCAAAGTATCAAGTGATAAACATAAATGCAACATATTAGCAGTGGCTGCCAGTAAGAGAAGATCATTGGGAACCAAATTAAGATCCTTGACACAGGGCCGTTGCAAAAACAATGTAAGGATAACATGAATCAAATATTTTAATTTCATATGCTAAATTTATATTTTAATCTTTTCATGGTCCACTTTAATTATAGACATTGATAGAATCCAAAGTGAGAAGCCAAACACAACATATGAAACTTGAATTTAAAAAACATAGAATGCATTGAAAATAATGTATAAAAAATAGATGCATTTGAAAATTTTCTTACATATATATAAAAATACATAATTCAAGCTTGCAAAATAATACTTTTAAAGTTTTTAATTCTCTATGACACTGTTAAATGTTTTTAAGCATTTCAACACATGGACTATGCTATCAAGTATCAAAATTTATTAAGGAGAGATTTACATACTGTACCGCAGAGGATGGGTAGTAACAGTAACTTCCGGGATGCTTTGTGTGACAAATTTAATAATCGACATTCTTGCTGGTAAATGACGTCTCAGTAGATGTTAAAAGTAGGATAACTGATGCTGATGGTCTACCAGCCTTGGCGAAGGAAATAACCATTTATAGTTTCAATAGCATAGAGTGCTTAAAAAAGTTTTAGATCCATGACACATGTTTCGCACCCTTACTTTGGGTGCTTTGTCAGGTGGGAAGTGAGGAGATTTAACAGTGTCATGGAGAATTAAAAACTTTAATTTTAAAACAATACTTTCTTCCTTTCATGACTATTTTATTAAACAGTGATAAAATAATTTGCTAAAGCCATCTGATTGATTGCTATTTTTTGTACCAGATAAATAGCTAAAGCTAAGCTGATTTGGTTGTATCTATTTTTTGTTTCACTTTTGTTTCCATTTTCATTCAAGCAATCGACATTTGGAAATTCTTACTAACATTAACCAATAACTGGTGTTTTTTAAAACTGGAGAATTTTGAGACCAATTACAAAGTACATACTCTATTTTCTTCCTTTTTTTTTTCATTTTATGCTATTTTTTTCTGCCTTAAAACTATTTCAATAACGCAAGAACTATTATTATCATTCATCCCAGCATTCAAAGGTGCTCTCCTGCTGCTGAAACAAAAACCATAACCAAACAAAACTTATTTGTGCAAAACTGCTGGGAAACTACATCATGGTCTAACAAGATGCAGATGGCAGTAATTAACAGCAAGTGTGTGTGCATTGTCTGCTGCACATAATGTCATCAACATATTAGATAACCTTTCAGTTCAGTTAATACTTTATTTCTACTTTTATAATTAAGCCTTTATTTTTATTTCTATACATACACAGTCATATCAGAATAATATGACCACCTACTATAGTATATGTATGATAGGTGGTCATATTATTCTAATACGACTGCGTATATATCTATTACGATTTTAAAATTAATAAAATTACTCTATAACACTGTAATGGTCAGAGAAACTGAGACAATTAGTTGAATTACTATCTACGAAATCACCTTGGTTTATTCTTAGGTTGATATTTTAAAATGGTTGAGCCTGTTGTCCTGTGCTAGGTAGTACAGTCTATAAAAAGAATATAATGCACAATTATGCTGTTTAATAGGATGTGAGCTCAAAAGCAGCAATCACACTACACTAAGACTATACAATATAGTCCAGCTAGGAGTTGTTATACATGTCATGACCAAACTTAAGGTAATTTTTAACCATATTAAAAGTTCCCAAGTAATGTCGCAACATATTACCATTTATGGAGTAGTCCTGCTGGCTTCAGCTGGTTGTGCAGGTTGATTAATCTTCTGTGATTTCTTCTTTAAGATGCCATTCAGAAGCATTGGCATTTCACAGTTGGATTATCCACAGATGTATTTATGCTGCGCACCAGATGCCAGTCCGGAAACACTATACTGGATTCACAATTTTTATATTGTCAATGGTAATGTTGCACGTAGTATCTCGTAACAACTCATTGATGCGAAGAGGGATGATGTCCTCACAAAACAATTCCATGCTTAATGTCCAATGTTTTGCATGGAACTTTCTACTCATTTAAATTTGTTTCAACAAAATCCTTTAAACTAGCATACTCAATGCAAGTTCTTTAAAACAAAAACAAAAAGTTTTAAAAATTTAAAACGTGGACCCACCTTTCCATCAAACTATCTAAGTAGCGACTAGTTTCATCCTGAACACGTGCGGGGCTTCATCAAGCAAAGTGATCTTAAAGTTGAGAGTATATATGAGTATCCCTCTATCGGTGATTTAATTAATTTGAATGTCGCTCGTGCAACACGAGGTTCCATACCGCAGGGAGGGGTGGAATCTCTGTGTTGCACAAGCGATCTTTAAGAAGGTTAATTAGAATATTTTCTGCATAGTGTAATTGAAATTTATTTGGTGGTGCCATTAAAGGTTTATATGTCAGATTAATAATATGTATTTGATTTTGTTTAATTGTTTGAGCCAAAGCAGTATTATCAGTTCTATTTTTAATAACTAAGGTGTGCCGTCATAAGTTGTTCATATGAACGAAATGTTTTTTCAATATAAAAGTTTCCCCCCTCCCAATTTCTTATTCTCATCTAGTACAGTGGACTCCTGTACAACGCGGGGGATAGGTTCCGCATTATAGGACATCGTGTTATACGGGACATGCATTATCAGACGAATTTATGCAAGTTCAAACATACCTCTAAATTGTAACTGTGATCGTATATTGCTAGTGAGATGCAAGTCAGTTTGAAATATTATTGCATTGCAAACAAACTGTTAGTGTTAATTAACTTGCTTGAAATAAAGTTTCTTTTAATAAAGGGAAATCAAAACAGAATACAGGTAACTTAATTACAAAAAAAGTATTTTATACATTACTATTTTTTTTTTAAATTTGTTTTAGCCATGCATACTTGATAACTTTTAGCCACTGTACTTGATAAACCTTTACATCTTTTAAAGCTGTCAGCTTCACTGTGCATATATATAAACAACAGGTAAGTGTATACATTTGCTTTTCTAAACAAAAAATCAAAAACTATGTCAAAATGTTAAATTTATCTTACACATAATACGGGACTTCTATTGCACTATATGAGTACTAGTTGTAATTTTTTCGTCGCATTATACGAATTCATGTTATATATAGGGGAGTGCATTATATGGGAGTCCACTGTATTTCACATCAACCCTCCCCCCCCCCCACTGTTGGTTTACATTTGTCTTATCATTAATTATTAGATTTTTAATATTATGGATATTATGTAGCATATTTAAATTATATTTTATTAATGTATTTTTAATTGTTTTTGATACTCCCGGTAAAAATGGAAAACTATGCGTGTATTGACATTACTTGGGAACTTTTAATACAGTTGAAAATTATTTTAAGTTTGGTCATGACACGTATAACAACTCTTACCTGGACTATATTGTATAGTCTTAGTGTAGTGTGATTGCTGCTTTTGAGCTCACATCCTATTAAACAGCATAATCATGCATTAAATTCTTTTAATCTTATTGCTGTGTAATTACTATTTATCTATAGTACAGTCTATGCTATTATGAATTCACAAATCTTGATTTTGCTGCTGTTCTAGGTAGGGATTCAGTTGCAGGTTGACACCAATTTGTAAGTGACACAGAGAAGCTGTACCGTGGCCGAGTGGTTAGCACGCTTGGCTACTGATCTGAGGGACCTGGGTTCGAGCCCCAGATAAAGCATGGACGTTTGTGTTGTTTTTCTGCTGAGGTCCTGCCATCCTCACAGACTTTCCACTATGGCATATAAACTGACAGGCTTCTGTCAGACCTCTGTGGCAAGCAGCTGCTTGAGGGGGTATTTATTTTATTACAGAGAAAGGAAATACATTGTTGGAATCTATGATTTGCTGCACACATTAACCGATGTATTTGTAGATTTCCAGTGTCTGTCACAACTTTTCAAGAGCAAATAATGTATTCTTTTTACATATGCACTATGCATTTTGCATTGTTCCATGCATCATCAGCTGAAATAGTTGTTTTGTAGCAGGCACATATATTAGCATGCTGCAGTCAGTGTTTGTTTATGTTAGGCTCAGAGCACATTGTGTGGAGGGGTGGGTGGTATTACTTGTGCAAGAAACCGAGGCTCTAGTTTCCAATGCAAATCATGAGCTTAATGAAAAACAGCCAGATGATTTTTAGTCAGCCAGATGACTCTAGCTCCAAAGATCATGATGCGACCACCGTTAGTTGTAAGCAGGCGATCACAGCTGCTGTGATGCACTATCTACCAATGGGCAACCAGCAGATAGGAGTGAAGAGCAGATCATGACATCAGATTCTGAGACTATAGATGAGGGAAGCACTGGCTTCAACAATGGATCTTTAGTTGCCAATCAAGCCACACAGTTTCATATCTCACAGGAGGAAGACGATGCTTTGAGTAACTTGTGGTTAAATGTGAGAGAGAGCGAAAACAACTTCCTCATTCACAATGCTCTTGTTAAGGGTGGAAAAGGAAATTTTTACAATTAGTGCTACCTTTAGCAAAGCACAATGAGGTAATGACTTTATCTCATAGCAGTGTTTGTGCATTCCATCTTGGCTCTACGAAAACAAGGCAGCAGGTCCAGCTCTCATTTCATTGGCCACACATGACGGGAGATATTAACCACTATTGAAGTCATGTGCAGAATGCCAGTTGAGAGGGGGGGGGGGGGGGGGGCTTGCAACAGTGACAAAGTGCCAAATGACCAGTGTTGCTATTCCAGGTTGTAAGGATAGATGTGGCAGGCCCTTTTGACCCTCCCAGTAAGAGAAGCCACATATACATCTTTTCAATCATGGATTGCCATACCAGATGGCCAAAGTAGTATGCCTAAAGTCACTCATAGCCCATGTAACTTATCTCTTTTGCAGATGTTTTAGTGAATGGGTGTACCAGAGGTGATACTTCTGATCAAGGGAGTAACTTCACTGCAAGGTTGAAAAGAGAACTGCAGGCTCAGCTGGGCATTATGCCGAGGTTCTCTCTTCCTGTACCGAAGGTAACCAATTGGTTGAAAAATGGAATCAACCCATGAAGGGTATGTAACATCATGTGCTTTGTGAACAACCAAGGGAGTGGGACAAGTTTTTGCCAATATGTGCTTTGGGCCTACAGAGGTACCAAATGCAATAACAGTCATGTCTCCATTCCAGCTTTTACATGGGAAGACTCACCAGGGCGGCCCTTTCAGTTCATTGTTGTTCATCAGTCCATTTGGCAATGCTATCAGAAAATACACATTTAGGTTCCAATGTCAATATAATTTTAATACAGATTTCAAAACTTAAAAAATGTGAAAATAACTTAAAAAACCATAAGCATTCTGATAACATATTTTCACATTTTGTGCTTTTAGTGGCAATACTGAATCGATCTTATTACACAGCATTCATTAAACAAATAAATGAACTATAACTTAGAGAGATTAACATATTCAATTTTTTTTATAATATTAGCATCAATTATGTCAATGTGCATTTTATTTAGATAAATGTATTTTTATAGGAAATTAACTCTGAAAACTGGTATTTTCTTAAAATTTATTTACCAAACTGGTATTAACACTACATCCCTTAGAAGTACCTTACCAGGAAATACTTCTTTTATGTATGTCTGTAATCCTAGCAATATCATATTTCGGCATTGTAATTCAACAGATGCTGGCTGATTCTCTTCTGAAATAAAGTGAAATAAAACATTGAAACTCACAGTATAAAATGGCAAATAATTAAAATATCTTTATATAAACTATAGAAATAAAATTACTTAGGGTACCAAGAGAATAGATGTAATCTTACATGATATTCTCATCCATTGTGGACTAATTAATGCACTGTTTTTCAAACTTGGGGTTACATCTTAATGGGTCACACCTCATTACTGCAGTATTTTTGCTAATGATGGTAGGCAAATGAAACATGTCACAGGCTTTACACAGGTTGTAGAACATTGGTTCAGACTAATGGATCGTAACATAACTTATGTCACTGCCTAGCATATTATGCAACTATATATTCCCACAGACTGGTAAAAATCTATGAATATGCTCCCACAACTGGAAGTAAGTATAGTACCCTCTAAACTTGTCTCCCTTCAACATTTCTTATGAATCAATACCTTAGTGGTCTGTAAATGGCAGCTAGATAGTCACTGGAAGGAGAGTTATGCACCAATTCCCTGTGATGACACATAGACAGGCCAGGCCTAGTACCTAATGTCTCACCCCACCTTCTCATGGCGCAGACAGTACCTTTCAAAAGAGATGCTCTCATGGAAGTGAACAGAAGGGGAGAGTTGCCAGATTAGTGTGGCCTACTAATTTAGGGAACAATGGCTAATATTTTTTCTACCCAGCTGATGAGTAGTCAACCTGTGCTGACCACATAAACCTACCAGACTGGAATAAGGCTCTGAGCTTCATTATGGATACAGAAAAGAGAAAAAATAATAAACTATGAGGATACAACTGGCCTCACAAAAGAAAGGAAACTTGTAAACCATTGTCCAAATGTGGACAAGGTTACTAACCGTTCTGCATGGTTGACCCTGGTAGGACCTGCCCACCAACCGATTGATCCTAATGGACCTCCCGTTTACTTGACCGTTACCCCAGGACCTCCCGTTTACCTGACCGCTACCCCAGGACCTCCCGTTTACCTGACCGCTACCCCAGGACCTCCCGTTTACCTGAAACAGAGGCCAAAGCAGTGTATAGCAGCGGCCCCCCAACCCCCTGCCCAGCCCCATGACAGACAATGACAAAATGGCCAAAGGGGACCCCACCAGTCATGAGCCAGGGAGAGAAGACCCCGAGCAACTGCCAGGATCCTCCTTTCCAGGGACATGGGTCACTGTGCACAGCAAACACGCAGGCGAGCATTCAGGACCCTGTGAAGGCAACCGAGCTAGCGGAACCTTCACAGGGTGGTCCCCTTGCCATGGACGGGAGCTCGCACAGAGGGGAAATGTATAGTCAACTTCAATCAAGTAAGGGCACAGTGCAGGTGGAGCAAAGAACATCAGTCTGTTCTACAGGAGAGGGCTTTCATATTCAATGGCCATGTGCATTGGACCTAAAATGACATGGTCAAAAGATGAATTTCACATAGAAGATGACAGTTGGGATCAAAATAAAGATTAATGTTTGTGGCAAAATTACATGCAAGTGGTATTTTGTGGGGAGAACCAAAACCTATCTGTCATTGCCCAAATGAATTGCTCAGGGCAGTTTGCAGCTGTCATTCAATAACCCTAATGCTGGAAGATGACAATATGAAGCATAACATACAAGAGAGCTATTCTTGAGGGAAAGACCAACAGTCTTGCTAACAGAGACATCAAACGTACATGCAAAATACTCATGCAACCATGGGCTATGGATCCACTCAGAATGTGTAATTTTGTTCTCCAAACATGTCTATCCTAAGTTACAGCTGCTGCATTTGACCACTATAGGCCAATTCCAGCAAGGTCCTGTTTGACATTGTCTGTCCACTGCATCCTAGGTCTCCTCCTTTTTCTGAGACCTTCAGGCATGCTGTTCATAATCCCTATTTTTCCAATCTAAAGTTCTGCATCTGGCCAACATGACCAATCCAATGCATTTACTCTTTGCACAGTATGATGTTCAAAGAAGGCTGCCAACTCCTTTGCCTAACTTTATCATTGCATACAAAGACAAACCACTTAATACCTAAGATACTGCATACATCTAGAATCAAAGGCATCAAGTTTCCTGTTATCTTGTTTACAAAGGGCCCAAGTTTCTCTACCATAACTAACCACAGAAAGAACCACACATTACACAGCCTAATTTTAGTCTTTAGGTGTATATGTCTATTTCCCCACACTCTCCAAATATTCTTTAAAGTTCAAGCAGCAATCCCTATTCTTCTCTTTATCTCATGCTGCACATCACCAGTACCTATTAAACACTTCCCAAGATAATTAAACTGAGACACTTGCTCAAGGGTGCAACCAATTAAAGCAAGCAACTGAAGCACCATCTGCCTGACCAATTTCATTACTTTAGTTTATTCTCTATTCATCACCAAACCTACTCTATTACCAGTCTCATCAATAGCCCTCATGAAATAATTCATGTCATCTACATCATTGGCCAACAATGCCAAATCATCTACATAATCTAAGTCAGAAATTTTGAAATTGCTAGACCATTTTAGGCCAAAATCTTTCCCTTGCAAAGAATTTTGCACAACATAATCAGTAACCAAACTAAAGAGATAAAATGCACCCTTGTATAACTCCATCAGCAATGCTAAACAAATTGTTACAAGCCTTACCAACTCTCATACATGATTCTATGTTATTATAAAGAGCATTATGCTAACTAACACGTCAGATATTCCATATGATCTAACGATCAGCCACAAATTATGCTGATCAACAGAGTCTAAGGTCTTTTTCATATCTATCTCAGGCTTCTAAAACTCTAAACAATTCTCAACAATCTTCCTAAGTTAAATTATTTAATCTATACCTCACCTAACACTCCTGAATCCCCACTGTTCATCATGCAGTTGTCCATCAACTTAAATTTATTAAGCACAATGCAAAGATTTGAATTGTTTTACCTCAAACAGAAAGTAGGCTGATACCTCACAGTTATCCCAAGAACTATGATCACCTTTTTTGAAAATAGGGATAACAATAGCTCTGGTAAAATCTTAATGAACAATGACTTTGTCATAAAAAATATTCAAAATTTTAGTCAACCACATGACAACAGACACATTCCCAGCTCTAAGCATTTCACTAGTAATTATATATCCCTTGGGATTTATGCAGTTTCAATTTAGAGATAACCAAAGTAACTTCAGAATGTGATTAAAACCAGTAATGTGATAAAACATTAAAACCAGTAATGCACTTATCCTCAATATTAGCAATGAGAGTAAACCTAACTACATTGTTTAGAACATCTCTGAAGTGCTCAGCTCACCTGGCCATAACAGAATTCTCACCTTCAAAACAACCTTACCATTTTTATCATTCAATCCCTGTATACCTGTTCATTTTCTACCACACAAAGCATTAACTATCTAGTATAGTTCCCTGCTGTTTCACTATTTAGTAGCTTCTTCTGCTTTGCCAGACTAGCTATCAAGCCAAATATTTTTATCAACTGTTAACGAACTCTTTGTACATTTATAAAGCTCTTTGTAATGCAGTCTGTTAGGACTAGCTGCGTGTTGATTTAAATTATTCCTGCAATTCCTTCTTAAAAAAAAATAGGCTCCATAGCCTTATAACATCAAATACCTTTTGTCTCCTCTGTTACTTTTTACCCAAAAGAGTACTGTTAGTTTCAAGAAGTGCCTGTTTAAACTGATCCCATTCTTTCTCAACTTCAGTAATAAGCCAACCATGACTGTAATAATGACTATGTAGCAGATCATGGTATGCTTTGGATATAACTGAATTTTTCAGAGCTTTAGTGTCAATATTGAATAAACTCGACTTTCTTGGTATATACTAAATAATCACCACTTCGTAAGTCAATTTAATTTTAGAGGAAAAATTATCTTAGCTGGGTGGGATACGATCCCACAACCTCCTGATAACATATCAGGTGCTCTGGACCACTGAGCTACTGGCAGTCGATCAAGATATCCTCTAATTGATGATATGAACATTCTCAACCTACAGTACATATTCCATTATGTCACATATAGGTGCTGTTCGGGTGATCTTAGCCACAATCGGCAGATAAATGCCTCATAGATGGAAAGCATATCTTACAAGTATATGATTGATTAAATATTGAATAAACTCTACTTTCTTGGTATATACTAAATAATCACCACTTTGTAAGTCGATTTAATTTTAGAGGAAAAATTGTCTTGAGCCGGGAGGGATATGAATCCACAATCTCCTGATAACATATCAGGTGCTCTGGACCACTGAGCTACTGGCTGCCAATCGAGATCTCCTATAATTGATGATATGAACATTCTCAACCTACAGTGCATATTCCATTATGTCACAAATAGGTAATCAATCACAATATTTAATCAATCGTATACTTGTAAGATATACTTTCCATCTATAAGGCATTTATCTGTCGATTGTGGCTAAGATCACCCGAACAGCACCTATATGTGACATAATGGAATATGTACTGTAGGTTGAGAATGTTCATATCATCAATTAGAGCATATCTTGATCAGCTGCCGGTAGCTCAGTGGTCCAGAGCACCTGACATGTTATCAGGAGGTGTGAGTTCATATCCCATCCGGCTCAAGACAATTTTTCCTCTAAAATTAAATCAACTTATAAAGTGGTGATTATTTAGTATATTAGTGTTAAAGTCTTAGAACTTAGAATAACATTCTTAAGCTTCAGTTATAAGACACTTTTGACCAGATAATAGTCAGACCCAATTTTGGTTCTCCTGTATGACATGGTATTCCTAACCGAACTAGCCCATTTGATGTTAATTGGGTTGGGTTGTTTTACCTCCGAGCAGCACTTTTTTGCACACCATGGGCTAAATGGCCAGGTCACATGGATCCCGAAGGCTCAGAGAAGGTTGGGGGAGGGGACCCACTGGAATAGCTGTTGGGAGACAGATGGTAGCCTCCCATCAAGGCCATCCAGCGTGTTCTTTAACGTGCACAGAGTATGACTCTCTCCCGCACTCAGGGCCACGGCTTAACGTCCCATCCGACGGACGGCAGCCTTTCCAAGCCCATCGGTGTCCCTTAGTGACCATGGGCAGGGCGGGGAATTTTGCAGAGATAAATCTCGACGCTGACACAGCTGGGACTCAAACCTGGGAAATACAGATTACGAGCCTGGCGTGCTACTGACTGAGCCACCCCCGCCCTTTGATGATGTTAATTAAAATATAATCTATCACAGCGCTATCCAACCAGCGACCCACGGGCTGCATACAGCCCGCACAAGGATTTTTGTGGCCCACAAAAAAAAAATCAAGTTTTTACTTGAAATTTTAAATAAATATCTGTAATCCAACTTATAATTTTTTGTCAACTCATATTACTTTACTTGATATGCAATCTTCAATTTACTCATTCTATAAAGTTTACAAAACATTCTAAAGCCGATCGGCAAACTTCTGAAACCTTTTAAGAGCGGTGCGGCGTTATCAAACAAATGTTTTTATGAAGCTGCAGTAATAAGAAGCATCTAACGACAGCATGAATCACTCTCACTGCGCATGCATATGGCATGCATTGTCAAATGTTGCACTGTATTGTGCACCAGGAGACATTGTGTGACATTTCGCTGAGACAAAACGACGTAATGGAAAAGGTTGTCAAAATTACCAATTTATTTCGTGGCGGAAATCTTACACACAGAAATTTAAAACTTTTTGAATGAACTGCATGCTGAGTATAGCGATCTGCTTTTGCATAGTAATAATCACTGGTTAAGTGCCGGAAAATGCCTCAAGATATTTTTTACGCTTCAAAAAGAAATTCATCTTTTTCTCACAGAAGTGGGCAGCGATGAAGATTTAATAGCAAGTTTCGTTGATGATAATTTTCTATGTTCACATGCTTTCCTAACAAACATTATACTGATTATTTAAATGTCTTGAATAAATCCTTACAAGGAAAAGATCAAAACGTTTTCTGTCTTTATAATCATATTAATGGGTTTAGAAGCAAACTACAATTGTTGAAGTCAAATTTGTAGGAAAACAATTTAATTCATTTTGAAACTTGTAAAGAGTTCTACAAAGAAATAAAGCAACTTAGTAATACAGTTAATTTTGAAAAATGTGTTCCTAAATTAGATATCCTAATTGAAGATTTTAAATAGAAGATTTTCTCAATTTGATGACCTTAAGTAAAGTTTAAATTTATTCAGTAATCCATTAAATATTGATATTTAATGGATTTAAATATTTTTCATATAATTTTTTTTATAAATTTTTTCATAAAAATTTAACTTATTTTTCGTATAAATAAAATAATTTTTGAGGTTTATTATTACTTATTGTTTTTTGTATAAATAAAATATTTTTGAGGTTTATTATCACTTATTATTTTTTGTATAAATAAAATAATTTTTGCGGTTTTTGAAGTTTATTATTACTTATTATTTTTGTATAAATAATTTTTTTAGGTTTATTATTACTTATTATTTTTTGTATAAATAGAATATTTTTTGAGGTGATATGAACTGACTTTTTCAGTTACCTATCATATTCTATTCTTTTTTTTGGCCCACGAAATATTGGCAAAGGAAAAAATGGCCCGCGGTCTTAGATAAGTTGGACGGCACTGATCTATCATATTCCTGTGCAACCCATCAGGTGAAACTCGTGTATATTTATAAATGTTACGGTGTTTGTAGTATGTGTTAGTTATTAACAAACCATTAAATTTACTTACCTGTAGGAAACGTTGTCCATTGCCATTGCAGCTACTAATACCAAAGGGACCTAACAGCCCTGATCAAATGTCAAAGTCAATAGCAACTTTAGCATTGAAGTCACCTAGAACAAGAGAAATATCTCCTTTCTTGACAGAATTCAAAATATCCTGAAGCTGTCTATAAAACTTATCCTTCTTGTTATCATCAGAGTCCTCTGTGGGGGCATAAAAACAGATTCAATTCTTTAATTTTTGCTTCAAATTCTGCTGTAAAAAATCTTTCATTAATGCAGTCATATCCTAGAAGAGCATCACTAGCATGTCTGCTGAGAAGCAAACCTACTCCTTGGAGATGCTTTCCATTCTCCCTCCCTGAAAAGAGAAATTTAAAGTTATTTTTAAGCATTTCACCTTTATCTGTCCATCTGGTCTCTTGCAAACCTAGAATATCTAGGTTATAGTGCTGGAATTACTGCGTGAAGACATCAAGAGAATAATTTCTATGTAACATCCTCATGTTCCATATACTTGCAGAGAGAGAACGATTAGTAGGATTTTTAAAGAAACTAGGTTTATTGAGAGAGGTAGGGCCAACAATATCAAACACCCCTGATTGTAGGCATGGACAAAGATCTGTTCCTCCACTGCTAAAGGCTGAAGCCACCATGCTGGTATGAACTTCAGGCACCACCATTTCAAGAGGACATTTTCAAGATCCATATGACCTGCCTGAGACACATTAGTTTAAGATTGGCAATGCCCAACTAGCTAAGTGAAGGTTCAGGTACCTATGATGGTCTCTGATCAGGATTATCCATCAGCTGATATAAGGTATCCTGTGCCTCTGTTCAATTAGGGCTGGCAACCAACAAGCTAACAGAAAACACATTGGCAGATTTTCCCTCAACAGAAGCCCATCAGTGCAGCAAGTTCAGGATCTATAATCAAGCTCAAAGCTGTAAACCAATCTGGTCTAGTGGGTATAAATGGTCAGCACCAGGACCTTGTGAAGTTGACCACTCCTTAGCAGGGCAGGGAAAAAAAGAAAAAAGTGGCCATAGATTACCAGATCAGTAGGCCACGCTGATCTGGCAACTCTCCCCTTCCTAAAGAGAATATCTCTTTCGAAAGGTACTAATTGCCTACATGATGAGAAGGCAGGGTCAGACATTAAGTACAGACACACCTTACCTAAAAAATGACTACAAATGGCCAATACACCAACACTGTTTTGCCCAAAATGGTTAAGGAGATGAAGGAGCAGTGTTCAACAACAGGCATGTCAAGGATTCTCTTTCTTCATGACAATGCCACTGCTCACAAAACTGGGCAACTTATGGCATCTGGAGCAGGAAAAAAAAAACCAACAGCTATCCTATCCTGCATATTCCCCAATCTGCACCAGGCAATTTTTGGTTGTTTCCAAAAATTAAAAAGGAACTTGTGGGAAGCATTTTTCAAGGCTGCAAGGCTTTGCAAAATGCATTTATTCAGAGTTGTGGAATTTTCCTCAACAGGAGTACCACTAGCATTCCAGAATTGTGGCAGACATCTGCAACTTTGCATAGATGCTGGAGGAGAATATTTTGAAGGCCAGTAAAAGTTTTGTTGAGGTAAATGCAATAGTTTTTGTTCTGCAGATCAAGAACTTTTTGAATGCCCCTTGTAATGTGGGTGTATGCAAATACTGGAAGATCGTGGCTTCCACATATGCAAGAAATTTTTCTGAATAAGTTTATGATATAGGGATAGCTTGTTCCTTCAAGTGTTGGTATATCATTAATACAGTTATTAATCTTAGAAGTTAAAGAATACCTTAAGTCATTTCTGTTCATAGCATTATCATTACTTGGATGAAATTAAAAAAATTATATGAAAAAGCACAACATAATGATAAACTTCCCCATAACTTTTGTCATATGAAGCATTCAAAGTTATTAAATGCAAGGAAGTGATTATAGCTGGACTTAAAACATTTCATTAGTCACATATTATCAAAACTGCAAGTAACATCCCATATTCTATGAAACAAGCAAGCACTAACATATGATGCATTAGGTGAACACTCAGAAACAAAGCAAATTACTCTAAATGCTCAATTACCTTCCAAACAACAAATGCTATAATACTTTGTTCGCAACAGTATTGTAAATAACAATACTCAATTCTAAATTATTTAATAAATTGAAATATATTTTCAAAACACCAACAATTATAACACACATACATGATTAAAAAAAAGTACTAACTCAAGATCTGTTCACACATCTTATTCAAACACTTCATGAACTCAGGAGTCATTTTTGGCAATGCAAATATATCAGGTAGCTTTTCTTCTGGGCAATTCTACAATGAGTTAAAAGTTGGTTACTATGATAATAATCATGTAAAATGTCATCAATAAAAGTTTTTCTTTTTTAAATGAGAGAAAATATGACAAAAAATTATAACAAACTAATCAACATATAAATAAAACAAAATGTGAGTGTGTTTATGTAACCCCAAAACCAAGAAATCTAGAAAGCTGAAACTTTGCTCAGAGAGACCTGGGGATGTGCACCTCATGCATATTTTTTTCATTTTTTTTTTAATTGAGGGAGTTTTTCCCAAAATTCCCATAGAGTTAACAATACGTTTTTTGTGTGTGAGTCAATGCTGTAACTCCAAAACCAAGAAAACTAGAAGGCTGAAACTTTTCCTGCGTACTTAGGGAGACTTGAGGGTGTGCACCTTAGGTGACTAACAATGGTTCTACTGCACAAGAAATGAGGATTAAAATATTTTAGAAGCAATACAAGCTATGACACTATTTCTGAGGTTATCAAGTTTTCAAACATTTTTTATCACATTTTTGTGTGTGTGTGTCAACGCTGTAACTCCAAAACCAAGAAAACTAGAAGGTTGAAACTTTTCATGTGTACTTAAGGGAGATGAGGGTGTGCACCTTAGGTGACTAACAAAGTTTCTACTGAACAAGGGACCATACCTTAACATCACATCAGATGTAGAGTAACTTTTCCAAGCCCATCATTCTGTGTTGGGTTATTTTATCTCTGAGCAGCACTTTTTTGCACACAATGGGCCAAAATGGACAGGTCACAAAGATTCCAAAGCTCAGAGATGGTTGATGAGAAGGGGGACTCACTGGGCATATGTTAGGAAACAGATGGTAGCCTCCTGTTAAGGCCATCCAGCATGTTCTTTAATGTGCACAGGGTATGGCTCTCCTGCACATGGGGCCACAACTTAATGTACCATCCAATGGATGGCAGTCTTTTCAACCCATAAGTGTCCCCTACCAACTGTGGGTAGGGTTGGGAGTTTGGTGGAGATAAAGCTCAACTGAACCAGCTGGGACTCGAACTTGGGAATTACAGATTACGAGTCTGGTGCACTACCAACTGAGCCACCCCAGCCCCTCGATTGTGAGAAATGTTGGAGAACGACATAACTGACATTGTCTAATAAATGCACATTGTGCCTCCTGTTCTGTGCACAGTTGCCTTGCTCTGCACTCATGCTTGTCCACAGCACAAGCATGAGTGCAGAGCAAAACACAATTCCTCTGCTATGAATGGTCTGTTATAGGGCTCTAGGCTATTTGAATCAAACAATATGGGAGAGCATTTGGCCTTGCTCTTCAGGCATATACTTAATGGAATAAGATAAAGAGATGGAAGAAAAAATATCCCCTCCCCCCACAGAGTATTTGCAATTGCTTGTGGATCAACAATTGCCTGTCCATTGTGTTCTACAATCAATAGGGAATGGGATGCATAGTTACCACCCATCTTCTAGACTTTATCTCATACAACATTAGAATTGGTCATGCATGTAACAGATGTATACTTGATCCACGATTCCTTTTAGCTCTGGCACCAGATGAAACGAGCTTTTGCTCTGCATGCTTGAATGTTTCTAGGTTGGTGGATACTGGATATCCTTGAACTACCTTTAAAGTCTTGTTATGAGCATTATAAGATGTGGCACAGTCAGAATTCCACCACAGTTTCAGAAATCATGTCAAAGTTTGAAGAATAGTAGAGGCAGGTGCTTGAACAATATAGTTGGTCATCTCTGCAGCTGAAACACTAATTGGCTACTGGCTGACCAAGTGTTGACCAAACTCTCAGAGGAATTTAAAACCACTCCAATCAATCTTTCACCATGATATTCGTGAAGTGTCACAAGGACCTTCATCATGACAGGTTTTAAATGCAATGGAAAAGTACTTGCTTCCATAAGTGTTGTCTTCACCCTCCCATATAAATAGCAAAAGGATAAAGGAGAAGAAAATGGAAAGAATAATGGCAGTGAAAAGTAGGAGTGCACCATCATGCATGAACACTGTGGTGTCCAGACACTGCCATTCCTGGAGAGCAAGAATCGGGTGATGCTGGAGATGAGCATATTAATGGGCACCTGTTATGGTAAATGCACTGGACCATTAGGTATATCCTCCTCAAAGAACAGCCCAATGATATGGCGAGTAAAGTAAACCTCAGTTCACAGGACCACCCACAGTCCATGTCATCCACTTCCATCCCCACCAGAAATTGGAGAGCAAAGTTGGTGGAATGTTGCAAGTCATGCTGTTGCATTTCCTACACCACATGGATCCTGTATGAGCACCATCCCACAACATGCAGTAGCATTTTGCAGACCAATGTTCATGGAAGGTCCAACTGTCATGACACAGCTCTGGCACTGCTGACTAACTACATGTCACTTCCAACACAAGTTTCATGGCAACCATCACCTCATCCACCACATCTGAAATAAATGACTCCCTGGTAGCAACGGTTGTCTCTAATTTTTTTTCTTCACTAAATCACTTCCACGTGTTCTCATTAACCCTCTAGGTGGCTGGAACATGCTCTGCCCACCACAGCTAAGTGGTCCTTTAGTGGTACTAATGTGGCAATCCCACCACACAGCTATTAATCTTAAGCCTTATTCTGGTACTTACAAAGCAGAGAGAAGGATAAATGTGTAACACCAGAAAGGTTAAGCTATCTATCAATTTTCACAGCATTATCTCCATTCATCACTGTCCCAGAGACTCTGGAATACGAAAACTTATTTTATAACCACCTTATATATATTTTGATGCCCTCTGCACCAAGTTGAAATATAGCATAAACAAACAATAGGTTGGGTTGTTTTACCTCTGAGCAGCACTTTTTTGCATACAAAGGGCTAAATGAACCCAGGAACCCATTGAACCAGGGTTCCTGGGTTCATTTAACCCTTTGTATGCAAAAAAGCTAATGAAGTTGGGAGACAGACTGTAGCCTCCCATCAAGGCCATCTGGTGTGTTCTTTAACATACACAGGCATGGCTCTCCAGCACACAGAGCCATGGCTTAATGTCCCATCCAACAGATGGTGAACTTTCCAAATCCATCAATGTCACTTTACTGACCAAGGGTAGGATGGAAATTTTGTGGAGATAAATCTCAATGCTGGCCCAGGTGGGACTCAAACTTGGGACCTGCAGATTACGAGTATGGAGCGCTACTAAGATACCCCCATCCCACAAACAGGAGGCATAACCATGTTGTCTACTATGATAGGCGTCAAAGGTGCTGTTTCAACTTGGATTCTCAATATCCTTGTTTGGAGCTACCCCGGATGCAGATGAGTTAGGTTTTGCCAAAGACGGAACTTTACTTTTATAGTACTGTTCACCTGTGATGGTGGGTAGTGGTATAATGCAGCATTCTCCCAATGGATGTAGTGCAGTCTCTGAATTGCGAAGCATCTGGGGTTTGTCGTTAACCATAATACCTGTGTACTATGATAGCACTGTGCACAGAAA
This sequence comes from Ryuthela nishihirai, assembly GCA_038380435.1. Taxonomy (NCBI): domain Eukaryota; kingdom Metazoa; phylum Arthropoda; class Arachnida; order Araneae; family Heptathelidae; genus Ryuthela; species Ryuthela nishihirai. Next base: position 59,845,032 of record JAWZYU010000019.1, on the reverse strand, counting down.
GAGCAACTACAGTATCTGTACAATTTGGTGAGTTTACCATCTAAAATATATATTAATACATCTTTTTAGTAATATATAGGTTTTAAATCCACCATATTTTTGCAAAATATCCTGTGCATAATGGTCATAGAAATTAGTCAAATATTTATGATAAAAGAACACAAGCAGCAGCTGCCTAAAACAGTAATTGAAACTTAAAGAAAACTAATATGGTGAAAATATTAATTATAATCTTTAAAATTATATCACCTTTTTAAGATGGCCATGTCTTTGACAAAGACGGCAAACTAATGGTGGACTCTGAAAAAAAAAAACAGAAAAATAAGTTAAAAAGTGATTTAAAATAGCATAGTGTGTTTTGTGCATTAATTCTAAGTACAAAATTTATCCATTTATCCATATATAAAAGCTCCAAATTAAAAACATTTTAAATTGTCCCAAATATTAAAGACACTTTTAAGAGCCTCAAAGAAAATTCCATATAAAATCCAACTCGAAGCATATAACACAGAAAAATGAAACATGGTTTACCTAAATTGCAGCTCATAAAGGACATTTTTGGACAAAGAAAAATCATCAGTTCAAGAAGTCATTATCACACTCATATTGGTGCACTGTATATATAAAACCTTTCAATTCTCTCTTTCTCTTTTTACAGACATGTGCTACTAAGATTAGTCAGGTTTAATCAACCTACTGCCTTAGTTAGACATAGCACAATTCACACAGTACGCCTTCTGTAACAGTTGCCAGTTCCCTGACCACTATGACAGTTAAAGCAATATACAGAAATTTCCACTTCTACCAATGCTATATGGCTTCATTAAATCAGTATACACTAGTTTCACTGGTCCTCAAACATTTTGGATATTGTGACAAATAAGAATTAGACCAACCATGTACAATCCACAGAGTGTGGTAACTTTTCATGCAGTCCACAATGGCTATTGTGAGTGTGAATAAAAATTCAACAGTAACACTACCATTGTATTCTATTTAAATATTTCTTTTTGTGTCTATTATCTATATTTTCATGTCATTTTGGAGAGCTGGGTTCTCCTAATTGTTGACCCTTCAACCCTTAATAAAAGAATGACAATATAGCAAATTGACTATACTCATAACAGTTTCCACAATAAAGGAACACATTTTCATGCATTTCCCTCCTTAAGTAGTCATTCAGATAAACTCCTCCAAGTGATTTTACCTTGCCATGTAATGTGACACTCCAAGAGTATCAGAATTCATGTCTTCTTATGCCCCTTGCAGTCAATCATAAGGGTGTGAAAGTGTACTGATCTCTCAAGATATACATCACTTTGATATACATCAGTGGTTCCCAACATTTTTTGTGATTCACCAAAAAAGTCTTGTGACCCCCAGGTAATAATGACTAAAAAAAAAAGCTCCAAATTAAAATTTACATTATGTAATTATAATTATAAAATATAAAATTTTACTACCAATAATTATGAAACCTCTAAAATTTAGAGTCTAATTCTAAAATTCTAATTATAAAACAATTTATCTGCAAGACTTCATATTAAATTTCTTCATTGCACAAATTTGGTAGAATTGCTGCAGAAACAAATCTAAAATGCTTCAAACATGCACACACTTGTTGTCACAGAGGGAAAATATATTTGTAACATAATTGGACAATTCTTTACTGCTTAAGGCACTATTACAGAACTTTTAGAGCAAACCCCTTGGTGTGTGATGCCCCTTCATTCACTTTTACTTTACTTTAACCAGTTTCGCTTAATTTATGTTATATTTATCATTTTGGGGATTTTTAATTCATTTTTGGCATCACAGCGCTCATTTCCAAGAGCATAGGAGTTGCGCATGTGCAACTTCGAACTTTCGATTGTCACCCAATAAAGCGCATGTACAAGGACACGCCCACTCTTGCGTCATAGCTTGCGCATTCGGTGTCGATCTTTGACAAATGTCTTTACCGGTGCGACAACCATGTGTTGCTAAGCTGTATGCTTGTTAAAACCGTGACATGTTAGTCACAGGAAGTTAGTTGAGTTTTTAAGTCAGAAGTAATTGAAGGAGAAGAGTTGATAGAGTTGTTTGTTAGTTGCCAGTTTGTAGTGAGATCGAAATGATGTAGCATCTTCTTCATTGAAGTTTGTTGAGTGTTTGAAATAATTTTGGAAATAAATTTGTTTGTTATATAAACCTTTTTTGAATCTTTACTATTTTTTTCTCTTGAGCAACATTAATTATTTTGATTAGAATTTTCATTAGAAGTTTGACAATCATTTAATTTTTGAATTCTTACTTGTTAAAGTAACGCACGCTGGTATTCGAACCCTAATTGAACTTTACTTTTGGCAATTAGTTAATTATTGCCTGGTGCCCAACTTAGCTCTCTGGAGCTTGAATAATTATTGGATCAGACAAAGGGTCCAAATTTTAAAAGTATTTCAATTCTTTAGAGTGTTACAGAGACAAGTAAAAGAAGTGGCACAATGAACAGGGACTTGCCAGTAGTAAAAGAAGTGGCACACCGAGAGCAGGGATTTGCCAGTAAAAGATAGTGGTCCAAGAATAGGGACTGTATATTTATGTATAAATTGTGTATGTTATTTAATGTGATTGTCAAAGATCGTAATTTTTGAGCTCATTAGTTGTATGTACTATTTATATATTTAATGAGAGCTTAAGCCTAAAATATTTTTGTTGAGCAAGATGCGTAACTATTTTGTGTATTAGTCAAAGGTACTTAAGTTTCAGCGCAGTTATTGCTGATAGTTAAGATATTTATTGTATATAAAGATTAGAAGTGTCCAGACACGCACTCAGGTATGAAAGATAAATTTTTTGATAAGCAAATTTATATTTTTGCAAGCTTAGTTTTAGCTTTAGTATTGTTGTATAGCAGTACCTTTGAGCGCTGCTCAAGATTAAAAAAGTTTCAAAATTTCTAAAATTCAAAATTTTTGCAGACCGCTAAACATGTCTGCTAGTAATATGGCCAATTCTGCCATAATGACTCCTGACTTAGAAAGAGTAAAGGGTAGGTTGCAGGATGTAATGAAGGAAGCAGAAATGCTAATGAATCTGCTTAATGATCCTCAGGAGAAAAGGGGAACGACAACAACCCCTAAATTTGCTGACAATGCTACATCAGTTCACCAACGTAGAAACTTTGAACATAATATTCCATTTTCTGTTCCATCAGAAGCAATTGATAGAACAGAGTATTATCAACTGCTACAATGAGGAGTTGCCAATCCATCTATTAACTACAGTCCTTACGTTAATTGGCCTTTACCTGAGATAAGGTTCGATGGTTCGAAACGTCCATCATCGTGGACATTTGTCAAGTCCATGAAAGCACATTTCCGTTTACATGAAGTGCCCGGTAACGAAAGGGTGGTTTTAGCAGTATCTTGTCTAACTGGATGTGCTAAGCAATGGTGGAATAACGTAGGATGTCATCATGGAATTGAATATTGGGAAGAGTTTAAAAATGAAATCATGGACATGTATCCGGCTTATAATGATTTTACAGAACTAGCTACAGAGTTGTTTACACAAAGATAAAGGGAAAGTGATGACATAGAAAAATTTATCTGGGGTACAGTAGAGTTATACCAACTGTACGATGCTGATGCCGCTGAAATTAATATTATAAATTGCATATTGTCCCAACTGCTTTTGTTCATTAGGGAATACTTAGAAGTATGAAACGTAAACTCAATTTCAGATTTAGTCCAATTGGCTTGGCAATATACTGCAAGAAGAGAATCTGCAGCAACTGTATTAAACCAACAATGGATGCAATTCCCACCAAAGCCGCACTATCAGGTTGAGTCTTGTAAAATGACTCCCGCACGACCGGAAGTTACATGGTCCCGACAATTTGCGCCGAACGCGCCTAGAACAATGCAGAACGAACGAAGTAGAGAATTTGTTCCACGTCAAGCTTCGAACAATGACACTAGACCTAAAACTTTTCTTAAGAACAATAGAGAAACTTTCAGATGTAATTTTTGTGGCCGACTAGGACACACGGAGCAATAATGTTATTGAAGGAATGGAAAATTCGGGAAACTTGAATTAGGATCTTTGAAGTGAGAGGCCAAAGTTCCTCAAGAAAAGCCCTCTCGTGAGTTAAGTCTTGCTACTGTGGGTATACATAATGTCCTACATTTACCTTTTGTGAAGCTTTATCACGATAAATGATAAGTTTCACAACTCGCATTGACACAGGAGCTGATATTACATGTCTACATAAGAAAGTATGGGATAAAATTCAGAAAAATTGTAAACTGAAATTGCAGCCATGGTCCGGTGGACCTTTGAACTTAGCTTGTGCTTCCAAGCAGTGTTTTCCGCAAGGAACTGTTGAGTTACCTATCACTTTAAATAATGTGGAGATAAGACTTGAATTTTTAGTAACAAGTGAATTATTATATGACACTTTGATAGGAATAGATGCGATACGAAAACACTTGATTGAATTTGATTTTGCCAATAATACTATTTCACTGAAAGCAACAATGAAAGAAAAACTTGATGTCGATAAAAAAATCGGATATTAGAAAACATGCTGACAGCACTCATTTAGATAATAGCAAGAGAGTTAAGTTAGAAGCTCTACTCAATGATAATTACAAACTTTTTAACAACAAGCCTGGCAGATGTCAGATTTTGGAGCATCATATCAAAACGGGCAATAGTAGACTTGTTTATAGCAAACCATATAATTATCCTCCCAGTACAGAAGAAATAATTTCAACGCAAATTAAAGAAATGTTAAAGGATAGGATAATAGAACCAAGTTTTAGCCCTTGGGCTTCACCAGTCGTCCTCGTTAAAAAGAAAACTGGTGATTTGAGATTTTGCATGGACTATCGAAAACTCAATGTTGTTACAGTCCCCGATAGATATCCACTACATATTATTCAGAATCTACTAACACAACTGGCTGGCAAGAAATTTATTAGCACACTAGATTTGTCTTCAGGATATTGGCAGGTGCCTGTATATCCACCAGATCGGCCCAAAACAGTTTTCCTCACAAAAGATGGATTATTTCAATTTCGTTGCTTACCATTTGGCTTATCCGGAGCACCCGCCATGTTTCAATGTCTTATGTCCGTAGTTCTGGGTGATCTAAAAGGAAAAATTTGTGAAGTATACTTAGACGACATAGTTATTTTTTCTACTGATTTTTCGGAGCATCTCCATGATTTAAATTTGGTATTTGCAAGGTTAAGAGAAGCTGGAAATTATCTAATAAGCCATAAAATTATCTAAATGCATATTTCTCTGAGAAGACGTTCAATACCTCGGTTTCAATGTTAATACAAATGGAGTAAGAACATTACCTAATAAGGTCGAAGCCATAGAACGGTTTCCCACACCGCACAATTCGAAAAACTTAGTAGATTTCTAGGAATGTGTGGTTGGTACAGACAATTTGTTCCTAATTCTGCTAATTTGGCCGAACCTTTATGTGAATTACGCCGAAAGTGAAAACGGTACCACTGGACACCTGTTTGCGACACAGCATTTCAGACCTTAAAAGATGCATTGTGTCATGCTCCCGTGTTGGCCTTGCCACAGTTAGGCAAACCTTTTAACATCTACACTGATGCTTCCAATGTCGGTCACAGTGCTGTGCTGAGCCAAGTACAGAATGACAATTGTGAACAAGTTATCATGTATGCCAGTCGCAGTTTGAGTCACACTGAAAGAAACTATACAGTGACTGAAAAAGAATGTCTAAGCGTAATATGGACTCTAGAAAAATTTAAAGTACAATAGACACGTCTGACATTACTATTTTTACCGACCATGCTGCTTTACAATGGTTGCAGACATTCACTAATCTAATAGGTCATCTAATGCGCTGGGCATTACACCTACAAGAATTCAATTTCAAGATCAAGCACCGAAAGGGATCGGTTGGGTTGGGTTGTTTTACCTCTGAGCGGCACTTTTTTGCACACCATGGGCTAAATGACCTGGTCACATGGACCCCCGAAGGCTCAGAGAAGGTTGGGGGAGGGGACCCACTGGAACAGCTGTTGGGAGACAGATGGTAGCCTCCCGTCAAGGCCATCCAGCGTGTTCTTTAACGTGCACAGGGTATGGCTCTCCTTCACACGGGGCCACGGCTTAACATCCCATCCGACGGACGGCGGCCTTTCCAAGCCCATCGGTGTCCCCTACTGACCGAAAGGGAAGTGCACATCAGCTACCAGATGCATTATCCCGTGCTCCCATGTGGCCGGCAGCAGTTACGCCAGAGCTCGAAGATAAGCCTTTTGCTCCCTCACTCGTCACAATAGTTCCCTTTGAATACAAGGAACACTAAATTAAGGAACATCAAAAAGATTTAGAATATGGAAACGTATACCATTATTTGAAAACTGATGAATTACCTCTAGATCCAAGTTTAGCTTCAAGTATTGTTGGAAGAGCCAGACATTTTAGATTAATTAATGACATTTTGTACTACTGCAGATGACGAGTCAAAGAGGCAGTTATCGCCCATTTATTCCCAAGAATTTAAGAGAGTACGTACTCCAAGAATTACATGATGTACCCTTCAGCCAGGCATTCAGGTACACGAAAAACATATCAGAAAGTGGCCAAAAGATATATAATAATAGATCCCAATATATTCTAGTGTTAGTAGTTATGGGGGATATTTCCCATTAGAAATGCAACAGCAACAATTGTAGCAAAGAAATTTATAAATAAATTTATATACAGATACGGGATACCCAAGAGTATTGTTTCGGACAATGGGCCCAATTCATTTCAAATGTGCTTGCTGAAGTATGTGAAACATTTCAAATAAAACACATATATACAACTCCATATCATCCACAGTCAAATTTGACCGAAAGAATTAATCAAAATATTGGTAGGATGATAGCTGCTTACGTTGAAAATAGATATAGCACCTGGGATAAATATTAGCAACAGTTTTCCTTTGCTTTATGCACTTCATTACATGAAACCACCAAACTCACGCCTTCAAGGATATTTCTTGGGAGAGAGCCGACATTACCCTGGGACAGACTCGTTGGCCAACCTGCATCTCCACAATCCATTGAGTTTAGAATGGAACAGCATATTTGAGCCATGGAATTTAAAGTAGGTGATAGGGTTTTGATTAAAACACATCATAAGAGTGATAAAGAGGATTCATAAAAAAAAAATTGCACCATTATATGCTGGACCATATATTACAAGGAAGAAACTTTCTCTTCTGTATGAATTGGCCAATATGACCACTAATGCCTCAGTAGGATACTTTAATATTGTAAATATAAAAAAATACAACAGTTCTATAGAATTTTCCAGATCAAAAGTAGATGCTCCACAACAAAAAATTCCAGGAGAGTGATGGGATAAAGCCAGATTCAGCTGTTCCATCGACGTCAAGAGCATGACGAGATATCGACGAAACAACCAGAGCCAGCAGGGCAACAAATGGCAGCGAAGCAGTCCACATAGCAGAGATGATGTCACAAGCGAGATCTTCAGCAATGCCTTCACTTGAAGCTAGCGAACGACGAAGGAAAGATGTCATCAGAACCCGACTGGATGATTTATCGCAACAGAGTACCAACAATGAAAATTTAAGAATATTATTATTCTTTCACTTGGCACTTAATGATTTATAAATGTTCTCTTTTCTCTGGAATACATGAAAACAAAGAAGAATGAAGAAGCTTTATTGTGATTTATATAGTTAGCAATGTTTAATTTCTCGTTGAAAACTTTGGAGTTTCAATATTTATTTTCGGAAAATGAATTTACTGTAGTTTGAGTTTATACTGTGTGAATAGAATTTTTTTGTATTCTTGTTCATCGAAGTTCTAGTTGTTATATTGTATTAACGTGATTTAAATTGTATTTTTGTAGATTTTTTTGTTTCAGTTGACTGATAGCTGAAAATTGTAAGTCGACATTAGGAAGTTTAGAAATTATAAAATGTTTATGGATATGAATAAAGAGAGTAAAAAGGAATTAGTGATTTAATATTTTTTCACTTTTAAGAAATATTTTCTATTGTAAAATAATGTGCATTCCAAAGTGAATTTATGTATGCAAATATGAGATTCATGTAAAAAGTGATTGGCTGAAATGTTATTGTCAAATATTATAAATTATTTACACATTTTTTTCTTTATTCTTACAACATGCAACAAGGCCAAATCAACGGAGTCTCTCTCTGCACAATATGCTGCTTAAAGGAGGTTGCAAACTCCTTTGCCTAACCTCATCATTAGTTAGAAAGTTGAACCACCTAATGCCCAAGATATTGCGTAAGCATCTGAAATCAAAAGCATCTAGTTTCCTGTTATCTTGTTTACACAGTGTCCAAGTTTCATTACCATGACTAACCCTAGAAAGAACCAAACTATTATACAGTCTAATTTTAGTCTTTAGGTGTATACACCTATTTCTCCACACTCTCCATAGATTCTTAAAAGTCCTGGCAGCAATCCCTATTCGTCTGTTAATCTCATGCCGCACATCACCATTATCTGTTACATAGCTCCCAAGATAATTAAACTGTGACACCTGCTCAAGACTGCAACCATTCAGATTAACTGAATCACAACCTGCCTGACCAATTTTCATCACTTTAGTTTTCTCTCTGTTTATAACCAAACCTACTCTACTACCAGTCTCATCAACAGCTCAAATAAAAGAGTTCATCTCATCAATATCATTTGCCAAAAGGGCTAAATCATCAGCATAATCTAAATCAGAAATTTTCGTATCTCCAGTCCATTTAAGGCCAAAATCTTTCCCTTGAAGTGAATTTCGCATAACATAATCAATAACCATGCTAAAGAGAAAAGGAGACAAAATGCACCTTTGTCGAACACCAGAAGTAATGCTAAACCAATTGCTACAAGCCTTACCAACTCTCACACACAACTCAGTGTTATTATAGAGAGCTTTCATTATGTTAACTAACTTGTCTGGTATACCATATGATTTCACAATCAACCACAAATTATGACAATCAACAGAGTTGAAAGCCTTTTTGAAATCAACAAAGCTAGCAACCAAAGGTTTCTGAAACTCTAAACATTTCTCAAGAATCTGCCTGAGTGAAAATATCTGATCCACACATCCCCTACCACTTCTGAATCCACATTGCTCATCACGCAATTGACTGTCAAACAGATTCTTAATTCTATTAAGCACAATCATGGAAAGAACTTTACCTGGAACAGAGAGTGGGCTGATACCCCTATAGTTATCACAAGAACTGCAATCACCTTTTTTGAAAATAGGGATAACAATAGCTCTGGTAAAATCCTTAGGAACCATGCCTTTATCATAAAAGATATTCAGAATTACAGTCATCCAAGTGGTAACCAAAACATTCCCAGCTCTAAGCATTTCCTTAGTAATTTCATCTACCCCTGGGGATTTATGAAGTTTAAGTTTAGAAATAGCCAAATTAACTTCAGATTGTGTTATAGGGCCAACATTAAAGCCACCAATGCATCTAACATCATTGCAAACAATGGGAGTAGAACTAACTACATTGTTTAGAACATCACTGAAATGCTCAGCCCACCTAGCCATGACAGAATCCTCCCCTTCTATAACCTTACCTTGTTTATCCTTCAACCCCTATATACCTGTCCATTTTCTATCACAAAACATTCACAATCTGGTACAGCTCTCTGCTGTTGTGCTGTCTAACTGCTTCCTCAGCTTTGTCAGCCAAGCCATCAAGCCAAAGATTCTTATCAGCAGCTAACTGATCCTATACACGTTTATTAAGTTCTCTGTAATGCTTTCTATTAGGACTAGTAGGGTATTGATTAACGACATTCCTGCAGTTCTTTTCTTCCGAAATAAGCTCAAGTGCCTTATCACTCAGATAATTCTGCCTCCTCTCCTCCTTTTTTCCTAAAAGAGTACTGTTAGTGTCCAAAAAGCCTGTTTAAAATTGCATTCTTCCTCAACTTCAGTAGTAAGCATACCATGACTGTCATAATGATTAAGTAACCTATCATGGTAAGCTTTGGCTATAACTGGGTCTTTCAGAGCTTCAGCATTAAAAGTAAAATTTTTAACCCTAGCACAACACTTTTTAAGTTTAAGTTGCAAGACACTTTTAACAAGGTAATGGTCAGATCCAATTTCAGCTCCCCTATATATGGCCTGGTATTCCTAACAGAACTAGCCCATTTGCTGTTAATTAATATATAATGAATGATATTCTTATGCAGCCCATCAGATGAAACCCATGTATACTTATGTATGTCGCAGTGTTTGTAACAAGTGTTAGTTATTCTGAAACAATTGAGTTTACTTACCTGTAGGAGACGTTGCCCATTGCCATTGCAGCTACCAATACCAAAAGGGCCTATTACTCCTCCCCAAAGGTCAGTACCAACTTTGGCATTGAAGTCACCAAGAACAAGGGTAATATCACCTTTCTTGACAGAATTCAAAATATCCTGAAGTTGTTCATAAAACCTATCCTTCTTATCCTCATCGGCATCCTCAGTGGGGGCATAACAGCAGATAACATTCAAGTCTTTAACGCTTGTCTGAAATTTTGCTGTAAGAAACCTTTCATTAATGCACTCGTATCCTAGAAGAGCATCATTAGCGTGTCTGCTGAGAAGCAGACCCATGCCTTGATGATGCTTATTGTCGTCCCTCCCTGAAAAGAGAAATTTATGATTATTTTTAAGAATCTGACCTTTATCTGTCCATCTGGTCTCTTGCAAACCAAGAATATCTAAATTATAATGGTGGAATTCTTGTGTGAGGACATCAAGAGAAAAAGCTCTGTGCAGAGTCCTCACATTCCAACTACCTAAGGAGAGAAAATGATTAGTGGGATGTTTAAAGAAATTATGTTTATTGAGAGAGGGAATGCCGACAATATCAAACAGCCCCCTAATCACAGACATGGGGCAAAGACCCATTCCCCCACTACTAAAGTCTGAAGCCATCTACATTGGAAGACTTCCTCCAATGTAGAATTTGACGATGCCAATAGAAGTAAAGAGTTCAGGTGCCTGCGATGACTTCTGCTCAGGATTATCCACCAGCTGATAAACATATCCTGTGAATCTATTCACTTGGGGCTGTCAACCCACAAACAAACAGAAAACACAGCGGAAAATTTTCACTCCACAGAAGCCCACCAGTGCAGTAAAAATCAGGATCATAATCAAGCTCAGAGCCATAATTCCATTCAGGTTGGTATATATGGTCAGCACCAGGACCCTGTGTGGTTGACCACTCCTCAGCAGGGTAGAAAAAGAAAAGTAGCCATAGTTGAACAGATTAGTAGGCCACACTAATCTGGCAGCCTTCCCCTTCCGTTCACTTCCACAAGAGAGTATCTCTTTTGAAAGGTACTAACGGTCTGCACCAAGAGAAGACGGGGTTGGACATTAGGTGCTAGGCCTGGTCGGTTCTATACATCATCACAGGGGATTGGTGCATAGCTCTCCTTCCAGTGAGTACCTAGCTACCATTTATAGACATTGGTAGCATTTATTTGTATATATATGAGCTGACCATGATGATGACTGTAGAATTTTTTTTTTGTACCTTGTCGGAGCTGTCCCCAATGGCCAAGTCTGGTGACCAAGTTGTTACCAGCATAACTCCTTTGGGAGGGAGACGTTTAGCTCTGAAAGGGAAGGTATCTAATGATTGTTTTATTTCAGCTAGCTCGTGATTGCTGTGTATAGGTGAAGAATTAGCGGATGATTACAATCCCGCTTGTTTGTAAAAATTTGAAATTTCTTAGCTTCACATGTTTGATGTAATTAGGAGGATATAACGGTGTTCGAATACCCTTTTTTTATGTGATTTAGAGAAGAATTTCGCTTTCACATATTTTTGATTGTGGTTAGGGGATAAGCGGAAGTTATCACCCCGCTTGCAACGTATGTAATTGAATATTTTTTTCTTTTCTTTAATCCTTTCTAGAAGTTAAGCAGGACAGGAGTGCATTAACCTTTTTCATTGTGCAGTCAAAGTTATGCCAATTTCGAGTTTGTATCAGAATGTGATGCAAGGTAGTCCGATAACGCTAGTATACAGTTAACTGCCACAGCCATTGGTATATATTTACACTAGGTTAGCTGTCACACACTTTTGTTAGGAGATTTGGGAGGAGGTACCTTTGGTTGTGATGGAAAATTGTGTCAAAGTGAGAACAGATCGCCTTATCAAAATTTGCGTAAGCATACTTTTACTTATTTATGTTCAACCATATGTAAATGACGTGAGATGTGTCCTTTTATTCAAAATTTGCTCATCAAAATCTGTTAAGTCAAATTTTTGACTCCCTTTGGAAGGGGGAGTTCTAATGCCCCCTCATTTACTTTTACCTTACCTTAACCAGTTTTGCTTAATTTACGTTATGTTTATCATTTTAGGGATTTTTAATTCGTTTTTGGCATCACAGTGTTCGTTTCCAAGAGCATAGGAGTTGTGCATGCGCAACTCCGAACTTTCGATTGTCACCCGATAAAGCGCGTGTACAAGGACACGCCCACTCTTGCATCATAGCTTGCGCACTCGGCGTTTTATGCAAATGTCTTTACCGGTGCAATAGCCACATGTTGCTAAGCCTGTATGCTTATTAAAATCGTGACATGTTAGTCACAGGAAGTTAGTTGAGTATTTGAGTCAGAAGTAATTGAAGGAGAAGAGTTGATAGAGTTGTTTGTTAGTTGTCAGTTTGTAGTGAGATCAAAATGATGTAGTATCTTCTTCATTGAAGTTTGGTGAGTGTTTGAAATAATTTTGGAAATAAATTTGTTTGTTATATAAACCTTTTTTGAATCTTTACTATTTTTTCTCTTGAGCAACGTTAATTATTTTGATCAGAATTTTCATTAGAAGTTTGACAATCATTTAATTTTTGAATTCTTACTCGTTAAGTAACGCACGCTGGTATTCGAACCCTAATTAAACTTTATTTTTGGCAATTTGTTAATTATTGCCTGGCACCCGACTTAGCTATCCGGAGCTTGAATAATTATGGATCAGACAAAGGGTCCAAACTTTAAAAGTATTTCAATTCTTTGGAGTGTTACAGGGGTTCACGAACCACCCAATGGGAACCACTGATATATATCTAAACAAGTCACTTGGAGAGCATTAAGCACTTTTTAAACAGTAATCTTGTCAGGGAACCACTGACTCACAGGATTCTGATTTAAATTATATTTAATGGTACAATAACCATACTACAAACACACACACACACACTGGTAATCAAAATTAGTAGATAATGGAAAAAAAGTGTACACAACTCAAGATGGTTTTACGTAAATACAATTAAATGTCATATGGAAAGGAACTCTGAATGACTAACAAGAAATGGGATAATGACAAAATTGCATAATATGCATGAGTGCTATATATAAGAAAATGAGTTTCTATATATTGAAGGTGTTGAAATTAGGAGAGATTTTAATAAAGCATGTGATTACTTATGACTGTTATATAATTCATGCATACTGCTAACAAAGCTGTTGATAAGATTTTGTGGTAAAAAAATTTCTCCTCCATAAAAGCAGAACTGAGCTCATGTAGCTTCTGGGAGAGGACTGACATCTTGCAATTCACCTACCCAGGACAATTCACATGCTCAATTAATTCAGTTCTAGGGATCTGGATAACCACTCCATATGTAAATATCTTTCATTTTGTGGAAATCATTGACAACAAGAACCCTATAGACTTATGCTCTTGTGGATTTATCATCCATAACAATGAAACCAGGGCTGACAACATTCCTGAAAACCTCACATAGGACATAAGAATCTTGTCTCTATATTGCTGAGCAATCAGAATGCCTTCTTAAATCTTTCACAGTTATCAGCACTGCTTTTATGCATTTTAAGCCTTCAAAGGTGATTTACATCCAGAGGCCAGCTATTTCTACACTATGATCAGTAAAAAAATTACTTTTAGAAAATAATTGGTAAATAATTAATGAAAAAAATTATGGCATGTTATATGACAAATTAATCAGCATTTAATTCTACATTTTATGAAAGTAATATATTTCACGAAAAAGATTATTAGTTTTATTATAATAGGGCTTTTACAGAAGCATGCAGCAAAAAAAAAAGCAGTTTAGAATTTTTAGACTATGCAGTTAGATATGCAATTAAGGCTTAATTTCAGACAACCTGACAAATAAAAACAGTTAATTTATATATTAATCGAAAGGAAATTTGTTCCCGAATACTACAAAGTTTACCTGAAACATGATTTTAATTTATTTTAATGATTCTTTCCAGTGTTGCCTAACTTAAAACATGGGTCAGCATTATACAAGGTGACTTGATCGCTCACACATTAATGAGATTTTCTGTCCTGTGTATGAAATGAAGGAACACTTCTTGGCTGCGTTTCTTATTAAACATTAGGAGTTTTTTTTCCTTGGGAGTTAAATTTTGGGGATTTTGGCTAAGTGTTTAAAAGTTAGAACACAAAAGAAAAAAAAATGTTATATCTTCAGAGTGGCACAGCCAAGATACTGAGGGAAGGGGAAGCCTTTAAAATCATTATATATAAACATAAAAACTCGCAATTAAAAAAAAAATGAAATTTTGCTAAGGGGAGAGGGGGATTGGGTTGGGTTGTTTTACCTCTGAGCGGCACTTTTTTGCACACTATGGGCTAAGTGGCCAGGTCACATGGACCCCAAAGGTTCAGAGAAGGTTGGGGGAGTGGACCCACTGGAACAGCTGTTGGGAGACAGATGGTAGCCTCCCGTCAAAGCCATCCAGAGTGTTTTTAATGTGCACAGGGTATGACTCTCCCGCACGTGGAGGCATGGTTTAACTTCCCATCCGATGAATGGCAACCTTTCCAAACCCAAGAGGGGGGAGAGCAAAACATCCTCAGTGAGTTTAGGGGGGGGAGGCAAAAATCCTTCCCAAAATGGCCCTCTCACATGAGGACTGATTTCCGTGCCAAGGAAGTCCTTTTGATTTCATATCCAAGACTACATTCATTTTCAGAAAAGATAAAAGATTTTTTAATGAAAATGAGGCAATATTAAAAGAAAAAAATAACATATAACTTAATACAATGTTAAATAAAATATCCACAGCAACAAGTTGTAACTAATGTAGCATAACTCCACAAAAATCAATAATTATCAATTGACCGAAAGATCAATAAATTTACAAAAAATAAAATTAATCTACAGGAATGAAAATGAAGGTTTAAATTATAAAAAAAGGGAAGTAAAATACTAGCTTTGTGAAGGGAGTTTATAATCCAATTTGTTGGAAGGAAGTATTTGACTTAAATCATTTATGTAAAAAACTTGCCATGCCAAGGAAGTCACTTTCGCTCCTGTGTTCAAAACCTCATTCATTTCCAGAAAACAATACACGATCAAGGTTTTTTTTAATGGAAAATGAGGAAATAATAGGAGAAAAAATAACATATAACCTAATACGACGTTAAATAAAATATCCACAGCAACAAGTTGTAAGTCAGCCATCTGATGTAGGGTTACAGGGGTTTATCAAAATAATGGAAACATGTACTATTTGTGAAGAACATTTTATTAATAAGCTGTAGGCCCACCTCAGGTGTTCAGAACAGACACAATTCGACATGGAATAGACTTATACCAGCAATGCACATACGGTAATGGAATGTGGGGCCATTCTTCCTGTAAACTATGGTCCAACTGTGACAGTGATGCTAGAGGTGGAAAGAGTGATCTGGCCTTGCACTCCAGATATTACCACAAATGTTCAATAATACTGAGGTCTTATATTAAGGTGGTTAGGGTAGCTGCTGTACCTCATCCTCTGCAAACCACAACTTGACATGTTTCGCACAATGCACGGGTGCATTTATCAACTTGAAACCAGGAATGGTCATTAGGAGATAATGCCAGCAACATTGGGTGCAGATGGTACCTGAGAATGAATTCGAACATTGTGGATGTGACAACCCTGCAGAATAACTAATGGTCCTAAGGAATGCCATGATATGGCACCCCACAGCATCAGGGATCCACTTACATGCTTCACAGTCAGAACCAAACAGTCGGGGTGGTATGCTTCTGCAGGTTTTCGCCAGATGTACAATCTACCATCGGTGGGAAACAATGTGTAGCATGATTCATCAGACCAGATGACATGTTGCCAATCTTTAGCATCCCAGTTTTTGTGTTTTGCACCACCTTATATGTTTAGTTGCATTGATGTTGGTAATCAGAGGTTTGTGGATTGCAGAAAAGCCATAAATACCAGCACGATGAAGTTCCCGATGAACTGTTATGACGGAGATGGGATCATTCTGACTGATGTTCAAAACTCTGTTGTTATTTGCTGTGCTGTGGCCTTGTGCTTCCCTTGTACAATCCATGTCAACGTTTGCCTATCTCTATCTGACAACTTCACATGGCATCCACAATTTGCACATTTGGAGGCAACACCCTGTCATTTTTTGACAGGTAGTCAATCTTCGATACAATTCCTCACGTTACACCTACTATTTCCACTGTTCTGGTTACTGAAGCTCCTGCAAGATGCGCGCCAATGATCATGCCTTTTTGGAGGTCACTAAGATCTGACATTGTCCACAATTACACCACAATAGCTGTTTCACCTGTGCTGTGGCACTGCTATATGATAGCCGACATCGTACTTCTCCCCTCGCGGATGATGTGATCCCTGTGATATACATACAACACATTGCATGTACTCCAGCTGCCATCCGTGTTTCCATTATTTTGATAAACCCCTGTGACTGTGAAAAGGTGATAATTATAGATCAACTGAAAGATCGAAAATTTAGGGAAATAAAATAAATCCACAAAAATGAAAACTAAGGTTTAATTATAAAAGGAAAAGAAATACTAACTTTACGAATGGAGTGTATATCCATTTAATCCATGTAAATGACATGCAGCTACTTAGCAGATGGCTGGCATTCCCCACACTTGCAAATGTGAGCAAGCAATTAGAACATCTCCTATTTCCTCCTTCTAACATGACACTGTGCATTGCAGCTAGCTTCAATAAGCTTGGTATGAAACTATTTTTTAGATCTCAAGAGTGGAAAAGACACATAGAATGAAGGGATAAATGATAAAAATAATTCTAGTAATAGTGATATAGGTTTAAGGCAGAAAAGAGTATAAAATGGGAGGAAAAAACAGAGGTAAGTACTTTACAATTACTTCCAAAATCATCTGTTTTTTTTTTAAATAGCAGTTTTTTTTTAAGGAGATTTTTGAAACTTATGGAAAAATTTTCTGATAACAGTTCAAATCAAACCTGTGAGCTTAATTAGGTGGCTGCTTCAGCACAGAGTAACGTTAACAAACAAATTGGCAATACCATATAGCACTTTTAAGAAATGGCAATTAAATAGTTTTAACATATTATTTTTATTGTACTTTAATAAAATATATGTCAAATGCAAAAGAGAAAATATTATTTTTCAAACTTGAATTACGTTTTTTTAAAAGATACATGTAGGATTACAGCTCTAGTACTTATAAAATTTAATAGTACACAATTATTGGCTGTATTTACAATTAACAACTATTCTTGAGATAGGCTATTATCGCACATTATTGCATATAGCTAAATTGCTCAAAGTGCAATTTTCTTATGACACATGGTTTTACTCCTACACTATGTACAAAATACCTTTTTATCATCAAAGGCTGCATAGTATAAAAGAGTAATTTACCAGTCCCTCGAGCTCTTACTTTGGCTGGTGCAGACAATAGCTGTAAGATGGGGTTATAAGTCCCTTCTTTCCGCTCATGTAGCGTATTTGTTTTAACTGGACATAGATTTTCACTTCACCACAACTGTAGTTACCAGTCCTGGTATTGTTGAGACTCATCAATGTTATTACTTTGCTGACTTTGCAGATGTACCAGATGATAGATGGCCTTTACTACTGACAATCATATTTTCATTTCTCAAGCTCGGGAACTGTTGTCAGCTGATACATTATCTGAACACCAGTCTCAAGAATTTAAACTTTTAGCATAATTAACCCAACTGAATATTAAGATATTTAAAAACTTTAAAATCCTTCCTGCAACTAGTGTAACCTGATGTCCATCTCAGGGCTTCATCATGCAACTAGTAAGAAAATGATGTTAAGTTTATATGAGTCTCCCTAGTTATGTAATCGGCTGCTCGCACAGCTATGGCAGGGAGTGGCTCACACAACAGTAAGTTCTACGTCACTGAAAGGGGTGGAATTTCCACGTTGCAGAATGTGTCCTTAAGTATATTAATTAGGATAGTTTCAGAATGTTGTAATTCAAATTTGGTTTGCGGTGCTATTATTTATTCTAATATATGTTAAATTATTTATTCTAAGTTTACTATCAATTATTGTTTGTGTTAAATAAAAATTAGGTTTTTGAGTTTTGATATCGTTTAAATGTTGAGACATATGATGCTCGTATGTACAGTAAGTTTTCATAACACTCAATGTATTATTTCTACCTTCTAATTTATTATGAGAGTCGGGTATATCAATACACTGGTTTACAAGGTTTTTATAATGTGAACAATTGTAACTGCCTTTATAACTATTTTTCAGGTGCTGATTTCAGATTTGGCCTTAAAAAACAGCTAGCACATCATGCTTTTATGTTATTGGTAATTTTAACTCCTATTAAGATGTTCCAATACATCTCCAGGCAACTGGGAGGATACTAGATACTTTTTGTAGCCACCAACACTAATTGCCAAGTGGGAGAAAACATGTAACAGTAACCTAACCTCAGACAACCATTCTTTTTTTTTTCATTGTAGGAGTGTGATGTTTCATTGTAGGACTTTAACTTAACCAGTTTTGCTTTATTTACATTATATATTTCATTATGGAGATTATTATTTTTGGACTGATCGCAATTCTCATTTCCGAACCATAGGAGTTGCACATGCGCAACTCTGACTTTTGATTGTCAGCCATTAATGTGTGCATGTAGGACACGACCCCTCTTGTATCATAGCTAGTGTGATCATCAGATTATGCAAATGTTTTCCTGGCGTGCAACAGACACACGCCAGATTTGTACACAACATGTTATAACTAAGCGACATTGGGTCACAGAATCAGTAGAGATGTAGGAATTAGAGTTAATGGAGAGAGTGCTGCTAGTGGAAGTTGAGATATAGAATTGTTAGTAGATTGTTAGGAAGAGCTGAAATATGTTGAATCAGTATGTGTTGAATAGATAGAAGGAGTTGTTAGTAGAGATTTAGGCAGATGTGAGTTGTTAGTACTCCAACTTTTGCATTCATTCAATTGACTGTGAGTCTTAGAATTTTTCGGAAATAAACTTTGTCTGAGTTACAAACTTCTGAATTTTTGCTATTTTTCCCTTGAACAACATAAAGTGATTTTTTGATTAGCTTTAAACTTTAATTAAATTTGACAATCCATTTTGAAATCTTACTCAATAAGCAATGCTAGATAAATACCTAACAAACTCTATTTCAACTTTATTTGGCAAGTTAAAATTGCCTGGTGCCCAACAAAGCTATCCAGAATTATGAATAAATTTGGATCAGACAAAAGGTCCAACTTGAAAAGTTAATAATCTTTGGAACATTATAAAAGGAACATGTGCTGTACATTGAAGATTGAATTTTGGCGTTTAAATGGCACAAAGGCAGCATCGCGGATATATTAATCTGCCAGATAACTTTTGTTACATGTGTGGAAATTATATTTAAGATCTCAGGGTTGTTCTTTGACAAAGATTGTGAAGAAAGCCTATAACTTGTATTTTGGATGTCATGTTGGAGATAGGACAAAACATGGCTGCACATGTGTGCTGCATTTTGTGCTTTGTTGGCCTGAGTGAATGGTTGAAAGGTAAGATAAAATCCCTGCCCTTTGCAGTTCCAATGGTTTGGCATGAGCCAACTAGTCACTTGCATGATTGCTATTTTTGTTTAAAGTGTCAGGCTTTTCAGAAAAGAACAAAAGCAAACCACAATATCCAAATGTGCTTTCAGCCATAAGGCCAGTTCATCAGGTAGAAGATCTTCCTATACCAACACCTCCAAGCAACTAAGAGTAGATGGATTAACATTCATCAGAGGAAGACTTTGAGGCACAAACAGATCCTAATCCTTAAACCCCTAAAAAGTTAGATGAGCTTAATCTGATTCAGCAAAATGAACTAAATGATCTTGTTCGAGACCTGGGACTTTCCAAACAACAAGCTGAGGTTTTAGGTTCAAGACTTCAGAGTGGAATCTTCTGACCAAAGGTACCAGAGTTTCTCTGTTCAGAAAGAGAAATTTGGCTTTATCTGCTTAATATGAGATGCAAGATGGTTTGTGTTTCTGCTCAGATATTTCAGAACTGATGGGAAAAATTGGAACAACTTATGACCCTAAGGAATGGTGTTTATTTATAGATTCGTCAAAATTCAGCTTAAAAGCTGTCCTTTTGCATGAAGGAAACCCAAAACCTTCCATTCCAGTGATACACACTGTGGGAATGAAGGAAACTTATGAAAGCATGGAAAAAATACTCACTGCTATATGACTAGTTTAAGTGGACAATATGTGGTGTACAGACAACTACTGATAGTCAAATGATAAGGATGATTTGTTTGTCTCAACTTAAAGACTCTGGATCGGTGAGATGCAGAAGGCCCCAGTGCAAACACGAAAGGCCTGATGGTGAAGAATCTCCAGCACCTTCACCACCAAATCCTTGGCAGTCAAACCTGGGATCCAAAGTCCATTTTTAACCGGACAAGTGCACAATAGAGGTAGAGCAAAGAACATTGGTTCACTCCTCATGACAGGAAGGAAAAAACCTTAGGATGTTCAATGCTCATGTGCCCTAGGACCTAAGATGATGTATGTGTGTAAAAAAAATTTCTATTCAGAAAAAAAAATTTACAATCTTATACTTTGGCACCGAAGTTTACTTCCCAGGTCACTAGAATTCAAAAGATAACACCAATTAATACTGCTCTAACACGAAAAGGGTTAAAAAAAATTGTTAAGAACACACATTTGAAGAGCTGATAGAAAGATATGCTTTCCACATATTTCATATATATATTCTTAACTTTTTCCATGATCCACAATGATGAAAACTATTCATTCTCGTGTTCTTTTCAATTACAACAATTTAATAAGTCATAAAAATAATAAAATTATTACATACCTTATCACCTTTAAAAATCTTTTTCTGAAAATAATATACCAAATCATTTTTGACAATAATTTCCTTCACATCCCAATAATAAATCAACTTAGGCTCAGAGCATTCATTTGAAAGTTCTGATGCTTCTTCATTCATATCCTGCTGTTTTTCTTTAGTATCATTTTTCAATTCTGGAGAATTGGCATCTCTTCTAGAATTTCTTGTAACATTATCTGCTATCAAATTAACATCCATAGACAATATCAGCCTATCATTTTCATTGATATCATCCTTCGAATCTGCATTTGAATCAAGCAAACTTGCTTCATCCTCATCATCCAATTCATTACTTACAACAAAATCATCCAATGTTAATTTATTTACAGTAGAAACAACATCCTCAAAACAGAGTTCTGGATCATGATCTTCAAAGTGATCTTCCAAATCAAGCAATTTTTCATTTGTAAAAGATGTATCAGATAACTCACTATGTTCCCACAAATCTGTTTCTTCCTCAGTTAAGCATTCTACATGATCTAAATGTAACGATGAAATTTCTGCAAAGAGTATCAATAAATAGCAGTATTAGAAAATTTCTACATTTTAGGATAAATGATAAATCAACAAACAAAAACAGCTTATTTCTCAAATTTGAAATTAATTATAATCAATAACCAAAATTTTAAAATCACTGATCACTTTTTTTTTGTATACAAAGTGATACAGAAAACTTAAAAAATTATATATTTTCAATTGTATTCTGTTATTCACTGGAATTATATTTTCGAAAATTTTTGTGAAAGTTAGATTTTGTGTGACACAAGTGGTGTCTCTATCTAGCAAAAATTCAGCACGACATAAGAGTACGGCTGTGGAAGGGTAAGAAAATATTTGACCGAGTTTAACAGTTGTTTTAGAGTGGATTTTCTTTTTTTTCTCAAAACTTAAATTTGATGACTTGTGGGGTTTCTGAAATGACTGGCTGAATTATATATATGTAGAAAATATAAGAAAAAAAATAATATAACAAAATCACAGTGTCACATCACAAATTTAATAAAATTTTATAACACTGTGTACGATATATAAGCAAAACATAGAAATAAGGCAGTATGATCTAACATTAACGGTAATAATGACATATCAGGATCTGTGGGTACAAGAGTTTACAAGATGGATGCCAAAATAGCATATAAGGCGTATTTGTCTATATTTCAGGTACAGAGATATCTCCTTAACATAGAATGAACATTTCTATATCTCTATAGAATGAAATTCCTCATAAGAGATAATAATAATAATATATGAGGTTTGTAGGTGAAGATAATCGTCATGCAAGGCAAGTGGTTATGTATTTGATGTTTTTACAGTTCAATGGTTAATTTTAGGTGCACAGATAGCACTAACCAAAGGATCAGTAGCTTTGATATTATAAAATCAGAGTGCACAAAAGTGCTGGCAGTCTACTTTACCTGACCAAATTACCTTACCGAGGTCTGGTTACCATACCAATTACCTTACCTTAAACATTTTCTGATTTACACTACTAATTTTTACAAGACTAGATTAGTGGTTAATTATTGGAGCTTATGCAGACATCAGGGAAGAGATAATACTTTATATTTGAAAAATTGAGTTGAAAAAAATTGGTTGTCCTGACTGGGATTCAAACCCAGGTTTCCCAGAGCTATGCAGGGCATCTTAATCACTAGACCACTGAGGAACTAACCATTCCTTCAACTAAGTGACATATACCTCTTCCTGTTGCGTCACCAGTGGCATCTATTATCAGGAATTGGGCAGTCAAGATACATTTTTTGATGGAAGTAATATTTGTGACTCACATTCACAACATTATACACTGGTTTCCATTAATTAAGGAAAAATGAGAAAAATCATGATAATTCGGTAAAAAATTGTGTGATCCCCACCAAACTTGTTCATGTAACCAATAAACTAATGCCGAGTTAGCATATCATATGCAAATTAGTCTAGGTTGCATCAATTTGTGTAATTGGACAGCGGCATAAAAACAGGTGTTTTGGAGTGGATCATTATTTTGTGTTCCAAATGTGAGTAAAGAAATTTGAAATAGCCATTTGTAGGAATAACCTCAAGATTTCATTTGCCAAATGAACTGCAGTGGAGAGCTGAATCTTTCTGTGGTCCAGAGATTGTGGAATCAATTTCTTAGCATGGATTCCATGTCTCGGAGATTTAGCCAAGGAAGGGCTAGAGTTACGACTGCTGTACAAGACTGCCACACTGGGTATTGAAAAGAAGGCCATAATGTTCCAAATACCAGGTCAGCCTGGTATTTACCATTCTTTCCAACACCTTCCAGATTCAGCTCTTCAACACAATTGGACGATAATTTGAAGGAATCTTGGGATCTTTGCCTGGCTTGGGGAAGGCCAAATCGATAGCCTCCCACAGGAGTTCGGAAACTGCTCCTCGACAAAAATGTGGTTAAAGAGTCAGAGCAGCCGATCCTTACTCGATGGTGAGAGATGTTGGAGCATTGCATAATGGACATTGTCTGGCCTGACAGCAGATGCACGGGAAGTGTGCAGAGCAAGGCGAAGTTCCTCCGCTGTGAATGGCCTGTTGTGGAGCATTGCATAATGCTCTCCGACAACGACTCCAGGCCATTCGAATGAAAGGACAGCGGAGAGAGTTCGGCCTTGCTCTTCTGCCACCTGTCAGATGGGATATAAAGCCATGGCCCCATGTGTGGGAGAGCCATACCCTGTGCACGTTAAAAAACACACTGGGTGGCCTTGACAGGAGGCTACCATCTGTCTCCCAACAGCTATTCCAGTGGTTCCCCTCCCCTAACCTTCTCTGAGCCTTCGGGGTCCATGTGACCTGGCTATTCAGCCCATGGTGTGCAAAAACCCAAAAGCCTTGCTCTTCTGTGCCAAAATCAGGGGAGTAGAAGGATAAAGAAGAGATGGAGGAGAATGAGTCCCTCAGAGTGTTGGCAATTGCTCCGGGATCAGCAATTGCCTGTGCATTGTGTTCCAGGATTGATAATGAGTGGGACGTTATTTCCCACACATCTTCTGGACCTTATCCCACACAACCTTAGAACTGGTCACACGGGTGATAAAAGACATGTTTGATCCAAGACTCCTTCTCGCTCTGGCATTGGATGAAACAGGCCTTCGTCATAGTGTGTTTGAAAGCTTCAAGGTTAGGGGATCTCAGATATCTCTCAGATATCTCTATCCTTGGGGGGATCTCAGATACCCCCAAGCCTTGTTCTGGGCCTCACGAGTTGCGGTGCAGTCAGGATTCCACCACGGGTTTGGAAACCATGTCGAGGTCTGAGGAATAGTAGAGGTAGCTGCATGGTTGATGTAATCCATCATCTCCGCCACTGCAACACTGATAGGCTCCTGGCTGATAGAGTGGTCATCGAGCTCAGAAAGGAGCTCGAAACCAATCCCATCAGCCCGATCAAGCCTGCACGTGAAAGCCTACAAGGCCCCCCATGGGAGATAGTGCACATCACTGTGAGGTGATTGCTTCCATATGGATTGTCCTTGACCTCCCATGTAAAGAGTGGAAGGATCGAGGAGGAGCAGATAGTGAGATCAATGACAGTGAATGTGCATGTTGGGGAGTGGAAGTAAGTATTGAAACCAGTGTTCAACAGGGAGAGCGACGGATCCAGGAGCCACTGCTCCAGGACCCCACCCATCCCTTTGGTGTCAGCACTGCCCCAGAGTGGACTGTATCTGTTGAAGTTATCCATGATGAGGAAGAGGGATGGCAGCTGCGAGACGAGGTCATCAAGGTCATCACGAAAAATGATGCTTCTGGTTTGAAGATAGACAGAACAGACAGTCAATTGAAGATAGACAGAACAGACAGTCAATGAAAATCCCACAAAGAGGTGGATGGAAACCACCTCTAAGTTGGTGGTGAGGAGTATGACCTGGAATGGAGAATGGTTGCTCACGAGGATGGTGACACCCCCGCAAGCTGGACCATCTCCATCCCGGTCCCAGCGAATGAGAGAGAAGTGCCAGATAGTGGGATCATTGGCTGTCTGCAAGTAATGGGCAGGAATTGGGCAAAAAAGTTATAAAGTTATAGATATGACACACACACAGATGGGTTCGTGTGCCCTCAGGAGGACCTTGATGTCGTCAATATTCCTCTGGAATCCATGACAGTTCCATTGTAGGAATGTGGCCATCTCAGGTCTTAGAAGAATTGGTGGACAACTTTTGGTTTATTTCAACCATCGCCAGTGACGGTTCGGGAAAATGGGGCTGTCTGTGTCCATGTCCTCGGAGTCGTCCAAGTGACATGGATCAGAGATCATCGAATGAGGAGATGTTACAAGTTTCTTTTTGGGCCCTGGGAGCCCCTTGGGCTTGGAAGGTCTTGCTGTCTGTGGGCAGGGTGGAGGAGGCCTTCCAGAGGTGGAAGTGGAAGGCATAGATGCAGGAATAGAAACCGGAGTAGATGTCAAGATCGACACAGACTTCAGCTTCGACTGGGTCAAGAGATACTTGGCAGCAGGCGAGAAAGATTCAGTAGGTGGGACACTTATGTTGGTCTGCACCGCCATGGAAGCCATCTTAATGACAGGCTTTCCGATGACTGCACCGGCATAGAAGACCTTGCCAGGTGGGGCGGGCAGTGCAGCGAGCTTCCTCGCTTCTAAATAACTAATGTTATGGAGGGTCTTTAGGAGCTGCACCTCTTTCTCCTCCCAGCCACTTTCGACAGTCACAGGAGTACACTGGATGTTCGCTATGACAGTTTACACAGCATGCCTTTTCTGCTGTGCAATCAGGTTCAAGATGATCCTAACTGCCACAACAAGTACAAGTAGGCTTGCCCAGGCATGCTGTGCAGGCATGGCTTTTGGGTTGTTTTACCTCTGAGCAGCACTTTTTTTGCACACCATGGGCTAAATGGCCAGGTCAGAAGGACCCTGAAGGCTCAGAGAAGGTTTGGGGAGCGGCTGTTGGGAGACAGATGATAGCCTCCCATCAAGGCCATCCAGCGTGTTCTTTAAAGTGCACAGGGTATGGCTCTCCCGCACAAGAGGCCACTGCTTAATGTCCCATCCAATGGACAGTGGCCTTTCCAAGCCGATCAGTGTCCCCTACTGACTGTGGGCAGGGCGGGGAAATTTGCGGAGATAAATCTCAATGCTGATCCAGCGGGGACTCGAACCTGGGAACTACAGATTACGAGCCTGGCACCAAGGGGTGTTTAATATAGAGAGAACGAGGTACTCATTATCATCCCAGTAACATCCGTCAAAGAGACAGTTATGGGTGGAGGTAGTATTTGTGTTTAGGGTGGCATTTCTTAAGGTAGATGCACAGACCTCTACATGTTGACTAGTGGGAACCTTAATGTTCAAAGTTATAGATATGACATCCTGGACCCTTATGTACATCCTTACGCTGGTGCAATAGATGAAACATTCATCTTACAAGATGATAACACTCATCCACACAGAGCTCGACTTGTGGAACAATACCTTCAAGAGACCATTATGTGCATGGAGTGACCAGCTTGATCTTCTGACCTAAAATCCAATTGAGCATGTGTGGGATAGTCTAGGGAGACGTGTTACTGTCCTTGACCCACCACCTGAAACAAATGGGGAGCTTATTACTGCTTTAAAGGAACAATGGTCGTTATTCCCTACTGAGCTGATTCACAACATCATAAACAGCATGGAACATTGTTGTAAAGGGGTGACCACACTCCTTATTAAAGAACTTTGCCCACTGCATTGTGGCACCTCATTTTTAAACAATTTCCTGTTATTTTTTGACAAAAAATGTTTCTAGTGTAAAATATTTTATGCCATTCTGAAACTAGCATTGCAATTCATGTTTCCATCAAATTTCATTAAAATTCATTAAATTTATATTCAATTAAAAATACATATTCATCAAATTAAAAATTCATATTCATCAAATTTCAATTAAATTCATGAATATGTATTTAATTATATATCAAATGAATATGTATTAAATTTATATTCAATTAAAAATACATATTCATGAAATTAAAAATTCATATTGATCAAATTTCATTAAATTCGTATTTTTTTTGTTTATCATAACTTTTTTGTGTTTTCCTTAAATTATGGAAACCAGTGTATAAACTATTCAGTAATATATAATTACTGAATACTTTATATATTTTTTCTTCTCTTAAATCAAGCAAAATTATACTTTATATTTTCCTTTTACTGAAATTAATGCTAATTGTAGCATTTTTAAGTGTTTAGTTAAAAAAGATTTTATGCACTACCATTTTGTTCTTGGTCCAACCACTATGGTCCAACACGTTTCGTGATCCTGTAGTTTGATCACATCTTTGTTTTTTTTGGATCATACTGCCTCATGATCAAAATGGATCATAATGTTGGAAAATACTACCTTATTTCTTGTATGTTTTACATACATATAATACACAGCTTTATAGTTTTATTATGCTTAAGAGAAAAAAATTACTAACCTCCAGTTGCATATGTAGCAGAAATGTCTCTTTCATTCATATTATTTAAAGATGTTTTCTCTGATGTTAAAGAAAGTGGCCCTGACTGCAATTGGGGGTAAGCAAAATATTGATATGTTCTGCGAAAACAATCACGAATGTATCGAAAGAGTTGATGATTAGGGATTACATGAGCCAAATTTCGGCGAACAAACGGATCTGAAATAAAAAAGAGAAATAAAATTACTATAAAAGTCAATGGTAATATAACTTAAATTATTACAATGAGAAGAATAAGATATAAGAATGAGATATTATAATAAAACATTGTAAAATTGCTAAAAACAGTTTCTAAACAGCAATTCCTACTTGGAGCTCATAAATTTGCTGAACATGAATATATCTGGATATGTAAAAACATTTAGATTAATCAGATTGTGAAAAAGCAGTGTATAATTACATAAAACTAGCCACATTACCCATTCTTCACCGGCTAAGGTTGCTTGTCTTTCACTGTGTAGCATTGATGTGTTACTTTCAAAAGGCACACAAATTCTGAGTTTCAGTATTTTGCTTAAAGCTGTAATTGCAATATATCCATCATACATTTCACTATTTCATGGAGCTGCATACTACTCTCTCATTGCTCTAGTGGAAAAAAACTCTTAAACAGTCCCCAGTTTTGCACTGCTTTGTCTATATAAATTATGATCAAATTTGATACTTCTACATGAAAATGTAAAACTATTTGCTGCCACACATTTTAACGCAATTTAACACAAACTACACACTAGAAAGGAATCAAATGTAAAAGATTAAAATAAAAAAAAAACCTTTATGAACTTCCAGCAGGCAGCAAAGCATCTATGTACAGACTGAATACATGACTTTTAACAAGTACCACAGTACTTCTCCATATGATCAAAACAATTCCACAGTACCATCTAGCTGCTAAGCTAATAAATGGTACTGTGGATGGCTACTTGAACATTTTCAGCATTGAACTTTGATATACAAGGTGATTCAAAACTTATCGTTCAAATTTCGTGGGGAGGTAGGGAATACATCAGGAAACCGATTTCACATAGGAAAGTATGTCCGCAAATGTACGCATGCATATGTAGAGGGCGCTGTGTGTACCCAACCAGTGTACAGCTCGCCCGACCACTCCGGCTTCATCAGTGTACGAGCTGACTTACTAGTGATAAGATGAATCATTTTACGCATCAAGAGCTAGCGGATATGCATCTCGCATATGGGGCAGCTGGCGAAAGCAGTCGCCAAGCTAGGCAAGTTTACGAAGACCGATACCCCAACAAAGAATACCGCAGCATCAAATGTTTGCACGTGTGCATCGCAATCTGCGCGAATCATCATCGCAATCATCGCAACCTACTGTGAACCTGTACTTTACCTTGTTGGAATAAAAGTCACATTCGTTACCACTTAACTGTACTGTTTCCTTGTGTTCACTTTACTTGTCCATTTTGTTCATGTAGATGACATTTGTGAACATACTTTCCTATGTGAAATCGCTTTCCTGACGTATTCCCTACCTCCCCACGAAATTTGAATGATAAGTTTTGAATCACCCTGTATAAAAAAACAGTGATTCAGTTAACTTTAATTCACAAGAAGGAATTCAGGCATGATAAAACACCTCCAAAAAATCTGGAAATTTGAGCCAGCTGTGCTCTAACCCTATTGCTTCTAACCAAGTCAATCAGGGCCGTGCGGTAGATTTTCTCATTATGATGCAAGTCTTCGAAATGCCGCCCCTTAAATGTTTTTTCTTTAAAATAACCTTCAATTGTGATTTAAATAAAACTGTACAAAATGTACGAATACTATTTTTAATTTGAAAATATAAACTACTTTAAAATAATGATATCAACTATCAACTACAACAATCTACTACAGTTTTACCCTTCTAATTTTAACTTTAGCAAATTCGTTAATTAGGGATGTGTAGAGTAGAGTGGCAGCCAATGTAGAGTCAATAGAAATTAATGACAGATTTCTAAGTTTCGTTTGGCTTATTGAACTTCTTAAGTAGTGTTTTATTAATTTTAATTTGGAAAAACTTCTTTCCCCATTAGCTACAGAGACAGGGAGTGTTAATAAAATTCTCACAGCTACAACAGTATTTGGGTACAAAGTAATTAAGATATTTTGGCACAAATAATTTAAAACATCCGAAGGTTTCATAGAATATGGTAATATTCGGGATACATCACGTAATTCTTCTTGAAGATCATTTGTATTTATATCTGATTCATTTTCGACCGAAAGTATTGACTGGAGACTGGTACAATAATTTTCTAGCGTTTTGTCATCTATATCCTTGATTTTTGAAATGTCATATAAAAACTGAAAATTTTTGCTATGGGTTTCCAGAAGCGTGAATCGTTCATTCAGAGAATTAAGGGTAATGTCCAGAATATAATTGAAAAAGTTTATTTTAAATTTATTCTCCTCTGTGAAGGGTTGATCGACAGCTTCTTCATAGTCAAATTGACGCTTTTTCCTTCTGGCTCTAACTTCAGTTTCGGCAGGAAATTCTGCACTGCATTCAAGATTCTCTGCAATCTCATTAGCAGCAATTTTCATCTGATCATATCCAGATTGTCTATAACTTTTCACTTTTTGTATGGTTTCTGATAACATCCTTACACAATCTGACAAATTTATAGTTACAGATTGCAATAGCTTCGAGACTGAATTTATTTCAAATAAAATATCATACCAAAGAATTACACCGCATGTAAACTTGTAATTTTTAATATTTTTTGCTAACCCTCTTGCTTTAACTTTAGTTTCTGCATCTCTGTTGATGTCTTCTATTATTTGGAATAATGCATCATAGATTTCGCGAAGTTGAAATCGTAAAGGTTTTAACGCATCTACTGTGCTTGACCACCTATAGCACTCAATGGTTTTAGAGTTAATTGTGAAACATATTTTTTAGCACTTCCCAACGCTTCGTAGAACCAGAAAAAAAAAGTGTAAAGTTCTTGTACAATAGAAAAAAAAGTTTTTGTTTCTGTAGAAGAAGACGCTGCATCATTCACAACTAGGTTTAAAGAATGACATGCGCAGGGCACATAAAACGCCCTTGGATATTTGTCAAGTATTCTATTTTGTACACCCTTTCTTACTCCTTTCATATTAGCTCCGTTGTCATAGACTTGTCCTCTAAGCCACTTTAACTGAAAACCTAACTTTTCCAAATGTGTCAGAATAAGTTCTGTCAAACTCTCTCCGGTTGAATCACTGCTTCAAAAAAACCAATAAAGAATTCTTCAATTTCATATTTATTTTGAATGGAGTTTAAAGCGACAACTCTTATTGTTAATGAGAGCTGTTCAATATGACTTACGTCTGGGGTACAATCGGCGATTATCGAAAAATATTTAGCGATTTTTGTTATTTCGACAATTTTGCTTAAAATTACATTTCCCATCAAATTCATCAATTCATCTTGTATATTATTGCTTAGATAAGTCACAGACATTTATCAGACTCGCGTTGAACTCTCCTGATACGTTTTTCCATAACTGGATCAAACTCAGAAAACAATTCTACCAACTTTAGGAAGTTTCCGTTATTAGGCTGAAACAAAAGTTCAGTTGTTCCACAAAAAGCTAAGCATTGTGAAGCCAATAGTCTAATTAATGACATAATTCTTTTTAGAACTCCTCTCCAATGCTGAATTTCCATATGCATAATTCGTTGATATTCAGCGTCAATAGTTTTTTTCTGCTTTAATCGAATGTCCAATTCTTTCCATGCTCTAAAAGCATTTCTGTGATTTACAGACTTTTCGTGCATTGTGAGGGCTCTTATAAGATTTCCCCAGTCAGGATAACCATTTTTGGGCCAGTCATTAATAGCAGACGAATTATCAAATAATATACAACAAAAGCAAAAAACGGCATCATTTTTAAACGAGTAAATCAACCAACTTCTCTCAACGACTTCACTATTGCTCAACACTTTCAAATAATGCGAGGGCGAAAATCTATGCCTTCCTTTATTAATTGGAAACTCGAATTCTTTAATTTGATGTGGACCCCTCTCAACCAGTATTTGACGAGTTTCAGATGACATGCAGAAAGCATTCCATAATGCAGGATAGAAGGAATTTCTTTTAATATCTGCTGGCTGCTACTGCTACCCGGCTCTTGATGAACTTCTGATGGTGTTATTTTTTGGCTCTCTTCAACAACTTCTTCAGGAAGTGATTGGGGCGGCACTGAGTTTTTATTTGCCAAATCCAAAGCAGTCGCTGTTGATGTGGATGTGGACGGCTCATCTAAACAGGACTTTTGTACTAAGAATTCCTTCATAACATAGCTTAGCTTTCTTCCTTGTTCCTCTTTCTTTAAGCGTTTCTTTTTATATTGACTTTCAGACAATTTTTTCCTTTTCTGTTCCATACTGTAATAAAAATATGAAATAAAAATTCAAAGTCCTTCGCAAAGATGCAACCGGGGGGGGGAGGGGTTCATTGAAAATTATTAAATATGATGATGCTTATCATGCTATTAAAATAGGGTAGATAAAATAATGATAGAAATGAGTTGCAAAGCTAGTAAGATTTGTAGGTAACAGAACATAATAAATAGATAACGAATATCTGTCAAATTGACAGCTAGCAGCCGTTTTGATATATGCCTTTCTTCAACTTGTTATTGTATTATCTCCACTTCAACGTATAAGAATTTGGTAAAAATAGAGCAATAAATAACGAACGCAAAAGTAGGCAAATGCAAATATTTCCTAAGCAACTCTCTCTCTATCAGACACAGAACGCAAAAGTAGCCCAATATTACCTAAATAACTCTCTATTACAGAGAGGCACACGTTCCGCACCTGAGATATATCCAGTCCATGCAAATGCTACTTTTTAATTCGAGTCCCTATTGTCATAACATAATCATTTTCAATGATAATAAGTAACTACAATTGCTTTAAATAACAATAATTCTCTTACCTGATCTACTTTTTAAACACAAAAACTGAATTAGTATAAATGCACAAATATTATACTGATACAGATATATCATATATCTGATTTACTGTTTTTAAATACAGCACAGCCACTTGCCACTTCTCATGACAAACTAATATTAAAATCACATATTGTCAATAATTGTAAGCTCAAAGCAGAAC
The DNA here is from genome assembly GCA_038380435.1 of Ryuthela nishihirai. Classification (NCBI taxonomy): domain Eukaryota; kingdom Metazoa; phylum Arthropoda; class Arachnida; order Araneae; family Heptathelidae; genus Ryuthela; species Ryuthela nishihirai. The sequence goes on along the minus strand of JAWZYU010000019.1, from coordinate 59,812,194 downwards.
TATCAACACGTAACACGTGCAATTGTCTTTTGTGATAATTGCAGCCTCAGCTTTTAGGAGCGGCCGCGCCTTATATTACAAACAAAAATAATAGCTTCGCGCTGTCAGATCAAAAGTCTTTCGGCGAGCGCTCGCCAACGATGCACGTGCACCAGAAACCGAGATCAAAGGCTACCGAAAGCACTTAGGCAGAGGCGTACGATAAATCATAAATCGTATACATCAATATCGGAATAACATAGCCCAATATAGAAAAGCGTTGCGTAAAGATTTTTAATTATTGAATGGTTCAAATTGTATTTTGATTTCTCTGCTTATGCCGCCCCCTTACGGTGCCGCCTGATGCGGCCGCCTCTCTGTATCATAGCACGGCACGGCCCTGAAGTCAATATGAGGTCCAAAAACCCCCCAAAAGGAGAGGGTTTTCTCATGTTGATGTTCTAGAAGAATGCTAAGTGTGTTGTTTCAAGTTCCATTTTTTCATTGACCAAAATGTTATGGAGGTAGTATCTGGGGCATACCAGCAGAACATGTTCTATAATTTCTGAAATGGAGCAAAATGTATAGTTTAGGGAATCAACTCCTCTTCATTAATATGTTGCATTCCTTAAAAAGGCTATATTGGTTCAAAGTCTAAACAATTTAGTCAAGTTTACTCTATACCAAATTTAAATCAATCATAGAAAAAACTCTAGACTTCAGAGACCTTCTAAAATTTGAGGAATCCTCATATTTGAAAGTAAGTATTGCTCAAGAAATACATTGCTGTTCATGAAAATTAGAACACAGAGAAGGAAAAGAATAAGATCTGTGACTTGTATGGGGCATGTTTAGTACCAACTACTGAAGATGTACTTAGAGTTTCAATGGCAATGGTGCAATTGTATTGGTTGAAAGGTCAATGAGAACATTCTGGAAAGGGTGTGACTGGACCCTTCCCACAAGTATTTAATGGGCCAGTAACTGTATTCAGCATATCAGTTCTTGTGTGTTATTAAGATATGCCACACAGACCAATGTGACCATCCTGGTAAGTGAGTTCAACAAAGAGTTTATTGTTGGAATGAGAGAAGACAACTTTTGTATTGAGAAATCCAGATTACAGTGGGGCATCAAGCGATGATAGTGTGACAAATGATACATCATCTTTTCTGATGACTGCCACTTCCGTCTGTTCAAATACAATGACAGAATCTACATCCACTGACAGGTTGATGAGAGGTACCAAGAGTAGTGTATTCAGACAACGAATACAGCACCAATAACTGGGATTATGTAGGGTGTGTCAGCTCTGAAAACAAATCCATACTAGTACAGATCCACACTACCATTACCACTGCTTGTTACATCCAGAGCATTTTACAGCCAATAGCTCTTCTGTATTTAGACTGTCCAAATACACCATATTTCAGCATGACAATGCAAGACCCCATGTAGCAGCTGCCAGTGTTGAATACCTGAGGCAAAACAATGTGCATATCCTTCTGTGGACCATTAGACCCCCCCCCCCCCTGGTCCATCAAATATGTATCAGAGGTTGGGGCAATATCAGTACATCCTGGCAAATGTAAATGAACTGTGGGCATGGGTGCATAGAGTTTGGATAGCTATTCCACAATCTAGCATCAAACATTTGTTTGAAACTATGCCTCCTCACATACAGCTGGTCACACAAGCAAGGAGTAGAAAGTCATTAAACAACTCGGTGTATAACTCACCATTGCCTCCATATTGTAATCATTTACTACTACAATAAACCTACATTGAGTCTACATGATATGGGTGTTTTTATTTTTGTGACCAGTGTATTTTATCTGTATTTTTAATCATCCTGATCACAGAAGTTTTCATTTCAGGATAAGATATTAATTCCTGTAAGTCAAGTCCAATTTTGGTCACTTAATCAACATATTCGTTATTTTCCATTTTAGAATGAGCTGGTATCCATTGTATGTTTAAAATATTTGTCTGTTAGACAATCATCATCATTCTCAAGCAGCCATGGGTTATGAAGGTCCAACCAGACAATGCAATTTAGTTCTCCAAGCATATCTGTCCTGATAAATCAATAAATATTTTTCAGAAAAAATTTTCACCAACATACGGGATCAACGCCAAAAGAGCAGCACTAACGCTGTGATTATCATCTAAGTTTATATCTGTCCTGAGCTACATCTACTGCATCTGGCCATTCTCCACAGCAATTCCAACAAAGTCCTGTTTGACACTGTCTGCCCATCACATCTAGGTTTCCCTCTCTTTCTGAGGCCTTCAGGTACTTTGTTCATAATCCCTATTTGCTAATCTATAATTATCTATATGGACAACATGGCCAAAGTCTCATTCTCTGCACAATATGCTGCACAGAAGAGTTTGCCAACTCATTTGCACAACCTCATCATTACTTATAAAGTTCAACTACCTAATGTCCATGATACTGTGTAAGAATCTAGAATCAAAGGCATTAAAGTATCCTGTTATCTTGTTTACAAAGTGTCCAAGTTTCATTATCATAACTAACCCTAGAAAGAACCAAACTAATATACAGTCTAATTTTAGTCTTTAGGTGTATATGCCTAGTTCTATCTATTCAGATTAAATGAATCACAGCCTGCCTGAGCAATTTTCATCACTTTTAGTTTTATCTCTGTTTATCATCAAACTTACTCTACTACCAGTCTCATCAACAGCTCGAATGAGTCATCTCATTAATTTGCCACAAGGGCTAAATCATCAGTAGAGTCTAAATCAGAAATTTTCCGATCTCTAGACCATTTAAGGCCAAAATCTTTCCCTTGCAGTGAATTTCGCACAACATAATCAATAACCAAACTAAAGAGAAAAGGGGACAAAATGCACCCTTATTGAACACCAGAAGCAATGCTAAACCAATTGCTACAAAACTTACCAACTCTCACACACGACTCAGTGTTATTATAGAGAGCTTTCATTATGTTAACTAACTTGTCTGGTATACCATACAATCTCACAATCAACCACAAATTATGGTGATCAACAGTCAAAAGCCTTTTCAAAATCAACAAAGCTAGTAACCAAAGGTTTCTGAAACTCTAAACATTTCTCAAAAATCTACCTGAGTGAAAATATCTGATCTACACATCACCTACTACTTCTGAATCCACACTGCTCATCACATAATTGCCCTTCAACCAGATTCTTCATTCTATTAAGCACAATCATGCAGAGAACCTTACCTGGAACAGAGAGTAGGCTGATACCCCTATAGTTATCACAAGAACTGCAATCACTTTTAAAAAAAAAAATAGGGATAATAATAGCTCTGGTAAAATCCTTAGGAACAATGCCTTTACCATAAAAGATATTCAAAATTCCAGTCATCCATGTGATAAATGAAACATTCCAAGCTCTAAGCATTTCAGTAGTAATTTTGTCACAGACAATAGATACCAGATGCTCTCTGCATAAAAAAGGATATCAAATAGCTGTTTCTATATGTATGAGGTGGTCAATAGTTGGCTGTTGCCTATAAAAGCCTGACTGGATTTTTGAAGAGTCAGTCTCCAAAAACAGACAAGTTTGATATTGACCATTCTCTACAACACCTTACATATACAGCTCATCAATGTGATTGGATGATAATTCAAAGAACTCTTCAGATCTGTCCTTGGCTCAAGAAAGGCCATGAAAATAGCCTTACACCAGGAGTCTGCTCCTTGAGAAAAATGCAACTGAAAATCTGGAGCAATTAATCCTTACTCAAGGGAGAGATTTATAGGAGCATTGCATAATGCAAGTTATCTGGCTAAATGGCAAAAGCATAATAAGAATACAAAGCAAGATGCAATTCACTATTGTTAATGGCCTGTTGCAAGGTTCAAAGTCAGAACAGAAAGACAGCAGAGTATCTAACTTTGTCATCACAGCAAAAACTGGTGAATAAAAAGAAAAGATAGGAAAATGTTTCACCCAAAGTACATTCAACTATTGTCTATTGCAATTATTTATCTATTGTGCTCAAGAACCAATAATGAACATAAGGAATAGTATCCATCAATCTTTTGGAGTTTATTCACAAAATATTAGAACTGCTTGTGATGGATGAAGAAAAAGTACATTTGACCAAGATCCCTTCTGGCTGAGAGGCCAGACACAGTGGGCACAGTTCACGCATGCTTAAATATATCAAGGTTAGAGGATTCTGGATATCTTTGAAACATTCCCAAAGCCTTATGAGCCTCGCAAGCTGCAGTGCAGTTGAGATTCCAGGGTGAGATCAAGGCCTCACCAAGAAAAGCCTACAGCAAATTAAGAAAGTGGTGTAAAGCACACTGACAATACTTAGCTGCTATGTAGCCCAAGGCAAGAAAGACAGCATGTAACTTTGCAGTGAGGATGGTACATATTTGATGGGATCTGATCCACTATGATGACATCACAGCAGCTCACTGCTGACCCCACCGAGTTCTCAGACTTCAATCATTTGTGAGTTGGGTTGTTCACTGGACAGCTATTAGGAGACAGATGAAAGCACCCATTAATACATCTAGTATGTTCTTCACACAGGATATGGCTCTCCTGCATATAGGGCCAAGTTTAATGTCTCATTCAATGGATGAATGCCTTTTCAAACCCATAGGTGTCACCTTTCTCACCCATGACAAGGTGAAGGTTAATGTAGATAGATTTCAATAGAGGTACAGTTGCGAATTGAACCTTGGAACATCAAATTACAAGCCTGTTGTGCTAGGGACCATCTATCATATCCTGGTGTAAAGGAGCCATTTATGAAGCACTAAATTAGGATGCATAGCAAAATAGTTGGCAAACAGCTGCTGGCAAACACAGTCAGCCATAGAAGGGTTGGTTGGTGGAAGAGTGGATGGTTTTTTAAGGCAAACAGGTCATATTATACCAAACAAGATAAAGGAAAAGAACAAAGAAATAAAGATCATGTAAAACTACAACTAAAGTTAAAAGCCAAAAGCAAAAATCATAAAAGACCACTACACAGAGATAATAAAATGGGTATAAAAAGGCCCATGTAAAAAGAACTAATAACTGCAAAATACATAAATCAACAATGGGTGTAGAGCAGGGAAGGGCAAACTTCTCTGATTGGAGGGGGGGGGGGGCAGATAAGTATTTTTGAGAGTGCCATGGGCCAGATACCTTACTTACTGCATTAAATACTCTAAACTTAGCCCCCACCCCCACCCCTTAAGTCCAATGCCCTGAGTAGACAATATTAATGAACAATTAAATTTTCCCATATACCTATTTATTTCGAAACAGAACATGTCTTTTTTGTAATCTTAATGAAAACTATTATTTTTAATCACAATTAGGATTAACTATACAAGAAATTGATAATAAACAACATCCTTAAAAAAAATGAAAGACATTTAAATAGAAAATAAAATCGACTCCACATACAAATACACTTATTAAGCTGTGTTAGAAATATTGGTACTTTCATTAAGACCCAAAGAAAAATATTAAAATTTCGATGTAAGGTATTTCTTTGTAATTGGCAGAAGTTTATCGGTACACCTGATTACAATGCTATGGAATAAACTTAAGTTATGTTTTTTTCTCTGGATAAAACATACCAAAAACTGTTGGCAGGCACTCCTTTATAAATTTGCCATCAGAATAATTTTTGTAATTTTTTGCAGCCTTCTCACAAATAACAAACATGCACACACAATAGCATCAAAGTCTTGAGACCTTTGAGTAAATAATTTTTTTCCGTGTTTAATGCAGCCATGAATTTATCAAATGTTTCTTTTCTATGTTGGCCTCGATATCATTCATAATTAGAATGTTTACTGATGTAGTGTCTATTTGAATGAGAGCTGAGCTATTTAATCGGGAGCTGAATGGCACATTCAGAAACCCGATCTACCCCTATGCACAAAGTCTGTCAAGTGGGTAGATGTCATAATAAATCAAATTTAGACTACTAAAAAACACTTTCAAAAACAGTATAAAAGTAAATTGGGAAAGAATAAAAAATTAGCATTTCCACCAAGTACTTGAAGAAAAAGAGATAAAAAATAATTTGCTTGGCAATATTTATGGGCAACTTGAAAAGTGTTCATAAGTCATGGATGGTGCACAGGATCCATGTAAAAAAAAAGCAAAAAAAAGTGCAAATTAAAAAGATCAAATGTAAAAAAATTTAAAATATTTAAAATACCTGGTATAAATGAAAAAGTAAAGATGAACACTAAAAAGAATTATCATGTAAAAGATGTCCGAGTGTACATAGTTAAGAATGTAAATGATGAGAATTAAAATAAATATACCATTTGAGATTAAAACAAGGGCAATCAATTAAAATACATTTCATAGCTAAAATGGTGCCAGAAATTTTACACTTAGGTTCATTATCTGCCCATAGAAAAAAAAAGAATGTGTTACAAAAGAATGACCTAAACAGAGCCAAGCAAGCACAACTTCTTCTTTGCGATTCCTGCAAAAAGATGACTACCATGGTTTGACCACAAGCTTGATCTCCAAAACGTTTGTTACGACTCTGCTCTGACCAAGATCTTTGTCTCTGTGCCCAGAGCTCAATGGGAAAACACTAGTGGAAGTTTAGGTAAGGAATTGCCATTGAGTGCCAGACTTTGAGTCATTTGGGAAGACAGGCAAAAAGTCTGGGTACACGATAATGGCTGCAAAGAAATTGAAAAAAAATCACAGAGATTGAGCAGTCAACAAAAATTCTAGTGAACAGTCAAGTGTAAAAGCCTTCCTCATCCTGCAACAAAGGGAAATATTGCAGGAAGGGGAAACAACAAGCCATGTGGAAGTGGCTCAGATGCTGACTGGGTGATGCCATCAAAACTGATGTTGATATCTGGCAGGTAGCCTACAAAGAGAAAAATCACAGAGATTGAGCTTTATATTTTCTGCCAATGGGTTATCCTTTAAATAGAAATGTAATACTGGCAAGTATACTTAGGAGGAATTATAGGTCAAAATACAGAGCTAATAATTCAACCAATCCTCTTGCCTATCCAGGAAAAACTTAAAGGTAATTGTAGACCTGCAATTCCATAGTCCAGTTTCAGCCAGACAACTACAGAGCACAGGGGTAGCAAAGAACATTAAGTATATTCTCCAGAGAGAATAAAAGAACATAAGAGAAATATTAGATTAAATAAACCAACTATAACTCTTTCTACTAATGTCATAGTTCATGGAGCTAAACTTGATTTTAGTAATTCATTCACCATTACTAGTTTTTCTTCATAGTTCAAGCTATCTTTAACAGAAAAATCTATAATTTCCATCAACCATTATTGTTGTAATACTTATATACCATAACAAAATGTTCCACTTATCAAACGATTTTCCTAATAATCAATAACCATGCCATATTTATCAAGTACTCCTCTCGCTCATCAACTTTCAATATATATATGCAATAGATGTCAAATCAACCATAAATCAAGGCAAGGAAAGAATTTCTGACTAAATATAACTTTAAACCTAATCAGAGATTAAGTTATGAGATTAAGTTTCAATTGTTGAAATGATATTGATAACTCATTTTATGATTGCAGAATATTGTGAAATGTAATTTAGGGCTTGATTATCATCATGTATGCATATTATCCCTCCTGTGCGCAAAAATCTTCAATTTGTAAGCAAAATCGTTGCAATTTAGATTTCAAACTTATTCATCCATCAACATTATATCAACTAAATACTACATTTTACCTTATATTACTATGTTCTTATTTGTGAAATAACAAAAAGGAATTATTTATACTTATTTTAAATATATTTTCACTGAGAGACATATTTGCATTATTAAATTATACTATTTCTTTTTGTGATTATAACTTTCTAATTTACATATATTAATAAAAAAAAAACTATGGCCCTCAACAACTTCAATGATTCAATACTTGGCCCTGAGATACCCAGAAGTCAACCAGCCCTGAGATACCCAGAAGTCAACCAGCCCTGATTGTTTGTATGCATTTAAATTTTTAACTTATTACCACTCTTATTTTTCCATAAAGAATTTTTCATAAGTTGTGACACTTTAAATTTGCCTTTATAATGATATAACAAGTAGTACCCTATTATTTTTGGAAATATAGCATATATGTTTATTAATATTCAGTATACTAATTAATATACATAAAATATTAATTAATATTAATATTAATTAGTAAATAAATGTTTATAAAAAATAATAATTAATATTAATTAGCAAATAAATGTTTATTAAAAGAATAAAGGCAATAAAACTATTTTCATAACAAATAAAATAAAACAATAAACCAGAAATATAAACACTATTACCTTCTATAGCTAAAATTTTGGTTCCCCAATTCTTCTCTTTACATGAAACTTTCTGCAAACTGCGAATACATACTACATCTTCACCACAACGGTACTCAATGCTGTAGAAACGCATCAATTTAATCCACAGTTCACCCACAGAAGCAGTATTTTGGCTCTTCCATTTCCCTTGCTGAAAATATTCAACAATTTGGTATTGAAGTCATTTATAATTTAAAAAAGTGGTTATAGAAAACAATAAAAAGCTATATGTTCTTAACCCTTCCAGTGTCCAGGCTGAAAAACAGGTTTCCATCCAGGGGCCAAGCTATTTTCTGCCTATGCTCAGCCAAAAAAAACTTTACCTGCAGAACTTTTTTGCCAAATAACTAATGAAAGGAATTATGGCATATTCTATGCCAAAATAATCAGCATTTAATTCTCGATTTTCTAAAATTATAATATTTAACAAAAAAAAACATTTCATTTTAATAGGACTTTTTTAGAATCATGTAGTAAAATAATGCATCTGGCAACATAAATAAAAATAAAAAAAAACTAATAGACAGAAATGATTACAATGCACATGAATAGAATGAATATATATTTCTGAATAGCAAAAAAAATATATTTTTTTGGTTTTAAGTAAATATTTCTCTTGTTTTGTAATTTTTTTCTCGGTACCATACTTTGAGAAAATTCCAGGCTTTTAGCCAACTGTGCTGAATTAGATAAACAAGACAATTTTAGAATTTCCTTAAAAATAACCAATCAATGGAAATAGGTAATGTTATATACCAAATTAAACAGAATTTAATTTGAAATTCTATGAAAATAAATAATATAGACAAATTTGCAAGCATATTGATTTTAATAAGCCCTTTTCAGTGTGATAGGGTGAAAAAAAAGATTGCACTATACAATTAAGGCTTCATTTTGGAAAACCTGCTGAATAAAAATAGTTAAATTATATATTCATAGAAAGGAAATTTCCTCCCAAATAATATAATATTCAACCTGAAGCATGATTTTTATTTCTTTTGACAATTCTTTTCAGTTTCGTATATTTCAAACACGGCCAGTGTTATACAACATGACTTGGCCTTCTCACATTCACGGGATTTTCTGAAATGGTTATGAAATAGAAAAAAACTTCCTTGGCTGCTTTTTTTACTAAATATTATGAATTTTTTCTTTGGGTGTTGAATTCCAGCAATCTTGGCTAAGTGCAGAAAGGTTTGTGCACCAAAGCACTAGGCCTTCCTGAAATTGCCCTCCCACATGACTGCCAATTTCCATAGCAAGGAAGACTATTTTGTTTCCGTATCCAAGACATTCATTTTCAAAAAACGGTACAAGCTCAAAGTTTTTTTTTACCAAAAAAAGAAAAAATAAAATAAAAATTACATATAACCTAATGGAATGTTAAATAAAATATCTGCAACAACTTTTAACCGGCCTCCGATCTGACATATTGGAAAGATCGATAAATCAGCTGATTGAAGATCGCTAACTAACGGAAGAAAATATGCAGAAATGAATTTGCTTTCATATCCAAAAACTTATTTATTTTCAGAAAATGATACTAGATCAAAGTTTTACTGGAAAAATAATAAATAATAAAATAAAAATTAACATATAGCCTAATGCAATGTTAAAATATCCACAGCAACAAGTTTTAGGCCAGCCATACGGTAAAACATAACTATGAAAAAAAAAATCAATACATATCGATCGGCCAAAAGATCACTAATTTCCGAAAATAAATCTATTGAAATGAGAACTAACTAAGGTTTAAATATTAAAAAAAAATACTAACTTGACAAACAGTATCCAATATGCTGGACCAAAACTGAAAAAAACACAGCACACAGGAATAATGGAGATATCAGGTGTCAGCCACCTGCATCTTGTTGACTCAGTGAAGCATAACTAATTAAATGCAGCTGCAACCAGAATTTCTAAGAAGGGTGTGTTTACTTCCAGTTTCGATTTTGAAGGTGGGAAAGATGCATAGAATTCTGGGGAAAATGATAAAAATAACTTGGGAATACTGAAATACACTTATGACGGAAAAGAGTGTGAAATGGGGGGGAGACGCAGTAAGTATTCTGTGATTACTTATAAAATCTACAATTTTTAAAAATTGCAGTTTTTTTGTTAATTTTTAGGAAATATTCAAAAATTTAAGGAAAATTTTATTGATAATAGCTCAAATCAAACTTGTGAGCTTAAATCAGAAGGTTGCTTCAGCAAATAGGAATGTTAACAAGCAAATCAGCAATACCATTTAGTGCTTCTAAAAAATAGCAATCAGATGGCTATATAAAATTATTTATATTGTAGTTTAGTAAAATATGCATCAAATTAAAAAACAAAATATTATTTTTGAAGCCCGAATTATATATTTTTATAGGATATATACATGTGCTCCCCTACTTCCGAACGTTCAACTTACGAACAATTTGATCGTACGTCTAAAATTTAAATTTCACGCGAATTCGTGGCATTGAAGTCGATAGTGTGAGCTTATTTCTATTGCGTAACTCATTTTTCATTTTCGCGCGAATTCTAAGGTTCCATTGCCACTCATGGGGTGGCATTAAAGTTGGTCTCTGGCAGTACAGATATCCCTTGATATGCATTTTGAGAAGAATTAAACGTGAGTGAAGAATAACTCCTCTAATTTTCCTTTTTCGTTACTTATAATACGTATTATATTATTTATGTTCAAATATATATTAACAGCATATGTTGTTTTATTTATAAAATCGACTTTATGTTATCATATACCACAGCAGATTTTTACCACATTTGTAACGCCTGCTAGTAAGCAGTAGCGAGCAGGTAAACGAGTGTAATGCATTATAGTAAGTACACTGAAGGATCAAATACTAACAATAAGCGGCTATTCTGTGTACAAATGTACTTTTTAGGTTAGTTTTCAATCTACGAACATTTTGACTTACGACGAAACCTCAGGAACTTATAACCTGTTTGTAAGTAGGGGAGCACCTGTATAAAAAATATTACAATGGCAATTTTTATTTTTAAAAAATTGATATATTTTTGTTGTACTAACCCGCATCAATTTTTTTTTTTGATGCGTTTGGTGATTTTGTTGTATTGTAAAAATTGATATATTTTTGATATACATACATCATTGGCCCCTCAATTCAGATTCTCCATACATATACAGATGGGTTGGACACTGGAAGGGTTAAATAATTATGGATATGGTAAATCACACTGAAGTTTCATAAAATCAGCAGAATGTCACATGAGATTCGCTCTCCAAGATTAGTGAGTCTTAATTTAGTAATTTACTTAATTCAGTGAGAGTTAATAAGTAATACAATCTAATAAAAGAGCTATGCTGAAAAATAACATTAAATATTAACATTTTATATTACCCCTACTTTCTATTACTAAAACTTTACAAAATGCAAATAAATAAGAATTCTGCAAACTAAATAAGAAACTAAAACAAAAAAGTGCTGCTCACAGGTAAAACAACTCAACCCATCTACAATTTGATGATTTACTTACAGAGACAAAATGTTCAAAACATTCAGAACCACTCTTGAAGATCATAAGTGGGTGTCTGTTTCGGTTGCATCTCATCTTAATATAATTACAAAGTATACTGCTGATCATTTCTTAGTGCTGCACACTTTATTCCTTATTATCAACCCACTTACTATTACCCAGAAGAAGCCTGTATAGCATCAAAAGACTCAAGAATATGAATATCCTCAATAAGTTTGAAATTTTTCTATAAATAAGAGCTGTAAAAGAGATAGTCTAATGGTTAACCACACCATGGTTACATTGTTCATATTTGAAGGCTCCTGTCAGATATCTGTGACAAGACTACATAGGAAGAATTTTTTTAACATCAATAATTACAATTTAAATTTTATGGGCAACAAAATTGATGAAACACAACAGAAGATCATGGGAACTTACCAATTTGCAAGTTTCTATGAAATCATCAGTACACAAGTTTCCAGCCATCTGTAAATTATTTAAAGAACTTTTATAGGTTGTAAACAATCAAAAGTTCTGAATTTACTTGATTCAGTGATAACTAATAGGTAATTCAATCTAAGAGCTATGCTGAAAAATATCATTAAATATATTAACATTTTATATTATCACTACTTTCTATTACAAAACTTTCCAAAATGCAAATAAATAAGAATTCTGCAAACTAAATAAATAAGATAAAAGTGAAAATAATGGTAACAAACATGGTAAAAAAAAGTTTGAAAACTAATTAATGCTAAAAAGAAAGGCCCAATACAGTATAGTCCAAGTATCACAAATTTATGCTGATTCAATGCATATTAATCTAAATATTTATGCAAATATTTATGTTCACAACTTTTTGTTTTGTACTTTCTATCCAGAATGTTGGCAACTTGATGAAACAAGCTGGTTGTCACTAAATACAATATCATTCCCTCATTCAGAACTATACAAGAGAGTTGAGGTAAAATTTAATAGATACAAAATCCCTGTCTTATAATATTGCATTTACATAAAAGAGATGATTACTTTGGTGTAATAAAAGATTTTGCAACTTAGTGCATTTTAAAATCTCAAAGGCCATTTGAAGCAAGACATTAGTGTAGCTGAAATTCAAAAACATATTACCAGTTCGTACACAGAAACTAGACTGGTTCACTCTGACTCATAGAGGTGACAGAATCCCAGATGGAAAGAGGATATAGAGCTCTGAAGTAAGTGCTTTATCATAACAAATTACCAAACTATCACGAAACCAGTCCTTGTTGGTAATTGATGTTGAAGTGAACTTGCCTGCATACACAACAAAAATATTGCAGCAGCATCACAAACGTACTACTGTGACCATTGAATGGTTCAGTATGCCTATGGTTCCCCCCCCCCCAACACACAAAAAAAAGCCTTAAAATAAAATGGTGTTGGGAGAGCATTAAAGAAATATATTTCAACTAAATAAAATTTGGATGGTCACACCAACACAGTCTCTACACAATATGCAGCTCCAATGTGGTTGCCAACTCTTTGGCCTAACCTCTTCATATTATACCAATATCTCTTACACAGCTCCTAATAAAACAGACACTTGTTCAAGGGTGCAACATTCAAACCAACTCCAGCACAACCAGCATGACCAATTTTTATCACCTTAGTTTTCTCTTTGTTTATCACCAAACCTACTGTTACCAGTCTTATCAACAACCCTAATAAGAGTTCATTTCAATTAATTTCATTTACTCATTTTGGATTTATGTAGTTTTAATTCAGAGATATCCAAATTAACTTCAGAATGTAATATAAGAGCCAGGGGTGTTCCCAGGGGATTCAGATACCTCCCCTCCCCCATTCCCTGTCAGTACCAACTTTAGCATTGAAGTGACCTAACATCAGAGTAATATATATCAAAGAGCCAAAACATTATGACCACCTGCCTAACATGATGTTGGTCCTCCACGTGACGTCAAAACAGCTCTTACCCAGTGATGCATGGATGCTGCAAGATTTCTAAATGTGTCTTGTGATATCTGGTAACCAGCAGATCCTTTAACTCTTAAGTTACATGGTTGAGCTACCGCAGATCAGATATACTGTTCCAACACAAACCACAGATGCTCAATTGGATTGAAGTCTGGGGAATTTGGAGGTCAGAGCAATACCTCGAAGTCTTTCTCATGTTCCATGAACCATTCTCAAACAATCCAGGCAGTGTGGCATGGTGCATTATCCTGCTGAAAGAAAGCACTACTAGAGGAAAATACCATTATTATGAAAGGATGTACCTGGTCTGCAATGATGTTTACGTAGGTGGTAGACATCATAGTTTCCTGCATGTGAATGACTGGGCCCAGGGTTTCCCAGCACAACATTGCCCAAAGCATTACACTTCATCCCACAGTGCATCCTAGTGCCAACACTTCCCCGGGTAAATGATGCACATGTACCCAGCCATCCACATGGTGCAACATGAAACGAGATTCATAGGACCAGCCCACCTTCTTCCAATCATTCAAGGTCCAGTTTTGATGCTCACATGCCCATTGTAGGTGCTTTCAATGGTGAACAGAGGTTAGCATGGGCACTCAGAGCAGCTTACGGCTATGCAACCCCATTTTCAGCAGGGTTCAATGTACTGTGTGTTGTGACACATTACTCCCATCACCAGCATTCAAATTATGGGCGAGTTGTGCCAGAGTATCCTTTCTGTCAGCTCATACCATACGGGATAGTCTTTGCTAACCTCTAGTATCGGTGAGCTGTGGTCGGCCCACACCTTGCTGGCAGTTTGTGGTTTTCCTTCCTCGGACCACTTTTTGAAGGTACTAATCATGGCTGACCATGAGCACCCCACAAGCCTTGAAGTCTCAGAAATGCTCTGACCCAGTCATCTGGCCATTACAATTTGGTCTTTATCAAACTCACTTAAATCCACTGCCTTTCCCATCTGAAGAACAAGAATAACACTGATTAACAGAGTTCAGTATCCTAGAAGAACAATCATTGATATGTTTACTGAGAAGCAAACCTACACATTGCAGATGCTTTACATCCTTTTCCCCTAAAAACAGAAATTTAAGATTATTTTTAGTATCTCATCTTTACATGTCTTTTGGTCTGATCTACCGTCTTTTGGAACTCCAAAATGTCAAGATTATAAGCAGGATTTCCTGTGTGAGGACATCAAAAGGAAATAATCATTATGCAGAGTCCTCACATTTCATATGCCAATGGAAAGAAAATGATCAGTAGGATTATAAAGTAGCAAGGTTTATGCAGATGGTTAGGGCCAACAATATCATATAGCCCCCTAATCACAAGCTCAAAGACAGGCACCACCTTTATAAGTAGTGTCTTTTCAAGAACCAGAATCAAAATACAAATTGACCTGCCTGAAATACATTACCCCAGGTTAGTTTTGTGATGCTCATAGCAATGAAGGATTCAGGTATTGGCAATGAACTCTGATCAAGATTATCCACCAGCTAATATAAGGTACCTTGTGTCTCTGTTAACTTAGGGCTAGCAACCCACAAAATACTCCCCTTAGGCAGCTGCTTGTCACAGAAGTCAGACAGAAGTTTGTCTGTTTATACGTCATAGTAGAAGATATGTGAGGAAGGCAAGACCTCAGCTGAATAACACAAACATTCATGCCTTACCTGGGGCTCGAAGTCAGCTCCCTTTGATCAGAAGCCAAGTGTGCTAACCACTCAGCAATAGGAGAAAACAAAACAGTAAAATTTCCCTCAACAGTGGCTCACCAGTGCAGCAAGTCTTCCTTGTATGCACTGGTGAGCATCAAGCTCAAAGCCACAAGCCAGCTCAATGGGCTTTAAATTGTCAGCACCAAAACCCTGTGGAAATTGACCATTCCTCAGCAGAGTAGACAAAATAGAAAAATTATGGCTATAGACCAGATCAGTAGCCCACACTGATATGGCTACCATTCCATTCCCTTCCAGATGAGAATATCTTATTTGAAAGGTCCTAATGGCCTGCTGTGATGGTCCATCCACTCACTTTTACTTTTCCTTCACCAGTTTTACTTTATTTATATTATATTTGGATTACTATTTCATTTGGACTAATCACAATTCTATTTTCCAAGATGCAGAAGGAGTTGTGCATGCACAACTCTGACTTTTGATTGTCAGCCACTAATGCACGCATGTAGAACATGACCGCCTTTGCATCACAGCTAGCGCAATTGTCAGATTATGCAATAGACATGTGCCAGATTGTACGCAGAATGTACACTAAGTGGCATTAGGTCACAGAGTCAGTATTGTTAGTAGATGTTGAACTGGAGTATGTTGAATCAGTATGAATTAGTAGGAGGAGGAGAAGTCAGTAAAGAATGTGTTGTGTAGATAAAAGTAGTTGTTAATAGAGATTTAGGCAGATGTGATTTGTTAGTACTCCAACTTTTTGTATTCATCAACTGAATTGGTGAGTCTTTGAAGTTTTTGGAAATAAACTTTGTTTCATTTTTTTTTAACTTTTGCTATTTTTCTCATGAACAACGTTAATCGATTTTTGACTAGATTTAAACTTTAATTAAACTTGACAATCCTTTTTGAATTCTTGCTCGATAAGTAATGCTAGATATACAAAATGAACCCTATTTCAACTTTATTTGGCAAGTTAATATTGCCTGGCACCTGACAAGCTATCTGGAATTTTGAATTAATTTGGATCAGACAAAAGGTCCAACTTGAAAAGTTAATAATCTTTGGAGCATTACACTGCCCCATAAAAAGGTGGGGTTGAACTTTATATGCTGTGCCTGGCCAGTTCTGTGCAACATCACAACGAATAGGTCCACAGGTCTCCTTCAGTGTAAGCCATAGCTACTTTAACAAAATGCACACTAAATTAAAAAAAGTAATATTCAGAGCCTAAACTATAGTTTAAAAAAAAAAGATAAATAAAAACATTTTCAAATGAGAATTTCTCTTTCAAATAAATTAAAATTTATTTTGTTGTGCTAGTTTGCTTTAGTTTGTACTGCATTGTTTGTGAACACCTATGCTCTATTTGTTCAGCACTTTGAGCTGTTTGTTGTACAGTACCAATAGTACTTGAAGATTTAATGAAACCAGTAGGCAATTCAAGATGAATGTTTAGATATCTGACACTTTTGGAAAATATATATACAATGTTAACAGAGGTAAAGAATAAAAATATTAATGGTAATGCAAGGGTTAAAAAAAGTCTTAGCACTAAACAGATGATGTTAATTGACAATACATGCACAACCATTTTTGAAGTCCATTTACACAATTCTTATGAAACAGTTTGATCCATATGGTTTATGCATCATCCCATGAATTTAATTTTGTACCTTCAGACAATAAAAAAAATTAATGACACCATCCTGTTCAACAATGATGCAAGTGATGACAACTACTTCAATCTACAGAATATTACTTATTAACCTTTTCAGTGTCAGAGTAGTATTAATCAGTTTCATCTTTGGAATTCTAATGACCTAGGAAGTAAACATTGTTCAAATAGTACAAGGTTATAAAAATATTTTTGCTGAATAGAAATTGGCAGATTTTTAACTATTTCTAATCAAATACCAAAAAATAACATTTAAATCTATTATTTATAATTTTACCTATTAATTCCACTTGAAGAAATTATGTTAAAATTAAAAATAAATCAATTTGAGCCTGAAGTGTTTGTTTGTACATATTCAGTCACTGTAAATACATCAAGACACTTTAGTTTGCACCTTTATTCTGCTATACTATATGTAGATTATTGATTAGTTGTAATTTCCAGTATTCTGATTGACTTATTGCTCTAACAGAGTAGTAACAGATTCTTGAGAAATGTTTAGAGTTTCTGAAACCTTTGGTTGCTAGCTTTGTTGATTTCAAAAAGGCTTTCGACTCTGTTGATCGTCATAATTTGTGGTTGACTGTGAGATCATATGGCATACCAGACAAGTTAGTAAACATAATGAAAGCTCTCTATAATAACACTGAGTGATGTGTGAGTGTTGGTAGCAATTGGTTTAAAATTACTTCCAGTGTTCGACAAGGGTGCATTTTGTCTCCTTTTCTCTTTAGTTTGGTTATTGATTAAGTTATGTAAATTCACTGCAAGGGAAAGATTTTGGCCTTAAATGGTCTGGAGATACGAAAATTTCTGATTTAGATTATGCTGATGATTTAGCCCTTTTGGCAAATGATGCTGATGAGATGAACTCTTTCATTTGAGCTGTTGATGAGACTGGTAGTAGAGTAGGTTTGGTTATACAGTCGTATCAGAATAATATGACCACCTACCTAATAATGGGAATAACCACCCTTGGCCAGGATGACAGCAACGAGACGGCGTGGCATGGATGCAATGAGGTCCTGGAAGGTTGCCAGAGGCACACATGCCCATTCGGATTCCAGAAGAGCACGGAGGTTTTAGAGATGACATGGTTGTGGGACCACATGCCGAACCTGTCAATCCAAATGGTCCCACAAGTGCTCTATGGGATTGAGGTCGGGCGATTTCGCCGGCCAAGGGAGAACGAAGACATTGCTGTCGGGTTGCTGGAACCAGTAACACACCACCTTAGCGACATGGCAGGGCGCATTGTCCTGTTGTTAGACACCATCACCACCAGGGTAAATGTCCAACATGAAGGGATGCATGTGGTCAGTAAGGATGGACAGGTAGTCATTGGCATTCAGAGACCCATCCAGTGGTACCAGCAGTCCCAGGTCATACCAGAAAAAAATCCCCCAGACATGCACACTGCCACCACCAGCCTGTATTTGACTGACAAGCATGTCCAGGTGTTGGTTCTCGTGTGTCTGATGCCATATTCGCCACTGCCCATCACTTCTGTGGAGTACAAACCTCAATTTGTCAGAGAAGGCAACCACTCTTCTACTGCCCAATGATGGTAGTCGTGCGAAATGCAAGGGTCGTTGCCGATGGACCTTGGTTAACATGGGCACCATTACGCAGCGTCAACTCCGGAGACTGATGAGTAACAGGATTCACTCTACTGTTATCGGGGACATGTACCTGGGTACCCCAGTGTTCATTTGAGTGATCAACTGCTGCACTGTTGCGCATCGATTGGCCTTTACCAGTCAACAGAGGCAACGTTCTCCTCTGGGGTTGATGACCTGTAGGGCTCTACAGTTATGACATCTGGAGGTACTTGGTATGCCAGTGGTCCATTCTTGGTACACCCTTACTACAGCACCTCACAAACACTCCACAAAGTCTGCTGTTTATGAGATACTTCTACCCTTGGGGCGGTAGCCAATGATCATTCTTTTTTGAACGTCCTTCAAATCAATACTTCTGCCCATTGTGCTCACATTATGCACTATGGCTAATGTGTCCTGGTCGGCCTCTTATATCTCCGTGTGGTTGACCTTGTCATGTGCACTCTGTGATGTGCCTGGATGGGTACACTGTGATTCCATGGGTGGTCATATTATTATGATACAACTGTGTACACAGAGAGGAAACTAAAGTAATGAAAATTGGTCAGGCAAGCTGTGATTCAGTAATCTGAATGGCTGCAGTCTTGAGCAGGTGTCACAGTTTATCTTGGGAGCTATATAACAGATACTAGTGATGTGCAGCATGAGATTAACAGACGAATAGGGATTGCTGCCAGGACTTTTAAGAATCTGTGGAGAGTGTGGAGAAATAGACGTATACATCTAATGACTAAAATTAGACTGTATAATAGTTTGGTTCTTTCTAGGGTTAGTTATGGTAGTGAGACTTTGACACTTTGTAAACAAGATAACAGGAAACTAGATGTTTTGATTCTAGATGCATACGTAGTATCTTGGGCATTAGGTGGTTCAACTTTGTAACTAATGATGAGGTTAGGCAAAGGATCGGCAACCTCCTTTAAGCAGCATATTGTGCAGAGAGAGACTCCATTGGTTTGGCCATGTTGCCCATATGGATAATTATAGATTGGGGAATAGGGTTATGAATAGTGTGTCTAAAGGCCTCAGAAAGAGGGGGAGACCTAGGATCCAGTGGGCAGACAATGTCAAACAGGACCTTGTTAGAATTGATGTTCAATGGCCAGATGCAGCAGATGTAGCTCAGGACAGATATGCTTGGAGTACTAAATTGCACAGTCTGGTTGGACCACCATAACTCATGGCTGCTTGAGGATGATGATGATGATACTTTAAATAATATTTTTTTTTTTACCTTATGTTTGACTTTGTGATGGTTCACCATTCACTTTTACATTCTTTAACCAGTTAATTTATTATGTTATAATTATTACTTGGTCTTTATCTTTGCTTTGAACCATCAATTCTCTATTCAATTAGCTTGAGTTGCTGACAATAACTCATTTGGATCGATAACCATTAATCACTGCCACACAAAGCGAGTGTCAAGGTTACAACTGCTTGTATCATCACCAGCGTATGTTACTTATGCAAATGTGACTCACTGACATGTTTGTAGGCATGTGCCAGTATTTGTCTTAAGCCAGTGTGAGGTGAGTTGGAAGAGTTGATATGTTGAGGTTGGGTTGTTTTACCTCTGAGTGGCACTTTTTTGCACACCATGGGCTAAATGACCAGGTCAGAAGGACCCTGAAGGCTCAGAGAAGGTTGGAGGAGGACACCCAATGGAACGTTGATATGTTGAGGAGTTGGTGGAGAGTGAGAATAGGAGTCAGAGAGTAGCTGTTGTAAGGTGCATGCAATTGGACCTGTATGTATACTTGGTGAGTTAAATTCAATAAATATTTTATTGGCATTGTTTTTGAATTTTTTTTTTCTGTTGAGCAGAGATTAAAGTTAGTTGTACTTAAAATTATATGTTACAAGCTTAGATGAAATATTGCCATTTATATTCCAGAACCAAAAGAACCCTAATTTTTTAGCAAGTAAATTATTGCCTGGCACCCAATATGCTGAGTATTTGGCAGTTAAGATATTAATATTTGGGAGCATTACAACTTATTTCAATGTATATAACATACAATATTATGTATAATAAATACATTGAAAGACAATATATTATACCCACCTAATAAAGTGTGGGTCCCCCATTCACCCTCAAATATTAGGATGATATTGTGGCCCATGATTCCATGACAGCTATCTGTAAAGTGCCAAGGGTTGTTTTACCTCTGAGTGGCACTTTTTTGCACACCATGGGCTAAATGGCCATATCACATGGACCCCAAAGGCTCAGAAAATGTTGGGGGAGGGGACCCACTGGGACAGCTGTTGGGAGACACAGATGGTAGCCTCCTGTCAAGGCAATCCAGCGTGTTCTTTAACGTGCACAGCGTATGGCTCTCCCACACACGGGGCCACGGCTTAACATCCCATCCGACGGACAGCAACCTTTCCAAACCCAGTGGTGTCCCCTACCAAAGATGTCTGAATGGAAACCATGATGTCACTTGATTTGGGCTGTGCCACCGGAGGCTTATCAGAGCAGAGGCTCAGTAGAAGCGCAAGACTTGATTCTACATGTGCTAGCAGTCACCTTTGTGTTTGAAACTTTATCTTTCTGTGCAAAATGTAAGTTCTATTTCTTTATTCTGTTTTATGTACATTGTTTAAATTCTATTATATTTATAGTAATTATTATTCTCAACATGCTCCATAAATGTTGTGTTCCTGGCTGTTGTAGTAATAATAGTGAATCGTCATATGTATGCATGCCACAATGCGAAAAAGAAAACATTTTGTGTTAACTATGTTGATCATTTTACAACAAAAAAAGATTTAGTATTGCATGAAGAAGTTTCATTTCTCAGAAGAACATGACCTTCTATTTCTCAGAAGCTAATTAATATGTGTTACCGTGGAGGAATAACTTATCCTACTGAAGTTTCTATAAATGCGGGAATATTATGTTATGCTGTTTTTCAAATGCATTACATCCAGTAATGTAGAGCAGCAATTTCTAAACTGCAAAAATCAGTTATTGACATATATTAATATTGCAAAGCAGATTTTGAAAAAAAAAAGAAATAGTGTTTAGCACAGATTTTCAGTGTTTATGTGGGAATAAAATAAAAGACTTGCTCATAAAATTATATTAACATGTGAAATGTGTACATATGTAAATACACACAATCAAAATATGCACCCAAAAATCATCCAAAAGGAAATTGAGCACTTTTGTGAAATGATTAATCATGTGCCATCTATGTTTATCTGTTGAATTTTACTGGTGTACCAGTCATGTCTCAATGATCGACATTAATATATTTGATGTGGATTTTAAATATTTATTTGTCTTTTACTTACTATCATCAGTATATCATATTCAATGTTATCATTTTCCTTAACAAGCTGTATGGGTTATATTTCTAGTTATTATGAAGCACTCTTCAATATTGCACTGATATCTATTTTTTTACATATTCTTATGTCCCATGGCCAAGTGGTTAGTGTGCTTGGCTACTGATCTAAGAGACCTGGGTTCAAGCCCCGGATGAGGCATGGATGTTCATGTTGTTTTTCTGCTGAGGTCCTGCCATCCTCTCAGACCTTCTAGTATGGCATATAAACTGACAGGCTCCTGTCAGACCTCTGTGGCAAGCAGCTGCTTGAGGGGGTATTTCTTATTATTATTATGTCTCTTACAAACTATATAGGGCAATAACATAGTGCTAACATGTTGTACCACTTGTCTACTGGTATGCCTCAATGATAGACATTAGTTATCGTAAACTATTTTTTCATGCATACAGTATGATAGTTATTATTGGTATATTTGATGTGGGTTTCAAATATTTGTCTTGTAGTTCCTATCATCAATATATGTTATTCAATATTATCATTTTTGTTAATAATCTGTATCAGTTATATTTCTTGTTATTATGGAACATTCTCAATGTTGCAGTGAAATCTATAATTTTTTTAATATTCCTATGTATTCACTTACAAATTATATAAGGCAATAACATAGTGCTCCCCATGGTGTGCTTATTAATTTTCACTTGTCTACTGATATGTCTCAATGATAGACATTGGTTGTTGTAAAATGTTTTTTGAAGCATACAATATGATTGAGTTATCAATTTTATATTTTATGTGGATTTCAAATATTTACTTTCTAGTTTGATATATGTGTAGTCAATATATTTAGCTGTAAATAATTCAAAGTAATATTTGTATTAATTTTTTTTTGTCATTGTGTCTGTTAAACAAGTCTTTCGTTTCAGTGTTTGTATTGGGGTTTATTTCAATTATCTGATACTAATATTTTAAATCTTAATAAGAAAATAATTCTAGCTTATTAATAAAATAACAGAATTGCACTGATGATTTGGTCAGCTGTGAATTAATTCTGATCTCAGTAGCTTTCTTCTTAGAACATAAATTATGTGAAATTTAAAAGTTTCATATGAACTATAATCATACTTTTAATGACAAACAGTATATGTGATATTTATCAATATTGTTAAACCCTCTATGAAGTTAAAATGTATATATTTTGCTAACCTGAGAATAGATATTTATCTCTTCCAATATGTTTGCAAATGTAGCTCATATATTTCGTGTCAAAAAATTTTTACAATTTTTTTTTAAATCAATAAAATCATGCTTTAAAATTCCACCTTCTTACAATACTGTTTACAATTAAATAAAATTAATAAAAAAATATGTGTAACTAATTTTAGATTATATGTTTATTGAATATTTTTGCCATTGAGAAATGAGGGTATTTTTGTCTACGAAAATGAAATTATTTCCTATAAGAATGTAATTCTTCACCACATTTATGATAATTTGCTTTATAATTGATGTTTGATTCAATTCGGTGTAGGAAATGAAGTCATTTAAATAACATGCACATCGAATTAGGAACGAATCAGATCCGCTGACTCAAGCTATGATGCAATTCACGGCCCCCGCTTCTGACATCATTAGCCACGCCAGTCACATGACATCAGGCTTTCTCTTCAGATGGCTTTGCCCCTACTGACCATGGGAAGGGCAGGGAATTTTATAAAGTGCCAAGAGTTGACAGCAGTGGGTTTTGGGCTTGAATGCATTGCTCCACTTTATCCCACAGATGCTCAATAGATTCAAATCCAGAGAGTGAGATGGTAATTCGAGAGTTGTGAATTCACTGGAATGCACCTCCAGCCAGTCTTTCACTAAGTGGGAGCAATGAGATGGAGTGTTATCTTGCTGAAAGAAAGAATCCTGCTGTGGGAAATGGATAGCCATGAATGGATGCAGGTGGCCAGAGAGTATATCAACATAGCCTTCTGCAGTGATGGTGGTCTCAAATAGGTACAAGGGGCCTCAAGGTTGCCCACATAATCACACCCCAGAACATTGCACCATTTCAACAACACTGATTTCAACAGTTGGGGTCCAAGGGATTAGTCTATGCCACACACACACAATCTCTTGTCATCATGTTTTAGTTGGAACCTCAGTTCATTGCACCAAACTAGCTGTTTCCACTAATAAATCAACACTTGGACGTCAACTCCAATCCTAGAGGAAAAACCATCCCGAGCTGGGTAGAATATGTGTCCCACCCGGCTCGGGATGGTTTTTCCTCTAGGATTAGAGTTGACATCAAAGTGCTGATTTATTAGTGGATAAACTGTAGTTTAAAATAGCCCATTAGTCTATGGAGCTGTTATATACACTTGTACAATATTTCAATGAAGCACCTAAAACTTAATTTATTTCATATATGTTTTTAATAATTGATATTATGTTCCTTTTCATTGTAGTTTACATCTTCCAGAGCCAATAGCCAATGTAGTACATGTCAAATACACTGTTCGGCATTGAAAGTGCCCCACCCAGAAGGGCAGGTCATACAAACATGCAAATAGAAGGTTGGGTGTGTGCAGTTGAGATATGCAAATGACGATAATCTGGTGCCAATGATGTGTGTGGCTCGAGATAAAAGGTGCAAGAAGGAACAGGGATGGTGGTGTGATTATGCAGGTGGAAGTCATATGAACAGTTGAGATTAGGTGGTTCCGCTTGGAAATTTTTCAGTGAAGGCCGAAAATGCCTGATACACGCTGTCGGCATGTTTATAACCATTTGGATGCTTTTGAGAGAGGAAGAATTATATGTGAAGCTGGATGGACTACACATAGTGTCGCTGTCCATGTTCATTGGGATGCACGAACTGTTGAACACTGTTGGCAACAGTTCAAAATGAAGGTTCATCCAGTTGAGCGTGTCGCAGAGGTAGTGGTGCCATCCGACAGACGTCAGCACAGCTTGATAGGTGCATTGTTCAACATGCTCATTCATTACCACACAGCACTGCAGGCGATATTTGATGGACTGTGTCAGCAGCCATGGACATCCCCATAATATCTGAATGGTAAACCGAAGGTTGCATGAGGCACACCTGCACTCTAGACAACCGTTATGTCAACTGCCATTGACTTTGACATTACAGCACTCATCTGGCTTGGTGCCAAAGTCATATGAACTGAGGTCATGAATGGAACACTGTTGTGCTTAGTGATGAATCCCATTTCTGTCTGGGTGCTGACAATCGATGGGTCCGTGTATGGTGACAACCTGGTGAGAGGACAGATCCAGCTTTTGTTCATGACTGGCACACTGCCCATCAGCCAGGTATAATGGTATGGGGTGCTATTGGATATGACAGCAGGTCACCTCTTGTCCGCATCACAGGAACATTGATAGCTGCACGATACATTAGCGCAGTTCTGCAGCCCATTTTGTTACCGTTCCTGGGAGGCATGCAGCAGCCCATTTTCCAGCATGACAACGCCTGTGTACACACTGCTAGGTCTCCAGACAATGTTTGCAACATGTTCAAGTATTGCCATGGCCAGCATGATCTCCAGATTTATCCCCAATAGAATATCTGTGGGACCACATTGGATGATGTGTGCAATCCTTTCATCGGCTGGTGCGGAATCTTATGGGAGCAAGTCAACATTGCTTGGTGTGCAAATCCTCAGGATCATATCTGTCGATTGTATGACTCCATGCCGCATTGCTGCCTATATTGCCGTTCACAGCAGTGCAACCACCTACTGAGGCAGTCACATTCTGCTGCATTAACTCATCTTCTAACTGCTGTAAGTGGCTGCAAATTAAATCATGGTATGCCAACATGTATTGCTATGTGTGTGCTACATTTCACCCCTATCCCCTCACTCCTTCTGGGTGGGGTAATTTCAATGATATGCAGTGTATACGTATACACATGTCAAATGTATATATGTAGCACATGTCAAATATCAGCAAAGGCACAGGTCATTCATTGTTGCTAGCACAACAAATAAAACTTATTTTTTTTAAATAGGAATTCCAGTTTGAAACTTTTTTACCTATATCTCATAAAAGTAGATAATTCGAACTAGAAAAAAATCATAACTTTTCCATTTTGTGCAGTTTATTAATATATGATATAATAATTTCTTCCAACTTTCTGATCACCATTCCATAGATATGACATACATGCTATCACCATTACATCTCTTTTCATTTCTCCATTTTGAAACAACCATCTGATTTAATCTCCCAAGTTTAATTTCAACTACTGTTAACACATTTTTCTTCAAACTTTTAAAATCTCCCAAAAATTAACTAAAAACTTTTTTTTTTAACTGGAGGATTTATAATACGACCTAGTTCTATTGATTGGTTATTAGTTAAAAAAATTCTAAAGTTCATTTGTTTAACCCTTTAATAAAAAAATTTTTAACCTTTTTTTAAGCCCCAAAATGGCCAAAATTTTGAAATGGACTTGTCCAAATAGTGCTATTCCTTTGTTTTTAATACCCTCTACCCTTTTCTGAAATTTCCTGGGAGTTAAAGGTTAATTGATACAACACAGATGGTGAAAAGCCTGGACTTTTTCCAAAGTACACTACCAAGAAGAAAATTTAAAAGAGAATAATTTTCTTGTTTCAAGTAAAAATTTA
Organism: Ryuthela nishihirai; assembly: GCA_038380435.1. NCBI lineage: Eukaryota > Metazoa > Arthropoda > Arachnida > Araneae > Heptathelidae > Ryuthela > Ryuthela nishihirai. The sequence goes on along the minus strand of JAWZYU010000019.1, from coordinate 59,785,463 downwards.
TTTTCCTTTTATTCAGAAATAGCCTTTCTATTCACATGGCATTATAATTATTTTTGTTTATTGGATTTTTTAATAAATTTTTATTTGCATTGCCATTTTTACTAAATGACTCTTTAAAAAAAAAATATTAAACTTATCATTTTTTGCTAAATATTTTTATAAAATATAGAACTAAATACTGATTAATTTGGCATTGAAACATGCAATAATTCATTTCATTAGTTATTTGGTAAAAAAAAAACTCTATAGTTAATTTGTTTTTCAGCTGATCACAGTGAAATAATAGTTTGCTCTGTGGTTAACAAACCAATTTTTCAGGCTGTGCACAGTTAATAACACAACTCAATAAAATTTTATTACCAAAGCAATTTTATTACAAACTGGTTTATTTTTATTACACCCATTTCTTTTTTACTGAAGGCCACTGGCTTGGAAGTATTGAAAAAAGTTTGATGTAGCAATGTTAGCAAATGTTTAATTATCACTGATCTAAACATTAACAGAATGTAGCTCTTTTATTATTGTAAAAGAAATGTGATTCGGTGAGTTTTAATTTTCAAATGTACTTAGTTCATTTATCATAAATTTCTTTTTATCTTAAAGCATAAATTGTTTTGCACTCACTTCATGAAGAACAGGTAAAACTGGAGGCTTCTGCTGTTGCAAAAAGTATACAAGGAGGAGTGGAAAACAAAATGATGGCAGAGTACCTTTATCTTGTTGATCAACCTCACAAAGCTGGAAAAAAAATAGTTAAAATGCCATATATGTTAAACAACACAGTTCAATTCAGCTAACTACTATATATCAAAAAACAGTGCTCAAACATGATTTTTGATAATTTATATTCACCTCACCATTAATAATTTAAAAAAAATATGCTACATAAAAATGACAATGTTATACTTAAATGAGCACTGATAACAGAGGATTCATATTTCTTCAAACCAAAATTACAGAGCTTAGAACAGATTACAATGGCAACCCAGGATTTGGTTCACATCTTCAGTAGGCCAAATGATTCAGACCCCAGCAGAACAGATGCATCCAACAAAAAGTGGTAATGCTATATATATTTTTATAACTAATACATGTAAAATATTACTATAAGGCAAAATTTCAGTACAAGAGATAAAATACAAATATAACTGTACAGATTACCTGCTATCTGCATAAGCTCCAATAACTACCTACTGTTCTAGTCTTATACAAAGCTGATAGCACAAGGAAATGGGTAAGGTAATTGGTCAGGTAAGCAGACCTTGGTAAGGTAATTTGGTCAGGTTAAGCAGAGCTACTGTTTGGAACAGTTCTGTGAAAAGACTTTAAAACATCATAGCTACTGACCATTCAGGTTAGCAATATTTAGGCATACAAAATCAATCACTGAACTGTAAAACTACATAAAAATCTTAATAACCTGCTTAGCACATTGTTCATACCTGTAACTTAGAACAATTTTGTGCACATACACTTCATAACATCAAACCTACTAACCTTGATGGTTAGCAATAATCATGCACATAAAAATTATCAGTCAAATGTAATCCATTGCAACATTTCACTCTGTATGGCAATTGCCTTACCTAAAAATATTATACACTGTCAGCTTCTTTCTCATAAGTAATTTCATTCTATAGAAATATAGAACTGTGCATTCATGTTAAGAAGATACTGCAGTGCCATCAGCACCCATAGTTGAAAAATCTTGTTAACTCAGATCCTAATACTTCATTGTTAACATTCATGTTGGATCATTCTGCATCATTCCAGCTGTTTTTAATTAAATAGTGTTATAGAGTTTTATTAAATTTATTATAAGTACACTGTGATTTTATTGAATTATGGAAGATTACTAGGTTAGAGTTATGGAAGAAGTCGGCAATGTGAAGTTGGAGAAGGTAGTTGGGGGTGTGAGAAGTTCACTGGAGTAGTCACACAACTGCTAGTGTGAACAGCAGTTGATAGTTTTTGTGAAGTGAGAGAAGTTTGATTGTAGAGTTTGTCTTTGCTTTTTCGTGCATCTTGTTTTTTGGAGACCCAGATATTTAAAACTTCATCAATATCATCCTCAAGCAGCCATGGGCTACAGAGGTCCACCAGATCATGCAGTTTAGTTCTCCAAGCATATCTGTCCTGAACTATATCTGCTGCATTTGGCCACTGCATCAATTCTAACAAGGATTTACATTGTCTGTCCATTGCATCCTAGGTCTCCCCCTCTTTCTGAAGCCTTTAAGGCACACTGTTCATAACACTATTCACTAATCTATAACACTGGACAACAAATTGAAACTTTTTTTTATAACATCAGTCAAATAGGATGTCTTTAATTTTGGGGTGCTAAATTCAAATATAGCTGTGAAAAATTTGCAGCACATAGAGTTTATTTTGTTTTTAATTACGGATTGATGTATTTCAAATTTCAATGAATATGCATATCTGGGAAATGAAAATAAATCTGACTATTTTATTAATTGAACTTAAAATTCATTAATTAATCAGATGATTATAGTGAAAAACATTAGAAACATCATAGTTACAGACCATTGAATATAAAGTACCAAATGAAATAATATTGTAATGCAAAATAAGAAAACATTGGTAAGGATCTTTCATACTTACAAGAACTTCATTTTTGTCTTTTATGTGCCGAGATATCTTCCTTCTGCAAGAACCAGCAGTAGTCACCCATCATTGCAAGGTCCCACTGTCTTGGTATCTCTCTTCCATGGTTTAGATATCCTGGTGAAATCTTTCCTTTTGCTCATCACTGACAGTCCCTAAGTTCTTGGGAAAGAAGTCGAGATGCTAGTGCAAGAAATGGATCTTCAAAGACATTTGGCAGCCAAGATTTTCATAGTTTTTGAGAAGATCATGAATGAGTTGATGGTAGTTTTCCTCTTTGTGATTCCCTAGAAAACCCTGAACCACAGACATGAAGGATTTCCATGAAGTGCACTCTTTCATATTCAGTTTTTTTTTCCGACGACAGTATCATTCAGTAGCTTCCTGATCTGAGGACCAAGAAAGATCCCTTCTTTGAGTTTCGTATCACTTATTTTTGGGAATTTTTCCTTCAAGTGCAAAAACCCTTTACCAGTTTTGTCCATAGCCTTTACAAAGATTTTCATAAGCCCCAGTTTGGTGTGTAGTGGTGGGAACAGAACATGAGAGGGGTCAACTAGAGGCTTATACCTCACATTACTCTTTCCAGGAATAAAAACATCTCTTTTGGGCCAGTCTTTTGTTTTGTAGTGTTCCTTTTTGGCCCTACTGTCCCACTAACACAGAAAACAGCAAAATTTTGTCCTTGAAGCCCAAGCAAGAGAGATATGACTTTTAGGCCACCACATATTGTTCACTTAAACTGGCCGCATTTTATAGCAAGGAGTATTTTTTCCATGCTTTCACAAGTTTCCTTCATTCCCACAGCATGTCACTGGAATGGAATGTTTTTGGTTTCCTTTATGCAAAAGGACAGCTTTTAAGCTGAATTTTGAGGAATCTATAAATAGATGCCATTCCTTAGGGTCATGAGTTATTCCAATTTCTTCTATCAGCCCTGAAATATCTGTGCAGAAATACAAACCATCTTGCATCTTGTAATAAGTAGATAAAGCAAAATTTCCCTTTCTTAAGAGAGAAACTCTGGTACCTTTGGCCAGAAGATTCCACTCTTGAAGTCTTGAACCTAAAACCTCAGCTTGTTGTTTGAAAAGTCCTAGGTCTCGAACAAGATCATTTAGTTCATTTTGCTGAATCAGATTAAGCTCGTCTAACTTTTTAGGGGTGTATGTAGGATTAGGATCTGTTTGTGCCTCAAAGTCTTCCTCTGATGAATGTTAATCCATCTGCTCTCAGTTGCTTGGAGGTGTTGGTATAGGAAGATCTTCTACCTGATGAACTGGCCTTATAGCTGAGGAGCACATTTGGATATTGTGTTTTGCTTTTGTTCTTTTCTGAAAAGCCTGACACTTTAAACAAAAATAGCAATCATCCAAGTGACTAGTTGGCTCATGCCAAACCATTGGAACTGCAAAGGGCATGGAGTAGCACTTTTAGGCCACCACATATTGTTCACTTAAACTGGCCGCATTTTATAGCAAGGAGTATTTTTTCCATGCTTTCACAAGTTTCCTTCATTCCCACAGCATGTCACTGGAATGGTTTTGTCCTATCTCCAACATGACATCCAAAATACAAGTTATAGGCTTTCTTCACAATCTTTGTCAAAGAACGACCCTGAGATTTTATAATATAATTTCCACACATATAACAAAACTTATCTGGCAGATTAACATATCCGCGATGCTGCCTTTGTGCCGCTTAAACACCAAAATTCACTCTTCAATGTACAGCATATGTTCCTCCTACAATGAAAACAAGAATGGCAGTCTGAGGTTAGGTTACTGTTACATGTTTTCTTCCACTTGGCAATCAGTATTGCCAGCCACAAAAAGTAAAATATTTAGTATCTTCCTAGTTGCCTGGAGGTGTTGGCATAGGAAGATCTTAACAGGAGTCAAAATGATCCATAACACAAAAACGTGACATGCTAGCCATTTTTTAAGGCCAGATCTGAAACCAGCACCTGAAAAATAGTTAAAGGCAGCATAATTGTTCATGTTATAAAACTTTGTAAAACAGTACAATTATCCATACAGGCAATATGACCAACGGAGTCTTTCGCTGCACAATATGCTACTCAAAGAAGTTTGCTGACTCACAGCCATAATTGAACCACCTAATGCCCAAGATACTGCGTAAGCACCTAGAATATAAAAGCATCTAGTTTCCTGTTATCTTGTTTACAAAGTGTCCAAGTTTCACTACCATAACTAACCCTAGAAAGAACCAAACTATTATACAGTCTATTTTAGTCTTTAGGTATATACGCCTATTTCTCCACACTCTCCATAGATTCTTAAAAGTCCTGGCAGCAATCTCTGTCAGTTTGTCAATCTCATGCCACACATCACCAGCATCTGTTACCTAGCTCCCAAGATAATTTAACTGAGACACCTGCTCAAGATTGCAACCATTCAGATTAACTGAGTCACAGCCTGCCTGACCAATTTTCATCACTTTAGTTTTCTCTCTTTTTATAACCAAACCTACTCTGTTACCAGTCTCATCAACAGCTCGAATGAAAGAGTACATGTCATCAACATCATTTGCCAAAAGGACTAAATCAGAAATTTTCATATCTCCAGCCCATTTAAGGCCATAATTTTTCCCTTGCAGTGAATTTCGCATAACATAATCAATAACCAAACTAAACAGAAAAGGAGACAAAATGCACCCTTGTCAAACCCCAGAAGCAATGCTAAACCAATTGCTACAAGCTTTACCAACTCTCACACACAACTAAGTATTATTATAGAGAGCTGTCATTATGTTAACTAACTTGTCTGGTACAATATACAATAACCACAAATTATACTGGTAAAAGAGTAAAAGGCCTTTTTGAAATCTACAAAGCCAGTTACCATAAGTTTCTGAAACTCTTAAACATTTCTCAAGAATCTGCCTAAGTGACAAAATCTCATCAAAAATCTGATCAATTCTACCACTTCTGAATCCACACTGCTCATCATGCAGTTGTCCATCAACCAGATTCTTAATTCTATTAAGCACAATCATGCAAAGAACTTTTATCTGGAAGAGAAAGTAAGCTAAACCCCTCTAGTTATCACGAGAACTGTGATCACTTTTTTTTTTAAATAGAGATAATAATAGCTCTAGTAAATCCTTAGGAACAACACCTTTATCATAAAAGATGTTCAAAATTTAGTCAGCCAAGTAACAACACAAGAGTTCCCAGTGCTAAGCATTTCAGTGGTGATTTCATTCACCCCTAGGGATTTTTGCACTTTTAATTTAAAAATAGCCAAAGCAACTTCAGAATGTGATATAGGGCCAACATTAAAGCCAGTAATGCATCTATCTTCATTACAATGGGAGTAAAACTAACCACATTGTTTAGAACATCAGTGAAAAAATGCTCAACACAGCTAGCCATGGCAGAATCCTCACCATGTTTATCCTTCAATCCCTATATACCTACCTGTTTCTTCCCACAGAAAACATTAATTTCTGGTACACTATCTAGCAGCTTCATCTGCTTTATCAGCCAATCTATCAAGCCAAAGATACTTATCAGCTGTTAACTGGTTCTTTACATCTTTATTAAGTTTTTTTAATGCTTTCTGATAGGACTATTACTATTATTATAGTAGGATGTTGATTAAGGTTAATCTTGCAGTTCTTCCTTTCAGAAATATGCTCCAGTGATTCATCACCCAAATAACTTTGTCCCCTCTGCCTATTTGAAATGGTCTCATTGTTACTCAACTTCATTAGTAAGTAAATCACGACCATCATAATGACTAAGTATCCTATCATGGCAAGCTTTGACTCTAACTGGGTCTTTCGAAAAAAAATAGGTCTATCAAACCTAATGATGGAACAACTGTTTCAACAAATCCACAAATCAAGAAACTGAAAAATGACAAGCGAAATGCAATAGGAAGATGGGTAAAAATGTAACTACTTTAGGAGATGTCTGTTTAGGGCATTACAATGAAAAAAAAATTATTTTTACATAACAGGACTTAGTTTAGTACTATTTTTAATCATACTGTAGTAATTTTATAACAAGTATTCAATTTGTAATTTTTAAACCATTTTTATAAAGTTCAAAACTTCTCCACAGTAGTCAATATATAGCGCAAATTGATCTGGAGGGTTCAATCTTAATTTCATGGTTAAGATAAACTATATTTTCTTTCAAATATTAATTTTATTTCTTTACATCATTTTATCCAGTTTTAATTATACATTTTTCAGTTTTCATTTAAATTATCTTGTTCTAAAGCAAAATAAATTTTTGTAACACTACTACCTTAGTCTTAAAATTTGCCAATTGGAAAAAAGTGGCAATATACGGTGTTTGCATAAATGGCCAAATACCTGCTCAACATAGAAAATGCCACACCATGAAGAAGTGCACAAAATGAGATGAAACTTACACATGTAGAAAAAAAAATTATTTAACTTCTGAAGGATTACTTGAACATGATGGGCAAGGAGACAGTATAATGTGGCCTGAGTCAGTAGGTAATATGACCACCATGCTGGGCTTTACATTCAGCAATACAGTGTGGCATTGAGTGCAAAAGGATGGCGTGCTGAGATATTGCAGACCAGGCATCTTTGACCTGTGTTCATAATTTGATATGGCGAGGGGGTCATGCAGAGGCATGAAGTTGTCTGCCAATCATGTCCCACACATTCTCTAATGGGGAGAAGTCGGGGGATTACACTGGCCAAGGCAGCATCTGGACACCTTGTAGGCAGTCTGCTGATGTTAGCAGTGTGCAGGCAGGCATTATATTGTTGAAACTGGGCATCAGACACCAAAACTTGGCATCAGAGATACCATGGAGATACAGCAACAAAATGGGCTGCAGCATCTCATCAATGTATAGTCGTGATGTGATTGCACCCACTATGCATAGGATAGGTTGAAACTGACACTGTTGAAACTGAGAGCACCCTAAACCAAGACACCATGCTGAGGAGCCATATGATACTCATGGATAGCAGCAAGATCAGCCTGGGGATCACATCATCTCCAGACTCTCAATAGGCGATGCTGAAAGAGAAGTGGACTCATCGCTGAATATGACATGGTTCCATTCATCCTGCCATGAACGTCTGGTATGGTATCACTGCAACCTTGAATTATGATGTGATGCGGTGAGTGGCAGTTGTCACAATGGCTGAAAAGAGCGAAAACCTGCTATTCACAGTCCGTGGTTGACATGAGGATGTCCATAGTTGCCTGTATACCAAATCAAATGTCATCCACTGTGGGGCTGCTACGATTTGCCATTGAATGTGGCGATTGAGGTGTTGGATGTTCACCTGAGTGCACCAGTCCCACTATGGCAATGCACATTACCTTCCTCCAACCACTGTTACTAAATTCAGCCAACAGTTGTTGCATCTCGGTGAGTTTCCAATGCAATGAAGGACCAACCAGCCATACATAGCTATGATGAAGCCTCTGATAAAGGTGTCTGTGTGATGGTAGGATACCTGATGACATCACCCAAGCATTCTCACTCTTTATACGTGCTTTCACCACCAAGATCACTCTAATGCAGTGGCCCACATCCAAGTGAGAATGACCAAACTTAGCTACACCAAGCTATTTTGCCCTGTTATCTCCCTCACCTATCACGTGATTGGTTTGCAACTGCATTCATTTACATAACCCAACTGCTGACACATACCCACCTATTTGCATGGTGCTCCAACAAATACTTCCTGGTGTGGCATTTTCTTGTCGAGCAGTGTAATTTTGAAGAAAATTAAATAAATGAAAGATTTAAGTAATGATAGAAATATTATGAATCATTTGCATTACAGCAATAAAATACTCTAGAAAATATGGCAAAATTAATTTTTTCAACATTTTTTATTGAAAATTATTCTTTATTAAATTTAAAATGCAAAAAAAACAATAAAACTTTGCAATTTTCTTTCAAAAAAATTCTTATAAAATTTTACTTATCTCTTTTTTAATTTGTATAATTTTTTCATCATCATCATCCTTCTCAAGCAGTCATGGTCTATGGAGGTCCAACCAGACCATGCAATTTAGTTATCCAAGCATATCTGTCCTGAGCTACATCTTCAGCATCTGGCCATTGAACACCAATTCTAACAAGGTCCTGTTTGACATTGTCTGCCCACCGTATCTTAGGTCTCCCCCTCTTTCTGAGGCCCAATTGAATGTTTTGTTCTTTTTGTATATAACATGATCTATTTTGGTTGATTGGTTATTTTTTTTTAAATTCTAAGGTTGACTTGCATATTTGATTGGTCACAGCTGTTGAAAAGCCTCGACTTTTCTCAAAGTATAGTACAACAAAGAAAACTGGCAAAAAAGTTCCAAAGTTAACTTTTTTTGGACTGAGCATAGTTGAAACAAAGCCTGGTTCACAGAGTACAATTCACTTTATCAGGCCTGGTATGGTAAGGGTTAAAACCTGAAGAGAAACAATATTAAATATTTTTAAAGTGCTTATAATCTTCATATGGCTGAAATGCATCACAAGAATTATTTTTCATCTTACACCGAGTAGAACTATGATGAATTGTAATATTAATAAATTACTTTGTCCACAATTTAATTTTTTTGCATGTTTTCTATTATATCTACAGTAGTAATAAAATTATCTCTAGCTATTACAAAATGACGAGAACAGAAAAACATAGTCAAGAAGTCATAAATCACTTGAGCAAATATGCATCAGGGCAATTAAGCTTAGATGGTATCTGAATGCAAAGGGCGTGATTACTTTCACTGGCTGAGTAATATTACATAAGAAATTCATTTGTAATTTATAATGAGTGAAAGCTGGACAGAAGGCAATAAAGGTAAAAGGATTTCTCTTCATTTTTCTAAAAACTAACCAAAATTATTACACTACCTTTGATGAACTGCTGCTGCTGCTCCTTGCATCTTCTTCAACACTGCTAATAATTGCAATAACCAATCTCAGAGCAAATAGTGACAAAGGTGCGAAATATAGTGCAGTACTAGAAAGTGACAAGGTATCTCCCAAGAGAGAAAGTTCTGCTTGTTAAACATGGAAACTTCGGTAGTTGTTTCACCTCTGAACAGCACTTTTTTGCACATATCAGGTTAAATGGTCAGGTCACAAGAACCCTGAGGGCTCAGAGAAGGTTGGGGGAAGGGACCCACTGTCAGCTGTTAGGAGACAGGTGATAGCCTCCCTTCAAGCCCTCCAGCATGTTCTTTAACATACACAGGGTATGGCTCTCCCACAAATGGAGCCATGGCTTAACATCCCATACAATGGAGGCAGTCTTTTCAAGCACATCAGTGTCCCCTACTAACCAAGGGTAGGATGGGTATTTTGAAAGATAAATCTCAATGCTGGCCCAGGTGGGACTCAAACCTGGGAACTGCAGATTACGAGCCTTGGAAACTTAGAGTTCCACTGTGAGATACAATAGCCAATGCAGTAGCAATGAAGTGAGATTTTTCATGCACTCCTAGATCAATTGGCCTAGCAAACTGGTGCTTCTATTTACTATACAGCATAATATAACAAGAAAATTCGAAGAATATTTTATAAAAGTAAATTTTAAGTTAGAATGAGTTAATTAAAGTTATGGAAATGCATATATATGTATTTAATACAGAATGTCCATAAATTATTCATCCCATTATAAGTCTTAATAAATTCATTATTTTAGGAGCTATCTTAAAATGATTTGGGGTAATTAATAACACAACAAAACATTTTTTGTTTTAATTAAGTAGATTACCATAGCTCAGTCAATACTTCAGTAAACCAGAATAAACTTCCATGTTGCAACACTCCAAAATATTATTAAACTTATTCTCTTTGGACCTTCTGACTGATCCAAATTAAATTAAAACTCTGGATAGCATATCGAACGCAGGCAATATTAACTTGCCATATACAGTTAAATGAGGGTTCATTAAGTATATGGGTGTTACTTATTGAGTAAGAAATCAAAAGATTGTCATTTTTTTTAATTTATATCTTAATCTAAATCAATTATTATTGCTCAAGAGAAAAAATAGTTCAGTCAAAATATTCATATAACAAACAAAGTTTATTTCCAAAAAAACTAACGACTCACCATAGAAACTGATGAATAAAAAAGTAGTCTCAGCAAATAAAAATTCATTTAAACATCTCCAAACCTGACAAACTTCTCAGTTAACATCGTTCTCATTCTCCATCATTACTATCATCACTACCTTCCTATTAACATTACTGTCTGACACTGTACTCCCTCCGTAACCTGTCACTTAGTATTACATGTAGCGTACAACTGACACATATGCATTGCACACTGAATAAAACATTTGCATAATATTACAATTGTGCACTAACTATGATGCAAGAGGGGGCATGTCCTTAACACATGCATTAGCGGCTGTCAATCAAAAAACGAAGTTGTGCATGTGCAACTCCTTTAGCAGATCAGAATGAGGAAAAATGATGACCAACTAAAAATAATCCCCAAAATGATAAATATAATGTAAATAAAGTAAAACTGGTTAAGGAAAAGTGAATGGGTGGACCATCACAAATTGAACCCCATTAGTAGCATGCAGCACAAGGTGACAGATGATTTCATTCCAATATTAACAAGTATGTCATGTGTGATGGAAGCAAATGTCTCTTCAATCTAGTGTTTTAATTCTGTGATGTTATTAACCTTCTTTGCATACACTCTGTCCTTTATGTAGCCCCATAAAAAAGAAATCCAGAGGTGCAATATTTGTGGGGCAAAGGGGCCATGGAATAGAGCCATCTCGCCCAATCCAACAAGAAGGGAACTTTTCATTGAAGAACCTGTGCACTTCTATCCCATGTGGTGGTGATGTCTTGCTAAAGAACATATGGGGCTGCATATCCTCAAGCATCTCAGTGCAGCATATCTGGGGAATTTGTAGCCTTCACTATATTCTCATGGAAGGAAAATGGTCCAATGATATGGGTATGGAAGAGGGCACACCAAATATTTTTCTTCGGACTGTCACAATTCATGTTCAATAAATTAATGCGGATTTTCTGATCCCCATATAGGGCAATTGTGTCTGTTGACTTTACCACACAGATGGAATGTCACTTCATCACTGAAACTGCACTGTTCTAAAAATACTCATCTTCAACAATACAGTTAAAAATGTCAATAGCAAACTGTACCCATTGGGGTTTGTCATTTAGTAGAAGTTTCTGCCTGGTTTGCAATTTGTAGGTGCGAAGTTTCAACCACTTGTGAACCACTTTATGCACTGTTAAACATGGTATTTACACTTCTAGGTGGATGGATTTTTTAGAGTTTCGGATGAACACATCCTGAATTACTGTTATCCTATCTTCAGACATACTAGGACTACCAGCTCTTTTCTGCTGTAGCACACTGCCAGTTTCTTGATATTGTTTCAGCCATCCAGTTTCTTGAAATTGCTGCAGCCATTGCTTGAGTGACTGCTTTGTTGGTGGAGTTTTCTGATATTTTTCTAGAAAATATCTCTGTACAGTAATTGGATATTTTGTTTCCCATAGCCACAGCACACACATTGCTTTCTCCTTCACTTCTGTCATTGTGCCCTTAACCCTTTAACGCCCAAGAAATCTGAGAAAAAGGCAGAGGGTAGTAAAGACAAAGAAAGAGCACTATTCGGACTAGTCCACTTGAAAATCTCGGCCGTTTTGGGCCGTTCTGGGCATTAAAGGGTTAATAGATAGTCTATGAAATAAAGAAAAAAATGTATTGATTGTGTTATTAAATACAGCAAACCATTTTAAGATAGCTCCTATATTAATGAATTTATTAAGGCTTATAATGCGGTGAATAATTTATGGACACCCTATATTTTTTTTTTTTTGGTTTATGAGAATTTTAAGGGAAGCAATGGTTACCTTGCTTCCATGGACACTTCGCCATTGTATTACAATAATAAAAAAAACTTTCACAAATAAAAAATAGTGCAAGCTAAAGAACTTGATATATTACAAACCTTGGCCCAGTATCTAAAGACAGTTCCTAAAACTCTAATTCGAGGGTCCAAACTAGCATAATCAGATAAAAGCTTTGTAACTTGGGAGACAGTTCCATTGTCAATACTTATATTGCAGTTCTTGCCAGATTCTGAATCTGTAAATTTTATTTGTGGAATTTTTTTTCTAAACTCACTGTAAACATTTGAATAAGAATTCTCTGAAAAAAAAAATATTTTGTTACTAATTTTCATTTTTTTCAATTATTTTCTTATACTCAATAAAAACATAATTTCATTGACATGTAGATAAACTTTCAACAAAATATTCAAAAAGTTCAGTACTAGTATATTCTTACACTTATTTGAATTTTCTGTAAATATTGGGAATATTTATATAAAGTTATACATCTATAAGCAATATGGTTTAAAGTTTATCCAATATAAAATTTTTATATTACTGCCAAATGAGAATCAAACTTTTCAGATCAATAGTAGGGCTCCATTACCAAAGAGACTGAAAAAATAGAGGAGAATCACTGTAACTATTTCCCTTTATTTGTGAGAAAAGGCGAGTACAAAATCTCAGTTACAGATGACAAAAGAAAATGTTATTGTCTTAACTGATTCTCATCTATATCAACATATAATCATCCTATGCCAGGTGTTTATAACTGTAGCATAGCAGCATTCTACTAATAATGGTGGCAGCATGTTTTATTAGAGTTCTGTTAATGCAGCTCAATGTTTTGATTTTCTTTTAAAATCACATATACTTTTTAACCCTTCAAGGGTCACCACTGTGTGTTAGGTTGTTTTACCTCTGAGCAGCACTTTTTTTGCACACAATGGGATAAATAACCAGGCCACAAGGACTCCAAAAGTTCAGAGAAGGTTGGGGGAGGAGACCCACTGGAGAGCTGTTGGGAGACAGATGGTAGCTTCTCATCAAGGCTCTCCAAGCATATTCTTTAATGTGCACAGGGTATGGCTCTCCCACACATGGGAACACGGCTTAACATTCCATACAATGAACGGCAGCTTTTCAAAGCCCATCAGTGTCCCCTACTGACCATGGGCAGTGTGAGGAGTTTTGCAGAGATAAATTGCAACGTTGCCCAGCTAGGACTTCGGAACTGCAGATTACGAGCCTGGCGCACTACCAACTGAGCCCCCCCGACACACCCCACCCCACCATCATTGTCTGCGGCTAATAAACAATTATGAAAACACAGTCCAAAAGCAGATTCAGATATTCCTCATAAAACACATAAAACTTCTTATCTTTTATAAATCAAATTCTTGTTTGATATTTATATATACACTGAGATGCTAGTTTATTGCATGCACCACATCTTGTCACATGAATGGTTCATTCCAACACATAATAGGTCACATGATCGCAGGTTGCAGTTTAAACCAGGTTGTTTAACCTCTGAGTGGCACTTTTTTGCACACCATGGGTTAAATGGCCAGGTCACAAGGACCCCGAAGGCTCAGAGAAGGTTGGGGGAGGGGACCCACTGGAACAGCTGTTGGGAGACAGATGGTAGCCTCCCGTCAAGGCCATCCAGCATGTTCTTTAACATGCACAGGTATGGCTCTCCCGCACACGGGGCCACGGCTTAACGTCCCATCCGACGGACGGCGGCCTTTCCAAGCCCATTGGTGTCCCCCTACTGACCGTGGGCAGGGCGGGGAGTTATGCGGAGATAAATCTCAACGCTGACCCAGCTGGGACTCGAACCTGGGAACTGCAGATTACGAGCCTGGCGCGCTACCGACTGAGCCACCCCCGCCCCACACCATGGGCTAAATGGCCAGGTCACAGGGACCCCAAAGGCTCAGAGAAGGTTGGGGGGAGGGGACCCACTGGAACAGCTGTTGGGAGACAGATGGTAGCCCCCCGTCAAGGCCATCCAGCGTGTTCTTTAACATGCACAGGGTATGGCTCTCTCGCACACGGGGCCACGGCATAACGTCCCATCCGACGGACGTGGCCTTTACCAAGCCCATCGGTGTCCCCTACTGACCGTGGGCACGGCGGGGAATTTTGCGGAGATAAATCTCAACGCTGACCCAGCTGGGACTCGAACCTGGGAACTACAGATTACGAGCCTGGCACACTACCAACTGAGCCACCCCCGCCCCATCTTAAACCAGGCAGACCAGCTCTTTTTGGTATGATAGTTGGTGCTAGGCGTGCTGTTTCCACTATTCCCAAATGGCCACCTTCCTGGGCTTTTCACATACAACCGTTTCAAGGGTTTACTAAGAATAGTGTGAAAAGCAAAATACTACCAGTGATATGCGATCCTGTGGGCAAAAACAGTTTGCATATCAGAGGGGTCAAAAGAGACGCGAGAATCGTGTAAGCAAACAGACAAGCCACAACCAGGCAAATCACAACAGAATTAAACACTGGTGAGCAGAAGGTCACCTCTGAATGCACCACATATAGGACCTTAACACAAATAGACTACAACAGCAGCTTCTTGTTGAGTGCCAATATTGTCAGCAAAGAACATGAAAAACATGTCTCCAGTGAGGGCATGGGCATCGATACTGGACTGTTGAGGACTAGAAAAAGGTAGCCTAGTTGGACAAATCAAGATTCATTTTGCATCATGCTGATGGATCAGAATTCTATCAAGCATCTTTGGGATGAGGTGGTAAAGGCTGTTCGCAGTGAGATTGCCACTGTTCAATCTGCAGCAGATGAGTTACACAACCCATTTCTGCATGGTACAACATTCCTGCATAATGCATCGACATCTTACAAGTGCCATGCCCAAACAAATTCAGGCTGTTCTGAAAGCCAAAGGAGGTACAACAAACCACTAGGTAGGTGTACCTAATAAACTGGCATCTCAGTGTATACACACATCTTGTTGCAAGCTAAGCATGGATCACCAAAAGATGAATAAAAAAAATACAACTAAATAAAATATTTTTAACATTTCTACATAATTTAATGTGCAAGTTGCAAAATCAACGTAAATCCAATATAACATCACAGAATATGTAAAACACACATACTATAAATGAAGCACTTTCATCAACCATTTAAATTGAAATGTTACATTGCGAGTCTGGAATGTCTGATTACTTCCTGATACCTCAAAGAAAACATTCAACAATTCAAAATAATGGTGAGCCTTTGGAACACTAGAGGTTGGCCAAACAATCACATATATTATTCTGTTTCCCCAAGGCTATAGCAGCCAATACAAACTACCCAAACAAATTATCAGAAAACCTGTTTAAGGGCATTCTAGTGTTACAATACCTCAAGATGATCATTAAATTGGGCAACTTCTTTATGGAATGAGAACAAAGCAAAATCTCTGCTTTTAGACCACATTGCAGACATAGGAAAGTTGCATCTATCTCAACTGTGACCAAAACGCTCCATATGGCTGAATTCTATGCCTGTTAACACAGTGTATGCATTCCTTTAATCTCCAGACACAGATAGGCCCACTTGAAATGGTTCACTATCATGTACCCTGGACCAATGCAGTGAGGTGATGTCCTGTTAAAAGGAAAGTCAAGGGTTTTTTCGATAATAAGACAGATGTGCACTGACCTGGAAAGGAAACCTGCAACCAGCACCATAACATTGTTCAGAGAAGTGCATTTGATGGTTGAGGTCTGATTGTGTGAACTGGGTTTTCATTGGCCATGCCGCAGGTCAATCATATAAAACTGTCTTGACCACAGTTCAAGACTCCATTCATAGAGCTCTTCTGTGCAAGTGCATAACACTAGCCACATTGCCTGTGTTAACTTCGACTGGCATTTTTTTAACTTGCTTTTATTAATAATTATTATGCCTGTTGTTGAGATCTGCTCAAAATTTAAAAATAAAACAGTCAAAGTCATTCCAGGAATGTGGCTGGTCTTACACACCTGTACTGAAAGAGCTCTGTGAATGGAGTCTTCAACTGTGCTCTTTGCAATTGACCTATGGCATGGGTTTAACACCTAAATCAGAGGAGAGATTGATCAACAACCAGTAGCTGGGCAGTCAGAACACCTGACACGTTATCAGGAGTTTGTGCATTCGGATACCATCTGGCTCAAGACAATTTTTCTTCTATCATATAGTGGTTAAGTACCTTGTAACGTACAGTGCTGTGGATTAAAAACATATTTATATGGTATAACAAAACTGGCACTTAGGTTCATTGCCTCCTGCAGAAGAAAGGAATATGTGATAAAAGAATTACCTAAGCAGAGTCGAACAAGTACAAATTCCTCTTTGAGATTCCTATGAGACGATGATGATAGAAGTGTAGTGAAGGTCCCTCAGCTGCCATCTTGTTTTTGCTTCACCGTGGTGAAAAAAAAAGTTTGAATGGTAAAAGTAGTCCATTCCACAACTGCCTTGAGATATGTTTATAGGATATGTATATAAAAAAATATGCAATGCTATAAAAAATAAAATCATGTTTCTGCGCTTAAAAAAATTACTGAAAATAATTTCAACACAAGGTTTCATTACCAACTCTAATCACTAAGGAATAAATCCTTGTTCCTCACTGAAGAAAAGCCCTAAAAATAATCTCATCAAAAGATTTCATTAGCAATGCTTATTGCTAAACAATGAAACTTCGTTCCACACTTTAAAAAAAAGTCCCCAAAATAAATAATATCATCAAGAGTAAATTTCATTAATAATGCTCATCGCTAAAGAATCAACTTAAGAAAAGCCCCCCAAAAAATAATCTAATTAGAGATAACTATTTTAAACAGTCATAAACATTGGAACATGCAGATGGATATCATATTGCAACTCAATGTTACAGGTTTTCTGGTTTTCTGGGTGAAAAGTCTAAGATGGCAGCTGAGGGCTGTACAATGAATTGCAGCCAAGATGACTGCCATGGTTTGACAACAGGTTTGAAATCAAAAAGGTCACTGTGCTTGTCACTGTGCCCAGGCTGTTGATGAGACTATTCATACATTAAGTTTGTTGATAAACAGAGAGTAAACTAAAGTGTTGAAAACTGGCAAGGCATATAGTACTTCAGTTGCTTTCAATGGTTGCACTCAAGTATCTCAGTTTAATTATCTCAGGAGCTATTTAACAGATACTGATGATGTGCAGCACAAGATAACCATAAGAATAGGGATTGCTGCTGGGATTTTAAAGAACCTATGGAGAGTGTGGAAAAATAGACATAGTCACTGAAAGACTAAAATTATGCTGTATAATAGTTTGGCCCTTTCTAGGATTAATTATGGTAGTGAAACTTGGATCCTTTGTCAGCAAGTTAACAGGAAACTTAATGATCTTTGGATTCTAGATGCTTACACAGTATTGGCATTAGATGGTTTGACTTTGCAAGTAATGATGAGGTTAGGCTAAGGAACAATCAACTTCCTTTCAGTAGCTTATTGTGCAAAGAGAGACTGCATTAGTTTGGCCATGTTGCCTATATGCATAGCTATAGATTGGCAAATTGGGTTATAAATAGCATGCCAAAAGACTTCAGGAAAAGAGGGTGACCTAAGATGCAGTAGTCAAACAGTACCTCATTAGAACTAGCCTACAATAGCCGTAGCTCAGAACAGAGGTGTTTAGAGAACAAAATTGCACTGCTGATTGAATCCCCATAGCCCATGGCTGCATGAGGATTTTGAATGTATATTTGCAGATAAGAGATTTTAACAGTACTATATCGTGCCTGGGTTTACTCTAATATACAATTTGTGTAGTTGGGAGTGTGATAATGATTTGAAAAAAAAAATGTTAACATCTTATTCCTTCTAGTGAAACTCTTATCAGAGGATTTGGAGATGCCATTCATCTTCAGCACCCAAACATAGTTCTCAATCTTTCTGGGAGTTAGCAATAAAACCACATCTCATCACCTGTAAAATATCTGTTAAATATTTGGGCCCCTAGGTTCAAACATTGCCAGCATCTACTTACACGAGTTGACTCTAACCCTTTTTTGCTGTTCTATCAGTTTGTGGGGTATCCATTTGACACACATCTTTTGGAACTTTAAATATTGATCAAAAATTATTTCCACACTGTCAATCGATACACTGATATCTAAACTTATTACCTGAATGGTAATGTGTGGGTTTTCCTTAATGAGTTCACAAACAAAAGCAATGGTTCTCTCATTCATGGCTGCCTTCAGTCTTCCTGCACAAGGTAGGTCTTTGAAGCTCTACCGGCTTTCTAATTTGCACATACACCCCATAACAGTGTCATGTGAACAGGCATGATCCTCATATACTTGTGATAAATTGGCAAATTGTTTTTGTGTTGTCCCCAAGCTACATCCTTGTGAAAATGTAAAATATTTGCGTCTTTACTAGGCTCCATAGCAACAAGGCACAGATTTTGCGAACTGAAATTTACAAACCACCAGCAAAGAGAGAAATGATGATATGGCCTTTGTTTTTAACATGTAATGACAAGTTTCAATAAGCTTTCAAATAAGTCATAGCTTGTTAACTTCAGAAGAATTAGTGCAAATCTATACACTTGTCAATAACTTTCTGAAAGCCCTCCATAATATCAAGTGAGCCAACCTTCCCCACAGTGCAGCCAGGAAGATATTCCAATTAAAACAGGTTTCCATTTCATATGGGTTCTCTTTTAGGCAACTTGTACTGTGAAAAAGAAATATTCTGATTGGAACTTTAATATCCAATGACCAGTATATTAATTTTTATATATACAAAAGTTTCTACAATAACAATAAACTACACCACTAATAATATATACAATTTATATCACTAATTTTATTACAAAGCAATATACTATATTGTATTTTACATTACCTTCCTTCATCAAATCATATATGTTGGCCAAGATATCAGCAGCATTCTGCTCTGGGAGTACTTTTAGCACAATATCTATTTCACTATCCTTAAGAGCAAAGCCAGAGGCAGATGATCCAACAAGTTCAATATTGCAGGCTGAAAATATATATAAAGTGACACATAATTTAGCATTTAGAAAGCAAAACAAATAGAGAAATCAAAAATGTATCCTGAATGCTAAAACAGTTCACTTAACTAAATTTAATAGCACACAGACTCTCAATTGTGTGTGTGAAAGAAAGATATAAAAGCATTTAATTTTGAACAAAAAAATTAAAATTTAAAGATAATAAAAGATCATATATTCGCAATATTTTTCCCAATAAAGGCAAAATTTTGCTGCATTTCCATTTATACTTCAGTACAAATATTTTAAATTTCACCATTTAAAAAACTTATTCCTTATTTCATTACAAATATTTTATATTTCTTTCATTACACAGCCATCCCGTGGATGAGTGGTAGTGAACTTGGCTACTGATCTAACAGACCTGGGTTCGAGCCCCAGACAAGGCATGGAGTTTGTGTTGATTTTCTGTTGAGGTCCTGCCATCCTCACAGACCTTCTACTATGGCATTCACATCATCATCATCATCATCCTCAAGCAGCCATGGGCTGTGGAGGTCCAACCAGATCATGCAGTTTAATTCTCCAAGCATATCTGTCCTGAGCTACATCTGCTGCATCCGGCCACTGCACACCAATGCTAACAAGGTCCTGTTTGGCATTGTCTGCCCACCGCATCCTACGTCTCCCCCTACTTCTGAGGCCTCTAGGCACACTGTTCATAACCCAATTCACCAATCTATAATTATCCATATGGGCAATATGGCCAAACCAGCGCAGTCTCTCTATGCACAATATGCTGCTTAAAAGAGGTTGCAGACTCCTTTGCCTAACCTCATCATTAGTTTCAAAGTTAAACCACCTAATACCCAAGATACTGCGTAAGCATCTAGAATCAAAAGCATCTAGTTTCCTGTTATCTTGTTTACACAGCATCCAAGTTTCACTACCATAACTAACCCTAGAAAGAACCAAACTATTATACAATCTAATTTTAGTCTTTAGGTGTATACGCCTATTTCTCCACAATCTCCATAGATTTTTAAAAGTCCCGGCAGCAATCCATATTCATCTGTTAATCTCATGCCACATATCACCAGAATCTGTTACATAGCTCCCAAGGTAATTAAACTGTGACACCTGCTCAAGACTGCAACCATTCAGATTAACTGAATCACAGCCTGCCTGAGTTATCACAAGAACTGTGATCACATTTTTTGAAAATAGGGATAATAATAGCTCTGGTAAAATCCATGGGAACCATGCTTTTATCATAAAAGATATTCAAAATTTCAGTCATCCAAACGGTAACCGAAACATTCCCAGCTCTAAGCATTTCTGTAGCAATTTCATCTACCCCTGGGGATTTATGAAGTTTAAGTTTAGAAATAGCCAAAATAACTTCAGATTGTGTTATAGGGCCAACATTAAAGCCACCAATGCATCTATCATCATTGCAAACAATGGGAGCAGAACTAACCACATTGTTTAGAATATCACTGAAATGCTCAGCCCACCTAGCCATGACAGAATCCTCCCCTTCTATAACCTTACCTTGTTTATCCTTCAATCCCTGTATACCTGTCCATTTTCTACCACACAAAACATTAACTATCTGGTACAGCTCTCTGCTGTTGTGCTGTCTAACTGCTTCCTCGGCTTTGTCAGCCAAGCCATCAAGCCAAAGATTCTTATCAGTAGCTAACTGATCCTTTACACGTTTATTAAGCTCTCTGTAATCCTTTCTATTAGGACTAGTAGGGTACTGATTAAGGATATTTCTGCAGTTCCGCCTTTCTGAAATAAGCTCAAGTACCTTATCACTAGGATAATTCTGCCTCCTCTGCTCCTTTTTTCTTAAAAGAGTACTGTTAGTTTCCAAAAAAGCCTGTTTAAAATGGTCCCATTCTTCCTTAACTTCAGTAGTAAGCAAACCATGACTGTCATAATGACTAAGTAACCTATCATGGTTAAATTTAGCTATAACTAGGTCTTTCAGAGCTTCAGTATTAAAGGTAAATTTTTTAACCCTAGCACAACACTTTTTAAGTTTAAGTTGCAAGACACTTTTAACAAGGTAATGGTCGGATCCAATTTCAGCTCCCCTATATGACCTGGTATTCCTAACAGAACTAGCCCATTTGCTGTTAGTTAATATATAATCAATCATTTTCTTATGTAGCCCGTCGGGTGAAACCCATATGTACTTATGTATGTCGTGGTGTTTGTAATAAGTGTTAGTAATTCTGAAACCATTGAGTTTACTTACCTGTAGGAGATGTTGCCCATTGCAGCTATCAATACTAAAAGGGCCTATCACCCCTCCCCAAAGGTCAGAGTCAGTATCAACTTTGACATTGAAGTCACCTAGAACAAGGGTAATATCTCCTTGACAGAATTCAAAATATCCTGAAGTTGTCTGTAAAACCTATCCTTCTCATCCTTATCAGCATCCTCAGTGGGGGAATAACAGCAGATAACATTCAAGTCTTTAATGCTTGTCTGAAATTTTGCTGTAAGAAACCTTTCATTAATGCACTCATATCCTAGAAGAGCATCACTAGCATGTCTGCTGAGCAGCAGACCCACACCTTGGTAATGCTTTCCATCCTCCCTCCCTGTAAAGAGAAATTTAAAGTTATTTTTAAGTATCTCACCTTTACCTGTCCATCTGGTCTCTTGCAAACCTAGAATATCTAGGTTATAGCCCTGGAATTCCTGCGTGAGGACATCAAGAGAATAATTTCTATTTTAATGTCCTCACATTCCACGTTCCTGCAGAGAGAAAATGATTAGTAGGATTTTTAAAGAAATTAGGCTTATCGAGATTGGTAGGGCCAACAATATCAAACATCCCCCTGATTGCAGGCATGGGGCAAAGACCTGTTCCTCCTCTGCTAAAGGCTGAAGTCACTGATGCTGGTAAGAACTTCAGGCACCACCTTTTCAAGTGGACTTTTTCAAGAGCCATATGGCCTGCCTGAAACACATTACTCCAGTTTAGGCTTGACGATGCCCAACTAGGTAAGTAAGGTTCAGGTACCTGCGATGGCCTCTGATTAGGATTATCCACCAACTGATATAAGGTATCCCATGCCTCTGTTCACTTAGGGCTGGCAACCCAGAAGCAAACAAAAAACACAGCAGCAGATTCTCCCTCAACAGAGGCCCACCAGTGCAGCAAGTCCAGGATCCATAATCAAGCTCAAATCCATAAACAATTACAATCTAGTAGGTACAAATGGTCAGGACCATGTGAAGTTGACCACTGCTCAGAAGGGTTGAAAAAAAAAGTAGCCATAGATGACCAGATCAGTAGGCCATACTGAACTGGCAGCCCTCCCCTTCCATTCCCTTTCAAAAGAGAATGTCTTTTGAAAGGTACTAATGGCCTGCACCACAAGAAGGCGGGGTCTGACATTAGGTGCTAGACCTGGCCAGTTCTGTGCATCATTACTAGGGATTGGTGCACAGCTCTCCTTCTAGTTTATGCCTAGCTACCATTTAGATTTATGTAATGATTATTACATGCTATTGTATATAACCAGTTAATTTTTTAATTGCACATTCATGTACAATGCATACAAATAAAAATTTTCAACAACTTTTAGCAAAAAAAAAAAGATTTAATTAATTCTCCTAAATCAACTCAAAGTTTATTTGTTTTGTTTTACAATGGTCATAGAAAGTTTAGGTGCTTCTGTAGAAGATGAGCTTTGATACAAAAATTAATAATTCTACCTGATATTTGTGAATATGAGAATCATACTTTAAATGAATTCCCAAATGTGTCTGTAATTCACTTTAATATCAGATGCTTGAGGCAAAACTAATGAATTAATTGTGCTAATGGAGCAGATGGATTACAGATTAAATGTGATATTGTTGTCTGAAATAAGGATGAAAATTGAAGAGGTTGCATTATATAAAATAGAAGGATACATAAGTTATTATCAGTGTAAGGAATCTAACCAATCAGGAGGAGTATTAATATATATTAAATTAGGAACACATTCTTTTACCCGACTAAATTTTCATATGTTGAATGCAGAGGTAGTACATCTCCACATAGATAACATTAATTAGTCTGTTATTCTAATGTATAGATCTCATGGGCACATCATAAATTTTTTTAATGATGTACTGCAGCTACATTCATTGAGCATAAATAATATTGTTATGAAGTTAATGGATGGAAACTGAGTGTGAGTTCAAAATAACATTTAGCAACAATTATTCTATTATTATTCTAAATAATAAACAGTATCTCAAGAACAGTCACCATGGTAAACTACTCCCATTCTGTGGTGTCATAAAGTTATTGTGAGGTTCATAAAGTCATTGTGAGGTTCATAAAGTCATTGTGAGGTACTAGTGAGTTATTGTGAGGTTCAACAGAGGTTGAACAACCAGCCAAAGGTCATATGTGGGATAGCCATATGTGGTCAATGGCCCTGGTGAATGACATGTCTCTAGGGTCATAAAACAGCAGTAATGCAGCACAGTGGCCAGTTAACTATCCAATAGAAGACTGCAATGGCAAAACCAATATCCATATGGACAATGTGCCGGACATTAGCCTATATGTGCTATGACAGTCAATGGTGGTCACAAGTAGCCATGCTTACTGCGAGGCACAAGAAACTGAGCCTCGCATCGGCACCAACATGAGGAAATCTGTTGCCTGGTCAGATGAATTCCATTTTGATCTCCATTATGCTGATGGGCATGTTCACATTTGGAGAAAGCAACATGACACCATAACACAAGGATGCTTTGCCACTGTTTGGAAGGTTGAAGGCAGTGGTGTTATGGTTTGGGGACCGATTTTGTGGTTCTGGGTCCAGTGATAGAGAATCAATGATGCAATAAAACCAACTACCTTTCTATTTTCACCTACCAGTATACCTCTTCATGATGACCATATATGCAGACAACCCATTGTCTATCAGTAAGATAATGCACCATGTCATATGGCCTGGCAGATTGCAAACTGGTTTCAGAACATGACATTGAATTTCCCATCTTCCTATAGCCACTCAACTCACCAGATCTTAACCCAACTGAGCATGATGGTCTATATTTACTATCAACTTCAATCTGCAAATTTTCAAGATTAATTAAAAGTAACTTTTCAGAAAGTCAGATTTCTTTAAAAACTTATAATGTATTGTTTTGAGAACTACAGTACTTAAATTTTGAAAAGCATCAATGTCTTTCGACTTAACATTTTCAAACACATTATATTTAATGCTTTCAAAA
The DNA here is from genome assembly GCA_038380435.1 of Ryuthela nishihirai. NCBI lineage: Eukaryota > Metazoa > Arthropoda > Arachnida > Araneae > Heptathelidae > Ryuthela > Ryuthela nishihirai. The sequence goes on along the minus strand of JAWZYU010000019.1, from coordinate 59,760,699 downwards.
TATTTTCAGATACCCTTTACATTTGAAAGTAACAATAAATATAATACTGCTAGTGAGCAACACAATTTTACTTTTGGTTTTAGATTCTTTCTGCTAAATCTAAATTAGTAAAAGTTGCAAACATTGTTAACAATTTTGAATGATTAATATAATCATTTAAATTTAAAAAAATTATTAACACATAAAACTGAGGAAAGAAAAAGGCAGCATGGTGATTCTGCACAAAGGGTCATATTCTTTTATGAAATTTCTTAGACAAATAAACCCACAGCTCATCATACCAGAAGTGACACAGATCCAGATTTAGTCCCCCCAAAAAAAAATTATTCAGGAGGCTCTTGAAGTGTGACTGGTCATGTGAACATGGCCTGTGCTGGCTCCAAAGAAACAAGAGTCCCAAATGCACTCAAAAGATAGTAACTGTGGTATATAATATAACATCAGCAGTAGAGGAGAGAACTGATCAGCAGTAGGTAGTGAGTGGTCAGAGCACCTGATATGTCATCGGGAAGTTGTGGGTTTAGATTCCAGCCTGCTCAAGGCAATTTTTCCTCTACATCCATCTTCATCCTGTTACTGAAACAGCTTAACAATGATTATATGTTTAGCAAATGAAGCTTCATATTAGATATCATCAAAGTCAATCAAAACTTAAGTTCTTGCTGTGGAGTTTATTTAATGCAAGAAATAAATATTGTTGTTAGTATTCGCATTGACACTCGCACATGACATTCGCACTTGACACTCACCACTTGAGAAACAAACTTCGTTGCTTTGTAGGACAAAGAGCAAAGAACAGATGAAGAAACTTACTCAATCACTAAGCATTTACACAAATGATGTAAATGTAATATAGATAGTGTAACAGTTATAAAACTTGATTTTAAACATCCTTTAAAGAGTAACACAGTAAAAGTTCACTACAAGCAATTGACTGAAAAACATTCACTCTAATAGACATAGAGAACAAATCCTTAATTTTTCACTTCTGAATAAAAAATATGCAAGAAAATTTTCATTACAGTTTAATAAATTTAATTAAATATATTAATAATATCACTCAGTCAAGCACTTTGAACAGGGTATTGTAAAACAAACTGCAGCAGAACAAAAATTCCCTCTTTGCAAAAGAGAAAGCAGTTACAGTCACACCAGCCTTGCAGAGTGAAATACAAGCATTGACCAATAATTCTCAAGCATTCACAATTCAGTGTGAACAAAGGTGAAGGCCACTCTTTGCTGCCAAGCCAAAAAATATTAAAATCAAATCAAAATAAATTCAGTCAGAAAGTTAGTGAAAAATTTAAAAAAAAATTCTTACTATTAATTAATTTATCCTATTCATGAAATTTGTTAAGCAATCCCAAATAAAGTCAGTGTGGATTTTAGTTAACAGACTGCATTGGGTATTTCTAAGCAATGTAAATTTTCAAAATGCAGCTTTTTCTGAATTGTTATCTTAACAATTTGCTCATTAATTAATCAGTTAATACATTGGAAAGAGAGTGTTACTTTATGAATCAATGAAAGTTTCAGTTCGGTTTACTAATTAAGAGTTTTTGAGTTGAGTTTATGCCTTATTACCTTTTTCAGTTTTCAATTTTTTTATTTCTATTTGAATACACTATTTTTAAACATCAGTTACTTATTGTGAGTTCACAAAACATTACTCCTTCAACTGTAACCAAGTGAAACTTTTGTTTGTTCTGGGAGCCACACTCCTGTTCAACCAAGAACAGGAGTGTGGCTAATTAAAAACAAATGCAAAGTGACCATACACTCCAAGAAAACAAAGCTGCCCACAGTAACATCAGTGTGGAGAAGCTCCTCATTTCATAAATCTTCCAGCGAGAGACATCAGCACTGTAAATGACACAGATCCAGATTTAGTCACAAGAAAAAGTCTCTGGAAAAAAGTTCTCTGGAAGATTTATGAAATGAGGAGCTTCTCAACACTGATGTTACTGTGGGCAGCTTTGTTTTCTTGGAATCTATGGTCACATCGCATTTGTTTTTAACTGGTCACACTCCTGTTCTTGGCTGAACAGGAGTGTGTCTCCCAGAACGAAAGCTTCACTTGATTACAGTTGAAGGAGTAATGTTCTGTGAACTCACAATAAGTAACTGATGTTTAAAAATAGTGTATCCAAATAAAAATAAAAAAACTGAAAACTGAAAAAGGTAATAAGGCAAAAAGTCGACTCAAAAACTGTGGGTTTTGTCAAATTTCCACAAATTAAGAGAGTAAGTGCTGGTCAATGCCACTAACACAACAAATAAACCTTTAATTTAAAAAAGATAGAAATTTCTGTTTCAAGTTGTTTTACATATATTTCATAAAAGTAGATATTTCAAGCTACAAAATAATACTTACCTTTTCCATTTGATGGACATTTGAATAAGATATTAGTAACTTCTTCCACCACTCTAATTGGCATTCCAGAGATATAAAATTGGCAATTATCAAACATGTATATCTATTTTTTTCTTCCATTTTACTCTATCTTTTCCACTTTAACTTATTTCAGAATTTCTAAAATTATTTTTATCATTTATCCTAGCATTCATTGCTAACAGCTATTGTGTGTGCACAGTGCTGGGGTACACAGCATGAGCACGAATCTGCAACTAAATATCTTTTCAGTTCTTTCAGTTAATATATTATTTATACTTTTATTATTAAATATTCGTTTTTATGGATATATTTTGATAAGTTTAGAAACTTATGAAAATAATATCAATATTGGAGTTGGTTATGATATATCTTCACCAATTTTTTATCACAAGGAAATCTTGCAACTTATTGTAGAAGCTATTTTTTTTTTAACATCACTTTAGGTTATTTCTTAGTTTTAATTTTTTTTTTCACTTTTCAATAAACAAAATTTGATTTTTTCTGGTTTCCTGGGAATGAATGACATCTTTGGTATGGTGCCTAGGGTTTTCTAGGTACAGGAAACTAGGTACAGGAATCGGAAGTCCTACAGCAGTGGAGATTGTTGTTTTGTTTTTACCTCTGAGCGGCACTTTTTTGCACACCATGGGCTAAATGGCCAGGTCACATGAACCCCGAAGGCTCAGAGAAGGTTGGGGGAGGGGACCCACTGGAATAGCTGTTGGGAGACAGATGGTAGCCTCCCGTCAAGGCCATCCAGCGTGTTCTTTAACGTGCACAGGGTATGGCTCTCCCACACACGGGGCCACGGCTTAACGTCCCATCCGACGGACGGCGGCCTTTCCAAGCCCATCGGTGTCCCCTACTGACCGTGGGCAGGGCGGGGAATTTTGCGGAGATAAATCTCAACGCTGACCCAACTGGGACTCGAACCTGGGAACTACAGATTACGAGCCTGGCGCGCTACCGACTGAGCCACCCCCGCCCCCAGCAGTGGAGATGACAACATAATTTCATCAAGGGATTTTTGTAACTTTATTTTTTTTTTTTTTTTAAATAAATTGTAGCTTATGATTTTATATTGTATGATTTAAAAATAGATTTAAATATTGTCCCCCTCCCCTAGTGTTTTGGCTTTGCTGTTATGTGAATATTAAAGTTTTTTAGCCTTGATGCATCAACTTTTAATATTTTAGTATTCAGAGAGAAATTCCCATTCCATTGATTTATAATTTAACTACAATAGAAAAGATTAATTTTTCTAACACTGATATTGTGGAAATCAATGTCCCATGTGTTGCAGCTTTAGATGCTTTTAAAATAACTTGAATTTCCAAGCTTACCTGTTCTTTATATTTACCACTTTGGGAGAACAGTCCTTGTCTGATACACTCACAGCAGTTGTTAGCAATGTTGATGCTTGATTGCTGCAGTGTTCTAGCTATCATTTCACCAGTCCAATAGCAATGATGTATGGTGCCTGTCACTGTCATCAGATGCACAGATGTTCATTTGTTTAACACACAGGATTGGATATTTATCTCTGTATGCTGAAGGATGTCTTGTTTTGGGGCTCTGCAGTAGTGGAGTGTTTCATGAAGCTTCAAACTAGTTGATACTAGATGGCAACAAAGTATCTTTTGCTGATATACACATTTAACATTTATCTTGAGCATTATGTATTTTATCAGTCTGCTTTGCCAACATTTTCAGATGACATTAACTCCTTGGAAGATGAAGTTGATATAATATCCCTCTAGTAGTGCTCCTATAACTCAAAACCACAAATTGTATAACAGTGGTGTGGGAGGGGGGTCAGATCAGTGTTGTATAGTTCTTCTTTAAGATTTATAATAAAATTTTTCATGTAGTTTAGCTGAAATTTTGTGGATAGTGATGATGATATTTTGCAATTAAATTTAGTTGTTGGTGAATTGTTTTGAAATTTGCTTACATTAGAGCTGTATGACCTTTTTTTTTCTCAATATCTGTTTCAAATTCAGTATTGTAATTATCAATTGTTCTATACATTTTCCCTCTGTAGTTACTTTTGTTTTGTAGTAATTGGTGTCTGTCTGTCATCATCGAACTTTTTTGTTTACAGAGATAAATTAAGAATTATTTTCATGTTTGATAGGTATTGACAAAATTATTACGATCTGCACTTTCCAAATCTCTTTAAAGTTATAATTACGCCCTCTAGTGGTGAAAAAAGTTGAAAATTCCAAAATTTCAAAGGAATATTTGCAAACAACGTATTTATGATAGAAATAAGAAATTTTGGTGGTGGAATGTGAAGGTCACAAAATTTGCACTGACGACAATAAGTTGGCACTTTAGACCCATGATGGGGTGGAAAAACAACTTTTTTTGTTTTAGCAGATAATTGTTTGTTTTTAGAGAGAAATAAAAAAAATATTTTGGGGTTAGACAAGAATTAATGAAATATTATGATTCTCTCTTTCAGGATCTTCTGAAACCTATAAACTGCACCCTCTAACAGTGGAAAATTTTCAAAATTTCAAACAAATATTGCAAATTATGCATTTTATGCTAGAAATTTTAGTGGTGGAATGTGAAGGTCATGGAATTTTCATTCCCAACAATCAGTTGCTACCATTACTCTTTGCACAATATGCCGTTCAGAGGAGGTTGCCAACTCCTTTGCGTAATTTCATCATTAATTACAAAGTTGAACCACGTAATGCCCAAGATACTGCATAAGCACCTAGAATCAAAAGCATCTAGTTTCCTGTTATCTTGTTTACAAAGTGTCCAAGTTTCACTACCATAACTAACCCTAGAAAGAACCAAACAATTATACAGTCTAATTTTAGTCTTTAGGTGCATACGCCTAATTCTCCACACTCTCCATAGATTCTTAAAAGTCCCAGCAGCAATCCCTATTCATCTGTTAATCTCATGCCACACATCACCAGCATCCATTACATAACACCCAAGATAATTAAACTGTGACACCTGCTCAAGACTGCAACCATTCAAATTAACAGAATCACAGCCTGCCTGACCAATTTTCTTCATCACTTTAGTTTTCTCTGTTCATAACCAAACCTACTAACCAGTTTCATCAACAGCTCAAATGAAAGAGTTCATCTCATCAACATCATTCGCCAAGAGGGCTAAATCATCAGCATAATCTAAATCAGAAATTTTCTTATCTCCAGCCAATTTAAAGCCAAAATCTTCCCTTGCAGTGAATAATATGTCATGTTATATACCAAAAGAAAGAGCATTTAATTGTGCTTAATAATATGGCCGAAATTCAAAGAAAAAAAAAGGTAGGTTAAATTTTTAAGCATTTTTTAAAAGCACAACAAAATTTTACTGTTTTTTCTTTTCACTTTATCTTCAGTAAAATTTCAAAAATATACATTTGTCCAATTTTTTTTTTCTTCTAATATAAGTAGTTAGTAATATTTCTATTATTGCTTCAGTCTTTTGTTTATTTGGTTTTTTTCTAACTTATTACTCATTTATGCATAATGCATATTCTTAGACTTTTGACAATTGGCAAACTCTAAGCCTCAGTAAGGCTGTAAATAGCTAGTAGTCACTGGAAAGAGAGCTAGGCACCAATCCACTGTGATGATGTATAGAACCATCCAGGTCTGACACCTAATGTCTGACCCCACCTTCTCATGGTGCAGGCCAGATTAGTGTGGCCTAGGACTGCCAGATTAGTGTGGCCTACTGATCTGGACAACTATGGCTACTTTCCTTTTTTTTTCTGCCCTGCTGGGGAGTGGTCAACCACACAGGGTCCTGTGCTAACCATATAAACCTACTGGACTGAAACTGAGGACTCTGCACATAGATTTTTTTTTTATGTCCTCACACAGAAGTCCACCATTATAACCTTGATATTCTCAGCTTGCATGAGACCAAGTGGACAGATAAAGGCCAGATTCTTAAAAATAATCTTAAATTGCTCTTTTTAAAGAGGAACAATAATAACCATCACCAAGGCGTGGGTCTGCTTCTCAGCAGACTGCTAGTGATGCTCTTCTAGGATACAAGTCCATTAATGAAAGGTTTCTTACAGCAAAATTCCAGACAAATATTAAACACTTGAATGTTATCTGCTGTTATGCCCCCAGTAAAAATTCTTATTTTCAGTGATATCTTATTTGACCATTAGAGTCAAATTACTACACAAATGCTTAGAGCTGGGAATATTTCAGTTACCACTTGGATGACTAAAATTTTAAATATCTTTTATGATAAAAGCATGGTTCCCATGGATTTTACCAGAGATATTATTATTCCTATTTTCAAAAAAGGTGATCGCAGTTCTTGTGATAACTATAGGGGTATCATCCTACTCTCAGTTCCAGGTAGAGTTCTTTGCATGATTGTGCTTAATATAATTAAGAATCTGGTTGACAGGCAATTGCATAATGAGCAATGTAAATTCAGAAATGGTACGGGATGTGTAGATCAGATATTTTTACTGAGGCAGATTCTTGAAAAATGTTTAGTTTTAGAAACCTTGATTGTTAGCTTTGTTGATTTCAAAAAGGCTTTCAACTCTATTGATCGTCATAATTTGTGGTTGATTGTGAGATCGTATGGTATACCAGACAAGTTAGTTAACATAATGAAAGCTCTCTATAATAACACTGAGTCGTGTGTGAGAGTTGGTAAGTCTTGTAGCAATTGGTTTAGCATTACTTCTGGTGTTTGACAATGGTGCATTTTGTCTCCTTTTCTCCTTAGTTTGGTTATTGATTACGTTATGCAAAATTCACTTCAAGGGAAAGGTTTTGGCCTTAAATGGACTGGAGATATGAAAATTTCTGATTTAGATTATGCTGATGATTTAGCCCTTTTGGCAAATGATGTTGTTGAGATGAACTCTTTCATTCGAGCTGTTGATGAGACTGGTAACAGAATAGGTTTGGTTATAAAAAGAGAGAAAACTAAAGTGATGAAAATTGGTCAGGCAGGCTGTGATTCAGTTAATCTGAATGGTTGCAATCTTGAGCAGGTGTCTCAGTTAAATTATCTTGGGAGCTAGGTAACAGATGCTGGTGATGTGTGGCATGAGATTGACATACTGACAGGGATTGCTGCCAGGACTTTTAAGAATCTATGGAGAGTGTAGAGAAATAGGCGTATACACCTAAAGACTAAAATTAGACTGTATAATAGTTTGGTTCTTTCTAGGGTTAGTTATGGTAGTGAAACTTGGACACTTTGTAAACAAGATAACAGGAAACTAGATGCTTTTATATTCTAGGTGCTTACGCAGTATCTTGGCCATTAGGTGGTTCAACTTTGTAATTAATGATGAAATTACGCAAAGGAGTTGGCAACCTCCTTTCAGCAGCATATTGTGCAGAGAGAGACTCCATTGGTTTGGCCATGTTGCCCATATGGATAACTATAGATTGGCGAATAGGGTCATGAACAATGTACCTAAAGGTTTCAGAAAGAGGGGAAGACCTAGGATGCAGTGGGTAGATAATGTCAAACAGGACCTTGCTAAAATTGGCATGCAGTGGCCAGATGCAGCAGCTGTAGTTCAGGACAGATATGCTTGGAGAACTAAATTGCATGGTCTGGTTGGACCTCGTAGCCCATGGCTGCTTGTGGATGATGATGATGAAGTAAAGCAGTGTCATAAAAAATAATTTTGCTTTAAAAACAAGATAACTTAAATAAAAATTGAAAAATATATCAAAAAATGGATAAATAATTACAAAAAAAATTCAACAGAATGTTTCAAAGCATTTAAAGTTTAACTGAAGCCCTAACTTTGAGAATGAGTGGCTTTATATGAAGCTGCGGAAAATTTAATTCTAAAATTCCAGCAGAAATTTTCACATTTCCTGACCTTAATTAGTTTATCTATCAATACTTTAATTATATTTCAAACAAATAAAGTCCTACCTTTTAAAAATCATGCTCTGAGTAATCTAATGCTTGTTCTGATTACCACCATTATAGATCACTAGTAGTTCCACCCTCGATAATTTCTAATTAATTATTGTTTATAATTGCATTTAATTGATTGAATTGAAAAACAATAAAAAATAATTTTAGAAACATTAAAATTAATGGAAAACGTCTTTAAAATCGAAAGTCTGCTAAAATATTGATCTTTCCATGATACAATTTCAGGTAGTAAAAAAAAATCAATATATTAAAAGTTTGGAAAAACATTACAACTCTAATAAAGCTATAAAAACACTACAGGAAATAAAAAAAATGCAACACTTGCAAGAAGTTATGCAAATGTAACTAAATTTACGGACGCAGAAGTATATGGAAATGCATGGAAATGATTAGGTTTGCAGGACGATCAAAACGATTGGACAGGTGCAAGCTGATGTCACAGGTGCAGAGCAGTCAAACACAGATAAAGGCAACCACAGCTCCCTGGTTGACAAAACATTATAGTAATTGTTCTAAACTGTTAAAGATGTCCTTACACAGGCATTGACAGCTGTTCCAACAGTTAACAGACCTTGAGCATGGAAGAATCATCGGCCTTAGAGAAGCTTGTTTGTCATACAGACATGTGGCCAACCTCGTTGGCCGCAATCCCACCACCATCGTACGCATACGGCGCCAGTGGGTTCAAGAAGGATCCAGCACATGCCAACAAGGATCAGGAAGACAACATGTGACCACAGAGCGATAGGACTGCCATTTGCAATGCATGGCATTGAGTGATATATTAGCAACTGCAACACAACTGCAAAGGGACTGGCAACAAACAGGTAACACATCGAATACCTACCAAGCAGACGGTAAACAACAGGCTTTTTACAGTTTTCATTGTGAGCCTATTGTCCAGCACTGCATTTGCCCTTCACATCTGCCCACATGCAAGCACGTCATCAGTGATGTTGCCTCAGACAAAAATGGAAAGAACAAAGTGTAATACCGTGGTGTTTAGTGAACTAATCTCGTTTCTGTCTTGGTCAGCATGAGGTAGACGTGTTCATCACCATTCAGGGGAAAGGAATGCCACCCAATGTGTGCAACATCATCACACAGCTCCAGCACCTGATATCTTGCTGTGGGGTGCCATTAGTCGGACATCTGGGTCAGAACTGGTCATCTCGGTCAGAACTGGTCATCATAAGGGGATCTGTAACTGCCCAACGATATGTTACCATCTTGCAGCCAGTGGCTGTACCATTTGTTCAGCAGCACAGAACATTTTACCAGCAAGATAATGCCCATCTCCACACAGCCCTCATTAGTCTGCAGTATCTACATGAGCAAAACATTCAGGTACTACCATGGCCAGCATGTCGCCGGACCTTTCGCCTACTGAACATGTCTGGGACATGATGGAACGACAGCTCCAACAACATCCAAGAGGTGCACCAACCACTGTTACTGAAATGGAACAGCGACTTCTGCCATTTGATGTTCTATCCCTCAGGATGATATTATAGAGCTGTATGATAGCCTTCCCTGTCATGTTCATGAATGCATTGCTACGCAGGCAGTTCAACATCATACTAATTATACCACTTAACCAAGTAGGTAAAGTGGTAATTTTCCATATTTTTTTTTGGATATTGTAACCAATCGCACATCTCAGTGTATGCTAACAGCTGCCTGCATTTCAATAAAATGGCATTAATCCTTTCAGGAGTGGCAATTTTTTTTCCCTGCAGTGTAGTATAAAAAAGCGAGAAATGCAACCGATCAATAATCTAAGCATGGTATGATAGAATAAAGACATGAACTGAATCTGTGCTACTTGATGCTGTTTATGGTGACTGAACTTGTGCATTCGATTGAAATAGATTTGTTTTTAAACTTTATTTATAATTTTAATCAACTGCTTGAAAGAACCGCTTGAAGAATTTATATCATAGATTTCAATGCTATTTTCAATATCTGATTAGAAACAGTTGAAAAAAATTCAGATTTGTATTCAGAATTTTTTTTTTTTACAACCTTCTACTATGGGAGTGAAGCTTTGGTCTCCGACCACTAGAATGGGAAAGATAAAAGCATTTCTTCGGGCTGCAGTGCAGAAAGGGTTAAATTATGTTGCTTTAAAATATTTTTGTATATTAGATGTTGTCGGTATGTAAGGCTATTGAGTATGTTTTCTGATTTCTTGCTGTAACTTGTACAGCAGTAGGTTGAAAACTTTGTTGTGTACAATAGTACACTTATGTATTTTATTCATCTGAGAATATGTGTAACATGCCTCCTGACCTATCTGCTGTAGTATATCTGCTGTATAATTCCTGCTGTAGTGCCTATCTGCTGTAGTGCCCCTTCAGCAGTGTGTCATCGGAATGCTCTGCAAAAGTAAGCATTAAAAGCGGACATCTTATATGCAACCAGATGACATGATCCCTTTGGGATCATTTTGGAAACAAAGGTATGTTTGTGATATATACTGCTCAAAGTGCAAATCACAACACCATGAAGGAACTAATGTATACACACAAAACTGACAGAACAGAAGCTATGAGGGTAGATGTGCAAATGATCAAAAAACAACGTGAACACAAGGTATTTGCATTTATTGCAGATTCGTCAGATAATAGTAGGCTCAACTTGGGCGGTTACTAGAAGCCTGTAGATATCTTGGCATTCCATCAATCAGATGGTTAATGGTATCCTGAGGTATGGTGTTCCAAACAGCATCCATTTGGGCACACAACTGTACCAGGTTTGCCACCCAGACAGAGCTGGTGAAGGCAGCAACCCAAAAGGTCCCACACATGCTCAATAGCTATGTCCACACTTGTGCACTTTCAACTTTCAATTCTGCTTTTCAACACCGTGTAGTCTAGCAATGACTTGGATGGAATGCGTTACACGCATGTCTTAAACTATCTACACCTATGTGTCAAATAGTTTTCAATTTTTCTCTAGTGTAGATGTGAAGTTGCAATGGGCGTAACTAATGCTATATTAGCAGCTATAAGAATGAACATGAATTACTTTATGTCAGCTGAAGGTTCCATATCACATCAAAACAAGTACTTGTAGAGTTATATAACATAGGTAGAACATATAGTGAAACATTTAGTGAAAATATTAAAAATGAAGGTTTTATTTTTATTTTTTGTAATATTATTATTATTTTATTAATAATAATTTATAACAACTATTTTATTTTGTTTTATAACAAATATATTTATTAATAATAATTTATAAAGGCCAATGTTTGCTCTGACAACATGGTGAACAAAAAAACACAAACTCAATAATTACAAAAACAGAACAAAACCCTCCAGACAAATTATGAAGTTGCACGAAATGTTGAACAAAAATCCACTACTGGTGGAAGCACATGCGCTACTGCATGCGTCACTGAAAACGGCGCCGTTCATCTGATTTGAGGCATGCCTTTGCGCATGTGTCACATGCGCTACAGTGCATGTGTCTAGTGCACATAAAATGCACAAGTGTGGACATAACCAATGGGCAACAAGTCCAGGTAATATAGCAGCCACATGAAATGTTCATGCCTTAGAGCAGTGGTTCTCAACCTTTTATGCTTCACATACCCCCTGGAAATGTGTATGTAACTGGCATATCCCTTATATAGATAGATAAAATTAGAGTTATAGCATAATAATGCCAACTTAGCAACTTCGTTACTAGATCTAATGAACTTTGAGCTCTCATGGTATACCCCAAAAAATTTTACTGCGTACCCCACATTGAGAACCCCTGCCTTAAAGAATGTCCATCATTGCATGTGCAGTGTGTGGGATGGTGTTATTCTGCTGCAGAATCGGTCCAGCCATAGTAGTAAGAGTCATGCTATAGGATTAAAGATGTTATCAATGTACCTCTAACCATTAGCATGCCAGAAACATGGAGCAGAGATGCCCAGCTGCCATATGTGATGCCATCCCATGCCATTGCACCATGATGGGAAGCCATATGGTGGCTAATGGAATAGGCTTCCTCATGTTGTTGATGCTGCCGACACCATGCAGACAAACAACCGTCTGGCATGCCAAAACAGAATCGGGACTCGTCTGTGAACAAAACTCTCCTCCATTCCATAGTCTAATGTTGCCTCACTTGATACCAGTGGAGACAGTGTAACCAATAATGTTGCTACAATGACAGATGCCAGACTGGATTCTCACCGTCATTCCTGTGTCATGCAAATGCTGTCTGATGGTTTATGAGATCACAGTACCCACAGCAGTCTGCAAATCAGTCTGCAGCAGTCATTGTGGTGAAAGGATCGCAAACGGCCCTCCCATTGAGGATGTGATCTTTATGTCCTATTGTGACATGCTGGTCCCATACCTGTCCTTCATATCATTCGGTGCTCCACAATGCTGCATGAGATACAGCCATTGCAGTGTGCCCACATTGCGCCCCATATGTGTGATCACTTGAAGGCTCATTCCAAGCTCTCTCTCAGAAAGTGTCAATTACGCATATGAGTTCTGCCAGCATATCAAAGGCAAGTTCTGAGCATATTCACAGCATGAACTCCAAACTCACTGTTAGTCATGCTATGATACAAGCTCCTAGGCAACCAGTATTTATTCATGGCTTGGCTGGGTGTCATGTGTCCATTCACTGCGGAACTTTGATCATGTGCATATCTCTGATGGACGACTGCCTCCTGCAATTTACCTATCTCTACTTCTACTCCTTCTTGGTGTTGTGATTTCTGCTTTGTGCAGTGGGATACTGCATTTTTGATTGCCTTGTTCAATCCATAAGGGCAAAAACAGAATTTGCTGGTTAACTTCACTTTCATGCATGAATATGAATTTGATAGTGAACATCACCGAGTTAATTTTTTTTAACAATTATTAAAGTTCAACCCCCAACCTCTCCTATGATCCTAGGAAATCAAAATGTCATCAATGTATTGCATAAGTAAAAGTGGTTTATAAATTGCCTGATTTAACATCATTTCCTCTACATGTCTCATGACAATGTTGGCCATAGTCCAGACAGCAGTGATCCCATAGGGATACTCTCAGTCTGGATCTATGCCCATTGCTCAACCTAAAACCAATTGGAAATGGTAGCCAGGTCCAGGTCTCATACATGCTGAAGTTTTGTTAAGCTGTGGGTCTGGTGACTTCCATTTTGATATGATGCACATCACTGAATCCAGCACAGATGTATTAGGATACTGTGATATGACATCAAGTGAGTGCATTGTATGTTGCTGTAATAGTAGTATTAGCAATCAATTCACAGCGTCTTATAAGTTGGAGAATGGCACATAGAGACTAATGGATGATTTTCTTCGTGTAATTTTATCTTGGCAAAGAGCTGTGGAATAGCAGCATCTATATTGGAGCAACACATGCTTCTGCAATATAGGTAGGTGAATATGGATCTAATTCAAGTTCAGAAAGTTTTTTTTTATCAAGTTTTTAGAATAGAGTCAGTCCACCTTCAAAGGTTAGCATTTCAAATTCACTCATGTTAAATTTATTTAATCAGCATAATCGATTTTCAATTAATTAATCAATTAAGACTAATTGCTCTGTCTGTGTTTGTGCATTATGTTCACAGTGCTATGTAAGTCTTAACTCCTAACATATGCTAATCAGACTAGTACTGCTCATTTGGAGCTTTGAGTTGTAATTTTTTATCATCATCATCATCCTCAAGCAGTCATGGGCTATGGAGGTCCAATCAGAATGTGTATTTCAGTTCTCCAAACATCTGTCCTGAGTTACATCTGCTGCATCTGTCCACTGCACACCAATTCTAACAAGGTCCTGTTTGACATTGTCTGCCCACTGCATCCTAGGTCTCCCCCTCTTTCTGAGGTGTTTATGTTCATAACCCTGCTAATATATAATTATCCATAAGGGCAACATGGGCAAACCAATGGAGTCTCTCACTGTACAATATGCTGCTTAAAATAGATTGCCGACTCCTTTCCCTAACCCCATCATAACTTACAAAGTTCAACCACCTAAAGCCCAGATACCGTGTAAACATCTAGAATCAAAAGCATCTAGTTTCATGTTATCTTGCTTACAATGCATCTAAGTTTCACTACCATAACTAACCCTAGAAAGAACCAAACTATTATAGTCCAATTTTAGTACTTAAGTGTACACGCCTATTTCTCCACTCTCTCTCCACAGATTCTTAAAAGTCCCCGCAGCAATCCCTATTCATCTGTTAATCTCATGCTGCACATCACCAGTATCTGTTATATAGCTTTCAAGATGATTAAACTGTGACACCTGCTCAAGACTGCAACCATTCAGATTAACTGAATCACAACCTGCCTGATCAATTTCAATCACTTTAGTTTTCTCTCTGTTTATAACCAAAACTACTCTACTACTAGTCTCATCAAAGGCTTGAATGAAAAAGTTCGTCTTATCAATGTCATTTGCCGAAAGGGCTAAATCATCAGCATAATCTAAATCAGAAATTTCCAGATCTCTACAACATTTAAGGTCAAAATCATTCCATTGCAGTGAATTTTTCATAACATGATCAATAACCAAACTAAAGAGAAAAGGAGACAAAATCCACCCTTGTTGAACACCAGAAGCAATGCTAAACCAATTGCTAAATGCATTCCCAACCCTCACACACTATTATACAGATCTCTCATTAAGTTAACTAACTTGTCTGGTATGCCATACGATTGCACAATCAACCACAAATTATGATGATCAAAGAGTCAAAAGCCTTTTTAGAAACAACAAAGCTAGTAACTAAAAGTTTCTCAAACTCTAAAATATTTCTCAGGAATCACCCAAAGTGAGAATATCTGATCTGCAATCCCCTACCACTTCTGAATTCACATTGCTCATCAGACAATTGCTTGTCAACCAGATTCTTAATTCTATTAAGCACAACCAAGCAAAGAACTTTACCTGGAACAGAAAGTAGGCTGATATCCCTATAGTTATCACAAGAACTGCAATCACCTTTTTTAAAAAATAGGGATAATAACAGCTCTGGTAAAATACTTAGAAACCATGCCATTATCATAAAAAATAAATAAATACACCCTCAAGCAGCTGCTTGGCACAGAGGTCTGATAGGAGCTTGTCAGTTTATATGCCACAGTAGAAGGTTTGAGGATGGCAGGACCTCAGCAGAAAAACAACACATACATCCATGCATTACCCGGGGCTCGAACCCAGGTTCCTTAAAATCAGTAGCCAAGCACGCTAACCACTCAGCAACGGGACATAAAAGATATTCAAAATTTCAGTCATCAATGTCATAACTGATATATTCTCAGCTCTAAGCATTTCTGTAGTAATTTCATCTACCCCTGGGGATTTATGCAGTTTAAGTTTAAAAATAGGCAAAATAACTTCAGATTGTGTTATAGGGCCAACATTAAAACCAGTAATGCATCTATCATCATCAAAAAAAAAAAACAATGGGAGTAGAACTAATCACATTGTTTAGAGCATCACTGAAATGCTCAGCCCATCTATGGCAGAATCCTCACCTTCTATAAACTTACCTGGTTTATACTTCAATCCCTGTATACTGTCCGTTTTCTACCACACAAAACATTAACTCTCTGCTACAACTCTCTGCTGTTGTGCTGTCAAACTGCTTCTTAGGCTTTATCAGCCAAGCCATCAAGCCAAAGATTCTTATCAGCAGCTAACTAATCCATTACAAGTTTATTACACTCTCTGTAAAGTTTTCTATTAGGAACAGTAGAGTACTGATTAAGGACATTTTTGTAGTTCTTTTTTTTTTTTCAAAATAAGCTCAAGTGCCTTATCACTCAAATAATTCTGCCTCCTCTGCTCTTTTTTCCCTAAAAGAGCATTGTTAGTTTCCAGAACAGCCTGTTTAAAATGGTCCCATTCTTCCTCAACTTCAGTAGTAAGCAAACCATGATTGTCATAATGACTAACTTATCACCGTAAACTTTAGCTATAAATGGGTCTTTCAGAGCTTCAGTATTAAAGGTAAATTTTTTAACCTTAGCACAACACTACTTAAGTTTAAGTTGCAAGACACTTTTAACAAGGTAATGGTCAGATCCAATTTCAGCTCCCCTATATGCTCTAGTATTCCTAACAGAACTAGCCCATTTGCTGTTAATTAATATATAATCAATCATATTCTTATGCAGACCATCAGGTGAAACCCATGTGTACTTATGTACGTCACAGTGTTTGTAATAAGTGTTAGTTATTCTGAAACCATTGAGTTTACTTACCTGAAGGAGACGTTGTCCATTGTCATTGCAGCTACCAATATCAAAAGGGTACCAATAATAAAGGTTAGAGTCAGTACCACCTTTGGCATTGAAGTCACCTAGAACAAGGGTAATATCTCCTTTCTTGACAGAATTCTAAATATTCTGAAGTTGTCCGTAAAACCTATCCTTCTTATCCTCAGTGGGGGCATAACATCAGATAACATTCAAGTATTTAATGCTTGTCTGAAATTTTGCTATAAGAAATCTTTCATTAATGCACTCATATCCTAGAAGAGCATCACTAGGGTGCCTGCTGAGATGCAGACCTAAACCTTGGAGATGCTTATTACCTTCCCTCCATGAAAAGAGAAATTTAAGATTTATTTTTAAAAATCTGACCTTTATCTGTCCATCTGGTCTCTTTCATGCCGAGAATATCTAAATTACAATGGTGAAATTCTTGTGGGGGACAACAAGAGAATAAGTTCTGTACAGAGTCCTCACATTCCACCTACCTATGGAGAGAAAATGGTTAGTGGAATGTTTAAAGAAACTATGTTTATCGAGAGAGGGAATGCCAACAATATCAAACAGCCCCCTGATCGCAGGCATGGGGCAAAGTCCCATTCCCCCACCACTGAAGGCTGAAGCGATCTACATTGGAAGACTTCCTCCAATGTAGAATTTGACAATGTCAGTAAAAGCAAAATGTTCAGGTGCCTGCAATGACCTCTGCTCAGGATTATCCACCAGCTGATAAACATATCCTGGGAATCTATTCACTTGGGACTGTCAACCCACAAATAGAAAACAAAGCAGAAGATTTTCTGTCCACAGAAGCCCACCAGTGCAGCAAATTCAGGATCCATGATCAAGCTCAGAGCCTTATTCCAGTCTGGTAAGCTTACATGGTCAGCACCCAGCACCAGGACCCTGTGTGGTTGACCACTCCTCTTCAGGGTGAAATAAAAAAGAAAATTAGCCTTAATTGTCCAGATCGGTAGGCCAAACTAATCTGGAAGCCATTCCCTTCCATTCACTTCCACAATAGAGTATCTCTTTTGAAAGGTACTAACAGCCTGCCATGAGAAGATGGGGTAGGACATTAGGTGCAAGGCCCTGCCAATTCTATGCATCATCACAGGGGATTGGTGCATAGCTCTACTTGCAGTGACTACCTAGCTACTGTTTACAGACCTAGCTTTTTATAGCATTTTTTTTTTACAAATACAGTGAAATTGCAAATTAAAATTCTATTTAATAAAACTCATTTCCATACCTTTTGCCCCCATACATTCACACCTTGTCCTCTAAAATGCTGTTGTAACTTTTCTGTGCTCATAAATCCTATCAATTAAATTCCACATTGTTCCAGATACCCAGCTCCAATAAAACATGGAATACTTCTTGGGATATATTGGAATCCATCATTCATTCATTGAGATGTGCTACAGTAATTACGCTCCAGAATATGGCCTACGGTTTTCTGAACTGTCCAATGTTTCATAATAAACTGGTTTTTGTGTGAAAATATCATTACAATTCTTGCAATATGCAGACAGTAGTGTCTGAACCGAAAAGATATTACAAATCAATAAAAGCTAATAATTTCACCACTAAATTTTACATCTCTTGATATTTATATGTTTGTTGCATTCCAATTGTGTTAACTGCCTTTCAAATTCAGTATCTCAATTTTGGATGGTGCAGAACTTTTACCTGGATTGTATGTTACAAATTTACTATTTGTGTGAGAAAAAAATTTGATACTATATTTTAAAAAGCAATTTTTTACTAATAATAAATTTTACCTGGAATGTGCTCTGCTATGATTTCATTTAGTCTCTTTACAACACTTCTTCGTTCTTTAATTTCATCTTCTGACAAACCATATTTAACTGCAACATCTGTGATTACTTCCGAAATGCATTCAATTTGTACAGGAAGAGGAAAGGGCAGGTAATACAATTTGCCTTCTTCTTCTTTGGCCTAGTTAAAAAATAAATGAAACAATCTTATACTTTCAAAACATGAAATCAACAGAAAATATTATGGAAAAATATTATCCCCTTTGGGATCAAGTGGTCAAGTGAACTATTTACCTCTCCACTGATACTCTTCACATGTCAAGTAACACTTAACTGTCACTAGATTTTTCACGTCACACACAAGTTCTGTGCATTGCATTATCATGCAGTAAACACTAATGACTTTTGACACCTCTTAAGGATAATTCTGAAGCTTCAGCTTTCTTAAAATGTCAGTAAATATCACATGAGGTTTAAAAATTTAGAGATGTGAAATAAACATTTAAACTTATAATTATATACATACATACAAAATTCTCAAGAAGCTATGTGCTACAGAGGTACCAGTATTTATATGCACAATTTCACTGTTAGAATTATTGAATGCCTCATTAGTGCAATTCTTAACTCAATTACATTAAATAGTTTAATACCTCTATGGATCTAATATATTAACATTGCTTTTTAGTTGATTGAACATGGTGTTGCGCCCACATTTCAAGAAATCTGAACCCTATATAAAGTTTTCTAGACGTGATCTCTCCTGTCATTTTGTTGCTTCTTACCTCTGACCTTACTTTATCCTTCAGTCTGTACTTTCCAGCACTTGTGCTAATGAAGCAGAATCCCCAGGGGTCAAATTCTCGAAGTCGGCACAAGATGTAGAAGCTGTTTGAGGACAAACAAAATTCGTTATCAGGGAATGAGAGATGTTGCCCCAGCCACCGAACCAACAGCGCTAACCAATAGACAAATTCCACGCCCTCTCCAGATGGTTCTTCCCCCAAACTTGGGTAAGCAGTATAACAAAGGAAGTTAGACTTCTTTTCTCTCACTTCTTCTGGTTCTTGTGTGCCTGGGTGTACGAGAAAGATTCTCGTGCATCCAACGTCAGTGTCTACAGTTATCTTCCTTGCTCAGGTGGAGTCAAGAATGGACAGGAAAAAACGATGCAATACCAGTGATTGAGAGATCATCACCTAATATGATCACATCTAACTGTCAACACACGACACAAATGAACTAAATCATTCGTGTCATGATTCCCCATAGATAACTAAATAGGAGGCATAATTAAATCCTCATGTAGCCATGAGCTACAGAGGAGACAAAACAATTAGAACTATAGAGGTACTTTCCAGCCCATAGCTGGAAAAGACTGATTAAGCTGCCAGATGAGCGGAGTGGAAAAAGGCATGAGTTGTACCCAGGCTCAACCCCACCTTTGTGCTGACATGAAAGTCATCACCTGAATTTGGCCTCACATGAAAAAGATCTGTTGTGCTTGTTACCACTGAGGTTCTTGTAAATGCTGTTCTCGCACAATTTGGAAGTAAGCTATGGTAATAAATGTGTTTAACTGGAAGATTTTATAATGTTTTCTAAGTGTGTGTCCTCTTGGTTAAGCCCTGAGGTGTAGTGGGTAAAAAGGCTTCACTATTAAAGAGTATGCTAAAAAAGTTATTGCTGCCACAGGCTCACTTTTGACTGAATACTGAATGCAGCCTTGGAGGTTTACACAATGTCATTTTTTTCCCTGCTCTCCTTTTTTTGTTACTTGCCCCTGATTATCTCCCTCTCCTATCAACCAGAGTTGGGTATGACAATAGCGTCACATTTTCATCTAGTAAAAAGTAATGTATCCTAAATTGTTACGTAGCAGCAAAGGTAGCATTAGGTAGCTACCTAAAATGATGAAATTTCATCCTACTAATTTTAATTCATCATTTTAATTAATGATTTAGTTCATTTTACGTGGTTGAGTGCTACAGTAACTTTAGTGTAGTTATGAGTTAAGTTGCTTAGAAGAGTTTTTAAGAATTATTATAATAAATCTGACCCTTCTTCTGAAGAGTTAAGAATTGTAATCTCATGAAAGATAGTCAGTCATGCCAGCTCTAAAGCATTATTAATTCAGTGTATTGAGTTAAAACATGACCTAGTAGTCAACTTAACAGTAAAATCATGTATGTATATATATATCGTGTTTATATATCGTGTTTATATATCATGTATATATATATATACACACTGAAGAACCAAAACATTATGACCAGCACATCTTTATGCAAATCGAAAAAACTGTAGGTAAATGATGGCATATGTGAAGGTCATGAAATTATATAAATAACACATGACACTGAGCTATTAATCAGTGTTATTTTTGTTCTTCAGATGGGAAAGGTAGCGGACTTAAGTGAGTTTGACAAAGGCCAAATTGTAATGGCCAGACGACTGGGTCAGAGCACTTCCGAGATGGAAAGGTTTGTGAGGTGCTCATGGTCAGCTGTGATTAATATCTTTAAAAAGTGGTCTGAGGAGGGAAAAACCACGAACTGCTGGCAAGGTATGGACCAACCAAGGCTCATCAATGCTAGAGGTGAGTGAAGGCTATAATGTATGGTATGAGTCAACAGAAGGGATACTGTGGCACAACTCGCCCGCAATTTGAATGCTGGTGATGGGAGGAATGTGTCACAACACACAGTTCATCGAACCCTGCTGAAAATGGGGCTGCATTGTTGCAGGCCACTCCAAGTGCCCATGATAACCTTGGTTCACCGTCAAAAGCACCTACAATGGTCAAGTGAGCATCAAAACTGGACCTTGAGTGATTGGGAGGTGGTCATCTGGTCCAATGAACCTCATTTCCTGTTGCATCATGTGGACAGCTGGGTACGAGTGCATCATTTACCTGGGGAAGTGTTGGCACCAGGATGCACCATGGGATGAAAACAAGCTGGTGGAGGAAGTGTAATGCTTTGGGCAATGTTCTGCTGGGAAACCCTGGGTCCAGTCATTCATGTGCAGGAAACTATTATGTTTACCACCTACCTAAACATCATTGCAGACTAGGTACATCCTTTCATGGCAATGGTATACCCCTCTAGTAGTGCCTTCTTTCAGCAGGATAATGCACCATGCCACACTGCCCAGATTGTTTGAGAATGGTTCGCAGAACATGAGAAAGACTTCCAGGTATTGCCCTGGCCTCCAAATTCCCCAGACATCAATCCAATCGAGCATCTGTGGTTTGTGTTGGAACAGTATATGCGATCTGAGGAGGCTCAACTATCTAATTTACAAGACTTAAAAGATCTCCTGGTAACATGTTGATACAAAATACCACAAGACATCTTTAGAAATCTTGTAGCGTCCATGCCTCGCTGGATAACAGCTATTTTAGCAGCATGTGGAGGAGAAACATCATACTAGGCAGGTGATCATGTTTCGGCTCTTCGGGGTATACTTAATGATCAAGTACTATTCAATTATTTTGTTTTAGCTACAGAGGTACAACCACACTGTGTAGTTTAAGTTGATACACGTCATTCCATTGGCTACAGCTGCTGCATTTGGTTTCACCTGATGGGCTGCATAAGAATATGACTGATTATATATTATTTATTTAAATTCTAACAAGGTTCTATTTGACATTGTCTTCCCACAGCATTTATTTCTCCCCCTTTTCTGAGGCCTATAGGCTTAATCTTCATAAACTATTGACTAATCTGTGGTTCTCCATAAATCATGTGGTCAAACTAATGCAGTCTCTTTCTGCAAAATATGTCACTCAAAGATGGTTGCAGACTCCTTCACCTAACCTCATAATTACTTACAAAGTCAAAAAACATACTATTAAAGATACTGCAATAGCATCTAGTCAAAAACATCAAGTTTTCTTTTATCTTGTTTACAAATGGTCCAAGTTTCACTATCATAACTAACTTCAAAACTGAACAAATTATTATATAGCCATATTTTGTTTTGTAAGTTAATGTATTGTTTTATTATAAAAAGAAAAATTCTGGAGTCTTTATATTTAAAGAATCTCAACGACAAGCTCCTACATACATATCTGTTCCAGTTTAATTCACCAGGATTATATTGTTATATAAAATCTTTGCTTACGAGCTGCAATTAAAGCATTGTTATTAACTACCCATTGCCATAATGGCGACTATAAAAACTCACAAGTGAGTTAAATATACTTCAAGTTCTCCTATAATACAAAAGATCCCAAGTAATAGTTGAATATTTTAGGATAGTACATCATATTAATGACAGTGTAAGACATTTTTCACAATTACTTTTACTTTGATAATGAATAAGTCGTACCTCAAAATAACTAACTAAAATTATTCTATAGTAAACTATCTGTTGCCCCATTGGCAACTATAGAAATTTGCAGGCTAGTTTAAATATACTCACAGTTCTTTTACATTACATAAGATTTTGAAGAATATATGAAAGTTTTAGGATTACACCACTTTAATGGCGATGTTTGCCATTTTAAGTTCTTTATAACTTAAAATGAAATTAGGAACAGGTCATACCACTTGCAAAGTCACTATTAATGGCCTGATGCTTGCATTATTAAGATCATGTTAATTTCACATTGGAAAACCAGTCCATTTTGTTGCAGCTGTTCTTGAACTTTAATGATGAATTGCAGTGGTTGCTCCTGGAAGTATCTTCCATCTATTGGTGCAGTTTTACAATGTTTTAGAAGCATGCTCTAATGGTTTTAACTTTAACCCCCTCCATTCATAGTTAACCATTAAAATTCTTTAAATTAATTGCACTTATCACATATTTAAATAAATTAAAAGGCAAAAAACCATTAAAAAACATGGAAGATGACATGTTTCACCTTTCTCATGTGAGGCCTCATCTGGCAGTAATAGCTGTTAAACGTGTAGTATATATAGCACTCTCCCCTGGCGGCACTACTTATTGTTATAGCAACACTTGAGTATGAGGTTCCATGCAGCCAGAAGGGGTATAAGTATTGCAGATGTGCCCTTTTTGTATATTCATTCAAATGTTTTCCATACAGTTTAACTGAAATTTTGTAGAGGGTGCAGCTAATAATGTTGTCGATAATTCTTCTATCTCTATTACATTTTCAATTATTGCTTGTACTAGAGCTGTTGTTGGATTTTGTTTTGCTACATCTCTTTTATGCTCTATCAATCTTTCTTCTACTGTTCTGTTTTTAACTTTATACACTCCCCCTATTGGTCCAATTTTATCTCTATCATTTATTACTAGTTGTTTTATGCTATCTGTTATGATTTGAAATTATCCCATACAATATTCAGTTACTATATTTTTTTTTAACTATTGAGTAATTCCCGGTATAAACAGGAAGCTCCATGTGCAATGATGGCTTTCACTATTTTGAGCAGGTGCAGTTTGTGACTTTTATTTTACACCGAAAAGCCAAAACATTATGACTACCTGCCTAATATGATGTTGGTCCTCTACACGCCGCCAAAACAACTCTTACATGGCGAGGAATGGATGCTACAAGATTTCTAAAAGTGTTTTGTGGTATTGTGATGGTCCACCCATTCACTTTTACTTTTCCTTAACCAGTTTTGCTTAATTTACGTTATATTTATCAGTTTGGGGATTCTTATTTCCTTTTTAGTGGACTGTTCTGACCTCCTTCCGAGCTATTTCCAAGCTTTACGCATGCACAACTCCGAACTTTTGACTGTTAACCGCTAAAGCACACATGTTCAATGCAAGCATCAGGTCCTTTCTTGTGTCATAGCTTGTGGCGCTCATCAGTTTATGTAAATGTCTTTCCCGGCGTGCAATATGACACGTGCCAGTTTTTGTACAATGCATGATATAGCAGTGACATGTGGTCACAGAGGTAGTCGGAGAGAAATTGTTAATGAGACTAGAAGTGAGTAGAGATGGAAAGATGTAGCAGTAGGTAGAAGTTGTTAGTAGCAGTGAGTAGTTAAAAGTTGTAGTCGACATTTTCATGTGATGTTGGTGAGTTGAAATTTTGGAAAAAAATTTTATTTGTTATAGAAACTTTTGAATCTTTGCTATTCTTTCTCTTGCACAACGGTAGTTGATAATTTTTGATTGTATTTAAAATTTAAGCTTGACAATCATTTTTTGAATTCTTCCGTCCCATGGCAGAGTGGTTAGCGCGCTTGGCTACTGATCTAAGGGACCTGGGTTCGAGCCCCGGGTAAGGCATAACTGTTTGTGTCGTTTTTCTGCTGAGGGCCTGCCATTCTCTCAGACCTTCTACTATGGCACATAAACTGACAGGCTCCTGTCAGACCTCTGTGGCAAGCAGCTGCTTGAGGGGGTATTTTTTTATTATTATTATTATTACTAGCTAAGTAATGCCTGCTGGTATAATATTAGAACCCTAATTTTGACTTTAATTGACAAATTATTATTGCCTGGCACCCAAGCTATCTGGAGTTTGAATAAATATTGGATCAGATAAAAGGTCCAAAACTTTAAAAGTATTTAAATCTTTGGAGCGTTACAGTATCTGGTACCAACACGTTACCAGGAGATCCTTTAACTCTTGTAAGTTATGTGGTTGAGCTGTCACAGATCGCATATGCTGTTCCAACACAAACCGCAGATGCTCAATTTGGATTGATTTCTGGGGAATTTGGAGACCAGGGAAATACCTGGAAGTCTTCCTCATTTTCCACAAAGCATTCACATACAATCCGGGTAGCGTGGCATGGTGCATTATTCTGCTGAAAGAAGGCACTACTAGAGGGATTACTGTTGCCATGAAAGAATGTACACACCTGGTCTGCAACGATGTTTAGGTAAGTGGTAGACATCATAGTTTCCTGCACATGAATGACTGGACCCAGGGTTTCCCAGCAGAACATTGCCCAAAGCATTACACTTCCTCCACCAGCTTGTTTTCATCCCATGGTGCATCCTGGTGCCAACACTTCCCCAGGTAAATGATGCACTCGTACCCAGCTGTCCACATGATGCAACAGGAAATGAGGTTCATTGGACCAGATGACCACCTCCCAATCACTCAAGGTCCAGTTTTGATGCTCGCGTGCCCATTGTGCTTTCGACAGTGAACTGAGGCTAGTATGGGCACCCGGAGTGGCCAGCAACAAGACAGCTCTATTTTCAGCAGGGTTCAATGTACTGTGTTGTGACACATTACTCCCATCACCAGCATTCAAATTATGGGCGGGTTGTGCCACAGTATCCCTTCTGTTGACTCGTACCATACATTATAGCCTTCGCTCACTTCTAGCAATGAGCCTTGGTTGGCCCATACCTTGCCGGCAGTTCATGGTTTTTCCCTCCTCAAGATACTAACCACGGCTGACCATGAGCACCCCACAAACCTTGCCATCTCGGAAATTCTCTGACCCAGTCGTCTGGCCATTACAATTTGGCCTTTGTCAAACTCACTTAAATCTGCTGCCTTTCCCATCTGAAGAACAAGAATAACACTGATTAATAGAGCTCAGTATCAGGTGTTATTTATACCATTTCATGACTTCACATGCACAGTCATTTACCTGTAATTGCTTCAATTTGTATAAAGACGCACTGGTCATAATGTTTTGACTCTTCGGTGTATATTTTACAGAACTATGAATTCTTTTTATGAACTCAACTAAATAACCAGCCTTGTACTAAATATTATAAATAACGTCAATTTCTTTTTTTTAAATCAGATTTATCAGTATAATATCTGTGTGTTCTAATAGATATGTATTTATAGCTGATTTTTTAAAATTTATTGGATGTGTTGTTTTGGGGGATGATGTTTGGTATAAATGGTGGTTTTTCTATATACTTTAGTTATATAACTTAATTTATCCCATTTTATTAATATATCCAAATATGGTAATTTTCCATTTACTTCTGCTTCATGGGTAAATTTTACTGTAGGCATGACATTATTAAATGTATTTATTAATGCTAGCTGTTTTGATACAGGAAGATTCCAAAAAATTATATCATCAATGTACTGCAGGTACAGTGGGTTCAGATCTGCTTTTTGCAGTGCGATGATTCTATGTGCCTCATAACAACATCGGCCAGGAGGCCTGAGAGTGGTGATCCCATTGGGACTTCCTCTCCCTGAACCCATGGTCTTCCATTTACAGAAACCAGTTAGATGTGGTGGCCAGGTCCAGTGCTTCATGAATGCTAAAATATTCTTGAGCTGTGGGCTTGGCAACCTTCAACTACTCAGATTTGAGCTGCATCGCCGCATCCAAAATGGGAATATTTGTATACAATGATACAATATCTAGTGAGTGGATGGTTGTTGTATATTGAATCGGTGTTGTTTGAATAATTTGTTCAACTGTTAGGCATGAAGTCAAGGTATATTGAGTAGATGGAAATACGAGGTGAAAAAATTAAAAATGGATGTTTTTAAATTATATGTAGGGGATTTTCTCTTACTAATTTTTGTTCTAAAATGGATAGCCTGTTTGTGCAGTTTAATTTTCACGAATAACTGTGGTACAATAGGTATAATCTTAATTTCAGAGTTATTTTTTAATTGATTTAGTATATTCATTTCTTTATTCTGAGAATTTTCTCTTTGTTGATTTTGAAGTTGATATTCTATAGTTCTATATACCTTTCTTTATCTTTATGCATATTAGGAATTTTGCATATAGTTTATTCAATTTGGGGTATTAATTTTCAATTTTGTTATTGGGGTCAGGTATGTGAACTCTGTTCCAGAATTTCTGATTCAGTTTCATCTATTTGCAAACTTTATTTGTTGCTTGATATAAAGAACTAAGTTCTAAATTTCTTTCTGGCTGAGAGAGATTTATTTTAAATTAGGTTGATAACGGTTCAATTCTAAATTAAATTTGTGGGTTTATTTCTAAATTATGTTGATGAATTTTTCTTTCTGAATAATAATTATTATCTCTCAGGGGTTTATTTCCAAATTACTATTTATATATTTATTTTCTTTCTCCTTTTTATCTTTCAAATTTTCAATTTTATTCTTATGTGTAGGGAAATCTTAATAGTTTGTTGTTCAAGCTTGTAGTGTACTCAACCTACTAATTGGGTCAACAACATTTTCCCAGTTAGTTTTTGGTATTCTTTGTATACATCAGATTCTACTTTCCTTATATTTTCCTTATATTTTCCTAATTACATCATTTCATTTTTTTTACATTAAATCTGTTCCACTGAGAGTTATTCAGAAGAACTTTGAATACCAATTTCAGATACAAATTTCAGAAAGGGGTAGATCAATACAACAAGAGTGCAATAACAGGACCAGAATGGAAGCAAATGCTAAAATGTGGGCTGAATCAAATCAAAATTTAACACATAGTCTACACAAACTTTTTCTGCCTTTCTGTCCATCTAACTGCCAATTTGTCAGAGCATCTTTTTTTTGTATGCATGCAATAACAGTGCAACATTTTGGAGGAAAAAAACTACCTATAAACTATGAATCCAACCTGCTTTGCAATTTTACCTTGTAATGTGATCAAATAATATCAGTTCTCTAGTAAAAATTATATTTAAAAGTTTCATAATTTTACTATTCAACTGAAAAGTGTTATATAATTTGTAACACCTTTTTAACCCATTGTCTACCATACCGGCCCAAGATGGTCCAATCTGCAAGTAGGAGATAGTGAAGAGGAAGGAATAGCATTGATTGGACAAGTCCATTTCAAATTTCGGCTGTTTTGGGTTGATATGGTACTGAAAGGGTAATAGACTTTTAATATAAAAAAATATTATTATTATACTTAGCAAAAGAAAAATACATGAAAAACTTACTTGTTTTAATATTTTGTGATTAGGCGATGTGATATGTTTCATAATGGCTGAGGCTTCTACACAATTAAGATCACAAATGTAACAAAAAAAATGGAGCTGTCCCTATAAAAAAAAAATTACATACATATATCCACAAATAATACATATATATATTTCACATAACGAAAATGAACTTTTTTAAATATATTCTCTAAACAATTCTGGTTTTATGAGTTTTCGTAGCAAAGCCTAGACCTTCATTAATTGCAACTTCTACAATGAGGCTGGCACTCTTTACACCTTGGCTGCAAATTACTATTATTGTATCATTCGAATCCCTGAAATCAGGTTAATGGTCTATGGCACTCCAGTGCTTATTGTGATTTCGAGGTGCAAGTGTAGCAAATCTAAAGATTTGCTACACTTGCACCTCGAAATCTGTACCTGGTATCCCAGCAGTGGGTACAGTATGGTGGGTCAACTATATACACAACGTGGAATCTCTGCTGGTAAATTGCCACATGAATGCAGTCACTGTTCTTAGACAGATGCAGGCCTCATCACTGAAGACAATATAGTGCCATTTGTCATGCCAATCAACTAATCTGTTGTGCACTGCAATTTGGCATGCCTATGATGAGTGAGCAGTATGCAGAGAAAACGGTGCCTCCCTCTCTAGCTTCATGCAAATATCAATGAATGGTACTGACAGATTCCGGCAGTGCCCCATCTGTTGTACTTTCACTGGATATTTGTCAGGTAGTTGCATTTCTGATACTGACAGCCATCCAGTGAATTTGCCAATCATCCTAGTATGTAGCCACTCAAGAATGACCTGATTCTGAAAGACGACAAGAAACACCTTCCCGTGTCCATTACTGCCAGCAACAGCTGTTTGTCCATCATGTCCCAAATGCAATTTGTCTTGTAGATCATCCTGCTTTACATAGACCTATGATGCAATCTTGCTCAAACTCACTACATTGATTAAACATCTGTCTACAACATACAAAAGGCTTACCCTTCGATGGCAATCAGATTTACAGGTCAGGTTTGATTTCTTTAATCAACACTGTCTACTTTTTTCCATCAAAAGCCTTCCTTACAATTAACAGAATCTATGTCATCCATCCCATTTTAAATTTAGCCAGACCCACAATTTTCCTTTCATTTGCATAACACTGTCCCAATTCCATAATAATTTGCATAAAAGTAGTTCTACTCCTTCTGATGGGTAATTTCTGATGAGAAGTGCAGACAAGAGATATCAAAGCCATATTTAGTGAATATATGGCTTATGTTCCAAGGATCAAATGATTGCAAATACAACTTGGTTAGACTTGTGAAATATAAAGAAATCAGTATCTTGTGCAGCCACCATGAGCAGTAATAACCACTGCTACATGGTCCGGCATTGAGAGGATGAGACATCGAATGTGTGTTTGAGGAATGTCAGTCCATTTAGTTTCGATACGTAGCCAAAGTTCATCTTGTAGCAGCTGCTGGTGTCTGGTGTGCTAGTCGTTGTCAGATCATGGAACAGATATGTTCGATTAGGGACAGATCCAGCGAACACAAAGGCCAAGGCAGAAAAGTGTCACATGGTGGCTATCCAGGAATTGTTGGACAATACATGCCACATGTGGTCGGTCATTGTCTTGTTGGGAAATAGCACTAGAGAGCCCCTGGAGATAAGATACAACCACAGACTCCAACACCTCAGTGATGTAATGCTGGCTGTTCAAAGTACCGGTAATGCATACGAGGCACGTGCATGAGTGGAGTCCAATGGCACCCCATACCATAACACCAGGCACCGGACCTGTATGGCACTGCATCACGCATGTCTCAATGAGCCTGTCACTGCGGTACCACCAGATACAGATTCATCCATCATGGTGCTACTTAATGAAGCAGGATTCGTCTGAAAAGATAATGTGATGCCATTTGACATCCATGTGCAATGTTCTTGGCATCATTGCAGTTGCATATGCCTGTGTTGTAGAGTTAATGGTAGCCAAAGCAATAGCCGCCTAGCAAAGATGCCCAGATGCTGCAAACGTGTCAAACCCTACGTTTGGACACTGGTTGATGTGCAACACACTCTAACTGTTGAGCTAAGGTGTTTGATGTGGCTGTATGATCATTCATAGCCATGCGCACGAGATGTCTGTCCTCTCATTCGTTTATGACAGGGCCGTTGAGATCCCTCATATCAGTGAGTTCGTTCCTCCTCTACCCACTGACGCCATATTTTCATCACTATGGCAGCATTCTGTCCAACATGAGCACCGATGTCTCGGTACGATAATCCGCCTTCCCATAATCCCACAATTCTCCCTTGATCAAAGTCAGAAACCTGGTCATGTGGATGCAGTGTTCTTCGACAGGGCATACTTGATCCTTTAGTGTTCAAGAACTGCGAGCAAACACAATTCCAGTGCTCTACGCCAGCTCTTTGTAATCTTTTCTTATACCACTTCCAGGTGGCATTACAGACACACGTGATGTGTGTATGTGCTGTGCTTTGAATCATTTACATGTTCTCTCATGGCCTACCCATCTTGCATAATTCAGGACAATCTGATGAGTTCTTCCTGGTGTTGCACTTTTAATGGCCAGTAGTGTATTATCAGATACTCTTTGCATTATACTTCAACCTTACCTGGGTCCTCAACATCAGCAGACAATAAATTAAGAAATCACAGAACAGAAACTAACATATTTGTTTTGAAAAAAAAAATCTTTTTTTATTTTAATACCTGGTTTAATATATATGTGCTTAGAAACAATATGTTTCAAGGTTAATAAATCATGTTTACCTTTTCATTATAAAATATTATTGGTAGTGCCTTTGATTTTTGCTGAACAAGTGAAAAAATTGCTGAGCCTCCATATTCATTGCTGTTTTTTAGGCTGGACTCTGAAATGATTAGTAATATTCCACGCTATTTTTTGAAGAATTATTTTAATGAAATAAAATTAACATATGAAGCCTATATTTAAAGCAGTTTCTTTCAACAAAGATAATTTTCTCAATTACATTACCATCATTCTTCCTTAATTTGATCTCTTATACAAGTTGATATTGAACAGTGTAGAATAAATCACATAGCATACAGGTGAGTCCTAGATCAAGTGGTGCCCTAGATATGAAATACTATCGACAAAATTTCCAGATTAAATCTCTCAAATTCATTCATTTCAAAGGAAGTTAGAATGCTGTTAATTAATTGGTAAAATAAAGCTGTTTAGTCGTCCTACCTTTCTTCAACATTAATGTGATTTGAGTGATTTAATTATAGGAAATTTTATTTCTTTTTAGTTTTTACAACATATATTTTTAAAATTATTCAGACTATACACACTCCCAATATTGCCCAACCCTACTTATAAGCACACAGACACACACATATATAATCTTGCTTTTTTTTTTCTTTCTGTAGCAATAGGTTTCAGAAAATCAACTACTATATCTTAAAAATTTAAGTTGGGGTGCAAATGAGATAGCAAAAAATTTATTTTAAAAAATTTATTGGTGTAAGTGAGTAGTTATAATTGGTATACTATAAAAATAATTACATTTATGCAGGATGGGCAGTAAATAGAGAAGATTATTAGAACATGGAATGATATCTGTTGAAAGACTACACTGAGCCTAATTTGCAGCATCAATCGGTGAGGCATAGGGAAAAAAAGTTGGTAATATGGTGTTCATTCGAGTAGGGAGAATTAAAAATGATAATACCATCTTGGGGGAAGCTTTGTTAATATTTATTATCACCAATCTAGATAGAAGAATATGAATGTAGAGAAGCAACAGTGTGGAAAATCAAAATATTAGCAAAAACCAGTGGCATCATATGTGAATATTCCCATGAGCAAATAATATGAATCATGAGCAGGATTTAAAATAATTTAAAATTCTCTGTCATTGAGCAATAAAATTTTAGAGTTTATCATTCAAACTATTTGCATGTTGAAAGTTCTTAGAACTCTCTTTTCTTTCTCCTAAGAACTTTCAACATGCAAATAGTTTGAAGGATAAACTCTAAAATTTTATTGCTCAATGACAGAAAATTTTAAATTATTTTAAATTAATTTTTGAGCAAGAAGGTATTTTTAATTGTATGAGCAGGATTTTATTAATGCAAGAAAAATAATTAATGTTTAATGCTAGTAGATTTAACTGCCATTACTCAGGCCTTAATATAAACTTACTAAACAGAAAGGACAAATTATCATATACCAAATCATCTGCAAAATTTAAATCATAAATTTTGAAATCTCTAGTCCATTTAAGGCCAAAATCTTTCCCTTGCAATGAATTTCACATAACATAATCAATAACCAAACAAAACATAAAAGGAGACAAAATGCACCCTTGTCTAACTCAACTAGCAATGCTATACTAATCACTGCAAACATTACCAACTCACACGATTTGGTATTATTATAGAGAGCCTTCATTATGCTAACTAACTTGTCAGGTATTCCACATGATACAACAATCAACCACAAATTATGACATCAATAGTCAAAAGGTCTGTAAATGGTAGCTAGGCATAAACTGGAAGGAGAGTTGTGTACCAATCCCTAGTGATGATGCACAGAACCGGCCAGGTCTAGCACCTAATGTCCGACCCCGCCTTCTTGTGGTGTGTTGGGTTGTTTACCTCTGAGTGGCACTTTTTTACACACCATGGGCTAAATGGCCAGGTCACAAGGACCCCGAGGGCTCAGAGAAGGTTGGGGGAGGGGACCCACTGGAACAGCTGTGGGGAGACAGATGGTAGCCTCCCGTTAAGGCCATCCAGTGTGTTCTTTAACGTGCACAGAGTATGGCTCTCCCACACACGGAGCCATGGCTTAACGTCCCATCCGATGGATGGCGGCCTTTACAAGCCCATCAGTGTCCCCTACTGACCATGGTCTTGTGGTGCAGGCCATTAGTACCTTTCAAAAGAGAGATTCTCTTTTGAAAGGGAATGGAAGGAGAGGACTGCCAGTTCAGTATGGCCTACTGATCTGGTCATCTATGGCTACTTTTTTTTTCAACCCTGCTGAGCAGTGGTCAACTTCACATGGTCCTGACCATTTATACCTACTAGATTGCAATTGTTTACGGATTTGAACTTGATTATGGATCCTGGAGTTGCTGCACTGGTGGGCCTATGTTGAGGGAGAATCTGCAGCTGTGTTTTCTATTTGCTTCTGGGTTGCCAGACCTAAGTGAACAGATGCATGGGATACCTTATATCATCATCATCATCATCCTCAAGCAGCCATGGGCTATGGAGGTCCAACCAGACCGTGCAATTTAGTTCTCCAAGCAAGTCTATCCTGAGCTACATCTACTGCATCTGGCCACTGCACACCAATTCTAACAAGGTCCTGTTTGACATTGTCTGCCCACCACATCCTAGGTCTCCCCTTCTTTCTGAGGCCTTTAGGCACACTGTTCATAACCCTATTCGCCAATCTATAATTATTCATACGGGTAACATGGCCAAACCAACAGAGTCTCTCTCTGCACATTATGCTGCTTAAAGGAGGTTACAAACTCCTTTGCCTAATCTCATCATTAGTTACAAAGTTGAACCACCTAATGCCCAAGATACTGCGTAAGCATCTGGAATCAAAAGCATCTAGTTTCCTGTTATCTTGTTTACAAAGTGTCCAAGTTTCACTACCATAACTAACCCTAGAAAGAACCAAACTATTATACAGTCTAATCTTAGTCTTTAGGTGTATACGCCTATTTCTCCACACTCTCCATAGGTTCTTAAAAGTCCCAGCAGCAATCCCTATTCGTCTGTTAATCTCATGCCGCACATCACCATTATCTGTTACATAGCTCCCAAGATAATTAAACTGTGACACCTGCTCAAGACTGCAACCATTCAGATTAACTGAATCACAGCCTGCCTGACCAATTTTCATCCCTTTAGTTTTCTCTCTGTTTATAACCAAACCTACTCTACTACCAGTCTCATCAACAGCTCGAAAGAAAGAGTTCATCTCATCAACATCATTTGCCAAAAGGGCTAAATCATCAGCATAATCTAAATCAGAAATTTTCGTATCTCCAGCCCATTTAAGGCCAAAATCTTTCCCTTGAAGTGAATTTCGCATAACATAATCAATAACCAAGCTAAAGAGAAAAGGAGACAAAATGCACCCTTGTCGAACACCAGAAGTAATGCTAAACCAATTGCTACAAGCCTTACCAACTCTCACACACGACTCAGTGTTATTATAGAGAGCTTTCATAATGTTAACTAACTTGTCTGGTATACCATATGATCTCACAATCAACCACAAATTATGACGATCAACAGAGTCGAAAGCCTTTTTGAAATCAACAAAGCTAGCAACCAAAGGTTTCTGAAACTCTAAACATTTCTCAAGAATCTGCCTAAGTGAAAATATCTGATCCACACATCCCCTACCACTTCTGAATCCACATTGCTCATCATGCAATTGACTGTCAACCCGATTCTTAATTCTATTAAGCACAATCATGGAAAGAACTTTACCTGGAACAGAGAGTAGGCTGATACCCCTATAGTTATCACAAGAACTGCGATCACCTTTTTTGAAAATAGGGATAACAATAGCTCTGGTAAAATCCTTAGGAACCATGCCTTTATCATAAAAGAGATTCAGAATTTCAGTCATCCAAACGGTAACCGAAACATTCCCAGCTCTAAGCATTTCCGTAGTAATTTCATCTACCCCTGGGGATTTATGAAGTTTAAGTTTAGAAACAGCCAAAATAACTTCAGATTGTGTTATAGGGCCAACATTAAAGCCACCAATGCATCTATCATCATTGCAAACAATGGGAGTAGAACTAACTACATTGTTTAGAACATCACTGAAATGCTCAGCCCACCTAGCCATGACAGAATCCTCCCCTTCTATAACCTTACCTTGTTTATCCTTCAATCCTTGTATGCCTGTCCGTTTTCTACCACACAAAACATTAATTATCTGGTACAGCTCTCTGCTGTTGTGCTGTCTAACTGCTTCCTCGGCTTTGTCAGCCAAACCATCAAGCCAAAGATTCTTATCAGCAGCCAATTTGATACTTTATTAAGGTCTCTGTAATGCTTTCTATTAGGACTAGTAGGGTATTGATTAAGGGCATTCCTGCAGTTCTTTCTTTCTGAAATACGCTCTAGTGCCTTATCACTCAGATAATTTTGCCTCTTCTGCTCCTTTTTTCCTAAAAGAGTACTGTTAGTGTCCAAAAAAGCCTGTTTAAAATGATCCCATTCTTCCTCAACTTCAGTAGTAAGCAAACCATGACTGTCATAATGACTAAGTAACCTATCATGGTAAGCTTTGGCTATAACTGGATCTTTCAGAGCTTCAGTATTAAAAGTAAATTTTTTAACCCTAGCACAACACTTTTTAAGTTTAAGTTGCAACACACTTTTAACAAGGTAATGGTCAGATCCAATTTCAGCTCCCCTATATGCCCTGGTATTCCTAACAGAACTAGCCCATTTGCTGTTAATTAATATATAATCAATCATATTCCTATGCAGCCCATCAGGTGAAACCCATGTGTATTTATGTATGTCGCGGTGTTTGTAATAAGTGTTAGTTATTCTGAATCCATTGAGTTTACTTACCTGTAGGAGACGTTGCCCATTGCCATTGCAGCTACCAATACGAAAAGGGCCTATTACTCCTCCCCAAAGGTCAGAGTCAGTACCAACTTTGTCATTGAAGTCACCAAGAACAAGGGTAATATCTCATTTCTTGACAGAATTCAAAATATCCTGAAGTTGTTCATAAAACCTATCCTTCTCATCCTCATCGGCATCCTCAGTGGAGGCATAACAGCAGATAACATTCAAGTCTTTAACGCTTGTCTGAAATTTTGCTGTAAGAAACCTTTCATTAATGCACTCATATCCTAGAAGAGCATCGCTAGCGTGTCTGCTGCGAAGCAGCCCACGCCTTGGTGATGCTTATTGTCATCCCTCCTGAAAAGAGATATTTAAGATTATTTTTAAGAATCTGACCTTTATCTGTCCATCTGGTGTCTTGCAAGCCGAGAATATCTAAATTATAACAGTGGAATTCTTGTGTGAGGACATCAAGAGAAAAAGCTCTGTGCAGAGTCCTCACATTCCAACTACCTATGGAGAGAAAATGGTTAGTGGGATGTTTAAAGAAACTATGTTTATTGAGAGAGGGAATGCCGACAATATCAAACAGCCCCCTAATCGCAGACATGGGGCAAAGACCCGTTCCCCCACTACTAAAGGCTGAAGCCATCTACACTGGAAGACTTCCTCCAATGTAGAATTTGACGATGCCAATAGAAGCAAAGTGTTCAGGTGCCTGCGATGACTTCTGCTCAGGATTATCCACCAGCTGATAAACATATCCTGTGAATCTATTCACTTGGGGCTGTCAACCCACAAACAAAAAGAAAACACAGCGGATGATTTTCCCTCCACAGAAGCCCACCAGTGCAGCAAAATCAGGATCCATAATCAAGCTCAGAGCCATATATCTGTCCAGTCCAGTAGGTTTATATGGTCAGCACCAGGACCTTATATCAGCTGGTGGATAATCCTAATCAGAGGTCATCGCAGGTACCTGAACCTTACTTACCTAGTTGGGCATCGTCAATCCTAAACTGGAATAATGTGTCTCAGGCAGGCCATGTGGCTCTTGAAAAAGTCCAATTGAAAATATGGTGCCTGAAGTTCCTACCAGCATTGGTGACTTCAGCCTTTTAGCAGAGGAAGAACAGGTCTTTTCCCCATGCCTGCAATCAGGGAGCTGTTTGATATTGTTGGCCCAACCTCTCTCAATAAACCTAGTTTCTTTAAAAAATCCTACTAATCATTTTCCCTCTGCTGGTACGTGGAACACGAGGATGTTATATAGAGATTATTCTCTTGATGTCCTCACACAGGAATTCCAGCACTATAACCTAGATATTCTAGGCTTGCTAGAGACCAGATGGACAGGTTGAGATACTTAAAAATAACTTTAAAATTCTCTTTACAGGGAGGGAGGATGGAAAGCATCACCAAGACATGGGTCTGCTATTCAGCAGAGATGCTAATGATGCTCTTCTAGGATATGAGTGCATTAATGAAAGGCTTCTTACAGCAAAATTTCAGACAAGCATTAAAGACTTGAATGTTATCTGCTGTTATGCCCCCACTGAGGATGCCGATGAGGATGAGTAGGATAGGTTTTGCGGGCAACTTCAGGATATTTTGAATTCTATCAAGAAAGGAGATATTACCCTTGTTCTTGGTGACTTCAATGACAAAGTTGGTACTGACTCTGACCTTTGGGGAGGAGTAATAGGCCCTTTTCGTATTGGTAGCTGCAATGGCAATGGGCAACGTCTCCTACAGGTAAGTAAACTCAATGGTTTCAGAATAACACTTATTACAAACACCGCGACATACATAAGTACACATGGGTTTCACCTGATGGGCTGCATAAGAATATGACTGATTATATATTAATTAAGAGAAATGGGCTAGTTCTGTTAGAAATACCAGGGCATATAGGGGAGCTGAAATTGGATCTGACCATTACCTTGTTAAAAGTGTGTTGCAACTTAAACTTAAAAAGTGTTAAAAAATTTACCTTTAATACTGAAGCTCTGAAAGACCCAGTTATAGCTAAAGCTTACCATGATAGGTTACTTAGTCATTATGACAGTCATGGTTTGCTTACTACTGAAGTTGAGGAAGAATGGGGCCATTTTAAACAGGCTTTTTTGGAAACTAACAGTACTCTTTTAGGAAAAAAGCAGGAGAGGAGGCAGAATTATTTGAGTGATAAGGCACTTTAGCTTATTTCAGAAAGAAGAAACTGCAGGAATGTCCTTAATATCAGTACCCTACTAGTCCTAATAGAAAGGATTACAGAGAGCTTAATAAACATGTAAAGGATCAGTTAGCTACTGATAAGAATCTTTGGCTTGATGGCTTGGCTGAGGAAGCTGTTAGGCAGCACAACAGCAGAGAGCTGTACCAGAAAGTTAATGTTTTATGTGGTAGAAAACGGACAGGTAAACAAGGGTTGAAGGATAAATAAGGTGAGGTTATAGAAGGTGAAGATTCTATCATGGCTAGGTGGGCTGAGCATTTCAGTGATGTTCTAAACAATGTGGTTAGTTCTACTCCCATTGTTTGTAATGATGATAGATGCATTGGTGGTTTTAATGTTGGCCCTATAACACAATCTGAATTATTTTGACTATTTCTAAACTTAAACTTCATAAATCCCCGGGGGTAGATGAAATTACTACGGAAATGCTTAGAGCTGGGAATACTTCGGTTACCACTTGGATGACTGAAATTCTGAATATCTTTTATGATAAAGGCATGGTTCCTAAGGATTTTACCAGAGCTATTGTTATTCCTATTTTGAAAAAAGGTGATCGCAGTTCTTTTGATAACTATAGGGGTATCAGCCTACTCTCTGTTCCAGGTAAAGTTCTTTCTATGATTGTGCTTAATAGAATTAAGAATCTGGTTGACAGTCAATTGTGTGATGAACAATGTAGATTCAGAAGTGGTAGGGGATTTGTGGATCAGATATTTTCACTTAGGCAGATTCTTGAGAAATGTTCAGAGTTTCAGAAACTTTTGGTTGCTAGCTTTGTTGATTTCAAAAAGGCTTTCGACTCTGTTGATCGACATAATTTGTGGTTGATTGTGAAATCATATGGTATACCAGACAAGTTAGTTAACCTAATGAAAGCTCTCTATAATAACACCAAGTCGTGTGAGAGTTGGTAAGGCTTGTAGCAATTGGTTTATAGCATTACTTGGTTTTAGACAAGGGTGCATTTTGTCTCCTTTTCTCTTTATTTTGGATGGTTTCTCTTTAGTTTGGTTATTGATGACGTTATGCGAAATTCATTGCAAGGGAAAGATTTTGGCCTTAAATGGTCTGGAGATACTAAAATCTCTGATTTAGATTATGCTGATGATTTAGCCCTTTTGGCAAATGATGTTGATGACGTGAACTCTTTCATTCGAGCTGTTGATGAGACTGGTAGTAGAGTAGGTTTGGTTATAAACAGAGAGAAAACTAAAGTGATGAAAATTGGTCAGGCAGATTGTGATTCAGTTCATCTGAATGGTTGCAGTCTTGACCAGGTGTCACAGTTTAATTACCTTGGGAGCTATGTAACAGATACTGGTTATGTGCGGCATGAGATTAACAGACGAATAGGGATTGCTGCCAGGACTTTTAGAATCTTTGGAGATTGTGGAGATTGGTTGGTTGGTTGGTTGTTTGGGGTTTATTGGCGCAACAGCAACTAAGGCTATATTGCGCCAAACAAACGATAAAAAGGGATAAAAGTCTCAGAACCCACAACCAAAGTTAAAACGAACACAACAAAACGACAAGTAAAAAGACTAAAAAGAAACAACAAGAGTAGAAGTTAACAATAAAAATGGGTGTATAGGACCTATGTAAAATTGCAAACAAGAGTAAAACTAGAAAATATAGTAAAAATCAGAGACGTGTAAAATAACCAGTAAAACGTAAAAAGTCAAAAACAGGAGTTAAAAACGATTCATCAGATAAAAGATGGCCGAGTGTAAGAGGCTCAGCCATAAAATTGTGGAAACTAAAATACAATTTACGTTCAAGGTTAAAAGCTGGACACTGAATTAAAATATGTTTAACAGTTAAAAAGGTGTCACAAAACTCGCACTTAGGTACGTCGTCCGCCCGTAAAAGAAACGAATGAGTAATAAAC
This sequence comes from Ryuthela nishihirai, assembly GCA_038380435.1. Taxonomy (NCBI): domain Eukaryota; kingdom Metazoa; phylum Arthropoda; class Arachnida; order Araneae; family Heptathelidae; genus Ryuthela; species Ryuthela nishihirai. The sequence continues at coordinate 59,720,794 of JAWZYU010000019.1, read as the reverse complement.
GAGTGACCTAAGCGGAGCCGAGCAAGTACAACTTCCTCCTTGCGATTCCTGCGGTAACAAGACTGCCATGGTTTGATGATAGGTTTGATCTCAAAGAGCTTGTTCGTAAGCTGTTCCGACCAAGATCTCTGCCACTGTGCCCGGAGCTCGGTGGTAAAACGCTGCCGGAAATCCAGATAGGGAACCGGCAACGGAGAGTCGGACAGGGGCGTGGCTGACTTGGCAGCAGCATCTGCCAAGTCATTGCCCCTAATCCCGACGTGACCGGGCACCCAACAGAAATGGATTGTGGTTGTGGCTGCCAGATGATGTAGCTGCTGGCGGATCTTAGTAAGAACAGGGTGAGGTTGATGCCTCACCGAGATCAAAGCCTGTAGCGAGCTAAGCGAGTCGGTGTAAAGCACACACCGACGATGATGCTTAGCTGCTATATGGTCCAAGGCAATGCTGATAGCATGCAACTCAGCAGTGAAGATGGAACACTGCAGTGGGATCTGGTCTGCAATGATTACATCACAGCAGACCATGGCTGATCCCACAGAAGTGCCGGACTTCGAGCCATCTGTGAAGACAGGCAAGAAGTCCGGGTGCGCAGCACGATGGCTGGCAAAGAGTTGCCGGTACACACAGTCGGGTGTAAAGGCCTTCCCCGTCCTGCATAGAGAAAAATCGCAGGAAGGGGAAACAGCGAGCCAAGGTGGAAGTGGCTCAGCTGTCGACTGTGCGATGCTATCGAGACAGGTGTTGATGTCTCGCAGGTAACCTCGGACACGCAAACCGAAAGGACGAATGGCAGTCGGCCGATTCTGGTACAACATTTCCCACCTGGGACTGAAAATGCAGTCCCAAGTGGGATGGCCTGGCAGGGATCGCAATTTTGATTCATACTGTAGGGACAACTGCTGACGGCGAATAGATAAAGATGGTTCATTGGTCTCAACGTAGAGACTCTGGACCGGTGAAGTGCGGAAGGCCCCCGTGCACACATGGAGGGCCTGATGATGGAGTGGGTCCAGCACCTTCACCACCGAATCCCGGGCGGAGTCATACACCTGGGCCCCGTAGTCCAGTTTCGACCGGACAAGTGCACGGTACAGGCGGAGCAAAGAACATCAGTCCGCCCCCCAAGAGAGGGAGGAGAGGACCTTGATGATGTTCAATGCCCGCGTGCACTTGGACCTGAGATGTCGAATATGTGATAAAAAGTTCAATTTCCGGTCAAAGATGAGACCGAGAAACTTGGTCTCCGCCACAACTGGAATGATGGTATCCCTGAGCCGCAGCTCGGGGTCCAGATGAAGATTACGCTTGCGGCAAAAGTGCACACAAGCGGTCTTCTGTGGGGAGAACCGAACCCATTGGCCGTCGCCCAAACCGAGAGATTGTTCAGGGCAGTTTGCAGTTGTCGTTCAATGACCCTCATGCTGGACGATGAGCAAAAGATGCTAAAGTCGTCAACATAGAGGGCATTGCCTACAGTCGGAGGAAGTTGCCGTGTAATGGAATTTATCTTGACAGCGAAAAGCGTAACACTCAGGACGCAGCCTTGAGGCACCCCCTGTTCTTGGGGGAAAGGCCGCGACAGAGTGTTGCCGACACGGACTCGAAAAACACGAGAAGATAAAAAGTTCGTGATGAAGATCGGCATGTGACCTCGCAAGCCGAAGCTGTGAAGGTCACGAAGAATGCCGAATCTCCATGCCGTGTCGTATGCTTTTTCGATGTCGAAGAAAACTGACACCAGGTGCTCTCGTCGTAAAAAGGAATTCCTGATAGCCAATTCGAGGCGGATCAGGTGGTCTAAAGTAGACCGGTGCCTGCGAAAGCCACACTGGGTGTTGGAAAGAAGGCCGTGGGAGATTGTGGAGAAATAGGTGTATACACCTAAAGACTAAAATTAGACAGTAAAATAGTTTGGTTCTTTCTAGGGTTAGGTTATGGTAGTGAAACTTGGACGCTGTGTAAACAAGATAACAGGAAACTAGATGCTTTTGATCTAGATGCTTATGTAGTATCTTGGGTATTAGGTGGTCAATAACCATAGGTTCTTGACACTCTAAGCATTTCTCAAGAATCTGCCTAAGTGAAAATATTTATAAGTATAATCATGCAAAGAACTTTACTTGGAACAGAAAGTAAACTAATTCCCCTATAATTATCACAAGAACTACAATCACCTTTTTTAAAAAAATAGGGATAATAATAGATATAATAAGGTCCTTAGGAATAACAACTTTATCATAAGTAATATTCAAAATTTCAGATGGCTATGTGACAACACAAATGTTCCCAGCTCTAAACATTTCAGTATTGATTTCATCCACATCTGGGGTTTTATGCAGTTTTAATTTAGAAATAGCCAAAGTGACTTCAAAATGTGATACAAATCCAACATTAAAGCCAGTAATGCATCTATTTTCATTAAAAACAATGGGACTACAAATAATCACATTCTTTAGAGCGTCTATGAAATGCTGATCCTACCTAGTCATCACAAAATCCTCACCTTCAATCACCTTACATGTTTATCTCTCAATCTACGATTGATTGTCTGTTTCTTCCCACACAAAATACTAATTACCTGGTACAACCCCCTAATGTTGTGCTGTCTAACTGCTTCCTCTGCTTTGTCCGCCAAGCTATCAAGCCAAAGATTCTTCTCAGTGATTAATTAATCCTTTATATGTTTATTAAGCTCATTATAATGCAATCTGTTAGGACAAGTAGGATCTTCATTCATATTATTCCTGAACTTCCTTCTTTCAGAAATAAGTTCCATAGCCTTATCACTTAAATAATCTTGTTTCCTCTGTTTCTTTTTAATCAAAAGAGTACTGTTGGTTCCAAGAAAATCCTGTTTAAACTGATCCCATTCTTTCTCAACTTTAATAATAAGCCAACTACGACTGTCATAATTACTATGTAGCAGATCATGGTATACTTTGGATTATAACTGGATTTTTCAGAGCTTTAGTGTTAAAGGTAATTCTCTTATCCTTAGAACAACATTTCTTAAGCTTCAGTTGTAAGACACTTTTGACCAGATAATGGTCAGATCCAATTTCGGCTCTCCTGTATGATCTGGTATTCATAACTGAATTAGCACATTTGCTGTTAATTAAAATATATCTATTATATTCTTGTGCAGCCCATCAGGTGAAACCATCTCTATTTATAAACATCCCAGTGTTTGTAGTATGTTCATTATTCATGAACCGTTCAGTTTACTTATCTGTAGGAGATATTTCCCATTGCCATTGGAACTACCAATGACAAAGGGAACTAAAACCCCTGTCCAAAGCTCTGAGTCAGTACCAACTTTAGCATTGAAGTCACCTAGTGCAAGAAAAATATCTCCTTTCTGGGCAAAATTCAAAATATCCTGAAGTTATCTGCAAATCTTCTTCTCATCAGAGTCTTCTGTGGGGGCATAACAAGATGCCATTCTTAGCAACAGATGACATTCAAGTCTTTAATTTTTGTTTAAATATAGATGTAAGAAATCTTCCATTAATGCAATCATATCCTAGAAGAGCATCATTGCCATTTTTGCTCAGAAGCAAACTTAAGACCTTGGAGATAGTTTCCATCCTCCCTCCCTGTAAAGAGAATTTTAAAGTTATTTTTAAGTATCTCAACCTGTCCATCTGGTCTATTGCAAGCCTAGAATATCTAGGTTATAGTGCTGGAATTCCTGTGTGAGGACATCAAGAGAATAATCTCTATATAACATCCTCACGTTCCACGTACCAGCAGAGAGAAAATGATTAGTAGGATTTTTAAAGAAACTAGGTTTATTGAGAGAGGTTGGGCCAACAATATTAAACAGCCTCCTAATCGCAGGCATGAGGCAAAGACCCATTCCCCCACTGCCAAAGTCTGAAGCCACCCATGCTGGTAGGAACTTCAGGCACCACTTTTCAGGAACCAGAAACTGACACCTGCATGAGACACATGACTGAAGGGTAAGGTTGGCCATGCCCAACTATCTAAATGAAGGTTCATGTACCTGCAATGGCCTCTCATCAGAATTATCCACCAGCTGATATAAGATATCCTGCGACTTGTTCACTTAGGGCTGGCAACCCACAAGCAAAGAGAAAACACAGAGCAAATTTTTCATCAAGTCCGGCAGTACAGAGTGCCCACGATCCATAATCAAGCTCAAAGACATAAATTATTCCAGTATAGTGGGTATAAATAATTAGGACCCTATGAAGTTCACCACTCCTAAGAATCATCATCTTCAAGCAGCCATGGGTTATGGAGGTACAACCAGATTGTGAAATTCTGTTCTCCAAATATATCCATCCTGAGCTACATCTGCTGCATCTAGCAACTGTACATCAATTCTAACAAAGTCCTGTTTGACATTGTTTGCCCACCACATCTTAGGTCTCTCCCTCTTCCTGAGGCCATTAGGCACACTATTCATAGCCCTATTCATTAATCTATAGTTATGCATATAGGCAACATGGCCAAACCAGAGGAGTCTCTCTGCATAATATGGTCTTAAAGGAGGTTGTCAACTCCTTTCCCTAACCCCACAATTACTTACAAAATTGAAACCACAAGACACTGCATAAGCATCTAAAATCAAAAGCATTAAGTTTCTTCTTATCTTGTTTACAAAAGGGTCAAGTTTCAGTACCATAACTAACTCTAAAAAGAACCAAACTATTATACAGATATTATCTTTAGATTACCTTTGAAGATAATTAAATTGTGACACCTGCTCAAGACAGCAACCATTCAGATTAACTGAATCACAGCCTGCCTGACCATTTTTCATCACTTTAGTTTTCTCTCTGTTTATAACCAAACATACACTACTACCAGTCTCATCAACAGCTCAAATGAGAGTTCATCTCATCAACATCATTTGCCAAAAGGGCTAAATCATCAGCATAATCTAAATCAGAAATTTTAGTATCTCCAGACCATTTAAGGTCAAAATCTTTCCCTTGCAGTGAATTTCGCATAACATAATCAATAACCAAACTAAAGAAAAAAGGAGACAAAATGCATTCTTGTTGAACATCAGAAGCAATGCTAAACCAATTGCTACAAGCATTACAACTCTCACATATGACAGTGTTATTATAGAGAGCTTACATTATGTTAACTAATTTGTCTGGTATACCATATGATCTCACAATCAACCACAAATTATGACAATCAACAGTCAAAAACCTGTTTGAAATCAACAAAGCTAGTAACTACATGTTTCTGAAACTCAAAACATTTCTCAAGAATCTGCTTAAGTGAAAAATTATTATCTACACATCCCCTACCACTTTTGAATCCATACTGCTCACCATGCAATTGCCCATCAATCAGATTCTTTATTCTATTAAGCACAATCATGCAAAGAACTTTATCTGGAACAAAAAGTAGGTTGTTACCTCTATAGTTATCACAAGAACTGCGATTACTTTTTTTTAAAAATATGCATAATAATAGCTCTGGTAAAATCCTTAGGAACAATACCTTTATCATAAAAGATATTCAAAATTTCAGTCAGCCATGTGACAACACAAATGTTCCCAGCTTGGCATTTCAGTGGTAATTTCATCCATCCCTGGAGATTTATGCAGTTTTAATTTAGAAACAGCCAAAGCAAGTTCAGTACTAGAATGCCATACAATTTAGCCTGCCTGACAAATGTATGGCATACTAGTTGTCAGGCAGGCTGTGATATAGAGCCAACATTAACCCTTCCGTCGTCCTTACATCCACGTCATCTGTATACGTTCAGAGAATCTGAATTGAGAGGCAAAGGATGTATGTATACATTTATAGTACAACAAAAAAATCGTTTTTTTTTTTAAATAAAAATTGCCGTTGTAATTTTTATATATATATATAATTTATAAAAATATATAATTCAGGCTTCAGAAAAAATATTGCTTTTTAATTTGATGCATATTTTATTAAACTACAATATAAATAATTTTATAAAGCCATCTGATTGCCATTTCTTAGAAGCACTAAACGGTATTGCTGATTTGCTTGTTAACATTTCTATTTGTTGAAGCAACCTTCTGATTTAATAAACTCACAAGTTTGATTTTAACTATTATCAACAAATTTTTCCTTAAATTTTCGAAAATCTCCTAAAAAATAACAAAAAAACTGCTATTTTTAAAAATGATAGATTTTGGAATAAATTACAAAATACATACCACAAATTTTTTTTTTCGTTTCACACTCTTTTCTGTCATAAACTTATTTCAGCATTCCCAAGTTATTTTTATCATTTTTCCCAGCATCCTTCAAATTGAAACTGAAAGTAAACACATCCTTCTTAGAAATTCTGGTTGCACCTGCATTTAATTAGTTATGCTTCACTGAGTCAAACAAGATGCAGATGGCTGACACATGATATCTCCATTCTGTGTGCTATAAATATTGTTTACAGTTTTGGTTCAGCATATTGGATACTCTTTGTAAAGCTAGTATTTTTTTTATATTTAAACCTTAGTTTTCATTTCAGTAGATTTATTTTTGGAAATTAGCAACCATTTGGCTGATCAATAAGTATTGATTTTTTCATAGTTATGTTATATCGTATGGCAGGCCTACAACTTGTTACTGTGGATATTTTAATATCGCATTAGGCTATATGTTAATTTTTACTTTATTATTTATTACTTTTCCAGCAAAACTTTGATACAGTATCTATTTTTGAAAATAAATGAGGTCTTGGATACAAAAGCAAATTCATTTCTGCATATTTACTTCCATTAGTTAACAATCTTCAATCAGCTGATTTATCGATCTTTTCGAGTTATGCTAGATCAGAGGCTGGTTTAAAAGTTGTTGCGGATACTTTATTTAACATCTCATTAGATTATATGTAAATTTTCCTTTTATTATTTCTTGTTTTTTCAATAAAAAAACTTTGAGCTTATACTGTTTTCTGAAATTAGATGTCTAGAATACGGAAGCAAAATAAGACTTCCTTGCTCCGAAAATCGGTCATCATTTAAGAGGGCAATTTCGGGAAGGGCTGGTCCTTGGTGCACAAACCTTTCTGCACTTAGCCAAGATCACCAAACTTCAATACCCAAAGAAAAAAATCGTAATGTTTTGTAAAAAAAAAGCAGCCAAGGAAGTTTTTTTTCTATTTCATAACCAGTTCAGAAAATCCCATGAATGTGAGAAGGCCAAGTCACGTTGTATAACACTGGCCGTGTTTAAAATATACATTACCGAAAAGAATCATTAAAAGAAATGAAAATCCTATTTCAAGTTGAATATTACATTATTCGGGAGGAAATTTCCTTTCGATAAATGTATAACTTAACTATTTTTATTCAGCAGGTTTTTCAAAATGAAGCCTTAATTGTATATAGTGCGATCTTTTTTTTTTTCACCATAAAACATTGAAAAGCTTATTGAAATCAACATGCTTGCAAATCTATCTATATTATTTATTTTCATAAAATTCGTAAATAAATTCTGTTTAATTTGGTATAAAACATGACCTATTTCCATTGATTGGTTATTTTTTTTTAATTTTAAAGTTGACTTGTTTATCTGACTCAGTACAGTTGGCTAAAAGCCTGGAATTTTCTCAAAGTATGGAACCAAGAAAAAAATTATAAAATAATAAATAAATACCCCCTCAAGCAGCTGCTTGCCACAGAGGTCTGACAGAAGCCTGTCAGTTTCTGTCCTTTCAGATCTGAGAGGATGGCAGACCCTCAGCAGAAAAACTATACTAACAGCCATGCCTTACCCGGGGCTACAAAACGAGAAAAACATTTACTTAAAACCAAAAAATTATTTTTTTTGTTATTCAGAAATATATAGTCATTCTATTCATGTGCATTGCAATCATTTCTGTCTATTAATTTTTTAAATAAATTTTTATTTGCATTGCCAGATGCATTTTTTTACTACATGACTCTAAAAAGTCCTATTAAAATAAAACATATCGTCTTTTTTGTTAAATACTTGATTTTCAGAAAATCCAGAATTAATAAATATTTAGCGGAAAAAATTTTAAATGCTGATTAATTTGGTATACAGCATGCCATAACTCCTTTCATTAGTTATTTGGCAAAAAAGTTCTAAAGTTAAAGTTTTTTTTGGGCTGAGCAGTTAGAAAATAGCTTGGCCCCTGGATAGAAACCTGTTTTTCAGCCTGGACACCGGAAGGGTTAAAGCCAGTAATGCATATATCATCATTACAAACAATGGGAGTTGAACTAATCACATTATTGGAACATCGCTGAAATGCTCAACCCACCTAATCATCACAGAATCCTCACCTATAATCTTACCTTGTTTATCCTTCAATCCCTCTACACCTGTCCATTTATTCCCACACAAAACATTAACCATGTGTTCCATTTCCTATACACTCATGGGCACAAAAATTCCAACACCAATAAAGGATGAATGCAATGACACCAAATCATTACAAATATAGAACCAGAGTTCCTATGCAAATGATTCCAGTGGTGACATGACATCACATGGAACCAGAAATAAGAGGTGGTGCTGTTGATCCCAAGATCCTCATAAAATCCACCACAGCAGATAAGTTAGTGGAAGTGAAGCAGTGCACATATGTTTCAATTATGTCAAGGCAACAAACACGAGTGTGCTATCAGCAGCTAGGCCAGTTTGAACAGGGCCATATCATGGGATGAATAAGACATACCACACTAAAAGAAGATAGCCTCATCCACTGAAACCGCTGATCCCTGTGTGGCATCTACAGCAATACAGCACTATGCAGCACCTGCAATACGTGCACCACAGTGCATACACACCATCCAACGATGTTTGAATGAAGCTGAATTACAGGAATGGCATACCCCATGAAGGTTGCTAATTGTCACCAGGCATGTCATCTGTGGTGCACTGAGTGTGTCATAGGAGAGAGAATGGTACCACATTGTCTTCTCGGATGAGTCATGCATCAGTTTGGGTGCAAATGATGGTTGCATCATATTTTTGCATCACCACAGTCAGCACAAGAATCTGGCACACACCTGAGAATACCACAGTGCCCACACATCCACCATTCTGGTGTGGGGTGCAATCAGTCATAACTCCAGAACACCTTTAGTGTTTGTCCAAGGAACTTTGACACCTCAATATGTTGATGACATTCTGGTGCCCTATTGTCTACTTTTCCTGCAGGACTCTCCTGGTGCTATTTTTCAGCAGGATAATGCACATTCCCATATAGCATGTTGTCAAACAGTGTATACAGGATGTCATCACCCTACCTTGGCCTGCTATGTATCCAGATTTCTCACCTGTAGAGTACTTATGGGATGTGCTGGGTCCTTCTGTCGGGCTGTAGTGCTGTCAAAGTACAAGCCTTCGACAGCATCTATAGTCAGCATATACAATGGATGCCCTATGTATCCATTGTGAGGAATAATGGTAGAAAGTGCCTCAGGACACTATTAGGGGCCTGTACGCATTTATGCACTATTAGGACCAGATGCAGCATGTGACTGCATCTATCACATCCAAAGGGGGTCATACCCTGTACTGAGAGCCCATATTGGGGGCATTTAAACACAGCCTAAATATGCATGCAGGTGATTGTGTGAATTGTGATTACTACCTTTTTCATGCTCTATCACTCTTCTCAGTTTTACCTAAGTTTACTTCATAGTCTTGAAATTTTTGTGTCCATGGGTGTATTTTTAAAGTCTGGAGGTATCAGAACAAAAAATGTAAACATATGACATACCTTTTTCATTGTAATAACGTATTCTTTTACATGAGAAGTAAAAAAGTCCTTTTTCATTTTTATCATTGTAGGATTGTGTGATGCTGAGTGTGCAGATGGATCTTCTGATAAGTTATCAGAATGAGTGGACAAAGCATCTGTAGAAGAAAAAAACATGAAATTATATAGTATAACACTAATCCATAATAGTAAAACTAAAGAGTTTATATTTGAACAAAGTCTTTACAAAATATAACTTCAAATCTCACTTCAGATTATTATGCAAATTGCCTTACCATTCAAATCAAAATAGTAATTTAGAATTCCTTTAAGTTCAATTTGTCTTAGATACTGCTATGAAATTGATGAACTTGATGACAAGGGCAAAAACTCAAAAATTACAAATAGGTAGTTATATAAATATAGCTAGCAATATAGCTAGTTATGAAATTAATTCAATTTAATTACAAATATTATGAAAATAAGATCATTTAAAAATTGGCTTTTTCATTAAAATGTCCTAATCAGATGTCTCCTAAGATACTGTTGAGGTCATGTATATCTAATGATTTCATTTCTGATCAAATCTCAAATAATTATTCTTTCTAATTGCAATATATATATATTTGAGAAGCAATATAAAAAATAATTCTAGAAGTAGTGGAATTAATATCCCCCTTCTGAATCAGAGAAACTAAAAAATCATCTCAATTATGATCAGAGTCAATGAAATATTTTTTGAAAAACTCACAAATTTCTGGTTCAACTTGGTTCAAAATATTCATTGTAGTATTTGGCGAACACTTATTTATCTTTTAAACATTATACTGCATGAGATATCAGTAAAAAAAATATTTAAAAAAACGGGTATTTATACTGCATTCACAACATGCTGATTTGCAGAGTTTAACATGTATTAAAAGTTTCAAACCAAAACCAAATATATTACTAATCATGACTCATGCTCTTATCCCATTCTCAATCACATGATCAGAGAAATAGCAATTTTTATCTTCGTATTTGTCTCATAAAATATACTGATAACACATAAAAATAATTTAGAAATATTAAGAGTTTTAAATTGCAAAATATACTAAAATGTAGCAAAAACATATGCAGTTGTAATTTTGTGCAAATCACTGAAATCATGCAATACAAAAAGTCCTCTTGGCTTCTGACATCATTTGATTGAAAACAGAAATGGGGATAATTTTAGTAAAAACACAACTCACTGGAGCTCTCTGTTTGCTAGTGGCAGAGTGTGGTAAAAATAAGTACTATCAGCAGATCTGGACGCCACAATTTTGGATGATCTGGAAGCCATGATCTGGCCTGTGCTAATAGCAATTTGAAGAAGAACAAATTGTCATGATTTTGCATCAAATTGAGGGAAAAAATAACAAAAATTAGCATTGTTTAGGAGCTTCAAAATTATTTTTGATACATGCATTCAAAGACACAAAAATTATAACACTCATAAAGGACGAATGCAGTGATACCAAATCATATACACACATAGAATCATAATTCCTATGCAAATGATTCGTGACAACAGCATGACAATCGAGTGGAACCAGAATTAAGAGGCAGCTGTTGGTCCCGAGACCCCAGTAAAACCACTATAGCAGACAGCAGAGTCAGTGGAAGTGAAACAGTGCACGTGTTTCAGATATGCCAAGGCAACAAACATTAGTACTTATCAGCAGCTAGGCCATTTTATTGTGAATGTGGGGAGTGTTCAGCTATAGCTGACACTCCCCACATCACAAGCTTTATATTTGATTGACATAAATCATTAAGTCAGATACAGGGTCAGATTGTGGGGATGAATGAGGCAGTTTGGTCTGCCTGTCATATAACAGACTATTTCAGTAATGCAGTGAGCACTGTAACATGCTATTTGGAGCAGTGGATAAGAACAAGTAATGCTTCACATTGCCATATATCAGGTTCCTACAGACATACCACATCATGAGAAGGCAACCTCATCTGCTGACAAGAAACTTCTGACCCGTGTAACATCTACAGCACAATATGGCACCTGCAATGTATGCACCACAGTCCATACAGACCATCCGACAGTGTTTGAATGAAGCTGAATTACAGGAATGGCATACCCCATGAAGGTTGCTAATTGTCACCAGGCATGTCATCTGTGGTGCACTGAGTGTGTCATAGGAGAGGGAATGGTACCACATTGTCTTCTCGGATGAGTCATGCATCAATTTGGGTGCAAATGATGGTTGCATCATATTTTTGCATCACCACAGTCAGCACAAGAATCTGGCACATACCTGAGAATACCACAGTGCCCACACATCCACCATTGTGGTGTGGGGTACAATCAGTTATAACTCCAGAACACCTTTAGTGTTTGTCCAAGGAACTTTGACACCTCAATGATATGTTGATGACATTCTGGTGCCCTATTGTCTACTTTTCCTGCAGGACTCTCCTGGTGCTATTTTTCAGCAGGATAATACACATCCCCATTACGACATGTTGTCCAACAGTTTCTACAGGATGTGAACACCCTATTTTTGCCCGCTATGTACCCAGATTTCTTCCCTATAGAGCAGATATGGGATGTGCTGGGTCAATGCCTTTAAAGCATCTACAGCCAGCATACACACTGGATGCCTCATGTCTCCATTGAGAGAAAGAATGCAGAAAATGCCTCAGGATACCATTAAGGACTTGTAAACATCAATGTCTCGATGTCTGGCTGCATGCATCGCAGCCAATGGGGTTCATACTATGTATCAAGAGCCCATAATGATTGCTTATGAATATGCATGAAGGCGATTGTGCGATTAATGATTACTATCTTGTAACATGCTCTACCAATCCACTCAGTTTCACTGAGGTTTGAGACTTGGTCCATGGTGTTGCAATTTTTGTGTCCATTGTATATAAATATTTGAATTTTATATTTTGAAGTTAGATTTTTTTTTAATTAATGATGCAGTTTAGCATTCATGGCCAAAAATGCAGGCTTCATGAACAGTATTTTTACGGTTATGACACAAGGTTCAAAGCGACAGAAAACACTGTAGTTCCCAGAGTCAAAAGAGTCTCATGTCCTTTAGGAACTGCAGTTCACAAAATAATGCATTCCAAAAGCTTTTTTTTGCTCCAAAAAGAAATTGGCCATTTTAAACTTTTTTTAATCAAGCCTGAAAGTTTATGAATTATATTTGATAATTAATACAAACTGGATGATTTACATATCCAATATTGAAAAAAAATACAAAAGGATTATGCTGTTGTGACAGCCATTACGTGGGTTTTTTTTACATACAAACATTAAGGTTGTTTTCTTCCTTCTTTAAATGTTCCCAAACTAATAAAGTTCACAGAGAATGTTCCATGAACTCTTGCCATTAAACCTTTTCTTGGTCATTTGAAATTCCCTCAAAATATAACCTGAATATAAGAATAAAATCACCTTAAAAACACTGGTATAAGTTATTCATTACCAGTGTTTTCTGTTTTTTTTGTTATTGTTGTTTGTTATTTTGTTTTTTGTTATAAGTTATTCATTACCAGTGTTATTGGTATAGAATATTCATTACCAGTGTTTTTAAGTGTAAAAACACTGGTGTTCACACCATACATTACCAGTGTAATGTATGGTGTGAAAGTTTCTTTACGACGATAATTCAGCAAAGTTCAGTTTAATGAAGTAGTAGCTACACTTACAGTGTAGCTACTACTTCCATCATATTTCCTTAAACATTCTTTCATCAGTACATTTCCATCATATTTCTTTAGCCATTCTTTCATAAGTACACTTCCATCTATTTTCTACACAGATGAAAAGGAATGATGGCTTCTTGATGAACGAACTTGGTATTAATTCAGGAACATTGTAGTATCACTTTGTGGCAAAATTGCACACAGTATTAAATAACAAGAAATTGTTGAAGCATATCATATAATGTAGTAGAAACCTTCTGATGGTTTTGTATAAACATCAAAACATAAAAAATATAAATAAAATTCAAAAAATATAATAAAAGAATCATAATTATTAACCTATGTATGGTAGTTGTAAGGTGGCCATTGCCATAATTAGCAATATAGCAAAGATTTGAACTCCTAAAGATTGATATATATATATATGGAAATAAAATCATAATAGATCTACAGAAATAAAATAAATTTTCAATTATAAAAGTACATATAAAATACTAACGTATTTGAAAGGTTATCCAATATTGATGCCATATACAGCACACAGTGCAGATGACTTAACACTTGCTACAATTGCAACTAGTGCCATCTGCATATTCCTGGGCAGTAAACATATTTATCACCAGTTTGCATAAACAAGTTATTTTTAGTTTTGGTTTCAGTACCCAGAGAGCACAACTGAATGCTAGGATGAATGATAAAAATAATTCTAGTGTATTAAACTAGTTTTAAGACAGAAAAAAAGAGCATAAAACAAAAGAGAAAAAATAAAGAGTTACCTACTTGGTAATTATTTCCAAAATTTTCCTATTTTAAAACAGCAGATTTTGGCTAATTTACTGGAGAATTTCAAAACTTTCAGAAAAAAATTTGCTTATAATAGTTCAAATGAAACTTGTGAGGTTTACTCAGGGAGGTTGTTTTAGCATAGAGTAATATTTACAAATAGAATGGTAATACCATATATCACTTCTAAGAAATGGTGATCAGATTTCTTTAACAAATTATATCCTAGCTTAATAAAATATTCTCCAAACAAAACATAAAATATTATTTCTGAAGCTTGAAATAAGTATTTTTTATAAGATATATAAATAAGAAAATTTTCAAATGTCAATTTCCATTTTTTTTTTTTTTAATCAAATTTTTTGTTGTTCTAAAATCAGATAGACATCTTGGGCCTCTCATTCAGATTCTGTCAAGGTCTATATCTGATGCAGGCCCTGGAATGGTTAAGACTTAATTTTAGAAAACCTGATGAATAAAAACAGTTAAATTAAATATTAATTGAAAGGAAATTCTTCCTAAATAATATATTTACCCAAAACAAGGTTTTTATTTCTTTTCATAATTCTTTTTAGTAGGTATATTCTAAACCATTCACATCAGAAAAAAGTGGAGATGTATTGTAATGCCAAAAGATCGGTAGTGATTTATAAATCTATTGAAATAAAATTAAAAAAATATATAAATCTATGCAAAAGAAAAGTCAAATAAAAATATAAATGCTAACCAAGAAAATGTGATTTTCTTCCAATGCTTATAAGGTTGTACTGGATGATATATGTCAAAATAGGTCACACCATGCAATGAGATGAGCAACGCAGCTGAATCTTCTCGACTGATTCCAGAAGAAAACTTTAGAAGTTTTAATTTCACTTGCAAGAAATCTGCACTGAATGCTGTGATGAATGATAAAAATAATTCTAGAAATACTGAAATCGGTGAAAGCAGAAAAAAAGAGATTAAAACAGGAAATAAAAATACATATTTTGCAATTGCTTACAAAAAAACCTCTGATTTTTAAAACAAAAAGGTTTTAATTTTCAGAATTTCAAAGCTTTAAGAAAAATTATGTTGACAATAGTTCAAATTAAACTTACGAGCTTAAATCAGAAGGTTGCTTAATAACAGAGAAACAAAAACAAATGAAATGGTAAGAGCCCATATCACATCTATGGAATGGAGATTGGAGATCTGGAAGAAGTTATTTTCATCACATTGTAATGAACTGGACGTGAAATGGAAAAGGTGAGTAAGATTCTTTCAAGTTAAAATATCTACTTTTATGAGATATAAAAAAATAAAAAAAATAAATACCCCCTCAAGCAGCTGCTTGCCACAGAGTTCTGACAGGAGCCTGTCAGTTTATATGCCAGAGTAGAAGGTCTGAGAGGATGGCAGGACCTCAGCAGAAAAACAACACGAACATCCATGCCTTATCCGGGGCTCAAACCCAGGTCCCGTAGATCAGTAGCCAAGTGCGCTAACCACTCGGCCAAGGTAAAAAAAAATTCAAACATAAATTTCTATTTTTTTTAATCAGTTTCATTGTTGTGTTGGCAGTGCTGAGCAGAGACTATACTACTAATCTGCAGAAATCTGACAGGTGCTAGCCCCAATGGCTCTGGAAGATTTAACATTTTGCATGGAAACAGGCTGGCACACAGGGATTGAGGGATATACATGCATAAACAACATACAGAACACTTGCTATATGCTTTGCCTCAACATTGAATTAAGTACTAACATTGAGGTATTTAATTGTATCGCTTCAAAAATATAATACAATTATTTTCACCAAATATCATAAAAGAAAATAAACATTACCTTTCCTTTGGAAAGATTTAACTGGTATTTGATCAGTATATTTCTCAACTTGAGTTGAAACAAATTTACTACAGATATCATCTGTTTTTTCCATAATACTAACAATATTACTTTCAGCATTTGATCTAATTTCATTGATGCATTTATTTTTATTCTTCTTTTTCCTTTCTTTTTTTTTCTGTTTTTTTAATGCTTGCTGTTTTTTGCTATCCACTACAAAGTTTTTCAGAGGAAATATTTCTGAAACTGGTTGTATAATATTTGAATCACAAACATTACATTCTTCTGCATTTTGCACCCCTGTCAAATATTTATTCTGGGTGTTAGAAATAGAGTCTTTCACTTCAGAAAACAGAAAGTTATTTGTAGAATTATTTAATGATTCTTTCTGAATATCTGTATTTGAAGCATTTGGTAAATTATTGCAATTTAAAATTTCTTTCACCGGAAGAAACTTGCTTGTGAAACCAGTGAAAGTAATTATTTCCCCTTTATTAGTATCTGTATTTTTATCACATATTGTGCGATTACAAGGTAAAATGCCTGCCTCACAGTCGTTTATGCAATTTGGATCTGTAAGACCTTGGCTCTTAACATTATCACACATTAACATATGATGCAAAGCATTGTTAGGTCTAACCTGAATCTCTAAAGGATCAGTATTGCACATTTCTGTGCTGAAAGATTGAATGTTAATATCCTTTTTTTCAGATGAACTGCTTTCTAAGTTTATTTCATATTTCATCAAATTACACTCTAAATCTTTGAACTGATCCTGAAATACATTTTTCTTAACTTCCTTTTGATACACAGGAGCTGCTGTTGAAACAACTTTGCTTTCTTCTGTTTCTCTTCGTCTCGTTTTAGGTTCTTTCCTAGTTACAGGATATTCCTTTGTCATTGGGAGATGATCTGCTATACTCTCAACACATCTAGAAGAGGTTGAACCTAGTTGATACCTGTGCTCAGCAGATTTATTGCCTGGAATGCTGTGAAACAGAATGTCTTTAATATGTTGCTCTATAGCTTGACAATCATTCTCTGCCATGGTGATCTGGAAAAAAAATTGCAATTGTTAGCAATTACAAGACAAAAGAAAGGAAAAATATCAATTGAAACTTTAAAAAAATTATAATTTCTACTTTATAACAACAATTGAGAAATCTAAATTCTACAGCAGGAATTAAAGGGTGAAATTTTATTTTTCCTACTTAATCAAACTTCTGTGTAGCAGAAAGTCATTTGCCATATAGTTTTATAAATTATAAAACCATTATTAACTCTTAAAGTGTCCAAAGAGGGTTTACTGTTTTTTAAAATCATATTTAAATAAGCCATCATTTCAATTTCTGCTATTTTACTATTCAGGATGAAATGCTCTTCGATTTGGTATGCAATAATATCTATATATATATATCAGTCACTATAGGAGAAAGTTCCAAGTTCAGTAATTTTTCTGCTGAAAAAAAATCAATTATCTTAAAATCAATCCAAAGTGAATGCACAGTATTCCCTGTTAAGATAGACATCAAATTAAAATCCAAGGTGAATGCACAGTATTCCCTGTTAAGGAACATTAATTAATAGATTCTGAAAAAAATTCATTGCCGCCACGGTGGGAATCGAACCCGCATCTCTCCAGATTCATGCCAGAGTGCGCTAACCATTGCACCACGAGTCGGACAACGAATATTTTCAGAATAAGACCTTATAAATCTTCTTCACTGAGATGTGGTTTGGCACTATCTCAGCCACATCTCAGTGAAGAAGATTTATAAGGTCTTATTCTGAAAAATTTCATTGTCCGACGTGTAGTGCAATGGTTAGCGCACTCTGGCATGAATCTGGAGAGATGCGGGTTCGATTCCCACCGTGGCGGCGATGAATTTTTTTTCAGAATCTATTAATTAATGTTTGATGTCTATCTTAGCAGGGAATACTGTGCATTCACTTTGGATTGATTTTAATTATATATTAATGTCTTAGTGTTAGCGACCTCCTCATTAACATCTGATAATCAATAGCAATGACTGAAAAAGTTGCATCTCTTTGAGTATAGATGGCGCTGTCTCAGCCACGTCTCAGTGAAGAAGATTTATAAGGTCTTATTCTGAAAAATTTCATTGTCCGACGCGTGGTGCAATGGTTAGCGTGCTCTGGCATGAATCTGGAGAAATGCGGGTTCCATTCCCACAGTGGCGGTGATGAATTTTTTTTCAGAATCTATTAATCAATAATCATGACCACAATTACATGCATTGTGAGAAACCCAATCCATTATGGGTTAATAAAAAAAATACCTCCTCAAGCAGCTGCTTGCCACAGAGGTCTGACAGGAGCTGTCGGTTTATATGCAAAGAGCCAAAACATTATGACCAGTATATCTTTATGCAAATTAAAGCAACTGCAGGTAAATGATGGTGTGTGTGAAGGTCATGAAATGGTATAAATAACACCTGATACTGAGCTCTGTTATTCATTGTTATTCTTGTCCATCAGATGGGAAAGGCAGCGAACTTATGTGACAACTGGGTCAGAGCATTTCCGAGACAGCAAGGCTTGTGGGGTGCTCATGGTCAGCAATGGTTAGTACTTTCAAAAATTGGTCCAAGGAAGGAAAAATTACAAACCGCCAGCAAGGTGTGGGCTGACCACAAGGGAAGGCTATCCTATAGCATAGATGAGCTGTGGTCAGCTATGCTAGCTAATCTAGCATCTAAGCTGCATAGATGAGCTGTGTTGCTCATCCCATATGGTATGAGCAACACAGAAGGGATACTGTGGTGCAACTCACCTGCAATTTGAATGCTAGTGATGGGAGTAATGGGTCACAACACACAGTACATCGAAATCTGTTGAAAATGGGACTGCATAATTGCAGGTCACTCCGAAAGCCCATATTAAGAATCTATTAATTAATGTTTGATGTCTATCTTAACAGGGAATACTGTGCATTCACTATGGATTGATTTTTAATTATATATTAACGCGGTAGCGTTAACGACCTTCTCGTTAACATCTGATAATCAATAGCAACGAGTGAAAAAGTTGCATCTCCTTGAGTATATAGATGGCACTGTCTCAACGAAGATTTACAAGGTCACATTCTGAAAAATTTCATTGTCCAACGTGGTGCAATGGTAGCACACTCTGGCATGAATCTGGAGAGATGCGGGTTTGATTCCCACCATGTCGGCGATGAATTTTTTTCAGAATCTATTAATTAAATTTTCTCGCCGACACGGTGGGAATTGAACCCGCAACTCTCCAGATTCATGCCAGAGCGTGCTACCATTACACCATGCTTTGGACGAGGAAATCTTTCAGAATAAGACCTTATAAATCTGTCACTGCGATGTGGCGAAGGCAGGTAGACCATTGGCAGCCGTTATCCTTTTAATCTCCACTGAGACATCACTTGCCGGCAAGAATGTCGATTATTAAATTTGTCAACGAAAGCATCCCCGAAGTTCCTGTTACTACCCATCCTCTACAGCATGGTACGTAAATCTCTCCTTAATAATTGTTGATACTTGATAGCATAGTCCATGTGTTGAAGTGCTTAAAAACATTTAACAGTGTCATAGAGAATTAAATAGCTTTATTAAATATTGAATAAACTCGACTTTCTTGGTATATACTAAATATTAACCACTTTGTAATCGATCATGGGTTCATATCCCACCCGGCTCAAAACAATTTTTCCTCTAAAATTAAATCGACTTACAAAGTGGTTAATATTTAGTATATAAATAGCTTTAATTTTCATTACCACACTCTGTACCTCTATACTCTAATTTTTGCTATTCTCTATGCACCATTTACATAAAAAATATTTGAATTTAGAAATTTCACCATGAAAAGTTGACATTTTTAACAAACCAATCTCCCTTTGGGGCATCTTGAAATAATATTTATGCCTGGGGTGTCTAAATATTAAATCCACCACTGCCTTCAACTTAAAATCATCATCATCATCCTCAAGCAGCCATGGGCTACGGAGGTCCAACCAGACCACGCAGTTTAATTCTCCAAGCATATCTGTCCTGAGCTACATCAGCTGCATCTGGCCACTGCACACCAATTCTAACAAGGTCCTGTTTGACATTGTCAGCCCACCGCATCCTAGGTCTCCCCCTCCTTCTGAGGCCTCTAGGCACACTGTTCATAACCCTATTCGCCAATCTATAATCATCCATACGGGCAACATGGCCAAACCAGCGGAGTCTCTCTCTGCACAATATGCCGCTTAAAGGAGGTTGCAGACTCCTTTGCCTAACCTCATCATTAGTTACAAAGTTAAACCACCTAATACCCAAGATACTGCGTAAGCATCTAGAATCAAAAGCATCTAGTTTCCTGTTATCTTGTTTACACAGCGTCCAAGTTTCACTACCATAACTAACCCTAGAAAGAACCAAACTATTGTACAGTCTAATTTTAGTCTTTAGGTGTATACGCCTATTTCTCCACAATCTCCATAGATTCTTAAAAGTCCCGGCAGCAATACCTATTCGTCTGTTAATCTCATGCCGCACATCACCAGTATCAGTTACATAGCTTCCAAGGTAATTAAACTGTGACACCTGCTCAAGACTGCAACCATTCAGATTAACTGAATCACTACCTGCCTGACCAATTTTCATCACTTTAGTTTTCTCTCTGTTTATAACCAAACCCACTCTACTACCAGTCTCATCAACAGCTCGAATGAAAGAGTTCATCTCATCAACATCATTTGCCAAAAGGGCTAAATCATCAGCATAATCTAAATCAGAAATTTTCGTATCTCCAGCCCATTTAAGGCCAAAATCTTTCCCTCGAAGTGAATTTCGCATAACATAATCAACAACCAAACTAAAGAGAAAAGGAGACAAAATGCACCCTTGTCGAACACCAGACGTAATGCTAAACCAATTGCTACAAGACTTACCAACTCTCACACATGACTCAGTGTTATTATAGAGAGCTTTCATTATGTTAACCAACTTGTCAGGTATACCATATGATCTCACAATCAACCACAAATTATGACGATCAACAGAGTCGAAAGCCTTTTTGAAATCAACAAAGCTAGCAACCAGAGGTTTCTGAAACTCTAAACATTTCTCAAGAATCTGTCTAAGTGAAAATATCTGATCTACACATCCCCTACCACTTCTGAATCCACATTGCTCATCACGCAATTGCCTGTCAACCAGATTCTTAATTCTATTAAGCACAATCATGGAAAGAACTTTACCTGGAACAGAGAGTAGGCTGATACCCCTATAGTTATCACAAGAACTGCGATCACCTTTTTTGAAAATAGGGATAATAATAGCTCTGGTAAAATCTTTAGGAACCATGCATTAACACATGCACAATTTCAGTCATCCAAGTGGTAACCAAAACATTCCCAGCTCTGAGCATTTCTGAAGTAATTTCATCTACCCCTGGGGATAGAGATAGCCAAACTAACTTCAGATTGTGTTATAGGGCCAACATTAAAGCTGCCAATGCATCTATCATCATTACAAACAATGGGAGTAGAACTAACCACATTGTTTAGAACATCACTGAAATGCTCAGCCCACCTAGCCATGACAGAATCCTCACCTTCTATAACCTTACCTTGTTTATCCTTCAATCCCCGTATGCCTGTCCGTTTTCTACCACCTAAAACATTAACTATCTGGTACAGCTCTCTGCTGTTGTGCTGCCTAACTGCTTCCTCAGCTTTGTCAGCCAAGCTATCAAGCCAAAGATTTTTATCAGTAGCTAACTGATCCTTTACACGTTTATTAAGCTCTCTGTAATCTTTTCTATTAAGACTAGTAGGGTACTGATTAAGGACATTCCTGCAGTTCCTTCTTTCTGAAATAAGCTCAATTGCCTTATCACTTAAATAATTTTGTCTCCTCTGCTCCTTTTTTCCTAAAAGAGTACTGTTAGTTTCCAAAAAAGCCTGTTTAAAATGGCCCCATTCTTCCTCAACTTCAGAATTAAGCAAACCATGACTGTCATAATGACTAAGTAACCTATCATGGTAAGCTTTAGCTATAATTGGGTCTTTCAGAGCTTCAGTATTAAAGGTAGATTTTTTAACCCTAGCACAACACTTTTTAAGTTTAAGTTGCAAGACACTTTTAACAAGGTAATGGTCAAATCCAATTTCAGCTCCCCTATATGCCCTGGTATTTCTAACAGAACTAGCCCATTTGCTGTTAATTAATATATAATCAATCATATTCCTATGCAGCCCATCAGGTGAAACCCAAGTGTATTTATGTATGTCGCGGTGTTTGTAATAAGTGTTAGTTATTCTGAATCCATTGAGTTTACTTACCTGTAGGAGACGTTGCCCATTGCAGCTACCAATACCAAAAGGGCCTATTACTCCTCCCCAAAGGTCAGAGTCGGTACCAACTTTGGCATTGAAGTCACCAAGAACAAGGGTAATATCTCCTTTCTTGACAGAATTCAAAATATCCTGAAGTTGTCTGTAAAACCTATCCTTCTCATCCTCATCAGAATCCTCAGTGGGGGCATAACAGCAGATAACATTCAAGTCTTTAATGCTTGTCTGAAATTTTGCTGTAAGAAACCTTTCATTAATGCACTCATATCCTAGAAGAGCATTACTAGCATGTCTGCTGAGCAGCAGACCCACGCCTTGGTGATGCTTTCCATCCTCCCTCCCTGTAAAGAGAAATTTAAAGTTATTTTTAAGTATCTCACCTTTACCTGTCCATCTGGTCTCTTGCAAGCCTAGAATATCTAGGTTATAGCACTGGAATTCCTGCATGAGGACATCAAGAGAATAATCTCTATGTAATGTCCTCACGTTCCACGTTCCTGCAGAGAGAAAATGATTAGTAGGATTTTTAAAGAAATTAGGTTTATTGAGATTGGTAGGGCCAACAATATCAAACAGCCCCCTGATCGCAGGCATGGGGCAAAGACCCGTTCCTCCTCCGCTAAAGGCTGAAGTCACCGATGCTGGTAGGAACTTCAGGCACCACCTTTTCAAGTGGACTTTTTCAAGAGCCATATGGCCTGCCTGAGACGCATTACTCCAGTTTAGGCTTGACGATGCCCAACTAGCAAAGTAAGGTTCAGGTACCTGCGATGGCCTCTGATTAGGATTATCCACCAGCTGATATAAGGTATCCCATGCCTCTGTTCACTTAGAGCTGGCAACCCAGAAGCAAACAGAAAACACAGCGGCAGACTCTCCCTCAACAGAGGCCCACCAGTGCAGCAAGTCCAGAATCAATAATCAAGCTCAAATCCATAAACAAGTCCAGTCTAGTAGGTATAAATGGTCAGCACCAGGACCCTGTGAAGTTGACCACTCCTCAGCAGGGTTGAAAAAAAAAAAAGCAAAAAGTGGCCACAGATGACCAGATCAGCAGGCCATACTGAACTGGCAGCCCTCCCCTTCCGTTCCCTTCCAAAAGAGGATATCTCTTTTGAAAGATACTAACGGCCTGCACCACGAGAAGGCGGGGTCGGACATTAGGTGCTAGACCTGGCCGGTTCCGTGCATCATCACTAGGGATTGGTACACAGCTCTCCTTCCAGTTTATGCCTAGCTACCATTTACAAGCATCATAGCACCACATTATATTAGAAATGACACTACCTCAGTCTCGAGCTGTTAAGCTTTTATAAACATCTCACTTTAGAAAAATAAGTAAATTAAGTTCTGTTTTTTTCTGCAATCTGAAAACGTAGAAAAAGTTTGAACTTGCAATCATTTTAGTTTTTAATTGAACTGTGATAATTCTATTATTTATATCTCCATAGGGTCATTGCATAAAATATAACTACATTTTGTTCTAGCACTATTATATATTTTCTTCATATTTTTCTCTTACTAGGTGAAAAAAAAAATCTACAAATTATGCAACACTGTTTTACCAGAATTTTAAAGGCCTATTCTCTCTTAGATCACACCACCACATTATGTTTGATCAAACACTTTCCCCTGATTTCATCTTACGTAATTCCTTTTTGTAAGTCTTCATTTTTGGTACGTTAATAAGCAAAGCAAGCGAGTATTAAAGTAGTGGCAATTAAATTATAATTAATATTACACCACATTAGCTATTTTTGTTCATCACAACACATAAAATAACTTATTAACTGCAGGAAAAAATTGTTAGCATTTCATGACACCACCTCCACATTATTCTCCCTCATGTACACAACGTAATAACCTTCTCCTCTTTTCGAGGTATTTTGCAATGTACAAGAAATCGTCTAACACAGACCGGGCAAACTGTGGTCTGCCACTTTGTTTTGTGTGACCCACAACCTACTGATGACAAATAAATTTGTGAAAGAGAAAAAAGAACATATAGAAGGCAAGAATTCTAACTTTCGGAAAGTGAATTCTCATTAAAATAATTTACATATTTATATTGTTTACGTTTCATGATTATTTTTTTTGTGTCGATAGTATATTATTGACTATATATTTTTGGTGGTTATAAATACATACAAAATCCTCATGCAGCCATGGGTTATGGAGGTCCAACCAGACTGTAATTTTCCTCTCCAGACATGTCTCTTTTGAGCTACATCTACTGCATTTGGCCAATCTAGGCCAATTCTAGCAAGGTCCTGTTTGACACTGTCTACCCATCGCAACCTAGGTCTCCCCCTTTTTCTGATAACCTTAGGCACACTGTTCATAATCCTGCAGCTATGCATACAGGCAACATGGCCAAACCAAAGCAGTCTCTCTCTGCACAATATGCTGCTCAAAAGAGGTTGATGACTCCTTCTTCTAACCTCATCATTACTTACAAAGTCAAACCACCTAATGCCCAAGATACTGTGCAAGCATCTACAATCAAAGACATCAAGTTTCTTGTTATCCTGTTTATAAAGAGTCCATGTTTTGCTACCATAACTAACTTTAGAAAGAACCAAACTATTATACAGCCTAATTTTAGTCTTTAGGTGTATACACCATTTTCCATACTCTCCATTGATTCTTAACCCTCTGACTGCTCAATTTGTGGACCGAAATCGCTTCAAAAATTGTGTATTTTTTTTTTTGTGCATATTTCAAATCTATATATATTGGAGAATTGAAATATGCACTTTTTCTTTCTAGAAAAGATTTTTTATATAGATTTTTATCATGAGAAACTAAGCTATCAGAAATAACAATTTCAGATGTTATCACACAAAAAAAATTTTTTTTAATAAATTTCAATTGAATTGCAGTTAATTTCTATTTATTACATAATATAAAAAAGTAAAATGTATAAAACTTAAGAAAATATAATGCACTGAGAAAAAAATACCTTAGAAATGTAGTTTAGTATGATAGAGTTCGAAACAGGGGTTCAAGGCAAAGTCCAACTTCACAGTCTTTGCACCAGATTCGTGTTTCTTTGCGAATTTTTTTTCCATTTGCATCTTTTCTTGAACAGCAAACAGCACACTGTCTTCAAGGCTCTCTTTTTATGGGGTTAGGCGGTATGTGCCTTGCAAAATGACGAGCTATCAATCTCAAAGGGTTCGGAGTAGAACTCGGTCTTCCAGGACAACTGCTTTTATCTCCATCAGAATACTTTTGGATACTTTCTTTAACCATTTGCAAACGAAATTCTAAAAGCTTTATATTTTGTGTTGGGTTTTGCTTTTTGTAAAGTACATAGTCATTCCACAACGATTGATCTAAAAACTGCCTGAAAATTTTGATATAATACTTCCCCTGTTGTTTTCGGAGCATTGGGTAGTAGGACATTTCTTGGTCGCATAAATCGACGCCACCCATTGTATTATTATAGTCACAAACGACAACTGGTTTCATAACAGTCTTGTTAGATTTGCATGTAACCAAATAAGAGCTTACATCATGAATAGTACTCATAAGGCAGACACTCTTCTTGTCCTGCCACTTCAGGGCCATAACTTTACCTCTTTGATAAGCAACAATTTCACCCTTGGGGACTTTCTCTTTTGAAAAATTGACAGGAAGGTCCTTTCTGGTTTTATTCACTGTCCCATAAGTGTCCGTCTTTTCTGTAACTAAGATGTCTGCAAGCTGTGGAGACATATAAAAATTATCAATAGTGACACAATAACCTTTTCCCAGGAATCGATCCATCAAGTGTAAAACAATTTTGGTGGAAACTGGATAGTGGCTGTATTTCGGATTATACACTGTTCCATCACCTGTGTATATGAGGAAATCTGAAATGTATCCACTTTCTGCTTCACAAAGAACGAAAAACTTCAAGCCAAATCTTGCTCTTTTTTGGCAATAAACATTTTCCAGTTCAGCCTGCCTTTGAACCACGTCAAACTTTCATCTAAACTAAGATTTTTCCCTGGTATATAGACTTCTCGAAATTTGCATTGAAGATGTTCCATTAGTTCATAAATTTTATTCAGTTTCGGCCATTATTGGTAAAATGAAGAAACTTCATAAGCAATAAAAACCTATTTTTTCCCATTACTTTTTCAAAAATTGGTGTGGATAATATTTGACGCTTAGACCAATAATGCTCTTGTTCTGGCTTCTTTATGACTCCTTGGAGTAACAAAACTGCTAAAAATAGTCTTAGTTCTTCAACATTCATTTCTGTCCATTTTTTCCAGCGTGATCTCTCTTTACAAACTGCTATATGGATATACTGTTCAGCGTATCTATTTGTTTCTTGGACTATCATTCGTAACATTTGATCATCAAAAAAAGTTCAAAATAATTCAATATACTTGCATTGTTAGCTATATTCACAGTAATTCCTGGATTTCCACGAAAAGGAACTGGAGGAGGAGGAGGAGGAATATTCTTCATATCAATTTTGCACCACTGCCTAACGCTTTGCAAGTTTATTGAATCATGATCAGATTCATCGCCATCTGAGGAGCAGTCTGAAAAATCTATATCACTATCACTATCAAAACTAAAATCACTTTTAGAATATGATAAATCATCAGGAATATATACTTTGTCAATCGCTGAACGTTTTCTAGCAGCCATTTCTGATTAGAAAAAGGCGGCAAACATAGTGAAGTTAGAGCGGTAAATACCAAGTACCTTCAAATGCCGCAATTTAGTGGATGACTAACGACATCTGTTGGTCAAAACCTAAATTAAACGTCTAACACTGTATGTAATTTATTTCACTGGTTAAACGGTGAAAAGGCGGGACGCGCTCCTCAATAAAGGAAGAAAAACACCTGCCCGCGAAAATCGCGGGATGAGCAAATTTTGCTACATTTGAGTTGCCCGTGGAAATCGCGGGATGAGCAGCCAGAGGGTTAAAAGTTCCAGTGGCAATCCCTATTCTATTTATCTCATGTCGCATATCACAAGTATCTGTTACATAGCTTCCAAGATAATTAAACTGACACACTTGCTCAATAGTACAGCCATTCAAAGCAACTGAAGCACCATCTGCCTGACCAATTTTCGCCACTTTAGTTTTTTCTCTGTTTATCATAAAACCTACTCTATTACCAGTCTCATCAATAGCCCTAATGAACGAATTCATCTCATCGACATCAGTAGCCAACAGAGCCAAATCATCTGCATAATCCAAATCAGAAATTTTGAAATCTCTAGACCATTTGAGGCCAAAATCTTTCCCTTGCAAAGAATTTCACATAACCAAACTAAAGAGAAAAGGAGACAAATGCACCCTTGTCTAACTCCACTAGCAATGCTAAACCAATCACTACAAGCCTTACCAACTCTCACACACTACTAGAGTGTTATTATAGAGAGCTTTCATTACACTAACTTGTCAGGTATTCTATATGATCTAACGATCAACCACAAATCATGTCTATCAACAGAGTAAAAAGTCTTTTTGAAATCTACAAAGCTAGTAACCACAAGTTTCTGAAACTCTAAACATTTCTCAAGAATCTCCCTAAGTGAAAATATTTAATTTATACATCCCCTACCACTTCTGATTCCACACTGTTGATCATGCAGTTGTCCATCAACCAAATTCTTAATTCTATTACGTATAATCATATAAAGAATTTTACCTGGAACAAAAAGTAAACTAATTCCCCTATAATTAGCACAAGAACTATGATTGCATTTTTAAAAAATAGGGATAACAATAGCTCCCTTATAAATAACATCTTTATCATAAAAAATATTCAAAATTTCAGTCAACCATGTGACAACACAATTGTTCCCAGCTCTAAGCTTTCAGTGGCGATTTCATCCACCCCTGGAGATTTATGCAGTTTTAATTCGGAGAAAGCCGAAGCGCTTCAGAATGTGACATAAGGCCAATATCAAAGCCAGAAATGCATCTATCCTGATTACAAACAATGGGAGTAGAAATAATCACATTGTTAGAACATCTCTGAAATACTCAGCCCACCTAGCCATCACAAGATCCATACCGTCAATCACCTTACCATGTTTATCTCTCAATCCCTCTTTACTTCTTGTCTGTTTCTTTCCACACAAAATGCTAATTACCTGATACAACCCCATGCTGTTTTTCTGTCTAACTGCTTCCTCTGCTTTGTCAGCCAAGCTATCAAGCCAAAGATTTTTATCAGCTGTTAAATGATCCTTTACATGTTTCTTAAGCTCGTTGTAATGCCTTCTGCTAGGGCTAGTAGGGTATTGATTCATATTAATCCTGCACTTCCTTCTTTCAGAAATAAGTTCCATAGCCTTATCACTTAAATAATCTTGTTTCCTCTGTTCCCTTTTAACCAA
Source organism: Ryuthela nishihirai (assembly GCA_038380435.1). Lineage (NCBI taxonomy): Eukaryota > Metazoa > Arthropoda > Arachnida > Araneae > Heptathelidae > Ryuthela > Ryuthela nishihirai. The sequence goes on along the minus strand of JAWZYU010000019.1, from coordinate 59,692,085 downwards.
AAGAGTACTGTTGATTTCAAGAAAATCCTGTTTAAACTGATACCATTCTTTCTCAACTTTAATAATAAGCCAACCACGACTGTCATAATGACTATGTAGCAGATCATGGTATACGTTGGCTATAACTGGATTTTTCAGAGCTTTAGTGTTAAAGGTAATTTTCTTAACCTTAGCACAACATTTCTTAAGCTTCAGCTGCAAAACACTTTTGACCAGGTAATGGTCAGACCCAATTTTGGCTCCCCTGTATGATCTGGTATTTCTAAATGAACTGGCCCATTTGCTGTAATTAAAATATAATCTATCATATTCCTGTGCAACCCATCAGGTGAAACCCATGAATATTTATAAATGTCCTGTTGTTTGTAGTATGTATTAGTTATTTGTAAACAATTAAATTTACTTACCTGTAGGAGACATTCGCCATTGCCATTTGAACTACCACTCCAAAGGAAACTCCTACCCAAAGGTCAGAGTCAGTACCAACTTAACTAAAACTCCTGTCCAAAGGCCAGAGTCAGTACCAACTTCAGCACTGAAGTCACCTAGCACAAGAGAAATATCTCCTTTCTTCATAGAATTAAAAGTATCCTGAAGTTGGCTGTAAAACATATCCTTCTTGTTCTCATCAGAATCCTCAGTGGGGGCATAACAGCAGATAACATTCAAGTCTTTAATGCTTGTCTGAAATTTTGCTGTAAGAAACCTTTCATTGATGCACTCATATCCTAGAAGAGCATCACTAGCATCTCTGCTGAGCAGCAGACCCATGCCATGGTGATGCTTGCCATCCTCCCTTCCTGTAAAGAGAAATTTAAAGTTATTTTTAAGTATCTTACCTTTACCTGTCCATCTGATCTCTTGAAAGCCTAGAATATCTAGGTTTTAGCGCTGGAATTCCTGTGTGAGGACATCAAGAGAATAATCTCTATATAACATCCTCACGTTCCACGTTCCTGCAGAGAGAAAATGATTAGTAGGATTTTTAAAGAAATTAGGTTTATTGAGATTGGTAGGGCCAACAATATCAAACAGCCCCCTGATTGCAGGCATGTGGCAAAGACCTGTTCCTCCTCCGCTAAAGGTTGAAGTCACTGATGCTGGTAGGAACTTCAGGCACCACCTTTTCAAGTGGACTTTTTCAAGAGCCATATGGCCTGCCTAAGACACATTACTCCAGTTTAGGCTTGACAATGCCCAACTAGCTAAGTAAGGTTCAGGTACCTGCGATGACCTGCTGATTAGGATTATCCATCAGCTGATGTAAGGTACCCCATGCCTCTGTTCACTTAGGGCTGGCAACCCAGAAGCAAACAGAAAACACAGGCAGATTCTCCCTCAACAGAGGTCCACCAGTGCAGCAAGTCCAGGATCCATAATCAAGCTCAAATCAATAAACAATTACAATCTAGTAGGTATAAATGGCCAGGATCATGTGAAGTTGACCACTGCTCAGCAGGGTTGAAAAAAAAAGTAGCCATAGATGACCAGATCAGTAGGCCATACTGAACTGGCAGCCCTCCCCTTCCATTCCCTTTCAAAAGAGAATCTCTCTTTTGAAAGGTACTAACGGCCTGCACCACAAGAAGGTGGGGTCGGACAATAGGTGCTAGACCTGGTGGATTCTGTGCATCATTACTGGGGACTGGTACACAGCTCTCCTTCCAGTTTATGCCTAGCTACCATTTACAGACATTTAAATTCTTTTTATGCAGCCATTTAGCTAAAATATTTCCCAGAACTGCTTTAGCCTTACCAACTCTGGTTCCCAGGTTTGAGTCCCAACTGAACCAGCATTGAGGTTTTTCCCTACCCTGCCGTCAATCAGTAGGGTATACTGATGGGATTGGAAAGGCCACTGTCCATAGGTTGGGAAGTTAAGCTGTGGTTTCGTGTGCAGGAGAGCAATACCCTGTGCATGTTAAAGAAGATGCCGGATAGCCTTGATGGGACATTAAAAGGAGGGAACCCTCTCCTGAATCTTATCTGAATCCTCAGGGTCCTTGTGTGGCCATTTAGCCCATTGTTTGCAAAAATAAGTGCCATTCAGAGGAAAAACAACCCAGCCCTAGTCTTACTGAAACGAACAAAAAAAATGTATCTTATTTTTGCGACAAACCTTTTCATCAATATCCATAACTTTTTAACTATGAGCAGCCACAGGTAAGGCATAGATGTTTGTGTTGTCTTTCTGCTGAGATCCTGCTATCTTCACAGACCCTCTATTATGGTGAATAAACTGACAAGCTCCTGTCAGACCTCTGTGGCAAGCAACTGGTTGAAGGAATATTTATTTATTTTTATTATTTATATTTAATAATGATGCCATTCAAAAAAATTACAAAGCTCAAAATATTTTCTGTCATTTGTGATGAGGCACACTACTTTAAAAAAAAAACATTCAAACTATTTGTAATCAATGTTTATATTAACCAACAGATTTTTATTTACCATTTTTATTTAAAATTTTCTTGGGAATGAAATAAATCCAAAGCTCTAAATCTTTTCCAAAAACTTTGGTGTTAATCAGTTTAGGTGGCTTGATTTCTCCTAGACGAAAAACTCATCTAGAAAAGGAAATTTTTTTCTACACCTTATTTTGAGTAAAATTGTTAAATTTCAAATTATGGAAACTTATTTGCTCACCTTCCCTTTGCTCTACTTAAAGTATCATTTAGATCAATTCTGTCCAATCCAAGCTGAATGAATAGTTACTAGCAGTGGTGTACCGAAAACTCTTGGGGCCTCGCTGCAAGAAAATGCCCTCACGGAAGGAGGGAGGCTTACAATTAGCTTTCAATCATCAAAATTTTGTAAGGATTTCGTATTACTATCTTGTTTTAATATTTTCTGTATATTTTAACAATTTAAATTTTCAGAACTTACATATTATTTTATGTAAAAACCAAAATTACTATACTTTACTCTATAAAATACAAAGGTTTGTGTTTTAATTAAAAATACTATTTTAATTTTATTAAAAAAAAATACCCCCTCAAGCAGCTGCTTGCCACAGAGGTCTGACAGGAGCCTGTCAGTTTATATGCCACAGTAGAAGATCTGAGAGGATGGCAGGACCTCAGCAGAATACCTTACTAAAATACATAAAACACTTATCCGAAAGCTAATCATATGATGCAAATATTATTCATTAGAGAACTATTGAAAGGCTTTGAGACAATGAGTTCTGGCTCATAGGAGCATGCAGAAGAATTTCTAGGAGGGAAAAACAAAGTTAATTTTCACTATCCATCTTTATTCATTCAAAGCTATTAAAAAAAAAAAATTGGGGTTATTTTTTAAATAGATGCATATCAAATATCCCCATAAATTTTGTAAAAACAGTTTTGCAGAGCTTACCCCCTCCCCAGTGTGGATGTTGTGTGGCCTATCAGTACAGCTATGGCCATTAGGAAAAATAACTATATTCTTAAAGGGCAGCAGAAAAAATAATTTCTTAAAAGCGAAAACATACATTTCTAATGAATTACAAAAAAATGTAATTTTAGGGAATAAATAAAATATCTCGCTTAAAAAACAGAACTATACATATTTAATGAGTAATGTGAATTGGTAAAAGAGTTTAGTTATGCACCTATAAATATTTGCCAAAAAGTTTGAAAAAATGAGCCAGATTCAGTATATTGATTATTTGTTGTGTGAACTGTGGGTTGGACAGGCCTGGTTTATGATAGGTATCTAGTTTTCAAAGAAAATGAAACTTTCATTTACCTACTTTTGCACTCTTTAAAAGATTTAGTTCAAATTAATGGATTACTAGGAAATTGCAAATAGTAATATTCTATTAGTACTGACACATAAAAAAAATGCACTTTTATTCTGTAAATTTAAAAAGTTTTTTTTTCACAACCCTCTGACAAAAGGAGCAGATTGTTGATGTCAGTGGAATCTTTCTTGAAACATTAATTAATAGATTCTGAAAAAAATTTATCGCCGTCACGGCAGGAATCGAACCCGCATCTCTCCAGATTCATGCCAGAGCGTGCTACCATTGCACCAGGCGTCGGACAACGAATATTTTCAGAATATGACCTTATAATATATATATCATATTCTGAAAATATTCGTTGTCCAACGCGTGGTGCAATGGTAGCGCGCTCTGGCATGAATCTGGAGAGATGCGGGTTCGATTCCCGCCGTGGCGGCGATGAATTTTTTTCAGAATCTATTAATTAATGTTTGATGTCTATCTTAACAGGGAATACTGTGCATTCACTTTGGATTGAATCTTTCTTGACTTTTGAACTCGACCAATGAAATTTCTACCAAAAACAGATCACTTACAACATTTGTTAAAAGCCTTAATTCATTAATTGCCTTATTCATTTTTAGTTCCCTTTACAATGCAAATTAAAATTGCCTAACAAATTTTAAAATGCAAATATTTTATTAGTACCAATCGAACTAAGAATAATTTTCCAACATCTCTCAAAACAGTTGCATTTCCCAGGCCCTGTGTGAAAGGGGACAACTTACTGTTGCAAAAGAAAACTACATAACCTTCACATTCTACAATCAAAATTTCAAATTTCTAGCATAAATGCATCACTTGCAATATCTGTTTAAAAATTTGCAATTTTCAATTTTTCCCACTTTTTGTTAGAGGACAAACTTTAATTTTTTGTGATTTGTAAAGTGCAAATCATAATATATTTTCAATACTTATAAAAAGAATTTTCAATTCATCTCCAAAAACAAGAAATATTTTTTCTTGAAACAAATAAGTTGCTTCCCCCCCCCCCCCCCTCTGGGAGTTAAGTGATCATGTCATTGTTGTCTATGCAAGCTTATAACCTTCACTCACATTCACCAGCAAAATTTTGAAATTCTAGCATATACATCGTTGGCAATATTCAATTTTTTTCCACTATTAGGGGGCGCAGTTGAAACTTTTGGGATTTCGGAAAGCGCTAATCTTAAAACTTAATCAATACCTATCCATGGAAATATTTTTTTAATTTATCTTAGAAACAAAAATGTTGGATGTCTACAGACAGATGTACAAACAGACAGATGATAAAGTAAAAATATTATTTTGCTCTTTTGTTTGAAAGCAAGAAAAAGACTTCTTCAGACCCCACACCTTCTTGTTAAACAATTGAATTTAAATGCATTAAAAATTCCCTGCTAAACCTCTCCCTTGAAGCAAATAATACTTTTCTTCCCAATGGTCGAATGGCTAATGTGCTTCACTACTAATGAAAAAAAACCCAGCAACTGGATTGTTTTCAAAATTAACAAATTACATGAAATATTCTGGTGCAAAATGTAGAAAAAATTAATTTAGACTCCAATTTCAGTAAAATGGGTTAAATACAAAAAAAACATGCATTTGTTTCGGCAGAGTGGTTAACATGCTTGGCTACTGATCAAAGGGATCTATAAATAATGAAATAAGCTCGACGTATTTCAATCTAGTAAATAAATCAGCACTTTAGCGTCGATTTAAATTTTAGAGGAAAAATTGTCTTGATCGGCGGCCGGTAGCTCAGTGGTCCAGAGCACCTGACATGTTATCAGTAGGTCATGGGTTCGTATCCCACCCGGCTCAAGACAATTTTTTCTCTAAAATTTAAATTGACGCTAAAGTGCTGATTTATTTACTTGATTGAAATACGTCGAGCTTATTTCATTATTTATCATCTGCATACTTGTAATACATGCTTCCATCTATTGGCAAATATAAATGCTGCTTGTGGCTAAATTGCCTGAATAGCGCCTGAATGAAACATAAAAGGAATGTTCATAATGCTAATTAGAGATCTTGATTGGAGGCAGGTAGCTCAGTGGTCCAGAGCACCTGATATGTTATCAGGAGGTCGTGGGTTCGTATCCCACCCGGCTCAAGACAATGTTTCCTCTAAAACTTAAATCGACGATAAAGTGCTGATTTATTTACAAAGGGATCCAAGTTTGAGCTCCGGGTAAGGAATGGATGTTTGTGCTGTTTTTCTGCTGAGGGCCCATCAGCCTCACAGACCTTTCTCTATGGTGCATAAAGGTCCATAGAAGAACTATACCTGTTCTGACAGGCTCCTGTCAGATCTGTGTGACAAGTAGCAGCTTGAGGGATTATTTATTTATTATTTGCTCTGCTGTAGTTGTTGTAAATATAGTTTTTAGCTTATTTAAGCAATTAGGGCATTCTGAAACTTGTATTTTGCATCCTGTTTTAATGTAGTGTAAAACCACATTTTGGAGTGAACTATGTGAAGCAAACAATGAAAGCCTAAGGGGAAAAATCATGCAAGAATTCAACCTTTTTAAGGAATATTTGTTAAAAATAACTTTAAATTCTCTGTCATTGAGCAATAAAATTTTAAAGTTTATCCTTCAAATTATTTTCATGTTAAAAGTTTTTAGTAGAAAACACAGAAACTTTTCAGAGTGCTGTCATTGCTCTGAAAAGCTTCAGAGTTTTCTCCTAAAAACTTTTAACATGCAAATAGTTTGAAGGATGAATTTTAAAATTTTATTGCTCAACAACAGAGAATTTTAAGTTATTTTTAATTAATTTCTGAGCAAGAAGGTCCTTAATAGGAATATTTGGTTTTATATAGGCATACTTAGATTTCTTTTCTGCAATTTAAAATTGTTTAACTCTAAAACAAAACGAACTCAAAAACTAAGAAAAAATTAACTCGGAGAAGAGTTTTGATCTAATATATTTAAAAAATTTATGACCAATGGATGTTTTTGACTATTCTGGATTTTCTGCCTATAGAGTGCAAGGAAGATTCTTTATAAAAATTGTGTACATATTTCCAATGTGGTTTACCTAAGACTGCTACGAGAAAAAAATTAGGGCAGAATGGTTTGGCATTTATCAAAAATCTTACGAAATCTCAATAAATGAACAAATATAAAAAATCCAGTCTTCTATAAGTTTTGGTTCTGCGTATAAAATTTTTTTGCTCAGACATTGTTTATAAAAAAAATACAGCAAGAATTGCAAATAAAAGATAAAAAAAATATTTCACATGATAGAATAAATTCCAATCAGAGTTTCAAAAACACATTCATCCTGTTTTTGAAAGACAATATAGCATAAAAAATGAATCTATTGATGGAAATCGGGAAAAGTACAAGAATTTACCTTTATGCTGCTTTGTAGTTCTAGTTGTCTGATTCCCATATAATGTTGTCTGTCAGGTTCACGATGGGGGAAATAAAAAACACCCTAAACTAAAATCGCCACCACCTCAGATTTATATCTAACTCTGCTGACAGAGCTAACAGCTACTGCAACTAAAAGAATTTTTATCCTATTTTCCCCTGTCTTAAGGGTTAATGGTCCACCCCCATCTCTCACACCACTCCCAACTCACCCCAGCCTCTCATGCACCATAAATAATCACTGAAAGTCATCGTCATTACATCTGTTATCTACTATTTGTTGAGCCAACATACCCAATCAAGGAAAGAATTTCTGGAAACTTTAAGTCTACCACTTTAGTAAAATCCTAATAGGAAGCATTACACAGAGTTTAATAAACATGTAAAGGATCGGTTGGTTAGCTGATGATAAGAATCTTTGGCTTTGCTGGCAAAACAGAGGAAGCAGTTCGACAGCACAAAAGCAGAGAGCTGTACCACATAGTTAATGTTGTGTGTGGTAGAAAATGGATGGGTATACAGAAATTGAAGGATAAACAATGTAAGGTTATAGAATGTGAGGATTTTGTCATGGCTAGGTAAGCTGAGCATTTCAGTGATGTTCTAAACTAAGGGTTCTCAAAGTGTGGTACCCGGTAAAATTTTTTGGAGTACGCCATGAAAGCTCAAAACTTGCTACATCTGATTAACCCAGTAAATTTTTTATAATTCTATAAGATTTGTTTTTTATAATTTATTAAGATTTGTCAGTCGTTGCTATTGATTATCAGATGTTAATGAGAAGGTCGCTAACACTAAGACATTAATATATAATTAAAATCAATCCAAAGTGAATGCACAGTATTCCCTGTTAAGATAGACATCAAACATTAATTAATAGATTCTGAAAATAAATTCATCGCCACCACGGTGGGAATCGAACCCGCATCTCTCCAGATTCATGCCAGAGCGCGCTAACCATTGCACCACGCGTCGGACAACGAATATTTTCAGAAAAACCTTTTAAGTTTTTCTTCTTGAGACGTGACTGAGACAGCGCCATCTATACTCAAGGAGATGCAACGTTTACAGTCGTTGCATTTGATTATTAGCGACTTTCTCATTAACATCTGATAATCAAATGCAACGACTGTAAACGTTGCATCTCCTTGAGTATAGATGGCGCTGTCTCAGTCACGTCTCAAGAAGAAAAACTTAAAAGGTCATATTCTGAAAATATTCATTGTCCGACGCGTGGTGCAATGGTTAGCGCGCTCTGGCATGAATCTGGAGAGATGCGGGTTCGATTCCCACCGTGGCGGTGATGAATTTTTTTCAGAATCTATTAATTATGTCATTTATGAATACAAAATTTAATATGTGTAAATATATTTTATTTTATTCCTATTGTTAAACTATAACTATAGTTTTATCTATCTATACAAGGGGTATACCAGTTACATAAACATTTCCAGGGGGTACGTGGAGCATAAAAGTTGAGAACCATTATTCTAAACAATGTGCTTAGTTCTACTCCCATTGTCTGTATGATGATAGATGCATTACTGGTTTAATGTTGGCCCTATATCACATTCTGAAGTTATTTTCGCTATTTCTAAACTTAAACTGCATAAATCCCCAGGGGTAGTTGAAATTACTATGGAAATGCTTAGAGCTGGGAATGTATAGGGGTTCTCAATGTGGGATATGCAGTAAAATTTTTTGGGGTACACAGTGAGGGCTCAAAAGTCACTAGATATATGCTATATATATATGTTTTATTTATTCCCATTGTTATATTACAACTACAGTTTTATCTATCTATACAAGGGGTACGCCAGTTACATACACATTTCCAGGGGGTACGTGAAGCATAAAAGGTTGAGAACCACTGGGTTATGACATGGATGACTGAAATTTTGAATATCTTTTTTGATAAAGGCATGGTTCCAAAGAATTTTACAAGAGCTATTATTATCCCAATTTTTCAAAAAAGGTGATCGCATTTCTTGATAACTAGAGGGGTATCAGTCTCTTTCTGTTCCAGGGACAGTTCTTTGCATGATTGTGCTTAATGTACTTTTTACTATATTGATCACCATAATTTGTTGTTGATTGTGAGATCATATGGCATACCAGACAAGTTAGTTAACATTATAAAAGCTCTCTATAACATCGACTCGTGAGAATTGGTAAGGCTTATAGCAATTGGTTTAGCATTGTTTCTGGTATTAGATAAGGATGTATTTTGTCTCCTTTTCTCCTTAGTTTGGTAACTGATTACATTATGTGAAAATCACTGCAAGGAAATTATTTTGGCCTTAAATGGTCTGGAGATCTGAAAATTTCTGATTTGCATTATGCTCTAGCCCTTTTGGAAAATGATGTTGATGAGATGAACTCTTACATTAGAGTTGCTGATGAGGCTGGTAATAGAATAGGTATAGAGAGAAAACTAAAGTGATGAAAATTGGTCAGCTAAGCTGTGGTTCAGTTAATCTGAACAGTTCAACTGTTGACCAGGTGTCTCAGTTTAATTATCTCGGGAGCTATATAATTGATACTGGTGATTTGTGGCATGAGTTTAACGGACAAATAGGGATTGCTGCCGAGAATTTTAAGAATCTATGGAGAGTGTGGAAAAATAGGTGAATACACCTAAAGACTAAAATTAGATTGTATAATAGTTTGGTTCTTTCTATAGTTAGTTATGGTAGTGAAACCTGCGATGTTCTGTAAACAAGATAACAGGAAACTTGATGCTTTTGATTCTCGATGCTTATGCAGTATCTTGGTCATTAGGTGGTTCCACTTTTTAAGTAATGAGGTTAGGAAAAGGAGTCTGCAACCTCCTTTGAGCAGTATATTGTACAGAGAAAGACTCCATTGGTTTGGCTATGTTGCCCATATGAATAATTAAAGATTAGCGACTAGGTTTATGAACAGCATGGCTAAAGGTAACAGAAAAAAGAGGGAGACCTAGGATGTGATGTGCAGACAATGTCAAAAAGGATCTTGTTAGAATTGGTGTTCAATGGCCAGATGCAGATGTAGCTCAGGACAGATATGCTTGGAGAACTAAATTGTGCTGTCTGGTTGGACCTATGTAGCCCCTGGCTGCTTGAAAATGATGATGTCTCTCAAGATTGATTTTCATTGTGTTTCATTTTAAACTGTAGAAAGAACATTTGTTGTTATGATATGCTGTTGAAATAAGTAGCCTCCAATGGCATTGGCAAACATTCATTCCGTAGTAATAAGCACAGTTAGGAAAAACTGCTTCGGGTCCATTTCCTCTGATTTTCTTATATGTAAAACCTAAATTTTATGTTTAGAAAAATGTGTTCATAATTAAATTCTTTATTCCACTTTTTCTTGTATAAATGTATATATATTATAGTATCTTCAGTGCTAGTAATACAATTTGTTGGTTATTATTGGTAAAAACATAAATGAAGTTTAATATTCCAGCTAATGTGATTTCAACATGCAATTAAAAGGACCCTCTTGCTCAGAAATTAATTAAAAATAACTTAAAATTCTCTGTCATTGAGCAATAAAATTTTAAAGTTTATCCTTTAAACTATCTGTAAGTTGAAAGTTTTTAGGAGAAAATGATTTGCATTAGTTCAAATTGCATATTTAATGTGTTTTATCTCATTTTCCAAAAGAAATGAGATGATGTGTTCACTTCATTATCTATCTGTCCATCCATATATATCACTTTTTTGTTTACAGAGACATATTAAAAATTCAATATTTAACTAAATTCAACAGTTGACACTTGTGGAATAATCTGGGAATATAATGCCTCGATATGAGGGGTTGAGTGTTGATACAGAAGTCAGCTACAATAACAAACGACAGCAATGAACTTTACAGTCCTCAGGCAGCATTTTTTTTTACACTATGTAACAAAACGGTCCTTTTCAATTATTCCCAAAAAACCCCAGACAGCGATTTTCAGAAAAAGATTGTTTTTTCCATTACCATAGTAATGATAACTCAAGTTAACATCAAATGCAACATACTGTTACCATGGCAACGGTAACAAGTGTTCTAAACAAATGCAACATAATAAATTAATCCAAAAATTCTCCACCCCCCCCCCACACACACACACATACACACACACAAAATAAAAATAACATCCCTCACAACTGTGAATTACTAAAAAAAATTATAAGAAACAGACAATACAATTGCCTTCTTACATATTACAAATTACTCCAATCTCCCCCCCTCTTTTTCCCAATATTTAAAACACTCCATAAATACATTTCCAAAAACTTAATTCCTTAAACAATTCACACCTACAAAAATTAATCTAAACAAATCACCAGAATTAATCTAATCAAAGAACAATCATAAAAACAAGAAATTGGAAACAGTTCACCACTAACTCCGAATCATAAAAAAGCTCCCAAAATTGAATAATCTTATTATGAACGAAACACATACTAAAAAACAAGAAAATAAGAAACAAGGCACCAGCAATCCAGATTATAAAAAAGCCCCCAGAACTAAATAATACCATCAAAGACAACAAGAAACTATATACCCAACATCACACCAACCAGCAATATCTATTACAATGTGAATTACATTTCTACACCCATTAATATATTACCCATCACTTTCAGAAATATCCATATTAAACTTCTTAATTGCAAATACTAATAAACAACAAAATTAAAACAAATATTCAGTTCCATAATTACATACATTAATAACTCCTGTCAGACCTCTGTGGCAAGCAGCTGCTTGAGGGGGAATTTTTATTTTATTTATTTTTAATAACTATCACTATTAATATACATAGCCACAAATATTAATAAAAACAAGGAATAAGCACAATCAGTTAGGCTATTGAAAATACAGACCACCCTCCATCCATTAAAAAAAACTTCATATTGCTCAAAAAAATCCCTCCCCTAAATTACTCGTTAATTTTCCTCCATTACGAACTGCAACTTTTCCACACTAATAATTCTACATCCAAAAATTTCTATATAAAAAATTTCCAACCTTCCAAATATTCCAAAAAAATCATATTAATAACATTAAAAATGCAATAAATATCTAACAAAATTAATATATCTCTTTAATACACTAATAATTATATTATGCATATCTACTCATTCATCTCAAATTACTATAACGAGATACATGTGCTCATTATGACCGCCATGTTCATTCCCATTCACAAAAACTTCATTCTTTCCCCAAACATATTCCACTCCCACCCCCTTTAACATTAGAATTCTTTGAAAACCCATTGTACAGATTTCCCCAAACACTCTTCTCCTAATACCCTAACACCCTGTAAAAAACTTTTTTACTTTTTACTTCATTTTCCCCATATTCCAAACATTTGCCATTTCTTCGATACTCACAATAAAATGCATACTATATCCTACTAAATATAAAAATACAATTAAAAATAGATTTAATTAAAAAAATAAAAATAGTCCCCCACCCTTCAAACCCTCACTCCAAAGAACTTACATAAAACATCCCCCCCACACACACATATAGCCATAGAAGGCTAACAAACTCCCACTTCTGAACAACCCTGGCCATAACATTACACAGTTGACTAAAACTTTCAACAACAGCTCTCCTAATATTAAATAATTTCAATTCCTAAATACCTTAAAATAACTTTAGGGCAAGCGTATTGTTCACAGTCAACAGATGGCACTGCTCGAGAAACATATGATGTCGAAGTGTAAAGAATGACATAGAAATGTAACTGTTGGTGGCCTATGATTTGTTTCTTTTAGGTAAGTCTCCGATGACATTAGTTAGTTTCAGGGGCTTTTTTATAATTTGGATCGGCAGTGCGCTGTTTCTGATTTTCATGCTTTTTGGTATGTATTGTCTCCAGTGACATTTAGTTTCGGGCACTTTTTAATAATTTTGATCGGTGGTGCACTGTTTCTGATTTTCATGCTTTTTGGTAGGTGTCGTCTCCGATGACATTATTTAGTTTTCAGGGCTTTTTTTATTATGTCGGTCAGTGATGCACTCTGTTCATGACATTCTTGGTTTTGAGATTTATGTTCGATTTGATTAATTCTGATTATTTATGTTAATTTTTGTATGTGTGATTTGATTTATTAGTTTAGTTAGTGGAAATATATTTGTGGAGTGTCTTAACTATTGGGGTAAGAGGCAGGGGAAATTTCAGGAATTTGTAGTATTTAAGAAGGCAAATGTGTTGTCATAGTTTTGTTACATTTTTTTTTTTCGATAATTTTATTTTTTTTAGTAATTCGTGGCTGTGAAGGATGTTTTGTAGTGAAATTGCTTTTTTTTTGTTATGCTGCAATTGTTTACAATGCAAATACCATTACCATGACAATGGTACTTTGTATTTGACATAAATTTGAATTATCATTACCATGGTAATGAGAAAAACAATCTCTTTTCTAGAAACCCCTGTTTAGGTTAGGGTCAAAGTAAAAATGGCAGCATAGGACCATGATGTGCACTACAGCCCTCATTGACACTATTGACATAATTGATAGTCGTAGATTGGTGCAGTGAAGTTTAGATTAAATAGTCATACTTGCATTATCTTCATTTTTCCAGAGATAGCTTCATCAGTTGTACAAGGAAGACAATTCTAGGTTATGTGGTGTTCTTGGTAGCTGATGTTTTCACAGGTCCAGTATTGTTGCCTCTCACTTGGTGACAGAGTTCTTATGTGTGGTAGTGTTGCTTATATGCATGCTGCCTCTGTGGTATGAGTCTCTGGGTATCATTCTAAACTTCGCACTCCTATTAGTGTGCTGAGCTGGTTGCCTATACAAGATGTTGGTGACCAGTCATTACGATGCATTTCATGCCATCCACTTCAGCACAGTCAGGCAGGCATGTCTGGCAGTGGGATGAGATAGAAACGCGATGCACTCGATCTGTGGATGCACATGCGGCCTGCACAGGGTCACCATGGTCTGGGATGTGCCCCTGAGATGCTGTGAAAGGAGGATGATTTGGAAGTGCTCTCTGAGATGCACTGGGCATGTGCATTTGATTATTTAAAAGAATAGTCTGGAGTTTTGGTACTATATGGTAGAATTTTATATATAAGTTGAATAGGTTCCATAATTTAAATTAATGAACTATCAAGTGAATTTTATCTGTCAAAAGTAAATCCTATCTATCAAAACCAAATACATTCTCATTGATATGCTTTTGTTTTGTGGGAGTTTTTTGTAAATTAATTGTATAGTTAATTTATGTGTGGATAAGGAGTAATTCATCAGATGGATGTAAGAATTCTATCAAGTGAGAGGCAACAATACCAGACCTGTGAAAACATCAGCTGCATTGAGCAGCACACAACCAGAATACAAGGAAGAAATAGTCCTCCTTGTACAACTGATGAAGCTACCTCTAGAAGAATGAAGATAATGCAGGTAAGACTATTTAACCTAAACTTTACCACACTGATCTACAACTATCAATTACCCCATCACTATTAATGAGCTGATTGTTTGTTGCAATACCACATGACTAGTCCAGCACCATGTTTATAGAGTCAACTTAATCTATATTTAATTCCACAAACTGTTTTTACCTTCATATTTACCTTAAATAACTTACCATTCACCATATTTTAACCAAATTTTTTTTAAAAAAGGGTGACAGATTAATTACCCCTTTTCTATCTACCATGAAAAACTATACGTAACTTCACGTTACCTACCCAAAAGAAACAAATCATAGAACCATAGGTCACCAACAACCCACGGTTACTGTAACATTACATTTCTACATCATACTTTATGCTTCAATGCCATGTCTCCTAAGCAGTGACATCTCTTGACTAAGGACCGTGAAAAGCTCCTCTGGAGTAGAAATTATCATTATACTGACTACACAATTTCAGCATACAGATCTAATATCACATAACTAGTATAGGTAAACTGTTTACGTTTATGGTTACAAAAAAGTAGGTACCCAATTGGCAGTACAACAGATATTTGTTGACTTGTTAAGGGATCACATGACATGAAACATAACACTGAAAGTAGTTACTGCTGACAGATGGCACCCATTGGATATGCTACATCTACTTATGTCACAACTGTTTACGTCCTCTACTTGAGTTTTTTCAATACCATGTTGTACAGTGAATTGCAGGCTAACCACCATTTAATTTCCCAAACTGAATAGTGTTCCAATTAGTTCTGTTCCCATTAAACTCTGCGAAGTCTCCAATTATTCTGTTTTTTGGAAAACAAAATTTTGGTATTCTACATTATTAATCCACGTCAAAACATTCTGCAAAAGTATCTATGTACTTCATATAAGAGACTGAAAGTAGAGATGAAAGTACATGTAAGAGAACTTGCTAGGTATCAGAAAAAGAAATTAAAAAAAAAAGTACATGCTATTACATTCATTTTAAAGGAAGAGATTTTAAGAAAATGACATCTTAATATACAGAAAATATATTCGCCGGCTGTTCTTTTATTTTCATTTTCCAGTTTAGTTGCTAAAGAAAACAACACACCTTACGCTGTACGATGAAATCATAATTTTCCTAGATAATTCATCTATTCATTACGTGTTTTATCGCCAGAAATCTAGCGAAAAGCGAAAATATATAAACACGAACAGAAACCAAATATTAGAAAAAGTCTTTAAAGATCTTTTATAACTTACCATTACACACTGTCATAAACAAAGAAATGTTTCATAGATTTCGCCGCTTAACTTATTGCAAAAAAAATGTTTATTTTCTCAAACAATACTTACATATATTTCCAAAAACCCTTAGCTTTCAATGTATCATCTCATCACAAATTCAACAATCTATTGCCATTTTTGTATTAACTAAATATTATTGATTTTAACAAAACCATATTTCTTAATGAGGCCAGGTGGTTATTTCTCGACTCTCCTATATGGTATATATATGGGTATATTATACAATCACACTTCCAAATGAACAAGGACTGGATATGAACCCACAGACAAGAGAAAAAAAAACTGTGCGCAAGTCCGTTTCCACGGTTTTTCATGTGTCTGCAAAATAATTTTCGGCCAACCCTCTATCCCCCACCTCCGAACCACAATTTAAACAACATACATACATACGAAATCTAACCAATGAATATTTCCTGCATGATTAGCTGTGGGCTCTATGAATTAAAACAACTGTGTATTGTTTGCACCATGATTCAAAGTTCAAGGTGTTATAAGATCATGGTGAAATTAGCCTCCAATGACAGGCTCCCTACACCAGTCACAACAGACGGAGAGATAGCAGAAGTTGAAAATACTGCATCTCTTCTACATCACGTAGATCAATAGAAAAATATGATAGGGAAAAGGTAGAGACAAAAATCAAATACATTACACTTTGCAGAAAAGGCCGATGTTCTAAAAGAAATCTGTGAGTAGTCATATGCGAGTTCGCAGTAGTTTCTTGTTCTGATGAGTGCCAAGAAGGAAGTAATCGAGTAATCCGAGGATCAGATAACATGAAGCTCCCAAAATAAAACTTTCCTTTCAGCATTGCAGCAATTTCCTTTCAGCATCCCCTACGATATGCTACCAACATCGTGCAGCCAGTGGCTATCCCATTTGTTCAGCAGCATATGAGTCTCTGCTGGAACATTTTACCAGCAAGATAATATATATATATATCATATCCAGCAAGAAAATATATATATCATCAGCATATGAGTCTCTGCTGGAACATCTTGCTGTAACATTTTATCAGCAAGATAACGCCCGTCCCCACACCGCCCGCATTTGTCTGCACAATCTGCACGAGCAAAACGTTCAAGAACTAACATCGTCAGCACGCCAGACCTTTCACCTATTGAACACATCTGTGATATGATGGGCCGACAGCTCCAACACCCTTGAGATGCGCCAACCACTGTCGCTGAAATGGAACGACTTCACACTATTTGGTGTTCTATCCCTCAGGAGGACATTATAGAGCTGTACAGTAGCCTTCCCAGCCGTGTTCATGAAGGCATTGCTGCGCAGGGCAGTTCATGGTAGATAAAGTAATAATTTTCCTTTTTTTTGATAATGTAATCAATCGCTGATCTCAGTACATGCTAACAGCTGTTTGCGTTACAATAAAATGGCATTAATCCTTTCAGGTGATGCAGTTTTTTTCCTGTAGTGTATTTCGTAAAACAGAAAAGCTGCATTTTACCAAATTGAATTTCTTTCCCTTGTTCGAAACTACCGCTAGTGTGGTCATGTGATATATTTCATGCTGTTTCCCTCAATCCACGTTCGAATCTAGTGGGCAACTTCTTAGAATGCAGCTCCGAGAACGAGACTTTATTAAAACACGCTGTTTTTTTCCCTGCTGGCTCGTAGCTGCCCGTTAAGTACTATTAGTGTAAACCACTTGACCATTACAGTGTATCTCTAAAAGTTTCAATTTCTAGCATGTATACTACATAGTTTACTATTTTTTTTTAAATATGTGGTATTTTCCAGATTTTTTCCGTCGCTAGGAGCTGATTTTTGAGTGTTTATTTACCGCCTTTAGGTCTGTGACAACGAAAATTTATAGTCTTTGGCACATAAAGAGGAATACGGTTTATTTTGATCGAACGGCCATCAATTTTTTTCGTTTTAGAAAAACATACTTGCTCAAGCATTCTCTAAGTTTTACTAGTTCAGTTAAAATACTTAGGAATAATGTGAATTTGAATGGTAAAATTAATGGCATAAATGCTTCTATGTATTGGCATGTATGTCTTCTATGTATGTATTCTATGTAAAAGTCATTGAAAAGCGAAACGTCCATAGAGGGTAATGTTAACGTGGCAAGAATATCTTTCCCACCGCCCTCTACTGGTATGGGACACTTTTTCTGCCAGATTTTAATAGGCGAATGAAACACTATACTTATAGGCACTATAACTCTACTTTCAAAATTTCAGATTTCCAATGTAATTAGATCATTTGCAATATTCGTTTCAAATTTAGCATTTTCCACCGCTAGAGGGCGCTATTAAAACTATTATAAGATTTCAGAATTTTTATTTGGAGGCTAATTTAATCATATTTGCAACACCTTGAACCATGGAGTTAGGAAGAGCCCTAAGCACTTGAAAATAATGCTTCGGCGACTGCGCTGCAGCCATGTTGTTCTATTCGAAACATTGATCAGTAGTATAGGTGAGTAACGAAGTGTTGCGCTATAAAAATTTAATTTTTTTCAACATTCCTCTAGCGGTGGAAAATGCTAATTTTGATTTTTATGGCAGCCTGTTCAGCTTACGGCTGCACGAATCGCCCTTCAAAAAAGATACCAGGAATTACCTTTCATCGGTAAGTTTGTCATTTTTATAAAAGTTTAAATAATTATATAATGATACAAGCAACTTCATGTTGAAATTACACCGCTATGAAATCGGTTTTATTTCGAGTTACAAACCTCGATTCTTCACCAGATTGTTTTTCATTTTCTTCGTATTGTACTCAGTGATAAATGTGAAGATGTACTTCTTATATTGATTGATTGATTGATTGATTTTACGTTACATTTATTTGAGAATTCCTTCTGCAGGCTTTCTCAGTTAAAAAATTTTGTTGGCTGTAATTGAATATTAGTGTGTATTCTATTTAATGAATTTACATACTTTTAAATAGAGGTGATTAAAATATCAAGGAGTTTCTTTCTTGCTTTTTATTTTAAGTGGAAGAATTAGATATTTTTTGTTTAAATTCCTCTCTCTTCATGATTTAATAAGTTCAGTGTAAGAAGGGAAAAGTAAATTACAATAATGTATTTTCATAAGGTGAGAAATATAACCTTTCTTTTTTTTTTAAATTTGGATAGCATTTAAGGGTTTTGTTTAAATGTCCCCTTTTTTTCTTGGATTGGAGTCATATTTTTGAATTTCTTTTTAGATTAATTTAATGTATCTGGTGTAAATCGTCATAGGTGAGTGACAGCGATCATTAGTTAGGGTGAAAATTTTTCAAATTGTTTAAATAATTTTAGTTAAAAGAGGAGTGTGTAATGCTTTTCTCCTTTTCGTTAATTCTTCTGATAGGGTTCTAATTGTCCCTTTTAAGGTGAATACTGAATTTATTTAAATATGTATGGTTTTCAAATAGAGCGAGTTTATTGCTTGTAGTTATTTTATTTTTACTTTGGTTGAGGGGTAGGTTAGGTGTACATGAAGGGAGGTATGAGAGACTGAGGAGTCAGGAACTGAGATGTTGGGTTCAAGCCACTGTCTGGAAAGTTGCCTTTTTTTTTTTAATGGATATTATATCCCCTTCACCCTGTGGATATATATTTTTTTCTTTTTTTTATATTTTTTTTAATTTTTTATTATTTTTGCTTAGTATAATTTTTAGTTGCTTTTTTTTTATATAGTTTTTTCCGATATTATTTTGAAATTTTCCTTTGTGGGTGAGGAAGGATGTATTTCAATCATTATGAGATTTTTTTTTTGAGATTGTAATAATTGTGTATTTTGTATTGATTGTTAACTCTGGTTGAGGGAGGAGAATGAGCATGAGATAGGGGAGAGATGTGAAGCTGAGGGTACAACATAGAGCTGGTGGGTTCGAGCCATCATCTGGGCGTTTTTTTTTTGTATAAATATGTATATTTTTTTAGTTCTTTTTTTTTACTTCTTATACTATTGGTTTTATTTAGTTTCGTTAAGCAAATTTTTTTTATTTTTGTGGAATGAGAATTTTTTTAACGTAAAACAGCTATTTTCTGAATCTTACAATTGTGATTTTTTTGCAGTTTAAATGCTGCTATTGCATATAATGTTTAGTGTTTTATCCATAAAATGTTTTCTGCTATTATCAGCAGTATAAATAAACTTTCAAAATCAGGTAATTGTTTGTTATTGTCGTATTCAATGAAATACATAAATAGTTCTGCTATACAGTAATTCTGTATTGAAATATTCATTGCACTAAAAAAAACAATATAAATTCCAAATAGCTTAAATGGGCTTTCTCTTAGTCGTAAAAAAATAATCTTCCCGTATATAACGCACAGTAAAACTAAGTATAGCACGTGAAAAGTAGGCTTGATTGCAGTGGCAGACGGTTTGTTTTGAATGCAACAATACGGCTACCGCCCTGCTGCGTCAGCATCATTTTCCTTGGACAGGGAAAGCGCAGTAGGGCGTCTCCTCTCATTCATACCTCCGTGCCTTGAACCTTGAATTCAGGATTTTTAATCGTAATATTTTAATGGTACCTATCCCAACGCAAAAAGAATACTCTAAAAGTAAAAAACAGTATTATCTATAGATGGACAGACAGACGGACAACAGTTAACAACATTGCATAGGCAGACGATAAAGTGAAATATTAGCACGTTTCGGAAACGAACTAAAAAGAAATTATTTATTGGTTTTCAATTAGCTCGTTTCACTTTTGCAGCCTATTTGCTGTCTTCCGACTGAATTTCTTAGAAAAAAATTATAAATTTGTTTAAGCTGTTTCAAGTCTATATAGGTACGAGGAAAATACTTTACTGTTATGGATATACATTCAAAGACCACTTTATAGGATACAGTTCCGTGTTATTTCAATAGTAACTGAGTACATCTCAGTAACTTCTTAAACTTTTAATGAAACAAAATTGTGACCAATGATAATCTAAATATTGTTTGTTGAGCAGAACGTGAAATACAGTCTCAGGTGTGCTGCATGTGGCACAGTACGCTCTGCCAAGAGTATGAAGTGTAGAGTTGCTGTAGATGACACCAACTCGGAGACGATGAAGGAGGGTTCCTCAGATCTAGGGAGGTTACCGAATTTAGGAGCAGTGAGAGAAGGGTCAACTAGTTACCTGAATGAGGAACGGCTAGAGTCCCACTGCCACTGGGCAAGATAGTACTAGTTCATCATTTGTGAGACAAAACGCTTACAGTCGCAGAGGAGGGTAGTTACATACCTCTGATTCTCAAGCGCCTCCTTCATGGTACTATCAGCAAGCTCATTGTCAGGATACATGGGAGTGTTCCAGTGGAAAGATACATGGGGGAAAATCCATTGGAAATGAACCGTGATTCTGACAGAAGTGACCTTGGAACAATTCTCCATGATCATCTAGATGAGAAAGTGGTTGCAGCTCTTGCTGTCTCGCTTCTGGATAATACCGACTTGGAGTCACAGAGTGTGACAAAGTTGCCAATCTCGAAGCTGAAGAACACAGCTTCAAATATAGCATGAAGCTCCGCACAGGTGACAGAAACCTCTGGCGATGCCGTATCGGGGATGGTAAAGGCAGCACGTAGCTTCTCCTGATCAACAGATCTGTCAGGTAGACCTCAGTACATCTCTCATATCATTCAGTAACATAGGTAGAGAGACGCCTGATGGCCACTGGATATGAGTCGTTCTTTCGACCTAGAGAAGGGACAGTGACATTGATCATAAGATTACTGTTCCTCCAGGATAGGTCAGGGAAGAGTGTATTGCCAGCAGTGGAGCTGGCAGGGATGATTCGGTCATATGTCAGTCGCAGACATGGCAATCGTAGAGTCTGACCTGTCTTGCAACTTCCTGAGAAACTCGTGGTTAAAGTGGAGGGAATGAAGCCTCGAGAGATGACACAGTATATCTCTCTTCCACTGCAGGCAGAAAAGCACGTTATCAGCCTCTGCAATGACAGACGCATTTGATGTGTTAGGGCAATGTCCGAGACAGAGGCATAGTGTGTACAGTGGCCAACTTGCTCAGCAGTGAAGTAGAGGCATTGTTCAGAAGGTGACCACTGTAGTTGAAGTGGGAGAGGATCAAGTGCCGAATGACGCGCAATTCTTGATTAACAATCAAGAGTTATGTGGCCTTAAGTCACATAATGGTTGGCAATGAGATATGAGTGAGCAACCGTTGTGTTACAGCATCACCAGTCTGAAGCCAAAGGAAACTCGTTTTGTGCCCACCCTTTAGGTTCAGGGTGTTGTAAATATGGTGAAATTAGCCTCCAAATAAGGGGCTCCCTACCCTTTACATAGCCACCCACATACAGCTCCATCTGGTGGAAGCCAAAGGAAACAATTTTGATACCAGAGTTAAAGTGGTTACTTGCCTTCCATCAACTAATATAATTTATAATGTAGGATATATTAAACTTGGACCTGAGATTACGTATGTGTGATAAAAAGGTCAATTTCCCATCGAACATCAGACCGAGAAACTTCGTCTCTGCCACAACTGGAAGGATGTTACCCCCAAGATGTAGCTCGGGATCCAGGTGAAGATTACGCTTGCAGCAAAAGTGCACACAAGCGGTCTTCTGTGGGGAGAACTGGAACCGTTTGCCGTCGCCCAAACAGAAAGATTGTTCAGGGCAATTTGCAGTTGTCTTTCAATGACCCTCATGCTGGACAAAGAGCAAAAGATGCTACATCGTCAACATAGAGGGCATTGCATACAGATGGAGGAAGTTGTCTAGTAATAGAATTAATCTTCACAGTGAAAAGCATAACAAACAGAATGCAGTCTTGTGGCACCGTCTGTTCTTGGGGGTACAGCCATGAGAGTGTTGCCGACACAGAAATGAGAATGTGACAATAACAAGTTGAAGATTGGCACGTGACCTCTCAAGCCGAAGCTATGGAGGTCACGAATAATGCTGAATCTCCAAGCCATGTTATATGGTTTTTCGATGTTGAAGAAAATTGACACCAGGTGCTCTCTATGTAAAAATGAATTTCTGATAACCAACTTGAGGCATATCAGATGGTCAAGAGTTTACTGTTGCCTGTAAAAGCCACACTGGGTGTTAGAAAGAAGGTTGATATTCTAAATACCAGATGAGTCTGGCATTTATCATTCTTTCCAACACCTAGTACACACAGCTCGTCAATGCAATGGCATGACAATTAGAAAAAACCTTGGAATCCATTCCTGGCTTCAGGAAGGCTAAGACTTCCTGCCAGGAGTCTGGAAATTGCTCCTCGAGAAAAATGCGATTGAAAAGATGGACCAGTCGATCCTTACTCAATGGTGAGAGATGTTGAAGCATGGCATAATGGACATTGTCTGGCATGACAGCAGATGCACGAGGTGTGCAGAGGAAGGCGAAGCTCCTCCGCTGTGAATGGCCTGTTCTAAGGCTCCAGGCCATTGGAGTGGAAGGACAGCAGAGTGCTTGGCCTTGTTCTTCAGGGCCAGAAATTGGGGGGAGGGGTAAGATAAAGAGATGGAGGAGAATGACTCCACCACAGTATCGACAATTGCTTTGGAATCAATTGCCTGTACATTGTGCTCCAGGATCAATAACGAGTGAGATATGTGTTTCCCACCCATCTTCCACCTTATCTCACACAACCTTAGAACTGGTCGTGCAGGTGATAAAAAACATGTATTTGATCCAAGATTCCTTCTGGCTCTGGCGCCAGACAAAACAGGCTTTCACCCTGGCACGTTTGAATGCTTCAAGGTTGTGGGATGTCGGATATCTCCGACCCCCCCCCCCAAGCCTTGTTCTGAGCCTTACGAGATGTGGTAGTACAGTTGGTATTCCACTTCAGGGGCATCAGCCTACTTTCTGTACCAGGTAGGGTTCTTTGCATGATTTTGCTTAATAGAATTAAGAATCTGGTTGACAGGCAATTGCGTGGTGAGCAATGTGAATTCAGAAATGGTAAGTCAGTTTTTTGAGAAATGTTTAGAATTTCAAAAAGGCTTTTGACTCTGTTGATCGTCATAATTTGTAGTTGATCATGAGATCAACATACCAGACAAGTTAATTAACATAAAGAAAGCTCTGTAGAATAACACTGAGTCATGTGTGAGAGTTGGTAAGGCTTGTAGCAACTGGTGTAGCATTGCTCCTGGTGTTTGCCAAGGGTGCAATTTGTCTCCTTATTTTGGTTACTGATTATGTTATGTAAAACTCACTGCATGGGAAAGAATTTGGCTTTAAATGGTCTAGAGATCTGGAAATTTCTGATTTAGATTATGCCGATGATTTAGCACTTTTGGAAAATGATGCTGATGAGATGAACTCTTTCATTACAGCTGTTGATGAGATTGGTAGTAGAGGCACAGAGAGAAAACCAGTGATGAAAATTGGTCAGTCAGACTGTGGTTCAGTTAACCCGAATGGTTCCACACTTGATCAGGTGTCTGTTTAATTATCTTGAGAGCAGATGATGTGGACTGGTGTGTGGCACGAGATTAACAGAATAAAAGGGTATGGTTGCCAGAACTTTTAAGCATTTATGGAGGGTGTGGACAAATAGGCGTATACATATAAAGACTAAAATTAGACACTATAATGGTTTAGTTCTTTCTAGGTTTATTTATGGTAGTGTAACTTGGATGCTTTGTAAAGATAACAGGAACTTTGATTCTAGATGCTTACGCAGTATCTTGGGCATTAGGTGGTTCAACTTTGAAGTTGTGAACGTCCAGCAATTCACTTTTTCTTAACAAGTTTCACTTTATTTACGTTATATTTATCATTTTAGGGATTATCTTTAGTTGGACATATCATTTTTTCGTCTTCCAATCCGGTAAAGGAGTTGCACATGCTCAACTCCGGCTTTTGACTGACAGCCACCAGTGTGCACCTAAGGATATGCCCCTCTTGTGTCATAGCGAGCACGCGTTCTTAAGTTGATGCAAATGTTCTTTCCCAGCATGCAACACACACACGTCAGTTGCATGCCGCATGTATACTAAGTGACGTTAAGTTCCAGAGTCAGTAGAGTAAGATGTAGGAAGTCAGTTGTTAATAGAGATGAAGCTAAAAGTGAGGTTTTAGTTGCTCAGACTTTTGTACTCATCAGTTTATGTGGCGAGTCTTCAATGTTTTGGAAATAAACTTTGTTTGTAATATGAAATATTTTGACTTTGGTATTTTTTTCTTGAGCAACGATGATTTTTTTTTTATTAAGATTTAACTTTAATAATTTCACAATCTTTTGATTTCTTACTCAATAAGTAATGCCCATATGCTTAACGACCCTCAATTAACTTTATTTGGCAAAATTAATTGCTTGTTGCCTGATACTATCTGGAAGTTTAGTTTAATTTGGATCAGTCAAAAGGTCCAAAGAGAAAAAGTTTAATATACTTTTGGAACATTATAAAGTAATGATGAAGTTAAGTACAGGAGTCGGCAACCTCCTTTGAACAGCATATTGTGCAGAGTTGATTTGGTCATGTTGCCTGTATGGATAATTATAGACTAGCGAATAGGGTTATGAACAGTGTACCTAAAGGCCTCTGATAGAGGAGGAGACCTAGGATGAGTTGGGCAGACAATGACAAACAGGACCTTGTTAGAATTGGTGTGCAGAGACCAGATGTGCTTAGAACAGATATGCTTGGAGAACTAAATTGCACTCTTTGATTGGACCTCCGTAACCCATGGCTACTTGACGACGACGACTCAGCTGCATCAATTCACTTTAAATGTCCTTAAACTTCTTCATGAACCTGGCTATAAGGTTCTAACATTAATATCATAATAATAGAATTAATCATTATATGTTTGAAATATTATGTGGAGGGAAATTAACCTCAAAAATACAAAACCCATTTTGAATGGATGAAAATGTTTTTTATTGTTTGACACTGTACGTTTACTGAAGTGAATTAGAAACAATTGGTTTAACAAGAAAGATCTTAATCAGCTGTTTGTGGTGCCTTCAATAAATGAAAAAGACATCATGCACAGTCATATCAGAATAATATGACCACCCACAGAATCAGTGTAGCCACCCAAGCGCATCACAGAATGCATATGACAAGGTCGACCACACAGAAATATAAGTGGCTGGCCAGGACAGATGAGCCATAGTGTGTAAAGTGAGCACAATGGGAAGAGGTATTGATTTGACAGACGTTTAAAAAGGAATGATCATTGGCTACTGCACCAAGGGTGAAAGCATCTGAGAAACAGCAGACTTTGTGGGCTGTTCATGAGGTGCTGGTAGTAAGGGTGTATCAATAATGGATTGCTGGAGTACCTCCAGACTTCGTAACTGTGGATCCCCTAAGGCCATCGACCCCACAGGAGAACGTTGCCTCCATCGACTGGCAATAGTGCAATTGACCACTGAAATGAAAGCTAGGGCACCCAGGTATGTTCCCCAGCAACAGTAGAGCGAACCCGGTTACGCATTGGAGAACTAAATTGCACTGTCTGATTGGACCTCCGTAACCCATAGCTTCTTGATAATGACAGCTGTATGAATTCACTTTAACCAAAGGTTCATCAGCAACGACACCTGCACTTCACAAGAGACTACCAAGAAAAAGGTTGCCTTCTTCGATGAATTGAGGTTTCTACTCCACAGAAGTGATGAGCCATGGCGGATATGGTGTCAGACACACAAGAACCAACACTCGGACACACTTGTTGGTCAAGTACAGACTGGTGGTGGCAGTGTACATGTCTGGGGGTTTTTCCTGGTACCGCTGGTACCATTGGATGGGTCCCTGAATGTCAACAGGTACCTGTCCATCCTCGCTGACCACATGCATCCCATCATTTACCCTGGTGGTGGTGGTGTCTACCAACAGGACAATGCACCCTGTCATGTTGCCAAGGTGGTTTGACTGGTTCCAGGAACATGACAGCGATGTCTCTGTTCTCCCTTTGCCAGTGAAATCGCCCAACCTCAATCCCATAGAGCACTTGCAGGCCCATTTGGATCGACAAGTTAGGATGGGGACCCACAACGTCATCTCCGTGCACTGCTGGAGTCTGAATGGGCACGTGTGCCTCTGGCAACCGTCCAGGGCCTCATTGCATCCATACCACCCCATCTTGCCACTGTCATCCGGGCCAAGGGTGGTTATTCCCATTATTAGGTAGGTGGTCATATAATTCTGATTCGACTGTCTTATGTGACAAGCATACTCCACATAAAAAAACTGTACCGGTTAGAACAATATATTATGAAAATGTTACCAAATTTGTCAAAGAAAGTTCTGTACCCATCTTATAGAAAAACAGAATGTTAAAACTGCTGCTAAGCCATATGATGAAAAAACAATAGCTGCATTACAAATTGATTCTGTGTCAAATGGAATAATGTCTAATGTAAAGCATATGCTTACAGGTAGACATCTCCTTGATAGTGACTGCAAACCAAAAAGAAATATTACTGATGAAAATATAAATTTTGCAACTAGTCAGATGAGTGGAACAATTTAAACACTGCAAACTTTTCAGCCATCTAGTTAAAGAAGTGGTAAGCCAACTCGTGAAACACAAGTTACTTTAAAGCAGATTACAAAAACATTAATCAATATATCACATTTGTTGAAAGAAATGTCTGCAGATTTTGTATTACAGTCAGCCCTCAACAATCGCGGAGGTTAGGGGTGCAGGACCGCCGCGAATGTGCAAAAAACGCGAATATCTCTGCGCCCCCCAAACCTTAACTCCTAATACCCTTAACCATATTTAACACACAAAAATAATTAAAACAATACACTGTACTGCAACAGTATGTTTTATAAATTTAAAATTACAGTATGAACAACTGTGATCATCGCCAAATTTATAAACTTTAATAATTTTATGCTTTAAAATTTTTCTTGGCCTGTAAATGGTAGCTAGGCATAAACGGGAAGGAGAGCTGTGTACCAATCCCTAGTGATGATGCATAGAACCGGCCAGGTCTAGCACGTAATGTCCGACCCAGAGTTCTCGTGGTGCAGGCCGTTAGTACCTTTCAAAAGAGATGTTCTCTTTTGGAAGGGAACGGAAAGGGAGGGCTGCCAGCTCAGTATGGCTTACTGATCTGGTCATCTATGGCCACTTTTTTCTTTTTTTTTTTCAACCCTGCTGAGGAGTGGTCAACTTTACAAGGTCCTGGTGCTGACCATTTATACCTACTAGACTGTGCTTGTTTATGGATTTGAGCTTGATTATTGATCCTGGACTTGCTGCACTGGTGTGGCTCTGTTGAGGGAGAATCTGTCACTGTGTTTTCTGTTTGCTTCTGGGTTGCCAGCTCCAAGTGAACAGAGGCATGGGATACCTTATATCAGTTGGTGGATAATCCTAATCAGAGGCTATCGCAGGTACCTGAACTTTACCTAGTTGGGCATCGTCAAGCCTAAACTGGAGTAATGTGTCTCAGGCAGGCCATATGGCTCTTGAAAAAGTCCACTTGAAAAGGTGGTGCCTGAAGTTCCTACCAGCATCTGACTTCAGCCTTTAGCAGAGGAGGAACAGGTCTTTGCCCCATGCCTGCAATCAGGGGGCCAATCTCGATAAACCTAATTTCTTTAAAAATCCTACTAATCATTTTCTCCCTGCAGGAACGTGGAATGTGAGGACATTACATAGAGATTCTCTTGAGGTCCTCATGCAGGAATTCCAGGGCTATAACCTAGATATTCTAGGCTTGCAAGAGACCAGATGGACAGGTAAATGTGAGATACTTAAAAATAACTTTAAATTTCTCTTTACCTTGAGGGAGGATGGAAAGCATCACCAAGGCGTGGGTCTGCTGCTCAGCAGACATGCTAGTGATGCTCTTCTAGGATATGAGTGCATTAATGAAAAGTTTCTTACAGCAAAATTTCAGACAAGCATTAAAGACTTGAATGTTATCTGCTGTTATGCCCCCACTGAGGATGCTGATGAGGATGAGAAGGATAGGTTTTACAGACAACTTCAGGATATTTTGGATTCTGTCAAGAAAGGAGATATTACCCTTGTTCTAGGTGACTTCAATGCCAAAGTTGGTACTGACTCTGATTTTGGGCAGGAGTTTTAGGTCCCTTTGGCATTGGTAGTTCCAATTGCGTTGGGGAACGTCTCCTACAAGTAAGTAAACTTAATGGTTTACAAATAACTAACACATGCTACAAACATGGGACATTTATAAATATACATGGGTTTCACCTGATGAGGTGCATAAGAATATGATTGATTACATATTAATTAACAGCAAATGGGCTAGTTCTGTTAAGAATACCAGGTCATATAGGGGAACTGAAATTGGATCTGACCATTACCTTGTTAAAGGTGTCTTGCAACTTAAACTTAAAAAGTGTTGTGCTAAAGTTAAAAATTTCACCTTTAATACTGAAGCTCTGAAAGACCCAGTTATAGCTAAAGCTTACCATGATAGGTTACTTAGTCATTATGACAGTCATGGTTTGCTTACTACTGAAGTTGAGGAAGAATGGGGCCGTTTTAAACAGGCTTTTTTGGAAACTGACAGTACTCTTTTAGGAATAAAGAAGCAGAGGAGGCAGAATTATCTGAGTGATAAGGCACTTGAGCTTATTTCAGAAAGGAGGAACTGCAGGAATGTCCTTAATCAATACCCTACTACTCCTAATCGAAAAGATTACAGAGAGCTTAATAAATGTGTAAAAGATCAGTTAGCTACTGATAAGAATCTTTGGCTTGATGGCTTGGCTGACAAAGCAGTTAGACAGCACAACAGCAGAGAGCTGTACCAGATAGTTAACGTTTTATGTGGTAGAAAACGGACAGGCATACAAGGATTGAAGGATAAACAAGGTAAGGTTATAGAAGGGGAGGATTCTGTCATGGCTAGGTGAGCTGAGCATT
Organism: Ryuthela nishihirai; assembly: GCA_038380435.1. NCBI lineage: Eukaryota > Metazoa > Arthropoda > Arachnida > Araneae > Heptathelidae > Ryuthela > Ryuthela nishihirai. Next base: position 59,662,429 of record JAWZYU010000019.1, on the reverse strand, counting down.
TCAGTGATGTTCTAAACAATGTAGTTAGTTCTACTCCTATTGTTTTCAATGATGATAGATGCATTGGTGGCTTTAACGTTGGCCCTAAAACACAGTCTGAAGTTATTTTGGCTGTTTATAAACTTAAACTTCATAAATCCCCAGAGGTAGATGAAATTACTACGGAAATGCTTAGAGCTGGGAATGTTTCGGTTACCATTTGGATGACTGAAATTTTGAATATCTTTTATGATAAAGGCATGGTTCCTAAGGATTTTACCAGAGCTATCGTTATTCCTATTTTCAAAAAAGGTGATCGCAGTTCTTGTGATAACTATAGGGGTATCAGCCTACTCTCTGTTCCAGGTAAAGTTCTTTCCATGATTGTGCTTAATAGAATTAAGAATCTGGTTGACAGTCAATTGCGTGATGAGTAATGTGGATTCAGAAATGGTAGGGGATGTGTGGATCAGATATTTTCACTTGGGCAGATTCTTGAGAAATGTTTAGTTTCAGAAACCTTTGGTTGCTAGCTTTGTTGATTTCAAAATGGCTTTCGACTCTGTTGATCGTCATAATTTGTGGTTGATTGTGAGATCATATGGTATACCAGACAAGCTAGTTAACATAATGGAAGCTCTCTATAATAACACCGAGTCGTGTGTGAGAGTTGGTAAGGCTTGTAGCAATTGGTTTAGCATTACTTCTGGTGTTCGACAAGGGTGCATTTTGTCTCTTTTACTCTTTAGTTTGGTTATTGATTTTGTTATGCAAAATTCACTTCAAGGGAAAGATTTTGGCCTTAAGTGGACTGGAGATACCGAAATTTCTGATTTAGATTACGCTGATGATTTAGCCCTTTTGGCAAATGATGTTGATGAGATGAACTCTTTCATTCGAACTGCTGATGAGACTAGTAGTAGAGTAGGTTTGGTTATAAACAGAGAGAAAACTAAAGTGATGAAAATTGGTCAGGCAGGCTGTGATTCAGTTCATCTGAATGGTTGCAGTCTTTGAGCAGGTGTCACAGTTTAATTACCTTGGGAGCTATGTAACAGATGCTGTGCGCATGAGATTAACAGACGAATAGGGATTGCTTCCGGGACTTTTAAGAATCTATGGATATTGTGGAGAAATAGGCGTATACACCTAAAGACTAAAATTAGACTGTAAAATAGTTTGGTTCTTTCTAGGGTTAGTTATGGTAGTGAAACTTGGATAATAATTAATGACTTGGACGCTGTGTAAAGAAGATAATAGGAAACTAGATGCTTTCGATTCCAGATGTTTACGTAGTATCTTGGGTGTTAGGTGGTTTAACTTTGTAACTAATGATGAGGTTACGCAATGGAGTCTGTAACCTCCTTTAATCAGCATATTGTAGAGACTCCACTGGTTTGGCCATGTTGCCCATATGAATAATTATGGAGGTTATGAACAGTGTGCCTAAAGGCCTCAGAAAGAGGGGGAGACCTAGGATACAGTGGGCAGACATTGTCAAATAGGACCTTGTTAGAATTGGTGTGCAGTGGCTGGATGCAGCAGATGTAGCTCAGGACAGATATGCTTGGAGAATTAAACTGCACGGTCTGGTTGGACCTCCGTTGCCCATGGCTGCTTGAGGATGATGAAATTTTTCTTCGTCTTTCATACGATGAGTAAGCTAGCGATGACTATGCACAGATGATGATGAAATACAAACACTTCTGACACACAGTTCTTGCTGTACAGTTATGAGACTTACAGTACACACAAACATTCAAACAATGTTTATTGTAACTGTGCTGCATTACTGTCATTTATTTGAGGAGTGGAAGTGGATCGTCAGGGTTACATAGTCGGCAGTTCTTTTACCACACAAACTTTTTTCCAAATTTAACTTTTTATAATAAATTTGTCTATATACAGGGTGATTCAAAACTTATCGTTCAAATTTCTTGGGGAGATAGGGAATACGTCAGGAAACCGATTTTACATAGGAAAGAATGTCTGCAAATGTACGCATGCATATGTAGAGGGCGCTGTGTGTACCCAACCAGTGTACAGTTCGCCCGACCACTCCCGCTGTCATCAGTGTTGAGTTGTTTAGTTGAGTTGTTTTACCTCTGAGCGGCACTTTTTTGCACACAATGGGCTAAATGGCCAGGTCACATGGACCCCGAAGGCTCAGAGAAGGTTGGGGGAGGGGACCCACTGGAACAGCTGTTGGGAGACAGATGGTAACCTCCCGTCAAGGCCATCCAGCGTGTTCTTTAATATGCACAGGGTATGGCTCTCCCGCACACGGGGCCACGGCTTAACGTCCCATCCGACGGACGGCGGCCTTTCCAAGCCCATCGGTGTCCCCTACTGACCGTGGGCAGGGCGGGGAATTTTGCGGAGATAAATCTCAACGCTGACCCAGCTGGGACTCGAACCCGGGAACTACAGATTACGAGCTGGCGCGCTACCGACTGAGCCACCCCCGCCCCTGTCATCAGTGTATGAGCTGACTTACTAGTGATAAGATGAATCGTTTTACGCATCAAGAGCTAGCGGATATGCATCTCGCATATGGGGCAGCTGACGAAAGCGGCCGCCGAGCTAGGCAAGTTTACGAAGACTGATACCCCAACAGAAGAATACCGCAGCATCAAATGTTTGCACGTGTGCATCGCAATCTGCACGAACGTGGTTCACTGCGCAGCAACATGCAGGATACAGGGAGAAGACGACTGACACATACTGTCAACGTCGCAGAACAAGTCCTACAGTCCATTGAAGATAATCCGAATACCAGCACACGAGCTATTGCTCAGCAGCTTGGGGTCTCTCAGTCAGCAGTGTGGCAGATACTGCACGAGGAACGTGTGCATTCTTACCATCTTCAAAGGGTGCAGTTACTGCATCCTGACGATTATCCGAAGTGTGTGGAATTTGCACAATGGTTCATGCAGAAAGGTGCCGTGGACCCCAGTTTTCCAGCTTCTGTCCTTTTTACAGATGAAGCTTCATTCACTCGTGGTGTGTTCAATACACACAATTCACATACGACAACCCGCATGGTACGAGAAGTCACGCTGTGCAACATCGTTTTGCCGTAAATGTGTGGGCTGAAATCATTGGTGACTGTTTGTTGGGACCTTACTTGCTACCGCCCCGATTGGACGGCCGGAAATACCTAATATTTCTCGAGACAGTGTTACCGACTTTTCTGAGCGCTGTTCCTGCGCATATCCACCGAGATATGTGGTATCAACATGACGGGGCTCCAGCCCATAGCACAATTGTTGCGCGTGATTACCTGAACAGAACATTCGGATCTCGATGGATCGGTAGAGGTGGACGGATCCTTGGCCACCCAGGTCACCTGATTTATCGCCCATGGATTTCTTTTTGTGGGGGGCCACGAAATACCATGTGTATGAGACCCCCGTCGACAGTGAAATGGACCTGGTTGCACGAATAGTGGCCGCCGCAGGCATTGTCCGTGATATGCCAGGCGGTTTTGAAAATGTTCGGCGGTCAATGCAACGGCGCTGTGAATCCTGTGTCCGTGTAAATGGTCGCAATTTTGAGCACCTACTGTGAACCTGTACTTTACCTTGTTGGAATAAAAGTCACATTTGTTACCACTTAACTGTACTGTTTCCTTGTGTTCACTTTACTTGTCCATTTTGTTCATGTAGATGATGTTTGCGGACATACTTTCCTATGTGAAATCGGTTTCCTGACGTATTCCCTACCTCCCCACGAAATTTGAACGATAAGTTTTGAATCACCCTGTATAATATTTATGGTATTAAATGATAAAATAGATTAATAATGCATATATTTTATGCATTTATGACTTACTGAACATTTTTTAGTTATCTTTACATTTTCTAGTCTACGCACGTCATCTGCGATTTTCCGCAGTAGGCCGCAAAACTCCAAAAAAAATCCCATTTAATTATTGATGACAAACTCGCGAATAATCAAATCCACGAAAGTTAAACCCACAAAAGTCGAGGGCTGAATGTATTTGGAAAGTTTCAAACTAATCACTTGGAGGGTCAATTTGGACAATATAGGCAAATGTGTGGGGGATATTATAATATTTCTGTTACCGAGTTGTTGGAATCTGAAAAAAAAAAATAAATAAAACTTACAAGTTTGATAAAATTAAAATCATTTAAATCAGGTCATTTTAAAATCAAAGATTTAGATATGATTCTTTTCACATGAATGATGATTTAAATATAGTAATGGTTTTGAAGATGTAGCAGCTTTGTCTGATGAAGTACAGCTCAACCAAAAAGATCTGATGGTGCTTGTTTATATTTCTGGATATGTTGCAAGAGGAATATGTAAAAGACTGAATTGTACTTCATGTAAGCCGCAGATGGTATTGAATACTGAATTGGAAATTGAATATGAAAATAACATTGATAGATATGTAGAAATAATCGATAAGGCTGGCTTACTTATGGCCTACAATATGTCAGACAAAATGCTTTTACTGCATTTAAAATATTTCATATTCTGCTCAATAAAGCTTTTGAACATTTGTTTTTAAGTTCCAAAAACCAAAAACAATCAATAGTGTTGCTTACACAAGAAAAGCTTGAAACCTTTCTTACAAGTAATAGTTTATGCAGCTGTGGTACATCTTTGTAAACACTGGAAGAAAAGTGTATAACTATTAATTCAAATATTCTGTTAAACAATTATAACAAGGTAAAAAAAACGATAAATTTGCACCAAGAAGTATAAAATATTGTCCACTTTAAGATGATAAATACATTTCAGAAAACCTCTATTTACATGTATTTAGACAGTATCAAGTAAATGTCCAAAAATGTTTTAGTTATTGTGAACAGAAGTGTACATAAATATTTCCTATTGTTAATATTTCTTATTTTGCAGTAAAACATGACCATAACTAAGTTTTATTTTCTTAAAGTATTAAAAAAAAAAACTAAATTTTATTTTGTTTAAAAACATATTTTATTTAAATATATAACATAGGAAACTAAGTTAAAATAAATAGCAATTTATAATATATATTATAAATAATACATTTTATAATATTATATGCATTAATATTAAATATATAATATATTTTATAATATTTATAAAATAATAGCAATTGTATATGGTGAGAAAAATGTAGTGTCTGCAGAAACGATCACCCTCGCTTGTGACATCAGTTGTGCTTCTATCTGGCCCATAATTGAGATGGCCCTGGGTAAGACACGGGTGTTTGCTGTAAACATAACTGAAAGGAGAAAAAAAAAATGTTTGGCTTAGAACTAGCTATGGTGATGTCATTGCTTGGTGGACTGGTCTACCATTATAGTGTTATGTGTTATGGTGTTATAACTTGGGTAAAAAAAATCCATTTTTTTAAATTGTTCCCGAGTCATTTTAGCAAATAGTTTAAAAAATATTTTTTGTACAAAATTCTTTATGGTACAGGGTAGGGTCGGATATAGGGAAGGTGATACCCCTCCTTCTTTCAGATTGCTAGTAAGGGTAATAGAGCCAAAAAACTATTAAACTTATTTATGGCTGTTTGTGTTGTTTTTCTGCTGAGGTCCTGCCATCCTCTCAGACCTTCTACTTTGGCATATAAACTGACAGGCTCCTGTCAGACCTCTGTGGCAAGCAGCTGCTTGAGGGGGTATTTAATTTTTAATAATATTTCATGCATTTTTCAAGAAATTTTGCAAAGACCTGTAAAACAGAGGGGGGGGGGGAGTGTTATATTGTTTTGGAAATCCAGTCTCTTCTTGGCCCCCACTTTACATTTTTCTGTTCAATTGTGTTTATTGCCCCCCCCCCCCCCCATCCCCTCTTGGCCTGGTGCTAAGAATTAAAAATGTCATACTCAGAAATTTTTATTAATAATATTCCATTTTGTTGCATAAAAAATTTATAACTAAATAAAGAAACAAGAATAAAAGTTTCACTGTTTCTTGGTAATTATAAACTCTGACAAACAAATTCAAACAATATGCTAAACAATTCCTATAAATTTGGTGTAAATCTCTTCAGCAGTTTTTGTTTGTATGGCTTGCATACATTATTAGCATAGATACAGTGGTGTCATCTGCTTTATTCATAACTTGGTCTCACTAATTAAAATTTATATTTCATTATTATTTTTAAAACATAATTCTTAAGAATCAGTATCAGAAAAAGCAAATGCAACAATTCTCTTTGCATATATGCATTTATTTCATTATTAATAATCATTATCATTTTTGATAATTTAAACTTTTTTGCTGTTTTTAACAACTGGATTGATCTACCTTAGAGTGAACTGCTGGCAGACACTACTACATACATATATGATAAAAATGAGAGCATATATTTCATTATTTTGTATGTGCTAAAAATATTTTGCTATAATGTTAACATTACCTTAACGTTATAGAAATTTAAATATTGTTTTAATGAAAAGCGATATTAAATGTTTGGCTGCAGTGAAAAACACAACGAAACGTTTAGTGATTAGAGTACCCTGGCATATATTTAGAGAGTCATGGTTTGTGTCCCACATGGTCAGCAATAATTTTTTCCACATAAGAATTTATTGAATTCTACAGCTACAGGTAATCTGTGCATTTACTAGGGATTGACATTCTTCTTTTCATTTTCCAACACTGATCTTCAGCAAGACAACAACTAACATTCATGCTTTGCACAAATTTAAATTTAGTCCATTACCACAAAACTATGTGATACTAAGAATTATGCACATGAATATGAATAACTAAATAAAATAACATCTGGAAGAATGTTTAATAAAATACAACATAGTAACTCAATAAACTTCTAAATTATGATTTAAATAAATTACATTTTCTCAAACAAATATATATTAGCACACAATAAAATCAGTGTAAATAATTAATAATGGATGAATATTTACAAATTTCTGTACTTTGGTGACTATTATTACAACCTTTTTCAATGTTCATGGGAGAGATGAGTGGCTCTACCTCTTTGGAATGTTGTACTTAAGAAATCAGTACGAAGTCTTGATTTATGTAATTAACTTCCAAAAATTCCTTTTCCTTTTGAAGATCCTAGACATTACAGAAATTTGTAACACAAATTTCGTACATAAAATTATTTTATTAAAAATTAGAGGAAAAACAACATATATGGTCATTCAAGTCAAACTGACAAATGATGTGCACATTAAAGTATTAGAATCATATAAATTTTTCCTATGAACTTCACTAATTCATTGCGAATGTAAATTTGAGCTTTCTTTCTCTGTTAGTAACTTTTTATCTGACGAGAGGATCTTTAAAAGGATTAACACAGAAATTCAAAAATACATCTAATATAATAAAAGGAAAAGTATCATATCCTGGATTCAAACTTAGCCAGATTATTGACACAAAATGCATATTGATTCTTGTTTTACTCTTTCCCTACACATATGAAAATTGTATATCAATATAACTGGTAATTATATAAACTGCCACCCCCCACACCTATCCCCCAACAGACATATAATAAAATAAATACCCCCTCAAGCAGCTGCTTGCCACAGAGGTCTGACAGGAGCCTGTCAGTTTATATGCCAGAGAAGAAGGTCTGAGAGGATGGCAGGACCTCAGCAGAAAAACGATACAAATAACCATGCCTTACCCGGGGCTCGAACCCAGGTCCCTTAGATCAGTAGCCAAGCGCGCTAACCACTCGGCCATGGGACGGCTTTAACAGACATATACATACACAAAAAAGTATAAAAATAATAAAATAAATACCCCCTCAAGCAGCTGCTTGCCACAGAGAGGAGCCTGTGGCATATAAATTGACAGGAGCCTGTCAGTTTATATGCCACAGTAGATCTGAGAGGATGACAGGACCTCAACAGAAAAATGACACATACATCCATGCCTTAACCCAGGGCTCGAACCCAGGTCCCTTAGGTCAGTAGCGAAGCGCGCTAACCACTCAGCCATGAGTAGCTTTTGAAAAACCACAGTCTCTCTCTGAATTGTAGCATGAAGTATGATCATTTACTTTTACATAGTGAATCTACCTTATCCCAGGTACAGCCATAAATACTCATATTCACATTTTAAATTCAAAAGTAAGAAAGGCATGAAGTTTGAAAAAAATATCCAATTACACCATTTTTACACTTTTTTTTTTGCAATGTACAGGTGTTAGAGAAATTAAATTTGCTGAAGGTAGTAGATATGTACTTTTACCGTATACATGGAAGTTTCAAGTTGTTTCTCAGATAACCATATTTTCCAGACAATAATGCACAACTTATAGATAACACACATCTTAAAACTCCCATTGTTTAATAAATGTCAATGCATGATAATACATATATATAACTGAGACTATAGAATGTCCATGCAATCATAGATACAGTGTATATAACAGATTTCTTTTCTATAGTTTATATCACAAATAAATAAATATCAATTCCACTCCTTTTTAGAATTTTTTTGGCTTCCTACTAAGACATGTGCACTGAATAACTGCCCTTTTCTGCATACAGTTTTGATCTCAGACTGATTTTTTGCATCTGCTCTTCCCTTCTTGTGTACCCAATACTGTTTAAATGTGTTTTCTCCCACTGTCCCAAATTCTTCAAGTGAAATCACACATGATTCAATTTTAACATCTTTTTACCTGCCATTAACTTGGGAAGTAATGAGTGATGCATATGACTGTTATTGTAAAAAATATCAAGTGTGTGCCCATCTTACTTTCATAACGAATTGTTTGTAACGTACACTATGAATAACAACAATTTTATACAGCACATTTTAAATGGAAGTAATGAAAGTGGCGAAAATAAAAGAATTTGGGATGCAGAAAGAATTTCAGTCAGGTAAAAAAAGTGTTTCAAAACAATGTTGCAGATTTCAAGTCTTACACGTTTTAAGTGTTCATATTCATGCAATTGACAAAAATTGTTTTTCATCATCATCATCATCATCAAGGAGCCATGGGCTACAGAGATCCAACCAGACCGTGCAATTTAGTTCTCCATGCAAGTCTATCCTGAGCTACATCTACTGCATCTGGCCACTGCACACCAATTCTAACAAGGTCCTGTTTGACATTGTCTGCCCACTGCATCCTAGGTCTCCCCCTCTTCCTGAGGCCTTTAGGCACACTGTTCATAACCTCTATAATTTTTCATACAGGCAACATGGCCAAACCAACGGAGTCTCTCTCTGCACAATATGTGGCTTAAAGAAGGTTGCAAACTCCTTTGCCTAACCTCATCATTAGTTATAAAGATGAACCACCTAATGCCCAAGATACTGTGTAAGCATCTGGATTCAAAAGCATCTAGTTTCCTGTTATCTTGTTTACAAAGTGTCCAAGTTTCACTACCATAACTAACCCTAGAAAGAACCAAACTATTATACAGTCTAATTTTAATCTTTAGGTGTATACGCCTATTTCTCCACACTCTCCATAGATTCTTAAAAGTCCCAGCAGCAATCCCTATTCGTCTGTTAATCTCATGCCGCACATCACCATTATCTGTTACATAGCTCCCAAGGTAATTAAACTGTGACACCTGCTCAAGACTGCAACCATTCAGATGAACTGAATCACAATCTGCCTGACCAATTTTCATCACTTTAGTTTTCTCTCTGTTTATAACCAAACCTACTCTACTACCAGTCTCATCAACAGCTCGAATGAAAGAGTTCATCTCATCAACATCATTTGCCAAAAGGGCTAAATCATCAGCATAATCTAAATCAGAAACTTTCGTATCCCCAGTCCATTTAAGGTCAAAATCTTTCCCTTGAAGTGAATTTCGCATAACATAATCAATAACCAAGCTAAAGAGAAAAGGAGACAAAATGCACCCTTGTCGAACATCAGAAGTAATGCTAAACCAATTGCTACAAGCCTTACCAACTCTCACACATGACTCAGTGTTATTATAGAGAGCTTTCATTATGTTAACTAACTTGTCAAGTATACCATATGATCTCACAATCAACCACAAATTATGACAATCAACAGAGTCGAAAGCTTTTTTGAAATCAACAAAGCTAGCAACCAAAGGTTTCTGAAACTCTAAACATTTCTCAAGAATCAACCTGAGTGAAAATATCTGATCCACACATCCCCTACCACTTCTGAATCCACATTGCTCATCACTCAATTTACTGTCAACCAGATTCTTAATTCTATTAAGCACAATCATGGAAAGAACTTTACCTGGAACAGAGAGTAGGTTGATACCCCTATAGTTATCACAAGAACTGCGATCACCTTTTTTGAAAATAGGGATAACAATAGCTCTGGTAAAATCCTTAGGAACCATGCCTTTATCATAAAAGATATTCAGAATTTCAGTCATCCAAGTGGTAACCGAAACATTCAAAGCTCTAAGCATTTCCTTAGTAATTTCATCTACCCCTGAGGATTTATGTAGTTTAAGTTTAGAAATAGCCAAAATTACTTCAGATTATGTTATAGGGCCAACATTAAAGCCACCAATGCATCTATCATCATTGCAAACAATGGGAGCAGAACTAACCACATTGTTTAGAATATCACTCAAATGCTCAGCCCACCTAGCCATGACAGAATCCTCACCTTCTATAACCTTACCTTGTTTATCCTTCAATCCCTGTATACCTGTCTGTTTTCTACCACACAAAACATTAACTATCTGGTACAGCTCTCTGCTGTTGTGCTGCCTGCTTCCTCAGCTTTGTCAGCCAAACCATCAAGCCAAAGATTCTTATCAGCAGGTAACTGATCTTTTACACGTTTATTAAGTTCTCTGTAATGTTTTCTATTAGGACTAGTAGGGTATTGATTAAGGACATTCCTGCAGTTCTTTCTTTCCGAAATAAGCTCAAGTGCCTTATCACTCAGATAATTCTGCCTCTTCTGCTCCTTTTTTCCTAAAAGAATACTGTTAGTGTCCAAAAAAGCCTGTTTAAAATGATCCCATTCTTCCTCAACTTCAGTAGTAAGCAAACCATGACTGTCATAATGATTAAGTAACCTATCATGGTAAGCTTTGGCTAAAACAGGGTCTTTCAGAGCTTCAGTATTAAAAGTAAATTTTTTAACCCTAGCACAACACTTTTTAAGTTTAAGTTGCAAGACACTTTTAACAAGGTAATGGTCAAATCCAATTTCAGCTCCCCTATATGACCTCGTATTCCTAACAGAACTAACCCATTTGCTGTTAATTAATATATAATCAATAATATTCTTATGCAGCCCATCGGGTGAAACTCATGTGTACTTATGTATGTTGCGGTGTTTGTAATAAGTGTTAGTTATTCTGAATCCATTGAGTTTACTTACCTGTAGGAGACGTTGCCCATTGCCATTGAAGCTACCAATACCAAAAGGGCCTATTACTCCTCCCCAAAGGTCAGAGTCAGTACCAACTTTGGCATTAAAGTCACCAAGAACAAGGGTAATATCTCCTTTCTTGACAGAATTCAAAATATCCTGAAGTTGTCTGTAAAACCTATCCTTCTCATCCTCATCCTCAGTGGGGGCATAACAGCAGATAACATTCAAGTCTTTAACGCTTGTCTGAAATTTTGCTGTAAGAAACCTTTCATTAATACACTCATATCCTATAAGAGCATCACTAGCGTGTCTGCTGAGAAGCAGACCCACACCTTGGTGGTGCTTATTGTCGTCCCTCCCTGAAAAGAGAAATTTAAGATTATTTTTAAGAATCTGACCTTTATCTGTCCATCTGGTCTCTTGCAAGCCGAGAATATCTAAATTATAATGGTGGAATTCTTGTCTGAGGACATCAAGAGAAAAAGCTCTGTGCAGAGTCCTCACATTCCAACTACCTATGGAGAGAAAATGGTTAGTGGGATGTTTAAAGAAACCATGTTTATTGAGAGAGGGAATGCCGACAATATCAAACAGCCCCCTAATTGCAGACAGGGGGCAAACCACCACTAAAGTTCCCCCACCACTAAAGGCTGAAGCCATCTACACTGGAAGACTTCCTCCAATGTAGAATTTGAAGATTCCAATAGAAACAAAGAGTTGAGGTGCCTGCAATGATCTCTGCTCAGGATTATCCACCAGCTGATAAACATATCCTGTGAATCTATTCAATTGGGGCTGTTGGGACGGGGGTGGCTCAGTCGGTAGTGCGCCAGGCTCATAATCTGTAGTTCCCAGGTTCGAGTCCCAGCTGGGTCAACGTTGAGATTTATCTCCGCAAAATTCCCAGCCCTGCCCACTGTCAGTAGGGGAACCAATGGGCTTGGAAAGGCCGCCGTCCGTCGGATGGGACATTAAGCCATGGCCCCATGTGCGGGAGAGCCATACCCTGTGCACGTTAAAGAACACGCTGGATGTCCTAGATGGGAGGCTATCATCTGTCTCCCAACAGCTGTTCCAGTGGGTCCCCTCCCTCAACCTTCTCTGAGCCTTCGGGGTCCATGTGACCTGGCCATTTAGCCCATGGAGTGCAAAAAAGTGCCACTCAGAAGTAAAACAACCCAACCCAACTTGGGGCTGTCAACCCACAAACAAACAGAAAACATAGCGGAAGATTTTCCCTCTACAGAAGCCCACCAGTGCAGCAAAATCAGGATCCATAATCAAGTTCAGAGCCATATATCTGTCCAGTCCAGTGGGTTTATATGGTCAGTACCAGGACCCTGTGTGGTTGACCACTCCTCAGTAGGTTAGAAAAAAAAAAGAAAAGTAGCCATAGTTGTCCAGATCAGTAGGCCACACTAACTGGCAGCCCTCCCCTTCCGTTGACTTCCACAAGAGAGTATCTCTTTTCAAAGGAACTAATGGTCTGCACCACGAGAAAGCAGGGTCGGACATTAGGTGCTAGGCCTGGCTGGTTCTATGCATCATCACAGGGTATTGGTGCATAGCTCTCCTTCCAGTGACTACCTAGCTACCATTTACAGACCAAAAGAATGCCAACTGCACGCGGTGTTCCCAGGTGGTCACCCTCCCAAGTACTGACCGCGCCCAAAACTGCTTAACTTCGGGGATCTGACAAGAACCGGTGTTGTAACGCTCCAAACAAATGCAAAATACTTGAAGTTTTATGCTCCGGATAGCTTAGACGGGTGCCAGGCAATAATTAACAAATTGCCAAAAGTAGAATAAGTTGATAATAAGTTGATTTAGGGTTCAAATACCAGCGAGCGTTAATGAGTAAGAATCAAAATAATTGTCAAGTAATTTTAAATATAAAAAAAATCCTTAATCCGCGTTGCTCAAGAGAAAAAAACTGTACAGACTCAAAAGGTTTTAAATATAACAAAACAGATTTATTTCCAAAATAATTCAACTCACCAAGACATCAATGAAGAAAACACAACTCCTGTGCTACAGGCACTGTGCTTGGTGCTACGCACCTTGTGCTAGTGCACTCACTTGTGCTTAGTCCTACTCCTTATGCTTAGTGCTTCTGCACTAACTCCCCTTATGACTCGCAGGTCACCGGTTTTTGACAATGAGCCGGCAATGCTTGCCGGGAAAGACATTAACATACTATGACGAACGACGCAAAAGGGGGCGTGTCCTTGGCACGCGCTTTAGCGGTACAGTTGGAAGATCGGAGTTGCGCGTACGCAACTCACAACATCTTGAAAACGAGTGCTGTGATGCCAAAAAGGAAATAAAAATCCCCAAAATGATAAATATAATGTAAATTAAACAAAACTGGTTAAGGTAAAGCAAAAGTGAACGATGGGGCATCACAGTGTTTTCAGCTTGTATGGCCGTTAAGTTATATTAAAACATAAAATATATATAAAATATCTTCATTTTGTAAATATGGTGCAGTTTCAATGAGCTTTGATCTTCCTGGTTCAAGAACTGTGAATTTAAAGGGAGCAAGTGAAGTAATGATTGTGTCAACAGGATATGAGAAATCATACTTCACTGCAGTTCTATATGTAATTGCAGATAGTTCAAAGCTTCCATACATGGTGATATTTAAAAAAGGGGATGTATAAACGATTGTTCGACTCTTTGGTATCTTTTAGATCCACAACTATATGAGAACAAGTGGGAGAACCATGGCAAGCATCATCTTACAATTGCCATGCCATTGACACTGAAAGCACCAAAGTGGGTTCAATATGTACAAACAAATTGCACACGATAGCCAGCCTTGATGTTGGTAGGCAGGTTTGAAATGCTGAAGGTAAAGATAAGTTTCTGAGCTATAATCAAATTCCCATCCTTGTGAACTGAAATTTAGTAAACTGCAATTACTCCTTGACAAGTCATCCTTGAGAGGATATTCTCCTCTGAGTTTGACAACGCTCCACTCATAGATGACTCCACTAGAAGAGTTGAGTGAGTTATGGAGGAAAACCTGGACAGGCACCCCCCCCATTAATCATTGGGTTTTAAGGAGTAATTCAGGGTACTTAGCACAAGCACATTCCACTAGATCACCAGAGCATAAGCACTTCACAAATTTCAGGGCACCAGCAAGGTGTTCCAAACCTTTTCGTATAAAGAAGGGAAAATATCTCCTATTCACCAGTCGAATGGATGATATGAAAAAATAGAGCAAGAGATGGAGACACAGAAGTTGGGGTAGGAGAGGCATAGCATAGCTGCTTAGCTGAACAGACTGAACAGTTTGAGGCACTCAGAAATTATAAAGGATTCTGAGCCCTTGGTCCCCCATCCAACACAGAGATCAACAAGGGGTCAGCCAATCAGGTGGGCATCATACCTACACAACCAGTGAGAAGAGTCTTCACAAAATAAAAGAAATAATAACAAAAATGAAAGTGTGAGGAAACTTTCAAATCCACACCCAATACAGGCAAGGTACTGCATTATATAGTTGGACTTAGCAGGTCCAGCTCATCAGCTGCTTGGTCCTTGGCTTGGTCCACCTCAGGAATTTCTGCTTACCTGAAGTAGTGTATGGCATAGGACCTCTATAAAGAGTTACCAGACCCATGGCAAGAAAGATTAAAGAGGGCCCCACCAATCATGGTACATAGGTTGTAGTACATAGTAAATATGCAGGTGAGAGTTCAGGATCCCATGAAGATACCTGAACCCAGAACCTTCACAGGATGGTTTCCTCACCACAGATTGGAGCTCACACTGAGGGGTATGATCTCAGTAACAAATTCCCAGTTCTCTGAAGTATTGGTCCATATTAAGTAAATGCTGTTGGGAATATTTCCAAATGATGCTCAATACACTATTGGGACATTTTTAAATAACAGATACTTATGAACAGAGTACATGAGCATGCATTTGGTGTACACATAGTGCAAACTGCTTGTCCCTTTTTGACAGCTTTCTAATGCACACCGTAGAGACTGTGAATTTTGTAAGTGCAATTGGAGACTCCATTATGCAAATAACTCCGTTCCTGATGCTTGAGCAATCATCATCATCATCATCATCATCCTCAAGCAGCCATTGGCTACGGAGGTCCAACCAGACCGCGCAGTTTAATTCTCCAAGCATATCTGTCCTGAGCTACATCTGCTGCATCCGGCCACTGTACACCAATTCTAACAAGGTCCTGTTTCACATTGTCTGCCCACCGCATCCTAGGTCTCCCCCTCCTTCTGAGGCCTCTAGGCACACTGTTCATAACCCTATTCGCCAATCTATAATTATCCATACGGGCAACATGGCCAAACCAGCGGAGTCTCCCTCTGCACAATATGCTGCTTAAAGGAGGTTGCAGACTCCTTTGCCTAACCTCATCATTAGTTACAAAGTTAAACCACCTAATACCCAAGATACTGCGTAAGCATCTAGAATCAAAAGCATCTAGTTTCCTGTTATCTTGTTTACACAGCGTCCAAGTTTCACTACCATAACTAACCCTAGAAAGAACCAAACTATTATACAGTCAAATTTTAGTCTTTAGGTGTATACGCCTATTTCTCCACAATCTCCATAGATTCTTAAAAGTCCCGGCAGCAATACCTATTCGTCTGTTAATCTCATGCCGCACATCACCAGTATCAGTTACGTAGCTCCCAAGGTAATTAAACTGTGACACCTGCTCAAGACTGCAACCATTCAGATTAACTGAATCACAATCTGCCTGACCAATTTTCATCACTTTAGTTTTCTCTCTGTTTATAACCAAACCTACTCTACTACCAGTCTCATCAACAGCTCGAATGAAAGAGTTCATCTCATCAACATCATTTGCCAAAAGGGCTAAATCATCAGCATAATCTAAATCAGAAATTTTCGTATCTTCAGCCCATTTAAGGCCAAAAGCTTTCCCTTGAAGTGAATTTCGCATAACATAATCAACAACCAAACTAAAGAGAAAAGGAGACAAAATGCACCCTTGTCGAACACCAGAAGTAATGCTAAACCAATTGCTACAAGACTTACCAACTCTCACACACAACTTAGTGTTATTATAGAGAGCTTTCATTATGTTAACTAATTTGTCTGGTATACCATATGATCTCACAATCAACCACAAATTATGACGATCAACAGAGTCGAAAGCCTTTTTGAAATCAACAAAGCTAGCAACCAAAGGTTTCTGAAACTCTAAACATTTCTCAAGAATCTGCCTAAGTGAAAATATCTGATCCACACATCCCCTACCACTTCTGAATCCACATTGCTCATCACGCAATTGCCTGTCAACCAGATTCTTAATTCTATTAAGCACAATCATGGAAAGAACTTTATCTGGAACAGAGAGTAGGCTGATACCCCTATAGTTATCACAAGAACTGCGATCACCTTTTTTGAAAATAGGGATAATAATGGCTCTGGTAAAATCTTTAGGAACCATGCCTTTATCATAAAAGTTATTCAAAATTTCAGTCATCCAAATGGTAACTGAAACATTCCCAGCTCTAAGCATTTCCGTAGTAATTTTATCCACCCCTGGGGATTTATGAAGTTTAAGTTTAGAAATAGCCAAACTAACTTCAGATTGTTTTATAGGGCCAACATTAAAACCACCAATGCATCTATCATCATTGCAAACAATGGGATTAGAATTAACCACATTGTTTAGAACATCACTGAAATGCTCAGCCCACCTAGCCATGACAGAATCCTCACCTTCTATAACCTTACCTTGTTTATCCTTCAATCCCTGTATACCTGTTCGTTTTCTACCACACAAAACATTAACTATCTGGTACAGCTCTATGCTGTTGTGCTGTCTAACTGCTTCCTCAGCTTTGTCAGCCAGGCCATCAAGCCAAATATTCTTATCAGCAGCTAACTGATCCTTTACACGTTTATTAAGTTCTTTGCAATGCTTTCTATTAGGACTAGTAGGGTACTGATTAAGGACATTCCTGCAGTTCCTTCTTCCTGAAATAAGCTCAAGTGCCTTATCACTTAAATAATTCTGTCTCCTCTGCTCCTTTTTCCCTAAAAGAGTACTGTTAGTTTCCAAAAAAGCCTGTTTAAAATGGCCCCATTCTTCCTCAACTTCAGTATTAAGCAAACCATGACTGTCATAATGACTAAGTAACCTATCATGGTAAGCTTTAGCTATAACTGGGTCTTTCAGAGCTTCAGTATTAAAGGTAAATTTTTTAACCCTAGCACAACACTTTTTAAGTTTAAGTTGCAAGACACTTTTAACAAGGTAATGGTCAGATCCAATTTCAGCTCCCCTATATGCCCTGGTATTTCTAACAGAATTAGCCCATTTGCTGTTAATTAATATATAATCAATCATATTCCTATGCAGCCCATCAGGTGAAACCCATGTGTATTTATGTATGTCGCGGTGTTTGTAATAAGTGTTAGTTATTCTGAATCCATTGAGTTTACTTACCTGTAGGAGACGTTGCCCATTGCATTGCAGCTACCAATACCAAAAGGGCCTATTACTCCTCCCCAAAGGTCAGAGTCGGTACCAACTTTGGCATTGAAGTCACCAAGAACAAGGGTAATATCTCCTTTCTTGACAGAATTCAAAATATCCTGAAGTTGTCCGTAAAACCTATCCTTCTCATCCTCATCAGAATCCTCAGTGGGGGCATAACAGCAGATAACATTCAAGTCTTTAATGCTTGTCTGAAATTTTGCTGTAAGAAACCTTTCATTAATGCACTCATATCCTAGAAGAGCATCACTAGCATGTCTGCTGAGCAGCAGACCCATGCCCTGGTGATGCTTTCCATCCTCCCTCCCTGTAGAGAGAAATTTAAAGTTATTTTTAAGTATCTCACCTTTACCTGTCCACCTGGTCTCTTGCAAGCCTAGAATATCTAGGTTATAGCGCTGGAATTCCTGCATGAGGACATCAAGAGAATAATCTCTGTGTAATGTCCTCACGTTCCACGTTCCTGCAGAGAGAAAATGATTAGTAGGATTTTTAAAGAAATTAGGTTTATTGAGATTGGTAGGGCCAACAATATCAAACAGCCCCCTGATCGCAGGCATGGGGCAAAGACCTGTTCCTCCTCCACTAAAGGCTGAAGTCACCGATGCTGGTAGGAACTTCAGGCACCACCTTTTCAAGTGGACTTTTTCAAGAGCCATATGGCCTGCCTGAGACACATTACTCCAGTTTAGGCTTGACGATGCCCAACTAGCTAAGTAAGGTTCAGGTACCTGCGATGGCCTCTGATTAGGATTATCCACCAGCTGATGTAAGGTATCCCATGCCTCTGTTCACTTAGAGCTGGCAACCCAGAAGCAAACAGAAAACACAGCAGCAGACTCTCCCTCAACAGAGGCCCACCAGTGCAGCAAGTCCAGGATCCATAACCAAGCTCAAATCCATAAACAAGTCCAGTCTAGTAGGTATAAATGGTCAGCACCAGGACCCTGTGAAGTTGACCACTCCTCAGCAGGGTTGAAAAAAAAGAAAAAAGTGGCCACAGATGACCAGATCAGTAGGCCATACTGAACTGGCAGCCCTCCCCTTCCGTTCCCTTTCAAAAGAGAATATCTCTTTTGAAAGATACTAACGGCCTGCACCACGAGAAGGCGGGGTCGGACATTAGGTGCTAGACCTGGCCGGTTCTATGCATCATCACTAGGGATTGGTGCAATAATATGTGTGTAATTATTTTAATACAGGGTCAGTTGTGGTTACCCTGGACTCTGTTAGAGTTTGTTAACATTGCTATTAATAACCACTAGGGTGGAGAGGAAAAATGTACCTACCTAGTACCATGTCCTCCTTTGGCCTTCAGAATTTGTCTCCTTTTCTCTTTAGCTTGGTTATTGATTATGATATGTGAAATTCACTTCAAGGGAAAGATTTTGGCCTTAAATGGACTGGAGATACGAAAATTTCTGATTTAGATTATGCTGATGATTTAGCCCTTTTGGCAAATGATGTTGATGAGATGAACTCTTTCATTCCAGCTGTTGATGAAACTGGTACTAAAGTAGGTTTGGTTATAAACAGAGAGAAAATTAAAGTGATGAAAATTGGTTAGGTAGGTTGTGATTCAGTTAATTTGAATGGTTGCAGTCTTGAGCAGGTGTCACAGTTTAATTATCTTGGAGCTATGTAACAGATAATGGAGATGTGCGGCATGAGATTAACAGATGAATAGGGATTGATGCCGGAACTTTTAAGAATCTATGGAGAGTGGAGAAATAGGCGTATACACCTAAAGACTAAAATTAGACTGTATAATAGTTTCGTTCTTTCTAGGGTTAGTTATGGTAGTGAAACTTGGACACTTTGTAAACAGCATAACAGGAAACTAGATGCTTTTGATTCCAGATGCTTACGCAGTATCTTGGGCATTAGGTGGTTCAACTTTGTAACTAATGATGAGGTTAGGCAAAGGAGTTTGCAACCTCCTTTAAGCAGCATATTGTGCAGAGAGAGACTCCGTTGGTTTGGCCATGTTGCCCGTATGAATAATTATAGATTGGCGAATAGGGTTATGAACAGTGTGCCTAAAGGCCTCAGAAACCTAGGATGATGGACCTAGGATGGTTAGGGGAGACCTAGGATGCAGTGGGCAGACAATGTGAAACAGGACCTTGTTAGAATTGGTGTGCAGTGGCCAGATGCAGTAGATGTAGCTCAGGACAGACTTGCTTGGAGAACTAAATTGCACAGTCTGGTTGGACCTCCGTAGTCCATGGCTGCTTGAGGATGAGGATGGATGAATGGGAATTTAATAAAATATGCATCAAATTAAAAACCAAAATATTATTTTTCAAGCCCGAATTATATATTTTTATAAGATATATATAAAATATTACAATGGCAATTTTTAAAAATTGACATTTTTTCGTTGTACTAAAAACGGATACATATGTCCTTGGCCTCTCAATTCAAATTCTCAATGCATACAGACAACGTGGACACTGGAAGGGTTAAGAATTGTTTTAACTCTGAGCGGCACCTTTTAGTACACATTGGACTAAATGGCAGGGTCACAAAGACCACAAAGGTTCAGACGTTGGGGGAGCTGTTGGGAGACAGGAGGAGAAAGTTTACTTTTATAACAATTTTGAAAATTAAACAATTAATGTTTTTGTTCAGATACAGATAACTTTATATAAAAATGTTTTAAACATTACTGAGGAAAACGTTCTAGCTAAATGTTTGCACAGATTTTGGTAAAACATATCTTGTTTTCTTGAACAATGAAAACTATTGACTAGTTAGGAATATGTGTACTAGGGATTTCAAAGCAATGCTCTTATTACAATAATGATTTTGCCTTACTGACTGGTTAATTAAGGGGGAAATTATTTTATTTGTATGGTTCTGTATATGTCTGGAGACTGGGTATGGTTGATCATTAGAAAGTAACAAAATTGATGAAAGCTGGACCAGTTAGTAAGTTTTTTATTTTTATTTTTGAGGGGGGGGGGGGATGTTGAACTATGAATTAAGTACTTTAGTCAAAGGCAGAATTATGGTGAAGCAAGCAGGGAAGATATCCCCAAAACAGAATAGATACAGTTACCTAATAGATAACCCATCCTGACTCAAAAATTCTTTAACTTCTGATTACTGATGCAAAATTTCTTCAAACACTAATAACTCTACATTACAAACAGTCTCTTCTGCCTCAATTATCAATATGATATTGTTAAAAAATGTCAGCATTATAAAGGAAATCACTACAAATACTGCATGGTTAGTTTTTATTTGGAACTCAGAAAATAGAAAAGTAAATATATATATATATTTCTTTTGCCAAATGATCTTTTCTTTTAATTGCAAGTGTTGTTGTTTAGTGTGTTTTATTTAGTTTAAACCAAGAAAAAAATATTAATTTGCAATTTCCATTTCTAAACACAACTCTGACCAAAATACATTCAGAAATAGAGTTAAAAATGACAGAACTGTTTGCCTTGGTTATGGTAAATAAACCTCTGCATTAGCAGTTGTGAGGCATGTTTTGTGACAACATGTGTCTCTAAAGCAAACATGAAACTGCAAATTTAAAAGAATTTGTGGAAAGAGAAAAATGCAAGATTAAACATGACATAGTTTAATCCTAAAGTTCACTGTTAAGCTGAAACAGATCTTTGTAGCTATAATCTGATTCCTTCATAGATGCCAGCTTTTTCATTAGTGTCTGTCAAAGGTGATATGTTTTTTCTGAAAGTTAAAAAGGCAAGGCTGAATAATCAATTTAACTGATCTGGTTTCCACATCAATATTTTAGATATCATTGTGTTGATAATTAAGCTGCATATGAAATAATTTCCTAATAGCTTCATTCATTACTAAGTGTAGATTATTTCAGATTTAAAATAACTTTTGAATTTCAATAACAATTAAAAAAAATTTAATGGGTTACCTTATTTTGGGTGTGATTAATGGAGAGTAATCACATTTCTTCAATCTCGAAAACAGAGGGTTTATTGTTATTACAATTGTCGTTTGATATTTCGAAGTTATTACTAGTAAAAGTTTCATTTTGTATAAGATTATTTAAACTGAATTCTGCATCACATTTCTCAATAGTTTTAATATGATTGGCAATTTGATCATTTCTTGGAAAGTTATTCTGAATCAGTGAGATTTGCTTTTCAGGTGATCTATTTTGTGAATTTTTTGCTTTGATTTCTTGTACTAGGTATTCACTTCTTGAATTATCTAAAACAAATGAACTGTCAGAATTATCTTTTGTTACGTAATGTTCAGGTAAACCAATTTTTTCCTTATAATCATTGCTAGTATCTGTGTAATATGCAACAGATCCATTATTATTCAACTGACACATGGCTCTATCTGAAATTTCTTCAACTTCAGGAATTTTGTGCATTTTATCAGAAGCTATTGAGTTGACCTCACTTATTCCATTAGAACTGGGAGCACACTCACTAAAATAATATTTTCTGTTTACTTGCATTTGGCTTATATTTATAGCATTGCCTACTTCTGGCACATCTAAAAAATCTTTAAAATCAAGATTTTCAACTTTTTCATTAAGCATTTTTAAAGTTTTTTTACTGCTTACACTTTTATTACTATTTGTTGCAACTGTTGTTTTGATGGTATTTTGGCGAAGTATAATGCAATCTTTATTTCCACATTTATTACGTTCTTTATTTTCCAAACAGTAATTGCTAAATGATGATCCTGCCAAACTATCATTACCAAAGTTTTCAGGAGTCAATTTTAAACACACAGAAGAATCACTGTTTTCATCTTCTTTAATCTCAACATTTGAATTCAGATATGCAAATCCTGAAACTTCTGAAGTTTCAGAAGAGTTAAGAGTACCTGAAATATTCCCCGTAAAAAAGCCATCACACTTATGAATCAAGGAGTGGCTCTTTCCTTCATCTATAGTCATTTCACTGTTATACATTGGCTTCATTTTATTATCTGATTGTGAATTTAAATTTACATTTTCTTCACCCATAATGAACTCTGCTTGTTTTGTATTTTTAAGTAGCAAACTGCTTGAACATGAGTATTCTTCTACACAATACTTTGCATTTTCTTCAGGGACATCTACTACATTGAAACCTTCAGCATAATTATTAGAATTTTCCACAAACAACACAGATTTTTCACCTGATATTATATCAGGTTCTTTATTATCAGTTGCAATGTCACTATTCTCTAACTGCCGACTTTCAAATCTTGTAAGAAGTCTTTGACTAAGCTCTTTTATACCTTTCTTTGTGATGAATGCTAACTGCTCTTCATTCTCTAAACACAGTACTGAATCAGTTGTTCTTCTCTTTTTATCTAGCATACTATTGAAAGAATTACGATTATACCTCATATTATCTGAGAAATTGCATATTGAAGTCACAGACTGGTCGAGTGAATTCTCCTTGGCAACATCAGAAATGCTTTTATCATAAGATGTTCCTTGAGCTGATACAGAATTCCTTTCTGAAAATTCATCATCACCATTACAGTTGCCTGAACTTATATAATTCATAGTTTCCTTATTTTCACATTTAAAACTGATTTTTGCAGCCTCCAATTTTCTGCTCTTCTTTAGAGCCAACACAGCTATAAAAGATAGAAGTATACATAATTGGTGGCATACATATATATGTGTGTGTATCTTAAAATCACTTTTTAATTCTTTTCTCATATAATTTATTTTTCTAAATTTAACTGCAATTATAACATCATTTTATTTAAACAATAAAAGTATTTTCTACACTGGTACCCCAGCATAACTCTATTCTCCCAATAATTTAATATTCACAATTAATGCTGTTATGTAAAATTTCTCAAAAACTTCAAAATCTCAAGAGATGAGGAGTGCTATATGAGTAATGGGTGAAGAAGACTTGCAGACTTGCCCTATGGCTAATATCTTTGCAATTTTCACCTCACTCATTTATTTACCCTAATTATCATAAACCTTTACAATTATCCTTTGCTAATTACTACAAAAGAAACCTAAAGTAGATAATATCATAAAGGTATTTACCAGTTGCTTGAAGGCTGGTACAGTGGTGATGGAGTTCATTTGAAACTGGCGGTTTCTTCCAGTTGAATTAGCGATGTTTAGTTAAAGCCAATGACAAGTCCATTGCATACCAGTCCTTCATTGAAACACATAATAGATGTTTTTGTTGTCACAAAGAAAAAAAAAAGAAAAAAAAAAAGGTAATCCAAACACAGTTTTGGTGCAAACTATATTAAATAATAATCTAGAAATAAATAAAATCGAGTTTAAACCCTTAATAGCCCCTAAAGTCCAAATTTCAATTACTGTACACTGAAAAACTGTTAATACACACAAACTTAAAGTATGTTACACTGACATTCCACCCCTTCCTTCAGCATGGAATCTGCTGTCACATCAACAATTTTGCATGTGTGGAGACTCTTAGTCTGGCTTTTCCATCGATAAGCCTGTCGACCAGGGATCCCACTGCCAGCTGCGAGCCTTCAACCTCGTCCTCTCCATAGTTCCATGGGACGAAGGCTCTCCATAGTTCCATGGGACGAACTCCATAGTTCCATGGGACAGCCGCAGTCTTCTGACCCACAATTTCACCGAGGCTGCACTGATGAGCCCACTGGACCGGGTTCCCCATGCCCAGTCCGCAGATCCTCAGCCACAGCCCCTCCACTGGGGCTGCAATCCGGAGCTTCTCAGGGGACAAGTCGATAAGCCCACAAGTCTGGAGGCTCTCTTACCAGTCCACAGGCCTTCAACAGGCCCTCCACCAGAGGTTACAAGATCTCGTGCAAACCAAGAATCAATGAACCTGACCCTACTTCACAGAGGCACCATTCAGCGCCCCCCCCCCCCCCACCACCACCACCACATCAAGGTGGTCCCCTATCGGGGGGGGGGGGGAGATGACGTGATCAGCAAGATGGGTATATAATGGGGGATTCAAATAGAAATGTGGTGAGCCTGAGGAAGCCATACGATGGACACATGGCGAAATGTGTTGCTGCAGTTAACATCATGGAGCCTACACAATCCTTTCTTTTAAATGTTTTTAACAGTTAATACGTGGGTGTCTTTTAAACAGTTTGTTTTAAAGGTTTTAAACTTAAGTTTTGAGGATAGTGCAAAGAGATAAATCAGTGCCAGTTTAAGCACATAACGATTGCTCATCAGGATAATTTGAAGAACAACGTCAAATTAAATCATCACATTGTTTTTCTTCTTCTTCTGCTTATGTATTACATTGGTCAAACAGCATCCATCTTGTGCCCGCTGCAATACTTCAACTATAAGGCAGTGAAGAAATATCAACCAGTGTATGTGCAATATGACATCCTTCATGGCAACAAAAACATCTAGTATGTGCTTCAATGAAGGACTGGTATGCAATGGACTTGTCATCGTCTTTAACTAAACATCGCTAATTCATCTGGAAGAAACCGTCAGTTTGAAATGAACTCCATCCCCACTGTACCAGCCTACAAGCAACTGTTAAATACCTTTATTATATTATCCACTCTAGGTTTCCTTTGTGGTAATTAGCAAAAGATAATTGTAAGAGTTTATGATAATTAGGGTAAATAAATGAGTGAGGTGAAAATTGCCAAGATATTAGCCATAGGGCAAGTCTGCAAGTCTTCACCTGTTACTCATATAGCACTCCTCATCTCTTGAGATTTTGAAATCTTTGAGAAATTTTAAGTAAGAGCCATTAATTGTGAATAAATAATGAAATAAACTCGACATATTCAATATCTAGTAATAAATCAGCACTTTGAAGTCGATTCAAATTTTAGAGGGTCGTGGGTTCGTATCCCACCCGGCTCAAAACAATTTTTCCTCTAAAATTTGAACTGACTTCGAAGTGCTGATTTATTAGTAGATAATCGGGAATATTAAATTATACCTAAATAGCTGTGTCTAATGATTATTTATTATTCTCTCAATATATTCTTTTTCATTGATGTACACAAATATATATATACAGGATGTCCCTGAATTCATGGCCCACACATGAGGGGATGGTAGTACACACCGAACCCACCAATATTCGTCATAAAATATGTGGCCACAAACGCAGTGAGGAGTTGGAAATGAAGGACAGACACAGAGGTTTCCAGAGTGACATTTATTGGAGATCATTACAACAAATGCTCAAACATATGCCCACCAACATTGATACAGGTGGCACAACGACGGAGTAGTGATCAGTGTACCTGCTCATAAACACCGGGCTTGTCGTGCACATTGGCGGCTGCGACAGACAGTTGGGCTACCAGATCCTCTGCAGACTGCACGGGCATCTCGTACATGACACTTTTCAAATGTCCCCACAGAAAGAAATCGATACAAGAAAGATCGGGCGATCTGGGGGGGCCACGGGATGGAACCACAGTGCCCAATCCATTGGTTCCCAAATGTGGTATGAAGTTGCTGACACTCATCCATGCTGAAATGGGCGGGTGCCCCATCGTGCTAGAACCACATACAAGTGCGGATTACGGCTGGAACATCCTGAAACAATTCCGGCAAAACCTGTTACAGAAAAATATGGTACGTTCGCCCATTGAGGCAGTCCGGCAGTAGGTAGGGTCCAATTAAGTAGCCATGCACAATCCCCGCCCAGACATTGATGGCAAACCGTTGTTGGTTCGAATTTGGACGTGTACCATGGGGGTTCTGGGCCACCCACAAATGCACATTATGGACATTCACTACGCCTTCACGTGAGAATGTTGATTCATCTGTAAAGAGAACATGTTTGGGGAAATTGGGTTGTTTGACACTTTGCTGCAGGAACCACTGGGCAAAATCCATGAGCAGGGGATAATCAACAGCTGTCAATGCCTGCACTTGCTGCAAGTGATAGGGGTGTAGCCCTTCTTCATGCAGCACTCGCCAGACACTGTTCCGATGCAACCCAGGCTCCGGGTGGTGAATCGCATGCTTGTACCTGGGTTATCTGTTACCATATGCAAGATGTCCTCGCTTATAGCTGGCATTTTGACCATCCGTGCTTGTTCAGCATTATGTTGACTGACGTGGAAGGTGCCTGCCTCAGACAGCTGGCGATGCAGTCATGCAAACATTTTATGATTGAGCACAAGGCGCATAGGATATCGCTTATGGTAGAGTCTTTGCACCTCTCTACCATTGCCCTCAGCTATGCCGTACATCAGGTGCATATTGGCTTTCTCTGCATTCGTAAACTGCTCCATCTCATGTCCGGTTGACACTGAGAATGCTGGGGTTTGGCTTATCCAGTGCTTTTAAGCCATGCCACCTCGTCTGTGCCCCCTACCGGCACTGGACTGCGTTTACGGCCACATATACTACAACAAATATTGGTGGGTTCAGTGTGTACTATCATCCCCTCATGTTTGGGCCATGAATTCAGGGACACCCTGTATATATGCACACACTAGTGTCCAAACATTAAGCATAATTTACCAACTGTTAAAAATCTCATTAACAACTGAGATTTTTATCATTATATTTTGTATGATTAAGCATTTTTAAAGATTTTTTACTATTTATACTTTTATTATATTTTGTTGCAACTGTGGTTTTGATGGCATTTTGACAAAGTGTCAATGAAATGTAATATATGCAAGGTTAAATGGTTCCCAAAAACACCTTACCAAATAATATTTGCATCTGTGATTCAACAAACAAATCCAGCAAGTGCTATAAAAGCTGTCTGATACTGTGACACTCATTTCCCAGTGGTAGCTCAGTGGTCAGAGCACCTGACATGTTATCAAGAGGACATGGGTTTGTATCCTACCCAGTTCAAGACAATGGAGTGGGGGTGGTTCAGTTGGTAGAATGCCAAGCTCGTAATCTATAGTTCCCAGGTTTGAGTCCCAACTGGGCCAGTGTTGAGCCCTGCCCTTGGTCAGTAGAGGACACTGATGGGATTGGAAAGCTGCTCACCATTGGATGAAATGTTAAACCGTGGCCTCATGTGTGAGAGAGCCATACCTTCTGCATATTAAACATGCTGGATTGGCTACCATTAGTCTCCCAAAAGCTATCCAGTGAGTCCCCTCCCCTAACCTTCTCTAAGCCCATGGGTCCTTGTAGCCTAGTCATTTATTCCCTGGTGTGCTTCTCAGAGGTAAAACAACACAACACAACCCACTCATTTCCTGTTGATCAAGCATTGTCTTTGTGTTGGTCAAGCATTTCTTAACAACAGTATAGCACAGAGACATCATATGAATGCTTGTAAATATAGTAGAACCATCAACATGTTTAAGTTCAGCTGATTGTAAACTGATATAGTTAGCACTAAAATATTCCCCAATCAGTGCTTTTGAGATTTTGAATGTAGTTAGCTGTAGATGAGAGAAAGTTTGGACAAGAGTAACAAACAGTGCAGGACCAACACTATCTTGCAGTAACAGCCCAACATCATAGAGTGTTGCCAGCCAGGTAACTTTCTCTGGAACTTTCTGCTGCCATTGAGTGGAAAGTTTCAAGGTAAACTATTTACAGAAGGTTTCACCAGAAAGGGCTTTATGTCAGACTGCTGAATATTTGTAATCACCCCAATCCTTCCACAGCAGAGCCCAACTACATGGTGCAAACAAACATCGTGGCTGGCCCCAGACAAATTCGCAAATTTGTTCTTTACCAACATATTAGTGGCAATTTTGCCTTCAGACTGATTCTTGATATGTTTTGATCTAGAAGGAGCAAGGAACGTGTTACTGACTCTATAACATCAGAGAATGACAGCACTATGGTAGTGGTTTGATGGTCTGGGGCAGCATTATGTCAAACGGACACACAATGCTCAACATCTTTATCAGAGGCACTCTAATTAGTTAGAGGTATAGGGACAATATCCTTCAGCCATGTCAGGCTTTTCAGGGGCACTGTTGGCCCCCAGTTTATTTTGTGAAACAATAATGACCACCCTGACAAAGCTTAGACAGTCAATTGAAGTCTTCAATATTGAGGATATTCAGTGGATGGAGTGGAGAGCCTGTTCTCTGAACCTTAACTCTATAGAGCATATGTAGAATACACTAGGGAGACATATTGGAGGTCATCAACCCCTTTGAAGAACCCTCCACAAGCTCTGTGTTCTCTACAGGAAGAGTGGGATGTACTGCCACCAAACCTTATGACAGATCTCATAAAAAAAAATATAAGAAGTCATTGTGATACTTATGTAGCTGTTCAGGGTAATCATATTCCACATTAACCTCTCTGTTCTGCTGAATTAGGTTGGTTGAGATTTTATGGTGCAAGTGTAACAAAGGCCATGCTATGACAAACAAGGTAGAGTATAAAAGAATAAACAGATGAAAATCATACATATCTACAATTAAAGTTAAAAGCAAAATGTAGAAAGCATTCATCACACACACTAAAGATAATTAAATTGCAAAACAAAAAAAGTGTAAAAAAACCCATGTATAAAAAGGAAACAACTATATAATACAAAACTTAACAATGTGTGTAATGGACCCATGTAAAAAGCAATAAGTGTAAAATACAAACTATAAAGGTAAAAACATTAAAGCATTTGAAACAAACAGTAAAATGCAAAAATTCAATGACAGGTGTTAAACTGAGTGATCAGATAAAAGATATTCAAGTGTAAGAGGTTTAGAGAGTAAGTGATGATAGCTAAAATATACATACAACATTCACAATTAAAATATGGTTATAGTTAAAATGGTGTCACAAAAATGGTTATAGTTAAAATGGTGTCACAAAATTCACACAGGTTCGTTGTCTGCCTGAAGAAGAAAATGCCGAGTTAAAAATCTATGACATGTGGAACTGAACAAGTACAAATTCCTCCTAGAAATCTGCATATCCAATGTGTAGATCATGAAATGGAATCATCATTATTTCGTTTTCATGGGTGAATTTGACAGATGGAATCATATTATTTAAATTTATCTAATAATTGCAATTCATCCCATGGTCCCAAAATTAATATGTTGTCAATATAATGCATATACAATAAAAGTTTTAACCTTTCCAGTACTCAGTCTGAAATACTGGTTTGGAACCTAAATACAAGGTATTTGCTGTGGAAATGTTCAGCAGCATCTAGAATGACCAAGATTACTTGAAAAAAATATGAATGCTTGAAAAATGCATGAAAAAGCTTGTTTTCATATGTGTCAGGGAAGGTCAACCAGCATAATGTGAGGATCTGGACTCTGAAAACCCCCATCAAATCATTCAAAACATAAGCAACAGTTCAAAGGTCAATGTGCAGTGTGCTTTGCTCCACGACTGCTTGGTGGGTCCTTTTTAATTTGTGGGCACAGTGAGCTCTATATAGTTTACTTAGACATGCTGGAATAATTCACTTTCCCACAAACTGAAGACCTAAAACTCGATATGATATTTCAACAGGAAGGAGCTCTCCCTCACTGGGCCTTAACCACTTGAGCTACCTTGAGCAGAAAGTTTTCAGGTCATTGCTGAACTTTGGAAATTTTCATCGACCAGGTGATTGGCTGAAACAGGCCAATCACCTGGCCAAAATGATCAGCAGACATAACCCCGATAGAATTTTTTTTCCTGTGGGAGTATGTCAGAGATGTAGCTACCACACCAAGATGGCAAATCTGTAAGGTGTTAGGCTCAGATCATTGCTGTCAATGTACATGTTAATGTCAAAATATTAGGCTGAACATGGCAAGAAACTGACTATTGCCTTGATGTTCTGCATGCAACAACCAGAGTGCACATCAAAGTGTATTGATAGTGTGGATAAACTATTTTAATTTTTATGAGCTTCTGTAACATATAAAATAAACAATAATGTTTTATCATTTGTGGTTCTCAATTTATTTGAAAAGTTGTCCAGATCATTTTGAAACACCCTGTGTATATATATACATGTGTGTGTGTGTATGTTTGTGTGTGTAACTAGCATTAATGTTGGCCCCACTTTCATGAAATGAAGTTATTTTGAATATCTCTAAATTAATATTACATAAGCCACCAGGGGTAGATGAAATTACTGCTGAAATGCTAAAGCTGGAAATGATTTTGTTGTCAAATGGCTGATTGTAGTTCTATGTTAAAGGGGTTATTCCAAGGATTTTATTGGAGGTATTAATATCCCTATTTTCAAGAAGGGTGATTGCAGTTCTAGTTATACTTATAGAGGCATCATTCAACTCCATTCCACTTAAAGTTCTACCCATGGACTGTCAATGGGTGGGAGGGGGTGCAGTTGGCCTGAGCTTCAAGATCAAAAAGGGATTGAAATTTTGACACCTTTTAATTTTCTGATATTAGATACAACAGTAAACTATATAATATTTTAACTGACAAGCCTTAAAAAAGGCATGGATGTTTCTTTTCTTGTATTGTCCTTTCTGCTGAACTCTCACCTCATTCACAGACTTCTTGCATATTATACTAACTTCTGTATGCTTCTGTTGGACCTCTGTGGCAAGCAGCTGCTTGGGGGATAATTTTTTATTGAATCTTGTCAAATTAGACTTAAAAATGTTCATAATAAAAATGACAATTTCATTTTTGCTAGGGGTCTGAAAAGCTGAAAGTTCCCTGGCTTCTCTGAACCTATGAGAGGCTCTGGTTCCACCATTAAACATCAAACAACCACACTTTGATTCTAGATGTTTATGCAGCACCTTGATGATTAGGTTTTTTCACTAAGTAATGATTAGGTTACACAAAGAAGCAATCAACTGCCACTGAGCATCATCTTGTGTAGGGAGAGACTACTATGTTGGTTAGGCTATGTTGCCCACAAGCAGCACTACAAATTAAAAGAGTTATGAGAAAAGGAAAAGACAAAAGGCCTAGAATGCAATGGGTGCACAATGGTTATAGTACTTTAGAAGTATGAAATTTCAAATCTAATTTTCAATTGATGCAACATGAGACTGTCCCCTAATTTTGGAAACAAACATATTTCATTAAAAAATTATTATAGGTGCTATTTAAAATTATTATGTATGCTACATTAAATACTTAAAGCTTACCTCTAACACTTGACATTATTTTGTCTTGTTCCTTTTTGTGCCATTGCTCTCTTTCTTTTCGTTCTTCCTCACAGCCTCCTCGTGACCTGATATTTGTCAAGATAATTACAAAATTATTTTAAAAGCATATATTTTAAAAGAAATATTCAAATTTAGTCATTCAAAACAATTTTATTTCAAGTGGTGAATGATGTAGTAGACCTTCACTGTGGTAAAGAGAAATGCATAAGATTCAATACCTAATGTAGTCAGAAGAGTTAATTCTTAGTATGTTCACGATAAAAGCTGTACAACAAATTTGTCTAAAATTACTTATTCTCAAACATAAGGAGTGCAGATGCTCTTACAAGTTATTATTTTAATTACTATATTACAATCACATATGATCCAAACAATTATCAATCCGTCTAAATGCTACCTTATAATCACATAAAGTAAACTAGGTTAATTGACAAGATAGTAATATTTACCAATGATCGTTGCTGGTACATCTACTTGTTTAGGTGTTTTAGCTGTTTAGAGTGACACGTCATTGTCTTTCACAATTTTTGTGGGCAATCTTTTGATGTTCAGGAGTACGGTCAGGATGCTTTTTACAAGAAACCAGTCCATTTCACAAGTGTGTGCATTTGTAGATGTCATTTCTTTACAATATCATATAGGTATGAGGAAGATAGCATTTTACTCCATACGGGCAGTAATAAAGAATTGCTGGTTTAGTTCCAGTTATACCAAGCATCATTTATGTTACTTGCTGTTATAGAGTACTTATTGCTTTAGTAGTACTATTATACATACTGTATTGATGTAAAACCTATTGTACTTATTTTCAGCACTTACTTCAATTTCATTGAATCAATCAAAGAAGGATCATCAATCAAAGAAGGATCAACAATTGCACTTTCTTTAATATTTGAGATATAATTGCGTACTTTTAAATGTTAAAAACCGATAAACTTTGATAAAAAAACAAGTTTATAAAATTGCTCTTATACCGATGCTTTAGATGTTGAGAAAGCATAAAACTGTATTGGCACTCGGATTCATCCCATGAGCTACGCGCGTTAAATAATAAGGAAAGTGCAATTGTTGGTCCTTCTTTGATATGTGCCAATGAAATTGAAGTAAGTGCTGAAAATAAGTACAATAGGTTTTACATCAATACAGTATGTATAATAGTACTACTAAAGCAATAAGTACTCTATAACAGCAAGTAACATAAATGATGCTTGGTATAACTGGAACTAAACCAGCAATTCTTTATTACTGCCCATATGGAGTAAAATGCTATCTTCCTGATGCCTATATGATATTGTAAAGAAATGACATCTACAAATGCACACACTTGTGAAATGGACTGGTTTCTTGTAAAAAGCATCCTGACCGTACTCCTGAACATCAAAAGATTGTCCACAAAAATTGTGAAAGACAATGACGTGTCACTCTAAACAGCTAAAACACCTAAACAAGTAGATGTACCAGAAACGATCATTGGTAAATATTACTATCTTGTCAATTAACCTAGTGTACTTTATGTGATTATAAGGTAGCATTTAGATTGATTGATAATTGTTTGGATCATATGTGATTGTAATATAGTAATTAAAATAATAACTTGTAAGAGCATCTGCACTCATGTTTGAGAATAAGTAGCTTTAGACAAATTTGTTGTACAGCTTTTATCATGAATATATTAAGTTTTATCTTATAAGCTGTGTTGAACATTATTTTTAAGAGTTAACTCTTTTATAGAGTGCAATGAATTTTTGTTTAACAGTGTTTGCCAAATTAAAGGTTACTAAATAGCACAGGGAATTGAATCCTTGCAAATATATATTCAATGAAGTCAGAATGAATGGAACTGTGATGTTAAAAGTTCAGGCTAAAATTTATTTTTCTGAAGCTTAATTCATCCTCATCCTCATCCTCAAGCAGCCATGGGCTACGGAGGTCCAACCAGACCATGCAATTTAGTTCTCCAAGCAAGTCTGTCCTGAGCTACATCTACTGCATCTGGCCACTGCACACCAATTCTAACAAGGTCCTGTTTGACATTGTCTGCCCACCGCATCCTAGGTCTCCCCTTCTTTCTGAGGCCTTTAGGCACACTGTTCATAACCCTATTCGCCAATCTATAATTATTCATACGGGCAACATGGCCAAACCAATGGAGTCTCTCTCTGCACAATATGCTGCTTAAAGGAGGTTGCAGACTCCTTTGCCTAACCTCATCATTAGTTACAAAGTTGAACCACCTAACGCCCAAGATACCGCGTAAGCATCTGGAATCAAAAGAATCTGTAAATGGTGGGTTGGGTCTGTAAATGGTAGCTAGGTAGTCACTAGAAGGAGAGCTATGCATCAATCCTCTGTGATGATGCATAGAACCGGCCAGGCCTAGCACCTAATGTCCGACCCCGCCTTCTCATGGTGCAGACCATTAGTACCTTTCAAAAGAGATACTCTCTTGTGGAAGTGAACGGAAGGGGAGGGCTGCCAGATTAGTGTGGCCTACTAATCTGGACAACTATGGCTACTTTTCTTTTTTTCTACCCTGCTGAGGAGTAGTCAACCACACAGGGTCCTGGTGCTGACCATATAAACCCACTGGACAGATATATGGCTCTGAGCTTGATTATGGTCTTGATTTTGCTGTACTGGTGGGGTTCTGTTGAGAGAAAATCTTCTGCTGTGTTTTCTGTTTGTTTGTGGGTTGACAGCCCCAAGTGAATAGATTCACTGGATATGTTTATCAGCTGGTGGATAATCCTGAGCAGAGATCATCGCAGGCACCTGAACTCTTTGCTTCTATTGGAATCGTCAAATTCTACATTGGAGGAAGTCTCCCAGTGTAGATGGCTTCAGCCTTTAGTGGTAGGGGAACAGATCTTTGCCCCAAGTCTACGATTAGTGGGGGTGTTTGATAACTTCTGCCACTAACCATTTTCTCTCCATAGGTAGTTGGAATGTGAGGACTCTGCACAGAGCTTTTTCTCTTGATGTCCTCACGCAGGAATTCCAGCGCTATAACCTAGATATTCTCAGCTTGCAAGAGACCAGATGGACAGGTAAAGGTGAGATACTTAAAAATAACTTTAAATTTCTCTTTACAGGGAGGGAGGATGGAAAGCATCACCAAGGCGTGGGTCTGCTGCTCAGCAGACATGCTAGTGATGCTCTTCTAGGATATGAGTGCATTAATGAAAGGTTTCTTACAGCAAAATATCACACAAGCGTTAAAGACTTGAATGTTATCTGCTGTTAAGCCCCCACTGAGGATGCTGATGAGGATGAGAAGGATAGGTTTTACAGACAACTTCAGAATATTTTGAATTCTGTCAAGGAGATATTACCCTTGTTCTACGTGACTTCAATGCCAAAGTTGGTACTGACTCTAACCTTTGGGGAGGGGTGACAGGCCCTTTTGGTATTGGAAGCTGCAATGGCAATGGGCAACATCTCCTTCAGGTAAGTAAACTCAATGGTTTCAGGATAAACAACACTTATTACAAACACTGTGACATACATAAGTACACATGGGTTTCACCTGATGGGCTGCATAAGAATATGATTGATTATATATTAATTAACAGCAAATGGGCTAGTTCTGTTAGGAACACCAGGTCATATAGGGGAGCTGAAATGTTCAGGGAATGAATGGGGAGGGAATGTTTCAGTTACCATTTGGATGACTGAAATTTTGAATATCTTTTATGATAAAGGCATGGTTCCTAAGGATTTTACCAGAGCTATTGTTATCCCTATTTTCAAAAAAGGTGATCGCAGTTCTTGTGATAACTATAGGGGTATCAGCCTACTCTCTGTTCCAGGTAAAGTTCTTTCCATGATTGTGCTTAATAGAATTAAGAATCTGGTTGACAGTCAATTGCGTGATGAGCAATGTAGATTCAGAAGTGGTAGGGGATGTGTGGATCAGATATTTTCACTTAGGCAGATTCTTGAGAAATGTTTAGAGTTTCAGAAACCTTTGGTTGCTAGCTTTGTTGATTTCAAAAAGGCTTTCGACTCTGTTGTTCATCATAATTTGTGGTTGATTGTAAAATCATATGGTGTACCTGACAAGTTAGTTAACATAATGAAAGCTCTCTATAATAACACTGAGTCATGTGTGAGAGTTGGTAAGGCTTGTAGCAATTGGTTTAGCATTACTTCTGGTGTTCGACAAGGGTGCATTTTGTCTCCTTTTCTGTTTAGTTTGGTTATTGATTATGTTATGCAAAATTCACTTCAAGGAAAGATTCTGGCCTTAAATGGGCTGGAGATAACGAAAATTTCTGATTTTGATTATGCTGACGATTTAGCCCTTTTGGCAAATGATGTTGATGAGATGAACTCTTTCATTCAAGCTGTTGATGAAACTGGTAGTAGAGTAGGTTTGGTTATAAACAGAGAGAAAACTAAAGTGATGAAAATTGGTCAGGCAGGCTGTGATTCAGTTAATCTGAATGGTTGCAGTCTTGAGCAGGTGTTACAGTTTAATTATCTTGGAGCTATATAACAGATAATGCTGATGTGCGGCATGAGATTAACAGACGAATAGGGATTGCTGCCGGGACTTTTAAGAATCTATGGAGAGTGTGGAGAAATAGGCGTATACACCTAAAGACTAAAATTAGACTGTATAATAGTTTGGTTCTTTCTAGGTTTAGTTATGGTAGTGAAACTTGGACACTTTGTAAACAAGATAACAGGAAACTAGATGCTTTCGAAGCTTAATTAGAGTGGGTGATATTAGACGAGATTTAATGAGGTTAAATGAATATTGTATAGTGTTGGTAAATGGTAGTTCAGTATACACTAGAGGAAATGTACTCCATTCCCCAGCAACGATGCACAATATTGATTTGTTGTATATGACTATTTCTTTTTTTTACTCTGTTGAGAAGTGTTGATTACATAGAGTCTTAGTGCTGATGTTTTAAACCATCCAGAATTTCTTTTGGCTTTTATATCAATTAAAAACTTGTACTTTTGCATTCTTCATTGACTTCTGTTGAAGATGAATTTATGATATGCTTTCCGTTCATTTTTTGGTTGCCGGCCTCAAAGTAGATGGATGCCAGTGATATAGTGTCAGTGATAAGGAATGAATGTCTTTTAGACTGTCTCCCCAAAATAAAATTGGCCAGATTATTCAGTGGATATTTATTTTTCAGAATAAGAGGTATAATAAATCACAATACGAAAAAATTTTCATCAGCTATAAAAAATTATGTTTATTTGCCAAAACTGTATTCTTACCACTGTAATGCTATCTATCTAATAACACTTTAATCAAATAACAGCAGCTTAGGATCTTGAAGAGAAGACTCGTCATTTTAGACTAATGAAAAATTGTTCCAAGCTTCATTTCACATCTACCTGCCACAGACATACTTTTACCAAAAGGGATAGATAACTGTATCACATATAGGTGGGCAGGTTGGTTTATGTGCATTAGCAACCAAGGCTATTAGGTGGCAAACAACAACAACAACACCAACACCAACAACAGCAACAACAACAAGATACAGAACAGAAAACAAAGTTAAAAACAAAATAAAATTGATTTGTTTTATATGACTATATTGGTTTGTTGTCTGTATTATCTTGAAGATGATTATATTGATTTGTTGTCTTAGGATCTTGAAGAGAAAACTCATCATTTCAAACTAATAAAAAATTGTTCCAAGCTTCATTTCACATCTGCCTGCCACAGACATACTTTTACCAAAAGGGATAAATAACTTGTCACACATAGGTGCAACGGTTGGGTTTATGTGCATTAGCAACCAAGGCTATTAGGTGGAAAACAATAACAAAAAAAAAGATACAGAACAGAAAACCAAAGTTAAAAACAAAATAAAATTTAAGGACGAACAATTAAAGAAAATAACATTAGGCATAAAGAACTTGAAAAAATAAACAAATAAATAATTAAAATCAACAACAAAATGCATAAGGGAAAAAAATTGTTATAATATCTAGTATAACATAAAAAAACCAAAAACAGGTAGTACAAACATGTGATCTAATAAAGAATGTGGACAAGCAGTTTGGGCAATTAATGATGAGTGTTAAAAATACATAAATTTTAATATAACTCAAATACATAAAAATATTTATAATTTTAAAATTGCAAAATCATCTGCCTGGACTCAGGCACAAAATAGCACAGACTTTGGGCTCAAGCTAAGATAATTTAAATTCCTGATTTTTCTTTGTAATTGAAAAAAAAAATAAGTAAAAATATATAATTTTTTTATTCCAATTTCAATCAATCTTTAGTAATTAAAAATAAGTACCATGTGCCTCTGATTTTTTTTTACTTATTCTCTGTCATTAATAAGTGAATAGTTTAGTGTTTATAATAACATTACCAGCGAACTTTCAGTTTCTACTAATATTTTTAATATTTTAAATTCCAAATGGGATTAAGATTTAAATTTTTTTAAGTTAATAATAGCCTATAATCTAAAGCAGGGGTTCTCAACAAGGGGTACGCGGTAAAATTTTTTGGGCACGCCATGAGAGCTCAAAGGTCATTAGATCTAGTAACAAAGTTGCTAAATTGGCATTATTATACTATAACTGTAGTTTTATCTATCTGTATAAGGGGTACACCAGTTACATACACATTTCTAAGGGGTATGTGAAGCATAAAAGGTTGAAACCTACTGATCTAAAGAATTAACTAAGTGTTAATCATCATTCCTTTCTGTATGTAGGTTTCATGATGTGTCAGAAAAATGTTTTCCCCAAATCGGACAGACTCGGGCTCAATAACTGTTGAAATTGTTTGGGCCCAAGTGGGCATGGGCTCGAAAAATTTAGTCCAAAATTATCTCTGATAGGATGAAAGTGGAAGGTCTGTAATATAATATACAGTAAATAAAGTTAGTTAATTAATTAAAATATTTGAAACTGCTCAAAAAATCTGATTAATTGTATTGCTAACTAGCAAAGTATAAAAGTGAAATTTGTTACTTATTATTAAAGAAACACTGAACAAAATTAGTTTCTTTAAGCTTTTACTTCAGTTAAATATGGTGTGGAAGCAGAAGTTAGTCATGTAATTTGAAAAAATTCCTGCCAAGTATATTCTTTTGCTTGCTTCTATTATATATCAATCATTATTATAACATACTAGTAATACCCACACCAAATGTTTGATGTGAAACTTTACGATATTTTCATTCACACCAAATGTGCATCAATCGATAACTGCATTCACAAGGCAGCAATGGTAGCGCCCCAGAAATCTTGGATACTTTTTGAGGGATCGCTCCCGACCCATGGCAGCTAAGAACCCCATCTGTCACACCAAGAGGGTAAGAACTAAGTTGGACCATCCCACCAAACTCAGGACTGATCGCTCAAGTAGCCATGGAACCAGAGGGAAACTGCAAATTTCTGCCACTAACGATGTCACATGTGACCACCTGCCCATTCATCCATTCACCCACCCATATTTACAGCTATTATACAATATGATTATTATAACATTGCATCATCATTACAACAAGCAAGTTTTTTAAAGAAGATTTTACTCTGAAGTTAATGTTGATCAATTTTAGAGGAAAATTGTCTTGAGCCAGGTAGGATAAGAATGCATGACCTCCTGATAACATGTCAGGTGCTCTGGACCACTGAGCTACCAGCCTCCAATCAAGATCTCCTCTAATTGATGCTATGAACTTTCTGCCAACAGTACATAATTCTCCGTGTCTCATGAAGGTATTTGTCCCAGCTGCTCTCAGCCTCAAGAAACAATGACAAGCATGTTGTGAAGATGGTAAATATATTCTGAGTGTACAAATGTTTAAATTGAAGATATATTTTTCGACATATTTAATGAATATTAAGGAAGAGTTCACTCTGAAGTAAACATCGATCAATTTTAAAAGAAAAATTGTGTGAACCAGGTGAGATATGAACCCTCAACCTCCTGATAACATGTCAGGTGCTCTGGACCACTGAGCTACCGCCACCGATCAAGATCTCTAATTTGATGCTATTGATGCAGCTGGGGCAAATACCTTCATGAGACACTGAGAATTGTGTACTGTTGGTAGAAAATTCATAGCATCAATTAGAGGAGATCTTGATCGGCAGAAGGTAGCTCAGTGGTCTGGAGCACCTGACACATTATCAGGAGGTCGTGGATTCATATCTCACCTGGCTCAAGACAATTTTTTCTCTAAAATTGATCGACGTTAACTTCAGAGTGAAATCTTCCTTAATATTCATTAAATATTTTGAAAAATATCTCTTCAATTTAAAGAAAGTTTTTGTTTTTGAAGTTTTTTTATGCTTCACTATTTTTACAAGGACTAAATAGTTATATAGAAGATTGTGACACAATAATTTTTTTCTTGAAGTCATATGAAGTGCTAGAGGTGTAAAGCTTTCATGCTACTAGATACTGAAACATTTTTGTGTTGGCTAGGTCCTGCCATCCTCACAGACCTTCTACTATGGCATATAAACTGACAGGCTAATGTCAGACCTCTGTGGCAAGCAGCTGCTTGAGGGGGTATTTATTTATTTTTTTATTAAACATATAAAGCACGTATTTTAAATCTTTCAAACATCAAGTCCCACTTTACATCACTGATCTTATACTTCATATTTTTTCAAGGAAAAAAGATTAGAATTCAAAAAAAAAAAAAGATTAAAATTCAAAAAATGAATGTTTACTGGGCAAAAACCCATTTTTTTCCAGCTTATTATTTCATAATCTAGTTTTACACAACTAGATAATAACTAGCAACAGCTATTTAATAGGGCACTTTTAGACACTCTTGTAATAAAACAATGAATCTGGCAATGTAAATAAAAATTTATTTAAAAAACACTAACAGATGTAAATATTTATAATGCATATGAATAGAAAGGCTATTTATTTCTGTATAAGAAGAAAATAAATTTTTTACTTGAAACAAGAATATTACTCTCTTCTAATTTTTTTCTCAGTACTATACTGAAGTACAGGCTTTTCGCCAACTATTTTAAATCAAACCTACAAGTCAGCATTAGAATTTTTTTTAACAAATGACTAATCAACAGAAATAGGTCATGTTATATGCCAAATTAAAAAAGAATTTAATTCCTAATTTTATAGGAAAATAAATTAATTTATGAACATATTAATTTTAGTAAGACTTTTTTTTACAATGATATAATGAAAAAACATATCTGGCTATGTAATTAAAGCTTAATTTTGGAAAATCTGATGGGGGAAAAATCAGTCAAATTATATACAATTAAAAAGACCTTTTTTCAGAAAATAATTAAAATAACTTGAAGGTCATTGGGCAATAAAATTTTAAGTTTATCCCTCAAACTAAGAAGCTTTTTGGAGTAGGAACAGTACTCTGTCTTCACCACACAGTGCCACTTCACTGAAGACAGTGCTTTCCTTGCTCCATAAAGTTTCTGAGTTTGCTCCTAAAAATTTTTAATATACAAAATAGTTCGAAGTGTAAACTTAATAATGTTAATTCTCAACAACAGAGACTAAATTATTTTAATTAGTCAAATTACATATTATTCGAACCAAAATTTCTTCTTGAATACTATAATATTTACCGAAACATGATTTTTTATTTACTTTATAATTCTTTTCACCAAAGTATATTTTAAAAACACAGGCCAGTGTTACTCAAGGTGACTTGGAGACTGTTCACATACATGAGGTTTTCTGTTCTGTTTATGAAATGTAAAAACACTTTCTTGGTTGTTGGGTTTACTGAATATTATTCAACAAATACACGTTTAAGTGGTACAACTTTTTACAGAAGCTACTTAGGTAAGCCAGACTATAACAAGATTTCAGAACATCCTTTTAGAATAAGACTATGAAGCTACGGTTAAATGGGTTCAATACAAACATTCACTGAAGTTGAATCCTTAAAGTCTTCACAATTTCAAAATACATAATAAGGCATTTAGTATATAGTGATTAAACAGCACTGTAACATCCAGCATGATAGGTATCTGCTATCAGTGATTAACAGTCCTGTTAAATGGGTTCAATCTAAACATTCACCTATGTTGACTCTTGAAAGTCTCCACAATTTCAAAATACATAATGGGGCACTTAGTATATAGTGATTAAACTGCACTATAATGTCCAGCAAGATAGAATTAATGGTCTTGCCATTCTATTTAAGAGCTATGAAAATAGGTGTCCAGTCCATTTAGCAATATAAATCATAAATGTGTCGAAAATTTATATTATATAACATCAAACACAGACTGAATAAAACTTCTTCAGTTTAGGAATTCCCTTATAGTTCTTGTTGTATCTAACATTATTGTTTTTCGCATGTTTGATATTAACTTATGAATATTTAAATCTTTAAGGTGATTTTTTCAATTTCTTTTGAACCAAACCATTTACAGATATCACTATTGAAATTATTGTAATGGATTTTAGATCAAGTAGTTGCTGCAATTCATATTTTAACTCTCTATATTTTTGGATTTTTTTCTCCTTCATTTCTGTAAATGGTAGCTAGGTAGTCATTGGAAGGAAAGCTATGCACCAATCCCCAGTGATGACACATAGAACTGTCCAGGCCTAACACCTAATGTCCGACCCCATCTTCTCATGGTGCAGGCCATTAGTACCTTTCAAAAGAGATGCTCTCTTGTGGAAGTGAATGGAAGAGGAGGGCTGTCAGATTAGAGTGGCCTACTGATTTGAACAACTATGGCTCCATTTCTTTTTTTTCTACCCTGTTGAGGAGTGGTCAACCACACAGGAACCTGGTGCTGACCATATAAACCTACTGAACTGAAATAAGGCTCTGAGCTTGATTATGGATCCTGAATTTCCTGCACTGGTGGGGTTCTGTGGAAGGAAAATCTTCCACTGTGTTTTCTGTTTGTTTGTGGGTTGACAGCCCCAAGTG
Source organism: Ryuthela nishihirai (assembly GCA_038380435.1). Taxonomy (NCBI): domain Eukaryota; kingdom Metazoa; phylum Arthropoda; class Arachnida; order Araneae; family Heptathelidae; genus Ryuthela; species Ryuthela nishihirai. The sequence goes on along the minus strand of JAWZYU010000019.1, from coordinate 59,619,736 downwards.
AATAGATTCACAGGATATGTTTATCAGCTGGTGGATAATCCTGAGCAAAGGTCATCGCAGGCACCTGAACTCTTTACTTCTACTGGCATCATTAAATTCCACATTGGAGGAAGTCTTCCAATGTAGATGGCTTCAGGCTTTAGAGTTGGGGGAACGGGTCTTTGTCCCATGCCTGCAATTAGGGGGCTGTTTATTATTGTCTACATACATTCCCTCTCTCGATAAACATAGTTTCTTCAAACATCCAACTATTAGCTCTCCATAGGTAGTTGGAATGTGAGGACTCTGCACATAGATTATTCTTTTGATGTCCTCACACAGAAGTTCACCATTCATCATCATCATCCTCAAGCAGCCATGGGCTACGGAGGTCCAACCAGACTGTGCAATTTAGTTCTCCAAGCAAGTCTGTCCTGAGCTACATCTACTGCATCTGGCCACTGCACACCAATTCTAACAAGGTCCTGTTTCACATTGTCTGCCCACCACATCCTAGGTCTCCCCCTCTTTCTGAGGCCTTTAGGCACACTGTTCATAATCCTCTATATTTTTCAATACAGGCAACATGGCCAAACCAATGGAGTCTCTCTCTGCACAATATGCGGCTTAAAGAAGGTTGCAAACTCCTTTGCCTAACCTCATCATTAGTTATAAAGATGAACCACCTAATGCCCAAGATACTGTGTAAGCATCTGGAATCAAAAGCATCAAGTTTCCTGTAATCTTGTTCACAAAGTCCAAGTTTCACTACCATAACTAACCCTAGAAAGAACCAAACTATTATACATTCTAATTTTAATCTTTAGTGTATACGCCTATTTCTCCACACTCTCCATAGATTCTTAAAAGTCCCGGCAGCAATCACTATTTGTCTGTTAATCTCATGCCACACATCACCAGTATCTGTTACATAGCTACAAAGGAAATTAAACTATGACACCTGCTCAAGACTGCAACCATTCAGATGAACTGAATCACAACCTGCCTGACCAATTTTCATCACTTTAGTTTTCTCTCTGTTTATAACCAAACCTACTCTAGTACCAGTTTCATCAACAGCTCGAATGAAGAGTTCATCTCATCAACATCACTTGCCAAAAGGGTTAAATCATCAGCCTAATCTAAATCAGAAATTTTTGTATCTCCAGTCCACTTAAGACCAAAATCTTTCCCTTGAAGTGAATTTTGCATAACATAATCAATAATCAAACTAAAGAGAAAAGGAGACAAAATGCACCCTTGTCGAACACCAGAAGTAATGCTAAACCAATTGCTACAAGCCTTACCAACTCTCACACATGACTCAGTGTTATTATAGAGAGCTTTCATTATGTTAACTATGGTATACCAGACAAGTTAACATAATTTCATTATGTTAACTTGTCTGGTATACCATATGATCTCACAATCAACCACAAATTATGACGATCAACAGAGTCGAAAGCCTTTTTGAAATCAACAAAGCCAGCAACCAAAGGTTTCTGAAACTCTAAACATTTCTCAAGAATCTGCCTAAGTGAAAATATCTGATCCACACATCCCCTACCACTTCTGAATCCACATTGCTCATCATGCAATTGACTGTCAACCAGATTCTTAATTCTATTAAGCACAATCATGGAAAGAACTTTACCTGGAACAGAGAGTAGGCTGATACCCCTATAGTTATCACAAGAACTGCGATCACCTTTTTTGAAAATAGCAATAACAATAGCTCTGGTAAAATCCTGGAACCATGCCTTTATCATAAAAGATATTCAGAATTTCAGTCATCCAAGTGGTAACTGAAACATTCCCAGCTCTAAGCATTTCCGTAGTAATTTAATCTACCCCTGGGAATTTATGCAGTTTAAGTTTAGAAATAGCCAAAATAACTTCAGATTGTGTTATAGGACCAACATTAAAGCCACCAATGCATCTATCATCATTGCAAACAATGGGAGTAGAACTAACCACATTGTTTGGAACATCACTGAAATGCTCAGCCCACCTAGCCATGACGGAATATGACCTTACCTTGTTTATCCTTCAATCCCTGCATACCTGTCCGTTTTCCATCACATAAAACATTAAGTATCTGGTACAGCTCTCTGCTGTTGTGCTGCCTAACTGCTTCCTCAGCTTTATCAGCCAAGCGATCAAGCCAAAGATTCTTATCAGTAGCTAACTGATCCTTTGCATGTTTATTAAGCTCTCTGTAATGCTTTCTGGGTTGGGTTGTTTTACCTCTGAGCGGCACTTTTTTGCACATCATGGGCTAAATGGCCAGGTCACATGGACCCCGAAGGCACAGAGAAGGTTGGGGGAGGGGACCCAATGGAACAGCCGTTGGGAGACAGATGGTAGCCTCCCGTCAAGGCCATCCAGCGTGTTCTTTAACGTGCACAGGGTATGGCTCTCCCGCACACGGGGCCACAACTTATCGTCCCATCCGACGGACGGCGGCCTTTCCAAGCCCATCGGTGTCCCCTACCGACCGTGGGCAGGGCGGGGAATTTAGCGGAGATAAATCTCAACGCTGACCCAGCTGGGACTTGAACCTGGGAACTACCGGTTACGAGCGGGGTTACGAACCGGGGAACTACAGATTACGAGCCTGGCGTGCTACCGACTGAGCCACCCCCGCCCCCCAGTAATGCTTTCTATTAGGACTAGTAGGGTATTGATTAAGGACATTTCTGCAGTCCCTCCTTTCTGAAATAAGCTCAAGTGCCTTATGACTCAGATAATTCTGCCTCCTCTGCTCCTTTTTTCCTAAAAGAGTACTGTTAGTGTCCAAAAAAGCCTGTTTAAAATGATCCCATTCTTCCTCAACTACAGTAGTAAGCAAACCATGACTGTCATAATGACTAAGTAACCTATCATGGAAAGCTTTGGCTATAACTGGGTCTTTCAGAGCTTCAGTATTAAAAGTAAATTTTTTAACCCTTGCACAACACTTTTTAAGTTTAAGTTGCAAGGCACTTTTAACAAGGTAATGGTCAGATCCAATTTCAGCTCCCCTATATGACCTGGTATTCCTAACAGAACTAGCCCATTTGCTGTTAATTAATATATAATCAATCATATTCTTATGCAGCCCATCAGGTGAAACTCATGTTTACTTATGTATGTTGTGGTATTTGTAATAAGTGTTAGTTATTCTGAAACCATTGAGTTTACTTACCTGTAGGAGACATTGTGCATTGCCATTGCAGCTACCAATACCAAAAGGGCCTGTCACCCCTCCCCAAAGGTTAGAGTCAGTACCAAATTTGGCACTGAAGTCACCTTGGACAAGGGTAATATCTCCTTTCTTGACAGAATTCAAAATATCCTGAAGTTGTCAGCAAAACCTATCCTTCTCATCCTCAGTGGGGGCATAACAGCAGATAACATTCAAGTCTTTAACGCTTGTCTGAAATTTTGCTGTAAGAAACCTTTCATTAATGCACTCATATCCTAGAAGAGCTAGCGTGTCTGCTGAGAAGCAGACCCATGCCTTGGTGATGCTTATTGTCGTCCCTCCCTGAGAAGAGAAATTTAAGATTATTATTTAAGAATCTGACCTTTACCTGTCCATCTGGTCTCTTGCAAGCCGAGAATATCTAAATTATAATGGTGGAATTCTTGTGTGAGGACATCAAGAGAAAAAGCTCTGTGCAGAGTCCTCACATTCCAACTACCTATGGAGAGAAAATGGTTAGTGGGATGTTTAAAGAAACCATGTTTATTGAGAGAGGGAATGCCGACAATATCAAACAGCCCCCTAATTGCAGACACGGGGCAAACCACCACTAAAGTTCCCCCACCACTAAAGGCTGAAGCCATCTACACTGGAAGACTTCCTCCAATGTAGAATTTGAAGATTCCAATAGAAACAAAGAGTTGAGGTGCCTGCGATGACCTCTGCTCAGGATTATCCACCAGATGATAAACACAACCTTTGAATCTATTCACTTGGGGCTGTCAACCCAAAAACAAACAGAAAACAAGCGACAGATTTTCCCTCCACAGAAGCCCACCAGTGCAGTCTTTTGAAAGGTACTAACAGTCTGCACCACGAGAAGGCGGGGTTGGACATTAGGTGCTATGCCTGGCCGGTTCTATGCATCATCACAGGGGATTGGTGCATAGCTCTCCTTCCAGTGACTACCTAGCTACCATTTACAGACTATAACCTTGATATTCTCAGCTTGCATGAGACCAGGTGGACAGATAAAGGTCAGATTCTTAAAAATAATCTTAAATTTCTCTTTTCAGAGAGGAACGATAATAACCATCACCAAGGCATGGATCTGCTTCTCAGCAAACATCCTAGTGATGCTCTTCTAGGATATAAGCGCATTAATGAAAGGTTTCTTACAGCAAAATTTCGGACAAGCATTAAAAACTTGAATATTATCTGCTGTTATGCCCCCACTGCGGATGCTAATGAGGATGAAAAAGATAAGTTTTATGGACTGCATCAGGAAATTTTGAATTCTGTCAAGAAAGAAAATATTCTTGTTCTAGGTGACTCATTAATAAAGTTGGTACTGACTCTGACCTCTGGGGAGGGGTGATAGGCCCTTTTGGTAGCTGCAATGGCAATGGGTAACATCTCCTACAGGTAAGTAAACTCAATGGTTTCAGAATAACTAATGCTTATTACAAACACCGTGACATACATAGGTACACATGGATTTCACCTGTTGGGCTGCTATATTTACAGGATCTCTTCTGTGATATTCAACTATTGAATTATTAATATAAGGCTGGACGTGTGATTGACTTTATATTATTTACCCCGTTTGGGGAAACTTGGTTGTCCATTTCCAACATAGATGGTTCCACAAAAAAAACAAAGGGAGAGTTTATAGTCACAATTAGCTTACAGTTAACCATTGATAGTTTAGTGATCAGAATACCCAGCATGTTTCTAGGAGACATGGCTTTAAATCCCACTCATAGCAAAACTCAATTTTTTCGGTTAACTATTCACAAGCAGTAATTTCTGTCAGAAATTTTCATGATTTATATATATTATCAACTTTAATTTGTAAATTTTTTATAATAAAAAAACTTTTAAAAAGGGAGATCTTTATTGAGGGAAATATTACAACATACTTCTTTCAATGATACAGCTGCTTTACTAGCCTTCTTACAAATAAGCCTGCAACTGTGCCAATGTTGCAGCTAATGTAGCTATATGGCATGCCTACTTTTGCATTATAAAAATGAAACTATGCACACATTTTACATTTTACAGCTGGGAAACCTTATATTATATTATTTATAATAGTAGGAATAATGTCCACTAAAAATGCCCACACCAACAGTGTTTTAGTTGCATAAAACTAGCTTATCTGATCCCACACTGACCAGATTGCTTGTTCATCACTGTGTGAATGGTACAATCAATGACATCATGCTAGCCATACTGCTGGTCTTCTCTGATCTGCTGACAGAAAATCTGGATATGCCATCCAATTCATAGGTTGGCTAAAGTCACTCGATCATATAACAATGACGATGAAAGCATAATTTGTTTCTTGCCAGTGGTTCCATTGTCATGTTTTATGAGTAGGATGGTAGTGATACTAATCCCTTCTGTTGACTACTGGGTGAAAACTGTACACTTATGTTTTGAGACAATATGTTCTGACTAAAGGATGCCCACAAGGAGCAAGTATGGGAACTCTTACTGTTGTAAACTGAAAGAAAAAGGATCTGAATGTTCATAACCTATCTGATTTTATTTCTGTGTTTGTGGGAAGGATTCCTCACTCTGAACTAGAAGCTAGAAGAAATAACTGATTCTTTGCCACCAAATTACTGTGTATGTGGGCCTTTAAAATAGAAAATTGCCTATACAGGATTAACCCTTAGTGTCGGAAGCTGATTATTTAATTTACAAAAATCACAAATGAACTTGCATCGTGTTTTTTACGCTTATTTACCATTATTTTATTTTTAATTTTTACATTTTTTGTTCAGAATTAAATGCTTTTTTCTTTTGGCATGTAATATACCCAATTTTATTCATTAGTTACTATTCAATCCTTAATGGGTGTGTTGTTTTCACTTTTCCAATTCTGGGAGTCGCCAGTCAGTCTAATGTTTTGTAGTGCAAGATCGTAAATTTTATTTTTTTTCCGAACAGAAATCGGTATTTATTTTACTGTTTCTAATCAAATCTTGAAAACAACATTTCAGTCTATGATATATATTTTTTTCCTGTTGATTCTGCTTAAAAATATGATGAAAGAGTTTAAAAAAAAAAAAACCTACTTGAGCATGTGTTGATCATACACATGTTGAATCACTGTAATAGCATTAAGTAATGATAATTTAATTTATGCCTTTATTCTGCCTTACCATAGTAAATTATTGATCGGTCTTTGATTTCTGGTATACTGATCTATTTATAACTGTAGCTGAGTTGTAATGCTTTCTAAACTTTTAATGTAAGTTATTGATTTTATTACTACCGGAAGTTGTGTCATCCAGTAACTTTGCTGAATGCTTTTGGTCAATATTTTACAGACTTTCAATTTCAGACTTCTTTTTTTACTCTGGTATTTCTGGAATTATTTTTTACTGCTTTTCAAATGTTAAAAAAATGAAACAATCAAAAATGAAGTCGCTAGTGATCTCTAATGGCCAATATCAAAAGAATCGTAGGATTATGCAATTAGCCTAAAAGCATGGTTTTTAAAAGGTAGAAATTATTTTAGGGGTAATTTTGTTGATATTTTAACCAATTAACATTAGGATATTGTGAATTTTAACCAAAATATCTGTCAACTTTTACAAAGTAGTTATGCAGCTTTATATTAAAAGGATTCATTCTCATTTCAGTGCTTGAGTGAAACTTTAATGCTTTGAAATATTTTTATTCAATATTTTTCACAGTTCTTTATCTGTTTTTAGATATATTTCTCAGTTCTTATTTAAGTTATCTTGTTTTTGAATTGAAACAAATTGTTTTAGACACCATTCTCCTTAGGCTTAGAGTTGCTAATCACCAAAAATCTAAGCACATGCATTAAGTTATTTGTATAAATCACTAAAAAATTTAGAAAACACTAAATAAATGAAAGATTTAAACATTAATAAAATATTATTAACTCATTTATATTAGAATAATAAAATAATTTGGAAAAAATGCCAAAAATACATTTTTTTTTAATTTTTACTGACTAAAAATAGAAAAAAATACAGTAAAAATTTTCAGTACTTTAAAAAAATGTTAACAAACTTTAACTACTATTTTATTTTTCTCAGAATTTTTGCCACTTTATTAATCACAATTAAATGCTCTTTCTTTTGGCATATAACATGAGTATTTCCTTTCATTATTTACTTCAGGATGAGGTTCTAAAGTTGTGCATTTTATTTTATGAAAACACTTCAAATTAACTTGGCCACCAGAGTGAGACTAGTTTCAGAAACCTGACACTTTAAGGGTTAATAAGACCAAGACGTTAAAAATTGCTTAAAAAAAAAACAAAAAAACTCGACACTATAATAACAACATCATTACCACCACTGTTGTTGTTATTATGGTGTTGATTTTTTTTTTAAGCAATTCAACTTCTTGGCCTTATTAAGTAAAGGTTAAGTTAGAGTAAGTAAAGGTTAAGTAAGTAAGAGTTTTAATATCAAAATTATAAGTCACTTAACAAGTTTGTTGTTGTTTTAATTATTGTCATCATGACTACCACCACTGATGACAATAACTTAAACAACAACAAACTTATTAAGGGACTTATAATTTTGATAATAAAACTCTTACGAGAACATATATTTCCTTTATCTCTACCTACCATGCTTCTACACATGCTCGTTCCCTATCAAATACAGGCCTATCATCCAAATAGAGAAGGTGTTTCTGAAAAGATAATAATAATTCAATTAAATAAATATATAAATATTCTATTTCATTTTTGTAAACTGAAATTTATAAAAATTTACACATAGTTATGATGGTAAGATTTAGATTGATTTATAATTTTTTTAAATTAGCCACTGTTAGTATCATTTATATTTTTGGCAATTCTTACTAGTTATAAATGCTTATTTTGTGTTTCCAAAAGATCATTAATTATCAACCCTAAATATTATAATGCTTGCAAATACACTCAACTCTTCAAGCACCTAAAGAACCAATTATGCAATTTTTTTCTCCAAAAATGTCTACTTTGATCAACAGCTGCCATAGTAAAATGATGAAGGGTAATTCTAATAAGGCCCTAATGACATTATAAGCTTATCTCATATTTGTTGATCTTTTTTCCTCAAGTTTTCACAAACATTGATCCTAACTTTATTCAGTAATCTACAAATCTGTATGTGGGGTAATGCAACCAAATCAGTACAATTTCTTTCCTATATAACATACTACATAAAGGAGGGTGTAATATGTTTTTTGAATTAACATTATTCTCTCTTCAGAGACAAAAATTAATCCCTTTTTGTGGAAGTTTAAGACACTTTTTTGTAGAAGATATGGAAACTAAATTTTCTTCCTTGCAGATATTTATGGGAAAATATCAAGACTTTTTTGGTTTATAGTTATTACAAAATATGTCAATACGTCAAGGTCAAAATATGAACAGGTGCAATGCAATAATGTGGCTTGCAAAGGAAAAGGAGAAAGATTTTCTCTTGCTGAACTGCTATTGCTATCAGGCTGCTATTAATGTAAATGGAATGGAATGAAACTTTTTAATAAGTTCAGATCTTGATTTACACAAATATTTTGAAGGCAGAATACACTAAAAAATTAGAAAGTTTTTTTTCCAAATTATAAGTAGGGCTAAATTCATCTAGAAATAGGGACACCCCCCATACTCACTTCTGATTCCCATTCCCACCTGCATTAACAAACATACCCCAAGATCCCTTTAAAAAACTACCATAATGCATACTAAGAATCTGATTAGAATACATCCTCCCCCCACACACACACACAAACACACACTTTCCAACACTCCCTATCCCTACTGATATGAAAACCATTATTAATGTCCTCACTAATCTGCTTATTATTATTAACCCCACACTTTAGTTTACAAAGTCTATAAAGTTAATAAAATTACACCACTCATTATAATCCGAACACAATGGACAACAAAGCAAAGGAATTTTTAATCTATTCACAAAATGAAGCTTCCCTCAAAACTCACTAATCTTAGAGAGTTCTCATAACTCCACACCCTATTACCAACCTGCTTCACGTGCATATCACATTATGGTCACTCTGAACCTTGGAGATGAGCTACTGACAACACGATTATGGCACCACATCCCTCCCCTTCACTCAACAACCAACTGCCTCTCATACAGTGTCTAAAACTATTTGCTTGCCACCTGACAATGCACCTAACATAAGGGCATGAAACAAGCATTGTGAACCTCAAAGTTTTTAAGCACTCTATGCCACCAAAAGTACTATTGGTTACTTCCAACACTAATGCAGTCATGAAACCTTGATCAAATAAATCATCAGATAATTCATCACTTTCTGAAATTCTACTGAGTTGTCACTTGCAGGCAAGAACATTGAAAAATAAACTTGTCACTTGATAGCATCCCGAAGCTCCTCTCACTACCCATTCTCTATGGTACTGTACATAAAATCTCCTTAATAACTTTTGATACTTGATAGCATAGAACATTTGTTGAAGTGCTTAAAACATTTACAGTGTCATAGAGAATTAAAAATTTTAATTTAATCATCTAGAAATGACACATATACATTCATTACAGCTTTAAAAGTTATGAAGGATGATTCTTAACACGTGTCTCTAGATTTGCACTAGTTCCTCCGATGTTAATGAGCTACGACCTGTTTGAAAGCTTGTCCAAACTTCTTATTAGATGTTAAAAATAAAAGCCGTATCATCCTTTCTCTCTTCACTGTGGTGTGTAATATTGGATCTGTGTGTTGTTGCTATGGAGCCTACTAAAGACAGAGAAAGATTTTACATTTTCACAAGGGTGCAGCTTGTGGATGACACAAAAACAAATTCTTGCCAATTTATCACATGAATTTGTTTTTGTGTCGTCCCCAAGCTGCACCCTTGCGAAAATGTAAAATCTTTCTCTGTCTTTAATATGCTCCATAGCAATATTTATCACAAGTATATGGGGATCATAGTAATGTTAAACTTATGTCACAGTTCTCTAAATATTAATCTAAGGTTCACTATCCTCCCATTTTGTTGAAAACCTGCTGTGGTACACTCCTACTTACATTTATTGACACCACAGTTAGGGGTCTCCTTCTTGGTCTCCGGCATGGATGGCTTGCAGATATTGCTGTTGTTGGGCCATTGTTTCCTGTGCTCGTTGTTATTGCTGGTTCATGGCATGGCTCCTCGGCAATTCAGTGTTATGAGCATGAAGTAAAAGTTGATCTGCTATCTTGTGTCTGTGGTGCATCAGATGACTTTTGTCGATTGTCATAACACTGAACTACTGAGGAGCTGTGCCATGAACCTGTGATAACAAAGAGTGCAGGAGACAAAGGCCCAACCAACAGCAACATCCATAAGCAATCTGTGCTGGAAACCAAGAAGGAGACTTCAAACTGTGATAACAACAAATCTAAGTAGGAGTGTACCACAGCAGGTTTTCAACAAAACAGGAGGCTAAGTGAACCTTACATTAATATTAATATACGGGGAACATGCCTGTTCATAAGGCACTGTTACAGGATGGATGTGCAAATTCAGAGGACAGCAGAGCTTCAAAGACCTCTCTTGTGATGGAAGACCAAAGAATGTCATGAATGAAGAACCATCACTGTTGTTTATGAACTTGGTAAGGAAAACCCACATATCACCATTCAGGTAATAAGTTTAGATGTCAATGTATCAATTGGCAGTGTGGAAGCAATTATTCATCAACATTTAAAGTTCCAAAAGATCTGTGCCAAATGGGTACTCCACAAACTGACAGAACAGCAAAAAAGGGCTAGAGTCGACTTGTGCAAGGAGATGTTGGCAATGTTTGAAACTATACTGGTTTCCATAAATTAAGGAAAATCCTTATGCTAAGTCAATGGAAAGCTAAAGTCAAGGCTCTATAACTTCTAAAATAAGTGTTTTTGTTTTGAAAAATGTGATTGCAGAAAAAGATCTCAAACAAATAAATCATCTCGATTTTCAAAAATATTCATTCAGTATTTAATAAGTTCTGGAAGTTTGAATATTTAACAACAGCAATGCCAGTCTTAAGAAACTTATACATAACTGAAGAATAGTGAAAGATTCTTTACACAAAGTTCTAAAATGCATACTTATTTTATTAAACAGTTTGATACAATACATATTACTAAGTTTTAATTAACTTCTGAAGCCAATTTTTGTGGCTGGCATTGTTATCACTATATATAAAAAAAATTCCATAACTCATTAAATACTGAACAAATAAAATTGAAAATTGAGATATTGATTTATTTGATTGAAATCTTTATCAAAAATCACATTTTTTAAACCAAAAAAACTTATTTTAGAAGTTATAGAGCTTTAACGTTAGCTTCCCATTGACTTAACAAAGGGATTTTCTTTAATTTCTGAAAACCAGTGTAGTGGCCCCAAATGGTTAACAGACATTGTCACAGGTGACAAGACGTGTTTTATTATATTACAAATCCCAGAAAGATCGACAACTGTGTTTGGGTTGTGGAAGATAAACAATATCCCCAAATTCTCCAACAACACTTTCATCAAGGAAGAATGTGTTCCCAAATTTTTTCAATTCCCAAGGAGTGGTAGCCATGGACACCTTATCTGAAAAAATGACTATAAATGTCCAATACTAACTACAACATTGTTTTGCCCAAAATTGTTAATTGAGGATGAAGGAGCAGCATTTAACAACAGGGATGTCAAGCGTTCTCCTTCTTCATGACAATGCTAGCTCACAAAACCCAGCAAGTTACTGTCTATCTGGAGCAGGAAAAAAAATCAAACAGCTACCCCATCCTGCATAATCACCCAATCTTGCACCATGCAATTTTTGGTTGTTTCCAAAAATTAAAAAGGAATTGTTGCAAAACCTTTTTCAAGGGTACAAGTCCTTGTAAAATGTGTTCATTCAGAATTGCAAGGTATTCCCCAACAGGAGTATCACCAAGTGTTCAAGAATTGATGTAGACATCTGCAACTTTGCAATGATGCTGGAGGGAAGTACTTTGAAGGACAGAAAAAATTTCGTTCAAGTAAGTGCAATGGTTTTTGTTCTGCAGATGCATGTCAAGAACTTTTTGAATTCCCTTTGAAGATACACCATGCAATAAATACACTATCTAATATTTGTAATGTAATAAAACACTAAAATACAAAATACTGTACACTAAACAAAAAGAATTTTATTTTGAATCTGATGACCTCTCATGTTTCTGTGGCTCCACATGATTTACCAACGACAATAGGTTTCAACTGATGTACACCACCTGCATTGGCATAGGTTAATGCCAAGATCCTTTCCTTACTTATTTAATGTTCATGTTTAGATGTCTACATGCTTTCAGGGAGCAACCACCAAAACAAACCAATTTCATTAGCATTGCAAATCTAAGATATGAAGTTTTCTTAATATGTTCAAATTAGTTTCTCTAAATACAGTCTAAAACATTAACATGAAAACTGATAGGCAAAATATCAGTTAACATACAACTACAGTTTGGTCCATTCCAGTGACAATATTTTTACATGTATAAATATCCTTTCAACAAAAAACTGAAAATAGGGGAAAATGAATGAGAAAATTTTTTACAGTCTAACAAATAAAATTCTATTAAAACTTCCTTTGATAACATAAAATTTAAGAGGATTGATAGATGTAATCCCAGCCACTGTTAGATGAATTTTGAATAGCTACAATTTTTTTACTAATTAGTTATTTAACAGTGGCTGTAAATATACAGCGTGTTTTAGACTCAACACTTGCAACACAAGTTGTAATTTTGTCTGCCAATTATGATAACAGTTTCCTGCTCTCCATTCAGATTGTCAACCTTGCTAATCCTTGATTCGCAAATAACATTCATTATGAAGGCTCGATAGGCTTAGACCCAAATCTTTAATTAATAAAGGATTCATAAGGACTCAAATTTTTTTGCATTTAGGGATGCTTTGTCCTATCTTCCCCCTCTCAAAATGCTACTAAGACTATGAATAGTATTAGGATTAGAATTAGAAATAATGCATTCATCAATATATTGTTAATGCTAAATTTGGTTAACACAAAATATTTATACTGGACCCCTGACTTTTGTGTTAACTGCTTTACACTATGCCTCAGTCCCTTCCATTACTACACTTGAAGATTCTCCAACTATCATCTGATTCATTTGCAGGAAGCCCAGTGTACAATTAAGAACGAATTGTGACTTTTAATGAACAAAAGCAGATCAAATTAGTTTGTCATGTGGTAGATGGATTCTGTCTTTAAAATCAAAAGTCCACAAAATTAATGTCTGTAGAATAGAGGTTTTACATTATTTTAATTCTTAATGTTGATTTCACCAATTCTAGGTATAATAATAAATCAGAAAAATGACTTACAATGCCCACAATAAAGTTCTTGCGATAGTTTCTCATAATGTTTAAAACAGGATTGCCAATGAGGTTTAGAACTCGCTGAAAAAGAAAAGTATATTTGAAATGTTTATTTAGCATTAGCAGTACCATTTTTGTAATAAAAAAAAAGCCAAAGTTTAGTAAAATCCAGTTAGGAGAGCAAAATATTAAATTAATATTTACTCAAATATTATCAAATAAATTAAAGCATTTTCATAAGTAAAAGTTTCATTTACACAATGTAAACAATTTTAATAAATATATTAAACTACACATAAAACTAATTTAAATATTTGCTGTTGAAAACTGAAGAGGATATGAGCTCTACTTTGCTACAAAAATAACCCTATCATTAGCAAGTATACCATTTTGGTAGCTTACCATTGCATTATAAGTAAAAATAAGAATTAAAAAATTATACAGGCATATAGGTTGATATTATCCCTTTTTGTACACATATTTTATGACTTTTTACCCCAAAATACGTTTGTGAAAAGAAATTTATTCATTAACCAGACTGCCTCCCAACTGGTTTCATTTAATGCCTTTTTTGTCCTTCATTTAATATTTGATTGTTTATGAGAGAGATGAGTCAGGTTCAAGTTGTCAGGCTCAAGACTGAATCATTTTGATAATTACTAAGCCCAATTTTATTAGAGCCAAATAAATTTCTGACACAATCATAAGGCACACATATACATAAACAGAAATGTATGCTGCTAAACAATTTTTAATCCTTCATATTATAGGCCATTACAAACTTCAAATTAATTATAATTATTTGAGGATATACTTAAAATCACAATGTCATTTTGAATTAAAAACATTAGAAATAATTTGTAGACATTACAAGTTTTTGGGTTATTTTACCTCTGAGTGGCACTATTTTGCACACAACAGGCTAAATGGTCAAGTCACAAAGACCCCGAGGGCTTGGAGAAGGTTGGGGGAAGGGAAATCAATGAGCAGCTGTTAGGATACAGATGGAAGCAAGGTCATCCAGCATGTTCTGGCAAGGTCATCCAGCATGTTCTTTAATGTGAACAAGGTATGGCTCTACCATACATGGGGTCACAGTTTAACATCCCATCCAATGGATGGCAGCCTTCTCAAGCCCATTGGTGTCACCTACTGACTAAAGGTAAGAAGTTTTTCAGAGCAAATCTCAAAGCTCAGTGGGTCATGATACACTAGAGATGAGTTTGAATGTGAACCTACATCAGGCTCAAATTTGAAATAGCACAGATGGTTTGGGCTGAATCATAATAAAAAAATTTTAATTTTACTTAAATTTATGAAAAAAATCAAGTAAAAAGAGTAAAATAATTTCTTTTGATTATGATTTCAACCTTTTAATTGACATTTGGGAATTAAAATAACACTATTCAGGTTCTGATTATTTTTTTCAGATATTTTCTCTCTTATTAATGACAGATTATTACTTTAGAATTACAATTATATTACTCAAGAAGCATGTGCGAACTTGAGTTAGCCACAACTGTCAAGGTCTCACCTTTCCAGCAAGTTGGGTGGATGTGTATCTCTTTTCAGACCATTCTCATCACATCTTCACTATAGTTGCCCTTGAAGAGCCCACAATGCCTGCAGTTGCTAATATGATGGCACCACTCTTCCTCATGCTGATAATCATTTTCCATTCCTTCCCTTTCCTCATTCTACAGGCTTCACACTGACAAACTGGCATGAAATGTAAAAGACAAATTTAAGATTATTTTTAAGAATCTGACCTTTATCTGTCCATCTGGTCTCTTGCAAGCCAAGAATATCTATATTATAACGGTGGAATTCTTGTATGAGGCCAGTGTTTATATATATTCACTGCCAGTCAGTGACATCACTGCTATATGTTGTGGGACACATCCACTCATGGGGACAAGGGTGGTCATAATGATCTGGCTAATGAGGGTGTATATCATCATCATCCTCAAGCAGCCATGGGCTACAGAGGTCCAACCAGATTGTGCAATTTAATTCTCCAAATGTGGTCTGTAAATAGTAGCTAGTTAGTCACTGGAAGGAGGGCTATGCACCAATCCCCTGTGATGATGCACAGAACCAACCAGGCCTAGCACCTAAGTCCAACCCCCCACCTTCTTGTGGTGCAGACCATTAGTACATTTAAAAAGATATTCTCTTGTGGGAGTAAACAGAGGGGAGGGTTGCCAAATTAGTGTGGCCTACTGATCTGGACTACTGTGGCTACTTACCCTACCGAGGAGAGGTCAACCACACAGGGTCCTGGTGCTGACCATATACACCAACTGGAATGGAATAATGGCTCTGAGCTTGATTATGGATCCTGAATTTGCTGCACTGGTGGGCTCTGTTGAGGGAGAATCTTCCACTGTGTTTTCTGCTTGTTTGTGGGTTGACAGCCCCAAGTGAATAGATTCACAGGATATGTGGATAAGCTGGTGGATAATCCTGATCAGAAGCCATTACAGGTACCTTAACTCTTTCTTCTACGGGCATCGCCAAAACCTACATTAAAGGAAGTCTTCCAGTGTAGATGACTTTAACCTTTAGTATGGGGGAACGAGTCTTTGCCCCATGCCTGCAATTATGGGGCTGTTTGTTATTGTCTACATACATTCCCTCTCATAATAAACATAGTTTCTTCAAATATCCCACTAACTATTGGCTCTCCAAAGGTAGTTGGAATGTGAGAACTTCGCACATAGATTATTCTTCTAATGTCCTCACACAGAATTCCACCATTATAACCTTGATATTCTCAGCTTGCATGAGACCAGGTGGACAGATAAAGGTCAGATTCTTAAAAATAATCTTAAATTTCTCTTTTTAGAGAGGAATGATAATAACCATCATCAAGGCATGGATCTGCTTCTCAGCAGACATCCTAGTGATGCTCTTCTGGATATGAGTGCATTAATAAAAGGTTTCTTACAGCAAAATTTTGGACAAGCATTAAAAACTTTAATATTAACTGCTGTTATGCCCCCACTGAGGATGCTGATGAGGATGAGAAAGATAAGTTTCACGGACAGCATCGGGAAATTTTGAATTCTGTCAAGAAAGGAAATATTATTCTTGTTCTAGGTGACTCACTGATCTCAATAAAGTTGATTCTGACCCTGACCTTTGAGGAAGGGTGATAGGTCCCTTGATATTGGTAGCTGCAATGGGTGATGTCTCCTATAAGTAAGTAAACTTAATGGTTTTTGAATAACTAATACTTATTACAAGCACCACAACATACATAAGTACACATGGGTTTCACCAGATGGTTTGCATAAGAATATGATTGATTATATATTAATTAACAGCAAATGGGCTACTTCTGTTAGGAATACTAGGTCACATATGGGAGCTGAAATTGGATCTGACCATTACCTTGTTAATAGTGTCTTACAACTTAAACTTAAAAAATGTGCTAAGGTTTAAAAAGTTACCTTTAACATTGAAGTTCTGAAGACCCAGTTATAGCTAAAGTTTACCATGATAGGTTACTTAGTCATTATGGCAGTCATGGTTTTCTTAGTACTGAAGTTGAGGAAGAATGGGACCATTTTAAATAGGTTTCTCTTGAAACTAACAATACTCTTTTGGGTAAAAAGGAACAGAGAAGGCAAAATTATTTGAGTGATAAGGCACTGGAGTTTATTTGGGAAAGAAAGAACTGCATTAATGTGCTTAATCAATACCCTACTAGTCCTAACAGAAAGATGACAAAGCTAACAAGGCCTAACCCTGGCTGATTATGTTCCAACTACCCAAGTTAGCACATAATCAGCTCTAAAGTCTAGGAAGCAACTAGACAGCTATACCAGATAGTTAACATTTTGTATGGAAAAAAACGGATGGATATATAGAGAATAAAAGATAATTAAGTTACGATTATTGATGGTGAGGATTCTGTTACATCTAGATTTCTACTATAGTTTTTATAGAGCTATTATAGAGGATTTTTAATGTTACTGCTTAATTTGTGTATAAATTAAATTTATCAATCTAGCTGTGTAGTTTATTACTTAATTTATATGGAGTTTTTACTATAATTATTTTCCATTGCTTATTGCATTGAGAACAACTCTATGACAGGTGAAAGTATTCCAAAACTTACAGTTCATCTTGCCCAGGCAAAGGCACTGAAGTTAGCAGGTTCTTTGCAATAGATACTTTCAATGATGCACAATGCCTCCCACCTCTGAAGAAAATAAATAATTTTTAAGGGGGATGGAGGTTAAAAAATACTTGCCAAAATTGCCCTCTCATATGAGGACTGATTTCAGTGCCAAGGAAGTCCTTTTTGTTGCCATATCCAAGACCTCATTCATTTTCAGAAAATGACAAAAGATCGTTTTTTTTACTAGAAAACAAAGAATTAATAAATGAAAAATTAACATTTAACTTAATGCGATGCTAAATAAAATATCAAAAGCAACAAGTTGAAAGCCAGCCATCCAATGTAGCATAGCTCTGAAAAATTGATAATGATTGATCAATCAAAAGTTTAACAATTTATGGAAATAAAGTAAATCTACAGAAATTAAAACTAAGGTTTAATTATAAAAAAGGGAAATAAAATACCTTATAAAGGGAGTTTATATAAAATTTGTTGGGAAGAAGCATTTCGACTTAAATCATCCATGTAAACAACTTGCCATACACCCACTTAGCAGATGGCTCTCTCCACTCTTGTATATGTGAACACACAATTAAAATACCTGTGACTTCTTCCTCTCCCATGATGCAATGCATTGCAGCCAATCTTCAAGAAGCTTTGGCTATGAAGTTTTTTTATATGTAGTTTTAGTTTGAAGAGTGGGAAAGATGCATAGAATGCTGGGATAAATGGTATAAAGGATAAAAATAATTCTAGGAATACAAAAAAGGTTTAAGGCAGAAAAGAGTGTAAAATGGGAGGTGGGGGGAGGACAGAGATATGTACTTCGCAATTACTTCCAAAATCTTACGTTTTAAAAATAGCAGTTTTTTTGTTAATTTTCAGAATATTTTCAAACTTAAGGAAAAAATTTGTTGATGATTGTGCTTAAATCAGAAGGTTGCTTCAACAAAGTATAACATTAACAAACCTATCAGCAATAAGGTATAGTGCTTCTAAAACATCTTCAGATGCTGCAAAGCAGACCGATGAAATGCATTATGCTCAAGAATATATATCAAATGTGTAAAGCAGCAGAAGATGATCCTCTACCACACATCACAGTTAAAACTAGAACATCTCCACTGCAACCATGCCCCACAGCATGTCATCCTGCAGCAGGCTTAGAAAAACACCTCCCCCATGTGCTAAACAGATGAACATTCCATGCATCAGCAGACAGTGCCAATGACAAATGGCAATGCTATTGAACATGTGAACTGACAACTAGAGCACCTCAGCAACTAAGTGTACCTTAGCAGCAACTATGGTGAGTGTACCAGCCAAGGATTATCCTCCTGTAGCTGTAAATATACCTAAGCTCTGAACTGCACAACACCTAAAATGAACTATTACCATCAAATCGTTTCAGCACCTCTAGCTGCAACACAGGAGACATAAATCTCCCAATGGTGATAATTGTGAAATAAAAATGTTATTTGTTGTTCACTCACTGTTTTCATTCATAAAGATTTAATAATGTCTATAACATGAAATCACACACTGAAAGCTTTAACAAAGAAATTTTGAGATTTAACTAGTTTTCTACTAATGAAGTATCTAAACTCTTGCTAAATTAAAACAATGTTTTTTTGCAGAAAATAGATTAAAAATAAAAGGAAAAATAAGGGAATTTGAAATGGTTGTGTACCTTTATGCAACATTTGATCTTATGATTTTCTTGTTACTTATCTGCATATCTATTATCACTAAAGGTCATTGTATGAACCAATCACAATTTCTTTAAGATTAATGATTTGCTTCCCTCCCTTCTACCCCATCTCACCTCACCACCTCTTAATCAAACCATGAGTAAATAGCATTCAAATCATCATTAAGATGTGTTTGCATGGCTTTTAAAGAAACAAAATCAATCATCATCAACCAGTTCCAATCAAAGAAACCTTTCCAAAAATCTGAAATTTAGATTTTTTAGAAAGATCATGCAATTATTCAAGATTTAAAGAGACCCACTAGTGCCTAAACTAGTATAAGCATCTATTTTGAAAATATCTGGGCAACTGTCATTGTCACTGAATAATGCTATGAAGTGAGAGCCTGTCATAAAACCATCTACAGCTTGGGTTTTCAAACTTTGTGGCATCATCTCTCATTTTGAATTTTGAAAAACCCTTTCCCCTCCCTACCTTTCCTTTATTATCAGCCAACTTTCCTATTAACAACAATTTAAATTATAATTAAAAATAAATGCAAAAAATTTCAGATTTTTTGAATCCCCCTTGGAATGTCTTTGTGCCCCCACTTTCAGAACCCCTGGTCAACAGAGTTCTTTTAACAAGTGTTTCAGTGGCCACATATTAGAAGTGGCAATATATTTGAAGTGTGATAAACCTTTCTGTTTATGCCATTTTCACCCTATTGTAATTGTCATTCTTGCATGAACAGCTTGTACCCAGCACTGGGATATTTAGTTCAATACCAAGAAATGATCATTACATCTCTGTGAAAGGTGACAACTAATGAGGAAGGTGACTTGCATTGAGAGATGCTTTGAGGCAAATTCTTTGAAAACAGAAACTATGCATGCAGACCCAAGTAACTGACTCAAATGCTATGGGTATTAAATCAGTTCACGATTGCTGCATCATTTTACAGTCAATAAAAAAATAGTAAATTTTTTATTAATATTTCATATTAAAGTTTAAAAAAGCAGCTGGCATCCTGTGGCTGCCCTTAAAATCGGTTGCCAGTGTGCCATGCACACCTCACACACCTGCTTGCAGTGGCTCTGCACACTGCATCAAATTTACGTTGATGCTAACACTGTATCACTAACTTCTTAATAATTTTTCTTCTGATGGGAATGAATATGAACTTAGAAATATAATTCATGGATTTTGCTACTGTAGTGCTGGGCATGATGAAAAATCAAATTACCATTGTGTGATGTACCATGCCAAGGACAAAGATAAACATTAAAAAACTGACAATTATGTAAATCTTTAGCTCAGCTATCCACATTGCAATGTCATGGAGCGTGCCCTCTAAGCAGCACTAAAATGACCTTGGTAAAACAGAGCCTTTTAAAAAAAGGCTCTGTTTTACCAAGGTCATTTCATTCGACTTTAGCAACACTTTTGGTGCTACACTATATATACTCATCCTAATAGAATAGGTTCATGCAGTCCTAAGATGAAATAATAAAGTATATTAGTAGTTTTGGAGCAGAAGATAATGTCTACAGTAGTGACCAGAATAGATTAATTGGGAAACCCCTATTTGTTCATGAGTACTATATTTGGAATGGTCAAGCCACCAGGTAGTAGACAGTGGCAAGGTGTCAAAATGAGAAACTAGTAGGATGATATTAGGCCAGATGCATCAGAAAATGTTCAAAACTAAAGATGTGCATGCTCCATATGCCCAAGAGCAAGGCACAGAATGATACTAGCTAACAAATTTCTGGGAATTCCATTGCTTTTGTCAGAAAACAAACCCAGATATTATCAAAAATCGCAAGGATTTTCCATCACTTCATCAGCAAATTTTGCGAAAACTACATGCCCCAGCATGAGCTCAGGTGAGCCAGTGGTAAAACCCCAAGACAACCAAGAGAGGACATTGGTAAATGCTTAACCATGCAACTTTTGCATTGAGAAAAAGTTAACATACTGTTTATGGATTGCCTTAGACAGCCCATGGTCCTGTAAAGTTTATTAAGATAGTGTGAGAAACAATTCAAAAGGTGATGAACATTTATTGCATAGATTATTGCAAGGTTTAGTATGATTAACAGATTCATTGCTGCCGAAGTCGATGACAATATATCTCCATTGTTGGGTGTGCAACTATGTTAATGATTTGACTATTGCCACTGCTACACCAAGCCATTGATTGACAGGCCATATAACATCAAAAGAGAGGAGGCTGTCACCTTCTTGTGTTCCCCTTGCTACAGAGAGCTTGCCCAGTGCCATTCCCCAGTGTTCTGCTGCTTCACGGCTTGGCACATCATGGAACCACAATATTGAAAGTGGTGATACTAATGAGCATAGCATTTATCAGTGATAACAATAACAATCATTATTAATTATGGTAATAGCTACATTTAGTTAGATTTACATTTACAATTTTGGCCAAAAGAATGATAAATCAATGACGCTAACACTAGCTTATCCTTAGCTTCTCCACAGAATGTACAATTATAAAATATTAGCAGACAAGTGAAAATTAATGATGAAAATCAGTTCCAATCTGAGTATAAGTCAGTATATAAGAATAAAGTGTTTTATAAGAACAAATATATATATATATACCTAAAGAGCTAAAACATTATGACCAGCTGCCTAATATGATGCTGGTCCTCCATGTGCTGCCAAAACAGCTCTTACCCAGTAAGATATGGATGCACAAGATTTCTAAATATGTCTTGTGGTATCTGGTACCAACACATTACCAGCAGATCCTTTAATTCTTGTAAAGTTACGTGGTTGAGCTGCCGCGAATCAGATATGCTGTTCCAATACAAACCATAGATGCTCAATTGGATTGATGTCTCGGGAATATGGAGGCCAGGGCAATACCTGGAAGTCTTCCTCATGTTCCGCAAAACATTCCTGAACAATCCAGGCAGTGTGGTATAGCGTATTATCCTGATGAAAGAAGGCACTACTAGAGGGGAATACTGTTGCCATGAAAGGATGTACCTGGTTTGCAATGATGTTTAGGTACGTGGTACACATCATAGTTTCCTGCACATGAATGACTGGACCCAGGGTTTCCCAGCAGAACATTGCCCAAAGCATTACACTTCCTCCACAAGCTTGTTTTCATCCCATGGTGCATCCTAGTGCCAACACTTCCTCAGATAAACAATGCACACATACCTGGCTGTCCACATGGTGCATCAGGAAACGAGATTCAGATAACCTTCTTCCAATCATTCAAGGTTCAGTTTTGAGGCTCGTGTGCCCATTGTAGGTGCTTTTGACGTGAACCAAGGTTAGCTTGGGCACTCGGAGCGGCCTGCAGCAATGTAGCCCCATTTTCAGCAGGGTTCAATGTACTGTGTGTTGTGACACATTACTCCCATCATCAGCATTCAAATTATGGGCAAGTTGCACCACACTATCCTTTCTGCTGGCTTGTACAATAGAAAGGATTAGCCTTTGCTCACCTCTATCATCAATGAGCCATTGTCGGCCACACCTTGCCAATGGTTCATGGTTTTTTCCCTCCTAGGACCACTTTTTGAAGGTACTAACCATGGCTTACCATGAACAACCCACAAGCCTTGCTGTCTCCAGTCATCTGGCCATTACAATTTGGCCTTTGTCAAACTCACTTAAGTCCACCCCTTTCCCTCTGAAGAACAAGAATAACAATGATTAACAGAGCTCAGTATCAGGTGTTATTTATACCATTTTGTGACCTTCACACGCACCATCTTTTACCTACAGTTACTTAGATTTGCATAAAGATGCATTGGTCATAATGTTTTGGCTCTTTGGTGTATATATATAATACATTTTGACAATAAACATAACTTATAATTGGGTGTTTCAAAATAACATAATTGCATATTCACTGTAGGATATTAATATTTGAAATTTAAATACCAGTATTAAACAGCCAAAATATCAATTTGATTTTTAATGTACAAAGTCTTTCCAAACCAATACCATTTAACCCATTATCAAACTTTTCACAAACTTTTAAGTGTTTTGTGCCAAAAAGAGGAAAGAACAAGAAGGAAATAAACGTGAGGTGATCTGCAGTTTAACAAGTGGTGAGGTAGGTCTGCTAGAACTAGTGTCTCACTCACAAATTACATTAACAGTTAGCTTAAAACTAAAATTAAAATCATTTTCAAGTAGCAGAAAGTATGGGCTCTTTAGTATAATTAGTAGAAAGTATGTCACTCTTTAGGCTGCTACACATGATGATCCTTAAAAGGATCTGGAATTAGCCTACAACTATCCAATGGACAGCACCTGTTATTTTAATGTAAATAAACTCTTATTAATTTTACTTAATTGCCAAGTTGAGTAGTTACCACAGACTGGAGACCAAGGGATAATCTACAGATGATTGCCTTGAGTTACTAATAATATTTGATAATCATATTCACAATTTGCAATTAGTGCATTCACACATAAAGCAGAGAATAACTAAAACCTACCAATGATGACATTGCAGCAAAAACATCTAAAATACTTGGATTATCCAGCATATTATGGGACAGATCTAAAGCTGATATATTATGGCAGTCTGTCAAATGTTTTATATCTTTCACTGTGGCTAACCTGTTGTGACTAAGTTGCAGAGTCTTTAGAACAGGAAGACAGCCTAGAAAAATAATCAAATCAGAGTGCAAGGCATTTAAAAAAAGACTTTAACAATCAAATGCTGCAACTTTCTATTCTACTTTAAAGAAGAATATAGCAATGCTAATAATGGTAATACACTGAAGTGCCATTGAATAAGAGATAGGAGACATTATCCAAATTCAGTACCGCAAGTCCCGCATTTGCACACATGCGTGGCTGAAACTCTGGTCATATATATCTGTCAGCTTTGGCTTCCCCAAGCATTCGTCATGAGAAGCGTAATGGTAAAGGTGTGGAATTTAGATGCATTTGACAGAGGGCAGATCGCAGGTGCCCAATGGATGGGACACTCGATCTCCAAAATTGTCAACGAACTTGAATTTTCTCATGCAACAGTTTCAAGAGTGTTCCGGGAATATGAGAATTCAGGCAAAAAAACAGGTTCACTATAATACTAGTTTTAAGTTTTTTAAATCAGGAAGTAACCTGATCATTTCTGGCTGCTTTCTCTTTGTTGATGTAGATACTACTATATTCTTGGATTCTTGGAAGTCAGATTTCTGTTAACAATTGGCTGAATATTGGAAGTCACACACACTTTCTTATCGTTTTTGCATTCCTCCTAGAAGTACAGTAGTAATGGCCTCCATTGATCAAGCAGACAGTCAAGGCATCTTCTAAGTGATAGCAACCTAGGACATTAAAGTTTTAAGAGTTTTTTAATGTCTGCATCACACAACTGAAAATGTTTTAGAATTTCTTTTCATTTTACACTTTTTTCAGATGGAAATAAATATCTATCAGCAATTCATCAATTACGATAGGCAATTTCTTGGCAACCTTTCCTGCAGCCATGTGGAGAAGATGGCATAGACAACCTAAGGAAATTAAATGTGGTTTCTCAGCTTTAAGATAAGCAATTACTCCTTTCTTCTTACCTAGTATGGCAGGAGCATTGTCAGATGACATTGACATACAATTCAACTACAAAATGCCCATATGCTTGAACTCAGAAAACATTAAGGTGGCAATATTTTCCCCGCTGCATCACCCTCCAAGCACAGCAATGATAAAAGGCTGCACTTACTCATTTGACATCTTCATTATAGTAAGTTACCACCAGAGGAAATAAATTTATCATCAGAATCGTTGCTACTATCAGTCGCAACAGAATAGTCTTTATAGCATTTATAACTTTTCCTGAGTAACTGAGCAAGTTTTTGAACATTAAAATTTGTTTTGGTCTGACTACATGTATATTTCCTCACTTCAGGCGAATTCAGAAACATCATGGCAAATAGCTTGCTAGAATGATTTTCAGTTGATAATGGAATGCTGTGCTCCAATAAAAATGTTGCAAATAAGACCTTGGCATAGATTTGCAGATTGTCATCAAGTTTTAAAAATTGATCCAACTTAGACAAATTCTTAGTCTAATTTGAAATGTGTTTCACCATCTTGCTATGCAATAAATTATCTCTCTGGCCTCAGTGCCCAATGCTAAATATCACAGTTACAGAATTTGCAAAACCAAGAGTTTCCTCTTTATTCAATGATTTCACAAATTCAAATTCTTGGGATATTTCACCAAATATTTCTGATTGTGCGAACATTTGGTAGGTATAGCAAAAATTTTAATACAGAACTAGTAATGAAACTGTTTACCAACAACAGCACTGCTAAAGTGCTGAAACAAACTACTGAGAGGAGCTTTGACCAGCTAATCAAAAGGTCAGAGCAGGTAACCCAGCTGTCAACTTGCAACTCTAATGAAGGAAAAGTTTAATCCCTTATCAACCCATTAACGCCAACCAGATAACAATAGACAAGCATGAGACCATTTCAAGCTGCAATGCCAATCATGGCCCACAGATTAGGAAAGTTCTCTAATCTGTATTATCTCCTTCACTTTGAAGTTTCTGATTCTAAGTAATCCAATTAGTGTTTAGTTGGCCAGAGCTGGAAAAATTAGGTAGAAGTTCAATAAACACTCATTTAGAAACAATCCATGACCTTCAACTAAACAAGCAAGCACAGATTAAGGAATGGGTACACAGCTGCACTAAATGGAAACAATTATCCCCTTTCATTAACATTCTCCTTTAGGGAAATGGGGAAAAACACTGTAAAATTTGGAAGCATATTTTCATAAAGGTAAAACTAAAAAAAAAACAACTAAAAGTCGTATTTTCAATGACAAATTCAGATTATTGGATTTTAATCCAAAAACCAGAGAAAATCTGAAAAAATAGGAGTAGTTGGCAGCTTTGAGCAATCATGGAAAAATGCCAGATCACCACTACAGTTCATGCAGCTTACCTTGTCAACTGTGGAGTCTAGATGTATCAGATCTGAGTGGGTACCAACTTACCATCACAGTGCTATAAAACCCAATGGACTGTTATGGCACCTTGGGTAGAGAGCTTTGAGAGGATTTCCTCTTCAGAAACTTCATGAGGCCTCAATCAGAGATCATGCTATGGGAAGAATTCAGTGATTTGTAGGTTGACATAGTGATGGCCACCAAATCAATCTCTGTAACCTTAAGGAGTAGCTCAAATGGTCTTCAGCATGCAGTCTCAACAAGCAAGTTACCAGATGTTAGGTATTTCACTGGCCTACTAGACCATCAAAACTTTTGTAACGAAAAAAAAGAGAGATGTCACCAATTACCTGATCACCAGTGGAAGTGATGTGAAAGTGGATAATAGAAGAGGTGTGGATGATGATGAAGAGGAATGTGGTGAATGATAAAGATGAAGGAGTAGGTAACGGGATTTGTTGGCATGCTGGCTTACTACATGAGGCGGATGAATTATTTAAATAATTCATCGTGTTTGATTTAAGGATTCAGTGGCTGTGGTTCCCACTCACCCTGGATCTACCATACCCATATAGTGAATAAGTATGTATCCAGACATGGGCAAGATACTCATGGCCCAGTTGGCCCAGAAGGTCTAGCCCAGGGATGTACAGGGGTGAGAGTTGGGGCTGGGAGTTGGGGCTGGGAGTTGGGGTTGGGACCCCCTCCCCCCCCCCCAAAAAAAAATAAATAAATAAAAAATACAGTCATCTTATACAAAATCTCAAGCTTGTCTATATGATTTTAAATTCAAAATATGTCTTTGCATAATTTTATTTTAGCTCCGTAGTATATGAAGGTAATAGGCATAATATATGTCCAACACTAAAAATAAATTTAAAAAGCAAGTATAAAATTTTATTCCACGTAGAATATTATTTAAACCTTTCCTGTCTGGTTGAGTATTTTTGTAATTGGGAAATCCTAATCAAATCTTATTCTCAGACCCCTCCCCCCTTTACCTAAAAAAAAAAAAAAAACTGGGTACATGCCTGGTCTAGCCCACTAACCAACAGGCTTTTGGGGGGTCACCCCAGATGCTCTCACTTACCAAAACAGAGGCCAAAGCAGTGTGTATCAGTGGCCCTCTATAGCACTGCCCAGCTCCATGAAAAACAGGTACTCCAATGACAAGACAGGCCAAAGGGGACCACCACTAGTCACAATGAGGAGAGCATAAGAGGTTCACTCAACAACTATTAGAATCCTCCTATCAGTCTTTGCAGATGGAAAACATGCAAACTAGCATTTAGGACCCTACATAGGTACTTGTACCAGCAAAACCTTCATGGGGTGGTCCCATCACCACACACAGAAGTCTGCACTGAGGGACCTCAACAGAAGGAAACAAAAAAATCATGCCTTATCTTATGCTGAAACCCAAGTTCTTTTACTCAATGGCCATGCATGATAAACATTCTGTCACTAGAACAGATATAAATACTACTATACTGGTATGCACTAATAACACTAGACTACAAATTGAAACTTTTTTTTATGACATTGGTCAAATAGGATGTCTTTAACTAATTTTGGGGTGTTGAATTCAAATATAGCTGTGAAAAATTTGCAGCACATACAGTTTTTTTTATTTAATTACGGATTGATGTATTTCAAATTTCAATGAATATGCATATCTGGTAAATGAAAATAAATGCGACTATTTTATCAAATTGCAACTTAAAACTCATTAATTAATTACATGATTATAGTGAAAAAAATTAGAAACATCATATAGACCACTGAATATAAAGTAACAAATGAAATAATATTGAAACGCAAAATAAGAAAACATCAGTAAGGATCTTTCATACTTATAAGAAGTTCCTTTTTGTCTTTTATGTGCTGAGATATCTTCCTTCTGCAAGAACCAGCAGTAGTCACCCATCATTGCTGGGTCTCACCTGCCTTAGTATCTCTCCTCCATGGTTCAGATATCCTGGTAAAATCTTTCCCCTTGCTCATCACTGACAGCTCCTAAGCTCTTGGGAAAGAAGTCGAGATGTGAGTGCAAGAAATGAATCTACAAAGACTTTCAGCAGCCAAGATTTTTGTAGTTTTTGATGTCTTGAATGAGTGATGATAATTTTCCTCTTTGTGATTCCCCAGAAAACCCTGGACCACAGACATGAAGGATTTCCATGCAGCACACTCCTTCATATTCAGTTTCCCTTTGAAGACAGTATCATTCAGTAGCTTCCTGATCTGAGGACCAACAAAGATCCCTTCTTTGAGTTTCGTATCACTTATTTTTGGGAATTTTTCCTTCAAGTGCAAAAACCCTTTACCAGTTTTGTCCATAGCCTTTACAAAGATTTTCATAAGCCCCAGTTTGGTGTGTAGTGGTGGGAACAGAACATGAGAGGGGTCAACTAGAGGCTTATACCTCACATTACTCTTTCCAGGAATAAAAACATCTCTTTTGGGCCAGTCTTTTGTTTTGTAGTGTTCCTTTTTGGCCCTACTGTCCCACTAACACAGAAAACAGCAAAATTTTGTCCTTGAAGCCCAAGCAAGAGAGATATGACTTTTAGGCCACCACATATTGTTCACTTAAACTGGCCGTATTCTATAGCAAGGAGTATTTTTTCCATGCTTTCACAAGTTTCCTTCATTCCCACAGCATGTCACTGGAATGGAATGTTTTTTGGTTTCCTTTATGCAAAAGGACAGCTTTTAAGCTGAATTTTGAGGAATCTATAAATAGATGCCATTCCTTAGGGTCATGAGTTATTCCAATTTCTTCTATCAGCACTGAAATATCTGTGCAGAAATACAAACCATCGTGCATCTTGTAATAAGCAGATAAAGCAAAATTTCCCTTTCTTAACAGAGAAACTCTGGTACCTTTGGCCAGAAGATTCCACTCTTGAAGTCTTGAACCTAAAACCTCAGCTTGTTGTTTGGAAAGTCCTAGGTCTCGAACAAGATCATTTAGTTCATTTTGCTGAATCAGATTAAGCTCGTCTAACTTTTTAGGGGTGTATGTAGGATTAGGATCTGTTTGTGCCTCAAAGTCTTCCTCTGATGAATGTTAATCCATCTGCTCTCAGTTGCTTGGAGGTGTTGGTATAGGAAGATCTTCTACCTGATGAACTGGCCTTACAGCTGAGGAGAACATTTGGATATTGTGTTTTGCTTTTGTTCTTTTCTGAAAAGCCTGACACTTTAAACAAAAATAGCAATCATGCAAGTGACTAGTTGGCTCATGCCAACCCATTGGAACTGCAAAGAGCATGGATTTTATCTTACCTTTCAACCATTCACTCAGGCCAACAAAGCACGAAATGCAGCACACATGTGGAACCCATGT
This sequence comes from Ryuthela nishihirai, assembly GCA_038380435.1. Taxonomy (NCBI): domain Eukaryota; kingdom Metazoa; phylum Arthropoda; class Arachnida; order Araneae; family Heptathelidae; genus Ryuthela; species Ryuthela nishihirai. The sequence continues at coordinate 59,590,068 of JAWZYU010000019.1, read as the reverse complement.
TTTGTCCTGAACTCCAAAATGACATCCAAAATACAAGTTATAGGCTTTCTTCATAATCTTTGTCAAAGAATGACCCTGGGATTTTAAAATATAATTTCCACACATATAACAAAACTTTTCTGGCACATTTAACACATCTGCGACACTGCTTTTTGTGCCAATCAAAAGCCAAAATTCACTCTTCAATGTATAGCATGTGTTCCTCCTACAATGAAAACAATAAAAATGGTTCTCTGAGATTAAGTTATTGTTATGTGTTTTCTCCCACTTGGCAATCAGTGTTGCCAGCCACAAAAAGTAAAATATCTAGCATCTTCCCAGTTGCCTGGAGATGTTGGTATAGGAAGATCTTAATAGGAGTCAAAATGACCAATAACATAAAAAACGTGATGTGCTAGCCATTTTTTAAGATCAGATCTGAAATCAGCACCTGAAAAATAGTTAAAGGCAGCTACAATTTTCATGTTATAAAAACCTTGTAAACTAGCATAATTTTTCCCTCAATCAAGTACAGATCTTTTCCATTACACTTATTAATAATCATAGTGCCACATTTTTTGGGAACTTTATTCAACATCGTGGGAAAGTTATTAGTTTTTTTATCATTTCCAGAATCAAATGGATTCATATTTCTAAAAGTATGGAATAAAAAATTAAAATGAAATGCAAATGTACTTACTCAAGTTCTCCAGAGTAGATATTAAATTATTACTAAGATTGAGGGTATCTATGTTTCTCAAGCTGCTCAAATTTTCAATACGTGAAAGGGAATTCTGATGCAAATATAAGCATCTAAGCTCGAGATTATGCTCCAAATTTTCTATTTTATGAATTCCATTACACTGAAGCCATAAGCATTTCAGTCCTGTGTATTCTTCCAGGTTTTCAATCTTAACCAACCCTATAATAAATTAAATAACAAAAAAAATAATCATTTAAGCACAAAAATAGAAATAAGTGTATTTGTCTATGTTTGCCATTTTATAACAAAGTAAAAGGATTGAGCATAAAATCTTTTGTAATGCAACCCATATTTTTGGAACTTAAATTTCTTGAATTAACATATCCTTTCCTTCACAAAAATTTGGATGAAACCTTACTAACATTATTTTAATACACTAATTTTTGTTTTCAAAAAGTTATAAAAATTAAATAATGACAAAAGAAACAAAGTGCCATCAATTGTTTTTTAATTGCAATAAAAAAGGCACTTAAGCAACTAAAGCGCTGGTCAGCAGCAGCCCAGCTCAACAGTATCTCAAGACAGTCCTGGTAATTTATGATATATTTCCAAACTCTGATAAAAATATCTGAAATTTCTCTATGAAACATTTCCCTTTTCCCCTACATTCAATAAAATGGAGAGTTTGTCATAGGAATTTCCCTGCCTATATCTACTATAATAAGCAAGTTAATGTAATTAATTAAAAAATTTTAAAAAACACCTACCCTCCAAAATTTACCCTAAAAACTAAAAATAATAGTCACATATTATCAATGATGAAATCACCTATGCAATTCATATTAATTTTAAAGAAAGATAAGGGAATTAGCAACTTTTCCAATTGCTAAATGAACTTGTTTTGCCACCACACATTCCTATGAAATCAAAACAAATCTAGTAACTGATATCTTCATTGTTAATTCATTTTACTTTCAATTTTCCTATTCATAGAACACAAAGAAATCATATATTTGTAATATATATATTATGGAGAGTGTTCAAAAAGTTCTTGACATGTGTCTGTTCGATTTGCAGTAATTCCTCTGAGATTAACAAGCTGCAACTTGCTTGAAAGGTTGTTTAAACTTGTCATTACATGCTACAAATAAAGACCATATCATCATTTCTCTCTTCACCAGTGGCATGTAAAGTTCAGTCTGCAGAATCTGTGCATTGTTGCTAAGGAGCCTACTAAAGATGGGGGAAAGATTTTACATTTTCACAAGGATGCAGCTTCACGATGACACAAAAAATCATGCCAACTAACATAAGTACAGTAGACTCCCTCTTATCCGGCCCTTATGGGACTGGACCCCTGGCCAGATGAACAAAAGGCCGGCTAATCTGAAAATTGAAAACTAATCTGAAAATTGTCAGAAAATAAATAAAAACAGTTAATGACAAAAATACTAATTGTACTGTATTTTAATTAATAATTTGTTGCACAATATTAACAATTTACTCACACTCACTTGAAAAAGTCAGTGATTTTCTTTTGTGTCTTTGAACTTAACACTTTACCTGGAAAGTCTTGCCATTTTTTAATAAACATCACATCAATCGCAGATGAGGCCTGTTGTCTTACTTGCAACATCAAAGTTCCCTTCTTGGCAGGTTGCATTGATAATTTCGTCATCATTCAGTGTTTCATTTTCCAACTGTTCATCACCTTTTAACCATTTTTCAATGTCATCTTCAAATGTGTCGCATCCAGACAGCAGTTTAAAGTCATTAAGCAGCTAAATATTGTCATTATCTGTCATATCTTCGGCAGGCGCAGGCTCATTCGATACTTTTGTGTTGTCGTCTTTAGTACTTTCTACACACTTTTCAACTTCGGGCCAAAGTTTTCTCCAAGACTTCACAAACGTTATACGAGGCATTTTTTCAAAAGCTCTTGCCAACATGTAGATCACATCCTTCATATTTATTGTTTTCAAAGCATTTAAAAGTCCTATTTTGTCATTTTCAGTTCACTGTAGAATTTCTGAAAGAAGTTTTCTCCTGTATTGCCTTTTTAAACTTACAAGCATGCCTTGTCCATTGGTTGCACTAAAGATGTTATATTAGGTGGCGAAAACATGGCTTTTATGTTGTCAGAAATAAGTTCGTTTAGGTGAGTTTTTGGTATTGTCGAGAATGAGTAGGGCCTTTACAGGCATTTTAAGACTTGTCAAGTAGTTTTTTCCTTTTGGAACAAATTCTGTAAAGAACCACTCTTTAAACAAATACGAGTCTATCCAAGCAGACTTTTGAGCTTTGCAGTAAACTGGCAGAGCAGCTAAATTTAAATGCTTGAATGCTCGGGGTTTTGCTGATTTCCCCATTACAAAAAGAGGAAGTTTGTGCATACCTGCAGCATTTCTTTCTTTGTTTTAAACCCTGATGCTGAGGTTTCTTGCACTGTCACAAATGTTTTCACTGAAAGAAATTTAAAATTTAACCCAGTCTCATCTACATTGTAGATTTTTTCTGTGCAGAAGCCTTCTTCTTCAATAAGCACTAAAAGATTTCCTGAAAATTCCTTTGCTGCTAAAGGATCAGCTGACAATTTCTCACCACAAACACCAAGGTAATGAACACTATGCCGTTTTTTCCAGCGAGAACATAACATTGCATGAGCATCATCGAGAATTTCATTTTTCAGCTTTTTAAGGGTGCACCGAGAAGAAAGCTTTTTTTTTCAGACTAGACTTGAGTGCAAAAAACTTGTAAAGATTTTCTATTCCTTCTCCAGTCATTTTACCGTGCTTTTATCAACACCTAGTTCATAACAAATATGCTTTACTAGATCACCTTTGTAAATACGTTCTAGCGCTTTTAATTTCATCTCCATTGCAATGACATTACATTTACGTTTGTATCCACTCATTTTGTACCATACAATAATTAATAGATCACAAAACACACTCCTGTATCTGCACAGTACACTGTAATATTCACATAATTTCAAAGAGGAACTGAAGCAAATATGTATACTGTACTATAAACAAAACAGGCGGCAACTTGTTTCCACTTCTTGGAGCTGAAGTAAATAAACAAAACAAGCGGCGACTTGCTTCCACTTCTTGGAATGACCGGTTAAAGCGGAGGCCAGTTTAGCCAAAACCGGATAAGAGAGTCTACTGTATATGGGAATTATACCTACTCATATGGCATTGCTATGGTGCAGATGCAAAAATTCAGAGAATGATGGCAGAGCTTCCAAGACCTCCCTCCTGCAGGAAAACTGAATGAGACAATGAACAAGAGAACCACCCCTGCTGTTCATGAACGCATTAAAGAAAACCCAAATGTCATAGTTCAAATAATAAGTTTAGATATCAGTATGACACAAATATTCATCAACATTTAAAGTTTCTAAAGATCTGTGCTAAATGGTTACCCCACAAACTGAAAGAACAGCAAAAAAGGGCTAGAATCACCTCGAGCATGAGGATGTTGGCAACCTAGTGGCCCTAGACGGTTAACAGTCATTGTCACAGCTCATGAGATGTGGTTTTATTACTATATAACTCCCAGAAAGATTGCAAACTATATTTGGTTGTGGCAGATGAACCACATTCCCAAATCCTCTGATAAGACTTTCACTCAAGGAAGAGGATGTTTATAATTTTTTTTAATTTCCAAGAAGAGTAGCCATGGACATGATACCTGAAAAAATGACTGTAAATGGCCAATACTACACCAAAATTGTTGTGCCCAGAATGATTAAGGAAGCAGGATGAACAAACGGCATTCAACAACAGGCACATCAAGGGTTCTCTATCATTATGACAATGCCAATGCTCACAAAATATGGCAAGTTACGGTCTATTTGGAGCAGGAAAAAAATCAAACAGCTACCCCACTGTGTATATTTACCCAATATTGCACCATACAATTTTTTGTTGTTTACAAAAATTAAAAAGGAACATTAGAAAGCTTTTTTCAAGGGTACAAGATCTTGCAAAATGCATTCATTCAGAGTTGCAGAGTATTCTCCAACAGGAGTACAACCAATTTCATACAGAATTGGTGTAGACATCTGCAACTTTTCTTAGATGCTGGAGTTGGTGTAGACATCTGCAACTTTTCTTAGATGCTGGAGAAGAATACTTTGAAGGACAATAAAAGCTTTTTTTGAGGTAATTGAAACAGTTTGTGTACTGCTGATTGTTGGTTGCTTGAGGTTTTATGGTGCACTGGCAACTAGGTCTAAAATTCACCAAACAAAAGACAAAATAAATGATAAAAGAGAAAATCCACAAGCATAATTCAAAAAACAAAATCACTAATATCATAAAAAGATAAAGCAACCAAAAACGAGTGTAAGAATTTCATCCAATGTAAAACAACGATACAAAGAGAAATACAAAATGGAATCAACCCAGGTGTAGAAAACATGGGTTAAAAATGCAAAAAGACAACAAGAATACAAACCTAGAGTCTAGTAAAATATCCAGTACGTTGTAAAAATGCAAAAACAGGTGATAAAATTGAAATATCTGATAAAAGATGCCCAAGTGTATGAAGCTTGAATGTGAAATCATGGAAGCTAAAAACATACAGCATTTAAAAACATGGACAAGAAATTAAAATATGTTTGACAGTTAAAACGGTGTCACAAAAACTCACTTAGGATCATTGTCTGCCCATAGAAGATATGAATAAGTAATAAATGAATGACCTAAGCAGAGCTGAGCAAGTACAATTACTCCTTGTGATTCCTGACTGTCAGGGTTTGACATTAGGCCGGTATACACAGTCAGATGTAAACGCCTTCCCCATTCTATAAAGGGAAAAAAATCGCAGGTAGGGGAAACAGTGAGTCAAGATGGAAGTTGTTCAGCTGTCGACTGTGAGATGTTATTGAGACTGGCATTAATGTCTCGCAGGTACCCTTGAACACATAAACTGAAAGGATGGATGGTAGTTGGGCGATTAGTGTAAAGCATCTCCCACTTGAGTCTGAAAACAGTCCTAAGTGAGATGGTCCAGCAGGGATCACAATTTAGATGCATATTGTAGGGACAACTGCTGATGGTGAAGCCATCAACTTCATCAGTCTCAATGAAAAAACTCTGGACCAGTAAGGTGCAGAAGGCCCCCCATGCAAATACAGAGGGCCTGATGATGGAGGGAGTCCTGCACCTTCACCATCAAATCCAGGGTGGAGTCATACACCTGGGCTCCATAGTCCAGTTTCGACCAGACAAATGCATGGTACTGATGAAGCAAAGAACATCAGTCCACTCCCCAAGAGAGAGAGGAGAGGACCTTGACAATGTTAAAGCCCTCATGCACTTGGACCTGAGATGAATCCAGATGAAGATTATGCTTGTGGCAAAAGTGCACACAAGTGGTTCTTCCATATGAAGAACGGAAACCCATTAGCCATCACTCAAACCAAAATATTGTTCACGGCACTTCGAAGTTGTCTTTCAATGACCCTTATGTTAAATGATGCTAAAGTAATCAACACAAAGGGGATTGTCTAGTCAGAAGAAGTTGTTGTGTAATGGAATTTATTTTAACAGTGAAAAGTGTAACACTCAATATGCAGCCTTGTGACATCCTCTGTTCTTGGGAGAAAAGCCGTGATAGAGTGTTGCCAACACAGGCATGAAATGTTTGAGAAGATAAAAAATTAGAGATGAAGATAGGCATGTGACCTTGCAAGCCAAAGTTATGGAGGTCATGAAGAATGCCAAATCCGCATGCTATGTCATATGCTTTTTCAATGCCAAAGAAAATTGACACTAGGTGCTCTACGAATTCCTGATAGCTGATTCGAGGCATATCAGGTATTGTAAAGTAGACTGTTGCCTGTGAAAGCCATTTTTGTACCGCAGATGCATGTCAAGAAATGTTTTGAATGCCCCTCGTGTATAGCAAGGCATACACTGGGAGGAGAGACAGGTACCAATTCCCTGTGATGATGCAAAGAACCAGAAAGTCCTAGCATATAAAATAAACCCCAATATCAATTTTTGATATTATTAGCCCTATCTCTGAAATCAGTAAACCTAGTTTCTTAAAAAAAATCCTACTAATAATTTTTCTTCCATGTGTACATGGAATGTGAAGATGATTCACAGAGATTATTCTTTTGATTTCTTCACACAATAATTCCAGAGATGTAATCTAGATATTTTGGGCTTCCAAAAGCCAGATGGACATGTAAAGGTAAGATACTTAAAATAAATCTTAAATTTCTCAAGGCAAGAGGATGGAAAGCATCTGCAAGGCATAGGTCTGCTTCTCAGCTGACACTCCAGCGATGTTCTTTTCAGATATGACTGCATTGATGAAAGATTTCTTACAGATAAATTTAAAATAAGGGTTAAAGAACTGAATGTTATTAGTCATTATCCTCCCACAGAGGACTCTGATAAGAATGAAAAAGGTTTTATGAACAACTTGAAAATTTTTAAATTCGGTCGAGAAAGAAGATGTCACACTTATGTTAGGAATCTTCAGTGCTAAAGTTGGTATTGTCTCCGATCTTTGGCTAAGGGTGATAGGTTCTTTTGACATTGATAGTTGCAATGGCAATGAGGATATCTCCTACAGGTAACTTAATGGTTTGAGAATAACTAACACTTACTACAAACACAGAGACATTTATAAATGCAGGGTGTTTCAAAAAGTATGATATTTAAACCTGACAAAAGACACAAATTTCAAAAGATGCAAATTAGAAATTTTTCTACCTTTACAACAGATGTTGAAAGTGATTTCCTGAAACCTGGATGCAGGTTTATACCCGTTTCATGATATTTGCAGCCACCTTTCGTAATGTTTATTTTCTTATGTTTAAAATATCTCTTTCAGTGTTAGCCTTCAAGTGCATGAGGATTGTTTTGAAACACTACACATTTGAGATATCCCCAAAGAAAAAAATCTGGAGGAGTAAGATCTGGGGGATTTTTTGTAATCAAATGATCACCAAAAAATTCCTGAAACATGACCATTGTGTCATTTGCAGTATGGGTGGTCAATGCCATCTTGTTGAAACTAACACTCTCATTCATTCACATCCAATAGTGCAATAAACTGTTGGATGAGGTCACGATAAACTTCACCACTTACAGTTGAGTAAAAAAATAAAGCCCCTATCACACGACGATGGGAAATTGCACACCAAATACCAATTTTCTGTGTGTGTAATGGTCGTTCATGAAAAGTGTGAGAATTTTCACTGCTCCTTATTCGACTCTTTTGACAGTTACATACCCATCCAAGTGAAACCAGTCCTTGTCATTGAAATAAACACAGTACAATACCTCAATTCCATTTTCATCAACAAAAAAATGAAACCAGTGACAGTACCATAAACGTTTTACATGGTCTGGTTCTTTCAGTTCATGAATGACACCAATGCGGTAAGCATGAAATTTTAACTTTTTTGTAGCCCTGAAAACAGTAGCTGGTGACAGTCCAACCTGTGAAGATAACTAGCTAAGAGATTTTCTGGGTGAGCGAGTTAAACACTGAGACACATCATCAAGAACTTTGGCAATTAACAGTGATGGCCAGCCTGAGCTCTTTCGATCCTGTACAGACCCAGTGTCATGAAATTTATCAATCAAACGAGATATTGTTGACTTGTTGATAACTGCAGACTGAGGAAACTTCAACTCAAAACTCCTCTCTCACACGTTTGAAAGATTTGTATGCACAATAAATCTCAACAATAAATACACATTTGTTTTTGGAAAACGATATAGCTAACACAACACAAAGGAATGAATACTTGAGAGAGACTAGCGCCTGAGAAGGTCATTTCAACTGCAAAAGGCTGTTAACCTTGAGTACAGTAATGCCAACTGACTAATATTAAGGCAAAAAAAAAGGAAATGCACGTAAGTTCTACTCTCTTATATTTAGGGCTGCATCCTTTTTGAAGCACCCTGTATATGCAAAGGAGCATGATCAATTATACATTTATTGTCAGACAATAGGGTAGTTTGGTTAGAAATTACCAGATCATATCATCATCATCTTCTTCAAGCAGCCATGGGCTACGGAGTCCAACCAGATTGTGCAATTTAGTTCCCCAAACATGTCTGCCCTGAGCTACATCTGCTGCATCTGGCCACTACATATCAATTCTAACAAGGTCCTGTTTGACAAAGTCTGCCCACTGCATCCTAGGTCTCCCCCTCTTTCTGCATCCTTTAGGCACACTATTCATAACTCTCTTTGCCAATCTATAATTATCCATATGAGTAACATGGCCAAACCAACATAGACTCTCTCTGCACAATATGCTGCTCAAAGGAGGTTGACAACTCCTTTCCCTAACCTCATTATTACTTACAAAGTCAAACTACCTAATGCACAAAATACTGCATAAGCACCTAGAATCAAAAGCATCAATTTCCTGTTATCTTGTTTACAAAGAGCCCAAGTTTCCCTACCGTAACTAACTCTAGAAAGAACCAAACTATTATACAGCCTGATTTTAGTCTTTAGGTGTAATGCCTATTTCTCCGCACTCTCCATAGATTCTTAAAAGTTCCAGCAGCAATCCTATTCATCTGCTTATCATGCCACACACCACCACTGTTACATAACTCCCAAGAAAATTAAACTGAAATACCTGCTCAAGACTGCACCCATTCAGATTGACTGAACCACAGCCTGCTTGATCTATTTTCATCACTATAATTTTCTCTCTGTTTATCACCAAACCTACTCTACTATGTCTCATCAACAGCTCTAATAAAAGAATTACTCTCATGAGCATCATTTGCAAAAAGAGCCAAATCATCAGCATAATCTAAATCAGAAATTTTCATATAGGATAACTGAAATCAGGTCTGATTATTACCTTGTCAAAATTACTTGCAATCAAAGCTTATACAGATGAATGAAATTGTGCATTACTAATATATATTTCACATTTGAAATCTGCATAAATACTCTTAAACTCCTGCTAAAAGTCCAGGTGCCTAGCCTTTTTATGTAAAGAGTTGTGGCAATCACAGGTAGACAGACACACGCCTCCTTTTATCATTCCAGATAGGTTGCCCTACAATTATTTGGAAACCATATGCTTTTGATTCTAGATGCTTACGCAGTATCTTGGGCATTAGGTGGTTCAACTTTGTAACTAATGATGAGTTTAGGCAAAGGAGTCAGCAACCTCCTTTAAGCAGCATATTGTGCAGAGAGAGACTCCATTGGTTTGGCCATGTTGCCCGTATGGATAATTATAGATTGGCGAATAGGGTTATGAACAATGTGCCTAGGAGCCTCAGAAAGAGGGGGAGACCTAGAATGTGGTGGGCAGACAATGTCAAAGAGGATCTTGTTAGAATTGGTGTGCAGTGGCCAGATGCAGCAGATGTAGCTCAGGACAGACTTGCTTGGAGAACTAAATTGCACAGTCTGGTTGGACCTCTGTAGCCCATGGCTGCTTGAGGATGATGATGATAGGTTGGGCACCACAGCATTAGTGTTAGTTGTATTTTGTTGTTTGCTTAGTTTCACTATACTTGCTTTTATCTACATTTAACACGTTTTCGTGCAGTCCATATCAACTAATGGATTCTATCAGGAGATGCTTAAAATCAACTGACTTTGAAGTATGTTTTCACCATTGCAACATCAAGGAATTTTGTTTCATCACTATATTGTTCTGCTTCAGAAAACATATATAACCATATCCTTTGCTTATATCAGCTTGATACCACAATGCTAACTTCCTTACTCCAGTTGTTCTTCTACTTATCACTAATGAAAAGTAATGGTCTGTTTCCTATATAATAAATCTATGCAAATGCTTGTGAACTGAAAAAGCAGATTTTTGCAGAAACCAATATCCTTAATTGCAGAAATCAGTATCTGTAATATCACTACTTGTTATTTTACATAAATTTCCATATTTTTTTTCCTTCGTGAATTTCTGCAAAAAAGTTTATATTTTGTTCCGAGGAAATGTGTTAATAAAAACAGGTTTAACTATCAGATAACCAGGTGCAGATCAAATTGCCACTCGGGTTACATGTTAATTTTTATTTTTAATATTTTCAGCATTAGCCATCTATTTGTCTCAGTATCATCCTAATCAGCCATGATCTTGTCATGTCAGTATCGCATGTGATCTATGGTTATGTGCATGTCTGGTTGTCACCTGCATTGAACATTTTGACCCTCATCTAACTACTTAGCAATAAAAATAGACTGCAATTTTTTGGCTCAACTGCTAATATTTCCATTGTTAGTGAAATCTGCCTATTATTCTGAAGATTTCTTTTTTTAATACATTTAAAAGTGAAATATGGCTGTACAACAAGAAGCTTCTGTTACCATTAATGACACCAATTTTGAAGACTTTGCAATATCAAATTTAAATGATATTAGTGACTTTTCCAATTATGCCTAATCAGTTTATAATTAAAAAAGAACTTAAAATCTCTGCCTTTGAGCAATAAAATTTTAAAGTTTGTCCTTCAAACTATTTGCATGTTAAGTTTTTAAGAGAAAACTCAGAAGCTTTTTGGAGCAAGGACAGCACTCCATCTTCAGTGAAGTGATACTATGTGGTGATGTTACGGCTGTTTAGAGCTTCTTTCCACATGTCATGAAGGAAGATTCCAGTGTCTCATTTGCAGGTGGGGATGGGTGAGGTCATTATTTCAATAGCCTTGCAGACTATGGTTCTGTAGAAAGTGGATACAAGTGCAAGCAGTGTGGCATGCTCCCAGCTTATTGTGCCGCATGTTGTACTGGTAGCTCGGTGGCAGCCATTGTTAGCTTGTTAGCTGACATGTGTTTGAAGCTCTGCGAACCTCTCTTGTAAAGAATGCATGATTTTCCGATATAGTAACAATGGAATTATCCAGCAAATATACAGGAAATTGGTATATGCCTGATTTTTGAAGTAGGCTAAATTTGTCTCTGTTCCTTTTGATTGATTTCTTCAGATTTGGAGCTGGGCTGAAAACAATTTTGATATTTTGGGCTCTGAGTAATTTGCAGACTGATTTGCATAGGACAGGAATGTAAGAAATAGGTCCAGCAAATGTTGCATGTTTGGAGTTGGTGATTGGTAGGGGAGCTGAATCTCTTCTGTGTTCGTTTCTATATTTATTGATCAGCTTTTCTATTGTTTTTAGTTGGAAGTCATGGGATGCAGCAATGGAATGGATTTTTTTAATTTCTTTTTTAAGCAACTGCTCGTTTATAGATATGGTGAAGGCCCTATGGGTGAGGGAACAGAAGGCTGCAATTTTGTATGCCTTTGGGGTGCATGAGTCCACACTTATGATGGAGAGGACATAGGTAGGCTTTCAGTATACAGACATTGTCAAGGCTCCTGCGTCATCTTTTCGGATGAGAACTTTCCTCAGCAGCGACAATATGCGGCAACAATAGATTGGGAGCACGCCACACTGCTCACACATGCATCCATTTTCTACAGAACCATAGTTCACAAGGCATTGAAATAATGACCCCACCCATTCCCACCTGCAAACGAGACATTGGAATCTCCCTTCATGACATGTAGAAAGAAGCTCTCAATAGCCATAATGTCACCACATATATCACTTCACTGAAGACGAGTGCTGTCCTTGCTCCGAAAAGCTTCCAAGTTTTCTCCTAAAAACTTTTAGCAAATAGTATGATGGATAAACTTTAAAATTTTATTGCTCAACAACAGAGAATTTTAAGTTATTTTTAATTAATTTCTGAGCAAGAAGGTCCTTTTAATTGTATATCAGCTTATAAGAATTAGAAAGTGATGAGCTTTCGTTGATGAATATTGAAGCTGTTATAAATGCAATAAACTTATTTGTAATAGTTGCATCAAGAGGATTTGTTCCAACTGTTTAGTTTAATTTCAAATAACATTACATATTCGAATCTAAAAGTTGATTTTTAGGCAAATAAAAATTTCAATCATGAATAAAAAATAATTTTTTTACCTTAATTTTCTTCCTAAAAGTAAATTACTATTTTGTAAGCAAATTTCAGAAAGGTTGAAAAAATGATTAAAAATAAAACAGAATTTGAAGCTTTTAGTTTTAATATTATATTTTAAGTGTTTCATTAAGAGTAAAATAACAGACATTTTGATCTGCATCTGACTACTTACACTATAGAATTTCACTTGACTACTTGAGGGTTAATCAAAAGTTTTTGCTGTCACCTTAAGAATTTCAGTAATTTTACTAAGCACTGCATATAGAAGATATTTTAATACACTTAACATTGCATTTAATTAATTCTTTATAATTGTTTGCATTTATTAATTACAACTTTGAGAATTGGACAGGATGTATCTAGAAAAAGGGAGTACAATGTGCTACAACTAAGTTCCATTTTTAATCCAGGTAATGACATTGCCATTTTCACTAAACATACAAACTGTTATTTAGTGGTTGGTACCCCATCTCCACATCTCTCATCTCAGTGATAAGCACATAAAAAAGCTGTATGTAGCATTATACTGCTAATTATATTACCTTAATTAATTAGTAGCTATATTGGTATAGATCATCTTAGCAAATTTGGGACTGCTGAAATTGCTGCCGAGATGTGTGAAAGCTACCACAGGGAAAATGACAGCACAATATTGTACTAAGGCAAAGCGCCTAACATTTTTGCTGATGTGCGTAAAAATATGAAAATTAAACATAAAATGCAATAAATTCTAATACAAAACTCTACAAACATATTCATCTAATTGATAATCTAATTAATCATTTTAACTCAGGTGTGCACAAACTTTTTAGCATTGGGCCAGACATTAAAGTATTGTTTGATGTGGGTCAACAGTTTTGAGGAAGGTGCAATAAAAAGAACCAAAAAACCCCAAAAAAACTTTTTTATTACATTTGAGTGTCATATGTATAGGTACAAATTAATAAGAAAAATGAAATATTAATATAAAGTTTAATGTCAAAACTGAGGTTGATTTGGTCAAACAGTACAAGAAAGGTGGGGCTGGATCCCAAAAATCAGCTGCTGAACATTCAACTTCAATAACAGTGTAGCTAACTGTATGCAATGCAAATTTTCATCTTTCACCTTATTAAAACACCATTCACTTTAGTAGAGATAAAATAAATTTTAATTGGCTGGATAAAACTGTTAAATGGACTAGCCTGGCCTGAAGCTACAGTTTGTGCACAGCTGCTTTAACTTACCTTTGTATTGAAGATAAAGGGTATCATTTAAATGTGGTGTAATATATAATTTGGTCTCTTTACAATGCTGACGAAGGAATTCTTTGGTCATTCTAGAATAAATTAATTTGTGTTAAGATACCTTTATAATATACAAACTTTATTTTCAAATTTAATTATTAATTAATTACATAGCAATGAAAAGTATAAACTGTGTTAAGTTTGGTACAATTGGTAAAAAGCTACGGAGAACTACCTAAAGTTTCACAACTTACACTAAATAATCTTAGATTGCAGATGTTTAATTCAAATTTATTATCAGACCAAATTGCTTCTTGTGAAAATTTTCATGACTTGAAATAATACATTTTTTACACACAATATCCATTGAACTGAATAGTGACATATCTCTATTTTTAGTGAATACATTCCAGGGATTAATAATCTTAAAATAATATTAGAAGAATAACATATTCTCTGGTGAATATGGGATGCTCAGATAGAATATGGGATGTTGGATAGGGTGCAATTATAAAGTACTGGGATATTCCAAAAGTGGTTGGTTGGTTGGTTGGGGTTTTATGGCACATCGGTGACAAGGCCATAATGTGCCAAACAAAAGACAATTAAAAAAAAAGGACATATAAGCTCGCAACCAAAATTTAAAATACAAATTCTACATTGTAAAGTGGTAAAACAACAAATAACAAGTATATAAGTACAGAGTAAAACAACTTGAGAAATACTAAATAAAATAACCCCAGGTGTAAGAGACTTGGTTTAAATGATGCAAAAAGATAGGGTAAAATCAGAATCTATCAAAATATCCACAATATTTTAAAAAGGAAAATACTGATGGTGAAAACAATGATCTGATAAAAGATGCCCGAGTGTAAGAGGCTCGGACATAAAATTATGAGAGCTAAATTACAAACGTCATTTGATATTAAAACAAGGACACTCGGTTAAAATATGTTTAATAGTTAAAATGGTGTCACAAAACTCGCACTTAGGTTTGTCATCCGCCTATAGAAGAAACGAATCCCTCCAAGAAAGAGAGGAGAGGACCAAACGATGTTCAATGTTCCATGCATTTGGACCTGAGATGACATAAGTGTGATGAAAAGGTCAATTTCCGATCAAAGATGAGACCGAGAAACTTGGTCTCCGCCACAACTGGAATGATGTTACCCCTGAGCCATAGCTCAGAATCTAGCTGAAGATTACGCTTGTGGCAAAAGTGCACACAAGAGGTCTTCTGTGGGGAGAACCAAAACCCATTTGCCGTCACCCAAACCGAAAGATTGTTCAGGGCAATTTGCAGTTGTCTTTCATTGACCCTCATGCTGGACCAAGAGCAAAAGATGCTAAAGGCATCAACATAAAGGGAATTGTCTACAGATGAAGGAAGTTGTCTAGTAATAGAATTAATCTTGACAGTGAAAAGCTAACAGAATGCAGCCTTGTGGCACCACTTGTTCTTGGGGGTATTGCCGTGACCGAGTGTTGCTGATACGAATGGAGGTTAAATATGGAAAATATGGAGGTTAAGAAGAATGCCGAATCTCCAAGCCGTGTCGTATGGTTTTTAGATGTCGAAGAAAATTGACACCAGGTGCTCTCTACGTAAAAATGAATTTCTGATAGCCAATTCGAGGTGTATCAGATTGTCAACAGTTGACCGTTGCCTGTGAAAGCCACACTGGGTGTTGGAAAGAAGGTTGTGTGTTCTAAATACCGGACGAGTCTGGCATTTACCATTCTTTCCAACACCTTGCACACACAGTTCATCAACACAATGGGATGATAATTGGAAGGAATCTTGGAATCCTTTCCTGGCTTTGGGAAGGCAAAGACGATGGCCTCCTGCCAGAGTCCAGAAACTGCTCCTCAAGAAAAATGCGGTTGAAGAGTCAGAGCAGCCGATCCTTACTTGATGGTGAGAGATGTTGGAGCATGGTATAATGGACATTGTCCAGCCCAGCAGCAGATGCACGAGAGGTGTGCAGAGCAAGGTGAAGCTCCTCCACTGTGAATGGCCTGTTGTAATGTTCAAGGCCATTCGGGTGGAAGAACAGCGGAGAGCATTCCATCCTGCTTTTCTCTTCCCCCCCCCCCCGAAGTGGGGACTACTTTGTCATGGTGGGGGGACCTACGGTGCCTCTCGGAAGTAGGGTTGCCTCGCGGTTCTCTGGTGTGCACGTGGCCAGCAACTGTGCTGGAGATGCCATGAAGTGGAGGGCCCGTTGAAAGGGCTTAGTGCACTCGATTAGACGGACTCATTCTGGCATCAGAGAAGGTTAGGTTGCAACCCTGAAGTGGGAGGAGGTCTGTATGCTGTGGGGCAGTCAGTCAGCTCTTATGGAGAGGTAGAAGTTGAAGGTTTGCGACAGGGAGTGGGATCCCCAGTCAATGAACTTATCGATGGAACAGAAAAACTAAGAGTCTCCACACGAGAACTTTAGGCATCCCGGATCAGAAGGCATTGAATAAAAAAGGTGGTGGAAGAGCCTAGGGTGCCTTTGAGAAGTTGGGGTCCCTGCTCAGTAAGTGTCCCTGGTGTGCCACAATAGGTCACAGCCCCAATGGAGAGACTGTATGAAGGTTCTGCAGGCTGGGTTTGGGGCCCCTAGTCTTGCAGGCTCTCCGCTGCAACCTCTGAGAAGTTGGGGTCCCAGCTGGCTGGTACTGCTGGGGCCCGAAGGGTGGCAGCCCTGATGGAAAGGGCGAGTCGAGGGCCACGCTGAACAGGAGTGGGATCCCCTATTAAGCTGGCTTATTGATGGAAAAGCCTCTGGGAGTCTCCACCACATTAGCTCCCTCCAGTCCAAAAAGTAAGGCAGGATTATTGAAAGATTGGCATTCTAAATTTAAAATTTAACCATCAAAGTTTTGGTGTTGTATAAGTTTGGCATTTATTATTTGAATGAAATTTCACTGAAATGTTTGGCTATTATATTTAGGCAATGCGCAAAATTCAAAAGTCTCACGCTACACCTCAATGATTAGACAACCAGATGAATCTGATTCTATCAGCTTATATGTCTTGCTCATTATAACAGGTCTTTTCTCTGCAGTTATGTTATTTTTAAAGTGAAGGCATGCATAGACAGTAGATGGGTCAAATGTGGCACCCTCTGCATAATGTAGTACTATCTAGAATAGTGGAACGTTTGGGGGGTGTCATGGAACTATATTTCCTGTCCTGCTTTTCTGATTGTATTTTTTGTTGTTGTTGTTAATAGGGAAATGTATCAATGTTAGCCAAAATGATATTCACAGAAGAATTATTCTTATTACAAATAAGATAGGAGTTTGAAAAATGGCAGAAAGTCTTGATTTATTAGTATTAAAAATATAATCCTTGAATTTCTTTATTTTTTGGATCAAAATATTAATTAACAGAGAAATATAGATTCGAAATCCAATGGTTTCCAAACGCAAAAATATATTGGGTCCTATGAAATTATAGGAACATACTATAGAGCAATAGAGTGCAATTACAATAGATAATAATGTCTACATAAAATGAAATCTTTTTAATATATTCAAAACACATAAAAAGTTGTAAAATTGATGCCAGACGCCTTTTGATCAAATTAATACACTTATCAGAGAATTAAAATTCAACATTCATCATCATCATCATCATCCTCAAGCAGCCATGGGCTACGGAGGTCCAACCAGACCGTGCAATTTAGTTCTCCAAGCAAGTCTATCCTGAGCTACATCTACTGCATCTGGCCACTGCACACCAATTCTAACAAGGTCCTGTTTGACATTGTCTGCCCACCGCATCCTAGGTCTCCCCTTCTTTCTGAGGCCTTTAGGCACACTGTTCATAACCTTATTCGCCAATCTATAATTATTCATACGGGCAACATGGCCAAACCAACGGAGTCTCTCTCTGCACAATATGCTGCTTAAAGGAGGTTGCAAACTCCTTTTCCTAATCTCATCATTAGTTACAAAGTTGAACCACCTAATGCCCAAGATACTGCGTAAGCATCTGGAATCAAAAGCATCTAGTTTCCTGTTATCTTGTTTACAAAGTGTCCAAGTTTCACTACCATAACTAACCCTAGAAAGAACCAAACTATTATACAGTCTAATTTTAATCTTTAGGTGTATACGCCTATTTCTCCACACTCTCCATAGATTCTTAAAAGTCCCAGCAGCAATCCCTATTCGTCTGTTAATCTCATGCCGCACATCACCATTATCTGTTACATAGCTCCCAAGATAATTAAACTGTGACACCTGCTCAAGACTGCAACCATTCAGATTAACTGAATCACAGCCTGCCTGACCAATTTTCATCACTTTAGTTTTCTCTCTGTTTATAACCAAACCTACTCTACTACCAGTCTCATCAACGGCTCGAATGAAAGAGTTCATCTCATCAACATCATTTGC
The DNA here is from genome assembly GCA_038380435.1 of Ryuthela nishihirai. Taxonomy (NCBI): domain Eukaryota; kingdom Metazoa; phylum Arthropoda; class Arachnida; order Araneae; family Heptathelidae; genus Ryuthela; species Ryuthela nishihirai. The sequence continues at coordinate 59,571,807 of JAWZYU010000019.1, read as the reverse complement.
CAGAAGGGCTAAATCATCAGCATAATCTAAATCAGAAATTTTCCTATCTCCAGCCCATTTAAGGCCAAAATCTTTCCCTTGAAGTGAATTTCGCATAACATAATCAATAACCAAGCTAAAGAGAAAAGGAGACAAAATGCACCCTTGTCGAACACCAGAAGTAATGCTAAACCAATTGCTACAAGCCTTACCAACTCTCACACACGACTCAGTGTTATTATAGAGAGCTTTCATAATGTTAACTAACTTGTCTGGTATACCATATGATCTCACAATCAACCACAAATTATGACGATCAACAGAGTCGAAAGCCTTTTTGAAATCAACAAAGCTAGCAACCAAAGGTTTCTGAAACTCTAAACATTTCTCAAGAATCTGCCTAAGTGAAAATATCTGATCTACACATCCCCTACCACTTCTGAATCCACATTGCTCATCACGCAATTGCCTGTCAACCAGATTCTTAATTCTATTAAGCACAATCATGGAAAGAACTTTACCTGGAACAGAGAGTAGGCTGATACCCCTATAGTTATCATAAGAACTGCGATCACCTTTTTTGAAAATAGGGATAACAATAGCTCTGGTAAAATCCTTAGGAACCATGCCTTTATCATAAAAGAGATTCAGAATTTCAGTCATCCAAGTGGTAACCGAAACATTCCCAGCTCTAAGCATTTCCGTAGCAATTTCATCTACCCCTGGGGATTTATGAAGTTTAAGTTTAGAAACAGCCAAACTAACTTCAGATTGTGTTATAGGGCCAACATTAAAGCCACCAATGCATCTATCATCATTGCAAACAATGGGAGTAGAACTAACTACATTGTTTAGAACATCACTGAAATGCTCAGCCCACCTAACCATGACAGAATCCTCCCCTTCTATAACCTTACCTTGTTTATCCTTCAATCCTTGTATGCCTGTCCGTTTTCTACCACACAAAACATTAACTATCTGGTACAGCTCTCTGCTGTTGTGCTGTCTAACTGCTTCCTCGGCTTTGTCAGCCAAACCATCAAGCCAAAAATTTTTATCAGCAGCTAACTGATCCTTTACAAGTTTATTAAGGTCTCTGTAATGCTTTCTATTAGGACTAGTAGGGTATTGATTAAGGGCATTCCTGCAGTTCTTTCTTTCCAAAATAAGCTCAAGTGCCTTATCACTCAGATAATTTTGCCTCTTCTGCTCCTTTTTTCCTAAAAGAGTACTGTTAGTGTCCAAAAAAGCCTGTTTAAAATGATCCCATTCTTCCTCAACTTCAGTAGTAAGCAAACCATGACTGTCATAATGACTAAGTAACCTATCATGGTAAGCTTTGGCTATAACTGGATCTTTCAGAGCTTCAGTATTAAAAGTAAATTTTTTAACCCTAGCACAACACTTTTTAAGTTTAAGTTGCAACACACTTTTAACAAGGTAATGGTCAGATCCAATTTCAGCTCCCCTATATGCCCTGGTATTCCTAACAGAACTAGTCCATTTGCTGTTAATTAATATGTAATCAATCATATTCTTATGCAGCCCATCAGGTGAAACCCATGTGTACTTATGTATGTCGCGGTGTTTGTAATAAGTGTTATTCTGAAACCATTGAGTTTACTTACCTGTAGGAGACGTTGCCCATTGCCATTGCAGCTACCAATACCAAAAGGGCCTATTACTCCTCCCCAAAGGTCAGAGTCAGTACCAACTTTGGCATTGAAGTCACCAAGAACAAGGGTAATATCTCCTTTCTTGACAGAATTCAAAATATCCTGAAGTTGTTCATAAAACCTATCCTTCTCATCCTCATCGGCATCCTCAGTGGGGGCATAACAGCAGATAACATTCAAGTCTTTAATGCTTGTCTGAAATTTTGCTGTAAGAAACCTTTCATTAATGCACTCATATCCTAGAAGAGCATCACTAGCGTGTCTGCTGAGAAGCAGACCCACGCCTTGGTGATGCTTTTTGTCGTCCCTCCCTGAAAAGAGAAATTTAAGATTATTTTTAAGAATCTGACCTTTATCTGTCCATCTGGTCTCTTGCAAGCCGAGAATATCTAAATTATAACGGTGGAATTCTTGTGTGAGGACATCAAGAGAAAAAGCTCTGTGCAGAGTCCTCACATTCCAACTACCTATGGAGAGAAAATGGTTAGTGGGATGTTTAAAGAAACTATGTTTATTGAGAGAGGGAATGCCAACAATATCAAACAGCCCCCTAATCGCAGACATGGGGCAAAGACCCATTCCCCCACTACTAAAGGCTGAAGCCATCTACACTGGAAGACTTCCTCCAATGTAGAATTTGACGATGCCAATAGAAGCAAAGAGTTCAGGTGCCTGCGATGACTTCTGCTCAGGATTATCCACCAGCTGATAAACATATCCTGTGGATCTATTCACTTGGGGCTGTCAACCCACAAACAAAAAGAAAACACAGCGGAAGATTTTCCCTCCACAGAAGCCCACCAGTGCAGCAAAATCAGGATCCATAATCAAGCTCAGAGCCATATATCTGTCCAGTCCAGTAAGTTTATATGGTCAGCACCAGTACCCTGTGTGGTTGACCATTCCTCAGCAGGGTAGAAAAAAAAGAAAAGTAGCCATAGTTGTCCAGATCAGTAGGCCACACTAATCTGGCAGCCCTCCCCTTCCGTTCACTTCCACAAGAGAGTATCTCTTTTGAAAGTTACTAACGGTCCGCACCACGAGAAGGCGGGGTTGGACATTAGGTGCTAGGCCTGGCCGGTTCTATGCATCATCACAGGAGATTGGTGCATAGCTCTCCTTCCAGTGACTACCTAGCTACCATTTACAGACCATTCAACATTAGCCAAATAGAAATAAAATATTTCTTACGAAACGAAAAAAAATATATAAAACATGAAAAATCATCAGATTGAATCAAGAAATCTGTTAACATCAAAATAATAAAAGCCTTCAGATAGCTAAAAGCATAAAATTAACCTTTCAAAAAGTATAAATATCTATATATCAGTCTTTAATATTCATGAAGTCTCACAAAATTAATGCATATTATACTGGTAGTTCAAGCTTTGAAAATTTTGATGCAGTTTCTTCTATTGCTTGTTTATGATTTCGGATCTCAAAACATAGCATTGATTGATTGAAAAAAAATTATTTTTGGTAACATTTCTGAAAGCTAGCAACTCTCCATGCTAGAGCCCTTAGCAGTGTCGCATTCTTATCCCCCCCCCCCCTACCTTCCACCTACTCAGCAAGCAAATCCTATGGCATCTCCACTCTGGCTACAACCAGTCTATTTAATCCCTTTTCCCACAATCCAAAACAGGAAGTGCTTTCAATACAGATGTACTGAGCTCAGACCTTTTAAAGGACAGCCACTTTCAATGTCAAAGTTCTAATAGCTTTGCACTCCCCTCTTCCCCCTCACCCTACCCTGTCATACAGCGCAATAGTCTCTACAGTCTAGGTCAGACGATGGTTGTCGGGATTACCTCAACTTGTGCTGTCCTCCACGTGACTGCTCGACCCAAGGACGCGCAATCTCTGCTTTACCACAACTTGTGGAGTGCTAAACGACGTCCATCCCTCATCTCAGTTTGGCGTGGTTCGATGTTCATGGCAGCACCAATCCACGTTGAGACGGATTTTGCAAACGCTTTCGCAGCCCCCCCCCCCCCTTTACACTTTACTATACTTTGTATCCTTCCATAATTAAGATTAATTGCATCAATAATAATAATAAATAATTCTTAAAACTTAAACATATTCTCATGATTGACAATTCTAACCATAAACACATAACAAATTCAAACACTATCTGGACTTCAATCAAATCAATCAGCAGACACTTTTACGTCGATTTTAGTTTTTGAGGAAAAATTGTCCCGAGCCGGGTGGGACACGAACCCACGACCTCCTGATAACATGTCAGGTGCTCTGGACCACTGAGCTACCGGCCGCCGATCAAGATTTCCTTTAACTAGCGCTATGAACATTCCTTCTATGTTTCCCGTTGGCGCTTTTGCCGACAATATTTCCAGCCACAAGCGGCACTTATATTGGCCAATAGATGAAAGCATATACGATAAGTATGCAGATATAATTAATTAGTGAAATGACTTCATTAATGAAATAACTCATCAGAGTTAACTCGACAGATATTCAAATCAATCAGCAGACACTTTTATGTCGATTTTAGTTTTTGAGGAAAAATTGGGGTTCATGTCCACCCGGCTCGGGACAATTTTTCCTCAAAAACTAAAATCGACGTAAAAGTGTCTGCTGATTGATTTGAATATCTGTCGAGTTAACTCTGATGAGTTATTTCATTAATAAAGTCATTTCACTAATTAATTATAGACTTCAATCAAGATTTTATATCTATTTTTTCTCTATTCCCCATCTTTTCTTTTTTTTTTTAATCTCTCACCATTTCCATCCCCACTTTTCTCCCCCTTCCCTTACTTATAATTTTTTATCACTATTCTCTTATCATTTTATTCTGCCTCATTTCTATTTCCTCACCTATTTTTTTTTTATCTTTCTCCCCATTTCTCTTTTTCCTCCTTCTTTCTTTTTTTCTATTATTCTTTATCTTTTTTTTTCACTATGGGAGTAGGAGAGGCTCAGTTGGTAGTGTGCCAGGCTCATAATCTACAATTCTCAGGTTCGGGTTCCAACTGGGCAAGTGTAGAGATTTTTCTCTGCCAAACTCCCCGTCCTGCCTACAGTGATTAGGGGTCACTACTGGGATTGAAAAGGCTGTCTTCCGTCGGATGGGACATTAAGCTGTGGTCCCGTGTGTGGGAGAGCCACACCCCACACACATTAAAGAACACACTGGATGGCCTTGACGGGAGGCCAACACCCTTCTCCCAACAGCTGTCTAATGGGTCCCCCTCCCAACCATCCATGAAATCACAAGAGCTATGAAATTGGACATCTGTCCCAAATAACTGATATTTAATTAGCGATTATCATGTTTTTAAAATTAAAAGAGCTCGAATTACCTTAAAACTGGTAGACTTTCGGCACAATTCATGTACAGAATTGCAGTAAAAATTAGACCATAATGCTACCTAACCATATTGGCAATAAATCATTTGCACGGTTCAAAATTCGAAAGTTCCAAAATTAGAGATAAGAATGAACCGATTGATTTCAATAATATTAAAGTAATGTAGGGATAGGTATTCTCACAGCCTTAATGTCACTGTTCTGATAGGCATCAACCAGTACACAAGGCTCAAAATTTGAAAGTTACAAAATTACAGATATTAACGAAATGAGGACTTTGATAATACCAAAGTAATGTAAATGATAGGTACTCACTCCTCTGCTTCACATCCTTAATGTCAGTGTTTTGATAGGCCTCAACCAGCACACATAGGTGGCTTTTGGTGCCATCCATAAGATGTAGTACTGTCCTGTATAGTGGAACATCGGATGGCATCATTCAATCATATTCAAGTCCTGCTTTTCTGGGCCAGAAACTCGGGGGAGTAGGAAGATGAAGAGATGGAGAAGAATGACTCCCCCAGAGTGTCGACAATTGCTTTGGGATCAGCAATTGCATGTCCATTGTGCTCCAGGATTGATAACGAGTGGAAGGTGTAGTTCCCATCCATCTTCCATACTTTATCCCACACGACCTTAGAACTGGTCGTGCGGGTGATTGAAGATGTATATTTGATCCAAGATTCCTTCTGGCTCTGGCGCCACACAAAACAAGCTTTCACCCTGGCGTGTTTGAACGTTTCAAAGTTGGAGGTTGTAGGATATCTCTGAAACACCCCCAAGCCTTGTTCTGAGCCTTATGGGATGCAGTGCAATCTGGATTCCACCACGGTTTCAGAAAATGAGGAAACCATGTCTAAGTTTGAGGAATTGTTGATGCAGCTGCATCTACAATACAGTCTGTTATCTCTGTTACTGCCACGTTGATGGGCTCCCGGCTGACAGAGTGGTCAATTGAGCTCAGAGTGAAGGGCTGCAAGGCCCTCCATGGGAGATGATGCACACAACAGGGAGGTGATTGCTTTCATAAGGGTTGTCCTTGACCTCCCATGTAAGGAGTGGAAGAATCGAGAAGGAGCAGATGGTGAGATCAATGGCAGCGAATGTATGGGTTGGGGAGTGAAAGTAAGTATTACACTGGTGTTCAACAAGGAGAGAGAAGGATCCACAAGGTACTGCTCCAGGACCCCACCCCTCCTTTTGGTGTCAGCACTGCCCCAAAGTGGACTGTGTCCGTTGAGGTCCCCCATGATGAAGAAGGGGGACGGAGTTGTGAGACGAAATCATCAAGGTCTTCCTGGAAGACAATGCTTCCAGGTGAAAGATATACTGAGCAGACAATCAGGGAGAACCCCACGAAGAGGCGGATGGCTACCGCCTCTAAGTTGGTGGTGAGGGTACGACCTGGAATGGAGAATGGTTGCTCATGAGGATGGCGACACCCCCACGAGCTGGACCATCTCCATCTTGGTACAGGCAAACTAGTGAAAAGTGCCAGATCATGGTATCTGTGACTGTCTGCAAGTATGTCTCCTGCAGGCAGGCACACACAGATGGGCTGGTGTGCCTGAAGGAGGAACTTGATGTTGTCACCACAACAATTCCATTGTAGGAGTGTGGCCATTTCAGGACTTAGAAGAGTGGGCGAACAATGAATTCCTATTCAACTTAACCACCGCAGAGAACGGTTTAGTGAATAGGGGGCAGTCATATCGATATCCCTGGAATCGTCCGAGGGACATGAATCGGTGACCGCTCTTTGTGGATGTGAGATGATAGTTTTCTTTTTTGGCCCTGGTGGGGGCCCCTTAGGTTTGGAAGGTCGAGCTGTTTGAGAACGGGGAGGAGAAGGCCTTCCGGTGGAGGTGGAAGGCTGAGTTGCAGGAATTGTAACTGGAGTTGATGTCAAAGTCGACACTACCCTTGGTTTTGCCTGTGTCAGGAGGTACTTAGCTGTGGGAGGGAAAGATTCAGTAGGTGGTGCACTGATGTCAGTCTGCACTGCAACAGAAGTCATTGGAACAAAGGGCTTTCCAATGACTGCACAGGTACAGAAACATTTGGATTGGATACCTTGCCAGGTGGGCCGGGCGGTGCAGTGAGCTTTCTCACCTCAGCATAAGAGAAGTTGTTTACAACTTTCAAGCATTGAACCTCCTTTTCCTCCTCCCACTTAGGACAGTCACAAGAGTACACCGGATGCTCACCACTACAGTTCACACAGCTTGTCTTTTCTGCTGTGCATTGGTTTGGCCATGTTGCCTGTATGAATAATTATAGATTGGCGAATAGGGTTATGAACAGTGTGCCTAAAGGCCTCAAAAAGAAGGGGAGACCTAGGATGCGGTGGGCAGACAATGTCAAACAGGACCTTGTTAGAATTGGTGTGCAGTGGCCAGATGCAGTAGATGTAGCTCAGGATAGACTTGCTTGGAGAACTAAATTGCACGGTCTGGTTGGACCTCTGTAGCCCATGGCTGCTTGAGGATGATGGTGATGATGATGAGTCAGGATCAAGGTGATCCTTACTGCCACACCGAGCACAGGTGGGTTTGCCCCGGCAAGCTGTGCAGGCATGACCATATATCTGATACTGAAGCAGTGCAGAGGGTTTGGAATATATGGCCATATCTTGCAATGCAAATAACCTGCCTTAATATTCCAAAAGTGCGAATCATAATTTTCATCAATACTATCCAATTCAAAAAGAATTTTTAACTTAAGAGAGAGTTCAAAAAGTTCTTGACATGCATCTGTAGAATAAAAACTATTGCACTTAACATACCTCAACAAAACTTTTACTGTCTTTTAAAGTACTCCCCTCCTGCATCTATGCAAAGTTGAAGATATCTACACCAATTTTGGAATGCTTGGTGGTACTCCTGTTGGGTTAATACTTTGCAACTCTGAATGAATACATCTTGCAAGGTCTTGCACCATTGAAAAAGGCTTCCCAACAAGTTCCTTTTTAATTTTTGGAAACAACTAAAAATCGCATGGTGAAAGGTTGAGTGAATATGCAGGATGGGGTAGTTGTTTGATTTTTTTCCTGCTCCAGATAGGCCTTGACTTGCCAGGTTTTGTGAACACTGGCATTGTCATGAAGGAGAACCCTTGGTATGTCTGTTGTTAGATGCTGCTACTTCATCATTTTGGGCAAAACAATGTTGTAATATTGGCCATTTATATTCATTTTTTCAGGTATGGTGTCCATGGCTGCCACTCCATGGAAATTCAAAAATAATTGTGAATATCCTCTTCCTTCAGCAAAAGTCTTATTGGAGGATTTAGGAATGTGGTTCATCTGCCACAACCAGATACAATTGTCAATATTTCTGGGAGTTATATAGTAATAAAACCACATCTCATGACCTGCGACAATGATTGTTAACCGTTTGGGGACAAGGTTCAACATTTCCCCCATCTCCTTGCACGAGTCAGTTCTAGTCCTTCTTTGCTGTTCATCAGTTTGTGAGATGCCCATTTGGGACAGATCTTTAGAACTTTAAATGTTGATGAATAATTTTTTCCGCTGCTAAACAATACTATGACATCTAAACTTATTACCTGAATGGTAATATATGGGTTTTCCTTATTGAGTTCACGAACAACAGCAATGGTTCTCTCGTTCATGATCTTCTTCATTCTTCCAGTACTAGGGAGGTCTTGAAAACTCTGCTGTCATTCTCTGAATTTGTACATTCATCCTGTAGCAGTGCCATAAGAGCAGACATGATCCCCCATATACTTGTGATATACATACCCATATACTTGTGATAAATTGGCATGAATTTTTTTTCACTTTGTCACCAAGCTGCATCCTTGTGAAAATGTAAAATAGTGAAAATGTAAAATATTTCTCCATCTTTAATAGACTCCATAGCAACAGCGCACAGATTTTGCAGAACAAACTTTACTTGCTGCTAGCAAAGAGAGAAATGATAATATGACCTTTGTTTTTAACATGTAATGAGAAGTTTAGACAAGCTTTCAAACAATTCATAACTCATTAACTTTGCAGGAACATATGCAAATTTGTAGACACGTGTCAAGAACTTTTTGAAAGTCCACCGTATCTCTAAAAACAAAGAAATTGAATGCATATATAAAGAAGGGGCAGACAGATTATAATTGTTTTTGTATTAAAAAAGCAAATAAGCAAAGGTTGGGTTGTGGGTTCTTTTACCTCTGAGTGGCACTTTTTTGCACACCAAGGGCTAAATGGCCAGGTCACATGGACCCCGAAGGCTCAGAGAACGTTGGGGAAGGGGACCCACTGGAATAGCTGTTGGGAGACAGATGGTAGCCTCCCGTCAAGGCCATCCAGCGTGTTCTTTAACATGCACAAGGTATGGCTCTCCCGCACACGGGGTCACGGCTTAACGTCCCATCCGACAGATGGCGGCCTTTCCAAGCCCATAAGCAAAGGTCATTCACTAAAGCTGGAATGCTGTCCTTGTTCCAAAAAGCTTCTGAGTTTATTCCTAAAAACTTTAAATATGCAAATAATTTGAAGGATAAACTTATTAATTTTATTGCTCAAGACAGATTGTGCATAATTAAACTTGATTATATTTTATGCATTTTTCAAGAATTTTTTTAAAGACCTGCAAAACAGAGGGGGAAATGTTATAATACACTGGAAATCTGGTCTCTGGCTTTTACATTTTTCAGGCTTGATTGTTTCTTGGCCACCCCTCTCAATTTTTTTCTTGATCCATGCCTCTTTGCTTGTCTGCTAAGAAGCAAACCTAGACCTTGGAGATGCTTTTCATCCTCTCTCCCTGAAAAGAGAAATTTAAAATCATTTTGAGTTATCCAGCTGGTGTCTTTCAATTCCAAAATATCTAGATTATATTCTGGAATTCCTATGTGAAGAAGTTAAGAGAATAATCTCTATGCAACATACTATATTCCATATGCTTGCATAGAGAAAATGATTAGTAGGTTTTTTTAAAAACTATTTATTGAGAGAAGTAAGCCAACAATATCAAACAGCCCTCTAATCGCACGCATGGGGGCAAACAACAGTTCCCCCACCACTAAAGGCTAAAGCTACCCAAGCTGGTATGAACTTCAGGCATCACTTTTACAAGTGGACTTTTCCAAGAACCAGAATCTAGATAGAAACAGGCCTGCCAAGACACATTACTCTGGTGAAGATTGGTGATACTTAACTAGCTTAAAGGGTTCAGGTACCTGCAATGTCCTATGATCAGGATTATCCACCAGCTAATATACGGTATCCCGTGTCTCTGCAAACTTAGGGCTGGCAACCCACAGGCAAACAGAAAACATAGTGGTAGATTTTCCTTTAATACAGACCCACCAGTGCAGCATGCCCAGGATTTGTAATCAAGCTCAAAGCCATAAACCAGTCCAGTGGGTAAAAATGGTCAGCACCAGGGCCCAATGAAGATTATCACTCCTCAGCAGGACAGCAAAAATGAAAAGTGGCCATATATGACCATATCAGTAAGCCACACTGATCTGGCAGCCCTCTCCTTCTGTTCCCTTGCATAGAAGAACATCGTTTTTTGAAACAATTAAAGGCCTGCATCACAAGAAGTTGGGATACAATAGATATACTACAATAGATACTAGGTGTGGTCAGTTCTGTGTATTATCAATAGGATTGGTACACAGTTCTTTCAGTGTATGCCTAGCTCCATTTACAGACCATAAACTAGAACAAAAATAAATACAGCATTCACAATTAGGTAATCATATGAGGTGTGACCTACTGTATGGCCTATGCCCTATTGCAGCACTTCAGATATGAGGTATACAATCAATATACAATCTATATATCAATCAATATACTATTTAAAAGCAATAAAACATTTTATTGTCCAATCTCATTTACAATAGACAATTGCCATGATTTGCATCAATTATCTGGAAAATAACAAAAGGAAAAGCACAAAAGATCAAAACAAAGATGGCAGGTCACAGGCCATACAGTAAGTCACACCTCATATGATTCATCATCATCATCATCATCATCCTCAAGCAGCCATGGGCTACGGAGGTCCAACCAAACCGTGCAATTTAGTTCTCCAAGCAAGTCTATCCTGAGCTACATCTACTGCATCTGGCCACTGCACACCAATTCTAACAAGGTCCTGTTTCACATTGTCTGCCCACCACATCCTAGGTCTCCCCTTCTTTCTGAGGCCTTTAGGCACACTGTTCATAATCCTATTCGCCAATCTATAATTATTCATATGGGCAACATGGCCAAACCAACGGAGTCTCTCTCTGCACAATATGCTGCTTAAAGGAGGTTGCAAACTCCTTTGCCTAACCTCATCATTAGTTACAAAGTTGAACCACCTAATGCCCAAGATACTGCGTAAGCATCTGGAATCAAAAGCATCTAGTTTCCTGTTATCTTGTTTACAAAGTGTCCAAGTTTCACTACCATAACTAACCCTAGAAAGAACCAAACTATTATACAGTCTAATTTTAATCTTTAGGTGTATACGCCTATTTCTCCACACTCTCCATAGATTCTTAAAAGTCCCGGCAGCAATCCCTATTCGTCTGTTAATCTCATGCCACACATCACCATTATCTGTTACATAGCTCCCAAGATAATTAAACTGTGACACCTGCTCAAGACTGCAACCATTCAGATTAACTGAATCACAGCCTGCCTGATCAATTTTCATCACTTTAGTTTTCTCTCTGTTTATAACCAAACCTACTCTACTACCAGTCTCATCAACAGCTCGAATGAAAGAGTTCATCTCATGAACATCATTTGCCAAAAGGGCTAAATCATCAGCATAATCTAAATCAGAAATTTTCGTATCTCCAGTCCATTTAAGGCCAAAATCTTTCCCTTGAAGTGAATTTCGCATAACATAATCAATAAACAAGCTAAAGAGAAAAGGAGACAAAATGCACCCTTGTCAAACACCAGAAGTAATGCTAAACCAATTGCTACAAGCCTTACCAACTCTCACACACGACTCAGTGTTATTATAGAGAGCTTTCATTATGTTAACTAACTTGTCTGGTATACCATATGATCTCACAATCAACCACAAATTATGACGATCAACAGAGTCGAAAGCCTTTTTGAAATCAACAAAGCTAGCAACCAAAGGTTTCTGAAACTCTAAACATTTCTCAAGAATCTGCCTAAGTGAAAATATCTGATCCACACATCCCCTACCACTTCTGAATCCACATTGCTCATCACGCAACACGCAATTGACTGTCAACCAGATTCTTAATTCTATTAAGCACAATCATGGAAAGAACTTTACCTGGAACAGAGAGTAGGCTGATACCCCTATAGTTACCACAAGAACTGCGATAACCTTTTTTGAAAATAGGGATAACAATAGCTCTGGTAAAATCCTTAGGAACCGTGCCTTTATCATAAAAGATATTCAGAATTTCAGTCATCCAAGTGGTAACCGAAACATTCCCAGCTCTAAGCATTTCGGTAGTAATTTCATCTACCCCCGGGGATTTATGTAGTTTAAGTTTAGAAACAGCCAAAATAACTTCAGATTGTGTTATAGGGCCAACATTAAAGCCACCAATGCATCTATCATCATTGCAAACAATGGGAGTAGAACTAACTACATTGTTTAGAACACACTGAAATGCTCAGCCCACCTAGCCATGACAGAATCCTCCCCTTCTATAACCTTACCTTGTTTATCCTTCAATCCTTGTATGCCTGTCCGTTTTCTACCACACAAAACATTAACTATCTGGTACAGCTCTCTGCTGTTGTGCTGTCTAACTGCTTCCTCGGCTTTGTCAGCCAAACCATCAAGCCAAAGATTCTTATCAGCAGCTAACTGATCTTTTACATGTTTATTAAGTTCTCTGTAATGCTTTCTATTAGGACTAGTAGGGTATTGATTAAAGACATTCCTGCAGTTCTTTCTTTCCGAAATAAGCTCAAGCGCCTTATCACTCAGATAATTCTGCCTCTTCTGCTCCTTTTTTCCTAAAAGAGTACTGTTAGTGTCCAAAAAGGCCTGTTTAAAATGACCCCATTCTTCCTCAACTTCAGTAGTAAGCAAACCATGACTGTCATAATGACTAAGTAACCTATCATGGTAAGCTTTGGCTATAACTGGATCTTTCAGAGCTTCAGTATTAAAAGTAAATTATTAAACCCTAGCACAACACTTTTTAAGTTTAAGTTGCAACACACTTTTAACAAGGTAATGGTCAGATTCAATTTCAGCTCCCCTATATGCCCTGGTATTCCTAACAGAACTAGCCCATTTGCTGTTAATTAATATGTAATCAATCATATTCTTATGCAGCCCATCAGGTGAAACCCATGTGTACTTATGTATGTCGCGGTGTTTGTAATAAGTGTTAGTTATTCTGAATCCATTGAGTTTACTTACCTGTAGGAGACGTTGCCCATTGCCATTGCAGCTACCAATACCAAAAGGGCCTATTACTCCTCCCCAAAGGTCAGAGTCAGTACCAACTTTGGCATTGAAGTCACCAAGAACAAGGGAAATATCTCCTTTCTTGACAGAATTCAAAATATCCTGAAGTTGTTCATAAAACCTATCCTTCTCATCCTCATCGGCATCCTCAGTGGGGGCATAACAGCAGATAACATTCAAGTCTTTAATGCTTGTATGAAATTTTGCTGTAAGAAACCTTTCATTAATGCACTCATATCCTAGAAGAGCATCACTAGCGTGTCTGCTGAGAAGCAGACCCACGCCTTGGTGATGCTTATTGTCGTCCCTCCCTGAAAAAAGAAATTTAAGATTATTTTTAAGAATCTGACCTTTATCTGTCCAGCAAGCCGAGAATATCTAAATTATAATGATGGAATTCTTGTGTGAGGACATCAAGAGAAAGAGCTCTGTGCAGAGTCCTCACATTCCAAATACCTATGGAGAGAAAATGGTTAGTGGGATGTTTAAAGAAACTATGTTTATTGAGAGAGGGAATGCTGACAATATCAAACAGCCCCCTAATCGCAGACATGGGGCAAAGACCCGTTCCCCCACTACTAAAGGCTGAAGCCATCTACACTGGAAGACTGCCTCCAATGTAGAATTTGACGATGCCAATAGAAGCAAAGAGTTCAGGTGCCTGCGATGACTTCTGCTCAGGATTATCCACCAGCTGATAAACATATCCTGTGAATCTATTCACTTGTGGCTGTCAACCCACAAACAAACATAAAACACAGCAGAAGATTTTCCCTCCACAGAAGCCCACCAGTGCAGCAAAATCAGGATCCATAATCAAGCTCAGAGCCATATATCTGTCCAGTCCAGTAGGTTTATATGGTCCGCACCAGGACCCTGTGTAGTTGACCACTCCTCAGCAGGGTAGAAAAAAAAGAAAAGTAGCCATAGTTGTCCAGATCAGTAGGCCACACTAATCTGGCAGTCCTCCCCTTCCGTTCACTTCCACAAGAGAGTATCTCTTTTGAAAGTTACTAACGGTCCGCACCACGAGAAGGTGGGGTCAGACATTAGGTGCTAGGCCTGGCCGGTTCTATGCATCATCACAGGGGATTGGTGCATAGCTCTCCTTCCACCCACAATTAAAAGCTGGACATTCAATTAAAATATGCTTAATGGTTAACCGATTAAAGATCTAGAAAAGAGTTGAGGGTGGTAAAGAGAAAGAAATAACACTATCTGGACTAGTCCATTTCAAATTTTGGTTGTTTTGGGCTGTTATGAGGTTTAAAGAGTTAAAATGTGTTACAAGGCTTGTACTTAGGTTCTTGTCCAGCTGCAGAAGAAAAGAATGTGTGATAAAGGAATGACAAGTGGAGCGAAACATGTACGACTTCCTCTTTGCAATTTCTGTGAAAAGATGACTGCCATAATTTGACAGTAGGCGTAATTTCAAAAGAGCTGTAATAATTGTATTCATGGCTGTCTTAGAATAGGTAGATTAATATATGTTGAAACTTAAGACAAATAGATTCACTTATTTGTGAGTAAATATCTTAATATTTCGAACCCTGACTGGGGGCAAAATATTAGATTATTTACTCACAAGTAAGCGAACCTGTTTGTCTTAACTTTCAACATGCATTAATCTTCAAAGAGCTTGTTTGTAAGCTATTCAGACCAAGCTATTATGATAAAAAACCACTGCCAGAAGTCCAGGTTTGGAACTGGCATTTAGAGAGCTGGACAGAGGCATGGCCAACTTGGGAGCAACAGCAAGTTTGTAAGCTATTCAGACCAAGCTATTATGATAAAAAAAAAACACTGCCAAAAGTTCAGGTTTGGAACTGGCATTAGAGAGCTGGATAGAGGTATGGCCAACTTGGCAGCAACAGCATCTGCCAAATCATTGTCCCTGATGCTGACATAGCAGGGTACTTAACAGAAGAGGCTGATCGAGGTGGCTGCCAGATGATAGCCTGATCAAAATCAAAACCTGTAGCGAATTATGCAAGTCAATGCAATGCACACCTCTATAATGTTTAGTTGCTGTATGGTCCAAGGCAAGACTGATAGCATGCAACTATGCAGTGAAGATGGAATACTGAAATGGGATTTGTCTCCAATCACGGTATCATAAAAGACCATAGCCAATCTACTGATGTGCCATACAGTAAATACAGGTAAGAAGTCTGTGTGCACAGCAATTTGTCTGCCAAAGAATTGCTGATACATGTAGTTGGATATAAAGGTCTTCCCCATCCTGTAAAGGGAAATATTGCAGGAAGAGGAAACAGTGAGCCATAGTGGAAATGGCTTGGTTGTCAACTGGGAAACACTGTTGCGGTTGATTATGTCTCTGAGGTAGCCTCAGACGTGCAAACGAAAAGGGCAAATGACAGTTGAGCAATCACTGTAAAGCATTAACTACTTAGGCCAAAAATGCAATTCCAAGTGGGATGACCTGGCATGGATTGCAATTCTGAAGCATACTGTAAAGACAACTGCTAACAATGAACAGATAAACGATGGTTTGTTAGTATCAATGTAAAGGCTCTGGACAGGTTAGATCAAAGGACCCCTTGCAAAAATGTAGGCTTGACAGTGGAGAGGATTGAACATTTTCACCTCTGAATCATAAATTTGGCATTTTCACCTCTGAATCATAAATCTGAATCATAAATCTGGCAGAATCATAAATTTGGAATCCATAGTCCACTTTCGACTATACAAGTGCAGGGTAGAGTTGGAGCAAAGAACATCAGTCCACTCCCCCAGTAAAGAGAGGAGAGGACAAGAGGATAATCAGTCTCCCCATGCACTTGGAATAAAGATGTCGAATATGGAGTAAAAACGTAAATTTCCATTAGAAGATGAAACCAAGAAACTTGTCTCTGCCACAACAGAAATTATGAAATTCCAAGCCTCACCATGAAGTGAATGTGAAGATTATACTTGTGGAAAAGTACACACAAGCAGTCTTCTCTGGTGAGAACTGAAACCCATTTGCAATCATCTAATTTGAAACTGTTCAGAGCAGTTTGCAGTCAATGGCCTTCATGTTTAAACTGATCCAATTCTTCTTCTATTTCATTAGTAAGTAAATCACAATTGTCACAGTGATTATGCAACATATCATGGTAAGCTTTGGCTATATTTGAATGTTTCAGAGCTTTAATGCAATATTTAACCACTAGACCAGCCCTACCTAGTCTAGTAGTTAGTGTACCTGACTACTAAGACAAGTGGGGCATGTCCTTGTGTAAAAGTTTGTATAGTGTATGAGAAACCAGGATAAGCCTAATATAACTTCTGGGTTATCTCTGTCCTTTGCGTAAAGAAATACCTTCTTCCCTTTTATAAAAATATAAAAAATATTTTTCTAAAAACAAAATTTTATAAATAAAATATTTTTACAAAAAAAATATTTACCAGATTTTTTAAGCTTCAACTGCAAGACACTTTTCACAAGGAAATAGCCAAACCTAATTTTGGATCTCCTACACAATCTGGTATTCGTAACAGACTAGCCCATTTGCTGTTAATATGCAATTGATCTTATTCCTATGCAACAATCAGGTGAAACCTATTATTTAATGTCCTGGTAGTAAATAAATAAAAATAAATACCTCTCAAGCAGCTGCTTGCCACAGAGGTAGTATTAGTTATTTTCAAACCATGACAGTGTGCTTAAGGGTTTCAGAAAACGGGGGAAACCTAGGAAGTGATGGGCTGACAGTGCTAAACAGGACCTTGCTAGAATTAGCCTAGAGTGGCCAAATTCAGCAGCAGTAGCTCAGAACAAACATATCTGGAGAGGGAAATTACATAGTCTGGTTGGACCTCCATAGCCCATGGTTGCATGAGGATTTATTTTTTGTATGAGGTTTACTTATTGTAGAAGACGTCCCCCCACTGCCATTGCAACTGCTCATGGCCAGTGCTATTTTTCCACCTAGAGCGAACTTGAATGTCTCCCCTTTCTTTAAGTCTCACCTTGGACATTGATGATTAATTTAGCTAAATATAATGTCATTTAAAATTAACTGAAAGTCCTGTGTTGAAAAATAGGTCATACTTATGAGAGTTAACTTTACTGCAGGTATGGTCATTAGTTTGTTTGCAAATTTGCTACCATTAAAGAAATGTCACCCAGTGCCGTCGTACCAGTTGCCCATATGGTACTGCTGCCTCTGCAACTGCTAATGCCAGAAGGACCTATCACTCTCTGCCCAAAGATCAGAGTCAATACCAACTTTAACATTGAAGTCACCTATCACAAGAGTAATATCTCATTTCTTGCCAGAATTCAAAATATTCTAAGCTGTCTGTAAAACCTATCTTTCTCATCCTCATCAGAGTCCTTGGTGGAGGCATAATAACAGAAGTCTTTAATCACAGTTTTAAATTTATCTGTAAGAAACCTTTTCTTAATACAGTCATATCCTAGAAGAGCATTGGTGGTGTGTCTTAAGCTTCAATTGCGAGACACTTTTGACAAAAAAAGGCCATGCTCAATTTTGACTCCCCTATATGATCTGGTAATCCTAAAGAACTAGCCCATTTGTTGTTAATTAATATATACATAGTCTAATTCCAAAGTTGCAACAAAATATAGGCCTATTAAAGGAATTTTTTTTGTTTGTTTGTTTCCAAATTTTTAGACTAAATTAAACATTAGTCCAAAATTTATATTTACTTTAAAAAATATTATCGATTAATTTTATGCAATTACTAATTGGGGATTATGGTAGTTAATGAGTTAGAAACATACTCACAGATCCAACTTTCACATACCAGTTTTACCATTATTAATACATGGATGTATTACACATTAAAATTATGCATCCTACAAGATAAATACATCTTACCATGTTATAGATTAGAAAAAGCAAAAGATATAGTCAGATGAAGTCTAACAATGACTGAAAAGTGTAAACAGAAAAGTTCACATTTTTCACAATTGAATGCAAATGTGTACCATATTTGTATCAATGGCTTTTTGTAGTTCATTTCAAAAAGATGTCATTTTCATACAGGCTTAGTCAAGAGTAATAACAAATAACCACCAGTTTAACATTATTCACAAAATGGCAGTGATTCAATTAAAAATTATAATTTAAAACAATTAATTTGAAAATTAAATAATTAAGGTTTTGGCGCAAATGCATATTAAAAAGAACAGATTACCAAAAAAAATATATAATTCTTTGCAAGTTCTACATTTATAAAGAGTTAGCAGCCTATACAACTTATTCACAATTTTTTTTCATTACTCATTATATTAAGGGTTAAATTTAGGGGGGGGGGGGATAAATATTTTTATTTTTTGGCATTAAAGATTATTATTGTAATTTTATTTTTTTTATACACTGCTCAAAGTAGAAATCACAACACTGTGAAGGAAGTGATGTATACATCCGAAACTGACTGGTCAGAAGCTATGAAGGTAGATGCAAATGATCAAAAAACAGAACATGAAAATGCAAAGTACCTGCACCAAACACATATGAAAAGTACAAGGTAAAAGATAAAAATCATGGATTCCATCAACCAAAAGTTAAAAACAGTAGAAACTGTAAAAAGGTATAAAAACAACACAAAATATGTACAAACAAGTAGAAAAGGAACAAAGAGAAAAATAAAATCAACCCGGGTCAGGTAAAATGAATAAATATGACAAATCCATAAAATCATCTGTAAATCGTAAAAAGTCAAAGATAGGTAAAAAGGAAATATCAAATAAAAGATGGCTGAATGTAAGCAGCTCGAATGTAAAATCATGATGGCTAAAATATAAATGATGCTCAAGATTAAAAGTAGTACAATCAGTTAATTTAATAGTTAAAATGTTGTCACAAAACTCACACTTAGGTTCGGCATCTGCCCTGAGAAGAAAGTGTGAGAACCAAATGACCTAAGCAGAGCCAAGCAAGTACGACTTCCTCTTTGTGATTCTGAAAAAATATGATTTCCATGGTTTGACAATGGGCTTGATCTCAAAGAGTTTGTTACCAACCTGTTCAGACCAAGATCTCCGCCACTGTGACCAGAGCTCAATGGTAAAACACTGCTGGAAATCTAAATATGGAACCAGCAACAGAATGCCAGACAGGGGGAGACAAAAGCCAACAAAAGAGGGTGGTGGACGTGGCTGCCAGATGATAGAACTGCTGGTATATCTTGGAAAGCACAGGTTGAGGCTTATGCCTTACTGAAATCAAGGCCTGTAGAGAAATATGCTCGTCAGTGTAAAGCACACACTGATGATGATGCATAGCTTCTACATGGTCCAAGGCGAGATTGGTAGCATGCAACTCCACAGTGAAGATGAAACACTTCTATAGGATCTGGTCTGCAATGATTACATCACAGCAGACCATGGCAGATCCCACTGATGTGCCTTGCTTGGAGCCATCTATAAAGACAGGAAAGAAGTCTAGGTGCACAGCACAGTGGCTAACAAGGAGTTGCCTGCACATGCAGTCAGGCGTAGAGGCTTTCCCCATCCTGCAAGGGGAAAAGTTGCAGGAAGGGGAAACAGTGAGACACAGTGGGAATGGCTCAGCTGTCGACTGGGTAACATTATATCAAGATTGATGTTGATGTCTATGAGGTAGCCTCAGACATGCAAATCAAAAGGACGAATGGCAGTTGACCAATTCTGGTATAACAATTCCCAATGAGGACTGCAAACATAGTACCAAGAAGGATGGCCTGGTAGGGATCGCAATTTTGCTGCATAGTATATGGACAACTGATGATGGTGAACAGATAATGATAGTTCATCGGTCTCAATATAAAGACTCTGTACAGGTGAGGTGAAGAAGGCCTCCGTGCAAATGCGGAGGGCCTGATGATGGAGGGGCCCAGAACCTTCACCACCTAATTCCAGGAGTCATACACCTGAGTTCCACAGTCCACTTTCGACTGGACAAGTGCAGGACAGAGGCGGAGCAATGAACATCGGCCCACCCCCCAAAAGAGGGAGTGGATCGCCGTGATGATATTCAGTGCCCATGTATACTTGGACCATAGATGACAAATATGTGATGAAAAGGTCAATTTCTGTCAACGATCAGACTAAGAAACTTGGTCCCCACCATAACTGGAATGGAGGTAACCCCAAGCTGTGGCTCGGGGTCCAGATGAAGATTACATTTGCAGCAAAAGTGCATACAAGCAGTCTTCTATGAGGAGAACTGCAACCCACTGACCATCACCCTAACTGAGAGATTGTTCAGGACTATTTGCAGATCCTGTTTAAATGATCCTCATGCTGGACAATGGGCAAAAGATGATAAAATCATCAACATAGAGGACATTACCTACAGTAAGAGGAAGTTGTCTGGAAATGGAATTGATCTAATGGCAGAAAGTGGAACATTCAAGATGCAGCCCTGTGTGCAAGATGTCCTATCCAGCATCTGCCATTCCAGCAACATCACCGGTTAAGCTGCCACCACTGATGTTGGGCAAGGCAACATTGGACTATAGAATGGAGGAGAGTGTTGTTCACAGTCGTCAGTTCTGCATGCCAAGCCTATTCCATTAGTCCCATATTGCTCCCCATTATGATACATTGGCATGGGGTGGCATCACATATAGTGGCCGACACTTCTGCTCCATGTTTCTGGCACTTAACCTTAAGATGTTATATCAATGACATCATTAATCCTGTGGCACAACCTTCCTTGCCATGATGCCTGGACTGATTCTACAGCAGGACAACACTACTCCACACACTGCACGTGCAACAATGGACAGTCTCCAAGGTTTGGAGATTCTCCTATGGCCACCATACTCATCTGACTTGTTGCCTATTGAGCATGAGTGGGACCTTATGGGTTGCTGCCTTCGCCAGCTCTGTTTGGACGATGAACCTGGTACAGTTGGATGCCGTTTGGAATGCCATACTTCAGGACACCCCCCTCAGTGTGAGCTCCTGTCCTTGGTGAGGGGGCCACCTTGTGAAGGTTCTGCTGCACACCTATTCAAGGGGGAAAGCCCACAAAAGGGTGTTTCTGACACAGACACAAAGGGAACGAGAAGATAAAAAGTTGGAAAGGAAGACTGGCTTGTGACCTCTCAAGCCAAAGCTATGGAGGTCACAAAAAATGCAAAATCTTCACGCCATATTTCAGGACACCCCCCTCGTGTAAGCTCCTGTTCTTGGTGAGGGGGCCACCTTGTGAAGGTTCTGCTGCACACCCTATTCTAGGGGGAAAGTCTACAAAAGGGTGTTTCTGACACAGACACAAAGGGAACGAGAAGATAAAAAGTTGGAAAGGAAGACTGGCTTGTGACTGCTCAAGCCAAAGCTATGGAGGTCAGAAAGAATGCCAAATCTTCACGCCATGTCATATGCATTTTTGATGTCAAAGAAAATTGATACCAGATGCTCTCTGTGCAAAAAGGAAATCTTGATCGCTGATTCGAGACAGATCAGTTGTTCTAAGGTACACTGGTGCCTGCGAAAGCCACACTGGGTGTTGGAAAGAAGGACATTGTGTTCCAAATACTAGGCGAGCCTAGTATTTAACATTCTTTCCAATACCTTGAATATGGAGCTCATCAATGCAATTGGACAATAAGTTGAAGGAATCTTGAAATATTTGCCTGGCTTGAGGAAGGCCAAGATAATGGCCTCCAGCCAGGAGTCCAGAAACTGTTCCTCGAGGAAAATACGGTTGGAGTCAGAGCAGCCGATTCTTACTCGATGGTGAGAGATGTTGAAGCATGGCATAACGAGCATTGTCTGACCCAATGGCAGATGCACAAGAAGTGTGCAGAGCAAGAAGCTCCTCTGCTGTGAAAGGCCTATTGTAAGATTCCAGGCTATTTGGGTGGAAAGACAGTGGAGAGCATTCCACCCTGCTCTTCAGGGACAGAAACTTGGAAGAGTATGAAGTGGAAGGAGATGGAAGAGATTAACTCCTCCAAAGTGTCAATTGCTTGAGGATCAGAAATTGTCATTTTGCTCCAGGATCAATAATGAGTGGGACGTGTATTTCCCACTCATCTTCTGGACTTTATTCCACATGACCTTAGAACTGGTCATGCAGATAATAGATGTATATTTGATCCAATATTCCTTCTGGATCTGGCACTGGATGAAACTGGCCTTCGTCCTAGCACATATGAAATATTCAAGGTTGGGGGATGTCAGATATCTCTTAAATCCTCCCCAAGCCTTGTTCTGAGCCTTACAAGCTACAGTACAATTGGGACTCCACCACGGTTTTGGAAACCATGAAAACAGAGTCAAGGTCTAGGAATAGTTGAGGCAGCTGCGTGGATGATGCAGGCCATCATTTCTGCTACTGCAACATTGATTGGCTCCTGGCTGAAAGAATGTTCATCAAGCTCAGAAAGGAGTTCGAAGCAGCCATTCCAGTCAGCCCAATTGGCCCTCCAATGTGGGATGCGTGAAGGGCTGCAAGGCACTCCACGGGGATATGATCACTTCCGTGTGGTTTGTCCTCAACCTCCCATGTAGAGCGGAAAGATCAAGGAGGAGCAGATGGTCAGATTAATGGGAGTGAATGCACAGGTTGGGGAGTGAAAATAAGTGCTGACAGCAGTGTTCAACAGGGAGAGTGATGGATTCAGAAGCCACTGCTCCAGGATTCCACGCCTCCCATTGGTGTAAGCATTGCCCCAAAGTGGACTGTGTCCATTGAAATTACCCATGTTGAGGAAGGGAGGTGGCAGCTATGAGAAGAGATCATCAAGGTCTTCCTGGAAGTTGATATTTGTGGGCAGTAGGTAGACAGAGCAGACAGTCAATGAAAATTTTAAAAAGAGGTGGATGGCTACCTCCTTTAAGGCGGTAATGAGGAGTATGACCTGGAATGGAGATGGCTGCTCATGAGGACGGCAACACCACTATGAACAACAACTCCCTTTAAGGGAACTCGTGCTTTTTTTTTGTGGTTCAGTGTCCATTGTCCTCACTTACCATAGAGTACACAGGATGCCCAATCGGGTGCAAGAGCTGCCCGGGTACCATACCCACACAGCCAGTGAGCAAAGCCCTCACAACTAAATAAGAACAAAAAGGAAAAGAGAATTTCTATGGTATATTCTCATATACCACAGAAATTCTCTCTTACCATAGTATATTC
The DNA here is from genome assembly GCA_038380435.1 of Ryuthela nishihirai. Taxonomy (NCBI): domain Eukaryota; kingdom Metazoa; phylum Arthropoda; class Arachnida; order Araneae; family Heptathelidae; genus Ryuthela; species Ryuthela nishihirai. The sequence continues at coordinate 59,548,275 of JAWZYU010000019.1, read as the reverse complement.
TCATTTGAGTCCTCACAAAATAAGAAAAAAAAAATAAAAAAGTGTGGGAACCAAACTTGCCTCACAAAGGAAAAACTACAAAATTAGTAAATGTGTGGGGAAACTCACACCGTTGCCCAGACACGAGCAAGGCACTCACCTACTACACAGCTGGCCCTAGCAGGTCCAGCCCACCAGCCAATTGATCCTGCAGGGGCCAACCCAGGACCTGCCAATACCCTGAAACAGAGGCCAAAGCAGTGACCTCATAATACCCTAAAGCAGAGGCCAATACAGCAACCCTGGAATACACTGTCCAGAACTGCAAAGAACAGGTTCTCCAATAGCAAGAGAGGCCATAGGAAACCCACTAGTCATGAGCTGAGGGACCCCTGAGCAACTATTAGGATACTCCTTTCCAGGGACAAAGGTATCCGTGCATGGCAAACATGTGGGCAAGTGTTCAGGACCCTGTGAATGTATCTAAACCAGCAGAACCCTCACAAGGTAGTCTCCTCACCGAGGACAGGAGCTCACACAGAGGGGGTGTCCTGAAGTATGACATTCCAAATGGCATCCAACTGTACCAGGTTCATCGTCCAAACAGAGCTGGCGAAGGCAGCAACCCATAAGGTCCCATTCATGCTCAATAGGCAACAAGTCAGATGAGTATGGTGGCCATAGGAGAATCTCCAAACCTTGGAGACTGTCCATTGTTGCACATGCAGTGTGTGGAGTAGTGTTGTCCTGCTGTAGAATAAGTCCAGGCATCATGGCAAGGAAGGTTGTGCCACAGGATTAATGATGTCATTGATATAACATCTTAAGGTTAAGTGCCAGAAACATGGAGCAGAAGTGTCGGCCACTATATGTGATGCCACCCCATGCCAATGTATCATAATGGGGAGCAATATGGGACTAATGGAATAGGCTTGGCATGCAGAACTGACGACTGTGAACAACTCTCCTCCATTCTATAGTCCAATGTTGCCTTGCCCAACATCAGTGGTGGCAGCTTAACCGGTGATGTTGCTGGAATGACAGATGCTGGATGGGACATCTTGCTCTCATTTCTGAGTTATGCAGATACATTGTCTAACAGTTTTCAAGGAAACCACGGTAGCCACAGTGGTCCACAAATCACTATGCAGCACAGTCACTGTGGTGAAAGGGTCATGAACAGCTCTCCTATGGAGCATATCTTCATGTCCTGTGGTGCAGTGTGCTGGTCCCATACATGTCCATCATAATCATTTGGTGCTTTTTGATGTAGTCTGAGATGCACCATTGCACTGTGCTCACACTGCACCCCATACATGCAAAGATCACTCGAAAGCTCAATCTGACTCTCTGATATTGACGATTCACTCTTTCTCAGAAGGCATCAATTGCACATAAGGGTCATGCAGTGTGTCCAAGGCATATTCTGAACATTTTCACAGCATGCATTCTAACTTCACTGTTGGTCATACTATGATATGAGCTCGTGGGCACATGGTATTTATCCATGGCTTGACTGGGTGTCAAGTGTCCATTCACTGTGGAACTTTGATTATTTGCATATCTCTGATGGCCAATTGCCTCCAGGCAATTTACATATTTCTACTTCCATTCCTTTTCGGTGTTGCATTTCCACTTGATGCAGTGTACTTAAAAGATTGATATGTTAGCATATGAGAAAATAGCAACAAACCTTGGATATTTATCTTCACTTTTCATGGCCCTTCTTTCCGAAGACATTTTCACGTGTATTAGACAGCAAATAACAGATCCTTTTTGACCTATTAAAATAACTTAAAGACACATAGAAACACAACAAAAAAGAACATAAAAGGTTCAACATTAAATATAAGTACTAAAGAAAGAAAGCATCGTAAAAATAAAACTGCATATAGAGGACTTAAAAAAGCGTAAGAAAATAATGCAAATGCTCTCAGGAACATGGTCATATAAATGATCTGTATATCAGAGACTTAACTAGCAGAGAAGGGGGTGGGTTCAACAAAAAACACTAATCACCTACTTTAAATAAATTTGTATTTTAACAGCACAGTGATTGCTTTTAATATAGTTGACTAACAGATTCACCCAACATTGCCCAGGTTTTTAAATGGTTTCATTTCCACCAAAACAAAAAGCTTGTATCCTACACGTGCTTTTCTTTCTCTTTCCATTCCTGACTTAAAATATTTATTATCCATTTCTAAAACAATGGCTTTATCACACGAAGGGAGAAATAAATTTAACTATTTCTGTTTTAAATTTATATTTGTAAACTAATATTCTCAATAACCATTAATGTTAAGCCTAAGATAATTTTGAGGAATTCAATTCAGTCCATACAATTTTTAAACACTGTTAAATCTACAGAAATTTTAAGATGTGTAAAAATTACATAAAAGTCATAGATTGTCTCTTGGCTCTCATTTCAGAAGAGTTAAAAGTTCCAGCAGCAATCCCCATTCTTCTGGTTATCTCATGTCACATGTCCCCAGTATCTATTACATAGCTCCTAAGATAATTAAACTGAAATACTTGCTCAAGGGCAAAACCATTCAGGTAAATTGAATCCCAATCTGCCTGATCAAATTTCACCACTTTAGTTTTCTCTATATTTATAACCAAACCTCTTCCTCTACAATCAGTCTCTGTGCAAGTGTCGAGATTTTTCTCTGCCAACTCCCCGCCCTGCCCACAGTGATAGGGGTCACTGTAGAGCTTAAAAAGGCTGTCGTCTGTCAGATGGGACATTAAGCCGTGGCCCTGTGTGTGGGAAAGCCACACCCCACGCACATTAAAGAACAAGCTGGATGGCCTTGAAGGGAGGCCGACACCCTTCTACCAACAGCTGTCCAGTGGGTTCCCCTCCCAACATACTTGTACCCACGAGAGTTCGGAACTCGGACATTAGTCCCAACTATTCAAATTCATGGTAGTGATAATCATTTTTTTTTTATATAATAAAAAACAAAGCTCAGAACTCCCCCTTGAAAACGATTGACTCTGGGTACAATTCATTTACAGAGTTACAGTATATATTCTGAATTTATCACTACCAATCCCTATTGGCACCAATTCTTTGGCACAGCTCAAAATTCAAAAAGTTTCATTTTTCTTAAATTGAATGTACAGACAGAATTAGACAATTATTGTGTAATGCATATCTTTCTGATAGGTTCCTTCTCTGCTGCTTTGCAGCTTCAATGTGAGTTTTCATTTTGCATCGATCAGCACACGAGAGTGATGTGGTGCCTTCCACTACATGTAGTACTATCCTGTATAGTGGAGCATCGGATGGCATCACTTAACCATATTTCATCTACTATCAGTCTCATCAACATCTTGAATGAAAGAGTTCATCTCATCAGCATCATTTGCCAAAAGGGCTAAATCATCAGCATAATCTACATCAGAAATTTTCATATTTCCAGATCATTTAAAGCTAAAATCTTTCCCTTACAGTGAATTTTGCATAACATAATCAATAACCAAACTAAAAAGAAAAGTAGACAAAATGCACCCTTGTCAAACACCAGAAGCAATGCTAAATAAATTGCTATAAGCCTTACCAACTCTCACATACGACTCAATGTTATTATAGGTAGGTAACCAACTACCTAGTATGCCATACAATCTCACAATCAACTACAAATTATAATGGTCAACAGAATTTCAGTCATCCAAGTGGTAACCAAAACATTCCCAGCTCTAAGCATTTCCATAATAATTTCATCTACCCCTGGGGATTTATGAAGTTTAAGTTTAGAAATAGCCAAAATAACTTCAGATTGTGTTATAGGGCCAACATTAAAGCAACCAATGCATCCATCATCATTACAAACAATGGGAGTAGAACTAACCACACTGTTTAGAACATCACTGAAATACTCAGTCCACCTAGCCATGGCAGAATCTTCACCAAGAAATCCTGTATACCTGTCCATTTTCTACCACACAAAATATTAACTATCTGGTACAGCTCTCTGCTGTTGTCCAGATTGGGACAACTTTGGGGAAAATCTTTGGAAGTTGGCAAAATTTGTGACAATAAAATTCTGGTGAGATGTAAATATTGGGATTTTTTTCTATAGAAGTATGGCAATTGGCAAAATTTGAAGCCACTTGCTAAAATTTTCTATAGAAGTATGGCAAGTTGGCAAAAAAAGAAGCCACTTGCAAAAATTTTGCAAGAAGCCACTTGCAAAATTTGAAGCCACTTGCTAATAAAAGAAGTATGGCAAGTTGTGAAAATAGGGATTTTGTGCAATTAAGGAGAGTTGGCAAAATCGAGGCAGCTTTGCAAAATCTACGGGAGTTGGCGAAATCGAGGGCAGTTGGCAAAATTCAAAGCTATTTGATAAAGAGAAGGTGAATTGTGATAATTGGGATTGGTGTTGTGAAAATAAGGGTAGTTGGAAAAATTGATAAAACTCAGCATAATATAAGTGGCTTGCCAAAATCTGAAGTGAACTGGTAAAATGAAGGTGAGATTTAAAATTATGGAATTGTTCTGTAGAAATCATGGTGATGCTGCAAAATCGAGGCACTTGGTACAGTTAAGGTGAACCTCACCAAATGTAGTTATTGGATAATCCCTAAGAGAGATACAATTTATGTAAAGGCAATAATTTTTCAGTTGGCAAAATCTGATTTTTGGAAAATTCTCAACCCCACCCACCCCAACTATAGTCCTTCACTATGCCTCTGTATCCAAGAGTCAAATGCTATTAACCCTCTCATTTTTTGGTGCGGGTCTTCCTTACAGTTTCATTTTTGACTCCCCTCCCCCCTAAATAAAATATGAAGATGTATTCCTGAGCATCCCTCATATAACAAGTCGCATTTCAGCCTTCTTCAAATATTAAGTTAAATTTTTGATTCAATCTCATTTTTTTAGCTTCTGATACCGGGCGGCATAAATAATTAGTTGAAGTGTCTTTAAATTACTTAACATCGACACATACAATTATAGTTAATTACAGCTCTTGGAAATTCTACTCTTTCCGCTGCATACACTCTATGCCCCCACTCATATATCACAAGGTATTTAAAATAGCTTCTTGAACTAGCTGGTCGGAATAATGAGCCTTTTCTATTGGTACTACATATTTCATACAAAGAACAAAAAACACACACAAAGAGCAATACAACACAGTTCCACCTGTATAAAAAGGTAAGAAAACATCATTGCATGGGTTTTCAGAATAAATTTGATTTAGCTAAGTAATTTAAATTTAAGTTTACTATTTTTTGCTGCTGATGATATAAAAAGAAAAGAACAAGTAAACTGTTTACATAAACATTTTACATCATCTACCTTTTCAACAGAAATCATCAAAAATATATACCAACACATCTCATATAACAACAATATTACCTTCTTAACCTATATCGTTTCCAAATGCAATACATACGGTAACTAATGTAGTATCCATGGAAACTGCGACCAAAGAGTGTCTAAGGAAGAAGAGTGCTAACTTCCATAGGTAATGAAAACTGTGCAACTGAAGCGCCCTCTAAACATGATATTTTGTGCATTACATTAAAGCCTCCTTCGAAACCGATAGGTGCCTGTGCCATTCACCGTGTTGAATTTAATTTTTTTTTCTCTTTACATCCCTTGTAAAATAAGCTTAGCTAGCAAGATGAAATCGGATTGAGACCAGTTAAATATTAAGCACTTTCAAAGATGAAATATTTTATTTAGTAAAGATAATCGGGCCCGTAAATGGTAGCTAGGCATAAACTTTAAGGAGAGCTGTATACCAATCCCTAGTGATGATGCACAGAACCGGCCAGGTCTAGCACCTAATGTCCGACCCCGACTTCTCTTGGTGCAGACCGTTAGTACCTTTCAAAAGAGATATTCGCTTTTCCAAGGGAACGGAAGGAGAGGGCTGCCAGTTCAGTATGGCCAACTGATCTGGTCATCTATGGCAAATTTTTTCTTTTTTTTCAACCCTGCTGAGGAGTGGTCAATTTCACAGGGTCCTGGTGCTGACCATTTATACCTACTAGACTGGACTTGTTTATGGATCCTGGACTTGCTGCACTGGTAGGCCTCTGTTGAGGGAGGATCTGTCCCTGTGTTTTCTGTTTGCTTCTGGGTTACCAGCCCTAAGTGAACAGAGGCATGGGATATCTTATATCAGCTGGTGGATAATCCTAATCAGAGGCCATCGCAGGTCCCTGACCCTTACTTAGCTAGTTGGGCACCGTCAAGCCAAAACTGAAATAATGTGTCTCAGGCAGGCCATGTGGCTCTTGAAAAAGTCCACTTGAAAAGGTGGTGCCTGAAGTTCCTACCAGCATCGGTGACTTCAGCCTTTAGCGGAGGAGGAACAGGTCTTTGCCACATGCCTGCGATCAGGGGGCTGTTTGACATTGTTGGTCCTACCAATCTCAATAAACCTAATTTCTTTAAAAATCCTACTAATCATTTTCTCTCTACAGGAACGTGAGAACATTACATAAAGATTATTCTCTTGATGTCCTCACACAGCAATTCCAGCGCTATAACCTACATATTCTAGGCTTGCAAGAGATCAGATGGACAGGTAAAGGTGAGATACTTAAAAATAACTTCAAATTTCTCTTTACAGAGAGGGAGGATGGGAAGCATATCAGAGAGCTGTATCAGATAGTTAATGTTTTATGTGGTAGAAACGGACAGCCATACAAGGATTGAAGGATAAACAAGGTAAGGTTATAGAAGGGGAGGATTCTGTCATGGCTAGGTGGGCTGAGCATTTCAGTGATATTGTAAACAATGTGGTTTGTTCTACTCCCATTGTCTGCAATGATGATAGATGCATTGGTGGCTTTAATGTTGACCCTATAACACAATCTGGTTATTTTGGCTATTCTAAACTTAAACTTCATAAATCCCCAGGTGTAGATGAAATTACTACGGAAATGCTTAGAGCTGGGAATGTTTCTGTTACCACTTGGATGACTGAAATTCTGAATATCTTTTATGATAAAGGCCTGGTACCTAAGGATTTCACCAGAGCTATTGTTATCCCTATTTTCAAAAAAGGTGATCGCAGTTCTTGTGATAACTATAGGAGTATCAGCCTACTTTATGTTCAGGGAAAGTTCTTTGCATGATTGTGCTTAATAGAATTAAGAATCTGGTCGACAGTCAATTGCGTGAGAGCAATGTGGATTCAGAAATGGTAGGGGATGTGTGGATCAGATATTTTCACTTGGGCAGATTCTTGAGAAATGTTTAGAGTTTCAGAAACCTTTGGTTGCTAGCTTTGATTTCAAAAAGGCTTTCGACTCTGTTGATCGTCATAATTTGTGGTTGATTGTGAGATCATATGGTATACCCAACAAGTAAGTTAACACAATGAAAGCTCTCTATAATAACACTGTGTCGTGTGCGAGAGTTGGTAAGGCTTGTAGCAATTGGTTTACCATTACTTCTGGTGTTCGACAAGGGTGCATTTTGTCTCCTTTTCTCTTTAGCTTGGTTATTGATTATGTTATGCGAAATTCACTTCAAGGGAAAGATTTTGGCCTTAAGTGGACTGGAGATATAGAAATTTCTGATTTAGATTACACTGATGATTTAGCCCTTTTGGCAAATGATGTTCATGAGATGAACTCTTTCATTCGAGCTGTTGATGAGACTGGTAGTAGAGTAGGTTTGGTTATAAACAGAGAGAAAACTAAAGTGATGAAAATTGGTCAGGCAGGCTGATTCGGTTCATCTGAATGGTTGCAGTCTTTGAGCAGGTGTCACAGTTTAATTACCTTGGGAGTTATGTAACAGATACTGATGTGCGCACGAGATTAACAGACGAATAGGGATTGCTGCCGGGACTTTTTTAAGAATCTATGGAGATTGTGGAGAAATAGGCGTATACACCTAAAGACTAAAATTAAACTGTAAAATAGTTTGTTCTTTCTAGGGTTAGTTGTGGTAGTGAAAGTTGGATAATAATTAACTTGGACGCTGTGCAAACAAGATAACAGGAAACTAGATGCCTACGTAGTGTCTTGGGTGTTAGGTGGTTTAACGTTGTAACTAATGATGAGGTTAGGCAAAGGAGTCTGCAACCTCCTTTAAGCAGCATATTGTAGAGACTCCGCTGGTTTGGCCATGTTGCCCGTATGAATAATTATGGAGGTTATGAAGTGTGCCTAAAAGCCTCAGAAAGAGGGGGACACCTAGGATGCAGTGGGCAATGTCAAACAGGACAATGTTAGAATTGGTGTGCAGTGGCTGCATGTAGCAGATGTAGCTCAGGACAGATATGCTTGGAGAATTAAACTGCAGGTCTTGTTGGACCTCCGTAGCCCATGGCTGCTTGAGGATGATGATGCAAGTTAATGGAAATCAATATTATCTTTTCTTCGTACTAGCTTTACCAGAATTATTGCAATATTTTTTATTTTGCTGCAAGGCAAAACCCAATATGAAAAACAAAAAAATAAATCCTGTTTTAGGTTCATATTAAAATGCAGTTGTTGAAAATCATGAACACCAGGATAACTATTTCCTTTAATTATTATGTTAGTTTATATATATATTTCATATTTCAGTTGATTCTTCTGTTCAATATTTTTTTATATTCTTTTTTGAAATAATAAACAAGAAAAAACAAAAATCATTATTTTTTTAATAAACATATTTATTTAAATTCTGTAGCAAAATACAAACCACAAAAATCTCTCTCTCAATGTCTGCATCTTTTATATTAGTGTTGAAACACGGTTTTTTAGATTGATTTTTAATTTGGCTACCGACCTAAGGGAACTGGGTTCGAGCCCCGGGTAAGGCATGGATGTATGTGTCGTTTTTCTGCTGAGGTCCTGCCATCCTCTCAGATCTTCTACTATGGCATATAAACTGACAGGCTCCTGTCAGACCTCTGTGGCAAGCAGCTGCTTGAGGGGGTATTTATTTTATATTTTTATTATTTACAGTAATGTTGAATTTTTTATAAATGCTTTTCATAGAAATAGAGAGGGGGAAATAGAAAAAGAAAATGATAATATGTACACATTAAGGTCATTCAAACAATGAACGAACAGACACATATGAAATTTTATTTCGTTCCAATTTTATATACCCTATATAGTGAGAGAGAGAATGATCGACTATGTGAACAAGCATCATTTTATGAAATAGAATACAATGGTAATAGTTTTATATTTGAAATATTAATTATAAATAACTGTGGCTTTGAAAATTATAATGCAGTAATTAAAACATGATAGAGAAATTGCAACATATAAATTTGTGGAATATGTCGAATAGATCTAAAATATGGGATTATTTTCTACGTAAGACAAATGAAACTGCTGAATGCAAGAAATGCAACAAGACTTTAAAGTGTTGTGGAGGGTCAACAACTTTGAATTCGCACGTTAAAAATGTTCATGGTATTAACATCAACGAAAGTGATTCTACTGCATTCAAGAAGCAAAAGACTTTGGGAGAAAATATACAAACAAAATCTATTGAAGAAATTTCGAGACTTGCTAGTGCTGATGGATTAAGTTTTCATTGCATTGCTAATAATAAATTTATTCAAGAGTTTATAATAATAATAAATACCCCCTCAAGCAGCTGCTTGCCACAGAGGTCTGACAGGAGCCTGATCAGTTTATATGCCACAGTAGGAGATCTGAGAGGATGGCAGGACCTCAGCAGAAAAACGACACACACATCCATGCCTAATACCGGGGCTCGAACCCAGGTCCCTTAGATCAGTAGCCAAGCGTGCTAACCACTCGGCCACGGGACGGAAAACTAAATATGACAAGTCTCATCCAACATCCCATACTGGTGGAAGAAAGTTGTTGCTTGGTTTTTATGAGAAAAAGGAACAGGAGCTCATTGGCCTTTTCAAGGAACAAGCGAGTAAAGGTATCCGTTTCTCACTAACTTTAGATGAGTACACTTCTTCACAAAATGTACGATACATGAATATAAATGTTCGTAAGAGAGAGAATCAGCATTGGTCTCTTGGCATGATTAAAATATCTAACTCTCTAAACTACACCAGAATTGTAGAGATAGTTAGAAAAAGATTAGAAGAGTTTGGGTTAGATTTTAATACCCACATTGTCGGATGTACGACTGATGGAGCAGCCGACATGGTTAAATTTGGTAAGGAAATAACTTCAGTTCACCAACAGGGTATTGCGCATTAAATTCATTTAGCAGTTTCAAATATTTTGTATTCCAAAGCTACAGAGAGTGGCAATGAAGAAGTAACTGATGTTGACATTGAAGATGATGATGAAGACTTAAACGAAGATGAGTATGATGTTAATTAAGGCCTATATTTGGATCCCATGTTTGAGATAAATATCGACACAAATGAGGCACCGCGACTTAGTGCAGATTATTTGAGAATAATTAAGAAAGTCAGAAAAATTTGCCGAATGTTTCGCAAATCTCCTTTAAATAATGGCAGGCTTCAAGATTTCGTAAAGGAGGAATTCAACGGAGAAGAAAAGATGCTTAAGACTGCAAGATACGATGGAATACCTCTCCTTTCTATGATTGAACGTTTTCTAAAGCAATTCAACTACTTAGGAACAATAAAAACGGAAAAGCTGGTCACCCTACAGATTATCAAACATTGAATATCAGTTGCTCTTCTTTTAATAAGTGTAATAAAATTTGGAATAATATCAAAACCATTAAAATTAAAACTTTATAATTCAATTATAGTACCAACGGCAATATATGCCTCGAAACATGGGTAACAAAAAGAATCCAGAGCTATAAGCATTCGAAATGAAATGTTTAAGAAGAATAAATGGAACAAGATGGATAGAAAAGAATACTAATGAAATTATAAGACACAAATTGAACTTCACAAAATCCATAATAGATATATCTAAAGAAACTAGACAATAAGGAAAATCCTACTGTTGCCAATCTCAAAGAAAATCTTATCAATCAGATTACAAAAGGAAGTCATTTCATTGTTGAGATATTTAACCAATCCAGAGGATTTTAAAAACGAATCGGCTGATTTATTCCCTTTATTATCCAGGCAAACAGTAAAGCAAATCGCAGAACATACGTTTCTAAGGATTTTTCCTAATGAATGTCAAACCATTGAGGTAGATGATAACCCATAGTCAGAAGAGCAAGGTGCAGCTAGCATTGCTAAAACTAACGAAGATGACGACTTAATGCACGAGTATTTGGGCGAAATGAATAAATTAGAAATTCAGCCTATGAAAGATTCCAGAGATTTTAATGTCAACGATGATTTTAAATACTTTGAATCCACATTAAAAAGGAGTAAAAATTTAGCGCTTTTACATAATGCGTTACTTACAGTTAAACCAACGTGTTGAATCAGAAAGCGGCTTTTCAGCTGCGGGCTTTTTTTTTGTCTAAGCTTCATTTAAGAATGACAGATAATACCATTAATGCCCTTTGTTTCTTAAGATGCCATTTTCAAAATAGAGATAAAATCTAAATTTCATTTTATATCTTTTCTTAGGTCTGTAAATGATAGCTAGGCATAAACTGGAAGGAGAGCTGTTTACCAATCCCTAGTGATGATGCACAGAACCGGCCAGGTCTAGCACCTAATGTCTGACCCCGCCTTCTCGTGGTGTAGGCCGTTAGTACCTTTGAAAAGAGATATTCTCTTTTGGATGGGAACGGAAGGGGAGGGCTGCCAGTTCAGTATGGCCTACTGATCTGGTCATCTATGGCCACTTTTTTTCTTTTTTTTTTTCAACCCTGCTGAGGAGTGATCAATTTCACAGGGTCCTGGTGCTGACCATTTATACCTACTAGACTGGAGCTGTTTATGGATTTGAGCTTGATTATGGATCCTGGACTTGCTGCACTGGTGGGCCTCTGTTGAGGGAGAATCTGTCCATGTGTTTTCTGTTTGCTTCTGGGTTGCCAGCCCTAAGTGAACAGAGGCATGGGATACCTTATATCAGCTGGTGGATAATCCTAATCAGAGGCCATCGCAGGTACCTGAACCTTACTAGCTAGTTGGGCATCGTCAAGCCAAAACTGGAATAATGTGTCTCAGGCAGGCCATGTGGCTCTTGAAAAAGTCCAAATGAAAAGATGGTGCCTGAAGTTCCTACCAGTCAGTACCTTTCATTTTGGCTTTTAAAATTTACTATACTTTTTGGTCAAAACCGGTTAAAATCGTTTTTTCAAAATACAGATCGATTGAAAACCGGTTTTTGCAGCTACCAATACCAAAAGGGCCTATCACCCCTCCCCAGAGGTTAGAGTCAGTACCAACTTTGGCATTGAAGACACCTAGAACAAGTGTAATATCTCCTTTCTTGACAGAATTCAAAATATCCTGAAGTTGTCTGTAAAACCTATCCTTCTCATCCTCATCAGCATCCTCAGTGGGTGCATAACAGCAGATAACATTCAAGACTTTAATGCTTGTCTGAAATTTTGCTGTAAGAAACCTTTCATTAACGCACTCATATCCTAGAAGAGCATCACTAGCATGTCTGCTGAGCAGCAGACCAACACCTTGCTGATGCTTTCCATCCTCCCTCCTCGTAAAGAGAAATTTAAAGTTATTTTTAAGTATCTCACCTTTACCTGTCCATCTGGTCTCTTGCAAGCCTAGAATATCTAGGTTTTAGCGTTGGAATTCCTGTGTGAGGACATCAAGAGAATAATCTCTATGTAATGTCCACACATTTCACGTTCCTGCAGAGAGAAAATGATTAGTAGGATTTTTAAAGAAATTAGGTTTATTGAGATTGGTAGGGCCAACAATATCAAACAGCCCCCTGATCGCAGGCATGGGGCAAAGAACTGTTCCTCCAACAAGTCCAGTCTGGTAGGTATAAATGGTCAGCACCAGGACTCTGTAAAGTTGACCACTCCTCAGCAGGGTTTTAAAAAAAAGAAAAGGTGGCCATAGATGACCAGATCAGTAGGCCATACTGAACTGGCAGCCCTCCCCTTCCATTCCCTTTCAAAAGAGAATATCTCTTTTGAAAGGTACTAATGGCCTGCACCACAAGAAGGCGGGGTCAGACATCAGGTGCTAGACCTGGCCGGTTCTGTGCATCATCACTAGGGATTGGTACACAGCTCTCCTTCCAGTTTATGCCTAGCTACCATTTACAGACCTATGGTCATATATCATTTAGCAATTTTGATGAATTTCCATCATCAATCTACTATTCTTTAACATAAAAGTTTTTTAACACAATGCCAAAATCTTGAAAAATATTGTCCTCACATACAGGTACTACTGACTGATATTTTAAAATGCAACATAGTAGTTGATCTTAATGCCCATAAAAATTCATAGTAACCAAATATGTAAAGCTACATGCAATGGATTGAACATGCCACTTTGCAGTTATCCTGCATCAAATAACACTCTGCACAACTCATTTCAAGTTAGTACCTTTTTTTTAACACAATGCCAAAAGCAGAAAAAACATTGCCCTCACATAATGCAACATAGTATGTGATCTTCCTGCCCATAATAAAATTCATAGTAACCAAATATGTAAAGCTACATGCAACAGATTGAACATGCACTTTGCAGTTATCATGCATCTAATAACACTCTGCACAACTCATTTCAAGTTAGAACCTTTTTTTAACACTATGCCAAAAGCAGAAAAAACATTGTCCTCACATAATGCAACATAGTATGTGATCTTAATGCCCATAATAAAATTTATAGTAACCAAATATGTAAAGCTACATGCAATAGATTGAACATGCCACTTTGCAGTTATCATGTATCTAATAACACTCTGCATAACTCATTTCAAGTTAGTCTAGTCTAATAGTGACATGCAATTCAAAATAATGAAGTATGACGCTAGAAATAATATGGAAGATATAGTGATTATTGCTGTAAACCCTGAACTCACGATGAAACTTATTGCTTCTGCCAAATTATTCCTTGAATTCTATGTTTACAGGTGATCTGTGTATTTACTATTGAATAAACCAAGTAAATACTGTAGCTGAGGTTCTCTGCATTGTGGTCCAGCTGGGTCCCACAGATTTGGTTAAGGACCTACAGAAGAAAAATATCTTTCAGAAGATGAGGGGCATTCAAGCACTCATGCTTAAGCATTAATAATGAAAAAACTCAATTCATAGTAAATACACAGATAATCGGTAGATATAGAATTTAGTAAATACTAATGTGAAAAAATTATTGCTGTTGGCGCAGGTTAATTCTTCTTCCCGCACCATCAGCAATTATTTTTTATACATAAGTATTTATTGAATTTTTAACATGTTTAGAATATTTTTAGTTTAAAATTAAATTGTACTATAGTAGAGAGTACAAATGTATGATAACAACTAAGACCTTGTAAGGACTCTTTCTCACTATATTCAACTCATTTAAAAAGACTAAAGTCTACTGAACATGAAATTGGATAGTTTCCCAAGAGATAGTGGATCATCCATAATATGTAAAAAAAAGTTTTATCATACCCTGCTGTCTAGCCCATTATGCTTAACATACTGGTATGTTCATCTCACCAAGGGGTTCATCGTATTATGAATTTAACGGATGGAAGCTGAGATTGAATTCAAAAATAATAATTAGTAACAATTATTCTAAAATAGTGTTATTTATTACAAAAGTATGAATGGAAACATTTATAAAAACTAAATTCAACCAACACAAATCTTCATCAGAATAAAAATAAACCAGAAGAACTTAGCAACTTATTACTATTGCTCTAAAGAGTTGTTTCCTCTATAATTCTTACTATCTACACTAAAAGCAAAAAATAAGACTTTTTACATCATTTAATAAGTATCACAATCACATTTGTGAATAAATTTGCAATCTATTGAGAACAACCTTACCAATTCCTAAACAACTAAATAATTATACACCAAATGACTTCTTTCTAAGGTTTTAGTCACCAAGTACTCAAAAATTGCATCTAAGTATATTGGTTTCTCAAAACCAATTCTTTTCAAACATTGATAACCATGCAGAAGACAATGAATTCTTTTTTTTTCTTATTAGTTTACTATCACGATCACACTAATAAACTTCTTTAACCTCCAGCGAACACACCAAAAAATAACATTTCTTCTTCATACTATAGTGCAAAGACTAAAACAAACTACTTTTTCCTTCACACAAATTCTTTCTAATTACAACCCCTTATTTCTTATTTTTAAGTTGATTCAACGCTCGAAGTGGTTAGTGACATAATTCACACGCTGAAGCACATGCGAGCATCAATATGATACATCAGATCACAAGTTCATTGTAGCACGTTTATTAAAATCTCTTTTCAATAAAATCGTTAATTCTGGAGAAACGACAGATGAAAATGGAGAACAGGAAATATCATTTCGATATATAAGAAGGGCGATAAGAAAAACTAAAAATTATAGCTCAATCACGCTTCTATGTCATGGATATAAAATCTTCACTAGAGTACTTATGAACTCCTGTAAGCGAGGAACAAGCAGAATTTAGAAAAGATAATTCAACAATAGATCATATCTTCTCAATCCAAAGAACGGTAGAACTTTACTGGGAACATGACAAGAGAATCAATTGCTGTTTTGTAGACTTTAAACAAGCTTTTGATTCCACAGAGAAAAACTGATAAACCTATTAAAATACAAAACAATCGATATCTTAAAATTCCTAAAAACGTATTACAGGACCATAAATGCAATAATTAAAATTAATAATATCACAACATAGAAAATACACACCAATAAGGAATTGCTCAAAGATGTTCCATCTTCCCATCTCTCTTCAAAATATACATTGAATAAGTTGTTAATTTAGCATTGGAAGGAGAAAATGGAATCACTTTAAATGTTTACAACCTTAATAACATAAAATATGCTGACAATATAATAATAGCCGTTTCTAAAGAAAAATTGTAAATCTAATAACAAAATTAAATAACATAGTGGGAACTTTTAGCTTATTCATAAATATAAACAAATACCCCCTCAAGCAGCTGCTTGCCACAGAGATCTGACAGGAGCCTTTAGTTTATATGCCATAGTAGATCTGAGAGGATGGCAAGACCTCAGCAGAAAAAACAACATACATCCATGCCTTACCCAGGGCTTGAACTCAGGTCACTTAGATCAGTAGCCAAGTGTGCTAACCACTTGGCGTTGGGAAGACAAAAGAAAAACAATGGGTATTGGTTAAAATGATCAAAAAATAAACATTTCCCTGAATGGATCACCAATCGAACAAGTAAAACAATTCAACTACTTAGGAACAATAAAAACGGAAAAGCTGGACACCCTACAGATTATCAAACATTGAATATCAGTTGCTTGCTCTGATGGCTGCTGATATGTTCTCCAACACTGAAGTTCTCCAACACTGATATGTTCTCCAACACTGATATGTTCTCCAACACTGATATGTTCTCCAACACTGATATGTTCTCCAACACTGATATGTTCTCCAACACTGATATGTTCTCCAACACTGATATGTTCTCCAACACTGAAGTTCTCCAACACTGATATGTTCTCCAACACTCACTCCTTTTAATAAGTGTAATAAAATTTGGAATAATATCAAAATCATTAAAATTAAAACTTTATAATTCAATTATAGTACCAACGGCAATATATGCCTCAAAACATGGGTAACAAAAAGAATCCAGAGCTATATGCCTCAAAACATGGGTAACAAAAAGAAGAATCCAGAGCTATAAGCATTCGAAATGAAATGTTTAAGAAGAATAAATGGAACAAGATGGATAGAAAAGAATACTAATGAAATTATAAGACACAAATTGAGCTTCACAAAATCCATAATAGATATAACAGAAAGGAAACAATTCCAATGGTATGGACATGTGGAAAGGATAATTCCTGGACAGCACCCAGTCTAGAACTTTATGCTAGAATGGGTAGAAAAAGAAAAAGCCCAGAAGTGTCCCCTCCATTGTTCAGTTTTTCATGCCAAGAGTGTGAATGACTAAGTTTAAGTTACGTGCTTCTACATGCATGTACACGCACGTAGATTGAACAATAACGTATCTCGAATTCTTCTCCGTGGACTAGTCACAAATAGAACGATAGAACTAATTTCAGTTTGTAGTAATTGCTTGCTTCCTTTGTATGTTATTAGTGAACAGATGTAAGAAATCAAGGGCTCCCTTGGGTTTGACGAACTGCTCAAATGTTTGAAAGAAAAAAAGATGATACATGAAGCCAACAAAGAAAGAGTAGCCGCAATTGTGTCTGTACTACTTGCTGAGCACAAAATCTCCAGTGCAGGTACAGAACTAAGATACAAAAGTAAAGAATGAGATGTTCATCGTTTGCAAGTATTCATTTACTCAGTATTAAAATATTTAAATATAATTTCAGTCATAAATCTGCCACGAATATGAAAAAAAAAAACAGTAGTAATTGTCACGTTTTTCGCTAAACATTGGTTAATATTAATTAATATTGATACTGATTACAAATTAAGCTAAATTGTAAAATAAATTTTATTCTTATGATACAGTACTCATTTTAAACCTTTTTATTTTTAATATGTGAATAGAATGAGAATATTGAAGATGCATATTTGATGTCCACGAATATCGGTATAATAAAAAGTGTAGGTTCAAAAGTTAACTTTTTATTGTTCTTAATCAAATAATGAATTTGATTTTTTGTTTGTTTCTTCAAATGCATTATCTATTACTTATATAGTGTGATAATTTTAGTCTAAGAACACTGTTTTTGCTAGTACAACAGTAATGCTACTAGTTGTTAAACCTTAATAACAATAAATAATAACAACTCACAGTCAGTGTCACTTAAGTCAACTCACAATCAGTGTCACTTATTAGGTGATAATTTTAGTCTAAGAACACTGTTTTTGCTAGTACAACAGTAATAGGATTGTGCTACTAGTTGTTAAAGTCCAATGCATTACCAGTCCATCGATGGCATATTTTTCTTTGATGTTATCCACACAACACAGCCAGAATGTATTCAAAACAAATGTATAAAAATTGCACCAGGCCTTCCCAGCTATACACCTACCTTATTGCTAATTACTGAAACCTCTATTCCTCCTTTTCAACTCAGGCAAAAAATTTTGTTACTTAAATATATCTTTAAATTACTTTATAAGTTACCCTCTCACCCTTTCTACACACACTTCAAAAGGAGCCGCTACTAGAAAATACTTTCAAAACACCCTGAATTATCTAAATTCTTAAATTGTCACTTTAATATACTTTCTAGAGGGGATTTTATGTAATCAGAAAATTGATCATGAAGGTATGTATGTAGCTTATTTATTGCCTGGAAAAATACAGACTAATGCACTAGAGTCACATACCTTCATGATCAATTTGAACATGCATTCTATTACAGTTCATTGATAAATTTAAATTGCACAGACAGTTGTCACTAAAGAGGATTCTAGCTTTGAACTGTAGTGCGAGTGCAGACAACTGTTTGAATTAAGTGGTGTAGTTTACCTGACCAAAAATAACTTATCAATGTTTCCTTAACTATATTAGCAGAGCAGATTAAAAAAAGTATATAATTGCTGGTTATTTTAACTAGGGTAGCTTAAAAATACTAAAAAAAATTAATTTCAGTAGAAGACTGAAACAAACACCAGGTAATGTATTCTAACATATATCATCTCTAGTAAGTAGTATACTCTTGTAAAAATTGTTGATGCAAGTTAGGGATTGTTTATGGTTCCTTTAAAAGTTTATTTCTTGTTTATTTGGTCAGTTCAAGTAGACCTCCAAATGTCCACAGAGATCTGACAGGAGCCTGTTAGTTTATATGCTATAGTAGATCTGAGAGGATGGCAGGACCTCAGCAGAAAAAACAACATACATCCATGCCTTACCCAGGGCTCGAACCCAGGTTACTTAGATCAGTAGCCAAGCGCACTAACCACTCGATGATGGGAAGACAAAAGAAAAACAATGGGTATTGGTTAAAATGATCAAAAAATAAACATTTCCCTGAATGGATCGCCAATCAAACAAGTAAAACAATTCAACTACTTAGGAACAATAAAAACGGAAAAGCTGGATGCCGTACAGATTATCAAAACATTGAATATCAGTTGCTTGGTCTTCTTTTAATAAGTGTAATAAAATTTGGAATAATATCAAAACCATTGAAATTAAAACTTTATAATTCAATTATAGTACCAACGGCAATATATGCCTCAAAACATGGGTAACAAAAAGAAGAATCCAGAGCTATAAGCATTCGAAATGAAATGTTTAAGAAGAATAAATGAAACAAGATGGATAGAAAAGAATACTAATGAAATTATAAGACACAAATTCAGCTTCACAAAATCCATAATAGATATAATAGAAAGGAAACAACTCCAATGGTATGGACATATGGAAAGGATAATTCCTGGATGGCGCCCAGTGTAGCACTTTATGCTAGAATGGATAAAAATAGAAAAAGCCCAGAAGTGTCCCCTCCATTGTTCAGTTTTTTGTGCCAAGAGTGTGAATGGCTTTAAGTTGAAGTTACGTGCTTCTACATGCGTGTGTACAGCACGTGCATGCATGTAGATTGACCAATAACGTATCTCGAATTCTTCTCCGTGGACTAGTCACAAATCGAACAATAGAACTGATTTCAGCTTATAGGAATTGGTAGTGTTGGCTTCTTTTGTATGTTATTAGTGTACAGAAATATAGTTTTAAGATTTTGGTCACATATTTGAGTGTCGATAGTGTTTAAATTTCATAAACAATGGCCACCCCAAGAAATTTCCAGCATGAGATCATCATCAATAATCCTAGGTTAAAAATCAGCAACGGCATTAAAGATGTCTTCAGCCATCTTCAACAACACCAGCAACTTACAAGAGCAGAACTGTCAAGACATCTGAACTTAGTACTCAACTTGGATGTTACATTCCTCACATCAGTTGTCGATGAGGAATTGAACTGATCCAAAGTTGTCACATCATTGCTCACGACTTACAGAAATTTAGCTCTGGAGAAAATATTCAGCAACCACTACCTCTGCCACAAGAACTTGGACCTAATGTCATACACTCCTTCTCACTTGAAGAACTGAAAAACTGCGTCGTTACCAGCCTCTGAAGCAACGGATATCTTACATTTGATGAACTGCTCGAGTACTTAAAAGACAAAAAGTTGATCCATGAGGCAAACAAGGAACGAGTTGCCGCAATTGTGTCCGTACTACTTGCCGAACACAAAATCACCAATACAGGTAGTGAATTAAGCTACAAAACAAAAGAATGACGTTTATTTATTGCTTGCAAATTAGAAAAAAATCCTTTGGTGGTTATTATTTGAGATGGGTATTGAGGGATCTAGTTGGGTTGTTTTTCCTCTGAGCAATAATTTTTTGCACACAATGGGTTAAATGGCCAGGTCACAAGGACCCCGAAGGCTCAGAGAAAGTTGTGGGAGGGTACCTAAATATGGTAGCATCCTGTCAAGGACATCCAGTGTGTTCTTTAATGTGCACAGGGCATGGCTCTCGCACAAGGAGCCACAGCTTAACGTCCTGTCCGACGGACGGCAGTCTTTCCTAGACCATCGGTGTCCACCGCTGACCAGTTCTCTAGTTCTTGAGGTATTGTAGGTATTAATTAGCATTGTAGGTATTAATGAGGTATGAGAAATGGTTTGTACCACCCCCCACCCCAATAATGCTAGCTAGAGCAGTCGAGGCAAAAAATAATGTTTAATGTATTTTGATGCAATTTTCGAGGAATTTTTTAAAAAACCTCTGAAACGGATGTAGAAATACTATATTGCCATAAAAAGTCCAGTCTCTTGCCTCCTGACAGTTTTTTTCTGCCTTGAGTTTCTTAGCCCTCCTCCCACACACTTCCTTTATTTTTAGATCCAGAGCTGCTTCAGGGTATGTGATGTTTTATATTGTTTTAATGCTCTGGACCTTTTCCACTCTGGACAACCATGAAACAAAGCTTAATGATCAGCTTACTGTTCATGCAGCATGCCTTTTGAGCCACTGAGTCTGGATCGATGTGATGCTGCAGTGTGCACAGGTTTGTTCTGATAAAACTGTGCAGTCATGATCACAGCCATGGCATTTAATACAATGAAGAGGATTTAGGATATATGGCCATATCTTGGAACAAAGGTAACATGTCTTATTAGCAGGAGTAGTGTGTTGAATGTATGGATCACTACTTGTGTGGATACCAACTTACCATTACTGAGGTGTAAAACCTGATAGACTGATAAGATTCCTTAGATGGAGAGCTCTGACAGGTTCCTCCCAGAAACCTTGAGAAGGTCCACTCAGATATCGTATCTTATTAGAAATTCAGTAACTTGTGGGATGACATGATGGATACCCCATATATCACTGTTGTCTGCCTTCCTCATCATAGGGTATGATGAGGAAGGGAGACTACATGTAACCTTAAGGAGCAGTTCAGAATATTTCCAACAGTCTCCAACAACAAGTCACAGGATCCTAAGTGCTTGACTGATTTCAGAACTCCTGTTTATGAAAAAGAAGATAGGTCCCCCACTGCTTGGATTGCCGTGTAATGGATAATCAGGAATTGTGAGGCAGGAGAAACAGACAACGAGCAAGAGGATGATGGGCCTTTACGGTGTATCCATTTTTGTGTATGAAGCAGAATTATTAGAATTCATCATTATTTAAGGATTCAGTGCCCATGATATTCAACTACTATGAAGTCCAGCATCATACTCAACCAGAAAATGAGTACGAGTCCGGTACCATGCACATCGCAAGGAAACTTGTGAGATGAGCTGTTTTACCTCTGAGTGACATTTTTTGCATAATCAGCTAAATGCCCAGATCACAAGGACTCAGAGAAAGTTGGGTAAATGGGACTCGCTGGACAGCTATTAGAAGAAGTCTCAAGGCCTTCCAGTGTGTTCTTTAATGTGCACAGGGTATGACTTTCCTACACATAGAGGCACAGCAGCTTGCCAAGTGCATCAGTGTCTCCTTTCTGACTGGTTTGGTTGTTTGGGATTTTATGGAAAAATAACAACTAAGGCTATGTTGTGCCAAACATGGTGAAATCAAATGGTAAAAGACATGGGACAAAATCTAAAGGGCTCGGACAACAAGTGATAAGAACCAATATAAATATGACATTCACAATTAAGAAACAAGACATGCGATTAAAATATGTTATAGTTAAAATGGTGTAACAAAACTTATGCTCATCATCCACCTTTTGAAGAAATGAGTGCATAATAAACAATATACAAAACCTGAATGGAGCTGAGCAAGTACAACTTCCTTCTTGTGATTCTTGAAAAAAAAAAGGACTGCCATGGTTTGATAATGGGCTTGATCTTGAAAAGCTTGTTTGCAATCTGTTCCCACCACAATCTCTGCCACAGTGCCTGGAGCTTGATGGAAAAAAACACTGCCAGAAGTCCACATATGTAATCAGCAGTGGAGTGTCAGACAGGTGCATGGCAGACTTAGTAGCAGCATTTGCCAAGCTCCTGTCTAATCTTTTCCGTCCTCATCCATCCCATTGGTGTTGAAGTCCCCTATGATGAGGAAGGGAGACTACAGCAGTGAGAAAGGTCTTCCTGGAAGATGATACTTCTGGGCAGTAGGTGAATGGAGCAGACAGTGAACAAAAATTCTCCTTAATGGCAACAGCCTTTAAGTTGGTGATGAGGGGGTATGACTTGGAATGGGGAATATGGCTCACAAGGATGGAGACCCCTCCCATGAGCTGATCCATCTCCATTTCGGTCCATGGCGAATAAGAGAAAAGTGCCAGAGTATAGGATCAATGGCTGTATGCAAGTACATCTCCTGCAAGCACACTTGATGGGCTCATATGACCTAAGGAGCACCTTGATGTCATAAATATTCCTCTGGAATCAACAATTCCATTGTAGGAGTGTGGCCACCTCAGATCTTATGAGAATGGGTGGATATAGAATTTCAATTTATTTTTACTGGCAATTCTTTGGTTGCCACACAAAATTTTTAGTTGCCCAGGTGACTATGCTCCCAGAATTTTTCTGCCATTGTTTATTTGTCATTATATTAAGAGTATGACAACAAGTGCAGGCCAGAATATAGAAAAAATAAGATGGGGGGGGGGGGAAGCAAGAGACTGAATTTCCACTGCAATGTTGCATTTTCCACTTTTTTTTAGAAATTTTTAAAAAATTTCATGAAAAATGTGCAAGTTCAATAATTTTTGGCTCTATTACCCTTACTAGAATTTTATCACCCCCTCCCCCAATGAATCTGTTCCTGAAGAAGAGTACAATACTGTTAATAACACACAAAAATAAAAAAAAAAATGTCAGGTTTGCAATGAAATTACCTATCACTCAATATATTACAGACTATTAGACATTAACTTGTTTAATAAATCCTCTCCTGAAAGGGAACTATAAAGAAAACAAAAAATACTGTATATATTTTGCAGTATAGTTAATGTAGGAGTGTATATATATTTATCTATACACACACATATATATATTCCTACACTTTTTTGGCTGGTATGCATATTAGTCAAAACAAGTGCATTGGTAAATATGATATAGATCACACTGTAACTGGTGCGATAATCTCATCCCTCTGATAATTTTTGTACCTTTGTCTGGAAAACCTATTGCTATTTTTTTTAAAGAATAATGTAATCATCAAACGGTAAACAAATTACAATCTGAACAACAGTTTCACTCTCTAGTTAAAAATCAACAAAATATCTTAAAGGGAAGAATTCTGCAGTTGAAAAATGAAACAATATAACATTACTTGTTATTAAATGTACACAACAAAATCAAATGATAGATGACATTTTAATTCCTATGAAATATTTAATATGATGCTCAGTTTTGCCCATATATATGTACTATAAATATTTAGCACACTGTAAGCCCTGTGTCTCCTATACAACTGCAGTAATCTGATAAATATCATCTCTATTAGCTGGCTGCTTTCTGATTCATATAGTGGTGCAGCAAGACTAATCATACACATGAACAATTTCAACACATAATATCACAGAATATGGAAGACTATTTGTGCTTTTAAGATCTTAGCTGATGTTGATACAGAGAAGCATCATCTCTACATTTCTCATCTGTAAAAAGAAAAATAATCTAAATATTGTACATGAAATTTAATTATCTTGCACAGTAATTTCACTGGATAGTGTATCACTGAATAGTGTATGCTATTTATTATTACAAATATTAAACATAAACACAATTTAAAATTTAAGATACTTGTTTTGGTAACATTTGCATCGGTGTCTGATACACTTTAGTATCAGACACAAATTCAAATGACAAAATGCTGTACCCAGGGCTCCCAATCATTAATAAATTAAAGGACAGTCAGTAATAATTGAGCTATACGTAATGAGCTCCTTTAAAACCTAAAAATATTTAGGTATCCATAAAAATGCAAATAAATTTTCAGGAGTTTAAAGAATATATATATAGTTATCTTATACATTCTCCTTTAAACTCATTTTTTAAAACACTGCAATTTTGCTTTTGATTAATAAAAAGCTAAATATAAAACCAAACTATGAAAATGTGTCTATTTGTTCAATAGTGGCCACTCTGCACAATGGAGTGTGGATGAAACCACTTACTCTCCCAAGTGGGTAGTATGCCAGTCTCGAAATCTGCAATTCCAAGGTATGGGTCACAACTGTGCCAGTGTTGAGATTTATCTCTCTGATAACCTAAGGGCTGTACATGGTAGCTAGGCAAATACTGGAAGGAGAGCTATGTACCAATCCCTGTGATGATGCACAGAACCAGTCAGGCCTGGAACCTAGTCAAACCTCATCTTCTCGTGGTGCAGGCGGTTAGTATATATTTAAAAAGAGATATTCTCTTCTGGAAGCAAATGGAAGGGGAGGGCTGCCACAGAAGTATGGGCTATTGCAACTTTTTATTTTTATTCTACCTTGCTGAGGAGTGGTCAACTACACAGGATACACAGTCTTTCACCACTTATATTTATTAGACTTGAGATTTGATTATAGTTATCAGCTTGATTGTGGATTCTGAATTGTGTGTGGTTACTACAATAGCATTGACACTTTCACTCTCATGGTAGTTCCATTATTTAATATTGCAAATACATAGTTATTCCAATATTAGTTAAAACACAAAAGTTTCAGCAAATATATATAAAAAAATTAGTTCATATTTTATGTGTGTTATGCTGCTTACAGTGGCAAATTAATTATATGCTAATAATAATGCAGTTATTTTTAGCATATAATTAATTATAAGATTGCAAGAGAGGTGAGGTCAGTTCATTTACAATCTTAAAATCATTAGGGTATATTAGGTAGGGTATTATAGGTATATGCCTAGTAGTAGTATGTCAGAATTATAATCTGATGTTTCTAGGCTCAAACTCCAATTGTGCCTGCATGATATTTTCTCTGCTAATCTCCACTTTGCCTTCAGTGACAAAGATGACACTCTTGGGCTTGGAAAGACTGTTTTCCATTGGAGGGACAATAGCCTGTGTGAAAGAAAGCCATATCCTGTGCATGTTACAGAACACATTGGAACAGCTTAAGTAATAGGTAAGTTTCTTTTTACATTCCATTATCACTCAATAGTGCTTATTATACGATATGATATTATATGATATATTATATATAAATGATTATTTCAGCACTGCATAGTGCTGAAATAAAAAAATAATACCATTTATTAATAAACTTTTCTATAGAAAACTGTCTTATCAGTTTGTTTTCTCAGCCACCAATATTTCATGCTTCCTTTATTAACCAATGTAATGGCTACTGCCAAGTGTGATCAACTAATACGATGGTATGTAGCAGAGTAAATCAAAAGGCAATCTGTGTATAAAACTAATACCTATTTTCAGAACATGCTTCTAAGACCATCATACCTACCACACATTGTTAGACAAGTATATGCATGCTTCATCATTTGTCTGCACTCAATCTGCTATCTACTGTAGAGGTGTAATCATTTTAGCTCCGCTGTCCAATTGCAGTGCTAGTGAACAACATGCTGTGGTCAGAAAGGGTCAAACTTTTCCAGATTATCATCAGGAACATGGATAGACTGCCAATAGTGCATGAGATTGTGTCACATTGTAAGAGAAAAATCTATTATTTGCAGTAAATGCAGAATACAGAAGTTTTCTGTCAAAAGATGTTCTGCTGTAGAATGACAATGCTCAAACCTTGTTCAACCACTGCAAACCACTGAAATGATTCAAAAACTTAATTTTGAGCTTGTCTCTCACCCACCATACAGTCTAGATATTGCCCCTCTTAAAAAGTATTATGTGGAGGTCAATTTTTCAAATGACAATAAAGTCAAAGAAGAGGTGCAAAAGTGGCTTCACAACAACCAATTTTTTTTAAAAAATGGTTGGCTGATTGTTTGGGGTTATATTGCACCAAATAAGTACATAATGAGATGAAAGACCTTCAACCCACAACAAAAGTTAAAATAAATATAACAACAATAAACAATGACAAAGAAACAAAATAATACAAGAAAGATGAGTATAAAATGAACCAACAAGTGTATAAGTCAACAATAACAATGGGTGTATAGGACACATTTAAAATCAGAAACAAGAGTAAAATCTAGGAAACAATGTATAACTATCATAAACAATTAACCTGTAAAATGTAAATAATCGAACACAGGAGTTAAAATTGAGGCATCGGATAAAAGATGTCCAAGTGCAAGGGGCTGAGACCTATAATCGTAAGAAGTATATAACAAACATCTGTCTAGGTTAAAAGAAGGACAATTGATTAAAATGTGCTTAATTGTTAAAATGGTGTCACAAAACTCGCACTTAGGTTTGTCATCTGCCCAAGAAAAGAATGTGTAATATATGAATGACCTAAGTAGAGCAGAGCAAATACAACTTCCTCCTTGCAATTCCTGTGAAAACATGACTGCCATGGTTTGATAATGGGCTTGATCTCAAATATCTTGTTACCAACCTGTTCAGACCAAGATCTCTGCCACTATGCCTGGAGCTCGATGGAAAAATGCTGCCAGAAGTCCACACATGGAATGGGCAGGGGTGTGGCTGACTTAACAGCACCGTCCACCAAGTCATGCCCCTGATTCCAATGTGACAGGCACCCAACAGAAGAAAATCATAGTGGTGGCTGCCAGACGATGGAGCTGCTGGCAGATCATGGAGAAAAGAGGGTGAGGTAGATGCCTCACCGAGATCAAAGCCTGTAGCGAACTAAGCGAGTTAGTGTAGAGGACACACCAACGATGATGCTTAGCTGCTATGTGGTCCAAGCTTAGCTGCTATGTGGTAATGCTGATAGCATACACCTCTGCAGTGAAGATAGAACACTGTTGTGAGATCTGGTCTGCAATGATCACATTACAGCAAACCATGTCCAAAACCACAGATGTGCCAGACTTTGAGCCATCTGTGAAGACAGGCAAAAGTCCAGGTGCTCAGCACAATGGCTGGCAAAGAGTTGCTGATACACACAGTCAGGTGTAAAGGCCTTCCTGGTCCTGCAAAGAGATAAATCACAGGAAGGGGAAACAGCGAGCCACGGTGGAAGTGGCTTGGCTGTCAACTGTGAGATGCTATCGAGACTGGTGTTAATGTCTCTCAGGTAACCTTGGACTAGCAAACCAAAAGGACGAATGGCAGTTGGCTGATTCTGATATAACATTAACCATTGGGGACTGAAAACGCAGTCCCAAATGGAATGGCTAGACAGGGTTCGCAATTTTGCTGCATACTGCAAGAACTGCTGATGGCAAATAGATAAAGATGGTTGGTCAGTCTCAACATAATGACTCTGGGCCGGTGAAGTACGAAAGGCCCCTGTGCAAACACAGAGGGCCCCCGATGGTGTAAAGGATCCAGAACCTTCACCACCAAATCCCAGGCAGAGTTGTACACCTGGGATCAGTAGTCCAATTTCGACCGGACAAGTGCAGGTATAGGCAGAGCAATGAACATCGGTCTGCCCCCCAAGAGAAGGAGGAGAGGACCTTGAGGATGTTCAAAGCAGCCTGCGTGCACTTGGACCTGAGATGTCAAATATGAGGGAAGGTCAATTTCCAGTTGAAGACGAGACCGAGAAACTTGGTCTCTGCCACAACTGGAATGATGTTACCCCTGAGCTGCAGCTCGGGGTCCAGATGAAGATTACGCTTGTGGCAAAAGTGCACACAAGTGGTCTTCTGTGGGGAGAAAAAAACGATTGTTCAGGGCAGTTTCCAGTTGTCATTCAATGACCCTAATGCTGGACAAAGAGCAAAAGATGCTAAAGTTGTCAGCATAGAGGAAGCTATTGTGCAACGGAATTTATCTTGACAGTGAAAAGTGTAACACTCAGTACGTAGCCTTGTGGCAGTCCCTGTTCTTGGAGAAAAGGCCACGACTGAGTGTTGGTGACACGGACATGAAAAGAATGTGACAATAAGAAGTTGGAGATGAAGATCATCTCTCAAGCCAAAGATATGGAGGTCACGAAGAATGTCTAATCTCTATGCCACGTCGTATGTTTTTTCAATGTCAAAGAAAATGGGCACCAGATGCTCTCGATGTAAAAAATAATTCCTGATTGCTGATTCGAGGTATATTACATGGTCTAAAGTGGACTTGTGCCTGCGAAAGCCACACTGGGTGTTGGAAAGAATGTCGTAATGTTCCAAATACCAGGCCAGCCTAGTATTTACCATTCTTTCCAACACCTTGCAGAAGCAGCTCGTCAACACAATTGGACAATAATTCGAATGAATCTTGGGATCTTTGTCTGGCTTGGGGAAGGCAAAGATGATGGCCTCCCGCCAGAAGTCTGGAATCTGCTCCTTGATGAAAATATGGTTGAAGAGTCGGAGCAGCCGATCATTACTCGATGGTGAGAGATGTTGGAGCATAGCATAATGGACATTGTCTGGCCCAACAGCAGATGCACGAGAAGTGTGCAGAGCAAGATGAAGCTCCTCTGCTGTGAATGGCCTGTTACAAAGCTCCAGGCCATTAAAATGGAAGGACAGTGGAGAGCATTTGGCTCTGCTCTTCTGGCCCAGAAACTTGGGGGGGGGGGGAAATGAAGATAAAGAAGAGATAGAGGAGAAAGACTCCTCCAAAATATTGGCAATTGCTTTGGGATCAGCAATTACTATCCACTGTGCTCCAGGATTGATAATGAGTGGGACATGTACTTTCCATCCATCTTCTGGACTTTATCCTACACGATCTTAGAACTGGTCATGTGGGTGATAGAAGACACATATTTAATCCAAGATTCCTTCTGGGCCCTGGTACTGGACGAAATGGGCGTTTGCCCTGGTGTGTTTGAATGCTTCAAGGTTGGGAATGTTGGATATCTCTGAAACACCCCCCAAGCCTTGTTCTGAGCCTTACGAGAGGCAGTGCAGTTGGGATTCCACCACAGTTTTGGATACCATGGAAACTGAGTCTAGGTCTGAGGAATAGAAGCAGCTGCATGGATGATGCAGTTCATCATCTCATCCACTGCAACATTGATTGGCTCCTGGCTGACAGAGTAGTCATTGAGCTTAGAAAGAAACTTGAAGCGACTGCAGTCAGCCCTATCAAGGCTCCACCGGGATACATGTGAAGGGCTGCAAGCCCCCCCCCCCCACCACCACCACCACCATGGGGAGGTGATCACTTCCATAAGGGTTGTCCTCAAACCCCTAAAGTAAAATGTGGAAGGATTGAGGAGGAGCAGATGGTGAGGTCAATGGGTGTGAATGTGCAGATTGGGAAATGAAAGTGCTGACACCCATGTTCAACAAGGAGAGTGAAGGATCCAAGAGCCCCTTGCTCTAGGACTCCACCCCTCCCATTGGTATCAGCACTGCCCCAAAGTGGACTGTGTCTGTTGAAATCCCTCATGATGAGAAAGGGGGACCGGAGCTGTGAGATGAGGTCATCAAGGTCTTCCCAGAAGATGAGACTCTCAGGTGGTAGGAAGACGGAACAGAGTCAACGAATATCCCACAAAGAGGTGGATGGCAACCACCTCTAAGTTGGTGGTGAGGGATATGACTTGGAGTGGAGAATGGTTGCCTACAAGGGTGGCAAAACACCTGTGAGCTAAACCATCTCTCCTGGTCCTGGCGAACAAGAGAGAAGTGCTGGAGAGTATCATTGGCTGTGTGCAAGTATGTCTCCTGCAGGCACATGCAGATGGGCTCGTGTGCCCTCAGGAGGACCTTGATTGTCAATATTCCTCTGGCATCCACAACAATTCCATTGTAGGAGTGTGGCCATATCAGGTCTTTGGAGTTTGGGAGGATAACTTACAATTTATTTTAATCGTTGCCAGTGACGGTTTTGGAAAAATGGGGTGGTCTGTGTCCATGTCCTCAGAGTCGTCTGAGACCACCGAACGAGATGGGGTTAAAATTTTCTATTTAGGCCCCAGTGGGGACCCCTTGAGATTGGAAAGTCTTGCTGCCTGTGGGTGGGAAGGAGGCAGCCTTCCAGTGGTGGAAGAGGAAGGCGCAGACGCAGGAATAGATACCGGAGTTGATGACAAGATCGACACCGACTTCGGCTGTGTCAAGAGGTACTTGGCAGCAGGCGAGACAAACTCAGCAGGTGGAACGCTAATGCCAGTTTGCACTGCCACAGAAGTCATCACAATGATGGGATTTCTGAGACCACACTGGAACAGGAAACCTTGCCAAGTGGGGTCGGCAGTGCAGCCAACTTTCTTGCCTTTACATGGATGTTGTGTATGGTCTTGAGACACTGGACCTCTTTCTCCTCTAGCTAATTTGAACAGTTGCAGGAGTACGCCAGATGCTTGCCACTACAGTTCATGCAGCATGCCTTTTCTGCTGTGCAGTCAGAATCAAGGTGATCCTGGCTACCACAATAATCACAGGTGGGTTTCCCCCAGCATGCTGTGCAATATGGCCAAACTTCTGATATTGGAAGCAGCGAAGGAGATTCGGAATATATGGTCATATCTCGCGGGGAAGGTAACCTACCTTGATGGAAGGTGGCAGGCTTGGCATGTTGAACGTGATAATTAGTACCCTGGTTGGTACTAATTTCCCATCACTGCATTGTGAAACCCGGTGGACTGCTATCACTCCCTGGGATGATAGCTCTGAGAGGGTTTTCTCCTCAGAAACCTTGAGCAGGCCCCACTTGGAGACCACACTCCAGGAGGAATTAAGAGTCTTGTGTGGAGTGAGTGTAAAGTGATTTGAACGTAACAGTGATTGGTGACTGCCACTCCACCAATCAATGTTACATTCAAGAGGAGCTCAGAATGTTTTGAGCAAGCAGTTTCCACCTGCAAGTCACCAGATCTTAGGCACTTGACTGATAATGGGTTTCCTGCAAGACCTTTCAATCCCTTATTGATAAAAAAAATGGGGACATGTCTCCAATCACCTGATCACACCGTAGAGTGGATGACCAGGAATCTTGGGGATGGAGAAACACAAGAAGACAATGGCGACAATGACAATGAAGACACAGAAGATGAGGGCTTGCACTGAGCTCTTTTTGCAGCAGTTGCCGATGAATTTTCATTTTTAGAACTCGTGGTTGGGTTTTGTGGTTGAGTGCCCATTGTTCCCATACACCACGGAGTCCAACAAGCGGATGCCCAATCAAGCGCCAGGGCTGCCCAGGCACTATATCCACACAGCCAGTGAACCAAGCCCTAACAACTAAAGGAAAGTAAAAGTAAAAGAGAAATTCATCGGAGTTCCCACAAAATAAAGGAAGCGCAAAAATTAGTGAGACGAATCATTCTCACAAAAGAAAGAAAGAAAACTCTAAAATTAGTTAATGTGTGAGGAAACTTGCAAACCTGTACCCAAACGTGGGCAAGGTTACTCACCACTCTGCATAGTTGACCCTAGCAGGACCTGCCCACCAGCCAATTGATCCTGAGGGGGCCACTCCAGGACCTCCCATTTACCTGAAGCAGAGGCCAAAGCAGTGTATATCAGTTGCCCCAGAATTCGCTGCCAAGCCCTACAACGAACAGGCTACCCAATGGCAGGTCGATGGCTGAGGAGGGCTGAGGAGCTCCTCAGACATCGATCTCCTCAGCTCATGACCAGTCATGAGCTGAGGAGAGAAGACAGGAACCCTGAGCAACTGCCAGGATCCTCCTTTCCAGGGACATGGGTTTCCACACACAAGCATTCAGACCCTGTGAAGGTACATGAGCCAGTGGAACCTTCACAGGTTGGTCCCCTCACCACAGACAGGAGCTCCTATTGAGTGTTTTTTAAATGGCATTAAGAAGCTTGT
Source organism: Ryuthela nishihirai (assembly GCA_038380435.1). Classification (NCBI taxonomy): domain Eukaryota; kingdom Metazoa; phylum Arthropoda; class Arachnida; order Araneae; family Heptathelidae; genus Ryuthela; species Ryuthela nishihirai. The sequence goes on along the minus strand of JAWZYU010000019.1, from coordinate 59,516,042 downwards.
GGACCACATTTAAAAATAATGCTAAAAAAGTTTGCATATTTTCGTTTTAATTTAATTAAAACTAGATTGCTTTTTTTGGAGGCATATTGTGCAGAGAAACTGTGATAGTTTGTTGCATAACCTTGTCAGTTACTCATGTGCATAACCACAGATTACTGAACGAGTTATGGATAATGTTCATAAATACCTTATATGTAATATATATACACCTTTCACATACTCTAAAGGTGTGTATATTACATTACATCAGCATATAAAGAGTCTTTTATACTGTTTAACTTAACATTATATTTTATGCCAATAATTATTTCGTTGATTAAGCTAAAATTCAATTTCAGTTACAAGTTGGTTATGTGTAAAATACAGTACCTGTAACAAGCAGGGTTAAGGGTCTTATATGGAGTTTGCAAAATACGTGGTGTTGTTTCCATAACTCGTACAAGAAGATTATCTAAGTAAGTTTCCAAATCTGCAATCTTGTCCCGTTGTTTTTCTAAATCCATTTGCTGTTTTATCGCTAATATAACAAGATCCTGCAAGACAAAAAATTAAGTTTAAATATAAGTAAAAAATAATAATTCTGTATTTGCTTTATTATGTGGCCATCTCTTTTAGTGATCTGATCCAACAAACTATCAAATGCAATTTAATGTAACATTTTTGTGTATGTAAAGAAGGCATTTAAATTTAAAAGATTGATTTAAATGTTCATTAGCTGGTATATAACAGCATTTTTTTTTTAAATATTTAGTGACTTACTAGTTTATCCAAAACGAAGAGAGGTAATTTTTTTTTGCACTAATGAATAGTTGATAATGGTAGAGTTGGATAAGTTTACAAAGGATTGAAGATGTATACTACACTTATGATGGCTAGAATTCTCGTTCACAGATTTTGTCGGAGTTGATTTATTTACATATGAGGATAAGTTAGAAAATAAGATTTCCTATTTAATTTCTGTGGAGGGCAGGTAATTACACTAAAGACAATACATAGGAAATGCCCCCACATGTGCATTATTTTCCCTCCAGAATGGTTGAGACACTTGTAAAAACTGATCTGTATATCAAAGCCCTGTCAATTAAAGGACACATCTTGCTCCTGAAGTCCCTTTGTGACTTCTGCTTTGATGGCATCATCTGACTGAGAGTATTGTCCTTGAACATACTTCTTAAGTTTCCCAAACAAGCAGAACCAGGTCTGGACTTTATGGTGGTGATAATGATGGTGGTGGTAATGGTGAATTTCTGTCCTTGTTCCACTACAGTTATATGTACATTCATATGAATTCACTGCAATGGGGAAACTAGTCTTAAATGTTTGAGATTTGAAAATTTCTGAATTAGATTATGCTAATGATTTGGGCCTGTTGACTAGTGATGGTGAGATGAATTCTGTCATTCGGGATATTGATGAGACTTGTGATAAGAGTAGGTTAGTTGAAGGAGTCTGCAACCACCTCTGAGCAGCATATTGTGCAGAGACTTATCGTTTGGACATTTGCTCATGTGCATAACCATAAATTAGTGAATGAGTTATGGGTAATGTGCATAAAGGCTTTAAAAAAAGACCTAGGATGCTATGGGCAGACAATGTCAAACAGGACCTTGTTAGAATTAGTCTACAGTGGTCAAATGCAGCAGCTGTAGTTCAAGATAGACACGTAAATGTAGTCTTAAATTGCACGGTCTGGGTTGGATCTTTGTAACCAATGACTGCATGAGGACTGTATGTGTCTGTCTGTTTGCAATCTTTGTAATAGTTAGATGTAAGTTGGAAAAAAAAACTAAATTAGCCCTCAAGCAGCTGCTTACTACAATGAGCTAAAAGGAACTTGTCACTATAATATGCCATAAGGAAGTTCTGTGAAGAAAGCAAGACCTCAGTAGAAAGACAACAGACAGAAAACATCTATATAGTTTCAAAAAGGAAACTTGGAAGTTGTGCAGATGGCTGTAAGCTGATCTGTTTGAAAGTTGCGATATGTATTTGTGGAATTCTTTTAACACCCTCAGACGTGATGTTTCTAAAAAACTTTCTAGAGTGTGAATAAATTATTTACTATATATGGTATTAAAATAATATCCATCACATGGGATATATAAATGAATGCTAAAACTACCCTTAAGGAGATAGAACTAAATTGAGGTTTTTGTAGTTCTGGCAGTTGGTAGGGAATGGTATTGTGATTCTCAAATACAAATTCCAAGCAAGATTCCATGGTAGTTTCAATAATCATGAAGTAAGAAGTTAAAAGTGCATAAGAAACTTAAATTTATATAGTTGATGAGCAACTATATAAATTTAAGTTTTTTGTTGCAGTGTCTGAAGGTGTAATTGATGATTACAGATATAATACTGAAAAGTGTCATTGGGGGACATCAGTTGCTATATGATTTTGGGGAGCTAAAGTCAGTGGATAGATTACTTTTGGCAATTATTTGGTACAAAGCAGTCTTTCTTACTTTATTTAAGACATAATATTCAAGTTCATTTATACCCACCTACCTAACACTGAAGTAGTTATGGCCTACAAGGCTCAACCAGACTACATAATTTAGTTCTCAAGAACTACAACTGTTCCATCTCCCCTTTTTTCTAAAGCCTTAAAGCACACCGTTCATAACAGCTTTGCTAATATACATTTATGTTTATGGACAACACAGTTAAATATATGCAGTCATTCCCTGCACATTATACTGCTAAAAGAAGGCTGCTCTACTCATTTGCCTAACTCCATCATTACTTACAAAGTCAAACCACCTAATGTCCAAGATCAGGGGCGGATTGGGCCACTGCGACACTGGGCAATATCCCGGTGAGCTGGTCTCAGACATAATGACTTTCAGTGAATGATTATTTATGATGTAACAGTTTCCACTTATAAAAACTTCTCATAAGTTTATTGCTTATTAATACGTCACAATTTTTTTTTACCTTTTCCTTCAAAAACAAAAAATGAAGCCCAGAGTTAGCCTCCAAGTAGCATTCAGAAGAACCCTCTTAGCAAATAAAGTTTGGTCATATGGAGACGTGATGGCCATAAAACAGCCTGTGAACTACAAAAAAATAAATAGGGCAGCCACAGTTTGGTTGAAAATGAGGGAACTGAACGGTTAACTTTCACTGATATAAAATCCCAGATGTTTTACAATTAACCCATCAGAAATCACATATACGGAGAAGGGGCTTAACTTGGCTGTCGATAGCAGTTCCCTTTAATCTTGAATGACAAGGTGATCTCACTAAATGGTAGACTTCAGTTTCCAGAAATTGGTTTCCTTGATGAGTGGCACTTGCTCAAAGATAGCAGATGACAGAAATAATGACGATGACTTTCAGTGAATGATTATTTATGGCTGATGAGACTGGTATGAGATGGGAATGGTATGGGAGACAGTGTGGGGGTTTGTCTTAAACACTTAAACATGTGAAATATCATAAAATCTCTTTCAGTTGCTGCAGCTGTTAGCTCTGTCAGAAGAATTAGATAAAAAGCCAAGGTGGTGGTGATTTTAGTTTAGGGTGTTTTTTATTCCCACATCGTGAACTGACAGTCAGTCAACATCAAATAGGAGAAATCATCCTGGAATCAGACAACTAGAACAATGTCCAAGCAAAAAAAAAAATTAATATGAAGGATCAAAACCTATCAAAGACTGGGTTTTTTATATTTGGTCATTTACTGAGATTTCATGAGATATTTGATAAGTGCCAATTTTACACTGTCTTAATTTTTGTTCTTAGCATTCTTACATAAACCAACATTGTAAACATACATACATTTTTTTTATTAAGTATCTTTCTTGCATTCTATATGCTGAAAATCCAGAATAGACAAAAACGGCCATTGGCCAAAAATTTTTAAATATATCAGATCAAAACTCCTTTTTCTGAGTTCATTTTGTCTTTGTTTTTAAGTTTGTCTTCCTTTAGAGTTAAACAATTTTAAATTGCAGAAAAAATCCAAGTTTGCCCATATAAAGCCAAAATTCTCTGAAAAGAATTGAAAATTTTAAGCTGTGACCCCATGTGCAGGAGAGCCATACACTGTGCACATAAAAGAACACACTGGATGGCCTTGATGAGAGGCTACCATCTGTCTCCCAACAGCTGTCCAGTGGGTCCTCTCCCTCAGCCTTCTCTGAGCATTATGACCTGCCATTTAACCCATTGTGTGAAAACAAATGCTGCTCAGAGGAAAAAAAATCCAATACAACCTGATTGGTGGATATTGGAGCAGACTTTTACACTCAGGGAGAGAACAAATTAATCACATATTCAGCTAAGGGTTTACATAACCTAGGTGATTATGTGGAGAAGAAGATTCAAGTGTTGCTTGTTATATATTCAATAATGCAACTTACTTTTAGATATGCCCTCATGCATCAGATAAAGGACAATTTAAGAATGGTTAAGCTTCAATTTTAATTAAACTTGTTAAAACAGGAGCTTAGATGTAGCTGACTAACTATTGAAAAACTATTGCCAGAATCATTGGCGTGTCTATTGAGATGCAAACCTAGGTCTTGGAGATGCTTTCCAGCTCCCTGAAAAAAGAGAAATTAAAATTATTTCATAGTATTTTACCTTTAACTGTCCATCTGGTCTCTTAAAAATCCAGAATATCTAGATTATAATGCTGGAATTCCTATGTGAAGATGTCAAGAGAATAATCTCTAAGCATGTCCTCACATTCCATGTACATTTGAAAAGAAAATGATTAATAAGATTTTTCAATAAACTAGGTCTATTTGAGATATCAAGAAATATTTTGTGAACATATGGGACTTGAACCTGCATCTCTCCAGAAACATACCAGAGTAGAAATGTAGAAGAAGAGTTGAATACTCTGGTACGTTTCTGAAGAGATGAGAGTTCAACTCCCATATGTCGACGAAGTTTTTTCCACAAAATATTTCTTGATTTATAGATGTTAAAAAACCAACAGGTAATGCTGTGACTGTCATTTATGTTTATTGAGATCTGTAAGGCTAATAGGGATTGCTGCCGGGACTTTTAAGAATCTATGGAGAGTGTGGAGAAATAGGCGTATACACCTAAACACTAAAATTAGACTGTATAATAGTTTGGTTCTTTCTAGGGTTAGTTATGGTAGTGAAACTTGGACACTTTGTAAACAAGATAACAGGAAACTAGATGCTTTTGATTCCAGATGCTTACGCAGTATCTTGGGCATTAGGTGGTTCAACTTTGTAACTAATGATGAGGTTAGGCAAAGGAGTTTGCAACCTCCTTTAAGCAGCATATTGTGCAGAGAGAGACTCCGTTGGTTTGGCCATGTTGCCCGTATGAATAATTATAGATTGGCGAATAGGGTTATGAACAGTGTGCCTAAAGGCCTCAGAAAGAAGGGGAGACCTAGGATGCGGTGGGCAGACAATGTCAAACAGGACCTTGTTAAAATTGGTGTGCAGTGGCCAGATGCAGTAGATGTAGCTCAGGATAGACTTGCTTGGAGAACTAAATTGCACGGTCCGGTTGGACCTCCGTAGCCCATGGCTGCTTGAGGTTGATGATGATGATGATGTAAGGCCAACTATATCAAACAGCCCTTAATTGCAGGAATGGAGCAAAGACCCATTCTCCCATTGTTAAAGGCCTACCAATTCTAGTAGGAACTTTGGGCACTACCTTTAATAGTGGACCTTTTCAAGAACCAAAATCAAAATAAAAACTTACCTGTTTGAAATACATTACTCCAGGGTAGGTTGGCGATGGCCATAAAACCGAGGGTTCAGGTACCTGCAATGGTCTCTGATCTTGATTATCCACCAGCTGATGTAAAGTATGCTGTGCATCTGTTCACTTAGGGATGGTCAACCATATGCAAACAGAAAGCAACTGGTAAATTTTCCCAAAACAGAGGCCCACTAGTGCAGCTAGTCCAAGATCGAGATACCTTTTGTAATCAAGTCCTTGTCATAAATCAGTTCAGTGAATTTAAATGGTCAGCCAGGACCCTGTGAAGTTGACCATTCCTCAGCAGTATAAAAAAGAAATATGACTATAAGTGGCCATATCAGTATGGCAAATTAATCTGGCAGTCCTCCTGTTCCTTTCCCATCCAGGAGAGAATATCTCCTTTGAAGAATAATAACAACCTGCATCATGAGAAGGTGGTGTCAGACATTTAAGTGCTAGGTCAGTTCTGTGCATTATCACAGGGTATTTGCACACAGCTCTCCTTCAAGAGTATGCCTAGCTACTGTTTACAGGCTGAAATGCTATAACCTAATACACATACTTACTATTATTAAGTATGTAGCTCACTGATTAAAATAAATTTATGAGAATATCTAGAAAATTTTATTTGTAATTTAATGACAAATTTTAATTCATCTACCTAAGTTTGCACTTAGATTATTCTAAGTAAAATATTTTCATAACTTGTAAATACAGGTAAAGCTCGTTATAACACAGTGCTCGGGGTCCAAAGAATCACATCGCAATATAAGCAGGATCACATTAACAAAAATTCAAGCCATTTTTCATCATTCAAACTTCATACATTGGCCAACTATATTAATTTGTCTTTGTCGCTTTTTTGTGTGTTATAAATTGCAATAGAAGTATTCACAGAAAAATCAAGTAAATCATATTACATGGAAAATTAAATTAATTAATATGATATATTGCATTGTTTCAAACATGACATACAATAAAGTATTTAAAACTAGTAATAAAGTTCGTATGATAAACACATGTATTTTGTTACCATTTTTAGCATTTCATCTGATTGTATTGGCAGTTACATTCGTGTTTTCAAATTGACAATGTTAAATGAAAATTTGAGAAAGCAAAACAAGCATAATGCACTTAAATCTCTTTAATTATGAACTACAGGTAACTACATACAAAGTTAAAGACATTTCCCAAATTTCCAAACATGCAAACACACATTTGGATGCATACAGGTGTATTAGTTTTGATTAGAGAGGGTGTCATTTTTCAATAAAAACCTATCAAGGGTCGATTGTTTCATTGCTTGCCTTTGTTGCTGTTTTTTAACCATTTCAATCATACATTTAACTAAGATATTGCCTACGTATATACAAAGAATCCAATATGTAGTTCTTGAGTGAAAAATTATGTTTCATATGACAAAAAAAGGGAGCCACACTTGCATTGCATTATAAATGGAATTGTTCTCTATCAGATGACATTTTAACAGGATTTACCTGTAATACTTATTAACCCTTCCAGTGTCCAGGCTGAAAAACAGGTTTTCATCCAGGGGCCAAACTATTTTCTCCCTATGCTCAGCCAAAAAAAAAAATTTCACTTTAGAACTTTTTTGCCAAATAACTAATGAAAGGATTTATGGCATATTCTATGCCAAATTAATCAGCATTTAAATCTATATTTTCTGAAATTATAATATTTAACAAAAAAAAAACATTATTTTATTTTAATAGGTTTTTTTTAGAGTCATGTAGTAAAAAAATGCATCTGGCAACATAAATAAAAAATTTAAAAAAAAACTAATAGACAGAAATGATTACAATGCACATGAACAGAATGAAAATATATTTCTGAATAACAAAAAAATTCCTTTTTTGGTAAATAATTTTTTTTAAGTAAATATTTTTTTCGTTTTGTAATTTTTTTTCTTTGTACCATGCTTTGAGAAAATTCCAGACTTTTAGCCAACTGTGCTGAGTCAGATAAACAAGTCGACTTTAGAATTTTTAAAAAAATAACCAATCAACAGAAATAAGTCATGTTATATACCAAATTAAACAAATTTAATTACGAATTTATGAAAATAAATAATATAGACAAATTTGCAAGCATATTGATTTTAATAAGCCTTTTTCAATGTGATATGGCAAAAAAAAAAAGATCGCAGTATACAATAAAGGCTTCATTTTAGAAAACCTGCTGAATAAAAATAGTTAAATTCTTTATTTATTGAAAGGAAATTCCCTTCCAAATAATATAATATTTAACCTAAAATATGATTTTCATTTCTTTTGATGGTTCTTTTCAGTATCATAAATTTTAAACACAGCCAGTGTTATACAACATGACTTGGCCTTCTCACATTCATGGGATTTTCTGAACTGGTTATGAAATAAAAAAAAAAAACTTCTTTGGCTGCTTTTTTTTTTACTAAACATTATGAATTTTGTATTTGGGTGTTGAAGTTTGGCAATCTTGGCAAAGTGCAGAAAGGTTTGTGCACCAAGGACCAGCCCTTCCCAAAATTGCCCTCTCAAATGATGGCCGATTTTTGTAGCAAGGAAGTCTTATTTTGCTTCCGTATCCAAGACATCCAATTTCAGAAAACAGTATAAGCTCAAAGTTTTTTTATTGAAAAAACAAGAAATAATAAAAGAAAAATTACATATAACCTAATGGGATGTTAAATAAAATATCCGCAACAACTTTTAAACCAGCCTCTGATCTAGCATAACTCAGAAAGATCGAGAAATCAGTCAATCGAAAGGAAATAAATCTACAGAAATTAATTTGCTTCCATATCCAAGACCTCATTTATTTTAAGAAAATGATACCATATCAAGGTTTTACTGGAAAAGTAATAAATAATAAAATAAAAATTAACATATAGTCTAATTCGATGTTAAAATATCCGCAGCAACAAGTTGTAGGCCAGCCATACGATATAACATAACTATGAAAAAATCAATACTTATCAATCGGTCAAAAGATCGCTAATTTCCTAAAATAAATCTACTGAAATGAAAACTATCAAAGTTTAAATATAAAAAAAAAATACTAACTTTACAAAGGGTATCCAATATGCTGCAACAAAACTGTAAACAATGTGGGAGCCACTTATGTAACATGGAATGGAGATAGTACATATCAGCGATCTACGTCTTGTTTGATTCAGTGAAACATAACTAATTAAATGCAGGTGCAACTAGAACTTCTAAGAAGGATGTGTTTACTTTCAGTTTCGATTTGAAGGATGCTGGGAAAAATGATAAAAATAACTTGGGAACACTGAAATAGTTTTATGACAGAAAACAGTGTGAAACAGAAAAAATAAATTGTGGTACCTATTTTGTAATTACTTCCAAAATCTATCGTTTTTAAAAATAGCTTTTTTTGTTAATTTTTAGGATATTTTCGAAAATTTAAGGAAAAATTTGTTGATAATAGCTCAAATCAAACTTGTGAACTTAAATCAGAAGGTTGCTTCAGCAAATAGGAATGTTAACAAGCAAATCAGCAATACCGTTTGATGCTTCTAAGAAATTGCAATCGGATGGCTTTATAAAATTATTTATATAGCAGTTTAATAAACTATGCATCTAATCAAAAAACAAAATATTATTTTTGGAGCCTGAATTATATATTTTTATAAGATATATATATAAAATTACAATGGCAATTTTTATTTTAAAAAAAATATATATATATTTTTGTTGCACTAAATGCATATACATACATCATTGGCCCCTCAATTCAGATTCTCTGTATGTATACAGACAGCCTGGACACTAGAAGAGTTAACTAGCCCAAGGGAATAAAACTGGACAAATACTTTAGACTATGTGGTTAATTTTTTTACTGTCAAAATTTTGTGCATACCTGATGATTCATTCTACTATATTCTTGAACTAATTCTTTCGGAATTCCTTCTGGAAGCAAATAAGTATAGTCTTTAACAGAATTCAGCTTTGGTGTATCTCCTCTACATTTCTTTGGACTTCCACAGATTTTAAGGGAAGATAAATCTGGAGAATCAGCAAAATGCAAGGAATGCCTCCTTAGACCTAAAGGGAAATTATAAAATTTAGGGAAAAATAGGCTTATTTCACAACAGCAAGTAACTTAGAATCAATTAAAAATTCAAAAACTATTTGTACATGATGAAGAAGACAAATCACACTGAACAGAGCTCACTTAGATGGAATGAGTGCTGTGTGCTCCCAAGGTATTTAAAACAAAGTTTCAGTAAAATTTGAGGATAATATGAAAAAAAAGAAGTTCCAGGGGCCGAGTCAAAACACTATAAACACACTGGTTTCCATAAATTAAGGAAAATCCCTACATTAAGTCAATGGGAAGCTAATGTCAAAGCTCTATAACTTTTAAAATAAGCTTTTTTGTTTTGAAAAATGTGTCTATAAATGATAGCTAGGTAGTCACTGGAAGGTGAGATATGCACCAATCCCCTGTAATGATGCATAGAACCGGCCAGGCCTAGCACCTAATGTCCGAACCCGCCTTCTCGTGGTGTAGACCATTAGTACCTTTCAAAAGAGATACTCTCTTGTGGAAGTGAACAGAAGGGGAGGGCTGCCAGATTAGTGTGGCCTACTGATCTGGACAAGTCTAGCTACATTTCTTTTTTTTCTACCCTGCTGAGGAGTGGTCAACCACACAGGGTCCTGGTGCTGACCATATATACCAACCTGAATAGAATTATGGCTCTGAGCTTGATTATTGATCCTGATTTTGCTGCACTGGTGGGCTTTCGTGGAGGGAAAATCTTCCGCTGCGTTTTCTGTTTGTGGGTTGACAGCCCCAAGTGAATAGATTCACAGGATATGTTTATCAGCTGGTGGATAATCCTGAACAGAGGTCATCGCAGGCACCTGAACTCTTTGCTTCTATTGGCATCGTCAAATTCTACATTGGAGGAAGTCTCCCAGTGTAGATAGCTTCAGCTTTTCGTGGTGGGGGAACGGGTCTTTGCCCCAAGTCTACAATTAGGGGGGTGTTTGATATTGTCGGCATTCCCTCTCTCAATAAACAAAGTTTCTTCAAACATTCCACTAACCATTTTCTCTCCATAGGTAGTTGAAATGTGAGGACACTGCACAGAGCTTTTTCTCTTGATGTCCTCACACAAGAAATCAACCATTATAATTTAGATATCCTTGGCTTGCAAGAGACCAGATGGACAGATAAAGGTGAGATACTTAAAAATAACTTTAAATTTCTCTTTACAGGGAGGGAGGATGGAAAGCATCACCAAGGTGCGGGTCTGCTGCTCAGCAGACATGCTAGTGATGCTCTTCTAGGATACGAGTGCATTAATGAAAGGTTTCTTACAGCAAAATTTCAGACAAGCATTAAAGACTTGAATGTTATCTGCTGTTATGCCCCCACTGAGGATGCCGATGAGGATGAGAAGGAAAGGTTTTACGGACAACTTCAGGATATTTTGAATTCTGTCAAGAAAGGAGATATTACCGTTGTTCTAGGTGACTTCAATGCCAAAGTTGGTACTGACTCTGACCTTTGGGGAGGGATGATAGGCCCTTTCGGTATTGGTAGCTAAAATGGCAATGGGCAATGTCTCCTACAGGTAAGTAAACTCAATGGTTTAAAAATAACTAACACATATTACATACACCGCAACATACATAAGTACACATGGGTTTCACCTGATGGGCTGCATAAGAAAATTATTGATTATATTAATAATTAAGAGCAAATGGGCTAATTCTGTTAGGAATACCAGGGCATATAGGGGAGCTGAAATTGGATCTGACCATTACCTTGTTAAAAGTGTCTTGCAACTTAAAAGGTGTTGTGCTAAAGTTAACAAATTTTCCTTTAATTCTGAAAGACCCGGTTATAGATAAAGCTTACCATTATAGGCTACTTAGTCATTATGACAGTCATGGTTTGCTTACTACTGAAATTGAGGAAGAATGGGGCCGTTTTAAAAAGGCTTTTTTGGAAACTAACAGTACACTTTTAGGAAAAAAGGAGCAGAGGAGACAGAATTATTTAAGTGATAAGGCACTTGAGCTTATTTCAGAAAGAAGGAACTGCAGGAATGTCCTTAATCAGTACCCTACTAGTCCTAATAGAAAGCATTACAAAGAACTTAATAAACATGTAAAGAATCAGTAAGCTACTGATAAGAATCTTTGGCTTGATGGCTTGGCTAACAAAGCCAAGGAAGCAGTTAGACAGCACAACAGCAGAGAGCTGTACCAGATAGTTAATGTTTTGTGTGGTAGAAAACGGACAGGTATACAGGGTTTGAAGAATAAACAAGGTAAGGTTATAGAAGGTGAGGATTTTGTCATGGCTAGGTGGGCTGAGCATTTCAGTGATGTTCTAAACAATGTGGGTAGTTCTACTCCCATTGTTTGCAATGATGATAGATGCATTGGTGGCTTTAATGTTGGCCCTATAACACAATCTGAAGTAATTTTGGCTGTTTCTAAACTTAAACTTCATAAATCCCCAGGGGTAGATGAAATTACTACGGAAATGCTTAGAGCTGGGAATGTTTCGGTTACCACTTGGATGACTGAAATTCTGAATATCTTTTATGATAAAGGCATGGTTCCTAAGAATTTTACCAGAGCTATTGTTATCCTTATTTTCAAAAAAGGTGATCGCAGTTCTTGTGATAGCTATAGGGGTATCAGCCTACTCTCTATTTCAGGTAAAGTTCTTTCCATGATTGTGCTCAACAGAATTAAGAATCTGGTTGACAGTCAATTGCGTCATGAGCAATATGGATTCAGAAGTGGTAGGGGATGTGTGGATCAGATATTTTCACTTAGGCAGATTCTTGAGAAATGTTTAGAGTTTCAGAAACCTTTGGTTGCTAGCTTTGTTGATTTCAAAAACTGTGACATCATATGGTATACCAGACAAGTTAGTTAACATAATGAAAGCTCTCTATAATAACACTGAGTCATGTATGAGTTGGTAAGGCTTGCAGCAATTGGTTTAGCATTACTTCTGGTGTTCGACAAGGGTGCATTTTGTCTCCTTTTCTCTTTAGTTTGGTTATTGATTATGTTATGCGAAATTCACTTCAAGGGAAAGATTTTGGCCTTAAATGGACTGGAGATACAAAAATTTCCGATTTAGATTATACTGATGATTTAGCCCTTTTGACAAATGATGTTGATGAGATGAACTCTTTATTCAAGCTGTTGATGAAAATGGTAGTAGAGTAAGTTTGGTTAATAAACAGAGAAAACTAAAGTGATGAAAATTGGTCAGGCAGGCTGTGATTCAGTTAATCTGAATGGTTGCAGTCTTGAGCAGGTGTCACAGTTTAATTATCTTGGGTGCTATGTAATAGATAATGGTGATGTGTGGCATGAGATTAACAGATGAATAGGGATTGCTGCCGGGACTTTTAAGAATCTATGGAGAGTGTGGAGAAATAGGCACCTAAAGACTAAAATTAGACTATATAATAGTTTGGTTCTTTCTAGGGTTAGTTATGGTAGTGAAACTTGGACACTTGGAACGTAAACAAGATAACAGGAAACTAGATGCTTTTGATTCCAGATGCTTATGCAGTATCTTGGGCATTAGGTGGTTCAACTTTGTAACTAATGATGTTAGGCAAAGGAGTTTGCAACCTCCTTTAAGCAGCATATTGTGCAGAGAGAGACTCCGTTGGTTTGGCCATGTTACCCATATGAATAATTATAGATTGGTGAATAGGGTTATGAACAGTGTGCCTAAAGGCCTCAGAAAGGGGGGGAGACCAAGGATGCGGTGGGCAGACAATGTCAAACAGGACCTTATTATAATTGGTGTGCAGTGGCCAGATTCAATAGATTTAGCTCAGGACAGACTTGATTGGAGAACTAAACTGCATGGTCTGGTTGGACCTCTGTATCCCATGGCAGCTTGAGGATGATGATGATGATTGCAGATAAAGATCTGAATCAAATAAATCAGTATCGCGATTTTCAACAATATTCATTCAGCATTTAATGAGTTATGGAATTTTGAATATTTAACAACAGCAATGCCAGTGTTAAGAAACTTATACAAAACTGAAGAACAGTGAAAGAATTCTTGACACAAAGTTCTAAACTACAAACTTATTTTATTAAACACTTTGATACAATACTTATTACTAAATTTTAATTAACTTCTGAAGTAAATTTTTGTGGCTGGCATTGTTATCACCAAATGTTCAAACTTCCATAACTCATTAAATACTGAACGCATATTGTTGAAAATCAAGATCTTTATCTGCAATCACATTTTTCAAAACAAAAAAAATTATTTTAGAAGTTATAGAGCTTTGACATTAGCTTCCCATTGACTCAACATAGGAAATTTCCTTAATTTATGGAAACCAGTGTATTTGTAAACAATAATGTGCAAATAATAAAAAATTTTGTACAAAATTTAAGTTTTGAAAAATATTTCTTTTTTTCATATTAATAAACAACATATATACAAAAATATAATATACAAAAAAAAATTAAAATTTGATGCTATGAAACATAGAACAAGGTTTAGGATTGGTTTAGGTTTTTTACCTCTGTGTGACACTTTTTTTGCACACAATGGGCTAAATCGTTCACATCATAAGGACCCCGAGGATTCAGAGAAGGTTGGGGAAGTGTATTTATTGGACAGCTGTTAAGAAACAGTCAAGGCTATCCAGTATGTTTTTAATCATGACTTAACACTTCAGAGTGCACTCTTTCCTCTGATAAAATGTGACAGAGTGCAGCTCTGCTGCACATGGGCCACAGCTTAACATTCCATCCAACCAAGAGCAGCCTTTTCAAGCACATCTGTGTCTCCTTTCTGACAAAGGACAGAGTGGAGGTTAGCAGAGATGAATCTCAAAGCTGCCACCAGCTGCGACTTGAACCTGGGAATTGCAGATAATGAGCTTGGCATGCTACTGACTGAGCCACACCTGTCCACATGGTTTGGGATGTGTGGTTACACCTCACAAATTAAATTAGTGGTAGATGGTAGGTGTGGCTAAATATTAAAATTAGAACCCTGGAATTTAATATCCCTTTATTGAAAGACAGAAAAGAAAAATAAGTTTCCATGTTTAAATATATTATTTGTTTATGTTAATATTAAAATATATTTTTCTATGGACATATGGAGCCAAGAGGTTAGAATGTCAGATTCAGTGCCAGTCTCTACTGACCATGGAACCCAAAACAGGGATCCCAGATTGGATGCCATGGCTGCACAAGCATCATATCCATACAAGATTGAAATGGGACTTTGGACTTGTCCAAAGTCACATCAAGAATATAGTAAGGAAATTCATGAACCTGTACTTAGACCAGACTGCATTACGAAGTTTACTGAAGCAGGAAGAACCTCTTCTAGGTTTATGGCCATGGTAAGCAACACAAAAACTGCTGCCCTTTTTACAGTAAACTCAGGTATTTTTCCAAAATGCATGTAAAATTTTTTACTGAAATATCTTTTGCTTTAATCACTATTACTTACAATAACTAATTAGTCATTATTAATTAATTATTAATATGAATTAAAAATAAAAATTATAAATTCATTAATTTTTCAAAATATTTCAAGGATTAAGAAATTCTTTAATGTATTTTTTAACATATCATAGATCTTATAACGTGGAAAAATCACGTTCATATAAACTGCTTATACTGAAAATTAATAATAGCACAATCACAGACATGGAAATCATTACAAAGAAACAAGAACAAAATATTTGCATATACAACAAAAAATTAGAAACTGTGAAAATCAGAATAAGTAAATAAAATATGTTATATATAGAAAAATTAACACTGTTTTCCACTGTGTTTCTTCTCACAGCATAAACAATATATGTATTCTGAAACTACAGAGGTTAACAGGTATTGCTCATGTGTAAGAAGAAATGCAAATTGAAAACAATGTCAATTTTTCTTAATGCAGGGTGTTTCAAAAAGGATGCAACCCTCTATTGTATATTTCTATTTAAAGTTGCCAAAATATACAAATTTCAAAAGATGCAAATTAGACATTTTTCTACCTTTACAACAGATGTTGAAAGCGATTTCCTGAAACCTGGATGCAGTTCGAACCCGTTTCATGACATTTGCAGCCATCTTTCATAATGTTTGCTTTCTTATGTTTAAAATCTCTCTTTCAATGTTAGCCTTTAAGTCTTCAAGTGTATGAGTATTGTTTTGAAACACTACACATTTGAGATATCCCCAAAGGAAAAAATCTGGAGGAGTAATATTTGGGGATCTTGGGGGCCACAAATTTCTTGAAATCAAATGATCACCAAAAAATTCCTGCAACATGACTATTGTGTCTTGAAACCATGAACTGTAACTTCACCAGTTACAATTGAGTAAAAAAATAAAGACCCTATCACATGACGATGGAAAATTGCACACCAAACACCAATTTTGCATGCGTGTAATGGTTGTTCGTGAAAAGTGTGAGGATTTTCACTGCTCCATATTCGACTGTTTTGACAGTTCACATACCCATCCAAGTGAAACTATGCCTTGTCACTGAAATAAACACAGTCAACACCTCAATTTCAATTTCATCAACGAAAGAACGACAGTACCGTAAACGTTTTTCATGGTCTGGTTCTTTCAGTTCATGAATGACACCAATGCGGTAGACATGAAATTTTAACTTCTTTGTAGTTTTGAAAACAGTAGCTGGTGACAGTCCAACCTGTCACCAGATAAGATAACTTTCTAAGAGATTTTCTGGGTGAGCAAGTTAAACGCTGAGACACATCATCAATAACTTCAGCAGTTAACAGTGATGGCCGGCCTGAGCTCTTTCGATTATGTACAGACCCAGTGTCACAAAATTTATCAATCAAACGAGATATTGTCGACTTGTTGGGAACTGCAGACTGAGGAAACTTCAACTCAAACTCCTCTCTCATACGTTTGTAAGATTTATACACACAATAAGTCTCAACAATAAATACACGTTCGTTTTTGGAAAACGAAATAGCTGACACAACACAAAGGAAGGAATGCTTGAGTGAGACTAGCGCATGACAAGGTCATTTCAACTGCTAAAGGTTGTTAACCTTGAGTACAGTAATGGCAATTGACTAATATATAAGGTACAAAATGTACATGCGCGTAAGTTCTACTCTCTTATATTTAGGGTTGCGTCCTTTTTGAAACACCCTACAAAGAACTGGATGAAAAGTAGTAGCATATATTGCTATTGGAATAAAAATATATATTAATAATGAGCGGGAAATCAAAAATATTTTACATTCATTACATTTTTGACATGTATTCAATAATTTATAAAAGACTCCTCAAGTGGCATGTCCTAAAGGCTCCTCCTAAGCTGCTTATGTTAACCCTTTATGTACCAAATTTTTAAAATAATCCATTTCTTTATTATAATGTTTTCACAAGAAAAGTCATGGTTATGAAAAGGTACTTGAAACAGAAAATTAACCATTTATTTGTGTCACGGTCATAAAATTATGAATGGGCCTTAAAACGCTGTGAAGAGATATATGTAAAAGCAAAGTCCAAATGCATGGTAGTTCTGAGTATCATTGGGATACCCATATTATCTAGCTTATACTATTAATTTGTAAACTTATACCAATAAATTGTAACCTAAAGGGTTAAAAAAGGGTGCTGACCTATCACCAGAAGAACATGACTGCAAGGGTATGCTGTGAATTAATTAATATAGAGCTAACTATGTGCAAGCAAAAATCAACTCATCTAATAGGTTTTTATCTCATTTAAAAAATGAGCTAAAAAAAGTGAAGTGCTGCAATTTAAAATGTTACTAATATAAAATAAAATGTATACTAAACAACAATGATTTTTCCATTTTTACCCACAGCAAGGTTAGGAAAATGCAATTTTTGTGTTTTAAGAGATAATTTTTCATTTTTAGAGAAAAATTAAAAAAATTCTTTTCAGGTCTCTAAAAATTTGCACTTTTCAGTTCACACTTTTTTGAATTACCCAATAGTTTTATTTGTGCCCTCTGTTAGTGAAAAAAATTTAAATAAATATTGCAAATGATTTATTTGGGCTTAAAATTTGATATTTTAGTGATTCTTCGCACAAGTTCTGATGATCAAGGTTTTTACATTGGCAGCAAAAGTTTTGTCGCTTCACCCC
Organism: Ryuthela nishihirai; assembly: GCA_038380435.1. Classification (NCBI taxonomy): domain Eukaryota; kingdom Metazoa; phylum Arthropoda; class Arachnida; order Araneae; family Heptathelidae; genus Ryuthela; species Ryuthela nishihirai. The sequence continues at coordinate 59,498,184 of JAWZYU010000019.1, read as the reverse complement.
CAACTTTTGCCTCTCAAAACTTTTGCCTCATTTTTCCCACCCCCTTGGGGGTGGAAAAGGCAACTTGATTTGAGAGATTAATGAAAATTTTTTTGAACTGAAAAGGTACTAACTATGATGATTGATACTTTTCAAATCCTCTAAAGAGCCTTAATTTACATCATTAGAGGGTGCTAAATGTCAAAAATGTAAAACTTGAAGTAATATTGCAAACAATACTTTATGCTAGATATAGGAAATTTTGGTGATAGAATGTATTGACGAAGAACGAATACATAGATCACTTACTAACAGTATAATTGATATTTATATGCTTTAATTAAATTACAATTGGCTAAAATTCAATTGGTTGCTTTATATTTTTAAAAAGCTAGTTATTAATTTTAAAAATTTTAATATTTTAATATAAAATATTTTATTTATATATGTTGACAGATTTTCACTTTAACCCAAGGCAATGACAAAATGCAACTTTTTTCATTTTAAAGATAAACTAAAAATTCTTTTTGTGTTGCATAGAGTTATTAATAAATATATTACTATTTATATATTTCCAACCACCTCTTAATGCATTTACTGTTGTTAAAGGGATCAATTTTCAAAATGAATAACTTCATTCTCTTTGAAAATGAGCATACCTCTGATGAATATTCGTCAGAGGTGATATGTTATTCTCCTAATTGTAGTTATAATACTGATGATTTAGCAATATTAAATACCAAATGCATATATACTGTAAAAGACAAAGAATTGACAATTTGACAAAAGGGTTACTTCAAGAGTAGGGCCTAATGTGGCTGCTTCACCTTCATGTCAAGTCTGATTTAGGGTTGATATAAACGAGCATCTGGCAGGCACACACAGATGGGCTGATGTACCTGTAGGAGGACCTTGATGTTGTCAAGATTCCTCTGGAATCCACGACAATTCAATTGTAGGATTGTGGCCAGAAGGACTCAGAAGAATGGGCAGATGAAGAATTCCTATTCAACTTAATCGATGCAGAGGACGGTTTTGTGAATAGGGGATGGGTATCCATGTCCTCAGAATTGTCCAAGGGACATGCTTCTGTTACCGCCTTTTGTGGACACAGTTTTCTTTTTAGCCCTGGTGGGGGCCTCTTCAGTTTGGAAGGTCTAGCTGTCTGAGGGCAGTAAGGAGGAAGCCTTCTAGTGGTGGATGTGGAAGGCTGAGTAGCAAGTATGGAAACCGGAGTTGATGTTGACACTAACGTTAGTTTCACCTGTGTGAGGAGGTATTTCACCACAGGCAAGAAAGATTCAGTACATGGTACACTGATATCAGTCTGCATTGCCACTGAAGTCATTGGAACGATGGACTTTCCAATGATTGCATTGGCATTGGAAACCTTGCTAGCTGAGGCAGGTAGTGCAGCTAACTTTCTTGCCTCAGGATAACAGATGCTATTTATTATTTTGAGGCAATGCACCTCTTTTCCTCCTCCCATTTAGGACAATTGTGGAAATATGCTGGATGGTCACCACTATAGTTCACACAGCTTGACTTCTCTGCTGTGCAGACAGGATCAAGGTGATCCTGGCTGCCACAGCGAGCACAGGTGAGTTTGCCTTGGCAAGCTATGGGGGCATGGCTGCATCTCTGGCACTGAAATCAGCACAGAGAGTTCGATATATACAGCCATTCCTCACAATGTAAATAACCTGCCTTGATGGAAGAAGGCAGGCATGGCGTGTTGAAGGTTAGAATTAGTACCCGGGTGGGTACCAATTTAACTCACGATGCGTCGAAATCTGATGGCCTACTGTTACTCCTTGGGAGGTCAGCTCAGAGAGGATTTCCTCCTCAGTGATTTTGAGAAGTCCCCACTCAGAGATCATACCCCAAGAGCAATTCAAAGTTTTGTGGAGAGTGACTATAATGGACACCGTACCAATCTCTAATTTTCAGGGGCAGTTCCGAGAGTTTCAAACAAGAGGTCTCAATGTAAGTCACCAAATCATAGACACTTGATGGATTTTGATGTACTTGCAAGATCTTCCAAAGCTTTATGAACAAAAAATGTGGACATGTTCCCAAAAGACACCTGAACATCGCCTGAAGCTCCCGTTTACCAGAAACAGTGACCAAAGCAGTGTGTGGCAGCAGTCCCGGAATTCACTGTCCAGCCCTGTGACGTACAAGCTCCCCCAAACAACTACCATGATCCTCCTTTCCTGGTACATGGGTCTCTACGCATGGCAAATATGCAGGCAAGCATTCAACACCCTGTGAAGGTACCCAAACAGGCAGAATTTTCACAGGGTAGTCCCCTCACCACGTACAGGAGATCGCACTGAGGGGAGTGTAATGACATCTGCTAGCAATTGTAGGGTGTTGATTCATATTAATCCTGCACTTCCTTCTTCCAGAAATAAGTTCCATAGTCTTATCACTCAAATAATTTTGTTTCATCTGTTCCTTTTTACCCAAAAGAGTACTGTTGATTTCAAAAAAAAAAAGCCTGTTTAAACTGATCCCATTTCAACTTCAGCAGTAAGCAAACCATGATTGTCATAATTACTAAGTAGCCTATCATGGAATGCTTTGGCTATATCTAGATCTTTCAGACCTTCAACTGTTAAAGGTAATTTTTTAACCTTAGCACAACACTTCTTAAGCTTCAATTGCAAGACACTTTTGACCAGGTAATGGTCAGACCCAATTTGAGCTCCCCTGTATGATCTGGCATTCCTAACCAAACTAGCCCATTTGCTGTTAATTAAAATATAATCTATCATAGTCCTGTGCAATCCATCAGGTGAAACCTATGTATATTTATAAATGTCCCGGTGTTTGTAGTATGTGTTAGTTATTCACAAACCATTAAGTTTCTTTACCTATAAAAGATGTTCCCCATGGCCATTGGAACCAACAATGCCAAAGGGACTTGAAACTCCTGCCAAAGGTTAGAGTCAGTACAAACTTTATCATTGAAGTCACCTAGTACAAGAGAAATATCCCCTTTCTTGACAGAATTCAATATATCCCAAAGCTGGCTGTAAAATGTATCTTTCTTGTTCTCATCAGAGTCTTATGTTAGGGCATAACTTAAGATAACATTCAAGTCTTTAATTTTTATTTAAAATTTTGCTCTAAGAAATCTTTTAATAATGTAGACATATCCTAGAATAGCATCACTGGCATGTCTGCTGAGAAGCAAATCTACACCTTTTAGATGCTTTCCATTCTCCCTCCCTGAAAAGAGAAAGTTGTTGTTGGGTTGTTTTACCTCTGAGTGGCACTTTTTTTGCACACCATGGGCTAAATGGCCAGGTCACATGGACCCCAAAGGCTCAGAGAATGTTGGGGGAGGGGAGCCACTAGAACAGCTGTTGGGAGACAGATGGTAGCCTCCCGTCAAGGCCATCCAGCGTGTTCTTTAATGTGCACAAGGTATGGCTCTCCAGCACACAGGGCACGGCTTAACGTCCCATCTGACGGACGGCAGCCTTTCCAAGCCTATCGGTGTCACCTACTGACCGTGGGCAGGGAATTTTGCGGAGATAAATCTCAATGCTGACCCAGCTGGGACTCGAACCTGGGAACTAAAGATTACGAGCCTGGCGCGCTACCGACAGAGCCCCCCCCCCCCCCCCAAAGAGAAAGTTACCTTTAAAGTTTTACCAAAGAGAAAGTTTTTTTTTTTTACTGACCTTTACCAGTCTATCTGATCTCTTGAAAGCTAAGTTATAACACTGGAATTCCTGCATGAGGACATCAAGAAAATAATCTCTGTATGACATCCTCACATTCATGTACCTGCAGACAGAAAATGATTAGTAGGATTTTTAAAGAAACTAGGTTTATTGAGAGAGATAGGGTCAACAATATCAAACAGCCCCCTGATCACAGGCATGGGGCAAAGACCTGTTCCTCCATCACTAAAGGCTGAAGCCACCCTGCTGGTAGGAACTTCAGGCACCACCTTTTCAAGAGTCATATTGACCTGCCTGAGACATATTACTCCAGTTTGGGACTGGTGATGCCCAACTTGCTAAGTGAGGGTTGAGGTTTCCCCACTGCTGAAGGCTGAAGCCACCCATGCTTGTAGGAACTTCAGACCACCTTCTCAAGTGCCATATGACCTGCCTGAGAGACATTACTCCAGTTTAGGATTGACAATACCCAACTAGTTAAGTGAGGGTTCAGATACCTGTGAAGGCCTCTGATCAGGATTATCCACCAGCTGATATAAGGTATCTCATGTTTCTGTTCATTTAGGGCTGGCAACCCACAAGCAAACAGAAAATACAGCGGCAGATTCTCCCTGAACAGAGGCCCACCAGTGCAGCAAGTCCAGGATCCATAATCAGGTTCAAAGCCGTAAACCATTCATCTAGTTGATATAAATGGTTAGCACCAAGATCCTGTGAAGTTGACCATTCCTCAGTAGGGCAGGAAAAAAAAAAGAAAAATGTGGCCATATATGACTAGATCAGTAGGCCATACTGATCTGGCAGACCTCCCATTCCCTTCCAAAAGAAAATATTTCTTTGCAAGGTACTAACGGCCTGCACCATGAGAAGGCAGGGTGTCGGGGATTAGGTGCTAGACCTGGTCGGTTCTGTGCATCATAACTGGGGTTGGTACACAGCTCTCCTTCCAGTTTATGCCTAGCTACCATTTACAGATCTTAGTGATATATGTGTAATAATATGAAATTCTGAAAGTACTTACTGTTTCTAATAGCATCTAGCTTACTTTTCTTTTCTTGACCAAATAGAGATTCATTTTGTGGTGTTTCCAACAAACAGCTCTCAGATCTGGTAACTGATGATTCTGAATAAGAAAAGTTGAAGTGAATAAACTATAGTAAAAAGCATGGATATTTACTATAAGGTTTGACATAAGTAAGTAATTTTTAAGGAATACAAGATTATCTTAAGTAAATATAAAATTATAGGACAATGATGGTAATCCAACAAAACAATAATCCAACAAAAACAGTGACATAAAGTATGTGTTGGCCAGGACACCAAATAAAATAATGGGCCCTCGATAAAAATTATATGCTGGAATTAGAAATATATCTTATGTATCTTACAAAATCTTCTTAGGGACAAAAGAAGCTATCACCTTTAGATGCAGTTAATAAAATTCACAACATGGTATTGATTGAAATTAATTTAGAAATACACTTAACAATTTAAAAAAAAAACAGATATGAACTTCAGGAGTCTTATCATTAGTAACTATTCTACTATATAGTAATACACTGATAAGTGAATTTGTTTCACGAGAGAATTACTAGTCAGTTATACAGAAAACTTTGTAAGGCATGAAATCACTCAAAATGGCAAGGAGACTGATAATAGGGGAAAAAGATGCGAGTTGTGATAGGCCCTATTCTGCTTGCACTTGAATGCAGATGCATTCTTTGCACCTTATATTTATGCCACTGAACAGAAACTTGTAATTAAGTTAGCTACTTAGGTGAATGATTGTGATGTAAAATAACTAGTGTGATTATGGTACTCTTCTTCTATTGCATCACTGACATATTTTACAAATAATCAATACTGAAAGTAAATAATCAATGCAACTTATCATCACCATAAGAAGTGCTACTCTCCAGAGTAAAACATTAAAATAAAAAAAGTAGCCAATTCTAGTTTCAAGCTGCTGAAAAAAAACATCTATCAAAATTAAGAGTATAAGTTACACTTTTGCGTATAAACTTGTAGGTGATGTTGATTTGTCAGAACAAAAAAGGAAAGGGTATAATAAACAATGGAAATAAAAGCAGGTTAAAAAGAATCAATAAATGGAAAAGAAAAATTCAGCAATGGGTTTATAGGATCCATAGAATAAAAAGTAAGAAGTCTAAAAGATTGAAACAAAAAACACTAAATATATATATAACTAGTAAAACAAAAAAAAATTCAACACTTATTTCCTACTTAGGACTGAAAATACAATCCCAATGGGATGGCCTGGCAGGGATTGCATTTATCCAAATTGAGAAATTTTTCAAGGTAGTTTGCAGTTGTCATTCAATGATCCTCATGCTGGATGATGAGCAAAAGATGCTAAAATCATTAACGTAAAGGGCAATGTGCACAGTTGGAAGAAGCTGTCAAGTTATAGAATTCATCTTGACAGCAAAAGGCATAATGCTCAATATGTAGCCTTGCGGTACCCCTTATTCTTGGGGGTAAGGCTGTGACAGCATTGCTAATCTTGACAGGAAAAGAATGAGAAGATAAAAAGATGGAGATGAAGATCGGCACATGACTTCTCAAGCCAAAGGCATGGTGGGCAAAAAGAATGCTGAATCTCCAACTTGCACTCTATGATTTTTCAATGTGAAAGAAAATGGACACTGGATGCTCTCTATGTAAAAATGAATTACTGATAGCTGCCTTGAAGTGTATCAGGTAGTCTAAAGTAGACTGATGCCCGCGAAAGCCACACTTGAGTTGGAAAAAAGGTAGCGATGTTCTATATACCATACGAGTCTGCCATTTACCATTCTTTCCAACATCCTTCATATGAAGCTCATCAACATAATGGGATGATAATTCAACGGAATCTTAGGAACCTTTCCTTCCTTAGGGAAGGCTGTCAATAGCCTCCAATCAAGAGTCCAGAAATTGCTCCTTAAAAAAATATAGTTGAAAAGCATGAGCAGCTGATCCTTACTCGATGGTGAGAGATGTTGGAGTATGGTATAATAGATATTGTCTGGCCCAACAGCATATGCAAGGAAAAAGTGGAGATCAAGGCACAGTTCGCTTGAATTTGTCATTGTACAGTTTAAGGCTATTGAAGTGGAAGGACAATATCAAGACAGTGGAGAGCTTTGCTGGCCAGAAACTCAGGGGAACAGGAAGAAGAGATTAAGGAAAATGTTTCTCCCAGAGTGTTGGAAATTGCTTGGGGATCAGCAATTATCTGTCCATTGTGTTCCAGGATCAATAATGAGTGGGAAGTATAGTTCCCACCTATCTTCTGGACTTTATCACACATAGCCTTAGAACTAGTCATGCAGGTGACATAAATGTACTTGATCCAAGATTTCTTCCGACTCTGGTCCCAGATGAAACGGGCTTTTTGCCATTATGCACTTCAAGACATCAACTATATTTAAAAGATTACAATCACAGCTATTGTGTATCAATTTAATAAACACGATTATAAGTTGCATACAACATCAATCTTAACAAGGTCGGCAGTCCACTAAGACTGGGGGTGAAATGCGTTGTGCGTGGTGGATTGCTGCATGAGTGACATAATAGTTTGCAGCATTGTATTGGATATTTTATACACGAAGGTTTTTAATGTTTAATGTTTTATGCAATGCAAAGACTCAGTGTGGAGTCAAGTTTTTAGTTAAGCGTTATTCATTCTCCCAACTATGAGGAAGGTGAAAAATTGACATATTTAACATGGAATGTGGCTACATAAAAATAAGTGCTCCTGCTAATTAACTACAACATCCTGAAGGACTGGTAACACTAATATTAAGCATCTTGATGGAAAGACTGTCATATATAAGATGTAATGCAACATAACAAAAATATTAAGTGACTGTGTCAGCCTCAATATACAAGAAAAGCACAAATATTTCATCAATATGAACACCTTCTGGTCTTTAATAACCAAGCCAAAAAGTTACCAGCTAGAACATCTAAAATGTCTTATTGGGACAACACCAGGTCGAAGGATGGAACATGATGGGCCGACCCAATTGATGAACTGGTAATAATTTTAATATTCTTACATTGTGTTGACTTTTGTAGTTAAAAGTTGATGTCAAGGTTAAATATGGCTTAAATGAAATATATCTTATGCATTCCATAAGTAACAATATGATTGTGATAAGATGTTAGAATAGCCACTAGATAATCATATTGGGAGAATAAGATTGATGTTGTATACAGCTTATAATCATGTTTATTAAATTTAAAGCTTCAAGATTGGAGGATGTTGGATATCTTTGAACACCCCCCCCCCCCCCCCAAGCCTGCTCTGAGCCTTACTTATGAACTTAGGTGCAATTGGGATTCCACCATGGTTTTTGATATTGAGGAAATCATGTCAAAGTCTGAGGAATGGTTGAGGCAGCTGCATGAAAGATACAGTCAGCCAGCTCTGCCACTGTTACAATGATTGGCTCCTGGCTGACAGAGTGTTGGTCAAACCTACAGAGGAGTTTGAAACCACTCCAGTCAGCCAGATCAAGCTTCTACTGAGATATGCATGAAGGGTCACAAGGCCCTCCACATAGGAGATGGTACATGCCATGGTGGAGGTGACTGCTTCAGTAAGGATTATCCTTTCCCTCCCATGTAAAGAATGCAAGAATTGAGGAGGAGGAGATGGAAAGGTATGTGAAAATGCAGGCTGGGGAATGAAATATATACTGAAACCAGTGTTAAACAAAGATAGAGGGATCCATGAGCCATTGCTTGTAGATGCCACCCATCCCATTGGTGTAAGTACTGCCCTAAAGTGGACTGTGTCAGCTGAAGTCCTCCATAAGAAAAGGAGATGGCAACTGAGAGACAAGACAATCAAGGTCTTCTTCGAAAATGAAACTTATTGGCGGAAAATAAACAAAGCAGACAGAGAAAATCCCCTGAAGAGGTGAATGACATGGAATATAGAAATGATGGCTTGTGAGGATAGTGACACCTCCATAAGCTGGAGCATCTTCATCCCAGTCTCAAAAAATGAGTGAAAAGTATCAGGTCATGTGATCAGTGGCTGTCTACAGGTATATCTCCTGCAGGCACATGCAGATGGAAACCAGAGCAGCAGGAATGGAAACCAGAGTGGATGTTGAGATGGACACTGACTTTGGCTGCTGTAAGAGGTACTTCACAGTGGGTGAGAAAGATCAGATGGTGGAACACTGATGTCTATTTGCATCACCACAGATGCTGTGCAAACAATAGGCTTACTTCCTAGCAGCAACACTGGGATAGGAGAGTTTACCAGGAGGGAGTGCCACAATCTTCCTCGTTTTTGGATAAGAGATGATCTGTATTGCTTTGGCATGCTGCATCTCTTTCTCCCCTTCCCACTTTGGACAGTCATGAGAATATGCCAGATGGGTTCCACTGCAATTAGGCAGCTTATTGTCTCAGCTGTGCAGATCAAAATGATCCTGACTGCCTCAGTGAGCACAGGTAGGCTTACCTGGAAAGCCATGTGGGCATTACCATATATTTGGCACTGAAAACAGCACGGAGGACTTTGGTATATATGGCCATATCTTGCAATGCAAATATTCTGCCTTTATAGGAGGCAGGATGGTAAAATTAGTCCCCTGTTGGGTGTACTGAGTGTTGTGAATACTCAACAAGCAAGTTGCTAGATCTTAGGGGCTTGATTGATTTTAGTGAATCTCCAAGATCCATCAAACTTTGCTTATAACAAAAAAGGAGGCATGTCACCAATTATCTGATCACATGTAGAATGGATGATTGGAAATTATGGGACAACAGAAATAAGCAAATGTGATGAAGAGGAAGAAGATGGGGGCTCATGTTGAGCCCTCTTTGCAGGGTTGCAAGGTTGAATCTTCTGAAATTTGCAATTTCATGATTGTTTGATTGATGGTTCAGTGCTAATGGTCCCCACTGAGTCAACAAACCATCCAATGATCCCCATGGAGCCCAACAAAGAACTGACCTATCCTCACAAATTTAAAAAAAGCAGCAATTCTCGAAAGCACTGCTTAGCACCATGATGAACAGGCTCCCCAATGTCAAGAGAGCCAATGGGGATTTTGCTAGTCATGAGCTGAGGAGAGCAGATGAGAAACCCCCAAGCACCTACTATGATCCTCCTTATTGAGGACACAGGTCATCATACATGGCAAATGTGCAGATGAGTGTTTACGACACTGTGAAGGTACTCAAACTAGCAGAACTGTAACAGGGTGGTCCCTTCACTGTGTGCAGGAGCTCACATAAAAGGGTGAATTGTCACTGGTGTGCAAAAGAAATTAAGAAAGTTTGTTACCATTTTTGAAGAACAGTTATAATATAGTTTTTAAAGGGCCTTAACAATATTCTAGACCCAAATATTTATCAAAAGTAATGTTTTTTACATAACAAATCAGAATTTTTGGTATTCAATTATAAAATTCACTGTTATTTACAGGTGCTTAAAGCTTACTCCCCCAATATGATTAACAAGTGGAATGGACCCCAAACATAGACAAACAAAAGAACAGAGAATTTAGGTGCATAAATGGGATATAGATTACAAAAAAAGTTTTGTTACAGTATTATCTCAAGGGTACTAACTAAGTACTACCAACTAGCCTAAGATTCTAAGAACACCAACAGAATATCAACTTGTATCAACCTGTAGTAGATGAGCAAATGTTTATCTATAAAAAGGAACTTCTTGTGTAAACAAAAAAATTACAGGACCCCCCCCCCTCCATCTACAGAAATTACTAATAAAAGTGTAAGTGAAAAAAATAATAATGCAGAAGAATTGCAGAGAATGCAGAAAAATAGGTACATACATCTAAAGACTAAAATTAAATTATATAATTGTTTGGTTCTTTCCAATGTTTGCTGAGGTAGTGATTTGGACCCTTCATGAGCAAGATAACAAGGAACATCACACCTTTGTTCTAGATGCTTGTGCAGCAGCTTGAGTATTAGGTGTTTTAACTGTGTTAGGTTGTTTTACCTATGAGCAGCACTTTTTTTGCATACAATATGCTAAATGGCCAAATCACATTCAGTCAGTAGGTTCTTACTTTCCTCAAAGGCTAGTTGGCAGTGTTAGTACCTTTGGGGTAAGGCTGCAACCAACTTTTTTTTCTAATCTATATCCCATTTATGCACTTGAATTCTCACTTGTTCTTTTGGTTCTACAAGTTGATGTTGTGTTGGTGTCCTAGAAGGACCCTGGGGGATCAGAGAAGGTTGGGGGTAGGAGACCCACTGTAGAGTTGTTAGGAGACAGATGATAACCTCCTGTAAAGGCCATCCAGCTAAATGTTCCCAGGATATGGCTCTACTGCACAGTGCTTTATGTCCCATCCGATGGTAGGTGGCCTTTCCAAGCCCATCGGTGTCCCCTACTGACTGAGGGTAGGTGGCGAGTTTTGTGGAGATAAATATCAATGCTGACCAACTGGGACTCGAACCTAGGAAATTCAGATTATGCACCTGGCATGCTACCAACTGACCTCTGCCCTGATTTGATTATGTAAGTAATGATGAGGTTAATGAAGGAGTCAGCAACCACCTTTGAGCAACATCATGTGCAGTTGGCCATGTTGATTTAAGGACTTTTACAACCTTTTTTCGGCAATTAGTCTATTGCATGGCACCTGAAATTTGTGTTATTTGGGATTTGTTATTAATTTGTAATTGGGGCATTACAGCTATACTTTATGCAATTGGTGAAGACAGGCATGAAATCAGAGTGAGCAGCATTGTGGCTAGCAAAGAGTTGCTGGTATATGAAATCAGGTATTAAAGCATTCCTTATCCTGCAAGAGAAAAATCACAGGAAGGAGAAACAGCAAGCAATGGTGGAAGAGGATTGTCTGTCAATTGAGCAACACTATTGAAACTGATATTTGCATCTCTCAGGTAGCTCAGACATGCAAACCAAAAGGACAAATGATTGTCAGGCAATTAGTGTAATTACTCACTTGAACAAAAATTGCAGTCCCAAATAGGAAAGCCTGGCAGGGTTTGTAATTTAAAAGCATACTGTAGAGACAACGGCTGACAAAAAAGAGAATAAAGAAAGTTTTTCAGCCACAAAGAAAAGACCCTGGACTGGTAACCAATAAATGAGAGGCTTATGTCACACAAAAGGTCCCTATACACATACACACATACCCAAGGTCTGATGGTGGAAAAATCATGAGAGTAAATCAAAAAGTTCTTAACATGCATTTCTAGAACAAAAACTATTGCACTTACCTCAACAAAACTTTTACTATCCTTCAAAGTACTCCTTCCAGCATCTATGCAAAGTTGCAGATGTCTATGCCAATTCTGGAATGGTTGGTGGTGCTCCAGTTGGAGAATATTCCGCAATTCTGAATGAATACATTTTGCAAGGTCTTGCACCCTTGAAAAGGTTTCCCATTAAGTTCCTTTTTAATTTTTGGAAACGAAACTAAAAATCTCATGGTGCAAGATCAGGTGAATATGCAGGATGGGGTAGCTGTTTGAATTTTTTCCTGCTCCAGATAGGCAATAACCTGCTGGGTTTTGTGAGCATTGGCATTATCAAAAAGAAGGAGAACACCTGACATGCCTGCTGTTGGACACTGCTCCTTCATCTCCTTAATCAACCTTCACTTCAGCATAAACAATTCTTTGTCTTTTATTACTAGTTTTACTAACAAAATTCTACACTAATCAACTCTTTTAACCTCCCAAACACTCAACACATAAAATATCTCTCCTTTGGAATATCTTATTGTGTAAAAACTAAGACTAACAATGCTTCCTTTTGCACTCCAACTGTGCTTCATAACACAAATTTAACTTCTTGTGATAATGGTAATTTTGGTGATAATAATATTTTTACCCGTATCATTAGAAGTACAACTAAACCTTCCACATATGATTGTCAATCATCTTGGACTGTATTTAAAACACAATTTGAAGTCATCGCTAGAGCTAATGAGTGTGTGATAGTCCACCCATTCACTTTTACTTTTCCTTAACCAGTTTTGCTTTATTTATGTTATATTTATCATTTTGGGGATTATTTCATTTTTTTGGACATCGCAATTCCCATTTCCGAGCTGTAGGAGTTGCACATGGGCAACTCTAACCTTTTGATTGTCAACCACTAAAGCACATGTAGGACATGACCCCTTTTGCATCATAGCTAGCACGATCATATTATGCAAATGTCTTTCCCAGGGAGCCATAGACACGTCAGATTTGTACACGTTATAACTAAGAGACGTTAGGTCACAGAGTTAGAATGAGAGATAGAATGAGAGTTAGTAGAGTCAGTTATTGTGATTCAGTAGTCAGAGTTAGTAGAGATGTAGGAGTCAGAAGTATTGTGAGAAGTATGTGGTGTAGATAGAAGAGTTGTTAGTACTCCAACTTTTGTATTGAATTGGGCGAGTCTTTGAATTTTTTGGAAATAAACTTTGTTTTAGAAACTTTTGAATTTTTGCTATTTTTCTCTTGAGCAACATTAATTGATTTTTGATTAGATTTAAACTTTAATTAAACTTGACAATCCTTTTTGAATTCTTACTCGATAAGTAACACTTGATAAATACATAATGACCCTATTTCAACTTTATTTGGCAAGTTATTATTGTACTAATAAGTTAACATACAGCTATACTTTATAAAGGATTTAATCACGATAATGCTGTATATAATAACTAAAATGGGCATTATAAAAAATGACCCATTTATATCGAAGGATATAGCAAAGCAATGTATAGTACCAATGTACCCGGATATACCTCAAATGTTTGTTAAGATAAAATTGCATAAAAAAGATAAACCATTCCCAACGAAAATCACCAACTTATAACCAAGAAACAGCATTATTTAACTTTTTTAAACAGTATTTTCCACCCACAAAAAATATTGTAACATCATGTCATGAAGTGCTTCATAGAATTCAGAACACCCCAATTTCAGCAATGGTAACAATGCATTCGCTAGATGTCGTATCGCTGTATCCTAATACCCCGGTATTGGATGCAGCGATGTGGCTAAAAGCTGAATGGCTTCGCGTAGCAAAACCATCACACCCTCAATATTTTGCTATGCACGATGCACTGGATCTTGCTGTGAAATCTAACTTCTTTGACATCGGAGGGCTGACATGGCTCCAGACCGAGGGCGTCCCGATGGGTTCCCCTCTGGACTCATGTCCGACGTAATCATGAGGTACGTCGAGGAAACTGCCCTTTCTACCTGCAAGCTAAAACCGGATCTATATATACGATATGTACATGACATTTTCATCTTCTGGCCCCATCCAGTAGAAAAATTGAAAGAATTTGTTAACACATTTAATAGTGTAATGCCCACAATTAAATTTACTACTGAATCTGAAATAAATGGTCAAATACCATATTTGGATATTAAAATAACTCGAAAATCACACTTCTGTGAGAGCACTGCATATCAGAAACAAACACATACTCCCAATTATATACCAATAGATTCATCACATCCGATGAAATATAAAAAAGCGAGTATTATTCCCCATTATGTCAGGGCATACAGATACTGTTCACAACAAAAAAACTCTACAAGAAGAGTTACAATATATTCGAACAACCGCACAAGAAGTAGGATACCCAAGAGAGTTACTACAAAAATGGGAAACGGAAGCAAAATACTCTGTAAAAAGAGATACCCAACCGAATCCAAAACAAATAGAAATTAAAAAACAGTATGTTAAAAGTTTTCCATATATGAAAACTATAACGAAAACACTCGAAAATACTTTAAGAAAATATATTACTATTTTACCCAGTACTATCACCCATTCCATTAAAAATTTAATTTTAAATGATAGAGATCAAAAACCACCCACAGGGGGAGTATACAAAATCGAAATCCCTGACCCCCCATAACAAATTAGAGGGCAAAAATAAATATATAGGAAAAACATACAGACAATATGAGACACGAATGAAGGAACATATTACAGACATAAGTAAAAAGAACCTCACAACAGCATTATCAAGAACAATAGTAGAAAATAATATTAAAATTGATAAAATTAACTTCAAACCTGGAATAGCCCCAAAAACAAAATTTCAACAACAATACGGCGAAACTTTAAATATACGTAAACATCGTGACGAGGTCTGCAATACTGAGATTCCACCCCTTCCGTCGCCATGGCATCTCCTATTGCAACCTTCGTCACGAGTTGCGAACGCAGCACTCAGTACGCAAAGGGCTGGGCTAGACTGAAGGCAGCTACTTAAACTTCACTTTGCTATCATCGTATTCGCCTGAGGATGCCACGTGTTACGAGTTCGTGGTGAAATGCGTCGCATAATGAGCCTGGAAGGTTCGTGTTTTTAAGATGTTTTTTAAAAGTTTTAACGTTGTAAAAGCAATGGCTTTTGGCCAATATTAAATTAACGGTCATCAGAACATTAGCTTTCTTCCAGTAAGGAGCGTATCTAAAATCTTTTCAAGCAGGGAAAAGTGCTTTTCACAAAAGAACTGTTCATGTAATGCCTTATGAGAATTTACTATTACCTTGAGGTTACAATGTGCAATAACATGGCTAAAAGCATCGCTGTATGCAACATCCTACGTAAAAGAAATAAAACTTATACCACCACAAACAACTGACAACTTAAACCATCTTTTTGTGCACCACAAATGAACGAAGTTTAAACTTGTGGATGAGGAAACTAAAGAAAATAGTGTCAGTTCATAACATCTATGCCAGCATTGTAACTGCTAGAAGAACATCTACTATCAGGACTGGTAGCATATATAATTACCAACTACAGCATGACAATGCTGCAAAATATGCAATTGTACCAACATAAGTGGTAAATATGTTTTCGCTTTATATATGGTTCTAATTGGTCTCTTGAAGGAAGAGTTAATTTTGAAGTAATGTATAAAGTTAAGGGTAATTCTAAGGTATTAGTTAAGTAGATCCCATATATGGTAACGGTATGTACAGCACTTTCCTAGTTTGAGAATTACTCCCTGGAAGTTTTATGTGTTAAAACATAATTTATATAATATATAATAATTTGTACCACAGCATTATCGTGATTAAATCCTTTTAAGTTATTATTGCCTGGCACCTGATACAGCTATCCAGAATTTGAATAAATTAGGATCAGACAAAAGGTCCAACTTGAAATGTTAATATCTTTGGAGTGTTACAAATGGAATGAATTTCAGAAAGCCAGTTTTCTCTCAGCTTCCTTAAGAAATTCTGCTGTGGAAGTTTTACACTGTTCTAGAAGAGAACCAACTTCATTATCAAAGTCTGGTATCTGCATTCGAACTCAGGTTAAGTTGGTTGTTTTGTTTTGGGTTTTATGGCGCATGGGTGACTAGGCCATAATGTGCCAAACAAAAGACAATATAAAAGATAAAAGATGTGTAACCCACAACCAAATTTATAATAAAAGAACTATATAGTAAATGGTAAAACAACAAAGAACAAGTGTACAAGTACAAAGTAAAACAAAATAATCCCAGGTGTAAGCAACGTGAGTTATATATACAATGCATAAGGTGGTAAAATCAAAGTTGAGTAAAATATCCGGTATATTGTAAAAATTTAAATACAGAGGTAAAACAACAGTCATCAGATAACAGATGTCCGAGTATAAGGGCTCGAACTTAAAATATGTTTGATTGTTAAAATGGTGGTGCACAACTCACACTTAGGGTTGTCGTCTGCCCATAGAAGAGATGAATGAGTAATAAACGAATGACCTAAGCAGAGCTGAGCAAGTACAACTTCCTCTTTGCAATTCCTGTGGTAACAAGACTGCCATAGTTTGATGATAGGTTTGATCTCAAAGAGCTTGTTTGTAAGCTTTTCTGACCAAGATCTCTGTCACTGTGCCTGGAGCTCGATTGTAAAATGCTGTCGGAAATCCAGATATGGAACCGGCAATGGAGAGTTAGACAGGGGCATGCCTGACCTGGCAGCAGCATCTGCCAAATCATTGCCTCTGATTCCGACATGACCTGGCACCCAACAGAAATGGATGATGGTTGTGGCTTCCATATGACGTAGCTGCTGGCGGATCTTAGAAAGAACTGGGTGAGGACGATGCCTCACCGAGATCAAAGCCTATAGCAAGCTAAGCAAGTTGGTGTAAAGCACACACCACGTGGTCCAAGGCGAGACTGATACCATGCAACTCTGTAGTGAAGATGGAACACTGCAGTGGGATCTGGTCTGCAATGATTACATCACAGCAGACCATGGCCAACACCACTGATATGCTGACTTCGAGCCATCTGTGAAGACAGGCAAGAAGTCCGGGTACTCAACATAATGGCTGGCAAAGAGTTGCCGGTACTACAGTTGGGTGTAAAGGCCTTCCCTGTCCTGCACAGGGAAAAATCACAGAAAGGGGAAACAGCGAGACAAGGTGGAAGTGGCTCAGCTGTTGACTGTGCGAAGCTATCGAGACTGGTGTTGATGCCTCTTAGGTAGCCTTAGTAACCAAATGAACGAATGGCAGTTGGCCGATTAGTGTAAAGCATTTCCCACTTTGGACTGAAAACACAGTCCCAAGTGGGATGGCAGGCAGGGATCACAATTTAGATGCATATTGTAGGGACAACTGCTGACGGCGAAGAGATAAAGACGATTCGTCGATCTCAGTGTAAAGACTCTGGACCGGTGAGGTGCAGAAGGCTCCTGTGCAAACATGGAGGTCTTGATGATGGATGGGGTTCAGCACATTCACCACTGAATCCCAGGCAGAGTCATACACCTGGGATCCATAGTCCAGTTTCGACCGGACAAGTGCACGGTACAGTTGGAGCAAAGAACATCAGTCCGCCCCCCAAGAAAGGGAGGAGAGGACCGTAACGATGTTCAATGCTTGCGTGCACTTGGACCTGAGATTATATATGTGTGATAAAAAGGTCAATTTCCGATCGAACATGAGACCGAGAAACTTTGTCTCTGCCACAACTGGAAGGATGTTACCCCCAAGCTGTAGCCCGGGATCCAGGTGAAGATTACGCTTGCAGCAAAAGTGCACACAAGCGGTCTTCTGTGGGGAGAACTGGAACCCGTTTGCCGTCGCCCAAACAGAAAGATTGTTCAGGGCAATTTGCAGTTGTCTTTCAATGACCCTCATGCTGGACAAAGAGCAAAAGATGCTACAATCGTCAACATAGAGGGCATTGCATAGAGATGGAGGAAGTTGTCTAGTAATAGAATTATTCTTCACAGTGAAAAGCATAACAAACAGAATGCAGTCTTGTGGCACCGTCTGTTCTTCGGGGGAAAGCCATGAGAGTGTTGCCGACACAGAAATGAGAATGTGACAATAACAGTTGGAGATGAAGATTGGCACGTGACCTCTCAAGCTGAAGCTATGGAGGTCACGAATAATGCTATCTCCAAGCCATGTCATATGGTTTTTCGATGTTGAAGAAAATTGACACCAGGTGCTCTCTATGTAAAAATGAATTTCTGATAGCCAACTTGAGGCATATCAGATGGTCAAGAGTTTACTGTTGCCTGTAAAAGCCACACTTGGTGTTAGAAAGAAGGTTGATATTCTAAATACCAGATGAGTCTGGCATTTACCATTCTTTTCAACACCTAGTACACACAGCTCGTCAATGCAATGGCACGATAATTAGAAAAAACCTTGGAATCCTTTTCTGGCTTCAGGAAGGCCAAGACTTCCTGCCAGGAGTCTGGAAATTGCTCCTCAAGAAAAATGCGATTGAAAAGATGAATCAGTTGATCCTTACTCAATGATGAGAGAAGTTGAAGCATGGCATAATGGATATTGTCCAGCATGACAGCAGATGCACGAGTTGTGCAGAGCAAGGCGAAGCTCCTCCGCTGTGAATGGCCTGTTCTAAGGCTCCAGGCCATTGGAGTGGATGGAAAGCAGAGTGCTTGGCCTTATTCTTCAGGGCCAGAAACTGGGGGGAGAGTAAGAAGATGAAGAGATGGAGGAGAATGACTCCCCCAGAGTGTCGGCAATTGCTTTGGGATCAGAAATTGTCTGTCCATTGTGCTCCAGTATCAATAACAAGTGGGAGGTGTAGTTCCCACCCATCTTCCAGACTTTATCCCACATGACCTTAGAACTGGTAATGTGTGTGATAGGAGATGTATATTTGACCCAAAATTCCTTCTGGCTCTGCCGCTGGATGAAACGAGTTTTCGCCCTGGCGCATTTCAATGTTGCAAGGTTGGGAGATGTCGGATATCTCCGAAACACCCCTGAAGCTTTCTTCTGAGCCTTACAAGCTGTGGTGTAATCTGGATTCCACCACGGTTTCAGAAAATGAGGAAACTGTGTCCAAGTTTGAGGAACTGTTGATGCAGCTGCATCTACAATACAGTCTGTTATCAATGCTACTGCCACAATGATGTGCTCCTGGCTGACAGAATGGGCATCAAGCTCAGAGAGGAGCTCGAAGCCACTCTAGCCAGCCTCATCAAGCCTCCACCATGAGACTCATGAAAGGATGCAAGGCCCCCCCCCCCCCATAGGAGTGGTGCACACCACAGGGAGGTGGTCACTACCATAAGGGTTGTCCTCAACCTCCCATGTAAGGAGTGGTAGAATTGAGGAGGAGCAGATGGTGAGGTCAATTGCAATGAATGTGCGGGTTGGAGAGTGAAAGTAAGTACTGACACTGAGTCAGTACTTACTTTACTGGTGGATTACTTACGTTACTACTTGCTGGATTGAGGTGATCCTTATGAGCCTGGACCTGAAAGAAGATCCAGGAGACACTGCTCCAGGACCCCACCCCTCCTGTTGGTGTCAGCACTGCCCCATTATGGACTGGGTCCGTTGAAGTCCCCATTATGAGGAAGGGGGACAACAGCTGCGAGACGAGATCATCAAGGCCTTCCTGGAAGCGGATGGCTACCACCTCTAAGTTGGTGGTGAGGGGTACGACCTGGAATGGAAAATGGTTGCTCATGAGGATGGCGACACCCCCGCAAGCTGGACCATCTCCATCCCGGTCCCAGTTAATTAGTGAAAACCGGATCATGGGATCTGTGACTGGCTGCAAGTATGTCTCCTGCAGGCACACACAGATGGGCTGCTGTGCCTGAAGGAGGAGGGCCTTGATGTTGTCAATATGACTCTGGAATTAACGACAATTTCATTGTAGGAGTGTGGCCATCTCAGGACTTAGAAGAATGGGCAGATGAAGAATTCCTATTCAGCTTAACCACCGCAGAAGAAGGTTTAGTGAACAGGGGTCAGTCAGTATGCATGTCCTCGGAATCGTCTGAGAGACATGAATCGGTGAACGCTCTTTGTGGAGGTGTGATGATGATTTTCTTTTCTGGTCCTGGTGGAGTCCCCATAGGTTTGGAAGGTCTAGCTGTTTGAGGACAGGGAGGAGGAGGCCTTCCGGTGGAGGTGGAAGGCCAAGTTGCAGGAATAGAAACAGGGGTTGATGTCGAAGGCAACACTGATCTCGGTTTCGCTTGCATTAGGAGGTACCTTGCTGCAGGCAAGAAAGATTCAGCAGGTGGTACACTGATATTGGTCTGCACCACCACTGAAGTGTCATTGGAACAATGGGCTTTCCAATGACTGCACTGGCATAGGATACCTTGCCAGGTGGGGTGGGTGGTGCAATGAGCTTTCTCGCCTCAGCGTAAGAGATGTTCATTACTTTCAAGCGTTGAACCTCCTTTCCCTCCTTCCACTTTGGACAGTTGCGAGAGTACGCTAGATGTTCGCCACTAGAACTCACACAGCTTGCCTTTTCTGCTGTGCAGTCAGGATTGAGGTGATTCTTGCTGCCACAGCAAGCACAGGTAGGTTTGCCCCAGCAAGCTGTGTGGGCATGATTGTATATTTGGCACTGAAAGCAGTGCAGAGGATTCAGAATATACGGCCTTACCTCACAATGCAAACAACCTGCCTTGACGGAAGAAGGCAGGTGTTTTGTGTGAAATGCCACAATTAGTACCTGGGTGAGTACCAATTTACCATCACGATACATCGAAAACCGATGGACCGCTGTTATTCCTTGGGGAGTGAGCACCGAGAGGATTTCCTCCTTAGTGACTTTGAGGAAGCCCCACTCAGTAATCACACCTGAGAGGAATTCAAAGTTTTGCGGGGAGTGACCTCGACAGCCACCCCACCAATCTCTCTCACTTTCAGGAGCAGTTCCAAGTGTTTGGAACAAGCAGTCTCAACCTGCAAGTTGCCAGATCGTAAGCGCTTCATGGATTTTGGCTCTCCTGCAAGAACTTTCAAACCTTTATTTACAAAAAATGGGGACATGTCCCCAAGTACCTGATCACCCATGGAGTGGATGATCAGGAATCTCGGGAACGAAGACACAGACAAAGAAGATGATGGCAGAGATAATATAGACGAGGAAGATGGGGGCTTGACATGAGCCCTCTTGTTGGCATTGATTGTATCAATTTCTTCATCAACTCTCATGTTTGGATTTGTGTGATTCAGTGCCCACTTTCCCCACTCTCCACGGAGCCCAACAAGGGGATCCCCAATTCAATTCAATTCAAAACTTCACGAAAATTGGGAGGTCCTTCTTCAGATTTTCCCATAAAAAATTTTGTTTACAAAGGGGATCCCCAGTCGGGCGCCAGGGTTATGAAGGCACTATACCCACACAAATAGTGAGCAAAGCCCTCACAAATAAATAAAATGAAAATGAAAAGAGAAATGTGCAGAACAAAATGTCCTTTCTACACAAAAGGAATTAAGTGAAAAATAATCAAATTGTGATCGACCAAACTGGCCTCACAAAGAAAAAATAATTTCAAAGAAAAATAAGTTGTGAGGAAACTTGCAAACCTGTATCCGGACGTGGGCAGGTTACTCACTCCTCTGCATAGTTGACCCTAGCAGGACATGCCCCACCAGCTCATTGCTCCTAGGGGGGTCACCCCAGAAGCTCCCGTTTACTGGAAGCAGAGGCCTCGGAATCCATTGCCCAGCCCCACGACAACAGACTCCCCAATGGCAAGTTAGCCAAAGCAGACCCTGCACGTCATAAGCTGAGAAGACGGGGACCCCTGAGCAACTACCAGGATCCTCCTTTCCCAGAACACGGTTTTTCTGTGCACGGCAAACAAGTGGGCGAGCGTTCAAGACCCTGTGAAGGTACCCGAGCCAGTGGAACCTTCACATGGTGGTCCCCTCACCATGTATAGGAACTTGCACCGAGGGGACTCAGGTTAGGTCATAGTTATTTAAAATAATACTATGTTACTCAATTTAAACATTGTACGAAGAAGAGTGGTGAAATTTTGCAAGAACTTGCTAATGATATTGAGCACCTAGCTAGATTGGCTTATAGTAATTGTCCACCAAAAATTCAAGATAACTTACCTCAATTACAATTACTGATCCTATTGCTGACCCTGAGACTCAACAATCCCTGAGGATGTTAGAAGGTGAATCCTTGAAGTCAGCTGTGGTACATGCCATGAAGTATAAGTGCTCCAGGCTTTCCTCCTGGCAAACAAACGCACAGTGTTTTGCGGATGCAGAAGAAACTGTGAAAAAGAATAATGAAATGCAAGACTAACCAAAGCCATACAATCTGTTGTGAAAGAGATTAAAGGTTCCTCTCCAAGGACTTCTACAAATACACAGTATTGGAATTGTGGCAAGACTGGATACATTCAAGCCTACTGCAAAAAGTGGTGGGTGCAAAATTCAAGCACGTCTAACAGACAACAAAACCAACTTAAGCAACGTGAAAGGCAAATACTGGCTGTTGATTGGTTGGCCCCAGGGGATTTCACCCATGTTTCAGCACTACATGGTGGAGATAATGGATTGGTAGCTGATGGAACCATGAATGGAGTACCTTGCTGTACGATAGTAGACATTGGTGCAAATGTAACTTTACTCAGAACAGATATAATAAAGAAGATAATACCGCACCCAAACTAGAATGCTACACAGTCCAATAAAACCCTACAAACAGCCACTCGAGATCATGCTAAGGTCCCTGGAAAGATAAGAACTCAACGTTAGAGTTGATAGCTGTCTGGTATGCCATCCTGTTTACATCACTGACATCTACAATGAATGCATATTAGGCCTTGATTTCCTAAAGAAACATGAATTCAGCATCAGACCCAGTGACAGCCTACTCATGTATAAGTCAGAAGAGATCCCTTTGCTTAGCTGAACATCTGATTCTTTATCAAGTGTGACCACAGTATTAGTGATGGAAGACACAGAAATCCCAGCACAAAGTAAAATTATAGTCTGTGGACATTAGGCAGACTTCTGCGGCCTTCTGATTTGACACTGATGCCCCTGGTAAAGAAGCTTTGACTCATGGTATCCTGGTTGCAAGGACTTTGGTCAAAGTAGATAGAGAACAGATTCCTATCAGAGTGATGAACTGTAACAAATCCAATAAAATATTGAAAAAGGGTGAAGAATTAGCACTATGTGAACCTGTTACTTGGGTAACAAGTGTAAACACAATAGAAGTTACTGACTCAAACCAACACCATACAGACATCCCATCTCATCTTACTAACTTATGGAGATAAACAAGAAGAACATTAACTGAAGACCAAGCTGCTAAGGCCAAGACCCATTTAAAGAGTTTTCTCAACATTTTTTCTGCTACATCAAATGATTATGGCCATACTAATGGATTCACTTCATTGAGTCACGAAAAAAATGACAGAACATATGATCAACACTGGTGATTCTCCTCCAATCCATCTACCAGCAAGAAGGCTTCCATTGGCAAAATGGGAGGAGAGAGAACAACTCATAAGGGGCATGAAAGCTCAAGAAATTATAGAACCATCATCGAGTTCCTGGACATGACCGGTGGTTCTTGTCAACAAAAAGGATGGATCTACCCAATTTTGTGTGGATTACCGCAGACTGAATGATATAACAAAGAAAGACTGCTTTCTTTTACCCAGGATTGATGATACACTGGACACTCTATCTTGGTCAGAATGGTTCTCAACATTAGACTTAAAGAGCAGCTATTGGCAAGTTGGAATATATCCTGAAGACCGTGAGAAAACAACTTTCACTACAGGAAATGGACTTTGGCAGTTTAAAGTGATGCCATTTGGACTTTGCAATGCACCTGCAATGTTCGAACGATTAAAATGGAGTTGGTGTTCAAGGGTTTATCTTGGGAGGTCTGACTGATTCACTTGGACGACATCATTGTTATTGGAAAGACTTTTGACAAACATTTGAGAAATCTTCGTCAAATGTTTGAAAACTTAGGGCAACCACGCAAAAACTGGGACTGACTAAGTATAAATTGTTCCAGCAAGAAGTTCATTACCTTGGTCAAGTCATCACTACATCAGGGATTAAGACTGATCCTAGTATGAGAGAAGCTGTAAGAGACTGGCCTCTACCACAAGATTTTCACAACTTTAGAGTTTTATTGGACTTTGCACCTACTGTAGAAAATTTGTCAAGGGTTTCTCCAACATTGCAAGGCCATTACATTGTCTGAAAGAGGAGTGCCAGAGATTCATGTGGACCACCGAATGTGAAGTAGTCTTCCAACAGTTGAAGCAAGCTCTTTCTATGGCACCAGTGTTAGCATATCCACAAACTGGAAAACAATTCATAATAGATACTGACACAAGCAACACAGGAGTTGGTGTTGTACTTTCACAGCAACAAGACGGATATGGAAAAGTTATTGCATATTTTAGCAAAACTCCATACAAACCAGAATGAAATTGGGTCACACAAAAAGAACTGTTAGCAATAGTAAAGCAATAGAATATTTTCATCATATCTCTATGGCCAGAAATTTCTTATACCTACTGATCATCCTGCACTCAGGTGGTTACTAAACTTTAAAAAACCTGAAGGACGAATTGCTAGGTGGATACAGCAGTTACACGAGTACAATTTCTCCATCAAGCATCGAAGTGGCAAAATGCATAGGAATGCAGATGCTCTTTCAAGACGTCCCATGTATTGATAAGTGTAAGCATTGTTATAATGCAGAGTTGAAATTTGATACTAAAGAGGTAATGCCCATAAGACAAATAACATCAACAGAAGCAAACAATGATACTCCTAACATCTGAAGTTCAATAGAAATTAGAAAGGCCCAACTAGATGATGAAGATATAAGGCCAATAATGGATTTGATTGAAAAATCTAATATAGACCTAATTGGAAGCAAATCTCGAGGTAGAGCCCAACTACCAAAAGTTACTGGGTACTAGTGGGACTCCTTAGAAGTAAAAGACGGTGTATTATACAGAAGATGGGAGAATCCCATGGACGGCTGGAAAGATAAAACTCAACCCTGGACAGCTGGATCCATTGGCAGATAATCCTTCCTCTCTCCCAAGTGGAATTAGTGGTGAAAGATGTGCATGATAGTGCCACGGGAGGACACTTTGGTGTTAATAAGACATTAGCAAAAGCCAGGGAATGGTTTCATTGGCTGAAAAGTAGGGCAGACGTTGAAAGATGGTGTAGGCAATGTGAGGCCTGTAAAGCAAAGAAAGGACCTAATACTAGGAGTCAAGGTAAGCTGCAGACGTATAATGTTGGTGCCCCTTTTGAGAGAATAGCCATTGTTGTAATGGGTCAGTTTCCTAGAACTGAAGATGGAAATTGCTATTTATTAGTAGTAATGGATTATTTCACGAAGTGGTCTGAAGTCTATCCCATCCAAGACCAGGAGGCAACAACGGTTGCAGAGATGATAGCAAATAACTTGATTAGTAGGTATGGAGTACCTTTGCAACTCCACTCTGACCAAGGATGGAATTTTGAATCCAATGTGTTTGAACTATTAGGCATTCAGAAAACCAGAACAACTCCCTTACACCCTCAGTCGGATGGTACGGTTGAGATTTAATAGGACAACTGCACAACATCTAGCATTGTTTGTCGATGACCATCATGACTGGGATCACCACATACAACTCCTTTCATTGGCATATAGGACAGCAGTGCACGAGACAACTGGACAGACACCTTCCATGATGCTCTTTGGAAGAGAATTGCATCTTCCCTGTGACCTTTTATATGATCGGCCCGAAGCAATGTATGTGTGAACTCCACAATATGTACAAGAATTACAACAGTGACTAGAAGAAATCCACCACCAGTCAGACATAGCATCAACTTAGCAAGTGAAAGAACCAAAATGAGATACGATAGTAAAACAAATGGAACTGTTTTTAATCAAGGAGATCTTGTCTGGCTGTAAAATCCACATAGAAAGAAGAGACTTTCTCCAAAACTTCATAAACCTTGGAAAGGTCCGTATACAGTAATTAAAAGGATTAATGATGTAGTGTATCGTATTCGTCGATGTCCAACTACAAAGTGCAAGGTGGTTCGTGTGGATTGTTTCGCCCTGTTTCATCGAAGAACTGAAGAAGCTCCGGAATCAAGAATTGTTTGGGGCGAACAAGATCTAAGGAGGGTGCAGTGTTATGACAGATGAAGGTGTTACAATGAACTTATGGTAAATGCATCATGAATGCTCGCATATGCTTCAGCACGAGAATTACATCACCAATGTATAAATGATTTTATCCATACTTTTGCAACAAATTACATTCTTTTATAATTATCATTGTTATATACTATTTAATTGAATTCACACTCAGTTTCATCCACTTAATTTGTAACAATATATAGATACTTATCTGATCATTCTAGTATTAATACAAAATTCCAATACACAAAATTAAACTGCAACTTTGCAATATGAATTTAAACTCAAACTTAGCAAATCTTACCTTTCACATGCAATGACACCCGAGTTGCCCATTCTCCTACATTACAAGATTTCACTTCATTGAAAGGTGCAGTTGTACAAACACTGTACTTCCTTGGTAACTGCTTAACAGCCTAAATAGAAAATACACTGCTCCTTCAAAATACACATATTGTAATATTTCATATAATGCTTAAACTATATATTTCAAGGATTCTTCAAATCTTCTTAAAATTAAATTTCAAGAATAAAATATACTTTATTAGTTGAATAAAAGGTCAGTTATTTTTAGAATGGCTGTTATATTCATTGCTATACTCAAATGCCACACTCAGTATAACACATATATTATTCTAAATAATGATGGGTATAGTCGGTTGGTTGGTTATTTGGGGTTTAATGTCGCATTAGCAGCTGAGGCCATAATGCGCCAAATGAGATAAATAAAAGGGTAAAAGGAACAGAAACCCACAACCAACGTTAAAATTTAAGACAGTAAAGGACAAAACCAATAAATAGGTGTAAAGACATAAATACAAAGATGTAAATGGTAAAACCAACCCAGGTGTAAAAGACCCAGCTTGTACAGGGTATAAAAGACAAATCCATAAAATTATAATCTGTTAAAATTACCAGTAAACCGTAATAAAGCAAACACAGGAGGTAAAAAGAAGTCATCAGATAAAAGATGTCCAATTGTAAGGGGTTTGGACGTAAAATCATGAAAGTGGAATATAGTCTACTATAATGTATTATACAACTGTGCAATCAGCATCAGTAAAATTGGGATTGCCAATTAAGTTAGATGCCAATAAAAACTGAATTATTGCGAAGTCAAATAATAATGGGGAAGTATTAAACATCTTGGAAGTAAATATTGATCTGCATTATTATAAAACAGAAGGTCTGATGTGAAATACAGGATTTTTTTAAAATCATCTGACACGTTGAGATTGTATAATTTATTTGAAAAAAAAATTTTTTTTTTCACAGAACTTTCTGTGCACATGAGGAACTGTAATGGCAAGAAACATTTTTGCGAGTTTAACGTTTGTATTGCACATCCAGAAACACCACTTACTGAGTAGTCAAAGAGCTTAAACAAACAAGAAGTATATTTGATAAGTATGAAAAAGATTATAAGTACAGTGTATCCTGGTCTGTAAATGGTAGCTAGGTAGTCACTGGAAGGAGAGCTATACACCAATCC
The DNA here is from genome assembly GCA_038380435.1 of Ryuthela nishihirai. NCBI lineage: Eukaryota > Metazoa > Arthropoda > Arachnida > Araneae > Heptathelidae > Ryuthela > Ryuthela nishihirai. The sequence continues at coordinate 59,470,560 of JAWZYU010000019.1, read as the reverse complement.
CCTGTGATGATGCATAGAACCGGCCAGGCCTAGCACCTAATGTCCGACCCCGCCTTCTCGTGGTGCGGACCGTTAGTACCTTTCGAAAGAGATACTCTCTTGTGGAAGTGAACGGAAGGGGAGGGCTGCCAGATTAGTGTGGCCTACTGATCTGGACACTATGGCTACTTTTCTTTTTTTTCTACCCTGCTGAGGAGTGGTCAACCACACAGGGTCCTGGTGCTGACCATATAAACCTACTGGACTGATGTAAGGCTCTGAGCTTGATTACAGATCCTGAATTTGCTGCACTGGTGGGCTTCTGTGGAGGGAAAATCTTCCGCTGTGTTTTCTGTTTGTTTGTGGGTTGACAGCCCCAAGTGAATAGATTCCCAGGATATGTTTATCAGCTGGTGGATAATCCTGAGCAGAAGTCATCGCAGGCACCTGAACTCTTTGCTTCTATTGGCATCGTCAAATTCTACATTGGAGGAAGTCTTCCAGTGTAGATGGCTTCAGCCTTTAGTAGTGGGGGAACGGGTCTTTGCCCCATGTCTGCGATTAGGGGGCTGTTTGATATTGTCGGCATTCCCTCTCTCAATAAACATAGTTTCTTTAAACATCCCACTAACCATTTTCTCTCCATAGGTAGTTGGAATGTGAGGACTCTGCACAGAGCTTTTTCTCTTGATGTCCTCACACAAGAATTATACCGTTATAATTTAGATATTCTCGGCTTGTAAGAGACCAGATGGACAGATAAAGGTCAGATTCTTAAAAATAATCTTAAATTTCTCGTTTCAGGGAGGGACGACAATAAGCATCACCAAGGCGTGGGTCTGCTTCTCAGCAGACATGCTAGCGATGCTCTTCTAGGATATGAGTGCATTAATGAAAGGTTTCTTACAGCAAAATTTCAGACAAGAGTTAAAGACTTGAAAGTTATCTGCTGTTATGCCCCCACTGAGGATGCCGATGAGGATGAGAAGGATAGGTTTTATGAACAACTTCAGGATATTTTGAATTCTGTCAAGAAAGGAGATATTACCCTTGTTCTTGGTGACTTCAATGCCAAAGTTGGTACTGACTCAGACCTTTGGGGAGGAGTAATAGGCCCTTTTGGTATTGGTAGCTGCAATGGCAATGGGCAACGTCTCCTACAGGTAAGTAAACTCAATGGATTCAGAATAACTAACACTTATTACAAACACCGCGACATACATAAGTATACATGGGTTTCACCTGATGGGCTGCATAAGAATATGATTGATTACATATTAATTAACAGCAAATGGGCTAGTTCTGTTAAGAATACCAGGTCATATAGGGGAGCTGAAATTGGATCTGACCATTACCTTGTTAAAAGTGTGTTGCAACTTAAACTTAAAAAGTGTTGTGATAGGGTTAAAAAATTTACTTTTAATACTGAAGCTCTGAAAGATCCAGTTATAGCCAAAGCTTACCATGATAGGTTACTTAGTCATTATGACAGTCATGGTTTGCTTACTACTGAAGTTGAGGAAGAATGGGATCATTTTAAACAGGCTTTTTTGGATAATAACAGTACTCTTTTAGGAAAAAAGGTGCAGAAGAGGCAAAATTATCTGAGTGATAAGGCACTTGATCTTATTTCGGAAAGAAAGAACTGCAGGAATGCCCTTAATCAATACCCTACTAGTCCTAATAGAAAGCATTACAGAGACCTTAATAAACTTGTAAAGGATCAGTTAGCTGCTGATAAGAATCTTTGGCTTGATGGTTTGGCTGACAAAGCCGAGGAAGCAGTTAGACAGCACAACAGCAGAGAGCTGTACCAGATAATTAATGTTTTGTGTGGTAGAAAACGGACAGGCATACAAGGATTGAAGGATAAACAAGGTAAGGTTATAGAAAGGGAGGATTCTGTCATGGCTAGGTGGGCAGAGCATTTCAGTGATGTTCTAAACAATGTAGTTAGTTCTACTCCCATTGTTTGCAATGATGATAGATGCATTGGTGGCTTTAATGTTGGACCTATAACACAATCTGAAGTTATTTTGGCTGTTTCTAAACTTAAACTTCATAAATCCCCAGGGGTAGATGAAATTACTACGGAAATGCTTAGAGCTATGAATGTTTTGGTTACCACTTGGATGAATGAAATTCTGAATATCTTTTATGATAAAGGCATGGTTCCTAAGGATTTTACCAGAGCTATTGTTATCCCTATTTTCAAAAAAGGTGATCGCAGTTCTTGTGATAACTATAGAGGTATCAGCCTACTCTCTGTTCCAGGTAAAGTTCTTTCCATGATTGTGCTTAATAGAATTAAGAATCTGGTTGACAGTCAATTGCGTGATGAGCAATGTGGATTCAGAAGTGGTAGGGGATGTGTGGATCAGATATTTTCACTTAGGCAGATTCTTGAGAAATGTTTAGAGTTTCAGAAACCTTTGGTTGCTAGCTTTGTTGATTTCAAAAAGGCTTTCGACTCTGTTGATCGTCATAATTTGTGGTTGATTGTGAAATCATATGGTATACCAGACAAGTTAGTTAACATTATGAAAGCTACCTATAATAACACTGAGTCGTATGTGAGAGTTGGCAAGGCTTGTAGCAATTGGTTTAGCATTACTTCTGGTGTTCGACAAGGGTGCATTTTGTCTCCTTTTCTCTTTAGCTTGGTTGTTGATTATGTTATGCGAAATTCACTTCAAGGGAAAGATTTTGGCCTTAAATGGGCTGGAGATACGAAAGTTTCTGATTTAGATTATGCTGATGATTTAGCCCTTTTGGCAAATGATATTGATGAGATGAACTCTTTCATTCGAGCTGTTGATGAGACTGGTAGTAGAGTAGGTTTGGTTATAAACAGAGAGAAAACTAAAGTGATGAAAATTGGTCAGGCAGGCTGTGATTCAGTTAATCTGAATGGTTGCAGTCTTGAGCAGGTGTCACAGTTTAATTATCTTGGGAGCTATGTAACAGATAATGGTGATGTGTGGCCTGAGATTAACAGATGAATAGGGATTGCTGCCGGGACTTTTAAGAACCTATGGAGAGTGTGGAGAAATAGGCGTATACACCTAAAGACTAAAATTAGACTGTATAATAGTTTGGTTCTTTCTAGGGTTAGTTATGGTAGTGAAACTTGGACGCTGTGTAAACATGATAACAAGAAACTAGATGCTTTTGATTCTAGATGCTTACGCAGTATCTTGGGTATTAGGTGGTTTAACTTTGGTTTGGCCATGTTGCCCGTATGAATAATTATAGATTGGCGAATAGGGTTATGAACAGTGTGCCTAAAGGCCTCAGAAAGAAGGGGAGACCTAGGATGCGGTGGGCAGACAATGTCAAACAGGACCTTGTTAGAATTGGTGTGCAGTGGCCAGATGCAGTAGATGTAGCTCAGGATAGACTTGCTTGGAGAACTAAATTGCACGGTCTGGTTGGACCTCCGTAGCCCATGGCTGCTTGAGGATGATGATGTATCCTGTTTGTACAGGTGAAATTATCAATGCAATTGGAAAGACAATAACAAAAAGCCAGGCAAAAAATTTGAAGCTTATCAAAACAGTTATCAGATTGCAAAACACACTGTAAGGAAACTCTGTGGTCAAGATTCATCATAGTTTTCACACAAATATCAGTTGTGTCAGTTTGTAGCCAGAAAATTTTCTTGGAAAATGAAAATCCTGATTAACTGGCTTTCTATTAACTGTTAGTTTAATATACCAAAGTCATTCAATTTTGGGATGTTTGGTATCTCACAATGTCAGTGCTGTGCTTTCCAGAACCCTGTAAAGCAGTATTCTCTCTTAGAAGAAAGCCTATATTTAGCTACTACATTTCGCTATTTTAGCATGCTTATTTTTCATTAAAATTTTAACCCTTCGTGGGTCAAAGATGTCTATAGTCACTTTTTGTACAACACATGAAACTTTGACTTTTTTTAAAAAAATTGCTGTTTGAAAATTTTCTTACATTTATATCTTTTAAAAATATGTAATTCAAGATTGAAAAACAATATTTTCTTTTTTCATTTGATGCATATTTTATCAAACTACAATGTAAATAATTGAATAAAGCCATCTGATTGCCATATTTTAGAAACACTATATGGTATTGTCGATTTGTTTGTTAACATCACTCTGTATTGAAGCAATCATCTGATTTAAGCTCATAAGTTTGATTTGAACTATTATCAACATATTTTTCCTTAAATTTTCAAAAATGTCTCAAAAATAAAAAACTGTTATTTTAAAAAATGGAAGATTTTGGAAGTAATTACGAAATAATCTGTACTTTTTTTGATATACCACAATAAAGTGTTATTAAAATTCAGAATTAAATAATCTTTAATTTAGTATATAACATGACCTATTTCTGTTGATCAGTTATTTATTAAAAATATTCTAAATTTGGCTTGTTTATTGGACTATGCAAAAGCTTGGACTTTCCTCAAAATGTGGTATGGAGAAAAAAAATTAGAAAAGGAAAAAATGTTTACTTTAAACAAGAAAATTATTTTTTTTTGTTATTCAGAAATAAATAGTTTTTCTATTCATGTGCATTATAAACATTTCTATCTATCAGTGTTTTTTAAATAAATTTTTATTTGTGTTGCCAGATGCATTTTTTTACTACATGACTAAAAAAATGTCCTATTAAACTAAAACTAGTAGTCTCTTTTGCTAAATATTTTATTTTCAGAAAATCCAGAATTAATGATGATTAATTTGGCATATAACATTCCGTAATTCCTTTCATTAGTTATTTGACAAAAAAAGTTCTAAAGAATTTGTTTAATACGTATTAACCCTTTGCACTCCATAGCTGCTGCTATGGCAACTACTAATACTATTTAACAATTCATACTAAAAAACATCTGGAGTGCAAAGGGTTAAAACTGCTCACTTATCCCCAACCCACCACTTTGGTTTTGAAGTCGCATAGTATCTTATTCATTACATAAGAAATCTTATTCTTCATTTAATTTTTTTTGGACAGATGGACAGACAGACACATGCACATACATACAAAATCCTCATGCAGCCATGGGCAACGGAGGTCCAACCAGTCTGTGTAATTTTCCTCTCCAAATGTGTCTCAAAAGAGACACATTTGGAGATGAAAATGATGAAAAAAGTGGATCCTAGGTCTCCCCTTTTTTCTCAAACCCTTAGACATACTGTTCATAATCCTCTTTGCCAATCTGCAGCAATGCATACAGGCAACATGGCCAAACCAAAGCAGTCTCTCTCTCTGCACAATATGCTGCTCAAAAGAGGTTGATGACTCCGTCTTCTAACCTCATCTTTACTTACAAAGTCAAACCACCTAATGCCCAAGATACTGTGTAAGCATCTACAATCATTTTCATTCAGTGCATTTCAGTGATGTTCTAAACAATGTGGTTAATTTTACTTCCATTGTTTGTAATGATGATTGATGCATTACTGGCTTTAATGTTGGCCCCATAACACAGTCTGAAGTTACTTTGACAGTTTCGAAACTTAAACTACATAAATTCCCAGGGGGAGATGAAATTACTACTGAAATGCTTAGAGCTAAGAATGTTTCGGTTGCCACATGGATGACTGAAATTTTGAATATCTTTTATGATAAAGGCATGGTTCCAAAGGATTTTACCAGATATTATTATCCTTGTTTTTAAAAAAGGAAGATCGCAGTTCTTGTGATAACTATAGGGGGCATCAGCCTACTTTATGTTGTAGGTAAAGTTCTTTGCATAATTGTGCATAATAGAATTAAGAATCTGTTGACGGGCAATTGCGTGATGAGTAATGTGGATTCAGAAGTGGTAGGGGATTTATTGATCAGCTTTTTCATTTAGGCAGATTCTTGAGAAATGTTTTGAGCTGCAGAAACCTTTGGTTACTAGCTTTCTTGATTTCAAAGACTTTTGAGTCTGCTGATTGCCTTAATTTGTGGTTGACTGTAAAATCGTATGGCATACCAGACAAGTCAGTTAACATAATGAAAGCTCTCTATAATAACATTGTCGTGTGTGGGAGTTGCAATGCTTGTAACAATTGGTTCAGCATTACTTATGATGTTCGACAAGGGTGCATTTTGTCTCCTTTTCTCTTTAGTTTGGTTATTGATTATGTTATGTGAAATTCACTGCAAGGGAAAGATTTTGGCATTAAATGGTCAGGAGATATGAAAATGTCTGATTTAGATTATGCTGATGATTCAGCTCTTTTAGCAAATGATGTTGATGAGATGAACTGTTTCATTCAAGCTGTTGATTAGACTGGTAGTAGAGTAGGTTTGGTTATAAACAGAGAGAAAACTAAAGTGATGAAAATTGGTCAGTCTCCTTCAGTGGCTCCTTCAGTTGCTTTGAATGGCTGCACTCTTGAGCAAGTGTCTGAGTTTAATTACACCGGGCAACACACAAAAAGGCTCTGAAATGAAAGTAGCCAATCTGTACTAATTTTGAGGTGCTGAACACGAAAATGACAATAAAATTTGTCGATTGGCTCTTGTTTAGGAGAGACAGAGATGGTCATGTATAAACGACTCAGTCTGCATTGAGTACATAGGTAACCATTTCTCAATGCTGTATTTTACACTCCAGATTGCAGCATGTTGTGTTGTATTGCATCAGCCCGCCATACTCAACCCCTGGAGATATTGCATCAGCCCGCCATACTCAACCCCTGGAGGTATTGCATCAGCCCACCATACTCAACCCCTGGAGGTATTGCATCATTGTCTAAGACAATGTAGTTGAGTCATGACATCGCGGCTTTACGATCGTGGACAAAAGATGATGTAATCATTAGTAGTAAGTGACGTCTTGTAGTAGGGTGAGCAAGACTTTTGAGCGACTCCCATTCATAACTACAACACTATAACTATAACTACAACACTCCCTGAATCATAACTACAACACAAGTGATCCTTGCAGTTTTATTCCAGCAGTAGTGATGCCTCCATAGTGAGCCTAATAGTGCAGATACATTTATGGAGAAGTGACATTTGCCAGAAAAGGGGCAATCACTCAAATAGTGAAAGTGGTGTACAAGTTTTATTTTGGATGCAAGATTTGAGACCAGGACCAGGCCCCTACACATATGCTACAGTAAGTGTGCAAGAAATCTTCTGAAGTGGCTGAAAGGCAAAAAAGTGGCGATGGTGTTTGCTTTCCTATGGTTTGGAGAGAGCCAAGCTATCACGCAAATGACTGCTACTTCTGCACGGTTCCACCTGTTTCTGGAGGCATCACAAAGAAAAAGAAGTGGACAATAACATACCCGAATATACAATCTGCTCTTCAACGAGTTCTGCACGGCAAAGGCCTTCCCATTCCCGAACCTCCAAAAGAATTTTCCATCCATTCAGACGATGAGGTGGGAGGCGAAATGACGTCGGGTTCTCCACAGCCTTTGGTGTCTAATGAAAATCCATACTTCTGTGCCACACATTCTCACCGAAGAAGAAATGAATGATCTCGTTTGCAATCTGGAGATGCCAAAGGTCAAGCAGACTTACTGGATCAAGACTTAAACAATGGAATCTTCTCAAGAAAAATGTCCGAGTGACTTAGTTTCGATCTCATCATAAGCAGTTTGTGCCTTATTTCAAAAAAGAAGACGATCTTGTGTTCTGCTCTGATGTAGAGATTGATTCTGAGGCATTCATCTGGCTAACATGACCCTCCAGAATGGCGACTATTCATAGACTCCTCGAAATCGAGTCTCAAGGCGGTGTTGTGGCATAATGGAAATGGGCTTCCATCCATTCCGGTCGGACAAGCTATCTACGTGAAAGAAACCTACGACAACCTAAAACAGCTCTTGAACTGTCTTCAATATAGCAAGTATGGCTGGCATCTCTGTTGTGACTTGAAAGTAGTGGCTCTGTTGATGGGTCTGCAGCGGGGATATATGAAGTACTGTTGTTTCTTATGTGAATGGGACAGCCAAGCAAAGACTGCACTACATGAAGAGAAAATGACCTCAGAGGAAATATCTGAAGGTCAGAGAGAAGAATGTGGAACACCCAGCACTGGCAGAAACACACAAAATCCTGCTACCATCCCTACACATCGAACTCAGTGTGATGAAAAACTTCATAAAAGCCATGAACCGGACTGAATCAGCTTTAAATTACTTGGCTGACAAATTTCCTCGACTCAGCAAATCAAAAATTAAAGAGGGAATTTTTGTGGGTCCTCAGATTTGTGGTTCTCCATCATTGCAATGTCCTGGTTAAGACGTTCACTGTGCTCATCACTAACCATGCATGTAAGTTGGTGGGGAAGAAATCTGAGCTGTTTCAGAGACCAAATGTTTGACAACCTGCTTTAGGGTGACGAGAAAAAGGCTTGGGAAGCGTTTCGTCTGGTGTCAACTAAATTCCTCGGGAATGTCAGGGCAGACAACTAGAAGAAACTGGTTATGGACTGTATCACAAGCTACAATATGTCCTGAAAAATCCACTTTTGCCATTCCCACTTAGATTTCTTCCCCATCAACTTACATGCATGGTTAGTGATGAGCATGGTGAATGTCTTAACCAGGACATTGCAATGATGGAGAAATTATACCAGGGAAACTGGTCCAATTCAATGTTGGCAGACTACTTTTAGAGGCTCGCCAGAGATGATCCTGAGCAGCTATACAAACGACAGGCAAAGTGACGTCGGAAGTAGAAGGGGAGTTTTATCGATACGTTGTTTTTTGGGTTGTTTTACCTCTGAGCGGCACTTTTTTGCACACCATGGGCTAAATGACCAGGTCATATGGACCCAAAGGCTCAGAGAAGGTTGGGGGAGGGGACCCACTGGAACAGCTGTTGGGAGACAGATGGTAGACTCCCGTCAAGGCCATCCAGTGTGTTCTTTAACATGCACAGGGTATGGCTCTCCAGCACACGGGGCCACGGCTTAACGTCCCATCCAACGGACGGCGGCCTTTCCAAGCCCATCAATGTCCCCTACTGACCGTGGGCAGGGCGGGGAATTTTTGCGGAGATAAATCTCAACGCTGACCCAGCTGGGACTTGAACCTGGGAACTACAAATTACGAGTCTGGCGTGCTACCGACTGAGCCACCCCCGCCCGCACAGATAACGTCATATGTATGTATTACTCTCTTACATAAGAAACTATTGTATATCATAGCCAATTTTGCATTTTCATTGTCATATTCGTGTTATATTCGTGTTCATTGTCATATTCGTCAGAAATCATAGCCAATTTTGCATTTTCATTGTCATATTCATGTTCAGCACCTTGAAATCTTTAAGAAATGGCTACTTTTATCGAAGAAGCAAGACTTTTACAAAAATTTGTTGCCTAGTGTTATCTTTAGAGCTATTTAGCAGGTACTGGTGATATGCAGCATGAGACTGTATAAATGAGACATAATGAGATTAACAGACGAATAGGGATTTCTGCTGGGACTTTTAAGAATCTGTGAAGAGAGTGGAGAAATAGACGTGTACACCTAAGAACTCAAATTAGACTATAATAGTTTGGTTCTTTCTAGGGTTAGTTATGGTAGTGAAACATGGATGTTTTGTAAACAAGATAACAGGAAACTTGATGCTTTTGATTATCGATGCTTATTCAGTATCTTGGGCATTAGGTGGTTCCACTTTTTAAGTAACGAGGTTAGGCAAAGGAGTCTGCAATCTGCTTTGAGCAGTATATTATGCAGAGAAAGACTCCGCTGGTTTGGCTATGTTGCCCATACGGATAATTATAGATTAGTGAATAGGGTTATGAACAGTGTGGCTAAAGGCAACAGAAAAAAGGGGGAGACCTAGGATGTGATGTGCAGACAATGTCAAAAAGGATCTTGTTAGAATTGGTGTTCAATGGCCAGATGCAGATGTAGCTCTGGACAGATATGCTGGGACAACTAAATTGCATGGTCTGGTTGGACCTAAACAGCTCATGGCTGTTTGAGGATGAAGATGATATATGAAATGGGGGGGGGGGGGGGGGGTGCTGGATTATCCCACATTTCCTATTCAAACAAGGTTTCTTATAACGATGTTTCCTAGTAATGCAGCCCTCAACATTAAGCCACATTTTATTATCTTTAAAATTGAACTCTTTATCTGTAATAGAATACAGGTTCGAACTCAAAATTAATTTAACTATGATGAAAATTCTAAATACAAACTGAGAAATAAAGAATGGAAATATTGAAATGTAGAAAGATTGTTAAAAAAAAGTGTGTAATTAAAATTTTGACATGTTTTGAAGCGATTGTTTAGAGTAAAATTATATAATTTTACTAATGTTTGTTAGAATTTTCAATAGCCATTGAACTAATATGATTCAAATTTGAAAAAAATAATGAATGAAAAAAGCTTAGTCGGTGATAGAGACCCTCATTGGCCACTGCAACAATAAAGTATTGTGCACTCCCATCATGTGAACATATAGAACAAGAATGCATAATATATCAATCTTCAAACTAGTTTATGTTAGGGTAAAGTTACTAAAGCAGCTGACTGCAGCAAGGCAGTTTTCTCATTAGGCACGTTAGACTCTAGTGTAGGGACACCAACATAACCAGGGTGCCATCTTTTAAATGCTTCAATTTAAGCAAAAATAAAATTGTGTATCTTTTCAATTTTAACTACCTGCAAATATCCATGGAGAGCAAATACTCTCTTTTCAAAATACTCTTTCTCTCATGATGGAAATTTTTTAAAATAATTTGGATTGTGAGGCTATACACTCTGTTTCCAAAATTATTTGGATACTTCTATGTTATGTGAAAACAAAACCATATTCAAAGCTATCTAACTCTGAAATTAAGCTTTTACAGAAAAATGTTGCAGAAAATAAATTGCAAATCTTCATCAAATTCATCAAAATTTAGATTTTAGAAAATATTAATTTATTATTTAAAAGAGTTGTTGAAGCTGAAATATTTGACAGCCAATACTGTGGTTGTATTTGTCCTAAGCACTGTTTCAAAACTGATGCAAAGTGAAAAACTTTACCCAAACTTTTAAGATTACATTTCAGTAACGAAAAAGCAAGGAAATAATTTTTGAAATTTAAATTGATAATTTGATTTCTAATATTACTCCATATTAAATACAACGAGTTATGTGTTATCCATAATATTAATTTATTACATTAATTTCACTATTTATTGACAAAACTGTTATTATTACAATTTCCACATTCGTTTATTTTGATACATTATATCCATTATTCGAGGTTGTGAAAAAAAGAAAAAGTATTTTTATACGAAATTGAAAGAAATATTGTTGATAATGGCAGAATACCACTTTGTGTGCCTAGAGATGCATGAGGTGTAAATTCGGGCCTGTCTAAAAAACAATAAAAGGTCTCTTTCAACAATAGCCAAGCACACTAACCACTGGGCTAAGGGGCAAAAAAGCAAATGGGGGCAAAATAGTAAAACACTAAATACCTATAATTTTATGAATAATGTTTGTTTTTCAATCACACAAATATTGCTTTGGCTTTTTAACTATACTGCTCACAAAAATTAGGGGAAATTTCAAAATGAATATGAAGCAATGAAATATCCCCTAATTTTTGTGAGCAGTATATTTACATAATACAAGTTTATTCAATGTTTTCAACATAATAGTGCTTTTACACAGTAGTTCAATGTATTAAATTTTTGAGATTTAATTTAGGCTAAATTAAATGAAAATCAAATTAATTCTCTGTCAGTTCTATTTTTTGGAGTATGGGGTTCTCCAAAAATTTGTTAACATTTTTAATAATACCAGTTAATGAACAAACAAATTACCCCTCAAACAGCTGCTTGCCCCCAGAAATCTAACAGGGCCTGTCAGTATAGATATGCCATAGAGAAGTTTTGTAAGGCGAGAACTCAAAGAAAGAGAACATTCATGCAATATAGATGGGGCTCGAACCCAGGTTCCTCAGGTTAACCATCATGCTAACCACCTGGCCATCGGAACACTGATGAACAGTTTGTTAAATATAGAGGAATGGTTCTCCAATGACACCCCCACCCTCCCTGAAACTTATTCTGAGCCATATAAGCTGCAGTGAAATCAAGATTCCACCATGGTTTCGGAATCCAATGAACTACAGTAACACTTTATGTGGATAAATCTGAGCAGAGTTCATTTTTAGATAGACCAAGGAAGCTTTTCTACTACTGAGGCCTACAAAGAAGCTGTAAGGGCACAAATACCCAAACACGGTGACTGCAAGTCTGAGTCTTGTACCATAAAGACAGCAAGGTAGCTTGTGAATGTGCTACTGTACCTGGGCAACAAAATCAGTGCTTGGTTGACACTAGCAGGATCAGCCCACCAACCAATTGATCTTAGGAAGGATAACAGATGCTCCAATTTATCTGAAGCAGAGACCAAAACAGTGTGTAAGAGTGGACCCTCAAAAGTACTGCCCAGCCTCATGACAAATAGGCTATCCAACAAAAAGATGACCCACTAGTAGCTAGGGAGAGGCATAAGAAGATCCCTGAGCAATAATAGGATCCTTCTTTCCAGGGACATAGAGCACACCAAACACATATATGGGTATTTAGAATGCTGCATAGGTACCAAGCCAGCAGAACCATCACAGGATGGTCCCCCTCATCGCATACAGGTGTCTAATCATTGATGGTAAATCTCAGAAAACAACTAATGTATAATGTATATGCTAAGTGATTCATACTATAACAATAAATTTAGAAACTCAGATAATAGAAAAAAAGCTATTTAGAGTACTACTTCAATGTAGTAAAGGTTAAGAAACATTAACTCTTCCCTTATATTGCAAATTTTTATCAATAATTTTGTCATAAAATTTTTTATTTTAAAATACCAGGTATATGAATAACTTTATCTTCCTTCTACTGCCAGTAAATGAAACAATCTCTCTGCATTAACATTGCTGCTTTGAATTAGTCAACAAATTTCCCTAAACATTCCATACTTGTACTGAGGTGTATAAATAAAACCTTCGTATTATTTTTAATGTCTTCAGAGATGAGTTCAAAGGATCTTCAAGAGTATTTAGCAGTAATGTAAAACAAGGAGAACAAGTTTCTTGAAGAGCTTTGATAGGTTTCCCTTTTAATATTTATAATTAATATAAAAAAGCAGATTTAAATTTATAGAATAGAAACTTATTTTTCCAGTAATTCTTACCCCATTTTCAGAATTTAAAGTCATCAAAGGAATTACTTTGCTTGGTTTTTCACTTAGCTGTGCGAGATCCTCCATGCTGCCAACTTCTCTAATAGAGTTGATAATCATTGCTGACTGTGGCAGTGATAATGTACTAGACTGAAAAATAAAAGTGGTAAGAAATTAAAGTGAGAAATTTTCTTGTTTTCTAATCTTTATTTTAATGATAAGAGATCTGCAAACATTTTTTTACCAGTGACCAATTTTTCAATAAGCTGGTAACATGCTGCTGTGGTTTAGAGGGTTAGTTTTATCCAACCATGTCCAAATTGAGCAGAAACTTTAAACAGTGACTTTAATTCTTAGCTGAATACAAATTTTTAATGAAAAGTAAAGAAAGCATAAATAATATTTTTAAAATTTTTTTAGATACTTTTGCAGTTCTCTTGGGTTACAGATTCCAGTTACCGAAGACTGATCTAGGTAAAACAATATTAATATGTTAAATTTGTACAAATACTACATAAATGTAACATGCATATTATGAAGAGTGGCGAAAATATCATACACCTTACCTCAATAGCTGATAGGAAAGTAACTGATGTAATATGAAGCACTTCCTCTTGCAATACAGTATGTAGTTTCTTCAAGGTCATGGGAAGTGGAAAATATATGCCACACAACACATAAACCAATAATTTTCATTGGGGTACAGATCAGATGACTAGGGTGGGCAGGGAACTTGGTTGAATTCTCCATCATGTTTGTCAAAAATGTACATTTCACATAAAGGACTGTTGCATTATTATCTTAAAACATCCATCAAGGAAGAAATGAAACATTCTGTGCATGTGCATATGAGCATGTGCATATGCATGTGCATATCTTATATCTTCAAATTTTATGTATATTTTAAGTTAAAGAAATATAATTTAGTGAATTGCATATCATGTGATGTACTTATTAAAAATTATCCATTTTTATAGTGAACTACGTGATATGTAAGTGAATGACCATTAAATTTAAGATTTTAACTTTTTGTAATAACATTTTGGGTATTTAAAAATTTTTTAAAACATTTGAATACATCAAGCACAGTACACCAATGCAAATGTGCACATAATGGAATAACAGTTGATAATAAATTACAGAAACAGCTCATATCTGTAATTCAGTATTACATCAATGAAGTTACAGACTGGTATCAGCAATTAAATGTCTCATCAGAGTCTAGAGTATATCTCGAAACAGTAACAACAGTGAAGTGTCACATCAACTATGACTCAATGTGACTTCAGGTGGACAATGTCAGTCAATGCATGACAAATTCAAGGTTATGATGTATCTTCTGCATCATTACTGTGTCAAATATAGCTAAATAAGTGGCAGTAATACAACCTCAGAGTAACACTCACTGCATCGTGTAATGAAATGTTATTTATTAGATTCTAGAGTAGCATATAAAATAACTCCTTTAAAATACTTCAAGCAATTTGCATACTAAAAAGTTTTTAGGAGCAAATTCAGAAGCTTTTTGGAGCAAGGACAGTGCTCTGTCTTCAGTAAAATGACACTATGTGGTAATGTTAGGGCTGTTAAGAACTTCTTTCCACATATCATGAAGGATGATTCCAGTGTCTTGGTTGCAGGTGGAGATGGACAAGGTCATTATTTCAATAGCCTTGCGGATGATGGTTCCCATAGTAAGAGGATGCACGTGCTACCAGTGTGGTGTGCTCCCAGTCTATAGCAGCTGCGTGTTATATAGCAGCTTGGCAGCGGCAGTCATTAGTTTTGACATCTGTCTGATGCTCTGTGAACCTCTCATGTAGACAAAAACGATTTTTTTTCCTGATATAGTAAACAATGGAACTGTCCAGCAAATATAGGGAAAATCTTAACGTGAATGGTGTATGGCTCTCTTGCACACAGGGCCATGGCTTAATGTCACACCCGATGGATTGTCTTTTCAAGCCTGTCACTGTCCCTCTTTCTCAATAAGGGCAGAACAGATGTTAGCAGAGGAAATTCTCAACACAGGTACAGCTAGTACTAAAACAAGGGAACTGTAGATTATAAGCATGGGTCATTACCAACTGAGCCAACCCTTGCTTCTACTATATGCAAAAGAGAACAAGCTGTTGAAATTCTATAAATTTTATTTGTCAGATAGCAAAAGTTCCTGAGTACTGTTTGTGGAGAGTAGGGTTGTCCAATTGATACTGATAAAAATAAAGTCACTGGCAAGAACTGCAGCAGTAACACATTTTATATCAGTTCTGGTTTCCTGTGGCTCTATAAGAATATATTTATTTAGTGGCTCTTTCCTAAGTTTGGGTGTCCATCCTATTCCATTAAATTGAGAAAGCCATCTATAAAAGTAGTATATGGTGGAATGTGGACTGTGAATATACAACATTATCATCATCATCCTCAAGCAGCCATGGGCTATGGAGGTCCAACCAGACCGTGCAATTTAGTTCTCCAAGCAAGTCTGTCCTGAGCTACATCTATTGAATCTAGCCACTGCACACCAATTCTAATAAGGTCCTGTTTGACATTGTCTGCCCACCACATCCTTGGTCTCCCCCTCTTTCTGAGGCCTTTAGGCACACTGTTCATAACCCTATTCGCCAATCTATAATTATTCATACGGGCAACATGGCCAAACCAACAGAATCTCTCTCTGCACAATATGCTGCTTAAAGGAGGTTGTTGACTCCTTTGCCTAACCTCATCATTAGTTACAAATGTGAACCACCTAATGCCAAAGATACTGCGTAAGCATCTGGAATCAAAAGCATCTAGTTTCCTGTTATCTTGTTTACAAAGTGTAAAAGTTTCACTACCATAACTAACCCTAGAAAGAACCAAATTATTATACAGTCTAATTTTAGTCCTTAGGTGTATACGCCTATTTCTCCACACTCTCCATAGATTCTTAAAAGTCCCAGCAGCAATCCCTATTTGTCTGTTAATCTCATGCCTCACATCACCATTATCTGTTACATAGAACCCAAGATAATTTAACTGTGACATCTGCTCAAGACTGCAACCATTCAGATTAACTGAATCACAACCTGCCTGACCAATTTTCATCACTTTAGTTTTCTCTCTGTTTATAACCAAACCTACTCTACTACCAGTCTCATCAACAACTCGAATGAAAGAGTTCATCTCATCAACATCATTTGCCAAAAGGGCTAAATCATCAGCATAATCGAAATCTGAAATTTTCGTATCTCCAGTCCATTTAAGGCCAAAATCTTTCCCTTGAAGTGAATTTCGCATAACATAATCAACAACCAAACTAAAGAGAAAAGGAGACAAAATGCACCCTTGTCGAACACCAGAAGTAATGCTAAACCAATTGCTACAAGCCTTACCAACTCTCACACACGACTCAGTGTTATTATAGAGAGCTTTCATTATGTTAACTAACTTGTCAGGTATACCATATGATTTCACAATCAACCACAAATTATGACGATCAACAGAGTCGAAACCCTTTTTGAAATCAACAAAGCTAGCAACCAAAGGTTTCTGAAACTCTAAACATTTCTCAAGAATCTGCCTAAGTGAAAATATCTGATCCACCCCCCCCCCCCCCCACCACCACCACCACTTCTGAATCCACATTGCTCATCATGCAATTGACTGTCAACCAGATTCTTAATTCTATTAAGCACAATCATGGAAAGAACTTTACCTGGAACAGAGAGTAGGCTGATGAAATGAATAAATGTCAATACCAATAATTTCATATTCCCTGAAACAAGTAAGCATTGATAGTACAGTGCAATGATACGAATTTTTTCGTGAATATACACACTCCACCATCTTTAGCACTTAGTCTATCCTAACAAAATATAAGATAACCTTTTGAACACATACAACTGTCAGAGAAACTAGTGTCGAGCCAAGTGTCCATAAATTCAAATTGTGAGAATACCTAAAATAGTGCAAAGAATCAATGATGTTGTATATTTTACATGGATCGATAAAAATAGCACTGCAGCATTTAAAATTATTTGAAAATCATTGGTTGTTGGATTGTGATCTGGAACCAAATGGTGTTTGATTGGAGCATGACTTAAGTTTATGAATAATGAGCCTTGAAATCCCTCTAAAATCAATGATAAAAGTTCTTCTTGGGTGTATATTTAGATTTAAAAAATAATCAAATTTTCTATTTTCAAAGTTAATGAATGACAAAGGATGCATAGAAATAGATATATTTCATTCTATGCTTTGCACATTCATAAGCAATTTATGTGTTGCATACACATGAATGGAACAGAAGCACCAAGTGACAAAATTATTCTGTGATTTACTCATTTTAATGAAATGGGGAGTGCTGAGAAGCAGAAATTCATGTCACTCTTTTGTGGAAGTGAATGGAAGGGGAGGGCTGAGAAGCAGAAATTCATGTCACTCTTTTGTGGAAGTGAATGGAAGGGGAGGGCTGCCAGATCAGTGTGGTCTACTGAACTACCCTGCTGAGGAGTGGTCAATCACACAGGGTCCTGGTGCTGACCATATATACCAACCTGAACGGAATTATGACTCTGAGCTTGATTATGGATCCTGATTTTGCTGCACTGATGGGCTTTTGTGGAGGGAAAATTTTCCGCTGTGTTTTCTCTTTGTTTGTGGGTTGACAGCCCCAAGAATAGATTCACAGGATATCTTTATCAGCTGGTGGATAATCCTGAGAAGAGGTCATCGCAGGAACCTGAACTCTTTGCTTCTATTGGCATCGTCAAATTCTACATTGGAGGAAGTCTTCCAGTGTAGATGGCTTCAGCCTTTAGTGGTGGGGGAACGGGTCTTTGCCCCATGTCTGCGATTAGGGGACTGTTTGATATTGTTGGCATTACCTCTCTCAATAAACATAGTTTCTTTAAACATCCCACTAACCATTTTCTCTCCATAGGTAGTTGGAATGTGAAGACTCTGCACAGAGATTTTTCTCTTGATATCCTCACACAAGAATTCCACCAATATAATTTAGATATTCTCGGCTTGCAAGAGACCAGATGGACAGATAAAGGTCAGATTCTTAAAAATAATCTTAAATTTCTCTTTTCAGGGAGGGACGACAATAAGCATCACCAAGGCGTGGGTCTGCTACTCAGCAGACACGCTAGTGATGCTCTTCTAGTTTATGAGTGCATTAATGAAAGGTTTCTTACAGCAAAATTTCAGACAAGCGTTAAAGACCTGAATGTTATCTGCTGTTATGCCCCAACTGAGGATGCCGATGAGGATGAGAAGGATAGGTTTTATGAACAACTTCAGGATATTTTGAATTCTGTCAAGGAGATATTACCCTTGTTCTTCGTGACTTCAATGCCAAAGTTGGTACTGACTCTGACCTTTGGGGAGGGGTGATTGGCCCTTTTGTTATTAGTACTGCAATGGGCAACGTCTCCTACAGGTAAGTAAACTCAATGGTTTTAGAATAACTAACACATATTACAAACACCGCGACATACATAAGTACACATGGGTTTCACCCGACGGGCTACATAAGAAAATGATTGATTATATATTAACTAATAGCAAATGGGCTAGTTCTGTTAGAAATACGAGGGCATATAGGGGAGCTGAAATTGGATCCGACCATTACCTTGTTAAAAGTGTCTTGCAACTTAAACTTAAAAAGTGTTGTGCTAGGGTTAAAAAATTTACCTTTAATACTGAAGCTCTGAAAGACCTAGTTATAGCTAAATTTAACCATGATAGGTTACTTAGTCATTATGACAGTCATGGTTTGCTTACTACTGACGTTAAGGAAGAATGGGACAATTTTAAACAGGCTTTTTTGGAAACTAACAGTACTCTTTTAAGAAAAAAGGAGCAGAGGAGGCAGAATTATCCTAGTGATAAGGTACTTGAGCTTATTTCAGAAAGGAGGAACTGCAGAAATATCCTTAATCAGTACCCTACTAGTCCTAATAGAAAGGATTACAGAGAGCTTAATAAACGTGTAAAGGATCAGTTAGCTACTGATAAGAATCTTTGGCTTGATGGCTTGGCTGACAAAGCCGAGGAAGCAGTTAGACAGCACAACAGCAGAGAGCTGTACCAGATAGTTAATGTTTTGTGTGGTAGAAAATGGACAGGTATACAGGGATTGAAGGATAAACAAGGTAAGGTTATAGAAGGGGAGGATTCTGTCATGGCTAGGTGGGCTGAGCATTTCAGTGATATTCTAAACAATGTGGTTAGTTCTGCTCCCATTGTTTGCAATGATGATAGATGCATTGGTGGCTTTAATGTTGGCCCTATAACACAATCTGAAGTATTTTGGCTATTTCTAAACTTAAACTTCATAAATCCCCAGGGGTAGATGAAATTACTACGGAAATGCTTAGAGCTGGGAATGTTTTGGTTACCACTTGGATGACTGAAATTCTGAATATCTTTTATGATAAAGGCATGGTTCCTAAGGATTTTACCAGAGCTATTGTTATCCCTATTTTCAAAAAAGGTGATCGCAGTTCTTGTGATAACTATAGAGGTATCAGCCTACTCTCTGTTCCAGGTAAAGTTCTTTCCATGATTGTGCTTAATAGAATTAAGAATCTGGTTGACAGGCAATTGCGTGATGAGCAATGTGGATTCAGAAGTGGTAGGGGATGTGTGGATCAGATATTTTCACTTAGGCAGATTCTTGAGAAATGTTTAGAGTTTCAGAAACCTTTGGTTGCTAGCTTTGTTGATTTCAAAAAGGCTTTCGACTCTGTTGATCATCATAATTTGTGGTTGATTGTGAAATCATATGGTATACCAGACAAGTTAGTTAACATTATGAAAGCTACCTATAATAACACTGAGTCGTATGTGAGAGTTGGCAAGGCTTGTAGCAATTGGTTTAGCATTACTTCTGGTGTTCGACAAGGGTGCATTTTGTCTCCTTTTCTCTTTAGCTTGGTTATTGATTATGTTATGCGAAATTCACTTCAAGGGAAAGATTTTGGCCTTAAATGGGCTGGAGATACGAAAGTTTCTGATTTAGATTATGCTGATGATTTAGCCCTTTTGGCAAATGATATTGATGAGATGAACTCTTTCATTCGAGCTGTTGATGAGACTGGTAGTAGAGTAGGTTTGGTTATAAACAGAGAGAAAACTAAAGTGATGAAAATTGGGCAGGCAGGCTGTAATTCAGTTAATCTGAATGGTTGCAGTCTTGAGCAGATGTCACAGTTAAATTATCTTGGGTTCTATGTAACAGATAATGGTGATGTGAGGCATGAGATTAACAGACAAATAGGGATTGCTGCTGGGACTTTTAAGAATCTATGGAGAGTGTGGAGAAATAGGCGTATACACCTAAAGACTAAAATTAGACTGTATAATAGTTTGGTTCTTTCTAGGGTTAGTTATGGTAGTGAAACTTAACACTTTGTAAACAAGATAACAGAAAACTAGATGCTTTTGATTCCAGATGCTTACGCAGTATCTTGGGCATTAGGTGGTTCAACTTTGTAACTAATGATGAGGTTAGGCAAAGGAGTTTGCAACCTCCTTTAAGGAGAATATTGTGCAGAGAGAAACTCCGTTGGTTTGGTCATGTTGCCTGTATGAATAATTATAGATTGGTGAATAGGGTTATGAACAGTGTGCCTAAAGGCCTCAGAAAGAGGGGGAGACCTAGGATGTGGTGGGCAGACAATGTCAAACAGGACCTTATTAGAATTGGTGTGCAGTGGCCAGATGCAGATGTAGCTCAGGGTTGGGTTGTTTTACCTCTGAGCGGCACTTTTTTGCACACCATGGGCTAAATGGCCAGGTCACATGGACCCCGAAGGCTCAGAGAAGGTTGGGGGAGGGGACCCACTGGAACAGCTGTTGGGAGACAGATGGTAGCCTCCCATCAAGGCCATCCAGCGTGTTCTTTAACGTGCACAAGGTATGGCTCTCCCGCACATGGGGCCACGGCTTAACGTCCCATCCGACGGACGGCGGCTTTTCCAAGCCCATCAGTGTCCCCTACTGACCGTGGACAGGGCGGGGAAATTTTGCGGAGATAAATCTCAACGCTGACCCAGCTGGGACTCGAACCTGGGGAACTACAGATTACAAGCCTGGCGTGCTACCGACTGAGCCACCCCCGCCCCAGAGATGTAGCTCAGGACAGACTTGCTTGGAGAACTAAATTGCACGGTCTGGCTGGACCTCTGTAGCCCATGGCTGCTTGAGGATGATGATGATGATAATGATGATGATGAATTACTTGTTCAATTTGAGGTATAAGTTTTTCAAGAGGTGGCAATGGAGAGGGATATGCAAATTTTGCTCCCTTCCCGAGTGTGGTCTCTTGTTCTGAAGTTGTACTCGAGATTTAATATATTTTGGTTTGTTCTCATGATTGTTACTTTTAGCTGTTTCATATCTATTGTGCTTTAC
Source organism: Ryuthela nishihirai (assembly GCA_038380435.1). Lineage (NCBI taxonomy): Eukaryota > Metazoa > Arthropoda > Arachnida > Araneae > Heptathelidae > Ryuthela > Ryuthela nishihirai. The sequence continues at coordinate 59,449,038 of JAWZYU010000019.1, read as the reverse complement.
TATATCTTCACTTTGCATTTTTTGACTTTCTATTTATCTTTTAATTTTACTCTGGTATATTTTATTAACTTTATTTTCATTGATTCCCATTAAAACATCTAATTTAGTTGATAATTAATTAAATTCATCGTGTGCTAATTGCTTTACTAATTTAAAATATTGTTTATATGCCTTGCATTCAATTTGTCTAGTATTCCGGCATGTTTTGCTTATTACAGTGTTAAGTAATTTTTGTTCAGCATTGTTTAAAGTTTTTGGAGGTATGATTCATATCGTTTATGAGTGAGTTGTAAAAATTTGTGGGTTACATGAAATCTCTTACATGTCTTAGGTATGTAATGTCTTAGGTATCTAAGCCTTTGCAGCATTTTAGCCAAGCCCTTTGGTAGATGGAGATATTTCCTGGCTGCATAACAAGTAGCTGTATGCAATTTCTCAGTTGTGCATTAGTATCATCAATTTTCAATGACACAGTGCAAGTTTCAATTAAAAGTTTACATCACAATTTTTACTGTATAAATACTTTAAATAACACATTTGCTCTCAAATAATGGTCGCTTGCAATGATGGCTACTAGATAATGATCTTGCCTTCAAGCAAAAGTTCTGAGCTTTCCATTGCTACTTCTTAGTTTCTAATTGTGCAGGTGTTATATTGTAAATTTCTGTCAAAAATAGATCGTTTCCAATATTTATTTAACCCTTCCAGGGTTAAATAAATCCTTTTTAACTTATTTAAAAAAAATTTAAACCAATAACTTAAAAAACTGATTTACATCCAAAGGCCATGCTATTTTTCCACTATATTTTTCACTTAATAAAATATTCAGCAAATTGAGAAAAAATAATTTTTCAAGCTTAAATTATGCTTAAATGCATTAAATGCATATTATGCTTCTTATGATATATATAAGAAATTTTTAGAACTGTAATTTACATTTTCAGAAAACTGAAGTTTTAAAAAATGGATATAGCCATCTTCAGCCTCTCATTTCAGATTCTGTCAACATGTATAATCGATGTAGACCATGGAAGGGTTGAAGATTTCCCATACAAATCCAATCTAAACAGAATCTTAATTTATCTGTAAAAACAAAAAGTTGAATGTCTACAGACAAGATGTATGCATGGACAGACAGACAGATGACAAAGTAAAACATTAGCTCATTATTTTAAAAACAAGCTAAAAAAAATTACTCTACTATATGAGAAAAATTAAGTTAGTGATATGAAAATAAAACCATTGTTTTTATTTGCAGTAATTCTGAAGAAAATGTAGTGACTTTTGGTTGGGTAATAGCAAAGATGTTATTAAAGCTAAGAACCATCAATGTGGAAAAGATAAATCTGATTTCCATACACAGCTGAAATAACAGTTAAACAACTAATGGATTATACCTATATTATCTATGAACAAAACAGACACATACTTTAGTATTACATTTTCATAAAAGATCAAAGCCAACACTAAGGTTATGACTATCAGATACTAACATCTGAAATATCAAATGAAATGTAGACATTATCTGTTACCATCCGTAACATTTTAGCAAAACCTTGTATCAAATAATAACATTTTTACATACAGTAGATTCCAGTTAATTAGGACACATTGGGGCTAGAACACTTTTGGCCCAATTAAGTGGCAGCCCGAATTATGCAAATTCCACATAAAGAATTAAAAAGGTATAAAACAAAAGAAAAACTACCATTTACTACTGAGAAATAAAAACACAGTAAATGAATTCTTGAACAAATGGTACAGATAAGAGAAAAATATTTACACTTAAAACTATTTCAGTTTAATGTATGTATCCAATAGGCATGCAGTTCTTAACAGTTAATGATGTTGGAGGAATTTATCAAGTGTTAAGTGTTCTCTTGATTGATTGCAACTGAACAAAATTAGCACAAGTATCTAGTGAAGATATAGGACTGCCTTCATTGTTGTAATGCATGAAGTAGCTTCATAATCCAGAAATAAATTTCCTGGCATTCTGGTTAGTCACTCACTCAAGCATGTCATCCTTATCATTTTCCTGGTTTTCTCATGTATTTTGGTGTTCTGCTGCAATTTGTTCAACAACTGTGTCCTCATCTTCATAGTAATATTGAAGACTATTGTCGATGCATACAAACTCTTCATAGTTTCTAATGTGTTGCACTTCCAAATTGGAATCATTTTCACTATAGGTTCTGCATCTGGCATGTCCAAGACCGAATGTTTAAAACCACAGTGAGCAAAGCAGTTCTGAGTGGTCTTGCTGCTACTTCTCACCAACTATCGACGACTGTTCCAATTAAATAAAAGACTAAGATCTTTTTATTTATATATTGGCAAGTTTCTGGACTAAATTCAGTGAGTGTTGGGCATTTCCTAGGCAGCACTCAAAATTATTAAAAGATCCCACTATCACTGCACCTCAATGATTATATCTTCAAGCAGACTAATAAAATCCCAAGTAGTGCTTTTCTCTTCACATAAGGTCTTCTCCCGCTGTAGGCAGGTACAATGTAAGGCAAGTTTAAAGGATAGGAGCCTTTTTAGTATATAGTGGTTTCTGTGACTTCTCCCACAAGGTGATATGCAGCCAATGTGCTGCGGTGCACTGTGGTTGTCACGATTTACTTCATTACTTTGTTGTCCCAATTAAATGGCATAGTGTCCCAAATAAGTGAAGCAAATTCTGCTTATTTTTCTCGATTTGTTTTTATTCTTTAAAATTTGACCCAAATAAATGGCTGCCCCAATTAAATGATGGTCCAATTAACCAGAATCTACCGCATTATGATATTTACCACTTTCCTCCAAACATTTTTCAGTAAAAAGTTCTTATAAATTTATTCTGATGCTTGATAACAGCTTAAACCCATTCATTTTAATTATTCAGTACTAGATAAATCTTAGGAAAAATAATGGAAAAGTGCCACTCATTCTAAAGGAACACATACATAAAGTGAGCTAGATCTTTTCATTGGAAATTGATTAAAATCCTCTGGATTTTCAGTTTGGTCATCAGCTTCATGTCCTTCATGGCATTCTTTAGTACTTATATTCTGCTCACTAAAAGGTGCACTGCGTTTTTCTCTAAGTCTCTCTAAACGTGCCCGAGGAGCAAAATTATCCATACGAAATGAAAAACTTCGACTTGGCAATTTTTGGAATTTATGTCCTGAAATAAACAGAATTTTCCAATGTTTTAAAAGAATACTCTCTTACATGAAATACAAGAAATGGAATACAAAACTGAAATTGGAGAAACTCAATTTTCACAGAGTTTTGTTTTGTCTTATCAACACATTTGATATTCTTTATAAAATTTAATATTATATATATTAATACTTTATTATCCAAACTGAAGTTTTACATTATACATATGGCCCTAAGACAGATTGCATTTCTATAAAAACCTTCTAACCAAGGTCAAAATGATGCATAACAATACTGATTATATCATGAAAAAAAAATTTGTGACAACTCACCTTAAATGACCCCATAATTGGGCTCCATATGTGAAATCTCTTTGAACCTCGTATAAATCCTCTTCATAAATCTTCCATAATTCATCATTATAAACTTCATATAAATTCCTCTTAAATTTCAGATAATTATCTCAAAGGCCTCTATGGGCCAGATAAATCTTGGGGTTCAAGTACGTCATTGGAGAGGCCACATTGTTCCATTATGAAGTGGAAGGGAGCCATATGAAGACTGTAACCATACTAGTGCTATTCGGTTCACATGCTTGTAACTATCCTTCTCTTCCTACTGGGTGAGTTCTTATATGTCATCTTTAATTGTGCTGCCATCTAGGCACAGAGCAGGGAACCAATATCTGAATTTAACTCATTAATTTTTATCTAATTAATTCTTGCTTCATGAGAGAAATCTTTTCAAATCTCTGAACATCACTGCTTATCAGCCAAATCAGACTTAGGCAGCTTCACTCGCAGAAGAGAATGCATCATGCCAAGATGAAGTTTCCCACAGCTGGGATTGAACTTGGGACTCCAAGGGAAATCTGCAAGTGCTACTGAGAGGCAATGATGTTAAATCTACAACACCAATAGGCAGAAAGGAAGATGACCTTGTATTCTGCTCTGATATAGATGGCCTGATGAATTCCCTAGGAATCAAACATGACCCTCAAGAATGGCGACTATTCATAGACTTCTCGAAATTGAGTCTCAAGGCAGTGTTGCTGCATAATGGAAATTGACTTCCATCCATTTCAGTTGGACACACTGTCTACATAAAAGAAACCTAAGACAACTTAAAACAGCTGTTGAACTGTTTTCAATACATCAAGTATGCCTGGCATCTCTGTTGTGACTTAAAGGTAGTGGCTCTGTTGATGGGTCTGCAGTTGGGATATACGAAGTACTGCTGTTTCTTATGTGAATGGAACAGCAGAGGAAAGACTTTGCACTACATGAAGAGAAACTGGCCTCAGAGGAAATATCTGTAGGTTGGAGAGAAAAATGTGGAACACCTAGCACTGGCAGAAATGCACAAAATCCTGTTACCGTTCCTACACATCAAACTCAGTGTGATGAAAAACTTCGCAAAAGCCATGACTAGACTGCATCAGCTTTCAAGTACTTAAACATTAATTAATAGATTCTGAAAAAAAATTCATCACTGACATGGCGGGAATCGAACCTGCATCTCTCCAGATTCATGCCAGAGCACGCTACCATTGTACCATGCATCGGATAATGAAATTTTTCAGAATGAGACCATATAAATCTTCTTCACTGAGATGTGGCTGAGACAGCGCCATCTATACTCAAGGAGATGCAACTTTTCAGTTGTTGCTATTGATTATCAGATGTTAATGAGACGGTCGCTAATGCTAAGACGATAATTATAATTAAAAATCAATCCAAAGCGAATGCACAGTATTCCCTGTTAAGATAGACATCAAACATGATGCGGGTTCGATTCCCGAGGTGTCAGTGATGAATTTCTTTCACAATCTATTAATTAATGTTTGATGTCTATCTTAACAGGGAATATTGTGCATTCACTTTGGATTGATTTCAAATATTTGGCTGACAAATTCCCTTGACTCAACAAAGTGAAAATTAAAGAGGGAACTTAAAAAATGAAAATTTGATTGAATTTGATTAATTGAAGTGAAAATTAAAAAGTGAAAATTCAAGAGGCTTCAGGGTAACAAGAAAAAGGCTTGGGATGCATTTTGTCCGGTGTCAACTAAATTCCTTGAGAATGTCAGGGCAGACAACTACAAGAAACTGGTTAAGGACATGTTGTCTCTGTATCACAAACTTGGCTGCAATATGTCCTTAAAAATCCACTTACTCCATTCCCACTTAGATTTCTTCCCCAACAACTGCAGCATGGTTAGTGATGAGCACAGTAAACATTTTCACCAGGACATTGCAACGATGGGGAAACAATACTAGGGAAACTGGTCCACTTCAATGTTGGCTGACTACTGTTAGACGCTCACCAGAGATGATCCTGAGCAGCTGTACAAGAAACAAGCAAAGCGACGTCGGAAGTAGAAATGGAGTTTTACTGATACATCATATGCATATATTACTCTATTATATAAGAAACTATTGCGGATTTCTAAGAAATCATAGCCAATTTTGAATTTTCATTGTCATATTCGTGTTCAGCATCTTGAAATCTTTACGAAATGGCTACTTTTATCTCAGAGGCATGACTTTTATGAAAATTTGTTGCCCAGTGTAATCAAATCAGAATTCGAATTTTTATTGCTTGTACACTTCTTGTACCGTATTGTAGTAAATGTGTTTTCTTTTTTTCTTTTCTCTTTTAAATGAAAATACTCATTTCTATATTTGCAAAAATGCGAGAATTATAGTTTGTCACAATCCCAATCAAATTAATGTATGGATCATTTGGCTGTAATTAATTTATGAGAAATAAGTTGAACTTCCTTTTTGCTATTTCATGTAATGCTAACTATAACAATCTAGATAAGCGAATGCTTTTGGGTTGTTTATATTGTGCTAATGTTAAGTCTAATATGTTGAAAATAAAGTATTTTGATTAAGTAAAAAATCTTTCCTTTGAAGTGAATTCACATAATATAATAAAAAACCAAATCAAAGAAAAGGACCAAAATGCATCCTAGCTGAATTCCAGTAGCAATGCTAAACCAATTGCTAAAAAAGCTCACTGATATGAAAATAAATTTTAAGCTCATATTAACTGTGATTTATAAAACTGAAAATTCAAAAAAAAAGGACGATTCAAAATGTGCAAAGAAAATATTTCATTAGTATTTATCCAGAGCAGAAATAATTTTTACATTGTCCCTAATAAAGTAAAAAGCAATAAGTAAAAACACTGGTTTTTTTTTTTAAATAAGCTAAAAGTGCTGGGTTTTTAAAGGAAAAGTTACTTATTTCCATTTATTTAACCCTTCGAGGATTCCACTTCAAAACTGTTTCACATCCAGAGGCCCAGCCATTTTTTCACTCTGATCAGCCAAAAAACAAAAATTAATGAAAGGAATTATGGCATGTTATATGCCATATTAATCAGCATTTAATTCTGGATTTTCAGAAAATAAAACATTTTACAAAAAAATGGCTAATTTTAATGGACTTTTTTTTAGAGTACGCAGTACAAAAATTCATCTCTATTCTATACATACTATTTCTAAAACTTGTTAACAGCTCTGACGTTTCCATATTTAGTGATCTGTAAAGATATATATATTAAAACTACTAAGTATTTCAAAAATGTGAATTCATTAGTATGTGTATTTCATTAGTAGCAATCAAACTAAGAAAGCATTTTCTAATTATCATTTTTATTGTTTCAAATGGAAGCTTCATGATTGAAACCACATTCCACCACCAAAATTTCTATCATTAATACGTCATTGCAATATTCTTCTGAAATTTTGGAATTTTCAACTTTTTCCATTGTCAGAGGGCACAATTATAGTGTTGGATTCCAAAAGTGTGATTCATATTATTTTATCAATTCCTATCGAACTGAAAAAAGATAGTTGTTTGTATCAAGAGATAAATGAAACCATCTGATAAAGCAAAACAAAAGCATTCCTCCTCCCCTAGCTCTAAGGTTCCAACTCATTGTTGGCAATGAAAATTCCGTAATCTTCACATTCCACCAACAAAATTTCAAATTTCTATTATAAATACATTTGCAAAATTCATTTTAAATTTTGAAATATTCAAATTTTTCCACCATTAGAAGGCACAATTATAGTTCTAGGAAAATTTTGAAAGAATTAATCATAATATTTCATCAATTTCTATCTAACCCCCAAAAAAGAAGCTTTCATTTATTTTTAAAAACAATTATCTGATGAAAAAGGTTGTGTTTGGGTCTAAAGGTCCCCTGGGTCTAAAACACCAACTCATTGTTGACAGTGGAAATTCCAAGACCTTCACATTCCACCACCAAAATTTCAAATTTCTAGCATAAATACATCGTTTGCAATATTTGTTTAAAATTTAGGAATTTTCAACTTTTTCCACTGCTAAAGGGCGTAATTATAGCTTTAGAGAGATTCGAAAAGTGCGTATCATAATATTTCATCAATACATATTAAACACAAAAAGAATTTTTAATTTATCTCTGTAACAAAAAAGTTCGATGTCTAGATTGGCAGACAGACGAAAAAGTCAAACAATTATCTCATTTTCAAAGAAAACGAGATAAAAAGGAAATAAAAATACTAACTTTATGAAAGGAACGTGTATCCAATTTGTTGGAAGTATTTGGACTTAAATTATTCATGTAAACAACTTGACAAGCAAGCACTTAGCAGACAGCTCTTGCACTTGTGATATATGAACAAACAATTAGAACACCTGCTACTTCCTGTCCTGTGACACTGGGCAGCAGACAGTGTTGAAGAAGCTCTGGTTTTTTTGGGTTTTTTTGCAGTTATAGTTTCGATTTGAAGAGTGGGAAAGATGCATAGAATGCTGCGATAAATGATATAAATGATAAAAATAATTCTAGGAACAATAAAATAGGTTTAAAGCAGAAAAAGAGTAAAAATGTGGGAAGGGGGGAAGACACATACTTCACGATTACTTCCGAAGTCTTCTGTTTTTAAAAATAGACTTTTTTGTTAATTTTCAGGAGATTTTCATAACTTTATTGAAAAATTAGTTTATAATAGTAGAAATCAAACTTGTGAGCTTAAATCAAGAGACTGCTTCAGTAAAGAGTAACATTAACAAACAAATATGCAATACTAAGTAGCCTTCTAAGAAATGGCAATCATATGGCTTCAACAAATTATTTGTATTGTAATTTAATAAAATACACATCAAATGATAAAATATTATTTTTCAAACTTATATTACATATTTTCAAATGGCAATTTCTATTTTTTCTAATTTTCTTGTTATACTAAAAACTAACAGATATCTTGGGCCTCTCATTTCAGATTCTGTCAATGTCTATGCTAGTTGGGGACCCTGGAAGGGTTACAATATAATGCAAGTAATATATTGTAATATTTATAATATATTGATATCACCTTTTATATATATATATATAAGGTGATATCAATGAATGTAACAGCTACCACAATATAAATTAATGAATTATGCTACACAGCTATGGTAAAGGATAACTGCCAAAGGAATGTACATAAGTTGAAGTAAATGATAATTTAAAATAATTTAAAAATTCTCTGTCATTGAGCAATAAAATTTCAGAGTTTATCCTTCAAACTATTTGGATGTTGAATGTTCTTAGGATAAAAACTCTCAGAAGCTTTTCGGAGCAAAGACAGCGCTCCGTCTTCAGTGAAGTGATGTTACGTACTGACGATTTTAAATTAACTTTTGAGCAAGAAGGTCTTTTAATTGTATACTAAATGATAATATATATATGCAACTAATAATGTGCATATGCTCTGGTAACTCACAATCAATTTTGCTTCATGCCAAAAAACTACAACAGATTGCTCAAAATACTTTTTTGTTCAAAAGTACTCAAAAAAAATGCACAGGGAAAAGGATTATACACAGCATTCCTAGATTTGAAGAAAGTATTTAATCATTTACCACGATATCTAATGAATCAACAAGATGAAATCAATGTTTGATCTGTATATTAGACTTAGTCGAGAAAGATACCAAATTGTAGCATCAATCGTAAGACCAGAGTCCATTTTTAAGCTCTTTTTTGTTATCACTGATATAAATAAACCCCTGCATAGTATTTCCTCATTAATTTTTTAATATAAACTAAAAAAAATGAAATTATTCATCTAATGAAAACAAAAATTGTACATGACTAGTGAATGGAATTAAAATTAATTTAATCAATTTCTAAGGTCCAATCTGTCAGAATGCTCTGGGCTAAGATTTTAGTAGGCTTTTCAGGAATTAACACTGAAATAAAAGTCAGTTGTAGACTGTTACTGTCTGCTACAAGGAGCTCTACAAAGAGAAAATGAAGCATGCAAATCATATGTCTTTAGATAAATTCTTTAAACATAGGACAAAGACATCAACTGATAAAGATTCACAGCTTCAAACTTCATTCAGGAAACACAGTCAACAAATAATTGATAGCAATAAATGAATGTTGGATAATATAAATCTTCTAACAGTGGAAAAATCCACACAACTGAAATGGATGATTGGCGTCATGGAAAAAATTCAACTTTTTTTGCATGTAAATGCTTTTGAATAAATTGATCTGCATCATAACAAAAATAAACACAAATGCATCCTTTTCTTTACTGCTTTTATTTCATAACATATCAAAAATAACTAAAAATAGGACAATTTCAAACAAAAAAGTGAATGAGGCAAATGTTTGATGAAGCGACCTTTGTTTGTAACACTATTGTTATCAGGAAAAACAATTGCAGTTATGTGATTATGAGTTATGCAAACACTCTTCTGAATGAAAGACTATCACATTGGGGGACTCTACATATTACCTATTACTATGATATTATCTATACTCTAACAAGAGGAAGCTATGAAATTATCACTGGAACATACTATTTACAAATGATACTGATTTATTTAATGAATGAACAGAGAAATGAAGAATGGAGAAAAGTTCTAGAAAAAGAGAAGTTGAAAATCAGTAGAGGTAAACTGGAGATCATCTTATCAAGTCCTCAAATACCCTGGTTCTGTTGTGTGAAAAGAGAGTGAAAAGGAAAAAGTTAACAAAAACACTAAGGCATAGCTAAAGTGCAGGTATGTGTGGTGACAAGAAATGGCTTTGTAAAAGAAAATTGTAAGACCACTCTTGCAACTTAATCAGAATGTTGGATAATAAATATCTTCTGACAACCAAAAAAATTCACACAATTGAAATGGTTAAGTGGCATCACAAAAGAAAAAAAAAACTACTGAAAATAATTACAAAGGGCAAATAACTTTTGAGTAGAAAACCCTGTTATCTGAACAGTTTATCTCTTGATCTTTAACATAAAAGACCATATTTTTGTGGGTGAAAAAAATTTGACTTTTGCCATTAAAGCAGCAAACAAATGTTTGATTGACTGAAAAGATGAAATTAGCACTTTAATATTAATGTGGAATGGACTTATAATTAATTACACTCACCTACATTAGATGCAATATCTTTTATGGAACTTCTTCTTCGCTTCTTATTGAAGTTGAAATCATGAAGACTTTGAGTGTCACAGCTACGAACTACAAAGGTCACACAAATTTCTATCTCACCCCGGTATTTGTCATCCTTTTTGTCACCCTTTCCTTTCAGCGAATACCATCTATAGACAATGTATATAAGTGAGAAACAACTAATGTATAATTATTTACCTAGAATAAAATCAGAATAACATATTAATGATTAGCAGCAAAATTGTATAGTATCAGATTGACTACTTGCAGTATATAAATTTAATAATAAAATAAATTCAACCATTAGCACTATATAATAATCAGGAGATATAATACCTCAATATGAGGGATTGAGTTCTCAGACATGTCAGCTGCTTTAGAAATCAAATATTTTGATAATATATTATTCTACCAGCCACTCTTTGAATAATTCGGCCATCTTTGGATTAATAAAGGATACACCTATTACATATAAATAGCAGCTTAGCAATAATTTGTTACCAGCCTCATAGTTATAACCAAGAGAGGCACTACTGTATGTGACAGGTTGGTTGGGGTTTTATGGTGCATCAGCTACTAAGGCTATAATGCACCAAACAAGATAAAAAAAAGGATAAAAAAACATCTCAACCCACAACCAAAGTTAAAAGCAACACAATAAAATCAAACAAAAAAAAAGGATCCATGGAAAAAGAATGAAGAAATGTAGAATACAATTAAAACACAATGGGTGTAGAGGATCCATTTTAAAAGCAAAAGTATAACACAAGTGTCAAAGATAAAAAAAATCATAGACACTTAAAATACCCTGTATATCATAAAAAGGAATTATCAGATAAAAAGCGGCCAAGTGTAAGGGACTCAGCTGTAAAATCATGGAAGTTAAAATAAACACGATACTCAAAGTTAAAAACTGGACAACGGCTTAAAATGTGTTTAATGGTTAAATTGGTGTCACAAAATTCACACTTAGATTCATCATCTGCCTGGAGAAGAAACGAATGTGTAATAAATGAAGATCTAGGTAGAAATGAGCAAGTACAACTAAGCAGTACCACAAGGCTGCATCCTGAGTGTTACACTTTTCATGGTCAATTGTATTATAGCCACCTTGCAATTCCTGTGAAAAACTGACTGCCATGGTTTAACAGTAGGTTTGATCTCGAAGAGTTTGTTCTGACCACGATCTCGATGGCAAAATGCTACAGAAAATCCAGATATGGATTTGTGTTGCTGACATCAGGGGTATGTCTGACTTGGCAGTAGTGTCTGCCAAGTCATTGCCCCTGATGCCGAGATGACCAGATACACAACAGAAAATAATGGTTGTGGTGGCTCCCAGATGATGTAGCTGCTGGCAAATCTTGGAAAGAACAGATTGAGGCCAATGCCTCACTGAGATCAAATGCCGTAGCGAGCTGAACAAGTCATTGTGCAAAGCACACACCAATGATGCTTAGACGCTATGTGGTCCAGGGGGAAGCTGATAGCGTGCAACTCAGCAGTGAAAATGGGACACTGCAGTGGGATCTGTTCTCAAATGATTACATCACAGCACATCCATGGCCAATCCCACTGATGCGACAGACTTCTAGCCTTCTGTGAAAACAGGCAAGAAGTCCAGGTGCTAAGCACAGTGGCTGGCAAAGAGTTGCCAATATACATAGTTGGGTGTAAACACGTAGACCTGATGGTGGAGAGGGTCCAGCACCTTGACCACTGAATCCTGGGCAGAGTCGTACACCTGGGATCCGCAGTCCAGTTTCGACTGAACAAGTGCATGGTAGAGACAGAGCAAAGAACATCATTCCACTCCCCAGAAGAAAGACCTTGATGATGCTCAAAGCAAGCATGCAATTGGACCTGAGATGATATATGTGATGTAAAAAGGTAAATTTTCAATCGAAGATGAGACCAAGAAACTTAATCTCTACCACAACAGAATGATGTTACCCCAAAGCCATTGTTTGGGGTCCAGATGAAGATTATGCTTGTGGCAAAAGTGCACACAGAGGTCTTCTGCACAGAGAATCGAAACTATTGGCCATCCCCAAACCGAGAGATCGTTCACGGCAGTTTGCAGTTTTCAATCAATGACCATCAAGTTGGACAATGAGCAAAATATGCTAAAATCGTCAATATAGAGGGCACTGCCTACAGACAGAAGTTGTCTAGTAATAGAATTGACCACGAAAAGTGTAACACTCAGGATGCAGCCTTGTGGTACCCCCTGTTCTTGGGAGTAAGGCCACAACAGAGTGTTGGCAACATGGACTAAAAAAGAAGGAAGTTGGCAATGAAGATTGGCATGTGATCTCGCAAGCTAAAGGTCATGAAGAATGCCAAATTGCCATGTCATATGCTTTTTCCGTGTCAAAGAAAATGGACACTGGGTGCTCTCATTTTAAAAATGAATTTCTGATAACCAATACGAGGCATATCAGATGGTCAAGAGTTGACTGTTGCCTGCAAAAGCCACACTAGATTTGGAAAGAAGGTTATAATGTTTTAAATACAGATTAGTCTAGCATTTACCATTGTTTCAATGCCTTGTACACACAACTCGTTAATGCTATTAAACGATAATTGGAAGGAATCATGGGATTATTTCTCAGCTTGGGAAGGCTAAGACAATAGCTGCTGCAAGGAGTCCGGAAACTGCTCATCAAGAAAAATAAGGGTGAAAATCCAGAGCAGCCAATCCTTAGTCGATAGTGTGAGATGCTGCAGCATGGCTTAATGAACACTGTCTGGCCTGACAGCAGATGCACAAGAAGAGTGCAGAGCAAGGCAAAGCTCCCCTCAGAGATCATCAATGAAGATGAACAAGTGACACTATGTGGTGTCATCACATAATGTCACTTCACTGAAGATGGAGTGCTGCCTTTGTTCTGAAAAGCTTAAGAGTTTTCTCCGAAAAACTTTTAACATGCAAATAGTTTGAAGGATAAACTTCAAAATTTTATTGCTCAACAACAGAGAATTTTAAAGTTACTTTTAACATAAATATTATATTATTTAGGAAGAAACTGCCTCTCAATTAATATACACTTTATTTATTGACCAAGTTTTCTAAAAAGACTCAATTACATAATCAGATCTATTTTTCACTATATCACTATAAAAAGTCTTATTAAAATTATGTTTGTATATTTACTTATATTTTTTAAAATGAAATTTGGAATTAATTCTGTTTAATTTGGTATATAACATGCCTATTTCTGCTGATTGGTTATTTTTTTTTTAAATTGTACAAATTGACTTGTTTACTTGACACAGCACAGCTGGCAAAAAACCTGGAATTTTCTCAAAGTATAGTACCAAGAAAAAAATTTCAAAAAGAGTAATTTTCTTGTTTCATGTAAAAATTTATTTTTCTGTTATTTAGAAATAAATTGCCTTTATATTCACAAGCATTAAAATTATTTCTCTGCATTAGTTTCTTTAAATAAATTTTCATTTATATCGTTCGATGCTTTTATTTTTTACTACATGACTCTAAAAAAGACATTAAAATAAAACTAGTTGTCTTTTTTGTCAAAATTTTTTATTTTCAGAAAATCCCGAATGAAATGCTGATTAATTTGGTATATAACATGTTATAAACCCTTTCATAAGATACTAGGCAACAAAAAGTTCTATGGGTAATGTTCTTTTTTTGGCTGAGCATAGTGAAAAAAATCGCTTGGCTTCTGGATGTAAACAAGTTTTTCAGGCTGGACCCTGGAAGAGTTAATTAATTGTGATATGAGGTTGAACTCTTGAACAAGTGTCTCAGTTTAATAATCTTGGAAGATGTTTAACAGATACTGGTGATGTTCCAACATGAGATAAAGAGAAGAATAGGGATTGCTGCTGGAACCTTTAAGAATCTTTGGGGAGAGTGGAGAAATAGGCATATACACCTAAAGACTAAAATTAGACTGTATAACATATTGGTTCTTTCTAAAGTTAGTTATGGTAGTGAAACTTGAGCTTTTGATTCTAGATGCTTACACAGTATCTTAGACATTAGCTGGTTTCACTTTGTAGGTATCAAGGAGGGTAGGAAAAGGAGTAAGCAACCTTCTTAGAGCAGCTTATTGTGCAAAAAGAGACTGCACAGGTTTGACCATGTTGACCATATGAATAACTTTAGATTGGCAAACATGTATATAGGCCTCAGGAAAAAGGGGAGCCCTAGGATGCAATAGGCAGACAATGTTGACCAGAATCTTGCTAGAATTAGCCTACAGTGGTCAAATGCAGCACCTAAAATCTGACCCCACATTCCCTTGGTGCAGACCATTAGTAACTTTCAAAAGTGATACTCTCTTGTGGAAGGGAATGGAAGGAGAGTGCTGCCAGATCAGTGTGGCCTACTCATCTGGACTATTGTGGTTACTTTTCTTTTTTCCTACCCTGATGAGGAGTGCTTAACCATACAGGGTCCTGGTGCTGACCTATATATACCAAATTGGATGGAATATTGCTTTGAGCTCAATTAAGGATTCTGAATTTTCTGCACTGGTGGGCTTCTATTGAGGGAAAACCTTCCACTGTGTTTTCTGTTTGCTTGTGAGTTGTCAGTCCCGAGTGAATAGATTCAAAGGTTATGTTTTATCAGCTGGTGGATAATCCTGATCAGAGACTATTGCAGATACCCAAATCCTTGATTCTATAGGCATCATCAAACATACATTGGAGGAAGTCCTACCAGTGTAGATGGCTTCAGTCTTTAATAGGAGGCCAGTAAGAGACATTGATAGACTTTGAAAGAACACCATCTATTGGGTGGGACGTAATGCCATGGTCCCATGTGTGGGAGAGCCATACCCTGTGCATATTCAAGAACATGCTACCATCTGTCTCCAAACATCTGTCCAGTGGGTCCTCTCCCCCAACATTCTCTGGGTCCTTGTGACCTGACCATTTAGCCCATTGTGTGAAAAAAGTGCCACTCAGAGGTAAAACAACCCAACCCCACTTCCAGGGTTAAATGGTACTTTATCCTGTCAATTGCTGATTATTATTCAACTTACTTTACTCATTGCTCTATATCCTCTTATACACACACACACACATACTATTATACTGTAAAAAATGCCTTTAAAAATGTTCTTTTCTTACTTATCAAAAATTAAATTTTCTTTATGCACAAAAAATTATTTTTCTTTTTAATCTGCCCCAAGGTGATTCTTGGCTTTGCTACATATATATATATGCAATGATACAACGAAAAGAAAGTTTTGACAAGTCTTTAATGGATTATAAAATGTTCCATTCTATCCTGCTTACTTCAGCTAATGTTAGGTACTGACTTTAAATCCTCATGGCAAGATTAAGAAGTGCTTTCTTGAAGCAAACTAAATTTTTCTTCTAATATAACACACAAAATTAAATTAAAAATTCTACAGTTATAAATTCATGCATCCCTCTGATTACAATCATTCCCTATATAGCTTCTATGGCTTCATCAGAAGAATAGCTGTATGCGAGTTTCTACAATTCCTGCTGTCTGAAGTGTTAACTCAGGTACACATGCTGGTGAATTCCATTATCTGGCCATTCTTTGCCTGTCATGCAGCCATCATTACTAGTAGGTTGAGTAACATCATTCTTATCAAGCAGCAATCTCTACACCAGTGGTGATGTGTAGTTTTCTTACGATTTTGATAAATGTATAGCCATTTGGCAATGCCCAGTTATAGCTGATTTTGGGGAGCATATATATTACTCTTACTTTATCAAATCATGCTATTAATTTGGATTCTCTTTAGTCACTTTCACCAATGATGTTCAATGATGCTTTTCCACATACAATATCATGCTTACATTCCTTAACTTGTAAATTGTCCATCTGCTTTTCTTATGCAATCACTAACAGTATTTGCAGAGTTTCTTTCCTCAACTGGAATTCCACAAAATCCTCCTTGTGGGTTAACTATGTCTCAGTCCCTTTTCATTAAATTAACCTTTCCAGGTCATATGTATATGTTGACAGAATCTGAAATGAGAGGCCAAGGATGTCTATATATGTTTCTAGTAAAATCTGATCCCGACACGACCAGGCATCCAATAGAAGAGGATTGTAGTGTGGCTATCAGAAGATGAAGCTACTGGCAGATCTTGGAAAGAACATGGTGAGGATGATGCCTCATTAAGATCAAAGCCGATAGCAAACTAAGTGAGTTAGTGTAAAGTACACACAAACAATGATGCTAAGTAACACCAACATGGTTCAATGAAAGGCTGATAGCATGCAACTCTGCCATGAAAGGAAACACTGCTGTGGGATCTGCTCTGCAATGATAGTATTGCAGCAGACCATGGCCAATCTCACCAATGTGCTGGATTTAAATCTATCTGTGAAGATGGGCAAGAAGTCTGGATGCTCAGCACAGTAGCTGGCAAATAGTTACTGGTGCATGCAATCAGGTGCATAAGCCTTCCCTGTCTTGCAAAGAGAAAAGTCATAGGAAGGAGAAACAGCGAGCACCGATGGAAGTGGCTGGGATCAGTAGTCCAGTTTCGAATGGACAAGTACACGGTACAGGTGGAGCAATGAACGGTGGTCCGCTCCCCAAGAGAGAGAGGACCTTGAGGATGTTCAATACTTGAGTGCACTTCAGTCTGAGATGATGGATATGAGGTAAAAAGGTTAACCAAGAGATCTTCCGATAAATCTAATCAATTGGTTGTATTTAACACAAAACAGTTGGATGACAAAATCAGTCATGTTGACAGAGATGCAATCAATCCAGAAAGAAAGATCCTACTAATACAATCATCAGAAAATTGGCATACACCAAAAGCCACGAAGTGATACCTTTGCTTGCAAAAAGTGTGTCCCACCTATATACCCAGCTATACCCAAGCTTTTCATAAAAGCAAAAACTCAAAAAGAGGAAATCCTATTAAGACCACTTGTAGCTAAAATAATGGTACCTACCATTAGAACTGAAAGGGCACACCACTTTCTTGCAAAATTCTTCTTACAGAATTAATGGTAGACTCAGCTATATGCAGTGTATTGAGAAGCTTAGTAAAATTCTAATGTAGCCTGATATCTGCATGCTATAATTTGACATAACCTCACTTTACCGCCCCCCCCCCCCCCAACAAGCCTCTTAAAGATGTACTCCACATTATTGAAGAGATGCTTCATAAAAGTGGCAAGCTGAGTACTATGGAAGTATGCGGTACCCTATGTGCACTTGAATTTGTCACACAGAGTACGTACTTTCAGAGCTATTTACCACCAACCCTTTGGAGTACCAATGGTTTCTGGGTTACTCAGCGATATAATGGTTGGGCATATTGAAGATAAGGTGCTTAATAATTATAGCTCCCTACCTCTACTTTGGATGTGAAATGTTGACGATATACTTGTGATAATGAAACAAACAGAACATGTAAAGGGCCTGCAAAATGAGCTCAACTGCATCCTCCCTACTCTTCAATTCACAATTGAAACAGAAATCAATTGCCAGCTACCATTCTTGGACTTACTAATCACTAGAAAAGAAAAAAAAAGGTACTTATTCTCAGTATATACCAAACCTACTGCACCAACAATGATGATCCCCTTCATATTCTACCAACCCATTAAACATAAGAAAGCTGCTACGCAAAAAAATTAGTTGAAAAAAATTGGTTGTCCTGACTGGGATTCGAACCCAGGTTTCCCAGAAGCATGCCAGAGGTCTTAACCACTAGACAATCAAGGAGCTGACCAACTCTCCAACTAAGTGACATATAAGCTTTCCTGTTTGATTCACCAGTGGCACCATCTATTATTAGGTGTTGGGCTGCAAACTCGTTTTTTCAAGTGTTCCTTGTCTACAGGACTTTTTCTGTGCCAGCTGTGTTCCCTTTTCCTGGCCTGCTGGGACTCGAATAAACAGGGTGAGGCTGATGCCTCACCAAGATCAAAGCCTGTAGCGAGTTAAGGGAGTGGGTGTAAAGCACACACCATGATGCTTAGCTGCTATGTGGTCTGAGGAGAGGTCGATAAGAAGATGTGATGAGATCTGGTCTGCAATGATAGGATCACAGCAGACATCACTGATCCCACTGATGTGGTGGACTTTGAGCCATCTGTGAAGACAGGTAAGAAGTCTGGCTGCTCAGTATGGTGACTGACAAAGAATTGCTGATACATGCAGTCAAATGTAAAGGCCTTCCCCATCTTGCAAAGGGAAAAGTCACAGAAAGAGGAAACAGCAAGCCAGGGTGGAAGTGGTTCAGCTGTCGACTGGGCAACACTATCAAGACTGATGTTGTCTCAGAGATAGCCTAGAACATGCAAACCAAAAGGAAGAATGACAGTTGGCCAATTCTCATATAACATTTCCCACTGAGGACAGAAAACGCAATCCCAAATGTGATGGCCTGGCAGGGATCACAATTCTGCTGCATACTTTAGGTACAACTGCTGATAGTGAATTGATAAAGAAGGTTCATTGGTCTCAACATAAAGACTCTGGACTGGTGAAGTGTAGAAGGACCCTGTGCAAACACGGAGAGCCTTATGATGGAGGAGGTCCAGCACTTTCACCACTGAATTCTGGGTGGACTCTTACACTACCCGGGATCTATTGTCCAGTTCCACCTGTACCAAGCGTATGGTACAGGTAGAACAAAGAAATTAGCCCCCCCCCCCCCCCCCCCCCCCCCCCCGAGAGAGGGATGAGAGGCCCTCAGTGATGTTTATTGTCCGTGTGCACTTGGACCATACATAAATGAATGTGTGATGAAAAGGTCAATTTTCGGTTGAAGAGACCTAGAAACTTGGTCTCTGCCACAACTGGAATGGTGGCACCCCCGAGTTGCAGCTTGGGGTCCAGATGAAGATTATACTTGAGCAAAAAGTGCATGCAAGCAATCTTCTGTGGAAGAACCAAAACCCATTGGTCTTCACCCAAACCGAGAAATTGTTCAGGGCAGTTTGCAGTTGTTATTCAATAACCCTCATGCTGGATGATAAGCAAAATATACTAAAGTCGTCAATATAGAGGACACTGCCTACAGTCGAGGGAAGTTATCATGTAATGGAATTTATCTTGACATAAAAAATTGTAACACTCAATATGCAGCCTTATGACACCAGCTGCTTTTAGGGGAAAGGCTGCAATAGTGTTGCTGACAAGGACACGAAAAGTTCGAAAAGATAAATAATTTGTGATAAAGATCGCCATGTGAACTTTCAAGTCAAGGCTATGGAGGTCACAAAAAATGCCAAATCTCCATAACCTTGTTGTACACTTTTTCAATGTCAAAGAAAATGGCCACCATGTGCTCTCTGTATAAAACAGAATTCCTGATTCTTGATTCAATACTGATTAGGTGGTCTAAGGTAGAATGGTGCCTGAGAATGTCATACTGGGTGCTAGAAAGAAGGTTGCTGTTTTCCAAATACCAAGCCAACCTCACATTTACCATTCTTTCCAAAACACTTTGCATATGCAGCTCATCAATGCAATGGGAGAATAATTTGAATGAATCTTGGGGAAGGCCAAAACAACAGCCTCCCATCAGGAGTCCAGAAACTGCTCCTCAATTAAAATATAGTTGAAGAGTCAGAGCAGCTGATTATTACTCGATGGTGAGAGATGTTGGAGCATGGCATAATGGACAAGTGTGCAGAGCAAGGTGAGGCTCCTATGCTGTGAATGGCCTGTTGTAAGGCTCCAGGCCTTTTGAATGGGGAGATCTGGTCTTCCCAGAAGGGTTGCAAGGCTCCTCGTGGGACATGGAATACACCATGTGGAGGTGATCACTTCCATTGGATTGTCCTCGATCTCCCATGTAAAGAGTGGAAGACTTGAGGAGTAGATGTTGAGATCAATGGCAGTGAAAATGCAAGTCATGGAATGAAAATAGGTATTGACAACGGTGTTCAGCATGGAGAGTGATGGATTCAGAAACCACTGCTCCAAAACTCCACCCCTCTCATTGATGTAAGCACTGCCCCAAAGTGGACTGGAAAGTCCCCAAAGTGGTGGAAATCCTCCATAATGAGTAAAGGGATGACAGCTGTGAGACGAGGTCATCAAGGTCTTCCCAGAAGTGAGACTTGTGAGTGGTATGTAGATGGAGTAGAGAGTCAACAAAAATCCCACTAAGAGGTGATTGCAAACCCCCTCTAAATGGTGGTGAGTGTTATGAACTGAAATGAAGAATGGTTGCTTGCAAGGATGGTGACACCCCCACAAGCTGGAATCTCCATCCTGGTGAATGAGAGAGAAGTGCCAGATAGTGGGATCGTTGGCTCTGGAATCCATGACAATTCCATTGTAAGAGTGTGGCCATTTCAGGTCTTAGGAGATTGGGCATGCAACTTTCAGTTTATTTCAACTGTCACCAGTGACGTAGTGGTGTGAACTTTCAATGGTAACTATCGATGCTTTTATAGTTTTTTACCATTAATCACAATCGATTGTCAGAAAAAAAAAACATCAATAGTACTATTGGCAGGAAACCTCTATTTTGATTATCTCAGGCAGGAAAGAGAAGTTTGTCTTGTTGAAATATGTTAGCTTTTTAAAATGTGAAGTCCATCAAGTAATCTTTTTATTACATGATAAAGAAATAAATGAAGTCAGTACATTCCAATTTTTAGAGAGCTGTCCTGGTATCATGAAAAAATGTTTTCAGAATGTCCAAATGTCCTGCTGTTTCATGAATATATGTAGTCATTTATCAATTTACATGGATTAAGTTAACATTTTAGAAATAACTCTAGTCACTGTACTTTTTGGTTGAATAACGCGGTTTGCCCTATGCACGACAATTGCATACTGGAAACATATTTGAGTTGTTATCGGTAAAGTATAAAGTTTACATCAAACACTGAATGTAAAGGTTTCAAATTAGTCGTGCTATGAGAAAAATCACATTTCTCCAACATGCTCATAGCAACATATAAGTCGCATCTCTACAAATCACAAGCTTATCGTCAACCTATGCTATAAATCTAAGAATGAGAGAATCATTGCTTCTCCCATCTATTGCAAAGTGCGAGTCATGCATAGGCAGGTTTACCATATTTTCATACAATGAAACCAGTATATTTAGGAAAAAAAGTTGAAAATGAAGGCTGCATGTGTGTTTTGAACAATATAAAAAAATGTGAACAACCAAATTATTCAAATTCATTATACAATACAGAAAAAAGCTTATTCATTTTTGTCATAAAATTTATATTTTTCACTAGAAACTATTTTTTTTTTATAGTTCCTTATATTTTCATAAAATTTCAGACATATTAAACCAATATTCACTTTGCAAAAAAATAAAATTTGAACAGTACTTCCTCACATGAGACTCCAGACTTGAAACCAAACATTTTTCACGATTGAGAACAGTCATTCAATAGTAGCTGATGTTCCAGCAAAGAAAAGATAAATTCAACTCAAATCATGAAAAATTACCTTCAGTAACCACAGCAAAAATAAAATATAATTTCTACCAAAACGATTAAATAGTTTTACCCTTTTAATTCAGATGTGGCATTGTAATTGCATCTTTGTAATTCTAGCCATTTCCATCTGTTTCCCAAACTATCTGCAAATTCTAATAATATCAAGCACAATAAGGATGAGAGATTTCTGTTGCTAAATCATATAGTCAGAGAGAAGAGAGGAAAAAAAAAAAACCTGACAATTTTATGAACCACCCTGGGCAATGTACTCAAACAGGACTGCGAGCTCAAAATAGGGATATATGGTAATGTCAGGCACATATTCAGAGGGCATCTCAAATAATATTCATAAAACAATCTCAAATATTGGAAAGCTATAAATTAGAAAATGGTAAAACTATTTATGGGCATGATTGGGTTGTTTTACCTCTGAGCAGCAATGACCATTTTTGCACACAATGGGCTAAATGGTCATATCACAAAGACTCCAAAGGCTCAGAGAAGGTTGCAGGAAGGGGACCCAATGGACAGCTGTTAACAGACAGGTGGTAGCTTCCTGTCAAGGCAATCCAGGTGTTCTTTAATATGCAAAGAGTATGGCTCTTCTGCACATAGAGCCATGGCTTAATGTCCCATCCAACAGATGGTCACCTTTCCAAGCATATTAGTGTCCCCTGCTGACTGAGGGTAGGGAGTTTTACAGAGATTGTCCCAGCTGGGACTCGAGCTTGGGAACAGCAGATTATGAGAAAGGCGCACCACTGACTGAATCCCACCTGCCCCCAACTTGAACCTCGGACTCAGGATTTAGTGGTGTCAGCATAAAACCACTGCACCAGAATATTCTTCTTCCAATAGATTGATCGTGCAACTTTCATGACAGGACTGGTGAAATAAGCCTGGAAACATTGAGATACTTTTAAAATCAATGACATTCATGTTATGAATTGTAGATTTTGCGAGAAATATAAAAAGAGATGAAAAGTTATAGTTACTAATGTGAGCAATACATGGCAGGATCAACTAACCTTAATATATCACGAACTTAAAATTTGTCTTAATGCTAATTTAAAAAAATATATCAAATATTTTTTATTTAACATTTAATTGAGTTACTAAAAGGCAATCAATGTTATTCAAATATATAATAAACAAAGCCAATCTTAAAATATATTCCTAAATTTTGCATCACAAATTTTTGTAGAATTTTATTTGCAAATCTTTTGAGTTATGATATTTTTCACCAATAAGTTTGAGATTATAGCTTAGCTTATTTTTATGCCTTTATTAGCTGTTAAGGCTATAATGAGCTAAACCCTACTTAACATTAACGAACTTAACATTACGACTTAATGTAACAAATTGAAAGAGATGATTTAATAGGCAATAAATAGTTAGATATTATGAAAACTGAACTAGTGAAATACAATAGGTAGATTGAAATAAGTTGCCCCCATCGTTTGGCGAAATTGATAATTAAATGGGAACAATTGTAAGTGGAGAATTTTTTGCAACTGAATTTCAGTTAAATTGATCACATATTCCAGAAAAATTTCAAAAACCTTTAAGTTTAAAATACAATTATTGTTCTGTTATCCCTAAAAAAGTACAAGAATTTGTTTACAATAGAGATAATTTGGCAGAACTAATCTGATAATTATTGAGCTTGAAACACTAGTGAGTTTGCTGGCTGCTTGGTGTGGCCAGCATATCCAAGGCCAGGAAGAGAGAAAAAAATTAATGCATTTTATTTTCCCTATTGTAGCACTATTTAAGAATGTTTATTACACTCTCCCAACTACAGAAGAAGCAAGTGACAGCTGTCAATGCAAACTTCTTAACCACCACACTTTACCACTTAAATAGGAAGTTTCTAGATGAAACTTTATATTTATTTATATTTGTTCTGTTTTCCAAATTTTTTGCCCTTAAAAGGTGGAAATTTAAATTAATGTAAAAGATGACAAATAAGAAGAGTTTTTCTTTTATTTAGTACTTATTTAACCAAAAAATCAATTTTTAAACCATTTTATTAATCAGTTAAACATAGCAAAAAACTTTATTTTTATAAGGTGGAAGCACTAAAAAAGCTATTTATACAGTACAATCGATGTATTATTTGTTTTTCAAAAACATCAATGATAAAAAAAAAACATCGATAGTTTGCATTGCTACAGCGATGGTTTCAGAAAAATAGGGCTGTCCATGTCCTTAGAGTCATCTGAAGTACACAGGTCAGAGACCACCAAATAAGGAGGGTTTAAAAATTTCTTCTTAGGTCCTGGTGGGGGCCCCTTGGGTTTGGAAAGTCTGGCTGTGTGTGGTAAGGAAGGAGAGGACCTTCCAGTGGCAGAAGTGGTAGGCACCTCAGCAGGAACGCTCTACTTGCCTAAATGCTCCTATCACATTGTCAACCATATGACCAAATAAATCTCAATTTTTTTTCTTTGTATTCCTTTTCATAAAATATATCTGGTAATAGATAAACATATTTAGAAACATCAGATAAGTTTAAACTGCAAAATATACTAAAATGAAGCAAATATATATATATGGCTATATTTTTGTGCAAATCACTAAAATCCAATAAAAATATGAAATGATCCCTTAGCATCCGATTTGTTTTCATTCAAACAAATATGGACAGACTTTTAGTAAATAATTCAATTAACTCACTGGAGCTGTCTGTTAACTTAGTGGAGGAGTGTGATAAAAATGCACACTGTTGGTAGTAACAGCATCTCCTGGAGTGTGCTAATGGCAATCTGAAGAACAGCAAAGTTTTTTTTTTATATCGTTGATGAATAAATTGAAAAAATATTACATTACTTAGGAACTCTGAAATTTCAATTACATATATATCTAAATATAAAAGTTAGCTCAAAATTTGTTGTTGTTTTTAATGGTTTTTTTTTTTTTGTTCCAATGGCATAGTTTGGCATTCACAGCCATATATGTAGAATTCGTGAACTGAATTTTCACAATAGTTGAATCATAAGGTTTAATCCCCATGTTATCATTATTAAACATAAACAGTAATTACCACAATAAATATAACACTTACTTATTAAGAGGCCTATCATATGATTCAAACTCTTGTAGAGGTAGAATAGCTTGGCCAAGAAATTCATCAAGACCAAACATGTTACGATGAAAAACTGTTAACATTATTCTTGATTCTTTGTCAAGAAGTGTTCTAAAAATAAAGAACCTCATTATTTTTATCTGCTGAACAGAAAACAAAATTTTTATATTTGCAGTTATAAAAAGAAAAGTATTTAAGTACTTTTCATACACATAGTAATTGGACTGTTTTATTGTGCCTGACTGCTAAAGTCAGAAAATGACTATTGATTAAAAACATACATTCACTATTCAAGAAAATATACTATTATAGTTTTTCAGATAATTATTAGACATTAATAAACCATTTTACTTATTTCTTTTACTCACTAATATAGATCAGATCTCAAGCATTTGAAAATCCTTCATGGTTATTAAATTGCCAATATATGTTGATGATGACAAATATTTCTGGATGTGGATAAGACCTTACAGGATGCAGGTGCAGTAACACCTTCCAGATGAATAAGTTTTTTTATCATGTTTTCAGGGTTCTACATTTAGTTCAATGTGTGCATAAATTATTAATTTTAAAATAATTTCATTGGAATTCTCTGCAAGGGAAAGATTTTGGCCTTAAATGATCTGGAGTATTGGCCCTGTTTGGTTGTTTGGAATTTTATGCCTAGGCCAAAAGCACTAGGTGCCTAGCCATAATGCGCCAAACAAAAGACAATCTAAAAGATAAAAGATGTGTGTACCCCCAACCAATAGTTAAAAACAAAACCACTACATTATAAAATTGTAGACCAACAAAGAACAAGGGTATAAGTATAAAGTAAAACAACTTGAAAAATACAAGTTATAACAATCCCAGGTGTAAAAGACCTGGGTACAAGGTAAAATCAAAGTCTATTAAAATAACCACAATATTTTAAAAAGGAAAAAACCATTGACAAAAAGCAATGATCAGGTAAAAGATGTCTGAGTGTAAGAGGCTCAGACGTAAAATCATGAAAGTTAAAATACAGTCTACATTTAAAGTTAAAAGTGGGTTGGGTTGTTTTACCTCTAAGCAGCACTTTTTTTGCACACCATGGGCTAAATGGCCAGGTCACATGGATCCCAAAGGCTCAGGGAAGGTTAGGGGAGGGAACCCACTGGAACAGCTGTTGGGAGACAGATGGTAGCCTCTCGTCAAGGCCATCTAGCATGTTCTTTAACGTGCACAAGGTATGGCTCTCCCACACACGGGGCCACGGCTTGACGTCCCATCTGACGGATGGTGGCCTTTTCAGGCACATCGGTGTCCCCTACTGACCGTGGGTAGGGTGGGGAATTTTGCGGAGATAAAACTCAATGCTGACCCAGCTGGGACTCGAACCTGGGAACTACAGATTACGAGCCTGGCGCGCTACTGACTGAGCCACCCCGTCCCTAGTTAAAAGTGGTACATTAGATTAAAATACATTTAATAGTTAACAGTGTCACAAAACTCACACTTAAGTTCATCGTCTGCCTGTAGAAGAAATGAACGAGTAATAAACAAATGACCTAAGTGGAGCTGAGCAAGTACAACTTCCTCCTTGTGATTCCTGCAATAACATGACTGCCATGGTTTGATGATATGTTTGATCTCAAAGAGCTTGTTCATGAGCTGTTCTGACCAAGATCTCTGCCATTGTGCCTGAAACTCGATGGTAAAACACTGCCAGAAATCCAGATATGGAATGACAATGGAGAGTCAGACAGTGGCATGGCCAACTTGGCAGGAGCATCTGCCAAGTCATTGCCCCTGATACCGACGTGACTGGGAACACAACAGAAGAGAACGTAAGTGGTAGCAGCTACCAGATGATATAGCTGCCACCACATCTTAGAAAGAACTGGGTGAGGCCAATGCCTCACTGAGATCAAAGCCTGTAGCAAACTAAGTGAGTCTGTGTTAAGCACACACTGACAATGATGCTTAGCCACCATGTGGTCCAAGGCAAGGCTGATAGTGTGCAACTCTGCAGTGAAGATGGAACACTGCAGTGGAATCTGGTCTGCAATGATTACATCACAGCAGACCATGGCTGATCCCACTGATGTGCCGGACTTCGAGCCATCTGTGAAGACAAGCAAGAAGTCCAGGTATGCAGCATGATGGCTGGCATATAGTTCTTAAGGGAATTCCTCCTGAGTGTTCTTTTTTCAATTTCTGCCAGTGTATATGTTACAAAAATATATAATTCAGGCTTAAAAAATAATGTTTTGCTTTTCAATTTGATGCATATTTTATTAAACTATGATATAAATAATTTTATAAAGCCTTCTGATTGTCATTTCATACAAGCACTAAACGGTATTGCCAACTTGCTTGTTAACATTCCTATTTGCTGAAGCAACCTTCTCATTTAAGCTCACAAGTTTGATTTGAACTATTATCAATAGAGGTTTTCTTAAATTTTCGAACATCTCCTAAAGGTTAACAACAAAACTTCTATTTTTAAAAATGGTTAGTTGTTTGGTGGTTTGGGGTTTTTTGGCGCAAGAGCAGCTAAGGCTTATATACTGTGCCAAACAATAAGACAAAGGGATAAAAGTCAGTTAACTCATAACCAAAGTTAAAATTGACAGAAACAAAACATCACAATAAACATGAGTATAAAAAATAAAAATAAAAACAATCAACAAGTAAACAACTCAACAATAAAAATGGGTGAAAATCACAAACAAGTGTGTAATCTAGGAAACATAAGAAAAAAATCATAAACGTGTAAAATAACAAGTAAAACGTAAAAACATTGGTTAAAACAGAGTCATCGGATAAAAGATGAGTGTAAGGGGCTTGGAAGTAAAATCATGAGAGTTAAAAAAACATACGCCATTCAAAGTTAAAAGTGGGACATGAGATTAAAACACATTTGATTGTTAAAATGGTGTCGCAAAACTCGCACATAAGTTCGTCGAGAACCCAAAGGAAAAATTAATGAGTGATAAACAAATGACCTAAGTGGAGATGAGCAAGTACAACTTCCTCCTTGCGATTCCTGTGAAAACAAGACTGCCATAGTTTGACAATAGGCTTCATCTCAAAAAGCTTTAAAAAAAAATGGTACATTTTGGAAGTAATTACAAATTATGTACCACCTTTTTATTTTCCCGTTTCACACACTTCTCAGCCATAACTTATTTCATCGTCGTTGTCGTCATCATCATCATCCTCAAGCAGCCATGGGCTATGGAGGTCCAACCAGACCGTGCAATTTAGTTCTCCAAGCATGTCTGTCCTGAGCATTCGGTCACTGCACACCAATTCTAACAAGGTCCTGTTTGACATTGTCTGCAAACCGCATCCTAGGTCTCCCTCTCTTTCTGAGGCCTTTAGGCACACTGTTCATAATCCTATTCGCCAATCTATTATTATCCATACCGCAACATGGCCAAACCAACGGAGTCTCTCTGCACAATATGCTGCTTAAAAGGGTTTGCTGACTCCTTTGCCTAACCCCATCATTAGTTACAAAGTTGAACCACCTAATGCCCAAGATACTGCGTAAGCATCTAGAATCAAAAGCATCTAGTTTCCTGTTATCATGTTTACAAAGTGTCCAAGTTTCACAACCATAACTAACCCTAGAAAGAACCAAACTATTATACAGTCTAATTTTAGTCTTTAGGTGTATATGACTATTTCTCCACACTCTCCATAGATTATTAATAGTCCCGGTAGCAATTCCTATTCGTCTGTTAATCTCATACCACACATCACCAGTATCTGTTACATAGCTCCCAAGATAATTAAATTGACACCTGCTCAAGACTGCAACCATTCAGATTAACTGAATCACAGCCTGCCTGACCAATTTTGACCAGCCTGCCTGACCATCTAGCATCCTTAGATGTGATATTACTACCCTAACACACCAGCAGCTGAATTAACCTTTTCTACCATCACCTTATTAGTATAAATGAAATCCAACCACATATCATAGACAAAATTATACGCACACTGACTTTCATAACAAATAACAATTACTTCAAAATCCAAGACAAAATATACAAACAGAACTTTGGAGTCTCAATGGGCTCACCTCTGTCCAGTATCTTGGCCGATATCTCACTTCAACATATCGAGCAAGAGGTGCTAAAAATTATAGTGAAAATGAACTATACTATCAACGCTATATTGATGAAAAAAAGCGTATTTGTTTTTAAAAAAGAACTACGAGAAACAAATAAGTGAAAACTGTAAAACATATTACATGTAATTTTATTAATTTTGGTTTTCGCATTCAAGCTATATTTTTTGGTTCTTTTCTACTATTTACATAGAGTACAATTTTATTTAACATTAGAGACACAAGGTATTGTTCATAATATTTCAACGTATTAAATTTAAGCTAACTTTAGTGAGATTGAAATTAATAACTTTTGTCAATTCTATTCAAGTTTTAAAAGGCCATACCCAAAGCAATACATTAGAAGCAAATAGTTATCAGCTGCCTCAAAGACAGTTTCTTTTGATTTTGTACATTTTTCTGTGCAGTAGTGCATGCAGAAACTTCCAACAGGTGTGGGGGGAGGGGAGAGGGAGTTGAATCTCATTTAATGTACTTGAGTCAATTTTTAAGGACTTATTTTAGAAAATTATATATTGAAATCTCAATTGAGGTGGGTGTGGTGGTGGTGGATTATAACCTAAATCCCATACTTCATGTATACCACTGTTTCTATGTGATCTGCTAATGTAAACCCATCTAAATACCATTACAGAATACTACTGTTTCTTTCTGTGTGCCATTGTCATCTAGGGAAAATATTATGCATTTTTCACAGATATTTGCTATAGAATTGAATATTTGGATGGAGGAATCATTCTGTATTATTAAATAATAGTGCTTTTTTTCACGTGTCCAATACAATGACAATTAGTTTTCATCCAGTAAGGAAACAGTATATTAATGTAATGTTCACTATCTTCCCATTGTGTTGAAAACCAGCTGTGAGACACTCCTACTTATGTTGTTGCCACCATAGTTAGGGCTCTTCTTCCCAGCCTCTGGCACAAATGGCCTGTGGACAGATGACTTTCGAGTCCCAATGGGCTCACCTCTGCCTGGTTCTTGGCCAATATCTTACTTCGACATATCGAGCAAAAGGTGCTAAAAATTTATAGCAAAAATTATCCATACTATCGATGTTATCTTGATGACATGCTCATCATTTATGACACTATGCAGATGTGATGGTCCACCCATTCACCTTTACTTTTCCTTAACCAGTTTTACTTTATTTACATTATATTTATCATTTTAGGGGTTATTATTTAATTCTGGTCTATTAATAATTCTCTTTTCCAAGCCGTAGGAGTTGCACATGCACAACTCCGACTTTTGATTGTCAGCGCTAATGTGAGCGTGTAGGACATGACACATCTTGCGTCATAGCTAGCACAATCGTCAGATTATGCAAATGTTTTTCCCGCCGTATTGTACGCAGCATATATAATAAGTGATGTTAAGTCACAGAGTCAGTATTGTTAGTAGGTGCTGAAGTATGTTAAAGTAGTATGTGGAGTATGTTGAATCAGTATGAGTTAGTAGGAGGAGGAGAATTCAGTAAAGAATGTGTTGTGTAGATAGGAGTTGTTAGTAGAAATTTAGGTAGATATGATTTGTTAGTACTCCAACTTTTTGTATTCATCAACTGAATTGGTGTCTTTGAAGTTTTTGGAAATAAACCTTTTTTAAAATTTTTTGACTTTTGTTATTTTTCTCTTGAGCAACCGTTAATTGTTAATTGATTTTTGATTACATTTAAACTTTAATTAAACTTGACAATCCTTTTTGAATTCTTGCTCAATAAGTAATGCTAGATAAACAAAATGAACCTTACTTCAACTTTATTTGGCAAGTTAATATTGCCTGGCACCTGACAAGCTATCTGGAATTTTGAATTAATTTGGATCAGACAAAAGGTCCAACTTGAAAAGTTAATAATCTTTGGAGCATTACAAAGATTGACCTTGAAAAATTGTAGACTGAACTAAGGAATATTTTCCCCTGCCATAAACTTTACTTCTGAGCATGAGCAAGGCAAACTTTTACCTTTCACTAGATGCACTTAACAACAGAGTATATAGGAAAGACATCACATCTCTGGCGTTTATACTGTATGATTAAGCTCACCAACTCAATAGCAAAATCATTATAGGAACATTTTTTTTTTCATAATTACAGGTATGCATCCATCCTCCACTTGCAGTGCAAAGAGTGGTGAACCAGATATGTGAAGCAGCATCAGTAGCTGGGTATCCATATCCAATGAAAAGAAAACTAGAATACCAAGCTAAGCACCACTCACAACAACCATTCCAAATGCAGGCAGTACCTCATACAGGAAGAAAGAAGTACATAGGCAGCCTCCCCAATATACTATGGTTACAATAAACCATGAAAGCATTACAACCATATGATATGGCCACTGTCACTAAAATACCTTACACACAAAGATAAAAATGCCAGGTTTTAACTATATTTATCCAAAGAAAAATAGTCAGAATAAAATCCCTAGTATTTTGCATTTATTGTGATTGTGTTTTATCATAAATTGGATTAGTCATTAACTACCTGTGCAGTCAATGTCTATAAATGAAGTCATAAAAATTTGTCACCAGCATGTTTCTTGAATTGAATATTACTTTTACTGAATCACAAATTACAAGTTAGCATAAGTTATCACTACTTAATAAGTTAGTTTATGATAGTGCTTTTAATACATTTAACTACTTTAGAAACTTTTTTATTGATATACTCACAGATCACACTCTTCGTGCCATTCTGGATCCACAGCTCTATCTTTAATTGATGTTTGGAACTTTTCTTTGCCCATTTGAATAAGTACAAAAGCATCATTTGTTCCTAAAGTTAAAGCAAGCATACCAACATTTATTAAAATGATATGAAAATATAATGAAGAAAACAATTTAACAATTTACTTGCTACCCTAAACTGCAGAGTCTCAATATGATCATTCTAGAACAAATCTTAAGAACTGCACAGAAGCCAACCAAACTTCGTTACATAAGTAAACATACAGCTGTGATACAGCTGTATGTTTACTTCAATTTTTTTACCTTTTAGGGCACATATAAAAAGGCAGGTAATTTTTAATTTCTTTTAATGTCACTTTAGAAGATTGCTATGAGAATTTCTAGTTTTTTGTCTTCTACCACCATTGGAGATACAAATGACAAGTAGCTTGATTACTGTGATTTATTTTTTATACATATACTGCATCCTTGACCACAATATTAAAGCTTGGACTAATATAATGAACCCTTGTTCTTTAGAGTTATATCAGAATAACTTTGAATGCGCATTTTAAGTTCAGGCCAGTCTTTCAAAGTATTTTTTCGAAGTTCAAAAAATCTTACTGCCAAATAATAATTCCTTAGGTAAATCCCAGATCTTTCACATTCAGTTTTGTTGTGAATTTTGTTTTTTGTCATTTTCATCTTTTGAAAATGATCGTCTTGTTCGTCATTGATCTCTTGCTCGTCAACAAAACGAAAATCATCGTTTTGTTGTTGTCATTTTCATCTGAGACAAAGTGAATAAATAAACTCAATGACCCTTTTTAGGTGGGTCATTTTGCCTCTGAGTTGACTTTTTTTGCACACAATAGGCTAAATGGCAAGGCCCCAAGGGTCAGAGGTCAGGAGGAAGAGGACACAATGATATCTGTTAGCTAACAGATGGTAGCCTCCCATCAAAAGTCATACAATAACAACATAATATTGCCTAATGTGAACTATAATCACTACTATTGACTTACACAATGGATAGAACATTTTGTTCTATGTAGGTATGTAATTTATATGCAGCTTTTGACTTTTGTCGTCCACATGGCCGAGTGGTTAACACACTTGGCTACTGATCAAAGGTGCCTGTCTGCTGAGGTCCCACCATCCTCACAGACCTTCACTATGGCATATAAACTGACAGGCTCCTGTTAGAACACTTGTGGCAAGCAGCTGCTTGAGGGAGCATTATTTTTTCATTATTTGACTTTCTGCTACTAATTATTTCAACAATGTTACTATTGGATTATTACTATTAGTTCTTAAATGTATCCTAAATTTAGTCATCTCTATGAATCCTCATGTTTAGTCAGTAAACAAAGTGGACTTCCCAAGAATATCAATATTATTTAGGTTTAAGTAGCCTAAGTATTTTAATATTGTTTAAATTCAAACAAATAATGTAAGTAAAAATAATGTAAGAATTCACAGGTTTAATTGAGAATCTTCATGTATCTCAGTTTAAGAACTATTACACTTGAACACATAATTAAATTGAAAGATAAAATGATCACATTAATATTACTTCTGCTTGAATGAGGGAGGGAGGGAAAAAAGGCCAATGAAAATAACTGGTAATCGCTAAGTTTGTTTTTTTATACCTAAAAGTTACTTCTAAAGGCTTAAGGCAGAGGGAATGAAAACAAATGTCTCATAATACCAAAAAGGCTCTTATTAAAGCTGGCTCTCAACGATCTAATGAAACACCAACTGTAAGGAGATGTGCACTATGTTGAAAAAAAGTGTCCAGACACTTCCATGTTATGTGAATGGAAAGACACTTTCAAAGCTCTCTAACATTGAAAATAAACCTTTTATGCAAAAACTGTAATTGGTGATAAATTGTAGATATCACTCAAATCTCTCTTAATATATTTCCCGCAAAATTCATTTTATATTTAAAGAAAGAATGGAAGCTGAAGCATTTATCTTCAACTTTTGACACTTGTGAAAAAAAATTCAATAGATAAAACACAACTCTTGTAACAATTTGTTCACTAACAAAAATTAAATATCTGAAGTTTGTATGACGATTTTTTAAGATTTCATCAATTTGGAGGCAATGTGACAGTGTTATCTGCTGTTAAATGGTCCCGCTTCAATGACAATTTAAATATTGATTGAAGATGGTTGAAAATTGACACTGTCACATTGCCTTCAAATTGATGATATCTTAAAAAAACCATCATACAAACTTCAGATATTTGTGTTAGTGAGCAAATTGTTACAAGAGTTGTGCCTATCTATTAAAGTATTTTTTCACAAGTGTCAAAAGTTGAAGATAAATGCTTCAGCTTCCATTCATTCTTAAAATATTAAACGAATATTGCAGGAAATATATTTAGAGATTTGAGTGACATCTACAATTTATTGCCAATAACAGTTTTTGTGTAAAAGGTTTATTTTCAACATTAGGGAGCTCTGAAAGTGGCTTTTCATTCACATAACATGAAAGTGTCCGCACTTTTTTTTTAACATAGTATATGTGCTTAGACTTCCATAACCTATGGTAGCTTGAGTATATAGGTGGATAGGTCAGTGGGTTTAGAGGTAAGTAGGTACACAGAGAACTTTATGTTAATATTCTTTAATTTTTAAATAAGAATTTAATTGTTACAAGTGAACACAGTGAACAATAATAAATAAATGATTCATTTCACAATTATCACTGTTAGGAGATTTATTCTCCTGTGTTGCAGTAAGAGATGCTATAAAATGATTTCACAGTTCCAGTGCATTTATAAAAGGACATGTTAAAAAGATGGACATGAAAGCTCCAAATGAGTGGTGCCATTCTGAATACCATATTTAACCTTTCCAGGGTCTTTATTATCAACAAATTTTTCCTTAAAGTTTCTAAAATCTTCTGATAATTAACAAAAAACTGCTTTTTTAAAAATGGAAGAGACTTTTTTAAAAATGGAAGACTTTCTGTAACTGGCTGTGTTTAAAATATACAATACTGAAAAGAATCATTAAAAGAAATAAAAATCATATTTCAGGTTAAATGTTATATTATTTGGGAGGAAATTTTCTTTCAATAAATATATAATTTAACTATTTTTATTCATCAGGTTTTCCAAAATAAGCCTTAATTGCATAGTGTGATCTTTTGTTTTGCCATATCACATTGAAAAAGGCTTATTAAAATCAATTGCTTGCAAATTTGTTAATATTATTTATTTTCATAAAATTCGTAATTAAACTCTGTTTAATTTGGTATAAAACATGACCTATTTCCATTGATTGGTTATTTTTTTTTAATTCTAAAGTTGACTTGGTTATGGGACTTGGCACAATTGGCTAAAAGCCTGGAATTTTCTCAAAGTATGGTACCGAGAAAAAAATTACAAAACAAGAGAAATATTTACTTAAAACCAAAAAAATTATTTTTTGTTATTTAGAAATATATAGTCATTCTATTCACGTGCATTGTAATCATTTCTGTCTATTAGTTTTGTTTCAGATAAATTTTTATTTGTGTTGCCAGATGCATTTTTTACTACACAACTCTAAAAAAGTCCTATTCAAATAAAGCATTGTCCTTTTTGTTAAATACTTGATTTTCAGTAAATCCAGAATTAAATGCTTATTAATATGGTATACAACATGCCACAATTCCTTTCATTAGTTATTTGGCAAAAAAGTTCTCAAGTGAAAGTTTTTTTGGCTGAGCATAGGGAGAAAATAGCTTGGCCTCTGGATGGAAACCTGTTTTTCAGGCTGGACACTGGAAGGGCTAATTGAGACACTGAAATCTCAACTTTTTACCTGAATGGTGATGTGTGGGTTTTCTTTAATGAGTTCACAAACAACAGTGATGATTCTCGCATTAACTGCCTCCTTTGGTCTTTGAAGTTCTACTGTCCTCTGAATTTGTGCATCTATCCTGTAATAGTGCCATATGAATAGGCATAATCCCCACATACTTGTGATAAATTGGCATGAATTTTTTTTGTGTCATCCCCAAGCTGCATCCTTGTGAAAATGTAAAATCATTCCCATCTTTAGTAAGCTTCACAGCAACAACACACAGATTTTGCAGAATTAAATTTATGAGCTGCCAGTGAAGAGATAAATGATGATACGGCCTTTGTTTTTAACACATAATGACAACTTTAGACAAGCTTTCAAACAAGTTGCAACTCCTTAATTTCAGAGGAATGAGTGGAAATCTAGACACGTGTCAAGAATTTTTTGAATTCCCTTTGTACCATGTACACTGTTTTAATCATATTCCGACAGTGCTACTCGCGTTAAAAACAATTTGATAACTCGATTTATTTCATTATCTTTTCCACCATCATGACCTGAAAAAACTTTATTTATCCTAACTTTACTCATTTTTAAATGAATGACTTTGAAATAATCATCGTTTATACTGAAAAATGAATATACACTTTAATGTAAAACATGATTTTTGAGAAAGAACAAATTAATGTGCAAAACACTTCACACAATGAGAATTATATACTTACCACCTCTGCCCTTGTTAAGTAGATTTTTTGCTTTGTTAACTGGAAATAAATTTTTGAAATATATATTTAACAGAAATTGTATTGAATTATAACTACATAGAAATCGTTTGCTTATACAGGTTCCTTTTTAATATTTTAAAACTAAAAACTATACACAATATCTTTACATTAATTTTCAAATTATTTTACTGGTTTAGATATTAAACTGAAAAATTACATTTTTAAATTACTTGATTTACATACACATAAACCTCAGTGTTACAAAAGGAATCCCGACCATGTAATCTCCTTAATAATAAATTTTTAAAATAAAATGGTAATTGGTTAAAAATAATTATTTAGCAGATATTCAAAAATAATTAAAATACATAATTTTATTTTCATACATACACACTATATGATCAAAAGTATCCAGAAACTTGCTCATCCACAATCTCCCAGTAATAAGAATGGAATTAATACCACATTGGCCCACCCTTTGCTACTATTATAGCCTCCACTCTGTGAGGAAGGCTTTTCACTAGATTTTGATACATTGCTGCAGGAGCCTGACAATCTGCCACAAGAGCATTAATGAGGCCAGTCACTGATGTCTGGTGGTTCGGTCTGATGGTTCAGCCTGGCCCGCATTAGACATTTCAATTCATCCCAAAGGAGTTGAGATCAGGGCTCTGCATAGACCATTCAAGATCTTCCACATCCATTTCATCAAACCATGCCTGCATGGTCCTCACTTTTATGGACGAAGAGGGGGGGGGGGGGCATTGTCATGTCGGTATAGGAAAGGGTCTTGACCGAACTGTTGCCAAAATGTTGGAAACACAGAATTGTCGAGAATGCCATTATAGGCCACTGCGTTCAGAGTCCTGTTCACTGGAACTAGAGGGCCCAGCCCAAACCATGAAAAACAGCCCCAGAGCATGATGACTCCTCCACCAAACTTCAGAGTTGGCACAACACAGTCAGGCAGGTAGCATTCACCTGGCATCCTCCACACCCAGACTCATCTGTTGGACTGCCAAATGGTGAAGCGTGATTTATCACTCCATCACTCCAGAGAACATGATTCCACTGCTAAAGAGTCCACTGGATGTGCATTATACCACTCCAACCAATGCTTGGTGTTGATCTTGTTGATATTAGGCTTGTGTGCGGCTGCTTGGCCATAGAAGCCCATTCCCTGCAGCTCACAATGAACCATTATGGTGCAGCATTGCTTCCATAGGAATTTTGGAAAATGGTGGTTAGTGTTGCAACTGAGGACAGGCAATTTTATCACACTGCCCGCTTCAGCACTTGGCAGTCCACTCTGTAATTTTACATGGCCTACTGGGTTGCAATTGTGTTGTTCCTAGATGTTTGTACTTTACAATAACATTATTTACAGTTGATCAGGACAGCTAAAGCAGGGCTGAAATGTCCCAAACTGACTTGTTGCTAAGGTGGCATCCCACGACCATGCTACACTAAAAGTCACTGAGTTCTGCCGTATAGTCTATTCTCTGTTTGTGCATATTATGAGGTTGGCCAGGCCATGAGCATTCTTTTATACCTGTTTGGGTCATGTCTGTGGTGTATATGGGCAATTCCACTACTCAGAAGGGGTATCCAGATACTTTTGATCGGATAGTATATACAGTAATCCTCAAGTAATAAGTGGATTGTCAGTAATTTAGTCCTCCAAACATATCTATCATAAGGTATACCACATTGTTGAACAATGATTTTTGCCAAAGTCACAAAATACACAAGTCATGTTGTTTTAACAGTCAACCATTGCTTTTCTCCCCTCTTTCACCCTCTGTCGATCGTTAAAGTTGTGGTGCGGTCAGAGGAGTGGTGTACTTTTTCAGCTTGAGTCAAAAGTTGACCTTATGTAGATATAGAGCATATTTTTTTTTATTTCCAACACAAAGGACAGAGAAGAATCTTAGAAGCTATTGCTAAATTTTACAGGTCTTTTCATACAACAACATGCTCTACTAAGACCAAAGTCACTGCGACCACTGCCTCAGAGGTAACACAGCACATTGCCTTGCTGGAACAGTTACTAGCTCCCTAACCACTATGCCAGTTAAGGCCATTATATTTTGCATATATGTATAAAGGGTGATTCAGAATTCATCATCAATATTTAGTGGGGAGGAAGGGAATAAGAAAAGAAAGAGATTTCACATAGGAAAGTATGGGGGCAGACAAACGCATGGTGGTGTAGAGGGCGCTGTGTGTACACACCTCTCATACAGAAGCACAGCTGTTTGACGCGTGCAGTCAGTTGTCATTCGACAAGGTGAATTTGCAGAAGTAACATGAACCGGTATACGTGGAATAAATGTGCAGATATGCATGTAACTTACGGTGCGGCAGGAGAAAGATGTCTTCGAGCCAGGCAATTGTATGCAGCACGCTTCCCAAACCGCCGTGTGCCACAGCATCAAATGTTTTCACGTATTCATCGCCAACTGTGTGAAACAGGATCGTTTGCTGCTAGTAACGTTAATCGAGGGAGGCGCAGATCGGCACAGACAGTAGCAGTAGAGGAAGCTGTCCTACAGGAAATCGAGGAACAACCTGGTG
Organism: Ryuthela nishihirai; assembly: GCA_038380435.1. Taxonomy (NCBI): domain Eukaryota; kingdom Metazoa; phylum Arthropoda; class Arachnida; order Araneae; family Heptathelidae; genus Ryuthela; species Ryuthela nishihirai. The sequence goes on along the minus strand of JAWZYU010000019.1, from coordinate 59,410,062 downwards.
CTAGCACACGAGGTATGGCTAGGCAGTTTGGAATTTCGCAAGCAACAGCGTGGCGGATATTACACGATGAAGGGTTACATCCGTTTCATCTGCAAAGAGTGCAATTATTGGCAGCAGACGACCATCCCAAGCGTGTTATTTTTTGTCAGTGGTTCATGCAGAGAACAGCCGTTGATCCCAATTTCCCAACGTATGTTCTTTTCACCGATGAGGCGTTGTTCACTCGAGAGGGTGTCTTCAACACACACAATTGGCATGTGTGGGCTCATCAGAACCCACACGGTACAAGACCTGGAGCTGCGCAACAACGTTTTGCTGTCAATGTGTGGACTGGGATTGTCGGTGACTGTTTGTTGGGCCCGTATTTACTACCATCCCGTTTGGACGGTGCCAAGTACCTAACATTTCTTCAGACTGTGTTACCGGATCTTCTGAACGAGGTTCCTGATGGTAGTCTCCGGCGAATGTGGTTCCAGCATGACGGCGCTCCTGCACATTTCACAAATGCTGTGCGTGCTTACCTACGCAGACAGTTTGGTGGTCAATGGATTGGCCGCGGTGGACCGGTTTCTTGGCCACCACGTTCACCGGATTTATCTCCAATCGATTTCTTTGTATGGGGTGCTATGAAAAACATGGTGTATGAGACCCCTGTTGATAGTGCTATGGATCTTGTAGCACGCATATCAGTTGCTGCCTCAAACATCCGGGAAATGCCAGGCATCTTCCACAGGGTCCGGCTGTCCATGCAACGCCGTTGTGAGTCATGCATTCTAGCACATGGTCGGCAGTTCGAGCACCTCTTGTAAGTCTGTACAACCAATGCAAAGAAATGTTACATGTAAGATAATAAATGTTTTTTCCTTACCACTTCCTTCTTATGTGTTCTTTCCATCATTGAACTGGGGTCATTTTGCCCTACTACATGGCATATGCGCCCATGCTTTCCTATGTGAAATCTCCTTCGTTTCTTATTACCTACCTCCCCACCAAATATTGATGATGAATTCTGAATCACCCTGTATATATTGTAAAATACCTCCACTTAAATATAAATGGATATTTTTTTTTAAGTTGTTTTGCTTATCCAATTTAGGCAATTTTTTCAAGTAACTGATGCTCTACTAAACAAGTATGAAGATATCATTACTTCTGCTTCTGCCTCCATAACACTACCACCACATACTCTATTCAATAGTGTCAATTTTCTGCAGTATTATAACAATCTACAAGCTGTAAAATGATATCGCATTGTCATGCGGTGACACTGCTGCTGCTGGGGTCTGGATTTATATCATGGGTGATGGCATAGCTGTTTGTACTTTGCCACCTTTCTATGAGGAGGCCTGTACAGGCAAGGAGCAGCTTTTAGGACTCTTATCCAAAAATTACATTATAACAAAAATCCTAAATGTGCATAATTTTGTAGTTAAAGTGATATTGAACATGGTAACCATCCATACTTTTAAAATAAGTGTATTATGCCATATACATTGCAACTAGGGGCGTTAATGCTTAAGTCGTACCTTGCTTGGTTGGCTGGTTGTTTGGGGTTTAATGGTGCAACGGCAAATAATGACATAATGTGCCAGACAAACAACAATAGTAAATTGACAAGACAAATAGTAAAAAACAGATAAAAATCATGAAAACCCACAACCAAAGCTAAAAGCAACAGGTAAAGGTTATAAAATACAACACAAAATCCAATAAAAATAGAGAATGTAAAAGGTCAACAAGTATAAAACCAGGAAAATAATAACAGATGTAGAAAGCCCATGTAAAAAATAACAAGTGTAAAAGACAACCTGTAACTGCTGCTAAGCTATTTTAGGTATCCTCACATTGCTAGCTGGTCAAATTGACTGGCATGTTTAAATCATATTTTCTCTATATTTTAATTACATTACAGGTTAGTAGTTATCACTAATTACATCCTTAAATTTTCCCTTATATTTGTTGTGCCCCTCCCCTCCCCTTCATTCCTAAAATAAAATAAATAAAAGGAAAAAAATCATCAAAAATATAGCATTTATTGAAGTAAATGTAAAGGAGAAAAATTCAAACGCATCCCTTGCAAACATGACTCGAGCATTGTAAGCAAACAGTTTTATGGGAAGTTATGCAACCATGAGATGCTTTTCTTTCTTTTTTAGCAGGACACAAATAACAAGTCTTACATTTTGGCAACATAACAAGTCTTATGTTTCAGCCGTACTTAACTTTCATTACTTGTTTTGCTGGCTTCGTCGCTATTCTCATTTTCTTCGTCTCTTTCAATATCTCTGGTATCACCTACTCTGTCTTCTTCAATCAAATCAGAGTCATGCTCACTTTCTATGACATCTTCGCAATCAGAATCTATGTCACTTGCAAATTTGTCATAATCCGGCAAAATGTTGTCATCAACCTCCTCAAACCATTTATAACCATGTCTTCAAAGTCTTTGTCAGTTGCCCTTACTCGTTTAGATGTACTGGGATGTGATTCCATTTTAAAATAGCCTAAAATATACTAACCTTAAAATAAATAAATACCCCCTCAAGCAGCTGCTTGCCACAGAGGTCTGACAGGAGCCTGTCAGTTTATATGCCACAGTAGGAGATCTGAGAGGATGGCAGGACCTCAGCAGAAAAACGACACACACATCCATGCCTAATCTGGGGCTCGAACCCAGGTCCCTTAGATCAGTAGCCAAGCGTGCTAACCACTTGGCCACGGGACGGCTCCGGTCAAATTGACCAGTAGGAAACTAAAATATTAGATGTCTTTATAAGTAGCATGACCACACAACAGCGCGTCTACCAGTCGACTGACATTTAGAATGTGAGAAAATACACTGGTGCATGAATTCGCAACTATAAAGTCAATCGCATTTTTTAAATTTTAAATAGCACTATGGTCATATTGACTGGATAGCAGCAGTTACGGGTTAAGTTGTACCATAGGATCAATCCATATATATATATATTAAAAATTTAGTAACGAAACAAAAATTAATTTTTTTTCTACAGAAGTATTCCTTAACTAAAATTGAAATTTAGAATAAGCTAATATAATAATATGAATTAAATAATTCTACCTAAGATCAAACATCTCTGGTGTTCATATTGATTCAACGTGCCATCTACAAAAAAATTTCTAGCTATTTCAGAGATAATTTATTATTTTTATAGGAGAGATCTGAAGTACTTACTGTTAATCCCCTATTGATATCAAGGCAGTGACAACCATACCAAAAATGATAAAATAGCCTGCATTTTAATTTGTAACTCTACCAATTGTCTTAATAGGATATTTTTATCTCAAAAAATATATTTAATATAAAAACTTCACAAAATTTTTTCGTAGATGGCACCATGGAATCAGTATGAATGCCAGAGATGTTTGATTTTAGGTGAAATTATTTAATTGATATTATTATACTAGCTTATTCTAAATTTCAATTTTAGTTAAGGAATACTTCTGTAGAAAAAAATTAGCATGTACTTTATCTCTCTCCTATAAAAATAATAAATTCTCTAAGGTAGCTGTTTGCCATAGAGATGTTGTCCATGACAGGAGCCTGTCATTATAACATGGCTTTGAGAAGGTATATAAGGAAGGAGAGACCTCAGCAGAAGGTCAACACAAGAAAACATCCACACCCTATCTGTGGCTCAAACCCAGATCATCACTAACCACGCACACTAATCACTCGGTCACCAGACATCTCTCTCCTAACAATGTAAAAAAAAATACGATCCAAAAATGATCCCTCAAACTCCAGAAAAGTTCCATTTAATTGAAGTTTATAGTTTTGTAGAAAAAACATCCCTTCCACAATTTTTAATTGGAAAAAGAAGTCGTTTATTTATGTATGTCCAAATTCTTATGATAGTTGTATTGTTTTACCTCAGAGTGGCACTGTTTTGCACACAATGGTCTAATTGGACAAGCCACAAGAAGCCCTAGGGATCTAGGGCTCAGATAAGGTTGGGGGAAAGGGACTCCCTGGATAGCTGTCAGATCAGGAAACAGATAGTAGACTCTCATCAAGGGCATCAGACATTTCTTTAGTGTGCACAGCATATAACTCTACTGAACATGGAGCTCCGGCTTTACATTCCCTTAATGGATGGCAGCCTTTCTGAGTCCATCAGTGTCCCCTTTCTGACCAAGGGCAGGGGGGGGGGGGTCTAGCAGTTCTTGTGACAATAAATATAGAACTCTCAATAAATATAGAAGACAGAGTGATCTCAGTGTAATACATTTATATATTCTAATTTTCAATGATCATCTGCCCATAGTGTGAATCGTCGTCGTCGTCGTCATCCTCCTCCTCCTCCTCCTCAAGCAGTCATGGGCTACGGAGGTTCAACCAGACCGTGCAATTTAGTTCTCCAAGCAAGTCGATCCTGAGCTACATCTACTGCATCTGGCCACTGCACACCAATTCTAACAAGGTCCTGTTTGACATTGTCTGCCCACCGCATCCTAGGACTCCCCTTCTTTCTGAGGCCTTTAGGCACACTGTTCTTAACCCTATTCGCCAATCTATAATTATCCATACGAACAACATGGCCAAACCAACAGAGTCTCTCTCTGCACAATATGCTGCATAAAGGAGGTTGCAAACTCCTTTGCCTAACCTCATCATTAGTTACAAAGTTGAACCACCTAATGCCCAAGATACTGCGTAAGCATCTGGAATCAAAAGCATCTAGTTTCCTGTTATCTTGTTTACAAAGTGTCCAAGTTTCACTACCATAACTAACCCTAGAAAGAACCAAACTGTTATACAGTCTAATTTTAGTCTTTAGGTGTATACGCCTATTTCTCTTCACAATAGTCTTTAGGTGTATACTTCTATTTCTCCACACAATACATTCTTAAAAGTCCCGGCAGCAATCCCTATTCGTCTGTTAATCTCATGCCACACATCACCATTATCTGTTACATAGCTCCCAAGATAATTAAACTGTGACACCTGCTTAAGACTGCAACCATTCAGATTAACTGAATCACAGCCAACTTGACCAATTTTCATCACTTTAGTTTTCTCTCTCTGTTTATAACCAAACCTACTCTACTACCAGTCTCATCAACAGCTTGAATGAAAGAGTTCATCTCATCAACATCATTTGCCAAAAGGGCTAAATCATAAGGACAATCTAAATCAGAAATTTTCGTATCTCCAGTCCATTTAAAAGCCAAAATCTTTCCCTTGAAGTGAATTTCGCATAACATAATCAATAACCAAGCTAAAGAGAAAAGGAGACAAAATGCACCCTTGTCGAACACCAGAAGTAATGCTAAACCAATTGCTACAAGCCTTACCAACTCTCACACACGACTCAGTGTTATTATAGAGAGCTTTCATTATGTAACTAACTTGTCAGGTATACCATATGATCTCACAATCAACCACAAATTATGACGATCAACAGAGTCGAAAGCCTTTTTGAAATCAACAAAGCTAGCAACCAAAGGTTTCTGAAACTCTAAACATCTCTTAAGAATCTGCCTAAGTGAAAATATCTGATCTACACATCACCTATCACTTCTGAATCCACATTGTTCATCACGCAATTGACTGTCAACCAGATTCTTAATTCTATTAAGCACAATCATGGAAAGAACTTGACCTGGAACAAAGAGTAGGCTGATACCCCTATAGTTATCACAAGAACTGCAATCACCTTTTTTGAAAATAGGGATAACAATAGCTCTGGTAAAATCCTTAGGAACCATGCCTTTATCATAAAAGATATTCTGAATTTCAGTCATCCAAGTGGTAACCGAAACATTCCCAGCTCTAAGCATTTCCGTAGTAATTTCATCTACCCCTGGGGATTTATGAAGTTTAAGTTTAGAAATAGCCAAAATACTTCAGATTGTGTTATAGGGCCAACATTAAACCCACCAATGCATCTATCATCATTGCAAACAATGGGAGTAGAATTAACCACATTGTTTAGAACATCACTGAAATGCTCAGACCACCTAGCCATGACAGAATCCTCACCTTCTATAACTTTACCTTGTTTATCCTTCAATCCCTGTATACCTGTCAGTTTTCTACCACACAAAACATTAATTATCTGGTACAGCTCTCTGCTGTTGTGCTGTCTTACTGATTCCTCAGCTTTGTCAGCCAAACCATCAAGCCAAAGATTCTTATCAGCAGCTAACTGATCTTTTACACATTTATTAAGCTCTCTGTAATGCTTTCTATTAGTACTAGTAGGGTATTGATAAAGGACATTCCTGCAGTTCTTTCTTTCTGAAATAAGTTCAAGTGCCTTATCACTCAGATAATTCTGCCTCTTCTGCTCCTTTTTTCCTAAAAGAGTACTGTTAGTGTCCAAAAAAGCCTGTTTAAAATGATCTCATTCTTCCTCAACTTCAGTAGTAAGCATACCATTACTGTCATAATGACTAAGCAACCTATCATGGTAAGCTTTGGGTATAACTGGATCTTTCAGAGCTTCAGTATTAAAAGTAAATTTTTTAACTTTAGCACAACACTTTTTAAGTTTCAAGACACTTTTAACAAGGTAATGGTCAGATCCAATTTCAGTTATTCCTAACCAGATCATATAGGATTGCTAACTATGATTCCTAACCAGATCATATATATACTTTAGTACTGAAGCTCTGAAAGACCCAGTTATAGCTAAAGCTTACCATGATAGGTTACTTAGTCATTATGACAGTCATGGTATGCTTACTACTGAAGTTGAGGAAGAATGGGGCCATTTTAAACAGGCTTTTTTGGAAACTAACAGTACTCTCTTAAGAAAAAAGGAGCAGAGGAGACAGAATTATTTAAGTGATAAGGCTCTTAAGCTTATTTCAGAAAGAAGGAACTGCAGGAATGTCCTTAATCAGTACCCTACTAGTCCTAATAGAAAGGATACAAGGAACTTAATAAACGTGTAAAGGATCAGTTAGCTACTGATAAGAATCTTTGGCTTGATGGCCTGGCTGACAAAGCTGAGGAAGTAGTTAGACAGCACAACAGCAGAGAGCTGTACCAGATAGTGAATGTTTTGTGTGGTAGAAAACGAACAGGTATACAGGGATTGAAGGATAAACAAGGTAAGGTTATAGAAGGTGAGGATTCTGTCATGGTTAGGTGGGCTGAGCATTTCAGTGATGTTTTAAACAATGTGGTTAATTCTACTCCCATTGTTTGCAATGATGATAGATGCATTGGTGGCTTTAATGTTGGCCCTATAACACAATCTGAAGTTAGTTTGGCTATTTCTAAACTTAAACTTCATAAATCCCCAGGGGTGGATGAAATTACTACGGAAATGCTTAGAGCTGGGAATGTTTCAGTTACCACTTGGATGACTGAAATTTTGAATAACTTTTATGATAAAGGCATGGTTCCTAAAGATTTTACCAGAGCTATTATTATCCCTATTTTCAAAAAAGGTGATCTCAGTTCTTGTGATAACTATAGGGGTATCAGCCTACTCTCTGTTCCAGGTAAAGTTCTTTCCATGATTGTGCTTAATAGAATTAAGAATCTGGTTGACAGGCGATTGTGTGATGAGCAATGTGGATTCAGAAGTGTTAGGGGATGTGTAGATCAGATATTTTCACTTAGGCAGATTCTTGAGAAATGTTTAGAGTTCCAGAAACTCTTGGTTGCTAGCTTTGTTGATTTCAAAAAGGCTTTCGACTCTGTCGATTGTCATAATTTGTGGTTGATTGTGAAATCATATGGTATACCACACAAGTTAGTTAACATAATGAAAGCTCTCTATAATAACACTGAGTCGTGTGTGAGAGTTGGTAAGGCTTGTAGCAATTGGTTTACCATTACTTCTGGTGTTCGACAAGGGTGCATTTTATCTTCTTTTCTCTTTAGTTTGGTTATTGATTATGTTATGCGAAATTCACTTCAAGGGAAAGATTTTGGCCTTAAATGGACTGGAGATACGAAAATTTCCGATTTAGATTATACTGATGATTTAGCCCTTTTGACAAATGATGTTGATGAGATGAACTCTTTCATTCGAGCTGCTGATGAGACTGGTAGTAGAGTAGGTTTGGTTATAAACAGAGAGAAAACTAAAGTGATGAAATTGGTCAGGCAGGCTGTGATTCAGTTAATCTGAATGGTTGCAGTCTTGAGCAGGTGTCACAGTTAAATTATTTTGGGAGCTATGTAACAGATACTGGTGTTGTGCGGCATGAGATTAACAGATGAATAGGGATTGCTGGCGGCACTTTTAAGAATCTATGGAGAGTGTGGAGAAATAGGCGTACACACCTAAAGACTAAAATTAGACTGTATAACAGTTTGTTTCTTTCTAGGGTTAGTCATGGTAGTGAAACTTGGACACTTTGTTAGCAAGATAACAGGAAACTAGATGCTTTTGATTCCAGATGTTTACGCAGTATCTTGGGCATTAGGTGGTTCAACTTTGTAACTAATGATGAGGTTAGGCAAAGGAGTTTGCAACCCCCTTTAAGCAGCATATTGTGCAGAGAGAGACTCCGTTGGTTTGGCCATGTTGCCCGTATGGATAATTATAGATTGGTGAATAGGGTTATGAACAGTGTGCCCAAAGGCCTCAGAAAGAGGGGGAGACCTAGGATGCAGTGGGCAGACAATGTCAAACAGGACCTTGTTAGAATTGGTGTGCAGTGGCCGGATGCAGCAGATGTAGCTCAGGACAGATAAGCTTGGAGAATTAAACTGCACGGTCTGGTTGGACCTCTGTACCGATGGCTGCTTGAGGATGATGATGATGAATATTTCTTGATTTTCTGTTTGTGGGTTGACAGCTCCAAATGAATAAATTCATAGGATACGTTTTATCAGTTGGTGAATAATGCTGATCATAGGGCATCACAGGTACCTGAACTCTTGCTTTTAAGGTCATCATCAAACCTATATTGCAACAAGTGTTCCGGTGTAGATGGCTTTAGCCTTTAGTAGTAGGGGGAACAAGTCTTTGCCCCAAGCCTGCAATTAGGGGGCTGTTTGATATTGTCGGAACTTCCTCTCTCAACAAAAGTTTCTATCAACATCTTACTAACCATTTTCTCTCCACAGGTAGTTGGAATGTGACGACTCTGCAGAGAGATTATTCTCTTGATGTCACAAGAATTCCACCATTATAATTTGGATATTCTCGACTTGCAAGAGATCAGATGGACATATAAAGGTCAGATACTTAAAATAATCTTAAATTTCTCTTTTCAGGGAGGGAAGATGGAAAGCATCTCAAAGGCATAGGTTTGCTTCTCATCAGACAGGCTAGTGATGCTTTTCAAGGATACGAGTGTATTATTGAAAGGTTTCTTACAGCTAAATTTAACACAAGCATTAAAGACTTGAATGTTATCTGTTGTTATGCCTCCACTGAGGATGACAATGAGGATAATAGAGGTTTAAACATAAATGACAATCACAGCATTACCTGTTGAGTTTTTAATGTCTATAAATCAATAAATGTTTTGCAAAAATTTTTTTTCCAACATACAGGACTTGAACCCGCATCTCTCCAGAAACATACCAGAGTATTCTACCATTGAACTAATGTCAGCTGTCTTTTTTCCACTATATATGACCACTACCTCCTCAATGACACTGCCTGTCAATTCAGCAGCAAAACGAGAAAAAACCTGTTCCGACTAGTTCGTGCCTTGGCCACCAGTGACTGCCTAGGATACATATCAATGTACGAAGTAGTGTCATTAAAGCATTTATAAGATACAGAACTAAAAATATAAATTGTTGAATAATATTAAAAAAGGAAATTTGCCTAGCAATCCTGATAGTTGAAGCAGTTCCTAAACATATAGAAAAATAATGAGGAAATTGCTGTTTTATGACATTTATTAAATGGAACTGTTAAAAGCTATTTTTTTAATGTTTTGTCTCAAAACTGGTAAATTTTATAGAGCATGTACTTAAACTTATGGACCTGCCCAGATGGAAATTTTTCTTATTTTTTTTAATATAAACTTATTGCAAAACACATACAGTTTTCACTGTTTCTTCCATAAAGTAATGTGGCAAGGGGAAAAATTGATTATTGAAAGAATATTTTTGAATTAATGAAATGTTTCTTATAAATATCTGGCCAAAAAACATTAAATTGCTGAAATCTTTCTATAATAATATGTGAATAGAAGATACCAGGAACATACCCAGAGTGGAACATATCCCCCCCCCCCCCCAGAAAATCCTGTGGTATTATACTAAATCTCAACCTTGTCTACCTGCCTTGAAATCCAAAACAGTTGTCATTGTATAATTTTATTTTAGACTCATATCTTATGTCCAACACTAAAAATAGATTTAAATAAAAAACTATAAAATCTCATTCTACATAGAACAACATTATAACCTTTCCTATTCAGTGGAATATTTTAGTAATTGGGAAACCTCTACTCAAGTCTTATTCTCAACCCCCTCCCCGCCCCAAAGCTAAATTCTTGAAACCTCCATGAAACTGAATTCTCCAATCTCCCAAAACTGAATTCTTGCCCCCCCCCCCCCCACACACACACACATACACCCCAAAACTAAAAACTGAGTATGTCTGCAAAACACAATCCAATTTCTAAAATACATTTATTCCAAGTATATGTCTATTAAAATTTTAAAACAGAAAAGTACTGTGCAATGTATCAAATCTGTGAATAGGAAGTGCCCTATTATTAAACACTACTTCATTCCAGTATTTTTCTTTTAGTGTTAAGTTACATTTAGTCATTCAAGGAGCATATGCTAAATATCACTTTAAAACATGCAATAAGAATTTTGAAAGTAGTTCATAAATAGTTCAGTAAGCAATATTAAAACCTTTTGTGGACTTGAACAGAAATTCTTTTAAACAGTTTCCTCGAAAAGAGGAATATCCATACTATTAATACCGATAATTATTTGTTTATCGCTTAAAGATATTGATCTCAAAAAGATTCAGACCATACTGCATTGTTTGTAAATTGTTCATGGTAGCAATTTTTGAATCACTGCATCAATATTCAAATACTAACATTCCCGGGGGTGGGGCATGGCCCCTTGTCACACACATCCCTCCTAGATCCCGCCTTGGATGAGAATGAATAGTTAAAAGAGTTGAACATTGTGCAGATACCTGATTTTTTTTCTTTCCTCAGCTACTGAGAAATAAAAATTGCAGTTACTGTACTAAAGGAAAAATATATTATAATCGTATATTTATACGATCAAGACTAAACGATGACACAAATGATGATGCATTCTTCCCTCTCACAGTCCGCTTCCGTGGAGCGAGCGTCCATTGCCCCGTTGTCCATTACAATAAGCAACGCTTGAGCGGGATCACCATTTCCAGGACGTGCCAACAAATAAGGACGAGCCTATTCTTAAATGTCACCAATTGCAAGAAACACATCGTCATACTGAAATGAATGCGTCGCTCTTACTGTAATGTAGCTGTACATATTCAGCAGCTCCATTCACGCATCTAAGCACACGATATTGTACGATGCGTCACATTGTTTTGTTCCTCGGTTTACAGAAACTATTCTTCGGATTTTTCAGGGCATTATAAACGGAGGGAAAATAAACTTACCCTTTTCTTACTCTCCTTGGTCAGAGAAAGGAAAAGTGCCTTTTTAACTTCGTTGCAACAGTATATAATGCCCACGGATGAAAAAAAAACGTTTTCAAGAGAGAGAAAACCACTGGTGTCGGTGGAAGAGAGGCAGGTACATAAACATATAATGTCCATATACGCACACAGTGGCGGATTATCCATAAGGCACGTGCCTAGAGGCCCCCATCTCAGGAACCTTTGGTTGGGTGTTTCAAAAGCCTATTAAGCTTATAATTTATAAAATAAATTACTTAATTTAAATGCAAAATCCTTTTTTATGTTTTACTGACTTTAGAGATAGGCATTTCGATCAACAATTACGTGTACTAATATCATAGTATAACTAGTAATACACCACCTCCACCACCCCAACTCGGCAACGGTTTACTGGCAATCCTTCGGAGAGCGGACAGAAACTTCAAAAACATATTGCAGAACACTTGATCGCTCGCACTCCCTGCGTTATACCGCGCTGTTCGCAACACTCGCATAATAGTTAAAACTTATAAAAATTTCCAATATCTTCCAAAAAGTAAGTTTGCTCATTGATTTAATTCTTTTATTTAAAATAAATAAAAATAAATACCCCCTCAAGCAGCTGCTTGCCACAGAGGTCTGACAGGAGCCTGTCAGTTTATATGCCATAGTAGAAGATCTGAGAGGATGGCAGGACCTCAGCAGAAAAACGACACATAACAGCCATGCCTTACCCGGGGCTCGAACCCAGGTCCCTTAGATCAGTAGCAAAGCACGCTCGAAAGTAATTCATTAGAACCATCAGTATATAATAATTCGGATAATGATAAACAAGAACCAACGGCATCTTGCAACAAGTGTGACCCAATTAGCAATGATCCAGCTGAATGGAGTAAGTCTGAAGAACTAAGATAGTATTTTATCGAAAAAAGACATTTTGTACAAAATATTGATTTTGAAGATAAAGAAATGATCAAATCTACATTACAAATCAGCGGAGCAACTCACAGATTCATTTCAAAATCGATGTTTAAAGGCAAAATGTTAAACGGTGAAGAAAGTAGATCGCTTTTGGCTAATATTTTCACCGAAAACACGTAAGTTATACTGCGGACCCTGCAAGATATTTTTATTAGAAGGATTTCAAGATCAGTTTATCACAGGCTTCAAAGACTGGAAAAATGCCGCATCCAGGCTCTTATCACATGAAAATAGTGCTTCACATTCAAAGTCCTGTTTTAGTTGGTTTGCTAGATCAAAGAAAGAGTGTTTGGAAACCGATTTCTCTAAAATGTATGAAAATGAATGTGAATACTGGAAAAAAAGTTTTACAAAGAATTATTGATGTCATATGTTTTTTGTGTCAATGCAGGCTTCCATTAAGAGGTAAAGATGAAATTTTTGGATCAGTACATAATAGGAATTTTTTAGGTGTATTGGAGCTTTTCGCTAAATATGACGCGTTTCTAGCAAATCATATTGAGAAATTTAAAAATATCGGACGTGTCAAAATATCTTACTTATCTTCAACAATTTGCGATGAATTTATTCAACTGCTAGGAGACCATGTAACTAATTTAATTTTAAAACAAATAAAAGAATAAAAATATTTTGGGAATTATAGTTGACTCTACTCCTGATGTGACATATGTCGATCAACTTACAGTTATAATTACATATGTAAACTCGCAAACTTTTGAAGTGTCAGAATGATTTTTAAAATTTTTGCCTTTAAAAAGCCACAAAGGAAATGATTTAGCTCAAGAAATTGTGCAATATTTGAGTGCGATCTAAACATTAAAAATTGCCACTCTCAAAATTATGATAATGCGGCCAATATGTCTGGAAAATATCAGGGTGTCCAAAGTAAATCAAGGAAATTAATAATTTTGCAGAGTTTGTACCATGTAGTGCTCATTTTCTGAATCTTGTTGGACAGACAGCAGCCAGTGTATGAATAGAGGCGATATCATTTTTTGGGGTTGCACAAAAATTATACAATTTTTTGTCTGGTTCGACATATAGGTGAAATTTGATGAAAGAAGAGATATCCAAGAAACAATCATCGAATTTAAAAGTTAATGAGAGACTATTTGTGTTGAGTTGGGTTGTTTTACCTCTGAGCGGCACTTTTTTGCACACCATGGGCTAAATGGCCAGGTCACATGGACCCCGAAGGCTCTGAGAAGGTTGGGGGAGGAGACCCACTGGAACAGCTGTTGGGAGACAGATGGTAGCCTCCCGTCAAGGTCATCCAGCGTGTTCTTTAACGTGCACAGGATATGATATGGCTCTCCCGCACACGGGGCCACGGCTTAACGTCCCATCCGACGGACGGTGGTCTTTCCAAGCCCATCGGTGTCCCCTACTGACCGTGGGCAGGGCGGGGAATTTTTGCGGAGATAAATCTCAACGCTCACCCAGCTGGGACTCGAACCTGGGAACTACAGATTACGAGCCTGGCGCGCTACCGATTGAGCCACCCCGCCCGTATTTGTGTTGAAGTCTCTCTCTGACACAAGATGGTCAGCTAGATACGATGCTTTAAAATCATTAAAAATAAACTACATGGAAATTATGTCAATTTTAAAAATCTTATCTCAGGATTCTGACCAAAGTTTATGACACGCGAAATGAAGGGACAAATATCTTGAGTAAACTATGTAAACTAGAGACATGTATTCTCAGTTTACTTTGGTATGATGTTTTAGAAAGGATAAATAAAGTAAATTTGACATTTCAAACGGAAGGGCTTATTTTAAAACTAGTTGCAAATCAAATACCTTTGACAGAATATCTGAAAATAATTCGCCAAAATTTTGACTATTATGAAGAAGAAAAAGTATTTTAAAAAAATGTTCATCCGAATTTGAGTTAATCATATGTTATAAAAGCGATAAAACACGTCAAATTAAAAGAAAATTATTCGATGGTGAATCCGGTTGTACGGAAATTTTTTCTTCAACTACTTTAAAAATTTAAAGTAGAAGTTTTTTTAGTAATTTGTGGTAGCCTAAGTGCTGAAATGGAAAGATCTCGTTGTTATAAAGAATTACATTTATATTTTTCATTTATTTTCGATTATGAAATGACAGATTTAAATGTAAAAAGATCTGCAGCTCAAAGACTTGTGAAAAAATATTCGCTGGATCTGGAAAATGAATTAAAAAACGAAATTATACACTGTCATGAGCATATAAAAGTAATACTCCAAAACACAAATACTGGCACAGGAGAAGATCTTTTAAGAACTATTAAAGAAGTTTTAAAATCCAACTGCTATCCAAATGTTGTTATAGCATTTAGATTGTATTTAACTTTAGCTTGTTGAGTTTGTGAAGGAGAACGATCATTTTCCAAATTATCATTAATAAAAAATCAAAAGAAAAGCGCCATGTCCCAAAATCGCCTAAATGCCTTGAGTTTGTTATGCATAGGGCATGAATTTTTTAAAGACAGATTTCAAAGAAATAATCCGCAAATTTGCTGCTTCAAAAGTGCGCAAAGTTAAAATATAGTTTTATATATGTATTGTGTATATTTGCAAAACGATGTTTTTTATCACAAATAAAATTGTTTCATTAATTTTTTTTACAATTTACAAAGTCATATTCCCTCTTTTGACTGTGCCTAGGGGCCCCAAATGATCTTAATCCGCCACTGTACGCACAAATGCTTTCAAGAGAGAAAACCAGTGGTATCAGTAGGAGGGAGGCAGGGGGTACAAAAGCATATAACGTCCATGAACGCAAAAAATGCTTTCGAGAGAAATCACTGGTGCCGATGATAGGGATGGCAGGGCAATTGGCCCTTGGAATTTTTCAAATTCTCGAATTCTACATTTAGCCATAAAAACCAGGGACGTCGAGAGGGGGAGGGGGCCCAAGTGGTGTCACTGCTCTGTGGTCTCCCAGGTGTAGTCGCGGTCATAAAGAGAGGCTATGGCCCCCTCCAAGAAACTTACAAGAGTTTTTTTCTTTCATTCCAATAGATGTGTTACAATTGCTCCTCGTGAATCATTTAAATATGTGGAGAAAGGTTGGATACGTGGAAGAGGGACTTAGTAGATTGTTTTATGACAGGATTGCCAACCACGATATTGTGTGAGGAACACTGATGGTTACCCGATGGTAACCACAGCAGAACTTTCTCGCTTGTTTGTCGATGGCGATTCCCTTTAATCTTGAATCGTAAGATAATTTCAATAAATGATAGACTGCAAATTTCCAAAAATTGGTTCCTTGACGAGGAGGGGGGGATTTTCTCAACAGCTAGCAGAGTACGAATGTAATGACGACTTTCAGCGAGTGGTTATTACATATGGACCATGAGAGATTGTGGGGCCAAGTTGGTAGTGATTGGCATGGGGTGAGGTGGAGGAAGTTATTAACCCTTAAGACGCATGTGAAATAGGATAACAACCGAAAGTTTGTTGCAGTTATATCGTGAAATAATAAATAAAAAATAATAAATACCCCCTCAAGCAGCTGCTTGCCACAGAGGTCTGACAGGAGCCTGTCAGTTTATATGCCATAGTAGGTCTGAGAGGATGGCAGGCCCTCAGCAGAAAAACGACATAAACAGCCATGCCTTACCCGGGACTCGAACCCAGGTCCCTTAGATCAGTAGCCAAGCGTGCTAACCACTCGGCCATGACCGTGGCTTATTAATCTAAGATGCTCCTTCTATCCTGCCAGACCTGGTGACAAGCAGCTGCCTGAGGGGTATTTATTTACTAAGATAGTCAACCAGTGGCGAACTGGGTCTAAAAATATTGGTTGCCAGGAGACAAAGGGGACCACCCACAACTATTTTTAACATATTGTCTAATGTTTAAGGGGGCCCACTTGCCACTGGCCAGTCCGCCACTGTAGTCAACCATTATACAGTATGTATCATACTGGCACCCTTTGACGTTCCAGTTAAGGAATAAACACGACGAACTGTATTCGTCCACTGATCATTTTTTATTTACACCTAGTGATTCAATTCCTTTTCGGTATATGAGTCCCGAAGTACGAAAAAAATCTTAAAACAACTATTTTCAAACACCTATCTGAGTAAAAAGAATTTGATGTAAAATTTTGAAAATTTCTCTGAAAAATTGTGCGCTTTGCCTAAAGTATCGTTTATGCGTTTTAGCGTTAGTTTTAAACTGCAGTCTAAGCACGCTTATAAAAACTCAGAATTCCTCAAAAAAATGATTGAATTCTCGCAATTTCTTAGTTTTATGTGATATGTTTATTGCACATGGTTCACTCCGAAATGTAGTTTTACTCTGCATTTAAAACATAAAATCCGAATTTCTTGGATGTCTTAAATTGCTTAAATCTAATCAAACAAATAACATTTCTTAGAGATATTTGCAACAATGTGTACAGCAAAGCAGAGAAAATGCATTTTTTTCTTTTTTGAATTTAATCCCTTTTGAATTAAATTAATAATTTAAGCAATATACTGAAATTCGAAAACCCGATTTTTCTACATTTTTCATTGGACTATTTCACGTAATTCCTTATTTTTTACAATTTGAAAACAAGCCAGATTACCCGTTTTCCTTTGAGCAGTCGTGTAAAATGCGCTGGTCTTTCGGACATTGGGAAGAAAGAATTATTTGCTCCAAGTTCCAATGTGATGCTTAGCAATGAAATTTCATATTCAACCGTTAAAAGTATTTTGCCGAAAATTTGGATGTGAAAATAAGTTTTTTTTTCAATACTTTTCCACGCTCTAGATGAGTTTTTCACCCAGAAGAAACTAAATCGTCCAAATTAAATAATACCAGAATTTTGATGTAGAGGCATAGAATAGAGTTTGCAAAAACATTTAGTGCTTTCATTTTATTTTTTTCCCGAGAAATTAAGAAATAAAATCCCGTTACACGAAATATTGGTTGACCCCAAATATATCGAATAATATTCTTAAAGTGTCTTATCACACATGACAGAGAATATTTTAAGTTCCGTAATATTTTTGAATGGTCTCATTCTCTCTCTGTTAAAAAGTTACCAGATATTGGCAAAATGGTTTGTCGCAAGAATAATATATATTTCTTTTTCAGTAATAAAGTATCACAGGAAAACGTTCTGTAGACAAGAAACACTTGAAATAATTAGCTGAAAAAAATTGGTTGCCCTGAGTGGGATTCGAACCCACGTCTCCCAGAAGCATGCCTTATAGGATAAGCGGGTTCGAATTTCACTCAGGGCACACTTTTTTTTGCAACTAATTTACTTCACATATTTCTTTTTGTTCATTTCGGTAAGGCTAGAGAGTCGTCCATACATTGTCTAACACCTTGAAAAAGGGAGAGGGTTAGTGATTTTGCTGTTTTTTGTATTACGTTTCTTACAAAAGGTTACTATTTGGATAAAGTAATAATTCTTTTGTACATTTCAATTTTCATATTGAGTTAAAGTGATTATAAAGGATTGAGTTGTTTTACCCCTGAGCGGCATTCTTGTGCTCACAGTGGCAAGGACACAAGAACACTAAAAGATCAGAGCTGGATAGAGAAAAGGGGATCAACTGAAAAAAATGGAGATTAGTTCCGTAAAAAAAAAAATTCTTCTTATGAATAAAACGAACATTGAAAGTTTTATTTATGCCTATTTATCTCAAATCTATTTCTCATTATCAATCTCACGTCTGATTTTATTAACAATAAAAGGAACTGAGTAATTATATTTCCTATATAATTCCTGTCAGATATATTATTAAAGATCCACGAACGAGAAATAGCCATCGTAACCGATGCACCGTCAACTGAAGTAGAACATTATTCGTGTACTTCATGTTTTAATTCACTAGTATGTTCCACCGCAGCTAATACTTATGATCTATAGTTTTGCAATTTTTTATGTCATTTATTTATTCAAACAATTACAAATAAATAATTTCTATTTATAGATATCCAGCAAAGCTAACAGCTTATCTGCAAGAGGCAGGGACGTATCATCATCAGCTTGGGCTCTGGTGCAACATTTCTTGATGGGCCCAAAAGTCACTTTTTAAAAGGTAATTAGGAAAAATGGAATTAACGATTTAATTTTTACTAGATTTGTAAAATTTAGTTCTCATATGAACCTATAATGAATAATTACAGGGTTGGGTTGTTTTACCTCTGAGCGGCACTTTTTTGCACACCATGGGCTAAATGGCCAGGTCACATGGACCCCGAAGGCTCAGAGAAGGTTGGGGGAGGGGACCCACTGGAACAGCTGTTGGGAGACAGATGGTAGCCTCCCGTCAAGGTCATCCACAGTGTTCTTTAACGAGCACAGGGTATGGCTCTCCCGCACACGGAGCCACGGCTTAACGTCCCATCCGTCCAATCTCTTGCACACACACCCAACCTCGATTTTTTTTTCCTAGCTTCGAACCTTTACACATCGATAATGCAGAGTAATACTTTGGGTTAAAAATTAAATTTGTTTGGAAATACTGACTTATTAAACAAAGATTACTGTGAATTAATATCTGCTAGTTTTCTGCTAAAAAAATTCCAAAACCTTATGCGCAAATCAGAATAATATACCTGCGGCAAATATCCAATTTCCAACACATTAGATTTATTCTATATCTTATTTAACTACAATTCTTAATGCCTGGATATGTAGTAATAGAGAAATATAGTGCGAAAATTTTTATATGTGAAATATATTTAATATATATATGTCAAATCTATGTAAATCTTGATTTTCGACAGTATTTGGAGTTATGGAAGTTTGAATATTTAACAGCAGCAAATGCAAGTTTTAAGCAAACTGAATTATCAAAAGAATTATTTACGCAAACTTTTTTTAATATACATCTATTGACTAAATGGTTTTAAATAATGCTTTTTTTTATTTAAATTTACAATTAACTTCTCAGATAACTTCTAATGTTTTGCATTGCTGTTGCTAATATTAAAATTTCCATAACTCTTTATACTGTTGAAAATCAAGATTTAGGTAGGCTTGATTTGGTTCTTTATCATCAGTCACATTTTCTCCTAAAACGCTTATTTAAAAATTTATAGAGCTTCGAAGTTACCCTCTAGTGGTATAACATGGATGGGGGTGGTCTTTACTAGATCTTTACGCAAATTTATATACCACAATGACCAACTCAATGCAATTATGATACATTTGAACATTTAAAACAGTCTATATTATAGTGCATAAAAATTGAATTAAAATGATAAACTTACTTTGAGTAAAAGATATGTAGACTTATCGAAACAAGTTCCGTCTTGTATGAAACATCGAAGCATGATTGAAAAATAGATGATTGTATTATATATGGTTCGCATTACTCAAATGTGAATGAAGTTACAAACGATATGTGCAAATCACTATTGAATTCAGAAATTTTCGAGTATTTCTTACCCATTCGTAGTTCGTCCTAATTAGTTGTTTGCTGTTAACATGCAGTAAGAATTTCATCACGGAGTACAATAATGGAATGTTAAACAATTGCATTCAAGCTTTCAAAAAGTTAGATAGCTTTGCAGAAGGAAACACTAAGTACTTCAATTCCAAGCAGTTTTCTGCATTTATAAACCTCTAATCCTCACGTAGTTCACTATCCATATGCACTAGCACATAATTCGCTATATTATAGCCTCCAAACATTTTACAGAGGGAAA
The DNA here is from genome assembly GCA_038380435.1 of Ryuthela nishihirai. Taxonomy (NCBI): domain Eukaryota; kingdom Metazoa; phylum Arthropoda; class Arachnida; order Araneae; family Heptathelidae; genus Ryuthela; species Ryuthela nishihirai. Next base: position 59,389,860 of record JAWZYU010000019.1, on the reverse strand, counting down.
CCTGTAGTCTTCAAAAAAAATTTTAAGCAAAACGTTTGAAAAATTTACAAATAATTACAAATTGACATAATTTTAATAAAACAAACTTTCATTAGCTCAATCTAGATTATGACTTCCCTTACTTAATTTCTGCAAAAGTTTTTAACAATCTTGTTAATATTTAATTTTCGTGTCCGTTCATTTCTATAGATAACAAATAGTAAGTCCTGATATCTTTCTTCTGTCATTTTATTTTGAGATAATATTTTTGTCAATTTTATTTTCGAAATTGTGCGTTCCGATGTTGTTACAGTTACCAGTAGCGTTAAAAAGAGCAAGAAAGAAGTATACACTTCTGGAAAAGCTGAAATAAGAGTGATTCTGAATAATCAATAAATTAGCTGCTTCCCTTATGGTAGAAATTTTTGCTATTTCCGGTTTTAAGCAAGTTCTAAATAATAGAAGCTGAACATCAACTGAAGACGTTAAGCAGGATTTATATTCGCTGGTGAGAAGTTCTGCAGCTTCGTTTGACTCCTTATCAGTTGCTGCTGTAAAGTTTTCTGATACAGGGAGTCGAAGTTGTCAGCGATCTCATTTAAACTCTTAACCACCTTTTAAGTTCCATAATGGCTCTGTCGAAAGTAACGTTGAATACTTCGATTTTGAAGCTATTTTCGACATTCAAAAACCTCCCTCATAAACCATCCATACGTTTGATTTTAGGGACACGAGCAGTCTGGAATCTTGGTTCTACACCGCACATTAATGCCACCCTTTGTGCATTTCCATTGAATTTATTAAAATTGTTCCTGGTTTCCTGCAAGTCCTCTAGTGCAGTGTGCCGCAATTGGAAAGATTTTGAAAGGTCAACATCTTGAGATTGCAGAAAATTAGAGGTGGCATCTATTGATTGCAAAATTTTTGACAGAATTTCGAGAAGAAAAATGCTTTCAAAATTTTCTAATTTCTTTCTTAAAGCTTTTACATTTAAAATTTCTTCGTTGTTTTTACTGAGAATTGAGTCAGTGCCTTCATCACATCTAGATTTATATTTCAAGGCATGCAGAGATTTATAGCTTGAAGACTAGCGAGTTGCGGAAAATTTTTTAATGTTATTTTAGCAGAAGCAGACAAAGAATTTCCCGCCTTTTACCACTGTTAGAGAAAAAGACGCTAATCTATAATTATCCATACGGACAACATGGCCAAACCAACGCAGTATCTCTCTGAACAATATGCTGCTCAAAGGAGACTGCTGACTCCTTCGCCTAACCTCATCATTACTTACACACACTGAAGTGCCATTAAGTTAGGGATAGCAAACTAGTAAAGTGATTGACCCTCTCTGGCCCTGATAACGGCTGTTACACGACGAGGCAAGGACTCCACAAGCTTGCGTAAATGTTCCACAGGTATGAGCACAATAGAAATTACCTGTACTATTTCAAAGGTAAAACATTTATAACCCGTTTTATTTTTCACCCAGCAATATGGGTGAAAAATAAAATTGGAGTTATAATGTCTTTAAGAATAAATTACACAGAACTTATAAGAGTATGTCTGTGAGATGAACAGTTGTCTTTCTGGTAGACGCCATCTCCATTGGGATGCATGATGGCCATAAATGGGTGTAAATGGTCAGTCACGAGTTCTACATAACATGAAAATAGGATGCATTGAGAGTCGTCGGTATAGATACCAAAGGTCCCACAGACGTCCAACTGAAGACACCCCAGGCCATCAATTAGCCACCACCACCTTGTACTGTTCCTACCTGACATGCAGGATCCATGGCTTCATGGGGTTTATGCCATACCCTCAGTCTCCCAACAGCGTAATGAAGTTTAAATCGGAATTTATCACTCCAGGCTATCCTTTGCCAATTTTTGATGTTCTTTAGCCCAGGTAAGGCGTTGAGTCCAGTGTCGTGTCATTAGAAGTGGGACTCTCATAGGTCAGCGGCTACCGAAGCCGAGACAATGAAGTGAGCGTTGCACGGTCCATGCACTAACTTTCCAGCTGGAACCCACATTCAGATGGAAGGTGAATTCAGATAATATCTGGCCCCTATTGGTCGGTACGATGTGGGTCAGACAGTGAAGACCATGATTATTCTAGGCTGGTTGTCCTTTGCAGTTTGTTGGGTGCTTGTTTTTTTGCTGGAATTTTCATATTCCGGGAACACTCTTGAAACTGTCATACGAGAAAATCCAAGTTCGTTGACAATTTCGGTGATCGAGGTCCCATCTGTCGGGCACCTATGATCTGCCCTCTGTCAAATGCATCTGAATCCTGCATCTTTCCCATTATGCTTCTCACAACGAATGCTTGGGGAAGCCAAAGCTGACAGTAATATATGACCAGAGTTTCAGCCATACATGTGCACAAATGTGGGACTTGTGGTACTGAATTTGGATAACGTCTCCAATCCGTAATTTAATGGCACTTCAGTGTAGTTGAATCACCTAATGCCCAAGATACTGTGTAAGCATCTAGAATCAAAAGCATCAAATTTCCTGTTATCTTGTTTACAAAGCATCCAAGTTTCACTACCATAACCTAGAAAAGCATCCAACATTCACTACCATAACCCTAGAAAAAACCAAACTATTATGTCTAATTTTAGATTTTAGATGTGTAAGAAGAGTTTGGAAAAATAGGCTTAGATTCTTAAAGGTCCTGGCAGCAATCCCTATTCATCTGTTAATATCACGCCACACATCAGCAGTATCTGTTACATAGCTCCCAAGATAATTAAACTGTTGCACCAGCTCAACACTGCAACCACTCAGATTAACTGAATCGCAGCTTGCCTGATAAATTTTCATTAGTTTTTCTCTCTGTTTATCACCAAACCTACTCTACGACTCTCATTAGCAGCTCGAACAAAAGAGTTCATCTCATCAACATCATTAGGCAAAAGCCTAAATCAGAAATTTTCAGATCTCCAAATCTTTCTCTTGTAGTGAATTTCACATAGCATAATCAATAACCAAACTAAACAGAAACGGAGACAAAATGCACCCTTGTCGAACACCAGAAGCAATGCTAAACCAATTGCTGCAATATACAACTTATAGAGCTTTCATTATGTTAACTTGTCTGATATGACATACGATCTCACAATCAACTAACTCATAAATTATGGCGATCAACAGTCAAAAGCCTTTTTCAAATCAAAAAAACCTATAATCAAAGGTTTCTGAAACTCTAAACATTTCTCAAGGAGTGAAGAGAATAAATAAAGTGGAAGAATCTAATATACATATCCCCTACCACTTCTGAATCAACACTGCTCATGACTGTCCATCAACCAAATTCTTAATTCTATTAAGCACAATCATGCAAAGAACTTTACAACGAACAGAAAGTGGGCTGATACCCCTATAGTTTAAAAATTATTTTTTTAAAAACAGGGATAATAATAGCTCTGGTAAAATCCTTAGAATAATAAAAAATAATAAATACCCCCTCAGCAGCTGCTTGCCACAGAGGTCTGACAGGAGCCTGTCAGTTTATATGCCACAGTAGGAGATCTGAGAGGATGGCAGGACCTCAGCAGAAAAACGACATACACATTCATGCCTAATACCGGGGCTCGAACCCAGGTCCCTTAGATCAGTAGCCAAGCGTGCTAACCACTCGGCCACGGGACGGCTAACCATGCCTTAATCATAAAAGATATTCAAAATTTCAGTCATCCATATGGCAACAGAAATATTCCCAGCTCTAATTATTTGAGTAGTAATTTCATCTACCCCTGGAGATTTAAGTTTAGAAACAGCTAAAATAACTTCAGACTGTGTTATAGGCCCAACATAAAGCCAGTAATGCATCTATCATTCTTACAAACAATGGGAGCAGAACTAATCACATTGTTTAGAACATCACTCAAATGCTCAGCCCACCACCTCGCCATGACAGAAATAACCTTACCTTATATATCCTTCAATCCCTGTATAACCTGTCCTTTTTCTACCATACAAAACATTAACCTGGTACAGCTCTCTGCTGTTGTGCTAACTGCTTCCTTATATTTGTCAGCCAAGCCACTAGTCAAAGTTTCTTATCAGCTGCTAACCAATCCATTACACGTTTATTAAGCTCTCTGTAATGCTTTCTATTAGCATTTGAGGGTTGATCCAGTGCCACCCAGTTTAGCTGCCATTGTCAGGTGTTGCTTAAGCACATTTGCAATGAAAGTCAGAATTCCTATTAATGGCCGAACCAATTAGTTTTCACATATCCTATAAGCAATTAGGGTGGGGTTGGCATGGCACAGAAGCAAGAACTGTGTGCATGTGTGTAATGGCCTTCATAAAGGAAATTTTTCAAGGGTCAGCTTGGGGGAGGGGAAGAATTTTGAACATTTGTGCCATCCCAAAAGTAAAATATTCACAGTGAAGCGCAGACAGGAAAAGGTTGTCTATTTAAAAAGAAAAGGTAAACTTTCTTCCTTTATTTTTTTGCCCCCTTAAGTTCCGGGCTGTGGTGCAGCTGCACCACTGCATAAGATGCCTCTGATTCATACATTGTCTTATCAAAATATTGGAGAATTTTTGCTATGTTATGAAATGTAACTTTGAAGCTTCTCAAATATGCATTTATGGAGAAATGTGACTAAAGATAAAAATCATAATCAAATCATTTTAAAGATCTGTTTTCAAAAATATTTATTAAACATTTAAAGAATTATGGAAGCTGGAATATTTAAGAATAAATAATCTTGTTTTATAAAAATCATTAATAATTCCCTAATATTGAAATAATCATTCCTAATTCTCTATTATTTAAATAATCATTCATACTTCTCTAATATTGAAAGAATCATAATTCTCCAATATTGAAACAATAATTCTCTAATAGTGAAAGAATCATTCGTAATTCTGTAATATTGAAAAAAAAATCATTAAGCAAATTTGTAAAATGTATGTTTATTAAATGGTTTGAAACAACCCTTATTATATAAGTTTAAATTAATTTCTATGGTAAATCTCATGACGCATTATTGTAGCGAAATGTCACATTGACAAAACATGGAAATTCCCTAATATTTTGGTAGATCAGTGTACTAGTTATATTTCAGCAAGGGGTGGTTAACGATGACAGTTACATAATTTTTTCAACACCATTCTGTCTTGCCATAGTACGTTTCGGTACCCACTGAAATATTCCACATATCTCTGTCAACATTCTCTAGCGACAACATTTCGACGAGTACCCACTTCTAAATCACTGAAAGAGTTGATGGGCTCTTCATTTCTCCAGTCTCCATGCGTTACATTTCTGGTTTTTGTATTTGAATCCAATAAATTTGCAGGTGAATAAGTCAACCTACAGTTTCTTCTTAAATAATTATATGCAATATGCAGTAGACCATGACTATGGAATCAACTTTTTCAGGATTTAAATTAATTGCAGTAAACACTGGGAATTTATTAGTCATTGTGCCAAATGCATTTTCTATAACAGTTCTTGCACATGATGGCCTGTAATTGAATATCTTTTTTTTATATGCTTCAACGTCTACTTTAGATATTTCTTTCAACAGAAAAGGTTTAATAAGATGTTCATCTAGGGCCAAGGTTTCATCTGCAAATGAAAATGAAATTCATGCTATCTATTGTCTTACTGCTATTTGGCAAATTTAGCAGCTTCTTCAATTTTGAATAGAAAGAGTTTTCAATTATTCACCCATCGGATAATATTTGGGGAGTTCTCTTTTAGTACTCTTAACAAAACCATATCAGAAAATTAGTCCCTCTTTTGAAGCCAGGATTTCGCCACACTTTTCTTTTTTTACGTTTTGGTTCATTTTGCAAAGCAATTATTAAAGCAACCGATTTTGTCTTACTGAATAATGCCATGGTATCACAGTTTTATGAATGCAGTGAAAAAACATTCATATAAGAAAAACTCAGATGAACGCATGCGGAAACTGAATTGTTGCTCAAAGGGAAGCCGACAGTAGCCTAACGTTCCAGCAGAATCCACTAGCCTTGGACCAATGGCTGAAACAAGGAGTTGTCTAAGGGAGAAAAGAACCAGCTTCCATAGGCATAATGTAAACTTGTTGATTACAGCGTCCTCTAAACATGGCAAATTCGTGTATTGCAGTGAAGCCACCCAGCCAGGGAGAGGAGCGAGTTCCCTGCATTATATTTTCATTGCCGAGCAAGGTTTTCAATTGTTTACACCACGTGACTAATTTTACATACACTCTGACTCTGAAAAATATTCATTTCCACATGAGGCACCATCACAATTTTCTTTTCATTCAGAGAGAAAATAACAAGGAATAATCAAAATTATTTTCCTTAACAAAATCCTATTTTGTAAAATAGGTAGTAGCTCTGTTCAACAAGAAAATTTTAATATTTTGAACACTCTACAATATTTCGTATATTATAATAAATTGAGATTTATGTGTAAATGTATGACAACATGTTCTATATAATTATATTTTATACAATTCTATATATTTTTAATAAATATCATGATGAGTTTTATACTTGTATAAATGTTCAACAGATGGCAGCAGGCACTTTCTGTATCAACCATAAAAAAGAATTACACTGTTAGAGCAAAGTGCAGAGGCCTATATAAATCGATATGCTCCATGGAACACAAACCCGCAACATACATTGCCTTATAATATATTAGTGAGATAATTAAAGGCATTAATTTACTTATTTTTTTTAAACTTATGCAAAATTACTCAAAATAAACATAAACAGCTTTTCCAGTTATCGTAAAATGCACTCCTGAACGGAATAAAATACTCATTGAGTAACTTTATGCTAAGCTACCATTGTAGGAAAATAGCCATGATCGTTAGACAGGTTGAAACACTAATTAAATCACAATAAATATTCATTAAATATTTGAAGATTAAGACAAACAATAGTTGCAGCATGCTGAAACGATTGCACTGCGCATGCGCAGATCGCACCTTACAGTTGTTTTTCTGGCTGCACACCAATTTGCCAGGATCGGGTTCTGAGAAGATTCACCTAGTGGCGCCACTTACGCTTAGCGAGAGCTCAACTTCTCCTTAGACCTTCTTTGGCGTAGATCATTGCATCATAAAATGAAGTACCAGGTACAATAGTACCCATAACCTTCTTCATCTGGAAATATGCCTAATTGGCATCAGTTTGAAAAAACATACAAAAGTAAACCACACAATGGTGGGCCCCAAAGGGAAAAAGAACATAAAACAGAGTAGTAATGATGCACAAGAGACCTAAAATGGATAACTTTCTTTAGCGAAAGCCATCATCTTAGGCCTCTTGTATCTGTTAAGGACTTCATGATCATAGTCCAGAAGGCAGGGTATAATCTCGTGCAGGTTTCTCTGCACTGACTCGAAGAAACCTCACGAGACAAACTTAAGATATGTGTAAATATGATCAATGCCCAGATCTTTATGCAATTGTCTATTGGTTACAAACCAGGGGGCATTGACCGAGGGCAGGATGTGAGTTTTGTACAGATAAATCTCAACCCTAGCCCAGCTGGGATTCAAACCTGGAAACTACAGATAATGAGCCTGCCCCCGTAAAGAGAAAAATTGTACCGTGGGATTGGGGGGGAACGAATCAACTGTAATGTTTTATGTCAAATGGAAGCTTGTGGAGTACCATCTACTATATACTTTAGACAGTTTGAGGCCTTCCTTAAAAGAGGGAAGATAAAAATTTTATCAAGGGAATGGGTAGTGGAGGGGTGAAACAATAGTAATGAGTTTTATGCCACATGAAAGCTTCCGGCATGGAGAGTGCCATCTCTATATACTTCAGAGAGTGTCAGACCTCTCTTGAAGACAGGATCAAATTTCACCATGTGGAAAGTAGTGGGGGGATAAAACAACGGCAATGAGTTTTATGTCAAATGAAAGCTTGAGAGGTGAGAAGTGTGTCACCTACCATATACTTTAGAAGGTTTCAGACCTGAGCAATGCCAGGTAAATCTGTCAGTACACTATATGGTAGAAAACGGTCTTTTCTCTTCAGTTTGGTTACCAATTATTTTATGCAGAATTTCCTACAAATGAAAGATTTTGGCAATAATCCAAATAGGAATTTGATTTTTTGATCCAAATAGCAGTAAGACAATAGATAGTCTAGAGATGAGATCTGAAATTTTCTGATTTAGATTATGCTGATGATTTCTGCACCTTTTAGCATTCCATGTGGCCAAGTGGCTAGCATGCTTGACTTCTGATCAGAGGGACCTGGTTTTGAGCCCCAGACACAGCATGGATACTTCATTTGTGTTATCTTTTTGCTGAGGTCTCACCTTCCTCACAAACCTTCTCTATAGAATATTAAACTGATAGGCTCCTGTCAGGGATCTGACAGGAGCCTATCAGTTTAGTTAAACCTCCTGTCACACCTCAAGCAGTTGCTACAAGGCAAGCAACTGCTTGAAGAGGTTGTGTATTTCATATTAGCGCTTTTGGAAAATTATGTTGATGAGACTGGAAATAGAGTAAGCTTGGTGATATACAAAGAGAAAACTAGTGATGAAAATATACCATATGGTAGCCTATTTCTAAATCGCAGAGTGTAATACATATATAATTAGAAATATAAATTAAAATGTTTCATTGTAAATTGAAGTATGATAGAAATAGCCATTTGATTGTGGGGAAGTATTATGTACAAAGTGTACTTATGAATTGTGGTTTACATCATGCTTAATTGAAAATTATAGTAGTAGCAAGTCAAATAAAAAGTATGCTATTTGCTTATAGGCTGTCCTGTGGCTGAGTGGTTAGCGCACTTGTCTACTGATCTAAGGGACCTGGGTTCGAGCCCTGAGTAAGGCATGGGTGCAAGTGTCGTTTTTCTGCAGAGGACGTCATTCTCTCAGGCCTTCTACTGTGGCATATAAACTGACAGGCTCCTGTCAGACCTCTGTGGCAAGCAGCTGCTTGAGGGGGTATTTATTTTTATTTATTTACTTGCTTGTTGCTTGGAATATCAGAGGTATAAGCAAATTAAATGTAACTATTTTTCCGTTATATAAAGTATAACAAAAAGTTCTGAATATTTATACCAACACAAATTACAACATGATTTAAAATTGGCCAAAAGATGCTTCTGTTTCACTGCAATCAAGGTGTATTGCACTGTGCATATATTAGTCTAAAGAGTGTATTGTAATGATCTTATTTACATTCTCTGTTTCCATTCATACACTTTTCCTTATTTACATTACCTATATTAGGTAATGTAAATAATTTAAAATATATATATTAGTAATATAATCCTATATTAGGTTATTTACATTACCTATATTAGGTAATGTAAATAACCTAATATAGGATTATATTACTAATATATATATTTACAATGAAGATTGGTTATTCTAGTAGTTGTTATACTGCATAGAAATGCAAGAATTTTAATTTAAAAAAATCAGGTTAATCACCATCAAGAATAGAAAAGAAAAAAAAAAATCCTAAAACATAGTTAAATTTTTGCATTAACTACAAGTCAGAGTGCCAAATAGTGTAAGAGCAGGATATTCACTAATTCATTATTACATTCAAAGCATACATTTATCCTGAGTATTCTAAAAAGAGGTTATGCATGCAGTCAAACACTGTTACAAAAAGTAGCCAGACACTTCCATGTTATTTGAATGTAAAGCCACATTCAAAGCTCTCTAAGAAATGCCACTAGAGATCACACACAAATTTATTGAAATTGCTATTTTCCACCATATTTCTTTAATGTTTAAAGAGCTATATTAGTCATAAAATTTATGTCAAAAGTTAAAACACAACTACTATACCAAATTTTTCACTAATTTAAGTGTAACAATCTTAATTTTTTACCAATTTAAAAAAAAAAACTTTAGGAAGAATGATAGCAGTCTGTTGATAAATGTTCCACTCAAATAATTACTTAAATATTCATATTTTTCTGAAATTAACATTTAGTGATTAATCAGATCTTTAATTTATATCTAGCGACATTTTTCTGTTAAAAGCTTGTTTTCAGATTTTTTTTTAATATGCCGTAAACCTGAATATAACATTCTTTTACTTTTTTTTTTCTTTTAACTTTACTTTTTTTTCTTTTAAATGTACACTGATTACTCTTTGTAATTTAGTGTATACACATAAAGAATTCTGAAGCTGCCATAACTATGGAAGTTCAACAAGATTGTAACAGTTCTCCAAATGCATCTATCGTGAGTGACATCTGCCGCATCTTACCACTGTAGACCAATTCTAACAAGGGCCTGTTTGATATTGCCCACCATATCCAAAATCTCTTCTTTCTGAGGTCTTTAGGCACACCGTTCATAATCCTATTTGCTAATCTATAATTATGCATACAGACAACATGGCCAAACAGTATCTGAACAATATGCTGCTTAAAGGAAGTTGCCGACTCCTTTTTCTAACCTCATTATTACTTAAAGTTGAACCACCTAAGATACTGGTCAAGTATCTAGAATCAAATGCATCAAGTTTCCTGTTATCTTTCTTACAAAGAGTCTAGTTCCACTACCATAACTAACCATAAAAAGAACCAAATATTGCTAGTTCTAAGGTCCTTTATGACATTATCTGTATGTATGACATTATCAGTGTTGTGTAGTAGATACATAAAAAAATTACCCTCTCAAGCAGCTGCTCCCCACAGAGCCTATCAGTTTAATATGCCATAGAGAGGAACAGTGAGGAAGGCGAGACCTTAGCAGGAAGACAAACATCCTGTGTTACCCAAGGCTTTAAACCAGGTCCCTTTGATCCAAACACCCTTAACCATTCAGTACCATGGGACAGCTTTGATGTATACCCTATTCACTAAGGAATATGAATAATTCTTTTGATTTGCCACGTTTTTACATATTTCCTGTAACATAGGGAAGGGGGGAAATAAAATTGACTTGCTCTGCAAGTAATTATCCCAATTACAGTCCACAAAACTGTGTACCAGGATGAACTGCATGTGAAATTTTCAGGGTAAAACCTCAACAATACAAAAAGATTGTTTTTCAGAGTTAAGACTACATATTAATATGCATTTGTGTTTTAATTGTAAAAAAAAATATTTTGCATCTACTGCTAATGACACTTATTAAAAAATCAACTCAGAAAAATATTAATGTCTTTTTCAATCTAATCCATTTCATTTTTTTATATTTCATATTTCCTACACTTAAATTTATTACATTTAAAGGCACTGTATACTTTCTGCATATTATCAAGTATTTTGACTCTTCTTGTATGCAAAAAGTACACTTTGCCTCTTGACAATTGAAATTGATTGAACTTATTTACAAAGAGTATGTTGGACTTCTTTGTAGATTTATTATATAGAATGTCAGTGTCTTTGAAGGGAAATTAGTTAAATTCAGAGCCATTAAAAGGGAGTAATTTGGTCTTCCATGCAAAGATTTAAAAAAGTTAGTCATACATCAGGTCTTAATAAAATGTAGAAATATAAATTTGAGATATACAAGTGACCAAACACTGTAAGTTAATTTGTAGAAGTAATGTAGTCAAATAATATCACCTCAAGCAGCTGCTTGCCTTAGAAGTTCGACAGGAGCTGTCAGTTTAATGCACCACAAAGATTTGTGAGGCCCCAGTAGGAAGACAATGCAAACATCCATACCTTTTCAGAGGCTTGAACCTAGTTCCATTTGATCGGTAGCGAAGCATGCTAACCACTCAGCCACTGAGATGGCTTATAGAATGGAAATTATATTCAATGGAAAAATTTATAACAAAAAATTATCCCTCAAGTACTATTTAGTACAGAGGTCTGACAGGACTGTGGGTAATATGCCCTACAGCAGTGGTTCCTAGCCTGTGGTCTGCAGACCTCCAGGGGTTCACAGTAACATCTGAAGGAAACATTCATTTTTGAGGCGGTTAAAATATGGCAGACCCCTCCACAGATGCCCACTGTATTTTTCAAATTAAAATAGCAATCCTCCACCTTCAAAAAGTTAGAAACTGCTAGAGATGATCTATGTGGAAATTGAGACCACAGCAGAAAGACACCAAAAAGGAAATGCATGTATTTAATCAACATATCAAACCCAAGTCGTAGTCCTTTCGGACAGCAGTCAAGCACACAATTCTAGCATTAATCAGTAGCCTAGCATACATTCACAGCTCTTCCTAGTGGCCTTGTGATTAGCAGTGCCACTGAAAAGATCTATGATAACAAGTTTTATATATTTTTTTTGCCTCAATGGTAGACAATAATACTCAAACCTTATACCCCCCTCAAGCAGCTGCTTGCCACAGAGATCTGACAGGAACCTGTCAGTTTATATGCCACAGTAGAAGATCTGAGAGGATGGCAGGACCTCAGCAGAAAAACGACACATACATCCATGCCTTACCCGGGGCTCGAACCCAGGTCCCTTAGGTCAGTAGCGAAGCGTGCTAACCACTCGGCCATGGACCTTATAACTAAAACATTTAAATAAAAAGGTTGAAAAGAAATATAAATTTGGACAAAATTAAGTGGTCATGTAAATAAAAATAATTTTCAATGCATTTATGTTGTCTGCTAGGTTCAATTTAATGTTTGTGCCAAATCTTAGATATAGTGATTATGAAGTTGAAAGTATGAGAAAAAAGTGCAAAGTCCTAGGGCTTTAATTTGTGGTCCATATCTGACTCTTAAAGCATTGGGGGGAAAAAATCACTTTTTTTCTGTGGTTGGTATATAAGGTTTCATGGGTTTCATGCAGCCCAAGTAGCTCTACAAGAAAATATGCATTAAAGAGTACATACATCCTAGCCTTTATTTATTGTTCACCATTCACTTCAGGAGACCATAAACCAGTGGTCTTGCTAATCATTGCTAAATAGACAATAGTAACATTCAGTGTTGTGTAGCACACTTGGCTACTGATCTAAGGGAACTGGGTGTGAGCCCCGGGTAAGGCATGGATGAGTGTGTTGTTTTTTTACTGAGGTCCTGCCATCCTCACAGACCTTCTACTATGGCATATAAACTAACAAGCTTCTGTCAGACCTCTATGGCAAGCAGCTGCTTGAGAGGTATTTATTTTATTTATTATTAGAAAAGAACAATTTAAAATTTTGTGTCCAGGTTAAATAGGTTATGCCGTTCCATGGCCGAGTGGTTAGCGCGCTTGGCTACTAATCTGTGGGACCTGGGTTTGAGCCCCGGGTAAGGCATGGCTGTCTGTGTCGTTTTTCTGCTGAGAGCCTGCCATCCTCTCAGACCTTCTACTATGGCATATAAACTGACAGGCTCCTGTCAGATCTCTGTGCAAGCAGCTGCTTGTGGGGTATTTTTTTTTTTAATGTACAATATATTAAAAATTTTCTATGGCCAAGTGTTAGTGTGCTTGTCTATTGATTATAAAGAGTTCAAGCCCTGGGTAAGGTATGTATGTTTGCCTTATCTGGGGCTTGAACTTGCATACCTTCTACTATGGCATATAAACTGACAGGGTCCTATTCTGTGGTACTGCCTTTGTGGCAAGAAGTTGCTTGAGGTAATATTTTTTTATTTATCAATATATTTTGTAAATATTTATAGCTTGAAAATTTTTCAATTTTACACAAGTTTTTTTTTTTTATTATATATCAAAATTATTAATGTTTTAAAAATACATTAATTACCAAATTTTGTTTTACTTATCTACCATAAAGGCAAAGGAATGAATATAACTGAAAATGAAGGTTGCAATTTCTCCTTTGCCCCTCTTTAAACCCTTTACACTACAAAGTTTTTTTTTATAGATGTTGTTTACAACAGAAATTCAATCAACGATACCATGGTAACAGTACTTTGTGCTTGTAAAATGTAAACCCGAGTTATTGTTACCATGGTAACGAAAAAAAAAAACTTTTTTTTTCTTGAAACCTGTTTGGGTTAGGGTCTGGTGGTTGTGGGAACAATTGAAAAGGGCAGTTTTGTTACTTTGCATAAAAAAATGGCTGCCAAGGACTGTGATATGCACTACTGCTGGTGCCTCAAAATCAGAGGTTTTCAAACTTTCTGAACCTTTATATTTAAACACACTCTGTACTAAAACATTACATATTCTCCTTTTTAAAAATCTTCAGGAAAAAAAAAGCTTGGGGCTATGACCCCTTTTATTTATATATCACCTTTTGCAGCCTTTATATTTATTTCCCACTTTCCAGAACACTTACATTTTATCCTTATTTTCCAGAACCTTTACATATTTTTTCCAGGAATATTAATCTACAGATGCTAAACCAAGTATTAATAAAATAATATACTCTTTGTGTGTTCTTGAAAAAATCTCAATGCACAAAGAGTTACTTTTAATAGTAATTGGGATATCTTTCTCAATGTAATAAATGGATTTTGAAGCCAATATGTTTTTGATGGAGAAGGAAATATATTCTAACTTTTGTACCAGTCAGGCACGTGTCCTTTGCATATAATTACGTTACTAAGTTGAATTTTTTTCTTTCACATAATATACATTGAAATTATTTTTAGTTCCCGCATAATAAAATTCTGACAACTGCTGATATCACAGACACCATTAAAAGTTATACACTTCAATTTTATAAAAAAAAAAGATTGTTCTTTAACACGTCCATTCTTACCTGTAACTTGGGCATGTGTGGGATTCCACATCACAAAGTTTTTTTTTATCGAAAAATGAAATTTTATGTTCACGAACTTCTAAAATATTGCGAGTTGAAAATTTCACGTCATTAAAATTCAATGCATTTTATTCACATAAAAGAAGATATTAAAATTCAGTTCACTGTAACCACACAAATGAAGATTTGATTCCACTCTTCAGTTTGAAAAAAGTAACAGTAAGTCGAATGCACAGGCTACGATACTTACAGACTACTTATGTCAACAGATCGGTACTACTACTCCTCACGGTCCGCACTACATCCAAATGTTCCTACATCTATCTACTCGAAGCACCAAGCAACTATTGACTATAACCGCTATAACTAACTTGTTCTGTACCAACCCTTTACATGGCCGCTAGAGGTCCCGTATAGTTAGAGGATGTCTATAGGCCCTATATAGGTAGAGGTTGGCCATCTCAAAATTGGACGCCATGTTTTGTCGTCGCTCGGATTCTTAGCTTGCTTAGCTGCATGGTATTGCACGGATACTTATGGATTCGTGAAAAGGTAGAATAATATTCGATACAGATTTCAGTGTTCACGATTGGAAATACTTTAGAAAACGGCTAAAAAAAGGAAAAGTAAATTTTACGCTTTATTTTTTCTTAAAAAAAAGATAATTTCGTTCTGTTGTCTTGTCCATCTGTAGACATTGAACTTTTTTGTTTATACAGATAAATAAAAAATTATTTTTGTGTTAGATAGGAATTAATGATATATTACGATTTGCATTTTTCGAATCTCCCAAAAGTTATAACTGCGCTGACTGGTGGAAAATTTTGAAAATTCCAAAATATCAAACGAATATTCTAAACGATGCAATTGTGTTAGAAGTTTAAAATTTTGGTGTTGAAATGTGAAGGTTACGAAGTTACCATTGGCAACAATCACTTGACCCTTTAGACCCAGGGGGGAGGTTAATGCAATTTTTTTTTTTGTTTTAACAGAAAAGTGTACGTTTTTAGAGATAGGTTAAAAATTATTTTTGGGTTGGACAGGTATTGATGAAATATTACAATTTGCATTTTGCGAATTTCCCAAAAGCTATAACTGCGTCCTCTAACGGTAGAAAAATCAAAAAATACCAAAAATTTAAAACGAATATTGCCAACGATGTAGTTACGCTCGAAATTTGAAATTTTGGTCCTGGAATGTGACAGTCTTGAAAATTCCATTGACAACAATGAGTTGACCCTAAGCACAAGGTTGGTAAGAAACGGAACGGTTTTGTTTTAAGAGATAATGGAAATCTCTTTTTCAGTTGGTTACTAATGATATGTAATTCACATTTTCAAAGGTAGTTTTAATTTATGTCATTAGAGATCACTAAATATCGAAACTGCAAAACTTTTAAAGAATGTTTAAAGTGACCTCTTTATGGTAGAAATTTCGGCTTGTAGCGTTCTGTTATGGTAGAAATTCCAATGGCAACAATGATCTGCCCACTGTTTTCAGAGGAGTGAGAGAAAAGTAACTTTCTAAAATTAAGAACTAAAAGAATAATGCTTTTTATGTTTTATAATTACTAAAAAATACTAATATGTGCATTTCCCCGTCTTATATTTAAAAATAAATAAATAACCCATCAAGTAGCTGCTTGTACAGAGGTCTGACAGGAACCTGTCAGTTTATACGCCATAGTAGAAAGTTCATGAGGATGGTGGGACAGCAGGAAAACAACACGAACATCCATAATTAAAACTTTTAAGGAGTGAAAAGTAGGCAAAGGAAGAACTTCATTCTCTTTGAAAAGAGATTATCGTATGCGCCAGAGGCGAAATGCGTTCTAGTTGTTTTACACTTTCAGTACCTTCTGACAGTGAAAATTCGGACTACTCTATAATTGAGAAAATAAACTATTAATATTTTATTAGTACCTGTAATGTGCAAAAAAAATTTCATTCATCTCTTAAAGCAGAAAAGTTGCATTTTACCAATGGGACAAATCATTACTATTAGGGTAAATCACTTTATCATTACACTCTATGACCAAAAATTTAAGTTTCTAGCAAAAATAGATCGTTTGCAATATTTATTTAAAGATTTGGTATTTCCAGCTTCTTCCGCGCTAGAGGTCGCCTTTAGAGTTTTTATTTACGGTCTTTAGCACTCTCTAACACTGGAAATTGCAGCTGATGGGGATTCGAAAAACGTAAATATTAATATTTTTGAGGCAAAAAAAAAAATTCGTCGACATACGGAATTCGAAAAACGTATATATTAATATTTTTGAGGAAAACAATTCGCCGACATACGGGATTCGAACCCGCAACTCTCCAGAAACATGCCAGGGTATTCTAACCTGTTGAACTAATGCCGGTTTTTTTTCACAAAAAAATTTATTGATTTATAGACGTTTAAACGTCTACAAGTAACGCTGAGATTACCAAATACTGTTTAAATTATTAATATTTTGTTAGTGTCTGTAAAAGAAAGAGAAAAAAACTTTGTTTCGTTTATCTCTTAAAAAAAGTTTCATTTTCGCTCCCCCCCCCCCCTTTGGCTAAGATGGCAAAACCTTTGTGCCATTGTAAAACTTCTGACCATAACACTCTACTACCAAAATTTCAGATTTCCAGTGTAAATAGTTTGCTTGTAATATTCGTTTGAAATTTTAGCATTTTCCATCTTTTCCCAACGCAAGAGAACGCTATTAAAGCTATTGAAATTTTTCAAAATTGCTAATCACAATACTTGTTCGACACCTATCCAACCCAAAAATAGTTTTTCATTTAGCTCTAAAAGTAAAAAAAAATTGATTGTCTGTTGACGGACAGACAGGTGGAAAGACAAATAGACAGACAACAGTTAACAGAGAGGCGGACAGACAGAAGAACAAATACTGGCATAAACAGAGGGCAAAGTGAAAATTTTAGCTCGTTTTTCAAACGAAGCTTAAAAGAAATATTTTGTTGGTGTTCAGTTAGCTCATTACAGTTTTCTAGCCGTTTGCCGTCTTCTGATAGAGTTTCGCGGGAAAAAATATTCATTCAATTATTTCATTGAGTGAAATTTTTATAACCCAATGCAGCGCAGTGAGGCATTTATAAAATATCACAGCTTTTATCGACAAAAAAAGTGGTAGAAATATATAAAACTATAACAATTGAGAAGTTTGAACTTGGTACATACACTAACTTCTAGGCTTTCGTCTCACGACAAAGCGAAATTTTTAACTTTTTTAAAACAAAGCCATAAAATTTACTTTTCTGTTTTAGCCGTTTTCTAAAGTGTTTCCAATCGTGAACACTGAAATCTGTATCGAATATTATTCTACATTTTCATGAATCCATAAGTATTCGTGCAATACCATTCAGCTATACAAGCTAAAGAATCCGAGCGACGACAAAACTTATACGACAAACTATGGCGTCCAATTTTGAGATGGCCAACCTCTACCTATTACGGCCTCTAATGGCCGCCAGCACCCATCGCCATCTGGTGGAAACCAAAGGAAATACTTTTGACCCTGGAGTTTAAGTCGTTGCTTGCTTTCCATCAACGAATAATATTGTAGGATATATTAAAATTATTACCAACTTTATTTGATTTTTATAAAGCAACAGCACTAAATGCATTTTGCAGATAAATTTCGGCACATTTCTTGTAGAAATACTTTTATAATTTTTTTCGAAACAGGTGTTTGGTGTAAATTAAAATTTTTAATTTTTTAAACCTTTGGCTGTCACGTTCTGTTCTGTAACATGAATGGTCGTACCCATGGAGGTAGGAAGATAAGAGGAGGAGCCCTAAGCACTTGAAAATGATGCTTCGGCGACTGCGCGGCAGCCATGTTGTGCTATTCGAAACATTGATCAGCAGTATAGGTGAGTAACGAAGTGTTGCGCTATAAAAATTAATTTTTTTCGACATTTGTATTATGGCAGCCTGTTCAGCTTACCGCTGCACGAATCGCCCTTCAAAAAAGATACCAGGAATTACCTTTCATCGGTAAGTTTGTCATTTTTATAAAAGTTTAAATAATTATATAATGATACAAGCAAATTCGTGTTGAAATTACGCCGTTATGAAATCGGTTTTATTTCGAGTTACAAACCTCGATTCTTCACCAGATTTTTTTTTTATTTTCTTCGTAATCGTACTCAGTGATAAATGTGAAGATGTACTTCTTATATTGATTGATTGATTGATTTTACGTTACACTTATTTGAGAATTCCTTCTGCAGGCTTTCTCAGTTAAAAAATTTTGTTGGCTGTAATTGAACATTAGTGTGTATTCTATTTAATGAATGATGAATTTACATACTTTTAAATAGAGGTGATTAAAATATCAAGGAGTTTCTTTCTTGTTTTTTTATTTTAGGTGGAAGTATTAGATATTATTTTGTTAAATGTTTCAGTGTTTAAATTCCTCTCTCTTCATGATTTAATAAGTTCAGTGTAAGAAGGGAAAAGTAAATTACAATAAAGTATTTTCATAAGATGAGAAATATAATCTTTCTTTTTTTTTAAAATTTGGATAGCATTTAAGGGTTTTGTTTAAATGCCCCCTTTTTTTCTTGGATTGGAGTCTTATATTTTTGAATTTCTTTTTAGATTAATTTAATGTACTGGTGTAAATTGTCATAGGTGAGTGACAGCGATCATTAGTTAGGGTGAAAATTTTTCGAATTGTTTAAATAATTTTAATTAAAAGAGGAGAGGAGAGTGTAATGCTTTTCTCCTTTTCGTTAATTCTTCTGATAGGGTTCTAATTGTCCCTTTTAAGGTGAATACTGAATTTATTTAAATATGTATGGATTTCAAATAGAGCGAGTTTATTGCTTGTAGTTATTTTATTTTTACTTTGGTTGAGGGGTAGGTTAGGTGTACATGAAGGGAGGTATGAGAGACTGAGGAGTCAGGAACTGAGATGTTGGGTTCAAGCCACTGTCTGGAACGTTGCCTTTTTTTTTAAATGGATATTATATTCTCTTCACCCTGTGGATATATATTTTTTTCTTTTTTTTATATTTTTTTAATTTTTTATTATTTTTGCTTAGTTTAAATTTTTAGTTGCTTTTTTTTATATAGTTTTATCAGATATTATTTTGAAATTTTCCTTTGTGGGTGAGGAAGGATGTATTTCAATCCTTGTGCGATTTTTTTTTTGAGAGATTGTAATAATTGTGTATTTTGTATTGATTTTTAACTCTGGTTGAGGGAGGAGAATCAGCATGAGATAGGGGAGAGATGTGAAGCTAAGGGTACAAACATAGAGCTGGTGGGTTCGAGCCACCACCTGGGGCGTTTTTTTTTCTATAAATATATATATTTTTTAGTTCTTTTTTCTTACTTATTATACTATTGGCTTTAATTAGTTTTGGTAAGCAAATTTTTTTTATTTTCGTGGAATGAGAATTTTTTTAACGTAAAACAGCTATTTTCTGAATCTTACAAATGTGATTTTTTTGCAGTTTAAATGCTGCTATTGCATATAATGTTTAGTGTTTTATCCCTAAAATGTTTACTGCTATTATCAGTGCAGTATAAATAAACTTTCAATATCTGGTAATTGTTTGTTATTGTCGTATTCAACGAAATACATAAATAGTTCTGCTATACGGTAATTCTGTATTGAAATATTCATTGCACTGAAAAAAAACAATATAAATTCGAAATATCTTAAATGGGCTTTCTCTTAGTCGTAAAAAAATAATCTTCCCGTATATAATGCACAGTAAAACTGAGTGTAGCACGTGAAAAGTAGGCAGACGGTTTGTTTTGAATGCAACAATATGGCTACCGCCCTGCTGCGTCAGCATTATTTTCCTTGGACAGGGAAAGCGCGTTAGGGCGTCTCCTCTCATTCACACCTCCGTGGTCGTACTTGGTATGAGAGATCCATGATATAATTCTTAACTTTAAACACCTGTATATCGTTTTTTTTTATTTTATAAGGCTTTTTACTAATTTTAAAAATATTCTTATCTATTTTAAGATCTGTTTTAAGCAATAAAAAACAGTCTTTTTTTTTTCTTTCAATAACCAATATTTCACTTTTATACTTGTGAACAGGTTCGGATCTGGGAAAAAATGGGGGAAGGGGGCAAGAGATTGGATTTTCAATGCAGTATAACATTTCACCCTCCGTTTAACAGTTCTTTAAAACATTTCGTAAAAACTACATTGAATTT
The DNA here is from genome assembly GCA_038380435.1 of Ryuthela nishihirai. Taxonomy (NCBI): domain Eukaryota; kingdom Metazoa; phylum Arthropoda; class Arachnida; order Araneae; family Heptathelidae; genus Ryuthela; species Ryuthela nishihirai. The sequence continues at coordinate 59,369,094 of JAWZYU010000019.1, read as the reverse complement.
AAATAAGTTTCATAATTTTTTGTTTCCATGACCTTAATTAGCATTCTAAAGAAGGTGATGGGGAGAATAGATCCGGCCCTGCTTATGAATGACATCAAACCATTTTTAAATAACAAACAAGAAAATAATTTACTGTGTATCTGAGAGAGTCTTGCATGCCCTTTTTCTCGTTTTTTTCTGTTTCTCTGTTTTCAGGATTCACAAAATTTCTCCCCGTCTCAAAAATTCTCACACTACCTTAGAAAGTGATAGGAACTGTTTCTAAAAGGTAATAAGAGTTAGAACAGCCAAATTTAGTATATAGCTTCCTCTAATGGTAACTTGATCTGTAAATGGTAGGTAGTCACTGGAAGGAGAGCTATGCACCAATCCCCTACGATGATGCATAGAACAGGCCAGGCCTAGCACCTAATGTTTGACCCCGCCTTCTCGTGATGCAGACCATTAGTATCTTTCAAAAGAGATACTCTCTTGAGGAAGAGAATGGAAAAAGAGGGCTGCCAAATTAGTGTGGCCTAGTAATCAGGACAACTCTGGCTACTTCTTTTTTCTATCCTGTTCAGGAGTGGTCAACCACAAAGGGTCCTGATGCTGACCATATAAACCTACTGGACAGAACTGATACAAGGCTCTGAGCTTGATTATGGATCCTGAATTTGCTGCACTGGCGGGCTTTTGTGGAGGAAAAATATTCTGTTTGTTTGTGGTTTGACAGCATAAGTGAATAAATTCATAGGATATGTTTATCAGCTGGTGTATAATCCTTAGGAGAGGTCATCACAGGCACCTTTTAGAACTCTTTGCTTCTGCTGGTATCGTCAAATTCTACATTGGAAGAAGTCTTCCAGTGTAGATGGCTTCAGCCTTTACTGGTAGGGGAACGGGTCTTTGCCCCATGCCTGCGATTAGGGGGCTGTTTGATATTGTTGACATTCCCTCTCTCAATAAACATAGTTTCTTTAAACATCCCACTAACCATTTTCTCTCCATAGGTAGTTGGAATGTGAGGACTCTGCACATAGCTTATTTTCTTGATGTCCTCACACAAAAATTCCAACATTATAATTAAGATATTCTCGGCTTGCAAGAGACCAGATGGACAGATAAAGGTCAGATTCTTAAAAATAATCTTAAATTTCTCTTTTCAGGGAGGGACGACAATAAGCATCACCAAGACGTGGGTCTGCTTCTTAGCAGACAAGCTAGTGATGCTCTTCTAGGATATGAGTGCATTAATGAAAGGTTTCTTACAGCTACATTTCAGACAAGCGTTAAAGACTTGAATGTTATCTGCTGTTATGCCCCCACTGAGGATAAGAAGGACAGGTTTTACGGACAACTTCAGAATATTTTGAATTCTGTCAAGAATGGAGATATTACCCTTGTTCTAGGTGACTTCAATGCCAAAGTTGGTACTGACTTGACCTTTGGAGAGGAGTAATAGGCTCTTTTGGTATTCGTAGTGTGATGCCCCATCGTTCACTTTTGCTTTACCTTAACCAGTTTTGTTTAATTTACGTTATATTTATCATTTTGGGGATTTTTATTTCCTTTTTGGCATCACAGCACTCGTTTTCAAGATGTTGTGAGTTGCGTGCGCCGCAACTCCGATCTTCCGACTGTACCGTTAAAGCGCATGCCAAGGACACGCCCCCTCTTGCGTCATTAGTCATAGTATGTAAATGTCTTTCCTGGCGTGCAACGCCGGCTCATTGTCAAAAACCGGTGACCTGCAAGTCACAGAAGCACTAAGCACTAAGGATAAGCACAGCACAAGCAAGTGCACGAGCACAAGGTGCGTAGCACCAAGCACAGTGCGTGTAGCACAGGATTTGTATCTTCATTGATGTCTTGGTGAGTTGAATTATTTTGGAAATAAATCTATTTTGTTATATTTAAAATCTCTTGAGTCTGTAGTTTTTTTCTCTTGAGTAACGCGAATTAAGGATTTTTGAATTATATTTACTTGACAATCATTTTGATTCTTACTCATTAACGCTCGCTGGTATTTGAACCCTAAATCAACTTATTATCAACTTATTCTACTTTTGGCAATTTGTTAATTATTGCCTGGCGCCCGTCTAAGCTATCCGGAGCATAAAAACTTCAAGTATTTTGCATTTGTTTGGAGCGTTACAGTAGCTGCAATGGCAATGGGCAAAGTCTCCTACAGGTAATTGGATCTGACCATTACCTTGTTAAAAGTGTCTTGCAACTTAAACTTAAAAAGTGTGCTAGGGTTAAAAATTTTACCTTTAATACTGAAGCTCTGAAAGATCCAGTAATAGCTAAAGCTTACCACGATATATTACTTAGTCATTATGACAGTCATGGTTTGCTTACTACTGAAGTTGAGGAAGAGTGGGACCATTTTAAAAAGGCTTTTTTGGACACTAATTTAGGAATTCTTTTAGGAAAAAAGGAGCAGAAGAGACAGAATTATTTGAGTGATAAGACACTAAAGATTATTTCAGAAAGAACTGCAGGAATGTCCTTAATCAATACCCTACTAGTCCTAATAGAAAGCATTACAGAGAGTTTAATAAACGTAAAAAGGATCAGTTAGCTGCTGACAAGAATCTGGCTTGATGGCCTGGCTGACAAAGCCGAGGAAGCAGTTAGACTGCACAACAGCAGAGAGTTGTACCAGATAGTTAATGTTTTGTGTGGTAGAATACGGACATGAAAACAGGGATTGAAGGATAAACAAAGTAAGGTTATAGAAGGTGAAGATTCTGTCATGGCTAGGTGGGCTGAGCATTTCAGTGATGTTCTAAACAATATGATTTTATCTACTCCCATTGTTTGCAACGATGATAGATGCATTAGACTTTAATGTTGGCCCTATAAGACATTCCGAAGTAATTCTGGCTATTTCTAAACTTAAATTTCATAAATCCCCAGGGGTAGATGAAATTACCATGGAAATTCTTAGAGCTGGAAATGTTTCTGTTACCACTTGGATGACTGAAATTTTGAATATCTTTTATAATAAAGGCATGGTTCCTAAAGATTTTACCAGAGCTATTATTCCTATTTTCAAAAAATGTAATCACAGTTCTTATGATAACTATACGGATATCAGCCTACTCTGTGTTCCAGGGAAAGTTCTTTCCATGATTGTGCTTAATTTAAGAATGTGGTTGACAGGCAATTGTGTGATGAGCAATGTTAATTCAGAAGTGGTAGGGGACGTGTAGATCAGATATGTTCATTTAAGCAGATTCTTGAGAAATGTTTAGAGTTTCAGAAACCTTTGGTTGCTAGCTTTGTTGATATGAAAGAGGCTTTTGACTCTGTTGATCGTCATAATTTGTGGTTGATTGTGAGATCATATGGTATACCAAACAAGTAAGTTAACACAATGAATGCTCTCTATAATAACACTGTGTCGCGTGTGAGAGTTGGTAAGGCTTGTAGCAATTTGTTTACCATTACTTTTGGTGTTCGACAAGGGTGCATTTTGTCTCATTTTCTCTTTAGTTTGGTTATTGATTATGTTATGCGAAATTCACTTCAAGGGAAAGATTTTGGCCTTAAGTGGGCTGGAGATAAGAAAATTTCTGATTTAGATTATGCTGATGATTTAGCCCTTTTGGCAAATGATGTTGATGAGATGAACTCTTTCATTCGAGCTGCTGATGAGACTGGTAGTAGAGTAGGTTTGGTTATAAACAGAGAGAAAACTAAAGGGATGAAAATTGGTCAGGCAGGCTGTGATTCAGTTAATCTGAATGGTTGTAGTCTTGAGCAGGTGTCACAATTTAATTACCTTGGGAGCTATGTAACAGATAATGGTGATGTGCGGCATGAGATTAACAGACTTATACGGATTGCTGCCGGGACTTTTAAGAATCTATGGAGATTGTGGAGAAATAGGCGTATACACCTAAAGACTAAAATTAGACTGTATAATAGTTTGGTTCTTTCTAGGGTTAGTTATGGTAGTGAAACTTGGACACTTTGTAAACAAGATAACTGGAAACTAGATGCTTTTGATTCCAGATGCTTACGCAGTATCTTGGGCATTTGGTGGTTTAACTTTGTAACTAATGATGAGGTTAGGCAAAGGAGTCTGCAACCTCCTTTAAGCAGCATATTGTGCAGAGAGAGACTCCGTTGGTTTGGCCATGTTGCCCGTATGAATAATTATAGATTTTTGAATAGGGTTATGAACAGTGTGCCTAAAGACTTCAGAAAGAAGGGGAGACCTAGGATGCGGTGGACTGACAAGGTTAAACAGGACCTTATTAGAATTGGTGTGCAGTGGCCAGATGTAGGTCAGGACAGACTTGCTTGGAGAACTAAATTGCAAGGTCTGGTTGGACCTCCGTAGCCCATGGCTGCTTGAAGATGAGGATGATGAACGAAATACGATTTACAGTATTGAAATCCCCCAAATGGTTTTAATTTACCATCGTTAGAGGGCAATAATGGTAGAAAATACAAACTTGAAGTAATATTGTAAATGATATATTTATGCTAGAAATTCTGATGATAGAATATGAAGAACGGGTTGTGAGATTGTTTTTCCTCTGAACGGCACTTTTTTGCACACCATGGGCAGGGCGGGGAGTTTTGCGATGTCTCAATGATGACCCAGCTGGAACTCGAATCTGTAAACTGCAGATTACGAGCCTGGCGCGATACAGACTGAGCCACCCCCACCCCATAAATAACGGAATAATTGATAATCATGCTTTTTAAATTGTAATTCGTTAAAATTTGACCATTCGCTCTCGATTTTTATGAATTTAGCACAAAATTTTCAAATTTTCAATATAGTATTAATTTATATACACCCCATGATTTGCCTTTAACCCAAGGGGATAAGAAAATAGAACTTTTCATTTTAAAGGCTTACGAGATATGCTTTTTGAGTTTTATAGGGCTAATATTATTATTATTTACATTTTCCAATAACCCATTACTACGAATTATTATTGTTAGAGGGTAAAAATATCGGAAAATGAAGAACTTAATTCTCTCTGAAAATGAGTATCCCATATTCGCCAGGGTTGATATGTTACTCTTCTTGTTTCCTTAACCCTTCCAGTGTCCAGCATGAAAAACAGGTTTCCATCCAGAGGCCAAGCTATTTCCTCCCTATGCTCAGACAAGAAAAACTTTAACTTTAGAACTTTTTTGCCAAATAACTAATGAAAGAAATTATGGCATATTCTATGCCAAATTAATCAGCATTTAATTATGGATTTTCTGAAAATAAAATGTTTAACAAAAAAAAGACTACATGTTTTATTTCAATAGGACTTTTTTAGAGTTTGTAGTAAAGAAATGCATCTGGCAATGCGAATAAAAATTTATTTAAAAAAAAAAACTAATAGACAGAAATGATTACAATGCACATGAATAGAACGGCTATATATTTCTGAACAACAACAATAATGTTTTTTTGGTTTTAAGTAAATATTTCTCTCGTTTTGTAATTTTTTTCTCGGTACCATACTTTAAGAAAATTCCAAGCTTTTAGCCAATTGTGCTGAGTCAAAAAAAAGTCAACTTTAGAATTAAAAAAAAGATAACCAATCAACGAAAATAGGTCATGTTTTATACCAAATTAAACAGTATTTAACTACGAATTTATTAATTTTAATAAGCTTTTTTCAATGTGAAATGGCGAAAAAACAGATCGCACTATACAATTAAGGCTTATTTTGAAAAACCTGATGAATAAAAATAGTTAAATTATATATTTATCGAAAGGAAATTTCCTCCCATATAATATTCAACCTGAAATATGATTTTTATTTCTTTTAATGATTCTTTTCAGTATTGTACATTTCAAACACAGCCAGTTACAGAAAGTGACCTGAACCTCTCACATTCACGGAATTTTCTGATAATAATACCCCCTCAAGCAGCTGCTTGCCACAGAGGTCTCACAGGAGCCTGTCAGTTTATATGCCAAAGTAGAAGGTCTGAGAGGATGGCAGGATCTCAGCAGAAAAACGACACAAACAGCCATGCCTTACCCGGGGCTCGAACCCAGGTCAGTAGCCTAGCACGCTAACCACTCTGCCATACTGGTTATGAAAGAGAAAAAACTTCCTTGGTTGCTTTTTTTGCTAAACATTATGAATTTTTTCTTTGGGTGTTGAAGTTTGGCGATATTGGCTAAGTGCAGAAAGGTTTGTGCACCAAAGGAAAAAAAATAAACAGCGTTATATCGTCTGTGTGGCACAGCCAAGGTACTGAGGGGGAGGATGGGTTGCCTTTAAAATCATTCAACATATAAACATAAATCTCGTAATTTAAAAAAAAAAACATATTTTTTTAGAGGGGGAGGGTGAAACTTTCTACTCAGTTTTGCAGAACGTGAGTTTAGTATACCCTACTGTAGTAGTGTTTTCTACGTGAGTTTAGCAGAAGGGACGCCTTCCCGAAATTGCCCACCCACATGATGGCTGATTTCCGTAGCAAGGAAGTCTATTTTGCTTCCGTATCCAAGACATTCATTTTCAGAAAAGGTACAAATTCAAATTTTTTTACTAAAAAAAAACAATAATAAAAGAAAAATTACATATAACTCAATAGGATGTTAAATAAAATATTCACAACAACTTTTAAGTTGGCCTCCAATCTAGAATTAACTTAGAAAGATCGATAAATCAGCCGATCGAAAGACCGCTAACGGAAATAATATTTCGTAACGCAGTCCACTTATATGCCTTTCGATCTATAGAGATTAAATTACTATATGCAAAAGTTAGAAAATTGAATTTTTGATCGTTTTGCATTTTGAACCACTGTACAATGCAATGAAATTTTTCTTTCTACAATTATCCACAAAGTCTAAAGTTATTTCATACTACAATAATCATTTTTTATTTTCTAATAGAGTATAGGCAAATATCTCATTCCATATATCGAGGAGAAACAGATTCTTAACCTTGTGATCCGTTCAGCACGTGAAACAGAATATCTTAATCATACAAAATGTTCAGTAGTAAATAATCACAGGATAAGTCCTGTAGACATGGAACTCGTGAAATGATGAGTGGGATTCGAACCCACGTCTCCAGGAAACATACCTGTTATGCTAATCACACCACCATCAATGGCTAATCTTTTCTTAGTTTATGTAACCTTATAAACCTTCCGGATTTTATTTATTTGATTCGCACTAGTGGCGCCATCTATCCAGGAAGTGGACAACTCTGTTGCCTCATCAGAGATGGAATTAATATTTGTCACTCACGCTCAGGGCGTTAAATCAGTAGTAATCACAGGATAAGTCCTGTAGACACGGAACTCATGAAATGATGAGCTGAAAAAAATTTGGTTTTGCTATAAGTGGGATTCGAACCCACGTCTCCAGGAAACATGCCTGTTATTTTAACCACTACACCATCAATGGTTAACCTTTTCTCAGCTTATGTGACCTTATAACCTTCAGGATTTTTTTGATTCGCAGTAGTGGCGCCATCTATCCAGGAAGTGGACAACTCTGTTGCCTCATTAGACATGGAATTAATATTTGTCACTCACACTCAGGGCGTTAAATCAATAAATCAGTAGTAAACTAGTGCGAATCAAATAAAAAAAAAATTCGGAAGGTTTATAAGGTCACATAAGCTGAGAAAAGGTTAGCCATTGATGGTGTAGTGGTTAGCATAACAGGCCTGTTTCCTGGAGACATGGGTTCGAATCCCACTCGTATATAAAATGTTAATAAGTTTGATGCCATTGATATCTTCATATCGTTCTTAAACATATCGTTCTAATTGTAAAGATACTAGATCAGTAATTAAATCTAGTATCTTTACAATATTTGAGAGTCAAATAAGATCTCAATTATGTTAATATACTGAAGTTAATTACATTAAATGGCACTGATTTCATATGAAGATGTATCTCGTGACCGACAATGAATGAATTGTGGCTGCGATATGCTGTCAAGAAGCAGCAGGTTTTAGGAAGGGTACATGGTTGCACTTTCCAATGCTCAGTATTCTGAGTCACAAATTACATAAAGATGTATAAAGCCAGAGGATTTAGCATTTCTGGAAAGGGCATCTATGTGGTGAAGCAGTGCATTGGAGACAGACCCCCAGAAGCAGTGGCAGTTACGTCATAAAAGCATAGTGTGTCTAGCTGCATACCAGATATTATCAAGGTCCACACAAATGGTCAGCGAATAAAATCCTCAACCAAAGGAATGGTTGCCAAAGCCACAAAATGTTCCAGTCCACTGTCTACAATATCACTAGAAACACATTTGCTTATACCACAAGTATGCCCAAAAGTTGCTGCCTTACTGCATAATGGAAGGCTTATCGATTGCCGCAAGTTGTATAAACATACCTGGTGAGAGACAAGTGGAAAAATATCCACATTGGATGAGACTGCCTAGACAACTGCAATAGGCCCTGTCCTGCTGGCTCGTAATCTGTAGTTCCCAGGTTCGAGTCCCAGCTGGGTCAGCGTTGAGATTTATCTCTGCAAAATTCCCTGCCCTGCCCACAGTCAGTAGGGGACACTGATGGGCTTGGAAAGGCCGTCGTCCGTCGGATGGGACGTTAAGCCGTGGCCCCGTGTGCGGGAGAGCCATACCCTGTGCACGTTAATGAACACGCTGGATGGCCTTGACGGGAGGCTACCATCTGTCTCCCAACAGCTGTTCCAGTGGGTCCCCTCCCCCAACCTTCTCTGAGCCTTCGGGGTCCATGTGACCTGGCCATTTATCCCATGGTGTGCAAAAAAGTGCCACTCAGAGGTAAAACAACCCAACCCAACAACAACCCTGTCCTGGTAAATATACTACCAACTAATCAACCAAAGAGCCTATCACAAGTGGTAAAGAGAATGTGTTGAAGTATTCAAGGTCATTGTTGGATATAGCTATAATGGGAAGTTGCAAATCTGTAGGGTAGAAAAAAACCAAACTGAACTCCCTCTACTGTCAGACAAATGTCCTGGATCCAATATAAAAAAAAATAATAAATACCCCCTCAAGCAGCTGCTTGCCACAGAGGTCTGACAGGAGCCTATCAGTTTATATGCGATAGTAGAGGGTCTGAGGGGATGGCAGGGTCTGAGGGGATGGCAGGGCCTCAGCAGAAAAACGACACACACATCCATGCCTTACCCGGGACTTCAACCCAGGTCCCTTAGATCAGTAGCCAAGCGCGCTAACCACTCGGCCATGGGACGGCTATCTGGACGAATTGCCTGCCTTGTACGTCAGTCAAGTCAGTCAATTCGTCAACATCATCGGTTGCATCAAAATAAAGCTTTGAGTGTCTACATGCACATATCTTCAATGGATAACAGAAGAAATCAAATTCATGCTACACCATATGAAGACATTCCTGCGAAATCATCAGATGATTTACCATTGAGCTTTTGTACATTAGGACTCTTAAAATGGGCTTTAGATAAAGGCTGACAGTAGATTGTTGATGGACTATGGAAAGCTTGTAAAGAGGAATGGGGCAGATTAGATATGACAGTGCTTCATAGAAGCCTACTACAGTGGAAGGAACTCTGTAGGGCAATTGTTGTACAACAGGAACATCAGATCAATCATTATCGATGGTGGCGTAAAGGTATTTGATAGAGTATGGGCTTATAAAAACAATGTCATGAAACTTAATCACCCTCAGTATTAAACACTGGGAATCAAAATAATCTCTGAATATAAACTGAATGGTGCTGATTTCACATGTAGTTGTACCTTGTAGATGTGCAACCCATGATAAATGAATTGTACCAATACGATGAAATAATATGTAGAAAGCATCTAAATAAGGAAAAGTCACCATGGTGGTAATGGTGGAGGATTTTCGAATGCTTTTATAAATCTTAAAAGTGTAGATTATGATCTTAATAATTAAAACCACTGAGCTCATTAATAGAAGTGGTGATGGGAAACAGTTTCTAATTCTTATTAGATAGAAATATTAAACATTCATAAGGATGCATAGCCTGCTGACATAAAAGCCAAAGTATGAGTATAACTGGTATCAGAAAGGCAGTTCATTCCACTATACCAGTTACCTTTAGAAACTGCCTCCCTCAATCCACAAGTCATGGTTCATCACAGATTAAACATTATAGTCGACCTTCCACGCATTAAAATAAAAATAAATATCTCCTCAAGCAGCTACTTGCCACAGAGGTCTATTTTTATTTTTCAAAAAAAAAAAAAGAAGTCTTGCTCCTATGAGGTCACAAGGGCCTGGGATACTACAATGACTAGTACTCCTTACCAGTCCAAGCCTGCTGCTAATAGCACGAGCATTCTGAATTCTCTTTCCTACGTGTAACATATGCTAATACCTATATAATATTAAAATGTTGTAAATCAATTTTTTTGGATTTTGTGCTGTTGGCTGAAAAATCTGCAAAAGGTATATATTTCAGATGCAAATTTCATTTTCATAATGTGGCCTACGAGTAATAATGTGTACCTAAGGTATAATGCAGCCTGTGAACCTCTACTAGTTAGAGGTTCGACAGATCAACTTTATGGTAACACATACAAGGTGATCAAATGGTTGGTGTGCTTGTCTCTAAATTACTGGCATCAGGGTTCAAATCCCAGAAAAAGCATGGGATTTTCTTTGTGATGAATGTTACTTCAACTAATTTATAACTCTATAGCGGTGTGTTATGCTAACAGGCTCCTGTTACCAGGGCCGCCGACAGGGGGGGGGGGGGGGGGGGGGGCAAGAGGGACTAGTGCATAGGGGCCCTGTCAGCAATAAGGGCCCGTCAGATTAAGTGACTCTGCTTTTTCTTACAAAAATTATTCTTAGTTAGGCTATATTGTATATCGATCCTATGATAAAAAGTTTTATGTGACACAAACTGTGTAAGCCTATGTTTTTGCATGTCTGACTGTGCAACAGGCTTTTTTTCCTCTGTATGTCATCATTGTGTCCAGAATAATTGCTATTAATGATTTGTAAACATAAAAAGTTTTCAAGGGGGGGGGGGGCCGAGCCTAATATTACATAGGGGCCCATTAATTCTCTCGGCGGCCCTGCCTGTTACATTACCATGGCAAATAGGCTGTGAAGTGTAATTTGTTTATTTATTCTGACAGTTAGCCAAGACATAAACCTGAACTTCTGTAGCTTTTGAATATATATAGTTGGAAGTTCTTTGTTCTCAATCAAAAATGCAAAATTCTGGAGAGATAGTTACAGGTGGTTCTAGGATTTTTTTGAACACAGATCACAAACTTAGGTTGCCCAAGACCTTGAAGCATTTAAATTGGTTCTTTGTGTTGAAGAAATAAATGGATATCATAATCAATGCAAAACTAGCAGTGGTCAATTGGTAGGATAAAAATATGCATCAATGGGCAGCTATTATGTTACAGGTGATTTTGAATAGTACTCCAAAAACACTGGTGTTCCACAAAAATAAACCAAGATTGAAAGAAGATAATGGTGACAAAATAATAATGGAACAATAATAATAATAATGGATAATTATGGAATCAAAATCTTTTAAATCAGTATTAAAAGAAAGTAGACTATTGCGCTAAGAAACTGTTTTCATTAGGAGATATTTGTAAATATTTCAAAAATTTCAACATTAAAAATAGCTTGAAGGGGTTACTCTATTTCATGATACAGAAGCAGCTCAACAACATCTAACTACTGATGATTCTACAGTTGTTAGAATTGCTAAACAGAAAACATCAATGGAGTACTCTTAAATTTCATATTCATATCAAATTTTCACACTTGCCTTTTTTAAATTTGTTTAAAACACAAAACATAACTAGTTAAAAATTATAGTTTTTTAATAGTCATTCATGAAATCATTTACTGAAAAAAAACCGTTATACATTGTCTTACAATTTGTTGACTTGAACCTAGCTATTTAAACAGTAAGCCAATTTGTTAAAAACATCTGATGCAGTTAAAAAAACCAATGCTACTATAATTATAAGATGTTTAATTTACAACTAATATTATTTGTAAGCAAAGTACGTATTGCTTTCATCCCAATTCTGCTATTAAAATTGTCAGACAAAAAGTGATGACAATTTAGACATTCTCTCAGTTCTTAGCTAAAAATCACAATATTTCAAAGAGTAACGTATCAAAAAATATCATCTGTTGGCTGTAATCTTTCAATCCGAAAATTGTAGCCTTACATGCCATTCAGCCAATATTTGGGACAACTTCCTCTTTAGGTCTGATCTTATAGAATTGCGAGCATGTTCCATTCCAGTTGCAGAAACATTGCTACAATCACACTTGTAAAGCTTAAAATTCGGGTAAAGATGATGCATTTTTAGCTCAGAAATCGTTAAATTTCAAATTCTGGATTGGAAAGAAAATTCAGTTTTGATATACAGTGCTACAGCCATGATTAGCAAATACTTTTGAATGGAGAAGTGGGATTGAAAAATTTTGCTATTGTTAATGTAAATCCATGAACTAATGATTTCTTTAAAATATTTCTTCAAGGGGAGGGGGTTTAAACACACAATCCTCTCCCACCTTGGCTACACTACAATGCATATATTATTACTTAAATCTTGAATCAATGAAATGAAATTTACTGTCACAAAAAGTAAATGCGTATTGGAAACTGATGGCAAAGCTTTTTTTGCAGTTGAAGTTTCATTTTGTTTCAGAAGCTGAAGCCACCTGCTCTTAAATATGAATTTATTTACTTATGGAAAGTCTGACAAGATCAATACAGGATATATACTTTCCTATTTGATATTTTGATAATTTGTGATACGGGTTTAACCCTTTGCACTCGAGAGACAACCCTCAGTCGCCATTTGGTTTAATGCAGCAACTTGAATGGCGACTGAGAGGCGACAATAACTGGTTTATAAACAGATATCTTTCTTCTTTACATTTTAGATGTGTAAATCTATTGTTTATGTGCACTTCATAGTACAGCATTGTGTTTAATTAAAATTATTATTTTAAACTTAGTCTGCTTTTAATGGTTATAAAAATGGAGCCAAATGACGAAATTAGTAGTAGTGAAGATGAATTTCATTTTACGTCGTTTATATATGATTTATTTTTATGTTAGTTGTAAAAAATTTCATCAACTTTTTAGCAAAAAACTTCGAGTTGCTACTTCCTTATAGCGAAAAAAAAAACCTTCGAGTGCAAAGCGTTAAAGGAGGTATAATTTCAAAATCTGGACTTTTACCAGTGCAGAAAAATATATACATTTTCAAAAAAAAGAAAACTAATTTCAATTCCCTTCTACTTCTTACAGATATATTAACATCTGCTTGAAAAAGTTTTTTTAATCTGGATTGAAAGTAAATTATTTCCTTTTCATTTAATTGTGATTTACATGGTTATTTTGAATTAATCATGTCAAAGAAGTTGTCTTAAAAAAATATACATTTAGAAAAATTTGCACCTTTAGACAGTACAACACATTTAGGGGATTTCTACCCTTAATGATATATTGGTTAACAAATGCAGAACAACAATGCAGTCAGCATGTGTATTTCTGGAAAGGGTAAATTGGTATAAGCTACAAAGAACCAGATTACTGTTCATGTGTAAGCTGCAAAATAATAGTGTCATTCTATTATTTATCAAAAGAACTATTCAAAACAGGGAAAACGTTTTCCCCTTGAAGACTGGGGAGGACTATAATTTTAAGGCATTCATCTGTTGAAATATAGCAAGTCTCATCAGTGGAATTGCACTGCTCATCAAAAAAAGAATGTATCAATAAAATGGCGTAAAGTTTGATCAATAAGTTGTGATAAGTTATGAAAATCAGGGCCAAAAAATTTACATATATATATATGCCCTAAAAAAACAAACAAATAAAGTATGTGAAAAAAGGTGGTGGTGGGTTTCAATACAAAGCATACACAGTTGTATCAGAATAATATGACTATCCCTCATTCCCATTATTAAGTAGGTGGTCATATTATTCTGATACGACTGTGTATAGTGAATAGGAGACATGGTCCTCTCCAGGACTAATGCAGATCTGACAATGACAATAAGGAAATCCAGAAAATAAAAGGCCAATAAAGTCCACTAACAAATAAGAGCAGTCTTGAGGTCTTAGTGGAATTGGAGATGGGGTTGGAGAGTGGTAATACATCTCCCGTGGCATCCCGTTGATGTTCTATTGAGTCAAGATCTAGGTAAAATGTAGGCAACTCCATTCATTGGATAACTTCTCCAAGATATGGGTTAGTCAGTCTTGTTTGGACAGGCAATATCGTTAGATGTACATTTTCGCAAATAAAAATGATGTTTTTCGCATTTTGATTTCTAAATTTTATATTTATATAGCATTTTTATTGCAGTAGATTTGCCACATTAAAAATAACTGATATAAACAACTGAATAATATAACTAACCTGACAAAATGTAAAGGATCAATTCTTGCTTCCTCAAATGAAATTCTGTTTGTGGTGCTCATAAAATATATAGCTGAAGTGTGGGAAGTTTGTTAAAAACCATGTAATGTATGGGAAATTTCTTGAAGCTTAGGTAGATGTTAAATGGATCACTTAAAATAAAAAGTTGCATTTTCCCACCTCCTGGGGGTGAAGGGAAAAACTTGCTGCCATGTAAACCCCTTAGTCATCCATATTACACCACTAAGATATCGAATTTCTAGTACATATAGATCATTTGAAATATTCATTTAAAGTTCTGAAATATTCAAATTTCTTTTGGGAGATTCAAAACGGGTGAATCATAATATTTCATCAATATCTATCCAACTCAAAATGAATTTTTAATTTACCTTTAAAAACAAACAATTAATATATTTATGAGTTAGCACAATGAGTAAGAATAATGAAATTGGTTTACTTCCACAATACCACTGTAGCAATCAAGCTACAGTGGTATCGTGGACAAATGTCGCTAACAATTATGGTGAGTGTGCAAGACAAGGACTGTTCTTCCAAATCTTCACATTTCACCACCAAATTTTCTAACAGAATTACATCGCTTGCAATATTCATTTAAAGTTTTGCAATTACGAACAATTTTTCCACTGTTAGAGGGGTGGAATAGTTATTTGATGATTTTGAAAGTGTGAATCATAATATTTCATTATTATCTATCCATCCCAAAAAGATTTAAAT
The DNA here is from genome assembly GCA_038380435.1 of Ryuthela nishihirai. NCBI lineage: Eukaryota > Metazoa > Arthropoda > Arachnida > Araneae > Heptathelidae > Ryuthela > Ryuthela nishihirai. The sequence goes on along the minus strand of JAWZYU010000019.1, from coordinate 59,354,009 downwards.
TTATCTCTAAAAACAAAGAAGTTGAACGTCTACAGATGGATGGAGAAACAAAACAGACAGATGACAAAGTGAAATCATTAGCTTTTTTTTCCTTCTCAAAACAAGCTGAAAATTCCAATTTTTATAACTCTTTGTTGCAACCTAGTCTTATTTTGCAGGCTATATATGGTAATAAAATTTGGCTTCATACAGCTAAAAAATTTGACAAAACTTATTTCAACCTATTAGAACTGAAGAAAAAGAATTACAATTAAATTCTGGGAATTCTCCATGGTACACAAGGGTATCTGAGGAATTTTTGTTAAGACACAAAAGCAAAACAATACATATACTGTTTCTCTACGTTATATTGCAGATTCAGATACAATGTGGATGTGAGCATGTCTCCCAATCACCGATATCAACAGTTTATGGTTTTGTCTAGAAAACTGTTAGCAGTGAGTAGGGAGGGACTCTTTGAATAACATGCAAGTTGAAACCTGATGCTCCCAGATTTGAGTTTCCACTGTACCAGCATGAAGATTCTCTCTGTTAATCTCCACTGTTGAGATTAGATTGAATGTGAAAGGGGTTCCACTGGTTAACTCCACACAATATGCACTAGAGAATGGCAATGAAAAAGAATTTAGTTCACATTTTTGTCACCAGAGGCAGAAGTGGCACTGTGCAGTATGATTTGAACACATGCTTTTTTGGGTATAAAAGCAAGTGTGAGAAGCAACTGCTGTAGCAGATAGTAATGCTGTTAACTTGCCTGAAAGTAAGTTAATAGTAAAGCTGTACTATGAGAACAATTGTAAACAACAGCAGTGATTTGAACATACTCACATGAAAGAAAGCTATGATGAAGCCCAGTAGCATTGTATTCTAGGCAGGATCATTGATAACTCAAGAAACAGTAAATCAGGCCAGGGTGAGGGAGGAGTCAGTGCATATTGAAGATGCTACTTTTGCTTATGTGGTTTGTGGAACAATCAAACCTGTTGCAGGAGGTCACTAATGCTTACCTGTTGGAGAAATGAAAAAGGCTACATGAGGAAACACATGCAAAATATTTTGCACAAGTGGTTATGCCATGGTAAGAAAAAGCAATGTGTAATGTCCTTTTGCTAATATCCATACAAGCTTCACATTGTGCAAAAGCTACAAACTATGGACATAGCACCTTGCTTGACATTTGCTCTCAATTTCTTGTCATGATGGAAACCAACTTCACTTGTCCATGCAACATCTTCAGAGGGATAATGCCCTTTTCTGTTTGAATGGTCAAGTAACAATTCAAACCACTGCTGGTATTAAATACATTATATGGCTGTTTAGCATAAAGAGAGCGAACTTATTTTTGTTTTATTCTTTTTTCCTATCATGTCTTGCTACACTAGAACTTGCTGTGCTGTAATGAAATAGAGTTGTACAGTAGGACTAATAGTCAATGGAATGGACTTACTATATTCAGTAGCAGGTAAACAAATCTTGTTTGTTCCACATCAGTCAATGTACATCTGGGTGTTATGATCAGGGAAAGTCCTTTGGATGTCTTGACTTCTTCCATACCAGGCACACACATAGAATCTCCATTTTGTCAAGATAAATGATAGAAAAAAGTTAAAAGGTTCAAAAAAATTCTTAAAAGGTACCAAAAGTTACAAACTTTTAATGGCCTGATCAAGTTTCACAACCTTGGTCATCGCTTTTTCAAGGGCATGTCATAGTGCAGCAGCATTTATTGCAACCCACGTGCACTATTAGATCATTCACTATGAGGAGAAGGGATTCGTTCTGTGGGCTGTTGGGCTATCATCCTTTTCATGCTGTGTTATGCTTTCATCCAGCAGTGCCATGGTAGCGGTGGGTGGTAAATTTCTTCATTGGTACATTTGTCTCTGTTGCAACATATAACAATTTGCTCAATAATTATATAATAATTATATTTCCAAATGTGTTGGGAGGGGGCATATAAAATTTTGGCCCCAGCAAAGTTCAGAATTTTTTTAGGTTTGTTCTTTATTTTTTTTCGCCAAAGCAATATTAATGTTGACTTTGCTTATATTATTTTGATGTTCCTTCAGCCTTGTTTCAAAAGTCCACTTGGTCATCCCATAGTAGTTGAGTACTTCTGCCTGTTGGTTGGTGTGTCTGACAGGTATTTTGTAGATGCCACCGTGGGGGTATATAGTCATGATCATTATTTTTTTAAATTGTCTTGAGCCAGGTAGAATCTGAACCCATAACCTCCTGATATCAAGTCAGTGGTTCTGACCACTGAGCTACTGGCCAAGATCTCACTTGTCCATGCAAAAACACTGTCCCACTGTTGTTAAGTCTCACACTCTAGTCTCAAGTTAACATTATGATTGCAGATAAAGTCTCCTTTCATCTGAGTTATCTCAGGCTCATGCATAACATCAAAAGTACACAAAGGCAATCCAACTATTATTTTTTTAGCCTATTTTTACATCTCTCCATGCATTGTGTAGGTTGGTATATTTTAGTAACCCATAATCATCTTCTTTTGTATTCACAGCAATTATTAGGTTTATTTGAAGCCACTATCTTCGCTGTTGTATTCTGCTAATACTGTGCATAGGAGGAAAAATTGTCTTGAGCCAAATGGGATCTGAAGCAGAATGATTTGCAGACATTTTTGGCATTGTCTCACTATACACTAAAATTTCCACTGATTAAGCAAAAACCTTTTTTGATACAAACACTGATTAACACCAGAAAATTTAGCACTGTGAAAACCTACAAAATTTTATAGTTGCTCTACCTTGTCATTGAGAATTATTACTTTAAACACCATTCAGCTCTGCATAAACAACTTACTCGATGCTCCATGGAATCCCCACTTTCTGGCCTGTTCATTGACGTCATCCTCTGAAACCTTGATACACACACGATCAAACGACATTCAAATTCCTCTTCTAGGCCAGGTTTGTTGACAGTGTTTTTCTCATTTGGGAGCATTAAGAGAAGGAGCTAGCCAAATTCTTGAATGACCTCAACTCATTTTATCTTACCATATCATTCACTCAAGAGTGAAGTAGACAGATCCATCTCATTTCTGAACCTTAGCATTCAGTGATCCTACCAGGGTATCCTGACGACCAAAGTTTGCAAAAACCTCATGATTTCTCCCATTTCAATTTCCTATGATGCCTTCCCCCCCATAGAGTTTAAAAGAACTTTTTTCTACTTTGCAATTTATTGTGCTTTGCACACAAGTGACTGATCAGATGACCTAAAAACAAATAAACGTTATCTTTGCTTCTGGGTGCAATGCTGGATACACAAATTCCTTTATCAGCAGAATTCATAAAGCTAAACTTAAATTTCACAACCTTCCCCCCCCCCCCTTAACCTTTTTAGTACCATACTGACCAAGATTTTAAATGGATTTGTCTAGTCAAGCTATTCTTTCCTCTTCACTACCCTCTACCTGCAGTTTTGAGCCAGTATGGTAGAAAAAGGGTTAAACCCTTGTAAAACTTTAGCTCTCTATTACTTTCTCTACGATTGCACTCCTTGTTAGCAACCTTCTAAAAACAATTTAAATTAAAAGTTCCATTCAAAACACCACACAATCTATTAAAAGTTCTTAAGCATGATAGAGATTGCAATGATCTAGCTGACAAAGGTGGAATCTACTTTATCCCCCCCCCCCCATGTACCCTGCTGATATTCCCTCTTTATCAACTGTACTACATGCACCCTAAAACAGAGAATTGCCAAGAATAAAAAGGATATTAAAAAAAAATTCCATGCACCATGAGATTGTTCACCTGCTCACTTTCACTTAACCAGTTTTACTTTATTTACATTAATAGTAGTATTTTGGGGCTTTTTACTTTTATTTGAATCATCATTCTCCCTGCCAGTCTGTTAAGAGAGTTGCCAATTGCCCAACTCTGCAGTTTGATTGACAGCCACTAAATGCATTCAGGACACACCCACTTACGTAATCTAGCACACACACAAATGTGACTTCCCTGTGTGATGATACGTGCCACAATTTGCAATCCAAGAGTGTATGGCTAAGTGATGTTAAGGCACTAAGTTAGTTGGCAATGTAAAGTAATTGATAGTTTTTTTGAAGTGAGAGAAGTTTGAGTCAGAGTTTGTCTTCAGTTTTTGGTGCAACTTGTTTTTTGGTGAGTCAGATTTAAATAAACATTATTTTATGAAATTTGTGTTTTGAATTAATTTTTTCCCTCTTGAGCAGAGTTTGTTTAAATATTTGATTAAAGTCAAATTTATTCTGGGACAATCTAACTTTAGGTTCTTTTTTTCATCTAACACATTTAGAAAAAGAACACTTGTTTAATTCATTGGCAAGATTAATTGCCTGGTGCCCGAGATTTAAGATATCTGGCAAAGCTAACATACTTTGGAGAGTTACAATCACCATCGCCAAATTTGTCAAGAAAGGTCAGGCAATCCCACAATTTGATCTGCATTCATTGATTTCTCTCTCTCCCAACTCCAAAATCAAGTTGTTTTCTGAGAAACTCAAAATTTTAGCCTTCAGGGACAACTTAACACACCCCTTTATTCTGCTCGCTTGGCACATCATACTTCATGAATTCCCACCCCCTTCCACAGGCTAACCAACCTCACCCTTCCTCCTAACAGCACATGCCTAAATGGACACTTCGACAGCCCAGTTATTGCTTCCTTAAGCAGTTGCATTGGAACCTAGTGATAAGGTTGGGTTGTTTTACCTCTGAGTGTCACTTTTTTTCACACTGTGGGTTAAATGGCCAGGTTACAAGGATCCCGAGGACTCAGAGAAGGATTGTGGTAAGGGGTTGGGTTGTTTTACCTCTGAGCGGCACTTTTTTGCACACCATGGGCTAAATGGCCAGGTCACATGGACCCCAAAGGCTCAGAGAAGGTTGGGGGAGGGGACCCACTGGAACAGCTGTTGGGAGACATATGGTATCCTCCCGTCAAGGCCATCCAGTGTGTTCATTAACGTGCACAGGGTATGGCTCTCCCGCACACGGGACCACGGCTTAACATCCCATTCGACGGACGACAGCCTTTCCTAGCCCATCGGTGTCCCCTACTGATCGTGGGCAGGGCGCGGAGGGGTAAGGGGACCCACTGGACAGTTGTTAGGAGACAGATGGTAGTTTCTTGTCAAGGCCCTCCAGAGTGTTCTTTAGCATGCATAGAATATAGCTCTCCCACACATGGGGCTGCAGTTTACATCCCATGAGGTATATGGTGACCTTTCCAAGACCATCAATGTCCCTTACTGGCCAATGGCAGTAAAGAGTTTAGCAGAGATAAATACAACACTGGCACAGATGAAACTTGAATCTGGAAATTACAAATCATGAGCCTGGAATGCTACCGAGTCACCCCTTTCCCTTCCTACTAGTGATTTGTCAGTTGTGATTTTACACATTTTAGTGCCTAAATTGTTAGTGTCTGCTGTTAATAAACCTAACCAGCAAAATAAAGCACTTCCTTGATACTCTGATATCATTCATTTCTGCCAAGTTCAAGGAATTAGGAACATGTTAACTCTTTGTACTCAACAGGTGCCACTACAGCGACATACTAATACTATTTAACAACTCATACTAAATAAACATCTGGAGTGCAAAGGGTTAAGATCTGTCCAACAGTATTAAAATCCATTAAAGAATCTATGTAATGCTCAGATTCTTGGTTTATTTTTGGGCTGAAAGCACATTGCCTAAACAAGCAAAAATATTTCAGCACAACAAGAAGTTTATAAAATAATAAATAAATAAATAAATAAATAAATAAATAAGTAAATAAATATCTCCTCAAGCAGCTGCTTGCCACAGAGGTCTGACAGGAGTCTGTCAGACCTCTGTGGCAAGTCTGTCAGTTTATATGCCATAGTAGAGATCTGAGAGGATGGCGGGACCTCAGCAGAAAAACAACACACACATCCATTCCTTACCCAGAGCTCGAACCCAGGTTCCCTTAGATCAGTATCCAAGCACGCTAACCACTCGGCCGCGGGACGGTAGTTTGTTAATCAAAGTTTGCAATTTTGAATATTTTTTTTTATAAATTTGCATATTTTTCAGCTCATTTTATCTTTTTCTAACTCTTGGATCTCTTTCTAACTCTTGGATTTTGGATCACTGTTTTTGCTGTTATAACATTGAATTACTGAGGAACAGTGCCATGAACCAACAATAACAATGAGCACAAGAGACAATAGCCCAACAACAGCAACACCTGCAAGCCATCTGTGTCAGAAACCAAGAAGGAGACCCCTACTGTGGTGGCAACAAACATAAGTAGGAGTGTATCAGGGCAGGTTTTCAACAAAATGGGAGGATAGTGAACCTTATATTAATATTATCCAATGCCCAGATTCATTAAATTACAATGCCATAAACCAAATGCCATAGCCAGTACACAGTGGAAAAATATTACATTAATCATTACTTTCCATTTGTTGGCCATTTTTTCTCAGAAATTAAATGGAAATTTAATAGACATAAAAAAAAAACATGTTTGCCCAATTTCTAGTTCCTCCCATGTGTTTATTAAAATAACATCTAGGCTATGTTAAAACACTTTACTACACACACCAGTTGATTCTGTGGAATCTTTGTCCACTAGTTTGCAACCAATGTGATAAATATAAAATGAAAGTATTAGTTATATAGAAATTAAAACAGAGTTGATTCACTGGATGGCTTTTTGTAAAATAAACTTTGAAAAACTTTCACTATTGTTGTCAACCTTAACACATTACTTCAAAACATTCTACCCAAAAAATTCCTACCAATTGAAGATTTTGGTTGTAGTAACACTCAGCACCACAGAATACGAGTGTAGTTTATCAACACTTCAGAGATTAAAAACGTATTTAATACAAATCACAATTATTCTACTTAATATAACTTAATAAACTCATGTTTAATAAGCTATTTCACCACATGACAGTTCATGAGTGTACTTACAAGCGGCTATATTCAAAGTATATAATACTTCTAAGAAAATTGAATTTAATGCTAAAAGTGTTCTGCAACACGGTGAAAATTTTAGAGTTACTTTGATGACTAACATATATACATAGCAATTCTGCAAAATTATCTGTATGGTTTGGATTTCATAAGGAATATAACAGTGATTATTAATTTTTTTAGGTAGCATCATATTATTGAATGCTAAAAATTCTACATGAAAATTGTTTTCGTAAATAGAGGAAATTTAAATGTTGTTTTCCAGTTAACATCATTTCAAGCTGCAAACTATATATTGAACATAGGCTTCATTGCATCTATAGTGAAATATCCTATTTTCTAAAGTTGCACTTGGCAGGTGAGATGCCTTTTTTTCCCAGCAATTATTTCCCCAAAATAGTACATTATGTAAAATATTAATATGTTTAATTCTATATGACACTATTAAATGCATTTCAATTAATATGTAATGCTCATTCATCAAAAATAATGAATGAGCTTTAATGTACCATAGAGGTCACAAGTGAGAGGATCTTCATAGATAAATGTTAAATTTCATTCATTATTTCTGATATTAGGTAGCATAGATATTTTATTGAAGTGCTTTAAAACGTTTATGTCATAGAAAATTAAAGATATTAATTTAACTTTAATTACTGCACTGTGAAGCTGTACTTAATCAGTGCATCATATTTTTTTCTCTCTGTTCTAGTTTTGTTTAAACTAATACATTTGCCAAATATGTATATGTTTGCTACACTTTTCACATCTTATTATTAAAATTCTCTAGGAAGGTATATCCCATTTTGCTTTAATATTGGTACTATCACCCACTAGAAGGCAAAACATTCATCCTTTGTAACCTCACAATAAAAGCCATTTTAAGGGTCAAGTATAATAAATTCACTCTAGCATTTCTTAGTTAGAAACATTAAAAAGTCTCTGAACAATAAAGTTGCAAATAATCGAACTGTAATCCACTGAAAATGGATCCAAACACTGCCCAGCGATACAAGATGTGTACATCAATCTTGAAATTTCAAAATTACTGCTTTTGCAAAAAGAGCAATGTGGTATGTTCTTTTCTATTTCTTAAAGATTTTTAATGGAAACTTACTTAAATTTTATTTTTGAACTCACTGAGTTTTTTTTTAATAAATTCAAATTTTAAGGTGGCAAATGATTTGCTACCACACTTTACGCAAAATTATTCTGTAGGCCATATGTTGTGTAAGCCTAATCTAAAGAGAAATCTATTTTACTTTTTATAATTTAAGAGTTAGCCAGATTTAAGTACTGGTATCCCCCTTATGCAATTTCACATGAATGCTGATATATATATATAAAAGATGGGCAAGACATTATCCTCACAGTATTCCTTTGTTAATCCTTTAGTGAAGACTATAAAACATTAAAATTGTTTGTCTAACATAAAAATTAGGATTGATACATGACAAAAATGAATGGCAATAAAATTAACCAAAGTACATATTTTAAGCTTTGAAACATGAAGGGTATCAAAAATAACTGAAAGCACAAAAAATTGGAACAAATTACTAATCAAAATGTTATTAGAACAGTATATCAAAGACATTTAAATCAGCATTAAAAGTCATATAGGATGAGTTTGAAAAACTTGATGTTTCATCAGCTTTATTACCATGCCACCAACAAGGAGAGTAAAAGATAAAATAATAAATAAAAAAAAACACCCCTTCAAGCAGCTGCTTGCCACAGAGGTCTGATAGTTTAATACACTGTAATAGATCTGTGACGATAGCGGGACCTCAGCAGAAAAACAACACAACATCCACGCCTTACCCGGGCTGGAACCCAGGTCCCTTAAATCAGTAGCCTAGTATGCTAAACACTTGGCCACAGGATGGAGAGTCAAAGATAATGTTAAAAAATAATAGTCAAATTTAGGAATAATATAATTTAATAAATAAAATGAATTAAGCCAAATGTTCAGCATCAAAAGTCATATAAGAAGAGTTTGAAAAACTTGCTGTTTCATCAGCTTTATTACCATGCCACCAACAAGGAAGTAAAAGATAAAATACAATAAATAAAAAAACACCCCTTCAAGCAGCTGCTTGCCACAGAGGTCTGACAGTTTAATACACTGTAATAGATCTGTGAAGATAGCGGGACCTCAGCAGAAAAACAACGCAACATCCACGCTTTACGCGGGCTCGAACCCAGGTCCCTTAGATCAGTAGCCTAGTATGCTAAACACTTGGCCACAGGATGGAGAGTCAAAGATAATGTTAAAAAATAATAGTCAAATTTAGGAATAACATAATTTAATAAATAAAATGAATTAAGCCAAATGTTTGCTAGCAACTTCTATTTATACATTAATGCTATCAGGAAAGAAATTTCGAGTTACATGCCTACACTGGGGAATGCAACTATCACATAAATTGGGGGATACCTTGTATTTGGATTATGTTGTGCAAGATGCTGTGTCCCCAGAGGTAGAGATTAAATATTCTAAAGGCTGACAACAGTATGAATGTTAAATCTGTCTTTCAGAGCATGAATATAACATATAAACCAACACAGCAAACTTATATATTTTAATAGCAAAATATTATATAAACATGAAGCAAGTTTACACGAATCTCCCACCAGTGATATGCGAGTTTAGAACACTACCAATGTTCATTCACACATGTATTTCCACAATCACAAAACAATTATTCTAACCTGAAAATAGCATCATAGTTATTTCAGTCTTACCCCAATACTTGGCTATTAAACAAAATAAAATAAATACACCCTCAAGCAGCTGCTTGCCTCAGAGGTCTGACAGTAGCCTGTCAGTTTATATGCCACAGTAAAAGATCTGAGAGGATGGCATGACCTCAGCAGAAAAACGACACATACATCCATGCCTTACCCAGGGCTCAAGCCCAGGTTCCTTAGTTCAGTAGCCAAGTGCGCTAACCACTCGGCACTACCAACATCTCCTGTGATGCTCTAGTTTAGTGCAAAAGAGATATAAAAATGCCATTTTTCACTCCTCCTCCTCCTCCTCCTCCTCCTCCTCAAGCAGCCATGGGGTATGGAGGTCCAACCAGATTCAGCAATTTAGTTCTCCAAACACATCTCTCCTGAACTACATCTGCTGCATCTCGCCACCGTGGACTAATTCTAACAAGGTCCTGCTTGACATTGTCTGCCCACTGCATTTAAGGTTTCCCCCTCTTTCTGAGACCTTTAGGTTCACTGTTCATAACCCTATTTGCTAATCTATAGTTATGCATACGAGCAATATGGCCAAACAAACGGAGTCTCTCCCTGCACAATATGCTGCTTAAAGGAGGTTGCCAACTCTTTTGCCATCTAGAATCAAAAGCATTGTTTCCTATTATCTTGTTTACAAAGGGTCCAAGTTTCACTACTATAAGTATAAGCATTCTAGAAACAACCAAACTATTATACAGTCTAATTATTTCTCCATACTCTCCAAAGACACTTAAAAGATCCAGTAACAATCTCTATTTGTTTGTTAATTTCATGCCGTATGTCACCAGTATCTGTTACATAGTTCCCAAGATAATTAAATTGAGACACCTGCTCAAGAGTGTGCCTCATCAACATTATTTGCCAAAAGGGCAAAATCAGCAACATAATCTAAATAAGAAATTTTCAGATATCTAGACCATTTAAATTCAAAATCTTTCCCTTGCAGTGAATTTCACATAACATAATCAATAACCAAACTAAAGAGGAAAGGGGACAAAATCCATCCTCGTTAAACACCTGAAGTAATGTCAAACCAATCACTGCAAGACATGCTAACTCTCACATAACTCAATGTTATTATAGAGAACTTTCATTACACTTAACTTATCAGGTATTCCATATGATCTAACATTATCATAATCATCATCATCATCCTCAAGCAGCCATGGGCTACAGAGGTTCAACCAGACAATGCAATTTAATTCTCCAAGAAAGTCTGTCCTGAGCTACATCTGCTGCATCTGGCCTCTGCACACCAATTCTAATAAGGTCCTGTTTGACATTGTCTGCCCACTGCATCCTAGGTCTCCCCCTCTTTCTGAGGCTCCTAGGCACATTGTTCATAACCCTATTCGCCAATCTATAATTATGCATACGGGCAATATGGCCAAACCAGCAGAGTATATCTCTGCACAATATGCTGCTTAAAGGAGGTTGCAGACTCCTTTGCCTAACCTCATCATTAGTTACAAAGTTGAACCACCTAATGCCCAAGATACTGCGTAAGCATCTAGAATCAAAAGCATCTAGTTTCCTGTTATCTTGTTCACAAAGCGTCCAAGTTTCACTACCATAACTAACCCTAGAAAGAACCAAACTGTTATACAGTCTAATTGTAGTCTTTAGTTGTATACCCCTATTTCTCCACACTCTCCATAGATTCTTAAAAGTCCCAGCAGCAATTCCTATTTGTCTGTTAAGCTCATGCCGCACATCACTAGTATCTGTTACATAGCTCCCAAGATAAATTAACTGTGACACCTGCTCAAGATTGCAACCATTCAGATTAACTGAATCACAGCCTGCCTGAGCAATTTTCATCACTTTAGTTTTCTCTCTGTTTATAACCAAACCTACTCTAGTATCAGTCTCATCAACAGCTCGAATGAAAGAGTTCATCTTATCAACAAATTTGCTAAATAATCAGCATAATCTAAATCAGAAATTTTGGTATCTCCATCCCATTTAAGGCCAAAATCTTTCCCTTGAAGTGAATTTTGAATTACATAATCAATAACCAAACTAAAGAGAAAAGGAGACAAAATGCACCCTTGTCGAACACCAGAAGTAATGCTAAACCAAGTGCTACAAGACTTACCAACTCTAATACATGACTCAGTGTTATTATAGAGAGCTTTCATTATGTTAACTAACTTGTATTGTATACCATATGATCTCACAATCAACCACAAATTATGACAATCAACAGAGTCGAAAGCCTTTTTGAAATCAACAAAGCTAGCAACCAAAGGTTTCTGAAAATCTAAACATTTCTCAAGAATCTGCTTAAGTGAAAATATCTGATCTACACATCCCCTACCAGTTCTGAATCCACATTGCTCATCACACAATTGCCTGTCAACCAGATTCTTAATTCTATTAAGCACAATCATGGAAAGAACTTTACCTGGAGCAGAGAGTAGGCTGATACCCCTATACTTATCACAAGAACTCCAATCACCATTTTTGCAAATAGGGATAATAATAGCTCTGGTAAAATCCTTAGGAACCATGCCTTTATCATAAAAGATATTCAATATTTCATTCATCCCAGTGGTAACTGAAACATTCCCAGCTCTATGCATTTCCGTAGTAATTTCATCTACCCCTGGGGATTTATGAAGTTTAAGTTTAGAAATAGCCAAAATAACTTCATATTGTGCTATAGGGCCAACATTAAAGCCACCAATGCATCTATCATCATTGCAAACAATGGGAGCAGAACTAACCACATAGTTTAGAATATCACTGAAATGCTCAGCCCACCTAGCCATGACAGAATCCTCACCTTCTATAACCTTACCTTGTTTATCCTTCAATCCTTGTATACCTGTCATTTTTCTACCACTCTAAACATTAACTGTCTGGTACAGCTCTCTGCTGTTGTGCTATCTAACTGCTTCCTTGGCTTTGTCAGCCAAGCCATCAAACCAAAAATTCTTATCAGTAGCTAACATATCCTTTACATGTTTATTAAGCTCTCTGTAATCCTTTCTATTAGGACTAGTAGGGTACTGATTAAGGACATTCCTGCAGTTCCTTCGCTCTGAAATAAGCTCAAATGCCTTATCATTTAAATAATTCTGCCTCCTCTGCTCCTTTTTTCCTAAAAGAGTACTGTTAGTTTCCAAAAAAGCCTGTTTAAAATGGTCCCATTCTTCCTTAACTTCAGTAGTAAGCAAACCATGACTGTCATAATGACTAAGTAACCTATCATGGTTAAATTTAGCTATAACTGGGTCTTTCAGAGCTTCAGTATTAAAGGTAAATTTTTTAACCCTAGCACAACACTTTTTAAGTTTAAGTTGCAAGACACTTTTAACAAGGTAATGGTCAGATCCAATTTCCGCTCCCCTATATGCCCTGGTATTTCTAACAGAACTAGCCCATTTGCTGTTAATTAATATATAATCAATCCTATTCCTATGCAGCCCATCAGGTGAAATCCATGTGTACTTATGTATGTCATGGTGTTTGTAATAAGTGTTAGTTATTCTGAATCCATTGAGTTTACTTACCTGTAGGAGACGTTGCCCATTGATACTGCAGCTACCAATACCAAAAGGGCCTATCACCCCTCCCCAAAGGTCAGAGTCAATACCAACTTTGACATTGAAGTCACCTAGAACAAGGGTAACATCTCCTTTCTTGACAGAATTCAAAATATCCTGAAGTTGTCCGTAAAACCTATCCTTCTCATTCTCATTAGCATCCTCAGTGGGGGCATAACAGCAGATAACATTCAAATCTTTAACGCTTGTTTGAAATTTTGCTGTAAGAAATCTTTCATTAATGCACTCATATCCTAGAAGAGCATCACTAGTGTGTTTGCTGAGAAGCAGACCCACGCCTTGGTGATGCTTATTGTCGTCCCTCCCTGAAAAGAGAAATTTAAGATTATTTTGAAATCTATAAACTAGTAACCAAAGGTTTCTGAAACTCGAAACATTTCTCAAGAATCAGCCTTTGTGAAAATATTTGATCTATACATCCCCTACCAATCTATCTATACCTCCCCTACGTTTAAGAATCTGATCCTTATTTGTCCATCTGGTCTCTTGCAAGCAGAAAATAAATTATAACTGTGGAATTCTTGTGTGAGGACATCATGAGAAAAAGCTCTGTGCAGAGTCCTCACATTCCAACTACCTATGGAAGGAAAATGACTAGCGGGAAGTTTAACGATACTATGCTTATGGAGAGAGTGAATACTGACAATATCAAACAGCCCCCTAATTGCAGTCATGGGGCAAAGACCCATTCCCCCACCCTTAAAGGCTGAAGCCATATACACTGGAAGACTTCCTCCAATGCAGAATTTGACGATGCCAGTAGAAGCAAAGAGTTCAGCTGCCTGCGATGACCTCAGCTCAAGATTATCCACCAACTGATAAACATATCCTGTGAATCTATTCACTTGGGGCTGTCAACCCACAAACAAACAGAAAACACAGCGGAAGATTTTCCCTCCACAGAAGCCCACCAGTGCAGCAAATTCAGGATCCATAATCAAGCTCAGAGCCTTAATTCAGTCCAGTGGGTTTATATGGTCAGCACCAGTGTGGTTGACCACTCCTCAGCAGGGTAGAAAAAAAAAAGAAAGAGATAAACCCCAAATTATATCGATCAACAGAGTCAAAAGCCTTTTTCAAATCTTTAAAGCTAAGTAACCACAGATTTCTGAAAGTCTAAACATTTCTCAGAATCTGCCTAAGTGAAAATATTTGAGCTATACATCCCCTACCACTTCTGATTCCACACTGCTCATCACGCAATTATCTATCAACCAGATTCTTAATTCTATTAAGCACAATCATGCAAATAACTTTCCCTGAAACAGAAAGAAGGCTGATACTCTTATAGTTATCACAAGAACTGCTATCACCTTTTTAAAAAATAGGGATAATAATAGCTCTGGTAATATCCTTAGGAACAATACCTTTATCATAAAACTCTCATTATCACAGCACTCTCATTTAGACTTTTCATGTCAAACCTTGGAGATTTTACAGATGAGCAATGAGAAAAAATTCCACTAGGATATTTTTGTTATGGAAAAACAATACGAAGATAAACATCAATCAAGCTGGTTTCCTACTACTAAACATTGACAAGGAAAGACCCAAATATTGCCTCTAAGCGTAAGACATCAGCATAAAATTTAAAGCAAGTTTCAAATAATTTTTCATAACTATATTCCAATACACAATTATGTAAAATCAAATTTAAGCTTCTCCAAAACTGAATGAGAGAAAAATTTAAGTCATTTTCTTAATCAGCATGAAAAATATAAGAATCTAATTTCACCGAAGAAACAAAAAAATATTAATTTGCTATTTAGTGTAAATAAAATAGTTGTTCAGTGTAATAAGTATAAAGCAAATCAAATAATTAATGTAAGCAATATTAACTTATTAATACATGCTTAAATTTAATACAATGCGTAGCCTAGTTTCTCTATACACTAAAATAAGTGTTTCATTACAATTATGTAAAATTAACTTAATTTGCTTCTTTTTTTTTCAGAAAATACTTTATTTAATAGCCTTTACAAAAATGCTAAGTTTATTAAACTTATATACACTCAACAAATAAATTGAGATCTTTGGATGTCAGTGAAATTTTAAATACTAATTCGCATTTCTAATATGATCTGTAATGAAAGCAGGTGACTTCATGCTTCATAGTTTATTGCAGCCATTTAAATTTTACCAATTGACTGTGGGAAGCATTTTTACTCCCCTGCATAAACTTACAATTGTGACATGCCTGTTTATCTAGTTGTAAAATGCTTCTGAATTAGATATACATTTTAAATGAACAATGGCTCAACCAAGTTGAACAGGATGTTGTTCTGAAAGGAAAGTAGCTGAACAATATAGCTTTGAATCTTAAGTTGGAAAAAAAGAATCATGTGCATGCAGTACTCCAAATAGTCTATTGGAAGCCAGGGATGATGCACATAGGTGGCACAGCAACATTACTACATCCCTGAGGTTGTTAACATTATTTATTAAATATTTGTTATCATCTGTTTATCCTTTTTAGATCATCTTTTACTTTCCATAACATAAGTTCCATGCAAGCCACAGCATCTTCTTGGCTGTCATGCCCATCCACTGAAAAACAATATATTTACTGTCACCAATGAAAAGATATATATTGTACAATATATTATGAAACAAGTGCGATACAATTTAGACTACTACACTTTTAATATTATTTCAAAAAATGTATATGCCTCATCCTTTCAATAATTGGTTAACCAAGCTCCATATTATTCAATATGTGAAAAAACAATATGTACCCAATAAAGAAGTTCAAGTAATATTGAAATAAGCAATAAGAGAATTATCACAAACATGAATTTGAAGCTATATATCTACAATATGTTATCCAAGCATACGTGGAAAGCAGCTATCTTAGTTCAAATGGTACAGCAACTGGCACACAACCAAAAATTTCGTGTTTGGAGTTATTTGGAATACAGCTGTTTGAATTTTGAACACTTGGCTTATTTTCTAATTGAACATCAGTAACACGATAGTGATATTTTACCCATAAAATTTATTCACATGAGCAGTGGAAAACAGAATGAGGTTATGATAACTACAGAGTGTTTATAAAGTCAGTATCTATTTTGCTGAAATAAGTGTAATTCGGGATAAATGAAACAATGATATAATAATATGTATATTTATATATAAAACTGATGTTTTTTTTGAAGGCCATTATTGTTGATGAATGAACAAGAACATGTGATGGTTGTGATACTTTGTATCCAAGGGAAGAGCAATTTGAAAGATTTCAGAAACCCAGACCTACAGGCAAATCAATTCTTAAGTTGGAGAACAAATATAAAATAGGATCTGTTCGTGATGAGGCATGATCTGGACACTGAGGTACCTCAAAACAAAATCTAGAATTGGTAAGAAATGCTTTTGAAGAGAATCCAAGAATGTTAATTTGCATGGCATCACATAGACTGAACATACCAAAAGCAACTGTTTAGAAGATTTTGAAACTGGCATTGAAGAAGAAATATTAGTTGGTTGGTTGGTTGTTTGGGGTTTAATGGCACAAGAGCTGCTAGGGCTATATTGCGCCAAACAAAAGTATAAAAACAAATAAGACCTTCAACCAACCTTAAAAGAAACACAAAAATGGGAAAGAACAAAACAGAAATGAAACAGTACTACTAACAAGTGTATAAATCAACAACAACAATGGGTGTCTAGGACCCATTTAAAATCAGAAACAAGAATAAAATCTAGAATACAATGTAAAAATTTCAGAGACGAGTAAAATAACCAGAAAAATGTAAAAAAGCAAAGACAGGAGTTAAAAGAGAGGCATCAGATAAAAGATCTGAGTGTAAGGGGCTCAGACACAAAATCATGGAAGTTAAAATAAAGTGCCATTCAAGATTAAAAACTGGACACGAGATTAAAATATGTTTAATGGTTAAAATGGTGTCACAAAACTCACACTTAGGTCATCGTCCGCCTGAAGAAGAAAGGAATGTGTAACATATGAATGACCTAAGCGGAGCCGAGAAAGTACAACTTCCTCCTTGTGATTCCTGTGAAAACAAGACTGCCATGGTTTGACAATGGGCTTGATCTCGAAAAGCTTGTTACCAACCTGTTCAGACCAAGATCTCTGTCATTGTGGTTTGAGCTCGATGGAATAATGCTGCTGAAATCCATGTATGGAACCGGCAGCAGAGAGTCAGATAGGGGTGTGGCTGACCTGGCAGCAGCATCTGCCAATCATTGCCCCTGATCCCGATGTGACTGGGCACCCAACAGAAGAGAACGGTGGTGGCGGCTGCCAGACAATGGAGCTGCTGGCAGATCTTGGAGAGAACAGGGTGAGGCCGACCCCTCACCGAGATCAAGCCTGCTGCGAGTTGGTGTAGAGGACACACTGACGATAATGCTTAGTTGCTATGTGGTCCAAGGCTGATAGAGTGCAACTCTGCAGTGAAGATGGAACACTGCTGTGGGATCTGGTCTGCAATGATTACATCACAGCAGACTTGGCTTGATCACACTGATGTGCCAGACTTCAAGCCATCTGTGAAGACAGGCAAGAAGTCTGGGTGCTCAGCACAATGGCTAGCAAAGAGTTGCCGAAACACACAGTCGGGTGAAAGGCCTTCCCATCCTGCATAGGGAAAAGCTGCAGGAAGGGGAAACAGCGAGCCAAGGTAGAAGTGGCTTGGTTGTCAACTGTCAGATGCTATCGAGACTGGTGTTAACGTCTCTCAGGTAACCTCGGACAAGCAAATCGAAAGGATGAATGGTAGTCGGTCTACAGTATAACATTTCCCACCAGGGACTGAAAACACAGTCCCAAGTGGGATGATCTGGCAGGGATCACAATTTTGCAGCACATTGCAGGGACAACTGCTGACGGCGAATAGATAAAGAAGGTTCATTGGTTTCAACGTAAAAACTCTGGACTGGCGAAGTGCGGACGGCCACTGTGCACACACGGGAGGCCTGATAATGGAGGGGGGGTCCAGTATCTTCACCACCAAATCCCGGGCAGAGTCGTACACCTGGGATCCGTAGTCCAGTTTCGACCAGACAAGTGCACAATAGAGACGGAGCAAAGAACATTGGTCTACCCCCCAAGAAAAGGAGGAGGACTTAACGATGTTCAATGCCTGAGTGCACTTGGGCCTGAGATGATGTATGTGTGATAAAAAGGTCAATTTCCAATCGAAGATGAGACCAAGAAACTTGGCCTCTGCCACAACTAGAATGATGTTACCTCCTGAGCCGTAGCTCGGGATCCAGGTGAAGATTACGCTTGCGGCTAGAGTGCACGCAAGGTCTTCTGTGGGGAGAACCAAAACCCATTGGCCATTGCAGAAACCGAGAGATTGTTCAGGGCAGTTTGCAGTTGTCGTTCAATGACCCTCATACTGGATGATGAGCTAAAGTCGTCAGAATAGATGGCATTGCGTACAGTCGGAGGAAGTTGCCATGTAATAGAATTTATCTTGACAGTGAAAAATGTAACACTCAGGACGCAGCCCCTGTTGTTGGAGGAAAGGCCGCGACAGAGTGTTGCCAACACAAACTCGAAAATTACGAGATGATAAAAAAATTGATGAAGATTGGCATGTGACCTCTCAAGACAAATCTATGGTCACGAAGAATGCCGAATATCCATGCTATGTCGTATGCTTTTTCGATGTCAAAGAAAATGGACATCAGGTACTCTCAACGTAAAAACGAATTCCCGATCGCCGATTCGAGGTGGATTAGGTGGTATAAAGTAGACCTGTGCCTGTCAAAGCCACACTGGGTGTTGGAAAGAAGGCCATGATGTTCCAAATACCAGGCCAGCCTGGTATTTACCATTCTCTCCAACACCTTGCAGACGCAGCTCGTCAATGCAATTGGATGATAATTCGAAGGAATCTTGGGATCTTTGCCTGGCTTGGGGAAGGCCAAGACGATGGCCACCCAGCAGGAGTCCAGAACCTACTCCTTGATGAAAATATGGTTGAGGAGTCAGAGCAGCCGACCCTTACTCGGTGGTGAGAGATGTTGGAGCATTGCATTATGGACATTGTATGGCATGACAGCAAATGCATGAGAAGTGTGCAGAGCAAGGCGAAGCTCCTCCACTGTGAATCGCCTGTTATAAAACTCCAGGCCATTCAAATGGAAGGACAGCAGAGAGTGTTCGGTCTTGCTCTTTTGGGCTAGAAACTCGGGGAAGTAGGAGGATAAAGAAGAGATGGAGGAGAATGACTTCCCCAGAGTGTTGGAAATTGCTCGAGGATCAGCAATTTCCTGTCCATTGTGCTCCAGGATGAATATGATGGGGGTTACTTCCCACCCATCTTCTGGACCTTATCCCACACGACCTTAGAACTGGTCCTGCGGGTTATACATGATGTATATTTGATCCAAGATTCCTTTTGGCTTTGGCACCAGATGAAATGGGCTTTTGCCTTGGCATGCTTGAATGCTTCAAGGTTAGGGTATGTTGGATATCTCCGAAATACCCCCCAACAACCTTGTTCTGAAACTTATGAACTGTTGTCGGCAATCCACCACAGTTTTGGAAACTGTGGAAACAGGGTCAAGGTCTGAGGAACAGTCGAGGCAGCTGTGTGGATGATGAAGTCCGTCATCTCTGCCACTGCAATATTGATTGGCTCCTGACAGACCGAGTGTTCATTGAACTCCGAAAGAAGCTTGAAGTCACTCCAGCTAGCCCGATCAAGCATCCACTGTGAGATGCATGAAGGGCTGCAAGGCTCCCACGGGAAATGGAACACACCATGGGGAGCTGATCGCTTCCATATGGGTTGCCTTGACCTCCCATGTAAAGAGTATAAGGATTGAGTAGGAGCAGATGGTGAGATCAATGGCAGTTAATGTAAGGGTTGGAGAATGAAAGTACATACTAACACCAGTGTTCAACAGGGAGAGTGATGGATCCAGGAGCCATTGCTCCATGACACCACCCATTCTATTGGTGTAAGCACTGCCACAAAGTAGACTGTGTCTGTTGAAGTCCCCACATGATGAGGAAGTGGGTTGGCAGCTGAGAGATGAGATCATCAAGGTCTTCCCGGAAGATGATACTTCTGGGGATTAGATAGACAGAGCAGCCAGTCATTGAAGATCCTACAAAGAGGTGGATGGCAATGGCCTCTAAGGTGTGGTGAGGGGTATGACCTGAAATGAAGAATGATCACTTGCGAGGATGGTGATGCCCCCACGAGCTGGACCATCTCCATCTCAGTGAACCAAGAAAAGTGATGGATCAGTGACTGTCTGCAAATAAGTCTCCTGTAGGCAGATGCAGATGAGCTCGTGTGCCCTAAGGAAGACCTTGATGTCATCAATATTCCCCTGGAATCCACAACAATTCCATTGTAATAGTGTGGCCATCTCAGGTCTTTGAAGATTGGGTGAATGACTTTCAATTTATTTTAACTGTCACCAGCAATGGTTTCGTAAAAATGAGGTGGTCTGTGTCCATGTCCTTGGAGTCGTCTGAAGGACGCAAATATAAGACTGCCACACGAGGAGGGGTGGAGGTTTTTTCCCTTAGTTTTCACACTGAGGGGCAAGATGGAGCATCTTATCATTACACAAGCAGTGTTCAGAAGTACCTTAATGAACATTTTACAAATTGGTGGTCTGGGCAGCTCAATCTCCAGATTTAGCACCTTTGTTTGTTTTTTTTCATGGAGATTCATCAAATCAGAAGTGTATTGAAAAGTTGCTGATATACAAGATTTGCAAAACTGTATTGGACAAGCAATTTAGAAAATAACTCTGCAAATGCTGGTAGGTGTTCTTATACAGTGCATATAATCCTGGAAGTCTCTTCAAAATTATTTACAGAAGGAATCAATTTTACATAAAGTATAACTGCAAACTGCAATGCAGCTGAACAATTTGAGGTGTACATAGATACTGATGGTGCTTATGTAAAATTCAATATCTAAGTTTTCTATGTAAATATATATATTATATTGTTGTTTCCTTTACCTAAATTACTTAT
Organism: Ryuthela nishihirai; assembly: GCA_038380435.1. Lineage (NCBI taxonomy): Eukaryota > Metazoa > Arthropoda > Arachnida > Araneae > Heptathelidae > Ryuthela > Ryuthela nishihirai. The sequence goes on along the minus strand of JAWZYU010000019.1, from coordinate 59,332,749 downwards.
TTTAACAAAATATACATCAATTCTAAAAACTACTTGCATATTCATATGCCATTAAAATAGCAGAATAGGTAATGCCCAATATATAGAGCATAAATATACATCAATTTTAAAAACTACTTGCATATTCATATGCCATTAAAATAGCAGAATAGGTAATGCCCAATATATAGAGCATATAACCTTATCTCAGCAGGTATGGACAGCTGCTATCTTAACTCAAGTGGTAGAAAAACTGGTGCACTATAAAGATATTATGTTTTGAAAATCAAAGAGTGTCTAATTTTTCATACTTGCTTATTCTTTTACTATCATCAAAATTGCTGATCTGATTGATAGAATATGGGCTGTTAAATTTTCATTTTCAATTTGTTCAACCAATTGTGCACACTTCACTACTCAACATGATCATGAGATTCTGCATATAACAAATGAAATGAAATATAAGGGACATTCAAAAAGTTCTTGACATGCATCTGCAGAACACAAACCACTGCACTTACCTGAATGAAACATTTACTCTCCTTCAGAGTACTCCCCTCCAACACCTATGCAAAGTTGCAGATGTCTACACCAATTCTGGAATGCTTGCTGGTACTCCCATTGGGGAATACTCCACAACTCTGAATGAATGTATTTTCGCCCTTGAAAAAAGGTTTCCGAGCAAGTTTTTTTTTAATTTTTGGGAACAACCAAAAATCGCATGGTGCAAGATTAAATAAATATGCAGGATGGGGTATCTGTCTGATTTTTTTCTTCCACCAAATAGGCTGAAGTTGCTGGGTTTTATGAGCATTAGGTATTGTCATGAAGAAGGAGAAACCACGACATGCCTGTTGTTGGACATTGTTCCTTCATCTCCTTAACCATTTTGGGCAAAACAATGTTGGTGTAGTATTGGTCATTTATAGTCTTTTTTTCAGGTAAGGTATACATGACTACCACTCCTTGGGAATTGAAAAAAATTGTGAACATCCTCATCTTTGAGCGAAAATCTTACCACAGATTTTGGGGATGCAGTTCATATTCCACAACCCAAACACAGTTGTTGATCTTTCTGGGAGTTATATAATAATAAAACCATATCTTGTCACCTACAACAATATCTATTAATCATTTGAGGCCACTAAGTTCAAACATTGCCAGAATCTCCTTGAACGAATTGACTGAAGCCCCCTTTTTTTTTGCTGTTCTGTCAGTTTGTAGGGTATCCATTTGGCACAGATCTTTCAGAACTTTAAATTTTGATGAATAATTGTTTCCACACATGCAATCGATACACTAACATCTAAACTTATTACCTGAATGGTAATGTGTCATGAACAGCAGCAATGGTTCTCTCGTTCACAGAGCAATGGTTCTCTCGTTCAGCAATGGTTTCTTCGTTCTTCCTGCATGAGGAAGGTCTTCGAAGCTCTGCTATCCTTCTCTGAACTTGCACATCCATCCCATAATAGTGCCATATGAACAGGCACAATCCCTATATATTTGTGATAAATTAGCATGAATTTTTTTCATCATCCCTAAGCTGCATCATCCCTAAGCTGCATTTTTGTCAAAATGTAAAATCTATCTGTCTTTAGAAGTCTTCATAGCAATAATGCACAGATTTCACAGACAGCATTTTACGTGCTGCCAGCAAAGATAGAAATGATGATACGGCCTTTGCTTTTAACACATAACAAGCTTTCAAACAAGTAATAGCTCATTAACTTCGGAAGAATGAGTGCAAATCTACAAACACGTCAAGAATGTTTTGATTGCCCTACATATCAAAATGTGACTACCTCTATATTTTGAAATGTTGCTATATCTGTTGAAATATTTTATGTAAAGAGAATAAAATTTGCTCTTTATATCAACCACCTCTATTCTGTGACCAATTTTTGGAATACTCTTGAGATACAAAAGTGGCATCACATTTCTTGAGAGGGAAGTTACTTGTTGGCCTCAAAAAACAAAGAGAACTTCTTAACATGATGAATAAAAATTCATTTTGTTGAAAAGGAATACGTTTAGAGGTTGGGAAACATTATGAGCATCTTACCACCTAAGGTAACAGCCATGATGTATGACTATGAAATACATCATAGAGACACTCAGTTCATACAGTAATATTTTTATGACATTTTACCAGTTGTCCAGCAGTACACAGTACCATTTTATACACAATTTATTTTTATAGTTTCTGTGCAGTTAGTTTTGGAGCCTTCCTTAACCATCATCAGTTTAAATAGTGAACATCTCTATTGCAAAGAAGATTTTTAACCCTTTCAAGTAAAAGTATGCTTAATAGATGCCACAATTTAGAATCAATGATTTTGGCAAGATTTGTTTTTTGATGAAAATGGTTTAAGTTAGAAAGTTAATCCCACTAATTTAGTGAAATATGTTTAGATGCATATGGATGGAAATGAGAAATCCTATAACGATGAGCAAACCTAGCAATGGTTCCAAGTGAAAACCAATCCCCTGTGATGATGCATAGAACAGGCCAGGGCTAGCACCTTAAGTTCAACCCATTCTTCTCATGGTGCAGGCTGTTAGTACCTTTCAAAAGAGATACTCTTTTGTGGAAATGAATGGAAGGGGAGGGTTGTCAGATTAGTGTGGCCTACTGATCTTGACAACCATGGCTACTTTTCTTTTTTTTTCTATCCTGCTGAGGAGTGGTAAACCATACAGGAGCCTGGTGCTGACCACATAAGCCTACTTGACTGAAATAAGGCTCTGAGCTTGATTATGGATCCTGAATTTGCTGCACTGGTAGGCTTCTGTGGAGGGAATATTTTCTGCAGTGTTTTCTGTTTGTTTGTGGGTTGACAGCCCCAAGTGAATAGATTCACAGGATATGTTTTATCAGCTGGTGAATAATCCCGAGCAGAGGTCTTCGAGGCACCTGAACTCTTTGCCTTTGCTGGCATCGTCAAATTCAACATCGGAGGAAGTCTTCCAATGTAGATGGCTTCAGCCTTTAATGGTGGGGGAATGGAACTTTGCCGATGACTGCAATTGGGGGTGGTGGTGGATATTTGATATTGTTGACATTCACTCTCTCCATAAGCATAGTTTCTTTAAACTTCCCACTAGTAATTTTCTTTCCATAGGTAGCTGGAATGTGAGGACTCTGCACAGAATTCATTCTCTTGATGTCCTCACACAAGAATTCTGTCCTTATAACCTTGATATTCTTATTCTAGGTTTGCAAGATACCAGATGGACAGATAAATGTCATAATCATAAATTTCTCTTTTCAGGGAGGGAAGATAATAATCATCACCAAGGTGTAGGTCTGCTTCACAGCAGACATGCTAGGGATGCTCTTCTAAGATATGAGTGCATTAATGAAAGGTTTCTTACAGCTAAATTTCAGACAAGCATTAAAGACTTGAATGTTATCTGCTGTTATGCTCCCACTGAGGATGCCGATGAGGATGAAAAAGAAAGACTTTACGGACAACTTCAGGACATTTTGAATTCTGTCAAGAAAGGAGATATTACCCTTGTTCTAGGTGACTTCAATGCCAAAGCTGGTACTGACTCTGACCTTTGGGGAGGAGTAAGCGGCCCTTTTGGTATTGGTAGCTGCAATGGCAATGGGCAACGTCTCCTACAGGTAAGTAAACTCAATGGATTCAGAATAACTAACACTTATTACAAACACCATGACATACATAAGTACACATGGGTTTCACCTGATGGGCTGCATAAGAATATGATTGATTATATATTAAATAACAGCAAATGGGCTAGTTCTATTAGGAATACCAGGGCATATAGGGGAGCTGAAATTGGATCTGACCATTACATTGTTAAAAGTGTCTTGCAACTTAAACTTAAAAAGTGTTGTGCTAAAGTTAAAAAATTTACCTTTAATACCGAAGCTCTGAAAGACCCAGTTATAGCTAAAGCTTACCATGATAGGTTACTTAGCCATTATGACAGTCATGGTTTGCTTACTACTGAAGTTGAGGAAGAATGGGGCCGTTTTAAGTAGGCATTTTTGGAAACTAACATACTCTTTTAGGAAAAAAGAAGCAGAGGAGGCAGAATTATTTGCGTGATAAGGCACTTGAGCTTCTTTCAGAAAAAAGGAACTGCAGGGAAGTCCTTAATCAGTACCCTACTAGTCCTAATAGAAAGGATTACAGAGAGCTAAATAAACATGTAAAGGATCAGTTAGCTACTGATAAGAATCTTTGGCTTAATGGCTTGGCTGACAAAGCCGAGGAAGCAGTTAGACAGCACAACAGCAGAGAGCTGTACCAGATACTTAATGTTTTGTGTGGTAGAAATGAACAGGTATACAGGGATTGAAGGATAAACAAGGTAAGGTTATAGAAGGTGAGGATTCTGTCATGGCTAGGTGGGCTGAGCATTTCAGTGATGTTCTAAACAATGTGGTTAGTTCTACTCCCATTGTTTGCAATGATGATAGATGTATTGATGGCTTTAATGTTGACCCTATAACACAATCTGAAGTTATTTTGGCTGTTTCTAAACTTAAACTTCATAAATTCCCAAGGGTAGATGAAATTACTATGGAAATGCTTAGAGCTGGGAATGTTTCGGTTACCACTTGGATGACTGAAATTCTGAATATCTTTTATGATAAAGGCATGGTTCCTAAGGATTTTACCAGAGCTATTGTTATCCCTATTTTCAAAAAAGGTGATCGCAGTTCTTGTGATAACTATAGGGGTATCAGCCTACTCTCTGTTCCAGGTAAAGTTCTTTCCATGATTGTGCTTAATAGAATTAAGAATCTGGTTGACAGTCAATTGCGTGATGAGCAATGTGAATTCAGAAGTGTAGGGGATGTGTAGATCGGATATTTTCACTTAAGCAGATTCTTGAGAAATGTTTAGAGTTTGAGAAACCTTTGGTTATTAGCTTTGTTGATTTCAAAAAGGCTTTCGACTCTGTTGATTGTCATAATTTGTGGTTGATTATGAGATCGTATGGCATACCAGACAAGTTAGTTAACATAATGAAAGCTTTCTATAATAACACTGAGTTATGTGTGAGTTGGTAAGGCTTGTAGAAATTGAATTAGCATTGCTTCTGATGTTCATCAAGAATGCATTTTGTCTCCTTTTCTCTTTAGTTTGGTTATTGATTATGTTATGCAAAACTCACTGCAAGAGAAAGATTTTGTCCTTAAATGGGCTGGAGATACGAAAATTTCTTATTTAGATTATGCTAATGATTTAGCCCTTTTGGCAAATGATGTTGATAAGATGAACTCTTTCATTCGAGCTGTTTATGAGACTGGTAGTAGAGTAGGTTTGGTTATAAACAGAGAGAAAACTAAAGTGATGAAAATTGGTCAGGCAAGCTGTGTTTCAGTTAATCTGAATGGTTGTAGACTTGAGCAGGTGTTCACAGTTAAATTATCTTGGGAGCTATGTAACAGATACTGCAGCTTCTCTCTGCACAAGATGCTGTTCAAAGCTGGTTGCTAACTGCTTCATCTCAACATTACTTGTACAGTCAAACCACCTAATGCTCAAGGTAGTGTGCCAGCATCTAGAATTAAAGGAAGTTTTCTGTTAGCTTGCTTACAAAGAATCAACATGCAATACACATTTTTTGTTTATCTCATGTCACACACCTATTTTTCCACAATCCCAGTTATTCGTAACTGGACCCATTGAGCATAGTGACACAAGTATATATAGTGACACACCTGTGTAACTAGTGTAACAAATGACAAGCAGCATGATTTAAGAACATAACACCATACAGAAATGAAAAATGCAATGATTTATAATCTCTGACTCTCTACCCAAAGAAGCCAACAAATCCTAAGGATAATACAGCAAGTATCCAAACATGTAAACAGGCAATTTGTGAGATGATAGTGACAATGCCTCCTCTGGAGTGTACAATCACCCAGACACAGTAGCAGAATCTACAAAGCGAGTCAACAACTGAGAAGGCAGGAGCAAGACATAAGAGATTGGGCATGAGAAGCAATATAATCCACTGTAACTTAAATACTATAAACGTTTTATGACTTTTACTATTTTCATTTTTATTCTTTTTCACAGTGAGAAGTGCTAGATGAGCAGGTGTTAACACATATTTCTTCAAAAAAACAAATAATTCTTCATTTTTCTCAAAATGTTGTTTTCACAACAAGGATGTGAGTAAAGAGTGATAAAGGAATGTTTTATTAAACCATTTTCAAGCGAACTGTGTGAATACTATGTATTCTGGAAAATGTATTATTACACTGAAGTGCCATTGAATTAGGGATAGGAGACATTATAAAATTCAGTATTGCAAGTCCCGCATTTGCGCGCATGCGTGACTGAAACTCTGGTCATACATAGCTGTAAGCTTTGGCATCCCCAAGCATTATTTGGGAGAAGTGTAATGGGAAAGATGGGGATTTAGATGCATTCTACAGAGGGCAGATCATAGGTGCCCGATGGATGGGACACTCGATCTCCAAAATGGTCAATGAAATTGGATTTTGTTGTACGACAGTTTCAAGAGCATTCTGGGAATATGAAAATTCTGGCAAAAAAAGCACCCGGACAAACTGCAAAGGACAACTGGCCTTGAATGATTGTGGCTTCGCCCTCTGACCCACATCTTATGGACCAATAGGGGCCAGGCATTATCTGAAATCACCTCCCACCTGAACACAGGTTCCAGCTGGGAAATCAGTGCAAGGACCCTGCAATGTTCACTTCATTCTCTCGGCTTCAGGAGCCGCTGACCAACGCGAGTCCCACTTCTAATGACACAACACTGGGCTCAGTGCCTTGCCTGGGCTGAAGAACATCGAAACTGGACCATTGAAAATTGGAAAAGGATAGCCTGGCCTGGAGTGATGAATCCCGATTTAAACTTCATCATGCCAATGGGAGACTGAGGGTATGGTGTCAAACCCCATGAAGCCATGGATCCTGCATGTCAGGTTGGAACAGTACAAGCTGGTGGTGGCTCAGTGATAGCCTGAGGTGTCTTCAGTTGGACGTCTCTGGGACCTTTGGTATGTGTACTGACGACTCTCAATGCATCCCGGTACATAGAACTCATGGCTGACCATTTACACCCATTTATGGCCATCATGCATCCCAATGGAGATGGCGTCTACCAGCAAGACAACTGTTCATCTCACAAGTCCAGGTTGGCTACTACATGGTTGCAGGAGCATTCTGCTGACTTTGAAATAATGAATTGGCCACCTAGAAGCCGAGATTTCAATCCCATCGAAAATCTTTTGGATACTGTCAAGCAGAGTGTTAGAGCCCATGTCCCATAAGTGACGACCTTGAGAGAATTGTGGACAGCTCTGGAGGATGCATGGGCTACAAATGTTTTACCTATGAAATAGTAGAGATAATTTATATGTGCTCATACCTGTGGAACATTTATGCAAGCTTGTGAAGTCCTTGCCTCGTTATGTGGTGACCGTTATCAGGGCCAGAGGTTGTTCCAATACATTACTAGGTTGCTACCCCTAATTCAGTAGTACTTCAGAGTATAACACCAGTAGAAACTTATTTTGTTAAAAAAAAATAAACAAACACCCCCTCAAGCAGCTGCTTGCCACAGAGGTCTGACAGGAGCCTGTCAGTTTATATGCCAGAGTAGAAGGTCTGTGAAGATGGCAGGTCCTCAGCAGAAAAACAACAAGAACATCCATGCCTTAACTCCGGGGCTTGAACCCAGGTCCCTTAGATCAGCAGCCAAGTGCGCTAACCACTCAGCCATGGGACGGCTACATTATATAATAAATATAAATAAATATCCCCTCAAGCAGCTGCTTGCCACAGAGGTCTGACAGGAGCCTGTCAGTTTATATGCCACAGTAGGAGATCTGAGAGGATGGCAGGACCTCAGCAGAAAAACAACACACACATCCATGCCTAATCCGGGGCTTGAACCCAGGTCCCTTAGATCAGTAGCCAAGCGTGCTAACCACTCGGCCACGGGACGGCTACGGCTACATTACACTCATTAAAATATAAAAGCAGTTAATACGTTACACTCATTAAAATATAAAAGCAGTTAATACGAAAAGTTACCAAATACATTTATAATGAATCCATAAAGAAAGTATACTTACAACTATTCTGGATAATTTTGTTCAAGCACTCTGCCATAAGTGTGCGTAATGCCCTTTTATATGGAAGACCCATTTTATGAGGAAAAACAACAGATGTGTCTACTACGGTGTAATGGATTAACTATAAAAACAATTATTACTGAATAAATATCAATAACAATACTGAAAACATAAACATTTTAAAATAATAACTATAGCACTGGTTTGCAAGGTTTTTATAACATGAACAACTGTAGCTGCATTTAACTATTTTTCAGGTGCTAATTTCAGATCTGGCCTTAAAAAATGGCTAGCACATAACGTTTTTATGTTATTGGTTACATCTCCAGGCAACTGGAAGGATATTACATATTTTACTTTTTGTGGTTGGCAACACTGATTGCCAAGTGGGAGAAAACATGTAACAGTAACCTAAACATCAGACTGCCATTCTTGTTGTTTTCATTCTAAGAGGAACACATGCTGTACATTGAAGGGTGAATTTTGGCATTTAAATGGCACAAAGGCAGCATCATGGATGTGTTAATGTGCCAGATAAGTTTCGTTATGTATGTAGAAATTATATTTTAAAATCCCAGGGTTGTTCTTTGACAAAGATTGTGACGAAAGCCTATAACTTGCATTTTGGATGTCATGTTGGAGATAGGACAAAACATGGTCCCACATTTGTGCTGCATTTGATGCTTTGTTGGCCTGAGTGAATGGCTGAAAGGTAAGATTAAAATTCATACCCTTTGCAGTTCCAGTGGTTTGGCATGAGACAACTAGTCACTTGCATTATTGCTATTTTTGTTTAACTAAAGTGTTAAGCTTTTCAAAAAACAACAAAGGCAAAATATAATATCCAAATGTGCCTTCAGTCATAAGGCCAGTTCTTCATGGAGAAGATCTTCCTTTACCAACACCTCCAACCAACTGGGAGATAGATGCACATTCATCAGAGGAAGACTTTGAGGCACATACAGATCCTGATCCTACACACACCCCTAAAAAGTGAGATGAGCGTCATCTGATTCAGCAAAACGAAGTAAATGATCTTGTTTGAGACCAAGGACTTTTCAAACAACAAGCTGAGATTTTAGGTTCAAGAGTGAAATCTTTTGGCCAAGGGTACCAGAGTTTATCTGTTCAGAAAGAGAAATTTGACTTTATCTGCTTATTACGAGATGCAAGATGGTTTGTGTTTCTGAACAGATATTTCAGGGCTGATGGAAGAAATTGGAACAACGCACAACTCTAAGGAATGGTGTCTATTTATAGATTCATCAAAATTCAGCTTAAAAGCTGTCCTTTTGCATAAAGGAAACCAAAAACCTTCCATTCCAGTGACACACACTGTGGGAATGAAGGAACTTATGAAAGCATGGGAAAAATACTCACTACTGTAAAATATGACCAGTTTAAGTGAAAAATATGTGGTGACCTAAAAGTCATCTCTCTCTTGCTCAGGCTTCACAAATTTTGCTGTCTTCTGTATTTGTGGGACAGTAGGGCCAGAAAGGAACACTACAAAAGACTGGCCCAAAAGAGATGTTTTTATTCCTCGAAAGAGTAATGTGAGGTATAAGACTCTAGTTGACCCCTCTCGTGTTCTTTTCCTACCATTACACACCAAACTGGGGCTTATGAAAATCTTTGTAAAGGCTATGGACAAAACTGGTAAAAGGTTTTCGCACTTGGAGGAAAATTTTCCAAAACTAAGTGATGCCAACTCAAAGAAGGGATCTTTGTTGGTCCTCAGATCAGGAAGCTACTGAATGATACTGTCTTCAAAGAAAAACTGAATACGAAGGAGCGTGCTGCATGGAAATCCTTCATGTCTGTGGTCCAGGGTTTTCTGGGGAATCGTTAAGAGGAAAACTACCATCAGTTCATTCAAGATCTTCTCAAAAACTATGAAAATCTTGGCTGTCAAATGTCTTTGAAGATTCATTTCTTACACTCACATCTCGACTTCTTTCCCAAGAACTTAGGAGCTGTAAGTGATGAGCATAGGGAAAGATTCCACCAAGATATCTGAACCATGGAGGATAGATACAAGGCAGGTGGGGACCCAGCAATGATTAACTTCTGGTTCTTGCAAAAGGAAGATACCTCAGCACATAAAAGACATAATCAAACTTCTTGTACGTATAAAAGATCTTTACCTGTGTTTTCTTATTTTGCATTTCAATATTATTTCATTTGTTACTTTTATACTCAGTGGTCTATAACTATGATATTTGTAATGCTTTCACTGTAGTCATGTAATTAATTAATGAGCTTTAAGTTGCAATTTAATAAAAGAGTCACATTTATTTTCATTTAGGTAGTCACAGGAAAGAAAGCTATGCATCAATCTCCTGTGATGACGCATAGAACCGGTCAGGCCTAGTACCTAATGTCCGACCCCACCTTCTCGTGGTGCAGACCGTTAGTACCTTTCAAAAGAGATACTCTCTTGTCGAAGTGAAAGGAAGGGGAGGGCTGCCAGATTAGTGTGGTCTACTGTTCTGGACATCTGTGGCTACTCCTCTTTTTTTCTAACCTGCTGAGGAGTGGTCAACCACACAGGGTCCTGGTGCTGACCATATAAACCCACTGGACTGAATTAAGGCTCTGAGCTTGATTATGGATCCTGAATTTGCTGCACTGGTGGGCTTCTGTGGAGGGAAAATCTTCCGCTGTGTTTTCTGTTTGTTTGTGGGTTGACAGCCCCAAGTGAATAGATTCACAGGATATGTTTATCAGCTGGTGGATAATCCTGAGCTGAGGTCATCGCAGGCAGCTGAACTCTTTGCTTCTACTGGCATCGTCAAATTCTGCATTGGAGGAAGTCTTCCAGTGTATATGGCTTAAGCCTTTAAGGGTGGGGGAATGGGTCTTTGTCCCATGACTGCGATTAGGGGGCTGTTTTATATTGTTAGTATTCACTCTCTCCATAAGCATAGTTTCGTTAAACTTCCCGCTAGTCATTTTCTTTCCATAGGTAGTTGGAATGTGAGGACTCTGCACAGAGCTTTTTCTCATGATGTCCTCACACAAGAATTCCACAGTTATAATTTTGATATTCTCGGCTTGCAAGAGACCAGATGGACAGATAAAGGTCAGATTCTTAAAAATAATCTTAAATTTCTCTTTTCAGGGAGGGACGACAATAAGCATCACCAAGGTGTGGGTCTGCTTCTCAGCAGACACACTAGTGATGCTCTTCTAGGATATGAGTGCATTAATGAAAGGTTTCTTACAGCAAAATTTCAGACAAGAGTTAAAGATTTGAATGTTATCTGCTGTTATGCCCCCACTGAGGATGCCGATGAAGATGAGGATAGGTTTTACGGACAACTTCAGGATATTTTGGATTCTGTCAAGAAAGGAGATGTTACCCTTGTTCTAGGTGACTTCAATGCCAAAGTTGGTACTGACTCTGACCTTTGGGGAGGGGTGATAGGTCCTTTTGGTATTAGTAGCTGCAATGGCAATGAGCAACGTCTCCTACAGGTAAGTAAACTCAATGGATTCAGAATAAATAACACTTGATTGATTATATATTAATTAACAGCAAATGGGCTAGTTCTGTTAGGAATACCAGATCATATAGGGGAGCTGAAATTGGATCTGACCATTACCTTGTTAAAAGGGTCTTGCAACTTAAAACTTAAAAAGTGTTGTGCTAGGGTTAAAAAATTTACCTTTAATACTGAAGCTCTGAAAGACCCAGTTATAGCTAAAGTTTACTATGATATGTTACTTAGTCATTATGACAGTCATGGTATGCTTACTACTGAAGTTGAGGAAGAAAGGGACCATTTTAAACAGGAATTTTTGGACACTAACAGTACTCTTTTAGGAAAAAGGGAGCAGAGGAGGCAGAATTATCTGAGTGATAAGGCACTTGAGCTTATTTCTGAAAGAAGGAACTGCAGGAATGTTAATTAATCAGTACCCTACTAGTCCTAATAGAAAGCATTACACCGAGCTTAATAAACGTGTAAAGGATCAGTTAGCTGCTGATAAGAATCTTTGGCTTGATGGCTTGGCTGACAAAGCAGATGAAGCAGTTAGACAGCACAACAGCAGAGAGCTGTACCAGATAGTTAATGTTTAATGTGGTAGAAAACAGACAGGCATACAGCGATTGAAGGATAAACAAGGTAAGGTTATAGAAGGTGAGGATTCTGTCATGGCTAGGTGGGCTGAGCATTTCAGTGATATTCTAAACAATGCGGTTAGTTCTGCTCCCATTGTTTGCAATGATGATAGATGCATTGGTGGCTTTAATGTTGGCCCTATAGCACAATATGAAGTTATTTTGGCTGTTTCTAAACTTAAACTTCATAAATCCCCAGGGGTAGATGGTACTAAAATGCTTAGAGCTGGGAATGTTTCGGTTACGACTTGGATAACTGAAATTTTGAATATCTTTTATGATAAAGGCATGGTTCCTAAGGATTCTACCAGAGCTATTGTTATCTCCATTTTCAAAAAAGGTGATTGCAGTTCTTGTGATAACTATAGGGGTATCAGCCTACTCTCTGTTCCAGGTAAAGTTCTTTCCATGATTGTGCTTAATAGAATTAAGAATCTGGTTGACAGTCAATTGCATGATGAGCAATGTGGATTCAGAAGTGGTAGGGGATGTGTGGATCAATTATTTCACTTAGGCAGATTCTTGAGAAATGATTAGAGTCTCCTTTTCTCTTTAGCTTGGTTATTGATTATGTTATGCGAAATTCACTTCAAGGGAAAGATTTTGGCCTTAAATGGACTGGAGATATGAAAATTTCTTATTTAGATTATGCTGATGATTTAGCCCTTTTGGCAAATGATGTTGATGAGATGAACTCTTTCATTCGAGCTGCTGATGAGACTGGTAGTAGAGTAGGTTTGGTTATAAACAGAGAGAAAACTAAAGTGATGAAAATTGGTCAGGCAGGCTGTGATTCAGTTAATCTGAATGGTTGCAGTCTTGAGCAAGTGTCACAGTTTAATTATCTTGGGAGCTATGTAACAGATAATGGTGATGTGCGGCATGAGATTAACAGACGAATAGGGATTGCTGCCGGGACTTTTAAGAACCTAGGGAGAGTGTGGAGAAATAGGCGTATACACCTAAAGACTAAAATTAGACTGTATAACAGTTTGGTTCTTTCTAGGATTAGTTATGGTAGTGAAACTTGGATACTTTGTAAACAAGATAATAGGAAACTAGATGCTTATGCAACATCTTGGACATTAGGTGGTTCAACTTTGTAACTAATGATGAGGTTAGGCAAAGGAGTTTGCAACTTCCTTTAAGCAGCATATTGTGCAGAGAGAGACTCCGTTGGTTTGGCCATGTTGCCCATATGAATATTATAGATTGGTGAATAGGGTTATGATCAGTGTGCCTGAAGGCCTCAGAAAGAGAGGGGCTAGGATGCGGTGGGCAGACAATGTCAAACAGGACCTTATTTGAATTGGTGTGCAGTGGCCAGATGCAGTAGATGTAGTTCAGGACAGACTTGCTTGGAGAACTAAATTGCATGGTCTAGTTGGACCTCTGTAGCTTTTGGCTGCTTGATGGTGATGATGATGCACAGAGTACTTATTTGTGAGGATACTGTTGCATTGTGATGATGCACTGTTTGGAATGCAGTAGAGCAATCTGGGTTGGGTTGTTTTACCTCTGAGCGGCACTTTTTTGCACACCATGGGCTAAATGGCCAGGTCACATGGACCCCGAAGGCTTAGAGAAGGTTGGGGGAAGGGACCCACTGGAACAGCTGTTGGGAGACAGATGGTAGCCTCCCGTCAAGGCCATCCAGCGCGTTCTTTAACGTGCACAGGGTATGTCTCTCCCGCACACGGGGCCACGGCTTAATGTCCCATCCGACGGACGGCGGCCTTTCCAAGCCCATCGGTGGCCCTACTGACCTTGGGCAGGGTGGGGAATTTTGCGGAGATAAATCTCAACGCTGACCCAGCTGGGACTCGAACCTGGGAACTACAGATTACAAGCCTGGCGCACTACTGACTGAGCCACCCCCGCCGCACAGCAAGCTGCTAAGGGTAAGTAAGTGCAATATAGGTATGATGGAATTCTACCAAGTTGACAATATTTTTATTAATAATCAAATTATTATATTAATATCAACTGAGAATAGAAATATTTTCTATGGAATTTTACAAAAAATAAATTAGATTGAATCTTTGTATCAATTCTATCTAAAGTCAATTATTTAATTTGCTAACTTACAACTGTTCTATATATTAGCAACTGCCTCAAAATCATTACTGAGGAATTTAAAGCCATATTTGTTAATCCATTCTACTTTAAAAAATCAACTATTTTCAAAGGATAGGTTAGCCTAAAAGTATTGCTCTTAGTTTTCTGGCATTTTATTAGTATTCAAAGTTTGTCAGTAGTATCCAGGAAGTCAATGGTGTCATCTCCATTGCTTCCTGAAGTTTTGAGGTTTTAAGCTCACAAGGTTTCATAGGAAATTTCAAACAATGGAAGTCACTGCAAAGATGGCACAGGGTGTCTGCTCATCCTGTATACAGTCCAGACCTTGCCATCTCTGACTTATTTGTCTGGCATTCTGAAAGATGCTCTAAGCAGCACTATTTTTAATCAAATGATGAAGTAATGAATCATCACTGGCTGCATCAACAAGATACGACTTTTTTTGTCAAGTTATAATGGCACTGCTTCGGCTTTTGTGCAAATGTATGAAATATCATAGTGATTATGTGGAAGAATAAGTCTACAGACATTTTCAGATGCTATTATTGCTACTGTGAACTTGTATTTAACTGCAATAAATTATTTTTCAGAAAAAGGTGGGAGCAGTTCTTTTCAGATAAGCTCATATAAATCATAAACTTTGAACAAATATTCAAAATTTTTACTACTTTAACTTTGTATATTATTATAAAGAAAAAAAAAATTATTTTGTGTATCTTATTTTTATCAGTGCTACTGTTCTATCAGTTCAATATAGATATTATGCACATGTGGTGTGTTTATGACATCAATAAATCAAGGACATCAATAATCAGGACATCAATAAACAAGTAACATTCTAATAACATTATGATGGATACAAGAAGCTGAAAGACATAATGGTTTCTTTCACTAATGAAGCCAGAGGCTGGAACAAAATGTTTCACCCTTTGGCCGCAAGAAATAGGACTACTAAGTTATAAACTGTACAAGTACTGCATGCTAAAGGTAACGTGCATATGATGGCGGAGACACACTCATATAGTCTTTGAAGTTTCATAAAATTCAATAGTGCATGAAAATGGACTGTGTTTTGGATGAAACATGTTAAATTGTTTAAAGCTTTATTTTTGCCATAATATTTGCTGTCCTATTATTGTGTACTATTCACACATGAGCAATTGAAGGTTTGATGA
Source organism: Ryuthela nishihirai (assembly GCA_038380435.1). Lineage (NCBI taxonomy): Eukaryota > Metazoa > Arthropoda > Arachnida > Araneae > Heptathelidae > Ryuthela > Ryuthela nishihirai. Next base: position 59,317,283 of record JAWZYU010000019.1, on the reverse strand, counting down.
GCCTGGACTCTAAATTACATTTCCAGAAGCAATGGAATACTTCAGTGAACTTAACTACCATTATTGGTAAGGCCTCCTTTACACAGTCAATTACTTACGAAGACAGCAACTATAACCTTTCAGATTGTTTACTGTGGCTTACGTACAGTCAGTAACAATGGTATAGGACTAGTATGCAGTTTTCTATTCTATTATATAATCTAATTAATATTGTCAGTATATTCTAAATAAATTTTAGAACTAAAATATTAACAGTTAACACAAATACTGAAGTATTGAAGTACTGAATTCAGTACTGCAAGTCCAGCATTTGTGCACATGTGTGACTGAAACTCTGGTCATATATAGCTGTCAAATATGGCTTCCCCAAGCATCGTCATGAAAAGCATAATGGGATAGGCACGGGATTTAGATGCAATTGACAGAGGGCAGATGGATGGGATACTCGATGGATGGGATACTCAATGGATGGGATACTCGATCTCCAAAATTATCAATGAACTTGGATCTTCTTGTACGACAGTTTCAAGAGCATTCTGGGAATACGAAAATTCTGGCAAAAAAAGAAGCACCTGGACAAACTGCAAATGACAACCAGCCTTGAATGATCGTGACCCTCACCCTCTGACCCACACCTTACAGACCAATAGGGGCCAGGCATTATCTGAAATCACCTCCCATCTGAACAGAGGTTCCAGCTGGGGGAAGTCAGTGCATGGACCCTGCAATGCTCACTTCATTCTCTCTGTTCAGGAGCCACTGACCAACGCGAGTCCCACTTCTAACGACACAACACTGGACTCAATGCCTCGCCTGGGCTAAAGAACATCGAAACTGGACCACTGAAAATTGGCAAAGAATAGCCTGGCCTGGAGTGATGAATCCCCGATTTAAACTTCATCATGCTGATGGGAGACTGAGAGTATGGTGCCAAACCCCATGAAGCCATGGATCCTGCATGTCAGGTTGGAACAGTACAAGCTGGTGGTGGCTCAGTGATAGCCTGAGGTGTCTTCAGTTGGACGTCTCTGGGACCTTTGGTATGTGTACTGACGACTCTCAATTCATCCCGGTACATAGAACTCATGGCTGACCATTTACACCCATTTATGGCCATCATGCATCCCAATGGAGATGGCGTCTACCAGCAAGACAACTGTTCATCTCACAAGTCCAGGTTGGCTACTGCATGATTGCAGGAGCATTCTGCTGACTTTGAAATAATGAATTGGTCACCTAGAAGCCCAGATTTAAATCCCATCAAAAATCTTTGGGATACTGTCAAGCAGAGTGTTAGAGCCCATGTCCCATAAGCGACGACCTTGAGAGAATTGTGGACAGCTCTGGAGGATACAAGGGTTGCAATACCTGTGGAACATGTGCATGACGAGGCAAACTTGTGGGGTCCTTGCCTAGTCGTGTAGTGGCCGTTATCAGGGTCAGAGGGGGTACAACACGTTACTAGGTTGTTATCCATAATTCAATAGCACTTCAGTGTATGCACAATACAATATGCACATAAGTCAATTCACTGTTAATTTTTAGGCTCTAATGTAGCAATATTTCCAATGCTTTTACATGAGTTTGAAAGAGTCACATAGCTATTGGGAATGAAACCAAAATTTTCTAAAATGCTCTATTGTCTTCTTCCCCATTGTGCTGATGACAGCTAAGCCTTATATATCCATAACTTTATGTACACATACTCTAATAAATTCTATGTAATTTTTTCTTAAAGACATTATAACTCCAATTTTATTTTTCACCCATACTGCTGACTGCTATGGATTTACATAACTAGTTTATTATGTTAGATTTGAATGCTGATCCTTATATCTTGGTCAGTTTTCTATGTAAGATCTATAAAAGAATAAATAAATTACCCTTCATGCAGATATGTACCTCAGAGGTCTGATAAGAGCCTATCAGCTTAATTTACCATAGAAAAGATCTGTGAGAAAGGCGAGATCTCTGCAGAATGATAACACAAACATCCATGCCTTATCCAGGAAAAGAACCTAGGTCCCTTTAAGCCAAGACTGCTACCACTAGGTGTATATTTTGGTCAGTTTTCTATGTAAGACCTATACAGGTTAAATTTACCTACCTACCTACCTACAAACATACATGCAAAATTCTCATGCAGCCATGGGCTACAGAGGTCCAACCAGCCTGTATAATTTTCCTCTCCAGATGTGTGTTTGGAGCTGTTCTGAGATTCAGAATGTGTCTGCTCTGAACCAAATGCAGCAGCAGTGGCAAACTGCTGCTGCATTTGGCCACTCTAGGCCAATTCTAGCAAGGTCCTGTTTGACATTGTCTGCCAGTCACTTCCTAGGTCTCCCCTTTTTTCTAAAACCCTTAAGTGCACTGTTCATCATCCTTTTTGCTAACCTGCAGCTATGCATATGGGCAACATGGCCAAACCAACGCAGTCTCTCTCTGCACAATATGCTGCTCAAAGGAGGTTGATAACTCCTTCTTCTAACCTCATCATTACTTACAAAGTCAAACCACATAATGCCCATGATAATGTGTAAGCATCTAGAATCAAAGGCATCACATCTCTTGTTATCCTGCTTACAAAGGATCTGTTTTGCTATCACAACTAACCTTGGAAAGAACCAAACTATTACACAGCCTAATTTTAGGCTTTAGGTGTACACACATATTTTACAAAACTCTCCATAGATTCTTAAAAGTTTCAGTGGCAATCCCTATTCTTCTACTTATCTCATGCTGCAAATCACCAGTATCTGTTACACAGCTCCCAAGATAATTAAATTGAGACACTTGCTGAAGAGTGTAGCCATTCAAGGCAACTGAAGCATTATCTGCCTGACCAATTTTCATCACTTCAGTTTTTTCTCTGTTTATCACCAAACATACTCTATTACCATTCTCATGAACAGCCCTAATGAAAGAATTCATGCCATCAACATCATTAGCCAACAGGGCTAAATCATCTGCATAATCTAAATCAGAAATTTTGAAATCTCTAGACCATTTAAGGCCAAAATCTTTCCCTTCCAAAGAATTTTGCATAACATAATCAATAACCAAACAAAAGAGAAAAGGAGACAAAATTCACCCTTATCTGACTCCACTAGCAATATTAAACCAATTGCTAAGAGACATACCAACTCTCACACACGACTCAGTGTTATGATAGAGAGCTTTCATTATGTTAACTAACTTTTCTGGTATACTATCTCACAATCAACCACAAATTATGATGATCAACAGAATCGAAAGTCTTTTTGAAATTTATAAAGCAAGCAACCACAGGTTTCTGAAACTCTAAACATTTCTCAAGAATATGCCTAAGTGAAAATATTTGATCAATACATCCCCTACCACTTCTGAATCCACACTGTTTATCATGCAGTTGTCCATCAACCAAATTCGTAATTCTATTAAGTATAATTATGCAAAGAACTTTACCTGGAACAGAAAGTAAACTAAATCCCCTATAATTATCACAAGAACTGCAATCACTTTTTTTAAAAATTGGGACAATAATAGCCCTTAGCAAAATCCTTAGGAACAACAACTCTATCATAAAAAAAAATTCAAAATTTCAGTCAGCCACATGACAATACAAATGTTCCCAGTTCTAAGCATTTCAGTGGTGATTTCATCCACCCCTGTGGATTTATGCAGTTTTAATTTAGAGATAGCCAAAGTGACTTTGGGATGTAATATAGGGCCATCATTAAAGCCAGCAATGAATCTATTCTTATTACACACAATGGGAGTAGAAATAATCACATTATTTAGAACTTCTCTGAGATGCTCAGCCCACCTAGCCATTACAGAATCCTCACCTTCAACCACCTTGCCATGTTTATCGCTTAATCCCTGCATACCTGTCTGTTTCTTCCTGCATAAAACATTAATAATCTGGTACAACCCCATGCTGTTGTGCTGTCTAATTGCTTCCTCAGCTTTATCAGCCAAGCTATCAAAGCCAAAGATTCTTATCAGCTGTTAACTGATCCTTTACATGTTTATTAAGCTCGTTATAATGCCTTCTGTTAGGGCCAGTAGGGTGTTGATTTATATTAATCCTACACTTCCTTATTTTAGAAATAAGTTTCATATCCTTATGATTCAAATAATTTTGTTTCCTCTGTTTCCTTTTACCCCAAAAGAGTACTGTTGGGTTCAAGAAAAGCCTGTTTAAACTGATCCCATTCTTTCTCAACTTCAGCAGTAAGCAAACCACGATTGTCATAATGACTAAGTAGCCTACCATGGTATGATTTGGCTATATATGGATCTTTCAGACTTTCAGTGTTGAAGGCAATTTTTTTTAACCTTTGCACAACATTTCTTAAGCTTCAGCTGCAGAAACTTTTGATAATGTAATGGTCAGACCCAATTTCAGCTCCCCTGTATGATCTGGTATTCCCAACTGAACTTGCCCATTTGCTGTTAATTAAAATATAATCTATCAGATTCTTGTGCAATCCATCAGGTGAAACCCACGTATATTTATAAATGTCCTAGTGTTTGTAGTATGTATTAGTTATTTGTAAACCATTAAGTTTACTTACCTGTAGGAGACGTTCCCCACTGCCTTTGGACCTACCAATGTCAAAGGAACCTAAAACTCCTGCCCATAGGTCAGAGTCAGTACAAATTTTAGCATTGAAGTCACCTAGTAGCACAATAGAAATATCCCCTTTCTTCACAGAATTCAAAATAACCGTGAATCTGAATGTAAAACATATCCTTCTTGCTCTCATCAGAGTCCTTTGTGGGGGCATAACAACAGATGGCATTCAAGACTTTAATTTTTTGTTTTAAATTTTGCTCTAAGAAAGCTTTCATTAATGCAGTAATATCCTAGAAGAGCATCACTGGCGTGTCTGCTGAGAAGCAAACCTACACCTTGAAGATGCTTTCCATCCTCCCTCCCTGAAAAGAGAAATTTAAAGTTAATTTTAAGTATCTCACCTTTACTTGTCCATCTGGTCAGACCCTATTAAAAGCCTAGAATATCTAGGTTATAACACTGGAATTCCTGAATGAGGACATCAAGAGAATAATTTCTATGTAATGTCCTCACATTCCACATTCCTGCAAAGAGAAAATGATTAGTAGGATTTTTAAAGAAACTAGATTTATTGAGAGAGGTAAGCTGACAATATCAAACAGCCCCCTGATCTGAGGCATGGGGCAAAGGCCTGTGTCCCTCCTCCACTAAAGGCTGAAGTCACCAATGGTGATAACAATTTCAGGCACCACCTTTCCAAGTGGACCCTTTCAAGAGCCATATGGCCTGCCTGAGACACATTACTTCAGTTTAGGATTGATGTTGCCCAACTAGCTAAGTGAGGGTTTAGGTACTTGTGATGGCCTCTGATCATGATTATCCACTAGCTGATATAAGTATCCCGTGCCTCTGTTCACCTAGGGTAGGCAACCCAGAAGCAAACAGAAAACACAGTGGCAGATTCTCCCTCAACAGAGGCCCACCAGTGCAGCAAGTCCAGGATCCAAAATCAAGCTCAAATCCTTAAACCAGTCCAGTCTAGTGGGTATAAATGGTCAACACCAGAACCCTCTGAAGTTGACCACTCCTCAACAGGGTTGAAAAAAGTGAAACTGGCCATAGATGACCAGATCAGTAGGCCTCACTGAGCTGGCAGTCCTCCACTTTCATTCCCTTTCAAAAGAAAAAAGAAAATGTACTAAAGGTCTGTACCACGAGCAAGTGGGGTTGGACATTAAGTGCTAGACCTGGCAGGTGCAGTGCATCATCACTGGGGATTGGTACACAGCTCTCTATCCAGTTTATGCCTAGCTACCATCATTCTCTTTACAGCATGGGGATATAAAAACACGAATTTGCTGATAAATGTGACTGTAAACATATAATTAATAATTTAGGCACATATATCAGTTTATTATTTCAATTATTTAAACATCTATTGATAAATAAATAACAAATTACCTTTAAAGCTTTGAAATCACTCTCAAGACTATGGCCTATCAGGATTGTTTTATCATTGAACATGCACAGTAGGATAGCTTGCACATCTCGTATAGAAGTCTTGACATCCTTTAAATCTTCTTCTGTAATTCCACTAAATCTGTTTTTCAATAAAAATCCAGAACATGACTAAAGATAGCACGATTAGTAGAATACACAACAGAAAGAAATTAACTTTAGAGATCCACAATGCATGTTCTTAAAATTTTAACAATTTAATTATCAGTAATACTATTTAGCCCTTTCCAGTGGGGTGGGAGTTAGTTCAGTCAGCAGTGTGCTAGGCTCATAATTTAATGTTCCTATGTTCAAAGTACAACTGTGCCAGCATTAAGATTTATCTCCACTAACCCCTATCCTGCCCTCTGTGAGAAAGGGAACACTGATGGGCTTGCAAGGGCTGTCAGATGGGGCATTAGACATGTGCAGGAGAGCCATACCCTGTGTATATTAAAGAACATGCTGGATGGCCTTGGAGTTTCCATCTGTCTCCTAACAACTGTTCAGTGAGTCCCCATGACCCTTCCAGTCCTGTCATTTTGTGGATGACAAGTTTCTTTCCCTTCTGACCTACTGTCATCTGGTGGATGTTATTTAAAATTTCTTTTGGTCTGCTAACATAAAATAAAATAAATAAATACCCCCTCAAGCAACTGCTTGCCACAGAGGTCTGACAGGAGCCTATCAGTTTATATGCCATAGTAGAAGGTCTGTGAGGATGGCAAGACCTCAGCAGAAAAATGACACCTACATCCATGTCTTACTCAGGCCTTGAACCAAGGTCCCTAAGATCAGTAACCAAGCGTGCTAAACACTCGGCCACGGGACGGCATAACATAGATGATATATAATTTCCCTTACAGTCTGTTGTTATCTGATAGATGGCATTTCTTTTAAAGGCTTCTGTGATTTGTATATGAACATGCTGCATGGGTACAAATTTTTGAGGTAATGGAAGTCTTCATGGTATGAACAAGTTGCATTCCAGATTTTAATTCGAAAGATAGTTGTTTAGTATTTGGAACACAATTTCCACTTAATGCAGTGTTATAAATGGGAATTAAGATTCCTGAAAAACTCGCAAGCCAGCATTTTTAACCTACATTTAAGTATAATGTTGATTTGCACTAAATATTACTACAAAATATATTAATAAAAAAATTAAAATGAACAAAATTAAAACAGAATAGCAAATATTGGTTAAATGCTGAATAGGATATAGAAATTGCAGGGTCTTTTTCATCATTTCCATAAATTAGATAGAAAGACAGTGATTAGTAGTTAAAATAGAATTTAATCATAAAGTCACTGTTTAAAAATGGTTTAAATTAATCTTATTAGGTTTTTTTTTACAAGAGTTACATTTCTAAATCTTTAGTTGCCTTAAGCAACATGGAATGATTACAAAATTTTCATGCAGCCTTGGCCTATGAAGGTTCTACCAGACTATGTAACTTTGTTCTCCAGACATGTCTGTCCTGAGTCAGAGCTGCGCATTTGGCCATCATTATCATCCTCAAGCATCATGGGCTATGGAGGTCCAACCAGACCATACAATTTAGTTCTCCAAGCAAGTCTGTCCTGGGCTACATCTGCTGCATTTGACCATCATGTTAACAAGGGCCTGTTTGACATTGTCTGCCCACTGCATCCTACGTCTCCCACTCTTTCTGAGCCCTTTAGGCACACTGTTCATGACCCTATTGCCAATCTATAATTATCCCTACAGGTAACATGGTCAAACCAGCGAAGCCTCTCTCTGCATAATATGCTGCTTAAAGGAGGTTGCCAACTCCTTTGCCTAACCTTGCACTCCAGATTTTAACGCTTAAAATAGAATAGCAAAGCATTAGTTACAAAGTTGAACCACCTAAGAGCAGGCATTAGTTACAAAGTTGAACCACCTAATGCCCAAGATACTACGTAAGCATCTAGAATCAAAAGCATCTAGTTTCCTGTTATCTTGTTTACACAGTGTCCAAGTTTCACTATCATAACTAACCCTAGAAAGAACCAAACTATTATACAGTCTAATTTTAGTCTTTAGGTGTATACACCTATTTCTCCACACTCTCCATAGATTCGTAAAAGTCCCCGGCAATCCAATTAATATTATTATATTTATATCTTTATTCTATTATAGTCCCAGCATATATTCAGTAAAGGTCCCGGCAATCCCTAAGGTGATTCCTTATTAATCTCATGCCACACATCACCAGTATCTGTTACATAGCTCCCAAGATAATTAAACTGTAAAACCTGCTCAAGACTGCAACCATTCAGATTAACAGAATTACAGCCTGCCTGACCAATTTTCATCACTTTAGTTTTGATTTGGCCACTGTAGGCCAATTCTAGCAAGAGGCTGTTTGACATTGTCTGCCCTTTATATCCTAAGGCTTTTAGGCATATTGTTCATAATCTTATTCACCAATCTGTAGCTATGCATACAGCCAACATGGCCAAACCAATGCTGTCTTTCTTTACAAAATATACTGTTCAAAGGAGGTTGCCGACTCCTAATCTCATCATTACTTACAAAGTCAAACCACCTAATGCCCAAGCTACTGTGTAAGCATCTAGTTTATTGTTTTCTAGCTTACAAAAGGTATGTTTTGCAACCATAACTAACCTTAGAAAGAACCAAACTATTATACAATCTAATTTTATCCTTAGATGTACACATCTATTTTTACACACTCTCCATAGATACTTAAAAGTCCCAGCAACAATCCCCATTCTTTTCTTTATCTCTTGCTGGACAATATCTGGCTCCCAAGATAATTAAATCGAGGCACTTGTTCAAGAGTGCAGCTGTTCACAGCACTTCAAACACCAACTGCATGACCAATTTTCATAACTTTAGTTTTTTCCCTGTTTATCACCAAACTTACTCTATTACCAATCTCATCAACAGCCCTAATGTAAGAATACTTCTCATCAACATCATTAGTCAACAAGGCCAAATCATCTGCATAATCTAAATCAGAAATTTTCGTATCTCCAGCCCATTTAAGTCCAAAATTTTCCCTTGCAGGGAATTTCGCATAACATAATCAATAACCAAACTAAAGAGAAAAGGAGACAAAATCCACCCTTGTCTAACTCCACTAGCAATGCTAAATAATTGCTACAAGCCTTACTTAACTCTCACACATTACTCAGTGTTATTATAGAGAGCTTTCATTACACTAACTTGCAAGTTATTCCATATAATCTAATGTTCAACCACAAATTACAATGATCATCATCAAGCAGAAATGGGCTACGGAGGTCCAACCAGACCGTGCAATTTAGTTCTCCATGCAAGTCTATCCTGAGCTACATCTACTGCATCTGACCACTGCACACCAATTCTAACAAGGTCCTGTTTGACATTGTCTGCCCACCACATCCTAGGTCACCCCTTCTTTCTGAGGCCTTTAGGCACACTGTTCATAACCCTATTCGCCAATCTATAATTATTCATACGGGCAACATGGCCAAACCAATGGAGTCTCTCTCTGCACAATATGCTGCTTAAAGGAGGTTGTTGACTCCTTTGCCTAACCTCATCATTAGTTACAAAGTTGAACCACCTAATGTCCAAGATGTTGCATAAGCATCTAGTTTCCTATTATCTTGTTTACAAAGTATCCAAGTTTCACTACCATAACTAATCCTAGAAAGAACCAAACTGTTATACAGTCTAATTTTAGTCTTTAGGTGTATACGCCTATTTCTCCACACTCTCCCTAGGTTCTTAAAAGTCCCGGCAGCAATCCCTATTCGTCTGTTAATCTCATGCCGCACATCACCATTATCTGTTACATAGCTCCCAAGATAATTAAACTGTGACACTTGCTCAAGACTGCAACCATTCAGATTAACTGAATCACAGCCTGCCTGACCAATTTTCATCACTTTAGTTTTCTCTCTGTTTATAACCAAACCTACTCTACTACCAGTCTCATCAGCAGCTCGAATGAAAGAGTTCATCTCATCAACATCATTTGCCAAAAGGGCTAAATCATCAGCATAATCTAAATAAGAAATTTTCGTATCTCCAGTCCATTTAAGGCCAAAATCTTTCCCTTGAAGTGAATTTCGCATAACATAATCAATAACCAAGCTAAAGAGAAAAGGAGACAAAATGCACCCTTGTCGAACACCAGAAGTAATGGTAAACCAATTGCTACAAGCCTTACCAACTCTCACACACAACTCAGTCTTATTATAGAGAGCTTTCATAACGTTAACTAACTTGTCTGGTATACCATATGATCTCACAATCAACCACAAATTATGACAATCAACAGAGTCGAAAGCCTTTTTAAAATCAACAAAGCTAGCAAACAAAGGTTTCTGAAACTCTTAAACATTTCTCAAGAATCTGCCTAAGTGAAAATATCTGATCCACACATCCCCTACCACTTCTGAATCCACATTGCTCATCATGCAATTGACTGTCAACCAGATTCTTAATTCTATTAAGCACAATCATGGAAAGAACTTTACCTGGAACAGAGAGTAGGCTGATATCCCTAGAGTTATCACAAGAACTGTGATCACCTTTTTTGAAAATAGGGATAACAATAGCTCTGGTAAAATTCTTAGAAAACATGCCTTTATCATAAAAGATATTCAGAATTTCAGTCATCCAAGTGGTAACCGAAACATTCCCAGCTCTAAGCATTTCTGTAGTAATTTCATCTACCCCTGGGGATTTATGAAGTTTAAGTTTAGAAACAGCCAAAATAACTTCAGATTGTGTTATAGGGCCATCATTAAAGCCACCAATGCATCTATCATCATTGCAAACAATGGGAGTAGAATTAACTATATTGTTTAGAACATCACTGAAATGCTCAGCCCACCTAGCCATGACAGAATCCTCATCTTCTATAACCTTACCTTGTTTATCCTTCAATCCCTGTATACCTGTCCGTTTTCTACCACACAAAACATTAACAATCTGGTACAGCTCTCTGCTGTTGTGCTGTCTAACTGCTTCCTCGGCTTTGTCAGCCAAACCATCAAGCCAAAGATTCTTATCAGCAGCTAACTGATCTTTTACACGTTTATTAAGTTCTCTGTAATGCTTTCTATTAGGACTACTAGGGTATTGATTAAGGACATTCCTGCAGTTCTTTCTTTCCGAAATAAGCTCAAGTGCCTTATCACTCAGATAATTCTGCCTCTTCTGCTCCATTTTTCCTAAAAGAGTACTGTTAGTGTCCAAAAAAGCCTGTTTAAAATGATCCCATTCTTCCTCAACTTCAGTAGTAAGCATACCATGTCTGTAATAATGACTAAGTAACCTATCATGGTAAGCTTTGGCTATAACTGGGTCTTTCAGAACTTCAGTATTAAAAGCAAATTTTTTAACCCTAGCACAACTTTTTAAGTTTAAGTTGCAAGACACTTTTAACAAGATAATGGTCAGATCCAATTTCAGCTCCCCTATATGACCTGGTATTCCTAACAGAACTAGCCCATTTGCTGTTAATTAATATATAATCAATCATATTCTTATGCAGCCCATCGGGTGAAACCCATGTGTACTTATGTATGTCGCGGTGTTTGTAATAAGTGTTATTTATTCTGAAACCATTGAGTTTACTTACCTGTAGGAGACGTTGCCCATTGCCATTGCAGCTACCAATACCAAAAGGACCTATTACTCCTCCCCAAAGGTCAGAGTCAGTACCAACTTTGGCACTGAAGTCACCAAGAACAAGGGTAATATCTCCTTTCTTGACAGAATTCAAAATATCCTGAAGTTGTCCATAAAACCTATCCTTCTCATCCTCATCGGCATCCTCAGTGGGGGCATAACAACAGATAACATTCAAGTCTTTAATGCTTGTCTCAAATTTTGCTGTAAGAAACCTTTCATTAATGCACTCATATCCTAGAAGAGCATCACTAGCGTGTCTGCTGAGAAGCAGACCCACGCCTTGGTGATGCTTATTGTCGTCCCTCCCTGAAAAGAGAAATTTAAGATTATTTTGAAATCTATAAACTAGTAACCAAAGGTTTCTGAAATTCGAAACATTTCTCAAGAATCAGTCTTTGTGAAAATATTTGATCTATACATCCCTTACCAATTCTGAATCCACACTGTTCATTATGCAGTATCAACCAAATTCTTATTCTATTAAGTATAATCATGCAAAGAACTTTACCTGGAATAGAAATTAAGCTAATTTGCCTATAATTATTGCAAGAACTACAATCACATTTTTTTTTTTTAAAAGGGATAATAAATGCTGTAGGAACTTTAGTAACAACACATTTATCATAAAAACTTATGACAAAGATGTTGTTCCTAAAAATAAAATAAAATAAATACCCCCTCAAGCAGCTGCTTGCCACAGAGGTCTGACAGGAGCCTGTCAGTTTAATACGCCATAGTGTTTACTTATTTACTAATATTCATTACTAATTTCTAATACTTATTATTAATACTTATTATTAATATTCAAATTTTCAGCCAGCAATGTGATAACACAAATGTTCCCACCTCTAAGCATTTTGGTAGTGATTTCATCCACACCTGGGGATATTATTCAGTTTTGAAGATTATCAAAGTGATTTCATGGTTGAGTTGCATTGTTTTACCTATGAGTGGCCCTTTTTTGCATACCATGGACTAAATGGCCAGATCACAAGGATCCTGAAGGCTCAGAGAAGGTTGGAGGAGGGAACCCAGTGAAATAGCTGTTGGGGGAGAGATGGTAACCTCCCATCAAGGCTTGGGTTGTTGTTGTTTTACCTCTGAGCGGCACTTTTTTGCACACCATGGGCTAAATATCCCATCAAGGCCATCCAGTGTATTCTTTAATGTGTACAGGGTATGGCTCTTCCGCACACAAGCCCCATGACTTAACCCATCCGGTGGACATTCCAAGCCCAGGGCAGGGAGTTTTGCAGAGATAAATCTCAATGCTGACCCAGCTAGGACTCGAACCTTGGAACTGCAGATTACGAGCCTGGCATGCTACTGACTGACCCACCCACAACTTCATGGTTCAAGGTGTTGTAAAATCATGGTGAAATTAGCCTCCAACGAGGGGCTCCCTACACCAGAAGTGACTTCAGAATGTGATATAGGGCCAACATTAAATCCAGAAATGCAGCTATCCTCATTAAAAACAATGGGAGTTGAAATAATCATGCTATTTATAACAGCTCTGAAATGCTCAGTCCACCTAGGCCTAACAGATTCCTCATCTTTAAACTTTAGCAAGTCCATCCCTCAATCCCTAAGTATCTGTTTCTTCCCACACAAAAGATTAACTATCTGGTACAACTCTATACTGTTGTGCTCTCTAGCTGCTTCTTCTGCTTTGTCAGCCAAGTTATTAAACCAAAGATTCTTATCAGCTATTAACTGAAACTTAACATGTATATTAAGTACTTTGTAATGCTGTCTATTAGGACTAGTAGAGTGTTGATTCATATTATTCTTGCAATTCTTTCTTTCAGAAATAAGTTCCATAGTCTTATCACTCACATAACTTTGTCTCTTTTGTTCCTTTTAACTTAAAAGAGTACTTTTAGTTTAAAGAAAAGCCTGTTTAAAATGGCCCCATTACTCCTCTTCCTCAGAAGTAAGCAAACCACAATTGTCACAATGACTAAATAGTCTATCATGGTAAGCTTATGGATATATCTGGACCTTTCAGAACTTCAGTGCTAAAGGTAACTTTTCTATTTTAGCACAACATTTCTCAAGTTTAAGTTGTAGGATACTTTTAGCAAGGTATAGTGAGATCCAATTTCAGCTCCTTTATGTGACCTGATATTCCTAACAGAATTAGTCCAACTGGTAAAACTCATGTGTAATTTATGTATGTTGTGGTGTTTGCAATGAGAGTTAGTATTCTCAAACCATTAAGTTTACTTACCTGTAGGAGACATTGCCATTGCAGCTACCAATACCAAAGGTTCCTATCATCCCTCCCCAAAGGTCAGAGTCAGTAGCAACTTGCACACTGAAATCACCTATCACAAGAGTAATCTATCCTTCCTTGACAGAATTCAAAATACCATGAAATTGTCTGTAAAAACATATCATTCTCTTCATCATCAAAGGCCTCTGCATAAGCATAACAATAGATAATATTCAAGTCTTTAATCTTGGTTTTAAATTTTGCTGTAGGAAATCTTTCATTAATGCATCATATCCTAGAAAAGCTTGATTGGTTGTTTGGAGTTTATAGTGCATTAGCAGCTGGAGATATCATATACCAAACGATAGATAAAATAAAGGATAAAAGATGTGAAACCTGAAACCAAATTTAAAATAAAAATGCATAGGAATAAAGAGAGAAAAAAGTATACATTTAAAACAAAAAATAATAAATGTAGAAACAGAGGGTAAAACAAAACAGGTATAAATATAGAAGGAAAAATCAACTCAAGTGTAAAAGACTTAGATAAAGATATACCAAACAAGAATATAAAGTCAAAGTAATTTAAAATAACCAGCATATTGTAAAAACAAAAAAAAAGAGGTAAAAAGCAATGATCTGATAAAAGATAACTGAGTGTAAGGGGCTCAGATGCAAAATCATGAAAGCTAAATACATATGTCTTTTGAATTTAAAACAGGGACAATGAATTAAAACATGTCTTACAGTTCAAATGGTGTTACAAAACTTTCACTTAGGTTCAGGATCCACCCATAGAAGAAATAAATGTATAATAAACGAATGACCAAAGTGGAGTTGAACAAATACAACTTCCTCCTTGCAATTTCTGTGAAAACAAGATTGCCACAGTTTCTCAAACAGTTTGCTTGTATGCTGTTCAGACCAAGATGTATGCCACTGTGCCCAGAGCTTAGTGGAAAAACACTACCTGAAGTCCACATATGGAACTGGCAGTGAAGAGTCAATCAGGGGCATGGCCGATTTAGCAGCAGTATCTGCCAAGTCATTGCACTTGATCCCGACATGATCGGCACCTAACAGAAAAGAATGGTGGTTGTAATAGTTATTTAAATAAAACAATTTGTTTAAGCAGAATAGTTTCACAGTTTTTATTTAATATTTAGGCAAGTTTTGTGATAATGCACTATTAAAGCTGTAGGGCAGTTTAAAGGTATACACCTGCATTAGTTAGATACAAGATTATAAATACTGTTAGACAATGTTTTGGAATATTGCCAAAATCCAGTTCTTCAGAGCAAAGCTGTTCCCAAATGTGAAGTTAGAGGTTCCTTGTTTTCAGTTTCTTTTTCTTGGTTTATCACAGCACTTTTTAGGTCACTGTTTCACAGATAGTCCAGTTGTATGATTGACACTTCCATTTTTATTATTTGTCATTAAATGTCCCAGGACTACAATGTTTTGTTATGCACCGAGCTGTTTTTTGAAATATCAGCAGTTTTTTACATTTATTATTAATTTAAGTTTATAGAGTTAACCTTTACTGCTGGAGTTCACAGTAGCTCTTCTTAACTGGGTTTTTATTTACAGTATTCCTAAGTGTGTGATCGGTTTCAACCATTTGTGTGGTCATCGTCATGAGCAGCCCACAGATGATATACACTTAGGAATGATGTCATTTTAAGAAGCACACTTAGGAATATTGTAAATAAAAAACCCAGTTAAGAAAATATTCTGTGAACTCCAACAGTAAAGGCTAAATCTAAAAACCTAAATTAATAGTAAATGTAAAAAACTGCCAATATTTCAGAAAAAAAAAAACAAAAAACAAAAAAAAACTGCAAGATGCATAACAAAACATCATAGTCTTCAGATATTTCATAGCAAATAATAAAAATGGAAGCACCGGACTATCTGTGAAATAGTGAACTAAAAAGTGCTATGATAAACCTGGAAAAAGAAACTGAAAACAAGGAACCTCCAACTCCACATTTGGGAGCAACTCTGCTATGAAGAACTGAATATGGAAATATTCAAAAATAGTGTCTAAAGGTATTTATAACCTTGTATCTAACTAATGCAGATGTATACCTTTAAACAGCCCTACAGATTTAATAGTGCATTATCACAAAACTTGCCTAAATATTAATGGTGGTTGTGGTTGCCAGATGATGGAGTGGCTAGCAGATCTTGGAGAGACCAGGGTGAGGCCGATGTCTCACTGATACCAAAGCCTGTAGCAAGTTATGCACATTAGTGTAGAGCATACACCAACAATGATGCTTAGCTACTGTGTGGTCCAATGCCAGACTGATAGCATGTAACTATGCAGCGAAGAGCTAACACTGTGGTGGATCTGGTCTGCAATGATAGTATCATAGCATACCATGGCCAATCCCACAGATGTGTCACTGTCATCATCAAAACAGGCAAGAAGTCTAGGTGTTCAGCATGGTGGTGGCAAAGGGTTTCTCATATACACAGTAGGGTGTAAAGGCCTTCCATATCCTGCAAATGGGAAAGGTTGCAGGAAGGGGAAACAGTAAGCCATGGTGAAAGTGGCTCGCTGAAGATTGGACAATGCTATGAAATTGAGATCTCTGAGATAGCCTTGGACACACAAACCAAAAGAATGAATGGCAGTCAGTGATTAATGTAAAGCATTTCCCACTGGGGACTAAAAGTGCAATTCCAAGTAGGATGGTCTAGCAAGGATCACAACTCAGATGCATACAGGGACAATTGCTGATGGTGAATAGATAAACATGGTTTGCCAGTATCAACTTAAAGACTCTGGATGGGTGAAGTGCAGAAGGCCCCTGTGAAAACACAGAGGGCCTAATAATGAAGAAGGTCCAGCACCTTCACCACCGAATCCTGGGTGAAGTCATAAACCTGGGATCTGTTGTCCAGTTTTGACTGGAGAAGTGCAAGTACAGGTGAAGCAAAGAACAATGGTCTGCCCCCTATGAGAGAGAGAGGAGAGGACCTTGAGGATGTTCAGTGCCTGTGTGCACGTAGACCTGAGATGATGAATGCATGGTAAAAAAGGGTCAGTTTCCAGTTGAAGATGAGACTTAGAAACTCGGTCCCCACCACAACTGGAATGGTGGTATCCCTGAGCCATAGTTCAGGGTCCAGATGAAGATTATGCTTGTGGAAAAAGTACACGAGGTCTTCTGTACAGAGAACTGAAACCCATTAACCATCGCCCACACAGAGATTGTTCAGGGCACTTCACAGTCATCGTTCAATAACCCTCGTGCTAGACAAAGGGCAAAGGATGATAAAATTGTCAATATAGAGGGCATTACATACCGTTGGAAGTCATCTAGAATGGAATTAATCTCGACATTGAAACGAATAACACTAAAGACAAAGTGAACAGAAAAAATGAACAAAAATCCCATGAAGAGGTGGCTGGCTACCACCTCCAGAGTAGTAGTGAGGGGTATGACTTGGGATGGAGAATAATTTCTCACGAGGATGGCAAAACCCCCAAGAACTAGTCCATCTTCATCCTGGTCCTGATGAACAAGGGAAAAGAGTCAGATTGTGGGATTAGTGATTGTCTGCAAATATGTCTCCTGTTGGTTGTTTGTTTGTTTGGGGTTTTATGGTGAATGCACAATTAAGACCATAAGGCCCCAAAGGTAAATAAAAGGTAAAAAGCAATAAATCCCACAACCAAAGTTAAAAATCAACACACAAAGAGGATCAAAGCAATGAAAAAAGGACACAACTAAAAAGAAAGGAGTATAAGAAAAATACATGTAAAACTATGGTAAAAAGTCAACAATTGTAAAATACAAATAAAAACAATCGGTGTATAGGACCCATAAAAGAAAAACAAGTCTAGCAAAAATAAAATTAAATGTGATTAAAATAGCTATATTTCTTTAAAAAAAAAGGCAAAAACAAGTGGTAAAAAAAAATTGTCCGATAAAAGATGTCCGAGTGTTAAGAGCTTAGCCATAAATTGTGATGGCTAAAATCTAAATAACATTCACAGTTAAAAGCTGGACACGCAGTTTAATTATGCATAATGGTTAAAATGGTGTCACAAAACTCGCACTTAGGTTCATTGTCTGCCTGAAGAAATGTATGTGTAATATATGAATGACCTAAGTGAAGCCGAGCAAATATAACTTCTTCCTTGTCATTCCTGCGGAAACATCTGCCATGGTTTGATAATTGGCTTGATCTAAAAAAGTTTGTTTCTGACCTGTTCAGACCAAGATCTCTGCCACTGTGTATGGAGCTCAGTGGAAAAACACTGCCGGAAATCCAGGTATGGAACCAGCAGTGGAGAGTCGGACAGGGGAGTGGCCAACTTGGCTGCAGCATCAGCCAAGTCATTGCACCTGGGCCAATATGACCAGGCACCCAACAGAAGATGATGGAGGTTGTGAGTGACAGACGATGGAGCTGCTGGTGGATTTTGGAGAGAAAAGGATGAGGCCAATGCTTTACTGAGATTAAAACCTGTTGTGAGCGAAGTGAGTCAGTAGTGATGCTTAGCCACTATGTGGTCCAAAGCAATGCTGATAGCATGCAACTCTGCAGTGAAGATGGAACACTGCTGTAGGATCTGGTCTGCAATGATTACATCACAGCAGACCATGGCTAATCCCACTAATGTGCCATATTTTGAGCCATTTGTGAAAACAGGCAAGAAGTCCGGGTGCTCAGCATGATGGCTGGCAAAGAGTTGCAGATACCACAGTTGGGTATAAAGGCCTTCTGCATTGTGCAAGAGAAAAGTCGCAGGAAGAGGAAACAGCGAGCCACCGTGATAGTAACTTGGCTGTCAACTGTGAGATACTATCAAGACTGATGTTAATGTTTCACAGGTAACCTTGACATGCAAACCAAAAGGATGAATGACAGTCGGCCGATAAGTGTAAAGCATTTCCCACTGGGGACTAAAAATGCAGTCCCAAGTGGGATGGCATGGCAGGTATTGCAATTTTGCTGCATACTGCAGGGATAATTGCTGATGGCAAATACATAATGATGGTTCATTAGTCTCAATGTAAAGACTCTGGATTGGTGAAATGCAAAAGGATCCTGTGAAAACACAGAGGGCCTGATGGTGTAGAGCATAGGTTCCCAACGGGGCGATACCGCCCCCCAGTGGGCGCTGGAGCCTTCCATGGGGGCGGTAGCGGATCCAGAGGCAAATGGGGGGGCGTTGAGACAGTCAAGAGGGGCGGTCAAATAAATAAATAAATTTAATGGAATTTTCTGTGACAACCTTTTTTATCTCTTCTATTCTGTATTCTCTATTCTCTTCTATACTTTTCGAATCCTGGTGATTCTGGTCATCCACTACCTCATCCGTCATGTACAGCTTTTCAACTGCAGCTTGGACAATAAGTTCCCTGCTACCGCCTACTAGCGTACTGGTATGTCTGAAGTCGACTGAGATGCTCTCAAAAGTTCTCTTCAAGATCACAGATTGGATATAAGCTTCAATATGTTTTCCCACTCCAAGTCGCTTTGAGTATGCTTTATGGTACGTAGTTACAATACCATCCCACGTCAGAAGGTATAATATTAACATTACACTTGTGAATTAGGCTCAACACATTAGCCAGCAGATCATACTTCCTCTTCTTTTCAACTTCTACTGTCTGCAGGTTATCCTGAGATATTATTCCTACTTCAATAACTGTAATCTCATTCAATACCTTAACATGCACTACTATATCAGGCTTATTACGTTGGACATGTGTGTCCGTCCTGATAGGCAAATCAACCTTGATGCAATAATAATATAATAATAATAAATTTATTATATTTAATATTTCTTTTTATGATTATTTTTTTAATATAATAAAATACTTTGCAAATACCTGTTTTCATGAATAAATATTTTATCTAGCTATGTAAATTATCTTATTGTTATTGCGTTAATAAGCATTTTTAAATTAGCATTAGGTATACCTATACCTAATTTGTTTTAGTTTAGAATAAATTGACGGTGACAAGTCCTTGGAAGTTGGTAGGCAAACACGTGGTTCATGCAATTTAACATGTTTCGACAAGTTAAATTGACAATTATGTTAAATCGACAATTTATGGAGCAAGTGCGGTGGCATCGCAAACATACAAATTAATGTGTGCACAAAATCAAATCTATAAAAGCGATAGCTCTAGGAATGTTTTATTATTTCTATGTGCTTCGCCGTGATAAATAGTCATGAGTGATAAGTGTTAGAAGTCATTATAAACATTATTTTTATAACTATTTATAAATCTGTTGAGAAGTTAATTTGTATTTGAAAATGTCTGAATCTACATCTAAAAAGAAATGCCGGCAGTACAGTATTGAGTATTTGAAATATGGATTTACGTACTCTCCTACAAACCAATCATTACCTATGTGTTTAATTTGCCGAAAAGTTTTTTCAAATGAAGCTATGAAACCTTCTAGGCTACAAGAGCATTTAAATAAAATGCATGCTGATAACAAGAACAAAGATTTATCCTATTTTCAAGAACTGGAAAAGCAATATTTAAAACAGCCAACTATGTCAAACCTTTTTGCGTTGTCTTCTAAACAAGATGATGATGGACTACGAGCCTCATATAACATTTCATTGTTAATCGCAAAAGCAGGAAAACCACACACAATTGGCGAGGAATTAATTTTGCCGGCAATCAAAGAGATATTAAAAGCTGTTCTTCATCATAAGACACCGTCATATATCATCAAAAAAATTACTCCAGTAATAATTCAGTGCAAAGAAGAATAGATGAAATGGCAAAAGACGTTGAAATATCATTATGTGATTACTTAAAGACTTGCAAATTTTCCATTCAACTCGATGAATCAACTCTACCAAATAACGAAGCTCTACTCTTATCATACGTACGATTTATAAAAGAAGAAAAAATTCATGAAGAGTTATTATTTGCTAAAAATTTGGAATCTGATACAAAGGGAGAATCTATATTTAATACCATGCAAAAGTTTTTTTTCAAGAGAAAGAAATTCCTATTTGCAATATTTTGTCTGCTGCTACTGATGGTGCTCCAGCAATGACAGGGCGTCATAAGGGTTTCATAGCGCATTTGAAACAAGCAGTACCAAATGTACTCGCTGTACATTGTATTATTCATCGTCAGCATTTGGTTGCAAAAAATTTGAATGAATGTCTGCATACGTTGCTCCATTACGTTATTAAAGCAATCAATAAGATTAGAAGCAATTCATTGAATGACCGATTATTTGGTAAGCTTTGTAATGAAAATGATGAAGATTACAATCGCTTGCTGCTGCACACAGAAGTACGTTGGCTCTCTAAAGGTGTTTGCCTGAATCGTTTTTTCAATCTATTTGACTCAGTACTGGACTTTCTTGAAGACAGAGACGAAAAATTGCACGAAAACCTGATTACGTCAAAAAATGACATCGCTTATTTGACAGTCCTGTTTAAAATATTTAAGCAAATTAATTTACAATTGCAAGGTGATGAGTTGAATTTAATTAAAACAAAAAACGTCATAGCTGCTTTTGCAGGAAAACTTCTTCTATTCAAACGAAATCTAGGTAGAGGTGAATACAACCACTTTCCCACATTATCAGCAGTCTCTGCAAAACTGGAAGATTTACTTACTTACTGCCAACACTTGGAAGTTCTTCATGTTGATTTTAAGGAGCGTTTCCAAGATATTTTAAACATGAATATACCAAGTTGGGTTTTAGATCCTTTCGAAAAACACAGATACTGAAAAATCATCAAATTTGGAAGAGGAACTTTTAGAATTCACGACTAACGAAGCACTCAAAGTAAAATTCAAACATTGATACCAAGAGTTCTGACTTCAAAAATCAATACCAGTTCTCTACCCTGGATTGTGGGCAATAGTACAGAAGTTTTTAATCGCATTTCCTTTGTCCTATATGGCTGAGCGTGGATTCAGTGCAGTAGCTAATTTACTGTCAAAGAAGAGGAACAGACTACACATCACTGAACGTGGCGATCTGCGATTGATGTTAATGATACTGGAACCCGACATTAACAAATTGTTAACACTCCATCAGCCTCAACCATCTCATTAATTTTTTTTATTTATTATTAATTTTGTGTTTATCTCATTATTTTTTATTTCTTATTGATTTTGTGTATATTTTTAAAATTTTAATAAACAATTTTATTGTACATTTGGTTGTCGTTTTATTAATTTCTGCTTTATGATTTTTAATAGATAAATAAACAGATAAATTAGGTACAATATTTTAATATTTCATATAAAATTAACTATTATGGACTAGGGGGGCATTGAAAATTTTGTTCTCTGCTAAAGGGGGCGATGGTCCAGAAAAGGTTGGGAATCACTGGTGTAGAGAGTCCAGCACCTTTACCACCGAATTCTGGGCAGAGTTGTATTCCAGTTTCGATCAGATAAGTGCACAACAGAGGCAAAGCAATGAGCATCGGTCTGCTCCCATGAGAGGGAGGAGAGGACCTTGAGGATGTTGAATGCTCACAAGTACTTGGACATGAGATGTCATATGTGTGGTATAAAGGACAATTTCTGATCGAATATAAGCCTGAGAAACTTGGTCTCTGCCACAACTGGTATGATGTTACCTCTGGCCACAGTTTGGGGTCCAGATAAAGATTACACTAGCAGCAAAAGTGCCCGCAATAAGTTTTCTGTGGGAAGAACTGAAACCCAATGGCTGTTGCCCAAACCGAGATATTAATCAGGGTGGTTTACAGTTGTCATTCAATGACCCTCATGCTGGATGATGAGCAAAAAATGCTAAAATCATTAACATAGAAGGCATTGTCTACAGTTGGAGGAAATTGTCATGTAATAGAATTTATCTTGAGAGCAAAAAGCGTAACAGTTAGGACACAGGCTTGTGGCATCCCCTGTTGGACACAGCTTTGTGGCACCCCTTGGTGGAAAGCCCGTGAAAGTGTTGCCGACACAAACTCAAAAAGTACAAGATAAACAGTTTGTGATGAAGACTGGCATGTGACATCACAACACAAAGCTATGGAGGCATGAAGAATGCCAAATCTTCAAGCTGTGTTGTACACTTTTTTGATGTCGAAGAAAATTAACACCAGGTGCTCTCTATACAAAAACAAATTCCTGATCGCTGATTTAAGGCGGATCAGGTAGTCTAAGGTAGACCGTTGCCTGCAAAAGCCACATTGGATGTTGGAAAGAAGGCTGTTATGTTCCAAAACCAGGCCAGTCTGGTATTTATCATTCTTTCCAACACCCTGCACACACAACTAGTCAATGCAGCAGGATGATAATTTGAAGGAATCTTGGGATCCTTGCCTGGTTTGGGGAAGGCCAAAACGATGGCCTCCCGCCAGGAGTCTGGAAACTGCTCCTTTAATGAAATACAGTTGAAGAATCAGAGTAGCCTCCTTACTTGATGGTGAGAGATGTTGGAGCATGGCATAATGGACATTGTCTGGTCCAACAGTAGATGCACGGGAAGAATACAGAGCAAGGGGAAGCTTCTCTGCTGTGAATGGCCTGCTGTAAGGCTCCAGGCCATTTAAGTGGAAAGACAGCGGAGAGTGTTTGGCCTTGCTCTTCAGAGCAATTACTTGTGGATCAGCAGTTGCATGCCCTTGTGCTCCAGAATCGATAATGAGTGGGGCAGGTATTTCTCACCCATCTTCCAGACTTTATTCCACACAACCTCAGAACTGGTCATGAGGGTGATAAAAGATGTGTATTTGATCCAAGACTCCTTCTGGTTCTGGCACCAGATGAAATGGGCTTTTGCCCTGATACATTTGAAATATTCAAGGTTGGGAGTTGTAGGATATCTCCGAAACACCCCTCATCTTTGTTATCTTGTATATCAGCCTTATGAGTTGCAGTGCAGTTGGGATTCCACCACAGTTATGGAAACCAAATCAAGGTATGAGGAACAGTTGAGGCAGGCTCAGTGGATGATGCAGTCCATCATTTCTGCCACTGCAACATTGATTAGCTCCTGGCCGACAGAGTGTCCATCAAGTTCAGAAAGAGCTCAAAGCCACTACAGTCAGCCAGATCAAGCCTCCACTGTGAGACTCATGAAAGGCTAGAAGACCCCCATGGGAGATAGTGCACACACTACAGGGTGGTGACTGCTTCTATATGGATTGCCCTTGACCTCCCATGTAAAGAGTGGAAGGATCGAGGAGCAGGTGGTGAGATCAATGGCAGTAAATGTGCGGGTCGGGGAGTGGAAGTAGGTGCTGACACCAGTATTTTACTGGGAGAGTGATGGATTCAAGAGCCACTGCTACAGAACCCTGCCTTCCTGTTGGTGTCAGCACTGCCCCAGAGTTAATGTGTCCGTTGAAGTCCCCATGATAAGGAAGGGGGAAGGCAGCTGCAAGACGAAGTCATCAAGGCCTTCCCAGAAGACGATTCTTCTGGGTGGTACGTAGATGGAGCAGACAATCACTGGAGATCCTGCAAAGAGGTAGATGGCAACTGCCTCTAAGGTATGGCAACATCCCCTCAAGCTGGACCATCTCCATCCTGGTCCCAGCAAACAAGAGAGAAGTGCTAGATAGTGGTATCATTCAATGCATCTGCAAGTATGTCTCTTGCAGGTACAAGCAGATGGGCTCGTGTGCCCTCAGGAGGACATTGATGTCATCAATATTCCTCTGGAATCCACAATTCCATTGTAGGAGTGTGGCCATCTCAGGTCTTAGAAAAATTGGTTCACGACTTGCAATTTATTTTTACTGTCACTAGCGACAGTTTTGGAAAATTGGGCAGTTAGTATCCATGTCCTGAGAGTCGTGAGGGATATTGATCTGAAACCGCCAAATAAGGGGGAGATAAAATTTACTTCTTGAGGCCTGGTGCTGGCCCCTTTGGTTTGGGAGGTCTGGCTGTCTGTGGTCGGGAAGGAGGGAACCTTCCAGTAGTGGAAGTAGAAGGAGCAACAATAGGAATGGAAACCAGAGTTGATGTCCATTGATCCCAACTTCAGTTTTGCCTGTGTAAGGAGGTACTTTGCTGTGGTGGAGAAAGATTCAGATGATGGGATACTGATATTCATCTGCACCACCACAGAACCATAGCAACAATGGGTTTTCCAATCATCACACTGGCATAGACCTTACTGGGTGGGGTAGGCAGTGAAGTGAGCTTTCTTGCTTCAAGATAAGCAAGATTATTCAGCATTTTACCTCCTCCTCCAGCAACTTGGGACAGTTGCGAGAGTATGCTGAATGTTCGTCACTACAGTTCACGCAGCTTGCTTTTTCTGTTGTGCAGTCAGGATCGAGGTGATCCTGACTGCACAACAACAATCACAAGTAGGTTTGCTCCAGCAAGGTGTGTGGGATGGCCATACCTCTGGCACTGAAAACAACACTGAGGATTTGGGATGTACAGTTGTACCTCGAAGTGAAGGTAACCTGCCTTGATGGCAGTTGGCATATTGAATATAAGGATTAGTACCTGAGTGGGTACTAACTTCTCATCATGGCATGCAAAACCCGGTAGATTGCTGTCACTCTCTGGGAGGAGAACTCAGAGAGAATTTCCTCCTCAGAAACTTTGAGGAGACTTCCACTTGGAGATCACCCCTTAGAACAAATTAAGTGATATGTGGGGAATCACAGAGAAGGACAACCCACCAATCACCATAATAGTTCTGAATGCTTTGAGCAAAGTAGTTTTAACCAGTAAGTCACCAGGTCTTAGGCATGACTGATCTTGGAATTCCTGCAAGACCTTCCAGACCTTTACTGATAAAAAAAGGGATATCTTCCCAATTATCTGATCACCCATGGAATGAATGATCAGGAATCTTGGAGACAAA
The DNA here is from genome assembly GCA_038380435.1 of Ryuthela nishihirai. Classification (NCBI taxonomy): domain Eukaryota; kingdom Metazoa; phylum Arthropoda; class Arachnida; order Araneae; family Heptathelidae; genus Ryuthela; species Ryuthela nishihirai. The sequence goes on along the minus strand of JAWZYU010000019.1, from coordinate 59,291,584 downwards.
GAAGACATAGATTATGAAAATTGTGATGAAAATGATGAGGACTCATGCTGAGCCCTTTTCATGGCCGAGACTAAATCATTAGGAATTTGCAAAATCATTGCTGTTTTTAGGCAGTTCGGTGCCCATGATCCCCACACACCAGAGTCCAATGAGAACATGCCCAATTGACTGCCAGGGATGCACAGGCACTATACTCACATAACCAATGAGTCAAGCACTCGCAAATAAAGGAAAAGAAAAAGAAGACCTCACCCAAGCCCTCCCACAATGAAATAAGAGGAATAATGAAGAAAGGGGTGAGGACCTGAACTGTACTCACAAAATACAGAGAACTGCAAAAGGAAAAAAAAATGTGTGGGAAACTCATAAACCTATACCCGGACATGGGCAAGACACTAACCGTACTTGCCCCTGAGCAACTACCATGATCCTCCTTTCCAGGGACATAGGTCACCATGTAAGGCAAATATGCAAGCAAGCATTTAGGACCCTTTGAAGGTACCCTAACCAGTGGAGCCTTAACATGGAGGTCTCCTTACTCAGACAAGATCTCGCACTGAGGGCAACCTGGTGTTGCCTTTTGGGCTTTATGTGAAGGACAAACATAACATAGACACTCCAGTGTTCCAGAATAATAACTGTAGAGTGCAGAGTCAAAACTATTTATGACTGGAATGAGGAGCATGAGGTAACATTGGGACACCCAACTGCAAAGTCATCAGATTTCAAATCCCATTGAAAACCTTTGGGATTATCTGGAACAAAGAGTGAACTGAAGTAGGCATCATGTAATATAGCTGAACCATGAGTGCTATTGTTGAGTGGACTAGAATTAATGTTAACAATATTCAACAACTGGTGGCATCCATATCTAACAGGATTGCTGCTATAATTCATGCAAAGAGAGGAGTTACATAGTATTAGGTGAGCTTAATTTCTTTCCAGTGTCTTAGTTCCTGTTAGTTATAACTCTCAAATTTAGCTGCAGACAAAACATTTTAATAATTATCAGAAAAAAGAGAAGCATTTAAAAAAAAATAAAGTTTTAATACCTAGTGTTGTAGTCTAGTACTGGATACTCAGGTTTCACATATGTCTCAAATACAGGTTTGAGATCTGGGTTAATAACAGTTATCCTGGTGAGCTCTACTCCTGCTGTTGTATAACACTTAAACAAAATATAAGAAAAATTTAAAATAATCAAACACACACATATATATCTAATCAACATTATTTAGCATACAAAAGTGTCAAACTGCACAACTAAATATCACAAGAAATTAACGATGCTAAGTAAAAAATGGTATACTTTATGGCAAGTTTGCCAAACTTTTTATAGCTGGACACCAATTTCTTTTGTTGCCTTTTTTTTATGAACCAAAATTAGAAATGCATAAGAAAACATATATTGGGTTGATGCAAAAGTAATGGAAAAACACAAGACATGCAAGAATAATTATTCCTATGATTAACCAATGTGTTATTTAATCAAGAATGTAATTACCATTAGTAGATATGAACATGTTCCAATGATCTACAAGTTTGTAGATACCATTACTATATAAACTTTTGTCCTTTGTGACAATGAAATCAACAATACACTCTTTCACTCATCATCATTCTGAAACTTTCTATCATAAATGAAACTGTTCTCAGGGATTGGAAGAAGTGGAAATATTTGAGAGCAAAGTCAGGAGAATATAGGGGATGCGTTATTATTTCCCAGCCCAATTGCTGCAACTTCTGCTGTGTCTGCAATGCAACACGGGGACCTTGCATTGTCCTGGTGGAACACCACATCTTTTCTGATTAGTAACGCCAGGGATCTGGCCTTCAGTGCTGTATTTAAGTGGTCCCACTGCTCACAGCAGACATCTGAGTTGATGATTTGAGGCAGGTTTAAAAGCTCATGGTGGATGATACCCCTGCAATCCCACCACCAACATAACATCACTTTATGAGAATGCAGTTCCAGTTTTGCTGTAGCATGGGACAATTCTCCTGCTTGACACTATGATCTTTTATGGACAACAATATCATAAACGATCCACTTTTCATCCCCTATAACCATTCTGCCAAGAAAACTATCGGCCTTTTGCCAAGCAAGCTATGAAGCACATGCAGCATAGTGAGCCACCATGTTCTGCTGTATGAACTGATGTGGGATCCAGGTATCCAGATTTGACACATAACCCAACTTTTGAAGATGTCTAATGACAAAAAACTGATTGGTGTTCAATAACTGTGCTAATTCCCTGGATGTTCAATCCGGATTTTCGTTCCTAAGTGCCTTTAAATGGTCATGTTCAACTTCACCAGCTGGCTGCTTCAAGGTTCATTTCCAAGCAAAAAGTACCTGACTGGAACTTGTCATACCACCAGTAACAGGTGCTTTTAGACATAACTTTGTCCGCATAAGCTATGCACAATTTACGCAAACACACTTCGAACTGACACCATTTCTGAATTCATACAGCATGACGGAATGAATACACATCTTGTATCACCATTGTGAATTGCCTGTTGCCACTTGTAAGGAATAAATGTAGGTACATAACATTATTAGGTACCATACTTTTCCATTTAATGGAAAAATGTGACTAAAGATAAAGATTATAATTAAATCTATTTAAATCCTGATTTAAAACAATATTCAAGCTACAATATTTAACAAACAATAAATTATATTGTTTTACAAAAATAATTCATAATTGACTATTACTGAAAAACAATTATCACACAAACTTTCCAAACGTATTAGAATAAAACAACAGTAAGTTCTCTGCCAATGGGGCAATAAAATTTTTAAAGTTTATCCTAGAAACCATTTACATGTTAAAAAGTTTTCAGGAACAAACTCAAAAGCTTTTTGGAATGGATAACACTCTATGTCTTTAGTGAAGGAACATTATGTGGTAATGTTAGGGCTGTTTAAAAACTTCCTTCCATATGTCACTAACAAGTACCCTCCCCCCAACTATGATAATAGAACATAAAGCAGATAAAATTTGACCCAGGAAAAATATAATATTTCCAAAACAGAAATATCTACAAAATTTCGAATATAATATATAAGGTATAATAGAATTAATTTTCTGCAGATCATTATTTATCTGAATCATCCAAGACATTTTCCTATCTATGTAAACTCTTAAATATTTATAGCTATCTACTTCCTTAATTATTTCACATGATCAATTATCCTGCATAAAATTTTGAGAATGAAAAACAATTTTATGTTTAAAAAAATCTTTCTGATTTGCTCTTAATCTAAAACATATTATTTTGCAGTTATTTTGTTTCTTTAATATTTAAAAATAACCTATTTACTCTAAACCAGTTCTGAATACAAATCATATCATTTTTATATTATTCAGAATCTCTAACTCATGCCCTGAATAAATTATTGCACTGTCATCTCCAAATGCAAAAATGTTAACTTTTAATTTTATATTACAAAAATCATCATCATCTTCAAGCAGCCATGGGCTATGGAGAACCAACCAGACCGTGCAATTTAGTTCTCCAAGCAAGTCTGTCCTGAGCTACATCTGCTGCATCTGACCACTGCACACCAATTCTAATAAGATCCTGTTTCACAATTGTCTGCCCACCACATCCTAGGTCTCCCACTCTTTCTGAGGCCTTTAGGCACACTGTTCATGACCCTATTCGCCAATCTATAATTATCCATGTGAGCAATATGGCCAAAGCAGCGGAGTCTCTCTCTGCAAAATATGCTGCTTAAAGGAGGTTGCCAACTCCTTTGCCTAACCTCATCATTAGTTACAAAGTTGAACCACCTAATGCCCAAAATACTGTGTAAGCATCTAGAATCAAAAGCATCTAGTTTCCTGTTATCTTGTTTACAAAGTGTCCAAGTTTCACTACCATAACTAACCCTAGAAAGAACAAAACTATTATATAGTCTAATTTTAGTCTTCAGGTGCATACACATATTTCTCCACGCTCTCCATAGATTCTTAAAAGTCCCGGCAGCAATCCCTATTCATCTGTTAATCTCATGCCACACATCACCATTATCTGTTGCATAGCTCCCAAGATAATTAAACTGTGACACCTGCTCAAGACTGCAACCATTCAAATTAACTGAATCACAGCCTGCCTGACCAATTTTCAACACTTTAGTTTTCTCTCTGTTTATAACCAAACCTACGCTACTACCAGTTTCATCAACAGCTCGAATGAAAGAGTTCATCTCATCAACATCATTTGCCAAAAGGGCTAAATCATCAGCATAATCTAAATCAGAAATTTTCGTATCTCCAGCCCATTTAAGCCCAAAATTTTCCCTTGCAGGGAATTTCGCATAACATAATCAATAAACAAACTAAAGAGAAAAGGAGACAAAATGCACCCTTGTCGAACATCAGAAGTAATGCTAAACCAATTGCTACAAGCCTTACCAACTCTCACACACGACTCAGTGCTATTACAGAGAGCTTTCATTATGTTAACTACCTTGTCTGGTATACCATATGATCTCACAATCAACCACAAATTATGATGATCAACAGAGTTGAAAGTCTTTTAGAAATCAACAAAGCTAGCAACCAAAGGTTTCTAAAACTCTAAACATTTCTCAAGAATCTGCCTAAGTGAAAATATCTGATCTACACATCCCCTACCACTTCTGAATCCACATTGTTCATCACGCAATTGACTGTCAACCAGATTCTTAACTCTATTAAGCACAATAATGCAAAGAACTTTCCCTGGAACAGAGAGTAGGCTGATACCCCTATAGTTATCACAAGAACTGCGATCACCTTTTTTAAAAATAGGGATAACAATGGATCTGATAAAATCCTTAGGAACCATGCCATTGTCATAAAAGATATTCAAAATTTCAGTCATCCAAGTCGTAACCGAAACATTCCCAGCTCTAAGCATTTCTGTAATAATTTCATCTACCCCTGGGGATTTATGAAGTTTAAGTTTAGGAATAGCCAAAATAACTTCAGATTGTGTTATAGGGCCAAAATCAAAGCCAGTAATGCATCTATTATCATTAAAAACAAATCGGAGTAGAACTAACTGCATTGTTTAGAATATCACTGAAATGCTCAGCCCACCTAGCCATGACAGAATCCTCACCTTCTATAACCTTACCTTGTTTATCCTTCAATCCCTGTATACCTGTCCGTTTTCTACCACACAAAACATTAACTATCTGGTACAGCTCTCTGCTGTTGTGCTGTCTAACTGCTTCCTTGACTTTGTCAGCCAAGCCAAAGATTCTTATTAGCAGCTAACTGATCCTTTACATGTAATAATGTAATAATTTAAATATATTAGGAATAACAATGGGCCTCAAACAGAACCTTGAGGAACTCCAACATGAACAAAAGCATTGCTACTGATATATTTACCAATTTTTATTTTTTGTTTTCTGTTTATTAAATAACTTTTTATTCATGAGAAGTTTTTGCCTCTAATTCCACTAAAATTTAATTTAGTCAATAATAATGAATGAGGAACTAAGTCAAAAGCTTTTTTTAAATCTAAAAATATAACTACTGATTTTTGATTTCGATTAATATTGGCTACTGATCTAAGGGACCTGGGTTCGAGCCCCGGGTAAGGCATGGATGTATGTGTCATTTTTCTCTGAGGTCCTGCCATCCTCTCAGATCTTTTACTTTGTCATATAAACTGACATGCTCCTGTCAGACCTCTGTGGCAAGCAGCTGCTTGAGGGGGTATTTATTTTTTTTATTAATATTTTCATATACGATAGAAGTCAATTTTAGAACAGCATTCTCAGTACACATTCCTTTCCTAAAACGAAAATGATTGTTGGAGAAAAATCAGTATTTTCCCCAGAAACTGACCATTTTTTATTTTATAACTGTTTTCAGTATCTTTGAAAAAAAAAACCAGATAAAAGTGAAATTGGTCGATAATTCTCTAATAAATTTTTATTACCAGTTTTGAAAATAGGTAAAACTATTGCAGTTTTAAAAACATCAGGAAAAACTCTTTCTTTAAATGAAAAGTTCATTAAAAAGCAAAGAACAAGATTAATTTCTAGCATTATATTTTTTATAATAATTACTGTAATGCTATTACTACCCAGTGAATAACCAGGTAATTCGGCCATCTTTCAATTGCTTAATAATAGTCAAAAGATCATGTTCTAAGATGTGAGGCATAAAGAATGAGTTAGCAATATTATAATTAACATAATATAAAATTTTATCATGTTGAGGTTCCTTACATGATTTTTTTCAATATAATCAAAGTTATAACATTACATAATGAAATAATCATTAAATTTGTTAACAAAATCCACTGGGTTATTCTCTAATGTAAGAGTAACATTTTCATCTTAAATCTGTTATGGTAAAATATTAAGTTTTCCTTTCCTACCACACATTTTGTTAATTATATCCCAATTTGTTTTTCATATTTTTCCCATTTTTCAAAAACAAACATCTGTAATATTCATTTTTTGCTGTTTGCATTATATTTGTCAAAACATTTTTATATTTTCTAAAAAAAATCAATCAGACTTTGATTCATTTTATTTTTTTTTAATTCTTTATATAAATTATTTTTGTAATGCACAGATTTTAATATAGTAGTGGTAATCCAAGATTTAATTTTTCTTATTTTAGAATTATAATGGATGACTTCGATTTTTCAATTAATGCTGTTAAATTTTTTATAAAAAGAACAAAAGCTGTGTTAACTTCAGTCTGTTGATAGATATGTTCCCAGAAGTGCTCAAACAATAATTTATATAAGATTGTAAAATCAATCCTCATTGATGAAGTAGACCCTGAAATTCTCTTCCACTTGTTAATAACACCAACATTATTATTACATCCAATGAAATAATGATCACTAATATCTAGAATATCAATATAATTGAATAATATATGTTAAACAGTTCAACTTGAAGTTTCTAACATATAAATGATCTAAACAAGTTTTAGAACAATCTCCAGTTTATTTTTTCTCATAATCATTTGCAAAAGGACTAAATCATCCATATAATTTAAATTAAAAAATTTCAAACAGCTACACCATTTAATGCTCAAATTCCCTTTTTGCAGGGAATTCCACATAACATAATAAATAACCAAACTAAAGAGAATACAGAGGTTGGATATACGAAAATTTCTTATAATGTAGAGATATTGGCAGATACATACACAATAAAAACCTGTTTTTTAAGAGAACACAGGGTAACAATTTAAAAAAATTGCCAATGCTTTCATTATTTACACAAAAGTTAATTTCATAAAACTTTCAAAGATTTGCACTTAAAAATTTGTTAAGTAGGTTCCTTCTACCTAAACATATGCAGGCTCCCCATCTTCCTTTAAAATTAATAAAAAATGGTATATTTGAAGCATTCACCAACATTAAATTACTCTCCAGTAACTTAAGAAAGAAGGCAAATGAAACTCGAAGTGATTCACGTTATTATTCTTCTTAATATATTGGAAGAACAAATACAAGTTCAAATTTTTTTGTTCTATAAATTATGCAAAGCATGCAGTTAACAAAGTGTGCATCCACACAAGAAAAAATTCTAAAGTGTATTAAGAAGAACAATAACATCAGAACTCTACTTACAGATAAACAGAGTAGTTGGTACTCATTAATAATGAACAGTACAAAACGAAAATTGAGCAACCATAAGAGATTAAAGCCACACCTGTTAACTCTGACCCACTGACTTGGCCCCATAAATTTGGATCAGACAAAAGGTCCAACTTGAAAAGTTAACAATCTTGGGAGCGTTACACTGCCATCACCTACAAACTGACACCAGAATTTAATGATGAAACAATTTTATCCCCCCCCCCCCCAGGTTCAGGAAATTCCAACAAAATTTTGCTGAAAACCATGCAAGATAGAACCCTAAACCAGTTCTGAATATAAACAAACAGAAATGAAATCTGTAATAATGACATAATCCCACCACCCTCAGCATCAAAAATGCTCAATTATTACTGAAACATTACACTAAATTAGCTACACCTCCATACATACTTTTTTCTACATGCACATTTGGATCAACACATACCACTACCCCACAACATTCCATAATTCTGCATAAATAAAGCCCTCACCAATCTAATATATAAAGAAGAAAGTTTGTATGTTTGTCTCTCCACTTATGCACTTAGCCCCCAGAAGAGCTAGAGACACCAAACTTTGCATGAATGTTCTTTTCAAACAGGGGAAGAATATAGGCTATGTGTGAACCCACAGGGGTCAAACAAAATTGAGGTGGGAGGTTTGAATTTCTCAAAATCCACATAGACTTAACAGTTGAAAGTTATTCAAAATAACTGTTGCCACCAATAAATTTGAAAGAAAGAATGCAAACTAATTTATTTCTGATTGCACGTGATAAAGTCATTTTTCAGTTTGTTGGGCCAAGAGCAGGAGTGCCCATGGATATTGAAGTTGTTCTAATTAGGCACAAGCAGAACATAAGATTCTTTGTTGAAAGGAAAGCTTCAAAAACAAAGAATTTGTATCAGAAATTAAAATCATTAACTTAGTTTGAAAAATATGTAAAAGTTAATAAATGCAATGTGTTAATTAATAAAAGTTTTAATATATTTAGTAAAAAATAATGTTTTCCAATAATAATAATAATAATTTTTTTTGTAGTATCAATACATTTTTTGGGAATCTGAAACCATATTTAAATTTTTTTTCTATAAAGTTACATACACTTGGCAAACTGTATCTGAGGAACTCTGGTGGGTATGAAATGATGTGAAAAGTTCCATTATCTGAGCGAGGCAATTCCATTTTTTGGTTTAGAAACTTCTGACATGGGGATGTTCATATGGTACTATGAAATATCCCCATTTCTTTTCTTCCCTAAAAGAGAGGGAGAAAAACTAAACAAAAAGAGATTGATTGTAATGATTTTTATGCCAAATAAAGGCTTGCGACATGGGGAGTGCCATTTACTCTATATTCTAAAGAGTTTCAGACCCAAGCAATGTTGAGTAAGACTTTAAAATTCTATTTCCCAAACCCCTCAGTAGAGGGCACCACAAGTACTACCACCCACACCTACACCCAAAGTGCTCTGAGCCTAAAGTAAACAAATACTGACCACAGCACATACCACAAAACAACTATTCAGTTGATGATGCATTGGAGCAACAATGCGAAGCTCATAGCTCATATGCAATAAGGTACATTATTCTCTCTTCTGGAAAAGTTGTGCATACACTGGAAATCTACAAATGCTTTGGTTAATGTGTGCAGCAAATTATAAATTCCAACATCACATTTCATCTCTCTGTGCCAATCTCACACTGATGTCAACCTTGCAACATAATTCCCAATAAGAACAAGGGCAAAATCAAGAACATATTGAATTCATAATAATAAGGATTGTACTACTGACAATAGGACAAAAGATTCACTAATTTATCAGATATCAACCTGAGGGAAAACCAAGTTAATTTTGTGCATAAAAATAATTCCAACTAATTGTCTTAGCTTTTTTTTAGCAATTACAGTGATATAGAATAATTCTATTAATGATAATTTTTATTTTGTTATGGAAAGTATTTTTTCTCCTCAGTCATGCATAAGGATTCAAACAGGCCAAATGTTTGATTAGTAATTGCAGCAAAGCAAAAGTAAAATGAAGAAAAATGATATAAATAATCTTTCAGTTTCTATTATATCAATAAAACTCACATTTAAAATATTGCAATGAAAGGCAATTTTATAATATGCCTAGAATAGTTTGTTAATGTTTCCAAGTTGGTTTTGCACTTTTGAATTATAGTAAATAGGTTTTATTGGAAGTAAATGTCACTAAAAAAACACTTTTATGAAAATTATTTAGAGCTTATTTTAAAAAAAATTATTCCTGAAGCAGCTGCTTGCTATGGAGGTCTGAAAGGAGCCTGCCAGAATGTCATAAAGAAGATTTGTAAGGAATGCAACACCTCAGCAGAAGGACAACATAAGAAAAAAAACATCTGAGCCTTATCCAGGACTCAAACTTGGGTCCGTATGATCAGTTGTCAACCATGCAAACAACTCGGTCATGGGATTGCTAACCATGTAAAATGCAGTCAATATTAATCATCTATTGATAATATTTTTGTCTGAATTTGGCCATGTTTTATTAAACAAAACTAAATGGATAAGGATAATTCATTAATATGAATTCTATTTTTATAATATACAGTAATTATATTTTTACTGAGTTGCTTCACTGTATTAATTTCAAAATGTGAGCTAGGAGTTCAATTTTGTGTAGTATTTTAAGTATTTTTCTTTTACAAGATTAAAAATTATAAACAGTAATAAACCTACCATCTCACAATCTAAAGAAAATACTCCATAATATCCATCAGGTGGTGGTGTTTTCGGAAGAGTCTTTACAAACCCTTTCAATTTGTGAGTATCATACCCTTCAAACACATGACCCTAAAACAATCAACACTAATATCAAAATGTACACTTGGTATATTTTAAAACACAATAAGCAATTAACAAAAACATGAGAAAATTCCATATTTTTAATTTAAATAATGAGAAATAAATATAATTATTATTACACTAAATATACATTACTCTTTGGATTTCCACTTTTCTATATCAGCAAATTGAAAATCACTTAATTTTAATTTATTCATACCTGAATTTTACATACAGTGAGTGAAGGGGGAGAAATCACATTCACACTACTTGAAGGTGGAGTGGAATAATCAGATTTATTTTGGAGTGGAATAATTCAGATTTATGTTTCCATTATTTTTGGAACAACCTTTGCATATAACATCTGTTTGCATGGCTGACAATAGTGACTTGAAATGAAAATGAAGCCATGGTTTTGAAACATATCAACACAGAAGCATATGGAATATTATTGTGCAATTTGTAAAGAGTGTTAAAAATTCTATCAGCAATATGTAATCCCCAAGTAACCTGAGCCAAGTGAACACCATTGGTATCAACAGTTGGAAGTGTAAACCAAGAAGTGGACTACATAAACATAAATATCACACTGCACATAAGATTTTATGACAATTTGTTTGCTTTTTTTCCATTGTTAATTGATAACTCTAGCTAAAATTGAACAGTAAAAATTTAAATTGAACAGTAAAAATTTAAATTGCACAGACAGCAACAACTGCTAAAAGGACAGTATAGTGTATAATGTTTTTATATATTTTATGTAACTTTAAATTGTTTTTGTTGTCCTGTGGCCGAGTGGTTAGCACGCTTGGCTATGTACTAATCTAAGGAACCTGGGTTTAAGCCCTGGGTAAGGCATGGATGCATGTGTCATTTTTCTATTGAGGTCCTACCATCCTCTCAGACCCTGTACTATTGCATATTAACTGACAGGCTCCTGTCAGACCTCTGTGGCAGGCATCTGCTTGAGAGGTTTTTTATTTAAATTGTGTACCATTGTATTATATATTTAATTTCTAACAGCTAAATATTTTAAACCAAAGTTACTTGCAAATTAATTTCTGTGTAAAGTATTACTTACTGGACCGACACAACAACCTTCTGACTGACCATCACTTTGGCAACAGGAATATCTACTTTCAAGAGAACCTGCAACTGAGAAAATATTAATTTAAATCAGTGAACACTGAAGTTTCCAGTTGTAATAAATGTGGAAAATTTCAATAATTTACAATGATATGATAACCCAAGCAAAAGATTATATTATTTTAACACTTCCAGGATGCCTGATGAATATAGATGTTTATAGAATCCAAAATGAGAGGTTCAAGACACCTAGGTTCACTTTTAGTACAATAAAAAAACTTCAATTTAAAGAAAATATTTTTTTATGAAATCATTGCAATTTTTTTATTACATATAGCTAAACAAAAAATATGTAATTCATGCTTGAAAAAATTTTTTTTCCTTTGATGCATATTTTATTAAACTACAATATAAATAATTTTTAAAGCCATCTAACTGTCATTACTTAGAAGCGCCATATGGTATTGCCATATTTTTTCTTAACGTTACTCTTTGCTGAAGCAACCCTCCTGATTTAAGCTCACAAGTTTTATTTGAACTATTATGAACAAACTAGTAATACCCACACCAAACATTTGGTGTGAAATAGAAATTCTAGTTCATTCACAAATTTCCACACAATTGCAAGTCGAGTGATAACTTCATTCACAAGACAGGTGATGGCAGCACCCCAGAAATGTCAGACACCTTTCAAGGGATCACTCCCACCCATGGCAGCTAGGAAGTCAATCTGTGACCCCAAAAGAAGGTCAGAACTAAGCAGGACTACCCCCACCAAATTCGGGACCAACTGCTCAAGCAGCTGTGGAACCATGGGGAAACTGCCAGTTTCTGCCTCCAATGATGCTAGATGTGTCCGCCCACTTATTTGTTCATTCACCTGCCCGAAATTATGCCTAATGTATGATTTTTTCTTAAAAGTTTCATAAATTTTCTAAAAATTAACAAAAAAACTGCTATTTTTAAAGTTGGAAGATTTTGGAAGTAGTTATAAAGTACGTACCTCTGGTTTTTCTGTTTTACACTCTTTTCTGCTTTAAACCTATTTCAATAGTCCTAGAATTATTTTTATCATTTATTACATTTATTCCAGCATTCTATGCATCTTTCCCACTCTTCAAATCGTAACTATAAATAAAAGTGCATTCTTGACAGAGCAAGGCTAGAGTTTGTTGTTCTGAAAACTGCCTGCAGTATAAACTACATTACGGCAGAGCACGTGCCATGAACTAGTCAACTGCTGGGACACATCATGTGAGTCAAGTGGCTACATAGTGGATTATTTACAGCTAGTGTTGTTCTCACACAATCTATGTCCAATTTGTCCAATATAAGCCATCCTGTGGCCGAGTGGTTAGCAAGCTTGGCTACTGATCTACGAGACCTGGGTTCGAGCCCCTCAGTAAGGCATGGTTGTGTGTGTTGTTTTTCTGCTGAGGTACTGCCATCCTCACAGACCTTCTACTATGGCATATAAACTGACAGACTTCTGTGGCAAGCAGCTGCTTGAGGGGGTATTTATTTTATTTATTTATGTCCAAAAACCAATCCAATTTTTGAATGAAGCCTTCATTGGACTGGTTGCTATCAATATGTAAACATTATCGGCTATGCATTGTGACATCAATCAAAGCCAATTAATCAAAGCAGATGTACCAGCTTTCAAAAACTGGTAAATATATTTGTATTACTAATTAGTCTATTATACTTTGACGTAATACGTAAGGATATATATAAGACTAAGTGGTAATTGTTAAGATCTATTAAAAGTTGTAATTTGATAATTAGTAGAAAGTAGCTAATAATAAGTAAAACTCGGATTATACAAACTTCTGCACTCCTCACAACTTGGGATATAATAGCTTTTAAACAAATTTAATGTAACAGCATATATCGTGAAATATTAATTATTTGGATATGGAAGCAAAAAGGATTTCCTTGGCACAGGAATCAGTACTCCTGGAGAGGGCATTTTCAAGAAGGGTTTTTACTACCACCCCTCTGCAGAATTTTATTTTTTATTAAAAATAAGCTTTTAAGTTTGTATTCAATGGTTTTAAAGGATCTCCTCTTAATATAACGGCTGTGCCACTCTGGCAATACAGACATTTGTTTTTACCCTTAGTGTACAAATCTTTCAGCACTTAGCCAAAATCACAAAACTTCAACACCCAATGAAAAAAAATTCATAATATTTAATAAAAAAAGCAGCTACGATAGTGCTTCTCCATTTCATAAAAACAAATATCCCCTTAAGCAACTGTTTGCCACAGAGGTCTAACAGGAACCTGTTAGTTTAATATACACAGTAGAAAGTCTTTGAGGATGGCAGGACCTCAGCAAAAAGATAACACAAACATCCATGCTTTACCTGGGGCTCGAACCCAGGTCCTGTTGATCAGTAGCCAAGTGTACTAACCACTCGGCCACCCCATTAATGCAAGCAATCCAAGTCACCTTGTATAAATGCTGGCCTGTGTTTCAAAGCAAACCACACTGAAAAGAATCATTAAAAGAAATAAAAAACATGTTTCAGGTATACACAGTCATATCAGAATAATATGACCACCTACCATACATATACTATGGTAGGTGGTCATATTATTCTGATACAACTGTGTATATACAGGGTGAATCTGAAAAAGTGGGCAAAACTTTACGGGGTGGTAGAACGCAGCTGTACGAGCAATATTCGTCATAGAAAGTATGGGCGGAACGCAAACGGCGAGCCACTAGGTGGCGTTGGAAATGGTATAAAAGGGTCGGTCCTCGCACCCAATGGCATTTCTACCGTGGATTGCTGAGAGGATGGCTGGTTATACTAACCACGAAATGGCGGATATGCACTTTGTGTACGGTGCAGCGGACGGGAATGCAAGTGAGGCACAGAGTATCTCCTCTCCTTCTTGTGTTCATTCTTTAAATGCGACAGTGGAAAACTACCTTTTAACTTCTCACCGCTTGCGTTCCGACCATACATTCTATGACGAATATTGCTCGTATAGCTGCATTCTACCACTCCGTCAAGTTTTGCCCACTTTTTCAGATTCACCCTGTATATATATTACAGTATTGGGGAAGAAATTTCCTTTCTATTAATATATAATTTAACTGTTTTTACTCATCGGGTTTTCCAAAATTATGCCTTAATTGCATAGTCTAATCTATATTTTCACTATATCACTGTAAAAAAAAAGATTATTAAAAATAATTGTAAATTTGCATAAAATTCAAAATTAAATTCTGTTTAATTTGGATATAACAGGCATTTCAATTGATTAGTTTTCAGGTAAACATTAATTTTTTGTTATTAAGAAATAAATAGTCTTTCTATTCATGTGCACTAAAATTATTTCTGTCTATTTTTTTAAATAAATTTTTATTTGAATTGCCAGATGAATTTTTTTACTATATGCCTCTATAAGAGCCCTATTATAATAAAAATAGTTGGTTTTTTTTAGGAAACATTTTATTTTCATAAAATCCAGAATTAAATGCTGATTAATTTGGCACATATCACTTTCATTAGTTATTTGGAAAAAAAGTTCTAAAGTGAATTTTTTTTTTTGGCTGATCATAGTGAAAATATAGCTGGGTTCTGGATGCAAACCAGTTTTTTTAGGTAGCCACCATGGAAGGGTTAAAAGAAAAAATTGGAAAACTTCTACTACAAAATTTTACCATTAGCCTAGTAATAAAGTTGGTTAACAATATATATGAAGTTCATAAATAAATAAAAAATAAATACCCCCTCAAGCAGCTGTTTGCCACAGAGGTCTGACAGAAGCCTGTCAGTTTATATGCCACAGTAGGAGATCTGAGAGGATGGCAGGACCTCAGCAGAAAAACGACACACACATCCATGCCTAATCCGGGGCTCGAACCCAGGTCCCTTAGATCAGTAGCCAAGCATGCTAACCACTCGGCCACGGGACGGCTATGAAGTTCATACATTCATAAAATTCTGTGATAAAGCATAAAAAAGTCAGGTAATTTTATTCCTGACCAAAATTAATTCTGAGTTACAGACTGAATAAAATTAGCTTTCTATCCTGGGTGAATTATCATAGCAGGCAAAAACTTTATTAATAACAATACAAAAAAAAACTAGAAGGGCAATATATCACCTGTGGCAAATAAAGAGAGCTCATTTTCAGGGAAAATGGAGTTTATTTTATGATTTTTAGGACCTTCTGAGTGGAAATTTTAACTAATGAATAATTTGGAAAATGCAAACCACAACACTTAAATAAATCTTCCAATCCAAAAATAATTTTTCATTTATCTTTTAAAACAAAATAGTTGCATTTCTCCACCCTCCTGTGATATCGGGGCAAACTGTAGCTGTCAGTGTAACCCTGTAACCACCATATTCTACAACAAAAATTTCAGATCTTTAGTATGAAGAGGTCATTTACAATATCAGTTTAAGGTTTTGCATTTTCCAAATCTTGGTATTCTAAGGGTGGAAATTAAAACTACTGATAGATTCGAAAAATGTGAATCATAATATTTCATTAGTACCTATACAAATCAAAAGAATATTTCAATTATCTCTTAAAATAAAAAAAGTTGCATTACACCTCCCACCTTTGGAAAAGGGGCATCTCTCTGCTGTCAAAACAGACCCCTTGACCATCACATTCTACCAACAAAATTTGAAATTTGTGGCATAAATAGATTGTTTACAATATCTGCATTTTTATTTTTCAACTTTAGAGCACTCCCAACGATTGGAATTTAAAATGCCGGGAAATTCAGAAAACGTGAATCCTAATATTTCATTAGTATCTATTTAACACAAAAATAATTTTCATTTGCCAATAAAAAAAAAGGGAAAAGTTGAACACCTATGGATGGACAGAAAGATACATGAGAAAACAATATTTTCTTTTAAAATGAACTTAAAACTAGAACTGAAATATTAAATGCATTTTTCAGTATGATTGTATTATTAACAAGCACAAATTACATATAAGTATTAATACGTATTACAAAAATAAATAATAGTCAATAGTGAACTTTACATCAATGCAAATGCATACATATGTACGTTAATATATTAATAGTTAATAATACCTATTTCTATATTAGTAATAAGAGTACCAATGTGTCAAAAATTACATTAGAGCTTCACAGTGCAATAATTGAAATTAAATAACTATCTTTAATACTCTATAACACTGTTAAACGTTTTAAAGCACTTCAATCTAGTATCAAAAGTAATGAATGAGAATTTATGTACTATACAGGTGGCATGTGAGAACTTCATAGATGACAGTTGATAGCCAGTGACAAGTTCATTTTATAAAGTCCTTGCTGGCAAGTAATGAGTCACAACAGGATCAAAGTGTGGGGAAGGTGATGTGGTATGCTGATGAGTTGGAGTTGGTTGCTTACAGTGAAATTTTCTTCTGCTGATTGAAATTTCATGACTGCAGTGCTGTCAATAATAATTAACCCTTACAGTGTCAGGTTTCTGAAACTGAACTCACTCACTGTGATGGTTGGATTTATTTCAGTGTTTTCATAAAATAAAATAAACAACTTTAGAACCTGATCCTGAAGTAACTAAAGAATGGAAATATGCCAGGTTACATTCCAAAAGAAAAGAGAATTTAATTGTGCTTAATAAAATGGCAAAAATTCAACAAAAAAAGGTAGGCTTAAATTTTTTTTGGAATTTTTTTAAAACATCGCAAAATTTTACTTTATTTTTTCCACTTTATATTAAGTAAAATTTCAAAAGTATATATATTTTCCCGTGTTTTCTATATTATTTTATTATTCTAATATAGACAGTTCATAATATTTTGATTATTGCTTAAATCTTTCATTTATTTCGTTTTTTCTAAATTACTTAGTCATTTATGCATATAATGCACAATGCACATTCTTAGACTTTTGATGATTGGCAAACTCAAAGCCTAAGTAAAGCAGTGTCATAAAATAGTTTTGCTTTAAAACCAGACGTAAATGGTAGCTACGCATAAACTGGAAGGAGAGCTGTGTATCAATCCCCAGTGATGATGCACAGAACCGGCCAGATCTAGTACCTAATGTCCAAAAAGAGATATTCTCTTTTCGAAGGGAACAGAAGGGGGAGGGCTGCCAGTTCAGTATGGCCTACTAATCTTGTCATCTATGGCCACTTTTTTCTTTCTTTTTTTTTCAATCCTGCTGAGTAGTAGTCAACTTGACCATTATATACTACTGGCCATTTATATACTACTTCTGACCATTTATACCTATTGGACTGGTTTATGGATTTGAGCTTGATTATGGATCCTGGACTTGCTGTACTGGTGGGCCTCTGTTGAGGGAGAATCTGCTGCTGTGTTTCTGTTTGCTTCTGGGTTGCCAGCCCTAAGTGAACAGAGGCATGGGATACTTTATATCAGCTGGTGGATAATCCTGATCAGAGGCCATCACAGGTACCTGAACCTCACTTAGCTATTGGGCATCCTTAATCCTAAACTGGAGTAATGTGTCTCAGGCAGGACATATGGCTCTTGAAAAGGTACACTTGAAAACGTGGTGCCTGAAGTTTCTACCAGCATAGGTGACTTCAGCCTTTAGTGGAGGAGGAACAGGTCTTTGCCCCATGCCTCAGATCAGGGGGCGGTTGGATACTGTTGACCCTACCTATCTCAATAAACATAGTTTCTTTAAAAATCCTACTAATTATTTTCTCTCTGCAGGAACATGGAACATGAGGACATTACATAGAGATTATTCTCTTGATGTCTTCACACAGGAATTCCAGTGCTATAACCTAGATATTCTAGGCTTGCAAGAGACCAGATGGACAGGTAAAGGTGAGATACTTAAAAAGAACTTTAAATTTCTCTTTTCAGGGAGGGAGGATGGAAAGCATCACCAAGGCGTGGGTCTGCTTCTCAGCAGACACGCTAGTGATGCTCTTCTAGGATATGAGTGCATTAATGAAAGGTTTCTTACAGCTAAATTTCAGACAAGCATTAAAGACTTGAATGTTATCTGCTGTTATGCCCCCACTGAGGATGCCAATGAGAAGGATAGGTTTTACGGACAACTTCAGGATATTTTTAACTCTATCAAGAAAGGAGATATTACCCTTGTTCTAGATGACTTCAATGCCAAAGTTGGTACTGACTCTGAACTTTGGGGATGTGTGATAGGCCCTTTTGGTATTGGTAACTGCAATGGCAATGGGCAACGTCTCCTACAGGTAAGTAAACTCAATGGTTTCAGAATAAATAACACTTGTTACAAACATCACGACATACATAAGTAAACATGGGTTTCACCCGATGGGCTGCATAAGAATACGATTGATTATATATTAATTAACAGCAAATGGGCTAGTTCTGTTAGGAATACCAAATCATATAAGGGAGCTGAAATTGGATCTGACCATTACCTTGTTAAAAGTGTCTTGCAACTTAAACTTAAAAAGTGTTGTGCTAAAGTTGAAAAATTTACCTTTAATACTGAGGCTCTGAAAGACCCAGTTATAGCCAAAGCTTACCATGATAAGTTACTTAGTCATTATGACAGTCATGGTTTGCTTACTACTGAAGTTGAGGAAGAATGGGGCCATTTTAAACAGGCTTTTTGGAAACTGACAGTACTTTTTTAGGAAAAAGGGAGCAGAGGAGGCAGAATTATTTAAGTGATAAGGCACTTGAGCTTATTTCAGAAATAAGGAACTGCAGGAATGTCCTCAATCAGTACCCTACTAGTCCTAATAGAAAGGATTACAGAGAGCTTAATAAATGTGTAAAATATCAGTTAGACACTGATAAGAATCTTTGGCTTGATGGCTTGGCTGACAAAACAGAGGAAGCAGTTAGACAGCACAATAGCAGGGGTTGTGCCAGATTGTTAATGTTTTAAGGGGGAAGAAACAGACAGGTACACAGGGATTGAGGGATAAGCATGGCAAGGTTTTGGATTGGATTGTTTTACCTCTGAGCGGAAGTGGCAGAAAGTGTATTGAATCTGTCGGTGCATATTTTGATTAAGTAAAGTTATTTTTAACAAAATTATAGCTGTTGAATGTTTTACTAACAATTCGGCCATTTCATTTAAAGCAGCCTAATATTTCATTGTTTACTGCTTCATTGGCACTACAATATTTATAGGCTCTGGTGAAGTGCAAGTAGAAGGTTGATAATTGTAACTGTTTGGATAGGCAGAGGTACTAGTTATTATGTTGAATAAGTGTAGGCTTTCTGTATACAGATGCATATAGCTTAGTTGAGGTACAGTGCAAGTTAATGTCTAAAAATGGTTGGTGTTCATTTTGTTCCTCTTTGTGTGTAAATTTGATGATGGAGAGGACTGTGTTAAATTCAGATAGCAATTAATTTAATCCGGTAACACTCCAATACAAATAATTTCACATATTCTGTTAAAAATATGCCACAAAAGAGTTAAAACTCTTACACCAAGAAACAAGTGTGGTCTAAATAAAGTGGTCTAAGGCTCTTAGACTCTTAGACCTTGAAATGTGTTTAGAACCTTGTCATCTTCTATCTCGTTCAATTCCTTTTAACAATTATATAGAAAATGATATTCTGTACCTACCTTATGTACCATCTGTAATGGAAAACATGTAAGTTTAACTTGAATACTTATTGTGGCCTTCATCTCAGGTCTCTGAGGAATGGGTGGATGGTGATTTTCTATTTAATTTCACCATCGCAGATGACAGTTTTATAATTAAAGGGTAGCTATATATATATTCTTAGAATTATCTGAAGGCCATGGATTTGAGACTACCATCTGAGTAGACACTGCTGTCTGTTTCTTAGTCTCAGAAGGGCATCTTAGGTTTGGAAAATCTTGTCTGTGGGCAGTAAGGTGAAGGTGAAAGCCTTCCAAAAGTGGAAGCAGGAGGTTGTGAAATAGGAATTGAAACTGGTATTTATGTCAAGGGCAGCACTGGTTTCACTTGCTCAAAGAGGCATCGAGTGGCTGGTGAGAAAGTTTCAGAAAGTGTAACACTGATAATGGTTTGCACTACCACAGATGCTGTGGGAACAATGAGCTTCCCAGCAAACACCCTGGCATAAGAGTTTTCCAGGTGGAGTGGGCAGTGCAACAATTGTTTTGTGAAAAGCGATGTTCTGTATCGTCTTCACTTGCTGCACCAATTTTTCCTCATTCCACTTTGGACAGTCAAAGAAAAATGGCAGATGTTCACCAGTGCAATTCATGCAGCTTGTCTTCTATGCTGTGCAGTCCAGATCAAGATGATCTGTACTGGCACAGTAGGCATAGATGGGCTTACCCAGGCAGCTATGCAGGAATGACCATATCACTGGAATTGAAAGCAACACAGAGGAGTAGGTATGTATGGTTATTCCTCACAATGAAGGAATACTGCCTTGATAAAAGATGGTAGGAGTAGTGAATTGAAGGTTAAAATTAGAACCCATGTTAGGGTTGAGTTGTTTTACCTCTGAGCAGCACTTTTTTGCACACCATGGGCTAAATAGCCAGGTCACAAGGACCCCCAAAAGCTCAGAGAAGGTTGGGGAGGGGACCCACTGGAATGGCTGTTGGGAGACAGATGGTAGCTTCCTGTCAAGGCCATCTAGTGTGTTCTTTAATGTGCACAGGGTATGGCTCTCCCACACACAGGACCACAGTTTAATGTCCCATCCGATGGATGGTGGCCTTTCCAAGCCCATCGGTGTCCCCTACTGACCATGGGCAGGGTGGAGAATTTTGCGGAGAAAAATCTCAATGCAGACTCAGCTGGGACTTGAATCTGGAAACTACAGATTACGAGCCTGGTGCGCTACCAATTGAGCCACCCCCGTCCCCCCCATGTTAGGAGTATATTGCTATCATGAGAGGAATTCACATCCAATCACGAGAGGAATTCAGCAATTTATGAAGAAAACTGTGATGCCCCCTCCCCTCCAATCATTATCTTCACAAGTAATTTGGAATGTTTTGCACATGCAGTTTCCACCAGTAAGTCACCTGATGATGAATTGCAAGCCAAAGAAAAACAAAGATGGAGCCTAGTGTTCAGTCCTCTTAGCAGGTGAGGCTGAAAAAATTTTAACTTAGAGCTCAATAAGGTAACATCCAATTGGACACCAGGGCTGCATGGCAGTCAAACCCCCACAACCAGTGAGCAGTTCCTCAAAAAATAAAAATAAAAGTGTGAAGAAACTCTCAAACCTGTAGCTGGACATGGGCAAAGTACTCATAACACTGCATGGTTGGTCCAAGTAGGTCCAGTCACCACCATACAACTAATCCCTGGAGGAGCCCACCCCAAGACTTTCTGCTTAAGCAGAAGCCAAAACAGTGTGTAGCAATAGCCCTCTAAAGTGCTGTCTAGCCCCACAATGAGTAGGCTCAGCAATGGCAAGACAGGCTAAAGGGGACTCTGCCAATCATAAGCTGAGGAAAGCAGAAGAGGACTCCTGAGCATCTATCAGGATCCCCCTTTTCAGGGGCATGGCAAACATGCAGGTGAGCATTCAAAACCCTGTGAATGTACCAAAACCAGCGAACCATCACAGGATGGTCCCCTCACCACGTACAAGAGCTTGCTCTGAAGGAGGAGAGTTGGCATGTATGCTATTAAGTTTAAATAATTATGTCAACACATGGATTTGCTCTAAATTCTGAATTTTAATTCATCAAAGTCTTTAACATTTCATTTTGATCTTTTAACATCATAAGTGTTTAACACATTCACTGACAGACATACTATGAGTGTATTCTCACACTAAAATTACACCACAGATAACATTACATATTTCATTAAAGAACTCATAGTTAGCAAAGTCTCTATTATTTGGTTTTGCTGTGTAAAATCTATGTGAAAATTTCACTTTGGAATATTTTGACATTTTGTGATATTATTGACAAATAATCACAGAAGAATCTTATGTAAAGGAGATAATATTACTGTGAACATATTTATACACAAGTTAAAGCTTTAAATGTTTTTTTTTTAATTTTTCTATACTTACTTCTTTTTTTCCACAACCTTCCCCAATGGTAAACACATTCTTCAACCTTCACATAGTTCCCCTTTACATCTACAAAGTATGATTTTTGGCATCTACAACATATTCTCTTGAATGCTGTAAAATACAAAATTAGTTAATAATATTTTTGCATCTATCAACATATGTTTATTTTCCTGCTGAAAATGATATGTTAACCGAGTTAGTGAAATATAAAAAAATGAAATTTTTAAAAAAAAAGTGAAATATATAAAAATATAGAAAAATTATATCCACTGATAATATGCAAAAAGAATGGTACATATAAATTTGGTCATATCTATTCAAAGTTTCATCTAAACATTTTTATGTTATGAAGATATTATCTATATAAAATGTCAAAAGAAGCCAAAAAACTTCTTTCTTTTTATGTTGATGTTTGCTAAGATTACATACAAAATCCTCAAGCAAGCCTGGCTTCTGGAGGTCCAACAAGACTATGTAATTTAGTCTTTACAACACATCTATTCTGAGCCATATCTGTTGCATTTGGCCACTGCAGATGAATTGTAACAAGGCCCTATTTGACATAGTCTGCCCACAACAACCTAAGTCTCTTTTTATATGAAGCCTCAATAAAATTGTGCATAACTCAGCTCACTAACCTAGTTCAAAATGTGAGCAACATTGCTAAACCAAAAAGTCTCTTTCTGCACAAGATGAAGGTCAAAAATTATTGCTCACTCCTTCATCTAAACTCATCATTATTTACTGTGTATGTATTTCACCCTCAGTGGGACATGAAATTATGTCTTCTGAATGCATGTTAGGTGTTCTAACCACTACAATCATAATCTTCTTCTGGACCCTGAATGGTATCTCAGGGATTCCATTCTTGTGGCAGAAACCAAGTTTTCTTATCCTCATCTTTGATTGAAAATTGTCCTTTTTACCATAAATTTGTCAACTCAGGTGTAAGTGTATGTGGGAGTATCATAAAGGTCATCCTCACTCATCTCATGGGGAGCAGACTGATGTTTATTTGACTACTGGGAAAATATTAAGGTAACACCAGTCATTTTATAATATGTACAAATCTTTTATTATAATGTGTTAATTTCTTTAAATATGAATATATATATATAATCAACATGTTCTCTGCTATGAGGTTCCAAGTGTGTTTCTCAACTCAGTTAACAAAAATCTTGACAGCTACAGGAAATGCACTGCAAATATTCCTAGTGCTGAACTCGAAACTGCTCACCAAGTAACTTCTGACAATGACTTGTACATGTTCTACTGTTCCAACAACTCTTAGAAAAAGATCAGAGAGAATTGCATATGTTCCAGCTGTTGTAAGTACTTTGCTAACAATATATAAAGATAAAGTTAAAAGTTGCATTATTAGCTTTAATATTAAGTGTACATTAAAAATTTCGCTTTGCAATGATGGACAAACAGACAGACAGACAGAAAATATCCTCAAGCAACCATAGGCCTTAGAGGTCCAACCAGACACTGCAATTTAGTTCTTCAAACATTCTATCCTGAGCTACAGCTGCTGCATTTGAACACTTTAAGTCAATTCTAGCAATGCCATATTTGATATTGTCTGACCCCGCATCCAAGATCTCTCCATTTTTCTACAGCCTTTAAGCACAGTGTTCATAGCCTTATTCCTGTCAATAGTTATTCACATAGGCAACACTGCCACCAATGCAGTATCTTTCTACACAGTATGCTGCTCAAAGGTGATTGCCAATCCTTTGCCTAACTTCTTCACTACTTATGAAGTCAAACTACCTCATGCCCAAGACAGTGTATAAGCACCTAGAATAGAGTCATCAAGCATTTTGTTATCTTGTTTATGAAAAGTCCAAGTTTCACAAACATAACTAACTTTTGACAGGACTAAACTACCAGCTCAAACACATTGTTTGCCCCCTACCCCCTTTTTTCCCTAGATCTGTGGCAGTCTCTATCACTAAATTTACTCTATTACCAGTCTCATGAACAGCTCAAACGAAAGAGTTCATCTCAGCAACATCCTATGCCAAAGGGCCAATTTGTCAGCATAATCTAAATTAGAAATTTGCAAATCACTAGACCAGGGGTCTCACATACCTGGGTATACCAGGGGTAAAATGACTTTGTGAGACCAGGGGTCTCACAAAGTCATTTTGTGTGGCCCACAAGCAATATGTTCTATCATAATCATGGTAGCAGACCACGGCTTACTAGCCTGTCTTGAATGTGATGACTCACATGCGTACGGAGAAAATGATTGCATTCAGCCACAGATGAAGCCACAAATGAAATTTATACTTATGTTTGGTGTTAAAAGTATGTAATATTTAAAAAGTAAAATGAAAAATATAAATATATTTGCTTATTATTCCTCAAAATAAATTGCAGACCACCATACATATAAAGAAACTGATTTGGCCCTCAAATGATTGCAGTTTGTTTGAGACCACTGTCCTAGACCATCTAAAGCTCCAATCTACAACTTGCACTGAATTCTGCATATCATAATCAATAACCAAATCAAAGATAAAAGAGGGACAAACCCCTTGATGAATTCCAGTAAAATGCTAAACCAATCACTACAAGCTTCAATAACTCTCTCACACAACTCAGTGTTATTAGAGAGAGCCATTATTAACTAACTTATCAGATCTACTATAAACCTTAAAATTAAGTGTATATTAAGATAATCTACAGATTAAAAA
Organism: Ryuthela nishihirai; assembly: GCA_038380435.1. Classification (NCBI taxonomy): domain Eukaryota; kingdom Metazoa; phylum Arthropoda; class Arachnida; order Araneae; family Heptathelidae; genus Ryuthela; species Ryuthela nishihirai. The sequence goes on along the minus strand of JAWZYU010000019.1, from coordinate 59,266,362 downwards.
GCCTTTTAGAAATCTGTAAAGATAGCAACTACAGTTGGAGCTCTAAATATTTTCAAAAATTTGTCTAAGTGAAAATATTTGTTCCATGGATCCCATATTTCATACACTGTTCATCTTGAAGTGGCCCATCAACCAAATTGTTAATTCTATTAAGCACAATAAAGGAAATAACTTTATCTGGAACACAAAGTGGACTGATGCCCCAATTATTATTAAAAAAAAACCTATCAATTCGTTTTCAAAATAGGGATAATAATAGATATTTAAAAATCCTTTGGAATAACATCTTTATCACGAAGTATAATAAAAATGTTTATTGTACCCATGTGACAACAGAAACATTTCCAACTTTAAGCACTTAAATAGTAACTTCATCTATTTGTACAGTTTTAAATTTACTGTATCTGAAACAATTCCAGTGAATTGGGAAACAATGGAATAATTATTTTTATGGATGTAACAAGGATTGTTGAATTTGAAATATGTGGTTCAAAATGTGGTAAATGTTAACATAAAATTCTGGTGATTTATATATTTTGTGCAATCTTAACCAAATGACTGTTTTTGATTCAGAGATTAGTGCAGTGAGAAAGAAGATTCAACAAAATAAGTTTACATAAGGACAAATTCATGGATATTTAATTTTTGGATGGAATGTTTCGTAGGAGAAATAAGTGATTAATATATGTTTTTACACAGAGTGAAATTTCTCAATGTGACCAGTTCTATTATGTCCTTTGTTTTTTATTTAAAATGTAAATAATGCAAAATATAATCATTTATTACCCATCACTTTATTGTCAAATTTTTGTTTGAAAATCTGGAGATGAATACTTCCACAAAATGATTGTTTTGTGAATTTGACATGCATCATGCATACACCAAAAGAGCCAAAACATTATGACCACATGCCTAATGTGATGTTGGTCCTCCATGTGCTGCCAAAACAGCTCTTACCCAGAGAGGTGTAGACACTACAAGATTTCTAAAGGTGTCTTGTGGTATCCTAGTACCAACACATTACCAGCAGATCCTTTAACTCTTGTAAGTTATGTGGTTGAGCTGCTGCAGATTAGATATGCTGTTCCAACACAAAACACAGATGCTTGATTGGATAGATGTCTTGGGAATTTGGAGGCCAGGGCAATACCTGGAAGTCTTTCTCATGTCCCATGAACCATTCTCGAACAATCCAGGCAGTGTGGCATGGTGCATTATTCTGCTGAAAGAAGGTATTACCAGAGAGAAATACCGTTGCCATGAAAAGATGTACCTGGTCTGCAATGATGTTTAGGTAGGTGGTAGTTGTCATAGTTTCCTGCACATGAATGACTGGACCCAGGGTTTCCCAGCAGAACATTACCCAAAGCAATACACTTCCTCCACTGGCTTGTTTTCATTTCAGAGTGCATCCTGGTGTCAACACTTCCCCAGGTAAATGGCACACACATATCTGGCCATCCACATGGTGCAACAAGAAATGAGATTCATCAGACCAGACGACTTTCTTCCAATCATTCAAGGTCCAGTTTTGATGCTCGTGTGCTCATTGTAGGCACTTTCAATGGTGAAACAAGGTTAGCATGGGCACTCGAAGCAACCTGCGGTTAAGCAGCCCCATTTTCAGCAGGGTTCAATGTACTGTGTATTGTGACACATTACTCCCATCACCAGTATTCAAATTACGGACGAGTTGTGCCACAGTATCCCTTCTGTTGGCTCATACCATATGGGATAGCCTTCACTCACCTCTAGCATAGATGAGCTATGGTCGGCCCACATCTTGTCGACTGCTCATGGTTTTTCCCTCCTCAGACCACTTTTTAAAGGTACTAACCACAGCTGACAGTGACCACTCCATAAACATTGCCATCTTGGAAATACTCTAACCCAGCCATCTGGCCATTACAATTTGGCCTTTGTCAAACTCACTTAAGTCCACTGCCTTTCCCATCTGAAAAACAAGAATAACACTAATTAACAGAGCTCAGTATCAGGTGTTATTTATACTGTTTCATGATCTTCACACGCATTGTTATTTATCTGCAGTTGCTTCAATTTGCATAAAGATGCACTGGTCATAATGTTTTGGCTTTTTGGTGTATATACATCAACACAAACATGCTGGTTTCCAAAACTTTAGCAAAATTAAGAAAAAAATAATAATTAACCACTGATTTATTGTTTATGAATCAGGTGACTATTGTAAAATTATGTTACATATTTATTTTTTTTTTGCCACATATACGACAGAGAAGAATCCTAGAAGCTATTCTTAGCTTTTACAGGCCTACTCATACGAGGACATGCCTTACTAAGATTGCAGTCACTTTTGACCACTGCCTCAGTTAAAGCTAACATAGCACACAAAGTTTGCCTTGCTGGAACATTCACTAACTCCCTAATCACTATGACAGTTAATTTCATTTTCTATTTCATCTGAGAATCTATAATTGACCAATTTTTCTCTATGTCAATAGGAGTTAAATCAGGTGGTAACTGCCTATTTATCCCAGGATTCAATCCAAGTATTCCAGTAAAATTGATCTTTTAGGAATGACTTCTAGTGATAAAACTAACATGAAAAAACTTTCTTCTTGTGATCCAAAAGTGACAACAGAACCAAACACATTACTATCATCAGAATTAATATTTTCTGAAGATTTACTTTTGTTCAAAATTTCTTCACTAGTTAGCTTTGCTTTCTCTTATTGTACACCATTTTTGCTACTGAAGGATGCTGGGAAATTATCAATTTTTTGGAATGCAATTACAATTTTATAACACATCTTAAAATCACACCCAGTAAGTACTTTATGATGACTTGATCCATTGTCCCTCGAATGGACAAAGATTCGATTAGTCAAAGAAATGATGCGCAGCTGCCTCAACCAGTTGAGAGTCAGCTTCATAAACCAAAGGGTTAAACCTTCCCAGGCCCAGCCTGAAAAAACGATTTACATCCAGAGGTCCAGCTATTTTTTCACTATGATAAGCCAAAAAAAAAGAAGTTAACTTTAGAACTTTTTGCCAAAAAACTAATGAAAGGAATTGAACGAAGCATGTTATATGCCAAATTAACCCTTAACTATGCTGGTGTTTTCAACTAACACTTACATGCTGGTGGGGTTTCAGATTAAAAATGAAAGAAACCACATTTAATGTTTTACCACTGTCAACTGACAACTTAGTAAAAGATAACATGCGATCTGAATAGCAGCTGATGTTTAATGCAAATTTTACACCAAGAAGAAAAGTGCTTGGGGTTTCGCAGACCCCTCCAGAACAGATAAGGGTTAATCACAATTTAATTCTGGATTTTCTGAAAATATAATATTTAACAAAAAAATGACTAGTTTTATTTTAATAGTACTTTTATAGAGTCATTAAACAAAAAATGCATCTGGCAACACAAATAAAATTTATTTAAAAAAATAATAGACAGAAATGATTATAATGTATGTGAACAGAAAGGCTATTTATTTCTGAATAACAAAAAAATTAATATTTACTTAAAGCAAAAAAATTACTCCAGCTTTGTAATTTTTTTCTTGGTGCCACACTTTGAGAAAATTCCAGGCTTTTAGCTAATTGTTCTGAGTCAAACAAACAAGTCAACTTTAGAATTAAAAAAAATAACCAATCAACAGAATAGGTCATGTTATATACCAAATTAAACAGAATTTAATTTTAAATGTAATGAAATAAATGATTTGAACGAATTTACAAACATATTAATTGTAATAAGCCTTTTTCAATGTGATATGGTGAAAAAATAGATTGGACTATACAATTAAGACTTAATTTTGGAAAACATAATGAATAAAAATAGTTAAATTATATATTAATTGAAAGGAAATTTCTTCCTGAATAATATAATATTTAACCTGAAACATATTTTTACTTCTTTTAATGATTTCTTTAAGTATCGTATATATTTAAAACATAGCCAGTGTTATGCAAAGTGACTTGGACTTCTCACATTCATGGAATTTTTTGAACTGGTTATGAAATGGAAAAAAATTTTATTGGATGCTTTTTTATTAAACATTATGAATTTTTTCTTTGGGTGTTGAAGTTTGCTGATCTTGGCTAAGTGCAGAAAGGTTTGTGCACCAAAGAAAAAAAAGCATTATATCATCAGAGTGGCACAGCCAAGATACTAGGGGTGGGGGGGGGGGGGGGAGGTGGATGGTGCTTTAAAAACCATTCAATACAAACATAAAACTCATAATTTATTTTAAAATGAAATTTTTCTAAGGAGGGGGGAGGAGTGAAACATTCAGTTAGCTTAGTGAGGGGGGGGGGGGTTCAAAAACCTTCCGGAAATTGTCCTCTCCTACAATGATTGATTTCCGTGCCAAGGAAGTCCATTCCAAAGTGTCAGGAAGTCCAAGAAAAAATAAAGAAAAATTACATATAACCTAATGGGATATTAAATAAAATATTCATAACAATTTGTAGCATAACTCAGAAAGATCGATAAATCAGTTGACCGAAAGATCGCTAAATATGGAAATAAATCAACAGAATTAAATTTGCTTCAGCATCCAAGACCTCATTTATTTTCAGAAAATGATAACAGATCAAAGTTTATTTTACTGGAAAAGTAATAAATAATAAAAGAAAATTTAACGATAACCTAATGTGATGTTAAATAAAATATCCACAGCAACAGGTTGTAAGCCGGAAACCTGATGTAGCGTAACTCCACAAAAATTGATAATAATTTAATGGAATTAATAATTTAGAGAAATAAAGTAAATCTACAGAAATGAAAACCAAGATTTAATTACTAAAAAATGGAAATAAAATACCAAATTTACAGAGAGAGTTTATAATCCAATTTGTTGGGAGGAAGTTTTCAACTTAAATATGCCATTGATTAATTTTAGATTGATTAATTAGCAGCTTAATTTTAACAAGGTTCAGTCCCAAGAAACTGTCTGTGACTGTATTTGGAGAATCTATCCTTCAGAGCCATCCAGGCAAGCACATAGGACTACTTACCGTGTAAAGGAAGCCCTTTTTGCTTCCATATCCAATACCTCATTCATTTTCAGGAAAAATACAAGATCAAAGTTTTTTTCCAAGAAAAGAAAGAAATAATAAAAGAAATACTAACATATAATTTAATGTGATGTTAAATAATAGCTGCAATGACTTGTAAAGCTGGCCATCCGATGCAGTATAACCCCAAAAGATCAATAGATCAGCTGACAATAAAAAACAATAATTTGCGGAAATAAAATAAATCTACAGAAATGAAAAGGAAGGTTAACCTTGCAGTATCTAGCCTGAAAAACTAGTTTCCATCCAGAGGCCACACTATTTTCTCCCTATGCTCAGTCAAAAAAAAATTTAATTTAGAATGTTTTTGCCAAATAACTAACGAAAAGAACATGCCAAATTAATCAGCATTTAATTCTAGATTTTCTGAAAATAAAATATTTAACAAAAAAAGACAGTTTTATTTAAATGGGACTTTTTTAGAGTCATGTAGTAAAAAATACATCTGGCAACACAAATAAAAATTTATTTAAAAAACACTAATAAATAGAAATGATTATAATGCACATGAATAAATAATAAATAAATACCCCCTCAAGCAGCTGCTTGCTACAGAGGTCTGACAAGAGCCTGTCAGTTCATATGCCATAGTAGAAGGTCTATGAGGATGGTGGAACCTCAGCAGAAAAACAACATAAACATCCATGCCTTTACCTGGGGCTCGAACCCAGGTCACTTAGATCAGTAGCCAAATGCAGTAACCACTCGGCGATGGGACAGAAGAGCTATTTATTTCTGAATAACAAAACAAAATTTCTTGTTTAAAGTAAACATTTTTTTTGTTTTGTAATTTTTCTCTCCATCATATCATACTTTGAGAAAAGTCCAGACTTGTTGCAGAGTCCAATAAACAAGTCAACTTTAGAATATTTTTAGTAAATAACTAATCAACAGAAACAGGTGATGTTATATACCAAATAAAAAAGAATTTAATTCCGAATTTTATTAAAGTAAAAAATTTGAACACTGTAGAAACAGATTAATTTTAACAAGGTTTAGTCTCAAGAAGCTATCTATGACTGTATTTGGAGAATCTATCCTTCAGAGCCATCCAGACAAGCTCATAGGATCAGCCCTACTCAAGGCATTACTTGACAGGCATTTATTTTAGTAAGTCTCAATTCATATTCATTGTTGGTATATGGTCTGTAAATGATAGCTAGGTAGTCACTGGAAGGAGAACTATGCACCAATCCCCTGTGATGAGGCACAGAACTGGTCAGGCCCAGCACAAGTCCAACCATGCCTTCTCGTGGTGCAGACCGTTAGTACCTTTCAAAAGAGATGCTCTCTTGTGGAAGTGAACGGAATGGGAGAGCTGCCAGATCAGTGTGGCCTACTGATCTGGACAACTATGGATACTTTTTTCTACCCTACTGAGGAATGGTCAACCACATAGAGTCCTGGTGCTGACTATATACACTAGCCAGACTGGAATAAGGCTATGAGCTTGATTATGGATCCTGAATTTGCTGCACTGGTGGGCTTCTATAGAGGGAAAATCTTCCTCTGTGTTTTCTGTTTGTTTGTGGGTTGACAGCCCCAAGTAGACCTATCACCACTCTCCAAAGGTCAGAATCAGTATCAACTTCGGCATTGAAGTCACCTAGAACAAGATAATATCTCCTTTGTTGACAGATTTAAAAACATTCTGAAGTTATCTGTAAAACCCATCATTGTCATCCTCATCCATCCCAGCTGATAAAACATATCCCAAGTCCAGAATATATTTTATCAACTGGTGGATAATCCTGAAAGAGGTCATCGCAGGCACCTGAACTCTTGCCCATAGAAGTAAGAGTTCAGGATGCTAAAAGCTGTAGATGACTTCAGCCTTTAGTAGTGGGAGACAGGTCTTTGCCCCATGCCTGCAATCAGGGGGCTGCTTGATATTGTCAGAATTCCCTCTCTCAATAAACATAGTTTCTTTAAATATCCCACTAACACTTTTTTCTCCATAGGTAGTTGGAATGTGAAGACTGCAGAGAGATTATTCAAATGATGTCCTCACACAAGAATTCTACCATTACAATTTAGATATTCTCCACTTACAAGAGCCCAAATGGACAGATAGATCTAATCTGACATGTTAGTGACTAGGATATGAGTGCATTAATGAAAGGTTTCTTACAGCTAAATTTCAGACAAGCATTAAAGACTTGAATGTTATCTGATGTTATGCACCCACTGAGGATACTGATGAGGATGAGAAAGATAGGTTTTACAGATAACTTCAGGATATTTTGAAATCTGTCAACAAAGGAGATATTATTTATTCTAGTAGACTTCAATGCCAAATTGGTACTGATTCTGACCTTTGGAGAGTGGTGATAGGCAGGCCCCTTTGGTATTGGTAGCTGCTATGGCAATGGGCAATGTCTCCTACAAGTAAGTAAACTTAATGGTTTGAGAATAACTAACACTTATTACAAACACTGCAACATACATAAGTACACATGGTTTCACCAGATGGGCTGCATAAGAATATGATTGATTATATATTAATTAACAGCAAATGGACTAGTTCTGTTAATAATACCAGGTCATATAGAGGAGCTGAAAATGGATCTGACCATTACCTTGTTAAAAGTGTCTTGCAACTTAAATTTAAGAAGTGTTATACTAAGGTTAAGTTGTGCTAATGTTAAAAAAGTTATTTTTAACACTGAAGCTCTGAAAGCACAGTGGAAGATTTTCCCTCCACAGAAGCCCATCAGTGCAGCAAAATTCAGGATCCATAATCACGCTCAAAATTTTATTCCAGTCTGGTCCTGTAGGTTTATATAGTCAGCACCAGTACCCTGTGTGGTTGAACACTCTTCAGCAGGGTAGAAAAAAAAGAAAAGTAGCCATAGTTGTCCAGATCAGTAGGCCACACTGATCTGGCAGTCCTCCCCTTCTGTTCACTTCCACAAGAGAGCATCTCATTTGAAAGGTATTAACAGTCTGCATGATGAGAAAGCAGGGTTGGACTTTAGGTGATGGGCCCGACCTGTTTTGTGCATCATCACAAGGGATTGGTGCATAGTTCTCCTTCCAGTGACTACCTAGCTATCGTTTACAGACCATATAACAACAATGAATACGAATTGAGACTTACTAAAATAAATGCCTGTCAAGTAATGCCTCGAGCACAGCTGGTCCTATGCACTTCCAGTTCGGCAAAAGGTCAGTACCAACTTTAACACTGAAATCACCTAACACAAGAGAAATATCTCCTTTCTTAATAGAATTCAAAATATTCTGAAGTTGTCTGTAAAACCTATCTTTCTAATTCTTATCAGTTCTCAGTGGGGGCATAACAATAGAAGACATTAAAGTCTTTAATGCTTGTCTCAAATTTAGTTGTAAGAAATCTTTCATTAATGCAGTCACATCCTAGAAGACCATCACTGGTGTGTCTTCTGAGAAACAAACCTACACCTTAGAGACACTTTCCATCCTCCCTCTCTGAAAGAGAATTTAAAAATTATTTTTAAATATCTCACCTTTACCTGTCCATCTGGTTTCTTGCAAGCCTAAAATAGCTAGGTTAAACACTGGAATTACTGTGTGAGGGCATCAAGAGAATAATCTCTATGTAATATCCTCACATTCCATGTACATGCAAAGAAGAAATGATTAGTAGGATTTTTAAAGAAACTAGGTTTATTGAGAGAGGTAGGGCCAACAATATCAAATAGTCCCCTGATCGCAGGCATGGGGCAAAGACCTGTTCCCCCACCACTAAAAGCTGGAGCCACCCATGCTGGTACGTACTTTAGGCACCACCTTTTCAAGTGGACCTTTTGAAGAACGAGATGACCAGCCTGAGACACATTACTCCAGTTTAGGATTGGAGATGCCCAACTAGCAAAGTGAGGGTTCCTACAATGGCCTCTGATAAGGATTATCCACCAGCTTATACTGTATAAGGTATCATGTGCCTCTGTTCACTTAGGACTGGCAACCCACAGGCAAACAGAAAACATAGTGGCAGATTTTCCCTCAACAGAGGTTACACCAGTGCAGCAGAGTTCAGGATCCATAATCAAGCTCAAAGCCATAAACCATTCCAGCCCAATGGGTATAAATGATCAAGACCTTGTGAAGTTGACCACTCCTGAGCAGGCAGAAAAAAAAAAAGAAAAAAAGTGGCCAAAGTTGTCCAGATCAGTAGACCACAATGATCTAGCAGCCCTCTTCTTCTGTTCACTTCCACAAGAGAGCATCTCTTTTGAAAGACACTAATGGTCTGCACCATGAGAAGACAGGGTTGGATATTAGGTGCTAGGCAAGGCCAGTTCTATGCATCAGCACAGGGGTTTGGTGCATAGTTCTCCTTCCAGTGACTACCTAACTACCATTTACAGACCAATGTATGCCTTGAGTTAGTTTGCTAATATTTCATCTATAATTTCACTGAGAAATATCAATTGTGTCAAATTGCACTCACATTAAAATTACATCTAAGTTGCATAAATAATTAGGGTTCATCATCATCATCATCATCATCATCAAGCAGCCATGCGCTATGGAGGTCCAACCAGACTGTACAGTTTAGTTCTCCAAGCAAGTCCATCCTGAGCTACATCTACTGCATCTGGCCACTGCACACCAATTCTAATAAGGTCCTGTTTGACATTGTCTGCCCACTGCATCCTAGGTCTCTCCCTCTTTCTGAGGCCTTTAGGCACACTGTTCATAACCCTATTCACCAATCTATAATTATTCATACGGACAACATGGCCAAACCAATGGAGTCTCTCTCTGCACAATGTGCTGCTTAAAGGAGGTTGCAAACTCCTTTGCCTAACCTCATCATTAGTTACAAAGTTGAACCACCTAATGCCCAAGATACTGCATAAGCAACTAGATCAAATTTAGGGAATTTATTTAAATTTAGTGCACAGTATATTGATGGATGAAAAATTTTCCCAAATAATTTTATTAAACTATGATTCATTTTAAGGAAGAACTAAGATTTTTAAACAAGGTGAAGAATAGAAATTTTTGGTATTACTGTTTTAAAAACAATGATGCAACTTAAGTGAATAAAAGTTATCAGTAACACATAGTTTAATGCACATAAAGGGAAATAGTTGGAAAATTTAATGAAATAAATCATAATGTATATTTTGTGTAATTTTATATAATGTTTCACTGTAGTAATTTAAATGTAATACATGAGACCAGACAATTTGTAATGTAACAATCTACACTATATGGAAATGAAGTCTGGCTACTACTGGCTTAAAACTACTGACACAACCTCTAAATAGTCAAGTAGAAGAACCAATCGGAATATGAACCAAGTGCAGGGGTACACAAAAGTATAGTGGTTGCTGTCATCTCTCAATTAACCCTTTCAGTGTCCAACCCATCTGCATATGTACGGAAAATCTGAATTGAGGGGCCAATGATGTATGTATACGCATTTAGTACAACAAAAAAACTATTTTTTAAAAATAGAAATTGCCACTGTAATTTATATATATATATATCTTATAAAAATATATAATTCAGACTTCAAAATTAATATTTTGTTTTTTAATTTGATGCATATTTTACTAAATTATAATATAATTTTATAAAGCCATCTGATTGCCATTTTTTAGAAGCACTAAACGGTATTGCTGATTTGCTTGTTAACATTCCTATTTGCTGAAGGAACCTTCTGATTTATACTCACAAGGTTGATTTGAGCTATTATCAACAAATTTTTCCTTAAATTTTCGAAAATCTCCTAAAAATTAACAAAAAAAAACTGCTATTTTTAAAAACCGTAGATTTTGGAAGTAATTACAAAATAAGTAACGCCATTTTTTTTTTCAGTTTCACACTCTTTTCTGTCATAAACGTATTTTAGTATTCCCAAGTTATTTTTATCATTTTCCCAGCATTCTATGCATCTTTCCTGCTTTCAAATCAAAACTGGAAGTAAACACATCCTGCTTAGAAATTCTGATTGCACTTGCATTTAATTAGTTATGCTTCACTGAGGCAAACAAGATGCAGACAGATGATATACAGGGTGATTCAGAATTCATCATCAATATTTGGTGGGGAGGTAGGTAATAAGAAACGAAGGAGATTTCACATAGGAAAGCATGGGCGCATATGCCATGTAGTAGGGCAAAATGACCCCAGTTCAATGATGGAAAGAACACATAAGAAGGAAGTGGTAAGGAAAAAACATTTATTATCTTACATGTAACATTTCTTTGCATTGGTTGTACAGACTTACAAGAGGTGCTCGAACTGCCGACCATGTGCTAGAATGCATGACTCACAACGGCGTTGCATGGACAGCCGGACCCTGTGGAAGATGCCTGGCATTTCCCGGATGTTTGAGGCAGCAACTGACATGCGTGCTACAAGATCCATAGCACTATCAACAGGGGTCTCGTACACCATGTTTTTCATAGCACCCCATACAAAGAAATCGATTGGAGATAAATCCGGTGAACGTGGTGGCCAAGAAACCGGTCCACCGCGGCCAATCCATTGACCACCAAACTGTCTGCGTAGGTAAGCACGCACAGCATTTGCGAAATGTGCAGGAGCGCCGTCATGCTGGAACCACATTCGCCGGAGACTACCATCAGGAACCTCGTTCAGAAGATCCGGTAACACAGTCTGAAGAAATGTTAGGTACTTGGCACCGTCCAAACAGGATGGTAGTAAATACGGGCCCAACAAACAGTCACCGACAATCCCAGTCCACACATTGACAGCAAAACGTTGTTGCGCAGCTCCAGGTCTTGTACCGTGTGGGTTCTGATGAGCCCACACATGCCAATTGTGTGTGTTGAAGACACCCTCTCGAGTGAACAACGCCTCATCGGTGAAAAGAACATACGTTGGGAAATTGGGATCAACAGCTGTTCTCTGCATGAACCACTGACAAAAAATAACACGCTTAGGATGGTCGTCTGCTGCCAATAATTGCACTCTTTGCAGATGAAACGGATGTAACCCTTCATCGTGTAATATCCGCCACGCTGTTGCTTGCGAAATTCCAAACTGCCTAGCCATACCTCGTGTGCTAGCACCAGGTTGTTCCTTGATTTCCTGTAGGACAGCTTCCTCTACTGCTACTGTCCATGCCGATCTGCGCCTCCCTCGATTAACATTACTAGCAGCAAACGATCCTGTTTCACGCAGTTGGCGATGAATACGTGAAAACATTTGATGCTGTGGCACACGGCGGTTTGGGAAGCGCACTACATACAATTGCCTGGCTCGAAGACATCTTTCTCCTGCCGCACCGTAAGTTACATGCATATCTGCACATTCATTCCATGTATACCGGTTCATGTTACTTCTGAAAATTCACCTTGTCGAATGACAACTGACTGCACGCGTCAAACAGCTGTGCTTCTGTATGAGAGGTGTGTACACACAGCGCCCTCTACACCACCATGCGTTCGTCTGCCCCCATACTTTCCTATGTGAAATCTCTTTCTTTTCTTATTCCCTTCCTCCCCACTAAATATTGATGATGAATTCTGAATCACCCTGTATGATATCTCCATTGTTCCATGTGCTGTGTTGTTTTCAGTTTTGGTCCAGCATATTGGATACTCTTTGTCAAATTAGTATTTTTTTTATATTTAAACCTTAGTTAGTTTTCATTTCAATAGATTTATTTTTGGAAATTATCAATCTTTTGGCCAATCGATAAGTTTTGATTTTTTCATAGTTATGTTATATCGTATGGCAAGCCTACAACTTGTGGCTGTGGATATTTTAACATCGCATTAGGCTATATGTTAATTTTTATTTTATTATTTATTACTTTCCACTAAAACTTTTATAATAGAATAATTTTCTAAAAGTAAACGAGGTCTTGGATATGAAGGCAAATTCATTTTTGTATATTTACTTCCGTTAGTTAGCGATCTTCAATAGGCTGATTTAAATTTCTTTCCGGGTTGTGCTAGATCGAAGGCCGGCTTAAAAGTTGTTGTGGATATTTTATTTAACATCCCATTAGGTTATATGTAAATTTTCTTTTATTATTTCTTGTTTTTTTAATAAAAAAATTTTGAGCTTGTACAGTTTTCTGAAATTGAATGTCTTGGGTATGGAAGCAAATAGACTTCCTTGCTATGGAAATCGGCTATCATTTGGGAGGGCAATTTTGGGAAGGGCTGGTCCTTGATGCACAAACCTTTATGCACTTAGCCAAGATCGCCAAACTTCAACACCCAAAGAAAAAATTCATAATGTTTAGTAAAAAAAAATCAGCCAAGGAAGTTTTTTTCTATTTCATAACCAGTTCAGAAAATTCTGTGAATGTGAGAAGTCCAAGTCACATTGTATAACACTGGCCATGTTTAAAATATACTACGATACTGAAAAGAATCATTAAAGAAATAAAAATCATATTTCAGGTTGAATATTATATTATTCGGGAGGAAATTTCCTTTCAATAAATATATAATTTAACCATTTTTATTCAGCAGGTTTTCCAAAATGAAATCTGAATTGTATAGTGCAGGGGTGGGCAAATAGCGGCCTGCGGGCCACATTCGGCCCGCTAAGAGTTTTTTGTGGCCCGCCAAGACAGTCAGAAAAATCCACCTTGAACTGAGATTTTCTTTCCATGCGCGACAGAAGATTTGCCTTGCATTTTCCACTAGGACGGCCACGTCAATACGCATGCGCAGTGTAGATACAAAAACAATTGCCCACCCCTGGTATAGTGCGATCTTTTTTTTCACCATATCACATTGAAAAAGGCATATTAAAATAAATATACTTGCAAATTAGTTTATATTATTTATTTTCATAAAATTCGTAATTAAATTCTGTTTAATTTGGTATATAACATGACCTATTTTCGTTGATTGGTTATTTTTTAAAAAAATTCTAAAGTTGACTTGTTTATCTGACTCAGCACAGTTGGCTCAAAGCCTGATATTTTCTCAAAATATGGTATCGAGAAAAAAGTTACAAAACAAGAAAAATATTTACTTAAAACCAAAAAATTTTTTTGTTATTCAGAAATATATAGTTATTTTATTCATGTGCATTGCAATCATTTCTGTCTATTAGTTTTTTTTAAATTTTATTTATGTTGCCAGATGCATTTTTTCACTACATGACTCTAAAAAACTCCTATTAAAATGAAACATGATCTTTATTTCTTAAATATTATAATTTCAGAAAATCCAGAATTAAATGCTGATTAATTTGGCATACAACATGCCATAATTCCTTTCATCAGTTATTTGGCAAAAAAGTTCTAAAGTTAAATTTTTTTTAGCTGAGCATAGGCAGAAAATAGCTTGGCCCCTGGATAGAAACCTGTTTTTCATACTGGACACTGGAAGGGTTAACAGAGTATATTCACCCCAATTATACAGAAGTCAACAAGTGTTGATGGCTGGGAAGATGTTGATGTCTCAGAACATAATCTTCTGATTTGGTAACAAGCATAAAAAGATAATAAAAGGTACCTGAGTGACAGATGTTTTATTTACTGTATTAATTGCATTGAAATAAGATATGAGTAGCAGTAGAAAGTTTAAATATATACTATAGAGGCTGGAATTGCTATTTTTATATGTTTACATATTTATATATTGATATACTGAGGACTGCAGGACATATATGTTTTGTAAATATCCACTTGCGAGTTAAATACTAACTCTTGTGGAACTTGACTATGTATTAACTATGTATTTAAATATTGTACAAATGAATTGAATTTTGATCTCTCAGCATGACTACTTTAATAAAGAGAAATATGAAAATTTATGTAACAACAAGCTTCTAATTAGGTAAAAATGAAGGCAAGATTGTTATTGCAAAAGGCTAAAGAGCTGCTTACAAACCCTACAGCTTAGTAGGCATTATATATATATAACCATACATATATACATACAAAATCCTCATGTAGCAATGGGCTACAGACCAGACTGTTCTGAGCTACAGCTGCTGCATTTGGCCACTGTAAGCCAATTCTACCAAGGTCCTCTTTGACACTGTCTGTCAATTACACCCTAGGTCTCCCCCTTTTCCTGAAGGCACACAGTTCACATTCCTGTTTGCCAATCTGCAGCTATGCATATGGGCAACATGGCCAAACCAATGCAGTCTATTTGTCTGCACAAAATGTTGCTGAAAGGAGGTTGATGACTCCTTTTTTTTAACCTCATCATTACTTACAAAGACAAACCACCTAATGCCCAAGATACTGTGCAAGCATCTAGAATAAAAGGTATCTTCTTGTTATTCTGCTTACAAAGTGTCCAGTTTCACTACCATAACTCACCTTAGAAAGAATCAAACTATTATACAACCTAAATTTAGTCTTTAGGTGCACATGCCTATTTTTTAACGCTCTCCATAAATTCTTAAAAGTCCCAGCAGCAATCCCTATTCTTCTATTTATCTCATGCCGCACATCACCAGTATCTGTTACATACCTCCCAAGGTAAACTGATACACTTGCTCGATTGGTCAGACAGATGGTGCTTTAGCAGCTATTCAAAGCAGCTAAAGCACCATCTGTCTGACCAATTTTCATCACTTTAGATTTATCTGTGTTTATCACCAAACTTGTTCTATTACCAGTCTCATAAACAGCTCGAATGAAAGAGTTCATCTCATCAACATCATTAGCCAACAGAGCTAAACGATCTGCATAATCCAAATCAGAAATTTTGAAATCTCTAGACCATTTAAGGCCAAAATATTTCCCTTGCAAAGAATTTTGCATAACATAATCGATAACCAAACTAAAGAGGAAAGGGGATAAAATACACTCTTGTCTAACTACTAGCAATGCTAAAACAATTGCTACAAACCTTACTAACTCTCAGTGTTATTATAGAGAGCTTTCATTACACTAACTTGTCAGTTATTCCATATGATCTAAAGATCAATCACAAATTATGATGATCAACAGTGTCAAAAGCCTTTTAGAAATCTATAAAACTAGTAACCAAAGGTTTCTGAAACTCTACACATTTCTCAGAATCTGCCTAAGTGAAAATATTTGATCAATACTTTCCCTACCACTTTTGAATCCACACTGTTCATCATGCAGCTGTTTAGTTGATGGACAGCCACACTGTCCATCAACCAAATTCTTAATTCTATTAAGTATAATCATGAAAAGAACTTTACCTAGAACAGAAAGTAAACTAATTGCCCTATAATTATCACAAGAACTGCAATCACTTTTTTTAAAAACCCAGATAATAATAGCTCTAGTAAAATCCTTAGGAACAACACCTTTATCATAAAAAAAAATTCAAATTTCAGTCAGCCACGTGACAACACAAATGTTCCCAGTTCTAAGCATTTCAGTGGTGATTTCATCCACCCCTGGAGATTTAGCAGTTTTAATGTAGAGATAGCTAAAGTGTCTTTGGAATGTGATATAGGGCCATCATTAAAGCCAGTAACGCATCTATCCTCATTACAAACAATGGAGTAGAAATATACCTATAAACAGCACTTTTTTTCTGGTGGTATGCAGTACTGGCACCTTTTTTCTTAAGTTTTAAAAATTTGAGATTTATTGACAGCAAAATGTATTATAAATATTTCAGTACATGGTACTGTGTTTCCGAATTGAATTTTCAGTTTTGATTACTCATAAGTTGGTACCCTGCTTTCCTGTTTCATAGTTGGTACGCAACTGGAAAGAAGAAGTTGTGTTCACTTCCGATTGCTTCCAATATCAATTTATCAGTTCTATGTCCACTAAGCAAAAGGCAGGTGTTCGCAGGTGTTCACATGAGTTTTGAATTAATCTAAGTTAAATCAGTGCAATCATTGTTCAAAATGAATAAAATAAGTAGTTACTTTATGCCAATGAGCAAAAAAAGGAAGGCTGAAGAAGCAGAAATTATTGAATCTACTTGTGATCCTGTAAAACAGAAAACTAGCACCGAAAATACACTTGGTGAAGAGGATCACCAAACCAAGACCGAAGATCCACGTGGTGAAAAGGAAGCAGATTCTGATAATGACTGGCCTGAATGTTGGACACTTTTGCAAAAAAATGACTTCTGCGAGAGAAACGAGTGGCTGTATGTCAAGAATAAAATGTTGGGCTGTAAAGTGTGTTGTGATGTCGTAAGTCTTGCCGTCAATAAACAGATGGGAACGAAAATTTCAGCGGAGTGGGCAAATGGTAAATCCAGTCATTTTGGAGAATCTCGCAAACAACAGTTAATGTCATTAAGAAACAAGATTTACGATCATAAGGAGAGTGCAGCATAAGGAGAAGCAAAAAACAAAACATCAGAAAAAGCTTTCCTAAATACTCTGTCTCATAAAAAAGATGTAAGAGGAAAAGTGTTTTGAACTGCTTACAAAGTTGTGAGGAGAAATCAATCATTTAACAACTTTGAAGATGAAATAAATTTACAGGAACTTAATGGCCTAGACATGGGATATGTTCTTCATTTTGCAAATGCCTGCATTAACATTGTGAGCCATATTGCAAATGAAATGAGAAAAATATTAATAGACAATATAGTGAACTCCAAGAACAAAATATCGTTACTTATTGATGGATCGACAACTGTGAGTAACAGAATTTTAATTGTTGATTGTTATTGTTCGTGCAGTTCTTCCTGAACTTTCGGCTCCTGTGAATCTTTTCCTAGATTTGATCGAATTATCAGATGTAACTGCTAGAGGAATTCTAAACTCTTGAGTGTTTAGGATTATCTGAAGATTACTTAAAGGAGTATTTATTGTCTGTAACTTGTGATGGTGCAGCCGAGTTGTTTGGAATAAGTAATGGTGTAAGGGGGCTAATGCAAGAGAAGTTTCCTAGTCAACTCATAATAAATAGGCACTTTAGCGTCGATTTAAATTTTAGAGGAAAAATTGTCTTGAGCCGGGTGGGATACAAACCCACCACCTCCTGATAACGTAATTTTTCCTCTAAAATTTAAATCGACACTAAAGTGCCTATTTATTATGAGTTGATTTGAAATACGTTGAGCCTGTTTCATTAATTATTTAAGTTTCTTAGTGTTATTTTCTGGCATTGTGCTAGCCATCGCCCTGAATTGTCTGTTAGTAACACAGTGAACAATGTGGCAGAAGTGAATCACTTTGAGAGTTTCATGGACAAACTTTATGTGACTTATCATGGTGACTTATATATGACTTACCTTCACCTAAGAATGCTAGGAAACTACAGGAATGTGCAGTGACTCTAGAACTTCAACTTCTTAAAATTGGCAGAATTTTAAGCATTCGCTGGGTTGCATCTAGCTTTCGCACTGTTTCTGCAGTGTGGCAAGACTTTAAAGACCCCATCCATCACTTTCAGGTGGCAAAAGAAGATAGAAGAAGCAAAACAGATCGCTGTCTTTATGAGGGCCTTTTAAGAAAAATAATGTCATGCGAGTTTGTTCTTGATTTGGGCCTTATGTGTGATGCTCTCCAAGAACTTAATGACTTGTCTAGATTTACAAGAGAGAAATATTGACTTATACAAAGCAGACAGAAAGATAAAGAATACAGTTCAACTTTTTGAAGAAAGAATTGAAAATCTTGGTCCATACTACAGTATTTCTCTTCAAAGTCAGAAGAACATGAAGTTCAAAGGGATTGAGCTCCACAAAAATGAAAGACACAGTCCTGCAATAAGTGTTCATCTGCTTTCTATAAAAGTCTGAAAGAAGCTGTTGGAAAGCATCTGCTTGAAGGAGATGATGCTGATTTGCCTGAATGTGCTAAGATTTTAAATTCAAAGTATTGGCCAGAAAATCCTGGGAAGCATCTGATATTTGGTGAAGCCAAAATTAAAAAGTTAGCACGGAAATTTCGCTTAAATGAAAGAGAAGCAGTTTGTGGTTTTTGTGAATATCTTCAAGAAAATATAGTCCTGGACATACTACTTCCTCTAAAGCACACTTTGGGCACAACTGCAATATCTTCCAGTGGATGTGAAAGGGGTTTCTCTCAGATGAATCTTATAGTAACTTCATCTAGGTCATCTCTGCTTATACGGACAATTTCTGCACTGACGTTCATCAGGATAGTAGGCCCTCCTCTCACTCAGTTCAACCTTAGCAAATATGTGGACTCACGGATGCTCCGAGGTCGTCATTCTCCAGTTGATACCAAAAGCAAGAAGCGATCTAGAGGTGATGAGGGTATATCGTAGGATTTTGGGTTGGGTTGTTTTACCTCTGAACGGCACTTTTTTGCACACCATGGGCTAAATGGCCAGGTCACATGGACCCCGAAGGCTCAGAGAAGGTTTGGGGAGGGGACCCACTGGAACAGCTGTTGGGAGACAGATGGTAGTCTCCCGTCAAGGCCATCCAGCGTGTTCTTTAACATGCACAGGGTATGGCTCTCCCGCACATGGGGCCTCGGCTTAACGTCCCATCCGACGGACGGCAGCCTTTCCAAGCTCATCGGTGTCCCCTACTGACCGTGGGCAGGGCGGGGAATTTTGCGGAGATAAATCTCAACACCGACCCAGCTGGGACTCGAACCTGGGAACTACAGATTACAAGCGTGGCGCACTACCGACTGAGCCACCCCCGCCCCGATATATATCGGAGGATATGTTAATAGTGTGGAAGCTGCTGTATTAACATCTTCATGGTGAGTACCGGCACCTTTTATTCCAGAAAAAAAGCACTGCCTATAAATATAACCATACTGATGTATATATATATATAAAACTGTTATTATTATTATCAAAAAATGTCTGGGATTTTACATAATGTATAAATATCATATCTTAAATAATCAAGATTATCTTACGATCATTAGATATTGGTTGCTTGTTTACATATATGCCATCAATAGTAGCTCTGCCTGGTTCTGTTGGATGGGGATGAGGAAAACCATTTTCCAGAAGCTGTGATGGACTTAGTAGATAACACTTCAAAAGTTTATATAGCATCATTCCTGGTAAATGTAAAAACAATTACATTACTCGTATAATAATTCAAAACCTTAAGAAATTACAAATTTTATTTATACAATTTTTAAATGTGTGATTTTATGTAATGTAACCTGTTTTAATTAGAACTGAAAAAAAATTTACTTGTTTTGTCTATTACAATACAGAAAAATTATAGTCAAGCTCAAAAGTTAAAAAACAGATGATTTATTACAAAATAGGATGAAATGTGGAATTTGCATTTTTTACGGATGACAAATATTGTCATCCAAAAAATGAAGTCGGGACAAATATAACACCTGAAAATATATCTCTGTTAATTTCACTCCTGTAACACAACAGTATTAAATAATCACCTTTAAAAATAGGAGTCAGCTGCCATTGGAATTAACATTTTTATAGGGTCAAACATTATCTGTTAATCTTCTTCCTATTTGCAATATTGATGGTTTCATGCTAAACATTAATGCCAACATGACAAAAGGAACACAAATTCTGGTATAAAGATCATTCTTCTGAAGTCTTTATTCCCAATTTCCCATGACAGCTACAATTACACCCAACAGATGAGAACAATTCCAATGACAGCTGGCAAATACTTATTATCATGTAGTAGTTACAGGTTTGAGCCCCATAACTGTCATATTTTTGCATTGCAATCCTAGGATGACTTCCACCAAATCTTCCAGTAGCATTTCCAGAGTATTGTCCATGTAGCCTAAATATGACATTTTTTAATTAATATTCAGTAATCAGGTTGGTTGTTTGGGCTTTATGGCACATCAGCAACTAAAGTATCATGCACCAAACGAGATAAATAAAAAGGTAAAAAATTATTATCTGAACACAGAAATTGTGTAAAAACATTTAATCTTTTCACAATTATACTGTATTAAAATTAAGTTATATAACATTCCTTAAGATCACAGTCCAGACAATGCTATTATACTCATTGCTTCATAAGCAACTTTTGCAGCAAGCTAATTGCTTCTACTTAAGATATACCAAAGAGCCAAAACATTATGACTACCTGCACAATATGATGTTGGTCCTCCACATGCTGCCAAAACAACTCTTACCTGGCGAGGCATGGATGATACAAGATTCCTAAAGGTGTCTTGTGGTATCTGGTACCAACATGTTACCAGCAGATCCTTTAACTCTTGTAAGTTACATGGTTGAGCCGCTGCAGATCAGATATGCTGTTCCAACACAAACTGCAGATGCTCGATTGGACATCAATCCAATTGATTGATGTCTGGAGAATTAGGAGGCCATAGCAATACCTGGAAGTCTTCCACATATTCTGTGAACAATTCTCGAACAATCCGGGCAGTGTGGCATGGTGCATTATCCTGCTAAAAGAAGGCACTACAGAGGGGTATACCGTTGCCATGAAAGGATGAACCTGGTCTGCAATGATGTTTAGGTAGGTGGTAGACATCACAGTTTCCTGCACATGAATGACTAGACCCAGGGTTTCCCAACAGAACATAGCTCAAAGCATTATACTTCCTACACTGGCTTGCTTTTTGTCCCACAATGCATCCTGGTGCCAACACTTCCCCAGGTAAATGACACACAAGTACCTGGCCATCCACAGAGTGCAATAGGAAATGAGATTCATCAGACCAG
Organism: Ryuthela nishihirai; assembly: GCA_038380435.1. Lineage (NCBI taxonomy): Eukaryota > Metazoa > Arthropoda > Arachnida > Araneae > Heptathelidae > Ryuthela > Ryuthela nishihirai. Next base: position 59,244,773 of record JAWZYU010000019.1, on the reverse strand, counting down.
ACGACTTTCTTTCAATCATTCAAGGTCCAGTTTTGATGCTCGCATGCCCATTGTAGGCATTTTCGACTATGCAGCCTCATTTTCAGCAGGGTTCTATGTATTGTGTGTTGTAACACATTACTCCCATCACCAGCGTTCAAATTACGGGTGAATTGTGCTGCAGTATTCCCTTCTGTTGGCTCATACCACATGGGACAGCCTTTGCCCACCTCTAGCATCAATGAGCTGTGGTCAACCCAGACCTTGCTGCCAGTTCATGGTTATTCCCTCCTCAGACCACTTTTTGAAGGTACTAACCACGGTTGACCGTGAGCACCCCACAAGCCTTGCTGTCTCAGAAATGCTCTGACAGCAGTCGTCTGGCCATTAAAATTTGGCCTTTGTCAAACTCACTTAATCCGCTGCCTTTTCCATCTGAAGAACAAGAATAACACTAATTAACAGAGCTCAGTATCAGGTGTTATTTATATCGTTTCATGATCTTCACACACACGTCATCGTTTACCTGAAGTTGCTTCAATTTGCATAAAGATGCACTGGTCATAATGTTTTGGCTCTTTGGTGTACTTTTTAAGTTATGCTAAAAAGTTCCAAAGTAACTAGCTTAATTACACCTTATTTTAGCCAGGTTGTTTAGTCTGACTCAGACGGATGTTTAGTTTTTCTTCTGCTGGACGTCTTACATTCTGGAAATTCACTTCTCTTGTGGTTATTGCTATTTGGCTTCACCACTTTCTTGACTGTCACTAGTAGATCCACTTGATGTTTACTGACTTCCGTATACCAGTCCTTGTTAGCACCTGTTGCTGTAGGCTTAGTTGTTAACATTTTGAAATATGATTCTTTCTGAAGCAAATTTTGGCCTTTTCAGGCTTGAGCTGCTTATCTGTCTTAATCCCTCCAAGGAATGATTTAACTTTTGTTAAAATCATTAAACAACTCAATATTTACTAAAAGCACTAAACTCATTGCTCACATAAAACAAATTGTTCTGGACTATTGGCTATATGTTTCACTCCTGGCTTTCTCGGAGCTTCATCTGGCACTAAGTAGGTTGTTCTCTAAGTTTAAGTAAGTTTCACTTGGCAGTCTGCCATGTTGCCGGCACAACAGGAGATTCCACACAAATCTTAGGTGTCGGATCTCGCTATTGCATATGGTTTCCCTATGTAAATTTATTAGCATACTTTCTATGTATTGCTGTAAGAATTTAGTTGGTGGTGCTGCTAAGGGTTTGCATGTTAAATTTTCTGTATTAAATTATTATCTATTATAACTTGTGCTGACGGTGTTTAGTTTTTTACTTTTTATATCCTGTTTGAGCTCTTTCAGTCTTTGCTCATATGTCCTGAAAGTTTTTCCTATGTATTAGTATTTTTTGCCATTTAATTTATTTTTGGGGTCAGGTATTTGCATGTGGCAGATGCACAAGAAATGTGCAAAGCAAAGCTCCTCCACTGTGCATAGCCTGTTATAAGGCTCCAGACCATTAGAATGGAAAGATGTCAAAGAGAGTTCAGTTTTCAGGCCAAAACAATTCTTCAGGGCCAAATATTTGGGAAAGTATGAAGCAGAAGAAGAGATGGAGGGGAAGGAATCTCTCAGAGTGTTGACAATTGCTTGTCCATGTTCTCTAGGATCAATAATGAGTGGGATGTGTAGTTCCCACCCATCTTCTGGAATATAGACTTTTCCAAAATAGAACTGGTCATGCGTGATAGATGACATGTACTTAATATAAGATTCCTTCTGGCTCTGGTGCTGGACAAAACGGGCTTTCGCCCTGGCACACTTCAAGGTTGGGAGATGTCAGATATCTTCGAAACACCTCCCCAAGCCTTGTTTTGAGCCTTATGAGCAGAGGTGCAGTAGAGATTCCACCATGGTTTTGGAAACTGTGGAAAACGAGTAGAGGTCTGAAGAATAGTCGAAGGAGTTGTGTAGATGATGCATTCCATCATCTCTGCCACTGCAACATTGATGGGCTCCTGGCTGAGTGTTCATCTAACTCAGAAAGGAGCTTGAAATCACTCCAGTCAGCCCGATAACACCTCCACTGTGAGATATGTGAAGGGCTATTGACCCTTGGTTGGCCCATGGATCTCTCCTGTTGGTATCAGCACTGCCCCAAAGTGGACTGTGTCCTTTGAAGTCCCCCATGATGAGGAAGGGGGATGGCAGCTGTGAGACAAGGTCTTCCTGGAAGACAGTCAACAAAAATCCCATGAAGAAGTGGATGGCAACTGTTTATATAAGGTGGTGGTGAGGGGTATGGCCTGGAATGGAGAATAGCTGCTCACGAGGATGGCAACACCCCTGTGAGATGGACCATCTCCACCCAATCCTGGCAAACTAGAGAAAAGTATCAGATCTTGGGATCGGTGAGTGTCTGCAAATAAATCTCCAGCAGACCACACAGATGGGTTCATGTACCCTAAGGAGGACCTTGATGTCATCAATATTCCTCTGGAATCCACAACACTTCCATTGTAGGAGTATGGCCATCTCAGGTCTTAGAAGAATTGATGGATGATTTGAGATTTATTTTTACCGTCACCAGCAACAATTTAAAAAAATTTGGGGGTTCAGTATTCATGTCCTTAGAGTCATCTGAGGGACATGGATCTGAAGCCACCAAACGAAGAGATAAAACTTTTTTTGGGCCCTGGTGCCCCCCCCCCCTAAGTTTGGAAGGTCTGGGATCAGGATAAAGGGGGACTTCAGGATGTAGTAGCAGAAGGCACTGACACACGGATAAAAACCACATTGATGTGATGCTGACACCAATGTCAGTTTCGCCTGTATGAGAAGGTACTTTGCAGCAGGTAAGAAAGATATAGCAGGTGAAATGCTGATATCAGTCTGCACCACCACAGAAGCCATCACAACGATACACTTTTCGATGACTGCATCGGCATAGGAGACCTCGACAGGTGGGACAGATGATGCAATGAGCTTCCTCGCCTCTGGATAAGTGACGTTGTAATGGTCTTGAGGTGCAGTACCTCCTTCTCTTCCAAATACTGAGAACAGTCGCAGGAGTTCACCAGATGTTTTTTACTACAGTTCACACAGCTAGCCTTTTCTGCTGTGCAGTCAGGATCAAGGTGATCCTGGCTGCCACAATGAGCACTGGAGGGTTTGCCCCTGCAAACTGTGAGGGCAGGGCCATACTTCTGACATTGGAAACAATGCAAAGGGTCTGATATACACGGCCATGCCTCACAATGAAGGTAACCTGCCTTGGTTGGAAGTCAGCAGGCATGGCATGTTTAACATAAGGATTAGTGCCCAGGTGGGTACTAACTTCCTATCACAGCATTGCAAAACCCGATGGACTGTTATCTCTCTCTGGAATTACAGCTCTGAGAGGATTTCTTCCTCAGAAATGTTGAGGAGACTCCACCCCAGGGAGGAACGAGTGTCTTGTGGGATGCGATGGTGATGCCATCCCACCAATTGCTGTACATTTAATAGTAGCTCAGAATGTTTTGAGCAAGCAGTTTCTGCCTGCACATCACCAAATCTTAGGCACTTGACTGATTTTAGAACTCCTGTGAGACTTTTCAGACTTTTATTGAGGAAAAAGATGTGTCCCCAATTCTCTTATCATTCACTGAATGGATGATTAGGAACCTCAGGGACAAAGAGATAGACATGGATATTTGATTTGGTTTGTTTGTTTGTTTTACCTCTGAGAAGCACTTTTTTTAACACAATGGACTGAATGGCCAGGTCACAAGGACCCTAAAGGCTCAGAGAAGGTTGGGAGAGGGGAACCACTGAAACAGCTCTTGGGAGACAGATGGTAGCCTTCTGTCAAGGCCATCCAGTGTGTTCTTTAACGTGCACAGGGTATGGTTCTCCCACACATGGGGCCACGGCTTAACATCTCATCCAATGGATGGCGGCTTTCCAAGCCCATCGGTGTCCCCTACTGACCATGGGCAAGGTGGTGAATTTTGCAGAGATAAATCTCAACATTGACCCAGCTGCGACTCAAATCTGGGAACTGCAGATTACGTGCCTGATGCACTACTGGCTGAGCCCCCCGCCCCTAGACATGGATGACAACAGCAACAATTATGAAGACAAAGAAGATATGGGTTCATGGGCAAACCCTCTTGGCAGCATTGGCTGATGAATTTCCTTTAATGGAACTCAAAATTGAAAATTGGTTGATTTCAGTGCCCGTTGTTCCCACCCACCACAGAGCCCAAGGGGATACCCAATCGGACACTAAGACTGCACACGCACCATACCCACATAGTCATTGAGCCAAGCCCTCACAAATAAATAACAGGAAAATGAAAAGAAAAGTGTGAGGAACTCACCTGAGTCCTCACAAAAGATAATAAATGTAAAAATAAAAAACTTTAGAACCAAACTGGTATCACAAAATAAAGAAAACTATAAACTTAGTAAATGTGTGGAGAAACTCACAAACCTGTACCCATATGTGCATTAGGCACTCATCTTCTACATAATTAGCCTTAGCAGGTCTGTCCACCAACAAATTGATCCTGGGGGGTGGGGGGGACACCTCAGGACCTCCGATTTACCAGAAGCATAGGCCAAAGCAGTATGTAGCAGCAGCCCTGGGATTTGTTGCCCAGCCCTGCAATGAACAAGTTCCACAATGGCAAGATGGCCAAAGGGGACCACACTAGTTATGGGCTGAAGGGAAAAGACGGGGATCCCGAGCAACTATTAGGATCCTCCTTTCCTGGGACATGGTGACACACAGCGAACACACGGGCAAGCGTTCAGGACTTTATGAAGGTACCCAAACCAATGTAAGTTTTACAGGGTGGTTCCCTTAAATGGACTGGAGATCACATTGAGGGGGCTGTATAAAGGAATAGAAATAGAATAGTGAAAATAATGTTCCCCCCCCCCCTACAAATACAGATATAAGAATTAATTGTGAATATTACAGAAAATATTTTTTGCAATTTAGAAGGCATCTCTAATGTTTATTGGCAAAGTTAAAAATACTTGCTTTAACCAACTGGTCACATATGTATGAACTATTATAATAAAGAATCATTAAGAAATTTCAGATATAATGTTACCTCTTATTTCTGTATCTTTAAACTTTGGTCTATTTCTTTCAATGCTGAAACTTGTTCGCTGAGCTTTAGATCCTCCTAATACATATTCATGTGATACTGTTCTGTTTCCAGTTTTTACAGAAGGGGAAGAAATTGTAGTTGATGACACTGTAGGCAAAGAACTGCTGGTAGATGGGAGAGAATCATCTTTTTTTACTATCTGTGAAAGAGACTCCTTTGCAGCTCTATCACGCAAACGTTTTAAAGTGGTTACTGCAACAGCTGCATAAATTGTTTTATTTATGCTACGGTCATAAACCTGTTTTTCTTCATTTAGGGCCTATACGAAGAAATAACTCATATCAATTTAAATCAAATATTAATTCACTCTTACACAGTGGTATCAATTTAAAAAAAATTCTCAAGTCAGGTGGTACACAAACCCATGACATGTGAAATGGGTCTACAACAACTGGGAGGACATGACAATTGGATAGATGACAACTGGGAAAGTTTAAATAACTGAGTAGAAAAAGGCAATGTTTAGAGACAGGGCCAGATCTAGGGGGGCATGCCCTCCACCTTTTATTTTTTCTAGATCCAGGCCTGGTTAGAGTTAATTTTGAATTACTAAGCCTAACTGTAAAATATCTATCCAGATTTAGTATCTATCCAGTAATCCATAAAACAAAGTTGTTAGAACTCAATGTAGTCTTCAATTAATTCTAATACACAGCAAAGATTTTAAAATATTTAATAATTTATGATTATGCTGTTTTAATGTTAAATGCTCTCGAGCATTTAACCTCAGAAGAAGCCCCGCAGGTGCACAGGGAGAAACACGTAGCCAAGTTAGACTGTTCATATGCTTTGATTTTAAAGTTCTTATTTTGAAATTTGCTTAGTTTAATGTTTTTTTTAAGTTATTAGTTCAGTTGAAAGTTAAAGCTGCTTGAGCAAGGGCTGTGTGCAATATGATAAAGAAAGAACACAATCAACATAACAAATGCCAATGAAGGTTAGTGAAGTGTGACCTCTAAAACCATCTACCTTTGAAGGACTGGTATACAGAGTTAAAAACATCAACCTTAGCATTTGGTGCTAATGACAGTGCCCCAAAGTAGTGCCGGTAATCAACACTGGAAAGCCACTGACCAGAAAGAAGCGCCTTTCCAAAAACAACCCATTGACAATAAGATTGGTTGAGCCAGTCTAAAATTTCAAAGAGACACCAACTATGGAAATATATATTTCCATCTTTTACTTTAGAACTTTTAAGAATTAAAAGCCTCCTTAAGTAAAAGAATGCCATGTTAAGGAACTCTTAGTTTAACTAAGAATGTTATGTAATCTGATGGTAGCCTAGTGATTGGTCAAGAGCATTTAATATTGAAACAGCATAATCATGAATTATTAAACATTTTAAAACTCAATATAATCAATATAGATATCTATTCTCTCTAATCCAACTTCCAATAGAGAAGATTTTTAAACAAACTATTCATTCTGAAAGAAATTATTTAAAATCAAACAAATGAACTACAACCGAACCAGAATTTATATCTCTAATCCATTATTTTCTCAAGGCTTACTTTTAATCTCTCTAACTAACTTTTTGCTACAATTGTTTTTTTCCAAAGTCTGTTCCTTCCAAATGCTGCAATCAGAAACCAAAATAATGCATTACAAATTGCAAAGGAATATGAATAGTTCAACTAATCTGACCTTTAATGAAATGATTCTTTTACAAGTATTTTTCTTCTGAATGGAACAATCAGATATCAAAGGAACACATTAAATGAAACTAAAACAGCCAATTTTTTTTATTTGCTTGATTAAAAACTGATATTTTTCCATAATTTTTTTTTATTCACAAGAACATATCTATAAATGGTAGCTAGGCATAAACTGGAAGGAGAGCTGTGTACCAATCCCCTGTGATGATGCACAGAACCAGCCAGGTCTAGCACCTAATGTTCAACCCCACCTTCTCATGGCACAGGCGACTGATTGGTTGCTTAGGGTTTAATGGTGCATTGGCATCTCAGGCCATAATGTGCCAAACATATGATTAAATAAAGGATAAAAGACACAAAAACCCAAAACCAATATTTACAAGCCATCCCATGGCCGAGTGATTAGCATGCTTGGCTACTGATCTAAGGGACTTGGGTTCGAGCCCCGGGTAAGGCATGGATGTTCGTATCGTTTTTCTGCTGAGGTCCTGCCATCCTCACAGACCTTCTACTATGGCATATAAACTGACAGGTTCCTGTCAGACCTCTGTGGCAAGCAGCTGCTTGAGGAGGTATTTATTTTTTTCTAACATTTACAACATATATAATTTAAATTACAAAACACAGTAAAGATTTTAAACAACAAATAACAAGTGTATAAATAACAAGTGAAATAATGATATTTGTAAAAAACACAAAATAAAATCAACCCAGGTGTAAACAACAGGTTATACGCAAATAAAACCAGATATTATGTAAAATCAGAGTCTATTAAAATATCCAGTATATCTCAAAAAGCAAAAAACAAGTGGTAAAAAAAAAATGATCTGATAAATGATGTCCGAGTGTAAGGGGCTTGGACGTAAAATTGTGATGACTAAAATATAAACAATGTTCCCAATTAAAAGCTGGTTATGTGGTTTAAATATGTTTAATGGTTAAAATGGGGTCACAAAACTTCCACTTAGGTTCATCATCTGCCCGAAGGAGAAATGAATGTGTAATAAATGAATGACCTAAGCAGAGTCGAGTAAGTACAACTTCCTCCTTGCAATTCCTGCAAAAACATGATTGCCATGCTTTGGCAATGAGCTTGATCTTGAAAAGCTTGTTACCAACCTTTTCATATCTAGATCTCTGTCACTGTACCTGAAGCTCAATGGAAAAACACTGGTGGAATTCCATGTATGGAACTGGCAGCAGAGAGTCAGATAGGGGTAGGGCTAACAACAGCAGCATCAGCCAAGTCATTGCTTCTGATCCCAATGTGACCGAGCACCCAAAAAATGAGAATGGTGGTTGTGCCTGCCAGATGATGGAGCTGCTGGTGGATCCTGGAAAGAACACAGTTAGGCCAATGCCTCACTGAGATCAAAGCCTGTAGCAAGATGCTTAGCTCCCACATGGTCCAAGACAAGACTGGTAGTATGCAATTCTGCAGTGAAGATAAACACTGCTGTAGGATGTGGCCTGCAATGATTGCATTACAGCAGATCATGGGCTGATCCCACTGATATGCTGGACTTTGAGCCATCTCTGAAGACAGGCAAGAAGTCCAGGTGTTCAGCACGATGGCTGGCAGAGTATCAGATGCACGCAGTTGGGTGTAAAGGCCTTTCCCATCCTGAAAAGAGAAAAGTCACAGGAAGGGGAAACAGCATATCAGCTGTTGACTGGGAAACGCTATCAGGACCGATGTTGATGTCTCTGAGGAGCCTCAGACATGCAAACCAAAAGGATGAATGGCAGTCGGCCATTTCTGGTATAACATTTCCCACTGGGGATGTAAACACAATCCCCAGTCAGCACCTTCACCACTGAATCCTGGGCAGTCATACATCTGGGATCCATAGTCCAATTTTGATTGGACAAGTGCACGGTACAAGGAGAGCAAAGAACATTGATCCCCCCACACAAGAGAGGGATGAGAGGATCTAGATGATGATCAGTGCCTGCATGCCCTTGGACTGTAGATGACAAATGTGTGATGAAAAGGACAATTTCTGGTTGAAGATGAGACGAGAAACTTGGTCTCCACTACAGCTGGAATGGTGGTACTCCCGAGCCACAGCTCAGGGTCCAGATGAAGATATGCTTGTGGCAAAAGTGTATACAAGCTTCTTCTATGGGGAGAACCAAAATCCATTGCCCATTGTCCAAATGGAAAGATTGTTCAGGTCAGTTTGTAGTTATCATTCACTGACCCTCATGCTGGACAATGAGCATAAGATGCTCAAGTCATCAACATAGAGGGCATTGTCAGAAATTGTTGTAAAATGGAATTTATCTTCATAGTGAAATGCATAACACTCAATATGCAGCCTGTGACACCCCTTTTCTTGGGGGATAGGCCATGACAGAGTGTTGCCAACACAGACATGAAATGTTCGAAAACATAAAAATCTGTGATTAAGATCGGCATGTGACCTCTCAAGGCAAACCTATGGAGGTCACGAAGAATGCCAAATCTCCATGCCATATTGAATGCTTTTTTGACGTCAAAGAAAATTGATACCAGGTGCTCTCTGCATAAAAATGAATTCCTAATCACTGATTCAAGGCAGATCAGGTGGTCTAAGGTAGACTGATGCCTACAAAAGCCACACTGGGTGTTGGAAAAGGACGTGTTCCAATTACCAGGCCAGCCTGGTATTTACCAATCTTTCCATCTTGCATACACAGCTCATCAATGCAATGGGACAATAATTTCATGGAATCTTGGGATTTTTGCCAGGTTTGAGGAAGGCCAAAACAATAGCTCCCGCCAGGAGTCTGGAAACTGCTCCTCAATGAAAATACGGTTGAAAATTCAGAGCAATTGATCCTTACTTAGTGGTGAGAGATGTTAGAACATGGCATAATGAACATTGTCTGGCCTAATGGAGGATGCATGAGAAGTGTGCAGAGCACGGTGAAGCTCTTCCACTGTGAATGGCCTGTTGTAAGGCTCCAGGCCATTCAAATGTAAGGATAGCAGAGAGTGTTCTGCCCTCCTCTTCAGGGCTAGGAACTTGGGAGTATGAAGAGGAAGAAGAGACAGAGGAGGATGACTCTCCCAGAATGTTGGCAATTGCTTGGGGATCAGCAATTGCCTGTCAGTTGTGCTCCAGGATTGATAATGGGGTGTGACAAATATTTCCCACCCATCTTTCAGACTTTATCCAACATGATTTTCGCATTGGTTGTGCGGGTGGCAGATGATACATATTTCATCCAGAAATCCTTCTGGCTCTCGCACCAAACATAACTGCTTTTGCCCTGGAGCATTTGAATGCTTTAAGGTTGGGGGATGTCATATATCTCCAAAAAATCCAACAAGCCTTGTTCTGAGCCTTATGAGCTGCGGTGCAATCTGGATTCCACCATGGTTTTAGGAGAAAACAAGGAAACTGTGTCAAAGTTTGAGGAGTGGCTGAGGCAGTTGCATAGCTGATACAGTCTTTCATCTCTGCACAGCTACATTGATTGGCTCTTAGCTGATAGAGTAACATGACAGTAAATGTGTGTGTGTGTGGGGGGGGGGGGGGTCGGGAGTGAAAGTATGTACTGACACTGGTGCTCAACAGGAACATGAAGGATCCAGGAGCCACTTTTCAATGACCCACTCCTGCCACTGGTATCAGCATTGCTACAAAGCAGACTGTCTGTTGAAGTCCCCCTATGATGAGAAAGCAGGATGGCAGCTGTGAGACGAGATCATCGAGGTCTTTCCAGAAGACAATGCTTCCGGGTGGAAGACAGACACAGCAGACAAGTCAGTGAGAACCACGACAAAATTGCCTCTAAGTTGGTGGTGAGGGGTACAATCTGAAATGGAGAATGGTTGCTCAAGAGGATGGCGACACCCTCATGAACGGGACTAGCTTCATCCCGGTTCTGGTGAACTAGTGAAAAATGCTGGATTGTGGGATCTGTGACTGGCTGCAAGTATGACTCTTGGAGGTGTGGATGTTTCCTGCAGGCACACACAGATAGGATTGTGTGCCTGAAGGAGGACCTTGATGTTGTCAAGATTCCTCTGGAATCCATGACAATTCCATTGTAAGAGTGTGGCAATCTCAGGACTTAAAAGATTTTAATTGCTGCTGTGGAGTTTTATGATTAGGGGGTGGTCTGCCTTAGAATTGTCCAAGGGACATGGATCTGTTACCATCTTTGGTGGAGGAAATAAAATTTTCTTCTTTGGCCCCAGTAGGGGCCAGTTCAGTTTGAATGGTCTAGCTGTTTGAGGACAAAAAGGAGGTCTTCCAAAAGTGGAAGTCTGTGTAGCAGGTATGGAAACCGGAGTTGATGTCAATGTTGACACCAGCCTTAGTTTTGTCTGTGTAAGAAGGTACTTCACTGCATGCAAGAAAGATTGAGTAGGTAGTACACTGATGTCAGTCTATACTGCTACTGAAGACATTGGAATAATGGGCTTTCCAATGACTGACTGGCATACGAAACTTTGTCATATGGGCAGATGGTGCAGCAAGTTTTCTTGCCTCGAGACAAGAGATGTTATTTATCATTTTGAGGCAATGCACCTCCATTTCCTTCTTCCACTAGGTGCAGTCAGGATCAAGATGATCCTGGCTACCACAGGAAGCACAGGTGGGTTTGCCCTGACAAGATGTGCAGGCATGGCCATACTACTGACACTGGAAGTAGTGCAGAGTGGATACAATAGTCTTTTTTATTGATAGATACTTTTGCAAAATATCATAATGATACTTACAATCTGATAAGCTTCATCTTCTGTGAGGCAAAATGTCAAGCATTCATTGATGAAATTATCTAAATACCTTTGTCGTATAATGGATGGTACTTTCCTACCATATTCAGTAGGAATAATTGGTCTTGGTTTCAGAGCCTAATGTAAAAAATGCAAAAATTTACTTTCATTTAGTATAATTTATTTTTGTTGGTTAAAAACATTATTCAGCAAAAATACTTAACAAAACTGATAACTACTAACAATAAAAAAAACAGATTAAGCCTGGATTGTTTTATCTCTAAGCTCTACTCTTTGTCTCTCAATGGGCCATGTCAGGTCAAAAGAATTAAAGTATCGGAACGGCTTGGAGTTTTATGGCACAAGGCAATTAGAGCAATAATTTGCCAACCACAATTGGTTGGTTGTTTAGGATTTTATGATGTATTAGCATCAAAGGATATAATGCACCAAATGAATGACAAAATAAAAGATAAAAGTTAAGAAACCCTCAACCAAATTTAAAAATAAACTACAAGATGTTAGTTTTACAAAAAAAGACATAAAATAACAAAAATTAAACATAGTAAACAACACTGGGCGTGCAAACAACACCTGGTGTTGCCACCTGGGTTGCACGCATAGGCACATACAAGTGATCATTGTGGGGAGATCTGAAACAGTTGGTTGTCACCCAAACCGAATGATCATTCAGGGCAATTTCAAGTTGTCTTCAATGACCCTCATACTGGACAAGGAGCAAAAGATGCTACTAAATTCATCAAAATAGAAGACATTGCCTATAGATGGAGGAAGCTGTCTACTAATAGAATTAATTTTGACAGCAAAAAGTGTAACTCAGAGCCTTGTGGTAGCCCCTATTCTTGAGGGTAAAGCTGTGACAGAGTGTTGCTGATACAGGAATAAAAAGGACATAATGATAAGAAGTTGGAGATGAAAATGGGGGGGGGGGGGTATGGTGCAAGAGCAACAAAACAAGAGTATATAAAAGGATAAAAGACATCAAACCCACAACCAAAGTTAAAAGAAACACAAATATGAGCAAAGCAACAAAAATGAAAAAAAGAAAAATGTATAACTAGCAATGTAGATAAAACTAGGATAAAAGTTCAACAAGTGTAAAACAGAATAAACAACAATGGATATAGAGGACTCGTAAAAGCAACAAGTCTAAAATTAAAAAGGTAAAAATATCAAAGACGAGTAAAATAGCTGGTAAAATGTAAAAATTCAAACAGATGTTAAAAATGAGTTGTCAGATAAAAGGTGGCAGAATGTAAGGGGCTTGGCCATAAAATCATGGAAGCTAAAATACACATGACATTTGTAGTTAAAAGCAGGACAAGCAAGTAAAATATGTTTGATTGTTAAAATGGTGTCACAAAACTCACACTTAAGTTCATTGTCTGCGTGAAGAAACTAATGATCTAAATGGGTCCAAGCAAATATAACTTCCTTCTTGTGATTCCTGAGAAAACAAGACTGTCATGATTTGACAAAGGGCTTGATCATGAAAAACCTATCAACCTGTTCAGACCATGATCTCTGTCACTGTGCCCTGAGCTCAAGGGAAAAACACTGCCAGAAGTCCACACATGGAACCAGCAGTTGGATGAAAATCGACGTGAGATCTCTTAAGCCAAAGGCATGGAGGTCACGAAGAATGCCGAATCTCCAAGCATTGTGTTGTATGCTTTTTCAATATCAAAGAAAACTGACACCAGGTGCTCTCATTTTAAAAACGAATTTCTGATAGCCGATTTGAGCCATAGCAGATGGTCAAGAGTTGACCCTTTCCTGCAAAAGCCACACTGGGTATTGGAAAGAAGGCCATGGTGTTCCAAATGCCAGACTGTCATTTACCGTTCTTTCCAACACTTTGCATATGCAGCTCCATCAATACAACAGAATGAGAACTTGGAAAGGAATCTTGGGATCTTCTCATGGCTTGGGAAAGGCCAAGATGATGGTCTCCCACCAGAAGTCCGAATTTGGGTTGTTGGGTTGTTTTACCTCTGAGTGGCACTTTTTTGCGCACAATGGGCTAAATTGCAAAGTCACATGGACCCTGAAGGCTTAGAGAAAGTTGGGGGAGGAGATTCACTAGAATAGCTGTTGGGAAGCAAATGATAGCTTCCTGTCAAGGCCATTCAGCATGTTCTTTAAAGTGCAGAGAGTATGGCTCTTCTGCACACAGACCATGGCTTAAGTCCCATCTGACATTTGGCAGCCTTTTCAAGCCCATTGGTGTCCCCTAATGACCTTGGGCAGGGCAGGAAGTTTTGCAGAGATAAATCTCAATGCTGACCCAGCTGGGACTCGAACCTGTAAACTGCAGATTATGAGCCTGGCATGCTACCGACTGAGCCACCCCTGCCCCTCAGGAGTTCAGAAACTGCTCCTCTAGGTAAATACAGTTGAAGAGTCGCAGCAGCCAATCCATACTCAACAGTAAGAGATGTTGGAGCATTGCATAATGGACATTGTTTGGCCCAACGTACATACACAAGAAGTGGGCAGAGCAAAGGCTGAGCTCCTCTACTGTGAATAGCCAGTTTTAAGGCTCCAGGCAATTTATGTGGAAAGACAGCAAAGAGCACTCAGCCCTGCTTTTCAGTGTCAGAAACTCTAGGGAGTATGAAGATAAAGAAGAGATGGAGACAAAAGACTCCCCCAGAGTGTCAGCCATTGCTTGGGGATAAGAAATTGCCTATCCATTTTGCTCCAGGTTTGATAATAAGTGTGATGTATAGTTTGCCACCATCTTCCAGACTTTATCCCAAATGGCCTAAGAACCGGTTGTGTGGGTGATAGAAGACATTATTTGATCAAAGATTCCTTTTGGCTCTGGCCATTGCTCAAGAACCGACCCTCCCCTTGGTGTCAGAGTACTGCCTCAAAGTGGACTGTAACAATTAAAGTCCCCAATGATGAGGAAGGGGGATGGCAGCTGTGAGATGAGGTCATCAAGGTCTTCCCAGAAGATTCCTGGAAGAATTCCAGGAAGACTGATCTGTCTTCCTGGCAGCAGACAGACAGAGCAGACAGTCAATGAAAATCCCACAAACAGGAGGATGGCAACCACCTCCTAAGTTGGTTGTGAGGGGGATGACCTGGAATGGAGAATGGTTGCTCACAATAATGGTGACACCTTGGTGAGCTGGTCCTTTTCCATCCCAGTCCAGGTGAACAAGGGAAAAGTGACGGATCATTGGCTGTCTGCAAGTACACCGAAGAGCCAAAATATTATGACTAGTACGTCATTATGCAAATCGAAGCAATGCAGGTAAACAATGGTGTGTGTGAAGGTCATGAAACGGTATAAATAACACCAGACACTGAGCTCTGTTAATCAGTGTTATTCTTGTTCTTCAGATGGGAAATGCAGTAGACTTACATAAGTTTGACAAAGGCCAAATTCTAATGGCCAGACGACTGGGTCAGAGCATTTCTGAGATGGCAAGGCTTGTGGGGTGCTCACGATGCTGTGGTTAGTACATTCAAAAAGTGGTCAGAGGAGGGAAAAACCATGAACGGCTGGCAAGGTGCGGACCAACCACAGCTCATCGATGCTAGAGTGAGCAAAGGCTATCCCATATGGTATGAGCCAATAGAAGGGATACTGTGGCATAACTCGCCTATAATTTGAATGCTGGTGACAGGAGTAATGTGTCACAACACACAGTACAGCATAGCTGCAGGCTGCTCCGAGTGCCCATGCTAACATCAGTTCACTATTGAAAGCACCTGTGATGGGCATGCAAGCATCAAAACTGGACCTTGAATGATTGGAAGAAGGTTGTCTGGTCCAATGAATCTTGTTTCTTGTTGCACCATGTGAATGGCCAGGTACATGTGTGTTGTTTACCTGGGGAAGTGTTGGAGGATGCACCATGGGATGAAAACAAGCCCATTGAAGAAGTGTAATGCTTTTGGCAATGTTCTGCTGGGAAACCACGGGTCTAGTCATTCACATAGAGGAAATTATGACATCTACCACCTACTTAAATATCATTGCAGACCAGGTACATCTTTTCATAGCAACGGTATTTCTCTCTAGTAGTGCCTTCTTTCAGCAGGATAATGCACCATGCCACACTGCCTGGATTGTTTGAGAATGGCTCGCAGAACATGAGGAAAACTTCCAGGTATTGCCCTGGCCTCCAAATTCCCAGACATGAATCCAATTGAGCATCTGTGGTTTGTGTTGGAACAGCATATCCAATCTGCAGAGGCTCAACCATGTACTTACAAGAGTTAAAAGATCTGCTGGTAACGTGTTGGTACCAGATAACACAAGACACCTTTAGAAATCTTGTAGTGCCTATGCCTCACAGGATAAGAGCTATTTTGATGGCACGTGGAGGATCAACATCATATTAGGCAGGTGGTCATAATGTTTGGCTCTTTGATGTATATACTTATACTGATGATATATATATACATATCAGTAATCTTGCAAATTAATTTTCACTTTTCCTTTTTTATTTAAATTGCATTGCAAGCCCAGATTCAGTCACACTGTGTGAGGTATTTTTGTTGGTATGTGTTTTGTCACTTAATATACTATTCATTCCATTTTAAAGCATTAATCCGCTAATATTTTTGCAATATGATATTGGATATTGTTGTTTTAGAAAGGTGACATTATGTATTCAATGTTACACTGTGTTGCAACCATAGCCAGTAAGTAATGTTTAGTAGTGGCATAACTAGAATCTGAATCTAAAGTGAAGTAGGGCTTCTTGGTATTTAGGGTTATTTATATGAGGGTAAATCATGATTGCAAAGTAAGCTTCATAGTTTGTTCCCTACCAGACATCTGGGGCTGTGTTACTACCACATGTAAGTACTTAAATAGTGTCACTAGTGACAACACTCTTCCCTATTACACACCTGTGTTGTTTCTGTTATCACATGATTGATTGAAGTTTTGAATATTTCCTGTGATAAAGCTATTGTTCTTAAGGATTTTACCAGAGTTATTACTGTCTGTTTTCTGAAAAAGTGGATCACAATTCTTAAGATAATTGTAGGGGTCTCATTAAATTTTCTGTTCCATGGAAAGTTCTGTCCATTATTGTTCTTAACAGAATACAAAATTTATAAAAAAGGGTTAGAACTTCATTGTTTTACTGGGCTTCTGAGTCTGAAACAAAGATCATAGAGCAATTGATGGAAATCATAGGAGGGTTGTGAGAAACGGAGTAAACAGATTACACATAGTAGCTAGGGATAAACTGGAAGGAGATTCCTTGGGATGTGAGTTGATTGCTTGGGACTTTACGTGCAGAGGCAGCTAAGGTCATGATGCACCAAACAAGGTGTAAAGAATAAAAAGATCCAAAAGTCAAGTAAACTAACAACCAGAGTTAAAAGTACATGACAAATACCATAAACAACAATAAATGTAAACATTAAAACAATACATGGCAGAAAAACCTAGATAAAATGCAAAAAAAAAAAATTAATAAAACAATGCTGAGAGGGAAAAATCAGAGACAGTTAAAATATCCTGTAAAACATGAAAAGGCAAAAACAGCAGTTAAAACTGAGCCATTGGATAAGAGATGTCTGAGTGTAAGGGGTTTGAATGCAAAATTGTGAAAGCTGAAAACATGCCGTTCAAAATTAAAGCATGGACAATGAATCAAAATATGTTTTACAGTTAAAATGGTGTCGCAAAACTCACACTAGGTTCGTTGTCTGCTCAAAGAAACAAATAAGCAATAAATGAATTACCTAAGAGGAGTCGAGCAAGTACAACTTCCTCCTTGCAATTCCTGAGAAAAACTGACTGCTACAGTTCGATAATGGGCTTGATCTTGAAAATATTGTTACCAACCTGTTTTGACCAAGATCTCTGTCATTGTGCTCAGAGCTCAATGGTAAAACTTTGCTGGAAATCCACATATAGAACAGGAAATGGAGAGTTGGACAGGGGTGTGGTCGACTTGGCAAACGCTGCTGCCAAGTCGACCACACCCCTGTCTGACTCTCCATTTCCTGTTCCTGATTTCCTATTTCTCAAGTCACTGCCTCTGATTCTGATGTGGCCAGACACCCAACAGAAAAGAAGGTGGTGAATTGGTTGGTTGGGGTTTAATGGTGCAATGGCAAAAACAAGTCTAAAGAACAAAAGGTAAGAATATTAAATGCAATTAAAATAGTCAATATATATTAAAAATGCAAAAGCAAGTAGTATAAAGCAATGATCACATAAAAGATGTCCGAGTGAAAGGGGCTCAAACATAAAATCGTGATGGCTAAAATATAAATGACTTTCAAAGTTAAAAACTAGACATGCGGTTAAAATACATTTAATGGTTAAAATGGTGTCACAAGATTCACACTTAGGTTCATCGTCTGCCGGAAGAAGAAATGAATGAGAAATAAACGAATGATCTAAGTGGAGCCGAGCAAGTACAACTTTCTCCTTGTGATTTCTGAAAAAACATGACTGCCAATGGGTTTGATCTTAAAAAGCTTGTTACTGACGTTACTGACTTGTTCAGACCAAGATCCCTGCCACTATGCCTGGAGCTCAATGGAAAAACACTGCCATAAGTCCACTTTTGGAACTGGCAGTGGAGAGCCGGACAGGGTGGTGGTCGATTTGGCAGCAGCATCTGCCAAGTCATTACCCCTGATCCCTATGTGACCAGGCACCCAATAGAAGATGATGATGGTTGTGGCTGTCAGATATTGGAGCTGCAGGTGGATCTCAGAGAGAACAGGGTGAGGGTGATGACTCACCAAGATCAAAGCCTGCAGCGAGCTAAGTGAGTCAGTGTAAAACACTCACTGACAATGATGCTTAGCTGCCACATGGTCCAAGGCAAGACTGATAGCGTGCAACTTTGCAGTGCAAATTGAACACTGCTGTGGAATATGGCTGATCCACTGATGCACTGGACTTTGAGCCATTTGTGAAGACGGTCCAGGTGTTCAGCACTGTGACTGGCAAGGACTTAGTGGTTCCATGCAGTTGGATGCAAAGGCTTTTCCTGTCCTGCAAAGAGGAAAGTCACAGGAAGGGGAAACAGCTCAGCTGTCAAATGGACAAGGGATAGTTGGTCAATTCCTTTATAACATTTCTCACTGATGACTGAAAACATAGTTCCAAGTGGGATGGCTTGGCAGGGATCGCTAATTTGTTGCATACTGCAGGGACAACTGCTGATGGCAAATAGATAATGATGGTTTGTCAGTACTAACATAAAGACTTTGAATTAGTGAAGTGTGGAAGGCCCTGCACAAACACGGAGGGCCTGATGGTGCAGAGGGTCCAACACCCTCACAATCGAATCCTGGGTGGGGTCATACACCTGGTGTCCATAGTCAGTTTCAAACAGACAAATGAACAGTACAGGTAGAGCAATGAACATCGGTCCACCTCCAGGAGAGGACCTTGAGGATGTTCAATGCCCACGTGCATTTGGACCTGAGATGTGAAAGATGAGACAGTGAAACTTGGTCTCCGCCACAACTGGAATGACATTACCACTGAGCTGCAGCTCAGTGTCCAGATGAAGATTACACTTGCAGTAAAATTGCACACAAGTGGTCTTCTGTAGGGAGAACAGGAACCCATTTGTCATCACCCAAACTGAGATCATTCAGAGTTGTTGCAGTTGTCATTCAATGACCTTCATTATGGATGATGAGCAAAAGATGCTAAAATTGTCAACATAGAGGGCATTGCATACAGACAGAGGAAGTTGTCAAGTTATAGAATATATTTTGATAGTGAAATGTATAACACTCAAGATGCAGCCTTGTAGTACCCCCAGGCTTTGGAGGAAAATTCATGAAAGAGTGAATGGACATGAAATATTCGAGAAGATAAAAAAATTAGAGATGAAGATTGGCATATGATCTCTCAAGCCGAAGCTATGAAGGTCACGAAGAATGCCGAATTGTCCCGCAATGTCATATGCTTTTTCAATGTTGATGAAAATTGACACCAGGTGCTCTGAATATAAAAAAAAGAAACCCTGACTGCCAATTCGAGAAGGATCAGGTAGTCTAAGGCAGACTGTTGCCTGTGAAAGCCAGACTCAGTGTTGGAAAGAAGGCCATGGTGTTCCAAATGCCAGACCAGTCTGGCATTTGGAAAATGAATGTAAATGCCAGACTGGTCTGGCATTCACCATTCTTTCCAACACCTTGCACACACAGCTAGTCAACACGATTGGATGATAATATGAAAGAATCTTGCAGTCCTTGCCGGGCTTTGGGAAGGCCAAAATGATAGCCTCCCACCAGGAGTCTGGAAACTGCTCCTTGAGAAAAATTCAGCTGAAAAGACAGAGCAGCTGAACCTTACTGGATGGTGAGAGATGTTGGAGCATGGCATAATGGATCAGGCAACAACAGATGCATGGAAAGAGTGCATAGCAAGGTGAAGATCCTCCACCATGAATGGCTCATTAGCAGGCTCCAGGTCATTTAAGCTGAAGCCAGCGAAGAGCTTTTGACCTTGCTCTTCTGGGCTAGAAACTCAGAGGAATAAGATGATGATGAAGAAATGGAGGGAAAAGATTCCCCCAAAGTGTCAGCAATTGCTTGGCCATTGTGCTACAGGATCGATGTTAAGTGGGGCATGTAATTCCCACCCATCTTCTGGACTTTATCTGGAAGATGGGTTCATTAGACCTTAGAACTGGTAATGCAGGTGATAGAAGATATATATTTGATGCAAGATTCCTTCTGGCTCTGCCACAGGACGAAATGGGCTTTTGACCTGGCATATTTGAATGCTTCAAGGTTGGGGGATGTTGGATATCTCCAACCATTTTGAGTCTTATCTGTGGTGCAGTCAGGATTTCACCACAGTTTTGGAAACCGTGGAAACCAGGTTGAGGTCTGAGGAATAGTAGAGACAGCTGCTTGAACGATATTAGTCTTTCATCTCCACCATTGCAACATTGATTGGCTCGTGGCTCAATGAGTGTTCATTGAATTCACAAAGGAGTTCGAAGCCACTCTAGTCAGCCTGATCAAGCCTACATGTGAGATGTGTGAAGTGTTGCAAGGCCCCCATGGGGAGGTGATCGCTACCATAAGGGTTGTCCTTGACTTCCCATGTAATGAGTGGAAGGATAGGAAGTGCAGATGGTGAGATCAATGGCAGTGAATGTGCAGGTTGGGGAGTGGAAGTATGCACTCTCACCAGTGTTCAATAGGGAGAATGATGGATTTAGGAGCCATTGCTCCAGGACCCCACCCCTCCCGTTGGTGTCAGTACTGCCCCAAAGAGGATTGTGCTAATTGAAGTCCCCGTGATAAGTATGGGAGAGGGAAGCGGTGTGACAAGATCGTTGAGAAGATGAGAGATCCCAGAAGATGAGAGAGGTAATCCTGGAATGGAGAATGGTTGCTCACAAAGACTGCAACACCCCCAAGAGCTAGTCCATCTCCATCATGGTCTGGTGAACAAGGGAGAAGTGCAGGATTGTAGGATCATTGGCCATCTGCAAGTACTTCTACTGAAGGCACATACAAATGGGCTTGTGTGCCCGAAGGAAGAACTGGATGTTGTCAACATTCTTCTAGAATCCACAACAATTTCATTGTAGGAGTGTGGACATCTCAGGTCTTAGAAGAATTGGTGGATGACAATTTTTCAAAACTGCCGACACAACAGTTTTGGAAAATAGGGTAGTCCGTGTCTAAGTCCTTAGAGTCATCCAAGGGACAAGGATCTGAAAATACTACTTTAGGAAAGGTTGTGGTTTTTCTTTGGCTCTAGTGGGGGCCCCCTTAAGCTTGGAAAGTCTAGCTATCTGTGATCATGATGGAGTGGGCGTTCCTGAGATGGAAACAGAAGGCATGGACGCAGATATAGAAATCAGCGTTGATGTCGATGCTGAAACCAACCACAGTTTGGCCTGTGTAAGGAGGTACTTTGCAGCAGTCAAAAAAGATTCAGACAGTGGGACAGTGATATCTGTTTGCACTGCCATGGAAACCATCATAACGACAGGCTTTCCAATCACCGCACTGGCATAGGAGACCTTGTTAGGTGGGGCAGGCAGTGCAGCCATTTTCTCACCTCAGGATAGATATTGTAAATGGTTTTGAGGCACTGTACCTCCTCCTCTAGTCACTTTGAACATTTGCAGGAGAACGCCAGCTGATCGCCACTACAGTTCATGTAGCTTGCCTTTTATGCTGTGCAGTCAGGATCCAGGTGATCCTGGCCACTAAAATGAACACAGGAAGAATCTGCCTTGATGGAAGTCAACAGGAGTGGCATTTCAAAAGTTAAAATTCATTACCATGATGGATACTAACTTCCTATCATGGCAATGTGAAACCTCATCCATGACATTGCAAAACCTGGTAGTGGACTGCTCAGTCCTAGGGATGAGTGCTCTGAGAGGATTTCCTCCTCAGAAACCTTGAGGAAGCCCAACTCAGAGATCACACCTGGAGTTGGTTGGTTTGGTTGTTTTGGGGTTTTATGGCACATGGGCAACAGAGGCCATAATGCACCAAATGAGATAAAAAGGAGAGTAAAAGACATAGAAACCTACAACCAAAATTAAAAGCAAAAACTGTAAAAAAAACAGGACAAAACCAATATACATATATCATACAAAAAGGTAAAACGAACCCGGGTGTAAAAGACCCAGGATGATCAAGGTACAAAAGATAAAGCCGTAAAATCACAATCTGCTAAAATAACCTGTATAGTGTAAAAAAGAAAAGACAGAGGGTAAAAACAAGTCATCAGATAAAAAATGGCCAAGTGTAAGGGGCACAGCCGTAAAATCATGGACGTGGAAATAAAAATGTCGTTCAAAGTTAAAAAGCAAGACAGGAGATTAAAATATGTTTAATCATTAAAATGTTGTCGCAAAACTCGGACTTAGGTTCATCATCCACCTGAAGAAGATACAAATGAGTGATAAACGAATGATCTAAGCAGAGCCGGGCAAGTACAACTTCCTCCTTGTGATTCCTGTGAAAACAAGACTGCCACAGTTTGACAATGGGCTTGATCTCGAAAAGCTTGTTACCAACCTGTTCAGACCAAGATCTCTGCCACTGTGCCAAGAGCTCAATGGAAAAACGCTGCCGGAAGTTCAAGTATGGAACCAACAGTGGAGACATGGACAGGGGCATGGCTGATTTGGCAGCAGCATCTGGCAAGTCATTGCCCCTGATCCCGATGTGACTGGGCACCCAACAAAAGAAAATCGTGGTGGTGGCTAGCAGACAATGGAGCTGCTGGCAATCTTGGAGAGAACAGGGAGAGGCCGATGCCTCACCAAGGCCAAAGCCTATAGCGAGCTAAGTGAGTCGGTGTAGAGGACACACCAATGATGACGCTGAGCTGCTATGTGGTACAAGGCTGGACAGCATGCAACTCTGCAGTGAATATGGAACACTGCTGTGGGATCTGGCCTGTAATGATCCCATCACAGCAGACCATGGCCGATTCCACAGATTTACCAATCTTCGAGCCATCTGTGAAAGCAGGCAGGAAGTCTGAGTGCACAGCACAATGGCTGGCAAAAAGTTGCCGATATATACAGTCAGGTGTGACGCTGAGCTGCTATGTGGTACAAGGCTGGACAGCATGCAACTCTGCAGTGCATATGGAACACTGCTGTGGGATCTGGCCTGTAATGATCCCATCACAGCAGACCATGGCCGATTCCACAGATTTACCAATCTTCGAGCCATCTGTGAAAGCAGGCAGGAAGTCTGAGTGCACAGCACAATGGCTGGCAAAAAGTTGCCGATATATACAGTCAGGTGTAAAGGCTTTTCCTGTCCTGCACAGGAAAAAATGACAGGAAGGGGAAACAGTGAGACAAGGTGGAAGTGGCTTGGCTGTTGACTGTGAGATGCTATCGAGACTGTAATGTGTATGAGTAATGTCTCTCAGGTAACTCGGACATGCAAACTGAAAGGATGAATGGCAGTTGGCCAATTCTATAACATTACTAATATAACACTGGGGACTGAAAATGCAATCCCAAGTGCATTTTTAAGTCCAGTGATGGCCAGGCAGGGGTTGCAATTTTGCGGCATACTGCAGGGACAACTGCTGACAGTGAATAGATAAAGATGGTTGGATCACACCCCGGGAAGAATTAAGCAAGTTGTGGGCATCACGGAGATGGACACCCCACCAATTGCTGTAAACTTAAGAGGCGCAATTAATGTTTGAAGACATCAGTTTCCACCTGCAAATTGCCAGATCTTAGGCACTTGACTAATTTTGGAACTCTAGTTATACCTTTCCTAATGAAAAAAAGTGGATTTGTCCCCAATTACCTGTAAAATGGACGATCAGGAACCTTGAGGATGAAGAAACATGAAAGGTAATGACAGCGATGACAAAGATTGCAAAGAAGATGGGGGCTCGTGTGAAGCCTTCTTTGCGACATTTGCAGAATCATTTTCATTAATGGAGCTCATGTTGTTTTAATTGTGGTTCAATGCCCATAATTCCCATCCATCACAGATCCCTACAAGGGACACCCAATCAGGTGCCAGAGCTGCACAGGCACTATACCCACACAGCCAGTGAGTCATACCCTCACAAATAAATAAAAGGAGAAAGAGAAGTGTGAGGAACACCATCCAAGTCCTCACAAAATAAAGATAACTACAAAAGGAAAATAAGGTGTGGGGAAACTCGTTAACTTGTACCCTTATGTTTGCAAGACACTCACCATACCACATAGTTGGCCCAAGCAGATACAGTCCACCAATCATTCTGATTGGATTTTCAGACCTCTTGTTTACATAAAACAGAGGTCAAAGCAGTGTGTAAAGCAGTCCTCGAAATCACTGCTCAGCCACATGAAAAACAGGCTCTCCAATGGCAAGATGGGTCAAAGGGAACCCTGCTAATCATGAGCTGAAAGAGAGCAGACCCCCGGAGCAACTACCAGGATTTTCCTTCTCAGAGACGTGGATCACCACATACGGCAAACATGCGGGTCAACATTTAGGACCATGTGAAGGTACCTGTACCAGGGGAACCTTCACAGGGTGGTCCCCTCACCATAGACAAGGATTCACATCGAGAAGAATTTCTGGAGTATAAGAAGGGGAAAAAGACAAACAGAATTAAATATAATGGTAATCAAATGACATAACAATATAAGAGTAGATTATATTAATAAAGTATGCATTGCAAAATTTTTATTATATATTTGCTATTAAAGTCATAATTCAACTTTTAATGTTATCTTCAGATATTTTTAGCAATGTACTTACAACAGCTGGAACATGTGCAATTCTCTTCGATCCCTTGCTAACAGTTGTTGCAACAGTAGAACCCGTACAAGTGTTATTGTCAGAAGTTACTTGATGAGCAGCTTTATGTTTTTGTGTAACTGCAGCCACAAGTTCAGCACTAGGAATATTTGCAATGCGTTTCCTGTGGCAGTCAAGATTTTTGTTAACTGAGTTGAGAAATGCACTTGGCACCTAATAGAAAGGAACATATTTATTATATATAGTCATCTTTCAAGAAATTAACAAAACATAATAAAAGATTTGAACATATTATAATAAAACATTTGTACATATTATAAACCTATTTTGGTGTTAAATTAATACTTTCCCAGTAGTCAAACAAACATCAGTCCATTCCCCATGAGATGGAGTGAGGGTGACATTTATGATCAATAAATGAATAAATTAGCCCATAAGTTAGCTAATTTATGGTAAAAAGATTATTTCCAATCAAAGATACTTCATTTCTGTCACAAGAATAGAATCTCTGAGCTGCAACTTAGGATCCAAAAAAAGATTAGGCTTGCAGCAGAAGTGAATGGAAGCATATCAACAAGACAGTCAGAGAAAATTGTCTAATGATATTATTGATCTTGATAGCAAAAAGGGTAACACTTAAGATGCACTCTTGAGGAACAGTTTTTAGGAAAAGACTATGACACAGTGCTGGCAACATAGACATTAAAAGTATGAGAATATAAAACGTTTAAGAAGAAAATTGCTGTGGTTGTTTGGGGTTTTAGGGCGCAGAGGCAGCTACGCAAAAATGACAAAAGACAATATAAATGAGAAAAGACATGTAAACCAGCAACCAAAAGTTGAAACAAATACATCACATGGTAAAATGATACACCAAGAAACAATGAGTGTATAAGTAACAAGCAAAATAACAAGAGAAATACAAACCTGGGTTATGGATACAAAATACAAAGTAACAGTAGGGTAAAATCAAATTCTAGTAAAATAGCTGCAATGTTTTAAAAAAGAAGAAAACTGATGGTAAAACGCAATGATCAGATAAAAGATGTCTGAGTGTAAGAGGATAGAAAATAAAATTATGAAAGGTTAAGTACAAATCACATTCAAAGTTAAAAGCAATGCATTTGACTAAAAGATGTTTAATACTTAAAATGGTGTCACAAAACTTGAACTTAGATTCATTGCCCACCTGTAGAAGAAACAAAAGTGTAAGAAACAAATGACCTAAGTGGAACTGAATACAACTTCCTCTTTGTGATTTCTGCAAAAAACATTACTGACATGGTTTTATAATAAATTTGATCTCAAAGAGCTTGTTCATAACCTGTTCCGACCAAGATCTCTGCCACCATGCTTGGAGCTCGATGGTAAAACACTGCCGGAAACCCAGATACAAAACCAGCAAAGGAGAGCTACACAGGGGCGTGGCCAACTTGGCAGCAGTGTCTGCAAGTCATTGCCCCTGATCCCAACATGACCGGGTACCCAACAGAAAAGGATGGAGGTTGTGGCTGTGGTTGATCATGGAGAGAACAGGGTGAGACCTATACCTTACCGAGATAAAAGCCTATAGTGAGCTAAGCGAGTCGAAGTAGAGGACACACTGATGATGACGCTTAGCTGCTATGTGGTCCAAGACGAGGCTGATAACGTACAACTCCACAGTGAAGATGGAACATTGTATTGGGATCTCGTCTGCAATGATTACATCAAAGAAGACCATGATCGATCCCATTGATGTGTTGGACTTTGAGCCATTTGTGTAAACAACATGAAGTCCTCCCTAAAAAAGGAGGAAATATGAAAATGATTGTTTCCCTATATCTTCAGAACCCGAGTGCCAAAAGTAACAAGCTGTATCAAATGAAGGCTTGAGACTTGGGGAATGTCATAAGATATAAAAATTGACCCCCCATACTTCCACCCCTAAAAAAAAGGGAAATGTGAAAATAATTGTTCTGCTATATCTTTGGATATAGCAGAATTGCCATTGCAGCTACCAATACCAAAAGGGCCTATCACCCCTCCCCAAAGGTCAGAGTCAGTACCAACTTTGGCATTGAAGTCACCTAGAGCAAGGGTAACATCTCCTTTCTTGACAGAATCCAAAATATCCTGAAGTTGTCCGTAAAACCTATCCTCATCTTCATCGGCATACTCAGTGGGGGCATAACAGCAGATAACATTCAAATCTTTAACGCTTGTCTGAAATTTTGCTGTAAGAAACCTTTCATTAATGCACTCATATCCTAGAAGAGCATCACTAGTGTGTCTGCTGAGAAGCAGACCCACACCTTGGTGATGCTTATTGTCGTCCCTCCCTGAAAAGAGAAATTTAAGATTATTTTTAAGAATCTGACCTTTATCTGTTCTTCTGGTCTCTTGCAATCCTAAAATAGCTAGGTTATAACACTGGAATTCCTGTGTGAGGTCATCAAGAGAATAATCTCTATGTAATGTCCTCAAGTTTCATGTACATGCAGAGAAGAAATGATTAGTGGAATGTTTAAAGAAACTATGTTTATTGAGAGAGGGAATGCCAACAATATCAAACAGCCCCCTAATCACAAACATGGGGCAAAGACCTGTTCTCCCACCACTAAAGGCTGAAGCCATTTACACTGGAAGACTTCCTCCAACGTAGAATTTGATGATGCCAATAGAAGTAAAAAGTTCAGGTGCCTGCGATGACCTCTGCTCAGGATTATCCACCAGTTGAAAAGCATATCCCATAAATCTATTCACTTGGGGATGTCAACCCACAAACGAAAAGAAAATACAGTGGAAGATTTTCCCTCCACAGAAGCCCACCAGTGCAGCAAATTCAGAATCTGTAATCAAGCTCAGAGCCTTATATCAGTCCAGTAGGTTTATATGGTCAGCACCAGGACCCTGTGTGCTTGACCACTCCTCAGCAGGGTAGAAAAAAAAAAGAAAAGTAACCACAGTTGTCCAGATCAGTAGGCCATACTAATCTGGCAGCCCTCCCCCTCTGTTCACTTCCACAAAAGAGTATCTCTTTTGAAAGGTACTAACATCCTGCACCACAAGAAGGTGGGGTCAGTTCTATGCATCATCACAGGGGATTGGTGCATAGCTCTCTTTCCAGTGACTACCTAGCTACCATTTACAGACATTACATTACACACTTTCATTTGACATATAAATCATTAAGTTTCTCTATCATGTTCAAAAGATGTGGTGGAACAACTGTTTTGACAAACACAAACCAACAAACTGACAAATGATGAGTGAAAAGCAATAGGATGATAGGTAAAGACATGCTGGATACCCTTGATGGGAAGCTTTTATCATTCTCTTAGCTATCCAATGGATCCCTTTCCCCAAATTTCTTTGAGCCCTTTAGATCTTTATGACCTGACCATTTAAACTCATTGTGTGCCCAAAAGTGCCATTTAAAGTAAAAACAATACAACACAATAGAAAATTAGACTTTAAGAATAAATATTAGACTGCTCTTATGATCTAATAAGAAAATGGGAAAACACTAACAATGTTAACCACACCAACAGAAACAATTTAACACAGCCACCAACTGTGGCTAAAAAGATGAAGTTGAAACTAATCCAATTTATGAGTGATTGAAAAAAATTAAGTTACCAGTGAAAAGTACATATAGCAAACCAAAAATCAGTCATAAAACTGCAAATAATGCTAATTTAATCAAAGACAGATTGATTAACTATATTTTTGTATTTTTCTGCACATGTACATGACATCACTATTAGTAATATCTTACCCTTTTATCTTCTACTGAATTCTGCCGTGCATACATTTCTTGCAACTGCAAATAGCGGTTGTGCATTACTTGGGATGCAGTCATTTGAGAAGTTTTGGGCTGTGATACTTGCTTCTGTAAATAATAGAGACAAGAAAATGACTGCTGCTTTTTTATGGATGCAAACATTATGGTTCTATGGCAAATGTCTGCTATATATACTTTATATACATCAGTTCCCAAAAGTTCAGCATCACAAATTTCAAACATCAAAAACCCATCTATGAATCAACATGAGAGTTAGTAAGAATATGGTATTTAACATGTATTACGGACATTACAAGGAAAATATGTTTCCAATCATGGAAACCAGAATGCATTCCAGCATTTAATGTTTCTAAATCATTTGGCACAGAAAGTTATTTATTTTTTAAAGTAAATATTCTTGTGATATTAGTATTATACACTGAAAGCACAATTTATTATAAACACTACACCCATTCACAAACCTACACTACTCACCAAAATAATGCAGCCAGCAGAAACCCCTCGTGGGCTATAAATATATCAGATAACTACTTGCTCTATAGTGTACCTGAGACTGTTATGATGGGTAAACACAGCAGCCTGAGCAAGTTTGATTGTGGGGAGATAATCGGCATGAGAAAGATGGGGTATTCCATATCCGTGATTGCATAACGTATGGGATTTCCTTGTGTAACCACAATTATTCAGAAATAAAAGTCTTTCTATTCATAACTACTTGTTCTTACTACTATTCATGTGCATACTATCATGTGCATACTATTCATGTGCATACTATTCATGTGCATTATAATCATTTTTGTCTATTAGTTTTTTCTTTTTAAATAAGTTTTTATTTGTGTTACCAGATGCATTTTTTTTTTACTACATGACTCTAAAAAAGTCATATTAAAATAAAACCAGTAGTCTTTTTTTGTTAAATATTTTATTTTCAGAAAATCAAGAATTAAATGCTGGTTAATTTGGCATATAACATGCCATAATTTCTTTCATTAATTATCTGGCCAAAAAAAGCAATTTTTTTTGGCAGAACATAGGGAAAAAATAGCTTGGCCTCTGGATGTAAACCAGTTTTTCAGGCTGGACATTGGAAAGGTTAAAGTGCATAGGATATGGCTCTCTCACACCAAGGGTCACTACTTTACATCCCATCTGACGGATGGTGGCCTTTCCAAGCTTATTGGTGTCTCCTACTGACTGAGGACAAGGTGGGGATTTAGTGGAGATAAATCTCAATACTGGTACAGGTGGGACTCTAACCTAGAAACTGAATATTATGAGGCTGATGTACTTACCTACTGAGCCAACCCCCACCCATGTTAATTACTGGCAGTTTTATCTTCATTTCTAACTTTTTAAAGATGTAGTGGTTAGTGCACTGGGTACTGATTAAAGGGACCTGGGTTCAAGCCCCATGTAAGGCATGGATGTTTATGTTGTATTTCTGCTGAGGTCTTGCTTTCCCCATAGTCCTTCTACTAAGGCATATAAACTGACAGGCTCCTGTCAGACCTCTGTGTCAAACAGTTGTTTGAAGGGGTTATGTAAAAAAAAAAATAGTATATTTTAAATTTTGCATTTTCATTTCCTTGTTTTTAATGCACATAATTTTAAGCAATATAACAATAAATGCTCCTATTAAAAGAACATATTTCTCCTGTTTTGGAAATAGGTGGTGTAGGGCACAAATTTTGATTTGATATATAACATGACTAGACCCTAGGTTGGAAAGATATATTGGAACTGTTGTTTGCAAACTAGGTCTTCTTATATGAAAAGAAGGGATGGTAACACTTTTAAAGCTTAGGTAACTTTTAAAATAATTATCTCTAATCTGATAGAAACCTGATTCTGATTTGCCTTTATGTTGAAGGGAAAGAGTGGAACAATGTTTTGACAAATTCACACATATAAAATGATCAGAAAAACATTTTAACTTGAGAAATAGATGAATTTAAGATATCTTACCCTAATAGTAGTAGACTGGTGAGCTAAACGTTTCTTGCCAAGAACTACTAATTCTTCATTTTTTTCTTCATTATGCAATTTTGAATTCTGGAAAAATATTCATAGATGTATTTTAATGATAGCAAAGTATAATGTTTTAAAAATATACATAGACATGAAAATATTTAGAAAAACAACTACTTAATAAAATTAGGAATTTTTAAGCATTTAAAGGCTTAAAATCAAACCAAAATAAATATACGATTCTTATAATGCTTTCTGATACTTCATAACAATGGTAAAAAGAGTGATCCCCATTGCCATTTTTTGTCTACAAGCAGTGTGTGTGTGTGGGGGGGGGGGGGGGTGCTTGAGTCTCATTTGGCATATTTGAGTCTGCTTTCTGAGGACTCCTTTAGAAAATATATTGAAGCCTCATATGGGTTATAACCTCACCACTGACCAAAAATTCTGATAACAAAAAAACAAGAAAATGGTTTACGGAGAAAGTAACATGAAAAAGTACTCAATTTTATAACATAGTATGTAATAATCAATTTATTATCTATATGTAATATGCATATTTCAAAAATATATGCATACCTTTTCTAAAAATTTCCTATTATTTTAAAAATATTCAAAAATTTTCACTTGTTTATAATTGTCAGGTTAAAATTCATCTAGAATGTGTTCAATATTAAAACACATTCTATACTCATTATCTGTGGAAGCACTTTCTACCAATGCTCTCCTCAGGATGAGAATAGTTTCTTATTGCTTAGAACAAGAACTGGTTCATATTCTACCTTGCCTTCATCTTTTTTATTCCCCTGGCACAATTCTTTAGAACCAATTCAACAATGACTGCTTCAGTTAGATTGCATATACTTGTAGGTCACTGCTACTATCTATTCAATTATTAAATTCCTGCTCAGATGTAGCATCAAGTAGAGTCACTAAGTTCGAATCTTGAAACTGCTCTTTTTCATCTTTACATCCCATTTTCAATGCAATTATCATTTTTTGGTCTGTAAATGGTAGCTAGGCATAAACTGCAAGGAGAGCTGTGTACCAATCCCCAGTAATGATGCACAGAACCAGCCAGGTCTAACACCTAATGTCCGACCCTGCCTTCTCGTGGTGCAGGCTGTTAGCACCTTTCAAAAGAGATATTCTCTTTTGGAAGGGAATGGAAGGGGAGGGCTGCCAGTTCAGTACGGACTACTGATCTGGTCATCTATGGCCAATTTTTTATATTTTTCCAACCTTGCTGAGGAGTGGTCAACTTCACAGGGTCCTGTAGCTGACCATTTATACCTACTAGACTGGACTTGTTTATGGATTTGAGCTTGATTATTGCTCCTGGACTTGCTGCACTGGCGGGCCTTTGTTGAGGGAGAATCTGCTGTGTTTTCTGTTTGTTTCTGGGTTACCAGTCCTAAGTGAACAGAGGCATGGGATACCTTACATCAGCTGGTGGATAATCCCAATCAGAGCCCATCGCAGGTACCTGAACCTCACTTAGCTAGTTGGGCATCGTCAAGCCTAAACTGGAGTAATGTGTCTCAGGCAGGCCATATGGCTCTTGAAAAAGTCCACTTGAAAAGGTGGTGCCTGAAGTTCCTACCAGCATCTGACTTCAGCCTTTAGCAGAGGAGGAACAGGTCTTTGCCCCATGCCTGCGATCAGGAGGCTGATATTGTTGGCTCTACCTATCTCAATAAACCTAGTTTCTTTAAAAATCCTACTTATCGTTTTCTCTCTGCAGGAATGTGGAACATGAGCACATTATATAGAGATTATTCTCTTGATGTCCTCACACAGGAATTACAGCACTATAACCTAGATATTCTAGGTTTGCAAGAGCCGGATGGACAGGTAAAGGTGAGATACTTAAAAATAATTTTAAATTTCTCTTTACAGGGAGGGAGGATAGAAAGCATCAACCAAGGCGTGGGTCTGCTTCTCAGCAGACATGCTAGTGATGCTCTTCTAGGATATGAGTCCATTAATGAAAGGTTTCTTACAGCTAAATATCAGACAAGCACTAAAGACTTGAATATTATCTGCTGTTATGCTCCCACTGAGGATGCCAATGAGAACGAGAAGGATAGGTTTTACGGACAACTTCAGGATATTTTGAATTCTGTCAAGAAAGGAGATATTACCCTTGTTCTAGGTGACTTCAATGCCAAAGTTGGTACTGACTCTGATCTGTGGAGAGGAGTGATAGGCCCTTTTGTTGTTGGTAGCTGCAATGGCAATGGAAAATGTCTCCTACAGGTAAGTAAACTCAATGGTTTCAGAATAACTAACACTTATTACAAACACTGCGACACACAAACGTACACATGGGTTTCACCTGATGGGCTGCATAAGAATATGATTGATTATATATTAATTAACAGCAAATGGGCTAGTTCTGTTAGGAATACCAGGGCATATAGGGGAGCTGAAATTGGATCTGACCATTACCTTGTTAAAAGTGTCTTGCAACTTAAACTTGAAAACTGTTGTGCTAGGGTTAAAAAAATTACTTTTAATACTGAAGCTCTGAAAGACCCAGTTATAGCTAAAGCTTACCATGATAGGTTACTTAATCATTATGACAGTCATGGTATGCTTACTACTGAAGTTGAGGAAGAATGGGATTGTTTTAAACAGGCTTTTTTGGACACTAACAGTACTCTTTTAAGAAAAAAGGAGCAGAGGAGGCAGAATTGTCTGAGTGATAAGGCACTTGAGCTTATTTTGGAAAGAAAGAACTGCAGGAATGTCCTTAATCAATACCTTACTAATCCTAATAGAAAGCATTACAGAGAACTTAATAAATGTGTAAAAGATCAGTTAGCTGCTGATAAGAATCTTTGGCTTGATGGCTTGACTGACAAAGCCGAGGAAGCAGTCAGACAGCACAACAGCAGAGAGCTGTACCACATAGTAAATGTTTTGTGTGGTAGAAAATGGACAGGTTGAAGGGTAGGGAACACTGAGTTCATACAGGGATTGAAGGCTAAACAAGGTAAGGTTATAGAAGGTGAGGATTCTGTCATGGCTAGGTGGGCTGAGCATTTCAGTGATGTTCTAAACAATGTAGTTAGTTCTACTCCCATTGTTAGCAATGCTGATAGATGCATTGGTGGCTTTAATGTTGGCCCTATAACACAATCTGAAGTTATTTTGGCTATTTCTAAACTCAAACTTCATAAATCACCAGGGGAGATGAAATTACTGCAGAAATGCTTAGAGCTGGGAATGTTTCGGTTACCACTTGGATGACTGAAATTTTGAATATCTTTTATGATAAAGGCATGGTACCTAGGATTTTACCAGAGCTATTATTATCCCTATTTTCAAAAAAGTGATCACAGTTCTTGTGATAACTATAGGGGTATCAGCCTACTCTCTGTTCCAGGTAAAGTTCTTTGCATGATTGTGCTTAATAGAGTTAAGAATCTGGTTGACAAGCAATTGTGTTATGAGCAATGTGGATTCAGAAGGGTAGGGGATGTGTGGATCAGATATTTTCACTCAGGCAGATTCTTGAGAAATGTTTAGAGTTTTAGAAACCTTTGGTTGCTAGCTTTGTTGATTTCAAAAAGGCTTTCAACACTGTTGATTGTCATAATTTGTGGTTGATTGTGAGAGCATATGGTATACCAGATAAGTTAGTTTACATAATGAAAGCTCTCTATAACAACACTGAGTCATGTGTGAGAGTTGGTAAGGCTTGTAGCAATTGGTTTTGCATTATTTCTGGTGTTCAACAAGGGTGCATTTTGTCTCCTTTTCTCTTTAGTTTGGTTATTGATTATGTTATGCGAAATTCATTGCAAGGGAAAGATTTTGGCCTTAAATGGTCTGGAGATATTAAAATTTCTAATTTAGATTATGCTGTTGATTTAGCCCTTTTGACAAATGATTTTGATGAGATGAACTCTTTCATTCGAGCTGTTGATGAGACTGGTAGTAGAGTAGGTTTGGTTATAAACAGAGAGAAAACTTAAGTATTGAAAATGGTCAGGCAGGCTGTGATTCAGTTAATCTGAATGTTTGCAGTCTTGAGCAGGTATTACAGTTTAATTATCTTGGGAGCTATGTAACAGATAATGGTGATGTGCGGCATGAGATTAACAGACGAATAGGGATTGCTGCTGGGACTTTTAAGAATCTATGGAGAGTGTGGTGAAATAGGTGTATACACCTAAAGACTAAAATTAGACTGTATAATAGTGTGTTCTTTCTAGGGTTAGTTATGGTAGTGAAACTTGGACGCTGTGTAAACAAGATAACAGGAAACTAGATGCTTATGTAGTATCTTGGGCATTAGGTGGTTCAACTTTGTAACTAATGATGAGGTTATGCAAAGGTGTCTGCAACCTCCTTTAAGCAGCATATTGTGCAGAGAGAGACTCTGCTGGTTTGGCCATGTTGCCGTATGGATAATTATAGATTGGTGAATAGAGTTATGATCAGTGTGTCTAGAGGCCTCAGAAGGAGGGAGAGACCTAGGATGCGGTGGGCAGACAATGTCAAACAGGCCCTTGTTATAATTGGTGTGCAGTGGCCGGATGCAGCAGATGTAGCTCAGGACAGATATGCTTGGAGAATTAAACTGCATGGTCTGGTTGGACCTCCCTAGCCCATGGCTACTTGAGGAGGAAGATGAAAATATGATGAAAAATTAAAATAAACAATTGGACAAGAATATACCGAGGATAAATGATTATATATTTTGGTACAGCACTCACCATTATATAACCATTGTGAAGACTATTAGAGTATGAAAAAACTGTAAGGGACAATAATAGTGTTGGGTGGTTTGTTTTACCTCTGACACAGCACTTTTTTTGCACACAATGGGCTAAATGCCAGGTCACAAGGACCCCAAGGTTTCAGAGAAGGTTGGGAGAGCATCGGGAAACAGATGGTAGCCTCCCATCAAGGCCATCTATCATGTTCTTTAGAATGCACAGGATAGGCTCTGCTGCACACGGGGTGACTGCATAATGTCTCATCCAATGGCCAGCAGCCTTTCCATGTCTTCTACTGACTGAGAGCAGGGTGGGGAGTTTTGTGGAAATTAATCTAAATGCTGGCCCAGATGGGACTCAAACTTGGGAATTACAGATTATGAGTTTGGTCCACTTTCTGAGAAACCTTTTATTCTACAATCAAATCCTTTTCCTCTAAATCTTCAGCAGCTTTTCACTTTTCAAGATTTACAATCCTATCAATAATTTGTTTAATCTGTGGTGGTTCTGCCAGTGGAAGATTCTAAAACCTT
Organism: Ryuthela nishihirai; assembly: GCA_038380435.1. Taxonomy (NCBI): domain Eukaryota; kingdom Metazoa; phylum Arthropoda; class Arachnida; order Araneae; family Heptathelidae; genus Ryuthela; species Ryuthela nishihirai. The sequence continues at coordinate 59,209,006 of JAWZYU010000019.1, read as the reverse complement.
CATGACTGCTCTGGAGATGCCACGTGATACTGGATAGCAGCAAAAATATCCATTGGAGCCATTTCCACATGACTCTATTTAGAAATAGGCCACTAGAATAACTTTGCTAATAGATGAATTGCCTGATAAACTTTTACTATATTAAATGTTTTAAATTATGTATAGTATTGCAGTTATTTTTATGCAATTTGGTTACAAATTTGAATTTTTTTTTTAAATCCCACTCTTATTTGAATTACATTTTTGTTTCCTTTATGGTTGCAAAAATATATAAAACAAATTTATATGCTTTAATAGAAAATTGGAAAAAATTAAGGCTCAAAGGGAGGCGCTGCTTGTGTGTGCCTCAGGGCACTTGAAATGCAAATACAGACTTGGATAGGTGTTTACACCTTTAAAACTTCTAGTTGATTTATTTTGGCCTATAACATAAAGCTTCATTTTAATAGTTCCTGTGAAATTGTACGTTAATAATACAGTACCGTGTCTTTGATTATCTTTGCCACATAAGGTGGAACATTTGAGTTTAATACATTTGGCCAAACAGTTCTTGGTCAGATGTCAGCAGCTTGGCTATTAAGAACCTATTTTTCACCATGCTTTATGTACTCTATCTCTGCTGCGTCCCTCCCTCTTTTAGCCATTCATCTATTGCCTTGAACTCCTCTTTTAATTTTCTGCTAAAGTCACTGGCACTTTGAAACACTATGCATCAGTTGATTGGGGGGAGGTGCATTCATTGAGGCTGCCTGTTTAAATTAAAGCAATAAGTTTTGATAGTAAAAGACTGAGGTATTCCTGCTTCATAGTTGCTTCTTTTTGGATACTCTTTAAATTTAAGAATGCATACATTTCTTTTACTCTCATTTTCCCGAAAAACTTAAAGCTACTATTTTCACTGAAATTTTTTTGAAGAACACTTAATGATTCAAACTGGCTGCACAATCTTCATAACAATTGTTTGATAATTACTAGGAAATACCAAATTGCTTCAGATGAACGAATGACAGAGTAATGATCAGTATGATTAATAAATATAGTATGATGGTGAGATGGGTAGTAAAGTTGGCTAGCTTTTAATGTTGAAGCTGTGGGTAATCACCTTGCTTACATTTACACTAATACCCAAGACAGCCCAAAAATGTGTGTAGAGTAGTAAAGACATACGAACAGCATTTCATGAGCACTATTTGAACCAGTCCATTTCAAATTTTGCCTCTTTTGGGCATTAAAGGGTTAATGTGCTTATGAAACTTTGTGATGAATGTTTTGATTAAAGTTGATCCAGAAATTGCAATTTTTTCCAGAAATATTTTGTTGATACCGATAGTGAATGGACGAATTTTTAGGCTTCCATGATTCAGAAGCTGAATATTAATTCCAAGTGCAATATAATATAGCAATATAATGTTTTTTCACTTTGTTACTTGTAGAATTATTTTTATTGCTCCTGAAATATATATTGTGATTAGAAAGAATGAAATAAAACCATTAGGTACACGTGACCTCAAATAGCTGATGCCCCGAAAATATCAGAAAACTTTATTTTTAAAAGGTAGACTTATTTTAGAATTATTTCTATTCAATTGAGTATACTTTCATAACTATTATTAAGAAGTTGTAATTTTTAAATAAATTTTTACTGTTATTGTGAAATTCAACTTTAATTAAAAATTGCATAGACATAAATAATTAATGAAATAGGCTTGACGTATTTCAAATCAACTCATAATAAATAGCACTTTAGCGTTTCTAGCTGTGTTAGAGGAGATCTCGATCAGCGGCCGGTAGCTCAGTGGTCCAGAGCACCTGACATGTTATCAGGAGGTCGTGGGTTCGTATCCCACCCGGCTCAAGACAATTTTTCCTCTAAAATTTAAATCGACGCTAAAGTGCCTATTTATTATAAGTTGATTTGAAATACGTCGAGCCTATTTCATTAATTATTTATATCTGCATACTTGTCGTACATGCTTCCATCTAATATAAATGCTGCTTGTGGCTAGAAATATTGCCTGAATCAGCGCTTCTATGAAACATAAAAGGAATGTTCATAGCGCTTGTTAGAGGAGATCTTGATCGTCGGCTGGTAGCTCAGCTCAGTGGTCCAGAACACCTGACATGTTATCAGGAGGTCATGGGTTCGTATCCCACCCGGCTCAAGACAATTTTTCCTCTAAAATTTAAATCGACGCTAAAGTGCCTATTTATTATGAGTTGAATTGCATAGACACAATGAAAGATTCATACAATTCACATAATCACTGCTGTTACAAATTAATGACTTAGATTAGTGAGCAAGTCTACTACCTATCTATCTATAACTTTAGAAACATAAGGATGGCAACAAAATTTTAGTTATAATTGGCCAATGGAACTTTAACATATAAAGTTATGAAAGCTTTTACCAGTGGAAATCCATTCATTGTGATATGTTAACAGGTGGCTGACATACTCAGTCTACCAATATGTATCTTCAAAGTCTAGACGATGTTTACAAATAGCAGCTATGATTCCTTCTAGCTGATGTTTTAGGAATGAAATGAAGACATTTGAAGACAATGAAGACATTTTTGACAATTATGACATCAGTCTGGCTGTTGATGTTGTTTCCCACTTGAGATGGTTATGGGATGATAATTTCATTAAATCTTTCTTCTTATTACATATTAGCCACTATCAACTTGCAGACTGCTCACCAGAGCTACTGCCTATCACTTAATACATCCAATTTAACTAAATGCTAAAAATCTCATAAAATTGTAAAGGAACAATAAATATTCACAAACAGGATGATCATATGTCTGCAAGTCTTCTTCACCCATTGCTCATATAACACTCCTCATCTCTCGAGATTTTGAAATTTTTGAGAAATTTTATGTAACAGCATTAATCATGAATATTAAATTATACTTAAATAACTGTGTCTAACAATTATTTATTGAACACTTGTTTCATCGCTCTAACATCCTCAGGCAGTGTACTGACTTAGTTCTGACATAGGACTTTATAGGATTGTTCCTCTCGCAAGCATTGAGCACTAAAAATATCACTATGCAAACCAGATTACCCTATGCATTACCAACATTAAGCCAGTACCATTGGTATGGAAATTACTTTTAGATCATGTGACCTGTATGTTGCTGTTTTGTCCCAATTGTCAATGATCTTTATAATTGGAAAAATAATAATTTTGTTATTTGTTATCACTTTAATCTATTTAATATATAAAAACAATCTAAGCCAGTTTGAGTTGTTTTACCTCTGAGCGGCATTTTTTGCACATAATGGGCTAAATGACTAGTTCACAAGATCCTGAGGGATCAGAGAAAGTGGGGGAGGAGACCCACTGCAACAAATGTTGGGAGACAGATGGTAGCCTCCTGTCAAGGTCATCCAACATATTCTTTAATGTGCACAGGGTATGGCTCTCCCATATATGGGGCCATGACTTAATGTCCCATACAATGAACGACGGCCTTTCCAAGCCCAGCGGTGTCCTCTACTGACTGAGGACAGAGAAGGGAATTTCATGAAGATAAATCTCAATGCTGGCCTAGCTGGGACTCGAACTTGGGAACTGCAGATTACAAGTCTGTATTAATATATCTGTCAAATGTGATGATAATGATCATTATCATTATCCTCAAGCAGCCATGGAGGTCTAACAAGACCATGCAATTTAGTTCTCTAAGCATATCTGTCCTCAGCTACATCTGCTGCATCTGGCCACTGCACACCAATTCTAACAAGGTCCTGTTTGACATTGTCTGCCCAACATATCCTAGGTTCCCCCTCTTTCTGAAGCCTTTAGGCACAGTGCTCATAACCCTATTCGCTAATCTATAATTATCCATAAGGGCAACATGGCCAAACCAACAGGGTCTCTCTCTGCACAATATGCTGCTTAAAGGAGGTTGCCGACTCCTTTGCATATCCTTATCATTAGTTAAAAAGCTGAACCACAAAATGCGCAAGATACTACGTAAGCATCTAGAATCAAAAGTATCTAGTTTCCTATTACCTTGCTTACAAAGATTCCAAGTTTCACTACCATAACTAACCCTAGAAAGAACCAAACTATTATAGTCTAATTTTAGTCTTTAGGTATATACACCTATTTCTCTACACTCTCCATAAATTTTTAAAAGTCCCGGCTGCAATCCCTATTCGTCTGTTAATCTCATGCCACACATCACCATTATCTGTTACATAGCTCCCAAGGAAATTAAACTGTGACCATTCAGATTAACTGAATCACACACTGCCTGACCAATTTTCATCACTTTAGTTTTCTCTCTGTTTATAACGAAACCTACTCTATTACCAGTTTCATCAACAGCTCGAATGAAATAGTTCATCTCATCAACATCATTTGCCAAAAGGGCTAAATCATCAGCATAATCTAAATCAGAAATTTTCGTATCTCCAGCCCATTTAAAGCCAAAATCTTTCCCTTGAAGTGAATTTCGCATAACATAATCAATAACCAAACTAAAGAGAAAAGGAGACAAAATGTACCCCTTGTCGAACACCAGAAGTAATGCTAAACCAATTGCTACAAGACTTACCAACTCTCATACATGACTCAGTGTTATTATAGAGAACTTTCATTATGTTAACTAACTTGTATTGTATACCATGTGATCTCACTATCAACCACAAATTATGACAATCAACAGAATCGAAAGCCTTTTTGAAATCAACAAAGCTAGCAACCAAAAATTTCTGAAACTCTAAACATTTCTCAAGAATCTTCCTAAGTGAAAATATTTTATCCACACATCCTCTACCACTTCTGAATCCACATTGCTCATTATGCATTGCCTGTCAACCAGATTCTTAATTGTATTAAGCACAATCATGCAAAGAACTTTGCCTGGAACACAGAGTAAGCTGATACCCCTATAGTTATCACAAGAACTGCGATCACCATTTTTCAAAATAGGGATAATAATAGCTCTGGTAAATTCCTTAGGAACTATGCCTTTATCATAAAAGACATTCAAAATTTCAGTAATTCAAGTGGTAACCGAAACATTCCCAGCTCTAAGCACTTCCATAGTAATTTCATCTACCCCTGGGGATTTATGAAGTTTAAGTATAGAAATAGACAAAATAACTTCAGATTGTGTTATAAGGCCAACATTAAAGCCACCATTGCATCTATCATCATTACAAACAATGGGAGTAAAACTAACTACATTGTTTAGAACATCATTGAAATGCTCAGCCCACCTAGCCATGACAGAATCCTCACCTTCTATAACCTTACCTTGTTTATCCTTCAATCCCTGTATACCTGTCCGTTTTCTACCACACAAAACATTGACTATCTGGTACAGCTCTGCTATTGTGCTGTCTAACTGCTTCCTCGGCTTTGTCAGCTAAGCCATCAAGCCAAAGATTCCTATCAGCAGCTAACTGATCCTTTACACGTTTATTAAGCTCTATGTAATGCATTCTATTAGGACTGGTAGGGTATTGATTAAGGACATTCCTGCAGTTCTTTCTTTCTGAAATAAGCTCAAGTACTTTATCACTCAAATAATTCTGCCTCTTATGCTCCTTTTTTCCTAAAAGAGTTTTCAGTTTCCAAAAAAATATGTTTAAAATGGTCCCATTCTTCCTCAACTTCAGTAGTAAACAAATCATGACTGTCATAATGATTAACTACTTAAACTTAACCATGATAGGTTATATCATGGTTAAGTTTAAGTTGAAAGACACTTTTAACAAGGTAATGATCAGATCCAATTTCCGCTGCCCTGTATACCCTGGTATTCCTAACAGAACTAGCCCATTTGCTGTTAATTAATATATAATTAATCATATTCTTATGCAACCTATCAGGTGAAATCCATGTGTACTTACGTATGCTGCAGTGTTTGTAATAAGTATTAGTTATTCTGAAACCATTTTGTTTACTTACCTGTGGGAGACATTGCCCATTGCCATTTTGGTATTTACCTGTAGGAGACATTGCCATTGCCATTTTGGTACCAATACCAAAAGGGCCTATCACTCCTCCCCAAAGGTCAGAGTCAGTACCAACTTTGGCATTGAAGTCACCAAGAACAAGGGTAATATCTCCTTTCTTGACAGAATTCAAAATATCCTGAAGTTGTTCATAAAACCTATTTTTTCTCATATTCATCGGCATCCTCTGTGGGGGCATAACAGCATATAACATTCAGGTCTTTAACGCTTGTCTGAAATTTTGCTGTAAGAAACCTTTCATTAATGCACTCATATCCTAGAAGAGCATCACTAGCGTGTCTGCTGAGAAGCAGACCCACGCCTTGGTGATGCTTATTGTCGTTCCTCCCTGAAAAGAGAAATTTAAGATTATTTTTAAGAATCTGACCTTTATCTGTCCATCTGGTCTCTTGCAAGCCGAGAATATCTAAATTATAAGGGTGGAATTCTTGTGTGAGGACATCAAGAGAAAAAGCTCTGTGCAGAGTCCTCACATTCCAACTACCTATGGAGAGAAAATGGTTAGTGGGATGTTTAAAGAAACTGTGTTTATTGAGAGAGGGAATGCCGACAATATCAAACAGCCCCCTAATCGCAGACATGGGGCAAAGACCCGTTCCCCCACTACTAAAGGCTGAAGCCATCTACACTGGAAGACTTCCTCCAATGTAGAATTTGACGATGCCAATAGAAGCAAAGAGTTCAGGTGCCTGCGATGACTTCTGCTCAGGATTATCCACCAGCTGATAAACATATCCTGTGAATCTATTCACTTGTGGCTGTCAACCCACAAACAAACAGAAAACACAGTGGAAGATTTTCCCTCCACAGAAGCCCACCAGTGCACAAATTCAGGATCCATAATCAAGCTCAGAGTCTTCAATCCAATATGTTTATATGGTGAGCACCAGGACCCTATGTGATTGACCACTCCTTGGCAGGGTAGAAAAAAAAAGAAAAGTAGCCATAGTTGTCTAGATCAAGGGAACTCAAATACTTTGCAGATATGGACAATGATTGCTTGGTTTTTAGAGTTTTATGGGTGAGTAACAAAAGCAATATTGCATCATATTAGATTTAAAAAAAAAAAAGACAAAACCCTTTGTACCCACAATCAAATTCAAAAATCAAGATAAAAAGAATAAAAGTAAAAAACAACACTAATCATATGAAGTACAATAGAAGAATAACATATTGCCTCTGGAAAATAAGGGATTCTTTTTTTCAAGTATAATAAAAATTTTATTTTCTACATATAGCACCCTCTAACAATGAAAATTAAAACTAAAGGATGACTGGAGGAAGAGTAATATTTCATTAGTTTAATCTATTTTAAATCTATTTTATTAGTACTTATGATACATAAAAAAATTTTCATTTGCTGCCTTATCCCTGAGGGTAAGGATGTAAATCATTGTTGCCAATGTAAACCCTTTGAAAAAACACCCTACTATAGATTATTTGCATTATTTGTTTAAAGTTTGGTATTTTGCAGCTTTTCTTTTGTTAGAGAGTACTATTGAAGGTTTTTAATTTCTGCCTTTAGCAACCCCTAACAGTGGAAATTTGTTCTAATGGAAAATTTGGAAAATGAAAATAGTAACATTTTTATTAGCACTTATAAAACACAAAAATAATTTTGTACTGATCTCTGTAAAAAGTTGCATTTTCCCACACCCTAGGGATAAGATGATAAATCAATGCTCCAACATAAACCCCTGACCATGACACTGCACTACCAAATTTCTAGCATAAAGATATCGTTTACAAAATTTGTTAAAACATTAAGATTTTCCAAATTTACCAATGTTAGAGGGTGCAATTCAAGTTATTGGGAGATTGTGAAAATGCAAATTGTAATATTGTATGTCATGTATAATATTGTATGTAATAATATATCATGGCAATATTTAATGTCAGCTGCTCTGACCACGATGTCATCAGGAATTCATGGATTCAGATCCCACCCGCTCAAGACTTTTTTTTCCACTACATCCATTTTCATCCTATTACATAAACAACTGAATAGTGATTAAATACTCAGTATATCAGTGATGAGCTGTGAATTCATTTGTCTAAATACAGTTACTAGTAATCATACCAGAGGTGAAGCAGATTCAGATTTTCTCACAAAAATAAAAATCAGTCAGGAGGATCTTGGAACACAGCTGGTTGTGTACATATGCCAGGGACAGCTCTGAAGAAATCGAGTCATCAAATGTACTCAAATGACAGTGATTGACCTGATAGTGTATAGTATAGCAGTACAGATTGATCACTGGCCAGTAACGCAGCAGTCGTAGCTGCTACTTAAACAGCTTAACAGTGATTAAATACTTAGTAAATCTATGATGAGATGTGGATTCATTTGTCTAAATGCAAATTAAAATTATACAGGTTTAAATTGTACAAAATTTGAGTCTAGCTGGTTAAACTTTGATATGGATAACTGAGGTTTTACTCTAAGTTAAAAACCTAGTCTCCAAGAAAATTATCTGGTTAACCCCCAACTATAACTGAACAAATTTCATTGTTTAGGCTGAAAGTAAAGCTATTAAACCTAGGAGTAAAAACATATATGAAGAACACATTTGTAAGTCACAAACTCAAGCTTACCTCAGAAAATGAATTGGTATTCCCAACTGGAGCTGCAGAACCTTCATTAAAAATCCTCCAGCATTCTTCATATGTATCAGAATCCATTTCAGAATCTGAGTCTATCCTCTCTAGATCTGTTTCTTCTGCTAACATATGTTGATTATATTGCTGTTCAACTTCAAGAATGTTAACTGACTGAGAAGCAGAACATTTCCCACTGCTATCGAAATTTATACGTTTCCTCTTTTTCTCTGTGTTTACCTCCAATTTTTGGTCTGCTTTTTTACTTCCATGTCCCTTTTTTGTACTGCTATTAGATGATTTTTCAACTTTGTATATTTTGTCTGAAACCTTTTGAGTGCTCTTAGAAAACTTACATACTTCTTCAAACTTTTTTTTACACAGTTTTCTGCTGTTGCTATGAGCTACAGAGTCATGATTTTTTTTTCTTGTTAAAATATTTTCACAACTGCTACTGCTGCTACTACTACTTACTTTTTCATCTTGTATTTTTGAATCACTTTTTTTATCTTGCACTAGAATATGTTTTTGTTTCTTATTCTCTAATTTTTTAGTTTTTAATTTAGTTTTATTCTGTTGGATATCATTCTGGCAATATTCAACTGAATCGTTTCTTGGTTTTATAGAACTAGAAAGTTTCAACAACTGCCCTTCAACTACCTCATATTTAGATTTATTCTGATCATTTTTTAAGCTTTCTGATTTAGTTTTGTTTTCTTGCTCATCCATTCTTGAATCTGGTAAGATTTTGCTACTTTCTTTCCCATTTCTTTTGTTTCTTGGCAAAGCTTTCTCCGAACATTTACTTCTAGAGGTAATATGCTCACTTCCTTTGGCATTACCAGTTTCATAACAGTCCACAATATCTACTTTTGTTTTTGTATCAATAGCCAGCAAATTGTTTCCTTCTTCTTTCATCTTGACTTTTTGATTACTATAACATTGCCCTAAACTGATCCTCAACTTTTGTTGTATGTCAGCACAAACATGCTCATTGTTCTTTGTATTTTGAATTGTATCAGTATAGCTTAGGTCATTCACTTTCATATTTTGTTTAATATCAATATCAGATTTCTCTTTCTTTGATCTGGTATTTCGTTTATCAGTATGAAGTTGTTTTTCTTTAATTTGGCTAATTTGTTTTAAACCCCTCTGCCCTTTATCTCCTTTAAAACATGATAATTTAGGTTTAATTTTAGAACTAATAACTTGTTTATTTGTTCCTTTGCTTTGATCTTTATTATCTATATTTAATTTTGGAGACTGTTTAGCAAAATCTTTAATGAGTTCATCATTATTTTTTACTTCTACAAGTATCTTATCCACAAGGGAAAATTCACTAATCTTAGTAGAATCCATTTTAATGTTATCTTTAATAGTTTCTTCCATGTTAACGATTGATTTGTCATGAATACAGCTTGTATCTTCTTGGTAGTTTTCATCATCACTAAAGAACACACCTTTTTGCTCACTTCTGTTTTCAACACTTACTACATCACTAAAAACACTATCCTCCTCTTCATCATCACTAAATTGTGGACCATCTCCAGTTACACAAGTTTCATCATCAGAGCTATCAATTGTAATTACTGATGCAGCAACATTTGCACACAATTCATTGTTAACATCAGAATCATCTTTATCTTCAGGCAATTTAAAAGTAACTCTTTTCTTCACTGTGCATTTTACTTCTGTAGGATCATATTCCTCTACTTTTTTTCTTTTCTTACTTACATTCTGGGGAGGATTTACCGTAGGCTCATATTTATCTTCATCTACATTGGTTGTAATGTTATGCTGAAGTTTTTTTAATGTTGAAATTGGAGTAGGTCTGTACTCAGGAACTGTGGGTGAAGAACCTTTTTCAGATCTTTTATTTGATGATTTTAAAATACTAGTCGTTTTTACAGGGCATTTCTCAACTGGTGTTGGAATGTAGGTGACAGGTTCAGCCTCAACTGCTGCAGCAATTTCAGTAAGACTCATATCATTTTGGACCTTCTGAATTGCAATATTTACCAGATGTAATAAATCACTTTTACTACTGCTACCAAACAAAGAATCAGATTCTTCTGAAGGAATTCTACTAAATGGTAGCCTTCCTGGAGCTTCTGAAACTTAAAAAAATAAAAGGTTAAATAATGGTAAAAATACTTGCATATATATATATGAATATAATGTTCACATTTATTTCTAGATTAATGACATACAATGCTTTACATTATAATTCAATTTGTTAAATCAAAAATAAATAAATACCCCTCAGGCAGCTGCTTGCCACAGAGGTCTGACAGGAGCCTGTCAGTTTATTTAAACACATTAGAGGTAGAAGGTCTGAGGAAGGCAAGACCTCAACAGAAAGACAAACAAACATCCCTTCCTTACACAAAAGAAAATATATGGTCATGATTCCAGTTATTTTTATTTTAGAATTTCTTTGTAAATAATGCTTGTCACATTTTCTGTGGCACATTCCTTTCAATGCGTCAAAAGTCAAGGCTCAAGAATGCAACAAATAGCTCATACCAGTAGCATATACAGGTGGGGGAGGGTACATGGGGTCTGGACCATTATCTATATTTTTAGTAAGATAAAGAATGAATAAAAAAAAAATTCTTCAACATTTAAAAGATTAATGCGTTTGAATACTTATATTAATAAAATTTTACTGCCTGATATATTTTCCATTTGGATTGATATTCACTTTTAATTCCTGACATACTCTCTAAATTTTGGACAACCTCCCATAAGAAAATCCTGCATATGCCATTGGCTCATAGATGAACACTGGCTTATGTAATAAAACACCAATCAGATTGAATAATTGCAGGAGATACATGCAGTGGAAGCTGATAATGCACGCCAAAGAGTTCTAGACATCTCGTGGCACAAGGTGGAAAACTACTTGAATAACCCAGAAAGGTCCTAGCTCTTTATTTATGAGTAATGATTTTATACTGTTAATATGCATATACTGAAACCTCTAAAAATGAAACACATGGAACTGTGAATATGTTATGCTTAATGGTAGTGTGAATTTAAACACAATAATTCAACAACACAAAACATAGTTGTAACATCTGAAAATGTTCTTTACATAATCAGCTATATATATGTTTTAAGTTTAATACTCTACAAATATATGTGGCTGATACTATATATGTGTAATACTACACAAACTGCTGGAAGAAATATTCATTATGTTTAAAAATATGCTAATATCAGTTTCTTTTCCATATTTCAAAAATTTTATTTATTATTAACCTTTAAGTGACATCATGGATGTAACTGATAATAAAATCATCAAAAATTAAAAGTTATGTGGTCTATGAGATTTCACAATACTGCTTACCCTAAAGTGTCTGGTTACATGGCCAAGATAATTTTTTTCTTTTTTCAGAAGAAAAACAACTGAATTTTAGAACTTTATTCTGAAGTGACTAAGAGAGATACACTGCTCTACCAAAATATTAGAGATTTTTCTTGCTATGTCAATGTTATGTCCAATTTCAAAGCTCTATAAACTTTAAAAATATGCATTTTAATGGGAGAATGCAATGAAGATAAATTAAATATTATAATTAAATCTATTTAAATTATTTGGTATTTCAAGAATTATGAAAACTGGAATATTTAAAAATAAATTATTTCATAAAAATCATAATTGTCTAATATTGAAAATAATCAATATTAGATAATTATGATTACAACAAACTTCTAAAATGCATCTTTATTTTATAAAATGGTTTGGAAAAATACTTATTATTTAAGTTTTAACAAATTTCTGAGGTAAATTCTTATGACTTACTGTTGTGAAATATTCCAGCTTCCACAGCTCTTTAAATACTGAACTATATTGTTAAAAAAATCAAGATTTAAATAGATTTTATTATGATATTTAATTTATCTTTGTCCTATTTTTACATTAAGTGACTATTTTAAAAATTATAAAATTTCAATGTTAGATTCCCATTGACATAACATGAAAATTCTATAATGTTTTGGGAGGGGCATGTCTATAGGTCATGTTACATATCAAATGAAAGAGTATTTCATTCTAAATAATCAAACAATAAATTAAAAATAACTTGAAATTCTCTGTTGTTCGGCAATAAAATTTTAAAGTTTATCCTTCAAACTATTTGCATGTTGAAAGTTTTTAGGAGAAAACTCAGAAGCTTTTCGGAGCAATTCAAGAAGGTCCTTTTAATTGCAAACAATAAAAATACAAATTAAAATGAAGGCTACTTAAAACTTTTAAATATTCATGACAAAGCAATAGTTAACATGGAAGACACTAATAAAGATAGCATTAAAATGGAAACCACTGAAAATTAGTGAATTTCAATTGTAGATATTCTGAGATTGTGTCACTTGGCGTGTACAGCCTATCAAGCTGGAAAAAAAGTAAAGGAGGAAGAGAAAGAGACTGGATTTTCATTGCAGTATAACATTTCGCTCTCTGTTTTATAGGTCTTTAAAAAATTTATTGGAAAGCACATGAAATACACACAAGTTTGATAATTTTTTGCTTCCATTACCTTTAATAGCATTTTCAATATTCTCAGAGAGGAGGGGCATGTCCCCATCCTGATCCAGCCATGCTTGTAGAAGTAAAAAAATTAAACCGTCAAAGATTTTTGTAAGCAGTCTCCAAAATTAACAAGACAATAAAGTTTGAAATAAAGGAAGATGTGAATGATACTTACAACTAATTTAAAAAATGGTTAACTGGTTTTGGACTCTTTAAAAGTTAGTTACTTATAAATAATCTTAATTTATCTTTTTAGGGCACGAAGGTAACAAAAAACTGCAAGGTATAGCTATGTTCTTAGGAGGAATGCAAATGATGCTTCTCTGGGATATGAATACATTAATGAAAGATTTTTTACAGTTAATTTAAAACAGGGATTAACAGACTTGGATATTATCTGTTACTATGTCCTCACAGATGACTCTGACAAGAATGAAAATGATAGATTTTACAAACAACTTCAAGATACTTTTGAATTCAGTCAAAAAAAGGAGATAATCACTCTTGTGTTGTGTGATGTCAATGCCAAAGTTGGTACTGTCTGTGGTACAGGTTGGTATACAAGTGAATATGTCCTTTTTGCATGACACTGCAATAGCAATGGAGAATGCCTCCTACAGGTAAGTAAACTTAAGGGTTTAAGAATAACTAACATTTACTTAATCAATACTTATTTCACACACCAGGAAATTTGTTAATATACTTCACTTGATGGATTACATAGGAATATGATTACACTACAATTCCAGTTTATTAGATACACACCTCTTGTCATATAAATGGTTCATTCTGACATGCAATCAATGCTAACATCTTGCTGACAAGCCATAAGGCTTAGCGGGGGTAATCTATGTATATAACCATACTAAGGCTTAATAAAGATATTATTATTATTAAAAAAAAAATACATCACATGACTATGATGTGTGGTATAAATCAGGCAGACCAGCTCTTCAAATATCAGAGTTGGATAGAGCATCAGAATGGGCAAAACAAGCAACCTGAGTGACTTTGAACGTGACATGATAATTGGTACTAGGCATGCCAGTTCCAACATCTCCCAAATTGCAGTCCTCCTGGGCTTTTCACACACAGCCATTTCAAGAGTTTACCGAGAATGGTGCGAAAAGCAAAAAACTACCAGTAATCCTGAACAATGTGGTTAGTTCTACTCCCACTTTCATAATGATGACAGCTATATTGCTGGCTTTTATATTGGCCCTATTTCACTATCTGAAGTTACTTTGGCTATCTCTAAATTAAAACTACCCAAGTCACCAATGATAATAAAAAAAGAGGGGATCAAAGTTGCTAGCATGTTTAAATATATATCTCTGGCTGTTATTATTGTTGGTGCTAGGTAAATTACAAACAATTCCGTATTGGGAAAATGTACAAATGTTATAAGTTTTTTTTCTCTCTCTTTTTTGTAATTTTATCCATTGAAGCACTCTTAAAATTGAATATATATATATAAGCTGATGTACATTGCTAAAATCATACATAAAAGCATAGTAGTTTTACATTTAATGCCTGCATGATTAATAGTTCAAATTGTCATATTAAAAACTGAATGTAAAGAAAATGTGGTTGTAAATTATGAAGAAATATTTAGGTTTTCAATTTTTTTATATATATATAAATATTTACTCACTGATAACCATAACTTATATTGTAAAATATAAAAAGCAAACCATAATATTTTATTTTCATACTGTTAGGAATGAAATAAAATATATAATATATTTTACACCTAACAGTACGAGACTAACTTATTTTAGCAATGTTGAAAAGTTGATTCTCTTCATGATTGATTATCATAAGACATTATGATAATCATATTATACGAAATTGTAAATTATATTTTATACTGAAATCATAATCTATACTAGTGTAGCATATATATGCATAATAGATTCTGAAAAAGATTCATCGCCGCCATGGCGATGATGAATTTTTTTTCAGAATCTATTAATTAATGTTTGATGTCTTAACTGTGCATTCACTTTGGATTGATTTTTAAATATTTGCATATATATGCAGTTTCATATATCACTGTTTCACAAATTTAAACAAATTTTTTGTATCATAAAACTCCCTAATTCTTGCTTTGGCAGTAAGAATCATTTCTTAGTGCCAAAATGAAGCTTTTTAATAACTTTAAATTACTTAGCCTATCATTTGTAATTGTTACATAAAATGAAAAATATACAGTATTAAAATAACTTAAAATTTTCTGTCAATGAGCAATAAAATTTTTAAGTTTATTCCTCAAACTATTTGCATGTTAAAAGTTTTAAGGAGAAAACTCAAAAGCATTTTGGGGCAAGGATAGCATTCTGTCTTCAGTTAAGTGGTGATATTGGGGATGTCGACAGCTTCTTTCCACAGATCGTGAAAGGTGATTCCAGTGTTTCAGTTGCAGGTGGAGACAGGCGAGGTCATTATTTCAACAACTGGTTGGTTGGTTGGGGGTTAGACCATAATGCATCAAACATAAGACAATATAAATGATAAAAAATAAGTAAACCTTCAACCAAAAGTTAAAACTAAAACACTACATTGTAAAATTGTAAACTAACAAAGAACAAAAGTATAAGTATAAAGTAAAACACTTTAGAAATAAAAAATAAAACAATCCCAGGTGTAAAAGACCTGGATTAGATATACAAAACAAGGTAGAAATCGAGGTATAGTAAAATAGCCACAATGTTTTAAAAAGGAAAAAACTGGTGTTAAATGCAATGATCAGATAAAAGATGTCCCAGTGTAAGAGGCTCGGACATAAAATTATGAAAGCTAAAATATAAATGAAGTTCGATATAAAAACATGGGCATTTGATTAAAATATGTTTGATAGTTAAAATGGTGTCAAAAAACTCACACTTAGGTTCATCATCCACCCATAGAAGAAACGAATGAGTAATAAACAAATGACCTAAGCAGAGCTGAGCAAGTACAATTTCCTCCTTACGATTCCTGCAGTAGCATGACTGCCATGGTTTCATGATAGGTTTGATCTCAAAGCACTTGTTCATAAGCTGTTCTGACCAATATCTCTGCCACTGTGTCTAGAGCTCGATGGTAAAACGCTACCAGAAATCCTAATATGGAACCGGCAACGAAGAGCTGGACAAGAGCATGGCTGACTTGGCAGCTGTGTCTGCCAAGTCATTGCCTCTGATGCTGGCGTGACCAGGCATCCAACAGAAGATAATGGTGGTGGCGGCTGCCAGATGATGTAGCTGCTGGCAGATCTTAGAAAGAACTGGGTGAGGCAGATGCCTCACCGAGATCAAAGCCTGTAGTGAGCTAAGTGAGTTGGTGTAAAGCACACACTGACGATGACACTTAGACACCACATGATCCAAGGCAAGACTAATAGCGTGCAACTCTGCAGTGAAGATGGAACACTGCTGTGAGATCTGGTCTGAATGAATACATCACAATAGACCATGACCAATCCCACTGATGTGCAAGACTTTGAGCCATCTGTGATGACGGGCAAGACAATCAGGTGTAAAGGTGCTCCCCATTCTACAAAGAGAGAAATCACAGGAAGGGGAAACAGTAAGCTATGTTGAAAGCTGCTCGGCTGTTGACCGTGAGATGCTATCAAGTCTCATTGGACACGCAAACCAAAAGGATGAATGGCAGTCAGCCAATTCTAGTATAACATTTCCCACAGGGGACTGAAAATCCCAGGCAGAGTCTTACACTGGGATCCGTAGTCCAGTTTCGACTGGACAAGTGCATAGTAAAAGCAATCCAATGAACATCGGTCCACTCCCCAAGAGAGGGAGGAGAGGACCTTGAAGATGTTCAATACCAGCATGCACTTGGACCTGAGATGACGAATGTGTAGGAAAAACGTCAATTTCTGGTCGAAGATGAGACTGAGAAATTTGGTCTCTGCCACAACTTTAATGATATTACTCCAAGCCGCATCCGGGGTCCAGATGAAAATTACGTTTGCAGCAAAAGTGCATACAAGCCGTCCTCTGTGGGGAAAACCAAAACCCATTGGGCAGTTTGCAGTTGTCGTTCAATGACCCTCATGCTGAATGACAAGTAAAAGATGCTAAAGTCGTCAACATAGAGGACAATGCCAACAGTTGGAGCAAGTTGCCATGTAATAGAATTGATCTTGACTGCAAAAAGCTTAACACTGTTCTTGGGGGAAAGGCAATGACAGAGTGTTGCTGACATGAACTCAAAAACTACAAGAAGATAAAAAGTTTGCAATGCAACTTTTATATGGAGAGTATGGGATAAAGAAGGGATGGAGGAGAAAGACTCCCCCAGAAGATCGGCAAGTGACCTCTCAAGTTGAAGCTCTGGAGGTCACGAAGAATGCTGAATCTCCACGCTGTGTCATTCACTTTTTCGATGTCGAAGAAAATTGACACCAGGTGTTCTCATCGTAAAAACGAACTCCTGATCGCTAATTCAAGGTGGATCAGGTGGTCTAAAGCAGACCTTTGCCTGCAAAAGCCACACTGGGTGTTGGAAAGGCCATGATGTTCCAAATACCAGGCCAGCCTGGTATTTGGAACATCACACCCTTTCCAACACCTTGCAGACACAGCTTGTCAATGCAATTGGATGATAATTGGAAGGAATCTTGTGATCTTTGCCTGGCATGGCGAAGGCCAAGATGATGGCTTCCTGCCAGGAGTCCGGAAACTGTTTCTTGATGAAAATACAGTTGAAGAGTCAGCCGATCCTTATTCAATGCAGAGCAGCCGATCCTTATTCAATGGTGAGAGATGTTGGAGCATAGCATAATGGATATTGTCTGGAGCAGATGCACGAGAAGTGTGCAGAGCAAGACGAAGCTCCTCCGTTGTTAATGGCCTGTTGTAAGGCTCCAGGCCATATGAATGGAAGGATAGCAGAGAGCATTTGGCCTTGCTCTTCTGGGCCAGAAACTTGATGGAGTATGCAGATAAAGAGGAGATGGAGAAGAAAGACTCCCCTAGAGCATCAGCAATTCCTTTGGGATCAGCAATTGCCTATCTGTTGTGCTCCAGGATCATTGGTTGGTTGTTTAGGGTTTTATGGTGCATTAACATCTAAGGCTATAATGTGCCAAACAAATGCCCAAAAAGTTAAAAGATAAAAGTAATGAAACCCTCAACCAATTTTTAAAAATAAACTAGAAATGCAACAAGAAAAGTAAAACAATAAAATGGCATGTACGGAATAACAATAAACAAATGTAGAAATATTTTGTAAAAATAAATAAAAGTAACCCAGGTGTAAGCAACCTGGTTAAATCATATATATAATAAATAAACAGTAGAGTAAAACTATAGATGAGTGAAATAACCTGTAAAGTGTAAAAATTGAAAGACAGCGTTAAAACAACAATGATCTGATAACAAATGTCTGAGTGTAAGTGGCTCGGACATAAAATCATGAAAAGTAAAATACAAACGTCATTCTATATTAAAACATGGGCAATGAATTAAAATATGTTTGATAGTTAAAATGGTGTCGCAAAACTCACACTTAGGTACGTTGTCTGCCCGTAGAAGATACAAATGAGTAATAAACGAATGAACTAAGTGGAGCCGAGCAAGTATAACTTCCTCCTTGTGATTCCTGTGGTAACAAGACTGCCATGGTTTAATGATAGGTTTGATCTCAAAGAGCTTGTTCATAAGCTGTTCTGACCAAGATCTTTGCCACTGTGCCCGAAGCTCGATCGTGAAACGCTGATGGAAATCCAGATATGGAACCAGCAACAGAGAGTTGAACAGGGGTGTGGCTGACCTGACAGCAGCATCTGCCAAATCATTGCCCCTGATACCGACGTGACCGGGCACCCAACAGAAATGGATGGTGGTGGAGGTCACGAAGAATGTCGAATCTCCAGGCCATGTCATACACTTTTCCAATGTCGAAGAAAACTGACACCAGATGCTCTCTTGTAAAAATGAGTTTCTGATAGCCAATTCAAGGCATATCAGATGATCAAGAGTTGACTGTTGCCTGCGAAAGCCTCACTGGGTGTTGGAAAGAAGGTTGTGGTGTTCTAAATACCAGATGAGTCTGGCATTTACCATTCTTTCCAACACCTTGCACATGCAGCTCATCAATGCAATGGGACGATAATTCGAAGGAATCTTGGAATCCTTTCCTGGCTTCGGGAAGGACAAGACGATGGCCTCCTGCCAGGAGTCTGGAAACTGCTCCTCAAGAAAAATTCGATTGAAAAGATGGAGCAGCCAATTTTACTCGATGGTGAGAGATGTTGGAGCATGGCATAATAGACATTGTCTGGCCCAACAGCAGATGCATGAGAGGAGTGCAGAGCAAGGCAAAGCTCCTGCGCTGTGAATGGCCTGTTGTAGGGCTCCATGCCATTCGAGTGGAAGGACAGCAGAGAGAGTTCCGCCCTGCCCTTCTGGGCCAGAAACTCAGGGGAGTAAGAGGAAGAAGAGATGGAGAAGAATGACTCCCCCAGAGTGTTGGAATTGCCTGTCCATTGTGCTCCAGGATTGATAACAAGTGGGACGTGTACTTCCCACCCACCTTCTGGACTTTATCTCACATGACCTTGTCAGGACTCTCCAACCTGCACTTTCACTGCCATTGAACTTACCATCAATAATTGCCATAGAAATAATTGCCATAGAACTGGTCGTGAGGGTGATAGAAGATGTATATTTGATCCAAGATTCCTTCTGGCTCTGGCGCCAGATGAAATGAGCTTTCGCCCTGGCGCATTTAAATGTTTCAAGGTTGGGGGTCGTCGGATATCTCCAAAACACCCCCCAAGCCTTGTTCTGAGCCTTACAAGCTGCGGTGCAATCTGGATTCCTCCACAGTTTCAGAAAACGAGGAAACCATGCCGAAGTTTGAGGAATTGTGGATGCAGCTGCATCTACGATACAGTCCATAATCTTCGCCATTGCAACATTGATGGGCTCCTGGCTGACAGAGTGGTCATCAAGCTCAGAGAGCAGCTCAAAACCACCCCAGTCAGCCCAATCACACCTCCACCATGAGACCCGTGAAGGGCTGCATGAACCTCCACAGGATATGATCGCTTCTGTAAGGTTGTCTTCAACCTCCCGTGTAAAGAGTGGAAGGATCGAGGAGGAGCAGATGGTAAGTTCAATGGCAGTGAAAGTGCAGGTTGGGGAGTGAAAGTAAGTACTGACACCAGTGTTCAACAGGGAGAGAGAAGGATTGCACTGTCCCAAAGTGGACTGTGTCCATTGAGGTCTCCCATTATGAGGTAGGGGGATGACAGCTGCAAGACGAGATCATCAAGGTCTTCCTGGAAGACAATGCTCCCAGTGGAAGATATACAGAGCAGACAGTCAGCGAGAACCACACGAAGAGGCGGATGGTAACTACCTCTAATTTGGTGGTGAGGGGTACGACTGGAATGGAGAATGGTTGCTCACGAGGATGGCAACACCCCCGCAAGCTGGACCATCTTCATCCCGGTCCCAGCAAACTATTGTAAAGTGCCAGATCATGGGATCTGTGACTGGCTGCAAGTATGTCTCCTGCAGGAAGACACAGATGGGCTGGTGTGCCTTGATGTCATCAAGATTCCTCTGGAATCCACAACAATTCCATTGTAGGAGTGTGGCCAACTCAGGACTTAGAAGAGTGGGCGGATCACGAATACCCATTCAGCTTAACCTCCGCAGAGAATGGTTTAGTGAATAGGGGGCGGTTGGTATCCATGTCCTTGGAGACGTCCAAGGGGCATGGATCGGTGACTGCCCTTTGTGATGCAGTGATTTTATTTTTAGGTCCCGGTGGGGGCCCTTTCAGTTTGGAAGGTCTTGCTATCTGAAGACGGAGAGGAGGAGGCCTTCCCGGTGGAGGTGGAAGGCTGAGTTCCAGGAATGGAAACCGGGGTTGATGTTGAAGTCGACAACACCCTCAGTTTCGCCTGCGTAAGGAGGTACTCTGTTGTGGGTGAGAAAGATTCAGTAGGTGGTACAATGATGTCAGTCTGCACCGCAACCGAAGTTATTGGAACGATGGGCTTCCCAATGACTCTTGCCTTTTCTGCTGCGAAGTCAGGTTCAAGATGATCCTCACTGCCACAGCGAGCACAGGTGGATTTGCCCCTGCAAGCTGTGAGGGCATGACCGTAATATCTGACACTGAAAACAGTGCAGAGGGTTTAGAATATATGGTCATACCTCACAATGCAAATAACCTGCCTTGATGGAAGAAGGCAGGCATGGCATGTTAAATGTCACAATCAGCACCCGGGTGGGTGCCAATTTCCCATCACGGCGTGTCGAAACCCGACGGACCGCTGTTACTCCTTGAGGTGTGAGCTCTGAGAGCATTCCCTCCTCGGTAACTTTGAGGAGGCCCCACTTGGTGATCACACCATGAGAGGAATTTAATATTTAATGTTTCATGGGGAGTGACCTCGACAGCCACCCCACCAATCTTTGTAACCTTAAGGAGTAGTTCTGAATAGTTTTGAACAAGCGGCCTCAATTTGCAAGTCGACAGATTGCAAGCGCTTGATGGATTTCGGCTCTCCCGCAAGACCTTTCAAACCTTTGTTCACAAAAAAAGGGACATGTCCTCAAGTACCTGATCACACGTGGAGTGGATGATCAGGAATCTCGGGAACAAAAACGCAGACAAAGAAGACGATGGCATTGATAACTGAGACAACGAGGAAGACAATGCCGCTAAGAGGGCTCATGTCGAGCCCTCTTAGCGGCATTGATCGCATTAATTTCTTCATCTACTCTCATGTTTGTTTTTGTGTGGTTCAGTGCTCGCTGTCCCCACCCTTCACGGAGACCAAGGGGACGTCCAGTCGGGCACCAGGACTACGCAGGCACTATATCCACACAGACAGTGAGCCAAGCTCTCACAAATAAACAAAAAGAAAATGAAAGAGAAATGTGCAGAACAAAAACTTTCTACACAAAAGAAACAAAGCATAAAATATCAAAACTGTGAATGCCCAAACTGGCCTCACAAAGAAATTATAATTACAAAAGGAAAATAATTTGTGAGGAAACCTGTAAACCTGTACCTGGACTGTGGGCAAGGTTACTTACTGCTCTGCATAGTTGACCCTAGCAAAGACCTGCCCACCAGCCGATTGCTCCTGGTGGGGGCCACCCCAGGAACTCCCGTTTACCGGAAGAAGAGGCCAAAGCAGTATATACCAGAGACCCCGGAATCCGTTGCCCAGCCCTGTGACATACAGGCTCCCCAATGGCAAGGCGGCCAAAGGGGACCCCCGCCAGTCATGAGCAGAGGAGAGAAGATGGGAACCCCCAAGCAACTACCAGGATCCTCCTTTCCCGGGACATAGGTCTCCATGAACGGTAAACACATGGGCGAGCATTCAGGACCCTGTGAAAGTTACCGAGCCAGTGGAACCTTCACAAGGTGGTCCCCTCACCACTCCAGGATCGATAATGAGTGGGATGTGTACTTCCCATCCATCTTCCGGACTTTATCCCACATGACCATAGAACTGGTCATGAGGATGATAGATGATGTATATTTGATCGAAGATTTTTCTGGCTCTGGTGCTGGACAAAACGGGCTTTTGTCTTGGAGCGTTTGAATGCTTCAAGGTTGGGGGATGTTGGATATTTCCAAAACTTCCCCCAAGCCTTGTTCTGAGCCTTACAAGCTACAGTGCCGTCGGGATTCCACCACAGTTTTGGAAACCATAAGAACTGAGTCGAGGTCTGAGGAAGAGTCGAGGCAGCTGCATGGATGATACGGTCTGTCATCTCTGCCACTGCAACATTGGTTCGCTCCTGGCTGACAGAGTGGTCATCGAGCTCAGAAAGGAGCTCGAAACCACTCCAGTCAGCCCGATCAAGCCTCCACTGGGATACACGTGAAGGGCTGCAAGCCCCCCCATGGGAAATGGTGCACATCATGGGGAGGTGATCACTTCAATAAGGATTGTCCTTGAGTTCCCATGTAAGGAGTGGAAGAGTAGAGGAGGAACAGATGGTTAGATCAATGGCAGTGAAATTGTGGGTCAGGGAGTGGAAGTAGGCGATGACACCCATGTTCAACAGGGAGAGTAAAGGATCCAAGAGCTATTGCTCCAGGACCAAACCCCTCCCGTTGGTGTCAGGACTTCTCCAAAGTGGACTGTGTCCATTGAAGTCCCACATGATGAGGAAGTGGGATGGCAGCTGTGAGACAAGGTCATCAGGGTCATCCCAGAATACGAGACTTCCAGGTGGTAGGTAGATGGAGCAGACAGTCAACAAAAATCCCACAAAGAGGCAGATGGCAACACCTTTAAGGTGGTGAGGGATATAATCTGAAATAGAGAATGGTTGCTCACGAGCATGGTAACCCCATGAGCTGGACCATCTCCATCCAAATTCTGGCAACAGACAGCCGTAGAGTGGGATCGTTGGCTGTCTGAAAGTACATCTCCTGAAGGCACAAGCAGATGGACTTGTGTGCTCTCAGAAAGACCTTGATGTCATTAATATTCTTCTGGAATCCACGACAATTCCATTGTAGGAGTGTGGCCATCTCAGGTCTTAGAAAAATTGGTGGACAACTTATGGTTTATTTTAATTGTTTCCAGCAATGGTTTAGGTAAAATGGGCAGTCTGTGTCCATGTCATCAGAGTCATCCGAAGGACACAGATCATATATAGTACCGAATGTGGAGGAGTTAAAATTTTCTTTTTAGGCCCCAGCGGGGGCCTTCCAGAGGTGAAAGTGGAAGGCACCTCAGCAAGAATGGAAACTGGAGTTGATGTTACGAGGTACACCGACTTTGGCTTCACCTGCATAAAAAGGTACTTCGCTGCGGGTGAGAAAGATTCAGATGGTGGTATGCTAATATCCAGCTGCACAGCAACGGAAGCCATTGGAATGATGGGCTTTCCAAGCACCACCCCAACATAGGAGACCATGCCAGGTGAGGTAGGCAGTGCAGCGAGCTTTCTCACCTCTGGATAGGAGATGTTATTCAGCATTTTGAGGGGCTATACTTCCTTTTCCTCCAGCCACTTTGGACAGTCGTGGGAGTAGGCTGGATGTTCACCACTACAGTTTATGCATCATGCCTTGTGTGCTATGTAGTCAGGTTCAAGATGATCCTGACTGCCACAGTGACTGCCACAATGAGCACAGGTGGGTTTGCCCAGGCATTGAAAATGTAGAAGGTTGGATATATATGGTCGTGCTTCACAGTGTAAGTACTCTGCCTTGATGGAAGTAGGCAGGTGTGGTGTGTTGAGAGTAATGATCAGTACCAGGGTGGGTACTAATTTTTCATCATGGCATTGTGAAACCCAGTGGACTGGGATGAAAGCTTCGAGAGGACTTCCTCCTTAGAAACGTTGAGGAGGCCCCACTTAGAGATCATGCCCTGGGAGGAATTAAGCTTCTTGTGTGGAGTGACTGTGACTGCCATTACACCAACTGCTGTAACATTCAATAGAAGCTCCAAACGTTTCGAGCACGCAGTCTTCACCTGCAAGTCACCAGATCTTAGGCACTTACAGATTCTGATTCTCGAACTAGGTCTTTCAAACCTTTGTTGATAAAAAAGGGGGACATGTCCTGAATCACCTGATCACCCATAGAGTGGATGACCAGAAACCTCAGGGACGAAGGAAGACACAAAGACAACAATGACAATGACAATGACAAAGAAGACACAGAAGATGGGGGCTTGTGCCGAGTTCTTTTCACAGTATTTGCCAATAAAATTTCATTTTTGGAACTTGTGGTTGGATTTTGCGGTTTAGTGCCCATTGTCCCCATCCACCATGGAGTCCAACAAGGGAATGCCCATTTGGATGCCAGGGCTGCCCGGGAACCAAACCCACACAGCCAGTGAGCCAAGCCCTCACAACTAAATAAAAAGAAAAGAGAAATGTGAGAAACCTCACTGGAGTCTTCACAAAATAAAATAAGCAAAAAAAAAAATGAAATGTGAGAAGCAAACTGGCTTCACAAAAGAAAGAAAACTACAAAATCAATAAATATATGGGGAAACTCGCAAACTGTTGCCAGACATGGGCAAGATTACTCATCATTCTGCATGGTTGACCCTAGCATGTCCAGCTCACCAGCCGATTGATCCTGAGGGGGGCCACCCTAGGACCTCCCGTTTACCTGAAGCAGAGGCCAAAGCAGTATATAGCATTGGCCCCAGAACTCACTGCCCAGCCCTGTGACAAACAGGCTCCCTAGTGGCAAGACAGCCAAAGGGAACCCTGTCAGTCATAAGCTGAGGAGAGAAGATGGGAATCCCCAAGCAACTGCCAGGATACTCCTTTCCAAGGACACAGGTTTCCATGCATGGCAAACAAGCGGGCAAGTGTTCAGGACTCTGTGAAGGTATCCGAACCAGCAGACCTTCACAGGATGGTCCCCTCACCATGGACAGGAGCTCGCACCAAGGGGTATTTCAACAGCCACTGCACTATGGTTCCATAGTAAGTGGATGCATATGCTAGCAGTGTGGCATGTTCCCAGTCTATGATTGCTGCATCTTGTATTGCCAGCTCAGCAGCAGTCATTAGCTTATTTTGACTGACATCTGTTTGGTTTTCTGTGAACCTCTCCTGTAGAGAACATATGATTTTTATGACACAGTAGGTAATGGAATTATCTGGCAAATGGAGGGGAAATCTGTATACGCCCGTTTTTTAAATGAGGCTACATTTGTCTGTTCCATTTTATAATTTTCTTCAGATTTGGCCATGGACTGAAAACAATTTTGATATTTTGAGCTCCAAGTAATTTGCAGACTGATTTGCATAGGATAGGAATGTAAGATATAGATCTGGTAAAGGTGTCCACTCAGAGTTGGTGATTGGGGAGGAGAGTCGAATCTTTTCTGTTATTATTTCTATATTTTCTATTGGCACTGGGTGGAAGCCATGGGATGCAGCAATGAACTGAATGTTTTGACTTACTTTTTTTAAGCAAATGCTCATTTGATGATACAGTGAATGTCCTATGGAGGTGAGAACAAAAGGCTGCAATTTTGTATGCCCATGAAGTGCATGAGTCCATGCGTATGAGGGAGGGGACACAGTAGTGTAATGCCCCAAAGATTACTAACTTTTCAAATTGGACCTTTTATCTGATCCAAATTTATTCAAAATTCAGGATAATTTGTCAGGCGCCAGGCAATATTAACTTGCCAAATAAAGTTGAAATAGGTTTCGTTTTACATATCTAGAATTACTTATTGAGTAAGAATTCAAAAGGATTGTCATGTTTAATTAAAGTTTAAATCTAATCCAAAATCAATTAATGTTGCTCAAGAGAAAAACAGCAAAAATTCAAAAGTTTCTAAAACAAAGTTTATTTCCAAAAAATTCAAAGACTCACCAAATTCAGTTGATGAATACAAAAGTTGGAGTACTAACAACTTACATCAACCTAAATCTCTACAACTCCTTCTATCTACACATACAGATTCAACATACTCCACATACTACTTCAACATACTGCTGCTCCTACTAACAATACTGACAATTCTAATTCTAACTCTGTGACCTAACGTCACTTAGTTATAACATGCAGCATACAAATCCAGCATGTCTGTTGCACTCTGGGAAAACATTTGCATAATCTGACAATTGCACTAGCTATGACGCAAGAGGGGTCGTGTCCTATACATGCGCATTAACGGCTGGCAATCAAAAGTCGGAGTTGCACATGCACAACTCCTACGGCTCGGAAGTAAGAATTGTGATCAGTCCGAATGAAATATTAATCCTCAAAATGATAAATATAATGTAAAAAAGTAAAATTGGAGTCGGTTTGTTGTTCACAGTCCTCAGCCAACAAATGGCACTGCTCAAGAAGCATATGACATCGAGGTGTAAAGTATGACATAGAAAAGTAACCATTGGTTGTTGGTGACCTATGATTCTTTGATTTGTTTCTTTTGGGTGGGTAACGTGAAGTCGCATGTCATGTGTGTGATTTGATGGGAATGTGAAGTTACATTTGATTTTTTTTCACCATTTTTGCTTGATAACAGTTAGCTGCTGATAAGAATCTTTGGCTTGATGGCTTGACTGACAAAGTCAAGGAAGCAGTTAGACAGCACAACAGCAGAGAGCTGTACCATATAGTTAATGTTTTGTGTGGTAGAAAATGGACAGGCATACAGGGATTGAAGGATAAACAAGGTAAGGCTATAGAAGGTGAGGATTCTGTCATGGCTAGGTGGGCTGAGCATTTCAGTGATGTTCTAAACAATGTGGTTAGTTCTACTCCCATTGTTTGCAATGATGATAGATGCCTTGGTGGCTTTAATGTTGCCCTATAACATAATCTGAAGTTATTTTGGCTATTTCTAAACTCAAACTTCATAAATCACCAGGGGAGATGAAATTACTGCAGAAATGCTTAGAGCTGGGAATGTTTTGGTTACCACTTGGGTGACTGAAATTTTAAATATCTTTTATGATAAAGGCATGGTACCTAGGATTTTACCAGAGCTATTATTATCCCTATTTTCAAAAAAGGTGATCGCAGTTCTTGTGATAACTATAGGAGTATCAGCCTACTCTGTGTTCCAAGTAAAGTTCTTTGCATGATTGTGCTTAATAGAATTAAGAATCTGGTTGACATGCAATTACGTGATGAGCAATGTGGTTTTAGAAGTGGTAGGGGATGTGTAGATCACATATTTTCACTTAGGCAGATTCTTGAGAAATGTTTAGAGTTTCAGAAACCTTTAGTTGCTAGCTTTGTTGATTTCAAAAAGGCTTTTGACTGTGTTGATTTTCATAATTTGTGGTTGATGATGAGATCATATGGTATACCAGATAAGTTAGTTAACATAATGAAAGCTCTCTATAATAACATTGAGTCGTGTGTGAGAGTTGGTAAGGCTTGTAGCAATTGGTTTAGCATTACTTCTGGTGTTCGACAAGGGTGCATTTTATCTCCTTTTCTCTTTAATCTGGTTATTGATTAAGTTATGCGAAAATCACTGCAAGGGAAAGATTTTGGCCTTAAATGGTCTGGAGATACTAAAATTTCTGATTTAGATTATGCTGATGATGATGTTGATGAGATGAATTCTTTCATTAGAGCTATTGATTAGACTAGTAATATAGTTATTTTGTGATAAACAGAAATAAAACTAAAGTGATAAAAATTGGTCAGGCAGATGGTGCTGAATGGTTGCACCCTTGAGCAAGTGTCTCAGTTTAATTATCTTGGGAGTTATGTAAGAGATACTAGTGATGTGCGGCAAGATATTAACTGGCGAATAGGGATTGCTGTCGGGACTTTTAAGAATCTATGGAGAGTGTGGAGAAATAGGCGTATACACTTGAAGACTAAAATTAGACTGTATAATAGTTTGGTTCTTTCTAGGGTTAGTTATGGTAGTGAGACTTGAACTATTTGTAAGCAAGATAACAGAAAACTAGATGCTTTTGATTCTAGATGCTTAGCACTATCTTGGGCATTAGGTGGTTCAACTTTGTAACTAATGATGAGGTTAGGCAAAGGAGTCTGCAGCTTCCTTTAAGCAGCATATTGTGCAGAGAGAGACTCCGTTGATTTGGCCATGTTGCCCGTATGGATAATTATAGATTGGCGAAAAGGTTATGAACAGTGTACCTAAAGGCCTCAGAAAGAGGGGGAGACCTAGGATGCAGTGGGCAGACAATGTCAAACAGGACCTTATTAGAATTGGTGTGCAGTGGCCAAATGCAGCAGATGTAGCTCAGGACAACTAGCTTGGAAAACTAAATTGCATGGTCTGGTTGGACCTCTGTAGCCCATGTCTGCTTGAGGATGATGATGATGGTTGTGAGGGATTTTTTTTTAGTGGAATCTTGTTTTTATTTTTTTTGTCACATTGCATTTGTTTACAAAGCAAATTACCATTACCATGGTAACGGTACTTCGCGTTTGATGTACACTTGAGTTACCATTACCATGGTAACGAAAAAAACAATCTTTTTTCTAGGAACCTCTGTTTGGGTTAGGATCTGGGGAGTTGTGGGAATTAACAAAAGGACCATTTTGTTACATTGCATGAAAAAAAAATGGGGGCTGAGGACTGTGATGTGCACTACTGCCAAAATTGGTTAAGATATAGGAAAAGTGAATGGATGGACCATCACACTAGGCTTTCGGTACATTGACATCATCAAGGTTCTTGCATCATCTTTTTTGGATAAAAACATCTAAATAAGGGATGGCATTGCTGTTTTCCTCCTCCTTTGTGAAACGTATTTTAGGACATATACTGTTGGCTGTATTAATGAGGCAGTTTAAATGCTCATTGCTGCTATTCAAAATTAAAAATACATCAACATAACGACACCAGAAGATGGGTAAAATTGCTGCTGAATTGAATAATTTGGTTTCAAGGTCTTGATGGAGAATAACAGACAGGATGCTGGAAAGGGGTGTGCCCATGAGGACCCCAAAGTCCTGCCTGTACATTTTGTTGCCTAACTGGAAATAATTTTCTTCAGACTAGTTTTAGTGTCATGAATGGCATTGATTTCAGGAAGTTGAGAAATTCTGCCATAAATTTTATGGAAAATGGATGATCAGAAGTGAAGCCAGATAAAAATTTGGACAGTTCTTTCCTAGAAAGTTGGGCACTAAGGCACTTTTGCACACTAAGAACTTAATGGGGTGATTATCTTTGTGCACTTTGCACTGGGCCAACATTTGTGGTCTTATAGATGGATGGCTCTGCACTCTTCTTGAGGTCCTTGGGGAGCTACCAGCTGTTTTTTAGCCTGCAGACCTGGTTTCTGATGCTTCTCATAGACTGGGAGCATGCTACATTGCTAGCATGTGTATCCACTTACTACGGAAACATCATAGCCGAGGCTATGGAAATAATGACTTCGTCAGTCCTGCCTACAACTGAGACACTGGAATCACCTTTCATGATATATGAAAAGTTCTTAACAACACTCATTACAGAGTGTCACTTCACTGATGACAGAGCACTGACCTTGCTCTGAAAAGCTTCCGAACTGCTCCTAAAACTTTTCAATATGCAAATAGTTTGAAAGATAAACTTCAAACAGAAAACTTTAAGCTATTTTAATTATTTCTGAACAAGGTAACTGTGTTTTTAAATTATGTTTTTATAAGATATATATTGAAAAATTCAAACATGAATTTTGTAACTTCAAAATGTTAAAGTATTTGTTGTAGTAGTAACATCTATTGTCCATTAAAAGTTGTCAATGTCTGCAAACAACAGGAATCAGTGGCAGTCCAAAGGAGGCAGAGGAAAGTGATTGACACTCCAAAGGTTAAATGCAAGTGCCAGAGATAACCAAGGTGCAGTTCCACTGAATTCCATTTTTGAGAGTTGCCCACTGCAACTGCCCCTACATCAAAACGTTTGTCCTGGAACAGACCCTAATATTAATCCCAGAGGATACAAAAGAAATTATTTCAAAATGGGTACAGAAATATTTGTGACAAAACCATTTTGCATGGCTTTTATCATGTGTTTATTTTTATTATTGCATAAAACCATTTGACAACTAAAATAAATTGAGCTCGATACTTCTTTGGTTTCAGTGAGTAGAAAGGAATAACATTTTGTTCATATAAAATAGATTTATGGGTTAACACTCTTAATATAATTAGGTTACATATTATGTCATATCTGTTATGCTGTAGCAAATGTAAATTTAAAAAAATTAAAATTACTCTCAAACTACTTCCCACAGAGATATAACAGAAGATTCAGTTTAACCTACCATAGACAAGATTCAGTAAAAGAAAATACACAAGAGAAATCTTATCTGGAGCTTGAACCCAGGTCCTTTTAATCGGTAGACAAAGGTAGGGTTGGGTTGTTTTACCTCTGAGTGGCACTTTTTTGCACACAATGGGCTAAATAAACCCACCGGAACAGCTGTTAGGGGACAAATGGTAGCCTCCCATCAAGGCCATCCAGCATGTTCTTTAAAATGCACAGGATATTGCTCTCCCCCACAAGGGGCCATGGTTTAATGTCCCATCTGACAGATAGTGGCCTTTCCAAGCCCATCGGTGTCCCCTACTGATCGTGAGCAGGGTGGGGAGTTTTGTGGAGATAAATTTCAATGCTGACACAGCTGGGACTCGAACCTGGTAACTGCAGATTTTGAGCTTGGCACGCTACTGACTGAGCCACCCCCACCCCCAGTAGACAAGGGTACTAACCAACCACCGAGATGGTAAAAACCGATCAGCCACACCAGGAAATTCTTAATTATTAGTCAAAAGACATACAACCAGACTTGTCACATATAGAGGTAGTCCCCAAAAATTAAATTACTACTATTGGTAACTTATAAGTTACGATCCATTTAAATTGCAATTATTTGTGAAGTTACTCAAAATGCAATTATATTTGTCAAGGTTAAACTGCAAATTTTAAAAAGCCTTTGTGGCACCTGTTGTCTCAATGCACCTCAAAAACATGTTTTTTTAGAAAATAAATACAAAAATGATTCAGCAGTTTAAGAAATATATTCATATGTACATAAAAAAAAACTTACCTGTTTTCGTATGTCGAAAATGGCAATGTGGCCTTTCACAAAATCCATTTTTATAAAACGGGCACAGAGCACTTTTAAAGTAACCCGATGAAGGTAACATGTTAATAAATTTCACCAAGGTGCTAGGGGTATCGTTCTAAATAACAGGCTGTAATCGCGGCAACAGTCATTTCAAGCGAGATTCCAATGAATCTATTCCAAAAATTTCACTTTACAAGTGACAAAAAATTATATCACTGATGTCGGTAGTTTCATATGAAACACTTTAGGGTAATTAGGGGCATTTTCGATACACTCTTTCAAACGAGCATAGTATTTATTTGAGTTGCATAACAGACTCATTGCGGACAAAAGCCTACTATTTCATTTCCCTTTGAAACTATATTACGATATTAACGAATAAAACGCACAATAGATTTTTATTGCGATATAAAGAATATTAAAAACGTAATAAATCTTGTTTTATTACATCTTTTTAAAAAAATTAACTGTCAAAACTTCAATTTAAGTAGCTACAGCACATAACTATTACTGATGTTTTCACGATTAGAAATACGGTTACAGTTTACCAGCTGACAAAGATTAAAAGTTAAGGTTTAACATGAAGGTAGAAAGAAATGAAAAGAATTAGATTCTTTATTTGCTGTCAAAGCAAAGCCAAACCGCGATATGCATGTTAGGACATTGTTAAGGTGCACTTTTAAAGTCCAGGTGACATTAAGCATTCTTCTGTTTTGAAGATGCAATGTTTTGCTAAGGGCATTGAGTTATACAGGGTGAATCTGAAAAAGTGGGCAAAACTTTACGGGGTGGTAGAACGCAGCTATACGAGCAATATTCGTCATAGAAAGTATGGGCGGAATGCAAACGGCCAGCCGCTAGGTGGTGTTGGAAATGGTATAAAAGGGTCGGTCCTCGCACCCAACGGCATTTCTACCGTGGATTGCCGAGAGGATGGCTGGTTATACTAACCACGAAATGGCGGATATGCACTTTGTGTACGGTGCGGCGGACGGGAATGCAAGTGAGGCACAGAGTCCTCTCCTTCTTGTGTTCATTCTTTAAATGTGACAGTGGAAAACTACTTTTTAACTTCTCACCGCTTGCGTTCCGACCATACATTCTATGACGAATATTGCTCGCATAGCTGCGTTCTACCACCCCGTAAAATTTTGCCCACTTTTTCAGATTCACCCTGTATAGTGAACTGGAGAGACTGCTTTACGGAGAATGAATGAGGCCGCTTATCGGTTACATTTTCCTAGTCCAGGTGGTAAGAGAGACGTACCTTAATGATAACCTATGCGGAACTGATGATTTAATCAGAAAAATAATAAATCATAATGGCTTTCTTTCGTGTTTCCATTGGTTGCATGAATAAGGTAGACTATAAAGAATAGCCTTCAGAAGTATTTCACCTAAAACAATTATCAAAAAAAAATTTTTTTCCGCAATCAAATAATGCTGCGTTTTCAGATCCGGAATCAGTGATAAACACTGAATAGAAGATTCTGCTTCAAAGTTTTTAAAGCTTCAACTCCCAGTAAAATATGCATTTTTTTTGTGAGAAATCAAAAATAATAAAGACTGATATATATATATATATTCCCTTTGAAAGGTTAATTTTAATAATTTTAGATACTTTTATTCTATTTTTTCCATTTGAAGGTTGTGTTTTTTATATTAACAACTTTCTTGATTCATTGTAATGATTTTTTGTCACATTTTATATATTAAAATTTTTTATAAAAAAATATTATATTTCTATTTTGCTAATGTTGAATTTTAATACGCTAATAAGTGAATTAATTTGATCAGAAATCGCTTAGCATCATTTTTTAAAATTATTTTATGTATTTTAAATATAGCAAAAAAAATTCAATTTATATAAACCTTATAATTTGTCGTAATTACACTTTGTTGCTTTATAGTATGTTCGTATAATTTCATGCAGTTAAGCATAAGCCTCAACATATATTCGCATTTGGAAATCTAAGATTTCGAATTAATATTTCTCTGTTAATAAATATTTTGAACCAAAGAAAAAGAAATTCTAGGATTATATTCTTAATACTAATAAATTAACACCTTCTGTCGTTTTTTAAACTCCTATCTTATTTGTAATACTTCTGTAAATATCATTTTGCCTAACATTGATACATTTCCTTATTGAAAATATATATATATTGTGATTACCTGCGAAATATTAATATATTATTTTTCGCAATGATGGTAGAGTTGAAATCAGCACAGTCTTCTCCCATAATTAAGTTTTAATACGAATAAATCTAATACAAAATGCGACGATTTTACATAGGTTAACATGTAGAGAGAGGAGCCCTGTTTTGCCACCTGGCTCGGAGAAACTAAGCGATATCCCAAGCCACACTTTTACACCGGCAGAGCATTAGAAGCAGTCTTTCCAGTTCTGTATACAGCTCTATGTCTAAGGGTGAACTGGGTGAACAAACACAACATTAATAAAATTCCTGGGAAAACCTTTCACAGGATAGTTTTAAATATCACTCTATATCGTGCTTAAAAAAAAAACACGGTTCTAAATTAAATTCAGTTATTCACGATTCCTTTTATTAACTGTGAAAGAGTATATAAAAATCAACTTCAATATTTTAAAAATATTCCGACTAGAGGTTCATCCCTGTAAATAAAATCTCTATCATTCATATCAATCTCAATTTTCAATAATATTCTTTTAACATCTAAAGAGATGAAAGCATAAATATTTAACAAAATCATTAAATATTTTGAAAGGTTATATAAAAATTGCTTAGAACAGTAGGTCATAGATACTTAGATCATAACTTAGATCATAGCTGGAAATGTGTATGTAACATGGCGTATCCCTTGTATAAATAAATAAATAAATAAATAAATAAATAAATTCCCCCTCAAGCAGCTGCTTGCCACAGAGGTCTGACAGGAGCCTGTCAGTTTATATGCCACAGTAGGAGATCTGAGAGGATGGCAGGACCTCAGCAGAAAAAAAAAACACCTTCTGCCGTGACCAGGATAGATAGATAAAACTATAGTTTTAGTATAACAATGGTTATTTTTACTTTTTACTAGATCTAGAGACTTTTGAGCACTCACCGCGTACTCCAAAAAATTTTACCGCGTACCCCACGTTGAGAACCCCAACCTTAGATTAAACCATCAGCTGAAATAAAAATATTTCCGCAGTTTAAGTAAATAGATTTCGCCCAGTGGCGAATTTTCAAAATATGTTGGGGGAAGGGGTTTTGATTTTTTTTTTCTTTTGAAAAATATATAAAAAGATACGTAATCTATAAATATATATTTAAAAAAGGCAACCAATAAAAAATAAAAACCAGTAGTATAGTTTACATCTATTCTTAGAAGTTACTAAAAAAAGTTTCAAAAGAATAAAAGAGCAAAAAAAACTCAGGAAGAAACTCAGATAAAAGTCGATTATACTCAGGAAATATTCAGCTGAAAAAAAAATGGTTTTTTCGCGAGTGGGATTCGAACCAAGTCTCCAAGGATATTGCCAGGCCCCATGTCAAAAGAACATCTCTGATACTTAGCTACTGAAGTAATTATACATTTGGGAGAGAGCGAGTTGAACTGTAATAGCTTCCCCTTAAATGTGCCCCTAAATTTCAGCCAATTCTATATGGTTTGGGTCATGCACCTTATTGTAACAATAATAATAGCAACAAATCATGTTTATCATTTATATTTTTGAGATCATCATAAACTGTCGTGGTTGCAGAAAAAACAGTGACAGAACTCGCCACTGCTTTTGACAGTATTTCGTTTTGGGGGTGTCGGGGGGGGGGGGTGCTGAGAATAAGATTTCAGTAAGGTTTTCCAATTACCAAATATTTCACTGGGCAGGAAAGGTTAAGATGGCAGTCTATATGGAATAAAATATTATACTTGTTTTTGTATAAATATTTAAATGAAAAAGTTATGTATATATTATAATTCAATATTACATATAAAAATATATTTATATATTATATTTATTATTACATATAAAAATATATTTATATATTATATTTAATATTACTTATAAAAATATATTTATATATTATATATAATATTACATATAAAAATATATTTATATATTATATTTAATATTACATATAAAATATATTTATATATTATATTTAATATTATATATTAAATCTATTTTAGTGGCAGACATATACTAAGGATCTAAAATAGAATTATAAAAAGACACCTGTAGTGGATTTCAAAGCAGGCAGAAAAGTTTTGTATTTCTTATAAAATGAAAGGTTTTTTTAGGGGGGCAGGGGAGCTGCATATCGTGGTCGCCTCCTCTGGTTTGGGGAAACGAGTTAAGTTATTGTTAAATGTTCCATCTCATATAAATCTCTAAATACTGAATGAATATTGTTGGAAATTTTCATGGGAAATAAATGAAGTGTCCTGAAACATCTTTCGTTTCATTTAGATGAGTGGTGTCAACTGATGGCTTCAGTGGACTGCCACTACTTTTTGTGCAGCTGATGATTTTTTTGTGCAGCTTATGGTATGGCTTATGATTTTGTGCAGCTTCTGTGACAGCTTATGGTGATATCAAAATAATAAATTATATTTGATATGATTCGTTACTGTCTATATTTTGCTACAAATTTGTAAATAATGTAATTATTTTTATAATTTTTCTCAGTGAATTTTGCTTATATGTAAAGTTTGGTAAAGTCATGCCTTTAGTTCGTTCTACATATTAAAATTTTCTCACTGTGGTCCTGCGCTCAAAGACTATTTCTTTTGCAACCTGTTTACAGGCAAAGGTTGTGGCCAATTATTTATACTGACTGTATTGTACAAAACAAAATTGAAACTCTTTGATATAAAACAAAATATAGTAAAGTAATATCTAAATAAATTGACCATAAAAGCTAAAAGAGTAATATTTTTCATAAACAAATTGAATATATCTTTTATTTGGGCAATGGTAATGTATGCTAACGTTCTGCAGAAAATTAAATACAACTTCGCATTACACGGGCTTCGTAATGTAATTTGCATTTAAAATTTTGAACAGCTTTAAGGAACAAAACACACCATCGCTATCGAATCTTTCTCGATGAAAGAAGGTGGCGGGGTAACGTATATTCACAGTAGGGCTTCTTTCCTGGGATCCTGCATGTTTTTATATTCCTGGAAACATGAAATTGTCTTAAAATTATTTTTTATTATAATGATATGCAATAAAGAATGTTGAGATACTGAGTATGGATAAATGGTTATTGCAATTCCAGGTGTTTTAACTACTCTCAAGTAACACTTGGCAACTGACACCATAGTTGCCAAGTCTCATGCTTGACGTATTACCAAATCTACCAAGAATTATTACCAAATTCTCAATTTTATTATCATTTACTCAAAAAAATGTATGTATGTATGTATGTGTGTGTGTGTGTGTATGTATGTATGTGTGTGTGTGTATGTATGTATGTATGTATGTATGTATGTATGTATGTATGTAGGTAGGTAGGTAGGTAGGTAGGTAGGTATGTACGTACGTACTGTATTCACTCTGCTAGCTGCAGTTCGCACAACATGCAAAACTATGTACATAGTAAGGTTGAGTATGCATTTTGGTATCCTATGATATGTAAGCAAACAGGAGTGCTAACTGTTAGTCAGTCTTACAAATAGAATAAGAATATTTAAGTGAATTTGACTTTTTGTAGGATTTCAAATCTCATACTTGTTATATTACTGTATTGTTACCAAATATCACCATTTTCGTTACCAGAATTCCAAATGATTTATCTTCATTTCCAAAGAAATTTTTAATTACCAAATTCCTGCCAATTTGGTAACGAAAAATGCCAGTTGGCAACCCTGACTGACACAGCGCCCTGCACTGAACCTGCTGCTTTGCATTGCATTAGATGTTTACCTGTGGCCTGTGCTTCAAGCAACTCATCGAATTTGAATCACATGACATGTCTCAACCTGGCAGCTACCAGTTAGTTAGCAGTTAATGTCGATCGTGTACAGTTTCAACTTTCAACTGTGCAGTGTGTAATCTTTTTCCCTTCACTGAAATTTTTTGTGTCATTCATATTATTAGATTTTAAATTCAAACCCCCATGTCTGATTCAAAATCTTTTTCTGACAATATTTCGTACAGAACTCTGAAGAAGAAAGTGCAAATTGCATAAAATGTCAATCCACTTTATTGTGCTGTGGCTGGTAAACTTGTGGTTTAATTCGACACTTAAAATTGAATCACTCTATAGATAAGACCACTGCCTCTGCACCTAAGCATTGAAGATGAAGATATTAGTTCAGTCAGCTGAGGATAGTGAAGTAGATCTTCTGTAGGTAAACGAAAGTGAACATTACTAACCTATTTTGTCAAGAAGGAGAAATAAACTCTAGAAGAAATTGTAGTAAACTTGTCGATATAGATGGATTCACTGTAAATGCAATTACAAAAAATAACTTCATAAGACAGGCAATACGAGACAAAGGTTATTCTCTTCCTGTAAATCCTAGTGCTGTAATGAGTATCATATATAAGCAAAATGCTATAATCTAAACCCAAGTTAAAAAAGAAATTTCGGCAAAATTAAATGGAGGTTCTAGGTTAAGCATATCTTTTGAAGAGTATTCTTCACTGAAAAATAGACGATAACTAAATATGAACGAAATTTTGGAATTTAGGAATGGTAAGAATTCTTGGCTCTTTTTCTGAAGGACGTTAACGCAATAGAAGATAAACTAGAAGAATTCGCGCCGAGTACTATTCACAGGTACATTGTTGCATGCATCACAACTGGAGCGAGTGTGATGATTAAATTTAGAAAATTAATGAGCTGCCATCATCACTTAAGCTATGCACATGGCATACACCTAGTTGCATGCGATGTATTTTATTAAAAAATAATCGATTCAGGTAGAAATCAAGTAGAAAATGAGTCAGATGATCTGAAAATGAGTTAGATTGTTTGAATACGGCAGTTGAAATTTAGGATTTAGCTTTTGCTGATGAAATAGATCTAATTGTCAATGTAAATGAAGAAAGAAGCACCAAAAATATTTACAGACATTAATAAAACTGTAAAAAAGGTAAGAAAAATTGTGCAAATATTTAGGAAACCCCTCTCAAGAACGAAATTCTTCGAAACTAGGTGAAAGTAGAACATGGTTGCGAAACATGCTAATTTTATATTCGAAAACTCCCTGGGACAGTTTATTGGGTATGAATGAAACAATTTGTCTTTCTGACATATTTTTAGAAGCAAGAGCAGCAGTTTCTAAAGCATTAATTGATATTAAAGAAAAGAAAGTTTGACTAAAGAATTTGATGTCCTGCAAGATATTGTTTCAACCTTGAAGTTTTGGTTTAACTAAGCCAGAAAATATTTGCAAATTAGCTCAGCTAATTTAATCTAATCAATAGTATAGTAAGTCACACTCTAACACCAGACAGGACTATATCATAACACGCAAACCAATGGAGATAGGAAGAACTGGAGGGACCATCTGATCCGTTTGCGATACTAGACATTGAAGACGACTGTGAATTAGGGCTCCTCAAATACACAGTTGCTTTTTTTCCTGGCGTTTTCCGGAAATTTACCGGGAAATTTTACTGGATCCTGGGAATGGTTGTATAAATTTAGAAATATCGACTGTTTATGTTTAATATTTAAAAATTAAACGATTTCAGGAAACAAAGAACGACTAGAACATTGTATTCCTTTATTTACAACTAAAATAAATATCTTTGTGAAAAAATTAAAATCAATTAACTTTTTTTAAACTATGAAGCCTTTTTAATATTTCGACATTTACAATCAAATATGAAATTTTGTGTGTTTTGATAATAATTCCATAAAAAACACAAAACATCAATATTACACTCACTAAGGCTAGTTCTGAACTTTGTTATAAATAAACCGAATACAGACAATGCTCTCTGATTCAACAGAAGGCGGTGGAATGGATTTTAGTGCATTGACTAAATACACAATGTTGGAAGCTATATTCCCAGTTGCCTCGAATAATTGCAATTCTTGCTTCAAAACCAGGTCTAAACACTGTTTGTGATCCTGAGAAAAAGTTGAAGAATGCACAAGTTTTGTCTTAGATTGAATCGCTGCATCTAACTTGTCTCTCATTGCCATGGGACTCATGAGTTTTGCAGTTTCTTAATTTTTCTTCGTCTACTGATTGTGAAGAGTTGGGGCTCGATGGGAATTCATCTTTGTCGAAAAGTTAATTAATGTCATCTTAGCAAATTAAAATAATGATTCTTTGTTTGGTAAAGATGGGAGACCAGGAATCTGCAGAATTCGTATAATTTTCTCCAGTATTTAGATACTGAAGCAGGCCGACCAAAGACACATTACTCCTCCATTAATTCGTTTTGTAAGAGTTTTTGATCTTCTTGGCGAATTCTGACTTTTGTTGTTGTAACTCCTTAATAACGAAAGCAAAAACTCCAGCAGTTGACAGAGTTGTATTACGGCGGCATAATTTCTCTGCACCCTTTTTCACTGGCTGCAGGGTTGTATGGCAAATGGATCAGATTCAATGTCTAGTATCGCAAACGGATCAGATGGTCCCTCCAGTTCTTCCTATCTCCATTGGTTTGCATGTTATGATATAGTCCTGTCTGATGCCAGAGTGTGACTTACTATACTATTGATTAGATTCAATTAGCTGAGCTAATTTGCAAATATTTTCTGGCTTAGTTAAACCAAAACTCAAAATGTATTTTGGCACGTGAGATACACAGCCAAGTTAAATTTTCGCACAAGTCTGAACGGTTTTTTCCTGGTGTGTTTCAAGTTACAACTTCATTTTGTGGACATCCATTTGATTCACACTTTGAAAACACCAGAGATACGATAGACAGCACAACAATCCCTTGCAACAAGCCTCCA
This sequence comes from Ryuthela nishihirai, assembly GCA_038380435.1. Lineage (NCBI taxonomy): Eukaryota > Metazoa > Arthropoda > Arachnida > Araneae > Heptathelidae > Ryuthela > Ryuthela nishihirai. Next base: position 59,168,438 of record JAWZYU010000019.1, on the reverse strand, counting down.
GTTGTCGCAATTAGACAGATTTGAAGCAAAGAACTCGGAGCAATGATCAGCTGTGGAATGGCAGAAAAAACAGTGTAAACGAACAAAACAGATGATGGCGGTTACTAGCTTTCACTGGAGATAAGTGGTGGCCATAAGGAGAGGGTCATAGCCTCTTCCAAGACACTCACAAATGTTTTATTTTTTCATTTCAAGAGTAACCAATTTCTTTTCTTGAAACTCAAACTTTTGATGCCTTCAGTACCTTAGGTTCGGACTCCAAAGGGGTGTCTTTTTGCTCCCTGTGGTGTTTCACCATTCACTTTTACATTTCCTTAGTCGGTTTTACCTACCTACCTACCTACCTACCTACCTACCTACCTACCTACCTACCTACCTACCTACCTACCTACCTACCTACCTACCTACCTACCTACCTACCTACCTACCTACATACCTACATACATACATACATACATACATACATACATACATACATACATACATACATACATACATACATACATACATACATACATACATACATACATACATACATACATACATACATACATACATACATACATACATACATACATACATACATACATACATACATACATACATACATACATACATACATACATACATACATACATACATACATACATACATACATACATACATACATACATACATACATACATACATACATACATACATACATACATACATACATACATACATACATACATACATACATACATACATACATACATACATACATACATACATACATACATACATACATACATACATACATACATACATACATACATACATACATACATACATACATACATACATACATACATACATACATACATACATACATACATACATACATACATACATACATACATACATACATACATACATACATACATACATACATACATACATACATACATACATACATACATACATACATACATACATACATACATACATACATACATACATACATACATACATACATACATACATACATACATACATACATACATACATACATACATACATACATACATACATACATACATACATACATACATACATACATACATACATACATACATACATACATACATACATACATACATACATACATACATACATACATACATACATACATACATACATACATACATACATACATACATACATACATACATACATACATACATACATACATACATACATACATACATACATACATACATACATACATACATACATACATACATACATACATACATACATACATACATACATACATACATACATACATACATACATACATACATACATACATACATACATACATACATACATACATACATACATACATACATACATAACCAAACAAAATCTTTATCCAGCAATGGGCTATGGAGGTCCAACCAGATTGTGTAATTTTCCTCTTCAGACATGTATGTCCTGAGTTACTGATGCTGCATTTGGCCACTCTAGGCAAATTCTAACAAGGTCCTGTTTGACATTGTCAGCCCACCACTTCCTAAGTCTCCCCTTTTTTCTGAAGCCCTTAGGCACACTTTTCATAATCCTATTTGCTAATCTGCAGATATGCATATGGGAACATTGCCAAACCAACACAGTCTCTCTCTGCATAATATGCTGCTCAAAGGAGGTTGATGACTCCTTCTTCTAACCTCATCATTACTTACAAAGTCAAACCACCTAATGCCCAAGATATTGCATAAGCATCTAGAATCAAAGACATCAAGTTTCTTGTTATCCTCTTTACAAAGGGCCCATGTTTCACTACCATAACTAATTTTGGAAAGAACCAAACTATTAGACAGCCTATTTTTACTCTTTATTCTTCTATTTATCTCTTGCCGTACATCACAAATATCTGTCACACAGCTCCCAAGATAATTAAACTGAGACACTTGCTGAAGAGTGCAGCCATTCAAAGCAACTGAAGCACTATCTGGCTGACTAATTTTCATCACTTTAGTTTTTTCTCTGTTTATCACCAAACCTACTCTATTACCATTCTCATGAACAGCCCTAATGAAAGAATTCATCTCATCAACATCATTAGCCAACAGGGCCATATCATCTGCTTGATGTAATCAGAAATTTTGAAACATCTAGACCAGTGGTTCTCAAACTTTTATGCTTCATGTACCCTCTGGAAATGTGTATGTAACTGGCGTACCCCTTGTATAGATAGATAAAACTATAGTTATAGTATAACAATGGGAATAAAATAAAACATATATATATATACATTAAATTTTGTATTCATAATTTACATATATCGATAAACACAAAAAAAGGCATAAAAATTTAACAAATCTTATAAAATTATAAACATTTTACTGCATAATCAATGAAATGGTTGCTCTTGTTTACACTTGCACAGTTCATCAATGGTGGGGTTATCATACTAAGGTAGAGCATCTTCAACATCCAGCCTTTTCCCATATTTATTTTTTAAAGCAGTTAAAGATGAAAAACCATCATCATCATCATCATCATCCTCAAGCAGCCATGGGCTACGGAGGTCCAACCAGACCGTGCAATTTAGTTCTCCAAGCAAGTCTATCCTGAGCTACATCTACTGCATCTGGCCACTGCACACCAATTCTAACAAGGTCCTGTTTGACATTGTCTGCCCACCGCATCCTAGGTCTCCCCTTCTTTCTGAGGCCTTTAGGCACACTGTTCATAACCCTATTCGCCAATCTATAATTATTCATACGGGCAACATGGCCAAACCAACGGAGTCTCTCTCTGCACAATATGCTGCTTAAAGGAGGTTGCATACTCCTTTGCCTAATCTCATCATTAGTTACAAAGTTGAACCACCTAATGCCCAAGATACTGCGTAAGCATCTGGAATCAAAAGCATCAAGTTTCCTGTTATCTTGTTTACAAAGTGTCCAAGTTTCACTACCATAACTAACCCTAGAAAGAACCAAACTATTATACAGTCTAATTTTAGTCTTTAGGTGTATACGCCTATTTCTCCACACTCTCCATAGGTTCTTAAAAGTCCCGGCAGCAATCCCTATTCGTCTATTAATCTCATGCCGCACATCACCATTATCTGTTACATAGCTCCCAAGATAATTAAACTGTGACACCTGCTCAAGACTGCAACCATTCAGATTAACTGAATCACAGCCTGCCTGACCAATTTTCATCCCTTTAGTTTTCTCTCTGTTTATAACCAAACCTACTCTACTACCAGTCTCATCAACAGCTCGAATGAAAGAGTTCATCTCATCAACATCATTTGCACAAAGGGCTAAATCATCAGCATAATCTAAATCAGAAATTTTCGTATCTCCAGCCCATTTAAGGCCAAAATCTTTCCCTTGAAGTGAATTTCGCATAACATAATCAATAACCAAGCTAAAGAGAAAAGGAGACAAAATGCACCCTTGTCAAACACCAGAAGTAATGCTAAACCAATTGCTACAAGCCTTACCAACTCTCACACACGACTCAGTGTTATTATAGAGAGCTTTCATAATGTTAACTAACTTGTCTGGTATACCATATAATCTCACAATCAACCACAAATTATGACGATCAACAGAGTCGAAAGCCTTTTTGAAATCAACAAAGCTAGCAACCAAAGGTTTCTGAAACTCTAAACATTTCTCAAGAATCTGCCTAAGTGAAAATATCTGATCCACACATCCCCTACCACTTCTGAATCCACATTGCTCATCACGCAATTGACTGTCAACCAGATTCTTAATTCTATTAAGCACAATCATGGAAAGAACTTTACCTGGAACAGAGAGTAGGCTGATACCCCTATAGTTATCACAAGAACTGCGATCACCTTTTTTGAAAATGGGGATAACAATAGCTCTGGTAAAATCCTTAGGAACCATGCCTTTATCATAAAAGATATTCAGAATTTCAGTCATCCAAGTGGTAACCGAAACATTTCCAGCTCTAAGCATTTCCGTAGTAATTTCATCTACCCCTGGGGATTTATGAAGTTTAAATTTAGAAACAGCCAAAATAACTTCAGATTGTGTTATAGGTCCAACATTAAAGCCACCAATGCATCTATCTTCATTGCAAACAATTGGAGTAGAACTAACTACATTGTTAAGAACATCACTGAAATGCTCAGCCCACCTAGCCATGACAGAATCCTCCCCTTCTATAACCTTACCTTGGTTATCCTTCAATCCTTGTATGCCTGTCCGTTTTCTACCACACAAAACATTAACTATCTGGTACAGCTCTCTGCTGTTGTGCTGTCTAACTGCTTCCTCGGCTTTGTCAGCCAAACCATCAAGCCAAAGATTCTTATCAGCAGCTAACTGATCCTTTACAAGTTTATTAAGGTCTCTGTAATGCTTTCTATTAGGACTAGTAGGGTATTGATTAAGGGCATTCCTGCAGTTCTTTCTTTCCGAAATAAGCTCAAGTGCCTTATCACTCAGATAATTTTGGCTCTTCTGCTCCTTTTTTCCTAAAAGAGTACTGTTAGTGTCCAAAAAAGCCTGTTTAAAATGATCCCATTCTTCCTCAACTTCAGTAGTAAGCAAACCATGACTGTCATAATGACTAAGTAACCTATCATGGTAAGCTTTGGCTATAACTGGATCTTTCAGAGCTTCAGTATTAAAAGTAAATTTTTTAACCCTAGCACAACACTTTTTAAGTTTAAATTTGCAACACACTTTTAACAAGGTAATGGTCAGATCCAATTTCAGCTCCCCTATATGCCCTGGTATTCCTAACAGAACTAGCCCATTTGCTGTTAATTAATATGTAATCAATCATATTCTTATGCAGCCCATCAGGGGAAACCCATGTGTACTTATGTATGTCGCGGTGTTTGTAATATGTGTTATTCTGAATCCATTGAGTTTACTTACCTGTAGGAGACGTTGCCCATTGCCATTGGAGCTACCAATACCAAAAGGGCCTATTACTCCTTCCCAAAGGGCAGAGTCAGTACCAACTTTGGCATTGAAGTCACCAAGAACAAGGGTAATATCTCCTTTCTTGACAGAATTCAGAATATCCTGAAGTTGTTCATAAAACCTATCCTTCTCATCCTCATCGGCATCCTCAGTGGGGGCATAACAGCAGATAACATTCAAGTCTTTAACGCTTGTCTGAAATTTTGCTGTAAGAAACCTTTCATTAATGCACTCATATCCTAGAAGAGCATCGCTAGCGTGCCTGCTGAGAAGCAGACCCACGCCTTGGTGATGCTTATTGTCGTCCCTCCCTGAAAAGAGAAATTTAAGATTATTTTTAAGAATCTGACCTTTATCTGTCCATCTGGTCTCTTGCAAGCCGAGAATATCTAAATTATAACGGTGGAATTCTTGTGTGAGGACATCAAGAGAAAATGCTCTGTGCAGAGTCCTCACATTCCAACTACCTATGGAGAGAAAATGGTTAGTGGGATGGTTAAAGAAATTATGTTTATTGAGAGAGGGAATGCCGACAATATCAAACAGCCCCCTAATCGCAGACATGGGGCAAAGACCCGTTCCCCCACTACTAACGGCTGAAGCTATCTACACTGGAAGACTTCCTCCAATGTAGAATTTCACGATGCCAATAGAAGCAAAGAGTTCAGGTACCTGCGATGACTTCTGCTCAGGATTATCCACCAGCTGATAAACATATCCTGTGAATCTATTCACTTGGGGCTGTCAACCCACAAACAAACAGAAAACACAGCGGAAGATTTTCCCTCCACAGAAGCCCACCAGTGCAGCAAAATCAGGATCCATAATCAAGCTCAGAGCCATATATCTGTCCAGTCCAGTAGGTTTATATGGTCAGCACCAGGACCCTGTGTGGTTGACCACTCCTCAGCAGGGTAGAAAAAAAGAAAAGTAGCCATAGTTGTCCAGATCAGTAGGCCACACTAATCTGGCTGCCCTCCCCTTCCGTTCACTTCCACAAGAGAGTATCTCTTTTGAAAGTTACTAACGGTAGTAGTTTATTCACAACCCACCGATCCCCCTTTGCACAGTGCTTTCCCCCCTATGACGTCATCGACCACGCCCCCTATGACGTAACAGGCCACGCCCCTATGACGTAACATGACGTAATCATTACATAATCATTACGTAACAGGCCACGCCCCCTTTATTAATAATTAATAATTCCTCCCCCTTATTAAAAACCCTCCTGGCGCCATCTGTTGACAGTGAGAAGTACTATTTTCCCAAAAACCCTTTATTTTCACTCTAATTTCTCGTTTTCGGACCCCCCGGTCGACCTACCTATATTTTAAGCCCTCCCCCTTATTAAAAACCCTCCTGGCGCCATCTGTTGACAGGGAGAAGTACTATTTTCCCAAAAACCCCTTTATTTTCACTCTAATTTCTCGTTTTCGGACCCCACGGTCGACCTACCTATATTTTAAGCCCTCCCCCTTATGAAAAACCCTCTGGTTGACCATTTTAAGCCCCCACTCCTTCACTCGGCTGATGCAAGTCTCAGAATAATTGCATGGAACGATTGACTGGTCTTAGAATAATTGTACAGAAAGGAATGATACAAAATTCCCTTACCTCTATTAAAAATCATCCTACAGTTGAAACTCATTTTACTCTTACTGTTTCCATAGAAAATACCATAGGGTGAAATTAATAATGGTTTAAATTATTCGTAGGGATGACATGTTAAATCTGCTTTTAGAACACACGTCTGCAGCGGAAAAATTTTCAAACTCCGTTAATCAACTCCCTAGTAATTAAACACTCGTCAAAATATTCCTCACCTTTATTAAAATCACTCCACGCTCGAAATAAAAAGCAGTTTTCTGTAAATGTGTTTCACCGGAAAAAAAAAATCGTCCCTCGCTCTGTGGATTCCAGGACTATGCCGTGTACTTGCTGTGGCTTAGATGCGTGTCGAACGGGTCAGATATTAACCTAGCATTCTTTATAACTAGCTTTTTCTATGTATTTCTTACATCAAAACCGACACTACCACTGAACTCTTTTGAATGAGGATCTCAAATTGTAAATCAAACTCGCAAAGCTGTATTTATTCCACCAAGACGGTTAAACGATTTTCTTATAATTAAAATTCCCGGCTATTAAACTCCCTAGTAATTAAGCACTGGTTAAAATTCCCACATTAAAAATCGTCCTACGGTCCGGGGCGAATGGTTTAAATTATTCGTAATAGCTGTCGAATAGTGCCGTGTTATGATCTGCTCTCAGAAAATTCAAACTCCTTATCGCAAGCGGTATTCCTTTCAAGTGCTTATCGGGGCTAGCAACAAGACTTTCAAAAACATCACGCGACGTGGTCCGATCGGTGAGGGTTCAAGAGGGCAGTGTCCAGCACCACACTTTGTTTACATATGATGCTGATAAGGTTTCAAAATAGAAATTGTTGTTGTTGTCTCGATCGCGTGATGTTAGTTTGACCTCTTGTAATACGTGTCAGTCGGCCTGGCTGTGTGTATAAAATGCGGAGGACAGCATCCTCCAATGTCATTCAACTGTCAACGCTGATACTCTGACACCTGATTGTCAAACTCCTCAAGATGTCTGGTGAACGAGCCTTCAACATTCCTTCGGCTGGATCATCATCTGCTAACAGGTAACTAAAATTTTATTTAATGCTGTCCTTAAGACGTTTTACTTTCTGTATTCTACTTATAAATTATTTGATGCGACCCTTAAGACGTTTTTACTTTCTGTATTCTACTTATAAATTATTTAATGCTGTCCTTAAGACGTTTTTACTTTCTGTATTCTACTTATAAATTATTTAATGCTGTCCTTAAGACGTTTTACTTTCTGTATTCTACTTATAAATTATTTGATGCGGCCCTTAAGACGTTTTTACTTTCTGTATTCTACTTATAAATTATTTAATGCTGTGTTGCACTTAAGAATTATTTAATACTGTGTTGACTTATAAATTATTTAATGCTGTGTTGCCCTTAAGGTACTCAACCATTTATCCAGTAAAGTCATTTTATTCTAAAACTTAATTTTCAAACCTTTATTTACTTAGATATTTTTGATTGCGCTAGTAAATGTACTGCATATTCTGAGACCGTATTATCTATCTATCTAGGAACACCACGCAGTGCTTTGAGAAACTTCTCGCAGCAGTCCAGAACCTCTCCGATGTCTCCAAAAGAAGCACGGAGACAGATGACAGAAGTGTTAAGCGTGTCTGTCGTCAGATGGAGGCCGGGGAAATACTACGACCGAGGACATTGAGGCTTTCTCTAACACACCGCAAGCGCATCGCCGCAGCAAAAGCAGCAGCGGAGATGAGGACTTCACCCGTCCCGGGTGCTTCAACGGCTAGCAGGTGAATAAACCTTTATTTAATGCTATGTTGTCATTAAGACACACAATCATTTACTGACGTGCATAGAGTTTTATATTTGTTTCTATCCAGTAAAGTCATTTTTACTTACTTTATTCTACTTATAAATTAGCTAAATATTTTCTTGGATTTTTTTTTTTTTGCTCAGGCTAGTAAACTGTGGTGTATGTTGTCTTTTATCACAACATAGAGTTTTATATTTGTTTCTATCTAGTAAAGTCTAAATGATAAATTTCAAACTTTAGTTACTTAGATTTTTTGCTCATGCTAGCAAACTGTGCTGTCTTTTATTCTAAAACCTAATTTTCAAACTTTAGTTACTTAGATTTTTGCTCAGACTAGTAAATGTACTGCATATTGTCTTTTCTGCTCTAAGATGAAAAAACATGTAAATGTGCTGCATATTCTGAGACTGAATTATCTATCAATGTAGGGCCCCCACGGAGAGTGTGCTAACCAAGCCTCAGCCACCCATGACCCGTTCGTCATTGACAGTGCCGGCTACGCCCCTCAACGACCCCGCCAGTGCTGACGGCACCACGGCAATCTTCACAGGCGCGGGGTCTTCAGCTGCAGTCAGGTAAATGAAATTTCATTTGATGTTGAGCAGGTCTTAAACGGCTCAATCATTTACTAAAGCATATATAGTTTTATAGCCTGTAAAGCCATTTTACTTTCTTTATTCTGCTTATAAATTAGTTAAATTTTAATTAGGTCTTTTGCTTGAGCTAGCAACGGTTAAATTTTTCCAACTTCGAGTGTTTACTCTCGTGGAACATTTTTTCCCAGACTTGTACTGTAGGCAAAATTATACTAGCAATGTGTGTGTGTGTTGTCTTTTATTACAACTGTTAAATTTTTCCACAGTCGAGTGTTTACTCACGTGGAACATTTTTTTTTTTTCTCAGACTTGTACTGTAGGTAAAATTTCTATATATATGTGAATAAATATATGATTTTTATTGGACAAACTATGTATAAAGAAGAATATTAGTAAATGTAATACTTTAAAAGTGTGTATCTGGGGAAAATGTGATACTTTAAAAATGTAATACTTTAAAAACGTGTATCTGGGGAAAATGTGATACTTTAAAAGTGTAATACTTTAAAAATGTGTGTCAGGGGAAAATGTAATACTTTAAAAGTATGTATCTGAGCAATACAGCATTATAACTTCAGTTCTAAGATAAAAAACGCGTAAAGTACTGCATATTCTGAGAATAAATTATCTATCTAGGTCTGTCGAGTCCTTCAACGTTCCAGGACCATCCACCACAGTCAGACCTGCTGCAGCACCTTACTACAGTATTGTGAACACACGCCACTACAACTCCGCCAAGTTTCGCACACAATTTGTTTCAATGAGTGTGCGGCTTGGCGGAATGGAGAATGTGGAACCTTATAATTTCCTCCCGGTCCTGCACGACCTACATGAGAAAATGTTGACCGACGTCGTCCCCACAGGGGAGTATAGCCATGTTCGGTTGTGTTTACGCTCCCGGGATTTGAAAAACCCCGTCAACCTGGCACTAATTCGGCGTAATGCCCTGACGGGGGAGAGATTCATGGCTGCACTAGACAAAGTAGTGCAGTCAAATGAGTCTCTTGGTCCCGGGAGCGAATTGGAGTTTGACTTCGTTTGTGCCAACCTGGACCGGGTCGGTAGCGGTGGAGATGGAAGACGTACAGGCCCCGAGACTCGTCGCGTCGCTGACGTCGGGTCATTCATTGTCAAGAAGGGGAGCGTTTTGAGAATCGTCAACCGTGACGATATCTGTCTTGCAAGGGCTCTCGTCGTCGCACGAGAGCTTTGCTTAAAAAATAAGGGGCTGACGCACAACTATACTAGGATCAGCGATTATCGCTCCCCTTTGCAGAGGCAGGAAGCCCGTCAACTACATCAGGATGCAGCCGTACCAGAGGGTCCCTGTGGACTCCCGGAAGTACGTCTCTTTCAAGCTCACCTGACACAATTCAGGATTGTTGTGTATTCTGCTGATGACGCCTTCCTCCCCATCTTCATTGGTCCCGAAGGAGGGGACAACCTTTATTTGTTGTTTAGTGCTGGGCATTACGATGTGATTACCAAACCATCAGGGTTTTTCGGGGCTAAGCAATTCTGCCACATTTGTTTAAAGGGGTTAAATACAGAGGGCCACGTTTGCAAGGGAACCTGCAACAGGTGCCTGTCAGTCGATGTGCTTCATACAGGGGAGCTGTTGCTTTGCACGGTATGCTGTGTGTATTTGCGCGGGGCTGAATGCTTTCAGGCGCACCTGCTGAAGGCATGTCAGACACGGCATCGCTGTGTTAAGTGCATTAGCATTTACGACCCCCTGAAAAAGCACGTTTGCAAGGCTGACACCTTAAAATTCGTCGAGCCCTGCAAAATTGATCCTGTCGGTCAGACCTACCTCTACTTTGACGTAGAGACTGTGCAGTGTGCCGACGGGTTGCTAAAACCGATACTATGTGTGGTCACATATCAAGTGGACAACGAGTGGGTCTATGCTTCATTCTCGGAAACGGACGCCTTTATGGATTGGATTCTGGCTGAAGAACGTCCTGGGGTTCAACGATTCAAGGACGCCACAGTCCTCGCACATAATCTGAAAGGCTTTGACGGCATGTTCATCATTAGTTACCTGTACAGAAAATTTTTAAAACCGGATCTCGTGTTCGATGGATCCAAGATTTTAGGTATATTTTTACCTGGCCTTAAAATAAGGTTCATCGACACGTTGTCCTTTATTCAGGCTCCTCTTCGATCATTCACGAAGACCTTCAACTTGGAGACGGTGAAAGGCTTTTTCCCCTTTAAATTCGTGAAGGAGGAAAATCTACAGTATGCAGGACCCATCCCTGATCGGCTTTTTTTCCAGCCGGAAGACATGGAGCCTGAAACTCTGTCAGTATTCAACGAGTGGTATGTCGCAGCAAGCCTTGAACCCTGGGATTTTCAACAGCAGCTTCTGTATTACTGCAAGGCAGATACAGAGTTGTTGCGGCGAGGCGCCCAAGCTTTCGGCGAGGAATTTTTAAATCTCACAGGCGTAGACCCATTTGCGCGTGACCTGACTATTGCCGGTGCTTGTCTTCGAATTTTCCGTGGGAAGTTTCTGCAAAAGAATACCCTCGGTGTGTGTCCCGCCCAAGGGTATTCGGCGAGTAACGACCGGCAGTCCTTGAAAGCTCTCGCATGGTTAGAGTATGAGGCTTCCAAGGACAACATCGTAATTCAAACTGCGCGATCACCCGGAGGTGAGTATAAGATAGGGCAGTACAAATTGGATGGCGTGTGCCACAGTACCCGTTGTTATTACGAATTTTTAGGTTGTTACTATCATTGCTGCTTGAAATGTTTCAACCCTGAAAAAATAGATCAGCGCACGAGAAAGCCATTTGGTCTGCTAAACACCCGGACCATGGATCGTCTTGAGACCTTGAAAGTGCTGATGAACGGGTACACATGCAAAATTATGTGGGAGCACGAATTCGACGAGTTGATGCGCAAAAACCAGTCCGTCGCATTAATTTATAAATCCGTCGAGCCTATCAGGCGTATAGGGGCCCGTGACTACCTCTACGGAGGGCGCGTGGAGGTGTTCTCCATCTTTGCATCGGTTGACTTAGGATGTAGCCTTAACTACGTTGATTACAACAGCCTGTACCCTTATGTTTGCAAGAAGGCTCCATTCGGTAAAGGTCACCCGGTTCGGATCACCTCCGATTTCGCCACGGACCTCGACCACTATTTTGGCATTGCACACGCCACACTGTTACCCCCCGACGGTTTATTCATCCCTGTACTGCCCTATAGGTGTAATGGGAAGCTGCTTTTTCCCCTTTGTAGGATCTGTGCGGATGGACAGCTGGCACCCCCTTGTCGGCACACCGTGAACCAGCGCGCATTGACAGGATCTTGGCCTACGTTCGAAATTTATGCTGCGATGCGTGCTGGCTACAAACTTCTCCAGTTCCACGATGTGTGGCACTTTAATACCATCCTGCAATACGATCCTACAACAAAAAAGGGAGGTGTCTATGCTGGGTACATAGACACTTTTCTGGGACTGAAGCAGCGCTACTCCGGGTTTCCCCCTGACGTGCAGACCGAGGAGCAAAAGGAAGCCTTCTGTGAGGCCTTCTTCCAGGCGGAGGGGGTTCGGATCCTCCCCTCGGAAGTTGAAAAAAACAACCTTAAGCGAACTCTTTCCAAGGTCTCGCTTAATTCGTCATGGGGGAAGCATGCGCAGAACATGAGTCGAACCCAGACGACCATTGTGAGTTGTCCTGTCAAGTACATGGAGCTCTTGACGGACGCATCGCTAGTCATCACTGACGTCGCTGTTATCAGTGATCAGGCCGTGCTTGTCACGCACAAGCCGGCGGAGTCTGCCACTCCAGCGAACACCCGTGGAAGCCTGATTCTCGCCGCAATGGTGACGAGTCACGCCCGACTAAAGCTGTACGAGCTTCTATCGAAATTAGATAGTCGTGCATTGTACTCGGATACTGACTCAGTAATTTATACAACGTCTCCTCGCGACACCTACACACCACCACAACATCCCTTTCTCGGAGGTCTCGTAGATGAAATTTCTTCAAAGTACGGCTCCGGTGTACACATCACTGACTATGTCAGCGCCGGGGCCAAAAGTTATGCCCTTCGGCTGAGCAACGGGGATGAAATTCTTCGCGCCAAGGGCATATCACTCACGAAGAAAAACCGGTGCACATACAATTTTGAACTTCTAAAATCCATGGTGCTAGGGAACTCCCCAACCAGTGAGACCTTCGAAGTCCCTTTCAATGTAATTCGTAATAAAGTGGATGGGTCACTTACGAATAAGCCCATGGTGAAAAGGTTTAAGGCTAACCTCGATAAGCGGTATCTCAGCCCGGGTTCGACTCTCACTGTACCTTATGGTTACAATGACCTGGGCCTGGATACCCTTATCCAACTCATGGATGAGTAAATGCACAGTTTTTATTTATTATTGCACACTAATGTATTATTGTAAACTAATTTATTATTTATTATTGCATCTTCATTTATTATTTATTTATTTATTATTGCATCTTCATTTATTATTTCAGTGTGCATAGTATTACAACTTTATTTCGTTGCTCACTTTATTTCGTTGCTCACCAATGTACATATTATTTCATTACACGCTTTATTTATTTCACTGCACACTTTATTTCAATGTTCCTAGTGAACCTTAGTATTTCACACGTAATGACCCAGCACTGAGGCGTCGTCAGCTTTTGAATTATTGTATTTAACTTATTGTATTTAAAACTACAGCGGATCTGTCATGTAAATTATTGTCTGTGAATTGTTTCAATAAAAATGGTTTCAAAAAATCCGTCTCTTTATTTCTCAGAACTGGAAGACACTATGGTGGTAGAAAGCAAGAGGTAACTTTGTTTTTTCAGGTGCTCCGTAAGTCTTATCAGTGATCTGCGCTCAGATGTACGCGCGCTGCTCCCCTCCAAGTCTCGCTGCTGCAGCAGCATTCTCATTTCCCCGCCCATCGACACTAACGCCCTCTGCTGTACTACTGAGTGTAGCAGCGCGCGTACATCTGAGCGCAGATCACTTCCGGATGTCAAGCATTGAATGAACCATCAGTGTGAAAACATTGAATGGGAAGAGACGTAAAAATGGCAAAAGGCAAATTATCAGTTTTACTTTCTTTTATTGGATACAGATTTTTAATACATTGTTTTGAACACAAGTCTTCAAGCACACAAGTCTTGGAAAGTTTTTTTTTTTTACAGATATTTTCAATACGCCGTCCACTCGGATAATTTTCTTTTCTTACGTCGGATGGGAACAGCAATGTCTTTTGGGGGCCGCTCTTCAGCTATATGATTTCTGGGAATGTTGACTTTTACTTCCTGTGGAGTGTCAAGCTGTTTTGAGAATAACAAATAATTTTTCAAAGCAGTCAGATACTTTTCAGACTTATCGTCAGCATCACCAGACTCTAATATTTTCTTCATCTCTGAGTCTAAATCACACACTTTTTTTCTTATGTTTCTCCTCTGCACTGCTTTCACTGAAATCATTTTTTTCTAAATAACGAGACCAGTAGGGGGAGGGCAGCAGTCAATAGTGGTATAATGAACCCTGAACCACGCTGCAGGAGATGCTTCTTGTGGCGTAAAGATGCACGTTTGGACGCTAGACTCCTTATGACCGTCTTGTGCTGGCGTAAATTCTTTAGTACTCTGTGGGAAACAGGTATATTTCCTTTTAAGAAATTGGAACACACTTCACATAACGCATACATCTGGGGGTCAGAGATGTGCTTCATCAGAGCTGTACGCTGCTTTCCCCTAGCTTTGGTAAGCACTGAAGGAACGGACCTTGAGATTTAACTTTCATTTGGAACGTAAAGTATTTCGGGTTCTTCTGATGGAAGAATCTTTGCACGGAGCCTTTCACTGTCCAACGTTCTGGGATGAAGGTCAACACACAAATAACCGCAGGTTACCTGTGTAGCCAGTCTATAGGCATCCGTCAGGAGTTTAGATTGATGGGGGTACACTTGTCTCGCCAGGTGGGTTATTTGTGAAGCATCCCGACAATTGCGAAATAAAAACATGTAGTGAGCATTGAGCGATATAGTCCTCGAATGTCTTCCCTTTAAAAACAGATTTTGTAAGATCAGGACAATCGTGATATTTTTATGATGACCACCACGAATAAACAATTGTGATATGTGCTCACTGGCTACAGACTGTTCCATCAAGTCATCCAGTACCAGAAGTGTAGGTCTGTGAGGATCAAATTCCAGATCCGTAGGTAGTCCTTCATAAAATTCCACCGTTTTCTTGAAGGGTTCAAAGGCAGGCTGCCACTCACCGTAACAGTAAACGACACGCTGGGGTGGGGGTTCGAATACTTGAGCTGCTTCTTTGATGAGTTTCAGAGTGAAAGTCGTCTTCCCACACTGTGAGGGTGCTGCAATTATAATATTTGAAGGAGTGCGGAGAGCCATCGCACCACCATGCAGTCGTTAAAGTCTACTCGACACGTGTAATCACGATGCAGTACTGTGGGAAGAGTCGAACCACACGATCTTTTAAACAGGAAATACAGACAGTGAGCCCCACAAGTGTCTCCCAGGGGGTCCTGCAGAGGTATCGAGGAGTGTAAGACGTGACGTATGCCTAGTCGACTATAGTATTCTTGCATGGAGGCATCGGGACTCGTACCCAGGGGATCAAAGTGATCCACTTGCACTCCTTTCTTGTAAACCGCTATCCAGTGGGTTCCAGGCAGGGAGGACGGATCGGTATTGTAGATAAACAAGGCTTCTGACTGATTGATTCTGTGAGGTAGTCTGTCACGGGGGAACACTCCGAGACTTGTGGGTAACATCGAAAGGATGGATTCTAGCTGATAGGAATTCATGAGCTGTAGTCAAACAGGACTTTACGATCCAATGGGATTTCCAACAAATTCTGGTACTCGGCATACAGGATCACAGTGACCGATGCGGGTAGCGGCTTGGCAAACTTTAATTCGACTCTCACACTCCCACTCTTTATTAAAGAAAATACTTGATTGCATTCACGTTGCTCGGGGGTCAATTGGAATCCGAATAATGTAAAACCTTCTCCATAGGCTTTTCGCGATAAGTTAATACCGCTATCGGATTTCCAGGCGTCCACAGCTTCCAATAATCCTTGGTAACAGCGGAGATAGCGCCCATTCGCAAAGTCGGGGGTGTAGGACTGATGATCACTGTCTATGTGAAGACTGATGTAGTTTAAGTCGAAATGTTGGAAGTTGAAGGGATTTTTTTCGTACGATCCATTCAGGCTGGTACTTTCCAGCATACCCAGTACAAGCCGTACAGGGAGCTGGCCGAGAAATAAATTGTCACGGTTCACACTCGTCAGGCCCGAAGCGATGGAAAACATACGTAAATCCGTTCTTCGCAGAGGGTACTTGGCACTCTCCGTACCCAGCAGGCGAGCGTGTGCAAGGATGACACCCGAAGTGGGTTTGACTTTACGCACGAAAAATTCAGCTTCGTGTATCTGTACTTTGTAAGAGGGGTCTGCTTCACCTGTCATGAGGCAGAATTCGGGTTTGGATCTCAGCAAACGCAGTCTCAGGTCGACTTGATTGAGTAGGTAACGATCTTGATTAAACAGGTCGGCGTGGATCCACGAGATGAGTTCGATACCTGTTGGTTTGACGTACCCCTTGCGTTGATGCCACCCCTCGTTCTCCCTGCTGGTCAGTTCCATTTTACCTGGGGTGTCGAGGTACCAGAGCGAGGTGCCTAGCTGACTTCGTGTGGCATCGGTCCCGTAATTCAATAGAGTCTCTAGATACGCCCTGTAGGGGTACAGGGTGTGAGAAGCACTCACTAGGTGATCATTGAGGAAGACGTCTACCTGGCTGAAGAGGGCATGGAAGAAATGATTGCAAGGGGCAATCACTTCCGACGGTGCTGTACCATCGGATTTTACAATTTTCAAGACGAGACGTAGGTGACATCGAGATAGATCGATGTAATCGTCCGTCCCCTTCACGATGAATTCGAGTGGTGCATTACCTTCCAGGGAAGCCACAGGTAAATAATTGACATAACAGCCTCTTTCTAATTGTGAGACAGTGGGTGGAACCAGAAACAGATCCAGTTCTGAATCGGCACAGTCGCCAGAATCAGCGTGAATTTTCTGAATGCTCATGATGAAAACACGTCCTGCACAGTACAGTGTCTCTTCACTTTATGAACCTTGGGATGCTGACGACGACGTTTTATTCCTTTCCCTCCCTGCAGCTTTGAACTGGCACGCTGCAAGAGGTCGGCACCCGCTTCACGGAGCCCCGCTTTGGCTGCAGATTTGAAGTTTTGCCCCTGGGATATCTCTGAAACGAACCGTAGCCCTCCCTTACGCAGGGTGGACAGCGCAGGTCGTACGAGAGGGCGTACGAGAGGGCTGATGAAACGTCCGATCCTAGCAAAGATGCTTCCTAGCCCGTCGCCTCTCTGATAACGAGGACCACGGAACACACCCTTCCCCGTTTGGCTCTTGTAGTAGCTCACGTAGGCATCTGCGGAAGGGGGAACGAATTTAACCCTCATGGCGGAAATGTAACTTGACTAAAACTTTACCGAATTTAAAATGCAGAGGTTCTCCGGTGTCGGTACGAAGGAAGATTCTCACACTCTCGAAACTGTTCCTTGCAAGGGGGTAGTAATCAGGTTGCTGATACACTGCAACAATGGCTTCGTTATTACTGGTTCTGACGGCGGGGTTCACGACACGCAACAGTTCACCGTGAGTATCACCTAACAACTGAGGCGCAATCAGGTCTGAATACAAATAAATACCATACATTCCTCTGTTCATATCGATGGGATAGTCACCCAGGACTTTATTCAGTGGTATATCTAATTTAGTAATTCCTAGCATTTCTCCTAATCCAGGGTTCGATCGAGGAAATTTAATGTAATGCGACTTGTCTGTATCCATCAATACGGTGTGATCTGCCTGTTGCTTGAAACGGTAAGCTTTTCTCAGCCTGTAGGGTAGCATCTGGTTCATTGCATCGAATAACGATTCGGCAGTTTCGTATCGTCCGTGGGGTACCTTTCGTTCTTGGAAACTACCTGGCGGGATCACGTAGAAATAACACTCGTCATCTATGTCGAAAGTTGGTGTATTGCAAAGTTTGCTGGCAAATCGTTGGTGGAAGGGTTTGTCAACTTCTCCCTCGCCGATACACAGAAGTTTACCGAAATTCGTTTTAGGAAACATCAGTCCGTACCCCTCACTCGGTTTGAATACCCAGTAACCACCGTTATAGGAAACTATTATTTCTTTGGGGAGCTGTGTGGTGAGGACAGACAACAGCTCCATTCGAGTTATTTTACCCGGTTTAAGTTTGATTTTCCTGTATTCTTCGGGGGTGGAAGGAGCGTAATATTCATACGTGTCGTTAGAACCGTCCACATTGTACCAGCTCACAGGTAAGTGAACTTCTGCTAGCCCCACTTTCCATTTTCCGCTCAGTCTTAGGGGTTGTGCCAGACGGACTGTGAAATCGGTCTGCGAATTGTTCGGATAAATATTCTGACTAGCCGTGGAGGGGAGAGTCAGGTAGAAACTATCCATTTTTTAGGGATCCAGGAAGGTTTGGGATATCCGCGAAATTTAACCAGCACCTTTTGTCCTTTTCTCTCGATTATTTTCTCGACCGTGTAAAGTTCGGGTTCTGTCACTTTTTGAAGCTCCGATTTATAGAATGTGCCTTTCAACACTTCTCCCTCGGAATCCCTTATGACGTACACAGGGGGCTGGCGTTGTAATACCTTGTCGACTATAAATATTTCTTCGGTCCACAAATGTGTGCCTGCCTTCTTGAAAGGTGCTTTTACACTGGCTAGTCGAACTGTGTCACCCACTTTAAATGCTGGTTTTTCTTTTACTACAGTCGGATTGCGATAGAGTCGAACCCACACGACGTCTTCGTTGCGTAAGGTCACGTCCTTGGGGGCCATATCGTGTGCACTGTGAACGGTGGCATTGTATCCCCTTACAACACGCTGCAGCACATCCAGGTAGCGGTAGGTATTATTGCGTGTATAATATCTCCCCAGTCTCTCGCGTAGGGTACGATTCCATCTCTCCACCAAAGCTGCTTTTTTGTCGGAGTATGTAGCAAAGAACCGAATACCTTTCTTTTTCAGGAATTTCTGGAACACTCTGTTGGTAAATTCCGTACCCTGATCCGTATTTAAATTCATTGGGGATCGACCCTTGGAAAGGATTTTTTTGAAAGCCGACACCATTTCTTTCCCCGTTTTAGCCTTCATGGCCAGCGCCCACCCGTATCTCGAGAACACATCGATGACTGTTAATATGTAGCGATACCCGTCATTGAAGCGAGTTAGATTTTTCACGACCATGAGATCGGCTTGCCATTGTTCGTCTAGCCCTGTGACGTAAACTTTGTTACGAGGGAACTTTCTGCGAACAGGTTTATGTAACGTGTAGGCAGGCTGCTTTTCTAACCATTCTCGGACGAGTTTGAGTGGTAGTCCCGTATTCTGTGCTAACTTTTTTACACTACCGAATCCTCTTTCGGGGTTGAAATAATGGGACTCCAAAGTTTTGTTTTCTGCTGCACCCAGACGTCGTACCCCACCAGGTTTTGCCATTGATGTAGTGAAAGTGTAACACCTGTCACTGTAGGAACGTCACCTATAAACTGTCTGATATCCACTGTTAAGTTGCACACACGAATTTTGTATTCACCGTCCAAGGCTTTTGACTCCCCACACTGAATATTTTTACTAGGAGCTACAAGTTCTAATACAAGTACGGCTATCGTTAACAATGTCACGATTACACTACCTACACTAGCTAACACCTTCTTTCTCCTATCCATACCAAGACTAAAATGACATAGGATGAAAAAGACAGACACATTATATAAGGTTACAATTATTTATTTAATTTATACAATTCATTTTTTGCCTCGTCAACAATAGCATTATATTTTAGATTGCAAACAAAACCAGAATCTACAAAATTCAATAGACCTCGCTTCCAGGCCGTATCCACAAATACCTGCGCTATACCATTAATGTCCAAGTCACCAGACCACCCTACGATGGTCGGTATTTTTTCTTCAGGCTGCAGTCCATCTAACGGTATCACGCGCGTAAGTTCTTGCTGAAAAATATTCACCAGCAGCGGGTAAACACAATCGGGACCGTCGAAAACAGGACTCAGTAGGAAAGGACGAATGGATTCAGAATGTTCCATAATGGTTGTACGGAGTTGGTGATCTTTGGGGGTCCCGCACACGTTGTGCACAATGCGCATCACCTCGTCTAAGTGAATAGCCAGCGTGAACAACTGCGAAGCGTTCAATGTTATACAGCGTCTCACCACACGGAACTGTAGAATTCTCTGGTCTGCAGATTCTTTGATGAAGTCGACAGAGCGTTCACCACCTCCAGTGCGATACATGTAGGCACGTAAACCATGCATCACGTACCATGTCTGTTGATCGGGACCGATTTTCACTTGGTCCTCTATGTGGGGTACCGCGGCACACAAAGCCTCCCATTCAGGTATGGAGAGGGTAACCCCTGTTGGTGTAGGGTAGATGAATTCACCATTTTCATATTTCTTGTAGCGGCGTACGTGCACAGAAAACTTATTTTTGAACAGTGAGGGCACGACGTATACATCTTCACCGAGACACCACGCATCAGGATTGCTAGGCTGCATCGTGAACAATGCGGCACAGAGCACTCGCTCCCTATTTAACTAGAGAACCGCACCACCTGAGACGACCAATCAGGAACGAGCTGATAAGTAGGTGTTTGTTGAGACATGCTCTCGACGATCGATCCATCCGAAGAAAGCAGCTGTTTCTGCTAAAGAGCAGTGGACGTCCTCTCCGGTGTGATATCCGCATTCGAACTCAGAAACTTTGGGGAGATCACAATATTTGGGGCAGCCGTAAAGTTCGAGATTAACACGGGGCAGATTTAATTGTTCCAAGAGAATTCTTTCCACAGTACCTCCTTTGTAACCCACCACAGTAGCTTCTTCAGTACGTGCAAGTTTGTAAACATATTTCACGATGTTAGGAACGTGATCTAACGACCACACCTTTTCTCGAGGCAGAGGATGAAAGGGTAGACCTATCACATATTTAGACACGTAGTTGGCTGTCCTTCTGTCTTTTACTGACAAAGGTTGGTGCTGTCGAAGATTGAAACGATAGACACCACATTTCCCATTCCGAGTTGCATATCCAAGTTCACGCACTAGGAAACGACCATTTACACGGAAACCGTCGAGGTCTAGAACCATACAGATGTTTTGCATAGTTGTACTAGTTCAAGTATCTGGAGATGAAAACACTTGACGTCTTCACACTGGCAGGGTCTACAGACGTCTCTGTCGTTTACGCCTCAGAGCCTGCACAACACTCTGCGGTAGTCCCGGGGGCCAGGTTTCGGGCGGCTTCATCACCAGAGGTCGTCGCAGCCTTCGAGGTGGTGGCGGCGTAGTGTCCTCCACGACAACAGCCCGTAGCATCGGACCACCAATCCCAGGTCGCGGCAACATCTTAATAGTGACGGCCGGAGGTGGTGGTGGCGGCGGAGGAGGTGGCACAATCACAGGTCGACGTAGCAATCGACGAATACGCGTTCGAAAGTGTTGTGGATCGCTCTCGTAGCCGGAGTCTACATCACTCGTCCAATTATGACCAAAATCCAAGTCGTCGTCGTCGTCCATAACGTGTAGCTCAGAATAAAAGGCCAAACCTTTTTTCAGCGGTTATATACAGCCAGAACCGTGACCTTTACACATCACCCCATCGGGTAAACGCGTGACACGTAGCAAAGTACACAGTCAATCGTTCCATGCAATTATTCTGAGACTTGCATCAGCCGAGTGGGGCCTTAAAACGGTCAACCAGAGGGTTTTTCATAAGGGGGAGGGCTTAAAATATAGGTAGGTCGACCGTGGGGTCCGAAAACGAGAAATTAGAGTGAAAATAAAGGGGTTTTTGGGAAAATAGTACTTCTCCCTGTCAACAGATGGCGCCAGGAGGGTTTTTAATAAGGGGGAGGGCTTAAAATATAGGTAGGTCGACCGGGGGGTCCGAAAACGAGAAATTAGAGTGAAAATAAAGGGTTTTTGGGAAAATAGTACTTCTCACTGTCAACAGATGGCGCCACTGAGGGGGAAAGGGGGGTTTAATAAAGGGGGAGGAATTATTAATTATTAATAAAGGGGGCGTGGCCTGTTACGTAATGATTATGTAATGATTACGTCATGTTACGTCATAGGGGCGTGGCCTGTTACGTCATAGGGGGCGTGGTCGATGACGTCATAGGGGGGAAAGCACTGTGCAAAGGGGGATCGGTGGGTTGTGAATAAACTACTAACGGTCCGCACCACGAGAAGGCGGGGTCGGACATTAGGTGCTAGGCCTGGCCGGTTCTATGCATCATCTCAGGGGATTGGTGCATAGCTCTCCTTCCAGTGACTACCTAGCTACCATTTACAGACCATGAAAAACCAGTTGCACATAAATAAGTTGTTCTGAAGGGTAACAAATATTTGACTGCAAATTCTTGACCAAGTCGGATATTCCTTCTCCACTCCAATCCAAAAACGAATCAATGGCTTTTTGGAATGAATGCTTTTTAAACTATTCTCACAAGATATCTCAATCAACTCTTCTTTATTGGATAATGGAAGATCTAGCGACTTTTGAGTTCACACGGCGTACCCCCAAAAATTTTACCGCGTACCCCATGTGAGAACCACTAATCTAGACCATTAAGTTTTTTAAATTTTAAAAAATCTAAACTAAAATCATTCCCTTGCAAAGAATGTCGCATAACATAATCAATAACCAAAACAAAACAGAAAAGGACACAAAATGCACCCTTGTCTAAGTCCACTAGCAATGCTGACCAACCAATCGCTGAAAGACGTACCAACTCTCACACGACTCAGTGTTATTATAGAGAACTTTCATTACACTAACCAACTTATCAGGTATTCCATATGATCTTACAATCGACCACAAATTATTTTGATCAATAGAGTCAAAAGCCTTTTTGAAATCTATAAAGCTTGCAACCACAGGTTTCTGAAACTCTAAACATTTCTCAAGAATCTGCCTAAGTGAAAATATTTGAACTAAACATCCCCTACCACTTCTGAATTAACGTTGTTCATCACGCAGTTGTCCATCAACCATATTCTTAATTTCTATTAAGTATAATCTTGCAAAGAACTTTACCTGGAACAGAAAGTAAACTAATTCCCCTATAATTATCACAAGAACTGCGTTCACCTTTTTTAAAATTTTTTACAATGATATCTCTAGTAAAATCCTTAGGATCAACACCTTTATCGTAAAAAAATCATCAAAATTTCAGTCAGCCATGTGCCGACACAAATGTTTCCAGCTCTAAGCATTTCAGTGGTGATTTCATCCACTCCTGGGGATTCATGTAGTTTTAATTTAGAGATAGCCAAAGCGCCTTCAGAAAGTGATAGAGAAGTATTGACGTCCCACCCTGGCTACAACCCACGCACTGTGCTTTCCCCCCTACGACATCAACGGCCACGCCCTTATTAATATTCATAATTAATAAATCATAATAATTAATTGCTTAATAATTAATTCCCCTTTATTAAAAATTCATCCCCTTTATTAAAAGCCCGTGGCGCCATCTAGTGTATATTATGAGTACTATATTTAGAAAAGCCCTCAATTTTAGCTGTAATTTTTCCAATTTTTGACTCCTCATTAAAAAAAAAAAATCAAAAGTTCCACCTCTTTATTAAAAATCCTACCTGTATTTTCAAGCCCCCCATCTTTAAAGACCCCCTGGTTGACCCGCCTGTATTTTTTAAGCCCCCCTGAATTTCCTAACACCTGAAAAAAAAGTCTTCGATTTTTGGTGGCGCCATCTAGTGTATACTTTAGTAAGATTTTGATCGAAATTTTTCCAATTTTTTTACTCCCCCTTACCAAAAGTTCTGCCCCTTTATTAAAAAACCCTATCAAAACTGCCCCTTGGTTGACATGTATTTTTTAATCCCCCTTATCAAAAGTTCCGTTTGTTCGTGGTCTTGTAACTTTTATTATGATCTTGAAACCTTCAATCTCTGTTTCGAAAAAATAAGTAGTCGATAATTGTAACCTTCCTGATGATAGTGTATGAATAAAAGATTTTTCCTGCAAAGCTGTTTTATTGACTACTCGTTCTACTTAACTGAATCGAGAAAGGTAAAATAATGATAAAAGACTATCTGAAAACTGTATACAATATTGGAGAGGGAAAATACATCTTTCTCTTTAGTAAACTTTTCACAAGTATCTGTTTAGTGACTTTTCGATGAGATAAAAAATATATTTTGAAAATTCCTAATAGAGCTATAATGCCAATCTGTTTAGGTTTGTAAAGTGTTAACTTGTTTTGTAACGAGCAACTGACAGATAGAGAACATGTTTATTCTTGAACACACGATTCATAGAAACAAAATGAACACATCTGATTCACAGAAACAGATATGAACACATTCGCTGAAACAAATATGAAAACATATGCACACAAACATACGCGCACACACACGTACATACAAATATACGCACACGCATGCACGTACAGGCACTCAGGTACACGCAACGCACAAACATACAATTAACACATGTACAGAGACGAAACATTAAACAAGTATGTGACGAAAATAGCACAAAACTTAGTCAATCGCATTCATGTATGCATAGAGACATACAATTAGAAAGACATCCATTGAATATGCATAATACCATACACCACAGATATAAACATGCATATACTTTGCATAAGATCAGAGAAACATTCTCGTACTTACATAATCTTTACATATTCATAGGTTTATGCAAATTAAAGAGGATTTTTATTCTGCTTGAAAGTAATAACAGCTATTGTCTTCCGTTTACTCGAATCAGACTTAAAGTGAATACAGTCAACATACTATAATTTATAATGACTGTTCATGCTATTCTATTGAAACAGCCAAACTTTCCTTTTCATACGTTAGGAGATGAAAGGTATAGGTCCTAATATGTGCATCCATTGATTGCATGTAAGAATCTTAGTGAGTTCGAAATCAGTGTATCTTTGCTTTAAAAATAAATATGGCTTTAAGCAACTATTTGTCATAATGGTTACAGAATCCTTTCAGTTTTATACGACCCAGTAGAAGGTGTTCAGTAGAAAAACAACACTCATGTCTTACTATGGCTCTCGATCTCTAGGTTTCTTAGATCAGAAGCCAAGCGTGCTAACCTACTGTCTATGGGATAGATAGATTTAAATCTTTTAATCTGTTGGCTATCATAACTTATATCTGATTCTGTATCGTGGGTAAAGTACTGAATAGTGTCCATTTCAGGCTATTGTGAGATTTTCAACGTAAAGAATTAGCAAGTCTAGATATATGGAAAAAATAATAATCTGACTCAGACGATGCTTGCGATTTAAGTACTTTGGTCGTTAAAGTATGGTTTATTAGAAAGTAAATATACACATAGGGAAGATGAATCAGTGATTGTGTTCTTTCGAGCAAGTTACTTTAATTATCTTGCGAGATGTATGAGAAAACGCAAAGAATAGATATTGAGAGTTTACGATTCTATGGAGAAACATGCATCTGAAGATTAAGCTATATAAGGAGTTACTTTATCTCTAAGATTGTATGACAGTGAAACTTTAATAAGCAAACTTGCATTCAGTTTGTCTTTCATTCTAAATGCTTGTTGTTTAGTGCTAAAACGATTGCATATTACTGAAATTCCCCCTCGTATGCCTTTTTCCAGGAAAAGGTACATTGTAGGGTCTGTTATCAACTCTAGATTAATATTTGTCACCTTCAGGCATGCTTGCCAAGTTACTCCAGGAGCTGTGTAAACATGACAGGGATCAATTTCATAGTATCTGACACAGTTTTCTCAAACACATCAGCTAAGAGGAGCACGTCGGTCTTCAGGTCGTGATATTGGCCTAGGGTTTTTTTTTATGTTGAATGAGTTCGATACTTTCATTGCATGGATATAGTCTTCTTCCCCTAGGAACGAGTAATATTTTGCATCATGTATTGAGGATGCAGCGGTAATAAGTATTGGGAATAAAAAGTTTTAAACATGTCGCGCAACGGTTTAGGGGCGCGTAATTTCAAAATGGCTTGTCTTCTTCCGACGGGATACATTGAAACAAATAGCTGACCTATCATAAAGGGTAGATGCGATGTTTCGATAAGAGGATATTTCCAAAACATTGTTTCCATACCGTATTTCGTGTGATGGCCCGAGACAAAGGGGGGGAGAATTGGGGGGTGACAATGCGGTTTAGTCAGAAGGGCTGGCAACCGTCTCTGGACTTAGAAAAATTTCGAGATGGGTCCTAAAACAGTGGTCAAGGCTGCGAGTGGGTTTTCATGTTGTAAGACATCGCGTCTAATACGAAAGCAAAGTGGTTTCGACAGCGCAGGAGGTGACGTGATCCAAGATTCATCCTTCAATAAAACGTGGTCCATAATAGGGGTGAGGTACCGAACGCTTGTCAGAAGAGGAAATGAAACTTCAACATATTCTTCAGTATATATTGGAAAATGATCATCAGGCAACATTCCCGAATATATTTATAGTTATAATAATATTATTAATACTACCAGTGTCCGTTGCATCTGGTTAACGATCCCTTTCCAAATTGAAAGTCATAAAAAATAATCTGAGATCGACAATGCTACAAGAACGACTTGGAAATTTATCGATAATTTCTATTGAACACGAAATCTTGGATAGCTTTAATACGACGCATGACGAAACATCGGAATTTCCATTGTGCAAAGCCAGAAAAACATTCATAATAATAATTTTAAATCATTTATGCTCCTACGTGAGATCATTCGCTACCATCATATATGTTCATGGAATAAATGTTCAATGTAACCTATTTATTGATGGAATTAAAATTATTTCGTATAACTCCAGAAAATGCCGGATTTTTATCCGACCAACATTTTCCGGCTTATAAAACTTTTTCATAATGTTTTATGAGAATACAATGAGAATATCTATTTCTTATTTTCGTCTTGATAAGACATGCGCACATTTTAAGTTTTCTTTCAACAAGCAATGCAGCGCAGAATTTGCCTCCGGGAAGCATTCAGAAGAAGTCACTTTGTTAGTAATTAAAGCTCAGAGATATGGAGACGTGATGGCCATAAAAAAAAGCTGCAAAGGGGGAATAAAAACAAAAACGATCTAAAGGGACGAGTTAAACTCCGCAGAAGAACAAATAAGTCAATCTCAATACGCTGAAAATATGGGAACAGAATGGTCAGCTTTCACGGATTTAAAATCCCAAATATGTTAGAATTATTCCTCGGGAATCATTTTAGCATGTGGAGAAGGATTGGATACGTGGAGAAGCGATTTAGCAGATTGTTTTATGACAGGATACAACCACGATGTTGCTTGAAAGGAATTGATAGTTGCCGCTTGGTTGCCGATAGCAGTTCCCGTTAATCTCGAATGACAAGGTCATTTCACTAAATGGTAGACTTCGATTTCAGGAAAACTGTTTTCTTTGATGGGGGGAGGGGGGTCGTTTTCTCAACAGCTGCCACAAATATAATGACTACGACATTCCATAGCCTCATGGGAGGCTTGGAGTGAGTTGGATGCTGTGGGAGACAGCGTGGGAGAAGGAGGGGGGGGGGAGATCATTAACCCTTAAGACACATGTGTAATAGGGTTTTCAGTCGGAGCTGCATTCCCTATAGCGTGAGGTTAGACTGTTAACATTATACAGGCAACAAGAACTTTTTGGGTTGGTTGTTTTACCTCTGAGCGGCACTTTTTTTGCACACCATGGGCTAAATGGCCAGGTCATATGGACCCCGAAGGCTCAGAGAAGGTTGGGGGAGGGGACCCACTGGAACAGCTGTTGGGAGACAGATGGTAGCCTTCCGTCAAGGCCATCCAGCGTGTTCTTTAACGTGCACAGGGTATGGCTCTCCCGCACACGGAGCCACGGCTTAACGTCCCATCCGACGGACGGTGGCCTTTCCAAGCCCATCGGTGTCCCCTACTGACCGTGGGCAGGGCGGGGAATTTTGCGGAGATAAATCTCAACGCTGACGCAACTGGGACTCGAACCTGGGAACTACAGATTACGAGCCTGTCGCGCTACCGAGTGAGCCACCCCCGCCCCTCCGACTTGGGCGTAAGGGGTCAACTGATTGCTGCAAAGCAAATGTCATTACCTTCGTATTCAGCCATCAAAATTTCAAATTTCTAGCATAAGTCAATCGTTTGTAATATTTGGTTGAAATTTTGAAATTTTCAAAAAATTCTACCGTTAGAGGGAGCAATTATAGCTTTAGAGAGATTCGGAAAGTGCAGATCGTAATATTTCATCAATACCTTTCCAATAAAAAATTACTTTTTTATTTCTGTGAACAACCAGAAAAAGCTCGATATGTACAGATGGACAGGAAATTAATTGAATGACAAAACCCAGATGCTCCGCAATACATGGACTGCACGCCATCTATAGGGAGAATGCCAAAATCTCCACTATCTATGTCGAGGGCAAGACAGCACCATATAGATGCAGCTCACCCCACGACTGCCTATGGCGAACAGTACTATAGGAGTAAAGCTCATCCATCGGTCAAAACATAAATTCAATCTGCGCCCCAATTATCCACAAACAAGGATATATAGATCCAAGTTGCCTCGGCTCCCGTGACGGGAGCTCTTAGTCCGGCCTATCCATCTTAGCTTGTCCGACAGGTGCCACTCCGGTCAGCAACGCCTTCAACTTCATTTAGGCCCTCATTCCCCCCCCCCCCCACCTCGACAAGGTGGTGTACAGATGGACATTATATTATATAAAGGCAAGTTCCAGATGCTCCGCAATACATCGACTGCACTACATCCATAGGGAGAATGCCATAAACACCACTACCTACTCCGGGGCCAGACAGTGCCACATGGACACAGCTCATCCACGGTACCTATGGCAAACAATCCTATAGAAGGAAGGTTCACCCATCGGTCGAAACCTAAATTTAATCTGTTCCCCGGTTAGCCACAAAGATGATATATAGAACCAAGCTGACTCGGCTTCCGGGGTGGAGACTCTTAGTCTGACAGACGACAAACAAAACTATTAGATTTTTTTTTTTTGAAAAAAAACAAAGAAGTAAATAAATACGCCCTCAAGCAGCTGCTTGCCGCAGAAGTCTGACACGATCCTGCCAGTTTAATACGCCATAGAGAATATCTGTGAAGAAGACGAGACCTCAGCAGAAAG
This sequence comes from Ryuthela nishihirai, assembly GCA_038380435.1. Classification (NCBI taxonomy): domain Eukaryota; kingdom Metazoa; phylum Arthropoda; class Arachnida; order Araneae; family Heptathelidae; genus Ryuthela; species Ryuthela nishihirai. Next base: position 59,139,171 of record JAWZYU010000019.1, on the reverse strand, counting down.
ACAACAAAAACATCCATGCCTTACCCAGGGTTCGAACCCAGGTCCCTTTGATCAGTAGCCAAGCACGCTGACTGAAAAGGAGATAAAAATTGATAAATAGAAACCCGTTAGTCACTATAAACGTTGACCACTAATATTTGGAAATTTTTTTCTTCAAGTAGTATGTGCCTCGTCGAAAATGATAGAGAACATCTCGAGCTTCGTAATAGTTTTTTGCTCTCATTATCTCTCATAGTTAAAAAGTTACGAACAGTAACTAAACGGTTGGTAGCAAAAGTAAAATAGTTTTTTTTTTGTTCATTTCGATAGAGCTAAAGGATCGTCTATACATTGCGTCACACCTCGAGAAGAGGGTTAGCGATTCTATACATCGTGTTAAATGAGGACCTCAGTCAGTCAAAATCCAGCTATGCATACATCATACCATAAAACAACTAGGATACCCGAAAACAAAAACAAAAAAAAACCAACATATTATTGAAAATACACGAAGAAGATGTTTTCTCAAAATAATAAATCGAAATACTTCCGACAATAAAGGAAAACGTAAAAAACAAAAGTCCCCAAATTTACATTTCTTAAAAGCATTTTCTCTGCTACACGATATAATTTAACGTAAATTTTTCCGATGATTTTTTTTCGGGTGGGGAATTCTTCTTTCTCCTTTGACACCCATCATAATAGACCAAAAAAAGTTCATAAGTAGGGCGACCGAATTTTTTTTCACGTGGGCAGCGAACTTCCTAGGCGCAGCCCTGGAACTACCAATACGAAAAAAACACCCCTGACCAAAGGTCAGAATGAACTTTGGCATTCAAGTCACCTAGCACCAGAGAAATATCTCCTTTCTTGACATAATTCAAAATATCCTGAAGTTGTCTGTAAAACTTAACTCTTCTGGTTTCTAGTGTATCCTTATATGAGTACAACTAGATTAACAGAATCAGGGTCAAATTTAATGTTAAAATGCCGTTAATGAGTTCTAGCCTATATTTAAGAAAATATAATTTTATAAATTTTAATATCAGAAATCTTTGCCCCACCCCGGTTATGAACCTTTTTTCTAAATGGATCTCCGAGGAAAGCTCTTCTAAGGAATAAATAAATTTTTAAAAGATCTAGCCTAGGAGATGAAGACAACCGAAGAATAATGATTCTGACACTATCTGGACGCACCTTTTTCAAAAAGGATTCGTTTGCATAGCGTGAATTCTTCATTTCACTGATATGAAAAAGAGAGGCAGAATGCTACGACTTCACTCAAATTCCAGTTTAATATTTGCAATGATGAAAACAGATGCAGTATAAGTCTGTTGGAAAGAGATAAAAATTAAATCGCATTTTTCGACAATTTTTTTTTACAATTGGAGCTTTTCGAGATAACTGCATGCTTATTATTCTATTCACCTAAAACTGTTATTTTCTTAAGAATTTTTTTTCACAATCTATTACGGACATGAATATGTAATCCATTTTTCTTTACCTTAGTTTCAAGATTCCGTTACTAATAAATGACTTTATAATGTTCCAGGATATATATATATAGCACGTGCATTAATACTGTTCAGTTTTCCACCACTTGCACCATTCAGGAAAATTGGGCAGTGCGTCAGTGAAGAACTGTGTGCCAGAGTTATTTCTGTGGGCTTTTGGCAGCAGATCATCGCCACTCATTGCATCTTTGGAGTCGAGAAAGGAGCAGATGAGATCGCTTGTCCTGGCCCGCATGCCACCGACTTCACTCATATCAGTTGTCCCCAAATGCACTAAAACGTTTTTCAAGCTCTATGAGAAGTTAGCCACTGAACATCAACTCTGGTATATGCGCACATCACTCTGCCTCAGAGTCTTGCTTGTCCATTGGAACCTGATAGCCAACCAGAGTTAAAGAAACGGCTGAGAAGCGACCCTTTGTTTTGAATTAGACCCTCCGATTATCATTCCAGGTCTATCTTTAATTTCCCTAGTGAATTAACTGTCATGCTCCTCATGCTTCGAGACCTTTCAAAGAGAGAAGGATCCGTGTAGATGGGTTCACTTGGATCTTCGAAATTAGGAGCCTGGAACTGGGAAACATAAAGATTGCTCGCTCCTGTCGGAACTCCTACTGACGTCACTTCTTTTACCTGTTAATGGGAGAAAAGGTTCAACAGTAAAAAACTAAAACGAAAGACAGAAAAATGTGGAAAGTTTCATGAATATAAACCATCAATAACTAGTTATCCTAGGGACAAAAAAAAATGTTTTCCTGAATTACTAACGTTTTGGTTGACATGAAGTTATTTTATATTTCCTTTACTTTTTCTGCAAAACATATTTAAAAATGGCGAATTTTGGGAAATTTAACATAAATACATTGAATATTATCATGACGCCATGCAATGCATAGTCTTACTATCATAGTATGTAATTTTATTCTCCAGACATGTCTGCTATGAGCTATATCTACAGCATCTGGCGACTGTAGGTCAATTCAAGCATGGTTCTGTTTCACATTGTTTCCCCATCGCTTCCCAGGTCTCCCCGTTTCCCTCAAGCCCTTAGCCACACTATTCATAATCCTATTTGCCAATCCTCAGAACAACATGGCCAAACCAATGCAGTACAATATGTTGCTCAAAGGAGGTTGACAACTCCTTACTCTAACCTCATTATTACTTACAAAGTCAAACCACCTAATGCCACAGATACTATGCAAACATCTAGAATCAAAGGCATCATCATCATCATCATCATCAAGCAGCCATGGGATACGGAGGTACAACCAGACCTGCAATTTAGTTCTCCAGGTAAGTCTGTTCTGAGCTACATCTGCTACATCTGGCCACTGCACACCAATTCTAACAAGGTCCTGTTTGACATTGTCTGCCCACCGCATCCTAGGTCTCCCCTTCTTTCTGAGGCCTTTAGGCACACTGTTCATAACCCTATTCGCCAATCTATAATTATTCATACGGGCAACATGGCCAAACCAACGGAGTCTCTCTCTGCACAATATGCTGCTTAAAGGAGGTTGCCGACTCCTTTGCCTAACCTCATCATTATTTACAAAGTTGAACCACCCAATGGCCAAGATACTGCGTAACCATCTAGAATCAAAAGCATATAGTTTCCTGTTATCTTGCTTACAAATAGTTCAAGTCTCACTACCATAACTAACCCTAGAAAGAACCAAACTATTATACAGTCTAATTTTAGTCTTCAAGTGTATACGCCTATTTCTCCACAATCTCCATAGATTATTAAAAGTCCCGACAGCAATCCCTATTCGTCTGTTAATCTCAAGCCCAATCATCAGTATCTGTTACATACTTCCAAGATAATTAAACTGTGACAATTGCTCAAGACTGCCACCATTCAAATTAACTGAATCACAGCCTGCCTGACCAATTTTCATCACTTTAGTTTTCTGTTTATAACCAAACCTACTCTACTACCAGTCTGATCAATAGTTCGAATGAAAGAGTTCATCTCATCAACATCATTTGCCAAAAGCGCTAAATCATCAGCATAATCTAAATCAGAGATTTTCGTATCTCCAGACCATTTAAGGTCAAAATCTTTCCCTTGAAGTGAATTTCGCATAACATAATCAATAACCAAGCTAAAGAGAAAAGGAGACAAAATGCACCCTTGTCAAACACCAGAAGTAATGCTAAACCAATTGCTACAAGCCTTACCAACTCTCACACACGACTCAGTGTTATTATAGAGAGCTTTCATAATGTTAACTAACTTGTCTGGTATACCATATGATCTCACAATCAACCACAAATTATGACGATCAACAGAGTCGAAAGCCTTTTTGAAATCAACAAAGCTAGCAACCAAAGGTTTCTGAAACTCTAAACATTTCTCAAGAATCTGCCTAAGTGAAAATATGTGATCTACACATCCCCTACCACTTCTAAAACCACATTGCTTATCACGCAATTGCATGTCAACCAGATTCTTAATTCTATTAAGCACAATCATGCAAAGAACTTTACCTGGAACAGAGAGTAGGCTGATACTCCTATAGTTATCACAAAAACTGCGATCACCTTTTTTGAAAATAGGGATAACAATAGCTCTGGTAAAATCCTTAGGAACCATGCCTTTATCATAAAAGATATTCAGAATTTCAGTCATCCAAGTGGTAACCGAAACATTCCCAGCTCTAAGCATTTCGGTAGTAATTTCATCTACCCCTGGGAATTTATGTAGTTTAAGTTTAGAAACAGCCAAAATAACTTCAGATTGTGTTATAGGGCCAACATTAGAGCCACCAATGCATCTATTAGAATTGCAAACAATGGGAGTAGAACTAACCACATTGTTTAGAACATCAGTGAAATGCTCAGCCCACCTAGCCATGACAGAATCCTCACCTTCCATAACCTTACCTTGTTTATCCTTCAATCCCTGTCTACCTGTCCGTTTTCTACCACACAAAACATTAACTACCTCGTACAGCTCTCTGCTGTTGTGCTGTCTAACTGCTTCCACGGCTTTGTCAGTCAAGCCATCAAGCCAAAGATTCTTATCAGCAGCTAACTGATCTTTTACACATTTATTAAGTTCTCTGTAATGTTTTCTATTAGGACTAGTAAGGTATTGATTAAGGACATTCCTGCAGTTCTTTCTTTCTGAAATAAGCTCAAGTGCCTTATCACTCAGACAATTCTGCCTCCTCTGCTCCTTTTTTTCCTAAAAGAGTACTGTTAGTTTCCAAAAAAGCTTGCTTAAAATGGTCCAATTCTTCCTCAACTTCAGTAGTAAGTAAACCATGACTGCCATAATGACTAAGTAACCTATCATGGTAAGCTTTAGCTATAACTGAGTCTTTCAGAGATTCAGTATTAAAGGTAAAATTTTTAACCCTAGCACAATGCTTTTTAAGTTTAAGTTGCAAGACACTTAACAAGGTAATGGTCAGATCCAATTTCAGCTCCCCTATATGCCCTGGTATTCCTAACAGAACTAGCCCATTTGCTGTTAATTAATATATAATCAATCATATTCTTATGCAGCCCATCGGGTGAAACCCATGTGTATTTATGTATGTTGTGGTGTTTGTAATAAGTTTTGAATTCATTGAGTTTACTTACCTTTTGGAGATGTTTCCCATTGCCATTGCAGCTACCAATACCAAAAGGGCCTATTACTCCTCCCCAAAGGTCAGAGTCGGTACCAACTTTGGCATTGAAGTCACCTAGAACAAGGGTAATATCTCCTTTCTTGACAGAATTCAAAATATCCTGAAGTTCTCTGTAAAACCTATCCTTCTCATCCTCATCGGCATCCTCAGTGGGGGCATAACAGCAGATAACATTCAAGTCTTTAACGCTTGTCTGAAATTTAGCATTAAGAAACCTTTCATTAATGCACTCATATCCTAGAAGAGCATCACTAGCTTGTCTGCTAAGAAGCAGACCCACGCCTTGGTGATGCTTATTGTCGTCCCTCCCTGAAAAGAGAAATTTAAGATTATTTTTAAGAATCTGACCTTTATCTGTTCTTCTGGTCTCTTGCAAGCCGAGAATATCTAAATTATAACGGTGGAATTCTTGTGTGAGGACATCAAGAGAAAATGCTCTGTGCAGAGTCCTCACATTCCAACTACCTATGGAGAGAAAATGGTTAGTGGGATGTTTAAAGAAACTATGTTTATTGAGAGAGGGAATGCCGACAATATCAAACAGCCCCTAATCGCAGGCATGGGGCAAAGACCCGTTCCCCCACCACTAAAGGCTGAAGTCATCTACACTTGAAGACTTCCTCCAATGTAGAATTTGACGATGCAGTTCAACACGATGGAGCCGATTTCGTATGGTCTGGGTGCATATCCGTCGTGTAGTGGCAGCAAGAAACTGTCCCCGCAGCTCTGTTGCATTGCTGCGCCTGTTCCATCTTGCCAATAAGGTCAAGTAGCGGTCATCTCTTGCTGTTGTGGCAGATGGGCGACCCTGCCCTCGTCTTCTTCGTACTGTGCCAGTCTCTTGAAAGCGATTCCACAGTTTGCTAATCTCGCTTTGGGATGTTCCAAGTGCTGTTGCCACTGTTGTCTGTGTTTGACCAGCTTCAAGACGTCCTATGGCTCTCCAGGCTTCGCATTCGGGCAAATCGTGTTGCAGGGGCATTGCAGGGTCTGGGAAATTGCAGGATGTGCTCTTTCAAGATCAGGGAACGTGCAGATACTCCAGTACTTGCAGCCTTTTATATAGTGCCACCAACGACATCGAAGTTGGTTTTGCATCTCATTTACATAATGGAACAACTTTCTTTGACTTGTCGTTTGCTTTTCTGATGTTCTTGTTTAATAAAAAAAAAATCAAATGCTTCTTCTTTTAACGCTTCATATTCATTTTGAAATATCCCCTAATTCTTGTGAGCAGTTTATTTAAAAACACATGAACGTTTAGTGTGTTTGTTGCTAGATGAAATATATATACAGGCTCAAATGTCATTTAAAGGGGGTCAAATGTATGGTGGAAGTGCATTTGATGCCACAAAATCAGCAAAAACAGCCCAGGTTTTCATGGTATCTTCTGTGTTATCAAAATATAGGGATGTAGTTGCTATAGTTCCTGTTAATAATATGAGTAGGTTACATTTGAAAGACATGATAATGTCTGCATTAACTTTATTAAAAAAGTTGGGTTATAAAGTTATTGCTATAGTATCTGATAATAATTCAGTTAATAGAAAAGCTTTTGAGCTTTTTGCACCAAACAAAATTTTGCAACCAAGCATTTCTCATCCTTTAGATATACCAAGGTTGCTTTTTTTATTTTTGATACAGTGCATATATTAAAATGCATTAGGAACAACTGGGAGACTAAAAAAAATGAAAACCGTTCCATATGCTACCCAGATATGAATGCTAGCAATATATTTGTAAATGCACAGTATCGGCATTTGGAATTAATGTATGAAATTGAAAAGAAGTCGCTGGTGAAGTATGGTCACACTTTATCTAATAAAGCACTTTACCCTTCCAGCATTCAACCGCAAAGTGTGAATCTTGCTTTAAAAATCATAAATGAAAATAATGTTGTTGCCTTACAGCACATTGCCAAAAATTATTCAGATGTTTTTAACTTGGTGGATGGTACTTGCTCATTCATAGATACTTTTGTTAAATGGTGGAAGATAGTGAATGTGAAAAGTGCTTTTGATGGGAAGAGGTTTTAATGATATATATAGAGAATCCATCAGAGCAGGATCAGATTTAAAAATAAAGTTTTTAAATGATTTGTCCCTTTGGTTAAAAATTTGGTGAGTGTTTGTACCTACTGCAGATTCTTTATCTACGCCAACATTTCATAACAACTGATTATAACAACTGATGCTATTAGAATTAGTTCCATATCTGTTTGAGAAATATAAATTAGATTATATCTTGCTAAGCAAGTTTCAAAGTGACAGTTTAGAAAGTCGATTTAGTACATACAGACAGTTAAGTGGTGCAAATTATTATATTGGTTATGTTCAGCTTCTTGAGAGTGAACGAAAAATAAGGTTTAAAAATGCTGTCTTGTTCTCAGAAAAACATGTAGAAGTGCATTTAAAAACACTGTTTCCTGTTGAAGAACATTGCAATAGTACAATAAGGCTTGATATGTTTTCAGATTTGTTAGAGGCTGAGTTTTATTTCAATTCAGTTCCACCAAATGTTATACCGATATTGGCATATATTGGTGGATTTGTGGTTAGAAGAGTACTTAGGGTGAAAAATTGTAATTCATGCTGTAAATGGTTGCAGTTAAACAAAGAAGTAGAAGGAGATCAGACCTATGAATTCAGAAGCGACTTGGAGAGGGGAAAATTAATTCTACGTACGGAAAATGGAATTGACACAATTGACACAGTTGCCCTTGTTTGGTTCGCTAGGGCGGAAAGAGTTAAAAATCATATAACTCAGTTTATGAAATCAGAAAGCCAATTGTCACTAATATATAAAATCTGCTACATTCATCTCATATGAATTTAAAAGATAATTGTCTGTGCAAAAATACACTTCTCTAGAAACTACAAAATGTATCTTTTCTGACTGCTAAAGTATTGTTAAATAATTTTGTGAAGTCTGCAAATGATAAAGAAAGTGACGTAAAGTGTAATGCACGAAAGGTTAGAAAACTCAATAATAATATCCTAATTACATCTTATGAAATATGGCACTATAAAAAATCTGCAATGCATTTCATGTTTAAAAATGTACCAGAAAGCACATATTCATGTCACAAATTCATTTAGTGTAAGTTGTAATAAGTACTTAACAGATTAGGAAGCTCACAAGAAAAGTTCACATCCTTATTCACCTTCATTCATTCCCATTCATCATATCCATGCTTCATCTTGTTCTTTATTTTGTGTATTTCCAAAGTATTAAGTAGCCTATAATATTTTGCTAAGTATATTAAGTGTACAACTTTCAGAGACACGTGTCATATGTCAATACTTGTTTTCTCACAGCGGAAAGCTTTTTCATAACACTAGAAAGGTTAATATAATTTTATTTACATGCACTTCATCTAACACATTACTTCTGTACTTCTCAAAAATTCAGTAGCATATAAACCTATTTTGATAAGTGTATTACTTTAATAAGGTAATAGTTCAGATCAGAAATTGGTTTAATACAAATCTGTATCACTTTTCTTCTCACCTAGCAGTTTTGGGTTTTTTAAAGCAATAAGTAAATTATATTCATATTGCATAAATGTATTATGTAAGAGTCGTGTTATATTTCATAGCATTGATTTTTTTAATACAAATCATTTACCTACATTATCTAGCATTTTATTTGGGGAATTTCTAAAGCATTAAAGAGTCAATAATTATATTGACTAACTCTATTGCTCTAATAGAGGTCCATTGTATCTTATTTCATAGTATTAATTGATTTATTGGTTATATGCTTTCTTCCATGGTAGAAAGTTCATTTCACAGCACTGGTTGGTTTATTAGAAATAATTTACTTGCATCAGTTTTTTTTACTGGGTATTTCTATAAGCATCAAGCAACCTACATTCAGATCATTTTTGGAAGTGTATTAGGGTAAAAGTAATCTTTCATAGCATTAGTTATTTTGATCCATCAGTCCTTTTCAACTGACCAAATAAAAAATCCCTCAAATAAAATGTTAAATAATGTAGGTAAAAGATTTGTATTAAACAAATTAATGCTATCAAACAGGATACATGATATCTATTACAGCAATGCATTTAACAAAATATGATTATTGACTCTTTAATGCTTTAGAAATACACAAAATAAAATGCTACATGATGTAGAGAAGTGACATGGATAAATGATTTGTATTTAGCCAATTAATGCTATGAACATAACACATGACCTCTGTTACACAATGCACTTAGCCATGAATGATTATTGACTAATGCTTTAGAAAAACCAAAATAAAATGCTGGATGATGTAGATAAATGATTTGTATTAAACAAATCAATATCTCAATTTAGTTTTGATTAATTTCTCAATTTAGTTTTGATTAATTGCATCATATATCATATAGAGAAAAAAATTCTTATGTTAGTTTATAAGTAATGTCATTAATGTAGCATTTTTCATCACATATCAGAATACATATACAGGGTGAATCTGAAAAAGTGGGCAAAACTTTACGGGGTGGTAGAACGCAGCTATACGAGCAATATTCGTCATAGAATGTATGGTCGAAACGCAAGCGGTGAGAAGTTAAAAGGTAGTTTTCCACTGTCACATTTAAAGAATGAACACAAGAAGGAGAGGAGATACTTCAGAAAACATTTTATTAACAGGAATGTAATTGACGTACATGCTCAAAGAAATTGCTCAAAAGAGCTGCCGCCAGCTGTAATGCAGGCTTCACACCTGCGGGATAGGGACCGACGCACATTTGCGAAGACACCAGGCATTTCCCGAATATCGCCGGCAACAACGGCAATCCTGGCGACTAGATCCATATCGGTTTCAATGGGGCACTCGTAGATTAGGCTTTTCATATGGCCCCACAGGAAAAAGTCCAAACACGAGAGATCCGGCGATCTTGGTGGCCAAACTATGGGACCACCTCGACCAATCCATCGCCCTGGGAACGTTGCATGTAAAGTGTTCCGCACATCTAAGCTGAAGTGTGCAGGCGCACCGTCGTGCTGGAACCACATTCTCGACCTGCTGGGGGTTGGAATCGGACGCAGCAGCTCCGGCAACACCTCTCGTAGGAATGTGTTATACGATTTGCCGTCCAGATAGTGTGGCAGGAGGTATGGGCCAACCAAATGGTCATGGAGGATCCCTGCCCAAACATTTACGGAGAACCGCTGCTGGAACGAATGAGGACGTGTGGCATGCGGGTTCGTAGATGCGCACGTGTGTGAATTGTGGGTATTCAAAACGCCCTCACGGGTGAAAGTGCACTCGTCCTTAAACAGAACATGTGCACCAAAATTCGGCTGCGCTGCATTCTGCTGGAGGTACCAACGTGCGAAATCGACACGTGGCTGATAGTCCGCCGGTGACAACGCTTGTACCTTCTGCGTACGATAGGGGTGCATTCCTTCCTCCTGTAGCACACAGCAAACCGACATTTGGGACACGTGTACTGCACGGGAAACCGCTCGCGTGCTATATCCCGGTCGCTCTTCCTCCCTATGCAGAATGTCCTCTGCAAGTTGCGGCGTCCTGACACTCCTTTCACGCCCTGCGTCTTGCTTGGCCGTGGCGAAGGATCCCGTTTCACACAGCCGCCGATGCAAACGCTCGAAGGTTTTCCGATCTGGAGTGCATCTCATCGGAAACCAGTCGCGGTAACGTCTCTGTGCCTCACTTGTATTCCCGTCCGCCGCACCGTACACAAAGTGCATATCCGCCATTTTCGTGGTTAGTATAACCAGCCATCCTCTCGGCAATCCACGGTAGAAATGCCGTTGGGTGCGAGGACCGACCCTTTTATACCATTTCCAACGCCACCTAGCGGCTCGCCGTTTGCGTTCCGACCATACATTCTATGACGAATATTGCTCGTATAGCTGCGTTCTACCACCCCGTAAAGTTTTGCCCACTTTTTCAGATTTACCCTGTATAGAATAGTGTGAATTCCATGTATAAATAATTCTGGTGCATTTTAATGAATGCCTTATCCTAGATGATAGAGTCTGTATTCATATAATTGGTTATCATTCATATTATTTGAAATATTCATATCATTTAGTAACATTTTTGTTGGTAATTTGCCTTCCAAGTTTAGTTTATTAGGTGATTTCTTGTAACTCACTGATATATGCATTAAACGAGAAAAATATTTTTTCCCTTAGATGTAGTGTGATTGTAGGAATAAAAAAATTAAGTTATGTTTTATTTGGTGTCAAATGTTATTTTTTAAAGTTGAAACCAAAATCAATTTGTGACTATTCTTTCCATGTTACATGAATGGGAAGCTAAATTGGTAGCTCTGTAACTTCCAAAATAAACGTTTTAGAAATAATTTTGACTGAAGATAAGACTTCCTGAAAACTTCATATAATTCTCCGTTACAGCAATATTCACTCAATATTTAGTTATGGAAAGTTTGAATATTTAGTAAAAACAATGCAAGTCCTAAGAACACTTAAAAATATTGAAAGAATTATGTACGCAAATATACCCCTGTATTTTATGGTTTAAAATACTCTTTATTCAAATTGTAATTTTTTTCTGGCAAATTTTTGTTTGGCGCTGCTGTTGTTAGCATTTCAAGTCTTCCGTAATATCTACTAATCTAATATTCTGGAAAATCGATAAAAATCGATCTTGGTTGAGGACTTTCATTAAAAATGCTTATTTTAGAAGTAGAATGAGTTACAGAGCTCCGAATTTAATTTCCCATAGACATAACAAGGAGGGGTCCTAATTCAGTGATTCCTGATTATTGGTGGTAAACGTAAAAGAAATTAAGAGAATTGATATTTCAATTTATTTTAAAGCATGCATTATCTTTAAAGCTTTTTCGATAATATTTGCTTTTCATTACGTATTTTCTATCATCCACGTTCAAATATTGCTAATAAAGACATTTCAGAAGAATAAACTTTAAAAAAACTTATGCAATGGAAAATTTCTATATGCAACTAATGCTAGAAACAATCATCCGCACGACGGCTCATCGCTGAGACCCAGTTGGTCACATGACTTCAGCAAACGCTTAGCGCGCCGCGGCCTGTCCTGCTCGCTGGCCACGCTCCAAGGCTCGGTACTCCGTAAAACCATTTATGATCTTTGATCATTGACAACTCAAATTTAAATATATTCAAATGGCACTTTCCACACGACAAGCTTAAATATATGTAAACTACACTTCCCACACGACAAGCTTAAATATATGTAAACTACACTTTCCACACGACAAGCTGAGATATACGTAAATTGTACATCCCACAATCAAACTAAAATATACGTAAATGGTACTTCGCATCATTCAAGCTAAAAACATATTTAAATGGCACTTCTGACTCCTCACGATTAAATGTGGGCAAATGGTACTTACCACCCCTCAAGTTTCAATATATGTATATAGCACTTTGCGCAACCCAAATATACACCGAAGAGCCAAAACATTATTACCACCTGCCTAATATGATGTTGGTCCTCTACTTGCCGCCAAAATAGCTCTTACCCGGCGAGGCATGGACGCTACAAGATTTCTAAAGGTGTCTTGTGGTATCTGGTACCAACACGTTACCAGCTGATCCTTTAACTCTTGTAAGTTACGTGGTTGAGCCACCACAGATGGGATGTGCTGTTCCAACACAAACCACAGATGCTCGATTGATGTCTAGGGAATTTGGAGGCCAGGGCAATACCTGGAAGTCTTCCTCATGTTCTGCGAACCATTCTCGAACAATCTGGACAGTGTGGCATGGCGCATTATCCTGCTGAAAGAAGGCACTACTAGAGGGATATACCATTGCCATGAAAGGATGGATCTGATCTGCAATGATGTTTAGGGAGGTGGTAGACATCATAGTTTCCTGCACATGACTGGACCCAGGGTTTCCCAGCAGAACATTGCCCAAAGAATTACATTTCCTCCACTGGCTTGTTTTCGTCCCACAGTGCATCCTGGTGCCAACACTTCCCCAGGTAAACAACGTACACATACCCTGCGCCACAGTATCCCTTCTGTTGGCTCGTACCACATGGGATGGCCTTCGCTCGCCTCTAGCACCGATGAGCCGTGGTCGACCCACACCTTGCTGACGGTTTGTGGTTTTTCCCTCCTCTTGGACCACTTTTTTTCCCCCTCCTTCTTGGACCACTTTTTTTCCCCTCCTTCTTGGACCACTTTTTTTTCCCCTCCTTCTTGGACCACTTTTTGAAGATACTAACCACGACTGACTGTGAGCACCTCACAAGCCTTGCAGTCTCGAAATGCTCTGATCCAGTCATCTGGCTATTACAATTTGGCCTTTGTCAAACTCACTTAAATCTTCTGCCTTTCCCATCTGAAGAAGAACGCTGATTAACAGAACTCAGTATTACGTGTTATTTGTATATTGTTTCATGTCCTTCACACACACGCCGTCGTTTTCCTGCAGTTGCTTCGATTTACATAATGTTTATCGAAGAATAATGCTGGTCATAAAGTTTTGGCTCTTCTGTGTATATATATGTTAATGGCATTTATCTTTACTCAAGCTTAAACATATATAAATGGCACTTCGGTCTCTTCAAGCTTAAAAATATGCAAATGGCAATTCCCTCACCTGAAGCCTTAAATAGATGTAAATGGCACTTCAGACACATCAAGCTTAAATATATTAAAAGGCACTTTCCACACTTAAAGCTGAAATCTATGTAAATGGCACTTATCACACCTCAAGTTTAAAAATTATATAAATTGACTCCACACACCTTAAACATAAATATATGTAAATGCCCCTAACCACAGTGCAAGTTTAAGTACATGCAAATGGCACTTCTCATTATGTCAACTGACTGTACGGTTGTTTCATGTGAAGAAATTCCGAGCTTTTTCGCTTTTGCGAATATAATTTTTCGGAACCTATTGGCTCTATATCTAATTAATAATTATTGATTATGATTTTTCTTAAAGTTTATTAAAATATCTAAAAGTGGGTCCTGCAAGGTTTCTTGCTCCAAAGCCCGTGCTAGTTTTTGATATATCTGGTCAAGCATCACGCCAAATATAACGTGGTAATATTTAGTGGAAACATTTTCTGAGAGGGCCGATTTTTGTTTAAAAAACAAATGGTTAGAGGAAAATATCACTCAATGTTGTGTGAGCCAAATGAATTGGAATAATTTTTATTTTTAGTTATTAATATAGTTACCTTTCTTCCTCCTCCTCATACAGCAATGGTGAAATGTTAAAATATCTCTTGAAACTTACCATCAGTTTGGTTCTTCTGATGAAGAAGAACGCAACGGCAACCATGGCCATTACGAGGCACATGAGGATGGCAACAGTCGACACCATGCCATAGTAGCTGGCCTGCGTAACACACACAGTCTGGCTCTTGTATTCTGTCAAGAGCAAACAGAAATTTTGCGTCAGTACAATGCTGGACACTCACGAAGAAGGAAAACAATAAAACTGAAAACAAATCAATTCAAAAATTTTATTTTCCTAACATCAAAATGTCAACCATGGCAACTATTTGGATTTTTTTTTTTCATTCCATTAAGTTCACTTAAATCAGGAGAATATAAATGTCATCGCTCCAGATCATCAATTAAGAAGTGACACGTGTGCCAGGGCATTGTGCACTGCAACAACCAACCCATTTGCTCTGTAGTCTTCAAAAGATCAACTTAACTGCAACTTTCACTCAAATGATAATGAGGGGGACTGAAACTCGCAGCACTTCCAATGAATAGGGTTTAAGCAACTCCTTTCAATATGTACGGGTGCTCAAAAATTAAGAAACAAATACGAAAACTTCAGCAATTGAGAAACCTTGTAATAAGTACTGATGAAATTCGAGTGACAGATGCGTTTTATGACCTAATATTACATAAGGATTGGAGAAATTCTGATCCAAATGTAAAAAGTTAAGCCAAAAAAGAATAAGTCAATGGAAATCCACTCTAATATAATGTGTAATCCCTCTGCAGGTGATAAAGGCTTGAAATCTCTTTATGCTGAGAATGAATCTGTTGATTCCTACTAGAGGCAAAAATCCACATTCACTTTCAACAGGCTTCTGAGAGATAAAACTGACACTGAGTGGTTGCCAACTTTCCTCTCCTAATGACCATACAATTGAGATGCACGTCTACCTTCAGCCACGTAACGTTACTTTTAAATCCTTCCAATATTCCCTTTCATGCTTTATTATCTGAGCATTGAACACTTCAATAGCGTAATGTACAGTAATACCTCATTATAAAGCGACGGTTTGAACTCTAATTCACCATAACGCTATCATTGTATTAGAAAAATAGCTTACGGTGATGCTGTCTTAACTACTTACGAAGCTGCTTTAACTCACTCGCGATGTATTAATATTTGTTTGCGGTTTTATGGCGCAACGGCAGCTAAGACCATATGGCGCCAAACAAAAGCAAATTGAGAGGTCAAAGTCTTTTAACCTTCAACGAAGGATGGAAGCAACACACGAAAGAGGAAAGGAACAAGAATCGAAACGACACGACAACGAAGAAAAGTGTATAACAAACAATAAGTTTAAAAAGAGGGGTAAAAAGACTCAACAATTGTAAAGCAGAAAAATCAACAATGGGGGTATAGGATACACAGAATCAAAACAAGTCTAAGTAACAAAAGGTAAAAACATTAAAGACCATTAAAATAACGAATCAAAAGTCAAAGACAGGGGTTAAAACTGATTAATCGGATAAAAGATGTTCGAGTGTAAGGGGCTAAGACATAAAATCGTTAGAGCTAAAATAAAACCGACATTGAAGATTAAAATCTGTTAAAATGTGTTTTATTTTTAAAATGATGTCGCAAATCTCCCTCTTACGTTCGTCATCCACTCAGAGAAACGAATGACCTAAGTGGAACCGAGCAAGTACAACTTCCTCCTTACGATTCCTGAGAAAAGAAGTGCCATGGTTTGATGATGGGCGACATCTCGAAAAGCTTGTTGCCAACCTGTTAAGACCAGGATATATGCTCGATTGTACAACACTGTCAGAAGTCCACGTATCAGAACCGCTGTGGAGAGTCAGACAGGGACATGGCCGACTTCGCAGCAGCATCTGCCAAGGCATTGCTCTGATCCCAACGTGACCAGGCACCCAACAGAAGAGAATGGTGGTTGTGGCTGCCAGATGATGGAGCTGCTGGTGTATCTTGGAAGAACAGGGTGAGGACAATGCCTCACCGAGATCAAAGCCTGCAGAGAGCTAAGCGATTCGGTATAAAGCATACAGCGACAATGATGCTTAGCCATCATGTGATCCAATTTGACACTGTTAGCTGGAAACTCTGCAGTGAAGAGGGAACACTGCTGTAGGATCTGGTCTGAAACGATTACGTCACAGCAGGCCATGGCTGATCCCACTGATGTGCCAGACTTCGAGCCATCTGTGAAGACAGACAAGTAGTCTGTTCTTGTCTGGTACCCACAACATTACCTGGGTGCTAAGTTGGCAAAGAGTTACTGATACACACAGCTGGGTGTAAAGGCCTACCCTGGCTTGCAAAGAGAAAAGTAGCAGGAAGGGGAAACATCAAGCCATGGTGGAAGTGACTCAGCTGTGAACTGTGATATGCTATCAAGACCCGTGTTAATGTCTCACAGGTAACCTTGGACATGCAAACCGAAAGGACAAATGGCAGTCGATAAGTGTAAAGCATTTCTCACTGAGGACTGAAAACGCAGTCCCAAGTGAAATTCCCGGCAGGGATCGCAATTTCATTGCGTACTGCAGGAGCAACTGCTGAATAGGAAACGAAGGTTCATTGGTCTTAACGTGAAGACTCTGGAAGGGGGAGGTGTGGAAGTGCCCCCCGTGCAAACACGGAGTGCCTGATAATGGTTTGGGTTCAGCATCTTCACCATCGAATCCCCAGCAGAGTCATACACCTGGAATCTGTAGTCCAGTTTCGACCAGACAGGTGCACAGTAGAAACGATTCAATGAACATCGGTCCACTCCCCAAGAGAGGGAGGAGAGGACTTGAGGATGGTCAATACCAGCATGCACTTGGACCTGAGATGACGAATGTGTGATAAAAAGGTCAATTTCAGGTTGAAGATGAGACGGAGAAACCTGGTCTACACCAGAACTGGAATGGTGGTATCCCTGAGCAGCAGTTCGGGGTTTAGTGAAGATTACGCATGCAGCAAAAGTTCATGCAAGCAGTCTTCTGTATGGACAATAAAAACCATTGGCCATCGTCCAAACAGAGAGATTGTTCAGGGCAGTTTGCAGTTGTCGTTCAAGTTGTCATTCATGCCTGACGATGAGCAAAAGATGCCTAAATCGTCAACATACAGGGCATTGACTACAGTTGGAAGAAGTTGTCACGTAATGGGATTTATCTCGACAGCGAAAAGCTAACACTCAACACACAGTCATTATTTTATGTGGCGCCCCTTATTCTTGGAAGAAAGGCTGCAATAGAGTGTTACCAACACGGACATGAAGAGAAGGGAGGATAAAAAATTTCGATGAAGATCGGCATGTGACCTCTCAAGCCGAAGCTCTGGAGGTCATGAAGAATGCTTGAATCTCCACACTATGTCGGACGCTTTTGGGATTCGAAGAAAATTGACACCAGGTGCTCTCGACGTAAAAACTAATTCCTGATCGCCGATTCGAGGTGGATCAGGTAGCCTAAAGTAGGCGGTTGCCTGCGAAAGCCACACTGAGTGTTGGAAAAGCCTTGGTGCTCCAAATACCAGGCCTGCTTGGTATTTACCATTCTTTCCAACACTTGAATACGCAGCTCGTCAACGCAATTGGAGATAATTAGACGCAAATTGGGATCTTTGCCTGACTTGGGGAAAGCCAAAATGATAGCCTCCCACCAGGAATCTGGAAACTGCTCCTCGAAGAAAATATGAATGAAGAATTGGAGCAACTGGTCCTTACTCGATGGTGTGAGATGTTGGAGCATTGCACAATGAACATCGCTTCGCCCAACGGCAGATGCACGTGAAGTGGGCATAGCAAAGGCTCCACTGTGAACAGCCTGTTGTAAGGCCCAAGGCCATTCGAGTGGAAAGACAGCAGAGCACTTTCGGTCAGGGACAGAAACTCTGGGGAGTATGAAGAAGAGATGGAGGAGGAAGACTCCCTCAGAGTGTCAGCAATTGCCCGTCCATTGTGCTCCAGGATCGATAAAGAGTGAGAGGTGTATTTCCCATCCACCTTCCGGACTTTATCCCACACGATCTTAGAACTGATCGTGGAGGTGATAAAAGATGTATATTTGAACCAAGATTCCTTCTGGCTCTTGCACCGGATGAAATAGGCTTTCACGCTGGCGCATTTGAATGCTTCAAGGTCGGGAGACGTCAGATATCTTCAACATCTCCGCAAGCTTTGTTCTGAGCCTTACAAGCTGCAGTACAGTCTTACAAGCATCTCCGAGCCTTACAAGCTGCAGTACAGTCTTACAAGCATCTCCGAGCCTTACAAGCTGCAGTACAGTCAGGATTCCACCACAGTTTTGGAAATCATGGAAACCAGGTCAAAGTCTCAGGAATAGTCGAAGCTGCATGGGCAACACTGCCTCTGCAACATTGATTGGCTCCTTGCTGCTCGAGCGTTCGTCACTCTTACAAAGGAGTTCAAAACCATTACAGTCAGAGCGATCTGGCCTCCACTGTGATACATGTAAAGGGGTGCAAAGCCCCCCCCCCCCCCTCTGTCTGAAATGGTACACACCACGGGGAGGTGATCGCTACCGTAACAGTTGTCGTCTACCTCCTATGTAAAGAGAGCAAGGATCAAGGAGAAGCAAATGGTAAGATCAATGGCAGTGAATGTGTGGGTTGGGGAGTGGAAGTTTGTACTGTTGAGTGGAAGTGTTCAACAGAGAGAGCGATGAAACCAGGAGCAATTGCTTCAAGTGGAAATTATTCCTGAGGTGGAAGAGGAAGGCACTGATGCGGGAATGGAAACAAGTGTCGATATCGACACCAACGTTGGTTTTGCCTGTGTATGTATTTGACTGCATGCGGAATGCAGATGTCGGCTTGCACCACAACGGGTTTTCCGATCGCTGCCCCGTCATAGGAGACCTTGCCAGGAGGAGCAGGAGGTGCAATGAGCTTTCTTGCCTCTGGATGGGAGATGTTGTTCAATGTTTTCAGGTGGTGTTCCTCCTTTTTGTCCACCCACTTTGGAAAGTTGTGAGAATACACGAAATGTTTGCCACTGCATTTCACGTAGCTTGCTCTTTCTACAGTGCAGGCAGGATCGAGGTCCTCCTGGCTGCCACAATAAGCACAGGTGGGTTTGACCCAGCAAGCTCTGCCATTGAAAGCAATTCAGAGGGTATCCTGCCTTGATGGAAGTCAGGCATGCGTGGTCTATTGAAGGTAAGGAATAGCACCGGGTTCGATTGTTGGGTTGTTTTATCTTTGAGCGGTACTTTTTTTGCACACAATGGGCTAAATGGCCAGGTCACAAGGATCCCGAAGGCTCAGATATGGTTGGGAGAAGGGGGCCCACTGGAACAGCTGTTGGGAGGCAGATGGTAGCCTGCTGTCAAGGCCATCCAGCGTGTTCTTTAACGTGCACAGGGTATGGTTTAATGTCCAATCCGATGGACTGCTTCCTTTCCAAGCCCATCGGTGTCCCTTACTGACCATGGGCAGGGCGGGGAATTTTGCAGATAATTATATGAATAAAGCAAGTAGATTTTTATAACCCAGGAGGATACTAACTTCCCATCACAGCATTGGGAAACTGGTCGTGAAAAGTGAGCCAAGTTCTCACAAAAAAAAAACGAAAAGGAAAAGAAAAATGTGAGAAACTCACTCGAGTTCTCACAAAATAAAACATGCGAAGAAATAAAAAATATGCGAGAACCGAACTGGCGTTACAAAAGAAAGAAAATACAAAAAATAATAAATGTGAGGGGAAACTCGCAAACTGTTGCCTAGACGCGGGCAAGACATTCACCGTACTGCACAGTTAACCCTAGCAAGTTCAGCCCACCAGCCGAATGATCCTAAGGGGGCCACCTCAGGGCCTGCCTATCACCTGAAGCAGAGGCCAAAGCAGAGGGTAATGGCATCCCTCGAAATCGCTGCGCAGCCAAGTGAAGCAATGGCAAATGAAGCAAAGGCTCCACAATGCAAGATGGGCGAAAGAGGACTCCGCTAGTCATGAGTTGAGGAGAGCAGACAAGAACTCTTGAGCAACTACCAGGATACTCCTTTCCAGGGACAGGATATCCACGCACGTAAACATGTGGGCGAGCGTTGGAATTGGCGAAAAACTTGGCAGCAGGCGAGAAAGTTTCAGATGGCGAGACGCTAATATCCGTCTGCACACCCACAGAAGCCATCGCAACGATGGGCTTTCCAATCACTGCACTGATTGGTTCCTGGCTGAAAAGAGTGTTCATCGAAATAACAAAGTAGTTCAAAACCACTTCAGTCAGCTTGATCGAGCCTTCACTGTGATATACATGAAGGGGTGCAACCCCCTCCCCATAGGAGGTGGTACATACCACGTGGAAGTGATTGCACAGGGGTTGCAGTGAGTTTTCTTGCCTCAGGATAGGTGATGTCATTGAGCTTTTTTCAGGTACTCTGCCTCCTTCTCCTCCAGCCACAGTTCTAGGATAGTTATGGGAGAACGCCGGATGATCACTACTACAATTCACGCAGCTTGCCTTTTCTGTTGTGCAGGCAGGATCGAGGTGATCATGGCTGCCACAATGAGCACAGGTGGGTTTGCCCTGGCAAGCTGTGGCAGCATGGCTGTACCACTGGCATTGAAAACAACGCAGAAGGTTTGGATGTACGGCCATACTTCACAGTGTAAGTATCCTGGTCTGATGGAAGCTTGGCCGATGTGGAATGACAAAAGTGAGTATTAGAACTCGAATGGGTACAAACTTACCAACATGGCATTGCGAAACACGGTGGACTGCTATTATTGCTTGGGTGGAGAGCTCCAAAAGGATCTCCTCTTTAGAAAATTTGACGAGGTCCCACTCGGAGATAACACTGAAGAGGAATTCATTGATTTGTGGGGCCATACAGGGTTGCCCACCTCACCAATTGCTGTCATCTGCAGGAGCAGCTCAGAATGTTTTGAGCATACAATCTCCACAAGCAAATCACCAGATCACAGGCGCTTGATGGATTACGGTGCTCCTGCGAGATCTACTTCTTTATTAATGAAAAAAGGGACATGTTCCTAAGTATCCGATCACCTGTGGATTCGATGATCAGGAATCTTGGGGACAGAGAATCACACAAAGGTGACAATGACGAAGATGGCAGAGAAGATGGGGCTCGTGTCGGGCCCTCTTGGGGGCATTGGCTGACCAATTTCCGTTAATGGAACTCACGATTGTTTTTGGGTTTTCATTGCCGATGATCCCCACCCACCACGGAGCCCAGCAAGGGGACGTCGAATCAGGTGCCAGGACTGCACAGCCACTATACCACCACATCCAGTGAGCCAAGCCCTCACAACTAAATAAAAAGTAAAAGAACTGTGAGGAACTCACCCGAGTCCTTACAAAAAAAAAGTGTGAGAACCAAACTGGCCTCACAAAATAAATATAACTATAAGAGAATAATAAGGTGTAGGGAAACTGGCAAACTGTTACCTGGACGTAGGCAAGGCACTCACCTATTGCACAGTTGGCCCTAGCAGGTCCGGCCCACCAGCCAATTGGTGCTGGGGAGCTCCCGTTTATCTGAAGCAGAGGCCAAAACAATGTGTAGCAGCGCCCCCTCGAAATCGCTGCCCAGCCCCGTGAAGAACAGGCTTCCCAATGGCAAGATGGGCCAAAAGTGACCCCTGCAGTCATGAGCCGAGAAGACAAGGGCTGCTGTGCAACTACCAGGATCTCCTTTACAGGGACACTGGTCTCCGTGCATGGCAAACATGTGGGCAAGCATTCAGGACCTAGTGAAGGCACCTGAAGCAGCGGAACTTGGGAACTACAGGAGCTCGCACTGAGGGGTAGCACTGATTCACTTAGCGTTCTGCTTTGTTAGAACCAATCAACAGCATTATACGTGGGATTCCTGTACATATAATATTAGCATCGTGGATATATCCTTGAGAGATTTTTCGACTGAGAAGATCACAGCCTAGCTATTTAGGAACTCTACTCTCTAGGATTGAGGTCTGCGGATCTTGATAGATAATGCGCACTGGAGGTTATAGCTTTCTTTTAAGGCATTGGTTCGTTAGAATTCCATGTGCACAATGATTAACGTCCATTGAAAAGAAATCTTGACGAAATTGTAACTGCAAACCCGTGAATATGCGGCTCAAATAACTCCGACACCTGAGAGAGGTCTGTTGACAATGACATTTCAGCAGCAGATCACCAAACCACCATCTCCACAATTGTTCTCTCTTTCTCTCTCTGGTGTCAGAGGGTGAGAATTTCTTTGGTCATGAATGCCCACCGAAAAAACTCAATTGCGACTTATCTGTGAAGAGAACATAGCTGGGTCTAGTCAGAATCTGAAGCCAAATTGGTGTCTCTTTATAAAAGGATCCAGTGGATACAGCAAATCACCTCTCTCGAAACCTTCTGTAGATATCTTTTTTTTAACCGTTTATTTAATGAGACAAATTCAAATAAATCATTCCTTATTTAGAGATGTCCCGCAAAGCTAACAGCTTATCTGCAGGAGAGATTAATACATTGGCATAAAACATAATATCTTCTTTCTTCCTTAATCTGCTAATCTTAAAGTATTTATATCACATTGAATTTACTATGTACTATCTTACTATTTCAGTTGAGATAAAATCTCTTTACTAAAAATTTTTACCTTTTTTCTTTAAAAAAATTTTAAAATAACATTGAGATTTTTATGTTTACATTCAGCACGTGATAGAATCCTTCTATAGACAGTATGTCTTTATCGAATCCGTTGGTAGATATTATGTCTTTTTAGAATCCTTCTGTAGATGGTATATCTTTATCGAATCCTTCCCCGTGGATGCAACAAGCTATGAAATAAGTTCACCTTATGTGGAGACTTTTCAGTGTTTCCGTCACGTAACACTACGCAAATATTTTTAATGAAGTTTTTGCTTATTTTTTATTTGTGTGTGTATTTACTGATCATATCTGTCATGCTGCTTACAAATATATATGATTGGTTTGTAGGTGGGATCAACTAGTCGTACAAAAATAATGATAATAATATTTGTATAGAACATTATATTTTTACAATATGCCATAATGCCTGTACATGAAATTGCTAAAAGACATTGCACGATCATTTCGAAATGAAGAAAAATGTATGCTAAGTTCTTACGTAGCAAAAACCAAGTTTTACGGCCTACTTCAAAAGTGAACATTTGAAGGTCTTTTCCACTTGTGATTGAATTGATCTTGTGGAAGTAAGGCCCAAATATGGTCACCTATCATCGCCATATCCCATCGTCCTTGGTATCTCTTTCCATGGTTCTAATATGCTGGTGAAAGCATTCACCGTGTTCTGCACTCAAATCACCCAAATTTGGTCTGAAGAGGTCCAGGTTGTTTGGGTTGTTTTACCTCTGAACGGCACTTTTTTGCACACCATGGGCTAAATGGCCAGGTCACATGGACCCCGAAGGCTCAGAGAATGTTGGGGGAGGGGACCCACTGGAACAGCTGTTGGGAGACAGATGGTAACCTCCCGTCAAGGCCATCCAGCGTGTTCTTTAACGTGCACAGGGTATGGCTCTCCCGCACACGGGGCCACGACTTAACGTCCCATCCGACGGACGGCGGCCTTTCCAAGCCCATCGGGAAGAGATCCAGGTGTGAGTGCAAATAGTGCATTTTCACATATATGTTGCATATCGCAGTAGGAGATTGTTCAGTCAGATTTTCCACAAGTGCTTTGTCTCACTCTTCGTGTTGCCGAGAAAATCATGCCCACTTGCCGAAAAGCCTGCCGAGGATTGTACTCTGTAAGAGTCATTTTGTCTTACAGCTCTTAAGACTGTAACATTCATCGTATTTGAGATCCAGTGAACATGCCACCTTTCAGTTTTGCTTCAGGCATGTGAGAGAATATGGAACGTATATGCGGAAATTCATCTAATGTGTCATTCAAAGCTTTGGGGCAACTGCTTCACAAGCCGCAACTTAATGTGAAGTGGTGGGAGCAAGGGCTTCATGAAAAACAACATTGTGTGTGCCTAGAGTTCTTTTCATCTGCTTGCGATGCTCTTCTCACATAATGCTGGCCTTATGCCCTACTGTCCCAGAGGCGGAGGAAACAAGAACACTTGGTATAGCCACCTTGTAGACCTAGTAGAAATCCTAACATCTTGAAGGTCCGCAAAACATCCCAATTGTAACGTTTGCAGTTTCTTTTGCCCATTAGTTTGTTGGCATCCTCAGGGTCTTCATTTAAATGTACTGCATGCGCTACGGGAATTAAGAGATTGTGGATGGAAGTCAGTTTTACGGAACAGATTTTAGGTAAATATATGTATATAATAATTTTAGAGACAAAGTACGTTTATCGAGCACAAAATGATGAATTTCATGAAAACCGATTTGTGTGCTATCTTTGCAAATTTTAATAATAGAGCAAAGCCAGTCTTCGATTTGCATTTATCGAGAAACGCGCAGAAAATAACAATTTCTTGTTATATAATGTAATTATTATCTTGTGTTAAGGGCTTTAGATACCTCTTCCAGAGACATTTTGGAATTGGTCCCATAATTCAATCGCAACACTGCGATTCCCATTCAGCCACTTTAACTTATCTCCATTTTTCCCCATTGCTCTTCACCGGAAAGAATCACCGAGACATTTTCCTTCTGATGTTAACATAATCACGGACGTCTTGAATTCGAGCGTAATGTGAGAAATAAATTTATCTCCTGAGACGAGCTGTTTTTATCTGATTCTTGATTTGCGTGATGGATGAAGTTTAACGTAAATTTGAATACACCATCAGTGATCCTTTGTTTCATATATATATATATGACGAAATATTTTTTATTCTATAAAATGTTATTCAAGTTTTGGGTTTGGTCGTTAACCTCTGAGCATCAGTGTATTTCTTGTGGTTGCGTGGTCTTCGAAAACTAAAAGTTTAAAGAATCTTTCGTATTTAAAGTAATAGTTTGAATTTTTCAGCATTTCTAAACAAGTTTCTAAAATGTCATCTTTCTCGAATATTCCCATTGAAAAAAATTTATGTTTGTGCTTATGTTGGAATGAAAAATCAGTAGGACACCTACGGCATAGTTCCTCGAGCTTTGTCAAGAAACCGACAAGTCAGCCCCTGCTGGCAAATGCCTGCTGTCTATCATGAATGCTGAGTATTTTAAACCCGAGTGTCTCGTGATTCGTCCACAATGGAATGAAGCCACCTACCTGCAGCTGGGGTCTCGGCTGGGATATCTGACCGCGAAAGGTACACTCTGAGCAGCTCGTGCACTTCCTCTGCTTCTTCCACCTCGGAGGAAGAGGAGGAGGAGGAGGAGGCGTTGGCCCGCTGGCTTGGAACACTTCCATTGCCACGAGGAGCACCACTTGACGGCACCACAGCTGCCCGCTTCTTCCGACCCCACGATGGGAATGTTCCCGGTCGAGCTCGGTCGCTGCAGATCGCCTGAAAGAGGAGGAGAAAAATGAACAGAAGGCATCCGCAGGGACAGAAAATAATCTCAGTACAGGTCTTTAAAGAAGGAGCGTTTCATAAAAGGAATTCCAGGTGGCCATTGCTACTCTGTAGCGTCTGCAGTTTTTTTTTTTTCGGAGAGAAAAATAGGAGGTTTGTCACATGAGATGCGACTGTTTTGGTTTATCAGTTGAATATTTGGAGAATCGGAGTGTCGAGAATGGGTCATCCTTTCTCACTGCATCGCCAAATGTGTTTATCACCTCTCGTTTCCCGTCACCCTTCTCGTTTCCTAACAGTAGATAACATAAATGAATACTTTGGAGAAAAATCTGACCTCTAACGAAAATTCCACTGATTTTGACTTCTTTAGAATGTTTTAGTACATATCAGTTTATCCTTGTTTTCTGCTTAAGGGTATAATGACCAGGTCACGTGAACCCCATGAATGAGAAAAGGACTCTGGAAAGTTGTGAAGCAGCGAAATGAGATTTGACGAGAAAGCAGTCCAGTGTGTTTTAATACAAGAGTAATAAATTATACGAAGAATATGCAACGGTAATGAAAACGGTCTGATTCCCAATGACTGCAATGATGCACGCTTTTTGTGAGGCCGTCGACTAGCTCTTGTTCTCTTATTTTCAACGATACGCGAGAGTTTGCAGAGATGGTTAGAGAGTAGCAAAACATCTCCCTAGAATATCCCTTTCTTGCTCTTCTTATAAGATTGGATTGTCTCACCACTGAGCGGCCCTTATCTGAACAGAACGGGCTGAATGGCCAAGTCACAAGGACCCAAAACGCTGAGAAGGCTGCGAAAGGAGACCCGCTGTACAGCTGTTAGGAGACAGATAGTAGCCTCCTATCAAGGTCATCCAGAGTGTTCCTTAGCACGCAGAGGGTATGGCTGTCCTGTACATGGGACCATGACTTAACATTCCATCCGACGGACGACGGCCTTTCCTACTATTTTTTTTTTTTTGTAAAATTGTGCTGGCCATTCCATGTGAATAACTGCAAAGAGTAGCCCCGCAATCTGGTTGGATGAGGTTGGGCATTATCGTCTTGTAAGAGGAAATTGCATTTTCATAAAGCCTCACAAAAGTAGTCCGAGATGGGATCTCTATACCTTTGAGAGTCTCTTGAAAGCAGAGAGAAGTTTGAAAGGCGACCCAAAGAAATGCTTGTCCAAATCCCCACTCCTCCAAAACTATTTCTTTCAGCAATGTTAGAGGGATGAGGGGATTTCTCTGCTTCCCTCCGATGAGTGTACATCTCGAATGGCTCTAAAGAGGATATCTGAACTCATCTATAATAGTACATACCTCCACTGCTCTTGAATCGAGGTCATGTGCTATCTGCAGCAATTGAATCCTAGGATATCATCGTACATCTTCTTGTGAATATTGGAAGCAGATAGAAATATTCCCGTCGTTGAAATGAGGTCAGAAGGTAATAGAGATGGTGTTGCCACCCTCTCTCTTCGCACTGAATGTATGATAATTCTGGTAACAGCCCTTGATTGTTGAATCCTCTTCGAAATATGTGAACAACAGAGCGATCAACATTAGGGATTAAGCTGGATCTGCCTCCAACGGCTCAACATTAAGCATTATGCTTCGCCAATGGCTTTCACTCTCAAATATTCAAATAGGTAATTCCTTACTGATATCTGTAAACAACTGAACAATTGTGATGTGGGAGGGTGTCTAGCCAAACAAATAAGTTCGTCCACCTGGCCACATCTTTGAACGGGAATCTTGATTTCTTTGCAAAGTCAGCTCTTGGGGCCAGGCAACCTTAATTTCAATACGGCATTTGAAATCAGCTTACTCGTTTGGTTACCTAATAACCCTTTCGTTGAATTATTCCATTATGTCAGGAATATTGGAAAATTTATGCTTTTCTTAAATTTTGGAAATCATTGTAACCAACCAAAAGTTATAAGCTTATTTCCAGGAGAAATGATTCGACTTCAGTTCTTGTTCGTATCATCCCACAACCCCATTTATAAGAATTGCAGCATTCATACAGGTGACTGTCGTCGTGAGAGTTTTAAAAAGAAATATATATATATATAGGAAGCGAACAAGAGGCATGTTCTGGGCCCAAAGCCGGCCCAAACCACAAATGGTTACATGAAATATATCGGTAGTTTAGAATTTAACATACATCGATCCATAAACATTGCAGGTTTAAATTTTTTTGCTTTAAAATAAAATTAATTAAATATCGTTGCGATCTTATTTGTAATCTGTTTAGTTGGCAATGAAATTAGGCAGGTGATAATAATTACTTGCACTGACTGTATACATTGAAGATATTTTAATCATGAAAAAAGTCTTCATACATGTTGTTGTCACAAAAGTCATTTTAAATGAAATGCTTTGTAGAGATCTGAAATTAGGAGGAATCTTTTCTTAAATCTGCCCAGAATGCTTTTTAAAGGAAAAGAAAAAATTAATTTCATCGACGAAGATTGGAACTTTTATCCTCCCTGGGCCTCGGAGAGAGAATTGAGTTGGCCGGAAAAATGGAAGGAGGGAGAGCAAGAGACTGAATTTCGAATTCAGTAGAGCATTTCCCCCTCCCTCCATTTGGCAGGTTTCAAATGTTTTCTTGAAAAATGCATGAAATATAAATCATTTAATAATTTTTTGCCTCTACTCTCCTTACTAGCATTTTGAGCGGAGGCGGGCATAGCTCGCCGCCGCCGCCGCCGCAACTCTCCTAGATCCTCAGAAGGGCCCCAAAGACTCAGAAAAGTTTGGAGGAGGGGTCACACTGGACAGCTTTTAGGAAAGAGGTAGAAGCCTCCAGTCAAGGCCATCCAGCATGTTCTTTAAAGCACAGAGATATGGCTCGCCTGCACATGGGTTCACGGTTTAACGTCCCATTGCAGGGACGGCTGCTTTTCGAAGCCCTTCGCTGGCCCAGGTGGGGCTCGAACCAGGGAACTGCAGATTACGAGCCTGGCGCACTACCTACTGAGCCACCCCCGCCTCTCGAGGGGAAGAAATCAGAACACTGGCACTAACTATTTGGGAGTCTGTGCTGAGAGGGTGAAACATTTTCTAAACTCTGCTTGAATTTTAAAAATTCTTTATGAAGTAACTATTTAGTAGCAGTAAAAAATCGCTCATTCTTCTCTTCTGGATGGAAGTGGGGGAGGGGGGGGGGGAGGGGGGGGAGGGGGGGGGAGGGGGGGGGAAAGGTTGACAACATGAAATGAAATTCGTTTGTCGCTGCTCAAAATCAATGTTTATCAACAATTGGCCTTAAGCTTATCTCGAAAAATATTTTTGAATTTTGAGACTACATTGGGTTTAATATTTCCAGGAAATTAGCATGTTAATGTTTTTTTATGATATCATACTCTTCATTTTATGTTACTAAAGTGTTCAGTGCTTCGTAAAATAACCCAACGATTCTTAAGAACAATTTGTGTTATGACCAGGTAGCGGGAATAGGTCGGTGCCACTTGCCCGACCATCAGTTATGTGGAGAACCATTGGTGCCATATGATGAAGCCCAATTGAGCATTCTGCCCCCTCTGGTCAGTCGTTGACAGCGTCTGCAAATGTGCCTGTGAACAGAAAGGGAAGTGATGTAACAAAGGCAAAACCATTTACCGGCTCGCACGGTCCGCGACATGTCCGCACTGTGGCCTGAAACACGAGCAAGTTCGAATCTGGAATCTTAAAGGCATAGAACTCCGCTTCTAAAGCGCCATCTGGTGTGCGATGTAGCTCTGGAAACACGTACAGATCCACGGGACACCTGCCAAAAGATAAGATCAGTTGAGAATCTCCGACAAAGGAGGTCATCACAAATACAATCTTATTGCTAAACAAAAGATGAAGATGACATTCTTCATCAGAACGGAAATGCGGTCAAGCCTTTTCCTGTTTGTGTTGAGTCGTCAATCGGCATTGTTTCGTTATTGCTCGATCCTTTTCTTCGCATCGAGATTCAATTTCGCAACCATTTTCATTCAACATTTACACAAAAATTTTTTTTACGAAGTCGGAAAGTAAGGTTTCCTATTTAATTTTTGATGAAGGCAGATAATTGCACCGAAGACAACGTACAGGAAATGGTCTCCATCGAAGTGTATTATTTAACCACCAAATCGACGGACTTGCTGAGACATTGTCGTATCACGACTGATCAGCTGAGCGATGCCCTGCCGACACGCACCCTGCCAAGACGCACCCTGCTCTAGAAGTCCCTTTGTGACTTCCTCTCTGAAGACGTCATCCAATGGAAGGCATCGGTATGCTTCTTCAGGTTTCCAGAACAAATGAAAATTCGACGGCGCCAGTTCCGTACTACTTGGCGAGTGGTGAACAGCACTCCTCGTGACAGAAGTCTGTCGACATCAACTACAGTCGCCATTTCGTACACCTCATTCATTCCATGGAACCATTTCCTCACATGTTGCACTAATAGGACAGCCAGAACGTACCAGTTGGGTCTTCCGTGCTCACATGAAACCGAAATGGTGTTCGGATCTACAGCAGAAAATGCAGTACTTTTATCACTCTGTTGGTTCTGAGTCTTCTCCTTATGGCACCGATGTGCAACAGTAAAGACTGCTGCCACTTAGTGACACTATTTGGTACTAACTTCATGTGGTAGCAGAGCACAAGAAGTTTATTAATTTGGCCTCGAACAAACCAGGAACCTTACTTTCTGATTTTCCCTCGTAGAATAAGGTGGCTGTACCGAACTCACTCTTTTCGTTAAAAATCCCTTTTCACATTCCACTGCAGAAGAGCGAAGTGATGTCGTCACCATTTGCACCCTTTTAATAATAGCCTGGAGCGGATACTTTGGAAGTGTAAGTTCGCATTTCATTGGCATCACTGATCACCTGAAGACAAAAAGCATCACTTACCATTTTATAAACCGAGTGTTGAATCAAGCACCGGACGTCATTTGCATGTTACGAAGTCTTCCTTTCTTCTCTCAAATGAGTCTGTTTATTAGAACGCGCGCAGTCCGCCAGTTGAAGAACCTCAAATTCAGAAGTAAATCATTTAAGTAACATACCAGTCCAACAGAAAAACAGCCGATCAGTATTTCGGAAATGCCTCCACCTGAAGAGCACGAATAATTGTCATCTGACATCATCATTGGCGAGGGGTAAACCTCCCCCCCCCCCCGAAAGAATACTTTGGGTTGAAACCTACCTCGAGTGGAGAAATGAAATCGACCCTTCAGATGGAATCATCGAACATTATTTCCAGTTCAGTCTTCTTAATAATGAATGATTTCGTCATCACAACGAAATACGTTTTGGCCAACTGATTTCGAAAGTGACGGTCACCTTCAATTTCGATCGGTTATTGTCTTTTGCCCAGCCCTTTTCAGTTTTCCATAATCATCTGTTTGTCAGTGTGTTTCAGGAAACATTTGTTCGAAAGTTACAGATTAGGACGTTTTCCTTTTTCACCTGCGAAGGTGTTTCTGTTTCATATATCAATTTATGTATATAATATTTCGGTGAAATAAACTTATTCAATTCAAAAGCTCTTTTCCTTGCTCACTTCGATTTCTGATCCAGTTGATAAATTGCAATGAAATGATTCTCCACTTTCTAACTTTCGATTTCTTTTCATCAAAGCAGGTCTCTAAATTGCAGCTACGCATACTGGAAGGAATAGTATTTCCATTCGATGATTTGTATGACCTTATAACCTTCTTAAGGCGTACACCTTTACTGCCTTTCAAAAGAGATGCCATTCTTTCTCCTCCAGAAGAAGATCGGGAAGGGATGTATCCGAGATCAGTTTGGCCATTCCGCTGCTCTTCTTTCGTCTCTTTCCATCACAGCAATTCGCTCTATTCGCGGAGCAGACACGAGTATTAAAGAATTCCCTTAGGATTCTGTGGTTCAGTTGATTTAGATTCAGAACCACTATTCCTTACGAATTATTCATTACACAGAGGTCCGAAATACTTCGTGCAAATGATGAGAATAAAATGTAACTTTGATATTCATTAAAAGATTTTTCCTCTTTTTTCTGTCCGACTTACTTATTTTAAGAAATAAAGGGGAAAAAAACTTTTCTAAAGATGAGTTCCGGATGAATGTTTCGAGCAAACTGGCAACAGTTAGATGAATTTCATTTGATTTTCCTCTCGCTCTGTAAGTTAAGAAATATACTGCTCACAAAAATTAGGGGATATCTTATCGCTTCATATTCATTTTGAAATATCCCCTAATTTTTGTGAACAGTATATTTCAATCGCATTCTAAGAGTCGATATTGATCGCAATTGCTGATCCCGACTCAGGAAAAACTCAATTCATTTTTATAAATATTTACAGAAACGAAAAGATTCGTATTTTGACATTGCAGCAATGAAAATTGTTCTATCTTAATACTTCAAAAAATAATTAATTTTAAGAAAACAAAGAAAAGAGTTGCATCCTAACACCACGACCAAGAAGAGAGTTGCGTCTGAACACTGCAGCGAAGAAAAGGGTTGCACTTCAACTCAATCCTTGCGAAATAAAACGCCAAACAAAAGCAAACCAATCTTAACACTAGATCAGAGAAAAGAGTCGCGATCATATTTTGCTGTTGGCATGACGGATTTTAGATGCTTTTTTTCTCAGAAAGTCAGAAGAAATATTTCAAAGTGAAATGTTGAAGAATGTTTTGACGAAGTTGCAAGAGATCGGTGAATGTAAGAGCGATGCAGTGCTAAGAGAATGAGCATTGTGCGTCAGTGCAACGATCCACCACCATTGGCTAAGATGGAAATGACGAATTACAAACCCTCTGGCATCGATTAGATGCACTTGGCGGCCGGAATACGGATCCTTGGCAATTACATTAGTGGCAAAAATGTCGCTGAAGAACTCCCAGTGGACTGGAAAAATGAAATATTAAAACTTATTTGGCATTAATAATAATCGTAGATAAGAACAACTTCTGTATCATAAGAAAATATTACTTATCACATGTCCATAATTTTATCGTTAGAACTATTCGAAAAGGAAATTTAAAAGAAATTAAAATTGGAAATATTCCGTTATTATCGTTGTGTGTTAGTTTGGCTCGGCCATCTCAATCGTACAGTTGATCATTTTATCACTTACCCATTCAATTGATCCTGCATTTCAATTTAAACTTATCTAACAGTACTCTGTGTTAATGTAAAAAGTAGACTTACGATCGAAGAGGGAATAATTATGCACCTGGAACTAATAACATTCCGACAGAACAGTTGAAGTCATACGGTTCAGCGGAGATAAAATATTTCACTCTAACATCTTTCTACTGCCTGACTATCGATGGAATCTTTAATCTTGATACATCTGGAAGTGTCGCCTGTCGATGAACTGTCACGTGAGCAGAGAGAGAGTGAGCTCTCTCTCGTAGTGGATTGGCAAAAGGGGAAACATTTGGAATGAGGCTCTCGCTCGGCAGAGCAAGATGATTTCATCCTTGCCGATGCACTGCAGAAGTCTGCTGAACTGAAGCAGGAGTCTCCTGCACCTGAGACATCAGTCCGGTGGTGTCACCCAGCCGGTTTCCACCGTTTTCCGGAAACCGGTTGTTAAAATTTACGCCTGTTTCCGGAAACAGGAAGGTCCGCGGCCGCGCACTGCACAGAATTCTCCGCGCATCATTCTGACAAAATAAACATTAAAACATCTTAAATCTCTCAGAAAGATTTATGACACTTCACAAAAAATAAACGAATTGCTTCCAAGAATTTTAAGTACGAGTATATTGACCCTGGACCATAATAATTGGTACTTACATCCCCATGTGGATCCGTCTTTCAAAAAGAAGAAAAGTATAGACCATAGACTATGATATCTAGAATAGACTGTGATATCTAAGAAAAGTATAGACCATAGACTATGATGGACTAGGTGCAGTGATATGCCATTGATGAAAGTTTAGCACCTTGTCAAAAATTCATATGGAGTGATGATTTTATTTTACGTTTATTTTATTAAAATGTGAATAATTATGGTGTTAAATTACCTTGCGGGTCTTTGAAAAAGCCGTTTTTAAATATTATGGCATAATATTACGTGTTATAAAATTACAAAGGAAGATTATCGAAAACTCACTGGCAACAGTAAACCCGACCGAATTTTAGAAAATGTGAAGCTTTCGTTAAAACAATTAAAACTTTGCGACGCAGAAATATTTCATTCCGCGCAGCAAGTAAAAAATTAAAGGGGTTGGGTTGTTTTACCTCTGAGCGGCACTTTTTTGCACACCATGGGCTAAATGGCCAGGTCACATGGACCCCGAAGGCTCAGAGAAGGTTGGGAGAGGAGACCCACTGGAACAGCTGTTGGGAGACAGATGGTAGCCTCCCGTCAAGGCCATCCAGCGTGTTCTTTAACATGCACAGGGTATGGCTCTCTCCCGCACACGGGGCCACGGCTTAACGTCCCATCCGACGGACGGCGGCCTTTCCAAGCCCATCGGTGTCCCCTACTGACCGTGGGCAGGGCGGGAAATTTTGCGGAGATAAATCTCAACGCTGACCCAGCTGTTACTCGAACCTGGGAACTACAGATTACGAGCGGGGCGCGCTATCGACTGAGCCACCCCCCCCCCCCCCACCAAAAAAAAAAAAAATTAAAGGGGACATTGGTTCGAAAGTATTTTTTTTTGAAAGCTCGTTTTATTCGAATGCATTTTATTTTTAACCGTGCTTGTTTACACTGTGAGTGGTTTTATTAATAGTTTTTAACCATAACTAATGAATTAGCGACGATGAAATGGCAATTTCATTAGTTATGGTTTAAAAGTGAAAAACGTTTTTATTAAAGCAAAGCAAGCTAAAGAGGAAGTTGATCTTCAAGAAACGAAAGAACCTGGTCCAAGAAGTCTGGAAAGAACCTGGAACCTCGAAAGAGAAAGCTACAGAAACTGTAAGTTTGAATATTGAAAATTAATTATCCATTTGGTGTGAAAAAACTCACGAATTCTATTTGAAAAAGTATCCATGTACTATTGCTTACACAATTCAACACTGTTAGTTGTAAACTGTGCTCAGTTCACATCTTTGAAGATAGAAGCTCACAAACATATTCACCTATCAACAGAGTGGTGCAATGCAAAATTTACTGCGAATGGTTCAACCAAACGAATTCAGCTATCGTCTATTCGTAATCAAATTACGGAACATTCATTAACAACGTCTCATGGTAAAGTCGTACAATTATTGGAAGAATCTAAAAGAAATCGATTACTTGTAGCCATAGATAAAGTTAACGAACAGCATTTCACTTCCAACAGTTGATATTTTCAACACAGTTTACAGTCTTGTCAAACGCATTCGGCCATGATGGACATAGAAGAAGAAATAAAGCTACAAGAAGAAAACTGCAGACATGGGAATTTCCTTACATTCAAGACAAATGGCAATGTCCATTGTACAACACATAGCCACTAAATAAAGAAATCAAGTTTTTGTTAAAATAATTGAGTAAAAATTTGTATAAGTCTTGATGAGGCAAGCATAATATCAAAAAATAAATGCCTTAGTTATCTTTTTACGATGCAGCATTGAGAAATACGATGAACCAATCAATTTATTTCATCATCATCATCATCCTCAAGCAGCCATGGGCTACGGAGGTCCAACCAGACCGTGCAATTTAGTTCTCTAAGAAAGTCTGTTCTGAGCTACATCTGAGGCATCTGGCCACTGCACACCAATTCTAACAAGGTCCTGTTTGACATTGTCTGCCCAACGCATCCTAGGTCTCCCCTTCTTTCTGAGGCCTTTAAGCACACTGTTCATAACCCTATTCGCCAATCTATAATTATCCATATGGGCAACATGGCCAAATCAACGGAGTCTCTCTCTGCACAATATTATGCTTAAAGGAGGTTGCACACTCCTTTGCCTAACCTCATCATTAGTTACAAAGTTGAACCACCTAATACCCAAGATACTGCGTAAGCATCTGAAATCAAAAGCATCTAGTTTCCTATTATCTTGTTTACAAAGTGTCCAAGTTTCACTACCATAACTAACCCTAGAAAGAACCAAACTATTATACAGTCTAATTTTAGTCTTTAGGTGTATACGCCTATTTCTCCACACTCTCCATAGGTTCTTAAAAGTCCCGGCATCAATCCCTATTCGTCTGTTAATCTCATGCCGTACATCACCATTATCTGTTACATAGCTCCCAAGATAATTAAACTGTGACACCTGCTCAAGACTGCAACCATTCAGATGAACTGAATCACAGCCTGCCTGACCAATTTTCATCACTTTAGTTTTCTCTCTGTTTATAACCAAACCTACTCTACTACCAGTCTCATCAACAGCTCGAATGAAAGAGTTCATCTCATCAACATCATTTGCCAAAAGGGCTAAATCATCAGCATAATCTAAATCAAACATTTTCGTATCTCCAGACCATTTAAGGCCAAAATCTTTCCCTTGAAGTGAATTTCACATAGCATAATCAATAACCGAACTAATGAGAAAAGGAGACAAAATGCACCCTTGTCGAACACCAGAAGTAATGCTAAAACAA
This sequence comes from Ryuthela nishihirai, assembly GCA_038380435.1. Classification (NCBI taxonomy): domain Eukaryota; kingdom Metazoa; phylum Arthropoda; class Arachnida; order Araneae; family Heptathelidae; genus Ryuthela; species Ryuthela nishihirai. Next base: position 59,102,892 of record JAWZYU010000019.1, on the reverse strand, counting down.
TTGCTACAAGCTTTACCAACTCTCACACACGACTCAATGTTATTATAGAGAGCTTTCATTATGTTAACTAACTTATCTGGTATACCATATGATCTCACAATCAATCACAAATTACGACGATCAACAGAGTCGAAAGCCTTTTTGAAATCAACAAAGCTAGCAACCAGAGATTTCTGAAACTCTAAACATTTCTCAAGAATCTGCCTAAGTGAAAATATCTGATCCACACATCCCCTACCACTTCTGAATCCACATTGCTCATCACGCAACTGACTGTCAACCAGATTCTTAATTCTATTAAGCACAATCATGGAAAGAACTTTACCTGGAACAGAGAGTGGGCTGATACCCCTATAGTTATAACAAGAACTGCGATCACCGTTTTTGAAAATAGGGATAACAATAGCTCTGGTAAAACCCTTAGGAACCATGCCTTTATCATAAAAGATATTTAGAATTTCAGTCATCCAAGTGGTAACCGAAACATTCCCAGCTCTAAGCATTTCGGTAGTAATTTCATGTACCCCTGGGGATTTATGAAGTTTAAATTTAGAAATAGCCAAAATAACTTCAGATTGTGTTATAGGGCCATCATTAAAGTCACCAATGCATCTATCATCATTGCAAACAATGGGAGTAGAATTAACCACATTGTTTAGAACATCACTGAAATGCTCAGCCCACCTAGCCATGACAGAATCCTCACCTTCTATAACCTTACCTTGTTTATACTTCAATCCCTGTATACCTGTCCGTTTTCTACCACACAAAACGTTAACTATCTGGTACAACTTTCTGCTGTTGTGCTGCCTAAGTCAAAGGATTCAGTTGACATTAAATAATGCGATTAAATCTATTTCTCAAGTCAATTATTTCAAGACATTTCTTGACCAAATCATTGTGTATACCATACAACTTATAAAAACCAAATAGCGCTAAAAAGTATAGTTCAAGACTTAGAAATAGAAATTATAAAAATTGGTAGAGTTTGTGTACCCCGATGGGCAGCTTGCAGTGTTGAAGCAACTAATGCTGTGTGGCGAGCGTATCCAGCATTGCACGGACATTTTTGTAAAAATGAGTGGCACGAAGCAGATATGGAAAATAAACATTTTATTGAGAACTTGGCCCTGATGATAGATATTCTTGAAGAATGATCTCTTCTGTCACTTGCTACACAAAACCAAGACATTACTCTTGTAAAAGCAGATAGATTAATCTCTTTATTTTATAAAAGAACATGAAGGAAAATACGAAAAACTTTATCCTTCTATAATCAAATCCGAACCTTATAAAAAATATATATTTTTATCGAACAATGAACGTGTGCTCTTACCAAGATGCCAACTAATCCAGAGCGGAATCGACTGTATGAATTCCAGACGATTAAATAATGAAAATGAGGAATGTACAAATTTGGCAACTCTATTTCACTTGCTTGATACTTCAACTTGACTGAAAGATATTACAATCTCCCCATGCTTTGATTGGGAGAAAAAACTTCTAGAATTAAGTAAACTAATGAAATTTACAATACCCGTTAGTGATTTCAAGATATTTTCCATTCTATCAGGTTCCCAAAAGTATAAAAGAAGCCAAAACAATATTAAAAGTCTTTGCTCTCAGGTTCAGCAGAAGCTGAACGAGCATTTAGTTTAATGAATAATATATGCACTGCGCAAAGAAATGCAGTACTTTTTGAAAATATATCAAGTATAATGGCAATCAAACTTTTTGGTAAACCAATTTCTGACTGGGATGCGACGCCATATATGAGACCGTGGTTACTGCGGGGTCATCAGACTGCAAACGACGTGAGAATCAGAAAACAAAAAGATAAAAATAATTCTGGAAAATCAGCTGGCAATTTAGAGTTTGCTCTAATCACTTATGTATGTTTTTCATATGTATCCTAGAGTTGCATGAAAAAAAATTATATTGTTCTTATCTATACTGGGGCGGGGGTGGCTCAGTCGGTAGCGCGCCAGGCTCGTAAACTGTAGTTCCCAGGTTCGAGTCCCAGCTGGGTCAGCGTTAAGATTTATCTCCGCAAAATTCCCCGCCCTGCCCACGGTCAGTAGGGGACACCGATGGGCTTGGAAAGGCCGCCGTCCGTCGGATGGGACGTTAAGCCGTGACCCCGTGTGTGGGAGAGCCATACCCTGTGCACGTTAAAGAACACGCTGGATGGCCTTGACGGGAGGCTACCATCTGTCTCCCAACAGCTGTTCCAGTGGGTCCCCTCCCCCAACCTTCTCTGAGCCTTCGGGGTCCATGTGACCTGGCCATTTAGCCCATGGTGTGCAAAAGAGTGCCGCTCAGAGGTAAAACAACCCAACCCAACTCTTATCTATAGTTATATTTATTTATTTACAGAATCACTGCCACTAATTGCAGGTTTATCTCGGTAGGAGACGCTTTATTTGAGATACAACTTTTGTAGTTCAAGTTAGTTATAGTATGTATATTGCATATTATAGTATGTATCCTAACATGCAAACTCAAATGTAATATTTTCAAACGTTTTTCCCCAGGGGAGGATTCAACCCCCCCCCCCCCAAGAATGTGGTACCAGTGTCTAACAAACTAAATTGCCGATTCGTCCAGGTACCCTCGGTATGGAAACCGGTTGTTAATAAACTGGGGTGACACCACTGCATCAATCAGTTTGGAACATCATCGATGAATCCTCATCTGCTACCGGAAACGAAGCGACGAAGGATCAAGGATCGCGCGTGGGTGCGGAAAAGTGGGAAAACTAAGATTCCGACCTTTACCAGAAGAAATTCACTTCCAATCATTCTCCGTGAGCAAAATTGAGCTCGGCCCTCGATTATGTGACATTTATAAGATATTTGAGGATGAGCTGAGGAAGAGAAATGATCTTGAAATTTCAACTTCAGCTCGATAGCGAGTTCCGATGACCTGTCTTTCTCCCAGGCTGATTTGAAAACGATTACGTTTTTTGAAAGCATCTGGTTCAGGGCAGTCTACATGATGTCTTAATACGCTATCAACATAGTTTAAAAAATAAGTACTGCCAATTATTTTAACATATTCAATGTAGCAAAGAGCAATTCTCAGAGCTTTGATTGAAACAATCTATATTACATACACACACACACGTGCATTAGTTTACACGTAACAAAAACCATAGCAACCTACGACAATGTTTCGTACGCTCTTGCTGTCCAGGTGGCTGCTCTCAAGTGGCGGTGGGAAAAGGCGCATCTGGGATGCAGAGATACAGTTCGCAAATGCTTTGGCCACTTAGCGACGGTTGTTAATGCTTCCTTGCTCCCAAAATTTGCTTTATTTTTCAACAACACGAGAAATGTATCATTCATGCCTTATCAGAGGTTCGAACTAGGATCCCTATTATTATCATTTAGCATTTGCACATTCCAGACTAAAAGCAAAATTATATATTTCAATTTAGTATTAATTCTAAGATAGTATACGAAAAACTGAACAGAAAAATAAAAGTTAATTATGGTTATATTAAAATGCAAATGAATTGCGATAGTTAATTATGGTTATATTAAAATGCAAATGAATTGCGATATCTTGGTGCAGTTTAGGTGTTTTCGTTATTTTGGAACGAAGGCAAGAAGAAAAGTTGGCGATGACGTCATTGCCTTTGCTCTCGTGCTTCGATTACCTCGCCAGAAACGAAACGCATCACGTGGAGCTCAGTGAATTGGATTCGATCCTTTAGAGCCATTTTAGAAAAGCGGGATAGAAGCCGCAGTGACTCACAATTGCCTCGGGCCTCCAGTCGGAAAGTGAGCAGATCCCCGACGGCGATGGTTGTCGTAGGGGTGCCCCTGTACAGGATCTTCAGCAGCACGCTCGAGGTCAGCACGTTCTGAGCAGGAAGATGCTCGATCTGGGTCGGATATCTCCTGGCAAAGAAGAAAGAGAAGAATTAAATCTCAATGTATGAAGATCATCATCATCATCATCACCATTCTCTGTCGTGGAAAAGGAGGCCCATCCCTATACATGTGGAAATCTTAAATACCAGATTCATTTCTCTCTAATCGATAATATGCTTACATGAGAGTGAACACATTTCGGTGTTCACTTTCAACTTCTTTTTTCGTTGGACGAGTGCTAACGAAACATTAAACTTCTTTTTCGGTTGAATGAATGACAATTAAACATTTGCTAATCGCGTAAGTGCGCCACTGACCTTTACTAATGTAACATTTCACCTTTTTTACATTTCAATTACTTTTTAATACCATTTTATATTTTTAGATTCAGCAGTACTTATTTTGTTAGGAGATGCGACTTTTATTTCGCGAATTCACTTTTTAAACATTTTTCAACTCACGTTCCATTTCTCTAAAAGAACTCATGGCTGACAATTCCCTTGGCAAGAAGAGATCGCAAAATAAAAGAAATTTTTTGTATCCTCTTGTCAACTTTCTTCCACAGTTATTTATAAAGTTAGGATAATAATTTTTACCTTGAATTTGTGTTTTTTTATTACGTGTGTTATCAAATTAAAATATATATAATAATATTGCAAGTGTAGAGGTTATCATAAGATTAAATATCCAAGTAATTAAATCTATCTTGGACTCTAATTAAATGTATACTGTCGTTAATCGGTATAATACTTTTAGCAATTAAGGATTGAATAAGTTCTATTTTTCGAATATTTGTTAAAGTTGTTTGCCCCGTAAATCGTTTTATGGTGTAATTTAGGGCAGACTGCTTAACATCTAATATATATATATACAGACGATTGTGAGTGGCCGGCAGGGTTGTATTCGCTCTATCAATCTTGATGCAGTTGCAGTCCTCCAGCTCAAGAAACTTTTTCCTTTTCTGTGCAATTTAATTAGTGAATTTTAATTATTAAGTTATTGCTCATTTTGAAACCAGATGAGTGAAAAGGCCACCCTTTTTGTGTATATGTTACCGCTAAAGTGCAGAAATCAGTTATTCTACAGATTATCTAGGTATTGTGCAGATTAACTAGGGTGATCCGTTAACGTGCGGAAAACTGTTTCATTTCTCAAATTACCTAGGTAATCTGCAAATTACCTGGATAATCTGCACATTACCTACTAGGCACTCGTTAAAGTGAAAATAAGATCTTTGCTGGAACAACAGGAACGTTTCTGTACGCTTAAATTAACATAATGTTATTTATCTAGTGTCCGAGAGTAGAGTTGAAACCAGGGTCATCCCTCTGTCAACATGAATCAGTCGTCCAAATAATAAAAAACGTCCCCAAAATGAGCAGGTCAAGTGAGAACGAATCATTTTAGTGATTCGTTATCAAGAATGAATCACTTTACCGATTCGTTCTCACTTGGCCTCCGCTCATCCGGGGCGTTTTTTATAATGCGGACGAGTGAATCACGTGACACGAAGATTCATATTCAAGAGATTCACCACTATGAGAGAAACAAACTTTTGAACTTTAACGATACGGAAGCCGTTAATGTGCACATTACCTAGGTAAAATGCGGAAAACTCTTGATTCCGCACGTTAACGGAGCAAATCAGTTAATCTGCAGATTAGCTAGGTAATGTGCACATTAACGGCTTTCGAGCTTTAGCGGTAACATATATACACATCCATAATGCACTTTTTCAAAGATCAGAAAATGTTCCGCTTCGCAGCCGTGTTCGACTAACGTCTTCTTCTGCAAGCAGAGAAATATTTCGATTATCGAACGATGAGAGTCGATACTGGTCGCAATTATTGTCAGCGATTCATGCAAAGACTCAATGCAGTTTTAAAAATGATTCTTTTAAAAAGAATGAAAGCTTAAACGTTAATAAGGTCTGAGTACCCAATGTGCGCTGTTATTATACTGGATCTATTCACTCTATACAGATAATCCATTTCTAAACGAAATGTTACAGAATCCATTTTTAATATGACTGAATGCAACACGAAGAGATTTCCAGCCAAGTGGGTCTTACCCGTCTGTTCTTGTATCCAAATAGTTGGAGGTGACCACAGCCTCTCCTGGCCCAGAAAAGTAGCAGGTCAGATTGTACTTTTTGTCCCTCGAGGTTTGAACGTAATCGTTGAATTGGACCACAACGATGTTCGTGATGAAATCCCCATACTGCAAAAGATAAAACAGACATTGGAAACGAGCATTTCCTTTCCAGAGAATTAAAAAAAATTCTCTAAGTTGATACTTTAATGTAAACATTGCACCCAATCAATTCCTTGAATGAAGGACTCGTCACCACTCAGGGAACCGGGACAACAGTGAGAATTTCTCCCTCACTACAATTCATAAAAAAACGTTCATTATAAAGCTCGCATTAAGCAGAGAACAGAGGCTCAAATGTTGGCCACGTTGCTGGGGGGGGGGGGGGGGGCAGTTTTGATGTTTTTAGCGCAATCCCAATCTGCTATTTCAGATTAAATCTTTCTTTGCTTCATTCCATTTTTATCCACAATTAAAGCATTATATACAAGCATATACACAGTCGCATCAGAATAATATGACCACCCACGGAATCGCAGTGTACCCACCCAGGGCGTCACAGAGTGCACATGACAAGGTCGACCATACGAAGATATGTGGCCGGCCAGAACAGATGAGTCATAGGGCATAACGTGAGCACAATAGGCAGAGGTATTGATTTGATGGGCATTCAAAAAGGAATGATCATCGGCTACCACGCCAAGGGTGGAAGCATATCGGAAACAGCAGACTTGTGGGTTGTTCGCGAGGTGCTGTAGTAAGGCTTTACCAAGGATGGGCCGCTGGCACACTGAGTACCTCCAGACGTCATAACTGTGGAGTCAACCCCAGAGGAGAACGTCGCCTCCGTTGATTGATAAAGGGCAATCGACGTGCAACAGTGCAGCAATCGACCACTCAAATGAACGCTGGGGCACCCAGGTACGTGTCCCTGATAACAGCAGAACGAACCCTGTTATGCATGGATCTCCGGAGTCGACGCTGCTGCGTAAAGGCGCCCATGTTAACCTAGGTCCATCGGCAACGACGTCTGCAGTTTACACAGGACTACCGTCATTGGACAGTGGGAGAGTGGGAAAAGGTTGCCTTCTCCAATGATTCGAGGTTGCCTTCTCCAATGATTCGAGGTTGCCTTCTCCAATGATTCGAGGTTGCCTTCTCCAATGACTCGAGGTTGCTTTCTCCAATGATTCGAGGTTTCTACTCCACAAAGTGACAGGTGGCGGCGGATACGGCGTCAAACGCACGAGAACCAACACCCGGACAAGCTTGTTGATCAAGTACAGGCCGGTGGTTGCAGTGTGCATGTCTGGAGGATGTTTTCCTGGTATGATCTGGGGCCGCTGGTACCACTGGATGGGTCCCTAAACGCCAATGGCTACCTGTCCATATTCGCTGACCACATGCATCTCTTCATGTTGGACGTTTACCCTGGTGGTGTTGGTGTCTACCAACAGGGCAATGCGAAGTGCCAAGTCGGTGCGTGACTGGTTCCAGGAACACGACAGTGATGTCTCCGTTCTCCCTTGTCCAGCGAAATCGTCCGACCTTAATCCCATAGAGCACTTGTGGGACCGTTTTGATCGACAGGTTCGGCGTGCGGATCCACATCTCCGGAACCTCCGTGCTCTGCTGGAGTCCGAATGGGCAAGTGTGCCTCTGGCATCCTTCCAGGGCCTCATTGCGTCTATTCCACGCTGTATCGCCGCTGCCATCGAGGTCAAGAGTGGTTATTCCCATCCCACTGCAATACTTAATGCAATACTTAATGTGCCTTTTTCATCTATAATTTATTAAATTTTACTTTTAATGTTCATTAGCAAAAATATACCCAGAATGCAATGGGAAAAGCTATAGCAATATATGACAAAAAATATACGCGCATTGGTTGGGAAAACACTAATACGCGCGCGCCTATTCTTAAGTTAAAGATCCTCTAGTTCTTTTTGTGTTGCCACTTGTTCGTTATTTCTTGTCCCTCTAAAGGTGGATGTCATTTTAGGACCCCAGGGCAAAACTAAAAAGCAATTTATCATAATTTTGAATCTCCCTGGAAAACTTTTCTGCCGTCAGCCATTAGTCAGTATTCATTCATGAACTATAAGAACACCTTTTTCAAAAATAACGATATTAATACAACGTTTTCCTCAAAGAAAACAAATATCCTAGTCTCGATCGGAAAACATCGACATATTTCCCGAAACACGATTTTACACGATATTATTATCGAGGTTCTAACAACACATGTTCTTACGTTCTTGATAATCGAGATATAAAAACGCCAGATTTCAAGCCTCCAACTCTGCAGTTGGTTGGTTATTTTATCTTTGAACGGCACTTTTTTTGCACATAATGGGCTAAATAGCCAAGTCACAAGGACCCCGAATCCTCAGAAAAGGTTGGGGGAGGAGACCCACGGGTACAGCTGTTGGGAGACAGATGGCAGCCTCCCGTCAAGGCCATCCAGCGTGTTCTTTAACATGCACAGGCAATGACTCTCCCACATATAGTGGCCACGGCTTAACATCCCATCTGACGGACAGTGGCCTTTCCAAACCCATTGGTATCCTTTACTGATGGTGAGCAGGGCGGGGAGTTTTGCGGAGATAAATCTTAATGATAACACAGCTGGGACTCGAACCTGGGAACTGCAAATTACGAACCTGGCACGCCGACTAAACCACCACCGCTCCGAACACTGTAGTAGAATCTCATTTCAGACTTCCAACATTGTGGTAGAAACTCATTTCAGGATTCCAACACTGCTGTAAAAACTCATTTTAGGATCCCAACACTGTGGTAGAAATTCATTTCAGGCTTCCGAAACTTTGTTAGAAACTCGTTTCAGGATTTGAACACAGTGGTAGAAACTCATTTTAGGATCTCAACACTGTGGTAGAAACTCATTTCAGGATTCCAATACTGCTGTAAAAACTCATTTTAGGATCTCAGCACTGTGGTAGAAATTCCTTTCGGGCTTCCGAAACTGTGGTAGAAACTCGTTTTAGGATCTCAACAATGTGGTAGAAACTCATTTCAGGCTTCCAACACTGTGGTAGAAACTCGTTTCAGGATTTGAACACAGTGGTAGAAACTCATCTCAAGCTACCAACACTGCTGTAGCTTTAACGGCATTTTGCTCTTTCAGTTGCACCGTGGGCGTTCACAGAGCTCAAGCATCCACATCCATAATCCTGAAAAGCCATTTGCTAGTGACGTCCAGTCGACATTGTCGTATGGTTCTTCCAAAGTGCCCATCGTGAAATTTTGGGTAGTTATACCACTGAGCGGCAATTTTATGCACAAATAGGAAAAAGTGGGCTAAATGGTGAGGTCAGAAGAACCCAACTGGATTACTCTTAGAAAACAGAAGGTAACCTCCTGTCAAGGTTATTTAGGGTATGGCTTTCCAGAACATAAGGCCACGTCTTAATGTCCGATCTGACAGACGGTGACCTTTCTAACTCCATCGGTTGGAAACTCTTTCTTGTAGAAGGAGGGGGGGGGGGGGCGGGGATTAGAGAAGTAAAATCTGAACAATGGTGCAATTGGGATTCTATCCCACGTATTGCAGAATAACGATCGTGACACTACCTTACGCACTTAAGCAATCCCCGCCCCATTTGCATCCTCAGCAACAGCTTCTGCATCTGGCCATTTCAGACCAATTCTAACATGTCACGTGAATGAACCTTTTCCCTTTACTGAAACCTCTCTTCATAACTTCATTCTCATTATGCTCTATTCCAATATTTTATATTTAATAATTGCATTCATAAATTATTCTCTAATCCAATGGCTCCCAAATTATGATTCCGCAGAGCACCGTGAAACTGACTCATGGAGGTCTTTTTCAATCGCAGCTAATATTACGTTAATCGGGAGAATTTTCTCGACATTGCATTCTGCTCACAACGATTATCACGAACAAAACAAAGAAAGAAATTAATTGCAGAGACAAAATGTGCATTCAGTTGCGAAACATCGCACCTGACATATGCACAGACGATACATAAAAAATGGCATCCTACAGCTCTACCAAAATATTATGGCTTATGTGAATGGGAATCTAATTTCAAAGCTCTAAAACTTCTAAAATATACATTTAATAGAAATATGAGACAGACAAATTTAAATATCGATATTCAATAATGTTCGTTAGTATTTAAGGAGTGGTGGAAGCCAGAATAATTTTCATACGAATGCGCTTTAGAAATTAATTAAAACTGAAACAATAATATTTTTTTCAAACCACTCAATAAAATAGACATATATTTTAGAACACTCGAAAAATTGAGTTGAAAAAGATTTGTTGTCCTGACTGGGATTCGAACCCAGGTCTCCCAGATCATTGTCGGGAGTCAACTGCTAGACCACCGAGGAACTGACCTTTTCTTCAACTAAGTGAATGAAATTTTTCAAGTCTTCCTTGTCTACAAGGCTTTTCATGCGATAATTTATGACTGAATATATTTTAGAAGTTTGCGTAATGATTATTTCAATATCAGACAGCTTTGAATGATTTCTATGGAACGAGATAAAGTTCAATATTCCAGCTTCCAAAACACCTTAAATTCTGAACGAATATCGTTGAAAACCGTGACAAATACTTTCAATTAAGATGTTCATGTTTTTCCATTAGATGAATATTTTGGAAAACAGAGTTTCATCTTTGTTGATGTAGAGGGAGAATTTAAATTGCCTGGTTGCTTCTTTGGTGATTCGGAGAGATGAAGTATAAAGTGCATAATTACCTGTTGCGTTCCGCATCTCGGGAAGCCATTGGCCCTGGATATTCTGAGCACATTCAAATTTCCTCCGTTGCCATCGTAGAAGCAAGAGTCGTAGAAGCCATACGTATGAATTTAAATTGCCTGGTTGCTTCTTTGGTGATTCGGAGAGGTGAAGTATAAAGTGCATAATTACCTGTTGCGTTCCGCATCTCGGGAAGCCATTGGCCCTGGATATTCTGAGCACATTCACATTTCCTCCGTTGCCATCGTAGAAGCAAGAGTCGTAGAAGCCATATGTATGAATTTAAATTGCCTGGTTGCTTCTTTGGTGATTCGGAGAGGTGAAGTATAAAGTGCATAATTACCTGTTGCGTTCCGCATCTCGGGAAGCCATTGGCCCTGGATATTCTGAGCACATTCACATTTCCTCCGTTGCCATCGTAGAAGCAAGAGTCGTAGAAGCCATATGTATGAATTTAAATTGCCTGGTTGCTTCTTTGGTGATTCGGAGAGGTGAAGTATAAAGTGCATAATTACCTGTTGCGTTCCGCATCTCGGGAAGCCATTGGCCCTGGATATTCTGAGCACATTCACATTTCCTCCGTTGCCATCGTAGAAGCAAGAGTCGTAGAAGCCATATGTATGAATTTAAATTGCCTGGTTGCTTCTTTGGTGATTCGGAGAGGTGAAGTATAAAGTGCATAATTACCTGTTGCGTTCCGCATCTCGGGAAGCCATTGGCCCTGGATATTCTGAGCACATTCAAATTTCCTCCGTTGCCATCGTAGAAGCAAGAGTCGTAGAAGCCATACGTATGAATTTAAATTGCCTGGTTGCTTCTTTGGTGATTCGGAGAGGTGAAGTATAAAGTGCATAATTACCTGTTGCGTTCCGCATCTCGGGAAGCCATTGGCCCTGGATATTCTGAGCACATTCACATTTCCTCCGTTGCCATCGTAGAAGCAAGAGTCGTAGAAGCCATATGTATAAATTCGTCCGTAGAATCCCTCCGGGATTTTCAAGGTGAATTCCATTCCGTCCAAGGTGCACGACTGACTCACTGCGGAGGAGAAAGACAACCGACAGGGCACTCAGTCAAAGCAAAACTAATAGGCGAGGTCATAATAGCAAAACAACTGAAATTTATTGCTTATTTCTCAAGTTGCTCGATATATTGAGAGGAAAACATAGAATATCGAAGAGATTCCCAAGCCCTGGGAAAGGCCGACTTTTTAATCCCTCATTAAAATAGAGGTCAGTGATGTATCGAAATCAAACAACAGAAATTTAAGAAATGCAAAACTGAAGAAGAACTATTTCATCGATCACTCCAAACATGGACGTTCCCACGAGAACTACGAAACCTATTGGTTAACCTGTCGATGAATACAAATCAGTTGGGGACGGAAAGGCGCGTTTTACCCTCCCTCTACGCCCCCACCTATTTCCAAGGAGGACAATAATTCATTGTTAAATTTAACATCTCTCCCCCTCCACACACCCCCCTCATCGCTGCCATCACATCCACCCGAGCAAAAGAAATACCCTTTTGGATGAGGTCGTTGCTACGCTGAATATCACTCCCCAGAAATGTTACGTTTCCTCTTAAATAGAAAGTGTTTTTCTCTCAAATGTACACGTGCAGAGAGACGAGCATCACAGCAATCGAGTTCCCAGCGATTGACCATTTCAACAAAGGGTATTTATCATTAGGGCACAGAGGAAATCACTTTAAAGTATGATTTCTGAAATTAAAGGATGAAGCCATTTAGATGAAACTCATTAGCAGGAAAATATTTCTATATTAATGGAATTACGATCACTTATTATACATCCACTACCAAAATATTAGAGCATTTGCGTTATGCCAATGGGAACCTGTAAATTCTAAAATATTCATTTACTAGAAAAATGTGACTAAAGACAAAGATCATAATCAAATCTATTAAGTTCCAATTTTGAAAGATATTCGTTCAGTATTTAAAGAAAATGAAATATTTAATTATCTTTATAAAAAAAAATCATTCATAATGGTCATTGAAATTATCATTGCACAAACTTCTAAAATGCAAATTCATTTTATTAAATGGTTTCAAACAAAACTAAATAATTAATCTATGGATTGGATTGTTTTACCTCTGAGCGGCACTTTTTTTGCACACCATGGGCTAAATGGCCAGGTCACAAGAACCCCGAAGGCTCAGAGAAGGTTGGGGGGAGGGGACCCACTGGAACAGCTGTTGGGAGACAGATGGTAGCCCCCCGTCAAGGCCATCCAGCGTGTTCTTTATCGTGCACAGGGTATGGCTCTCCCGCACACGGGGCCACGGCTTAACGTCCCATCCGACGGACGGCGGCCTTTCCAAGCCCATCGGTGTCCCCTACTGACCGTGGGCAGGGCGGGGAATTTTGCGGAGATAAATCTCAACGCTGACCCAGCTGGGACTCGAACCTGGAAACTACGAGCCTGGCGCGCTACCGACTGAGCCACCCCCGCTCCAATTAATCTATGAGGAAGATTCTTATGACATATTACTGTTGTGAACTATTCCAGCGTCCATAATTCTATAATAAATAATAGGCGAATATTGTTGAAAATTGGGATTTAAATAGATTTCCATTTTGATCTTCAGTCACATTTTTCTATTAAATGCGCGTTTTAGAAGTTCCAAAGCTCGGAAATTAGATTCCCATTCACATAACATGGAAAATGTCTAACGTTTTGGTAAGGCAATTTCTATCGCATACGTATTAACATTTCTGAAACACGTAGAAAAACAAATAAAGGAAATATGATGCGTAATAATAAATCTGTGAAAAAGGAAATCATTCTTAACTCTTTAATAAAACATATCTTAAAAATTTTTAAAATTTCCATTACCCTGCAATGGATAAGTTGCCTACGAAATGAGTTAAGGATTAGCGGAAATGCCAGATTTCAGACACCATTCTCACCGGAATAGTTATTCCGGAAGTTAGCGATTTGGCAATCAGAGTTGCCACGTACCCGGATGTTAATTCTATAATCCAATTTTGCTTCATGATCTCTTCTGAAGAAATGTTTAAGAATTGTTCACGTATCTACTGATGTTTTCGACATTGCGGTGCATAAATGAAATGGAATATTACATAAGCAAAGTCGTATGCCTCCATAAAAACACCTGACTGAAAACAACTTGCACAGGTAAGTGGAAAGGGAAATCCGAGGTGCGACAAAAGCTGCTCCTACTTCTGCGTCAGTCGTTACCTGTTGAAAAACCGTTGCTTCATGTTTTTAGAGCATTTCGTAAGAAAAGGTGGCACAGAGACATCCTCTGGGTGCTTTTCACACAAGGTGGGGTAATCGGGTACATTAGGGTCCGGCCAATCCCAGAGCGATATCAATCAGTGCTTCCAAGACTTTGGAGCTGCAGAGGAGAGTAGTGATGTCGTCATCTTAAAATAACACCCTGACGTCAGAAGGCGATGCCAGGTGCTTTCTGCAGCTATTGGGAACGCCGTCTCGTGGCAAAATCTTTAAGGTAGACCAGAAGATCGACTGTTTCTATTACTTTGAATACTTTCCACAGGCGAGCCCGACTAACAAGATGCAGACATCATGATCGTGGCTGGAGCCCAGACCATTGGGTAATGTCCTTTTCACCGACGAATTGCTATTTAGCCCTGAGACTGATTCTCGGCGTGTGTTGATCTGAAGAGAGCAAGGAACTCATCACCAACCCTCTAACGTCAGAAAACGACATCACTATGAGTGTTTGTCTGGAGCGACATTTTCTTAAATGGATGCATAGCGATCCACGTCTTTCTCAGAGCGAAGACGACAACATCCTTTGGCCCTAATGGAGGCTGTTCAGAGACATTGTTGACCCACACTTCATTTTCATGGACGATGATGCCCACGTTCATAGGGCTCAGACAGCTGATGAATTCCTCGAAAGGGAGGCTGTTCAGCGGATGAAGTGGCCTGCCTATTCTCCAGACCTCAACTCTACAGAGCACGTGTGGGATGCTTTTTAGTTGCCGTCACCCTCCTCTAAGAATCCTTCACGAATTCTGATCTGCTCTCCAGGCAGAATGAGATGTATGTCGTCGTCTCACTCAATAGGCAGGGGATGATTAAAATTTAAACTTTCCTTGGAGTCTTTTCAGCATTATTTGCATTGATGCAAACAAATGCTCTCTGGATTAGAAATAATGTTTCATTTAAGAAGATACAGATGCTACTGCTGGAGGATATTCAGCACGAGTGGACTCAGTTGATGAGGTCTCTCGATTACGAGTGGACTCGGTTGCTGAGGTCTCTCGATCAGGAGTGGACTCGGCTAAATGTAACTGGCGTACCCCTTGTATAGATAGGTAAAACTATAGTTATAGTATAGCAATGGGAATAAAATAAAACATATATATCAGTGGTTCTCAACCTTTTATGCTTCACGTACCCCCTGGAAATGTGTATGTAACTGGCGTACCCCTTGTATAGATAGATAAAACTATAGTTATAATATAACAATGTGAATAAAATAAAACATATATATCAGTGGTTCTCAACCTTTTATGCTTCACGTACCCCCTGGAAATGTGTATGTAACTGGCATACCCTTTGTATGGATAGATAAAACTATAGTTATAGTATAACAATGGGAATAAAATAAAACATATATATCAGTGGTTCTCAACCTTTTATGCTTCACGTACCCCCTGGAAATGTGTATGTAACTGGCATACCCTTTGTATAGATAGATAAAACTATAGTTATAGTATAACAATGTGAATAAAATAAAACATATATATCAGTGGTTCTCAACCTTTTATGCTTCACGTACCCTCTGGAAATGTGTATGTAACTGGCATACCCTTTGTAGAGATAGATAAAACTATAGTTATAGTATAACAATGGGAATAAAATAAAACATACATATCAGTGGTTCTCAACCTTTTATACTTCACGTACCTCCTGGAAATGTGTATATAACTGGCATACCCTTTGTATAGATAGATAAAACTATAGTTATAGTATAACAATGGGAATAAAATAAAACATATATATCAGTGGTTCTCAACCTTTTATGCTTCACGTACCCCCGGAAATGTGTATGTAACTGGCATACCCTTTGTATAGATAGATAAAACTATAGTTATAGTATAACAATGGGAATAAAATAAAACATATATATCAGTGGTTCTCAACCTTTTATGCTTCACGTACCCCCGGAAATGTGTATGTAACTGGCATACCCTTTGTATAGATAGATAAAACTATAGTTATAGTATAACAATGGGAATAAAATAAAACATACATATCAGTGGTTCTCAACCTTTTATACTTCACGTACCCCCTGGAAATGTGTATGTAACTGGCATACCCTTTGTACAGATAGATAAAACTATAGTTATAGTATAACAATGTGAATAAAATAAAACATATATATCAGTGGTTCTCAACCTTTTATGCTTCACGTACCCCCTGGAAATGTGTATGTAACTGGCATACCCTTTGTATAGATAGATAAAACTATAGTTATAGTATAACAATGGGAATAAAATAAAACATACATATCAGTGGTTCTCAACCTTTTATACTTCACGTACCTCCTGGAAATGTGTATATAACTGGCATACCCTTTGTATAGATAGATAAAACTATAGTTATAGTATAACAATGTGAATAAAACATACATATATATATATACATTAAATTTTGTACTTAACTTACATCTAGCGACTTTTGAGCTCTCAAGGCGTACCCCAAAAATTTTTACCGTGTACCCCACGTTGAGAACCCTCATTGTAGACCAATGATTGAGGTGCTCGAGCAGGTTAAATTAGGAGAAATAGGTCCCAACTGTTTAAAAGGTTATTACAGCATTTTGGAATTATTACCTAATCATTCAGTTGGAGCTGTATTTGTGTTAACCTAAAGCCATTGCCTGAATTGGAGTTGGGTTAGAGCGCAAAATTTCCAAATAATGTCCGGATCTCAGAGAGCGATATGACAGGTGGATGGTTCGGATGTGTGGATTCCCTTTTCGTGATAATGGAACTGTTCACTTATTTTAGGAAAGTGATTTGACATTAAAAGATTTCCAAACGATTTATGTGAAAAACCCGAACAGCTTTTCGTACATTTTCTATGCGATCACATGTTCAGAAATTAATGGAAAAAGTTCCAAGCAATAATTGCGCGGGTCTCGGCTGATTTTAATTTTAATTGTAGCCTTTTTTTACAAATAAGGAAAGATGCTGAGCCTACAAATAAGGAAAGATGCTGAATCTACAAATAAGGAAAGATGCTGAATCTACAGATAAGGAAAGATGCTGAATCTACAGATAAGGAAAGATGCTGAATCTACAAATAAGGAAAGATGCTGAATCTACAAATAAGGAAAGATGCTGAATCTACAAATAAGGAAAGATGCTGAATCTACAAATAAGGAAAGATGCTGAATCTACAGATAAGGAAAGATGCTGAATCTACAAATAAGGAAAGATGCTGAATCTACAGCTAAGGAAAGATGCTGAATCTACAGATAAAGAAAGATGCTGAATCTACAAATAAGGAAAGATGCTGAATCTACAGATAAGGAAAGATGCTGAATCTACAAATAAGGAAAGATGCTGAATCTACAAATAAGGAAAGATGCTGAATCTACAAATAAGGAAAGATGCTGAACCTACAGATAAGGAAAGATGCTGAATCTACAGATAAGGAAAGATGCTGAATCTACAAATAAGGAAAGATGCTGAATCTACAGCTAAGGAAAGATGCTGAATCTACAGATAAAGAAAGATGCTGAATCTACAAATAAGGAAAGATGCTGAATCTACAAATGAGGAAAGATGCTGAATCTACAAATGAGGAAAGATGCTGAATCTACAAATGAGGAAAGATGCTGAATCTACAAATAAGATGCTGAATCTACAAATAAGGAAAGATGCTGAATCTACAAATATGATTTATCTACCTGAAAGGTAAATGAAGGTGATATATTTCTGTTGTTTTCAAGCTTAATGAATTTGTTGCGGAATTTGAGCAGAATATTATTGTGGTTGCTGCTCAGAATATGATGATGACAATTGCAGATATAAATATTAATATTTTGAAAAGGAATAACGACGTTTAATTATAGATATAGATATGTTAGAAGGTTTGGTGCTTAACGCATCAGGAGACCTTTGTCTAACGCTTGTTTGGGTGGCACATTCGACAAGTGATCAGACAGATATGCTTACTTTAACAATTGCTGCTGATCATAATGTGACTTATGGATTTGCTCGTAAACATTCCAAATACAAACAGGTAAAGAAATCGTTAAAAGTATCGTCTGCTCTGGTATGACTGAGAGAATGGCATTCATTGAGTCAGCACGTGCTCACAATACTCAAAATGTTAACCTTGCTTCGGAGAGTTTATTTCACGACTTTAATTCTCTCAAAGGTAATTATAATCAGCACGAGATGTAAAAATATTAAAGCTATGTACACTGTCTAGCCAAATTATTATGAACACTGCATTGGGTTGTTTTAACTCTGAGAGGCACTTTTTTGACCACAATGGACTAAATGGCCAAATCACATGGACCTCGAGGGATCAGATAAGGTTTGGGGGAGGGGACCCACTTGACAACTGCTAGGAGGAAGATGGCAGCCATCCAGCGTGCTCTTTAATGTGCACGGAGTATGACTCTCCTGTATAGGGGGTCACGGTTTAACGTCCCATCCAACGGACGGCGGCCTTTCCAAGCCCATCGGTGTTCCCTTTCTGACGGAGAGCGGAGGTTTAGTGAAGATAAATGCAGATCCCTCTACCGACTGATGGATGCGTGCGCATGTGCAACGTTACTCCTCTTACCGTCAAGGCATCCTGCTGCCACGCCAGATGATTCTCGCTCGTAATAGTCGAACTGAGTGTTCTGATCGAAGTAAAGCGGATTCCCCAACTGAAGCAGACGACTGTCCTGATCGCTGAGTTCGCAGTTGTCAGGAAAGAAAGACCTGAAATGGTAATCACAAATTTATGGCAAACTATATACTCTGATGGATATTAGGTTTTGCACATCACGTGCAATAAGACGATACAACGGTTTTCAAAATTTAAAATTACATAAAAGTTACAAAAACAAACTCATACAGCGCTCAAAAATAGAGGGGGGGGGGGGAAGCACAGAAAGTTTAAGATTTTATTTTTTAATCTCTTTTTAACGAAATTAGGATTTTAAATTACATTTATTTTTCTTGGGGGTGGTCCTTAATTTCTGGTTGTTATTTTTTAATTTTCCATTTCTGATACTCTGAAACAAATTCAAACCAATATTTATTTCAGGTAAAGTAAAACAAGGAAAAGCTAGGCAGAAAAATTTTCGCACTTTAAAATTTAATTCATTTTAGGAAAATTAAGATCAGAAAGCGAGTTTTTATACTTTTCACACATCGTATTTTAATTTTGAAATTCCGCATTTCTAAAACAGATTAAAAGGGCAAAGGTTAAGGAGAGAAATTTTTGTTTTTAACTTTTTACAATAAAATTCAGTTTTTCGTCACATTTGAAATCCGGCAATTCTAAATGAGGACAAGCCACCTGATCGATTACTTAAAGCAGGATCAGCGCCACCACAAGTAAATGAGATCCATGCTTCCAAGTGGAAGCAGAAAGTTCCTAAGTGAAATCTGGTGTTTTTGCTTACTGATATATTAAATATATTTAAAGAGTGAAAAAATGAAAGAAAATGGTTCGCAGAAGGAATTTTAAACTCAAATATCTGACGCAATTTCAGCTTAAGAGTAATGTGCTTTTTGCATTTATTAATTTTTTTTTTGTTAACAACACTTAGGGCAGAATAGAATCTTGTCAGTGGCGACCTCTGCCTCAGATAGAGCTAACCGAAAGTTTGCCTTGATGGAAAGTAGCTCGCTCCCTAAACCATTCAGCCAGTTAAGGAAATAAAAGTTGGTAGTTTTTTTTTTATTCAAATGTTAATGGAGAAACCTTTAAACTTCAAAACATATTTCAGTGAGGTTCGTCACTCTTTTCAGTCACTCAGATTTACACCCAGTGGGGAAATTTTTAAGACAGACTCTTTTCGTCATTTCAGATCACTTCGAGGTGATGCTATGTCGCGAGGGGCAAATGATACCTCTTACAGGCAGGAGTCGACCGACACATTTTATAATGCTGGCATTCCATTGTGACAACAGAGGACTGAAATAATGGCATATGCTGCAATTCAGTTTCAAGTGGTAGTTTTTCACTTGATTCATTTTCCTACTTTTCATAATATCTTTATTGTCATAATAATGTTATGCTAAAGTGCCCTATTCAGATAAGGTTTGGGAAAGGAGGTTACAGAAAACGCACTCTGGTGGCGGACTTTGCTACATTTCTATACTATTCTTTTAATGGATGTATTGAGTAATGATGATGGCCATGGGGTCAGTCTGCTTGCCGATCCGATTCGAGCACCAGATAAGACTTAGGTCGTCATTTTCTTGGGTTGTACTTCTATTGAGGTCTCGTCCTCTTCGCGGATCTGCTCTGTGACGCACTAAACTGACAAGCTCTGTGGCAAGCAGCTGCTTGTGAGGTAATGTATTTATTCTCTAATAAAACTCTTATTGAGTATGAAGAGCCGAGATTAAAATCGTAAACCAAATAGCACCTGCATCGACGAAAGTTTGATAAATCAATTCATTTCGTAGAGAGCATTAATTGTAAACACCATTTTATTAAATAACCAATAAAAATGGAGTCTGTTACCTGAAGTTGAATGAGAGGCAGTTAAAGTCCCGTGCTTCGACGCATGCTCTCTCGCAGTCAGGGAGAGTTTCGGCACGTATCACTCGCAAGATGTAGGGGCTGTGCAGTCGCGTGCCATAACCGAGCTTCTTGAATACATTGGCTCCATTTCCCGATTTGCACATTTCTGGAGGAAATGGTGGATAAGGAGGAAAATGACCTCCGTGGCCGCTGTGGCCTCCTGTTGGGGGCCATCCGATGTGTCCTCCATTCCACGGGATGCCTCCTGCGCCGCTGCCTGGATTGGGCCAACCACCTCCACTCGTCCATCCACTAGTCCATCCTCCTGGTGCTCCACTAGGCCAACCTCCACCTCCTCCTCCTCCTCCTCCTGCACCTCCTCCACCTCCTCCTCCACTAGGCCAACCTCCACCTCCTCCTGCACCTCCTCCACTGGTCCATCCGCCGCCGTGACCTGATGTCCATCCTCCACTTCCTCCGCTGTTCCACGGTCCCGCTCCTGCTCCTCCAGCACCACTCCATGGTCCTGCTCCACTGGGCCAAAGTGCTCCTCCTCCTCCTCCTCCTCCACCACCACCACCACCTCCTCCTCCGCTTCCACCTCCTGTCCAAGGCCCAGGGCCATGCCCACCTCGGCTCCCGAATCCTCCTCCTCCACGAACTTTAAAAGGACAAAAAGCAAGCGTTCTGATTAGATACTTGTGCAGTAAGACAAGAGCACACACGATTAAACAAATTTGTATGGATTAAAATAATTTTTCTTTTTTAATTCATGCTCGATCTATATTATTATAAATTTTTAATAGAAAATCTTGAGCCTGAGTTCAAAAAGATTGTTTAGCAACAAAATTTTATAAATGAACTAATTTATTGCAAAAGTATAAATAAAAAACACGAATATAAAATTATTTCAACTAACACTAACCCTTATCTTCATCAGTATGAAAGTAAACCATCAAAAGAATATTTCATATGAGCCACCAATACTTCAAATAGTCGTATTTACAATTCTTAGTCTCTACTCAAGGCATGGAGGAAAACGTGTTACGGCATTCAATAAGTGACACAATCATCTTTGCGAATAAACCTGTAAATTGCCAAGATTACCTTTCCCAATTCCTTTTGCCTATTAAGATGACCAAGCATCAAACGATTAACTCTTCCACAGAGAAGTTGCTGACTGCTTGCTCGACTAACAGATTCTCTTCGCTTTAATCCTCGAGTCTCTTAAACAACTTCCTTAAGATTAACTTAATACTAATCCATTGAGCAAAAAATTAATATACAAGTTCAACCACTTCCGACAACTTTTTCATTATCTCCTTAAATGTTGTTTTTGTTCATGTTCGTACGGTTTCAATCGGCTAGTGACGTAATTCACACGCTGAAGCGCACGCGAGCATCAAAATAACACAGCACATCATGTTTTCATTGTTGCTCGTTCATCTGTCGTAACAATATTAATAATATATTGCCAAACTGATCTAAGGAACCTGGGTTCGAGCCCCGGGTAAGGCATAGATGTTTGTGTCGTTTTTCTGCTGATGTCCTGCCATCCTCACAGACCTTCTACTATTGCATATAAACTGACAGTCTCCTGTCAGACCTCTGTGGCAAGCAGCTGCTTGAGGGGGTATTTATTTATTTATTTAATTTTAAACCAATTGCTTTACTCTCCGAAAATTCCTTTTTAAGTAGTTAAAAAATAAATTATAAGAATATTTGGAAAAGAATTTTTTTCCCGTGGCAATCAGTTTTGAATTTAGAAAATAATGTGTGCATTGTTACAGGCAATAGATGGGACATTCAAAAGCGGTGAACAACAATGATCCTGTAATAACAATTTCTATGCGTAGTAACAATTTTCAGGTAGTAATTTTCAAAGTAGTAACAATTTTCAGGAATCATTTGATACCGTGAATCATGTAATATTAATTAAAAAAAACAGGGTGATGGAATTAGAGGAATGGTATTGATACGTACAGTGCTTGGATTAATAGATCTGTTAGGAGGTTCCTTATCATACTGTATATATATATAAATGATTTAGATTCCTTATCATACTGTATATATATATAAATGATTTAGATTCCTTACCATACTGTATATATATAAATGATTTAGATTCCTTATCATACTGTGTATATATATATATATAAATGATTTAGATTCCTTATCATACTGTATATATATATATATAAATGATTTAGATTCCTTATCATACTGTGTATATATATATATATAAATGATTTAGATTCCTTACCATACTGTATATATATAAATGATTTAGATTCCTTATCATACTGTGTATATATATATATAAATGATTTAGATTCCTTATCATACTGTATATATATATATATATAAATGATTTAGATTCCTTATCATACTGTGTATATATATATAAATGATTTAGATTCCTTACCATACTGTATATATATAAATGATTTAGATTCCTTATCATACTGTGTATATATATATATATAAATGATTTAGATTCCTTATCATACTGTGTATATATATATATATATAAATGATTTAGATTCCTTATCATACTGTGTATATATATATATATAAATGATTTAGATTCCTTATCATACTGTGTATATATAAATGATTTAGATTCCTTATCATACTGTGTATATATATATAAATGATTTAGATTCCTTATCATACTGTGTATATATATATATAAATGATTTAGATTCCTTATCATACTGTGTATATATATATATAAATGATTTAGATTCCTTATCATACTGTGTATATATATATATATAAATGATTTAGATTCCTTATCATACTGTGTATATATATATATAAATGATTTAGATTCCTTATCATACTGTGTATATATAAATGATTTAGATTCCTTATCATACTGTATATATATATATAAATGATTTAGATTCCTTATCATACTGTGTATATATATATATAAATGATTTAGATTCCTTATCATACTGTGTATATATATATATAAATGATTTAGATTCCTTATCATACTGTGTATATATATATATAAATGATTTAGATTCCTTATCATACTGTGTATATATATATATAAATGATTTAGATTCCTTATCATACTGTGTATATATATATATAAATGATTTAGATTCCTTATCATACTGTGTATATATATATAAATGATTTAGATTCCTTATCATACTGTGTATATATATATATATATAAATGATTTAGATTCCTTTCATACTGTATATATATATAAATGATTTAGATTCCTTATCATACTGTGTATATATATATATAAATGATTTAGATTCCTTATCATACTGTGTATATATATATATAAATGATTTAGATTCCTTATCATACTGTGTATATATATATAAATGATTTAGATTCCTTATCATACTGTGTATATATAAATGATTTAGATTCCTTATCATACTGTGTATATATATATAAATGATTTAGATACCATTAACCTTACAGAAAATCTAAATATTTTTGCTGACGACACTTGGTTGACCTATACAAGTTCTGATTCTCAGACAATTTTTACGCAAGCAAATAGCGATATTGAATTAACTAGAAACTGCAAAGACGCGATTTTTTAATAATAATTTTGAGGGAAAAAATCATATTTAAATTATTTTCAAAGGTAGAATAATTTCGATAGAGACATTTCGAAAAACAGTAAAGTATCATGATAAAAATGTTTCATTTAGAAGTCGCTTTAGTTGTCCATAAATTTCTGCTTTCTCCTCAGGCGAAACATTTAGAATATTTAGGAATTTTGATTGATGCATGCCTCACGTGGAACCTTCATGTTGAAAAGATAGGTCGTCTGTCACTTGGCTTGCATATATTTGATAAGAAATTTAATTCCATTCCATGTGTGCACTTTATATTTATGTATTAATATAGAGGTGGCCATACAGTCTATCGCATACAACTGTCTGGTCGATCGCGTAGCTGCCATAATTGGCTATCAGCTTACAGTCACTACCACCACTGTAATCACAAGTGTTTGTGAGCGGTTTTGCAGCTAGATTTAAAGAATGTTTTTTAATAAAGTGTATAATTCTAGCGTAATCATGTTAATTCTTGATTTATCATCATACCAATGTTGGCATTATGTTTCATAAACACGAATTGGAAAAAGTTTTGGCGTACAGGTCTTTCGTTAAAGTTAAAGGATTCATATTTATTTCCTCTATTAAATTATTACTTCGAAAAATTTAGCCAAATTTGGATGTTAAAACTTCAGTTAGCACAATTATAATCATCATCATCATCATCATCATCATTATTATTACTATTTATGCCGTGCATCTACTTCTGAAGAGTAAAGTTAGTGAAAACAATCACCCATATGGATATTTATTATAAATAGTTTTTAGGTGGAAAAGATTTTAATTAATGTAACAATGTCACGTTAATACGTTTGATGCTAAACTGTTATTTTATGCTCAGCTGGTGAAGCAGTGTGAAATCAGTCATATGACTTCTGTACTTGGGTCGATCGTGAAAGATTTTCTGTCTTAAAAGTCGATCGCAGAGTCCAGAAGTTTGGCCTTCCCTGTATTAATACGTTCTCAATTAGGTTTAAATCGTAGGTAGGGCATTTCAATAATATTAAACAACTTTTAGTGTTCGGAAAGATTAATAACTAAAAGCTAAAAAAAAAAAGCAGTTTTCATTGCCACCATTTCAAAGAGCAGAAATTTTAACTTTGTGACAAGATTATTTCTTTGAAATCATAAAATACATTTCTTCAGAAAAGAACCCTGTTCTGTATAATAACTGATATCGATAATTATGGATTAAGATATGACAAAAATGTTAATTATTGAATGCCTGAGTTACATAAGGAAAATTTCAGGCACTACTCTTTGTACTTAGCATCGAAATTTCTCTCCTCTCTCCTAAATAGAAGGAAAAAAATACCATAAATTATGATTCGTTCAGCAGCAAGGTTCTGAAAAAATACATATTGAAACCTCATGATTTGGGAACTTATTCGGATTAAATTTCAAGGAGAACTATTCATATAGTACTGCTACTGAGTGCTATTTAAAATTTCACTGTTTCTGGTAGATTTGAAATTTTTGAAATTTTATTTCCATTTTCTTATTTATTCTTGTTTTTTAGTATTTTTCGTCTGTAAATGGTTGCTAGGCATACACTGGAACAAGGGAAGTGTACAAATCATCGGTGATGATGCAACACTAGACTAGACCCAGCACCTAATGTCCGATCCCGCCTTCTCGTGGTGTAGGCTTTCCACCTTTAGTACCTTTCGAAAGAGATATTCTCTTCTTGAAGGGTACGGAAGGGGGGGGCTGCCAGATCAGTGTGGCTTACTCACCTGGTCATTAATGTTATGGCCACTTTTTCTTTTTCTTTTCTGCCCCTGCTATAGAGTCGTCAACTCATACTGGTGCTGACCATTTACACCCACTGGATAGAAAGATTTATGGCTTTGAGTTTGATTATGGATCCTGGACTTGTTGCACTGGTGCACCTCTGTCGAGGGAGAATCTGCCGCTGGATTTTGTTTCCTTGAGGATTGCCAGCCCTAAGTGAACAGAGACACGGAATACCTTATATCAGCTGGTGGATAATCCTGATCAGAGGCAATTGCAGGTGCCTGAACCCTCACTTAGATAGTTGGGCATCGTCAATCCTAAAATGGAGTAATGTGTCTAAGGCAGATCAGTTTCTACTTAGATTCTGTTTCTTGAAAAGGTTCACTTCAAAAGGTGGCACCTGAAGTTCCTATCAGCATCGGTGGCTTCAGTCTTAGCAGTGGAGGAAGGGACCTTTGCTCCATGCCTGCGATTAGGGGGCTGCTTGATACTGTTGGCCCTACCTCTCCCAATAATCCAAATTTCTATAAAAATCCTACTAATCACTTTCTCTCTGCAAGTACGTGGAACATGAGGAGATTTCATAGAGATTATTCTTTGTCGTCTTCACAGAGGAATTCCAGCATTGTAACCTTGATATTCTAAGCTTGCGAGAGACCAGATGGACAGGCAAAGGTCAGATACTTAAAAAATAACTTTAAAATTCTCTTTTCAGAGAGGAAGGATGGAAAGCATCTCCAATATGTAGATCTGCTTCTCAGCAGACACGTCAGTGATACTCTTCTAGGATATAAATGCATTAATGAAAGATTTCTTACATCAGTCATCATCCTCAAGCAGTCATGGGCTACGGAGGTCCAACCAGACCGCGCAATTTAGTTCTCAAATCATATCTGTCCTGAGCTATATCTGTTGCATCTTTCCATTGCACACCAATTCCAACAAGGTCTTGTTTGACATTGTCTGCCCACCACATCCTAGGTCTCCCCCTCTTTCTGACGCCTTTAGCCACATTGTTCATAACACTATTCGCTAATCTGTAATTATCCATACGGGCAACATGGCCAAACCAACGGAGTCTCTCTCTCTACATAATATGCTGCTTAAAAGAGGTTGCTGACTCCTTTGTCTAACCTCATCATTACTTACAAAGTTGAACCACCTAATGCCCAAGTTACTGCATAAAAATCTAGAAACAAAAGCATCAAATTTCCTATTATCTTGTTTACAAAGCGTCCAAGATTTACTACCATAACTAACCATAGAGAGAAACAAACTATTATACAGTTTAATTTTAGTCTTAAGGTGTATACGCCTATTTCTCCACACTCTCCATAGATCCTTAAAAGTCCCAGCAGCAATCCCTATTCGTCTGTTAATCTCATGCCGCACATTACTATTATCTGTTACATAGCTCCCAAGATAATTAAACTGTGACACCTGCTCAAGACTGCAACCATTCAGATTTACTGAATCACAACCTGCCTGACCAATTTTCATCACTTTAGTTTTCTTTCTGTTTATAACCAAACCTACTCTAGTACCAGTTTCATCAACAGCTCGAATGAAAGAGTTCATCTCATCAACATCATCTGCCAAAAGGGCTAAATCATCAGCATAATCTAAATCAGAAATTTTCGTATCTCCAGTCCATTTAAGGCCAAAACCTTTCCCTTGAAGTGAATTTCGATTAACATAATCAATAACCAAACTAATGAGAAAAGGAGACAAAATGCACCCTTGTCGAACACCAGAAGTAATGCTACAAGCCTTACCAACTCTCAAACACGACTCAATGTTATTATAGAGAGCTTTCATTATGTTAACTAACTTATCTGGTATACCATGTGATCTCACTATCAACCACAAATTATGACAATCAACAGAATCGAAAGCCTTTTTGAAATCAACAAAGCTAGCAACCAAAGATTTCTGAAACTCTAAACATTTCTCAAGAATCTGCCTAAGTGAAAATATCTGATCCACACCTCCCCTACCACTTCTGAATCCATGTTGCTCATCACGCAATTGACTGTCAACCAGATTCTTAATTCTATTAAGCACAATCATGGAAAGAACTTTACCTGGAACAGAGAGTAGGCTGATACTCCTGTAGTTATCACAAGAACTGCGATCACCGTTTTTGAAAATAGGGATAACAATAGCTCTGGTAAAATCTTTAGGAACCATGCCTTTATCATAAAAGTTATTCAAAATTTCAGTCATCCAAGTGGTAACTGAAACATTCCCAGCTCTAAGCATTTCTGTAGTAATTTCATCTACCCCTGGGGATTTATGAAGTTTAAGTTTAGAATAGTCAAAATAACTTCAGGTTGTGTTATAGGGCCAACATTAAAGCCACCAATGCATCTATCATCATTGCAAACAATGGGAGTAGAATTAATCACATTGTTTAGAACATCACTGAAATGCTCAGCCCACCTAGCCATGACAGAATCCTCCCCTACTATAACCTTACCTTGTTTATCCTTCAATTCCTGTATAGCTGTCCGTTTTCTACCACACAAAACATTAACTATCTGGTACAGCTCTCTGCTGTTGTGCTGAATTCCCCGCCCTGCTCACGGTCAGTAGGGGACACCGATGGGCTTGGAAAGGCCGCCGTCCGTCGGATGGGACGTTAAGCCGTGGCCCCGTGTGCGGGAGAGACATACCCTGTGCACGTTAAAGAACACGCTGGATGGCCTTGACGGGAGGCTACCATCTGTCTCCCAACAGCTGTTACAGTGGGTCCCCTCCCCCAACCTTCTCTGAGCCTTCGGGGTCCATGTGACCTGGCCATTTAGCCCATGGTGTGCAAAAAAGTGCCGCTCAGAGGTAAAACAACCCAACTGCTGTTGTGCTGTCTAACTGCTTCCTCGGCTTTGTCAGCCAAGCCAAAGATTGTTATCAGCAGTTAACTGATCCTTTACACGTTTATTAAGCTCTCTGTAATGCTTTCGATTAGGACAAGTAGGGTATTGATTAAGGACATTCCTGAAGTTCATTCTTTCTGAAATGAACTCAAGTGCCTTATCACTCAAATAATTCTGTCTGCTCTGCTCCTTTTTTCCTAAAAGAGTACTGTTAATTTCAATAAAATCCTGTTTGAAACGGTCCCATTCTTTCCCAACTTCAGTAGTAAGCAAACCATGACTGTTATAATGACTAAGTAATATTCTTATGCAGTCCGTCAGGTGAAACCCATGTGTACTTATATGTGTTGCGGTGTTTGTAATAAGTGTTAATTTTCTGAAATCATTAAGTTTACTTACCTGTAGGAGACATTGCCCATTGCAGCTATTAAAAGGGCCTATCACAACTCCCCAAAGGTCAGAGTCAGTATTAACTTTGGCATTGAAGAGGTAAAAATGGATTATTATTGAATTAATTAAATGTATGTATGAAAAAAAAAAGATTGTATACGATTTTTGGGTTGTTTTACCTCCAAGCGGCACTTTTTCTGCACACAATGGACTGAATGATCAGGGCACAAAGACCCCGAGGACTAAGAGAAGGTTGGGATAGGGAACCCAATAGACAGTTTTGGGAGACAGATGGTAAGCCAGCCCGTCAAGGCTATCTGTAGCGTGTTCTTTAACGTGCAAGGATATATGGCTCTCCCGAATACCGGCCACGGTTTAATGCCCCATCCGACGAATGGCGGCCTTTACAGGCCCATCGGTGTTCCCTACTGACCGTGGGCAGGCGGAGAGTCTTACGGAGATTGTATACGAGATATAAAAAATATCCAGGTATTGTGCAATATGAAACAGATTACAAGAGCAATAAAAAATATATTAAAAACTGCATTAAGGAAGATAAAAATAGGGATTTCAAAGATAAATTCGAATTTTATGCAAATGACACCAAGTCACAATGGAAACATGTGAATAATTTGCTTCGCATAAAAGAAAAAAGATGCAGCATTACCTGATAAGAGTAACTTAAATATATTAGTAAATGATGTGAATTCAGATTTTGCTGTAGAGAGTAAATTTTGTGCAGATGAGGAAATGAATATTTCACTTTCATATCAAACATACTTAGAGTACTTCGGTATTAAAGTACCACAGGAGATGTCCTATAGAGATGGAACTCTTGAAATAATAAGCTGAAAAAATTGTCAGTGGGATTCTAACCCACGTCTCCTAGTAACATGTCAGGTATCCTAATCCCAAACCTTCAACGTCTAGCGTATTCATTTCTTTGTGCAAGATGCCACTGAAGATGAAATATTATAAATCCATCCAACGTAAAAGACCCTGGATATGATGGCATTAATGCAAAAATGCTAAAATCATAAATCTCTATCATTTGGATGTGCTGACATATTTAATGTATCTTTGTAAAATGGGATCTTCCATGATGAATTCAAACGTACAATAAACTATAGCCATATTCATAGATATATAAAAAAAAAAGCATTTCATTCATCTGGTCACAGTATATTCATGAATAAACTATATATAATATATAGAGGTGGAAAAAGTGGCAATTGTCCTTTATGGTTCAAAAGCTATCTAGAAGGAAAAAAACCATGCAATTCAAATAGAAATTATTATAAGAAGATTTTCGTGTTGTTAGAAAAGGAATTCCTCAGGGATCAGTATTAGGATCTATATTGTTTTTGATATATTATATAATGACTTTTACTACTTATATCTAAAAAATTTTAATTTCTTACATGTTATGCTGCAGCAATTGCACTTGCTATTATTTAATTGGACTTTACTACGATTCGATTTATTCTGTTTATTATTCAGCATGGAATAAGGGAGGAGAATGGGAAGTGGGGGGGGGGTATGAAAATAATCTTCATAATTTGATTTTAATTAATAAAAAATTTAAACTAGTCTTTACTATTTCTTCGTACTCTAATATTCATACGTTAAACACGATACATTTTTACGGCATTAGACTTGTATCTATATCTATAAAATTCTGTTATTTGTGTATTTAAACAGATATTGGTTTCTGTTCTTCACGCCCTCTTATACTAATTCTAGACGAGTTTGTTTCTCATAGAGGGTTCCATTTCCACAGCAATATGCTATAATAAGACATTTTGTTTTCATTGCAAGCAGCTGCTTGAGGGGGTATTTATTTTTTTTATTTTTTTATAATCTGAATATCCATTTCCTTTCACCAACTCTTGTGTCTGTTGGATGTCGCTTACAAATCGTCATCAGACTTCATCTTATGATTTTGAATTAAATACGTAGGGCATTCGAATATAAAGAAGAATTTAGTTACTGTTCGAGAACAAATCAACTTGTGTGAGCAGCATTCATTGACAAGTAAAGACATGTTCAAACTTGTGAACAGCATTAGTTGTGTCCCCTTCCAAATCACCAGTCGTGACAGTCATCAGATGTCAGACCAAGAAGTACCCAGCAATGTTGCACGGCCCATAATTGCCAAATTTTTCCCAAAGGAAGTCATTCCTTCCGAAGTCTTTAAAAGGCTACGAGTCCAGTTTGGGGAAGATTGTCACAGGCAAGGGTGTACAGTTGGGACAAATCATTTAGAGATGGAGAGGATCATGTTGCAAATGAACCTCACTCTTAGAGACCAAGAATTTCTGTCACTCCTGGCATTGTTGTCAGAATGGGGGAACATATCATAAAAAATTGCTGGATAACTGTTTTTGAATTTCACAGGAGACTGGAATTGGTGAAGGGAGTGTTGAATAAATTAGGCACAAGGAGTTTAAATTCAATAAAGTGATCACAAGGTGGATCTCATGACTTCTGTCACCAGTGCACGAGGACAACGTTCATCCTCTCACTGCTACTTTAACGATGGAGACTCGAATTGAAACTGAACGAAGTGGGATGTATTGCCGATTTGGCTCCATCCAATTTCCATTTGCTTCTACTATTCGAAGAGTTTTTGGGGGGCAATGATGAGATCGTTGCAGTTGTGCTAAGTTGGATTGACAGGCAACCTAAAACCTTCTTCGAAACTGGAATTAAGAAGCTTCCAGAATGTTGGAACAAATGCATTGCAGTTAACGGGGACTGAGTTGAAAAGCAGCACTAGGAGATTTTTATTTTGTTCCGAATAAATGTTTTAGAATCAAATTCTTATTTATATTTGAACGTCACTCGTATTTAAAGACGCATAATTTGTAATATTCAAAATGTTTTTAATTACTAGAGACAGACCAATGTAGTGTTGCCACATGTTATAAAACTTGCTCGTTTTCGAAATCTGAACGGGCATAAAGTGCCCCCTTGGTTCTCAACAACGCTGTCCATTTTTTTTCTTTTTTATCATTACTATTTTATTTCTTGGTGATGGGTGTTAATGTTATTAGTTTCGTTCTTTACAATTCAATTTGTTTCCTAAAATTAGGTTCTCTATCCCGACGACGACCTAAATATAACTGTTATGCAAAATTTTTAAGGGAATTAATAAACGTTTAATAATACGTAATAATGGCTTGAGTTGTTGAGTTGTTTTACCTCTGAGCGGCACTTTTTTGCACACCATGGGCTAAATGGCCAGGTCACAAGGGCCCCGGAGGCTCAGAGAAGGTTGGGGGAGGGTTGGGTTGTTTTACCTCTGAGCGGCACTTTTTTGCACACCATGGGCTAAATGGCCAGGTCACATGGACCCCGAAGGCTCAGAGAAGGCTGGGGGAGTGGACCCACTGGAACAGCTGTTGGGAGACAGATGGTAGCCTCCCGTCAAGGCCATCCAGCGTGTTCTTTAACGTGTACAGGGTATGGCTCTCCCGCACACGGGGCCACGGCTTAACGTCCCATCCGACGGACGGCGGCCTTTCCAAGCCCATCGGTGTCCCCTACTGACCGTGGGCAGGGCGGGGGAATTTTGCGGAGATAAATATCAACGCTGAACCCAGCTGGGACAGATTACGAGCCTGGCGCGCTACCGACTGAGCCACCCCCGCCCCCGTAATAATGGCTTGGAAACAGTAGGCAATAACATCAATCAACATATCTTTAAGATCCTAGTAAAGAACGCAAACGAACAGCTACGACAATTAGATTCTGTGATAAGCTGAAAGTGTGATTGTTGCCAGAGTCTGGATTCTTCGCTGCATTCGGTCGCACTGGGCTTCAAAAGCAATTCGAATATTGGAGTAAGAAATGCTTCAAAGAAGAACATCCTCCACGTGATTACGGACGAAAATCTCTGTTACTGCTCACGGAATCGAAAGTCAGATTCGCAATTCAAGAAATAAGAAACGTGCGAGCTCGAGTCCTCCTGTAAACAAGCAGCTTTTGAAAAGGAAAAAAAATTCTTCGCAGGTCTTAGAAGCGAAATCGATTCCATTTTGATATTTCATATGCCATTATAGATTGCCCTACCAAAATATTGGACATTTTCCATGTTATGTGAATGGGAATCTAATTTCCGAGCTTTGGAACTTCTAAAACACGCATTTAATAGAAAAATGTGACTGAAGATCAAAATGGAAATCTATTTAAATCCCAATTTTCAACAATATTCGCCCGGGGGTACCCGTGGCCGAGTGATTAGCGCGCTTGGCTACTGATCTACGGGACCTGGGTTCGAGCCCCGGGTAAGGCATGGATGTTCTGCTGAATTGTTTTCTGCTGAGGTCCTGCCATCCTCTCAGATCTTCTGCTGTGGCATATAAACTGACAGGCTCCTGTCAGACCTCTGTGGCAAGCAACTGCATTAGGGGGTATTTATTATTTTATTTATTTATTATAGAATTATGGACGCTGGAATAGTTCACAACAGTAATATGTCATAAGAATCTTCCTCATAGATTAATTGGGGCAGGGGTGGCTCAGTCGGTAGCGCGCCCGGCTCGTAATCTATAGTTCCCAGGTCGAGTCCCAGCTGGGTCAGCGTTGAGATTTATCTCCCCAAAACTCCCCGCCCTGCCCACGGTCAGTAGGGGACACCGATGGGCTTGAAAAGGCCGCCGTCCGTCGGATGGGACGTTAAGCCGTGGCCCCGTGTGCGGGAGAGCCATACCCTGTGCACGTTAAAGAACACGCTGGATGGCCTTGACGGGAGGCTACCATCTGGCTCCCAACAGCTGTTCCAGTGGGTCCCCTCCCCCAACCTTCTCTGAGCCTTCGGGTTCCTTGTGGCCTGGCCATTTAGCCCATGGTGTGCAAAAAAAGTGCCGCTCAGAGGTAAAACAATCCAATCCATAGATTAATTATTTAATTTTGTTTGAAACCATTTAATAAAATGAATTTGCATTTTAGAAGTTTGTGCATTGATAATTTCAAAGACCATTATGAATGATTTTTTTTATAAAGACAATTAAATATTTCAGCTTCGAAAATTCTTTAAATACTGAATAAATTTTGTCGAGATTTAAATATTATCTTTAATTTCGGATGACATCGCCATCTAAGCGAGATTTCATACTTACACCATTTGAATTCGTAATAGTCGTAGAAATCATCGTCGATGAGATTTGGTCTCGAGGATCCAAAAGTGTCGTAGCTGCTAAAGCGGCAAGACTGGTAGCGAGAACTGTACTCGACGGAGCGGCAGTCGCGGCCGTAACGCCTCATGCACTCGTCGAGGCATTCCTGGAAAGAGTAGGCCTTGGTCTCCATCTGGTGAGATCCATCGAGTCTCTTTCTGCGGTAGCACTCGAACGTCAAATTATTGAAGAGGGCGTCTGCAAAGAGAAAAATCATCCCAATCATTACCTCCATCACATCAATCTGCTCACTTGTCAAGCGAAATGTTTGCAATCTCAGAGCATACCTGTGCCCTGTTCACACCTCGTTCACGGGGAAGAACACGAGCACAATTTTTCAACTGACACCTTCCTTGACAGTTGAACGAAAACGTCGAAACATTTCGTCAATTGAATCTGTTCAGCATTCTGGTTCTGGGGACTCATTAGGGTTAGCTTTTTTCATTTTCGCTATTCAGTCATTAAAGTAAGATGATTTCGATTATTGGTGAGCAACATATTGTCGATTCAAGACATTATTTCGGGTTTATTGGAATTTAGAAAGATTCTTTATTAAAATGTAAGATCTATTTGAAAAGATTCTTTATCAAAATGTAAGATCTATTTGAAAAGATTCTTTATTAAAATGTAAGATCTATTTGAAACGATTCTTTATTAAAATGTAAGATCTATTTAAAAAGATTCTTTATTAAAATGTAAGATCTATTTAAAAAGATTCTTTATTAAAATGTAAGATCTATTTAAAAAGATTCTTTATTAAAATGTAAGATCTATTTAAAAAGATTCTTCATTAAAATATAAGATCTATTTAAAACGATTCTTTATTAAAATATAAGATCTATTTAAAAAGATTCTTCATTAAAATATAAGATCTATTTAAAACGATTCTTTATTAAAATATAAGATCTATTTAAAACGATTCTTTATTAAAATATAAGATCTATTTAAAAAGATTCTTTATTAAAATGTAAGATCTGTGTGGCCGAATGAGCTGTGGCAACAGCATATCATGTGGATGAGAAGATAGGAAATCAAAAATGCAACAGACAAATATCAATTTTCATATTATTGAGAACCAAAGATCGTCAGCTGAAATATTGTTTCATTTTTCCATGAAAGAAATCTTTTTGTTTCTGGTTTACACCGACTGTTGAGCGGGATTGCTTTGCGCGCAGAATAAGACGAAATGAGTTGAAGGGGGAGGGGGAGGCAGAATGCTGAATGGAGAAAAAAACGGCAATCGGTGAGTGTGTTGTGTGCCCCTTGGGTTCAATATCAATGGAAGGTATATGTGGAATGTTTGCACTGATTCCATTTGGGAGAATCGAGAAACAGATGTAGCATTGCGAACATAAAAAGAATGGCCTATTGACGTACAAGGTGACATTTCTAAGACTTCCTCGTGGTGAATCTCTCTTACCTCTGTCCGAAGTGCCGCAGAGCAATCTGTAGAGATCGCCGCTGCTGTGCTTCAGAGGGCGCTGCATGTCCGGTCCCTCGGTGTCTCCGACGGGGTCGTCGGGATAGAGGACGCACATCTTGCTCTTGTCGTAGTAGAGGAAGGAGCGGCACATGAAGCCACGCTCTGTCAGGCTGTGGAGGCACTTGTCGGAACAGTCTTTGAAGTCGCGGACGGGGAACAGATCGCGCTCGTAGGCGCCTTCCAGCTCCTTGTTGGCCTCGAGGATGAGGGCGGTGGCCGAGCAGAGGTCAGATCCTGCAGAACAAAGATGGGGGAGGTCAATGTAAGCGAAATGCAGGAGCTCACTGAAATGGGAGGGAGAATAGAGAGGAGGGGGGGGGGAGAGAAAATGGGAAAAGGTCTTCTGTGGTGCAGATACTTCAAAATCCAATGTTGTACGGCTCAATTGTAGCTTTTTTAATCAGGAAAACGCAAATCGTAATATTTCATCAATAACTATCCAACATAAAAAAGGCTTTTAATTTGTCTCTTAAACGAAAACATTTTAAAACAAAAGACTAAAAAGGCATTTCCTCTCTCAATAAAATAGTTTCTTTAAACATCCCCCTAGCCATTTTCTCTCCATAAGTAGTTGGAATGTGAGGATATTCTCTGGATATCCTCACACAAGAATTCCACCGTTAAAATTTAGATATTCTCGGCTTGCAACAATGACTAAGTAACCGGGATAAGTTATTTAGTCATTATGACAGTCATGGTTTGCTTACTACGGAAGTTGTGGAAGAATGGGAGCATTTCAAACAGGATTTTATTGAAACTAACAGTACGCTTTTAGAAAAAACGGCGCAGAGGAGGCAAAATTATTTGAGTGATAAGGCACTCGAGCATATTTCAGAAAGAAAGAACTGCATGAATGTTCTTAATCAATACCCTACTAGTCCTATAAACGAATAAAACATCAGTTAGCTGCTGATAAGAATCTTTGGCTTGATGGTTTGGCTGACAAAGCCGAGGAAGCAGTTAGACAGCACAACAGCAGAGAGCTGTACCAGATAGTTAATGTTTTGTGTGGTAGAAAACGGACAGGTAGACAAGGATTGAAGGATAAACAAGGCAAGGTTATAGAAGGTGAGGATTCTGTCATGGCTAGGTGGGCTGAGCATTTCAGTGATGTTCTAAACAATGTGGTTAGTTCTATTCCCATTACAATGATGATAGATGCATTACTGGCTTTAATATTGGTCCTATAACACAATCTGAAGTTATTTTGGCTATTTCTAAACTTAAACTACATAAATCCCCAGGGGTGGATGAAATTACTACCGAAATGCTTAGAGCTGGGAATGTTTCGGTTACCACTTGGATGACTGAAATTCTGAATATCTTTTATGATAAAGGCATGGTTCCTAAAGATTTTACCAGAGCTATTGTTATCCCTATTTTCAAAAAAGGTGATCGCAGTTCTTGTGATAACTATAGGGGTATCAGTCTACTCTCTGTTCCAGGTAAAGTTCTTTCCATGATTGTGATTAATAGAATTAAGAATCTGGTTGACAGTCAATTGCGTGATGAGCAATGTGGATTCAGAAGTGGTAGGGGATGTGTGGATCAGATATTTTCACTTAGGCAAATAGTTATGTAGATTTCAAAAAGGATTTTTATTTTGTTTATCATCATAATTTGTGCCCTTGAAAACAGCACGTCAAATGAAATGGCAATCCACAAAAATATGTGAAAAAAGAGGTTATTTTTTGGAAAAGGAATATGCCAAAATAAACGGAAAAGTGAAAAATATGAAATATTTTTTAGAACGTGATTAAAAAAATATTGAAATTCTGAGTAATATTGATGTAGAGGATAAAACGATGAATGATGATGCGTTTATAATTTGAAATGATGCAATTTTTTCTCACGAAAAAAGGTCTGCATTGGAAATAATTCTGAGGAAAAAGTATGCTACGTAATTATAAAAATAAATTATTAAAGATATTTTAAACTTAATTTTTCTACTATAAGAGAAACAACATAATTTGGAAGTGAAAATATTGAAAAGCTTTTTATCATTTAACTATTTTAAACTTTTTCTCTACAGGAAGAGTAGAAAAGCTGCCTCTAACACGTGACCAGCTTACTTCCTTTCCTCCTTTAGAGTATTAGAAAGAGGTTTGTGTTAATGGTTAAGAAAGAACAGTGACGCAATCAGGAATTCCTGCCTTGGGATGAAATGAGCGAATCGATTAACGAACCCTCGAGGCTGAAGCCTCATTGCTTTCGTTTCCATCACAGAGACGTCATTTCCGTTCAGTGCTATCGCGCTGCGAGACCTGCCGAGCGAAAAGCAGAAGCAGCACGTGTCGTAAGATTTCTTCTCTGCTTTGTTAACGGATGAGCAAACGTTCCGACAATGGATGTGGAAGAGCCAAATTTTCAACTCGTGCAACACCTCCAAAGGACAATCGAACATCAACTCACCACTTGCTAAAATAATCATTAAGAACGGAATGTACTCTTTAATGCTACAATTGCAGTAACGATTTCCCGAAATGTTTTCCAGTTCCAAATATTAAACAGTTAATTTCTAGTTCATTGTTATAAAGTCCCTGTGGTAAAATCTGAACCCCCCCCCCTCTCTCGAACGTCGTTAAACTTCAGAGGGGCAGCTTTGACAAAAATTGGAGATCAAATGGTGAGAACACGATCTGCAGACGACGACAAAACGAAAGCCAGATAATCATCTTCCATGACACGGATGCCTGGTTGCGAGTCATCAGTACTGAGGTTCATTTCTTTCAAAGGAATTAATCGTTTTCATGCATTAATTGTTTTACTTGAAGTCATTCCTCTCAAAATAATGAAACAAATTCGAAAGAAGAAAAAAAAATCCCTTGAAGAGTGAATAATTGAATGCCGACGCGACTTTCGACTGAATTGTAAGAAAGGCTTTCTGTCATGAAATGCAAATGAGGTGCTCGATCCTTCCATTGTAACATTTCAAGAGAAGGAGGCGAGCGATTCTTTCACAGAGATCGAATCCTTCCGTTCCTTACCTGAGAGACACAGATTCTCCATGTAGTCGCTGTTGGAATCTGCCACGAAACCGGATGGATTCATGGCGCGGGTCTCGTGGCTCAGTCGACACGTCTGACCGGCACGGTCGAAGCTGCACGAGCGACACTTGAAACTCTCCTCGTTGATGCACTTACTCTCGCACT
Source organism: Ryuthela nishihirai (assembly GCA_038380435.1). Lineage (NCBI taxonomy): Eukaryota > Metazoa > Arthropoda > Arachnida > Araneae > Heptathelidae > Ryuthela > Ryuthela nishihirai. The sequence goes on along the minus strand of JAWZYU010000019.1, from coordinate 59,064,019 downwards.
CGGTACGGTTCACGGAGAAAACCTCGCGGTCGCTGTTGCCTTCGAACCTGTAGCCTGGGGTGCGCTCCGTCACGTACAGGCGATTCGCACATTCCGTACTCACTTTGCTCGCTGGAGAGAGAAAGAAAAAAGGAAAATATCACCGACAGTATGCGCCTTATATCTCAGGAAAACACAATTGGAAACATGAACACATCACAAAAAGGGGAAGGAAAAGGAGCTTGGAGGAGCAAGGAAAGTGGAATGAAGGAGGAACGATGGAGGAATTGGATTTCAGGGAGAACAGGAAGAGAAATGGAGCTTAGATAAGCAAGGAAAGTAAAAAGGGGAAGGAAAAGGAGCTTGGAGGAGCAAGAAAAGTGGAATGAAGGAAAAAACGATGGAGGAATGGGATTTGAGGGAGAATAGGAAGAGAAATGGAGCTTAGATAGGCAAGGAAAGTAAAAAGGGGAAGGAAAAGGAGCTTGGAGGAGCAAGGAAAGTGGAATGAAGGAGGAATGGGATTTGGTGGAGAATAGGAAGAGGAATGGAGCTTAGATAGGCAAGGAAAGAGAAAAGGGGAAGGAAAGGAGCTTGGAGGAGCACGAAAAGTGGAATGAAGGAGGAATGGGATTTGGGGGAGAATAGGAAGAGGAATGGAGCTTAGATAGGCAAGGAAAGAGAAAAGGGGAAGGAAAAGGAGCTTGGAGGAGCAAGGAAAGTGGAATGAATGAGGAATGGGATTTGGGGGAGAATAGGAAGAGGAATGGAGCTTAGATAGGCAAGGAAAGTGGAATGAAGGATGAATGGGATTTGGGGGGAGAATAGGAAGAGTAATGGAACTTAGATAGGCAAGGAAAGTGAAAAGGGGAAGGAAAAGAAGCTTGGAGGAGCAAGGAAATTGGAATGAGCGAGGAATGGGATTTGGGGGAGAATAGGAAGAGGATTGGAGCTTAGATAGGCAAGGAAACAAAAAAGGGGAAGGAAAAGGAGCTTGGAGGAGCAAGGAAAGTGGAATGAAGGAAAAACTATGGAGGAATGGGATTTGAGGGAGAATAGGAAGAGAAATGGAGCTTAGATAGGCAAGGAAAGTAAAAAGGGGAAGGAAAAGGAACTTGGAGGAGCAAGGAAAGTGGAATGAAAGAGGAACGATGGAGGAATGGGATTTGAGGGAGAATAGGAAGAGAAATGGAGCTTAGATAGGCAAGGAAAGTAAAAAGGGGAAGGAAAAGGAGCTTGGAGGAGCAAGGAAAGTGGAATGAAGGAGGAATGGAATTTGGTGGAGAATAGGAAGAGGAATGGAGCTTAGATAGGCAAGGAAAGAGAAAAGGGGAAGGAAAGGAGCTTGGAGGAGCAGGAAAAGTGGAATGAAGGAGGAATGGGATTTGGGGGAGAATAGGAAGAGGAATGGAGCTTAGATAGGCAAGGAAAGAGAAAAGGGGAAGGAAAAGGAGCTTGGAGGAGCAAGGAAAGTGGAATGAAGGAGGAATGGGATTTGGGGGAGAATAGGAAGAGGAATGGAGCTTAGATAGGCAAGGAAAGTGGAATGAAGGATGAATGGGATTTGGGGGGAGAATAGGAAGAGTAATGGAACTTAGATAGGCAAGGAAAGTGAAAAGGGGAAGGAAAAGAAGCTTGGAGGAGCAAGGAAATTGGAATGAGCGAGGAATGGGATTTGGGGGAGAATAGGAAGAGGATTGGAGCTTAGATAGGCAAGGAAACAAAAAAGGGGAAGGAAAAGGAGCTTGGAGGAGCAAGGAAAGTGGAATGAAGGAAAAACGATGGAGGAATGGGATTTGAGGGAGAATAGGAAGAGAAATGGAGCTTAGATAGGCAAGGAAAGTAAAAAGGGGAAGGAAAAGGAGCTTGGAGGAGCAAGAAAAGTGGAATGAAGGAGGAATGGGATTTGGGGGAGAATAGGAAGAGGAATGGAGCTTAGATAGGCAAGGAAAGAGAAAAGGTAAAGGAAAAGGAGCTTGGAGGAGCAAGGAAAGTGGAATGAAGGAGGAATGACGGAGGAATGAGATTTGGGGGGAGAATGGGAAGAGGAATGGAGTTTAGATAGGCAAGGAAAGTGGAATGAAGGATGAATGGGATTTGGGGGAGAATAGGAAGAGGAATGGAACTTAGATAGGCAAGGAAAGTGAAAAGGGGAAGGAAAAGGAGCTTGGAGGAGCAAGGAAAGTGGAATGAAGGAGGAATGGGATTTGGGGGAGAATAGGAAGAGGAATGGAGCTTAGATAGGCAAGGAAAGAAAAAAGGGGAAGGAAAAAGCTTGGAGGAGCAAGGAAAGTGGAATGAAGGAGGAACGACGGAGGAATGGGATTTGGGGGAGAATAGGAAGAGGAATGGAGCTTAAATAGGCAAGGAAAGTGAAAAGGGGAAGGAAAAGGAGCTTGGAGGAGCAAGGAAAGTGGAATGAAGGAGGAATGGGATTTGGGGGAGAATAGGAAGAGGAATGGAGCTTAGATAGGCAAGAAAAGAAAAAAGGGGAAGGAAAAAAGCTTGGAGGAGCAAGGAAAGTGGAATTAAGGAGAAACGACGGAGGAATGGGATTTGGGGGAGAATGGGAAGAGGAATGGAGCTTAGATAGGCAAGGAAAGAGAAAAGGGGAAGGAAAAGAAGCTTGGAGGAGCAAGGAAAGTGGAACGAAGAAGGAACGATGGAGGAATGGGATTTGGGGGGAGAATGGGAAGAGGAATGGGGCTTAGATAGGCAAGGAAAGAGAAAAGGGGAAGGAAAATGAGCTTGGAGGAGCAAGGAAAGTGGAATGAAGGAAGAACGACGGAGGAATGGGATTTGAGGGAGAATAGGAAGAGGAATGGAGCTTTGGTAGGCAAGGAAAGAGAATAGTAGAAGCAAGGAATGTGGAATGGAGGAGCAAGGAAAGAGGAATGGAGAAGAAAGGAAAGAGGAATGGAGAAGAAAGGAAAGAGAAATGGAGCTTGGAGGAGCAAGAAAGGAGAAACGCGAGAAGCAACGAAAGGGGAATAGAGGAGAAAGGAAAGAGAAATGGAGCTTGAACGAGCAAGGAAAGAGGAATGGAAATTGGATAAAAATGAAAGATTAATGTAGGAGCAAGGGAAAAGAAATCAAAAAGCAAGGGACGAGGAATGGATCTTCGAGATGCAGGGTGGAAAAAGAATGGAGCTTGAGAAAGCAAATGGAGAGCAAAGTTAAAGAGGAATGGAGCTTGGTGGAGCAAGGAAAATAATGAGGAAAGAGGTTTGAAGGAGCATGGAAAGGAATGAGGGAGAGAGCTTGAAGGAGCAAGGAAAGAGGAATGCAGCTGGAGGAGCCCATCAGGAGGGAAAGAAACTGGAGAAGTGGTGAAGGGGGTGACAGTAGCAGAGAGAGCAAATAAGGTAAAAGCAAACGCTGATGTGAATGGATGCATGAACTGAACTGGATCAAGTAAGGAACGAGAATAGGAAATAATAGGAGATAAGTCAACGATCAAATAAGAAGAATGGAAGTTGAAGGATTAAGGAAGGGGAGAAATGGACTTATGGATAGGAGAAGAGAATAAGGGTCTGTGGTAGCTGACATCAAAATGCGTAGTGAAAAAAACATATAATAACAATAATAACTGTATTTGAGTAAGAATGGTTTTGTTTCTTACGAACAGTGCCGAAATTAGAAGTTCGGAATTCTAAACTTGCCGTATTTCTGTGACTATTCTCTTAAACGAAAAACAAAATATTTTTCATGAATCATCAGTTGACGAGCTTGAGTTGCAGCTAACGAACGATCCAATTTTGCAGTTGCGTAACGTGTTCGTGACATCAGCAGGAAGATATTTTATCATTGGAGGCTTTGGATCACTTTTGGAAAGACGATGAACAGCTGATTGTGGAGAGTCGAATTTTAAAGTGGAATAATTGCGTTGTCGTCTGCTCAGAGAAATCTTTCTCCGTTTCCGGATGCCGAACGCTTCGTCGCCACTGATTTGTTGGGCGCGGAATGCAGAGGAAGGCACGAGGGGTCATTTAGCATTCATTGGGGGATGTCGAGATTTAATGACGACCGTTGCACGCTGCTCAATGACGACTCCATCTGGATGGCATCAGCCACTCTCTCCTGATAGATTCATTGAAACGGAGATTGGGGAAAAAAGAATCTGTTGTATAGTTCCGCTTCGAGCGATATCTTTTCAATTTCCTGGAGGCAGAACTTTTAAAAAAACATTAAGCGATTCCTCTGTCGTAAAAATGACCATTAAAAAAGCCCACAGCCTTGGAAGTCTTTGTTTTATCCGCCACAGTTTTGAGACAATTTAAAGACGTCTGGAGGAGAAGTCAGAAGAGAAACTGCAGAAGTACTTAAGGAGAGAAGGAAACTTTTGAAAGAACGTCTCCATCATTTCAACTTCATCCCTCCGATCGGTTCCCAATGGAATCGAATAAGATTCGCGTGACTCCCACAGAAGCAATGACGCATGCAACAGGTGCAATGGCACGCACGGGGACTGATCATCAGCCAATAGACATCCGTTATCTAATGAGAACCATAAGTAAAGGTTTGCATCACCTGCATCAGTGCATTCAGATTCATTAACCGAGATTTCCTGCGATCATAACTTCTGTTGTTAAAAAATAAGAGCAACGCTGTCGCTTTAGCAAAACTTTTATCTTTCGGAATTTCCTTCTTCAGTTGCTAACATTTCACAGGATGGCCAAATATGGAAATGCGATTCTGCGATCAGTGCGTTCTCTGCACGAGGTGGAAACAAAATCCGATGACCTCACGATGGAAAGCGATCCTCTTGACGACAGATTGTTCTCATCTCACGATTAAATGGCATGACAAGAACGGAAATCTCTCGCAGGAATTGGAACAATTTCCACTAAGAGAAATTAGCAAGAGGAGGAGGAGGAGGAGATCTTACACGTGATGCAGACTTCGTTGAAGTGCCACACATTCTGTTGGCGTACGAGAGTTTCGCTTCCGTCTGGAGAGGCCTGGTCGTAGTAGAGGTAGCAGGTGGAGTCTTCGTAATCCCCCACGACCCCCGTGCGAGCCATCAGCAGATCGTTGGCATCAGCTGACGCAGGGGGGGATAATCGCTTGCCTGGCATGAAGTCGAAGGAGCGGCACTGCGGCACCTGCGGGGTGGTCGTTCTGTCTTCGGCACATCTTCGGATGCACTCGGCCAGCACTCGGATAGGTAAGTCTTTCCTCGTGATCTGTACAATAGAAATAAAAAACATCGATCAGTTGGAAAGGCGAAACCGGAAACCTTTTCGATCTGCATCGAGTCTCCGTTACATTTCGCTTTTGGACTTCATTTGTACATCAGCTGAGAAAACATTGTGAATTGCTTTAAAAAGGTTCATCCATGTCATTGGCTGGTTTAAACAAATTAAAACCCGAGATATGTTTTTACACTTTGTCGTCTTTCGGTCTAAAAATAGCCAGCTTTTACATTTTTAAGAAACAAAATAATATTCTATAATTATTACTTCTATTAATTAGATACTTCTGAAAATAAATACTTAAATAGATACTTTTGAAATAATGCTATTTAGCTCGGATTCCCTTTCATTGGCCGTTGAACATCTGGCGTTGCAAAGCGCTGAAGTTGAAAGGAGACATTTCCAATTAATTTTGTACAGTTCGTTTAGCTGAAAATTTAACTTTCTCTAATACACCACTTAAAAACTAAAATGATTTATGTTGGTCTCTGGGTCATTTTCCTTTGGACTAGGGCGTGCGATCTCTCGCAGAGTTTTAAAACTCTTGTAACATCCTGAAAAGAGGATCACCCCCCCCCCAAAAAAAAAAAATCCCCCCCCAAAAGAAGGAAAAGGCATCCTCCCCATTGTGGAGGGAGGGGACTTTGCACCTTTTAAACTGGGGTCACGGATCGTTGCTATGTACCAAAAGACATTTCCTGCATTGACGTAATGAGGTTACTAAGTAGAACCCATCCCCTCCCCCCAGTTGAAATAATCCTAGCCAATGACTATAGAGAGACTCCGTCGGGCATGACATAATTGCCAGCATCAAGAGTTCACCTAAATAGCGAAGGAAAAGAGAGGGCTTAATGCGAAACAGCAGCCGTTGTTCAGGATAGGTGGATCGTCTGGCTGGATCCACCGACACAAGGATTGCTTTGAGACTTCGGCATACTTTTGCCTCTCATTAAAACCCATTTAATTTTAATACGGAAAATGTTCTGATTGGAGAGAAATTCATCACAGGTTTATGAAAGACCTTGAAGTGGGCTCTACCGCCAGATGGCAGTATAATAGGAAATCACTTTTACGTCGAAGTTCTCAAATTATTGAAATGGAATTGACGTTCCTCAGATGACAACATCGCGGACGTTACCATAGATACATATCTCGTTTCGATAGCCTAACTAATAAATACATCTTTAATATTAGAACATAACTGCTTTTAATTGCACTGTTGCTCAGAATTAAAGGATATCGTCGCATCTTGAAACGCATGCAAATAAAGAACATGAAATGCAAATTTCGCAAAGCGGAAGAAGAAAATGCGTTCCCGTTTAATCAACGCGACCATGAAAATGCAAATGAGAGTTTCTACAAAAGAGCAGATGCCTGGATTGACACTGATTCCTGTTTCAGTCACTCTGGTATTAACTCGGGTAGCATTTTTGGTTTCACCCTTTCGTTACGAAGTCGGCGCAAGAATGATAGCGAATAGGTGGGATGGAAGCTGGCCACACCGGGAGATCTGGGGCTCAACATTTGCCACAGAATTACCTCTGAACACTTTGGAGAAAATTTCGAGAAATAGAAGAGGTTCGTCCTATAAGGAAACATATTCTTAGGAAGGACAAGGTCATCTTAGAGCCGCAACTGATCGGAAGACAGCCATCTTCTCTAATAGCAAGATGACAGTGGTCATGCACATCTAACAGCAAGACAACAAAGGCAAACTATCAATGGCCCCGTGGATCACCCCTTCGACATATGTCGTGTACAGCAGGCAGCATAAACGAATTCTTTATGAAGGAGGACCAATGGTTTGTGTCCACTTGACCACTTTCAATAGAAGAGTTCGTTTCACGTGGTGCAGACAAGACCGCCTTGGTAGCCAAGACCCGTAGGAAAACACGCTTGTCAGAGATGAATCCTCACTCAAAATGAACACCAATTTTCGACGTGTGCTACATTGAGAGAACAAGGAACCCGCCCCAATGGCTGTAACAACAAAGAAAGGGATTATTTTGGTGGCAGTAGGGTGAAGGTGTGGGTTGGCATCCGTGACGACTGGGCACAGAGAATTTCACATCTTTCGGGGAAGGCACTCTCTCCCCGAAAGATGCTCTCCACGTTACACAGACGAGATTCTTGACAATATGTGAAGATTTCCAGACGTGCTCTTAGCTCTGTTTTTTCCCTTTTCGGAAGATAATGACCGTCTTTATAGCGCAGAAGTGATCAACGGTTTCCTTGAAAGGAAATCTATTCATAGGAAGGAGTGGCCAGCCGGATATCCGGCTGCTAACACGTGTAGGGTCACCCTGGTGAGATGTAACTCTGGACACGAGATCTCCTCCATGAGCTCTGCTGATCTTCTCTTGTGGTACACGACACCATGTAGTGTTACATTCGCTCGCCGTAGCACCGCAGTAACCGGGATGGGATAGAATAGTTGTGTGTTATATGAGAAACCAGACAGAGCCTCTACGTCATCTCAGTCCTTCCTGTTAACCCAAAAAGAAGCCTCATCTAGATTATCTCAATACTATGAGAACGAGTTTTGTGGTTTGCCTGGATGTCAGGGGTGATCCCTTATCAACGGATCTCCCTTTTGGAGACTCGTGCTTATTGGATGATGCTGTCATTATCCAATTTTCCTGTTACTCCATCATGTCACAATACCTTTCCATGAATTTAATTACATTTGCTGAAACCCATTTTGAGTACGTACACTTCTGTTCAATAGCCTTTAATTCTGAGTACGTACACTTCTGTTCATTAGCCTTTAATTCTGAGTACCAGTGTAGGTATAGATTTACAATACTGTCATTAAACTATTTCTATAAACCAAAATCCACTCTAACTTATTCCTCTTATAAATGCTCTTTCTATTCTGTGAGTGTTATAAGGATAATGTGATTCCGCTGACAGAGCAAGCGATATTCTATGAGACTTACCACTTCCGCTCTTCTCGTGCCTCCGAATCCACTTCCTCCTGTCCCTGAGAGTTTGTAATCGGGAACTCTTTCGTACATCAGCTTGCCGATTCCATTGCTACAACTTTGAGCTGGAAAAAATAAAGCAAATAAGAGAAAAATCCATTTCACGGAACAAATCCAAATCTCTTTCAGAAGGTGGATTTACCAATCTCTTGTTAATGACAGAGTCGGCAAGTTGACCTATCTCTAAGGTCATTAATTTTTAAGTAGGTCGCGTATTTTTCACTGATAAAGTATCGGTCAAATAATTATAAGAGTTCACCGTAAATACTTCTGTAATCGATTATGAGCTTTTACTCGTTCATTGATATTTATCAGAAAAGAAGTCTGGGAAAAGTTCGAGCCGAACAGAGGAAGCACTTCTTTGATGACGAGGAAGGAGAAAGGCGAAACAGGGCACTACGCTCACCCCGAAGAGGACGCTTCTCTGCAGAGTGAGCGTTTCTGTAAGGAAGCGTACTTTAAGGTGATGCCTTCATTCCTGTAGACCTGATGAATGCATGCATACCTAAAATAAAAATAATAAATACCCCCTCAAGCAGCTGCTTGCCACAGAGGTCTGACAGGAGCTTGTCAGTTTAATACGCCATAGTAGAAGGTCTGTGGCGGGACCTCAGCAGAAAAACAGCACACACATCCATGCCTTACCCAGGGTTCGAACCCAGGCCCCGTAGATCGGTAGCCAAGCGTGCTAACCACTACACACACATAATTCTCAAGCTGCCATAAGCTATACAAGTCCAATTCGATCATATCATTCATTTCTCCGAACATGTCTTCCCTGAGCTATAGTTGGTTGCATTAGGCCATTGTAGCCCAATTCTAACTAGCATTCTGTTTGACATGGTTAACCCACCGCATCCTAGGTCACCCCCCCCCCCCCAACACACTTTCTCAGGCACATAGTTCATAACTGCATTCTTTAATCTAATTATGCATAAGCTCAACATGGACAAGCCAACAAAGTCTCTCTTTGCATAATAGGCTGCTGAAAGGTGGTTGCAGACTTATTCTTCTAACCTCAACATCAGCTACATAATGAAAACCGCCTGATGCCCAAGATACAGCGCAAGCATCTCGAATCAGAGGCATCAAGTTGCTTTTTATCCTGGTCAGGAAAGATCCACGTTTCACTACCAGAACAAATTTTTGAAAGCACAAAATTATATAGTTTTATTCTTCAGATCTAGAATCCCATTTTCCCACTCTCCGTAAATTCTTAAAAGTTCCAACAGCAGGAGCCTAGCTACCATGGCTCCAGTGGTTTAGTTGAACGAAGGCCTAGGGCTCTACACGGGCCCTGCTAGGCACGTTTATAAATATTTGTATATATTGTTTTTCTTCTTTTGGAAAAGCATTTTCTATCACTTATTCTTGGTAGTCTTTGGCAGCCAGTCAACAAAAAAAAAAATGCCGCGATCCTAGCGCACTTTTTATTTTTTTTCCAAAAATATTTTTCAATGAAGGTATGGTAATATGGTTCGTCTCGCACCAGAGTGAGACGCCGTCTTGCTACGCCACTGCCAAGCAGCAATTCCTATTCTTCTATTTACCTCAAGCCGCACATCACCAGTATCTGTTACGTAGCTCCGTTGAGGACTGAAAAAAGGTAGCCTGGTTGGACGAATCAAGGTTCATTTTGCATCTTGCTGCTGGATCAGAATTTGGTGCAAGCAACATGAGACCATAGAGCCATCTTGTCTGGTTACTGGTGATGATGTGGGGAATGTTTTCCTGGTATACATTCATCCCTTCACGACTACAGTTCATCCTACTCGGATGGACATGTTCAGAATGATAATGCAGCTGCTCACAAGGCACGTGTCATCACCGAATGGTTCCAGGAACATGCCAACCAGTTTCCCTTGATCCTTTGGCCCGCACAGTCCCCGGTCGCTCTATCGAGCATCTGTCGGATGAAGTGGTAAAGGCTGTTCACAGAGAGTCTGTGCCACATCCAATTTGCAGCAACTGCGCGAAACAGTCATTTCCGCATGGTACAACATTCCTGCATCAAGCATCTTGCAAGTTCCATGCCTGATGAATTCGGGTTGTTCTGAAAGCTATAGGAGGCGCAACACTCTACTAGGTAGGTAGGTGTACCCAATAAACTTGCATCTCAGTATATATATTAACTATTGACTACCTCGTCGACACAAATTTCCACTCAATTTACGCTAATATACAACAGAAATATAATCAGACCTAAAATGAAACCCTGAGGGATACCGGAGTTCAGACTGCATTTGTTACTCATTGTCTTTCGATTTTTTCTAACAAGTGGTATAATTTTAAATCATATCAGTTCGAGTGTGTCATCAAAGTGGCATTAAATGTCCTTTCGGTTTAGTAAGGAGACGAACAAAAATTCTCAACTGCCAACGTGGCATTGTTCCAACAAACTTTGCGTTAACTCCAACTGAGGCAATGGTCAGCAGGGGCTTCGGTCTTAGTACTGCATGTCCTTGTATCAGAAGGCATCTCAAAGCTAGGAGCAGTGTTAGGACTTTATACTTGTGTTTCAAATGAAAAAGAAAGTCTCCTTGTGGCAGCCAGTTGGCAATGAAATGGAAAAAGATCCTCTCATTGGGGACTGGTGAAGCAAACGTCATAGGGATATCTTTTCCAAGTCCCTTGGCTTAAAATGTGCTAACCATTTAGCAGAATACTTAGTTTTAAAAGTCAGTAAATCTTCATTATTGATATAGAAGGTGAATTCACAAATTGCAACATTTAATCTTCCTGGAGGATGTGATGGAGAGTCATTGTGCGATGCGTTGGAAAAGAGAGCTTCTGGGGAGATGTGATTGCAGAAAAGAGTCATCATGGGAAGAAATGGAAAAGAAAATATTTAAGGGATGTCATGGAGAAGAGCGTTTCTAAAGGATTTGACGGTGAAGAGAGCTTCTGGAGATAAAAGAGATATCGTGGGATGTGATGCAGAAGAGAGCTTCTAAGGGATATGATGCGGAAGAGAGCTTCTTAATGATGTGATTCAGAAAAGAGAAATCGTGGGGTGTGGGATGCAGAAAAGAATTGTCGCTGGACGTGATGAAAAAATGAACTTCTGAGTGATGTGATGCAGATAACTGAAACCGTGGGATGTGATGCTGAAGAGAGCTTCTAAAGGATATGATGCAGAAGACAGAGAAAGAGTCACCGTGATGGAGAAAAGAGTGTGTACGAGATGTGATGCAGAAAAGAGATATCATGGATAAAAAAACATAAGGTTGAGTGATGCAAAAATCTGACATTGTGGGATGTGATGCAGAAGAGAGTCGTCGTGGGATGTGATGGAGAAAATTTCTTCCGTGGGTTCTGATGAAAATGACCTTTTCTGTGTAATGTGATGGAGAAGAGAGTCTGGTTGGGATATGAGAGAGCTAGAATGTTGTACCCTGACGTCCCCTTATTTATATTTCTGACTCTGATAGTGTTCGGTTTAGGCCCTGACAGGATGAGCAAATTTAAAGCAAAAATTATCAACGCTGTTTCGTGACAGACTCAGATGACGAAAGAGGAAGAAACTCCTGCTCAACTCGTTAACGATCGGTCGGAAAGCTTCTGCTCATTCCTTCCTTGAACCTTTATATCTTTCATCTCTGATTGGCTCACTGCTACCAAAAGGGAAGTTCGTGGCCCAGTCGCTAGCGCACCAGGTTCGTAACCTAGTTTCCAGGTTCGAGTCCTCCATGAGCTAGGATCTCCGCTCAACCTCCCCCCTGCCCTCGGTGAGCAAAGGGGATACCGATAAGCTAGTCTTCCGTCCGTCGGATGGGGTTTTAATCCGGGTCCCCCTGCGTAGGAGAACCCCATTTTGTGAACATTAAAGAACATGCTGGATGGCCAATGTGTCTCTTTCCAATTCTGAGCCCCTGGAGACTTTGTTACATTGTGCTGAGTGCCTCTCAGAAGTGAAACAAACCAACTGGTACCTAAATGATTCTCAAGAGAAATGTCCAATCATGGATCTCCGTTCCAATGAGTCGTAAATAAACTTAAAAGTGATTCCTGTTTCTAAAGCTGTGAATGTTGATTGTTATGTTGATAGAAAATCCAGTAACTCTGAAAGCATTCAGCAAATAAGCTTTAGAAGGAGTTTCGAACTCGACTTTTTATTGGCATAATATTCGCATTAATCCTTAATTAATTTGGCCAGTTGACCCTTTCAATATCGAAGAGCACGCAAAGATCTCTTGTGACAGTTTGAGTTGCTTCTGCTGCATACTCGCAAAAGAAAACCTGTGGATACTGAGCGTGCGAAGAATGCGTGACATTTCATCTGCATTCCCTCCTCGTGATCGCCATTTGTCAGTTTCCTTTCGTCATTCCCGTTGGCCAATCGGATAAGATAAATCTGCCCCCCCCCCCACTACGCCAGGCGATTCCTTTGGCAGGAAGTGAATGTGTGTCGATGGGTAAACAAGCCAAGGCTCTGTCCTCGGTCGCTGATCACATCGCTTCCCCCCCCCCCCTCCCTCTCTCTCTTCCAACCTCCCCCTCTGTTCTGGTTGGGCGCGTGGGAATTGGCATGAATGCCCGATTCCTGCAACGGGGTGGGATCGAGGAAGGTGAGCGCGCGAATGCAACGCTTTGTACCTCGCGGAGGAGGAATGGATGTCACTGCATGCCACCAGGCAGGGGAAAGGAATAGGGAGGGCGTCCTCTTCAGTTGTGCCTGATGTTGGGATGCCCAATGAATCCGATTGCACTCTTTCGTGTTGGGCTCTTCCCTATTCGGAGATAGATTTCCGCATTCATCAGGTGGCAAGGGACAGTCGATTTTATATTTCACGTGGTGGGCAAGGGTGTGTGGGTGGTTAAAATTAACCACATCGTTCACAGCTTCCTTTAAATAGTCAACTTTTTTGTACCACCTCCCACAATTTCGTCCTCTTTTCTCTCTACACTTATTTACCATCTGATGCAACTTTCTGTTTTTTTCTCTGCGAAGTTAAAGATCCTTATCAGCTTTCAACTGAAATTCCTCATAGTACTTTTTCACGGCATTTAACCACTATTATGCTGAGGTGTGAGGATGGCAATTGGTCGGGTACAGCGGAAAAATTACCTTGATCCCGGTGGGTTCGTGGAGTTTAGATCCCACTCACCTCAAGAAATGGTCCCATTCTTCAACGCCTATTTTAAATGGTCCCATTCTTCAACTTTAGTAATAAGCAAACCTCGATTGCCATAATGACTAAGAATCTTTCATGATAAGCTATGACTTTCTCTAGGTCTGCCAGTGATTCCTTTAACCAGGAAACGATCAACTCTATCAGAATAAATCCATTTATTGCTAATTGACACATAATTCTATTCCTTTGTAACCTCTCAGGTCAATTCCATCTGTATATAAAATGTTTCTGTGTCTGTAGCAAGTCTTAATTATTCTGAAACAATTCAAATTACTTAATTTTCGATTGCAACTATGAAAGCCAAAAGTGCAAATCTCTTGCTGCAGAACGGTCAATATTAACTTTAGCATTTAAATAATAATTTACGGCTATTAAGAAACTTAATTAATGTGAAATGCATAAATGTTGAAAGGAAAACTAGGATTGATTTAGAAATAAAATTCAAGTTTTAATTCTGAAGAGAACTTGGACCAGATCCATAGCAAATGCTATGGATTTTTATTTGCATACTTATAAAACTCGACTATTAAATTATACTATTCTAAGATCAATTTTAAAAAAGATTCCTAAAACAATTATTACAATTACAGGATATATTCATTCTTGTCAGTAATTGACGAAAAGTTACAGAAATATATTTACTTGATTTTATCTACGACTTCTAATCGAAAAAAAAGGCCAATAATGGATTTAGAGAAGGAAGAAATCAAAGCTCATGAAAGTGATTTAGCTGGCTAAACGGGATCATTACAAATGAAAGCAACGATTCATGTGTCTATTACATAGAAAACCTAAAATCCTACGTATTTTAAGAGAACTCGTACGGAATGTTTTTAAACAAAGGAAAAATATGAGCAATGTTCATTATTAGCTTGCATCATCCTGATCCATCCGAGTTCCAGTTCATCCCCATCCTCTCTTTATCGTGTCAACAGATCAATTATGTGAGCTCATTTACAGTTCATGGTGTCGTTGCTGATCAATTTCGATTCTCAGTGAGCTGAAGGAGCGATGACCTTTAATCTCTCTCCGGATCATTTTTATTCCTTTGCTTTTTTTCACTAATGAACCTCGTACATTTGAGGCATTGAACAAGTGTAATAAAATTGCGAACATCTAGCTTTAGTGATTCAACATTTTTTTTCAAAAAATTATTATCTGTACAATTATTTTACATAAAAAATCTCACTAAGTCGGAGCTTATCAGTGGGAATGTGTAGGGCTTTGGTGGTAAAACAACCTCTATCATAAACTTTTAATCAATAAACTATCGAGGATATTATAATGCTAATATCAGCGACTATCCTCGTTTATAATTCTAATAAAGGTCATCTTAGGAAAATTTAATCAATGCCGACTAACAGTTCCTGATCTAGGGAGGTTTTCCTTCCCTGAAGGTGAAGGAGGGGGAATCCCTCCCCCTTATCCTTTGAGAATGCTAGTAACTGCAATAGAGAAAAAAAATATTCAAGTAATGCATAGTTTAGCATTTCTCAAGAAATTTTTAAACGTCCTAAAAAGGAAGGAAAATTTTTATATTGAAATGAAATCTCTTCGCCCCTATTTTATACTTTTCCGGCTCGATTGTTGCCCCCTCCCCTTTTTTAAAGTAATAAACATTGGAATTCTGCTACGCGCCTGGGGAATCTGTTCTTGGTCCTCTTCTATTTAAAAAAGTAGGAAGACTATTAAAATCTCCCTCCTCTAATCCCTTCTAACCGTGATTAGAAACCATCAATTTCATATTTACAAGAAAATTAACGATTTGATCATTTGAAAGGGCTGAACCGATGATCGTATCTTCGTGAAGATGCAAAGAAATGGATTTATATATCCTATTTACCTTTATTGGTTCAGGGTGGAGCTCGTTCAGAAACTTAAGCCTCTTGGATTTTCTCTTTAGATGGAATTGAGATATCTGAAGAGTCTCACCTCATATCCACTTGAATCGGATGCGTCAAAATGGCAGCCTGCGACCATTTTGTTATCCGGCCATCACGAGTAAGCGTTTCATTTTTGCAGCATTTTTTTTCATTATCCAACGAGTGATGATAATCAAAGGAAATAATCGTTTCTAAAATCTCTGAACTTCGAAACTGAGCTGAGCCAACAACAGTTGCAACGATCTCTCTTTAATTATATGGATGGTAGTTAACTTATAGTGGTGGCAACAATCCTTATCTGAATTGTTACTCTCTAAAGGTTTTTAGAATTGCTGAAAATGAATTTATATTGAAATAAAACGGATTTTGAAAAGTAACTTCTGTCCAGAATGTTGCATTGCTCTTCAAAGGTTAAGCACGGATCGAAGAAATGCAAATATCGAAATAGATTTCGATAAATTTAATCGAATTTTGTTGGAGGTTCCAAATATACTGTTGTGATAAGTCATGAATATTTGGCCCAAAATGATTTAACTGTATCCTAAAAAACGAATAGAGGAGAGTTCATGAAAACGGAAAGGCGGTTTTCAATGCAAAATATAGAGTGAAGAGTCGGTGTTGTCCATTCTATCAATAATACAGGCCTCACATCGTCAATTCGTTATAGGTTCCGCAGTTCTCTCAATTATATTACGAGGCTGGTTATATATGTTCGTCATTTCTCTCAATGATATTATGAGGCTGGTTATATATGTTCGTCATTTCTCTCAATGATATTATGAGGCTGGTTACATATGTTCGTCATTTCTCTCAATGATATTATGAGGCTGGTTATATGTTCGTCATTTCTCTCAATGATATTATGAGGCTGGTTATATGTTCGTCATTTCTCTCAATGATATTATGAGGCTGGTTATATATGTTCGTCATTTCTCTCAATGATATTATGAGGCTGGTTATATATGTTCGTCATTTCTCTCAATGATATTATGAGGCTGGTTATATGTTCGTCATTTTTCTCAATGATATTATGAGGCTGGTTATATGTTCGTCATTTCTCTCAATGATATTATGAGGCTGGTTATGGGTTTCCAATTCTTTGAATGATATTCTGGGGCTGTTATGGGTTCCTAATAGGTTCAGTGATACTGTGGGGATGATTAAGGGTTGTCTACTTCTTCCAACAACTTTATGGGTCTCACTTCTTTGAATGATATTACGGGTTCCCACTCCTCCGAATGATATTATTGGTTCCGCCTTCTCAATTATATTATGGATCTTGTTATGGGTTCCCACTTCTCTGAATGATATTATGAGGCTGGTTATGTGCTCCTCAGTTCTCTCATTCATATTATTGGTCTGTTTATGTGCTCCTCAGTTCTCTCATTGATATTATTAGTCTGTTTATGGGTTCTCACTTCTCTCAATGATATTTTGAGGCTGGTTATATGTTCGTCATTTCTTTCAATGATATTATGGGTCTGGATATGGGTTTCCACTTCTCTCCAAATCAGTACACGTCCGCTGTCTGTTTGTAGAGATAAACAGAACATGATTCCTTTGTTCTCCGGTCGAGGCTACGTGATGATGAAATCATTTCAAGCGTTCTTTTTCATGTCTGGAAGTTAAAGTGACGTCAGCATGCATTGAATCCGGCCTTACAATCACAGTTCAGACAGATACATGCTTTCCTGTGGCTGCAATGAGGTCAGAGACGATGCTGTTAGTTTTCTGTTCCACCGAGACAGTAGTTCAATATAGCGATCGTCTTGAGAGTTTGTACACCTAGGTAGTCCTTGAGTAGGTCTTGCAATAATTGTTAGTGTTGTTTGGAATTGCTGCCATGCCCTGAGTTAAGAGAATGGTGGACACAAAGCAATATGGAAATGTGGCAACCTCCTTGATTGTTTCGTCACCCTCCAACGTCTCGAGTCGTCTAAACTTTTTGTTTTCTTTGAGACACCCTGAACCAATTAGCTACTCCAGACCGACAATGGGATATTTTAATTTGAAATCATCGAACGTCTATGAAAGTATTCGTTTTTATAGGGTTGCATATTCCGTGATGCTATGATTAATTTAAATGCTGTTTTTTTTTTTCCAAACTACACATCAAATTGTCTAGGTATGTTAGAAATCTTTTACATATCCCAAAAGCTTATTTTTTTATTCACATTTTAATGGTCCTTGCTTAAATTTGACGAAGAGTATAGATAAACTAATTTAAAAGTCACATATTTAATAAACTGTTAAGACCTGAACACTTAAAAAGGCAGGATTTGCGTTTCGAGGGGGTGTCACGAAATTCTTCCAGAGAATTTCGAGGGGGAGAGTTCGTCACAGGAATGGCTCAGCAGCAGACCAATGACCGGCATCGGCAGGAAATGACGCGAATGCTTTGCTCGCGCACCTGCGAGGCCAGTAGCCAGAATCACTTCCTGTCCCTCGTCCATGCACCTAATGTAGCGGTAAAAGGGGTTAAGGGGGGGGGGGAGAGAAAGTCAAGTGTGGCTCTTCTTTCGCAGTGAAAAGAAAAAGGTAATCCATGAAATGCGATGCAACTGATTTTCAATGCAAGATCTAAAAGCTGCACTCTTTAAGACAGGCGTGTCCAACCCGCGGCCCTGGACAGCTAGTAATGCGGCCCGCAAAATCGTAAAGATTACGTGTTTACGACATAAGCTTTCAACATTATTATGTGATTTTCAGCGAGTTTTTGATATCCCACTAGTTTTATGTTGCTTTTTTTAATTTTATAATAAAAAACAATGAATAATAAAACTTCATTTATTTTCTTATAACTATATTATATATTTTATATGCGGCCCAAAACAATTCATCTTCACTCAGTGTGGCCCAGGGAAGTCAAAAGGTTGGACACGCCTGCTTTAAGAGGTAGCACAAGAGATATCTAGAAATGGCAGTCACGTTGCTTAATCTTTTCTTCAGAATATAACCAATCCTGGAGATTGCTTAGGATCATCTAAAAATTCCCACGCCTGTCTGAAGTATGCTGGAGCTCGTAACATCTGCACGGCGACATTAATTTTACTAAAGACGATCTGTCACGTGACATCAACGAGACTTAGTTTCTTGTTGAATGCGTGCAGCAGAGGAGGCCTTCCCTCTTCCTCCGATCATTTCACTCCAATGAACATTTCTTTGGTGAACGCCGTATCACTTGGCGGATCTCTTACGAAAGGTGCGAAAACAACAACAACGAAACAAATAACTTTTGCCGTGCGACTTGTTCGGACCAGAGCGAGTCAAGATATTTGAAGCTTCCCATTGCCCTGCGCCGTCATCAGCCGTCTCCCTCTCTCTCTCTCTCTGTGTGCAATGGACTCATCTAAGATAAGGAAATAGGGGCTCTGGAACGTTATTGCCTCCTCTGGGTAACAGATCTGGTGTCTCATCATTCAAGGTCAAATACAGATCGAAGTGACGACCTAGAAATCAAGAGGCACCGATTGATTTTCTGGTATTGAGATTGCTCTCTTCGTCCACTTAAAAGAACGCCTAAGCGGAGCATTGACCTGTTCGTCTCACTTAGCGATTAAAGAAAGAATTCAATTCTTCTGAAATGAGAATCCTTTCCGATTCGTTTGATTCCCCAATTGATTCTTTTAAGAGGAAATCGGAAACGTTTTGAGAGGAGAGAAATGATGCGAAAACAAAATGGCGCCTCCACTGTTTCACAATTCGTCTGCTCTCTCTTCGATCTCATTCCTCTTGGCGGTTATTTTTGGGCAACCGCAGTGACGTTTGCAGAGCGGCCGTTGCCCCCTCCCCGCGCCTCACTGACTCTGCGCTGCCATTGATGGCGGGAGAAGGGGGAACGCTCGTGAAACGTCCGCATCAGCGGTACATCCGGACACGGCTATCTGGTCTTGCGCTCTCTTCCTTGATGGCGTAAGCATTACGCGATCAGAGAGGAGAAACATTTCGAATTTAATATAATAATGATAATAATTTATTTCATGCAGGGGGAAAGCCAAGGGGCAGCTAATTTTGGATTTTCAGTTGCACCTGCAACTCATTTTTTATATTCAGACTCAGTTGGTTGTTTTACCTCTGAGCGGCGCTTTTTTGCACACCATGGGCTAAATGATCAAGTCACAAGGGCCCCGAAGGCTCAGAGAAGGTTGGGGGAGGAGACCCACTGAAACAGCTGTTGGGAGGCAGATGGATGGAGATGGGAGGCAGATGGATGGGAGCTGTTGTTGGCTCTCCCAAACAAGGTGCCATGGCTAAACGTCCCATCTGACAGACGGCGACCTATTCCAAGCGCATCGTCGTCCCCTACCGACAGAGGGCAGGGCGAGGAGTTTTATTCACACTCAGATAATGAAATATTACTGCACATTAGTAAATTGCGTCATCATTCATCGAATTACATTTCAGCAGATTTCTTTCCGAAGTCATCGCGATTAGGCTTATTTCCTCTTCGTCTGTTTCACGAGAAACTCTTTCCGTGAAAGCAGACGCCATTCTCCTCCAGCGCGAAATTCACATTCTGCTTCGTTTTCTGTCAGAAAAGTGCGAAAGTTCATATTTTCTAATCCCGTTTCTTGGGGTGCTTTCAAGTGAGGGAGCCTTGCATCAGTTACCTAATAGCTCTAAAGCTGGGAAAAATCGTAAATGCTTTTACGTAAAGAGCGGAAGATGGATTGCAGATGTTGAGCAGGAGGATAACAGATATTCAAAATCGCGGGAATTTCAGGGAGTTATTATTATTATTATAGTTATTCCAGAAAGTTAGCGAAATTGATGGGATTAACAGCGATGCTGGGGGAGAACAGGGTGCTAGCGGATGTGGTTCGAATCCGGTCGAAATGAGTGATTCGGGTCCGAAATCGGTCTCAGAGATAAAATATGAGATGACGAAATGGCGAAGAGAGAAAGAGGAAAAAGAAAAGGGAAGAAAAAAGATTGGAAATGGAGTACCAAAGAGAGATGGGGAAGAAGATCAGATAGAGAAATTGAACTTAGGCGATCAGCTCTAGAAGAAAAGAAACGGTTGAAAATGAAAAGAAAAAGAGATTGTTTTCCCTGTGGACGTGCCTAGCTGCTCCCTCGATTCACAGGGAGGGCACCGATCTGCGAGGAAAGGTCCCCCCGCCCCGTTCATTCACTTCAATAAGCCATAACGAAATGAATTGAATTCATTCAAGCCGTAGCCCGTTGCACGCTGAATGACATCATGGCTACCATCTGTCTCCTTACAGTTACCCACTGGTTGCCTACAGGTATTCCCAGAGTCCTTGTCACCTGGCCATTTAATCCATTGGGTGCGAAAAGAGTTGCCGCTCAGAGGTGGGCATAACTCTACCACGAAGGAGACTCATCTGGCTCCTGGTAAATTGTTCGAAAGTCAGTTGTTCGAATGACGAGTTTTCGAATGGCTGGTTTTGTCGAAAGTCGATTTTTCGAATGACGAATTTTTCGAAAACGGAATTTGTTCGAAAAACAAGGGCCTGTCTACTTATTGCGTCAGAGACTTATTTTTTGTTGTTAGAGATAAAAATTCTTTTTCGGTTGGATAGTTATTGATGTAATATTGATCATTCGAATTTTTAAAATCCCCCCCACACACACACTAGCTTCAATTGTCCCCTCTAACTCTAACGGTGGAATTTTTTTGAAAATGACAAAAATTTAAAGCAAGTATTATAAAAGATTTATTTATGATGGAAATTTGAAATGTTGGTGGTGGTGTGTCACGCTGAAGGCATTTCACTGATAGCAGTGCTTCGGATCCTTACACGAGGGGGGAGGGCAACTCTCTTGTTTTTTATATATAAATGAAAAATTCCTTTTCTCTCGTTTACTAATGGGGCCGAAATAAAAAAAAGTGAAGGTTGCTGTTGAAGTAATCCAAGTTGGGGGTATGCTCGGTTTAAATGAAAAATAGTTCTTTAACTGGAAAAATGTTTTTAACTTTATAAAGACCTAATTTAATTTTTGTTTGTTTTATTATTAAGTATAGTTGAAATAATAATAATCCGAGAATATTTCAATTTTGAATTCTTTTGTTCTCCTTAATCTAAATCTGATAAACCGCCCCGTGGCCGAGTAGTTAGCGCGCTTGACTACTGATCTAAGAGACTTGGGTTCGAGCCCCGGTAAGGCATGGATGTATGTGTCGTTGTTCTGCTGAGGTCTTGCCAACCTCACAGATCTTCTACTATGGCATATAAACTGGCAGGCTCCTGTCAGACCTCTGTGGCAAGCAGCTGCTTGAGGGGGTGTTTATTTATTAAATCTGATAATATTCATATCTAACATATTTCATGGAAATTGCAAAACGTTTCGAAATTTTTCAAGTTGTTATTCAACATATATGAACTCAGTAGGTGTATGCACCACTACCTAAGTGGCACTCAGTGTCCACTTAAAATAGGAATATCCCCATATTGTGTCAATAGGGAGACAAATTCGAAACTGTAATAATATAAATTTTAAAAATATTATTACTAAATACTTATGCTAACTTTTTATGGAGAAAATGATTATCGATTTGGATTTGCAACATCCCTCCCTCATTTCCAAAAGAACTAGGGAAGCAGAATTAGTTAACATCGTCACCACAAGGCTATCAAATTACTAATCTCAAAACTGAGTTTGAATTTTAAAATTGCAACTACAAATTTTCAACTGTTTTTGTAGTGAATATTTCAATTTTGTCAGATTCAGAATTTTATATTTTCGAAATAAATTTCCATAACTCTTTAAATACCAAACAAATATTGTTTGAATGGAGAGTACCAAGATATATCTTCTGTCAAATTTTTTCTGAAGAAATTTGCAGAGCTTCAAATTTGACTTTTAAAGTGGTCTTTGGAATCAGTTGAAGATAAGCGAGAAAAAAAATGTATCAATCCTACTCTGGGCGCACAGCTCAATTGGCAGCAAGACGCGTCCCTACTAGTCCCTGTCGCCATTTGCTTCCGATTCCGTTGGGAAGCAAGCCAGCCGACTGTTCCGGTCAGGTGAACCGTCAGCGGACGATGAATGGACCGTCGAGCGACATGTGCACAACAGGTGATGGAGTCCTCAATGTTGTCTAGTGTTGAAATCGTTAACCAAAGTTTGGAAAACGCATCTACTTTGAAACATTTTAGCTAATCTTCGCCACAAATGTTGCATGCTCGCTTTCAAAGAGAATGAAATATTTAATTTCAACGGAATTTCAAATTATATGGCAATCGGGAAATTGCAAAGAGCGTAATTTCACTTTTACTAATAACTATTAAAGACAAAAAGAATTTTTTATCTCATAAAACTAAATTTTAGCGTTTTCCCACCTCCTTGGGATTAAGGGGGGGAAAGCATTGCAGCCAAATGGACATGACACTCGACGTCAAAATTTCAAGTTTCGACTATAAATATATGTTTGCAATATCATTAAAAATTTTGGCAATCCCACAATTAGAGGGAGTTATGGAAATATTTTATTTTCAGCTTTGAGTACTCTCTAATAGTGGAAATTTGAACTAATGGATGATGGATTGGGTTGTTTTACCTCTGAGCGGCACACACGATTGTTTTACCTCTGAGCGTGCACAGGGTATGGCTCTCCCGTACACGGGGCCACGGCTTAACGTCCATCCGACGGACGGCGGCCTTTCCAAGCCCATCGGTGTCCCCTACTGACCGTGCGCAGGGCGGGGAATTTTGCGGAGATAAATCTCAACGCTGACCCCAGCTGGGACTCGAACCTGGGAACTACAGATTACGAGCCTGGCGCGCTACCGACTGAGCCACCCCCGCCCCAATGGATGATGGGAAAATGAAGATAGTAATATTTTATTAGTCCCTGCGACCGGATCAATAGTGGGAGGGGAAGGCTCCACGCCGTCCCCTTTGAGAATATTAATCGAAACAGTGGCGAAAAAAATTATAAATATATATTTAACTTATTTTTCAAGAACGTTTGTGCAGACTATAGGGAAAAATTGTGCAGTGGAATGGCAATCTGGCTGGATCTTGCCCCCCTCCTCCCCCCAACTCGGATTACTCAACCGCCATCTTCACTTTTTCTATATTTGGCTCCATTAGTAAACGAGAGAAAAAAGAATTTTTCATTTATGCGTCCCGTGGTTGAGCATGGGGGAACGCTCCCCCCCGCCCTCATGTCGAAAAGGCAAACCAATGTCGCTAAGCATGACTCGCTGAAATGCAACATGCTTTTAGAGTACGAGATGAAAATAATAATATCTTACGAAACCCCTGATCTAAGGGACTTGGGTTCGATTCCCGGGTAAGGAATGGAATTGGTGATGTATTTCTGCTCAGGTTCCGCCATCCACCTTCTACTGTGGGCGTATACGCAGACAGGCTCCTGTCAGACCTCTGTGACAAGCAGCTGCTTGAAGAGGCTCTTTATTTTACATTTTTATTATAAAAACAAGAGAGTTACTTCTCCCCCCCCCGTGTAAGGATCCGATGCACTGCTGTCAGTGAAATGCCTTCAGCGTGACACACCACCAACAACATTTCAAATTTCCATCATAAATAAATCTTTTATAATACTTGCTTTAAAATTTTGTCATTTTCAAAAAAATTCCACCGTTAGAGTTAGAGGGGACAATTGAAGCTAGTGTGTGTGTGTGTGTGGGGGGGAGATTTTAAAAATTCGAATGATCAATATTACATCAATAACTATCCAACCGAAAAAGAATTTTTATCTCTAATAACAAAAAAAAAGTTTCTGACGCAATAAGTAGACGGGCCATTGTTTTTCCAACAAATTTCCGTTTTCGAAAAACTCGTCATTCGAACAACTAGTTTGGAACAATTGATTTTCGACAAACTCGCTGCACACCCTTTCATCTTAACTCCATTATACACAAATTTTGAAGTTGTCCATTTCTCATCCATTCATCAATATGAGGTTCAGAGCTGTAAAATTAATCCCATAATGTTCAGTGCATAAATATGGCGAATCTTTTAACGACAGCTCACGTACATTTATGCCTGAGCCACGTTTATCTCCTGTCTGTCCTAACAGATTCAAGGCATTTGCATAATCCATCATCAGACTCCCTCTTTTATATTATCCGTATTGACCCCCTTTCAATATACGTTCATCTTTATAAAGTTTAGTGTGTTATTAATCCTTTAATTAGAAACGCAATGGTTAACATACCTTGAGAGATTCTTTTTCTACTCAGCGGTATAAAAGTGGTCATTTTGAAGAGGAGATTTCTTCTTTTCTCCAGTAAAACATTCAGGATAAACAAATGCCCATTTTAGAAACAGACATCCGGAAGAAGTGTGTGAAAAGAGCCGCAGGATCGGAATCAGGTACAGGCTGAATTAGATACAGCAGCAGAATCAGAGACGAAGACCATTTTCCTTAATTCAAAAAATTAGTTCGAAATATATTTTACTTCAAAATTTTTAAGCGAAAATCACGAAAGGATTAAATAAATTTTAATTAAACTATTTAAGTGTGATCACGTAATCACACTTTATCTTTCTGAAAGCGTATTATATGACAAATCGTGGGTGATCACGTGATGCCTCGTTTCTGGTGCCAAGCTATGAGTCTGGAGCGACGAAGTAGTCTCGCGAATTTCCCTATTGAAAGCGAGTTTTTACGGGAACTGGGAGATAAAAAATTAGTGACGAATTTGCAACACTTCAAACAATTTTTTTTCGATTAAAAGAATTTTCCCTTAATGAAACCATGTGTGGGGGGGGGGGAAGATGAATGGCACTGAAAGAGGTCGGAGTGAAATCTTTGCTATTCACAAAAATAATTTTCGTGCACTTGCAAAGGTAACACAATGTTTCTCGTTTAATTTCAATTTCTTCTTTTGCACTTATGAAAAGCAGGATTATTTATTGTTTCCCTGTGGCAATGAAAGTTTAAGACATGTATTTCAAGAAACATGAAAGATTCTGATAATCATGCACTTCAGTTATAAGCACCGACAAGGGGAAGGTTTCGCCATCAGCACTTGATTTCCTTTTCCCATCATCACGTGGTCTCTTTTCGCCATCAGCACTTGATTTCCTTTCCCCATCATCACGTGGTCTCTTTTCGTCATCAGCACTTGATTTCCTTTTCCCATCATCACGTGGTCTCTTTTCGCCATCAGCACTTGATTTCCTTTTCCCATCATCACGTGGTCTCTTTTCACCATCAACACTTGATTTCCTTTTCCCATCATCACGTGGTCTCTTTTCGTCATCAGCACTTGATTTCCTTTTCCCCATCATCACGTGGTCTCTTTTCGCCATCAGCACTTGATTTCCTTTTCCCATCATCACGTGGTCTCTTTTCGCCATCAGCACTTGATTTCCTTTTCCCATCATCACGTGGTCTCTTTTCGCCATCAGCACTTGATTTCCTTTTCCCATCATCACGTGGTCTCTTTTCGTCATCAGCACTTGATTTCCTTTTCCCATCATCACGTGGTCTCTTTTCGCCATCAGCACTTGATTTCCTTTTCCCATCATCACAGGGGCGGGGGTGGCTCAGTCGGTAGCGTGCCAGGCTCGTAATCTGTAGTTCCCAGGTTCGAGTCCCAGCTGGGTCAGCGTTGAGATTTATCTCCGCAAAATTCCCCGTCCTGCGCACGGTCAGCAGGGGACACCGATGGGCTTGGAAAGGCCGCCGTCCGTCGGATTGGACGTTAAACCGTGTCCCCGTGTGTGGGAGAGACATACCCTGTGCACGTTAAAGAACACGCTGGATGGCCTTGACGGGAGACTACCATCTGTCTCCCAACAGCTGTTCCAGTGGGTCCCCTCCCCCAACCTTCTCTGAGCCTTCGGGGTCCTTGTGGCCTGGCCATTTAGCCCATGGTGTGCAAAAAAGTGCCGCTCAGAGGTAAAACAATCCAATCCAATCTTTTCGCCATCAGCACTTGATTTCCTTTTCCCATCATCACGTGGTCTCTTTTCGCCATCAGCACTTGATTTCCTTTTCCCATCATCACGTGGTCTCTTTTCGCCATCAGCACTTGATTTCCTTTTCCCATCATCACGTGGTCTCTTTTCGCCATCAGCACTTGATTTCCTTTTCCCATCATCACGTGGTCTCTTTTCGCCATCAACACTTGATTTCCTTTTCCCATCATCACGTGGTCTCTTTTCACCATCAGCACTTGATTTCCTTTTCCCATCATCAGGTGGTCTCTTTTCGCCATCAGCACTTGATTTCCTTTTCCCATCATCACGTGGTCTCTTTTCGCCATCAACACTTGATTTCCTTTTCCCATCATCACGTGGTCTCTTTTCGCCATCAACACTTGATTTCCTTTTCCCATCATCACGTGGTCTCTTTTCGCCATCAGCACTTGATTTCCTTTTCCCATCATCACGTGGTCTCTTTTCGCCATCAGCACTTGATTTCCTTTTCCCATCATCACGTGGTCTCTTTTCGCCATCAGCACTTGATTTCCTTTTCCCATCATCACGTGGTCTCTTTTCGCCATCAGCACTTGATTTCCTTTTCCCATCATCACGTGGTCTCTTTTCGCCATCAACACTTGATTTCCTTTTCCCATCATCACGTGGTCTCTTTTCGCCATCAGCACTTGATTTCCTTTTCCCATCATCACGTGGTCTCTTTTCGCCATCAGCACTTTTATCCATTGGGTATAGATTCACTGTCTACTTCTTTCTAATAAAAGACAGTTTAGGAAGTTAAAGAGCCGAAAGTGGCAGCAGCACAATTCCCATTAACGAGAATGGCTGCAGAAGACAAATTGGGAACAGACTGTAGTAGAATTGCTGTGTGCTGATTGGCCTAGACGAATGTAAATAAGCATCCTATGACCACTGCGGTTCACTCAGGGATCCATATTTTAAAACAATTTTATTCTTATTTATACATTTTCATTTGTTTATTATTTCGACGTATTTATTCCTTACTTCATTTGTAGCTTTCACTATAAAACAATAAATTCAGAAGTTCGCTAGTCCGCAACTTTGTGCAATCGAATAGATGCCTATCGAAGTATATGCTAATTAGCATCCATTCTGATTCGCATCCGAACCTCCTTGTGTTCGATTGAAGAAGCAAGGATGATAAGAGGATGCCAGCGAATCATCTCCTTCTCTAAGTTCGAAATTATTCTTCCGATCGAATGTTTCTTTAAAATACCTACTCAGAAATGGCCAAAAAGGGGAGGTGGGGGGGGGGGTGAATTCAGAATATCACTTTCGAAAAAAAACTAATTCTTAGACAGCTACAGACTTTCGAGAGAAATGCTCTTGGGGTGACTTTGAAACGGCATTTACAGAAAAAGTCGATAGCTTACGACCTCGGAGACAGCGAAATGGAATCGGGTAATAATCGATTCTACGTCGGGAAACAGATTTCAAAAATGCATTACTGCTTTCATTGTGGACGTTCCAAAATGATACTGAAAATGGCAGATTTTAATCTCGCTTAAATTATATGAATTATAACAAAAATAAATAAGTCGCCGAAAAATAAATCGTTTTCAAGACCCAAAACAAATTTAAAATTCTTTTGTCGATTTCAATCATTAACAATGAGAGCAAACGGAATTACGTTTTCTGTTAATCGATTAAAAATAATCTGATTATTTCTTATTTCATTGGCTGAATTAGGAATGGCCCAATTGAATCTACAAATGTAAATATTTTGATGGCATTTTTCCAAAGGATCATTTCCTTAAATTAATATTTGGAGTCAGGTCGTATATCACGCTCGAAAATATTATATCTCAACTTCGATATAAAACCTTTAAAATATGGAACTGCAAATTTGCATACTTTTATAGAATGACGCAACTGGAATGGAGATGCTTTAAACATATTTGACAGATGGCGTTACTTGTTTCTGAAATGGAAATGAAACGAGGAAGACAGACGCGATTTCTTTATCTGGGATGCAAGAGAAGCAATTGATCATCAATTGAATGGAGATGCTTTAAACATATTTGACAGATGGCGTTACTTGTTTCTGAAATGGAAATGAAACGAGGAAGACAGACGCGATTTCTTTATCTGGGATGCAAGAGAAGGAATTGATCATCAATTGAATGGAGATGCTTTAAACATATTTGACAGATAGCGTTACTTGTTTCTGAAATGGAAATGAAACGAGGAAGACGGACGCGATTTCTTTATCTGGGATGCAAGAGAAGGAATTAATCATCAATTGAATGGAGATGCTTTAAACATATTTGACAGATGGCGTTACTTGTTTCTGAAATGGAAATGAAACGAGGAAGACAGACGCGATTTCTTTATCTGGGATGCAAGAGAAGCAATTGATCATCAATTGAATGGAGATGCTTTAAACATATTTGATAGATGGCGTTACTTGTTTCTGAAATGGAAATGAAACGAGGAAGACAGACGCGATTTCTTTATCTGGGATGCAAGAGAAGGAATTGATCATCAATTGAATGGAGATGCTTTAAACATATTTGACAGATGGCGTTACTTGTTTCTGAAATGGAAATGAAACGAGGAAGACAGACGCGATTTCTTTATCTGGGATGCAAGAGAAGGAATTGATCATCAATTGAATGGAGATGCTTTAAAGATATTTGACAGATGGCGTTACTTGTTTCTGAAATGGAAATGAAACGAGGAAGACAGACGCGATTTCTTTATCTGGGATGCAAGAGAAGGAATTGATCATCAATTGAATGGAGATGCTTTAAAGATATTTGACAGATGGCGTTACTTGTTTCTGAAATGGAAATGAAACGAGGAAGACAGACGCGATTTCTTTATCTGGGATGCAAGAGAAGGAATTGATCATCAATTGAATGGAGATGCTTTAAACATATTTGACAGATGGCGTTACTTGTTTCTGAAATGGAAATGAAACGAGGAAGACAGACGCGATTTCTTTATCTGGGATGCAAGAGAAGCAATTGATCATCAATTGAATGGAGATGCTTTAAACATATTTGACAGATGGCGTTACTTGTTTCTGAAATGGAAATGAAACGAGGAAGACAGACGCGATTTCTTTATCTGGGATGCAAGAGAAGCAATTGATCATCAATTGAATGGAGATGCTTTAAACATATTTGATAGATGGCGTTACTTGTTTCTGAAATGGAAATGAAACGAGGAAGACAGACGCGATTCCTTTATCTGGGATGCAAGAGAAGGAATTAATCATCAATTTAATGGAGATGCTTTAAACATATTTGACAGATGGCGTTACTTGTTTCTGAAGTGGAAATGAAACGAGGAAGACAGACGCGATTTCTTTATCTGGGATGCAAGAGAAGGAATTGATCATCAATTGTCGTTGCACCTGAAACTGACACTTACAGGGGAATAAGTCGATCGCAGCACGACGCCGAAAAAAATGGCACGAATGGCGGTGTTAAAGAAACTAATCCTTGCTTCCGAGGACTGCAGGGGACATAATCAAAACCACCAAGCGATTCGGTATCGGCTCACCTTACCTGGTGAATTTCAGAACATATTTTTTCAAGTTTCAGTATGAGGGGATAACGCTGTTGAGCATCTGCCATAATTGAGAGAATGGCACAACATAAAGATTGAACGAATGTAGAAGTTTGATGCATTGATCGGAATTAAATTTTAAGTTGTTTTCAGACAATGATATTTGATTTCAAAGCTAGCAGGGGTGGCCGAGTCGGTAACGCGCCAATCCCGCCATCCGAGGTGTGACGTGGCCATTTAGATCTTCGTCTGGGAAAAAGTGCCGATCAGTGGTTGGGTCGCTTTACTTCGGAGCGGGACTTTTTTTGTACACATTGGGATAAATGGGCATGTCACAAAGACCCCAAGTGGCTGAGAGAAAGTTGTGGAAAGGAAACCCGCTGGACACAGGAGACAGATGGTAGTCTCCCTTCAAGGCCATCCAGAGCGTTCTTTAACATATAAGGCTCTCCTGCATACAGCACTACGGCTTAACGTCCCATTCGAAAGATGGGTACCTTTCCAAGCCAATCGTATCCCCTTTCTGACCGACGGCAGGCCGGGGGGGGGGGGGATTAGCGGATAGAAATTTCAAAGCTGGTCCAGGTGGAGCTCCAACCTAGGAATTGCAGATTGCGATTACTGCCGCTCAGGGGTGAAACAAAGAAAGGAACTTGATTTTAAAGAGCGAATTAATCAATGGTTGGAAGCATTGATCACAAAACACAATGAGAGATTCAAAGTTAGCCAGTACAAAACATTTCAGTTTTGTCACAGCTCAGGTATGAGAATTGATGAGGCACAACCCTAGTGTTGCCATTCTTATAAAGTAACTGTAAACTATCCCCCTGCCAACTGATGCGAACAGCTTCTACGAAAATCTTATTAAGTTCAAATGAATTTAAAAGAAATGATGAAAATGTTTGCCATCAGATAATTTGATCCACAGTTTATAAGATGATGCTGTTGCCATGGAAAATGACCCAGAATAAATTTTTCATTGATTGGAAGAAAGTGTCATGTTGTTCGTTTTAAGAACCACCCAATTCCGAAACATTCAAGTCGGTTTAATGGTTAATCATGAAGATTTAATTACAATGTATTGCTAACATGGAGATTGTTGTAGCACCTTTAAATAAGGCACCAATTTATCTTGTGATCTCCTTTCTGTTGAGGTATCGTTTTCCTCACACGTCTTCTCTATGGCCATAATATTGGCCTCCTTTCTGTTGAAGTATCGTTTTCCTCACACACCTTCTCTAAGGCCATAATATTGGCAGGCTCCCGTCACACCTCTGTGGAAAGCGACTGCTTGAAGGTTATTTCTCTTTCTCATTTTTAACTAAGGAAGTGTTTTTCCCAATTACTCCTGTTGCATTTCCCTGAAATCAATTTTTTCTGGCTCCTTTGAAATTCGAAATCTCGAAGATAGATCTTTCTTATTCTTACAAAAAATATTAATCCGTTTGATAAAAAATTATTTCTTTGAGACTTGTTCCACATTTTTAAGATGTCTGTAGTTTCAAAAATTAAAATACTTTCTGCATGACAAGAAAACAATTTAAGCTATCATATAAAAGAATAATAAATTATTATCATTACAAATTCTAAAAACTTCATCGGCTACTTATATTGTTTCGTATTATTTACGATAACAATTTCCGCAATGTAAAAAATGAGATTTATTGCAAAACTCCTTTCTAGAATGGAAAATGCTTGGGATTGCGTTAACGGTGAGAAATTGGCAGAATAGATCATCCAGATTTCGGCTCTTCACAGCCAGATGGAGGTTGAGAGAATTCAGATTATATTTTGAAGCGAAAGAACTCTGAGAGGTTGGCCAATCAATGTTGAGAGCGGAGTCACGTAATGAAATAGAAAGATATGAGGTAGGACCTAAGGCTGGATATTCATTTAATTAGGGAAAGAAGGCAAAATTGTTCACTTTTGGAAGTTAAATTCGCCTTTTGTCCACACATCGAGGATGCTTGCACTAATTCCCGTGATACTTAGATTCTGAAAGAAATTTCCCTTTCTAACATTCCGAGTAATGCAGGAGGAAGGGATCGATGTCTCCTCAACAAGCTGCATTCGTTGCACAGCGGTGAGTCTGCTTATTTCTGAATTGGATGTTGTTCAAATTTGCTGTTGCAGTCCTTCTACTCTGGACTTGCTCTTTCCTGGAAAGCATTTTTAAAAAGGGATCAATCTGAAATCGGTAATGATTTTTATTTTCAGAAAGTCCAAGGGTTGGGTTGGGTTGTTTTACCTCTGAGCGGCACTTTTTTTTGCACACCATGGGCTAAATGGCCAGGTCACAAGGACCCCGAAGGCTCAGAGAAGGTTGGGGGAGGGGACCCACTGGAACAGCTGTTGGGAGACAGATGGTAGCCTCCCGTCAAGGCCATCCAGCGTGTTCTTTATCGTGCACAGGGTATGGCTCTCCCGCACACGGGGCCACGGCTTAACGTCCCATCCGACGGACGGCGGCCTTTCCAAGTCCATCGGTGTCCCCTACTGACGGTGGGCAGGGCGGGGAATTTTGCGGAGATAAATCTCAACGCTGACCCAGCTGGGACTCGAACCTGGGAACTACAGATTACGAGCCTGGCGCGCTACCGACTGAGCCACCCCCGCCCCTCAGAAAGTCCAAGTGCTTTTCCATTCTTCATTGAAATGATCGAGATGTTTTTCATGTTGATATCATTGAAATTCAGAATATTATACTCATTTGAGAGATGAGTATCGTTTGGCAAGTTCATCAGCTTTGTCGCTTTCGAAAATATCTGTATGACTAGAACCCACACGTGCTGAGATGTAGCTTTTCCATTTCTTATGTTTTCATGACATTTTTTAACAATTTCGAAATTTATTTCAATGTTTTGTAATTCTTGTTAAGTGATTTTAGGATACTGATCGACTCAGTAAATATAATTTGCTCGATTTTGATTAGTGATCCAGTTAATAGGATAGAGAATAACTGAGAGTTAATAAAAAAAAGTGCTTGAATTTGCGGAATAGAGAGAAAATGAATTTTCCATTTGTGTAGAAGGGATCACTAAAGCTCCAGCAGAGTGATGGGCAGACGATCCCTCTGTGGAGATGGCAATGGCATTTCCACTAAGTTCATTGTTTGGGAATGAGAGGAACAGAGAATCCATTGTGATTACGTCACAGAAAATGTTTCCTTGGTTACCTAGCTCCGTGATAAGAGTTACCCTCCGATTTTGGCTGAAGAATTGATCAGAAAGGTTAAGTCCGTGTTGCAACAAAAATTAAGCTACTGATTATTGAAATTTATGAAGAAACTATTTATCGTCATTTTCTTATTATAATGAGGTTGGCAACAGCAATCCAAGTCATTGGAAAGTTCCAATCTCCTTCCAAATAAAGGAGAATCGTTTGTCTTCAAACTGAATTGACTAAAATTTCACGTCACGAAACTGCTTGTCATTGGCGCACACAAAAGAAAAAGATAACGGAATTGATTGAATACATTAAAGAGTTTAACATTAAAGAGTTTAACATTAAAGCTATGAACCACAACTTCAATATCTGATGTTCAGATATTGAAGAGAGATCTCATTTTGTGGTTCTCAACTTTCGGAATTCATTTGCCACTTGGTAAAGAAGTTAAACAGAAGCACGTGCTCTGAAGTCAGCCGAAAGACCAGCGCTATGCACTCCCTTGAGCGCGTGGTAGATCGGCTGCCTCGAGAGTGAAGAGGAAAAGAAAGAGGCACATCACCTGAGTGTCCTGCCGCCGCCAAGGAGGGAGCGACGGGGCCTGCTGCCGCCAGCCAGTCATTCCAAAGATATCCTATAAACTGGCGGTGAGCGAAGTCCTTCAGTGCACGTTCTTCCAGTGGACCACGCGACGGACACAATAAATCCTTCGGATGGGCAGAGCAAACACACGTCACGTGACTGACTGGCGTCTAGCAGGCCAGTGTCCATCCCTTGCGTGTCGCCAACTCCTAGCCCGTGGCAGGACACTGCAGGGCTTGCAACACTTACCCTCGGTGAGGATGCGCAGAGCGGCCAAGAAGGATACCAAGGGAACCATGGTCCGGCTGCTCACCATCTTGGGTACACCTACAAAGAGAGAAACATGTTGGCTCACTTGGCGCCAAGGGAGAGACTGACCACCAGCTGGCAGAAAGCAACCAGCTGGCCGTCACGCTTCTTGCACCTGCTTCGCGCTTATCGCTCATTGGCAGGTGGTTCGGAGGATCATCACGTCATACCGCCAATGGGCTAGCTGTGCGGGTCAAGGGTTACTGAAAAGGGGTGGGGAGGGAGTGCAGAAAACGCTTCCGGGAAGGAGAGCCACGGGTGAACGGCCTCATGGGATACCTGCACCATTTCCGTCACCGGAGCGCAGTGGAGGCGCAAGAGCAGAGGATGAGAGATTCATCCAAGCCCCACTTTGTAGGTAAGGAGGGCAGGTATTGAGCCCAGCAGGGGGCGCTGTCAGATTCCCAGGCAGAGAGAGATAGCGACGGAGCCCCGATTCAGGCCAATGGGTCAGAAATGAAAGCTTCAGTGGGGGAGGAAATAGCAGGAGAGGGGGGAAAGCAGCAGAGGAAGCAATTGGATGCTGTTGCGATCGTAACTGGCAGACTCTGCAATTCCATTACATCGTGCAAAATTAAACAATCCATCTGAAACTATTAGAATAAAAAAATAGACCAGGGGGTGTGTTATAGTATAGGTTGACGAAAAGTGGGATGTCAGACAGAATTTCTCAATTTTTTAAACTGCCAATATTGTGCAATTATACAAAAAAATATTTATTCTGGAACTTGGCTTGATTGCTATTTACAGATCACATGAGTACTCTAAAAACGGACTTTATTGAAGAACTGGGTATTTGGTTAGGTCATATGATGTGCAAATATGTCAATTCTGACTGGTGATTTTAACCTGGGTATACTGAAAAGGGATACTCATATGAGCAATTGTTTTCAGACAATAAATTCAAACGGATTTGCAAATTGTCATAGACGTGTTACCAGAGAATAAGATAATCTTTTAATCAGAAATTTTAAATTGTGTGACTACATATTTAATTCAATTAGACATCACTGATCACTGTTTCATAGGTTGTCATATTGATTTTGGTTTTACTAAGTAAATTAAAGTTCAGAGTCTGTAATTAGGATAAGAATCGACTATAATATTGTTATGAATTAAACGGATGGAAATTGAGCATGTTTAAAAAAATAGTATTTATCAATTATAATTCTAAAATAATATAATTTATTACAAAAGTACGAATGAAAGCATTTATATAAACTCAACTAATATAAATCAATATCAGTATGAAATTAAATCTTCAGAAGAACTTAGCACCATATTAATATTCCTGCAGAGAGTTGTTTCCTCTTGAATTCTGATTATCTACACTCAGAGCATAAAATAAGGCTTCTACAACACTCAATAAGTTGCAGCATCATATTTGTGAACGAACTTGCAATCTATCGAGAATAACCTTACCAATTCTTATAAACAAGCTAAAGATAACTATGCATCAATCGAGAATAACCTTACCAATTCTTATAAACAAGCTAAAGATAACTATGCATCAATCGAGAATAACCTTACCAATTCTTATAAACAAGCTAAAGATAACTATGCATCAATCGAGAATAACCTTACCAATTCTTATAAACAAGCTAAAGATAACTATGCATCAATCGAGAATAACCTTACCAATTCTTATAAACAAGCTAAAGATAACTATGCATCAATCGAGAATAACCTTACCAATTCTTATAAACAAGCTAAAGATAACTATGCATCAATCGAGAATAACCTTACCAATTCTTATAAACAAGCTAAAGATAACTATGCATCAATCGAGAATAACCTTACCAATTCTTATAAACAAGCTAAAGATAACTATGCATCAATCGAGAATAACCTTACCAATTCTTATAAACAAGCTAAAGATAACTATGCATCAATCGAGAATAACCTTACCAATTCTTATAAACAAGCTAAAGATAACTATGCATCAATCGAGAATAACCTTACCAATTCTTATAAACAAGCTAAAGATAACTATGCATCAATCGAGAATAACCTTACCAATTCTTATAAACAAGCTAAAGATAACTATGCATCAATCGAGAATAACCTTACCAATTCTTATAAACAAGCTAAAGATAACTATGCATCAATCGAGAATAACCTTACCAATTCTTATAAACAAGCTAAAGATAACTATGCATCAATCGAGAATAACCTTACCAATTCTTATAAACAAGCTAAAGATAACTATGCATCAATCGAGAATAACCTTACCAATTCTTATAAACAAGCTAAAGATAACTATGCATCAATCGAGAATAACCTTACCAATTCTTATAAACAAGCTAAAGATAACTATGCATCAATCGACGAAGTCTTCCTCCAGAAGAATTGCGCTCAGCTCTGCTTGTTCGACTAGCATAAAACCTCCTCAGCCACATCTTCAAGTGTCCTAAGCATCCTTCTTTTTCTTGCCAGTCCGCTAACAGGATCAACACTAATAAACTTATTTAACTTCCCGCCAACACACGAATTAAAAACGTTTCTTCTTTACACTCTACCGCACAGACTAAAAACAAATTACCTTTTCCTTCACACT
The DNA here is from genome assembly GCA_038380435.1 of Ryuthela nishihirai. Classification (NCBI taxonomy): domain Eukaryota; kingdom Metazoa; phylum Arthropoda; class Arachnida; order Araneae; family Heptathelidae; genus Ryuthela; species Ryuthela nishihirai. Next base: position 59,027,809 of record JAWZYU010000019.1, on the reverse strand, counting down.
CTAATTCCTCTTAATTACAAAAACTTATTCTTTGTTTTTAAGTTCGTTCGAAGTGGTCTGTGACGCAATTCTCACGCCGTAGTTCACGCGAGCATCAAGACGATATATCACATCGCAAGTTCAGTGTAGCACGTTCATCAGTCGGAACAATATTCTTAAATTTGTGTCGGAACATATATGACAAAATGTTTATCTCCGGACAAGCGTAAATTTAGCATTTGATTTTTTAAAGGATTTAGAAATGCCAATGAGTCGATCGAAAGTTACCATTGCCACTCCTAAAGTTAAAAAGCTGAAACCATCGATTACCACAGCTAGAGTTAATTCAGTACAACATAAAAATGAGATGTATAAAAAACAAAAAGAGTAGAATGGATCATAGTGAAACTGATTTTTTTAAACGATATAAAAATATTTTGGTAAATACAATTATACAAGCAAAAAATGATTATTACAAAGATGTCTTCACGAAAAATGAAAGTAATACCAAAAAATATTGGGATACCATAAATGGGATGTGTGGCAGAAAAGGTGCAGTTAAAATCTTGCCGAAGGAGATTTCAAGTACAAATGGTAACATTACATTTGATGAAAGTCCTCAGAATTTTGTTAATATATTTAATGAATATTTTGCAACTGTTATAACATCTTTCTTTTTACAATAACAAATTGATGATAAGGTAGATGATATATGAAACTGTTTAAACTGTAAAATTTACAATTCGTTTTTTACGCCACGTGTTTCAGAGCAGAAGCTTCTAAATGTTTTGAAAGGGTTAAAAGTGGGTATGGTAACATTACTGTAGCAATTATGAAAGGAGTTAGGTTTGAAATTGTTCGTGTCCTTTGCTACTTAGTGAACTTCTCTTTTCAGGAAGGAATCCTTCCCAATTCTTTGAAAACTGCAATTACAATATCGATTTACAAAGCAGGCGATAGAAATTTATTGGAAAATTATCGACTTATTTCTCATTTATCTACTTTTTTAAAAAACTTGAAAAACTTATTAAACAAAAATTAGTTAGTTCCTTTTGATAAGCATGAGTTTTTTTTTCTTCTCCAAACCAGTTTGATTTCAAAAGGGGATAGGAAATACCATTCTTGATTTGACCTTTATAATATTGATTGACACAGGTTTTGAAAAGGTTTTGATTCAGTTCGTCACAGTATCTTATTAGAAAAGCTAAAATATAATGGGATTAGAGGACACGCTCTATTATGGATTAAACGTTACTTAACGAATAGAAAAGAAAAGGTTAAGATAAATTATTACTTTGTTAGTAGCGGAACCACTGTCAAAGTGGGAGTAACTCAGGGTTCCGTTTTGGGACCATTACTGTTTTTAGTTCGCATAAATGATTTTTGTACCATGAATCTTAGTGGAAAAGTCATTGCATTTGCCGACGATACTCTATTAATTTATTCAGGCCAGGAACAAGATATTTTAAGTAATGAAAACAGTGATATAGTACAGATCCAGAACTGGTTTAAATTAAATAAGTTAATTATAAAAAACTAAAAAAAAAACAATATATATATATATATTTAAGATTAAGAGAAAATCAGCAAGACTATTTTTATAATAAAATTGTTTTCCATTCACAGAATTGTACGACAGTAAACTATTTGTGCGAAAAAATAGAGGGAATAGATAGTTATAAGTATTTAGGTATTTACATTAATCGGAATTTATAATACATAAAAATAATGTAATTAAAAAAAATTAACTCTATTATACAAAATAGAATCTGTGACGCAAGGGAGAAGAAGGTGTTGGACGGATGAACTTCGCAAGTGGAAGGGTTTGGACACAAGGGAGAAGAAGGTGTTGGACGGATGATCTTCGCAAGTGGAAGGGTTTGGACACAAGGGAGAAGGTGTTGGACGGATGATCTTCGCAAGTGGAAGGGTTTGGACACAAGGGAGAAGAAGGTGTTGGACGGATGATCTTCGCAAGTGGAAGGGTTTGGACACAAGGGAGAAGAAGGTGTTGGACGGATGATCTTCGCAAGTGGAAGGGTTTGGACACAAGGGAGAAGAAGGTGTTGGACGGATGATCTTCGCAAGTGGAAGGGTTTGGACACAAGGGAGAAGAAGGTGTTGGACGGATGATCTTCGCAAGTGGAAGGGTTTGGACACAAGGGAGAAGAAGGTGTTGGACGGATGATCTTCGCAAGTGGAAGGGTTTGGACACAAGGGAGAAGAAGGTGTTGGACGGATGATCTTCGCAAGTGGAAGGGTTTGGACACAAGGGAGAAGGTGTTGGACGGATGATCTTCGCAAGTGGAAGGGTTTGGACACAAGGGAGAAGGTGTTGGACGGATGATCTTCGCAAGTGGAAGGGTTTGGACACAAGGGAGAAGGTGTTGGACGGATGATCTTCGCAAGTGGAAGGGTTTGGACACAAGGGAGAAGAAGGTGTTGGACGGATGATCTTCGCAAGTGGGTTTGGACACGGAAGATATAATCCATGATGCAGGAAACAAAGAATTATGGTATTTTGTGGCCGCCAACCTCCAAATCGGAGACGGCACTTAAAGAAGAAGATATACATTAACTTTTTTTTTAAGAAGACAAATTAATGTAGCATCTGTGCAACAATGTTTTTTGGAAATTCTAAGTTAAAAAGTAATTTGGAATGTGTACATTAAAGTAACTTTATTACCCAATTCAAGTAACTTTAGTTCAATATCAGATTGGGTTATAAGGCGGATGTTTGTAGGTTAATTAAAATAAACTATTCCTTCACATTCACCTCTCAGCCATTTAGATTTAACCAATTCACTACATGTTATTTAAACTATTCAGGTTTTGCTGCTTAATGTACGAATAAAATTACCTGAAAATCTCCCTTACTCAGTGAATTGCCCCCCTTCGCCTTCTTCTTCTGGCAAGATCAGATCCCTCGGCCTCTAGCTGCTGGATCACGTGGCTTCTGTTGCAGTCTTTTTTCATGACGCAAGACCCGATCTCGTAATAAGCGTGGAAGGGGTCAGGGGTTACTAATTCCGATTGACGTTTTGTGCGCACCGAAATATCCCGCTTAAACTCATTCGGTGCATCAATGATTGATTCCTCTTTCGCAAAACATTATCTAGGTCATCTCGGGGCATGCGAGCATTTGAAATTTCGGAATGACTTTTAGACTGATAATTCGGTTTCTCTTTTGTGGAGAGTTTAATTTGGCAATGTTGTTGTCAGTTTGCGACTTCCTAACCTATCTGTCATTTTTTTTATCTTATCCTGCAATATTCTTGCATTTTTTTTTCTGCTCGTATTGCAGGAAGTGCGTTTGCAGTTGCCTCACGGGTGTGCATTTTATACGGATGCAGTAGAGTAAATAAAAAGTTAAAAAACATTACTCTTCAATCAGCTGTTTGCCACAGAGATCTGACAAGAGCCTGTCAGTTCCATACATCATAGCAGAAGGTTTAGGTCTGTGAGGATGGCAGGACTTCAGCAGAAAAGAAGCACAATATTCATGCCTTAAGCCGGCGATTGAACCCAGATCCACCCCAATTTCATTTCGCTTTTCTTTATCCCTAACCCTTCTTACGATGTTGAAGATGACAAGACGAGTTTGTTTCACGAGAACATTTTTGATTCACAATAAAATCTCTATCGCTAATTAAGTAATCAAAAAAATCTACCTTATATATACTGCTCACAAAAATTAGAGGATATTTCCAAATGCATATGAAGCGGTAATATATCCCCTAATTTTTGTGAGCAGTATATTTCTTTCGCTGGTCTAAAATATTTTGTCTTGAAAAAAATTTTAGTACGAAAAGGAATTGATACAATTAGATTTCTTCCCTTCCTGACATTTCTCTTTTCAAAAAAAAAAAAAAAACTACTGTCACATGATGTGATTGAATGTGTCTGACTGGTTGTTTATATGTCGAGAGGCGTTTCAATAAAAGATAGAAAGTCCATTTTCTTCTTCAGAGGAAGGAAATCTCTGCCATTGGCTGATAGTTGAGAAAGGCTTCGCCTCTAAATTCCTGCCGCTATCCTCAGCGCCGCATTTAGCACCGGATGCTGGTCACAACGTCGCGCATTACGAGTAAGCATCAGGGTGCCACTATCCATGGGGATGTTACACTGACCTATTACCAAGTAATGCGGGTGGAGCATGTTGCTGCTGTCCACAGGTGAAACATCCTCCCCACCAAAACAAGTCTTCTTTCATTACGATACTTTTGCTGAATAAGAATTCTGTTCTCGAGGGATGATTCTTAATATTAGTTATTTTACCTCTGAGTGGCAGTTTTTTTGCACACAATGGGTTAAATGGCCAGGTCATAAGAACCCCGAAGGCTCAGAGAAGGTAGAGGGTAGGGGACCCACTGGAACAGCTGTTGGGAGAAAGATGGTAGCCTACCGTCAAGGTCATCCAGCATGTTCTTTAACGTACACAGGGTATGGCTCTCCCGCACACAGAGCCACGGCTTATCGTCCCATCCGACGGACGGAGGCCTTTTTCAAGCCCATCGTTGTCCCCTACTGACCGTGGGCAGGGCGGGGAGTTTTGCGGAGATAAATCTCAAAGCTGACCCAGCTGGGACTACAGATTACGAGCTTGGCGCGCTACCGACTAAGCCACCCCCGCCCCAATGATTGCTAAGGAAAGAAACATTTTGTTGAACGAGAATTCTGTTCTCGAGGGATGAGATTCGTAAACGCAGAATTGTTTTTTCATGTGCAGTATACACTGGCGGAAATTGAAAAAAGAACTCCGAGAAAGAATTCCTTTAGGAACGTCATATTATAATATGTTAATAGTTAAGGGCAGCAGAAACCGTGATCCAAGACTGAAAGTCATTGGATGAAATAATGACGTCACTGAAGAAGGCAACATGCAAATGTACGCAGCGCGTATTTAAGGGCTAGGGCGTGAAGAAAGAAGTCATTCGTCTTGTGTCGTGTTGTTCAGTGCTCTTTGAAGAAGCTACCATGCCTGTAAGACGCAGGTGCGCAACATTTGTTCAGTTAGCGGAGTTTCAGCGAGGTCGTATAGTTGGTCTTTGGGAAGCAGGTTGATCTTTTCGTCAAATTGCACACCGCGTTAGACAAGAGGTATCGGCAGTGGTACGACGGTGGTGTTGGTGGTCAGAAGAGCATTTGCACACTCGCAGACATGGTTCCAGGTAACACAGAGTTACAGATGCACGAGAGGCATATCAGGAGGGTGGAGGTGGCAGAGCGGATGGCTACGGCATCACAAATTTGATTCTCTGTCGTACCAAGGGTGTCTACAAGAACGATACGCAATCGTCTTTCGGAAGCAGGGCTACGGGCACGGTTACCACTGTCATCTCGTCACTGTTGCAGTGGTGTGAAGAACGAATTCATTGGAGGGAAGAATGGCAGTCTGTGGTCTTCAGTGATGAAAGCAGATTCTGCTTAGGAGCCTCTGATGGTGGTTTACGTGTCCAAAGCCGACAAGGTGAGCGGCTTCTTCCATCGTGCATCCACCAGCGACACACAGGACCCCCCACGCTGGGCATCATGGTTTGTGGTGCGATTAGCTATCACTCTCGTACGTGTCTGGTGTTTGTACAGGGTACACTGAATAGCAATACGTACGTAAGCGACATCGCACATCCAGTGGTCCTGCCATATTTGACTGTAATCCCAAATGCGATATTCCAGCAGGATAACGCTGGGCAACTCAACATGCTCTTCAGACAGTGCACCAGAACTCCCTTGGCCATCACGCTCTAAGGAATTGTCTCCAATCGAGCATGTCTTGGACTGGATCGGACAGTCTTCTGCGGACCGCGGCATGCATCGACCATTTATGAATTACGCATCTAAGTTGAAAGCACATGGAATGGTCTCCCCCAGCGTGATATCCAGCATTTGCACGACCGATTGCATGCCAGATTGTAAGCTTGTATTGCTGCTCGAGGAGGCTCAACACCTTATTAAAATATGCCTCCTGTAAAATGTAATACTCATTAAAAGTAAAATAAACATTGAAACACTTCACACGTGTGATCACTGTCCTTTTTCAACGAATTGTTTCTACTAAATCAATCTCATAGATTACGCTTCAATTGTTAATCGTGTTCTGTTTTCGATTTCCACCAGTGTAATACAAAGTTTCTCTCTCTCTGAACACGAACATCTCAAACACCTAGAACGACTAAATTCGTCTTACAATTTCCTCGTATCAGGTATAAAGAAAGTTAATGGTAGTAATCCCCTAACGCTTCTTCATCCAACCACCAGAAAAAAAGATGTGCAGATGGGTAAGCCATTCCAATCGTAAAGAGTTGTAACTGTATTGTAAGGGGGTCGGTGGCCCACCAGGCTCGTATTCTGCCGTTCCCAGGTCCGAGTCACACCATTGCCAGTGTTGAGATTGACCTCCGCTAAGCAGTCGCCCTGCCCTCGGTCCCAAAATGGATATCGATCGGCTGGGAAAGGCCGTCGTTTATTGGATGGGACGTCACGCTGTGGGCCCGTGTGCAAGAAAGCCATACCTTATGCACGTTAAAGAACATGCTGTATAGTCTTAATGACAGTCTTCAATTTCTCTCCAATGGGCCCCCTTCCTGAAACCTTCTCCGAGCCTTTCTGACTGCCCATTTGGCCCATTCAGTTTGGAATATGGAAGACTAGAGTACATCCTCTGAGTTATCGATTATTGCAGGCAACACAACTATCATGCACTTGGGTCGTTGCAATCAGAACTATCTTATCAATGGCTCCGCAATCATCAGTGTATCATATCAATTGGATTTGGGTGTTACCATTTCTCCCAACCTCTCCTTTTCTTTACACTGCCAAAATATCATCAAAAAGCCAACAGTGGCGCCTTTCATGATTTTGGGCTGCTACAAAAAATGCAACAGGTCCACGCTTTTCAAGGCATTCTTTATTTTTGTTTTGCCTATTCTTTAAACTTTTTGAATATCTCCTGTCTGCTCTCCCCACATGATCTCTGATTTCAGTCTAGTTGATCGCCCACTCAGATGGTTTAGTAAGAGACACCTTCACTTTCCAACTGAAGCGACGAGGAACGATCCAAAAATTCTCCATATTCATTCCTTGGAATGGAGAAAGTTGGTTCATGATCTAAAAATCTGTTATGAAATCATTAACGACCTCTTCTATTCAAATCCGGTCGAGCCATTAATTCGTGTCTTGCGCTGCAGCAACCCAAGGAGGCATCCTCGGTGTATTGATATTCCTCATGCTACAACAACTGCATTCTTTCATATGCTGAGTGGTCGTGTTTAGAACACTCTTCCTCCTGATATTGTAATGTCCACAACTTTGCATGTTTTCAAAGATCGACTAAATCTAGTCGACTTAAAAAGATTTTTATTGTTTTAAGTTTTAATATTCATTTAGGAAAAGTGTTTATATGTTCTCAAAGTGGTTATTACAATTTTACAATTGTATCACTTATTTTTCCCTCCCAGCCTTAAATTTAGATCCATTTCTTGTATAGACACTGCTCAAAGTGGAAATCGCAACACCAAAAAGAAAATGGAAGAAGAGATATGTAAATCGCAGGAGGTAATTAGCCATCAGAGATATGCAAATGATCAAAGTTCCGCAGCAAATGGACACGTGACACCCAGATGAGCAGTGGATAAATACAGGGTGCCCACGAGCGCGTATCATAGCATGACTAACAGTGAGGTTGAAGTGCATGCTGCAAAAATGTTCGGAGCATGCCTTGGAGACGTCAGCAGGACCTTTCGGTGCAATTGAGCCTTCTGAGAGAGAGAGAGCGAATGTCGATATGTGAGAGCTCGGATCGAGCCTTCAAGCGATCGCTGCATGCATTGGAACGCAATGTGAGCACAGTGCAATGGTACATCTCACGGAACATCAAGGAGCACAAAATGACACGAAGGACAGGTATTCAGCACGCTTTGCTACACAAAGTGAAGATGATCGCGACCTTTTCACCACTGCGATTGTGCTGCAGAGTGATTTGCAGACCACTACAGGTACCATAGCCTCTATGAAACTATTATACAACGTTTGCAATGCAGGAATGAGGGGGAGGCATTCAGTCCGGCATCTGCCATTGCAGCGACATCACCAGTTATGCCATCTCCAGTGGTGCCGAATGAGACAACATTGAACTATGAAATGGAGAGTGTTGTTCACAGACGAGTCCCGATTCTGTTTCAGCATGCCAGATGGCCGCATGGCGTCGGCATCGTCAACGACATGAGGAATCCTATTCCATTAGCCACCATACAGCTCCCCAGCATGGTACAATGGTATAGGGTGGCATAACATATGGCAGCGGGGCACCTCTGCTCCAGTTTCTGGCGCACTAATGGCGAGATGTTACATCGATGGCATCGTTAATCCTGTGTCACGACCCTTCCTTACCACCATACCTGGACTGATTCTGCAGTAGGAGAATGCCACCACGATACACAGTCTCCAAGGTTTGGACATTCTCCCATGGCCACCATACTCCCCGGCCTTGTCGCCCATTGAGCACGTGTGGGACCTTATTGGTCGCCGGCTTCGCCATCTCCCTCCGGCGGTAACCTGGTCCAGTTGCGGGCTCAATTGGATGTTGTTTGGAACGCCATTAACCATCCGATTTAAGGAATGCCGAGACGTCTACAGGCTTGTATAACCGCCCGAGATGGGCCTACTGTGTACAGATGAATCTGCAATAAACACACGCACCTTGCGTTCTCAGGTTCGTTTTTTGATCAAAGCTATGAGGATAGATAATATATATCCTCATAGCTTTCGTCGAGTCAATTTCGGGCATATACATCACTTCCGTCGAGGTGTTGTGATTTCCATTTTGAGTAGTGTAGTTCTCCTCCTCTTAGCCACATTGTATTTTACTCTTCGTTTTCAGAAGAGTTTTCTCTTCGTTCTTCGCCACTCAGAGGTAAAAACAACGTACAACCTGAAATGGCAACTTTTAAAGAGGAAGTCACATGGGCGACCTACGCTTCGTTCTCTCTTCCACCAAAAAAAGAAATAATGCATTTTTTATTGGGGGGAGAGGGCGGATCCCCGACGTGAGGAGCTTCATCTAGTCTATATTTCAGAGAGTATAATTGAGTTAAAAATCCGGTTAATGGCGAGTAGATGTGCAAATCAGAAATAATGGAAAAGCGGATTAATATGAATGAAGACTTTAAAAAAACAGCACTTGCATCTACCATTATTTGCCTGCATTACTATTATTTACCTCTACAAGGTGAATTAAGACATTTTATTCTACTTTTTTTGTATATGGCCTATCATCATCATCCTCAAGGAGCCATACGCTATGGAGTTCCAACCATACCGTGCAATGTAGTTCTCCAAGCATATCTGTCCTGAGCTACATCTACTGCATCTGGTCACTGCACACCAATTCTAACAAGGTCTTGTTTGACCTAGGTCTCCCCCTCTTTCTGAGGCCTTCATACCCCTGTTTGTTAATCTGTAATTATCCATACGGGCAACATGGCCAAACCAACGGAGTTTCTCTGTCTGCACAATATGCTGCTTAAGGAGGTTGCAGACTCCTTTGCTAACCTCATCATTACTTACAAAGTTGAACCACCTAATGCCCAAGATACTGCGTAAGCATCTGGAATCAAAAGCATCTAGTTTCCTGCTCTCTTGTTTACAAAGTGTCCAAGTTTCACTACCATAACAAACCCTAGAAAGAACCAAACTATTATACAGTCTAATTTTAGTCTTTAGGTGTATATGCCTATTTCTCCACACTCTCCGTAGATTCTTAAAAGTCCCGGCAGCAATCCCTATTCGTCTGTTAATCTCATGCCGCACATCACCATTATCTGTTACATAGCTCCCAAGATAATTAAACTGTGACACCTGCTCAAGACTGCAACCATTCAGATTAACTGAATCACAGCCTGCCTGACCAATTTTCATCACTTTAGTTTTCTCTCTGTTTATAACCAAACTACTCTACTACCAGTCTCATCAACAGCACGAATGAAAGAGTTCATCTCATCAACATCATTTGCCAAAAGGGCTAAATCATCAGCATAATCTAAATCAGAACTTTTCGTATCTCCAGCCCATTTAAGGCCAAAATCTTTCCCTTGAAGTGAATTTCGCATAACATAATCAATAACCAAACTAAAGAGAAAAGGAGACAAAATGAACCCTTGTCGAACACCAGAAGTAATGCTAAACCAATTGCTACAAGCCTTACCAACTCTCACACACCACTCAATGTTATTATAAAGAGCTTTCATAATGTTAACTAACTTGTCTGGTATACCATATGATCTCACAATCAACCACAAATTATGACGATCAACAGAGTCGAAAGCCTTTTTGAAATCAACAAAGCTAGCAACCAAAGGTTTCTGAAACTAAATATTTCTCAAGAATCTGCCTAAGTGAAAATATCTGAACCACATATCCCCTAAAATTTCTGAATTCACATTGCTCATCACGCAATTGACTGTCAACCAGATTCTTAATTCTATTAAGCACAATCATGCAAAGAACTTTACCTGAAACAGAGAGTAGGCTGATACCCCTATAGTTATCACAAGAATTGCGATCACCTTTTCTGAAAATAGGGATAATAATAGCTCTGGTAAAATCCTTAGGAACCATGCCTTTATCGTAAAAGATATTCAAAATCTCAGTCATCCAAGTGGTAATCGAAACATTCCCAGCTTTACGCATTTCCGCAGTAATTTCATCTAGCCCTGGGGATTTATGTAGTTAAGTTTAGAAATAGTCAAAAAAAACTTCAGATTGTGTTATAGGGGCAACATTAAAGCTGCCAATGCATCTATCATCATTACAAACAATGGGAGTAGAACTAACCACATTGTTTAGAACATAACTGAAATGCTCAGCCCACCTAGCCATGACAGAATCCTCACCTTCTATAACCTTACCTTGTTTATCCTTCAATCCCTGTCTACCTGTCCGTTTTCTATCACACAAAATATTCACAATCTGGTACAGCTCTCTGCTGTTGTGCTGTCTAACTGCTTCCTCGGCTTTGTCAGCCAAACCATCAAGCCAAAGATTCTTATCAGCAGCTAACTGATCCTTTACACGTTTATTAAGTTCTCTGTAATGCTTTCTATTAGGACTAGTAGGGTATTGATTAAAGACATTCCTGCAGTTCTTTCTTTCTGAAATAAGGTCAAATGCCTTGTCACTCAAATAATTCAGCCTCCTCTGCTCCTTTTTTCTTAAAAGAGTACTGTTAGTGTCCAAAAAAGCCTGTTTAAAATGATCCCATTCTTCCTCAACATCAGTAGTAAGCAAACCATGACTGTCATAATGACTAAGTAACTTATCATGGTAAGCTTTAGCTATAACTGGTCTTTCAGAACTTCAGTATTAAAGGTAAATTTTTAACCCTAGCACAACACTTTTTAAATTTAAGTTGCAAGACACTTTTAACAAGGTAATGATCAGATCGAATTTCAGCTCCCCTATATGACCTGGTATTCCTAACAGAACTAGCCCATTTGCTGTTAATTAATATATAATCAATCATATTCTTAAGCAGCCCATCAGGTGAAACCGATGTGTACTTATGTATGTCGCGGTGTTTGTAATATGTTAGTTATTCTGAATCCATTGAGTTTACTTACCTGTAGGAGACGTTGCCCACTGCCATTGCAGCTACCAATACCAAAAGGGCCTATTACTCCTCCCCAAAGGTCAGAGTCAGTACCAACTTTGGTAAGTCACCTAGAACAAGTCACCTAGAACAAGTCACCTAGAACAAAGGTAATATCTCCTTTCTTGACAGAATTCAAAATATCCTGAAGTTGTCCGTAAAACCTATCCTTCTCATCCTCATCGTCAGTGAGGGCATAACAGCAGATAACATTCAAGTCTTTAACGCTTGTCTGAAATTTAGCTGTAAGAAACCTTTCATTAATGCACTCATATCCTAGAAGAGCATCACTAGCGTGTCTGCTGAGAAGCAGCCTTGCAGATGTTTAATGTCTTCCCTCCCTGAAAAGTGAAATTTAAGATTATTTTTAAGAATCTGACCCTTATCTGTCCATCTGGTCTCTTGCAAGCCGAGAATATCTAAATTATAGCGGCGGATTTCTTGTGTGAGGACATCAGGAGAATAGTCTCTGTGCAGAGTCCTCACATTCCAACTATCTATGGGGAGAAAATGGTTAGTAGGATGTGTAAAGAAACTACGTTTATTGAGAGAGGGAATGCTGACAATATCAAACAGCCTGCTAACCGCAGGATTGAGAGGTTTGTTCCCCCTCTACTAAAGGCTGAAGCCATCTACACTGGAAGACTTCCCCCAATGTAGAATTTGACAATGCCTGTAGAAGCAAAGAGTTCAGGTGTCTGCGATGACCTCTGCTCAGGATTATCCACCAGCTGATAAACATATCCTGTGAATCTATTCACTTGGGGCTGTCAACCCACAAACGGAAAACACAGCGGAAGATTTTCCCTCCACAGAAGCTCACCAGTGTAGCAAATCTAGAATCCAGAATCAAGCTCAGAGCCTTAATCCAGTCCAGTAAGTTTATATGGTGAGCACCAGAACCCTGTGTGATTGACCACTCCTCAGCAGGATAGAAAAAAAGTACATATAATTGTCCAGATCAGTAGACCACACTAATCTGGCAGCACTCTTCTTCCATTCACTTCCATAAGAGAGTATCTCTTTGGGTAGATACTAACGGCCTGCGCACCACGAGAAGGCTGGGGTCGGACATTGAGTACTAGGCCTGGACGGTTCTATGCATCATCACAGGGGATTGGTGCATAGGTCTCCTTCCAGTGACTACCTAGCTATCATTTATATACAGAAAAAAAAAATTAAAATGTTTCGAAAATACCGATTTGAAAGTGTAGAAAAGTAGGCACGCTCTAATTCCAATTAGTATTTACTTTATTTAAAAATAATGCAACCATTTTAAACTTTAAAATAACATACTATGTAGAATTGAACCCAACAGCTGAGCAGCGGGCATCACTGCACCCATGCTCCATGAAATAATTTTTTTTTAATAATTATAATATAATAATTATTAATATAATTATATATTAATAATTTTTTTCGTCCCTCCCCCCTCCCCCTTGATTGTAGCTCAGTAATTATGGAAGTAGCTCGTGAGCTCGAAACCTTTGACCCAGAAAGTGCGCCGATTGCTTACATTATTAATATTACAAAGCATCAGAATCAGAAAAATTACTTCAACACTTCAAAAAATGGACTCAGGATGAAAAATCATTTTCTGCTATGTATTTGCGTTTCTTGCAGCATTTCGAAGGCTACGGGTTCGGGTGTTGGGTTGTTTTATCTCTGAGCGGCAATTTTTTGTACACCATGGTCTAATGGTCAGGGGGACCCCGAGGGCTCAGAGGAGGTTGGGGGAGAGGACCTACTGGACAACTGTTAGGAGACAGATGGTAGCCTCCCGTCAAAGCTACCAGCGTGTAATGTGCACAGGGTATAGTTCTTGGCACACGGAGCCACGGCTTAACGTCCCATCCGACGGACGGCGGTCTTTCCAAGCCCATTGGTGCCCAGGCTACGGTATGAAATACTTAACAACGCAATTAAAAAGAAACGGAAATCGAACAACTTACATTCGGATATGACAATATTTATATGAAATTTCTTATATGCAGAAGAACATATGTGTCATTTAAATAACATATACGACAATGCGAGCTATCAGCTTCCCTGATTTCTTTTTTTTTGCTCACAAAATGAAGCTAATGAGGTGACGCCCCTTTTCAACCGATGCCTTAGAAGGACCTTGACGGCCATTTTGAAATGTAACCTCGCGAACAAATGAAATGGACGAAGCCCCAAAAATTTCGTTTCCATTTTGAAAACATGGATCTGTTTTCGATCTCGAACTCTGCTTTCGCATGAAGCTGTTTGGGACCCAATTACACGATGATGCCACTCTGAGAACAACTTCCGTGACGTGACGTAACAGATCGGTGACGGACCACCGTCCGACATTTCCGCAGGATGTTCGCTCCGCACGCTTCTCGTTTTACGCGAAGGCCTCCCTCAGCGAGGAGTATGGAATGAGCCTCACTTCGAAGATCAGCCTCTTTCCTTCCAAACATGCTGCTTTCATCCTGCTTTTACCCAGCTGATGATTTGATTTTCATCCTGCTTTTGCCCAATTGATGATTTGCTTTTCATTTCCGATTTTGCCCAACTGGTGATTTGCTTTTTCACATTGCTTTTGCCCAACTGATGATTGCTTTTGATCCTCTTTTCCCAACTGGTGATTGATCTCTCGCATCTTTTTCTACCCGATGCTTTGCTTTACCTAAGTAATAGTTTGCCCTACTGAGGTTATCATGATGAAATGCTTTCCCGATTAACCCCAACTCCTCCCAATCAACACACACCTGATGCTTTTCTTTACCTCATTATCAGATGGACCTAACCCATGATTTGTTTATTCGATTCTTCCCTCTCCCCCAACTGATGAATTGACCTCATGATTTGCCTAGCTGACATTGTGCTCAATTTACTTTGTCCCTCTAGACGCTTTGCCTAACTGATTATTTGCTGATTTCCTCCCACGTGATGCTTTTCTCAATTAATGATTTGCTGATTACCTTAACTCTTCCCTTCCTTAAAAATAATTTATATAAGTTAAATTCAAGAATGTGAAAAAATGGCATCCGCAAGCAACGCTTTACTCTTAACATTTTGTTACGTTACTAATCTTGCAATTTCTTAAAATACTTATTCATATACTTATTCAGGAAACTCTACAACAAGAGTAATTTACTACCTGTTTGCTGGGTAGAGCCAAATAACACTATCCAGGAATATATCTATAGATACAATTCGTATATATTCAGAAAATATGTTTTATAATTGCATTTAAATCATTTTACAGCTCGGACTTCACATTTTTTTATTACATTTTACAACTTCAATCACCATTCCTTTAGAAAGTTTAAATTACATTTATAAAAAACTTTTGAAAGTCATGTGTGTATTTGAATAGTGTTATTGAGATAGATGCGGGGATCAAATGGTACAGAATTCTGGATTTAAAATCATCACAAAACCAATGTTGAAAGATGATGGTTGATAAATGCATCTTACTAAATGGAATCACTCTCGGACGCAATTGTTTCTCATTCTGACTGAGTAATCGAGCTCTTTGGAAATGAAAGAAGATGTTTTTAATAACGAAACTTGAATCGTGCCAATTTTACGAAATGTTGCGGAGAATGAACAACAGCGATGCAAAATATATAGAACGCAGATCGTATGATCCACTGTAGGTCAAAACATAAATATCTCAAGGCTCTGTTTTACCCCGTACTATGACAACTTGACGTTTTCACTACACCAAGATGCTTTTCTCAACCTCAAACTAAGATTACCTGATGCTTTCCTTACTTGATGTTTCCTCCACCTGATGCTTTTCTCAACCTCAAACTAAGATTACCTGATGCTTTCCTTACTTGATGTTTCCTCCACCTGATGCTTTTCTCAACCTCAAACTAAGATTACCTGATGCTTTCCTTACTTGATGTTTCCTCCACCTGATGCTTTTCTCAACCTCAAACTAAGATTACCTGATGCTTTCCTTACTTGATGTTTCCTCCACTGATGCTTTTCTCAACCTCAAACTAAGATTACCTGATGCTTTCCTTACTTGATGTTTCCTCCACCTGATGCTTTTCTCAACCTCAAACTAAGACTACTTGATGCTTTCCTTACTTGATGTTTCTTCCACCTGATGCTTTTCTCAACCTCAAACTAAGACTATTTGATGCTTTCCTTACTTGTTGTTTCCTCCACCTGATGCTTTTCTCAACCTCAAACTAAGATTACCTGATGCTTTCCTTACTTGATGTTTCCTCCACTGATGCTTTTCTCAACCTCAAACTAAGATTACCTGATGCTTTCCTTACTTGATGTTTCCTCCACCTGATGCTTTTCTCAACCTCAAACTAAGACTACTTGATGCTTTCCTTACTTGATGTTTCTTCCACCTGATGCTTTTCTCAACCTCAAACTAAGACTATTTGATGCTTTCCTTACTTGATGTTTCCTCCACCTGATGCTTTTCTCAACCTCAAACTAAGATTACCTGATGCTTTCCTTACTTGATGTTTCCTCCACTGATGCTTTTCTCAACCTCAAACTAAGATTACCTGATGCTTTCCTTACTTGATGTTTCCTCCACCTGATGCTTTTCTCAACCTCAAACTAAGACTACTTGATGCTTTCCTTACTTGATGTTTCCTCCACCTGATGCTTTTCTCAACCTCAAACTAAGACTATTTGATGCTTTCCTTACTTGATGTTTCCTCCACCTGATGCTTTTCTCAACCTCAAACTAAGATTACCTGATGCTTTCCTTACTTGATGTTTCCTCCACTGATGCTTTTCTCAACCTCAAACTAAGATTACCTGATGCTTTCCTTACTTGATGTTTCCTCCACCTGATGCTTTTCTCAACCTCAAACTAAGACTACTTGATGCTTTCCTTACTTGATGTTTCTTCCACCTGATGCTTTTCTCAACCTCAAACTAAGACTATTTGATGCTTTCCTTACTTGTTGTTTCCTCCACCTGATGCTTTTCTCAACCTCAAACTAAGATTACCTGATGCTTTCCTTACTTGATGTTTCCTCCACTGATGCTTTTCTCAACCTCAAACTAAGATTACCTGATGCTTTCCTTACTTGATGTTTCCTCCACCTGATGCTTTTCTCAACCTCAAACTAAGACTACTTGATGCTTTCCTTACTTGATGTTTCTTCCACCTGATGCTTTTCTCAACCTCAAACTAAGACTATTTGATGCTTTCCTTACTTGATGTTTCCTCCACCTGATGCTTTTCTCAACCTCAAACTAAGATTACCTGATGCTTTCCTTACTTGATGTTTCCTCCACTGATGCTTTTCTCAACCTCAAACTAAGATTACCTGATGCTTTCCTTACTTGATGTTTCCTCCACCTGATGCTTTTCTCAACCTCAAACTAAGACTACTTGATGCTTTCCTTACTTGATGTTTCCTCCACCTGATGCTTTTCTCAACCTCAAACTAAGACTATTTGATGCTTTCCTTACTTGATGTTTCCTCCACCTGATGCTTTTCTCAACCTCAAACTAAGATTACCTGATGCTTTCCTTACTTGATGTTTCCTCCACTGATGCTTTTCTCAACCTCAAACTAAGATTACCTGATGCTTTCCTTACTTGATGTTTCCTCCACCTGATGCTTTTCTCAACCTCAAACTAAGACTACTTGATGCTTTCCTTACTTGATGTTTCTTCCACCTGATGCTTTTCTCAACCTCAAACTAAGACTATTTGATGCTTTCCTTACTTGTTGTTTCCTCCACCTGATGCTTTTCTCAACCTCAAACTAAGATTACCTGATGCTTTCCTTACTTGATGTTTCCTCCACTGATGCTTTTCTCAACCTCAAACTAAGATTACCTGATGCTTTCCTTACTTGATGTTTCCTCCACCTGATGCTTTTCTCAACCTCAAACTAAGACTACTTGATGCTTTCCTTACTTGATGTTTCTTCCACCTGATGCTTTTCTCAACCTCAAACTAAGACTATTTGATGCTTTCCTTACTTGATGTTTCCTCCACCTGATGCTTTTCTCAACCTCAAACTAAGATTACCTGATGCTTTCCTTACTTGATGTTTCCTCCACTGATGCTTTTCTCAACCTCAAACTAAGATTACCTGATGCTTTCCTTACTTGATGTTTCCTCCACCTGATGCTTTTCTCAACCTCAAACTAAGACTACTTGATGCTTTCCTTACTTGATGTTTCCTCCACCTGATGCTTTTCTCAACCTCAAACTAAGATTACCTGATGCTTTCCTTACTTGATGTTTCCTCCACCTGATGCTTTTCTCACTTGATGTTTCCTCCACCTGATGCTTTTCTCAACCTCAAACTAAGATTACCTGATGCTTTCCTTACTTGATGTTTCCTCCACCTGATGCTTTTCTCAACCTCAAACTAAGACTACTTGATGCTTTCCTTACTTGATGTTTCTTCCACCTGATGCTTTTCTCAACCTCAAACTAAGACTATTTGATGCTTTCCTTACTTGATGTTTCCTCCACCTGATGCTTTTCTCAACCTCAAACTAAGATTACCTGATGCTTTCCTTACTTGATGTTTCCTCCACTGATGCTTTTCTCAACCTCAAACTAAGATTACCTGATGCTTTCCTTACTTGATGTTTCCTCCACCTGATGCTTTTCTCAACCTCAAACTAAGACTACTTGATGCTTTCCTTACTTGATGTTTCTCCCACCTGATGCTTTTCTCAACCTCAAGCTAAGACTATTTGATGCTTTCCTTACTTGATGTTTCCTCCACCTGATGCTTTTCTCAACCTCAAACTAAGATTACCTGATGCTTTCCTTACTTGATGTTTCCTCCACTGATGCTTTTCTCAACCTCAAACTAAGATTACCTGATGCTTTCCTTACTTGATGTTTCCTTCACCTGATGCTTTTCTCAACCTCAAACTAAGACTACTTGATGCTTTCCTTACTTGATGTTTCTTCCACCTGATGCTTTTCTCAACCTCAAACTAAGACTATTTGATGCTTTCCTTACTTGATGTTTCCTCCACCTGATGCTTTTCTCAACCTCAAACTAAGATTACCTGATGCTTTCCTTACTTGATGTTTCCTCCACTGATGCTTTTCTCAACCTCAAACTAAGATTACCTGATGCTTTCCTTACTTGATGTTTCCTCCACCTGATGCTTTTCTCAACCTCAAACTAAGACTACTTGATGCTTTCCTTACTTGATGTTTCTCCCACCTGATGCTTTTCTCAACCTCAAGCTAAGACTATTTGATGCTTTCCTTACTTGATGTTTCCTCCACCTGATGCTTTTCTCAACCTCAAACTAAGATTACCTGATGCTTTCCTTACTTGATGTTTCCTCCACCTGATGCTTTTCTCAACCTCAAACTAAGATTACCTAATGCTTTCCTTACTTGATGTTTCCTCCACCTGATGCTTTTCTCAACCTCAAACTAAGATTACCTGAAGCTTTCCTTACTTGATGTTTCCTCCACCTGATGCTTTTCTCAACCTCAAACTAAGATTACCTGATGCTTTCCTTACTTGATGTTTCCTCCACCTGATGCTTTTCTCAACCTCAAACTAAGACTACTTGATGCTTTCCTTACTTGATGTTTCTTCCACCTGATGCTTTTCTCAACCTCAAACTAAGACTATTTGATGCTTTCCTTACTTGATGTTTCCTCCACCTGATGCTTTTCTCAACCTCAAACTAAGATTACCTGATGCTTTCCTTACTTGATGTTTCCTCCACCTGATGCTTTTCTCAACCTCAAACTAAGATTACCTGATGCTTTCCTTACTTGATGTTTCCTCCACCTGATGCTTTTCTCAACCTCAAACTAAGATTACCTGATGCTTTCCTTACTTGATGTTTCCTCCACCTGATGCTTTTCTCAACCTCAAACTAAGACTACTTGATGCTTTCCTTACTTGATGTTTCTTCCACCTGATGCTTTTCTCAACCTCAAACTAAGATTATTTGATGCTTTCCTTACTTGATGTTTCCTCCACCTGATGCTTTTCTCAACCTCAAACTAAGATTATCTGATGGTTTCCTTACTTGATGTTTCCTCCACCTGATGCTTTTCTCAACCTCAAACTAAGATTACCTGATGCTTTCCTTACTTGATGTTTCCTCCACCTGATGCTTTTCTCAACCTCAAACTAAGATTACCTGATGCTTTCCTTACTTGATGTTTCCTCCACCTGATGCTTTTCTCAACCTCAAACTAAGATTACCTGAAGCTTTCCTTACTTGATGTTTCCTCCACCTGATGCTTTTCTCAACCTCAAACTAAGATTACCTGATGCTTTCCTTACTTGATGTTTCCTCCACCTGATGCTTTTCTCAACCTCAAACTAAGATTACCTGATGCTTTTCTCAACCTCAAACTAAGATTACCTGATGCTTTCCTTACTTGATGTTTCCTCTACCTGATGCTTTTCTCAACCTCAAACTAAGACTACTTGATGCTTTCCTTACTTGATGTTTCTTCCACCTGATGCTTTTCTCAACCTCAAACTAAGACTATTTGATGCTTTCCTTACTTGATGTTTCCTCCACCTGATGCTTTTCTCAACCTCAAACTAAGATTATCTGATGGTTTCCTTACTTGATGTTTCCTCCACCTGATGCTTTTCTCAACCTCAAACTAAGATTACCTGAAGCTTTCCTTACTTGATGTTTCCTCCACCTGAAGCTTTTCTCAACCTCAAACTAAGACTACCTGATGCTTTCCTTACATGATATTTCCTCCACCTGATGCTTTTCTCAACCTCAAACTAAGACTACCTGATGCTTTCCTTACTTGATGTTTCCTCCACCTGATGCTTTTCTGAATCTCAAGTTAACTACTTGATGCTTTCCTTACTTAATGTTTCCTCCACCCGATGCTTTTCTCGACCTCAAGTTAATACTACTTGATGCTTTCCTTACTTGATATTTCCTCCACCTGATACTTTTCTCAACCTAAAGCTAAGACTACCTGATGGTTTCCTTACTTGATATTTCCTCTACCTGATGCTTTTCTGAATCTCAAGTTACTACTTGATGCTTTCCTTATTTTATATTTCCTCCACCTGAGGCTTTTCTCAATCTCAAACTAAGACTACTTGATGCTTTCCTTACTTGATGTTTCCTCTACCTGATGTTTTTCTGAATCTCAAGCTAACTACTTGATGCTTTTCTTACTTGATATTTCCTTCACCTGATGCTTTCTCAACCTCAAGCTAAGACTACCTGATGCTTTCCTTACTTGATGTTTCTTCTATCTGATGTTTTCCTTACTTGATGTTTCCTCTACCTGATGCTTTGCGCACCCAATGCTTTGCCTTCCTTTGCCTTACACTTGCTTCATTAAACATTAAGTTTGAAGAAAATTACAGGACTTTTAAGTACACACCATTTTTTCTTAGAAGACGTATAATTTTTCGAAATTCCTGAAAGAGGCACGTTTCCATTTTGCTCTTTTCCCTCCCCCTACCTCCCTTTATTTCCTTTCCCCTCCATCCGTTAAAAATTCTTCTTTCACATTTTTCACGGTTCGTTTCGTATCTCAAAAGACATCCTCGCCTCATTCTCTCTCTGATCCTTTCCACGAAGCCACTTCACATCTCAGAGCACGAAGGAAATAATTCCGTGGGAGAAAGGGTTCGGTTGCGCGCATCTCCTTCTCAAGAGAATCTCTCAGTGTCGAGGCACCTTCAAAACCTGCTCCTCAAAAGTCTCAGTGTCGAGGCATCTTCAGCATCTACTCATCAGGAGAATCTCAGTGCTGTGAGATCTTCTCCTCAGGAGTGACTCTCAGTGCTTCAACATCTGACTCTCTCCTCTCACGGAACTTCCTTCAGACTCCTTCCATTGTCACGAATATTCCTGAGTGTTCTGGCAAACGATACATCATCGCCAGTCGACGATGACCATTACCTGACTTGAATGGATCTCCTTTTGGCAATTCTTTCTTTCAATTGTGACATCATCCTACTGCCATTGTCTAGGCAGCTAATAAGGCATTTTAATATGAAATGTCGTGATATCAATTGCATCATGACATCATCTCATTTAGAGATTTCATGAAATATTTAAGATGAATATTTATTAATTTGTCGTCATGCAAATCAGCGTCTGCATCTCGACTGCTGCCAACTGAGGCATAGCAACTGCCAAAAAGAACACTTTTCCTTTTGCAAAATATCTTTCATTGAGTTCGTCTGCGAGTGGAGCTCTGATCTTCCCTTAGATTCGGTAGCCGAGATGGGTGGCGGGAGGGAGGATTTGAGCCCAGTTCCTCCTGCTGTTGACGTGCGGGGGGGTGGGAGGGGTAGGTAGATAACTCAGGGAGATGACCTTCCAGATGATCTCAAAATAGTGACACTTTCATTTTCCTCCTGAATCTAATTTCAGCTGTCTGTTTCTACTAATCAACGAACACAAGACGAAGGTTTTCAATATTTAAGCAAAAATTAATTTTGATTGTGGGGCGGGGGGGAGAGGGGGCGGATTTTAAATTCCACTAAAAATCTTAAGTGATGTCAATGTACGCATGCCTTTCCCAGAGTATGAGAAACTTCTGAGCCAAGGAGGAGGTGAAACCACTCATTTGGGTTGTTTTACCTCTGAGCAGCACTTTTTGCATACAATGGGCAGGTCACAATGACCCGAGAGCTCAGAGAAGGTTGGGAGAGGGGACCCAATAGACACATGTTAGGAGATATGGCAGCCTCGAGTCAGGGCCATTCATTAAAGAAGCGTGTTCTTCAACGTGCTCTGGATGTGGCTTTCACGCACACGGGGCCATGGCTTAACGTTCCATCCGGCAGACTGCGCGTTTCCAGAGTTAAATCTCAATGATGTCCCACGCGGGACTCGAACCTGGGATTTGACCCATTTGGGAGTCTGATATTATTCCATCTGAGAATGAAATGGTAAATATGGAGAAATAAACAAAGGATGCAACCAAAATGAAACGAGGCAAATTTGAAATAATTTATCCTTACTAGCCCGATCCCATTCCGCAAACACTAATGTGAGATTGTACTTACGTGTGCAAAACTTGGCACGTGGTTGGAGTGTGCGCGCAAAAAGGGGCGCGTGTGCTTTTTGAAGCTCGCTGCTTCGGTGATGTCCGCTTCTCTCGGCACCCCTCGTGGGCAGGACACATTCCTAACACGATGAACCAGGGTCGAACAATAGCATGCAAATGACAGACGGGAGCGGCCCACTTCCAACTGGGCTAGTAGGTGGCCTTCGGAGCCTCGGACTCCACCCTGCACCTGCCGGCGCTCGTTGTCCCGTGTGCCATCATGCCTCGAGGATATCTAATTGGCGTCCACCCAATGCAACACACGCGTACCTTCGGATATCTAACCACGTGCTTCGTGGTCAACAGTTTTCGAGGCAAGTAAATAACGACATTTTCCTGTTTGTTATTTTTCCTTCATTGCCTCGAAGAAAGCCTCTCCCACATCACAAACACCTTCATTCAAACCATTCCTCTCATCAATTGCGCACACCTCTATTCGTAGCCATACATCTTCCAAACACTTTCATTCTCACCTATTCTTCTCCCCGGTATCCCATAGTTCATTCCTGGCAATTTCTCTCTCCGACTCCACACACCGTCACTCGTCTCTAACGTTTCCCTGATTCCACACACATCTCTCATTCCCAGCCCCTACATCCGAATTAACACATTCTCATCCGAACCCATTTTTCTCCCCGATACCATACACCATTTTTTATACCCGTTACTTCCCTGACTCCACACACTTCCATTCGTACCCATTCCTCTGGCCAATTTCACATTGGTATCCATTATCTCCTGATTTAAGAAAATTTCTTTCATACCCATTCATTCCGTTGAATCCACAGACCTTCATTCGCATCCATTTCTCTCCCCGATTCCACATATCTTCATTGGTACCCATATATCTCCCGATTTGTACAGCTTCTTCCATACCCATTAACTCCCAGTTTCCACACACCATCATTCGTACACATTACTTCCTTCATTCCATAGACTTTCATTCGCATCCATTTCTCTCCCTGATTCCACATATCTTCATTGGTACCCATATATCTCCCGATTTGTACAGCTTCTTCCATACCCATTAACTCCCAGTTTCCACAAACCTTCATTCGCACACATTACTTCCTTCATTCCATAGACTTTCATTCGCATCCATTTCTCTCCCTGATTCCACATATCTTCATTGGTACCCATATATCTCCCGATTTGTACAGCTTCTTCCATACCCATTAACTCCCAGTTTCCACAAACCTTCATTCGTACACATGACTTCCTTCATTCCATAGACTTTCATTCGCATCCATTTCTCTCCCCGATTCCACATATCTTCATTGGTACCCATATATCTCCCGATTTGTACAGCTTCTTCCATACCCATTAACTCCCAATTTCCACACACCTTCATTCGTACACATGACTTCCTTCATTCCATAGACTTTCAGTCGCATCCACTTCTCTCCCTGATTCCACATATCTTCATTGGTACCCATATATCTCCCGATTTGTACAGCTTCTTCCATACCCATTAACTCCCAGTTTCCACACACCATCATTCGTACACATTACTTCCTTCATTCCATAGACTTTCATTCGCATCCACTTCTCTCCCTGATTCCACATATCTTCATTGGTACCCATATATCTCCCGATTTGTACAGCTTCTTCCATACCCATTAACTCCCAATTTCCACACACCTTCATTCGTACACATGACTTCCTTCATTCCATAGACTTTCATTCGCATCCATTTCTCTCCCTGATTCCACATATCTTCATTGGTACCCATATATCTCCCGATTTGTACAGCTTCTTCCATACCCATTAACTCCCAATTTCCACACACCTTCATTCGTACACATGACTTCCTTCATTCCATAGACTTTCAGTCGCATCCACTTCTCTCCCTGATTCCACATATCTTCATTGGTACCCATATATCTCCCGATTTGTACAGCTTCTTCCATACCCATTAACTCCCAGTTTCCACAAACCTTCATTCGTACACATGACTTCCTTCATTCCATAGACTTTCATTCGCATCCATTTCTCTCCCTGATTCCACATATCTTCATTGGTACCCATATATCTCCCGATTTGTACAGCTTCTTCCATACCCATTAACTCCCAATTTCCACACACCTTCATTCGTACACATGACTTCCTTCATTCCATAGACTTTCAGTCGCATCCACTTCTCTCCCTGATTCCACATATCTTCATTGGTACCCATATATCTCCCGATTTGTACAGCTTCTTCCATACCCATTAACTCCCAGTTTCCACACACCATCATTCGTACACATTACTTCCTTCATTCCATAGACTTTCATTCGCATCCATTTCTCTCCCTGATTCCACATATCTTCATTGGTACCCATATATCTCCCGATTTGTACAGCTTCTTCCATACCCATTAACTCCCAGTTTCCACAAACCTTCATTCGCACACATTACTTCCTTCATTCCATAGACTTTCATTCGCATCCATTTCTCTCCCTGATTCCACATATCTTCATTGGTACCCATATATCTCCCGATTTGTACAGCTTCTTCCATACCCATTAACTCCCAATTTCCACACACCTTCATTCGTACACATGACTTCCTTCATTCCATAGACTTTCATTCGCATCCATTTCTCTCACCGATTCCACATATCTTCATTGGTACCCATATATCTCCCGATTTGTACAGCTTCTTCCATACCCATTAACTCCCAATTTCCACACACCTTCATTCGTACACATGACTTCCTTCATTCCATAGACTTTCAGTCGCATCCACTTCTCTCCCTGATTCCACATATCTTCATTGGTACCCATATATCTCCCGATTTGTACAGCTTCTTCCATACCCATTAACTCCCAGTTTCCACACACCATCATTCGTACACATTACTTCCTTCATTCCATAGACTTTCATTCGCATCCATTTCTCTCCCTGATTCCACATATCTTCATTGGTACCCATATATCTCCCGATTTGTACAGCTTCTTCCATACCCATTAACTCCCAATTTCCACAAACCTTCATTCGCACACATTACTTCCTTCATTCCATAGACTTTCATTCGCATCCATTTCTCTCCCTGATTCCACATATCTTCATTGGTACCCATATATCTCCCGATTTGTACAGCTTCTTCCATACCCATTAACTCCCAATTTCCACACACCTTCATTCTTACACATGACTTCCTTCATTCCATAGACTTTCATTCGCATCCATTTCTCTCACCGATTCCACATATCTTCATTGGTACCCATATATCTCCCGATTTGTACAGCTTCTTCCATACCCATTAACTCCCAATTTCCACACACCTTCATTCGTACACATGACTTCCTTCATTCCATAGACTTTCAGTCGCATCCACTTCTCTCCCTGATTCCACATATCTTCATTGGTACCCATATATCTCCCGATTTGTACAGCTTCTTCCATACCCATTAACCCCCAATTTCCACACACCTTCATTCGTACACATGACTTCCTTCATTCCATAGACTTTCAGTCGCATCCACTTCTCTCCCTGATTCCACATATCTTCATTGGTACCCATATATCTCCCGATTTGTACAGCTTCTTCCATACCCATTAACTCCCAGTTTCCACACACCATCATTCGTACACATTACTTCCTTCATTCCATAGACTTTCATTCGCATCCATTTCTCTCCCTGATTCCACATATCTTCATTGGTACCCATATATCTCCCGATTTGTACAGCTTCTTCCATACCCATTAACTCCCAGTTTCCACAAACCTTCATTCGCACACATTACTTCCTTCATTCCATAGACTTTCATTCGCATCCATTTCTCTCCCTGATTCCACATATCTTCATTGGTACCCATATATCTCCCGATTTGTACAGCTTCTTCCATACCCATTAACTCCCAATTTCCACACACCTTCATTCGTACACATGACTTCCTTCATTCCATAGACTTTCATTCGCATCCATTTCTCTCACCGATTCCACATATCTTCATTGGTACCCATATATCTCCCGATTTGTACAGCTTCTTCCATACCCATTAACTCCCAATTTCCACACACCTTCATTCGTACACATGACTTCCTTCATTCCATAGACTTTCAGTCGCATCCACCTCTCTCCCTGATTCCACATATCTTCATTGGTACCCATATATCTCCCGATTTGTACAGCTTCTTCCATACCCATTAACTCCCAATTTCCACACACCTTCATTCGTACACATGACTTCCTTCATTCCATAGACTTTCAGTCGCATCCACTTCTCTCCCTGATTCCACATATCTTCATTGGTACCCATATATCTCCCGATTTGTACAGCTTCTTCCATACCCATTAACTCCCAATTTCCACACACCTTCATTCGTACACATGACTTCCTTCATTCCATAGACTTTCATTCGCATCCATTTCTCTCCCTGATTGCACATATCTTCATTGGTACCCATATATCTCCCGATTTGTACAGCTTCTTCCATACCCATTAACTCCCAGTTTCCACAAACCTTCATTCGTACACATGACTTCCTTCATTCCATAGACTTTCATTCGCATCCATTTCTCTCCCTGATTCCACATATCTTCATTGGTACCCATATATCTCCCGATTTGTACAGCTTCTTCCATACCCATTAACTCCCAATTTCCACACACCTTCATTCGTACACATGACTTCCTTCATTCCATAGACTTTCATTCGCATCCATTTCTCTCCCTGATTCCACATATCTTCATTGGTACCCATATATCTCCCGATTTGTACAGCTTCTTCCATACCCATTAACTCCCAGTTTCCACAAACCTTCATTCGTACACATGACTTCCTTCATTCCATAGACTTTCATTCGCATCCATTTCTCTCCCTGATTCCACATATCTTCATTGGTACCCATATATCTCCCGATTTGTACAGCTTCTTCCATACCCATTAACTCCCAATTTCCACACACCTTCATTCGTACACATGACTTCCTTCATTCCATAGACTTTCATTCGCATCCATTTCTCTCCCTGATTCCACATATCTTCATTGGTACCCATATATCTCCCGATTTGTACAGCTTCTTCCATACCCATTAACTCCCAGTTTCCACAAACCTTCATTCGTACACATGACTTCCTTCATTCCATAGACTTTCATTCGCATCCATTTCTCTCCCTGATTCCACATATCTTCATTGGTACCCATATATCTCCCGATTTGTACAGCTTCTTCCATACCCATTAACTCCCAATTTCCACACACCTTCATTCGTACACATGACTTCCTTCATTCCATAGACTTTCATTCGCATCCATTTCTCTCCCTGATTCCACATATCTTCATTGGTACCCATATATCTCCCGATTTGTACAGCTTCTTCCATACCCATTAACTCCCAGTTTCCACAAACCTTCATTCGTACACATGACTTCCTTCATTCCATAGACTTTCATTCGCATCCATTTCTCTCCCTGATTCCACATATCTTCATTGGTACCCATATATCTCCCGATTTGTACAGCTTCTTCCATACCCATTAACTCCCAATTTCCACACACCTTCATTCGTACACATGACTTCCTTCATTCCATAGACTTTCATTCGCATCCATTTCTCTCCCTGATTCCACATATCTTCATTGGTACCCATATATCTCCCGATTTGTACAGCTTCTTCCATACCCATTAACTCCCAATTTCCACACACCTTCATTCGTACACATGACTTCCTTCATTCCATAGACTTTCATTCGCATCCATTTCTCTCCCTGATTCCACATATCTTCATTGGTACCCATATATCTCCCGATTTGTACAGCTTCTTCCATACCCATTAACTCCCAATTTCCACACACCTTCATTCGTACACATGACTTCCTTCATTCCATAGACTTTCATTCGCATCCATTTCTCTCCCTGATTCCACATATCTTCATTGGTACCCATATATCTCCCGATTTGTACAGCTTCTTCCATACCCATTAACTCCCAGTTTCCACAAACCTTCATTCGTACACATGACTTCCTTCATTCCATAGACTTTCATTCGCATCCATTTCTCTCCCTGATTCCACATATCTTCATTGGTACCCATATATCTCCCGATTTGTACAGCTTCTTCCATACCCATTAACTCCCAATTTCCACACACCTTCATTCGTACACATGACTTCCTTCATTCCATAGACTTTCATTCGCATCCATTTCTCTCCCTGATTCCACATATCTTCATTGGTACCCATATATCTCCCGATTTGTACAGCTTCTTCCATACCCATTAACTCCCAGTTTCCACAAACCTTCATTCGTACACATGACTTCCTTCATTCCATAGACTTTCATTCGCATCCATTTCTCTCCCTGATTCCACATATCTTCATTGGTACCCATATATCTCCCGATTTGTACAGCTTCTTCCATACCCATTAACTCCCAGTTTCCACAAACCTTCATTCGTACACATGACTTCCTTCATTCCATAGACTTTCATTCGCATCCATTTCTCTCCCTGATTCCACATATCTTCATTGGTACCCATATATCTCCCGATTTGTACAGCTTCTTCCATACCCATTAACTCCCAATTTCCACACACCTTCATTCGTACACATGACTTCCTTCATTCCATAGACTTTCATTCGCATCCATTTCTCTCCCTGATTCCACATATCTTCATTGGTACCCATATATCTCCCGATTTGTACAGCTTCTTCCATACCCATTAACTCCCAATTTCCACACACCTTCATTCGTACACATGACTTCCTTCATTCCATAGACTTTCAGTCGCATCCACTTCTCTCCCTGATTCCACATATCTTCATTGGTACCCATATATCTCCCGATTTGTACAGCTTCTTCCATACCCATTAACTCCCAGTTTCCACAAACCTTCATTCGTACACATGACTTCCTTCATTCCATAGACTTTCATTCGCATCCATTTCTCTCCCTGATTCCACATATCTTCATTGGTACCCATATATCTCCCGATTTGTACAGCTTCTTCCATACCCATTAACTCCCAATTTCCACACACCTTCATTCGTACACATGACTTCCTTCATTCCATAGACTTTCAGTCGCATCCACTTCTCTCCCTGATTCCACATATCTTCATTGGTACCCATATATCTCCCGATTTGTACAGCTTCTTCCATACCCATTAACTCCCAGTTTCCACAAACCTTCATTCGTACACGACTTCCTTCATTCCATAGACTTTCATTCGCATCCATTTCTCTCCCTGATTCCACATATCTTCATTGGTACCCATATATCTCCCGATTTGTACAGCTTCTTCCATACCCATTAACTCCCAGTTTCCACAAACCTTCATTCGTACACATGACTTCCTTCATTCCATAGACTTTCATTCGCATCCATTTCTCTCCCTGATTCCACATATCTTCATTGGTACCCATATATCTCCCGATTTGTACAGCTTCTTCCATACCCATTAACTCCCAATTTCCACACACCTTCATTCGTACACATGACTTCCTTCATTCCATAGACTTTCAGTCGCATCCACTTCTCTCCCTGATTCCACATATCTTCATTGGTACCCATATATCTCCCGATTTGTACAGCTTCTTCCATACCCATTAACTCCCAATTTCCACACACCTTCATTCGTACACATGACTTCCTTCATTCCATAGACTTTCAGTCGCATCCACTTCTCTCCCTGATTCCACATATCTTCATTGGTACCCATATATCTCCCGATTTGTACAGCTTCTTCCATACCCATTAACTCCCAGTTTCCACAAACCTTCATTCGTACACATGACTTCCTTCATTCCATAGACTTTCATTCGCATCCATTTCTCTCCCCGATTCCACATATCTTCATTGGTACCCATATATCTCCCGATTTGTACAGCTTCTTCCATACCCATTAACTCCCAATTTCCACACACCTTCATTCGTACACATGACTTCCTTCATTCCATAGACTTTCAGTCGCATCCACTTCTCTCCCTGATTCCACATATCTTCATTGGTACCCATATATCTCCCGATTTGTACAGCTTCTTCCATACCCATTAACTCCCAGTTTCCACACACCTTCATTCGTACACATTACTTCCTTCATTCCATAGACTTTCATTCGCATCCATTTCTCTACCCGATTCCACATATCTTCATTCACAGCGACTCTTCTCCCTGATCCAACACGTTCTCTCCTCGATCCCAAACAACTTCTTTGGTACCCATAATTTTCCGCGATTCCATTCCCACTCCATTCCTCTTCCACACAGTTTCGTTTCTACCCACTCCCCTATTTCACACCTGCATTCCTATTCATTGCTCTTCTCGATTCAACACGCCTTCATTCGCATCCATTCCTCTTTCCGATTGAATCGATTGATGATTAAATATCCATTTCATAACGGAAGGGGGTGGCTCAATCGGTAGCACGCCAGGCTCGTAATCTGCAGTTCCCAGGTTCGAGTCCCAGCTGGGTCAGCGTTGAGATTTATCTCCGCAAAATTCCCCGCCCTGCTCACGGTCAGTAGGGGACACCGATGGGCTTGGAAAGGCCGCCGTCCGTCGGATGGGACGTTAAGCCGTGGCTCCGTGTGCGGGAGAGCCATACCCTGTGCACGTTAAAGAACACGCTGGATGGCCTTGACGGGGGGCTACCATCTGTCTCCCAACAGCTGTTCCAGTGGGTCCCCTCCCCCAACCTTCTCTGAGCCTTCGGGGTCCATGTGACCTGGCCATTTAGCCCATGGTGTGCAAAAAAGTGCCGCTCAGAGGTAAAACAACCCAACCCATGACGGAAGAATTTTAATGGGCTTTGAAGGCATCAATTGATGATTAAATACCTGCTTTACAACAGAAAATTTTAATTGACAATGATGAAATCGATTGGTTATTAAATATCTGCGTCGTAACAGAAGAATTTTAATGGACGATTATCAAACGAAAGAATGATTTCTGTTTCATAACGGTAGAATTTTAACTGACGATGAAGAATCAATTGGTGATGAAGCATCTGCTTCGTAAATGAAGAAGTTTAATAAAACAGGAAGGAATCAATTGATTAAAATATTTCCTTTAAAATGGAATAATTTTAATGGAAGATGAACGAATCAATTGATGATTAAATATTTGCTTGGTAACGGAAGAATTTTAATTGATGATGAAGAATCAATTCGTGATTAAATATCTGCTTCAGAAAGGAAGAATTTTTATCGAAGATGATGGAATCAATTGATGATTAAATATCGCCTTCATAACACAATTTTAATTCACGATGAAAGAATCAATTGATTATGAAATATCTACTTCATAAAGGACGTTGGGTTGGTTTGTTTTACCTCTGAGCGGCACTTTTTTGCACACCATGGGCTAAATGGCCAGGTCACATGGACCCCGAAGGCTCAGAGAAGGTTGGGGGAGGGGACCCACTGGAACAGCTGTTGGGAGACAGATGGTAGCCTCCCGTCAAGACCATCCAGCGTGTTCTTTAACGTTGGGTTGTTTTACCACTGAGCGGCACTTTTTTTCACACCATGGCTAAATGGCCAGGTCACATGGACCCCGAAGGCTCAGAGAAGGTTGGGGTAGGGGACCCACTGGAACAGCTGTTGGGAGACAGATGGTAGCCTCCCGTCAAGGCCATCCAGCGTGTTCTTTAACGTGCACAGGGTATGGCTCTCCCGCACACGGGCCACGGCTTAACGTCCCATCCGACGGACGGCGGCCTTTCCAAGACCATCGGTGTCCCCTACTGACCGTGGGCAAGGCAGGGAATTTTGCGGAGATAAATCTCAACGCTGACCCAGCTGGGACTCGAACCTCATAAAGGACGAATTTTAATATCAGATGAAGGAATCAATTGGTGATTAAATATCTATTTCGTAACGGAAGAATTGTAATCTTAGGAATTAATTGATGATAGTCGCGATATCAATGAAATGGAAAAGGAATTTTTTTTACAATTTATAAGAAAAAAATGGAAATAGAAAACAAGGTTCTAAAGGAGCGAAAAAAAGAAGACACAAAGAGGTTATTAATTTTAAGAAGGAAATGAAGAATTTCGCTGCATTACAGAATGGAAGAGAAAAATATGAATAATGAGTGTGTCAGTGATTCATTGCTGAAATCTTCATATGTTAACGTCAACGCTCGATTGTCAGAGTGCGAAGATCCTTCTGTCTGCAAGGGAGGGGGTGCACAGAGATGCCACTTGTTTTGGGATCCTTCTGTTTGCAAGGGAGGGGGTGCACAGAGATGCCACTTGTTTTGGGATCCTTCTGTCTGCAAGGGAGGGGGTGCACAGAGATGCCACTTGTTTTGGAACCCTTCTGTCTGCAAGGGAGGGGGTGCACAGAGATGCCACTTGTTTTGGGATCCTTCTGTCTGCAAGGGGGGGGGGGTGCACAGAGATGCCACTTGTTTTGGAATCCTTCTGTCTGCAAGGGAGGGGGTGCACAGAGATGCCACTTGTTTTGGAACCCTTCTGTCTGCAAGGGAGGGGGTGCACAGAAATGCCACTTGTTTTGGAATCCTTCTGTCTGCAAGGGAGGGGGTGCACAGAGATGCCACTTGTTTTGGGATCCTTCTGTCTGCAAGGGAGGGGGTGCACAGAGATGCCACTTGTTTTGGAACCCTTCTGTCTGCAAGGGAGGGGGTGCACAGAGATGCCACTTGTTTTGGGATCCTTCTGTCTGCAAGGGGGGGGGGTGCACAGAGATGCCACTTGTTTTGGGATCCTTCTGTCTGCAAGGGAGGGGGTGCACAGAGATGCCACTTGTTTTGGAACCCTTCTGTCTGCAAGGGAGGGGGTGCACAGAGATGCCACTTGTTTTGGGATCCTTCTGTCTGCAAGGGGGGGTGCACAGAGATGCCACTTGTTTTGGAATCCTTCTGTCTGCAAGGGAGGGGGTGCACAGAGATGCCACTTGTTTTGGAATCCTTCTGTCTGCAAGGGAGGGGGTGCACACAGATGCCACTTGTTTTGGAACCCTTCTGTCTGCAAGGGAGGGGGTGCACAGAGATGCCACTTGTTTTGGGATCCTTCTGTCTGCAAGGGAGGGGGTGCACAGAGATGCCACTTGTTTTGGAACCCTTCTGTCTGCAAGGGAGGGGGTGCACAGAGATGCCACTTGTTTTGGGATCCTTCTGTCTGCAAGGGGGGGGGGGTGCACAGAGATGCCACTTGTTTTGGAATCCTTCTGTCTGCAAGGGAGGGGGTGCACAGAGATGCCACTTGTTTTGGAACCCTTCTGTCTGCAAGGGAGGGGGTGCACAGAAATGCCACTTGTTTTGGAATCCTTCTGTCTGCAAGGGAGGGGGTGCACAGAGATGCCACTTGTTTTGGGATCCTTCTGTCTGCAAGGGGGGGGGTGCACAGAGATGCCACTTGTTTTGGAATCCTTCTGTCTGCAAGGGAGGGGGTGCACAGAGATGCCACTTGTTTTGGAATCCTTCTGTCTGCAAGGGAGGGGGTGCACAGAGATGCCACTTGTTTTGGGATCCTTCTGTCTGCAAGGGAGGGGGTGCACAGAGATGCCACTTGTTTTGGAATCCTTCTGTCTGCAAGGGAGGGGGTGCACAGAGATGCTACTTGTTTTGGAACCCTTCTGTCTGCAAGGGAGGGGGTGCACAGAGATGCCACTTGTTTTGGGATCCTTCTGTCTGCAAGGGGGGGGGTGCAGAGAGATACCACTTGTTTTGGAATCCTTCTGTCTGCAAGGGAGGGGGTGCACAGAGATGCCACTTGTTTTGGAATCCTTCTGTCTGCAAGGGAGGGGGTGCACAGAGATGCCACTTGTTTTGGGATCCTTCTGTCTGCAAGGGAGGGGATGCACAGAGATGCCACTTGTTTTGGAACCCTTCTGTCTGCAAGGGAGGGGGTGCACAGAAATGCCACTTGTTTTGGGATCCTTCTGTCTGCAAGGGGGGGGGGGTGCAGAGAGATACCACTTGTTTTGGAATCCTTCTGTCTGCAAGGGAGGGGGTGCACAGAGATGCCACTTGTTTTGGAATTCTTCTGTCTGCAAGGGAGGGGGTGCACAGAGATGCCACTTGTTTTGGGATCCTTCTGTCTGCAAGGGAGGGGATGCACAGAGATGCCACTTGTTTTGGGATCCTTCTGTCTGCAAGAGAGGGGGTGCACAGAGATGCCACTTGTTTTGGGATCCTTCTGTCTGCAAAGGAGGGGGTGCACAGAGATGCCACTTATTTTTCCTTCGTCACGAAACTCCGGATGACACGACTCTTCGATGAATGAAAAACTGTCGCTTTTGCGATGCAATGATTTCGGGAGAGGCGATGACTGACAAGGGAGAAATGTTTTCTCCTTCTCGTCTCGTGTGAGGTCATCAAAAGAGGCATTTGCCTCGCTCTTCTCTGAAAGAGCGAGGGCGCAAGCGACAGTTGCTCCCTTTGTCGCCGCTGCGTGGGAGCGTCGCCACTGTCCTTGCGTTCTCCCAGGGCCACGCGCCACGGAGATGCGATATCACGGCCGAGCAGATGAAAGTCCCTCTTTAGGTTGGGTCTACTTTCGCCCCTCCTGCAACCCGTGCCCGTGGGCTAGCCTTGTGCCACTTCCGTCCACTTCGCCCACTTCCCGCTCGCTGAAATAACGGGAAACTCGCATCGGAATCGTTTCCGTTGCGCTTCTGTGCACCTGCTACTGACCCAGAACCGCTTCCGCCCGCAGCTGGGCATCTCTCGCTGATCCCATGATGGGGGCTGGGTGGGTGCGGTCGAGCTCTGCCTCTATCCGGTTGTGGCCGGGTCGACGTCACCTTCACCCTCCTCGCTCCTCCACAGAGAGATGTGCAGCGCGTGGGCTAATCACGGGAAGCGCAATCGCCCGATGCCTTTGTCGGCACGAGCGCTCTCTTCGTCGCTCCGAAGGATTCGCCGGCGCGTGCAAAAATTCATTCCTCGTTCACGAGGTCGACCCATTTCCAAATCGTAAAACCTCCGCCACATAATCGGTGATGGATGATTATGCTTGGAAAGGAATATGACTGTTTCGATCATAGAGCAATTTCTGGGAGAAAAAAAAAATTCATTAAAGCAATTGGACACCTCTGAAAGGCACTTTTCTTGCAAACAATGGGCTAAATGGCCAGGTCACAAAGGCTCCGAGGGCTCAGAGAAGGTTGGAGGAAGGGGACCCACTGGAACAGCTGTTGGGAGACAGATGGTAGCCTCCCGTCAAGCCCATTCTTTAATTGCACGAGGTATGGCTCTCCCGCACACGGCGCCAAGGCTTAACGTCCCATCCAACGGACGTCGGCCTTTTCGAAGCCCATCGGTGTCCCCTACTGACCGTGGGCAGGGCGGGGAGTTTTGCCGAGATAAATCTCAACGCTCTCCCAACTGGGATTCGAACCTGGGAACTACAGATTACGAGCCTGGCGCTCGACCGACTGAGCAACTCCGTTATTAAAGAAGAAATTATAATTTTCATATAAATTACTTTTCTTAATGTTATGTTTTTTAAAAACGCGCAAGTAACTTGAACGCATATAACTTCCTAATTTACAAATTACCGAGAGAGAGAAAGACCGATTAAAATCTCATACCTCTATTTTCAGAGTCCAGCTAATAAAGTGATTTTTCATCTATTGTTTCGGTTTTATTGTCGAATGTTATACACTCCGTCGAGCTAATAAGCCACAAAAATAGATAAAATATAATGTTTTAAGATATCGACCTTTAGTAATTAGATTAAGATATTATTTTAACTATTTTTACAGCAACATTTTGTCAAGCATGGAAAAATGCCGTAGTCGGTCTCTAAACGATTTGAAATACTTAAAAAAAAAGACTTCAGAATTTGCATCAGATTACACTAGACAACAAATTGAAACCTTTTTTTATAACATTGTTCAAATAGGATATTTTTAACTAATTTTGGGATGCTGAATTCAAATATGGCTGTGAAAAATCTGCAGCACGTACAGTTGTACTTTTTTTTTAATTGCGGATTAAGGTATTTCAAATTTCAATCAATATGCGTATCTGGGAAATGAAAGTAAATGCGACTATTTTATTAAATTGTAACTAAAAACTCATTAATTAATTACATGATTATAGTGAAAAAAACTAGAAACATCATAGTTATAGACCACTGAATATAAAGAAATAAATGAAATAATATTGAAACGCAAAATAAGAAAACACGGGTAAGGATCTTTTATACTTACAAGAAGTTCACTTTTGTCTTTTAATGTGCTAAAGTATCTTTCTTCTGAAAGAACCAGCAGTAGTCACCCATCATTGCTGGGTCCCCACCTGCCTTGGTATCTCTCCTCCGCGGTTCGGATATCCTGGTGAAATCTTTCCCCTTGCTCATCACTGACAGCTCCCTAATTCTTGGAAAAAAAGTCGAGATGCGAGTGCAAGGAATGGATCTTCAAAGATATTTGGCAGCAAAGATTTTCATTGTTTTTGAGAAGATCTTGAATGAGCTGATGGTACTTTTCCTCTTTGTGATTCCCCGGAAAATCCTGGACCACAGACATGAAGGATTTCCATGCAGCGCGCTCCTTCATATTCAGTTTTTCTTCGAAGACAGTATCATTCAGTAGCTTCCTGATCTGAGGACCAACAAAGATCCCTTCTTTGAGTTTGGCATCACTTAGTTTTTGGAATTTTTCCCTTAGGTGCAAAAGCCCTTTACCAGTTTTTGTCCAGTCTTTACAAAGTTTTTCATAAGCCCAGTTTGATGTGTATTGGTTGAAGCAGAACATCAGAGGGGCCAACTAGAGGCGTATACCTCACATTACTCTTTCCAGGAATAAAAACGTATCTTTTGGGCCAATCTTTTTTTTGTAGTGTTCCTTTCTGGCCCTACTGTCCCACAAACACAGAAAACAGCAAAATTTTGTGAAGCCTCTTTGAAGCCCAAGCAAGCAAGATATGACTTTTAGGTCACCACGTATTGTCCACTTAAACTGGTCATATTTTATAGCAGTGAGTATTTTTTCCATGCTTTCATAAATTTCCTTCATTTCCACAGCGTCTGTCACCTGAAATGGAAGGTTTTTGGTTTCCTTTATTCAAAAGGACAGCTTTTAAGTTGAATTTTAATGAATATAAATAGATACCGTTCCTTAGAGTCGTGAGTTGTTCCAATTTCTTCCATCAGCCCTGAAATATCTGTGCAGAAACACAAACCATCTTGCATCTCATAATAAGCAGATAAAATTAAATTTCTCTTTCTGAACAGAGAAACTCTGGTACCCTTGGCCAGATGATTCCACTCTTGAAGTCTTGAACCTAAAACCTCAGCTTATTGTTTGAAAAGCCCTAGGTCTCGAACAAGATCATTTAGTTCATTTTGCTGAATCAGATTAAGCTCGTCTAACTTTTTAGGGGTGTACATAGGATCAGGATCTGTATGTGCCTGAAAGTCTTCCTCCGATGAATGGGAATCCATCTCCTCCCAGTTGGTTGGAGGTGTTGGTGTAGGAAGATCTTCTCCATGAGGAACTGGCCATATGGCTGAAGGCACATTTAGATATTGTATTTTGCTCCTCTTTTGAAAAGCCCGACACTTTAGTTAAACAAAAATAGCAATCATGCAAGTGACTAGTTGGCTCACGCCAAACCACTGGAACTGCAAAGGGCATGGATTTTATCTTACCTTTCAACCATTCAGTCAGGTCAATGAAGCACGAAATGCAGCACACATGTCGAGCCCATGTTTTGTCCTGATCTCCAACATGACATCCAAAATACAAGTTACAGGCTTTCTTCACAATCCTTGTCAAAGAACGACCCTGGGATTTTAAAATATAATTTCCAAACACATAACAAAACTTATCTGTCACATTAACACATCTGCGACTCTGCCTTTGTGCCATTTAAACGCCAAATTCACTCTTCAACGTGCAGCACGTGTTCCTCCTACAATGAAAACAAAAAGAATGGTGGTCTGAGATGAGGTTACTGTTACATGTTTTCTCCTACTTGGCAATCCGTGTTGCCAGCCACAAAAGTAAAATATCTAGTATCCTCCCCGTTGCCTGGAGGTGTTGGTATAGAAATATCTTCTTAATAGGAGTCAAAATGACCAATAACATAAAAAACGTGACGTGCTAGCCATTTTTTAAGGCCAGATCTGAAATCAGCACCTGAACAATAGTTAAAGGCAGCTACAATTGTTCATGTTATAAAAACCTTGTAAAACAGTGTTATTGTTTCGTATTCGATATAACTTTGGGCTCAACTTTTGGAACCCGAATTGAGGGAAATATTTCTTTGGCGCATCAATAAAACATTTATACAAAAATGAATCTTTCTTTTATTCAAATTATAAGTTATTACAACCTTTAATTATAATCATTTTAGGAAAAAATAAAAGTATTAGAAATATTTAAAAACGCAAAAAATTTGGAAAACATCATTAGGAACGCTAAAAAACCATGCATTCATGATTCAGCAAACGTTCCTTAACTCTTCGACGTCACGCCCTGTCTTTTGATTTTTTAGACCCCCCACCACCAGTACGCACCCTTCTCATTCATCAGCCAACCGCCCCTTTTGAATGAATTCATAATGAAAAATAAACAATCCTGAGCCCACATTGCAATGTCTTCCCCCCCCCCCGGAGGAATTTGGAAACCCCTAAGACAGAGAATACGTAGAAATAATCAAAAGCCGCATGGCGCTTATTTTTTTTTATTACCAAACGTTGATTATAGAATTTAAATTATAA
Source organism: Ryuthela nishihirai (assembly GCA_038380435.1). NCBI lineage: Eukaryota > Metazoa > Arthropoda > Arachnida > Araneae > Heptathelidae > Ryuthela > Ryuthela nishihirai. The sequence continues at coordinate 58,988,540 of JAWZYU010000019.1, read as the reverse complement.
CAAAAAATAGTTTTTCACAATTACCAGAAAAATCAAAAATTTGAATTTTTTTAAGCCTGAACTGAACTCATTTCTATTTTGCATTAATATCGTTCGTATGTAATTTAATTCTAGCTGAGTTGAAGCTATAACTTTGCAGAAAACGGAAGTCAATTTAAGAAAAAAAAGGATTAAGGATCTGAATGTTATCTGTTGCTATGCGACAGGGCGCTAATGCGAATGAGAGGGGTGTTTTATGGGCCATTTCAGAGGACTTTGAATTTTGTCCGAAGAGTTGGGTTGTTTTATCTCTGAGTGGCACTTTTTTGCACACCATGGGCTAAATGGCCAGACCACAAGGACCCCGAAGGCTCAGAGAAGGTTGCAGGAAGGGGACCCACTGTAACAGCTGTTGGGAGACAGATGGTAGCCTCCCGTCAAGGCCATCCATCGTGTTCTTTAAGGTGCACAGGGTATTGGGTTGTTTTACCTCTGAGCGGCACTTTTTTGCACACCATGGGCTAAATGGCCAGGTGACATGGACCCCGAGGGCTGAGAAGGTTGGAGGAAGGGGGCCCACTGAAACAGCTGTTGGGAGACAGATGGTAGCCTCCCGTCAAGCCCATTCTTTAATGTGCACGAGGTATGGCTCTCCCGCACACGGTGCCAAGGCTTAATGTCCCATCCAACGGACGTCGGCCTTTTCGAAGCCCATCGGTGTCCCCTACTGACCGTGGGCAGGGCGGGGAGTTTTGCCGAGATAAATCTCAACGCTCTCCCAACTGGGATTCGAACCTGGGAACTACAGATTACGAGCCTGGCGCGCTACCGACTGAGCCGCCCCTTGTCCGAAGAGGAGATATTTGTTTTGTGCTTGGAAACTTCGAATGCCAAAGTTCGTACTTACTCTGACCTTTGGGCGAGGGTGAAAGGTTCTCCTCGCAACGGAAATGGAGAGCGTCTCCTACAATTGAATAAACGGAAAGATTTGAGGAAAACTAACAAGCAATCGGTATATTTATAATTGCCTATGGGTTTCACCTGATGCTTGGGTACATGGGATTGCACTTCTTCCCACACAATGGACTAAATTTCCAGGTCACTAGGACCCCAAGGGCTGGTCAGAGGAGGTTGGGGTAGGGCACTCACCGGATTTTGATCCCAAATGAGAGAGCGATTGCCGATCCCAATTGAGAGAGAGATATTTCCGATTCTCATTGAGAGGGAGGGATTCCGATTCCATTTGAGAGGGATTTCCGATGCCATTTGTGAGAGAGGGATTTTCGATTCCAACTGAGAAGGAAGGATTACGATTCCCATTGAGAGGGGGGGGGGGATTTCCAATTTAGAGACAGGGATTTCCGATTCAAATTGAGAGAGAGGGATTTCGATTCTCATTGAGAGGGAGGGATTCCATTTGAGAGAGAGGTATTCCGATTCTCATTGAGAGGGATTACGATTCCCATTGAGACAGAGGGGGGATTTCCGATTCCTATTGAAACAGAGGGAGTGCGATTCCAATTGAGAGACAGGGATTCCTATTCCAATTGCCCGTATCAGCCACCCAGCAGGATTGAAGTTCTCTTCACCGGAAGTAAATCAGTTGACCTGTGTCCTTTTCCGGAACAGACGACATTACAGACGATTTGTTTCCATTAGGCCCGGAAGAAACATCCCTCACAACGTCGGTTGATGTTGACAGCGTCGATCATTCAGTGCGAACAACATTCCGTCTGCTACTACCTCCCCCTCCCCACTTCCGTCGCCGTGCTAAATAGGAGATTGAACAATGGCGCACACCGGAAGGAGGAAATGTTTGCGTTTCCTACTGTGCTGATTGTGACGCACACACGCAGAAAATAATAAAAAAAACTATTCCAAATATCTGAAGCTGTTTTATTGAATGCACCGGAAACACGACAGATCAAAACGTTACATTCACGTGACAATTATTTCTAAAAATGTTATAATAATTTTAATGAAATATGTCAGTTGCATAACGTATCTTTGAAATTTGTAAAATCTGACGTATATCACAAAGTAGGTTCAGTTGTTGGGTTGAGTTGTTTTACATAGGAGTGGCACTTTTTTTGCACACCATGGGCTAAATGGCCAGGTCACATGGACCCCGAAGGCTCAGAAAAGGTTGGGGGAGGGGACCCACTGGAACAGCTGTTGGGAGACAGATGGTAGCCTCCCGTCAAGGCCATCCAGCGTGTTCTTTAAGGTGCACAGGGTATGGCTCTCCCGCACACGGAGCCACGGCTTAACGTCCCATCCGACGGACGGCGGCCTTTCCAAGCCCATCCGTGTCCCCTACTGACCGTGGGCAGGGCGGGGAATTTTGCGGAGGTAAATCTCAATGCTGACCCAACTGGGAATCGAACCTGGGAACTACAGATTAGAGTCTGGCGCGCTACCGACTGAACCACCCCTAAGCAGGGGCTGATTCATTTGAATTTCAAGTGAATCGTATGTTGTTGTCTCTTATTTCGAGGGTCAAACAACAATTTATTTTCCATATTTCTCACCCTTTTTCCGTTTTTAATATTCACTTCTTTCCGAAAAATAATCGCTGAACATTTCTTGCTTTGTTTATTTCATTCAATTGCCAACAAATTAAAAATATTTCTTTGGTCCGTCGCCATTCGAGGAGATTTCTTCTAAAGTTATACTGCATCTTTAATATTTTAATCTGTAACCAACCAATATTGTTTATATCGTAATCGTAAATCACTCGTAGACATAATCACCGTGTACAGAGCTTAGTAGTAGAATCGAAATATTCTTTCGAGAATGATTGATGGCTCTAGGTTGGTTTTATCTCCGAAGAAGTGATTCACTTCTTTTACGTTTCATTTTCAACGCTTAGGAAGAAGAGAATAATCCTGGAAATCTATTCGTTGCTTTCAGATGACTTCTCACTCAAGAGACATTCCCTACTAAGAGCAATGTCAGGTTTGACTAGAGTGAGATACGAAAAGTGTTCCTTTATTCTTAATGATGAAGTGGGATTCTTTCATTCCTAAATGATGCGACAGGTGTTATTTCTCTTTCGTCGGCTGGATGTTCACCTCACTCCGTAGTGCGACCGAGGCAATCTGCAGTTCTCAGGTTGATCTGGTAGATTCGATAAATATTTAGTTCAACTCAATTAGACATCCAGCGCATGTTTTGCATTCATTGATAATGGATCAGAACAGCTGTAATGCATTTCAATATAAAAGTTTTATTGCTCATCTGATGTTGTATATTTGTTTTTTAGGATTTTATTCTTAGTCATAAAAAGGGGCTGAAAATGGGAGGGAACGCGAGGGGAGGAGGACGCCTCTCTTCCGGTTCCAAAGTTCTCTTCTTCTTAGAGAACATCGGTTTCAGTATCAAAGACTTTCCCAACAATGAGACGTTTAGAAATAAAAAATTCTTCGCAGATGATTTACAATTCGTTAAATAGAAGGTGAACTGTTGAAATTACCTTTATTAAAATGCTTCAATTTGCTTAAAAACGAACAACACGATAAAATGATGGTTCTGGAGCGTCCACCTAGTTCTCAAAAACTATTCGCACCCCTGGCCATAAACATTTTTAACTACATTTACTATAATTATTGAGATCTCGAATTTAAAAAAAAAATTCTTTTTAGAGTGCAAATATTTTCTGAGAGTCCTAATGGTCATCTTCGTGCACATCGTACTCTCCTCACAGTCTACTGACACTCATTTGACGATAAGTCCTGTTGAACACTTTCCGTTGCCAATCCCCCCCCCCCTCCCGAGGCCTCTTTCGCGGCAACTTCTGTCCACAGAAGGAATCAGATTCGAATCCCAATTCGTTTCATGATCCGCAAAAATCCGTCTGCTGCTGCCAGCGAATTCTCATTTTCCTTCAAGAGCGAAACAGCAAAGCACTTCGAGACTCTATCTTTCGATGCTCACTTCAGAATCGAGAAAAAGTTTCTATTTTTTAGCAACAATTACTTCCTTTTTTTTTGTCATAGGTTGCGATTTCTATTCGCGCTGAATTCTTTTGCGATGTCGTCCCCTTAGGACACGGCGTCGCCTCCCCGTATTGCCAGCATTTCTCGCTACGTCATCAGTAGGCAAGTCATGAGATTCGAAGACCCGAGTGGTTCCTGTTGACGTAGGATGGAAGTGATCAGCAGTCAGTGGATGGAAGTGATTTGCGGGAAAATGAATAAAATCGGGCATCTGTTCCCTCCAGAGGAATGACTTCATTAATCGTCATTTGATGGATGAAGAGAAAATTGAAGTGGCCTTATCAGCACGTAATTATAAGTCTCTGTTGCACCACAGATGCGACATCACCATCCCTCCAGAGGGGGCACGTGCTCGTCTTATATAGAGCTGTGTTTCTGCTCGAATCTCGGTCGTCCCCGACATTCTCTGGAACGAGGAATCTGTCTTCATCAAAGGTAAGTGGTCTCTCTGCCGCTCTCTTATTCTTTCAGTTAATTCCGAACTGAATCGCCCTTCTTACGAAACGATTCACAGTGAACTCTTTCCCAAAGAGTTCACTTCATTTTGGAACAGATTTCATCTTCTTCGGCTAAAGTCAACATTCAAATCTGATGAATATTTGCTCGGAGTATAGAGAGGACGTCAATGATCACCTTTTTCCCTTAAATATTTCGGTGCCAGTTGAGGTCATCTCCGCAATTTCTGTTCAGGTCAGAAAAAGTTCAACTCGGATCTGTCCATTCTTTCCATCTCTTCATTTTAAAAGGAATGAAACAGAGGATCGATCTTCATAATTGGCGCAAATTTTCCTCGTGTCGATCAGAGATCGCCTCATAAAACCAAACATCGAAAAATCAATCATCGCTAGTAATCTCAATAAAAAAATGTTAAAAATCCCAAATCCTCCTCATCTCTGCTAGTGACTAGTATTGCTTTCTCTCGTCAGCTTTCTACAACCACTGATTATAAATTGTTACTAAACCCAGGAGAGAGATTTTTTCATATTTCCCTTTTGCGCTTTATTACAGAAGATCCTTGTAAAGCTGAGGACTTGGATACAAGGCGATCTTATTTTCTTTTTCAATTCGTGATTGTACATCTTTGTAACGAACATGGCCGAGTGCTTGTCGTCTGCGGATCAGAGGATTTGGGAGGGGGCAATGGACGAGGTAGGGATGCTCTCACTTGTCAGATCTCTGTGCCAAGTAGGTAGTTGCTTCAAGGGCAATTTATTCTCAATATTGTACACCATCCTCCAAGTGCCGAGTGGTTATAGCCTCAGTTAAGGTATGGACGTCTCTTCTCTATGTTGTCTTTCTGTTCAGCTGTCGCCTTTCTCACATCTTATATATGGCTCATTAAACTGACGACGTCCTCGCTGTCAGACCTCTGTGGTCCTACCTTTCGCCGTTTAGAAGGGTTTCGAAATTCTTTTCTTCGGAGGAAGAAAGGGGGAAGGATGAAGAAAGTTCTTCTCGATACCACGAAGCCATCACATGAAATTTTGTTAGCTATCCTGAGAGGTCTGCAGAGGAGAGATATAAAACGTCTCTCCCAAAATATGTGTAAGATATATGGATCAAAGTAGAGATATGCACAGTTTTAAATTTTTTTAAAAATTTAAAACTGTGCATATCTGTGCAACAAAAGTTTAAATTTTTTCTTTTTTTACGATTCCTATTAAGCATATTTTGTGTTAAGTTTCGTTCTCACCACATTTCGACCCAACAATGATGGATTACATGCAGGGCTGTGCAAAGTTATCTAGGGGGATGGGATGGGGGGGACCTCTCATCTAATTTTTAGATTTTGTTTAAAAACTGGTATGAAATTAAAATAAAAATTACCTGTCATGTTAAATTCTTATTTTGATCTTATTTTATAAAAATTAAAACATTGTTCTATTTCCTACCCATATAACTAGTGTCTTCTTAACCTCCTTAAATGGGGCGGGGGTGGCTCAGTCGGTAGCGCGCCAGGCTCGTAATCTGTAGTTCCCAGGTTCGAGTCCCCAGCTGGGTCAGCGTTGAGATTTATCTCCGCAAAATTCCCCGCCCTGCCCACGGTCAGTAGGGGACACCGATGGGCTTGGAAAGGCCGCCGTCCGTCGGATGGGACGTTTAGCCGTGGCCCCGTGTGCGGGAGAGTCATATCCTGTGCACGTTAAAGAACACGCTGTATGGCCTTGACGGGAGGCTACCATCTGTCTCCCAACAGTTGTTCCAGTGGGTCCCCTCCCACAACCTTCTCTGGGCCTTCGGGGTCCATGTGACCTGGCCATATTTTCGGTGCCAGTTGAGCTGCTGAAATTACCTTTATTAAAATGCTTCAATTTGCTTAAAACCTCAGTTCGTTCTAAAAACGAACAACACAATAAAATGATGGTTCTGGAGCGTCCACCATGGTGTGCAAAATGGTTAAGGAGTTAATTGTTGCTGAAATGGCGAAAAGATTAATGGAACGCAGTTGAGAGTTCTGGAGCGCCCATGGTGTGCAAAAAAGTGCCGCTCAGAGGTAAAACAACCCAACCTCCTTAAATTCCTACCCCATACACTTCGATACGAGTATAAACAATAATAATAGCCGAACAATGACGAATATCATAAAACTAGACCACAGGGCCTTAATTAACCTCACACACGTAGACAATACTGAAATATATAATTTCTGCACATTAATGAAGATAAATCACTAAAACACATTAATATAGCAAAACGTCTTGGTTTTTAAGCTAGTTGACTGAGATGTTATTTAGTCCTGGGTTGTTTTTTAAGTGCGGATCAAAAAAAAAATTATATAAATACCCCCTCAAGCAGCTGCTTGTTTTGCAGAGGTCTGACAGGAGCCTGTCAGTTTATATGCCATAGTAGAAGATCTGTGAGGATGGCAGGACCTCAGCAGAAAAACAACACGTACATCCATGCCTTAATCCGGGGCTCGAACCCAGGTCCCTTAGATCAGTAGCCAAGCGCGCTAACCACTCGGCCACGGGACGGCGGATCAGCGGTAGTTTATTTACGAATTTTTTCTCTATCTACATCACTTATATCATTCAGCATTTCCCATAAGTCATCGTTCATTAGCTACACACAGCAGAAAAACGACACACACATCCATGCCTTATCCGGGGCTCGAACCCAGGTCCCTTAGATCAGTAGCCAAAGCAAAAATGAAAGTTCAACTTTCTCGATCAATTGCAATGTCTTATTTCTTCATTGGCCTCGCTACAACAATGTGTTAGGTTGTTTTACCTCTGAGCGGCACTTTTTTTCCACGCAATGGGCTAAATGGCCAGGTCACAAGGACCCCGAAGGCTCAGAGAAGGTTGGGAGCGAGGACCCACTGGGCATCTGTTGGGAGACAGATGGTAGCCTCCCGTCAAGGTAATTCCTTTAACAGGGATAACTCTCCCGCACACGTGGCCACGGCTTAACGTTCCATCCGACGATTTTTCCAAGCCCATGGGTATCCCCTACTGACCGAAGGTAGGAAGAAGAGTTTTTGCGGAGACAAATTTCAACTCTGGCCCAGGCCGGATTCCATCAAGCCATCCCTCGCTGCTACATTCAGCCCAAATATTTTCCATATTTCAACGTATTTTTTGTCTTTAATTAATAACTCTCAACTGCGTCCCATTAACCTTTTCGCCATTTCAGCAACAATTAACTCCTTAACCATTATTAATTTCGTAAGAACATAACACAGCAGAATAGCCGACGCCAGTTATTAACGTACGATTCCATTCGATGGTGGGAACAAGCCCTCCACGTGCAACCCAACGGAACAGACGATACTTTCGGGAGTTTCCGAAATGAGTGGCGTTTGCCAAAGCGCACTAGATCCTTCTAGCAACGTGGCAATGTCTGCATTGCAACTAACTCACTACGCAAAGTATTACAAAGCATATAACTTACTCGGGATGTTTCCACAATGCCACAGCAGCCATGCACCGAAAATCAATGAATAGTTTGCTATATTAAGCAAGTACTTCGCATTTTCTGAAGCAGTCAGAGCCTGACGCCACGTAAAGACTGTTGCCACAATTGTGTGTAAATAAAAAATAAAACAGATGAAATAAAAAGGAATATATAAATTGAAAACTTTTTACAAAATTTCTCTCTTTCACTATCTGATTTAAAAGGTAAGGAATGACAATTTCGGAAACACGATGCCGAAGATGAATCACTTACTCAATTCTTATCTTCTTTCTTGAAAGAGAAAACTTGACAGAATGCAACAACTGTGGCGACAGTCTTTCTCTCTCTCCAGGTCACCAGGCCTCGCAATGAGCTCTGCGACAGGAAGGGAAAATTCTTTGGAGAAACTGAAAGAGTAAATCCATTCAAACAAAAGTTCAGAATTGGTTGGATTGTTTTACTCTGAGCGGCATTTTTTGCACACAATGGGATAAATGCCCAGGTCACAAGGGCCCCAAAGGCTCAGAGAAGGTTGGGGGAGGGGACACACTGGAACAGCTGTTGGGAGACAGATGGTAGCCTCCCGTCAAGGCCATCCAGTGTGTTCTTTATTGTGCACAGCGTATGGCTCTTCTGCTCACGGGACCACTGTTTAACGTTCCATCCAACGGACTGTGGCCTTTCCAAGCCCATCGGTGTCCCCTATTGGCCGTGAGCAGGGCGGGGAATTTTGCGGAGAAAAATCTCAACGCTGCCCCAGCTGGGACTCGAACCTGGAAACTGCAGATGACGAGCCTGGCGCGCTACCGACTGAGCCACTCCCGCCTCATTCATAATGGAAGAGGAGAATGCAAAGGCAGAGTATGGAATTTAAAGATGTGCACTTGTGTTCGATTACAAATGGAGAGAGAATTCTGCATTTGATTTCTTCGAGTGTTAGTTATTCCATAAATTGAGAAGTGATTTTTAGTCAGTATCATTATGATATTCTATCTTATTCAGATTTTCGGAGAATATTTCTGTCATTTCGCTCTTTTTGCAGTGTAGAGCAAAAATGCTCGGCATCTTTTGGCACTTCTCACAGAGAGGTTTATGAATCTGTTTCAATCGAAATTTGCACTTGTTAAGTCTAAGATAGCGAATACTTAACCAGCGAAAGAACACCTGTTGCTTTCTAGGAAGTTTTTTAAGTGAATGAGTGAAAAGATTTTAAATTAATTTGGCTTCTAAATAAATTATTGCTTCGTGCATCTGATGTCAAGGAGTTGTGAGAAAAGTTATCTTGAAATTTACTGAAAAATTCCCGAATTGTTTCTGCGATCACAGGAAGGACAGTTTTAGCTAGAAAGTGAACTGGTGCGTTTTGAGAAATGTGTTGATGTGCAGTGATCCAGAATAATTGAGAGTTGGATTATTTTAAATAGCGATTATGCAAGGTGTACGATATTGAAAGTGATGGGGTGATATTTCTAGTTCGCATACTATTCGACGTCCCGTGGCCGAGTGGTTAGCGCGCTTGGCTACTGATCTAAGGGAATGGGTTCGAGCCCCAGGTAAGGCATGGATGTTCGTGTTGTTTTCTGTTGAGGTCCCGCCATCCTCACAGATCTTCTACTATGGCATATAAACTGACAGGCTCCTGTCAGACCTCTGTGACAAGCAGCTGCTTGAGGGGGGAGGGATTTATTTTTTAATACCATTCAATAACACTGAAAAATTAATTATTTATGATTCTGCATAAAAATGTGGATTCTAAAAGATCTTTTTTCACGCTGGATTCAAGTCTGTTTTTAGAAAAACATTTTATCACGATAGAGTTTTAGAAAAGCGAGATTTTATAATATTATAAATTTAATATTTTCGACATAAAAATCCTCCACTCGACATATTTGTTACTCACAGATCCCAAATCCTCAGCAAAGAAGTTCAAACGGAAATTTTAAGTGATTTTTTTTCTTCTTGCTGAGAGTTCTCGAGTAATAAACGACTTCTCATCACCTGCGACAATGTCTGTTAACCATTTGGGCCTCGGTTCAACATTGCCATCATCTCCTTGCAGGCACCTACCCAGGATTTAGTCTTTCGGGGAGAGTCCGAGAATTTAGCTTGTGTGTGTGGGGGGGGGGACTCTGAGAATAAGACTTGAGTAGGGTTTCCCAATTACCAAAATATTCCACCGAATAGGAAAATTTAATATCATATTCGATATGGAATGAGATTTTATAATTCTTTTCAATCTATTTTTAGCGTTGGACATAAAATATGGGACTAAAATAAAATTATACAGAGACAACTGTTTTGGATTTCAAATCAGATAGCCAAGTTTGAGATTTAGCATAAGACGACAGGATTTTCTGTGGAGGGTCCGGACTTCCCCCCCCCCTTCCCTCTCTAGATAATTCCCTGTATCTTTGCAAAATCGACTCTAGACTTTTTTGGTGTTCTATCAGTTTGTGGGGTACCCATTTGGAATAGATCTTTCGGAACTTTAAATGTTGATGAATATTGTTTCTACACTGCCAATCGATAGATATCGAAACTTATTAACTGAACAGGATGTGTGGGTTTTCCTTAAGGAGTTCATGAACAGAAGCGATGGTCTCTCAATCAGGGCACTGCACGAGGGAGGTTTCCAAAGTTCTGCCACCCTTCTCTGACTTTGCGCATCCATCCAGTGACATTGCCATATGAACAGGCATGATCCCCATTTACTTGTGATAAAGCAACATGATTTTTTTCCACTTCGTCCCCAAGTTGCATCCTTATGAAATATAAAATCTTTCACTTCTTTAGTAGGCTCCATAACAACAACGGACAGACTTCGCAGACCGAACATTACGCTCTGCCAGCGAAGAGAGAAGTGATGACACGACTTTGTTTTTCCACGTGATGATTAGACAAGCTTTGAAACAAGTCGTCGCTCGTTAACTTCGGAGGAATGGGTGCAAATCTACAGACACGAGTCAAGAACTTTTTTGAAAGCCTACCGTAAGGTTTTGCGAGTTTGCCCAAGTGTTTCAATTACGACATTAATATCATCGCAATAATGAAACTTTTCCTTGAATGAAAAATAAGGAACAAAAAATAGTTTCATGGTTAGGATACAAGCTTTTCACTTGTTCTGATCCCAAAAGATTTCGCCCTGGTAATCATGAACTAAGATGCTCAACCTGATTTTTTAGATAAGTTTAGAATTCGAATTTAATCATTTAGTTCAGCTTGTGAGATCAAGTGTGAGTCAACTAGATTAAAATCTTGATCCTTACAAGATCTATATCGTTATCATTTATTACATCCATATTTCTTTACAATTGATTAACTGAGCTGAACTAACCATGCTGACCACTCTTGTCCATCTTGCTTTTCAAGATGACTATCTCGGCTCACTTTTCTCTAGTTTTCATTCCAACTGTCTCATTCATCTGCCTTCATAACGTTGAAAACTTTGTCCCTTTTTGATCCTAGCTAATTTCTAATTGTTACTCCACTCATGTTGCTGATCTCTTTTCCCAGTTTTTCTTTCCAGATTGCTAACTGTGCTGCTCTTACGATGTTCATCCCTTTTTCAACCTTTCTTTTTTAGATGATTAACTGTGCTGCCCTTACGATGCTCATCCCTTTTTCAACTTTTCTTTCCAGATGACTAACTGTGCTGCCCTTATGATGCTCATCCCTTTTTCAACTTTTCTTTCCAGATGACTAACTGTGCTGCCCTTACGATGCTCATCCCTTTTTCAACTTTTCTTTCCAGATGACTAACTGTGCTGCCCTTATGATGCTCATCCCTCTTTCAACTTTTCTTTCCAGACGGCTAACTGTGCTGCCCTTACGATGCTCATCCTTTTTTCAACTTTTCTTTCCAGATGACTAACTGTGCTGCCCTTACGATGCTGATCTCTTTTCCCAATTTTTCTTTCCAGATGACTAACTGTGCTGCCCTTACGATGCTGATCTCTTTTCCCAACTTTTCTTTCCAGGTGACTAACTGTGCTGCCCTTACGATGCTGATCTCTTTTCCCAATTTTTCTTTCCAGATGGCTAATTGTTCTGCCCTTACGATGCTGATCTCTTTTCCCAATTTTTCTTTCCAGATGGCTAAGTGTTCTGCCCTTACGATGCTGATCTCTTTCAACAATTTTTCTTTCCAGATGGCTAACTGTTCTGCCCTTACGATGCTGATCTCTTTCCCCAATTTTTCTTTCCAGATGGCTAAGTGTTCTGCCCTTACGATGCTGATCTCTTTCAACAATTTTTCTTTCCAGATGGCTAACTGTTCTGCCCTTACGATGCTGATCTCTTTCCCCAATTTTTCTTTCCAGATGACTAACTGTGCTGCCCTTATGATGCTCATCCCTCTTTCAACTTTTCTTTCCAGACGGCTAACTGTGCTGCCCTTACGATGCTCATCCTTTTTTCAACTTTTCTTTCCAGATGACTAACTGTGCTGCCCTTACGATGCTGATCTCTTTTCCCAATTTTTCTTTCCAGATGACTAACTGTGCTGCCCTTACGATGCTGATCTCTTTTCCCAACTTTTCTTTCCAGGTGACTAACTGTGCTGCCCTTACGATGCTGATCTCTTTTCCCAATTTTTCTTTCCAGATGGCTAATTGTTCTGCCCTTACGATGCTGATCTCTTTTCCCAATTTTTCTTTCCAGATGGCTAAGTGTTCTGCCCTTACGATGCTGATCTCTTTCAACAATTTTTCTTTCCAGATGGCTAACTGTTCTGCCCTTACGATGCTGATCTCTTTCCCCAATTTTTCTTTCCAGATGGCTAAGTGTTCTGCCCTTACGATGCTGATCTCTTTCAACAATTTTTCTTTCCAGATGGCTAACTGTTCTGCCCTTACGATGCTGATCTCTTTCCCCAATTTTTCTTTCCAGATGACTAACTGTGCTACCCTTACGATGCTGATCTCTTTTCCTAATTTTTCTTTCCAGATGGCTAACTGTTCTGCCCTTACGATGCTGATCTCTTTCCCCAATTTTTCTTTCCAGATGACTAACTGTGCTACCCTTACGATGCTGATCTCTTTTCCCAATTTTTCTTTCCAGATGGCTAACTGTTCTGTCCTTACGATGCTGATCTCTTTTCCCAATTTTTCTTTCCAGGTGGCTAACTGTTCTGCCCTTACGATGCTGATCTCTTTTCCCAATTTTTCTTTCCGGATGACTAACTGTTCTGCCCTTACGATGCTGATCTCTTTTCCCAATTTTTCTTTCCAAATGACTAACTGTGCTGCCCTTACGATGCTGATCTCTTTCCCCAATTTTTCTTCCCAGATGGCTAACTGTTCTGCCCTTACGATGCTGATCTCTTTTCCCAATTTTTCTTTCCAGATGGCTAACTGTTCTACCCTTACGATGCTGATCTCTTTCCCCAATTTTTCTTTCCAGATGGCTAACTGTTCTGCCCTTACGATGCTGATCTCTTTTCTCAATTTTTCTTTCCAGATGGCTAACTGTTCTACCCTTACGATGCTGATCTCTTTCCCCAATTTTTCTTTCCAGATGGCTAACTGTTCTGCCCTTACGATGCTGATCTCTTTTCCCAATTTTTCTTTCCAGATGGCTAACTGTTCTGCCCTTACGATGCTGATCTCTTTCCCCAATTTTTCTTTCCAGATGGCTAACTGTTCTGCCCTTACGATGCTGATCTCTTTTCCCAATTTTTCTTTCCAGATGACTAACTGTGCTGTCCTTACGATGCTGATCTCTTTTTCCAATTTTTCTTTCCAGATGGCTAACTGTTCTGCCCTTACGATGCTCTCCACTCTCTTGGTGCCCGCCATGCTGCTCACTTCAGAAGCATCAAGAGATGTTCCAAAGAGAAGTTTTTCTGGGCTCGGCTGCATGGGAGTTTATGACAAAGCCGTCTTTGCTCGCCTGGACAGAGTTTGCGAGGAATGCTATCAGCTCTACCGAGAATCCGATGTACACACATACTGTCGGTAAGTGCTTTTAAATTAAACATGCAACCGAAATTAGATAGTTCCATATGGGAAAATATTCCATTTTTCTTATCTCGTTCACAGTCTTTAAATTGTTCTCGCACTGAACGTTTGTTGGAAATTAATGCATCAAAGTTCACTAGCCAATATGAGACCATTTGTTTTCTGTGTGGGTGGGAGTGTTTGTGTGGAGCTGAGAGCGATTCATTGTAATGGTATGGTCAGATTGCTGTCAGACCGAACTTCGGATTTCACAATTTAACATCAAATATCTTACTTAAAGGTTGGGGGCAGAACTAATGCAGGATAACAAATCTTATTGGACAGGATTTCATTAGAACTGGATGCAGGATAACAAATCTTATTGGATAGGATTTCATTAGAACTGGATGCAGGATAACAAATCTTATAGGACAGGATTTCATTAGAACTGGATGCAGGATAACAAATCTTATTGGACAGGATTTCATTAGAACTGGATGCAGGATAACAAATCTTATTGGACAGGATTTCATTAGAACTGGATGCAGGATAACAAATCTTATTGGATAGGATTTCATAAAACTGGATGCAGGATAACAAATCTTATTGGACAGGATTTCATTAGAACTGGATGCAGTGGTAACTGTTGATAGAACAAAATTACATTCTGGATGGTCCTTTACAGTCGCTGGCTGCTTAAGAATAGTTTTCGGTGTCTTTGTACATTATTGCGCAATCCTTTCCTCTAGCCTTCAAACGGGTGGGAGCCGTCAGGAGCTTCTTGTCAGTTTGAAACCCTGGCAATAGTAGAGTGACAGCTGTATTGCTTTAAAAATATCTGGGTGTTAAAATGCACAACCAAGCATAAGTATACGCAGACAGAATCCAGATTATTGACACTATGACCACAAAACATCGATTCTTATTTATCTATGATCCATTCGCTAAAATCAACCAGAAATCGATATGCAAGGATGATGAACAGCATCCAAGCACTTGATGATTGGACTTGTTCACAAAGATAGCAAGGGCTCAGAGAAGTTTGTGGAAGCGGCAAACTGGACAGTTGTAAAGGAACAGTGGAAGCATTCCACCAAGGCCATCCAGAGCGTTCTTTAACGGCACAGGGTGCACTCTGTGCCGTTAAAAGGGTGTTCTGAGGTCCTGCCATCCTCTCAGACCTTCTACTATGGCGTATAAACTGACAGGCTCCTGTCAGACCTCTGTGGCAAGCAGCTGCTTGAGGGGGTATTTTTTTTATATACTGTATATAGATATCTCAGTATAGCTCTCTCCTGAACATGGGGGGAAGTCTTTATGTCCCATTCTAAGGATTTCGGCCTTTCCAAGCCCATCGGTGTCACTTTGTTGCCCGAGTGTGCTCTAAAGAAGCTCGCGATGTAAGCGATATTTAAATGTGTTGAGAGTTGCAATCGCTCTCTGCATTTCTATTCTGGAGGAGGATTCAGTGAGAATAATTATCGCAAGCTATCGAAGAAGACTAGAAATAAGTGGATAGGTGGTCAGTGCAAATTTAAAAAGCAGACTGCGAAAACGAAAGGAGATTACGTCGAGCAGGATCCCTAAGCAAGGAATCCATCATCTCCGGGGTCACGTGTATCGGGCATCGGAGGGCACAGTGACTGCGGCGAGGCAAGTTCCCGCGACTTCGTAGAAGCAGTTGTGTTAGCAGCTCCCGTGAATATAAATCCTAGAGCGAAGACAACTGCAAAGAGCAGTGGAAAAGAGTTAATGTTAGAAGAGGAAGGTTTTTTACGAAATATTATCATAGACCTAAAGAATGAGATCAAAGTGCTGAAAAACGAAATATCTGGACTTAGATCTTCAGCAGAATTTTTGTCATGCAAAACAGATGACTTTTTAAATGTAATGCAGGGACTTACTCAAGAAATTTCAGACCTGAAAGAGCTTAACCTTGAGTTGCAGTATCGAACTACAAAGCAAGAGGCAGAACTGAAAGAACTGAGAAATGATTTACATGAATTGCAGCAGTATTCGCGAAACCAGAACTTAGATATTTTAGATGTTCCAGAAATTCCAAGCGAGAATGTTCTGGACATTGTTAAGAAAATTACTGGCAAAATTCAAGTAAAGGCGAGTAATGATGATATTCAGGTGACTCATCGAGTTCCTGCAATTAACAAAGACAAAATTAAACCTATTATTGTGACACTAAAAAGGAAAGAAATAAGGGACAATTGGCTAGAATGTAACAAAAAAATCTAAATTCCCCCTTAAAAGTACTGTATTAATCCTGATTTTAAAGAGCTTAAATTATATTTAAATGAACATCTAATTCCTAGTACTAAAAAATCTATTGTATAATGCTAAGCAATTTAAATTAAAAAATGGATATAAATTCGTTTGGATGAAAAGTGAAAAAGTTTTCATCCGTAAAAGTGAAAGATCCAACATTTGGCGGATCAGAGATGACAATGACCTAAAGAGGTTAAATGAACAAGATGGCTGCTGAAAATATTTCACCTTTTAGTTCTACCTAAGCCATGTGCTGTGATCTGTAACGACATTAAAGAATTACTATCTTTCTTTAATTCTGGAAATTATTCAAGTTTAAAAATTTTACATTTTAACATCCGAAGTTTAAGAAATAAATTTGAATTGCTGGAAGCTATTCTTGAATATTTAAATAGTAAGACGGATATTTTAATACTTTCCGAAATATGGATCAAACCACATGTATTAAATTGTATCAAATAGATGGATATCATATGCTCCATTGCTGTGGAGATTACAATAAATCTGGTGGAATACTTTGCTACGTTAAAAGTTCTTTAATAGTCAAGCAAATTGCATTTAATGATATAAGTTCAGCTGAATATATTGCTATTTATCTGGAAAGTTATCAGCAATGTTTCGTACGTATCTATAGATCTCTCTGTATCCCACTTATCACCTTCCTAGTAGAATTTCAGGAATTACTCTTATCGTTTGATAATAAAAGCGAATTTGTTGTAATTGCTGATTTAAATATAGATATACTAGGAAATGATCACTACACAAATGAATATCTAAATTTGCTGTCATCAAATGGCTTTCAAAGTTTCATAAATTCACCTACCAGGGAAAGTATGGTATCTTTAATTTGTTTAGATCACATGTTTTATTAAAAGAAAAATCGAAAGTTCATTCAAGAGTAGTATTGTTAAATCAGCAGTGACTGATCATTATCCCATTTTACAATAATATGAATGAAAAATTATTTTAACAATAATATGAATTACACAGTGTGATAATTATCCAGAGCCTATTCTTTATCACTACATAGACTATAATTTGTTGAACACTTTTAAGTGAATGTTCCTGGAACGAGGAATTAATTCTTAATGATGTAAATGAAGCTTATAGTAAATTTTTAACCACATTTAATCTCGCAATGAAAAATTCAACTACGGAAAGAAAAATTCATAATAAATCACATTCAGGAAAGCCATGGATTACTTCCGAAATTCTGAACTTATTAAAACAACGAGATAAGTTATATAAAAAAAACACAAAAAAAACCTTTAAATGAAACTTACGAAAGTAGCTTTAAAAATTTTAGAAATCAAATAAATTGTAAAATTCGGGATGCAAAAAAAGGTTTCCTTAAAACTCAATTTAAAAATGTGATGTTAATATATCAAAGCAGTGGAAATTGACAGACGAGATAATAAATCAGAAGAAGAATTAGAAAATAAATATCCAGAATTATAAAGTGGTTCTGATTCAACTGAAAATGCTAAGTTATTGGCAAACCAAGTTAATGAACACTTTGTAAATATAGCAATAAACTTATCAAAGAATAGGATTCTAAGAAATCAAAATAGCCATATGAGTAAAAATGCCAAATCAATGTTTTTAGCTCCAACTTGTAGAAAGGAATTGACTGACATTATAAAAGGTTTTAAAAATAAAAAATCTGCTGGGTATGACAATATTCCCATCATTGTTGTTAAAAAAAATGTTCTTTTAATTTGATTCAACCATTGGTTCACATTTGTAATTTATTCTTCGAAACTGGCACTTTTCCAGATTTAATGAAGAAAGCTATTGAAATTCCAGTTTACAAAAAGGGAAATAAAAATGATTTTAAGAATTATCGACCGATATCTCTTCTCCCAGTTTTTTCAAAAATATTAGAGAAACTAGTTAATAATAGACTGCTAAATTTTTTAGATAGTTTTAATTTTCTCTCTGAAAACCAATTTGAAGTTAGGAAGGGTAGAAGTACGAAAACTAAATTGTTGAATTTTGCATCAAAGGTGTTTCGTTCCATGGACAATAATCAATTTACTCTTTCGGTATTTATAGACTTAGAGAAAGTTTTTGACACTGTTGATCATGAAATTTTAATTAGCAAACTAGAAAATAGTGGCATTCGTGGTGTTGTTTTAAAATGGTTTAAAGACTACTTGCAGCACAGAACACAATGTGTTAGTCTTTCTAATACACTTAGTAACACCAAACATATTTCATATGGTGTACCACAAGGTTCAGTCCTGGGACCAACCTTGTTTTTGATATTCATAAATGATCGACGTAAACTAAAAATAAATAGCCATATTAACATTTTTACAGATACTCTACTCTTACAGATTTACAGATACATTACTCCTTTATAACATGAACACTGATGTAAAATGTATGATGAAGTGATTATGTTTAAATGGGTTACATTTAAATGCGAAAAAGACTAAGTATATTTTTAACCTAAAAAAAATCATGCAATCCAAATTTGATTAAATTAAAATTGCATACCTTTTCATGCAATAGTTACTGAGATTGTTGCTGTGTGAAGAAATTGAACAGATTCAGAGTATAATATACCTAGGCGTTTATATTGATAGCTCCCTAAGTTGGAAAACGCACATTGGAAAACTAACAAATACACTTAGACACATATTACATAAATTTTATTATTTAAAAAAAATCCTCAATAATAAAATGCTAATAATGCTATGCAAATCTTGTGTCCAGTCTGCTATACAATATGGTATTACAAGTTGGGGAGGAACATACATTTCATCATTTTAAGGAGTCTAATTTCAATGCAAAATAACATTACATATCAAATATTATCAAATAAATATAAAACTGTTACCATCTTTTGTAAGTATACCATTTGAGATGTATTTCCACTGAGACACTTATTTGTTTATAGAACATTAAATTACTTCTTTAAAAACAGCAGTGCAGTGCTGCCTATTACAAATTATTCTATGCCAGATGATGGGAAAAGGTTTCTGTTGCCACTTGCAAAAAAAAGAAATTATGCACAAACGTTCTGATTATTTGGTCCCTGAAATTTTTAATTCTTTACCGATTTTAATTCGAAATTAAACTAATTTTATGCATTTCAGATTTCTCTCTCTGCTAATTATCTAATGAGCGTTACTAATGATTACAGGTGTTAAAGTAAAAAAGTTTTAATTGGTTTTTATAAATTCTTTATTGCCTTTTGTATATTTTTTTCTTCTATATGTAAAATTAAGTGTCATTGTTGCCAAAATTATGTATTATAATAAAATATTATAAAAAAATTATAATTTTATGTTAACGTACATGAGTTTGGATTAATAAGAGTATTACAAATATTTGCTGTTTATAACCTTATTATTTAATAAACTGACTGACTGGGACTGGAAACTGGGAATGACAGATCACGAGCTGGTTTCTCTACCGACTGAGTGAACCTTCGTCTAATCCCCTCCCTATGACAGATCACGAGCTGGTTTCTCTACCGACTGAGTGAACCTTCGTCTAATCCCCTCCCTATGACAGATCACGAGCCGGTTTCTCTACCGACTGAGTGAACCTTCGTCTAATCCCCTCCCTATGACAGATCACGAGCCGGTTTCTCTACCGACTGAGTGAACCTTCGTCTAATCCCCTCCCTATGACAGATCACGAGCCGGTTTCTCTACCGACTGAGTGAACCTTCGTCTAATCCCCTCCCTATGACAGATCACGAGCTGGTTTCTCTACCGACTGAGTGAACCTTCGTCTAATCCCCTCCCTATGACAGATCACGAGCCGGTTTCTCTACCGACTGAGTGAACCTTCGTCTAATCCCCTCCCTATGACAGATCACGAGCCGGTTTCTCTACCGACTGAGTGAACCTTCGTCTAATCCCCTCCCTATGACAGATCACGAGCCGGTTTCTCTACCGACTGAGTGAACCTTCGTCTAATCCCCTCCCTATGACAGATCACGAGCTGGTTTCTCTACCGACTGAGTGAACCTTCGTCTAATCCCCTCCCTATGACAGATCACGAGCTGGTTTCTCTACCGACTGAGTGAACCTTCGTCTAATCCCCTCCCTATGACAGATCACGAGCCGGTTTCTCTACCGACTGAGTGAACCTTCGTCTAATCCCCTCCCTATGACAGATAACGAGCCGGTTTCTCTACCGACTGAGTGAACCTTCGTCTAATCCCCTCCCTATGACAGATCACGAGCTGGTTTCTCTACCGACTGAGTGAACCTTCGTCTAATCCCCTCCCTATGACAGATCACGAGCGGTTTCTCTACCGACTGAGTGAACCTTCGTCTAATCCCCTCCCTATGACAGATCACGAGCCGGTTTCTCTACCGACTGAGTGAAATAAATAAATAATAAATACCCCCTCAAGCAGCTGCTTGCCACAGAGGTCTGACAGGAGCCTGTCAGTTTATATGCCACAGTAGGAGATCTGAGAGGATGGCAGGACCTCGGCAGAAAAACGACACACACATCCATGCCTAATTTAGGGGCTCGAACCCAGGTCCCTTAGATCAGTAGCCAAGCGTGCTAACCACTCGGCCACGGGACGGCACCTTCGTCTAATCCCCTCCCTATGACAGATCACGAGCCGGTTTCTCAACCGACTAAGTGAACCTTCGTCTAATTCCCTCCCTATGACAGATCACGAGCCGGTTTCTCTACCGACTGAGTGAACCTTCGTCTAATCCCCTCCCTATGACAGATCACGAGCCGGTTTCTCTACCGACTGAGTGAACCTTAGTCTAATCCCCTCCCTATGACAGATCACGAGCTGGTTTCTCTACCGACTGAGTGAACCTTCGTCTAATCCCCTCCCTATGACAGATCACGAGCCGGTTTCTCTACCGACTGAGTGAACCTTCGTCTAATCCCCTCCCTATGACAGATCACGAGCTGGTTTCTCTACCGACTGAGTGAACCTTCGTCTAATCCCCTCCCTATGACAGATCACGAGCCGGTTTCTCTACCGACTGAGTGAACCTTCGTCTAATCCCCTCCCTATGACAGATCACGAGCCGGTTTCTCTACCGACTGAGTGAACCTTCGTCTAATCCCCTCCCTATGACAGATCACGAGCTGGTTTCTCTACCGACTGAGTGAACCTTCGTCTAATCCCCTCCCTATGACAGATCACGAGCCGGTTTCTCTACCGACTGAGTGAAATAAATAAATAATAAATACCCCCTCAAGCAGCTGCTTGCCACAGAGGTCTGACAGGAGCCTGTCAGTTTATATGCCACAGTAGGAGATCTGAGAGGATGGCAGGCCCTCGGCAGAAAAACGACACACACATCCATGCCTAATTTAGGGGCTCGAACCCAGGTCCCTTAGATCAGTAGCCAAGCGTGCTAACCACTCGGCCACGGGACGGCACCTTCGTCTAATCCCCTCCCTATGACAGATCACGAGCCGGTTTCTCTACCGACTGAGTGAACCTTCGTCTAATCCCCTCCCTATGACAGATCACGAGCCGGTTTCTCAACCGACTAAGTGAACCTTCGTCTAATTCCCTCCCTATGACAGATCACGAGCCGGTTTCTCTACCGACTGAGTGAACCTTCGTCTAATCCCCTCCCTATGACAGATCACGAGCCGGTTTCTCTACCGACTGAGTGAACCTTCGTCTAATCCCCTCCCTATGACAGATCACGAGCCGGTTTCTCTACCGACTGAGTGAACCTTTCGTCTAATCCCCTCCCTATGACAGATCACGAGCTGGTTTCTCTACCGACTGAGTGAACCTTCGTCTAATCCCCTCCCTATGACAGATCACGAGCCGGTTTCTCTAACGACTGAGTGAACCTTCGTGTAATCCCCTCCCTATGACAGATCACGAGCTGGTTTCTCTACCGACTGAGTGAACCTTCGTCTAATCCCCTCCCTATGACAGATCACGAGCCGCTTTCTCTACCGACTGAGTGAATTTTCGTCTAATCCCCTCCCTATGACAGATCACGAGCTAGTTTCTCTACCGACTGAGTTAACCTTCGTCTAATCCCCTCCCTATGACAGATCACGAGCCGGTTTCTCTACCGACTGAGTGAATCTTCGTCTAATCCCCTCCCTATGACAGATCACGAGCTGGTTTCTCTACCGACTGAGTGAACCTTCGTCTAATCCCCTCCCTATGACAGATCACGAGCCGGTTTCTCTACCGACTGAGTGAACCTTCGTCTAATCCCCTCCCTATGACAGATCACGAGCTGGTTTCTCTACCGACTGAGTGAACCTTCGTCTAATCCCCTCCCTATGACAGATCACGAGCCGGTTTCTCTACCGACTGAGTGAACCTTCGTCTAATCCCCTCCCTATGACAGATCACGAGCCGGTTTCTCTACCGACTGAGTGAACCTTCGTCTAATCCCCTCCCTATGACAGATCACGAGCCGGTTTCTCTACCGACTGAGTGAACCTTCGTCTAATCCCCTCCCTATGACAGATCACGAGCCGGTTTCTCTACCGACTGAGTGAACCTTCGTGTAATCCCCTCCCTATGACAGATCACGAGCTGGTTTCTCTACCGACTGAGTGAACCTTCGTCTAATCCCCTCCCTATGACAGATCACGAGTCGGTTTCTCTACCGACTGAGTGAATTTTCGTCTAATCCCCTCCCTATGACAGATCACGAGCTAGTTTCTCTACCGACTGAGTTAACCTTCGTCTAATCCCCTCCCTATGACAGATCACGAGCCGGTTTCTCTACCGACTGAGTGAATCTTCGTCTAATCCCCACCCTATGACAGATCACGAGCCGGTTTCTCTACCGACTGAGTGAACCTTCGTCTAATCCCCTCCCTATGACAGATCACGAGCTGGTTTCTCTACCGACTGAGTGAACCTTCGTCTAATCCCCTCCCTATGACAGATCACGAGCCGGTTTCTCTACCGACTGAGTGAACCTTCGTCTAATCCCCTCCCTATGACAGATCACGAGCCGGTTTCTCTACCGACTGAGTGAACCTTCGTCTAATCCCCTCCCTATGACAGATCACGAGCCGGTTTCTCTACCGACTGAGTGAACCTTCGTGTAATCCCCTCCCTATGACAGATCACGAGCTGGTTTCTCTACCGACTGAGTGAACCTTCGTCTAATCCCCTCCCTATGACAGATCACGAGCCGGTTTCTCTACCGACTGAGTGAATTTTCGTCTAATCCCCTCCCTATGACAGATCACGAGCTAGTTTCTCTACCGACTGAGTTAACCTTCGTCTAATCCCCTCCCTATGACAGATCACGAGCCGGTTTCTCTACCGACTGAGTGAATCTTCGTCTAATCCCCTCCCTATGACAGATCACGAGCTGGTTTCTCTACCGACTGAGTGAACCTTCGTCTAATCCCCTCCCTATGACAGATCACGAGCCGGTTTCTCTACCGACTGAGTGAACCTTCGTCTAATCCCCTCCCTATGACAGATCACGAGCTGGTTTCTCTACCGACTGAGTGAACCTTCGTCTAATCCCCTCCCTATGACAGATCACGAGCCGGTTTCTCTACCGACTGAGTGAACCTTCGTCTAATCCCCTCCCTATGACAGATCACGAGCCGGTTTCTCTACCGACTGAGTGAACCTTCGTCTAATCCCCTCCCTATGACAGATCACTAGCCGGTTTCTCTACCGACTGAGTGAACCTTCGTCTAATCCCCTCCCTATGACAGATCACGAGCTGGTTTCTCTACCGACTGAGTTAACCTTCGTCTAATCCCCTCCCTATGACAGATCACGAGCCGGTTTCTCTACCGACTGAGTGAATCTTCGTCTAATCCCCTCCCTATGACAGATCACGAGCTGGTTTCTCTACCGGCTGAGTGAACCTTCGTCTAATCCCCTCCCTATGACAGATCACGAGCCGGTTTCTCTACCGACTGAGTGAACCTTCGTCTAATCCCCTCCCTATGACAGATCACGAGCCGGTTTCTCTACCGACTGAGTGAACCTTCGTCTAATCCCCTCCCTATGACAGATCACGAGCCGGTTTCTCTACCGACTGAGTGAACCTTCGTCTAATCCCCTCCCTATGACAGATCACGAGCCGGTTTCTCTACCGACTGAGTGAACCTTCGTCTAATCCCCTCCCTATGACAGATCACGAGCCGGTTTCTCTACCGACTGAGTGAACCTTCGTCTAATCCCCTCCCTATGACAGATCACGAGCCGGTTTCTCTACCGACTGAGTGAACCTTCGTCTAATCCCCTCCCTATGACAGATCACGAGCCGGTTTCTCTACCGACTGAGTGAACCTTCGTCTAATCCCCTCCCTATGACAGATCACGAGCCGGTTTCTCTACCGGCTGAGTGAACCTTCGTCTAATACCCTCCCTATGACAGATCACGAGCCGGTTTCTCTACCGGCTGAGTGAACCTTCGTCTAATCCCCTCCCTATGACAGATCACGAGCCGGTTTCTCTACCGGCTGAGTGAACCTTCGTCTAATCCCCTCCCTATGACAGATCACGAGCCGGTTTCTCTACCGACTGAGTGAACCTTCGTCTAATCCCCTCCCTATGACAGATCACGAGCCGGTTTCTCTACCGACTGAGTGAACCTTCGTCTAATACCCTCCCTATGACAGATCACGAGCCGGTTTCTCTACCGACTGAGTGAACCTTCGTCTAATCCCCTCCCTATGACAGATCACGAGCCGGTTTCTCTACCGACTGAGTGAACCTTCGTCTAATCCCCTCCCTATGACAGATCACGAGCCGGTTTCTCTACCGACTGAGTGAACCTTCGTCTAATCCCCTCCCTATGACAGATCACGAGCCGGTTTCTCTACCGACTGAGTGAACCTTCGTCTAATCCCCTCCCTATGACAGATCACGAGCCGGTTTCTCTACCGACTGAGTGAACCTTCGTCTAATCCCCTCCCTATGACAGATCACGAGCCGGTTTCTCTACCGACTGAGTGAACCTTCGTCTAATCCCCTCCCTATGACAGATCACGAGCCGGTTTCTCTACCG
Organism: Ryuthela nishihirai; assembly: GCA_038380435.1. Taxonomy (NCBI): domain Eukaryota; kingdom Metazoa; phylum Arthropoda; class Arachnida; order Araneae; family Heptathelidae; genus Ryuthela; species Ryuthela nishihirai. The sequence continues at coordinate 58,963,481 of JAWZYU010000019.1, read as the reverse complement.
ACTGAGTGAACCTTCGTCTAATCCCCTCCCTATGACAGATCACGAGCCGGTTTCTCTACCGACTGAGTGAACCTTCGTCTAATCCCCTCCCTATGACAGATCACGAGCCGGTTTCTCTACCGACTGAGTGAACCTTCGTCTAATCCCCTCCCTATGACAGATCACGAGCCGGTTTCTCTACCGACTGAGTGAACCTTCGTCTAATACCCTCCCTATGACAGATCACGAGTCGGTTTCTCTACCGACTGAGTGAACCTTCGTCTAATACCCTCCCTATGACAGATCACGAGCCGGTTTCTCTACCGACTGAGTGAACCTTCGTCTAATCCCCTCCCTATGACAGATCACGAGCCGGTTTCTCTACCGACTGAGTGAACCTTCGTCTAATCCCCTCCCTATGACAGATCACGAGCCGGTTTCTCTACCGACTGAGTGAACCTTCGTCTAATCCCCTCCCTATGACAGATCACGAGCCGGTTTCTCTACCGACTGAGTGAACCTTCGTCTAATCCCCTCCCTATGACAGATCACGAGCCGGTTTCTCTACCGACTGAGTGAACCTTCGTCTAATACCCTCCCTATGACAGATCACGAGCCGGTTTCTCTACCGACTGAGTGAACCTTCGTCTAATCCCCTCCCTATGACAGATCACGAGCCGGTTTTTCTACCGACTGAGTGAACCTTCGTCTAATCCCCTCCCTATGACAGATCACGAGCCGGTTTCTCTACCGACTGAGTGAACCTTTCGTCTAATCCCCTCCCTATGACAGATCACGAGCCGGTTTCTCTACCGACTGAGTGAACCTTCGTCTAATCCCCTCCCTATGACAGATCACGAGCCGGTTTCTCTACCGGCTGAGTGAACCTTCGTCTAATCCCCTCCCTATGACAGATCACGAGCCGGTTTCTCTACCGACTGAGTGAACCTTCGTCTAATCCCCTCCCTATGACAGATCACGAGCCGGTTTCTCTACCGACTGAGTGAACCTTTCGTCTAATCCCCTCCCTATCTTCAAAGAGCAACATCTCAAACAAAGATCACTTACAATACAGTGTGGCAGAAAATTTCTCAAGGGTTATACATGAAAAGAAATCTAAAATAATTTTTTTTTCTAAATGAACTCTGGATGTTACATGTGTCCTAGGCAGAGGCGGATCTGTGAATAAAACAAAATTTAGCCAATTGCAAGAGGCGCCAAAGAAAACTGAGTGTCTATTATTAATGAGATAAATTTTTATGATATTTGGCTACGACATTTTATTTATATTTGTTAAAATGAAACACCCATTTCGATTACATTTTAATTTTGCAAAATAACACAAATTTTCTTTATTCTTGCCAGAGGAATTTGTCATAAAATATCTAACTTTCTCTACTTTCGTCTGCACGTGAAAAGATTTCCTTTTATCCTCGTTAAATCTACCTTCCCTTTTGGGGACAATAATTTGAAGTAGGTGAGTCCTCTAGTCGGAAGTTTTCATTTCACATAAATCTCGACAGGATAGACCCCCTCTCCCTTCCCTCCCCCCTCACTTAAATTCCCTCTTCCCCTTTCAGAAGGGGGGAGGGAGAAACAAGGTGGGGCATAACTTGATCGCAATCCATGACGTCACTGGATTTCATTGGCTATAAAACTCGTTACAACATTTTATGATCGTTTATATGGGGTTTTTTTTTAAGAATAATTTTTATGTTTCTGTTTTGTAGCAGAAACGGAGAAAAGATGAGGGGAGCCAATTTTTTTATAGCCTCTATAATTTTTCATTTGACGTATAATTAATTACATTTGGCTTTCATGTTTGAAAACAATAATGGAACAACCGTTTTCATATTTCTCCTTCTTTGAGGTCGGGTTGTCGGGAGGGGAGAGGGGGAGAGAAAATAATTCTTTATATGTATAGAGCGCATGCCACTTCTTACGTGACAGACTTTCATTTGGTACAAAACTTAAGATCGGCAATCAAATTTGGAAGCTAAACCGAAGAGCCAAAACATTATGACCACCTGCCTAATTTGATGTGGGTCCTGAATGTGCCGCCAAAACAGCTTTTACCATGCGAGGCATGGATGCTATAATATTTCTAAAGGTGTCTTGTGGTATCTGGTACCAACACGTTACCAGCAGATCCTTTAACTCTTGTAAGTTACGTGGTTGAGCCGCCGCAGATCGGATATGCTGTTCCAACACAAACCACAGATGCTCGATTGGATTGATGTCTGGGGAATTTGGAGGCCAGGGCAATACCTGGAAGTCTTCCCCGTGTTCTGCGAACCATTCTCGAACAATCCGAGCAGTATGGCATAGAGCATTATCCTGCTGAAAGAAGGCACTACTAGAGGGACATTACCGTTGCCATGAAAGGATGTACCTGATCTGCAATGATGTTTAGGGAGGTAGTAGACGTTATAGTTTCCTGCACATGAATGAGTGGACCCAGGGTTTCCCAGCAGAACATTGCCCAAAGCATTACACTTCCTCCACTGGCTTGTTTACGTCCCACAGTGCATCCTGGCGCCAACAGTTCTCCAGGTAAACGACGCACACGTACCAGGCCATCCACATGGTGCAACAGAAAATGAGATTCATCAGACTAGACGACCTCCTTCCAATCATTCAAGGTCCAGTTTTGATGCTCGCATGCCCATTGTAGGTGCTTTCGACGGTGAACCGAGGTTAGCATGGGCACTCGGAGCGGCCTGTGGCTACGCAGCCCCATTTTCAGCAGGGTTCGATGTACTATGTGTTGTGACACATTACTCCCATCAGCAGCATTCAAATTATGGGCGAGTTGCGCCACAGTATCCCTTCTGTTGGCTAGTACCATACGGGATAGCCTTCGCTCACCTCTAACATCGATGAGTAGTGATAGGCCCACACCTTGCTGGCGGTTTGTGGTTTTCCCCTACTCGGACCACTTTTTGAAGATACTAACCACGGTTGACAGTGAGCACCCCACAAGCCTTGCCGTCTCGGAAATGCTCTGACCCAGTCGTCTGGCCATTACAATCTGGCCATTGTCAAACTGACCTTAAATCCGCTGCCTTTCCCATCTGAAGAACAAGAATAGCACTGATTAACAGAGCTCAATATCAGGTGTTATTTATACCATTTCATGACCTTCACACGCGCCGTCGTTTACCTGCAGTTGCTTCGATTTGGATAAAGACACGCTGGTCATAACGTTTTGGCTCTTCGTTGTATGAGACAAAAAGAGGAGATCTAGGATGCAGTGGGCAGACAGTGTCAAACAGGACCTTGTGAGAATTGGTGTGCAGTGGCCAGATGCAACATAGCCCATGGCTATGTTGCATCTGGCCACTGCACACCACTGAATCTGTGATTGGTGTGCAGTGGCCAGATGCAACGTACACAGATGCAACGTACCACAGAATCTGTGATTGGTGTGCAGTGGCCAGATGCAACGTAGCCCATGGCTGCTTGAGGAGGATAATGACGATCAAGATGTAGCTTAGGACAGATATGCTTGGAGAACTAAATTGTGCGGTCTGGTTGGACCTCCGTAGCCCATGGCTGCTTGAGGAGGATAATGACGATCATTTCGGGTAGGTAAAATAACTGATCACTCCCTACCTTATAATTGGGTTGAATGAATGGAGAGGAGAATAAAACAACCTGAATTAATGATCATCAGTATATGAATCAGTAAATTAATGATCCTAAGTATATGAATCAGTAAATCATCTCAGTAGATTGGACCAGACATAAAAAGAATAATAAAAAGGAAATAAGGAAACTCAATAATTAGGCCTTAAATAAAAATAAACTACCTAAATATGATAATGTAGAGATTAAACATATTAAAATAATGTTAAAATTTTGGGAGACAAAAATAGAAATAGTTAATCAAAGCACATTAAAAGGAGTTATTCTAATCAAACGAAAAATTGCAATTTTGAGACCAATGTTTAAGGTAGGGGCAAAATTGTTGTCCCTAATTTAGGTTAATAGTAATCACATCAGTAATACAGAAAATTCTTGGAAAATATACTGTATAGTATTTTATGTAAGTTTTTCAGAAAACACAATATAATCTGTGAAAACCAATATGCATTTCAAAAGGGCAACAATACAGTAAATTTATTAGCAAAATACTAATATTGTCTATTCGGCTTTAAACCAGGGTGACAAAGTGGTGGCAATGTTTTTAGATTTGCATAAAGCTTTCGATACTTTGGATCATGACATTCTTTTAAAAACTAAATAATTGTAGAATAAGAAGAATTGCTCTCTCTTGATTCCAAGACTACTTAACAAACAGATTACCAGTAAACAAAATAAAAGAATCATAGAGAGCAGTTCTTTACCTGTTAAATATGGAGTTCCTCAAGGATCTATTTTGGGTCCATATTGTTCTGATTTAATCACTGATATAGCATATTTATATCACTGAAATAGTTATATTTATTTGCATGCTGAGATATCGTTTTAATGAATGCTAATACGACCGATTTAGAAGCTGAACAATCGTCAAAAGAAGATTATAATATCATCAAAAGCTAGGTAAACAACAATAAAATCTACTTAAAAAATCAAGAAAACAAACTGGGTGATGTTTCATACACCATAATACAAAATTAACAGTACCCCATTAATTAAATCTCGCCATCCTCACAGATCTTCTTCTATGGCGTATTAAATTGAAAGGCTCAGTGGCAAGCAGCTGCTTGTGGGAGTATTTAATTTCGTTTTTTTAATATATACAATATTATGCAAAATTAAATTTTTGCTCTAGAATTTTTTGTAGATGTAATTAGATAAATAGAAGACGTAAAAGAAGGCTTACAAATGAAGTAAACGCCACCTTCTCTCCTTCAGAGAGGCTTTCGGCTTTGCGGGTCTCCGGCAACTCTAAATGTGTTATTTGTATCATGACTGTCTGAATTAAGTAAGTTGAAATAAAAAAAAATGAATTAAATAAATAAGAACAAGATAGAGCAATCGAATTTGAAGGCCATTTTTCTTTCTCCGTAGGATCGCTTTCAAATGTCTGTGTTTGTAACGTCTGCCAACCATTAACTGATCTGCATCCCTCCTGCCTCTTTTCAGATCGAATTGCTTCAAGAACGACTTCTTTCCTCAATGTGTTGATGCATTACTGCTCGGCAAAGAACAACCCATTCTATTTGATATGGTAGACAAAGTTTTTGGGAAAAGGAAATAACTGATCAACTCTTTGGAAATAATAAAACGCAGAAGTGAGATATACCTGTGAAGAATCCTTTATTTCTAACTAGAAGCAAGATCGTAAATGTTTTTTGGAATTTCCAAACCTTTGAAGCTTTAATTACTAACATGTAAAAACAAGATGATTAAAAATTTCTCTGTGTAAAATAAATTTATCGAAATTTATTATCACACAAATCATCAACGCTTTCATTTCATAGCCAGCATTGATGATCACAATCTTGTTCGACTTCTTCTCTACTCTTTCGTCACGAATGTTCCAGAGCAGAAGAAACGAATATCGCACGTGCACACACCTCATCCGCACGCCATCAACTCCTTCGCTGCATTTCACGTGCCCAAATCCCATTTGAATTGCATTCATCTGTAGGTTAGCACAATAATTATTGATATTCCCTCAGGAATTAAAATGTTTAGGTGATTAGCCGCTCTACAGGGAAGGCACTTAATCATCAACGCATTTTTGATATCATGTATTGAATCTCCAGGGGTGAATAGGAAAATTGGTTTCCTTTTCACCCCTGCAGGTTTAGCAGGGTTACGGAGTTTCAAATAGATGTCTGCCAAGAACTCGTTGCAAACGTCCAGTCGAGTTATGACGGACAGGAAGAGATTTCGATTTTGTGGTCATGAGTCAGGCTAGAACGGAATACTTCCGGTCGGACACGGCATGTTCTCTTTGGACTAGAAGGCATTTGAAATCGGAATAGAGTTACTCTCTTAACCAATGCCGCTCCGAGGCAGGAGTGGCTGGGACGGTCAGCCAATGAGAGGAAACACTCTGAGATTTGTTTCTCGTTTACTAGATTTCACAATGATAATTCAAGTGGCATAATACTTGAAGCTTGCAAAACATACTAAATTGCAAAATCTTAAATTTTTTGATTCACTCTGTCCTTCAAAGTTCAAAGTTATAATCAGAGCTATTTCAGGGTGACTTATTTTATGGTTCTTGTAGGATATAAGATATTTACATAGTTATTTTCAATACGTCTTATTTTTTAATTTGGATTTCTCTTTGAAAGTCCATTTGTAATTCAAATTACATATGCAGAAGTAAAATGAGACATCATTGGATCAGGTTAATATTTATTATTTTTTTAAATATATTGCCAGAAACTATATTTATAACAAATCATTGCACTTTCTTTTGGTTTATTTTGAATAAAAATAGAATTAAAACAATATTATCTATATTATTTAAAAAAATTAACACAAACAATTATAACATAGTATAAAAAACAAAGAAATGAAATTTTGTACCAATGTAACACAGAAGACTGGATTCATTAGCCTGTGCGTTTTTCGTCATGCAAAATATGTACAATGACACATCACCGTATTGCATTTGCATACCTCTTAATGTAGTATTAAGGGAAAGTGTATAAAGAATAAAAGTATAAAAGTCAAGAATATATTTATATATAATTATATGTAGAATGGTATAAAAGTCCATAACTGTTACAAGTATCTGAGTCTTGGTTTCCACTGTTAGAAATGTTGTACAATGAGTGAGTTAAATATTGAAATTCGTGCAGTTTTACGTCATTAATGGAAAGGAAGATTAAAAATTACCGAAGCGGCCGAGAAATATGCGACTGGAAGTAGAGGGGAATTCTTCATTCCTGCCGCTCAAGCTTGGTTCCAGAAAGTCGGTCACGCCACCACAGTTTCATGAAACGAATTGTGCGATGAAAAATGGATCTTTTTCAACAATCCGAACAGCCAAAAGCAGTTGCTTGAACTCAGGCGAGCTCGCACTTCCTGTCCCAAAGAGGGGAAGATTCAAAACGAGGGCAATGTTGTGTGTTTGGTGGAATTTTGAGGGTTCGAACTGGTTCCCGTTGGACGCGCCATCAATGCCGACATCTACTCAACATAACTGGAAAGCGTGCATTCAGTGATGCTTCAACGCTACCCACGATTGGTAAACATACATCAGACATATCCTCCAACCTCATCCGGCATACAGAGAGGACCTAGCTCCTTCCGACTATCAACTTTTTCGCTCTTTGGCTCGTTTTCGTCTCAAAAAAAGGTAGAAGATCTCAAACATTTCAGGAAGTCGAAAACGTATGTCGGGAGATTTTCACCTCTAAGGACCAAGCGTGGTATGGAAGAGGTGACGACAGATGGCAACAAAGTGTGGAAGATCATGGTTTATATTTATCTGAGAGATTCTGAAATTATATCGTAATAATCATTTTGTCAGGTAGACGATAAGACGAGATATTTATGAATCTCCCTAACGAACAAAATTCTTATTGAAACGGAACAAAAGTGAAGCCAATTGCTTGGAAAAGAAAAATGAATTTGAAATGCAACGAAAATGAAACTTCCGCAGGCCATCCCTTTACACACGAGATAGGTTCCGGGAAATCGAAAGCAAAAAAATTATGGAAAAAAGATTTTAATAGGTTTCAAAAAAAAAAACCTTGTTATGAATCAACGTACATTGAAAGTTTTATTTATTCATATTTATCTGCAATTGCATTCAATATATAAGATGTTATTTTGTGCTTTATTTGCATTAATTTAAATAAGCTCAGATTAAACACTTAATCACTATCCGAGCTGTTTCAGTAAATCAAAATAGTGTTTCGATCGCTGAATGCAGGAGAGTAGCGATGTCAGCCACTTCTTGTGTGGTAGGGAAAGTCCTTTCGTGTTTCGACTATTAACGTCTACTTCAGAAGTTGAGTAAACAGTTTTACTTCGGAGAGCAGCAACGCCGTAATCAATGCAATTAAAACCGATCGGGAAACAGGGAGGCTAAAATCCTGTTGCATGAAAGCACCAACAATAAAAAATAAACCTTACTGTGGCAAAACAAAAAAAAATTGCCGAACTCGGATAAAAGAACATGAAAGGGATAGTATAAGTTTTAAAAAAAACTACTTCATTGGCAAGAGTGGTTTCTAATATACCGGAAGGAGTCTACAATTTCAACAGACCAAAATTATTTTTGCTTCCCTTCTCCCGACAAACATTTGTTGTCGCATGACTGACTGAAATTTGGAATATTTTTTACGATAGAGGTGTTGTTCCCAAGGATTTTACTAGAGCTATTACTATCCCTATTTTTATAAAAGGTGATTCTAGTTCTTGTGGTAATTATAGGGGAATTAGTTTGCTTTCTGTTCCAGGTAAAGTTTTTTTCATGATTATACTTAATAGAATTAAGAATTTGGTTGATGGACAACTGTGTGATGAACAGTGAGGATTCAGAAGTGGTAGGGGATGTATTGATCAAATATTTTCACTCAGGCAGATTCTTGAGAAATGTTTAGAGTTTCAGAAACCTGTGGTTGCAAGCTTTATAGATTTCAAAAAGGCTTTTGACTCTGTTGATCGACATAATTTGTGGTTGATTATTTCATATGGGATATCTGATAAGTTGGTTAGTGTAATGAAAGTTCTCTATAATAGCACTGAGTTATGTGTGAGAGTTGGTAAGGCTGGTGGCGATTGGTTAGCTTTACTTCTGGTGTTCGACAAAGGTGCATTTTGTCTCCTTTTCTCTTTAGCTTGGTTATTGATTATGTTATGTGGAATTCTATGTAAGGGGAAGATTTTGGCCTCAAATGGTCTAGAGCAGTGGTTCTCAATCTTTTATGCTTCACGTACCCCCTTGAAATGTGTATGTAACTGGCGTACCCCTTGTATAGACAGGTAAAACTATAGTTATAGTATAACAATGGGAATAAAATACAACATATATATATGTTACGGCTAAAGCTCGAAAGCCGTTAATGTGCACATTACCTAGCTAATCTGCAGATTAACTGATTTGCTCCGTTAACGTGCGGAATCAAGAGTTTTCCGCATTTTACCTAGGTAATGTGCACATTAACGGCTTCCGTATCGTTGAAGTTCAAAAGTTTGTTTCTCTCATTTCCTTTCCCTACTCCTTCCCCCCTCTCCCTCCACTTTTAGTTTCGTTTCGCCAGTGTCTTGTCGTCGCCGGTTGTTTTTATTTCTCATAGTTTGCGTCGGCTGCTAGTGCGTAGCATAGCTAATTCTGTTTTCAAATTCGTTTCTGCCTGTTAGCGCGTGAATTTGTGTCGTGATTTTTTTAAAGCAGATAAATTTAGCTCCTATTATGCAAGCAAGCACCAAGGACCTTTCTACTGTCCAAATTATAGTCACGTGACCTAAAGATTCATACTTAAGAGATTCACCACTTGACGGATTCGTTCTCACTTGGCCTCCGCTCATCTGGGGCGTTTCATGATAATCCGGAACACTGAGTCACGTGACCCGAAGATTGAGACTCAAGAGATTCATCACTTGACAGATTCGTTCTCACTTGGCCTTCGCTCATTTGGGGCGTTTTTTATAATGCGGCAGGCGGTGTACTGTAGAGCTAGATACGTTATCTGAATAATAGGATAGTTAAAAAACGAAAAAGTACAATATACCGGCTATTACCAATTCCGATAATAGCCGATACGCCATATTTTATTTTCACTTTAACGAGTGCCTAATAGGTAATGTGCAGATTATCCAGGTAATTTGCAGATTACTTAGGTAATTTGGGAAATGAAACAATTTTCGGCACATTAACGGATCACCCTAGTTAATCTGCACAATACCTAGATAATCTGTAGAATAACTGATTTCTGCACTTTAGCGGTAACATATATACACATTAAATTTTGCATTCATAAATTACATATATCGATAAACGCAAAAAAATATATTTTTGCACAGCAGTGTTGCCAACTTAGCGACTTTGTTACTAGATATAGCGACTTTTGAGCTCTCACGGCGGCGTACCCCAAAATATTTTACCGCGTACCCCCAAGAGGTACGCATACTCCACGTTGAGAACCCCTGGTCTACATATAAAATATAAATACCCCCTCAAGCAGCTGCTTGCCACAGAGGTCTGACAGGAGCCTGTCAGTTTATATGCCACAGTAGAAGATCTGAGAGGATGGCAGGACCTCGGCAGAAAACAACACGAACATCTAGAGATTTTAAAATTTTTGATTTAGATTATGGTAATGATTTAGCCCTTTTGGCAAATTATATTGATGAGATGAATTCTTTCATTAGGGCTATTGATGCGACTGGTAATAGAGTAGGTTTGGTGATAAACAGAGAGAAAACTAAAGTGATGAAAATTGGTCAGGCAGTTGGCGCTTCAGTTACTCTATATGGTTGCGCCCTTGAGCAAGTGTCTAAGTTTAATTATCTTGGGAGGTATATTGCAGATTATGGTGATGTGTGGCATTAGATAAATAGAAGAATAGGGATTGCCACTGCGACTTTTAAGAATTTACGGAGAGTGTGGAAAAATAGGCGTATACACCTAAAGAGGAAAATTAGGTTGTACAATAATTTGGTTCTTTCTATGTTAGTTATGGTAGCGAAACATGGACCCTTTATAAGCAGGATAACATGGAAGTTGATGCCTTTGATTCCAGATGTTTACGCAGTATCATGGGCACTAGATGGTTTGACTTTGTAAATAATGATGTGGTTGAAGTCAGCAACCTACTTTCAGCAGCATTTTGTGCAGAGAGAGACTCCGTTGGTTTGGCCATGTTGCCTTTATGCATAGTTGCAGATTGGCAAACAGAATTATGAACAGTGTGCCTAAAGGCTTCAGGAAAAGAGGAAGATCTAGGATTCGATGGGCAGACAACGTCAAACAGGATCTTGCTAGAATTGGCCTGCAGTGGCCAAATGCAGCAGCTGTAGCTCAGGACAGACAGGTGTTGTCAGGCTAGAGTAGCCTGGCTAGAGGCCTTTTGTACATTATTTTGCATTTCATCAAAGGGAGCAAATGCAATGTAGGATGCCTTCCTTTCCAAGAAGGCCATGTTGGTGCAGCACTTCTGGAATGTTAATCGATGTGGCAGGTCGGTGAGAGGATGGCCACCCACTTGAGTGTCCTCTGACATTTGACCCTGTCCGGAGATCAGCGACCTGCCACATGTCCGAAGTCGGAGAAGGGAACGGAGTGTTGGCAACGAATAACAGAAGAGGGGAGGGAGAGTCAGTCGAAGAACGAGCGCGTAAGACGCAAGAGTTTGGGCTCCTTACTGCCGACTGGAATTAACGGCATTGGGCTCTGGGAACTGGGGCTGGAGTTGTAATGCCATGTAACTGAGCATATGTCCTTGCCCTTCAGTCATGTTTATGTGTTCAATAAATAATTGTTTGTTTAACTAAGCACTGGAGTTTTTTATTAAGAGTAGCTCAGTATTGAGTCCCTGCATTTTCCATCGAATCACCGAAAGTCTTAAGGAAGACTCACCTGTTCGCACATTGCGATCGAACTGGAGGGACATTCCAAAGTGATCTCAACAGACAGATGACAGAGAGAGTGACATCACAGGTGTAGAGAACAAATTTATACAGTCTGATACGACCTCTGTAGCCCATGGCTGCATGAGGATTTTGTATGTATGCATGCAATGAAACATCCCCCATCTTGCATCAGTAGTGCACTGCCGCATTATATAAATAATAATAATCCGTTCTCTTAGCTATGTTTATGCTCATGTAGTGTTGGCAAATGGCTAACTCTAACAAATCGATAGTATGGTACACGCCTCACTAAACAAATTGCCCCACCCGAAAGGAGTGGAGCTATGTTTATGCAAATTAGTACGGAAGTGAGGGACAGTGATATATGCAAATGAAAGAAAATCGTCCTGTGTGGCTACGTTTAAAATGCTGCGGATGACACGGCTTCCGTTACTTGTATGAAGGGTTGCCATTGGGGAAAAGCAGACAGTGTAGGTTAATGAAACCTAACCTGGCCTGTAAATCTGGTTCGCCATCGAAGGGTAATGCTGTTTTCATCTCGCAGACAGAGCGTGATACGCGATCAATTGGCCACTTCTGGCAGCAATGGAGATGGGAAGGTGTTTTTCTTAGTCGTTCAGGATGAGGTCATCCTTAGGTGGCTTTGGATTGGGATGATCGGCAGATTCGCCAGATGGCTGACAGTACCAGAAACACGACTGCCCGACAGATATCCAGTGACAGAATCACTGATGGGGCACTGTCAGTATCTGTCAGTGCCATTCGTTGACACGTGCAAGAAGCTGGTGTGCGAGGGAGGCGCCCTGTCCTCTGCACACCCCTCACTCAAAGCCACAGGCTTGAGTGGAGTCAGTGAGAAGAGAGGAGGAGAAGGAGGGAAGGAGTAGGTGAGGGTTAAGTTGATGGAAGTCACTATATGAATTGTTTTTTAGAGGGAATTATTTGGTGAGTTTACACTCCAATAAACTTTTATATTTTATGAAATAGTGTTTGACTTAATTTATTTCCTCTTGAGAAGTGATAGGTTTAATATTATTGGATTAAACAGGAGCGGAATACCAGGATGTCAAAATTTGTGGAAGATAAAGTGGATTTTGTGAGAAGAAGATAATAGGGCAATACTGCTCGATGCGAGTGCTAAAGTTAGACCGGTGCGGAGTGGAATGCAATGGCCTAAAGTACACTCTTGACATCCTGAATAAAGTCAGTAGTTTATGGCGTTTGAAATGGGTCACCTTGCAGCTCGGACGAAGGCTTCGACCCCCTCCCCCATCCCCTTTCTGGATGGGGTGAACGGAGTTTCAAAACAGGCACAAGTGCGTAGAAAACCCCGTGACCTCATCAGCCTACTCTACTCCTCACCTGCATCAACGACGACAAGTGTTTAGCTTTGTGTCAATTCTTTTCCTCCATAGGTTGCCACATCAATTGTCTGCAGGCCGACATGTATTTACCTGCTGTGCAAAGGTTAAAAGTGAACCTACTGTTATTTTAATTGAGGCTGAAACAAAATTAATCGTTATAAGCTTACTTACTTACATGCCAGACTTAAATCATAATTTCAGAATTTGCCCAGCAAAAGGAGTTTTGCCGACTAAGTGACCGAGAGAGGACATTGGGAGGGGGGGGGGCGAGCATTAGATTGCGACGACACGATTAGTGCTGTGGCAAATCCTGTTGATGAAATTTACAGCTTCCAGGATAGCACGGAGTTCAGCACTGGTGGAGGAAGTGAGATTGGGAAGTCGTAATCCTCTGGTGATGTGAGTTTCTGAGATGGCGAATGCAGAGACTGCAGATTGTTTCTCTGGGCTGACAGATCCATCAGTGTAGACTTCGGTACATCTCTCCTGGTGGGCAGCGACATAGGAGATTGAAAAATGTCTAATTGCCAGGGGATCTGAGTCGCTCTTTCGTCCAAAGATGGGATGGAAGCGTTGATCTTCCTCCAGGGTGGTAGATGAGGAGAGAGAATATTTCCAGCTGCAGGAAAGGCTCGGTCGTAGAAGTCAGTGTCAGACATGGCGATGGCAGAGCTCGGCCTATCTTCGGGGCCGGCGTGAACTTTTGCGGGGGCCCGGTTCCAAAATTGTGCGGGGCCAAAAAAAGCGCATTTATATGTACTTCTAAATTTCATAATAATAAATTATTATTTATAAGTACAAAGTGCGGTACATACCTACATACAGCTTATATGAACACCGAGTACACAGTCGTATCAGAATAATATGACCACCTACCATACATATACTATGGTAGGTGGTCATATTCTGATACGACTGTGTACTCGGTGTTCATATAAGCTGTGTGTAGGTATGTACCGCACTTTGTACTTATAAATAATAATTTATTATTATGAAATTTAGAAGTACATATAAATACTGTGTATATTACAAATATTACCTAATTTTTCTCGCCTTTTTCGGCGCAAAATCTTTAATTACGTCATCAAAATTGACCGATTTCGCTATTTCGCTTTCTATTGAAAGAAAGTCATTGATTAGAGGATTCTGAGATTGGATTTCTATTTGGCTTGGAAAATAACTGACATGCGCTCTCTCTGGTGGAGGGACGGGGAGCTAAATGAACGAGGATACATTGTGTCCGCTGCTGTGTTAAAGACAGGAAAATGGCGTCATTTCTTACGATGAGCTTTCCGTGGACCGCAGGGCCTTTTAGAGCGTGGGGCCGGGCTCCGGGAAACGCGCTGAACCCGCCTCGTGCCGGCCCTGCCTGTCTTGCAACTTCCTGAGTAGCTCATGGTTAGAGTGGAGAGTGTGGAGCCTGGATAGATGGAGATAAGTCTCTATTCTGATGAAGATGTAAAGGCAATGTCATCAACCTAAGTTATGACAGATGGCTCGAGGGTGTAGGGGCAGAATCCGAGACAGATGCACAGAGCCGTGATGTGGACAGTGGCAAGCTTGCTCTGTTGAGTTGCAGAAGCAATGCACAGTAGGTGACCACTGTAGTTGATGAGGGAGGGGATCAGGTGAAAAAACAGGAAGGTCTTGCAAGGGCTGCATGGTGAGATACATGGTTACATACAAGATGCTGTATGTGAGGGCCCCGGGTCATCTTGTTGTCAAGGACAACAACACCGAGGAACACGACACCGAGGAATTTGTGCTCTTAGGCGACCATGATGTTGTCATGTCAAACTTGATGCCATGGAAGGTGGGAGGAAGAGGTTTCTTCCTGAAAACCATGGCGACGGTTTTCTTTGGTAGAAAGAGAGAGGCCGAAACTTAATTACAGTAGTCATGGCTCGTTTCATTTTCTGTTCGGCATAGGTGGCTCCCTGACTAGGGAACCGGGGGTCAATCCCGACTAAGGAACAAGAAGCTGGTGATCTGCATAGATGGAAATTCTCACCTTGTTCTCCAGTCGGGAAGGGAGAAGATCACGTGCCACTGCACTGGGATTGACGACACTACAGAGCACATCGAAGGTCACTTGCCTCTATATAGTGCTGCACTGTTACAGGCGCGACGTCTACCGGTGTATCAGGTCAACGCTACCGTCTATTGGGAGAGGGACTTTTAGTTCAGGGTGCTTAAAACACAAAGGGATGTAAAAGTTGCCAATAATTTTGCAATGCTCTTGTTGTCTTTCAAATATTTTTTTTTTCATGCAGAGTTTCTAATTCGTACAAGAGACAATTTTTTCCATATATAGTTTTCTTTTTCAGATTATAATTGTGTTATTGCAGGTATGAGATTCATCAGAATTAAATTTCTGCCTAATGTTCATCTGAGTTAGCTGGAAAGAACAGAATTTTTTAATGTAAGTGCACAGGATTCAGCTGCTAGAAATGGACCTCATTTTCCCAAAAGAGAATACCAATAAAATATTTTTAAAAAAAATTCCGCTTTGATATTTTTCAATGTTTTTTTCTTCCCATCATTCCAGTTGTTCTTAATTCGTTTTGGAGGAAAATGTAAAATTTCCCTCTTGTATCTGGAAACAAGTTTCATTCAAGAATCAAAAACAATGATGCTAATTTCGAACTTTCCACTTTTATGGAAACTATTTTTCGACAGCTTTTATTTTTAAATTTAAAAAAAAAAATCCTTGCTTGAGTACGGCATAAAAAATTCTGTTTCAGTTTTCCCGTTCTCTTGTCATGGTCTGTCTCTAAGGTGACAGCAGATGAGAGTCGAGATCTCCTCCGCTATTTGCATAGCAGACAATTCCCCAGCATGCATCAGTTATTTGCTACTGAGCCTCAGGGAAGGAAGGAAGGGACGTCGGGGAATCGACATCGCCTCCCGCCTCATCCAATTTTGAAGCTTCGGACGTCATCGCTCCGTTGCCTGCGGCTTGCCCCTTTCCTCTCTCTATATATGTGTGTGCACGCTGCTTACTGATCACGGAGGAGAGCAAGAGATTTTCACACGAGAGCTGTCAGCATCCAAAGTAAGTGGATTGGGATTTTGTAATCATTCATTTGCATTAGGCTGTCGATTAGTGCGTTGAATTTCGCTGCAAATGATCCGGGTTCGAATATCTAATAAATCACGAATATTTCTGTTCCCTTCTTTAAGAATTTGTGAAGAAAAGGATGAAGCGATCCTCTGTCGACATAAATTCCGAGACGATTCCATTTGCGGCGATTAACGTTTCATGAATATTTCGCACTCCAGTCCAATTCTGAAGCGAAGTTGTTAAGTTTTTCCTCCGTGGCAGAGAGTTATAAAAAGAGCAAAGGGTCAAATCGTTCCTTGCCGATTGCCACATTCAGAAAAGGAGTTATCGGGAAAATTTAAAATCGGGACACTCGATCACGGTTATATGTAATATAATGAATCATTATATTTACATATAACGGATTCTCTGTACAGCTGATACGCACGTTAAATCCAGCACCTTAAAGAACACGCTGGATGGCCTTGACGGGAGGCTACCATCTGTCTCCCAACAGCTGTTCCAGTGGATCCCCTCCCCCAACCTTCTCTGAACCTTTGGGGTCCATGTGACCTGCCATACCCGTTGTGTGCAAAAAAGTGCCACTCAGAGGTAAATCAACCAACCAACTGAATTTAGTAATTCCTTAAATAAGCTTTTTATGAAAGAAAATGACGGAAGATAATCTAAAGATTTCAAAATATTTCAATTTCGATTTCCAACAATATGATTTAAGTATTTACAGAGTTATGGAATTTGAAAAGCTTTCCAAGTTTGCTCGATCCGAAAAAATAGTTTAAAATTGGCGAAAAATTAACATAATTGTTCCGCGAACTGCTAAATACACTCTTGTAGGCGTTAGCAGAGTTTTGTCTATTATTGCTTTTGTTTCTTTTAACTTTACAGAGTAATGATATAAAGTAGCATTGTTACTGCTAATTATTCTAATTTCATTAACTCTCTAAATACCGAATGAATATTGGTAGAAATCGGGATTGATGTAGATTTGATTCGGATATTTAAATTATTTTAAGTCATATTTTTTCATAAGAAGCTCATTTAAAGAGTCGCTGAATTCTGTAACTGATTTACCATTGACATAACATTGCACTTTACCTAATAAACTAAACTCTGAGTATATAAGGGATAAAGAATTAAAATTAAAGAAAATTCATGTACTTTATTGAACATTTTAGGGGTAAACTTCTTTTAGTACAGGATACTACCGTACAGGAAATTAAAGTTCTGCAGTAAATCTATAAAAATAATGTAATCTTTTTTCTTTAAACATTTTACTCGCCAAAATCATAATCTTGTCTAATTTCGTGATTGCCCTAACACACGAAGAGACTTCTTGTTTAAGTTGGGTTGTTTTACCTCTGAACGACACTTTTTCTTTTGCACGCAGCTGGCTAAATGTCCAGGTCACAAGGATCCCGAAGGCTCAGAAAATTTTGGGGGAAGAGACCCATTGGAACAGCTGCTGGGAGACAGATGGTATCTTCCCGTCAAGGCCATCCAGCATGTTCTTTAACGTGCACAGGGTATGGCTCTCCCGCACGGCGCCTTTCCAACTTCATCAGTGTCCTTATTGACCCCGTGGGCAGGGAATTAAACTTAACGCTGAACCAGCTGGGGCTCGAACCTGGAAACTACATATTACGAGCCTAGTGCGCAACCGACTGAGCCACTCTCGCCCATTCTTATTGAGTTCCGTCGGCCTTCCTTATTCAGTTCTTACATCTGACTGAGTTCCCTCAGCCCTTCTTATTGAGTTCTTACTTCTTACTGAGTTCCCTCGGCCATTCTTATTGAGTTCTTACTCCTTACTGAGTTCCCTCGGCCCTTCTTATTGAGTTCTTACTTCTTACTGAGTTCCCTCGGCCCTTCTTATTGAGTTCTTACTCCTTACTGAGTTCCCTCGGCCTTTCTTTCTGAGTTCTTACTTCTTACTAGTTCACTCGACCCTTCTTATTGAGTTCTTACTTCTTACTGAGATCCCTCGGCCCTTCTTATTGAGTTCTTACTTCTTACTGAGTTCCCTCGGCCCTTCTTATTGAGTTCTTACATCTGATTGAGTTCCCTCGGCCATTCTTATGAGTTCTTACTGCTTACTGAATTCCCTCGGCCCTTCTTCTCGAGTTCTCACATCTGATTGACTTCCCTCGGCCCTTTTTATAGAGTTCTTACTGAGTTCCCCCGGCCCTTCTTATTGCGTTCTTACATCTTACTGAGCTGCCTCAGCCCTTCTTATTGAATTCTTACTTCTTACTGAGTTCCCTCGGCCCTTCTTATTGTTTTCTTACTAATTCCCTCGGATATTCTTATGAGTTCTTATTTCTTACTGAGTTCCCTCAGCTATTCTTATGAGTTCTTACTCCTTACTGAGTTCCCTTGGCCCTTCTTATTGAGTTCTTATATCTGATTGAGTTCCCTCGGTCCTTCTTATTGAGTTCTTACTTCTTACTAGTTCCCTCGACCTTTCTTATTGAGTTCTTAATTCTTACTGAGTTCCATCGGCCCTTCTTGTGGAGTTCTTACTTCTTACTGAGTTCCCTCAGACATTCTTATGAGTTCTTACTCCTTACTGAGTTCCCTCGGCCCTTCTTATTGAGTTCTTACATCTGATTGAGTTCCCTCGGCCCTTCTTATTAAGTTCTTACTTCTTACTGAGTTCCCTCAGTCATTCGTATGAGTTCTTACTCCTTACTGAGTTCCCTTGGCCCTTCTTATTGAGTTCTTACATCTGATTGAGTTCCCTCGGCCCTTCTTATTGAGTTCTTACTTCTTACTAGTTCCCTCGGCCCTTCTTATTGAGTTCTTACTTCTTACTGACTTCCCTCGGCCCTTCTTATTGAGTTCTTACTTCTTACGGAGTTCCCTCGGCCCTTCTTATTGTTTTCTTACTTTTTATTAATTCCATCGGCCATTCTTATGAGTTGTTACTTCTTACTGAGTTCCCTCAGCCATTCTTATGAGTTCTTAATCCTTACTGAATTCCCTTGGCCATTCTAATTGAGTTCTTACATCTGATTGAGTCCCTCGGTCCTTCTTATTGAGTTCTTACTTCTTACTAGTTCCCTCGGCCCTTCTTCTTGAGTTGTTACTTTCTTACTGAGTTCCCTCGGCCCTTCTTATTGAGATTTTACTTCTTACTGAGTTCCCTCGGCCCTTCTTATTGAGTTCTTACATCTGATTGAGTTCCCTCGGCCATTCTTATTGAGTTCTTACATCTGATTGAGTTCCCTCGGCCATTCTTATTGAGTTCTTACATCTGATTGAGTTCCCTCGGCCATTCTTATTGAGTTCTTACTTCTTACTAGTTCCCTCGGCTTTTCTTATTGAGTTCTTACATCTGATTGAGTTCCCTCGGCCCTTCTTATTGAGTTCTTACATCTGATTGAGTTCCCTCGGCCCTTCTTATTGAGTTCGTACATCTTACTGAGTTCCCTCGGCCCTTCTTATTGAGTTCTTACATATTACTGAGTTCCCTCTGCCATTCTTATGAGTTCTTACTTCTTACTGAGTTCCCTCAGACATTCTTATGAGTACTTACTCCTTAATGAGTTCCCTCGGCCCTTCTTATTGAGTTCTTACATCTGATTGAGTTTCCTCGGCTTTTGTTATTGAGTTCTTACTTCTTACTGAGTTCCCTCGGCCCTTCCTATTGAGTTCTTACATCTGATTGAGTTTCCTCGGCTTTTGTTATTGAGTTCTTACTTCTTATTGAGTTCCCTCGGCCCTTCCTATTGAGTTCTTACATCTGATTGAGTTCCCTCGGCCATTCTTATTGAGTTCTTACTTCTTACTAGTTCCCTCGGCCCTTTTTATTGAGTTCTTACTTCTTACTGAGTTCCCCCGGCCCTTCTTATTGAGGTCTTACGTCTTACTGAGCTCCTTCAGCCCTTCTTATTGAATTCTTACTTCTTACTGAGTTCCCTCGGCCCTTCTTATTGTTTTCTTACTTCTTACTAATTCCCTCGGCCATTCTTATGAATTGTTACTTCTTACGGAGTTCCCTCAGCCATTCTTATGAGTTCTTAATCCTTACTGAATTCCCTTGGCCATTCTTATTGAGTTCTTACATCTGACTTAGTTCCCTCGGCCCTTCTTGTGAGTTCTTACTTCTTACTGAGTTCCCTCGGCCCTTCTTATTGAGTTCTTACATCTGATTGAGTTCCCTCGGCCATTCTTATTGAGTTCTTACTTCTTACTAGTTCCCTCGGCCCCTCTTATTGAGTTCTTACATCTGATTGAGTTCCTTCGGCCCTTCTTATTGAGTTCTTACATCTTACTGAGTTCCCTCGGCCCTTCTTATTGAGTTCTTACATCTTAATGAGTTCCCTCGGCCATTCTTATGAGTTCTTACTTCTTAATGAGTTCCCTCAGCCATTCTTATGAGTTCTTACTTCTTAATGAGTTCCCTCAGCCATTCTTATGAGTTCTTAATCCTTACTGAATTCCGTTGGCCATTCTTATTGAGTTCTTACATCTGATTGAGTTCCCTCGGTCCTTCTTATTGAGTTCTTACTTCTTACTAGTTCCCTCGGCCGTTCTTCTTGAGTTCTTGCTTCTTACTGAGTTCCCTCGGCCCTTCTTATTGAGATCTTACTTCTTATTGAGTTCCCTCGGCCCTTCTTATTGAGTTCTTGCATCTGATTGAGTTCCCTCGGCCATTCTTATTGAGTTCTTACTACTTACTAGTTCCTTCGGCCCTTCTTATTCAGTTCTTACTTCTTACTGAGTTTCCTCGGCCCTTCTTATTGAGTTCTTATATCTGATTGAGTTCCCTCAGCCATTCTTATCAGTTCTTACTCCTTACTGAGTTCCCTCGGCGCTTCTTATCAGTTCTTACTCCTTACTGAGTTCCCTCGGCCCTTCTTATTGAGTTCTTACATCTGATTGAGTTCCCTCGGCCCTTTTTATTCAGTTCTTACTTCTTACTGAGTTCCCCCTGACCTTCTTATTGAGTTCTTACATCTTTCCGAGCTCCCTCAGCCCTTCTTATTGAATTCTTACTTCTTACTGAGTTCCCTCGGCCCTTCTTATTGTTTTCTTACTTCTTACTAATTCCCTCGGCCCTTCTTACTGAGTTCTTACTTCTTACTGAGTTTCCTCGGCCCTTCTTATTGAGTTCTGACTTTTTACTGAGTTTCCTTGGCACTTCTTGTTGAGTTCTTACATCTGATTGAGTTCCCTCGGCATTTCTTATTGAGTTCTTACTCCTTACAGACTTCCCTTGGCCCTTCTCATTGAGTTCTTACAACTGATTGAGTTCCCTCGGCCCTTCTTGTTGAGTTCTTACTTCTTACTGAGTTCCCTCGGCCCTTCTTATTGTTTTCTTAATTCTTACTAGTTTCCTCGGCCCTTCTTATTGAGTTCTTGCATCTGATTGAGTTCCCTCGGCCAATCTTATTGAGTTCTTACTTCTCAGTAGTTCCTTCGGCCTTCTTATTGAGTTCTTACTTCTTACTGAGTTCCCTTGGCCCTTCTTATTGATTTCTTACTTCTTACTGAGTTCCCTCGGCCCTTCTTATTTAGTTCTTATATCTGATTGAGTTCCCTCAGCCATTCTTATCAGTTCTTACTCCTTACTGAGTTCCCTCGGCCCTTCTTATCAGTTCTTACTCCTTACTGAGTTCCCTCGGCCCTTCTTATTGAGTTCTTACATCTGATTGAGTTCCCTCGGCCCTTTTTATTCAGTTCTTACTTCTTACTGAGTTCCCCCGGACCTTCTTATTGAGTTCTTACATCTCTCCGAGCTCCCTCAGCCCTTCTTATTGAATTCTTACTTCTTACTGAGTTCCCTCGGCCCTTCTTATTGTTTTCTTACTTCTTACTAATTCCCTCGGCGCTTCTTATTGAGTTCTTACTTCTTACTGAGTTTCCTCGGCCCTTCTTATTGAGTTCTGACTTCTTACTGAGTTTCCTTGGCACTTCTTGTTGAGTTCTTACATCTGATTGAGTTCCCTCGGCCCTTCTTATTGAGTTCTTACTTCTTACCGAGTTCCCTCGGCCATTCTTCTGAGTTCTTACTCCTTACTGAGTTCCCTTGGCCCTTCTCATTGAGTTCTTACATCTGATTGAGTTCCCTCGGCCCTTCTTATTGAGTTCTTACTTCTTACTGAGTTCCCTCGGCCCTTCTTATTGTTTTCTTAATTCTTACTAGTTTCCTCGGCCCTTCTTGTTGAGTTCTTACATCTGATTGAGTTCCCTCGGCCCTTCTTATTAAGTTCTTACTTCTTACTGAGTTCCCTCAGCCATTCTTATGACTTCTTACTTCTTACTGAGTTCCCTCGGCCCTTCTTATTGAGTTCTTACATCTGATTGAGTTCCCTCGGCCATTCTTATTGAGTTCTTACATCTGATTGAGTTCCCTCGGCCATTCTTATTGAGTTCTTACATCTGATTGAGTTCCCTCGGCCCTTCTTATTGAGTTCTTACATCTGATTGAGTTCCCTCGGCCATTCTTATTGAGTTCTTACTTCTTACCAGTTCCCTCGGCTTTTCTTATTGAGTTCTTACATCTGATTGAGTTCCCTCGGCCCTTCTTATTTAGTTCTTACATCTGATTGAGTTTCCTCGGCTTTTGTTATTGAGTTCTTACTTCTTATTGAGTTCCCTCGGCCCTTCCTATTGAGTTCTTACATCTGATTGAGTTCCCTCGGCCATTCTTATTGAGTTCTTACTTCTTACTAGTTCCCTCGGCCCTTTTTATTGAGTTCTTACTTCTTACTGAGTTCCCCCGGCCCTTCTTATTGAGATTTTACATCTTACTGAGCTCCTTCAGCCCTTCTTATTGAATTCTTACTTCTTACTGAGTTCCCTCGGCCCTTCTTATTGTTTTCTTACTTCTTACTAATTCCCTCGGCCATTCTTATGAGTTGTTACTTCTTACGGAGTTCCCTCAGCCATTGTTATGAGTTCCTAATCCTTACTGAATTCCCTTAGCCATTCTTATTGAGTTCTTACATCTGATTGAGTTCCCTCGGTCCTTCTTATTGAGTTCTTACTTCTTACTAGTTCCCTCGGCCCTTCTTCTTGAGTTCTTACTTCTTACTGAGTTCCCTCGGCCCTTCTTATTGAGTTCTTACTTCTTACTGAGTTCCCTCGGCCCTTCTTATTGAGTTCTTACATCTGATTGAGTTCCCTCGGCCATTCTTATTGAGTTCTTACTTCTTACTAGTTCCCTCGGCCCCTCTTATTGAGTTCTTACATCTGATTGAGTTCCTTCGGCCCTTCTTATTGAGTTCTTACATCTTACTGAGTTCCCTAGGCCCTTCTTATTGAGTTCTTACATCTTAATGAGTTCCCTCGGCCGTTCTTATGAGTTCTTACTTCTTAATGAGTTCCCTCAGCCATTCTTATGAGTTCTTACTTCTTAATGAGTTCCCTCAGCCATTCTTATGAGTTCTTAATCCTTACTGAATTCCGTTGGCCATTCTTATTGAGTTCTTACATCTGATTGAGTTCCCTCGGTCCTTCATATTGAGTTCTTACTTCTTACTAGTTCCCTCGGCCTTCTTCTTGAGTTCTTACTTCTTACTGAGTTCCCTCGGCCCTTCTTATTGAGTTCTTACTTCTTACTGAGTTCCCTCGGCCCTTCTTATTGAGTTCTTACATCTGATTGAGTTCCCTCGGCCATTCTTATTGAGTTCTTACTTCTTACTGAGTTCCCTCGGCCCTTCTTATTGAGTTCTTACTTCTTACTGAGTTCCCTCGGCCCTTCTTATTGAGTTCTTACATCTGATTGAGTTCCCTCGGCCATTCTTATTGAGTTCTTACTTCTTACTAGTTCCCTCGGCCCCTCTTATTGAGTTCTTACATCTGATTGAGTTCCTTCGGCCCTTCTTATTGAGTTCTTACATCTTACTGAGTTCCCTAGGCCCTTCTTATTGAGTTCTTACATCTTAATGAGTTCCCTCGGCCGTTCTTATGAGTTCTTACTTCTTAATGAGTTCCCTCAGCCATTCTTATGAGTTCTTACTTCTTAATGAGTTCCCTCAGCCATTCTTATGAGTTCTTAATCCTTACTGAATTCCGTTGGCCATTCTTATTGAGTTCTTACATCTGATTGAGTTCCCTCGGTCCTTCATATTGAGTTCTTACTTCTTACTAGTTCCCTCGGCCTTCTTCTTGAGTTCTTACTTCTTACTGAGTTCCCTCGGCCCTTCTTATTGAGTTCTTACTTCTTACTGAGTTCCCTCGGCCCTTCTTATTGAGTTCTTACATCTGATTGAGTTCCCTCGGCCATTCTTATTGAGTTCTTACTTCTTACTAGTTCCCTCGGCCCCTCTTATTGAGTTCTTACATCTGATTGAGTTCCTTCGGCCCTTCTTATTGAGTTCTTACCTCTTACTGAGTTCCCTCGGCCCTTCTTATTGAGTTCTTACATCTTAATGAGTTCCCTCGGCCATTCTTATGAGTTCTTACTTCTTAATGAGTTCCCTCAGCCATTCTTATGAGTTCTTACTTCTTAATGAGTTCCCTCAGCCATTCTTATGAGTTCTTAATCCTTACTGAATTCCGTTGGCCATTCTTATTGAGTTCTTACATCTGATTGAGTTCCCTCGGTCCTTCTTATTGAGTTCTTACTTCTTACTAGTTCCCTCGGCCGTTCTTCTTGAGTTCTTGCTTCTTACTGAGTTCCCTCGGCCCTTCTTATTGAGATCTTACTTCTTACTGAGTTCCCTCGGCCCTTCTTATTGAGTTCTTGCATCTGATTGAGTTCCCTCGGCCATTCTTATTGAGTTCTTACTACTTACTAGTTCCTTCGGCCCTTCTTATTGAGTTCTTACATCTGATTGAGTTCCCTCGGCCCTTTTTATTCAGTTCTTACTTCTTACTGAGTTCCCCCGGACCTTCTTATTGAGTTCTTACATCTTTCCGAGCTCCCTCAGCCCTTCTTATTGAATTCTTACTTCTTACTGAGTTCCCTCGGCCCTTCTTATCAGTTCTTACTCCTTACTGAGTTCCCTCGGCCCTTCTTATTCAGTTCTTACATCTGATTGAGTTCCCTCGGCTCTTTTTATTCAATTCTTACTTCTTACTGAGTTTCCCCGGACCTTCTTATTGAGTTTTTACATCTTTCCGAGCTCCCTCAGCCCTTCTTATTGAATTCTTACTTCTTACTGAGTTCCCTCGGCCCTTCTTATTGTTTTCTTACTTCTTACTAATTCCCTCGGCCCTTCTTACTGAGTTCTTACTTCTTACTGAGTTTCCTCGGCTCTTCTTATTGAGTTCTGACTTCTTACTGAGTTTCCTTGGCACTTCTTGTTGAGTTCTTACATCTGATTGAGTTCCCTCGGCCCTTCTTATTGAGTTCTTACTCCTTACAGACTTCCCTTGGCCCTTCTCATTGAGTTCTTACAACTGATTGAGTTCCCTCGACCCTTCTTGTTGAGTTCTTACTTCTTACTGAGTTCCCTAGGCCCTTCTTATTGCTTTCTTAATTCTTACTAGTTTCCTCGGCCCTTCTTATTGAGTTCTTACATCTGATTGAGTTCCCTCGACCCTTCTTATTGAGTTCTTACTTCTTACTGAGTTTCCTAGGCCTTTCTTATTGAGTTCTTACTGAGTTTCCTCGGCCCTTCTTATTGAGTTCTTGCATCTGATTGAGTTCCCTCGGCCAATCTTATTGAGTTCTTACTTCTCAGTAGTTCCTTCGGCCTTCTTATTGAGTTCTTACTTCTTACTGAGTTCCCTTGGCCCTTCTTATTGATTTCTTACTTCTTACAGAGTTCCCTCGGCCCTTCTTATTGAGTTCTTATATCTGATTGAGTTCCCTCAGCCATTCTTATCAGTTCTTACTCCTTACTGAGTTCCCTCGGCCCTTCTTATCAGTTCTTACTCCTTACTGAGTTCCCTCGGCCCTTCTTATTGAGTTCTTACATCTGATTGAGTTCCCTCGGCCCTTTTTATTCAGTTCTTACTTCTTACTGACTTCCCCCGGACCGTCTTATTGAGTTCTTACATCTCTCCGAGCTCCCTCAGCCCTTCTTATTGAATTCTTACTTCTTACTGAGTTCCCTCGGCCCTTCTTATTGTTTTCTTACTTCTTACTAATTCCCTCGGCCCTTCTTATTGAGTTCTTACTTCTTACTCAGTTTCCTCGGCCCTTCTTATTGAGTTCTGACTTCTTACTGAGTTTCCTTGGCACTTCTTGTTGAGTTCTTACATCTGATTGAGTTCCCTCGGCCCTTCTTATTGAGTTCTTACTTCTTACTGAGTTCCCTCAGCCATTCTTATGAGTTCTTACACCTTACTGAGTTCCCTTGGCGCTTCTCATTGAGTTCTTACTTCTTACTGAGTTCCCTCGGCCCTTCTTATTGTTTTCTTAATTCTTACTAGTTTCCTCGGCCCTTCTTGTTGAGTTCTTACATCTGATTGAGTTTCCTCGGCCCTTCTTATTAAGTTCTTACTTCTTACTGAGTTCCCTCAGCCATTCTTATGAGTTCTTACTCCTTACTGAGTTCCCTCGGCCCTTCTTATTGAGTTCTTACTTCTTACTGAGTTCCCTCGGCCCTTCTTATTGTTTTCTTAATTCTTACTAGTTTCCTCGGCCCTTCTTGTTCAGTTCTTACATTTGATTGAGTTTCCTCGGCCCTTCTTATTAAGTTCTTACTTCTTACTGAGTTCCCTCAGCCATTCTTATGAGTTCTTACTCCTTACTGAGTTCCCTCGGCCCTTCTTATTGAGTTCTTACTCCTTACTGAGTTCCCTCGGCCCTTCTTATTGAGTTTTTACTTCTTACTGAGTTCACTCGGCCCTTCTTATTGAGTTCTTACATCTGATTGAGTTCCCTCGGCCATTCTTATTGAGTTCTTACATCTGATTGAGTTCCCTCGGCCCTTCTTATTGAGTTCTTACATCTGATTGAGTTCCCTCGGCCATTTTTATTGAGTTCTTACTTCTTACTGAGTTCCCTCAGCCATTCTTATGAGTTCTTACTTCTTACAGAGTTTCCTCGGCCATTCTTATTGAGTTCCTACATCTTAATGAGTTCCCTCGGCCATTCTTATGAGTTCTTACTTCTTAATGAGTTCCCTCAGCCATTCTTATGAGTTCTTACTTCTTAATGAGTTCCCTCAGCCATTCTTATGAGTTCTTAATCCTTACTGAATTCCCTTGGCCATTCGTATTGAGTTCTTACATCTGATTGAGTTCCCTCGGTCCTACTTATTGAGTTCTTACTTCTTACTAGTTCCCTCGGCCGTTCTTCTTGAGTTCTTACTTCTTACTGAGTTCCCTCGGCCCTTCTTATTGAGATCTTACTTCTTACTGAGTTTCCTCGGCCCTTCTTGTAGAGTTCTTACATCTGATTGAGTTCTCTCGGTCCTTCTTATTAGGTTCTTACTTGTTACTGAGTTCCCTCAGCCATTCTTATGAGTTCTTACTCCTTACTGAGTTCCCTTGGCCCTTCTTATTTAGTTCTTACATCTGATTGAGTTCCCTCGGCCATTCTTATTGAGTTCTTACTTCTCACTAGTTCCTTCGGCCCTTCTTATTGAGTTCTTACTTCTTACAGAGTTCCCTTGGCCCTTCTTATTGATTTCTTACTTCTTACTGAGTTCCCTCGGCCCTTCTTATTGAGTTCGTATATCTGATTGAGTTCCCTCAGCGATTCTTATCAGTTCTTACTCCTTACTGAGTTCCCTCGGTCCTTCTTATCAGTTCTTACTCGTTACTGAGTTCCCTCGGCCCTTCTTATTGAGTTCTTACATCTGATTGAGTTCCCTCGGCCCTTTTTATTCAGTTCTTACTTCTTACTGAGTTCTCCCGGACCTTCTTATTGAGTTCTTACATCTTTCCAAGCTCCCTCAGCCCTTCTTATTGAATTCTTACTTCTTACAGAGTTCCCTCAGCCCTTCTTATTGAATTCTTACTTCTTACTGAGTTCCCTCGGCCCTTCTTATTGTTTTCTTACTTCTTACTAATTCCCTCGGCCCTTCTTATTGAGTTCTTACTTCTTACTCAGTTTCCTCGGCCCTTCTTATTGAGTTCTGACTTCTTACTGAGTTTCCTTGGCACTTCTTGTTGAGTTCTTACATCTGATTGAGTTCCCTCGGCCCTTCTTATTGAGTTCTTACTTCTTACTGAGTTCCCTCAGCCATTCTTATGAGTTCTTACACCTTACTGAGTTCCCTTGGCGCTTCTCATTGAGTTCTTACTTCTTACTGAGTTCCCTCGGCCCTTCTTATTGTTTTCTTAATTCTTACTAGTTTCCTCGGCCCTTCTTGTTGAGTTCTTACATCTGATTGAGTTTCCTCGGCCCTTCTTATTAAGTTCTTACTTCTTACTGAGTTCCCTCAGCCATTCTTATGAGTTCTTACTCCTTACTGAGTTCCCTCGGCCCTTCTTATTGAGTTCTTACTTCTTACTGAGTTCCCTCGGCCCTTCTTATTGTTTTCTTAATTCTTACTAGTTTCCTCGGCCCTTCTTGTTCAGTTCTTACATTTGATTGAGTTTCCTCGGCCCTTCTTATTAAGTTCTTACTTCTTACTGAGTTCCCTCAGCCATTCTTATGAGTTCTTACTCCTTACTGAGTTCCCTCGGCCCTTCTTATTGAGTTCTTACTCCTTACTGAGTTCCCTCGGCCCTTCTTATTGAGTTTTTACTTCTTACTGAGTTCACTCGGCCCTTCTTATTGAGTTCTTACATCTGATTGAGTTCCCTCGGCCATTCTTATTGAGTTCTTACATCTGATTGAGTTCCCTCGGCCCTTCTTATTGAGTTCTTACATCTGATTGAGTTCCCTCGGCCATTTTTATTGAGTTCTTACTTCTTACTGAGTTCCCTCAGCCATTCTTATGAGTTCTTACTTCTTACAGAGTTTCCTCGGCCATTCTTATTGAGTTCCTACATCTTAATGAGTTCCCTCGGCCATTCTTATGAGTTCTTACTTCTTAATGAGTTCCCTCAGCCATTCTTATGAGTTCTTACTTCTTAATGAGTTCCCTCAGCCATTCTTATGAGTTCTTAATCCTTACTGAATTCCCTTGGCCATTCGTATTGAGTTCTTACATCTGATTGAGTTCCCTCGGTCCTACTTATTGAGTTCTTACTTCTTACTAGTTCCCTCGGCCGTTCTTCTTGAGTTCTTACTTCTTACTGAGTTCCCTCGGCCCTTCTTATTGAGATCTTACTTCTTACTGAGTTTCCTCGGCCCTTCTTGTAGAGTTCTTACATCTGATTGAGTTCTCTCGGTCCTTCTTATTAGGTTCTTACTTGTTACTGAGTTCCCTCAGCCATTCTTATGAGTTCTTACTCCTTACTGAGTTCCCTTGGCCCTTCTTATTTAGTTCTTACATCTGATTGAGTTCCCTCGGCCATTCTTATTGAGTTCTTACTTCTCACTAGTTCCTTCGGCCCTTCTTATTGAGTTCTTACTTCTTACAGAGTTCCCTTGGCCCTTCTTATTGATTTCTTACTTCTTACTGAGTTCCCTCGGCCCTTCTTATTGAGTTCGTATATCTGATTGAGTTCCCTCAGCGATTCTTATCAGTTCTTACTCCTTACTGAGTTCCCTCGGTCCTTCTTATCAGTTCTTACTCGTTACTGAGTTCCCTCGGCCCTTCTTATTGAGTTCTTACATCTGATTGAGTTCCCTCGGCCCTTTTTATTCAGTTCTTACTTCTTACTGAGTTCTCCCGGACCTTCTTATTGAGTTCTTACATCTTTCCAAGCTCCCTCAGCCCTTCTTATTGAATTCTTACTTCTTACAGAGTTCCCTCGGCCCTTCTTATTGTTTTCTTACTTCTTACTAATTCCCTCGGCCCTTCTTATTGAGTTCTTACTTCTAACTGAGTTTCCTCGGCCCTTCTTATTGAGTTCTGACTTCTTACTGAGTTTCCTTGGCACTTCTTGTTGAGTTCTTACATCTGATTGAGTTCCCTCGGCCCTTCTTATTGAGTTCTTACTCCTTATAGACTTCCCTTGGCCCTTCTCTTTGAGTTCTTACATCTGATTGAGTTCCCTCGGCCCTTCTTGTTGAGTTCTTACTTCTTACTGAGTTCCCTCGGCCCTTCTTGTTGAGTTCTTACTTCTTACTGAGTTCCCTCGGCCCTTCTTATTGATTTCTTAATTCTTACTAGTTTCCTCGGCCCTTCTTATTGAGTTCTTACACCTGATTGAGTTCCCTCGGCCCTTCTTATTGAGTTCTTTCTTCTTACTCAGTTTCCTAGACCTTTCTTATTGAGTTCTTACACCTGATTGAGTTCCCTCGGCCCTTCTTATTGAGTTCTTACTTCTTACTGAGTTTCCTAGGCCTTTCTTATTGAGTTCTTACTGAGTTTCATCGTCCCTTCTTATTGAGATCTCACTTCTTACGGAGTTCCCTCGGCCCTTCTTATTGAGTTCTTGCATCTGATTGAGTTCCCTCGGCCATTCTTATTGAGTTCTTACTTCTTACTAGTTCCTTCGGCCCTTCTTATTGAGTTCTTACTTCTTACTGAATTCCCTTGGCCCTTCTTATTGATCTCTTACTTCTTACTGAGTTCCCTCGGCCCTTCTTATTGAGTTCTTGTATCTGATTGAGTTCCCTCAGCCATTCTTATCAGTTCTTACTCCTTACTGAGTTCCCTCGGCCCTTTTTATTCAGTTCTTACTTCTTACTGAGTTCCCCCGGACCTTCTTATTGAGTTCTAACATCTTTCCGTGCTCCCTCAGCCCTTCTTATTGAATTCTTACTTCTTACTGAGTTCCCTCGGCCCTTCTTATTGTTTTCTTACTTCTTACTAATTCCCTCGGCCCTTCTTATTGAGTTCTGACTTCTTACTGAGTTTCCTTGGCACTTCTTGTTGAGTTCTTACATCTGATTGAGTTCCCTCGGCCCTTCTTATTGAGTTCTTACTTCTTACTGAGTTCCCTCGGCTCTTCTTATTGAGTTCTTATATCTGATCGAGTTCCCTCGGCCCTTCTTATTGAGTTTTTACATCTTACTGTGTTCCCTCAGTTTTTTTATTGAATTCGTAATTCTTACTGAGTTCCCTCGGCCCTTCTTATTGTTTTCTTACTTCTTACTAGTTCCCTCGGCAATTCTTATGAGTTCTTACTTCTTACTGAGTTCCCTCAGATATTCTTATGAGTTCTTACTCCTTACAGAGTTCCCTCGGCCATTCTTATTGAGTTCTTACATCTGATTGAGTTCCCTGGGAAATTCTTATTGTGTTCTTACTTCTTACTGAGTTTCCTCGGCCCTTCTTATTGAGTTCTTACTTCTTACTGAGTTTCCTCGGCCCTTCTTGTTGAGTTCTTACATCTGATTGAGTTCCCTCGGCCGTTCTTATTAAGTTCTTACTTCTTACTGAGTTCCCTCAGACATTCGTATGAGTTCTTACTCCTTACTGAGTTCCCTTTGCCCTTCTTATTGAGTTCTTACATCTGATTGAGTTCCCTCGGTCCTTCTTATTGAGTTCTTACTTCTCACTAGTTCCCTCGGCCCTTCTTATTGAGTTCTTACAGAGTTCCCTCGGCCTTTTTATTGAGTTCTTACATCAGATTGAGTTCCCTCGGCCATTCTTATGAGTTCTTACTCCTTACTGAGTTCCCTCGGCCTTTCTTATTATGTTTTTACATCTCATTGAGTTCCCTCGGCCCTTTTTATTGAGTTCTTTCTTCTTACTGAGTTCCCCGGCCCTTCTTATTGAGTTCTTACATCTTACTGAGCTCCCTCAGCCCTTCTTATCGAATTCTTACTTCTTACTGAGTTCCCTCGGCCCTTCTTACTGTTTTCTTACTTCTTACTAATTCCCTCGGCCATTCTTATGAGTTCTTACTTCTTATTGAGTTCCCTCAGCCATTCTTATGTGTTCTTACTCCTTACTGAGTTCCCTTGGCCCTTCATATTGAGTTCTTACATCTGATTGAGTTCCCTGGACCTTCTTATTGAGTTCTTACTTCTTAGTAGTTCCCTCGGCCCTTCTTATTGAGTTCTTACATCTGATTGAGTTCCCTCGGCCATTCTTATTGAGTTCTTACTTCTTACTGGTTCCCTCGGCCATTCTTATTGAGTTCTTACTTCTTACTAGTTCCCTCGGCCCTTCTTATTAAGTTCTTACTTCTTACTGAGTTCCCTCGGCCCTTCTTATTGTTTTCTTACTTCTTACTAGTTTCCTCGGCCCTTCTTATTGAGTTCTTACATATGATTGAGTTCCCTCGGCCCTTCTTATTGAGTTCTTACTTCTTACTGAGTTTCCTCGTCCCTTCTTATTGAGTTCTTACTGAGTTTCCTCGGCCCTTCTTATTAAGTTCTTACTTCTTACTGAGTTCCCTCAGCCATTCTTATGAGTTCTTACTCCTTACTGAGTTCCCTTGGCCCTTCTTATTGAGTTCTTATATCTGATTGAATTCCCTCCGCCCTTCGTATTGAGTTCTTACTTCTTACTAGTTCCCTCGGCCCTTCTTATTGAGTTCTTACTTCTTACTAGTTCCCTCGGCCCTTCTTATTGAGTTTTTACTCCTTACTGAGTTCCCTCGGCCCTTCTTATTGAGTTCTTACTTCTTACGGAGTTCCCTCGGCTCTTCTTATTGAGTTCTTACATCT
The DNA here is from genome assembly GCA_038380435.1 of Ryuthela nishihirai. Taxonomy (NCBI): domain Eukaryota; kingdom Metazoa; phylum Arthropoda; class Arachnida; order Araneae; family Heptathelidae; genus Ryuthela; species Ryuthela nishihirai. The sequence goes on along the minus strand of JAWZYU010000019.1, from coordinate 58,931,041 downwards.
GATTGAGTTCCCTCGGCCATTCTTATTGATTTCTTACTTCTTACTGAGTTCCTTCGGCCCTTCTTATTGAGTTCTTGTATCTGATTGAGGTCCCTCGGCCATTCTTATTGAGTTCTTACTTCTTACTAGTTCCCTCGGCCCTTCTTATTGAGTTCTTACATCTGATTGTATTCCCTCGGCCCTTCTTTTTGAGTTCTTACATCTTACTGTGTTCCCTCAGCCCTTCTTATTGAATTCTTAATTCTTACTGAGTTCCCTCAGCCCTTCTTATTGTTTTCTCACTTCTTACTAGTTCCCTCGGCCATTCTTATGAGTTCTTACATCTGATTGAGTTCCCTAGGCCCTTCTTATTGTGTTCTTACTTCTTACTGAGTTTCCTCGGCCCTTCTTATTGAGTTCTTACATCTGATTGAGTTCCCTCGGCCCTCCTTATTAAGTTCTTACTTCTTACAGAGTTCCCTCAGACATTCTTATGAGTTCTTACTCCTTACTGAGTTCCATTGGCCCTTCTTATTGAGTTCTTACATCTGATTGAGTTCCCCCGGCCCTTCTTATTGAGTTCTTACTTCTTACTAGTTCCCTCGGCCCTTTTTATTGAGTTCTTACTTCTTACTGAGTTCCCTCGGCCCTTCTTATTAAGTTCTTAAATCTGATTGAGTTCCCTCGGCCATTCTTATGAGTTCTTACTCCTTACTGAGTTCCCTTGGCCTTTCTTATTATGTTCTTACATCTCATTGAGTTCCCTCGGCCCTTTTTATTGAGTTCTTTCTTCTTACGGAGATCCCCCGGCCCTTCTTATTGAGTTCTTACATCCTACTGAGCTCCCTCAGCCCTTCTTATCGAATTCTTACTTCTTACTGAGTTCCCTCGGCCCTTCTTATTGTTTTCTTACTTCTTACTAATTCCCTCGGCCCTTCTTATGAGTTCTTACTTTTTACTGAGTTCCCTCAGCCATTCTTATGAGTTCTTACTCCTTACTGAGTTCCCTTGGCCCTTCTTATTGAGTTCTTACATCTGACTGAGTTCCCTCGGCCCTTCTTATTGAGTTCTTACTTCTTACTGAGTTCCCTCGGCCCTCCTTGTTGAGTTCTTACATCTGATTGAGTTCCCTCGGCCCTTCTTATTAAGTTCTTACTCCTTACTGAGTTCCCCTGGCCCGTCTTATTGAGTTCTTACATCTGATTGAGTTCCCTGGGACCTTCTTATTGAGTTGTTACTTCTTACTAGTTCCCTCGGCCCTTCTTATTGAGTCCTTACTTCTTACAGAGTTCCCTCGGCCCTTCTTATTCAGTTCTTACATCTGATTGAGTTCCCTCGGCCCTTCTTATTGAGTTCTTACTTCTTACTAGTTCCCTCGGCCCTTGTTATTGAGTTCTTACTTCTTACTGAGTTCCCTAGGCCCTTTTTATTGAGTCCTACTTCTTAATGAGTTTCCTCGGCCCTTCCTATTGAGTTCTTATATCTGATAGAGTTCCCTCGGCCATTCTTATTGAGTTCTTCTTACTGAGTTCCCCCGGCCCTTCTTATTGAGTTCTTACATCTGATTGAGTTCCCTCGGCTATTCTTATTGAGTTCTTACTTCTTACTCAGTTCCCTCGGCCCTTGTTATTGAGTTCTTATATCTGATTGAGTTCCCTCGGCCCTTCTTATTGAGTTCTTACTTCTTACTAGTTCCCTCGGCCTTTCTTATTGAGTTCTTACTTCTTACAGAGTTCCCTCGGCCCTTCTTATTGAGTTCTTACTTCTTACAGAGTTCCCTCAGCCCTTCTTATTGAGTTCTTACTTCTTACAGAGCTCCCTTGGCCCTTCTTATTGTTTTCTTACTTCTTACTAGTTTCCTCGGCCGTTCTTATGAGTTCTTACTTCTTACTGAGTTCCCTCAGACATTCTTATGAGTTCTTACTCCTTACTGAGTTCCCTCGGCCCTTCTTATTGAGTTCTAACATCTGATTGAGTTCCCTCGGCCCTTCTTATTGAGTTCTTACTTCTTACTGAGTTTCCTCGGCCCCTCGTGTTGAGTCCTTACTTCTTACTGAGTTTCCTCGGCCCTTCTTGTAGAGTTCTTACATCTGATTGAGTTCCCTCGGCCCTTCTTATTAAGTTCTTACTTCCTACTGAGTTCCCTCGGCCCTTCTTATTGAGTTCTTATATCTGATTGAGTTCCCTCGGCCCTTCTTATTGAGTTCTTACTTCTTACTAGTTCCCTCAGCCCTTCTTATTGAGTTCTTACTTCTTACAGAGCTCCCTTGGCCCTTCTTATTGTTTTCTTACTTCTTACTAGTTTCCTCGGCCGTTCTTATGAGTTCTTACTTCTTACTGAGTTCCCTCAGACATTCTTATGAGTTCTTACTCCTTACTGAGTTCCCTCGGCCCTTCTTATTGAGTTCTTACATCTGATTGAGTTCCCTCGGCCCTTCTTATTGAGTTCTTACTTCTTACTGAGTTTCCTCGGCCCCTCGTGTTGAGTCCTTACTTCTTACTGAGTTTCCTCGGCCCTTCTTCTTGAGTTCTTACATCTGATTGAGTTCCCTCGGCCCTTCCTATTAAGTTCTTACTTCCTACTGAGTTCCCTCAGACACTCTTATGAGTTCTTACTCCTTACTGAGTTCCCTCGGCCCTTCTTATTGAGTTCTTACATCTGATTGAGTTCCCTCGGCCCTTCTTATTGAGTTCTTACCTCTTACTGAGTTTCCTCGGCCCCTCGTATTGAGTTCTTACTTCTTACTGAGTTTCCTCGGCCCTTCTTGTTGAGTTCTTACATCTGATTGACTTCCCTCGGCCCTTCTTATTAAGTTCTTACTTCTTACTGAGTTCCCTCAGACACTCTTATGAGTTCTTACTCCTTACTGAGTTCCCTCTGCCCTTCTTATTGAGTTCTTACTTCTTACTGAGTTGCCTCAGACACTCTTATGAGTTCTTACTCCTTACTGAGTTCCCTCGGCCCTTCTTATTGAGTTCTTACATCTAATTGAGTTCCCTCGGCCCTTCTTATTGAGTTCTTACTTCTTACTGAGTTTCCTCGGCCCCTCGTATTGAGTTCTTACTCCTTACTGAGTTCCCTCGGCCCTTCTTATTGAGTTCTTACATCTGATTGAGTTCTCTCGGCCCTTCTTATTAAGTTCTTACTTCTTACTGAGTTCCCTCGGCCATTCTTATGAGTTCTTACTCCTTACTGAGTTCCCTCGGCCTTTCTTATTATGTTCTTACATCTCATTGAGTTCCCTAGGCCCTTTTTATTGAGTTCTTTCTTCTTACTGAGTTCCCCCGGCCCTTCTTATTGAGTTCGTACATCTTACTGAGCTCCCTCAGCCCTTCTTATTGGGTTCTTACATCTGATTGAGTTCCCTCGGCCATTCCTATTGAGTTCTTACGTCTTACTAGTTCCCTCGGCCATTCTTATTGAGTTCTTACTTCTTACTAGTTCCCTCGGCCCTTCTTATTGAGTTCTCACTTCTTACTGAGTTCCCTCGGCCCTTCTTATTGAGTTCTTACTTCTTACAGAGTTCCCTCAGCCCTTCTTATCGAGTTCTTACTTCTTACAGAGTTTCCTTGGCCCTTCTTATTGTTTTCTTACTCCTTACTGAGATCCCTCGGCCCTTCTTATTGAGTTCTTACATCTGATTGAGTTCCCTCGGCCCTTCTTATTGAGTTCTTACTTCTTACTGAGTTCCTTCGGCCCTTCTTATTGAGTTTTTACTTCTTACTGAGTTCCCTCAGCCCTTCTTATTGAGTTCTTACTTCTTACTGAGTTCCTTTGGCCCTTCTTATTGTTTTCTTACTTCTTACTAGTTTCCTCGGCCATTCTTATGAGTTCTTACTTCTTACTGAGTTTCCTCAGACATTCTTATGAGTTCTTACTCCTTACTGAGTTCCCTCGGCCCTTCTTATTGAGTTCTTACATCCGATTGATTTCCCTCGGCCCCTCGTATTGAGTTCTTACTTCTTACTGAGTTTCCTCGGCCCTTCTTGTAGAGTTCTTACATCTGATTGAGTTCTCTCGGTCCTTCTTATTAGGTTCTTACTTGTTACTGAGTTCCCTCAGCCATTGTTATGAGTTCTTACTCCTTACAGAGTTCCCTTGGCCCTTCTTATTTAGTTCTTACATCTGATTTAGTTCCCTCGGCCCTTCTTATTGAGTTCTTACTTCTTACTAGTTCCTTCGGCCCATCTTATTGAATTCTTACTTCTTACTGAGTTCCCTCGGCCCTTCTTATTGAGTTCTTACTTCTTACTGAGTTCCCTCGGCCCTTCATATTGAGTTGTTACATCTGATTGAGTTCCCTCGGCCATTCTTATTGAGTTCTTACTTCTTACTAGTTCCCTCGGCCCTTCATATTGAGTTCTTACATCTGATTGAGTTCCCTCGGCCCTTCTTATTGAGTTCTTACATCTTACTGAGTTCCCTCAGCCCTTCTTATTGAGTTCTTACTTCGTACTATTTCCCTCGGCCATTCTTATGAGTTCTTTCTTCTTACGGAGTTCCCTCAGACATCCTTATGAGTTCTTACTGCTACGAATGAGTTCTGGAGAATCTACGAATGAGTTCCCTCGGCACTGATTATTGTTTTGTTACTTCTTACTAGTTCCCTCGGCCATTCTTATGAGTTCTTACTTTTTACTGAGTTCCTTCAGCCATTCTTATGAGTTCTTACTCCTTACTGAGTTCCCTTGGCCCTTCTTATTGAGTTCTTACATCTGATTGAGTTCCCTCGGCCCTTCTTATTGAGTTCTTACTTCTTACTGAGTTCCCTCGGCCCTTCTTATTGTTTTCTTACTTCTTACTAGTTTCCTCGGCCCTTCTTATTGAGTTCTTACATCTGATTGAGTTCCCTCGGCCCTTCTTATAGTGTCCTTACTTCTTGCTGAGTTCCTTCGGCCCTCCTTATTGAGTTCTTACTTCTTACCGAGTTCCCTCAGCCCTTCTTATTGAATTCTTACTTCTTACTGAGTTCCTTTGGCCCTTCTTATTGTTTTCTTACTTCTTACTAGTTTCCTCGGCCATTCTTATGAGTTCTTACTTCTTACTGAGTTCCCTCACACATTCTTATGAGTTCTTACTCCTTACTGAGATCCCTCGGCCCTTCTTATTGAGTTCTTACATCTGATTGAGTTCCCTCGGCCCTTCTTATTGAGTTCTTACTTCTTACTGATTTTCCTCGGCCCCTCGTATTGAGTTCTTACTTCTTACTGAGTTTCCTCGGCCCTTCTTGTAGAGTTCTTACATCTAATTGAGTTCTCTCGGTCCTTCTTATTAGGTTCTTACTTGTTACTGAGTTCCCTCAGCCATTCTTATGAGTTCTTACTCCTTACTGAGTTCCCTTGGCCCTTCTTATTTAGTTCTTACATCTGATTGAGTTCCCTCGGCCCTTCTTATTGAGTTCTTACTTCTTACTAGTTCCCTCGGCCCATCTTATTGAATTCTTACTTCTTACTGAGTTCCCTCGGCCCTTCTTATTGATTTCTTATTTCTTACTGAGTTCCCTCGGCCCTTCTTATTGTTTTCTTACTTCTTACTAGTTTCCTCGGCCCTTCTTATTGAGTTCTTACATCTGATTGAGTTCCCTCGGCCCTTCTTATTGAGTTCTTACTTCTTACTGAGTTTCCTCGGCCCTTCTTATTGAGTTCTTACTTCTTACTGAGTTCCCTCGGCCCTTCTTATTGAGTTCTTACTTCTTACTGAGTTCCCTCGGCCCTTCTTATTGTTTTCTTACTTCTTACTAGTTTACTCGGCCCTTCTTATTGAGTTCTTACATCTGATTGAGTTCCCTCGGCCCTTCTTATTGAGTTCTTACTGAGTTTCCTCGGCCCTTCTTGTTGAGTTCTTACATCTGATTGAGTTCGCTCGGCTTTCCTTTTTAAGTTCTTACTTCTTACTGAGTTCCCTCAGCCATTCTTATGAGTTCTTACTCCTTACTGAGTTCCCTTGGCCCTTCTTATTGAGTTCTTACATCTGATTGAGTTCCCTCGGCCCTTCTTATTGAGTTCTTACTTCTTACTAGTTCCCTCGGCCCATCTTATTGAATTCTTACTTCTTACTGAGTTCCCTCGGCCCTTCTTATTGAGTTCTTGCATCTCATTGAGTTCCCTCGGCCCTTCTTATTGTTTTCTTACTTCTTACTAATTTCCTCGTCCCTTCTTATTGAGTTCTTACATCTGATTGAGTTCCCTCGGCCCTTCTTATTGGGTTCTTACTGCTTACTGAGTTTCCTCGGCCCTTCTTATTGAGTTCTTACTTCTTACTGAGTTTCCTCGGCCCTTCTTATTGAGTTCTTACTGAGTTTCTTCGGCCCTTCTTGTTGAGTTCTTACATCTGATTGAGTTCGCTCGGCTTTCCTTTTTAAGTTCTTACTTCTTACTGAGTTCCCTCAGCCATTCTTATGAGTTCCTACTCCTTACAGAGTTCCCTTGGCCCTTCTTATTGAGTTCTTACATCTGATTGAGTTCCCTCGGCCCTTCGTATTGAGTTCTTACTTCTTACTAGTTCCCTCGGCCCTTCTTATTGAGTTCTTACTTCTTACTGAGTTCCCTCGGCCATTCTTATTGAGTTCTTACATCTGATTGAGTTCCCTCGGCCATTCTTATTGAGTTCTTACATCTGATTGAGTTCATTCGGCCTTTCTTATTGAGTTCTTACATCTGATTGAGTTCCCTCGGCCCTTTTTATTGAGTTCTTACTTCTTACTGAGTTCCCTCAGCCATTCTTATGAGTTCTTACTTCTTACAGAGTTCCCTCGGCCATTCTTATTGAGTTCTTACTTCTTACTGAGTTCCCTCGGCCCTTCTTATTGAGTTCTTACATCTGATTGAGTTTCCTAGGCCATTCGTATTGAGTTCTTACATCTGATTGATTTCCCTCGGCCCTTCTTATTGAGTTCTTACATCTGATTGATTTCCCTCGGCCCTTCTTATTGAGTTCTTACATGTGATTGAGTTCCCTAGGCCCTTCTTATTGTATTCTTACTTCTTACTGAGTTTCCTCGGCCCTTGTTATTGAGATCTTACTTCTTAGTGAGTTTCCTCGGCCCTTCTTGTTCAGTTCTTACATCTGATTGAGTTTCCTCGGCCCTTCTTATCAAGTTCTTACTTCTTACTGAGTTCCCTCAGCCATTCTTATGAGTTCTTACTCCTTACTGAGTTTTCTTGGCCCTTCTTGTTTTGTTCTTACATCTGATTGAGTTCCCTCGGCAATTCTTATTGAGTTCTTACTTCTTACTGAGTTCCCTCAGCCATTCTTATGAGTTCTTACTCCTTACTGAGTTCCCTTGGCCCTTCTTATTGAGTTCTTACATCTGACTGAGTTCCCTCGGCCCTTCTTATTGAGTTCTTACTTCTTACTGAGTTCCCTCGGCCCTTCTTGTTGAGTTCTTACATCTGATTGAGTTCCCTCGCCCCTTCTTATTAAGTTCTTACTCCTTGCTGAGTTCCCTTGGCCCTTCTTATTGAGTTCTTACATCTGACTGAGTTCCCTCGGCCCTTCTTATTGAGTTCTTACTTCTTACTGAGTTCCCTCGGCCCTTCTTGTTGAGTTCTTACATCTGATTGAGTTCCCTCGCCCCTTTTTATTAAGTTCTTACTCCTTGCTGAGTTCCCTTGGCCCTTCTTATTGAGTTCTTACATCTGATTGAGTTCCCTGGGACCTTCTCATTGAGTTCTTACTTCTTACTAGTTCCCTCGGCCTTTCTTATTGAGTCGTTACTTCTTACTGAGTTCCCTCGGACCTTCTTATTCAGTTTTAACATCTGATTGAGTTCCTCGGCCATTCTTATTGAGTTCTTACTTCTTACTAGTTCCCTCGGCCATTCTTATTGAGTTCTTACTTCTTACTAGTTCCCTCGGCCCTTCTTATTAAGTTATTACTTCTTACTAGTTCCCTCGGCCCTTCTTATTAAGTTCTTACTTCTTACTGAGTTCCCTCGGCCTTTCTTATTGTTTTCTAACTTCTTACTAGTTTCCTCGGCCCTTCTTATTGAGTTCTTACATCTGATTGAGTTCCCTCTGCCCTTCTTATTGAGTTCTTACTTTTTACTGAGTTTCCTCGGCTCTTTTTATTGAGTTCTTACTGAGTTTCCTCGGCCCTTCTTATTGAGTTCTTACTGACTTTCCTCGGCCCTTCTTGTTGAGTTCTTACATCTGATTGAGTTCCCTCGGCCCTTCTTATTAAGTTCTTACTTCTTACTGAGTTCCCTCAGCCATTCTTATGAGTTCTTACTCCTTACTGAGTTCCCTTGGTCCTTCTTATTGAGTTCTTACATCTGATTGAGTTCCCTCGGCCCTTCTTATTGAGTTCTTACTTCTTACTAGTTCCCTCGGCCCTTCTTATTGAGTTCTTACTTCTTACTGAGTTCCCTCGGCCCTTCTTATTGAGTTCTTACATCTCATTGAGTTCCCTCGGCTCTTCCTATTGAGTTCTTACTTCTTACTAGTTCGCTCGGCCCTTCTTATTGAGTTTTTACTTATTACTGGTTCCCTCGGCCCTTCTTATTGAGTTCTTACTTTTTACTGAGTTCCCTCAGCCATTCTTTTCTTATGAGTTCTTACTTCTTACTGAGTTCCCTCGGCCCTTTTTATTGAGTTCTTACTTCTTACTGAGTTCCCTCTCTTTCCCTACTGAGTTCTCCTTGGACTCTCATCTCTTAAGAGCCGTAGTTCAATTAGAAGAAGTTTTAACGTAAAAGAGAAAATTAATTGAAATAAACATTTCGCATGAAGTTTTACCAAATAAATTTCCCAGTAATTCCTTACCAGAGCTACTGACGTGTGGGTGTATACAGAAGAGATTTGATCATCGTTCATCATTATCAGGCACGATGACTATGCTTCACCATGTCAAGGATCTGTTTCATTACTTGATGATGTTTTCACTGCAATCCTTCTCCTCCCCAACAGTTGTTTGCTAAATTCTTCTTCACCTCTCTTATTACTTCATCAATTGTTCAGTTAATCGCCTTTTACCTCTCTTTTTCCCAACAACTGGAGTAAAGGTTATCTAAGAGCAGCTGTTTAGTGAGCTCCTTTTTAACTTTTGCCCCAACAGCTGTTCGGGGATTTCTCATCCGACTCTCCTTCAATAGGTGTTCGGGGATTTCTCATCCGACTCTCCTTCAATAGCTGTTCGTATATCTCTCTTCTTCGTCTACAACTGCTCAGTGAGTCTCCCTCACCTTTCCTACCCCCATCAGGTATTCGTTAATTTTGCTTTCCCCTCTCCTCTTCTCCAACTTTCTCCAACTTCTAACAACAACAACAACTTCTTCCCTTCTCGTTCCCCTCTCTTCTTCCCTAACATTTGGTCAACGAGTTTTACTTCAAATTTCCTCTTCTTCCAAAGCTACTGAGTTCTCCTTCAACTCTCATCTTTCCCAAGAGATGTAAACCTAGTCCTCCTTCATTTTACTTCTTCTCCAACAACTATTCAATGTAGTCTCCTTCACCTCTCCTCTTCCCAAAGAGCTGTTCGTGACTTTTCCTTCTATTTTCCTCTTCTTTCAAAGCTACTCAGTTGTCCTTGGACTCTCATTCTTCCCAACAGATGTTCACTGAGTTCTCCTTTACTTCATTTTTCCTATCAGCTCTTCTCTCTACCTTTCACTAACCGCTGTTCAGTGAGTACTACTTCACTTCTCATCTCCTATCAGCTATTCAGTGAGTGTTCCTTCGCTTCCCTTTTCCCTCTAGAAGCTGTTCAGTGAGTGTTCCTTCACTTCTCTTCTTACACCTAACCTCTGTTCAGTGAGGGCTACTCCGCTTCTCGCCTCCTATCAGCTGTTTAGTGAAAGATAAAAAGATCAGTTTCGATAACGTTCAGTGAAAGATAAAAAGATCAGTTTCGATAATGTTCAGTGAAAGATAAAAAGATCAGTTTCGATAATGTTCAGTGTTCCTTCGCCTCTCTTCTCCTATCAACTATTCACTGATTGCCCCTTCGATACCTTTCGAACTTTTTTCCTATTCTTTGTTACGATTCACATTCGCTAAAGCTTAAATGAATAAATGCAGATCAATTAATCATCATTTTCTCTAATTAACTCTCCCTTTTGTTTCCCTTACAGATGGCGAACTCTCTTCCCTCGTTGATTACGTTCGTGGTTCTGTCAATCGCTGCAGAAGCATCGGCACCCTTTCCGAAGCGCAGTTTCTCTGCACTTGGATGCATGGGAGTGTATGACAAAGCGAAGTTTGCTCGACTCGATCGCGTCTGCGAGGAATGCTATCAGCTGTACAGAGAATCCGATGTGCACACGCTATGCAGGTCAGTTTCAGTCCTCCTTACTAACAGCAAACCTTTGAGGAAATTTATCGTCAAAATCTCTTTTTCCACACAAATTAGCTGTTCAGGCGTTTCCAAATTGACTGTGCTGTTAATAGAGCATTCTTGCACGTTAAGATGGCACTCTTGCACGACGTGTTTGGGGACAGAATCATTTCGAAAAACATTTGGCTTCCAAGGTCCCCGGATCTCTCCCTGCCCGATTTTTATCTCTGGGGTGCAATGAAAAACTCTGCGTATTCGGACAATCCCCGCACAATTGATGATTTGAAGACGGCCATCGCAGAATCCATTCGGAATGTGGACCGTGCTGTGCTGAACGACGTCTTCAAGAACACAGTTCGGCATGTCACTAAATGTCTGGAGATGCGCGTGACACACTTTCAACTGTTATTGTAATTGTACAGGTACGAATCTCTCATTCCTTATCAGGTGCACAGCGACTTTTTGATCACTCTGTATAAACACTTTTCTACTCATTGTATGACTACTAGAATCTATAGCACGCAACGTTACACGTAAACTGGAAAAGTTCACTGAACAAGGTTCGACAAAATGCAATCGATTCAGGAATACTGGAGAATCTACGCCCCAAAGACATGACTGAGAGCAAACGGATGCTAATCACAAAAAGGTTTCTGATGTACAGGATGGTAAGTGAACTCTACAAGTGGCAAGTTGATATTTAATGTCCTCTCTTACATATCAGGGAAGCTAAATTTGTGGGGTAGAAAATTCCTAAGCGTACCTTTCCAGAGTTAAATTTAGCCATAAGAAACCTTTCACTAATGTAATCATATGTCGTGCTCACGTTTGTGTTAAAACGTGGAAACGACGACTGTTGGTGCGGAAGGCCTCAGACACCATTATTTTGACCACTAGTGCCATTTTACTTTGCCTCCATTTTGGCGTCCAGCTCGACCGGAAAAGAATACTGCCGCCGGCACGGACCCAAACAACGTGGTCCGGTGCTCCCCAGATGGCGGGTGGTATACGTGACTCGCTGTGATAAACAGTTAGGGCCAGATGGGTTGAAGATTCACACCTCGGCCCACGCGAGCAAATGGACGATAGTCACGCATTGACTCGGTGACCTCTGCCAGGGAGCCGACCAAGAATAAAACTGAAAAGGCGCAATCTTTAAAAAAAGACTGTCGCCTCTGAACTGAAGGGAAGAAGACGTGTGTCAGTCGTCTCTGGAGAAGACGAAAAGCAGTTCTGGATGAGAGCGCTTACGCGAAGCGCAGCAAGAGCATTTACTACCTGTAGCGTACGAGCTCCGAGCAGCGGCAGGCCAACGGCGATGCCTTCTCTTGTGATCCGTCTGCACAGAACGAGGTAAGGGTCAAAGTTCACTCTGGTCTGGTAATATTTTTCCCACGTAAGATTATGTCACCTATCGCCGTCGCGCTGTTGCTGTTCCCGGATGGGACTAAGAGACTATTTGGTGCCAATTCTCCCTTTGAGTATTAGCTCAGACTGATTAACTGGAAACTGGCTTATCACCACCGCTCTACGCTTCCCTTAACGAAAAGAGGCCGCTGCCTGGAATTGCTAAAAAAAAGTTTAATACTTAAATGTGTAACTCACCTAGAAATTAACTGTTGAATAAATGCTGTTATTTGTTATATGTGATTTATCTCGATGCTTTATGATTATTGATCTATGTGTGACGAAGTTAATGGTGATCTTAGAACCTGTCTCAGTTTGGCAGTAAGAAAAATTACGGCCACTAGTACGAGCGGCCCCTCAAAAATACTAAGGGTTGGTTACTACAAAAATATGTATGACCAATTTGACACATATCCCAGAGGAGCATCAGTAGTGTATCTTCTGAGAAGCACACCTACGCCTTGAGAATGCTTTCTGCCCTCCCTCACTGAAGAGATACTTAAAATTATTTTCAAACACCTGACTTTTACTGTTCATATCAAATACATAAAAACCTGAATTCCTGTATGAGGATATCAAATAAAAATATCAAGTGCCCTCAGTTTCTACATACCTGTGGAAAGAAAACGATTAGAAGGACTTTTAAAGAAACTTTACTTATTAAGAAAGCCAACAATATCAAACAGCCCCTTAATCGCAGGCATGGGGACTGACCCACCATAAAACCATTCATGCTGCGGGAAGTTTCCTTCAATATAGTTTGGCGATTTGTTCCATTGAACGTAGAAGCAATGATCAGAGGGGGGTCAGAAACACAACTGATCCGGAAAATAGTAAGGAGGGGAGCACCAAGAGACTGGATTTCCAATGCAATAAAACATTTACCCCCCTCCGCGAATCAAAGAATACGTAAGGAAAAGAATGAAACGCTTCTTGTATCTAGGTTGGGTTTTTTACCTCTGAGCGGCACTTTTTTGTACACCATAGGCTAAATGGCAAGGTCACAAGAACCCCAAAGGCTCAGAGAAGGTTGGGGGAGAGGACCCACTAGAACAGCTGTTAGGAGACAGATGGTAGCCTCCCGTCAAGGCCATCCAGTGTGATCTTTAACATGCACAGGGTATGGCTCTCCCACACACAGAACGGACGGCAGCCTATTCCAAGCCCATCGGTGTCCCCTACTGTCCGTGGACTGGGCGAGGAATTTTGCGGAGATAAATCTCAACGCTGACCCAGCTGGGACTCGAACCTGGGAACTACAGATTACGAGACTGGCGCGCTACCGACTGAGCCACCCCCGCCCCTCTTTTATTTGGAGTTAGGCTGCTGCTATCGCCATTCAGCTCCAGATACACGAACTGTGTTGCAAAATGTGCTTACAGGGGCAATGCAACAAACCTGGTGTTGGTAGCCTAGGATTGAATATCTCTGCCCGTGCGCAGATTTTGCTTTTCCGCGGGTTGTTGCTTCTGTGCAAAAGCACAGCAAATTCGGATATCTTCGTGAACTCCAAAAATTTTTATGGATTTATTAGCTCTAGAAAATAGAGGCGAGATATAAATCCGAGATCGAGAGTTGATGTTTAGAGGCAAGATAAAATTCGAGATCGAGAGTTGATGTTTAGAGGCAAGATATAAATCCGAGATCGAGAATTGATGTTTAGAGGCAAGATATAAATCCGAAATCGAGAGTTGATGTTTAGAGGCGAGATATAAATCGGAGATCGAGAGTTGATGTTTAGAGGCAAGATATAAATCCGAGATCGAGAGTTGATGCTTAGAGGCGAGATATAAATCCGAGATCGAGAGTTGATATTTAGAGGTGAGATATAAATCCGAGATCGAGAGTTGATGTTTAAGGCAAGATATAAATTTGAGAACGAGAGTTGAATCATTGTAGCCTTTTGATTGAAATTGATGTTTAGAGGTAGATAGTAGAATTGATGTAGAGGTGATTGATGTTTAGAGGTAAGATATAAATCTTAGATCGAGAGTTGATGTTTAGAGGCCGGATATAAATCCGAGATCGAGAGTTGATGTTTAGAGGCAAGATATAAATCCGAGATCAAGAGTTGATGTTTAGAGGCGATATATAAATCCGAGATCGAGAGTTGATGTTTAGAGGCGAGATATAAATCCGAGATCGAGAGTTAATGTTTAGAGGCGAGATATAAATCCGAGATCAAGAGTTGATATTTAGAGGTGAGATATAAATCCGAGATCGAGAGTTGATGTTTAAGGCAAGATATAAATTTGAGAATGAGAGTTGATGTTTAGAGGCAAGATATAAATCCCAGATCGAGAGTTGATGTTTAGAGGCGGGATATAAATCCGAGATCGAGAGTTGATGTTTAGAGGCAAGATATAAATCCGAGATCGAGAGTTGATGTTTAAGGCAAGATATAAATCCGAAATCGAGAGTTGATGTTCAGAGGCGAGATCGAGAGTTGTTGTTTAGAGGCAAGATATAAATCCGAGATCGAGAGTTGATGTTTAGAGGCGAGATATAAATCCGAGATCGAGAGTTGATGTTTAGAGGCGAGATATAAATCCGAGATCGAGAGTGGTTGGTTAGAGGCAAAACATAAATCCGAGATCGAAAGTTGATGTTTAAGGCAAGACATAAATCCGAGATCGAGAGTTGATGTTTAGAGGCAAGATATAAATCCGAGATCGAGAGTTGATTTTTAGAGGCGAGATATAAATCCGAGATCAAGAGTTGATATTTAGAGGTGAGATATAAATCCGAGATCGAGAGTTGATGTTTAGAGGCAAGATATAAATTCGAGATCAAGAGTTGATGTTGGAGGCGAGATATAAATCCGAGATCGAGAGTTAATGTTTAGAGGCAAGATATAAATCCGAGATCGAGAGTTGATGTTTAGAGGCAAGACATGAATCCGAGATCGAGAGTTGATGTTTAAGGCAAGATATAAATCCGAGATCGAGAGTTGATGTTTAGAGGCCAGATATAAATCCGAGATCGAGAGTTGATATTTAGAGGTGAGATATAAATCCGAGATCGAGAGTTGATGTTTAAGGCAAGATATAAATCCGAGATCGAGAGTTGATGTTTAGAGGCAAGATATAAATCCGAGATCGAGAGTTGATGTTTAGAGGAAAGATATAAATCCGAAATCGAGAGTTGATGTTTAGAGGCGAGATATAAATCCGAGATCGAGAGTTGATGTTTAGAGGCGAGATCGAGAGTTGTTGTTTAGAGGTGAGATATAAATCCGAGATCGAGAGCTGATGTTTAGAGGCAAGATATAAATCCGAGATCGAGAGTTGATGTTTAGAGGCAAGATATAAATCCGAGATCGAGAGTTGATGTTTAGAGGCGAGATATAAATCCGAGATCAAGAGTTGATATTTAGAGGCGGGATATAAATCCGAGATCGAGAGTTGATATTTAGAGGCGGGATATAAATCCGAGATCGAGAGTTGATGTTTAGAGGCGAGATATAAATTCGAGATCGAGAGTTGATGTTTAGAGGCAAGATATAAATCCGAGATCGAGAGTTGATGTTTAGAGGCGAGATATGAATTCGAGATCGAGAGTTGATGTTTAGAGGCAAGATATAAATCCGAGATCAAGAGTTGATGTTTAGAGGCGGGATATAAATCCGAGATCGAGAGTTGATGTTTAGAGGCAAGATATAAATCCGAGATCGAGAGTTAATGTTTAGAGGCAAGACAAATCCGAGATCGAGAGTTGATGTTTAAGGCAAGATATAAATTCGAGATCGAGAGTTGATGTTTAGAGGCGAGATCGAGAGTTGTTGTTTAGAGGCAAGATATAAATTCGAGATCGAGAGTTGATGTTTAGAGGCGAGATATAAATCCGAGATCGAGAGTTGATGTTTAGAGGCGAGATATAAATCCGAGATCGAGAGTTGATGTTTAGAGGCGATATTATTCGAGTGTTGATGTTCCGTTCCGATCTAGATTTTCAGATATGTTGAATTTTATTTTTTCTCGTTCAGCACTTTCATTTTATGCATTTGCTACTCCTGAAAAAAGAAATATTAGTAAAAGCTAGATTTGTAACAATATATATATATACAGTCCTCACCAGCTCCACATGGTTTACCTTACATATTTCCTTCCTCCATGATCTTACCCTGGGCAGCCATGGCAGGCTATTCCTACTAATGCGTCAGACAATACTGCTCCTATTCCATCTGCATTGTAAGGTTAATTTCAGAAATATGTCTAGTATTGATCAGCGAATCATGGTTACAGATAATTAGTTTTTCATAATTAGCGATTAAGTAAATTTTCGTCATAATAAAAAAAACGTACCGTTGTTGCAGACTTCGGTCCTGTTCCTTCCGCGGACTCCTGTTCCTTCTGCTGCCTTAAGGATAGTTCTTCGCTGCAGTCACAAAGCACCAAAGAATTAGATTTTCAGCATATTTTTTATCATTCATTTGTAATTACAAAATTTTCAAGAAAGATCTGATATTTTGCAAACATTACAAATAAAATTAATTTTCATTGGCATAATTTATTAAAGCCAACTTCTCATGCTGTGACCTCAGTTAAAATAAATATATGATGTTAAATATATTTTCTTAATTCATTTATTAAATTTACTATGTTTTCTAATTTTAATTACATTCATTGAGTACGTAAACAATTTTAAAAAGCTCGGTGATAAAAATCTGAAAAGGAGAAAGATTTACTGTAGACATTTTACAGTGATCAGCTTGTTTAATGGAATGAATATTTACTAAATAAACATAAAACAAATGGAGTAGGATCACCTGAAACAACAACAATTAATCATCATGTCACAAAAACGTTTTTTTTTTTCGATAAATTTATTGAACACAGCAAAAAAAAAGCGGAGTGGAGGAGCTGGGGGGGGGGGGGTAGTAAGGATTACAGTGCATTCGGAAACTATATGCCGGTAAATCCCGTTATTACGCGGTGCTCGAGGTCCAAAGAATCGCAAAAATTCAAGCCATATTTCGTCATTGAAACTTCGCACATTGGCCAACTAAATCAACTTGTCTTTGCCTCTTTTTTTGCGCGCTACAGTAAATTGCAACAGAAAGATTCGCGGAATATCGGAAAAACAAGTAAACAATAATATTACATGGAAAATTAAATAAATCAATATGATATCTTGCATTGTTTCAATCAAAAGGCTACAATGAATCAACTGCCGGTATTCTTTCGGATGTCAAACGATAACAAGTATCGTGGATTCGCGCTGAAAGGAAAATATCGCCGACGTGTACACAAAACTACACAAAGAATCCAATATGTTGTTCTGGAGTGAAAAATTACGTTTCATATAACAATGCGCTGGCATTGCGTTATAAGCGGAATCGCCTTCTATCGGATCACGTTGCCAAGGGATTTACCTGTCCATATACTATTGCTGGAGCCAACAGAAATATTTTTTAAGTCGAGATTTTACTCACATTTCCTTTCAAGAATAAACCCTACGTAAAAGTTCTAAACGAGAAAACAAAAATACCAAATAAAAACTAAAATAAATACTCCCTCAAGCAGCTGCTTGCCACAGAGGTCTGACCGGAGCCTGTCAGTTTATATGCTGCAATAGGTCTGAGAGGATGGCGGGACCTCAGTAAAAAAACAATAGAAATATTCATGCCTTCTCCGGGGCTCGAACCCAGGTCTCTTAGATTAGTAGTCGAGAGCACTAACTACAAGGGAAAAAAATATTTCAGGCGATACGAAAAAATTTCAGAACACATTGTAATCTGCATCATCGTGGCGCAAAGTTCCTTTACATTGCGCCTATGGAAGGTTTTATTCTTCTCCTTACACATTCTTTGCATGAGTCATGAGATGCCAGAGTCTGCAGCGAGCTGTCAGGAAAGAAATATGTTTACAGAAGCTTTGCATTGATATGGCATAACACCGCAGTTCGTAGATTCCAACACTTCAGATGACGCCATATCGTGAGAAAAGTTTCATGCGTAGACATGCTTGTTTCTTCGTTTAACTTATGACCAGAAGTTCTTGACACATGCGCGTCCAATGGATCCCAGAAGCAGTTTCCTGCCGATCCAGGAGTCTACCTTATTGGAATTGTAGTCAGCATCACCAGACAGTTTCAGAAGCACTGCTTTATAATATTCCGAAATCAAAAACAAATCTAAAATTCTGTAAAGGATAATATTTTCACCCATAATAAGGAAAGAGAATTTTATGCCTTCATGCTTATCATAGAGGTCGTACAGCTGCTATATTTAATTTCATTTTCAAAATTTGAAATCAATATCTTTCAAAGAACGATTAAAGGTAGACCGAAGAATGTGTGGCGTATCAGAATCACCTCATACTACTTGAGTGTTTTCTCAACTCTGCTGGTTCATTATAATAAAAACTGATGAACTTTACCCTTAATTACTGTACTGCATTTGTGAAAGTTGCGCATATTTGATCACTTCTGATGTTTATAAATTTACGAGGGACTTTTCTTGCTGGGAGTACTCCTTCCATACTTTGTAGTTTTTCGTTTTTCGCAGCGTCGAATAGCATTTTCTGAAATGCAGGTTAAACTCGATGACTTTCTCACTGTTTCTCGAACTGTTAGATATTCCTTTTTTTTTCACTTTGGACTACTCGTTTAAAATAACTTCCTTTGTGAATTTAGGGTTTTCCCTTTTGAACTGCTGGTAAAGAGACGCTTTTTTCGAGAACAGAATGCTTTGGTGAACCTGCAGCAGCTGTACGTATCGAGGAAAGACAAAAGATCACAGTGGAAGTTTCCGCATATCTTTCCGTAAACCAAGGAATTTTTCTTTAAACTGTAAATAATATAATGCTGGGAGAAATCAATTTCAGTTCCTTACTTTCCTAAACTATGCAGAATGATAAAAATATCTCTTTCCTGTAGCCGAGTATTACATCTACAAATCGTTCTTGCTAAAACTCATGTCGGTGTCGCATCTTTTCATTGTTTGTTGCCTTCTTTGATCGTCAGATTTTGCCTCTCCAATCTTTATGCGACACAATCGAGTACAGAAATCAAACGTCACCTTTCCGTTTCTAGATCATCACTCTGATTCCGATTGAAAACATCGTATCTGAAATTTCTTAACATTTCCGAGATCTATGGCTGAATTGCCAATTTTTAACTTTCTAGCATCGGTAAATTGACATTGGATTTTTGACCTTGAAGGACCTGACAGATTCCAAATTTCACTTTTCCAAAATATACGATCTGAAATACCCCTGGGAGCAATTTGCAGCTCCATCGCAGTAGTAGATAGAAATTTCATCTTTGACCTCGGAGAATCCATCGGATCCGAAATTTTGCAACTTTTCTGAGATCTACAACCCAAAACACTCCCAGACACCAATTTTCACATTTGTATCACTCGTAGATTGTATTAGATACATAGACCAGTGATCCCTGGACTCCTTGGGGTACCTGAGCAAATTTTTATATTTCGATTAGTTCTAACGAAAATTGTGCATTTACTGTCATTACATAACCGCTTCAAGTTTTATTATCACTGAAGTACTGGAAGTACAATTTATTATACACACCACACCCATCCCCTACTCTGCCACAATAATGCAGTCAGCCAAAATCCCTTGAGGGATATAAATAGGTCAAGCATACCTGCTTGATGGGTAAACACAGTGAGTTCCCATGAGCGAAGTTCATCGTGGGCTGAGAGTTGGTGTGATGAAGATAGGGTGTCCATACTTTCGGAGGTCTGGGATATCCGTGTATGACCATCACACAAGTGTATCAGGACTACATCAAAATTAGCAAAACATGCAGCAGTTGGGAAAAATGTGGATGTAACCTGGCCATTGATGTTTGAGATGAGCACTGCCTCTCCCGTGTTGTTACGTCTAGAGTGCAGATGATAATGTTGACATTCACTGGGGGCAGCTAGGAAGGTTTGATCAAAGACCATTTGATGTACAATAGGACGACTTGGCTATGGAAACTGACACCCACATCAAGCACCCATGTTAACAGCACGTAACTGACTATGAGGCTGTAGTAGGTAAAAGGAACATCGCCACCAGGAAGTTGTGTGTGACGTACACCACACGAGACCATGGACTCCAACTGTGAAGTCAGGGTGTTACAAGGAATTGCAAGGTTCTGGTGCATGTACATAGTCGTATCAGAATAATATGACCACTTACCTAATAATGGGAATAACCATCCTTAGCCCAGATGAGACTGGCGAGACGGCACGGCATGGACGCAATGAGGCCCTGGAAGGTTACCTGAGGCACACGTGCCCATTCAGACTCCAGTAGAGCACTGAGGTTTCGGAGATGACGTGGTTGTGGGTCCACACGTCGAACCTGTCGATCCAAATGGTCCCACAAATGCTCTATGGGAAAAAGGTCGGGCGATTTCGCTGTCCAAGGGAGAACAGAGAGATCGCTGTAGTGTCCCTGGAACCAGTCATGCAACACCTTAGTGACATGGCAGAGCGCATTGTCCTATTGATAGACACCATCACCACCAGGGTAAATGTCCAACAATGAAGGGATGCATGTGGTCAGCAAGGATTGACAGGTAGCCCTTGGCATTCAAGGATCCATCCAGTGGTACCAGGTCATACCAGGAAAACATCCCCCAGACATGCACGCTGCCACTGTCAGCCTGTACTTGACCGACAATCGTGTCTGGGTGTTGGTTCTCGTGGGTCTGACGCCATATCAGCCACCGCCTGTCACTTCTGTGAAGTAGAAACCTCGATCCGTCAGAGAAGGCAACCTTTTTCCACTCTCCAATGACGACAGTCCTGTGCAAAATGCAGGCGTCATAGCCGATGGACCTTGGTTAACATGGGCACCTTTATGCAGCATTGACTCTGGAGACCCATGCGTAACAGGGTTCGCTCTACTCTTATTGGGGACACGTATCTGGAAGCCCCAGCATTCGTTTGAGTGGTCAATTGCCTTTACCAGTCGACAAATATGACGTTCTCCTCTGGAGCTCCACAGTTATAACGTCTGGAGGTACTCGGTGTGCCAGCGGTCCATTCTTGGTACACCCTTACTACAGCACCTGATGAACAGCCCACGAAGTCTGCTGTTTCAGAGATGCTTCCACCCCTGGCGAGGTAGCTGATGATCATTTATTTTTGAACGTCTGTCAAATCAATACCTCTGCCCATTGTGTTCACGTTACGCACTATGGCTCATCTGCCCTGCCGGCCACTTATATTTCTGTGTGGTCGACCTTGTCGTTTGCACACTGTGATTCCGTGGGTGGTCATATTATTCTGATACAACTGTGTATATGTGGGCCACCTTCAGTCCCCTTGTATCTATTAAGACCACAATCAGTGAACAAGGCTATGTTGACGTCCTTGCCGACCACATCCACCCATTTATGGCTCTCCATTTCCCCCAGCAGGTTGATTTCTTTAAACAAGACAAAGCCATTCTCGTTGCTCCCGTTGTGCAAAGGATTGGTAGGAGGCGCATTCCAGTAAGTTCACGACCCTCTCTCCAGATTTGAACCCTATTGAGCGCTTGTGGGAAGGTGGAGCGGTGCAGTCGAGCCTGAAACCATGGCCGTCTATATACCTACCAGGCCGAAAGTTCGTTTTGTGATGTCACCAAGGTGGTGCTATGGAAGAGTCGTAGACATGAACTATGTATAAGGTTCACCGCTTGCTTTGGGCAAAATAAACTGTTTTAAACTTATAAATTCATCGGAAAAAATGGTGAAATTAGCATTCAATTAATTTTAGTCTTGATTACTGGGAAAGAAATGAAAAACAAAAATGCATTGTTTTCTGTAAATCTCGTCATATAGAGGAGGTAAACAGATTGGAAATTGTAGACATGAACAAGATTTGTGGTTCACTGCTTGATTTATGCTGTTGCATAAATAATGTTTTAGTTATAAATACATGTCAAAAATGGTAAAATTAGTATTCAACTAATTTTAGTCTTGATTACTGGGAAAGAAATGAAAAAAAAAAAAGTTTGTTCTGTAAATTCCGCCATATGGAGGAGATAAAAAAAATATCGAAAAGTCTTATTACAAGCAACCGATATGATGATTTGTCCCATATTGAAAGTAAACTTCAGAGTTGAACTCAATTCCTATATTTGCATTTTTACTAAGAGAATGCAACAGAAAGAGAAACGTTTTACAGTTTTATGTAGTAATTTATTCTTTATAAGTGAAACTGGTAAAAAAAAACATTCCACATTTCTTAAGGTACATATATTAGTTATTTAAAAACTGTAATATATTATAAATGTAAGTATATATCATGGAGAGAAAATACTTATTTATGTTCAAGATCAATTCAGAATTTGTTCTAGAAATCACTTTTCATCGGTAATGACCAGTTTTTTTACACATAGCAAATATTTTTGCAGTACAGTTTCTAAAAAGAATATTGATATAACCTTAATTTCAAAGTAACAAGAAATGGTAGAATTCACTTGTATGGATTATATATAACTGTCACTGGGCAAATATTTAAACTACTAAGAATACAAAAAAAGCAGTTTGAAAAAACTGCACCACTGCTAAAAAAGTTATATATTTAATACTATACAATTATAATAAATAATAAAATAAATACCCCCTCAAGCAGCTTCTTGCCACAGAGGTCTGACAGGAGCCTGTCAGTTTATATGCCACAGTAGAAGGTCCGAGAGGATGGCAGGACCTCAGCAGAAAAACAACACGAACATCCATGCCTTACCCGGGGCTCGAACCCAGGTCCCGTAGATCAGTAGCCAAGCGCGCTAACCACTCGGCCACGGTTATACATAATTAAAAAGACATTGCTCAAAAATTAATTACAATGAGTAAAATTCCATGTCATTGAGCAATCCAATTTTTATGTTTATCCTTCAAACTCTTCAAGGACTTCCTGAAGATGGAGCGCTGCTCTTGCTCCAAAAAGCTTCCGAGTTTCTTCCAAAATATTTTAACTTACAAATTGTTTGAAGGATAAACTTAAAAATTTTTGCTCATCGACAGAGAATTTTAGTCGTTTTTTTAATACTATATATTATAGGGCTACTTAACGAATTTCAAAATTAGCAAAAAACGTGTGTGGTATCTTTGTCTGTGATGTATCTTAGTGAAATGTCCAAGGCATTAAAGTTGCAATCTTCAGCTGTAGGTTGAAGCATGTATATTAACTTTGAGACTGTGTAGTTGATGCAGCAATAGTTCTCACAGTTCACTGAGCTATCAGTTACGCCTTACTAGTGATCTATAAGATCAATGGTTGATTCAGTGACGAACACTATATTTTATAATATAGTATTTACGCTGGTTTTGAATAAAAGTTTAAATATTTATGTTCCTTACAGCTGTTTTCTACAGCTGTTTTCACCACTTCACATTCATTTATTAATCAGTAAATATAACTTAACTTTCATGGTTTAAAATTTAAATTTACCGCAGATCCTTAAAATTAGACTAACTTCAGGTGTGGTAACAACTGATAGAAAACACAGCTAAATTACAACAAATTATATTGTTAGCGAAAATTAAGAAATAGAAACTCAAAATAATGATAACTGTAACTTAGCTTTGAATAATATAATCCTTTGTAGCTTTACAAACACAACTTTTTTTTACTAACAGAAACTACAAGCAGATACTATTACAGTACAGATAGTTCTGAATTTGCACTATGTGTGTGACGTCACACCTATACTTCGGCTAAACGTTCGGGCCTGGTAGGTTTATAGACGGCCACGGGTTATACTACACATATCACTCTATTTTAAACATCATGTCCAGGAAAAGAAGTTTGATCTTTCGTAAACGGTTATTATCACTTGCCTTGGCTAATCTTAGGCGTAGTAATAAAAAAATATCGCACTAAATGGGTCGCGAGATATTTAATGATAGAAAAAGATTAGGCGATTTTCACAATTTAATCCTTAACATTCAAGAGGCTGACACTGTTACAAAATATTTTTTGTTACGACACCTGCAGAATTTAAAGAGATTTTGGCTATTATTTTTTGTTGTTTATCTAAAGAGGTTTCGGCAATTTAGAACAAAGGACAAGATATTGTGGAAATCGATTTCTGAAGCTGAAAGATTCGCGCTGACAAATAAGGTAAGATGCATTTAGATTTGCTCTTAGCTCGTTTTCCGAAATAGCTAAAGTTTTTACTTTGTGGTCTGAGTAGTGAAGGCAACGGTATACCAAACTTAATTTATGCATAACCCTTTCCTTCCGGAGCAGATGTTTTTTGTGCGTGTGTAGATATGGTTGGATGATTCCCAGGTGGACGAATCTTCCACGCTCTGACTTACTGATTTGAAAAAAAAAAAATTTTTGTGAAGAACAGTTGTTGGAATTCTGTATGAAATTGAGACGAAGCCCTCCCTAGCAGATGTTGCTGACCTAGTTAATGATTTCCTCCCACGCTCTGGATGTCCGACTTATTGATTTGAAAAAAACATTGTGTAAAGAACAGCTGTTGGAATCAGATAAAAAATTATGAGATGAAGCCCTCCCTAGCAGATGTATCTGACCTTTTCCAAGGTGGGTGAGCCTCCCATGCGATGGATATTTGAAAAAAAACAGTGCGTGTGAAGAACAGCTGTCGGAATCCCATGAAAGAGTTCGTGTATAAAATTATGAGACAAAGCCCTCCCTAGCAAACCTTTTTCCCTGACTGAGTTAATGATAGGATAATTGATCAGTTGATTCTCAGATGGAAAAACCATAATTGTCGGAATAACCGATCAGATAAAAATCCTTTGCCATGAAAGAGTTCCTGAATAAAAATTATGAGACAAAGCCCTCCCTTGCAGATGAATAGGTCAGGTGGATGACCGACTTAATGATAGGATAATCGGCCAGTTGATTCTCAGATGAGAAAAAAAACTATGTGAAGAACAGTTGACAAAATAAGCAATCAGATAAAAATTCCATGAAAGAGTTCCTGTATAAAAAATTATGAGGCGCATCCCTTCCTAGCAGACCTTTTCCCAGATCAGAAGAAAAAAATCCTTTCCCCACCATATGAAGAACAGTTGTTGAACATTTCGCATGATCGATCAGTTGATTCTCAGATGAAAAATCCTTTCCCGCGAGATACTTGTTTTCTTAACAGAATATTTTTGTGAATAATTATATCGAGTAGGCTATTCTAACGAAAAAACACTTTGAGAAATCCCTTCCATAGATGAAAAAAAACTTTTCCCTTATCGTATGAAGAACAGTTGATGGACGTTTCGCATGAAATGTGAATAATCGGGCAGTTGATTCTCAGATGAAAAAAATCCTTTCCCTTACCATATGAAGGACAGTTGATGGACGCATCCATAGAAACACTCTCATCACACAGTTACTTCAGAATGCTCTTAATATAGCTAGAGTACATTCTGTCTATACGAAAGAACTCTTAGAGAATGTCAATCGTTGCAGAAATGTTTAAAAATATCTCTATGACTTGGAACGGAAAAAATCGGTGTAGAGATGTCTTCCTCCGTACGATGAGATCACAAGACCGTCATTTGCTTATATCATGCTCTAATAATAGTAAAATGTATCCATTCTTTCGCTATTAATAGATCTAAGAATTCAACGTTTGAGCACAAAATGATTTTGTCAGAACTATAACGATATGTTACAACATTGTGTCAAAAGAATTCTTGTTCAGATCTAAAAGAAATATTTTCCTCCTAGCACCATATCTGATCGGAAACAACATCCTCCTTGTGAAAACGTTTTTAGTGAACCTCCCATATTATTGACTTTTCCGAAAAAAACTGATCTACGGTTTGAAAAAGAAGCTGATTTTTTCCCCCACAGAATCATTCCTTACGAACCCACTGCAATAAGAAAGTGCACAAGGGTAAAATTTTAAGTTTGATTTAAATCATATTTGCATGGGAGACAAATAGTTTTTCACCATAACATATTGATATAGCGTCAACATAAAAACTTCAGTGACGAAGATGAAGTATTTTCCTGCATCACCTGAGAGAGCTAAAGAATCTTTCTCAAATCAGTATAACGCTGATGCAGACTCTGGTAGCGAAGACGGTATGCTTTCCCTGCATCACATCACCTCATGGGCTAAAGAATTTTTCTCAAACCCATTCGCAGCATGTTTTTTTCACGAATGTGTACCACGGGTGCTGTTCGTTATCTCGATGGATTTAACCGTAAAGTGTATACATATTTGTGCGAATTCGATTATAATGTAAAGTTGGAAGTTTAAAAAAAGCGAACACTCTCTGCTCGTTAGCAATGACAATTACATGTGGATGTCAGGGTTCTACTCTTCAGTTTGTAAATACTTTTTCCTACTAATACTTCAATCATGAATATATATGATGTGGAGATTTTGGTAAACAATCGAGAACTATGTTACAAAAGATCTGATCGAGGTCTTACACGAAACAACTGCAATCAACTGTCCATGTGCGAAAGCAAAATTATCCAATCACACAATTACTAATATTGAGATTACAGAAAAAGTAACTTTTCATAAATTGTGGATTCTCGATGCTTGAGAATTTCTCAAGATTCTCAAGATCGTTTGATTCGTTTAACTAGCAAAGATGAATAAAGTTTAATAAAGTTTAATTCTACTGTCTAATCCTATCACAATGGATGTTTTACACATAAAATCTAAGACTTCCTCTTTTCTGACATTCACTAAAAGTTCTCATCAAAGTCGCTATCTACACAAGATACTATTCAACAGACGCTAATGACTCATCATTACACAGACAAACTATCTAACTGGTTCAAATATTATGTAAGCATTTAAAATGAAAGACAAACTGATTGCAAGTTTGCTTATTGAAGCTTAACTGTCATACAATCTTATAGATAAACTAACTCATTATATAGCTTAATCTTCAGATGCACGTTTCTCCATAGAATCGTAAACTTTCAGTTCTTTGCATTTTGTCATACATCTCGCAAAAAGTAACTTGGTCAAAAGAACACAATCAATCACTGATTCATCTTCCATATATGTATATTTACTTTCTAATAAACCATTCTCTAACGACCAAAGTAGGTAAAATCGCAACCATCATCTGCATTATTTTTTCCATATATCTAGGCTTGCTAATTCTTTACGTTGAAAATCTCACAATAGCCTGAAATGGACACTATTCAGTACTTTACCCACGATACAGAATCAGATATAAGTTATGATAGCCAACAGATTAAAAGATTTAAATCTATCTATCCCATAGACAGTAGGTTAGCACGCTTGGCTTCTGATCTAAGAAACCTAGAGATCGAGAGCCATAGTAAGACATGAGTGTTGTTTTTCTACTGAACACCTTCTACTGGGTCGTATAAAACTGAAAGGATTCTGTAACCATTATGACAAATAGTTGCTTAAAGCCATATTTATTTTTAAAGCAAAGATACACTGATTTTGAACTCACTAAGATTCTTACATGCAATCAATAGATGCACATATTAGGACCTATACCTTTCATCTCCTAACGTATGAAAAGGATACACACTAGTCAAGAATGTAATCATCATTCCAAATCATTTGATCAGACCTTCAATAGAAATTGTCTTTTTAAAGTTTGTCTGTTTATAAATTAATATAATATCATGAACAGTCATTCTTTCACAATAAGCAATTATAGTATGCTGACTGCATTCACTTTAAATCTGATTCGAGTAAAAGGAAGACAATCTGAATAGCTGTTGTTACTTTCAAACAGAATAAAAATCCTGTTTAATTTTACCTGTTCAAAGGTTTATAACTACATAAAGATTATGTATGTACGAGAATGTGAGAGTTTCTCTGATCTTATGCGAAGTACGGATGGAGTCCGTGGTTAAGAGATGAATGGCATTATACACATTCATTGGATGTCTTTCTAAGTGTATGTCTCTACGCATATATGTATGCGAATGACTAAGTTTTGTCTCTCTTCATGTATATCTATTTTGTCACATACTTCCATATACATGTTTGTAACGTGTGTTAATTGTGTGTGTGTGCGTGCGTACGCGTATGTACGTGCGCGTGTGTGTATGTGCGCGTATTTGTGCATGTGTTTTCATGTTTGTTTCTGCGAATCGAATGTGTGTGTGTATGTGTTCATGTTCGTCTCTGTACGTGTGTTAATTGTGTGTGTGTGCGTGCGTATGTATGTGTACGTGTGTGTTTTCAGGTTTATTTCTGCGAATCGAATGTTTGTTTCTGTGAATTGAACGTGTGTATGTTTTCATGTTTGTTTCTGTGAATCGGATGTGTGTATGTATGTGTGTTCATATTTGTTTCTATGAATTCGTGTGTTCAAACACAAGAATAAACATATTATCTATCTGTCGGTTGCTCGCTACAAAAGAGGTTAACAGTTTACATCCTACAAACCTCAACAGATTGGCATTATAGCTCTATTACGAATTTCCAAAATATATTTTTATCTCATCGAAACAGAAAAGTCACTAGAACAGACACTTATGAAAAGTTTACTAAAGAGAAAGATGTATTTTCCTTCTCCAATATTGTATACACTACAGTTTTCAGGTAGTCTTTTATTGTTAACTCATTATTTTACCTTTCTTGATTCAGTTAAGTAGAACGACTAGTCAATAAAACACCTTTGCAGGAAAAATCTTTTATTCATACACTATCATCAGGAAGGTTACAATTATCGATGACTTAATAAAGATTTTTTTTTTCGAAGCAGATATTGAAGGATTCAAGATCGTAATAAAATTTACAAGACCACGAACACATTTTATTCTACATAAGCCGACTCACTCTCATAATAAAGTTTCTGAGAACACATCACTTTATTCTGCAAGAGTCCAATCATTCACATAATTCTGCAATGCTCGTAGGTGATTTTGTAACGCTCTCACATAGAGATTTGTTAGACTCTGTAGAATTCAAAATGGATATAAGTTTCTCATCTAACCAATCAGGAGATGTTATTGTTTCACCACTGAACGGAGTTTCTGCATGCTTTTTAATCCTAGGAACACCTTGCCACAGTTCTTACACACTGAACGGAATCCTTTCCCTCTTTGATGTTTTCTGAATCCTATGGAAGGGATTTCTCAAAGTGTTTTTTCGTTAGAATAGCCTACTCGATATAATTATTCACAAAAATATTCTGTTAAGAAAACAAGTATCTCGCGGGAAAGGATTTTTCATCTGAGAATCAACTGATCGATCATGCGAAATGTTCAACAACTGTTCTTCATATGGTGGGGAAAGGATTTTTTTCTTCTGATCTGGGAAAAGGTCTGCTAGGAAGGGATGCGCCTCATAATTTTTTATACAGGAACTCTTTCATGGAATTTTTATCTGATTGCTTATTTTGTCAACTGTTCTTCACATAGTTTTTTTTCTCATCTGAGAATCAACTGGCCGATTATCCTATCATTAAGTCGGTCATCCACCTGACCTATTCATCTGCAAGGGAGGGCTTTGTCTCATAATTTTTATTCAGGAACTCTTTCATGGCAAAGGATTTTTATCTGATCGGTTATTCCGACAATTATGGTTTTTTCATCTGAGAATCAACTGATCAATTATCCTATCATTAACTCAGTCAGGGAAAAAGGTTTGCTAGGGAGGGCTTTGTCTCATAATTTTATACACGAACTCTTTCATGGGATTCCGACAGCTGTTCTTCACACGCACTGTTTTTTTTCAAATATCCATCGCATGGGAGGCTCACCCACCTTGGAAAAGGTCAGATACATCTGCTAGGGAGGGCTTCATCTCATAATTTTTTATCCGATTCCAACAGCTGTTCTTTACACAATGTTTTTTTTCAAATGAATAAGTCGGACATCCAGAGCGTGGGAGGAAATCATTAACTAGGTCAGCAACATCTGCTAGGGAGGGCTTCGTCTTAATTTTATACAGAATTCCAACAACTGTTCTTCACACAATGTTTTTTTTTTTTCAAATCAGTAAGTCAGAGCATGGGAGATTCGTCCACCTGGGAATCATCCAACCATATCTACACACGCACAAAAAACATCTGCTCCGGAAGGAAAGGGTTATACATAAATTAAATTTGGTATACCGTTGCCTTCACTACTGATCTGTCTGCAGACGGTTAACTGTTTTTGTTTGCAGAGGAAAATTAAAAATTCCTTTTGGGTTTGGTAAGGTTACCGAATTATTGCGATTCGCACTTTTTCAAATCTCCCAAGTTTTAATGGAGCTCTCTAATATACGATGGAAATTCTTGAAAACTGCCAAATTTTAAATGAATCTGAATATATGGTGGAAATTTTGGTTGTGGAATATGAAAGCATGAGGTTTGCATTGGTAACTATGAGTTGATTATGAGGGGGGGGGGGGATTTTTGCTTCAAAAGATAACTGGAAAAATTGTTCGAGAATTACTGATGAAAAATTATGATTCACGTTTTCAAATCCTCAAGTAGTTTTTTCATGTTTAGACAATGTTAAATCTGCAAAATGCGAAATTTTAAATGAATATTGCAAGCGAACTCTTTATGCAGAAATCCGAAATTTCGGCTGTCGAGCGTCAAGAGATAGTGCACTACCAACAACGACTGACAACTTCTTTTGAAGTAAAAATCCATCAGATTGTTTGGAAAAAGTAATTGAAGGGTAAAAATCAAACAAGAACACCGTTCTATTTTCATAAAATTATTATCTAGCACTTTCTTCTCCATATTATTTTTAATGGGATTTTAAATAAGATTACTGTAATATAATATAGGTAAAATATTTTCTTTTAAAAGCTTTCTAAAGGTTCACAACAATCCAGGTCCTGTGTTGTATATTATTTGTTACACTAAAAATTAATGTCTTGACAGAATGGGAATCATAGGCATATACACGTAATGCAGTACGGCATTATTTGGACCATCTCAACTTTCCAATTCCTTAAATATTTATAAATCTATTTCAAGTTTCAGATATTAAGCATAGGTAATCAGAGATACATAATGCTTACATTAGAGTAAGCAGTAATTTAATAATGCACGATAATACATTAAAACCGTCATACCAAAACCTTACTCATGTACGATATTATTTAAATGCACCGTCTTCCGATTGGTTCCTTTGTGTAAATATTCAATCTCCCGTATCATCAAGTGGAACAGCTAAAGTTAAAAATTTCGCTTTATGCTCGGTAGCGTGGTTAAAAGGGAAAGGGGGAATATCGCCAAAATTGTATACATTTTAAATTTCATTTGCGTTTTTGCCAATTTTTAGCTAGAAAAAATCTTACTCCCAAACATATTTTCAAAACTATATGTGTGGTTACAAGAGAAAAATTCGCTTAATGTTAAAGATTTATATACGCAGATATTTCGTTAGTGAAATATCTCCAAATGCTCACTATCAACACTCGCCCAGCTGTTCTAGCAACGTTATTCGTCAGCGGCATACCTCGCGGCGCGAATAGAACAGACTCCACACACGGAAGGAGAAAGAACGAACCCTTATAAATGGATATCCTTTTTAGCGACTTTTCATTTGGTCTGTGATATAGTGAGGATGTTAAGGGTTTTCCTTCGTAGAAAATTGGGATCAAACCATACATTTTCTCGCAGACCCCCTCTTTATGACCGCCGCTGCTTGGAATCATGGGCTGCAATACCACTGGAACATTTCCAACAACTCGTAATCCATCCCATAACGTACTATTGCTGTTGTTAAGGGAAAAGGTGGACCCACACGTTATTAGGTGGGTGGGTATAACTGTCCTTTCGGTGTAGGTCAATTCACTATGGCTGTTATGACTTAAAATTTTTGAGGTTTCGAATTTCTTGCTTTTTTTCGTGTTAAGATTCAAATTACAAAACATCCAATAAATGAACAGCAGATAAAGAAATATATATATAACTCATTATTAGGATTTCTAAGGTGTTTTATTTGCCAGGATCCATATTTTGGTCAAACTAGATGTTTCAGATAATGATGAAATGAGAATCGACAGATAGAGGGAGACCATGGCAGTGAAAAAAAGAATCACCGATACAAACGTTTTTGTGATTGATAGGGGATCACACTAACTTGAAATGTGATGCAGAAATGTTAGGTCTGAAAATTTGCATCTAAGGATAAACCGATCGTATATCTCTGCAAAAACCTCAAATTTCACCTCCAACATGTTCTTCAAGGTCAAACCTTGATCTATGAACATTAGAAAAAGTGAAAATTGCTGTCTGGGAGTGTGTAGGGTTATAGATCTCAGAAACGTTATAAAATTTCGGATCTCGCAGGTCCTTCGAGGTAAAATCCCGATTTATTAATGCTAGTCTCTCTCCGCTGGTGATGTAATCCCTGAAGACTGATCTTAAAAATTATAAAATACTAGGATCCGAAAATACCTAAGGTACTTCGGATCGTAGATTTCAGGAATGCTGTAAAATTTAGGATATGGTTTGTTCTTCGATGTCAGATGGTACTAAAGAGCTAAAAAAAATGTTGCATAGATGTATTTCGTATTGCAAAACTCAAAAATGTGAAGAAATTAAAGATCCAGTGTCATGCTTAATGGGCAGAGTGACGGTTGCAAATCAAGAGACAGCGATTTAGTTCTAGTATTACACAGACGATTGTGATTGTGGACATGAACAAAGTAGAGGGGATAACACTAATTTCAACTACGATGGAGAAGTGGTAGACCTCTGAAATCAAAGTTAATCCAGGTCGTAGATATCGGTAAACACCTAAAAATCTACCTCCGGCGTATCCTTCCATGGCAAAAGAGCCAACGTACAGGTCAACGTACTCGTGTGCAGAAACGCGAAAATGACACTAGAAGTATTTCAGGTTGTAGATATCAGACACTTTACGAAATTTATCTAGGGTGATGGGGGGTGGGTCCGTCATGCTTAAATTTCGATCTAACAGCTTTAAAAACCTGAAAATTGGTGATTTGTTTTATCAGCAGCATCTCGAGCCTGTCTTGTTCTTACCAGAAATACATTTGGTAATTTTTTTTTCTCCTTTAGGTGGAAATGTTTCAAGAATGACTTCTTCACTCAGTGCGTTGATGCCTTGCTGCTGAAGAATGAACAGCCGGAGATCGCTGACATGGTAAAAGTGCTCTATGGAAGAAGAAAGTAAAATCACCAATCCATATCTTTTAAGTCTTACTTCCATTCATTCAAAAGATTTATAGTCTTGAAAAAGAAAATCATAATTTATACATTATTAAAATGCATTTCTGTAAAATAAAGCATGAAAAAGAAATCATAGGTTTGCTTAATTGTATCGAAACTTACTGTCTCATTGAACGTTCCTCTCACCCGCTTAGAGAAAAAATCTCGAATTTCACTAATTTTCCATATTATCATATCACTGTAGCCCAAGTTGAAAAGCAAAATATATTAAGTGTTCATTTTCACGACTTCAAATTTCACTTTAATATGCTAAAATGGTTCCATTATGTATATATCTGGTCACGTGTGGTTCCTATGTAAAGTATTGAGAGCTGCCATGACAGATGTTCTTATATCGCCTTCCGAAACTTTGCGCCCTTTTTTCCCGCAATATTTCCTAGCTGGGAATCAGAAATCTAGGCTGCATTATTTGCATACCTAACCAATTAAGAGTTTGGTTTTATGGCATAAGGGCAACTCAGGCCATGTTGCACCAAACAAGGTATAAAAAACAAAATAAAGATACGTCATAGAAACCCACAACCAGTTAAAATCAAACGACAAAACAGGAACAGATACAAGTGTAAACGGTAGAACAAAGCAATTCGAGTGTTAGCATTACCGTAAAGGCATAGCTTCAGTAGGTGGCACCACCAAGGTGCGAGAAATGCTCGTCATTTATTTCAATAGCATTTGTTTCTGAATTATCCAGACTTTTTTGTTCTTGTCGTTGAAAAAAAATGTTTTTTTCTTCCTCCACCAAAACCATAATCACTTGCTATGGGACCTGGAAATACCATAAGAACAGGGATTTAAATGAATAACTATTGCTACTAAATAAAACTCAAAACTGTTTTCAGTAAATAAAATTTAATGTGACATAGAAAAGTTTTATAGAATGACTAATATGAAGTGGGATAATGGTGAAATCGTATATAAAATTTATATCGTATAATATAAACAGTCGAGTTTGGTTATAATGAACACCAGGGGGCCGACAAAATTTCCTCGTTACAACCATTACTCACTATATCAGCAATGAGTTAAATCTATCTTTTTTTTTAATTTTATTTTGGGTGGGGTGGAATAAAAAGATAGGTTCGAAAAACAAAAGAAATATCAGCGAGAAATTTTTTCCGCTTGAGCCTTCAAGATCGGACCATCTGTTGAAAATCCGCCACTTATGTGTATAGTGAACCAATGAAGAAGCAATGTTTCATCGACGTTTGTAAGCTCGCTTTCTAAATTTTTTCTTTCGTTTATGTTGATTTCCAGCGCTGATATGTAAACATCTTTATTCTTTCACAATGTCAATACTGTTGAAGAGCACAAATAAAACTTTTTACATACTTTTCAACACTTTTCGCACCACGTCCTAACTCACGAATAATTTCGACTGTTTCGCGAATCGAGAGACATTCTTTTGTTAGTAGAATGTTTCTGACGAAAGGTTCATTTCTAATTGATTTACAGTCGTGGAGGTATTTGAGTCAAGTCGGGGAGTAGGGCAGAGGCTAGACATTGAAGAGGTAGGTAGAGTGAGTACAATCCCCAAGGAAAAGGTTAGGTCCTAAACTGGCCTGTGATGTTCTTTCTGCTAGGAGCGACAATTAATCGTACGCCGGACGAGGACGATGAAATTGTTACTTAATTCTCTTCACCCTCACTTCGATGAAATGGCAGATTCGCGGGTTTTTACGCCCGTAGTGCCGTATGCCTCAGATTTGCTAAGTTGAATGTTGAATAAAAATTGTCCATCAATTAATCACACGAGAGTTGTACAAGGACCAGGGGCGTAGCGAAGGACTACAGTTGGGGGTGAGAAATCAAAAATTTTCCAACTCGAAATTGAAATTTTGCCAACTGAGCAAACTTATCTAATTTTTCGCTCGGGGGGTGGGGTGGGGACTGATTGAGGCAATTTTCACAATTCTCATGCATTTTGCCATTTGACTTCCAATTTTGCCGACTAGCCATAATTTCACAGAAATAATTCCAATATTTACATCTCGTCCGAATTGTAGCAAGTCAGCGTGAATTTTCCCTTGATTTGGCCAACTCTCCTTATTTTCACGAAACTAATCCCAATCTTTACATCTCTCCGAAATTTGCCAATTCACTTCAAGCTTTTCAAACTCCCCAAGATTTTGCCAAGTTTTGTCGATTTTACTCAACTATCCTGAATTTCACAAACACAATCCCAATTATCACAACTCGCCCGTATTTTCAAAGTGTATTCGAATTTTGCCATGCGCCCTACATTTTGGTAAATTTCCTCAATTTGTCCAACATTCCGTCATTTCATAAAATAAATTTCAATTTTCACAACTCGCCTATATTTTACCAAGTGAATTCGAATTTTGCCAACTCAATGGATTCAGAATAACTAACACTTATTACAAACACCGCGACATACATAAGTAAATATGGGTTTCACCCGATGGGCTGCATAAGAATATGACTGATTATATATTAATTAACAGCAAATGGGTTAGTTCTGTTAGGAAATACCAGGTCATATACGGGAGCTGAAAGAGGATCTCACCATTACCTTGTTAAAAGTGTCTTGCAACTTAAACTTGAAAAGTGTTGTGCTGGGGTTAAAAAAAATTACTTTTAATACTGAAGCTCTGAAAGACCCAGTTATAGCTAAAGCTTACCATGATAGGTTACTTAATCATTATGACAGTCATGGTATGCTTAGTACTGAAGTTGAGGAAGAATGGGATCGTTTTAAACAGGCTTTTTTGGACACTAACAGTACTCTTTTAAGAAAAAAGGAGCAGAATTATCTGAGTGATAAGGCACTTGAGCTTATTTCAGAAAGAAAGAACTGCAGGAATGTCCTTAATCAATACCCTACTAGTCCTAATAGAAAGCATTACAGAGAACTTAATAAACGTGTAAAAGATCAGTTAGCTGCTGATAAGAATCTTTGGCTTGATGTTTGGCTGACAAAGCCGAGGAAGCAGTTAGACAGCACAACAGCAGAGAGCTGTACCATATAGTTAATGTTTTGCGTGGTAGAAAACGGACAGGTATAAAGGGATTGAAGGAAAAACAAGGTAAGGTTACAGAAGGTGAGGATTCTGTCATGGATAAGTGGGCTGAGCATTTCAGTGATGTTCTAAACAATGTGGTTAGTTCTATTCCCATTGTTTGCAATGATGATAGATGCATTGCTGGCTTTAATGTTAGCCCTACAACAAATTCTGAAGTTATTTCGGCTGTTTCTAAACTTAAACTACATAAATCCCCAGGGGTAGATGAAATTACTGTGGAAATGCTTAGAGCTGGGAATGTTTCGGTTACCACTTGGATGACTGAAATTCTGAATCCTTTATGATAAAGGCATGGTTCCTAAGGATTTTACCAGAGCTATTGTTATTCCTATTTTCAAAAAAGGTGATCGCAGTTCTTGTGATAACTATAGGAGTATCAGCCTACTTTCTGTTCCAGGTAAAGTTCTTTCCATGATTGTGCTTAATAGAATTAAGAATCTGGTTGACAGGCAATTACGTGATGAGCAATGTGGATTCCGAAGGTGTAGGGGATGTGTTGCTCAGATATTTTCACACGGGTAGATTCTTGAGAAATGTTTAGAGTTTCAGAAACCTTTGGTTGCTAGCTTTATTTCAAAAAGACTTTCAACTCTGCTGATCGTCATAATTTGTGGTTGATTGTAGATCATATGGTATACCTGACAAGTTAGTTAACATAATGAAAGCTCTCAATAACACTGAGTCGTGTGTGAGAGTTGATAAGGCTTGTAGCAATTGGTTTAGCATTGCTTCTGGTGTTCGACAAGGGTGCATTTTGTCTCCTTTTCTCTTTAGCTTGGTTATTATGTTATGCAAAATTCACTTCAAGGGAAAGATTTTGGCCTTAAATGGGCTAGAGATATGAAAATTTCTGATTTAGATTATGCTGATGATTTAGCCCTTTTGGCAAATGATGTTGATGAGATGAACTCCTTTAATTCGAGCTGTTGATGAGACTGGTAGTAGGGTAGGTTTCTTATAAATACAGAGAAAACTATAGTGATGAAAATTGATCAGACAGGCTGTGATTCAGTTAATCTGAATGGTTGCAGTCTTTAGCAGGTGTCACAGTTTAATTATCTTGGGAGCTATGTATCAGATACTGGTGATGTGCAGCATGAAATTAACAGATCAATAGGGATTGCTACCAGGACTTTTAAGAATCTATGGAGAGTGTGGAGAAATAGGCGTATACACCTAAATACAAAAATTAGAACTGTATAATAGTTTGGTTCTTTCTAGGGTTTGTTATGGTAGTGAAACTTGGACACTTTGTAAACAACATGAAACGAGATGCTTTTGATTCCAGAAACTTATGCAGTATCTTGGGCATTAGGTGGTTCCACTTTGTAACTAATGATGAGGTTAGGCAAAGGAGTTTGCAACCTCCTTTAAGCAGCATATTGTGCAGAGAGAGTCTCAGTTGGTTTGGCCATGTTGCCTGTATGAATAATTATAGATTGGTGAATAGGGTTATGAACAGTGTGCCTAAAGTCCTCAGAAAGAGGGGCAGACCTAGGATGCGGTGGGCAGACAATGTCAAACAGGACCTTGTTAGGATTGGTGTGCAGTGGACAGATGCAGTAGATGTAGCTCAGGATCGATTGCTTGGAGAACTAAATTGCACGGTCTGGTTGGACCTCCGTAGCCCATGGTTGCTTGAGGAGGAGGAGGAGGATGAGCCGCAATTTAGCAGAAAAAAATCGCAATTTTTACATCTTTCCTGAATTTACCAAGTTACTTCGAATTTTAGCAACTCTCCTTAATTGCACAAGGCACAATTTTCACAATCCGTTGTATTTTACGAAGTGGCTTCGAATTTTGCGAACTCCCCTAGATTTTGCCAAGAGTTCTCGGTTTTTCCAACTCTCCTTAATTTCACAAAACCAATCCCAACTTTTACAACTCAGCTATACTATGCCAAGTGGTTTACAGTTTTGCCAAATTCCCTAGATTTTGCCAAGTTTTCTCAATTTTGTCAGCTCTTCTTAATTTCACAAAAACAATCCGAATTTTCACAAATCGCCCGTATTTTACCAAGTGGATTCGAATTTTCCCAACTGCCCTAGATTTTGCCAAGTGTCCTCGATTTTGCTATCTCGCAATTTTACAGAAAAAAAATCCCAATTTTACATCACACATGGTTTTTGCAAAGCCACTCTGGATTTTCCGAACTCCCCCAAGATTTGCCAACTCTCCTAGATATTGCGAAGTTGCCTCGATTTTGCCAAAACGCCATCATTTTACAGACAAAAGATTGCAATTTTTACATCTCACCTGAATTTTATCAACTCTCCCAGATATTGCCAAGTCACTCCGAATTTTGTCAACTTCCCAAAATTTTGCCCACTCACCTGTATTTTACTAAGTGGCTTCGAATTATGCCAACTGCTGTAAATTTTGCCGTCTCTCTATTTTCCAAACTGCCCTAGATTTGCAAAGTTGCCTCGATTTTGACCACTCCCCTTAATTTTCAAAAAAAAAAAATTACAAATTTTCACAACTCGCCTAGATTTTACGAAGTCGCTTCGAATTTTGCCAACTCCGAGTTACTTTGGGGGGGAGCCTCCCCCCCATGGCTAAGCCCCTGATAAGGACGACACAGCTTATTAACATTACATACAATTATGTGCCAGGGATGCGCTCAACTCTGTGGGCCTTTGCTGCTGCAAACAGGAACACAATGAGGTGGAGAACTGCTCACTCTGCAAGTTCTCACTTTACAGACCTCAAACTCGGCGAAAAGATAATCAACCTTTGCCTAAACTGTGGTTCACTCTGAATCCACAAGACTAATCAGATTCACCAAGAATCTCGATTCCCTTTGGAATCGCACCCTCCCTTCAAGGGTTACTTTAAATAAGGGGCGGAGTCCTTCTGACGCTTGTCGAAATGAACTCTTTCGCTTGACGTCCACACACCCAACTTGTTGTTTCAATCTCCCGCTCTAGCCTTCTGCGGAGACCTTGCGCCCCAGGCTAGTCGTAGAAGACTTCTGGAATCACCATCTCCTGCAAGCAGTCAGCTTTAGACCCGAAAACATCAGTGAGTCACACACACACCAGCACTTCAAAGAACACACTTAATACATAAAAATATCTACCAAAACAAAAATACAATAATAAATAAATCAGAGGGACATGACATGGCCCATAATCAAATGCAGGTGGTTATAAAAGCAACATAATATAAAGCATTATGGTAGCTAGAAACAAACTGGGAGAGTTGTGTACCAATCCCTAGTGATGATGCACAGAACCGGCCAGGTCTAGCACCTAATGTCCGACCCCGCCTTCTCGTGGTGCAGGCCGTTAGTACCTTTCAAAAGAGATATTCTCTTGTGGAACTTTTTTCTTTTTTTTCAACCCTGCTGAGGAGTGGTCAACCACACAGGGTTCTGGTGCTGACCATATATACCAACCTGAACTGAATTATGGCTCTGAGCTTGATTATGGATCCTGGACTTGCTGCATTGGTGGCCCTCTGTTGAGGGAGAATCTGCCGGTTTTCTGTTTGCTTCTGGGTTGCCAGCCCTAAGAGAACAGAGGCATGGAATACCATATATTAGCTGGTGGATAATCCTAATCAGAGGGGGTGGGGGTGGCTCAGTCGGTAGCGCGCCAGGCTCGTAATCTGTAGTTCCCAGGTTCGAGTCCCAGCTGGGGCAGCATTGAGATTTATCTCCGCAAAATTCCCCGCCCTGCCCACGGTCAGTAGGGGACACTGATGGGCTTGGAAAGGCCGCCGTCCGTCGGATGGGACTTTAATCCATGGCCCCGTGTGAGAGAGCCATACCCTGTGCACGTTAAAGAACACTCTGGATGGCCTTGACGGGAGGTTACCATCTGTCTCCCAAAAGCTGTTACAGTGGGTCCCCTCCCCCAACATTCTCCGAGCCTTCGGGATCCACGTGAACTGGCCATTTAGCCCATGGTGTGCAAAAAAAGTGCCGTTCAGAGGTAAAACAACCAAACCCTAATCAGAGGCCATCGCAGGTACCTGAGCCTCACTTAGCTAGTTTGGCATCGTTAAGCCTAAACTGGAGTAATGTGTCTCAGGCAGGCCATGTGGCTCTTGAAAAAGTCCACTTGAAAAGGTGGTGCCTGAAGTTCCTACCAGCATCGGTGACTTCAGCCTTTAGCGGAGGAGGAACAGGTCTTTGCCCCATGCCTGCGATCAGGGGGCTGTTTGATATTGTTGGCCTACCTATCTCAATAAACCTAATTTCTTTAAAAAACCTACTAATCATTTTCTCTCTGCAGGAACGTGAAGATATTACATAGAGATTATTCTCTTGATGTCCTCACGAAGGAATTCCAGCGCTATAACCTAGATATTCTAGACTTGCAAGAGACCAAATGGTCAGGTAAAGGCGAGATTCTTAAAAATAACTT
This sequence comes from Ryuthela nishihirai, assembly GCA_038380435.1. NCBI lineage: Eukaryota > Metazoa > Arthropoda > Arachnida > Araneae > Heptathelidae > Ryuthela > Ryuthela nishihirai. The sequence continues at coordinate 58,890,878 of JAWZYU010000019.1, read as the reverse complement.
TAAATATCTCTTTCCGGGGAGGGACGACAATAAGCATCACCAAGGCGTGGGTCTGCTTCTCAGCAGACACACTAGTGATGCTCTTCTAGGATATGAGTGCATTAATGAAAGGTTCCTTACAGCAAAATTTCAGACAAGCATTAAAGACTTGAATGTTATCTGCTGTTATGCCCCCACTGAGGATGCCGATGAGGATGAGAAGGATAGGTTTTACGGACAACTTCAGGATATTTTGAATTCTGTCAAGAAAGGAGATATTACCCTTGTTCTAGGTGACTTCAATGCCAAAGTTGATACTGACTCTGACCTTTGGGGAGGAGTAACAGTCCCTTTTGGTATTGGTAGCTGCAATGACAATGGACAACGTCTCCTACAGGTAAGTAAACTCAATGGATTCAGAATAACTAACACTTATTACAAACACCGCGACATACATAAGTAAATATGGGTTTCACCCGATGGGCTGCATAAGAATATGACTGATTATATATTAATTAACAGTAAATGGGTTAGTTCTGTTAGGAATACCAGGTCATATACGGGAGCTGAAAGAGGATCTGACCATAACCTTGTTAAAAGTGTCTTGCAACTTAAACTTGAAAAGTGTTGTGCTGGGGTTAAAAAAAAATTACTTTTAATACTGAAGCTCTGAAAGACGCAGTTATTGGCAAAGCTTACCATGATAGGTTACTTAGTCATTATGACAGTCATGGTTTGCTTACTACTGAAGTTGAGGAAGAATGGATCCATTTTAAACAAGCTTTTTTGGACACTAACAGTACTCTTTTAGGAAAAAAGGAGCAGAAGAGACAGAATTATCTGAGTGATAAGGCACTAGAGCTTATTTCGGAAAGAAAGAACTGCAGGAATGTACTTAATCAATAACCTACTAGTCCTAATTAGCCTTCTTTCATTTGTTGTGAGATTAATATTGTTTAATTTGACATATGATGAATGTAATATTGACATTGAAATGTGACATTTATAATATTTAACAAAGAAATTAATGACATTGGCATAAAACATTGTGATAGTAAAATAAAATTTCTCATTCAAAAGTGAATTTCATGGTATTACTGATTGAGATCTATTTATTATATATACTATTTTATGATCATGTGATCGGCAACGTATGGAGCGTGAATATTGAATGGCAAACACCGTTGATTTCAAAGTTAGGTTGTACAGATCGGATATTTTTACTGCAATCAGAAAGTACCAATGTGTTTTTGCATTTTTTTGATGAAATATAGATTTTGAAGAATAAAACCAATGAATAATATAATGAATATCAAGTTGAAACTGAAAATCCAGAGCTTTATGTTAAACATTTCATTGACTATGATTTCATCGACAATTTCATTGAAAAAAGTCGGAAATTACTTTTTCAGATCAGTTGACTCTTCTCATATTCAGGAGGAGATTATTGTTGAGACGGGCCTAAAATGGTAGCTACTTTAGGAGACATCTGATTAGGACATAACGAAAAATTCAATTTTTAAATGCTAGGTCTTTTTAGCATTGTTTTTAATTAAACTGAAGAAATTACATATCATCATCATCCTCAAGCAGCCATGGGCTACGGAGGTCCAACCAGACCGTGCAATTTAGTTCTCCAAGCTAGTCTATCCTGAGCTACATCTACTGCATCTGGCCACTGCACACCAATTCTAATAAGGTCCTGTTTGACATTGTCTGCCCACCGCATCCTAGGTCTCCCCTTCTTTCTGAGGCCTTTAGGCACACTGTTCATAACCCTATTCGCCAATCTATAATTATTCATATGGGCAACATGGCCAAACCAACGGAGTCTCTCTCTGCACAATATGCTGCTTAAAGGAGGTTGCAAACTCCTTTGCCTAACCTCATCATTAGTTACAAAGTTGAACCACCTAATGCCCAAGATACATGCGTAAGCATCTGGAATCAAAAGCATCTAGTTTCCTGTTATCTTGTTTACAAAGTGTCCAAGTTTCACTACCATAACTAACCCTAGAAATAACCAAACTATTATAGTCTAATTTTAGTCTTTAGGTGTATACGCCTATTTCTCCACACTCTCCATAGATTCTTAAAAGCCCCGGCAGCAATCCATATTCGTCTGTTAATCTCATGCCACACATCACCATTATCAGTTACATAGCTCCCAAGATAACTGTGACACCTGCTCAAGACTGCAACCATTCAGATTAACTGAATCACAGCCTGCCTGACCAATTTTCATCACTTTAGTTTTCTCTCTGTTTATAACCAAACCTACTCTACTACCAGTCTCATCAACGGCTCGAATGAAAGAGTTCATCTCATCAACATCATTTGACAAAAGGGCTAAATCATCAGCATAATCTAAATCAGAAATTTTCGTATCTCCAGCCCATTTAAGGCCAAAATCTTTCTCTTGAAGTGAATTTCGCATAACATAATCAATAACCAAGCTAAAGAGAAAAGGAGACAAAATGCACCCTTGTCGAACACCAGAAGTAATGCTAAACCAATTGCTACAAGACTTACCAACTCTCACACACGACTCAGTGTTATTATAGAGAGCTTTCATTATGTTAACTAACTTGTCAGGTATACCATATGATCTCACAATCAACCACAAATTATGACGATCAACAGAGTCGAAAGCCTTTTTGAAATCAACAAAGCTAGCAACCAAAGGTTTCTGAAACTCTAAACATTTCTCAAGAATCTACCCGTGTGAAAATATCTGATCAACACATCCCCTACCCTTCTGAATCCACATTGCTCATCACGCAATTGACTGTCAACCAGATTCTTAATTCTATTAAGCACAATCATGGAAAGAACTTTACCTGGAACAGAGAGTAGGCTGATACCCCTATAGTTATCACAAGAACTGCGATCACCTTTTTTGAAAATAGGGATAACAATAGCTCTGGTAAAATCCTTAGGAACCATGCCTTTATCATAAAAGATATTCAGAATTTCAGTCATCCAAGTGGTAACCGAAACATTCCCAGCTCTAAGCATTTCGGTAGTAATTTCATCTACCCCTGGGGATTTATGTAGTTTAAGTTTAGAAACAGCCAAAATAACTTCAGATTGTGTTAAAGGGCCAACATTAAAGCCACCAATGCATCCATCATCACTGCAAACAATGGGAGCAGAACCAACTACATTGTTTAGAACATCGCTGAAATGCTCAGCCCACCTAGCCATGACAGAATCCTCCCCTTCTATAACCTTACCTTGTTTATCCTTCAATCCTTGTATGCCTGTCCGTTTTCTACCACATAAAACATTAATTATCTGGTACAGCTCTCTGCTGTTGTGCTGTCTAACTGCTTCCTCGGCTTTGTCAGCCAAACCATCAAGCCAAAGATTCTTATCAGCAGCTAACTGATCTTTTACACGTTTATTAAGTTCTCTGTAATGCTTTCTATTATGACTAGTAGGGTATTGAGTAAAGACATTCCTGCAGTTCTTTCTTTCCGAAATAAGCTCAAATGCCTTATCACTCAGATAATTCTGTCTCTTCTGCTCCTTTTTTCCTAAAAGAATACTGTTAGTGTCCAAAATAGCCTGTTTAAAATGATCCCATTCTTCCTCAACTTCAGTAGTAAGCAAACCATGACTGTCATAATGACTAAGTAACCTATCATGGTAAGCTTTGGCTACAACTGGATCTTTCAGAGCTTCAGTATTAAAAGTAAATTTTTTAACCCTAGCACAACACTTTTTAAGTATAAGTTGCAACACACTTTTAACAAGGTAATAGTCAGATCCAATTTCAGCTCTCCCTATATGCCCTGGTATTCCTAACACTAACAGTCTAACAGAACTAGCCCATTTGCTGTTAATTAATATGTAATCAATCATATTCTTACGCAGCCCATCAGGTGAAACCCATGTGTACTTATGTATGTCGCGGTGTTTGTAATAAGTGTTAGTTATTCTGAATCCATTGAGTTTACTTACCTGTAGGAGATGTTGCCCATTGCCATTGCAGCTACCAATACCAAAAGGGCTTATTACTCCTCCCCAAAGGTCAGAGTCAGTACCAACTTTGGCATTGAAGTCACCAAGAACAAGGGTAATATCTCCTTTCTTGACAGAATTCAAAATATCCCGAAGTTGTTCATAAAACCTATCCTTCTCATCCTCATCGGCATCCTCAGTGGGGGCATAACAGCAGATAACATTCAAGTCTTTAACGCTTGTCTGAAATTTTGCTGTAAGAAACCTTTCATTAATGCACTCATATCCTAGAAGAGCATCGCTAGCGTGTCTGCTGAGAAGCAGACCCACGCCTTGGTGATGCTTATTGTCTTCCCTCCCTGAAAAGATAAATTTAAGATTATTTTTAAGAATCTGACCTTTATCAGTCCATCTGGTCTCTTGCAAGCCGAGAATATCTAAATTATAACGGTGGAATTCTTGTGTGAGGACATCAAGAGAATTAACTCTGTGCAGAGTCCTCACATTCCAACTACCTATGGAGAGAAAATGGTTAGTGGGATGTTTAAAGAAACTATGTTTATTGAGAGAGGGAATGCTGACAATATCAAACAGCCCCCTAATCGCAGACATGGGGCAAAGACCCGTTCCCCCACTACTAAAGGCTGAAGCCATCTACACTGGAAGATTTCCTCCAACGTAGAATTTGACAATGCCAATAGAAGCAAAGAGTTCAGGTGCCTGCGATGACTTCTGCTCAGGATTATCCACCAGCTGATAAACATATCCTGTGAATCTATTCACTTGGGGCTGTCAACCCACAAACAAACAGAAAACACAGCGGAAGATTTTCCCTCCACAGAAGCCCACCAGTGCAGCAAAATCAGGATCCATAATCAAGCTCAGAGCCATATATCTGTCCAGTCCAGTAGGTTTATATGGTCAGCACCAGGACTCTTTGTGGTTGACCACTCCTCAGCAGGGTAGAAAAAAAGAAAAGTAGCCATAGTTGTCCAGATCAGTAGGCCACACTAATCTGGCAACCCTCCCCTTCCGTTCACTTCCACAAGAGAGTATCTCTTTTGAAAGTTACTAACGGTCCGCACCACGAGAAGGCGGGGTCGGACATTAGGTGCTAGGCCTGGCCGGTTCTATGCTTCATCACAGGGGATTGGTGCATAGCTCTCCTTCCAGTGACTACCTAGCTAAGAATCTAATTTTTAAGTCAACTTTTGACATTTTCGTAAAGTTCAACTTTTTTGTAGTAGTCAGTATATAATGCAAATTGATCTGGAAGGATTCGATCCCAAATTTCAGAGGTTTCTAAATAAACTATATTTGCCTTGAAATATTTTTTACTTAATTTTTTGATAGCTCTTCATCCCTTTTGTGCTATTTATTTTTCAGCTTTTAATTAATAATCTTGTTTTAAAAGCAAAATAAATTTTTGTAAGGCCGTCCCATGGCCGAGTGGTTGGCACGCTTGGCTAGTGATCAAGGGACCTGGGTTCGAGTCCCGGGTAAGGCATGGATATAGGTGTCATTTTTCTGCTGCCCGTCATCCTCACAGATCTTCTACTATGGCGTATAATAAACTAACAGGCTCCTGTCAGACTTCTGTGGCAAAAGCTGCTTGAGGGGATATTAATTATTATTTCTTAGTCTTAGAGTTGCTGATCAGGACAAAATCTGCTTGTATGTTGTTTGCATAAATGACCAATTTGGTAAAAATTAAATAAAAAATTTAAGTAATGATAGAAATATTATGAATTATATATATTAAAATAGTGAAATACTTCAGAAAATATGGCGAAATTAATTTTTTTAATATTTTTACTAAATTTGAAATGCAAAAAGTACAGTAAACACTATATTTTTAAAAAATGCTTATAAAATTTTATTTACCTGATTTTTTTATAATTATTGCCATTTTTTTCATCCAAATGTTTTTCCCCCCTTTTTTTGGTACACGACCTATTTCTGTTCATTTGTTTGTTTTTTAATTCTAAAGTTGACTAGTTTGACTGATCACAGCTGGTGATCAGCCTGGGCTTTTCTTATAGTACTGTGATAAATTAAAAAAAGTAATTTTCTTCATATACCTAAAAAGCTTTTCTATTAATATGCATTATAATCATTTTTGTCTATTGCTTTTTTTTTTTCATTTGCATGCCAGATGCTTTTTTTTACTACATACTTCTAGAAAAGCCCTATTAAAACAAAACAAGTCGTATTTTCAAAAAATGCAGAATTATTAAATATTAAAAAATGTATTAATTTTCAGCTTTTCGAAAATGCTGCTGGTAATATTAAAAAACATGGAATTACCTTAATGAAATTATTGGCGTAAGCATCAAAAGGAATACTGATGATGTAATCTTAAAGAGTATATCAAAAGATTTGACAGTCAAATCGTAGAGCATTTTAGTAGCTATTTCATTACATCTGTGCGTGACCTAAAGGGAAAAAAATCTGATGCATTGAAAATAATCAAAGAAATGTGCCCTCAGAAATCACCTGGTATCGATCATATATAAAAATCTGTAATGAATCTAAAATCTGAAATTTATAAATAAAATTTGATTTAATAAAATAATAAAATGTTAATAAATAATTTTAATTTAATTAATGTTAATTATAATTTTAATAAAATGTTAATAAATAATTTAATAAATGTTAATAATAAAATTTAATATAATTAAATTTGATTATAAATTAAAATAATCAAAGAAATGTGCCCTCAGAAATCACCTGGTATCGATCATATATAAAAATCTGTAATAATCTAAAATCTGAAATTTCAAACACTATAGCCAAGCTTATAAACCTAGCATTTAATCAAGCTTATAATTTATATTTTTTCAAGCAACTATTTTTAAAATTTCTGTTAAGAAAAAATCTATAAATCTGGAAAAATATGCGATGTTAAAAATTACATGGCCTATTTTATTATTTAGGCCTATTGCTTTATTTTATTATATTTATTTTAGGCCTATTGCTATATTACCAACAATTGCGAAAACTATGGAGAGATACGTATCTCATAAAATCTACAGTTATCTTTACAAATTTAATCTATTACACTCAGCTATATATGGTTTCCAAAAAAAAAATACGAGCAGCAGCTTACTGTTAGAAAATTTTGCTGATACTGTTAATGGCAATTAAATATGGGTAAACTCATATGCTGTATCTTTTTAGATTTAAGTAAATCCTTTGATACCTAGGATTCTGATATTTTGCTCAGGAAACTGGAAAGAATTGGCATTAGCAGTAAACTTCTCAGGTGGTTCAAAGCTTATTTAAATGATCAATACATTATCACCAAAATAAAAGACTACAAGAGCTCTCCTCGGGCTTCACAATATGGCGTACATCAGGGGTCAATTTTGAGTCCATTACTGTTCTTAATATATATATGAACGTATTAGAAATTAAATTTTCTGGATCTATCTTCCTATGCACAGATGATATTGTATTAGTCAATTATGATTACAATTTGGAAACAGTTATTTGCAATTCCCAACTTGATCTTAACAAAACAACAAAATGGTTAAACAAAAATCACAATTATTTGAACAGTAATAAGACCAAAGTTATGTATATCCACTCACCTGGTACCAAATAACAACAGTAGAATCTATCAAAGCTCACTCCATGTATAAACAAAACTTTATTTTTAGCTGATGAAAAGAAATGACTATCTCTGTCCAGAATTAGAACAGGTAATATCATTTAATTATTTTGATTTAATTATCGATAAACATTTCAGATGGAAGACCCACATTAACAATCTATATGATAGGCTTAGAAGATGTGCTTATAAAATCTATAAATTATAAAGTGGAGTTCTCACTAACGTATGTGTCTTAATGTGCAAATCTTTACATGAATCTATAATTCAATATGGCTTCAGTCTATGGTTCAACTTGCTCCTCTACATTGGCCACATTTTTAGAATAAAATAAATACTCCTCAAGCAGCTGCTTGCCACAGAGGTCTGACAGGAGCCTGTCAGTTTATATGCCACAGTAGATCTGTGAGGGTGGCAAGACCTCAGCAGAAAAACGACACATACATCCATGCCTTACCCGGGACTCGAACCCAGGTCCCTTAGATCAGTAGCCAAGCGCACTAACCACTCAGCCATGGGACAGCTAAATCTTTTTTTTTAGAATACAAAACAATATTTTAAAAATAATATTGATTTCTCACCCTATTGGAAACTCCACCTAAGAAGGAAAGATTTTTTAAGTTAGCTATCCTACCAGTCGACGATTTATACAATTATATCATAATTCTAAAATATTAGTTTAGTAAAGGCTTCAAAACTGAAAAAAGCTCACTACATCCAATGACAAGGTTGAGCATTACGGGATACTACTTATTGACTAAAATCATTAACAACTATGGTAAAAATACCCAAGCGTACCTAGTACCATTCATCTTTAATTCAATGACATATCTCTTACAGCTTAAAAGATATGCCACTATAAAAAATAAAACAAAAAAAATTGGCTATTTGAAAACATGAAAAATTAATATTTCAAATTTTATATTTTACAAATGAAACGTTTGTTTTCATATTTCTGTACTTATTTTTATTTGATAATCATCTACATTGTGGAACTCACATATTATTTGTGATTGTAAATAATTTCATTGCATACTCTAGAATTGATTCATATAATGTAAAATTTCCTGCAGATAAGTCCTGGCTTCGTAGGATCATATTGTGCATGTATTATTTCATTGCTTTAAATATGATATACAAAAATTAAGATTATTATTATTTTGTTTAAAAATGCTGAATAATTTGACATACAACATGCCATAATTCCTTTTACTAGTTATTTGGCAAAAATTTAATTTTTTTTTGACTAAACATAGTTGAAAAAAAGGTTGGCCACAGGGTACAATTCAGTTTTGCAGGCCTGGCAAAGGTTAAACGTGTGCTTAATTAACAGTGTTATGGTGTGTGTGTGTGTACTTTTCTTTAGTATTATACACTATGTGCCCTATACAAATACATAAATATTTTTATTTTTTCCTTTGAAAATTGGTTTAACAATAGATCATTTACCATGAAAAATAATATTTAGAGTATTAGTATTCATATTTCTCAACACTAATACCAGATATAAATGATAGCACTATGTATCATAAAGTTGGGTTGTTTTACCTCTGAGTGACACTTTTTGCACACAATGAGCTAAATGTCAGGTCACAAGGACCCTGAGGGTTCAGAGAAGGTTGGGAGGAGTGGACCCATTGGACAGGTGTTAGGATATATGGCAGCTTTTATCAAGGCTATCCAGTGTGTTCTTTAAAGTGCACAGGTTATGGTTCTCCTGCACACAGATCACAGCTTAAAGTCCCATCCTATGGACAGCAGCCTTTTCAAGACTATTGGTCTCCCCTAACTGACCAAGGACAGGGCAGGAAACTTTGCAGAAATAAATCTTAATGCTGGTCCAGGTGGGACTCGAACCTGGAACTGCAGATTAGAGCATGGCATGCTACCAACTGAGTCACCTCTGCCCTGTATCATACAGAAAAATACACATATATGTATTGCATAAGTTATTTACAGTATATTACATATTACTCTACCCATACAAAAGATTGGGATAATTGTTTTTGAATGTGAACAATATGGGTAAAGGAAAAAAATATTAATTAAAATCAAACTTTGTGACCTACTAATGCAATACATGAAACTAACATCACAGTTTAACAGATTTAACATAAATATATCTCTAAAACAAACAATTACATGGTCTATTCAAATAAAGAACATTTGAAATTATATTAAAATATTAGAATTTTAAAATCTAATTAAAAAGCTTTCCGTATAACTATATAACATGAAATTTGTAGTTACTACTTTGATCGACACTTGTGTGCATTAAAATGTAAACATCGAGAAGTAATGGCATCACTCTCCTCTAGCATATTAATTTTACAATTGGGAAATAATTTCTCTAAGTCAGAAAATTCTTTATTCCAGCTAGCTTTAAGATGGAAAGTTTGCACAACTGTAAAATGTGAAAGCAAATGCTGAATACCGTGACTAGAGACAGCTGTCTTTATTATACACAATGTAAGCAATGCAGGAATATCATTCCGCTTAAGGTTCTTGAAAGCCATATCTGTTAATCCTGTATATCCTACATATAATTCTTCTAAATTTATGCAGTAGTCAAAAATAGAGTTTAATCCATCATCAGATACATCTGTACCCTCTATGTCAAGAACTTGCAATTGTGGCAAAATGTCAATCAAATGGTCAATACCACCACTATTAATTCTGAAGCATCCATCTAAGTACAATGAATTCAGCATTTTTAGTTTTGACAAAGCATGTAGATCATAGCTGGACAACAGGGTTACACCACCCATATCCAAACAGGTCAAATTTGGAACATATATGTCAGGATTGGACCCAAAAAAAATATCGGGATGGAGGAAAGAATCCCTCAGACTAAGGTGGGTAAGGCACAATGGCATGTCCCGAATAGCAATGCCAATACTATTAATATCCTTTGCAAAGAAGACTTCTCTTAAAGTTAGTTTGTGTAAAATTGGACTTCGCTTTTTCAATTCATTCAAAGCAGCTTGCGATATAGTTATAGTTTTCCATTGTGGTTTTCCTTCTTTCAATAACAAAACAAACCCTTTAAGACGGAAATCCATTAACACAGGACAACAGTGAGAATAAATCAGTTTCCAAACATCACTCACTGAAAGACGCAACTCACATACATTGATAATTTTTCGAAGGCTGTTGTCCTTTATCACTTTGTACCATCTTTGACATACCCTGGTAAAAAGAAATCAGCTTTTAATAACATCATGAAATATTTGTTGAACAAAACTTAAACTTTACTTAATATTTCTTGCAATAACTGGTACTTACACTGAACAAATTGAAAAAATAATCTAGATATCAGTAACTTACATACTTAATTCATGATTGTTAACTCATTATATAAGATCTAAACCATCTAGCTTAAGGATACTAATGTAGGAAAAATATTGTTTGAAATTTTGTTATTTTTTAAATTATTTCAGATATTTTAGAATACAGATATCTGACTATTATTAGCCGGTTGGTGTTTGAATGTCATGAACAACTACAGATGTAGTACATTATACAAAAGTAACAGACAAAAATATAAAACTGCCAAAAGATTGAAACAATACTCAGAAATATAAATATAAAATATACACAATAGTTAAAACAAGAAATGTTACCTACAAGAAACACTCATTCAAGTATCTATCTAAATATCAGCATAGTCTGAAAACAATTGGCCATATAAGGATTTTTTTTTAATGAAAAAACAGGAGGAAGTCACCAGGTACCAGATATGCATAGTTCAATGAAAATGTGATTTTAAAAAACAAATAAAAATAGATAATAGAGTTAAAAATATATATATATTACACATTCACCAGAAATCATTAATTCTCTAAGAGCCAGTGGTGAAATTAATAAATCATTAATTATAAAAATGAAACATTTATAACATTGTGAAGTAGAACACTGAGCTGAACCCTGCAGTAGCTTGCATTTAACAGAAAGAATTCACACTTTGTAGGGGCTTAGGACATGTGCTCTAGTGTCCGACACTGGCAGTGGCTAGTGACTGAAGTTTTTGGTGAGGTACTTTGATTATTACAAGCAGTGCCTGGATGTAGGGAAAAAAATTTAGGTAGATGACTGATATTCATTTGAACCAAATAGGACTAAAAAGACATTTCGCAATGCATATTTTTTTTTCAGCTACTCTAAAAATGCATTAACAAAACCTTTCAGAAAAAAACCTGAAAATGTGTTTTTGCCCTTTCTACTTCAATTCAGTATTTTGCCCCTTCACTGTAATAATTACCTATATATACAGGGTGATTCAGAATTCATCATCAATATTTAGTGGGGAGGAAGGGAATAAGAATTCCCCGCCCTGTCCACGGTCAGTAGGGGACACCGATGGGTTTGGAAAGGCCGCCGTCCGTCGGATGGGACGTTAAGCCGTGGCCCTGTGTGCGGGAGAGCCATACCCTGTGCACGTTAAAGAACACGCTGGATGGCCTTGACGGGAGGCTACCATCTGTCTCCCAACAGCTGTTCCAGTGGGTCCCCTCCCCCAACCTTCTCTGAGCCTTCGGGGTCCATGTGACCTGGCCATTTAGCCCATGGTGTGCAAAAAAGTGCCGATCAGAGGTAAAACAACCCAAACAACAACTAGGGAATAAGAAAAGAAAGAGATTTCACATAGGAAAGTATGGGGGCAGACGAACGCATGGTGGTGTAGAGGGCGCTGTGTGTACACACCTCTCATACAGAAGCACAGCTGTTTGACGCATGCAGTCAGTTGTCATTCGACAAGGTGAATTTGCAGAAGTAACATGAACCGGTATACGTGGAATGAATGTGCAGATATGCATGTAACTTACGGTGCGGCAGGAGAAAGATGTCTTCGAGCCAGGCAATTGTATGCAGCGCGCTTCCCAAACCGCCGTGTGCCACAGCATCAAATGTTTTCACGTATTCATCGCCAACTGCGTGAAACAGGATCGTTTGCTGCTAGTAATGTTAATCGAGGGAGGCGCAGATCGGCACGGACAGTAGCAGTAGAGGAAGCTGTCCTACAGGAAATCGAGGAACAACCTGGTGCTAGCACACGAGGTATGGCTAGGCAGTTTGGAATTTTGCAAGCAACAGCGTGGCGGATATTACACGATGAAGGGTTACATCCGTTTCATCTGCAAAGAGTGCAATTATTGGCAGCAGACGACCATCCCAAGCGTGTTATTTTTTGTCAGTGGTTCATGCAGAGAACAGCCGTTGATCCCAATTTCCCAACGTATGTTCTTTTCACCGATGAGGCGTTGTTCACTCGAGAGGGTGTCTTCAACACACACAATTGGCATGTGTGGGCTCATCAGAACCCATACGGTACAAGACCTGGAGCTGCGCAACGTTTTGCTGTCAATGTGTGGACTGGGATTGTCGGTGACTGTTTGTTGGGCCCGTATTTACTACCATCCCGTTTGGACGATGCCAAGTACCTAACATTTCTTCAGACTGTGTTACCGGATCTTCTGAACGAGGTTCCTGATGGTAGTCTCCGGCGAATGTGGTTCCAGCATGACGGCGCTCCTGCACATTTCGCAATTGCTGTGCATGCTTACCTACGCAGACAGTTTGGTGGTCAATGGATTGGCCGCGGTGGACCGGTTTCTTGGCCACCACGTTCACCGGATTTATCTCCAATCGATTTCTTTGTATGAGGTGCTATGAAAAACATGGTGTACGAGACCCCTGTTGATAGTGCTATGGATCTTGTAGCACGCATATCAGTTGCTGCCTCAAACATCCGGGAAATGCCAGGCATCTTCCACAGGGTCCGGCTGTCCATGCAACGCCGTTGTGAGTCATGCATTCTAGCACATGGTCGGCAGTTCGAGCACCTCTTGTAAGTCTGTACAACCAATGCAAAGAAATGTTACATGTAAGATAATAAATGTTTTTTCCTTACCACTTCCTTCTTATGTGTTCTTTCCATCATTGAACTGGGGTCATTTTGCCCTACTACATGGCATATGCGCCCATGCTTTCCTATGTGAAATCTCCTTCGTTTCTTATTACCTACCTCCCCACCAAATATTGATGATGAATTCTGAATCACCCTGTATATAATTTAGTAATATTTTAAAAAACTATTTGAGAAAATTATGTCTAATATATAAGTTTACTATTTTTTTACCCCATTCTGATTATAAATTTATATTTATTATTTTAAACTGAGGAACACACCGTAAATTATCACTTGAAAAGTTCTCTATTTTGGTTATATTAAATTTACAACATTAATTTTTTATATATTTTTTATTACATATATTAATTTATGTCACAACAAATTGTAAAAAAGTGATATGGTTATAAAATGAATTATAAAAAATTACTGAAAAAAAAAGCTATAATGACAGCAGCTGGGATCAAACTGGAGACCCTTAACCCTTCCAGGTCCTGCCTGAAAAACTGATTTACATCCAGAGACCCAGCTATTTTTTCACTACAATCAGAAAAAAGATTTTGGCAGTAGTGCACATCTCGGTCACCTTTTTTGACGCAACATAACAAAATGGTCCTTTTCAATGATTCCCACAACCCTCCAGACCCTAACCCAAACAGGGGTTTCTAGAAAAAATATAATTTTTTTTTTGTATTTGTTTATATGCAAAGTACTGTTACCATAGTAATAATGCAAAGTACCATAGTAACGGTACTTTGCATGTAAACTAATAATGCAACATAACAAAAAAAAAATGTGATTACACTAATAAACATCCCTCACAACCATGAATTACTAAAAAAAAAATTATCAAAAAAAAAAAGAAAGTAAGAATACATTTGCCTTCCCATATACTACAAATTCCTGCAATCGTCCCCCCACCCCCCACCCCCACACACACTTTTCCCAATAGCTAAAACACTCCACAAATATATTTCCACAAACTAAACTAATAAATCAAGTCACACATACAATAATTAACCTAAATAAATCCCCAGAATTAAATCAAGCACAAATCTCAAAACCAAGAATATTGTGAACAATGCAACACCGACCAGCATTATAAAACAGACCCAAATATTAAATGTCATTGGAGACAACACATACCGAAAAACATGAAAATGGGAAACAGTGCACCTCCAACCAAATTATAAATAATCTCATCAGAGACAACAAAAAACAATATACTCCCCCCCCCCCAATCTTATAGCTCAAAGAACCCTCCCTTAAATTACTCATTAATCTTCCTGATTCCATCAAAATTACCATTTTTCCACATCAACAATTCTACAATACTCAAAATTTCTACATCAAAATGTATTTGTCTTTTATTCCTTCAAATTTAAAAAGTTTCTTTTCTCAAACCCCTGTAAGAAAAGGGAGCATATTGCTGCTGTCAGGTGAATATCTTTTGACACTCTACCACCAAACTTTCAACTTTCTACCATAAACAGATCACTTGCCCCATTCACTAAAAGTTTTGTCATTTCCTTATTTAGGGATTCCTAATTGAAATTACTACCTAAGGATTTGCAAAATGTATTTGATTCATACCAATCCAACTATCTTTTAAAACAAAACAGTTGCATTTCCCAATAATCCAGTGATTAAGGGGTAACTCATTGTGGCCAATAGGTACCATCATGACATTCACACATTCCATCACCATACTTTCAAATTTCTACCATAAATATGTTGTTTGCAATATTCATTTGAAATTTGGAAAATTTGAACTTTTCCACCATTAGAAAGGTGCAATATAGCATTTGGGAAATTAAGAAACTGTGAATCATAATATTTCATCAATACCTATCAAACCCAAAATGAATGACCTCTAAAAACTAAAACGTTTTACATCTGCAAATGGACAGATGACAAAATGAATACATTATCTAATTTTTTTTACATAAAATAAAAATATATATATATTAATTAAAATTTGCACTTTCAGGTATGATGCCAATTGGCAACATCATGCAACTTTGGTATATTAGATACTGTATTACACATCTTAGGTAGATTTATTACTTGTTATAAACTATTATGGTTAAAATAATTATTCTTCATCACTGCAATGTCAAAAAACAAAAAGCTGAGAAACTAATTTGATATATTTTTATCTACAAAATTACCTTCATTTTCCTTGGGCTGATAATCTGATAAATAAGAGAGTCTACTATTCTGTGGTGAGTAGTACATTGTACTTGATTTTTGTGAACTCATACTATTAAGGACTGTACTAACCACCACAGGACAATAGATTTGCCTATTTATCGTATATCAATCCAAGAGAAGACCTAGATAAATTTGTAAATAAAAATCATCATCATCCTCAAGCAGTCATGGGCTACGGAGGTCCAACCAGACAGTGCAATTTAGTTCTCCAAGCAAGTCTGTCCTGGGCTACATCTACTGCATCTGGCCACTGCACACCAATTCTAATAAGGTCCTGATTGACATTGTATGCCCACCGCATCCTAGGTCTCCCCCTCTTTCTGAGGACTTTAGGCACACTGTTCATAATCCTATTCACCAATCTATAATTATTCATACAGGCAACATGGCCAAACCAACTGAGACTCTCTCTGCACAATATGCTGCTTAAAGGAGGTTGCAAACTCCTTTGCCTAACCTCATCATTAGTTACAAAGTTGAACCACCTAATGCCCAAGATACTGCATAAGCATCTGGAATCAAAAGCATCTAGTTTCCTGTTATCTTGTTTACAAAGTGTCCAAGTTTCACTACCATAACTAACCCTAGAAAGAACCAAACTATTATACAGTCTAATTTTAGTCTTTAGGTGTATACGCCTATTTCTCCACACTCTCCATAGATTCTTAAAAGTCCTGGTAGCAATCCCTATTGATCTGTTAATTTCATGCTGCACATCACCAGTATCTGATACATAGCTCCCAAGATAATTAAACTGTGACACCTGCTAAAGACTGCAACCATTCAGATTAACTGAATCACAGCCTGTCTGATCAATTTTCATCACTATAGTTTTCTCTGTATTTATAAGAAACCTACCCTACTACCAGTCTCATCAACAGCTCGAATTAAAGGAGTTCATCTCATCAACATCATTTGCCAAAAGGGCTAAATCATCAGCATAATCTAAATCAGAAATTTTCATATCTCCAGTCCATTTAAGGCCAAAATCTTTCCCTTGAAGTGAACATAATCAATAACCAAGAAAGGAGACTAAATGCACTCTTGTCGAACACCAGAAGTAATGCTAAACCAATTGCTACAAGCCTTACCAACTCTCACACACGACTCAGTGTTATTATAGAGAGCTTTCATTATGTTAACTAACTTGTCTGATATACCATATGATCTCACAATCAACCACAAATTATGACGATCAACAGAGTCGAAAGCCTTTTTGAAATCAACAAAGCTAGCAACCAAAGGTTTCTGAAACTAAACATTTCTCAAGAATCTGCCTAAGTGAAAATATCTGATCCACACATCCCCTACCACTTCTGAATCCACACTGCTCATCAGACAATTGCCTGTCAACCAGATTCTTAATTCCATTAAGCACAATCATGAAAAGAACTGTACCTGGAACAGAGAGTAGGCTGATACCCCTATAGCTATCACAAGAACAGCGATCACCTTTTTTTAAAAATAGAGATAACAATAGCTCTGGTAAAATCCTTAGGAACCATGCCTTTATCATAAAAGATATTCAGAATGTCAGTCATCCAAGTGGTAACCAAAACATTCCCAGCTCTAAGCATTTCCCTAGTAATTTCATCTACCCCTGGGGATTTATGAATTTTAAGTTTAGAAATAGCCAAAATAACTTCAGATTGTGTTATAGGGCCAACATTAAAGCCACCAATGCATCTATCATCATTGCAAACAATGAGTAGAACTAACCACATTTTTAGAACATCACTGAAATGCTCAGCCCACCTAGCCATGACAGAATCCTCACCTTCTATAACCTTACCTTGTTTATCCTTCAATCCCAAATAAATCCAATTAATTGTCTCAGCTTTTTTTAGACATTATAGCGATACTAAAAAAAATTACTCCTCGAAGTCACTTATTCAGAGATATTCCATTGACTGCAGCAACATGCTCCCTTTTCTTACAGGGGTGTGAGAAAAGAAACTTTAAATTGAAGGAATAAAAGACATACTTTTTATGTTCAATATATAGTAAATCCACAGAGTTACCTGTTGACTTTGAAGTCAATAAATGGTTTTGTGGAAAAATTGAGTTTTGCCACCAAGGTATAACAGGAGCCTGTAGGTTTAATATGACGTAGAGAAGATATGTGAGGAAGGCGAGACCTCAGCAGAAAAACAACACAAAACAACCACACCTTATCTGGGGCTCAAACACAAGTCCCTTTATCAGTAGCCAAGTGCTTTAACTACTTCACCACATTAACAGCTACAGTGATGTACAGTAATTCTTTTAATTTTAAATCTGCACTGTGACTTCAGTCACTTCCTTTTATTTACTATGATATTTATAGAAACCATTGCTATTTTTATGTAAACAGAGGGACTAGGCATAAACTGGGAGGAGAACTGTGTACCAATTCCCAGTGATGATGCCCAGAACTGGCTAGGCCTAGAATCTAATATCCAACTCCACTCTCTCATGGTGCAGGCTGTTAGTACCTTTCAAAAGGGATATTTTCTTTTGGAAGGGAATGGGAGGGCTCCCACATCAGTGTGTCCTACTGATCTGGTCACTTATGGTCATTTTTCTTTTTTTCTGCCCTGCTGAGGAATGCAAGCAGAAAAAACTTATGATGCCCAACTTAGGAAACTAGTGCTGATCATTTATACCCACTAGACTGGGCTAGTTTATTCTTTGAGCTTGATTATAGATCCTGGACTTGCTGCACTGGTCGGTCGACCTCTGTTGAGAGGAAATCTGCCGCTGTGTTTTCTGTTTGCCTGTGGGTTGCCAGTCCTAAGGGAACAAGGCACAGGATTCCTTGTATCAGCTGGTGGCTAATCCTAATCAGAGGCCTTTGCAGGTACATTAACTCTCAGTGAGATAGTTGGGCATCACCAATCCTTAACTGGAACAATGTGTCTCAGGCAGGCCAGTTTCTATCTTGATTCTGGTTCTAGAAAAGGTTTACTTGAAAAGGTGGCACCTGATGTGAAAAGGTGGCACCTGATGTGGCACCTCTGAGTGGCACTTTTTTGCAGACAATGGGCTAAATGGCCAGGTCACAAGGGCCCCGAAGGCTCAGAGTAGGTTTGGGGAGAGGACCCACTGGAACAGCTGTTGGAAGACAGATGGTAGCCTCCCGTCAATGCCATCCAGCGTGTTCTTTAATGTGCACAGGGTATGGCTCTCCCGCACACAGGACCACGGTTTAACGTCCCATCCTATGGACTTTGGCAGTGGGGGAACAGGCCTTTTTGTCATGCCTGCGATTAGGGAGCTGTTTGATATTGTTGGCCCTAGCTCTTTTAATAAACCTAATAATTTTTCTCTCTGCAGGAACATGGAAGATGGGGACATTTTTTTTAAAGAATATAATTTTTATTCATAACAGTAAACAATACAAATACATTTACAATTTGACCCGCAAAGCTAAATAGCTTATCTGCAGGAAAATGAATAAATTATATTAAACATAGGTCATTCAGCCACAAAAATGGTGTACATCAAATAAATCCACAAAATACAACACATAATAATCAGCTAACTAGAAAATACCAAATAATTTTTTAATTCCATTTTAAGTCTTCTAAAAAGAATCTATATTTAGTAATTCTTTTGGAATAGCATTAAATATAAGTAGTACTTGATATTCGGAGGTATGTTTTCCGTAATTATTTCGAAAATTTGGCAATTTGTAATAACCTTGGTTTTGAAGTCTTGTATTTTTGTTATGTTGAATTTTTAGTTTGTAAGTTTCGTCAAAAAATATTTAATTATTACATTATATTTATATAAATTGCTGTAGGATAAAAGATTTAAAATTTTTAATCTATCGGTGGAAGTTTTATAAATTTTTTGCAAATGAAACGGAATAATATTTTTAGCTATTACAGACTGCAGTTTTTCTATTTTATTTATGTTAGTTAAGTTAGTTGTTCCATGCACAATTATTACATAATTTAAAATTTACTTGCATATAGCTTTATAAAATAATACACAGGTTTCCATGTTTAATATGTATTTCAATTTTTGAATTTTTATTGCTGATTTTCTCAAGCTTTCACATATGTGGGATATATGGGCATTCCACCTAAAATATTGATCAAAAATGATTCCTAAGTAATTTATTTGATTTACTTGCTCAACAAGTGGGCAACTACATAATGATTCATAATTTGAAGCATCCTTTTTTCTGCAATTTATTTTATGAGTTTTGATAGAGATTTTGATGAATATGAAATCCTGGTGAATGAATAATCATCAAATTTGTTTTTTTCTCATTTAAATAGATTTTATTATGATTTAACCATCCAATAATATTATTGTAATCTGTTTGAACCTCTGAAATGCTATCATTTAAATATTTCTGACGGTTTATTAAAACAATGTCGTCAGCATATAGATAAATAGCACTATTTAATTTTGTATTGAACAAATCATTTATGTATACTAGGAACAATAAAGGACCTAAAATTGAAAAAAAATAAATAAATACCCCCTCAAGCAGCTGCTTGCCACAGAGGTCTGAACAGGAGCCTGTCAGTTTATATCCACAGTAGAAGGTCTGAGAGGATGGCAGGACCTCAGCAGAAAAACGACACATACATCCATGCCTTACCCGGGGCTCGAACCCAGGTCCCTTAGATCAGTAGCCAAGCGCGCTAACCACTTGGCCATGGGAGCCTTGGGGAATTCCATATCGTGTACTTTTCTGCTGTAGCAGTTTTTTATTTTAGTAATTGTGTATCTGTCTGATAAATAATTTCTAAACCAATCTAACAATATACCGCGAATACCGTAATTTTTCAATTTATTTAGTGAAATGCTATGATCTATTGTATCGAAGGCTTTCTTTAAATCTAAGAACAAAGTTACAATTTTTTCCCTATTATTCAATGATTTATTAATATTATTTGCAATTTTGGAAATTGGTTGAATTGTGTTTTTTCCTTTTTGAAAGCCAAATTGATTTTCATTAATTATGTTGTATTTAAGTAAAAAGTTAAAACAGTATTATAAATATATTTTTCCATTATTTTTGAAAAAATAGGCAGAATTGTTATTGGTCGATAGTTAGAAAAGTCGTCCTTAATACCACCTTTAAAAATAGGTCTTAAAATACCTGTTTTGAGTTCAGTAGGTATGTTCCCAGTAAATATAATCTGATTTATAATTTTTGATATAATATTAAGTACACACCTAAAGACTAAAATTAGACTGTATAATAGTTTGGTTCTTTCTAGGGTTAGTTATGGTAGTGAAACTTGGACACTTTGTAAACAAGATAACAGGAAACTAGATGCTTTTGATTCTAGATGCTTATGCAGTATCTTGGGCATTAGGTGGTTCAACTTTGTAACTAATGATGAGGTTAGGCAAAGGAGTTTGCAACCTCCTTTAAGCAGCATATTGTGCAGAGAGAGACTCCGTTGGTTTGGCCATGTTGCCCGTATGAATAATTATAGATTGGCGAATAGGGTTATGAACAGTGTGCCTAAAGGCCTCAGAAAGAGGGAGAAACCTAGGATGCGGTGGACAGACAATGTCAAACAGGACCTTGTTAGAATTGGTGTGCAGTGGCCAGATGCAGTAGATGTAGCTCAGGATAGACTTGCTTGGAGAACTAAATTGCACGGTCTGGTTGGACCTCCATAGCCCATGACTGCTTGAGGATGATGATGATGATGATGATTAAGTAGTGTCTCTTTATTAAATTTTATATGTTTAATGCAAACATTATCGTAACCAGGTGATTTATTGGTGTCTAATAAAGTAATTATTTCATCAGTTTGTTTTTCAGTGATTTCATGTATATAGATAAATTTCATAACTCTTTGCATCATGGTTGGAACATAATTTATATCGTCTTGGTGATTTGTATTTCTTATTTGTAAAATTAGTGTATTATAAATGTCATTGTAATTATTTGCTATTTCTTCCACAGATAATTTCTTTTTTTTGGACATATTGTCCTGATTTTTTCTGTTTTCCTTCTAATATTTCATATATTAATTGCCAGGTAGCCTTCGTATCATTTTTTTTTCATTATAAGTTTATTTCTATAATAAAGTTGTTTCTGATTTCTAATCTGAATATTAACCATATTTCTTAATTTTTATATAGTTATTTTTATAAGCATCACTTTTATCATTGTTTTTAAATTTAATCCAAGCTTTATCTCTTTCTTCAATTAATTCTATCAAGTTCGGTGTTATCCAGTTTTTGCTATGATTTCTTTTTACCTTTCCAACACTCCTCATATATATATATTCTATTTCTTCCTAAAATTCCATCATAAATGTCTTTAAATGCTTTATATAGGTTTAATTCATCCATTGAGTTGTCTCCATAATTTTCTAAATTCCAATTCATTTCAGAAATAGCTTTGTTTATATTGTTATGGTTAAATGACCAATTCTTATTTTCCTGGTCTGTTTCAGTATAAATTAGTATTATTCAGATTATTATTGGTGTTGCTAATCAGTGTTAAAATCATATAGTGATCTGCTATTTTGCTTGTTTGAATTATTTAATTTGCTGACATATTTTTAATCAGTTTAATATTAATATGGTCTACACAGGTTTTTGTAATTTTATTTTTTACTATTTCTTCTCCTGTAGCTTCCCTTATTAATCTTTCAAAATTCATTTCAGCCAATAGTGTGATATATTTTTCTGTGCCATGTTTCTTAGTATTCATTGTATTGATACTAATAAATAAAAAAATAAATACCCCCTCAAGCAGCTGCTTGCCACAGAGGTCTGACAGGAGCCTGTCAGTTTATATGCCACAGTAGAAGGTCTGTGAGGATGGCAGGACCTCAGCAGAAAAACGACCATGCCTTACCCAGGACTCGAACCCAGGTCCCTTAGATCAGTAGCCAAGCGTGCTAACCACTCGACCATGGGACGGCTGATTAAAATCACCTATTAAAATCTGATTTTGATCTTTTTCTGTATTTTCCATCCAGTTTCGGAAATTTAACAGAAAAGAGTTCAACATCTGTACTAGGTGATCTGTATTGTGCTAAAACATGATATATATATATTTTTTTTACAAGATTATTCTCTTGGTGTCCTCACACAGGAATTCCAGTGTACTATACATTCCAGGCTTGCAAAAGAGACCAAATAGACAGGTAAAGGTGAGATATTTAAAAATAATTTTAAATTTCTTTTTTCAGAGAGGGAGGATGGAAAGTCTCTCCAAGGTGTAGGTTTGCTTCTCAGCAGACACACCAGTGATGCACTTCAGGATATGACTGCATTAAAGATTCCTTACAGATAGATTTAAAAGAAAATTAAAGACATGAATTTCATCTGTTGTTACACTCCGGTAGAGGACTCTGCTGATGAGAACAAGAATAGGTTTTAGAGACTTCAGGATATTTTGAATTTTGTCAAGAAGTTATTTCTCTTGTGCTAGGTGACTTAAATGCTAAAGTTGGTAATGACTGACCTTTGGGCAGGAGTTTTAGGTCTCTTTGGCATTGGTAGTTCCAAGGCAATGGGAAATGTCTCCTACAGGTAAGTAAACTTAATGGTTTGCAAATAACTAGAACATACTACAAACACTGGGAGATTTGCACAGGAATATGGTAGATTATATTTTAATTAACAGCAAATGGAACAATTTGATTAGGAATACCAGATGATTACAGGGGAGCCAAAATTGGGTCTGACCATTACCTGGTCAAAAGTATCTTGGAATTGAAGATTAAGAATAAACACCCTACTAGTCCTAACAGAAGGCATTAGAATGAGCTTCATAAAGTGTAAAGGATCAGTTACAGCTGATAAGAATATCTGGCTTGATAGGTTAGCTGGCAAAGCAGAGGGTTGTACTACATAGTTAATCTTTTGTCTGGGAAGAAACAAACAGGTATACAGAGATTAAAGGATAGACAAGGTAAGGTTATTGAAGGCTAGGATTCTGTCATGGCTAGGTGGGTTGAGCACTTCACTGATGTTCTAAACAATGTGGTTATTTCTACTCCCAATGTTTGCAATGAGGATTACTGACTTTAATGTTGGCCCTATATCACATTCTCAAGTCCCTTTGACTATCTCTAATTAACATTGCATAAATCTCCAGGGGTGGATGAAATCACCACTGAAAACACTCGTGTTGTCACATGGCTGACTAATATTTTGAATATTTTTTGATAAAGATATTGCTCCCAAGGATTTTACTAGAGCTATTTTTCTTGTTGTTTGTTTCTGGTAACAAGGTAAAAATATCAAAGAGTAAGGAAAGTAGACAAATTAATTTTAGCGAGGTGGATCTTTTAACGCGTTGACTGCTGCAATGTTAAAATTTTTTCGAGTCCTTGGGCCACATCTTTTTTTTTGTTAAATCAACTAAAATCGGTCTTATTTTGCTATACAATACCGGATTATATAATTTTTTAACCATTTTTTGCTTAAAAACAAACTTTTAAAGTGTGAATCGTGTGTACTTCATGCGGCCTGAGCATACGTTTTTTTATCTATAGGTCATGTGATACAAGGAAATAATAGAAAATATGCAACTTCCAAAGCAACACAGACTCGCTGAAAATGTGTCCAATGCGACAAATATTGTGTTCCTAGTTTTACTGTTGTGCATGACTGCACTTTATAAATTTTATTATTCGAGTATTCTTGACATATGAGAAGTAAAATAACAATACATGTTAGATTTCTATGTTTTTAGTTTTAGAATGTTTGCTTTTGTTTCAGATTGTATTTTCAGAATACACTGTTTTGTTTAGTAAATAAACAGTATTTTCTTATTTTATTTAGCACTGCAATTCAATAAAGTAAGTACAAAATGTCAGACTATTTCATTGACCCCTACAATATACTTTAGTTGACATTTTGCCGTGCCAAGACCATGGATTTGTTCCTCAGGCCACACTCTATTACAATGCATTCTAGTGTGAAACACAACTGATTCATGAGCTGTGAACTACAAACTTGTATGTGAAGCACGGACGATTCACGCGGCCTCAGGAGCAAATTAAGTGTGAATCATATATGATTCATACGGCAGTCAACGTGTTAAAGATAGAAGAAAAAATACAATGCTGTGAAAGAGTCAGGTATGAAGATTTTCATAATATCTTGCTAGTTGCAGCAAGTAATAATAAACACAGAGATATCGCACTTAAATTTAGAAAAAGTGTTAAATATGGGTTGGGTTGTTTTACCTCTGAGCGGCACTTTTTTGCACACCAAGGGCTAAATGGCCAGGTCACATGGACCCCGAAGGCTCAGAGAAGGTTGGGGGAGGGGACCCACTGGAACAGCTGTTGGGAGACAGATGGTAGCCTCCCGTCAAGGCCATCCAGCGTGTTCTTTAACGTGCACAGGGTATGGCTCTCCCGCACACGGGGCCACGGCTTAACGTCCCATCCGACGGACGGCGGCCTTTCCAAGCCCATCGGTGTCCCCTACTGACCGTGGGCAGGGCGGGGAATTTTGCGGAAATAAATCTCAACGCTGACCCAGCTGGGACTCGAACCTGGGAACTACAGATTACGAGCCTGGCACGCTACCGACTGAGCCACCCCCGCCCCGTGTTAAATATGTTTAGTCTCTAGAAACAGAAAATGAAATTAAGCTTAGGAAAATGAAATGCAGAAAACAGAAATATTCAAAAGAAATTTTCAAATGGTCAAGCCTCTGCAGATGAAGTTGTTAGCACGGGAAAAGTTTAAAGAACAGAAGGGCAAAGCTGTTAAGCAAAAACTTTTGATATGAAAAGAATTGATGGTATAATTGCAAAGGATATCAAAGAAGGTGGAAGAGAGAGAGGGAAGTTCTGGAGATATGATAAACAAGGTGCCATTAGGTGAAACCACTAATGTCTTTGAGATGAAAATGGCCCTCTAACCAAGAATGATAAAGAACTGAATGGAATTCTAAACAGATGGGTTCTTGAGGAAAATAAACAGGCTGCAGGAATTCTGGAAAATTCTGGGAATGAAAGTTCAGACTTCAAAAGAGTTGAGTCTACTCTTTTGCAAGAAATTTTACTCTCTGATGTGGAAAAAGCAACTAACAGACTGAAAAAAGGGAAAGCTGCTGGAATTGACAAATTTTTGAATGAAATTATTAAATGCTTGGACAACAGGGTAAGATGTGTCTCAAAGATATATTTAATGAAATTTTAAAAAAGCAAAAGATACCTCATGACTGGTTTGATATAAATTCAAATTGATATTCAAAGGAAATGGCAAGTCCAAGAATATCTGTAGCTATCAGCCTATTGCCAGCTGCATTTAAAAGATGTTCATGTCAGTTTTAAAGGATAGACTAAAGATATGACTGGAGGAATATAAAAAAAACTTAGGTGAGCTTCAATATGGCTTTCAAAGAAATCAGTGAGTGGAAGATTGTTTACACTGACCAATATTATCCAATGCAATGAGTCAGGCAAACAATTATTAGTTGCTGATCTTAATAATGAAAAGGGATCTTATTCAGTTGACAGATTAACTTTATGGAAAAGGATGAAAATATTGGGATTTGCAAAAGATTTGTTCAGCTCTTGATGTATGACCCAAATTGAATACTCATATGTCTATGAAATTAATAAAATTCAATTGGGTAAAATAATGAGCATTCGTGGTGTTAAACAATTTTCTTCTATTTAACCTCTTCTGTTCCTGATATGTCTTTGACGCTTAGAAGACAGTTTCTCCAAACTAACCTAGGACTGATCTGTAAATGGTAGATATGTAGTCATTGGAAGGAGAGCTATGCACCAATCCCGTGATGATGCATAGAAATGCAGTGGCCTATCACCTAATGTCCGACCCCGCCTTCTAGTGGTGCAGACCGTTAGTACCTTTCAAAAGACATACTCTCTCTGGTGGAAGTGAACGGAAGGGGAGGGCTACAGATTAGTGTAGCCTACTGATCTGGACAACTCTGGCTAATTTTGTTTGTTGTTTTCTACCCTGCTGAGGAGTGGTCAACCACACAGGGTCCTGGTGCTGACCATATAAACCTACTGGACTGATATAAGGCTCTGAGCTTGATTATGGATCCTGAATTTGCTGCACTGGTGGGCTTCTGTGGAGGGAGGATCTTCCGCTGCATTTTCTGTTTGTTTGCGGGGTGACAGCCCCAAGTGAATAGATTCACAGGATATGTTTATCAGCTGGTGGATAATCCTGAGCAGAAGTCATCGCAGGCATCTGAATTCTTTGCTTCTATTGGCATCATCAAATTCTACATTGAGGGAAGTCTTTCAGTGTAGATGGCTTCAGCCTTTAGTGGTGGGGGAACAGGTCTTTGCCCCATGTCTGCGATTAGGGGGCTGTTTGATATTGTCAGCATTCCCTCTCTCAATAAACATAGTTTCTTTAAACATCCCACTAACCATTTTCTCTCCATAGGTAGTTGGAATGTGAGGACTCTGCACAGAGTTAATTCTCTTGATGTCCTCACACAAGAATTCCACCGTTATAATTTAGATATTCTCGGCTTGCAAGAGACCAGATGGACAGATAAAGGTCAGATTCTTAAAAATAATCTTATATTTATCTTTTCAGGGAGGGAAGACAATAAGCATCACCAAGGCATGGGTCTGCTTCTCAGCAGACACACTAGTGATGCTCTTCTAGGATATGAGTGCATTAATGAAAGGTTTCTTACAGAAAAATTTCAGACAAGTGTTAAAGACCTCAATGTTATCTGCTGTCATGCCCCCACTGAGGATGCCGATGAGGATGAGAAGGATAGGTTTTACAGACAACTTCAGGATATTTTGAATTCTGTCAAGGAGATATTACCCTTGTTCTAGGTGACTTCAATGCGAAAGTTGGTACTGACTCTGATCTTTGGGGAGGGGTGATAGGCTGGTTTGGTATTGGTAGCTGCAATGGGCAACGTCTCCTATATGTAAGTAAACTCAATGGATTCAGAATAACTAACATTCATTACAAACACCACGACATATATAAGTACACACGGGTTTCATCAGATGGGCTGCATAAGAATATGATTGATTATATATTAATTAACAGCAAATGGGTTAGTTCTGTTAGGAATACCAGGGCATATACGGGAGCTGAAAGAGGATCTGACCATTACCTTGTTAAAAGTGTCTTGCAACTTAAAAAGTGTTGTGCTAAAGTTAAAAAATGAACCTTTAATATTGATGCTCTGAAAGACCCAGTTATAGCTAAAGCTTAACATGATAGGTTACTTAGTCATTATGAGAGTCATGGATTGCTTACTACTGAAGTTGAGGAAGAATCGGACCATTTTAAACAGGTTTTTTTGGAAACTAACAGTACTCTTTTAGGGAAAAAGGTGCAGAGGAGGTAGAATTATCTGAGTGATAAGGGCACTTGAGCTTATTTCAGAAAGACAGAACTGCAGAAATGTCTTTAATCACTACTCTACTAGTCCAAATAGAAAGCATTACAGAGAACTTAATAAACGTGTAAAAGATCAGTTAGCTGCTGCTAAGAATCTTTGGTTTGATGGCTTGGCTGGCAAAGCCGAGGAAGCAGTTAGACAGCACAACAGCAGAGAGCTGTACCAGATAGTTAATGTTTTGTGTGGTAGAAAACGGACAGGCATACAAGGATTGAAGGATAAACAAGGTAAGGTTATAGAAGGGGAGGATTCTGTCATGGCTAGGTGATGTTCTAAACAATATAGTTAGTTCTACTCCCATTTGCAATGATGATAGATGCACTGGCGGCTTTAATGTTGGCCCTATAACACAATCTGAAGTTATTTTGGCTATTTCTAAATTTAAACTTCATAAATCCCCAGGACTAGATGAAATTACTACAGAAATGCTTAGATGCACAGTGTGGTTAGAACTGGGAATGTTTCTGTTACCACTTGGATGACTGAAATTTCGAACACCTGTTATGATAAAGGCATGGTTCCTAAGAATTTTACCAGAGCTATTATTATCCCCATTTTCAAAAAAGGTGATCGCTGTTCTTGTGATAACTATAGGGATATCAGCCTTCTCTCTGTTCCAGGTAAAGTTCTTTGCAGATTGTGCTTAATAGAATTAAGAATCTGGTTGACAGGCAATTGCATCATGAGCAATGTGGATTCAGAAGTGGTAGGGGATGTGTAGATCAGATATTTTCTCTTAGGCACATTCTTGAGAAATGTTTAATTTCAGAAACCTTTGGTTGCTAACTTTGTTGATTTCAAAAAGGCTTTCGACTCTGTTGATCGTCATAATTTGTGGTTGATTGTGAGATCATATGGTATACCAGACAAGTTAGTTAACATAATGAAAGCTCTCTATAATAACACTGAGTCGTGTGTGAGAGTTGGTAAGGCTTGTAGCAATTGGTTTAGCATTACTTCTGGTGTTCGACAAGGGTGCATTTAGTCTCCTTTTCTCTGAACTTGGTTATTGATTATGTTCACTTCAAGGGAAAGATTTTGGCCTTAAATGGACTGGAGATATGAAAATTTCTGATTTAGATTATGCTGATGATTTAGCCCTTTTGGCAAATGATGTTGATGAGATGAACTCCTTTAATTCGAGCTGTTGATGAGACTGGTAGTAGGGTAGGTTTCTTATAAATACAGAGAAAACTATAGTGATGAAAATTGATCAGACAGGCTGTGATTCAGTTAATCTGAATGGTTGCAGTCTTGAGCAGGTGTCACAGTTTAATTACCTTGGGAGCTATGTAACAGATAATGGTGATGTGCGACATGAGATTAACAGACGAATAGGGATTGCTGCCGGGACTTTTCAGAATCTATGGAGAGTGTGGAGAAATAGGCGTATACACCTAAAGACTAAAATTAGACTGTATAATAGTTTGGTTGTTTCTAGGGTTAGTTATGGTAGTGAAACTTGGACACTTTGTAAAGAAGATAACAGGAAACCAGATGCTTACACAGCATCTCGAGCATTAGGTGGTTGAACTTTGTGACTAACGATGAGGTTAGGCAAAGGTGTCGGCAACCTCCTTTAACCCTTTAAGCCCACAACGGCCGAGATTTTGAAATGGACTAGTCCAAATAGTGCTATTTCTTTACTACCCTCTACCTTTTTGTGATTTCTTAGGTGTTAAAGGGTTAAGCAGCATATTGTGCAGAGAGTGACACCATTGGTTTGGCCATGTTGCCCTTATGGATAATTATAGATTGGCGGAATATGGTTATGAACAGTGTGCTTAAAGGCCTCAGAAAGAGGGGAAGACCTAGGATGCGATGGGCTGACAATGTCAAACAGGACCTTGTTAGAATTGGTGTGCAGTGGTCAGATGCAGTAGATGTAGCTCAGGACAGATCTGCTTGGAGAACTAAATTGCACTGTCTTGTTGGGCCTCTGTAGCCCATGGCTGCTTGAGGATGGTGATGATGATGAATCTTGGACTAAACCCCCAGATATTTTAAATATTGGTTCTACATTTTATGTTCCTCCTATTTTCTTTGCAGATGATATTGTCTCTGAAGAGTCTAAGAGTTAATTTAGAGTCCATCTTTCAAGAGATATACCAGTTTGGAATCAAATCCTCCGAGATTTAGTTCCCATAAAAGTGTAGTATTAGCCTTCAATTTTACAGAGATTGGGAGTTTTCAGTTTGGTCCAAACACAGTTAATCTGGTGTCTTACTATTATTTAACATAGGAAAAGATTTTCTTTATCCACAAGCAGATCCTTTAAATGAACCTGCAAAGATATACCAAAATTATTAAAGGCAATTATAATTGTAGGAAAAAATGAGGCATTTTTTCCCTACAATCGCTTTGAAGTCTCAAAAACACTTTGAAAAAGTGTTTCATTGCCAGCCTTGGCATATGCTAATGCAGCTTTAGTACTAAGCCAGGAGCTTAAGAACTCTTTTGAGGCAGCTCAAAATGATATTGGTTGATTTGCTATAAATTCACGCTTCTTGGTACCAAATTGTGTTATTGAAGGGGAGATTGGGTGGTACACTTTTGAATGCAATGAAGCAGAGAGTAAATTGCTGTTCTATGGCAAGTTGTCTAACTTAGGAGGAAAAATGCTGTTCAAGGTCTTCGAATTTGAAAGGTATGCAGTTCACGGAAAGTGAAAGGTGTTTGTCTTCAAGAGTTAGGAACACCAAATGGTTTTAAAAAACATTATCTCTTAATCGTAAGTACAACGTGGTACCTACTGTTTAGAATTTCTTTTTGATGTTTGATTGGGAAAGAGCTGTCAGGAAATGTGTAAAAAGATTCCAAGAAATCTGAAATAGGAAAAATAAAATAAAAAATACCCCCTCAAGCAGCTGCTTGCCACAGAGGTCTGACAGGAGCCTGTCAGTTTATATGTCATAGTAGAAGGTCTGTGAGAATGGCAGGACCTCAGCAGAAAAACAACACACATCCATGCCTTACCCGGGGCTCGAACCCAGGTCCCTTAGATCAGTAGCCAAGCGTACTAACCACTCGGCCATGGGACGGCTGGGGAAATAGGAAGGTTGGAAAGAAATCGAGTCTTGCAAGAATCTATAGTGGAAAAGGGAAATGCATGAAAGTTACCTATTTTGATAATACCCCAGGCAGCTTTCTTCTACGCAGAGCATTAGAAACAAACCTTCCTTTAAGCAAATTCCTTCAGATTTCAGACAGTTGTGTGTGGTTTGATGGTAGACTCTGTTGAACTCATTACTTTCGGGTGTAACAAGTTGGCTCGTATGAGATCATATGGTGGTAGCTGCAAGAAGCCTCATCATGGAGTTCTGAAGTGAAACTTTGTTGGCGTTGAGGCTTTGAAATTGAAAGCAGTACTGCAGTTCACGATTACCACGCCGTCATCTTGTCTTTACTGTCTCCGTGAACTGCATATTAACCCTCTTCATCATCTATTACTAACCGAAATTTCACTTCAACTAATTTAACTTACCGAGAGCATCGACATCTATCAATGTAACCAAGATTGTGAAAAATCTCCAGTAGTAGGCAATCTGGTAGCACGTTTATCTTCCCATCGCTGCATTTGGTGATTAAACTTTCGCGGACATTTGAAACACAAAGTGTACTCAATATGTCAGACGCTATCAACTTTCGCTTAGCCATGTTTCTCTGCGGTTGCCATTCTGAAGCAAGTTGCGTAATGTTAAATTAAAACACACACCGTAACCTTGGCCAATAATGATTGGTAAGCCAGTGTTGGAAAACGTTATTGTAACGTTGGAGGCTAATTTCACCTTACGAAAAAAGTTAATGGAATTTCAAAATATTTATAACGATAAAACGTAACAAATAACGGAAAAAATAATTTCGTTATTTCCAATGTTTTTTGCATTGATATATTTCAGATATTTTCCTTTATAAATATACACTTAGAAACGTGTGAAACAGACAGATGTGCATTTTACTTTTATTATCAATGCACAGACTTTCAGTAACTCTGCTCAATGGCACATTCCAAATGAATTTGCAAAGCGCTGTCTCAGCCACCTTTTTTGCAACTGGTGCTCAGAGAAAGGGATTTGTGATAGCCAGATAGCCGCAATTGATGCAAAAAAAAACAAGGGCAATTACAATATAGCGAAAATCTGTTATACAATTTCATGCGATCGGCTTAGACACTTATAAAAGGAACAATGCACGTGAGATAATTTGGATACAGGATAAAGAATTGGAGAAAAGGGCCATTAACTTCTTGAAAATAGTCGAAACTTTGTTTTCATCTTCGCAGCAAACCTTAAACTCCCCCACCCCCGAAATATTTCCATTGTGCATGTTTGCAAATTCGTTAACAATCAACATAACTTTGTCATACGTTGAGAAAAATAAAGGAAATAATTCTCATTTCAATCGAGCATGGATGACGTATCTTGTACTTCTCTTCAGCTCCTTTAGGTTACATAAAATTAAATAGGTAATGTTTTCAATTTCGTTATTTATATCTATTCATTAGATTGTTTTTATGCTACTTGAAGTCTATTTCAGAGAGAATTCATTTAATTATTCTGCGTGAGCTCTTCCTCAGGAAGGAACCGATTAAAATATTTCAGTGTCATCAAACGACTACATATGATTTGTTAGAAATCTACCTTGATGTAATCGAAAAATTCGAGGCGAAAGAAAATAAAATTTTAGTTTTATAAAAGGAATTTGAGAGAGTAAAGAGAATTTATACAAAGGAAAATATTTTGCGCTACTGGAAAAATCAAACAAAGCATTGCAATGACTTGCAACAATTGTTCTAGCGGTACCTGCAACTCAGGTATCTGCAGAGTTTTTTCTATGCTTAAATGGATTCTCTCTAACAAAAGAAATAATATGGATTTAAAATTATTAGAAGACATTTTTGCTTATAATGATTAATAAAACAGAATAACATTGATTGCGTTATTATCAATGTTTTTGAATGAATTGCGTTTGCTTTTTTAATTTTTTTCGACTATGCGTTATGATGATAATTTTTTGAAGGGAATGTCACTTTTTATAAACTTCCTCGTCATTTTAGCAACTTGTTTAAAAAACATTAATCTGTGCACAAAAATCTTTATAATACTAAGTACTATGATCCCATACTTATGCCCAGAATTTTTATTAATAATGTTCCATTTTTCTCTGAACAATTCTTAGATTTTTGGGTGTACATTACTTCAGTCACGGATGTATCCAGGGGGATAGAGGGTTCACCCCCTCAAAAAATACTGTCCTCTTATGCGAAATTTCAACTTGTCTACCTGCTTTGAAATCCAAAACAGGCAATTTTATTTTAACCCCATATTTTAGGCCCAACAGTAAAAGTATGTGAAAAATTAACAACTATGAAATTTTATTCTGTATAAAATATCATTTAGCCTTTTTTGTGGGGTGGAATATTTTAGTAATTGGGAAACCTTATTCAAATCTTATACTCATTCTCCACCTACCATAAAAAAAAAAAAAATTTCTTCTCTACCCCCCTCCCCTCGAAACTAGATTCTTGAACCCTCTTCGATACTAAATTTTGGGATACTCCTCCGAAACTAACTCCTGGTATGTACCTGTCTTAAGTAGTTTCGATTGTATACCTTACATGTATTATTAAGTACTTACAGTGGCGTCATCCTATTATTCCATAACTGGGTCTCCTAATTGCAATTTTCATTTCATTATCATTTTTAATGGGGCGGGGGTGGCTCAGTCGGTAGCTCGCCAGGCCCTTAATCTGTAGTTCCCAGGTTCGAGTCCCAGCTGGGTCAGCGTTGAGATTTATCTCTGCAAAATTTCCCCACCATGCCCACGGTCAGTAGGGGACACCGATGGGCTTGAAAAGGCCGGCGTCCGTCAGATGGGACGTTAAGCCGTGGCCCGTATGCGGGAGAGCCATACCCTGTGCATGTTAAAGAACACGCTGGATGGCCTTGACGGGAGGCTTCCATCCGTCTCCCAACAGCTGTTCCAGTGGGTCCCCTCCCCCAACCTTCTCTGAGCCTTCGGGGTCCTTGTGGCCTGGCCATTTAGCCCATTGTGTGCAAAAAAAGTGCCGCTCAGAGGTAAAACAATCCAATCCAATTATCATTTTTAAACCAAAAATTTTAAGAATAAATAGCAGGAAAAGCAACCACAACAATTCTATTTATATATATGTATTTATTTCGTTATTAATAATTGTTATGAATATTGATAATTAATATTAATATTGAAGTATATGTGTGTCATTCACCTAATAAAATATGGCAGAAAAAGTGTCCCATACTATTAGAAAAAGTGTCCCATACCACTAGAGGGCGCTGGGCCCGATATGCTTGCCTTGTTAACATTACCCTCTATGGACGTTTCGCTTTTCTATGACTTTTAAACATAGAAGCATTTATGCAATGATTTTACCATTCAAATGCACATTATTCTTAAGTATTTTAAATGAACTAGTAAAACTTAGAGAACGTTTGAGCAAGTATATTTTTTTAAAACGAAGAAAATTGATGGCCGTTCGATCAAAACAAACCGCATCTCTTTTTATGTATCAGAGCGTTGATCGTTTTGATTGGCTCTTTGATAAAACTCTTCCAATGACAGTGATATCAGGATAAGTGAAGCAAGGACTCGCCAAGCAAAGATGCATGTAGCAAATAATTCTACAACTACAAATAACTCATTGAGTTTCAATTTCAGTTTCTAAAGCGATGTGCTGCTCATGGATAAGGTAAACTGTGAGTGTCAACAGACTCGGCTGTGCATTATTTTCCTTCTGTCTATCAAAACTGTAAAACTGAGTACTTCAGTGAAGGCGACTGGTCAAGATTCACAGTGAATCAGGTACTTCTTTGTGTCCGAACTGTCTAGTTGTGTCAGATTATCCTCTTATTTTAAACCGTCTTTTTAAAAACGATTTGCTTCATCGTGGAAGAACCTCTTTCAAGGGATTCAAGAGCTGCTGCTAGGCCTATTTCCAAGCCACCCAGACGGAATAAACAGCGATTCTCGCCGGCCCAGAGACGACTACCAAGCAGGTCTGTATGGCGAAGGGGAATGGGGCCCGTTGCGATGGCGGTACAAGCATACAGGCGAATTTTCTGCATCATCATTGAGATCATCTGGACGCTGCCTTTCTGTACCAAATATAGCTAATAATCAATCCACCTCTGTAAAACTCACTCAAAATCAGCCCACACAAATACCCATCCCATCTACCTCTCACACTACCACTGAAATAGAAATGCAAAAGCAAGACAACGACGCCACCTGGACCGTTGTAAACGCCAGAAAACTTTCTAGAAAATTATCCCAATCATCAGACAATGATATACTATACAATTTCTCTTCTGAGGCTGAGTATGTACCAGTATTCCTGTACTCTAACTCCCCTGAAGCCCTTAAAAATAAAAACATCAATAGCATTGCAAAGGAAATTAATTCTTACATTGAAAAGCCACTCGAAGCACGTTTCACCCACAGAGGAGAATACCTGGTTCGTGTCAAAAATCATGCTCAAACCAGAAAATTAATGTCAATCACCCACTTACAAAACATCCCAATTTCAAGCAAATTCCCTAATTCCTACTCCAAGCCTTATGGAAGTATAGAAGGGGTTGATAAACATCTAAGCAATGAAAGCATCTTAGAAGCCCTTCAAGAATATCATGTGCATAAAATAAAAAGGCTCACTTATGCACACACTACCATTGATGGCTACCTAGTCAGAAGGTGATACTTTACCATTCTCCCACTCCCCCCTTCTGTGGAACTTGGCCACCACACACATGAAGTGACATCCTACATTAATCCACCAGCCCAATGCTTCCAATGCCAAAAATCAGGTCACATTATTTCCATGTGTAGGAGCAGTGGCGGCTCGCGTATAGGCACTGAGGAACTGCAGCACCCCCAATTTCAACTTGATATTATCGATAACATTTAATATAATGAGTCCTTTTTTCTTTAATTCTTTCTTTATACTTGTTCAATATATAATCCTTAAGCTTAATGTCAGTAGCCATCCCCCAGTTTATGAAAAAGATACAAAAATCTTTGTATGGAACTGTGCGCTTCACAATACTAGCGGTGAGGTGTTTGATTGTTGTGCGCATGTGCACATAGGAAGCTACACGCGAAGCTGCAAAGGAGAGAGAGCACTGTCGTTCCCGCAGTGCCAACCCTGGCGTGCTGGTTGAAGGTAGTTTTTTTTACTCCGCATGTGTTGTGCTTAAAAACCGTGTACCATTTCAACATTGAAAAGAATAAAAACTTTTCTAAGAACACTATGAATTCGGAAAGACTAAATGCGCTTGCAGTGCTTTCAATGGAGAAAAATTTCCTCAGTTGTCATCTAGAGATCAAGGAGAAAATTATTGATCTTTTCGCGAAAATTAAAACAAGAAGAATGGATTTCATTTTTAAATGAATAGATTAAGCTTGAACTGTAACAATTTAGGTTAAAGTAAAAAGTGTTTGATTTTCTTCTTTTAGGATTTTATCAAGTTTCTGAATAAATTTTCTTTTTATACATCTTTGTTTCCTTTTACACAATTTTAAAACAAAGGCTAAAAATTTTCTCGAGCAGCACCCCCACTAATTTTAGCTACGAGCCGCCACTGTGTAGGAGTGCTGCCAGGTTCAAGTACTGTGCACAAGAACATATTTCTACTCAATGCAAGAGAGATAAGCTACTTTTATGCTGCAACTGCGGGGGAGCTCATGTTGCCACTAATGGCAAATGCCCTTCCAGATTGAGGGCCATACAAATCAAAAAGGCTGCCACCTCAATACCCCTCACAGCTTCCTCAGCACCTACGCCAATTGTAACTCTAACTCCCCCCACCTAAAACACCTTTGCTTCCCACCCCACTTCTAAAACTGTCACATCTCAACCTACCATCATCTATGCCCCCCACCCCCAATACTCTCTCCAATTCCCCCCCTATTCACACTCCTGCCCCCATAACTGTCAGCTCTTCTGATGAAGAAATCAACAAGCCACCCCACAATCAGCAGTCTCTACCCCAATCTCCAAAATTCTCTACAAGAAGAGCAAGGACCAATTTTCTAAGAAGGACAAAAGCTAAAAAAGTCAACTCCGCCAAAACTAAGGCCAAATCCTCAACAGCATTTCTTGATTGCACACTTGGTACTTCTAATTCCTATCCTTGATGCCCTCATTCCCCCTAAGACCAGATCTCCACAACTTTCCATTGCCATTCAGGCCATTCTGGCTCTCCTTCAGCAATTCCACTAAGCCTCTTCTCCCTACACATTAGCTTTGGTTCCCCCCCCTCCCCATCTTCTCCCTACACATTAGCTTTGGTCCCCCCCCCCCAAACTACTCTATCATCCAATGGAATTGCAGATCTCTTAAAAACAAATTACATGAACTCCAAAAACTTACATAACATTCCATCATCCCCATACTGGCCCCTAAATGAGGCAAGGGTACCAGACAACGTCAAACTTAAATCCTACATACTACATAATGCACCTACCAGGAAAGCACACACACACACACACAACTACCTTCATTCATAAAAATTTCCCCACTTCCTCATCCCCAACCCTCTCACCTATGCCTATATGGATATCACAGGCATCAACATTCTTATTCAACACACTGCTTTTAATATCTACAATGCCTATTTCTACTCTGATGCTCACATTAACTCACAAACACTTATCAAAGATTTCACACATATTTTTCCCTCTTCCCTGGTCCTAACATCCTATTAGGAGACTTCAATTCACACAATGAATGCTGGGGCAGCACACACACCAACAACAGAGGTACTGTCATTGAAACACTCATTTACCACTTCACCTTGGCCATACATAATGATGGTAAACCCACATTCACAAGACCCCCATATGAGTCTGTTCTTGATCTAACTCTCTCCACTCCTGACATAGCCCCAACAATCACATGGCAGGCTAAACATTCCACATGGCATAGTGACCATTACTCCCTCCTAATCACCATTCAAGGCACAAAACCCACTGCTTACACAAACAAGACACACATAAACTGACACAATTTCTCAACAGACTGTGAAGCCCACACAATAAAGCAAACTCAACACAATCTCCCCTCACTTTATGACACTATCAATCAAAACATGAACAAAAATCAATTTATAACCAAACACATCACTGGCTTCACCAAAAATCACCCCTCCATCACTAAACAACTGGCCATAAGAAGAAAAACAGAGGGCACTGCCAGAAGACACCCAACCTGCCACAAACACATTCAATCAAGCAAATGCAAAACGGGGCGTGCCAGGCTCATAATCTGTAGTTCCCAGGTTCGAGTCCCAGCTGGGTCAGCATTGAGATTTATCTCCGCAAAATTCCCCGCCCTGCCCACGGTCAGTAGGGGACACCGATGGGCTTGGAAAGGCTGCTGTCCATCAGATGGGACGTTAAGCCGTGGCCCCGTGTGCGGGAGAGCCATACCCTGTGCACGTTAAAGAACACGCTGGATGGCCTTGACGGGAGGCTACCATCTGTCTCCCAACAGCTGTTTCAGTGGGTCCCCTCCCCCAACATTCTCTGAGCCTTTGGGGTCCATGTGACCTGGCCATTTAGCCCATAGTGTGCAAAAAAGTGCCGCTCAGAGGTAAAACAACCCAACCCAAATGCAAAACTTAGACGACTCAGATTAACCATCAAAAGAAAGGAGTGGAGAACATATTGCAATCAAATTAACCCCAGAACAGACTCTACACTTATTCGGTCCACTATCAGATCACTGAAAGCCCAAACCCAACCACTAGCTCCTTGGTATTCATTCATATGGAAAAATCAAATTTCCATTAAACAAGGGGCTAAACTTATAACTCAATACCTCACTACTACCCCCCCTCAAGCCAATACACACCTTATCAAGTCCACTGCAAACTAATAACCGATTCCCTTTCACACCCACCCCCTTGCAAACTATCTGCCATCAATCTATCCTTCACACGAAAGGAACTGCACATTGCAATACAAGCTAATAAAAACAGCACCCCTGGCCCTGATCACAATCTTACAATGTACTGAAACACTTAGGCCCAAGTATACTTAGTAATCTGCTTCACATTTACAACACGTGCTGCATAACACATCACTGAATGGAGAGAGATTCATATTCTTCCCATTCTTAAGCCATCAAAACCAGCATATGAAATATCTTCCTACAGACCAATTGCACTCTCCTCCTGTGTCTTGAAGATATTTGAAAGAATGGTGCTCTCAAGATTAAATTATTTTGCACACACAAACAAAACCTTTTCCATTTGCCAAACTGGCTTCAGAGAGAACAGGTCAACAGCAGATAATTTTTTTGATCTCATCACCTCAGCTGAAATAGCCATTCATAACAAAGAAATTTTATGTTGTATTTTTCTTGAACTTACATCAGCATTTGATACCGCCTCACACACCAGCATACTTTATAAACTACAAAATATTGGTATTACAGGACATACCCTACACTTCATACAAAACTTCCTCACACTAAAAAACATAAAGGTCCAGCTGGGGACCACTCTCTCTGACCCATATAAATTAAATAGAGGGGTACCACAAGGCATTGTGGTCTCTCCATGGTTATTTAATCTCCTCCTACATGATCTCCACAAACTCCTTCCAAGAGACATTACCTGTTAAATTTTTGCTGACATAGCACGGTAGACCACTAGCCATAACATTAGCATCATTCAGTACAACCTACAAAAAGCAGTCACCGTGGTCCTTGACTTTACCACAAAATGGGGACTAGCATTCGCTGCATCTAAATCTGTGGTCTTATCCATTACTCGCAAACATATTCCCAACAATTCCCCCCTTATCACAATTAACACACATACAATTCCCACTGTCAGCTATTATAAATATTTAGGGCTAACAATTGACCGCAAGCTTACCTGGAAATACCACATTCAAAAAACTAAGCTCTACTCCACAAACACACTCATCTTCTCAGCCATTTCTAAAGCCACATGGGGTGCCAGTGACCAAGCCATGATCACATTTATCAAAGCTTACATCAGCCCCAAATTGGAATATGGCCTCCTAGCTCTAAATACAGCATCTCATTCACAAATTCAACAACTTGAAACAATCCAAACGAGAGCTATAAGGCTTGCCCTGGGCCTAAAAGCTAACTGCCCAAATCTGGTCACTTGGTCAGAAGCAAACATCCCCCCCCCCTCACCATAAAAAGATAGTACCTCTCTTGCAAAAACTACACACCTCATCATCCTGTTATACACATAATTGCAAATAATAACCTTCCCACCCCCACTGCCTCAGCTATCAGTAACCATCCCCATTACACCACGTGGAAACACATTAAACCATTACTTTACTCTCCCTTATTGGCAAATTAAACATCCTACAATCACTCTAACCCCACATCACCACCCTTCTGAACTTAAATTAGCAGCTGAACAATTTCTTTCCCAGATCCCCCCCTCTCCAACCTCATCATCTATACAGATGGCTCACACCTTCCCCACACCACAACAGGAACAGCTGCCTTTCACTGTCCCACTCAACATTATTCATATTCCTTCAAACTTTCACATGCCTCTAACAGCACCACCACAGAACTAGCAGCCATTCACAAAGCTTTGTGGTCATGAATGGGCAGCCTCCCTTAACACCTCCATCACCATAATAACTGACTCCAAACCTGCACTACAATCCATTAATAAACTTACTTATGACTGCTCTCAACACTACTCATACCACATACATACTATAATATACTATACTGCTCTCAACACTACTCATACCACATACATACTATACCACATACAGAAACTCTCCCATAACCTTGGGTTGTTTTACCTCTGAGCGGCACTTTTTTGCACACCATGGGCTAAATGGCCAGGTCACATGGACCCCGAAGGCTCAGAGAAGGTTGGGGGAGGGGACCCACTGGAACAGCTGTTGCTCCCATAACCTACTAGCCATTAATAAACAAGTCTAGTTACACTGGCTTCCCTCTCACTGTAACATAACCCACAATGACACTGCAGATACACTTGCCAAATTCGCCCACAACCTCCCACATCCAACTTATCACATCCACCCAACTCTCATATATCATTTACTCACACACAAGGACATTTCTTCTCCACCTGGTCAACTTCTTGGATACACCATGCCACTGACAAACACACTTTCAGAGATCCTCCATTCACAGATTAAGGACTGGCAGGACAAATCTAAATAAAGATCTAATAAAGATCTCTTTATTACCAATTGAGTACCCTCTGCACTTTGTTCCACTTGCCAGGTAATAAATAGAGGACATACCCCATTTCCTTCTCCATTGCACCAGATACACCATACACAGAAACTCTCTCTATCACCAACTTTCCCTTCTTGGAGTCACCACTCACACCATTCTCAACCCCATACATAAATAACACAAAACTCGCTTCCTTGCACTGGCCAAGTTAGTGACTGACTGACAGTGGATCACTCTATGGTGCATAAATGGTAGAATTCTGAAAATTTGCACCTAGGGATAATCCGGGTGTTAGATGTGTCTTTCAAGGTAAAATGTAGGCCACTTAGACTCCATTTCACCCGCTTGATAGGTTTTTAATAGGTCAAACCGTGATCTACGAGTGCTAGAAAAGCGAAAATTGGGTGTCTAAGGGTGTTTCGGGTTGTAGATCTCGAAAAGGATACGAAATTTCATATTCGGAGGGTCCTTTGTGGTCAAATTTAGATCTATCAGTGCTAGGGAGTTAAAAATTGGTTCTTGGGGGTATTTTGAGTTGTAGATCTCAGAAATGTGAAAGTTTGGATGCGATGTGTCCTTCATGGTCAATATTCAAATATCGATCTACAGGTGTTAAAGGGCTCAAAATAGGTGCCTGGGATATTTTCAGTTGTAGATCACGGAAATGTTGCGCAATTATGGATGCGATGGATCCTTTGATATGCCAGTACTGGAGAGCTAAATATTGGTGAATAGGGCTATTTTGGGGCAGTAGAACTCAGAAATGAGAGGAATTTTCACATTCGGTGTTGTGTTCAAGGTGAAATAGATGTCGGAGTGACCAGCTAGAAATCAAGAGGTGCCGAAGGCACCAATTGAATATTAATATTCTTTCACGGAAGAAAATTATTATTTTCCGGCAAAGGATATTAATGTCCCTTCAATACTGTATAGGCCAGTCTTACAATGTCGCCTAGTGCTCCAGAGCTAATAATAATAATCTTTACCACATATCAATGCTACTGTAGAAAGAATATTCAGCAACCTGAAGATTGTGAAAACTGCACGCAGATAATCTTTTAGAATCTCTATTGCAGAATAAGACAAAGTTTGGGGAAAGATTTGAAACCAACTGATGAACGAAAAGCAAATTTGAAGATGTGACATGCCATTAATATTTAATTATGATTTTAAACGTGAAATATGGAGAAGTGACCCTGTTAACAGATTAGGTGTTTTGTTTTACATAGGGAATTTCAGAAAATGACATTGTTTACTATCTTACATCCTCTATTTTTATAAAGAAATAAATTTGGATATTATTGATAGCTTCTGTGTTAATTTTTATTATTGGATGGGATAAATGGGGACCTACCAATATTTGATTCGAGCATTATTTAGGCAGGATTCTTTTCTCAGTTGATTGTTTTAACTTTGTGATTAATTTGACATCAAAATATTATTGCGAACCCCATTCTAAATGTTACAAGATTTTTTTTAGTGTCATTAGCAGGATTCTGAAACTGATATTGGCACAGCCCTGATTTATGCTCTACAAATTCAGATCTCCTCTATCACAAATTACTAATCTTTAATAATAACTGTTTTCATTAATTCACCTTTAAAATGAGTAATGCATTTAATTTATTTTTGACGAAGCTATCGCAATAAAAAGCTGGAAGTTATTCAGAGAATATTTATCACTTTGCCTTAGGTTGATGTTTATTGGATTTTATCTATTGCAACAGAAATATTTAAAAAATAAGAATTTACAAGAGAACCAAATTAACATTTAATTTCCTGTTAAAAACTAAAATTAAAGTCAATAAGATTTAAATGTTTCATTTATTTACATTTTCCACAAATGAACGAGTTTTAATCCTTGGATGATTCATATCCTTAAAAATATTTATATAAGAAATGCTATAGGAAAATTTTCTGAAAGGTTAAATTGTCATCATATTATAGTGATTAAATTTGGTAGTGGTTTGTGGTATCCAATCACCATAGGTTTCAAAACACACTTGCTATAGCAGTATTATAATACCCATCAGCAAAGAAAAAAAAAGTACTTTTCGGTTAACGGGGCGCCAGTCGTCATTATGCGCCATTTTCTTGGCGACTTTTTTTGGAAAAAATGGCAGTTTTTGATGGAGTCAGGAAGGTTAATGAGTAATTTAGGGGTGGGTTATTTGAGCTATAATGTGTTTTTTTGTTGTTGTTGTTGTTGTCTCTGATGAGA
Organism: Ryuthela nishihirai; assembly: GCA_038380435.1. NCBI lineage: Eukaryota > Metazoa > Arthropoda > Arachnida > Araneae > Heptathelidae > Ryuthela > Ryuthela nishihirai. The sequence goes on along the minus strand of JAWZYU010000019.1, from coordinate 58,847,371 downwards.
TTATTTAGTTTCGGGGGCTTTTTTATAATTCGGTCGGCAGTACACTTTCCGATTTTTATGTTTTTCGGTTTGTGTTGTCTGCGAGGACATTTAGTTTTGGGGGCTTTTTTACAATTTGGTCGGCAATGCACTGTTTCCGATTTTCGTGCTTTTTGGTATGTGTTGTCTCCAATGAGATTATTTAGTTTTGGGGGCTTTTTTTATAATGCTCCGGTCACATTTTCTTGGCGACGAAAAATAAACACCAAAGTAAACCAAGAACATCATCGACAATGCATCGTTCACCGGGCATTATAGAAAAGCCCCCAAAACTAATTGTCCTCGAACACAACATAAACCGGAAAACATGAAAATTGGAAAGTATACTGCCGACCGAATTATAAAAAAGTCCCCGAAACTAAATAATCTCATCAGAGACAATAACAACAACAAAAAAAAAACATCTTATAGCTCAAATATACAACCCCTAAATTACTCATTAACCTTTCTGCATCAAAAACTGCCATTTTTTCCAAAAAAAAGTCGCCAAGAAAATGGCGCACAATTACGACTGGCGTCCCGCTAAACGAAAAGTACCAAAAAAAAAAATCATGGCTGAGCACGTGCTAAATAAATGAATGAAACCAATGTAGTCTACTATTTTAACACAAAAAATTCCGTTAAATATTTACCTCAACAACTAAAATATTAATTTGCTTTAAATGCATATATGTCTACATTTACAGTATTTTTACAATTGTATATTAAAAAAATCTAAAGAGCAATTGCATATAATTGTCAGGGAGCAACAAGGGGGAACCTAGGTTGAATCGAAACAAACGACATTCAACAGATTTATACGGAAAAAAAAATCAAATTTTTGAATTTTACTTCTTTGCTTCACAATTAAATGAAGCAGCTATATTTGTTTCAATTGAAGTACTACGAATAAAAGACAATAAACTCAGAAACAAAAGCAATACATCTACTGAATGCTTCGATTTCAATCGGATATTGCATAAAACATAGAATATTTTTAATACATTGATATCTTCCTATTTCATCCTAAAAAGTGGGAAACTAAAGCTTGCCGATGGCGCAATCAGCCACTGATTTTGTAGTTAATTCGAAATAACATAGGGTGATGATTTACCTACTCATCAAGAATTGATGGTGCCTTATTTTTCCTTTGAACTAAATACGAATTCAGTGACTGCATCATTGGCATGCTTTAGTTTTATTTTTATTTTTTTAGGTCATATATAAGATTGGTTGAGTTGTTTTACCTCTGAGCGTCACTTTTTCCTTTCTAATAGCAGTCGTTAAACTTGCATCGTTAGCTGAGGAGGTCGGATTGGATTCATTTATATGTACTTGGTTGTACATGTCTAATAGAATGTGGCGATATGAAAGTTTTGCGTACAGAAGGAAAACATTTCACCAACAATATACAGTATTATGACTTCAGATATCTGTAATTCATTGATTAGAGAGAACAGTTCACATATTGAAATCTTCCATACAAAGTGCAAAATTTAACATTTTTTAGGGGCGACATATAAGTTTGACGTTTAAATAAAAATCTCTTATAAAGGGTTTATTCCGTTAACTTATTTCCTTACCTTACGGAATGTTGTGGTGAACATCAGAGGCGTAGCTATGGGGGGGGGGGGGGCTCCCCCCAAAAAAGTAACACGGAGTTGGGAAAATTCGAAGCGACTTCCTAAAATCTAGGTGAGTTGGGAAAGTTTGTGATCTTTTTTTTTGTAAAATTAAGGGAGTTGTCAAAATCGAGGCAACTTGGCAAATCTAGGACAGTTTGGAAAATGGAGAGACTGCAAAATCTAGAGCAGTTGGCAAAATTCCAAGCCACTTAGTAAAATACAGGTGAGTTGGCATAATCGGGACAACTTCGCAAAATTCGGAGTGACTTGGTAAAATCATTAGAGGTAGACGGCAAAATTCGGAGCGACGGCAAAATCGTGGAGAGTTGGCAAAATTCGGAGTGACTTGGAAAAATTGTGGGGAGTTGGCAAAATTCAGGTGAGATGTAAAAATTGCAATCTTTTTCTGTAAAATTATGGCGCGATAGCAAAAACGACACAACTTCGCAATATCTAAAGAGTTGGCAAATCTTTGGGGAGTTTGCAAAAATCAGGAGAGACGTAAAAATTGGGATTTTTTTCTGTAAAATTGTGGCGAGTTGGTAAAATCCAGAAAACTTGTCAAACTCTAGGGTTTGGGTTGTTTTACCTCTGAGCGGCACTTTTTTGCACACAATAGGCTAAATGGCCAGGTCACATGGACCCCGAAGGCTCAGAGAAGGTTGGGGGAGGGGACCCACTGGAATAGCTGTTGGGAGACAGATGGTAGCCTCCCGTCAAGGCCATCCAGCGTGTTCTTTAACGTGCACAGGGTATGGCTCTCCCGCACACGGGGCCACAGCTTAACGTCCCATCCGACGGACGGCGGCCTTTCCAAGCCCATCGGTGTCCCCTACTGACCGTGGGCAGGGCGGGGAATTTTACGGAGATAAATCTCAACGCTGACCCAGCTGGGACTCGAACCTGGGAACTACAGATTACGAGCCTGGCGCGCTACCGACTGAGCCACCCCCGCCCCAAACTCTAGGGTAGTTGGCAAAATTCGAATCCACTTGGTAAAATACGGGCGAGATGTGAAAATTGGGATTGTTTTCGTGAAATTAAGGAGAGGTGGTAAAATCGAGAAAACTTGGCAAAACTGTAAACTACTTGGTATAGTACAGGTGAGTTGTAAAAATTGGGATTGATTTTGTGAACTTAAGGAGAGTTGGAAAAACCGAGAACTCTTGGCAAAAATCGAAGCCACTTGGTAAAATACAGGGGAGCTGTGAAAATTGTGCCTTGTGCAATTAAAGAGAGTTGACAAAATTCGAAGTGACTTGGCAAATTCAGAGTAAACGTAAAAATTGCAATTTTTTTCTGTAAAATTGCGGCAAGTTGTCAAAATCTAGGAGAGTTCGCAAAATTCGAATCCACTTGGTAAAATATAGGCGAGTTGTGATAATTAGATTTGGGTTTGTAAAATCAAGGAGAGTTGACATAATCGAGAAAATTTGGCAAAATCTTGGCGAGTTTGAAAAATTTGAAGTGGCTTGGCAAATTTAAGAGATGTAAAGATTGCGATTGGTTTTCTGAAACTAAGGAGAGTTGGCCAAATCTAGGGGAGTTGGGAAAATTCAAACTGACTTGCAACAATTCAGACGAGAGACAAAAATATTGGGATTATTTCTGTGAAATTATGACTAGTTGGCAAAATTGGAAGTCAAATGGTAAAATGCAATACAGTTGTGAAAATTGCCTCACCCCCACCCCACGGATCGAAAATCTAGGTACGAACTGGACAGACATTATTTTCTCAGTTGGCAAAATTTGATTTGTCAAATTTCGCCAAATCAAATTTATATATCTATAAATATATCTAATACATATATCTATAATATAAAAATATTATAATCTATTATAGAGTCTAATTTTAGTCTTTTAGTGTATACACCTATTTCTCCCCACTCTCCAAAAATTCCTAAAAGTCCGGCAGCAATCCCTATTCCTCTGTTAATCTCATGCCGCACATCACCATTATCTGTTACACAGCTCCCAAGATAATTAAACTGTGACACCTGCTTAAGACTGCAACCATTCAGATTAACTGACTCGCAGCCTGCCTGAAACAATGTTCATCACTTTAGTTTTCTCCGTTTATAACCAAACCTACTCTACTACCAGTCTCATCAACAACTCGAATGAAAGAGTTCATCTCATCAACATCATTTGCCAAAAGGGTTGAATCACTAGCATAATCTAAATCAGAAATTTTCAGATCTCTAAACCTTTAAGGGCAAAATCTCCCTTGCGGTGAATTTCGCATAACAATCAATGACCAAATAAAGAGCAAAGGAGTTGGATAATAAAGAACTCACACACACCTCAATGTTGTTATAGAAGAGCTTTCATTATTTTTACTCTGGTATGCCTCATGATCTTAGGAACAACTACTAATTAAACAGAGTCAAAACTTTTTTTTTTGAAATCAACAAAGCTAGTAACCAAAGCTTTTGAAACTCGAAACATTTCTCAATCTGCAAAAGTGAAAAAATCTGATATACACATCCCCTACCACTTCTGAATCCACGTTGCTCATGACACAATTGCCTGGCAACCAGATTATTAATTTCATTAAGCACAATCATGCAAAAAACTTTACCTGGAACAGAAAGTAGGCTGATACCCCTGTAGTTATCACAAAAACTGCGATCACTTTTTTTAAAAATAGGGTAACAAAAGCTCTTGTAAAATTTATAGGAACATTATCGTAAAAAAAAATATTCAAAATTTCAGTCATCCATGTGGTAACCAAAACATTCGCAGTTCTAAGCATTTCCATTGTAATTTCATCTACCCCAGAGGAGTTATTTAGTTTAAGTTTAGAAACAGTCAAAATAACTTCAGATTGTGTTTTAGGGCCAAAATTAAAGCCAGTACTGCATCTATCATCATTACAAACAATGGGAGTAGAACTAATCGCATTGTTTACAACGTCACTAAAATGCTCAGCCCACCTAGCCATGACAGAATCCTCACCGTCTATAACCTTACTTTGTTTACCCTTCAATCCCTGCATACCTGTCCGTTTTCTACCACACAAAACATTAACTATCTGGTACAGCTCTCTGCTGTTGTGCTGTCTAACTGCTTCCTCGGCTTTGTCAGCCAAACCATCAAGGCAAAGATTCTTTTCAGCTGCTAACTGATCCTTTACACGTTTATTAAGCTCTCTGTAATCCTTTCTATTAGGACAAGTAGGGTATTGATAAAGGACATTCCTGCAGTTCTTTCTTTCCGAAATAAGCTCAAGTGCCTTATCACTCAGATAATTCTGCCTCTTTTTTTCCTAAAAGAGTACTGTTAGTGTCCAAAAAAGCCTGTTTAAAATGATCCCATTCTTCCTCAACTTCAGTAGTAAGCATACCATGACTGTCATAATGACCAAGTAACCTATCATGGTAAGCTTTGGCTATAACTGGGTCTTTCAGAGTTTCAGTATTAAAGGAAAATTTTTTAACCTTAGCACAATACTTTTTAAGTTTAAGTTGATCTGTAAATGGTAACTAGGCATAAACTGGAAGGAGAGCTGTGTACCAGTCCCCAGTGATGATGCACTGCACCGGCCAGATCGAACACCGAATGTCCTACCCCGCATTCTCGTGGTGCAGGCCTTTAGTACCTTTCAAAATAGATATTCGCTTTTGGAAGGGAACCGAAGACCTACTGATCTGGTCATATATGGCCACTTTTTTTTTCCCAACCTTGATGAGGAGTGGTCAACTTCTCAGGGTCCTGGTGCTGACTATACCTACTATACTGGATTTGTTTATGGATTTGAGCTTGATTATGGATCCTGGACTTGCTGCATTGGTGGGCCTCTGTTGAGGGATAATCTGCTGCTGTGTTTTCTGTTTGCTTCTGGGTTGCCAGCCCTAAGTGTACAGAGGCATGGGATAACTCTGTTCATTTTAAACAGGCCTTTTTGGACACTAAAAGTACTCTTTTAGGGAAAAAGGAGTGGAGGAGGCAGAATTATTTGAGTGGTAAGGCACTGTAGCTTATTTCAGAAAGAAGGAACTGCAGGAATGTCCTTAATCAAAACCCTTCTAGTACTAATAAAAAGCATTACAGAGACCTTAATAAATGTGTAAAGAATCAGCTGCTGATAAGAATCTTTGCCTTGATGGTTTGGCTGACAAAGCCGAGGAAGCAGTTAGACAGCACAACAGCAGAGAGCTGTACCAGATAGTTAATATTTTATGTGGTAGAAAACGGAAGGTATACAAGGACTGAAGGATAAACAAAGTAAGGTTATAGAAGGTGAGGATTCTGTTATGGCTAGGAGGGCTGAGCATTTCAGTGATGTTCTAAACAATGTGGTTAGTTCTACTCCCATTGTTTGCAATTATGATAGATGCATTGGTGGCTATAACGTTGGCCCTATAACAATCTGAAATTATTTTGGCTATTTCTAAATTTAAACTTCATAAATCCCCAGGGCAAGATGAAATTACTACGGAAATGCTTAGAACTAGGAATGTTTTGGTTACCACTTGGATGACTGAAATTCTGAATATCTTTTATGATAAAGGCATGGTTCCTAAGGATTTTACCAGAGCTATTGTTATCCCTATTTTCAAAAAAGGTGATCGCAGTTCTTGTGATAACTATAGGGGTATCAGCCTACTCTCTGTTCCAGATGAAGTTCTTTCCATGATTGTGCTTAATAGAATTAAGAATCTGGTTGACAGTCAATTGCGTGATGAGCAATGTGGATTCCAAAGTGGTAGGGGATGTGTAAATGATATTTTCACTCATGCAGCTTCTTGAAAAATGTTTGGAGTTTCAAAAATTTTGGGTTGCTAGCTTTTTTGATTTCAAAAAGGCTTTCGACTCTGTTGATCGTCATAATTTGTGGTTGATTGTGAAATCATATGGTATACCAGACAAGTTAGTTAACATAATGAAAGCTCTCTATAATAATACTGAGTCGTGTGTGAGAGTTGGTAAGGCTTGTAGCAATTGGTTTAGCATTGCTTCTGGTGTTCGACAAGGGTGTATCAATTCTCCTTTTCTCTTTAGCTTGGTTATTGATTATGTTATGCGAAATTCACTTCAAGGGAAAGATTTTGGCCTTAAATGGGCTGGAGATACGAAAATTTCTGATTTAGAGTATGCTGATGATTTAGCCCTTTTGGCAAATGATGTTGATGAGATGAACTCTTTCATTCGAGCTGTTGATGAGACTGGTAGTAGAGTAGGTTTGGTTATAAACAGAGAGAAAACTAAAGTGATGAAAATTGGTCAGGCAGGCTGTGATTCAGTTAATCTGAATGGTTGCAGTCTTGAGCAGGTGTCACAGTTTAATTATCTTGGGAGCTATGTAGCAGATACTGGTGATGTGCGGCATGAGATTAACAGTCGAATAGGGATTGCTGCCGGGACTTTTAAGAATCTATGGAGATTGTGGAGAAATAGTTGTGTACATTTAAAGACTAAAATAAGATTGTATAATATTTTGGTTCTTTCTAGGATTAGTTATGGTAGTGAAACTTGGACACTTTGTATACAAGATAACAGGAAACTAGTGCTTTTGATTATAGATGCTTAAGCAGTATCTTGGGCATTAGGTGGTTCAACTTTGTATGAAGTTAGGCAAAGGAGTTGGCAATCTCCTTTAAACAGCATATTTTGCAGAGATTCTCTTGCACAATCTGGTTGGACCTCCATAGCCAATGACTGCTTGAGGATGATGATGAATGAAAATTGACCCTGTAATAATTATAAACTGCACTCTATATACTTGATATTTGCCCATTGCAGATGCCACATTCAACCCTGCTTTAGCAAGACCTCTGATTGTATTGCTAATAAATTTCTCACACGTTTCACTGTGTACTGTGTTGCATTAAAAATTCAAGTCTCTACCTGTTATTCAATGCTGTACTCGAATATGGGAACTGCAGGTTATAAGCCTGGTATCCTACCAACTGATCCATCTCCTCAACTTCACAGAAATATTCACCAAAACAATAACATAGACATGAAAAACAGCCAAATATTTAAATCCTTTGACTCTGCTGCCTCCATTGTAATTTTGTTTACACCTTTTAGTTGATAGGTGCTGACCTCTAGCATCGATGAGCTGTGGCGCTGACCGTGAGCACCCCAGAAGCCTTGCAGTTTCGGAAATCCCCTGACCCAGTTGTCTGGTCATAACAATTTAGCCTTTGTCAAACTCGCTTAAGTCTGCTGCCTTTCTAATCTGAAGAACAAGAATAACATTGATTAACAGAGCTCAGTATCGGGTGTTATTTATACAGTTTCATGGGCGCCTTTGTTTACCTGCAGTTGCTTCGATTTGCATAAAGTGCTGGTCATAATGTTTTGGCTCTTCGATGTATCTTACTATGCTAATTTTTATTCTAATTTATTCTAATTATATTCTAATTTTTTTTGTCTGATGGGATGAATATGAAACATTGCTTTTCTTATTCTTTGAAGTATAATCCAGTCATCATTAATTTATTCCTTATTCTTTGAAGTATAACCATTCATTTGGCTACTGCACCATTGGGCAATATCAAAAACTAAAATGACCTGAAAGACTTCACAGAGATGGATTTACTTATGAATGACTTTTTTGCCCACAATAGGCTAAATGGCCAGGTCACAAGAACTCTGAAGTCTCGGAGATGGTTGTGGAAGGGAATCCACTGGACAGCTGTTATAAGACAGATGGTAGCCTCCCATCAAAGTCATCCAGGGTGTTCTTCAACATGCAGAGGGTGTGACAATTCACCCATTCTATTTTACTTTTGTTTAACTAGTTTTCATTTATGTTATAATTATATTTGGGGCATTTCTTTGCTTTGAATTATCAATTCTCCCTGCCCGCAGCATTGTCAATTGCGCAACTCATTTTGATTGAGCGAATATCAAGACAAAATTTTAATATTTTAACTGAATATAAATTAGACATTAAGCATTTGTACTTTGTATATAAGCATTGTCAATTTGATTTTGACCTATTCATTTTTTTCTCTTGAGCAGTTTTTGCTTAAAAATATTTGAGTTCAATTGGACAATTTAACTTGAAACTCTTTCGTTGTCTAAATCTCTTGAAAATTAAGAACCCTTGTTTAATTTCTTGGAAAGATTAATTGCCTGGCACCTAAATCAGCTATCCAGCAAAGTAATTATTAACATATTTTATAGTATTACAAGGGCTCTCCTGTACAGGGGGCCATGGTTTAACATCCCATCAGATGGACAAAAGCCTTTCCAAGCCCATTGGTGTTCCCTATTTACAGAGGGCAGGAAGATATTTACAGAGGCCCTACCAACTGAGCCATCTCCTCCCCGACTTCACAAAGAGAAATGTTCATCAAAACAATAACATAGACATGAAAAACAGCTAAATATGTAAATCCTTTGACTCTGCTGTCTCCATTGTAATATCACAGAGAGGACCCTCTAAATGATACTAGAATGACCTTAGCAACAGACCTTTTGGCACCACATTTCCTGCATTAAACAGTAACGAGTTCGATATGTATATATTCATATCGATAATTTAATGAATTATATAGGTTTTGAAGTTCATGCCATTATGAAGAGTAAGGCACTATTGTTACCGTTAATGTGTCAATTGTAACTAAATGTCATTGTCAGTGAGTTTCATATCACTTTTAATCCCTTTCCAACTCCTTCAAAACTAGTAGAGGTTACAGCTAGCATATACATCGGTGGGTAAAAATGACATCCACCCAGTTTTATACACACCATGCATTTTTTCTACTGTTTATAATATACAATATCAATATTTAATGGATCCACACTTTTGATTAGTTAATATGCTTCTGTATTTGAAATATATAGTTTTGCATAATGAAAAATATCACTTACAATGGATTAAGCATTAAATTTTATACAAATTTCAAATAATTGAATTTATTTTTTACATTCTAATGCCAATAGTACAAAACACATAAGAAATGTTGTATATATACACTTCTGGGAATCTGAATTACCAAGAGCATCAGCTGCAATTAGAAAAAAAAATACCTTAGAATACTACTGGCTTAAATGTTCTAAGTTGTGGAACTCCCCTTTTTTGCCATTTTTATACTGCACCACAACTTTAATTTTTTAATATTGCTGAAATGAGAACCTAATGCCCAATTCAATTTTGTGAGTAAATAATATCAAACACTACAATGACACTAATGTGACCAATACATTTACGTAACTGATATTATCTAAAAAAACAATGCAAAAAAATATGGGTTTAGAAAAGATTAATGAGAAGTGCATTTAAAGAAAGAAGGTGTCTGCAATTATCCAACATTTTCTCACAGAAAACCCTCAACTTCCATTGTGGAATCTCAGTGAATCTACATAGAATTTAGTACAGTTACTTGCAAGTTTATGAAAAGTCTTCTCATTACATCTTTATTGATAAATATAGCTTTCCCTTTATTGTCTGCTGGTCTGGTTTCAGCTTTTTCAGGATCTGTGCAATAGTATTAACCAGTTGATCACTGCTCATACCAGTCTTTTTGCTCTTAAATTTTTGCAAAAGTTCTGTAGTAGTCATTGGTTTCCTCATTAAATATCGTCTTACTGCATCTTCGGTAATTCCTTCCAGTGAACTAAAGAAACAAAACAATAAAAACATTATTAATATCAATAATCATTTTTGAAAACTTTTAATGCAAATACATTGAAACTTTCTAAACCAATGGTTCCCAACTGTTTCACATTGGGAGTGGCAGCATAGTTGGTAGCACAGCAGGCTCGTAATTTGAGTTTCCAAGTTTGAGCTCTCCTGGGCCAGCATTGAAATTTCATCTTTGCAAAACTCTCTGAAATGCCCTCAATCTGTAAGGGACACTATGGACTTGGAAAGGCTGTTGTCCATTGGATTGGACATTAAGCTATGGCTCAGTGTGGGGAGACCCATACCTGGAGACCCCTAAAGAATAGGCTTGATAGCCTTGACAATAGGCCACCTCTCCTAACAGCTGTCCAGTGGGTCCCTTCTCCTAACTTTCTCTGAGCCCTCTGAGTCCTTGTGACCTGGCCATTTACCTGATTATGTGCAATAAAATGGCACACTAAGGTAAAACAACACAACCTTTTTTGCTGCCATAGGCTTCCTAAGACATATTCTTCCCCTTTATATCATTACCTGATATATTTTAACTCAAATATAGATCCTTGCAATGAGGATTCCTTAAAACTGCAAAGAATGAGTTATATCTCTATTTCTTTGTCTGCCATTCATTCATTGACTATTATTCAACATGCCAGAAATTTTGTGTTGTCAATAGCCAATTACAGCTTGTGATCAGCATATATATAGCATATTGCCATACTGAATGGACATAATTTCAGCCAAATGCAATAATACTTGATGCAGTTATGCAACTCCAATAAATGTACGATTTCCATTAAAGCTATTTACAATATTAAATTGGCTTGGAGACCCCTAAAGGTCCAGGGACCACAGGTATAAACATTGGTGTGCAACTTTTTCAGACAAAACATTTTAGGCTTAAAATTCTCAGCTCATTTGAATAGACTAAATTACATCTGTAAATGGTAGCTAGGTAGCCAATGGATGGAGAGCTATGCACCAATACCCTGTGATGACGTACAGAACCAGCCAGGCCTAACACCTAAAACCCGGCCTCCTCATGGTGCAGACAATTAGTACCTTTCAAAAGAGATACCCTCTTTTGGAAGGGAACAGAAGGGTAGGGCTGCCAGATCAATGTAGCCTACTGATCTGGACTACTATGGCAACTGTTCTTTTTTTTCTACCCTGCTGAAGAGTGATCAACTACACAGGATCCTGGTGCTTAACATATATACCAACCTGAATGGAATATTGGCTCTAAGCTTGATTATGGATCCTGAATTTTCTGCATTGGTGGGCTTCTGTGGAGGGAGAATCCTCCACTGTGTTTTCTGTTTTCTTGTGGGTTGATAGTCTCAACTGAATAGATTCACAGGATATGTTTTATCAGCTGGTGGATAATCCTGATCTGAAGTCATCGAAGGTATCAGAACTCTTGCTTCAATGGGAATCGTCAAACCTACATTGGAGGAAATCTTCCACTAACCATTTTCTCTCCACTAACCATTCGTTATAAAAATGAGCAATCTAATATTCGTTATAAAGTAATCTTCCACTAACCATTTTCTCTCCTTGGAACGTGAGGACTATGCACAGAGATTATTCTCGGCTTGCAAGAGACCTGATGGACAGATAAAGGTCAAATTCTTAAAAATAATCTTAAATTTCTCTTTTCAGGGAGGAAGATAAGAAGCATCTCCAAGGCATAGGTTTGCTTCTCAGCATATATGTTCTTCTAGGATATGAGTGCATTAATATAAGGTTTCTTACAGCTAAATTTTAGACAAGCATTCAAGACTTGAATGTTAACTGCTGTTATGCCCCCAATGAAAATGTTGACGAAGATGAGAAAGGTGAGTTTTGCAGACAACTTCAGGATATTTTGAATCCTGTCAAGAAATGAAATATTACCCTTGTTCTAGGCAACTTGAATGCTAAAGTTTGTACTGATTCTGACCTTTGGAGAGGGGTGATATGCCCCATTGGCATTGGTAGCTGCAATGGGCAATGTCTCTTACTGGTAAGCAAACTTAATGGTTTGAGAATAACGAACACTTATAAACACCTTGACATACTTAAGTACAAGTGGGATTCACCAAATGGGCTGCATAAGAATAAGACTGATTATATACAGTAGAACTTGGTTGTAATGAGTACGGAAATAATGAGATCAAAGTTGTAACGAGCAAAGAGCCATAATGATTTTTATTTACACTTATTTCCATACAATTGCTCACTTTTATAACGAGAGTGCTACACGGATATACCGTAATTTTGGTAACCATGGAAACATGCAAACATTCTTAATTGCTCGGGTAGTCAGAAATAGTACCCAATTATTGGAATAAAAACAAAATGGATGACTTAGCTTTTATAACCACCTGCAATGGATTATGGGCCAGTTTATGACCTAACTTTGTCCTTGAGGATTGTACCCACTCTACCTACCTCTTCAGTGTCTAGCCTCTGCCCTACTCCGACTTTACCCAAACACTACCATGACTGTAAAATCAGCAAGAAATGAACCCTTCAGTTGAAAACAGGTCTACTAACCAAAGAAAGTCTTTCGATTTGCAAAAAAAGTCGAAATTATTCATCAGTTAGAACGTGGTGCAAAAAACATTGAAGTGTGTAAAAACTTTTCTTTCTGCTCTTCAATAGTATTGACATTGTGGAAGAATAAAGATGTTTACATATCAGCACTGGAAAAACCTAATCGAAACATAAAAATTTAAGAAGTGCCAGCTTACAAACATCAATGAAGCATTGAACATTAGTCAATTGTTTTGAAGGAACTGACGCAAATGATGTGACTTTTATACATTTGAATGTTTTAAGGGGAAATTTGAGAAATTTCGAAGAGAAAAATTTAAAACAAACATCAATCTTAATATTCTTAAATAAAAATATTAATTGAAATCATGTTTATTATTAATTAGTATTGTTTTTAATTACAGAGAAATAAATTGCGTTTAATAGTAAGTGTATTGAAGTTTATACAAGCACATTAATACAAATAATATGCAGGTATGAAATTGTATCTAATATGTAGGTATGAAATTATGTCTTTTATCAGGATACTGAGAATTAAAAAAAAAGGAGGTATATTTACTCATCACTGATAAGTGGGGTCTATAAATGGTAGCTAGGTAGTCACTGGAAGGAGAGCTATGCACCAATCCCCTGTGATGATGCATAGAACCGGCCAGGCCTAGCACCTAATGTCCGACCCCGCCTTCTCGTGGTGTAGACCGTTAGTACCTTTCAAAAGAGATACTCTCTTGTGGAAGTGAAGGAAGGGGAGGGCTGCCAGATTAGAGTGGCCTACTGATCTGGATATCTATGGCTACTTTTTTTTTTTTCTACCCTGCTGAGGAGTGGTCTCCCACACAAGGTCCTGGCACTGACCATATATAACAACCTGAATGGAATTATTGCACTGAGCTTGATTATGGATCCTGATTTTGCTGCACTGGTGGGCTTCTGTGGAGCGAAAATCTTCTGCTGTGTTTTCTGTTTGTTTGTGGGTTGACAGCCCCAAGTGAATAGATTCACAGGATATGTTTATCAGCTGGCGGATAATCCTGAACAGAGGTCATCGTAGGCAACTGAACTCTTTGCTTCTATTGGCATCGTCAAATTCTACATTGGAGGAAGTCTTCCAATGTAGATGGCTTCAGCCTTTAGTGGTGGGTTGGGTTGTTTTACCTCTGAGCGGCACTTTTTTGCACAAAATAGCCAGGTCACATGGACTAATTTTTTTTTGGCTAAATGGCTAAATGCTTTGGCTAATTGGCTAAATACTTTGGGCTAAATGGCCAGGTCACTTGGACCCCGAAGGCTCAGAGAAGGTTGGGGGAGGGGACCCACTGGAACAGCTGTTGGGAGACAGATGGTAGCCTCCCGTCAAGGCCATCCAACGTGTTCTTTAAAGTGCACAGGGTATGGCTCTCCCGCACACGGGGGCCATGCCTTAACGTCTCATCTGACAGACGGCGACCTTCCCAAGCCCATCGGTGTCCCCTACTGACCATGGGCAGGGCGGAGAATTTTGCAGAGATAAATATCAACGCTGACCCAGCTGGGACTCGAACCTGAGAACTGCAGATTACGAGCCTGGCATGCTACCGACTGAGCCACCCCCACCTAATTAGTGGTGGGGGAACAGGTCTTAACCCTATGTCTGCGATTAGGGGGCTGTTTCATATTGTCGACATTCCCTCTCTAAATAAACATAGTTTCTTTAAACAACCCACTAACCATTTTCTCTCCATAGATAGTTGGAATGTGAGGACTCTGCACAGAGCTTTTTCTCTTGATGTCCTCAACAAAAAATCCACCATTATAATTTAGATATTCTCAGCTTACAAGAGACCAGATGGACAGATAAAGGTCAGATTCTTAAAAATAATCTTAAATTTCTCTTTTCAGGGAGGGACAACAATAAGCATCACCAAGGAGTGGGTCTGCTTCTCAGCAGACATGCTAGTGATGCTCTTCTAGGATATAAGTGCATTAATGAAAGGTTTCTTACAGCAAAATTTCAGACAAGCATTAAAGACTTGAATGTTATCTGCTGTTGTGCCCCCACTGAGGATGAGGATGAGAAGGATAGGTTTTACAAACAACTTCAGGGTATTTTGAATTCTGTCAAGAAGGAAGATATTACCCTTGTTCTGGGTGACTTCAATGCCAAAGTTGGTACTGACTTTGACCTTTAGGGAGGGGTGATAGGCCTTTTTGGTATTGATAGCTGTAATGGCAATGGGCAACGTCTCCTACAGGTAAGTAAACTCAATGGATTCAGAATAACTAACACATATTAAACACCATGACATACATAAATACACATGGGTTTCACCTAATGGGCTACATAAGAATATGATTGATTACATATTAATTAACAGCAAATGGGCTAGTTCTGTTGGGAATACCAGGTCATACAGGGGACCTGAAATTGGATCTGACCAATACCTTGTTAAAAGTGTTTTGCAACTTAAAAAGTGTTGTGCTAGGGTTAAAAAATTTACTTTTAATACTGAAGCTCTGAAAGACCCAGTTATAGCTAAAGCTTACCATGATAGGTTACTTAGTCATTATGACAGTCATGGTTTGCTTACTACTGAAGTTGAGGAAGAATGGGATCATTTTAAACAGGCTTTTTTGGACACTAACAGTACTCTTTTAGGAAAAAAGGAGCAGAAGAACCAGAATTATCTGAGTGATAAGGCACTTGAGCTTATTTCAGAAAGAAAGAACTGCAGGAATGTCCTTAATCAATACCCTACTAGTCCTAATAGAAAGCATTACAGAGAACTTAATAAACGTGTAAAAGATCAGTTAGCTGCTGATAAGAATCTTTGGCTTGATGTTTGGCTGACAAAGCCGAGGAAGCAGTTAGACAGCACAACAGCAGAGAGCTGTACCAGGTAGTTAATGTTTTGTGTGGTAAAAAACGGACAGACATACAAGGATTGACGGATAAACAAGGTAAGGCTATAGAAGGGGAGGATTCTGTCATGGCTAGGTGGGCTGAGCATTTCAGTGATGTTCTAAACAATGTAGTTAGTTCTACTCCTATTGTTTTCAATGATGATAGATGCATTGGTGGCTTTAACGTTGGCCCTAAAACACAGTCTGAAGTTATTTTGGCTGTTTCTAAACTTAAACTTCATAAATCCACAGGGGTAGATGAAATTTCTACGGAAATGCTTAGAGCTGGGAATGTTTCGGTTACCACTTGGATGACTGAAATTTTGAATAACTTTTATGATAAAGGCATGGTTCCTAAAGATTTTACCAGAGCTATTATTATCACTATTTTCAAAAAAGGTGATCGCAGTTCTTGTGATAACTATAGGGGTATCAGCCTACTCTCTGTTCCAGGTAAAGTTCTTTCCATGATTGTGCTTAATAGAATTAAGAATCTGGTTGACAGTCAATTACATGATGAGCAATGTGGATTCAGAAGTGGTAGGGAATGTGTGGATCAGATATTTTCACTTAGGCAGATTCTTGAGAAATGTTTAGAGCTGCAGACACCTTTTGATTACTAGCTTTGTTGATTTCAAAAAGGCTTTCGACTCTGTTGATTGTCATAATTTGTGGTTGATTGTGAAATCATATGGTATACCAGACAAGTTACTTAACATAATGAAAGCTCTCTATAATAACACCGAGTTATGCGTGAGAGTTGGTGAGGCTTGTAGCAATTGGTTTAGCATTACTTCTGGTGTTCGACAAGGGTACATTTTGTCTCCTTTTCTCTTTAGTTTGGTTATTGATTATGTTATGCGAAATTCACTGCAAGGGAAAGATTTTGGCCTAAATGGTCTGGAGATACTAAAATTTCTGATGTAGATTATGCTGATGATTTAACCCTTTTGCAAATGATGTTGATGAGATGAACTCTTTCATTCGAGCTGTTGATGAGACAGGTAGTAGAGTAGGTTTGGTTATAAACAGAGAGAAAACTAAAGTGATGAAAATTTGGTCAGGCAGGTTGTGATTCAGTTAATCTGAATGGTTGCAGTCTTGAGCAGGTGTCACAGTTTAATTATCTTGGGAGTTATGTAACAGATACTGGTGAGGTGTGGCATAAAATTAACAGACGAATAGATATTGCTGCCGGGGCTTTTAAGAATCTATGGAGGGTGTGGAGAAATAGGCGTATACACCTAAAAATTAGACTGTATAACAGTTTGGTTCTTTCTAGGGTTAGTTATGGTAGTGAAGCTTGGACACGTTGTAAAGAAGATAACAGGAATTCGATGCTTACACAGCATCTCGAGCATTAGGTGGTTCAACTTTGTAACTAATGATGAGGTTAGGCATAGGAGTTTGCAACATCCTTTAACCCCTTAACAGTTTCTTTTTTCTGCCATATTGTGTCCAAAAATAAGCACATTTTTGATAAACAATTTTGTATTCAAATCGATCATATAAATTCAAATCAGCAGTCAAAACTGTTACAAGTATTGAATTGCATAATTTATGATAATTTTTAATTATAGCGAAAAATTGGCGTTTTTACTTAAAGTTGGCTTTTCCGAAGAAACTTCAGAAACTATTATTTCAAGGAGGTTACAATCAAAGAAAATATCAAGAAACCGCAAAGTTCCATTACTTACATCAATATCCAAATGAACAGCAGGATTCGCTGTGAAAGAAAATCGCAGCGGTGCTGGAGGAGGATTACTAGTATCAATTTCACAAAAGTTCCGCACCTGAGTTAGATCATCGGAACTTTCCGTTTCCTCATCACTAGAGAAGTCTGATAACAAACTTTCACAACTTCCAGAATCATTTAGAGAAATTTCCGATTCATTATCTGATCCAATATCAATATTATATTCTGTTATGAGCCGCTCTCTGTCACTGATTGCCCTTTTATTTTAGCGCAAAATTCAAAAGAAATAGTATTCGCAACGTGTGATACACTACACAAGTGAAAACAAAATTCACTCCTTCTCCCGTGTAAACGAAAAGCAGTAAAACGTGATATGAAACTGGTGTACGCATGTTTTGCATTCCAATCTTTACTGGACTATTAGAGCCATCTATTAGAAACATTGTAAACGAAAAAAAAGTTAGAAAGCCAGGCAAATCATTGGATTGGCATAGAAAAATAAGATGCCCGAGCGGCGTTCGGGCAAATCAGAAAAGTGACCTTTCGCAGCACCCGAGTGGTGTTCGGGCAAAACTGTTAAGGGGTTAAGCAGCATATTGTGCAGAGAGAGACTCCATTGGTTTGGCCATGTTGCCCTTAAGAATAGAATAGGGTTATGAACAGTGTGCCTAAAGGCCTCAGAAAGAAGGGGAGACCTAGGGTGCGGTGGGGCAGACAATGTCAAACAGCACCTTATTAGAATTGGTGTGCAGTGGTCAGATGCAGTAGATGTAGCTCAGGACAGACTTGCTTGGAGAACTAAATTGCACGGTCTGGTTGGACCTCTTGTAGCCCATGGCTGCTTGAGGATGATGATGATATAGTGGGTAGTGGTTATAACCAAGTTCAACTATATTAACAGCAAATGGATTAGTTCTGTTAGGAACACCAGGTCATATAAGGAAGCTTAAATTAGATCTGACCATTACCTTGTTAAAAGTGTCTTGCAATTTAAACTCAAAAAGTGTTGCACTAATTTTAAAAAATATTACTTTTAATACTGAAGCTCTGAAAGAATTATAGTTTCAGTGCGAAAAGTAACTTTTTAGCTAAATCCAGTTATAGCTAAATCTTACCATGATAAGTCACTAAGTCATTATGGCAAGTCATGGTTTGCTTACTACTGAAGTTGAGAGAGAATGGGACTGTTTTAAATAGGTTTTTCTTGAAACTAACAGTACTCTTTTAGGTAAAAGGGAACAGAGGAGGCAAAATAATTTGAGTGATAAGGCACTGGAGTTAATTTTGAAAAGAAAGCATTGTAGGAATGTCCTTAATCAATACCCTACTACAGGGCTGCTGCGAGGCTTACGGCCTCGCAGTAGCAAGATGAAAAGTGCCTACCTTTTATAGTGATCATAAGCATATTTCAAAGAGAACAGAAATTTTTTTTTTTTTTTTTTTAAAGGTGTATGAATTACATTTAAATCCTGATTAACTAATAACTAATTGTTTATTATAAAAATTATTTATATTATTAATTCTTTCAAATGTCAATTTGAGAAAAAAATTATTTTTTAATGTTGTTTAAACATATATCGAGGCTCCTACAAACATGAAAATACTGGTATATTGTTGATAAAATTACTTTTATTCAAGATAAATAAAACATAGAATCATAAACAAAGAAATCACAATGCAAAGTAAAAGTAATAAAATTTATACAATAAAAAAAAGCAAATTAGCGGGAATCAGAATAAATAATAGTTTAATAAAAGTACTCAACAAGAAAAACATTTTGTATTCAACATGATTTACCATTCTTCAATGATATCTAACTAGACAAATCATTCTATGCTACTTAAGAGAGTAAATAACACCTTATCATTGGAAGTCTCTTGACAATTGATGAATGATCTTTACCAGTTAAGATAAATCAATGTGTTTTAAACAGGGCAATGCTATTTTACTTAAAATGAAGTTGATCAGTGAAACTCTTGAAGATGGTGACACAGCTAACTCATAATTGTAGGCTCTCACGTTTAGAAGATACAGTAGAACTTTCACATTTTCCATTTTTAAGGGGGAGGGGGAGAAGCATATGGGGACAATTATTAATAGCTTGTTACTTTCCACACTTGCATTTTGCAGATATAGCAGAAAAATCGTTTCCATATTTCCCTCTTTTTTGGGGGAAGAAAGCATGTAGGTGTATTTTTTTATGCTTATGACACTCCTTACATCACAAGCTTTCATTTTAAGAATAGCTTGTTACTTTCCACACTTGCTTTTAGGAGATACTGGGAAACAATTGTTTTAATATTTCCAATAGCATGGAGCATCAATTTTTTATAGCCTATGACACTCTCAGTGTTACGAGCTTTCATTTGATACACATAAATCATTAAGTTTCTCCATCGCATTTGAAAGATATGGTGGAACAACTGTTTTGAGAAACACACAAAGCGACAAACTGACAAATGTCTAGTAAAAAGCAATAGAAAGATGAGTAAAAATGTAGTAATGTAGCGAATGGTTGTGTCGTATCTGTGCTCTGTATTATTATTCGTGATCATAATTTTTACCCATAAATATGGCAGCTAAAATAAATACCAGTGATAGAAGTTATAGTGTGATTGATAGCAGTGACAATGACGTACTGTTTCCTGTGGAAATCACTCAAGTGGTGGAGGTAGCTATTTTTTTTTGGGGGGGGGGGGATGAAAATGTATGATAAATTCAAACAAATTATACAAAACAATACAAACACAAACATCTCAAAAGCCGATGTCACATCTCAAATTTGTAAATTGTTGGTAGACCAATCAGTTGGGAGTTATTGATTATTCTTCTTCAAGAAAACCAACTTTTGTGCAGATGGAGAGGAAAGATTAAACAATAAATTACATATGGTGCATAATGGGACCAAAAAAAAGACTATTTTTTCCAATAAAAAAATGCTGGTGGGTAGACATGAAACCTACTTTTTTTTTTGCGATACATGCGTGCAAAAACCTTGCATGCATGTCAGCGACTGTTTCGAACAATATCACATGTTAAAAAATTTTTAGTTGTAGTTTTTTGTATGCGTACATTTCTTTTGTGTGATATTTGTTTTGTATTTATTTATTTTTTGTAAATCACTGTTATTTTTGTTCCATAAGATATGTATAAAGACCCTTATCAATAAAACTTTTTTTTGCAGGCAAGTATTTTGATAATATTTACATTTAAAAAATTTTAAACTACAATATGAAAAAAGCAATTTTTTTATCAATATCACTTCAAGTAACTGGTAACATCTATAAAAAAAAACTTCCGAGTGCAAAGGATCTGGTCTGCAATGATTACATCACAGCAGGCCATGGCTGATCCCACTTATGTGCCCAACTTCGAGCCATCTGTGAAGACAGGCAAAGAATCAGAATACTCAACAAGATGGCTGGTAAACAGTAGGGTGTAAAGGCTTCCCCATCCTGCAGCAAAGTGAAAAATCACAGGTAGGTGAAACAGCGAGGCACAGTGGGAGTGACTCAGCTGTCAACTGTGCAATGCTATTGAGACTGGTGGACAAACCAAATGGATGAATGACAGTTGGGCAATTAGTGCAAAGCATTTCTCACTTGGGACTGAAAACACAGTCCCAAGTGGCATTGCAATTTAGATGCATACTGTAAAGACAACTGCTGATGACTAAGAGATAAAAAAAAGGTTTGTCGGACTCAACATAAAGACTCTGGACCAATGAGGCTTGGGAGGCTCCTGTGCAGACAGAGATGGCCTGATGGTGGAGAGGATTCAACACCTTCACCACTGAATCTTGGGCAGAATCATACACCTGAGACCCATAGTCCAGTTTCGACCAGAAAAGTGTACAGTGTAGGCAGAGTAAAGAACATCAGTCTGCTCCCCAGGAGAGAGAGAAGAGGGTCTTGATAATGTTCAATGCCCGCATGCAGTTGGATCTGTGATGACGCATGTATGGTAAAAAAAAGATCAATTTGTGGTTGGAGAAACTTGGTTTCCGCCACAACTGGAATAATGTTACCCCAAGCCATAGCTGGGGATCCAGATGTAGATTATGCTTGTAGCAAAATTGCATGCCTCTCAAGTCAAAATTATGAAGGTTATGAAGAACTGAATCTCCAAGGCCATGTTGCATACTTTTTCGATGTTGACAAAAATTAACACCAGGCGCTTTCATTTTAAAAATGAATTTCTAATAGCAAATTTGAGGCTTATCAGATGGTCTATGTGATGCCCCATCGTTCACTTTTGCTTTACCTTAACCAGTTTTGTTTAATTTACGTTATATTTATCATTTTGGGGATTTTTATTTCCTTTTTGGCATCGCAGCACTCGTTTTCAAGTTTCTAGGAGTTGCGCATGCGCCGCAACTCCGATCTTCCGACTGTACCGTTACAGCACGTGTAAAGGACATGCCCCCTCTTGCGTCATAGCTTGCGTCGTTCGTCATAGTATGCAAATGTCTTTCCCGGCATGCGCCGGCTACTGTCTTTTAAACCGTGACCTGCAAGTCACAGGGAGAGTTAGTGCAGTAGCACTAAGGAGAGCACAAGGTGCGTAGCACCAAGCACAGTGCATGTAGCACAGGAGTTATGTTTCTTTATTGATGTCTTGGTGAGTTGAATTATTTTGGAAATAAATCTGTTTTGTTATAAACCTTTTGAGTCTGTACAGTTTTTTTCTCTTGAGCAACGCGAATTAAGGATTTTTAAATTATATTTACTTCACAATCATTTTGATTCTTACTCATTAACGTTCGCTGGTATTTGAACCCTAACTCAACTTTTTATCAACTTATTCTACTTTTGGCAATTTGTTAATTATTGCTTGGCGCCCGTCTAAGCTATCAGGAGCATAAAACTTCAAGTATTTTGCATTTGTTTGGAGCATTACAGAGTAGATAAAAGAAGTGGCGCCCGAACAGGGACTCGCCAGTATTTAATGATAGTATATATATTTGTGGATAAATTTTGTATGATTGTCAAAGATAGTAATTTTTTGAGCTCAGTAGTTGTATGTACTAGTTGTAGATTTAACGGCAGCTTAAGTCGAAAATTTTTGTTGAGCAAGTAGCTTAACATTTTTTGTGTATTATTCAAAGGTACTGAAGTTTCAGTGTAGATATTGCTGAATATTTAAGATATTTGTTGTATGTAATGATTAGAAGTGTCCGGACACACACGTACGTAGGCACGATAAGAAAAATCTTTTTTTGATAAGCAAATTTATATTTTTGTAAGCTTAGTTATAGCTTTAGTATTGTTGTATAGCAGTACCTTTGAGCGCTGCTCAAGATTAAAAAAGGTTTTCAAAATTTCCAAAATTCCGGCAGACCGCTAAACATTTCTGTTAACAATATGGCCGATTCCGCCATAATGATTCCCGACATAGAAAGAGTAAAGGGAAGATTGCAAGATGTAATGATGGAAGCAAAAGTGCTAATGAATCTGCTTGATGATAATCGGGAGAAAAGGGGAACGACAACAACCCCTAAATTTGCTGACAATGCTACGTCAGTTCACCAACGAAGAAACTTTGAACGTAAGGTTCCATTTTCTGTTCCGCCAGAAGCAAGTGATAGAACAGAATATTTTCAACCGCCACAGCGACGATTTGCCAACCCATCCATTAACTATAGTCCTTATGTTAATTGGCCTTTACCTGAGATAAGGTTTGACAGTTCGAAACGTCCGTCACTGTGGACATTTGTCAAGTCCATGGAGGAGCACTTCCGTTTACATGAAGTGCCAAGCAACAAAAAAGTTGTTTTAGCAGTATCTTGCCTAATTGGATGTGCTAAGCAAAGGTGGAATAACGTAGGATGTCGTCATGGCATAGAACTTTGGGAAGAATTTAAAAACGAAATCATGGACATATATCCGGCTTATAATGATTTTACAGAACTAGCTACAGAGTTGTTTTCACGAAGACAAAGGGAAAGAGATGACATAGAAAAATTCATATGGGGTACAGTAGAGTTATACCAGCTGTACGATGCTGATGCTGCCAAAATTGATATTGTAAATTGCATTTTGTCTCAATTGCTTTTGCCCATTAGAGAATTCCTAGAAGTACGAAATGTAAATTCAATTGCAGAGTTAGTCAAATTAGCTCGGCAATACACTGCAAGAAGAGAATCTGCAGCAAATACACATAACCAACAATGGATGCCATTCCCGCCAAAGCAGCGATATCAGGTGAGTCGCGTAGAATGACTCCCGCATGACTGGAATTTACACGGTCCCGACAATTTGCGCCGAACGCGCCTAGAACTATAGAATACAAACGAAGTACAGACTTTTTGCCACATCAAGCTTCAAACCATAACACTAGACCTAAAACTTTGGTTAAACAAAAGAGAGAAACTATCACTTGTAATTTTTGTGGCCGACTAGGACATATTGAGAAATACTGTTACCAAAGGAATGAAAATTCGAGAAACTTTCATCAGGATCTTTGATGCGAGAGGCCAAAGTTCCTCAACAAAAGCCCTCTCATGAGTTAAGTCTTGCTACTGTGGGTATACATAATGTCTTACATTTACCTTTTGTGAAACTTTATCACGATAAGACAGAATTCATAGCTCGCATTGATACAGGAGCTGATCTTACATGTCTACATAAGAAAGTATGGGATAAAATTCAGAAAAATTGTAAACTGAATTTGCAGCCGTGGTCCGGTGGACCTTTGAACTTAGCTTGTGCTTCCAAGCAGTGTTTTCCACAAGGAACTGTTGAGTTACCTATCACTTTAAATAATGTGGAGATAAGACTTGAATTCTTAGTAATAAGTGAATTATTATATGACTCTTTAATAGGAATAGATGTGATACGGAAACACTTGATTGAATTTGATTTTGCCAACAATACTATTTCATTAAAAGCAACAATGAAAGAAAAACTTGATATCGATCAGATAAAATCAGACATTAGAAAACATGCTGACAACGCTCATTTGGGAAATATCGAGAGTGTTAAGTTAGAAACTCTGCTCAATGCTAATTACGAACTTTTTAACAACAAGCCCGGTAGATGTCAGATTTTAGAACATCATATCGACACCGGCAATAATAGACCTGTTTACAGCAAACCATATAATTATCCTCCCAGTAAAGAAGAGATAATTTCAACACAAATTAAAGAAATGTTAGAGGATGGGATAATAGAGCCAAGTTTTAGCCCTTGGGCTTCACCGGTCGTGCTCGTTAAAAAGAAAACTGGTGATTTGAGATTTTGCTTAGACTATCGAAAATTAAATGCTGTTACAGTCCCCGACAGATATCCACTACCTATTATTCAGAATCTACTAACACAACTGGCTGGCAAGAAATTTATTAGCACACTAGATTTGTCTTCAGGATATTGGCAGGTGTCCGTATATCCACCAGATCGACCCAAAACAGCATTCCTCACAAAAGATGGATTATTCCAATTTCGTTGTTTACTGTTTGGCTTATCAGGAGCACCCGCCATGTTTCAACGTCTTATGTCCGTAGTTCTGGGTGACCTAAAAGGAAAAATTTGTGAAGTATACTTAGACGACATAGTCATTTTTTCTACTGATTTTTCAGAGCATCTACGTGATTTGAATTTGGTATTTGCAAGGTTAAGAGAAGCCGGACTCACCATAAAGTTGTCCAAATGCACATTTCTCCGAGAGGACGTTCAATACCTCGGTTTCAATGTTAATAAAGATGGAGTAAGAACATTACCTAATAAGGTCGAAGCCATAGAACAATTTCCCACACCGTGCAATTCGAAACAACTTAGATTTTTAGGAATGTGTGGATGGTACCGACAATTTGCACCCAATTTTGCTAATTTGGCCGAACCTTTGTGTGAATTACGTCGAAAGCGAAAGCGGTTTCACTGGACACCTGTTTGTGATACATCATTTCAGACATTAAAGGATGCATTGTGTCATGCTCCCGTGTTGGCCTTGCCACAGTTAGGCAAACCTTTTTTCATCTACACCTATGTTTCCGATGTCGGTCTCGGCGCCGTGCTGAGCCAAGTACAGAATGACAATTGTGAACACGTTATCATGTATGCCAGTCGCAGTTTGAGTCATACTGAAAGAAACTATACCGTGACTGAAAAAGAATGTCTAAGTGTAATATGGGCTCTAGAAAATTTTCAAGTACAATTAGACACATTCGACATAACTATTTTTACTGACCATGCTGCTTTACAATGGTTACAGACATCTACCAATCTAACAGGTCGTCTAATGCGCTGGGCATTACGCCTACAAGAATTTAATTTCAAGGTCGAGCATCGAAAGGGAAGTGCACATCAGCTACCAGATGCATTATCCCGTGCTCCCGTGTGGCCGGCAGAAGTTACGCCAGAGCTCGAAGATAAGCCTTTTGCTCCCTCACTCGCCACAATAGTTCCCATCGAATACAAGGAACATTTAATTACTGAACAACAAAGAGATTTAGAATATGGAAACGTGTATCATTATTTGAAAACTGACGAATTACCTCTAGATCCTAGTATAGCTTCAAGTATTGTTGGAAGAGCCAGACATTTCAGATTAATTAACGATATTTTGTACTACTGCAGACGACCGAGTCAAACAGGCAGTTATCGCCCATTTATTCCCAAGAATTTAAGAGAGTATGTACTCTGAGAATTACATGATGTACCTTTAGCTGGACATTTAGGTACGCGGAAAATCTATCAGAAAGTGGCCAAAAGATCATATTGGCCAGCTTTGAAAAAAGACGTAAAAACCTATGTAGAAACATGCCTAATTTGTCAAACCACAAAATTCGATCAAAACCGTTCTTGTGGTCTTAAGAAAAGCACGATCTCCAATGAACCCATGGAATTAGTTGACATGGATTTAATGGGCCCGTATCCACAAACACAAGAGGGATCCCAATATATTCTGGTCTTAGTAGATTATTTTTCGAAATGGGTCGAAATATTTCCTGTTAGAAATGCAACAGTAACAATCGTAGCAAAGAAATTTGTAAATGAATTTATATGCAGATACGGGGTACCCAAGAGTATAGTTTCGGACAATGGGCCCCAATTCATTTCCAATGTGCTTGCTGAAGTATGTGAAACGTTCCAAATAAAACACATATATACAACTCCATATCATCCACAATCAAATTTGACAGAAAGAATTAATCGAAATATTGGCAGAATGATAGCTGCTTACGTTGAAAATAGACATAGTACATGGGATAAATATTTGCAACAGTTTTCCTTTGCTTTACGCACTTCATTACATGAAAGCACCAAATTCACGCCTTCACGGATATTTCTTGGAAGAGAACTAACATTACCCTGGTACAGACTCATTGGCCAACCCGCATCTCCACAATCCATTGAGTTTAGAACGGAACAGCATATTAGAGCCATTTCAAAGGCACAAGATAATTCCCTACGAGCACAACAAAAGCAACGAGAGGATTATAATAAAAGACGATGACATATGGAATTTAAAGTAGGTGATAAGGTCTTGATTAAAACACATCATAAGAGTGATAAAGAAAGAGGATTCATCAAGAAATTTGCACCATTATATGCTGGACCATATGTTATAAGGAAGAAACTTTCTCCACTTCTGTATGAATTGGCCAATATGACCACTAATGCCTCAGTAGGATACTTTAATGTTGTGAATATAAAGTTATATAAAGTTTCTATAGAATTTTCTAGATCAGAAGTAGATGCTCCACAACAAACCCAGGAGAAAGATGGCTCTGATGATGATGAACCTTTACCAAGCAGAAGAGGGAAAAACAGATTAGATTATCACCTACTGCACACAACACGACAAAGATTGACAAAGCCAGATTCAGCTGTTCCATCGACGTCAAGAGCGTGACGAAAGGCCGACACGCAAATCCTGCAGAGCGACAACCGGCAGAGAAGCAGCGAACATAGCCAAGATGACGTCACGAGAGAGATCTACAGCGACAACTTGACTTGAACGAGATCTTCAGTAACAACTTTACGTGAAGCCACCCAACGACGATGGAAGGATGTTATTGGAAACGGACTTAGATGATTTATCGCCACGGAGTGCCAACGAAGAAATTTAAGTATTTTTTCTTTCACTTGGCACTTGTTGATTTATAAATGTTTTTTTTTCGGAATAGATGAAGACGAAGAAGAAGCTTATTGTGATTTATATAGTTAGCAATGTTTGAATTCTTGTTGAAACTTTAGAGTTCGATATTTATTTTTGGAAAGTGAAATTTTTATAGTTCGAATTTACACTGTGTGAATAGAATTTTTTTTGCATTCTTGTTCATCGAAGTTCTAGTTATTGTATTTACATGAGTTAAAATTGTAGATTTTTTCCTTTCAGCTGACTGATAGCTGAAAATTTTGTAAGTCGATATTGGAAAGTTTAGAAATTGTAAAATGTTTCTGGATATGAATGAGAAGAGTGAAAGAGAATTAGTAATTTAATATTTTTTATATTTAAGAATTTGTATTGTAAAATAACGTGCATTCCAAAGTGAATTTATGTAAAAAAAAATGAGATTCATGTAAAAGTTATTGGATGAAATGTTATCATCGTATATTATAAATTATTTACACTTTTTTCCTTTATTCTTAGATACGATTTATGTATATGTGTTTAAATCTGTTCAGTGTCATCAGTGATATTTATGTGTCAATGATACGTAATTTTTGGGATGACATTGGCAGTATTTATTGGTATATATAGATGATGACCATGATGATGACTGCAGAATTTTGTTTTTTTTGCGTACCTTTTTGGAGCTGTCCCCAAATGGCCTAGTCTGATAACCGAGTTGTTACCAGCATAACTCCTTTGGGAGGGGGACATTAGCTCTGAAGGGGGAGGTTACTAATGATTTTTTATTTCAGCTAGATCGCGATTTCTGTGAATAGAAAAAGAATTAGCGGATGATTACATTCCCGCTTGTTTGTAAATTTTGAATTTTCTTAGCTTTGCGTATTTGAATGTAATTAGGAGGAGATAACGGTGTTCGAATACCCGTTTTTTTTATGTGATTTAGGTGAAGATTTAGCTGTCACATACTTTTTTGTGGTTAGGAGAAAAGCGGAAGTTATCACCACGCTAACAACAATTGTAATTAATCTTTTCCTCTTTTCATATATTTAATAATTAGAATCTAAGGAAGATTAGGAGTTCATTAACCTGTTATTTTCTGTACAGTTCAAGATATGCCAATTTCGAGTTTGTATCAGAATGTGATACTAGTTAGACCGATGATGCTAGTATACAGTTAACTGTCACAGCCACTGGTACGTAAGTACACTAGGTTAGCTGTTAATTACATATTATTGTCAGGAGGAAAAGGGAGAAGGTACCTTTGGCTGTGCTGGAAAATTGTGTCAAAGTGAAAATAGTTCGTCATATCAAAATTTGCGCTAGCATACTTTTACTTATGTTCAGCCATGTGTAAATGACGTAAGATGTGTCCTTTATTCAAAATTGCTCGTCAAAATTTGTTAGGTCAAATCTTTTGACTCCCTTTGGAAGGGGGAGTTGCGATGCCCCATCGTTCACTTTTGCTTTACCTTAACCAGTTTTGTTTAATTTACTTTATATTTATCATTTTGGGGATTTTTATTTCCTTTTTGCATCGCAGCACTCGTTTCCAAGTTTCTAGGAGTTGCGCATGTGCCGCAACTCCGATCTTCTGACTGTACCGTTAAAGCGCGTGCCAAGGACACGCCCCCTCTTGCGTCATAGCTTTTGCGTCGTTCGTCATAGTATGTTAATGTCTTTCCCGGCATGCGCCGGCCTCATGTCAAAAAAACCGGTGACCTACGAGTCACTTAAGCAGTAGCATAAGCAGTAGAGTAGTAGAAGGAGTAGCACAAGTTGTAGCACAAGTGAGTGCACAAGCACAAGGTGCGTAGCACCAAGCACAGTGTGTGTAGCACAGGAGTTGTGTTTATTTCATTGATGTCTTGGTGAGTTGAATTATTTTGGAAATAAATCTATTTTGTTATATTTTAAAACCTTTTGAGTCTGTACAGTTATTTTCTCTTGAGCAACGCGAATTAAGGATTTTTGAATTTAAAATTACTTGACAATCATTTTGATTCTTACTCATTAACGCTCGCTGGTATTTGAACCCTAAATCAACTTATTATCAACTTATTCTACTTTTGGCAATTTATTAAGTATTGCCTGGCGCCCGTCTAAGCTATCCGGAGCATAAAACTTCAAGTATTTTGCATTTGTTTGGAGCGTTACACTGCTGGAACTTTTAAGAATCTATGGAGAGTGTGGAAAAATAGGCATGTACACCTAAAGACTAAAATTGGGCTGTATAATAGTTTGGTTCTTTCTAAGGTTAGTTATGGTAGCGAATGTTTCGCTACTCTTTGTAATTAGGATAAGAAGAAACTCTATGCCTTTGATTATAGATGCTTACGCAGTATCTTGGGCATTAGGTGGTTTGACTTTGTAAGTAATGATAAGGTTAGAAGGAATCAACCTCCTTTGAGCAGCATATTGTGCAGAGAGAGACTAAATTGATTTGGCCATGTTGCTTGTATGTATGGCTGCAGATGGCAAACAGGATTATGAACAGTGTGCGTAAGGGTTTTAGAAAAAGGGGAAGACCTAGGAAGTGATGGGCTGACAATGTCAAATAGGACTTTGCTAGAATTGACCTTGAGTGGCCAAATGCAGTAGCTAAGAACAAACACATCTGGAGAGGAAAATTACTCTGTCTACTAGTCACAGAATGACAAAGTGCAGGCGAGAGATATTGCACAGGGACAGCAAATGTGAAGGCATCCTAACTTCTAAGCTAGTTGAGCATTGACCTTGACTTATTCATGTCACTCCATCCCAAGATGCATTATACTCACAAGTTGCTACGAATTCTTGATAGCAAGTAACCTAAGGAAAAATTAATTTAACAATTTATTCATTTACAATGATTGGTCTTGCTTACATCATAGATTTGTAGAAATGACAAGGTAATGGGCTAAAAGAAGCAATATTACTCAGATAAAAACCTTACTAAACTACAAAGACATTTTAAACAATTCAAAAACAGCTATGAAAGTACTCTTACCCTGATGGTGTAGGTGTGCCTGGCTGACTATCAGTTTTAGATCTTTTTGCTCCAGGTGTACACGAATCACCTAGTTTCCTTTTCTGAGAACTTCTTGACCCTAGTACATAAGCATTGAAACTATTCTTAATCTTCAAAATTTGGTAAACTTATCAAGTATATACAATAGTGAACAAAGTTATAGAAATTAAAAGGAAAATTTGTATTGACAAATTTTATGCTGAATTTAAACTATGAAAATGGCATAAATCATTTAATTCTTCCAAGGTCAAGCTGGAAAAACTAGTTTACATTCTCCTGACCCAGATACTTATTCACTGGGTTCAACCAAAATAAAATGTTTTCAAAATTTTTCTTGCCAAATACTCAATTAACAATAATGAGTCGTGTTAAGTAAGGACCAAATTAAATAGCATTTAATTCCAGATTTTATGACAACTATTTAACAAAAAATGAGGATAGTATTAATTTTAATAGGGCAATTTTAGGGTAATGCAGTATAAAAATATCTTGGCAATTCATATAAAATATTACTTTTAAAAAAACCCTACAAACCCAAAATAATTATAATACATGTGAACAGAAAGTATTTCTTTCTGAATAATGAGAAAATAAAATTTTACTTCAAACAGGAAAATTACTCTTTTCTGTGATTTTTTAACCTCTCTGATATATTTTGAGAAATGTTCAAACTTTTTGTCTACTGTGGTCAAAAAAGTTGAAATATGCTGCTCTTTAACCCTTCCAGTGTCCACATCTGTATATGTTAGGAGAATCTGAATTTAGAGGCCAAGCACATATGTATTCGTTTCTAGTACAAAAAATAATCGATTTTTTAAAAATAAAAACTGCTGTTGTAATTTTTATAATTATAATATATATTTATAAGATATATATAATTCATAATTTATCTTATAATTCAGGTTTGAAAAATAATATTTTGCTTTTTAATTTGATGCATATTTTATTAAATTACAATATAAATAATTCGATAAAGTTACCTGATTGCCATTTCTTAGAAGTACTAAACGGTATTGCTGATTTGCTTGTTAACATTCCTATTTGCTGAAGCAACTTTCTGATTTAAGATCACAAGTTTGATTTGAACTATTATCAACAAATTTTCCCTTAAATTTTCGAAAATCTCATAAAAATTAACAAAAAAATACTATTTTAAAAAACGATAGATTTTTGGAAGTAATTACACTCTTTTCTGTCATAAAACTATTTCAGTTTTCCCAACTTTTTATCATTTTTCCCAGCACTCTATGCATCTTTCCCACTCTTAAAATCGCAACTGGAAGTAAGCACATCCTTCTTAGAAATTCTGGTTGCAGCTGCATTTAATTAGTTATGCTTCACTGAGGGAAAAATGGTGCAGATGGCTGACACATGCAATCTCCATTTCATGTACTATAAATGTTGTTTAGTTTTTGTCCAGCATATTGAATACCCTTTGTAAAGTTAGTATTTACTTTTTTTATATTTAAACCTTAGTTTTCATTTGAGTAGTTTATTTTTGGAAATTAGCGTTCTTTTGGCCGATTGATAAATATTGATTTTTTCATAGTTATGCTACATTGTATGGCCGGCCTACAACTTGTTGCTGTGGGTATTTAAACATCACAGTAGATTATGTGTTATTTTTTATTTATTTATTACTTTTCCAGTAAAACTTTCATATAGTATCATTTTCTGAAAATAAATGAGGTCATGGATATGGAAGCAAATTCATTTCTGTAGATTTACTTCCGTCAGTTAGCAATCCTTCGATCGGCTGATTTATTGATCTTTTCGAGTTATGCTAGATCAAAGGCCAACTTAAAAGTTGTTACGAATATTTTAACATCCCATTAGGTTATATGTAATTTTTCTTTTATTATTTGTTCTTTTAGTAAAAAAACTTTGAAGTACTGTTTTCTGAAAATGATTGTCTTGGATACAGAAGCAAAATAGACTTCTTTGCTATGGAAATCATCCGTCATGTAGAGGGCATTTTCAGGAAGGTGTCTCCTCCGCTAAACTCAGGTAGAAAGTTCCACCCTCCCCCAATCTAGAAAAAAAAATATATTTTTATTAAATTACAAGCTTTTATGTTTATATTGAATGATTTTTAAAGGCACTCCCCCCGCTTCCTCAGTACCTTGGCTGTGCCACACAGACAATATAAAGATGTTTTTTTTTTTGCTTTGGTTCACAAACCTTTCTGCGATAAAACAATGTTTTTTTTTTGCTTTGGTGCACAAACCTTTCTGCACTTAGCCAAGATCACAAAACTTCATCATCATCATCATCCTCCTCCTCCTCAAGCAGCCATGGGCTACAGAGTTCCAACCAGACTGTGAAATTTAGTTCTCCAAGCAAATCTGTCCTGAGCCACATCTGCTGAATCTGGCCACTACACACCAATTCCAATAAGGTCCTGTTTGACATTGTCAGCCCTTCACATTAAAGTCTCCCCCTCTTTCTGAGGCCTTTAGGCACACTGTTCATAACCCTATTCACCAATCTATAATTATTCGTACGGGCAACATGGCCAAACCAACGGAGTCTCTCTCTGCACAATATGCTGTTTAAAGGAGGTTGCCGAATCCTTCGCCTAACCTCATCATTAGTTACAAAGTTGAACCACCTAATGCTCGAGATGCTGTGTAAGCATCTGGTTTCCTGTTATCTTCTTTACAAAGTGTCCAAGTTTCACTACCATAACTAACCATAGAAAGAACCAAACTGTTATACAGTCTAATTTTTAGGTGTATACGCCTATTTCTCCACACCCTCCATAGATTCTTAAAAGCCCCGGCAGCAATCCCTATCCGTCTGTTAATTTTATGCCACACCTCAACAGTATCTGTTACATAACTCCCAAGATAAACTGTGACACCTGCTCAAGACTGCAACCATTCAGATGAACTGAATCACAACCTGCCTGACCAATTTTCATCACTTTAGTTTTCTCTCTGTTTATAACCAAACCTACTCTACTACCTGCCTCATCAACAGCTCTAAAGCAGGGTTGAATGTGGCATCTGCAATGGGCAAATATCAAGTATATAGAGTGCAGTTTATAATTATTACAGGGTCAATTTTCATTCATCATCATCCTCAAGCAGTCATTGGCTATGGAGGTCCAACCAGATTGTGCAAGAGAATCTCTGCAAAATATGCTGTTTAAAGGAGATTGCCAACTCCTTCGCCTAACTTCATACAAAGTTGAACCACCTAATGCCCAAGATACTGCTTAAGCATCTATAATCAAAAGCACTAGTTTCCTGTTATCTTGTATACAAAGTGTCCAAGTTTCACTACCATAACTAATCCTAGAAAGAACCAAAATATTATACAATCTTATTTTAGTCTTTAAATGTACACACCTATTTCTCCACAATCTCCATAGATTCTTAAAAGTCCCGGCAGCAATCCCTATTCGACTGTTAATCTCATGCCGCACATCACCAGTATCTGCTACATAGCTCCCAAGATAATTAAACTGTGACACCTGCTCAAGACTGCAACCATTCAGATGAACTGAATCACAACCTGCCTGACCAATTTTCATCACTTTAGTTTTCTCTCTGTTTATAACCAAACCTACTCTACTACCTGCCTCATCAACAGCTCAAAAGAGTTCATCTCATTAACATCATTTGCAAAAAGGGCTAAATCATCAGCATAATCTACATCAGAAATTTTAGTATCTCCAGATCATTTAAGGCCAAAATCTTTCCCTTGCAATAAATTTCGCATAACGTAATCAATAACCAAAAAATAACTAAAGAGAAAAGGAGACAAAATGCACCCTTGTCGAACACCAGAAGTAATGCTAAACCAATTGCTACAAGACTTACCAACTCTCACACACGACTCAGTGTTATTATAGAGAGCTTTCATTATGTTAACTAACTTGTCTGGTATACCATATGATATCACAATCAACCACAAATTATGACGATCAACAGAGTCGAAAGCCTTTTTGAAATCAACAAAGCTAGCAACCAAAGGTTTCTGAAACTCTAAACATTTCTCAAGAATCTGCCTAAGTGAAAATATCTGATCCACACATCCCCTACCACTTCTGAATCCACATTGCTCATCACGCAATTGACTGTCAACCAGATTCTTAATTCTATTAAGCACAATCATGGAAAGAACTTTCCATGGAACAGAGAGTAGGCTGATACCCTTATAGTTATCACAAGAACAGCGATCACCTTTTTTGAAAATGGGGATAATAATAGCTCTGGTAAAATTCTTAGGAACCATGCCTTGATCATAACAGGTGTTCGAAATTTCAGTCATCCAAGTGGTAACAGAAACATTCCCAGTTCTAAGCATTTCTGTAGTAATTTCATCTAGTCCTGGGGATTTATGAAGTTTAAATTTAGAAATAGCCAAAATAATTTCAGATTGTTATAGGGCCAACATTAAAGCCAACAATGCATCTATCATCATTGCAAACAATGGGAGTAGAATTAACCACATTGTTTAGAACATTATTGAAATGCTCAGCCCACCTAGCCATGACAGAATCCTCACCTTCTATAACCTTACCTTGTTTATCCTTCAATCCCTGTATACCTGTTCGTTTTCTACCACACAAAACATTAACTATCTGCTACAGCTCTCTGCTGTTGTGCTGTCTAACTGCTTCCTCAGCTTTGTCAGCCAGGCCATCAAGCCAAAGATTCTTATCAGTAGCTAACTGATCCTTTACACGTTTATTAAGTTCTTTGTAATGCTTTCTATTAGGACTAGTAGGGTACTGATTAAGGACATCCTGCAGTTCCTTCTTTCTGAAATAAGCTCAAGTGCCTTATCACTTAAATAATTCTGTCTCCTCTGCTCCTTTTTCCCTAAATGAGTACTGTTAGTTTCCAAAAAAGCCTGTTTAAAATGGCCCCATTCTTCCTCAACTTCAGTATTAAGCAAACCATGACTGTCATAATGACTAAGTAACCTATCATGGTAAGCTTTAGCTATAACTGGGTCTTCCAGAGCTTCAATATTAAAAGCAAATTTTTTAACCGTAGCAAAACACTTTTTAAGTTTAAGTTGTAAGACACTTTTAACAAGGTAATGGTCAGATCCAATTTCAGGTCCCCTATATGACCTGGTATTCCTAACCGAACTAGCCCATTTGCTGTTAATTAACATATAATCAATCATATTCTTATGCAGCCCATCAGGTGAAACCAATGTGTACTTATGTATGTTGTGGTGTTTGTAATAAGTGTTAGTTATTCTGAAACCATTGAGTTCACTTACCTGTAGGAGATGTTGCCCATTGCCATTGCAGCTACCAATACCAAAAGGGCCTATTACTCCTCCCCAAAGGTCAGAGTCAGGTACCAACTTTGGCATTGAAGTCACCAAGAACAAGGGTAATATCTCCTTTCTTGACAGAATTCAAAATATCCTGAAGTTGTCCGTAAAACCTATCCTTCTCATCCTCATCAGAATCCTCAGTGGGGGCATAACAGCAGATAACATTCAAGTCTTTAATGCTTGTCTGAAATTTTGCTGTAAGAAACCTTTCATTAATGCACTCATATCCTAGAAGAGCATCACTAGCATGTCTGCTGAGCAGCAGACCCACGCCTTGGTGATGCTTTCCATCCTCCCTCACTGTAAAGAGAAATTTAAAGTTATTTTTAAGTATCTCACCTTTACCTGTCCATCTGGTCTCTTGCAAGCCTAGAATATCTAGGTTATAGCGCTGGAATTCCTGCATGAGGACATCAAGAGAATAATCTCTATGTAATGTCTTCACGTTCCTGCAGAGAGAAAATGATTAGTAGGATTTTTAAAGAAATTAGGTTTATTGAGATTGGTAGGGCCAACAATATCAAACAGCCCCCTGATCGAAGGCATGGGGCAAAGACCTGTTCCTCCTCCACTAAAGGCTGAAGTCACCGATGCTGGTAGGAACTTCAGGCACCACCTTTTCAAGTGGACTTTTTCAAGAGCCATATGGCCTGCCTGAGACACATTACTCCAGTTTAGGCTTGATGATGCCCAACTAGCTAAGTAAGGTTCAGATACCTGCGATGGCCTCTGATTAGGATTATCCACCAGCTGATATAAGGTATCCCATGCCTCTGTTCACTTAGAGCTGGCAACCCAGAAGCAAACAGAAAACACAGCGGCAGATTCTCCCTCAACAGAGGCCCACCAGTGCAGCAAGTCCAGGATCCATAATCAAGCTCAAATCCATAAACAAGTCCAGTCTAGTAGGTATAAATGGTCAGCACCAGGACCCTGTGAAGTTGACCACTCCTCAGCAGGGTTGAAAAAAAAGAAAAAAGTGGCCATAGATGACCAGATCAGTAGGCCATACTGAACTGGCAGCCCTCCCCTTCCGTTCCCTTCCAAAACAGAATATCTCTTTT
Organism: Ryuthela nishihirai; assembly: GCA_038380435.1. Lineage (NCBI taxonomy): Eukaryota > Metazoa > Arthropoda > Arachnida > Araneae > Heptathelidae > Ryuthela > Ryuthela nishihirai. Next base: position 58,810,581 of record JAWZYU010000019.1, on the reverse strand, counting down.
GAAAGATACTAACGGCCTGCACCACGAGAAGGCGGGGTCGGACATTAGGTGCTAGACCTGGCCGGTTCTGTGCATCACTAGGGATTGGTACACAGAAAATTCTACAAACTATATGGACTGTGTTTCTCACAGATAATACCATCTACTGTATACAGTGTTGAGTGTACCATCCATTTCTATAGATGGTATAACAAAAAAATATTTTAACAGACATATGGGCAGTAAGTTTAAGGTAACTCCTGAAATGTTATATAGCACTTCCCCACTACATATGAGAGTATTAATATGAACTTTAAACTCAGATAAGTATCAATAAACCCTGTACTTAGAACTTTTCTTTGTAAAAGTAATATTGTGCTACAGAATGCAAGTAAATACTACTACATGTTGTAGGTTGCAACAATGTATGTTAGAATATGCTTATGAACATAAACAAAAGGCATTTGAAAAGCTATTTTATCTTAGCAGTATAGATTGTGATTATATTATATAATAACTTAGCACTGTGTACTCTAATTTTAATTTACTTAATGGATACAGATGTCCTCAGCCTCTTATTTTGGATTTTGTTAATGTATACATACTTATGACATAGACACATAAAGAATTGAATTTTACAAAAACATACCTTCCTTATTTCCATCATTAGTCATTTTTGTAGGTGTGTTAGCTCTGCTACTATTAGCACTGTTATCAGATCCATTCTTCTTTTTAGGTTTCTAGAAGTACACAAAATGTAGACAGCATCTTAAGTGGCATTACAAATATAAAATTTTAAACACATTTCACATACCCTACTAACAATTCTAACCACACATATTTATTAGTTAATGGTCAGATATCCATATACAAATATATTGCATTGAAATAAATATTAAACCAAATTAGCATAGTGTAAATCAGAATTATTTTAGCTAAGGGACACTCCAACTGTTGTTCAAAATATTATAAAGAAAATATAAAGACTTGTGTGGTTGACCATTCCTCAACAGGGTAGAAAAAAATAGGGCTACTAGCCTATTGATCTGGTAGCCCTCCCCTTCTAGACAAGAATATCTCTTTTGAAAGGTACTAATGGTATGCACCACAAGACATGGTTGGACTTTAGGTGTTATACTTGGCTAGTTCTGTGCATCATTACAGAGGACTGGTGAATAGTTCTCCTTCTAGTATATGCCTAGCTACCATTTACAAACCTCTTTGAGAATGAACATGGCATTTCTGTTTGTTATTTCAAGATAATTGAAAAAAAAAAGCTTTTCATTTGATGAAAATGCTTAAAAATAAATTCAGCACAATGTACAATTATTAGCAATTTGGCACTATAAGGCCTCCTTCACACTTACCGCTCACCGCATTGCAAACGTGCTGTGACGTCACTCGCCGCTCCGTAAGCAACGACTGTAGCCTTCACACTTAACGCGCGGTCTGCAACAAAGAACTAAGCTCATTGGTTCTCGCTGCAAACAACCTGGAATGCGTTCTTTGTTGTCTCCACGAGATCTACGTGCTTTCTGACATTTCTTTCACTCTTTAGTAAAACATTATGTACAGCAAAAAAATTTGCTCTTTCATAAATGGTTAATATTACTTGCCTTTGTTCATCATAGGCGTAGTAAGGAAAAAATATCGCACTAAATCGGTTGCAAGGTTTTTAATGATAGAAAATGATTAGGCAATTTTTACAATTTAATACTTAATGTTCAAGAGGTTGACAATATTACAAAAAACTTTTTTTTGTATGACACCTGCAGAATTTAAAGAGATTTTGGCTATTGTTTTCTGTTGTTTATCTAAAGAAGTTTTGCGATTTAGAAAAAAGGACATGAAATTGTGGAAATTAATTTCTACAGCTGAAAGATTGCGCTAACAATAAGGCAAGATGAATTTAGAATTGTTCTTAGCTCTTTTTTCCAAAATAGCTAACTTTTTACTTTGCGGTCTGTCTGTAGCAGTCAACTGTTTTTGTTTGCAGAGGTAAATTAAAAATTCTTATTGGGTTTGACAAGATTGATGAACTATTATGATGATTCACACTTTTTCAAATCATCCAAAAATTTTAATGGCGCTCTCTAATAAATGATGGAAATTTTTAAAAACTGCAAAATTTTAAATGAATATGAAATAGGCTGGAAATTTTGGTGGAGGAATATCAATGCCATGAGGTTTGCATTGATAACAATGAGTTGATTATGGGGGAGGGGGGATTTTTTGCTTTAAAAGATAACTGGAAAAAATTGTTTGACAATTACTGATGAAATTTTATGATTCACATTTTAAATCATCAAGTAGTTTTTTTTTTATGTTTAGACAATGTTAAATCTGAAAAATGCAAAACTTTAAATGAATATTGTAAGCAACCTCTTTATGTAGAAATTTGAAATTTCGGCTGGAGTGTCAAGAGATATTGCACTAACAATGACTGACAACTTGAGATTCCATCAGATTGTTTGGAAAAATAATTGAAGGGTAAAGATGAAACAAGAACAACTATTCTATTTTCATAAAATTATTATCTAGCACTTTCTCCTCCATATTATTTTTAATGGAATTTTAAATAGAATTACTGTAATATAGGTAAAATATTTTTTTTTTCAAAGTTTTCTAAAATCCAGGTCCTAATGTGTTGCATATTATTTGTTACACTAAAAATTAATATCTTGACAGAATGAGAATCATAGGCATATACACGTAATGTAGTACGGCATTATTTGGACCATCTCAACTTTCCAATTCCATAAATATTTATTAATCTATTTCAAGTTTCAGATATTAAGCATAGGTAATCAGAGAAACATACTGCTTACATTAGAGTCAGCAGTAATTTAATAATGCACGATAATAAATTAAAATCATCATATCAAAATATTACTCAAATACGATATTATGGAATGTATTGTATTGTCTTCCGATTGGTTCCTTTCTGTAAATATTCAATCTCCGTATCATCAAGTGGAACAGCTAAAGTTAAAAATTTCGCTTTATGCTTGGTAGCGTGGTTAAAAGGGAAAGGGGGAATATCGCCAAAAATTGTATACATTTTAAATTTCATTTGCGTTTTTGCCAATTTTTTTAGCTAATCCTAGAAAAAATCCTACTCCCAAATATATTTCCAAAGTTATATGTGTGGTTACAAGAGTGAAACTCACTTAATGTTAAAGATTTATAAAAGCAGATATTCTGTTAGTGAAATATCTCCATAACTATCAGCTTTCGCCCAGCAGCTGTAGCAAAGTCATTCGTCAGCGGCTATTTGATTCGCTCTTGCTTGCGGTCGCTTGTGTGCCGCGCGGCAAAAGTAGTAATAGAACCGACACCAGCTGTGGTCGTGCAGTGGCCTGCGTAGAGGAAGTGACGCCTTACTGCCGACTCTACAAGATGCGCAGTCTTCGAAAACTCGTCCTTGCAGAGCGGCATGCAGTGCTGCGTGGCTAGTGTGTAGGCGGCCTAAGAGTTAATCTGCTTCTTTAAGTATAATATCTATCTGGCGTATTGAGTGTACTGGAATAATAATTATTCAAATGTTAATTTCTCAACAGTATGTTCCAAGTTTGGTAATGAATATAGCAATTTTATGATTAGTACGCTAGGAATATGTGATTATCTATATCAATCACAATACATTTGACAGGTATGATTAATTGAACAAGTATGAAGTAAAGGCATACAAAAATGGACAGTGAGTAGGTTTTAATTAAAAATGTTTGATTTCATTTCACACAGTCACATTAGTCAGACTCAAAGGGACTATTGTATGATACCCAAGGATAAAAAAAACCCATTAAATTTCAGGTAGGACAATGCCTTTATGAGACACAGAAAATTGTGTACTATAGGCAGATGGTTTTTAAAAAAACCTAAAGTCCAACCATGTCTTGTAGTGCATGACATTAGTATCTTTCAAAAGATATATTCTTGCCTAGAAGGGGAGGGAGGGCTACCAGATCAGCACAGCCTTCCAGATCAATAGGCTAGTAGTCCTATTTTTTTCTATCCTGTTGAAGAGTGGTCAATCACACAGGTCTTCATATATAACATCAAATTTTTTTAAAATAAAGGAAGAAGGTTCTATTCTTGTTTTATGAATAATTTTGACTTTTTTATTTTTTTTCTTGAGCAATGATAAACGATTTTGATTAGATTTAACTTTAATAATTTGACAATCTTTTCGAATTTAATTCTTATGGACTAAGTAATGCAAAAATATACTTAGAGAACCCTCATTTAACTTTATTTGGCAAGAATTATTGCCTGATGCCCAATGCTATCTGGAAAATTAGTTTAATTTGGATCAGTCAAAAGGTCCAAAGTGAAGAAGTTTAACATACTTCTGGAGCATTACACCAGGTTGAGTCCCAGCTGGGTCAGCATTGAGGTTTATCTCCACAAAACTCCCCACCCACAGTCAATAGGGGACACCAATGGGCTCTGAAAGACCACCTTCTATCAGATGGATCTTTAATCCATGGTCTGTGTGCAGGAGAGCCATATCCTGTGCACATTAAAGAACACCCTGGATGGGCATCATGGGAGGCTATCATTTGTCTCCAAACGGCTGTTATAGTGGGTCTCCTCCCCAACCTTCTCTGAACCTTCAGGGTCCTTGTGACCTGGCTATTGTGTGCAAAAAAAGGGCCACTCAGAGGTAAAACAACCCCTCCTTCAATATTACTTGGATCTAAGTAAGGTGTGCTGGTGAGTGCACTAAATGAACCTTGATTTTCAGTGCAAGAACTGAATAGGTGGTATATCAGTGGGACAAATGTATCAATCCCTCTGACAAGAATGTGGAGAAAGTAATACTTTGTCTGGAATTCATTGTTATTAAAGTGTATGCCAATATAACACATTCTGGGATGTTATTTAGTGAATAGTCCTCATTGTATAAGTTCTTCTAGTTATCTGAAACCTTAAAGCATCATTAGCTTAACAATAGGGGGAAAAACATATTCAAACATTTTTAAGATTTTCTGTTTAAAGAAAGGTTATGTAACTGCAAGAAAAAGGCTTTTAAAACTGACCTGCATGAATACTGCTGACTGACATTTGGAGTCATCAAAATCTGAATCAGATGATTCTGACGAAGACTCCCCAGAAGAATCTCCTGTAATGGATTGCCAGATAATTAATCTAAGCACTATATTTGGACTACACAAATTAATATAATAAAATCTTAGCAACACATAATTTTACTTTGGCACTAATTAAAAAAAATGTTCACTTAAATATACATACATAATTTTTACAAAAGCTGTTAAAATTAATTTTGTTAACCATATATAAGGCAGTTATTTTTCAAGATACCTTTCAGACCAGTTTATTTTGGTGGATCATCAGTTCACAAACAAATTAGGAATCTATGTAGAGTGTGGAAAAATAGGCTTATAAACCTAAAGATCCTGCACAAATGTTGCATTAATGTTTCAGGCTGCTATACTCGCAGAATGTCAGAGTTTGAAGTCATACAGAAAAATTACATGTAACTGGCCTGTCTCCAAAGTCTACTTTGATTGAAGCCTATGCACTTGTGATAAACCTCATCAAGAAATGAGGCACAAACGCACACACCAGATATATACTGACCTTGTGACGTAGCTGGATGACACCAATCTGCTGGAGGTGTCGAAAATGCCCACCAACTGAAAGCGAACATTTCATCTGCACCAACCTAATAATTTTTTCAAATTAGTTTAATTTCAGAAGATGTATGGGAACTGAGGATGCCATTTTGTAATTAATCTATTTATAATGGTTTAAATGTAAATTACAAATCACTAGTTGTGTTCTTAGATGTCCAAAAAAAGTTTGATTCTGCTTCATATGACCTGCTATTAAAAAAAACTAGAAGAAAAAAAAATATGAAAGGAGGAAGGTGATATAAGAGGGAGTATGTTGCTTTGGTTTGAAAGTTTTTCTGTATAATCGTAAGCAAATAGTTAAGATTTAAAATACTTTTAGTAACAAATCTGAAATGAAATTTAGAGTGCCTCTGTCTTGGGCCCCTCTATTGTTTTTGATCTATATTAATAATTATTGTAATTTCAAGTCTGATGACAAAGCAATTGTTTTTGCAGATGATTCAGCTCTTGTTTATACAGGGAATGATACACAAATACTACAAATTATTGAAGTTTATTTAGTTAAATTTCAGAGTTGGTTTACTAAGAACAAATTATTTTTAAACATTAGAAAAACTAAATATATTAATTTTAGACTTTGAGAATACCAGAATGACTTTTTTTTTCAAGATAAAATTATCATAAAATGAGTTGAAAGAAAACTGAAGGGGGCAAGTGTATCAAATATTAACAGAAATATATATTTGGGTTGTTTTACCTCTAAGCAACACTTTTTTGCACACCACAGGCTAAATGGCCAGGTCACAAGGACCCCGAAGGCTCAGAGAAGGTTGGGGGTGGGGACCCACTGGAATGGCTGTTGGGAGACAGATGGTAGCCTCCCGTCAAGGTGACCCAGCATATTCTTTAACGTGCACAGGGTATGGCTCTCCCGCATATGGGGCCATGGCTTAACATCTCATCCAATGGACAGCGGCCTTTCCAAGCCCACGGTGTCCCCTACTGACCGTGGGCAGGGAGTTTTTCAGAGATAAATCTCAACGCTGACCCAGTTGGGACTCGAACCTGGGAACTGCAGATTATGAGCCTGGCACGCTACCGACTGAGCCACCCCCACCCCTAAGAAATATATATTAACAGAAAGTTATCATGGAAAATTCAATAGTTTTTTAGAAATTTATTGATCTTTCTTTGTTTACAACTATTTTGCAAGGGTTTCAGTTTTATTTGTTATATAAAACTTTATCTTGGTGTGGGGCTTATTATATCACAATAAAGCCAAAGCAATATGTTCAAAATTACATTGGCAAATGTATTGTGAAACTTCAAAAATATGATTCTGTGACAAGAGGTTTGGTCTATCATAAGTATCTTAAACATTAGGAAATTGTACTCTGTTCAGGTTATTAAAAACATTATAAAAAATGGAACATGCATTCAGTTAGAACATTTATTAAAGGTTGTTGTGTTATTTTACTTCTGAGAAGCACTTTATTGCAAAGGGCTAAAAGGCCAGGTCACAAAGACACTGAGGGCTCAGAGTAGGTTAGGTAAATTCCAGTCAAGGCCATCCAGCATGTTCTTTAATGTGCACAGGGCATGGCTCTTCCATACCACGGTTCACTGCTTAATATCCCACCTAATGGACAGTCTTGTCCAGTACCATCTGAAGACGCTGCACCTTGTCCAGTAAAACGTGTTATAGCCACTAGTTATTTTTTTTAAAGATGTGCAATTTTTTAAAGTTAATTTAAAAAGTTTTTAATGCAAATCTGAAAGAATTATATATAGGTTGGGTTGTTTTAGTTCTGAGTGGCACTTTTTTGCACACAATAGGCTAAATGGCCAGGTCACAAGGACACCAAAGGCTAAGAGAAGGTTGGGGAAGGGGACCCACTGGATATTGTTCGGAGACAGATGGTAGCCTCTTGTCAAGGCCATCCAGCATGTTCTTTAATGTGCACAGGGAATGGCTCTTCCACACAAGAGGCCACAGGTTAATGTCTCATTGTCCAGTATCACCTGAAGATATTGGCACCTAGTCCAGTGAAATAGGTTGTGGCTACTTTTCTTTTTTTTGAAGGAATGCTAGTTTTTAAAGTTAATTTGAAAAGTTTTTAATGCAAATCTGGAAATATTATATAAAGGAATTTAAGCAAGATGTTGGGCAAGAACAACTATGAACCATTTGAACTCGAAAGAAGGGAGAAACAAGCTATTAAATGCACCTGAGTGCATCCAAAACTTGCAATATTCAAAATTTAAAGAATTAAATAATATGGACTGGTATCATCAGCAGATGCAGTACAAACAACACAAGTATGGCAGCAACGAGTGGCCAGAGACAAGTGTGCAAATATCTAGGCCTAATTTAATTTCACATGAATATTTGCTGTACATTAAAGTAATCCTGTAAACTATGCCTCTATAACCAAGAAGAGTGCAATGGGTATTACAAAAACATACAATACTCTACAACCTATTGGCGATTATTTCTGTCTATTCCAACACCGGGGTAAGACACCTTAAATTATAATCTATGCCAAATGGCTATTATGTACAAGTATCATGATGTTACTTAATTATTTCTATCAACTAAGATTTAACCTTAGATATGACAATCAAAGGAACCTAGCGGAATAAATAACAAAAGTTTAGTTACCAGACATATGATGAAGGCTAGTAAAACTGCATTGGTTGTCAGCTACGATATTATTAGCTTCCACCAGCTGGTTCTGGGCCAGATGTACTAGGTCCACAACAGTCCGTGTGACCAGTCCTTATGCTCACAGATGTTACAAAGCTTTAATGCACAAAGCTACTGAGATGTCATCATAATCCTCGTACATAAAGCATTGCTACTCGCTCTCAGTCAGTTGTTACAAATATGCAGCTTATGGCAGATGCCATTTGAAGAAGGCCGACTGCCATTTTAATTAGATGTCAACTCTTTTTACTGGCTTCCTATTCCATTGTCAAATGACCATTTGATGTTCAATATTCTTTACACTGCCATCCCTGATCGACATTTATGCTGCATTATTTTGCCTTTGTGCAAATACTGCTACCAACTTTCCATTACACATTGCTCTTCTTCCGAATTATGGCACTTTAAAAACACGATAAAATTTTAACCATCCTGTGACCAGCCATTAAAACTTTAAAATAACTTTAAGAAACATGGCCCACCTCCCGACTCACAAGTGGAGCCCATATCCACTTCCTGATGTTAACTGGAGCTACACGTTTCGCTCGCCACCATAATGCGGCATCATCTGGCTCAAGCTGTTCAATGTGATACATCACTTTATACGCACCTCACTGCATACATCATCCTGTACATAGTCATGCATGTTAGGTTCTGCGACAATCTGCTGTTGTAGCAGGAGGGTCCACGCTGCAGGCAAGGGGGAACCTCTGCATTACATACATTATTGTGGTGTGTGTGTGTGTATATATAATTTTTCTGCATATAATAGTTAAAATTTAGTTAGGGGGGCTACTAAAGGTTTATAATTGATTGTTTGCATTTTAATATTGTTTTCGATCACAGTTTGGGCCAAAGCTGTATTGGGTAGTTGCTTTTGAATATCCATTTTATGTTCCTGCATTCTATTAACATATTGACGGTATGTCTTTCCAATGTACATGTTTTTTCCTTTTAACTTTTCTGTAGGGTCTGGAATAGTAATTTGGTAGACTCCACCAGTGGGGTGTTTTATATCTCTATCCATTAACTACTAGATTTTTGATCGCGTTTGTTATTGTAACTGGTAAAGTAATATAATTTCTAAGTACATTTTCCATAGTATTATTTTCTGATATACAGAAAACTAAGAGCATATTTTATATCTGGTTTTATATCTGCCCCAATGTTAATTGGGATTCATTTATTACTATGAATTTCGCATTATTTTCCCATCTACTCAACACCTTTCGAGAATAACCCGATTCCATAGCTGTTCGTATAATATAATCGATTTCATTTTGGAAACTTTTTGTTCTGAACAATATCTTATTGTTCTCTTTGGAGATATCAGTCCATTTGTTGTGCTAAACAGACTGTTTTCTAACTTGTAATTTCACTTCTGTGAGCATAGCACACTTTGAAAGATATTTTAATTCCTCATCACTCTCTGAGAACATACTTTATTAACTTTTGCTTCAACTTTTAACATCACTAAAAGAAAACACAAGTTAAAAGCAAGTTCAAAAGACATGGTTTTCCAGAAGCGTTTCTTCCATCAACTGACAGCATCTTCCACAGTAATTACTGATGCCAGTAGTTGTATTTATAGTGGTTGCTCTCTGGTGCTGCTGCGGAGACTCTCCTTCCTCTGACATAAGAGGAGATTCCTTGCTGGTGGGAGGGAAGTAATATCTGTGTTGCACAGTTTATCCTTTTGGAGGTTTATAAAAATGCTTTTTAAATAACTATGTTGATATTTCCTGGGTGGTGTTGCAATTATAATTAAATTGAAATCTTTAATTCTCTCTGACACTGTTAAATGATTTTAAGCACTTCAACTAAAGTTCTATGCTATCAAGTATCAAAAGTTATTGAGATTTACGTACTGTACTGCAGAGGATCAGTAGTAAGAGGAACTTCTGGGATGTGCAACTGACATGTTTAATCATTGACATTCTTGCCAGCAAGTGACGCCTCAGTAGAGTTTGAGAAAATGATGAGGGATGCTGATAATTTATCTGCTTTAGTGAAGGAAATACCCAATAATACTTTTGGTAGTATAGAGTGCTTAAAAAACTTTGAATTCCATGATGCACGTTTCATGCACTTACTCTGTGGATGAATCATCAGGTGGGAAGTGAACAACTTAAGCTAACGTATGAGAGGCAGTTGGTTTTTGAATGCAGAAGAAGGGTAGGTGCCATAAATTGAATTGTCAGGGCTCAGCTCTGAGGTTCGGAGTAGTCGGAGGATGTGAGGGTGGCCATAACGTGATCTGCATGTGACAGATTGGAAAGAGGGTGTGGAATTATGGGAACTCTCCAAGATCAGCGAGTCTCAAGGGAGGCTTCATCTTGTGAATAAATTAAAAAATCTTTTCCTTTGGTTTCATGTGCATTGGGAGTATAATGAGTGGGATACTTTTATTAAGTTCATAAATTTTGTAAACTAAATTTTGGGTTAAAATAATACTTTTGGTAGTATAGAGTGCTTAAAAAACTTGGGGTTCCAAATATGTTAATGAGGACCTGAGTAATGATTTTCATGTCGGTATGGATATTGGGAATTTTGTGGAGGGGGGGATATAATCGACGATTCTTAGGATGTATTATGGAAGTTTTCTAAAGGGTTTGGGAGTATTTGTGTTAATGCAGGTTGGAAACAGGGATCAGTGATAAGAAAGGAGAATGTTTAGGGTTGGGGGGGGGGGGGTATTTGCGAGGTGTAGGTTATATCCCCTAAGGATTAGATGACATGCTGGGGGAAGGGGGACAAAGTCTGTGTTTAGAGTTCAGTTAATTTTATGTTAATGAGGATATTTTCTGTGACAGTTAGTTGGAATTGGGTAGGTGGGAATAATAAATTTTAGCTGAGTGAAAATTGGTGGGTAGATTGTTTTCAGTGATCACTTGAGATAGTGCGGCTTTTTGTAGTTTATTTAAGATGTTGTAATTATGCTCTTTAAGTAGTTACATAGGGAAAATCTCACAGACATTTAATGCCCGACTAAAAGAGCCTTACCAACACATCCCACTTCCCTGTCGACACTAACTACCATGTTGAAGGACTAATGATGCAAAACACCAGCTGCATGTTATCAAAAACTGATTGAAGGTATGCCCAAAAGAGTGCAGAGTGTAATTGTGGCCAAAGGTGGGCCGACACCCCACTGAAATTTCAATACATGTGGAATTTTGTAGAACACTCTGGTGTCCGGTGACTTCTTTCAACATAGTGTACATTAGCTTAAGTTACTCACTGCCCACTTGATGATGCATCCAGAGTAAGGGAGCAAAAAGCGTGTCATGGAATTCAAAGTTTTTTAAGCACGCTATGCTACCAAAAGTAAAATTGGTTATTTTCTTCACTAAAGCAAATAAATAATCAGCATTCCTCATCATTTTCTCAAACTCTACTGAGGCATCACTTGCCAGCAAGAACGTCGAAGATTAAACTTGTCACTCGCAAACATTCTGGAAATTCCTCTTACTGCCCATCCTCTGCAGTACAATACATAAATCTCTCCTTAATAATTTTTGATACTTGATAGCATAGAACATTAGATGAAGTGCTTAAAAACATTTAACAGTGTTGTAGAGAATTAAAGATTTCAATTTAATTTTAATTACTGCACTGTGAACCTCTACTATAATTTTTGTTGCAATTATTTTTGGTTGAATATGCATTATATGTAACTAATGTTCTAATACTGCTTGGGTTAAAGCTGTTTTTCCTATTGGTTTTTAAGATCTAGTTTGTGTTCTTTTTATCACTCCCCCAGTTGCCTGTAGATTTTTCCCATATAGTTATTTTTATTTTCCAGCTTATTTTCAGGGTCATGCATTTTGACCTGATATATTCTAGATATATCTTCCGTGGATTTCAACCTGATATATTCACCCCATCATGGTCATTAATGTTTAATGATGATCGAGATAGAAAACCCCACACACCCCACGAGAGAAATACATCAGGTCAAAATCTATGACCTTGAAAATAAACTGGAAAATAAAAATAACTATAAGGGAAAAATCTACAGGTAACTGGAGGAGACAAAAGCCATGAGTCCAAAAAATTATGTTGAAAAATAGTGCATTGGTTGAGGTTTCACTTTGTATGATTGGTTATGTACATTAATCCTTTCTCTACAATACCGGCCCAAAAACAGCCCTAACTGCAGGTAGGAGGTACGAAGAAGGAGGAATAGCACTGATTTAATAAGTCCATTTAAAATCTCAGCCGTTTTGGGCTAGTATGGTACTGAAAGAGTTAAATATATTGGGTATGATATATCAACCTTACTTTCTGATCTACCCATGTATATTATTCATGAAAGCAACCTTGAATTCCACAGCTACTCCTTCTGATCTTGGTCCTATACCATCACTTCCCTTAATTAATCAATATACTGGGGCTAAATCATCTAATGTGGTCAATAAGCATACTGTTTTGTAAAAAAAAATTGTACATTAGCAAAAATTGGATAAAAGTTTTGGAATCATCATGCAGCAATTACTAAAAAAAAGATAAAAATATTTAAAATGCTAAAACTATTAAAGGCCAGTGAAATTACTATCAATAACTTAAAATATACATTAATCCATTATACAGTTCTATTACAAGTACTAGATATCAGTTTTTGTTTTTATTCCATTAAATTCACTTATTCATATTAATTTTACATACCTTTTGGAGGAATTATCTTATCTTCAGTAGCTGCAAAATACATTATATTGATACAATTTTAAAAACAATTTTGAATTATTACAATGTAATTTGCATTTATTTGATCCAATAATTATATTAATTATACTGTACAACTGAATCATTTTCATTATCCTTCACTTAAAATATATCAGCAATGCATTATCCATATGTTAGGACTGCCACAGCAATTGCTTGTACGTAGGTTTGTAAATGGTAGCTAGGCATATACTGGAATAAGAGTTATGTACCAATCCTTGGTGATAATAGAGAACTGACCAGGTCTAGCACCTGAAGTTTGACCCTGCCTTCTCTTTGGTGCAAGCCATTAATACCTTTTAACTCTTCCCAGGTCAAAGGACATCTATAGACATTTATTGTACTACACATGAAACTTCGAATTTTTTTTAATAGCCATTTGAAATTTTTTTCATATAGCTTTTAAAAATACGTATTGAGGCTTGAAAAATATTTTATTTTTTTTTTCATTTGATGCATATTTTATTATACAATATAAATAATTCGATAAAGCCATCTGATTATCATATTTTAGAAGCGCTATATGGTATTGCCAATTTGTTTCTTAATGTTACTCTGTATTGAAGCAATCACCTGATTTAAGCTCAAGTTTGATTTGAACTATTACTAACCTTTTTCCTCAAAATTTTCAAAAAACTCCTAAAAATTAACAAAAAAAACTGCTATTTTTAAAAACGGAAGATTTTTGAAGTATGTACCTCTATTAGTGTTTATTAAATAAATTTTTGTGTTGTCAGACGCAATTTTTTTACTACATGACTCTAAAAAAGTTCTATGAAAATAAAACTTGTCAGGATTTTTTTTTTGTTAAATATTTTATTTTCAAAAAATCCAGAATTAAATGCTGATTAATTTGGCATATAACATACCATAATTCCTTTCATTAGTTATTTTGAAAAAAAAAAGTTCTAAAGTTAATTTTTTTTTGCCTGATCAGAGTGAAAAAATAGCTGGACCTAGGAAGGATTAAAAGAGATTCTCTTCTAGAAGGGAACAGAAGGAGAGGGATGCCAGATCAGTGTGACAGTTGATCACTAGGATGCACAACCCTAGTGATCAGCTGTCATCTGCACCAGCAAGGTATTCAAGCTCAATGGACTGGTGATTATTTCTTTCTTACTCTTGACAGCCTTTGCTAGGAAAAGGTATATGTACAAGGTAGAAGAGTCAGTGGCAATAAGCAGATTGCACTATATAGCAATTTATGGTCTATCCAACTTAAAGCTCTCCTCAACAATTTTAATTCTTAAATGAAAATAGAACTAAAATCATGTAAATTAAATTCTTTGTCTCCTTTTCTATTATAATCTTTCTATAACTTATTTTTTACCACAAATATTATAATTCATATAATAGATCTATTTCCTGTCATTAAATATAAACAATAAAAAAAACTTCACTTGTGAGACATACAAGGTAATAGTCAGACGATATTTCTGTTTCCCTACATGATCTAGTGTTCTTAACAGAGGTATCCCTTTTGCTCTTAAAACACAATCAATCATATTCCTCTGCAACCGATGCATTAATTATTTACAGCTAAATAAGGATTAAAAAAGGAAAAAAAGAGGATTCATTTAAACAGGCAGGAATTAAAGATTGAATGTTACCTATTGCTATTCCCCATTTAAGATTAAGAGGATAATGAGAGAGAAGTTTTATGGACAACTTTAGGATATTTTGCATTTTGCCAAAAAAAAAAAGATATTTTTGTGCTCAGTGACTTCAATGAGAAATTTGATAATGACTGACCTTTGGGCAGGTATGTTAGGTACTTTTAACATTGGTAGTTTCAATAGCAATGGGGAAAGACTAATACAAGTAAAAGTTTTATAAGAATGTGACTAAGTCAACCCATCAGATTAAAACCACGTATATTAATAAATATATTGATGTCTATTATGTTCAAGCTATGAAATTCATTAACTTGTAGGACACATTTCCAATTGCTATTGCAACTACAAGTGCTAAAAGAACCCCACACACCTAACAATATGCCAGAGTGATTACCAACTTCGGCATTAATGTTACCTAGCACAAGAGTAGTATTGTCTTTCAGAGCACAAATCAAAATATCCCGAAGTTGTCTGTAAAACTTGTTTCTCATCTTGAGCTCTCAGTGGGGGCATAGTAACAGATAATATTCACATTTTAATCCCTCTTTTAAATTTAGATCTATTTCTTTCTTTCATTAATGCCTTCATATCCTTAAAAGGTATCACTGGCATTCCTCCTGAGAAGCAGAGTTACACATTGTATATGTCTGCAATCACTACTTTCTCGAAACAGAAATTTAAGATTTTTTAAAGCATTTTGTTTGTTATCTTATTTAAATTTCTTCAAATCTAAATGTCCGGTTACACCAATGGAATTCCTGTGAGGACATCAAGAGAATAGTCTCCATTAAGAATTCTCATGTTCCAGGTAGATGTGAAATGAAAATGGGTTAGTAGGTTTGAAAGAAACTAGATTTATTGAGTATGACAAATACCAAACAACCCATTAAGTAGGCATGGGACAAAGATCTGTTTACCAACTACCAGCATGGAAGCTAAAACTACCATGCTGTAGGAACTGATGGAGTTCTTTACCATTAGAATCCATTAGTCTATTTCAAGTGCAAGGAGGCTGGTTCTAAGACACATTATTTCAGTTTAGGATCAGAGATGCTAGAATTAGTTTTATAGGTTTTTTTTCTTTCTGCAATGGCTTTTGATCAGTATGATCTGCCAGCTGATATGAATACCATGTGTATCTGTTCTGCTGGAGCTGGCAACTTACAACCAAACAAAAAGTCACAGCAGTATTTTCCTTCAATAGAAATCTAGGGCAAAATGTCCATAATTCAAAATAACAATCAGTATACAGTTGGGTTGCTATAAGTGTTTAGCACTGAGACCCTTCTCATCAGAGGTAAAACAAAAAGGGGCTACTGAAGTCCAAATCAGTAGCCCAAACTAATCTGTGAGCCCTCCCTTTTCATAAACCTAAAAGTCACTAATAACCTGACCATGAGAAAGTAGGGTCAGACTTTATACTTTTTCTGGTCAGTTCTGTGCATCATCACAGGGGAATAGTGGATTCACCAAAATCATGATATTACATAATACAAAATAAAAATCACAAAATGCACATACTTAATATACACCATTTTGATGGTGTCTTTACAACACCTAGATCAAGTGTTATTGAAGATTCTGCATCATTTAATACACTTAGAGAATGTGCATTTTGTGTTCTGTTACCATATTTCCCCGAAAATAAGCCCTAGCACGATTTTTCAGGATGCTCGTAATATAAGTCCTACCACAAAAATAAGCCCCAGTTGAGATCGTCAGCCAGATGGACGCATTTAGTACATCCGTTGCAACACACGACAGATGTATTGAATTATAAAATAATATTAATATATAATTAAATATAAATAAATAATAATATTGACATCAATACTTAAAATAAATGATAACATAAATTATAATTAATATTTGTAAATACCCAAGCAGGCACCTTTGGACAAGAGGTAAAATAAGACATCCTCTGAAAATAAGCCCTAATGAGTCTTTTGGAGCAAAAATTAATATAAGGTCTTATTTTCGGGGAAACACAGTAGTCATGAATCTAACCATATCAAATGATAGTAAGGATCATGATAAAACTTGTTCGGCTCTGTAAAAGTGAATAATTAAAATTGTAATATACATATACATTCTACTTGTATAATTTCTTTTTATTTTTTACCTTAAAATGAACTCTATCTCAATCATAAATACAGTGTCAGCATTATCATATTTGATTCAAAGGTTTACCATTTTTCATTTTTGCTCATTAATTTTTCACCGAATTTCTATGAATTCTCTGCTGTGAGGATAGTTCAACATAATTCACATTTTTTTTATTTCAAAACAAAGCAGACCAAAGAGATTTTGTTATTTGCATTTCAAATTTCATCAGTATTTTATATATGGTGTTCTTAAGAATTAGAATAAGGGAAGCATCCATACTTTCTAACTTTTTGGGCTTCAACTTGGGCTTCTGTTCCACTGGTTTTTCTTTTTCTTCTTGATTATCTTCAGTATCTTTATTACCATCTGCTTCTTCATCTTCCTCACCTGACATGTCTAGTTTTCTTAGAGCTTCTTCATCTTCAACACCTTTCATTTCACGACCTAATTTTTCCTCTTCTTGCTCTTCACTACAAAGGAGTTAAAAAGTTTCAAAAGTAATAATTTTATTAATGTGATTTACATTGATGCAAGAGTTTATCAAAATAGTGGAAACACAGACAGCGACAGGGGTACACGCAATGAGCCATATGAATATCACAGGGACAGCATCACCCACAATATGTGAGGCACATAAAGGGAAGAAGTACAATGTCAGCTCTCGCGTAGCAGTGCCATAGGCGCAGGTGAAACAACTGTTGTGGTGTAATTGTTGACAATGTCAGATCTCAGTGACCTCCAAAAAGGCATGATCATTGGTGCACATCTTGAAAGAGCTTCAGTAACCAGAACAGCAGAAATAGTAGTGTAGCAAGAGGAACTGTATTGAAGATTACGACTACCTATCGAAAAGGACAGGCGTTACCTTCAAACGTACAAATTGTGGATGCCATATGAAGTTGTCAGATAGGGATATGCAAACGTTGGCACGAATTATACAATGGAAGCAAAAGACCACGACATCGCTAATAGCAGAGTTGAACACTAATCAGAATGATCCTGTTTCCATCATAACAGTTCATCAGGAACTTCATCGTGCTGGTATTTATGGCCATTCTGCAATCCACAAACTTCTGATTACCGACATCAATGCGACAAAACATGTAAGGTGGTGCAAAGCACATAAACACTTGGATGCTAAAGACTGGCAACATGTCGTCTGGTCTGATGAATCGTGCTACACATTGTTTCCCACCACTGGTAGAGTGTACATCTGACGAAAATCTGTAGAAGAGTTTTTCTACAGACTACCACCCAGACTGTTTGGTTCCAACTGTGAAGTATGGAGGTGGATCCCCAATGCTGTGGGGTGACATATCAAGGCATTCCTTAGGGCCATTAGTTATTCTGCAGGGTTGTGTCACATCTGCAAAGTACAAATCCATTCTTGGGGACCAAATGCACCCAAAGTTGCAGGCATTGTTCCCTAACAGCCCCTAGTTTCAAACAGATAGTGCACCTGTGCATTGTGCGAAACATGTCAAGTTGTGGTTTGCAGAGCATGAGGTACAGCAGCTACCCTGGCCACCTCAACTCCAGACCTCAATATTATTGAACACTTGTGGGATATCTGGAGTGGAAGGACAGATCACAATTTCCACCTCCAGCATCACAGGCACAGTTGGGCCACATTTTATAGGAAATATGGTCCCCATATTCCATTACTGTATGTGCGTGACTTGTATAAGTCTGTTCCATGTTGAATTGCATCTTTTCTGAATGCCCCAGGTGGACAAACAGCTTATTAATAAAACATTCTCCACACACAGTATGTGTTTTCCATTATTTTGATAAACCCCTGTAGGTTTCATGGTAAGTGGGTGCCTGAGGAAAAAAGCTTAAAACTAATATAAATAAGATACTGCTCATATTTAATAATTTCTCAATTTATTTCATATGCAGAAATATTCTATATTTTTTTTTAATATTCTAACATATAATTCTTAATATATAATAATTCATTAATATTCTAAATTATCTAATTTAATGAACAAAGATGTATGGCAAATGAAAGTACATAACTAGTGATTCAAATGGTTCCCAAAAAGACTTCAAAAGTGAGACCTATATTAGTGAGACCCTTCACTCAGTTGTGGATTGTTTTTACCTCTGAGTAGTACTTTTTTTGCACACAATGGGCTAAATGACCAGGTCACAAGGACCCCAAGGGCTCAGAGAAGGTTGGGGGAGGATATCCACTAGAGAGCTACTGGGAGATAGATGGTAGCCTCCCGTCAAAGCCATCCAGTGTTCTTTAATTTGCCTAGGGTATGGCTCTCCTACACATGGGACCGTGGCTTAATGTTCCATCCAACAGGCAGTGGCCTTTCCTAGCCCAGCAGTGACCTCTACTGAGTGAGGGCAGGGTGGTGAGTTTTGCAGAGGTAAATCTCAACCCTGACACACGTGACATTCACTCAGTAAAATGAAAAATATATATATATGAAGAAGGATCAGCTTTTAAGCATGTGACAGAAGTATAATCCAATGAATGTTGATTTTAAGCATGCAAAGATTAATATTTGTTATATAAGAACTGATAAATCGTACTGATTAGGTTGCTTATATTTAGTGCTTTTCTCAAAAACTTAGTTTGAACTAGTATGGTTGATATTGCTGAGGCCCCAGACTTCAAGCTGTAAGTGAATGCAGGTCAAGTCTGGATGTGCAGTGCAATGGCTGGCCAAGTATTGCTAATAATCAGGGGTGAAAATCTTCCTCTTCTTGCAAAGGGAAAACTTGCCGGGGAAACAGTGAACCATGGTGGAAATGGCTCCTGGACAACTGCACTGTACAAGAAGGGCAAATAACATTGATCAGCTCTATGAGAAAACTTCAAAAATTTTCAGTGCTGACATACACTTGTATCTGAGAGATGAATCTGTGGGGAAAAAACAATTTCCAATCAAAGACTATAAGAAACACCATCTCTGCCACAGCAGATAATATGGAATCCTTGAGTCACAGTATGGAATGCAAATGAATATTAAGCTTGTGGGAAAAGTATATGGAAGCAGTCTTCTTGGATTTGAGTTGTTTAGTTTCATGGCTAAAGAACAACTAAGGCTGTAGTACAGCCAATCCTTACTAAATGGTGAGATGATGAAGCATTGCAATAAAAATGTTTTATGACTTGACAGCAAAAAGCACTATTAGGCTTTAGTTTTAGCACTTTCATTAAAGTCTTAATTTATGATATGCATAATATAAGTTTAATATTTCAATATATATGCTGTTACATTTAAATTTGTTTAAAAACTATTACATCCCAAGTTGTGAGGACTTACGTAATACTCCAATGAAAGGTTATGATAACCAAATATCAGTATTTGTGGAGATAAGCGACCACTAAAGTGATATTAGTAGCAATTTGTCAATTGCTGTATAACAACTATATGGAGTAAATATATACAAAACTTCAATACGTATTTAACATCTTGTTGAACTGAAGTCAATTGTAAATGAAGACCACATAGAATTAACACCAATATACGCTTGTGTCTTCGAAGGACTGGTTGCTACGAATATGCAAACATCATTAGCTACATATTGTGACATCAATCAAAGCTAAGTAATCAAAGCAGATGTACCAACCTTCAAAAATTGGACTGGTTGCTATGAATATGTAAACATTATCGGCTATGCATTGTGACATCAATCAAAGCCAATTAATCAAAGCAGATGTACCAGCCTTCAAAAACCGGTAAATATATTTGCACTACTAATTAGTCTATTATACTTTGACGCAATATGTAAGGATATATATAAGACTAAGAGGTAATTGTTAAGATCTATTAAAAGTTGCAATTTGATAATTAGTAGAAAGTAGCTAATAATATATACAACTCAGATTATACAAACTTTTGCACTTCTCACAACTTGGGATATAATAGTTTTAAACAAATTTAAATGTAACAGCATATATCTTGAAATATTAAACTTATATCATGTTAGCTGTGTTACTTTTCCTTTTAAAAAAATGATATGCATAAAGCATATCATCTTATAGATAAAAATAATATTAACACTTTGTTTCACAATTAATCATCCTACTCAATGCCTACGAAGTACTCACTGTCAAAGTTACTTGATACAATTAGCAATTAATAAAAGATATTGATTTGAAACATCTAGTTTGGAAGCCATTCTTTCTGTTTGAGTTGTTTCTTCTCCAGTCATAGTCTACAATTAAGAATATTGTTAAAGTAGAAGGAATGTCATCAGTTAGAAGTTGGTCAGTAAATCACCTACGTCACAAGAGATATAGAGGAAGCTGGCAATCCCCTCCCCCCCAAAAAAAATAAAAAATAATAAAATAAATACCCAAATAAGTTATTTTTAACATAAATCGGTTTCAGCCTTTTCACATTGCATTGGAAAACTAGTCTGCATATTATTTCCTTACATAAAGTATAAAAATCAAAAATAAGGAGAAAAGTATGCAAGTACATTTGACTCTCATAAGTAGCAGTTGCATTCTTTAATAATCGCTGCACATATCAAATTGCCTTAAAACAGGAAATCTTTAATATGTGATAATAAGGGTTACATTCTAGAATGCACAAAAATTTTACCTTTCAAAATTAATATAATTTTATACATTATAACACTTAACAGTAATATATACTCATACAAACAACAACAAATAAAAACTTTAAAATAATACCATAAATTCAAAAATGATCAACCTTATATTTCTTTCACGTGACATTCATTCAATGTGAAGTGAGTTCATTTCAGATACCATGAATGGTTAAATTCATGATGTTAAATTGGCACCTGAATTACATGATCTTAATTTATTGTATTAATCACATTTCCTGAGAAGTATGAAGAAGGTTCTATGGCATTGTTAAAGAAATTAAAAGTTACTACACATCTTGATTCATTGGCTGGAAGAGCAATGTAGTGTTGGATGGGGAAAAACACCTGAATATTTTCACCGAAACAGCAAAAATTGGTTAGTGACCAGTAGCATTAACCAAAATAATGAGAATTTTGAAGGAAATCTCCTTTTCATCAAATGGCCTTTTCATTGCAGCTCTCTTGAAAAATATTCATTGGAAATCACTGAAGTTATTCACCCTTATTCTAATATGATGCTAAAGTAAAACTGGCTATGCAAAAATGTGGATAATGAAAGCGTGTATATTAAGAGTCAACTATAAATCTATATTACAATATTTCTTTGATTTTAAGACGCCATTGATGGTAAGACTCACTTTAATTTCAGTACCACCTACAGAAAAAAAGCTTCGATTCTAGGGAAAAAAATAAAACCCTAAAATATATCTAACAAATATTTTTATTATAATGGAATTCAATTTACTAACACTAGTACCTATTTATCAGTAGGTATGTTATTCATCACTTCCTTCTGAATCAATATCAGTCTGATTCTTCCGAGCCATCATATCTTCATCTGAATCAATATCAGAGTCTACTTCACATTCAGAATCCGATTCTTCTGAGCCGTCTTTATCTTCATTATCCCATAATATATCATCTTCTGAGCCATCGAGAATGTTGGTGATGCAGCATTTTTTAACTGAATGTTGCACTATTCTTTCTGGAATAGCTTCCAAGCTGTGATACCCATTCTGCCAATTTTGATGCTGGCACTTTAATTTTTCCAGAAGGTGTCAGTGGGAGGTTGTCAGTCAACAGCCAGGTTCCAACTTCCTAGTTGTCGCTGAGTGAGCTGCACTATAATGAAATAACAGTGGCTTCACATTTGGAAAGTGTGGGAAAATACCCATACCACTTATTTCTCCAATGGAATTAGAGAATGCGATAACAGTCAAACTTGGAGGTGGGGTTTACACGTAAAAACGAAATGTGTGGTGCCATGTGCAAAGCGCGGGGGAAAAAAACTGCATGCAGTTTTCAGAGACATTTATATGGGAAAAAAAAGTGCATCTTAAAATCGAAGAAATACGGTATTAATTTCCTAAACTAAATTTATTATATATATATATAAATTAGCAGAGAGCCTTAAGAAAATAACAAAAATACAGGTTTTTATTCCTCAATATAAAATTGCTCTACAATTTATTGCTTTTATATTAATTTCACCTTTCTCACCTTGAAGACGAATCAGACATATAATCAACTTCCCTGTCATCAAAGTCACCTTCATCACTTTCTTCTAGAGCTTCATCATCAGACTCTTTGTTTTTACTTTTCTTCTTCTTAGAGTTTTTTCCTGGCTTTTTCAGCTTGCTATCTTCTTTCTTTTCTTCTTCTTCAACTTCTGATTCATCAGAATCTACCACCCAATCATCAATATCTGATATTTTCTTTTAAAAAAAAGCATAGTTATTTACACACAATAGCGATTAATACAGTTATGAAGTTACAACAGCTTTATAAATTATTAACCAAGTCATTATTTCTTTAGTAAGATGTTTCTATATATTCAAAGCTTAAATTATTTTGAATACTTTTAGCAATATAAAAACAGAAGATATTTTTCATTCATAAATGGCAAGAGGATTATAAAATTAATGTAAAATAATCAGTCTCTGCTCTATATTTACAATAAAAAAATAAAATTTAATAAAATTAAATATAATAGGGGAAAACTTAATTTTGGTTGAGAAAATTTTATTGGAAATTTTCCAAAAATTCAGTTTTAAAAGCATAACAGGCACAGTCAGAGCAAAATCCTTGTTATAGCAATAGGTATTGATCAGTCATACTTTTCTTGCTAGATATTTCTAGTCACTAGAACCCTTATATACTGTGGAAGATATTAGATATGTTTCATTTCTATCAATGTCTGCAGCAAAAAAGGCATAATGAAAAAAAATAATAACTTTTCTAATTTAGTTTTCAAATAGTACAGAAAAATTGCTAAAGTCCTGAACAAGAACATTATATCTTTTTAAGTCAAAAAACTTAGGATTCTGCCATATTTTTTAAATTTTCATCAATGGTACATGGCTAGAAAAGTCTCCATCTTTTGCATTCTAGATGCAGCTCTTTGCTTGTTTCATTTGCTATTTGTCAAAATACGTTAGAAGTTGGTATTTAGTTGAACGATTTTGCATGGATACTAATAGATGTTGCCAGATGGTACAGCAGGAGAGAAAGTGGGTACCAAAGAGTTCCCAGAATCACAATCCACTTAGCCATTTTGACAGTGAGAGTCTATTTCCACCAAACTGTTATCCAAATGAAAATTATTTTGAGTTCAACTGCTATCTTTGGATTACTGAGTATATCCCCCCCCCCCCATCTGATTAACCCTTTGTCACATAATGCATAAATTAATACAAGCAAAAGCAAGAAATGTCCAGAATTTTTATTCAGGTTTTTGTATATACATGTTGTTAAATTACCTATAGTTACACAAGATTGAAAATAAAAACACTCTTATGATCCCATGAAATAGGAAAAATAACGCCTTAGAATGTAGAGTTAGAAGAGAGAGGTCATAGTGCATGGTTTACTATTGTCTCACAAGATCATATTAGGATGTTCTGTGATTATAACAACAAATATAAATTGTAAAAAGGTTTTTGCACAAGCACAATAGGGACTTTAAAAATGGGGAGTGCTCAAAAAATGGTAGTGGTGTTCCAAAATGAAGCAAAAATAAAGAACCCAATGCCTCATCATGTAAATGCAAGATTTCTTATCTCTGACCAAAATCACCCTTCCCCGCCCCCCCTCTTAACAAACAATTACTCTTAATGCAATGCCTTAAGCTGTTCACTTGCCAGATGATGATACACCCAAAGGGTGTGAAATGAGTGCCGTGGATCTACATGTTTTTAACCACTCGCTGCTTGAGGGGGTATTTATTTTTTATTTACGCTACCATAAGTATCATTAGCTATTACTGACGCTACTGCAATCACAAAACTTCAGAAAATCAGAAGGGGGGGAAATCATCAGCATACCACATCACCTTCTGCACTGCTACTGTGACATCACTTGCTGGCAAGAGCTTTGAAAAATGAATTTGTCACTCACTCACTACCAACTATCGTCTCTAAAGTTCTTCTCACTACCCATACTCTATGGTATGTAAAATCTCATTCATTACTTTTGATACTAGATAGCATAGAACTTTTGTTAAAGTGCTTTAAAACATTTAACAGTGTCATAGAGTATTAACCCTTTGCACTCGAGGGCGCTATCTTGATTTTATCATAAAACTTGTGAGAGCCATAGTGGTGACACGTTAGTCAGTCTAGGGCTAATGTCCATAGCGGATGGTTGTGTGTCGTATCTGTGCTCCGTATTATTATTTATGTTCATAATTTTTACCCATAAACATGACAAATAAAATAAATACCAGTGATAGAAGTTATAGCATGATTGATAGCAGTGACGATGATGTACTGTTTCCTGAGGAAATCGCTCAAGTGGTGGAGGAAGCTATTTTTTGGAGGAATGGAAATATGTTTGATAAATTCATAAATATTATGCAAAACAATACAAAAAGAAAAATCTCAAAAGCCGATGTCACACCTCAAATTTGTAAGATTGTTGGTAGACCAATTAGTTGGGAATTATTGACGGGATTCTTCTTCAATAAAACCAATTTTTGTGTGGATGGAGAGGACAGACTAAACAATAAATTACATATCTTGCATAATAGGACAAAAAAAAAACTAATTTGTTCCAATCGAAAAATGTTGGGTGGTAGACATGAAACCCACTTTTTTTTTTAGATACATGCGTGCAAAAAACTTGCATGCCTGTCATGACTGTTTTGAATGTTATCACATATTAAAAAATTATAAGTTGTAGATTTTTGCATATGTATATAATTTTTTTTATGTTTGTCTTGTACTTTTTTTTTGTAAAATAACTGTTATTTTTGTTCCTATCAATAAAAAAAAGTTTTTTCGGGCAAGTATTTTGATAATATTTACATTTAAAAAATTTTAAGCTACAATATGAAAAAAGCTATTTTTTATCAATACTGCTTTGAGTAACTCTAACACCTATAAAAAAAATTTTAGTGCAAAGGATGATTTGCATGAATATTGATTTAATTACTACACTGTGAGGCTCTACTGTAATTTCTGATACCAAAAGAGAAAAAGATGTTTTTCATTTACAAGAAGAAACTTGAAACAATTTTATCTTTTTCCTTCATTCATCATTAATTTATTAAAATAATGTTACACACAGAACATATTTATAATACTCTTATTAACCCAAGAGCATCTAAGCTCCTTTACGTTAATATACAAGTTATTTAAGAACATAATTTTCCAACACTGACACAACTTTAAATAATATGAAAAAAAAATTATAAAAACACATTAAAGCTTTTTTTACTCTAATACTGAAAACAGGCTGTCAGCATTTTTAACATTCATTAGATATTTAGCAGTAAATGATCTGAAATGCAAAAAGTGTACAGTTAGTTTCAAGAAAAGTCTGTTTAAAACCATCGCATTCTTCCTCTACTTCAGTAGTAAGCAACCATGACTGTCTTAACGACTAAGTAACTTATCATGGTAAGCTTTTGCAACAGCTGGGTCTTTCAGAGTTTCGGAATTAAAGGTAAATTTTTTAACCTTAGCACAACACTTAAGTTGTAAGACACATTTAACAAGGTAATGGTCAGATCCAATTTCAGCTCCCCTATATAACCTGGTATTCTTAACAGAACTAGCCCATTTGCTGTTAATTAATATATAATCAATCATATTCTTATGTAACCCATCTGGTGAAACTCATGTATACTTGTGTATGTCGCAGTGTTTGTAATAAGTGTTAGTTATTCTCAAACCATTAAGTTTACTTTCCTGTAGGAGACGTTCCCACTGCAATTGCAGCTACCAATACCAAAGTTGCCTATCACCCCCTCCAAAGGTCAGAGTCAGTATCATCTTTGGCATTGAAGTCACCTAGAATAAGGGTAATATCTCCTTTCTTGACAGAATTCAAAATATCCTGAAATTGTCCATAAGACACATTCTTCTCATCCTCAGCAGACATACACCTGGAGATGCTTATTATCCTCCCTCCCTGAAAAGAGAAATTTAAGATTATTTTTAAGAATCTCGCCTTTATCTGTCCATCTAGTCTTTTGCAAGCTGAGAATATTTAAATTATAATGGTGGAATTCTTGAGCGAGAACATCAGGAGAATAAGCTCTGTGCAGAGTCCTCACATTCCAACTACCTATGGAGAGAAAATGGTTAGTGGAATGTTTAACCCTTTAACGCCCAGAACAGCCCAAAACGACCGAGATTTTGAAATGGACTAGTCTGAATAGTACTATTTCTTTGTCTTTACTACCCTCTACCTTTTTCTCAGATTTCTTGGGCGTTAAAGAAACTATGTTTATTAAGAGAGGGAATGCCGACAATATCAAACAGCCCCCTAATCGCAGGCATGGGGCAAAGACCCATTCCTCCACCACTAAAGGTTGAAGCTATCTACACTGGAAGACTTCCTCCAATGCAGAATTTGACAATGCCTGTAGTTGGGTTGGATTGTTTTACCTCTGAGCGGCACTTTTTTGCACACCATGGGCTAAATGGCCAGGTCACATGGACCCCGAAGGCTCAGAGAAGGTTGGGGGAGGGGACCCACTGGAACAGCTGTTGGGAGAACAGATGGTAGCCTCCCGTCAAGGCCATCCAGCATGTTCTTTAACGTGCACAGGGTATGGCTCTCCCGCACACGGGGCCACGGCTTAACGTCACATCCGACGGACGGCGGCCTTTCCAAGCCCATCGGTGTCCCCTACTGACCGTGGGCAGGGCGGGGAATTTTGCGGAGATAAATCTCAACGCTGACCCAGCTGGGACTCGAACCTGGGAACTACAGATTATGAGCCTGGCGCACTACCGACTGAGCCACCCCCGCCCTGACAATGCCTGTAGAAGCAAGAGTTCAGGTGCCTGCAATGACCTCTGCTCAGTATTATCCTCCAGCTGATAAAACATATCCTGTGAATCTATTCACTTGGGGCTGTCAACCCACAAACAAACAGAAAACAAAGCAGAAGATTTTCCCTCCACAGAAGCCCACCAGTATAGCAAATTCAGGATCCATAATCCAGCTCAGAGTCTTATTCCAGTCAGGTAATGTTTATATGGTCAGCACCAGGACCCTGTGTGGCTGACCACTCCTCAGCAGGGTAAAAAAGTAGCTATAGTTGTCGAGATCAGTATGCCACACTGATCTGGCATCCTTCCCCTTCTGTTCACTTCCCCAATAGTCTCTTTTGAAAGGTATTAATGGTCTACACCATGAGAAGGCAGAGTCAGACATTAGGTGCTAGATCTGGCCAGTTCTACGCATCATCTAAGGGGATTGGTGCATATTCTCCTTCCAGTGACTACCTAGCTACCATTTACACTATTAAAACAAAAATTTTATTTTTTATATTTTTAGATTTTACAATTTTTCTTTTTCATTTTGATAATGAAAGTGTAGCAAAGTCAACCTGCAAGGAAACATCTTGAAACGAAAATCAACTGTCAGCTGATGATGAGTATTGGAAAGACTAAAAAAATTCTGAGAGACTTGCATGACAAAAGTATATTAACACATTAATTTCATGAGTTGGAAAGACTACTTTTCATTTGAATAAAACAGTTTCCAAGCAAGTCTATCGTGAGCTACATCTACTGCATCTGGCCACTGCACACCAATTCTAACAAGGTCCTGTTTGATATTGTCCGCCCACCGCATCCTAGGTCTCCCCTTCTTTCTGAGGCTTTTAGGCACACTGTTCATAACCCTATTCGCCAATGTATAATTATTCATACGGACAATTCCAATCACTAGTAACATTATCTTAAAAGCAAATGATTTTTTGACAAGGAGGAATTTGAGAAAACTGCAGCAGATCAGATGAGCACATGCAAACTGTATGAAAAGCATGCTAAGGGATATGATAGACCCAAACAAAGAAATCAAGATGGTGACTAAGTTATATCTTCAGAACTGAGATAAGCATAGATGTGTTAAGTGTGAAAAATGCCTAGGTGAATACATTAATTTTCCCCAAGAGACAGGGGAAACTGCAGCTATTGCTTCCGATTACTTATATGAAAATAATAACTCATGTAGTCTGTGATAATTAAGGACAAATAGTAATTGAAATGTGACTGAGGTAAACAAAAGCATCTAAAATAACTTGTATAATGCAAATGTAAGTAGGTAGCAGTGAGTGAAAATTGTAACATAGTGTGGTAAAATATAAATAATTTAACTATTTGCTAGCCATTGGGTATATGGTAACCCAATAGCTAGCTAATGCCATTGGGTTACCAAATACTCAATGGCTAGCTAATTGTTATACTAATACAGGTCAGTTAGATAACTCATTAAACTGATGGTTAGGTCAGTTTAACGAGTTATCTAAGTGGAATCAAGCAAAGCTCTTTTTGTTAGGGCCTATCTATAACACGTATGAAATTTTTAAATTGTTACATGTATGAAATTTTCTCACATATATGTATGATATAAGTGGAAATAAAATCTACCACCACTACCATTTATAGACATACAGTATAGCAGACAATGAAATTTTAATGAAAACAAGAGTAACTCACAAATTCCTTACGCTGACGGCCCTTCTTTTTGATTCCTTGCATTTTAGTTTCTGCATCCTCAACTTCTCCATCTTCTTCCTTTTTCAGTCTTTTTTTGAACATAATCGAGAAATAATTCAATACTTTATCTCTTCTGAAAATTGAAAAAAGAAAAATCACAAAAAAATCCTTTGATGTATGAAAATACTCAAATTAATCCATTGTATTCATCCAAACAAATGCATATTTTTACACTTTGCACCACCTATTCAAAGATTTATAAATTGCTACTGATCAGAGATTTAAGACATATATATATGCAGAAAAACTTATTATAGTAGGTGTTTCAAGCCTAATAGGATTGATTTACCTCTGAGTGGTTTTTACAGAAATGTCTTATTAATTTAGGGAATGCTGGTGTAACATTTGTGAACATACACAATGGCTAGGTCACAAGGACACCAAAGGTTCAGAGGGTTTAGGGCAAGCCTGGGCAAATTATGGCCCGCTATCTCTTTTTATGCAGCCTACAAGCTATTGATAATAAATAAATTTGTAAACGAGAAAAGCAATGCATAGAGGACATTAGGTCCAACTTAAACAAAATGATTCTCATAAAATAATTAATTTTAATAAAATAATACGTTTCACGTTTTTTTTTTTGAGTTAGTTATATATTTCTTTGGTGACCCACCCCTCCTATTTCAGCTGTTTTATGTGACCCACCTCTAATTTCAGTTTTCTATGCAGCCCTTCCACTAAAAGGTTTGCCCAGACCTGGTTTAGGGGAAGAAGATCGACTGAGCATTGAGGAGACCATGTAATATTCCAAATGTATGTTAAACTATTTGACTGATCCAAATTATACAAATTTTCTGAATAGCTTAGGGCACCAGGCAATTCATCTTGTCAAATGAAGTTACTAGGTTTGCTAAGCATATTATGCATTACTTAGTTACAAAGAATTCAAAAGATTGTCAAATTATTAAAGTTAAAATCTAATCAAAATCAATTTATCCTGCTCAAAAGAAAAAAAAATAGGAAAGTCAAAATATTTCATAAAACGAAGTTTATTTTTAAAAAAAAATCAAAACTCATCAAATAAACTTCTATACAAAATAGTCCGAGTAACTAAAGCTCACTCCAAACATCACCAAAAACTGGCAAACTTCTCAACTACCTTCATTCTCAAATTACAACTCCAAACTAACATTCTGACTAGCTCTCTTTCTACTAACATTATGATCTAACATCACTTATATTACATGTGGCATGCAACTGACATGTGTGTTGCACACTGGGAAGTACATTTGCATAAACATGATCGCATGCTCACACTAGGTATGATGCAAGAGGGGAGCATGTCCTTCCATTTTGCATTTGCAGACTTGGGTGAGGAGAAATGATGCCAAATGACAATAAAAGCCCCAAAATAATAAATACAATGTAAATAAAATGAAACTGGTTAAGGAAAAGTAAAAGTGAATGGGTGGACCATCACAACCAATGGAATCCCCCCCCCCCCCCCCCGCAAACAAGTCTATCCAATGTGTTCTTTAAGCATGCACTCGAACATATGAGGCCATGGCTTAACATCCAATCCATCAGAGGCAGCCTTTCCAAGCCAATCAATGCCTCTTCTCTCATCACAGGCAAAACAGCTGTGGAGAAAATTCTCATTGCAGGCACAATTGGTATTTGAACCTGAACTGCAGATTATGAGAGCTGGGGCATGCTACTGCCTGAGTCAACCCCCAACCAGCCTGATGAGTACATTTCTGTTTATATTGAAATTAGTGATAATTTAATATTAGACACTGCGAAAGTTGGAGGAAACATTTGCAAACAACAAGTAATAAAAGATAACAAAAATTTTAATCCACTAGTTTCTTTAAAAAAAATAGCTGATGACATGATTGATCAAAATATTCTTTGAGCACAATAAAACAGAAGAAAATTTTTATTGATGCCTAATAACTAATAAACCTAAACCCTTGGCACCATTTCTTGCATCACAGAATCTAAGCTGTATTAAAATGTCTCAGATGCCAGCTTGCTGGTGTTTGAAAGGGTAGACAATGTGAAAAGAATTCATTATGAGTTACTACCTGCATGATGGCTTCAGCTCCTAGTAAACATGGAATGGATATGTCTCCCAACTGTGATTAGGGAATGTTTGATATTGGCTATATTTCTCCCAATAGAACTAGCTTTTTTATAAAAACTACTAATCATTTTCTTTTGACAGCAACATGATATGTGGGTCCCCCCCCCCCTTCTCTAAGCCGTCAGGGTCCTTGTGACCTGACCATTTAACCCATTGTGGGCAGAAAACATGCCACTCAGAGGTAAAACAACCAGCCCTAATGAAACAGGGGCAGGATTGGTTCAGTCCATAGCATGCCAAGCTCATAATCTGTTTCACCAACCTTCTCCTAGCCCTTAGGGTCCTCTTGAACAGGTTATTTAGTGCCTGTGCAAAAAGATGCCACTCAGGGGTAAAGCAACCCAACTCTAGTGAAATACTGCAAAACTCTTCATTTTATTCACTTTTCCTTTCTACATATAATATACACAAAATCATATTTAATAATGCACAAACATATTTAACACTTAACTCTTCCAGGGCATAACCCGTATGTTACACGTACGGAGAATCTAAGTTGCGAGTGACGATGATGTATGCATACGGTCTTAGTGCAGCAAAAATATATCGATTTTTAAAAAATAAAAATTGACGTAATTTATATATATATATATCTTATAAAAATACATAATTCAGGCTTCAAAAATAATATTTTGTTTTTTAATCTGATGCATATTTTACTAAACTACAATATAAATAATTTTATAAAGCCATCTGACTGCCATTTTTTAGAAGCACTAAAAGCTATTGCCGATTTGCTTATTAATGTTCCTATTTTCTGAAGCAACCTTCTGATTTAAGCTAACAAGTTTGATTTGAGCTATTATCATCAATTTTTTCTTAAATTTTTGAAAATCTAAAAATTAATAAAAAAAACTGCTATTTTTAAAAACCATAGAATATAAAAGTAATTACAAAATACGTACCGCCATTTTTTTCCCCGTTTCACACTCTTTTCTGTCAAAAACCTAGTCAGTATTCCAGTTATTTTTATCATTTTCCCCCTCATTCTATGCATTTTTCCCGCCTCCAAATCGAAAGTAAACACATCCTTAGAAATTCTGGTTGCACCTGCATTTAATTAGTCATGCTTCACTGAGGCAAACAAGACACAGATGGCTGATGGGTTGTTTTACCTCTGAGCGACACTTTTTTGCACACCATGGGCTAAATGGCCAGGTCACATGGACCCCGAAGGCTCAGAGAAGGTTGGGGGAGGGGACCTACTGGAACAGCTGTTGGGAGACAGATGATAGCCTCCTGTCAAGGCCATCCAGCGTGTTCTTTAACGTGCACAGGGTACGCCTCTCCCACACACGGAGCCACGGCTTAACGTCCCATCTGACGGACGGCGGCCTTTCCAAGCCCATCGGTGTCCCCTACTGACTGTGGGCAGCGCAGGGAATTTTGCGGAGATAAATCTCAATGCTGACCCAGCTGGGACTCGAACCTGGGAACTACAGATTACGAGCCTGGCACGCTACCGACTGAGCCACCCCCGCTCCCAGATGGCTGATGAAATCTCCGTTACTTGTACTATGTGCTATTTACAGTTTTGGTCCAGCATATCAGATACTCTTTGTCAAGTTAATATTTTTTTTATATTTAAACTTTAGTTAGTATTCATTTCAGTAGATTTATTTTTGGAAATTAGCGATCTTTTGGCCGATTGATAAGTATTGATTTTTTTTCATAGTTATATCGTATGGCAGGCCTACAACTTGTGGCTGTGGATATTTTAACATTGCATTAGCTATAAGTAACTTTTATTTTATTATTTATTACTTTTCCAGTAAAACTTTGATAATAATATCATCTTCTGAAAATAAATGAGTTCTTGGATATGAAAGCAAGTTCATTTCTGTATATTTATTTCCGTTAGTTAGCGATCTTCAATCGGCTGTTTTTATCGATATTTCCGGGTTGTGCTAGATAGAAGGCTGGCTTAAAAGTTGTTGTGGATATTTTATTTAACATTCCATTAGGTTATATGCATGTTTTCCTTTATTATTCCTTGTTTTTTTAATAAAAAAAAAACTTTGAGCTTGTACCGTTTTCTGAAATTGAATGTCTTTGATACGGAAGCAAATAAGATTTCCTTGTTACAGAAATTGGCCATCATTTGGGAGGGCAATTTCAGGAAGGCTCTGGTGCACAAAAAATCTGGTTCTTGGTGCACAAACCTTTCTGCACTTAGCTAAGATCGCCAAATTTCAACACCTAAAGAAAAAATTCATAACGTTTAATAAAAAAAAGCAGCCACGGAAATTTTTTTTCTATTTCATAACCAGTTCAGAAAATCCCATGAATATGAGAAGGCAAAGTCACGTTGTATAACACTGGCTGTGTTTAAAATATATGATACTGAAAATAATCATTAAAAGAAATAAAAATCATATTTCAGGTGACTATTATATTATTCGGGAGGAAATTTCCTTTCGATAAATATACAGTTTAACTATTTTTATTCAGCAGGTTTTCCAAAATGAAGCCTTAATTGTATAGTATGATCTTTTTTTCCCCATATCACATTGAAAAAGGCTTATTAAAATAAATATGCTTGCAAATTTATTGATATTTATTTTCATAAAATTTGCAATTAAATTCTGTTTAATTTCATATATAACATGACCTATTTCCGTAGATTGGTTATTTTTAAAAAAAATTCTAAGTTGACTTGTTTATTTGACTCAGCACAATTGGCTCAAAACCTGGAATTTTCTCAAAGTATGGTATCGAGAAAAAAATTACAAAATGAGAAAAAAATTTAGTTAAAACCAAAAACGTAATTTTTTTTGCTATTCAGAAATATATTGTCATTCTATTCATGTGCATTGTAATCATTTTTGTCAATTAGTTTTTTTTTAAAATAAATTTTTATTAGTGTTGCCAGATGCATTTTTTTACTACATGACTCTAAAAAAGTCCTATTAAAATAAAACATTTTTTTTTTGTTAAATACTTGATTTTCAGAAAATCCAGAATTAATTGCTAATTAATTTGGCATACAACATGCCATAATTCCTTTCATTAGTTATTTGTCAAAAAAGTTCTGAAGTTTTTTTTTTGGCTGAGCATAGGCAGAAAATAGCTTAGCCCCTGGATAGAAACCTGTTTTTCAGCCTGGGCCCTGGAAGGGTTAATCACAGTAAAATAATTTTATTTATCCATATTTTAAGGTAAAATACTATAATTTAGAAATCTCACAACATATATATTTACTTTTGGTAGTTGGCAACAGTGGCTCAATTACTCAATGCTCTATATTTGTGATGTTAGTGTGAGGTGGCATCAGCTACACTCAGTTAGCTAACCTGTCACCTGAGGTTCTGCTTGTGCTTCTTAAAGCCTTCAATCACTCCTGGACCACCTGCACAGTACCTGATTGATGGAAGGCAACACACATTGTGCCTATCTTGAAGCAGAGAAAACCTGCCACTGAGCTGTCCTCTTACAGGCCCATTGCTCTATCATCTTGCCTCTGCAAGATCCTAGAGACTGGTACTTGGATGCCTAGAATGTTATCTAGAGTCCAAGGGCCTCCTCCCTAACAGCCTCTCAGGTTTCCGCAAAGGGAGGTGCACATCTGATAATCTTAATCGACTTCACCTCTGCTGCTGATCAGGTGCTGTCCGAGGGACAGAATACAGTCACTGTCTTTGACATTCAGAACGCATTTGACTCCCTGTCCCACTCAGATATTCTCTGCAGGTTCCATGATCTCAGCCTCAGAGGCAATATCATCCACTGGATCTCTGCATACCTCTCCAACAGGACAGTTCGTGTTAAGCTGGGCAACATGCTCCGTGCCTCCCACACTATCAATTATGGAGTACCTCAAAGAGGTGTCCTCAGCCCAATGTTACTGAACATCTTGCTGTCAGGTCTACCCTCTCGACTCGAGAATAAAATGGGTATTTCCATTTATGCGGATGACATCTGCGTCTGGTTGTAGGCTCCTATGTACAGCTCAAGATGAAACGAGCTGTGGACATGGTCGTCAAGTTCTTCGACAACCTAAGCCTCAATCTTTCCACCAATAAGACGGTGGCCATGGTTCTCACAAAGAGACACTTTCCGCCCACTTTCACTGGCCTCATGCTTGGACCAGACCACATCAAGGTCGTCATAAATGCATAAGTTCCTTGGTGTGGTCCTGGACAACAGGCTGACCTCAGAACCTCACATCCAGCATCTTAAGACAGTTGCCACAGCACAGAGAAATATATTCTTTCCTTGCTGGTAACCACTGGAGAAGTTCCTGCAAGACCATCCTGGTCTTGTACCAGCACTTGATGCTCTCCCACATCAACTACAGTGGTCACCTTCTGAGCAATGCCTCTGCTTTACTGGTGAGCAAGTTGGCCACTGTACACACGCTATATCTCTGCTCCTCTGTCTCGTACTTTGCTCTAACACACCAAATGTGTCTCTCATTGCAGAGGCTGATGACATGCCTTTCCACCTGCACCTGAAGAGAGATATACTGTGTCATCTCTTGGTCTCAATTCCCTCCACTTTAAACATGAGCTTCTCAAGAAGTTGCAAGACAGGCCAGACTCTGCCATCGCCATGCCTGCCACTTACTTCTACGACCGAATCATTCCTGCCAGCTCCACTGCTGGCAATACGCTCTTCCCTGAGATTCCACCCTGGAGGAACAGTGATCTTATGATCAATGTCACTGTCCCTTCTCTAGGTTGAAAGAGCGACTCAGATCCAGTGGCCATAAGACTTCTCTCCACCTCCTATGTCACTGCACGATACGAGAGATGTACTGAGATCTACACTGATGGATCTGTGGACCGGGAGAGGCTATATGCTGCCTCTGCCTTTGCCATCCCCAATACAGGCATCGCCAGAGGTTTCCATCTTCCGCATCTCATTTCCTCCACCTGTGCAGAGCTCCATGCTATCTTTGAAGCTGTACTCTTCATCCTCAGCCTCGAGAGTGGCAACTTTGTCATCCTCTGTGACTCGAAGTCAGCCTTGGAAGATCTCCAGAAGCGAGACAGCAAGAGCTGCAACCCCTTCCTCATCCAAAAGATCATGGAGACTTGTTCCAAGGTCACTTCTGTGAAATCATGGTTCATTTCCAGTGGATCCCCTCCCATGTAGAGATACCTGGCAATGAGCTCACTGATTGCACCATGAAGGAGGAGCTGGAGAGTCAGAGTGTGTAACTAATTACTTTCTCTCAGTGACTGCAAGAGTTGTCTCACAACTGATGAACCAGTATCGTATTGCCCTGTGGCATAGGGACACCAACTGTTCCTCATTCAGGTACCTGGTTGACCCTTCTCTCAATGCTCTTAATCTTGGTAACTTCCATAGATCTGAGGAGAACTTCATTGTCTCCGAGTTAATGTCATCTACAGCAACTCTACATTTCTTACTCTCGGCAGAGCTTACAGTCCTAACTGTGCCACTTGCAGCAACACCTGAGAGTGTATCCCACATTCTGCTCAACTGCTTCCGCTACAATGCTGAAAGAGAAGCTTTGTTCCGGGAGCTTCATGCTATCGGAACCACCAACTACTCCATCACCTCCCTACTTGGTAATCACCAAAATGTGAAGCAGCAGTGAATGCGCTTCCGACTGGTCACTGATTTCTTCCAGAACATTGGCCTCTTCTGCAAGGTCTAATGTTTTCTTTATTTATTTCTTGAGATTAGTACTCTTATTAGCTTCGAGAGATAGCTGAGGCAGTTTCTTCTGCCTCCACTATCTTGCCCTTCAGTTGTAACTCGTGTAGGGAGCCCCTTATTGGAGGCTAATTTCACCATGATCTTGCAATACCTTGAACCTTATTATTTTGA
This sequence comes from Ryuthela nishihirai, assembly GCA_038380435.1. Classification (NCBI taxonomy): domain Eukaryota; kingdom Metazoa; phylum Arthropoda; class Arachnida; order Araneae; family Heptathelidae; genus Ryuthela; species Ryuthela nishihirai. The sequence goes on along the minus strand of JAWZYU010000019.1, from coordinate 58,773,364 downwards.
TAATCATTTGGAATTGAAATTGGAAATTAAATCACTATGAAAGAAGGAAGCATATATCAGACAAGTTTTGCGTTTCAGTCAATCCATGCTAATGCTTCCCAAATTAAGGAAAGTTATAAAAGTAACTACAAAACCGAGTTCAGCTTTTACAACTACCTGTTCTTTTATCACAAAACAGGTGTAGAGAACACTTATCCATGGATTGAGTATGAAAAAAAAATATGTGCCTTTGTCTATTACTGTGATTTAGGAAAAGGTAAAATAATTGCATGATGACTTAACCCTTCCAGTGTCCACGTCGTCTGCATACGTTCAGAGAATCTGAATTGAGAGGCCAAGGACATATGTATCCATTTTTAGTAGAACAAAATAAAAATATTTTTTAAAAATAAAAATTGGCATTATAATTTATATATATATATATCCTATAAAAATATATATAATTCAGGCTTCAAAAATAATATTTCATTTTTTAATTTAATGCATATTTTATTAAACTACAATATAAATAATTTGATAAAGCCATCTGATTGCCATTTCTTAGAAGCACTAAATGGTATTGCTGATTTGCTTGTTAACATCCCTATTTTCTGAAGCAATCTTCTGATTTAAGCTCACAAGTTTGATTTGAATTATTATCAACAAATTTTTCCTTAAATTTTCGAAAATTTAAAAATTAACAAAACAACAGCTATTTTTAAAAACTATAGATTTTGGAAGTAATTACAAAACATGAACCATCATTTTTTTTTTTTTCATTTCACGTTCTTTTCTGTCATAAACCTATTTCTGTATTCCCAAGTTACTTTTATCATTTTCCCAGCATTCTATGCATTTTTCCCACCTTTAAAATCGAACCTATGCATCTTTCCTGCTCTTAAATTCGAAGCTGGAAGCAAGCGCATCCTTCTTTACTGAAGCAAACAAGATGTAGATGGCTGACACATGCTATCTCCATTCTGTGTGCTATAAATATTTTTCAATTTTGATCCAGCATATTGGATACCCTTATAAAGTTAGAATTTACTTTTTTTATATTTAAACCTTAGTTTTCATTTCAGTAGATTTAGTTTTGGAAATTAGCGATCAATAAATATCAATTTTTTCATAGTTATGCTACATCGTATAGCCAGCCTACAACTTGTTGCTGTGGATATTTTAACATCGCATTAGGCTATATGTTAATTTTTATTTTATTATTTATTATTTTTTCCAGTAAAATTTTTATCATCATTTTCTGAAAATAAATGAGGTTTTGGATATGGAAGCAAATTCATTTCTGTATATTTACTTCCATTAGTTAGCAATCTTCCATCAGTTGATTTATTGATCTTTCCGAGTTATGTTAGATTGGAGGCCGGCTCAAAAGTTGTTGCGGATATTTCATTTAACATACCATTAGGTTATATGTAATTTTTCTTTTATTATTTCTTGTTTTTTTTTAGCAAAAAAAACTTTGAGCTTGTACCATTTTCTGAAAATAAATGTCATGCATGCGGAAGCAAAATAAACTTCCTTGCTACAGAAATCAGCCGTCTTATGGGAAGGCAATTTCGGGAAGGTTTCCCTGCTGCTAAACTCACGGTGAAAATTTCACCCCCCCCCCCCGCCGCCGCAGAAAAATATAATTTTTTTTTAAATTAAGAGTTTTTATGTTTATATTGAATGATTGATTCTAAAGGCAACCTCCCCCCCCTCCTCCTCACAGTACAATTTAACGCTATTTTTTTTTTGCACTGGTGCACAAACCTTTTTGCACTTAGGCAAGATAACCAAACTTCAACACCCAAATAAAAAATTCATAACATTTAGTAAAAAAAGGCAAGAAAATTTTTTTTTCTACTTTATAACCAGTTCAGAAAATCCCATGAATGTGAGAAGTCCAAGTCACGTTTTATAACACTGGCCATGTTTAAAATATACAATACTTAAAAGAATCATTAAAAATAAATAAAAATCATATTTCAGGTTGAATATTATATTATTTGGGAGGAAATTTCTTTTCAATAAATATATAATTTAACTATTTTTATTCAGCAGGTTTTCCAAAACGAAGCCTTAATTATATAGTGCAATCTTTTTTTCACCATATCACATTGAAAAAGGCTTATTAAAATAAATATGCTTGCAAATTTGTTCATATTATTTATTTTCATAAAATTCGTAATTAAATTCTGTTTATTTTGATATATAACATGACATATTTCCATTGATTGGTTATTTTTTTTTAATTCTAAAGTTTACTTATCTGACTCAGCACAGTTGGCTTAAAGCCTGGAATTTTCTCAAAGTATGGTACCGAGAAAAAAATTACAAAACGAAAAAAATATTTACTTAAAACCAAAAACGTATTTTTTTTTTGTTAATCAGAAATATATAGTCATTCTATGCAAGTGCATTTTAATAATTTCTGTCTATTATTTTTTTAATAAATTTTTGTGTTGCCAGATGCATTTTTTTACTACATCACTCTAAAAAAGTCCTACTAAAATAAAATGTATTTTTTTTTGTTAAATAGTTTATTTTCAGAAAATCCAGAATTAAATGCTGATTAATTTGGCATACTACATGCCATAATTCCTTTCATAAATTATTTGGCAAAAAAGTTCTAAAGCTAAAGTTTTTTTTTGGCTGAGCATAGGCAGAAAATAGCTTGGCCCCTGGATAGAAACTTGTTTTTCAGGTTGCACACTGAAAGGGTTAATGGGGGGCTATGGAGAGTGTGTAAAAATAGGCATATACACCTAAAGACTAAAATTAGGGTGTATAATAGTTTGGTTCTTTCTAAGGTTAGTTATGGTAGCGAAACATGTACCTTTTGTAAGCAGGATAACAAGAAACTTAATGCCTTTGATTCTAGATGCTTAAGCAGTATCTCAGACATTAGGTGATCTGACTTTGTAAGTAATGATGAGGTTAGAAGAAGGAGCAATCAACCTCCTTTGAGCAGCATATTGTGCATAGAGAGACTGTGCTGGTTTGCCCATTTTGCCCGTGTGCATAGCTGCAGATTACCAAACAGGATTATGAACAGTGTGCCTAAGGATTTCAGGAAAAGGAGACCTCTGCTAGAATTTGCCGTCTCCAAATGCAGCAGCTCAGAACAAACATGTCTGGAGAGGAAAATTACATAGTCTGGTTGGACCTCGAGAGAGAGAGAGAGTGTGTGTATGTATGTATGTATGTAAAAAAAAATAACATTCATAAAATGAAACAAAATATAGGTGTGTACTTGCTAATTTCTTCCAAAAATCTCCCTATTTCAAAATAGCCCTTTTTAGTTAATTTTCATGATAATTTCAAAACCTTAAGGGAAAATTTGTTTATAATAGCTCAAATCAAACCTGTGAACTTAAATTCGGGGGGAGGAGGGGGGGGGTTGCTTCAGCACAGAATAACCATATATTGCTAAGAAATGGCGATGTGCAGCTTTAACGAATTATTTATATCCTAGCTTAATATATATTTTTATTTTGAAACTTATATTAGTTTTCAAGTGCAAATTACATATTTTTATAAAATATATATGAGAAAATTTTCAAACAGCAATTTCAATTTTTTTTAAATGAATATTTTTGCTGTACTAAAAACAGACAACTTTGGCCTCTTATTTCAGATTCATTAACATCTATATTTGATGAGGACTCTGGAAGGGTTAAAATGATTTGTGTTGAAAAAAAAAACAGAATAATTCCATTTACATTTTTATCTAAGTTAATATATTATTTCATAAAAAAATAATTAGAAATGAAACAATTTCATACAGGAATTTAAATTTAGGGAAGTTTTCAGGTAAGTAAATTCTTGTTGTTGAGAAATTTTTTTGATTTACAAAATTTTGAGTTGCATAACTAGTCTTGAGAACACAGTTATCATGTAAGTTGAGGATACCTGTATAGACATTTAAATCAAATAATTTTTTATTCACTGAATGCTAATAGAAAATAATAATTGGAGTAAACATGACCACTAGGCTTTCTCGAAAACTTGTTCAGATCTAACACAGACTAAAATATATCATATCTAATATAGATCACAGTAATAATAGTTATTGGTGACTTTTATTCTAACCTTATTTTCAGCAGAAATAGAGCAAAATACATATGAGGTGCAACAAAAAAGAAACTAATACTGCAAGTACAGCTTTATGTAATAAACCCTCACTGAATGGATTCAATACTAGTTTAGGCCGATTTTTTTCTAGTTCTAACAACTGCTTGAATGCTTAAATCAAGTTAATAATGTCTGTGTTACACCCATTTGTGCAAGATATGTTGTGTTCTTGCCAGAAAATGTGTGATCAAACATGATGTATTCATCAGTGAATTTGTTTATCATGACAACACTCCTCATTCAGTATTATCAATGAAGAACTTTCTGCTACAAAACCAAATTACATATACAACATCAACATTCTCCTCAAGCAGCCATGGGCTACTGAAGTCCAACCAAACTGTACAATTTAGTTCTCCAAGCATATCTATCCTGAGCTACATCTGCTGCATCTGGCTACTGCACACCAATGATAGGTCCTGTTTAACATTGTCCGCCAATTGCATCCTAAGTCTCCCCCTCTTTCTGAGGCCTTTAGGCACACTGTTCATAACCCTATTAACCAATCTATAATTATCCATAGAGGCAACATGGCCAAACCAACAGAGTCTCTCTGCACATGTTGCTCAAAGAGGTTGCAGACTCCTTTCCCTAACCTCATCATTACTTACAAAGTTGGACCACCTAATGCCCAAAATACTGCATAAGTACCTAGAATCAAAAGTGTCAAGTATCCTGCTATCTTGTTTACAATTAGTTCAAGTTTCATTACCATAACTAACCCAAGGAAGAACCAAATCATTGTACAGCCTAATTTTAGCATTTAGGTGTATACACCCATTTCTCCAAACTCTCCATAGATTCTTAAAAGTACTGGCAACAATCCCTATTAGTCAGTTAATTTCATGCCACACAGCTCTCAAGATAATTAAAACTACGACATCTATTCAAAAGTGGAACTATTCCCCACCAGTATTAACCGAATCACAGCCTGCTTGACCAAATTTCATTACTTTTGTTTTCTCTTTGTTTATCACCAAACCTACTCTACCAGTCTCATCAGCTCGAATGAAAAAGTTCACCTCATCAACATCCTTTGCCAAAAGGGGCTAAATCATCCGCATAATTTAAACCAGAAATTTTCGTATCTCCAGACCATTTAAAGGCCAAAATCTTTCCTTTGAAGTGAATTTCATATAACATAATCAATAACCAAATTAAAGAGAAAAGGAGACAAAATGAACCCTTGTCGAACACCAGAAGCAATGCTACACCAATTACTACAAGCCTTACCAACTCTTACACACGACTAAGTGTTATTAGAGAGAGCTTTCATTATGTTAACTAACTTGTCTGGTATGCCATATGATCTCATAACCAACCACAAATTATGACAATCAACAGAATCGAAAGCTTTTTTGAAATCAACAAAGCTAGTAATCAAAAGGTTTCTGCAGCTCTAAACATTTCTGAAAATAGCTGATCTACACATCCCCTATCACTTCTGAATCCACATTGCTCATCACACAATTGCCTGTCAACCAGATTCTTAATTATATTAAGCACAATCATTCAAAGAACCTTACTTGGAACAGAGAGTAGGCTGATACCCCTATAGTTATCACAAGAACTGCGATCACCTTTTTTGAAAATAGGGATAACAATAGCTCTGGTAAAATCCTTAGGAACCATGCCTTTATCATAAAAGATATTCAGAATTTCAGTCATCCAAGTGGTAACCGAAACATTCCCAGCTCTAAGCATTTCCGTAGTAATTTCATCTACCCCTGGTGATTTATGAAGTTTGAGTTTAGAAACAGCAAAAATAACTTCAGAATGTGTTAGAGGGTCAAGATTAAAGCCAATGATGCACTATCACCATTACAAACAATCGGAGTATGACTAACAATATTGTTTAGAACATCACTGAAATACTCAGCCCACCTAGCCATGACAGAATTCTCACCTTCTATAACCTTACTTTGTTTATCCTTCAATCCCTGTATATTATCTGCCCATTTTCTCCCACATAAAACATTAACTATCTGGTACAGCTCTCTACTGTTATGCTGTCTGCTTCCTTGGCTTTGTCAGCCAAACCATCAAGCCAAATATTCTTATCATCAGCCAACTGTTCCTTTACAAGTTTAAGTTCTCTGTAATGCTTTCTATTAGGACTAGTAGTGTATTAAGGACATCCCTGCAGTTATTTCTTTCTGAAATAAGCTCTAGTGCCTTATCACTCAAATAATTTTGTCTCCTCTGCTCCTTTTTTCCTAAAAGTGTATAGTTAGTTTCAAGAAAAGTCTGCTTAAAACCATCGCATTCTTCCTCTACTTCAGTAGTAAGCAACCATGACTGTCTTAACGACTAAGTAACTTATCATGGTAAGCTTTTGCAACAGCTGGGTCTTTCAGAGTTTCGGAATTAAAGGTAAATTTTTTAACCTTAGCACAACACTTAAGTTGTAAGACACATTTAACAAGGCAATGGTCAGATCCAATTTCAGCTCCCCTATATGCCCTGGTATTCTTAACAGAACTAGCCCATTTGCTGTTAATTAATATATAATCAATCATATTCTTATGCAGCCCATCAGGTGAAACCCATGTGTACTTATGTATGTCGTGGTGTTTCTAATAAGTGTAGTTACTCTGAATCCATTGAGTTTACTTACCTGTAGGAGACGTTGCCAATGCCATTGCAGCTACCAATACCAAACCAGCCTATCACCCCACCCCAAAGGTCTAAGTCAGTACCAACTTTGGCATTGAAGTCACCTAGAACAAGGGTAATATCTCCTTTCTTGACAGAATTCAAAATATTCTGAAGTTGTCCCTAAAACCTATACTTCTCATCCTCATCGGCATCCTCAGTGGGGGCATAACAACAGATAACATTCAAGTCTTTAACGCTTGTCTGAAATTTTGCTGTAAGAAACCTTTCATTAATGCACTGATATCCTAAAAGAACATCACTAGCATGTCTGCTGAGAAGTAAACCTATGCCTTAGATATGCTTTTCATCTTCCCTCCCTGAAAAGAGAAATTTAAGATTATTTTTTAAGAATCTGACCTTTATCTATCCATCTGGTTTTTTGCAAGCCAATAATATAAAGGTTATAACAGTGGAAATCTTGTGCGAGGCTGTCAATGATGACAAAATGGGTGGGGTTGTTTGGGTTGTTTTACCTCTGAGCGGCACCTTTTTGCACACCATGGGCTAAATGGCCAGGTCACATGAACCCCGAAGGCTCAGAGAAGGTTGGGGTAGGGGACCCACTGGAACAGCTGTTGGGAGACAGATGGTAGCCTCCCGTCAAGGCCATCCAGCGTGTTCTTTAACGTGCACAGGGTATGGCTCTCCCGCACATGGGGCCACGGCTTAACGTCCCATCCGACGGACGGTGGCCTTTCCAAGCCATCGGTGTCCCCTACTGACCGTGAGCAGGGAGAGGAATTTTGCGGAGATAAATCTCAACGCTGACCCAGCTGGGACTCGAACCTGGGAACTACAGATTACGAGCCTGGCACGCTACCGACTGAGCCACCCCCGCCCCAAATGGGTGGGGAATAGGATATGTGTTCCATAAACAATGGAACACATATCCTATTCTTCACTCATTTTGATGATATGGAGCACATAAAATAATAGTGAGGCATATAATAGAACACCTAAAAACCATTTACAAAGAGGGCTTTCAAAAATGTTTTGAATCACAGAAGACAAGAACGTTGAAGTGCATTAGGGCTAAAGGGAAATATTTTCATGGGGGAAACCTTTGATTATCATAATTTTTCAATAACCAAGCTTTACTGATATAATCTTTATCATTTTTGCCACACTTTGCATATATATATATACAATCCTCACCTGCCAAATTCCTCCTCTGCTTCTTCAGCACTAAGAGCTTTATAACACTGAATAGGTGAGAAATTATACCATTCCTGTACTGGAAATGCTTCAAATGTCCCATCTGATGCTTGAGTAAATACATAATAAGAAGTATTTTCAGTAACACCACCCTCACGAATACCTTTAAACCTAGGATGTGAAAAAAAAAAGTTACTTTAAAATTATCTTTCTTGATTATCATGACAAGTAAGCATAATGGAATAAGTGTTGATACATCTTGGAAAATAAAAAAAAAAGTATACTACAATAATATAGTTCATTTTCAAAGTGAGTGAAGTTTTTTCTTTTTATTTTTATCCAAATGTATCCAATTGTAACTATTGGATAAAAGGGGATAATTCAGATGGTAATATTAATATCTGTACAGCACACAAAGAATTTTTTTTTATCTCTTAAAATAAAATGCTGCATTTTCCCACATCTTGGAGTTAAGGAGACAAATCATCACTGCCAATGTGGCAGTGATGATTTGTCAATGTAGCAGCTAGCGACTGTTCCAGCAAGGCAAACTTAGTGTGTTGTGTTAGCTCTAACTAAGGCAGCGGTCAGCAGTGACTTCGGTCTTAGTAGGGCATGTCCTTGTATGAGAAGGCCTGTATTAAGCTAGGAGTAGCTTCTAGGATTCTTCTCTGTCCTATATGTCGCAAAAAAAAAAATGTAAACCTACTGATGATAACATTACCAAAATTCATATTTCTAACAAATAAATAATTTGCACAACTTTGCAATATTTTTTTTTTAATTTTGGCAGTTTTCAACATTTTCCACTACTGGAAGGCACCATTAAAACTATTGGGAGATTCAGAAGTGTAAATCATAAATCATAATATTTCAGCAATACCTATCCAACCTAAAAAGAATTTTTATTTCTTAAAACAAAATTGTTGAATGTCCACAGATGGACAGACAGATGTGAAAGCATTAGCGAGTTCTTTCTGAATACAAGTGAAAAAGGGGTATCCAATCGCTTCTGGTATTAAAACCCATACAACTTGGATAAATGTGTAAATGTTTTTATTTCTAAAGCCCAGAAAGAAAATGTAAATTACACAAGAAGTATCCATTAACAGAGGTATATAACAATGAATATCAAAAACAAGAAATTTTACTGTGACTACTGTAAAAATAACAAAAGCTGAATATTATGCAAGTGATTTTAATAAATACAATCAATAAAGTAGAAAAGAGTGGCAATTTAGTAACTTGTCTTTCAAATGATAAAAATAAAAAAACTTATTTTGCCAATGTTAATAATGACAAAGAATTGGTAGAAAAGTTAAATGAACATTTTAAAAATATACATTTGCTATCAATTGAATATACATTCACTGCTTGTCAAAATAAGTCTAGTGTGATCCTTTTACACTTTCATCTTTAAACCATAAGAACTCTCAATGCCCAAAAATCGTCATTGATGTGGTGTACTATTCTGAATTAGTACCATCAAAAACTCAAGGGTTGGGTTGTTTTACCTTTGAGCGGCACTTTTTTGAATACCATGGGCTAAATGGCCAGGCCACATGGACCCTGAAGTTGGTTGGTTGGTTGTTTGGGGTTTAATGGCGCATCGGCAACAAGGCCATAATGCGCCAAACAAAAGACAATATAAAAGATAAAAGACATAGAAACCAGCAACCAAAATTAAAAATATATTTTCAACATTATAAATGGGTAAAATAACAAAAAAACAGGTGCATAGAAACAGAGTAAAACAACTAATAGAAATACTAAATAAAATAATCCAGGTGTAAGAGACCTGGGGTAAATAATGCGATTAAAATATCCAGTATAATTAGTATATCAAATTCGATTAAAATATCCAGTAAATTTTAAAAATTGAAAAACAGCGGTAAAATGACAATAATCTGATAAAAGATGTCCGAGTGTAAGGGGCTCGGACGTAAAATCGTGGAAGTTAAAAAACATATGTCGTTCAAGGTTAAAACAATGACATTCAATTAAAATATGTTTAACTGTTAAAACGGTGTCACAAAACTCGCACTTAGGTACTGCGTCCGCCTTAAGAAGAAAAGAGTGGGTTAAAAACGAGTGACCTAAGCGGAGCCGAGCAAGGACAACTTCCTCCTTACGATTCCTGCGAAAACAAGACTGCCACGGTTTGACAATGGGCTTGATCTCGAAGAGCTTGTTAGCAACCTGTTCAGACCAAGATCTCTGCCACTATGCCCGGAGCTCGATGTTGAAACGCTGCCGGAAATCCACATATGGAACCGGCAACGGTGAGTCGGACAGGGGCGTGGCTGACCTGGCAGCAGAATCTGCCAAATCATTGCCCCTGATTCCGACATGACCGGGCACCCAACAGAAGAGAATAGTGGTGGTGGCTGAAAGACGATGGAGCTGCTGGCGGATCTTGGAGAGAACAGGGTGAGGCCGATGCCTCACAGAGATCAAAGCCTGTAGCGAGCTAAGTGAGTCGGCGTAAAGCACACACCGACGATGATGCTTAGCTGCTATATGGTCCAAGGCAATGCTGATAGCATGCAACTCAGCAGTGAAGATGGAACACTGCTGTGGGATCTGGTCTGCAATGATTACATCACAGCAGACCATGGCTGATCCCACAGAAGTGCCGGACTTCGAGCCATCTGTGAAGACAGGCAAGAAGTCCGGGTGCGCAGCACGATGGCTGGCAAAGAGTTGCCGGTACACACAGTCGGGTGTAAAGGCCTTCCCCGTCCTGCACAGGGAAAAATCGCAGGAAGGGGAAACAGCGAGCCAAGGTGGAAGTGGCTCAGCTGTCAACTGTGCGATGCTATCGAGACTGGTGTTGATGTCTTGCAGGTAACCTCGGACACGCAAACCGAAAGGACGAATGGCAGTCGGCCGATTCTGGTATAACATTTCCCACCTGGGACTGAAAACGCAGTCCCAAGTGGGATGGCCTGGCAGGGATCGCAATTTTGATGCATACTGTAGGGACAACTGCTGACGGCGAATAGATAAAGATGGTTCATCGGTCTCAACGTAGAGACTCTGGACCGGCGAAGTGCAGAAGGCCCCCGTGCACACACGGAGGGCCTGATGATGGAGTGGGTCCAGCACTTTCACCACCCGAATCCCGGGCGGAGTCATACACCTGGGATCCTTAGTCCAGTTTCGACCGGACAAGTGCACGGTAAAGGGGGAGCAAAGAACATCGGTCCGCCCCCCAAGAGAGGGAGGAAAGGACCTTGATGATGTTCAATGCCCGCGTGCACTTGGACCTGAGATGTCGAATATGAGATAAAAAGGTCAATTTCTGGTCGAAGATGAGACCGAGAAACTTGGTCTCCGCCACAACTGGAATGATGTTACCCCCGAGCCGCAGCTCGGGGTCCAGATGAAGATTACGCTTGCGGCAAAAGTGCACGCAAGCGGTCTTCTGTGGGGAGAACCGGAACCCATTGGCTGTCGCCCAAACCGAGAGATTGTTCAGGGCAGTTTGCAGTTGTCGTTCAATGACCCTCATGCTGGACGATGAGCAAAAGATGCTAAAGTCATCAACATAGAGGGCAGTGCCTACAGTCGGAGGAAGTTGCCGTGTAATGGAATTTATCTTGACAGCGAAAAGCGTAACACTCAGGACGCAGCCTTGAGGCACCCCCTGTTCTTGGGGGAAAGGCCGCGATAGAGTGTTGCCGACACGGACTCGAAAAACACGAGAAGATAAAAAGTTTGCAATGAAGATCGGCATGTGACCACGCAAGCCGAAGCTGTGAAGGTCACGAAGAATGCCGAATCTCCATGCCGTGTCGTACGCTTTTTCGATGTCGAAGAAAACTGACACCAGGTGCTCTCGTCATAAAAAAGAATTCCTGATCGCCGATTCGAGGCGGATCAGGTGGTCTAAAGTAGACCGGTGCCTGCGAAAGCCACACTGGGTGTTGGAAAGAAGGCCGTGATGTTCCAAATACCAGGCCAGCCTGGTATTTACCATCCTTTCCAACACCTTGCAGACGCAGCTCGTCAATGCAATTGGACGATAATGCGAAGGAATCTTGGGATCTTTTCCTGGCTTAGGGAAGGCCAAGACGATGGCCTCCCGCCAGGAGTCCGGAAACTGCTCCTCGATGAAAATACGGTTGAAGAGTCGGAGCAGTCGATCCTTACTAGATGGTGAGAGATGTTGGAGCATGGCACAATGGACATTATCTGGCCCCACAGCAGATGCACGAGAAGTGTGCAGAGCACGGCGAAGCTCCTCCGCTGTGAATGGCCTGTTGTAAGACTCCAGGCCATTCGAATGGAAGGACAGCGGAGAGCGTTCGGCCCTGCTCTTCTGGGCCAGAAACTCGGGGGAGTAGGAGGACAGAGAAGAGATGGTGGAGAATGACTCCCCCAGAATGTCGGCAATTGCTCGAGGCTTAGCAATTACCTGTCCATTGTGCTCCAGGATCGATAATGAGTGGGACGTGTACTTCCCACCCATCTTCCGGACCTTATCCCACACGACCTTAGAACTGGTCGTGCGGGTGATAGAAGAAGTATATTTCATCCAAGATTCCTTCTGGCTCTGGCGCCAGACGAAACGGGCTTTCGCCCTGGCGCGTTTGAATGCTTCGAGGTTGGGGGACGTCGGATATCTCCGAAACACCCCCCAAGCCTTGTTCTGAGCCTTACGAGCTGCGGTGCAGTCGGGATTCCACCACGGTTTTGGGAACCGTGGAAACCGAGTCGAGGTCTGAGGAATAGTAGAGGCAGCTGCATGGACGATGCAGTCCGTCAACTCCGCCACTGCAACATTGATGGGCTCCTGGCTGACAGAGTGCTCATCGAGCTCAGACAAGAGCTCGAAGCCACTCCAATCAGCCCGATCAAGCCTCCACCGGGAGACACGCGAAGGGCTGCAAGGCCCCCCACGAGAGATGGTACACACCACGGGGAGGTGATCGCTTCCGTAGGGATTGTCCTCGACCTCCCATGTAAAGAGTGGAAGGATCAAGGAGGAGCAGATGGTGAGGTCAATGGCAGTGAATGTGCGGGTTGGGGTGTGAAAGTAGGTACTGACACCGGTGTTCAACAGGGAGAGCGATGGATCCAGGAGACACTGCTCCAAGACCCGGCCCCTCCCGTTGGTGTCAGCACTGCCCCAGAGCGGACTGTGGCCGTTGAAGTCCCCCATGATGAGGAAGGGGGACGGCAGCTGCGAGACGAGGTCATCAAGGTCATCCCGGAAAATGACGCTACCGGGCGGGAGATAGACAGAACAGACAGTCAACGAAAATCCCACAAAGAGGCGGATGGCAACCGCCTCTAAGTCGGTGTTGAGGGGAATGACCTGGAATGGGGAGTGGTTGCTCACGAGGATGGCAACACCTCCGTGAGCTGGACCATCTCCATCCCGGTGAACGGGAGAAAAGTGCCGGATTGTGGGACTGTTGACCGTCTGCAAAAATGTCTCCTGCAGGCATACGCAGAGGGGTTCGTGTGCCCTCAGGAGGACCTTGATGTCATCAATATTCCTCTGGAATCCACGACAGTTCCATCGAAGGAGTGTGGCCATCTCAGGTCTTGGAAGAATTGGCGGACGTCTTTCGATTTATTTTAACCGTCGCCAGCGACGGTTTAGGAAAATTAGGGCGGTCGGTGTCCATGTCCTCGGAGTCGTCCGAGCAACGTGGATCAGAGACCGCCGAACGAGGAGGTAAAATTTTTTTTTGGGGCCCCGGCGGGGGCCCCTTGGGTTTTGTAGGTCTTGCTGTCTGTGGGCGGGGTGGAGGGGGCCTTCCGGAGGTGGATGTGGAAGGCACAGACACAGGAATAGAAACCGGTGTCGATGTCGAGGTTGACACCAACGTCGGCTTCGCCTGCGTCAAGAGGTACTTGGCAGCAGGCGAGAAAGATTCAGCTGGTGGAACGCTGATATCGGTCTGCACCGCCACGGAAGCCATCTTAACGATGTGCTTTCCGGCAACCGCACCGGCATAGGAGACCTTGCCAGGTGGGGCAGGCAGTGCAGTGAGCTTTCTCGCCTCTGGATAGCTGATGTTATGAAGGGTCTTGAGGAGCTGTACCTCTTTCTCCTCCAGCCACTTCGGACAGTCGCGGGAGTACGCAGGATGTTCACCACGGCAGTTTACACAGCATGCCTTTTCTACTGGGCAGTCAGGTTCGAGATGATCCTGACTGCCACAACGAGCACAGGTGGGCTTGCCCCGGCATGCGGTGCGGGCATGGCCAAACCTCTGGCATTGAAAGCAACGCAGAGGGTTGGGGATAAATGGCCGCACCTCGCAGTGTAAGTATCCTGCCTTGATGGAAGTAGGCAGGTGTGGTGTGTTGAAAGTTAGAATTAGTACCCTGGTGGGCTCTAACTTTCCATTACGGCGTGACGAAACCCGGTGGACTGCGATCACCCCCTGGGCTGAAAGCTCCAAGAGGATTTCCTCCTCAGAAACCTTGAGGAGGCCCCACTCGGAGATCACGCCCCGGGAGGAATTGAGCGTTTTGTGTGGAGTGACTTCGACTGCCACTCCACCAATCGCTGTAACCTTTAATAGAAGCTCCGAATGTTTGGAGCATGCAGTCTCCACCCGCAAGTCACCGGATCTTAGGCGCTTGACAGATTTCGGTTCTCCCGCAAGACCTTGAATACCCTGGTGTATAAAAAAGGGGGACATGTCCCCAAGTACCTGATCACCCGTAGAGTGGATGATCAGGAACTTCGGAGACAGAGACACACACGAAGACGAAGGCAAAGACAGAGAATTTGGGGGTTCATGGCGAGCCCTCTTCGCAACATTGATCGAATTTTTATGAGTTGGAGAACTCATGTTTGGTTTTAAAAAATTCAGTGCCCGTTGTCCCCACCCACCATGGAGTCCAACAAGGGGACGCCCAGTTGGGCGCCAGGGCTGCCCGGGCACCATACCCACACAGCCAGGGAGCCAAGCCCTCACTACAAAACAAAAAGGAAAAGGAAAAGAGAAATGGTGGGAAACTCGTCGGAGTTCCCACAAAAGAAAAGCAACAAAGCAATAAAGTGTGAGGCAAGAGCTGGCCTCACAAAAGAAAGAAAACTACAAAATTAGTATATGTGTGGGGAAACTCGCAAACCGTTGTCCGGACGGTGGACAAGGTTACTCACTGATCAGCATAGTTGACCCTAGCAGGACCAGCCCACCAGCCGATTGATCCTGAGGGGGCCGCCCCAGGACCTCCCGTTTACCTGAAGCAGAGGCCAAAGCAGTGTATAGCAGCGGCCCCAGAAGTCACTGCCCAGCCCCGCGACAGACAGGCTCCCCAATGGCAAAACGGCCAAAGGGGACCCCACCAGTCATGAGCTGGGGAGAGAAGACGGGGACCCCTGAGCAACTGCCAGGATCCTCCTTTCCAGGGACATGGGTCTCCGCGCACGGCAAACACGCGGGCGAGCGTTTAGGACCCTGTGAAGGTAACCGAGCCAGCGGAACCTTCACAGGGTGGTCCCCTCACCACGGACAGGCTCTTGCATCGAGGGGTGGACCCTGAAGGCTCAGAGAAGGTTGGAGGAGGGGACCCATTGGAACAGCTGTTGGGAGACAGATGGTAGCCTCCCGTCAAGGCCATCCAGTGTGTTCTTTAACGTGCACAGGGTATGGCTCTCCCGCACACAGGGTCACGGCTTAACGTCCCATCCGACGGACGGCAGCCTTTCCAAGCCCATCGGTGTCCTCTACTGACCATAGGCAGGGCGGGGAATTTTGTGGAGACAAAAACTCAAGCACTTTCATAATGTAAAAGAATCTTAAGAATATTTTAAAACTAATACGAGTTTCTTTGGTTGTCAAAGTGGAAACAGATGGTAAACTCTCTGGAGTTATAGATGCTTGCTCATAGGCAAATTTTTAATAACAGCATTATTATGGCAAGTTATTAAATTTAACCAATTGCCGTGTCTGAAATTTCATTTGTAATAAATTCAATCAAATTTCACAGGACAATACAAAGATAATGTGATAAGTCATTAAAACTTGGCCCAAAATGATTTACAATATAATAAAATCACAGTGTATGTTTCAAATTTAACAAAACTCCATATTACTAATTATATAAATAAAACCTACAGAAAATGTGATCAAACTACTAGACCATGAAATGCATCTAGGACCAAAGCAGGTACATCTAGCAGCAAAACAGTAATGCATAAAATCTTTTTTCATTAAAAATTTAAAAATACTACAATAAGAATTGATTACAGTAAAACGAAAACATAAAATACATTGTAATACATTTCCTGGTATCTCCATAAGTACCAATGACTAGTCTAGTCCTGTAAAAATTTAGTAGTACAAGTCAGAAATTGGGTAAAGTAACAGGTCAAGTAACCTTGGTAATTTGGTCAAGAAATGTACATCATTAACTTAGAACAATTCTGTGCATTCAGACTTTATAATATCAAAGCTACTGACCTTTTTGGTTAGTACTACCTGCACACAGGAAATTAATCATTCAACAGTAAAAATATCAGAAAGTTACAACTCTCATTGCATGGCATTTACCTTGACCTGCAAATCCAAAATTTTGTATCTCTTAAAAAATCTTGTTCTATAGAGATATAGAAATTGTCATTCTATATCATGGAGATACCTCTACACCTGAAATATAGGCAAATACTTCTTATGTGACATTTTGGCATCCATCTTGCAAATTCTTGTTACCATACAGTCGTATCAGAATAATATGATAATAAAAATTGAGATAAACTCAGATAAACTCGACGATTCAACATTCAGTGATAGGCACTTTTTGATGTCGATTTTCACTTTAGAGGAAAAATTGTCAGAGCCGAGTGGGATACGAACCCACGACCTCCTGATAACGTCAGGTGCTCTGGACCACTGAGCTACTGGCCACCGATCAAGATCTCCTCTAATTCAAGTTATGAACATTCCCTTTATGTCACATATAGGTGTTATTTTTAGGCAATTTTTAGCCCTAGCGGCTTTTTATTTGCCAATAGATGGAAAGCATGTCTTACAAGTATGCTAATGATAATAAATATTGAGATAAACTCAGATAAACTCAACAATTCAACATCCAGTGATAAATAGGCACTTTTTAATGTCGATTTCAATTTTAGAGGAAAATTTGTTAGAGCCGGGTCATTCCAACTTTTGCATTAAATTGGGTAAGTCTTTGAATTTTTTGGAAATAAATTTTGTTTTAGAAACTTTTTTAATCTTTGATATTTTTCTCTTGAGCAACATTAATTGATTTGTGGTTATATTTTAAATAAACTTGACAATCCTTTTTGAATTCTTACTCAATAAGTAATGCTATATATCTAACAAACCCTATTTCAACTTTATTTGGAAAGTTATTATTGCCTGGCACCCGATACAGCTATCCATTTAAATATCTAATAAATATCTAAATAAAAATCCAGAATTTGAATAAATTTGGATCAGACAAAAGGTCCAACTTTAAAAGTTAATAATCTTTGGAGCGTTACAGATTTCAGTGTTGGTGCCATTGGTAGCATGATATTCAGCTTCCATCCACACTTGACTCAGTATGACTGGTGTAACATTTTCAACAGTTGAAGTGATTATTTTATTTAACCTTGCAGTAGGAGCATGAGGGACTGTTAATACCCAGTCAATTGCAGTTCCATGTTGTTTAGAGCTGATGTAGTTTGTGCATGTGGTAATTTCAGTAGCTGCTGAGTAGACTACTGAATACAATATTAGTTCACTTATAATTCTGTTGTTGTATTAGTAATGTGGGAAAAAGTGAAAAACTGAGCTGGTGGACATGTGACAACCATGTGCCTAACTGCATTACAATTTTATGTGAGATCATGGTTTTCTTTTGTCTATTACAGCTTCTAATGATTGTGTAACAATGTTATTCCTTTCATAAATGTCTAAAGCTGAGAAGCAATATGTTGAGAGCAGTGCAATTCCTAAAGTATGGTTCAAATCTGATATGTAAAGTGATTTGAAATTTGAATTTAGAGATGATCTTTAAGATCAATGCTGTGAAAAAAAAAATAGCAGAGAATATAAAACACTGATTGGTCATAATGTTTATATGCTTTACTAAACATAGCAGCAAACTAAAGTCTATTAATTTACAAAGCCAATAAGCTGAGTAGTCAGAAGGATATCAAAAAAATTACTCATTTAGAACAAACAGTATGAGAATTCACAAAACAACAAATAAAATGAAGGTGTACAATCCCACAAATTTCAAGAGAACTTCGAAGACATGAGAAATCTGTTGGGAAATGATGTGCCTGGAGTTTCTGCCCCCCCCCCCCCCCCCCCCAACAGCACAGATCTAGAGGTCATTGATATTAATATGGATAAAGTTAGGGGAAAAAAAGGGAGGGGTGGGGTTCAAGTGTCAGAAATGGCATAAGGTGATCATTTGAAGAAGTGTGTGTAAATAGTTTGCAAAACTAAGGTAAAATCTTTTTTCTTTTGTACAAAATTATTAAACTTTTTCCCCACTATTTAATTAAATTAGGCCCATTCAACCCAAACTTAATGGAGAGCCATTAGGGAAAAAATATAACTTTCAAAAGAGCAACACAAAAAATTCTCAACTTAATAACAAATAAATTAATTAAAATTTTTAAAAAATACATATCTTTCTATATGGACACTAAAAAGTAGAAAATAAGTCTAAAGCATACTGATGGTGCAATCTGCTACTTAGTTCGTATTCACTTCAAAAGAAGATATGCACCAGCAATCTTGTTGAGTAGGTAAATTGGTGCATATCTTCCTTTGAAACGAATATGAACTCAGTGACTGATTCACCATTTAGATATGCTTTAGGTTTATTTTCTACTTTTTAGGCCCATATAGGAAGATAGATATTTTTTAAAATTTTTATATATTTATATTTTTTGTCAGTAAAAACACCTACCTTCAAAAACTTTCATTTGATATATAATTCAAAAGATCGATAACATTTTTCCTCCCTTTAGTAGTAATTTTTGAGTCTGGTTTGAGGTAGCCTTTGACATTGGAGACATCACAAGCTAATTTGAGATATGACTCATTAAAATCAAACCATAAAAATTGTCCCCATTTCACCTGGGGGGGGGGTAGTGGGGACAAAATTCAAAATAGTTTACAATGGTCGTTATATGAGCTTTCGTTTGACACCTAACTTGTAGCTGTAGGTCCTTGCATTTGGTAGATAGTAGAATGACTTTCATTTTTCCCCTTTTTAGGGGGGGGAAAGCATGGGGAGTCAATTTTTTATAGCTTATGACACTGCCCACATCACAAGCTTTCATTTAACATATATATCATTGAGGTTCTCCATCGCGTTCAAAAGATATGGTGGAAGTTTTGTCCAATTCATAAACCAACAACTGTCAAAGCAAAAGCAATAGGAAGATAAGTAGAAACATATTTCTAATGAGAAAAAAATAAAACAAACTGATTAAAAGGCAAAAATATACATTTTTAATGAGTACTATGAATTGACAAAATTGTTTAGTTATATACCTAAACTTATTAGATCAAAAAAAATGGAACAAATGAGCATGGTTCAGCATATTATTTTATGAGCTGTATGCAATACATGAGTCATGAGTTTAGACAAGCCCTGATTTAAATTATTACATTAGAAACTCTAGTAACACAATGGTGTTCTTACAGTTCAAAAAATTCATTGTATAAATGGTAAAATGTTGTAAAATATGGGTGACAGATGTCAAGTTAACAAAGTGGTGAAAATGCATATGCTTATTACAGGAATATCTGCTGCATTTTTTTTTTAATTTTTTTTTTTTAATAAATGATGCTTTTAATGTACATTCAAGCAAAAAAAAGTCCAATGGTGTGAAATAAGGACTGAGGATGTCTAGATCGGTCCACTTCCACCAATCTAATGACTTGGAGATTTGCCATTTAAGACATTACAAATGGTGCTAGCACCACCAGGTTGGTTGGCTGGTGTTTTATGGTGCATTAGCAACCATGGTAACGCATCAAATGAGGTAAAAAAAAAGATGGGTAAAAGACAAGTAACCCACAGCCAAAGTTAAAAGAAAAAAATATAGAGAGTAAAGGACAATAGCAATTACGACAA
Source organism: Ryuthela nishihirai (assembly GCA_038380435.1). Classification (NCBI taxonomy): domain Eukaryota; kingdom Metazoa; phylum Arthropoda; class Arachnida; order Araneae; family Heptathelidae; genus Ryuthela; species Ryuthela nishihirai. The sequence goes on along the minus strand of JAWZYU010000019.1, from coordinate 58,753,360 downwards.
TAAAAATGTACAACAAAAAACAATGGGCATAAAAATAACCTGTGTATAAAAAGGACCAATTGCGAAAGACAAATCAACACAAAGTGTAGAAGACCCATGTGGAAAGCAAAAATCAACACATGCAAAATACAAAATGCAAAGCTAAAACATTAGAGATGTTTTAAATATCCAGTAGAAAGTCGAAGATAGGTAGGAAAAATAGAGTGATTGGATAGAAGTTGTCTGAGTATAAAGGGCCTGGGCAGCAAGTGATGAGAGCTAGGATAAAGACAATCACATTCAAAAGTGATGCATTCAATTAAAGTATCTTTAATAGTGTTAGAATATGTCTAATAATTACTCAGAAATTCTGTGACCAAGTGGTTAGTGTGCTTGGCTACTGATCAAAGGGACCTGGATTCAAGCCCCAGGTAAGGCATGGATGTTTGTATTGTCTTTCTGCTGAGGTCCTGCCATCCTCAGACCGTCTACTATAGCATATACACTGACAGATTTTTTAATTTTAATAGTTAAAATGATACCACAAAATTTACATTGATTTGCCCTCTGTTTACAAAAGAAAACATGTAATAAAAGAATGACCCATGTGGAGCAGAGCAAGAACAATTTCCTCCTTGCAATTCCTGCAAAAATATGACCAACAGTTTGGAAACAGGCTTGATCTCAAAGAGTATGTTCATTAGCTGTTCAGACCAAGATCTCTGTCACTGCGCACAAAGCTTGATGGAAAAATATTGTTAGAAATCGAGATATAGAACTGGCAGTGGAGAGCTAGTCAAAAGCATGGCCAACTTGAGAACAGAATCTGCCAAGTCATTGCTCCTGAAGCTAACATCAATGGACACCCAATAAAAAAAAGTATGGTCAATATCACTGCTGGTGGATCTTATAGAGCATGGGGCATTCTCTCTACCATGTATCTGTTACTCAACTCCTGAGATAATTAAACTGAGACATTTGCTCAAGATCGCAACCATTCAAAGCAACTGAAGCACCATCTGCCTGGTCAATTTTCGTCACTTCAGTTTTTTCTCTGTTTATCACCAAACAAACTCCTCAACAGCCCTAATAAAAGAATTCATCTCATCATCATTAGCCAAAAGGGCCAAACTATCTGCATAATCTAAATTACAAATTTTGAAATCTCTGAACCAATTGAAGGCCAAAATTTTTCCCTTGCAGGGAATTCGATATAACAATCAATAATAAAACATAAGCAGAGAGGAGAAAATATGTACCCTTGTCTAATTCCACTAGCAATGCTAAACCAATTGCTACCAAGCTTCATAAACTCTCACACACAATTCAATGTTACTATAGAGAGCCATCATAATGCTACCTAATTTGTCAGGTATGCCTCACAATCTCCCAATCAAACACAAATTATGATGATCAACAGAGTCAAAAGTCTTCTTGAAATCTATGAAGCTACTAACCAATAAACATTTACTCAACCATCTGCCTAAGTGTAAATATTTGATTTATGTATTCTCTACCACTTTTGATATAACACTATTTATAATATATGCAGTTGTCCATCAATCAAACTAATGAAGTGTTGAATGTCAATAAAGCCCAATAATGCAAAGAACTTGACCCAAAACAAAAAACAGACCAATTTCCCTGTAATTATCCCAAGAACTGAGATGTAACTTTTTTTTAAAAAATAGGATAATAATAGCTCTAGTAAAATTCTAAGAAACAATGCCTTCTTTATCTTTCTAATTCTTTTATCTTTATCTTTAAAATAAATTTTTCGAATATTAAAAAATATTCAAAATTTCAGTCAGCCATGCGATAGCAGAAACATTACCAGCTCTAAGCATTTTAGTAGTAATTTCAGATTGTGTCATAGGGCCAACAATAAACCCAGTAATGCACTTATCTTCATTACAAACAATGGGAGTAAAACTAACCACACCATTTAGAACATCTACGAAATTCTCATCCACCTATCCATGACAGATTGCTCACCATCAATAACCTTGCCATGTTTATTCCTCAATCCTTATATGCCAGTCTGTTGCTTCCTACACAAAATATTAACTATCTGGTAACTCTCAGTTGTGTTGTCTAGCTGCTTCCTCACCAAGTTATCATACCAGTTTCTTATCAGCTGTTGGATGATTCCTTTACATGCCCATTAACCCTTCCAGTTCGCAAGCCGTCTGTATATGTACGGAGAATCTGAATTGAGGGGCCAATGATGTATGTATAAGCATTTAGTCAACAAAAATATATCAATTTTTTAAAAATAAAAATTGCCGTTGTAATTTTATATATATATATATCTTATAAAAATATATCATTCAGGCTTCAAAAATAATATTTCGTTTTTTAATTTGATGCATATTTTATTAAACTACAATATAAATAATTTTATAAAGCCATCTGATTGCCATTTCTTAGAAGCATCAAACGGTATTGCTGATTTCCTTGTTAACATTCTTATTTGCTGAAGCAACCTACTGTTTGATTTGAGCTATTATCAACAAAATTTTCCTTAAATTTTCGAAAATTTCCTAAAAATTAACAAAAAACTGCTATTTTTAAAAACGATAGATTTTGGAAGTAATTACAAAATAAGTACCGCAATTTATTTTTTCGGTTTCACACTCTTTTCTGTCATAAACCTATTTCAGCATTCCCAAGTTATTTTTATCATTTTTCCCAGCATCCTTCAAATCAAAATTGAAAGAAAACACATACTTCTTAGAAATTCTGGTTGCACCTGCATTTAATTAGTTATGCTTCACCGAGTCAAACAAGATACAGATGGCTGACACATACTATCTCCGTTCTGTGTTACATAAGTGGCTCTCACATTGTTCACAGTTTTGGTGCAGCATATTGGATACCCTTTGAAAAGTTAGTATTTTTTTTATATTTAAACCTTAGTTAGTTTTCATTTCAATAGACTTATTTTCGGAAATTAGTGATCTTTTGGCTGATCAATAAATATTGATTTTTTCATAGTTATGTTATATCGTATGGCTGGCCTACAACTTGTTGCTGTGGATATTTTAGCATCGCATTAGGCTATATGTTAATTTTTATTTTATTATTTATTACTTTTCCAGTAAAACTTTGATATAGTATCATTTTCTGAAAATAAACGAGGTCTTGGATATGAAAGATAATTCATTTCTGTATATTTACTTCCGTTAGTTAGCGATCTTCAATTGGCTGATTTATTGATCTTTCCGAGTTATGCTAGACCGGAGGCTGGCTTAAAACTTGTTTCGGATATTTATTTAACATCCCATTTGGTTATTTATAAACCGTAATTTTTCTTTTATTTTATCTTTTTTTTTAATAAAAAAAACTTTGAGCTTGTACCGTTTTCTGAAATTGAATGTCTCGGATACAGAAGCAAAATAAGACTTCCTTGCTACAGAAATCGGCCACCATTTGGGAGGGCAATTTCGGGAAGGGCTGGTTCTTGGTGCACAAACCTTTCTGCATTTAACCAAGATCGCCAAACTTCAACATCCAAAGAAAAATAATCAATTTTACAGCATTGTTATTAACATATAAGAATGTTTTTTTTGCCAGTTAGGTTTATTAACATAGGTATGTAGGTTAGGCACTGAAATGTGCTATTTACATGATTGTAGAAGCTGAGCACTTTCAACTACTCACTAGCCATCATCAGGGTGGTGCAAAGTTTAAAGGGGAAGTGATTCAGTGGTGAAACATTAAATAGGTGAAAGTTATGCCTTTTAAAGACATTTTCATCTGAATAAAGTGCTGCAGTGGAATAGGTTTCAGGATTCTTGGAATGTAGAAAAAATCATTGTATAGCTGAGATCTTCAGAGTGTTGCCAGAATCACTTAATGAATTTTCATGTCGACAACGAGAAGTGAAGAGGAGAAAGCCATTTTCACATCTTCCAATGCTGATCATTTAGTTGAAAGGAACAATAGCTGGGCAGTTACAGTATTGAGTTAGGCTTGTGCATCAGGGAGGAGGGGTGCGGGCTGTTGGCTGATGGTGGTGGAAACTCATATAGCAGGATGTGCCAGGCAGCAGGAGGAATAAGTGTGTTAAAGATGCAACATCTGTCCCTGAAGGCAAAGATATTGAGAGCTTCTTGGAAAGCAACTTGAGTTTTGGAGTGAGGAGGAAATAACGAATGCAGGGTCACAGTGTGGGACTACCTGCCCTTAAAGGATAATTTTAGCAAATGGTGCATGGAGGTTTTCTTAAAATATTCCATTTATACTCGGCATTCCTCTGCTTTAGGGTGTGTGTGTAATGCAGCCAATACAGAAATAGGGGATATTGGCAACCAAGTAGGGGTTAGGAGAATGAAGTAGATTCTGCCTTTGTCAGCTTGGTCAATGGAATCTCTGTTATGCTTAAAAATTTAAATAGTTTGGGTGGTGTTTTGAAAGGAACTTATGGGTGAAAGGGTTTTAGGAGGTTGCTAACAAGGGGCACAACACTGCAGAAGATAATGGAGGGGGTGATGTTATGCTGGGGTTGAGGGGTGGTAGGGGAAGATTGTGAAATTTAAGTTTAGCATTCGAAGAATTCTATTGATGAAGGCATTAATATATCCAGCATTACACCCAGAGGCAATGATATAGTTGATTTCATTTTGGAGGCTTACTGGTGAGCCACAGGTGCACGAAATGCAATAGAATGTGAAACAGAAAAAGGTGCTTTTAAACTGTGTGGGGGGACAGAGGCATCAAAGGGAATAAGAGTGGGGAGAAAACCAGGTTTTCTGAAAACTTTTGCAGTTAGTGTCCTGGTTGGTTCACTGAATACTAAAATTCAGAAATGGGAGGGTTCTGTCTACGTTATTCTCTTATGTGAATGAAATGGTAATATAAAATGAATTAGATTTGTCAAAGAATTTGGCTGCTCTGAGTGTTCGAAAATGAGGAAGACATCATTGGCAAATCTGGTTTATTCAGGCATTTATTTGCATTATTATGGAGCTTGGATGCCTGTTTATGTCAGGTGACAGGGAGAGATTCAACAAACCTTGATGGAGTGTGCTAAATGGCTGAAATCACAGCTTATCTCTCTCTATCTCTGTGGCCTGATAGACAATGCTATCCAATTCTGTGATGATCTCTTGGGTGTTGCCTTTCCATGGGGGTAAGATAATTTTTAGTTCTAGGAGGTTGATTTCTCCAGAATTAAATTCATGGGATGAAAAGTTTAAGAAAAGCACTGGAAGCTTCACTGGAGATTTTCCAGTGTGACCATATTTTAAGATGGTTTAGTTACTTTTCATGCCTTACAGTTGTAAGAACTTCTGCTCTTTGTTTTTTGGTGAAATCCACTCTAAGGGTTCGTATAGGGTGGAGGCAGGAATGGTTTAGCAATCTGTAGGTGCAGCTAATAGGCTTGTTTTTCTGAGAATGCAAATGTTGTGTCTTGTGTGCTGAATAAATGCACACAATAATTTCATTTCAATAGTATGGATGATCCTTTGTTCTGCAATGGTTTTGGTAATGAACTTGATTCTTAAAAAGTTAGGAATGAGCTGTAGTGTGCATTTAATAAGTATACCTAGTTCTTATCATGCAGCAGCAGCTGATTCAGAGATAATTTAGATTTGAAGAACTTGTTGTGCACGTTCATGTCAGTGCAATCTTACTGACAACTTATGTCCCCATAGAACTAGATAAGAATGAAAAAGATGGTTTTATGGAAAGCTAAGAATATTTTGGATTCTGTCAAGAAAGGAGATATTACTCTTGTTCTAGGTTGCTTCAGTACCAAGTTTGGTACAGATTCTGACCTTGGGATAAGGGTGATGGTCCATTTGGCATTTGCAGTTAAATGGGGAACATGCCTACAGGTAGGTAAACTTAATGGTTTGATTTTCTTTGGTTGTTGTTCTATGAACACTGGATCTGACCATTACCTTGTTAAAAGTGTTTTGCAACTTAAACTTAAAAAGTGTTGTGCTAGGGTTAAAAAATTTATTTTTAATATTGAAGCTCTGAAAGACCCAGTTATAGCCAAAGCTTACCATGATAGGTTACTCAGTCATTATGACAGTCATGGTTTGCTTACTACTGAAGTTGAGGAAGAATGGGATCATTTTAAACAGGCTTTTTTGGACACTAACAGTACTCTTTTAGGAAAAAAGGAGCAGAAGAGCCAGAATTATCTGAGTGATAAGGCACTTGAGCTTATTTCAGAAAGAAAGAACTGCAGGAATGTCCTTAATCAATACCCTACTAGTCCTAATAGAAAGCATTACAGAGAACTTAATAAACGTGTAAAAGATCAGTTAGCTGCTGATAAGAATCTTTGGCTTGATGTTTGGCTGACAAAGCCGAGGAAGCAGTTAGACAGCACAACAGCAGAGAGCTGTACCAGGTAGTTAATGTTTTGTGTGGTAGAAAACGGACAGGTATACAGGGATTGAAGGATAAACAAGGTAAAGTTATAGAAGGTGAGGATTCTGTCATGGTTAGGTGGGCTGAGCATTTCAGTGATATTCTAAACAATGCGGTTAGTTCTATTCCCATTGTTTGCAATGATGATAGATGCATTGGTGGCTTTAATGTTGGCCCTATAACACAATTTGAAGTTATTTTGGCTGTTTCTAAACTTAAACTTCATAAATCCCCAGGGGTAGATGAAATTACTACAGAAATGCTTAGAGCTGGGAATCTTTCGGTTACCACTTGGATGACTGAAATTCTGAATAACTTTTATGATAAAGGCATGGTTCCTAAGGATTTTACCAGAGCTATTGTTATTCCTATTTTCAAAAAAGGTGATCGCAGTTCTTGTATAACTATAGGGTATTGTAATAACTATAGGGGTATCAGCCTACTCTCTGTTCCAGGTAAAGTTCTTTCCATGATTGTGCTTAATAGAATTAAGAATCTGGTTGATAGTCAATTGCGTGATGAGCAATGTGGATTCAGAAGTGGTAGGGGATGTGTGGATCAGATTTTTTCACTTAGGCAGATTCTTGAGAAATGTTTAGAGTTTCAGAAACCTTTGGTTACTAGCATCGTTGATTTCGAAAAGGCTTTCGACTCTGTTGATCATCATAATTTGTGGTTGATTGTGAGATCATATGGTATACCTGACAAGTTAGTTAACATAATGAAAGCTCTCTATAATAACACTGAGTCGTGTGTGAGAGTTGGCAAGGCTTGTAGCAATTGGTTTAGCATTGCTTCTGGTGTTCGACAAGGGTGCATTTTGTCTCCTTTTCTCTTTAGTTTGGTTGTTGATTATGTTATGCGAAATTCACTTCAAGGGAAAGCTTTTGGCCTTAAATGGACTGGAGATACGAAAATTTCTGATTTAGATTATGCTGATGATTTAGCCCTTTTGGCAAATGATGTTGATGAGATGAACTCTTTCATTCGAGCTGTTGATGAGACTGGTAGTAGAGTAGGTTTGGTTATAAACAGAGAGAAAACTAAAGTGATGAAAATTGGTCAGGCAGGCTGTGATTCAGTTAATCTGAATGGTTGCAGTTTTGAGCAGGTGTCACAGTTTATTTATCTTGGGAGCTATGTAACAGATAATGGTGATGTGCGGCATGAGATTAACAGATGAATAGGGATTGCTGCCGGGACTTTTAAGAATCTATGGAGAGTGTGGAGAAATAGGCATATACACCTAAAGACTAAAATTAGACTGTACAATAGTTTGGTTCTTTCTAGGGTTAGTTATGGTAGTGAAACTTGGACACTTTGTAAACAAGATAACAGGAAATGAGATGCTTTTGATTCCAGATGCTTATGCAGTATCTTGGGCATTAGGTGGTTCAACTTTGTAACTAATGATGAGGTTAGGCAAAGGAGTCTTGCAACCTCCTTTAACCAGCATATTGTGCAGAGAGAGACTCCGTTGGTTTGGCCATGTTGCCCGTATGAATAAATTATAGATTGGCGAATAGGGTTATGAACAGTGTGCCTAAAGGCCTCAGAAAGAAGGGGAGACCCAGGATGCGGTGGGCAGACAATGTCAAACAGGACCTTGTTAGAATTGGTGTGCAGTGGCCGGATGCAGTAGATGTAGCTCAGGATAGACTTGCTTGGAGAACTAAATTGCACGGTCTGGTTGGACCTCCGTAGCCCATGGCTGCTTGAGGATGATGATGATATTTCTGAATAACAAAAAAAAAATACTTTTTTGGTTGTAAGTAAATATTTTTCTCGTTTCATAATTTTTTTCTTGGTACCCTACTTTGGGAAAATTCCAGGCTTTTAGCCGGGCCTATGTAATGGGAATGCCTGCCGATTTCTGTGATTCTCTGTGTTAGCAAGTGTGCACATGAGGACAGCACCGTTCCACAGTAAGCTAACCTACGCTAATGGTAAGTATATAGCAATCTGGTCGAAGTCATATGGTAAATCAAAGGACAAGTTGAGAGAAAGAAAGAATCAGACAGATGGCTAATCAAGTACAATAAACTAGAATCTTTTTCAGAGAAACAAACAGGAATACAGAATCCTTAAATACTAGATGAATGCTGTTGTAAATCGAGATTTAAATAGATAAAATTATAATCTTGAATTTATAATGAGATTCCCATTCACATAACACAGAAATTCTCTAATATTTTGTTAGGGCAGTGTAACTCAGTTCCATATATTTTAAAGGTTTCTGCGATTTCAAAATATTATTTATTCAAAAGTGATCTCAGAATTTTTTTCCAATTACTCATGTTATTGTTATGTTGCCAACATATTGATGCAGCCACCTGTCTTGCAGATCCAGTTTGGAATAGATTCGATAGAAACTGAGTTTCGCTTCTGCAAAACATCACACAATACTGCATCATCGTTCAGACTTCTAGTTAAAAACAGCAGAAAGTAGACATAATAGTAAATAATTACTTACGAACAAATCTGTATCAGAATCCAATTTTGAAGCAAGCGGTAAACAGCATAATAACCTATACTGATACAAAGTAAGTAACAAGCAAAACAGCGCCAAGTGGACAAAAATGTAACTAACGCTGCTGTCACTTCACGTCTTGAAATCAGCAGGCATTCCCATTGCATAGTCATTGCTTTTAGCCAACTGTGCTGAGTAAGATAAACAAGTCAACTTTAGAATTTTTTTTAAAATAACCAATCAATGGAAATAGGTCATGTTATATACCAAATTAAACTGAATTTAATTACGAATTTTATGAAAATAAATAATATAAACAAATTTGCAAGCATATTGATTTTAAAAAGTTTTTTCAATGTGATATGGTGAAAAAAAAAGATCACACTATACAATTAATGCTTCATTTTGGAAAACCTGCTGAATAAAAATAGTTAAATTATATATTTATTGAAAAGAAATTTCCTCCCGAATAATATAATATTCAACCTGAAATATGATTTTCATTTCTTTTAATGATTCTTTTAGTATCGTATATTTTAAACACAGCCAGTGTTATACAACATGATTTGGCCTTCTCACATTCACGGAATTTTCTGAACTGGTTATGAAATAGAAAAAAACCTGGCTGCTTTTTTTACTAAACATTATGAATTTTTTCTTTGGGTGTTGAAGTTTGGCTATCTTGGTTAAGTTCAGAAAGGTTTGTGCACCAAGGAATAGCCCTTCCCGAAATTGCCCTCCCAAATGGTGGCCCGATTTCTGTAGCAAGAAAGTCTTATTTTGCTTCTGTATCCAAGACATTCAATTTCAGAAAACGGTACAAGCTCAAAGTTTTTTTTTTATTAAAAATACAAGATATAATAAAAGAAAAATTACAGTTTATAAATAACCAAATGGGATGTTAAATAAATATCCGAAACAACTTTTAAGCCAGCCTCCGGTCTAGCATAACTTGGATCAATAAATCAGCCAATTGAAGATCGCTAACTAACGGAAGTAAATATACAGAAATGAATTATCTTTCGTATCCAAGACCTCGTTTATTTTCAGAAAATGATACTGTATCAAAGTTTTACTGGAAAAGTAATAAATAGTAAAATAATAATTAACATATAGCCTAATGTGATGTTAAAATATCCACAGCAACAAGTTGTAGGCCAGCCATACGATATAACATAACTATGAAAAAATCAATATTTATTGATCAGCTAAAAGTCCCTAATTTCCGAAAATAAGTCTATTGAAATGAAAACTAACTAAGGTTTAAATATAAAAAAAATACTAACTTTACAAAGGGTATCCAATATTGAGGAGTTTGGTGATAAACAGAGAAAAAAACTGAAGTGATGAAAATTGACCAGGCAGATGGTGCTTCAGTTGCTTTGAATGGTTGCGATCTTGAGCAAATGTCTCAGTTTAATTATTTCAGGAGTTGAGTAACAGATACATGGTAGAGAGAATGCCCCGTGTTCTATAAGATCCACCAGCAGTGATATTGACCATACTTTTTTTATTGGGTGTCCATTGATGTTAGCTTCAGGAGCAATGACTTGGCAGATTCTGTTCTCAAGTTGGCCATGCTTTTGACTAGCTCTCCACTGCCAGTTCTGTATCTCGATTTCTAACAATATTTTTCCATCAAGCTTTGTGCGCAGTGACAGAGATCTTGGTCTGAACAGCTAATGAACATGCTCTTTGAGATCAAGCCTGTTTCCAAACTGTTGGTCATATTTTTGCAGGAATTGCAAGGAGGAAATTGTTCTTGCTCTGCTCCACATGGGTCATTCTTTTATTACATGTTTTCTTTTGTAAACAGAGGGCAAATCAATGTGTAAATTTTGTGGTATCATTTTAACTATTAAAATTAAAAAATCTGTCAGTGTATATGCTATAGTAGAAGGTCTGAGGATGGCAGGACCTCAGCAGAAAGACAACACAAACATCCATGCCTTACCCAGGGCTCGAACCCAGGTTCCTTTGATCAGCAGCCAAGTGAGCTAACCACTAGGCCAATGGTTGGGTTGGATTTACCACTGAGTGGCACTTTTTTTGCACATAATGGGGTAAATGGCCAGGTCGCAAGGAACCTGAAGACTCAGAGAAGGTTGAAGGAGGGGACCCACTGGAAGAGCTGTTGGGATAGTTTGTAGTCTCCAATCAAGGCCATCCAGCATCTTCTTTAACATGCACAGGGTATGGCTCTCTCTCACACATGGGGCCACAGCTTAATGTCCTATTCGATGGACAGTGGCCTTTCCAAGCACACCAGTGTCCCTTATTGACTGTGGGCAGGGTGGACTCTTGCCATGAGATGGCAATAAAAATCTTAAGTGATAAAAACAATAAAATGTAGTCAACAAAACTTATTTCCTAATAATTTCCACAAATCATAAAGCTTCTCTTCCAACTGATGAATGAAATAATTGTTAACCCTTCCAGGGACAAGCCTGAAAAACTAGTTTAATCCAGAGGCCAAGTTATTTTTTTTTCACATACTCAGCCAAAAAATTAACTTTACAACTTTTTTTATCAAACAGCTAATGAAATGAATTATAGCATATTATATGCCAAATAATCAGAATTTACTAGATTTTCTGTAAATGAAACATTTAACAAAAAAAGACAACTAGTTTCATTTTAATAGGACTATTTTTAGAGTCAAGTAGTAAAAGACTAGAGAGAAAAGGACAGGAGAAAAATTGGAGAATGAAATGGAGTATTTCAAAACTCTTATTAACTATTATAAGTAAACTTTTGACATCAAAACAAGAAAAAAGGTATATGTAAATTTTTTCCCATGGTTTTCACATGAGGACATGTGGATGAAATTTCAAATATGAACTACACACCAAAGCAATTTTGTATAAAAGTCACTTAAAACAGAATTTCACTAATTTAACTTTTAACCCTTCCTAGGTCACCGTCGAACATAGATGTTGACAGAATCTGCAATGAGAGGTCGAGAACATCAATAGAAGTATTTTGTACAACACACGAAACATCAATTTTTTTTCAAATTGCTGTATGAAAATTTTCTTAGATAAATAATGCAATTCAATGCTTATATTAAAAATATGCAATTCAAGTTTGAAAAATAATATTTTCTTTTTTCATTTGATGCATATTTTATTAAACTACAATATAAATAATTTGTTAAAGCCATCTGATTGCCATTTCTTAGAAGTGCTAAATGGTATTGCCAATTTGCGTCTTAAACTTCCTCTTTGCTGAGTCAATCTTGTGATTTAAGCTCAAAAGTTTGATTTAAACTATTATCAAAAAAATTAACAAAAACTGCTATTTTTAAAAACAGCAGATTTTGGAAGTAATTACGAAATACATACCACCACTTTTTTTTCGTTTTACACTCTTTTCTCCATAAACCTATTTCAGTATTTCAAGAATTATTTTTATCATTTATATCATTTATCACAGCATTCTATGTGTCTTTCCCACTCTTAAAATCGAAACTGTAAGTAACATGAGCTTTCTTAGAAAGAGGAAGCAACCCAAGTTGCTGTTCCAAAGTTCCCTGCAGTGTAAAGTATGTTATGTTGGCAGTAGGTGCAGTTGAGTGCAGTAACCTTGTTATTTCTCACTCATGCAGTAAAGTGGCACTATAGTGGATGTTTACAGAAAGAGTTCTTCTGGGATATAGGATAATGGCACCATGCTTCTAGTTAGTATTAACCTTCATTTTTGTAAATTACTGATCTTTCTGCTGATTGATAATTATTGATTTTTCAGAGTTATACTACATCAGATGGCCAGCTTAAAATAAAATTATTGCTGTGGATAGTTTAACATCACATTAGGCAATATATATATTTTTTTATTTCTTTGTTTTGTTCTGAAAATGAGTGAGGTCTTGGATATGGAATCAAAAAGTACTTCCTTGACATGGATACCAATCCTCATGTGGGAGGGCAATTCCAGGAAGGTTTTCAACCCCCCCCCCCTCTCCCACTAAGACATTTTACTCCCCCAGCAAAATTAAATTTTTTTAATTATGAGTTTTTATGTTGTTGTTGTTTTTTATATGTTGACCCCCCCCCCCCCTCTCAATACATTGACTGTGCCACTCTGACAATATAAACAGGTTTTTTTCGCTTTGGTGGACTGACTTTTCAGCACTTAGAAAAAATCAAAATTTAACAACAAAGATAAAATTTATAATGTTTGATAAAAAAAAATAGTCAAGAAACTGTTCCTCCATTTCCTGAAAATCCTATTAATGTAAGCAATCCAAGTAACCTTGTAAAATGCTGGCCAATGTTTAAAAATATACCACACTGTAAAAAAAAACATTAAAGGAAATAAAAATCATGTTTCATTTAAATATTATATTATTCGGGAAGAAATTTACTTTCAATGAATTATATAATTTAACTATTTTTATTCATCGGGTTTTCTAAAATTAAGCCTTAATTGCATAAGTCCAGTCTATTTTTTGTTTACTTTATCTTTGTAAAAAAAAAGACATTAAAATTACTATGCTTTAATATTTGCTTAAATTTTTTACTTTCATAAAATGAAACAACTCCTTGAGGAACTGAAATTGTTAACATCCTCTTTCTTGAGCAAAAGTCCTGTCAGATTATTTGGGGATGTGGTTCATCTTCTACAACCCAAACATAGTCAATCTTTCTCGGAGTTGTATAGTAATAAAACCACATCTCAACACCCATGACAATATCTTAACTCTTTGGGACCACAAGGTTTAAATATTGCCAGCATTTCCTTGCACAAGTCAACTCTAGCTGCTGTTTGCTGTTATGTCATTTTGTGGGTACTAATTAGGCACAAATCTTTCGGAACTTTAAATGTTAAAGAATAATTGTTTCCACACTGCCAATCGACACACTGACATCTAAACTAATTACCTGAATGGCGATGTGTGGTTTTCCTTAATAAGTTCATGAACAGCAGCAATGGTTCTCTAGTTCACAGCTTCCTTTGAAACTTTGAACATCTCTTGCTTTCCATCCTCTGAATTTGTGCCTCCATTCCATAGCAGTGCCATATGAGCAAGCATGATCCCCTTATACTTGTGATCAATCAGCATGATTTTTTGGTGTTGTTCCCAAGCTGCATCCTTGTGAAAATGTAAAAATCTTTCCCCAACTTTTGTAGGCTCCATAGCAACAACGCACAGATTTTGCAGACTGAACTTTGCACATGGCCAGCAATGGGAGAAATGATAATGCCTTTGTTTTCAACACATAATGGCAAGTTTAGGTAAGCTTTCAAACAAGCTGTAGCTTGTTGACTTCAGAGGAATGAGTGCAAATGTACAGACACTTGTCAAGAACTTTTTGAACATCTCTCCATACAAAATGTGGGCCCTGAAAAGGTTAAGGCAAAAATTCAGAATGCACTTCATTCTGGAATATTTGCATTGGATAGAAAACAAACGATGTCAGTCCACTAAATGAGCAATGCTGGCTTTGTTATGGATTACTGAACAAATTTCATCAATATGTTGATGATTCAGTACATTGAACAATTAATTTTTAACAATGTAACTACATATCAAACTTACTTTTTTCCTCCTTTTCCTCCAAGTTTTAAGATCCACGGTTGCTCTTCAGGATTATATTTCTTGGCAATAATTCCAAACTTTTTCCGCCGAGCTTCTTCTCGATGTTCCCGCCCAAACTCACTACCAGCTCCAAACTTTGGAAGATCTTCATCTGCTTTAAATTCCTTAAGGTTATTTTCTCTTTCCATTCTAGCCTGAAATAAAATTCTTCTTCTATATACAAAATGAACAAAGTTTCAACAAGAATCCCAAAGAAAATTTCATTGTACAGGGTGTATCATTTAAAATGCAACCCAAACTACAACACTACTTCCATGCTTACATGTGACATTATTTAACAAGTAAATTATTTATTAGGAACTTGCATTAATATTATTACACACTTATATATTATTAAAACATTATTACTTGTATTAAAATTATACAGTACAAATATTAATAATTATTTATACTGTTGCATATGTTACATAAATGATTAACAGCAAATATTCAAAATGTCAACTTTTTTAGTGTGTTTTTTGCAATTTTGCAAAGTATTTTGAGTCAAGGTTGGAAACAGTAGGTCTGTTCAATGTTCTTTCAGTTCCTCAAGTTTGGTTGTTTGGGTTTAATGTGCAATGACATCTAAGGCAATATTGTGCCAAACATACGCCATACAGTAAAAGATAAACAGATAAGTCACAGAAGCCTCAACAAAATTTTAAAAAATAACACATAAAAGCTTGGGTTGCTTTATCTCTGGGCGGAACTTTTTTTGCACACATGGGCTAAATGGCCAGGTCACATGGACCCCGAAGGCTCAAAGGTTGGGGGAGGGAACTCACTGGAACAGCTGTTGGGAGACAGATGGTAGCCTCCTGTCAAGATCATCCAGTGTGTTCTTTAACGTGCACAGGGTATGGCTCTCCCGCACACGGAGCCACGGCTTAACGTCCCATCCGATGGACAGCAGCTTTCCAAGCCCATCAGTGCCCCCTACTGACCATGGGCATGGCGGGGAATTTTGCGGAGATAAATCTCAACGCTAACACAAAAAAAGGGAAAAAATTTAAAATAAAAAAGTTGTAAAAACTATACGAGACAGAACAAAAACAAAAAGTATAACCAAAAACAATGTGTACAAACAACAAGTTAACAACAAACAACACTGGGGAACGTAAAATATAAACAAGTATAAAACAGAATAAGCAACAACAGGTGCATTAAGACCCATAAAAACAAGTCAAAACAATAAAAGGGTAAAAATAGCAAAGATGAGTAAAATAGTGAGTAAAACATAAAAATTTGAAAACAGGTGGTAAAAAGGATTCGTCAGATAAAAAAGGTAGCCAAGTGTAAGAGGCTCAGCTATAAAATCGTGATGGCTAAAATATAAATTATCAAGATCAAAAGCAATACAATCAATTAAAATATGTTTAATCATTAAACTGGTGTCACAAAACTCACACTTAGGTTCGTTGTCCACCCATAGAAGAAAAGAATGTGTAATACACAAATGACGTAAGCAGAACCAAGCAAGTACAACTTCCTCCTTGCAACACCAGACTGTAACAGTTTGATAATGGGCTTGATCTTGAAAAGCTTGTTACCAACTTGTTCAGACCAAGATCTCTGGCACTGTGCCCTGAGATTGATGGTAAAACATTGTCAGAAGTCCAGTTAAGGAACCAGCAGTGGAGAGATGGACAGGGGCATGGATGACTTGGCAGTAGCATCTGATAAGTCATTGCCCCTGATGTGACTGGGCATCTAACAGAAAAGGATAGTGGATGTGGCTGCCAGATGATGTAGCTGCTGGCAGATCATGCAGAGAACAGGGTGAGGGCAATGCCTCACCGAGATCAAAGCATATAGTGAATCAGTGTAGAGGACACACTGATGATGATGCTTAGCCACTATGTGGTCCAAGGCAATGTGGATAGCATGCAACTCTGTAGTGAAGATGGAACACTGCTGTGGTATCTGGTCTGCAATGATTACATCACAGCAGGCATGACTGATCCCACAAATGTGCCAGATTCGAGTCATCTATGAAGACAGGTAAGAAGTCCAGGCACTGAACACGATGGCAGGCAAAGAGTTTCCGTACACAGAGTTGAGTGCAAAGGCCTTCCCTGTTCTGCAAAGAGAAAAGTCATGGGAAGGGGAAACAGTGAGCCACAGTGGAAGTGGTTCCGCTGTCAACTAAGCAACACAATCAAGACTGATGTTTCTGAGGTAGGCTTGAACACGGAAACTGAAAGAATGAATGGCAGTTGGCCGATTCTGGAATGATAATAATGAACCGATAAAAAATTCCTCCTTTAAAACAGCGAGGATGCAAGCTCTTGCTTACTACAGTAAGTTTACACTTATGTGCACCTGCTGCATTAGTGCATCCCAGCACAGTTAATCTGTCCTTGGCATCCTTAATTTCTGTTGGAGCTGTCTCATCAGCTCTAGTCAGTATCTTCCAGGGGCAATAACACAAGAACAATGATGTTTCATCAGCGTTATATACTTGTTCAGTCATCAAATTATCTTCAGCAATGATTTTTGCAAACTCCTCAATGAATTTCTCCACTGCTTCATGATCAATAGAAATCTTATCACAACAAATATTTAAAAATTTAATGCCATGTCTCTTCTTAAATTTCTGAAATCAGCCTGTTGAAACTCACAGTTTCCTTCAATTTTTAGTTCCTTGTGATATACATTTTCTTGTTGCATAATCATTTGAACCAAGTGGCACATGTTCACTGCAATGCTGACAGATACTGTTTCAAAATGCAATCAAGATCTTCGTTTTTAGCTTTATGCAATGTTTTCCTATTTTTCATTAACTTCTGTTCATCATATTCATTTCAGAATAAAACTTGAACAGTTTATCTTTCTGTTTCTTCAGGTCGTAGATGATGGTAGTTTTCCAACCCCAAACTCTTTTGCAAAATGTTTCACGTTTACACCGCTGTCCAATTTCTTTAACAGATTTACTTTGTTGGGTTGTTTTACCTCTGAGTGGCACTTTTTCCACACAATGGGCTAAATGGGCAGGTCACAAGGACCCTGAAGCTCAGAGAAGGTTGAGAGAGGGGACCCATTGGAACAGCTATTGGAATAGTTTGTAGCCTCCAATCAAGGCCATCCAGCATCTTCTTTAACATGTACAGGGTATGGCTCTCCCACACATGGGGCCACAGCTTAATGTCCTATTTGATGGACAGTGGCCTTTCCAAGCCCATCAGTGTCCCTTATTGACCATGGGTAGGGTGGACTCTTGCCATGGGACGGCAATAAAAATTTTAAGTGATAAAAACAATAAAATGTAGTCAACAAAACTTATTTCCTAATCATTTCCACAAATCATAAAGAAAAGCTTCTCTTCCAACTGATGAATGAAATAATTGTTAACCCTTCCAGGGCCAAGCCTGAAAAACTAGTTTAATCCAGAGGCCAAGTTATTTTTTTTTCACATACTCAGCCAAAAAAATTTACTTTACAACTTTTTTTTATCAAATAGCTAATGAAATGAATTATAGCATATTATATGCCAAATAATCAGAATTTACTAGATTTTCTGTAAATGAAACATTTAACAAAAAAAAGACAACTAGTTTCATTTTAATAGGACTATTTTTAGAGTCATGTAGTAAAAGACTAGAGAGAAAAGGACAGGAGAAAGAATTGGAGAATGAAATGGAGTATTTCAAAACTCTTATTAACTATTATAAGTAAACTTTTGACATCAAAACAAGAAAAAAAGTATATGTAAATTTTTCCCCATAGTTTTCACATGAGGACATGCGGAAGAAATTTCAAATATGAACTACACACCAAAGCAATTTTGTATAAAAGTCACTTAAAACAGAATTTCACTAATTTAACACTTCCTGGGTCACCGTCGAACATAGATGTTGACAGAATCTGCAATTAGAGGTCGAGGACATCAATAGACATATTTTGTACAACATATAAAATTAATAACTTCCATAAAATTCCATGAAACTTCCATAAATTAAGGAAAACTGAGAAAAATCGCGATAATTCGCCAAAAAAATGTGCAATCCTTACCAAACTTGTTCATGGAACCAATAATGTAATGCCGAGTGAGCATATCATATGCAAATTAGTCTAGGTTGCATCAATTTGTGTAATCAAAAAGCAGCATAAAAATGGGTGTTTTGGAGTGGATAGTTATTTTGTGTTGTAAATGTGAGCAAAGAAATTTGAAATAGACATTTTGTAGGAATGACCTCGAGACATCATTTGCCAAATGGTCAAAGTTAGTCAAACGTGGCATGATGGCTGAATGAATCCTTCTGTGGTCCATAGACTGTGGAATCAATTTTTTAGCACGGATTTTGTGTCTCGAAAGTTTAGCCAAGGAAGGGTTAGAGTTACGACCACTGTACAAGACCAATAACTGAGATTAACAGCACGAAGTAGCAGGATGTATACTCCCTCTCAGCTACGATCCTCTTTTGAAGCAGCCACTGGGAGGGTTGTATCAGCTTCTACTGTGTGTAGAAGGCTGCATGAGGGAGGTCTGTATGCTAGAAGGCCAGTAATTTGTATACCCACCCCCTCATGTCACGTCACAGGAGACAGTGATTGAATTGAACACGCATGCATATTAACTGGACAGAAGAGCAATGGAGGTCCATACTCTTCACAGATGAGTCCAGATATTGCTTGCAGAGTGATTCCGGACATTGTTTGACATGGAGAGAATGAAGTACCCACTATCATCCACGTAACATCCATCAAAGAGACAGTTATGGCAGAGGTAGCATGTTTTTGGGATGGCATTTCCTTAGGTGGACCCACAGACCTCTATATGTTGACAAGTGGGAACCTCAATGCTCAAAGTTATGGAGATGACATCCTGGATCCTTATGTAGGTCCTTATGCTGGTGCAATAAGTGAAACATTCATCTTACAAGACGATAACGCTCATCCACACAGAACTTGACTAGTGGAACAATACCTTTAAGATGAGACTATGTGCATAGATTGGCCAGCTCAATCTCCCACCTTAAATCCGATTGAGCATGTGTGGGATGCTCTAGGCAGACATGCTGCTACCCTCAACCTGCCACCTGAAACAAAGGGGGGGGGGGGGCTTATTACTGCTTTAAAGAAACAATGGTCATTACTCCCTACTGAACTGATTCACAACATCATAAACAGCATGGAACATCACTGTTTTGCTTGCATTGCTGTAAGGGGGGTGAACACTCTCTATTATTAAAGAACTTTGCCCATTGCATTCTGACACCTCTTTTTTGGACAAGTTCCTGTGTTATTTTTTGATGAAAAACGTTTTTAGTGTAAAAGATTTTATGTCATTCTGAAACTACGATGTAATTCATGTTTTCATCAAATTTCATTATAGACATTCATATAGTTTTTTGTTTATCATAATTTTTCCGAGTTTCCCTTAATTTATGGAAACTAGTATATTCTGCTTTATGTGATAATTTAAAGAAATGCAACTGGGGTGCAATATTATATGTCAATAATCCTAACTTTGTTTGCAAAGTTTTTCTGAATCAACTACTGGAACAAATTGAATGTTCTAAGCCAGTGGTTCTCAACCTTTTATGCTTCCCGTACCCACTGGAAATGTGTATGTAACTGGCTTACACATTAAATTTTGTATTCGTAAACATTACATATATCGATAAACAAAAAATAACATACAATTTAACATATCTTATAAAATTATAAACATTTTACTGGGTAATCAGTGAAATGGTTGCGTTTGTTTATGCTTGCACAGTTCATCAATGGTTGGGGTTATCTTGCTAAGGTAGAGTCGCCAGTCATCTTCAATATATGCCTGTTCTTCAATATATGCATCATTCATATAATGCCTGTTCCTATATTTATTTTTAAAGCAATTAAAGATGAAAAACCAGTTTCACATAAATAAGTTGTGAAAGGTAACAAATATTTGACTGCAGTTCTTGACAAAGTCAGATATTCCTTCTCCAATCCAATCACTAGTCAACGGCTTTTTGAAATGAATGCTTTTAAATTATTGTCACAAGATATCTCAATCAACTCTTCTTTATTGGACAATGGAAGCTTACATTTTTCCAAATCAAATGTGAAGGGGTCTCAAATCCATTCTTGCATTTCATCAGGGGGTGGAAAATACTGCCTTATAAGCACAATTATAGCCTTAGTTGCTCTTGCACCAAAAAACTCCAAACAACCAACTGCCTTATAAGAGTTTTAAGAGTGCTTAAGTGAACTATTATTTGTTGTCTGATATCTTCAAAGTCTGCTATCATTTGCTCATTTTCTTTAAGAAATTAATCTAGTTGCTGAAATTGGTCACAGCTGTTCTTTTTAATTCTTCTTCCCCAGAGAGAATTTTTTTTTATCGTGGCCTCTGCTTTCTTCTCAACGTAGAATACATCAATGTTGTCTACTTGCAATCATAAGCTCAAAATATTAATTTTTTCAAAAATATCAGCTAAATATGCTAACCATAGAAGACATTCTAAGTCTTATACTCTCAAAGAAAGTCAAAGCTTTCCATGAAAAAAAGGTGTACTTAATTGTGGAGTTCAAATAAATGACAAAGAACATTTCCTCATGACAATCAACATACTTCTGTGTGAAGCAACAATCCTCTTACGCATGCTATCCATTTCTTCACACACAATTGAAAAAAGTTGAGACTTTAATGATCTGGTTTTAATGAAATTAACCATTTGTTCACTTTCATCCAGAACTCTTTTCAAATCATCAGGGAGAAATTTAGCTATCAGCGCTTCATGGTGAAAACAACTGAACTTACATTCTGGTGCAACTTGTTTTATATGACCTGCTAGTCCTGTGATGTAACCACTCCTTGCTTTTGCTCTGTCAGTACATACAGAAATACAATTTTTCCATTCAAAGTTCAGTTTTCCAATCATTTTGGCAAAAAAATGAATCAATCATTAAAAACATCCTCACCCATAATAGAGGTTTCAAGAGGCTTACAAAATATTTTAAAATATTGCATCCTGGAATTTTCCACGCACAAAAACAAGTACAGTTGTTCCCCTACTTGTGAACATTCAACTTACGAACTTTCAGACTTATGAACAATACAATTTGACAGTACGTCTAAAATTTAAATTTCACATGGATTTGTGGCGTTAAAGTCAATAGAGTGGGCTTATTTCTATTGTGTAACATCATTTTTCATTTTTGCATGAATTCTGAGGTTCCATTGCCACTCGTGGGGTGGCGTTGAAGTTGGTCTCTGGCCAGTAAACAAGCAGCACGAGCTTACATATTTCAGTTGAGTAACGGCGTTTGTCACTATTGCTTGGTCTCTTGGCAGTGAACAAGCAGCGTGATCTTATTTCAGTTGAGTAACGGCGTTTTTCGCTATTGTTTGCAATTTTTATAAATTTTTACGATTAGTGCTTCAAAAATGCCTCAAAAATGCAATGAATCTAGCAGTGGTGATAAATGCAATAAGCGTCGCTCTATTAATATGGAAACTAAAGTGGACATTATAAAACGAAGTGCATTAGGTGAAAAAACTGCAATATTACAAGCACGTTTGGGATGAATCATTAGACCATTGCAACAATTTTAAAAGACAAGGAACGCATTTTGGAACATGTTCAAAATTTTACATTAACACATTCGACGACAATTAGTAAGAGAAGAAATGAAGTGATGGAAGATATGGAAAAATTATTGCGAGTTTGGATGGAAGATCAGCATTAACAGCGCATGTCTCTAAGCCTAAGTTTAATTCAGCAAAAGGACATATCTGTTTAAAGATTTAAAGAGGAAACACGACAGAGGAGCAGCAAACTGTGGAAAGAAAGAAATTCATTTGTAAGCAGCTGGCTGAAGATTTTCGGTTGATCGAGAAGGCACTAACTTCTTTTGAGTCTCAGGACTCAAACACAGAAAGATTTAGGCACGTTTCAGAAGCAGTACAAGAAGCTATTGGTTGCTACAAATTTACGAAGACAAAAAAAATTAGCTGTACAGACATCCCTTAATATGTATTTTAAGAAGAATTAAACGCAAGTGAAGAATAATTCCTCTAATTTTCCTTTTTTGTTATTTACAATACGTATTATATTATTTATGTACAAACATATACATTAACAGTATAAGTTGTTTTATTTATAAAATCGACTTTATGTTCCATACAAATCTCGCTGTCCTAGTTTCCCTTTACCATATACTACAGCAAATTTTTACCCCATTTGAAACACCTGCTAGTAAGCAGTAGCGAGTGGGTAAATGAGTGTAATGCATTCTAGTAAGTACATTGAAGGATCAAACACAATAAGTGGTTATTCTGTGTACAAATGTACTTTTTAGGTTAGTTTTTGACTTACAATAAAACCTTGGGAACTTAACCTGTTCATAAGAAGGGGAAACACCTGTAATTGAGCTAGCCCAGCTATGTCTGTTGACTCGCCCACTTGTATGGCAAACCACGGGCTGCATTGAATACCTTGAATGAGTTGGTCCTTAATATCACAGGCCATATCTTTAATTCTCCTGGAAACTGTCATTTGACAAAGGAATGGTTCTGACAAGGTTTGCCTCTTTTTGACCAAACATATAAGAAACTATTTCTTCCACTGCTGGAAGAATGAGTGACTCTCCTATTGTGTGAATCTTTCCAGCTATGGCAATTTGAAGGCTTACTTTGTAAAATGCTTTAAGTGCACTTTTGTTTTCTTCTACACCAGAAAAATGCTTAATTAGTTTTTCTACTACTCAAATCTTCCAGAAGACGTTCAAAATAGCTTAAGGGCTTATTTTTGAAAAGCCTTGTGTTTTGTTTCAAAGTGTCGCCATAAAAGAGACGGTTTCATAGAATTTTGTAACCGGACTTCAGAACAAAAAACATACTGTGAATTTGGTTCTACTAAATTTCCTGTCCATGTAAAGCCAAACTGTAAATATGATTCATAAAATTTACTTTTTTAATTTTTTTATCACTTGACTGTTTAACATTTAATGTTCTTTTAGATACTACTGAATCCACCTCTTTACTCACATGGGTTGATAACATAGCCATAGATGTAGAAGCAATTGGCTCCATGTTACTTTTCTTCTTAATTATCCATGTTTCAAGGCACTTTAGAAACACTTTCATTTAACTTCACAGTAAACTGAAGACTAAAAATAACTTTAAACACAGCAACTGAAATAAATCACAACAAATACATAGAGAAGTAAGAAGGCACATTCACTCACTTAGAATGGATGTTTTGATTGGGCTCAGCTGTTCGGGTAGGTTCAGCTCTCGGGTAGGGAAGGATTGACAAACGTCATGAACTCAGACATGAACTCAGACATGAACTCAGAGCCGCACTTCATCACTCAGTTCTCAGAAATTAATCAGTAGCAGTGTTGCCAACTTAGCAACTTTGTTACTAGATCTAACAACTTTTGAGCTCTCACGGCATACCCCAGAAAATTTTACTGCGTACCCCATTTTGAGAACCCCTATTCTAAGCAATACACTGGTAAAAGTAAGGTAAATAGCAAAAATCTCTGGTATTCTGATATCAGAAATATGATTAAAGAGATAAAATGTATCAATTGTATGAAAAATATCCATATGATCTTCATCAAGAGACAATTGTAAATGCTAAAGATAATTACTATAGAAGACAATTTCTTAATTGTCATGGTGATCACAAGAAATAATGGAAATTCGTGATATGCACAGTTCTTCCAAATTCTTTGGACAAATTAAAGTGATGTGGAAATCAAGGCATTAGCAAATGACTTTAAACTGCACTTTATTAGTCTTACAGAAAAAACATTAGGAGAGTTCAGTCTAAAGCCTAAATAGAAATATTCATCATGTTACTCAAAATGATAATACAATGTTTTTATTTTCAACAACTGAAGCTGGGATATTAAATATAATTTTGAAATTTCAAGATGATAAAAGTGTGAGGATTAATGGGGTATTTATAATCATTTTAAAAACGTGTAAGGATTATATTGTCAAACACTTAACCCATATTTATAATTTATCTCTTGAAAAGGAATTTTTCCTGGTGAATTGAAAAAAGCAGTTTTAGTACTTATCTATAAAAAGGGAAATAAAAATATATTTTCTAATTATAGGTCAATATCAGTGATCTCAGTTTTCATGAACATTTTAGAAAAACTGGTCAAAAAAGGACTAACTGACTTTCTTATAAAGTACACACTTTTTTTTCACCAAATCAATTTGGATTTAGGAAAAGCTTGGGTGCAGAGGATTCCTTACTCAACTTTATTAAAATCATTTATAAAAATATTGACAAAAATAAACAAACATGGTACTGTTAGTTCTGAAATGACTATTACAATATGGCATGCCTCAAGGGTCAGTCTTAGGTCCAGCACTTTTCCTTATTTTTACCGATTTTTTTTTTCTTGAATATATAAATGACAATAAAATTTGTTGATTGACTCTTGTTTAGGAGAGACAGAGACGGTCATGTAAAAATGACTTAGTCCGCATTGAGTACATAGGTAACCATTTGCAATGCTGTATTTTAAACTCCATATTGCAACACATTGCATTGTATTGCATCAGCTCACCAAACACACAACTGCCAAAGGTATTGCATCATTGTCTGATGCAATGTAGTTGAGTTGTGACATCGTGGCTTTACGATCGCGGACAAAAGATGATGCAATCGTTAGTTGTAAGTGATGTCTTGTAGGGTGAGCAAGTCTTTTGAGCGACTCCCATTTACCCCTCAGTCATAAGTACAACATGTGATCCTTGCAGTTTTAATCCAGTAGTAGTGATAGCTTGTAACTGTGTTAATAGTGCAGATACATTTTGTTACATTTGCGAGGAAGTGACATTGCAAGCCAGAAAAGGGCCATCACTCCATTAGTGAAAGCAGCATAAGAGTTTTATTTTGAATGCAAGATCAGGGACCAGGACAAGGCCTGGGCCCCACACATATGCTGCAGTACGTGTGCAAGAAATCTTCTGAAGTGGCTGAAAGGTGAAAAAGTGGTGATGCCATTTGCTGTTCCTATGGTTTGGAGAGAGCCAAGCAATCACACAAATGACTGCTACTTCTTCATGGTTCAACCTGTTTCTGGAGGCATCTCAAGGGAAAAGAAGTGGACAATAGCATACCCGAATATACAATCTGCTCTCCGACCAGTTCCACACAGCAAAGGTCTTCCCATTCCCGAACCTCCAAAAGAATTTTGCATCGATTCGGATGATGAGGAGGGAGGCGAATCGACATTGGGTTCTCCACAGCCTTCGGTGTCTAATGAAGATTCATATGTCTGCCACAGTGCATCATCTGCACCATACATTCTCACCGAAGAAGAAATTAATGATCTTGTTCACGATATGGAGTTGTCCAAGACCAAAGCAGTTACATGGATCAAGACTTAAACAATGGAATCTTCTCAAGAAAAATGTCCGAGTGACTTAGTTTCGATCTCATCATAAGCAGTTTGTGCCTTATTTCAAAAAAGAAGATGATCTTGTGTTCTGCTCCGATGTAGAGATTGATTCTGAGGCATTCATCTGGCTAACATGACCCTCCAGAATGGCGACTATTCAGACTCCTTGAAATTGAGTCTCAAGGCGGTGTTGTGGCATAATGGAAATGGGCTTCCATCCATTCCGGTCGGACAAGCTATCTACGTGAAAGAAACCTACGACAACCTAAAACAGCTCTTGAACTGTCTTCAATACATCAAGTATGGCTGGCATCTCTGTTGTGACTTGAAAGTAGTGGCTCTGTTGATGGGTCTGCACCTGGGATATACGAAGTACTGCTATTTCTTATGTGAATGGGACAGCCAAGCAAAGACTTTGCACTATGTGAAAAGAAACTGGCCTCAGAGGAAATCTCTGAAGGTCGGAAAGAAGAATGTGGAACACCCAGCACTGGCAGAAATGCACAAAATCCTGCTACCGTCCCTACACATCAAACTCAGTGTGATGAAAAACTTTGCAAAAGCTATGGACCGGACTGCATCAGCTTTCAAGTACTTGGCTGGCAAATTTCTTAGACTCAACGAAGCGAAAATTAAAGAGGGAATTTTTGTGGGTTCTCAGGTCCACGAGCTGTTCAGAGACCAGATGTTCAACAACCTGCTTCAGGGTGATGAGAAAAAGGCTTGGGATGCATTTTGTCTGGTGTCAACTAAATTCCTTGGGAATGTCAGAGTAGACAACTATATGAAACTGGTTAAGGACATGTCTGTATCACAAACTTGGCTGCAATATGTCCTTAAAGATTCACTTTCTCCATTCCCACTTAGATTTCTTCCCCGACAACTGTAGCATGGTTAGTGATGAGTACAGTGAACGCTTTCACCAGGAAATTGTAATGATGGAGAAACAATACCAGGGAAACTGGTCCACTTTAATGTTAGTTGACTACTGTTGGATGCTCGCCAGAGATGATCCCCTGAGCAGCTGTACAAGGGACAGGCAAAGCGATGTCGGAAGTAGAAGTGGAGTTTTACCGATACACATCATATGTACATATTACTCTATTATATAAGAAATTATTGCGGATTTCTCAGAAATCATAGCCAATTTTGCATTTTCATTGTCATATTCGTGTTCAGCACCTTGAAATCTTTACAAAATGGCTACTTTTATCTTGGAGGCATGACTTTTATGAAAATTTGTTGCCCAGTATTATCTTGGAGTAAAAAATTGATAGTAATTTAAGCTGGAAACCTTACATAAATAAACAAACCAAAAAAATTAGATCAATGCTTCACAGGTTGTACTATTTAAGAAAATTTTCAAATAATGATTTGCTGAGGGTATTGTACTTTTCTTGGATCAAGTCTACTCTAAGTTATGGAATTTTATTCCATGGTGGAACTTATAAAACTGCATTTAAACCTATGTTTAAGTTGCAAAACAAAATATTAAAAAGAGTATAAATTTATTTTTGTGGAATGGTCAAACATATATAATAAATAATGTGAATTAAATATAGTTCCTTTAGGACACCTTTATACGTACAAGCTTATGCTTCATTTTTATAAACATAATTCCGAGTTTCAAATGAAAACTTATATTGTTTGCGAAATGAAGAAATGACATACATAGTTCCGAAGGCAAAATGTGAAATACTTGACACAAACTCTATTTATATCTTGTATTTATTTACTTCTTTACCACCTGATCTCAAATATTCATTTGTGGATATTCCAAATATAAAGAAAAACTGAAACAGTTCCTCCAAAATATAATTGATATGGAGCCTTACTTTCATACTTTAAGCTAGCTCCTAAAAGTTTCACTTTTCTGTACATGAACACAATAAAAATAATATGTATAGAAAAATAATATCACTTATATATATTTGCCACTGTTGTTCGAGAAAAGGATAGGTATACTTTTCTGTTAATGCACATTGAACTATCATTGAAGATGTTTAAGATTGTTTATATGTTAAAATATGTTGTCATTACTTTATTCCTGTGTTAAATATTACAATAACCAGCATGAGCATATGCTCTTGGGTTATATTGTAATAATGTACATTTATATCAAAATAAAACTAAAAAGTTCAAGTTTTCAAGTCCATCTGGCATCAATATGGGTATATCCTGGTCAAGATCCACTGGTAGCATACTCAGCTGATTAGGAGAAGCAGTATGTTTATACCACTGTTGTTAACTCCAGACATTTACTTCTCAAGAGACAACATCAGATGTGCTTTCTTTGTGCTGATGCACTCATGACTGATGGCATAAACGGATTGGGTTGGGTTGTTTTACCTCTGAGCGGCACTTTTTTGCACACCATGAGCTAAATAGCCAGGTCACATGGACCCCGAAGGCTCAGAGAAAGTTAGGGGAGGGGACCCACTGGAACAGCTGTTGGAAGACAGACGGTAGCCTCCCATCAAGGCCATCTAGTGTGTTCTTTAACGTGCACAGGGTATGACTCTCCTGCACACGGGGTCACGGCTATGTCCCATCCGACAGACGACGGTCTTTCCAAGCCCATCGGTGTCCCCTACTGACTGTGGGTAGGGCGGGGAATTTTGCGGAGATAAATCTCAATGCTGACCCAGCTGGGACTCGAACCTGGGAACTGCAGATTATGAGCCTGGTGCGCTACCGACTGAGTCACCCATGCCCCTAGACATAAACCGACTACCTGTCCTCGTTTAACTCAATACACTGAGTTAATAATAGGTTACAGCTGGTGTGACTATCTTCTATCCATGAGACTACAAATTGTCACCTCGTCAGATGCATTCTGAAATTTATTACAATCATTCTCAAAACTTTTTTAAGAAATTTAAGACACAATAACACAAAAGCCACTGAAGCACCATCCACATAAAATGAATGGAGTCAGTACCTAAAATGATGAATTAAAATCATTAGAATGACAGCGACATGTTTTGCTCCCACAAGGGCCTTCAATCTTTTATACAATCAAATAAAAACAAAATCTGCTTAACTTTCTGACATTTTAGTAGAAAATTTATGTCATGAATATAATTATTAATTAAATATGAAGGTAAAAACAGTGTGCTGAATTAAAGACAGATTAAGTTAACTCCATATAAACATTGTAGGTGCTGGACTACTCATGTGGTATCGCAACAATTGGCTCACTGATACTAATGGGGTAATTGAGGGTCATAGATCAGTGCATTGAGTTCAGGTTAAATAATCATACCTGCATTTTCTTCATTCTTCTAGAAGTAGCTTTGTCGGTTGTTCAAGGAGGACAATTCCGGGTTGTGTACTGTTGGTATTGTTGCCTCTCACTTGGTGATAGAGTTCTTATGTGTGGTGGTGTTTGGAAGGAGAGCTATGCACCAATCTCCTGTGATGATGCATAGAACCAGCCAGGCCTAGCACCTAATGTCCGACTCCGCCTTCTCGTGGTGCAGACCGTTAGTACCTTTCAAAAGAGATACTCTCTTGTGGAAGTGAACGGAAGGGGAGGCCTGCCAGATTAGTGTGGCCTACTGATCTGGACAACTATGG
This sequence comes from Ryuthela nishihirai, assembly GCA_038380435.1. Lineage (NCBI taxonomy): Eukaryota > Metazoa > Arthropoda > Arachnida > Araneae > Heptathelidae > Ryuthela > Ryuthela nishihirai. The sequence continues at coordinate 58,723,997 of JAWZYU010000019.1, read as the reverse complement.
CTACTTTTCTTTTTTTTTTCTACCCTGCTGAGGAGTGGTCAACCACACAGGGTCCTGGTGCTGACGATATAAACCAACTGGACTGGACAGATATATGGCTCTGAGCTTGATTATGGATCCTGATTTAGCTGCACTGGTGGGCTTCTGTGGAGGGAAAATCTTCCGTTGTGTTTTCTGTTTGTTTCTGGGTTGACAGCCCCAAGTGAATAGATTCACAGGATATGTTTATCAGCTGGTGGATAGTTCTGAGCAGAAGTCATCGCAGGCACCTGAACTCTTTGCTTCTATTGGCATCGTCAAATTCTACATTGGAGGAAGTCTTCCAGTGTAGATGGCTTCAGCCTTTAGTAGTGGGGAAACGGGTCTTTGCCCCATGTCTGCGATTAGGGGGCTGTTTGATATTGTCGGCATTCCCTCTCTCAATAAACATAGTTTCTTTAAACATCCCACTAACCATTTTCTCTCCATAGGTAGTTGGAATGTGAGGACTCTGCACAGAGCTTTTTCTCTTGATGTCCTCACACAAGAATTCCACCATTATAATTTAGATATTCTCGGCTTGCAAGAGACCAAATGGACAGATAAAGGTCAGATTCTTAAGAATAATCTTAAATTTCTCTTTTCAGGGAGGAACGACAATAAGCATCACCAAGGCGTGGGTCTGCTTCTCAGCAGACACGCTAGTGATGCTCTTCTAGGATATGAGTGCATTAATGAAAGGTTTCTTACAGCAAAATTTCAGACAAGCGTTAAAGACTTGAATGTTATCTGCTGTTATGCCCCCACTGAGGATGCCGATAATGGTGAGAAGGATAGGTTTTATGAACAACTTCAGGATATTTTGAATTCTGTCAAGAAAGGAGATATTACCCTTGTTCTTGGTGACTTCAATGCCAAAGTTGGTACTGACTCTGACCTTTGGGGAGGAGTAATAGGCCCTTTTGGTATTGGTAGCTGCAATGGCAATGGGCAACGTTACAGGTAAGTAAACTCAATGGATTCAGAATAACTAACACTTATTACAAACACCGTGACATACATAAGTACACATGGGTTTCACCTGATGGGCTGCATAAGAATATGATTGATTACATATTAATTAACAGCAAATGGGCTAGTTCTGTTAGGAATACCAGGGCATATAGGGGAGCTGAAATTGGATCTGACCATTACCTTGTTAAAAGTGTGTTGCAACTTAAACTTAAAAAGTGTTGTGCTAGGGTTAAAAATTTTACTTTTAATACTGAAGCTCTGAAAGATCCAGTTATAACCAAAGCTTACCATGATAGGTTACTTAGTCATTATGACAGTCATGGTTTGCTTACTACTGAAGTTGAGGAAGAATGGGATCATTTTAAACAGGCGTTTTTGGACACTAACAGTACTCTTTTAGGAAAAAAGGCGCAGAAGAGGCAAAATTATCTGAGTGATAAGGCACTTGAGCTTATTTCGGAAAGAAAGAACTGCAGGAATGTCCTTAATCAATACCCTACTAGTCCTAATAGAAAGCATTACAGAGACCTCAATAAATGTGTAAAAGATAAGTTAGCTGCTGATAAAAATCTTTGGCTTGATGGTTTGGCTGACAAAGCTGAGGAAGCAGTTAGACAGCACAACAGCAGAGAGCTGTACCAGATAGTTAATGTTTTGTGTGGTAGAAAACGGACAGGCATACAGGGATTGTAGGATAAACAAGGTAAGGTTATAGAAGGGGAGGATTCTGCCATGGCTAGGTGGGCTGAGCATTTCAGTGATGTTCTAAACAATGTAGTTAGTTCTACTCCCATTGTTTGCAATGATGATAGATGTATTAGTGGCTTTAATGTTGGCCCTATAACACAATCTGAAGTTATTTTGGCTGTTTCTAAACTTAAACTTCATAAATCCCCAGGGGTAGATGAAATTACTACGGAAATGCTTAGAGCTGGGAATGTTTTGGTTACCACTTGGATGACTGAAATTCTGAATCTCTTTTATGATAAAGGCATGGTTCCTAAGGATTTTACCAGAGCTATTGTTATCCCCATTTTCAAAAAAGGTGATCGCAGTTCTTGTGATAACTATAGGGGTATCAGCCTACTCTCTGTTCCAGGTAAAGTTCTTTCCATGATTGTGCTTAATAGAATTAAGAATCTGGTTGACAGTCAATTGCGTGATGAGCAATGTGGATTCAGAAGTGGTAGGGGATGTGTGGATCAGATATTTTCACTTAGGCAGATTCTTGAGAAATATTTGGAGTTTCAGAAACCTTTGGTTGCTACCTTCGTTGATTTCAAAAAGGCTTTCGACTCTGTTGATCGTCATAATTTGTGGTTGATTGTGAGATCATATGGTATACCAGACAAGTTAGTTAACATTATGAAAGCTCTCTATAATAACACTGAGTCGTGTGTGAGAGTTGGTAAGGCTTGTAGCAATTGGTTTAACATTACTTCTGGTGTTAGACAAGGGTACATTTTGTCTCCTTTTCTCTTTAGCTTGGTTATTGATTATGTTATGCGAAATTCACTTCAAGGGAAAGATTTTGGCCTTAAATGGGCTGGAGATACGAAAATTTCTGATTTAGATTATGCTGATGATTTAGCCCTTTTGGCAAATGATGTTGATGAGATGAACTCTTTCATTCGAGCTGTTGATGAGACTGGTAGTAGAGTAGGTTTGGTTATAAACAGAGAGAAAACTAAAGTGATGAAATTGGTCAGGAAGGCTGTGATTCAGTTAATCTGAATGGTTGCAGTCTTGAGCAGGTGTCACAGTTTAATTATCTTGGGAGCTATATAACTGATAATGGTGATGTGCGGCATGAGATTAACAGACGAATAGGGATTGCTGCTGGGACTTTTAAGAACCTATGGAGAGTGTGGAGAAATAGGCGTATACACCTAAAGACTAAAATTAGACTGTATAATAGTTTGGTTCTTTCTAGGATTAGTTATGGTAGTGAAACTTGGACACTTTGTAAACAAGATAACAGGAAACTAGATGCTTTTGATTCTAGATGCTTACGCAGTATCTTGGGCATTAGGTGGTTCAACTTTGTAACTAATGATGAGATTAGGCAAAGGAGTTTGCAACCTCCTTTAAGCAGCATATTGTGCAGAGAGAGACTCCGTTGGTTTGGCCATGTTGCCCGTATGAATAATTATAGATTGGCGAATAGGGTTATGAACAGTGTGCCTAAAGGCCTCAGAAAGAAGGGGAGACCTAGGATGCGGTGGGCAGACAATGTCAAACAGGACCTTGTTAGAATTGGTGTGCAGTGGCCAGATGCAGTAGATGTAGCTCAGGATAGACTTGCTTGGAGAACTAAATTGCACAGTCTGGTTGGACCTCTGTAGCCCATGGCTGCTTGAGGATGATGATGACGCTTCAGCTGAGGACTTTTTTTGTAAATTAATTGTATAGTTAATTTATTTATTTATAGTGAGTATTTATAGATAAGAATGGAAACCTCACATGGAAATTGCATGTAAAAAATAGAGTAAAAGGTTTGAATATCAGGCTTTCAAGAATATATTTCATTTGAAGCTTTTCAATTTGTCCAAGTTAAAAGTAATATATTTCTAGGAAACGTCTTACTTGGAACAGGTATTATTTCATGGGGTGGCGATTATGAATCGAATTTACAACCTATTCTAAATTTTTAAATTATGCGTTGAGGGCATGCTCAAAATATGAAAGTTTGATAGTATTCAAAATTATTATGGTTCATTACAAATTTAACAAGTCTGAAAATTATATTTTATAAATATAATATAATATAATATAATTTATTATATTATGTATGCCAGACTACCAAAGTGTTCAACTGTTTACCTAAAAACATATAAAGAATGAGAGAAATCTGATCTTTTTAAAAATTAATCATGAAATGGTTACTTGGGCAAAATGTAAAAAATCTATTATAGTGATTACGTCTTGCATGATTATAAGTGTTTAAATATACATTTGAGTCATAATGTTAACAGGTTTATTATATGTCCATGACAAGTAAGTTAACACTATTGCTATAAACTATTATGTTTTTTATATCTAATATCTCACAAACGAGCTTTGGCTCATATGGAGTTTTGCATTTTACACTTTCAAAACTGTTCAGTTACGTTGGAAAAGAAAAACATTTATTGCTTTGTGTTGTTATAAGCTTTAAATTACATGTTTGTAATGAAACAAAAGTGTGAAATAAATTTGAATTGAATTGACAATTAAACTGGTAAAACTAAATTTAAATTTTGAGGTTATATTTCTCATAGGTATTCTGTTGCACTATCTTGGGTGGTATGGTGGTTTCGTTTCCCTGTCATTTGTGACTCCCCTTTCCGCGGTTGTGTTCTGTTGGTTTTTGGAAGCAATGCTGGAGTGAAAGCTTTGGTCTAAACATCAGCAGGGTCCAGATTCGCCTGAAGTGCAGAATGTAGTTAAATAAGGAGTTTGTGCGCTTCTTCTAGCAACAGTTTCCAAGCTGAAGGGGCAATATTATGTCAGTGTTGCATAAAAAAATTTCTATTGATGTAGATGAGGAGGTCTTTCATTATTTTCAGTTGGTAGTCACAGCTTACATGTTCTCTGCCTTATTATTTCCAAACATGCAATTTCTCACAAGTGTTACTTTTAAGTATTCAGCTCTATGAATAAGTGAAATAACAGATAATAAGGAAGATACAGTTATACAGTAAGATTCCTTTCGAGCATGATTTCCAATTCTTCTGCAAATCATAATAAAATCAGCAATTATTGTTCACACAAATTATTCTAATCTGCTGGTTTTTTATGCTTCAGTTTTTACATTAAAAAAAATTCTCATATATATATATATTTCCTTTAATGTATTCTGAACTGCAAAATTTGGGGGGGGGGGACAGAAAAATATATGCAGATCAATGTAGTAAAAACTTTTACCAAAATTTTATTCACCAATTTATCCTATATATTCCATTAGAACTACTTATTTATGGCAGATGTAAATATACTAATTTTATTTTTGATAACTAAACAAGAACTAACCTGATTCCATTTTGTGATATCAACTCTCAGGGCAGAACTAAACCGCATAACATTGAAATGCTTATTTTTGCTTCTGAAAAAGTTTTTTTTTTAAATATCTGAACAATTATTAGATTAGTTACAGTATTAGTTATTTTCAGATAGAACAAAAATAACTGATAATGTGAAACATAATTAAATTAGGCACATAATTTTAACCTCCAACCAAACTAACATATAATTAAAATCAGAGACACAAAATATTCATAAGATTACTTTTAAATTGAAAACTGATATAAGTACCGTATTTCTTTGATTCTAAGATGCACTTTTTTCCCCATATAAACATCTCTAAAAACGTGGTGCATCTTAGAATCGAAGAAATACAGTAGTTATTTTATGTGATTCAAAATAAAATTAAAGTTAAAATTTAAATTAATTTGATTAATCATTAATATTTATTTGGAAATATAAATCTCCTATATTCTCTTTTCATTTTGTAATACCTTTGTTTCAAAAATTTATCTTATTACATTTGGTGTGATGCATGTGAAGTTCCTAACACACAGAATGATGATGTGGCAAGTTTTATAGCATGACCTAGTTTGTAAAAACATGGATTAAATGGCCAGAGCACAAAGAGAAGGAGACCCAATGAGCAACTGTCAGGTTGGTTATATCGGGTTTTATGGTGGAAAAGTAACAAGAGTTATGTTGCACCAAAGGAGAATAAATAAAAGAAACTGAACTGGCAACCAAAGCTAAAAGCAACACAGAAAATAAGAAAAGCAATAAAAATGGAAACAACACAAAAAGAAAGAAAAGTGTATAACAAACTACACGAATAAAACTCGAGTAAAAATAGTCAACAATTGTAGAACTGAAAACCAACAATTATGGGTCCTATAATATATACAATATTATAAATAAAAAAAAAAATACCCCCTCAAGCAGCTGCTTGCCACAGAGGTCTGACAGGAGCGTGTCAGTTTATATGCCATAGTAGAAGATCTGAGAGGATGGCAAGACCTCAGCAGAAAAACAACACATACAACCATGCCTTACCTGGGGCTCGAACCCAGGTCCCTTAGATCAGTAGCCAAGCGCGCTAACCACTCGACCATGGGATGGCTACAATATTATAGGACCCATAAAATAAAAATCAACAAGTAAAAAGATCAAATAAGTAAAAGCATTACATATGAGTAAAATAACCAATAAAATGTAAAAAATTCGAAAACAGGAGTTAAAAGCAGGCCATCAGATAAAAGATGTCCAAGTGTAAAGTGCTCAGATGATAAACAATAAGAATCAAAATAAAAACAACATTCACAGTTAAAAGTGGGATATGCGATTCAAACATGTATGATGGTTAAAATGGTGTCACAAAACTTGAACTTAGGTTTGTCATCTGCCCATAGAAGAAATGAATGTGTAATAAAAGAATGACCTAAGAGGAGCAGAGCAAGTACAACTTCCTCCTTGCAATTAATGTGAAAACATGACTGCCAAGGTTCAAAAATGGGTTAGATCTCAAAAAGTTTATTACCAACCTATTCTGACCAAGATCTCTGCCTCTGTGCCTGGTGGAAAAACAGTGCTGGAAATCCACGCATGGAACCAGAAGTGGAGAGTTGGACAGGGGCATGGCTGACCTGGCAGCAGTGTCTGCCAAGTCATTTCCCCTGATCCCGACATGTCCAGGCACCCAACAGATGATTATGATGATGGTAGTGGTTGGTAGATCTTGAAAAGAACAGAGTGAGGTCTATGTCTCACCAAGATCAAAACCTGTAGTGAGCTAAGTCAGTCGGTGTAGGGGACACACCAATGGTGATGTTTAGTGGCTACATGGTCCAATGTGAGGCTGATAGAGTGCAACTCTGCAGTGAAGATGGAACACTGCTGCAGAATCTGGTCTGCAATGATAGTATCACAGCAGACCATGGCCAATCCCAAGAATTTAAAAAATTAAATAATACCCTATTAATTAAAAAAAATTAATGACTTGAATTCAGATGTTTGTTAACTGCTCTGTGCCTAGATGGCAGCATAATTCATGATGGCACAAAGAACTGACCTTATAGAAGAGCAGTCACAAGCATGACTGGAAGAGCACTAGTAAGGTTAGTCTTCAGATGGCTCCCTTCCACTTCATGATAGAATAATGTGGCCTTCGCCATTTTGATGTAGTTGAACCCAGAGATTTATCTGGCCTGGATGATTAGCTGGAATTTATATGGAGTTTATGACTATGTATTTATGGAGGATTTATGAGGATTTATATAAGGTTTATTTGAAAAGATTTAAGATGTCGCATGCAGAGCCAAATCATGGGGCAATTTAAGGCAAGTTGTCACACAGCCACACTTCGATATCACTGTGAAATGTACTTTACCTCAGTATCTACACACATACTTATATATCTGTTACCAAGTGATTGCAAATTAAGCACCTTAGCTACTGTGAGAGTGCATATAGAATAGAACCTGAGTGCCTTCCAGTGATTGTGGTGAAGAAGTGTCCAATAACTTGGCATCAAACATTTAGTACAAAATTTATTTACAGATTTTATTATTGTACAAAAACTATTTTTAAATTGATTTATAAAACCTTACTTTGGAATCCGAACAATGTATTCTTGAAAGACTTGTGCAGTACTGCTCTATAAAGGAATATATATTAAACATTACTTTGCACTACTACTCATGTATATAAATATACATAAAAATAACAATATTGTAAATAACTTAAAATAATTAAAATTTAAAAGATACTTTAAATACTGCAGTAGAGAATGCTTAATAAATAAATAAAAAAATTACTTATCTTCCCACATGCAACATAAACAGTAGAAAATAAAACTAATGCATAGAGATGGTGTCATTACAGTCACTGAATTTGTATTCACTTCAAAGATAGGGTACCGGCAATCTTGCTGAATATGTAACTCGGTGCCCTATCTTCCTGTAAAATGTATAAGAATTCAGTGACTGATTCCATCATCAATAAACTTCAGTTTTATTTTTTAATTTTTACGGCACATATGGGAAGACAGATAATCTTTACGGCACATATGGGAAGAGAGATAATTTTTAAATTTTTTATTAATTTATATTTTTTTTGTCACTAAAAATGACTACCTTCAGAAACTTTCATTTATGACTCATAAGCATCGATCACATTTTTCCTCCCCCATTTTGGAGTCGAGTTTAAAGTAGCCCATAACATTGGATAATCCTAATCAGAGGCCATCGCAGGTACCTGAACCTTACTTAGCTAGTTGGGCATCGTCAAGCCTAAACTGGAGTAATGTGTCTCAGGCAGGACATATGGTTCTTGAAAAAGTCCACTTGAAAAGGTGGTGCTTGAAGTTCCTACCAGCATCAGTGACTTCAGCCTTTAGCGGAGGAGGAACAGGTCTTTGCCCCATGCCTTCGATCAGGGGGCTGTTTGATATTGTTGGCCCTACCAATCTCAATAAACCTAATTTCTTTAAAAATCCTACTAATCATTTTCTCTCTGCAGGAACGTGAAGACATTACATAGAGATTATTCTCTTGATGTCCTCATGCAGGAATTCCAGTGCTATAACCTAGATATTCTAGGCTTGCAAGAGACCAGATGGACAGGTAAAGGTGAGATACTTAAAAATAACTTTAAATTTCTCTTTACAGGGAGGGAGGATGGAAAGCATCACCAAGGCGTGGGTTTGCTGCTCAGCAGACATGCTAGTGATGCTCTTCTAGGATTTCAGGTATAAAAGGTATAAAAATTCTAGGTATAAAAATTATACACGCAAAAACTTCATTCTTTCCCTCAAGCATACTCCCCCACTACATGGGCCCCAAAATCTCTTTAATAACTAATTATAAACCATATCCTAACCAATTTTCAAAAAAAAAAAAGCTAGAACATATTAATTATTCGTATCCTACCTATCAATGAACCCCCCATATTAAATATATAATACAGGTATGTTATCCAAAGATGTCATCAAGCAAAAATGGCGAAAAAAAAACAAACGTAACTTCACACTCTCGTCAAATCACACACATAACACGTGACTCTACATTACCCACCCAAAAGAAACAAATCAAAGAGCCATAGGCCACCAACAACCAACAGTTACGTTTCTACGTCATACTTTAGAAATCGAAATCATACTTTACACTTCGATGTCACACGCCATTTGAGCAATGCCATCTATCGGCTAAGGACCGTAAACACTACACTGGATTGAGAGGTAAATGTATTTAATTACAATTTTTCATTTATCTTCAGTCACATGTTTCCATTAAATGCATATTTTAGAAGTCATAGAACTTCATAGTTTACTCATTGGTATAACATTGAAATTTTCTAATACTGTAGTAGGGTAATATATATATTTACTGGTGTCAAAAATTAAAGGTGGATGTTGTAATTTGAAAGTAGGCATGAAATATGGTGTACACAAATTTTGTAATGCAGAATAACTAAAAGTTCTCAATCACTGAGCAATAGCAAGGACAATGCTCCATTTGAAGATGAAACACTGTCCTTGCTCCAAAAAAAGCTTCTGAATTCGCTACTGAAAACTTGTTAATATGCAAATGGTTTGAAGGATATGCACTGGTTTGAAATAGTTTTAAATTCAAACCAGTTTCACCATTTGTCAAGACTAGAATTTTTCAGTGCAACATGGAACGCATGGTGGAAAGCTATGTGAAAATTTTTGGAGGAATATATTTTGATAATTTCACCTGAAGGGAAATTCTGATACATAGGTATGAAAAAATTATATATATATATGCATATACACCAAGTGAAAAAATTTGTAATACAGTCACTTCTGCTTCTGCTATACAGAAACTCATAAGCCAAGAATGCACCCCTCCCCATAAATACAGTAATCTGATTCAAACTTGTCTACCTGCTTTAAAACTCAAAACAGTTGTCTTTGTAATATTTTATTTTAGTGCCATAATATTTAGCCAACACTGAATATAGATTTAAAAACACCTATACCCAGTGAAATATTTTAGTAATTGGGAAGTCCTACTTGTCTTATTCTCAGATTCTCCTTAAATTCTGGCTATCCCCCCCCCCCCCTGCCCAAACTACATAATCCTCCTGGGGTATCTACCTGACATAAGCCACAGTATATAAATATATATATGAAAATTTTATTACACTTATATATGTTATTTTCCAAGCCATTAATGTTCCTTTTGCCATCAAGGGCAAAATCGGAGATAGCACAGAAAATCGCAGATGTACCACCATCACCTCTGACGTTTTTTTTTCTATACAGTATGCTGGCCCCCACCTATTTAGAAACTCACGAACAGCCACTGGTTACATGCATCCACTAATTATGAATAAAGCTGGAAGGGGGGGCTGCTTCATTCTTATAACTTTATTTCTTCTTCGGCCATTGGGCAGATTCTACGGTGAAAACACAAGATGGAAGCTTCTGCCGTGTTTTTATAATGCAAGAATCAGTTCAATGGCTGGAATCAAAATGCGACTTCTGGTCTTTCAAAAGTTAAAATCTAGCTATTTAGAATATTGCCAATTCTTAAAGAAACACAAAGCATTTTAAACAACTTTTGCAAGTGTCTTAAAGCCACCTTAAATATTGACTAGAAGAATTACAACTAAAAATAACGGTCCAGTTTACAAGTTCGGAAATATTGTTTCAAAAAATATTTACCCACCACCGACACTTTCAAAGATCTCGCGCTACAAAAGGCCAACGTATCACATTAGAAGTGAAGAATATTTGTAATATAGATAAATATCGTAGACTCCGATAAATATTTCATATTTTACCTGACACTGCTTCGATGGTTCAATGGAAACACTTGTTGAAGCCATGTAACAATCAGATAATATTAATTTCTGAGCACAAATATCGTCATTCAAATATCAATAGAAATAAAGAAGGGCACACCAACCATATTTTAACCCCCTATTATAATTGAATGTTTTAATAGCGAGATTCAAACCACAGCTTCGTAACCATGTTCAAGCAGGTTGAAATGTCTTTCCAAAGTTACAAAAAGGTTGTTTACTCTCTTACTCTGGGTAAGACAAAAATCCAATTTCTGATTACCATATTTTTTAATGATCCCAATTCTCATTTTACAAAACTGCCTAGACGTAAAAATATAATACAATATTACAAAAGAAAAATAAATTCATAGTAAATGATCGTATAATAAAAATATATTTCGGTAAATGATGGCATAATAAAAATATATTTCGGTAAATTATCGCATAATAAAAATATATTTCGGTAAATTATCGCATAATAAAAATATATATCCGAAAATTATCGTATAATGATAAAAATTCACTGGTTTCCATAAATAAAGGATAATTCTTATGTTAAGTGTCAATGGTAAGCTCACGTCAAAGCTCTATAACTTCTAAGATAAGTTTTTTTGTTCTGAAAAATGTAATTCCAGATAAATATCTAAATCAAATAAATCAATATCTCGATTTTCAACAATATTCGTCCAGTATTTGATGAGTTATGGAAGTTTGAATATTTAACAACAGCAATGCCAGTCTTAAGAAACTTACACAAATCTGAAGAATAGTGAAAGAATTCTTTACGCAAAGCTATAAAATACAACTTTATTTTATTAAACACTTTGATACAATACATATTACTAAGTTTTAATAAACTTCTGAAATCAATTTTTGTGGCTGGCATTTGTTGTCGCTAAATATTTAAACTTCCTTAACTCACTAAATAAAAAAAAATAAAAATAAATACACCCTCAAGCAACTGCTTGCCACAGAGGTCTGAGGATACTGTCAGGTTATACGCCACAGTAGAAGCCACAGTCTGTGAGGATAGGCCAAGCGAACTCGTACTGAACGAATATTGCTGAAAATTAAGATATGATATATTTGATTGAGATCTTTATCTACAATCACATTTTTCCAAACAAAAAAAAAACTTACTTTTTAGAAGTTATACAGCTTTGGCTCTTGCTTCCTATGGACTCAACTTATGGATTTTCCTTAATTTATGGATGATTGGTCTGTAAATGGTAGCTAGGTAGTCACTGGAAGGAGAGCTATTCACCAATCCCCTGTGATGATGCATAGAACCGGCCAGGCCTAGCACCTAATGTCCGACCCCGCCTTCTCGTGGTGCAGACCGTTAGTACCTTTCAAAAGAGATACTCTCTTGTGGAAGTGAACGGAAGGGGAGGGCTGCCAGATTAGTGTGGCCTACTGATCTGGACAACTATGGCTACTTTTCTTTTTTTTCTACACTGCTGAGGAGTGGTCAACCACACAGGGTCCTGGTGCTGACCATATAAACCCACTGGACTGGACAGATATATGGCTCTGAGCTTGATTATGGATCCTGATTTTGCTGCACTGGTGGGCTTCTGTGGGGGGAAAATCTTCCGCTGTGTTTTCTGTTTGTTTGTGGGTTGACAGCCCCAAGTGAATAGTTCACAGGATATGTTTATCAGCTGGTGGATAATCCTGAGCAGAGGTCATCGCAGGCACCTGAACTCTTTGCTTCTATTGGCATCGTCAAATTCTACATTGGAGGAAGTCTTCCAGTGTAGATGGCTTCAGCCTTTAGTGGTGGGGGAACGGGTCTTTGCCCCATGTCTGCGATTAGGGGGCTGTTTGATATTGTCGGTATTCCCTCTCTCAATAAACATAGTTTCTTTAATTTAAACATCCTACTAACCATTTTCTCTCCATAGGTAGTTGGAATGTGAGGACTCTGCACAGAGCTTTTTCTCTTGATGTCCTCACACAAGAATTCCACCATTATAATTTAGATATTCTCGGCTTGCAAGAGACCAGATGGACAGATAAAGGTCAGATTCTTAAAAATAATCTTAAATTTCTCTTTTCAGGGAGGAACGACAATAAGCATCACCAAGGCGTGGGTCTGCTTCTCAGCAGACACGCTAGTGATGCTCTTCTAGGATATGAGTGCATTAATGAAAGGTTTCTTACAGCAAAATTTCAGACAAGCGTTAAAGACCTTAAGGTTATCTGCTGTTATGCCCCCACTGAGGATGCCGATGAGGATGAGAAGGATAGGTTTTATGAACAACTTCAGGATATTTTGAATTCTGTCAAGAAAGGAGATATTACCCTTGTTCTTGGTGACTTCAATGCCAAAGTTGGTACTGACTCTGACCTTTGGGGAGGAGTAATAGGCCCTTTTGGTATTGGTAGCTGCAATGGCAATGGGCAACGTCTCCTACAGGTAAGTAAACTCAATGGATTCAGAATAACTAACACTTATTACAAACACCGCGACATACATAAGTACACATGGGTTTCACCTGATGGGCTGCATAGGAATATGATTGATTATATATTAATTAACAGCAAATGGGCTAGTTCTGTTAGAAATACCAGGGCATATAGGGGAGATGAAATTGGATCTGACCATTACCTAGTTAAAAGTGTCTTGCAACTTAAACTTAAAAAGTGTTGTGCTAGGGTTAAAAAATTTGCTTTTAATACTGAGCTCTGAAAGACCCAGTTATAGCCAAAGCTTACCATGATAGGTTACTTAGTCATTATGACAGTCATGGTATGCTTACCACTGAAGTTGAGGAAGAATGGGATCATTTTAAACAGGCTTTTTTGGACACTAACAGTACTCTTTTAGGAAAAAAGGAGCAGAAGAGGCAGAATTATCTGAGTGATAAGGCACGTGAGCTTATTTCAGAAAGAAAGAACTGCAGGAATGTCCTTAATCAATACCCTACTAGTCCTAATAGAGAGCATTACAGAGAGCTTAATAAACGTGTAAAGGATCAGTTAGCTACTGATAAGAATCTTTGGCTTGATGGTTTGGCTGACAAAGCCGAGGAAGCAGTTAGACAGCAGAACAGCAGAGAGCTGTACCTGATAGTTAATGTTTTGTGTGGTAGAAAACGGACAGGTATACAGGGATTGAAGGATAAACAAGGTAAGGTTATAGAAGGTGAGGATTCTGTCATGGCTAGGTGGGCTGAGCATTTCAGTGATGTACTAAACAATGCGGTTAGTTCTATTCCCATTGTTTGCAATGATGATAGATGCATTGGTGGCTTTAATGTTGGCCCTATAACACAATCCGAAGTTATTTTGGCTGTTTCTAAACTTAAGCTTCATAAATTCCCAGGGGTAGATGAAATTACTACAGAAATGCTTAGAGCTGGAAATGTTTCGGTTACCACTTGGATGACTGAAATTCTGAATATCTTTTATGATAAAGGCATGGTTCCTAAGGATTTTACCAGAGCTATTGTTATCCCTATTTTCAAAAAAGGTGATCGCAGTTCTTGTGATAACTATAGGGCTATTAGCCTACTCTCTGTTCCAGGTAAAGTTCTTTCCATGATTGTGCTTAATAGAATTAAGAATCTGGTTGACAGGCAATTGTATGATGAGCAATGTGGATTCAGAAGTGATAGAGGATATGTAGATCAGATATTTTCACTCAGGCAGATTCATGAGAAATGTTTAGAGATTCAAAAACCTTTGGTTGCTAGCTTTGTTGATTTCAAAAAGGCTTTCGACTCTGTTGATCGTCATAATTTGTGGTTGATTGTAAGATCATATGGTATACCAGACAAGTTAGTTAACATAATGAAAGCTCTCTATAATAACACTGAGTCGTGTGTGAGAGTTGGTAAGGCTTGTAGCAATTGGTTTAGCATTACTTCTGGTGTTCGACAAGGGTGCATTTTGTCTCCTTTCCTCTTTAGTTTGGTTATTGATTATGTTATGCGAAATTCACTTCAAAGGAAAGATTTTGGCCTTAAATGGGCTGGAGATAGGAAAATTTCTGATTTAGATTATGCTGATGGTTTAGCCATTTTGGCAAATGATGTTGATGAGATGAACTCTTTCATTCGAGCTGTTGATGAGACTGGTAGTAGAGTAGGTTTGGTTATAAACAGAGAGAAAACTAAAGTGATGAAAATTGGTCAGGCAGGCTGTGATTCAGTTAATCTAAATGGTTGCAGTCTTGAGCAGGTGTCACAGTTTAATTATCTTGGGAGCTATGTAACAGATAATGGTGATGTGCGACATGAGATTAACAGACGAATAGGGATTGCTTCCGGGACTTTTAAGAACCTATGGAGAGTGTGTAGAAATAGGCGTATACACCTAAAGACTAAAATTAGACTGTATAATAGTTTGGTTCTTTCTAGGGTTAGTTATGGTAGTGAAACCTGGACACTTTGTAATCAAGATAACAGGAAACTAGATGCTTTTGATTCCAGATGCTTACGCAGTATCTTGGGCATTAGGTGGTTCAACTTTGTAACTAATGATGAGGTAGGCAAAGGAGTTTGCAACCTCCTTTAAGCAGCATATTGTGCAGAGAGAGACTCCGTTGGTTTGGCCATGTTGCCCGTATGAATAATTATAGATTGGCGAATAGGGTTATGAACAGTGTGCCTAAAGGCCTCAGAAAGAAGGGGAGACCTAGGATGCGGTGGGCAGACAATATCAAACAGGACCTTGTTAAAATTGGTGTGCAGTGGCCAGATGCAGTAGATGTAGCTCAGGATAGACTTGCTTGGTGAACTAAATTGCACGGTCTGGTTGGACCTCCGTAGCCCATGGGTGCTTGAGGTTGATGATGATGATGATGGAAACCAGTGTATGTATCACTAAATTATCGCATAATAAAACTATGTATATCTACGAAAGCAAATTTTTATAATAAAAATATTAGAGAGTGATGAATATTCAAAAATAAATAACATTTAAAATTTAATTTAAATTTATTTTTAAGCATATTTAATAAAGTGGAATCATCATCATCATCCTCAAGCAGCCATGGGCTACGGAGGTCCAACCAGACCATGCAATTTAGTTCTCCAGGCATGTCTGTCCTGAGCTACATCTGCATCTGCCCACCAGTTCTAACAAGGTCCTGTTCGACATTGTCTGCTCACCGCATTCTAGGTCTCTCCCTCTTTCTGAGGCCTTTAGGCACACTGTTCATAACCTTATTCCCCAATCTATAATTATCCATATGGGCAACATGGCCAAACCAACGGAGTCTCTCTTTGCACAATATGCTGCTTAAAGGAGGTTGCCGACTCCTTCGCCTAACCTCATTATTAGTTACAAAGTCGAACCAACTAATGCCCAAGATGCTGCGTAAGCATCTAGTTTCCTGTTATCTTGGGGGTGGCTCAGTCGGTAGCGCACCAGGCTCGTAATCTGGTTCCCAGGTTCGAGTCCCATCTGGGTCAGTGTTGAGATTTATCTGCGCAAACAAATTCCCCGCCCTGCCCACAGTCAGTAGGGGACACCGATGGGCTTGGAAAGGCCGCCGTCCGTCGGATGGAATGTTAAGCCGTTGCCCTGTGTGCGGGAGAGCCATACCCTGTGCAAGTTAAAGAACCCGCTGGATGGCCTTGACGGGAGGCTACCATCTGTTCCCCCAACCTTCTCTGAGCCTTCAGGGTCCATGTGAGCTGGCCATTTAGCCCATGGTGTGCAAAAAAGTGCCGCTCAGAGGTAAAACAACCCAACGGTCTTGGAAAGGCCACCGCCCATCAGATGGGACGTTAACCCGTGGTCACGTGTGCGGGAGAGCCATACCCTGTGCAAGTTAAAGAACATGCTTAATGGCCTTGATTGGAGGCTACAATCTGTCTCCCAACAGCTGTTCCAGTGGGTCGACTCCCGAAACCTTCAGGGACCATGTGACCTGGCCATTTAGCCCATGGTGTGCAAAAAAGCGCCATTCAGAAATAGAACCCAATCCATTTGCTGAATCTCTACCGGTGAAAAATGCAAAATATTTTAACGCATTTTGCAAATGATCTCTTTATGCCACAAATTTGAAATTTTGGAAGTCGGGCTCAGGAAGTTTACATTGACAGCAAAGATTTGACCCTTACCTATAGGGTGTGAAAATTACTCAGTTTAGTGATGAACAAAATTGTTTTTGGCAGGATCTCTCTCTCTCTTCATATTTTACAAATCTCCTCATAACATTATAGCCCATGCCGCGGGTTTGGTTGCTTTACCTTTGAACGGCCTTTCCAGGCACATTGGTTTCCCCTAATGACTGTAGGCAGGGTGGAAAGTTTCATGGAGATTCTCAACACTTGCACAAGTGGGGCTCTAAACTTAGAACAGCAGATTACAAGACTGGCGTGCTACTGATTAAGCTACCCCCCACCCTAGGGGTGGAAAATGCAATAATTCTAAACGAATTTGCCAATTTAAATATTAAGCATCAATTGGCATAGTGATGAGCTACCTACTGTTCTAACATGGCAAACTATGTATGCTCTGAGGCAGTGGTCAGGAGTGACTTTGGTCTTGGGAATGTCGCATGAGGCCTGTAAAAGCTAGAAGTAGCTTCTAGAATTCATCTCTGTACTATATTTTTCAAATAGAAATTTCTTTTGAAAATTTTGTGGTAGAGTGTGATGCAGAAGTTTATGTTGGGAGTTCGCTCTCTTATCCCTCTCTCAGGGAACAAAAAATAAAAAAAAAATGACTTTTTTTTAATGGGACTAACGAATTATTGCAACCACCATTAGAGGGTGCTAAAAGTTTTTGTTCTCTATTTCTAAATACTAATGTGCAGAGTTTGAACTCATGACTCTCCAGTGTGCTCTAATCGCAACCAACCATCGGCTAAGTAATTTTTTCTGCACCGTGGCCATTTGATTTTTCGCCGAATGTGACGGATCTGGAGCAATGTATAATTGGTAAACTTTATTTTTTGCAAATTGTTCCTAATGAATAAGATTAAATGAGGAAATCATTCACACTTAAGCATCATTAAATGAAACAAAATTTATCCATAGTAAATATATAGCTTTTCTGTAGATAAATAATTCAATATTTATTTTAAACAAATGTGCAGAACTCGAACCCACGACTTCATATACATTTTGTTCATTAGTAGCAATTGGAAAAACAAAGTTACCTTTCCTGATTACAGATGGTGGCAGGTCTACTACGTTAAGTAAAAGATATATAGGTCACATTGCTGAAATAAATTACGGAGCTGACGGTTGGTTTATTGGTTAGAGCACTCTGGCACGTATCACATCTAGCAAGTCACGGGATCGAGTCAAGGCCATGACAGCAATACTGTGACGTCATCTCTCCAGGGAGAACAGGCGACTTTGAACTGCGCTGTATAAAAACTTGTTTATTGCGTTGGCTTTAACGGAGATACCTCATTCCCTTGTTCCCCCCCTCCGTCCGTGAAGTCTCAGTACTGCTGTCATGGCCTTGTCTTCTAGGTGGCCTTGATCGAGTCCCTCACTGTTGGAAAAATTATTTTTTTCCACGTAACTATTTATTGAATTCTTTATCGACAGTTAATATGTATTTACTATGTAACAAATCACACTGCACGATTAGTACTGTTTTTAAAGAAACTAATTCAGAGAGGTAAGGTGAACAATATCAAATAGCTCCCAATCACTGGCACATTGCAAAGACCCATTCCCCCCACCACTAAAAGCTGAAGCCACCAATGCTGGTAGGAACTTCAGACAGCTTTACAAGTGGACCTTTTGAAGCAAGATTCAAAACAGAATGTGATCTGCCTAACACACCACTCCATTGTATGCCCATAGAAGCAAGTGCTCAGGTACCTGCGATATCCTCTGATCATGATTATTCACCAAGTGATATATGATATCTCGTGCATCTGTTCATTTAGGGCTAGCAACCCATAGGCAAACAAGAAACAGCAGCTAATTTGGCCTCAACAGGCCCACCAGTGTAGCAAATTCAAGATCCATAATCAAGCTCAAAGCTATAAATCATCTAGTGGGTTTAAATGGTCAGCACCCAGACCTGTGAAGTTCACAAATCCTCAGCAGGGCAGAAAGAAAAATATGACATCAATGACCAGATCATTAGGCAACACCGATATCGAATCCATTTCCTTCAAAAAGAGAAATATCCCTTTCGAAAGGTATTAATGGCCTGCACCACAGGAGAAGGCAGGGTTGAACTTTAGGTGCTAGGCCTGGTCAGTTCTCTGCATTGGGTTGTTTTACTTGAGTGGCACTTTCCACAGAATGGGCTAAATGGCAGGGCACATGGACCCTTAGGGCTCAGAGAAGTTTGGGGGAAGGGATCCACTGGACAACTGTTAGAAGACAGATGGTAGCCTTCCATCAAGCCTGTTCTTTAACGTGCTGCAGATTATGAATCTAGCACACTACCGACAGTCACGAATTTATGCATCATAAGGGTTAGGTACACAACTAATCCTTCCAGTGTGTCTAGCTAGCATTTACTGATTTAGTAAGAGTAAGAATTTTGTTCAAAAGTGTAATAAATCGTTTACTAATATAAAAACAATTTTAGTTTTTTTTTTATCATTTTCGAAATTGGTTAGAATAAGAATAGTAGCAGCAACTGCTGCTAAATATTATAACTTTATAGTCAGAATCGAGATTGGGTAAATTTAAATCAGATCTGTAATTGCAATGATATTTAACTACATTAAAATCAACTTGGGTAAATACACAAAAGATTTTACAGAAAAATGCTACAGAAGATATCTATAACTGATACCCTGTGGCATTTTTCTGTAAAAAGCTTATTTTTAAAGTTATGGAGTTTTAAATACTTTTCCATTCACATACTGTGGAAGTGTCCCTATACGTCTGATCTAATACGATGCGCATTCCTATAATCCATATTCTTTAAACGTTCGTTTTTGATTGGAAGGGGAGTTCTTTGAATCACCCTTGAACGAATGATATTTTCAATTTTCTTTTATTCCTTATAATTAAATATTTAATATTATTTCAATAACAAAAAAAATGGAAAACTTCACCAAAGCTGGCACCCCTGTCACATTGATGCCCAAATGACCAACGTCCTTACGGGAAATCCATCCTTATCTTTGTTTGTAAACAAGAACAAAAATGTTGAAGCCTTTCGTCTTCACACAAACCACAGTCCATGGATGTTCTGTCATAATATGGAATAGAGGAATCAAGTCATGACTTTTACAATCAAGCTTTATTTGCAAACAAGAACAAAAAAAAGTTCCAAGCAATATTCTGTAGAAAACTTCATTTAACAAGTGTCTCCACACAAACTACAGTCCATGGATATTCTATTGTAATAGGGAACAGATGATGGCCAATCTGCAGAGAAAATATTTTTTAAAACTAACAATTTTTCAAAACACACAGAAAATATATTGCACCAGATTGCTGACTGTGCTTATTATCAACAAAATACTGCCATTTGGCCTTAGTAGTATCGCAATTAACACTTAATTAAAAAAACTCATCTCCCTTCTCTATCATTTTACACATTGGAAATGATTTCTCACGAAATTATATATATATATATTTTCATTATGCCAGATTGCTGGATTTGCTTTAGTTTTGGATTCTGTTATATTCCCACATATTAATCAAAATTCATACTCCACATATCGTTTATGATTTTAAGTCAGGAAGTGTTAATTGTCAAAAAAAAAACGCTTCTCTAATTATAAGAGATCTAGAAAATAAACTATTTATGGCCATTCCATATGAAATAAATAAGCAAAAAATGTCTTGAACAATTTTTTTTAGTGCAATTTGATGAATTTGTTCTATTTACTAAACAGTTATTCTCGAGTGGTTAGCGCACTTGGCTACTGATCTAAGGGACCTGGGTTCAAACCCCAGAAATGGCATGGATATTTGTGTCGTTTTTCTGCTGAGGTCCTGCCATCCTCTCAGATCTTCTACTATGGAATATAAACTTGACAGGCTCCTGTCAGACCTCTGAGGCAAGCAGCTGCTTGAGGGTTCTCTTATTTTTATTTAATCAATAATAACTCAAAGAAAAAAAAAAGGGGGGGGGGAAGAAGGCAGATTTTGCAATTTGCCTGTTATTTGAAAAGTAACATTTAAATCTGATAAGTTAAAAAAATTAAGCTATGTTTTAAGCTTGTCTTTTTTCTCGCCAAATTTTTTGCATTGAAACTTTTAAGGTAATTGACTTTTAATCATTAAATAATAAAATAAATAAATACCCCCTCAAGCAGCTGCTTGCCACAGAGGTCTGACAGGAGCCTGTCAGTTTATATGCCACAGTAGGAGATCTGAGAGGATGGCAGGACCTCAGCAGAAAAACACACACACATCCATGCCTAATTCCGGGGTTCGAACCCAGGTCCCTTAGATCAGTAGCCAAGCGTGCTAACCACTCGGCCACGGGACGGCCTTTAATCATTTACCCCCTTGATATATAATTCCACTATTGGCAAGCAGCTCCTTAAGGAAATACCTTTAAAAAAAAGTTTAACTGTGTACATTGTACAAACTTTACTACTCACAAAGCATTACTAAAAATAATCAATTCAGTTTAGAACAAAATGGGTGTTCTGATGTAATTTACCAGAGTCTAGATGTTCAACAGTAATTTATCGCACCTGTGTCAAATTCATATTCTTTCATAAGGATACTTGTATAATCATTCCAATCACGGCCGGAATAACCATTAAGCAAAATAAGCACGTGCTTAGGGCATCAGGAGAAAGAAGGTACCACAAAAATACATAGAAAAAAATCAAGACTTTTTAAACAAAAAATTCCATGAACAGCTAAATATTTTAGAACCCATTTTTTTTCGAAAAAACTGGCAACCTTGACTTGCACCTATAACCACATTCCTTCCATGGATAAAACGGTAAAATCCTAACCCCTCCCTTGACCTTCAGCCTGACTCACACTGAAAAAAGGGTGGCTGTCTCCCGCTCTTTAACAACTTCTCATAACAGCACGGGTCTATTGGCAAGTAGCCAGCAAGGTTACTCTAAATGGAGCCAATGCGTTCAAGCGCATAGTTAATACTTGGGACTCCAGTCAAAAAGTGTTGCAGAAAATGTTACTTCAACTCGCTGCAAATGGTAAGCTCAGTGGTGAAAGTAGGTCGGTACGCCGTACCGGCAAGAAATTATTTGCCGCTACGACATACCGGTAAGACATTTCTCAGTAGCGACTCCGTTAATGTTTTCTTTTTCACCTTAATGCTTTTTCAACCGAGAATTTAAATTTTTTTTAAAGCGAACCATTCCTTTTAAGAAAAACTCGTCGGTTTTTAATTGCACTACTACAGTTTAACCCTTTAGATACCATTTCTGCCGACAGGGAGTGCTAGAAATTGGAAGTAGTGCTTTCTCTCTTTGAACGATTAGCAAGGAAATCGAATATAGACAGCAAAACTAGGCAAAGGAGACTCCAACCAAAGCCGCCTTTCAGGGAGTCGTTAACGGACAATGCACCTTCCCATCCGTCGTAGCTGTCTGAGTTCGGTCTTAATCACTACAGGAGGCAGAACTGGGAAATAATAATATAATAAATTAAATACCCCCTCAAGCAGCTGCTTGCCACAGAGGTCTGACAGGAGCCTGTCAGTTTATATGCCATAGTAGAAGGTCAGAGGAGAAACCCTCAGCAGAAAATCGACACAAACAGCCATGCCTTACCTGGGACTCGAACCCAGATCCCTTAGATCAGTAGCAAAACGGGGTGGTAAATGAAAGAAAGGATAAGAATTACTTAGACGTTGAAATGCATTGCAAAGCAGCGTGTACTTGTGGTTTTAAAATTTTCGTTTCCAAAATATATATTTTTTTATATTCTGCTGAATTGAAAATTCTAAACATTTCTGGGAATAGCAGAAGGCAGTTTAATGGGGGGCGATGAGGCACATGCTTCCCCAAATTGAAGTAATGAGTTTGAAGGGGGGGGGGGGATTTTTTAATGTAAAATCATGGAAAAATTAATTTTTAAAAATCTGTTTTATCAGTTTTTTAATTTTATTGTCCCACAAAAGTTGGCACATAATTTTTTTTAAAATTATTTTCGCTTAGCACACCTCCCTTAATTTTAAGGCAGGTAATATTTGCTACGAATTTTAAATATTAAGTTGTCCTTCCTAGCCATTTCAAAACTGGGGTCTGTTTCATCATCTAAACATCTGCGTGTTCTAAACAGACATGTATTCGGAGTATATACATACGCACACTCCTAAATTAAAAAAAATTATTTGGAAGATTTAAAAAACGAATTTTGGAGTATATTAATTTAAATTTTTTTATTTGTATCCAATTATAAACTTCAACAAAAGAAAGTAAATATATTTATTTACTCTATTTTAGTTTATTTTAATATTAAATAAAAGGTATTATACTCTCTCTCTCTCTTCGAATTTTTACTTTCTCCCTCGTCGCTCCTCATAAGGTTAGCTTTAGGCCCTTCAAAATATATTTTCCACCCGAGTCTTGTCGCCAATATACTACTGAGGAAAACGATTTGCTATTTTTATTTCAGTACAGTTAATTTGTTTATAATTTGAAAACTTTTGGAGGATTGCTGTAAATGTTCTTTGTAATTAACAATATTCCAATTTTTATTTGCTTGTTTGTTTGATATTAAATATTAATAATGAATACTTCTGAAAAATCTATTCTCTTAATACGTACCTGTAGTATGAGATTTTCGACATCCCAAAAAGACCCATACTCATGGCAGTTGCAATGATGAATCCTTATCATATTTTATCAGTAGTTTATACTGAACTACCAGTTTCGACTTTTATAACCACTATCATTTTCACTGAATACAGGCTCATATCAGACCAGTGATAAACAGCTGTTTCAGAGGTGTAAAAAAATTATCAACTAAGAATTTAATTCTCTAATGCTTTTTTCACCATTTGCATCCATTGGAATTTAACCTTCAGTATCAGAATTTATATCATTTGTACACATACTAAGCCGACCCGTGGCCCAGTGCACTTGGCTACTGATCTACGGGACCTGGGTTTGAGCCCCGGGTAAGGCATGAATGTTTGTGTTGTTTTTCGGCTGATCACTTGCCATCCTCACAGACGTTCTATTGACAGGCTCCTGTCGGACTTCTGTTGCAAGCAGCTGCTTGAGGGGTATTTATTTTTTTTTATTACTTATTAGATACGTTGAGCCATTTCAGATTCTCAAATATCAGAATCGTTATAATAAAAAGAAATTATATCAATTTATGATAAAGATGTTTTTCCTTAGAAACACTGATAAAATTATTATCAACTTTTTAATTGCACCAAACAATAAACTTAATATAAAAAAATGATGCTATAGCATGATTTGGGTTGCTTTAAAGAACAATGCTGTGGAACTGAAAGATTTAAAAGCCCAGCAGTTTCGCATTAAAGAAAAGCGAGGTTACTTTTCTTCGAACCGTTTATCAGAGTGGATTAAGGTTAGGAGAGAAAAGATTCTGCCAAGTTCACTAGAAGAGTGGCATTGTAGTTTACAATTAGCAGCTACCTCTTAAGGGGGAAAAGAAGCAAGCATTAGAGATGAAGAGTTTGAGATGCAATGGTCTTCTGCATATCGGGCTGCGATGGTATCCAAACCACATGCACGCACGCACGGCCAACCTAATAGTTGCCATTTTCACTCTGTGGTATTAGCGTTGCTGAATCACTAAACATTTCACATTAAGGTTATACTTATTAAATTGTAAAAGTGAAATGATTAATTTTCTACTACAGGAATCGCCAACCTATAGTACCCGAGACAAGAGTGGAAAGCTAGATGAATTTGATTGGCACACAAGAGAGCTCAACAAAATCATCGCGTAACTTTTTTTTTGACAAAAGTCACTCTTTCCTACCTCAGTTTGGATGCGGAAACTCTGCAATTTTGCATCTATTATCGGGGATAAGTCAGAAGGGAAATTTCCGTGTGTCATGTAATCATTGATTAAGCTTTATATATATATTTTAAAGTCTATTCCAAATCTCTGACAAATGTTATACTAAAAAAATAATATATTTCGCTTCTGAGTTTAAAATATGAAAGTTGAGTATTCAAAATTGCAATACGAGTGAAACGTTAATTTTCCTTTCTAAAAAAATTTCTTTAAGTACTAAAATAATTTTAAAAACATCTGAATCATATATTTTTCAATAAGACTGAAATTCAAGAATACAACGGAAACAGCAAATATTTAAATATATATTTATTTATTTCACATTAAAAATCCCTAAATGATTCACTATTTGCGGAAAACATATGGAAAATCTAAGAGCACTGTAACTCAATTTATTAACCCCTGCAAGACGACTTCACTGGGTTATCGCATGTGTGTGACATTTCACATAGCTATGCTTTGACGCGTACCGCTAAGAAATAAAATCTACTTTCACCACTGGGTAAGCTACATTTGTTATTGGTAGTTATTATATATAATTGGCTACTTAATATATAAGGGGAAACGTTTCTGTATTTTCACTCAGGCAGATTCTTGAGAAATGTTTCGAGTTTCAAAAATCTTTGGTTACTAGCTTTATTGATTTCAAAAAGGCTTTCAACTCTGTTGATCGTCATAATTTGTGGTTGATTATTGTGAGATCGTATGGCATACCAGACAAGTTAGTTAACATAATGAAAGCTCTAAATAATAACACTAAATCGTGTGTAAGAGTTGGTAAGGCTTGTAACAATTGGTTTAGCATTGCTTCTGGTCAGGATTGGTTTAACGATTAAGCAAAATAAGCACATGCTTAGGGCATCAGGAGAAAGGGGGTAAGACAAAAATACATAGAAAAAATCAAGACTTTTTAAACAAAAAATTCCATAAACAGCTAAATATTTTGGTACCCATTTTTTTTTTTGGAAAAAAACTGGTAACCTTGACTTGCAACTAGAACTACATTCCTTCCATGGACGAAACAGTAAAATCTAATCCCCTCCCTTGACCTTCAGCCTGCTTCACACTGAACAAAGGGTGGCTGTCTCCCGCTCTTTAACAACTTCTCATAACAGCACGGGTCTGTTGGCAAGTAGCCAGCAAAGTTACTCTAAACGGAGCCAATGCGTTCAAGCACATAGTTGATAGTCGGGACTTCAGTCAAAAAGTGTTACAGAAAATGTTACTTCAACTTGCTGCGAATGGTAAGCTACATTTGTGTTATTGGTAGTTTAGTCGTTTCAGAATATAATTGGCTACTTAAGAATATATAAGGGAAACGTTTCTGTACGAGAATGCTATTCCTGGAGCTATACTATATAAATAAACATCTAATAACGACAAAAAGTTTTGACTACAAGCTGTAAGAATATTTTAAAACTAACAATATTAATTATAGTCCCATAATTAAAAATAATGCTTACAGTCGATTGGTCGTTCATAATATATTATACTATGAACATGGAAAATTTTCGAAAGTTGGTGTTTATAATGACAGGTTTGACTGTAGTTTATAAATTATTATGTTAATCAGAATCAGGGTGGCATTTTGCTTGTTAACAATTGGGCAGCATACATACAGTCTTTACAGTATCTGACAGATGTCCTCAATAATAATAGTTTATCTTTAATTATAATTTTTGTTTTCAAAATTAATTTTTAAGTATATTTCAATGTTTTGAAATTTTTAAATGCAATAAATAAAGTACCGCAAAATTAAGAATTAGAATACATTTTTAACACGTTTTGTAAAATAAACATGCAGTATATAATAATATTTTGATCAATATAAATTATTAAGCATCAATCAGTACCGTATCAAATTGAATTTTGCCAGTATAATTTTCTTTTTAGTCAGCTAAATTATATGTTTCGTAAGTATAAACAACAAAAAATTACAGTAATGTTTTTGTCAGCGAAATTAACTATTAAAAACGGAAATAAACATTACAAAACAATAAACTAATTATCAATTAACCTAATGAACATATCGTGAACGAGAAAATTAAAAATTTTCCTTAAAATTAATCCTAACAGGAGATAATGACTGTTAAGTAATTGACATTTAACCATCTATTTTAAATACTGATAAATTGTTAACTTTTTGCACAGATCATTTGTAATGCTGACCATAAATTGTATTTAAAACACTGATCATAAAATTTATTGTCATTATTCATCTATAATTCGAAAAGTAAAAGATAATTTCTTATAAGTTTTTTGTTATAAAACATCAGGGGCAATAGTTACTTGTTTGATTGGAGGCACAATCAGCCTGTCCATGGCCCTGGTTACCAGATAATGTACAAACAGAATGTTCTTTTTATTTCATAGACCCCAAGAACCAAGCAAGATGAAACGTGTTCAATTAAGTGGTGCAGAAAAGCGGAAATTATCAAAACAGAAACAAGAGAAGGCTATGGATATAGTGTCCAAAACTGCAAAGCTGATTCATTTCTTCACTCAAGTTCCACAACATGATGTACCGATGCCGATACAAACACAATCTTCATTATCAGAATCGGACACAACCACTTTCATCACTTCAAAATCCTCAGTGTCACAAGCACAAGCTGGTTCAACTACTTCGTCTCTCCCTTCTGATCTCAACTTACTTGTAAATTCTCCTCTTGATACCTCTACTGCAAAAGTTGATCCAAGAGTAGAAACAACTGCTGAAAATGACATTTTAGTGGACCAAGGTAATCATGGCGAAATGATTCAGTCTACAAAATATGTAGTAAATTTAGCAAAAGATCCAGGGTAGTGGCTTGATTTGTCTGCTGATGATGTAGCTTATTGGATTGCTCATGGTCCCAGTGACTGTCAACACCACAGTGGGGCATTTGACTAGTCTTACCGACATTTCAGTAGTGGCAAACCTGGAAGATACTGCTCACAGAAACATTTCATTGGAACATAGGCCAATGGTGAGAATTTCAAGAGAGTAGCTATGGTATTCACCATCAACAGGATCAGTTTATTGTTTTGTACATAAACTATATGCTCCTTAACTTGTTTCACATTTTCTAATGAGAGAAGGGTTCAGTGACTGGCGAAATACTATCGTAATTGATAATCATGAAAAAAGCAGTACTCACCAAGACTGCATGCTAACGTACTTAACACGCCGACAAGGTACGGGGATGAGACAGCAGTTGGAAAAACAAATTCAGGAAGAGTGTGATTACTGGGAACATGTTTTGAAGCGTGTCATAGCTGTTATCTGTACGTTAACTGAACATCGCTTGGCTTTTCAAGGAACGAAAAATTTGGATCATTGCAGAATGGTAACTTCTTAGGGCTATTAGAGCTCATTGGTCAGTTTGATCCATTTTAGCATGTCACATTTCCAAATATGGAAATCCTTCTTACCTGTCGAAAACCACCTGAGGAACTAATTCAATTAATCGCTCAAAAGGTCCACACGCACATTGTTGAAGAAGTGAAATCTTCCGGTAATTTTAGTATATCAGTGGATTCAACACCAGATCTGTCACATGTCGACCATTTAAGTGTTGTACTTAGATACTTAAAGAATGGATAACCTATTGAACGATTTTTTACTTTTTTAGAAATGAAAAGTCATACTGGCGAAGAAATGGCAAATCAGGTTTTACATCACTTACGCGAAGATGGTAAGCTAAACTTCTCAAAATGTAGAGGCCAATCTTACGATAATGCTGCCAACATGTCTGGGCGTTATAACCCTGTGCAGGCCATTTATTAAATCTAATAGGCCAGAGTGCTGTGGACTGCTGCCAAGTGGCAGTTGATTTCTTCTCGATAGTGAAGTTGCTGTATAATTTGTTTTCAGCATCAACCAGCTGGTGGAAAATCCTTCAAAGTTGTATTGGAAACGAAAGTGTCTTAAAATCCCTGTCTGACACCAGATGGGAGGCACATGCTATGGCTACAGCAACAATATTGAAATCTTATTCTAAAATTTTAGAAGCACTTGATTGTATAGCTGAAGACCAGTATCAAAAGAGAGACACTAGAAGAGAAGCAAATTATATAGCCAATAAGATGCAAGAATTAGAATTCGTCTTTATGTTGAATTTTTGGAATGAGATTTTACACAATTTTCATAAAGTAAGCCAAGTTCTACAGAATGAGGACGTGAACTTAAAAACATGTGCAGATCTCTTTGAATCATTAGGTGATCAACTGTGTACTTCCCGGAAAATATGAAGCAGCTACAAAAGAAATGCTACCAGATGTGGATTACAAGCTAACTCGAAAATGTAACAGAAAGAAGGTAGCCAATGACGGTGATGTACCAGAAGTCACCTTATCATCATCTCAAAGTGAAAGGTATTTTCAGGGTTGTGAAAAGCTGATTAATACTTACCCAGAGGGCCAATAATTTTGCAGCTGAGCTTCAGCAGTTTCATTCTTATGTGCGGCTTAAATTTAGTGCAACAAAAACTGTAAAAACGAAATTCACTCATACAGAACTTTATAAAATAATTGTAGAAGACAATATTGAGTGTTCCTTTCCAAATGTTGATATTGGATTCCGCATATTCTTAACATTAATGATTACCAATTGCTCAGATGAGCGTTCATTTTCTCAGTTAAAGTATATAAAAAATCTCAACAGAACAATTATGCAACAAGGCAGGCTTGATGCTTTATCTCTAATAAGTATAGAAGCAGATGTGTTACGGAAAATTAGCTTTGAGGATGTGATCAAAGACCTTGCTACTAGAAAAAGTAGGAAAAAACTTTTTTTTAAATAAAGTGGGTGTTTACAAATATAAACATTATATTCTATCTTAAGTGTAAGTTTTGTTTAGAACAATAAAATTTTATTTTACGGTTTATATTTGTTGATATTTTGAATATTGAGTTAGATATAATATGCGGCCACCAAAATCATGTAAGTGCTTAGGGCCTCTAAAGGCCTTAATCTGGCCCTGATTCCAATACTCTGAAATTTGCCCTGTACTTCCCCCCCCCCCCCCTCATTCTGGGCAGCTCTGATCCGACCCAGGTACAGCTTAGCATTCAAGGTCAGTCTAAACAATGGATGTTAAGCCAGCAGATCTCTATCTACCAGTCTTCTGGCAATTGTCCTAATTATGATGGGAACTTCCATGACAGAGTTACAGTTCATCAAATGGTAGTTATAGTTGTATTTGGGTCTGATACTACCTAACAACAAATAGGGTGATTCACCACAAGGTTTGCAAGCAGCTGCTTGAGGAAATATCTTTCTTGTGTTCTGACCATTGCAATGACAGTACTTTCCTGAGCAGTTAATGCCAATATCCAACCCTCTTTATATCATGGCTAGGGCTGTAAGTTTAATGTGGTGTGAATTTTCACAACAGTTTCTGCAAATTTCAACATTTTTCTTAAGTTTCCTCAATTGCCTATTTTTTTTTTATAATTCCACAAATTTTAACGTATTTTTTTTTCTAAAATTCTGTGACTTATATTTTGAAAAAGCAGTGAAGTATGACCTCTACACCAAGTTTCTCAAAAACAACCAAAGAGCTTAATTATTTACTTTTCATGAGTAACTAGTTTCTACATAACTCTAATGTAAACTTCTCGTCAGATTTAATCTTTAGAATGTAATCTGCTGCTAAATATCCACTAATGGCTGTATTTTCACTTAATGGCACAGAATATTGATGAAATGTAGGATTAAGTGTTTGAAGTCAACATTTCCCCAATGTAGTGCTGTTAACTCTCAGTGAAGCAATTATTAGATGTATAAATAAATTTAAATTATCATATTCTGTTGTCACAGCTTTTGTTACCAACAACGTTTCATACATGTTCAAAGCATCAGAAAAATCTTAGTTTTTTTTTTAAATGCTGTTAATGAAACGTGTAATGCTTAGCTTCAAAATCTTGGTGATATATTGCAACAAGATTTCAAAATTGTATGCATCTAATGGTTAAACATTGATTTGCCTCTTGTCCTACAGACGAAACTTGATTTAAGGCCTTTCTTTAAGAAAAAAGGAGACAGCAAGCCACCAGTTCTCATTCGAGCAAGGTGAAACAGTTGGTTCCAAGATGTATTCTATCACTGTGATCATGCAGAAGATTACAAGGAGTTTTTTGAGCAGGAAATGGGAAACAGCTCCAGTAGCGTATTAAAATATATCATTAAAATGTGCAAAAACGATTTCTTAAAAAGTAGTCTGAATCAAATCCAAAGATGTGTACTGGATACTTTGATCCACTTACAGTGTTTGAAAGCCTTCTTATATCAGCACATAAAGTCTACAATGAAATGAACGATTTGGCAGCAAAATTATTCAATAAAAGACAGCAGTGTGATCGCAGACTTGCAAAAAATATACTCTGCTCATATTCTTAAAAAAATTTAATGATATTTAAGTGATGGAAAAAAAAAACCTACCAATTTCATGAGCATGGAACTGCGTTTTTTCAAACCATGTCGAATTTTTGATTCCAGCCAAATGAAGTGCTTAAATATTTCCAAGAGTGATCTTGATACTATATTTTTCAACAATCTACCCATGTTCGGAGACAGCAACAATTTAAAAGCCAAATACAAATGCTATGAGGGAATTCAATAGCACTGAAAACAAAATTATTTTCTTGTCTAAAAGGAAAAAGGATTTCCGTGGTTATCATGATGTTTGTCAGTTCCAATGAACAGTGTGTAGCAGAGTAATATTTTTCTAAATAAAATGGTGTTCTGTAAGATGATCGCTAAAGCATAAAACAGGGAAATTTATCTATGTATAATATGCTGTATCAGAATTCATCATTAACCCTTTCCAGGTCACTGTCGAACATAGACATTGACAGAATCCGAAATGAGAGGTCAAGGACATCAATAGAATTTATTGAACACTTGACACTTCAATTTTTTTTAAACTTCCATTTAAAAATTTTCTTAGATATATCTTTTTAAAAATATGCAATTCAGGTTTGAAAATAGTATTTTATTTTTTCATTTGATGCATATTTTATTAAACTATAATATAAATATTTTGTTAAAGCCATCTGGCTGCCATTTCTTAGAAGCACAATATGGTATTGCCGATTTGTTTGTTAACATTAGTCTATACTGAGCAATCACCTGATTTAAGCTCACAAGTTTGATTTGAACTATTATCAACAGATTTTTCCTTAAAGTTTTGAAAATCTCTTGTAACACAAAAAAAACCCCTGCTATTTGTAAAAACTGAAGTTTTTGGAAGTAATTGCAAAGCACGTACCAACATTTTCCTTTCCCGTTTTGCATTCCTTTATGACATAAACCTATTTCGGTATTTCCAGAATATTTCTATCATTTAACCCAGCATTCTATGCGTTCAGTCCAATCCCTTCAGTTCAATTTCAATCCTTTCAGATTGAAACGGTAACTAAAAAATAGTTTTCTTAGAAAGAAGGAAGCAAGCTAGGAGTTGTTGTCCCAAAGTTCAGTGCAGTTTCAAATACATCAAGGTAGCAGGTGTTGAATCTTTGGTTGAGTGCAGTGACCTAGTTATTGCTCACACGTGCAACAAAGTGACTCTATAGTGGATGTTTAAACAAAGAGTTCCTCTTGGATATAGGATAATAATGACCATGAATCTATTCAGTATTAACCTTCGTTTTCATTTCTGTAGATTTATTTTATTTAATTATCGATTTTTTTTCATCAGCTGATCTATTGATCTTTTAGGGTTATGCTATATTGGATGGCCGGCTTTATAAGTCAATGCTGATATTAGTTAATATTACATTAGGTTATATGTTAATATTTCTATTATTTCTTTCTGTTCTTGTAAAAAAACTTTGATCTTGTATCTTTTCCCGAATATGAATGAGGTATTGGCTATGAAAGCAAAAAGGGCTTCTTTCATACGACAAGTTGTTACATAGCTGATTTAAGTTAAAACTTCCTCCCAACAAATTGGATTATAAACTCCCTGAACAAAGTTGGCATTTTATTTACACACACACATCAGTTGCATGCCACATGTATAGTAAGTAATATTAGGTTATGGAGTTAATAGAGAGAAGTTTTGAAGTTAGCAGAGAGAATGATAGTTGAGATGTTAGTAGTTTTGCAACTTTAGGAGAGTAGGAAGAAGTGTAGAGAGATAGATGTCTGTTAGTTTTGGAGCTGTTACTTTGGAGTTGTGATTAGAGAATGTAGGTGAAGATGTTTTGAGTGAGGTTTTAGTTGTTCAGAGCTTTTTGATGTGGACTGCAGAAGTTTCACTTGGTGAGACGTTTTTTTTTGGAAATAAACTTTGTTTTATGAAATAGTTTTGACTTTTCTGACTTTTTCTCTTGAGCAAGATAATTTGCATCAGATTTAAACTTTAATAATTTGACAATCTTTTGAATTGTTTTCACATTGACTAAGTAACACATAATATACTTAGTGAACCCTTATTTAACTTTATTTGGAAAGATTAATTGCCTGGTTCCTGCAGCTATCCTAGTATAATCTGGATCAATTACAAGGCCCAAAGTAGAGAAGTTAACATACATTTGGAGTGTTAGATACGAGGTGGTGAACAATATAAAATGATCTTAGTAAAATTCAACTTAAGCTCCAGAATACTGTTGCCTTTCTTTCAAATACTAGAATATTTTAAGAATATAAATAAACTAAAGAGTTCTGCTATAAACATTTATAGTTCTCAGATAATGCCTATATATAAATACACTTAAGTATCATTGAATTAGGGATAGCATGTGTGGCGGAAACTTTGGTCATATATAGCTGTCAGCTTTGGCTTCCCCAAGCATTCATCATAAGTGTAACGGGAAAGGTGCAGGATTTAGATGCATTTGACAGAGGGTAGATCATAGGTACCCGACGGATGGGGCACTCGATCTCCAAAATTGTTGACGAACAGGATTTTCTTGTACAACAGTTTCAAAAGTGTTCCGGGAATATGAAAATTCCGGGGGGGAAAAACAAGCACCTGGACAAACTGGCTTCAGCATGTGCCAACCTACAAGAGTCCTACTTCTAATGGCCTTGCTTTCTAACACCTTGCCTGAGCTAAAGAAAATCGAAACTGGACCATCAAAAATTGGCAACAGATAGAATGGAGTGATGAATCTCAATTTAAACTTTATCATGCCGATGGGTGCCTGAAGGTATGGTGCTAACCCCACGAAGCCATGGATCCTGCATATCAGGTCGGAACAGTACAAGCTGGTGGTAGCTCAGTGATGGCCAGGTGTGTCTTCAGTTGGACGTCTGTGGGACCTTTGGTACATGTACTGACAACTCTCAATGCATCTCGGTATGTAGAACTCATGGCTGACCATTACTCCAGATACTCATTTATGGCCATCATGCATCCCAATGGAGATGGCATCTACTAGAGGCCCTATATAGGTAGAGGTTAGCCATCTCAAAATTGGATACCATGTTTTGTCATCGCTCGGATTGTTTAGCTTGCATAACTGAATGGTATTGTACGAATACTTAAGGATTCATGAAAATGTAAGGTAATATTTGATACAGATTTCAGTGTTCATGATTGGAAGCACTTTAGAAAACAGCTAAAAAAAGGAAAAGTAAATTTCATGCTTTTTTTTCTTAAAAAAAAAGGTATAATTTCGTTTTGTTGCCTTGTTTGTCTGTAGACATCGAACTTTTTTGTTTATACAGATAAATAAAAAAATTCTTTTTGTGTTAGATAGGTATTAATGATATATTAAGATTTGCATTTTTCGAATCTCCCAAGTTATAACTGCACCCTCTAATGGTGGAAAGTTTTGAAAATACCAAAATATCAAACGAATATTCCAAACGATCTAGTTATGTTAGAAGTTTAAAATTTTGGTGTTGAAATGTGAAGATTACGAAGTTACCATTGGCAACAATCACTTGACCCTTTAGATCTGGGGGGGGGGGGGGTGAATGCAACTTTCTTTTTGCTTTAACAGAAAAGTGTATGTTTTTAGAGATAAATTAAAAATTCTTTTTGGGTTGGTCAGGTATTGATGAAATATTATACAACTTGCATTTCGCAAATTTCCCAAAACTAAAACTACGCCCTCTAACAGAGGAAAAGATCTAATAATATCAAAAATTTAAAACGATTACAAACGGTGCAGTTATGCTAGAAATTTTGGTCGTGGAATGTGACAGTCTTGAAATTCCATTGACAACGAGTTGACCCTAAAACCTTTCAGGACAACGAGTTGACCCGAAAGTAGGGAAAAAACAAAATGGTTTTGTTTTAAGAAATAATTGGAAATCTCTTTTTTAGTTGGTTACTAATGAAATGTAATTCGCATTTTCAAAGGTAGTTTTAATTTATGTTATTAGAGATAACTAAATTGAAACTGCAAAACTTTTAACGAATGTTTCAAGTGATCTCTTTATGGTAGAAATTTCGGCAGTAGAGTTCTGTTACGGTAGAATTTCCAATGACAGCAATGATATGAGCACTATTTTCAGAGGAGCAAGAGAAAAGCAACTTTCTAAATTTAAGAACTAAAAGAATAATACTTTTTATGTTTCATAATTACTAATAAAATAATAATATGTGCATTTCCCCCATCATATATTAAAAAATAAACAACCCCTCAAGCAGCTGCTTGTACAAAGGTCTGACAGGAGCCTGTCAGTTTATACACCGTAGTAGAAGGACCATGAGGATGGCAGGACCTCAGCAGAAAAAGAACACGAACATCCATAATTAAAGCTTTTAAGGAGTGAAAAAGTAGGCAAAGGAAGAACTTCATTCTCTTTGAAAATGAGATTCCCATAAGCACCAGAGGCGATATGCATTCTTCTAGTTTCACATTTTCAATACCCTCTGACAGTGGAAATTCAAACTACTGTATAATTGAGAAAATAAACTATTAATATTTAATTAGTACCTGTAATGTGCAAAAAAAGTTTTTCATTTATATCTTAAAGCAGAAAAGTTGCATTTTACCAATGGGACAAATCATTACCATTAGGGTAAACCACTTGATCATTATACTCTATGACCAAAAACTTAACTTTCTAGCAAAAATAGATCGTTTGCAATATTTATTTAAAGATTTGGTATTTTCCAGCTTCTTTCGCCGCTAGAAGTCGCCTTTCGAATTTTTATTTACCGCCTTTAGCACTCTCTAACACTGGAAATTGCAGCTGATAGGAATTCGAAAAATGTAAATATTAATATTTTTGTGGAAAAAAAATTCGACGACCTACGAGATTCAAACCCGCAGCTCTCCAGAAATATGCCAAAACATTCTAATCTGTTGAACTAAAGCCGGCTTTTTTCACAAAAAATATTTATTGATTTATATACGTTTAAACATCTACAGGTAATGTTGAAATTATCAAATGTTGTTTAAATCATTAATATTTTGTTAGTGTCTCTAAAACAAAAAAAAAAACATTGTTTCATTTATCTCTTTAAAAAAGTTTCATTTTCGCATCCCCCTTTTGGCTAAGATGGCAGAACCTTGTTGCCATTGTAAACCTTCTGACCACAACACTCTACAACCAAAATTTCAGATTTCCAGTGTAAATAGTTTGTTTGTAATATTTGTTTGAAATTTTAGCATTTTCCATCTTTTCCCACCACTAGAGGGCGCTATTAAAAATTTTCAAATTTGCTAATCACAATATTTGTTCAACATCTATCCAACCCAAAAAGAATTTTTCATTTAGCTCTAAAAGTAAAAAAAAATGATTATCTATAGACAGACAGACAGGTGGAAAGACAGATGGAAAGACAACAGTTAACAGAGATGGACAGACAGACGAACAAATATTGGCATAGACAGATGACAAAGTGAAAACATTTGCTCATTTCTCAAATGAACCTAAAAAGAAATTATTTGTTGGTTTTCAGTTAGCTCATTGCACTGTGGAATCCTCGTTGTGTGACGGCTGTTATCAGGGCGAGAGGGGGTCCAACACACTACTAGGTTGCTATCCCTAATTCAATGGCAATTCAGTGTACAAACAATAGTTCTTGACTAACACAAAATCATTTTAATGTTTCAAAATATAGAAACTTATCAAACAATGAAACTGTTTTAATGTGATTTTTGTATTGTGACCTGTATAAAGTGAATGGAAATTATTCCACAAGGAGAGTACACATTTTGCCACATTTTACTTCCCTTTGTACTAACAAAGATGTGCAGACCACATCTCCCACTTTTATATGCATTATTTATTAATTATTCACTGGCTAATGATGAGCAACAATGCTGAGAAGAAATAAGAATAAGAAATAATAAAATTGGAGCAAAATTTAGTAGTGATAAAATATGGGAACAATGAACACACATGAGATGCCATTCATGCTACACATTGTTTGCTAAAATGCTGCAAAAAACGGAACAAAGCTGCACTGGACTGCAGGGGTTTGTTTGAAAATAATGCTTGAAACCCAAAAACATGTATAACTACCTATTTTTAAAATGAATTCTAAATTAAACTGTATTACTTACCACACATGTCCTGTGTGGAACTTGCACAGTATAATCCATATTTTGTCTGTGACTGGAACAATTCTTACTGTTACTGCAATCTAGTCTTACTCGGACAGTACTGTGAGACTGTGAAACACATATATATATAATTGCAATTATCATATTGATAAAGTTTACACTTCTTACACAGTAAAATACTTCAAATTTTACGTACTTATACAGTGGCAGATTAAGCTATTCAAAGGCACCAGGAACTCCCACAATCCTGGAGTTGCAAGGGGGGGGGGGGTATTCAATCTACAATTTTTTTTACAACTTATGAACTGGAAAATTGTATGCAGCATGTTAAATAAATAAAAAATTTAATAGGTATTATATAAACTTGTTCTTTGTAATGTATTTAAAAAAAAGACGTCATATTATATTTGGTATTAACCTAAGTAAAAGTTTGCAATGTGTATATAAAGAGCAGATTACTAATGGTGAAATTTTTTACTAAATAAAGAAATATTGAGTTTCAGCTATTTTGAGACGACCGATGAATGTTGAAGCCCCAAGCAAGCACTTCATGTGTCTGTGTGGTAATCCACTACTGTACTTAAAACGTATTTGAATTCTAACAAAGGATGAACTTAATGAAAATGTACAAAGTTGTATCAGTAATTTCTCGTAAGCAAAATAATTTCTTAGCCAATGTTTTTTACACTGTGTTCAGTACAACAGATTCCTTTGAAAAACTCAAAAGGATTTTGCAAAGGAAATTTTTGTAATGACAAACTAATTACTCAAAATTAATGACCAATATTACCAGCACCTTAACACTTGTCTATTACTCATGTCTGAAATCATAATAAAAAGAACTGGTTCTGAAAAATTAACCCCTTCATATTCAAAACAATATACAGTGTCATTGTATTTTAATTCTTTTTGAGCACTGGTTGAAATGCTGAAAACTGCAGAAACTTTTTATATTGTAAATCAAATTCGCATCATGAACCTTTACAGTGTTGGGAAACTGAAACTGAACTCACTGTGGCAGCTGGATTTATCTTAAAGTGCTTTCAGAAAATGAAATAAACAGCTTTAGAACCTCATCCTGAAGTAACTAATGAACTAAAATAAGTCATGTTATATAGCAAAAAAAAGGGCATTTAAATTGTAATTTAAAAAAAAATGGCAAAAATTAGAAGAAAAAATTGGCAAGCTAAATTTTTTAAGCATTTTTTTTAAACATTGCAAAATTTCAGTACATTTTTCGATTTTAACTTTGGTAAAATAAAAAAACTCATTTTCCATTTTTTCTAAATTACTTTATTATTCTAATATAAACAGTTGATAATATGTCTATTAATGTTTAAGTCTTTCATTTATTTAGTTTTTACTAGGTCTTTTTGGCCAGTAAGTAGTAGTTGGGCATAAACTGGTAGGAGAGCTGTGTACCCATCCCCAGTGATGACACATAGAACTGGCCTGATCTGGCATCTAATGCCCAACCCCACCTTCTTGTGGTGCAGGCCATTAGTACATTTCAAAAGAAATATTCTCTTTTGGAAGGGAATGGAAATGGGGGGCTGCCAGGTTCAGTGTGGCCTACTGATCTGGTCATCTATGGCCACTTTTTTCTTTTTTCTGCCCTACTGAGGAGTGGTCAACATCACAAGATCCACTTATACCCACTACACTGGACTGGTTTATGGTTTTGAGCTTGATTATGGATCCTGGACTTGTTGCACTGGTGGGTCTCTGCTGAAGGAGAATCTGCCACTGTGTTTTCTGTTTGTTTGTGGGTTGTCAGCCCTAAGTGAACACAGACACGGAATACCTTATTTCAGCTGGTGGATAATCCTGATCAGTAGCCATTGCAGGTACCTAAACCCTCATTTACCTAGTTAGGCTTCGCCAATCCTAAATTGGAGTAATGTCTCAGGCAAGCCATATGGCCTCTTGAAAAGGTCCACTTTAAAATGTGCTGCCTGAAGTTCCTACCAGAATTGGTGGCTACAACCTTTAATGGTGGGGGAACCTCAACACTCACTTAGCTAGTTGGACATCGCCAATCCTAAACTGGAGTAATGTGTCTCAGGCAGGTCATATGGCTCTTGAAAAGGTCCACTTGGAAAGACAGAATCTGACAGTAATCTTGAACACCACTCTCATGTTCAAGAAATTGGTATGACAAAGCATCAGTTGGTCAGTGCTTCTCAACTGTGATAAATCAAAAGAATATTAAGAAATATTCTTTTAACTACACAAAAAAGGCCATTTTTCACTGGAATATTGTCAAAATTGCACTTTTTCACCAAATATGAAATTTACTGCAAATATCTGTTGATTTTGCATTTTATTGTGATTCAAAATACATTTTAAATTAGTTTCAATCCACTTTGGGATGGCAAAAAAATTGATTAATAATTCATTTTTGAATAACTTCATTTTTATTGCAAAGATAAAAAAATGTATCCCATATTATTAGCAATTAATTTAAATTAAATATATATATATTCTGTGCTTTGGTCATGTGCCTGTTGGAACCATGGTTTCCTGTGGAGCATACTGTGAGCTGCCACTGCTGCAGTCCAAGCACAGAAGGGCCAGAATGCCTTCTTTCTTCTATCTGTTTTATACTGTAGTGTTAATTTACCCAATCTATTGAATAATCAATTACTAATTGATGAATGGTGCCAACGAATTGCTTTATAGTTATTAATTATTTGTAATCAAGTTCAATATTGATAATACAATATATGAATGTTGCAGTCTCAATACTAATGTCTCAACACCTTGCGAGCCTCAAATCATTTCAGGCAAATCCAAAATTTGCTTCCCTGTCCCCATGTAAATGATTAGAGTTTAGTGATGGTCATTTTACAACTGCTTCCATTAACTGATCATTAATGAAATTTATATCCAATTACAAGCAGGCTGAATCCCTTCATTTCTGCAGAAAATGACCAATTTCTTTTCAATATATTATATGCACTGAATGATTAAGAGCTCTGAAAGAATATGAAATGTTCACTAAATAGCAGGTCAAATGGATGCTATGCAATCAACTATAATTGGAGGACAACAGAAAGGACTTAAACCCTTATAACTGCTAGGGTTTTTTTTTCTTTTTTTCTAAAAATGCAACTCAACTTCTAAGCCATATTATGAAACAGCTAATGAATGAAATAGTTCACATTACATACTAACAACTTCCCTATGAAAAAAAAGTCACAAATAAGGGCTTAAAAATCCTAGCTTTTCATGATGCAACTATAATAACAGCCCTAAGGAATAACTATCAACTAGCAATAACCATGTAAATCATTAACAGCAGCATAAAGGAACTTTCTGCAAAGACAAAACCATAGAGCTGTGCCAGCCAGGAAACTTACTCCACACACAAAAAAGAAATGAGCAACAGCATATTCTCAAGGTAGTACTACCACCAAACCATAGCAGTAGATCTAACTCTGGTGCAGAGAGATGCACCACTAGGACAATCTACCACTACCAAATCTTTGGATTATATTCATCTCTAACAGTTCTTGCCCAAAGAGTTGTATCACTAAACCAATTGTATCTAAAGGGACTCTAGTGACTTTCATTATGCAACCAATGATCATGCTGTATGCGGTGCATGAAACTAGTTTGGTAGATTTTAATGTTTATATGTAGTAAAGTGTGAAATAAATGTCATATAGGGGAAAAATTCACATTTGTCCCTGCAAGGTTTCCATTTTCTATAATCTGACATATGTTGAATTTACCAAATTGAGCTAGAAGTGCCAGCAGCTAGTACAACAGCAATAGAAGAACATACCCAATAACATCATATAAGATATAACTAATATGGAGACTACCAGGTAAAACTTCCATCTGCAACAACACACAAAGATTAGACTTCATGTGTAAATCATTATCAAAGGTTTCAGATTTAAAGGTGAAAAAGTGCAACTATTGTACTAAAGTAACAAAAAAAAACACTGCTTATAGTGACTTACTTGGTGATTACATTCCTTAAGATGCAAGCATATGGAATTCCATGTGAGAAAGCAAGGTTTGCCAGCCCCCCCCCCCCCCCCCCCCCCCCCGAAAAAAAAGGGGGGGGGGTGCCCTTTGAATTTGCTAGTAATAAGGGTAATGTAGACCAAAAATGATTAAACTTGTGCCTATTTCACATATTTTTCAATATTTTTTTTAAACCTTGAAAATATAGAGGAAAATGTTAAATGTTACACTACAATCGAAATCCCCCACCTCCCTTTATTTTTTTAGATCTGGGCCTGGTATTAGGTATACCTATTTTAAGCACTAATATAAATATGCAAAATCTTTGCAAGCTTCATTTTTAAAATCTTCACAGATTAATAAAAACATCTCAGAAAAAAATATCACTGACATTGCAGGAATTGAACCCATCTCTCTAGATACATGCCTGAGCACTCTTCCAGTTAAACCATGCATCAGATGCTAATAATATTCCAGAATAACACTTATAAATCTTTCATAGAGATGTGGCAGGCCTTGCGCTATCTATACTTCAGGAGAGACAATTTTTCCAATTGTTGCTAATGATCTAGATCACTGGTTCTCAACCTTTTATGCTTCATGTATCTCCTGAAAATGTGTATGTAACTGGCGTACCCCTTGTATAGATAGATAAAACTATAGTTATAGTATAACAATGGTTATTTTTACTTTGTTACTAGATCTAGCAACTTTTGAGCTCTCACAGAATACCCACGTTGAGAACCCCTAATCTGGATGTTAATGAGGAGGTCAAACACGCTTAAGTGAGATTTTCTTCCTCAAAAGTGCTAAAATCATAGGCTTTTCTCTCCAAAAAAATTCCATTTTTGTTGAGACATGGATAGTTCTGAGTACTAAACATTCAATTCAATATTTATCCTTCTGCAGCAGTCAAATATTTCAATTCAAAAAGCCATTTGCCACTGTTTGATATGGATTAAGAAATTGGTAAGTAAAAACTATCCATATTATTACTGACATTTTTTATCTAAAAGACAGATTTAGTTCACCTTTAACTTTATACATATAATACCTTTTAAATTAATGATTATGCATTATATACCTGATTCTGAACAATAATGGCAGCTCTGTGAGGGAGTTTATGAATGCAGAGTGCAAGGTCATTCATGTTGCAAATTTTGGTATAATAGCCTTGTTCTAGAGCAGTTTTGCAAAATGATTTTTCTGCTAAATGACTGGAGGGAGCAGTTGACAAAGGCAATAGAATAGGGTGAATGACTTCACTTCTAACTGACAATAAGAATGGGAAAGCCTGAAAAGAAATATGCAAATATTATTGGAGAATATTTCAATCTGGAAATATATACTTAAAATACATGACAGTAAAACCTACAGCTTGTTAATCTATAATCTTAAATAAAGTTTAACACAGTGAGTAATCATCCTCATCATCATCCTCAAGCAGCCATGGGCTACAGAGGTCCAACCAGACCGTGCAATTTAGTTCTCCAAGCAAGTCTATCCTACAGGACATTGCACTATCTGTGTATTACCATGCTTTAAATTAAGACATATATACCACCTTACTACAAGAATACTGATGGCAATTATTCCATTATTGTAAATAACAGAAATTACTTTCTGTCAGTGGCTGATGATAAAGAAACTAATTTGCTAAACTTAAGAAATAAGTACATATAATTGAGGAACTGCTACAAGCAGAATAGGACTGTTGGAATGCAAGATTGTGAACTCCAGTGGCATAAGAAGTTGAGATTCAAGTGGCTAGCTCATTCAAAATAGACTTCATAGTTAAAAGATATGTCATGTCAAGTTAACTTATTGCTACTAAGTTGCACAGCAGGAGGAAGACTTTACTGCTCACAGTCCTGATGAAGTGACAGTGGTGAATTAATCATAGATACCAGTCAGTAATGAAACTATTTTGGCTTTGTGGATATTTATCTTTGCAGACACATATGAAAAAGAAATTGGAGCATTAAGAAGGCTTTTAAAGAACTGCATGGATACCATTCATCACAAAATACCAGACTAGAATAACGCTTGAAATATTATATTAAAAGTTGTTAAAATTATTTACATTACCCACATGACAATGCACTTTGCTTTTCTCTCTATGAAAGCTTCAGTCAGCTGACTGACGCTTTCATAGAGAAGAAAGTGAAATACATTGTGATAACAATATTAACCAACATTTTTATGAGAATAAAATTGAACCAAAACAAAATGACTTTTTT
Organism: Ryuthela nishihirai; assembly: GCA_038380435.1. Taxonomy (NCBI): domain Eukaryota; kingdom Metazoa; phylum Arthropoda; class Arachnida; order Araneae; family Heptathelidae; genus Ryuthela; species Ryuthela nishihirai. The sequence continues at coordinate 58,680,637 of JAWZYU010000019.1, read as the reverse complement.
TTAGGATTGAGAAATAAATAAAATAATTTTGGTTATCGTTTTTTTTAAACCAGTCTTTAGCTATTACACTAAAATTTATACCAAGTTTCCAAAAACAAATATCACTGAAAAACTATTGGAAGATGTTTTATTAATCTGATTAACAATTAACTATATAAAAGTGTTTATATTATTATAATTTGAATCTTATATATACACTATATGATCAAAAGTATCCAGACACTTGCTCATCCACAATCTCCCAGTAATTGGAAAGGAATTAATATTATGTTGGCCCACCATTCGATACTATCATAGCCTCCACTCTGGGGGGAAGGCTTTCCACTAGATTTTGGTACATTACTATGGAAATTGCCTACCATTCTGCCACAAGAGCATTACTCAGGCTGATCACTGATGTTAAGCGGCTTGGTCTGACTCGCAGTATGTGTTCCAATTCATCCCAAAAGTGTTCCATGGGGGTTGAGATCAGGGCTCTGTGCAGGCCAGTCAAGTTCTTCCACACCCATCTTATCAAATCATTCCTGCATGACCTCACTTGTGCACAGGGCATTGTCATGTTCGTACAGGAAAGGGTCTTCACTGAACTGTTGCCATAATATTGGGAGCACAGAATTGTCAAGAATGTCATTATAGGCTGTGGCATTCAGAGTCCCATTCACTGGAACTAGGGGTCCCAGCCTGAACCATGAAAAACAGTCACAGAGCATGATGCCTCTTCCATGAAACTTCACAATTCGCACAACACAGTCAGGTAGGTAGCATTCACCTAGTATCCTCCACACCCAGACTTGTCCATCCGACTACCAGATGGTGAAGAGTGATTCATCACTGCAGAGAACCATTTCCACTGCTCAAGAGTCCAATGGCACTGTTATAAGGGTCTGCCACGAAAATCCTTGCCTCATGGTACCAACTGTTGTATAGGGTATAACATAGGATAAACATATCTCTTAACATTAAGGATTTTCTTAGCCCCTATTTGGTGTTTACTGTGATCGTATAGTATTAATTAATTAATTAATGGCCCAGTATCCCACTGGGAAATAAAGTCATCCTCCCCAGACAAAAGGAGTCTGCAAAAGCAGTTAAAGACATTTATTTACAAATTAAACTTCACTGATTCAATTCCACAAATTCGATTATTTCACAATCTACAAAGACATTCCACAATCAATTATGTCAATTCCATAAATATGCTCAACAGAACTTAGATTCAGTAGAATGTCGTGATCACATCGTTTTACTTCAACTGCCCCCTCCTCTACCAAGCAAAACTTTTTCGAGTCCATCGAAAGCCAACCGTCCAACCTCTCTGTGCTCTCTTGTCACCACCAGAAGAACTCTACTATCTCTCACTTCATAGTCACCACCAGAAGAACTCGACTATCTCTCACCTCATAGTCACCAAGGATCGCTATCGTGGAGAATTCTCATTAGCTCTCTCAACTCTCTGCTAGGGGGTGGGATAGGGTGCCGGACGAAAATTAGAAACTTCCAGAGTCCGTGTCCTTGGCAACAACCACGTGACTGTCCTTCACGAGTCCGTTGTGCCATGAGCCGGGGGAATTCTCTCTCAGGGCTGTCAGACAGGAGCAGTTCTAGCACCAGACTCCTTTCCTTCAAAGGAGTATCGCTGAGGCGTGGACGCTTCCCTATGTAACTGTTGCCCGGGATTACGCTGGCTGCCGACAGGTAAGTGGTCGGCTTAGCTAGGCGGTGCATCAATGGAATGGTCCTTCATGATAATCCCTCGTATGGTGCCGCTCCGATGGAAAGGAAACTGCAGTCTGGAACTTGAATACCGTTCTGGTATCATCGAAGTGAGAGCACCATCACTATGTAACTGTGGTACACTACCCATGCCCTCATGGGCTATCTGCTGAAAATTCATGTAAGAGTCCCCAAAGTTTTTGAAAATTATATAATTCCAGAATTTTTCACTCTTTTAAAGTTGCACAGTCCCTTAGATGAAATGTCCACACACTGAAGGCAGTCCATAATGACGAAGAAGTTTGTCACAGAAAGTCACGTTGTCTCTGAAAAGAAATCACTTAGAGACAATGCCCCATGTCACATTGTGAAGAAGGTTCAGGAATGGTTCCTAGAACAGGATGAGGAATTTCATTTATTGCCATGGCCCCCAAATTCACCAGATATGAATCCTATCGAGCATTTGTGGTTTGAGTTGGAGAAACAGGTATGAGCAGCATCACCCCAACCACATAATTTATGGGAACTGCGGGATCTTCTGTTGCAGTCATGGTACAATTATCACCTACCAACATCTTGTTGAATCTATGCCTCATTGGGTGAGAGCTCTTTTGGCGGCAAAAGGAAGACATACATCATATTAGGTAGGTGGTTTTAATGTTTTGGCTGATCAATGTATGTAGTAGTGTTTTTAGAATAAATTTTTGGTATATCATTTAAAGTTACATATATCTGTGTCTATGCATTTTGATTTGATGAGAAAATAAAAACCATTTTAACCGTTTTTTGCTTTGGTTTGCATAAACGAAAATGAAATATTCTTTTGGAACAAATAGAATGAAAATGAAATATTTCAATTTTGAATGAATACGAATGAAATAATTTTTATTTAGTTCCTGCTGAAAACCATTGTGAGTGAGCAGTCGCTGTTAAATGTTATCAACTTCTTGTATCATTGGAATGCTAACATTAAATTACGTTGGACTAATGCATGGACTTTATATTGTATTCCGAAGATCTGACTCTACTTGTAGCAGTTCCTCAACTATATTAATTATTTTTTTAATTTTTAAGTTCTGTATTTGTTTTTATTAATCATTGGCAAAAGATGCTTCCATCATTTGCAATAATGGACATTAATATTCTTTTAAATGGCATTCTTTTTTTAAAGGACAGTAATGCACAAATAGTGTAATATCCTATATATCACTATCACTATAACTCTCATATTGTCAATTAAATTTTATTTGATGTTAATCAGTACTTCAGAGTAATTGAAAACAACAACAGAAACAAAAATAACTAAAAATTGCTTCGCTTGGCTACTGATTTAAGGGACCTGGATTTGAGCCCCAGGTAAGGCATGGTTTTTTGTGTTGTTTTTCTGCTGAGGTCCCGCCATCCTCATACCTTCTACTGTGGTATATAAACTGACAATCTCTTATCAGACCTCTTGTGGTAAGCAGCTGCTTGAGGGGGTATTTATTTTATTCACTATTAATGTAAACCAGGGATCAGGAACCATTACTGGTCAAAAAGCAACAAAAAAAAAGTAGATTATTTAGAAAAACAAAAACCATAAGTATCATTTTAAAATAGGTACAGTCAAGTGTATATATGAACTACATTTACCCCTTGATTTACACGGTACTTAGTTTACACGGTAAAAAAAATATTAACTAGTTTCATTTTACATGATTATAGACTCGGTTTTGAATGGTATGGATTGAGTTTTTATGTATGTAGACATAATACATATTATGAAGTAGCAGTGGTATAGCATCAAGGAAGATTATTAGATTACCATCTTAAAGTAAACATTCTGATTTTTTTTTCTTTGGGTGTTGAGAATTGGGGATCTTTTACCAAAATTGCTCTCACACATGAGAACTGATTTCCATGCAAAGGAAGTCCTATTTGCTTCCATATCCAAAATCTCATTCATTTTCAGAAAATGGTACAAGATCAAATTTTTTTTATTGGAAAAGGAAGAAATAATAAAAGATAACTTAATGTGATGTCAAATAAAATATCCACAGCAACTGTAAGCTGGAGTAAGTGGCACAGTAAGCTGGCCACCTGATTTAGCATAACTAAGCAAAAAACGTTAATAATCAATTAACCAAAAGATCGATAATTTATGGAAATAAAAAAAAAAATCTACAAAAATGAAAACTAATGTTTAATTAAAAGAAGGAAAAAATACTAACTTTACCAAGGAAGTTTATAACCCAATTTGCTAGGAGGAAGTATTTGGCTTAAATCATCTATGTAAACAACTTGCTATGCAGCCACTTAGCAGATGGCTCTCCTCGTTCTTGCATGTGTGAGTAATTATAATACCTGCTACTTCCTGACCTGTGATGCCATAAGCTGCAGGCAGTCTTGAAGAAGCCTGGCATTTTTTTTATGGTTTTGATTTGAAAAGCGAGAATGATGCATAGAATTCTGGGATAAATTATATAAATGATAAAAATAATTCTAGGAATAGTGAAATAAGTTGAAAGAAGAAAAAGAGTATAAAACAGGGGGGGGGGGGAAACATAGGTATGTACTTTGCAATTACTCCAAAATCTGCCGTTTTTAAAAATAGCATTTTTTTTGTTAATTTTTTAAAGAAGTTTTTGAAACTTTAAGGAAAAATTTATTGATAATAGTTTAAATCAAACTTGTGATAAATCAGGGGGTTGCTTTAGCAAAGAGCAATGTTAACAAAAAAAAAAATCGACAATATCATATCAGATGACTTAACAAATTATTTATATTGTAATTATTTTTTTCATTTTATTTAATAAAATATGCATTGAATGAAAAAAGAAAATTTTTTTTCAAGCTTTAATCGTGTATTTTTAATAAGATATATATATATAAGAAAATTTTAAAACAGCAATTTTATTTTTTTTTAAATTTAAATTTTTTGTTGTCCTAAAAATGGATGCATACATCCTTGGCCACTCATTTTGAATTCTGTTATGTATACATACGACCAGGACACTGGAAGGTTTAATACAGCTGGATTATTCTGATGCTAACTCTAATGGTGTCCTGGATGTTAATTACTTTATCAGTCTTTTGGTGGCAGTCATTTGATACGATGCAATGGAACTGACTTCTGTGATAGTCATAATATATAATCATTTTTTAACAATTACTAGGAGATTTTGTGTTCAAGTATGGGAGGTTGATTGGTGCTTTTTTCACACTTGCATAATCATTAAAAACTGAATTTACCATTGACCATCACAGAAATGAGTTCCATTGCATCATAAAGAATCCCATTGGTTGTGTAAATTCCTACCAGCAATAAGTACTAAAAGTGTAAGCTTTTTAGCTGATGGAGAACTGATGTTTAGCCAGTACTATTGTTGTATTGTTGACTCTACCCCTCTGAATAATCTGTTTTCTTTTCCAAGTAAAAAATTATTTTCCTATTATTCAGAAGAAAAAAATTATTTCTATTTGCATGTATTAAAATTATTTTCGTTCTGTAGTTTTATTATCATTATTTGCATTGCTAGATTCTTTTTTTTTTTCACACCACACTAAAAATACCTATTAAAACTTACTATCCTAATTTTTATTAAATATTGGTCATAAAATCTAGAATTAAATGCTTTTAATTTGGTATGTACTAAGGCCAATTTTTGTTCATTGGTTATTTGGCAAAAAAAAATTTTTTTTTGTCTCAAATTTTTTTTACTTACTGAGCACAATGAAAAAATAGCTGCATATGTAATTTCATTCCAGCTTTTAATGTTGGACCCTGAAACACATTAGATAGCCTTCACAGGAAGCTTTTATTTGTTTCCTAGCAGCTGTCTAGCAGATTCCCTTCCCAAATCTTTTTTGAGCTCTTGTGACCTGGCCATTTAGCTGACTTGTACAAAAATGTGCCACTCTTAAACCATCTGATCCTCTTTGTTAACACAGGCAATGCAGCAATTTTTTATCATACGCCGCATTGCTCGGGTATGAAACTTTCTAAAATGTAGAGTAGATGGCATCCCCACATTGCACTTTCATTTGGCATAAATATCATTAGACTTGATCTCATCTGCCTCTGGGTGTGTGTGTGTGTGTGGGGGGGGGGTTGTTTTACCTCTGAGCGGCACTTTTTTGCACACCATGAGCTAAATGGCCAGATCACATGGACCCCGAAGGCTCAGAGAATGTTGGGGGAGGTGACCCACTGGAACAGCTGTTGGGAGACAGATGGTAGTCTCCCGTCAAGACCATCCAGCGTGTTCTTTAACGTATACAGGGTATGACTCTCCCACACACGGGGCCACGGCTTAACGTCCCATCCGATAGATGGCGGCCTTTCCAAGCCCATCGGTGTCCCCTACTGACCATGGGCAGGGCAGGGAATTTTGCAGAGATAAATCTCAACGCTGACCCAGCTGGGACTCGAACCTGGGAACTACAGATTACGAGCCTGGTGTGCTACCGACTGAACCACAAACCCCTGTGTGTGTGTGTGGGGGGGGGGGGGCACAGTCAGTAGTGCACCAGACACATAATCTGTATTCCCAGGTTTGAGTATAACCATCCCAGCTGTGTCAGCATTGAGATTTATCTCTGCAAAACTTCCTACCCTGCCCATGGTCAATAGGGAATACAAATGGGCTTGGAAAGGCTGCCATCTGTCAGATGGGACATTAAGCTATGGCTCCATATGCGGGAGAGACATACCCTGTGCATGTTAAAGAACACACTGGACAGGACACCTTCACAGGAGGCTACCATCTGTCTCCCAACAGCTGTTTTATTTGGTCCCCTCCCCCAACCTTCTTTGAGTCTCTGGGGTCCTTGTGACCTGGCCATTTAGCCTTTTGTGTGCATATAAGTGCTGCTCAGAGGTAAAACAACCCAACCTGCCGCTATGATGAAAAATTTCTCCCTCTCTTTCAGGGGAGAAAAGAAATGGACATAGTTCGAGGTCCCCATAATCTTCCCCGCATAAGAAATTTCTAAACCAAAAACTGGAATTCCCTTGCTCAGATAATCAAAGTTTCAAATCTCTTCATACCCACCAGAGTTCCTAGAATACAATTTGCCAGGCATATGCAACTTTTTAGCAAAAGGAAATTAACTATGTTCTGAGGTGCATAAAAATGTAAAGGTACACAAAAATTATTTTTATTAAATTAAATTATTTATGACTCAACATCATATTTAAAACATTTATTAATTATTTGTATATACTTTTATTAGCTTTTGCATATTTTTCAAGTTAATGATTTTAACTTCTGATACAAATTTAGTTTTTGAATCTCGTGTTTTGCTCATGCTTAATTAGAATGACTTCAATATCCACGGGAGCTCGCGCTCTAGACCCCACAAACTAAACAATGAGTTTATTACGCGAAATTGGAAAGAAATTGGTTTCATGCATTCATTATTTTAAATTTAATGGTGGCAACAGTTATTTTGAATAACTCAACTGTTGATGTTTAATCATGCAAAATCTGATATTAATTTAGTTTGATGTATTCCCTTTTTTCAATTTTATTAGTGGCAACACTTATTTTGAATAAATTTCAAGTGTTAATGTTAAGTCTATGTGGATTTTGAGAAATCAAACCTGCCACCCCAATTTTGGTTGACACCAGCGAGTTTGCACATAGCCTGTATACATACATACATACATACATACATACATACATACATACATACATACATACATACATACATACATACATACATACATACATACATACATACATACATACATACATACATACATACATACATACATACATACATACATACATACATACATACATACATACATACATACATACATACATACATACATACATACATACATACATACATACATACATACATACATACATACATACATACATACATACATACATACATACATACATACATACATACATACATACATACATACATACATACATACATACATACATACATACATACATACATACATACATACATACATACATACATACATACATACATACATACATACATACATACATACATACATACATACATACATACATACATACATACATACATACATACATACATACATACATACATACATACATACATACATACATACATACATACATACATACATACATACATACATACATACATACATACATACATACATACATACATACATACATACATACATACATACATACATACATACATACATACATACATACATACATACATACATACATACATACATACATACATACATACATACATACATACATACATACATACATACATACATACATACATACATACATACATACATACATACATACATACATACATACATACATACATACATACATACATACATACATACATACATACATACATACATACATACATACATACATACATACATACATACATACATACATACATACATACATACATACATACATACATACATACATACATACATACATACATACATACATACATACATACATACATACATACATACATACATACATACATACATACATACATACATACATACATACATACATACATACATACATACATACATACATACATACATACATACATACATACATACATACATACATACATACATACATACATACATACATACATACATACATACATACATACATACATACATACATACATACATACATACATACATACATACATACATACATACATACATACATACATACATACATACATACATACATACATACATACATACATACATACATACATACATACATACATACATACATACATACATACATACATACATACATACATACATACATACATACATACATACATACATACATACATACATACATACATACATACATACATACATACATACATACATACATACATACATACATACATACATACATACATACATACATACATACATACATACATACATACATACATACATACATACATACATACATACATACATACATACATACATACATACATACATACATACATACATACATACATACATACATACATACATACATACATACATACATACATACATACATACATACATACATACATACATACATACATACATACATACATACATACATACATACATACATACATACATACATACATACATACATACATACATACAAACAAAAACTTTCTTCTTTATATATTAGATGATTGGCACTTTTGAATATGATTCAAAATAATCATACAATGATGCTGTCACTTTTGAGTGTGGATCAGCAATGATATAATATCACATCATAACCAATATGATTAAATACCAAACTATGTACCAAAAAAGGGGGGGGGTTGGTTAGTTTATTTTACTAAAGTATTTATTTTTTATTGAATGAAATATTACCTGTTTCATACATAAAAAGCTATCAAATCCCATCTTCTGAAACATTGTAGATACATCCTGAGGATCTGTTTCAACTGCCATTTGATACAGAGTTAGGAAGCCATCAAAGGTTAATTGTCCATTCTGCATCTGAAAATTTTCTGCAACAATTTTCACACTTCAGAATTAAAAGTAGGCAATTTGCTGTGTTAATGTTTTCAATTTATATTTAAAAAATTGCATTTTTAAACTTGTTTCTTAATACATGCTCATAAAAAAACAAATTATTGTCTACTATATGAACCTTAACTGTTTCATAAATATTTTTTTTTCACTTACATTCATAAAAATTAGGGATAAACTTGGTCTTACCTCAATAATCATACCTTAAACCTTACACTGCCCAGACCTTGAAAATCCAGTTTATGACACCTGCATATACAGCCATAAACAAACTCCATCATTAGTAACATAATTTTTTTTCATATAGTTCGAACTAATTTTTTTTAATTTCTATATATGTAAAATAACATTTCAGAGCTCCTAATAATGTGTTTTTTAAACTTATTCCTCAATCTGATATATCAGAAATTAAAAAAAAAGCCTTTCTCTTGCTCAAATTGCTATTAGCCAGTGCAGGAGATGGGAATGCTACTGGCTAAATTTACCCACTCTCCTACTAGCTGACAGAGAGTGCCAAGGATTTAATTGAGTTGTTTACTAAAGATCTAACCATCTTTCTCTATAAAACAAAGTCAAATGCCAAGGGAGAGTTATTTTTATTGGAGGATTTTAGTGATTTCAACAAAAATACAGCTGTATATACATTTTTGCTCTATTTTAATATATTTTGCAATTAGAAACTATTTTAGTGTTTCTAGATTTTTTTTCATATCAATTATTGGATGACTTTTACTTAAGGAATATGAGGAGAAAAATCAATATTTCTTTGACCATGTGATTGGCAATGTCATATGAGCATGATATTGATTGACACACATCTGGTTGGAATTTTAGGTAAAATATTTCATTGACTCTGATAGTGATTCGGAGTAGTTGCAATTTTTTTAAGATTCAGGGGGTGATACATTGATTTCAATACTTCTGAAATTATTTACATTTCTTTTCAAATATATAATTATTTGAAGTTTGACTGAAATTTAAATAATTAGACATATGTAACTTAAAATGGCAGCTACTTTAGGAAACATCTGATTAGGACATTATAACAAAAAATTTGATTTTTAAATGATAGGAATTAATTTAGTACTACTTTTAATTAAACTAAAGTAATTTAATAATTTGCATTCATAATTTGTAAATTTTTTATATCACTTTTTCTTCATTGTCATAAAGTTTAACTTTTCTGTAGTAGTCAGCACCTAATGCAAATTGTTCTGGAAGGGTTCAATCTCAATTTCAGTGGTTTAAAATGAACTTTATTTATTTGAAATATTTTTAATTTCTTAACAGCTCTTTACTCTTTTTAGTTATATGTAATATTTATTTTTAGTTATATAAAATTATACAAGTAATGAAATAATATGGAAAATATGGCAAATTTAATTTCTTTTAAATTTTTACTGAATTTGAAATGCAAAAAATAGAGTTAAACCTTGGAATTTTCTTAAAAAATGCTTATAAAATTTTATGTATTTCTCTTTTAAATTTTCAAAATCTTCTTCATTCCAAATGTTCTTTCATTTGGTATATAGCATTACTTATTTCTGTTGATTAGTTTTTTTTTTAAATTCTAAACTTGATTTGACTGGTAACAGCTGGTAAAAAACCTCTACTTTTCTCAAAGTATTGAAAAAAAAAAATTCGATAGATAAATTTTCTTGAGTTCAGTAAAAAATTGTTTTTATGCTCTATTCGTATGCTTTATAGTTATTTCTGTTTATTTTTTTTAAATATTTATTTGCATTATCAGATGAATTTTTTACTACACATCTCTATAAATGCCCTATTAAAACAAAATCAGTATCTATTTTAATTAAATATTTAATTTTCATAAAATCCAGAATTAAATGCTTATTAATTTGGAATTAAACATTTCATAATTCCTTTCTTTAGTTATTTGGCAAAACAATTCTTGAGTTCATTTTTTTTTACTGAAGGAAAAGTCTGGCCACAGGGTACAATTCAGTTTTTCAGGTTTGGCATATTAAGTGTGGAAGCCAATTTATACTTTTTTTTAAATGTTAATAATAGATAACCAAATTCAAGGCAAATAATCCTTGGAATATTATTTCCTGGTGAATAAACAAATTTCTACAGCAATGAACAAAACCTGTGTTATTATCTGGTTCAAACTCAAATACAGAGATTTTTCTCTCTGATCAGAACATCTGACATCCAGTGGCACAGCATGGAGATAGCGAGAGACTTACCTGGCTGGTTGGTTGTTTGGGACTTAATGGTGCATGAGCAACTGGGCAATTATAAGCCAAAAAAAATAGACAAAATGATAAAAGACATGAAACCTGCAACCAAAAGTTAAAATTGAAAAAGAAAAAGTATAAAAGTCTAAAACAAAAGAGAACAAAATTAGAAGTAGCAGGTAAAACCAAATAGGTATAAATATAATAAATAAAATGAACCCAGATGTAAAAGACTTGGGTGAAAGATATAAAATACAAAACAACAATACAGTAATATCAAAATGAAAATAAAATATAATCCTGAAGAACAAGAAAATATTATTACACCAATTTGTATCATTGTGGACAAAGCAACAATCTTCTTATAATCTATTTCCTGGTTGGCTGATAATCCTGTCAAAAATATTATAATTTTAGATAAAATTAAAATAGCCAGTATATTTTAAAAGGGAAAAGACAGGTGGTAAAAAATAATGATCAGATAAAAGATGTCCGAGTGTAAGGGGCTCAGAGTAAAATTGTGATGGCTAAAATAAAAACAATGTCCCAGATTAAAAGTCCTACAATCGGTTAAAATATGCTTAATGGTTAAAATGGTGTGGCAAAACTCACACTTGGTTCATCGTCTGGCCTAAGACAAAATAAATGAGTGATAAACGAATTACCTAAATGGTGCCAAACAAGTAGAACTTCTTCCTTGCGATTCCTGCGAAAACATAACTGCCATGGTTTGAAAATAGGTTTGATCTAGAAGAGTTTGTTACCAATCTGTTCAGACAAGATCTCAGCCACTGTGCCCAGAACTAGATGGTAAAACTCTACCGGAAGTACTCGTAGGCAACCAGCAGTGAAGAGTCTGGCAGTTGGCCGACCTGGCAGCAGCATCTGCCAAGTCATTGCCCTTGATCTCGACATGACCAGGCACCCAACACAAGAGAATGGTAGTTGTGGCTGTCAGATGATATAATTGGGCTGGTGGATCTTGGAAAGAACAGAGTGAGCTGATGCCTCACTGAGATCAAAACCTGTAGCGAGCTAAGTGAGTTGGGGGTAAAGCATATATATCAATAATGATTAGCCGCCATGTGGTCCAAGGCAAGGCTGACAGAAGGGATACTGTGGTGCAACTCGACCATAATTTGAATGCTAGTGATGGGAGAAATGTGTCGCAACACACAGTACATCAAACCCTGCTGAAAATGGACCTGTGTAGCCGCAGGCCGCTCCAAGTGCCCATGCTAACATCAGTTCACCATCAAAAGTGCCAACAATGGTCACACAAGCATCAAAACTGGACCTTGAATGATTGGAAGGTCTTCTGGTCTGATGAATCATACTTCCTGTTGCACCATGTGGACTGTTGGATATGTGTGTATCGTTTATCTGGGGAAGTGTTGGCACCAGGATGCACTGTGGGATGAAAACAAGCTGGTGGAGGAAGTGTAATACTCTGGTCAATGTTCTGCTGGGAAACCCTGGGTCCAGTCATTCATGTGCAGGAAACTGACATCTACCACCTACCTAAACATCATTGCAGACCAGGTACATCCTTTCATGGCAATGGTATTTCCCTCTAGTAGTGCCTTCTTTCAGCAGGATAATGCGCCATGCCACACGGCCCAGATTGTTCGAGAATGGTTCACAGAACATGAGGAAGACTTCCAGGTATTGTCCTGGCCTCCAAATTCCCCATCTGGAGAATTTGGCATCTAATGGAGCATCTGTGGTTTGTGTTGGAACAGCATCAACCATGGTACTTACAAACGTAAAACCACAGCTCACCACGTAACTTACAAGAGTTAAAGGATACGCTGGTAACTGTGTTTGTACCAGATACCACAAGACATCTTAAGAAATCTTGTAGCATCCATGCCTCACCAAGTAAGAGCTGTTGTGGGAGCACATGGAAGACCAACATCATATTAGGCAGATGGTCATAAAGTTTTGGCTTGTCAGTGTATGATTAGAATGATATAGGTGATAAGATATGAATGAATAATGTAGTAATAAGTATTTTTCAATGTAATATATCACAGAGGAGGTCTGTGAAGAAAGCTAGACTTCAGCACAAAGACGACATATCCATTCCTTATCCAGGGGTTCAAATTTGAATCTCTTGGTTCCATAAATCAAGCAAGCTAGCTACTAGGCCAGCAGTAAATTTGTTTAAAACTATGAACTAAAATCAAACACTAAAAGAATTTTAGAGAGGAAAACAGATGAAGCTCAGTGTTTTATACTCATGTGTCTGTAGAGAAGAACCACTGCAAAGTTCACCTGTTAGGGAATGTTACTACTATTTCAAGGAATTCTATTAGGAATACCAGGTCATATTGGAGAGCTGAAATTGGATCTGACCATTACCTTGTTAAAAGTGTTTTGCACCTTAAATTTAAGAAGTGTCATACTAAGGTTAAGAAATTTACTTTTAATTCTAAAGCTCTGAAAGACCCAGTTATAGCAAAAGCTTATTGTGATAGGTTACTGTCATTATGACAGTCATGGTTTGCTTACTACTGAAGTTGGGGAAGAATAGGACCATTTGAAAGGGGCTTTTCTTGAAACTTACAGTAAGCTTTTAGGTAAAAAGGAGCATAGGAGGCAAAATAATTTGAGTGATAAGGCATTTGAAGTTATTTTGGAAAGAAACAACTGCAGGAAGGTCTTTAATTATACCCTACTAATCCTAATAGAAAGCATTACAAAGAGCTTAATAAACGTGTAAGGGATCAGTTGGCTGTTGATAAAAATCTTTGGCTTGTGATGGCTTGGCTGACAAAGCTGAGGAAGGTTAGATAGCACAACAGCAGAGAGCTGTACCAGATAGTTAACATTTTGTGCAGTAGAAAACGGACAGGTTTACAGGGATTGAAGGATAAACAATGTAATGTTACAGAAGGTGAGGATTCTGTCTGGCTAGATTGGCTGAGAAATTCAGTGATGTTCTAATCAATGTGGTTAGTACTACTCCCATTGTTTGTAATGATGAAAGATGCATTACTGGTTTTAATGTTGGCCCATAATGCAGTCTGAAGATATTTTTGATATTTCTAAACTTAAACTACATAAATCCCCAGGGGTAGATAAAATTGCTTCTGAAATGCTTAGAGCTGGGAATGTTTCAGTTACCACATGAATGATAAAAATTTTGAAATCTTTTATGATAAAGGCATTGTTCCTAAGGATTTTACCACAGCTATTATTTTTCCTATTTCTAAAACAGGTGATTGCAGTTCTTTTGATAACTATAAGAGTATTAGCCTACTTTCTGTTCCACATAAGGTTCTTTGCATAATTGTGCTTAATAGAATTAAGAATCTGGTTGACAGTCAATTGTGATGAGCAATGTGGAATCCTAAGGAGGGTAAGGGATGTGCGGATCAGATATTTTCACTCAGGCAGATTCTTGAGAAATGCTTAGAGTTTCAAAAACCTTTGGTTGCTAGCTTTATTGATTTCGAAAAGGCTTTCAACTCTGTTGATCGTCATAATTTGTGGTTGATTATTGTGAGATCGTATGGCATACCAGACAAGTTAGTTAACATAATGAAAGCTCTAGATAATAACACTAAATCATGTGTAAGAGTTGGTAAGGCTTGTAACAATTGGTTTAGCATTGCTTCTGGTCAGGACTGGTTTAACGATTAAGCAAAATAAGCACATGCTTAGGGCATCAGGAGAAAGGGGGTAAGACAAAAATACATAGAAAAAAATCAAGACTTTTTAAACAAAAAATTCCATGAACAGCTAAATATTTTAGTACCCATTTTTTTTTTTGGAAAAAAAAACTGGTAACCTTGACTTGCAACTAGAATCACATTCCTTCCATGGACGAAACAGTAAAATCTAATCCCCTCCCTTGACCTTCAGCCTGCTTCACACTGAACAAAGGGTGGCCGTCTCCCGCTCTTTAACAACTTCTCATAACAGCACGGGTCTGTTGGCAAGTAGCCAGCAAAGTTACTCTAAATGGAGCCAATGCGTTCAAGCACATAGTTGATAGTCGGGACTTCAGTCAAAAAGTGTTACAGAAAATGTTACTTCAACTTGCTGCGAATGGTAAGCTACATTTGTGTTATTGGTAGTTTAGTCGTTTCAGAATATAATTGGCTACTTAAGAATATAAAAGGGAAACGTTTCTGTACGAGAATGCTATTCCTGGAGCTGTACTATATAAATAAACATCTAATAACGACAAAAAGTTTTGACTACAAGCTGTAACAATATTTTAAAACCACCAATATTAATTATAGTCCCATAAAAAAAATAATGCTTACAGTCAATTGGTCGTTTATAATATATTATACTAAGAACAGGGAAAATTTTCGAAAGTTGGTGTTTATAATTGACAGGTTTGACTGTAGTTTATAAATTATTATGTTAATCAGAATCAGGGTGGCATTTTGCTTGTTAACAATTGGGCAGCATACATACAGTCTTTACAGTATCTGACAGATGTCCTCAATAATAATAGTTTATCTTTAATTATAATTTCTGTTTTCAAAATTAATTTTTAAGTATATTTCAATGTTTTGAAATTTTTAAATGTAATAAATAAAGTACCGCAAAATTAAGAATTAACAAAAAAAAAGAATACATTTTTAACACGTTTTGTAAAATAAACATGCAGTATATAATAATATTTTGATCAATATAAATTATTAAGCATCAATCAGTACTGTATCAAATTGAATTTTGCCAGTATAATTTTCTTTTTAGTCAGCTAAATTATGTTTTGTAAGTATAAACAACAAAAAATTATAGTAATGTTTTTGTCAGCGAAATTAACTATTAAAAACGGAACTAAATATTACAAAACGATAAACTAATTATCAATTAACCTAATCAACATATCGTGTATGTGTAAATTAAAAATTTTCCTTAAAATTAATCCTAACACGAGATAATGACTGTTATTAAGTATTTGACATTTAACCATCTATTTTAAATACTGATAAATTGTTAACTTTTTGCACAGATCATTTGTAATGCTGACCATAAATTGTATTTAAAACACTGATCATAAAATTTATTGTCATTATTCATCTATAATTCGAAAAGTAAAAGATAATTTCTTATAAGTTTTTTGTTATAAAACATCAGGGGCAATAGTTACTTGTTTGATTGGGGCACAATCAGCCTGTCCATGGCCCTGGTTACCAGATAATGTACAAACAAAATGTTCTTTTTATTTCTTTATTTCATAGACCCCAAGAACCAAGCAAGATGAAACGTGTTCAATTAAGTGGTGCAGAAAAGCGGAAATTATCAAAACAGAAACAAGAGAAGGCTATGGATATAGTGTCCAAAACTGCAAAGCTGATTCATTTCTTCACTCAAGTTCCACAACATGATGTACCGATGCCGATACAAACACAATCTTCATCATCAGAATCGGACACAACCACTTTCATCACTTCAAAATCCTCAGTGTCACAAGCTGGTTCAACTACTTTGTCTCTCCCTTCTGATCTCAACTTACTTGTAAATTCTCCTCTTGATACCTCTACTGCAAAAGTTGATCCAAGAGTAGAAACAACTGCTGAAAATGACATTTTAGTGGACCAAGTAATCATGGCGAAATGATTCAGTCTACAAAATATGTAGTAAATTTAGCAAAAGATCCAGGGTAGTGGCTTGATTTGTCTGCTGATGATGTAGCTTATTGGATTGCTCGTGGTCCCAGTGACTGTCAACACCACAGTGGGGCATTTGACTAGTCTTACCGACATTTCAGTAGTGGCAAACCTGGAAGATACTGCTCACAGAAACATTTCATTGGAACATAGGCCAATGGTGAGAATTTCAAGAGAGTAGCTATGGTATTCACCATCAACAGGATCAGTTTATTGTTTTGTACATAAACTATATGCTCCTTAACTTGTTTCACATTTTCTAATGAGAGAAGGGTTCAGTGACTGGCGAAATACTATCGTAATTGATAATCATGAAAAAAGCAGTACTCACCAAGACTGCATGCTAACGTACTTAACACGCCAACAAGGTACGGGGATGAGATAGTAGTTGGAAAAACAAATTCAGGAAGAGTGATTACTGGGACATGTTTTGAAGCGTGTCATAGCTGTTATCTGTACGTTAGCTGAACATCACTTGGCTTTTCAAGGAACGAAAGATTTGGATCATTGCAGAATGGGAACTTTTTAGGGCTATTAGAGCTCATTGGTCAGTTTGATCCATTTTTAGCATGTCACATTTCCAAATATGGAAATCCTTCTTACCTGTCGAAAACCACCTGCGAGGAACTAATTCAATTAATCGCTCAAAAGGTCCACACGCACATTGTTGAAGAAGTGAAATCTTCCGGTAATTTTAGTATATCAGTGGATTCAACACCAGATCTGTCGCATGTCAACCATTTAAGTGTTGTACTTAGATACTTAAAGAATGGATAACCTATTGAACGATTTTTTACTTTTTTAGAAATGAAAAGTCATACTGGTGAAGAAATGGCAAATCAGGTTTTACATCACTTACGCGAAGATGGTAAGCTAAACTTCTCAAAATGTAGAGGCCAATCTTACGATAACGCTGCCAACACATCTGGGCGTTATAAGGGGATGCAGCAAAAAATTATTGAAACAATTTTGTTATATATATATATACCCTGTGCAGCCCATTTACTAAATCTAATAGGCCAGAGTGCTGTGGACTGCTGCCAAGTGGCAGTTGATTTCTTCTCAATAGTGAAGTTGCTGTATAATTTGTTTTCAGCATCAACCAGCTGGTGGAAAATCCTTCAAAGTTGTATTGGAAACGAGTGTCTTAAAATCCCTCTCTGACACCAGATGGGAGGCACATGCTATGGCTACAGCAACAATATTGAAATCTTATTCTAAAATTTTAGAAGCACTTGATTGTATAGCTGAAGACCAGTATCAAAAGAGAGACACCAGAAGAGAAGCAAATTATATAGCCAATAAGATGCAAGAATTAGAATTCGTCTTTATGTTGAATTTTTGGAATGAGATTTTACACAATTTTCATAAAGTAAGCCAAGTTCTACAGAATGAGGACGTGAACTTAAAAACATGTGCAGATCTCTTTGAATCATTAGGTGATCAACTGTGTACTTCCCGGAAAATATGAAGCAGCTACAAAAGAAATGTTACCAGATGTGGATTACAAGCTAACTCGAAAATGTAACAGAAAGAAGGTAGCCAATGACGGTGATGTACCAGAAGTCACCTTATCATCATCTCAAAGTGAAAGGTATTTTCAGGGTTGTGAAAAGCTGATTAATACTTACCCAGAGGACTTAAACAATAATTTTGCAGCTGAGCTTCAGCAGTTTCATTCTTATGTGCAACTTAAATTTAGTGCAACAAAAACTGTAAAAACAAATTTCACTCATACAGAACTTTATAAAATAATTGTAGAAGACAATATTGAGTGTTCCTTTCCAAATGTCGATATTGAATTCCGCATATTCTTAACATTAACCGCATATTCTTACCAATTACTCAGATGAGCGTTCATTTTCTGAGTTAAAGTATATAAAAAATCTCAACAGAACAATTATGCAACAAGGCAGGCTTGATGCTTTATCTCTACTAAGTATAGAAGCAGATGTGTTACGGAAAATTAGCTTTGAGGATGTGATCAAAGACCTTACTAGAAAAAGTAGGAAAAAACTTTTTTTTAAATAAAGTGGGTTTTTACAAATATAAACATTATTTTCTATCTTAAGTGTAAGTTTTGTTTAGAACAATAAAATTTTATTTTACGGTTTATATTTGTTGATATTTTGAATATTGAGTTAGATATAATAAGGGGCCACCAAAATCATGTAAGTGCTTAGGGCCTCTAAAGACCTTAATCCGGCCCTGCTTTGTTCGACAAGGGTGCATTTTGTCTCCTTTTCTCTTTAGTGTGGTTACTGATTATGTAATGCAAAATTCACTACAAGATTTTGGCCTTAAATGGTTAGAGATACGAAAATTTGTGATTTAGATTATGCTGATGATTTAGGTCTTTTGGCAAAAGATGCTGATGATTTAGGTCTTTTGGCAAAAGATACTGATGAGATGAACTCTTTCATTTGAGCTGTTGAGACTGGTAGTATTGTAGGTTTGGTGATGAACAGAGAGAAAACAAAAGTAATGAAAATTGGTCAAGCAGTAAGAAAATTGGTCAAGCAGTAACAGATACTGGTTATGTGTGGCATGAAATTAACTGACGAATAGGGATTGCTGTCAGTACTTTTAACAATTTATGGAGAGTGTGGAGAAATGGGCTATACAACTGTAGATTAAAATCAGACTGTATAATAGTTTGGTTCTTTCTAGAGTTAGTTATGATAGTGAAACTTGAACCCTTTGTAAACAAGAAAACAGGAAACTTGATAATTTTCATTTTAGATGCTTATGCAGTATCTTGGACATTAGGTGGTTCAACTTTGTAATTAATGATGAGGTTCAGCAAAGCAGTCATCAACTTACTTTGAGCAGCATATTGTGCAGAGGCTCCATAAATTTGGTCATGTTGCCATATGCATAAATAATAGATTAGCAAATAGGATTATGAACAGTGTGCTTAAAGGCCTCAGAAAGAGGGGGGAGACCAAAGATGCAGTGAGCAGACAATGTCAAACAGGACCTCATTAAAATTGGTCTAGTGGCCTGATGTAGCAGTGTGGCTCAGGGCAGATGTGTTTGGAGAACTAAATTGCACAAACTGGTTGTCCTCCATAGCCCATGGCTGCTTAAGGATGATGATGGTATTCTATGATTATATTTACCTAAAATATGCTGTGCTGTATATGTGAATTTCTCTATAAATAGTAGGGCTATTGTGCAGCGAAGAGGGGGGGCGGGTGATAAATTAGGAGGGTTACAAATTTCTACTGGGATGTGAGGAGTGATAGAAAAAAAAGTATAATATTAATCAATCCTCACAACGTATCCAAGCACAAATTTGTAACCCTCCTAAATTATCTCCTCCTTCCCTTCACTACACAATAGCCCTACCATTCAGAGAGAAATTCACATATGCAGTATAGCATACATTATTAGGTAAATATAATCTTAGAATACCAATAGAGTCAACTCTACATTAAAATGATTAATAAAAAAGGCTAGGGATTATACTACCCATACCAAGTATTAAATAAATAAAGATAACTACACAGGCAGAACATACTGAACTCATAAAATCATATTAAAAGAGCATGCTAACAACTTAAAGAACTAATTACCAAATACAACCTTAATGCAAGTAATATTAGAGAAAAAATTATCAGAAAATCTGAGTTCATAGCACCCATTTTCAATTAACTGTATGGAAAATCTATTAACTAACCTATATTGATAATTTATGTAAAACTGATATCACTCCTCTTCCCTCTGTATAGAAATTAATCCTCCAAAATATAGCGCCCCCAGTTACCTACCTGAGCACTGATAGAGGGCCAGTGACATTTAATCAACTCCTAACTGTTGGCCAGATGTCAGCTGATGATGCTAGGTCATATAGTGAAATGCAAAGTGATGTCTTTGCTTTTGACTTTATTAAATGCACTTTTAACAATTTTGAACCCTAAAAGCAAAGGTTGTCCAATACCATTTTACACATTTTTTTTATCCGTGGCTCTGTACACTTACAAGGTGTTTAACCACTTTTACACAGTTGAAATATGATGATATCAATGAGAGTAAAAATATACCTGAAGATAACTAATAATTCACAGCAAGACTGGGTCTTTTAATGAGATCTGCTCAAAATAAAAAAAAATGTCAAAGTAGTGCTGGAAGTCTTACACACATGGAAGAATGAATGAAGTCTTCAAATGTGGTCAAAAGAGCTCTATGCAATCGACCTATAGCATGGGTTTAGCATCTAAAATAGAAGAGAGATTGATCAGTGGCTTGTAGTTCAGCAGTCAGGGCACCTGAAATTTGTTAGGTTATGGGCTTGAATCACACCCGGCTCAAGACAATGTTTCCTCTGTACCCATTGACATCATCATATTTAACAGCATAATAGTGGGTAAACACCTTGTAGTTGTTAAATACCATTTTCCTGTCATGATTATTTCACTGAAATACTTTGCATTGGCAAATATATCACCCTAGCTGTCTACTCAAAGTGACATTTATCTTCCGCAATGTTCTTCTGAACAGTCATCAATGGAATAAATTGAAGAGATATTTTTCGATGTATTTAATGAATATTAAGGAAGATATCACTCAGAAATCAATGTCATTAATTTTAGAGGAAAAATTTGTCTTGAGTCAGGTAGGATACAATCCCATGACACGAACAATGACATGCTTGTCATTGTTTCTTGTGTCATTGTTCCTGTTCTGAAGTTAACGTTGATCAATTTTAGAGGAAAAATTGTCTTGAGCAGGGTGGGATACAAACCCACAACCTTCTGACAATGTCAGGTGCTCTGGATCACTGAGTTATCAGCCACCAATCAAGATTTCCTCTAATTGATGCTATGAACTTTCTATCCACAGTACACAATTCTTTGTGTCTCATGAAGGTATGTCCCAGCTGCTCTCAGCCCCAAGAAACAATGACAAGCATGTCATTGTTTCTTGCGTCAATGTTCATGTCATGGTCGTGTTTGTATCCCACCTGGCTCAAGACAATTTTTCCTCTAAAATTGATAGATATTTACTTCCAAGTAATATCTTCCTTAACATGAATGGAATAATTATGGCTTACTGCAAATCACCAACTGTGCTAATAGTTTATGTAATGCAACTACTATAAATAGTTATGGACTAGTAATTACCTCACCTTCCCATCAAAGACTGCTCTACAAAAGTCTAATAATGTCAGGTGCGTTATTGTAAGTGCACCTAGTGGATTTTTTTATTTTGAACTATTTCTGAATGAGTTAACAACTTTAGTAATTGTCACTTCAGAGAACTTAAACATCTAGAACTTTTTTTATCTGAAAGTTTGCAGCTTAATACTTATATAGTATAAATTATAAAATTTAATTCAGACAGATTAATTTTATTACAGAACATCAAATACATCTCAAAAGGCATTTTAAAATTTTGATCACAATTAATTATATGGATACCTTCAACAGTTGGCCATTCTTCAGCTGCAGTTTCATTCGAAGTATGCTGAATAAACAGTTCAAATTCTTGTTTACTGATAAGTCCATTTTGATCCAAGTCAATGCAGTTAAAGACACTCATTAATGCATTATAGCACAATGAACTCGGTACAGTTTTTCCATTATCATCAATGCTTGTCAAAGGATACATAATCGAGATTTCTTCCTCTTCATTACTTTGCAGAGATTGAGGGAAGTTCAAAACTACTGGAATAACTAAATATTTGCCTTTCTTTAGGTCAGCATATACAGTACAATGACCCTGAAAAATGTTTTTTTTATTATTAGAAATCATAGAACTATACAAATTAATATAATCACTTTACATTAAAATGCTTGTCAAAATCAACAGAAGCATTAAAGCATACTGGGGACAATTACACCTTCATACTAACATACTATTACATGTATTGCAACTTTAATTAGCCTTCAATGTGCTATTGCTAGTGGCAAGATTAAGCTGGAATGGCATTCCACTATGAAATGTTTTCCTCTGATTAAGTGGTCTTATAGAATATTCCTTGAAAAATACATGTAATATATATCAATACTATTTTGCATCTGTTCCACTTACTACCATTTTCAAGAAGAGGTGCATGCTTCCCAGATCTGGCCTTTTATAGCTGTATATATAAAATTCCATTATAATTTAAAAGTCAAAACAGCTGGCAGTACACATTTATGAAAATCGCTAAGAAGCATCTGTATGCACAAATCATAAATTAATGAAGTCTTACATTGCTAACACTTTGAAAAATAATAATAGTTACTGAAGCATGGAGACGGTTAATATGAATAACTTAAAGAATATGATGATGGAACAGTCAGGATGAAATGGATACATTTGTGTTAGAGGTTTGGTACCTCAGCTGACAAAATAACGAGACTTTTCCACTTTCTCTTATTCAAGAAAAAAAAACTTGTCCAAGTTCCACTACCAAAGCACACTTTAGATATAGCCTTTTTTATATAGCCTAATTTTAGTCTTTAGGTGTACAGCATATTTTCCCACAATCTTCTCAAATTCTTAAGAGTCCCAGTAATAAAGCCTATTCTTGTGTTTACTGCATGTTGACCTTATCAGAATCTGTAAATTAATCCTATCTGTTAATTCCAATAAACAATTCCTGAGATAAACTGAGAAAATTGTTCGAGGGTGCAACCCCTTAAAAGAACTGAAACCACATGCATGATTTTCTCTGTTATTCATTGAACCTATGCTATTGCCAGTCTCAAAAACTACCCTAATGAACAAATTTATCTCATCAACACATCATTTGTCAATATGGCCAAATCATCAGCATAATCGAAATAAGAAATTTTCAGGCCTCTAAACCAGGGTTCTCCAGTGCAACTACTAATCAACTTAGAAGCATCCACCAGAAAATTTCAATAATTGATTTAAAAAAAAGGTATTAAACAATTATTTTTATATTAAAAAAAAGCTTTTAAACAAAATCAGTATATATTCAAACTTACAACATTCATTATTTTATTATAAAAGCCGTTCAGTTTTACCAAAGTAGCATTAATTATGGTGGCCATAGTCTGTGCATGTTTTGTGATGATTTACTAATCATGTGTTAAAAAAAATGTAAAAGCTTTTCCATCAAAAAATTTTTTTCTCTAAGTTTACCTTATAAGCTTAGACAGAAAAAAATAAATTACCTTTCAAACAGCTGATTGCCCCAGAGATCTGATAGTAGCCTGTAAGTTTAATATACCTGAGACAAGATCTGTGATGAAGACGAGACCTCAGCAGAAAGACAGCACAGAAATATCCACACCATATCCAGGGATAGAAAGCAGCTCTCTTTGATCATCATCATCATCCTCAAGCAGCCATGGCTACAGAGGTCCAACCAGATGTGCAATTTAGTTTTCCAAAACATATCTGTCCTGAGCTACATCTGCTACATCTGGCCACTGAACGCCAATTCTAAGGTCAGGTTTGAGGTCCTGTTTGAGGCCACTGAACACCAATTCTAAGTCTAAGGTCCTGTTTGACATTGTCAGCCCACCATATCCTTGGTCTCCCCCTCTGAGGGAGAACCCCCTCTGCTTAAAGAAGGTTGCTGACTCCTTTGCCTAATCACATCATTACTTACAAAGTTGAACCACCTAATGTCCAGATACTGTGTAAGCAAGCATCTAGAATCAAAAGCATCAAGTTTCCTGCTATCTTTTTTTACAAAGCATCCAAGTTTCACTACCATAACTAACCCTAGAAAGAACAAACTATTATACAACTTAATTTTAGTCTTTAGGCGTATATGCCAATTTCTCTATACTCTCCATAGATTCTTAAAAGTCCCGGCAGCAATCCCTATTCGCAGCAATCCCTATTCGTCTGTTAATCTCATGCCGCACATCACCAGTATCTGTTACATAGCTCCCAAGATAATTAAACTGTGACACCTCCTCAACACTGCAACCATTCAGATTAACTGAATCACAGCTTGCATGACCAATTTTCATCACTTTAGTTTTCTCTTTGTTTATAACCAAACCTACCTAGCTACCTCTGCAAATAGTAGCTAGGTAGTCACTGGAAGGAGAGCTATGCATCAATTCCCTGTGATGATGCATAGAAACCATCCAGGCCTAGCACCTAATGTTCAATCCCACCTTCACGTGGTGCAGGCCACTAGTACCTTTCAAAAGAGATACTCTCTTTTGAAAGGTACTAGTGGCCCTTTTGGTATTGGTAGCTGCAATGACAATGGGCAACATCTCCTCTCTTGTGGAAGTGAATGAAACGAGAGGGCTGCCAGATTTGTGTGGCCTACTGATCTGGACAACTATGGTTAGTTAGACAGCACAACAGCAGAGAGCTGTACCATATAGTTAATGTTTTGTGTGATAGAAAACAGACAGGTATACAGGGATTGAAGGATAAACAAGGTAAGGTTATAGACGGTGACGATTCTGTCTTAGCTAGGTGGGCTGAGCATTTCAGTGATGTTCTAAACAATGTGGTTAGTTCTACTCCCATTGTTTCTAATGCATTACTGGCTTTAATATTGGCCCTATAACACAGTCTGAAGTTATTTTAGCTGTTTCTAAACTTAAACTACATAAATCCCCAGGGGTAGATGAAATTACTTTGGAAATGCTTAGAGCTGGGAATGTTTTGGTTACCACATGGATGACTGAAATTTTGAATATCTTTTATGATAATGGCATGGTTCCTAAGGATTTTACCAGAGCTATTATTATTCCTATTTTCAAAAAAAGTGATTGCAGTTCTTGTGATAACTATAGGGGTATCAGCTTACTTTCTACTAAATGATAAATTACACAGCTAGATAAATAGATTTAATGAAACATGAATATAAGCTGTTGTTGTAAAACCAACTACATCAATCTCTCACTCAAAGGAGGAGGACCGCACTAGTGTAACAGATTCAACATAACATCATTGGCACATAGCCTTTTCTTCTAGTATTCATCTATTATTATTGTTGTTAACATATTCATTTAGCTATATATACCTTTGAGTATCAAAGGGAAATTAGCATGAACAAAAAATTAAAACTGTTTACCACTTGTATAGAAGGCTGGCTCAGGAGCATCTGAATCTTCACTGCGATGTGATTTGCCTTGCGATGGTTATAAACAAATTAGTTGTAATATCAAAATTTTCATAGCAATCAGTCCTTGTAGTTAAAAAGATGTTATTATGCCGACACAGATGTACTTGCATCAATCAGTTCCACAATGATACAAGTTGCAATTTCTATGATTTACTTTACTATGACGTTGTAGTATTCTTTATTAATCATCGTCCATTCTGATGACCAAAAGAGTTCATATCCGCTATTACGGAATTGCTAAGAATAGCATCAAAGGTTTCATAAATCCTTATAGCCACACAATTACTTTATATCCAATTGCAGAATATCATTGTAGCTGATTTAGCATATAACTACACAATTTGGAAACAGCTCCAATTAATTCACTGTTGCACTATCCTTCAACTTTGTAGTTTTAAAAAATACATTAACAGGTTTAACAATTCAGACCAGGCAAATAAACATTTAACTAAAGAATTAAAACATTGGCCCCTTCAATTCAAAGTGCGGAGCGACGCGTTTTCCTGTAGACCAGTCCACGGCTTCATCAGGATTGTATGATGCTACAAGTCAACTTCGTTATATGCGAGTCGCGCCAGTGACGCATTCACTCAGCATTCCCTGTAGATAAGTAATCCATGTGTTGATGAATATTTATGTGTAAGGACATGCTAATGCAGCAGGAAACTCCACGCCGATGGAAGGGGTGGAATCTCCGTGTTGCATATTCTGTCCTTATTTGTATTAATAGCTTCTCAGCATATAGAAGCTGAAATTTAGTTCTTGGTGCCGTTAATGATTTATAACTTATGTTATTGATTTGAAGATTATTTTCTAAAACAGTTTGTGATAAAGCTATGTTTGCTTTTTGCTTTTTAATGTCTTTGTGATGTTCCTTCATTCTAGTGCTATATTGCCTAAAGGTTTTTCCTATGTAATTTTCTTTTCCTTTTAGTTTTTTTGTGGGGTCAGGTAAATTGATCTTGTAAACCCCTCCCACAGGGGGGTTCCTGTCTCAAAAAATCAATGTCTCAAATTTTTGCAAGGCCCGTATAGTAGCATAGGCTTCTCGACATACAGCTGGTCAGTGACTCCAAGTCATTGTGAGCTTTTGGCTAGCATAAGCAACTGGCATGGATTTTCCGTTATGTAACTAGAAAACATAGCTCTGACTGAAAATTCAGATACATCAGTGAATAACTTGTATGGTTCTCACAATTTAGGTGTGAGTAATACTTCCATGCAAAGTTTTTGTTTCAATTGCTGAAATGCCACTTTAACTTCTTGACTCAGGGGCATTTTTCCTTGTCATAATGGTTAATGGTTTTGCAACACTAGCAAAATCTGAAATGCATTCACGATAATATCCACAAAAACCTAAGATACTTCTAATAACTTTTTTGTTTTTGGCCGTTTTAAATTTCTAATTGTTTCAAGTTCCCCAAACCTATTTGATGTCCTAAACAGATTACCTGGGAACATGAAAAATTGCATTTTTCTGCATTAGCAGTATAACCACCAGTTTCCAAAGTAGAGATAACACTATCTACATGTAAATGTTCTTCCCAAGTATTGGAATAAATAGCAAAAGTCATCTAAGTAAGCACATATTTAATCAGTGTGTGAAGCTAGCATTTTGTCCATGCATCGCTAAAAAGTAGAAGCAGCTCCCTTTAATTCGAATGGCATAACCAACCATTTGCATTGTCCTTTGTGAGTGGTGAAGGCCGTATATTCTTGCGCCTCTTTGGCTAAGGGAATTTGCCAGTAACTCCTCGTTAAATCTATTGTGCTAATGAAGTGGGCTTGGGATACCTTCCTTAAAAGTTCATTCATGTCTGCCATTAGATAAGCATCTGGTACCGTGATTCATTTATCATGCGAAAGTCGCAGCATAATCACATAGTACCATCTTTTTTAACCACACATACAATTGGGTGAGCAAATGAGCTCACTGTAGGGCTAATCATTCCCCTTTCAAGTAATTTGTCAATTTGTTTTTTCACTGCTTCTTTAATGTGTTGGGTACCTTCCCCTCCTTAATTCAAATTTCGTGTTTTCCTTCTTTAGCCCTTCCAGGAATCCCTCTAAAAAAATATGGATGTCACATCAACAGACTACTCAGTTCTTTAATTTTTCCTTGATCTAATTGTCTATTTTCTTCTATTTTAATGCTAGGGTTTTCCTTCTCATTCCATTCTACAACTTCCAAATGTCCGAAATCATTTTCATCCTCAAAGACTATCCCTGTTATTTGTACTCTAGTAGTAAATTTCTAATTTTATTGGCATGCAACAATCTCGTTTCCTTCAGGGAGTTCCAACCAATAACTATTTGGAGGTACTTTCCTCAAAATTTTTGCCGGACTTTGCCAACGTACATACATGGAATGGGTAGAGTCAGGTGAAAGGACTAACACTAAATCTCCCAGCCCAAACGATTTCTAATGAGCATTGTGATTATAATAATCCACATAAGCATTTTGCTCCTTTTCTGTAAATACCTTAGCATCTTCTGCTGCTAATTGCATCAGCATTTTTAATTTATTGAGATAATCGATTGTTGATTTAGGAACACCAACATGTAAAATTTGTTCATCTGTCCATGATTGCTTCCAGATGTGTAAGGGGCCTCTAGGTTTTCGTCCAAACATGAGCTCAAATGGTGATACTCCTGTGGTAGCATTAAGGACATCCCTATAAGCCCACAGCAAAAAAGGGATCTGTTTGTGCCATTGTCGAGGATTTTCCTTTATCACATAATGTAACATGTTTTTTTAACAACTGATTGAATCTTTCCACCAAACCATTATTTTGAGGATGTAGGGGAGTCAAAAACCTTGGAGAGGCACCTAGGCGGGAAACGAATTCTTGGGTTAGTGCTGCTGTAAAGTTAGAACCTCTATCTGTAGCTTCCGGTATCCCTGTGCGAGAAAATATTCTAAGAAGAGCTTCGCAGTTAGAAGGAGCAGTTAATGAGGTTAAACACTCAGTATTTTGATCAATTACACACAGTATATATCGCTGTTTTGATGCTGACAGTGCACCAGTAATTGATCCACAGGTTTGTCCCTGTATTTTGTTTTCCTTGTACAATAACCCATTAAACAAAAAATAGTTATTACGCTTCTTATCCGCATCATTAAAGGCTTCTTTTAAAGTGGGATCAGTTAATTGCTGTTCTCTAAAAAGCGCCATATATTGTACCATGGCTCAGAGGTGTCAGGACTTAAAGTGGAATTGTCGTTAGCATTAAGGATTTGGTCGTTTTCTACCTTCATTGATGCCACTTCAGATGGCTCTAGTCCGATCATAGCATTTTCCTTATTACCATTCTCCGTATTCACTGAATTGCTGTCATCCCTTTCATTAACCTCTGGTACAGTTCGAGTGCTTTTCTGATCATCACAGGCATTAATCGATACTTTTGAACTTTCTGGGTACACCTTATCTTTACTTAATATATTGGCCTGACTACTTAATAATTCATAGCATCTTTGATTAGGAGCATCAGGCTGCATAGCTCAGGTGTAAAGGCACACAATACTTCCACTGGAAAGTTAGCAATTACTGTGTTTCCACCAACTTCAGCAAGTTGTAATTCTAACTTGATCAAGTCAGCTGTGACTGAGTGTCCAAACACACTGACAAGACATATTTCCACATGTTTTAAGGTAATGTGCTGGGACTACATCTGATCTGACCACACAGATTTGGGTCCCTGTATCCAGAATACTATTTATTTTACTATCGCCTACACTGACTACAATTTCTTCCAACTCTCCAATAAACTTCTGCTTCGCTCTTATTACAATCTTGATGACTAGCCTCATTAAACAATTCTGAGACCTCGACTATGATAGCAGTTTCATTGTTTTATTTGAGTCATCGACTCGAACTTGTTGAGTGTGTGTCTGTCATCTTTTAGGGCAATCCTTCCTAAAATGTCCTGTAGCTCCACAAACACAGCATTTTGCATATGAGTGGGCAGGCAATGTTCTTGCTTTATCAGTACTTTGTGGCTTTACATCCTGGGAATAAAAATTCCTATGGACTTGAGGCATCTTGAACTTTGTTTGCTCTGCAAACTTAGATCTTCTAGGAGCTGATATGTGGTGTGCTTGTAACTTGGCTGTTTCAGCCAGCTTTTGTGGTTCAAACCACGAATCACCCTCCTGGCAGATCACATAGCTGTGTTTATGCAGGTAACAGGTTTTTAATTTTGACAGCAACTATTAATTTGGCAAGATGTGACCGATTTTGTACATTTCTACACTTAATATAATAATTCAGAGAATTCTCCAATCTACTGGCGAAACTATACCAACTCTTGTCTTTTTTTTCTAGCATCATCAATTCTTTTCCTATACACAATGGGGGTTATCGCGTTGCAATGGGGGTTATCGCATTTGCCGCAAACCTTCCCACTAGTGTCAAGATTATCTGGGCTTAATTTTCTGCTGCTATCTTATTTAAAGCAAACATATTTTCAGCCCTTTCAAAGAATTGAGGGAGTTCCTCCTCATATTTTGGTGCATTGCCCACAGGTAAGGAAGTAAGATTTTAGTCTGTTCTGTATTGGGATTTCGACATCTGAGAATTGCAGAATGATAACTAACTCCAAGTTCAAAACTAACAAAATGTTTATTATGGAAGGTATTATAGTCTCCCAGAGTACTGACATTGGTTAATGGCTAAGTTGGTTACAAACAATCGTATACAGATTACTTAGCAGATTGCGACTCTATGCACCTAACAGAGGAAAACCTCTCACCACATGAATTATCAATTCACTGAGCAGCCCTTGTCTACGTCTGCTCCAGACAGTTACTCAGAACTGTCTGACCTTCTCACGGGCAATCTGACATTCGGTGCTGACCTCCCTGTCCCAAGGGATGGTCATTTGACCTACGCTCCTTGATCAAAGGAACTGGGCCAAAAAGGGGACCGATAACTGATGATCAGGTACCATAAACCTGTCTTGCTGATTACAGCAAGACACATTAACCATAAACAGCTTAGTCAGTGGTGGGATAAAGGAAACAGTTTCGGATAAAGGATTACAATGCAAGGTCACATACAAATATATATATATGATATGACAAAATTATATCCATGTATCGCATCAAAACCTGACAACAACTGCTGACAATGAACAGATAAGGAAGGTTCGTCAGTCTCAATGGAAAGAATCTGGACCAGTGAGGAGCAGAAGGCCCCTGTGCAAACATGAAGGGCCTAATGATGGAGAGGGTCCAGCACCTTCACCACCGAATCCCGGTTAGAATCATACACCTGAGATCTGTAGTCAAATGGCTTAATGGACTTAACAGCAGGTCACAAGGACCCTGAAGGCCCAGAGAAGGTTGGGGGAAGGGACCCATTGGAACAACTGTTTGGAGACAGATAGTAGTCTCTCATCAAGGCCATCAAATTTAGGACTTTGGTACTCTTTTTAGCACTTTAATTTAAAAAATAATAATAATAATTACCCCCTCAAACAGTTGCTTGCCACATAGGTCTGACAGGAGCCTATCAGTTTAATACACTATAGTAGAAGATCTGTGAGGAGAGCAGGACCTCAGCAGAATAAACAAGAACATCCATGCCTTATCTGGAGCTCGAACCCAGGTCACTTAGAATCAATAGCTAAGCGTGGTGTGGCATACTGACCATGGGCAGGCATGGAATTTTGCGGACATAAATCTCAAAGCTTACCAAGCTGGAACTCGAACCTAGGAACTACAGATTATGTGTCTGACGCACTACTGACTAAGCACCCCAGAATGGAAGAAAATCAAGTGTTATTGGTATCGATATTTATGCCAAATGAAAGCTTGTGATGTGGGGAGTGCCATCTACTCTACATTTTAGGAAATTTCAGACCTGAGCATTGCCGAGTAAATTTGCTAGTTACTAATATTTTACTAATATTGAAGCATACTTTAAAGGCACTCTTGCCTGCAATTACTAAAACCTCTCTAAACAACACAACTTTTGGCAGTGGATACCCAAGGCTTTTGAAAAAGGGGCAGCTTTAGATATTCATTAATTATTTTTATTTTATTTTGGGCTTTATAGTACATTTGAAAACAAAGCACATGCACAAAGACTTTTAAAATCATAATTTTTTTTCTATGCTAATGACTGATTTCTGGGCCCTATTATTAATATGGCAGCTGGGTTCAGTTGTAAAATAATTAAAAATTTATTCATTATCATGCAAAATGAATACCTTTATACTGCTACATATAGACACTGCCACTGGAATTTTGCTTGATCCTTCATTTTCAAGGAATACCAATATTTCAGTAATGGGATTAAAAGTTACATTTCCTAAAAATAAAAACATGATATTAAAAAAATAAATATGATAGATATTTATATAAAATAGTAACAAAGAAATAAAATACAAGTTCATATGTTCCAAAAAATTTAACCAAAAGATTGAAATTTTAAAGTACCCAATATTAAATTTGAGTATAAAGATTAGCAAAATAGAAGACCTAGGTTAAACATAGAATAAAAAAAAAAATTAAAATCAAATAAAATAACCAGTATATCATGAAAATAAAAAAACAGGGTCAAAAGCAATGGTTAGATAAAAGGTGTCTAAAACTAAGGGCTTTAGACTTAAAATCATGAAAACTAAAATAAATATGCCATTCTAGGTTGAAACAAAGACATTCAGTTGAAATATGTCACAAAACTTGCACTCAGTTTAGTTAACCAAAAAAAAAAAAGTTGTACTTGCTCAGCTCTGCTGAGCAAGTACAACTTTTTTTGGTTTGACAATTGGCTTAATCCCAAAGTGTTTGGCAAATATCTTGGCCAGAAGAGATTGATAACAATGTGCTCAGAGCTCAATGGAGAAAACTTCTGGAAGTCCAAGAATGGAACCAGTAGTGGAGAGCCTGATACAGGTGTGGCAAACTTGGCAGCAGCATCTGCTGTCACTGCCCTGATGCCAATATGACTGGCACCCAATAGAAGTGGATGGTTGATGTGGTTACCAGACAGTGGAGCTAATGGGAGATATTGGAGAGAACAGAGTGAGGTGGAGGCCGAGGCCTCATTGAGAGCAGAGTCTGTATCAAACTAACCAAGTCAGTGTAAAGCACACACCAACAAATGATTCTTAGCCACCATGTGGTACAAGGCAAGATTTATAGCACATAACTCCAGGGGTGTAGCGAAGGACTATGGTTGGGGGGGGGGAGAAATCAATAAATTTCCAACTCGGACTTCAAATTTTGCCAACTGAGCATTTAAATTTTGCTCCGTGGGGGTTTGAGGCAATTTTCACAACTCTCCTGAATTTTTTCATTTGACTTCAAATTGTGTGCCGACTAACCGTAATTTACCATTTAGCTTCCAATTTTTGCAAACTAGCCATAATTTCACAGATGTAATTCCAACATTTACATCTCTTCTTAATTGTAGCAAGTCAGTGTGAATTTTTACCTTGATTTCGCCAACTCTCCTTAATTTCACGAAACTACTCCCAATCTTTACATCTACCCTAAATTTGCCAAATCACTTCAAACTTTTCAAACTCCCCAAGATTTTGCCAAGTTTTCTCGATTATAATCAACTATCATGAATTTCACAAACTCAATCCCAATTATCACAAATAGCCTGTATTTTCAAAGTGAATTCAAATTTTGCCAACTGCCATACATATCGTTAAGTTACCTCAATTTGTCCAACATTCCTTAATTTCACAAAACAAATCTCAATTTTCACAACTTGCCCATATTTTACCAAGTGGATTCGAATTTTGCCAACTACTCTAGATTTTGCCAACTCACCGTAATTTTACAGAAAAAAATCGCAACTTTTACATCTTCCCTGAATTTGCCAAGCCATTTCGAATTTTATCAACCCTCCTTAATTGCACAAGGAAGGCACAATTGTCACAACTCCCCTGCATTTTACCAAGTAGCTTCGAATTTTGCCAACTCACCTACATTTTGCCAAGAGTTCTTGGTTTTTCCAACTCTCCTTAATTTCACAAAACCAATCCCAATTTTTACAACTCACCTGTAATTTCTCAAGTGGTTTCCAGTTTTGCCAACTTCCCTAGATTTTGCCAATTTTTTTCAATTTTGTCAACTCTCCTTAATTTCACAAAAACAATCTCAATTTTAACAAATCACCCGTATTTTAACAAGTGGATTCGAATTTTGCCAACTGCCCTAGATTTTGCCATCTCGCCATAATTTTACAGAAAAAAAATTCCAATTTTACATCACACCTGATTTTTGCAAAGTCACTCTGAATTTTTCCAACTCCCCCCAGATTTGCCAACTCTCCTAGATATTGCAAAGCTGCCTCAATTTTGCCAACAAAACATAATTTTACAGAAAAAAAATTGCAATTTTTACATCTCACCAGAATTTGTCAACTCTCCACAATTTTGCCAAGTCACTCCGAATTTTGCCAACTGCCCCTAGTTTTTGCCAATTCTCCTAGATTTTGCCAACTCGCCATAATTTTACAGAAAAAAAATCCAAATTTTCACATCTCACCTGAATTTTGCCAACTCCCTATGATTTTGCCAAGTCACTCCGAATTTTGTCAAGTCACTCCATATTTTGCCAATTCCCCAAGATTTTACCAAGTCACTCCAAATTTTGTGAACTCCCCAAGATTTTGTCAAGTTGTCCTGATTTTTCCAACTCCCCAAGATTTTACCAAGTCACTCCGAATTTTGCCTACTCCCTAAGATTTTGCCAACTCACCTGTAGTTTACTAAGTGGCTTCGAATTTTGCCAACTGCTCTAAATTTTGCCGTCTCTCCATTTTCCAAACTGCCTTAGATTTGCCAAGTTGCCTCGATTTTGACAACTCCCCTTAATTTTCCAAAAAAAATTACAAATTTTCACCTTACCTAGACTTTACGAAGTCGCTTCGAATTTTGCCAACTCCAAGTTACTTTGGGGGGGAGCCTCCCCCCTATCCCCCCCTATGGCTACACCCCTGCATAACTCTTCAGTGAAGATGGAATACTGCAGTAGGATTTAATTGGCCATTATGATGTCATAGCATACCACTCAACTGCTGGCCAATCCCACCAATGTGCCAGGCTTATAGCCATCTGTCAAGAGATGGCAAGAAGTCTGGGTGCACTGTAAGGTGAATGAACTGTGTAGTACTGACTACCTGACTGATTGTGTGTATTGGCAACTCTTTGTCGATACATACAGTCAGCCATGAAAGCCATCCTATAGAGAGAAAAGTTACAGGAAGAGGAAAGCCATGTTGGAAATGACTTGGCTATTGACTGAGCAACCCTATCAAGAATGATGTTAACATATCTGAAGTAGCCTTGGTCATGAAACTAAAAGAATTAAAAGCAGTTGGGTGATTAGTGTAAAGCATTTTCCACCTAGAACAAAAAACATAGTCACAAATGGGATGGCCCAGCAGGTATTGCAATTTAAAAAAAAGGTGTATTGTAACAGCTGATGGTGAACATATACAGATGTTTTGTCAGCTTCAAAGTAAAAATTCTTCACCAGTGAGGTGCGGAAGGACCCAGTACACAAAAACACACAGAGAGGGCTGATATGGTGGAGAGGGTCTAACATTTTCACCAACGAATCCTGGGCAGACTCATACACTGGGCAATAGTCAAGTTTCGGTTGAATAAGTGCACAGTACAGGAAAAGAACACTGATCTGTTTCCCAGGAGAGAGATGCCTGTAAACACTTGGACCTGAGATGATGTATGTGGTATAAAGGTAAATTTCTGGTCAAAGATGAGACCGAGAACCTAATCCTGAGAAACAGCTCAAATTCCAAGTGAAGATTACACTTGCAGAAAAGTGCACACAAGTGGTGTTCTGTGGGGAGAACTAAAACCCTTTCACTGACACCAAATAGAGAATTAGTTCAGGCTGTTTGCTGTTGTCTTTCAATGACCATCATGCTGGATGAAGAGCAAATAATGCTAAAATAATCAACATAGAGGGCATTCCCTATATTCAGATAAAGTCTAGTGATAGAAGTGGTACCTTCTTTTCTTGGGAGAAAGGCTGTAACTTAGTGTTGCCAATCAGGACACAAAAGAAGGTGATAATAAGAAGTTGGAGATGAAGACTAGCATGTAACATCTCAAGCCAAAGGAATGGAGTCACGAAGAATGCCAAATCTCCAGGCAGTGTCATATGCTTTTTGGTATCGAATAATATAGATACCAATGCTCTTGCAGTAAAAATGAATTTCTGATAACCATTTTAAGGCATAACAGGTGGTCTGAGGTAGACCAATGCCTTCAAAAGTCTCAGAAAGATTGCTGTGCCCTAAATACCAGAAAAGCCTGGCATTTACCATCCTTTCCAACACTTTGCAAGCATAGCTTGTCAATGTGATCATATGATAATTCTAAGGAATCTTCAGATTTTTTTCCTGGCTTGGGGATGGCCAAGACAACAGCTTCCCACCAGGAGTCTGGAAACTGCGTCTCAAGAAAAATGTAGTTATAAAGTTGGATCAACTGATCCTTACTTGATGATGAGAGTTTTTGGAACATGGCATAATGGACATTGTCTGAACTAACAGCAGATGCATGAGAAGAATGCAGAGCAAGGTGCAGCTTCTCCACTGTGAAAGGCCTGGTATAGAGCTCCAGGCATTTGAATGAAAAAAAAAAGGGGGGGGGGGAGAATTCAACTTTGCTCTATTGGGACAGATACTCAAGGGAATATAAAGATGATCAAATGGAGAAAATGATTCTCCAAGAGTGCTGGCAATTGCTTGGGGATCAGCATTTGCCTGTCCATTGTGCTCCAGGAATTTATCCTACCTGACCTTAGAAATAGTTGTGCAGGGAACTGCTGATGTATATTTAATCCAAGATTTCTTCTAACTCTGGAAGTAGATGAAACATGCTTTTGCCTGGGCATGCTTAAATGTTTCAAGGTTGGAGGATGTTGGGTATTTATGATCCCCTCCCCACAAGTCTTGTTCTCAGCCTTGCAAGCTGCAGTGCAGTTGGGATTCCACAATGGTTTGAGAAATTGTGCAAATTGAAGTCTTGGTCTAACTCATAGAAGAGTCAAAACCACTCCAGTTAGCCCAATCAATCCTCCACTGTGGCACACATTATGGGTTGCAAAGCCATCACTTCTAATGGATTATCCTACATCTTCCATGTAAAGAGTGGAGGTAGAGAGAGAAGGAGTTTAGAAATAGCTAAAATAACTTCAGATTGTGATATAGGACCAACATTAAAGCTAGCAATGCATCTATCATCATTACAAACAATGGGAGTAGAACTAATCACATTGTTTAGAACATCACTGAAATGCTCAGCCTACCTAATCATGACAGAATCCTCACCTTCTATAACTTTACTTTGTTTATCCTTCAATCCCTGTATACCTGCCCATTTTTACCACACAAAACATTAACTATCTGACAGCTCTCTGCTGTTATGCTGTATAACTGCTTCTTTTGCTTTGTCAGCCAGGCCATCAAGCTAAAGATTCTTATCAGCAGCTAACTGATTTTTTACACGTTTATTAAACTCTTTGTGATGCTTTCCATTAGGACTGGTAAAGTATTGATTAAGGACTTTCCAACAGTTCTTCCTTTCTGAAATATGCTCAAGTGCCTTATCACTCAAATAATTCTGCCTCCTCTGCTCCTTTTTTCCTAAAAGAGTATTGTTAGTTTCCAAAAAAGTCTGATTAACATTGTCCCATTCTTCCTCAACATCAGTAGTAAGTAAAACATGACTGTCATAATGACTAAGTACCTATCATGGTAAGCTATAGGTATAATTGGGTCTTTCAGAGCTTCAGTATTAAAGGTAACTTTTTTAACCTTAGCACAACACTTCACAAGTTTAAATTGCAATACACTTTAAACATACACTTTAAACAAGGTAATGACCAGATCCAATTTCAGCTCACTTATATGACCTGGTATTCCTAACAGAACTAGCCCATTTGCTGCTCATATACAATCAATCATATCTTTATGCAGCTTATCAGGTGAAACCCTCATGTATTTATGTATAATGCGGCATTTGTAATGAGTGTTAGTTATTCTCAAACCATTAAGTTTACTTATCTGTAGGTAATGTCCATTGCAACTACCAATATGAAAAGGACTTATTCCTCCCAAAGGTCAGAGTCAGTACCAACTTGAGTACTGAAGTTGCCTAAAACAAGGGTAATATCTCCTTTCTTGGCAAAATTCAAAATATCCTGAAGTTGTCAGCAAAACTTATGTTTCTCATTCTTACCATCATCCTCAGTGGAGGCACAACAGATAACATTCAAGTCTTTAATGCTTGTCTGAAATTTAGCTGTAAGAAACCTTTCATTAAGCACTAATATCCTAGAGGAGCATCACTAGCATGTCTGCTGAGAAGCAAACCCACACCTTGAAGATGCTTTTTTTCCATCCTTGAAATGAGAAATATAAGATTATTTTTAGGACTTTGACCTTTATATATCCATCTGGTCTCTTGTAAGCTGCGAATATCAAAGTAATAATGATGGAAATTCTTGTGTGAGGACATCAAGAGAATAAGCTCTGTGCAGAGTTCTCACATTCCAACTACCTATGGAGAGAAAATAGTGGGATGTTTAATGAAACTATGTTTATTGAGAGAGGAACTGCCAACAATATCAAATAGCCCTGTAATCGCAGGCAAGTGACAAAGACTTGTTTCCCCCACTACTAAAGGCTGAAGTCATCTACACTGGAAGATACGTTAATTTCCATCTTGGAAAGTGCATTATTACAGGGGATTGGTGCATATTACAGTCTGCTTTAAATCCACCTTAGCCCCTTATTTTTTCCCCACAGATTCAACCCACCCCAACTCATGTAAAAGATCAGCATATTATACATGATTTTTAAGAGCTCTCAGCTAGTGCTCACTGAAGAACTTCTAATGGAAATACAATACATTAAAGATGGAAAGTAACAAGCAGGATATTCAGACATGTTTATGGATACCATTTACTGTAAACTAGAGAGGCAGCACCCCAATAATTGAACACTTTAACTAGTATCATGAAAGAGTACAAGTTTAAAACCATTTCAGTTAGAAACACTATCTTCAACATAGTGAAGTAAAATCATGCTAACAGGATGGAAGCTATGAGGGTAGATATGCAAATGATCAAAAAATGGAATGTGAGAATGCAAGGTACATGTTGCATTGCAGATTCATAATACATAGTAGGCCCACCTCAGGAAGTTATACACACCTGTAGATGCCTCAGCATTCCATCAATCAGATGGTTAATGATGTCCTGAAGTATGGTATTCCAAACAGCACCCATCCAATTTGGCACGCAACTGTACCAGGTTTGCTGCTGGAGGGAGCTGAAGGAGGGTTGGGTTGTTTTACCTCTGAGCGGCACTTTTTTGCACACCATGGGCTAAATGGCCAGGTCACATGGACCCCGAAGGCTCAGAGAAGGTTGGGGGAGGGGACCCACTGGAACAGCTGTTGGGAGACAGATGGTAGCCTCCCGTCAAGGCCATCCAGCGTGTTCTTTAACGTGCACAGGGTATGGCTCTCCCGCACACGGGGTCACGGCTTAACATCCCATCCGACGGACGGCGGCCTTTCCAAGCCCATCGGTGTCCCCTACTGACCGTGGGCAGGGCGGGGAATTTTGCGGAGATAAATCTCAACGCTGACCCAGCTGGGACTCGAACCTGGGAACTACAGATTACGAGCCTGGCACGCTACCGACTGAGCCACCCCCGCCCCTGCTGAAGGAGGAGGGAACCCATAAGATTCCACATATTCTCAATTGACGACACATCCAGTGAGTATGGCAGCAATGGGAGAATGTTCACACCTAGGAGATGTCCATTGTTGCACGTTCAGTGTGTGGGGTGGCATCGTATTGCTGCAGAATCAGTCCAGGCATGGTGATAAGGGTTGTGCCACAGGATTAACAATGTCATCAACATAACATCTCGCCATTAGCATGTCAGAAACATGGAGCAGAGTTGTCCGGCAGTCATATGTAATGCTGCCCCATAACATTGTACCATGATGGAGAGCCATATGGTGGCTAACGGAATAGGCTTCATGTCATTGATGCCATGCAGACAAATGGGCATCTTTCATGCAGAAATAGAATTGGGACTCATCTACGAACAACATTTTCTGCCATTCTGTACTCCAATGTTGCCTCATTCGAAATCAGTGGAGAGGCATAGCCAGTGATGTCTCTGTAATGGCATATGGTAGACTGAATGTCTCACCCTCATTCCTGCAAACGTCTAATGGTTTGCATGGAGACCACAATACCCATAGCAATCTGCAAATTACTCTGCAGCACAGTCACTGTGGTGAATGGGTCACAAACAACCCTCCTATGAAGTATGTGATCTTCATGCCCTGTGGTGCACGTACTGATCCTGTACCTGTTGTTCATGTTATTTTGTGCTCTATGATATTGCACTGCTCACATTGCACCCTATGCATGTGATGATTTCTTGATGGCTTAATCCAATTTGCTCTTTATCAGAAGACATCAATTGCATATAAGGGTCTTGCCAGTATCTCCAAGGCATGTTCTGAACATTTTTGCCACATGCACTCCAACCTCATTGTCAGTCGTGTTATGAGTTTGTTGGTGCAGGATATTTATCTACAGTTTGGCTGGATGCCATATGTCTATTTGCTATGGAACTTTGATCATTTGCATATCTTCGATGGCCGATTGCTTCCTGTGATTTACATATCTCTACTTCCATTCCTTTTTGGTGTTGAAATTTCCACTTTGAGCTGTGTATACAGGCAAAACTTTTGGAAACTTTCAAATTTGCCCAGAGGACCACCAGTGGGACTACCAAAATAATTTGCAACTTACAGCCCTCACAAAAACTGCTATCACTAATAAATCTACTATGAAATTCAACATGGCTAAAATACCAAGCTCCCCCCATACTAAATAGCAGTACTAAATTTACCTATACTAATAACCAGTAGAAAAGTTATGGAAAACTTACTTATTTACAATAACAGAAATTTTATGTGTAACATGTATATAATACTATCCTCTTCAGTTTAGAAATTATTACTTGAAGGGATGGAAACATTACTTGTCTATAATGCAGGTGGCATTTATGCTGAACCCCAGGCACTACAGACATTGCACCCTGGCAATGACTCCAGAAATGAAAGGGAGGGGAAAAAAGGGTTGGAAGAGTCTGATCAACAAGAAAAATGAAAGAAAGGAATAGGTCTACCTAATGCATCACATAAGACACTTCCGAATCTTCCACCTCATGTCACATCAAGGGACTTGCCCAGGCCATAGCTTGACCTTGGTGATCCCCATGCATCCCATATATACATCTACAGAATAAGTGCATGTTTCCAAAATACCCCATCCACTACTGTAGAAAGTGCCTGCTTGATGATGTACTGAAGCAGATGGCATGAAATATGTAGTAATCCCTAGTTAGTTACAGTTATCAAGTATAACCAGCTTAGCACACTAATAGGAGAGTGAGGTTCACACTCCTTGGACACACAGTGCCTGATGTCACAGCAACAACTGCCGAAGCATCAGAGTGCCTATTAATAATACCACAGCATGATAGAGATCTCAGTAACCAATGAGTGAAATGCATCAACCCCAGACTTGTGAAAGCCTCTGTGCCAGCTCCAATGAGGAACAGCACCCACTCTGGATTCTTCATTGTACAACTCAAGAGACTATGTCTGAAGAAGAATGCAACCATGCCAACACAATACGACCAATTAACCT
Organism: Ryuthela nishihirai; assembly: GCA_038380435.1. Taxonomy (NCBI): domain Eukaryota; kingdom Metazoa; phylum Arthropoda; class Arachnida; order Araneae; family Heptathelidae; genus Ryuthela; species Ryuthela nishihirai. The sequence continues at coordinate 58,638,732 of JAWZYU010000019.1, read as the reverse complement.
TGAACTTCACTGCACCGATAAATAACTATCATTAAGTTGATAAGTTGTAAATGAGCTGATTATTTCCCCCAAATATCATGACTAGTATAGCACCTGAAGTTTTTATAAAGTGGGAACAACAAACTTTTAAAGTAACAGTAAACTTTAAAGAGTACAAAGAACAGTAAACTTTTAAAGAGTGCAAAAGTCAGTAAATGATACACATAATTCTCTTTGAAAATGAGATGATGAGATGATGTGAAACTTTTTGCCAAGGTATTGTCATACTCATATGTCTTCTCTATGGCATATTATACTAACAAGCTTTCATCAAGTCCTCTGTGACAAGCAGCTGCCGAAGAAGTAAATTTTTTTTTCAGATTTTATCAAATTGGAATTGAAAACGTTTGAAAATGATAATGACAATTAATTTTAATTTTGGCTAGGTGCCTCAAAATTTGAGTGGCGTGGGCATCTCTGGGCCTGTAAGATGTCCTGTTCATAATTAGGGGCCAGGGTGGCTGGGTGCCCATCAACATTTCTGTAATATATACTAAAATATTAAACTCCAAATTATAATGAATAAAAATAATAATTTACATATCTGTCTTCTAATTATTATTAGCTATATACTATATTAAGCTTGCCTGTTTTATTTACATTCTATATGCATTTAGTGAGGTAAAATGAACGAAACTGTTTTGCATCACCTTAATTATAAGCACAGGATATTAACAATCTCCATTTGTGACCAAAAATTTACCACTTACAACAGTTTGAGTTGGGTTGTTTTACAACTGAATGACACTTTTTTGCACACAGTGGGCTAAATGGCCAGATCACAAGGACCATGAGAGCTCAGAGAAGGTCAGAGGAAGGGAACCCACTGGACAGCTGTTAGCTTCCTGTCAAGGCCATCCAGCATTTTCTTTAATGTGCACTTAGTATGGCTTTCCTGCACATGGGGGCTATGGTACACATATACTAAAATATGTTCTTCTTTCATTCTGTTTATATGCTTCTTTCATCATCTTAATGTCCCATCTGATGGATGGTGGCCTTTCCAAGCCCATTGGTGTCCCTTACTACTGAGGACAGGGCGAGGAGTTTTGCAGAGATAAATCTCAATGCTGGCCCAGACAGGATTGTAACCTGGGAACAAGAGATTACGAGCCTGATGTGCTACCGACTGAGCCACCTCCACCCCAAAATAGTTCGAGAGGTAGGGCAACTTTGGGCAACTGCAAAGATTTTCACAACAATGCTTAGATAGATCATATCACTGATAATCAAATCACCAGTAACAGATTGAAAACTCGGCAGTTACTAATTTCATGAAGGCTGTACCTTTACTGGTGTATTCAGGAAATTGTTTTATAGTAAATATGATTAAATACAATTACATCAGTTTACACAATGCTTATATTATTGATTCAGTTAATGTTAGTGAATATAATATGAAGTAAGGAAATTTAAGTTATTTTAATAGTGACATGACATGTGGAGGAGTCATTGCAAAGATGGCTTTTCAACATGAGCTGTGTAATGCAATAAGCACTGTGTAATGGTTTGCCTTTATTTTATTTAACCATTTATTTTTATTTACTTGATACTTATTATTTGGGGTGATAGAAATTTTAAAGTAAAGTTTAAGTCACAGGAAATAAATACTGAATACTGAGTTAAAGTAATAGATGAATGCAAATATTTAAATCAGGCATTGGATGCTATATTTATAATCAGATAAGCATAAAAATGTAATAAGATGGACCCAACATCAATTGTTGAATATGAGTATGCATTTCATTGCTATTGTACAAATGTTTTGTTTACAACAAGTAGCATTTTCGTAACTTAAAGGTACTAATCTGTTGAATTCCTTCATACAGTGATGCACTAACATATAAAGCTTACATTAAATTGATCATTTATATTTTGCTACGAAAAGTATTTTTTTCCCCTCATTCATGCATAAAAATTGAAGCAGACATTTCTGTCCTGAGCAACACCTGGTGCATTTGGCCATTGCATGACATTTTGACACTGTCTGCCTTCCGCATCCTAGGTTTCCTACATTTCCCGAAGCATTTAGACTATAAATGGTAGTCTGGTCTGTAAAGGATAGCTAGGCATAAACTGGAAGGAGAACTATGTACCAATCAACAGTGATGATGAACAGAACCACCCAATGTCTGACCCTTAATAATTTTCGAAAAAGGGATTCTCTTTTGAAAGGCAAAGGAAGGGGAGGGTTGCCAGATCAGTGTATCCTTCTGATCTAGTCATCAAGGCCACTTTATTTTTTCTGCCCTGCTGAGTGGTCAACTTCACAGGGTCCTGGTGCTTGCATTTATGCCCACTGAACTGGTTTAAGACTTTGAGCTTGATTAGGGATCCTGGACTTGCTGCACTGGAGGGCCTCTGTTGAGGGAAAATCTGCTGCTGTGTTTTCTATCTGCCTGTGGGTTTCCAGCACTAATTAAAGAGAAGCATGGGATATCTTATAATACCTGGTGGATAATTCTGATCAGAGGCCATCGCAACAAACTGAACCCTCACTTAGCATGTTGGGCATTGCCAATCCTACAATGAAGTAATGTGTTTCAGAAAGGTCAGTTTCTGGTTCTTAAAAAGGTCCACTTGAAAAGATGATGCCTTAAGTTCCTACCAGCATGGGTGACTTCAGCCTTTAGCAATGGAGGAATGGATCTTTGCCTCATGGCTGCAATTCAGGGGCTACTTGATATTGTTGACCCTACCTCTCTCAATAAACCTAGTTTCTTTAAACATTTTACTAATCTTTTTTCCTCTGCAAGTAAGTGGAATAGGTGGATGTTACATAGAGATTATTATCTTAATATCCTCACACAGGTATTCCAGCATTCGTCATCATCAACCGCAAGCAGCCATGGGCTATGGAGGTCCAACCAGACTGTGCAATTTAGTTCTCCAAGCATGTCTGTCCTGAGCTACATCTGCTGCATCTGGCCACTGCACACCAATTCTAACAAAGTCCTGTTTGACATTGTCTGCCCACCGCATCCTAGGTCTCCACCTCTTTCTGAGGCCTTTAGGCACACTGTTCATAACCCTATTCCCCAATCTATAATTACCCATATGGGCAACATGGCCAAACCAACAGTCTCTCTCTCTGCACAATATGCTGCTTAAAGGAGGTTTCTGACTCCTTTACCTAACCTCATCATTACTTACAAAGTTGAACCACCTAATGCCCAAGATATTTTATAACCATCTAGTTTCCTGTTATCTTGTTTCCAAAGTGTCCCAAGTTTCACTACCATAACTAACCCCAGAAAGAGCTAACTACTATACAGTCTAATTCTTTAGGTGTATAAGCCTATTTCTCCACACTCTCCATAGATTCTTAAGTCTCAGCAGCAATCCCTATTCATCTGTTAATCTCAAGCAACACATCACCAGTATCTGTTACATAGCTCTCAAGGTAATTAACCTGAGACACCTGCTCAAGAGCAGAACTATTCATATTAACTGAATCTCAGCCTGCCTGACCAATTTTCATTACTTTTGTTTTCTCTCTGTTTATCACCAAACCTACTATACCACCAGCAGTGGTGGACTGGCTAGGGTGTCAGCTTGCCCAATGGGAAGTGGGGCCCCCTTAAACATTAGACAATATGCTAAAAATGATAGCCTTATAGTTGCAGGTGGGTCCCCTTTGTCTCCTGGCAACCAATATTTTTAGACCCAGTCTGCCACTGACTACCAGTCTCATCAACAGCTCGAATAAAAGAGTTCATCTCATCAATATCATTTGCCAAAAGGGCTAAATCATCAGCATAATCTAAATCAGAAATTTTAGTATCTCTAGACCAGTGGATCTCAACCTTTTATGCTTCACGTACCCTCAAGAAATGTGTATGTAACTGGCGTATACCTTGTATAGAAAGATAAAACTATAGTTACAGTATAACAATGAGAATAATATATATATACACATTAAATTTTGCACTTAACTTACATCTAAGCAACTTTTCAGCACTCAATGGCGTACCCCAAAAAATTTTACTGTGTACCCCACGTTGAGAACCCCTACTCTAGACCAAAATCTTTCTCTTGTAGTGAATTTCGCATTCCAGAGTCAATAACCAAATTAAGGAGAAAAGGAGACAAAATGCACCCTAGTCGAACACCAGAATCAATGATAAACCAATTGCTACAATCCTTACCAACTCTCACACACGACTCAGTGTTATTATAGAGAGCTTTCATGATGTTAATTAACTTGTCTGGTATGCCATATGATCTCACAATCAACCACAAATTATAACGATCAACAGAGTAGAAAGCCTTTTTGAAATCAACAAAGCTAGCAACCAAAGGTTTCTGAAACTCTAAACATTTCTCAAGAATCTATCCGTGTGAAAATATCTGATCAACACATCCCCTACACCTTCGGAATCCACACTGCTCATCACACAAATGACTATCAACCAGATTCTTAATTCTATTAAGCACAATCATGCAAAGAACCTTACTTGGAACAGAAAGTAGGCTGATACCCCTATAGTTATCAAAAGAACTGTGATCATCTTTTTTGAAAATAGGAATAATAGCTCTGGTAAAATCCTTAGAAACCATGACTTTATCATAAAAGATATTCAAAATTTCAGTCATCCAAGTAGTAACCAAAACATTCCCAGATCTAAGCATTTCTGTAGTAATTTCATCTACCCCTGGGGATTTATGAAGTTTAGAAATAGCCAAAATAACTTGAGATTGTGTTATAGAGCCAACATTAAAGACAGTAATGCATCTAGCATCATTACAAACAATGGGAGTAGAATTAACCACATTGTTTAGAACATCAATGAAACACTTAGTCCACCTACCCATGACAGAATTCTCACCTTCTATAACTTTACCTTGTTTATCCTTCAATCCCTGTATACCTGTCCGTTTTCTACCACACTAAACATTAACTATTTGGTACAGCTCTCTGCTGTTGTGCTGCCTAACTTGCTTCCTTGGCTTTGTCAGCCAAGCCATCAAGCCAAAGATTCTTATCAGCAGCTACTGATCCTTTACACATTTATTAAGCTATCTGTAATGCTATTAGGAATAGTAGGGTATTGATTAAGGACATTCATGCAGTTCTTTATTTCTGAAATAAGCTCAAGTGCCTTACCACTGAAATAATTCTGCCTCCTCTGCTTCTTTTTTCCTAAAAGAGTATTGTTAGTTTCCAAAAAAGTCTGTTTAAAATGGCCCCATTCTACCCCAACTTCAGTAGTAAGTAAACCATGACTGTCATAATGGCTAAGAAACCTATCATGGTAAGCTTTAGCTATAACTGGATATTTCAGAGCTTTAGTATTAAAGGTAAATTTTTTAACCCTAGCACAACACTTTTTAAGTTAAAGTTGCAAGACACTTTTAACAAGGTAATGGTCAGATCCAATTTCAGCTCCCCTATATACCCTGGTATTCCTTAACAGAACTAGCCCATTTGCTGTTAATATATAATCAATCATATTCTTATGCAGCCCATCTGGTGAAACCCATGTATACTTATGTATGTCATGGTGTTTGTAATAAGTGCTAGTTTTTCTCAAACCATTAAGTTTACTTACCTGTAGGAGATGTTGCCCATTGCCATTGCAGCTACCAATATCAAAAGGGCCTATCACCCCTCTCCAAAGGTCAGAGCCAGTACCAACTTTGGCATTGAAGTCACCTAGAACAAGGGTAATATCTCCTTTCTTGACAGAATTGAAAATATCCTGAAGTTCTCCGTAAAACCTATCCTTCTCATCCTCATCGCATCCTCAGTGGGGGCAGATAAATTCAAGTCTTTAACACTTGTCTGAAGTTTTGCTGTAAGTAACCTTTCATTAATGCACTCGTATTCTAGAAGAGCATCACTAGTGTGTCTACTAAGAAGCAAACCCACGCCCTGGTGATGTTTATTGTCTTCCCTCCCTGAAAAGAGAAATTTAAGATTATTTTTAAGAATCTGACCTTTATCTGTCCATCTGGTCTCTCGCAAGCCGAGAATATCAAGGTCATAAAGGTGGAATTTTTGCGTGAGGACATCAAGAGAAACAGCTCTGTGCAGAGTCCTCACATTCCAACTACCTATGGCGAGAAAATGGTTAGTGGGATGTTTAAAGAAACTATATTTATTGGGAGAGGGGATCAGAAAATATCAAACAGCCCCCTAATTGCAGGTTTGTGGCAAAGACCCGTTCCCCCACCTCTAGAGGATGAAGTCATCTACACTGGAAGACTTCCTCCAATGTAGAATTTGATGATGCCAGTAGAAGCAAAGAGTTCAGGTGCCTGTGATGATCTCTGCTCAGGATATCCACCAGCTGATAAACAAATCCTGTGAATCTATTCACTTGGGGATGTCAACCCATAAACAAACAGAAAACACAGCAGAAGATATTCCCTCCACAGAAGCCCACCAGTGCAACAAATTAATATGGCAAAACGAAAAGAACCTGCTGAACTCGGATAAAAAAACATGAAAGGGATGTACAATTAAAAAAACAAACCATTTCATTGGCAAGAGTTGTTTCTAATACGTGAATGAGCCCACAATTTGAACTGACCATAATTATTTGTGCCCCCCCCCCCCCTCCTCACTAAGTTTCAATTGGATCTCACTGAACAACTGGTGATATACCAAAACAGAGAAGCATGCTGTAACGAAGAAATTTACCACCCACCCCACCCATGGAAGCTGCTCCTCGATCAGTGCAGCACACGTAAAGCATCCACACCCCTGCCCGAGGAACATGGGCACGACTGCAAAACCACAACAGCATAATCTGCTGCAAACCATACAGCACAACCACACACAAATATAATCTCTGAAGTAGAACTGTTTACCCAACTTCTGAAGCCATTAATAGTCGAAACATGTCGTTACAGTGGTCTAAATATCATTGTGCGATCCATGCAACAGGAAAGGACTTACTTCACATATTACTATAAGAAGTGACTAACATTCCTACTATCTTGTATTCACCGATCGAAATGATATTTTGATTTACTAAAACAATAATAAAATGGCTCGGATAGTGATTAAGTTTTTAACTCAGCTGTGTTAAATCTGTTATACAATATACTCTTTATTTCTAACATATATCTCCCTCAATCTTCAGTACCTGAAATGTTGGAGCTGCTTATAGTTATACAAACTGAAGAATTCTCACTGAGTTCTAAGATGTAACGATGACTAAGAATGACACCAGAAGAAGGAGTGAAGAAACAGCCTCTTAGTTGCTGACTGTTCCAATTCTATAAATAAATGTTTTTAATTGCATTAGATGACTAGCTCTTACAAAGAACACTGCACTTATATGTAGATAATTATTTTAATATTTTTGTTTCTAATGAAATATACTAAAATTTGACCTTTTTAATAAAATTATTATTTTTAATAAGTTTTAATTTCTTTACAATGGTTTTGCTACTTAGAACTTGCAAAAATTAAAATTTCTTTTAAAGTTCTACAAATTTAAACTTAAAAACTTTAAAACCACACCATAGAAAACTTAAATTTCCCTCATTTACAAATAAATTATTGCCTTTGTTTTAACATATATCAGAAAAAAATTAGAGGTATCCTCTAACAAAAGGTTAGATATATGGCTGTCAATATACAACAGTCTGTCTTAGACCATAAATAGAATAGATGGAGCATTGCTTCAGTAATGGTCAGGAATCGAAGCATGCTGTTATCGAAGACTGCTGTTATCACATGACAACAGGCAAGAGATAAACTCCACATAGCTTATTAACAAAGGTGTTTGACTTTTTTTTTCTATTTCCAGTACCAAATTATACTGGTTTCCATAAATTAAAGAAAATCCCTATGTTAAGTTAATGGGAAGCTAACGCCAAAGTTCTATAACTTCTAAGATAAGATTTTTTGTTCTGAAAAATGTGATTGCAGATAAAGATCTCAAGCAAATAAATCAATATCTCAATTTTCAATAATATTCGTTTGGTATTTAATGAGTTATGGAAGTTCGAATATCTAACAATAACAATGCCAGTCTCGAAAAACTTACACAAAACTGAAGAATAGTGAAAGAATTCAATACACAAAGTTCTAAAATACAAACTTCTTTTATTAAATACTTTGATACAATACTTATTAAGTTTTAATTAACTTCTGAAGTCAATTTTTGTGGCTGGCATTGTCATCGCTAACATTCAAACTTCCATAACTCATAAAATACTGAATGAATATTGTTGAAAATTGAGATTTTGATTTATTTGATTGAGATATTTATCTGCAATCACATTTTTCAAAATAAAAAAACTTATTTTGGAAGTATAGAACTTTGACATTAGCTTCCCATTAACTTAACATAGGGATTTTCCTTAATTTATGGAAACCAGTGTATTATGATATGAACTTATTGGTAAATAAAATGCACACAACATAACGGATTAAATCCTTATTTAAAATACAATATCAAAAAATAACCTCTTAGCAGAATTTACACTAAGTGTTCATGTGATGGTCCACTCATTCACTTTTCCTTAACCAGTTTTACTTTATTTACATTTTTATCATTTAGGGGATTATTTCATTTTGGACTATCATAATTCTCTTTTCTGAGTCGTAGAAGGAGTTGCACATGTGCAACTCCAACTTTTGATTCTCAGCTGCTAATATGCACATTTAGGACATGTCCCCTCTTGAGTCGTAGATAGCGTGTGATCATCAGATTATGCAAATGTTTTCCCAGCATGCAACAGACACGTGCTGGATTGTATGACACATATATCTAACTGAAGTCACAGAGTTGAATTAGAGTAGAGAGAGTATGGAGTAGGAATTGTGTTGTTAGAGTTAGGTGGTGAAGGAGGAAGACATTAGTAGTCAGTTTTTGTGAGTCTTATTTAGAGATTGAGTTTTGTTAGTTACTCCGAATTTTGTATTCATCAATTGAATTTGTGAGTCTTTGAATTTTTTGGAAATAAACTTTTTTTATGAATATTTTGACTTTGCTATTTTTTTATCTTGAGCAACAATTAATGATTTTGATTTAGCCATAACTGTAATTAAACTTGACAATCTTTTCTGAATTCTTGCTCGATACGTAACGCTATACACATAACAAACCCTATTTCAACTTTATTTGGCAAGTTAATATTGTCTGGCGCCCGATAAGCTATACGGAGTTCGTATCTATTTTGGATCAGACAAAAGATCCAACTTGAGAAAGTTCATAATCTTTGGAGCATTACAGTCATTGAATTCTTAACACTTCATTTCATATTATATGAATGGGAAAGAAATTTTGAATTGCTTTAACGTCCAAAATACTTTTTATAAAATAATGTGACTGAAGATAATTTAAAGATCTTAATCAAATATCTTTAAATCTCAATTTTTACCAATATGCATTCGATATTTAAAATTATGGAAGCTAAAACATTTAGCAAGCTAGCTCATTCCAAAATAATAGCATACTAAATTTGGTATAGTGGTTATTAGTCTTGTTTTAACTTGTTTTCTGTTAACTTTTCAGAGCAATTTAACTCATATTGTTGCTGTTTAACATTGTAATTTACTATAACTCTATAAATACTGAATATGTTTAAAAGTGAGGTTTAAATAGATTTGATTGGATCTGTAATTTATTTTGAGTAACATTTTTTCATAAAAAATTTTTAGAACCAATAGTTATTCGAAATTTCTCTCCCAGCCACAAAACATATAATAAGGTATCATAATTTAATGAAGAGTGTCATAGGCTATAACAAATTACTCATTGTGCTTTCTCCCCCTGTATTAAAAAGGGGAAATATGAAAACAATTGTTCCATTATATCTTCAAAAAGTGAGGGCCGAAAATAATGTATTATACATCAAATGAAAGCTTGTCATATGAGGAGTGTCACAGGTTATAAAAATTCACCCCCACCCAATGCTTTCTCCCCTCCCCACCAAAAAATGACAAAAATATGACAGATTGTTCTCTCTGGGCCAGATATAGGAGGAGGGGGGCAGGAGGGCCATAGTCCACCTTTCAGAATGCTAGTAAGGGTAACGAAGTAAAAATATTATTAAACTTTCTTATATATCATGCATTTTTCAAGAAATTTTTAAAGACCTGTAAAACAGAGGGGGAATGATATACTGCAATGAAAATCCAGTCTCTTCCCCCCCCCCTCCCCATTTACATTTATCTGGCTTCACCCCCTCCCTCGTGTTTTTATCTGGATCCGGGCCTGGTTCTATTATTCTTTCGAAAGCGAGGACCGAACACAGGCATGCATGCAGGTGATTTAGTTTCAGGTGGGGGGGGGGGGGAGGGGTATGACAATAACATTTGAGTAAGGTATAAATATATTACAACCACAGCTATAATTATATCGAATTTAATATTACACGATATCTAGCTGTATTACATTCGTAAAATAAATAACTCTTGAGACAGTCACTATTATCAATCTTATTTCATCATTTTGGGCACATTGCCTCTTTTGTAATATCCCGATTACTCCTATTCTATTTTCTAGTACCTTAAATAGTCCTTTACAAACAAAGGTGATGAAGGATAGGAAAAGTAATTCATTTCTGAACATGGATAACGCTGGCAGACACTGGTTGCCTCCAGATGTTAATTTTCTTAGGTTGCTGTTGCGTTTTGCCATTTGAAGATGATACTTTTTTCTAAGAGAACAGCATTTAAGTTTACCAGTCTGGTTGGATTTTCTTATGTACTTGACATTGAACATTCTTCGACTGATCTTTCGTTGAGCGTATAGCTATTGTACTTGATAGTCTGGGTTGTTAACTTTAGCACACACATTTCAAGTTCCAGTTCAGAACGACTGAAGTTAAGGTGGCTGTGGCACACTCTCAAAAACATTTAAAACTTTAAAAATTTAAGAATCATTAATGCACATTCAACTAAAATTAACATTAACACGTTTCAAAAAAAAAAACTCACAATGACTTCACAATGCATTTCACTTCTTCCTCTCTCAGAGGTTCCTCAGGTGTGATTGCAGTGTGATGGTAACTGCTTGTTGTTTTTATGTGAGTCTCTCTGACTCCTTTAGATGGATCTGTGCAACTCATGTTGTAGGTTGCTCACACAGCAGGAAATTCCATGGAGTGGGCAGGGTAGGTATCTCTGTTTTACACAGTGTTTCTTTATGTAAATTTATCATTACAGTTTTGGCATACTGTAATTGAAATTTAGTTGGAGGTGATATTATAGGGTACGGAACTTTGTTTATTTTAATATTGTCTGTTGCAAGGGCTGTGCTCGGCTTTTTATGTTCTCCATAAGTAGTTGAAATATGCAGACTCTGAATAGAGCTTATTCTCTTGATGTCCTCACACAAGAATTCCACCAGTATAATTTAGATATTCTCGGCTTGCAAGAGACCAGATGGACAGAAAAAGGTCATATTCTTAAAAATAATCTTAAATTTCTCTTTTCAGGGAGAGAAGATAATAAACATTATCAATGCGTAGGTCTCCTTCTCAGCAGACAAACAAGTGATGCTCTTCTAGGATATGAGTGCATTAATGAAAGGTTTCTTACAGCAAAATTTCAGACAAGCATTAAAGACTTGAATATTATTTGCTGTTATGCCCCTACTGAGGAGCCGATGAGAAGGATAAGTTTTATAGACAACTTCACGATATTTTTGATTCTGTCAGAAAAGAATATATTACCCTTGTTCTAGATCAATGGTTCTCAACCTTTTATGCTTCACTTACCCACTGGAAATGTGTATGTAACTGGCACACCCTTTGTATAGATAGATAAAACTATAGTTATAGTATAACAATTGGAATAAATTAAAACATATATATAACATATATCTAGCTACTTCTGAGCTATCACAGAGTACCCCAAAAAATCTTACGGTGTAACCCACATTGAGAAACCCTATTCCAGATGACTTCAATGCCAAAGTTGGTACTCACACTGACACAATATCTAGCTGTATTACGCAATTTCTAGTATCAACTGTTGGGAAGAGTGATAGGCCCTTTTGGTAGATGAAATGGGCAATGTCTCCTACAGGTAAGTAAACTTAATGGTTTGAGAAAAACTAACACTTATTACAAACACTGTGACATACATAAGTATACATGGGTTTTCACCAGATGGGCTGCATAAGAATATGATTGATTATATATTAATTAACAGCATATGGGCTAGTTCTGTTAGGAATACCAGGGTATATAGGGAAGCTGAAATTGGATCTGACCATTAAAATAAAAATAAATAAATACCCTCTCAAGCAGCTGCTTGCCACAGAGGTCTGACAGGAGCCTGTCAGTTTATATGCCAGAGTAGAAGGTCTGAGAGGATGGCAGGCCCTCAGCAGAAAAATGACACAAACAGCCATGCCTTACCCGGGGCTCGAACCCAGGTCCCTTAGATCAGTAGCCAAGCGCGCTAACCACTCAGCCATGGGACGGTCGGATCTGACCATTACCTTGTTAAAAGTGTCTTGCAACTTTAACTTAAAAAGTGTTGTGCTAGGGTTAAAAAATTCACCTTTAATACTGAAGCTCTGAAATATCCAGTTATAGCTAAAGCTTACCATGATAGGTTACTTAGCCATTATGACAGTCATGGTTTACTTACTACTGAAGTTGGGGTAGAATGGGGCCATTTTAAACAAGCTTTTTTGGAAACTAACAATACTCTTTTAGGAAAAAAGAAGCAGAGGAGGCAGAATTATTTCAGTGGTAAGGTACTTGAGCTTATTTCCGAAATAAAGAACGGCATGAATGTCCTTAATCAATACCATACTATTCCTAATAGATAGCATTACAGATAGCTTAATAAATGTGTAAAGGATCAGTTAGCTGCTGATAAGAATTTTTGGCTTGATGGCTTGGCTGACAAAGCCAAGGAAGCAAGTTAGGCAGCACAACAGCAGAGAGCTGTACCAAATAGTTAATGTTTAGTGTGGTAGAAAACGGACAGGTATACAGGGATTGAAGGATAAACAAGGTAAAGTTATAGAAGGTGAGAATTCTGTCATGGGTAGGTGGACTAAGCGTTTCATTGATGTTCTAAACAATGTGGTTAATTCTACTCCCATTGTTTGTAATGATGCTAGATGCATTACTGTCTTTAATGTTGGCTCTATAACACAATCTCAAGTTATTTTGGCTATTTCTAAACTTCATAAATCCCCAGGGGTAGATGAAATTACTACAGAAATGCTTAGAGCTGGGAATGTTTTGGTTACCACATGGATGACTAAAATTTTGAATATCTTTTATGATAAAGGCATGGTTCCTAAGGATTTTACCACAGTTATTGTTATCCTATTTTTAAAAAAGGTGATCACAGTTCTTATGGTAACTATATGGGTATTAGCCTACTTTTTGTTCCAAATTCTTTGCATGATTGTGCTTAATAGAATTAAGAATCTGGTTGACAGGCAATTGTGTGATGAGCAATGTGGATTCAGAAGTGGTAGAGGATATGTAGATCAGATATTTTCACTCAGGCAGATTCATGAGAAATGTTTAGAGTTTCAAAAACCTTTGGCTGATAGCTTCGTTGATTTCAAAAAGGCTTTAGACTCTGTTGATTGTCATAATTTGTGGTTGATAGTGAGGTCGTATGGCATACCAGAGAAATTAGTTAACATAATGAAAGCTCTCTATAATAACATTAAGTCGTGTATGAGCATTGGTAAGGCTTGTAGCAATTGGTTTAGCATTACTTCTGGTGTTCGACAAGGGTGCATTTTGTCTCCTTTTCTCTTTAGTTTGGTTATTGATTATGTTATGCGAAATTCACTTCAAGGGAAAGATTTTGGCCTTAAATGGGCTGGAGATACGAAAATTTCTGATTTAGGTTATGCTGATGATTTAGCCCTTTTGGCAAATGATGTTGATGAGATGAACTCTTTCATTCGAGCTGTTAATGAGACTGGTAGTAGGGTAGGTTTCTTATAAACACAGAGAAAACTATAGTGATGAAAATTGATCAGACAGGCTGTGATTCAGTTAATCTGAATGGTTGCAGTCTTTAGCAGATGTCACAGTTTAATTATCTTGGGAGCTATGTATCAGATACTGGTGATGTGCAGCATGAAATTAACAGATCAATAGGGACTGCTACCAGGACTTTTAAGAATCTATGGAGAGTGTGGAGAAATAGGCGTATACACCTAAAGACAAAAATTAGACTGTATAATAGTTTGGTTCTTTCTAGGATTAGTTATGGTAGTGAAACTTGGACACTGTGTAAACAAGATAACAGGAAACTAGATGCTTTTGATTCAAGATGCTTACGTAGTATCTTGGGTATTAGGTGGTTCACCTTTGTAAGTAATGATGAGGTTAGGCAAAGAAGTCAGCAACCTCCTTTAAACAGCATATTGTGCAGAGAGAGACACCGTTGGTTTGGCCATGTTGCCATTATGGATAATTACAGATTAGTGAATAGGGTTATGAACAGTGTGCCTAAAGGCTTGAGAACAAGGGAGAGATCTAGGATGCAGGACCTTGTTAGAATTGGTGTGCAGTGGCCAGATGCAGCAGATATAGCTCAGATCAGATAAGCTTGGAGTAGTAAATTTGGGCAGTCTGGTTGGACCTCTGTAGCCCATGGCTGCTTGAGAATGATGATGTTCTGTCATATGCTTGCTCATGACAGAACATCGATAGTTTTTTCGCTATATAATAGTTTTTCCCCCTTCTAAATTGTTTGTGGGTATATTTATGTTATATACTCCCCCTGTAGTTACTAATTTATCCCTCATTAATTATTTATTTTTTTATGCTATAGGGTATTGCATGTGTTAATTTTATTTCATATTTTTTAATATGTAACTTAACGTTTTAGTAATTCCAGTTGTATATGGGAAGCTGTGTGCATAGCTTGTAGTGTTACTTTGCTGGTTAGGAAGGGGTTGTGAATTCTGGTTTTTTTAACTTTGCATTTTTTTCTAATCTCTGTATTAGTTTCCTGGGATATCCTGCTTCTTGAGCTATTTTATATATAAATTCCAGTTCCCATTTTATAGCACTTTTTTGTGTGATATATTGATATTCTCAGAGAAAATAAGGTAAAAGAGTAGATTTTTTATAAGAAATATGGTGGGCTGATGTATAAGGAATTATATAATAGCACCTCCCAACTAAATTTCAATTGCAGTATACCGTAACTATAATGATAAATTACACCTCCCTGTTCAACTGTAGTCCACTGACCAAAGAGAAACCATATGTCTAAGTTCCCTTGATCCATTTCTTTCATTTCTTCTCAATATCCTCATCACCAATCAGGTCAACTAAGATCCACTCATCTTCTGAATGATAAAAAAATCTTTAAAACATACTGAAACATCTTCAAAATTCTTTCTCTAAAATGAGTGATAGATTGGGAAAAACATGTTAAAAAACATCACACTATAAAAACGTGTTTCTACTGTTCATATTATGACAAGTGAAGCAGTCCTTATACCTAGATAATTCTATTGCATCTTATGAAAATAAAATTTAATTCTGCATCATGTGAACAAAGTTATTATGACAGTGACAAAGAGTTACCTGTACATATCATTACAGTTATTGAAACTTATAAAGGAATGTTAATATGATAAAATAAAATTTTCCCTCCAATGAAACTGATACTTCATTCAATCAACAGTAAATACACAGTCTGACTCTCAAATGCAGTAATTTTATTGAATTTCAAGGCAAAAACTCATTTCTGTACAACTGTATTTCTTGATACTTCATTTATGTTAACTTCTTAATCTCTAAAGAATTATATAAGTGAGGTTCACTGTAGAAGTATGTAACCATTGATTTTTTCTAGGGTCACTGGAATTCTAAAGATAATTTAAAATATTTAATAAACTATTTGGTTATTACCTTGGTATCAAGATCACAATTCAATAAATCGTTACCACTGCTACCATCACCAGAACACATTGAATGACCAATACCTAAAATTAAAATTATATGCTGTATAAATAAAATTTAAATGTGTGAATATGAATGTATATATATATGTATTTAAAATTATAAATATTTTAAAAAAATAGTCTATTTTAATTGGCTACTATGTTCAAAACTATAAAAAGAACTTATTTTACTAGGATTGGCAAGTCTTTTCCAATTTGGAAATATGGGGAAAAACTGCAGGTAAAACTATCTGGGAAAAATGTTTCTCCCATTGTTTTAGAATGGAAGAAACATAACTGCTTTTCATACTCTGCTGTATTCTACTTTGGTTGGTTGATTGTTTGGGTTTTATAGCACATTAACTATAATGCGCCAAATGAGATAATAAACAGAGAAAAAGCCATGTAATCCACAAACGTAGTTTTAATTAAATAATTAATTGCATGCATGCAGGCATACATGCGCACACATACACAAACAAACAAAATCCTCATGCAGCCATAGACTAAGGAGGTCCAACCAGACAAAGCAGCATAATTAGTTTGGAAAAATAACCAGTATACCTTGTAAATGCAAAAACTGAGGGGAAAAATGAATAATCTAATAAAAGGTTTCGGAATGTAAGAGGCTCAGATGCAAAACTGCGAAAATTAAACTACAGACATCGTTCATAGTTAAAAGTAATGCAGTCAATTAAAATGTGTTCAAAAGTTAAAATGGTGTCACAAAACTCACAACTTAGGTCTGTTCATAGAAGAAACGAATGAGAATAAATGAATGACCTAGGCAGAGGCAAGCAAGTACAACTTCCTCTTTGCGATTCTTGTGAAAACATGACTGCCATGGTTTGATAATAAGTTTGATATCAAAGAGCTTGTTGGTAAGCTGTTTAGACAAATATCTCTGCCACTGTGCCCAGAACTTGATGGTAAAACAGTGCCAGAAATGGTACCAGCAACAGAGAGACAGACAGGGGCATGGCCGACTTGGTAGCAGTATCTGCCAAGTCATTGTCCCTAATGCAGATATGGTGCCCCAAATGGTGGTGGTGGTGGCCAGACGATGTGGCTGCTGGCATATCTTAGAAAGAACAAGGTGAGGCTGATGCTTCACTGAGAGCAAAGCTTGTAGTGAGTTAAGTGAGTCAGTGCAAAGCACACACTGACGATGCTGTTTAGCCACCATATGGTCCAAGGCAAGACTGATAGCATGCAACTCTGCAGCATAGATAGAACACTGCAGAATTGCATGCTATCAGTCTTGCCTTGGACCATATGGCAGCTAAACCCTGCAGTGGGATCTGGTTTGCAATGATTTCATCACAGCAGACCATGGTAGATCTCACTGATGTGCTGGATTTCGAGCCATTTGTGAAAACAGATAAAAAGTGCGGGTACTCAGTATAGAGGCTAGAAAAGAGTTGCTAGTGCACACAGTCGGGTGAAAGGCCTTCCATGTCCTGCAAAAAGAAAAATCACATGAAGGATAAACAGCGAGACACTGTGGAAGTGACTCGGTTGTTGACTGTGTGACACTATCGAGACTGGTGTTGATGTCTCTGAGGTAGCCTTGGACAAGCAAACCAAGAGAATGAATGGCAGTGGGGGAATTACCGTAAAGTGTCTCACACTTGGAACTGAAAATACAGTCCCAAATGTGATGGCCAGTCAAAGATCACAACTTAAATGCATACTGTAGGAACAATTGCTGATGGTGAAGAGATCAAGATGGTTTGTCAGTCTCAATGTAAAGGCTCTGGACCAGTAAGGAAAGGAAGGCCCCTGTGCAAACAAGGAGGGCCTGATAATGGTTAGGGAGGAGAGGATGTTCAATGCCCATGTGCACTTGGATCTAAGGTGACTTATATGGGGTAAAAAGGTCAATTTCTGGTTGAAGATAAGACCGAGAAACTTGGTCTCTGCCACAACTGGAATGATGTTATCCCTGAGTCATAGCTTGGGATACAGATGACGATTCGCTTGTGGCAAAAGATGACGATTCGCTTGTGGCTTGTCGCTTGTGGCAAGCGATCTTCTGTGGGGAGAACTGAAACCTGATGGCCATTGCCAAACAAAGATTGTTCAGGGCAATTTGCAGTTGTTTTTCAATGATACTCATACTGGACGACGAGGAAAAGATGCTAAAATCATCAACATAGAGGGCATTGCCTACAGCTGGAGAAAGTTGTCTAGTAATAGAATTAATCTATATAACAAAAAGTGTAACACTCTGAATGCAGCCTCATGGTACCCCCTATTCTTAGGAGTAAGGCCACGACAGAGTGTTACCATCAGGGACATGAAAAGAACATGACGATAAGAAGTTGGAGATGAAGATCAGCATGTAACCTAGTAAGCCCAGCTATGAAGGTCACAAAGAATGCCAAATCTCCAAGCCACGTCGTATGCTTATCAGTGTTGAAGAAAATTGACACCAGATGTTCTCTACATAAAAATGAATTTCTGAGAACTGATTCGAGGCATATCATATGGTCAAGAGTTGACCATTGCCTGCAACAACTACACTGGGTGTTGGAAAGAAGGTTGTAGTGTTCTAAATACCAGGCAAACCTGGCATTTACCATTCTTTCCAACACCTTGCACACGCAGCTCATCAATGCAATGGGACGATAATTAAAAGGAATTTTAGGTTTCTTTCCTTATTTGTGGAAGGCCAAGACGATGTTCTCACCAAGAGTAGGTAAACTTTTCCACAAGAAAAATGCAGTTGAAAAGATGGAGCAGTCAATCCTTATTCGATGGTGAGAGATGATGGAGCATGGCATAATGGATGTTGTCTGGCCCGACAGCAGATGCACAAGAGGAGTGCAGAGAAATGCGAATCTCCTCCACTGTAAATGTTGTAAGGCTCCAGGCCATTTGAGTGGAAGACAGTGGAGAACGTTTGGCTTTGTTCTTCAGGGCCAGAAACTCGGGGGAGTGTAAAGAAGAGATGGAGAAGAATGACCTCCCAGAGTATAAGCAGTTGCCTTTGGATTGGCAATTGCCTGTCCATTATGCTCCAGGATTGATAATGAGTGGGATGTGTAGCTCCCATCAATCATACAGGCTTTATCCCACACGACCTTAGAACTGGTCATGCTGGTGATAGAAGATGTGTATTTGATCCAAGATTCCTTCTGGCTCTGGCACCGGATGAATCAGGCTTTCATCCTGGGGTTTGAATGCTTCAAGTTTGGAGAATGTCAGATATCTTTGAACCCCCCCCCCCCCCCCCCCCCCACACACACACACACACACACCACCACCACCAAGCCTTGTTCTGAGCCTTTATGAGCTGCAGCACAATCTGGATTTCACCATGGTTTAAGAAAACGAGGATATCATGTCAAAGTTTGAAGAATTGTAAAGGCAGCTTCATGGATGATAGAGTCCATCATCTCTGCCACTGCTACATTGATTGACTTCTGGCTGACAAAGTGGTGGTCAAACTTAGACAGGAGTTCGAAGCCACTCCAGTCAGCCCAATCAAGCCTCCACCACAATATGCATGAAGGGCTGCAAGGTCCACCATGGGAGATGTTACACACCATGGAGAGGGGCTCCCATGTAAAGAGTGGAAGGATTGAGGAGGAGCAGATGGTGAGGTCAATTGCAGTAAATGTGCAGGTTGGGAAGTGAAAGTATGTCCTGACACTGGTGTTCAACAGGGAGAGTGAAGGATACAGGAGCCATTGCTCCAGTACCCTACCCTTCCTGTTGGTGTCAGCACTACCCCAAAGTGGATGATCCCCTGTGATGAGAAGGGAGGGGGGTGGCAGCTGCAAGACAAGACCATCAAGCGCTTCCTGGAAGATGATGCTTCTGAGTGGAAGATATACAGAACAGATAGTCAGGGAAAATCCCATGAAGAGGAGGATGACCACCACCTCAAAAGTGGTGGTGAGGGGTTATGACCTGGAATGGAGAATGGTTGCTCACAATGATGGCAACACCTCTGCGAGCTGGACCATCTCCATCTCAGTCCTGGTGAACTAGTGAAAAGTGCCAGATTATGGGATATGTGAATAGCTGAAAGTATGTCTTCTGCAGGCACACACAGATGGGCTGGTGTGCCCGAAGAAGGGCCTTGATGTTGTCAAGATTCCTCTGGAATCCAAGACAATTCCATTTTAGGAGTTTGGCCATCATCGATAGCGGATGGTTTGACAAATAGGGGGCGGATGGTTTGACAAATAGGGGGCAAATCGTAATCATCCAAGGAACATGGATCAGTGACCACCTTTTCAGGAGGGAGTAATATTTTTGACCCTGGTGAGGGCTCTTTTGGTTTGGAAGCTCTAACTGAGGATGGGAAGGAGGAGACCTTCCAGTGGTGGAAGCGGAAGGCTGAATAGCAGGTATAAAAACCGGAGATGTCGATGTTGACACCAACTTCGGTTTTCGTCGGAGGTACTTTGCTGCAGGAGAGAATGATTAAGAAGGTGGTACACTGATATTAGTCTGCACCGCCACCAAAGTCATTGGACCATGGGTTTTCCAATGACTGCACTGGCATAAGAAACTTTGCCAGATAGGGAGAGCGGCGTAGCTAGCTTTCTTGCCTCAGGATCAGAAATATTATTGATAGTCTTGAGTGTTGCACTTCCTTCCACTTGGGAAAGTTGTGGAAATATACTGGATGGTCACCACTACAGTTCACACAGCTTGCCTAGTCTGCTGGGCAGTCATCTAGATGATCCTAGGTATCACAGTGAGTACAGGTGGGTTTACCACAGCAAGCTGTGTGAGCATGACCATATCTCTGGCACTGAAAGCAGTGCAGAGGGTTAGGTATATATGGCCATACGTCACAATGCAAATAACCTGTCTTGATGGAAGAAGGCAGGGTAGTGTGTTGAAGGTTAGAATCAATACCCAAGTGGGTACCAATTTACCATCACAATGCACCAAAACCCAATGGATCACTGTTACTCCTTGGGGGGTGAGCTCTGAGATTTCCTCCTCAGTGACTTTGAAAAGTCCCCACTCAGAGATCCCACCCTGTGAGGAATTTAAATTTTTATGGGGAGTAACTGTGATGGCCACCCCATCTAATCTCTGTAACCTTTCTCTGTATCCTTCACTACTTTGTAACTTTCACTATCTCTGTAATCTTCACTACTCTGTAACCTTCAGAAGTAGTTCTGAATGTTTTGAACAAGCAGTGTCCAGAAACAAGTCACCAGATTGCAGGCACTTGACGGATTTTTGGCGAACATGCAAAATTCCAAATCTTAAATACAAAAAATGGGGATATCTCCAATTACCTGATCACCCGTGAAGTGGATGATCAGGAATCTTGGAGACGAAGATAAGAAGAAAGACAGCAATGGAATAGATGACAAAAAATGATCAAAAAAGATCTCGTCAAGCCCTCTTGTTGGCATTGATCAAATCAGTTGCATTGGATGATTTCATGTTTTTTTTTTGTGGATCAATGCCCGTTGTCCCCACCTTCTGCAGAGCCCAATAAGGGGACACCCAGTTGGATGTCAGGGCTTCACAGGCATTATACACACACAGACAGTGATCCAAGCACTCACAAATAAATAAAATGAAAATAAAAAGAGAAGTGTGGGAAATAAACTTTCTTTACAAAAGGAACTAAGTCGACAAAATGAAAAAGTTGAGCCCACCAGCACGATTGGTCCTGGGGAAGGACAACTCCAGAAGCTCCTGTTTACCGGATGAAGAGGCCAAAGTAGTGTGTAACAGCAGTCCTGGAATTCGCTGCCCAGCCCCATGACGAACAAGCTCCCCAATGGAAAGACGGTCTAAGGGGTTCCCGCCAGTCGTGAGCTGAGGAGAATCCCCAGACAACTACCAGAATCCTCCTTTCCCTGAACACAGGTCTCTGTGCATGGCACATGTGCAAGTTATCATTCAAGACCCTGTGAAGGTACCTGAACCAGTGTAACCTTCACAGGGTGGTCCTCTCACCATGGATATATTTTAGTAATTTAATCTAATTTTAAATTTAAAATTCAAACAATTTTAAAATTAAATTTTATACTGTAATTTTTATTATTTTATATTATACATATATGATGTGCTATGAAGCTGGTTTGATGCAACAGATGTAGCTCATCATATACTTGGAGAACTAAATTTCACGGTCTGGTTGGACCTCCATAGCCCATGGCTGCTTGAGGATGATGATGATATGAAGCTGGTTTAATAAAAGGTGGTTCATCAAATTTTAGCTTCTTATATTTTGACATATTTATCAATTAAACATAATAATCAGTAATTCAATGCAGTTTCAGCACAGCATTCTTAAATAAAAGTAGAAAGACAAATAAATTGCCTCTGGCAAATAAGGAATGCTTGTTTTCAAAGGGAATGACTTTTACTATTTATTATATTATCGCTACATAAAAATGCTTCATTTAATGAATACCAGTATAATGAAAATATCAGTTTAATAATTTTTTGTATTGGGATAAAAATTTATCCCAATACAAAAAAAAGAAAGGTATAACAAAATTTACAAAAATAAATCTTTTAAACAATATGTATAACATGAATTTTTTTCATCTTAACGCACTTTGGTTTTCAGCATCAGACAACGCTGCAACAATGCAAACACTGTGAAATATCTAACCAATCACAACTCTATGAATCAAGTGCTATTGTATCAGGTACCCACAAAAGTTCTTGCCATTTATGTCATATTAAAAATTCAGCATTTAGTTAAAGAAATAATTGATAGATGATATTAATGCGGTGTCAAAATAACTATTTGCATCTTAAAATTGCATTATATCTTATTTACATAGTAATATCATCCAAGTAATAAACCCAATAAAATACTGAAATGGAAGAGTCGTCGAAGCTCATCATATATTGTTTACTTCATGTTCAAACACTGTAACACTACTGCAGAAGCCACTAGAAGAATATGTCTCATATTTGGATAGGATGCTGGAAAGGAATGCACAGCCAGAAACTGGTTCCAAAAATTTCAAACCGGGGAAGAGTCACTTGAAGATGCACAGCATAGCACCCATCCAGTGCCATCAACAATGAAGCTTTGAAAGCAGTCATTGAAGAAGATAGCAGTCAAACATGCCAAGAGCTTGCGTTGATGTTCGATGTTAATGATGAAACCATTAGAAGACATCTGCATGAAATTGGTAAAAACATACAAATTTAGCATATGGTCCCATATGAATTTCCGAAGTCAAGGAACAATGTGTGTCAAGCTGCCTTACCCTGCTCTACCACCACAAAAAAGAGCCTTTTCTCGATCGTTTGCTGATGTGTGATGAAAAGTGGATCCAATATAAGTATCCTTCAAGGAAATGACATTGCATGTCTATCACAGACCCCACTCCACAAACTTCAAGGCCACCACTGTATCAATATAAGGTGCTACTTTTTGTATGGTGGACAGCTTGTGGAATTGTCCACTTTGAGCTGCTGAAACCTGGCCTAACAATTGCTGGTGAGCTCTATTCACAATAGCTTGAACCATGTTCATGAGGCATTGAAAGAGAAGGAAGCAGCATTTGTCAATCATAAAGGAGTACTGTTCCTTCAGGATAATGCCATCGACATACTGCTAAAGTGACCACAGAGACAATCCAATGCTTTGAATGGGAGACTGTGTCTTCCACCCTATTCATCAGATATCTCTCCTTCAGATTATCGCTTGTTTCTGGCACTTGACAACAATCTGCATGGGACAAGAATTTAAGAATGACAGGGAAGTACAAGTCACTTAGAAACTTTCTTCTGTTCCAAAAACAGGGACTTCTATAGTAGGAGTATTTATAAGTTAGTTTCAAGAGCCCAGCCCCATGACATTCAAGGTGGGAAAAGGTGATTGAATCACATGGAAACTACTTCGCTGAATAAAATTGTTTTTAATATGAATTGTGCTTTTTTTTTTTTATGAGTACCAAAAACAGCAAAAACTTTGGAGCTTACTTGATATATCATACAGCACATATTTTTGCAGATCTCACTGTGTGTGGCAAAGAAGCTATCTACATGTGCCATCATAATGTTTTAAATTGGCATTGCCACATTTCCCTAGCATAACAGCAAAAAGTTCTATCTAAGCAGCTCCAATCCATGCATTTTATCATTCACTAAATTTAAAATATTGTTGCATATGCTCATTATTATTTTGTTTCAGTTAAGTGGTCTGTAATGGTAGCTAGGTATTCATTGGGAGGAGAACTAGATCTGACAGAATCTGACCCCACTTTCTTGTGATGCAGACTGTTAGCACCTTTAAAAAGATATACTCTTTAGTGGAAGGGAATAGAAAGGGAGATCTGTCAGATCAGCGTGTTCACTTTTCCTACCCTGCTGAGGAGAGGTCAACCACACAGGGTCCTGGTGCTGATCATATATACCAACCTGAATGGAATAATGGCTCTGAGCATGATTATGGATCCTGAATTTGCTGCACTGGTGGGCTTCTGTTGATGGAAAATCTTCTGCTGTGTTTTCTGTTTGTTTGTAAGTTAACAGCCCCAGGTGAATAGATTCACAGAATATGTTTTACCAGCTGATGGATAATCCTGATTAGAATCCATTGCATGTACCTCAACCCTTGCTTCTATGGGCAATGTCAAACCTACATTAGAGGAAATCCTACCAGTGTAGATGTCTTTAGTAGTGGTGGGAACAAGTCTTTGCCCCATGCTTGCAATTAGGGGGCTGTTTAATATCGTCAGCACTTCCTCTCTCAATAAACATAGTTTCTTTAACCCTTCCAAGGTTTTTCAAATATGTGGAACATAGTTGCTGGCTTCGACCCCGAGGTAGATCCACACATATGTTGTAGCAGATTTAGGTGATTTTTGCTATTGATATATGAGCATTTGATAGTGAGGGTTCCAGAATAGTCTGTGATCTGTTATCATTCTTAAGATTTTGTCTTGCTTTACTTGATTGATTGTACTATCTTCCACTTTTATTTCATATGTGGGAATTTTTTAGTTGTTCTATAGAACGGCATTACCACTGTTTTTCTTTGAAAAAGATGATTCTCAATTTGTTGAAGTATTTTATTATTTGATTTATGGCACTTTGTAATTTACCTTCATTTTCCTGGTGGCTTTTGGCATTGCTCCATATTGCAATGTCATCAGCAAAAAGGGAGCATTTTTGTCTTCAGGGATGCAAGAAGGGAAGTTTTGGAGGAAGAGGTTGAATAATACAGGGGACAAAACACCCTCTTGTGTTAAACTTTGTTTTACTTGAATGGGATGCGATAAAAAATTTCCAAATTTGATTTGTATTTTCTTGTTTTATTATTAGTTGGTGAATGAAGTTAGGAATATTTCCATGAAATCCCAGGGTGATGAGTTTATTGAGCAATCCCCCATGCCAAACCTCATTGAAAGCCCTTTGCAGATTAATGAAGACAGCTGCAAAGGATCTTTTGGTAGCCAGGCTGTGTTACACATCTATTATCAAGCTAGCTATAGTGACCATAATGTTCCTTGAATGTCTGAAACCTATACAGTTTATGGGAGAATTTGATTTTTCTTGATGAACCAGTTCATTCTATTTTTTTTACCTTTTCCATGACCTTTAGGGCACACAAAGGCAGGGATATGGGCCAGTATTCAGCCATGTCAAGTGAATTTTTTTCCCGACTTTTTAATAATAATGGCATGTACTTTGTTCCATGCTTCTAGAAATTTGTTTTCTAGCCAAATATGGTTTGATTAATATTGTTTAATGACTATGTTTTGTAATGACATAGAAAGATACTCTGGACATTGTGTTAGAAAGTCATGACAGACATTAAGAATTCATGGAGAGATGCTTGTTGGAACAAATTAAAAATAATTACTGACATTTTTAAGAAGTAAACTCTAATACATAGTAAATTTCTGTTGTAATGTTTATTCTGTAGTATATACTATCAGTAGCACTCTTTTTTATTGCACTTCAGTATAACAAATACATTTTGGTCACTTGATTTCATTACACTGACATTTCACTGTATTTCACTTAAATCATATAAATTTCCCTGCCCCTCATTGAGTAAGGGTGCAAATTGTTGCTGTCAATGTAAACTATTTGACGCTATATTCTACCACCCAAATTTCAATTGTTGTCTGCCAGTAGATATATTTTTTTGATTTTTGGAGATAAATTACAAATTCTTTTTGAGTTGGATTGGTATTGATGAAATATGATTCACATTTTCTGAATCTCCTAATAGTTTTTAGTAGCACTCTCTAATGGTGTAAAAAGGTCAAGAATGGCAAAACTTTAATTGAATATTGCAAATGATTAATCTATTAAAATTCTGAAATTTCAGTGGTTGAATGTCATAGTGAAGAGCAAAATGACAGCAAGAGTTTTACCCCTTCCCTCAGGAGGGGTGGTAAAATACGACTTTTGTGTTTGGAGAGAGAAATGAAAAAAAAAAAAATTATGTTTTTTATAGGTAATAATAAAATATTTCTATTTGCATTTCTTTTCAATTATCCATTAGGCTGAATTTCGATTGTTACAAGATGTTAAAGGTGGAAAATATAAAATTTCATTCTCTTTGAAAATGAGTGTCAGAGGTGCTACTTTATTCTTCTAATTTTATGAAAACATTTTAAAATTACTTCAGCCTTCAATACGAGTTGTTTTAAACATCAACTACTTTAAATATTATTAAGAAATATTTCTATTAAAATAGTATAATAATGTACCATAATAATAATTTTATTGATTTATAACTACTACTATTATTATTTTCAGATTGGTCTATTAATCTACAGGTAAGTTGACTTTAATAATGAAACAATAGATAATAGAATTCACTTTTCATTCCTACTAGTGTCTTCAATTTATTCTGATTATTTCCAGTCTTTAACATTTCATGTTTTATTTTTTCACTGTTCTGAAAGAAACCCAACCTTGTCAGTTACAATAAATAACAGTACTAAGAAATGTTCCTACAGTAAAGAACTGATTTTGTACATAACAAGAATACTGTATTAACCTTTTCAGTGTCCACGTCATCTGCATACATCCAAAGAATCTGAATTGAGGTGCCAAGGATGTATGTATACGTTTTTAGCACAAAAAAAAAATATTGATTTTATAAAAATTGCCGTTGTAATTTTTTTTATATATATAACTTATAAAAATATACAATTCAGGCTTCAAAAATAATATTTTGTTTTTTAATTTGATGCAAATTTTATTAAACTACAATATAAATAATTTTATAAAGACATCTGATTGCCATTTTTTAGAAACACTAAACGGTATTGCCGATTTGCTTAATGTTCCTATTTGCAGAAGCAACCTTCTGATTTAAGCTCACAAGTTTGATTTGAATTATTATCAACAAATATGTCCTTAAATTTTTGAAAATCTTCTAAAAATTAACAAAAAACTGTCATTTTTAAAAATGATAGATTTTTGAAGTAATTACAAAATATGTACCGCCATTTTTTCCCCTTCCGTTTCACACCCTATTCTGTCATAAACCTATTTCAGTATTCCCAAGTTATTTTTATCATTTTTTCCCACCTTCAATATCGAAACTGGAAGTAAACACATTCTTCTTACAAATTCTGGTTGCAGCTGCACTTAATTACTTATGCTTCACTGAGGCAAACAAGATGCAGATTGCTGACACATGCAATCTCTGTTGCGTGTGCTGTTTTTTTTTAAGTTTTGGTCCCGCATATTGGATACCCTTTGTAGAGTTAGTTTTTTTTATATTTAAACCTTAGCTTTCATTTCAGTAATTTATTTTCGAAAATTAGCGATTTTTTGGCTGATCGAAAAGTATTGATTTTTTTCACAGTTATGCTACATCATAAGGCTGGCCGACAACTTGTTGCTGTGGATATTTTAACATCGCATTAGGCTATATGTTAATTTTTATTTTATTATTTATTACTTTTCCAGTTAAACTTTGATCTAGTATCATTTTCTTGAATATGGAAGCAAATTATTTTCTGTAGATTTACTTTGATTAGTTAGCGATCTTTCGATTGGCTGATTTATCGATCTTTCCAGGTTATGCTAGAGGGGAGGACAGCTTAAAAGTTGTTGCAGATACTTTATTTAACATCCCATTAGGTTATATGTAATTTTTATTTTATTATTTCTTTTTTTTTAGTAAAAAGAACTTTGAGCTTGTACAGTTTTCTGAAAATGAATGTCTTGGATACAGAAGCAAAACAGACTTCCTTGCTATGGAAATTGGCAGTCATGTGGGAGAGCAATTTCAGGAAGGGCTGGTGCTTTGGTGCACAAAACTTTCTGCACTAAGCCTACATCGCCGAATTTCAAAAGCCAAAGAAAAAAAATCATAATGTTTAGCAAAAAAAGCAGCCAAGGAAGTTTTTTCTATTTCCTAACCAGTTCAGAAAATCCTGTGAATATGAGAAGTCCAAGTCACATTGTATAACACTGGCCGTGTTTAAAATATACGAAACTGAAAAGAATCATTAAAAGAAATAAAAATCATATTTCAGGTTGAATAATATATTATTCGGGAGGAAATTCCTTTCGATAAATATACAATTTAACTATTTATATTCATCAGGTTTTCCACAACGAAACCTTAATTGTATAGTGCGATCTTTTTTTCACCATATCACATTGAAAAAGGCTTATTAAAATCAATATGCTTGCAAATTTGCTTATATTATTTATTTTCATAAAATTCGTAATTAAATTCTGTTTAATTTGGTTTATAACATGACCTATTTTCGTTTATTGGTTGTTGTTTTTTTTAAATTCTAAAGTTGACTTGTTTATGTGACTCAGCACAATTGGCTAAAAGCTTGAAATTTTCTCAAAGTATGGTACCAAAAAAAATTACAAAACAAGAGAAATATTTACTTCAAACCAAAAAAAATTTTTTTTGTTATTCAGAAACATATAGCCATTCTATTCATGTGCATTGTAATCATTCGTCTTCACACACATCTATCTTGAATAACTGCTTTTAAATTTGGACACAAGATAATCCTAACAAGGTTCTGCATAACATTGTCCATTGACCAGATTCTAGATCTCCCCATTTTCTCCAAAGTTGTTAGGCATACTGTTCATAACCATATCCCTAATATGTAGTTATGCATGTGAGCACCATGGCCAAACCAACTGTCTCTCCTTATACATGAAGCTGCTCAAAGGTGATTGCTGATTCTTACCTCATTATTACTTAGAAAGTCAAACTACCTAATGCCCAAGATATTGTCTACATATTTAAAATCAAAGACATCAAGTTTCCTGCTATCTTGCTTACAAAGGATCCAAATTTTACAACCTTAGCAAATTTTAGAAAAGACCAATCAATTATATAACCTAATTATGGTCTTTAAATGGATATAGCAATTTTTACACAATTCCCACAGATTCTTAAAAGCCACAACAACAATGCCTATTCTCTTGTGTCATGTATTACCAGTATACTGAGGTTGATTATGCTACATGTTGTTGTTTTCAGGGGCCCGTAGAATATCCCATAACTTTACACCATCATCAATATGCTCAATCTGGTGTCCCTGTTGTGCAACAATTGCCCTACAACATACCCTCTATTATAGTAATCTTTTGTGAAGCACTGTCTTATCTAATTGGTATCATTTCTCTTTATAAGCTTTTCATCATCCATTAATAGTCTACAGCTAATGTTTACCCAGAGCCTATTTCAAGAGTCCAAATGTGAAAAAGTCCATGGATGAAGAATTCAGTGACTTTCAAGGAATATACTTGAATATAGACTGCAGATTCTGGTTTCCTCTTCCATCTGTTGAAGATATGTGCTTTAGACACTGAGATACGACTCAAAACTTTGTCTTGATGCAACCATACAGTGTTGATATCCGTACCATACAAGGCAGGCAATCGCTCCAGCATATTATTGACTCCAGGATGTTTTTCTGATAGTAAGGGGAGTTTGCTTTGGTATCCTTTTTTACCTTACAGATTTGCAACTTCCCATTATAGCTGTTCCCAGCAATGGGCCAGGAAACTTTTGTCACATTTTCTGTACCTCTTGTGATATCATTTGATTGATTCGTCAGTAATAACTGACTGGGACTTGCTACAGTTGTCTAGGTAGATGAATCCCTTATCCAATGTGGCCACATTTTTCCATCTGTCACCAGTCAGGTAACACTCTTATAGCTTGTGCCATTTGATACGGCATTCCATTACATAGTGAGGTAGTAACTTATGAACATGAAATTCATATGATTTGTAAGGGAAGATTGTCCCAAATGATATTGTGGACAGTCGACTGGGACACCTTCATGGCTTTGCCGAACATTCTCTGGTTTGCAGGGTTTTGTCCACTGACCACTTTATGGGTATTTTGATAACATATGGTACGCGGCTAGGCTTGGGTTGAGGACGAAGACTAGACTGATGCCCTGTAATCATCATAAAAGGTGCAATCATACTTTTTGCAATAGGGATAATAATACCTACTGCAAAACCCTTAACAAAAATATCTTTATCATAGTAGATATTCAACATTACTCAGTTACTACAGTCAACTGTGCGACAACAGTATCATTCCTAACTCATAGTATTTCAGTAGTGATTTCATCTTCTTCTGACTTCATAGTTTTTAATGCACAGACATCCAAAATAACTTCAGATTGTCAAATAAACCCAACATTAAAGTCAGTAGTGCATCGACATTCATTACAAACAATGGGTGTAGAATTAACCACATTCTTCAGAACATCAGTGAAATGACAACATTGAATTAACAGAATCCTTACCTTCAGTAATCTTACCATTTTTATCCTTCAATCCCTGCATGCCATTCTGCAGTTCCACAAACAAAATGTTTACTATGTGACAGAACTTTATTCTCTATCATTAGTATTCTGAGCCAGACCATGAAGCGTCAGATTTATTTTTCTCAAATGATGATTTAGACATTTATTAAGCTCTCTGTAATGTTGTTTGCTAAGGCTAGTAGCATGTTGATTCAGCTCAGCCCTACATCCTTTTATATCAGAAATATGCTGCCTTATCACAGAATTGCCTGTCTCCTATGATATGTTTTACCCACAACACACTATTGGTTTCAAGAATAGTCATTTTGCAATGGTTTCATAAATTCTTAACTGAAATGAAAAAAAAAAAACGATTGTTAAAATGACTTAATTATCTCTCAGTACAAATTTAGGCTACATGAGGGTCTTTCAGAGTTTCAGTATTAAAAGTAAACCTTTTAATAGTAAAACTCTGTGTGAACCTTAACACAACATTTCCTAAGCTTCATTTGTAAGATATTTTTTAACAAAGTAATGCTCAGACTTAGTGGTGTGACTTTTTTTTAATATGGGAAGCAATTACCAAGAGCAGAGTTAAAATTGAATGTCATTCTGGTGCTCGATGTTTTGAATCAATGAAACCAGAATGCTGTTCTGGGCCTTTTATGTTTATCCCACAACCAGAATGCTGGTCTGATACATGATTCTGAAGCACTGAACCAATATGCATTCCAGTACTTATTTTTTCTGAATCATTGAATGTGGGTAGTTCTTTATTTTTGAAGGATATATTTTTGCAATATTTATATCATACAGAGTAGGGTAGCCATTGGGAAGATAGTATGTTCAACCTCCCCACAACTTTGTAGAAATTCATTTTTAAGGATTTTTAATTAATTTGCATTAAGAAAAAATATTAACAGTTTTTTATTTTTATTTTGCACTCTGTTCTTCAAATTTCATATTAAAAATTCTAACTAATCCTGGCTATGCCACTGATTATAAAATCTTTTTTTCTAATGTGCAAAGGTTTATGTTTATTAATTCCAGAATTATATTCTTGGCAGATTTCATCTAATTATCATTGTGTTGTATATCCGAATAAAAGCATTATTATTATTATTAAAAAATACAGTATGATGGTAGCTAGGCATACATTGGAAGGACAGTTGTGTATCAATTTATTGTGATGATGCACAGAATCAAAGGATTAGAACTTCAAGCCTAGCAAGCACTTAGCATAACAAGTCTGAAACCCATCTGCTTGTGGTGCAGGCCATTAGTATCTTAGAAGTGATGTAGGGAACAGGACAGGAGGGCTGCCAGATCAATGTGGCCTATCACTCTGGTTCTTCTATGGTCACTTATTTTTTTCATCCTGCTGAGGAATGGTCAACTTTGCAGAATCATGGAGCTTGCTGCACTGATTCTGAGTCTCATGGTGCTGGATTGCTTTACTTTCATAATTCTTATAAAATCTGATAAAATTGTGCAAATGCTTTAGTGTGTAGCTTAGTTATAAAATTAAATGGTAATTTAAAGTAATCCAGGTATATTAGCTTATTGTTTTGAAGCATCACTCTTGGTAATTTGATCAGAAGTTAGGCCAGCTATATCTGCCTACAATGGTATGCTAGAGCATAAGAGGTGGAAGCAATGTTTGTTAGATCATCTTTGGCAGATAGATGTATATGCTCACCACTGGAATTTGCAGTTTTGTGCAGCAATAACAGTTGTGAATGATTCTAAGCAGAGATGTAGAAATAATAAGAAAAGCAGATTGGTGATATATAACACACATAAACTAATATTATTGCTACAAATACCTATTTCTGAATACTTATTATTAAATTATATCAAAAGGATGAGACAAAAGTCTGGACATGGAGCAAATATCTTTAAAACAGGAAAAACTATGAGAAATCAGAAGTAGGGAACAAATAGGAAATGGTGTGGGATAAATCCAAAATGCTAATGTAAATGACCTGGCATGTTATCCATGTACTAACTTTTTGACTATACCATAGAAAACAAACATATACTATAAAACAAATCTCTCTAGACAAACTTGGAGAGCATAAAAAGCATTGACAAAAAAAATTGTGCTTAGACATTTTTGTACAGCTATTAGGCACTTTCTTGTGAATTGTGTAATACTGAATGCCTTTTGTAGTTTTGATGGTTTTTTAAATAACCAATATCTCTTGTACTAGAAGCAGAGAGATTTCAGTGGAAATTTGTTATTATCATTGTGTTATTAAACTACCTTACTCTACTAATCTGGGACTTGGACAGATTTTAATTCTTTCAATCAATAGAAATTGAAATATTTTTTGTATTGCATGTTTGTCTTGTTTTTGTAATAAACTAAACTTAGAAATGGCATATACAACTTTAATTGATGCAACTGATGAGTCTATCTTAAGCTTATGAATTTACAATTCAACTGATTGCTCTAAAATTTATTATTATGCATAATTTTATATGCATTTGTTTTCATATATTAATTAATCTTCATAAATATGTTCTGTACTACATATAATAGTTAACTGGTTAGAGAGTGGAAGATGCCCAAAGAAAATATGAGAATGGTAACTCACTAGAAGAAAGGAAGGCAGAGGGCATCTGTATAAGTTCAATAAGTTCAGATGATTATAATTTTGACAAAATACACAATATCTACAGAAAAAATCAGCAACATTAAGCCTCAATGATACCATTTTGCATGTCCCTGAAGCTTTTGTGAGATCAAAAAACTGAAACCTAAAATAGATAAATAAATTTCAATTTACAAAAGTAATTCTTCCACCAATCTAACAGTTTTTTTCCCTTGTAGCCACATAGCAGAATGAATTTTTTTTCTTGCAGCCATGTAATAGAATGCACTAAATTAATCTGGCAAAATTGTAAAACGATTGGTTTAATGATAATTTTACCACAAATATCTTCTGAAATTTCTTACTATTAAACCTCACTGCAGATACATACACATAAAGAAATTTCAGAATTCACATAATATATTTATATTTTAAAATATACTTTTTTAATATATTTCTAAGTTATCAGAAATACAATTTGGAGGACTCAATCTCCTAAACCCTCCCTACCACCACCAATTTCTGTGCAGTTCTTCAGAGCTGGGCTGGCGATTTACTGACACATTTTAAACTGCCTGCCAAACTAAATATTTGGCCACTGCCTCATCTACATGAATCTTAAAAATTACTTTATTTAGTACGTAAATTAGCATTCTTTCACTATACAAATTGCTACTTCACATCTTTACTATGAACACTGACCTCTTACCTTTTTTACGAGTAAATGTTCGGGAGTTTATTGCTCTTCCATCATAATTCTCCTTATTTATATTTTTAATGGTAATTTTATCCCAGAGTGCAGCAGTTGACAAAATTGATACACAGAAGTCAATGACTTCGAGTTTACCATTTCTGCAGCACTCTTCATCATTAAATGTTGCTAAAATCTCATTTTCTCTCATTTTTTCTCCTCTCTGAAAACAAAAAAAAAATACATGTCAAACATTGAGATAAAAAAAACAATGAAAGAAAATTTAAAGCCTAGGTCCTCTTTACAAAGGAAGTGTGAGGCTTCCCAGCACATAGGACATATTATTCATAAGTTTTTTTATTCATTCAGTCCTTCCATTCAGGTAAGAGAATAAGCACATGAAAAGCTTATGCATGCATACCTATACGCATGCACATCCACACATAAATATACCTCAAACAGCCATTGGCTATAGTGATCCAACCTGACCATATAATTTAGTTCTCCAATGTGTCTATCCTGAGTTACAGCATTTGACCACTGACAACTTCTAACAAGGTTCTGTTTGACATTGTCTATTCATCTCATTCTAGGTCTCTATATGGCACCTTTAGTATACTGTTCCTAACTTTATTCACTAATCTGTAGTGTGGCCAAACCAAAGCAGTCTTTCTACACAAGATGCTGCTCAATGGTGGTTGATAACTCTTTAAGCTCATCATTACTTAAGAAGTTCAACCACCTATGATAGCCTACCTAAGATACTGCATAAGCATCTAAAATCAAAGGCATCAAGTTTCCCATAATCTCACTTACAGACTGCATGTTTTACCACCACAGAAAACTTTAGAAAGGACTAAGTTTATTATACAGCCTCATTTTAGACATTAGGTGTATATGCCTATTTTTCCACAAGGTCCACAGATTCTTAGAAGTCCCAGTAGCAATACTAATTTTTTAGTTTATCTCACACCACACATCACCAGTATCTGTTACAAAACTATTTAGATAATTACACTGAGATACTGTTCAAGGCTGCAACCAATTCAAAAGAACTGAAGCACAACTTGACTGACCTGTTTTCATCATTTTACTTTTCTCTCTGTTTATCACCAAACCTACTCAATTAGCAGTCTCATTAACAGCCATAATGAAAAAGATAATCTCATCATTTTCCAGATTTGCCACCAAAAAGAAAAGGATTCAAAAGGCACACTGGTTGAACTCCAATAGTAATGCTAAGAATGTTACGCAAAACTGGTGCTAGCTACTTTGAACCACAGCAAACTTGAACATCTGCTGCCCTTTCACGGTCTGCTCTTAGCTATTAACCCTTTGGCTTACACTGATGTTTCTGAGGCATATAAGGAAATGAAGCCCATTCATTCTCATATGTTCAAGCAGTTATAATCATTTTTCAAATATCCTCCTCTTTGTCAACAGATGATATGAGGTGTCTCCATTTATGTTTTCTCAGTGATATGCATTTGAAGAAAACCTCCCATCTCTCAAAGATAAATAAAATTTTTTGGATATATTATTTGCAGAAAAAAAATTGTCATGTCCCTGTTAGAAACAAAGAAAAAAGGAAATGCAAAAGTGACACATCAAATTCAGGGGTCTGCACTATATAAAAGGGGAATTGTGGAAATATACAATGTTGTTTCTCACTAGCAATCAATGGACTACGACTTTAATAGCTTTACTGTAATGGAGTATCACTTAAATATTCTTAAGCAATGCATTCACTTCTTGGCAAAAAGGGATAGGATTTGAAGAAGTGAATGCAAGAAAACCTGGTAAAAGAACTCAAGGTGATGAGCAATGAGACTTGTAAGCAATACAGATTTACAAAGGGTTGAAATTTATTGAGAACTCTCCAAAAGAAAGTGACAACACATAAAAACAAATAACTCAGAAACTCAGTTCTTTAAGAGTCCATTAAATATGATTGAAAATGCACCCAAAACTCAGCAGATGGAGACCCAAGTGCAGAAAGAAGTAGAAAAGTAACAAGAGATGTGAAAATGTCTTTGTATTCTTATTATCTATTAATGCATGTAAAGAGCCAAACAATTATCCATAATGTCTAGTGGCCAAGGGGTTAGTGTGCTTGGCTATTAATCTAACGGATCTGGGTTTGAGCCCTGGGTAAGGCATGTATGGTCGTGTAGCTTTTCTGCTGATATCCTGCCATCCTCACAGACCTTCTACTATGGCATATAAACTAGCAGGCTCCTGTCAGACCTCTGTGGCCAGCATCTGCTTGAGGGGGGTTTATCTGGATAAAAGAATTAAACAGACAGAAAACTTGGAGTAGGCAGACTTCTTTTTTCATCTACAGCTCCATAAACACCTTTCACCTCCATATTTGGTTTACATACACTGCAAGAAGAAAGTGACAGTTGTCTGCCCTCTAAAGATAAGGATGAACATCCCCCAGTTCTTCTCCATGAATGAAAAGATTAAACACTAGTTGTCATTCCCCAGAAGCAGACACTGTGCCATTAAATGTCCCACGATACTTCCAATTGTAATATTGCACTCTTTTACTTCACTGTGCTGCATTTCTTTTACTTTTTACTGCAGAAAAATAATTCTTTCTGGCCATGTCTTCAAAATATTATTTTATTTTTAAGTCCAAAATTTAATTTTGTTTCAGATATTCAATAATAATAATTTTTATTTCCATTTTTTGCAGTACAAAGATGTTATGCTAGTATATATATTGCAATTAACATAAAGCAGAAAAGGGACACTCAGTTAAAAATTAAATACAGAATTTGCCAAGACTGAGCACCTTAACTATATTACATAAAATCATAAACTTGTGGCAAATATCTACTGTATGACACACAGCAATTCAAAAAATATTATTGAGTTAAAGTAGTTAACAAACTACTTTGAGTGCAGAATACTTTTCAGCTTTTAAATTATTATCTAAATTATACCAACTTTCGCTCCCTGAAAGGTTAATGATGCCTGCCCATAATTTGTTCTGCGTAATGGTAATTCTAGGTCAAGTTGCTGTCAACTTGGGTAATGATAACATTTCCTTTGGAAATTGATATCGTACATTTTTAATCTAATAGTAGAGAACATAAATAATGCTATATTTAATTTGTAGAGATCTGTAAGTTGTAAAATTTTAGCTTCTTCAAAAAAATTCTTTAGTGGGTTCATTGAAGTTTAGATTATACAGAGTTCTCATGAAGGTTTTTTTTAAGATATAGTAGTTTATTAATATTATGATCACTTGTGATACCCCATATTAAAATGCAATAATGTAGATGAGGATAAATAATGGAGTTATACAATTGCAATTAAATTTGAAAAAGAAACATGAAACTATAGAGTCTAATAGGACCAATATTTATGGAAATTTTTTCCTAATGTACATAATGTGTTCATTCCATTTTGAATTGCCAGTAAGCCATACTCTTAACAATTCAATTTTGTTAACTCTTTTGATTGCATTTCCATCAATACATATTTCTTGTAGGTAAAGATTTACAGTTTTTACAGTTCGGCCAAATAAGATATATTTAGTTTTGCCAACATTTAACTGGAGTTTATTAGCTCTAAACTATTTTGCATAAATGTTCAAATTGTTATTAATGATGTCAATTAAGTAATCAACACTTTTACTTGTAAAATATATACCAGTATCTGCAAATGGTACCTAGGAAGTCACTAGAAGGAGAGCTATACACCAATCCCCTGTGATGATGCATAGAACCGGCCAGACCTAGTACTTAATGTCCAAACTTACCTTCTCATGGTGCAGGCCATTAATAAAAATAAATAAATACCCCCTCAAGCAGCTGCTTGCCACAAAGGTTTGACAAGAGCTTGTCAGTTTATATGCCAAAGAAAAAGATCTGAGGATGGCGGGAACTCAGTAGAAAGACAACACAAACATCCATGCCTTACCTGGGGCTTGAACCCAGGTCCCTTATAATAGTAGCCAAGTGTGCTAACCACTCACCGTGGAAGTGAACGGAAGGGGGAAGGCAACCAGATTAGTGCGGTCTACTGATCTGCACAACTATGGCTACTTTCCTTTTTTTTTACCTTGCTGAGGAGTGGTCAACCACAAAGGTCCTGGTGCTGACCATATAAACCTACTGGACAGATGTATGGTTCTGAGCTTGATTATGGATCCTGAATTTGCTGCACTGGTGGGCTTCTGTGGAGGGAAAATCTTCCGCTGTGTTTTCTGTTTGTTTGTGGGTTGACAGCCCCAAATGAATAGATTCACAGAATATGTTTATCAGCTGGTGGATAATCCTGAGCAGAGGTCATCGCAGGCACCTTACTCTTTGCTTCTATTAGCATCGTCAAATTCTACATTGGAGGACGTCTTCCAGTGTAGATGGCTTCAGCCTTTAGTGGTGGGGGAACGGGTCTTTGCCCCATGTATGCCATTGGGGGGCTGTTTGATATTGCCAGCATTCCCTCTCTCAATAAACATAGTTTCTTTAAACACCCAACTAACCATTTTCTCGCCATAGGTAGTTGGAATATGAGGACTCTGCACAGAGCTTTTTCTCTTGATGTCCTCACACAAGAATTCCGTTATAATTTAGATATTCTCGGCTTGCAACAGACCAGATGGACAGATAAAGGTCAGATTTTTAAAAATGATCTTAAATTTCTCTTTTTAAGGAAGGACGACAATAAGCATCACCAAGGCGTGGGTCTGCTTCTCAGCAGACACACTAGTGATGCTCTTCTAGGATATGAGTGCATTAATGTAAGGTTTTTTACAGCAAAATTCAGACGAGAATTAAAGACTTGAATGTTATCTGCTGTTATGCCCCCACTGAGGATGCCAATGAGGATGAGAAGGATAGGTTTTATGGACAACTTCAGGATATTTTGAATTCTGTCAAGAAAGAAGATATTACCCTTGTTCTAGGTGACTTCAATGTCAAAGTTAGTACTAACTCTGACCTTTGGGGAGGGGTGATAGGCCCTTTTGGTATTGGTAGCTGCAATGGGTAACGTCTCCTACAGGTAAGTGAACTCAATGGTTTCAGAATAACTAACACTTATTACAAACACTGCAACATACATAAGTACACATGGGTTTAACCTAATGGGCTGCATAAGAATATGATTGATTATATATTAACAGCAAATGGGCTAGTTCTGTTAGGAATACCAGGTCATATAGGGGAGCTGAAATTGGATCTGACCATTACCTTGTTAAAAGTGTGTTGCAACTTAAACTTAAAAAGTGTTGTGCTACGGTTAAAAAATTTACTTTTAATACTGAAGCTCTGAAAGACCCAGTTATAGCCAAAGCTTACCATGATAGGTTACTTAGTCGTTATGACAGTCATGGTATGCTTACTAGTGAAGTTGAGGAAGAATGGGATCATTTTAAACAGGCTTTTTTGGACACTAACAGTACTCTTTTAGGAAAAAAGGAGCAGAGGGGGCAGAATTATTTGAGTCATAAGGCTCTTGAGCTTTTTTCAGAAAGAAAGAACTGTAGGAATGTTCTTAATCAATACCCTACTAGTCCAAATAGAAAGCATTACAGATAGTTTAATAAACATGTAAAGGATCAGTTAGCTGCTGATAAGAATCTTTGACTTGAGGACTTGGCTGACAAAGCCGAGGAAGCAGTTAGGCAGCACAGCAGCAGAGAGCTGTACCAGATAATGTTTTGTGTGGTAAAAAACGGTCTGGTATATAGGAATTTAAGGATAAACAAGGTAAGGTTATAGAAGGGGAGGATTCGGTCATGGCTAGGTGGGCTGAGCATTTCAGTGATGTTCTAAACAATGTAGTTAGTTCTACTCCCATTGTTTGCAATGATGATAGATGCATTGGTGGCTTTAATGTTGGACCTATAACACAATCTGAAGTTATTTTGGCTGTTTCTAAACTTAAACTTCATAAATCCCCAGGGGTAGATGAAATTACTACGGAAATGCTTAGAGCTGGGAATGTTTCGGTTACCACTTGGATGACTGAAATTCTGAATATCTTTCATGATAAAGGCATGGTTCCTAAGGATTTTACCAGAGCTATTGTTATCCCTATTTTCAAAAAAGGTGATCGCAGTTCTTGTGATAACTATAGGGGTATCGGCCTACTCTCTGTTCCAGGTAAAGTTCTTTTCATGATTGTGCTTAATAGAATTAAGAATCTGGTTGACGGTCAATTGCGTGATGAGCAATGTGGATTCCAAAGTGGTAGGGGATGTGTAAATGATATTTTCACTCATGCAGCTTCTTGAAAAATGTTTGGAGTTTCAAAAATTTTGGGTTGCTAGCTTTTTTGATTTCAAAAAGGCTTTTGACTCTGTTGATCGTCAAAATTTGTGGTTGATTGCGAAAATGTATGGCATACCAGACAAGTCAGTTAACATAACGAAAGCTCTCTGTAATAACACTGAGTCGTGTGTGAGAGTTGGTAAGGCTTGTAGCAATTGGTTTAGCATTTCTTCTGGTGTTCGACAAGGGTGCATTTTATCACCTTTTCTCTTTAGTTTGGTTATTTATTATGTTATGTGAAATTCACTTCAAGGGAAAGATTTTGGCCTTAAATGGTCTGGAGAATCCAAATTTCTGATTTAGATTATGCTGGTGATTTGGTTATAAACAGAGACAAAACTAAAGTGATGAAAATTGGTCAGGCAGGCTGTGATTCAGTTAATCTGAATGGTTGCAGTCTTAAGCAGGTGTCACAGTTTAATTATCTTGGAGCTATGTAACAGATACTAATGATGTGCAGAATGAAATTAACAGATGAATAGGGATTGCTGCCGGGACTTTTAAGAAACTATGGAGAGTGTGGAGAAATAGGTGTATACACCTAAAGACTAAAATTAGACTGTAATAGTTTGGTTCTTTCTAGGGTTAGATATGGTAGTGAAATTTGGATACTTTGTAAACAAGATAACAGGAAACTAGATGCTTTTGATTCTAGATGCTGACGCAGTATCTTGGGCATTAGTTGGTCCAACTTTTTATGTAATGATGAGATTAGGCAAAGGAGTCAGCAACCTCCTTTAAGCAGCATATTGTGCAGAGAGAGACTCCGTTTGTTTGGCCATGTTGCCCCTTTGGATAATTAAAGATTATCGAATAGGGTTATGAACAATGTGCCTAAAGGCCTCAGAGAGAAGGGGAGACCTAGGATGAGGTGGGAAGACAATGTTAAACAGGACCTTGTTAGAATTGGTGTGCAGCGGCCAGATGCAGCAGATATAGCTAAAGACAGATATGCTAACTAAATTACATGGTCTGGTTGGACCTCCATAGCCCATGGCTGCTTGAGGATCATGATAAGTATCATCTGCAAATAATATCGGAGAAGAATTATTTGAAATGTTAATAATATTGTTAACATATAAGAAAAAATATAGTGGTCCTAGATTACAGTCTTGAGGTAAACAACTTTTAAAGCTATAAGTCTCGGATACATTATAACTATAAGAAAAAATTTGTTTTCTGTTTTAATAAGTAATTTTGAAACCATTGTAAATAATACCCCAAAAATCATAATAGTATAACTTGAACAACAAAATTTTATGACAGATAAGAGTCGAATGCTTTAGATAAGTCTAGAAAAATGCATATAGTGAATAGCTTGCTTTCAGTATTTTTGTACGTAGACTGTTATATTGATTAAAGCTTTTTCTGTTGAATTTCTAGGTAAAAAATAAAATTGGTTTTTATGTAAAATGTTACAATTAAAAACAAAATCATGTACACTTTTATAAAAAAAAATTTCAATAACTTTAGCGAAAGTAGAAAGAACTTATATTGATTGGTAATTTGTTGCATCATTTTTATATGCAGATTTGTAAACAGCTACAATTTTTAATTTATCAGGAACACCTTTTGCAATTTTAAGCATTTAAAATAGCAGCTAGTGTTGCAGTGATTAAACTAGCAAAAACTTAATGGGTTTTGCTGCAATTCTATAACTTCTCTTAACATTTAGTTTTAATAATTCACTATATACTTCATTTGTGGAAGTGGGAAAGAAAAAGAGACTATTAGTAAAACTCTTACCTTTTAAAAACATTCTAAAAGTATCTTCATCGTTTGAAAAGTATCAACTTATTTTACTTTCAATAGTTGAAAAATACTTATTTAAACAATTAATCTTTTCAGAA
Organism: Ryuthela nishihirai; assembly: GCA_038380435.1. Taxonomy (NCBI): domain Eukaryota; kingdom Metazoa; phylum Arthropoda; class Arachnida; order Araneae; family Heptathelidae; genus Ryuthela; species Ryuthela nishihirai. The sequence goes on along the minus strand of JAWZYU010000019.1, from coordinate 58,596,682 downwards.
GCAGTTTCCATTTACTTATCTTCTACTTGCATAACATCAGGAAAAACAATATTCCTTGTTCATAAAAGACTATTGATACATTTCCATGTAGTTTTTGAGTTAACATCAGTGCTAAAAATATTTTGATAATACATGTTTTCGCTACGGTTGATTTCTAGATTTAGTTGATTTCTGTAATTTTTAAAAAAGTTCGATGATTTTGTACGTTTTGCAATCAAAAATTCTTTAAATTTCTTATACTTTATTTTATTTAAAACTAGCTGAACATATCCAGCGCTGTTCGGGTGTCACTTTTAACTTGTACATTCTTATTTTCACTGCATTATAGGTAAATTTCGTAAGACCCCCCCCCCCCCCCACCCAACTTTAGCACAGATTTTCAAACAGGAAGAAATTTGCCCGGATTGTTGTTGACTTCAGCGAGCACTCCTCATAGCCCATGGCTTAGTTTCTGTGTAAGCTATCAAGATTTTATTTCTGCTACCACAGATTTTGATATTCTATGGCTCCCGTGATATTCGTTGAGACGGTTCAAATTTCCTTCACAGCATCCCCATGTGCCCTGGTGATTGGTATAAAAATCAGGTTCCCACTGGCCCGTGGCTTCATTTGTACACAAATTGTGACAGCTCAGGTCTCACTTTTAATGTGCATATTCTGTTGTTTGCTGCACTAATGGTTAGTTTTGTGAGTATCCCCCCCCCCCATGACATTTTACACATTTTGAACATGAAGAATTTCCTGGTGTTGTAAAGGTCATTGCTGACTCAGTGTGTGCTCTCAGAGCCCATTAGGTTGGGTTGTTTTACCTCTGAGCAGTACTTTTTTGCACACCATGGACTAAATGGCCAGGTCACAAGGACCTCGAAGCCTCAGAGGAGGTTGGGGGGAGGGGACCCACTGGAACAACTGTTGGGAGACAGATGGTAGTCTCCTGTCAAGGCCATCCAACGTGTTCTTTAACATGCACGGGGTATGCTCTCCCACACACGGGGCCACGGCTTAACGTCCCATCCGACGGATCGGCTCAGAGCCCGTGACAAACGATTGAGATAGTGGGGGCATAACAGCAGATAACATTCAAGTCTTTAACGCTTGTCTGAAATTTTGCTGTAAGAAACCTTTCATTAATGCACTCATATCCTAGAAGAGCATCGCTAGCATGTCTGCTGAGAAGCAGACCCACGCCTTGGTGATGCTTGTTGTCGTCCCTCCCTGAAAAGAGAAATTTAAGATTATTTTTAAGAATCTGACCTTTATCAGTCCATCTGGTCTCTTGCAAGCCGAGAATATCTAAATTATAATGGTGGAATTCTTGTGTGAGGACATCAAGAGAAAAAGCTCTGTGCAGAGTCCTCACATTCCAACTACCTATGGAGAGAAAATGGTTAGTGGGATGTTTAAAGAAACTGTGTTTATTGAGAGAGGGAATGCCGACAATATCAAACAGCTCCCTAGTCGCAGACATGGGGCAAAGACCCGTTCCCCCACCACTAAAGGCTGAAGCCATCTACACTGGAAGACTTCCTCCAATGTAGAATTTGACGATGCCAATAGAAGCAATGAGTTCAGGTGCCTGCGATGACTTCTGCTCAGGATTATCCACCATCTGATAAACATATCCTGTGAATCTATTCACTTGGGGCTGTCACCCCACAAACAGAAAACACAGCGGAAGATTTTCCCTCCACAGAAGCCCACCAGTGCAGCAAAATCAGGATCCATAATCAAGCTCAGAGCCATATATCTGTCCAGTCCAGTAGGTTTATATGGTCAGCACCAGGACCCTGTGTGGTTGACCACTCCTCAACAGGGTAGAAAAAAAAAGAAAAGTAGGCATAGTAGTCCAGATCAGTAGGCCTACACTAATCTGGCAGCCCTCCCCTTCCGTTCACTTCCATAAGAGAGTATCTCTTTTGAAAGTTACTAACGGTCCGCACCACGAGAAGGCGGGGTCGGACATTAGGTGCAGGCCTGGCCGGTTCTATGCATCATCACAGGTGATTGGTGCATAGCTCTCCTTCCAGTGACTACCTAGCTACCATTTACAGACCCCTAGCTACCATTTACAGACCAGATACTTCTTCACATGACATATTTATTGTATTTTTATTCAATCAAATATGAAAATAAAATTGTGATTAGCTGCAAATTAGCATACATCACATTTGCCTGAATGTCGGTTTGCAGCTGATTTTTATCCTCCCTCCCACAGACCTTATATGATGTGGTAAATTTTGATTGGTCAAAAAATATGACATCGTTACTGATGAACATTATGAAAGCCTTCAAGAACTCATAATTATATATATATATACCCCAAAAGCAACTTAATTGTGATGGCCCAACTGTGGAATGATTGCAGCAGTCAGTTATAGTATTGTTGACTCTGACAATGGAGCCAACGCAGCAGTCAGTATAGTACTGTTTGACTCTAACAGTGGAGGCATTGTAGGGAAGGGGTTAAACCTTACATAGGAAAGACAAAAAGAACCAAGGATAATAAAATTAAGTAATATGTATATGATATAAAAGATAAGAGATTAATATCAGCTATCGCAAAAAATGTAATTTCTGGTCAATATATACCACAATTTAAAGAAAGGAAATTTTTATGTACTCTGGATAATGATATAAAGTTGAATTATGTTGAACAGTATTTTATCTTTCAGATCAGAAATGTGTATTAATGACAAAGTTCCTGTTCCATTACCATGGCAACTACTTTTAAACATATAAGCGGCATCACCTCACAAGTTGAAGAACCATCATAATGACAGAAGTGCAGTATCTTCTTGAAGACAGAAGAATGAATAGCAAGATGAAGGACAGGATATTTCTTTAAGAAAGAGACCTATTAACATAGAGCCTATGTGCAACTGCTATGAGCTTTTCAATGTGTTTGTAAATTGTACATGGTGATTGGTGAAAAGATAATTGTAAGCATATTGCTTTATGTGTTAATTGAGTTGCTATTAAAGGCTTTCAGAAGATTAAAAGCTTAGATATATACAAATATATTTAATTTTCACATAAAAAAAACTGTTAAAATTAAAGTTGTTCTCTGATAATTTTTATAGGATACTTTTGTTTAACATTTTTTACACTAGGTAAAAGTAGGGAGTATTTACTTTTTAGTGCTTCTTATGCTAATTGATCTTATTTCAGCAAAGTCTCACCGTTAATTGCTACTGTTGTATAGTGGCTAGCCCACTCCTCTTGGGGTATATTAGTCAGGCATCCAGTGTTCCTTGTGTGCACAATTTTACTATTTCTGAAGTGCAAGTCTTATTTGCTTAGACGGTATTTCTTCCTGTGGAGGTATCAGTCAATCTTTGCTTAAACAGACTTTTCGTTGATTTATTGGGACTATTTTGAATAAAGCACATTTAACTGGTGTTGTAAAGTGTCTGAGAACATATTTCTGCTTCTCTGCTACTCACTTTACTACTTTTAAAAATAATTACTAATTAAAAGCAAAAATTAAAAACAGGAACATTCCCAGATGTGTTTCCCCCATGATGGTGCTGCAGGAACTTTTCCTTCTGATGACAAAGCAGTAGTTTCCATGCAGATAAAAGGGGGTAATTCCTGTATTACATAAGGTGTCTTTGTTAAAAATTTATAAGAATATTTTCGAGATAATTTAATTGAAACTTAGTGGGGGGAGCAGCTATTAACTTTGGTGTAATATTTGTTATCGCAATTTATATTCTAAAATGGTTTGTGCCAATGCAGTTTTTCCTATTTGATTTTTAATGTCTGCTTCATCGTCTGTATGTTTTTCCTATGTATCTGCTTTTATTTTGCAATTTCTGTTCTGGATCTTCAATTTCAACTTGATATATGCCTCACATAGGAGATATTCTATCTCTATAGTTTATACATAAGCATTTGACATTATCCTGAATAGTTATTGGAATTTGGGATTAATGTTTTCTAAGAAAAGTTTTCAATGTATCTGTCAATGCTCCGTAATATGGAAAGGATGTGGTACATTTTAATTTATCTATTTCTTTTTGTGAGGGTGTTGGTTGGGATTCCCTTTTATATTTAAATTTATTCCTCTCAAATATTTTTTTCATATATTTAGCTTGATAGCGAGTCTGCTGTCCAATATTATATATATTGTACTTCTCATGTTAAACTTTCCTTTTCAGAGCAGTAACGTAATGCTAACGTAAAGTACATATTAAAGGATGCATTTTTATAATTATTTGGATGTCTAGAATTTACAGGTATGATGTTGGGTATAATGTAGGTTTTCGATACACTTTGGTGTGACATCTGTTACCCTTTCCTTCAATTAGAATGTTCAAGTATGGTAATTGCCCATCAGTTTCAAACTCATACATAAACTGCATCTGCTGCATGATATTATTGAAATTTTTTAACATTCTGTAATTTAATTGGGCCAAAGTCCCAGAAAAGTAGAATGTCATCTATGTACCTGATGTATAGCAATGGTTTAAGGTGTGCACATTGCAAATCAGTAGTTTCAACATGATGGAGGATGGCATCTGAAATGAGACCAGACAGGGATGATCCCATAGGGACACCCTCTGTTCCCATGCTGCTGCAGCCACTGATGATGATGCCATCCATCATCATTACTTTAATATATATAACTCATAATATTCCTATCATTACTTAAATCTTTTATTTATTGATTTTTTTTAATTTTTTGGTTATTTATGCAAAGAATGTATAATGCTTTTTTTTGCCAGTCGACAAACTCTAAGATTAAGTCATGTTACAAAAATTTATTTTGCTTTAAAACAAGATAATTTAAATAAAAACTGAAAAATATATAACTAAAAAGAGATAAAAAAAAAGATGTGGAGAAATTTAATAAAAGTATTTCAAAGAATATAAAGTTTTTTAAACCACTGAAATTGAGCACAAACATTTCCAGATCAGATTTAATAATAAAATACTTTCCAGATCAATCTGCATTAGATGCTGACTACTACAAAAGAGTTAAATTTTATGATAATGGCAAAAACTTGAGTTGAAAATTCTGAATGCTAGCTACAAAATTACTTCAATTTAATTTTAAATAGTGCTGAAAGAAGTCCAAGTTCAAGCCCCAGATAAGGCATGGATATTTGTGTTGTTTTTCTGCAGAGGTCCCACCATCCTCACAGGCCTTCTACCATGGTATATAAACTGGCAGGCTCCTGTTAGACATCTGTAGCAAGCATTTGCTTAAGAGGGTATTATTTTTTAATCAGATGTGTCCTAAAGTAGCTATCATTTTAGGTCACATATACCTAATGATTATATTTTTTGGTCAAGTTTCAAATGATTATTCTTTTCAATTGTTATATATTTGAGAAGCAATAAAAATAATTCTAGAAGTAGTGGAATCGTTATCTACCTTCTGAATCTCAGAAACATTACAATTAATCTAAATCCCTTTCTGGGTCAGTGAAGTATTTTAGGAAAACACTCACAATTTCCAGGTTTAATTTTATAATAAATATCCATTGTTGTATTTGGTGAACACTAATTTATCTTTTAACCCTTAATGTGCCATAGCTGGGTGTACCATTTTCACTATTCTGATTCTGGGAGCCATCAGTCAAGTCTACTGTTTTGTAGCAAGATCACAAATTTTTTTTTTTTTTTTCAAACAGAAATCGGCATTTTTTTAACTGTTTCTACTCAAATCTTGGAAATAATATTTCAGTCTATGATATATATTTTTTTCCTGTTGATTCTGCTAAAAAAATTATGAAAAAGCAAAAAAAATTAACTAACTTGAGCCTGTGCTGATCGTATGCATGTGTTGAATCTCCGTAATAGTATCAAGTAGCAATGATTTAATTTATTTCTTTATTCTGCCTTATCATAGTAAATTATTGATCGGTTTTTGATTTCCTCTATGTTGATCTATTTATACCTGTAGCAGAGTTGTAATGCTTTACAAACTTTTAATGTAAGTTATTGATTTTATTACTACCAGAGTTGCATCATCCTGTAACTTTGTAGAGTGCTTTTGTTCAATATTTTACAGGCTTTCGAATTCAAAGACTTCTTTTTACTCTGGTGTTTCTGGTATTATATTTTACTGTTTTTCAAATGTATACTGCAATTATAAAGAATAATTTGAAATGATTGAAAATGAAGTCACCAGTGATCTCTAATGGCCAATATCGGAAGAATCAGGATTATGCGATTAGCATAAAAGCACAATTTTTAAAAGGTAAAACTTATTTTAATGATAATTTTGAAAACATCTTAACCAAACACACTAATTAACATTAGGATATTGAGATTTTTAACCAAAATATTTGCCGAAATTTTAAAAATAAACATTTCCATAGTTATGCAGCTTTATATTAAAAAGATTCATTCTCAATTTCAGTGCTTGAATGGAACTTTAATGTTTTGAAATATTTTTATTCAAATATTTTCACAGTTCTTTATCTTTTTTAATATATTTCTCAGTTCTTATTTATATTATCTTGTTTTTAAATTAAAATGAATTTTTAGGGCACCACTCTCCTTAGCCATAGAGTTTGTCAATTGCCAAAAATTTAAGCATATGCATTATTTGCATAAATCACTAAAAAAAAATTAGAAAACACTAAATAAATGAAAGATTTAAACATTAATGGAAATATTATTAATTTATTTACATTAGAATAACAAAATAATTTGAAGAAAATACAAAAAAAAACATTTTTTTTTAGTTTTACTAAAATAAAATTAGAAAAAAAAAGTACAGTAAAATTTTGCAATTTTTTAAAACATGTTTAAAAACTAGCTACCATTTTGTTTCGCTTAAAAATTTTGCCATTTTATTAATCACAATTAAATGCTCTTTCTTTTGGTATATAACATGGGTATTTCCATTCATTATTTACTTTAGTATGAGGTTCTAACATTGCACATTTTATTTTCTGAAAACACTTAAAAATTAACTTGGCCACAAGAGTGAAACCAGTTTCAGAAACCCAACACTCTAAGGGTTCATTATCATCATCCTCAAGCAGCCATGGGCTACGAAGGTCCAACCAGACCATGCAATTTAGTTCTCCAAGCATATCTGTCCTGAGCTACATCTGGCCACTACACACCAATTCTAACAAGGTCCTGTTTGACATTGTCTTCCCACCTCATCCTAGGTCTCCCCTTCTTTCTGAGGCCTTTAGGCACATTGTTCATAACCCTATTCGATAATCTTTAATTATCCATAGGGGCAACATGGCCAAACAAACGGAGTCTCTCTCTGCACAATATGCTGCTTAAAGGAGGTTGCCAACTCCTTTGCCTAATCTCATCATTACTTAAAAAGTTGGACCAACTAATGCCCAAGATACTGCGTCAGCATCTAGAATCAAAAGCATCTAGTTTCCTGTTATCTTGTTTACAAAGTATCCAAATTTCACTACCACATCTAACCCTAGAAAGAACCAAACTATTACAGTCTAATTTTAGTCTTTAGGTGTATACACCTATTTCTCCACACTCTCCAGAGATTCTTAAAAGTCTCGGAAGCAAACCCTATTCATCTGTTAATCTCATGATGCACATCACCAGTATCTGTTACATAGCTCCCAAGATAATTAAACTGTGACACCTGCTCAAGACTGCAACCATTCAGATTAACTAAATCACAGTCAGCCTGACCAATTTTCATCACTTTAGTTTTCTCTCTGTTTATAACCAAACCTACTCTACTACCAGTCTCATCAACAGCTTGAATGAAAGAGTTCATCTCATCAACATTTACCAAAAGGACTAAATCATCAGCATAATCTAAATCAGAAATTTTCGTATCTCCAGACCATTTAAGGCCAAAATCTTTCCCTTGAAGTGAATTTTGCGTAACAATATCAATAACCAAACTAAAGAGAAAAGGAGACAAAATGCACCCTTGTCGAACATCAGAAGTAATGCTACACCAATCGCTACAAGCATTACCAACTCTCACACATGACTCAGTGTTATTATAGAGCTTTCATTATGTTAACTAACTTGTCTGGTATACCATATGATCTCACAATCAACCACAAATTATGATAATCAACAGAGTCGAAAGCCTTCTTGAAATCGACAAAGCTAGCAACCAATGGTTTCTGAAACTCTAAACATTTCTCATGAATCTGCCTGAGTGAAAATATCTGATCCACACATCCCCTACCACTTATGAATCACATTGCTTATCACACAATTGTCTGTCAACCAGATTCTTAATTCCATTAAGCACAATCATGGAAAGAACTTTACCTGGAACAGAGTAAGCTGATAACCCTATAGTTATCACAAGAACTGCTATCACCTTTTTTGAAAATAGGGATAATAATAACTATGATTAGATAACCATGCCTATATCATAAATTTAGGGATTTAATAACCATGCCTTTATCATAAAAGATATTCAAAATTTCAGTCATCCACGTGGTAACCAAAACATTCCCAGCTCCAAGCATTTCCATAGTAATTTCTTCTACCCCCTGAGGATTTACGTAGTTTAAATTCAGAAACAGCTAATAGTAACTTCAGATTGTGTTATAGGGCCAACATTAAAGCCAGTAATGCATCTATCATCATTACACACAAAACATTAACTATCTGGTACAGCTCTCTGCTGTTGTGCTGTCTAACTGCTTCCTTGGCTTTGTCAGCCAAGCCATCAAGCCAAAGATTCTTATCAGCAGCTAACTGATCCTTTACACATTTATTAAGCTATCTGTAATGCTTTCTATTAGGACTAGTATGATATTGATTAAGGACATTCCTGCAGTTCTTTCTTTCTGAAATAAGCTCAAGTGCCTTATCACTCAAATAATTCTGCCTCCTCTGCTCCTTGTTTCCTAAAAGAGTACTGTTAGTTTCCAAAAAAGCCTGTTTAAAATGGTCTCATTCTTCCTCAACTTCAGTAGTAAGCAAACCATGATTTTTCAACCTTGGGAATGAAGCAGAATTTAAATCAATTCTCAAAGAGAAATACTGTTATCCATCCTCTCTGGTTTGATTGGAAATACACATATAGGATGGCTATATTGATGACCTTAAATGCACAAGGCTTTCCAGAATGGTACACAAGCAGTGCTTTAAATCTGTAATCTCCCACTGCATTAGCCCAAAGCAAGAGACCTGCCCTATCTTTTGAAGCCTTCAAAAACCTGGCATAGTATTTTACTCTTTGGCAATGATGTGTGATCCAGCATTTTTTTTTTCCAATACAGATCAGTCTCATCAATGTTAAAAATATGCTGCATTGAATAGCTCCTTCATTAATAATTGTTTACAACATATCATAAAATTTCTCTGCAGCTGCAGAATAGACACTGGCATCTTCACCGCACACTTTAACATTGTGAAACCAGCATAATGCTGGTTTCAATGAACCTATTAAATCACCAGTTGCTTGCCATGAACCTGGCTTGGGATTCACTGTACTTATCCTTAATATCTTTAAAATATACTTCTTGCTTGAATGGGCCCATTAGACTCAGGAGCACTCGCTTCTGAATCTGATTTTCCATCTCTGACATATCACCTGCATGCTGTTTTGTGATCACTCCTGATCTTAAATGTGTTGATCCTTTAACATGCTCTTTTATGCATGCACTGTCTTTTAAAATAGTATTCACTGTTGAAGCAGTGAGACCAAATTATTGTGCAATAGATGACAAACTTTGTCCTGCTTTGTACTTCTTGATTATTTTCATTTTTAAATCAATTTTGTTTCATTTCCTAGCACTGCTACCACTTGTACTTTCCTTTGGTTGCTTTCCCTTCACCACTGAAATAAGTACACATGAGAATAAGAACATTGGCGATGACTGACATGGGGTTAAAACAAACACTGACAGCACAACTGCAGGTCTCCGATACAAAACAGTAGCCTGGCATACTACCAACTGAGCCATCCTCGCCCCTCACATAATGGCTAACACATGGTATATAACATATGTTGATCATAAAATAGTCTTGATTAGAAATCAATTCAAAAGTGTTCTGTTGTACCTTCGAGTTTCTAGCATGAAGTGCATAAATTGAATAATAGACATCATGAATGCAAAATACAACTCTGGTGGTATCGCTGTTTGCCCCTTTCTGACAACAGAGTCCTTTTAGATTGCCAATTGCTCAAAAAGACAGCAGTACACTTCAGAAGTCATTCAGTAGGAAAGTGGTGAGAAGTCATAAAAAGTGCACCTTCAGACCTACAACAAGATGTTTCGGAACGAACACTCTGAAGGGAACTGCATACTATGGATATCTGGAGCAGAGTACCACAGAAAAGACCCATGTTAACAGCTCTGCACAAGGCTGCTCAGTTACAGTGGGTACAGCCCCACAAAGACTGGACTGTCGACTCTTGGAAGCGTGTGATCTGGCCAGATGAGTCATGTTTTTGCTTGTACTCGAATGATGCAAGGTGACGATGTGTAAGCCACATGAAGCCTTCCATGCGGACTGTGTGCAAGGTTCTGTTCAAACTGGAGGAGGCTTTATGATGTTCTGGCAGTGTTTCATGTATGAGGAAAGGGGTCCATTGGTTGCAGTGGCGTCACACTTGAACCAGAAGGGCTATATGGAGCTACCAGATGATCATATATTGTTTTTGTGCAGCATCTCCACAGTGAACACCAGTCTTTCAAGACAATTGTCGCGTGCACAGGGCTCGAAGTGTGTCAGATTGGCATGACAAGCATTCTGAAGCCTTCGAACATCTCGACTGGCCCGCCAAATCCCCGAATTTGAATCCCATAGAAAATTTGTGGGGCTATTTGGAGCAACGTGTGAAGCACTGTCCTAGCCAATCTGGCCACACTGTGGCATTTGCTGCTGGAAGAGTGGATGAATATTGATGTGCACTTCATCCACACACTGGTGGCATCCATGCCAGACAGGATTTTGGCTGTTCTTCGGTCACACGGAAGGGTTATGCACTATTAGGTGACGTTCAGCCAGGGGTGACTAATTTTTTGTTTGGTGAGCTTATATGACTACATAAAATTTAAACTTTTTTGGCATACTTACAGTTAGCAAAAGAGTAATAAACTGTTCATAGTCCAACTTTCCATGTCTATTTCCTCCAAGAAGTTTAAAAGCATTTAAAAGTTGTTCACTATTGATAGGTTGGTCATACAACAGTATCTCCATTGCTTCTTGATTTTACATGGGCTGCAATAGAAATGGTTGCATGAAATAAGGGTTTGAAGAGAGGATCAATAGGCCTATAACACATTCAAGGAAAAGAAACTGTAGGAAAATTATTGTACTTTGAATTAATTTTTTTTTTGTATTTCTTAGTTACCTAAGTATTATTACTAGCAGTTGAAACATTTGGCAAAGTTTTCTTCAAAAGGTATTATTCCTTACAGATAAAGGGCCTGCTACTTATTTTACTACAAATCTTAATTTACTAAGAGCACTAGTTTCCAGTATACCGAGATACTATTAGCCTAGATGGTTCAGGTTTACGACTTTAAAACACTGTTCTAAACTGTGTATCACTGCAGTGATATCACTCTACTTTTTTGAATCTAAAAAAAACAACCATATATTTTTAGATTTATTTATCTAAAAAAAAATATAACCATATAACTCCTTTTTTTTTAAATATAAAAAAACATATAATCTATAAAAAACATAAAAGTAGATGGCCTTAAAAGGTCTGGAGATATGAAAATTTCTGATTCAGATTATGCTGATGATTTAGCCCTTTTGGCAAATGATGTTGATGAGATGAACTCTTTCATTCGAGCTGTTGATGAAACTGGTACTAAAGTAGGTTTGGTTACAAACAGAGAGAAAACTAAAGTGATGAAAATTGGTCAGGCAGGCTGTGATTCAGTTAATCTGAATGGTTGCAGTCTTGAGCAGGTGTCACAGTTTAATTATCTTGGGAGCTATGTAGCAGATAATGGTGATGTGCGGCATGAAATTAACAGACGAATAGGGATTGCTGCCGGGACTTTTTAAGAACCTATGGAGAGTGTGGAGAAATAGGTGTATACACCTAAAGACTAAAATTAGACTGTATAATAGTTTGGTTCTTTCTAGGGTTAGTTATGGTAGTGAAACTTGGACACTTTGTAAACAAGATAATAGGAAACTAGATGCTTTTGATTCCAGATGCTTACGCAGTATCTTGGGCATTAGGTGGTTCAACTTTGTAACTAATGATGAGATTAGGCAAAGGAGTTTGCAACCTCCTTTAAGCAGCATATTGTGCAGAGAGAGAGACTCAGTTGGTTTGGCCATGTTGCCCGTATGAATAATTATAGATTGGCGAATAGGGTTATGAACAGTGTGCCTAAAGGCCTCAGAAAGAAGGGGAGACCTAGGATGCAGTGGGCAGACAATGTCAAACAGGACTGTAGGGGCTCGGCAGCTAGGGCAGAAGGAGTGAAAGCAGGGATCGGCATTTTGACGGCAGGGCCTTCAGAGCGCCAGCGGCAGATCCAGTTTTGGGAGTTAGGCAACAAGAGTCGACGTGGCACAGCAACCGTATCCATACCCTATTGGCCGAGACACCCTAAAGTCCTTCGGACACATGACCTCAACTGGCATGGTTGTTCGAACTGGGACTTGCGCGAGGTCCGTGAGACCTTCCGGATGTGAGACAGATTGTCTGTGGCTCGCTTAAGTTTTGTTCTCTATCTAGCAGTGGGACCACTGAGGCTCATTATAGCCTGTGTTGTATTCAGCCAGTGACTGTACTGGGTGAGCAGTCACTGTATGTATATAGAGTTTACAGTCACTGTATGTATATAGAGTTTACAGTCACTGTATGTATATAGAGTTTACAGTCACTGTATGTATATAGAGTTTACAGTCACTATATGTATATAGAGTTTAAAGTGTAGATAAATGTAAATAGATGAAATAACTGAGTTTGTGTATTCGGCCACCTGAGTAAATCATCCTGATGAGATAAGGACAGCTACCCTTCTGCAAACACTCTCGCACACATTGTCAGAAAACAACCCAGCCCATACAGGCAGAGGAGCCTGTCTACAAGGACCTTGTCAGAATTGGTGTGTGGTGGCCAGATGCAGCAGATATAGCTCAGGACAGATATGCTTGGAGAACTAAATTTCACGGTCTGGTTGGACCTCCATAGACCATGGCTGCTTGAGGATGATGATGATCAACTTTCAATTAAATATATATATATGAAAAATGTATTATAATGAAAAATAACATTTTAATGTATTTCATTATGCAATACTCAACTTTTTTCAAAACCATTTACACATACATTTGCTACTACAAATATTTAATAATGGCTATCTTATAATGAAGATTAAAAAAGAAATCTTCCCTCCCCAGTTGTATACAATACCTATTTGTATATAGCAGTCTTTTTCAAATGGCAATTAGCAGGTGCTCTTTATATTTTTCCACTCAAAATAAAGCTTTAAATTCTGGAATGCTTAATAAAAATAGCATGCACTAAGCATAAAACTATCAAGAAACACTGTCAACATAAACAGAAAACTATCAAAGAGTATTCATTTAAATGCAATTTAAGCTTCAGAAAATAAAAAACAAATATACTGAAATGACATGTTCATGTGCAACAATTGAAATGTGTTGATTATGTATTACAAATATTACATGTACTGTGGAAATACACCTCGTTTGGAATTGAACAGACAGACCTTTGGTTGTTTAAATGGACATTGTCATTATTAAATATGTATAATAAATGAGAAACATTTTTGGTAAGATTTCATACTATAATTTATGTAAAAAATGTTGCAATTAAAATTTTGAGTTATATTCTTTTAATATTTGAATTAATAGATGACAATAGTAATTAGCCATTATTTTAGTTAGTCCATTTGTATATAAAGTAAGGAATACTTCACATTCTGCTTGTTTCTTGTAAATTAATTGTTTTACTTATTAAATAAGTTGATTTATTATCTGTTTGATTATTTCAAACTTATGCATGGTGTTGTCAAACAAATATAGAATCTGAACTAGAAGTAAAAATCTGTAACGATATATCATAAAATATTAGCCAAAGAAGTCAATTTACCTTAGTATGTTTATTAGGTTGGAAGTTAGCCTTAGAACAGCCTTCTGCCATTTCTTGAAGAATTCTTCATTTCTGGGGAAACTGAATATGCTTACCTTACATCCAGATGTATAATTTCCTTTATAAGATGTAATGCAACACTTTGCTGGCATTATCAAAACACATAAAGCATATTAACAACCTTAGAAATATAACAAAGATGGCACTTGTACAATTCACGTACCATACCAACAGTAGCTCAGTTATGAATATCAAAGTTCACTGCTTTCTGTTGTTATGGCCTTATGTTAACAACAGTCTTTGAATGGTAGTCAGTATTCAGGGTTGGGTTGTTTTACCTCTGAGTGGCACTTTTTTGTACACAATGGGCTAAATGGCCAGGTCACACAGATCCCAAGGGCTCAGAGAAGGTTGGGGAGAGGGGATCCATTGAACAGCTGTTGGGAAATAGCTGGTGGTCTCCTGTCAAGACCATCCAGTGTGTTCTTTAACATGCACAGGGTATGGCTCTCCCACACATGGGGCCACAGCTTTACATCCCAATCAATGAACAGCAGCCTTTCCAAGTCCATCAGTGTCTCCCACTGATTGAGAGCAGTGTGGTCAATGTTCAGGCCTTTGTATTTAGGTAGTGTTATTCTGACAGACCCACAATATGCTTCTTAGCATAAGACACCTCTATGTCAATTACCATTTTACTAATTTGAAACATATGCCTATCATTGATGCATATATTAATCAATTTTAGGCAACAAATAAGAGTATGTTTTTTCTTCAATGCACAATGTTTCAGCAATCAAGTATCATAAAAAAAATGTCCTGTAGACAAGAAACACTTAAATAATTAGTTGAAAAAAAAATTGGTTGTCCTGCATGAAATTTGAACCCATGCCTCCCAGCTGTTTGTGGTCTAGCGGCTAGGAATCTAGAATTCTTCTGGGAGGCATGGGTTCAAATCCCACTTAGAAACAAACCAATTTCTTTGATCTAATTAATTTTCAATTTTAAAACTGTGAAAAATGCAAAGTTTTATATATCATGCATCTCATAAACTCAGATATATTAAAAAACAAACTGCTATTTTTTTGTTAATATAACCCTTAAAAGAAAATATCAAAAGAAAGAAAATTAAAATTCAATTTTATTTTTAATTAATCCCATTTCCAACCATTTGAAAACCACTTACAAAATAATAATTTACTTTAATATAAAAAAAACCTATATTATCTTCTTTTTATGCATGATTGGAATTTTTATTCTAACGATAAATTTAAATTAAAAAAATCAACAACTTTTAAATTCAAAGAGAGGTTTTACACCTGTGAACTGAAATTACACAATTAGATCATATTCTCTTGACACAACCATACAAATAGCCTTATTGCATTTGCAACAGTTTCAATATTTATCAATGAAATCCTTTGTCCCCTCCCTCCCCCCAAAAAAGCCCTTCTGCATGACACTTGGTAAAGAATTTCTCCTAAATGGTGAGAGCTAAGATCACTGAATTTGGTACACAACTTCCTCTCATTATGATTCTAAGAAATGTGAGGGGGTTCCTCCCACCAAAAAAGGAGAATATACATAAATTACCAAGCCCAACAAGTTATATTCAAATGAATGCCTAACACAAAAATAATTTTTCATTCCTTTTTTAAAGCAAAAAGTTATTTTCCTCACCCTCCCAGTGGATTTGTCAATATAAAACTCTTGACCATCACAGTCTAACACCAAATTTGGAATTTTTAGTGTCACCTACAGCATGGAAACCATTCGTCAATAATTACCCAAACATTAAAAGGTTAGGTACCCCCTATGATCCCACCCACCACACCTACTTTCTCACTAACATATTCTCCTTTGCATATCACTTACACGAAGCCACATGCATGTCAGATTGCAGTGGTGCAACAAACAAGTTGAGTGGCATAAATGGCAATATACATCTTCGGCAATGAGGCCTGAATCCATCTAGGACAGAATGATGGTCACACGTGATGACATCCCAGCAAAAGAGCTTCCACTTCATGCATCATCGAGAGCCATACAGAGTCCATTTCTGGGATCCTGACAGAGACCCAATTCTTTTGATAGCGAGTCATGTCTCCTAGTCATTGAAGGTAATTTAACTGCCCAGCATTACATGGATATCATCTCCCAACATTCTCCTGCAGGAGTGTCTTATCACTCCTGCAAAGCATGTCAAATGCCCCATTCCAGCATAATGTTACATTACGTAATGCACACATTGCTCAAGTATCTACAAGCAGTTCCATGCTACCATGGAGAGCCATCACTGGATCTATTACCAATTGAGCACATCTGGAGCATCATGAAACGATGTCTGAGAATTTGCAGTGGATAATGTGATGATCTTTCAGAGGAGCAAATCTGGAGAACCATAGATCAGCACATTATAAGGAACCTTTCCAACTCAACTTTCAACCATATTAGTACTTGTGTTGCAGCAATAGGTAGCCATGCCATGTCCTGATGTTAACCTTAGATCCGTTATCTGCCTCACTAGATATGAGGCAAATGTCATCACTTATTACACTACTACCATTTAGCACGTTGCTTTGTGTCATCTGATAGATATACCTTCTGGTTGGGGCAGATTTTCTTTTGACGAGAGTAAACGATTTTGTTAAAAGAAACAAATTTAAACTCTCACATGTGTAATTATTTCCATTCATTGAATTTGAAGGTGTGGAAATGTGTGCTGCTCAGCTTGTTGTAGTCTTGCACAGGTGCTAAAAGAGCTAGGAATAGCACTCACACGATGACCGAGCAGTTATGCAAAATATGCAGCAAATGTAAAAATTTACTTTAACTGCTTTTACTTAAAAAGTTATGGGCATCTGGTTTTCTACACATAATTTAGTTAATGTGCGCAACAACTCTGGTATAACGCATTTTCATTCCTTTTACTGTCTAATGGATATCTTCATCCCAACTGTAAATTCACACACAAGGGATCTACCACCTCTAAGACAATAACAAGGACATGCAATAATAAATAAGCTATCTTCTAGTGTACATTAAATTTGCTTATTTACCAGATTACCTCATTAAAACCATGATAATTTTTGTAGAAAATAAAACTACCTCATTACAACATTTAAATAGTTTATTATTACATTAATTACAACATTGCAACAATAAAACTAGCTCATTACATTTAAGTTATTTTTAGAGTACCATCAGGCCTGTATTTCACATTATGCACTAGCCTAAGGGAGCTAACACAATAGGGGCACCATCATTTAAATGGTACAATTTGTTTAAGTAACAATAAAATTGTATCATTTTTTCATTTTCACTAATTGCAAGGATCCGTGGAGGTTAATTATTTTTCTTTCAAAGTATTTGCTCTCCTGACAATCAAATAATGAACTCTTAAAAGAATATGGATTGTGAGATTATACACTATAATACGAAATGTATACCAAAGAGTCAAAACATTATGACCAGCACATCTTTTATGCAAATCAAAACAACTGCAGGTAAATGACAGCGCATGCGGTCATGAAACGGTATAAATAACACCTCATACTGAGCTCTGTTAATGTGTTATTCTCGTTCTTCAGATTGGAAAGGCGGCGAACTTAAATGAGTTTGACAAAGGCCAGATCAGAGTATTTTTGAGACGACAAGGCTTGTGGGGTGCTCACGGTCATCAGTGGTTAGTACCTTCAAAAAGTAGTCTGAGGAGGGAAAAATGATGAATTGGCAGCAAGGTGTGTGCTGACCATGGCTGATCGATGCTAGAGGTGAGCGAAGGCTATCCCATATAGTAAGGGCCAATAGAAGGGATACTGTGGTGCAACTCACCCATAATTTGAATGCTGGTGAAGGGAGTAATGTGTCTCAACACACAATACATCAAACCCTACTGAAAATGGGGTCGCATAGTCACAGACTGTTGTGAATGCCCATGCTAACCTCAGTTCACTGTCGAAAGCACCTACAATGGGCATGCAATCATCAAAACTGGACTTTGAATTATTGGACGGTCATCTGGTCCGATGAATCTCATTTCCTGTTGCACCATGTGGGTGGCTGGGTACGTTTGCATCATTTACCTGGGAAAGTGTTGGCACTAAGATGCACCGTGGGACAAAAACAAGCCAGTGGAGGAAGTGTAATGCTTTGGCAATGTTCTGCTGGGAAACCTGGGTCCAGTCATTCATGTGCAGGAAACTATGATGTCTACCACCTAGCTAAATATTTTTGCAGACCAGTACATCCTTTCATGGCAATGGTATTCCCCTCTAGTAGAGTCTTCTTTCAGCAGGATAATGTGCCATGCCACACTGCCTGGATTGTTCAAGAATGTTTCAGAGAACACGAGGAAGACTTCTCGGTATTGCCCTGGTCTCCAAATTCCCCAGACATCAATCCAATCAAGCATCTGTGGTTTGTGTTGGAACAGCATATCTGGTCAGTGACAGCTCAACCAAATATATCACAGAAGTTAAAGGATCTGCTGGCAACATATTGGTACCAGATACCACAAGAAATCTTTAGAAATCTTGTAGCGTCCACGGTCCTTGCTGGGTAAGAGCTGTTTTGGCGGCATGTGAAGGAACAACATCATATTAGATAGGTAGTCATAATGTTTTGGCTCTTCAGTGTATATACCATACTTCCATGGTCTGTGGAAGGAAAATCGTTTTCAAAGCTCCCTAACTTTGAAAATAAGCTTTTTCACAGTAAAATGTTGCAGAAGATAACTTGTAAATCTCAAAATTTGATTTTAGAAAATATTGATTTATTATTTAGTTACTTAAACATATATCTGACAGCAGATACTGCCATTATATTCCTACTGAACACTTTCAAAATTGATGCAAAATGAAAAACATCACCCAAACTTCTAAAATTACACTTATTTTAGTAAGCAATGTTATAATTTTAACTAAAATATTTTCAATTTAGAGTTTTTAGAGATTTAAGCAGCATCTCCCCTCTGAATAGGTGCCTGATTATGTGTCCTATTATGCATCTGATTGGCTGATCTAAGCAGAATTGCACCAAGGTATAAAAAAAAAGTTGAGTGAAAGGCATTCAGGAATAGGTTACGATTAAAAGAAAAAAGCAAAAGGTACAAGAAATGGGTTTTAGCATCATTTAGAAAATATTCAATACAAAATTGTCTGCTTCTGTGAGCCCTAACACAACCGATTAAGGGTATAAACCTTTATGTAGTTGGATGTCAAAATAAACCTTCCTAAGATGATTTCCATGATTTCAAATATTAGGATAATTTCACCAAGTTTGGGTCGATATTGACACCACCTGTATGATGCTCCTTGGTGAAAACTGCTGCGTGGCAAAGTGTTAATTTACTCACAGCCCTTACTATTTTACCTCATCATATAAAGGAAGTGTTTCGCTGTATATGTATTTTTAATAATTTATTCACATTCAGATTTCACAAAATGTTCATGCATATGCCTCAAAATGCTGTAAGTTGAACTCAGGAAGTGAAAACATTTTACCAATATGTCATGTTTTCTTGATATATTTAATTACTAAAATATTAAATAGAAATTTATTTCGAACACTGAAAAACATAAGTTTGATATTTAGTTTTATGCAGTTTACTTAATTATTATGATTAACAGCCCTGTGAATATTTACACGAAAATATAACATACTTTTTCCAAACAGTTGCATCTCTATTCCCCTTGAGGTACACGGTTTATGATAGCATTTAGGTATCCAAGAGATAGACTACAAAAAATATATATTATTGTTTTGGTCTAAGTCCAGGTATTAAAAAAAGTGCGTGAATTTTTGTATGCTGTACAATGTAAGTTAGTACTTATTATTGTCACCAAGAAATGCAGCACTTCTCATGTTTACTAAGGTTGGGTTGTTTTACCTCTGAGCGGCACTTTTTTGCACACCATGGGCTAAATGGCCAGGTCACATGGACCCCGAAGGCTCAGAGAAGGTTGGGGGAGGGGACCCACTGGAACAGCTGTTGGGAGACAGATGGCAGCCTCCCGTCAAGGCCATCCAGCGTGTTCTTTACGTGCACAGGGTATGGCTCTCCCGCACACGGGGCCACGGCTTAACGTCCCATCCGACGGACTTTCCAAGCCCATCGGTGTCCCCTACTGACCATGGGCAGGGCGGTGAATTTTGCGGAGATAAATCTCAACGCTGACCCAGCTGGGACTCGAACCTGGGAACTACAGATTACGAGCCTGGCGCGCTACTGACTGAGCCACCCCCGCCCCTCTCATGTTTACTAAAGCAAGTTTATTTTTCAGTAGCAATTTCAAATCAATTCTATCCTGACAAGATATTTACCTATTTTATATTTAATAGCTCAAATATCAGAATTGTTATTCGAAGTATTGGATTTCCTTCCTTGCCAGCAGTTCGGAATGGTTGTGTAATAGCTAGAGCTGGTCCAAGACATTTGCCGCCCCAAGTGAAGTTACTTTTATCTCCTTACAGGGCCAGGATGGCTCATAATCTTCAGTTTCCAGGTTCGAGTCTCAGCTTGACCAGCGTTGAGATTAATTTCCATGAAACTCTCAGCCATACCTATTAGCAGGGGACAGATGAGCTTGGAAAGGCTGCTGTCCATCGGAGCAGACATTAAGGCATGGCCCCTTGAGCGAGAGCCATACCCTATGCACGTTAAAGAACAAGCTGGATGGCCTTGACAGAAGGCTACCATCTGTCTCCCAAAAGCTGTCCAGTCTCCCACAACCTTCTCTGAGCCTTCAGGGTCCTTGTGACATGGTCATTTAGCCCAATCTGTGCAAAAAAAGTGCCGCTGAGGTAAAACCAACCAACTGCTGCGCAAAACATTCGCTTGTGTTTGACCTGGTAATAGCTCAGAGGATATCTTTAATTATATTATGTGGCTACATTCATAGAGGATGTAATTTGTCTGGACTTTAATAAAATGCCTATGTGGAAGAGTGTAAATAATAACACAGGTAGTTAAAAAGTGGTTCCAAAAATGTTCCCTGCCAGCAGAGTACATTTACTTTCTTCTGGGAGTGACATCACATTGTTAGAGATAGAAAATGGCAACTTCAGCCATGAACATAAGAGTCTGCTACATTATAGGAAAATGCGCCTAAAAAAAAAGTGTTCCGTTAACGGAAGTGACGTTTGCACACCAAAGTGAGGCCATCAACTCGATGCACGCTGGGAGAATATCTTTTTTACTTCTTTTTTAAACTTTACTTTTTTATAGTGTGATGTAAAGTTTGTCTACATTTAATTTGGAAATTATAAACTAATCATCTTACGATTCAAATCGCTAATTCTTAATTATAATCTTCTTCATAATTTTTATTTCACTTTATAAATCCAGTTCACAATTTATCTATTCATTTTAATGCTATTAAAGATGTAGCACATTTCATTTTGTAATTGTTTTACCATTACAATATGGGAATTTCTAAGAAAATATACGTAGAATAAGCAGCAATTGATTTGTTTTTAGGACAATAGGATAAATTACTACCATAATAAAAAAAAGATTTCAGTTACATCATTTACTATTTTCACCAAAAGAATGCTTACCTCGTAGTCACTCAATTGTGTTCTCCATTACGCTAACGAAATTCTATTAGCAGGAACCTAACCGATGGGCATGCCGATGGGCTTGCTTTGGTGGTCGAACGTCACTTCCGCTAACCGAACCCTTTTTTTTTTATCGCATTTTCCTATAATGTGTAAATACCATTGGTAAAAACCTGAACATCACCGGTTTGGAAAGTTGAGGCGGCTTGAACTTAAGCATTGCTTCAGATGCGTTGGTAATAATTTTCATTAAATGCAATACTCAACTAAATAATTATTGTCAGAATTATCTAGAAATAAAGATGTCTTCCAAAAATATTTAATATACGTTTTATATTTGTTCTTAAAAAAAAAATAAAAATCCCTGAAACAGCTGCTTGTCAGAGGTCACACACAAGCCTGTCAGTTCAATACGTCGTAGAGATATTTTCATTCAATATCCAATATCTCACAGTTCAATTTCAAAATAAAATTTAATTATCGAGAGAAAATTAAATTTTGACGTACTTTGCATCAGGAATTTTTTTTTTCTTCACATTTAACTACTCTATTAAGACATTTTTCACACGATTAAATCATTCCAGATATAGAATGGTACATAGTGTTTTAGTCACGTTTAGTTTTATTTTGAAGAAAATATTTTAAACGATTTCAATTGATGAAACTACTCTAGGTTATCTAGCACACGTTTGTCACTATATATGCTAATAAAAAAGGCGTATTTATTTATTTTTCAGATTTTTCAGAGAGCTATAAGATATCAACCTCAATAGTATAATTTAGGAGAATTTCCCCTATTAGTTTCTTAACAGAACATATAATTGAACGAATAGATCTTTCAGAATCAGCGCGTCATCGGTATAACTACGAGTATTTCTGCACAGGGACTAATGCCAAAACATGACCCTCAAAAATCCGGTCATCTTATACTAAACCTCAAAACTTTTATACTTGCTTTAAAATCTAAAACAGTTGTATTTGGATAATATTGTTTTATGCCCAAAAAATAACAACTATAAAATCTTATTGCATAAATATCATTTTAACCTTTCTGTTCGGTGGAATATTTTAGCATTTGGGAAACCCTGCCGGTCTTATTCTCAGTACCCAAGTCTTATTTTTAACATACACCCACTGCCAAAACTAAATGCTCAGAGCCCCCCCCCCCCCCAAAAAAAAAAAAATAATAATAATTATCGGACCCCCTACCATAAATAAATCCTGGGTGTTTAGGGATATCTGATACATTTCAATATCTCCCATTTTTGCTTATTATAAAAACTGTTTTTTTTTTTAAGAAAAAAAAAGATGAAAAATATCGAGATCAAATGCAATAATAGATTTATATAAGAACCTAATTTATTCGACACTCGTTTAATCGACACTTAGTGTTAAAGCTTTTGTTCTTAGTGATAAATATTTTCTTTTTAGCACGTTGGATAGGTATTGATGAAATATTACTTTTCGCATTTTTCGAATTCCTCAAAAGCTTAATATACCCTCTAGCGGAGGAAAACGATAAATGTTTAAACAAATATTTCAAACGAATTATTTGTGCTAGAAATTTTTGTGGTATAGTGCAGGCCCTGATCCAGAAAACAATCGATGGGGGTGGGTCCTAGAATCACAATGGAGTCGGGAAAAATGTAAAAGGGTGACTGTGTTTCCAATGAATTATAACATTTCTCTCTCCATTTTACAGGTTTTTAAAACATTTCTTGAAAAATGCACGAAAAATAAATTTAATTTTTTCCCCTCTATTAACATTATTGACATCCTAAAAGGTGGGACATGCGCTCCTCCCTAGATACGACCCTGGTAGATCTTTGCTTGCATTTCTCCATTATTATTTGCATTCTCCTGGAATTTGTAGTGGTAGAGAATGCTAGAGATTGAAAATAAGAAAAGCTCAATATCGCCCTCTGACGGAAATTGCAAAATGCCAAAACTTTAAACGAATATTGTAAACTATCTGTTCACACTAGAAATTCGGGTAGTAGGATGATAGTCAAAAGATTTATACACCCAGCAATGATTTTCCCCTTATCCTAGGGAGGGAAAACTCAGGAATGAAATCTTTTGATTTAAGAGATGAATGAAAAATTATTTTTGTGTCATTTGAAGTTCTCATCATGTCTTAAAGCCATGATGAGAGGAAGCTGTATGTTAAATTCGGCTATCATAGCTCTTACCGTTTAGGAAAAATTCTTGTCTGTTTAATGCAGAAGGACTTTTTTTGTGGGGGAAGATTGAAGGATGGAATCTTCATTGCTTGAAACAAGGATAAGAGGAAGCTGTATACGAAATTTGGTCACCCTTTAACGTTTAGGAGAAATTATCTTGTATTTGAGTGTGTGAATAGAGGGGGGGGAGAGCGTTTTTGGAGAAAAAAATAGGGAAGGAAGAAAGATAGGGAGATCTAATTCCTACTTTTCTTTAACCTGCAATGACTGGAATTTGTATACCGAATTCGATTATCATAGTCTTAGGTTTTTTCTTTACCATAGCTCTTACGTTTAAAATATTTAAGAGAAATCCTTCCCCTTTTTTTCTAAAGACAAAAATAACTTCCAGGGATATATTTTTTGAAGGGAGAATAAATACTGAGGGCCAAACTTTTTTACTTCTTTAAGCTGATGTTTGACGAAATTGTATAGTGAATTTTGTCCTTACCCATATATTTTCTATTTTTTTTGGTGAAGAAACGTTTGGGGATCTTAAGCATTTATCCGAGTTGCAATTAGAGGAAACTGCATTTAGAAACAGTTCCTACCATTATTTAAAGAGTGGAAATTTTTTTGGGGGAGGGAATATATAGGGGTCCAAACTCCCTTACATTAAACTAGTTATGATTCGAGGAAGCTGGCTACTAAGTTTGGCGGCTCTAGATCTTGCCATTTAGAAGCAGTTCCTATTACTTTTTAGGGGAAGGGGGTTATGTTGTTGGTAAAAAATTTTGTCGATTATGAAAACAGAGGTACAGAAGAAAGCAGGCAGACCCCCTCACATATATAATAGATTCTTGTTGCCAAATGGCAATAAGAATCTACTATATATCCGAGAGGTAAAGAAATGGAAAAAAATGGCATTTAGAAATGGTTTGATATCATTCACAAGCAGGGGCGCTTCTAGTCCCCCCCCCCTCCTTCAGAATGCATTTTTCAAGCAATTTTTAAAGAACTGTTAAACAGGGTGAAATGTTACATTGCATTGAAAATCTAGTCTGTTCCAATTTTTTTCTAGATCCGGGCCTGTTCACAATTATAAAGCTGTGTAATATTGGTTATTGAAAAAAAAAGTTATTTATGGCTTAAAATAAGTTAATATGTGCATCACTGATAATAATGTTTAAAATTGGTAAAAACGTTTCATAAAATACGATATACAGGTGTTGAAGTTCAGAAAGTACATAATGGGTCTGCCATACCCAGTAGAACATTCGTGTTACAGAACAGAGTGCTGAAGACAAAGAGTTAAAAGCACTGCATGACATTGCATCTGCAAGATATTAAAATTATTTAAAAAATAGTAAGGCATGGTTGTATGTGTCGTTTTTCTGCTGAGGTCCTGCCATCCTCTCAGACCTTCTACTGTGGCATATAAACTGACAGGCTCCTGTCAGACCTCTGTGGCAAGCAGCTGCTTGAGGCGGTATTTATTTTATTCATTTATTTAATAGGAGCAAAAAATTTTTTAATTTACACCAAACACCAGTTTTGAAAAAAATTACAAAAGTATTTCTACAAGAAATGTACCAAATTTATCTGCAAAATGCATATACTGCACTATTTGCTTTATACAAATCATATAAAGTTAATAATTTTAATATATCGTACACTATAAATTATATTCGTTGATGGAAGGCAAACAATCACTTAAACTCCTGGCTTAAAACTCGTTGCTTTGGCTTTCACCAGTTGACACTGGGGGCGGGCAGCCTTTTTCTTCTTCTTATACATCCTTCTTTCTAAGCTGGACCTATTTGTAAAGGGGGCCTCGGCCCCCTTATCATCAAGTCCATAGGCATAAAGGGCAGTGGGTGCGGATGAAAACGGCAAAGACTGGCCAGCACAGTGAAGGCTGGCAATCGTACGTATTGGCAATTGGGCTTTAGGCCGCCCAGTGGTGGAGAGGCTGATGTTGAAGGGTGAAGGAGAATAAATACCAGTTGCATGTCATGTGAAGGGGGTGGAGAGAGATGGAGGAAGAAGAAGTGTATATATATATATATTTTATAATTATCCGAGTGGCGAATGTTATGCGTTATTTTTTGAAGTTGTGGCCATGGTTGGTTGCCAGTATGGTAGATTTGAGTCAATCAAAATTGACCGCTACTCATGGGGGGTGGGCGAGGGTGGTCATATCCTTGGAATAGATGACAATTGGAGTGCTAGGGAGAAATTCCTTTGGGGGGGCGAAGAGAAAATAATTTTTTTCCTCTTTAGTCATCCCAAGATGGGTTGCAGAGCATGGAGGGGGATGGAATTTTTGGTGGGGGAGCGGAGACGGTGGAATAGGTAATACTCCTGTGTCAGGAAGATGGAGGAGGAAATATTTGTGGTTGCATATCTAACTCCAGAGGTTAGCATTGGGTTGCCCTGCCATGCAGTGAAATGTTGCGCAGGGGTGGATCAGGGAAAAGTCTTTGCGCAGTGACAGCCATATATATGGGAAGGAGTAAGATAATTTTTTTTTTGGAGAAGGGAGGAAAATGATATAGCTACGTTATATGAGTTGGAAATCAAATTTGTGTTCAGTGTGTGGTTGTCGGTGTTTATTTTTGTAGAGCCAATGGAAGGTCAGCTATGAGCTTGGGGGGTGTGTGGCAGGAGTGCAGTTTAAGATTCCCATCAAAGGGTAGTGGGAGAAGTGGTGAGATTCCATATGTATATTAGGTATGACGTGTATAGAGATGTTATGCTCTGGGAGAGATTCCATATAAGTTATTGGGTTAAAAAGAAATATAAAAATTTCCAATATAGAAATAAAGTTTTCCTTTATGTGACTTTATTTATGATAGTCAGATTGATTTTTTTTGATGCTATTATACTATACATATATTTATCTTTATATTGAGTTAGTTTCAATTGAATAAGCTGTCCAAAATGCGTCTTTTGATGTCCTATGGGGATCTTTTATTGGCATCTGGATCTTTTAGTGTCCCAAGAATCTTTTAAAAGTGAGGTAGAGGCCTTTGGAGAGGCAGAGAGGCTTTAGGGGAATCTCTCAGTGCTGTTGATATATAGGGCCAAGGCCCTATAGTGGCTTTTTGTATTATTATGAGTAGGACCAAGAATTGTTTGGGCTGAGAAATAAGTGGTTCCCAGTGTGGTGAGTGTCTGGAAGAGGGTAATTCTATGTATTGTGTATTTGGTGCAGTGTAAAAGGTAGTGTGGAATGTCTTCTATCACTTGGCATGTAGTGCAAAGAGCAGATGGTACCTTTTGTATCATGAAAAGGTCTTTGTTTAGATTTGTTCTGCCTGTGCGTAGTTGATGAATTGCTGTTTGGGCTCTTCGTGATAGGTAGTTGAGATGTAGTGTGTGTGGGATGGCAGCAATGGTGGCTCTGAATGTATTTTTCATTGTGGCATGTTGGATCCAGTTTTGTGTCCATGTGGAGTGGAAGAATTTGTTGATTTCTATTAGGTGATGAATATATGTCTCATGGGTGTGATAATTAGGTGTAGGGATATTGTGTCCTTGTTTAGCAAGGTGGTCAGCAGTGTCATTATGGGTTATGTTACAATGAAAGGGTATCCAGTGGAATGTTAGTGTTTTGTGAGTGGCAATTATATTGTGTGAAATTCTGTGAATATGGAAAAGAGTGTAATTTTGTGATCTCGGTGACTGACTGTCATTGGCTGATGAGTCACATGGTTTATGGGCACCATGTTTTGTCGTACTGCGAGTCGAAAGCCTACGAGTGTGTGTGCACGTAGATAAAGCTTCTCAAGTTATTCAGTAACTGGTTGACGCTTCTCTCTGTGCTCCTAACCTCGGTTATCTCCGCAGATCCTCCTTCATTGTCTCCGAGTTGGTATCATCTACTCTAAGCTTCACACTCTCGGCAGAGCTTACAGTCCAAATTGTGCCGATTGCAGCACACCTAAGAGCTGCTCCCGCTACAATGCCAAAAGAGAAGCTTTGCTCAGAAAGCTTCATACTATGGTAACCAACTACTCCACCACAATGTGAAGCTGCAGCGAACGCGCTTCCAACTGGTCACTGATTTCTTTCAGAACATTCGCCTCTTCTGCAAGGTTTCCTTTCTCCAGATTAGTACTCTTATTCGCCTGGAGAGATAGCCGAGAGGCAGTTTCTTCTGCATTCTCTATCTCGCCCTTCTGTTGTGACTGGTGTAGGGACTTCCTTATTGGAGGCTAATTTCATCAAAACTTACACCTTGCCGTCATATTTTATTAATGCCTCACTGCGCTGCATTTAGCAAAAAAATTCTACTCACAGAAATAAATTAACGAATTATTTTTCTAAGAAATTCCGTCAGAAGACAGCAATGGGCTGTAAAAGTGAAACGAGCTAAAACCCAAGTTTTTTTTTCGCTTACAAAACGGGTTAATATTTCCATTTTGCCATCGCGATACAACATTGGTCATGGAGGTAGGAAGAGGCGCCCTTACTATCTCTTAGTACAGGTCGCTAGTGTAGCCGCAGAGAAGGGCGGTAGCCATGTTGTTCGTACTCGTGCACGTCACTTGCAATATATCCGAATGTTGTATATGAATACTACTCAAATAACATTAACAACTCAACCATTTGATTAAATTAGCAGACTTTTTTAAAGGTCAATAGATTTTTGTTTTGTTTTTTATGGAATTCGCCCAGGAATAGTAGGAGTGATTCGTTTGATTTTATTTTTTTGTATTTTTTATTCATATTGTTTGATACATTTTTTTATTTTTTAAGATCATTTTATCATTCATTCTTTTTTCTAATATTTAGATATTTTTATTAAAATGTTTTATTTTTTAAGGTGTTGATAAGATGTAATTTAAAAAGAGAATTTATTTATTATTCAGGATATTTGTACTATATCTGTGATTTGATAATTAAGTAGGGAATACAGAAGAGGATTCTAGGAATGTGTTATTAATTTTGGGGTGAGATAGAAAGTGCATTTTGGGATTGGTGGCTGAGTGGATTGGTTTTGAGATTGTGGGGTCGATTCACTATGTACATTAAATATATTTTTTTTATATACATGTATAGTGTTTATTTTTTAAAATTTTCTCCATTTTTTTTTCATCTTGGATGCGGGTAGTAATTTATAGTGACGAAAGTCGGTAGTAGTGCAGTTTGGAGGTTCCATTTCTTACTTGATATGGGTTAAGTGCAGTTTGAGTGTCCCCCATCTTTGGTATGCGTATGTTAGTGATTGGATTTTCATACATGGTATTGCTGTAATGCAGTTTGGAGGTCCCATTTCTTAAATATGTGGTTTAAAGAGGTGGAGTATCTACTTTGGAAGATTCTTTGTGAGGTGATCTTATAAACAACTATTTTTTTTTGAAGGGAGAACTAAATTCTATTCCACAAGGTGGAGATTAAAAATTTAAAAAGTCAAAAATTAAAGTTTTACTGAGTGGAGGAGGTTCTAGTTTGGTGTGAATGTCATGAAAATTTAGGTCAGATAAAGCAAGGAAAAATTTTTCTCTTTGAGTAGAAATTTTGTCACAGTTTAATAAGATATGATGGACAATTTTTTTAGTAAGTTTAAAAATAGCTTTTTTACAACAAATAATGCCACTTTATTACTCTCCAGTGACAATTTCCGTATAACTTAAATTTTCACGGGAATTTCGATTTACAAAAGTATTTCTTCAATAAATTGGTCAACACACAAAAAGGCTTGGAAATGAAAATAGCCGGTCTTTACTAATTTCTAGGTGCTGAACGTTCGAACACAAAAATGAGAATAAAATTTGTCGATTGCCTCGTTTAGGAGAATCAGGTATAAACGACTCAGTCCGCATCGAGTTCATAGGTAACCATTTCGCAACGTTGTATTTTAAACTCCAGATTGCAACATATTGCATCATTGTCTGATGCAATTTAGTTGAGTCATGACATCGCAGACAAAAGATGCAATTGTTAGTTGAAAGCGACGTCTCGTAGGGTGAGCAAGGCTTTTGAGCAATTCCTATTTACCTCCGAGTCATAAGTACAACACGTGATCCTTGCAGTTTTAATCAAGCATTAGTGATGCCTCGTAAATGTCTTAATAGTGCAGATACATTGTGTTTAATTTGTGGAGAAGTGGTGTTTGCAAGCCGAAAAAGGGTTATCACTCCAATAGTGAAAGTGATGTACGAGTCATATTTTGGATGCAAGTCGGTGACCATGCCTGATCCTCACATATATGCTGCAGTGTGTGGAAGAAATCTTCCGAAGTGGTCGACAAGCGAAAAAGCAGTGATGCCGTTCCTATGGTTTGGAGAGAGCCAAGCAATCATGCAAAAATTACTGTTACTCTTAATTGTTTAACGTTTCTGGAGGCATCACAAGGAAAAAGAAGTGGACAATAGCGTACCCGAATATAAAATCTGCTCTCCGACCAGTTACATATGGCGGCCTTCCCGAACCTCCAAAAGAATTTTTTATCTATTCAGATGAGGAGGGAGGAAAACCGACGTCGGGTTCACTGCAGCTTTCTGAATGGAGACTATTCACTCCTCGAATTTGTCTCTCAAGGTGGTGTTGCTGCATAATGGAAACCGACTTCCATCCATTCCGGTCGGACACACTGTCTATATGAAAGAAACCTACGAGAATCTAAAACAGCTGTTGAACCGTCTTCAGTACAGAAAGTATGGCTGGCATCTCTGTTGAGACTTGAAGGTAGTGGCTGGGACAGACCATTTGAATGGGACAGCCAAACAGAGTTATTAAAGAGGGAATTTTTGTGGGTCCTCAGATCCACGAGCTGTTCAGACAACAGATGGTCAACAACCTACTTCAGGGTGACGATGGGATGAGTTTCGTCTGGTGTCAACTAAACTCCTCGGGAATGTCAGGGCAGACAACTACAAGAAACTGGTTAAGGACACGTCTCTATATCACAAACTTGGCTGCAATATGTCCATAAAGATCCACTTTCTCCATTCCCACTTAGATTTCTTCCCAACAACTGCAGCATGGTTAGTGATGAGCATAGTGAACGTTTCATCAGGGCATTGCAATGATGGAGAAACGATACCAGGGAAACTGGTCCACTTCAATGTTGACCGACTACTGTTGGACGCTCGCCAGAGATGATCCTGAGTAGCTGTACAGGCGACGTCTGAAGTAGAAGCGGAGTTTTACCGATACATGTTACATGTACGTATTACTCTATTATAGTGTCTCGCAAACTGTGTGCCGCGAGAGATTTTCTAATTGACACTAGATATTCCAAAGATTTCATTTTGACTTGTGTTATCGACGTGCTTTAATAAAAATCTTTCAGGTTTTATCAACTGGGATCTTGGAAGTATTTATCAAGCCTTTTCCAAATTTTGGTATTAATTTTTGATTATTTCAAGCCGTAGAATGGACAAATATTTAAAACAAACACCGAGTTATGATTAATTATATTTATTATTATATTTATTTTAAATAAATGCATTTAACGAAACTTCCAATTTTTCTCTTTTTACGTAACCATCAAAAATTCTTTTTTAGGTGTGCAGCGGGGAAAAAAATTAGATTCAGTGTGCCGCAGAGTAAAAAAGTTTTACACTGCTCTATTACATAAGAAACTATTGCTGATTTCTCAGAAATCGTAGTCAATTTTTGCATTTTTATTGTCATATTTGTTTTCAGCACCTTGAAATCTTTAAGAAACAGCTACTTTTATCTCAGAGGCATGACTTTTATGATTATGAAAATTTGTTGTCCAGAGTAATTGAGCCATGGGCTAAATGGCCAGGTCACATGGACCCCGAAGGCTCAGAGAAGGTTGGGGGAAGAAACCCACTGGAACATTACTTCTAAAACGTTTTTTTTTTTGAAAAATGTAATTGCAGATAAAAATCTCAATCAAATAAATCAATATCTCGATTTTTAATAATATTTGTTCAGTATTTGGGTTGTTTTACCTCTGAGCGGCACTTTTTTGCACACCATGGGCTAAATGGCCAGGTCACATTGACCCCGAAGGCTCAGAGAAGGTTGGGGGAGGGGACCCACTGGAACAGCTGTTGGGAGACAGATGGTAGCCTCCCGTCAAGATCATCCAGCGTGTTCTTTAACGTGCACAGGGTATGGCTCTCCCGCACACGGGGCCACGGCTTAACGTCCCATCTGACGCACGGCGGCCTTTCCATATTTGTTCAGTATTTAATGAATTATGGAAGTTTGAATATTTAACAACAGCAATAACAGTGTGAACAATGAAAGAATTCTTTACCAAAGTTCTGAAATGCATACTTATTCTATTAAACACTTTGATACAATACTTATTACTAAGTTTTACATCTGAAGTCAATTTTTGTGGCTGGTAATGTTATCACTAATTATTCAAACTTCCATAACTCATTCAATACTGAACGACAAAAGAACAAGGGAACTTCCAGTCATTTTATTTTTTGAGGAAGTCTTTGTGTTTTTAAAAATTTTCAAATCCAGAAAAGAATATATTACGTTTCGATTATATGATTATGAAAAGGACTATATGACATCTAAAACTATTATTTTGCATTTAATGGCACCAAAAACTTCAGAAGCTAAATATTCAGCCTCAGTTTGCATTTTCTACTAACCGAGGGCAACGGTGCTTCATCCTGCACATTTCAAATCTTTAGATTAGTTTACCTGTTATCGCAAACAAATAGCCTTGAAGCTGGTAACGTCATCTAGTAAAGGTAATTCAAAGTAGTTCATCACCAGAAGTCATTGGTAATTCATGATGTGCTATAAAATCAACGAGTCAAACGTGACTTTGTCTTGAAATTCATTTCTGCACTGCAAGAAAACTGAGAAACCCATGATGCTGTAAATGTAGTCATTTTAACACTTGCTATGTTCTTTGAATACATCTAGCATGTTTTTAGCCATGTCATTATGTACTATAGCATTACCAGTAAATATAGGTTTTCATTTCTACTTTCCATCTGAACTTGATTTCATGTTGCCTTGGCTATTAAAAGTGATCACGATTTTGGCAACTCAATTTAATTTTGAAGACACTTTTCCAGATAGTTTTGTTAAAATTATAATTCAGGAATACTACAGCAAGAACGATAATTTAATAGTAGGGTTACACTCATTATTTTAGGCACTGCAGACTTACAAAAAGAACTGATATATATCATTGTTGAAAGCTCTATTTTGATGAGAACTTTATAAGGAAAACTTTACAGAAAATAAATTTTAATTGTTTTCTAATCCATACACAGGTCAAGAAATTTATTATTACACGAACTCCTCCACTTCATATCTATTTTTTTAAAAAGCCATTTAAAAGCTCCTGAAGTATACGTTCTTGCTTTCAAAAATTGAACTTGATAAAAATTCTAATTGTTTTTCCTATCATCAGTCTATCATCTCCCACTCTTACACCTGTTTTTTGGTAATACCTTACAACCAGGGCAGATCTGGCAAGAAGAGGAGTGGGGTGTGTCAAATCGAAGCCCCTCCCCCACTTTGAGAATGCTAGTAACTGGAATGGAGGCAAAAGAAAAATTAAACATATACAGTATACACTACATCGAAAAAATTGTCCGGACACTTCCACGTTATGTAAATGGAAAGCCACTTTCAAATCTTCCTAAATTTGAAAATAAATCTTTTACGCAAAAACTGTTATTGGCGATAAATTGTATATGTCACTCAAATATCTCTAAATATATTTCCCGCAATATTCGTTTAATATTTGCAGAATGAATAGAAGCTGAAATATTTATCTTCAACTTTTGACACTCGTGAAAAAACATTTCAATACATAAAACACAACTCTTGTAACAATTTGTTCATAAATTAAATATCTGAAGTTTGTATGACGATTTTTTGATTCCACCAATTTGGAGACAATGTGACTGTGTCGTCTACTCTTAAATTGTCCCGCCTCAATGACTCTTTACTGATCGAAGATTGTTGAAAATTGAATCACCTTGCCTCCAAATTGATTAAATCTTAAAAACTGAAATATCTGAATTTCAGATATTTATGTTAGTGAACAAATTGTTACAAGAGTTGTGTTTTATATATTGAAGAATTTTTTTCACTAGTGTCAAAAGTTGAAGATATATACTTCATTTTCCATTCATTCTTTAAATATTAAACAATACTGCGGGAAATGTATTTATAGAGATTTGAGTGACATCTACAATTTATTGCCAAAAAAGAGTTTTAACGTAACAGGTTTATTTTCAATGTTAGGGGGCTTTGAAAGTGGCATTCCATTCACATAACATGGAAGTATCCAGACACTTTTTTTTTTCAACGTAGTGTATATATACAGTCGTATCAGAATAATATGACCACTACCTAATAATTGGAATAACCACCCTTGGCCTGTATGACAGCGACGAGACGGCGTGGCATGCACATAATGAGGCCCTGGAAGGTTGCCAGAGGCACATGTGCCCATTCGGACTCCAGCAGAGCATGGAGGTTCCAGAGATGATGTGGTTGTGGGTACACACGCTGAACCTGTCAATACAAATGGTCCCACAAGTGCTCTATGGGATTGAGTTCGGCGATTTCACCAGCCAAGTGAGAACAGAGACATCGCTGTCACGTTCCTAGAACCACTCACGCACCACCTTAGCGACATGGCAGGGTGCAAGGTCCTGTTAATAGAGACCACCACCAGGTAAATGTCCAACATGAAAGGATGCATGTGATCAGCAAGTTTTGGCTTCAGTCCATCCTTGCTGACCACATGCATCCCTTCATGTTGGACAGTTATACTGGTGTTCAGAGATTCATTCAGTGGTACCAGAGGTTCCAGGTCATACCAGGAAAACATCCCCCAGACATGCACACTGCCATCGCCAGAATGTACTTGACCGACAAACGTGTCAGGGTGTTCCAATACCATATCCGCCACCGCCCCTCACTTCTGTGGAGTAGAAACCTCAATTCGTCGAAGGCAACCTTTTTCCACTTTCCCACTGTTCAATGAGTCCCGTGTGAACTGCAGGTGTTGTTGCCGATAGACCTTGATTAACATGGGCACTTTTACGCAGCGTAGACCCATATGTAACAGGGTTCGCTCTACTGTTATGGGGACACATACCTGGGTGCCCCAGCGTTCATTTGTGGTCAATTGCTGCATGTCGATCCCCTTTACCAGTCGACGGAGGCGACTTTCTCCTCTAGGGTCAATGGCCTTCGGGGCTCTACATTTATGATGTCTGGAGGTACTCTCGGTGTGCCAGGGGTCCATTCTTAGTACACCCTTACTATAGCACCTTGCGAACAGCCCACAAAGTCTGCCGTTTCCGAGATGCTATCACCCTTGACGTGGTAGCTGATGATCATTCCTTTTTGAACGTTCATCAAAACAATACCTCTGCCCATTGTGCTCACGTTATGCACTATGGTTCATCTGTCCTGGCTGACCGCTTATATCTTCGTGTGGTCGACCTTGTCATGTGCACTCTGTGACATACCTGGGCAGATACACTGTGATTCTGTGGGTGGTCATATTATTCTGATGTGACTGTGTATATATGACTTGTAGTTTTTAAGAAATTTATTAAAGATCACTAGAATAAAGGTGAAAAAATTTCCTACCAAATGGCATTCGAAGTGACAATGCATTTTCTCTCCCATATTTTTCTAGATCTGGGCCTGCTTACAATGGACTCTGGTCTAAGA
Source organism: Ryuthela nishihirai (assembly GCA_038380435.1). NCBI lineage: Eukaryota > Metazoa > Arthropoda > Arachnida > Araneae > Heptathelidae > Ryuthela > Ryuthela nishihirai. The sequence continues at coordinate 58,561,282 of JAWZYU010000019.1, read as the reverse complement.
ATTTGCAGCATTTTTTTTCTGGATGTAAAGTTACTTTTTGCAGTACTAAACAAAATCATTCTACTTGCCTGTTACAACAGACGTCCAATAGTTTATTTTGACTACATTCAAGAATGAATTTGGTCAAGATAAAACATTAAAAATAATAACGATCTTTTTCTGTAGTTAATGCATGCAACTTTACGCCCTAAACTGTTAATTAAATAGAGAGTAACTTCTGATCTTACAACAGTTTATGATGTAAAGTCAGATGGTTTCAAATTACCTATTGTTACATAGCATTAGGTAGTTTGAAAACTAAGCATTTCATGTCGCTAGTAATCTTAAAAGCTCACACCTAGAAAATTACATTAATCTCATTTTATTAGAGAGTTGGCTGGATGCATGGAGTTATCAAAAAGTTTCCATAATAGTGGCGAAACTTTGACAAGGCAGCACTAGATATAACAACTTCCATCAGCGTATAGTTCGGATTTTTGTCATCTGCAATTACCTTCTTCACAGCTGCATTTTTGTATAACCACCTACAAATATTTAAAAAAATATTATTCATACACTACAATGGCAATATTCATAAAAATTGAATAATATATTTGTGTCCAGAAGTTACGCTCAGCCATAATGCTAGCAGGGCCGTGCCGTGCTATGATACAGAGAGGCGGCCGCATCAAGCGGCACCGTAAGGGGGACGGCATAAGCAGCGAAATCAAAATACAATTTGAACCATTCAATAATTAAAAATCTTTACGGAACCCTTTTCTATATTGGTCTATGTTGCCGTCCCGTGGCCGAGTGGTTAGCGCGCTTGGCTACTGATCTACGGGACCTGGGTTCGAGCCCTGGGTAAGGTATGGATGTTCGTGTTGTTTTCTGCTGAGGCCCTGCCATTCTCTCAGATCTTCTACTGTGGCATATAAACTGACAGGCTCCTGTCAGACCTCTGTGGCAAGCAGCTGCTTGAGGGGGTATTTATTTATTTATTTTAGAATATAAAATCATTGGGTAGTAGCAAAAAATGAGTTTGCAAGAAAAAAGTATTAAGTCAAAGTGATTTTCATACCATTCAAATTGTTATGCAATCATACCTAAGATATTAAAAGAAAACATAATGACACACAACACATAAAAAAGTTCAAGGCAATTTCTCTTTCAACTCGTATTTAAAAGTTCCCAAAGTTTTGCTTGAATTATTAGAGAAAACATTTTCCTTGAAATTCTTGATTTTATCAGAGAGGAAGAATTCTCACTGATTACAAGTATAACTATTTAATAAATAAATGCTTAAAATAAATACTTAATATTTTAAAAGTTCTAATTAAAAGGAACAGTATAAATTCAAACCTTGATTCTTCTCCACCAGAAGGGACTCTAAATAGTTTTATAGACAGGTCAGTATTCAACAATACTTTTTGTTCAATTACCTCTGTTAGACGTTTCAATCCAAAGCCTAGAGTTGCAGAAGTTAACAAAATATTTTTGTTGTTTATTTCATCACACCTATTAAATAAAAAAAAATAATTAATACTACTCAAACAGAAAAACACTATGTCAACCATAGTTTGCCAAAAACTATTCTATTTCCCTAAGTTCATTACCTACCTTCCTATTGTTTTTGGCTTTGACATATCAATTAGTTGGTTGGTTTGTAGATTTGACAAAACATTGTCCCACCAGATCTTTTGAACGAGAGGAGAAAATTATTTATGTGCTAAGTGAAAGCTTGTGACATAGGCTATAAAAATTACCCCATGCTTTCTTTCCCCTAAAAACGGAGAATGTGAAAACTATTCTTAAGCTATGTATCCAGAATGCGAAGGCCAAAAGTAACAAGCTATACATCATATGGAAGCTTCTAAGGGTGGGAAATGTTGTAGACTATGAAAAATTGCCCCCCCCCCTATATTTTCTTCCCCTTAAATAAAAGGAGGGAATGAAAATGATTGTTCCCATATATCTCTTGAATGCAAGGGGAGAAAGTAACCAGCTACATATAGAATTGTAAGCTTCTGAAGCAGGGAGTGTCGTACACTACAAAAAATTGACCCCCCCTCATACTTTCTTCTCCCTAAAAAAGGGGAAATGCAAAACAATTGTCCCACTACATCTCCTGAACACGAATGCAGAAAGTAACAAGCTATGTGTCGAATGAAAGCTTGTGACATGGGAGTGTCATTGGCTATAAAAATGATCCCCCATGCTCTCTTCCCCCCTAAAAAAATAGGAAATCTGGAAGTCATTCTACTATATCATCAGAAAGCAAGGGCCTACAGTTATGAGTTAGGTGTCAAACTAAAGTCATATAATAACGGTCGTAAACTATTTCAAATGTTGCCCCCACTATTCCCCCTGATAAAATGTGGAGGGACACTTTTGCAGGGATCAACTTTAATGAGTCGTATCTCAAATTAAAGCTTACAATGTCTCTAATGTCATGGGCTACCTCAAACCTGAATCCAAAAGGGTGGTAAATGTGCTTGATGTTTACGAGTCATATAGAAAAGTTTTTGAAGTTAAGTGTTTTTAGTGACAAAAAAAAAATATATAAATTAAAAATTTAAATAATAACTATCTTCCTATAGGGCATTAGAAAGTAGTAAACTTAAACCATATTGATGGTGCAATCAGTCACTGAGTTTGTATCATTTCAAAGAAAGATAGGACCGATTTATCTACTCAACAAGATTGCTTGGTTGCAATCTTCCTTTGAATATGGACTCAGTAAAAATTTATATGCATCTAATCACATAATACTGAATGAATAATACCGAAGTTTTATGTGGTATCATTTATCCCTATTATGGCTTGCCAGTTCATTATAACCTTATCCTGATGGCAGTTTTACATTAAACTTCTCATTGGATACTGTAAGTTTTTACAATAAATAAACACTTCTTCTACTACTTAAGCAAGCTATTTTTTAAACTTGAAGTTTTTGTGCCCATTCTATGACTTTGAAAAACACATTATTGTGTGTAGAGAGCTTTTTCAATCTGGTTATGTAAATTGCATATAGTGAGATTGCAGAAAATAACTTTTATAACATTAACAGAGTTAATTTTGCATTCACGATGTGCATTTACAGTAAATTATATTATAGTCATGTGTTTAAGAAATTTAAAAAGGGAAAGTACAATAAAGAGTGCTTTAATTTTAGTTTGAAACATGTTATGAGTTTATACAAAAAGAAGAATATTTCATGTTTCTTCAAAATTCTGGGAGGACATGAGGCAAGAAAGGAGGACATATGGTAAGCCTAGTAGAAGCAAAATTTTCAAATAGGAAAAGGGTAATTCTAATCCCACATTATATTTAAGTTTTAAAAAATTGATAATCAAATCATTATTGTGATGTACAATATGCTTGCTTAATAGTAATTCGTGAATGCTGAAACAAAGCAAAATGAAGCAGAATTCTGTTATAAATTGGTTACTTTAGGAGAAAAAGTTTGTACACAAACTTAATATCAGTCAGTGCATGACGTCACTTACAAGAAGTATGTTGATGTAGCTGAAAGCTGATAGTTTACATGAAAATATTTGATAAAGGCATTTTCATGTCTTTGTATGTTAAAATATAGGTAAAATAAAAAACATTACATTTGTTTGTATTGTTGTATATACCCAGTATAAAAAATTACATTTGTTTCACCATATTAATAAATTTGTATCAGAGCACTGCCTGTAGTTCGTTTTCAAACATTTCAATGATTATTTACATAACTTTAAAGTTTTCTTTCATACACTACTATTACACTTTCAAAACTTTTCAATGCATTTAATTATGTATATTTGAATGTAGTGTAATACAGTGGTGCAGCAATAAAACATTAAGTTTAGTGAATGATAATACATTGGTTATAATAATCTTGATGTGAGTGAAATGTTTCATAAGTTATATTTTTCATATTATTCTGAGTACAGCCTTGACAAATTGTACTATTAGTTTCTCTACTTTGTCCGCACAAAAAAGTTTTAATATTTTTTATGTTTTCTATCATACCTGTAGTAGTAATAAAATATCTCGTTATTATGGTAAAAACAAAATGTAGTAACAGAGTTTATATGTTTAGCAAATCTGCACTGAGGAAATTAAACTTAGATGATATCTGAATGGGGAAAAAGCACGATTAACTTTAGTTAACAAAGCATTAAAAATTAAGAATTCTCTTATAATTTGGAAAGAGTGAAAGCCTGGCATACGACAATTAAGGATAAGGAAGGATTACTTTACATTTTCCTAAAAAAATAAAATAAATAATTACACTTACCTTTGATGACTCGATTATGTCTCATAATTTCAGTCTTAGAACATTTAAATTGCAAAAAATGCATAATATTCCACTAACTACAGTTATATAATTATACAGTATATCTATAGTGAGAACACATTTATCAACATTAAAAAGCTTTACTTGCCTTGGAAGCAAATCTACTTTATTTCCTACTACTATCATTGATTCTAGTAGACGTTCTGGTAATTCTAAAGTTTTCATTGTTTCCATAACAATGTCATTTTGAGCTTCAGTGTCTGGATGACTAACATCTCTAATGTGCACTATAACATCCTATTGAAAGCATATTAATACATGTGAGGAAATTAAATACATAAAAAACATGATAAAATACATAAAATTTCAGTTTTATGAACTAGCCATATTTTTGTAAAATAGAAAAAGAGGTTATTTTAGCCCTCTGTTGAGTGGCCTTTCCTGTGAGCTTTTCTTATTTAATTAGCATGTGTCTTAATTCCCTCAAAACATCAACTATTTATTGCAAGCAGTTACTACAAAGTTTTATAAGCATCTTTTCATATATAGGCAAAAAAAGTTTAAAATATCATGCACACACACACACATAAGCTTATTTGACTGTCTACAATATGCATAAAATAAATCTGTGTTTGAACAGTAAACAGATTAAAAGTTACCATGAACATTGAGGCATCTTATATATTAAAGACCTATGATAGAATAATACATTTAAGATCTATAAGCATGATATATATGCTATAACATGAGTAGAGTCAATAAATAGGTTATTCGTGCCAAATCTCCACTTTTAATTCCATAAATGATAGAGTGGCATAGTTTACAACTGTAGAGAACTAAAAGACAACAGTTGTTAACTTCGAGAATTTGGCAAATCCACATCAAAATTATGCAGGCCTTCATATCTTAAGACTTCAAATACAGTTTTAAAAATATGGTAATACAAACATAAAACACAAACAATATCAGAGTATCCAGATTTCAGATATACATATATCACTTTTCAGCAATAGAGTGGTAAGTTTAAAAAAATTGAAATAGAAGGTAAATTTTAATGTTATATTACATTTGAGATTTTATGAATTTGTATGCTGTCACATGAACTGATATTTTATTGTTGTTGTGATCAAATTGCATTAGCACACTTTTAATGTCGGAATGCATAACATTAAAAATTGCAGTAGTTTTTTCGGTGAATAAATATATTGGCATTAGGAAATTCTTTTAATAAAATTTTCTAAGCAGCAGGCACAGTAAGTATTTTATGTTGCAACACAAAATATTGATTGATACAAATAATTATTTTTTCAGTATAAGAAATTTGAAATGAGAATCTCAATTGGAAATGGCAATGGCTTATTCAAAAATTGGCATTACATTAGCATATGAGCAGCTGGGGCAAACCTTCGTGAGACACGGAGAACTGTGCACTGTTGGTAGAAAGCTTATAGCATTAATTAGAGAAGATCTTGATCAGCGGTCAGTAGCTCAATGGTCCAGAGCACCTGGCATGTTATCAGGAGGTCATGGGTTCATATTCCACCCAGCTCTAGACAATTTTTTCTCTAAAATAGATCAACGTTAAATTCAGAGTGATATCTTCCCCAATTACAATTTATTACTGTAGTAGCTAATGAAGTTGATGGTATCTTCTTTTTGATGTTATATTTATCTTCATTTATTCTTTCCTGTACCTTCTTGATGTCATATCTATATACCCAAATGGCAGCTAGGCATACACTGGAAGGAGAGCTGTGTACCAATCCCTAGTGATGATGCACAGAATCAGCCAGGCCTAGCACATAATATTCAACACTGCATTCTTGTAATGCAGGCCATTAGTATCTTTCAAATGGGACATTCTCTTCTGGGAGGAAACAGAAGGAGAGGGCTGCCAGATTAGTGTGACCTACTGATCTGGTCACCTATGGCCACTTTTTTTTTTGCCCTGATGAGGAGTGGGCAACTTCATAGGGTCCTGGTGCTGTCAATTTATACCCACTGGACTGAAATGGTTTATGACTTTGAGCTAGATTATGCATCCTGGACTTGCTTCATTAGTGGGCCTCTGTTAAGGGAAAATCAGCCATTATGTTTTTGGTTTACCTATGGGTTGCCAGCCCAAAATGAGCAGAAGCACAGGATACCTTATATCAGCTGGTGGATAATCCTGATCAAAGGCTACTGCAGGTACCCGAACCCTTACTTTAGCTAGTTCGGCATTGCCAATTTTACCCTGGAGTAATGTGTTTCAGGCAGGTCAGTTTCTATCTAGAGTCTGGTTCTTGAAAGGGTCAACTTGAAACGGTAGTACCTGAAGTTGCTACCAGCATGGTGGGCTTCATGGGTGGACAAAAATGATAAAGTTGTTTTAGTGAATATTCTGTCATAGCTAGGTGGGTAAAGCATTTCAGAGATGTTCTAAACAATATAGTTAGTTCTATTTCCATTGTTTGTAATGAGGATAGATGCATTACTGGCTTTAATGTTGGCCCTATATATCACAATCTGAAGTTGTTTTGACTATCTCTAAATTCAAACTGCATAAATCCCCAGGGGTATATGAAATTACTACTGAAACACTTAGAGTTGAGAATGTTTCTGTTACCACATGGTTGACTGAAATTTTGAATATTTTTTATGATAAAGGTGTTGTTCCTAAGTATTTTACTAAAGCTATCATTGTCCTGATTTTTAAAAAAGGTGATCATAGTTCTTCTGATAATTTTAGGGGAATTAGTTTACTTTCAGTTCCAGGTAAAGTTCTTTGCATGATTATACTTAATAGAATAAGAATCTGGTTGATGTACAACTGTGTGATGAACAGTGTGGATTCAGAATGTATTGATCAAATATTTTCACTTAGGCAGATTCTTGAGAATGTTTTTCAGAAACCTTTGTAGATTTCGAAAAGGCGTTTGAATCTGTTGATACACATAATTTGTGGTTGATCATTAGATCATATGGAATACCTGACAAATCAGTTAGCATAAAGCTCTCTGTAATAAAAATGAATCATGTTGTGAAAGTTGATTTAGCATTGCTAGTGGATTTCGACAAGGGTGCGTTTTGTCTCCTCTTTTTACTTTGGTTATTATGTTATGCAGAATTGTTTGTAAGAGGAAGATTTTGGCCTTAAAGGCATCATGACAAAATGCAGTGGAGAAAAACGCAGATACAAAAACACTGATTGTGCAATTTGCCACCAGCAAAAAGGTTGACAAACAAAAATGGCAACTGTGTAATTCGCTGAGAGCAAAAATGGCACCATGACATAATGGCAAAAATAAAAATGGCATCACAACATTATGCCAAGAACAAAATATGGTGTTGCAATATTACACCGAGAACAAAAATATCATTGAAACATTATTCTGACACTGTAAAATGCATCAACAATAATACATGCTGGAAGAAAAGCATCAATGAACTCTACTGTTATCAGAATTTACTATTGCTATTAATTTAAATTAAAATTTTCACTTTGTTGTCTGTCTGTATACATTCAGCAGTTTTGTTTTTAGAGATATATGTTAAAACATTTTTTTCGGTCAAATAGGTACTGATGAAATATTATTATTCATACTTTCAGCATTCCCCAATAGTTTAAATTGTGCCCTCAAATGGTGGAAAAAATTTAAAAATGCAAAATTTTAAACAAATATTACAAAATGATGCATTTATGCTAGAAATTTGAATTTTTTGGTTTCTTGAAATTTTGGATGGTGGATAATTGAAAAATTCCTTTTGCATTGCATCAGTACTAAAATATTATGATTCATATTTTTTAATTTTTCAGAAGGTTTTTACGAATATTATAGGCAATCTATTCCTACAAATTTTAAATTTTGATTGTAGAATGTAATGGTCAAGAGTTACAAACTCATTTAAAACTTTTGAATTGGGAAGCATAAGCTAGAAGTTACATTCTGGCTTTTCTTGATATGTAAATTCATACAAATAAATCTTAACATTCAATTAATGGGGTTGTTTAACCTCTGAGTGGAAATTTTTTTTGCCCACAATGGGCTAAATGACTAGGTCACAAGGACCCAGAAGACTCAGAGAAGGTTGGAGTAAAGGAATCCACTGGACAGCTATTAGGAAACAGATGGTAGCCTCCTGTTGAGCTATGTAATGTGTTCTTTAATGTGCACAGCGTATGGCTTTCCCACACGCAGGACCACAGCTTTACATCTCATCTGATGGACAGTAGCCTTTCCAAGTCCATTGGAGTCCCCTACTGGCTGAAGGTAACGCTTTTTTGGAGATAAATCTGAACTCTTGCCCAGGTGAGACTCGAATTTGGGAACTGCAGATTATGAGGCTGGCATGCTACTGACTGAGCCCCCCTCCCAATTTACTGGTAGCTATGAATCTAAGAAAAACAGAAATTGATTTTGTAATATCTGGTACATTAGATTATTATTTGCAATTGGAGAAATAATATTTTACACTGAGTTACATGACTTACAACTAATAATAAAAAGAAAATAATATACCAAAATATTGAAAAACTAGAGTGCTGAAAAATAGCAGAGTGTTGTTGGGTTGTTTTACCTCTGAGTGGCACTTTTTTGCACACCATGGGCTAAATGGCAAGGTCACATGGACCCTGAAAGCTCAGAGAAGGTTGGGGGAGGGAACCCACTAGAACAGCTGTTAGGAGACAGATGGTAGCCTCCCATCAAGGCCATCCAGTGTGTTCTTTAACATGCACAAATACTGGCTTTCCCACACACGGGTCCACAGCTCAACGTCCCATCCAACGGATGGTGGCCTTTCCAAGCCCATCGGTGTCCCCTACTGACCGTGGGCAAGGCGGGGAATTTTGCCGAGATAAATCTCAATGCTGACCCAGCTGGAACTAGAACCTGGGAACTACAAATTACGAGCCTGGTCCGCTACAAACTGAGCCACCCCTGCCCCTAAACAGCAGAGCAATTTGTTCATTGTATTATGGTAAACTGACATACACAATGGCAAATTCTACCTTAAATTGAACAGATACCTTCCAACAAAAGTAGAGGCTCTCTTTGTTATCTCTAATCCTTCCATATCTCTCAGTTATTAATGGGAATGAAGCTAAAATGGTGCTGTACCTTTAAACTCAAGAGTCCGATGCAGGGAGTGGACTTCATTGTGGGCTTCCGATATTGTGAGGTGGCCTTGATAAACAGCTGTGACTCTGGGCAGGGTCAGCTTTGGAGCAAAAGAAGGCAGAGGGTACTATGGTTTAAAACAGCTTAGGGACCAAGCTTCTGTCATTAGACAAACCTGTTTTGCTACCATGAAGGTTAATCGCCAGGGACTACTATTGATCTTGAATGAATGAATACAATTCAGGTTTACAGAAATGAGTTTTCTGCATTTCAACAGGGAAAGAATATAAAACATTAAAATGAAATGATGTTATATGAAATTAAAATTTGTAAAGAGATGAAACAAGCTATTTTGAAATTAATAGGATATAGTTTCTTCTGATGTGTTCTGTTTGTTTCTGGGTTGACAGCCCCAAGTGAATAGATTCACAGGATATAATTATCAGATGGTGGATAATCCTGAACAGAGATCATCACAGGCACCTGAACTCTTTGCTTCTACTGGCATCATCAAATTCTACATTGGAGGAAGTCTTCCAGTGTAGATGACTTCATCCTCTAGAGGTGGGGGAACGGGTCTTTGCCACAAACCTGCAATTAGGGGGCTGTTTGATATTTTCTGATCCCCTCTCCCAATAAATATAGTTTCTTTAAACATCCCACTAACCATTTTCTCGCCATAGGTAGTTGGAATGTGAGGACTCTGCACAGAGCTGTTTCTCTTGATGTCCTCACGCAAAAATTCCACCTTTATGACCTTGATATTCTCGGCTTGCGAGAGACCAGATGGACAGATAAAGGTCAGATTCTTAAAAATAATCTTAAATTTCTCTTTTCAGGGAGGGAAAACAATAAACATCACCAGTGCGTGACTTTGCTTCTTAGTAGACACACTAGTGATGCTCTTCTAGGATATGAGTGTATTAATGAAAGGTTTCTTACAGCAAAATTCAGACGAGAATTAAAGACTTGAATGTTATCTGCTGTTATGCCCCCACTGAGGATGCCGATGAGGATGAGAAGGATAGGTTTTATGGACAACGTCAGGATATTTTGAATTCTGTCAAGAAAGGAGATTTTACCCTTGTTCTAGGTGACTTCAATGCCAAAGTTGGTACTGACTCTGACCTTTGGGAGAAGTGATAGGCCCTATTGATATTGGTAGCTGCAAAGGCAATGGGCAACATCTCCTACAGGTAAGTAAACTCAATGGTATCAGAATAACTAACACATAATACAAACACCTCAACATATGTAAGTACACATGGGTTTAACCTAATGGGCTGCATAAGAATATGATTGATTATATATTAATAGCAAAAAAATCATATAGGGGAGCTGAAATTGGATCTGACCATTACCTTGTTAAAAGTGTCTTGCAACTTAAACTTAAAAAGTGTTGTGCTAGGGTTAAAAAAATTCACCTTTAATACTGAAGCTCTGAAATATCCAGTTATAGCTAAAGCTTACCATGATAGGTTACTTAGCCATTATGACAGTCATGGTTTGCTTACTACTAAAGTTAAGGAAATGGGACCATTTTAAACAGGCTTTTTCGTAAACTAACAGTACTCTTTTAGGAATAAAGGAGCAGAGGAGACAGAATCATTTGAGTGATAAGGCACTTGACCTTATTTCAGAAAGAAAGAACTGCAGGAATGTCCTTAATCAATACACTACTAGTCCTAATAGAAAGCATTACAGAGAGCTTAATAAACATGTAAAGGATCAGTTAGCTGCTGATAAGAATCTTTGGCTTGATGGCTTGGCTGACAAAGCTGAGGAAGCAGTTAGACAGCACAACAGTAGAGAGCTGTACCAGATAGTTAATGTTTTATATGGTAGAAAAAGGACAGGTATACAGGGATAGAAGGATAAACAAGGTAAGGTTATAGAAGGTGAGGATTCTGTCATGGCTAGGTGGGCTGAGCATTTCAGTGATGTTCTAAACAATGTGGTAAGTTCTACTCCCATTGTTTGCAATGATGATAGATGCATTGGTGGCTTCAATGTTGGCCCTATAACACAATCTGAAGTTATTTTGGCTATTTCTAAACTTAAACTTCATATATCACCACGGGTAGATGAAATTACTATGGAAATGCTTAGAGCTGGGAATGTTTCGGTTACCACTTGTATGACTGAAATTTTGAATATCTTTTATGATAAAGGCATGGTTCCTAAGGATTTTACCAGAGCTATTATTATCCCTATTGTCAAAAAAAGGTGATCACAGTTCTTGTGATAACTATAGGGGTATCAGTCTACTCTCTGTTCCAAGTAAGGTTCTTTGCATGATTGTGCTTAATAGAATTAAGAATCTGGTTGACAGGCAATTGTATGATGAGCAATGTGGATTCAGAAGTGATAGAGGATATGTAGATCAGATATTTTCACTCAGGCAGATTCTTGAGAAATGTTTAGAATTTCAGAAACCTTTGGTTGCTAGCTTTGTTGATTTCAAAATGGCTTTCAACTCTGTTGATCGGCATAATTTGTGGTTGATTGTGAGATCATATGGTATACCAGACAAGTTAGTTAACATAATGAAAGCTCTCTATAATAACACTGAGTCACGTGTGAGAGTTGGTAAGGCTTGTAGCAATTGGTTTAGCATTACTTCTGGTGTTCGACAAGGGTGCATTTTGTCTCCTTTTCTCTTTAGTTTGGTTATTGATTATGTTATGCAAAATTCACTTCAAGGGAAAGATTTTGGCCTTAAATGGGCTGGAGATATGAAAATTTCTGATTTAGATTACGCTGATGATTTAGCCCTTTTGGCGAATGATGTTGATGAGATGAACTCTTTCATTCGAGCTGTTGATGAGACTGGTAGTAGAGTAGGTTTGGTTATAAATAGAGAGAAAACTAAAGTGATGAAAATTGGTCAGGCAGGCTGTTATTCAGTTAAACTGAATGGTTGCAGTCTTGAGCAGGTGTCACAGTTTAATTATCTTGGGAGCTATATAACAGATACTAGTGATGTGCGGTATGAGATGAACAGAGGAATAGGGATTGCTGCCGGGACTTTTAAGAATCTATGGAGAGTGTGGAGAAATAGGCGCATACACCTAAAGACTAAAATGAGTCTGTATAATAGTTTGGTTCTTTCTAGGGTTAGTTAAGATAATGAAACTTGGACACTTTGTAAACAACATGAAAACAGATGTTTTTGATTCTAGATGCTTACACTTAGTTTACTTAGTTACACTTCACAACTAATGAGATTAGGCAAAAGAGTCGGCAACCTCCTTTAAGCAGCATATTGTGCAGAGAGAGACTCCGTTGGTTTGGCCATGTTGATAATATGGATAATTATAGATTGTCGAATAGGGTTATGAACAGTGTGCCTAAAGGCCTCAGAAAGAGGGGGAGACCTAGGATGCAGTGGGCAGACCATGTCAAAGAGGACCTTGTTGGAATTGGTGTGCAGTGGCCGGATGCAGAAGATGTAGCTCAGGACAGACATGCTTGGAGAACTAAATTGCATGATCTGGTTGGACCTCTATAGCCCATGGCTGCTTGAGGATGATGATGATGATGATGATTCTTTGAAATTGAAATGTTTCTTTTCTCACATTCTCTGATAAAATGGGGTGGATTGTGCAGTCAATGCAATATCTTATGTTACTGATATTTTAAATTTATATCCTGAACAGATCACCTGCATTATTCGTTAAAAAATTTGCTTTTTCCGTATTTAGTGACCTCTAACAATGCTAATTCAAACTACCAAAGGATTTGAAAAGCCCCAATAATAATGTTTCATTAGTAAAAATCCAACTAAAAAGAATTTTCGAATTATCTCTTAAAACAAAAAAATTGCATTTTTTTCCACTTGCCTTGGGATAACAGCTGAACTCATTGCTGTTAATGCAAACCTCATGACCTTCACATTCCATCATCAAAATTAAAATTTCTAGAATATACATTGTTTGTAATATTCATTCAAAAATTTCCACCATTACAGGGCACAATTTAAAGTTTCAGAAATTCAGAAGGTATAAATTATAATATTTCCTAATACTTAACCATCCCAAAAAGAATTTTTATCTCTTAAAATATTTTGCTACATGCACAAACAGTGAAAAGTAATAGTAAGAACAGTAGAATGCCAGTAGAAGCAAATTAATAGGTGCCATTATTGCTCTCAGTGTTATGTACAGGAGGCATTTTGGTTCACAGCATTTTGTACAGACAGCGTTTTTGTTCAAGATGTTTTGCGCAGGCATCATTTTGTTGTATGCCATTTTATTGATGGTGTTATATAGAGTCGCTGTTTTTGTTGATGCCATGTTGCAGAGATGGCAGTTTTTTTCATTTGCCATTTTGTTGGTGGCTTTTTTTGTCGCTGTTCTGTCATGGAACCAGCCTTAAATGGTCTAGAGATTTCAAAATTTCTGATTTAGGTTATGAAGATGATTTGATCCTGTTGGCTAATGATGTTGATGAGATGAATTCTTTCATTAGTGCTGTTGATGAGAATGGTAATAGAGTAGGTTTGGTAATGAACAGAGAAAAAACTAAAGTGATGAAAATTGGTCAGGTAAGTTGTGATTCAGTTAATCTGAATGGTTGCACCCTTGAGTTGCAAGTGTCTTAGTAGTAGGCTTGCAAGTTTCTCAGTTTATCTTGGAAGCTATGTAACAGATATTGGTGATGTGCAGCATGAGATAAACAAAAGAATAGGGATTAATACTGGGACTTTTAAGGACCTATAGAATGTGTATGCCCCCCCCCCCCCCAAAAAAAAAAAAAAAAAAAAAAAAAAAACATATGGATCTCATCCTGATAGTACTCCCTCCTCTTTGCCCTTGGAATTCATATTCTTCCTAAAACTTACTTCCTCGAAACTACTTTGTTTTTTCACATACCTCTTCCTAAAATTTGCATTCACCCCTCCCCCCCTCCTACTATTTCTGTGAGCTGGTGAACCAAGGAAGATTAACCCTATGCATTTGAGAGTACCATCTTGATTTTATCATAAAACTCGCAGGTGCCATAGTGGTGACACGCTATGGTCAGTCTGGTGCTAACATCCATAACGAATTGTTGTGTGTCATATCTGTGCTCTATATTATTATTCATGATCATAGTTTTCACCCATAAACATGGCAGATAAAATAAATAACAGTGATAGAAGTTATAGCACTATTGATAGCAGTGATGATGATGTGCTGTTTTCTGTGAAAATCACTCAAGTGGTGGTGGAAGCTATTTTTTTGGAGGATGAAAATATGTGAGATAAATACACACATATTATACAAAAAAAAAAGAAAAACAAAAATCTCAAAAGCCAATTTCACACCTCATATTTGTAAAATTGTTGGTAGACCAATTAGTAGGGAGTTATTGACGAGATTCTTCAAGAAAACTAGCTTTTGTGGTATATGGAGAGGACAGACTAAACAATAAATTACATATCTTGCATAATGGGACCAAAAAAGACTGTGTAGTTTGTTTCAATCGAAAAATGCTGTGTGGTAGACATGAAACCCACTTTTTTTCTGATATATGCAAGCAAACCTGGTATTCATGTCGGCAACTGTTTTGAACGGCATCACACGTTAAAAAATTATATGTTGTAGTTTTCTATATATGCATATTTTTTATTGTTTTTTTCATGATGTTTGTTTTGTATTTGTTTTTTTTTTTTTTTTTTTTGGAAATCATTGTTATTTTTGTTCCATAAACATGTATAAAGGTCCTTATCAATAAAAAAATTTTTGCAGGCAAGTATTTTGATAATATTTATATTAAAAAAATTTTAAGCTACAATATGAAAAACTATTTTTTATCAATATTGCTTCGAGTGCAATGGGGTAAATAAGCTCACCGGACAAAAAATTTGTCACCCCTAGCTGAATGTCACCTAATAGCGCGTAATACCTCCATGCGACTGAAGAACAGCCAAAATCCTGTCTGGCATGGATGCACCAAGTGTGTGGATGCAGTGCACATCAATATTCATCCACTCTTCCAGAAACAAATGCTGCAGTTCAGCCATATTGGTTGGATGGCACTTCACTCGTTGCCCCAAATAGTCCCACAAGTTTGTACGGAATTCAAAATCCGGGGATTTGGCGGGCCAGTCAAGATATTCGAAGGCTTCATTCAGAATGCTCATTGTGCCAATCCAACACACTTCGAGCCCTGTGCATGCGACAATTGTCATCTTGGAAGACTGGGGTATCCTTCTGGTGTTCACTGTGGAGATGCTGCACCAAAGGCAACACGTGGTCATTCAGTAGTCCATATAGCCCTTCTGGTTCAAGTGTGATGTCACCGCAACCAAAGGACCCATTCCCTTGTATGTGAAACACCCCCAGAACATCACAGAGCCTCCTCCAGCTTGAACAGAACCTTGCAAACAGTCTGCATAGAAGGCTTCATGTGGCTTATGATGTACCCATTGCCTTGCATCATTCAAGTACAAGCAAAAACGTGACTCATCCAACCAGACCACACGCTTCCAAGAGCTTTTCCAGTCGTTGTGGCACCACACCCACTGTAGCCATGCAGTCTTGTGCAGAGCTGTTAACATGGGTCTCTTCCACAGTACTCTGCTCCAGATATCCATGGCATGCAGTTCTCTTTGGAGTATTTGTTGGGAAACAGCTTGTTGTAGGCTTGCATTGACTGACTGGAGCAATTCCTGTCTCGTTGCAAAGTGGTTTGCCCTAACAGTATGTGACACACTGCAGCGGTCCCTATTGGTGAGCAGTCTTTCTGCTGTAGTTCTGGCAACGATTAGTGGTGGACTGTGATGTACACCACTGCTGGAAGATCCTTTGGACAGTATGTTTCAACACACCTGCAAAGGCAGCAACTTCTTGTACACTATGCCCTTTGGCTCAACCAAACGTAACAACACCTTTTTGCCACTCATTCACATTTTTGGCACGACCCACATTTCATGGCGTGACTAACACACACATGGCACAAACCACTTTTTGTCACTGTATGAACCCGATAGCTCACAGCACAGCTATTTGTAGGATGTGTTTATTACTGGTGCGGCCTCTGTTGCTGACAAACGGACGTAACTCTCTTACAGTGGGAGAGGACTAATTTTTTGTCTGGTGAGATTTGGTAAAAAAACATTAAATTTTTCTGCCATGGCCTCCCCACTGCTTAAAGATGCTCCCTTCAAAGTCCAATGAGAAGAAAGAAAATTAGCCACAAAAACAAGCCACCAGATGGACCTTATTCCTGCTCTCCTCTCTAGCCTTTACCTGCCTTCACCCTCCACCCCATCACACCTACACTCTCGCCCCACACTCACAATCCTCCCTACCACTGCATCATCTACTTCTTTGCCTTCTTCTAACCAACCAACAGAAAGCAATGCCCCAAAGTTGCAAGCATGGCATGTGAAATCTCCAACCCAGTTACTGTGCTTGAACAGCCTTCTCACTCCTCCAAGCAGTGCTCCAAGATCATCATACAGAGTAAAACTAAGTCCCTCTCCTTTTGCAACACTGCAGACATCAATAAAGAACTCACTATCTTCTTAGGAGAGACCGTTCTAAGTTGCTTCATTAAAAATGAAAATGTCACTCTGGAAATCTCTAATGCAGCCATTAGCCAAAGATTAAAATAGCTCAGCTCCTTAGCCAACCTGCCAATATTCAATATCATCATCGCCACTGAAAACAAATATCGGTCCCAAGGGACTATATTTCTGGAATTCCCATCAGCATGACAGATGAAGAAATACTTTCCTCCCCCAAGCTTCTAACAGACACATATTCAAAATAAAGTGCTTCCACAAAAACAAAACTAACACTTTCAAAGGAGAAATCTATTTTAATCCTACAAAAATAGTGTAACTGATTTTCGATTCTCCAGAATTATTAATTATTTTAAGTTTTTCCAAATTCTCTATACTGTTTCTAGGTAGTGGGTGGGGGGAGGGGTCTGAGTACTATTCTCTATAAGATAGTGACTCCTAGAAGCTTTAAGGAGATTGTTTGATGACAGGGCTAGTTGTTTATAAGTTTTGAATTTCACAGATTTTGTCGGCTAATATCCATGCTTCACAGCCTCTGAAGGTGGCATAGTGTCTGCCTATGCATTGATGCAGAGATGGATGTGCTCTTTACAGTGTGAGGCTTTATGAGGGCTGCTGCAATGTTTGCAGGTAATTTGGCCTTTGCAGTGGGTGGCTATGTGCCCATATTTGCAGCAATTAGCACATTGTATTGCAGAAGGGAAGTAAGGTTGGAGGTTGAAGATAAAATGGTCTAGATGGATCCAAACTTAAAAAACTTTACAACTGGACAACCATACCACCACTCTGAACAGTGATAAAAATAAAATTAATCTTAACATGAAAAAATCATTGAGCTCCACCAACAGACCAATCCAGAAACAAGTTCTGCTATTACCAATCAACCTACATTGCTAAAATTAGTCACCAAAGTTCAAACCAAGACAGGCATTGTATTGAATAACTTTGCGGAGCAACTTTCATTCTACACTAATAAAGCTCTTGAAGAGAAGATGGGATCTAGCTCAAACACCAAAAAAAGTTATGTGGAAGCTGCTGCCCCCCCCCCCCCCCCCCCCCCCCCCCCCCCCCCCCCCCGAATGTATTCCGCTTAAACATTTTTCTGTTGTCCCGGTCATCTACCTTTTTCGTGCTTTTGCTCTCTTGCTTCCTACTGACTTACTATCTCCATGTGGATTCTGCCACATGTACTCGATCATTCCAGCTTCTCCATACAGATCCTACAGTGGAATGCCAGAGGATTAAAATATAAACTAACTACTCTAAATCAACTGATAAATATCAATGTCAAAACCATCTGTCCGTCCATCCATCCATCCACCACCCACTCACACAAAATCCTCATGCAGCCATGGGCTATGGAGGTCCAACCAGACTGTGTAGTAATTTTCCTCTCCAGATGTGTTTGTTCTGAACTACTGCTGCTGCATGTTGATGCCATTGTTGCAGTCCTGTTTGACATTGTCTGCCCATCGCTTCCTAGGTCTCCCCCTTTTTCTGAAATCCTTAGGCACACTGTTCATAATACTGTTTGCTAATCTGCAGCTATGAACATGGGAAAAATGACCAAAGCAACGCAGTCTCTCTCTGCACAATATGTTGCTCAAAGGAAGTTGATTACTCCTCCTTCTAACCTCATCATTACTTACAAAGTCAAACCATCTAATGCCCAGATACTGCATAAGCATCTAGAATCAAAGGCATCTAGTTTCTTGTTATTCTGCTTACAAAGGATCAATGTTTTGCTACCATAACTAACCTTAGAAAGAACCACACTATTATACAGCCTAATTTTAGTCTTTAGGTGTACATGCCTATTTTTCCACACTCTCCATATATATTATTATATTTATTATTATAGATTATACACTGAATTACCACTGAATTAGGAATAGGAGATGTTTCCAAATTCAGTCCCGCATTTCCACGCATGTGTGGTGCATAGCTGTCAGCTTTGGCTTCCCCAAGCATTCGTTGTGAGAAGTGTAATGAGAAAAGTGCAGGATTTAGATGCATTTGAGAGAAGGCAGATCGTAGGTGCCCGACAGATGGGACACTCCATCTCCGAAATTGTCAACGAACTTGGATTTTTTCATATGATAGTTTCAAAAGTGTTCCAGTAATATGAAATTTTTGGCAAAAAAAAGGTCAGTCAGTAGCGCGCCAGTCTCGTAATCTGTAGTTCTCAGGTTTGAGTCCCAGCTGGGTCAGCGTTGATATTTATCTCCGCAAAATTCCATGCCCTGCCCACAGTCAGTAGGGGACACCGATGGGCTTGGAAATGTCTCCGTCCATCAGATGGGACGGTAAGCCGTGGCCCTGTGTGCGGGAGAGCCATACCCTGTGCACGTCAAAGAACAACACTGGATGGCCTTGACGGGAGGCTACTGTCTGTCTCCCAACAGCTGTTCCAGTGGGTCCCCTCCCCCAACTTTCTGAGCCTTCGGTGTCCATGTGACCTAGCCATTTAGCCCATTGGTGTGCAAAAAGTGCCACTCAGAGGTAAAACAACCCAACCCAACATAGCTCCCAAGATAGACAGCTCTCTGTAATGCTTTCTATTAGGACTAGTAAGGTATTGATTAAGGACATTCATGCAGTTCTTTCTTTCTGAAATAAGCTCAAGTGCCTTATCACACAGATAATTCTGCCTCCTCTGCTCCTTTTTCCCTAAAACTCCTTTTTCCCTTTTGGACACTAAAAGAGTACTGTTAGTGTCCAAAATAGCCTGTTTAAAATGGTCCCTTCTTCCACAACTTCAGTAGTAAGCAACCCATGACTGTCATAATGACTAAGTAACCTATCATGGTAAGCCTTGGCTATAACTGGGTCTTTCATAGCTACAGTATTAAAAGTAAAATTTTTAACCTTAGAACTACACTTTTTAAGTTAAGTTGCAAGACACTTTTAACAAGGTAATGGTCAGATCCAATTTCAGCTCCCCTATATGCCCTGGTATTCCTAACAGAACTTCCCCATTTTTGTTGTTAATTAATATATAATCAATCATATTCCTATGCAGCCCATCAGGTGAAACCCATGTGTACTTATGTATGTCACAGTGTTTGTAATAAGTGTTAGTTATTCTGATATCATTGAGTTTACTTACCTGTAGGAGACGTTGCCCATTGCCATTGCAGCTACCAATACCAAAAGGGCCTATCACCCCTCCCCAAAGGTCAGAGTCAGTACCAACTTTGGCATTGAAATCACCTAGAACAAGGGTAATATCTCCTTTCTTGATAGAATTCAAAATAGCCTGAAGTTGTCCATAAAACCTATCCTTCTCATCCTCATTGCATCCTCAGTGGGGGCATAACAGCAGATAACATTCAAGTCTTTAATGCTTGTCTGAATTTTGCTGTAAGAAACCTTTCATTAATGCACTCGTATCCTAGAAGAGTCACTAGCTTGTCTGCTAAGAAGCAGACCATCTTGGTGACGTTTATTGTCTTCCCTCCCTGAAAAGAGAAATTTAAGATTATTTTTAAGAATCAGACCTTTATCTGTCCATCTGGTCTCTTGCAAGCCGAGAATATCTAAATTATAATGGTGGAATTTTTGCGTGAGGACATTAAGAGAATAAGCTCTGTGCAAAGTTCTCACATTCCAACTACCTATGGAGAGAAAATGGTTAGTGGGATGTTTAAAGAAACTATGTTTATTGAGAGAGGAAATGGCAACAATATAAAACAGCACCCTAATCGCAGACATGGGGCAAAGACCCATTCCCCCACCACTAAAGGCTGAAGCCATCTACACTGGAAGACTTCCCCCAATGTAGAATTTGACAATGCCTGTAGAAGCAAAGAGTTCAGGTGCCTGTGATGACCTCTGCTCAGGATTATCCACCATCTGATAAACATATCCTGTGAATCTATTCACTTGGGGCTGTCAACCACAAATGAACAGAAAACACAGTGGAAGATCCTCCCTCCACAGAATCCCACCAGTGCATCAAATCAGGATCCATAATCAAGCTCAGAGCCTTAATCCAGTCCAGTAAGTGTATATGGTCAGCACCAGGACACTGTGTGGTTGACCACTTCCTCAGCAGGGTATAAAAAAGACAAGTAGTCATAGTTGTCCAGATCAATAGGCCACACTAATCTGGCAGCCCTACCCTTCCGTTCACTTCCACAAGAGAGTATCTCTTTTGAAAGGTACTAACAGCCTGCACCACAAGAAGGCGGGGTCAGACATTAGGTGCTAGGCCTGGCTGGTTCTATGCATCATCACAGGGGATTGGTGCATAGCTCTCCTTCCAGTGACTACCTAGCTACCTTTACCGACCAGAATCAAAGAGAAATCACAGAGCAAAAACTAACCATCAGCTTAAAGAGCTGTTGCCACACCTTTAATTGTGTAATTAATTAATTTTGTATATCAATACAATTTTTTATACACTATTTTACTCCTAACACATGAAATGCAAAAGATTAGTGTTTATACTAAAATCTTTTATATTAATACTATATGTATATATACTTTTTCCCAATAGTACAATCATTATAGACAAAGATTTTTAAACACTACATCAAAGAGTTAATTATTACACTTCTGCATTTGGGGAAATAGCAAAGATTCAATATTGTCAAAAGCAAATAACCATAATTTTACTTAAGAAAATAATGTTCATTGTTTATGGTTTTAATTTTATTTGGCAAAGCATGAATAATTTGCTTGACAAATGAACATAATGTTTAGTAGTAATATTTTTATGAACTCTGATATTAACCAATTGCAAAATATGTGAAGAGGAGGTATTCCCAACAGATACTCTGATTATGTTATTTCAATTTTGTCTAACATGTTTTATTACTTGATATACATATAGTTTGCAGAGCTGTAAAATTTCCATCTTAGCATATTCTTAAATGGCATGATTATAGTTTCTTACTTTTAGCATGCATCTAATAACATGATTCTGTGCACATTCTAATGATTTTATAGTAGTGGCATGAGTTTCTCCCCAAGATAATAGTCTGTAAAAGCAATGGGCAGACAATTCAAACAGGACCTCATTAGAACTGGTCTATGATGACCACAATTGAGGAGCTGTAGCTCAGGACAGGAGAACTAACTTGCACAGTCTGGTTGGAGCTATTTAGCCCATGACTGCTTGAGGATTCTGTATGTATGTATTAAAATTTTTTAATTATGAGTTTCCTGCCACCCTTAGACAATGTTTTATCTTAATCAGTAAAAATTTTTTGCCATATTTTTAAAATCTAAACTGTATCATGAAATCATGGTTTTAGTTGAATGGAGATATATATCTACTTTCAACAATATGCAGTGATTATTATTTTCCAGAAGTTATCAGTGGGCCAAACTAGTGTGGACATCCATTCTACAGTATTAAATCTATGCATGAAAATTATACTTACTGCTAAAGTTACATCTTCTAGTGTAGTTTTAAATGACTGTAAAAGCAAAGTTGGAATATCTGAAATGAATCCTATAGTATCAACAAAGAGTATTTTTTGAAATGAAGGGAGAAGACCAGCATGTACAGTAACATCTAATGTAGCAAACAATTGATCTTTAGGTTCCAAAGCAACATCTTTGGTGAGAGCCTTTATTAAGGTAGTTTTACCTATAATGAAAGTGGCATACAATGTTTTGACAAATATGCATTTTGCTACAACATAATTTAAAATTTAAAACATTTTTAACACTCTAAAATATACTGATAATACTAATGTAAATCATATATTTTAAAATATATCTCAAAACAAAAGGGCAATTTTAGCAAAATTTCACAGATGCTAGATCATTATTTTTTCTTAAGTAACACTAAAATAAATAAATAAATAAATACCCCCCCAAGCAGCTGCTTGCCACAGAGGTCTGACAGGAGCTTGTCAGTTTATATGCCACAGTAGAAGATCTGAGAGGATGGCAGGACCTCAGCAGAAAACAACACAAACATCCATGCCTTACCCGGGATTCAAACCCAGGTCCCTTAGATCAGGAGCCAAGTATGCTAACTACTCACCATGAAACGGCCATCAGTATGTAAATGATAGCCAGATAGAAACTGGAAGAGTTGAACTATTTTTCTCGGATAAAACACAGAACTGGCCAGAAGTAGCACATAAGGTTCAACTCCACCCTTTATAAGATGTAGACAGGCTTGCAGAACTAATGACATATGATAGAAGTTTCGTATTTTGTTTGGAATGGCCAGATCTTAGATTCAGATTAAGGATCCAGATTCTTCGACATTTAAATAAAGTTTATCACACAATTAATCATCAACTCTCATATGGTTTTGATGCAGTATATGTGCTTAGAAATTATACACAAGGCTTTGAACAAAAAAAAAGAAACAACATTTACTTTCTATCATTCTTTTAAGTAATAATTATGATGAAAAACTATACACTAATATACATAATCTTAAAGCAGCCAAGGGCTACTAAAGTAGAAACAGAATGTGCAATTTAGTCCTCCAAACATGTCTACCCTGAGCTACAGCTATTGCATTTTGACAACTATAGGTCAATTATAACAAGGTCCTGATTAATATTGTCTTCCTACAACATCCTAAACCATCCCTTCTTTTTTGCTTCATTATTCCTCTGTTCAGTAATCTGCTGTTCTGCATGTAGGCAGCATGGCCAAACCAATGCAGAGTCTCTTTGCGCAAGATGTTGCTCAGAGATGATTAATGACTCCTTTGTTTAACTTCATTATTACTTACAAAGTCAAACTACCTAAAGCCCAAAATACTGCATAAGCATCTGTAATCAAAGGTGTCAAAGTTTGCTGTTACTTATTCCTCAATTGGCAGAACCCACTTTATACAGAATTTCACACTTATGTAAAACCTATCTCAGAATTAAATTTTGTTTTATGGCAAAAATTCTGCAATTATGGAAATTTTTAGAAAAGGTTTTTCCAGAAATCAACTTTCAAATTCACACAACTTAAACAGCCCAATAATAATTAAATGTATTAATTTTCTTTTTTACAGCTACAATATAACAATTGACGTCAAGGATGCCATCATGGCTCAGAGGGGTGACTACCAAACTCTATTTTTTGATTATTCAATTATCTCTATCGATTTCTTTTCACTTGTGATGATATGTGAAGCCACAGATTCATGAGTTATACCTGTGCTTTGGTGTGAGTTAGAGGTGATGTGCTTTCATGTAACAGAACAAATGTCCACTGCACTGTTACATGAAACTGTATGTAGAGGATGATTTGAACATTTTCTTATACAGTTGCACATACATAAACACTACAGGAATGTGTTTGACTCTGTGGGTCTTAACTGTGTTAATACCTCGTTAATGATGGAGGCTACTATTTACACGCTTCATTAATCCACTTTGAGACTATCTCCTTTCAGTTTAACAGAGAGATAATGCTCCTAATTGTGAATGAAGACTGCAGTTCTGTAAAGGGTTAACTGATCTGCTTGGTAACTACTGTATAAGCAACTGTATAAAGACAATAATGGGGAAGACAGACAACACATTAATGATAAGGTGGTTGAGGAATTAACCTAAGTCACCTCAAACATTGTTCAGCAGTTTTGGGGGTGAGTAGAATTATTTATGCAGTTTCTGTATTACAGTGTAATTTATCAAAAAGTGCCAACACTTCCAATGCTCAATTTTTTTTGGATGGTCGAACTAGTACAATATTGTACACCAGGGTGAATTTCTATTTTATATTAAAACTTTATATATTATTCTACTGACTTTGCATTTCATTCATTATAATACCACATTATGTAACTTTGTGCACAGGCAATTTATTGAGGTAGTTTATAAGATAATTTGAACAAACAGACAAATAACACCTTTCCATAAATGTGAGATATCATATAAACAATTGAAAACTGAGTGAGCATTACAAAAGTTAAAACATTGTTGCTTTACTTTTTATTCAAATATGCTTAAATATGCAATAAAA
This sequence comes from Ryuthela nishihirai, assembly GCA_038380435.1. Lineage (NCBI taxonomy): Eukaryota > Metazoa > Arthropoda > Arachnida > Araneae > Heptathelidae > Ryuthela > Ryuthela nishihirai. The sequence goes on along the minus strand of JAWZYU010000019.1, from coordinate 58,536,465 downwards.
AGTGAAATATTTCTATTTTAAAATTTTTACACCTTCAGATTTTCTTAATATAGTGAGTTGGTTGGTAATCACTTTGCAAGTTGGTTGTTAACCATTTGTGAGCCAGTTGTATTCTCCATGACAATAAAAAACAGTGAAACAAGAATTAGTCAATTTCTTTGAAAAGTATAGTATTTTGGCTTCAAATCAGTCTGGATTCAACAAAGGGTTAAATATTGAAATTGCAGTATTAGAAATGACATGTAAAATACAAACATAAATCAAAATAAAAAGAAGTGGTTATATATTTATATATATATAATTGTCAGACACTAGTTTGTCAAAGAGCAGAGAAAGATATATCCATTAATCAACAAGCCATATGAAATTTGTATCAAATTATTATATTGTGATATTATTATTGAGCCGTCCCGTGGCCGAGTGGTTAGCACGCTTGGCTACTGATCTAAGGGACCTGGGTTCGAGCCCCGGTATTAGACATGGATGTGTGTGTCGTTTCTCTGCTGAGGTCCTGCCATCCTCTCAGATCTCCTACTGTGGCATATAAACTGACAGGCTCCTGTCAGACCTCTGTGGCAAGCAGCTGCTTGAGGGGGTATTTATTTTTTTATTATTTATATTATTATTGACCTGTAAATGGTAGCTAGGCGTAAACTGGAAGGAGAGCTGTGCACCAATCCCTAGTGATGATGCACAGAACCGGCCAGGTCTAGCACCTAATGTCCGACCCCGCCTTCTCGTGGTGCAGGCCGTTAGTACCTTTCAAAAGAGATATTCTCTTTTGGAAGGGAATGGAAGGGGAGGGCTGCCAGTTCAGTATGGCCTACTGATCTGGTCATCTATAGCCACTTTTTTCTTTTTCTCCAACCCTGCTGAGGAGTGGTCAACTTCACAGGGTCCTGGTGCTGACCATTTATACTTACTAGACTGGACTTGTTTATGGATTTGAGCTTGATTATGGATCCTGGACTTGCTGCACTGGTGGGCCTCTGTTGAGGGAGAGTCCGCCGCTGTGTTTTCTGTTTGCTTCTGGGTTGCCAGCTCTAAGTGAACAGAGGCATGGGATACCTTATATCAGCTGGTGGATAATCCTAATCAGAGGCCATCGCAGGTACCTGAACCTTACTTAGCTAGTTGGGCATCGTCAAGCCTAAACTGGAGTAATGTGTCTCAGGCAGGCCATGTGGCTCTTGAAAAAGTCCACTTGAAAAGGTGGTGCCTGAAGTTCCTACCAGCATCAGTGACTTCAGCCTTTAGCAGAGGAGGAACAGGTCTTTGCCCCATGCCTACGATCAGGGGGCTGTTTGATATTGTTGGCCCTACCAATCTCAATAAACCTAATTTCTTTAAAAATCCTACTAATCATTTTCTCTCTGCAGGAACGTGGAACGTGAGGACATTACATAGAGATTATTCTCTTGATGTCCTCATGCAGGAATTCCAGCGCTATAACCTAGATATTCTAGGCTTGCAAGAGACCAGATGGACAGGTAAAGGTGAGATTTTTAAAAATAACTTTAAATTTCTCTTTACAGGGAGGGAGGATGGAAAGCATCACCAAGGCGTGGGTCTGCTGCTCAGCAGACATGCTAGTGATGCTCTTCTAGGATATGAGTGCATTAATGAAAGGTTTCTTACAGCAAAATTTCAGACAAGTATTAAAGACTTGAATGTTATCTGCTGTTATGCCCCCACTGAGGATGCTGATGAGGATGAGAAGGATAGGTTTTACGGACAACTTCAGGATATTTTGAATTCTGTCAAGAAAGGAGATATTACCCTTGTTCTAGGTGACTTCAATGCCAAAGTTGGTACTGACTCTGATCTTTGGGGAGGGGTGATTGCTTTAGATTGGATTGCTTTACCTCTGAGCGGCACTTTTTTGCACACCATGGGCTAAATGGCCAGGCCACATGGACCCCGAAGGCTCAGAGAAGGTTGGGGGAGGGGACCCACTGGAACAGCTGTTGGGAGACAGATGGTAAGCCTCCCGTCAAGGCCATCCAGCGTGTTCTTTAACGTGCACAGGGTATGGCTCTCCCGCACACGGGGCCACGGCTTAACGTCCCATCCGACGGACGGCGGCCTTTCCAAGCCCATCGGTCCCCTACTGATCGTGGGCAGGGCGGGGAGTTTTGCGGAGATAAATCTCAACGCGCACCCAGCTGGGACTCGAACCTGGGAACTACAGATTACGAGCCTGGCGCGCTACCGACTGAGCCACCCCCGCCCCCTTGGGGAGGGGTGATAGGCCCTTTTGGTATTGGTAGCTGCAATGGCAATGGGCAACGTCTCCTACAGGTAAGTAAACTCAATGGTTTCAGAATAACTAACACATATTACAAACACCGCAACATACATAAATACACATGGGTTTCACCTGATGGGCTGCATAGGAATATGATTGATTATATATTAATTAATAGCAAATGGGCTAGTTCTGTTAGAAATACCAGGGCATATAGGGGAGCTGAAATTGGATCTGACCATTACCTTGTTAAAAGTGTCTTGCAACTTAAACTTAAAAAGTGTTGTGCTAGGGTTAAAAAATTTACCTTTAATACCGAAGCTCTGAAAGACCCAGGTATAGCTAAAGCTTACCATGATAGGTTACTTAGTCATTATGACAGTCATGGTTTGCTTAATACTGAAGTTGAGGAAGAATGGGGCCATTTTAAACAGGCTTTTTTCGAAACTAACAGTACTCTTTTAGGAAAAAAAGGAACAGAGGAGGCAGAATTATTTAAATGATAAGGCACTTGAGCTTATTTCAGAAAGAAGGAACTGCAGGAATGTCCTTAATCAGTACCCTACTAGTCCTAATAGAAAGGATTACAGAGAGCTTAATAAACGTGTAAAGGATCAGTTAGCTACTGATAAGAATCTTTGGCTTGATGGTTTGGCTGACAAAGCTGAGGAAGCAGTTAGGCAGCACAACAGCAGAGAGCTGTACCAGATAGTTAATGTTTTATGTGGTAGAAAACGGACAGGCATACAAGGATTGAAGGATAAACAAGGTAAGGTTATAGAAGGTGAGGATTCTGTCATGGCTAGGTGGGCTGAGCATTTCAGTGATGTTCTAAACAATGTTGTTAGTTCTACTCCCATTGTTTGTAATGATGATAGATGCATTGGCAGCTTTAATGTTGGCCCTATAACACAATCTGAAGTTATTTTGGCTATTTCTAAACTTAAACTTCATAAATCCCCAGGGGTAGATGAAATTACTACAGAAATGCTCAGAGCTGGGAATGTTTCGGTTACCACTTGGATGACTGAAATTTTGAATAACTTTTATGATAAAGGCATGGTTCCTAAAGATTTTACCAGAGATATTATTATCCCTATTTTCAAAAAAGGTGATCGCAGTTCTTGTGATAACTAAAATGATGAAAATTGGTCAGGCAGGTTGTGATTCAGTTAATCTGAATGGTTGCAGTCTTGAGCAGGTGTCTCAGTTTAATTACCTTGGGAGCTATGTAACTGATACCGGTGATGTGTGGCATGAGATTAGCAGACGAATAGGTATTGCTGCTGGGACTTTTAAGAATCTATGGAGATTGTGGAGAAATAGGCGTATACACCTAAAGACTAAAATTTAGACTGTATAATAGTTTGGTTCTTTCTAGGGTTAGTTATGGTAGTGAAACTTGGACGCTGTGTAAACAAGATAACAGGAAACTAGATGCTTTTGATTCTAGATGCTTACGCAGTATCTTGGGTATTAGGTGGTTTAACTTTGTAACTAATGATGAGGTTAGGCAAAGGAGTCTGCAACCTCCTTTAAGCAGCATATTGTGCAGAGACAGACTCCGCTGGTTTGGCCATGTTGCCCGTATGGATAATTATAGATTGGCGAATAGGGTTATGAACAGTGTGCCTAGAGGCCTCAGAAGGAGGGGAAGACCTAGGATGCGGTGGGCAGACAATGTCAAACAGGGCCTTGTTAGAATTGGTGTGCAGTGGCCGGATGCAGCAGATGTAGCTCAGGACAGATATGCTTGGAGAATTAAACTGCGTGGTCTGGTTGGACCTCCGTAGCCCATGGCTGCTTGAGGATGATGATGATATTATTATTACCCATACAAGGTGCTATCCAAAAGTTCCCAGACTATACTGATAAAAAAAGCATGCTTATTTTAGGTTTTAATCACTGTTATCCCCTTCAAAATAGTTCCCTTAGGAACTAATACAATGAGCCCAGCACTTTTCCCACTATAATGCTCCAAGCATGTTAAGTTTAAACTGCTGGATAGCTGAATTAAGTCAGGTGTAAGGCAAATGATCTTGCCAAATGATTAAATGAAAAAAAAGAACTTAAATGACTGATTGTCAATTAGTCAAGTTTAGTATATTAAATCCTTAAACAAACTCTGCTCAAGAGAAAAAAATATTAAATTCAAATGCAAATTTCAGTCAACAATTTAGAATTTATCATGATTAATTGCTGTACAACAACAGAATAAAATATTAAGTCAAGAGGAGTGCTTTACATAGCTGATTAGCTAAAGTTCATCATAGTAGCTACTTAACTACGATTGATATGCTCCTGACATTGTACCCTTCATCAGTACTATCTGTAAGCTCTCCTTTATCTTGTAAAGGGGCTCAAGAGAAAAGGAACAATATTTACCGGTTATTAGTGATGAACTTGATGGAAGTCCGCTGATACAGGTTGCGATTAAATCTCTTCAGTTGTACTTTGAAAAATGGCCAGGTTGATATGGGCTTGTTATCATCACTGCACAATTTGTTTTAGAAGTTTTTTAATAAGTCTTGGGTATGTGCAAGTAAATATCAATATCAACCAGTGATGAAGTGAGAACTTATAAGAGAATTATAACATCTAGTGGCTGTTAAAGCAAATGAATACAGCAAATCTCATAAGGATATATCAGCAGTTGCAGTGATGTGTACAATTGTACCAAATGTCAAATTAAGACAATCAAATACCAGGCAAGAAAGGGTAGTGCATCACAAGAATAAACTAGCAGTGATGATAACAAGCCCATACCAATCTGGCCATTCTTCAAAGAACAACTGAAGAGATTTAATCGCAACCTGTACCTGTACCAGTGGACTTCTATCAAGTTCATCACTAACTGGTAAATATTGTTCCTTTTCTCTTGAGCCCCTTTACAAGATAAAAGAGAGCTTACAGATAGTACCACTCCTCTTGACTTAATATTTTATTCTGTTAATGTACAGCAATTAATCATGATAAATTAAATTCTATCAAATTAGCTGTGAGTTGTAATTTATAGTCATTAAACAAACAAGTTTATTCAAAAGATAGATTCACCAAAACACACACTTAATTCTACAAAAAGCTGTGAGCAACCAACTGAGCTCCTCACTGAGCTACCATATGCACCACTCCTTCTCTACTACCGATTCCACACAAATCTACTCCATGACCTACCATCACTTGCCATACATCACTAGCATGCAAACCTGTGACATGTGCACATCACACAAGTGAAGTCACATTTGCGTAAATGATGATCACATGCTTGTGCTACCTATGACATAAGTGGGAGTTTCCTTCCGTACGCATTAGCAGCTGTCAATCAAAAAGTGAAGTTGCATGTGCACAACTCCTCCAGTGGTCCAGGAGAATGATAGATAAAATCAAATAAAAAGCCTCAAAACAATAACTTAATGTAAATAAAGTAAAACCGTTTAAGGAAAAGCAAAAGTAAATGAGGGAACCATTACAACTCCCCCTCCCAAAGGGAGTCAAATTTTTACCTAACAGATTTTGATGAGCAAATTTGGAATAGAAGATCACAACTTACACCATTTACAATTCTGAAAATATAAAAGAAAACATTGAGTATGGCAAAACATCAATTTAGAAATAAGGACTATCTCTCACTTCGATACAATCTTCCAGCAACCAAAGATACTTCCTCCCTTTCCCCTAACAATGTGTACAGCTACCTAATGTAATCAACTAATAAATCAGCACTTTTAGCGTCGATTTAAATTTTAGAGGAAAAATTGTCTTGAGCCGGGTGGGATAAGAACCCACGACCTCCTGATAACATGTCAGGTGCTCTGGACCACAGCTACCGGCCGCTGATCAAGATCTCCTCTAAAGTGCTGATTTATTAGTTGATATGGAATACATCGAGCTTATTTCATTATTTATTACCTAATGTAAAAACATAACAATTGCTATGGCAGTTAACTGTATATTAGAATTATATGGACTAACTAGTATCATTCTGATACGATTGAAAAGGTGCATGCTCTATGACCGTATGAAATATTAATGAAACTATTGTTAATTCTCTACAATAGGGGTTCTCAATGTGTAATTTCATAAGATTTATTAAATTGTTTATGTCATTTTCTGTGTTTAATGATATATGTAATTTATGAATGCAAAATTTAATGTATATATATATATGTTTTATTTTATTCCCATCGTTATACTATAACTATAGTTTTATCTATCTGTACAAGGGGTACGCAAGTTACATACACATTTCCAGGGGGTACGTGAAGCATAAAAGGTTGAGAACTACTGTTCTACAAGATTAAAAAAGGAAAATATATCAAATTCTGTTCTCCACAGAATATATATTACAAGAGTACAGACATCCACTTATTCCCCTAACAAAATTTCAACACATGAAAGCTAATCTTCATTCCTATACAAAAGAAGTGGGCATGGGGGTCCTCCACTATAAATCCTGCTAACATACATTCAATGCAAAGCTAATAAAAATTAGTACAGAAAAGCAGCCCTGTGTGTCTCTTCTTACATACTGCAAAATTCCTTCGATGATGAAAATGGTGAAAACAAGGGGGGGGGGGGGAGAAGACTGATGATCACTGCGACTGTAGCCAGAGGAACCATATCCTGCACATCTAAAGTTTCTATGCAACCTGAGTATGTGTGCAACAATATCATAAAAGGGCTATTTTAGGAATAAATTACTAGTCCTAATGTTCAGTGTCTTTCATTTCAGAATTAAACATATTATTCAAAGAGAATCTTCAATTATTATTTGTTTTTATTTGTGTCTCATTTCCCTACCATCAATATAAGTAGAAAGAAATTTATTAAGTAAATGTTTTGAAAGGGCATAAAAAAAGTTAAAAATGAGTTTACCAGAATTTGTGTATCCTACCACAGCCACTATAGGGTATGATTTCCTGACTTCATTCTCTTTCAAAAATCGGCGCTGTTTTTGAATTTTATCTAGAGCACGCTTTAGTTTTAGTTCTCTCTCCTGTAAGAAAAGGGTCACAAATATTAATACATCATTTGTATTATATTCAATCAACAGAAACATAGTTTAACAGAAGGGATATTAACAGTATAAATAAAGAGCACCTTTAAAATACTTTTGCTGGATTCAGTTTACTAACTTTAAAGTAGATATGGATCGTTCAAGACTACCCATGCGCATTTCTGGGGTCACAAATGAATTTTCTGGCATCTGTGAATGCCTGTTTCACCTAGAATCTTTCTACCTGCTCTACATAAAAATAATTTGTCATTTGAGCAATGTATTTCACTGTGGCAGAGTGGGATAAATCATGCATGTTTCATTTCACTGTATCATATACATTTATATTAGATGCTTTCATGACAATTTTTGCTTTTTCCATTACATTCTTTTTTGATTTTTGCATGTGAAAATTCAATGTTTCAATAAAGTATGGATATAGAAAGAAGTCATCTTAATACTATATTATGTTTTTCAAATGCATATTAAAATATATTTTATTCATGATTTCTACATATTTTATACTTTTGCTAAAATTTAAAACATAGAACATAATACTGATGTATTATTTCTGCAAAGAAAGTGTAAAATTTTGAAAAATGAAAAAACTAAGTTCAAAACTAACTTTTGGACCAGAACTTTTAACAGTCAGAGGCTGTAAATAGACCAAATGAGCACATTGCCAGGGCACAGAGAAGTACAAACTCCCAGGTTAAATGAATTACAAAAACATCCCATTGAATGTTGAAATAAATAAGATACAAAATCTTATTACTCCTGCAATATAAAATACATTGAAATAATGAGACCCAAAAAATCATATGTATTCAGCAATATGCAGATTGAAACTTTTAAGATGATAGATATAGCTCACAGTATTATGAAAAAGTGGACTGAAAATCCAGAGTATTTCATTCACTTGGCAGTGATAGTTAAAACATTGTAGGAAACATTCATAATGAAGCTTATGATATATACAAAATATTACAAACTAATACTGAATAAATCAGTGCAGGCAATCCCAACTATCATACAAGATTCTGTTATTATAGACACCCATCATTATTATAACCATTTTTTATCATTCCTTAACTCTAATATTCAACTACAAATTATTTTGAATACATTCCAAAATATTGATATCAACAAAGCAAATAACAATAGGCTTGCCTCAGGGTGCTATTCTATGCTTGTATGATTCCAGGTTCCAATATGTACACTCGGTTCCACTTAAGTTGGGGCCTAATATAAACAAACTGTACTACACAAGCAAGCCTTTTCTAGTACGAATGCGAACAGAAGTAACTGCTATTGGTTACATTTTGAGGTCTCATTTTTAAGCACATGCCAAACATGTGGATATAAAACATAGTACCAGAGATGTATGACCTTGTATCTCCAGTGTTAAATAAACATCTGTCAAGATTATCAAATAATAAATCAGTGTTCAATTATGTAAATGTTTATGAACAAATACGATATAGTAAAAATGCTATGGATGGAACTATTTGAACGAATTTAACTTTGAAATGAAAATGCCATTTCAGTCCATGATTGGCTGGAAATTGCTATTGTTTTATGCAATTATAATTTGAAAATGTATCAACCCTTTTTCTATGACTTTTATTAGACAACTTTTATTTAGACCCCCCATCTGGGAAAAATTTATTTTTAAACAATTATTAGTTTTTGAGTTTGCAATTGAATGGTTTTAAGAGTTTAACCCCCTTCAATATCTTGGATGTGCCATTTTGGGAATATGGACTTTGCTTAGCCTTGGTATAAAGTTCAGTAAATAAAAAGTTATTTTAGACAAAGTGAAAAGTTTCATGCATTTCATTTATACATAATCACAGTTTACGGGTAATGATAATGCATGAGCAATTTTACTATTTTTCCCCTACTTTACAATACCATAAGAAGTATTCAATGCATACTGACTCAAGGAAATGCAAATACCACCTGTGAACACCACGTACAAACATCAGACCTTGAAGAAATATGGAAAAAAGATCGAATGCATCAGCCATATAAAATCAGTGAACAAAAGGACTATTATTGGTAAAATCTTATCTCTCATAACTTTAAATTAAAAATTTTTGTTAGCAAGTAATAGCATAATGCTTGTCATCCTCTTTATGGTATTGTAAGGTAGTGGCAAGATAGTAAGAAGAATTGCTCATGTATCGTCATTACTTGTAAACAGTGATTTGTGTAAATGAAATGTATAAGTTTAGTAGAAATAAAGACAAAAATTGTTCCTCCACTTCATTAACAGAATAGAAAATCCCATGAATGTGAGCAGTCTAAGTCAACTTGCATAACATGCCCATGTTTTAAAATATACTGGAAAGAATTAAGAAAAGAAATAAAAATCATATTTTAGGTAAATATTGCACTATTCACAAAGAAATTGCCCTTTGATTAATATATGATTTAACTGTTTTGATTCATCAGATTTTCTAAAATTACACTTCAATTGCATAGTCAGATTTATTTTTTTCACTATATCACCGTGAAAAAGTATTATTAAAAATTAATATTGCAAATGTGTAAAATTTTTTATTTTCATAAAATTTGGAATTAAATTCTGTTTAATTTGGTATATAACATGATCTATTTCTGTTGATTGGTTGTTTTGTTAAAAAATTGTAAACAGTTGACACAGTTGACAAAACTCAACACAGTTGGAAAAAAGTCTGGACTACTCTCAAAGTATATTACCAAGAAAAAAAAAAATTAGAAAGAGAAAGTAATTTTCTTGTTTCAAATAAAAATTTATTTTTCTCTTATTCAGAAATAGCCTTTCTATTCAGATTCATTTTAATTATTTATGTCCATTAGTTTTTAAATAAATTTTTATATGCATTGTCAGATGCTTTTTTTTTTTACAATTATTCTAAAACAGTCCTACTAAAATATTAGTCTTTTTTTGTTAAATACCTTATTTTCAGAAAAATCCAGAATTAAATGCTTATCAATTTAGCACATAACATACCATAAATCCTTTCATTAGTTATATGTAAAAATATTTCTAATGTTATTTTTTTTGGCTGAGCATACCCAAAAAAAAAAGAGATTGGCCAGTTTTTCAGGTTTAAACCCTTGGAAGAGTTAAGTTGGACATTTGATTAAAATATGCTTATGGTTAAAACGGTGATACAAAACTCATGCTGTCTGCCTGGAGAAGAATGTGTAACAAAAGAATGACTTGTGTGGAGCCAAGCAAGTACAACATCCTCCTTGGGATTCCTGTGAAGAGATGACTGCTACTGTTTGACAATAAGTTGATCTCAAAGAGTTTGTAATCTTTTCAGACTAAGATTTCTGCCATTGTGCTCAGAGCTTGATGGAAAAATGATATTGAAAGTCCAGGCCCAGCAGCAGACAGCTTGACAGGGTCTGGCAGACTTGGCAGTAGCATCTGCCAAGTCATTGTCCCTGATGTCAATATGATGTCGACTGTGCACTGAACAGAAAAAGATGGTAAATGTGGCTATTGGCCAGATAATAGTTGCTGGTTAATTATAATAATATAAAATTATGATACCGTATGTTAATATCTTTTCCAACATTTTTATGCAACTATATCAAGACATTACGATGAGTATGATCTTGGAGAGAACAGTGTGAGGATGAGGCCTATAACCAGCTAAGTGAATCGGAGTAGAGCACACACCGATGATGTTTAGCCACTATGTGGTCCAAGGCAAGACTGATAGCATGAAACTCTGCAGTGAATATAGAACATTGCATTGGTATCTTCTCTGTAATGATGGCACCACAGCAGACCACAGCAACCCCGCTGATATGCTGGACTTTTAGCCATCGGTGAAGACACGGTAAGTAGTCTGAGTGCTCAGCATGGTGGCTGATAAAGAATTGCTGATACATGCAATCGGTATGAAAGCCTTCCAATATCCTGCACACAGAAAAATCACAGGAAGGGGAAACAGCGAGTCACAATAGAAGTGGCTCAGCTGTTGACTGGGTGATGCAATCAAAACTGAAGTTATTTATTCAATTCAGAAAATCACAGAAAACAACTACTTAAACAAATACAATATACATGAATTCTTTGGAATATATGAAGCATTAGATATCAAAAAAGATAATAACTATTTCCAGGTCTACAATAAAATATATAAAAAACTTTTGGCAATCCAATGGATTCATCATTAACTGGATTAATTTTTGATATTATGAGAGACATTAAAAACAAAACTGTTGATGATAGAACACAACATTTAGTATGAAAATGACATTTTGATGATATTTGTTTTCATCATGTGGGTATATTCTGATAAAGCATCTGATTTCTTATCTGAAATTGTTAATGTATATCCAACAATAAAGTTCACTCACAAAACAAAAAAAAAGAAGAAAAAAAAAAGCATTTTGTGATGTACTTACACAACTGAATATCCTTTAAATTTCACTAAAAAATTCATTCAAATGTTATTAAAAATGAATCAGCAAGTTACCATTGAAAAAATTTAAAATATCTATAAATATACTACCTCCATTATATACCTTCCAGAGTTAAATAATAGTGCTAAAATATCATCAAAAACTACAATTACAAAGTACCTATCAAATCTTCTAAAAATTTAGTACACTCTATTTTGAAAGAGAGATATCAACGTTCAGCTAGAAAAAGTAAATCTTAGTTTGAAACAACAAAATAATTCCTATAATATACTTACAATTAATAATGACTTACAATTTGGGTATATAGGTATGAGTTTAAAAAGTGTACAAAAAAAAATCAACAAACACAAGTAAAACATCAAAAAGAAGATACCAGCAACTGCATTATCTAATATAGTAATTAACCATACTACAATGTCAATTTTTGAAGAAGCTACCACCATTTCCAATCCAAACTCTCTTATACTGAAAACAATAATCATTCACATCAATCAACATTTCTGTTGCAATGATGAAATACCTACTTTACCTGCTGCTTGGAAAATTTTATTAAAAGGATTCCCTAATGACAATATACACTGGGATGCCAGTTAATTAGGTATGTCTAACTAGTAGTGTAGCACCTCCTTTGGCCTTCAGGAACAGTCTAATTCATCGAGGCATGGAACTTACAAGATGCTGGATGCATTGTGCAAGAATGCTGCACCATGCAGAAATGATTGTGGTCATGCAGTTGCTGCAAATTGGACAGTGTCACCATCTTACTGTAAACAGCCCTTACCACCTCATCCCAAAGATGCTCAATAGGGTTTAGATCTGGGGACTGTGCAGGCCAATGAAACAAGGAAAACTCATCAGCATGTTCCTGGAACCATTTGGTAATGATACATGACTTGTGAGCAGGTGCATTATTATGCTGAACATGTTCATCTGAGTGAGGATAAACTGTAGCCATGACGGAATGAACTTGGTCAGCAACAATGTTTAAACAATCATGTTAAACATTCAGAAATTTATTCAATCACGTTAAACTTCGATGGGTATCAGGGGCCTAATGTGTGCCAGGAAAACATTCCCCACATAATTTCACACCACCACCGGCCTGTACTGTTGACATCAGACAAAATGGCTCCATGGCCTAACATTGCTTGCACCAAATTCTGACCTTTCCATCAGCATTATGCAAGAGGAACTTTGATTTGTCCACTAGGAAACCTTTTTCCAGTCCTCAATGGTCTAGAGAGTTGATGTTCCTGTGCCCACTGGTAACATGCTTTCATGTTCTACGCTGACAACATTGGCACTTGATATGGTTGGCAGCTGTTGTAGTCCATTTGCGACAAGGTCTGATATGTGGTGCATTCGGAGATGACCTCTGTACACCAATATTTAATTCTGCTGTGATTTTCCTGCTTGTGGCCCATCTGTTTGCTTGCATGATTCTTGCCAGTCCTTGTTTTCATCCACAGGATTTCTGATCACTGGTAGTTTTTTGCTTTTTGTACCATTCTTGGTAAACCCTTGAAATGGCTGTGCCCATGAGGACTGCCCTTTGGTAGATGCTAGAACTGGCACGCCTAGCACCAATTATCATGCTACATTCAAAGTCTCTCAGGTCGCTCATTTTGCCTATTTTGAGACTCAATCCAACTCTAAATGATGATTGAAGAACTGGTCTAACAGATTTATGCCATACACTACGGTCACGTGACATATTACGTGTTAGAATGAACCATTTACATAAAGAGGGGTGGTGTGCCTAATAAACTGGCATCTCAGTGTACTGTTCAACAACAAAATGTGATATTGCTATTTCATCATCACAATAATATTTGAACTGCACATGACAGCATACCAATACATAAAATTTCACATATAACTTTCAAATTTATCTACTACTTAAATTTTTCAACTGAACTGATTAAACCATATTAGCAAAGAATATTGAGTACTAGTTAAATTCATGCCAACAGTTTAGCATGAAATGTATGTCCATTGATAACTCTTACTTCATTCACAGCTTTCCACACATACTACTCACAACATACTACTCCATTAACAAGGAAGGCAATGACAGCACCCCAGAAATTCTGGACACTATTCGAGGATCACTCCTGACTTACAACAGCTAGAAACCCAATCCATTTACTCAACAGGGCTAGAACTAAGTGGGACCAACCCTTCAAATATGGGACGGATCACTAAAGTAGCCATGGAACCACAAAGAAACTGACAATTTATGCTACCAATGATGTCACACAGGTCTATCGTCTGCCTGTTTGTTTATTCGTTCGCCTGGAATTATGGCTATTATATAATATGATATTTGATGTGGTTTTCCATTCACACAGAATATACATTCTATGATAAATGTCCATCTGATCAAACAATAATTTGAAGGAATCTTTGGTTCCTTTGCTGTCTTGGGGAAGGCTAAGAAAATAGCATCCAGCTAGGCTGGGTTGTTTTACCTCTGAGGGCACTTTTTTGCACACAATGGGCTAAATGGCCAGGTAACAAGGACCCTGAAGGCTCAGAGAAGGTTGGGGGGAGGAGACCCACTGGAACACCTGTTGGCAGACAGATGTTAGCCTCCCATCAAGGCCATACAGCATGCTTTTTAACATGCACTGGGTATGGCTCTCCTGTACATGGGGCCAAGGCTTAATGTCTGATCTGATGGATGGTGGCCTTTCCAAACCCATTGGTGTTCCCTACTGATCGTGGGCAGGGGGGAGTTTTTCAGTATCCAGCTAGCTAGGAGTCAGGAAACTGCTCCTTCAGAAAAATATGATTAAAAATATGGAGCAGCTGGTATTTGCATGGATATTTTCTGGCAGCAGATGCAAGAAAGAAGTGCAGAGTAAGGTGCAACTCCACAACTATGAATGGCTTGTTGTAGGGCCCAGGCTATTCAAATGAAATGACAAAAGATAGATTTTGGCCTTGCTGTTCAGGCCAGAAACATAGGGGAGGGGGTGATACGATAAAGAAGAGATAGGGGAAAATAATCTCCCCCAGAGTATTGGCAACTGCCTGCCTGTTGTGTTTCAGGATCGATAATAAGTGGGATGTGTAGTTCCCCCTATCATCCAGACTTTATCACACACAATCTTAGAAGTGGTCCAGCGGGTGACTGAAGAAGATTTAATTCAAGGTTCTTTCTGGTTATGCCATTGAAAAAAAATGGGTTTTTGCCATGGCATGCTTGAATGCTTCAAAATTGGAGGAGGCTTAATATCTCTGAAATTACTAAAATAAATGAAATTTTAGAAGTTTGTGAGAATTTTTTTTTGTTTCATCAATTTTAAGTGTTTAGAATGAGCATAATAGCAGCATTGTGCTCAATATCATATTGCAGATTCAATAAAATTTTAAACATTAAACAAATGTTGCTTAAAGTTGAAACTGATCCATGAGACATTGCTTGAGATCTCCAACCTTCCCATTAATGTTAGTGCTGCACAAAAATGGATTTATCTGTTGAAGTCCCCCATGAGAAAAAATTGGGATAGCAGCTGTGAGATGAGATCATCAAGGTTTTCCCAAAAGGATACTTCAGGGTGGAAGGGTGGAAGAAAAGTAGAGTAGACAGTTAACAAAAGTCCCATGAAGAGACAGATGGCAACCGTCTCTAAGTTGGTGGTGAAGGGCATGACCTGGAATGGAGAATTGTGGCGTATGAGGATGGCAACACTGCATTGAGCTGGACAATTTCCAACCCAGTCTCGCCAAATCAAGGTAAAATGAAGGATCAGTAAATGTCTGCAAGCATGTCTCCCACAGAAACACACAGATGGGCTCATGAAAGCTCAAAAGAGAACTTTGATGTCATCAAGATTTCTCTGCAATCCACTAGTATTCTATTGTATGAGTGTGAACATCTGATAGTCATCCTCCTCCTCCTCCTCCTCAAGCAGCCATGGGCTACAGAGGTCCAACCGACCGTGCAATTTAGTTCTCCAAGCAGGTCTGTCATGAGCTACATCTGCTGCATCTGGCCACTGCACACCAATTCTAATAAGGTCCTGTTTGACATTGTCTGCCCACTGCATCCTAAGTCTCCCCCTCTTTCTGAGGCCTTTAGGCACACTGTTCATAACCCTATTCGCCAATCTGTAATTATCCATATGGTCAACATGGCCAAACCAACGGAGTCTCTCTCTGCACAATATGCTGCTTAAAGGAGGTTGCCGACTCTTTTGCCTAATCTCACTAGTTGTGAAGTGTAACTAAGTAAACTAAGTGTAAGCATCTAGAATCAAAAGCATCTGTTTTCATGTTGTTTACAAAGTGTCCAAGTTTCATTATCTTAACTAACCCTAGAAAGAACCAAACTATTATACAGACTCATTTTAGTCTTTAGGTGTATGCGCCTATTTCTCCACACTCTCCATAGATTCTTAAAAGTCCCGGCAGCAATCCCTATTCCTCTGTTCATCTCATACCGCACATCACTAGTATCTGTTATATAGCTCCCAAGATAATTAAACTGTGACACCTGCTCAACACTGCAACCATTCAGTTTAACTGAATAACAGCCTGCCTGACCAATTTTCATCACTAGTTTTCTCTCTATTTATAACCAAACCTACTCTACTACCAGTCTCATCAACAGCTCGAACGAAAGAGTTCATCTCATCAACATCATTCGCCAAAAGGGCTAAATCATCAGCGTAATCTAAATCAGAAATTTTCATATCTCCAGCCCATTTAAGGCCAAAATCTTTCCCTTGAAGTGAATTTTGCATAACATAATCAATAACCAAACCAAAGAGAAAAGGAGACAAAATGCACCCTTGTCGAACACCAGAAGTAATGCTAAACCAATTGCTACAAGCCTTACCAACTCTCACACATGACTCAGTGTTATTATAGAGAGCTTTCATTATGTTAACTAACTTGTCTGGTATACCATATGATCTCACAATCAACCACAAATTATGCCGATCAACAGAGACGAAAGCCTTTTTGAAATCAACAAAGCTAGCAACCAAAGGTTTTTGAATCTCTAAACATTTCTCATGAATCTGCCTGAGTGAAAATATCTGATCTACATATCCTCTATCACTTCTGAATCCACATTGCTCATCATACAATTGCCTGTCAACCAGATTCTTAATTCTATTAAGCACAATCATGCAAAGAACCTTACTTGGAACAGAGAGTAGGCTGATACCCCTATAGTTATCACAAGAACTGTGATCACCTTTTTTTGAAAATAGGGATAATAATAGCTCTGGTAAAATCCTTAGGAACCATGCCTTTATCATAAAAGATATTCAAAATTTCAGTCATCCAAGTGATAACCGAAACATTCCCAGCTCTAAGCATTTCTGTGGTAATTTCATCTACCCCTGGGGATTTATGAAGTTTAAGTTTAGAAATAGCCAAAATAACTTCAGATTGTATTATAGGGCCAATATTAAAGTCACCAATGCATCTATCATCATTGTAAACAATGGGAGTAGAACTAACCACATTGTTTAGAACATCACTGAAATGCTCAGCCCACTTCTATAAACTTATCTTGTTTATCCTTCAATCCCTGTATACCTGTCTGTTTCCAACAACACAAAACATTAACTATCTGGTACAGCTCTCTACTGTTGTGTTGTTAACTGCCCCCTCAGCTTTGTCAGTCAAGCCATCAAGCCAAAGATTCTTATCAGCAGCTAACTGATCTTTACACATTTATTAAGTTCTCTGTAATGCTTTCTATTAGGATTAGCAGGGTATTGATTAAGGACATTCCTGCAGTTCTTTCTTTCTGAAATAAGCTCAAGTGCCTTATCACTCAAATAATTCTGCCTTCTCTGCTCCTTTTTTCCTAAAAGAGTACTGTTGGTTTCCAAAAAAGCCTGTTTAAAATGGTCCCATTCTTCCTCAACTTCAGTAGTAAGCAAACCATGACTGTCATAATGACTAAGTAACCTATCATGGTAAGCTTTAGCTATAACTGGGTCTTTCAGAGCTTCAGAATTAAAGGTAAATTTTTTAACCCTATCACAACACTTTTTAAGTTTAAGTTTCATGAGACTTTTAACAAGGTAATGGTCAGATCCAATTTCAGCTCCTCTATATGACCTGGTATTCCTAACAGAACTAGCCCATTTGCTGTTAATTAATATATAATCAATCATATTCTTATGCAGCCCATCAGGTTAAACCCATGTGTACTTATGTATGTCACAGTGTTTATAATAAGTTTTAGTTATTCTGAAACCATTGAGTTTACTTACCTGTAGGAGACGTTGCCCATTGTCATTGCAGCTACCAATACCAAAAGGGCCTATCACCCCTCCCCAAAGGTCAGAGTCAGTACCAACTTTGGCACTGAAGTCACCTAGAACAAGGGTAATATCTCCTTTCTTGACAGAATTGAAAATATCCTGAAGTTGTACGTAAAACCTATCCTTCTCATCCTCAATGGCATTCTCAGTGGGGGCATAACAGCAGATAACATTCAAGTCTTTAATGCTCGTCTGAAATTTTGCTCTAAGAACCTTTAATTAATACACTCATATCCTAGAAGAGCATCATTAGCGTGTCTACTGAGAAGCAAACTCACGCCTTGGTGATGTTTCTTGTCTTCCCTCCCTGAAAAGAGAAATTTATTTTTAAGAATCTGACCTTTATCTGTCCATCTGGTCTCTTGCAAGCTGAGAATATCTAAATTATAATGGTGGAATTGTTGCGTGAGGACATGAAGAGAATAAGCTTTGTTCAAAGTCCTCACATTCCAACTACCTATGGAGGGAAAATGGTTAGTGGGATGTTTAAAGAAACTATGTTTATTGAGAGAGGAAATGGCGACAATATAAAACAGCACCCTAATCGCAGACATGGGGCAAAGACCCATTCCCCCACCACTAAAGGCTGAAGCCATCTACACTGGAAGACTTCCCCCAATGTAGAATTTGACAATGCCAGTAGAAGCAAAGTGTTCAGGTGCCTGTGATGACCTCTGCTGAGGATTATCCACCAGCTGATAAACATATCCTGTGAATCTATTCACTTGGGGCTGTCAACCACAAATGAACAGGGTTTGGGTTGTTTTACCTCTGAGTGGCACTTTTTTGCACACCATGGGCTAAATGGCCAGGTCACATGGACCCCGAAGGCTCAGAGAATGTTGGGGGAGGGGACCCACTGGAACAGCTGTTGGGAGACAGATGATAATCTCCTGTCCAGGCCATCCAGCGTGTTCTTTAACGTGCACAGGGTATGGCTCTCCTGCACACGGGACCACGGCTTAACGTCCCATCCGACGGACGGCAGCCTTTCCAAGCCCATCAGTGTCCCTTACTGACCGTGGGCAGGGCGGGGAATTTTGCGGAGATAAATCTCGACGCTGACCCAGCTGGGACTCAAACCTTAGAACTACAGATTACGAACCTGGCGCGCTACCGACTGAGCCACCCCAGCTCCCACAAATGAACAGAAAACACAGTGGAAGATCCTCCCTCCACAGAATCCCACCAGTGCATCAAATCAGGATCCATAATCAAGCTCAGAGCCTTAATCCAGTCCAGTAAGTGTATATGGTCAGCACCAGGACACTGTATGGTTGACCACTTCCTCAGCAGGGTATAAAAAAAAAAAGACAAGTAGTCATAGTTGTCCAGATCAATAGGCCACACTAATCTGGCAGCCCTCCCCTTCCATTCACTTCCACAAGAGAGTATCTCTTTTGAAAGGTACTAACGGTCTGCACCACGAGAAGGCGGGGTCGGACATTAGGTGCTAGGCCTGGCCGGTTCTATGCATCATCACAGGGGATTGGTGTATAGCTCTCCTTCCAGTGACTACCTATCTACCATTTACTGTGGCACTAATTATTTGTGATGTGTTATTTCTATTCTCTAGAATAGATGAAGATGGAGACCATTGAAGATTACTGTTGTTCAAACTTAAGAGATTTTGAAAAGTTTAATTTAGTGTTGAAACTTTGGAGTTTTGGATTTTTTTAAGTGAATTTATTATTCAAAGTTTATAAGATTGAGTTTTCAATTTGAAGTGATCAGAATTTTATTTATGCATTCTGGTTCATCTGAAGTTCTAGTTGAACCATAAAGGAGTTATACATTGCACAACATGATTTCAAGTGTAATTATATACTGTTTTTTTTTTTTTTTTTTTTCGTTTCAGCTGACTGGCAGCTGAATTGAGTGTTTTAAGTTAGAATTTATAAAATTATAAAAATGCTTATGGATGTAAATGATGAGAATGAAAGAGAATTTAATACAGTGATTGTATTTGAAGTGATTTTTTGTATGTAAAGTGTTTTTTTTATGCAAAACATAGATGGAATTGTATTGAACAAAATTTTAGCATCGTTTATGATAAATTATTGATACAGCTTTTCTTTACTCTTAGATATGATGTACATGTGTTAAAATCTGTTCAGTGTCATCAGTGATATTGATATGTCAATGATGCATAATTATTGGGATGACACTGGCAGTATTTGTTTGCATATATATGAGCTAATCACGATGTCTTGAAGTTTTGTACCTCCTTTGAGCTATTCCCAATGGCGAAGTCTAGGTTGACTGAACCTGTCCTAGCAAAACTCCTTTGGGGGGAGTGGGTATGTAAAGCAAGATGAGGGGAGGTATTTAATGCTATTTTTATTTCAGCTAGCTCGTGATTTATTGTGTTTAGGTGAAGTTCTAGCAAATGATTACACTCCTGCTTGTTTGTAAAATGAAATTTTTAGTTTCACATATTTGCTTTCAGTTAGGAGGATTTAACAGAGTACCAATACCCATTTTTTTTATGTATGGAAGGCACGGAAGAAGATTAGATTCGCATATTTGATTGTTGTTAGGGGAATGAGAGGAAGTTATGTACCCCGCTTGATGCACCTGTATTGATTTTCTGAGAAAGGGCAGAATTGCTGTATTTTTTCATTTTTTTTCTTTAACCTTTTTAGAAGTTAAGCAGATTAGGAGTGATATTAACAAGCTTTTTTTGTAAAGGTTATAGTATGCAACTTTGGAATTGATCAGAATGTGATACTAGTTAGACCGATTAATGCCAGTATGCAGTTAACTGCCACAGCCATTGGTATATATTTACAATAGGAAGCTTATACACTGGTAGGAGGAATGGGAGGAGGTACCTTTGATTGTGATGGAAGATTGTGTCAATGTGAGAGTAGATAGTCTTATCAAATTTGCATATGCATACTTATTACTTTATGTTCAGCGATATGTAAATGACGTAGGAAATGTCCTTTTATTCAAAATTGTTCATCACAATCTGCTGGTCAGATTTTGACTCCCTTTGGGAGGGGAAGTTGTGATGATCCACCCATTCACTTCTACATTTACTTAACCAGTTTTACATTATATACATATATGACTCTACTATATATATTTACTATATATATTTACTATATATATATAGGACTCTACTATATATACTTACTATATATCTATATATATATAGGACTCTACTATATATCTATATATATAGGCTACCACACTTGGAGTACTTACATTATTTATGTTGTATTTATGATTTTGGGGATTATTTCAGTTGGACTTAATCACTTTTCCCTCTTCTGATCAGCTAAAGAAGTTGTGCATGCACAACTCTGACTTTTGATTGATAGCCACTAATACGTGCATTAAGGACATGCCCCCTCTTGCTTCATAGCTCATTTCATAGCTTCATAGCACATAGCATGTGATCATAAGATTATGCAAATGCTTTTCCCAGCGTGTAATACACACGTGTCGGTTTTAAGCCACATGTATGCAAAGTGACATTAGAACATGGAGTCAGTAATGATAGAAGTAGGCTAAGAGTCAATAATGAGAAAATGTTAGTGATAGAGGACAATGTTAGCTAAGAAGTTTGTTAGTTTTGTAAATGCTTAAATGAGCTTTTATTTGCTCAGACTATTTTGTATTCATCAGTTTATATGGTGAGTCGTGATATTTTTGGAAATAACTTTTGTTTGTTATATGAATATTTTGACTATTTTTTTTCTCTTGAGCAACAATAATTGATTTTTACCAAGATATAACTTTTAAAAATTTGACAATCTTTTGAATTCTTTGTGACTAGTAACACCAATATACCTAACGAACCCTCATTTAACTTTATTTGGCAAGTAAATAGTGCCTGGTGCCTGATATGCTATCTGGAGGTCTACTTTAATTTGGATCAGTCAAAAGGTCCAACGAGAACAAGTTTAACACTTTTTGAGCATTACTCTCAAGTTTTAGAGGAATGATGGACAATGTTTATTTGCTTAAAAGAGCTGTCGCAGAAGACAGTTGTTAAAATATGGTGGTCTATGTCCAAGTCCTTGGAGTCATCTGAGGGAGATGGTTTTAAGACTGCCATACAAGGAAGTGGAGCTGTGTGTATCTTTTGCTCCAGTGGGGACTCAGCTCAGAATGTCTAGCTGTCTGAGGATGGGAAGGGCGTGACCTTTGAAAGGTGATAATGGATAGCTTCATAGAAGGTAGGAAAATTGGCACTGATGTCAAAGCAATAACCAACCGCAGTTTAGCATGATCTAGGAAGTGCTTTGCAGGAGGCGAGAAAGGTTTAGTAGATGGTACACAACTGTCTGTACTAACACTGAAGCCATTGTAACAATTAACTTTCTGATGAACATATGGCATAGAAAATCTTGCCAGTTGAGGTGGGTAGTGTAGCAAGCTTTCTAATCTCTGGATAAAAGATGATACTGATCGTTTTCAGGTATTGTATCCTTCTCTTTCCTTTCAATTTGTATGGTTGAGAGAATATGCTGGATGGGCACCACTACAATTTAGGCAGCTTTCTAAATCAGCTGCACAGTCTGATTCAAGGTGATCCTGACTGCCACAAAAAACACACAGGGGTGGGGGTAGCTCAGTTGGTAGCACACCAGGTTCGTAATCTGTAGTTCCCAGGTTTGAGTCCCAGCTGGGCAAGCGTTGAGATTTATCTCCGCAAAACTCCCTGTCTTTGCCAGTAGAGGACACTGACGGGCTTGGAAAGATCACCATCTGTCGGATGGGACATTACATGGTGGGCCCATGTGCGGGAGAGCCATACCCTGTGCATATTAAAGAACATGCTGGATGGCCTTGACAAGAGGCTACCATCTGTCTCCCAACAGCTGTTCCAGTGGGTCCTCTTCTGAGACTTCCAAAGCTCTCAGGGTCCTTGTGACCTGACCATTTAGTCCATTGTGTGACAAAAGTGACAATCAGAGGTAAAACAACCCAACAGAAAGTACAGAAGCTTCATGCAGTCATGACAATATCTCTGGCATTGGAAACAGCAAAGAGGGTTGAGATATACAGCCATACTTTGCAATGTAAATACCCTGCCTCAATGACAATTGACAGGTGTGGCATGTGTCAATTGTCAATTTAAAGTTCGTAACCAGGGGGTACTAATCTTCTATCATGACATACCAAATCCCAGTGGACTGAAATAACTCCAAGTGTGAAGAGCTCTGAGAGGATCTCCACCTCAGATACATTGCAGGGATGTTTCAGTTGGTAGCATTAGGTTCGTAATCTGCAGTTCCCAGGTTTAAGTCGCAACTGGGCCAGCATTGAGATTTATCATTGCAGAAGCCTATCTGGAGATCACACTATGTGATGAATTCAGTGATTTGTGGAGATACAGTGATGGCCACACCATTAATCACTGTTACCTTGAGGAAGAGCTCTAAATGTTTAGGACTGCAGTTTCCAACAAGTCTCCAGATCTTAAGTACTTGACTGATTTTGGTGGTCCTGCAAGACTTTCCATACCTTTATTAATTAGAAAGGAGATAATCCCCAATTACCTGTGGTATGGATAATCAGGATTTGAAGGACAAGAAACAGATTTTGAAGAGGAAAATGTTGGCCTTCACGGTGTTCCTTTTTTGCACTCAAGGAGATGAATTACTTATTAAATTCAACATAATATTTAAGGATTCAGTGCCCATGGTTTACACCATGTAGCCCAACAAGGGGATGCCTAAATCTGGGGAGAGAGATACCAGACACTATACCATAGTAAATGTGAATATTTCAAATAATAAAACTGCAAGGAAACTAGCAAACCTGTACTCAGACATGGGCAAGATACTTTGCACTACATTTGGGTTTAGGAAGTCCAGCTCAGCAGCTAATTGGCCTTGCTTACCTAAAGCACAGGCCAAAGCAGTGTGTATCAGCAGCCCTCTAAAGCACTGACCAGCAGAGCAATATGGTGAGCAGCTGTTAGATTTATCTCACCACTAAAGAGAGCAGAGCTCTCTATAGTGGTGAGTATAGAACAAAGTTGGGAAGATAGAACAAAAGGGACCCTACTAGTCATGAGCTAAGGGGAAAATAGGACTCCTGAGCAACTATAAAAACCCTCCTTTCCAGGGACTTTGAGATCATGCATGGCAAGCATTCAGACAAGTGTTTAGGACGCTGTGAAGGTACTTGAACCAGTGGAACCTTCAAAGAGTGGTCCCCTCACCATGTACAGGAGCATGCTCAGAGGGGTGATATTTCAGCAATACCTCTAGCTTCTTCAGCTAGAATATGTAAATATATTGAAGACTACCTATAAGTGAAGCATTTAATATATTAAGCTGCAACTAAGTAACAAATTGAAATATATAACTCACTGCTAGCAAACGTTTTCTTATTTCCAGATATGTTTCACCTGATCCTCCAATGTGCTGCATACCTCCAAATGTTCTACCACCAAATTTTGCAAATCCACGAAGTTTAATTCTGAAACAGAAAGATTTTTATGCAGATCATTTATATTTAAAGCTTAAAGGCATTTAATATTAAGTCAAATGCAATTTTATATAAACTAAAAAGTATAAAACAATATAAAATGAAAAACAAGATATATACATAAATACATACACATACATGCATGCTTATCTTCACACATAAATATAAATATTTAGATATATTTATTACAAAAAGATAAAAATTTTGGAAAAAGAAAAAACTATAATGATTGGATCTGAACTAAAAACCTTTCAATTATAAATCAAAAATGAAAGCCCTGTGCTATATTTTGTCTTAATTTTCTAAGTTAAAATAGAATCAATCAGTAGTAAATAAACAGATTACCTGTTGACTTAATTTTAAAAAATACTCTTGTTTGAAAAATGAGTTTCAACAATGAGTATGACTCAAACCCGTATTTCTCAATTACATGCCATATAACTGGGAGGCATGGGTTTGAGTCCCACTTATTATGAAACTAATTTTTTTCTGCGGAAGTATTTCCCCGAGTTAAAATGGGATTTTAGTATGGGAAAAATGTCTAATTTTTTCCTGTGATATTTTTACTGATTTTGTACCTTAATAAAACAGGAACTTTATATGTAAAACTCAGTAATATTGCATCCTTTACAGCTATTGGGGCTCAGCCCCCACATGAAATTTGTTTCCCTTTTAAAATTAAATTATTTTTAATACTCTATGACACTGTTAAAAATGCATGTTTAAAAGCACTTCAAAAAATATCTATGCTATGTAGTATCAAAAGTAATGAATGAGATTTTACACATCGTAGAGGTGACAAGCAAGAGGATCTTTCTGATGAAAGTTGATAGGGATTGACAGTTTATTTTATATAGTTCTTGCTGATAAGTAATGAGTCAGCAGTTCGAAGTAAAGAAGGTTATGAGGTATGCTGTAGTTGATTGCTTAAAACGAAATTTTCTTCTGGTGATCGAAGTTTCATGATTGCAGTGGGGTTGGCGGTAACTACAGATACTTACGAAAGCGTAGAGTGCTTATAAATGTTAAAATCCATGACAAGCATTTCGTGTCCTTATTATGGGTAGGCTGACCATATGTACTGTTTTGAAAAGGACAGTACCATTTTTTCATATTTCCCGGTATTTTTTCGTTTTAATAAAAATGTCAATTTTGTCCTGTTTTCAATAAAAACTATAAACATACTTTAATATTGGTCAATCATAAATCATTATTAATAACTAATAATCGTATATCAATATCATGGATACCAGTAATTTGTATAACCATGGAGTCACATTGTTCGATACTAAGTATCGATATCTTGCAGTGATTTATTCAGAGAAGATAAAAAAAAAACACATGTTGGCAACATTTGCAAGTCTCAGACGTGGCATCTGTTCTACTGTAGCATTAGTTTTTGTTTTGCCTGTATGCTAACCGGTGGCTTTGTTATTCAGTGTCAGTGGTTTAAATTTGATATTTTTTAAAAGTTTTCAGTATTATTTTTTAAAGCTTTAAGTCTATCCTTGCAATGTCAAAGAGGTAAAACTGCAGTTATAATGATGATCTCCACAAAGAATTCAAATTTATTAAACTGGACAAACTGTGTAGTGATAGAACAAAAGTAGTATGCCAAAATTGTACTGTCCATTTTTCCGTTGCTCATGGAGGCAGATGCGACATCAACCAACATCTACCTAGTCAGAAACATAAGGAGGTTGAAAAAACTCTGGCTTCACTTAAAAACACAGCTCGTTTATGGAGACATGATGGTTATAGTAAAAGTGATAAAATTGCAACAAGTGAAGCTCTTGTTGCTTATCATACAGTGTGTCACAGCCAAAAATTTTCGCGCAAGTGACTCCTTGTTGACATTGATAAAGAAAATTTATGAACCAAAATTTTCTTCAGCACATACCAAATCAGTAGCAATAATAACCAACGTTTTATCACCATATATATTGGGCGAAGTAATAGAGGATTCGAATAAAAAAAAACATTACAGTCAGTTTAGAAGCATCAAACAAAAAAAGATATCAAACTTTTTCCAATCATTGTGCGATATTTTTTGCCAAATTACGGTGTTAGACAAAAGTATAAACTTCATTTTCTTACCTGGTGAAACATCCAACCTACAGTGTGCTATGTTGAAGGAAGTAAGTGACAAATTTGCCTTACAAAACAAAATTGTTGCTTTGTGTGCAGATAACATGAACATCAATTTTGGTGGTTGCAAAAGACTTGCCAAAAATAATGTGTGGCGAAAACTTGAAACTAAACTGAAGAGGCAGATTATCGGTATTGGTTGTGGAGCACTGTTTACCAATTGATATTGAATGTTTTTCAGTGAAAGTATACAAATACTTCAATATATACACAGTCAGAGTTGAAGAACTGAAAAACTTTTGTGACTTTGCAGGAAACAATTACACTAAATTGTTAGAGCATGGAAATACAAGATTTTTGTCCTTAGGTCCATCAATTGACAGATTTTAAGCATGTTTGATGGGCTTCATTCTTATTTTCTTTCTCAAGAAAAATGCTCTGTTAAGTTGCAAAAATTATTTGATCCCTGTTTGAAATTGTGGTTGTCATTTGCAAGAGATATAGTGTCTCCGTTCCATACATACATTAGCTTAATTGAAAGAGATAATAATTTCAGCTACAGAAGTAGCCATGAGCATTGAAAATCTTGTAAACAATTTAGAGTCCAGAAAAAGTGAAGTGTTTGTAACTACTGAAGTCAAAAAACAGCTGAAAATGTTAGTAGATTCAGGAGAAATTAATGAAGCTAAGTTTTTTGAGGTAGTCGAGAATTTCTATGAAACCAGCTTAGAATATGTCAACAAATGGAAGTGGTTTTAGAAACACTGATAAGTTCAAGTGGGTGCTACTAAGGAAGACACCTGAATGGAAAGAAACACAGGACAGTCTGAAAGATGAACTCATCACACACACAGAAACAGAAGAAACTCGTGCATTTGATCAGTGGACCCTCATAAAATTTATAATTGTGAGGCAGTTGGATACATGGAATAAAGAAAATATTCCTGTATCTGATAGATGGGTACAGATTTTTTCTGAAATGAGTGAAAAATGCCTAGCCTTTCAAGACTTTCGTAATATTGTAAAGTTTATTCTTTGTCTTCCAGGAAGTGCAGCACCTGTTGAGAGAATATTTTCTGTTATGAACAGTATGTGGTCAAAGGAGAAATCTAGATTAAGTGTTGTGACAATGAGGGCTATGTTAGTTGTAAGACAAAATTGTGTCATGGAGTGTGAGAAGTTTTATGATAAGGTGTTGAAAGACTGAAATTTGCTGCGTAAGATTACTTCATCAGAGAAATATTTATGTTATGATAGTGGTGAAATACAGTCCCCTCTCTACGTCTACCTAAATTTTTGTATGGGTTCTGTCACTGAAGAATAATGGTAAGCTCAATATGTTTATGTAATAAAACTTTTTTTATCATCTTACTTTTTCATGAATACAGAATATTATGTAACCCCCATCCCATTTTTGCCATCGCAATGTCCTGTTTTTGTCTCAAGGAAATATGGTCAGCCTAATTATGGGTGAATTATCAGGTGGCAAATGAGCAACTTTAAGCAATGCGCTAGGAGCATTTGTTTGTCGAGCATGGGGGGAGGGTACAATAAATTGCAGTGCCATTGGTTCAGTTCCAAGGTTCAGAGTGGTTAGCAGATGTGCAGGTGGCCATAATGTGATCTGAATGTGAGTAAGAGAGTGTAGAATTGCTATCTGAATTTAATGCAGTCCTCCCCACAATAAAATTTACACACAAAGAGGAACAAAACAGACAACTACAATTTTTAGACATTAACTAGCACCATACCTCAACTATATACATCTTTATACAAGAAACAAACATTTATTCCTAACATACCTCTGACCCCACAAAGAACTACAGATTATCAACCTTCTTACTCACACTTTACCATAGCCTATAAATACTACTATATATATAGCCTATATATAGTATTATACAGTATGTATAATACTATATTTACCTAGCCTACAATATAATAAAAAGAAGCACTAAAAAATTAAATAATATATACATATATTTGAACTCAATGAACAAGCCAGATATACATCACACACCATCAGCAAAGTTCATAAATGAATCAAATGCAAACAGTCCTCAAAAAACCAACACAAAGAAACAGAAAAATACACAATAGCCCTCCTTAAATGAATAATTTTACATACTCTGTTAAAAATACCCTGAAACCTTTTCATTATAAAGTCCCCGTTAAAATGTCACACAATATCTCAATCAGTTTGAAACGATCACGACCATATACCCAGCTCTGGAGGGATATACTATATCCAACTCAAAGACAAAATCTTCCCTAAAATCAAATTACTAGTAAAAAACTCATGCCTGTTTAATGCTCAACTTAAAAACTTAAATATGACATCTGACAACAAACAAGGTAAAACAAAATTTTTTTTTTAAGAACAGAAATTGCCATTTGAAAATTTTCTTACATATAAAAATACATAATTCAAGTTTGAAAAATAATATTTTCTCTTTTCATTTAATGCATATTTTATTAAACTATAATAATTTGTTAAAGCCATCTGATTCAGTTCCAAGGTTTCTTAGAAGAACTATACAGTATTGCCGATTTGTTTGTTAATATTACTTTGTGCAGAAGCAACCCCCTGACTTAAGCTAACAAGTTTGATTTGAACTATTATCAACAAACTCTTTAATTAATTCCAATACACAGAAAAGGGTTTAAAATCTTTAATAATTTATGATTAGGCTGTTTCAACACTAAATGCTCTTGAGAAATTACTAGGCTACCTTCAGATTACATCCAGTTCTTACTCAAACTAAGAGTTCTCTAACATGGTATTAAATCCATCCTTAAGTAAACTATACCACGTGAGAGAACTCCAAGTCATCTTGTATAACACTGGCCCATGATTTAAAGTATAACAAACTGAAAAGAAACATTAAAAGAAATAAATATCATATTTCAGGTAAATATATTATTTGGGAAGAGATTTACTTTCAATTAATATATAATTTAACTATTTTTATTCATCGGGCTTTCCAAAATTAAGTCTTAATTGCATAATCCAATCTATTTTTTTCACTATATCTCTAGAAAAAAAGTTGAGTGAATTATCAGGTGGCAAGTGAGCAACTTTAAACAATGTGCTAGGAGCAGTTGTTTGTCGAGCATGGGGGAGGTTGCAATAAATTGCCATGTTATTGGTTCAGTTCCAATTGATAGTATACAAAATAATGTTTTAATATGTTTGCAAATTTGTTAAAATTTTTCTTTTCATAAAATTCATAATCAAATTCTGTTTAATTTGGTATATAACATGACCTGTTTCAGTTGATTAGTTACTTTTTTTAAATTAAAAAGTTGACTAATTGATATGACTCAGCACAGTTGGCAAAAAGCCTAGACTTTTATCAAAGTATGGTACCAAGAAAAATATTACAAAATGGGAGTAATATTCTTGTTTCAAGTAAATATTTTTTTTGTTATTCAGAAATAGTCCTGTTCATGTTCATTATGATCATTTTTGTCTATTTTTTTAAAATAAATTTTTATTTTCATTGCCAGATGCATTTTTTACTACATTCCTCTATAAAAGCCCCATTAAAATAAAACTAGTCATCTGTTTTGTTAAATACTTTATTTTTTAGAAAATCCAAAATTAAATGCTGATTAATTTGGCATATAATATTTCATAATTCCTTTCATTAGTTATTTGGCAAAAAATTTCCTAAAATTATTTTTTTTGGCTGTTCAGAGTATAAAAAAGAGCTGGGCCTCTGGATGTAAACCAGTTTTTCAGGTGGGATCCTGGAAGCATTAAATAAACTACAAAAAAAAAAACTATCAAAACTATCTCAAGTAATTACTGCAAACAGTCTACCTAGATTTTCACACAGGAAAATCATAATACCTCCGCCTACCAAATTCCAACTTGCCATCACAGAAACATCTTTATTAAAGTAAAATTAACTGAACTCTGCAACATACACATCATGTAGGTTAGGGGATACCAGCTACCTAAAGGAAATGCAATGCTTCCATAAAACCACACCTCTCCATATTTACCTTTGATCACTGTTTCCACCTTCAATCATATACATATTCTCAGACCACCTTCAAAAATTTAAACTATCATAAATAAAACTACTCTCTTTATTCACCTCCTTCATATGCAGATCACATTATGGCCACCCACACACCTCATTACTTACTTGAAACCTCAGAGCTGAACCAATGACATTGCAGTTTATTGTATCTCACCCCTCCCCCATGCTTGACAAACAACTGCTCCTAGCATATTGCTTAAATCTGCTCACTTGTCACCTGATGATGCACCTACAGTAAGGGCATGAAACATGTGTCATGGATTTTAATGTTTATAAGCATTCTATGCTACCATAAGTATCATTAGTTACTACTGACCCCACTGCAGTCATGAAACTATGATCAGCAGAACAAAATTTCGTTTTAAGCAACCAACTCAACAACATACCTCATCACCTTCTCCATTTCAAATCTGCTTTGAATCATTACTTGCCAGCAAAGAATTTATAAAATGAACTTGCCACTCACTATCAACTGTCACTTATGAAAATCCTCTTGCTTGTAACCTCTAAGGTATATAAAATTTTACTCATTACTTTTGATACTAGGTAGCATAGATATTTGATTGAAGTCCTATAAAACATTTAACAATGTCACAGAGTATTAAAGAAAATAATTTAATTTTAATTATTGCACTCTGAAGCTCTACTGTAATTTTTTAATTACAGTAAAGCCATTTCTTTAATTGAGAAAACAAAAATTTGTTTAAATTTTGATAGGAAAAAAAATTAAAGTCTGAAATAATATTTTAAGTAGAAAAATTAAGCTGTGGTTAAATATTTTGCTCTTGATTGAGAGTGTCAGTGAGAAAAGGAACACCATCTGGGGGCTACTTACAACTTACAACCAGGAAATCATAACACAGACCATGCCAGTTGTATCTCTTTTGCTCGACTTTATAGTCGCTTTCAGAAATGGTAAAGAGGAGATGTGGTGTGGGTGAATTTATGTTATCCCACTGACATTTGCATTGCTTTGCTTGAGCAAAGACCATGTATAACAATAATTTTCAGGAGAAACAAAGATGAAAGAGTGGACACCTATAGTGAAGGGGTAGTGGTGTAGTTCACTCACTTAATGATAAATGTATAGTTGGCAGTTCCATTGTGTTTTATGTTGTAGTAAAATATTTTACAGCTTCCATCATCAATATATAATTTTTGGTTCTTTTATATATCATTCTTTATGTATTTATACATATATTAGGAACAAGCCACCAAAATATTTCTGCAGGGTGATCAAAAAGTCACTGTGCACCTGATAAGGAATGAAAGATTCGTATCTGTACAATTACAATAAATGTTGAAAGTGTGTCCTGTGCATCTCCAGACATTTAGTGACATGCTGAACTGTGTTCTTGAAGACATCGTACAGCACGGTCCACATTCCGAATGTATTCTGCGATGGCCATCTTCAAATAATCAATTGTGCAGGGATTGTCCGAATACACAGAGTTTTCATCACACCCCAGAGACAAAACTCAGGCAGGGAGAGATCCAGGGATCTCAGAAGCCAAATGTTTTTCGAAATGATTCTGTCCCCAAACACGCTGTGCAAGAGTGCCATAGACATATGCAAAGTGTGGGCCATGGTGCCATCATGCTGAAAGTAGGCCCTGTTAATTTCATCCTCTGACAATTGCACAAAGAAAGGATAAAGAAAATTGTAACAGTATCATTGGGAGTTGACAGTCTCAGAGAAAAAAATGGTGACTATGTGCCTACGCAAAATTTCAACCCAAACACCAATCTTCTGATCATGCAGTGGCGATTCATGGAACTCATCAGGATTGTGTGTGGACCAGAGGCGAGTTTTGACTGTTTACGTACCCTGACAAATGGAAGTACGCCTTGTCTGTGAACAATGTGACGTCCAAAATGTCCTCTCCTTCATGGTCAAGAAAGTCTACAAATCCGCTGCAGTATGCACTCCGCTTACTATTGTCAGCAGGTTTTAATTCATGCACGGATGTGATTTTGTAAGGGTGTAGGCCTAAGCGTTTTTTTACAGCTGTATGGGCAGTGCCATATGAAACACCAATCTGCTGCGACAATCTCCTGATGGACTTTTTTGGGCTTTGGAGCATGTGGTTTACGATATCCAACACTTTCTCCTCTGTCAGTATTGATGGCCTACCAGATCTGGGTGTGTCACACACGGAACCGGTTTACCAGAATTTTTGAATCAACCACTGCACTGCATTACCATGGGGCACCTTAGTTTCCAGAAACTGTGTCTGGAATCGTTATTGAACATCTTGTGTGTATTCTCCACTAACGTTCCTTTTGAAACACCTTTCACAAGGAATGTATGCCCCTCAACAGATATCACCATTGCCACAATGCACATATATAATGCCTGACTGCTTGGCTCAATGTGGCTCATTGACTGCTTGGCAGGCAGGCAACCGCATCTCTCCCACTAATGCCATCGCAAGTCCTAGACACACTTTAAACATTTATTACAATGGTACAGGTATTCCTCATCAGGTGCACAGAGACTTTTTGATCACCCTGTATAATTCAGAAGTACAAAACTCTGACAAGTATTTTAATGTGGATTGGTATCAATGAAAATTTTGCCTTAACTGCAAGTGCTGATTTCCATACATATTGTTATGAATTTAATGGATGGAAATTGAGTGAGTTCAAATATAGTATTAACAATAATTCTAAAATAATGTAATTTATTACAAAAGTATGAATGAAAATATTTATATAAACTAAATTCAACCAACACAAATCTTCATCAGTATAAAAATAAATCTTCAGAAGAAATTAGCACCTTATTACTATTCCTACAAAGAGCTGTTTCCTCTATAATTCTGACTATCTACACTCAAAGCATAAAATAAGGCTTTTTACATTATTTAATAAGTGGCACAATCATATTTGTGAACACACCTGCAATCTATCAAGAAGAACCTTAACAATTCCTAAACAACTAAATAACTATACACCAAATGACTTCTTTCTAAGGTTTTAGTCATCAAGTACTCCAAAACTGCAGCTAAGTATACTGGTTTCTCAGAACTATTCTTTTCAGATATTGATCACTATGCTTCAAACAATGAATTCTTCTTTTCTTCCTTTACTAGTTTACTAACACAATCACACTAATAAACTTATTTAACCTCTTGTGAACACGCCAATTAAAAACATTTCTTCTTTATACCATAGTGCACAGAACAACTACGTTTTCCTTCACACAAATTCTTCCTAATTACAACTTGCTTATTCCTTATTTTTAAGTTGATTCAAATGCTCGAAGTGGTTAGTGACGTAATTCGCATGCTGAAGCACATATGAGCATCAATAGGATACATCGTCAAAATAGCAACACCAGAAGAAGGATAAAATTGCTGCTGGCGTAGCTATGTTGACGATATATTTTTAATTTGGAATGGCAGCAATGAGCAATTAAACTGCCTCATCGACTCTGCCAATAATATATATCCTAAGATATGTTTTTATGAAGGAGGAGGAAAATAGCAGTGTCATCTCCTATTTCAATCTTTTCATCCAAAAAGATGATGCAGGAGCCTTGATGACATCAGTATACTGAAAGCCTACCTACATCCCCTCTGTCATACATGTGGACTCATGCACCCCATGGATGTACAAAATTGCAGCCTTCCATTTCCTCACCCATAAGGCCTTCACTGTATCTTCAAACGAGCAGTTGCTTGAAAAATAAATTCAAAACATCCATTCCATTGCTGTGTCCCATGGCTTCCACCCTATAATAATAGAAAGGCTATTAACAAATACAGAAATGAAAACAGAAGAGATTCGACTCTCCTCCCAATCACTGACCCCGAACGTGCAACCTTTGCCGGACCTATTTCTTATGTTCCTCTCCTCTGAGAATCAGTCCACAAATTACTCAGAGCCCAAAATATCATAATTGTTTTCAATCCAGTTCAAAATCTGAAGAAATTATCAAAAGGGACAGAGACAAATTTAGAATATTTCAAAAATCAAACACATATCTATTTCCCCTACATTTGCCAGATAATTCCGTTGTCTACATCATCAGAAAAACCATATGTTCTTTACAAGAGAGGTTTTCAGCGCATAAAATAGATGTCGACCAAAACAAGCTAACGATGGCGGCAACAACAGACTGGAAGCACGCCACACTGCTTGCCCATGCATTCACTTTCTACAGAATCATAATCCATGAGGCTATTGAAATAATGACATTGCCTGTCCCCACCTGCAACCAAGACAGTGGAATTGCCTTTCACATGCTGAAAGAAGCTCTTTGTCTAAACACCACTAAAGTTCACCACAGAGTGTCCCTTCACTGAAGACTGAGTGCTGTCCTTGCTCCAAAAAGCTAGAGTTTTCTCCTAAATACTTTCAACATGCAAATAGTTTGAAGAATAAATTAAAAATTTTATTGCTCAATGACAAAGAATTTTAAGTTATTGTTAATTCTCTTGATGTCCTCATGCAAAAATTCCACCGTTATAATTTAGATATTTTCGGCTTGCAAGAGACCAGATGGACTGATAAAGGTCAGATTCTTAAAAATAATCTTAAATTTATCTTTTCAGGGAGGGAAGACAATAAACATCACCAAGGCGTGAGATTGCTTCTCAGTATACACGCTAATGATGCTCTTCTAGGATACGAGTGCATTAATGAAAGGTTTCTTACAGCAAAATTCAGACGAGAATTAAAGACTTGAATGTTATCTGCTGTTATGCCCCCATTGAGGATGCCAATGAGGATGAGAAGGATAGGTTTTACGTACAACTTCAGGATATTTTGAATTCTGTCAAGAAAGGAGATATTACCCTTGTTCTAGGTGACTTCAATGCCAAAGTTGGTACTGACTCTGACCTTTGGGGAGGGGTGATAGGCCCTTTTGGTATTGGTAGCTGCAATGACAATGGGCAACGTCTCCTACAGGTAAGTAAACTCAATGGTTTCAGAATAAATAACACTTATAATAAACACCGTGAAATACATAAGTACACATGGGTTTCACCTGATGGGCTTGCATAAGAATATGATTGATTATATATTAATTAACAGCAAATGGGCTAGTTCTGTTAGGAATACCAGGTCATATAGGGGAGCTGAAATTGGATCTGACCATTACCTTATTAAAAGTGTCTTGCAACTTAAATTTACCATATTTTAACATGTATAAGGAACCCCCTGATTTTTCATCAAAGATATTTTTATTTTAAGATATAAAAAAAAAAAATTTTTTATTCATCATAGAAACCATAAAATTTTTCATCACTCTCATCTGATACATCACAATCAGCTACATCAAGTAGTTCATTATCATCATCAGAGTCACTCTCATCATAAATTGCATCATCCTCAATACCATCCATGCTGTTGCTTATGCGGCCTTTACAATCAATTTGTTAATATCTATAATACTATCCATGTATAAGAACTCCCCCCCCCCCCACACACACACACACACTTTTTTTGGGACCCAAATTTTGGCAAAAAGCAGTTCCTTATACACGTTACAATATGGTAAGAAGTGTTGTGCTACAGTTAAACAAATTTACCTTTACTTCTGAAGCTCTGAAAGATCCAGTTATAGATAAAGCTTACCATGATAGGTTACTTAATCGTTATGACAGTCATGGTTTGCCTACTGCTGAAGTTGAGGAAGAATGGGACCATTTTAAACAGGCTTTTTTTAAAATTAACAGTACTTTTTTAGGAAAAAAGGGAGCAGAGAAGACGAAGTTATTTGAGTGATAAGGCACTTGAGCTTATTTCACCAAGAAAATCTTTATTCAATACCTACTAGTCCTAATGGAAAGAATTACAGAGAGCTTAATAATCGTGTAAAGGTTCAGTTAGCTACTGATAAGAATCTTTGGCTTAATGGCTTGGCTGACATAACCGAGGAGGCAGTTATATACCTAAAGACTAAAATTAGACTGTATAATAATTTGGTTGTTTCTAGGGTTAGTTATGGTAGTGAAACTTGGATGCTTTGTAAACAACAGGAAACTTGATACTATTGATTCTGGATGCTTATGTAATATCTTGGGCATTAGATGGTTCAGTTTTTTAGTAATGATGAGGTTAGGCAAAGGAGTCTGATACGTCTTTTAAGCAGCATATTGTGCAGAGAGAGACTTCAATGGTTTGGCCATGTTATCCATATGGATAATTATAGATTAGCGAATAGGGTTATGAACAATGTGCCTAAAGGTCTGAGAAAGAGGGGGAGACCTAGGATACGGAGAGCAGACAATGTCGAACAGGATTTTGTTAGAATTGTTGAACAGTGGCCAAATGCAGCAGATGTAGCTCAGGGCAGATATGCTTGGAGAACTACACTACACAGTCTGGTTGGACCTCCATAGCCCATGGCTGCTTGAGGATGATGAAAAAAAATTTCGACTGTCAGCAAACATTTGCTGAAAAAAGTATGTCAGTGAAATTTTTTCCACGAAACATTTATTGATTTAGAGACGTTTAAAAGTCAACAGGTAACTCTAAAATTGTCAGTTAGTGATGAAATCATTTACTATTGCTAAACAGCATGATGTGACTTAATTATTTATTTCCATTTTACTCAGCGCACTAAAAAGAAATAGTTGACATCCGAGATCATAGATGGGAACCAAATGCAGGTGATGAAAATCATGGGAAGAGTGAAAGTCATACTTAGTGGAAAAAAGACAGATCTGGCATTAGTTCTATGGTTAGAATACTCCAGCATGTTTCTGGAGATGTGGGTTCAAGTCCAATACGTTGGTGAAACGTTTTCCATATAACATTTATTAAGGAATGTAGTGAAATATTATACTGCAAAGGAAATTCAGGCTCTTGTCCCTCCTCCCATACCTTTTCCCTACCCAATTTTG
This sequence comes from Ryuthela nishihirai, assembly GCA_038380435.1. Lineage (NCBI taxonomy): Eukaryota > Metazoa > Arthropoda > Arachnida > Araneae > Heptathelidae > Ryuthela > Ryuthela nishihirai. The sequence continues at coordinate 58,499,047 of JAWZYU010000019.1, read as the reverse complement.
TCTACAGATGTAATATATATATATGGTTTACTAGGGCTAAGGGTTGGATTGTTTTACCTCTGAGTGGTACTTTTTGCACACAATTGGCTAAATGGCCAGGTCACAAGGACCCTGAGGGCTCAGGAAGACTCAGAAGGGGACCTACTGGAAGAGCTGTTGGAAAGACAGATGATAGCTTCCAGTCAAGGCCATTCAGCGTGTTCTTTAACATGCACATGGTATGGCACTCCCACACATGGGCTGCTGCTTAATGTCCCATCCAATGGATGGTAGCCCTTACAAGCCAATCACTATCCACTATTGACCATGGGCAGGGCGGGGAGTTTTGCAGAGATAAATCTCAATGCTGGCCTAGCTGGGACTTGAACCTTGGAACTACAGATTAAGAGCCCAGCATGCTATCAACTGAGCCACCCACAGGTTCAGTATGACTCATAGTTCATCCTCAACATAATGAGTCATTGCACTGCAGGATATGATCATGTACCTTGAGGTATGCATTTACATTCGAGATTGCAATGAATTAGAATATGGTATATTACTTCCTTGATCTTCATAATATGAGTGATTTTTCTTTCAACTTTTTAAGGAAGAGTTGACTTCTAACAAATTTGAGATAATAGTAATTTTTTGACAATTTTATAAAATCTTAGGAACACAATTCTCTTATTCAGTTAGTGGAATTAAGCTCACACTTAATACACCTATCCCTCGATTTACACTGAAGATAGGTTCCGCACAAAACCGTGTAAATCGAAATCTTGGATTTTGCTATGTAAAACCGTGTAAAACGAAAAAAAAACACTAAAATGTGCATAATTCAGTTTCGATTTACACGGTTTTGTGCGGAACCTATCTTCAGTGTAAATCGAGGGATAGGTGTACTCTCATCACAAATACAATGCTTCCAAGGCAATATAACTTTATTGCAGCTTGCTTAAGCAATCATTTTAATGTTTACTTTCTGAGCATTTTTGACATCTAGACATTTGATGTAATTGTTAATGAGCTGACAATCACGATCATTGTGCATTATAGTCTGAAATAATCACTGGAATGCCACAGGTTTTGACCTGTAACAAAGCCACAACATTTCAGCAATTATTTTGACTGCAATGCATTCTGATCAAATTTATCCCATCAATGGCTACCGCAAAGGTGCCTGAATAGTATCAAAAGCACTAAAAAAACCCTCCCAAAAAATTCAATTTATTTAGTATATCTTAGTGAAGTTCTCAAAATCAAATAATCACTGGGGACAGTTAAATCTTTGTGCACTCCTTTCTTCCTAGCATTTGGTAGATTTATTTTTGTCTCTCACATTAACTACTGATTATTTGATTTTAACCATGCTACACAATAAATAGGGCTGTAACTTTTTTTGTGGAGCAAATTTCCATGAATTACATTTTTTTTTAAGTTTTTACAAATTTGCATATTTTTCACGATTCTGTAAATATTGCTTTTTTGCTAAAATTCTGTGATTTATCAGAAGTTTTTTAATCTTTAGTTTTTACAGTTTTGGAAAATTTCAGATGTTTTCACATGTTTCTTAATTATGCTGTTCTTTCTGAAATGTGTGAAAATGTTTTGTGATATTGATGTGGAGGTATGACCTTTACTTTTTACCAGTAAACAGTTTCTACATGACTACACTTTTACCCACATTCCCTCCTTAGGTGGGTGAGCAATCCCCTTCTAATCCCATCTCAACGATTTATTTTTGGTAATGGCACAACACATTGAGGAAATGTGGAATTTGGTGTTGGAACTTCACATTTCCTCAATTATTGCTGTTCACTGTCAGTGAAGCAATTATTTGATGTATACACAAATTTGAATTATCATATTCTGTTGTCCCAGGTTTTGCTACCAACAATGGTTCATACATGTTCAAATCATGGAGGAAAAAAATCTGTTTTTTTTAATACAGTTCATCATGTGCAATGCCAAGAAATGTTCCTCTCCTAAATCTTGTTACTGAGATATAACAAAAATTACAGTAGAAGTACACAGCGTGGTAATTAAAGTAATTTAATTCTCTATGACACTGTTAAATGTTTTTAAGCACTTCAACACATGGACTATGCTATCAAGTATCAATAATTATTATAGAGAGATTTACATACCATGCCATAATGGGAAGTAATCTTCTATGGCAATATTTATTATAGAGAGATTTACGTACCATCCTCTACGGCATGGTATGTAAATCTCTCTATAATAATTATTGATACTTGATAGCATAATCCATGTGTTGAAGTGCTTAAAAACATTTAACAGTGTCACAGAGAATTAAATTACTGAGATATAGCAACAAAAATTCAAAACCATTACTGCTTTGGTTGTAAAATCTAAATGTGAATTTACCACATGTCCTGCACATAAATCTTGTTTTAAGATGTTTCTTGAAGAAAAAGGAAACCAACCTAGCAAACCAAAAGTTCCCATTCAAATAAGATCATATTGTTCTAAGTGATTCTTATGCTGCAATCACACAGAAGATTACAAGGTGAATTTTTCAAGCAGGAAATTGGAAACAGCTGCAGTAGTGTATTAAAAGATATCATTCAAATGCATAAAACTGATTCTTTAGGAAGTGATTTGAATCAAATCAAACAATATGCATAGAAAGTGTGAGAAAATGTGACAAACACTTGCAAAAACACCCACAATGATATTCAGATAAAAATGGGCAATATTTCAGTGAAGGGGAAAAAACTGCAGATTTCACTAGCCTGGAATGAGTGTGAGATGTAGCTCAGGACAGATATGCTTGGAGAACTAAACTGCATTGTTTGGTTGGACCTCCATAGCCCATGGCTGCTTGAGGATCATGATGATGAAATTTTGATCCCAATTAATCATTTCTGCAAGTCATATTGATAATACACTGGTGGAAATTGGAAAAAGAACACCATTAGCAATTGAAGTGTAATCTATGAGATTTATTTAGTAGAAACAACTTGCTGAGAAAAGACAGTGATCACAGGTGTGAAGTGATTCAATGTTTATTGCACCTTTTAATGAGCATTACATTTTACAGAAGGCACATTTTAGTAAGGTGTTGAACCTCCTTGAGCAGCAATACAAGCTTCCAATCTGGCATGCAATTGGTCATACATATGTTGGATATCACACTGGGGGATACCATTCCATGCACTTTCAACTTGGATGCATATTCAGCGATGGTTGTTGCCTGCTGCGGTTTGTGGAAGAGTCTTTGTCCAATCCGGTTCCAGACATGTTCAATTGGAAACAAGTCTGGAGAGTGTGCTGGCCAAGGGAGTTGGTGCACTGCCAAAAGAGCATGTTGAGTTGCCCAGGCAGAATGTGGGCAGGCGTTATCCTGCCGGAATATCGCATTTGGTAATTACATTCAAATATGGCAGGATGAACGGCTGTATGATGTTGCTATTGTACGTATTGCTATTCAGTGTACCCTGTACAAACATCAGACACATACAAGGGTGATACCTAATTGCTCCCCACATCATGATGTCTGGTGTGGGCCCTGTGTGTCGCTAGCAGATGCATGATGGAAGACACCACTCACCTTGTTGCCTTCAGATACATAAACAACCATCAGACGCTCCTAAGCAGAATCAGCTTTCATCACTGAAGAACACAGACTGCCATTCTTCCCTCCAATGAACTCGTTCTTGACACCACTACAAACATGCTCAACAGTGATGAGGTGACAGTGGTAACTGTGCCAGCAGCACATATGCCCGTAGTCCTGCTTCCAAGAAATGATTGTGTGTAGATACCCTTGGTATGACAGAGAATTAAATTTGTGATCTGTAGCCCCTGCTCTGCCACCACCGCCCTCCAGATACGCCAATCATCTCGTGCATCTGTAACTCTGTATTGCCTGGAACCACTTCTGCGAGTGTGTGAATGCTCTTCTGACCATCGATGCCACCATCGTACCATTGCTGATACCTCATCTAACGAGGTATGTAATTTGAAAAAAAAAAACAAAAACAAACCTGATTCTCAAAGACTCACTATATGACCTCGCTCAAACTCTGCAAACTGAACAGATGTTGTGCACCTGCTAGCTTCTTCAAAGAGAGTTGAACAACACGACACAAGAAGAATAAGTTTTTTCTTCATGCCCTATTCCTTAAATACGTGCTGCATACATTTGCATGTTGTTGTCCCCAGTGACATCATTATTTCACCCAATGAGTTTCAATCTTGGATCACTGTTTCTACTGCCCTTAACTATTCATAATCATCAACATCCTCAAGCAGCCATGGGCTACAGAGGTCCAACCAAACAGTGCAATTTAGTTCTCCAAGCAAGTCTGTCCTGTGTACATCTGCTGCATTTGGCCACTGAACACCAATTCTAACAAAGTCCTGTTTGACATTGTCTGCCCACCACATCCTAGGTCTTCCCCTCTTTCTGAGGCCTTTAGGCACACTGTTCATAACCCTATTCACTAATATATAATTATCCATATGGACAACATGGCCAAACCAATGGAGTCTCTGCATAATATGATGCTTAAAGGAGGTTGCCGACTCCTTTGCCTAACCTCTTCGTTACTTACAAAGTTGAACCACCTAATAACAAAGATACTGTGTAAGCATCTAAAATAAAAAGCATCAAGTTATCTTGTTTACAAAGCATCCAAGTTTCACTACCATAATTAACCCTAGAAAGAACCAAACTATTATACAGTCTACTTTTAGTCTTTAAATATATACACCTATTTCTCCACAATCTCCATAGATTCTTAAAAGTCCCAGCAGCAATCCCTATTCGTCTGTTAATCTCATGCCGCACATCACCAGTATCTGCTACATAGCTCCCAAGATAATTAAACCGAGATACTTGCTCAAGAGTGTAACCATTCAGAGTGACTGAAGCACCAACTGCCTGACCAATTTTCATCACTTTAGTTTTATTTCTGTTTATCACCAAAATAACTCTATTACTAGTCTCATCAATAGCCCTAATGAAAGAATTCATCTGAACATTATCAGCATAATCTAAATCAGAAATTTTGCTATTTCCAGACCATTTAAGGCCAAAATTCTTCCCTTGCAAAGAATTTCACACAACATAATCAATAGCCAAACTAAAGAGAAAAGGGGTCAAAATGCACCCTTGTCGAACACCGGAAGCAATGCTAAACCAATTGCTACAAACCTTACCAACTCTCACACACGACTCCATTTTATTACAGAGAGCATTCACTATGTTAACAAACTTGTCTGGTATGGCATACGATCTCACAATCAACCACAAACTATGACGATCAACAGAGTCGAAAGCTTTTTGGAAATCAACAAAGCTAGTAACCATAGGTTTCTGAAACTCCGAACATTTCTCAAGAATCTGCCTGAATGAAAATATGTGATCAACACATCCTCTATCACTTCTGAATCCATATTGTTCATCATGCAATTGCCTGTGAACAACATTCTTAATTCTATGAGGCACAATCATGCAAAGAACTTTACCTGGAACAGAGAGTAGGCTGATACCCCTATAGTTATCACAAGAACTGTGATCACCTTTTTTGAAAATAGGGATAACAATAGCTCTGGTAAAATCTTTAGGAACCATGCCTTTATCATAAAAGATATTCAAAATTTCAGTCATACAAGTGGTAACCGAAACATTCCCAGCTCTAAGCATTTCCATAGTAATTTCATCTACCCGTGGGGATATATGAAGTTTAGGTTTAGAAATAGCCAAAATAACTTCAGATTGTGTTATAGGGCCAATATTAAAGCCAGTAATGCATCTATCATCGTTACAAACAATGGGAGTAGAACTAACCACATTGTTTAAAACGTAACTGAAATGCTCAGCCACCTAGCCATGACAGAATTCTCACCTTCTATAATCTTACGTTGTTTATCCTTCAATCCCTGTATACCGGTGCATTTTCTACCACATAAAACATTATCTGGTACAGCTCTCTGCTGTTGTGCTGCCTAACCACTTCCTCCACCTTGTCAGCCAAGTGATCAAAACAAAGATTCTTATCAGCAGCTAACTGATCCTTTACACGTTTATTAAGCTCTCTGTAATTCTTCCCATTAGGACTAGTAGTGTATTGAATACGGACATTCCTGCAGTTCTTTCTTTATGAAATAAGCTCAAGTGCCTTATCACTCAAATAACTTTGTCTCCTCTGCTCCTTTTTTCCTAAAAAAATACTGTTAATTTAATAAAAAAGCCTGTTTAAAATAGTCCCATTCTTCCTCAACTTCAGCAGTAGGCAAACCATGACTGTCATAATGATTAAGTAACCTATCATGGTAAGCTTTATCTATAACTGGATCTTTCAGAGCTTCTGAAGTAAAGGTAAATTTTTTTAACCTTAGCACAACACTTCTTAAATTTAAGTTGCAAGACACTTTTAACAAGGTAATGGTCAGATCCAATTTCAGCTCCCCTATATGACCTGGTATTCCTAACAGAACTAGCCCATTTGCTGTTAATTAATAAATAATGAATCATATTCTTATGCAGCCCATCTGGTGAAACCCATGTGTACTTATGTATGTCACGTGTTTTAAGTTTACTTACCTCTACGAGACATTGCCATTGCAGCTACCAATACCAAAAGGGCCTATCACCCTTCCCCAAAGGTCAGAGTCAGAACCAACTTTGGCATTGAAGTCACCTAGAACAAGGAAAATATCTTCTTTCTTGACAGAATTCAAAATATCTGAAACTTGTCCATAAAACCTATCCTTCTCATCCTCATCGGCATCCTCAGTGGGGGCATAACAGCAGATAACATTCAAGTCCTTAATGCAATCAAGTGAATGCATCAAGTCCTTAATGCTTGTCTGAAAAAATTCTGTAAAAAACCTTTCATTAATGCACTTATATCCTTGAAGAGCATCACTAGCATGTCTGCTGAGAAGCAAACTTATGTATTGGAGATATTTTTTATCTTCCCTCCCCATAAAAAGAAAAATTAAAATTATTTTTAAGAATCTGATCTTTATCTGTCCATCTGGTCTCTCGCAAGCCGAGAATATCAAAGTCATAAAGGTGGAATTCTTGTGTGAGGACATCAAGAGAAAAAGCTCTGTGCAAAGTCCTCACATTCCAACTACCTATGGAGAGAAAATGGTTAGTGGGATGTTTAAAGAAACTATATTTATGGGAGAGTGGATCAGACAATATCAAACAGCCCCCTAATCACTGGCTTGGGGCAAAGACCTGTTCCCCCACCTCTAGAGGATGAAGTCATCTACACTGGAAGACTTCTCCCAATGTAGAATTTGACGGTGCCTGTAGAAGCAAGAGTTGAGGTGCCTACAATGACCTCTGCTCAGGATTATCCACTAGCTGATAAAACATATCCTGTGAATCTATTCACTTGGGAATGTCACCCACAAACGGAAAACTCTCACTTTTACAGAAGCCCACCAGTACGGGCAAATTCAGGATCCATAATCAAGCTCAGAGCCATAATTCCATTCAGATTGGTATATACGATCAGCACTAGGACCCTGTGTGGTTGACCACTTCTCAGCAGGGTTGAAAAAAATGAAAAGTAGCCATAGTTGTCCAGATCGGTAGACCACACTGATCTAGTAGCCTTCCCCTTCTGTTCCTTTTCACAAGAGAGTATCTCTTGTGAAAGGTACTAATGGCCTGCACCACGAGAAGATGGGGTCGGACATTATGTACTAGGTCTGGCCACTTCTATGCATCATCACAGGGGATTGGTGCATAGCTCTCCTTCCAGTGGTCCTAGTGACCTGGACCTTTATTCCATTGTGTGCATAAAAGTACAGTTACCATGACTACCTAGCTACCATTTGTAGACCCCTTAACTACTAAGATATTATAACATTCCTAAAGGCATTCCTTCTGGGTGTTCTTTTTTCAATTTCTGCCTACGTTTAATTCTCAACAGTATTGTCATGCTGAAAGATGACAGCAACTTTAGAGCCGAATAGCAACACTATTACAAAAAAATGAAGATATTAAATAAAACTGACAATTGAATTTTTTTCTGTCTGTCTCATAAAGAACAGTTTCTGAGGCTATCACAGGTAGATCACAGCTCTCTGATATTTATCAATATCAATGATAGCATTAATTCAAAGCAACCTCTTTGTAAATATGAGCTGTAGTGTAGTAAAAAAAAGTAACAAAATTTAAAAATGAAAAATGGCATAAAATCTCTAAAATGTAATGTATCAGAATTAAAATGGCATTTCATCTCTGTATAATATGCTGTATCAGAATTCATCATTGTCGATTGATATGTAAGGGGCGAGTTAAAACTAAATAAAGCCAATGATTTAATTTTTTTTTTGTTCTTTTTTGGAATTATAGGGATCTAACTATTATTACTTTGTTGATGTACGTGCCACAGATGTGTAATTTTGATGATTTGGGAATTGAAATATGGTGAATTTTGGCATTTCTTAGTATGATTGCTCTGCAAATTTCACCATTTTCTCTTTCAAAAATTTTACAGCCTTAATAATAACTTATTTTATTATTAGCATCAAAAGTTTTCTTTATTTCTGAAATATTCAACACTTACAAAAAAATAGCAATTCTTACTTCAAGTATGGTATTTCGGCTAAGGCTGTTTGCAATTTTGCTTCTTTTGTATGAGCATGTTCATGAAATATTTGTAAAACAATCTGGTATCTGAAATAAAATAATCCATATTGGCATCAAAGCATATTTTATTAATACTAAATATAAGCTTAAAATTCTCATTGGAATAAATTTATTTATACACAATGTTTGGAAATTAAGTACAAGTACACTGATTAACCTGGTGATCTTTGAGGTCAGTGTTTCTAATCAAACATTTCTTTTATGCAGATAAGCTGGCAAGCACATAATTCTCAAGCAGCCATTGATTAAGAATACATATTTAGTCAAAGATAAAAATAAGAATACAATGCTTTCACACTAAGTGGTCATTAATAGTGAATATGGTTGAAATTCCTAACAGATGAGGTATATCCATTATTCATATAAATTTAATCTTCAGAAAATTTGCACAAAAGAATTTAGCTTTTCTTGACATGGATAACAGAACAGACAAAGAAAGAATAAAAATAAGGTAATCCACCATTTAACATGAGATATGAATCCAGGGAAGACTCGCAAAATGAAATTTCATGTTAAGAGGGAATATTCGTGCTAGTGTTCTCTATCATGAATCTGGAGAGATATGGGTTAGAGTCCCACACATCGACAAAAATAATTTTTTCAACAAACCAATTTACTGAATTTTTTTACTTCAAAGTCAAAAGATAATTGTGTGGATTTAGCATGTAATTCTTATTTAGAGTAAAATTACACAATTTTATTGTTCCTAATTCAATTTTGTAATAGGAATTAAACTAGTACGATTAAACTAAAGAACTCATTAATGAATGATAAATGCAATTGGGGTAAGGGTCCTCATTGATCGTTGCAATTGCAAATAAACTGTTCTTCACTCTCATTTCTCAAACATATAGTGAGAATGAATATTATATTAAACTTGAAACTTTAGTCTATATCTTGGCTATTAAAGAAACTGAGGCATAATATATTCTGCAACCCTTCAAAAACTCTGAAAAATACAAGACTAAATGTGTTTTTAAAAATGAACTATGAAAAACAAATCAATGAAAATTGCAAAACATTCAATAGATGTAATTTTATTATTAATTCTGGTCAGTTCAAGCCATAAATCCTTTAGCTTTTACTATTTACTGATATGTTTATTCAACATTAACCCTTCCAGGGTCCCTAATGAATGCAGACATTGACAGAAACTGAAATGAGAGGCACAAGACATCTATATTTACTTTTAGTACATGAAAAAAAAAAAAAAAACCCATTATTTTTAATAGAAATTGAAATTTAAAAATTTTCTTATGTATAAAAAAAATAGGCCTGTAAATGGTAGCTAGGTAGTCACTGGAAGGAGAGCTATGCACCAATCCCGTGATGATGCATAGAACCGGCCAGGCCTGCACCTAATGTCCGACCCCGCCTTCTCGTGGTGCGGACCGTTAGTAACTTTCAAAAGAGATACTCTCTTATGGAAGTGAACGGAAGGGGAGGGCTGCCAGATTAGTGTAGGCCTACTGATCTGGACTACTATGCCTACTTTTCTTTTTTTTCTACCCTGTTGAGGAGTGGTCAACCACACAGGGTCCTGGTGCTGACCATATAAACCTACTGGACTGGACAGATATATGGCTCTGAGCTTGATTATGGATCCTGAATTTGCTGCACTGGTGGGCTTCTGTGGAGGGAAAATCTTCCGCTGTGTTTTCTGTTTGTGGGGTGACAGCCCCAAGTGAATAGATTCACAGGATATGTTTATCAGATGGTAGATAATCCTGAGCAGAAGTCATCGCAGGCACCTGAACTCATTGCTTCTATTGGCATCGTCAAATTCTACATTGGAGGAAGTCTTCCAGTGTAGATGGCTTCAGCCTTTAGTGGTGGGGGAACGGGTCTTTGCCCCATGTCTGCGACTAGGGAGCTGTTTGATATTGTCGGCATTCCCTCTCTCAATAAACACAGTTTCTTTAAACATCCCACTAACCATTTTCTCTCCATAGGTAGTTGGAATGTGAGGACTCTGCACAGAGCTTTTTCTCTTGATGTCCTCACACAAGAATTCCACCATTATAATTTAGATATTCTCGGCTTGCAAGAGACCAGATGGACTGATAAAGGTCAGATTCTTAAAAATAATCTTAAATTTCTCTTTTCAGGGAGGGACGACAACAAGCATCACCAAGGCGTGGGTCTGCTTCTCAGCAGACACGCTAGCGATGCTCTTCTAGGATATGAGTGCATTAATGAAAGGTTTCTTACAGCAAAATTTCAGACAAGCGTTAAAGACTTGAATGTTATCTGCTGTTATGCCCCCACTGAGGATGCCGATGAGAATGAGAAGGATAGGTTTTACAGACAACTTCAGGATATTTTGAATTCTGTCAAGAAAGGAGATATTACCCTTGTTCTAGGTGACTTCAATGTCAAAGTTAGTACTAACTCTGACCTTTGGGGAGGGGTGATAGGCCCTTTTGGTATTGGTAGCTGCAATGGCAATGGGCGTCTCCTACAGATAAGTGAACTCAATGGTTTCAGAATAACTAACACTTATTACAAACACCGCAACATACATAAGTACACATGGGTTTCACCCGATGGGCTGCATAAGAATATGATTGATTATGCATTAATTAAGAGCAAATGGGCTAGTTCTGTTAGGAATACCAGGTCATATAGGGGAGCGGAAATTGGATCTGACCATTACCTTGTTAAAAGTGTTTGCAACTTAAACTTAAAAAGTGTTGTGCTAAAGTTAAAAAATTTACCTTTAATACTGAAGCTCTGAAAGATCCAGTTATAGCTAAAGCTTACCATGATATGTTACTTAGTAATTATGACAGTCATGGTTTGCTTACTACTGAAGGAAGAATGGGGCCATTTTAAATAGGCTTTTTTGGAAACTAACAGTACTCTTTTGGGAAAAAAGGAGCAGAGGAGACAGAATTATTTGAGTACTAAGGCACTTGAGCTTATTTCAGAAAGAAGGAACTGCAGGAATGTCCTTATTCAGTACCCTACTAGTCCTAATAGAAAGGATTACAGAGAGCTTAATAAACGTGTAAAGGCTCAGTTAACTACTGATAATCTTTGGCTTGATGGCTTGGCTGACAAAGCTGAGGAAGCAGTTAGGGCAGCACAACAGCAGAGAGCTGTACCAGAGAGTTAATGTTTCATGTGGTAGAAAATGCACAGGTATACAGGGAATGAAGGATAAACAAGGTAAAGTTATAGAAGGTGAGAATTCTGTCATGGCTAGGTGGGCTGAGCATTTCAGTGATGTTCTAAACAATGTTGTTAGTTCTACTCCCATTGTAATGATGGTACATGCATTAGTAGCTTTAATATTGGCCCTATAACACAGTCTGAAGTTAGTTTGGCTATTTCTAAACTTAAACTTCATAAATCCCCAGGGGTAGATGAAATTACTACAGAAATGCTTATAGCTGGGAATGTTTCGGTTACCACTTGGATGACTGAAATTTTGAATATCTTTTATGATAAAGGCACGGTTTCTAAAGATTTCACCAGAGCTATTATTATCCCTATTTTCAAAAAAGGTGATTGCAGTTCTTGTGATAACTATAGGGGTATCAGCCTACTCTCTGTTCCAGGGAAAGTTCTTTGCATGATTGTGTTTAATAGAATTAAGAATCTGGTTGACAGGCAATTGCATGATGAGTAATGTGGATTTAGAAGTGGTAGGGGATGTGTAGATCAGATATTTATTATTAGGCAGATTCTTGAGAAATGTTTCGAGTTTCAGAAACCTTTGGTTGCTAGCTTTGTCGATTTCAAAAAGGCTTTCGACTCTGTTGATCATCATAATTTGTGGTTGATTGTGAGATCATATGGTATACCAAACAAGTTAGTTAACCTAATGAAAGCTCTCTATAATAACACTGTCATGTGTGAGAGTTGGTAAGGCTTGGCTTAGCATTACTTCTGGTGTTCAACAAGGGTGCATTTTGTCTCCTTTTCTCTTTAGTTTGGTTATTTATTATGTTATGCAAAATTCATTGCAAGGGAAAGATTTTGGCCTTAAATGGGCTGGAGATATGAAAATTTCTGATTTAGATTACGCTGATGATTTAGCCCTTTTGGCGAATGATGTTGATGAGATGAACTCTTTCGTTCGAGCTGTTGATGAGACTGGTAGTAGAGTAGGTTTGGTTATAAACACAGAGAAAACTAAAGTGATGAAAATTGGTCAGTCAGGTTGTGATTCAGTTCATCTGAATGGTTGCATTCTTGAGCAGGTGTCACAGTTTAAATACCTTGGGAGCTATGTAACAGAAACTGGTGATATGCGGAATGAGATTAACAGATGAATAGGGATTGCTGCCGTGACTTTTAAGAATCTATGGAGATTGTGGAGAAATAGGCGTATACACCTAAAGACTAAAATTAGACTGTATAATAGTTTGGTTCTTTCTAGGGTTAGTTATGGTAGTGAAACTTGGACACTGTGTAAACAAGATAACAGGAAACTAGATGCTTACGTAGTATCTTGGGTATTAGGTGCTTTAACTTTGTAACTAATGATGAGGTTAGGCAAAGGAGTCTGCAACCTCATTTAAGCAGCATATTGTGCAGAGAGAGACTACGCTTGTTTGGCCATGTTGCCTGTATGGATAATTATAGATTGGCGAATAGGGTTATGAACAGTGTGCCTAGAGTTCTCAGAAGGAGGGGGAGACCTAGGATGCGGTGGGCAGACAATGTCAAACGGACCTTGTTAGAATTGGTGTGCAGTGGCCGGATGCAGCAGACGTAGCCCAGGACAGATATGCTTGGAGAATTAAATTGCACAGTCTGGTTGGACTCTGTAGCCCATGGCTGCTTGAGGAGGAGGATGTGAAAAAAGTGTGGCTTAGAAGGACAACAACCTAACTATAATATCTAAATTGATGAACATTTATAAAAAATTTGTTTACTTATGTTGAATCTAAGTAAAAATATATTAACTGTATCTATGTGAGACAAAGTTGGTAAGTTACAAATGCACACAGTTGCCAAAATACACTATGTAGTAATATCAAGTGTTAGACTGATTTAGCATTAGCACCTGTCATGTTTCACAGTTGTGTCAAAATCAAAGCTCATTTGTGGGAGATGGTTAACAAAGCAAAACAAGAGTGAATGAAATTCATGTGAGCAATGTGCAGTTTATTTTCTTTATTGGACAAAGGGCATCCACAAAAAAATATTGCTCTTATATGATGATTAGTGTTATTGCCTGGTGCAGAAAATTCATGCAAAGTCAGACAGAAGTTTGTGAGCTGGGTAACTTACTTGATTGCAAACAATTATGCTACGGCTTAAAATGGAGGCAATTGTTACAGCAGTTAGATATTTTCATGTTAATGATGTAGCAGAAGCTTTGGTATATTAATATGGACTGGTTCACAGTATTATCCATGATCAAATCCAGTTTATGAAAGTGTGCACTCTGTATGTAGGTAACTCACACCTGACCGCCAAACTAAATGTACAGTGCTGGCATTGGAACATCTTGTGCACTACCATAGGGAGACATAGGATGAACGAAGGAAGGATGGTGCAATTCTACAAAGAAGCATTTCTTGACAGGCACTGACCAGGTGTTTTGATGGCACACCTGGGAGATGGCTAAACAAATCTTATAAGTATATTGTAAGATAGATTTGTGTTGACAGAAAGAGTAAAAAACTACCATTTCATTTCATAACTTTACAAACTTTACTTTTTATGAACTTAATTTGTTTGAGGTTTGTGTATCAATCAAGGAAGTATTTATTGTTACCAATATACATTGATATTATAGATTTCATGATTATACCATGTGTATTTCGCATCTAATTACCATAGAATTTGCATTTTATGCTTCTGAGTAATTATTTTGATGTTGCTCTTAAAATTAAATTCGGCAGATTTAAAACAACAGATCTTAATTTACTACAACTTACTTATTTCTAACAATGTAAATAATTATGATGAAAATCATAAAATAACTTAAATTTTGTGTTTTAAATTATTTTTCTTCCAAAAGGCATTTAATATGACTAGTGTAAACACAGGTTTAATTTACTAAGAAAATCTTCCCTGCAGTTAGCCAACAAAACAGCTTTTTTTTTTGTGTGTGTTCCATTATTTCTGTTTTGATCGTAATCTTGCTTGCAAAACAGAGATTTTCACCTCAGCTTACTTAGTTTTTCAAAAGCAATTTCAAATGTTTCTCTAATTGTTTAATGCATAGATTCAGCCTTTGACTCACTGACAAGAATTTATTCTCATGAATCAATGCAATATATGACAATGTATTTAAATTATTTATTCAGTCATTTTAAACAGTTATCATTCATATACTATTCATTACACTTCTTATAATACTATAATATATAACTTGAATACCTATCAAAAACAGGAAAACCAAAGATGGCTTCAAGTTCAGAATTCTGCAAAGCTGTCAGCATGTTCAAACTAATAAAAATTGCAGTAATAGAAGTATTCTGGTAAGCAATTGCCTTCAGTTCATTTAATTTTCCTTTCCCAAATAGAGATTTTTTGCCTAGGTTTGTCATAGGAACTATATGCTGAAAAAAAGTAATTTACTCATTACTCATTTTTGTACCGGTTGAAATAAAGTGTATATGTTTGACACTAACAACACAATTCTCAAGACAAAAGTCATAAACAATGTGAATTATACAAAAAAAATTACATTTCAGAGTTCAATTGACAAATATGATCACATAAGTTTTTCCTTGATGTTCTTAATGAAAGAACAGCATAGGATTTGTTCCCAGAAATAGCTGAAATTAATGTTTCAAATACTTTTACATATCATAATGGATAAGTGTGGAAAAATTTTTTTAGATTCATCATCATTATTCTCAAGCAGCTATGGGCAATGGAGGTCCAACCAGATAGTGCAATTTAGTTCTCCAAACATATCTATTCTGAGCTACATCTGCTGCATCTGGCGGCTGTACACCAATTCTAACCAGGAAATCTTTGACATTGTCAGCCCACTACATCCTAGATCTCCCCCTCTTTCCAGGGTCTTTACGCACACTGTTCATAACACTATTCATTAATCTATAATTATGCATAGGGGCAACATGGCCAAACCAACAGTCTCTCTCAGCACAATATGCTGCTTAAAGGAGGTTGCTGCTCTTTTGTCTAACCTCATCATTAGTTACTAACCACCTAATGCCCAAGATACTGCATAAGCATCTAGAATCAAAAGCATCAAGTTTCCTGTTATCTTGTTTACAAAGCGTCCACCTTTCACTACCATACTTAACTCTAGAAAGAACCAAACTATTATACAGTCTAATTTTTGTCTCCTGGTGTATACGCCATTTCTCCACACTCTCCATAGATTCGTAAAAGTGCGCCAGAAAAACCCTATTCATCTGTTAATCTCATGCCGCACAACACCAGTATCTGTTACATAGCTCCCAAAATAATAAAACTGTGACACCTGCTCAAGACTGCAACCATTATGATTAAATGAATCACAGCCTTTGCTGCAAGCCTGATCAATTTTCATCACCTTAGTTTTGTCCCTGTTTATAACCAAACCTACTCTCAGTCTCACCAACAGCTCGAATGAAAAAAATTCATCTATCAACATCATTTGCCAAAAGGGCTAAATCATCAACATAATCTAAATCAGAAATTTTCAAATCTCCAGCCCATTTAAAGCCAAACTCTTTCCCTTGAAGTGAATTTTGCATAACATAATCAATAACCAAACTAAAGAGAAAAGGAGACAAAATGCACCCTTGTCGAACACCAAAAGTAATGCTAAACCAATTGCTACTAGCCTTACCAACTCTCACACATGACTCAATGTTATTATAGAGAGCTTCCATTATGTTAACTAACTTGTCAGGTATACCATATGATTTCACAATCAACCACAAATTATGACGATCAACAGAGTTGAAAGCCTTTTTGAAATCAACAAAGCTAGCAACCAAAGCTTTCTGAAACTCTAAACATTTCTCAAGAATCTGCCTAAGTGAAAATATCTGATCCACACATCCCCTGCCACTTCTGAATCCACACTGCTCATCACGCAATTGACTGTCAACCAGATTCTTAATTCTATTAAGCACAATCATGGAAAGAATTTACCTGGAAGAGAGAGCACTATAGTTACCCCTCTAGTTATCACAAGAAATGCGATCGCCTTTTTTGAAAATAGAGATAACAATAGCTGTGGTAAAATCCTTACGAACCATGCCTTTATCATAAAAGATATTCAAAATTTCACTCATCCAAGTGGTAACCGAAACATTCCCAGCTGTAAGCATTTCCATAGTAATTTCATCTAGCCCTGGGGATTTATGAAGTTTAAGTTTAGAAATAGCCAAAATAACTTCAGACTGTGTTATAGGGATAATATTAAAGCCAGTAATGCATCTATCATCATTACAGTCAATGGAAGTAGAACTAACCATATTACTGAAATGCTCAGCTCACCTAGCAATGATGGGATCCTCACCTTCTATAACCTTACCTTGCATACCTGTCTGTTTCCAACAACACAAAACATTAACTATCTGGTACAGCTCTCTACTGTTGTGCTGTCTTACTGCTCCCTCAGCTTTGTCAGCTAAGCCATCAAGCCAAAGATTCTTATCAGCAGCTAACTGATCTTTACACGTTTATTAAGCTCCTATAATACTTTCTTATTAGGACTAGCAGGGTACTGATTAAGGACATTCTTGCAGTTCTTTCTTTCTGAAATAAGCTCAAGTGCCTTATCACTCAAATAATTCTGTTACCTCTGCTCCTTTTTTCCTAAAAGAGTACTGTGTTTCAAGGAAAACCTGTTTAAATGGTCCCAGTCTTCCTTAACAACACACGCCACTTGAGCAATGCCATCTATCGGCTGAGTACCATAAACACTACACGGGCCACATTACTCGATAACAGACTAAAATTTACCTTTTCTACTACTTTCCATCCTGGAAGGGTTTCCGCCAATGTCACAGTCTCTTGTAATTGCAGTTCAGCTGTAGTATTTCTTTTTTTCTGCCGTCCCCATTTCACTCTTGGTTGGACAACCATAAGGTTATGTCCCATTCCTGGTATTCGGTATAAATTCGGAACAATTTCATTACACAGTTCTTGAAAATATAAATTCTCTTCATCAGTTTGGCATTTTGCTACTTTGGAACTAAATCTAAAATACCTACAGAGGTGCAGTGAAATACAGACATGAGAAGAAACAAACATATTATAAGGAATGAAGCAATTGGTTCTGTTATAAGTCATAATGTTCCGGACACCATAAGATGTACAACAAATATTTACAAAGCTCCATAACCTCTTCGTTAAATAAACCCTGGTGTGTAGTGTCATTTCTTGCCAAACTTTAGGTCCACTTGCCTTTGCTTTCCGTATAACCTTAAGTGTCTGCTTGCTGCGACTCCTTTGTGTATATCTACTTCCTTCTTTCCGGAGGTAAAAGACAATGGACAATAGAGGCCCTATATAGGTAGAGGTTGGCCATCTCAAATTCGGACGCCATGTTTTGTCGTAGCTTGGATAGTTTAGCGTGCATAGCTGAATGGTATTGCACGGTATTTATGGATTCCGGAAAAAGTTAGGGTAATATTTGATACAGATTTCAGTGTTTATGATTGGAAGCACTCTAGAAAACGGCTAAAAAAAAAGGAAAAGTAAATTTTAGGGCTCTTTTTTTAAAAAAAAGTTATAATATCGCCTGAGTGGTTAGCGCGCTTGGCTACTGATCTAAGGGACCTGGGTTCGAGTCCCGGATTAGGCATGGATGTGTGTGTCGTTTTTCTGCTGAGGTCCTGCCATCCTCTCAGATCTCCTACTGTGGCATATAAACTGACAGGCTCCTGTCAGATCTCTGTGGCAAGCAGCTGCTTGAGGGGGTATTTATTTATTTTTTTTATTTGTTGTCTAATTCGTCTGTAAACATCGAACTTTTTTGTTTATACAGATAAATCAAAAATTCTTTTGGTGTTAGATACATGGAGGTAGGAAGAAAAGAGAAGGGACCCTAAGCACTTGAAGATGATGCTACGGCGACTGCGCTGCAGCCATGTTGTTCTATTCAAAACATTGATCAGTAGTGTGGGAATACAATATGTCGTGCGCTATAAAAAATTGATTTTATACGATATTTGTGTTATGTTAGTTTATTCAGCGTTTTGGATGCACGAATCTCCCGTCAAAAAAGATACCAGGAATTATCTTTCATCGGTCAGTTTGTCATTTTTATAAAGTTTAATTAATTATATAATGATACAAGTATCTTTGCGTTCTAATTATGCCGCTATGAAATCAGTTTTATTTTCAGTTACAAACCTCGATTCTTCAACAGATTTTTTTTAATTTCTTAGGATTGTACTCAGTGATAAATGTGAAGGTGTACTTCTTATAATGATTGATTGATTGATTTTATGTTGAGAATTCCTTCTGCAGGCTTTCTCAGTTAAAATATTTTGTTGGCTGTAATTGAATATTAGTGTGTATTCTATTTAAAGGATGATTAATTTACGTACTTTTAAATAGAGGTGATTAAAATATCAGGAAGGTTTTTTTTATTTTATTTTATTTTAGGTGGAAGTATTAGATATTATTATTTTGTTTAAATGTTTCAGTGTTTAAATTCCTCTCTCTTCCTGATTTAATAAGTTCAGTGTAAAAAGGAAAAAGTAAATTGCAATAAAGTATTTTCATAAGGTGAGAAATATAATCTTTCTTTTTTTTAATTTGGGTAGCATTTAAGGGTTTTGTTTAAATGCCCCCTTTTTTTCTGGATTGGAGTCTTATTTTTTTAAATTTCTTTTTAGATTAACTTAATGTATCTGGTGTAAATTGTCATAGGTGAGTGACAGCGATCATTAGTTAGGGTGAAAAATTTTCAAATTGTTTAAATAATTTTAGTTAAAAGAGGGGAGAAGAGTGTAATGCTTTTCTCCTTTTCGTTAATTCTTTTGATAGGGTTGTAATTTTCCCTTTTAAGGTGAATACTGAATTTATTTAATTCCGTATGAATTTTAAATAGAGCGAGTGTATTGCTTGTAGTTATTTTATTTTTACTTTTGTTGAGGGGTAGGTTAGGCGTACATAAAGGGAGGTATGAGAGACTAAGGAGTCAGGCAGTGAGATGTTGGGTTCGAGCCACTGTCTGGAAAGTTGCCTTCTTTTTATTATTATTATTATTTTTAATGGATATTATATTCCCTTCACCCTGTGGATATATTTTTTCCCTTTTTTTATACTTTTTTAATTTTTATTATTTTTGCTTAGTATAAAATTTTTGGTTGCTTTTTTTATATAGTTTTTTCAGATATTATTTTGAACTTTTCCTTTGTGAGTGAGGAAGGATGTATTTCAATCCTTATGGGATTTTTTTTGAGAGAGAGATTGTAATAATTGTGTGTTTTGCATTGATTGTGAACTCTGGTTGAGGGAGGAGAATGAGCATGAGTTTGGGGAGAGATGTGAAGCTGAGGGTACAGACACAAAGCTGGTGGTTTCGAGCCACCATCTGGGTTTTTTTTGGATTGTTAGCTATTTTTTTGTATATATTTATTTTTAGTTCTTTTTTCTAACTTCTAATATTAGCAACAGCAATATATTTATAAATAAACAAAAATCCAGGGTGCAGCTACCTCTTAAAATCGGGAGTGTCATCACACCAGAGTTTTTTTTTCTTTTACGAGTTTGGAGGTGTGTTACAAATTTTACATATTTATTTCAAACTTAATACTATGGTTTACTGTTCGGTACTGTTTTATATAAATAAATTTCTTGAAAAGATGCTTTATTTTTTGCACTGTAAACTAAAATGCACTGTCAGCTTATGGCCAATACATAGAAATTATCCATTATTTCAGCTTTCCATTAAATAGAGACGAGAAGCATTACAGATAACAGTTTTGCTAATGTTTCTGTTTGATCAGTTTCATGAATTTTTGACTTTATCACAAAACAAAGAATTTTGGTGATGACACACTTTTTCTGTAGAAGATGTTAAGTTCCTCATCTATCAAAAAATATCTTGGATAAATGTGATTGTACCTTTATCCATTACCTGAAATATTAGAAAATTTTAAACAAAGTCAGTACAAAGTTTTAAAAATGTCTAATCAATACTTAAAGGTTACTTATGTGGTATAGATGAAGCCCTGAGATCTTGGGGATTCATATCAAAACAACACACATATTCCTACAATCAGAACAGTGAATATGAATAGTATAACTGCAATTTAAGGTTTTTAATAAAGATGTAATATAAACTAGGTTACAAGTGACTTCCAGCAGTTAAAATTTAAAAAGTTATAACTTAATGTTATAAATCATAATTTTAAGCTAATTTGCATCACTTTCTGCACTTCGTTGTCAGAGAAGGAAACACTTAACAGAAAAATTCTCCAAATAAAACAGTAGAATTAATTTATTTAAAAATAGTAAATCCAGAGCTACCTGTTGACTTTAAAGTCAAAATGAAAATTCAGTACACTCATAATTGTCTTAATAGTGGGTGTCATAACTTATTAACATATTTTTGGAGTTGAATCTTTACTATTGAGAAAAATCACTGGAAAGCATTTCAATGTAGTTGTGTTATACATGATTTCTCCACCAAAGTTTAAAGTGTTTTTAAAATCTACCATTTTAGCTCCTACACTATTGGCTTTATTTAGTTTTGTTAGGCAAATTTTTTTATTCTTGTGGAATCAGAAATTTTTTTTAACATAAAATAGCTATTTTCTGAATCATACAAATGTGATTTTTGCGGTTTAAATGCTGCTATTGCACATAACTTTTGTGTTTTATCCATAAAATGTTTTCTACTGTTATCAGTGCAGTATAAATAAACTTTTAAAATCTTGTAATTGTTTGTTTATTGTCATATTCAACGAAATACATAAATAGTTCAGCTATACAGTAATTCTGTATGGAAATATTCATTGCATTGAAAAAAAAAACAATATAAATTCCAAATTGCTTAAATGGGCTTTCTCTTAGTCGTAAAAAAATAATCTTCTCGTATATAACGCACAATAAAACTGAGTATAGCTGGTATAGCACGTGAAAAGTAGGCTTGATTGCAGCGGCAGACGGTTTGTTTTGGAAGCAACAACATGGCTACCGCCCTGCTGCGTCAGCATCATGACCTTCGACAGGGAAAGCGCGTTAGGGCGTCTGCTCTCAATCATACCTCCGTGGTTATAGGAATTAATGATATATTATGATTTGCATTTTCGAATCTCCCAAAAGTTATAACTGCGCCCTCTAACGATGGAAAAAGTTGAAAATTCCAAAATATCAAACGAATATTCCAAATGACGTAGTTATGTTAGAAGTTAAAAATTTTGGTGTTGAAATGTGAAGGTTACGAAGTTACCATTGTCAACAATCACTTGACCCTTTAGATTCAAGGGGGTAGGTGATCTTTTAACAGAGAAGTGTATGTTTTTAGAGATAAAGTAAAAGTTCTTTTCGGTTGGAGAGGTATTGATGAAATATTACAATTTGCATTTTGCGAATTTCCCGAAAGCTATAACTGCGCTCTCTAACGGTGGAAAAATCGAAAAATATCAAAAATTCAAAACGAATATTGCAAAAATTTTGTTCGTGGAATATCACAGTCTTGAAATTTTCTTTGAGAGCAATTAGTTGATCCTAAGCCCAAGGTAGGTAAAAAACGGAACGGTTTTGTTTGAAAAGATAATTGGAAATCTCTTTTTCAATTGGTTACTAATGAAATGCAATTCGCATTTTCAAAGGAAGTTTTAATTTATATCATTAGAGATCACTAAATATCCAAACTGCAATAATTTTAACGAATGTTTCAAGTGATCTGTTTGTGGTAGAAATTTCGGTGTGTAGAGTTCTGTCATGGTAGAAATCCACTGTATGATTGAGAAAATAAACTATTAATATTTTACTAGTGTCTGTAATGTGTAAAAAAGGTTTTTCATTCATCTCTGAGAATAATGAAAGGCTTGATTGATGCAGAAAAGTTGCATTTTACCAATGGGACAAATAATTACTATTAGGGTAAACCATTTGCTCATTACATTCTATGACCAAAAATTTAAGTTTCTAGCTAAAATAGATCGTTTGCAAAAATTATTTAAAGATTTGGCATTTTCCAGCTTTTTTTCGCCGCTAGAGGTCGCCTTTCGAGTTTTTGTTTACCGCCTTTAGCACTCTCTAACACTGGAAATTGCAACTGATGCGGATTGGAAAAATGTAAATATTAATATTTTTGTGAAAAAAAATTTCGCTGACATACAGGATTCGAACCCGCATCTCTCCAGAAACATGCCAGAGCATTCTAACCTGTTGAACTAACGCCGTTTTTTTCACAAGAAACATTTATTGATTTATAGACGTTTAAACGCTACAGGTAACACTGAAATGATCAAATATTGTTTAAATCATTAATATTTTGTTATTGTCTGTAAAGCAAACAAACAAAAACAACAAAAAAAAAACATTGTTTCGTTTATCTTTTAAAAAATGTTTCATTTTCGCACCCCCCTTTTCACTGAGATGGCAAAACCTTGTTGCCGTTGTAAACCTTCTGACCATAACACTCTATTACCAAAATTTCAGATTTCCAGTGTAAATAGTTTGATTGTAATATTTATTAGTAATTTTAGCAATTCCATCTTTTTCCACCGCTAGAAGACGCTATTAAAGCTATTGAAAATTGGCAATCACAATATTTGTTGACACCTATCCAACCCAAAAAGAATTTTTCATTTATCTCTAAAAGAAAAAAAATCGATTGTCTATAGACGTACAGACAGGTGGAAAGACAGATGGACAGACAACAGATAACAGAGAGGCGGACAGACAGACGAACAAATACTAGCATAAGCAGATGACAAAGTGAAAACATTAGCTCGTTTTTCAAACGAACCTTTAAAGAAAATATTTGTTGGTTTTCAGTTAGCTCGTTTCACTTTTGCAGACGTATGCCATCTTCTGATAGAGTTTCTCTGGGGAAAAATATTCATTAAATTATTTCTTTGAATGAAATTTTTACACCCAAATGCAGCGCAGTGAGGCATTCATAAAAAATAAGATTTTTGTAAGACAAAAAAAGTGGTAAAAATATACAAAACTGTAACAACTGAGAAGTTTTAACTTGGTACATACACTAACTCATTGGCTTTCGTCTAACGGTCCGACAAAACATGGCGTCCATAAACCAAGTGACTCAATCAACCAATGGCAGTGAATCACCGAGATGGCAAGCCTCTAACTATACAGGACCTCTACTCACGATTAGAGGTCCTGTATAGTTAGAGTAGTAGTAAAGCATTATTCTTCCTTCTTCTGGACCACTTTGTAAGAAAGAGGCTGGCCATATCGGTAATCCACTGTCATTTGTTGATCTAGTCACGTGGTTTATGGGCGCCATGTTTTATCGTACCGTGAGACGAAAGCTTAGTTAGTGTGTGTACCAAGTTGAAACTTCTCAGTTGCTATAGTTTTGTAGATTTCTACCACTTTTTTGTCTATAAAAGCTGTCATATTTTATGAATGCCTCACTACGCTGCATTTGGGTGTAAAAATTTCACTCAAAGAAAAAAATTAATGAATATTTTTTCTGAGAAGCTCCATCAGAAGACGGCAATCGGCTGCAAAAATGAAATGAACTAACTGAAAAACCAACAAATAATTTCTTTTAAGATTCGTTTGAAAAACGAGCTAATGCTTCCACTTTATCGTCTACCTATACCAATATTTATTTGTCTGTCTGTCCGTCTCTCTGTTAACTGTTTTCTGTCCATCAGTCTTTTCACCTGTCTGTTAATAGACAATCAATTTTTTTTCACTTTTACAGCTAAATGAAAAATCTTTTTTGTGTTGGAAAGGTGTGGAACAAATATTGCGATTTGCAATTTTGAATATTTTCATTAGCTTTAATAGCGCCCTCTAGCTGTGGGAAAAGATGCAAAATGCTAATATTTCAAAGGAATATGGCAACAAACTATTTTCAATGCAAATCTGAAATATTTGGTAGTAGTGTGTTATGGTCAGAAGGTTTACAATGGCAATAAGGCTTTGTGGTCTTAACCTAAAGGGGGTGAGAAAACGAAACTTTTTAAATAGATAAACGAAACAATATATATATTACAGGCACTAACAAAATATTAAGGATTTAAACAATATTTGATAATCTCAGTGTTACCTGTAGACGATTAAACGTCTATAAATCAATAAATGTTTTTGTGAAAAAAGACGGCTTTAGTTTAACAGGTTGGGTAGGGTTGTTTTACCTATGAGCGGCACTTTTTTGCACACCATGGGCTAAATGACCAGATCAGAAGGACCCTGAAGGCTCAAAGAATGTTGGGGGAGGGAACCTACTGGAATAGCTGTTGGGAGACAGATGATAGCCTCCTGTCAAGGCCATCAAGCGAGTTCTTTAACGTGTGCAGGGTATGGCTCTCTCGCACATGGCGCCATGGTAGTTCAACAGGTTAGAATACTCTGGAGTGTTTCAGGAGAGATGCGGTTCCGAATTCCGCATGTCAGCGAAATTTTTTTCCACAAAAATATTAATATTTACATTTTTCGAATCCCCATCAGTGGAATTTTCACTGTTAGAGATTGCTAAAGGCGGTATACAAAAATCGAAACGCGACCTCTAGCGGCGAAAAAAAAGCTGAAAAATGCCAAATCTTTAAATAAATATTGCAAACGATCTATTTTTGCTAGAAACTTATATTTTTGGTCATAGAATGTAATGAGCAAGTGGTTTACCCTAATAGTAATGATTTATCCCATAAAATAATTGGGAATAAATGGTGTAATGATTGGTGTAATGATTGGTAAATGATTGGTGTAATGATTGGTGTAATGATTGGTAAATGATTGGTGTAATGATTGGTAAAATGCAACTTTTCTGCTTTAAGAGATGAATGAGAAACCTTTTTTGCACATTACAGAGATATTAGTAAAATATTAATAGTTTATTTTCTCAATTATACAGTAGTCCAAATTTCCACTGTCAGGGGGACTTAAAGTGTAAAATAACTAGAAGAACGCATATCGCCTCTAGCGCATATGGTAATATTATTTTCAAAGATAATGAAGTTCTTTGCCTACTTTTTCACTCCTTAAAAGTTTTAATTATGGATGTTCTTGTTTTTCTGCTGAGGGTCCGCCATCTTCATGGACCTTCTACTACGACGTATAAACTGACAGGCTCCTGTCAGACCTCTGTACAAGCTGATGCATGAGGGGTTATTTATTTATTTTTAATATATGATGGGGGAAATGCACATAGCAGTATTTTATTAGTAATTATCAAACATAAAAGGTATGTCTTTTAGTTCTTAAATTTAAAAAGGTGCTTTTCTCTCGTTCCTATGAAAATAGTGGGCAGAAAATTGCTGTCAGTAGAATTTCTACCATAACAGAACTGTGCACACAGAAATTTCTACTACAAACAGATCACTTGAAACATTCCTTAAAGTTTTTCCAGTTTCGATTTTTTCCACTTCCGTCCCGTGGCCGAGTGGTTAGCGCGCTTGGCTACTGATCTACGGGACCTGGGTTCGAGCCCCGGGTAAGGCATGGATATTCGTGTTGTCTTTCTGCTGAGGTCCTGCCATACTCTCAGACCTTGTACTGTGGCATGTAAACTGACAGGCTCCTGTCAGACCTCTGTGGTAAGCAGCTGCTTGAGGGGGTATTTTTTTTTTATAATGATATAAATTAAAACTTCCTTTGAAAATGCGAATTACATTTCATTAGTAACCAACTAAAAAAGAGATTTCCAATTGTCTCTTAAAACAAAACCGTTCCGTTTTTTATCTATCTTGGGCTTAGGGTCAACTTATTACTGTCAATGGAATTTTCATGACTGTCACATTCTACCACCAAAATTTTAAATTTCTGGCATATATACATCGTTTGCAATATTCGTTTTAAATTTTGGGATTTTTCGATTTTTTCCACCGTTAGAGGGCGCAATTTTAGCTTTTGGGAAATTCGCAAAATGCAAATTGTAATATTTCATCAATACATGTCCAACGAAAATTTTTTTTATTTATTTATCTTTAATAACATACAATTTTCTGTTAAAACAAAATAAGTTGCATTCACCTCCCCCATGGGTCTAAAGGGTCAAGTGATTGTTGCCAATGGTAACTTGGTAACCTTCACATTTCAACACCAAAATTTCAAACTTCTAACATAACTACATCGTTTGGAATATTCGTTTGATATTTTGGAATTTTCAACTTTTTCCACTGTTAGAGGGCGCAGTCATAACTTTTGGGAGATTCAAAAAATGCAAATTATAATATATCTTTAATACCTATCTAACACAAAAAGAATTATTTATTTTTCCGTATAAACAAAAAAGTTCGATGTCTGCAGAAGGATAGACAACAAAGCTAAATTATATGTTTTTTTTTATAGAAAAAGCCTTAAAATTTACTTTTTGTTTTTTTAGCCGTTTTCTAAAGTGCTTGCAATCATGAACACTGAAATCTGTATCAAATGTTACCGTACCCTTTTCCGGAATCCATAAGTACGGTGCAATACCATTCAGCTATTCACGCTAAACAATCGGAGCGATGACAAAACATGGCGTCCAATTTTGAGATTGTCAACCTCTACTTATATAAATAAAATAAATAAATAAATAAATACCCCCTCAAGCAGCTGCTTGCCACAGAGGTCTGACAGGAGCCTGTCAGTTTATATGCCAGAGTAGAAGGTCTGAGAGGATGGCAGGACCTCAGCAGAAAAACAACACGAACATCCATGCCTTACCCGGGGCTCGAACCCAGGTCCCGTCGCGAGAAGATATGTACTGAATAATTGTGAACCGTAGCCGTATCCTTCACGAAATTTATAAAACTCAAGTGGCAATTACTGCTGAGACGTCTGCCGAAAGGAAAGGCGTTGGTCGTGTAGTTAAATATTTTGTCATATTGTAGGTTTCTTTAAACTTGCTATTGTGATCTCTTCAATATATAAATCATCATGGCTGCTAGTTTCGATCCATATGATAAACACAGGTGTGTAATATGTATACTGATGCGTTATTATGTTATGTTTTTGTGGCCATTTTAGAGTAGGGTTAAGATAGGTGTTTTGCAAGTAGTAAACGTTGAACCATTTCAAAGTCGTTTTCAATAATTTCTAAATGCTAACAGAATTTATATTGTTGTGCTAATAATAAAAGGATATTCAATAACTTTTGGTGTAACCAAATTTTACCCTTTCTCCAGAAATATTCTACAAAATAAATTTAGTTGTGTACAAACGGTAATATGATTTTGGACTCCTAGATAAAGTTAAAAAAAATACTCTGCTATTGTTGATAATGATAGTAAGGCCTCAACTGGGTGCTCTATTGGGCTCTTTCATATTGGGTTTCTTTTTTATCCTATATCTACTTGGCTCTTTCCTGAATTCACCTGAGCAGAAGTATAATTCTGTAGCCTTTTAGCAGAAAAAGTTGTATGAAGTAACCATCCTTATACAACATTACAAGATACAAATAATACTAAACTTTGATCAGGAAAGAGTTTAAAATGCAATTGGATCTTCACTTTTTCCCTCTCAAATTATTGATGTATTGGCATTAGTAATGACATTATTGGTACACTTTTGACAAATGAAATGCTGATGGGATGTTAATTGTCTATCATTCTTGGTGAAATAATCTGACCCTTGTAATACATATAGGGTATATATAAATAACATCCTAACTGTACTGTGAAAAACTAAGACCAATTAAACTTCCTTCACAGTGTATTAGTAAGGTTGGGTAATTTCTGAAAACATCTTGAGTGTGCAGTTTTTGCCACAGCAAGAGTAAAAGCATACACCATTGGGAATTGTTAGTTGGGGAATCAGCAAAATTCTTCCTAATATTATTAATTATACAACTTGGTATTAAAACACATTTATCATTATCTACACTGATGTGAAATAATTATACTGTTATTTTTAAATGTGATGTACTTGATAATTTTATTGCTCAATGATAGAGATTGTAAGTTATTTTTAATCAATTTCTGAACAAGAAGGTCTTTTTAATTGTGTACTTAAAATCAACACTTGCACATTCAGCGCATTTCATTGTCATTCATATTGGTAAATTTTCTTTTGTTTCTATGAACATTTCATGTTCCTGCTTCAAGATACCATTTCTATACAGTTTGTTGGTCAAACTTTCCTAATTAATACTTCATTAATTATATTCAGAAGATGGTTTAGATTCCTGTTGACTATTGAGATTCTGAACTCATTTTTTTAATCAGATTTATTTGGCTGAAGCTACACAGGGTACTTTTATGGTATTGAATAAGGAATCAATAATAATGGCTTATATATGGGTAAAGCTCTGTTTACTTACCTTTAAAAGTAGTAGTTCAACTTTTGGTTGCCTTGTACATCATCTATTACACTGCATGTTATTGTCAAAGAAAATAAAGGTGAACTGATATTGCCGAACTTCTCATTTAAACATTTTTTTGCCATTAGCTGTCACCAAATTTCAGTCGGATATACCAGTTTTTTTCATTTGTACGGTTGATCCAATATATATCTGTGGTACTTCTGCAGTTTAAATTGCTCAGCTCACTGCATTACATCATGAGTTGTCACTTATGGCATAATGGAATGTAAGTAAGATGCATAAGGTAATACAAATGAAAAGCTTTCAGTAAGTTAGCAGCTGTACTGTGCTTTCATGATATGCACAGTTTATTGGATTGTTTTTGGTGAGTTGATTTGTCATCTATTTTTAGGTGTAAAGGTAAGTTTTTAGGGGGGGGGGTTAAATTGGTAGAAATTCAGGCAGCAGTGCATATCATAGTTCTCAGCTCTCATATTTTTAATGTAACATAACAAAAAAGTCCTTTTTGATGATTCCCACAACCCCCCAGACTTCAACTCATCCATGGGTTTCTATAAAAAGGATTTTTTTTTTCGTTACCTTGGTAACAATAACTAGAGTTTATGTCAAATGCAAAGTACCGTTACCATGGTAATGGTACTTTCCATTGTAAAGATATGGATCTTTACAATGGATACAATTAAAAAGACCTTCTTGCTCAAAAAATAATTTAAAATTCTCTGTCATTGAGCAATGAAATTTTAGAGTTTATCCTTCAAACTATTTGCATGTCGAAAGTTCTTAGGAGAAAACTCTCAGAAGCTTTTCGGAGCAAAGACAGCGCTCCGTCTTCAGTGAAGTGATGCTAGGTACTGACGTTAGGTCTGTTTAGACAGAGCTTCTTTCCACATGTTGTGAAGGGTGATTCCAGTGTCTCGGTTGCAGGTGGGGATGGACGAGGTCATTATTTCAATAGCCTCGCGGACTATGGTTCTGTAGAAAGTGGATGCACGCGCAAGAAGTGTGGCATGCTCCCAGTCTATTGTTGCCGTGTGTTGCAATGGTAGCTCAGAGGCGGCCGTCATTAGCTTCTTTTGGCTGACATCAGTTTGGTGCTCCGCGAACCTTTCTTGTAAAGAGCGAATGGTTTTGCCAATGTACACAATGGAATTATCCATCAACTGTAGGGGAAATCGGTATACGCCCGATTTTTGAAGTAGGCTATATTTGTCCCTGTCAACTAATTTCTTCAAATCTGGAGCTGGGCTGAAAACAATTTTGATATTATGGGCTCTGAGTAATTTGTGGACTGATTCACATAGGACAGGAACGTAAGAAATAGGTCTGGCAAAAGTAGTACGTTCGGGGTCGGTGATTAGGAGGAGAGCCGAATCTCTTCTGTTTTTGTTTCTATATTTGCTGATAACTTTGTCTATTGCTGTTGAGTTGTAGCCATGGTAAGCAGCGATGGAATGGATGTTTAAAATTTTTTCTTCAAGCAGTTGCTCATTTGAAGACACAGCGAAAGCCCTATGTGTGAGGGAACGGAAGGCTGCAATTTTGTATGCCCATGGGGCGCATGAGTCTGCACGTATGACAGAAGGCACGTAGGTGGGCTTTCGGTATACCAACGTCGTCAAGGCTCCTTTGTTATCTTTTTGGATGAAAATATCAAAATAGGGGATGGCACTTCTATTCTCCTCCTGTAAATTATTAAAAAAAAAATTATCAAAAAAATTATAAACACTAACGAAGACAACACAACACTTGCCTTCTGACAGAACAAATTCCTGCTGAACTTCCAGACTAAACTAATAAATCAAGTCACATAAAAAAAATTAGCCTAAATAAATCACCAGAATTAATTAAATATAACACATCTTAAAACCAAGAAAATCATGAAGAAAAAAGCCTCCAAAACTAAAGTCGTTGGGGACAACATACCAAAAAACATGAAAATCAGAAACAGTGCACCACCAATCCAAATTATAAAAAAGCCCGTAAAACTAAATAATGTCGGTGGATAAAATATATATATACTGCTCACAAAAATGAGGGGATATTTCAAAATGAATATGAAGCGATAAAAATATCCCCTAATTTTTGTGAGCAGCATATATATAAAAAAAATGGAAATCGGAAACAGTGCACCACCAATCCGAATTATAAAAAAAAGCCTCCGAAACTAAATAATGTCATCGGAAACACAAGAAAATCAGAAACAGTACATGGCCTATCCAAACTGTGAAAAAGCCACTGAAACTAAATAATACTCTCCTAGACAACAAAAAACCATATACCCAATATTATTCCAACCTGCAATATCTATCACAATGTTAATTATATATCTGCAACCGTTAATGTATTACCCATCATTTTCAACAATTAAATATCCATATTAAACTACTTAACCACAAATAGTAATAAATAAAATTAAAAACAAATATTCAATTCCATAAACAAATAATCAGTATTATTACTGTTAATATTCATAACCAGAAATAGTAATAAAAACATACATAAGCTCACTGAATTAAGCTATTGGGAAAACTACAGAGCACCCTCCATCCATTAAAAATGATTCGTATTTCTAAAATAAATCCCCCTAAATAACACTGTGTTCCTGCCTCCATTATGAACTCTGATTTTCCAACACTGACAATTCTACATCTAAAACATCTATGTAAAAAAAAAAAGATGCCACCCAACCATTCCCAAGAAATCATATTAATAACATTAAAAATATGATAAATATCTAACAAAATTAATATATCACTCATCATCATCCTCAAGCAGCCATGGGCTACGGAGGTCCAACCAGACCGTGCAATTTAGTTCTCCAAGCAAGTCTGTCCTGAGCTACATCTACTACATCTGGCCACTGCACACCAATTCTAACAAGGTCCTGTTTGACATTGTCTGCCCACCGTATCCTAGGTCTCCCCTCTTTCTGAGGCCTTTAGGCACACTGTTCATAACCCTTTTCGCCAATCTATAATTATCCATACAGGCAACATGGCCAAACAAGTGTAGTCTCTCTCTGCACAATATGCTGCTTAAAGGAGGTTGCATACTCCTTTGCCTAACCTCATCATTAGTTACAAAGTTAAACCACCTAATACCCAAGATACTACGTAAGCATCTAGAATCAAAAGCATCTAGTTTCCTGTTATCTTGTTTACACAGTGTCCAAGTTTCACTACCATAACTAACACTAGAAAGAACCAAACTATTATACAGTCCCTATTCGTCTGTTAATCTCATGCCGCATATCACCAGTTTCTGTTACATAGCTCCCAAGGTAATTAAACTGTGACACCTGCTCAAGACTGCAACTATTCAGATGAACTGAATCACAACCTGCCTGACCAATTTTAATCACTTTAGTTTTCTTCCTGTTTATAACCAAGCATACTCTACTACCAGTCTCATTAACAGCTCGAATGAAAGAGTTCATCTCATCAACATTATTTGACAAAAGGCTAAATCATCAGCATAATCTAAATCAGAAATTTTCATATCTCCAGACCATTTAAGGCCAAAATCTTTCCCTTGCAGTGAATTTCACATAACATAATCAATAACCAAACTAAAGTGAAAAGGAGACAAAATGCACCCTTGTTGAACACCAGAAGTAATGCTAAACCAATTGCTACAAGCCTTACCAACTCTGATACACAACTCAGTGTTATTATAGAGAGCTTTCATTCTGTTAACTAACTTTTCTGGTATATCATATGATCTCACAATCAACCACAAATTATGACGATCAACAGAGTTGAAAGCCTTTTTGAAATCAACAAAGCTAGCAACCAAAAGTTTCTGAAACTCTGAACATTTCTCAAGAATCTGCCTAAATGAAAATATCTGATCCACAAATCTCCTACCACTTCTGAATCCACATTGCTCATCACACAATTGACTGTCAACCAGATTCTTAATTCTATTATGCACAATCATGGAAAGAACTTTCCCTGAAACAGAGAGTAGGCTGATACCCCTATAGCTATCACAAGAACTGCGATCACCTTTATTGAAAATAGGGATAACAATAGCTCTGGTAAAATCCTTAGGAACCATGCCTTTATCATAAAAGATATTCAAAATTTCAGTCGTCCAAGTGGTAACCGAAACATTCCCAGCTCTAAGCATTTCCGTAGTAATTTCATCTACCCCTGGGGATTTATGAAGTTTAAGTTTAGAAATAGCCAAAATAACTTCAGATTGTGTTATAGGGCCAACATTTAAGTCACAAATGGATCTATCATCATTGCAAACAATGGGAGTAGAAACATGTTATTAATGTATTCATATCCTAGAAGAGCATCACTATTGTGTCTGCTGAGAAGCAAATCTACACTTTGTAGTTGCTTTTTATCTTCACTCACAAGACTTTCTGACTTACAATTTACAACATGTAGTAGTAGTACTAGCATATGTTCCATAGTATAATATCTCTTACAAAGGTCAGTGGGTGGCACTTATTGATACCTTAGATGAGTATAAAGTTATTAACAGGAACTTTATTTTTTTTGTAGTTCTTTTCAATACTCACATATCCATTGTAGTGGAAATGTTCTATTTTGGTTGTCACAAATGATGTTTTTGAAGTTGTGCTTGAACTTGCCAGCAATATTTCCATTGAAGCCGATGTTTGCATGCTATAGCTCGTATCCATAGATTTTGGCTGGTACCCTCAACACTAGATTCTATAGATGTTGTCACTAGTGGAAAAAGTCCTTTTGCTTAGAAGGATCTTTAGTGAGTAGCAATTTCTGGTGAGTATCCAAAGTGCAGGAACTTTTCAACCCAATGTTAAAGTAGTTAAAGGCATTTAAAAGCATACTGCAAAATAGTTTCAACTCAATACATTCAACCTAAAAGAAATCCTTAAAAACTTATGCACACTTAATATTCTGCAGAATTTTAACCGTGCATAAGCCTTTAAGGATTTTTTTAGAATTTTAATGTACATAAGCTTTTAAGCATTGCTTGGCATGCATTCATTAAGGTTGATTGTATTGAGTGTTTTCCTCTCCCAACCTCCTCTGAGCCTTTGGGGTTCTTGAGACCTGACCATTTATCCCATTGTGTGCAAAAAAGTGCCTCTCAGAGGTAAAACAACCCAAAGCCCTAACATCACCATATAATGTCATTTCATTGAAGATGGAGCTCTATCTTTGCTCTATAAAGCCTCAGAGTTTGCTCCTAAAGCTTTTTAATATGCAAATAATGTGAAGCACAAGCTTTAAAAAAATTTATTGCTGAACAACAGAGAACTTTAAATTATTTTAAATATTTTTTGAGCAAGAATGTCCTTTTAATTACATTCTGTTTAATTTGTTATGTGATGCACATGTTTCTGTTGATTGTTTTTTTGTTAGAAAATTATAAATTTGACTTGCTTATGTGACTCATCATTCAGCAAAAAGCCTGGTCTTTTTACAGAGTATAGTACTGAGAAAAATATTGCAAAAAAGAGAGTAATTTTTATGTTTAAAGTAAAAATTTATTTGTCTGTTATTCAGAATTAAATACTCTCTATTTGTATGGATTTTTTTATTTTATTTATATTCCCAGAATTATTTTCTTACTATATGACTAAAAAAAGTAAAAAATTTTTTTATTGTTTCTTTAAAGCCACTCTCTGCACTGTTATTTGGCTCAGCCACTGTAAGGAAGATGTTACCCTTAGGAAATATCATTTGGTAATAGCAAGTATGCTTGTCCAGGCTCCTTGCTGCAATCAGTGGTTATCTGCCATCCTCATGCTCATGCTAGCTGCTGGAATCGATACCTGGCAGTCCTGGTTTAAAAACTTGAGATGGAATCACCACACTCACATATACATATCCAGAGATGATGTTGACACAAATTGATAACACAACAATTTTTAATATAAATGCGAGATTTACGTTAAAGAACTTCAAGAAAGCTTAAAAGTTAAAAAAGCTTTAATGCATTTCGCTCACCACTAGAGCTTCTTCAGAAAGTGTAAGGGACACGTTACTGTTGAATATATATAAGCGATGCGTCCGTGATGTTGTTTAGCCATTCAATAGTTGCTCCCTATTGGTTGAGGCATCCTTTGTGCGAGTCCTGTTGCAACAGCAGTCTCCAAGGTAGTGGAGGCTCAATGATGTCATGATTTATGCATTCCTTTTTCTTTTGAAAGATGTAATATTGTTCTACTAAGCCCAGCTGGAAATCGGAATTGGGTGCACATATTATTTTTGTTTGCTCGAAATGTGGTATAAAAGCACCATTTAGAGTTTTTTGGCCAGTGCAGTGGTGTATCTTTTGTGTTTGATGTCACTCCTATGCGCCCTAAGTCTTATCTCACTTGTTCTTTTCGTTTTACCGATGTATGGTTGAATGCTTTGGTTTTGAGGGTCTTCAAGCGGCACCTCTATACTTCGCTTATTGGTATATTTTTATCTCTGTCTGTTTTAATGAGTTTTAAATTAGTTTTATTGGCTGCGGCCAGTATTATAAGGTTGTATGGTTTTAGTATTTCATTTATGGTTTTAATGAGCCAAGGTATCTGTGGTAATGCTGTTGTATATCTTGGTTTCTTAGTGTTATTAGTGGTTTGTACTGCTGGGGGTTGAGAAGTTTGGCTATTCGTGTTTTTAACTGATATTTTTATTCTACTTATAAGCTCTCTTGGATATCCAACTTGCAGTGCTATTTGCTGTAAATGTGTATTCTCCCTGTCTTTTGCAATTTTTGTGGATGAGTATTGTAGATTTCTTATAAAGGCTGTTTTTATTGTGGCTATTTTTTGCTTCATGGGTTGGTTTGATTTATATGGTATAAAGGCCATAAGTGCATTTGGTTTCCTGTATACTTCGGTATGGCATGATGCTTTATCTCTCTTGATCATTATGTCCAAAAATGGCAGTTGACCATTTTCTTCCATTTCTATAGTTATATTAATGGTTGTAGGTACATTACTCATTTGTTGTCTTAATAATTCTATATTTAAATCTACATCTTTTATATTTAAATCTACTACTACTATTTAAATCTATATATTAAAAATCAGTAATATATCATCAATGTAATGTTTATAGTATTTAATTACATTCATCTGCGGTGTTATTATTCGGCTTTCTATGACTTCTATTTCTTATGACTTCTTGTGTGCAGAGGTTTATTCCTTTTTGCTGTTGGAGCTTATTTTATATTAGGTTTAGTACCTCATCCAACGGAATATTTGGAAACATTGAGGTGACATCCAAGGAGGCCAGTCTGTCGCTTTTGCGAATTGTGAGTTGTTTTAAGGCATGGATTAATTGCTGTCCATTAATTAAGATATTGTTATTGATTGGGTATATCGTCTGCAAGTATTTATTGAGTGCCCTTTCCAGATTTATTGTTGGGGCAGCCTGCTTATCTACCAGTAGGCAGAAAGGTAACCCTTTATGGGTTTTTACTTTTATGTAATTTATTAAAATTTCTATATTAAAATTATTTAAAATTCTATATTTAAAAATTCAGAATTCTCGGATTCTTGAAATAACAGTGCAGATAGTGACTTTAAAGAAACAACAAATAATAGCACACTGTGTTTTATATACACTTAAATTTTTTGTTAAATGTTTTATTTTCAAAAATCCAGATTTGAATGTTGATTAATTTGGGATATAACAGATGTTATTCCATGAGTGAGATTCGAACCCACGTATCATTTCATGAGTTCCATGTCTACAGGACTTATCCTGTGATTATTTACTACAGATATTATTCCTTTTGTTAGTTATCTGGCAAGATTTTATTTTGGCTTTGTATAGTGAAAAAAAATTGCTCTCCTCTGTAAACCTGTTTTTCAAGCAGGACCCTGGAAGGGTTAATAAATTATGTATGAAATGAAAAAATATTATTTTTCAAGCTTGAATTACATATTTGTGTAAGATATTTATAAAATTTTTCAAACGGCAATATCTATTTTGAAACAAATCGAAGTTTCATGTGTTGTAATAAAAATAGATGTCTTGTGGTTTCATTTTGGATTCTGTCAATAATCAACAGGGATTCTGGAAGGGTTAAGGCCAAAATCTTCCTCTTGCAGAATACCAAACTAAAGAGAAAAGTAGATGAAATTCACCCTTGTTTATCTCCGGTAGGAATGCTAAACAATTGCTACAAGCCTTGAGAGCCATACAACTCTCACACAGGACTCAATGTTATTATAGGGAACTTTCATTATGCCAACTAGCTGGTTTGTATGCCATATGATCTCACAGTCAGTCACCAGTTATGATGATCAATACAGTTAAATGCCTTTTTGGAATCTATGAAGCTAATAACTACAGGTTTCTGAAGCTCTAAACATTTCTTAACAATCTGCCTAAGTGAAAATATTTGGTCTGTACAACCCCTGCCTCTTCTGAATCTGCACTGTTGATCACACACAGTTGTCCATCAATCAAATTCTTAATTCTATTAAGCACAATCATGCAAAGAACTACCTGAAACAGAAAGTAGGTCATTACCCCTATTGCGATCATTTTTACCTATCTTCCTATTGCTTTTCAAAATAATAAGTTAAAATAAAATCCACAATTCGGTATGAACAATTGAACAAAATATACAACTGATATAAATAAACCCATGTGATGTAAACTATTTATTGTGAAATGAAATAAAACAGATGACATATATATATATTTCAGTAATATATATATAACATATTCAGTCTGTTTGTGGATTTGACAAAGCATTGTTCCACCATATCTTTTGAATGCAATGGAGAAACTTAATGATTTATGTGGCAAATGAAAGTGCTTTCTTTCTGTGCTTTCTTCCTCCCTAAAATGAGAAAATGTGAAAACTATTCTTAAGCTATATCTCCAGGATGCGAAGGCTGAAAGTAACAAGCTGTATGTCGAATGAAAGCTATTGACATGGGGAATGTCACAGACTAAGAAAAATTGACACCCGTGCTTTCTTCCCCCCTAAAAAAGGGGGACAACGAGAAAATGATTGTTCCCCTATATCTCCTGAATCTGAGTGTGGAAAGTAATGAGCTATGTGTTCAGTGAAAGTTTGTGAGATGGGGAGTATCATAGACTATAAAAAATTGATCCCCCATGCTTTCTTTCCCCCTAAAAAAAAGCAAGCAGCTGCTTGAGGGGGTATTTATTTATTTTATATTTTTATAAAAAAAGGGGAAATGCGAAACAGTTGTACTGTTATATCTCCAGAATGTGAATGCTGAAAGTAAAGCTATACGTCGAATAAAAGCTTGTAATGGAGGGAATATCATAGGTTATGGAAAATTAACCCCCTGTGCTTTCTTCCCCCCTAAAAAATGGGGACAATGTGAAAATGATTGTTCCTCTGTATCATCTGAACACGAGTGTGGAAAGTAAGCTATGTGTCGAATGAAAGCTTGTGACATGGGGAGTGTTGCAGGCTATAAAAAATGACCCCCTAAAAACGGGAAATAGTCATTCTGCCATATCATTGGAATGCCGGAGCCTACAGTTATGAGTTAGGTGTCTAAAGCTCGTATAATGATGGTTGTACACTATTTTGCCCGCACTCTTTCCCCCTGATAAAATGTGTGTGTGGGGAGGATTTTCACAGGGATTACTTTAATGAGCCCTTTCTCAAATTAAAGCTTGTGACATCTCCAACATCATGGTCTACCTCAAGCCTGAATCCAAAACAGTGTAAATGTGATCGATGTTTATGAGTCATATGTCAAAGTTTTTGAAGGTAGGTGTTTTTAGTGACAAAAAAATATATAAATTAAAAAATTTAAAAATTACTTATCTTCCTATACTGCCCTAAAAAGCAGAAAATAATCCTAAAACATATCAATGATGCAATCAGTTGCCGAGTTTGGATTCGCTTCGAAGGAAGATAGGGCACCGATTTACCTACTTGACAAGATTGCTGGCGCCCTATCTTCTTTTGAAGCGAATATGAACTCAGTGACTGATTGCACCATTGATGTGTTTTAGGATTATTTTTGGCACTATAGGAAGGTATTTTTTAATTTATATTTCTTTTGTTACTAAAATTTTAAAATGTGTATAATAATAACTGGTAAATTAATAGATTCTGAAAAAAATTCATCGCATGAATCTGGAGAGATGCGGGTTCGATTCCCGCCGTGGCGGCGATGAATTTTTTTCAGAATCTATTAATTATTGTTTCTTAACAGGGAATACTTGCATTCACTTTGGATTTCAATAACTGGTAAAATATTTAGAAACAACACCTTTATCATAAAGAATATTAAATATTTCAGTCAGCATGTGATAATTGAAATATTCCCAGTTGTAAGCATTTCAGTGATAATTTCATCTATTCCTAGGGATTTTGGTAGTTTTGGAAATAGCCAAAGTAACTTCCATTCGTGATAGAGGGCCAATATTGAAGCCAGTAATGCATCTATTATTATTACTACAAACAATGAAAGTAGAACTAACTACATTGTTTACAACATCACGGAAATGGTCACTCACCTGAAGCGACAGAATCCTCACCTTCAATAACCTTACCATGTTTTCCTCAATCCCTGTGTACCTGTCTGTTTTTCCCCACAAAGAATGTTAACTATGTGGTGCAGCTCTTTTCTGTTATGCTGTATAACTGGGCAGGGATGGCTCAGTCTACCGACTGAGCATGGCAGGCTTGCAATCTGCAGTTCCCAGGTTTGAGTCCCAGCTGGGTCAGCATTGAGATTTATCTCCACAAAACTCCATGCCCTGCCCAGGGTCAGTAGGGGACAAGGGAAAGGCCGCCGTCCATAGGATGGGACATTAAGCCATGGTTGTGTGTACAGGAGAGCCATACCCTGTGCACATTAAAGAAATGCTTGATGGCCTTGACAGGAGGCTACCATCTGTCTCCTAACAACTGTTTCAGTGAGTCCCCTCCTCCAACCTTCTCTGAGCCTTTGGAGTCCTTGTGACCTGGCCATTTAGTCCATTATGTGCAAAAAAGTGTCGCTCAGAGGTAAAACAACCCAACTGTCTTAACTGCTTCCTCTGGTTTTTTCAGCCAGGCTATAAAACCAAAGATTTTATCAGCCTTCAGCTGATCATCCTATTAAGCATTTTGTAAGGCCATGTGTAGAACTAGAAGGGTGTTGATTAAGGTTATTCCTAGAATTCTTTCTTTCAAAAATAGGCTCCAATGCCTTATCACTCAAATAACTTTCTCTGCTTTTTGTTATCCAAAATGCTATTATTAGTTTTAAGAAATGGCCGTTTAAAATGGTCCCATTCTTCCTCAACTTCAGTAGTAGACAAGCTGTGATATGTAATGACTGAACAGTCATTACATAGCTATGGTAAGCTTTGGGTATATTTGTGTCTTTCAGAGTTTTGGTGTTAAAGGTAATTCTTTTAATCTTAGCACAACATTTGTTAAGCTTCATTTGCAAGATACGTTTGAGAAGGTAATAAACAGATCCAATGTCAGCTCCCCTATAAGATTTGGTATTCCTAACATAACTAGCCCATTTGCTGTTAAGTAATATATGATCGATCATATTTCAATGTATTCCATCAGGAGAAACCCACGTGTATTTATAAATATCCCAGCATTTGTAGTGTGTGTGTTATTTTCAAACCATTAAGCATACTTGCCTTTAGGAGACATTCCCATTGTCATTGTAATTGCCAGTGCCTAAACCCACATCTCTCCAGATTCATTTTATAAATTGCATTAGTGGATATATGGCTTTGCCATATATGGATTATAATTGCATTAGTGGATATATGGCTTCCCATATATTCACTAATGCAATTTATAAATCTGCCCAAATTTGTCACCCATGGCACCATATACACTACAGGAAAACAAATTGCAATACCTGGAAGGATTAATGCCATTTTATTGAAAAACAGGCAACTGTTAGCAAACTTTAGCATTGAAGTCACCTAGAATAAAGGGTTATTCCCTTTCTTGACAGAATTCAAAATACCTGGAAAGTGTCCATAAAACCTTTTTCCCTTCTCATCAGAGTCCTCTGTGAGAGCATAGTAACAGAAAACATTCGGGTTTTTAATCTTAGTTAACAGGCTCCTGTCAGACCTCTGTGGCAAGCAGCTGCTTGAGGGGGTATTTATTTTTATTTTAGTACAAGAACATTATGATGTGTCTGCTGAGAAGCAAAGCTATGCCTTGGAGATGCTTTCCATCATCCCTCTCAGAATTGAGAAATTTAAAATTAGTTTTGTGTATTTGACCTTTACCTGTCCATCTGGTCTCTTGCAAGCCTAGAATATCAAGGTTACAGCACTTAAATTCCCAAGTAAGGATATCAAGAGAGTAATCGCAGTGCAGAAGTCTGATTAAACTTTATTTGCTTGTAAATATGTATAAAATTTAGTTTTAAATTCTGTTTAATTTGGTATGTAACATGAACAATTGCTGTTGATGGGTTATTTGTAAAATAAATTCTGAAGTTCAAACTTTTGTTTAACTTTGCACAGTTGGTAAATATCCTTGATATAAAGTATAGTAACAAGAAAAAAATTGCAAAATGAGAGTAATTTTCTTGTTTTAAATCAAAATTAATTTTTAAGTTATTTAGAAATAGCTTTCTATTCATATATAATTGCTTTTGTCTGTTCATTCTTTTTAAAATGAATTCTTATTTACATTGTTAGATTTCTTTTACAACATGATTTTAAAATGAGCCCTGTTAAAATGAAACTAGTAAATCAGTAGTGGAATCACAGTATATGCCCTTTAGACACGGAACTCATGAAATAATAAGCTGAAAAAAATATTTTTGCTAAATATTTTAATAAAATCCAAAATTAAATACTTATTAGTTTAGTATGTAATATGTCATAATTCCCTTCATTAGTTATTTGGATTTGGTAAAAAAAATTCTAAAGTTAATTTTTGAGGGGGAGGGGGGGGGGGGCTGAGCATAGTGACAAAACGGGCTTCTGGATGTAAACCAGTCTTTCACACAACACCAGAAGTGTTAGACTTAAATGTTTTCTGTTATATTTTCAGAGAGGACTGATGTGTATGAGAAGGATAAAGAACAACTTTTATGGACAACTTAAGAATGTATGTGGACCAGCCGAAAAATGCACAGTATAGTGCTGTGCAGCTTCCTAGGTATTTCATTGACACTCACTGTACAGCAGCAGCATCTCACAGTACTGATCATTGGGGTAGCCATTCCTGATATTTATCTTGCAGGGCAGGTGTTATGTCACCATCATGTGCACATGTTTCTGAATCTTTAAGCAGCATTGCATAGTGTTTTATGGTAATTAAGCATTAAGTGTTCAATTTTGAATGATTGGTGTTTATTCCTCCCATCCACTTATTTCATGCATACCATATGTTTTTTGTACTAATTAGAAGTTGCTCTGCAACTTTGTAATTTACATTTTTTCTCTATTTCTCTTTGTTGCAAAGTTAGGCTTGTATACTTCCTAAATTTGAAGGAGCACTACGGTTTTAGGGGCACTGCAGTTTTGTCATTCAGTTGGCCATAGTTATTTCCCTATAGGTAGATCTAGCATTTTCACCTCTAGAACCCTTTGTTAAAAAGTTATTTTGGTGTTTTGGGACTTGAATTTAAACCTCTATGTTAATTAACAGAAAATGGGCTAGTTAGGAGTTCCAAAATTATATAGGGGAGCCAAAGTTGGGTCTGACCATTACCTGGTCAAATGTGTCTTACAACTGAAGCTTAAGAATGTTGTACCTGAAGTAAAGAGAATTACTTTTAACACTGAAACTCTGAAAGGTCCAGATATAGTCATAAAGCTTACCACGATAAGCTACTTAGTTATTATAACAGTTGTGGTTTGCTTACTATTGAAGTTGAGAAAGAAAGGAATGAGATCAGCCATAACCTGCAGAAAATCACTCGCATGAAAAACGAACAGCATCCCAAAGCAGGAAACCAACAGATCCTGTCTGCATACCATTCTGCTATTACTTGCAACCATATCATGTGTTACAACTTGTACATACTACTATGTGCCCTTGAAGAGTTGCTCTGTTTTCTCATGTTAAAGCTGCTAATTGTTGGTGACTGCAGTTCCTGAATTAAAAATTCACCTATGTACATATGCTCATATTCATGAAAATATTAGTTTGTAAACACCAGAGATCAGTGTTCCAAAAACTTTTTTCAGGACATCAGGATAATGCATTGTAACTAGAACATCTAGTCACTATTCTAAGAGAAAATCCTATTAACCCACAAATGGATAAAATTTGATATGAATTACATATTCACATTTTCCAGCCATTGAATTTCAAATATATTTTAAGATTTTTTGCAGATTCTAGATAGGTACTTGGTGTACACCAAAGAGCCAAAACATTATGACCACCTGCTTAATATGATGTTGGTCCTCCATGTGCCCCAAAACAGCTCTTACCAGGTGAGGCATGGATACTACAAGATTTCTAAAGGTGTCTTGTGGTATCTGGTACCAACATGTTACCAGCAGATCCTTTAACTCTTGTAAGTTACATGGTTGAACTGCTGCAGATCAGATATGCTGTTCCAACACAAACTACAGATGCTCGATTGGATTGATGTTTGGAGAATTAGGAGGCCATGGCAATACCTGGAAGTCTTCCTCATGTTTTGTGAACCATTCTCGAACAATCTGGGCAGTGGTGGCATAGTGCATTATCTTACTGAAAGAAGGCACTACTAGAGGGAAATACCATTGCCATGAAAGGATGTACCTGGTCTGCAATGATGTTTAGGTAGGTAGTAGACGACATAGTTTCCTGCTGACTGGACCCAGGGTTTCTCAGCAGAAC
This sequence comes from Ryuthela nishihirai, assembly GCA_038380435.1. Taxonomy (NCBI): domain Eukaryota; kingdom Metazoa; phylum Arthropoda; class Arachnida; order Araneae; family Heptathelidae; genus Ryuthela; species Ryuthela nishihirai. Next base: position 58,455,323 of record JAWZYU010000019.1, on the reverse strand, counting down.
ATTGCCCAAAGCATTACAATTCCTCCTCCAGCTTGTTTTCGTCCCATGGTGCATCATGGTGCCAATATTTCCTCAGGTAAATGATGCACATATACCAGGCTGTCCACATGGTGCAACAGGAAACGAGATTAATCGGCTCAGACAACCTTCTTCCAATCATTGAAGGTCCAGTTTTGATACTTGCATGCCCATTGTAAGCATTTTTGATGGTGAACCAAGGTTAGCATGGGCAGTCGGAGCAGCCTGCGGCTATGCAACCCCATTTTCAGCAGGATTCAATGTACTGTGTGTTGTGACACATTACTTCTGTCACCTACATGCAAATTATGGGCAAGTTGTGCCACAGTATCTTTTCTGTTGATTCGTGCCATATGGAATAGCCTTCACTCACCTCTAGCATTGATGGCCGTGGTTGGCCCACATTTTGCTGGCGGTTTGTGGTTTTTCCCATGGACCACTTTTTTAAGGTACAAGCCTTGCTGTCTTGGAAAACTCCTGTTTCCATCTCAAGCCTCACCATCTTGGAAATGCTCTGACCCAGTAGTCTGGCCATTACAATTTTAACATTGACAAATTTGCTTAAGTCTGCTGCCTTTCTCATCTAAAGAGCAAGAATAGCACTGATTAACAGAGCTCAGTATCAGGTATTTTTATTATTCTCTATTTCATGACCTTCACATGTGCTGTCGTTTACCTGCAGTTGCTTCGATTTGCATAAAGACGTGCTGGTCATAATATTTTGGCTCTTTGGTGCATGTTAGTAAATACTGCTAGCATCTCATAATCTGCAGTTCCCAGGTTCGAGCCCCACTTGGGCCAACATTGAGATTTATCTTTGCAAAACTTCCTGCCCTGCCCTTGATCAGTAGGGGACACCAGTGGGCTTAGAAAGACTGCTGTCCATTGGATCAGATATTAAGCAGTGGTCCCATGTGTGGGAGAACCATACCCTGTACATGTTAAAGAACACACTAACTGGCCTTGACAATAGGCTACCATCTGTCTCCCAACAGCTGTCCAGTGGGTCCCCTTTCTCAACTTTCTCAGCCTTTGGGGTCCTTGTGGCCTGGCCATTTAGTCCATTGTGTGCAAAAAAAGTGCAGCTCAGAGGTGAAACAACCTAACTGCTAGCATACTGGAAACAGTATCGATTCTCTTCAAGGAGAAGTGTTTCAGAATTCTGTTAGAAAAGTTCTGCTAAAGGTTTTATATGTAATATTACACCAATCTTAGAAACGGCTTATGATGATTCAACACTTCAGATTAATATTTCTGTTTTTTTGTTAACCTTCTAGGAATTTTTCTGTATAACCTTTAAAACTATTTTGTTAAATAATTTTCTTTGTGTTAGAATATTATACTACTTAAAATGAACTGAATGAAAATAACTAAGGGCAATACTGTAATAATTTTATTTTTGATTTAGCTGGTATTTTGGTCCTTTGACTCGACAAGAGGCAACTGATATCCTATTGGCTGAGATGGAAACAGGAGTTTTTTTGGTTCGCAATAGTTCTACAATTCAAGGTGATTTGGTATTATGTGTCAGGTAAGCATCAAATGTTTTTTGTATGCATACCTGCATAATTGTAAATATTGGAATGCAAAATATATTTTATTTTCATCAATTATCAAAGTAATTTTATTGAAATGATCGATTCTCCCTGACACAGAATGTAAACAGATTTTTTTTTTCTGTTTCATATTTAAGCATTATGAATTTTCAAAGAATCAGGTAAATCAATTATTAAATTACGTTTTAATTTGCCAATTAATTTACCAAATTATATTTTAATAAGTAGTTTGATGCCACTTTTGCTTAAGTTACGAAGTTGTAGTTTTTGTGTTTTGGTGGGAGCTTCTAGTTATTTTCATACATAATGTTGACATATGGAGGTGTCATGTTGTCTAGTTCAGTTTTCCTCACTAGTCTAAGTCTGTGTGACCCATTAAAAGACTTTAACTGTATTACTACTTGATGCTGTACAATATAATACCAAAAAATCACAGTGTATATATCATAAATTTAACGAAATCTCTATAACAATGTATATAATTAAAACACAGCAGAATGTGGCAATACAATCCAACGTGAATAGCAACAGTAAAGTATCTGCATTTAGTTAACAAGTTATTTCAAGATGAATGATGATTGCACATAAGATATGTAAGTGTTTCTTTCAAGTATAGTGTTATCTCCTTTTACTTACACATAATATAGAAAAGTGTATTCCATACACTTTTCTATATTTCTATAGATATGATTGCTAATAGGAGATATGTGGACAATATATACACTTTTTAGGTAAGGTAAACATTGTGTGTAGCCGTCCCGTGGCCGAGTTGGCTACTGATCTATGGGACCTGGGTTCGAGCCCCGGGTGAGGCATGGCTGTTTGTGTCGTTTTTCTGCTGAGGTCCTGCCATCCTCTCAGACCTACTGTGGCATATAAACTGACAGGCTCCTGTCAGACCTCTGTGGCAAGTAGCTGCTTGAGGGGATATTTTTATTTTTAAACACTGTGCAAGGCGAGATGTTATATATCAGTTATTTTATGTCTGTACCTCCAAAGGTTAGTGACTATGATATTATACAGGGAAGGTGTGCAAAACTGTTTTTAAGTTGAAGGTAAGTAGCCATGCAAGGCGAATTATTGTGTGTGTAATGCTATTCTACAATTCAAGGGTAGTTTTTTACATGCATGGACATTGCTAACCAAGAAGTCAGTAGATTGATGTTATTGTCCAAATGTGTGAACTATTCAAAGCGAATGGTTTGCATAACCTGACCAAAATACCTTACCAAGGTCAATTTACCTGACCAGTTTTGATGCCAATGTCTGCTTACCTGACCTATTACCTTACCAATTTCTTTACTTGTGCTACCAATTATATGTGGGACTAGCATAGTATCTAGTTATTGGAGCATTTTAGACATCAGGTAATGTAAAAGGTAATAATACTTTTTTCATTTATCTTCTAGTAAAATTTTGATATTATAACATATTATAAAACTTAGAAGAATGTACTAAGGATTACCATTGTTTGTTGGATGTCTTTGCTGCTGTCCGACACATTTCATGACCCAAGAGTTTGGTCATATCTTCAGTTGGTGCCTACCAAAGATGTGCTAATAGTGGAAAGAAGAATACTGTCTCTGAGCCTTTGGGGTCCATGTGACCTGGCCATTTAGCCCATGGTGTACAAAAAAGTGCCACCCAGAGGTAAAACAACCCAACCCTTGCTCTGAAAAGCTTCTGAATTTTCTCCTAAAAACTTTTAATATGCAAATAGTTTGAAGTTTGAAGTTTGAACTTAAAATTTTTTGCTTAACAACAGATAATTTTAATGTTGTTTTAATTCATTCCTTCAATTTAAAAAGTTACTTTTCTCACACTCCTCTGAGAGAAGAGGGTAGCTAGTTACTGCCATGGAATATATATTTCCATTCTACCATGGAAATTTCTACCATAAATAAATCACTTGCAATATTCAGTAGAATTTTTGCCACCAATTTAACAGTTGCTCAGATTGAAACCACCCATAAAATAAATAAAATAAAGTAAATAAAATAAATTATGGGTGGTAAATTAAAACCACCCATAAAATAAAATCCCCTCAAGCAGCCACCCAAGGATTTGAAAATGCAGATTTTAATTTTTTGTTATTACCAATACAACTAAATAAGAATTTTACAATTATCTTTTAAAACAAAACAGTTCTGTTTCCCACCTCCCTGGATGTAAGGGTGCAACTTAGTGTTGCAAATGTAAACTTCACGACCTTCATGTTCTGGGGTGAGGGGTGTCAGTCGGTAGTGTGCCAGGCTCGTAATCTGCAGTTCCAAGGTTTGAGTCCCAGCTGAGTCACTATTGAGATTTATCTCCGCAAAATTCCCTGCCCTGCCCATAGTCAGTAGGGGACCTCGAAGGACTTGGAAAGACCGCTGTCTGTCGGATGGGATCTTAAGTTGTGGCCCCATGTGTGGGAGAGCCATACATATTAAAGAACACAATGGATGGCCTTGACGGGAGGCTACCATCTGTCTCCTAACAGCTGTTCTAGTGGATCCCCTCCCCCAACCTTCTCTGAGCCTACGGGGTCCTTGTAACCTGGCCATTTAGCCCATTGTGTGCAAAAAAGTGTCGCTCAGAGGTAAAACAATTCAACTCAACGTTTCGGGGCAGGGGTGGCTCAGTCGGTAGCATGCCAGGCTCATAATCTGTAGTTCCCAAGTTTGAGTTCCAGCTGGGTCAGCGTTGAGACTTCTTTCCGCAAAACTCCTTGCCTTGCTCACGGTCAGTAGGGGACACCAATGGGCTTGGAAAGGCTGCTGTCTGCCGGATGGGACGTTAAGCCATGGTCCGTATGCGGGAGAGCCATACCCTCAGTGCACATTAACCCTCTGGCTGCTCATCCCGCGATTTCCACGGGCAACTCAAATGTAGCAAAATTTGCTCATCCTGCGATTTTCGTGGGCAGGTGTTTTTCTTCCTTTATTGAGGAGCGCATCCCGCCTTTTCACCGTTTAACCAGTGAAATAAATTACATACAGTGTTAGACGTTTAATTTAGGTTTTGACCAACAGATGTCGTTAGTCATCCACTAAATTGCGGTATTTGAAGGTACTTGGTATTTACCGCTCTAACTTCACTATGTTTGCCACCTTTTTCTAATCAGAAATGGCTGCTAGAAAACGTTCAGCGATTGACAGAGTATATATTCCTGATGATTTATCAGATTCTGAAAGTGATTTTAGTTTTGATAGTGATATAGATTTTTCGGACTGCTCCTCAGATGGCGATGAATCTGATCATGATTCAATAAACGTGCAAAGCGTTAGGCAGTGGTGTAAAATTGATATGAAGAATATTCCTCCTCCTCCTCCTCCTCCAGTTCCTTTTCATGGAAATCCGGGAATTACTGTGAATATAGCTAACAATGCAAGTATATTGAATTATTTTGAACTTTTTTTTGATGATCAAATATTACGAATGATAGTTCAAGAAACAAATAGATACGCTGAACAATATATCCATAAAGCAGTTTGTAAAGAGAGATCACTCTGGAAAAAATGGACAGAAACGAATGTTGAAGAACTAAGACTATTTTTTGCAGTTTTGTTACTCCAAGGAGTCATAAAGAAGCCAGAACAAGAGCATTATTGGTCTAAGCGTCAAATATTATCCACACCAATTTTTGAAAAAGTAATTGGAAAAAATAGGTTTTTATTGCTTATGAAGTTTCTTCATTTTACCAATAATGAGGAATTTGATAAAGACCGACACCCATGGCCGAAACTGAATAAAATTTATGAACTAATGGAACATCTTCAATGCAAATTTCGAGAAGTCTATATACCAGGGAAAAATCTTAGTTTAGATGAAAGTTTGATGTGGTTCAAAGGCAGGCTGAACTGGAAAATGTTTATTGCCAAAAAAAGAGCAAGATTTGGCTTGAAGTTTTTCGTTCTTTGTGAAGCAGAAAGTGGATACATTTCAGATTTCCTCATATACACAGGTTATGGAACAGTGTATAATCCGAAATACAGCCACTATCCAGTTTCCACCAAAATTGTTTTACACTTGATGGATCGATTCCTGGGAAAAGGTTATTGTGTCACTATTGATAATTTTTATATGTCTCCACAGCTTGCAGACATCTTAGTTACAGAAAAGACGGACACTTATGGGACAGTGAATAAAACCAGAAAAGACCTTCCTGTCAATTTTTCAAAAGAGAAAGTCCCCAAGGGTGAAATTGTTGCTTATCAAAGAGGTAAAGTTATGGCCCTGAAGTGGCAGGACAAGAAGAGTGTCTGCCTTATGAGTACTATTCATGATGCAAGCTCTTATTTGGTTACATGCAAATCTAACAAGACTGTTATGAAACCAGTTGTCGTTTGTGACTATAATAATACAATGGGTGGCGTCGATTTATGCGACCAAGAAATGTCCTACTACCCAACGCTCCGAAAACAACAGGGGAAGTATTATATCAAAATTTTCAGGCAGTTTTTAGATCAATCGTTGTGGAATGCCTATGTACGTTACAAAAAGCAAAACCCAACACAAAATATAAAGCTTTTGGAATTTCGTTTGCAAATGATTGAAGAAAGTATCCAAAAGTATTCTGATGGAGATAAAAGCAGTTGTCCTGGAAGGCCGAGTTCTACTCCGAACCCTTTGAGATTGACAGCTCGTCATTTTGCAAGGCACATACCGCCTAACCCCATAAAAAGAGAGCCTTGAAGACAGTATGCTGTTTGCTGTTCAAGAAAAGATGCAAATGGAAAAAAAATTCGCAAAGAAACACGAATCTGGTGCAAAGACTGTGAAGTTGGACTTTGCCTTGAACCCTGTTTCGAACTCTATCATACTAAACTACATTTCTAAGGTATTTTTTTCTCAGTGCATTATGTTTTCTTAAGTTTTATACATTTTACTTTTTTATATTATGTAATAAATAGAAATTAACTGCAATTCAATTGAAATTTATTAAAAAAAATTTTTTTGTGTGATAACATCTGAAATTGTTTTTTCTGACAGCTTAGTTTCTCATGATAAAAATCTATATAAAAAATCTTTTCTAGAAAGAAAAAATGCATATTTCAATTCTCCAATATATATAGATTTTAAATATGCACAAAAAAAAAATACACAATTTTTGAAGCGATTTTGGTCCACAAATTGAGCAGTCAGAGGGTTAAAGAACATGCTGGATGGCCTTGATGGGAGACTACCATCTGTCTCCTAACAGCTGTTTCAGTGGGTCCCCTCCTCCACTTTTCTCTGAGCCTTTGGGGTCCTTGTGACCTGACCATTTAGCCCATGATGTGCAAAAAAAGTGCCACTCACAGGTAAAACAACAACAGCCTTCATGTTCCACCATCAAAATTTAATATTTCTAGCATAAATACATCACTTGTAATATTAGTTTAAATTTCATGATTTTCAACTTTTTATAGCTTTAGAATGTGCATTTTAAACTTTTGGGAGATTCAGAAAGGGAAAATTGTAATATTTCATCAATACCTATTCAATCCAGAAAGAATTTTTAATTTTTTTTTCTAAAAAGAAACAATTATCCCTTAAAGCAAAAAAGTTGCACCCTCCCTCATGAGAAAGGATTCAACTCATTGTTACCAGTTGAAACTTCGTGACCTTCACATTCCACCAATCAAAATTTCTAGCGTAAATATATCTTTTTTAATATTCCATTAGAATTTTTCATTTTCAACTTTTCCCACTATTAAAGGACACAATTATAGCTTTGATATTCAGAAAGTGTGAATCATAAAATTTCATCAATATCCATCCAACACACAAAGAATTTTTAATTTATCACTAAAAACAAAAAAGTTTGATATCTACAGACGTGACAAAGTGAAAATATTATTCCTTTTTTAAAAAAACAAGATTGAAAAGGTGAGTATTAACGAAAAATATAAATTTATCCCCAGGCAGCTGCTTGCCACAAAGATCTGACAGTAACCTGTCAATTTAATATGTCACAGAGGAAATCTGAAAGGTGAGATCCCAATAGAAAGGCAACACAAGAAACGAACCATCCACACCTTATCAACAGCTTGAACTCAGGTCCTTTGATCAGTAGCCAAGCATGTTAACGCTCAGCCACCAGTAACACCTATAAAATCTAACTTTTATGAGTATATATATATTATTTTTAGTGCACTTGGGTACTGATCTAAGGGACCTGGGTTCGAGCCCCAGATAAGGCATGGATGTTCGTGTTATTTTTCTGCTGAGGTCCTGCCATCCTCACAGATCTTGCACTGTGGCATATAAACTGACAGTCTCCTGTCAGACCTCTGTGGCAAGCAGCTGCTTGAGGGGGTATTTATTTTTTATTTATTTATTTATATATTATTTAAAATTAATATATATTAATTTTTTTAGTATATATTATTTAAAAAATGTAAATCAGATATTTCTATTAAAAATTAAAGTTTCATATGCTGTACTAAAAACATAAATATCTATATCTGGCCTATCAATTTGGAATCTGTTAGTGAGTGCAGCCAGTGGAGATCATGGAAAGTTAGGCCATTTGATATATATATAACTTCAATTCCCATGTGAAAGTTAATCTTGATAATTTATTTTCATCATTCTTTCACCAAATAATAATTTTTCTAAATTAGATACATATAATCATTTTTAAAGACAAATCTATGACAAGCAATGTATTTTGTAATTAAAAAAAATTATCTCTTGGGCAGCTGCTTGCCTCATAGGTCTGACAGGAACCTTGTTGATATTACATGCTGTAAAAGTCTGTGAAAAAAGAAGAGCTCAGCAGAAAGATATTGAAAAAAAAAAAGAAATATCCTGACTCTTTTTAACATGTAAAAAGAAAGTAATATTTAGCAAATACTGCATGGATCTATGATATACTCATAGATCCATGCAGTATTTGCTAAATAAGTAAAACATGGTAAATTTCAGAACTTAATATCATTTTCTTGTAGATGATAAATTTGTGTTATTTACATAAAGATTTATTTTAAATCTTAAGCATTACCGTTGCAATAAATACTTGATGTGGAACATGGATCTGTTTTTGTAGCACTTGTATGATGAAAGGTTGATTAATTTTGTAACTGGTGCATAACAAATGGAATTACTAATCATATAGTGGAATTAAATATTTTTATACTTGCTGTTGTTAAATCTGTATTCTCTATGTGTTAACTTAAGAATATAAAATCAGTTTCTTGCTGTAGTTTGTTCTCTAATATGATGTTAAACCTTAGTTTAAAACTAAAACTTTCATTAAATATAAAGTTGTAAGAATAATGTCTCAGTTTACATAAAAGGTATTGAATATTTTAGGGAAGATAATAAAGTTAGCCACTACATCATAAACAGAATCCAGCAAGATGATCAAACAAGATTTCGGATTGGAGATCAGATGTTTCCAGATGTGCCATCACTTCTAAACTTCTATAAACTACATTATTTAGATACTACTCCACTGATTAGGCCAGTAAGTAACATTTGATTTAATACACTTTATCCACAGATTAAAATATTTCTGTAATACTCCAGTGTAAGTGAACTGTTCATTTTTGTGGTAGAAATAGTGTTATAAAAGTTCAACACTCTGTGTTATCTTTTATAATGGTGTCTAGACAATGATTAATATATGAAACTAGTCATATTTTAGAGAGGGGAATCTTGCATTAAGGTTATTTTTTTCATATAAGCATTTAGTACTGTGAAAAATGTAAGTTTAATTCCATAAAAATTGTGTGTTTCAGGAATGTAATGCACTCTCAATCTTTTTTTTTTATGTAATTAACTTCTACAGCGCATTAGGTTAACCAGCAATTATTTGCAATAGTTGTGGCTGTTTCATAATTTTTTGCAGCACAATTTCCTGAAATTGTACACATTTTCCCTGAAATCCTCTTTTTTTTCACTTGAGTTTATTGATTGGAAATAATATTGGAAAACTTTCTATTTTTTAAGACAGCTGCAAGGTTTTAAAGAATCTGTCATTTCTTTACACTGTGATGTATTGCTCTAAAGACAAATGAGCAGGACACACACACCTGACTGCTGTTAGAAGGAGGATTCTTTTTCTTTTCTGAATGGGAATGCACTGGAAAAATGCTCTTATTTTTGCAGAAAAAAATTTTTTCTCTGCAATATTTACTTAGAAATTAGAACTAGAACATATATTACCTCTGGTGAAATTTTTTATGAAGTATGAATGCAAGAGATGTTTGTATCTGTGAAGAAGTGATCTTAAGCATTTAAGTTATTTTTAAAATTTCTAACCCCCTGCTAAAATTTAGTTTCCCCTTCAAAAACCCCATTCAAAAGTAATTGGGGATTTATACAAGCAAACATAATTTTCTTAAAATGTTGTCCTTTGGCATTTTAAAAGCCAAATTATATAAAATCATTAATCTTTGAAACAGTTTATTTTTAAAATAATTCTTAGTAGAACAAGTTTTGCAGTTTCTTCACACATTTAAATTGTCAAATCTCAAAAGTATTTATTCAAAAATCTTATGTCTTTAAGCATGGAGCTACAAACTATACAAAATTTCATAAAAATTCACAAGGTGAAGGAATTTTAAGCCCCTGATTTTTTGTAGAATGATCCTTTTATCCCATTTCTTAGAAGGGTGCATGAAAAGAAAATTTAGCAAAATATGAAAGTAGGCATCCATAAATTAACCTAGTGCTATTTTAGCAGAAATTTAACATCCCTCTGATGTGGGTCTAGTGGTTGGCTCAGTCATTAGCATTCCAGGCTTTAATCTGCAGTTCCCAGGCTTGAACTTGTTTCCTTGTCAAACACCTGTTTTTCCCACAGTGAGAAAGAGGATACCGTTGGACTTGGATAGGCTGCTGCCCATTGGATGGCCATGTTGCCCATATGCATAACTATAGATTAGTGAATAGGGTTAGGAACAGTGTGCCTAAAGGCCTCAGAAAGAGAGATAGAACTAGGATGTGGTGAACAGACAGTGTCAAACAGGGCCTTGTTAGAATTGTTGTGCATTTGTCAGATGCAGCAAATGTAGCTCAGGATAGATATGCTTGGAGAACTAAATTGCATAGTCTGGTTGGTCCTCTGTAGCCCATGTCTTCTTGAGGATGATGATGAACAAAGTATTCCAGGAAAAAGACACATGGGCAAAACCTTCCATAACTTTCAAATTTACCTTGAGGAGCACCAGTGGGACTACTGTAATAATTACAACTTATAGACGTAAACTGCCATCACTGATGAAACTACCTCGAAGTTCAACATGGCTAAAATACTGAGCTCATCCCCTACTAAATACCAGTTGAAAGTAATGAATACATTTATAGGAATTTTATATGTAACACAGATATCATTACTGCTCCCTTCAGCTTGGAGACTATTACTCAAACGGATTGAAAAATTATTCATTTAACTGAATAATTATGTGGCACTTTTGCTGAACTCTGGGCCCTGTTTACATAACTAGGGTGGGGCAGGGGTGGCTCAGTCGGTAGCGTGCCAGGCTCGTAATATGTAGTTCCCAGGTTCAAGTCCCAGCTGGGTCAGCTTTGATATTTATCTTCACAAAATTCCCCATCCTGCTCACGGTCAGTTGGGGACACCGATGGGCTTGGAAAGGCCGTCGTCCGTCGGATGGGATGTTAAGCCGTGGCCCCGTGTGTGGGAGAGAGGTATACCCTGTGCATGTTAAAGAACACGCTAGATGACCTTGACGGGAGGATACCATCTGTATCCAAACAGCTGTTCAAGTGGGTGCCCTCCCCCAACCTTCTCTGAAACTTTGGGGTCCATGTGACCTGGCCATTTAGCCCATGGTGTTAAAAAGTGCTGCTCAGAGGTAAAACAACCCAACCCATAACAAGGGCCAACCAAACCCTGACACTGCCACTGGAAACAAAAGGGAAGGAAAAAAGGAGGGGAGGGGGTTGAATGATAGGGAGAGCAAAAAGCCAAATAGAAACTAAACTGCATGAGGAGGAGAACATGATTGCCCTGTGTATCATGCAATACACATCTGAAACTTCCTCCTCCTCATCTCAGGGACTAGCCTGGTCTGCATCTAGACCTTGGTGAACCATGCATCCCACATCTGCATCCACTGATTGAATACATCATGTTTCTAATACATCCTGCTAACATGGACAGTACTTGCCTGATGAAATGCCGAAGTAGGGTTTGGTACTATTTAGCCAATGACAGCTGGTTCAATGATGATTTGTCCAATGTCCATTTATCCAATACAAATTCGTTTAAAGGGGAAAATTTGTTCAAAGAGATGATTTATCCAGTGATTGTCCAAAGTTTATTTATCCAGTGAGACAAACTCTCCCAAAGTTGGTTTGTTTGGTTCAGTCAAACGACTTCTCCAAATCTCATTAAGATAAAATTACAACTTTTCCCCCTGTCAATTAAGGTAAAATAATGTTATATTTCTTGTGTATTGCATGTTATATGAATTTCAGGAAGTTCTTATTTTTTAATTGTTTTTAGCATATTTTTTAAAAAAAAGCTTGTTTTATTATTGCCAACTCCAGCTTGTCCATCCATCTGTCTCTGCATACACATCTCTGGAACCAATAAATTGATTTTGCTGTTTCTTTTTTTGTTGGATGGATATCTGTCTGTGTCTGTGATGTCTCTCTGTGTACACAATATCTGTGAAAATAATCAACTAATTTTGATGATATTTTTTCATTGAATAGAGCAAAAAGTCTATTTTGCATGTGCATATTTTGTTCCTGAGTTCTCCAATAAGGGGAGTGGCACTTAAAAGAAATCTGTTGCATCTTTAATTTGGACTATTTGAAGTCAAATATATCAAGGAAACATGCCCTTTCATCTGCACTGGGCAAATGAAAATTTCACTTATTTTTGTGTAAAGCTTTTTTGTCCCTTTCCTGATAAAATTTACAACTTTCTTTTTTTAATATACCTTAAAACTTTTAAATATTTATTGTAATGCAAATATGTTAAACGTAAATTAAAAAACACACACTGTGGAATGGAAAAACCACACAGTTTTTGTTCATGTGCTTCAGGAAATTACTATTTGTTACCCCGATAAGGAAGCCAGAGGATGTTATGATTAATATGGTTTCTCAAATGTATTTATAGTTCCTTGATTAAGTGTGATTCCTACATTGGCATTTTTTTTACTTTTGATATATTTAGGGTTAAAAATGATTTTGCAGTTCACTATTGAAAAGAATGCATTTTCACCATACTTATGAGCATCACTAACAATTTTATTTTGAATAATCTTAACCATGATATTTTATGAGGTGTACTAAAATAAATTTTTAATTCATTTGAACCATTGAATCTAGATTGTGTTAAAAAAAGAAAGATATAAGGTAGGATCACCAGAAAAAGAGTTGAGCAAGGAAAAAAAAGCAAAGGGGAAAACAACAGTATGGGGTATGCAAACTTTATGACCTTCAAATTCCACCATCAAAATTTGAAATTTCTATCATAAACACATGTGCAACATTCGTTTAAAAATTTGAAATTTAAAAACTTTTCCACCATTAGGTGGAAAAGTTTATTATTACATTACGGAGTATATACATTAGGAGGGTGCAATTTAAACTTTTGAGTGATTCAGAAAATGGAATTGTAATATTCATCAATACCCATCTAACTTCCCCCCCCCCCCCAAAAAAAAAAAATTAGCTCTAAAAACAAAAAATTTGAATGTTGACAGATGAATCGACAAACACACAGATGACTAAGATGACATTAACTCATTTCTTTTGAAAACAAGATAAAAAGAAATGAATCTGTTTTGTTTCTCAGCTTCAACATCATGTTTTATAACTAAATAAAATGACTGACAAATATTTTGATGTATAAAAAAAACCTCTCAAGTGGCAAGCATTTTAAACAGTGCATTTTGGCAGATTCTTGTATATGTGAAGTTTTTTCCTTCAACAATGGAAGGAACTAAAAAAATGCTTTCAATATGTTCATTTCTTGCCTTTGACTGGAAGCTGATTGCAGTAGGCCGCATTGCTATGAAACAGATTATGGAATTAAAAAATAGGACAGTAAATAACAGTAATGAAGCCTTTGTATGCACTTTTGTCATTGTCTTGAAAGCTTTGTGCAATGGACCAAACTTCTTCGAAGAAGACTGTCGAGGTAAAAATATAGAAGGGACAATAAACAACAGCAATGAATATATTTATGTCTATATTTTTGGCCTTGGGCTGGGAAAGCCACATTTAGATCTGTGGTAAACGTCTGACTGATAAAAACTTTGTTAATTGTGTTTTATTTATTTATTATTTATATTTTCTACCTGTTAGAGAATATTTAGCTTTGAAACATTATCAAATTACATTAAGAAACTGCTACTGCAAATTTTAGTCATTACTATTTTTCATATCTGTCATATCTTATTCTCTTAAGTATAACTGAAAAACTGCAATTTGAATCCCTTAGGGTAATAATGATGACAAAGTATTTATTTATTTATATACACTGGTTTCCATAAATAAAGGAAAATCCCTATATTAAGTCAATGGGAAGCTAACATCAGAGCTCTAAATAGTGAAAGAATTCATTACACAAAGTTCTCATACAAACTTATTTTATTAAACACTTTGATACAATACTTATTACAAAGTTTTAATTAACTTCTGAAGTTAATTTTTGTGACTGGCATTGTTATCGCTGAATATTCAAACTTCCATAACTCATTAAATACTGAACAAATATTGTTGAATAGAGATATTGATTTATTTGATTGAGATCTTTATCTGCAATCACATTTTTTAAAACTAAAAAAGTTATTTTAGAAGTTATAGAGCTTTGACATTAGCTTCCCATTGACTTAACATGTGGATTTTCCTTAATTTATGGAAACAGTGTATATATATATATAATTCATTTCAGAATGCCAAATTATGCATTACAAAACCCAGATTTATACATCAATTATTTATTATGTAAATTTAAAAAAAGCTAAAATTAAGTTAAATATAAAAACCAGTATCTATTGCATAGCTCCCAAGTTAAACTGAGACACCTGCTCAAGAGTGGAACTTAGCTAAAATTAAGTTAAATAAAAAAAGTTAAAATCAACAATAAATTAAACAAAGGGGCCTTTGAGACATTTCTGGCAGGGGAGCCCTGAGATTTTCCAGCACATCTTTGATGCCAATACCCATATGACTAATTAGCCTGAACTTCACCATGCTGATAAATGACCATCAACAACTCCATTGTTGTCAGTGAGCTGATAGTTTTTTACTGATATCATGTGACTAGTATAGTGCTTACAGTGTTTACAGAGTAATTTTAATCTTAATTTAAGAATAAACATAAAACAGCTGAAAATTTTCAGTTTTAAAGGAAAAATTAAGTTTTGATGAGTAAGTATAGATTTTTTTTTAAAAGTGTGACAAAGTATTCTGATTTTGGCCTAATTTTAGAGTTGACAGAAAATGAATATTTTTTTTTGCAGGCACCCAAGAAGCTTGAAAAGGTTAGAGCTAAATATGACTTTGAAGGAAGTGTAAGTAAATATTATGTAAATATTTCTCTTAAATTCTTATGGTATTTGAAATTATAGACTAGCAGATGGATGGACAGATGCCTCAAATATCCATGACTCTGGTTGATGGACAATTGTGTGATGAGCATTGTGGATTCAGAAGCGATAGGTGATGCGTAGATCAGATCTTTTCACTTAGACAGGGTTCTTGAGAAATGTGTAGAGTTTCAGTAACCTGTGGTTACTAGCTTTTTAGATTTTAAAATGGCTTTTGACTCTGTTAACTATCATTATTTGTGGTTGATCATGAGATCTTATGGCATACTAGCCAAGTTAGTTAACATCATGAAAGTTCTCTATAGTAACACTCAGTCATTGTGAGAGTTGGTAAAGCTTGTAACAATTGGTTTAGCAGTGCTTCTGGTGTTTGACAAGGGTTGATTGTCTCCACTTTCCTGATTAGTTTGGCTATTGATTACATTATGCGAAATTCACTGCAAAATAAAGATGTTAGGCTTAAATTGTCTAGAGATCTTTGCCATTAGAGCTGTTGATGATGAGACTGGTAGTAGAGTAGGTTTGGTGATAAACAGAGAAAATTAAGTGATGAAAATTGGTCAGGCAGGCTGTGGTTTAGTTGATCTGAATAGTTCCACTCTTGAGCAGGTGTCTCAGTTTAACTTGGGAGCTATGCAATAGATACTGGTGATGTATGGCATGAGATAAACAGACAAATATGGATTGCTGTTGGGTCTTTTTGAAATCTATGGAGAGTGTGGAGAAATAGGTGTTTACACCTAAAAACTAAAATTAGACTATAATAGTTTGGTTCTTTCTAGAGTTAGCTATGGCAGTGAAACTTGGACACTTTGTAAACAAGATAACAAGAAACTTATGCTTTTGATTCTAGATGCTTAATGTAGTATCTTGGGCATTAGGTGGTTCAACTTTGTAAGTAATAATGAGGTTAGGGAAATGAGTCAGCAGTCTCCTTTAAGCAGCATATTGTGCAGAAAGAGACTCCATTGGTCTGGCCATATTGCCTATATGAATAACTATAGATTAGGAAAAAGGGCTATGTACAGTGTGCTTAAAAGTCTCAGAAAGAGGGGGAGATCTAGGATGTGGTGGGCAGACAATACCAAACAGGACCTTAGAATTGATCTACAGTGCCAAATGCAGCAGATGTAGTTCAGGAGAGATGTGTTTCGAGAACTAAATTGCACAATCTGGTTGGGTCTCCATAGCTCATGGTTGCTTGAGGATGATGATGAGATTTATTTCCATAAATTATTGATTTTTCTGTTGGCTCATTTAGTGATCTTTTAAAGTTATGCTACTTCAGATGGCTGGCTTTACAGGTTGTTGCTGATATTTTATTTAACGTTGCATTAGGTTTATATGTTAATATTTGTTTTATTATTTCTTCATTTTCTATTAAAAATTTTTTTCATCTTGTATGATTTCTTGAAAATGAATGAGGTATTGGATATGGAAACAAAAATGACTTCCTTGACATGGAAATCAGTCTTTCTGTGGGAGGGCAATTTAGGTTAGAGTGTTTATTCCCTCCTCTACACTGGGTGGTTTCCTCTCTCCCCCTCCAAACAGATTTTATTTTTAAATTATAAGTTTTTAAGTTTATATTTAATGGTTTTTAAAAAACCCTCTCCTTTAATATATTCCTATGCTACTCTGATGATAGAGTGATTTTTTTTTTGCCTTGGCACACTGGCTTTTCAGCACTTAGCAAAGATCACTAAAATTTAATAGCGAAAGAACAAATTCGTAATGTTTAGTAAAACGAAACAGCCAGAAAAAGAAAGTGTTCCTCCATTTCATAAATCAGACAAGAAATACCATTAATGCGAGCAATCCAAGTAACCTTATATAAGGCTCGCTGATCTTTAAAATAACCACACTGAAAAGAATCAAGAAAGTAAATAAAAGTCATGTTTTGTGTAAATATTATATTATTTGGGAAGAAATTTACTTTTAATGAATATATAATATAACTATTTTTATTCATTGGATTTTCCAAAATTAAGCCTTAGTTGCATAGTCTGATCTATTTTTTTCACTTTATCACTCTGAAAAAAGTGTTACTAAAATTAATATATTTTAAAATTTGCTTAAATTTTTTATTTTTATTAAATCCATAATTAAATTCTGTTTAATTTGGTGTATAACATGACCTATTTCAGTTGATTAGTTTTTTTAAATTCCAAAGTTAACTTGATATGACTCAGCATAGTTGGCAAAAAGCTTGGGCTTTTCTCAAAATATGGTACTGAGAAAGGAATGACAAAGTGGGTGTAATGTTCTTGCTCATTAAAGGAAATAAAAGTCATGTTTTGTGTAAGTATATTACTCGGGAAGAAATTTACTTTTAATGAATATATAATTTAACTATTTTTATTCATCAGATTTTCCAAAATTAAGCCTGAGTTGCATAGTCTGATCTATTTTTTCACTTTATCACTGTGAAAAAAGTGTTATTGAAATTAATATATTTTAAAATTTGCCTAAATTTTTTATTTTCATAAAATCCACAATTCTGTTTAATTTGGTGTATAACATGACCTATTTCAGTTGATTAGTTATTTAAAAAAAATTCCAAAATTAACTTGATATGACTCAACATAGTTGGCAAAAAGCGTGGACTTTTCTCAAAGTATGGTACTGAGAAAGTAATGTCAAAATGAGTGTAATTTTCTTGCTTCAAGTAAATGTTTATTTCTTTTGTTATTCTGAAATAGTCTTTCTATTCATGTGCATTATAATCATTTTTGTCTATTAGTTTCTTTTAAATAAATGTTTATGTATTGCCAGATCCATTTTTTTTACTACTTGCCTCTATAAAAGCTCCATTACAATAAAACTAGTAGTTTTGTTAAATATTTTATATTCATAAAATCCAGAATTGAAAGCTGATTAATTTGGCATATAACATGTCATAATTCTTTTCATTAGTTGTTTGGCAAAAAAGTTCTGAAATATTTTTTTGACTAATCATAGTGAAAAAATAACTGGAACTCTGAATGTAAACTAGTTTTTCAGGCAGGGACCCTGGCAGGGTTAAAAATATAAATTTAGGCAATGCATTTCAGCTCTTATGTCATAGGCTGCAACTGGCAAAGTGATGGATTATGAAGCAAATTTACGAGACCTAAATTTAATATTATCAATCATAATTTGCACCACACTGGAAAGATAAACATAATTTTTTGTCCTTTAGCCATATATTTTTATGGCAGTACCAAGCTGAAAACACCGGTTCTTGTCCGATCACCAAAGTAGCTTTGGGCACGGTCAGTACCTGGGAGGGTGACCACCTGGGAACACCATGTGCAGTTGGCAAAAAATCTGCTGAGAACCCACCATCCTCACAGATTCCTTCTACTATGGTGTATTAAACTGACAGGCTCCTGTCAGACCCCTGTGACAAGCAGCTGCTTGAGGAGGTATTTTTTTTAATTTTATTAAAATTTTCAAATGGAAATTTGAACATTTAAATAGTTTGTTTCTTTTGTTTGTGCAGCAATTCCCATGCAACACTTGTTCAGAATTTTGAAATGCTGAAATATTTTAGCTGCCATACTTGTAGGAATTTGTATTACTAATGTACCATCAGTCTATACCTCTTCTAATGGTTAGCACACCTGACTACAAACCAGCAGTCATGTCCCTGTCTTTGTGTTTGTATGAGAAACCAGGACAAGCCCAATAGAGCTTCTAGGTTATTTCTGTCATTTGTGTAGGAAGCATTGCATAAGACACTCCAATTTTAGGATTGGTGATGAACCTCCTGAAAATAATTTTTGGAAGGTTCAAAGTATTTCAAATGACTTATGATCAACATAATATACCAGTTGATGTAAAGCATCCTAATGTATCTGCTCCTTTAGTGCTTTTAACTTTGTTTTATGGGTATATGAAAACTTGTTTGACAGAAAGTTGTTTGAGAGAATTTTATTCGAAATGGAATTTTGTTCGATGGAAATTTATTCAACGGAATTTTGTTCGAAACAGAAATTTGCTCAAAACGAAATCAAAGTTATTTTAGGAAAAGTATTGGGATGATTGCATCACTCCAGTGCAGAAGATTTTAGTGTGGTTTTCAATAGAGGGCTGGGTGGCAGTGGGGTATTTTTTATTTTCCTTTAATTCTATCATTTTTTCCTCTTCTGTTAAATGGTGTGTGTTTGATTTCATATGAAAATGTGGATAGCTATGGTGATAAAGCTTACAGTTGTGGAGGCTATCTCTTGGTATATAATAAGAGATTTTTTTTTGGGATGGTGTGTGTGTGTGTATATATATATGGGATGGGGGTAGGTGGGAAACTCTGCTCAGTTGTAATTTTCTTTTTGAATTTAACGAGTGCCATGGTCATATTAATAACTAGAAATGTAGTCAAAAATGTTAATGATATATATTAATATATATTTTGTATAAGATTTTTGAAAGAGCATTAAAATGGAAGGAAAAAATTATATACTGGAACTGAGTTTATGTTCTTTCTGTTTTGATCTGACCATTTGATCCTCTACCAAAACCCAAAATATTTATTCATGTATTCACTAGATCTAGGCCATTATAAAAGACATACTCTTAATAATCATTGAAGTCAGTGTAATTGTTAGAAATTAGCATCACATTGACGTAACATGACCACCCCATATTATGCCAATGGGATGCAAACTTCGAAGTTAAGGAAGATTTCACTCTGAAGTTAACGTTCGATCAATTTTAGAGGAAAAAATTTTCCTCTAAAATTGATCGATGTTAACTTCAGAGTGATATCTTAATATTCATTAAATGTGTCAAAAAAACTCTTCAATTTAAACAATTGTACACTCAAAATGTACTTACCATCTTCATGACATGCTTGTCATTGTTTCTTGAGGCTGAAAGCAGCTGGGACAACAACCTTTATGAGACACGGAGAACCATGTACTGCTGATAAAAAGTTCATAGCATCAATTAGAGGAGATCTTGATTGGTAGGGCTCAGTGGCCCAGAGCACCTGACATGTTATCAGGAGGTCATGGGTTCGTATCCCACCTGGCTCAAGACAATTTTTCTTCTAAAATTGATCGACTTTAACTTCAGAGTGATATCTTCCTTAATATTCATTAAATGCGTCGAAAAATATCTCTTCAATTTTAACTTTGAAGTCATATAACTTATAAACTCAGCATTTTGTGAAAAAATGTAGCAGAGGATAATTTAGAGGTCTGAATCAAATCCATCTAAATCTCGGTTTTTGATAATATTCCCACAGTATTTAACCAAGCATTGAAATTTAAACCTTTCAGAGCAGCAGTCTGTTATAAAATATTTATCAAAAAAAGAATATTTAAGAAATTATTTGTACACATTTTGAAAGTATGTAATTATATATGAACTGATTCAAAAAATATTTCCTATTTCAGTTTCAATTAACTTCCATAGCTCTTTAAATACTGAAGGAATATTGTTGAAAACTGATACTTAGAAGAAATGATTTAGAACTTTAATTTGTCTTTATCACATTTTCTTATGAAACATTTATTTTAAAAGTTATAGCACTTCGAAATTAGAGTGCTATTAACATAATGGGGTGGGGTGGTCATATTTCAATGATCACTCAGCATGTAGTTGTGGTAGAAAAAAAAAACTATTTAAAAACAGTTGAAAATAAGAAAAAAAAATGTTTACTTCTCAACAGAAAAAGTTGTTTCAAATAAAGTTAAAAATGCAAGGACTCTTATATACTCCATTCATCCTAAACCCCCCAGAAGATACCGGATGCACCATCCCAACAAACAAAGCCCACCAGCAGCACCACTCCAACATTCCAAAGATAGCAGGTATCCACCACAGACTAATCTGTATTATCCACAAGATGCAAAGGACACCAGACTGCCCCTGAAAACTCCCGAGACAAAACAATCACAGGAAATCAAGCTACACAAGCAAAAACTAAAAGCAATAATGAAACAAAATTACGATGCACAGAAAATATCACAAAGACAAGATTAACATAAAATCCTATCACAAAATATGAAATATTAAGCAACATGAAGAAAAGTAATATACACGAAATAAAATATGGAGAACACAAAGAAACCAAAAAATGAAACACGAAAGAAATGTGAAAAACTCGGAACAAATGAGCCCTTTCCCCCACCCCTACTTTAAGCTTTTCCTACTATTTTCTATTTCTAAACTATCAATCTCTTTACTGATCATTGTTCTAAATTCTATCTGAGATAAAAGGTCATTTCAACCTAAAATCGACACAAAGTATGCGTACAAAAAAAAGTATAAATAAAAAAATAAATACCCCCTCAAGCAGCTGCTTGCCACAGAGGTCTGACAGGAGCCTGTCAGTTTATATGCTATAGTAGAAGATCTGTGAGGATGGCAGGACCTCATCAGAAAAATGACACATACATCCATGCCTTACCCGGGGCTCGAACCCAGGTCCCTAAGATCAGTAGCCAAGTGCGCTAACCACTCGGCCACGGGACGGCTAACAAAAAGTATAGTTGTGGTAAATACCCCAGCTTTAAATTTTAAACATTATTCCTCTTCTACAAAGCTCTAAATATAGCTTATAAGAATAGCGAAAAAAGAAGAAAATGGTATCTAGATCATCTATAAAACAAGTAATGTTTTATTCTTCCAAATCTAAAACTGAGCCTTCTCTTTTGTCGCTCCCTTTCCAGACATCTCCCCATTTCCAGGGGGCGGGGGTGGCTCAGTCGGTAGCGCGCCAGGCTCGTAATCTGTAGTTCCCAGGTTCAAGTCCCAGCTGGGTCAGCGTTGAGATTTATCTCCGCAAAATTCCCCGCCCTGCCCACGGTCAGTAGGTGACACCGATGGGCTTGGAAAGGCCGCCGTCCGTCGGATGGGACTTTAAGCCGTGACCCCGTGTACGAGAGAGAGCCATATCCTGTGCACGTTAAAGAACATGCAGGATGGCCTTGACGGGAGGCTACCATCTGTTTCCTAACAGCTGTTCCAGTGGGTCCCCTCACCCAACCTTCTCTGAGCCTTCGGGGTCCATGTGACCTGGCCATTTAGCCCATGGTGTGCAAAAAAGTGCCGCTCAGAGGTAAAACAACCCAACCCCCTTTCCAGTGATTCTCCAGTGACAAACCAGAAGAGACTTTATTGAGGAGTATGCCCTCTAGCTGACTCTCAGTATTTCTCAATTCTCAGCAAATTTCAGTTTTGAACAAATTTCCTTTTCAAATAAATTTCCGTTTCAAACAAAATTCTATTGAACAAATTTCCATTGAACGCATTTCCATTTTAAAGAAATTTCCATTTCGAACAAATTTCCGTTTCGAACAAATTTCCATCCAAATTTCATCAAACCTGTTTTATGTATTTCCTATTGATAGTTTTAAAGCAAATTTCAGGTGTAAGAACATTTGCATCAGGCTAGTTCAAGTTTATTGTAAATATGCATAACCCTATTCCATTCTGAGAATTATTCTCATATCTGCAAGTAAATAATCTGAATAATAGTAGATTATAGTATTAAGCATAATCACTGTCTTTATTCAACAAAAGCTATTCTTGTTTCTTTGTAAAATCGTCTTTAACAAGGTGTATAAAGTTTTTTCAACTTGTTATTGCTTTTATGCAGAGTAAAACATTAAGCAAATTCCATGAATTTTCCAGGGTGATCCAGATGATCTACCTTTTAAAAAGGGGGAAATTTTAACTGTTATTTCCAAAGATGAAGAACAGTGGTGGACAGCTAAAAACAGTTTGGGACAAACTGGTTCAATTCCAGTGCCATATATAGAAAAGGTAAGTTTTCAAATGATAACACACTGATCAGCCAATACATAAAACCACCTCTGTGTTATGCATTGAAGTGCACATGCAGCCAATCAGTGTCACGTGCCAAGGTCATGAATAATATATATATAATACCTTGGGTGAAGCTCTTGCAGGCAGTATTTAGTTTTGTCTCAACATGGGAGAAGCAAAGGATTTATCTGATTTTGATAAAGGCCAGATTGTTATGGCAAGATGCCTTGGTAAGAGCATCTCTGAAACAGCGATACTGGTAGGCTGCTCATGCTATGTAGTAGTTAGTACCTATCAAAGATGGTCCGAAACAGGTGACATTTCAAGCCATCGGCAAGGTGTGGGCCAGCCATGCCTCATTGATGCCGGAGGTCAGCGCAGGCTATCTCGTCTCGTCAACAGCAACAGGAGAGCTACTGTTGCTGACATTACCTATAATTTCAATTGTGGTAAAGGACCCAATGTGTCTGAACACACAGTTTATTGTAAGCTCTTGGATATGGGTCTCCACAGCTGCAGACTCATTCGTGTGCCTATGCTCACAGCCATTCACCGTCATCAATGCTTGCAGTGGGCATGTAATCATGGACATTGGACATAGAAGACTGGAAGAGGGTCACATGGTCAGGTGAATCCCATTTTCTGTTACACCATGTGGACGGATGAGCTCATGTGTGACATTTACCCATAGAAGCCTTCTCTCCTGGATGCACTGTGGGTCGGATCCAATCGGCTGGAGGGAATGTGATGGTCTGGGCAATATTTTCTTGGGGAACACTTGGACCAATTATTCCTGTAGAGCAAACTCTAACAGCTGTCACTACCTGAACATCATGGCTGACCAAGTACACCCCTTTATGGTGACTGTATTCCCTAGTGGAGATGGCGTCTTTCAACAACCCCATGTCACACTGTGAAAAAGTTTTAGGAATGATTCCTAGAACACAATGAGGAATTCCATTTATTGTCATGGCCCCCAAATTTGCTGGACCTGAATCCTATCGAGCATTTGTGATTTCAGTTGGAGAAATGGGTATGAGCAGCATCTCCCCAACCAAGTAATTTACAGGAACTGTGGGATCTTCTGTTGGTACCAAATATCAAGGGACACCTACCAAAATCTTGTTGAATCTATACCTCATCGGGTGAGAACTCTTTTGGCGGCAAGAGGAGGACCTACATCATATTAGGTAGGTGGTTTTAATGTTTTGGCTGATCAGTGTATATATACCACTAATTATTTCAGAGATATTTAGGATACGTTTAATATGAAATTACCTGGCATCTGTTGCTCTGTGATTCTGAAAGCTTTGTCATTTTCAAAAATACCATATTGTAAGTTGGTGTTTATTTGGCACTTAAAAACAGAGTGCAATTAAAAAGTCTATGCTCTCTGTCACTGTTAAAAATAATTACAAAGCCCTTCAACTAAATATTTATGCAACTAAGTATTAATAAAGTTATTGCAACTTTATTAATTCAAGAGAGTGGGTCAAATACATGGTTTAAGTGAAGTTCTTATGTGGAGAAAAGTTTAGGTCAGTGATTGGCAACCTTTTTTTAATAGCAGGTTAATATATATTTATTTTGAAAAATCTAAGAGTCAATGCAGAGCTGTGAACAATTCTGATTTTTTTTCTCCAGATTTTATTTGAATTTCAGTTTGAAATGCAAATGATTATTGAAATTCTGAATTTTGTGTTTTCCAGTTTTGCTCTTTTTTGAGAAAATCTGCTCTCAAATTTATTTTCCCCTCTTTACTATTTTCACTGTATTTTCTCCTTTTTACAAAAAGAAATGGTAACAAAACAGAATGTTTTCATTTTAGCTTTCTAACTGCATTAAAAGGTGTTCCTCTGTCCTTACTTCTTAATCTGTATTCACCTCACATTTATCCTTATATGCCAGGCCTCAAAAACTGAATTGTACTTGTGGTCAGGCTTTTTGTGGGGATATTAGAAAAGTGGATATTAGAACTTTTTTGCGAAATAACTAACTAGAGGAATTAGGGCATGTTGTATGCCAAATTAATCAGCATTTAATTCTGGATTTCTTAAAAATATAATATTAAAAAAAAAGGCTAGTTTTATTTTAATAGGGCTTTTTTTAGAGTCATGTAATAAGAAATACATTTGGCAATGCAATTAAGAATTTATAAAATATTAAAAAATGTTTAATTCATGATTGTGCTGTATGACTAAAGACTTTTGAGCAACTAGTCTACATTTAGCTTAACACTATCTTCATATAGTCAAGCTATGAGTTTTATTTATCATGGTGAACTATCACTTAAGGATACTTTTATATCTATAAAAAGTTCCTAAGTATAGATGTAAATTGTTACCATTTCTTATATGTCTTCCAGAATTTCTGCTGGCTCAGCCGGTTGTGCTATCTTCCTTACGTTATTCTTGCAGGTCCCTGCTTCCAGGATTTCATCTGAATTGCCATTGTCTTCCCATTGGCAGTTGCTGATGTATAGCACTGATGTTTTCCATTCAAAATCCAGGTACTAGTCCAGGTTTTCGCACTGACCATCATAGGCTGCATTACACATTCTTCAGAACTCATATTGTAGATCACAAGTTGCTCGAAAAGATCCCCTTATTTTACATTTAAACATCTTAAAAGAATTTAAGAAACTTTTAAAATGTCTTTAAAAAGACATTTTAAACTCAAATTCAAGTTAACAAACATTAAAATCATCGACATTAAAATCCCACATGGACCCCTTCATCACACTGTCTGGGCAACATGTTTCATCCCTGCACTAATAGGACTTCATCTGGCACTGTACCACCCGATGTTAAGGCTTTAAATAGGAATCTCCCTCTATTGGTGAGTTTTAGTTTCATCACGTTGCTTGCGCAACAGAATGTTCCATGCTGCCGGAAGAGGTGGAATCTCCTTATTGCATAAGTGCTCTCTATATAAATTAATCAAAATATTTTCAATGTATTGCAATTGATATTTATTTGGCGGTGCTGCTATAGCCTTATAGGTTATTTTTAATTCATACTTAACAAGAGTTAAAATGTCACTGATAATAAAAAAGGGGCGGGGGTGGATCAGTCGGTAGTGCGCCTCGTAATCTCGTAATCTGTAGTTCCCAGGTTGAGTCCCAGCTGAGTCAGCGTTGAGATTTATCTCCGCAAAAATTCCCCGCCCTGCCCACGGTCAGTAGAGGACACCGATGGGCTTGGAAAGGCTGCCGTCCGTCGGATGGGATGTTAAGCCGTGGCCCTGTGTGTGGGAGAGCCATACCCTGTGCACGTTAAAGAACACGATGGATGGCCTTGACGGGAGGATACCATCTGTCTCCTAACAGCTGTTCCAGTGGGTCCCCTCCCCCAACCTTCTCTGAGCCTTCGGGGTCCATGTGACCTGACCATTTAGCCCATGGTGTGCAAAAAAGTGCCGCTCAGAGGTAAAACAACCCAACCCACTGATAATAAAAAAATCCAATAGCTAGAATGATTAAAAAATTAGTGGAGTTAAAAAAATGACCTATATTTACCTCAAAGTATAATTAAAGCATATAGACCACCGTACATCCGGATAGCCCACAGATGTTTGTAAAAAATAAATTACATAAGGAAAATCATTCTTTTAGACCATTATTAAATAAATTTAAGGCCCCTGCCTATAACTTAGAGAGAGCACTATTAGATTTTTTTAGTCCATATTTTCTACCAACGCAATATACTTTTCATCATGTCATGACGTAATTAAATTTGTACAACAAACTAAAATCACAAGCACAACAACTACCCACTCCCTAGATGTCATATTGCTGTATCCAAATACACCTATTTTGGATGTGGTTAAAAGCAGAGTGGTTAAAGGTCGCCAGACCTACTGCACAACAGTACTTTAGTGTACATTAGGCCCTGGATCTAGCCACCAAATCTAATTGGTTTGTTGTTGGCGGTCGGCCCTGGATTCAGACCGAGGGGGTCTCAATGGAATCATTTCTGTCTGGACTCATAGCCAATGTTGTTATGTGCTATGTTGAAGAAACAGCCTTGAAAAAAGCAAAATATAAACCATTATTATACATATGTTACATAGATGATACATTAATTTTTTGAACCACCCGGTACACGAACTAGAAAAACTAATAGATACATTTAATAGTATTATGCCTACCATAAAATTCACACACGAATCAGAAGTTAATGGAGAGTTACTATATCTTGATGTATTAATTAAAACGTGAGCATTTAAGTTGTACTACTGTGGTGTACCGAAAATCTACATTTACCCCTAATTTAATACCATACGACTCCACACACCCTATTAATTATAAGAAAATGGCAATAAACGCATATTCATATGAGCCTATAGATACTCATCTAACACTAAAATACTGCAGAAAGAAATAAAAACAATATATGATATAACAAGGTCTGCAGGATACCACGATAAATTCATGGATAAAATTCAGAGAACAGCCAAATTTAAAATGCTGCAAACCACACAACCTAATCCTGCACAGATATTAAATAAAACACAATATACACACAGTTTTCCATATATTCCAGGTATATCTAAAACTATAAAAAATAACTTAATTCTGAATTAAAAATGTCACATACAGTAACTAATACAATCAAAAAATTAATTATTAACGATAGAGATAAACATATTCCAACAAGAGGGGTGTATAATGTAGAAATACCTGATGCTGAAAATAAATTGGGGGAGGGGGAATCAATACAGGACATATGAAAAACGTTATAGGTTATTTTTAATTCATACTTAACAAAAGTTAAAATGTCACTGATAATAAAAAATCCAATAGCTAGAGTGATTAAAAAATTAGTAGAGTTAAAAAATGGGGGAGACATACGAAAAACGTATATTAGAGCATCAACAGGATATAAATAATAAAAAATTTAATACAGCATATCGCAAACAATATTTCAAAATCAAATACAAGTAGAAAATTTAACCTATAAGGCTATAGCAGCACCACCAAATAAATATCAATTGTAATACACCGAAAATATTTTGATTAATTTACATAAAGAGCACTTGTGCAATATGGAGATTCCACCCCTTTTGGCAACATGGAACCTTCTGCTGTGGAGTTCTAGTTGGGTCAGCATTGAGATTTATCTCCACAAAATTCCCTGCTCACGGTCAGTAGGGGACACCAATGGGCTTGGAAAGGCCACTGTCTGTCGGATGGGATGTTAAGCCGTGGTCTTGTGTGCGGGAGAGCCATGCCCTGTGTATGTTAAAGAACACGCTGGATGGCCTTCACAGGAGGCTACCATCTGTCTCCCAACAGTATTCCAGTGGGTTTCCTCCCCCAACCTTCTCTGAGCCTTTGGGGTCCATGTGACCTGGCCATTTAGCCCATGGTGTGCAAAAAAGTGCTGCTCAGAGGAAAAACAACCAACTAACCTTCTGCTGTGTGAGCAACATGATGAAACTAAAACTCACCTATAGACGGAGATTCCTATTTAAAGCCTTAACATTGAGTGGTATAGTGCCAGATGAAGTCCTGCTAGTGCAGAGACGAAACTTGTCGCCCAGATAGTGTGAAGAGGGGGGCCATGTTGGATTATAATGTCGATGATTTTAACATTTGTTAACTTGAATTTGAGTTTAATGAGTCTTTTTAAAGACTTTTAAAGTTTGTTAAATTCTTTTAAGATGTTTGAATGTAAAATAAGGGGATCTTTTTAAGCAACTCATGATTTACAATATGAGTTCTGAAGAATATGTAACGCAGCCTTTTGAAGTGGTGATGAATCACGTTCAGAAAAGTGTCTTCAATGCAAAAACCTGGACTGGTATCTTGACTTTGAATGGAAAACATCAGTGCTGTATATCAGCAACTGCCAATGGGAAACCAATGGCAATTTTGATGAAATCCTAGAAGCATGACCCTGCAAGAATAACACAAGGAGGATAGCATAACCGGCTGAGCAGCAGGAATTCTGGAAGACATCTAAGAAATGGTAACAATTTACATCTATACTTAGGAACTTTTTATAGATATAAAAGTCTCCTGATAGTGCACCATAATAAATAAAACTCATAGCTTGACTATATGAAGATAGTAAGCTTAATGTAGATTAGTTACTCAAATGTCTTCAGTTACACTGCACAATCGGGAATTAAACATATTTTAAACAAATTGCTGTGTAGTTTAAATTATTATATATAAAATATTTATATCCCATCTTGTACATTATATATATTAATAAATCCTTTATGGAGCAGGGGTGGCTCAGTCGGTAGCATGCCAGGCTCGTATTCTGTTGTTCCCAGGTTTGAGGACCTGCCCACAGTCAGTAGGGGATATCGATGTGCTTGGAAAGGCCACTGTCTGTTGGATGGGATGTTAAGCCATAGCCCGTCTGCGAGAGGCCATACCATGTGCATGTTAAAGAACACACTGGATATCCTTGATGGGAGGCTACCATATGTCTCCCAACAGCTGTTCCAGCCCCCTCCCCCAATCTTCTCTGAGTCTTTGGGGTCCTTGTGATCTGGCCATTTAGCCCATTGTGTGCAAAAAATTATATATACTATAAATACATTATATTTATTACTATATTCCTTGTACATTATTTGTCTTTTGTGTGGAAATAGCAATCTCTCTTTGTTTCTTTACTTTTTCAACAGTCTGCTAGTTTCATCTTTTATTTGTTTATCATAATAATTTATTTATGATTTAAAAAAAGTGCCACTCAGAGGTAAAACAACCCAACTATCCCACTTTGTACATTATATATACACTACAGGAAATAAAAAATGCAACACTTGCAAGAAGTTATGCAAATGTGATGAAATTTAAGGAGGCAGTACTATATAGAAATGCATGAAAATTATTAGGTTTGCAGTACAATCAAAAGGATTGGACAGGTGTGAGCTGATGTCACAAGTGCGAAGCAAACATGGAAAAAGGCAACCAAAGCTCCCTGGTTGACAAAATGTTGTGGAAATTGTTCTAAACTACTAAAGATATCCTTATGCAGACGTTGACAGCCATTCCAACAGTTAACAGAAGAATCATAGTCCTTACAGAAGCTGGTTTGTCTTACAGAGATGGGGTCAACCTTATTGGCTGCAATCCCAGCACCATCGTACACATATGGTATATGTGGGTTCAAGAAGGATCCAGCATGTTGCGACAAGGATCAGGAAGATGACGTATGACCACGGAACAACAGGCCCGTCATTTGTGACACATGGCATTATGTGACAGATTTGTGCTACAGCACAATTGTAAAGGGACTAGTAACAGGTCGTATACCTACCAGGTGAATGGTAAACAACATTCTTTTACAGTTTTCATTGTGAGAGTATCGTCCAGCACTGCATTTGCCCTCGCATCTGCCCCATGCAAGCACATCTTCAGTGTGTCACCTGAGATGGAACTGGAACGAATAAGAGTGGAATACCATGGTGTTTACTGATGAATCTCGTTTTTGTCTTGGTCAGCATGATGGTAGACAATGTGTTCGCTGTCATCCAAGGGAAAGGAATGCCACCTAGTGCATGTGACATCATCCCACAACTCCAGCACCTAGTCATCATAGTGTCTTTATGTGTGGTGCTATTAGTCGGACATCTCTGTCAAAACTGGTCATCATAAGGGGATCTCTAACTGCCCAATGATATGTTACCAACATTTTGCAGCCAGTGGCTGTCCTATTTGTTCAGCAGCATGGAACTTTTTACCAGCAAGATAAAGCCCATCCCCACACAGCCTGCATTAGTCTGCAGTATCTACATGAGCAAATGTTCAGGTACTACCATGGCCAGCATGCTTGCCAGACCTTTCACCTATTGAACATGTCTGGGACATGATGGGGCTGACAGCTCCAACAACACCCAAGAAGTGTGCCAACCACTGTTGCTGAAATGGAACAGCGACTTCATGCCATTTGGCATTGTATTCCTCAGGAGGACATTATATAGCTGTACAATAGCCTTCCCAGCCGTGTTCATGAATGCATTGTTGTGTGGAGCAGTTCAATATCATACTAATTATACCACTTGACTGGGTAAGTAAAGTTGTAATTTTCCATATTATTTTGCTAATGTAATCAATTGCACATCTCAGTGTATGCTGACAGCTACTTGCATTTCAATAAAATGGCATTAATCCTTCCAGGTGTGCAATTTTTTTCCTGTAGTGTATTAATATATCCCACCTTGTACATTATATATATATTACTATATCCCTTGTACATTATTTTTGTGTGTGGAAATAACAAGCTCTCTTTGTTTCTTTACTTTTTTAACAGCCTACTAGTTTCATCTTTTATTTATTTATTATTTATACTTTTTTATAACTGATATTTTTGTAATGTTATAGTGTAGAATAGATGAAGGGACAAAGTGACTGTTTATTCAAGTGTAACTTTTCCTTTATGACGAAGTATCTTTTATTACCATTTAATTGCAAGCTATTTTGAGCCTTACTGTTGTTACTGCTTCATCAGAGTCTAAAAAGTGTATTTTGATTACTTGCAATCATCCACTCATTATCTTAGGAAGTCTATTACTAGCAGTGCATGAAGCATGTACTAATTTTAATCAAACTAAATATATATTTTTTTAATTTACTGTGTTGTAAAACCTCAGGCTGCATTCTGAGCTATAAATAAAATAGTAGTTTTCTAAGAAACTACACGCTATATGTGACCAACCCTTGCAACAAGCAATTCTAACTCAGAATCAATCTTACCATGATGTTTACTGTTAAATTGAGCAGAACCATTTTATCGACATGTTATCTTTTTTTAGATCACTGACAGCAAAAAACCTTTAATTTTGTTTTATGAACTCTTATTTTGCAGGTAGATGACAATTTCTTACCAGATGGTGTCCAAAGTTCTCAACCACCCACATCAGGCCAGACACAAAGGTCGTCTACAGATCCTACAAGATACAATACACCCAATATTCAGGTAGCTAAGGAGTTAAGCCAATTTAAAACTGTTAAAACATATAGTAATATTTCTATTAAGTATTTTCTAAATGTTTATAGGCAGAGGGGATTTAGGTTTCATTTTGCTCTAGGTAAATTTTTGTTAATGTCGGGTTCTAATTTCGTTAACATCAATCGCAGATCGCCACGTTCAGTGATGTGTAGTCTGTTCCTCTTCTTTGACAGTAAATTAGCTACTCACTGAATCCACGCTCAGCC
Organism: Ryuthela nishihirai; assembly: GCA_038380435.1. Lineage (NCBI taxonomy): Eukaryota > Metazoa > Arthropoda > Arachnida > Araneae > Heptathelidae > Ryuthela > Ryuthela nishihirai. The sequence goes on along the minus strand of JAWZYU010000019.1, from coordinate 58,423,308 downwards.
ATATAGGACGAAGGAAATGCGATTAAAAACTTCTGTACTATTGCCCACAATCTAGGGTAGAGAACTGGTATTGATTTTTGAAGCCAGAACTCTTGGTATTCATGTTTGAATTTTACTTTGAGTGCTTCGTTAGTCGTGAGTTCTAAGAGTTCCTCTTCCAAATTTGATGATTCTTCAGTATCTGTGTTTGCGAAAGGATCTAAAACCCAACTCGGTGTATTCATGTTTAAAATATCTTGGAAACGCTCCGTAAAATCAACGTGAAGAACTTCCAAGTGTTGGCAGTAAGTAAGTAAATCTTCCGGTTTTGCAGAGACTGCTGATAATGTGGAAAAGTGGTTGTATGACGTTTTTTGTTTTAATTAAATTCAACTCATCACCTTGCAATTGTAAATTAACTTGATTAAATATTTTAAACAGATCTGTCAAATAAGCGATGTAATTTTCTGACGTAATCAGGTTTTCGCGCAATTTTTTGTCTCTGTCTTCAAGAAAGTCCAGTACTGAGTCAAATAGATTGAAAAAACGATTCAAACACCTTTAGAGAGCCAACGTACTTCTGTGTGAAGCAGCAAGCGATTGTAATCTTCATCATTTTCATTGCAAAGCTTACCAAATAATTGGTCATTCAATGAATTGCTTCTAATCTTATTAATTGCTTTAATAATGTAATGGAGCGATGTATGCAGACGTTCATTCAAATTTTTTGCAACCAAATGCTGACGATGAATAATACAATGTACAGCGAGTACATTTGGTACTACTTGTTTCAAATGTGCTATGAAACCCTTATGACGCCCTGTCATTGCTGGAGCACCATCAGTAGCAGCAGACAAAATATTGCAAATAGGAATTTCTTTCTCTTGAAAAAACTTTTGCATGGTATTAAATATAGATTCTCCTTTTGTATCAGATTTCAAATTTTTAGCAAATAATAACTCTTCATGAATTTTTTCTTCTTTTATAAATCGTACGTATGATAAGAGTAGAGCTCCGTTATTTGGTAGAGTTGATTCATCGAGTTGAATGGAAAATTTGCAAGTCTTTAAGTAATCACATAATGATATTTCAACGTCTTTTGCCATTTCATCTATTCTACTTTGCACTGAATTATTACTGAGAGGAATTTTTTTGATGATATCTGACGGTGTCTTATGATGAAGAACAGTTTTTAATATCTCTTTGACTGCCGGCAAAATTAATTCCTTGCCAATTGTGTGTGGTTTTCCTGCTTTTGCGATTAACAATGAAACGTTATATGAGGCTCGTAGTCCATCATCATCTTGTTTAGAAGATGACGCAAAAAGGTTTGACATAGTTGGCTGTTTTAAATATTGCTTTTCCAGTTCTTGAAAATAGGATAAATCTTTGTTCTTCTTATCAGCATGCATTTTATTTAAATGCTCTTGTAGCCTAGAAGGTTTCATAGCTTCATTTGAAAAAACTTTTCGGCAAATTAAACACATAGGTAATGATTGGTTTGTAGGAGAATACGTAAATCCATATTTCAAATACTCAATACTGTACTGCTGGCATTTTTTTTTAGATGTAGATTCAGACATTTTCAAATACAAATTAACTTCTCAACAGATTTATAGATAGTTATAAAAATAATGTTTATAATGACTTCTAACACTTATCACTCACGACTATTTATCATGGCGAAGCACATAAAAATAATAAAACATTCCTAGAGCTATCGCTTTTATAGATTTGATTTTGTGCATGCATTAACTTGTATGTTTGCGATGCCGGCGCACTTGCTCTGTAAACAAGTCATTTCAAGCGCCCATATTCTTGTCGAAACATGTTAAATTGCATGAACCGCGTGTTTGCCTACCAACTTGCAAGGACTTGTCACCATCAATCTATTCTAAACTAAAACAAATTAGGTATAGGTATACCTAATGCTAATTTAAAAATGCTTATTAATGCGATAACAATAAGATAATTTACATAGCTAGATAAAATATTTATTCATGAAAACAGGTATTTTCAAAGTATTTATTATATTAAAAAATAATTATAAAAAAATATTAAATATAATAAATTTATTATTTTTATATTATTGCATCAAGGTTGATTTGCCTATCAGGACGGACACACATGTCTAATATAATAAGCCTGATATAGTAGTGCATGATAAGGTATTGAATGAGATTACAATTATTGAAGTAGGAATAACATCTCAGGATAACCTGCAGACAGTAGAGGTTGAAAAGAAGAGGAAGTATGATCTGCTGGCTAATGAGTTGAGCCTAATTCACAAGTGTAATGTTAATATTATACCTTATGTTCTGACGTGGGATGGTATTGTAACTACGTACCATAAAGCATACTCAAAGCGACTTGGAGTGGGAAAACATATTGAAGCTTATATCCAATCTGTGATCTTGAAGAGAACTTTTGAGAGCATCTCAGTCGACTTCAGATGTACCAGTACGCTAGTAGGCAGTAGCAGGGAACTTATTGTCCAAGCTGCAGTTGAAAAGCTGTACATGACGGATGAGGTAGTGGATGACCAGAATCACCAGGAAGACACCACAGAATAGAAGAAATAAAAAGGTTGTCACAGAAAATTCCGTTAAATTTATTTATTTATTTGACCGCCCCTCTTGACTGCCTCAACACCCTCCATTTGCCTCTGGATCCGCTACCGCCCCCATGGAATGCTGCAGTGCCCACTGGGGGGCGGTATCGCCCCCGTTGGGAATCTATGTTCTAAACAATGTGGTTAGTTCTACTCCCATTGTTTGTAATTATGATAGATGCATTGGTGGCCTTAATGTTGGCCCTATAACACAATCTGAAGTTATTTTGGGGGCGGGGGTGGCTCAGTCGGTAGCGCGCCAGGCTCGTAATCTGCAGTTCCCAGGTTCGAGTCCCAGCTGGGTCAGCGTTGAGATTTATCTCCGCAAAATTCCCCGCCCTGCCCACGGTCAGTAGGGGACACTGATGGGCTTGGAAAGGCCGCCGTCCGTCGGATGGGACGTTAAGCCGTGGCCCTGTGTTCGGGAGAGACATACCCTGTGCACGTTAAAGAACACGCTGGGTGGCCTTGACGGGAGGCTACCATCTGTCTCCCAACAGCTGTTCCAGTGAGTCCCCTCCCCCAACCTTCTCTGAGCCTTCGGGGTCCATGTGACCTGGCCATTTAGCCCATGGTGTGCAAAAAAGTGCCGCTCAGAGGTAAAATAACCCACATAACCTGAAGTTATTTTGGCTTTTTCTGAACTTAAACTTCATAAATCCCCAGAGGTAGATGAGATTACCACTGAAATGCTTAGTGCTGGAAATGTTTCGGTTACCACTTGGATGACTGAAATTTTGAATATCTTTTATGATAAAAAAAGGCATGGTCCCTAAGGATTTTACCAGAGCTATAGTTATCCTTATTTTCAAAAAAGGTGATTGCAGTTCTTGTGATAACTAGAGGGGTAACTATAGTGCTCTCTCTTCCAGGTAAATTCTTTCCATGATTGTGCTTAATAGAATTAAGAATCTGGTTGACAGGCAATGCGTGATGAGCAATGTGGATTCAGAAGTGGTAGGGGATGTGTAAATCAGTATTTTCACTCAGGCAGATTCTTGAGAATTGTTTAGAGTTTCAGAAGCCTTTCACTGAAAGGGAAAGGTTTTTCCTTAAATGGGCTGGAGATATGAAAATTTCTGATTTAGATTATGATGATGATTTAGCCCTTTTTGCAAATGATGTTGATGAGATAAACTCTTTAATTCAAGCTGTTGATGAGACTGGTAGTAGAGTAGGTTTGGTTATAAACAGAGAGAAAACTAAAGTAATGAAAATTGGTCAGGCAGGCTGTGATTCAGTTAATCTGAATGGTTGCAGTCTTGAGCAGGTGTCACAGTTTAATTATCTTGGGAGCTATGTAACAGATACTAGTGATTTGCGGTATGAGATGAACAGAAGAATAGGGATTGCTGCCGGGACTTTTAAGAATCTATGGAGAGTGTGGAGAAATAGGCGTATACACCTAAAGACTAAAATTAGACTGTATAATAGTTTGGTTCTTTCTAGGGTTAGTTATGGTAGTGAAACTTGGATGCTTTGTAAACAAGACAACAGGAAACTAGATGCTTTTTATTCTAGATGCTTATGCAGTATCTTGGGCATTAGGTGGTTCAACTTTGTGACTAATGACAAGGTTAGGCAAAGTAGTTGGCAACCTCCTTTAAGCAGCATTTTGTTGCCTTTGTGGATAATCATAGATTAGGGAATAGGGTTATGAACAGTGGCCTAAAGACCTCAGAAAGAGGGGGAGACTAGGATATGGTGGGCAGACAGTGTCAAACAGGACCTTGTTAGAATTGGTGTGCAGTGGCCAGATGCAGAAAATGTAGCTCCAGACAGATATGCTTGGAGAACTAAATTGCACGTTCTGGTTGGACCTCCATAGCCCATGGCTGCTTGAGGAGGATGATGATGATGAGCAAAAATAAAAAGTATTTTTGTTTTCTAATATTTTTCATTAAAGTTTTAAAATTTACCCGATGTCTTCTGGCTGTCTCTAAATTTGGCTGCTGGTGTACCACACACACCTCGCGCACCTGCTTGTGATGGCCCTGCTGACGCTCAAGTATATAGCCCATAGCTTTTGCAAGTGTGTTAAAGCTATGGGAATTACTCTTCTTAAAGACTGGCTGCTGTAAATTGGTTGCCTTGGATTACTCAGGGTTCAAACAATTAACCCTTAATCAAGTGGGGGCAGAGATGACTTGGTAGCACACCAGGATTATAATCTGTAGTTCTTAAGTTCGAGTCCCAGTTGGGCCAGCATTGAGATTCATCTCTGTAAAACTCCCCACCCTGCCCTCAGGCAGTAGGGGACACTGATGTGCTTGGAATGGCCACCATCTATCAAATGGTACTTTAAGCCATGGCCCCATGTTTGGAAAAGCTACACTCTGTGAATGTTAAAGAACATACTTAATGTCCTTGAAGGGAGGCTACCATATCCCAACAGCTGTCAAGAGGATCTCCTATCCCCAATCTTCTCTGAGCTTTCAGGGTTCTTGTGAGCTGGTCATTTAGCTCATTGTGTGCAAAAAAGTGTTGCTCAGAGGTAAAATAACCCAACTTACTCGAGTGAATTGTGATTAGGGTTGCCACCTCTCCTGTTTTGGGATGGAGTCTCCAGAAATTGGGCCTTGTTTAAGGTTCTTTGTTACTCTCTATATTAGAGTAACAAGAAAATATGGACAAAATCTGAAACAACTAAACAAATAACAAAAATTCTCCACAGTTTTCTCTATGGAAAACTAAGGATAAACTTAAAAAACTGGACTTCCCTTTGGAAATACTTAGAAAAGCTATTGCTGGAAAAAAAAAAAAGTAAGATATATTTATGCTGATCTCTATCAAGACACCATTTAAGATTACTACGAACAAGGTCCATTTACAGTAATTCAACATATTGCAGACAATATTATTGAATACAACAAGCTTAAGGTTAATAAAGATAAGAGAAGAAAATAAAAAAAAAAACAAATTACAGTTGAGTTACACAGTGCGGTAATTAAAGTAATTTAATTCTCTATGACACTGTTAAATGTTTTTAAGCACTTCAAGACATGGACTATGCTATCAAGTATCGATAATTATTATAGAGAGATTTACGTACCATGCCGTAGAGGATGGGAAGTAATAGGAGCTTCTTGGAATGCTTTTGGTGAGAAATTTAAAATTCGACATTCTTGCCAGCAAGTGATATCTCAGTGGAGATTAAGATAATGATGACTGCTGCCAATGGTCTACCCACATTGGTGAATAACATAATTATTTATACTTTTTTATAGCATAGGGTGCTTAAAAAGTTTCAGATCCACGACAAGCGTTTCACGCCGTTCCTATCGGCGCTTCACGTCGCCAAACGTCAAATTTTAAATTTCTCACCTAAAGCATTCCAAGAAGCTCCTGTTACTTCCCATCCTCTATGGCATGGTATGTAAATCTCTCTATAATAATTATTGATACTTGATAGCATAGTCCATGTATTTAGAAAAAGCTACACCAAGCTGTACCCAAACAGATACAATCGTACTATCTGAATTTCTTGTCTAGCTCTCTGCACAATGTTAGACTTGAACATCTGACTTGTTTGCTTGTTCCTGACCTACTTTGGCTGTTGTTGCTTATCTTCTAAATTAATCCAAAATTTCTTCATCAAAACTCTGATGTCATCTCAAATACTCTTTGTGGACCCCTACCATTTTTTTTATGGATTTGTTAACCTCAAAATAGAGGACAGGTTTAATTCCAAGGTGGCATTGATAGTGACTATTAACCCTTCCAGTGTCCAGGCTGAAAAACAGGTTTCTATCTAGGGGCCAAGCTATTTTCTGCCTATGCTCAGCCAAAAAAAAACTTTAAATTTAGAACTTTTTTTTTCCAAATAACTAATGAAAGGAATTATGGCATGTTGTATGCCAAATTAATCAGCATTTAATTCTGGATTTTCTGAAAATATAATATTTAACAAAGAAAAAAACCATATGTTTCATTTTAATAAGACTTTTTTAGAGTCATGTAGGAAAAAATACATCTGGCAACACAAATCAAAATTTAGTTAAAAAAAAACAAATAGAAATGATTAGAATGCACATGAATAGAATGACTATATATTTCTGAATAACAAATTTTTTTTTGGTTTTAAATAAATATTTTTCTTGTTTTGTAATTTTTTTTCTCGGTACCATACTTTGAGAAATTCCAGGCTTTTAGTCAATTGTGCTGAGTCAAATTTAGAATTAAAAAAAAAAAAACCAATCAACAGAAAGGTAATGTTATATATCAAATTAAACAGAATTTAATTGCGAATTTTATAAAAATAAATAATATAAATTTCCAAGCATATTGATTTTAATAAGCCTTTTTCAATGTGATATGGTGAAAAAAAAAGATCGCACTATGCAATTAAGGCTTCACTTTGGAAAATCTGATGAATAAAAATAGTTAAATTATATATTATCGAAAGGAAATTTCCTCCTGAATAATATAATATTCAACCTGAAATGTGATTTTTATTTCTTTTAATGATTCTTTTCAGTATCATATATATTTTAAACATGGCCAATGTTATACAATGTGACTTGGACTTCTCACATTCATGGGATTTTCTGAACTGGTTATGAAATCGAAAAAAACTTCCTTGGCTGCTTTTTTTACTAAATATTATTAATTTTTTATTTGGGTGTTGAATTTTGGTGATCTTGGCTAAGTGCAGAAAGGTTTGTGCACCAAAGCAACAGCCCTTCCCAAAATTGCCCTCCCACATGACTGCCGATTTCCATAGCAAGGAAGTCAATTTTACTTCCGTATCCAATACATTCATTTTCAGAAAACGGTACAAGCTCAAAGTTTTTTACTAAAAAAAAAACAAGAAATAATAAAATAAAAATTACATATAACCTAATGATCCACAACAACTTTTAAGCCGGCCTCTGATCTAGCACAACCCGGAAAGATATATCAGTAATCGATAAATCAGTCGATTGAAGATAGCTAACTAATGGAAGTAAATGTACAGAAATGAATTTGCTTTCATATCCAAGACTTCATTTATTTTCAGAAAATGATACTATTATCAAAGTTTTACTGGAAAAATAATAAATAATAAAATAAAAATTAACATATAGCCTAATGCGATGTTAAAATATCCATAGCAACAAGTTGTGGCTGGCCATATGATGTAGCATGAAAAAAATCAATACTTATCAATCGGCCAAAAGATCGCTAATTTCCGAAAATGAATCTAATGAAATGAAAACTAAGGTTTAAACATAAAAAAAAATACTAACTTGACAAAAAGTATCCAATATGCTGGACCAAAACTGAAAAAAACACAGCACACAGAACAATGGAGATATCATGTTTCAGCCATCTGCGTCTTGTTGACTCAGTGAAGCATAACTAATTAAATGCAGCTGCAACCAAAATTTCTAAGAAGGATGTGTTTACTTTCAGTTTTAATTTTGAAGGTGGGAAAGATGCATAGAATGCTGAGAAAAATGATAAAAATAGCTTGGGAACACTGAAATAGGTTTATGACAGAAAAGAGTGTGAAATGGAAAAAAAAAAAAATTGCGGTACGTATTTTGTAATTACTTCCAAAATCTACGGTTTTTAAAAATAGCAGTTTTTTTTTTGTTAATTTTTAAGAGATTTTCGAAAATTTAAGGAAAAATTTGTTGATAATAGCTCAAATCAAACTTGGGAGCTTAAATCAGAAGGTTGCTTGAGCAAAATTGAACGGTTAACCAGAAAATCAACAATACCATTTAGTGCTTCTAAAAAGTGTCCATAAGATGGCTTTACAAAATTATTTGTATTGTAGTTTAGTAAAATATGCATCAAATTAAAAAACAATATTATTTTTGAAGCCTGAATTATATATTTTTATAAGACACACATATATAAAGTTACAACGTCAATTTTTATTTAAAAAAACGATATATTTTTGTTGTACTAAATGCTTATACATACATCATTGGCCCCTCAATTCAGATTCTCAATATGGATACAGACAGGTCGGACACTGGAAGGGTTAACAATTGGTCAAAATCATCGAATTTCTGAATTTTTAATCTGTTATAACCTAGGGCTGCCTTTCTTAAGATATATTTCTGTAATTTAATACAACTGTTAGTTTATGAATAGATTAGGAAATGTCCTGACTTTAATTTCAGTAGATTATATTTCTATAAACTAGATAAGACTGTTAACCAATCTTGCACCGTAGCAATAGAATTTTGAATTTGTGTGATTTGATAAATGTTTTATAGTGGTTACTTTATGAATTGCATGTATTTAAGTTATTAGTTTATTTTTGAATTTGGTGAAGCCCACGTTTCTTTGGGGATGACAGCAATATATATGCATTTACATGCCTGTAAACATTTTTGAAAACAATAAAATTATGGAACTGTGTTGTTTGACTGTTATCATATGTAAAATTTTTAACTTGACTCTTAAAATACTGCATACAAACCTTTGAACCTTTTTATGTTCACTATATAGTTTGTGATTCAAATAAACAAATTTGAAAAATTATGGTGTTTAAATCATATATCAGGTATTTGATGGACACTAGCAGTGGGCAGTTATGTGATATTAAAAATTGTAGGATGTAAAAATGTTTTTCTTTTTTCAGCAAGTAGGAATCTTTAATGAATCATTAAAAGTTCCTTTTTGTTGGGAAAAGGACATTTTTACCAACCAACAAGGAAACAAATGGCGAATGAAAATCAGTAGGAAGATATATAGTCATATACAGGCCTTTTGTGATTTACTGGCATTTTTCAGTCAGTGCACGATTTTTAAAACACTGGTTTCAAGACCCTTTGCAGAAATTTGCTGTTGAATGGTATATATTTTTAATATGATTAACTGCACCTTTAGTAAAAATTTGTATAAGTAATACAGGCATACATATATATATAGTCTTCAAGCAGACTGGCTAAGAAGGTCCAACCACTCTGTCTAATTTAGTTCTTGAAACATGTCTGTCTTGAGTTACAGCTGCTATATTTGGCCACTATAAGCCAGTTCTAACAAGGGCCTTTTTAACACTGTTCACAACACCCTATGTCTTTCTCTTTTTGAGGCCTTTAGGTACATTGCATAATCCTATTTGCTAATCTATAGTTATGCATATGGGCAACCTGGCCAAACCAACAGTCTCTCTCTGTGCACGATAGGAAAACAATAACAAATCAAACTACTGTGTAGCCTAATTTTAGTCTTTGGGTATACAGGGTGATTCAAAACTTATCGTTCAAATTTTGTGGGGAGGTAGGGAATACGTCAGGAAACCGATTTCACATAGGAAAGTATGTACGCATGCGTATGTAGAGGGCGCTGTGTGTACCCAACCAGTGTACAGCTTGCCCGACCACTCCCGCTGTCATCAGCGATCACTTGGCCACCCAGGTCACCTGATTTATCGCCCATGGATTTCTTTTTGTGGGGGGCCATGAAATACCATGTGTACGAGACCCCCGTCGACAGTGAAATGGACCTTGTTGCACGAATGGTGGCCGCCGCAGGCATTGTCCGTGATATGCCAGGCGTTTTTGAAAATGTTCGGCGGTCAATGCAACGGCGCTGTGAATCCTGTGTCCGTGTAAATGGTCGCAATTTTAAGCACCTACTGTGAACCTGTACTTTACCTTGTTGGAATAAAAGTCACATTCGTTACCACTTAACTGTACTGTGTCCTTGTGTTCACTTTACTTGTCCATTTTGTTCATGTAGATGACGTATGCGGACATACTTTCCTATGTGAAATCGGTTTCCTGACGTTTTCCCTACCTCCCCACGAAATTTGAACGATAAGTTTTGAATCGCCCTGTATGTACCTATTTTCAACAAACTCCATAGATTCTTAAAAGACCCTGGAGCAATCTCTATTCTTCTTGAAATAATATTCATCACAGTTTGTATAATAATACTTAATATAATTTACGATAATTGCTGTACAATATTCTTTAGTCTAAATTACTCAATCTCAAATATGAGGAGTGCAAGTGCTATTACAAATTGTGAGGCAGCTAGCTGCAATTGCAACTGCTGTATTACACTACAAATGAACTGAATAAAAATTAATTAGTCTAAATATTTCCTTATCAACTATATAAAGCATAATAGGCTAATTAATAATAGTTATATTTACCAATGAGTAGTAGGCTGGTACATCTACTTGCTTTGGCTCGTATGCTGTTACAATGAGACATCAATGACTCACATTTTTTATGTAGTCAGTAGGAATTCGAATTACTGTTACATTGAATGTTCTTATACTGTCCATTAATGCTCTTATTTGCGACCAAAGTTGTTATAACAAGGAACCAGTCCTTTCACAATTGCATATTTTTATGGATGTTAGTTCAATATATGACACAAAATTATCTTGAGCTTAGTACAGTTGGATAGTATGTTACTCCTTGTAGTTGATAACACACATTTGTTAGCTTATTTCCAGTACGTCGAACGTCAATTATGCTATCTGGTTCTGTGGAGCATATGATGTATTAATCCAAATTATCATTGTACTCAGTAGATGTAGCTAATAACAATCTTGTGTAGTATTTATTGCAAGTTCATTGGCACTTTTCACAGTGATGACAACAGTTGCACTTTCCTCAGAGTTTGAGACATAATTGCTTACTTTAAACATTTAAAAAGTTAAAAACCAATTAACTAAGATATGAAAACAAGTATAAAAGACTGCTTTCATACTGGTGCTCAGGAGTGGTAGAAGTACAAGCTGCATCGGTGCTTGGACCTTATGGGAGCTACGCGTTTTACCATTATTGTAGTCTACGGCGTCATCAGGCTCAGTCGGTGTAAGGTGTAGCATCAACTTATAAGTATCTCCCTCGTTACATCAGTGGTCGTATGATGTTACGTATTAACTGGTGATTGGCTGTGTAATAAAAGATTCCATGTGGAAGGAATAGGGGGTATATCAGTGTTGCATGTATTATTACATTGTGAATAAATTAGCATTTTTTTGGCATAATGCAGTTGAAACTTAGATTTAGGGGCTATTAATGGTTTATATTCTATTTTATTTATTTGAATATTGTTTTCTATTATAGTTTGAGCATATGCTATACTGGGAGTTTTATTTTTTAGATCAAGTTGATGTTCACATATTCTGTTTTTGTATTGTCGATATTGAACGGTAAGAATAAATACATCAGCAAAACCTATCAACAGTACAAAGACCGATTGAATGAACATCAATTTGATCTAAAAAAGAAAACTCCCAGTACAGCATATACTCAAATTATAATAGAAAAGAATATTCAAGTAAATAAAATAGAATATAAACCATTAATAGCCCCTAAATCTAAGTTTCAACTGCATTATGCCGAAAAAATGCTAATTTATTAACAACGTAATAATATATGCAACACTGATATACCCCCTGTTCCTTCCGCATGGAATCTTTTTTACACAGCCAATCACCAGTTATTACGTAACATCATCCGACCACTGACGTAACGAGTGAGATACTTAAAAGCTGATGCTACACCTTACACCGACTGAGCCTGATGACGCCATAGACTACAATAATGGTAAAACGTGTAGCTCCAATAAGGTCCAAGCACTGATGCAGCTTGTGCTTCTACCACTCCTGAGCACCAGTATGAAAGCAGTCATTTATGCTTGTTTTTATATCTTAGTTAATCGGTTTTTAACTTTTCAAATGTTTAAAGTACGCAATTATGTCAAACTCTGAGGAAAGTGCAACTGTTGTCATCACTGTGAAAAGTGCGAATGAACTTGCAATAAATACTACACAAGATTGTTATTAGCTACAACATCTACTGAGTACAATGATAATTTGGATTAATACATTGTATGCTCCACAGAACCAGATAGCATAATTGATGTTCAATGTACTGGAAATAAGCTAACAAATGTGTGTTATCAACTACAAGGAGTAACATACTATCCTACTGTACTAAGCTCAAGATAATTTTGCCTCAATATATTGAAATAACATCTATAAAAATATGCAATTGTGAAAGGACTGGTTTCTTGTTATAACAACTTCAGCCGCAAATAAGAGCATCAATGGACAGTATAAGAATATTCAATGTAACAGTAATTCGAATTCCTACTGACTACATAGAAAATGTGACAGTCATTGATGTTTCATTGTAATAGCATATGAGCCAGAGCAAGTAGATGTACCAGCCGACTACTCATTGGTAAATATAAATATTGTTAATTAGCCTATTATGCTTTATATTAGTTGATAAGGAAATATTTAGACTAATTAATTTTTATTCTATTCTTCTGTTTATCTCATGCAGCACACATCACTGGTATCTGTTACATAGCTCCCAAGATAATTAAACTGAGACGCTTGCTCAAGGGTGAAGACCATTCAGATTGATTGAACCACAACCTGCCTGACCAATTTTCATCACTTTAGTTTTCTCTTTGTTTATTACCAAATCATACTCTACTACCAGTCTCATCAACAGATCTAATTGAAAGAATTAATCTGATCAACATCATTTTCAAAAAGGGCCAAATCATCAGCATAATCTAAATCAAAGATTTTCAGATCTCTAGACCATTTAAGGCCAAAATCTTCCTCTTGCAGTGAATTCTGCATAACTTTAATCAATAACCAAATTAAAGAGAAAAAGAGACAAAATGCTTCATTGTCAAACACTGGAAGCAATGCTAAACCAATTGCTACAAGCCTTACCAACTCTCACACATTACTTAGTTATTTTAGTGAGCTTTCATTATGTTAACTAACTTGTCTGGTATGCTATACAATTTCACGATCAACCACAAATTATGAGAGTCAACAGAGTCAAAAGCCTTTTTGAAATTTACAAAGCTAGTAACCAAAGGTTTCTGAAACTAAATATTTCTTAATCTTGCTCAGCAAAAAAAAAATCTGATCAATACATCCCCTACTACTTCTAAATCTACACTGCTCATCATGCAATTGTCCATCAACCAGATTCTTAATTCTCTTAAGCACAATAATGCAAAGAACACTACCTGATAGAGGAAGTAGGCTGATACCCCTATATTTATCACAAGAACTACAATCACATTTTTGAAAAGTAGGGATAATAATAGTGCTGGTAAAATCATTAGGAACAATGCCTTTAATAATAAAACATATTGAAAATTTCAGTGAACCATGTGAAAACAGAAACATTCCAGCTCTAAGCATTTCAGTAGTAATTTATCTACCCCTGGGGATTTATGTAGTTTAAATTTAGGAATAGCCAAAATAACTTCAGACTGATATAGGCCAACATTAAAGCCAGTAATGCATCTATCCTCATTACAATGAGAGTAGAACTGACCACATTCATTAGAACATCTCTAAAACGCTCAGCCCACCTAGTCATGACAGAATCCCCACCTTCAATAACCTTACCTTGTTTATCCTTCAATCCCTGCATATCTGTCCGTTTTTTCCCACACAAAACGTTAACTATCTGATACAGCTCTCTGATGTTATGTTGTCTAGCTGCTTTCTCAGCTTTATCAGCCAAACCATCAAACCAAAGATTCTTATCAGCTGCTAACTGATACTTTACATTTCTTGAGCTCTTTGTAACACTTTTCTGTCAGGACAGCTGCAGTTCTTTCTTTCCAAAATAAACTCCAGCACCTTATCACTCAAGTAATTTTGCCTCCTCTGCTCCCTTTTACCTAAAGGAATATTGTTAGTTTCAAGAAAAACCTGTTGAAAATGATCCCATTCTCAACATCAGTAGTAAGCAAACCATGACTGTCATAATGACTAAGTAACCTATCACGGTAAGCTTTAGCTATAACTGGATCTTTCAGAGCTTCAGAAATAAAGGTAAGTTTTTTTAACCTCAGCACAACACTTCTTAAGTTTAAGTTGCAAGACACTTTTAACGAGGTAATGGTCAATCCAATTTCAGCTCCCCTATATGACCTGGTATTCCTAACAGAACTAGCCTGTTTCCCGATAATAATGAATCATATTCTTATGTAGCCCATCTGATGAAACCCATGTGTACTTATGTATGTCAATGTGTTTGTAACAAGTATTAGTTATTCTCAAACTATTAAGTTTACTTGCCTGTAGGAGACATTGCGATTTCAGCTACCAATACCAAAAGGGCCTATCACCCCTCCCCAAAGGTCAGAGTCAGTACCAACTTTTGCATTGAAGTCACCTAGAACAAGGGTAATATCTCCTTTCTTGATAGAATTCAAAATATCCTGAAGTTGTCCGTAAAACCTATCCTTCTCATCCTCATCAGCATCCTCAGTGGGGGCATAACAGCAGATAACATTCAAGTCTTTAATGCTTGTCTGAAAATTTTCTGTAAGAAACCTTTCATTAATGCACTCGTATCCTAGAAGAGCATCACTGGCATGTCTGCTGAGAAGCAGACCCTTGCCTTGGTGATGCTTATTATCGTTCCTCCCTGAAAAGAGAAATTTAAGATTATTTTTAAGAATCTGACCTTTATCTGTCCATCTGGTCTCTTGGAAGCCGAGAATATCTAAATTATAATGGTGGAATTCTTGTGTGAGGACATCAAGAGAAAAAGCTCTGTGCAGAGTCCTCACATTCCAACTACCTATGGAGAGAAAATGGTTAGTGGGATGTTTAAAGAAACTGTTTATTGAGAGAGGGAATGCCAACAATATCAAACAGCCCCATAATAGCAGACATGGGGCAAAGACCCGTTCCCCCACCATTAAATGCTAAAGCCATCTACACTGGAAGACTTCCTCCAATGTAGAATTTGGCGATGCAATAGAAGCAAAGAGTTCAGGTGCCTGCGATGACCTCTGCTCAGGATTATCCACAAGTTGATAAACATATCCTGTGAATCTATTCACTTGGGGCTGGCAACCCACAAACAAACAGTAAACACAGTGGAAGATTTTCCCTCCACAGAAGCCCACCAGTGCAGCAAAATCAGGATCCATAATCAAGCTCAGAGCCTTATTTCAGTCCAATCCAGTTTGCTTATGTGGTCAGCACCAGGAACCTGTGTTGACCTGTTCCCTCACCTCTAAAGGCTGAAGCCATCTACACTGGAAGACTTCTTCAAATGTAGAATTTGAAGATTCCAGTAGAAGCAAGAGTTCAGGTGCTTGCGATTACCCCTCCCCAAAGATCAGAGTCAGTGTAAACTTTGGCATTGAAGTCACCTAGAACAAGACTAATATCTCGTTACTTGATAGAATTAAAAATATCCTGAAAATTTTCCATAAAACCATTTTCTCATCCTCATTGAAGTTGTCAGTGGGGGCGTAACAATAGATACTATTTGATTCTATAATGCTTATTTTAAATTAAGTGGTAAGGAACCTTTCATTAACCCTTTCAATGTTGGAGCAGTATTATCCAGTTTCATGTTTCAAATCTAGTGACTTGAGAAGTAGACATTGTTACCATAGTACAAGGTTATAATTTTTTTTTCCTGAATGGAAATGAACAGTTTTTTTAACTAATCAAAAATCGAAAAATTGCATATAAACTACGATATATATTTTTCACCTGATGATTCCACTTAAAAATATTATAGTAATATTTAAATCTAATTGAGTCTGTAGTGTTTGTATGCACATTTCCTGTCACTGTAAATAGCATCAAATAGTGATCCTTTAGTTTACACCTTTATTCTGCTGTACCATATGTAGATTATTGATCGGTTTTGATTTCCAGTATTCTGATCTGCTTATTACTCTCTAGAAACACTGTAATACTTTCTAAACTATTAACATGTGATATTGATTTCATTACTACTGGGAGTTGCATCATTTGGGAACTATGCACATGCTTTATGTCAGTATTTTAGCAGACTTTTGATTTTAACGGTTTTGTTTTTACTACAAACCTTCTAGAATTATGGAATTATTTTTTATTCTCAAATATATTTGTGATTATAAAGAATAATTAGTTTGAAATGATTGAAAATGAAATCTCTATTGATCTCCGATGGTAAATATTGGAAGAATAAAAAAAAGGATTTAGCAATTAGCTAAAAGTACAATTTTTAAAAGGTAGGGCTTATTTTAGTGATACTTTTAATTACAATTCAACCAAATATAGGAACATTAGGAAATTGAAATTTTTAATCACAATTTTTGCTGTAATTTTATAGTTAAACTTTTCCATAGTAGTTACACAGCTTTATGCTAAAATGATTCATTCTCAATGTCTGCTATGGCCCCTGATCAGGATTATCTACTGCTGATAAAATGTATCCTGTGCATCTATTAACTCAGGGCTGTCAATCCACAAATAAACAAAACACACCAGAAGATTTTCCCTCAACAGATAGCCACCAGTGCAGCAAGTTCAGGATCCATAATCAAGCTCAGAGCCAATGTTCCATACAAGTTATATGGTCAGCACAAAGACTCTGTGTGGTTGACTACTCCTCAGCAGTATAGAAAAAAAGGAAAAATAGCCATAGTAGTCCAGATCAGTAGGCCACACTGATATGACAGCCCTCTTCTGTTCCTTTCCATAAGAGAGTAACTCTTCTTAAAGGTACTAACAATCTGGACCATAAGAAGGCAGAGTCAGATTTGAGGTGCTAGGCCTGGTTGGTTCTATGCATCATCACAGGGGATTGGTGCATTTACAATTAAGAAAATTGAAAACCTTATATGGTAGTATAAAGTCGTGTAATTTTTGTTTAATATAAACACTTTAATTGGATTTAATACATATTCTGCATAAACTTGATACATAGTAAGAAATTCTGAACTTTTTTTAATGTAGTATGCCTATCATGGTATGAAATTTAGATATACAAATTGTCTTTGCATTTCATTCATAGAGAATGTTACCTGCTCTTGCAAGAGTGAAACAAGCTAGGGTGCCAAATGCATATGATAAAACAGCATTAAAGTTAGAGGTAAGGTAATTTGTGTTTTAATGTATTGTTAGTAATTGTCTTAAAGCTTATTTACAAAGTGTTCACAAGTTGTTTGATGATTGTATCATTTTGTTCACAATGATTGTATCATTTGTAAATAATCATTTATGCTTATAATGCACTGCCTGGCCAAATTATTATGAACAGTGCATTGCATGTGAAGTACTATGGTACATGCCAATGTATGCAAAATTACTTAATGATGAAAATATTCCATTTACATTATGAAGTCCTAGGAAAGCTACAAAGCAATAGTGGAAAGCAAAGGCAAGTTTGACATGCCTAACCTCATCATTAGTTACAAAGTTGAACCACCTAATGCCCAAGATACTGCGTAAGCATCTGGAATCAAAAGCATCTAGTTTCCTGTTATTTTGTTTACAAAGTGCCCAAGTTTCACTACCATATCTAACCCTAGAAAGAACCAAACTATTATACAGTCAAATTTTAGTCTTTAGGTGTATACGCCTATTTCTCCACACTCTCCATAGATTCTTAAAAGTCCCAGCAGCAATCCCTATTCGTCTGTTAATCTCATGCCGCACATCACCATTATCTGTTACATAGCTCCCAAGATAATTAAACCATGACACCTGCTCAAGACTGCAGCCATTCAGATTAATTGAATCACAGCCTGCCTGACCAATTTTCATCACTTTAGTTTTCTCTGTTTATAACCAAACCTACTCTACTACCAGTCTCATCAACAGCTCGAATGAAAGAGTTCATCTCATCAATATCATTTGCCAAAAGGGCTAAATCATCAGCATAATCTAAATCAGAAATTTTAGTATCTCCAGACCATTTAAGGCCAAAATCTTTCCCTTGCAATGAATTTCGCATAATGTAATCAATAATCAAACTAAAGAGAAAAGGAGACAAAATGCACCCTTGTCGAACACCAGAAGTAATGCTAAACCAATTGCTACAAGCCTTACCAACTCTCACACACGACTCAGTGTATTATAGAGATCTTTCATTATGTTAACTAACTTGTCTGGTATACCATATGATCTCACAATCAACCACAAATTATGACGATCAACAGAGTCAAAAGCCTTTTTGAAATCGACAAAGCTAGCAAACAAAGGTTTCTGAAACTCTAAACATTTCTCAAGAATCTGCCTAAGTGAAAATATCTGATCCACACGTCCCCTTCCACTTCTGAATCCACATTGCTCATCACACAATTGCCTGTCAACCAGATTCTTAATTCTATTAAGCACAATCATGGAAAGAACTTTCCCTGGAACAGAGAGAAGGCTGATACCCCTATAGTTATCACAAGAACTGCGATCACCTTTTTTGAAAATAGGGATAATAATAGCTCTGGTAAAATCCTTAGGAACCATGCCTTTATCATAAAAGATATTCAGAATTTCAATCATCCAAGTGGTAACCGAAACATTCCCAGCTCTAAGCATTTCAGTGGTAATTTCACCTACCCCTGGGGATTTATGAAGTTTAACTTTAGAAATTGCCAAAATAACTTCAGACTGTGTTATAGGGCCAATATTAAAGCCACCAATGCATCTATCATAATTACAAACAATGGGAGTAGAACTAACCACATTGTTTAGAACATCACTGAAATGCTGAGCCCACCTAACCATGACAGAACAATGAACATGAAGTCACCTAGAACAAGGGTAATATCTCCTTTCTTGACAGAATTCAAAATATCCTGAAGTTGTCCATAAAACCTATTCTTCTCATCCTCATCGGCATCCTCAGTGGGGTCATAACAGCAGATAACATTCAAGTCTTTAATTCTCGTCTGAATTTTGCTGTAAGAAACCTTTCATTAATGCACTCATATCCTAGAAGAGCATCACTGGTGTGTCTGCTGAGAAGCAGACCTAGTCCTCGGTGATGCTTATTGTCCTCCCTCCCTGAAAAGAGAAATTTAAGATTATTTTTAAGAATCTGACCTTTATCTGTCCATCTGGTCTCTTGCAAGCCGAGAATATCTAAATTATAATGGTGGAATTCTTGTGTGAGGACATCAAGAGAAAAAGCTGTGTGCAGAGTCCTCACATTCCAACTACCTATGGAGAGAAAATGGTTAATGGGATGTTTAAAGAAACTATGTTTATTGAGAGAGGGAATGCTGACAATATCAAACAGCCCCCTAATCGCAGACATGGGGCAAAGACCCGCTCTCCCACCTTAGTGGTGGGAGAAGAAGACCTAGAAGAAGAAGAAGAAGACCTAGAAGGCTGAAGCCATCTACACTGGAAGACTTCCTCCAATGTAGAATTTGACGTAACAAAGGTGATGAAACTCGACAAAAAAATCACATGGCTCATTGTAATAAGTGATGGGGTTATCATTTGATGAATGTGCTGTTTGCTTCTGTAAGAAAAAAGAAAATGGCAAAAAAAATAGCCAAGATTTGAATGTAAAATTGTGACTTTGGATTGTGTGCAACTATTCTTGAAAATGTGCCATATGCAATATACAAGTGGGTATAGTTCCTGTAAAATAGTGGGTATAGTTCCTTATATTTTTATTATATTCGGTTAAAGTTCATTCTAATGAGCAGCTGTTTTAAGAAATATCTAGAATAAATTTTTTCTTAAACGAGTGGTTAGCGCGCTTGGCTACTGATCTACGGGACCTGGGTTCGAGCCCCGGGTAAGGCATGGATGTTCGTGTTGTTTTCTGCTGAGGTCCTGCCATCCTCTCAGATCTTCTACTGTGGCATATAAATTGACAGGCTCCTGTCTGACCTCTGTGGCAAGCAGCTGCTTGAGGGGGTATTTATTTTTTTTTATCCTGCTAAATTTACACTATTATATTAATTACTTTGATTCTGTATAAAGCTGAATTTAACCCTGGGTCCAGCCTGAAAAACAGGTTTACATCCAGAGATCTAGCTAATTTTTCAGTTTGCTCAGCCAAAAAACATAACATTAGTTTTTTTTTTGCCAGATAATTAATGAAAGAAATTATGAGATGTTTTATAACAAATTAATCAGCATATAATTAAGAATTTTTTTGAAAATATTTATTAAAAAAAGCTAGTTTTATTTTAATAGTACTTTTTTTTAGAGTCATGTAGTAGAAAAAGCATCTGACAATGAAAGTCAATTTAGTTTGAAAAAAAAGCAAACTAATAGACTGAAATAATTATAATATATATGAATGGAAAGACTATTTATTTCTGAATAAAAAAAGAGTTTTTATTGAAATAGGAAAATTACTTTCTTTTTCTAATATTTTTCTAAGTATTATACTTTGTGAAAATTTCCATGCTTTTTATCAACTCTGCTGAGGCTAATAAACAAGTCAACTTTAGAATATTTTTAACAAATGACCAATCAACAGAAATAGGTCAAGTTATATACAAAATTAACCAGAAATAATTTCCAAATTTTCTGAAAAAAAAATTATACCAATTCACAAACATATTGATTTTAATAAGACTTTTTCATGGTGATAATATCACAAAATAGATCTGACTGTGCAATTGAGGCTTAATTTTAGAAAAACCGATGAATAAAACCAGTTAAATTATATATTAATTCTTTCTGTGTTGGAGCCTGAATAATTGCCTTTATCATCCGAATTTCAGTGATCCAGAGATGCAGGTTCTCTTCCATATTACAAGGTTGTGAAAAACGTTTTTACCAATAGAAATCTGACTTTCTTTCAATTGTTGCTAATCAAATGCCAAAAATATCATTTAAATCTGTGATATATATATATTACTTGTTGATTCTGCTTGAAAAAATTATGATAAAGTTTAAAAATAAATCTATATTAGTCTGCAATGAATGTATGCTCATGTTCAGTCACCGTAAGTAGCATCAAGTAGTGATGATTTAGTTTATTCTGCCGTATCATGCATAGATTATTAATTGGTTGCATTTCCCCATATTTTGTGATATTTATAGCTCTGCTAGAGTTGTAATGTATTCTAAACTTTTAATGTAAAGATATTGATTTTATTACTACTGGAAATTATGTCATCCAGGAACTACGCACATCAGCTTTTGATCAATATTTTAGCAGACTTTCTATTTTAAAGACTTTTTTACTTACTGTAATGCTTCTAATATTTTTTTTATTGCTTCTGAAATGGATATGGCAATTATAAACTAATTAAGGTCAGGAAATTACATTTTTTAACCAAATTTTCTGCCAGAATTTTAGAATTAAACATTTCTGTAGCAGTTATGCAGCTTCATAATAAAGCAACTCATTCTCAAATTCAGTGCTTCGGTTAAACTTTGAATGCTTTGAAACATTTTATTGAATTTTTTTTCATAATTCTTTATCAAATTTTTTAGATATATTTTTCAGTTTTTATTTATATTATCTTACTTTTAAAGGATGTCTTATAAATATATGGAAATAAAATCAAAATAAGTCTACAGGAATAAAACTGAAGGTTTAATTATAAAATCTTAAAATAGTAACTGAACAAATGGAGACAATATCCAATGTTTCAGGCCAATACTATAAACAACCCACTATGCATGCAATGGCACATGATACATATGTAGAAGCAGTTAGTGAAATCTGTTCTTGCACTCTGCCATGACCTAGTTTGCACATAAAAGGAAAAAACATTAATTTTGGTTTTCTAATCTGTGGGATGCATAATGCTGGGATAAATGATAAAAATAATTCTAGAAATATTGAAATGGGTTTAAAGCAGAAATGAGAGAGTAAAATGGAAAAAATATACATTCTTGGTAATTGCCCAATTTAAAAAAATGGTGTGTGGTTAATTTCTGAGAGAATTTTGAAATATTAAACAAAAATGTGTTGACAATAGTTCAAATCGAATTTGTGAGCTTAATCAGAGAATTGCTTCAACAGGAGTACAGTAAATAAATGCAACATGGCATTCCATATATCATGTCTATGAAATGAATAGCAGTGAGAGTGCTGGAACAAATTTTTGATATCTTAACAAAATCGTCACAAAATGGAAAAGTTAAGTATTATTTCTGAAGTTTGAAATATCTAATTTTATGAGATACAAGTAAAAAGAATTAAACAGGAATTTCTTTTAAAAAAAATTGAAGTTTCATTTGTGTGCTAGTGTTACTGACCCAGCACCTATGCTACAACTTTGTGGAAATCTGATACACCCTTCAGCACTCATAGACACATAGGGTTTAAGCACTGACTGTTTACCTTTGTACACCAAATTATTCCACAGCAAATAGTTACAAAAAAGCATCTTGGCAACAGTTATTGGTGAAAAATGCCTAAAGTGACTTTCCATTTTCAAATATTCATCAATTATAGAAGTGCTGAAAATAAATACTACAAATCCCATATAAAAATATTAAAATTAATATTTTAAATAAGGTAGATTAAAGAAGTATAATAATAAAAAATAACTTAATATCAAATTGGTTTTTGTTAAAAATAGATTCTGTGTCATGATTTGGGAGATATATTATTGGGTTAAATGCCTAATTTATAGTAAATGGAAAAATTCAGATGCTAACTATACATGGGTGATACATATGAGATCAATGACCATGCAACTAGAATTCCTATAAAAATGTCACCAATGTGCTAAAATCATATGCCTTAAATTTAACTCATCTTTTTTCTGATTTCAGCTAACTGAAAAAATATAGGAGCAACTCTGATATGTTAAGAAATGAAAATGATACTACTGAAAACAAAATTGATGAAGTTGAGGGAGATAGTGGTGAATTAAAACAGATAAGGAAACAGAATTTTTTTAAGAAATGCACACCTATAACTTATAACTACTTTAAATGCACAGCACATTCTACATATAACAATTCATGATACCATCTTTTCAGTTCTAGTAATAAAAAAGTATACTGGCAATGTAGAAATGTTTTCGAAAAGCCGCCTGCTTCACAAGTAACTCACAAATAACTTAATGAGTGTCAAAATATTTGAATTAAGCCTATGATCTCATTGCCCCACAAGAGAGACTGGGTTGTTTTAACTACGAGTAACACTTTTGTATGTATGATGAGTTAAATTTCCAGGTCAAAAGGACCCCAAAGGTTCCCAAGGGGTATGGTCCCACTAGACATCTGTTAGGAAAAGAAAGTTTGGGTCAATGCCATCCAGTGTGTTCTTTAATGTTCACAAGGTATGGTCTTCCTTCACATAGAAGATAATGTCCTATCTGATGGACAGTAGCCTATTCAAGCCCATAGTGTCCTCTTTCTCACCAAGGGCAGGGTGGGGGATAGCAGTGATGCACAAGGTAGGGAACATGACTTTTGATATGCTTAATCAACTATTACATTTTAAACGTTAAAGAACATGATGTGTGGCTTTGATGATAGATTTCATCTGTCTCCTAATAGCTATATGATTAATAATGTTCCTAATAGCTAATACCCAGTGGATTCCTTTCCTTGTGACTTAACCATTTAGCCCATTGTGTGAAAAAAGTACCACTCAGCAGTAACATTAAATTTTATAGTTAAAATTAAAGTTTTCAGTTGCTAATTTTTATCACTAATAGGTGAAATAATACCTATTCTATAATGACTTAGTTGCAAAGCATTTAGAAATATCATACTTCTAGATAATAAATTTTAAATTCTATATTCTAATTTTTTTTCATGTTTGTTTTGTAGGTTGGGGACATAATTAAAGTAACCAAAATGAATATCAATGGCCAATGGGAAGGAGAATTAAGAGGTAAAGTTGGTCACTTCCCGTTTACCCATGTTGAATTTCTTGATGCAGACAATCCTGATGAAGAAGAACCTTAATTTCCTGTATTGACATTATCAGTTGCCAAAGAGGTGCTGTAATGGACAGTTTTACACCATCCTCTGAGTCAGAATGACTTTTAGAAGACCTGTGTAAATATGGTGTGGTAATTGTCAATTTCGGGCTCAAATTATTCAAATACACAGCAGACGAGGAAACTGCTATTTTTCAACATGTGTCCCAACCTGCATGCATAAAGACAATCTGCTGCCATCCTCAGTTTGCCAATTTTTTGTGAAGCTAGTCAAGGCCCCTTCACAGTCCAAATACTAGAATTGAAGCAGTTTACCTTTTGTAGGGAGTGTTATCCTTCCTTTGCAACCTTTCATTGCAGACTGCCCATATGTTGTAGAGTGTTGATAATTTCATGCATTTTGGAGGTTGTGATGTCCAGCTCTGCAACTGACAGTGCCTCCCTCTCTGAATATGAACTGGAAGATATAAGCACAGTATCAGATTTCAAATGCTCACTGATGATAAAGAAAAAGAAGTGTTCTTGTTTTTCCCAATGATGTTAATGAAATCATGTGGTGGAGATTTCTCTTTTTTTAGTGTCAAAAGCCAAAAAACTGCTGCATGATGTATTTCAGCTATGTACACATATAAATGGATATTTTTATTCCAGTTGTAAAATTGTGATAAAAATCTTTAGTGCACTAATGTCAATAATATATTGTAAGGCTGAATACAGTGAGCACAAGTAATCATAGCTAAAAAAGTAAGTTCTTTAGAACAATGTAAGCTACAATGTATTGGGAACTAGTAAAAATCAGTTGTGAATACATTTAATATACTAAACTGAGTTTAAATTTTATTATGGATGAAATCGTTAAAAAATTAAATTTTTTATACAAATATGTATATTGAATGCATGGACAAAACAAATCTTGTGAAAATTATTTGGTGGTGTTCCACAAGATATCTATTATAGCTAATGGTTCCATTAGGCAGAATTATCAGCCATTTATTAGAACAAAATGTGAAAAACTACAGTAATATTTTATTTAATAATGCAGATTCATTATAATGCTCTTTGCACTTGGATAAATTTTTCTTTGAAAAAAAAAAATTCCAAATCATAACTGACTCCATTGCATAAAGGTACCAAGTTTAGTCTTGTGACCACTGAGCATCTTCCATATCAGTTGGACAGTGTGTGCCATTGTTGTTAAAGACCCCACATGTACCCTTTGCTGTCATTTCATTCATTAAGAATGAAAACCACTTGTTGATCACCCCCTTCTAATCCCCTTTAACCCTTCCAGTGCCCAGCTTGAAAAACGTTTACATCCAGAGGCCAAACTATTTTTACCTATCTTCCTATTACTTTTCACTTGACATTTGTCAGTTTGTCAAACAGTTGCTCCACCATAACTTTCAACTGTGATCGAAAAACTTAATGATTTATGTTTCAAATGAAAGCTTGTAATACAGGGAGTGTCATAGGCTATAAAATATTGATCCCCATCCTTTCTTCCCCTCTAAAAAAGGGTAAATATGAAAACCATTGTTTTCCTATATCTCCAGAATATGAGTGCAGAAACTAACAAGCTATGTGTCAAATGAAAGCTTGTGGTGTGGGGAGTATCATAAGCTATAAAAAAATTTTTAACCCCTGTGCATTCTTCCCCCTTCAAAAGGGGGAAATGGAAAAACTATTGTTCTACTATATTTTCGGAAGGAGAGTGTGGAAAGTAAGCTATGCATCAAATGTAAGCTTCTGATGTGGAGAGTGCCATAGAGTATAAAAAATTGACTCCCCATGCATTCTTCCCCTCTAAAAAGGGTAACGTATGGATAATTATAGATTGGAGAATAGGGTTATGAACAGTGTGCCTAGAGGCCTCAGAAGGAGGGGGAGACCTAGGATGCGGTGGGCAGACAATATCAAACAGGACCTTGTTAGAATTGGTGTGCAGTGACCAGATGCAGCAGATGTAGCTCAGGACAGATATGCTTGGAGAATTAAACTGCATGGTCTGGTCAGACCTCCGTAGCCCATGGCTGCTTGAGGAGGAGGAGGAGGAGGATGTAAAAGGGTAAATATGAAAACGATTGGTCCGCTATATTTTCAGAAGGCAATTGCGGAAAGTAATAAGCTATGTGCCAAATGAAAGCTTCTGATGCTGGGAGTGTCATAGGGTATAAAAATTGACCCCTATGATTTCTTCTCCCCTAAAAAAAGGGAAAATATGAAAATAATTGTTTTGTTCAATCTCTAAAATGCGAGTGCTGAAAGTAATATGTTGTATATCAAATGAAAGCTTGAGATGTGGGAAGTGTTATGGGTGATAAAAATTTACTTCTCCCCTGGAAAACGGAAATGCGAAAGTCGTTCTTCTACTCTACTGAATCAGGTGTCAAATGAAGGCTCGTATAATGATCTCAATAACCTTTTTCGAATTTTGCACACATCATGCTCCCCCCTCCTGATAAATTGGGGGGCAGATTCTCACAGGGGACTACCTTAATGAGTTACACTTCAATTTAAAGCTTTTGACATTTCCAATATAATGGTCTATCTCAAACACAACTCCAAAAGGGAGAGAAAATATGGTCGATGTTTATGAGTCATATATCAAATAAAAGCTTCTGAAGGTAGGTGTTTTTATTGACGAAGAAAAAAATATTATCTTCCTATATGCATTTTAAAAAGTACAAAATAAATCTAAAGCATATCAATGGTGCAATCAGTGACTGATTTCACCATTGATATGCTTAAGGTTTATTTTCTGCTTTTTAGGATGCATATATTCGATGTTCTGCTCCCCAAAAAAATTAACTGAACTTTTTTGCTAAATACATAATGAAAGGAATGTTGACGTGTTATTGTAAAAGTAATCAGCATTTAATTCCGAATTTTCTGAAAATATTTAACGAAAAGGATGACAAGTTTTATCTTCATAGAGCCTTTTTAGTCTAGAGTCATATAGTTGAAAAATGCATCTGGCAATGCAAATAAAAATTCATTAAAAAAATAGTAATAGGCAGAAATAATTATAATTCATATGAATAGAAAGGCTATTTATTGCTGAATAACAGAAAATAAAGTTTTACTCGGAAAAACAAAATTGCACTCTTTTCGTAATATTTTTTCTTGGTAACTATACTTTGAGAAAACTCCAAGCGTGTTGCAGAGTCAAATAAGTCACCATTAGAATATTTTTAACAAGTATTAATTAATTAATAATATAATTATTAATTAACAGAAATAGGTCATGTTATATGCCAAATTAAATAGAATTTAATTCTGAATTTTATTAAAAATAAAAATTTTAACAATCTAGAAACATACTAATTTTAATAAGACTTCTTACAGTGATATAGGGAAAAAAAATAGGTACATACTTCATAATTACTTCCAAAATCTTCCATTTTTAAAAATAGTAGTTGTTTGTTAATTTTCGGGAGATTTTTCAAAACATTAAGGGAAAATTTGTTCATAATAGTTCAAATCAAACTTGAGAACTTAAATCAGGTGATTACTTCAGCACAGAGTAACGTTAACAAAAAAATTGGCAATATTGTATATCATTCTAAGGAATGGCAATCGGATGGCTTTAACAAATTATTTGTGTCATAGTTTGATAAAATAAGCATCAAATGGAAAAAGAAAGTGTTATTTTTCAAGCATTAATAATGCATTTTTATAAGATATATGTAAGGAAATTTTCAAACTGCAAATTTTCTTTAAAAACGGGCGGGGGTGGCTCAGTCGGTAGTGCGCCAGGCTCGTAATCTGTAGTTCCCAGGTTCGAGTCCCAGCTGGGTCAGCGTTGAGATTTTTCTCCGCCCTGCCCTCGGTCAGTAGGGGACACCGATGGGCTTGGAGAGGCCGCCGTCCGTCGGATGGAACGTTAAGCCGTGGCCCGGTGTGTGGGAGAGCCATACCCTGTGCATGTTAAAGAACACGCTGGATGGCCTTGACGGGAGGCTACCATCTGTCTCCCAACAGCTGTTCCAGTGAGTCCCCTCCCCCAACCTTCTCTGAGCCTTCGGGTCCATGTGACCTGGCCATTTAGCCCGTGGTGTGCAAAAAAGTGCCGCTCAGAGGTAAAACAACCCAACCCAAATGTACTAAAAACATATAGGCGTCCCTATCTCTCATTTCTGTTGGGTTGTTTTTACCTCTGAGTGGCACTTTTCTGCACACAATGGGCTAAATAGCCAGATCGCAAGGACCACGAGGGCTCAGAGAAGGTTGGGGGAGGGAACCCACTAGAACAGCTGTTAGGAGCAGGTGGTAGCATCCTGTCAAGGCCATTCAGTATGTTCTTTAACATGTGCTTTCCTGTCAAGGCCATTCAATATGTTCTTTAATATGTGCACAATGTATTTCAATATGTTCAAGGCCATTCAATATGTTCTTTAATATGTGCATCCTGTCAAGGCCATTCAATATGTTCTTTAATATGTGCATCCTGTCAAGGCCATTCAATATGTTCTTTCATATGTGCACAATGTATGTCTATCCTACACATGGGGCATGGCTTAATGTACCATCTGATGGACAGTGTCCCCCTACTGACTCTGGTCAGGGTGTGGGGAGTTTTGTGCTGATAAATCTCAATGCTGGCCCAGCTGGGACTCTAACCTAGAAAACTTGCAGATTATGAGCCTGGTGTGCTACCTACTGAGTCACCCTGTTCCCTCTCATTTTAGATTCTTGGGTTCGAGCCCTGGGTAAGGCATGGCTGTTTGTGTCGTTTTTCTGCTGAGGTCCTGCCATCCTCTCAGACCTTCTACTGTGGCATATAAACTGACAGGCTCCTGTCAGACCTCTGTGGCAAGCAGCTGCTTGAGGGGGTATTTATTTATTATTTATTTATCAACTTGTATACAAGTTGGGCCCTAGAAGAGAGACCCCAGGTATTTTTTTTCACTATATTCAGCCAAAAAAATAATGAACTTTAGAACTTTTTATGCCAAATAACTAATGAAAGGAATTATGGCATGTTATATGTCAAATTAATCAGTGTTTAATTCTGGATTTTCTGAAAATAAAACATTTAACATAAAAATGACTAATTTTATTTTAATATGGCTTTTTTTTTTGCAGTCATATAACAAAATAAAAAAACCCTGACAATGTAAATAAAAATTTAGAAACTAATAGAAATAATTATAATGCATATGAATAGAAAGGCTATTTTTGAATAAGAAAAATAAATTTTTACTTGAAACAAAAATTTTTTTTCCTTTTATAAATTTTTTTGGTATTGTGAGAAAAGTCCAGACTTTTCGACTCAGAAGCAAACTTTATAAGTTTTTAAACAAATAATCAACAGAAACAGGCCATGTTATATGCAAATTAAGCAGAATTTAATTCTAAATTTTTTGAAAATTGAATATGTAAAATTTATAAACATATTAACTTTAATACTTTTCTCCAGTGATGTAGTGGGTAAACAAAAAATGGATTTGGCAAGGCAATTAGGGCTTAATTTCAGGAAACCAGATGAATGAGAACAGTTAAATTATATATCAGTAAAAAGAAAATTTCTCTCCAAAAAAAGATAAAAAAATTCACTTAAAACTATACTTTTG
This sequence comes from Ryuthela nishihirai, assembly GCA_038380435.1. Classification (NCBI taxonomy): domain Eukaryota; kingdom Metazoa; phylum Arthropoda; class Arachnida; order Araneae; family Heptathelidae; genus Ryuthela; species Ryuthela nishihirai. The sequence goes on along the minus strand of JAWZYU010000019.1, from coordinate 58,393,578 downwards.
TTATTGGTTTTTATTTTTTCATTGTAGCCATGAGAAACCCATGGCCCACAAATATTGCTGCACAAATTAAAATTTTTATCTCTTATTCTTCAAGTACTTTGTGGAATAGCAATTTTTCTTCCTTTCCCAATTTACCTTTACACTGTTTTTGAAAGTGTTTTTTAGTAGCCTAAATTTATGATGACATCGCCCCCACATGACAGACTTTTCGTATAGGGATAGATTGGATTTTCATAATGTACTGTTCAGTTTCCGATTAAAGAACTCATCTCTCACTTAAATAGGATCTTACATCACTAAACATTCCAATTGTAAAAGTTATCAAGGCTAATATAAAAAAAAAACCTTATGACTGCATTAAAAAAGAAAAAAAAAATATTTACCCAAAGGTTTTAAGATTCCAATGCTATTGTGCATGCAAATTTTGTTATTAATGAGAAATTGCAAAATGTTTCAAAAATTATTTTAATGGCGAATTTGTAAAGGAGTTCTTGCAAACATTTTTTCGTATGTTTTGTCCAGAAGGAAAAAATTATATAAGAGTACCCCACAGAATCATAATCAGGTGTATCCATGAACTTGCTGCCAATGTAGGAAACGCCTCTGCATAGCGTTTATCAAAATTTGAATATTTTTTCTTTGGCCCTTGATGAAAGCACTGATGTTTCTAACACAGCTTAGTTAATGGTATTTGTGTATGGAGTCTGTTAATTTTCATTATAATGCATTTTATTTTTATCTAACTATGCTGTTTAGTTTTAATTGTATATTTAATCCTAATTTTAATTAAAAATAATAGTGTTTTTCCATTAAAATTATAAAAAGGTACATGTTCTTTTTGAAATAAATCGTAATTTAATTGTTTATGCGTATTGTCTACTCAGGATATGGGAAGTGGGGGGGGGGGGAGGTAAGTTTAGAGTGTATAATTGGAACTGTAAATGGTTGGTAGTCACTGGAAGGAGAGCTATGCGCCAATCACCTGTGATGCATAGAACCGGCCAGGCCTAGTACCTAATGCCCGACCCCACCTTCTCGTGGTACAGACCGTTAGTACCTTTCAAATGAGATACTCTTGAGGAAGTGAATGGAAGGGGAGGGCTGCCAGATTAGTGTGGCCTATTGATCTGCACAACTATGACTACTTGTCTTTTTTTTTATACCCTGCTGAGGAAGTGGTCAACCACACAGTGTCCTGGTGCTGACCATATACACTTACTGGACTGAATTATGACTCTGAGCTTGGTTATGGATCCTGAATTTGCTGCACTAGTGGGCTTCTGTGGAGGGATAATCTTCCGCTGTGTTTTCTGTTTGTGGGTTAGCCCCAAGTGAATAGATTCACAGGATATCTTTATCGGCTGGTGGATAATCCTGAGCAGAGGTCAGCGCAGGCACCTGAACTCTTTGCTTCTACTGGCATCGTCAAATTCTACATTGGAGGAAGTCTTCCAGTGTAGATGGCTTCAGCCTTTAGTGGTGGGGGAACGGATCTTTGCCCCATGTCTGCAATTAGGGGGCTGTGTGATATTGTCGGCATTCCCTCTCTTAAAAAACATAGTTTCTTTAAACATCCCACTAACCATTTTCTCTCCATAGGTAGTTGGAATGTGAGGACTCTGCACCAGAGCTAATTCTTTTGATGTCCTCACACAAGAATTCCACTGTTATAATTTAGATATTCTCGGCTTGCAACAGAGCAGATGGACAGATAAAGGTCAGATTCTTAAAAATAATCTTAAATTTCTCTTTTCAGGGAGGGACGACAATAAGCATCACCAAGGCGTGGGTCTGCTTCTCAGCAGACACGCTAGCGATGCTCTTCTAGGATATGAGTGCATTAATGAAAGGTTTCTTACAGCAAAATTCAGACGAGAATTAAAGACTTGAATGTTATCTGCTGTTATGACCCCACTGAGGATGCCGATGAGGATGAGAAGGATAGGTTTTATGGACAACTTCAGGATATTTTGAATTCTGTCAAGAAAGGAGATATTACCCATGTTCTAGGTGACTTCAATGCCAAAGTTGGTACTGACTCTGACCTTTGGGGAGGAGTAATAGGCCCTTTTGGTATTGGTAGCTGCAACGGCAATGGGCAACATCTCCTACAGGTAAATAAACTCAATGGTTTCAGAATAACTAACACATATTACAAACACCATGACATACATAAATACACATGGGTTTCACCCGATGGGCTGCATAAGAATATGATTGATTATATATTTATTAACAGCAAATAGGCTAGTTCTGTTAGGAATACCAGGGCATATAAGGGAGCTGAAATTGGATCTGACCATTGCCTTGTTAAAAGTGTCTTGCAACTTAAACTTAAAAAGTGTTGTGCTAAAGTTAAAAAAATTTACCTTTAATACTGAAGCTCTGAAAGACCCAGTTATAGCTAAAGCTTACCAAGATAGGTTACTTAGTCATTATGACAGTCATGGCATGCTTACTACTGAAGTTGAGGAAGAATGGGATCATTTTAAACAGGCTTTTTTGGACACTAACAGTACCCTTTTAGGAAAAAAGGAGCAGAAAAGACAGAATTATCTGAGTGATAAGGCACTTGAACTGATTTCGGAAAGAAAGAACTGCAGAAATGTCCTTAACCCTTTAACGACTAAGGGAAACATTTTCCCATTTTAAAATTGGTGATTGTCGTATTTAATTATAACCTTATCTGCATTTCTTATACAGAATGTCAAAATAGAACGTATGCCGAACGCAATTAGGTAAACGGGAACGTTTAGAAAACAAAAACAGAACTGTCAGGACGCATAATATATGTACTATGTGCAATGTCCATCTTTGCCTCACTACCAAAAGAAATTGCTTCGCAGAATATCATAATTAGCACATCATTTTGTATAGTAATTTTATTTCATAATTTTGTATTATTTTAGTTAACATTTTGTTCTAATAAACCAATAAATAAAAGACATTGCATAATAAGCCTAACTATAATTTGTGTTACCTTTATAGTCCATTGGGAAAAATATTCCCAATAAAATTTCAAAAAAACTACACACTGTTATGTATTTTTCTTATGATTTTTATTTATTTTACGTCTAAACAAACTAAAATAAACAGTTACATACTAATATTTACTCTTAGAAACCTTATGGTCCTGAAAGGGTTAATCAATACCCTAGTAGTCCTAATAGAAAGCATTACAGAGAACTTAATAAACATGTAAAGGATCAATTAGCTGCAGATAAGAATCTTTGGCTTGATGGTTTGGCTGACAAAGCCGAGGAAGCAGTTAGACAACACAACAGCAGAGAGCTGTACCAGATAGTTAATGTTTTGTGTGGTAGAAAACGGACAGGTATACAAGGATTGAAGGATAAACAAGGTAAGGTTATAGAAGGGGAGGATTCTGTCATGGCTAGGTGGGCTGAGCATTTCAGTGATGTTCTAAACAATATAGTTAGTTCTACTCCCATTGTTTGCAATGATGATAGATGCATTGGTGGCTTTAATGTTGGCCCTATAACACAATCTGAAGTTATTTTGGCTTTTTCTAAACTTAAACTACATAAATCCCCAGGGGTAGATGAAATTACTACCGAAATGCTTAGAGCTGGGAATGTTTTGGTTACCACTTGGATGACTGTAATTCTGAATATCTTTTATGATAAAGCCATGGTTCCTAAGGATTTTACCAGAGCTCTCTCTTGTGGAAGTGAACGGAAGGGGAGTGCTGCCAGATTAGTGTGGCCTACTGATCTGGACAACTATGGCTGCTTTTTTTTTTCTACCCTGCTGAGGAGTGGTCAACCACACAGGGTCCTGGTGCTGACCATATAAACCTACTGGACTGGACAGATATATGGTTCTGAGCTTGATTATGGATCCTGATTTTGCTGCACTGGTGGGCTTCTGTGGAGGGAAAATCTTCCGCTGTGTTTTCTGTTTGTTTGTGGGTTGACAGCCCCAAGTGAATAGATTTACAGGATATGTTATCAGCTGGTGGATAATCCTGAGCAGAAGTCATCGCAGGCACCTGAACTCTTTGCTTCTATTGGCATCGTCAAATTCTGCATTGGAGGAAGTCTTCCAGTGTAGATGGCTTCAGCCTTTAGTGGCGGGGGAACGGGTCTTTGCCCCATGTCTGCGATTAGGGGGCTGTTTGATATTGTCGGCATTCCCTCTCTCAATAAACATAGTTTCTTTAAACGTCCCACTAACCATTTTCTCTCCATAGGTAGTTGGAATGTGAGGACTCTGCACAGAGCTTTTTCTCTTGATGTCCTCACACAAGAATTCCACCATTATAATTTAGATATTCTCGGCTTGCAAGAGACCAGATGGACAGATAAAGGTCAGATTCTTAAAAATAATCTTAAATTTCTCTTTTCAGGGAGGGACGACAACAAGCATCACCAAGGCGTGGGTCTGCTTCTCAGCAGACACGCTAGCGATGCTCTTCTAGGATATGAGTGCATTAATGAAAGGTTTCTTACAGCAAAATTTCAGACAAGCGTTAAAGACTTGAATGTTATCTGGTGTTATGCCCCCACTGAGGATGCCGATGAGGATGAGAAGGATAGGTTTTATGAACAACTTCAGGATATTCTGAATTCTGTCAAGAAAGGAGATATTACCCTTGTTCTTGGTGACTTCAATGCCAAAGTTGGTACTGACTCTGACCTTTGGGGAGGAGTAATAGGCCCTTTTGGTATTGGTAGCTGCAACGGCAATGGGCAACATCTCCTACAGGTAAATAAACTCAATGGTTTCAGAATAACTAACACATATTACAAACACCACGACATACATAAATACACATGGGTTTCACCCGATGGGCTGCATAAGAATATGATTGATTATATATTAATTAACAGCAAATAGGCTAGTTCTGTTAGGAATACCAGGGCATATAGGGGAGCTGAAATTGGATCTGACCATTGCCTTGTTAAAAGTGTCTTGCAACTTAAACTTAAAAAGTGTTGTGCTAGGGTTAAAAAATTTACTTTTAATACTGAAGCTCTGAAAGATCCAGTTATAGCCAAAGCTTACCATGATAGGTTACTTAGTCATTATGACAGTGATGGTTTGCTTACTACTGAAGTTGAGGAAGAATGGAAACATTTTAAACAGGCTTTTTTGGAAACTAACAGTACTCTTTTAGGAAAAAAGGAGCAGAAGAGGCAGAATTATTTGAGTGATAAGGCACTTGAGCTTATTTCGGAAAGAAAGAACTGCAGGAATGTCATTAATCAATACCCTACTAGTCCTAATAGAAAGCATTACAGAGTACTTAATAAACGTGTAAAAGATCAGTTAGCTGCGGATAAGAATCTTTGGCTTGATGGTTTGGCTGACAAAGCCGAGGAAGCAGTTAGACAACACAACAGCAGAAAGCTGTACCAGATAGTTAATGTTTTGTGTGGTAGAAAACGGACAGGCATACAAGGATTGAAGGGTAAACAAGGTAAGGTTATAGAAGGGGAGGATTCTGTCATGGCTAGGTGGGCTGAGCATTTCAGTGATGTTCTAAACAACGTAGTTAGTTCTACTCCCATTGTTTGCAATGATGATAGATGCATTGGTGGCTTTAATGTTGGCTGTATAACACAATCTGAAGTTATTTAGGCTGTTTCTAAACTTATACTACATAAATCCCCAGGGGTAGATGAAATTACTACCGAAATGCTTAGAGCTGGGAATGTTTCGGTTACCACTTGGATGACTAAAATTCTGAATATCTTTTATGATAAAGGCATGGTTCCTAAGGATTTTACCAGAGCTATTGTTATCCCTATTTTCAAAAAAGGTGATCTCAGTTCTTGTGATAACTACAGGGGTATCAGCCTACTCTCTCTTCCAGGTAAAGTTCTTTCCATGATTGTGCTTAATAGAATTAAGAATCTGGTTGACAGTCAATTGCTTGATGAGCAATGTGGATTCAAAAGTGGTAGGGGATGTGTGGATCAGATATTTTCACTTAGGCAGATTCTTGAGAAATGTTTAGAGTTTCAGAAACCTTTGGTTGCTAGCTTTGTTGATTTCAAAAAGGCTTTCGACTCTGTTGATCGTCATAATTTGTGGTTGATTGTGGGATCATATGGTTACCTGACAAGTTAGTTAACATAATGAAAGCTCTCTATAATAACACTGAGTCGTGTGTGAGAGTTGGTAAGGCTTGTAGCAATTGGTTTAGCATTACTTCTGGTGTTCGACAAGGGTGCATTTTGTCTCCTTTTCTCTTTAGTTTGGTTATTGATTATGTTATGCGAAATTCACTTCAAGGGAAAGATTTTGGCCTTAAATGGGCTGGAGATAGGGAAATTTCTGATTTAGATTATGCTGATGATTTAGCCCTTTTGGCAAATGATGTTGATGAGATGAACTCTTTCATTCGAGCTGTTGATGAGACTGGTAGTAGAGTAGGTTTGGTTATAAACAGAGAGAAAACTAAAGTGATGAAAATTGGTCAGGCAGGCTGTGATTCAGTTAATCTGAATGGTTGGAGTCTTGAGCAGGTGTCACAGTTTAATTATTTGGGAGCTATGTAGCAGATAATGGTGATGTGAGGCATGAGATTAACAGACGAATAGGGATTGCTGCCGGGACATTTAAGAATCTATGGAGAGTGTGGAGAAATAGGCGTATACACCTGAAGACTAAAATTAGACTGTATAATAGTTTGGTTCTTTCTAGGGTTAGTTATGGTAGTGAAACTTGGACACTTTGTAAACAAGATAACAGGAAACTAGATGCTTTTGATTCCAGATGCTTACGCAGTATCTTGGGCATTAGGTGGTTCGACTTTGTAACTAATGATGAGGTTAGGCAAAGGAGTTTGCAACCTCCTTTAAGCAGCATATTGTGCAGAGAGAGACTCCGTTGGTTTGGCCATGTTGCCCGTATGAATAATTATAGATTGGCGAATAGGGTTATGAACAGTGTGCCTAAAGGCCTCAGAAAGAAGGGGAGACCTAGGATGCGGTGGGCAGACAATGTCAAACAGGACCTTGTTAGAATTGGTGTGCAGTGGCCAGATGCAGTAGATGTAGCTCAGGATAGACTTGTTTGGAGAACTAAATTGCACGGTCTGGTTGGACCTCCGTAGCCCATGGCTGCTTGAGGATGATGACGATGATGATGATGATTGTTATCCCTATTTTCAAAAAAGGTGATCGCAGTTCTTGTTATAACTATAGGGGTATCAGCCTACTCTCTGTTCCAGGTAAAGTTCTTTCCATGATTGTGCTTAATAGAATGAAGAATCTGGTTGACAGTCAATTGCGTGATGAGCAATGTGGATTCAGAAGTGGTAGGGGATGTGTAGATCAGACATTTTCATTTAGACAGATTCCTGAGAAATGTTTAGAGTTTCAGAAACCTTTGGTGGCTAGCTTTGTTGATTTCAAAAAGGCTTTCGACTCTGTTGATAGTCATAATTTGTGGTTGATTTTGAGATCATATGGTATACCAGACAAGTTAGTTAATATTATGAAAGCTCTCTATAATAACACTGAGTCGTGTGTGAGAGTTGGTAAGGCTTGTAGCAATTGGTTTAGCATTACTTCTGGTGTTCGACAAGGGTGCATTTTGTCTCCTTTTCTCTTTAGCTTGGTTATTGATTATGTTATGCGAAATTCACTTCAAGGGAAAGATTTTGGCCTTAAATGGACTGGAGATACGAAAATTTCTGATTTAGATTATGCTGATGATTTAGCCCTTTTGGCAAATGATGTTGATGAGATGAACTCTTTCATTCGAGCTATTGGTGAAACTGGTAGTACAGTAGGTTTGGTTATAAACAGAGAGAAAACTAAAGTGATGAAACTTGGTCAGGCAGGCTGTGATTCAGTTAATCTGAATGGTTGCAGTCTTGAGCAGGTGTCACAGTTTAATTATCTTGGGAGCTATGTAACAGATAATGGTGATGTGCGGCATGAGATTAACAGACGAATAGGGATTGGTGCTGGAACTTTTAAGAATCTATGGAGAGTGAGGAGAAATAGGCGTATACACCTAAAGACTAAAATTAGACTGTATAATAGTTTGGTTCTTTCTAGGGTTAGTTAAGATAGTGAGACTTGGACACTTTGTAAACAAGATAACAGGAAACTAGATGCTTTTGAATTTAGATGCTTACGTATTATCTTGGGTATTAGGTGGTTTAACTTTGTAACTAATAATGAATGTAGGCAAAGGAGTCTGCAGCCTCCTTTAAGCAGCATATTGTGCAGAGAGAGACTTCGCTGGTTTGGCCATGTTGCCCGTATGGATAATTATAGATTGGCGAATAGGGTTATGAACAGTGTGCCTAGAGGCCTCAGAAGGAGGGGGAGACCTAGGATGCGGTGGGCAGACAATGTCAAACAGGACCTTGTTAGAATTGGTGTACAATGGCCGGATGCAGCAGATGTAGCTCAGGACAGATATGCTTGGAGAATTAAACTGCGCGGTCTGGTTGGACCTCCGTAGCTCATGGCTGCTTGAGGATGATGATGATGGTTAACACTGAAGAAACACGGGATACAGAGGACAGGTTTTGAAGGGACTAGAGATTAAGTTCTAAGAGAGTAAGCTGTAGAAAACACTGCAGTTTCCAAAACATTTGATCAGAGTTTCAATAGAAATTGTCTTTTGAAAGTTTGTTTATAAATTAATACAATATGTAATAGCCATAGCATGAATAGCCATCCTTTCTCGATCAGCAATTATAGTATGTTGAAAGTATTCACTTTAAAGCTATGAGATATGATTTGAGAGGAAATAATGAGGACTTCGATTGTTGCTTTTAAAGTTATAAAACACTAGTACGGTATGAAATTCTGAAAGCCATGAACAGTTTGAGAGAATTCCGATTTGACTTGGTAAAGTTAGATCATCTATAAGCGATAGCCAATCTGAATAGTTGTTCCCTTTCAAATGGGCTAAAAAATCAACTTTAATTTTATAATCTTCTCAGTTTATGGCTATGTGAAGATTATGCGTGTACGTCAGCGTGGCTATGCGAGAGTTTCTCTGTTCTTATGTGAAACATGGATATATGTACGTATATATCCAAGGTCATGTTTGTTTCTGTGAATCGTCTGTTTGTGTGTCTTTGAATCATATGTGTTAATTTTGTGTGTATATGTATGTGTGTGTTCATGATTGAATATCTCTAAATTATGTGCCTGCATGGTTGTGTTCAGCTGCTTGTATATGGTGATATACATTGTGCGCACGTCTGCGAGTGCTTGTGTGTCTGTACCAGTGTGTATATATGTGTGTTCGCATGCAAGAATAAACTTATTGTATTTCAGGCAGTGCTTGCTATAGAAGAACCTGACAGTTTAAAGCGAGGAGATTTGAGAATTTACATCCTACAAACCTCATCAGATTGGTATTATAGCTCTATTAGGAATTTCCAAAATATATATTTTTTAACTCACCAGAACAGTGAAACAGAAAAGTCGGTAGAAATACAGATTGCGAAAAGTTCACTAAAGAGAAAGATGATTATTAAAATATATCGAGGGTGAATCTCTGATGAATATAATATATGAATGTGAGCAGAAGTAGTTTAACATGTTGTTTGCTTTCTCTATTTCAAGCGAGATAACCTTAGCGAAACTGGAGTATGATTTCTTCCGTAGCTATCATGCATATGGAATCAAATATCTACAGGTTTGTTTTCCCTCTCTAATTTCGTATAGCCTACAGTTTTCAGATAGTCATTTATTTTTAACTCCTTATTTTACCTTTCTTGATTCAGTTAAGTAGAACGAATAGTCAATAAAACAGCTTTGCAAAAAAAATTATTCAGACACTACCTTCAGGAAAGTTACAATTATCGATGATTTAATAAAGAATTTTTTGGAAGCATAAATTTACAGGGTTCGTAGGATTCAAGATCATAATTGAGAATTTACATCCTATAGTTACCGGGCTATGAACACCACTTGATTTTGCAAGAGTCGGTTCACTCATGTAATTCTGCAACGGTCGTAGGTGATTTTGTAACGCTCTCAGATAGCGAGGGAATTTTTTAGGCTCTGATGAATTCAAAATGGATCTAAGTTTCTCATCTAACGATTCAGGAGATGTTGTAATTTCACCACTACACTGACCTGCATGCACAACAAGACCCTGCATGTTTTTTAATCCTAGGAACAAGACCTTGCATATCCTTGCCACAATCGCACGGAATCCTTTCCTTCTTTGATATTTTATGAAACCTTTCCAACCTGGATCACCCTTTTTACCCACCATATTAGTCACTAGAGTAAAAACCATAATATCCAGACAGTTAACAACCTACACGTCTATACCTGTCAATAAATAATGAAGCTGTGCTCACGGAGAGAATCGTTACTTTGTTTTCGTTTATCCCTGACGACCAATCAGAATAAATAGCAGAAATTACTTTCCCACGATTGGCTATTTAATTTCAGAAAAGTGATGTGACAAAGTTACATATATAGAGCATTTGGGCCAACATCACTAGCCAACACGGCCAAATCATCTGCATAATCTAAATCAGAAATTTTGAAATCTGTAGACCATATAAGACCAAAATCTTTCTCTTGCAAAGAATTACGTATAACATAAGCGATATCCAAACTAAAGAGAAAAGGAGACAAAATGCACCCTTGTCTAACTCCAGTCTCCGTTCTCCATTGGCCGACGAAATCGCCCGACCTCAATCCCATAGAGCACTTGTGGGACCATTTGGATCGACAGGTTCGGCATGCGGACCCACAACCACGTCATCTCCGGAACCTCGGTGCTCTGCTGGAGTCCGAATGGGCACGTGTGCCTCTGGCAACCTTCCAGGGACTCATTTCGTCCATGCCACGCCATCTCGCCGCTGTCATCCGGGCCAAGGATGGTTATTCCCATTATTAGGTAATCATATTATTCTGATACGACTGTGTACATTTAGTACAATATAAACAACCCAAAAGCATTAGCTTATATAGGTAGATATAATTAGCATTACATGAAATAACAAAAAAAAGTTCAAATTATTTTCATAAATTAATGTTATTTTCATAAATTAATTACAACCTAATGATCCACACAAGGTGGATTTTGACAAACTTTAATATTCTCCCATTATAGCAAATATAAAAACGAATATTTTCATTTTAAAACAAAGAAAGATGGAAAAGGAAACACATTTTCTACATACAGTGCAAGAAAGGTACAACAATAAAAATTAGAATTCTAATTTTTATCGTAGAACTGAAAACAAAAAAATCCATGTCGTGTGTATGCGAGAGATAAAACTTCAATATTTTCTTAAAGATAAATACTCCACCAGTACAATTTCGAAGTTCACTAGGTAACAGATTACACATTTTTGGTGCTAAATATAAAATATGCATGTATAATATTTCCTTTTTTACAAGTGGAACTACAAACTTTCTGCCATCTTACCGAAAATTATAATTATCTACTTTTAATTAAAAAATGACTATTTTTATAAATATAAATCATTAATTTATAAACAAACAAGTGAATGAAGGTCAGCAGTTTTAAATTTTGAAGTGTGTTAGTACCATTTTGATACATACTTCCATCAGTTACCTTTTTAATAATTTTATTTTGAAGGACAGTCAGTGGTTTCAGGGTTGACCTATAAGTCCCACCATAGCATAAGCACCATAGAAGGTTCATTCATAGCATAGTATTCCGTAATACACTGCAGAATGAATCCAAGAATAATAAATTGTTACCAACATTTGGTGATTCACAATTTTTTAAAGTAGTACATTTTACACAACATTGTTCTAAGTTTTTTGATTAACTTTTAAACATGTAGCCTCCAATCAGGGGCGTAGCGAAGGACTATGGTTGAGGGGGGGAGAAATCAAAAACTTTCCAACTCGAAATTCAGATTTATTTTGCCAACTGAACAAATTTACCTAGATTTTCGCTCCTTTTGGGGCGGGGGGGGGGGGGGGGGGGGTTGAGGCAATTTTCAAAACTTTCCTGCATTTTGCCATTTACAATTTTGCCAACTAACCGTAATCTGCCTTGCCATTTAACTACCAATTTTGCCAACCAGCCATAATTTCAAAGAAATCATTCCAGTATTTACATCTCATCTGAATTGTAGCAAGTCAGTGTGAATTTTCCCTTGATTTGGCCAACTCTCCTTATTTTCACGAAACTAATCCCAATCTTTACATCTCTCCTAAATTTTGCCAAATCACTTCAAACTTTTCTAACTCCCCAAGATTTTGCCACGTTTCCTCGATTTTAGTCAACTATCCTGAATTTCACAAGCCCAATCCCAATTATCACAACTCGCCCGTATTTTCCAGGTGGATTCGAATTTTGCCAACTGCCGCACATTTTATTAAGTTTTCTCGATTTGTCCAACACTCCTTAATTTCATAAAACAAATCTCAATTTTCACAAAACAAATCTCAATTTTCACAACTCGCCTATATTTTACCAAGTGGATTCGAATTTTGCCAACTACTCTAGATTATGCCAACTCGCCGTAATTTTACAGAAATCGCAATTTTTACATCTTCCCTGAATTTGCCAAGTCACTTCGAATTTAACAACTCTCCTTAATTGCACAAGAAAGGCACAATTTTCACAATTCCCCTTAATTGCACAAGAAAGGCACAATTTTCACAATTCCCCTGTATTTTACCAAGTGGCTTCGAATTTTGCCAACTCCCCTAGATATTGTCAAGAGTTCTTGGTTTTTCTAACTCTCCTTAATTTCACAAAACCAATTCCAATTTTTACTACTCTCCTGTACTTTACCCAGTGGTTTCCAGTTTTGCCAACATCCATAGATTTTGCCAAATTTTCTCGATTTTGTGAACTTTCCTTAATTTCACAAAAACAATCTCAATTCTCACAAATCGCCCGTATTTTACCAAGTGGATTCAAATTTTGCCAATTGCCCTATGGCAAAATCGAGGAATCTTGCTAGATTTTGCCAAGTTTCCTCGATTTTGCCATCTCGCCACAATTTACAGAAAAAAAAATCCAATTTTACATCACACCTGAATTTTGTAAAGCCACTCTGAATTTTCCCAACTCTCCCAAGATTTGCCAACTCTCCTAGATATTGCGAAGTTGCCTCGATTTTGCCAACACGCCATAATTTTACAGAAAAAAGATTGCATTTTTACATCTCACCTGAATTTTGCCAACTCTCCACGATTTTGCAAAGTCACTCCGAATTTTGCCAACTGCCTCTAGATTTTGCCAACTCCCTAAGTTTTGCCAACTCTCCTAGAATTTGACAACTCGCCATAATTTTATAGAAAAAAAATCTCAATTTTTACATCTCACCTGAATTTTGCCAACTCCCCACGATTTTGCCAAGTCACTCCGAATTTTGCCAGCTGTCCCTAGATTTTGCCAATTCCGTAAGTTTTGCCAACTCGCCATAATTTTACAGAAAAAAATCTTAATTTTTACATCTCACCTGAATTTTGCCAACTCCCCAAGATTTTCCCAAGTTGTCCCGATTTTGCCAAGTTGCTTCGATTGTGACAACTACCCTTAATTTTCCAAAAAACAAAAAATTACAAATTTTTACAACTCACCTAGATTTTACGATTCGCTTCGAATTTTGCGAACTCCGAGTTACTTTGGGGGGGGGGGGGGGCTGCTCTGCCTCCAATTCAGATTTTGATCAATTGTTATCCTAAATACTTTATTTCATCCACTCTATCAATAGACACAGCAATAACCTTCATTAATATCACAATTAGTTTCATGGATTTTAACCATTAAATTATATGTAATATCAAATTTATTTTTTAGAGTGTACAATATACATTTCGTTTTCGATAAATTTAGAGTTCATTTATTTATTTTAAACCAATTTACAATGTCTGTTAAATCATTATTTATTATACTTTGTAGGTATAAGTATTTGCTGTAAAAGTAATGGCAGTAGCAGTATCTGCTGTAAATGTAATAGCAGCATCATCAGCAAAACTGTTAATCTTACCATTAATTTTTAAAGAGAAGAAATCATTGATAAAAATTAAAAAGGGAATTGGCCCTAAGACAGAGCCCTGAGGGTTGGGTTGTTGTTTTTACCTCTGAGCGGCACTTTTTTGCACACCATGGGCTAAATGGCCAGGTCACATGGACCCCGAAGGCTCAGAGAAGGTTGGGGGAGGGGACCCACTGGAACAGCTGTTGGGAGACAGATGGTAGCCTCCCGTCAAGGCCATCCAGCGTGTTCTTTAACGTGCACAGGGTATGGCTCTCCCGCACTTAACGTCCCATCCGACGGACGGCGGCCTTTCCAAGCCCATCGGTGTCCCCTACTGACCGTGGGTAAGGTGGGGAATTTTGCGGAGATAAATCTCAACGCTGACCCAGCTGGGACTCGAACCTGGGAACTACAGATTACGAGCCTGGCGCGCTACCGACTGAGCCACCCCCGCCTCAGCCCTGAGGGACTCCGTGTTTTATTTCCAACTCAGAACTAAAAGTTTAATCATAACTTGGTCTCCTAAATGCAATTTTAATTTCATTATTATTATTCTTAAACCACAATGTTTAAAAATCAATAGCAGAAAAAGTAACCGCAACAATTCTATTTTAAACATATGCTATTTCACAAATCGCTGGAAGACGCTATTGCATACCTAGCGTCTAAAAATACTAAAAATGATATTTCATTATTTCGCATTTACTAAAAAATGTTTCGAATTAACGATAACGTAACGTTATAACGAAATTTATATTTTGCTATAACGAAAAACGTAACAAAAAACGATCCTAAAGTTTTTGGCTGTAACGGAAAACGTAACGAAACGTTTTCATTTCGTTTCCCAGCACTGATATAAACTGACAGGCTCCTGTCAGACCTCTGCGGCAAGCAGCTGCTTGAAGGACCATTATTATTGTTCATTTTCCTGCAGATAAGTTTTACTTCTCAGATGGTAAATACATTTTATTCTTTACTTTTGCAAATCATGATCAATTATATAAAAAAGAAAACGAGAAGGAAATAAGAGCCCTTTAATATCAAGTTGATGCAATTATTTATATCCTTTCAATTTCCGTATGCTCCTCGATACCTAATAACATTCATAATCGGCAGTTTGCTCTATATACATTTTAATCGGTAGCTATATTATTTTCGATTTGCATTTTCCAGTTGCAAGTAGATGGCCTTTTCTTTACCTAGGCATTCGTTCGTGTGGAGAGAGATGTTTGCAGCTTTGTCCAGTGCACCTGTGTTTACACCTGATGGGAGCCCTATCGTATGACGTATGCTGACTTGTCTCCGATACGTGGCAGCTGTTAGTGTTGACCTACATATGGGGAATATCAGCATCTGTCGTGCACTGGTATGGAGAAGGGTGGGTACTCTTCGTCTCGATCCTATACAGTCGTCGAGGCGACGTGAAAAGAATCCTTTTTCGCTTTCAGTCCAGTGGCGTTAAGGTGACCAACTTTCTGACTGAACCTCTATGATAGCTGCACGTGATCACAAGGAGAACGGCAGACGAGGAAATGCCCGAGCCAGCAGAAGAAACTCGTGCACTGCCTAATGCTGATACGAAATCTGAACATCTGCGTGATGGCTGAAGTTGGCTACAAATGACTTCTATCCAAATCACTGATGACTTTTCTATCATATTTTATGGCTTAGAAGGGAAAACAGATTAATTTTAGAACCTTGAATGCACTACTTTATTGACTGCAAAAACTTCATGATGTGCCGAATTTTTGTACATTGAGATAACATAGAGAAAAAATTATGATATTTGTGAACATTGCCTTTGATTAAAGTATTTCTTTAATCTTTCGATTTCTATGATTTGTGAATTTCACACTTGATTGAAGTGTCATCAGTCATTGTATCTGGCATCTTCGTAGTTTCTGTGTCTGCATGTCTGCCCACTTGAAGCAGCTGTTTGAAAAGTGCGATCCTGAAGGCACGGGGTCGCTGGATCGAGAGGCGCTCAGAGGTCTCTGCGGTAAATTCTCCATTTCTGCACGAGACGCAGACGTCATCTTTGATGACCTGGACCACGACCAAGACGGAAAGATTAGCTTCTCTGATTTTTCACGTGGATTCTCCGACTTCCTTGTAACCATGGGTGATCAGCAAGAAACAGAAAAAGAGAACGTCAAGCTGTACGTGTGGACAGCCCTGACATCTGAGGCAGAACATGTTGCCAAAACGACCAGGTGAGTGCTTCTGGTGAAGAGGCATCTAACCTCACCAAGTAATATTTAAATTTTTTTTATATCTGAAAAGTCAAAAATTCTACCTATATTAATTAAGGAAAAAAATATAAGAATGTTAGGCTGAAAGGGGAAAACAAATGAGGGATATTTGTATGACTTACAGTTATAATAGCATCAAATCATTTTAAATATTTGCCATATAATGCTATATTTGTGGTGAGTATTGTACAAAGATTCTACAGTAGTGGTGAATGTAGCAGGGTAATATCAGGAGAAAAAGATTTCATATTGATTAGAAAAGAAAGTGAAATACAGCATATTCAGAAAATATTTATTTTAAATAACCTTAAAGAACTATATGCATTTTTAAAGAGCAAAATCCGGATATCTATTTTGGATTTTCTAAGTTTGCTGAGTCGAGATATAAAAAAAGTGCATTTTAGCTGGGGAAAGTGGAATACATAGGATTAATACATCAAAACATCAAAATATTGTTCATTGGATCTAAACTACCTGTAATAACTGCTACTCTTGATTCTCCAAAAACCTGTTATAAGCATTTATTGTCTAACCCTTTTGGTGAAGCTGCTTTCTTGGAGAATGCTTATTATGCTCTGGCTTTGTTACGTTTAAAGATAGAATTAAAGAAATTTTGGAACTGAATGACATTAAAGGTATAAGGTACAAAGAGTTCTGTTGACAGATCTACATTAGAAACCATAATCAGAAATACTGGGGAATTTTTTAAAAAAAATTATCGGAAAATTAACAGAACTGATTCGTCATTCATTTATTGCAATCCGACAATCGTTATTCCAAGCAGAAGAGACTACAGATTACGAAATATTCGTTTCAAAGTATGCGAATATCTCATCATTTGTTAGTTCTCTGAAAATTATTCATTCCTCTTCAGTGCCGGAAGCATGGTTCATGGCCGCAGATGGCAAAAATAAGAAATGCTCCTTTCTTTAGGTCAAAATATTAACTTTTAAAAGTAAAAATGCGTATCTTTTGTAGAAGAAAATCTTTAGTAGTAATTTTGTATTACTCAATAGAAAGTTACGTATGGATATAAACTGATTATTCTTCATCTATAAAAGAAATATTTGTACTAAAACAGTATATACATTTTATTTTTTAAGTTAATTTTTCTTGCATTTATGTCGCCAAAATCGTTGATGACATCACCAGTTTGTTTCTTGAAATAATTGTCTTTCGAGGGATAAATATCATACGAGAAAGATATATTCTTTTTACTGTAAATTGACAACACTATGAATGAAATTGATGAACACTATGAACAAATTACTGTAATTGACAACACTATGAAATTAGAAATGTAGCGCGAGTGTAGCCATTGGTTACTCTCTCCTAACCATAAAGTCGTTTACTTTCTCGTGATATTCTATTAGAGGGATTTCAAAAAGTTCTTAACACTTGTCTGTAGATTTTCTCTCGTCCCCCCGAAGTTAACGAGTTACGACTTATTTGAAAACTTGTCTAAATTTGTCATTACATGTTAAAAACAAAGGTCATATCATCATTTCTCTCCTCAAGGTAGCACGTCAAGTTCGGTCTGCAAAATCTGTGTTCTTGCTGTGGAGCCTATTAAAGACGGGGGAAAGATTTTACATTTTCACAAGGATATAGCTTGGGGACGACGCAAAAAAAAAAAAATTCATATCGATTTATCACAGGTATATCGGATCAAACCTGTTCATATGACGTTGTTATGGGATGGATGCTAAAATTCAGAGAAGGACGGCAGAGCTTCGAAGACCTCCCTCGTGCAGGAAAATCGGAGGAGACCGTGAACGAGAAAACCATCGCTGCTATTCATGAACTCGTTAAGGAAAACCCACACATCACTGTTCAGGTAATAAGTTTAGATGTCGGTGTATCGGTTGGCAGTGTGGAAACAATTTTTCATGAATATTTAAAGTTCTGAATGATCTGACAAATGGGTATTCCACAAACTGACAGAACAGCAAAAAAGGGTTAGAACATGGCTAGAGTCGATTCGGGCAAAGATATTCTGGCAACGTTTGAACCTAGTGGCCCCAAACGGTTAACAGACATTGTCACAGGTGATGAGACGTGGTTTTATTACTATACAATTCCCAGAAAAAAAATGACTGTAAATGGCCATTACTACACGAACATTGTTTTGCCCAAAATAGTTAAGAAGATGAAGGAGCAACATACAACAACATGCATATCAAGGCTTCTTCTTCTTCACGACAATGACAGTGCTCACGAAACCCAGCAGGTTACGACTTATCTGGAGCAGGAAAAAAAAATCAAACAGCTACCCCCATTCTGCGTATTCACCCGATCTTGAACCATGTGATTTTTGATTGTTTCCAAAAATTAAAAAGGAACTTGCATTGAAGCCTTTTTCAAGGGTACAAGATCATGGAAAATGGGTTCATTCAGTGTTGCGGAATGCTACCAACTGTTCCAGAATTGGCGTAGACGTCTGCAACTTTGCATACATGCTGGAGGAGAGTACTTTGACGGATAGTAAAACTTTCGTTGAGGTAAGTGCAATTTATTTTTGTTCTACTATGCATGTCAAGAATATTTTGAACGTATTATCAATAAATTAGTAATATCAATAAACTTTCAATTTTCGACAATATTCGTTCGAAATTTTAAGAGTTATGGTAGCTTGAATTCTGTGGTTAATCCTTGAGTGGCACTTAGGTTATTAAATATTACAGTTTCCATCACTCTTTAATTTCTGAACGAATATTTAATTTAATTGCTGAACGAACTTAAAGCTTTAGATAGTTTGATTGAGATCTTTAAACTATTTGCAGTAATAGTTTTCCATACAAAGTGATGTTAAACTAATTGATACAAGCTTTACCAACTCTCACCCGACTAGATGTTATTATAGAGAGGTTTCATTATGCTAACTGATTTGTTAGATATGCCATACGATCTCACGTTCAACCACAAATTATGACTAACAGAGTCGAAAGTCTTCTTGAAATCTACAAAGCTAGTAACCACAGGTTTCTGAAACTCTAAACATTCCTCAAAAATCTGCTTCAGTGAAAATATGTGATCTACACATCCCCTACCACTTCTGAATCTACATTGCTCATCACGCAATTGCATGTTAACCAGATTCTTAATTCTATTAAGCACAATCATGGAAAGAACTTTACCTGGAACAGAGAGTAGGCTGATACCCCTATAGTTATCACAAGAACTGCGATCACCTTTTTTGAAAATAGGGATAATAATACCTCTGCTAAAATCTTTAGGAAAAATGCCTTTATCATGAAAGATATTCAGAATTTAAGTCATCCAAGTGGTAACCGAAACATTCCCAGCTCTAAGCATTTCTGTAGTAATTTCATCTACCCCTGGGGATTTATGTAGTTTAAGTTTAGAAACAGCCAAAATAACTTCAGATTGTGTTATAGGGACAACATTAAAGCCACCAATGCATCTATCATCATTGCAAACAATGGGAATAGAACTAACCACATTGTTCAGAATATCACTGAAATGCTCAGCCCACCTAGCCATGACAGAATCCTCCCCTTCCTTACCTTGTTTATCTTTCAGTCCCTGTATTGTTTATCTTTCAGTCCTTACCTTGTTTATCCTTCAGTCCCTGTATACCTGTCCGTTTTCTACCACACAAAACATTAACTATCTGGTACAGCTCTCTGCTGTTGTGCTGTCTAACTGCTTCCTCGGCTTTGTCACCAAGTCATCAAGCCAAAGATTCTTATCAGCAGCTAACTGATCTTTTACTCGTTTATTAAGCTCTCTATAATGCTTTCTATTAGGACTAGTAAAGTATTGATTTTGTAATTCTTTCTTTTTGAAATAAGCTCAAGTGACTTACCTCCTTTCTTGACAGAATTCAAAATATCCTGAAATTGTCCGTAAAACCTATTCTTCTCATCCTCATCGGCATCCTCAGTGGGGGCATAACAGCAGATAACATTCAAGTCTATAATGCTTGTCTGAAATTTAGGTGTAAAAAACCTCTCATTATTGCACTCATATCATAGAAGAGCATCACTAGCGTGTCTTCTGAGAAGCAAATCTACGTTCCTGCTTCCGATTTTTATGTTCCCTGCCTGAAAAGAGAAATTTAAGATTATTTTTAAGAATGTGACTTTTATCCGTCCATCTGGTCTCTTGCAAGCCGAGAATATCTAAATTATAACGGTGGAATTCTTGTGTGAGGACATCAGGAGAATATGCTCTGTGCAGAGTCCTCGCATTCCAACTACCTATGGAGAGATAATGGTTAGTGGGGTTGTTTAAAGAAACTATGTTTATTGAGAGAGGGAATACCAACAATATCAAGCAGCCCCCTAATTGCAGGCATGAGGCAAAGATACGTTCCCTCACCACTAAAGGCTGAAGCCATCTACAATGAAAGACTTCCTCCAATGTAGAATATGACGATACCAATAGCAAAGAGTTCAGGTGCCTGGATGACCTGCTCAGAATTATCCACCAGCTGATAAAACGTATCCTGTGAATTTATTCACTTGGAGCTGTCAACCCGCAAACAAGCAGGAAACAGAGCGGAAGATTCTCCCTTCCCAGAAGTCCATTAGTTCCATAATCAAGCTCAGAGCGTATTTTCAGTCCAGTAGTTTTATAACATTGGCCAAATAGGATGTTTTCAACTAATTTTGGGGTGCTGAATTCAAATATGGCTGTGAAAAATCTGCAGCACGTACAGTTTTTTTTTTTTTTTTTATTTACAACATTTAGGACAGAGAAGAATCCTAGAAGCAACTCCTAGCTATTACAGTCCTTCTGATATAAGGACATGCCCTACTAAGACCGACGTCACCGCTGACCACAGCCTCAGTTAGAGCTAACACAGCACACAAAGTTCGCGTTGCTGGAACAGTCGCTAGCTCCTAACCACTATGCCAGTTAAGGCTATTTATTTTAAATTAAGGATTGATATATTTCAAATTTCAATGAGTACGCATATCTGGGAAAATGAAAATAAATGCGACTGTTTTATTAAATTGAATCTTAAAACTCATTAATTATTTACATGTTTACAGTGAAAAAAACTAGAAACATCATAGTTATAGACCACTGAATATAAAGAAATAAATGAAATAATATTGAAACGCAAAATAAGAAAACATGGGTAAGGATCTTTTATACTTACAAGAAGTTCACTTTTGTCTTTTAATGTGCTGAAGTATCTTTCTTCTGCAACAACCAGCAGTAGTCACCTATCATTGCTGGGTCCCCACCTGCCTTGGTATCTCTCCTCCGCGGTTCGGATATCCTGGTGAAATCTTTCCCCTTGCTCATCACTGACAGCTCCCTAATTCTTGGGAAAGAAGTCGAGATGCGAGTGCAAGGAATGGATCTTCATAGATATTTGGCAGCAAAGATTTTCATTGTTTTTGAGAAGATCTTGAATGAGCTGATGGTACTTTTCCTCTTTGTGATTCCCCAGAACATCCTGGACCACAGACATGAAGGATATCCATGCAGCGCGCTCTTTCATATTCAGTTTTTCTTCGAAGACTATCATTCAGTAGCTTCCTGATCTGAGGACCAACAAAGATCCCTTCTTTGAGTTTGGCATCACTTAGTTTTTGGAATTTTTCCCTTAGGTGCAAAAGCCCTTTACCAGTTTTTGTCCAGTCTTTACAAAGTTTTTCATAAGCCCAGTTTGATGTGTAGTGGTTGAAGCAGAACATCAGAGGGGCCAACTAGAGGCGTATACCTCACATTACTCTTTCCAGGAATAAAAACGTATCTTTTGGGCCAATCTTTTTTTTGTAGTGTTCCTTTCTGGCCCTACTGTCCCACAAACACAGAAAACAGCAAAATTTTGTGAAGCCTCTTTGAAGCCCAAGCAAGAGAGATATGACTTTTAGGTCACCACGTATTGTCCACTTAAACTGGTCATATTTTATAGCAGTGAGTATTTTTTCCATGCTTTCATAAATTTCCTTCATTTCCACAGCGTCTGTCACCTGAAATGGAAGGTTTTTGGTTTCCTTTATGCAAAAGGACAACTTTTAAGTTGAATTTTAATGAATATAAATAGACACCGTTCCTTAGAGTCGTGAGTTGTTCCAATTTCTTCCATCAGCCCTGAAATATCTGTGCAGAAACACAAACCATCTTGCATCTCATAATAAGCAGATAAAGTTAAATTTCTCTTTCTGAACAGAGAAACTCTGGTACCCTTGGCCAGAAGATTACACTCTTGAAGTCTTGAACCTAAAACCTCAGCTTATTGTTTGAAAAGTCCTAGGTCTCCAACAATATCATTTAGTTCATTTTGCTGAATCAGATGAAGCTCGTCTAACTTTTTAGGGGTGTACATAGGATCAGGATCTGTATGTGCCTGAAAGTCTTCCTCCGATGAATGGGAATCCATCTCCTCCCAGTTGGTTGGAGGTGTTGGTGTAGGAAGATCTTCTCCATGAGGAACTGGCCATATGGCTGAAGGCACATTTAGATATTGTATTTTGCTTTTGCTCCTCTTTTGAAAAGCCCGACACTTTAGTTAAACAAAAATAGCATCATGCAAGTGACTAGTTGGCTCACGCCAAACCACTGGAACTGCAAAGGGCATGGATTTTATCTTACCTTTCAACCATTCAGTCAGGTCAATGAAGCACGAAATGCAGCACACATGTCGAGCCCATGTTTTGTCCTAATTTCCAACATGACATTCAAAATACAAGTTAGAGGCTTTCTTCACAATCTTTTTCAAAGAACGACCCTGGGTTTTTAAAATATAATTTCTCCACACATAACAAAACTTATCTGGCACGTTAACACATCCGCGACTCTGCCGTTATGCCATTTTAACGCCAAAATTCACTCTTCAACGTACAGCACGTGTTCCTCCTGCAATGAAAACAACAAGAATGGCGGTCTGAGGTAAGGTTACTGTTACATGTTTTCTCCCACTTGACAATGATGTTGCCAGCGAATGCTGACATTATCACCTGCATGGTGGCCCTCCATTCCAACGTTATAATATGGGAGAGGAGGGGCTCACCTTGAGTATCAATGGCCTGGTTACATTTTTACCGGCTGCTGCAGGTTTCGATGTAGTCCTGGTATACATGTGCAACAGTTGCATGTAGAAATCCCAGAGATTCTGCAATCGTGGATATGGGTGTGGTGTACAGGCACGTACCCAAGATTTTGTTTCGGGAAGGGGTGGGGAGAATTCAGTTTCGGGAAGCTACAAGAATTTAGCTACGAGGGCTAAAATCTCTTCTTTTAAAATTATATTTTATATGGAATGAGATTTTATAGTTTTTTTAAATCTATTTTTAGTGTAGGACATAAAATATGAGACTAAAATAAAATTATCTAAAGACAACTGATTTGGATTTCCAAGAAGATGGAAAAGTTTGACATTTACTATAAGACGACAGGATTTTCAGGGGGAGGGAAGGTGGAGGAGGGTCTACCCCCCGAAAAGGAACGTACCCAGAGGGTGAGTCCGGACCCCCTCTGGTACGATTAAGGTAACCGATTAAGGAAAACATGTGGGTCAGTTTAAAGCTGAAGGTATCAGAACCGGATTGTGAGCAACACTAATATCGAAAATCGGACTGAGCAATACTAAGAGGAAACCCAAATATTTTAAATGTCTCTGTAGTATGCCGATTCGTGGGGTAAATTAACGACGAGGTATGGGTAGTTGCATAAGATGAATGTTAACTTGCCAGTGTCGACAGTATCGATTTACGAGTGGAACTAACTGGTGGTCAGAAATTAACGATTGACCACTTGCAGTACATACACTGACCGGCCAGTTTATTAGGTACAGTTTCATGTTATGGTAATAGTTAGGCAGGTTGTAGGTAAATTTTTTCAAATGTTTGCACCTTTGAGCAATTGTCGTAATTTAATTATCTCGGGAGCTGTTTAACAGATGCTCGTGATATGCGGCAACTGGTGCATTGCGTCATTCGGTGCGAAATGCAAGAAATCCCTTCATGATAGGCTCTGTTATTGAATGCTGTAAAAATTTGTATACTAAATCAATATTAGATATATCGTGTAATTTGTAATATTCAATATATATATAGTAACATTTAAAAATAAAATTATTCATTTTCTACTTTAACATTTTCGTATTAAGCAAAACTTAACTCTTCGACATCAGTTGGGGACTATGATAGGTCAATTCGAGTTTTGCCTGCAACAATCCTTCTCTCCATAAAAGGGACAGAAATTTCGTTGAGGCCAACCCCCCAACAAGTTATAGCTCAAATTGATGCTTGTGATGTCTACTTTGTCATGGGCTACCTCGCGTCACGCTCATTCTTTCTCCCCTCCCCCCAAGAAAAAAGGACGAGACAAGAGGAGGGATTTGGGGGGGGGGAGCGATCATTGCCAGTTGTATTTGAAATAAAAGCTTTGAAGATAGAAGTGTACTGACAAAAAATGCAAATTAAAACATTGAAAAATACTCATCTTCCTGTTGCCCCCTGAAAATCAACAAATAAAAGTAAGTCATACTGATGGTGAAATCGCTTACTGAATTCTTATCCACTTGAATGGAAGATAGGTCTCCGATTTATTTATTGAACAAAAATGCCGGTGCCTTATTTTGCTTTAAAGGGAATACTTTTTAGTGTGCAGATAAGAAGATAGGAATTTTTTCAAAATTTTAATATATATTTACTTTTCATTTCGTTAGAGATTAATGCGAACTTTAACCTTTTGCACCTGACTTCGGACTCCGTTCTTTTAGGAGAAAAGGATTGAAACAAAAGATTTCGACGAAAGGGAAGTTTGGTTGCTGTGAAGCGCATCAACGGATCGCGAATAGCGGGTGCCGCCATCACAGTGGCCACGTGACTGCCTGCTGTTCATTGGTGTCAAGTGCATTGGGTGAACACAGCTGCGATGTAGACATGCCCTCAATCGCAGCAGATGATTATTAACTCTTCGAACTTGGCTTCAGAGAAAAGGATACCACAGCCTCACAGAACTGGAAAGGATGAATATGGAAAAGGATTGTTTTGGATTGGAGATATGAAAAATGTTTTGTAATCATTTGGACTCCACTATTTTAAAGAAACATAAAAGAAGGATTCATTCGGTGAAGCTGTTTTTCTCTATACCACTCTTTAGCGCTACGTAATGCAAAAAGAAAGCAAAAGCTTTCAATTTCAGTACTAATTTATAGTTTCTTTTCATTTTTACCATATATGGCTGTGACCTATATATTACTGTGGAATCATCTAATTAGTTTCACGCGCATAGCTGCTATTCGCCTAGGACCTGGCTTTCAGATCCTGATTTATGGAACAATTTAGGACCTAGACTTTCAGATCCAGATTTATAAAACAATTTGAGGAAATCCAGTTGCTCGTTTTGTTACTGGCATTCAGAATTCTTTAAACAGGCAATCAATAAAGCGAGTAGCGTAATCAAGGAGGTTACAAGAGTTTTAATCCGTCTTTCAAGAAATTGAGTTTTGAAGAAAACTTTAGTACACGAATTTGCAATACAAAATCCTCAGACAACAATGGGTTACAGAGGTCCAATAACAGAGTGTGCAATTTAGTTCACCAAACATGTCTGTCGTGAGCTACATCTGCTGCATTTCGCTATTATAAGCCAATTCCAATAAGATCCTGTCTCACACTACCAATTCCAATAAGATCCTGTCTCACACTACCAATTCCAATAAGATCCTGTCTCACACTACCAATTCCAATAAGATCCTGCCCATTGCATTCTTGATCGCTTCCTTTTTCTCAGGTTTTAATTCTATTAGCTGATCTATAGCGTAACAGTCTCGATGGTCGAGTGGTTAGTGCGCTTGGTTACTGATCAAAGGGATCTGGATTCGACTCCTGGTAAGGCATGGATGGTTGTTTCTAGCCTGTGCTCAGATCTCGCCTTCTTAACAGATCTTTTCTATGGCGTATTAAACTAGCAGACTCCTGTCAGACCTTTGGATCAAGCAGCTGCTTCAGGCAGTATCTATTTTATTTATTTCTTAATCTATAGTTATGTAGAGGGTCAACATGATAAAACCAATGCAGTTTCTTTCATATACTGCTCAATGGTGGCTGCTGACTCCACCTAACCTCATCATTGCTTACAAACGACCTAACACCCAAGATCACGCTCAAAGATGATTGCTGACTCCACCTAACCTCATCATTACTTACAAACCATTTAATACCCACGATCATGCTCAAAGGTGGTTGCTGAATCCACCTAACCTCCTCCTCCTCCTCCTCCTCCTCCTCCTCCTCCTCCTCCTCCTCCTCCTCCTCCTCCTCCTCCTCCTCCTCCTCCTCCTCCTCCTCCTCCTCATCATCATCATCATCATCATCATCATCATCATCATCATCCTCAAGCAGCCATGGGCTACGGAGGTCCAACCAGACCGTGCAATTTAGTTCTCCAAGCAAGTCTATCCTGAGCTACATCTACTGCATCAGGCCACTGAACACCAATTCTAACAAGGTCCTGTTTGACATTGTCTGCCCACCGCATCCTAGGTCTCCCCTTCTTTCTGAGGCCTTTAGGCACACTGTTCATAACCCTATTCGCCAATCTATAATTATTCATACGGGCAACATGGCCAAACCAACGGAGTCTCTCTCTGCACAATATGCTGCTTAAAGGAGGTTGCAAACTCCTTTTCCTAATCTCATCATTAGTTACAAAGTTGAACCACCTAATACCCAAGATACTGCGTAAGCATCTGGAATCAAAAGCATCAAGTTTCCTGTTATCTTGTTTACAAAGTGTTCAAGTTTCACTACCATAACTAACCCTAGAAAGAACCAAACTATTATACAGTCTAATTTTAGTCTTTAGGTGTATACGCCTATTTCTCCACAGTCTCCATAGATTCTTAAAAGTCCCGGCAGCAATCCCTATTCGTCTGTTAATCTCATGCCGCACATCACCATTATCTGTCACATAGCTCCCAAGATAATTAAACTGTGACACCTGCTCAAGACTGCAACCATTCAGATTAACTGAATCACAGCCTGCCTGACCAATTTTCATCACTTTAGTTTTCTCTCTGTTTATAACCAAACCTACTCTACTACCAGTCTCGTCAACAGCTCGAATGAAAGAGTTCATCTCATCAACATCATTTGCCAAAAGGGATAAATCATCAGCATAATCTAAATCAGAAATTTTAGTATCTCTAGACCATTAAGGCCAAAATCTTTCCCTTGAAGTGAATTTCGCATACCATAATCAATAACCGAACTAAAGAGAAAAGGAGACAAAATGCACCCTTGTCGAACACCAGACGTAATGCTAAACCAATTGCTACAAGCCTTACCAACTCTCACACACGACTCAGTGTTATTATAGAGAGCTTTAATTATGTCAACTAACTTGTCAGGTATACCATATGATCTTACAATCAACCACAAATTATGATGATCAACAGAGTCAAAAGCCTTTTTGAAACCAACAACGCTAGCCACCAAGGGTTTCTGAAACTCTAAACATTTCTCAAGAATCTGCCTAAGTGAAAACATCTAATCCACACATCCCCTACCACTTCTGAATCCACATTGCTCATCACGCAATTGACTGTCAATCAGATTCTTAATTCTATTAAGCACAATCATGGAAAGAACTTTACCTGGAACAGAGAGTAGGCTGATACCCCTATAGTTATCACAAGAACTGCGATCACCTTTTTTGAAAATAGGGATAACAATAGCTCTGGTCATGCCTTTATCATGAAAGATATTCAGAATTTCAGTCATCCAAGTGGTAACCAAAACATTCCCAGCTCTAAGCATTTCCGTAGTAATTTCATCTACCCCTGGGGATTTATGTAGTTTAAGTTTAGAAACAGCCAAAGTAACTTCAGATTGTGTTATAGGGCCACCATTAAAGCCACCAATGCATCTATCATCATTGCAAACAATGGGAGTAGAATTAACTACATTGTTTAGAACATCACTGAAATGCTCAGCCCACCTAGCCACGACAGAATCCTCACCTTCTATAACCTTACCTTGTTTATCCTTCAATCCTTGTATGCCTGTCCGTTTTCTACCACACAAAACATTAACTGTCTGGTACAGCTCTCTGCTGTTGTGCTGTCTAATTGCTTCCTCGGCTTTGTCAGCCAAACCATCAAGCCAAAGATTCTTATCTGCAGCTAATTTATCCTTTACATGTTTATTAAGTTCTCTGTAATGCTTTCTATTAGGACTACTAGGGTATTGATTAAGGACATTCCTACAGTTCTTTCTTTCCGAAATAAGCTCAAGTGCTTTATCACTCAGATAATTCTGTCTCTTCTGCTCCTTTTTTCCTAAAAGAGTACTGTTAGTGTCCAAAAGAGCCTGTTTAAAATGATCCCATTCTTCCTCAACTTCAGTAGTAAGCATACCATGACTGTCATAATGACTAAGTAACCTATCGTGGTAAGCTTTAGCTATAACTGGATCTTTCAGAGCTTCAGTATTAAAAGTAAATTTTTTAACCCTAGCACAACACTTTTTAAGTTTAAGTTGCAAGACACTTTTAACAAGGTAATGGTCAGATCCAATTTCAGCTCCCCTATATGCCCTGGTATTCCTAACAGAACTAGCCCATTTGCTGTTAATTAATACATAATCAATCATATTCTTATGCAGCCCATCAGGTGAAACCCATGTGTACTTATGTATGTCACGGTGTTTGTAATAAGTGTTAGTTATTCTGAATCCATTGAGTTTACTTACCTGTAGGAGATGTTGCCCATTGCCATTGCAGCTACCAATACCAAAAGGGCCTATTACTCCCCAAAGGTCAGAGTCAGTACCAACTTTGGCATTGAAGTCACCAAGAACAAGGGTAATATCTCCTTTCTTGACAGAATTCAAAATATCCTGAAGTTGTTCATAAAACGTATCCTTCTCATCCTCATCGGCATCCTCAGTGGGGGCATAACACCAGATAACATTCAAGTCTTTAACGCTTGTCTGAAATTTTGCTGTAAGAAACCATTCATTAATGCACTCATATCCTAGAAGAACATCACTAGCATGTCTGTTGAGAAGCAGACCCACGCCTCGGTGATGCTCATTGTCCTCCCTCCCTGAAAAGAGAAATTTAAGATTATTTTTAAGAATCTGACCTTTATCTGTCCATCTGGTCTCTTGCAAGCCGAGAATATCTAAATTATAACGGTGGAATTCTTGTGTGAGGACATCAAGAGAAAAAGCTCTGTGCAGAGTCCTCACATTCCAACTACCTATGGAGAGAAAATGGTTAGTGGGATGTTTAAAGAAACTATGTTTATTGAGAGAGGGAATGCCTACAATATCAAACAGCCCCCTAATCACAGACATGGGGCAAAGACCCGTTCCCCCACTACTAAAGGCTGAAGCCATCTACACTGGAAGACTTCCTCCAATGTAGAATTTGACGATGCCAATAGAAGCAAAGAGTTCAGGTGCCTGCGATGACTTCTGCTCAGGATTATCCACCAGCTGATAAACATATCGTGTGAATCTATTCACTTGGGGCTTTCAACCCACAAATAAACAGAAAACACAGCGGAAGATTTTCCCTCCACAGAAGCCCACCAGTGCAGCAAAATCAGGATCAATAATCAAGCTCAGAGCCATATATCTGTCCAGTCCAGTGGGTTTATATGGTCAGCACCAGGACCCTGTGTGGTTGACCACTCCTCAGCAGGGTAGAAAAAAAAGAAAAGTAGCCATAGTTGTCCAGATCAGTAGGCCACACTAATCTGGCAGCCGTCCCCTTCTGTTCACTTCCACAAGAGAGTATCTCTTTTGAAAGGTACTAACGGTCTGCACCACGAGAAGGCGGGGTCGGACGTTAGGTGCTAGGCCTGGCCGGTTCTATGCATCATCACAGGGGATTGGTGCATAGCTCTCCTTCCAGAAACCATCTAATACCCAAGATACTGCTCAAAGGTGGTTGCTGACTCTACCTAACCTCATCATTACTTACACACTATCTAATACCCAAGATTCTGCTCAAAGGTGGTTGCTGACTGACTCCACCTAACCTCATCATTGCTTACAAACCATCTAATACCCAAGATCATGCTCAAAGGTGGTTACTGGCTCCATCTAACCTCATCATTACTTACAAACCATCTAATACGAAAGATACTGCTCAAAGGTGGTTGCTGACTCTACTTAACCTCATCATTACTTACAAACCATCTAATACCCAAGACACTGCTCAAAGGTGGTTGCTGACTCCACCTAACCTCATCATTACTTATAAACCATCTAATACCCAAGATACTGCATAAATATTTAGAATCAAAGGCATTAAATCTCCTGTTATTTTGCTTACGAAGGGTTCACTTTGCATTATTATAGCTAACTTTGAAAGGACGAAACTATGATATAGTCTTATTCTTTAGGTATATGCACTCTTAGGTTCTTATTCTTTAGGTTCTCACACTCTCCGTAGGATCTTAAAAGTCACAGAAGCAATTTCTGTTCTTCTGTTTACGTTAAACAGCTCCCGAGAAAATTAAACTGAAACACTTGATCAAGGGTGCAATCCGCGCTGCATTTCCTATTAGGCATGCTTGGAACTTGACTAGGGACGCCAGCATTTAAATGTTGATATTTCGTTGTTTAAGTACCAACAAAATTATGCTCTTTTCCAGGTTAAAAAAGAAAGGAATGTTGAAAAATTATTTATAAACATTCTTGATACATATAGCTAGCTAGAAAAAAATTATTTAAAAGTTAGGAAGTTTCGAATATAGTGTTCCTTTTACCCAACTTGAAAATGTCTTAATAAAAATAATAATAATAATAATAATAATAATAATAATAATAATAATAATAATAATAATAATAATAATAATAATAATAATAATAACACTTTATTAACCATAATGCAATACAAATGCATTAAAATATATTAGCTACAATTAATTTTCAGTAATAATTAATTTCTATCAAAAGGATAAAAATGAAAACTTTTATTACACAAAAATGACTTAAAACATTAAAAAAATCTAAATATTTAGTTTAATATCTTAACGTACCTCAATATCATCAGTATTTAAAGTACACACTTTCAATTTGTTTTTGTGTATACGAATTGAATAAATATTTCTAAGAACATTTGGTTGTCTCCTGTGCTCCTTTCTTCTCCAATAGGGTATTGTTAGTTTCAAAATATGCCAGTCTCAAATGGTCCCCTTTTAACTCCATTTCCGTAGTAAGCAAACCAACCTTATAATGACTAAGTAATCATGGTATGCTTTGCCTATATCTCGATTCTTTCACAGATTGAGCGTTAAAGGTAATTCCTTTAATGCTTAACACAACGTTTCTTATGCGTCAATTGTAAGACATTTTTAATAAGCAATTGGTCATACACAATTTCGATTCCCCTATATACCCTATTATTTTTAACAGAATGTATGTCAAACCATCCAAAGCCATTCTGGCCCATCTTGTATGGTTCATTTCTTAACTTATTCTGAATTTGTGACTCGTAATGCCTAAACATTTGGCAGTACTGAGATGAAAGAGGTGAGGGTTTTATCACCCTGTCTTCCGTTCAATTGTTAGTTATGATCTCTGATCTTTGAGAATGCATGTCAAGAACGTATTGAATGCCCTCGTAGCCATTTGTTACAAGGGACGTTCAAAACGTTCTCGACAAGCATCTGCAGAACGAAAAACGTTGAAAAACGCTTCCCTGCAAGTTGCTTTATAAATTTTGGAAACAACAAAAAATCTCGTGGTGTAAGATCGGATGAATATGCAGGATGAGGTAGCTGTTTGATTTTTTCCTGCTTCAGATAGGCTGTACTTTATCGGGTTTCGTGAGCACTGACATTGTCATGAAGGAGAACCCTCGACACGCCTGTTGTTGGATGCTGCTCCTTCATCTCCTTAGTCATTTTTGTGCAAAACAATGTTGTTGTAGTATTGACCATTTATAGTCATTTTTTCACGTAAGGAGTCCGCGGCTACCATTCCTTGGGAGTTGAAAAAAATTGCGAATATCCTCTTCCTCGAGCAAAAGTCTTGTCGGAGGATTTGGGGACACTGTTCATCTTCCGCAACTCAAGCACAGTTGTCGATCTTTCTGAGAGTTGTATAGTAATAAAATTACATCTCATTACCTGTGACAATGTCTGTTAACAGTTTGGGGCCACTAGGTTCAAACATTGCCACCATCTCCTTGCACGAGTCGACTCTAGCTCTTTTTTGCTGTTCTGTCGGGTTGTGGGATGCCCATTTCGCACAGATCTTTCCGAGCTTTAAATGTTGATGAATAATTGTTCTATACTGCCAATCGATACACTGATTATCTAAACTTATTACCTTATTACCTGAACGGTGATGTGTGGATTTTTCTTAATGAGTTCACGACCAGCAGCCGTGGTTCTCTCGTTCACGGCCTCCTTCTGTCCTCCAGCATGAGAGAAGTCTTCGAAACTTTACCGTCCTTCTCTGAATTTGCGCATGTATCCCATAATAGTGCCATATGAACGGCATGAACCCCATTTACTTGTGATAAATCGGCATGAATTTTTTCCGCGTTGTACTCGTTTCATCCCTGTGAAATTGTAAAATCTTTCCCCGTTTTCAATGGACTCCATAGCAACATAGCGCAGATTTCGCAGACCGAACTACCGTGTCGGATGAAGAAAGCTATGGACCATCTCACTCTCATCAACGTTATGAGATGTCCCATCATCAGATGATGGGACATCTCATAATTCCTCGATGGTGAGAGATGATGGAGCATTTAATCTTTCCCCGATGGTGATATGTCGGAGCATCTCATCCTTCTTTGATGGTGAGGGATCATGGATCAGCTGATCTGGATTCCTCGATGGTGAGAGGTGATGGAGCGACTCATCTTTCTTTGATGGAAAGAGATGTTGAACATCTCATCTTTCCTCTATGGTGAGAGATGATGGAGCAACTAATTTTTCTTCGATGGAAAGAAATGTTGAACATCTCATCTTTCCTCGATGGTGAGAAATGATGGAGCAGCTCATCCTTCTTCGATGGGGAGAGATGATGGAGCATCTAAACATTCCTCCATGGTGGGAGATGATGGAGCATCTGATCGCAAGGATGATAGAGCACATCATCCTTTCTCGATGGCGAGAGATGATGAAGCCTCGATGGTGAGAGTGATGGGTCATCTCATCTTTCCTCGATAGTGAAAGATAATGAGCATCGCAACTTTCCTAGATGGTAAGTAATGATGGAACATCTCAACATTACTCACCACGCTCGACTTTGTGTTTGCAGCGGAAACTGTAGGGAAAACAAAGAAAAAGAGGAGAGGGAGGAAAATTTCCCTTTCACCGATGTTGTTGAATCAACTGATCACTGAATATTGAACCATGCATGAAGTCATAGCAGTAATCTATTGGATACAAAATGTTATGTATCGTTTTGATGCACTCTTTATCCTCTTTCTACTTCGTATAATCGTGGATGATCGCCATTACTATTGACACAGCTTGCTGTCTTTGCCAGATATTTAAGTTTCAATAGCAGAAAGTGAAACTGATAACATTTTTAGGTGCAGTAATCATTTTCTTATGAGTAATTGATCTCGTTTCTTTTCCCAGCATCCAACGTTTGCAATGGCTATTAGGAGAAATGCAGACGACAGAGCAACGCCACCTGGTGCCCCATTTGGAAACCGCAGTGGAGGAATTGCTGGCGAATTTGCGACACGTTCAGGAAGAGAAGAGGCAGCTCGAGC
This sequence comes from Ryuthela nishihirai, assembly GCA_038380435.1. Lineage (NCBI taxonomy): Eukaryota > Metazoa > Arthropoda > Arachnida > Araneae > Heptathelidae > Ryuthela > Ryuthela nishihirai. The sequence continues at coordinate 58,359,705 of JAWZYU010000019.1, read as the reverse complement.
AGGCTTGGTGGAAGTAAGCAGCTGACATTTTATATTTTCTTTGCAACGCTTCAGAGTACTCCAGTTTTTTTGCTTTCTGTTGAAAACGACCAATTGATTTTCCAGCGTTAGGTAACCCCCATTTAAAGCGGAAAATGCGTTACGGCGAGACCCGGGTTAAACCGGTCTTGTTTAAATAATATATTTTTGAACGATAAAAAAAACGATCAGAAAGATATGCAAAAATAAGTAATAAAAATGTATCATTTAAACAAGACCGGTTTACTTATTTTTGCATATATTTTTGATCGCTTTTTATTCTTAGTATTGTAATGAACATGATCTGTAAATGGTAGCTAGAAATAAACTGGAAGGAGAGCTGTGTACCAATCCCCAGTGATGATGCACAGAACCGGCCGGGCTAACACCTAATGTCCGACCCCGCCTTCTCGTGGTGCAGGCAGTTAGTACCTTTCAAAAGAGATATTCTCTTTTGGAAGGGAACGGAAGGGGAGGGCTGCCAGTTCAGTATGGCCTACTGATCTGGTCATCTATGGCCACTTTTTTCTTTTATTTCAACCCTGCTGAAGAGTGGTCAACTTCACAGGGTCCTGGTGCTGAACATTTATACCTACTGGACTGGACTAGTTTAGGGATTTGAGCTTGATTATGGATCCTGGATTTGCTGCACTGGTGGGCCTCTGTTGAGGGAGAATCTGCTGCTGTGTTTTCTGTTTGCTTCTGGGTTGCCCGCCCTAAGTGAACAGCGACATGGGATACCTTATATCAGCTGGTGGATAATCCTAATCAGAGGCCTTCGCAGGTACCTGAACTTTACTTAGCTAGCTTTACTAGCTAGTTGGGCATCGTCAAGCCTAAACTGGAGTAATGTGTCACAGGCAGGCTATATGGCTCTTGAAAAAGTCCACTTGAAAAGGTGTTGCCTGAAGTTCCTACCAGCATCGGTGACTTCAGCCTTTAGCGGAGGAGGAACAGGTCTTTGCCCCATGCTTGCGATCAGGGGGCTGTTTGATATTGTTGGCCGTACCTATCTCAATAAACCTAATTTCTTTAAAAATCCTACTAATCATTTTCTCTCTGCAGGAACGTGGAACGTCAGGACATTACATAGAGATTATTCTCTTGATGTCCTCTCGAACGAATTCCAGCACTATAACCTAGATATTCGAGGCTTCTAACAGACCAGATGGACAGGTAAAGGTGAGATACTTAAAAATAACTTTAAATTTCTCTTTTCAGTGAGGGAGGATGGAAAGTATCACCAAGTCGTGGGTCTGCTTCTCAGCAGACATGCTAGTGATGCTCTTCTAGATATGAGTGCATTAATGAAAGGTTTCTTACAGCAAAATTTCAGACGAGCGTTAAAGACTTGAATGTTATCTGCTGTTATGCCCCCACTGAGGATGCCGATGAGGATGAGAAGGATAGGTTTTACGGACAATTTCAGGATATTTTGAATTCTGTCAAGAAAGGAGATATTACCCTTGTTCTAGGTGACTTCAATGCCAAAGTAGGTACTGACTCTGACCATTGGGGAGGGGTGATAGGCCCTTTTGGTATTGGTAGCCGCAATGGCAATGGGCAACGTCTCCTACAGGTAAGTAAACTCAATGGTTTCAGAATAACTAATATTTATTACAAACACCGCAATATACATAAGTACACATGGGTTTCACCTGATGGGCTTCCTAAGAATATGATTGATTACATATTAATTAACAGCAAATGGACTATTTCTCTTAGGAATACCAAGGCATATAGCGGAGCTGAAATTGGATCTGACCATTACCTTGTTAAAAGTGTCTTGCAACTTAAACTTAAAAAGTGTTGAGCTAGGGTTAAAAAATTTACTTTTAATACTAAAGCTCTGAAAGATCCAGTTATAGCCAAAGCTTACCATGATAGGTTACTTAGTCATTATGACAGTCATGGTATGCTTACTACTGAAATTGAGGAAGAATGGGATCATTTTAAATAGGCTTTTTTGGACACTAACAGTACTCTTTTAGGAAAAAAGGAGCAGAAGAGACAGAATTATCTGAGTGATAAGGCACTTGAGCTGATTTCGGAAAGAAAGAACTGCAGGAATGTCCTTAATCAATACCCTACTAGTCTTAATAGAAAGCATTACAGAGAACTTAATAAACGTGTAAAAGATCAGTTAGCTGCTGATAAGAATCTTTGGCTTGATGGTTTGGCTGACAAAGCCGAGGAAGCAGTTAGACAGCACAACAGCAGAGAACTTTTCCAGATAGTTAATGTTTTGTGTGGTAGAAAACGGACAAGTATACAGGGATTGAAGGATAAACAAGGTAAGGTTATAGGAGTTGAGGAATCTGTCATGGCTAGGTGGGCTGAGCATTTCAGTGATGTTCTAAACAATGTGGTTAGTTCTACTCCCATTGTTTGTAATTAAAATAGATGCATTGGTGGCCTTAATGTTGCCCTATAACACAATCTGAAGTATTTTGTCTTTTTCGGAACTTAAACTTCATAAATCCCCAGAGGTAGATGAAATTACTACAAAAATGCTTAGAGCTGGGAATGTTTTGGTTACCACTTGGACGACTGTAATTCTGAATATCTTTTATGATAAAGGCATGGTTCCTAAGGATTTTACCAGAGCTATTATTATCCTTATTTTCAAAAAAGGTGATCGCAGTTCTTGTGATAACTAATGGGGTATCAGCCTACTCTCTGTTCCAGGTAAAGTTCTTTCCATGATTGTGCTTAATAGAATTAAGAATCTGGTTGACAGTCAATTGCGTGATGAGCAATGTGGATTCAGAAGTGGTAGGGGATGTGTGGATCAGATATTTTCTCTTAGGCAGATTCTTGAGAAATGTTTAGAGTTTCAGAAACATTTGGTTGCTAGTTTGTTGATTTCAAAAAGGCTTTCGACTCTGTTGATCGACATAATTTGTGGTTGATTGCGAGATCATATGGTATACCTGACAAGTTAGTTGACATAATTAAAACTCTCTATAATAACACTGAGTCGTGTGTGAGAGTTGGTAAGGTTGTAGCAATTGGTTTAGCATTACGTCTGGTGTTCAACAAGGGTGCATTTTGTCTCCTTTTCTGTTTAGTTTGGTTATTGATTATGTTATGCGAAATTCACTTCAAGGGAAAGATTTTGGCCTTAAATGGGCTGGAGATACGAAAATTTCTGATTTAGATTATGCTGATGATTTAGCCCTTTTGGCAAATGATGTTGATGAGATGAACTCTTTCATTCGAGCTGTTGATGAGACTGGTAGTAGAGTAGGTTTGGTTATAAACAGAGAGAAAACTAAAGTGATGAAAATTGGTCAGGCAGGCTGTGATTCAGTTAATCTGAATGGTTGCAGTCTTGAGCAGGTGTCACAGTTTAATTATCTTGGGAGCTAGGTAACAGATACTAGTGATGTGCGGTATGAGATGAACAGAAGAATAGAGATTGCTGCCGGGATTTTTAAGAATCTATGGAGATTGTGGAGAAATAGGCTTAAACACCTAAAGATTAAAATTAGACTGTATAATAACTTAGTTATTTCTAGGGTTAGTTATGGTAGTGAAACTTGGACGCTGTGTAAACAAAATAACAGGAAACTAGATGCTTTTGATTCCAGATGCTTATGCAGTATCTTGGGTATTAGGTGGTTTAACTTTGTAACTAATGATGAGGTTAGGCAAAGGAGTTTGCAACATCCTTTAAGCAGCATAGACATAAGACTCTTTTTAATATACATTATGACTTCACGTGAACGATTAGAATCTCGATAATCCTAATATATTTTATAATTATTCAACAAGTATCCATAAACCTCATTTTCCTTCATCCATAAACCTCATTTTCCTTCATCCATAATTCACTTAGCAACAAAACAGCAACAAGCAAATCTATTTCAGAAAAAAAAAGCAACAATAAAACTATCAAAATTTGATCTTATTCATCTGATATTTAATTTAATTTATTATCATAAAAATATTTAATTGAATTCAAATTCCAGAATTGCTCACAAACAGTCTCAGCATTAAGTCCTATTTCATCTATTCCTGCTATTGTGAATATCGAAATCATTTCTCGTTCTTACCCCTATGACCGTAGAATTCTCATCCTTTCTGATAAACACTTTTCCATCTTTGACCTACACAAATTTCATCTTTCCACTTGATCTCTTTTGCTTAGCAAAGTATAGTAAGTGCTTGCTATATTTCGTTAAATGGTCATTTACATATACAATAGAATCTCTAAATTGGTTATTAAACTGGACGGCTGTGATACTCTTTAATGCTTTGGCCTTTTCCAGCCATTTTTTTAAAGTTTTTGTTGTGCAGTTGAATCACAATTGGTTTAATACCTGTTCTTTTAAAAAGTAGGCACTCTGTGTTCTTGCACACCTTCCTTCGAAACTCAATACACTCGCCAATTTGTCGGTGATAACATTCATGTTTTTATTACCTGACTCTGGCAAGCCATTTATTTCCACCTTATTTATTCCTACTGTATTTTTGTAATTCATTTACTTCTTCTTTCAATACAGAAATCTGATGTCTTAACATTTTATTCTCATTCACCTGATCAGAATTTCCTCTAGTTACTTCAAAAACTGATTGTTCACTATTCTCGATTTTATTTTTCAAGTCTTCTATACAGCCAAAATTAAATTCAAGAGATTCAAATTATTTCTCTAGAGATTATGATACGAATTTATAGCCCATTCACCTAATTAGTAAAATGAAAATGAACTCTAGGACTTTGAAAGAATAATCTGCTCTCCAATCCACTATCGTTCTCTAAGATATACAACGTGAGTTATTATTCGCGTGAATGTGCTTCAAAATTATAATTCATTTACGTTCATAGTTACATGAAAGGGGACCTTCGCTTGACCTTGGAAGACTCATCTGATCCGTAATCTGTTAGGCTTTAAAAAAACTTCACTATGCAGAACGACGCGTTTGAAAGTTTCCAAATTCTGCTTCCTGATGTTATGGTGTTGATTAACCGCAAGAATCAAGTTGAGATCAGTAACAACTGAATTCATGGCTTTCTTAGACATTTATTTAAACGCAATTCCAGAATAAATTCGAGCAATGAGTCATGTATTTGTGACCAGAAATTCCTCATTCTTGTCAAAGTCTTCAATTATGTTCAGAGTTCATATTTGTGTTTTCGTTGTGTAGCAGAGAGGACATCGCTAATGGCGCCATCTATTGGCTGTTTAGCAATCCTGTTTTCCTTAAGAATCAGTTTTCCTCATTTTTAATTATTTTTTTTGCTCTTCAATCTATTCCATTTTGTCATCTGTCTGAGTACTCTTCTCTTGTTTTGTCTTTCATTCCTACTTTCTTCGTTTATTCTTGTCTCTAATATTCCTCTTTCTCCAATGCAGGTTTTGTCATACTTTCTTATTTTATATATTACTCCATTTTCTCTGTATGTGATTTTTTCCCTTGATATTTGAAATGCAATTATTTATGTGATTTATTTGATATATATCGAGGAAGCAATTGCTCATTCGTTGACAGTGAGTGTAAAATCATTGACATTTCTTTTTTAACCAATGCGCAGGGAGAAGCTGGAGCACGAGCGCCATTTGCACCAAATGGAGGAGGAGTTGGACTTTCAAGTGAAAGATGCTGAGCAGAGAGTCAGAATGAAGGTGAGTTGGACTTCCATGTAACGTATGCTGAACAGAGAGTCAGGATGAAGATTAGTTCAACTTCCAAGTGAGGAATGCTGAGCAGAATCAGGAGGAAGGTGGGTTGGACTTCCAAATGAAGAATGGGGAACAGAGTGTGAGAATGGTTAATAATAATCATTTTTACTCACTACTTAGCATCCTTCAGTGGGAAATGCAACTTACCTGCATCTTGACTTGCTGCTTCGGAGTTATGTTTGAAGAATGAAGGAAAGCAGATAAAAGTAAAGGTTAATTGGTTTTTTAAGTGGATGACGTGGAGCAGTGAGTAAGAATGGAAGTAATTTGGGTGGGACTGATTTGGTCAGTGCTCCACACTTTTCAGTCGGACATCTACCCCACCTCCATCCCATCCACTACTTCACACTTTTCAGTTGGAAGTCTAGCTTACCTCCAACCACACTCACTGCTTCACTCGCAACTGAAAAGTGTGGAGCAATGAGTGTTGATGCAGGTGAGTTAGACTTTTAACTGAAAAGCGTGAAGTAGTGGGTGAAGATGGAGTCGAGCTAGACTAGGAAACGAAAAGCGTGAAGCAGTAGGTGAAGATGGAGATGAGATAGACTTCTAAGTGAAAAGTGTGAAGCAGTAATGAGGATGGAGGTGAGTTAGCCTTCCCTGTGAAGAATGAGGAACAGTAACTCAATAAGAGATTGAGTCTGGTTTCCATATGAGGAATTTCAGATAGCGAGTCAGGATCAACAGTTTTTATGTGTTGTTTGTTCTCTGAGCGACGCTTTTGTTCCCACAATAGACTAAATGACACCATGCTATAAGGACCTACCCTTCCTTGTCATGGCCAAGACTGCCTTTGCTGTCCACCGTGTTCTTTAATGTGTAAAAGGCTTTACTTTTCTTCTCACGTGGCCGCGACTTTACGTCACATCCCACCGACCCACAGTTTGGTGAAACGGCAAAATAAGTGGACAAAATGAATAGCTTTCTTACCAGTAGGTCGAATGTTATGAAATTTAGAATAATAATTGCTTCTGTATATGTCTCTAACATATTTGAAAATGGTAGACTATACTGTATATGAGAAATAATTGAATCTTGAGTACTAATGCTGTTGAATGCGAAAATTTAGAAAAGTGATCTGAAACGGGGATTTCCGAACTGGATGGCTTGAAGACATTACAAGTGTTGTGCAAGGATGTGAAATTTTTTCTATTTACTTTTAATTTTTAATTATGAATTTAACTTGTTGTTAAAAGGGGTGATGGGCGTGACAGTTTCTCAAAAATCAAAATGGGGGTATTGCCGGAAAGTTTGGGAACCCCTGGCCTAAATGGTATAAGTAGTGGTGAGCATTGTAAACCGTTTAAAGTTTTGTGTACGGCCTCCTAAGCTTGTGCCATAGAAATAGGTTAGGATGAGGTTTGGTTGCTGATTCTACGACCCCCATTTCTTTCCCCCTACACTACCAGTGGCATCCTAAGATGGGGTGAGGCTTCAAGTTTTTTACTAGTTAGTTTTCCATCCCCATTTCTTTCCCCCACTAACTTATCTTAACTTACAATTAAAGATAAAAATTTAATTATCATTGGGGATATGAATATTGATATATTGAAAACAGGAAATAGTTCAACATTGTATAAGGATGTCTTGGAAAGTTTTGAATCTTGTATTAAATAGCATAACTAGGCCCTTAACAGGCTCATGCTTGGATCATATTTATATTAAGTCTGATCAACAGTGTACTCTGAAATTCTACGTAATGAAACTTGATATTAGTGATCACAAAATGATTGCCTTGGATTTATATTGGAAAAATAGTTGTTCTTCAGGAAGTCAGGATGGTGTTATATATAAGGAATACTGAAATTGCAATGATATGCTTCATAAAGTGGAACTTATTGATTGATCAACTCTATACAGCTTATCCAATGTTTCTTTGTCCTTTAAGAAACTTATGGATAAATTGAAACAGTGTGAAGATAGCTTTAAAAGAAAAGTAAAATTGACAAACAGGGAGAAAAAAAAATCAAACCTTGGATGACAGATAAATTGTTGGAAGCAAGTCAAGAGAGGAAGAAAATGTATATTAGATTGAAAAAAAAAAGCAGTGTAATCTGGAAGATTATAAAACATAGAGGAACACTGTCACTGACTTGTAAACTGGACTATTATATGGGAAGATTAGCATCTGCTGGTAAGGATATGAAAAGAAAATGGAACATTGTAAACTAACAAAACATTTGCTGGTAGTATTGACGAAATTATTTATAACAATACAGAAATAGATTTTCAAAGTAATCCTTTCTTGTTGGTCAATACTTTAAATGATTATTTTTCTACATATGCAATAGATTTAAATAGACAAATTGGAATTAATAATGATCCCTTTTCGATGTGGACACAAGAAATGTTCAGAACAGTATGATTTTGGTTCCAATTAATATTTATGAATTAAATTTGATTTCACTGTCTTTAGAAAATTGTAATTATCTTGGATATTGTTCAATTGGAACTTATTCGTTGAAAGTTAAGGCTCCATATGTTTTGGAAATTTTATGTTTTTTGTGCAATTTGTCTTTTGCAGATGGGGATTTCCTGATATTTTGAAACGTTCTTTAATTACTCCTTTACATAAAGGTGGAATTAGTTGGAATATAAATAATTTCAGACCAATTTCTGTTTTATCTGCCTTTTCAAAGGTCTTAGAGAAACTTTTCAAAAATAGACTTGTGGAATTTTTGAAAAAGAATGACATTATATATGATAAACGGTTTGGTTTTCAAAATAAGAAAGGTACTTTAGATTCTCTTATCTATTTGCATAATACTCTTCTTAATGCATTTAATAATAGTAAGAAATTGTTGGCTATATTTTTAGATTTGAAAAAAGCATTTGATTTAGTGGGTCATAAGATTTTATTGAAAAAGTTATGCAATATTGGCATAAGAGGAATCTGTAACACATGGATAGCATCTTACTTGACAAAGAGAAAACAAATGGTGAAACTTAATAAAATTATTAGTGAATTGAAACCTGTAAATTTTGGTGTGTCTTAGGGATCAGTGCTTGGTCCTATATTATTTAAGTGTTTTGTTAATTACATATTTGATATAAAATTTTTTTGGAGATGTTATTGAATTTGCAGATGATACTGTATTGTTATATTTGACTGATGATAATGACCAAATGTTAAATTACACAAATGCAGATATGCTTATATTGCATAAATGGTTGGGGGAAAATAAATTGATTTTGAATTTAGATAAGACAAATTTTATTAATTTTCCACTTTCAACTAAATCAACCCTGGAATATATGATTAGATATCATTCTATAAATTGTATTAATTTATTTACTTGTTCATGTCTAGAGATATCAGAGGTGTCAGAAATAAAATATCTAGGTATTTATATAGATCATATGGCTCCAAAACTGAAATATGCTCTTACAGGTTCTTCATTTTAAGAGATTTTTTGAATATTGAAACTTTAAAAATGTTTTATTTTGCATGTGTACAATCTTATTTACAATATGCACTTCCTGTGAAGGGTGCAGCTGGAAAAAACATTTCGTTAAACAGATTAAATGTATTGTGAGAATAATGATGAAAAAAAAAGTAGGTTAACACATACTGCACCTTTATTTTTGGAACTACGAGTTTACCCTTAAAAAATTATATGTTTTAGAATTTTGATTTAGATTTTCCAAATTTTACTGATTACAATATTATTATGTCATCTTATTGTATGAGAGATAATTGTAATAAAATTGTGATGCCTGGAGTATTTAAAACATTATTTAAACAGAGTATTTTGCACTTTGGCCCTAGACAGTACAATCAATTAAACAGTGAAATCAGAACCATAAATAATATTGTAGAGTGTAAAAAAGAAATTTCAAATTGGTTGTTTAGTGTCGATGATCCTGATGTATTTTTTACTGAGCTATGTTGAAACTTAATTGTTGTAAATTTTGTTTATATACATCCGCAAACAAGGTTCTTAAGCGGATATGACTTGATTATAATATGTTAATAAATTGGTTTCAATAAATTTATTATTATTATTATAATGGATGGCTGTGTCGAAAGTACGTTCAATGCCCTGATTTTGAAGCCGATTCTGTGCATTATTAATCCTCTGATGTTTATATAGCTCACCATCCATACGTTTGATTTTAGGCTCATGAGAAGTATGTAATCCTGGTTCTACGTCACACATTAATGCCATCTTTTGTGTATTTCTTTCAACTTATTGGTTCCTACAAGCTTTCTAATGCAGTTTGAAGCCACTAGAAGTATTTTGAAAGGTCAACATCTGGAGACTGCAGAAATTCGGACACAGAATCTATTGACTGCAAACTTTTTGATAGTATTTGTAGGAGCAAATTGTGAGGAAATGTATGTTCGTGTCTTTTTCTTATATCCTGTTTTCTGGATACCACCTGAGTGGCTTAATCGAGTTTTGCTGTTTCCTTTGTACAGCGGAAATGTTAAATTACTCTATTTACCTTTTGCGAATGTTTACCTGTTCTGAAAACTGACATCGAAAAAGATATTTTCTGGTAAATAAATTTAAAAGTAAACTTTTTTGTTATATTTTTTTTGGGGGGCCCTGAGATCAGGGGCATGGTGCAGCGCTGCATTATCTGCACCATTGAATGAGACAACTCTGCTAACACCTTTTTGGAAGGCGATTACATCGCTTGCTCGAATGTTGGCATGTTACCCATGATTCCGCTTGCATTCACACAGCTCAGGGATCACGTGACCGTGACATATGACCTTATTCTTTGAACATCTATGATCTGCGTCGTAGTTATAGGAAATGATCCACGGCTTACAATATTTTGATCAGGCGTTGTATAAGAGTTGGCAAGCTCTAAATTGATTGATCCAGCCTTACAACTCCAACTTTTACAATGCTGCATTTTTGTCATTTTTGTTTTGTTCAATTTGGTGATCGATTATGTGATTGAAAAAAGCTTCGAATGGGAAAGATGGCGCCGAGATCGTCGAAATAAGTGGAAATAGCTGATGTTGCAACACAGATATCTGGCAATGGTGATGTTTCACACAATTTACTGCAGTGGTGAATTTTTTTTTTGTCATATATTGGTATATTCTGAATAAAGATTTGATACGATTCTGAATCGCTTTCTGAATAAAGATAAAATAACGATTATTGTTTAGAAAATGAAATATTTCATTCTTGTTTTCGATGATTAAGATAATGCAATAGATACTATGATGGTAAATAAAGAGCAAACTGAAGAAATGAAAGTTAAAGAGGCTGCTCCTCCTCACCCAGCAAACGGTCGTAATTTAGATGCAATCTCTCTTGGTGAATTACGTGATAGATACAGAGAATCTGTACTATCAAGTATGCAGGTGAATTGCAATAGCTTTAAAGAGTCTCTGGAGACTGCTGCAAATAGGCAAAGCCACTGAGGTGCATGTGATCTGCAGATTAGTCTATGGAATTATGGGATCTGTTTCTGAGGTCTTGAGGAAGTGGATTCGACTAGAACAAAATGAGCGGAAAATAAGAAAGTGGACAAAAAAAAAAGAAGCGACGTCTAATATTCTTTTCAAGTGTTTGGAAGATTAAGAATTTTGCGGGTGTGTGTATCTGTGACCCCTCCCCCCCGTAAAATCTGTAAGATGCTGTGAGCACACAGAGCATTTGATTTTTTATTTGCAGAAAAAGTATTTGATTTGCAAAATCTGTGAGATGCTGTGAGTTTCACAGCATTTGCACAGATTTTGCAAATGCTTTAAGACAAAGATATTAATCTATAAGTGCGTTTGATTTACTAGCGAAAGGTATTTTGGATAAGGACACTTTCTAGAGACATTGCACAAATCCATGGAACTCTAACTTTCAAAATCTTCAACAATTTTTCCTTTTTTGTTTCTTAGGCGCAGGCAGAAGCAGAAGGGGAAAGAAGATCCTTGCAATCGAAAATGGACGCAGACATGGATGCACTTCAGGCTCATCTCGCCTTGTTCGAAAAGGTGAATTATTACCCTTGCTTCTAACAGAGATGCAATCCCAATTTCGGAATTGATACTGATGTTAATTTTAATTCATCTGCCATACCTATCTACCTACCCACAACCCCCCCCCCCCACACCGACTTATTGAACCCTCACGTTCCTGCCTGCTTGCCTCATAGCACATATAATCTTCAAGCAGCCACGAGTTACGCAATTTCTCGAAACACGTCTATTCTGAGGTATCTTTTCCCCACTAGGACACTGGAAGCCAATTCTAACAAAGTCCTGATATTGTTTTTTCATAACCCTATTCGCTAATCTATAGTTATGCATACGAGCAACATGGCCAAACGAAGCGGAGTCTCTCTCTGCACAACATTCTGCCTAAAGTAGGTCTCCGACTCCTTTGCCTAACCTCATCATTACTTACAAAGTGAAATCGTCTAATGCCCAATGTACTGCGTAAACTTCTAGAATCAAAGACATTAATTTCCCTATTGTGTTGCTTGCAAGGTTAAGGCCATTTTATCCGTAATTCTTCCCAGTTTTTTAAAGTCCGAGCTCTAATCCCCATTCTTCTCTTTACCTCGTGCCCCGTGGCATCACCAGTATCTGTTACACAACACCCGAGATATTTAAACTGCGAAATTTGCTGCAGAGCGCAACCCTTCACAGGAACTGCAGCACCACCTGCCTGATCAATTTTCATCATTTCAATTATCTCTCTGCTAATCGCCAATCTTACTAATTAGTAGTGTCATCAACAGCTCTAATTAAAGACTTAAATTGGCCAATGTCATTTGCCAAAAGAGCTGAATCATCAGCATGATCTAAAAAGATTCCGAATTTTTAGACCATTTAATGTCCGAATTTCCCATTTGAAGTAATTCTGGATAACATAATTTATAACCAAACTAAATAGAAGGAGAGACAAAATACACCCTTGTCAAAGTATAGCAGGAATACTAAATAAATTATTATAAGCCTTACCATTTCTCACAAATGACTCGGTGTTATTATACAGAGTCATCATTATGTTAACTAACCTTTCATGTATACCATACGATTTCATAATCAACCACAAAATGTGATGATCAACAGAGTCTAAAGTCTTTTTGAAACCTACAAATTCAGTTTGCCATGACAAAATCCTCACCTTCAATAATCTTACCATGTTATCCTTCAGTCCCTGTGTATCTGTCTGTTTCTTCGCACTACACATTAACTCTCTGGTGCAACTGTACTGTTTTGTCTGGTCGCTACTTCTCTGCTTTGCTAGCCAAGCTATCAACCCAAAGATTCTTATCAGCTGTTAATTAATCCTCTACACGTTTATTAAACTCTTTGTAATGCGGTCTGTTAGGACTAATAGAATGTTGATTCAAATTATTCCTGCAATTGCTTCTTTCAAAAATATGTATAAATTGAAGAAAATTAAAAATACCTATCTACCTATATGGGTCCTAAAAAGTAGAAAATAATCCTAAAGCATATCGATGATGTTGTTATGAACAGATCCCAATCTGTTCATAACTCGAGAAACAGTTTTCTCGAAAGAACCACGAACTTCACCAGCGCGTCGTATAACCTTGACGGGTCCACTTCTGTTCCCAAGGAGAGACAGACATAGTAGAACGGCTTTCACTTTTCCTGTTTTGTAGGGGGAAGAAAGCATGGGTTTTTTTTTTATAGCTTATGGCCCTCCCCACGTCACAAGCTTTGATTTGACACATAGCTTGTGACTTTCCTCACTCGCGTTCAGGAGATATAGGTGAACAATCTTTTTTCATATTTCCCCCTTCTTTAGGGGCGAAGACAGCATGGGGGAGGTCAATGTTTTATAACCTATGACATCCCCCGCCTCAGAAGCTTCCATTTGAAACACAAATCGTTAAGTTCCAGCTTCGCGTTCGAATATAAGGTGGAATAACTATTTTGAGAAATCTACAAACCGACAAATGTCAAAGCGAAAGGCAATAAGAAGATAGGTTAAAATAAGATGCGTAGCCTCATTGTGAAATAACATTGCCTCCTCTGTTCCTTTTACCCAAAACAATAGTATTAGTTTCAAGAAAAGCCTGTTTCAACTGTTCCCATTCTTTCTCAGCTTCAGCAGAAAGCAAACCGCAAACCGGAAGTGATGGTGAAGTAGCAAATAAATCACGAGTCGCATTAATAAATAATCGTCATTTAAAATAGAAAGTTTAAGTTTAATCTTCTTTCATATATCAGCGACGAGGGAAAATACCTTTATGCTCAAGTGGTGTGCCGCGTAAGAAGTGTGCTGCGGCACTCAGAGGAAGAAGTCTGAAAATGAACTTCGAGGTATTAAAAAGCCTAAAATAAAATGAAATGGCCACCAACGATATAAATACATAAAAGAGGAATTGGTACATTACGTATTATTGTTTTTATTATTAAACGATACTATTTTGATAAAATTGTTGAATTTCAAGACTAGTGTTTAGAGGTTTACAACTGTACGATACTACAAGGCACATTGGAATTCTGCGAATGAGGAGGATCACTGAAGATGTGTCGCGAAAAGTGTTGAAAACCACTGCATTCAGATATTATTCAAATTTTATGACATTGACGTGTTCTTTTCCCGCAGGTCAATGCTTGGCTGCAGACTCACCCGTCGGACATTCCTGACGTCAGAGTGGACGAAGTGTGCGCCAAACTGGAAGATGCGGTTCAGGAAAACAGGCAACTGCGCATGTCTCTTCTCGATACCCAGACAAGCATCGCGCTCATGAGAAGCGAGGTGCTGCAACTGCGCACGCTCTACGAAGAAAAGTGCCGCGAACTGAGCACGTGAGTTCATTTATGGGAATAGTTTTCAGAAATTCACTCAGGGGGCCAAAGTTAAGTTTAAACGGCAATTATCACGGAAGCGAAGAGATGAAAATCAAAGAGATCTTTTGTAGAAGGAGATCGAAATACGAGCGAACAAATAACGAGCGGGAAAGATGTTACTAGAGCACTTTTATCGTGAAATATGCAAATTAGCAGAACGCGTATCCAAAGAGGAGGCTGAAGCAGAAGAGATAGCAGCCCTAGAGAAGGAAAAGAATTACCACTGGAAAACACATAACACTCCCAATGCTCTGTCACGTTGTTAAGTGGCAGTTTTACCACTGATAAGATTAACTCTCTCCTGACTTAATAAGAAATAATCACCAGTCGCAATCAGTTAATGTAATCTCATTTTTGCAGAAGCCAGATACACAATCTGGCTGTGCAGTAGGCGCTTGGAGAATAGATCCTCGCGGTATTGTAGCCCGTTTTCCGGAAGAGCAATCCGCAGCTCTTGTAAGGTCCCGAGAAGTGGTTCGCATTTATCTCCTTAGAGCCTGGGAGTCCAAATCGATTTTCAAATGGAACGAATGCAACATTGGCACGAATGCCATTTTTGCGACAGCATACAAATGGATGTATTTCTAAACTGGAGGAATTGATCTACGAATGCATTCAATGCTATCTTCTTATTTCAATGCCTCATGATTGGGCGAAGCTATTAACCGGAAGTGATGGTGAAGGAGCAAATCCCTCCATGTCATAGAGAAACTGACTTAAGCAAAGCAATTCACCGCCTACCAGATTTTGAGCTCCAGTTTTAACTGGTTTTATCCCTACTATTTTATCAGTACCATTGACATAACCCCGTTGAAGAAGATGTCGGCTGGCTAAATGGTCCGCTTCTGCATCCTGTCATGACCGATGATCGGTGCGAATCGCCGCTCTCTTCTTAGTGGCGAACGTGCTAATTATGTATGCATCCCTAGATCATCAATTTTCAAGTGCGGCCAGCGGGGGAAAAAAAAAAAATAATAATAAATATAATATACATATAAAAATAAAAAGTAAAGACAAAAAAATGCTTACTTGCAATGTGTATGTAATGTTACACTTTTTGGTTTCTTTTCCAGTTGTATATTTTTGCTATGATATTAATTGAGTTTCATAGCTAATATATAATTATGCAACATTTAAGTTTTTTGATAATTTTTAATAACTAAATGAATATACCTAATAGGCTTTTTATTTCAAACATTTTCAGTCCGTTTCAGAGAAGCAGTCTAACCCTGTCTTCTACTTTTAGTGCCTCGAGATTCCTGAATCGATCATTTCCATTTCTAAAATGTTGCAGTGATATCAGAATTCTTTGATTCGAAAATGCCTCTCAGCAATGATACCTGTACAACAGCCAACTGAACATTTTTTTTAACTGCAGGGCCATTTTCTCAATAATGAAGGACATTGATGGAATGATACCAAAATGTTGGAGAAGCGAGCGCAGCGTTTGGCAGGTCTCTGCTTGGCTGCACACTTGCTGCCCGTTGCACACTCCGCATTTCCTTATTAAGCGAAGCCTTTCTTTTTTTGTCGAAAACGTGCTGATAGACTCAGGAGCTGCTGGGCACTTTTTCTACCGGAATAACTCTAAAGCGCAATTCAACTGAATGACAGTTCACTCGGCTGCGGAGCAACCTGACGTCACGGGGGGCGTGCGTTGCACTTCCGTACTGCACATCGAATCTTTCCGTATCTTCTTCGAGAGTTTCTTTCGCTGTTCAAGATTTGCACTCACAACTCTCAGCTCCTTATGCCTCGATACAAGCAGCGAATTGGGCAAGTATTTTTTTCGATTTCGCCATTTCTTGAAAAACTGTTGCTCTTAGGTAAAAGAAGTTCAAAAGATAGAAATAATATTACAGTCGAAGAAAAATTGAAATTTTTAACTTGCTGCAATGGAGAAAGGAGAAAGGTTGAGGAACGTAAGTTGCTTTTAACAAGTTTGTACGAAATTGTTATTCTATCCCCCATTTCATAGTTTTATCCTTATTAATAGTGTAATAGTTAAATGTTTTCAAATTGCAATTTCTTTTGATGGCAAAATGTTTCAAATGAAAACTTGGGGTGTGGCGACTGTCATAGGCAAACTTATGCACGAGCTTATTCTCTCTCTCTCTGTCCCATCCCCCCCCCCTTTCCTACAGAATGTACAAAGGATGGAAGTGGGATCGATCCTAACCAGTTCGATAGGAAATGAAACTTGTCACGAGGGGAACGTGAGATTGGCTGCCATAGATTGTGTCTTTCTCTTACCGACTCTCCAAAAGGCAAAGAAGAATGGGGTTCGGTGGTGACGGTTCTATTGCATATATGAAATGCAAGTTTGTGACTAAGGGGGTGACAGTGGCTATAAAAAAATTATGTTTTTCTCTTATCTGCTCCCAAACGGAGAAAAAGAAATTTTAATATCAAAGGCAAGTTTGTGAAGAGAAGGCCATTGGCGAATATAAATTGTGTCCTTATGTTGTCTTCACCCCACGAAGAGATTTAAGATGGATCGACCTTAAAGGGTTGAACATGAAATGCAAGCTTGCGTCGAGGGATTGGATTGGATTGTTTTACCTCTGAGTGCATTTTTTGCGCACCATGGGCTAAATGGCCAGGTCACATTGACCCCGAAGGCTCAGAGAAGGCTGGGGGAGGGGACCCACTGGAACAGCTGTTGGGAGACAGATGGTAGCCTCCCGTCAAGGCCATCCAGCGTGTTCTTTAACGTGCACAGGGTATGGCTCTCCCGCACACGGGGCCACGGCTTAACATCCCATCCGACGGACGGCGGCCTTTCCAAGCCCATCAGTGTCCCCTACTGACCGTGGGCAAGGCGGGGAATTTTTGCGGAGATAAATCTCAACGCTGACCCAGCTGGGACTCGAACCTGGGAACTACAGATTACGAGCCTGGCGCGCTACCGACTGAGCCACCCCGCCCGTGCGTCGAGGGAAGTATAAGTTGTGTCATTAGGTTGTCTTCTCCAGCAAAGGGAAATTTTAGAGGATCGATCGTAAGCATCATCATCATCATCATCCTCAAGCAGCCATGGGCTACGGAGGTCCAACCAGACAGTGCAATTTAGTTCTCCAAGCAAGTCTATCCTGAGCTACATCTACTGCATCTGGCCACTGCACACCACTTCTAACAAGGTCTTGTTTGACATTGTCTGCCCACCGCATCCTAGGTCTCCCCTTCTTTCTGAGGCCTTTAGGCACACTGTTCATAACCCTATTCGCCAATCTATAATTATTCATACGGGCAACATGGCCAAACCAACGGAGTCTCTCTCTGCACAATATGCTGCTTAAAGGAGGTTGCAAACTCCTTTGCCTAATCTCATCATTAGTTACAAAGTTGAACCACCTAATGCCCAAGATACTGCGTAAGCATCTGGAATCAAAAGCATCTAGTTTCCTGTTATCTTGTTTACAAAGTGTCCAAGTTTCACTACCATAACTAACCCTAGAAAGAACCAAACTATTATACAGTCTAATTTTAGTCTTTAGGTGTATACGCCTATTTCTCCACACTCTCCATAGGTTCTTAAAAGTCCCGGCAGCAATCCCTATTCGTCTGTTAATCTCATGCCGCACATCACCATTATCTGTTACATAGCTCCCAAGATAATTAAACTATGACACCTTCTCAAGACTGCAACCATTCAGATTAACTGAATCACAGCCTGCCTGACCAATTTTCATCACTTTAGTTTTCTCTCTGTTTATAACCAAACCTACTCTACTACCAGTCTCATCAACAGCTCGAATGAAAGAGTTCATCTCATCAACATCATTTGCCAAAAGGGCTAAATCATCAGCATAATCTAAATCAGAAATTTTCGTATCTCCAGCCCATTTAAGGCCAAAATCTTTCCCTTGAAGTGAATTTCGCATAACATAATCAATAACCAAGCTAAAGAGAAAAGGAGACAAAATGCACCCTTGTCGAACACCAGAAGCAATGCTAAACCAATTGCTACAAGCCTTACCAACTCTCACACACGACTCAGTGTTATTATAGAGAGCTTTCATAATGTTAACTAACTTGTCTGGTATACCATATGATCTCACAATCAACCACAAATTATGACGATCAACAGAGTCGAAAGCCTTTTTGAAATCAACAAAGCTAGCAACCAAAGGTTTCTGAAACTCTAAACATTTCTCAAGAATCTGCCTGAGTGAAAATATCTGATCCACACATCCCCTACCACTTTTGAATCCACATTGCTCATCAAGCAATTGACTGTCAACCAGATTCTTAATTCTATTAAGCACAATCATGGAAAGAACTTTACCTGGAACAGAAAGTAGGCTGATACCCCTATAGTTATTACAAGAACTGCGATCACCTTTTTTGAAGATAGGGATAACAATAGCTCTGGTAAAATCCTTAGGAACCATGCCTTTATCATAAAAGATATTCAGAATTTCAGTCATCCAAGTGGTAACCGAAACATTCCCAGCTCTAAGCATTTCCGTAGTAATTTCATCTACCCCTGGGGATTTATGTAGTATAAGTTTAGAAACAGCCTAAATAACTTCAGATTGTGTTATAGGTCCAACATTAAAGCCACCAATGCATCTATCATCATTGCAAACAATGGGAGTAGAACTAACTACATTGTTTAGAACATCACTGAAATGCTCAGCCCACCTGGCCATGACAGAATCCTCCCCTTCTATAACCTTACCTTGTTTATCCTTCAATCCTTGTATGCCTGTCCGTTTTCTACCACACAAAACATTAACTATCTGGTACAGCTCTCTGCTGTTGTGCTGTCTAACTGCTTCCTCGGCTTTGTCAGCCAAACCATCAAGCCAAAGATTCTTATCAGCAGCTAACTGATCTTTTACAAGTTTATTAAGGTCTCTGTAATGCTTTCTATTAGGACTAGTAGGGTATTGATTAAGGGCATTCCTGCAGTTCTTTCTTTCCGAAATAAGCTCAAGTGCCTTATCACTCAGATAATTTTGCCTCTTCTGCTCCTTTTTTCCTAAAAAGAGTACTGTTAGTGTCCAAAAAAGCCTGTTTAAAATGATCCCATTCTTCCTCAACTTCAGTAGTAAGCAAACCATGACTGTCATAATGACTAAGTAACCTATCGTGGTAAGCTTTGGCTATAACTGGAGCTTTCAGAGCTTCAGGATTAAAGGTAAAATTTTTAACCCTAGCACAACACTTTTTAAGTTTAAGTTGCAACACACTTTTAACAAGGTAATGGTCAGATCCAATTTCAGCTCCCCTATATGCCCTGGTATTCCTAACAGAACTAGCCCATTTGCTGTTAATTAATATATAATCAATCGTATTCTTATGCAGCCCATCGGGTGAAACCCATATGTATTTATGTATGTTGCGGTGTTTGTAATAAGTGTTAGTTATTCTGAATCCATTGAGTTTACTTACCTGTAGGAGTCGTTGCCCATTGCCATTGCAGCTACCAATACCAAAAGGGCCTCTTACTCCTCCCCAAAGGTCAGAGTCAGTACCAACTTTGGCATTGAAGTCACCAAGAACAAGGGTAATATCTCCTTTCTTGACAGAATTCAAAATATCCTGAAGTTGTTCATAAAACCTATCCTTCTCATCCTCATCGGCATCCTCAGTGGGGGCATAACAGCAGATAACATTCAAGTCTTTAACGCTTGTCTGAAATTTTGCTGTAAGAAACCTTTCATTAATGCACTCATATTCTAGAAGAGCATCGCTAGCGTGTCTGCTGAGGAGCAGACCCACGCCTTGGTGATACTTATTGTCATCCCTCCCTGAAAAGAGAAATTTAAGATTATTTTTAAGAATCTGTCCTTTATCTGTCCATCTGGTCTCTTGCAAGCCTAGAATATCTAAATTATAATGGTGGAATTCTTGTGTGAGGACATCAAGAGAAAAAGCTCTGTGCCGAGTCCTCACATTCCAACTACCTATGGAGAGAAAATGGTTAGTGGGATGTTTAAAGAAACTATGTTTATTGAGAGAGGGATTGCCGACAATATCAAACAGCCCCCTAATCGCAGACATGGGGCAAAGACCCGTTCCCCCACTACTAAAGGCTGAAGCCATCTACACTGGAAGATTTCCTCCAACGTAGAATTTGACGATGCCAATAGAAGCAAAGAGTTCAAGTGCCTGCGATGACTTCTGCTCAGGATTATCCACCAGCTGATAAACATATCGTGTGAATCTATTCACTTGGGGCTGTCAACCCACAAACAAAAAGAAAACACAGCGGAAGATGTTCCCTCCACAGAAGCCCACCAGTGCAGCAAAATCAGGATCCGTAATCAAGCTCAGAGCCATCTATCTGTCCAGTCCAGTAGGTTTATATGGTCAGCACCAGGACCCTGTGTGGTTGACCACTCCTCAGCAGGGTAGAAAAAAAAAGAAAAGTAGCCATAGTTGTCCAGATCAGTAGGCCACACTAATCTGGCAGCCCTCCCCTTCCGTTCACTTCCACAAGAGAGTATCTCTTTTGAAAGTTACTAACGGTGCGCACCACGAGACGCAAGTTTATACATAAATTGTGTCTTTATGTAGTGTAGTCCCAAAAAAGGGGAAAAATCAAGGCATATCGATCGTTAAGAGTTGTATATGAAAAGCACGCTTCTACATGAAACGTGTCTTTATGTTGTTGTCTAGTCCCAAAAAGCGAAAGAGAAGTTTTTAAGAGGGACCGATCGTGAACAATTGTATAACAAATTCGGGCTTGTAACCAAAGGGGTGCCATTGACTACCATAAATGTGTCTTTCACAAAGGTCACAGGGATCACAAAGGGAAAGAGGGATTTCAGAGGAATCGATCGTAAACAGTTGTACATGAAATGCAAGCTGGTATCGATGGAAGTGCCATTGGCTACCATGAAATTTATCGTTTTGTTTTCTACTCCAGCAAGAGAGATTTAGGAGGGATCGATCGTAAGCAGCGGTATATGTTAATGCAACCTTATATTTGGGGGGGGGGATGCCATTGGCGACCATAAATTGTATCTTTATAATTTCTTCTGCCGCGAAGGGAAAGAGATATCTAAGAGAGATCGATTGTAAATATTTCTATTTGAAATGCCGGCTTGAATGGCGGAGGTGCCATTGGTGACCATAAACCGTGTCTCTATGTTGTCTTGTCCCACAAAGGGAAAGAGACGTTTAACTGGGATCCATCGCAAACAGTTGTATCTAGGGGGGTGCAACTGGCGACCATAAATTGTGCCGTTATGTTTTATACTCCCAGAAAGGGAAAGAGAAATTGAAGTGTATTGGTCGTGAAGAGCTGTATAAGAAATTCAAGCGCGTGTCGAGGGGAATGCCATTGGCTACGATAAATAGTGTCTGTGTTTTTTAGTCGCAAAAAGTGAAAGAGAAGTTTCAGGGCGATCGATCGTAAAGCGTTTTTTATGAAATGCAAACTTATAAACCAAACCGTTTCTGTAATTTCTCAGCCTAAGCGGTTCCAGTAATAATTGTAAATAAAAAAATAATAAATACCCCCTCAAGCAGCTGCTTGCCACAGAGGTCTGACAGGAGCCTGTCAGTTTATATGCCACAGTAGAAGGTCTGAGAGGATGGCAGGACCTCAGCAGAAAAACGACACAAACAGCCATGCCTTACCCGGGGCTCGAACCCAGGTCCCAATTGAGCTCAAACAATTTCCATAATTATTGAGCCCGAATCATTTGCATAATTATTTATCTCGAATTATTTTCCTAATTTTTGAGCCCGAGACTTCCTGATATCAGGCAGGGAGGAGAAATATTTTCTGACACGTCTACAGTCACGTCTACAGTCACGTTGTTTTCTGAGAGGATTTCAATATTTCTTTCTTTCATGGTTGGGCTTATGCCGTAAAGTATTCCCCCCTCCCCCCAATTATGCGTAACTTGTGTATAATCAGAATGATTATTCAAAAATTTCTTATAAGGGCATGGAACGCTACAACGCATCGCACGAGACTTTCGTCCCCACCCCGAACCTTTCTCCTTCATGAAACAGATTTCATTTTCACAAACACTATACTAACTGCATCTTTGTGATTTGAATAAATTAACCAAGAAAGCCGTTTTGCAATTCTAAAAGAAATTTAATCGTTTTCACGTGTATCAAGCAATTTCAGTTTGGAGTGACATAAAGATTACATTAACTGTGCCTTTCAGAAAAGAACAAAGCAAAATCGTATTTTTTGATGGAAATGCTACAAAGTTTTGGCGTCATCTGCTCAAAGGCTCCTAATATTTTTGCTATACAAATTTTGACTCTGTTTTCAGCAGCAAAAATGTACGGAAGGTCATTTGTACTCTTCAGTTGATAAAAAAAAAGTTTCCAAACAAACTGCCTTCCAACGGCAATGCTTTTGAAGGGAGAAATATAGGCAGTTTACGTTTTAAAATGGTTCTATGATTAAATATGTTTTCTGCGCATTGTTATAAATTCTGTTTCATAATGCATGGCAAAATTACGAAATGTTCATGAATATATCTGTATACCGTAATTTCATGTTGTTAAATTACACTGGCGCTAGAAATTAAAGGATAATGTTGAAAGATCATGAAATCATTCTTAGGATCTATATCTAATTTTAAAGAAGAAATACCTAGAGCCGGGTACGATACGAGCCTAAGATCTCCTGTAACATGTCACGTGCTGTGACCACTGAGCTACCAGCAGCCGACCAAGATAACCTCTAATGATCTGAATATTTCTACCTGCGTAACCCAACTGAAATATGTGCAACTTGAAGGTAGTGTCTTCGTCGATTTCTTCAATCGAAAAGTCATGATGTCGCTATTGACTTCGCGA
Organism: Ryuthela nishihirai; assembly: GCA_038380435.1. Classification (NCBI taxonomy): domain Eukaryota; kingdom Metazoa; phylum Arthropoda; class Arachnida; order Araneae; family Heptathelidae; genus Ryuthela; species Ryuthela nishihirai. The sequence goes on along the minus strand of JAWZYU010000019.1, from coordinate 58,336,422 downwards.
CCTTTAACATCATATCAATATTAATTCCGTGACCTTTCAAATGAGAGAACGCTATCCGAAGCAATCAGATGAATCGGTAATGTCGGGAGAATACTCGGGCAATTCCGTTTCGATGGTAGGATAATTATCAGTATGCTATTAGTTAAAAAGATGACAGAGCATGGATTGTAAACAGGCCATATGGCATGATGGAAGAAAGACATGCTTGACTTGACGCTCTGATGGTTAGAATTTTATAAACTTGCCATAGGATGAAGTACGGATGATTGAACACTAATCGAGACGGTCCATCCGATGAAGTGATCAGGATGCGGCTACTAATTATTCCTTAGGATTAGTGACTGATGATGCGAGACTAATTATTTCAATGGATGATGTTGGAAAACTATCATTCCATCACGTGAGATGATCGTGATGGAAGGTTAATCACAATATCGCCTGAAGCAGCAATAATAGGAGACTAATCATTTCATTGTTTGAAGCAGTGGTAACCGGAAGCTAATCATTCTAGCGGATGAAGTGATCATGATGGAAGATTAATCATTCCATCTCTTGAAGCAGTGATGATCGGAAGCTAATAATTTCAGCGGAAGAAGTGATCATGATGGAAGATATAAATCCATCGCTTGAAGCAGCAGTAAAAGGACACTAATCATTTCATCGGTTGAAGCAGCAATGATAGGAAGCTAATCATTTCATCGGTTGAAGCAGCAATGATAGGAAGCTAATCATTTCAGCGGATGAAGTGATCATAATGGGAGACATAATTCTATCCCTTGAAGTAGCAGTAATAGGAGATTAATCATTCCATCGCTTGAAGCAGCAGTAATAGGAGATAAATCATTCCATCTCTTGAAGCAGTGATGACCGGAAGCTAATCATTCCAACGGATGAAGTGATCATGATGGAAAATGAATCATTCCATATCTTGAAGCAGTGATGACCGGAAGCTAATCATTCCAGGGGATGAAGTGATCATGATGGAAGATTAATCATTCCATCCCTTGAAGCAGTGAACCGGAAGCTAATCATTCCAGCGGATGAAGTGATCATGATGGAAGATTAATCATTCCATCTCTTGAAGCAGCGAACCGGAAGCTAATCATTCCAGCGGATGAAGTGATCATGATGGAAGATTAATCATTCCATCTCTTGAAGCAGTGAACCGGAAGCTAATCATTCCAGCGGATGAAGTGATCATGATGGAAGATTAATCATTCGACCTAATAAAGTGATTCTCCCTGATTTAAAAATTAGATTTTTCATTTTGGGAGATAAAGGGAGTAATCTGAATGAGAATAATACAAAAATGATTATCAAAATAATTTTATTTTAGATAATCTGATGCTAAATTTGGTAGTAATGTGCTATGTAATGCGAATATGCTTAAATGATAAAAATTAGCATTTTTGATGCGAAAGTTTCAAAATGTTCGTTAAGAATGTTTTCTGCTTTTTAAAATTATATTGAATGAGATATTTCAGATTAGGTATTGGCATCTGATTAGTTTTACCATTCACTCTGCTTCGTAAACGGTTGTGCAGTAAGAAAATCGAAGTAATTAATTAATTCGTGCTCTTTTGTTTTGAATACCGCAGTTTATGGAAATAATTTCGCATTTATAACATAATCAGCAAAACCGTAAAGCTAAGACGTTTACTGAAACCATTGTTTACTCTTGCAGGGAACGGGAGAAAATTCTGGACGTGCTACACGAACAAGATCATCTGAGTCGTCAGCTTCATCTGTTGCAGTAAGTGATCGTGTCATCTTTCTGAAATGAAGTTCAAAATATCTGGGGGGAAGAAATAAATGAAAGAATATGTCAAACGATGATAAAAAAAAAAGGAGACGAAAAGGTTTCCTTTTTATCATCGTTCGATTGTTAAGGACAGATCTAGAAGCAACTGAATAAGGTAAAAGAGAGTTAGTGGAAAAGTAAAGAGAGTTCTTGGAAAGGTAAAAGGAGTTAGGTGAATGGTAAGGAGTGGTAATGGAAAGGTAAGGCGAGTTAATGGAAAGGTACCGAGATTTGATGGAAAGGTAAAGACATCTCATTTAATGGGGGCTTTCATTTATTTCTGCCTTCCAGTTACCTACAGTCTTAAGTGAACATCTCAAGTAGAATGGCCTCTGTTTTTCTCTATCTTTCAATTGCATAGTGTTAGACACCATCTTAGTCGCCACCATCTGTGTGTGGGGTGGAGGTGGCTCAGTCGGTAGCGCACCAGGCTCGTAATCTGTAATTCCCAGGTTCGAGTCCCAGCTGGATTAGCGTTGAAATTTATATCCGCAAAATTCCCCGTCCTGCCCACGGTCAGTAGGCGACACCGATGGGCTTGGAAAGGCCGCCGTCCATCGGGTGGGACGTTAAGCCGTGGCTCCGTGTGCGAGAGAATGCCTTGTGCACGTTAAAGAACACGCTGGATGGCCTTGACTGGAGGCTACCATCTGTCTTCCACCAGCTGTTCCAGTGGGTCTCCTCCCCCAACCTTCTCTGAGCCTTCGGGGTCCTTGTGACCTGGCCATTTAGTCCATGGTGGGCAAAAAAATGCCGCTCAGAGGTAAAACAACCCAAGCCATCATCTGTGATCACCGATTTCCTTCTTCCTGATATCCTTTGTATCCCATTGAACCGTAGAGCTCTTAACAGCTAGGCCGTTTAATGATACTTGCTGCTAACTTTGGTTTCCAGCCTTTCGTGTATCGGCCAGATTTTCTCATCTGTCCTGTGGGCTTTTCTCGCCTCCACTTATCAGGTATTCAGTTATCGTTGTGTCGAGATGTTGGATTGCCAACTTCTCTATATCTCCATAATTGATGCGTTAGAAAAGTGATCCAAAGGGTTTTTTAAATGGGCGCTAGAGGGATCTCCTGCATCCCCCATTTGGCTTATAGCAGGTGGCAAGTACATATTCTTAGTGAATCTGATCTAAGTTACTTTAACAGTTAACCTTGGCCTGTGATCTCAAATTTGGTTTTGAAAACTGCCCAAGATTAGTGACTGTTGTGTGCAGATGGCTTTTTTTATATTCATCAGCAGTTAATGGGAGAGCATTTTTATAAAATTGATTATTTATACCTCGAGTATACTTTAAAAGAATATTACATTAAATGTCATGCTCGTAGTCATAGCTCGTTTGCAAAATACGAGTTATTTTTTTGCACTTTATCTTTTCTTCGTCTGGATATTCTCATATTTCTTCTGTTTTTAGAGATAAATGAGGAATTTTCTTTGCGTTCGGTGAAATATTATAATTCACATTTTCCGATATCCTGATAGTTTCAATTTCCTTCTTTAGAGGGGGCAAAATGTTGAAAATATAAAAACTTTAAACGACTATTGTAAACGATCTATTGACGATCGAAATTAAAACTTTGTGTCGTAGGGTGGGGGCTCACACCGGAAGCAGTGATTTGCTCCCTTATCATCAGAAGGGGAATGGAAAAGCACAACTTCTTTGGTGTAAGAAATTAAGTTAAAATTAATTGAGTAGGCTCTAATGAAATATTTGCATATACAATATCTGCTTAATTTATTAATTCGAATTTATACTGTCAGAGGGCGGTAAAGTCGGCAACTTTCATTGTTTGAAAATGATCATTGAAAATCCTCCAGGGACGCTACTCCATTCTTTTAGTGAATTTTAGATTTGAAACTCCTTAATTTTAAATTGAACGTTTCTTTTAACACTGTTGCTGCTGTTTTCCAATCCATTATATTGCTTATCTTATTTTTGATATTAGATTTAATAACTTCCATCTTAGTACCCATAACCAGTGGCCAAGTTGCATAGAGAGGCGTTCAAAAAGTCCCTTGACATGCATCTGCAAAACAAAAACCATTGCACTTACCTCAACAAAACTTTTTCTCTCCTTAAACGTATTCCCATCCAGCATCTATGCAACGTTACAGACGTCTACGCCAATTCTGGAATGGTCCATCATACTCTTGTTAGTGAATACTCCTCAACTCTGAATGAGCGCATTTTGTTAGGTCTGCAATCCTTGAGAAAGTCTTCCCCCAAGTTTCTTTTTAATTTTTGGAAACAACAAAAATTCGTATGGTGCAAGATCGGGTGAATATGTGGGATTGGGAAGCCGTTTGATTTTGTCCTGCTCCAGATAGACCGCAACCTGGTGGGTGGCATGAGGAAGGGGAATTGATCAATATCCTTGAACACTTAGCTTTGACTAAAATGAGATCACAAAATACTCTTTAAGATTTATAAAATTTTAATAATTCGTAACTCTAAAACAAATGTGAACCCGTAAACCAATAGTGCACGTAAAGTAGCAAAATGGGAAATTGAAGAAAAATAGTTTAAAATTTTTTAATTTAAATTGCTATCAAAAATGTGTAATAATTTGTTCTATTTCAAAAACAACTATTTGACTGGTTGCTAGGTTTGGAAAATGGTGAATTCTTATTCGATGGATTTGCTGTTACTTTGGTTTCGTTACTTTATTTTGTTCAACTGACAATTTAAAGCTGAATCTTTTTCAAGTGCAGAACACGATTATGTATTCCTCAAGGATTAATAAAATTATTAAGCTTATTACAAGTGGATTCTGTCATCCACGTTTCATTTTTTCCTCCCTTTTTAATTGAATATTAAGATTGATGAATTACCTCTTTTCTGCATTCTTATGCTTAAATGAGCTTCAAATAAATGGGTTCAGTTTGAAGAATTACCTTGGAGAGGTTTGCTGAAGTTTTTGAAAGTACAGATTTTTAATTTTTGATCACTGGCACGGATGTAACGAACAGCGACACTTGAGGTAGAACTGAATCTTTTTTTATATTCAACTACATAATCTGCCTGACTACGAAGAATTGCAACTACTCTTAAGGTACTTCCACCAAGAAAAATATCGAAAGTTAATAACGCTTTCAAACGTTTTAGAGCTTTCAAGAAAAACTCTTCACAACAAAGGAGGTAGCCTCATAACTTCAAATTGGGCCGTGTGTAGCTTAGCCAGTTGAACACGTTCCAGTTTCTCGTGAGGACCATTTCTCATCTTGGTGATGGCTTTAAGAACCTAGATAATTTGAAAATATTAATAACATCGAATCGCTTTCTGTTTCGCCGTAACCTCGATTCTGTAACACTTACTCTCTCTGCTAATTGCAATGTTTCTAAAAGCTGCGTTAATTCTTGATAACTCTTTCATTCGTTTCTCAAATGTAACGTAATTTTTTAGATCATTTTACCTTTGGTACCAATAAATACAATTTAGTTTCTAATTCAGAAAATAATAATATTACATACGTTTGAATGAATTGGCAACGAAACATACAAAAGGTAAAGATTTAATTGGCAACGAATCGTACAAATGGTAAAGCCTTAATTGGCCTTTCCTTTTATTTGGGGAATCGAAAAGTTGTTACCATATTTCTTTTTAAAGTGTTTCCTCTGGGCCAATTGGTGATATTTTAATGCTGAATCGCAAAACATTTTCTTTCTTTTAGTGCTTCTAATTCTGAATGATTTTTGTCGCTGATTTCTTCCCCTTTCCCCTCACCTGATGCTTTTCAATTTTGTCTCTCAGTGACGTCAACAAACGCCTGCAGGATGCCAATGACGCTTTGCGAGTGAGCACGGACGGAGCGAGCCCTGACCAGGTGAGAAATCGAGAGCCTTTCGAAGGACAAAGTTTTAAAATTCCTTCCAATTCTGAGGTTTCAGTTCTCTTTAAACAAAGTGCAACAAACTCTCAGCCACTTTTTGCAAGAATACAAAGAGTTGATTTTCCACTTTCTATTTTACAGCTGCAGTAACGTTTTCCTATCAGTGTTCCGTTTTTGGCGTTTATCTAATATGTAAGGAGGAAAGTTTCTGCAATTCTCTGTCCGCTTATGGAGTCTGCCCCAGAAGAACTCGAGGCACCAAATTTCGCATGAACTTTTCCTTCGCCCACGGCTGTGCGCGAATCCGCTGACGTCATCCAAAAATGGGGTGGCGGTTTGAATTTCTCAAAATCCCATACACTTAACATTGGCGGCTATTAAAAATAATTGTTGCCATCAATAAATTTGAAAGAAGGAAAGCATCAAACTAATTTCTTTCTGATTTTCACGTGATAAAGTTGTTCAGTTTGTTGAGTCTTGGTGTGGGGTGACATTAGTCGGACATCTCGGTCAGAACTGGTCATCATAAGAGTACGAGCGTCCGTGAATATTAAAGTTGTTCTAATTAAGAAGGAGCGGAACACGAGATTCTCTGTTGAAATGAAAGCTTCAAAAACTAAGAATTCGAACAACCGGCCATCGGAGATATGCAAATGATCAAAGTTTCGCAGCGAATGGATACGTGACACTCAGATGCGCCGTGTGGATAAATACGAGCTCTCATGAGCACAACCCATAACACAACCGGCAGTGACGTTGGAGTGCATGCTGCGAAAATGTTCTGAACATGCTTTGGAAATGCTGGTGGAACCTTTATTACGTTCAATTGACGCATTATGAGAGAGAGAGAATCGTCGATCTGCGAGAGCATGGATTGAATCTTTGAGTGATCGCTCCACACATGGGATGCAATGTGAACACAGTGCAACGGTACATTTCGCGCAACATCATGGAGCACCAAATAGCATGAAGGACAGGTAAGAAACCGGTATGCCGCACCACAGGACGTGAAGGTCGCATGCTCCGTAGGAGGGTCGTTTGTGACCATTTCGCCACAGCTACTGTGCTGCAGGGTGATTTGCGGACCACTATGGGTACTCTGACCTCCACGCAGACCATTAGACATCGTTTGCATGATGCAGGAATGAGGGCGAGACGTCCAGTCCAGCATCTAACATTGCAGCGACATCACAGGTTACGCCGTCTCCACTGGTGTCGAGTGAGGCAACACTGGACAACGGAATGGAGGAAATTGTTGTTCAGAGATGAGTCCCAATTCTGTTACGGCATGCCAGATGGCATCAACAGCATCAACGACATGAAGAAGCATATTCCATTAGCCACATACAGATCCAGGGGCAGGGTGGCTTAGTCGGTAGCGCGCCAGGCTCGTAATCTGTAGTTCCCAGGTTCGAGTCCCAGCTGGGTCAGCGTTGAGATTTATCTCCTCAAAATTCCCCGCCCTGCCCACAGTCAGTAGGGGACACCGATGGGCTTGAAAAGGCCGCCGTCCGTCGGATGAGATGTTAAGCCGTGGCCCCGTGTGCGGGAGAGAGCCATACCTTGTGCACGTTAAAGAACACGCTGGATGGCCTTGATGGGAGGCTACCATTTGTCTCCCAACAGCTGTTCCAGTGGGTCCCCTCCCCCAACCTACTCTGAGCCTTCGGGGTCCATGTGACCTGGCCATTTAGCCCATGGTGTGCAAAAAAGTGCCGCTCAGAGGTAAAACAACCCAACCCATACAAATCCCCAGCGTGCTACAATGGTATGGGGTGGCATCACATAGGTCGGCCAGACACTTCTGGCCAGAAGCTCCATTTTTCTGGCGTACTAATGGCAAGACCTTACATCAATGACATCATGTCTGGACTGATTCTGTAGCTGGTGCAATGATGGACAGTCTCCAAGGTTTGGACATTCTCCCATGGCCGCCATATTGCCTGGCCTTGTCGCCCATTGAGCATGTGTGGGAACTTATGGGTCATAGCCTGTGCCAGTTCCCTCCGATGGCGAACCCGGTACAGTTGCGTGACTAATTGGATGCTGTTTGGAACGCCATACCTCAGGACACCATTAACCATGTGACTGATGGAATGCCGAGACGTCTACAGGCTTGTATAACCGTCCGAGGTGGGCCAATTATGTACCGATGAATCTGTAATGAATGAACGTACCTTGCGTTCTCACGTTCCATTTTTTGATCATTTGCATATCTACCCTCATAGCTTTCGTCCAGTCGATTTCGGGCGTATACATCATTTCCATCGAGGTGTTGTGATTACCACTTTGAGCAGTGAAAAAAATTTAATATGTTAATTAATACACTAGAGGAAAAAAATTGCAACAGCTGGAAGGATTAAAGCCATTTTATTGAAACGCAGGTAGCACACACAGAAATGTGCGATTGATTACATTATCAAAACAAAATACGGAAAATTTATTATTAAATATAATTAGTATGATGTTGAACTGCCCCGTGCAGCAGTGCATTCATGAACATGGTGGGGAAGGCTACCGTACAGCTATATAATGCCCTCCTGAGGGATAGAACGCGAAATAGCGTGAAGGCACTGTTCCATTTCAGCGAGAGTGGTTGGCGCACCTCTTGGGTGTTGGAGCTGTTGGTCTCAGACGTGTTCAATAGGTGAAAGGTCCGGCGAGCGTGCTGGCCATGGTAGTACCTGAACGTTTTGCTCGTGTAGATACTGCAGAATAATGCAAGCTGTGTGGGGAGGGGCGTTATCTTGCTGGTAAAAGAAAGGTTCTGTGCTGCTGAACAAATGGGACAGCCACTGACTGCAAAATGTTGGTAACATATCGTTGGGCAGTTAGAGATCTCCTTATGATGACCAGTTCTGACCGAGACGTCCGACTAATGTCACCCCACACCAAGACACCAGGTACTGGAGCCATGGGCGTCCGCAGAAAATTTTCCAGGGGGGGGGGGGGCAAAGCTTGGGGACAAATAATTACATCAATAAATTTTTATTTAATTATTTAATTTTTCAGGTGTTTTTTCACAAGTAGATTATAGAATACAGTATTTCATCAATACAAAAACATATACATAATGTATATAAATTAATTACGCTTAAATTGTTACGATTATAATTTGTGGAATTTTTTACTCGATCTCAGGGGGGGGGGGGGGGGGGGGGGGGGCAAATGCCCCATTTGCCCCCCTCTGCGGACGCCCATGACTGGAGCTGTGTGATGATGTCGCACGCACTTGGCCTTTCCCCTGGATGACTGCGAACACGTTGTCTACCATCATGCCGACCAAGGCAAAAACGAGATTCGTCATTAAACACCATGGTACTCCCCTCTTGTTCGTTTCAGTTCTGTCTGAGATGACAAACTGAAGACGTGCTTGCATGTTGGCAGATGTGAGGGACAAATGCAGATGGAAATTGTAAAAGCCTCTTGTTTACCGTCCGCTGGTAGGTATTCGATGTGTTACCTGTTGTCAGCCCCTTTGCAGTTGCGTTGTAGCCGCGATTCTGTCGGGCAATGCCATGCGTCGCAAATGGCGGTCCATCGTCTTCCTGATCTTTGTCGGCGTGTGCTGGATCCTTCTTGAACCCACTGGCGACATATGTGTACGATGGTGCTGGGATTGCGGCCAACAGGGTTGGCCACATCTGTGTACGACAAACCTAGCTTCTTTGAGGCCGATGATTCTTCCATGCTCAAAGTCTGTTAACTGTTAGAATGGCTGTAGACCTCTGCGTAAAATTGACCGAAGAGAAGATATATAAGAAAGAAGAGACCTCAGAAGAAAGAACACAGAAATATCCATATCTCATTCGGCACTCGAACCTAGTACAGAAGTTTCCAAATATGCGTAAGGGCATCTTTAGCGGTATAGAACAATTTCCACAACGTTTTGTCAGGGAGCTTCGGTTGCCTTTATCTATGTTTGTCTGCTCAGCACCTGTGACGTCAGCTCGCGCTTGTCCAATCGTTTCGACCATCCTGCAAACCTAATCATTTCTATGAATTTACATATACTACCGCCTCTCTAAATTTCGTCATATTTGCATAACTTCTTGCAAATGTTACATTTTTTATTTCCTGTAGTGCTAATAATGTTTTTCAATAATAATAAATTTTCGTAATATCTATTCATTTTTTGGGCATCTCAGACCGCATTTAATTTTCTTTTTCTATAAAGTTACATATGCCTGGCAAACTGTATCCGAGGGACTCGGGTGGGTACGAAATGATTTGAAATGTACGATTATCTGAGAGAGGCAATTCCGCTTTATGGTTTGGAAACTTCTGTACTGGGTTCGAGTGCCGAATGAGACATGGATTTTTCTGCTTTCTTTCTTTTGAGGTCTCTTCTTCCTTATATATCTTCTCTTCAGTCTATATGGGGTGGGGGTGGCTCAGTCGGTAGCGCGCCAGGCTCGTAATCTGTAGTTCCCAGGTTCGAGTCCCAGCTGGGTCAGCGTTGAGATTTATCTCCGCAAAATTCCCCGCTCTGCCCACGGTCAGTAGGGGACACCGATGGGCTTGGAAAGGCCGCCGTCCGTCGGATGGGACGTTAAGCCGTGGCCCCGTGTGCGGGAGAGCCATACCCTGTGCACGTTAAAGAACACGATGGATGGCCTTGACGGGGGGCTACCATCTATCTCCAAACAGCTGTTCCAGTGGGTCCCCTCTCCCAACCTTCTCTGAGCCTTTGGGGTCCATGTGACCTGGTCATTTAGCCCGTGGTGTGCAAAAAAGTGCCGCTCAGAGGTAAAACAACCCAACCCTTCAGTCTATATGGCAAATGAACTGAGTCACTAATATTGAATGAAGAAATTTTAATACATGTTGCATAGCAACGATGTACCGATACGTGTTTCTCTAGCCAATGGTGCTGGGACGTCATTCATCCACTTTTAAATAAAATGACGCTTCAACACAGTATTTCTGCAATACACTACTTTCGAACTATGTTGTGAGTTGTAAAAATGCGTGAATTTTGTTTATTGATAGATTAATCAAGTTCTGTCTTATTCAAGGATGAAAATGTAAATGACTGGAATGGATCAACAAGTTGTTTCAATGTTCTTTTAGAAAATAATTTTCTCACCAAATAATGCAACAGTTGATTCTCTTGTTTGTTTGAAGAAAGCATCCTTTCAAAAGATGCGATAATTTTACATTTACCGTTTTCGAGTCCATTACAATTGTTAAAGCTCCCCTGGGCGACGGTTTCAATTCCATTCTCTTGAATAGGCCATCGTGATTCGATTTTCCCTATCACCAATTAGTAACCGATTGAATGCCTTGATCCGTTATCGAGGATCGCTGTTCCTGTTTAGGATGCTAATGTGGCAAATATGCAGTGGAAAGTTGGTGTCTGGTCATAATCTGTGTGGGTGAGCTTACAGATTATAAATAATTTATTTGACTATAATTATATCAGAGTCAAATAGCAATCAGGTTTAGATTTATGAATGAACCAAATGTATTTCGTTTTTATCTCTTATCCTATACGAATGTGTCAGTTTTATTCTTTAGTCTCTAATACAAAAAGACAGAAACGCCGACATTCCCGATGATGATATCAAAAAGCGCCTGATGAGTTTTTGTTTCATCAGTGTTCGCATTCAATGTTTCGAATATTTTTGATTTATAATATACACCGAAAAGATAATTTCTTATGCACACCCACCTAATAACGTGCGAGTCCTCCTTTCGCCCTCACAGCAGCAGCAACACGTCGTGGCATGGACTCTTCCAACTGTTCGAATAGTTCGGGTGGTATTATGGCCCACGACACCAAGAGAACAGTCCATAAAGTGGTTTTTGGCTGAAACGCATCGGTCCACTTTGTCACACAGATGTTCAGATCCGGGGAGTGAGAGGTCCATTGGAGGGTTGCGAACTCACTGGAATGCTTCTCCCACCAGACCTTTGCCAAACAACAGCGATGAGATGGGTTATTGTCTCATCGAAAGAAGGCATCCTGTTATGGGGAATGGGTAGCCTGATAGTTAGTCGGAGAATACATCAATATATAGCCTTATGCTATGATGGTGGTCTCAATAGGTACAAAGGATTCGTGGATTTTGCATACAACACTAACCATTTCCAGTCTTCCACGGCCCATTGGCTAATGTTCCTTTGCTCACTGCAGCCTGTAGTCCAGTTGACGTGCTGTTAACAAGGGTACTCGATGTGAGTGTCAACTGTTGCGCCATCATACGTAGAATGGTCCTTGCACAAATCTTCGTAGTTGCTCTGTCGTTGAATGTCAATGTTATCATCTGCACTGCGGCTTTCCATTCCGATGTTATGATACAGAAGAGAAGGCTCACCTCAAACATCAACTGACAGGTTATGGCCACATTTTTCACGATGGCTGCAGGTTTTTCAGTTTTGATGTAGTCCTGGTACACATGTGCAATGGTCACATGTGGAAATTCCAGGCGTTCCACCGTCATGGATATGGACATCCCATCTTCCTTGCACTGACTATCTGCTTATGATTGAGCTCACTCGCAGGTATGTCATGCAACAGGTAGGTGCTATCTGAGCTATTTATAGCCTGCAAGAGGTTTCGGCTGGCCCATTATTGTGGCGTAGTTTTGTATCAGGGCAGTTTGTGGATGGGTGTGGGGTGTATAATAAATTGTGCTTTCAGTTCATAATACAGTATATTACAAATATTATCAAATGCTTCAGAAAATTTAATCTTGAATCTTGCCAGATTCCAGGTCGCCTACCTAAATCAGCCAAAACTGGATCAGTTTTAGGAGATTACTTGGAGAGTGGAATATCAAGGGATGTGTTTTGCAGGTACGTGCCACTCAGTGTGTGTGCTTGTCTAATCTAGAGTACTGCGTCAGAGGTACGTACCACTTTGTGTCACTGCTATATTGAGGGAGCTGCTTCAAAAATAGGTACGTGGGGATTCTGTGCCATTTTTATTTCCGTTAAGGTACTTTCCAGATGCGTTTTTCACAGGCACTATTTTTTTTATTATCGAGGGAGTTGTTTCACAGGTGCGTCCCTCTGCGCTATTGTTACACCGAGAGAGGAGATTCAGAGATGCGCAGTGTGCCATTATTATATCCATAGATATATTTCGGAGTTGCATGCCCATTGTGTTATTATTATATTGAGGCAGGTGCTTCGAATGTCCCTATGTCATTACTTTATCGAATTGCCCTCTATGTCATTACTTTATCGAAAGAGCAGATACTTGCTAGTACTTGCTAGTCAGTGTTCAGTTCTCATGTGAAGGGAGATGTGCTTGCGCTAGGTGTTCTTCGTGTAATTCTCATATCACAGAGATTTTTCGCAAGTACCTGACATCGTGTCAAGGTTATATCGAGGAAGTGGCTTCTCAGGGATGTGCCAATTTTCGTCCTTCTTTTATACCGAGGGAGGTGATTACACTCAGTGTACGACTGCTAGATTCAAGGAGTTACTTCAGGGATCGATGTTCCTCTGTCTTTGTTAAATGAAGGGACGCACGTGTCACTCTGTGTTATTGCTAAATCGAGTTACATTTTTTTAAAGGGTACGCCCGCCCACCAACGTTGATACAGGCGGCACAATGGCGGAGTAGGGATCGGCGTACCTGCTCATAAACAGCGGGCTTGTCACGCACATAGGCGGTTGCGATGGACATTGGGCTACCAGATCCTCCGTGGACTGCATGGGTGTCACTATTCAAATGTCCCCACAGAAAGAAATCGATACAAGAAAGATCGGGCGATCTGGGGGGCCATGGGATGGGACCACCGCGCCCAATCCATTGGTTCCCAAATGTGGTATGAAGATGCTGACGCACGTCCATGCTGAAATAGGCGGGTGCCCCATCGTGCTGGAACCACATACGGGCGTGGATTGCAGCTGGAACATCCTGAAGCAATTCTGGCAAAACCTGTTGCAAAAAAATACGGTAGGTCGAGGAAATCGAAAAAATCGTGGAGGTCCGGCAGTAGGTAGGGTCCAATTAAGTAGTTATACACGATCCCCGCCAGACATTGACGGCGAATCGTTACTGGTTCGAATTTGGACGTGTACCATGGGGGTTCTGGGCCGCCCACAAATGCGCATTATGGACATTCAATACACCTTCACGTGAGAATGTTGATTCATCCGTAAAGAGCAGATGCACGGGGAAATTGGGATGTGCGGCACTTTGCTGCAGGAACCACTGGGCGAAATCCATGCGCAGGGGATAATCAACAGCTGTCAATGCCTGTACTCACTGCAAGTGATAGGGGTGTAGCCCTTCTTCATGCAGCACTCGCCACACACTGTTCCGATGCACACCCAGGCTCCGGGCGGCGGATCGCGTGCATGTACCTGGGTTATCTGTCACCATATGCAAGATGTCCTCGTTCATAGCTGGCGTTCTGACCGTCTGTGCTCGTCCGGCATCATGTCGACTGACGTGGAAGGTGCCTGCCTCAGACAGCTGGCAGTGCATTCGCTCAAACATTTTATGATCGGGCACACGGCGCATGAGATATCGCTCACGGCAGAGTCTTTGCGCCTCTCTACCATTGCCCTCGGCTACGCCGTACATCTGGTGCATATCAGCTTTCTCTGCGTTCGTAAATGCTCCATCTCGTGTCCGGTCGACGCTGAGAATGCTGGGGTGTGGCTGATCCAGCGCTTCTAAGCCGTGCTGCCTCGTCTGCGCCCCCTACCGGCACCGGGCTGCCTCGTCTGCGCCCCCTACCGGCACCGGGCTGCGTTTGGGGCCGCATATTCTATGATGAATATTGGTGGATTCGGTGTGTACTACCATCTCCTCACGTTTGGGCCATGAATTCAGGGACATCCTGTATATACTGTATATAGGATGTCTTCACAAATATTTGCTACTATTTGCTATTAGTACTTTACGATGAGGGAACTGCTTCTACCTAACTGGTCACTCTGCGTCATTGTTATAGCTAGCGAGATTTATCCGAGGGACGTCACAATGTGTTGAACGGTTTTTTGGAGGGATGTGCTTCCGAGGTACGTGTTCTCAATGTTGCTGATATATGGATGATATATGGAGAGTGGTGCTTGGCAGATACTTGCCATTGATCTTTCGATCGAGGGAGATGCTTGCAAGGTAAGTGTCACTGTCTCTCATTTGAATATCGTCGGAGGCTATTTACTCAGCTAATAAAAATGAATCCTAGAGTTCCATTTGGTTGGAGACCAAATTGAAACGTCTGCTGCTCATCTTGTAATGGGAATCTCTGGGCATCGAACAAAGGATCGGGAATATTTGTCATTTATTGTTCCAATGATTTAGAGAAAGTCGAAAACGGACATCGCTGATTTTCTGATCATCATCATCGTAAACTACCGATGCAGAAATGTGATGCTGAATATTCCGTCATCTCATCACTCAAAACAGAACTTTTATCATTCCATTTTCGAGGATGAAACCTTCGTCGAAAAGAGAACAAAAATGCCTAGTTTTCGGAAGAAGCAAAGAGATGTTAAAAAATTCTTTCGTGTGACTGATGACGCAAATTATATGCAACTACGTAACTGAGTTAAGGAATGCTCTGGTGAAGAACATCCACCACAGGAATGGCAACTTCACGATTCATCAAAAATGAGTTTAAAAATCATAATTCTTTGTAATGAAAAAATACATCCCTATATTTATTTGGGACATGCGATTAACGAGAAAGAGGTCTAAAGAAATGTAGAAGATTTGACGAAGAATATTAATTTTCTGTGGAGATATCAGAGTAATTTGGACTTTGGATTTAAACTAACATAAGAAACACTGAATTTTTCTTGTACTTTTGGAATAACAGAGCAAAAAATGATCAGTACGTTGTTAAATAATGATCGCCTCTTGAATGTTTAACCCAAGGCGGAAAGGAAAAGTGAAAAATCAGCCATTGGTTGATGAGGAGAAAGTGTTTCTGACACTTTCAACTTGGACTGATGAAAAGCTTCGTTAAAGTAGGGAGGGGGAAAAAGATTTTTTTTCCAGTACTTAAGAAGTAAGATCCCAAAATTGATTGACACTAAACTCAAAAGAGAGATTTTCATAGGTCTTTTAATAAAAGAAGTTTTGAATGACTTCCTAACCTCCGTGATGAAACTTGAATCGCTGCTTGGACCTCGTTGAAATGAATTACTCAACTTTATCTTGCAAACATCAAAGCTAAGAATTAAAGATAAATTGTGGCATCTACTTCGTATAAAGCTTTGGGATGCTGCATGCACAACAAGATACATTTTGAAACTTCCATTTAGGTTTTTTTCATCAAACATGGTCAGCGACGAACGAGGCGAGAGTGTTCATCACAATATATGGAACTGAACGCATATATGGTGACGCACTTCTCCTCGTACGTCAACAGGCATAAGGAGGGAGCTGACTCATGGATACTTGCCACACTCTACATCATTAGTACTTTGGTACACGTGAGCTGATGGTCGTAAATTTCTTACCGGAGAAGCTCATGATTCTAGAAAGAAGCGTAAAGCATTGGACAAAAGTAAAAGAAGAATCATGATGAGCAAAAATATTTAAAATTTAATATTATATAATATGTTAATAGTAAATTTGAATGCTTCTCAAAAAGAAACGCCCCACTGAAAAAAGAAAAACTAGTTTTAGAATCAACATTAAAAATCCTGAGGAATACCTCGTTGAAGTAAAGGAAGAGAAAAAAATCAAGGGTGTCTTAGTCGAACGTCGGTATAAGATTAGAGGAAAGTTTTGTTATCTCGTGGAGACGATCGCACCTCGCTAAAGAACATTTTCTCCTCTAATGTGATATCGACATTGCACTAAGAGGGAATATTTCCTCTTTGCAGTTGACAGGATTTCTTCCATCTATGAAACTGAAAAATGTTTTAATTTGTTAATCGGCGTAATTTTATTACGCTCCTTTGACTAGGGGTTATCAAAATTTCTCTTTATTTTCAGAAACAAGGCCCCTCATAAAATCTAACAATTAGTCATCTTCAATCTGTAAAGCTATTTATTAAACAAATCATCTTTGGACTTTTTCAGTTATCAGTTTCATAACTAAATGGGATTTTTTAAATTCTTTTTCAGTTTTGTGAATTTTTTAATTGTGCAGATGGCAAACTTAAAAGCAGATACAAAGGAATTTTGCATTCTCTTTTCAGCAAAATCGTTTGCCTGTCAGTGTTTTAAATATAGAGACTGAAACTCTTATTTACCATTTCAGTTGAATGCAAATTCCCCCATTAATGAGTTTCAGTTGTATGAAAATGCAAATTCAGCTTATTAAAGAGTTTTACTCTTTATCATCGAACTCTTTCCTCCTCATCCGTTTTTCGCTTCTTTCAGATTGGCAGGAGACGAACAAAACCGAGCCATTTTAAAGAGAGCCCAGTCCATGGAGGTTAATTTTCCTCTTAAAATTTCCTCAGACCTTTCAGGTAAGAGTTTTGCTTGTTTAAAAAAAAAAGAAGGATAGAACGACTCTCGAGTTCGAAATCGTCAGTAAATGCACTTCGGTGCAAACACAAATATTTAAAAATCTTCCAGAAGTATTATTTATTGGGGCATTTTGTAGGTTTACTAAACCCAAGGACAGATCAAAATCTTTGTAGGCCCTAGCCCATGGAGGGCGAAACTTTTTGAGCTCGCGAGTCTACGTTCGAAGAATACTTCAAAAGTTATTTATTCCAACTAAGGTTATATATCCATTTATGATACAATGCAAATTAAATGATGCTAAGTACTAAGGATTTAAACATAAGGATACAGAACACTAAGTTTCAGATTCCTCCATTATAAAGGGAAAATTAAAAATGGTATTAAAAATTATTTACCATAACCAAAATCATTCACTGAAACTCAAAAATTGTGCTGCGATGTTCTACTTACTCTTATACCCAGCGCATCCCTCAGTCCACCATGATGCAGTCTATATAGGAAAATTATTAATTTTGAGGATATTGGTTTACAAAGTAGAAGGTCGTGATTGGGTTGATGTTTTTAACATTTCTAATGTAAATGGGACTTTTGAAATTTTTATGAATACGCTTAATGAATATGAAGATACTTCAAAGATTAAATTTAAAGTGACCAACAGGATTAAAAGGATAAAATCATTGATGACCAAACATCTGTTGGAATTGATTCAAGAAAGGAAAAAAAAAGTGTACATTAAAATGAAGAAGCAATGTGGAAGAATATAAAATATCCAGGAACACTGTGACCGAACCAATTAAAAAAGTTAAGCATAGGTATTGCACAACAAGAATCATCACAGCTGGTAATGATATGAAAAAGAAATGGAGAATTATCAATGAATTAACTAAACAAAATTTTACATACACTAAGATCGATAAAATTGAATGTGATGGACATGAAGTGTTAAATGGAAATAATCCATAATTTTTCGTTGATATATTTAATAATTATTTTACCACATGGGTAACAGATTTAAATAGGTTAATAGCAGGGGAGCGTATAGAAATTGGTAAGATTTCTAGTAGTGTACAAAATAGTATGGTCTTAGTCCCCCAACTACTGAACAGGAGCTAAACACTTGACCACCCTCACTGAAAGATACTAAATCTGCTGGTGATAATTCCATAAATACCTACTCATTAAAAGTTCTAAATTCACATGTTGTGGATGTTTATGTTACTTATGCAATTTATCTTTTGCATCTGATGACGTTCCAGATATTTTAAAAGTTTCTTTGGTGACTCCAATATTAAAAATCGGTAATAAATACAACATGAGCAATATTCAGGCCAATCTCAATTCTGTCTGTTTTTTCAAAAGTATATGAAAAATTATTTAAAAGACAGGTTTATGGAATTTCTTAAAAAGAAGCAGTTTGGTTTTAAGGCGAATAAAAGTACTCTGGATTCAATTGTATATCTTACTTTGTTCATAATGCTCTTAACAACTCCAAAAATGCTGTAACTATATTTTTAGATCTCAGAAAAGCTTCCGACTTGGTTGATCACAATATCCTGTTGCAGAAATTATATAATATTTGTATAAGAGGAAATTGTAATACATGGATAAAGTCTTATTTGACAAATAGGAAACAAATGGTAAAACTAAATGATACCTTAAGTGATACGTTATTAATTAAATATGGTGTACCTCAGAGCTCAGTTTTAGGACCATTATTGTTCAATTGTTTCATTAATGATATATTTGATTTACAATTTTATGGCGATTTAATTGCATTTGCTGATGACACTGTTACTCTATATGGAAGATGATAATGATCAAATGTTAATACAGACTAATAGTGATATGTTAACTTTGCATAAATGGCTATCACCAAATTAATTAGCTTTGAATATGGATAAGACAAAATACATAAACTTCTCACTTTCTACCAAACATACCGATCATTATGTAATTAGATACCATTCCCTTTATTACTAAATAGCAGTTGCCACACAATTTAAAAAGTAGGAGAGCATAAATAGCTTAGTGTATGCGTTGACAGGAATTTAAATTGGAGTAGGCATGTGGAATATGTGGCCAACAAATTTAAATCCGCTATAAGCAGATTTTACATTTTAAGAGACAATTTGAAATTAAAAACTATGCTATAATTTTATTTCTCTTGTGTACAATCACATTTGAACATGCTCTTCCTGTATGGGGAGCTGCAAGCAAACCAATATTGTATAGATCAGTGGTTCTCAACCTTTTGTGCTTCACGTACCCCATGGAAATGTGTAACTGGCGTACTCTTTGTACTTTATAGGTAAAACTAGTTATAGTATAACAATGTTTATTTCTACTTTGTTACTAGATCTAGCGACTTTTGAGCTCTCACAGCGTACCCCACGTTGAGAACCCCTAATATAGATTGAATATAGTACAAAAGTTTATATTAAGAGTCATGTTGAAAAAAAAACTAGATTAACTCATACTTCACCTCTATTTATGGATTTACATATCCTGCCAGTAGCCAAATTGTACATTTTTAGAGTTTTAAATTTTGTATTTCAGCATAGTAATGAATTTAATTATAGTACCTCGTGTGATTGGATAAAAGAATTATTATAAATTAATTGTACCCAGAATTTTTAAAACAAAATGTACAATGCATAATGTATATTGGGTCAAGATTATATAATCAGTTAAGATCAGAATTTTGGTTCAATGAACTGGATGACTCCTCCTCCTCCTCAAGCAGCCATGGGCTAACGTAAGGGCGCACGTTTCAGTTACTAATTATAGCAACCTAATTGCCTCTCGCCATGAACTTGCATTGAATTGGGTTCTTCGTTCCCTGCCTCTTCGCTGGCCATAGACATTGATTCATTTTCACCTCTCAGCGGCCTACCTTAGGTTCGTCATCCCTGCCACAGACATTCATAATTGTAATCCCTGAAGATAAATCTAAATATCACTATTGTTATAAAGTATCTGTGGCTCATCATTATCATCCTCAAGCAGCCATGGGCTATGGAGGTACAACCAGATTGTGCAATTTAGTTCTCCATATATATCGATCATGAGCTACATCTGTTGCATTTGGCCACCGTACACCAATTCTAACAAGGTCCTGTTTGACATTGTTTGCCCACCGCATCCTAGGTCTCCCCCTCTTTCTGAGGCCTTTAGGCACACTCATAACTTTATTCGCTGATCTATAATTATCCATACGGACAATATGGCCAAACCAACGGCGTCTCTCTCTGCACAATATGCTGCTTAAAGGAGGTTGCTGACTCCTTCTTCTAATCTTATCATAACTTACAAAGTCAAAGAGCCTAATTCCCATGATATTGCATAAGTGTCTAGAATCAAAAGCATCAAGTTTCCTGCCATCTTGTTTACAAAGCGTCCAAGTTTCTGGCTTCGGGTGTAACATTGTAACTCACCATCTCTTCAGAACAAGTTGCAAGAGGAATCTCTCTTTCGCAGAGTCGGAAATCATTGTTAGAAATTAAATGGATGCAACTGTGCGAGTTCAAGGAAATAATGTATAACAATGATAATTCTAAAACAGTGTATCCAGAATCTTACAAACAACTAAATGTAATTATATACCAAGTGATGAACTTTTCTTACAGAAAATTAAGACCAGCTCTGCTACTCCACTAACATATTACCTATTCATTTTGATTGCCATGTCTTTTGTATAACCTACACTTCAGCGTAAACAATCCTGTCTTTTCTCACTAATTTTACTTTCAAAATTCTACACTAATTAACTGTTAACCTTCCGCGCACTCACCACATAAAATACTTCTTCTTTAGATTATTTTGTCACGTTAAAACCTAGACTAACTACGTTTCCTTTTTTGCACTCCAACTGCGCTTCATAATAAAACTTTATTCCTCATTCTTTTTAATCAAGTCGTTCGATGTCGTTGGTGACGTAATTCTCACGCGCTGTAGTTCACGCGAGCATCAAGACGACGCAACACAGTTTATCTGTCGTAACAATATCGAGCTGTCTGCGGCCGACGAGATAGAAATGATATTCTTCACTTGTACTCGCAATCTGGGTTTCTGTGAAAGAGTGAAACTCGAAAATGTAATCTATACTTTTGCTAACAAGAAAGACTCAAAAGTTAATGTTTCATTTGCATTTACTTAAGATATACCTGTGTGTTGTTCGTTGACCAAAATATTTATCAAATATGCTTGTATTTGTATATGTAGCGCTACTTTAAAGTATGTGCATCAATATATGTATTAAAAAATCAGTATTTTAAAGTAATTCAAATTAAAGCAAATCATGAAATCTGATTTAGCAGTTTTTTTTATTTTTGGGTCAACTAAGAATTTTTTTTAGGCCCCAAACCTTTTGTACGCATTAGACATTGTGCCTATTGTGGCCAACTGATTATCAGGTTTTCACTAAACCTATGAATCAGTCAGTTTGAAATATGAATTAACGAACTGATAATATGAGTTGCAGTTGTAGGTAAGAAGATTGATGTGTTTTAAAACGATCACTTTTAGATCTGAATAAGCATTTATTGGCAATAAGAGTATCTTTAATAAAATCATCAGGAAAAGCTCTTCTTTTCAGACAAAATATTGAACCTTTCTAACGAAATTTAGAGTTTAGAGTAACGTTGTGAACTGGAAAAAAATTTTGAACAGAAAATGAAATCTGATATCTGAAATATATATTTTGGAGTGTTTGCCACTAGATGGTAGACAATGGCTTCCCAAGGATCGATTGATGATGATGATTATGAAAGGCAAGGTAATAGTGTAAATACCAATTATCGATATCTTTTCTCTCTAACTTCAGTATGTACTTCAATTTTTAGGGATTTTTTTTTTCAAATTTAGAAAATCTATTGATGTTATCCGAATTTCTTTGGTATGACAATATCAAAGTCAAATCTACATTTATCATCAATAATCTTACACACAGTAATACCTCTACTTTACCGTTACACGATTAAGGCGCTTTACTGGTAACGTACACTTGGCGTATGTAAGGAGAGAGAGAGTGCGGAGGAGAGTTTTACTGTTGAGATTGGATTACGTTGATGTAAGGGGGCGGTGGTGGCTCAGTCGGTAGCGCGCCAGGCTCGTAATCTGTAGTTTCCAGGTTCGAGTCCCAGCTGGGTCAGCGTTGAGATTTATCTCCGAAAAATTCCCCGTCCTGCCCACGGTCAGTAGGGGGACACCGATGGGCTTGGAAAGGCCGCCGTCCGTCGGATGGGACGTTAAGCCGTGGCCCTGTGTGCGGGAGAGCCATACCCTGTGCACGTTAAAGAACACGCTGGATGGCCTTGACGGGAGGCTACCATCTGTCTCCCAACAGCTGTTCCAGTGGGTCCCCTCCCCCAACCTTCTCTGAGCCTTCGGGGGTCCATGTGACCAGGTCATTTAGCCCATAGTGTGCAAAAAAGTGCCGCTCAGAGGTAAAACAACCCAAAACAACGTTGATGTAAAAAGTATGTTCCTAATTGTTCGCTGATCTCTCTTAATCTCTGCAAGCATGTCTAGTTCGTCCATTAACTCTATCCATCAGGAAAAAGTTCATTTGATTAGGCATAAGCCACACGACAAAAAATGCAGAACCTCTTACACGTGAGAATATAAAAAACCTCTCACTCGCGTCCTGTTTTTTCTCACTCTTAAAAGACCGATTATCTGTTGCAGTTGTTCGTAATTCTTTCTGTTCTCTGATGGTTTTCTTGACATTATCCAAAAATATAAAGTAAAACACATATATCAGTCTCGGAGAGGATATTTAAAGCTTCTTCTCCACACCGCTTAATCATTTACAATTACTAAGCTGTTGTTATTTTTCTTATCCATCAAATACAACTGTGATTATTTTTGTGCCGATATTTATCTATTTACGGAAAGAAGTCGCTTTCTTTTTATTCTTTCAGCAAGACGACTGGGGAATCAGTCAGACAGCGGAGTATCGACGGTGTTCGACGTCCCAGAGGGGAATCCAGAGGTATCGATGCCACACTATTCTCTTCCCCCACAACGAGGCTCATTAATTCCCACACACAAAGCGATGGAAGCAGAACACCAGATCGATGAGAGATGCTTTTCTCTTCCTCATTTCAAGCACTCGATTCAGTCGGACAGAGATACCGACACCAGTGAAATGGTAAGAACTGAAGTACGAATGAAGGATGCTTCTATCTTTTCATTTCAAACACTCCTACTGAGTCGAGTTTAGGAATGAACACAAACATTAAAGTAAGCAGAACATCAGTTCATCGAAATCTGTCGCGATTCTCCAGGATCTTTCTCCTCAATATGTATCTCTATGTCTAGTGGTGAAACCAAGTGGTGGGGAGGAGGGACGGTTGGCATATTTAAGTTTGGGATTCTCTGGGACTGCTGCAGGAAATATATCGTATTTGAGCAGTAAAGAAGGTGCGAGATTTTTTTAGCTCCATACCCCCACTTCCCCGGGGGTACGCATTCTATATATCCAATAAGAAGTAACGAAATAAATATCAATAATTAATTCCGTGTAGACAACTATTAACCTGATAGTATTTTCTTGGGAATTTTTCTCATGATCTGGTTGAAGGGTTCTGATTCTACGATGAATTCTTTATGCACTTAGCAAACAATTCATTCAAAACTTTCCTGTATCAGTTAGTCATTTCTATGAAATTCAAATTAATGAAGCGCCATTAAGCCCTGTCTATGAACACATATCTCGCCAAACAATTCCATAATCATAATTACGAGAGTTTAAATATTCCACAATTTTGACTCCTCTGGAAATATTTCAAGAAATCATTGTGCAAATAGATGGATTGCGATTGCTAATTAAATGTTTCAACATGAGGCGTGATCAAACAACTGTTCTCAAAGCGATTCAAAAAGGGAGTTTTATTGAATGTAGGATTATTTGAAAGTTCAATTGATTGGAGCAGCACAGTTAAATCTGAAAGACTTTTTTCTTCAGGAGATAAAAATGTTGCTTTTCTAGTCGAAATGCGTTGAAATTACAATTACTATCAGTTTTGTTATTTATGAAAAAGAGCATCGCGAGCAGTTAAGTTATTTATAAATCTGATAATATTGCATATACGATTTCAGTCTTATTACATTATCAAACAGAATAAATATGAAAGTATCGCAAAGAAGTATTGCTGATTTATATTCTTCTATTAAGAAAAAGAAAAATGATTTAACTGATAGAAGCCAAAGCTAATTTTCTTCTCTTGTGGTTTTCGTTTCTGATTGAAAAGTGTTCGTTTCAAATCAAACCATAACCGAACTTATTTTTATTTATTTTTTATTTTCTAATGCTTAAAAATATATAAATATTCGACCTAGCATTAGTTCCAAAGTAATTTTAAAAATTTCATTAGTAGTTAAAAATTTACACGACAATGTTACATTCTAAACGAGCACTAATGCTGCATTTATAATGATTAGTTGCAAAATATCATTCAAAGTTTTAGCATTCTAACAAATTTCTTTATGGAATTGCTTGACTATATTTAATCTTTTATTATATTTTATTACTTTTTTATTATTATTTACTCAGTAAATGAAGCATAACTTTATAATTAGTTACCTTTTTAAGTATCTAAGAATAACACCTTTGTAATTTGTATTTTAATGAATCTTCTAACATTGAATTCCTTCTGTTTCATTCTTCGGTCTGGCTTTTGCACTCCCCCCACCCCCCCGCTGGCAAAACTCACGAGTCGCCGCTCCCCCAAACCCCGTCTAAATTATTCCTTAATTGTAAACTTGATGCCCTCATCATGGGGATTGAGAGAGGATTCTGGGTCGCCATTTTCAATTGGCCCATAGAGATCCCTTATGGGGATGCTTTCCAGCTGTTACTTCACTGAATGTGTGTCGAACGGAGGTAACAAAATGAATAAAAACATCAAAATATTCATATGGATTACGATATCTATTATTCATTTAGGTTATGAATTTATATTGTAGTGTATATTAGGGAACTGCTGGTGGAGCCCCTCCTCTTCCCTGTGATAAGTTGTCCTGGTGAGAATAATTGCCTTGATTTATTGTTTGATTGAGAATAATAATCTGATTTTATTTCAGATTCCAAAGAAGGAAAACAATGAAATCGATGAGAAATCCCAACACGAGGAAGAAGAGTTGCCTAGGAGACGAATCGCTGACATTAAACGTCAATTGGGAATTGACGACACTCGAGTCAGGTGAGAGGAAATGAACTGAAGATCAGTTATCAAGTCAGTAGGTGACAAGGAATTCGTCGATGCCAACGCCCCACAATCAGCAAAACGACAGGACGGGATGACATGGACGCTTAAGAATACAGGATCACATTGATGACACTTTTGCATAGACTACCGACATATACACACACAACAGACTGTACACTTTAGTCTTCCGTTCAAGTCTAGCCTGATCTACTGATTTTGCATTTAAGACACTGCAGACGAGTTCTAAACAAGATCCTGCTTGGCATTGTCTCCCCACCTCATTCTAGGTCTCCCCCTTATCTGATGCCTTTCTTACACTGTTCATAAAACTTGATTCACTCATCTCTAGTGTTACGCGCTGGCGACAGGACCAAATCAAAGCATTTGCTCGCTACACAAGATGCTGATGAAACGTGGTTGATGACTCCTTCGTCTAACCCACTTATTCACAAAGGGAATGTTGCTGGAATTTGGGGAGACGTTTTCTCGTTTTTTGTGGAAATAGATTAAATAGAGTATTGAATACTTCATAGATTAATATAGCTTTTCGTGAAGGAGAACGTCGAAAAATAAACGGAGGCATTTTGTCCAAAAAGGTTTTGAACCACTGTTATAACCTCCGTCATTACTTACAGAGTGAAATCACTTAATGCCCAAGATATGTAACCATCTAGAATCAAAGGTATCAAGTTTCCTGTTTTCTTGTTTGCAAAGTATCGGAGTTTCACTACCGTAACTAACTGTAGAAAGGACCAAACTATTATACAACCTAATTTTAATGTTTAGGTACATCTATCTATTTTTCCACATTCGCCAAAGAATCTTAAAAGTCCCAGCAGCAATCCTTGTTCTCTTTATCTCATGATGCACATCAATGGTATCTGTTAAACAACTCACGAGATTATTAACCGAGATATTTGCTCAAGAGCGCACCCATTTTAAAAAAAACTGGATCTCTGTTCATTTGACAAATTTCCATCCAATTAGTTTTCTCTCTACATATCATAAAACCATTATATTACCAATCTCTTCAATATCTTTAATGAAAGAATTTAACTATATATCATCATTTGCCAAAAAGATCAAATCCTCAGCATAATCAAAGTAATATATTTTTATATCCTTAGACGAGGATTTCTTAACCTTTTCACAGCAATGTATAGAAAGAAGCCTCACACTACCATCAGTTCTCCTCTCATGCTCATCTACAAGTCATCTTGATTCGTTTATTTTTGAAAACAAATACGATGAATAAATCCGTTTTCCAAACGCTCTTCTCTCACTCCAGGTAAAGGAATCCTTCTGTCCTTAACTGACATAGAGTTGAAGCTGCTAGCGACTGATTCATCAAGGCAAACTTTATGTGCGGCGGGAATGGCTCAGTCGGTAGCGCGCCAGGTTCGTAATCTGCAGTACCCAGGTTCGAGTACCACCTTGGCCAGCGTTGAGCCATATGGCAGACAGGCTCGTAATCTGTAGTTCCCAGGTTCGAGTCCCAGCTGGGTCAGCGTTGAGATTTATCTCCGAAAAATTCCCCGCCCTGCCCACGGTCAGTAGGGGACACCGGTGGGCTTGGAAAGGCCGCCGTCCGTCGGATGGGACGTTAAGCCTTGGCCCCGTATGCGGGAGAGCCATACCCTGTGCACGTTAAAGAACACGCTGAATGGCCTTGACGGGAGGCTACCATCTGTCTCCCAACAGCTGTTCCAGTGGGTCCCCTCCCCCAACCTTCTCTGAGCCTTCGGGGTCCATGTGACCATGTCATTTAGCCCATGGTGTGCAAAAAAGTGCCGCTCAGAGGTAAAACAATCCAAAGCCGTATGGTATACCAGACATCAGCCATATGGTACACCAGACAAGTTAGTTAACGTAATGAGAGCTCTCTATAATAACACTGAGTCGTATGTGAGAATTGGTAAAGCTTGTAGCAATTGGTTTAGCTTTGCTACTGGAGTTCAATAAGGGTGCATTTTGTCTCCTTTTCTGTTTGATTATTTTGTTATAAGGAAATCAAAGCAAGGCGGAGTTTTTGGCCTTAAATCTTCTAGAGATTTGAAAATTTATGATTTTGGTTATACTGATGATTTGGCCCTTTTGGCAAATGACGTTGATGAGACGGTAGTAGAGTAGGTTTGGTTATAAACAGAGAGAAATCTAAAGTAATGATAATTTGTCAGGTAGAGTGCGATTCTGTTAATCTGAATAGTTCCACTCTTGAACAGGTATTGCAGCTTAATTATCTTAGGAGCTATGTAACAGATACTGGTGATGTGCGTCATGAGATTAACAGACGAATAGGGATTGCTGTCGGGACTTTTAAAAATCTTTGGTGAGTGATTAGAAATAGGCGTATACACTTAAAGACTAAAATTAGACTGTATAATAGTTTGGTTCTGTCTAAGGTTTGTTATGGTAGTGTAACTTGGACGCTGTGTAAACAAGAAAACAGGAAACTAGATGCTTTTGATTCTAGATGCTTACGCAGTATCTTGGGTATTAGGTGGTTCAACTTTGCAACTAATGATGAGAACTAACCACATTGTTTAGAATGTTTCTCAAGAATAACTTTGCTGTAAATTTTTATTTCTTAATCGATGCATGCAATTCTGTTTTCTCCTTCACAAAACCTTTATTTTGTGTGATCCAACTCTTTGTTATATTTTCCTCTTGTAGTTTCCTTTACTCTGCCAACCAGGCTATCAAGCCACAGATTCTTAATTTGCATTCAACTCGTCTTTTACACGTTATTTATTTTACACGTTTATTTTATTAAGTTAACTGTAATGCTGTCTGTTAAGAACACTAGTGTGTTGAATCTGTTTATTCCTGCACTTCTTTCAAAAATAAGCTCTATTGCCTTACTATACAAATGACTTCGTCGCTTATGCCCAATTTTACCCAAAACAGGACCTATTAGTTCAAGAATAGCCTGTTTAAAATGATCTCAATATCCTTAACCTCAGCAGTAAAGCACATCACGATTTTCATGATGATTGAATAAACGTTTTTGGTCACAATTTGAAGGTCTTTCAAACTTCAATTCTCATTTAATCATTTGAAGGAATTTCATTTAAAATTTTATAATTTAAAGTATAAAATCAGAATATTTTATTGAGTAGTGGAGGTGGAGAATCTACAACCAAAAATATTAAATGAAAATAACTTTATTTTTCAATTGAAGAATCTGACAACTCTTACAAGGTAATTTGAAACTCACTTGAAGCGTCCACTTTTACCCTCCGCAAAATGATACAATAACCGAAATGCCTCGATTTTCAGTTTCGAAATCTGGTTCCTTTAGACATAACCCGATGCAAAACCTTTAAGTTCATGCCAGATTCCTTTTCAGTCGGATTCTAGCGCAATCGTTTGGTTATTGTCTGTTGTGTGATCCCTTTGACCTTTTTCAGTTGGAAAGCAAAGACCAAAACCACTGAACCTGTCGCCGACGCCTCCACGACCCTCTCCCGACCACGAACGCCACCTGTGCCCTTGCCAAGAACCACGAAATCCACGAGGCCCTTAGAGGACCCACTCTGCAAACCGACAGAGGAGGAGACGTCAGACGATCAACGAGAAGAGCAGTACGAGCCCGACGGAGCAGCCGAGCACACCTACAAAGTGGTCTTTGTGGGCGACGCTGGAGTCGGAAAATCGTCGTTTGCACTTCGCCTCAGCAAGGGAGTCTTTGTGCAGCACATGAGCTCAACTTTAGGTATCTGTCTGTTTAAGACGCTTTCAGTTATTTCCTTTGATTCCTAACCGAACAAATAATTCATCTTTTCTTTTGCTTTAATTTATGTTATTCATTAGGGCAATTTTAATGACAAAATATATTAATACACGAATAAATCTTTTAATACAATTGAAAAAAAAAAAGACTTCAAATTTACATTGATCACTAATGAGCCAATTAAACGGTTTCATTGCTGACGGAGGGTGACAGGTCTACATTGATTTGTAAAGATGGAACAGCTTGGTACACACATGGAACATGAAAACTATTTTATCGGGACATTAGTTGTCGTTTAGATCTCATTAGAAACATTTATCTGCAATTTGTTTTACTGGGGGGGGGGGATGAGAAAAGAGAAGTGTGCATTTGCAATCCTTAACTCGGCCGTGATCTTTACCAGTTTCAATTTAATAAAACATAAAATCGTGGGCACTAGAGCCCCAATGATGTTCCGCGGGTCTTAATATATAACATTTATTGTAATCTTAAACTAACAGACATCTTTTACATTATGATTTTACAATTAGCATGGACACTTACATCAGTCATTTGGTGTGGCTGAAAAGATCGCTCATCGCAGCATTGGTTCTCTAAGAGCGGACTAACCGATAAGGACTTTCGTCACCTCCTTTCTCTGCACCTCAAGATTTACTCCGCTAATCCTCTAAAACCCTCTGTCGTAGTTCCCTCCCAACTTTCTGAGTTTGATCCGGGTTTTCCTCCTCACAAAAGGTGTCATCTGCCCCTTCCATTGGTCAGCATCCACCAATCAGAAGGAGAAAATATTAGTGGGGGCTTGATATTTCTTTTATGTTGCGTTCTCTACCACGTGGGTTGCATTCTTTTCCAGGGACGCTCTGATGCCATGGTTCAGATTGCCTCCCTGGAGATGCATCATGTGGTAGGAGCGTCTTGCACATGTCGAGGCACAGAAGTTGCAGTCTCTGAAGATGTCATCAGCGCTTGCCTGAAGTCTGTCTTTGTAGCAGGCCACTTTTAACGTTGGCTTGATTGCGACTGGCGCCAGCCATCCAGAAGTTCATGGAAATGGCTTGCGAGTTTTTTGTCCCTGTGTCGACAATGGTGAGCAACGAGTCATGAAGCACTTTTGATATCGTTCTGAGTATGTACGAAAATCTGCGCAGAACATTTCGTCATCTTCAGGTTTTCCTTAATCGCAATTATAACTTTTGTTTTAGAATATCATTGCAATCGTAAATGTAATAACAGAATTTCCTAATCTTTAGGTTTCCTTATCATCAGATGAAAGTCCTAGATGTAGTAGCTTTTATAATAGCTTCGCGCAAAGCTTACGAAAAGAGGCTACCTTTTCATTATAACAAACCTTTTCATTATAACAAACCTATTCAACTAGAATTAAAGTTGAGAAGAATGGCAGTCAATTCTTGAAAATAATTGCTTTGGTTAAAAAGGAAAGGACCTTTGGATCCTTTGAGTGATAAGACAACGGAGCTAATTTCCGAAATAAAAAGGCAAACTGAGTAAAAAATATTTTAGTTTTAACGGAGAGCATTGCAGAATTACGGATGAACGTCTAAGGGATCGTTTGAAAGCTGACAGAAATCTTTGGCTGCATAGCTTGGCTGATAAAGCAGTTAGTGAACACAACTTAAATAGTTCTGAATATTTTTTACCGTTTCAAAGTTTCAGGGATGGGGGGGGGGAGAAGGATGGGTTAACGCTCCCCCTTTCCGCCTGAATACATGCCTGACAAAAAGGATTATGAAAATGAATTAAGTAATGGGATTTACGGGACAGTTTTAAAATTGACCTCAGGTAGTGAATTGCAGACGATTGATGGGTTTGGAGAATGGAATTGTACACTCGGAACAGATTATGTGTGTCCTATGGCTTCATCAGAATTATGTGTGTATTTAATAGAATGTACACATTATCCACTTGGGAGCGGTATTTATTGCATAGCATTAGAAATGTTAACTGATAATCACACTTTAAATAATGATACTTGGAAACGCGCTTTCTCTTTATTATTTATTTTTCTCTTATGGTTTCAATTTCCCACTACAGCTGAGAGAGATTGTTTAGCTCTCTCAGCCAATCAGGATTTTCATCAAAATCTTGAATCCAACCTGAAGCACGTTTATGCTTTATTTCATCCAATGTCTGCGAGTAGGGAATTCACTGTTTAGTTGTACTCTTATACTTTCGTTTGCAATTTTACTATTACCTTAAAAGCTTTCGGATAGAATTGTTTTAACTAAACGCCCCAGAGGTGAGGGGTGAATGGAAATAAACAAATATATGAATGCGTTCGCGAAACGAAAGGGTGAGGTGCAGAAAGAATCGCTTCCTAATGGAGAAGATGAAGATCTCTCATCTGGAATGTGAAGCCACAAAAGGGAACTGAGGAGACGGCAAAGATTAACACTTATTTACCTTTGCAACCAAATTCGATGACATATTTCTATAAAAGCTCCACGCGATGTATTAATAAATAGATTGATAACTGGTTTCTATTTATTGATAATCATGAACGAGATACTCTCGAACCAGAAACGAGAGTAACTCTAAGATTAAAGGAAGATGCAAATCTCAATTACAGTTAATTCATTAAACGGCTTTAACCACTTAAATCTCTCACAGAAAAATAGTAAAGCAATATAAAATTAGTAATAAAGCATCATTCTTAGTACGCTGCAAAGAACAATTAAAATTTACCATTGAAAGGCTATATTTTCGATCGTAGCATGGGAGCTCATTCGAAACCGCCATTTTTTTAACGCTCGTTTTCGAGGAACTTTTGACCCGTCGTCACGAGATTTGTCGCTATTCAAAATGTCTTCTCCAGATTCTTTCTAGAATTGCTGAATATCTGTTTGGCCTAAAAGAAATTGGAATGAATCTTATTAAAAGCGCGAACGAATTCTTCCCGTGGTTATTTTATGGCCAAAGATTAAGTTGGCTATAAAACCGAAAAATATCAGAATCCTGAAGCGCCAACAAAGGGCATTTCGGGAGACTTTCCACGGAAGTTAGCTCAAGCCACTTTCACAACCAAATATGAAAGAAAAAAAATAATGAAATAATTTTTATTTCTTTGATCGGTGTTTGAATTAAGGAGGAGGAATCAAAAGAAAAGCAATCCTCTAGTTCCGAAATTGCCAATTGGCATCACCTCTTAATGAATATTAACTTTAAATTTCCTCGCATCATGCCAATGATGCAATACGACATCAAAACCGAATTTCTTGAAAAGAATTCCTCAAGCAAAGGAAATGAGCTCCATTTCTCCGCAGTCTTCTCCTTTCCTCTCTTTGAAATGGAAATCCAAAAAATGATTTCTGATCCTTTCTCCCCTATTCGTAAAACATATCTGACTCACCATGGTAACTACCATGGTGAGTCCGATATGTTTATTATACCATGGTAACATTAGTACCATGGTAACTTGTAAACTGCATGTCTCCTGACCGAATGACGAACTAAAAACGCCAACCAGTGAGAGTCATGTAATAATTTCCTTTTTTGTTGTCCTAGGGGTGGATTTCTTGATGAGAACTCTCCACGTGGACGGAAAAAACGTTGCAGTTCAGTTGTGGGACACTGCTGGGCAAGAAAGGTAAGATTCTTTCCCATTAATCTCGTTTAAACCGACAGGTAGATGCTCGAGCTCTGAACAGAAGGAATCGCTTGATGAAATTTCCTTTGCATCGAAAAAGGGCGTGGGTGGGAGAGTAGATAATCGGAAGCAGCTGATTTCTCATCAGAGGAAGCAGCTGATTTCTCATAACACGTCAAAGGTTTACAGGGATTTCCGTCGCAAGAAAGACGGTGTCCACCGTTTGCATTGAGAGGAGGATGCTCTGACGAAGAATGGGATGAGGAACTTTCGAAAGTGATGATTTGCAGGGAAATAAGATTTCTCTAAGAAGGAATATTTTGATTCCTCTCAAGAAAGGAAATATTACTCTTGTGCTACGCCTTTGGGCAGGAGTATTAGGTTCCTTTGGCATTGGTAATTCTTCATGGCAATGGGGAACGTCTCCTACAGGTAAACAAATTTAATTGTTTGGGAATAAATAACACTTATTACAAACACCAAGGCATTTATATACATGTACACATGAGTTTCACCTCATGGGTTGTATAGGAATACGATCGATTATGTATTAATTAACAGCAAATGGTCTACTTCTATTAGGAATACAAGATCATATAGGGGAGCCGAAATTGGGTCTGACCATTACCTAGTCAAAGTGTCTTACAAATGAAGCTTAAGAAATGTTGTGCTAAGGTTAAGAGAATTACCTTTAACACTGAAGCTCTTAAAGATCCAGATATAGCCAAAGCATACCATGATAGGCTACTTGGTCATTATGGCAATCATGGATTGTTTACTACTGAAGCTGAGAAAGAATGGTATTTTCAGGCTTTTCTTGAAACTAAACAGTAGTGTTTTTGGTAAAAAGAAGTAGAGGCCAAATTATTTGAGTGATAAGGTATAGTAGATTATTTTTGAAAGATCTGCAGTAATAACTGTAATAAACACTCTACTACTCTTAACAGAAAGTATTATAAAACTCTTAATAAATGTGTAAAGGATCAGTTAGCAGTTGATAAGAATTTTGACTTGATGGCTTGGCTGACAAAGTCGAAGAATCAGTTAACAGCAGAGAGCTGTACCGATAGTTAATGCTTTGTGCGGGACAAAATGGAAGGTATGCAGGGATTGCAGGATAAACATGGTTATAGAAGGTGAGGATTCTGTCATGGCTGGGTGAGCTGAGCATTTCAGTGATATTCTATACAATGTGGTTAGTCCTACTCCCATTGTTTATAATTATCATAGATGCATTGGTGGCTTTAATGTTGGCTGTATAACACAGTCTGAAGCCACAAACGATTCTGTGTCATGAACATCCTACGAAGTGACTCTCTGTTTGGAACCTCTTTTCATTAATCTGTGATAAAGTTTGTTCAACTAAAATATTGATCATGCAGCGAAGGTTCTTAAAAGTCACAATAATGAGCTGTTGTCGTGCCCAACTGCAGCTGGTTGTGGAGAGGAGAGACTTCGGGGCAAAAAATGAAAAAGGGGACAAGGGAAAAAAAGGCATCATTGTATAAGCAAGAGGTCCGCAGCCAAATACCACTGGTGGCATCAATAAGGTTCTTTTGATGGCTGAATCTTCTTTCGGAGGGAGTATTTCTAACGCCTTTCCGGAGCTCAAACAAGAAATTGCATGAAAATAAAAAAAAATGTGCTATTTCAAAGCTTTCCAGGTCAACAGCCTTATTCCTTCATAATTGATGAACACTGCTAATGCAGGCAGGGCCATCTTAAAATTGGAAAGGCCGCCGTCCGTCGGATGGGACGTTAAGCCGTGGCCCCGTGTGCGGGAGAGACATACCCTGTGCACGTTAAAGAACACGCTGGATGGCCTTGACGGGAGGCTACCATCCGTCTCCCAACAGCTGTTCCAGTGGGTCCCCTCCCTCAACCTTCTCTGAGCCTTCGGGGTCCTTGTGACCTGGCCATTTAGCCCATGGTGTGCAAAAAAGTGCCGCTCAGAGGTAAAATCAACCCAACTCAACTCAAGCCATCTTAAACCTTACCTGGGCCCTTAGAAAAAAGTAAAATATGCCCCCCCTTAAAATTATTATAAGAGGTGTAAAATGGAAATGTGCTCCAAAAATCGCGAGTCCCTAGCATTTACCCACTTTGCCTATAGGCCATAAGATGGCCCTGAATGCGGACAGTGACAGGCACAGTGGCAAACTGTGGTTCGGGCCAAATGTGTTATAAAGCTTTCATTTAAAAGGGGAAGGGGACCAAAACGAGAAAATGATTTACCTCGCTCTCCTAAGGTTACGAGGGTTGCCAAGGGTCCTAATACGAACTGTTGCCTTTTACCCAAAGTCCCCAGCTTAGCAGGCGATGCTTTTGTACTTTCCTCCTCGCTATTGTCAGGTCGGGAGATACTGTAACTGGAATTAGCTGAAGTGGAATCCGCGCACCCGTGTGGCACGTGACTCCTCAGGTGAACAGCAAGAGATGATGGCCGCTCGTGCATTGGGATGAGAAACGAAACCAACGACTCGCAGGATGAAGAGCAGAAGTTGGAATGGGGCGAAAGAGACTCCATCCCTCGGTGCTCAGTAAGGCATCGCTGATGGTCAGAGAGAGAGAGAGAGATCGTGTCCACAGATTATTGGCCAGCTCGTTATTCCTTCTGCGACCAGTGTTAAACATCCTCCATCTTACAGAGTGGTCCAGTTTGGAAGATGGAGGATGTTTAACAGTTAGCTGGCATGAGCTCATTCTTTGTCACTGGTCCTTCGGGTCCTTCCCAGAAATTGTCCGTGTGCTCACGTAGAATGTTCGGGAAAGGATGTAGCCTGGAGGCGCATATTTGGCGGCACGAACACTGGAGAAGGAAAGGAGAGTGCAAGGGGGAGGACAAACGAAAAACAAAAATGGCGAGAACAATGAGTTCGAGAGGATACGTCGAGTTTACATTTGGGGAAATGTGGGCATAACGTTACAACTCTCTGATGTTCATTTAATGGCTGTTTTATAATTTGAATCTAAATATTTACTTGGAAAAATTCGATGCTCCAGAAGTTCTTTATGGCAATAGCAGCCAATCAGAATTTGTGATCTGCATCAGATAGTCAGTGTTGCCATACTGAATTAACATAATTCCAGCGAAAGACAATAAAACTTGACGCGGTATTGAAATTACGGTAAATGTGCAGTTTCCGTTATCGATATTTCAAATATTAAATCTAGTTCGTCTCCCCCTCCCCCCACTACCTTTGCGGACCCCTAGGGGTTACTGATGGGCTTGGAAAGGACGCCGTCCGTCGGATGGGACGTTAAGCCGTGGCCCCTTGTGCGGGAGAGCCATACCCTGTGCATGTTAAACAGCACGCTGGATGGCCTTGACGGGAGGCTACCATCTGTCTCCCAACAGCTGTTCCAGTGGGTCCCCTCCCGCAACCTTCTCTGAGCCTTCGGGGTCCATGTGACCTGGCCCTTTAGCCCATGGTGTGCAAAAATGTGCCGCTCAGAGTAAAACAAACCAAAAAACCCCTAGGGGTTCGGAATTGCTGTCTGAATGAGAGCACTGGAAACTTTTTTATCGTTACTACTAGAAAAGGACAATGTTGTAGCAATATCATTTCAAAAATATTTATTAAACTCTCAGTAGGCAAGGTAATAAAATGTATCGTTATTTTCGCACAGTCCAATGTTCTCATTTCACAAATCCGTATTTTATGCTCTGAAAATAGCCGCATAATTTTCCCATTCATCAGGAAAACTTTCGGAATCCATTTCAGTATACAATAATAATTGGGAGGTAAGTGTGTGTGTGTGTGGGGGGGGGGGGGAAACTAGGGCCATTAAATTTGGTAAGGGAAATTTTAGAAAATGCTGAGATAGAAAAATTTGATGACTACAATCTGCTGGAATTTTTCCTAAGGATATTGGGAACACTTGTGGAAAAGCATTTAATTACACTTTTTATTTTCATTCAGGTTCCGGAGTATCACAAAGTCCTACTTCCGTAAAGCAGATGGCGTGCTGCTGCTGTACGATTGCACGTGCGAAAGGAGCTTCCTGAACGTCAGGCAGTGGGTAGAGGATGTTGACGTAAGTGGCGCTCGTGCTATCTGTCATTGTCTTTGACGTAAAATAAAAGCAAAACCTCAGCCCCATATGACCAGGGCAGTATGCATGAGGGGGGGGGGGACAAGAGGGCCAACTCCCCCCTCCTTCAGAATGCTAATAGAGGGAAAATTATTAAACTTATTAATGTTCTAAGAATATTTTAAGGAAGTGTTTAAAGACCTATAAAGCGAAGGAGGAAATGTCATAATGCATTGAAAATCTCGCCCGTTTTACATTTTCTCTGCCCGTTTGTAACCCCCCCCCCTCGATATTTTTCCAGATCCAGACTTACCATATGGAAACACTAACTGTAAAACTGATTTCAATATAAAATTGCTGAATATTTTTTTTTCGGAAATTGTTTTCCGTATGAGAACAAACAACAAATTTTTTAATTAATAAAAAAATTTCTTTTAGTTTTTAATTTTCATTATTTTTATTTATTTTTGGAAAAAAATGTTTGTTTTCAGATAACCATAATGTCGTGCTTCAAACGTTATTACATTAAGAAACTAATTTCTGATTGAAATAACAAAAGGAGATCGCTAAACACTAGAAATGGGCGCTGAAATAATTTCATGCGATGATATTTTTTTGGCTTCTCCAGTATGCCAATCAAGTTTGTTGTAACCTTCCACCGCCATTTCACGATGCAGTTGAGGAAAAAATAAACATGATCGTTTGCTCCTTCTCAGCTACGAGTAGACTTTTTTTTGTCTGAAACCTTAGAGCAGATTGAAACACAAGAAGCTATTCTAGAATAGCAATTAAAAAGTAAAAATAAATTCACATCTCGAATTCTCTGAAAATGACGATTTTGCTATGTTTACCCAGAACAACAAGTTGAATCCAACTGCTACGGTGAATAGTGATCGGTTTCAGTAGTAATCTTTCGATTTTTTTTAAATCATTTATTGAGACAAATTCAAATAAATCATTCCTTATTTACAGATGTCCCGCAAAGCTAACAGCTAATCTGCAGGAGAGATTAATACATTGGCATAAAACATATCTTCTTTCTTCCTTAATATGCTAATCTTAATATATTTATATCACATTACATTTACTATGTGCTATCTTACAATTTCAGTTTAGAATTTCGACGTTCAATAATATGCTCTCTTTACAAAATTTTTTTACCTTTTTTCATTCAGAATATTTCAAAATAACAATAGGATTTTTATGTTAACATTCAGCACCACATAATTTGTCAGTAGGTATTAATATTAATTATCTAATTTTTTTAATGAAAATCTGATTAATTCGTGTTTTATTTGCGGCTAGCAGTTCCCTTGGTAATTGACTGAAAATGTATGGAATTTTGTAGCCGCTTGTGCATTTCCCATAGTTATTTGTAAAATTCGGTAGTTGAAAATATTTTTTTTCCCTTAAATCTTGTGTTTTTATCATGCTGGATTTTACTTTTATGTTTGTTGTCGAAAAAATTTCGTATAACTATGTTATATTTATATAGGCTCTGGTAAGGTAAGATATCCAAGTAAATAAATCTATCTTGGGCTGTAATTAGATGTGTGCGGCCTTTAATTGGTATAAAATATTTAGCTATTGAGGATTGAATGCGTTCTATTTTTCTAATATTTGTTAAGTTGGTTGTGCCATGTATCGTTATGGCATAATTTAAGAGGGACTCACAGATTGCTTTATAGAACATAATACATGTGTTGGTATCCATAATATATCGTAATTCATTTAATTTCAAAGCACAAATCCTTAATGTGCTGCAGATTTTCTCAGTATGAACGTTCCATTGGAGGGCGCTGTCGAGATGTAATCCTAGATATTTTATTGTTTGTACTCTGTCATTTTTTATGCAGCCACAGTTATCTAGCTCAGAAATCGTTCCCTTTTTTCTGCAGTTTAATTTGTGTGTTTTTATAATTAAGTTATTGTTAATTTTGAAACCAAGTGAATGAAAAGTCATCCATTTGGTTTTATTGCTATTTAGATACAGTTTATTTGAGTTTAACCCTCCTGTCAGACCTCTGTGGCAAGCAGCTGCTTGAGGGGGTATTTATTTATTTATTTATCGTTTAATAATATTAAAGTCTTTTTGCAAGTGTTTAACAGCATCTTCTTCCAATTTGTTTATATTAACTAAAAATATAAAAACATGGTATTATTTAGTTTCAATTTTGTTAAGTCGTTTATGTAAATCAGAATTAAAAGCGGGCCTAAAATGGATCCTTGAGGAACACCGAATTTAACTTGACACTTTACACTCTAGGTGTTGTTAATTTTAGTTACCGTAAATCTAATTGATAAGTCGCTTTGAAACCAGTGTAATGCAGTTCCTCCGATTCCATCCTTTTCTAATTTCTGTAGAAGAATGTCATGATCCGAAGTGTCAAAGGCTTTCTGTAAGTCTAAAAACACTGCAACCGCCCTGTCACCTCTATTTAGTGTCATGTAGGCTAAATCAGCAAATTTCGTTAGTAAGTTCACGGTACTTTTCTCATTTGAAACCCATATTGATTTTCACTGAGAATGTTATGTTTATTAAGAAATTATATAACGTATTGTAAACATATTTTTCCAATATTTTATGTACAGAAGATAAAATAGCAATGGGTATAATTGATTTTGTTCCTCCTTTGAATATTGGTCGCAGAATTGCCGTTTTAAGCTCAGTTGGTATTGTTCCAGTTGAAATACTTTCGTTAACTATTTCTTTTATGACATCAGCTAATACCTTGATACTGTTTATAATGTGTTTGATTTGTATATTGTCATATCCAAGGGATTTTTTTTCATTTAAAGTTTTGATTATATTCACAATATCTGTCCTGTTTGCAGGAGGTATATAAATTGAGTTTTTGTTTGTAGTGTTATTGATTGTTTCAAATTCAACATCAGGTTCTTGGTTGATCTCTTTTATGTGTAAAATTAACGAGCAATATTCACTGTTAAATTTATTTGCAATTTGTAAAGGTGTTAAACTTTTAGGCATGTTTTTAATGATAGTTTCATCAATAGATCTTATTTTCTTATCCTCTTGTGCTTGAAGGATTAATTCCCATGTTTTTCTCATATCATTTTTTGCTCTTTAATTATTCTTTATAAAAAATTTGTTTTTGATTTCTGATTTTCGCTGTAACTAAATTGCGCAAATTTTTATACTCAGTTTCGTACCTACCACATTTTGTGTTATTTTTATATTTAATCCAAGCCTTATCTCTAACCTCCATTAAATTGATGATATCCACTGTGATCCATTGTTTGGTAACATTACGGTTATTTAAATGTTCTAAATTTTTATGCGGTTTTTTATTTTTTTCTAAAATTTCATTGTATTTATTTTTAAAGAAATTATAAAAATCGGTATTTTTGTTTGTGTTCGATGAGTTTTTGTTATATTTAGACCATTCCGTTAAGATTATTTCCCTTTCGATATTTTTATGCTCCTAATACCAGTTAATTTCCGTTGTTTTGATGTCGGTTGAGACTTTTCCATATGGTTTCTCATCTTTTGATCCAAATATAGCTGCAATGAGATAATGAGCAGCGATCTTACTCTGTGAAATCAATCAGTGCATGCTACAGCAGCTATCCTGGCCACCTCAATCTCCAGACCTCAATATTATTGAACATTTGTGGGAATATCTGGAGGTCAGATCACACTTTCCCCCTCCAGCATCACTGGCACAGTTGGGCTATATTTTACAGGAAGAATGGTCCCACATTCCAGTTACCGTAAATGTATGACTTATATAAGTCTATTCCACGTCGAATTACGTCCGTTCTGAACACCCGAGGTGGGTCTATAGCTTATTAATAAAATGTCCTCCACAAACAGTAAGTGCTTCCATTATTTTGCTAAACCCCTGTAGATTAGTTTTTTTTATGAATTTTGAATATGACGTTTGTGTTCCAGAACTTTACCTCTTATTTTTGAATTATTGCATGCCACGAAATATACCTAAATTTGATCAAAGGGACTTTGGTTCGAGCCCCGGGTAGGGCATGGATATTTCTGTTGAGGTCCGGCCAGCCTTATAGACCTTCTACTATGACGAGTTAAACTGGCAGGCACCTGTTAGACTTTGTGGCAAGCAGCTGCTCGAGGGGGTATCTTTTATGGTATTCCTCGTGCATGTACATGATAAAACGTGTACCTGATAACACCAAATGTCGTTCTAATCCTTTTCACGAAAGAACCAATTTTAATTCGCATTTTTCAACGCACCGTATTGATGGACACTTTTTAACAATCAGGTCATGATTCTCAGGTTTCGAAACTCAAGTGTTTGTATCGAACGGAAACCATGCATAGGTATTGGCTTATATCCGAAGAGTGTCCTCCCTTTCAGAGAGTAGAGCCTCTGAAGAGTGTCCTCTCTTTCAGAGAGTAGAGCCTCTGAAGAGTGTCCTCTCTTTCAGAGAGTAGAGCCTCTGAAGAGTGTCCTCTCTTTCAGAGAGTAGAGCCTCTGAAGAGTGTCCTCCCTTTCAGAGAGTAGAGCCTCTGAAGAGTGTCCTCTCTTTCAGAGAGTAGAGCCTCTGAAGAGTGTCCTCTCTTTCAGAGAGTAGAGCCTCTGAAGAGTGTCCTCCCTTTCAGAGAGTAGAGCCTCTGAAGAGTGTCCTCCCTTTCAGAGAGTAGAGCCTCTGAAGAGTGTCCTCCCTTTCAGAGAGTAGAGCCTCTGAAGAGTGTCCTCCCTTTCAGAGAGTAGAGCCTCTGAAGAGTGTCCTCTCTTTCAGAGAGTAGAGCCTCTGAAGAGTGTCCTCCCTTTCAGAGAGTAGAGCCTCTGAAGAGTGTCCTCCCTTTCAGAGAGTAGAGCCTCTGAAGAGTGTCCTCCCTTTCAGAGAGTAGAGCCTCTGAAGAGTGTCCTCCCTTTCAGAGAGTAGAGCCTCTGAAGAGTGTCCTCCCTTTCAGAGAGTAGAGCCTCTGAAGAGTGTCCTCCCTTTCAGAGAGTAGAGCCTCTGAAGAGTGTCCTCCCTTTCAGAGAGTAGAGCCTCTGAAGAGTGTCCTCTCTTTCAGAGAGTAGAGCCTCTGATGTTCCATCGGTTGATGTGGGATGGGTCGTTGAACTTTTCAGAGGCGCATTTCTGTGCCCACAATAGTCTAAATGGCTGAGAGTTGGTAAGGGGAAGAAAATCCAATGGGCAGCTCTCGTGATGAAGATTAAAGACCCCTGTCAAGGTCATCCAACGCGCTGTTTAACGTGCACATATGTTTACCATGATCATATGATGGTTTAGTTATCCTTAAGATTGGGAAGTGAAATAAAATGTATTGGAATTTATTTCTCCTCCTTCTCCAATGCATAATTTATTAATATGCGAGATATTTTCCTTATGTCGTTTTCAAGGTTGTTTTACTCTGCCATTTCTAATGAAGTCTAAAAATGTGTTGAATGTTATATAGCTAATAATTGTTGTAAATAATAATTTTCCTTTCATGTTGGATATAAAAAATATTCAGCAAATCGTGCCTCCTTGTCCAAGAGATGCAACAGAAAGCACTTCTGCGTCCTCTTTTCCATCATTCAATTTCCCATCGCCGCATTTTCAAACAAAAGGAACAAACGGATACATATTAATTGGAAATGAGAGCATTGTAATCGTAGAGACAACCAATACTTCTTTAAGTGGACTCCTATCATAGGAGGATCCGAGAGTGAATCATTTTCAACAATTGGTGAAGTTATTTAGAATACTTTCGTCTGCAGGTCGTGAATGTTATTGTTACAAATTGATTACCAAATATAAATATAAGGGAAGTAATTTATTACAAAGGTATAAAACCATACAAATCGAACAATCTTATCTAAAAGCAAGTTTTTATCTTTATCAGTATGAAGTTAAACCATGAAAAGAATGATTTTTTACGCTTAACTTATATCCTAATGTTTTAATATTTACTTCTAGTACAAAATAGAACCTTTTATTTCATAACATTTAAAGAACAATACCTTAACAATTCCGTAGTTGCCTTAACAATTCTTTACACATTATTTATTTGAGGCATCAGACGATAATCTCTCCTTAAAGAGGAGGACCTAAAACAAACTCTTCCTGTTCGCTTCTTTTCACCAGTGGAACTACCGCGAACTACCAGTGGTGGTACTACCAGTGGAACTACCACCAGTGGAATCTGAAACAGAATAGAAACAAATTTTTCACTCAGAATCACATAACACTAACCTAATGGCATCAACACAATACATCCTATTTTACTACTAAACAAGAATTTCAGTTCTCCTCCTCAGTTATTCAAAGTCTCTCTCTGTTCCATTCAGTTGATGACGTAATTGTCACGCTGAAGCATACGCGAGCGTCGGTGACAGATCCATCAAGGGTTCATTTTAGCACGTTCCTCTGTTATAACAATATTTATGTTCCGATTCCAAAGTTGTAAGATAATAAACGAAGATTGTCAATGTAACAATAGAGTGGAGTTTTGACTTAAAGGGACACTTTTGACATTGCCATATGGAGGACAGAAAAGGTGAATTGAAAAACAGATTTTATTCTCTTTTTGTCGAGTTGGTGATTAGAAAATCTAACATTCCAGATTTCAGGGAACAATAAATTTAAATGACGACTACTACGTATAAATAGGAAACGACACTGCTCAAAGTGGAAATCGCAACACCTCGACGGAAGTGATGTATATGCCCGAAATTGACTCGACGAAAGCTATGAGGATAGATATGCAAATGATCAAAAAACGAACCTGAGAACGCAAGGTGCGTGCTTTTATTGCAGATTCATCAGTACACAGTAGGCCCACCTCTGGCGGTTATACAAGCCTGTAGACGTCTCGGCATTCCATAAATCGGATGGTTATTGGCGTTCCAAACGGCATCCAATTGGGCACGCAACTGGACCAGGTTACCGCCGGAGGAAGTTGGCGAAGCCGGCGACCTATAAGGTCCCACACGTGCTCAATGGGCGACAAGACCGGGGAGTATGGCGGCCATGGGAGAATGTCCAAACCTTGGAGACTGTCCATTGTTGGACCAGCAGTGTTTGGAGTGACGTTGCCCTGCTACAGAATCAGTCCAGACATGGTGGTAAGGAAGGGTCGTGCCACAGGATTAACGATGTCATTGATGTAAGTTCTCTATTAGTGCGCCAGAAACATGGATCAGAAGTGTCTGGCCGCCCTCTCAATAATTGGGGTGGGTCCCGAAGGACCCGTCCCCCATGGGAAAAAACTCGTGCTCCGTCGTCAAGACACTACACGAGCGTCATGAGAAGCTGGAAGTATAAGATTAAGGTTTAAGACCAGTAGGGACTTGAAGTATGGGTGGTGTTAAAGGGGTTGTGGAGTGCAGCCCTGCTAGAAAAATATGGAAGATAAGTAGAAGAGCGAAAGCAAAGAGAGAAGAGTCTCAAAAGAGTGAGTCTCTCTAGAGTCTCAAAGGAGTGAGTCCCGGAGCCGGCAGACGAACGATCCCATGTCCCTCAGGTGCTCCCTGACTCGGGCGCTCCTGGTGGACACCGTGACTTCCTCGCCTGC
The DNA here is from genome assembly GCA_038380435.1 of Ryuthela nishihirai. Lineage (NCBI taxonomy): Eukaryota > Metazoa > Arthropoda > Arachnida > Araneae > Heptathelidae > Ryuthela > Ryuthela nishihirai. Next base: position 58,292,309 of record JAWZYU010000019.1, on the reverse strand, counting down.
TACCCCTCTAATCACTTGGGAACTTCTAATGTCGTTAGCGAACTCTTCCGTGATCGGGCACCGGAGGATGTAGTGCCTGACATCTGCATCTGGAGCCCCACAGCCGCAGTTAGTGTGGGAAGAGATCTTAAAACGCTCCAGATACGTTGGGAAGCTCTCATGGACCTGTCAGTACCTATGTGAGATAGTGGTCTGAGAACTTCAAGGGCAGACCGATCCTTTATAAGAATGTTTTTGTTTGAAGACCATTCTCGGTCGTATCCCAGAGCCTCTGCCACTCGTCCATAACTCTTTGACCTAAAATAGACTTTAGGGTAGTTTTAGAAATGTTAACCGCTATCTCAGGTTGAGTGTCAGTACCTGCCAACGGGCCAGTTGATCTGCCCACTGATTCCCTTCATGGCCTACATGTGCTTTGATCCAGGAGAAAGAGATCCTGGACATATTCTGAGTGCCTAGAAGACGCTTGACCTCGTTAACCGTATGATGCCTGTTGTTCGCATCCTCAAGCGCTTGCAGAGCTGCCCGGCTGTCGGTATACAGCTGGATGTCGTTATTGTGACTGCCGTCATTGAGGGCCCATTTAAGGGCCTCTCTGATGGCAAACAGCTCTGCTTGGAAGGACGAACCATTTACAGAGACCTTCCTTTTATAATCGTACACTTTGGCTCCTTGATTGTAGACAGTGTAGGCTAAGCCCACACCATCCTCGCTCTTGGAGCCGTCTGTGTAGATTTCTACTCCTTGACCTGATGGTAAATCCATAGACCATGACCACGCAATCTCTTGGTGGGATTAGTATCCCACCTAACAGTATTAGCCTCACAGTCCTCGGGATCGTACTGGACTCCGAGAAATGTTGCCTTTTCCTTAGCCTTCAGAACTCTGAATATGGTCGCTTCTTTGCCAACCGTTAATTACAGAGGCGGGATCCCTGCTATCACCAGGAGCGCATCCGTAGATGTAGTTCTGTAAGCCCTGGTGATTCGCAGTAAAGCTGGTCTCTGGGCTGCGTCTGTCCGCCCTATGTGATGCCACCCCATACCATTGTACCACGCTGGGGATCTGTATGGTGGATAATGGAATATGCTTCTTCATGTCGTTGATGCTGCCGATGCCATGCAGACAAACGGCCATCTGGCATGCCGAAACAGAATTGGGACTCATCTGTGAACAACAATTTCCTCCATTCTGTCGTCCAGTGTTGCTTCACTCGACACCAGTGGAGACGGCGTAACCTGTGATGTCGCTGCAATGTTAGATGCCGGACTGGACGTCTCGCCCTCATTCCTGCATCATGCAAACGATGTCTAATGGTCTGCGTGGAGGTCAGAGTACCCATAGTGGTCCGCAAATCACCCTGCAGCACAGTAGCTGTGGCGAAATGGTCACAAACGACCCTCCTACGGAGCATGCGACCTTCACGTCCTGTGGTGCGGCATACCGGTTTCGTACCTGTCCTTCATGCTATTGGTGCTCCATGATGTTGCGTGAAATGTACCGTTGCACTGTGATTGTCCATGAGTGTAGTGATTGCTCGAAATCCCCATTCCATGCTCTCGCATGGTGACGATTTGCTCTCTCTCTCTCTCAGAATGCATTAATTACACATAAGGGTTCCAAGGCATCCCCGAACATTTTTGCGGCATGCACTCCAACTTCACTGTCGGCTGTGCAATGATGCGAGTTGGTGGGCACCCAGTATTTATCTACGGCTCAACTGGGTGTCACGTGTCCATTCGCTGCGGAACTTTGATCATTTGCATATCTCTGATGGCTAATTGCCTCCAGCGATTCCATTCCTTCTTTGTGTTGCGATTTCTACTTTCAGCAGTGTATATTTTTTCTTTTGCTCGCTATTTGATAATAATAAGAAATGGATTCGATCAAGTTTTATGAACTATTAAGAACTTTGGTAGTGAAGCCAACAAGTCGAAAACATTTCAAGATAAGTAATGCAGATCGTTAGTTTGGATCCCACCCGACTAATGACAATTTTTCCTCTATGCGTTTGTCATCATAATTAATAAATACATTGCAAATTATCCAGTAAATAAATAAGAAATTCAGTTGTAAGTAGCAGCATGGGTTACTTTAAAAATCCTAAATTTCCAGCCATGAATTATATCGATGAAAAGCAGCCAATCTGGGAATTTCGTTGTGAAAAATTATTAAAAGTTGTGGAAAAGTGTCTTTCGCACCAAAGTTTCGTGCTTCAGGAATATATATAATAAATAAGTTAGGCAGTAAAGTTGGGAAAAGAGTTTTCATTTCATGAATTGCTTGATGGCATTTTTTTCCTTTTTTAACAGTAAAAAGGAAGTTGCGAAAAGGAAATTGTCTTGATTTGTTAGAGAACGTATTTCGTCTCTCGAGGAGGATGGAGTGGGGTGGGGGGGAGGGATGACACGCTCCCTGGGGTCATTATCTGCTTGGTGAGACAAGAGTCAGATTCATTTCGAATCCTCGCACTTTTTCGTTTTACCCTCGTGGTAACCTCATTTTCGCAAACCATCCCGCCTTTCTGATTCGATAGCAACAGATTCAACCCTTCCGCCTCATTTCCATTCAGCGTTATCCATATGGCGCGAAATGCGTGATATTTTTTCATCAGTTGTTGTTTTTATTTTTTGTGCCAATGTTTCGTAAACTCAGAATGTTTTAAGAGTAGAAATCTTTCTTACTGATTCTTGAATAAGATATGTTTGACATTCGCAGTATCAAAGAAATGACACTCAAAATGAGGATTAATTAAAGGAATAAAAATGACGGCACAATTTCTGACAAATAGCAAAAAAACTTCTTTGAGGGTATATTTGTTTCGACAACGCACCTTATGAGATGAAATGATCCTGAGCTAATAGTATGTGTATATATATATATACAGCAACTTGATTTAGTAAATTGAATGTCTTGCGCTGAGACTAGTTTCTTGATTTTACAAATTGAATCAGATGCTCTTCAGCTGATGCTAAAATTACTTGATTTTATACATCTCAATGAGTTGCTATAGGGCTGATGCTGGAGTTCCTTAATTTTGCAAATTGAATGAGATTCTATTCGGCTGTTGCTGGAGCTTCTTGATTTTTCAAATTGAATGAGATGCTCTTGAGCTTATGTCAGGACTTCTTGATTTTACAAATTGAATGAGATGCTATTGGGCTGATGCTGGAGCTGCTTGATTTTGCAAATTGAATGAGATGCTATTGGGCTGATGATAGAGCTTCTGAATTTTATAAACTAGATGATTGTGTTGTCCTTGTGATGCGATCAAGAGTGATGATTTTAATTGTAACATTGCTCTTGCAGGTCTCCTGCTTCTATCGCCTGATGGCATGCCAGTCGACGTCCACTAATTGGGTAAAGTTGACTCCTTTTTTTCGAGATTTCGTCGCTTTCTGATATGAGAATCAGATATTGAATGTGAGATTAGTACGAAAAGTAATATATAACCTAATAAGTAATCATAATAGAACAAATTAAAATGGATCTATTTGATTTTAAAAGTTCGGGAGCAAAATGTTTCAAAAGGAGAGCTTTTGTTAATGTAATTACCAAAGTGCACATTAATTAAGGATCGACGGCGTAATCAAATGCTTAAAATCGATGACTCAACGCTGTGATGTCTGTTGGAAAATATCGCAACAGGTGCTCCAGAAATGCACCGTTGCTGTAGAATGGTGGGGTGAGATGGCAGGGGGGGGGGGCAGGTAAGATCATGTTTCACAAATTTCTTCTATTGCAATCTTTTGTCTTATTCCTCTTCTTTTAAAAGGCGGTGAAATTTTCTGAATCTTGCACTTTGACTCTTCATCATGATGGGTCTGAAATCAGAAGAATTTGCACGAGGCTGCTGCGTTGGGTTAAGGGATTATAAAGGAACTTGGGTGGAGGATGGGTGGCCATGGCACAGGTTGGCTTGGGTGGAGGATGGGTGGTCATGGCACAGGTTGGCTTGGGTGGAGGATGGGTGGTCATGGCACAGGTTGGCTTGGGTGGAGGATGGGTGGCCATGGCACAGGTTGGCTTGGGTGGAGGATGGGTGGCCATGGCACAGGTTGGCTTGGGTGGAGGATGGGTGGCCATGGCACAGGTTGGCTTGGGTGGAGGATGGGTGGCCATGGCACAGGTTGGCTTGGGTGGAGGATGGGTGGCCATGGCACAGGTTGGCTTGGGTGGAGGATGGGTGGCCATGGCACAGGTTGGCTTGGGTGGAGGATGGGTGGCCATGGCACAGGTTGGCTTGGGTGGAGGATGGGTGGTCATGGCACAGGTTGGCTTGGGTGGAGGATGGGTGGCCATGGCACAGGTTGGCTTGGGTGGAGGATGGGTGGCCATGGCACAGGTTGGCTTCCACATTCCAGCGAAGACAAATTCGTCTAAATGTGGAAGCGAATTCCAAGAAGACAAAATCTTTTAAATGTGGAAGCGAATTCCGAGAAGACAAAGTCGTTTAAATGTGGAAGCCATTTCTGAGAAGACAAAGCGGCAGTCATACTTAAATGGGCAGTGACTGAGGTGATTGGTTGAGCCAACGCGCATTCCCCTTCTTCTCATTCGGATCATATGAGGTGACCGATGAGAGACAAAGAATTCGAAAGACAGTTTGCGTCCACAGATAAAGGACTTCGTACGAATAGTCAACTTCCGTCGACTCAATTGACCCATAGCCATTCTGAATCGAGAGAGATGTAACGATCAGGCGTCCTTCTCAGCCTTTTGTTCAACAGATTCCTTCTTTCGGCTGTGTCTGCAGAGATATATATAATATACGTTTGGGAGGTGTGCGACCCAATGGAGGAGACTCCCTGTGGCTAGCTTTTCAATTAGCGTGCCAGCAAAAAGCGTGATTTCGTAGAGGCGATGGACAGAGTGTCGATATTATCTTATTGTGCCAAATAAGTAATTGTAAATGGTAAAGGTGAATGGTAATGGTAAATGGTAAAGGCACATTTTACGAATGTAGGCGCGTATATAGAAATGGGCAGGGGGGGGGGGTAAGAAGACTGTTGCTCCGTGTCCTGCTTTTTCGCAATCGATATCTAAAAAAGGATGAGCAAAAAGGAATCTTTTTTTATCCAATATTAGTTACCTCTTATCATCGCTGCCATCCACAGTTAGTAGGATTCGAGAAAAACTATTAAATTCTTTTTACTCTAATGTTATGTACATGTGATAAGGTTTCTATGTATACAGAAGAGTTGCTAATTATTTGGATTACCTCAACACTTGGCTTACTAAGCGTAATATTATTTTAAAATATTTTGGAATGGGAAAGACCTTTCAGCGGTAGCATTACTTGTAAAAGACAAAACAGAAAGTGAAAAGGAGCAACTGAATATGAGCTTAGTGAAAAGATTTACGAAGGAGGAAGAGGAAAAAATCCCTTGAATGCGTTTAAAAGCTCTGAAAAATAATTTCAATAACTAGAAAATCCGTGCAAAGTTTATTTCGGTTTATTTATGTTACCCATATATTTACATTGATTTATTTATTAATATATTGTTGCGGATTTTAAGATGGATAGGCACTGAGCGTGAGTATTAATAACTATATTTTAAAACCAATTAGAATACAATGCAAATTGTTACAAGAATAGGGATGAAGCACCTTATAAACAAATTAACTACTATCGTGCATAAGTCATTAACCTTTTTGTACAGAGCATACAATATCAGCTCTGTATGTTCTACTAAAATACTACCTCTTCACTTTGTTTACCATGTCACTTGAATATCTTCAGACGTAAAAAAAACTCTCGTCCTCTGCTAGTTCACTAAACCTTTGTTACTAACAACTGAAAACAAACACCCGCGCACACACTAATAAATGTACTAATTATTTTCACTTAACGCGCACACACTAATAAATGTACTAATTATTTTCACTTAACGCGCACACACTAATAAATGTACTAATTATTTTCACTTAACGCGCACACACTAATAAATGTACTAATTATTTTCACTTAACGCGCACACACTAATAAATGTACTAATTATTTTCACTTAACGCGCACTGACTCATACAATCTAAACGTCCTTTCAGATCTCACAACTTTAACCCATTGCACTGCTATCTTTTTTATTCTTCCGAATCGTTCTAAGTTCCAATTCGTTGGCTAAATTGCATCTCACGTAGAAGCACACACGAGCGTTCAAGTCACGTTAAGTCATGAAGTCACTGTTGCTCGTTCATCTGTCGTAACAATATATATACACACACATTGATTGATTTATTCATAATTTTCATTTATGTATTCATTCATATATTTACATTTATTGATTTATTTGCATTTATTTACTTATCTACATTGATTTATTTTATGAACGAACTCGCTTTAATTAAGGGATGGATTGAAATGACCAAATTCAATTAGGAAGGAGAAAATTAAAAAAAATAGGAAAAAAAAGTTAATCTTTCACTAATAAAAATTTTTTCATAAGAAAAAAAATAGGTCAAATTTCAAAAGTTTTAAAATGCAATTATAGGGGGAGGAGCAAAAATAAGGGTAAGGTTATAAGGCTAAGGTAAGAGTTAAATGAAAGTAAGGTGAAGCTTTAACAAGGGGGATGGTAAAAAATTAATAGAAGCTTTTAAGAACGACGAGGAGGTAAGAAAGGAATAGTTTTCAAGGGCAAGGAGGAGGTAAAATAAGGAACATAAACTTTTGAAGACAAGGAGAAAAGGTAAAGAGAGGAACAGAAATCTTTGAGAATGAGGAGGAGGTAAGAAAAGAAAATAGAAGGCTTTGAAAACGAGGGGGGACCAGAGAGGAATAGAAACTTTCAAGGGCAAGAAGAAGTAAAATGAGGAATAGAAGGAGCCTTGAAGGATATCCTTGGAAAGTGAAAGTAATAGGAAAGTAAGGAGGCAGTCGTGTTAGAAATCGAAGCCTTGAAGGACAAGGGTGAGGTAATGACAGGAATCAAAGCTTGGCAGGATATCGCTAAGGTACGGAGAGGAATCGGGGGAAGTAAAGGCAAGAGTTAAAACGCTTAAAAATAAAGGTAGAGGTAACGAACGGAATCGAAACTTTGAACGATATGGATGAAGCGATGAAAGAAATCGAATCCTTGAATATAAATCAGATAACGAGAGGAGTAGAACTGGTGAAGGATATGAGCATCGACTGGAGGGAAGTCGTGAAGGATATGAGCATCGACGAGAGGGGAAGTCGTGAAGGATATGAGCATCGACGAGAGGGGAAGTCGTGAAGGATATGAGTATCGACGGGAGGGAAGTCATGAAGGATATGGATGAGATAACGAAAGGAATAGAAATCTTGAAGCAAATGCACGAGACAAAGAAAGAAATCGAATTTTTGAAGGATGGATAATGGAAAATGAAATAACTGAAAGAGCCGAAGCTTTGAAGAATATGAAAAAGATAACGAATCGAATCTTTGAAGACAAGATGGAAGTAAGGTAAGAAACAAATTCTTCAAAAGTAGGATATGCGTTTTATTCCCGTAAAATTCGTAAACGTTCAGGTGGAATTGAAAAGCAATGAATTATTGTAGATTAAAAATTTTTAGGTTGTTTTTGTATAACTGTGTTAAACTGATGGATAGAAAAATAAGGAAATTGATTATTTCACGCCATCGAAAAATTAAATGCAATTTGAAATATTTTTCCTTTAGGGTGTGACGTCAAAGAGGATACCATTGATGATAGTTGGTAATAAAATTGACCTTCGTCGGATGGCGTATACCACCGGCCAATCCTGTGTGAGTACAGTGGAAGGGAAGAAGTTAGCCAAGGTAGGTGGTGCTCTTTCTACTTTCCGGTTCCATTTGTCACGTGTGTAAGATGTTTCATTGTGATCGGGACCACCTTTTGCTCTCATGGTATATGCTTTGAAACCCCAAAGGGCAGTGCTTCCTGTATTTACGTCTTTGGCAAAAGTCAAACTCTGTTTTGCAGAGATATCCCCGTTGCTCTCCCCATTGTCTGTAGGTCGAGTTCTTTTAATTATGATGCCCTTGGCGTCGACACTGGATTTGTGAAAATGGTTTCTTCAGTCCTGAGAGAAGTTTGAACTGCGGAACTGAGGATCCTGGCAGTTGCTCGTGGGTCCTGCCATTGGGGAGCGTCCTTACCAGCTTTCTCACAACCTCTTAAATGCAGAGGTGGGATCCCTGCCATCACCAGGAGGGCATCCGTAGATGCGGTCCTATAAGCCCTGATGATTCGCAGTAAAGCTGGTCTCTGGGCTGCGAGCAGCTTTCTGCACATGATGGAGTGGGCTGTCCTTTCGAAACCTTTGTCTTCCGACTGCTTTCGCATAAGTCGGTTGAGGCCCCTGTTTTTTGGGGAACATGCAGTTTTCTCCGCTAGGCGCCCACTTATTCTTGCTATGGCGAGCTCTTGCTCGCAAACAATAGCGTGTAGCTTTTTGACTACACCCATCACCCCTGATCTAACCTCATTGTCCACTTTCTGCCAGAAGAACACCGCAAGCCCCTCAAAAAGATCTGTTGCAGCAGACGACCTCCTCGAACCCTCCTTGTTTTCATTGGGTTCTCCACTCTTGGAACCTTTATAGTTTCCTCACTCTGGCACCCCTTGTCCTCTATCAAGAGGTCCTTTACTTTTCTCAATATTATTTGTGGTGGGAGGGGGAGTCTCTGGGACTTCCTCCACTACCACTAAAGGATTGGCAGCTTCCTTGAGCTTGCCATCCTTCTTTCCTGACCATTTCCGAGATACTGGACCTGATTCATGTGCAGTCATTTTAGAAGCCATGAAGGCGTTCTGCACCCACTACCGAGCCCAACAAGGAGAGGCCGGTTCCTGGTCCGGACCCAACTCCAGTCGTCAAAAATCACTGCCACCCGGTTGACTGATCCACCCCGGATGTAGAGGTAAGACAGGGGATGTTTCACGAACCGATTGATATGAGTGAGCCAATTCAGACCTCCTGTTTTATTGAAGCAGGGGATGAAGATGGCGTATTGGGCTTTCCAGCTTTCTGACCCTCAGCCACCAGGATCTCCTTTTCCACATTACGGGTCTCCATCCACAGTAAATAGGTGGGCCACTCTTAGGCATGACAACCATGACAAGCCTCCCTCATGCTCCATGGAGCCCTTCAATTCCTAAACAACTGGCATGCCACCAACCCTATTAGATATGTTGCTCAATTTCAGCAACCTAAGTAGCCAGTAATCTGTCTCCAGTCCAGCCTAGAGACAATCTAAGTTACCTGGTTGAGATGGGAGGCAAACCTCCCTGGGTTAAGTGCTTGGGCTATACCATCCAGAAACTCATTAAAAAAAGAACAACTGGTTATCTCAACCTTCTCTCTGCATCTCGCATTTCTCATAAAAAAGTACAACGGGATATCACAATCCTTTTAAGTTCACTTCATCGAGCGAGGTTCCTGTCCTCCACCTCCGCCAGTCACCAATGCACAGCTCAATCCCACTGCCGCACCGGAATCCTCCTTGGGACCGTTCCCTTCCAAGACCACTCACCGCCATTTCCAGTTCAAGCCCAACGCAGGCGGATTAATGTCACCGCGAGACTGCGCCATGCATCACGTCAATTAGTAATGATGCAGGAGATAGAGGCCATCGGCCAGCCACAGTGACCCCACTCCTGTGTCACCTACATCCTCCAACCGCCTCTGCATTTTATTTGCATGTAGAACCAGGTTTCATGGGGGTCTCTGCTCCTAATGCTTCGGATCTACCAGGCAAATGCGAAATAAGTGCGGACCTGGCTTTACGTCTCTAAAAGCCATTCCCACCTCCTGCCCCGCAATTAGAGCGATGTAGGAGAGCGAGGCCAGGGTCCTGCTCTAAAGGACACCTGTTCCTGGAAGAGTCCGCCTTGTTTGATCTTGGAAAGGCGGCACTACTTCCTCTCTCATTTCTTCTTCACTCTTCACTCACTTCCTCTTCTCATATTCCTTCTCTCATATCCTTATCTCACTTCCTCTTCTCTCACTTTCCACTGCCTCTTATCATACTTCCTATCCCCTTAAATCCTTCCTCTCATTTTTCTCCTCACTCATCCTCAATTAACACCAGTTCTCAACTGATCTCCAAACTGAACTCGAGCTATACCATCGGGCTAGGTTGACTTAAGGTCAACTGACAACCACGCACAAATATGTGCTTGCCCCTGCGGAAGTCATCATAGATGGGAAGTCATCATAGACTCTTAGTCTGGCCTTTCTGTTTTGGCCTGTTTGACATGAGTAACTCTAGTCAGCATAGCCCTCAACGTCATTAAGGCACTCAAGCCCCCTCACCACGGCAAGGGGGTTCCCTTCGAGGGGGCATTGATCTGACCATCTGTTCCTCCTCGATCATTCCACTCTTTACGTGGGAGGTCGAGGACAATCCACATGAAAGCGATCACCTTCCCGTGGTGTGTGCCGTCTTCCGTGGGAGGCCTTGCAGCCCTTCAAATGTGTCCTGGTGGAGGCTTGATCGGGCTGATTGGAGTGGCTTTGAGCTCTTGTCTGAGCTCGATGACTAGGTCAGCTAGGAGCCTATCAATATTGATATTGTAGTAGGGGAGATGACGGACTGCATTGTCCATGCAGTTGCCTCTACTATTCCTCAGACCTCGACTCTGTTTCCACGGTTTCCAAAACTGTGGTGGAATCCCGACTGCACCGCAGCTCATAAGACTGAGAACAAGACTTGGTGGTGGTGGTGGTGGTGGTGGGGGGGGGTTCAGAGATATCCGACATTCCCCAACCTCGAAGCATTCAAACGTGCCAGGGCGAAAACCTCTTTTGTCTGGCGACAGTGCCAGAAGGAATCTTGGATCAAGTATACGTCTTCTATCACCCGCACGACCAGTTCTAAGGTCATGTTGGATAAGATTCAAAAGATGGGTGGGAAGTACACGTCCCACTCATTATTGATCCTCCTATTATATCCCCTGATATCTCATCCCTGATCCATTGCTGATCCTCCTATTATATCCCCTGATATCTCATACCTGATTCATTGCTGATCCACAAGCAATTGCTGATACTCTGGGGGAGTCATTCTCCTCCATCTCTTCTTTATCTTCATACTTCCATGAGTTTCTGACCCAGAAGAGCAAGGTCGAATGCTCTCTGCTGTCGTTCCATTCGAATGGCCTGGAGCCTTACAACAGGCCATTCACATCTGAAGAACTTCGCCTTGCTCTGCACACTTCTCGTGCATCTGCTGTCAGGCCAGACAATGTCCATTATGCAATGCTCCAACATCTCTCACCATCGAGTAAGGATTGGCTGCTCTGATTCTTCAACCGTATTTTCATCGAAGAGCAGTTTCCAGACCCCTGGCGAGAGGCCATCGTTTTGACCTTCTTCAAGCCAGGCAAAGATTCCAAGATTCCTTCCAATTATCATCCAATTGCGATGACGAGCTGTGTCTGCAAGGTATTGGAAAGAATGCTAAATAGCACAGTTAGCCGTATTTGGAACATCACGGTCTTCTTTCCAATACCCAATGTGGCTTTCGCAGGCAACAGTCTACATTAGACCACCTGATCCGCCTCGAATCGGCGATCAGAAATTCGTTTTTATGTCGAGAGCATCTGCTGTCCATTTCCTTTGACATTATAAAAGCGTAAGTTGGCGTGGAGATTCGGCATTCTTTGTGACCTTCATAGCTTCGGCTTGAGGTTGTATGTAACTGGTGTACCCCTTGTATAGGTAGATAAAACTATAGTTATAGTATAATAATGGGAATAAAATAAACTTACTACTTTACTAGATCTAGCGACTTTTGAGCTCTCACAACGTATCCCGAAAAATTTTACCGCGTACCCCACGTTGAGAACCCCTACTTTAGATTATGACCATGAATGCAAACAGAAGTTAAAGACGACTAGGTCATTACTTACAGAGTCTTGACCGTTTTCTTCTAGCTTGAACTTCGTCCTGATTTTCCACTCCTACAGCAAAGGAAATATGTTTGTTTCTTCTCCACCCAAATATTTGCTTGTGACATATCATATTTTGATTTAATTATTTATTGTTGCGTGTATCTCATGCGCCAAATTGGCATATTTAAGATGAAGGAGGAGGTATGGCTGCAATGCATCCGGTACTCTGTTGGAGTCCAACACGATCTCTGATCTCCGGTCTTTGCGTTAAGTGAGCGCCGTGCATTTTCTGTTTCACGAATTGCATTCCGATCAAGGAACATCATTTCTGTCTCTGGTCACATTTTTGTTTCTCCCTTTTTTAGGACTGCGACGCAATTTTCATCGAAGCAAGTGCCAAAGACGGAACCAATGTGATCCAAGCGCTCGCTAAACTCATCCGGTGAGTGAACCGCATTTCTTGACTTTAAGTTTAGCTAAAATTAACTAAAATACCGAATTTTATTTTTTGATGATAGAAATGAAACAGAAAGAAATAGTTTTATCATTCGGAAAAATAAGTTCCGAAATAGGAAAATGGGCAAAATTGATTTGGGAAAGGTGCGTTTTCCCCCTTTGAAATTGGACAAATTTAATAAATTTCCTGTTTGTAAAGTTTAACATTTAAGCTTTTCAAAGACATTTTCGCAGAGTTTTTCAATTCTCAATCCTATGATTGCTGATTCAGTGCCAGAGTGTTGCTGACAAATGTTGTTTTATTGCGAGCAGAAAATGTTCGCTCTCAGGGTCGTATGAGGAGAAGAGGGGAACAACTTATTCGTTGGAACATTTGTAAGCGGTGGCGGCTACGTAGCTGTTCACTGGTAGGGGAGCTGTCTATCAATCCCTGTGATGATGATGCGCAGAACTGTCCAGGCCCCTCCTTCTCGTGGTGCAGGCTGTTAGTGCCTTTCAAAAGAGAAATATTCTCTTCTGGTGGAAGGGAAGTGGGAGGGCTGCCACATCAATCTGGCCTATTCACCTACACTACTCTTGCTACTTTCCAGCAGTGTGGGTTTAGAGGGGTTAGAGGCTGCATGGACATAATAGTTCATGGAAAACTGTTTAGAGTTTCAAAAACTTCTGAATATTTGCTTTGCAGATTTCTAAAATGCCTTTGCTGTGTTGATTTCGTGTGATCGTTGTGAGATATTTAAAATAAAGCGAGCACTCTATAATACAGTAATAGAGAGCTATGCATGAGAGTTGGCAAAGCTCGAAGTGATTGGTTTTGCATTACTACTGACGTCAACAAGAGTGCATTTTGGAACGTTTTCTTTTAGATTAAGTTGTTGATTATGTAATCGATCCCAGTTCAGTTATCTCGGGAGTTGCAGCAGATTGCCTCGGGGATAAACAGCAGAAGAGGTATTGCTGCTGGGACTTTCAACTATTGGTGGAGATTTTATAAAAGTAGGCGAAGATATCGCTACGTTGTCCACATGATCGCAGGATGAGTTCTAGTGACAAAAAATAATATCTGTTTAGGAACAAATATGCCATACATATTCTATACATGCAAGTGATTCTGGATAAATGATAAATATTTGCAGTTCTATTTTTAAATATTTGATATCTAGATATCTCAAACTTTCGCGTAATGTGCGTTTGTAAGCAGTAGTTGTATTTTTCTTATGAATAGGATTAAAATTTAGGCCGTGCGTGTGATAATAGGTATTAGGATGAAAGAGCACGTGTACCTTCATTGGAACAGATAACCAAGATATTGGAAAGCCTTTTTCATATATTTGTGTACAAATGAAAGTAAAATACTAAACACAAATTTCTGCATAAAGGAAGTTACAATAAAAATCAGTTGCATTACTTCCGAATACCGATCAATTAACATTTGTTATGATCACCATGGCTGCTGTAAAGGATAGAGTCAATCAACTGACGTCATTTGTCTGCCGAATAAGCATTGCTCGAGTGTTTCCCATTCATAGAGGGACGATGAGAGCCATCTTCGTATCTTGCAGATATTATCTTATTTAATCAACCAATTAATCAGTCAGTCTGTCGATCAAGTCTTTGCTAATTCTAAAAATACAGATCCACAAAATAAATTGCGTTTTTTGTACAAATAACTTGATAGTCTTTTTGCTAAAAGAGAAAGAAAGGATTTGTAAATGTTATTTTTAATTTATATCCTCCGAGAATCCCGTTGCAGTTAGAGGAAGGATCTTTTTATCGTATTGAATTATTATGCTCTCAGTGTAGAGAGTTGTTTCGAAACCAACAGTTTATGCACCCCTTGGTCCAGTCAACCTGAAATTGAGAGGTGGAAAAACAAGAATTCCGTCGCTCTATATGCAGAGGATATTTCGAACTGGAGATTCCGAATTAATGCAACTGGCAACACCTACCTCTCCTATTTGCACATTCGTAGGTAAACCGAAAACTAGTTTTAAATTTTCTCTCCTCTAGTTGCCAAGTCATAAGTTTTCAAAAGCGCCAAAAATCTTTGCAATTTGAGCTTCTTTAAATATTTATAATTCCCATTGTATTTATTCCACAACACTAAAACTGTTTTCCATCGGAAGGTCTTGAAATTAAAATGAGAAACTTGATGATTTTTAATGAGGGAATTTCAAAATCATTGCCCAAAAAGTTTCAATATCTCAAAAGAAAGAAACGCAAAATGTTTTATAAAAAAAATTGCTGAAATAAAAAGTCGCAAGCGACAATGGCTCACGGAAATTTCATTTTGAAACGACAATGGATTTCCGAGTTTTAAACCTTTGAATTAAGCAAGTTTGCGCAAAACACGGATATTTATAGAAATTAGTCTAATAACGAAAGGGTGGTTTTGAATCAAGTTTGCATATTCCGGCGGAGTCTGTGGAGCTCTGAAGAATCTCTTTTGTTGCGATCTTATGCAACCACGGCAATTCCCGGTTCCGCTTGTACAGCACTACCTGGTTATGAAAAGCCGTGCTTATCTAGAGCCGGGGGCAAGGAATACGCCCTATAGGCGCACCTCAACCCCAGCCTCACATGGCAGCAGTCCTATAGAAGGAAAGCTGACCACCGGAAGAAACCTTACTTTAATCTATTCCCCGGTTAGCCATGAACAAGGATATATAGATCCAAGTTCGATCGGCGTCCGGGGTGGAGACTCTTAGTAAGACCCAGACTTTTTTGAGGGCTCGTGCCTACTTGGCGGGCTCAGACCTTTCGGCAGAGCCCTCGAACAGACCACCCATGTCTCCTGATAGATGAGGTCTCCGACGCCGTCACCATCCGACCGGCAATCAAGCCGGCAAGCAGTATCTTCAACCTCGGTTGGCCTTAGCCATGTCCAACCGGGCAACCAATCCGGTCGGCACAGCCTTCAGACGGGTTGCTGGGCCCTAGGCCCCCCCCCCCCCCCACGACAAGGTGGTCCCCTATCGGGGGGGAACGGAGCTCTGAAGAATCTCTTTGTTGCGATCTTATGCAACCACGGCAATTCCCGGTTCCGCCTGACAGCACTACCTGGTTAAGAAAAGCCATGACCATCTAGAGCCGGGGGCAAGGAATACGCCCTATAGGCGCACCTCAACCCCGGCCTCACATGGCAGCAGTCCTATAGAAGGAAAGCTAACCACCGGAAGAAACCTTACTTTAATCTAATCCCCGGTTTGCAAATGTGCAAGGATATAAAGATACAAGCTCGATCGGCACCCGGGGTGGAGACTCTTAGTAAGACCCAGACTTTTTCGACAGCTCGTGCCTACAGGCGGGTTCAGACCTTTCGGCAGAGCCGTGGAACAGACCACAAAGGTCTCCTGAGAGGTGAGGTCTCCGACGCCGTCACCGTCACCATCCGACCGGCAATCAAGCCGGCCAGCAGCGTCTTCAACCTCGGTTGGCCTTAGCCATGTCCAACCGGTGAGCCAATCCGGTCGGCACAGCCTTCAGCCGGGTAGCTGGGCCCTAGGGCCCCCCACCACGACAAGGTGGTCCCCTATCGGGGGGGCGGGGAGCTCTGAAGAGGAAGATAGCGCCAAGAAAATTGGTAGGTAGCTTAATGGAACACGCCGAAGGTATTTAGCGAAGAAAAAAAAGTTCCAACTGTCGCCACCAGGGGGGGGGGGGGGGGTTCAGGTACACTAATCGCGTTCTTTTACATAATAACACGTTAGCGACGCAAAAGCCATCGTATAAAAGCGGGAATGCCGACACCGCAAACAAAGGATCTTATGGCTCTAACGAAGATGCAACAGCCATTGCTCATCAAGCTATTCCAGCCGAATGAAAGCAATGTGAAACGCCGCACTGCCACAGTATTGACGTCTGAGGAGTCAGAGGACTCCGGACGTTAATTATCTTGAATACCGTTTGAGGCAACCGGGGAGTTGGAAGTGGCACCAGGAAGAGGATGGCTCACCATTGCAGAAGACGTTGGGCATCAGTTGATGGTGCGCCATGACACTCTGTGCTGGAAGTGACATGTGGTCAGCAAGCAGTGGCAGAGTGGTGTCACGACAGCTGGACCTTCTGTGGGCAATGGTCTGCAAAGTGTTGTGCGGCGTGTGGTGCGGTGGTGGTGCCCATACAGGATTCATGTGGTGAAGCAATTGCAACCGCATGCCTCGCACATCGCACCGACTTCGCTCTTCAATTTCTGGTGTGGACAATATGGTCCTGAGAACCAAAAAGGCGCACTTCATCCTCATTGGTGCCATCAACACACAGAAGTGTCGCATATAGGGGGGGGGGAGGACCTTAACCTCCGTCTGCTGTGCATGAGCGGCTCTCAAGAACCTCGTACGTGCCAGTGAGATGTAGTTTCAGAGCAGACTTCATCATTCAGCTGCTCTTCCTTGAAGAGGCTACATCTAATGGTCCAGTGCAGTGTGTACCGTAATAGGTGCCCGTTGCTGTGCTCTTTTCCAGCATCACGCGATTCCTACTCTCCAGGATTGGTTGGTTGGTTGTTTTACCTCTGAACGGCACTTTGTGCACACAATAAGCTAAATGGCCAGGTCACAAGGACCCAAAGGCTCAGAGAAAGTTGGGAGAGGGGACCCACTGGAACAGTTGTTGGGAGACAGATGGTAGCCTCCCGTCAAGGCCATCCAGTGTGTTCTTTAACGTGCACAGAGTATGGCTCTCCCGTACATGGGGCCACGGTTTAACGTCCCATCCGAAGGACGACGGCCTTTCCAAGCCCATTGGTGTCCACTACTGACTGTGGGCAGGGCGGGGAGTTTTGCGGAGATAAATCTCACGCTGGCCCAGCTGGGACTCGAACCTGAGAACTGCAGATTATGAGCTTGGCGCTCTACCTACTGAGCCACCCTCCAGAAGTGGCAGTCTCTGGCACCACAGTGTTCATACAAGATGATGCACTCCTCGCATGCTAATTGGCAGCTAAAGCAGTTGCTGCGGACGATGTTCGGCAGTGAGCACTCAGTTTGTAGAGGCTTTCCTCAGGTGTGGCCACCAAGCTCACCAAACCTGAATCCTTGTGATTTTTGGCCCTGGGGCTAACTGAAAGACTGGTTTTATCGTGGCAGCTTGCGGTCACTTGCTGATCTGAACGCCAGCATTACACGGGAAGGGACCGACGTCCAGAGTGATATGCTCCAAGCAACCGTCGTCAATGCATTCTTTCACTTCCAGAGCATCCTCTGCACTGATGGAGAGCTTATTGAGCAATTTCTGTAACAGATATGCACGTGAAACCAACAAACATCGTTTTCTTACCTGTGCTTTTCTCTCTTGTGTTTGCAGCGCCCTTTTCCCCTTCTGACGGTCACAGCTGGAACTAATATTTTCCTCTTCGCTAAATCGCTTCCGCATGTTCTCATTAAACTGCTTCCGTTCGGCATCGCTTCAGAGACTCCGGAATAGGGAAATTTATCAGTTTTTAAATAAATTTTAAGAATATTATTGCTCGTTAAACTACTTCTATGAATTACCCTCAATGTCATTCTCAATGTCATCGGATGACTTCTTGCTGGTTCACCGATCCCATTGTTAAAACCAGAATGTCTTTTATTTAAAAGTAAATTTTTTATTGGAGCATTTTATCGCAATAACAGTACTTAAATAAAAATTAAAAAAGAAAAAAAATACCAGCAGATTTATCCGACGTTGTCAGGGATTACTCTAACTGAATTCCCCCTAACAGAAATGCTCCGCACCCCCCCTCCACCTCGCATCTTTTCATGCTGCATCTGCAAAAAGACAGTGATCCGTTTCACTTGCGAAGCTTTCCATTCGGTCCTCTTGATGCCACCTTCGAAATGATGTTTTGGATGTTCTATTGCAGCAGTGCTTCCGAAGGACCTTTTTCAGTTGAAAAAACTGCACAGCTGTATTTTTTAATTATTCTATTAGTTAATGAAATTGCTTATTTTACAATTAAGGGATATATTTTATATTCACACGAGAAGGGCAAGCAGCGAAAATATAAATGGATAATTGAAAGATATAGAATAGGAGACAGGAAAATTGGCATAAACATAAATATTTTGCAGCCCACATTTTGGGAACCAAATGAGTACTATGTCATCGCATTCCTTACGACTCCACAACTCATGTGTTTATACACTTGATCTGGAACATAAAACTTTCATTTTGCAGAAATTTCAGAAGAGGTATTATACTTGCATTTGTTTTAATGGAATTATGAAAAATATTTTCAATACCTACAGGAGTTTATTAGATTAATGGAAACACGTACTGTTTGTGGAGGACATTTATTAATAAGGTGTAGGCCCACCTGGGGCGTTCAGAACGGACGCAATTCGACGTGGAATAGACTTATATAAGTCATGCACATACGGTAATGCAACGTGGAACCATTCTTCCTGTAAAATATAGCCCAACTGTGCTAGTGATGCTGGAGGTGGAAAGTGTAATCTGACCTTGCACTCCAGATATTCCCACAAATGTTCAATCATATTGA
The DNA here is from genome assembly GCA_038380435.1 of Ryuthela nishihirai. Taxonomy (NCBI): domain Eukaryota; kingdom Metazoa; phylum Arthropoda; class Arachnida; order Araneae; family Heptathelidae; genus Ryuthela; species Ryuthela nishihirai. Next base: position 58,273,529 of record JAWZYU010000019.1, on the reverse strand, counting down.
AGTGTCCAGGGCAGCTACTGCTCTACCTCTTCCTCATGCTCTGCAAACCACAACTTGACACGTTTTGCACAACGCACGAGTGCATTAGCCGATTGAAATCGGGGATGGTCATTAATGAACCAATGGCCGCAACATTGGGTGCAGGTGGTCCCCGAGAATGGATTCGTAAGTTGCAGATGTGACACGACCCTGCAGAATAACTAATGGCCCTACGGAATGTCATGATCCCACAGCATCAGGGATCCACCTCCATGCTTCACAGTCGGAACCAACAGTCAGGATGGTAGGCTTGTGCAGGTTTTTGCCAGACGTACACTCTACCAGTGGTGGGAAACAATGTGTAGCACGATTCATCAGACCAGATGACACGTTGCCAATCTTTAGCATCCCAGTTTTTATGTGCTTTGCACCACCTTACACGTTTCGTTGCATTGATGTTGGTAATCAGAGGTTTCTGGATTGCAGCACGGCCATAAATACCGGCACGATGAAGTTTCCGAAGAACTGTTATGACGGAAACGGGATCATTCCAACTGGTGTTCAACTCTGCTGCAATTTGAGGTGTCGTGGTCTTATGTTTCCGTTATACAATTCGTGCCAACGTTCGCCTATCCCTATTTGACAACTTCGTATGGCGTCCACAATTTGCGCGTTTGGAAGTAACGTCCTGTCCTTTTTGATAGGTAGTCATAATTTCTCGAGTTACACGTACTATTTCCGCCGTTCTGGTTACTGAAGCTCCTGCAAGACGTGCTCCAATGATCATGCCTTTTTGGAGGTCACTGAGATCTGACATTGTCGACAATTACACCATTACAGCTGTTTCACCTGCGCCTATGGCACTGCTACGTGATAGCCGACATCGTACTTCTCCCCTTTATATACTTCACATGGCAGGTGAAATCGTCCCTGTGTTATGCATACGGTACATTGCGTGTACTCCAGTAGCCGTCGTCGTTTCCATTTTTTTTTTGATAAACCACTGTAGTTTTTCCGTTCAACTGACGTATTGGCACTCTACGCTTTCACCCTAATTCCTATTTTCGCTAACATCCAGTTAGTTTTTAATCCTATTCCTTTCAATTTCCGATTACAAACGCATATTATTCAAAAGTTCGTTATTCGTGTCATCCATTTAATAAATATTCTCACTGTTTTTTCATCCATCAGATCGATGGCAATCCATCGGGAAGTTGAGACGACCGCCTCCACAATGAACTTGTGCGAAGCGAAAGCTAAGAGGCCTGCCACGTGCTGTGGGAGGTAGTGAAACGTTCCTGACACGTGGGATCAGAAAGTGGATTCTTTTTCGGATGGTGAGGGATCGATCCTCTGAATCTCCGGAAGGAGTCTGGCGACGAATATTAGGATGATGTGAAAGGAGTGTAAGATCTCGTTCTTCAGATGTTGCACGTTTCAGAAAACGATATCGTTCATTTCCCAGTTACCGATCATGTGAGAAGACAGAGTGAAAATATTAAAAAGCAATTTGAATTGGGAGAGTTCCAGTCTGAAGAATCTTTCTGAATTTCTTGGTGAGAAGCTCAAAGCTGAGATTATCCTCGTAAAATAAGGGTAGCCGCCACCTGGAGGAATTTGCCTTAATGCCTGAATGGGAACGCTTCTTGCATTATCTAAAAGACTTCAAATATTTTGTGAAGTGGAATCTCAAGAAAAGTTTTCGCTTGTGCCTCACGGAGAAACCGTAGCTAAGAAACATGTCTTTAGGATTCTCTAAAAGGCAAAATATAAAAAGAAGATTTAACCAGAAACAGACGAGAGAGTTTCTCAACTGATGTTCAGAAAGCAGACGAAGATTTCAAACCATTGTAAAGGTCAATCAGATTACTCTTCATCGAGAAAAACTGTGAAGCTGAGAAATATAATGTTCCTTATATTTTAATCCATCAATATCCCCCACATATCTAATGCCATGATGCCGCCTTTATGGATACGAAGAGCTAAATATTTTGCAAACTCTTTTCATAAGGGGTCACATGTTAATCATTGGCCCATACCGAGGGCCACATACGTATGTAGTGTATTGTTACGTACTGTCAGTTTCTAGGGAGAGATGGAGCAGAAATGGACGACTTTGAAAAAGGGAAGCGAAAGATCGGTCAAAACATCAACTCGCTGGAAATTGTATGATTCGTCAAATCTGATGAGAGTTTGTTTTTTAATTCTGAATATTTGTCCATGTCGATCTTTTAGGAGACGCAAATTTAATTTTGTAATTTCAAACAATTGAAAACTTTTAAGCATTTGTGAGAGATCAGGAATCTGTTGCTTCTTTTTCTCTCGTGGAAATAAGTGAACACAAACGTATAAATTTTGTTATCATTCAGTTTTAAGCTATTATTTCTTCCATTACACCTCCCACACGAATTCATTTAAATGATTTAATGTTGATGATGTTCTCCGTAATCTTTTGTAGCACAGAGTGGGTCAAAAGTTCCTAGATAGTTTGAAAACTGAATTTAAGCTAAAAAGAAGGGGAAAAAAAACTATTTTCTGCAGAGACATGCAGCAAGCAGCATTTTAAAGTCGATCTTATGAGAAGTTTTTCTATCGTTATGACACGGAACACATCCATCAAAGTTCAAGTTATGTGCTTTCCAACACGTCTTCGTTAACTGATAAAATTGCATCACTGATACGAGTTTTCAAGTCGTCAACATTTCGCGTCCTGACCTATCTTCACCAGCGAAAAGAATCGAGGGTTGCAAGGCCACTTGGGAGAATGCCGCTGTTGCTGCTACGGGACGATGGGTCTTTGTGTTGAATGTTGTGGGAAAAATTTTCTGCGTTTGAATATCCGATTTGGTTTCAAAAATCCGACTGTCGCATGTCACTTTCTCTCGTGGACTTGCCATTTTAAAATCTGCCTCGTTTCCATGGAACTAGCGCGTCGTATAGCTACAGCAAAAACTCCAAAAGACACAGTTTCCTTGAGTTGAAATATGAACCGCATGTCTCTGCAGTAAATAGCGTCTTAAAAAAATCGTTTTCGAATTGTCTCGAAACTTATGTCTCAATTTGTATTTTCTTTCACTTGGTTCTATGATTTGTATTCGGTGATGGCTTGTCATTAGGGGCCAGCCCACCAACATTTCTCTAATATCTATATGTACTAAAACATTAAACTCTGAACTGTAATAAATAATAAAAATAATATTTTTACATGGCTATTTGCCGTTTCGTTTCAATAAGCATTTAGTGAAGTAATGCACCAGAGACTGTCTTGCGTCCCTTAATTATAAGCGCTAAATATTACTTGAAAGCTTTAAGTTCTCCCCCCACCTCAGAAGCTAAATTCTCGAGCGCTCGCCTGAACTAAATTCTCGAAACACTCCCGCCCCCCTGAAACTAAATCCTGCGGTACGTGCCTGACGTAAAACACAATATGTATATATATGGAAATTTTATCCCACGTGCATAAATGTTTTTTTTTTCTAATCCAATGGATGTTCCTTTTTTCACCGAGGGTTTTGCGGAGAAAATAGATGATCCTAACATCTGAGTCGTCACCGCGCACCCCCCCCCCCCCTGCCTAATTGGCTTCTCTGGATACAATATTACGTTGGTCCCACCTATTTAGAAACTCGCGAGTCGCCACTCTTTGTATTTATAACTTATAATATTTGTAATAAAGTTTGTATATACATTACACTTGAGGAGTGGAGTGTGCCGATAGATCGATTCAGACGTTAGACACAGAGAGAAGGGCACACAATTTTAATGTGGGCTAGATTAACAAATTAAATAATTTGACATAGATAATCATCTTTTATCCTTAGTATATTCATCTTGGTACAGAACTCACCAAATCAGTTATATGAAGACCATTACGGGATGGAAAAACTGTAAGAGTGCATTGCTACAATATGTACTGTATAAGTGTACAGTTCAGCCCAATATACAGTACTTAGGAAAACTAGGACAGAATTTAAACGTTCCTATTTTAAACTTGCACTAAAATTAAAAAAACCTCCTCAAGCAGCTGCTTTCCACAGAGGTCTGACAGGAGCCTGCCAGTTTATATGCCATAGTAGAAGGTCTGAGAGGATGGCAGTCAGTAGGGGACACCGATGGGCTTGGAAAGGCCGCCGTCCGTCGGATGGGACGTTAAGCCGTGGCCCCGTGTGCGGGAGAGCCATACCCTGTGCACGTTAAAGAACACGCTGGATGGCCTTGACGGGAGGCTACCATCTGTCTCCCAACAGCTGTTCCAGTGGGTCCCCTCCCCCAACCTTCTCTGAGCCTTCGGGGTCCATGTGACCTGGCCATTTAGCCCATGGTGTGCAAAAAAGTGCCGCTCAGAGGTCAAACAACCCAAACAACCTGAAAAAACAACAGTATTTACAGTCTCTCAGGTGTTCTACTATCAGCTGATACGTAATCAAGCATCTTCTTCTGAGAGATCAGCAATATCAGATGTAGAGGTAGTTGAGGTTGTGAGATTCTCTTTGGAGATCCTTGCAACTTTCTTTGATGCTCCCTTGAAGAGAGTCCGAATATCAGTTTGTCTGAAACAAGTCTGCTTTTTCTTAATCAGTACATTATGAAACACGTGAGTCGGCATGACTTCCTATGTACTAAAATTTGGGAACTGCTCCATATATTTGATTAGACCTAGAATATGTTATTCAGCAGCATTCTGAGAAACCTTTTATTCTACAATCAAATCCTCTTCCTCTAAATCTTCAGTAGCTTTTCACTTTTCAAGATTTACAATCCTGTCAATGATTTGTTTAATCTGTGGTGGTTCTGCCAGTGGAAAATTCTGAAACCTTTAGGACTGAACTGGAGATGCCACGTGATACAGATAGCGGCAAAAATATGCTCTATGAAAATATGCCATTGGGACCATTAGAGAGTTGTAATGTGTTCTGTGGAAATATGTCGTTAGAGCCATTAGAGAGTTGTAATATGCTCTGTGGAAATATGCCATTAGAGAGTTGTAATGTGCTTTTTGGAAATATGCCGTTAGAGCCATTGGAGAGTTGTAATATGCTCTTTGGAAATATCAAATTAGAGCCATCAGAGAGTTGTGCTCTGTGGAAATATGTCGTTAGAGCCATTAGAGAGTTGTAATGTGCTCTGCGGAAATATGTCGTTAGAGCCATTAGAGAGTAGTAATGTGCTCTGTGGAAATATGTCATTAGAGCCATTAGAGAGTTGTAATGTGCTCTGTGGAAATATGCCGTTAGAGCCATTAGAGAGTTGTAATGTGCTCTGTGGAAATATGCCGTTAGAGCCATTAGAGAGTTAATAATAATAATAATAATAATAATAATCTTTATTCATATTCATGTTAGTTATACAAAATTTTAAACAAATGACCCGCAAAGCATTTGCTTATCTGCAGGAGAGAAGAATAATAACGTTACATGAAAATACATAAGATATAGTTTAAAACAATGTCATCAATTTATATGAATTTCAGTGGAAGCTCCATTGTAGTGGTTGAAATTTTAATTTAAAATTTAGTGCCTAGAAGAAAATTTTTTGTCTTATTTTTGATTTCTTTAAAATTGTTTAATAAAGTAATTTCCCTTGGCAGTTGATTGAACACGTAAGGTATTGTATATGCCCTTGTACATTTCCCGTAATTGTTTAATATTTTTGGAAGTTGGAAATAATTTTTGGATTGTAACCTTGTGTTTTTCCCATGAGAGATTTTATATTTAAATTGATTATCAAAAAAATATTTTAAAGTGATGCTGTATTTGTAAAGGTTGTGAAAAGAGAGTATGCCTAGATAATTTAGTCTTTCTTCGCTATGATAAAATGAATTTCTTAAGTTGTATGGGATTATATTTTTAGCAATGGATGATTGAATAGTTTCTATTTTCTTTATATTTGTGAGGTTAGTTGAGCCGTATATTGTCAAACCATAGGTCAATATAGATTCACAGATAGCTTTGTAAACCAAAATACATGTATGTGTGCTTGCAACAAATTGTAGTTTATAAAGTTTAGATGCACATAGACGCAATTTCCCTGCTAACTTTTGAATATGTGTATTCCATCGGAAGGTTGTGTCCATGTAGAGTCCAAGATATTTATGGCTCTCAACACGCTCAATAACATCACAGTCGCAGCAGTCAGGGTCATGAGTTATCATGTTGTGGGAACACAAGTGTTCGTGGTTTTTAATTGCATAAGATGAGAGATCATAGTATCCTGGTGAATGAAAGCTCATCCATTTGGTTTTTTCTGAATTTATGTAAATACGATTAATGTTAGACCAGTAAATAATTTTGTTAAAATCATCCTGTGTATCTCGGACTGCGTCTCCTATATTGTGATTCACGTTAACCAAGGCGGTGTCATCAGCATATATATAAAGAGAGCCCTTCAGTTTAAGGTTAGCTAGATCATTAATATAAATAATAAATAAAAGCGGACCTAAAATTGAACCTTGTGGAACACCAGTGTACACTGTTCTCTTCTCACTAAAAACGCCATTAATTTTGGTAACATGCACTCTATTTTTTAAATAATTTTCAAACCATTTAAGGGTAATACCTCGGACACCATAAATATACAATTTTTGAAGCAAAATATCGTGATCCAACGTGTCAAATGCCTTACGAAAGTCCAGAAAGAGAGCTGATGCTTTTTTTCCGTTGTTTAAAGTTCCGTTAATGACGTCAGAAAACTCCGTTAAAAGTGTAATTGTATTTTTACCTTTTTGGAAACCATATTGCTTTTCACTAATAATGTTATGTTTTTTCAAGAAATTGGCTAGAACGTTAGCTACATATCTTTCAAGTATTTTGTGAAGGACGGGTAAGATGGCAATGGGCCTATAGTTAGTGCAATCGGATTTAGTTCCACTTTTGTAAATTGGTCTTAGAATAGCAATTTTGAGTTTATTAGGGATGTTTCCTGTAGATATGCTTTCATTGATAAAGTTTGTCACGAGATCAGCTAAGGAGGTTTTGCATGCTTTAATGTGCTTTATGTGTACCTGATCGTATCCACATGATTTTCTTTCATTTAAGTCACTTAGAATTTTGAAAGTTTCTTGTTTTGAGATGGGAGGAATAAAAATTGAGGGGACAGAAGGTTGGATATGTTTAGGAACTGTAGAGAGATTCTGTATACGGTTATCGTCTCTGAGATTGACAATAATGTCTGCAAAGGTGTTGTTAAATTTCTCTGCTGCTTGAGTTTCAGACATACCTTGTGGCATATTCTTCATGATAAAATCGTCAATGGCAGTTTTAGGTTTATTGTTGATAATTTGGTTGATGAGTTCCCAATTTTGTTTTGGTTTATTTTTACATGACTCAAATTGTTTGAAGTAATATTTTTTCTTTTCCTGCCTAATAACGGACGTGACTGTGTTTCTTAAGTTTGTGTATAGTAATTTAAAATTTCTGTTTCTCTTGTTATTTTTGTAATCAATCCAAGCCGAGTCTCTTTTACGTATTAAGTTTATTATTTCCTGATTTATCCAGTCTTTGCTACAATTTCGTTGTTTCATTTTTGAGCCATCCGATAGTTTATTAATTTTGTTATTGTTGACAATCGCCATATATTTTTTTATGAATGTTTCATAAAGTACGTCTATTAGTTCTGAATTTGGGGTTTCGTTTCCAGTGCCTCTGTCCAGCCAGTCTGTTAGACTTATTTCTTTGCATGTGTTTTTATGATCTAAGATAGTTTTCGTGTTAAAATTGCTGTCTAGCTTTTTAGTGTGATTGGACGAATTCCCAAGTTTTTTCCCCCCGCAAATTGCCGCGATTAAGTAGTGGTCTGCGATCCTACTGCCAAAAATCATTGAATTTGTGTCGAGTTTAATGTCAAGTCGGACGTTAATGTGATCAATGCATGTCTGAGAAAGAGAGTCACCAATGATGTCTTCCCTGGTGATACCAGTAATGATAGGTGAGAAACCAAACTCGGTTAACAATTCTACGTATTTGGCAACTCCGTGTTTTTTGATATTTTTGATATCTAAATTAAAGTCTCCAACTAGTATTTGATTGCGTTGTTTATCAGTTGTTTCGAACCAATTTTTGAGATTAGAAAGAAAAGTGTTAATGTTCGAGCTTGGTGATCGGTAAATAGCAAGTAAATTGAAAGTTAAATTACCCTTGTAGATATTTATATTCAGTGTTTCAGCAGGGATTACAAGTGAAGGTATCGTTTTGACTAATAATGTGTCGCGGAAGAAAAGTAGAATCCCATGTTCAAACGCACCAGGAGTTCTCGTAAAAAGTTGATTAAAATTTTCTAGATTGAACAATGGAGCATCCGTGCTGAGGATGTTAGTTTCTGTTAATATAATAATATCTAAGAAATTCAAGATATCTTTAAGATAAACACAGAGAGTATCCCAGTTTTTTTTCAGACTTCGAATGTTCACATGCAGAAAGCTTAAATGTTCATCAGATTCATAACACAATTTACTAGTCAAGAACCATTTCTTAACTTCTTCATAGTCGCACAGGACATTTTCGTTGTGATCAAATGTTGGTAAGTCATCAAAATGAAAAGTCGCCATGGCAGAACATGCTCTGTGGAAATATGTCATTAGAGCCATTAGAGAGTTGTAATGTGCTCTTTGGAAATATCGCGTTGAAGCCATTAGAGAGTTGTAATGTGCTCTGTGGAAATATGCCGTTAGAGAGTTGTAATGTGCTATGTGGAAATATCGCGTTAGAGCCATTAGAGAGTTGTAATGTGCTCTGTGTAAATATGCCGTTAGAGAGTTGTAATGTGTTCTGTGGGTTATGCCGTTACAACTCTCCAATTTTGTAATGTGTTCTGTGGCAATATGCCGTTAGAGAGTTGTAATGTGCTCTGTATAAATATCGCATTAGAGCCATTAGAGAGTTGTAATGTGTTCTGAGGAAATATGTCGTTAGAGCCATTAGAGAGTTGTAATATTCTCTGTTGAAATATCCAATTAGAGTCATTAGAGAGTTGTGTTCTGTGGAAATATGTCATTAGAGCCATTAGAGAGTTGTAATGTGCTTTGTGGAAATATGTCGTTAGAGTCATTAGAGAGTAGTAATGTGCTCTGTGGAAATATGTCATTAGAGCCATTAGAGAGTTGTAATTTGCTCTCTGGAAATATGTCGTTAGAGCCATTAGAGAGTTGTAATGTGCTCTGTGGAAATATGCCATTAGAGAGTTGTAACGTGCTCTGTGGAAATATGCCATTAGAGAGTTGTAATGTGCTCTGTGGAAATATCGCGTTAGAGCCATTCGAGAGTTGTAATGTGCTCTGTGGAAATATGCCGTTAGAGCCATTGGAGAGTTGTAATATGCTCTGTGGAAATATCCAATTAGAGCCATTAGAGAGTTGTGCTCTGTGGAAATATGTCGTTAGAGTCATTAGAGAGTAGTAATGTGCTCTGTGGAAATATGTTAGAGCCATTAGAGAGATATAATGTGCTCTGTGGAAATATCCAATTAGAGCCATTAGAGAGTTGTGCTCTGTGGAAATATGTCGTTAGAGTCATTAGAGAGTAGTAATGTGCTCTGTGGAAATATGTTAGAGCCATTAGAGAGTTGTAATGTGCTGTGTGGAAATATGTCGTTAGAGTCATTAGAGAGTAGGAATGTGCTCTGTGGAAATATGTTAGAGCCATTAGAGAGTTGTAATGTGCTCTGTGGAAATATGTCGTTAGAGCCATTAGAGAGTTGTAATGTGCTCTGTGGAAATATGCCGTTAGAGAGATTTAATATGCTCTGTGGAAATATCGCGTTAGAGCCATTAGAGAGTTGTAATGTGCTCTGTGGAAATATGCCGTTAGAGCCATTAGAGAGTTGTAATGTGCTTTGTGGAAATATGTCGTTAGAGTCATTAGAGAGTAGTAATGTGCTCTGTGGAAATATGTCATTAGAGCCATTAGAGAGTTGTAATTTGCTGTCTGGAAATATGTCGTTAGAGCCATTAGAGAGTTGTAATGTGCTCTGTGGAAATATGCCATTAGAGAGTTGTAATGTGCTCTGTGGAAATATCGCGTTAGAGCCATTCGAGAGTTGTAATGTGCTCTGTGGAAATATGCCGTTAGAGCCATTGGAGAGTTGTAATATGCTCTGTGGAAATATCCAATTAGAGCCATTAGAGAGTTGTGCTCTGTGGAAATATGTCGTTAGAGCCATTAGAGAGTTGTAATGTGCTCTGTGGAAATATCCAATTAGAGCCATTAGAGAGTTGTACTCTGTGGAAATATGTCGTTAGAGTCATTAGAGAGTAGTAATGTGCTCTGTGGAAATATGTTAGAGCCATTAGAGAGATGTAATGCGCTCTGTGGAAATATCCAATTTGAGCCATTAGAGAGTTGTGCTCTGTGGAAATATGTCGTTAGAGTCATTAGAGAGTAGTAATGTGCTCTGTGGAAATATGTCGTTAGAGTCATTAGAGAGTAGTAATGTGCTCTGTGAAAATATGTTAGAGCCATTAGAGAGTTGTAATGTGCTGTGTGGAAATATGTCGTTAGAGTCATTAGAGAGTAGGAATGTGCTCTGTGGAAATATGTTAGAGCCACTAGAGAGTTGTAATGTGCTATGTGGAAATATGCCGTTAGAGAGTTGTAATGTACTCTGTATAAATATCGCGTTAGAGCCATTAGAGAGTTGTAATGTGCTCTGTATAAATATCGCGTTAGAGCCATTAGAGAGTTGTAATGTGCTCTGTAGTAATATGTCTTTAGAGCCATTAGAGAGTAGGAATGTGCTCTGTGGAAATATGCTAGAGCCATTAGAGAGTTGCAATGTGCTCTGTGGAAATATGTCATTAGAGCCATTAGAGAGTTGTAATATGCTCTGTGGAAATATGCCGTTAGAGAGTTGTAATATGCTCTGTGGAAAAATGTCATTAGAGCCATTAGAGAGTTGTAATGTGCTTCGATATTGTGCTCTGTAGAAATATGCCATTAAAGAGTTGGCAAAACCAAAGATACAACGATTGTCAAGATTGCAATGATTTGAAAGAAATATTACACCAAAGAGCAGGAAATTTATCTTGGTCTTGTATTCTGCTTGGATATTGTGCTCTGTAGAAATATGATGCCATTGGAGCCATTGGAGAATTTTAATGTGCTCTGTGTAAATATGCCGTTATAGCCATTGTAGAGTTGTAATGTGATCTGTGTAAATATGCCATTAGAGCCATTGGAGAATTGTAATGTGCTCTGTGTAAATATGTTGTTAGAGCCATTAGAATGTGTTCCGCTGAATTATGCCATTAGAGCCATTTGAGAGTTGTAATGTGCTCTGTGGAAATATGCCGTTAGAGCCATTAGAGAGTTGTAATGTGCTCCGCTGAAATATTCAATTGGAGCCATTAGAGAGTTGTAATGTGCTGAGTGGAAGTATGCCATTAGAAACATTAGAGAGTTGTAATGTGCTTTGTGGAAATATGCCGTTAGAGCCATAGAGAGTTGTAATGTGCTCCGCTGAAATATCCATTTGGAGCCATTAGAGAGTTGCAATGTGTTGCGTGGAAATGTTCCATTAGAGAGTTGTAATATGCTGCGTGGAAATATGCATTAAAGCCATTAGAGAGTTGTAATGTGCTCTGTGTAAATATGTCATTAGAATTATAAGGTGCTGCGTGGAAATATGCCATTAGAGAGTTGTAATGTGTTATAAGGTGCTCTATGGAAATATTCCGGTAGAGCGATCTTGCTGATAGATAAGCAGCTGGATAAATGAGCTTTTACTTTATATAAATTTGTATTTTTTGTATTTCTTATATAAATTTGTATTTCTTCGACTATGTTCCTTTTGCCACAATCAAGGCTATTTAGAACATACCGCAGATATATATGAATTTTTTTACGTCATCATTTTTTCGCGCGAGCGCTATCGAATATATGGAGCACGGTTCACCTTATTAGCAGGTCATGTAATCTATTCGACATCTATGGAATGAAGCACTTCTACCTCTTCAAATCAAACATTTAAGAAAGGTGAAACTGAAATATGAGAGATATCGCGTTGCTCGAAGGTGAATGGATGTGTAATGAAGGTAAACGTTTCCTAGGTGATGATCCCTGGAGCGCAGCTGATTCCCCACCATATTTGTGGACTCAGTTTCTTTCACAAAATCGACAATTCGGCAGAAAGGTATTCTCCGCTGAACCGAGCCAACGTCATCGTTTCCTTCAGCAGGGATTCATCTGAGTTGGCTATCTTGGATTTATCTGCAATATTTAACTTAGATTCATCTGCGATGCTTATCATGGCTTCATGTGAGATATTTGGCTTGGTTTTACCTGAGAGATTTCTCGTTGATTCATCCGGCATATTTACCTTGAATTCATCTGTCATTTTTCTCTTGATGAATGTCAGATATTTATCTTGGATTCATCTGATGTGTTTGTCGTTGATTCATCTGAGATATTCTTTTCGGATTTGTCTCAGATGTTGATCTCAGATTCATCTGAGATATTCATCTGAGATATCGTATTGTGCAGATTAATTGGCAGATTCTAGTAGTGGTATTCCCTTGTTCTGAATGTAGGTGGGAAAGAACATTTCGAATATCGGCCAGAAAGAACATTTTATAAAGAGGTAAGAATATTTTTATTGTTGTTGTTTCAGTTAGAAATAGGTTTTAGAAGAGGAGTGGGGAATAGAAGTGAAAATACAAAATGGTTGATAAAGAGGATAGATTGTATAATTTTGGATAAAGATGAAAGATGATAGTTTAAGATAGATGAGGCTGTGTAAAAGAAATTGTACTGTTAGGTACAAATGAATGAATAATACTGTTAGTGAAAAGTATAGAGATCTTAGAGATATCTCATGTGATAGAATATAAGTTTTTCGAACAAGATAAAATTGGGTCTTTATAACTGTGCTTGCCTAAGGATTAAAAGTATTAAAACAATAAAATATTTAGGAGTTAATTTCGACTGTTATCTATAACCTGGCATGATCATGTTCAAAAAGTAGTATTAAAAACAAATAATTCCCATGATGTATTTTTTAAGAGCTATGATGAATATCAAATTTTTAAAGAACATGAATTATGTGCATTAGTCTGTTCCAGAATACAGTATGCAATTCTAATTTGGGGAGGAGCATCTTCATTTTGTTTAAATCAATTGCAGCAATTGCAAAGTATATAGTAAAGATTATGACATTTAAAAGAAAGTACGATTCGTCTGAGCAAAGTCTCATAAAACTTGAAATACTCAACTTAAAACAAATAGATCAAATGGCTTTAGCAAAGCATGTATTTCATAATAAGGACAAATTTGATATAACGGTTAATAAATATTTTACAAGAGCAGTAGTGGCTCAGGATTTTTGCGTTCCTAAACCAAAGAATTATTCAAAAAATATTATGGATATAGTGGCTTAAATCTATTCAACTCACTACCAGATGACATGAAAATTATAAATAATAAAATACATTTCTCTAAAGAACTAAAAAATGATTGTTGAACGTGGAGATTGCGGCTGATGTTTTCTTTGCTTTATTATCTGATTGCATTGAAATGAGATATGAGTAGATAAATTTATATATTACAGAGGCTGAAATTGCTATTTTTCGTTTACATATTTATATATTAATGTACTCAGGACTGCAGGATATATATGCTTTGTAAATATCCACTTGCGAATTAAATACTAACTCTTGTGGAACTTGACTATGTATTAGCTACATATTTAAATATTGTAGAAATAAATAAATTGAAATCAGGATGATGGTGACGATGCCATCCGGACATCAGGAAGAGATGTTTATCTGTTGAAGGAAGATGATGAGTGTGTAAGGGGATGGAGCTACAGACTTTACGTTTCTGTGTAAGGAATGGACCGAGATCCCTGTGAGTCTCCCTGCAGGTGTTATTGGTTATAAGTTTCAGCCAATGATTGCGTGGTATGGCCTGAAGAACTAACTTGCAGATGGGCTTGATGCCCGCCTGCAAGTTAATTAATTCGAGGTAGTTTCCATTTTCCTGTATTGACATCCCTTATTTTGGGACTATTCGGCGCCATGACTTATTCACAAAGACCTCCGCTATTTCGCTTCGTTACCATCAACTGTTGTTCCATCTCCGGGCCACATTCAACGCTGGTATCTGAAACATTGCACGAGCGCTCTACGTCGGAGTTTTGATCGCGAAGAGCACGAGAGCTGACGGACGAAAAGCCATGACGTGGGCGACGCGGAGTAGCCACACGAGAGCTCGACAACAGTGAGGTGGGGGGTGGGAGAAAGAGATGTCCGATTTGGGGGCTGGGGCTCATCCACGTGCGTCTCTCTGCTTCCGGGATCTCTCTCGCTGCTCTGTGGACGATGACGTCAACGAAAGAATCGGAATTCCGTTCTTCCTCTACGAGCGGTGGAAGGGGAGTGGGATTCTGACAGTCTTTTGCTTTCCGATTGTTAACCGGAATCAAACGAAATGAAGTGGGAAACAACTTCCGTTCTCATTTATTACGATTCAGAATTCTCGAAAAGTTTTACCTTTAAGGATGCATCTGTAACAATTTGGAATGAGACCGCGCTCCTCGAAAGAGCGTCCTGGAATGTTGTCAGCCGCGACCTTTCGCTATTATTGCCGAACCCGGAAGTGAATGTTTTGTGTGCAAAGTGGCATCCAAGCAACGCCGAAGCCGTTTCTGCTAATTGTGGTCGCCCTGTGGTGCACGCGTTAGAAGAGAAGAGACAAAGCAGGAGGGAGGGAGAGCGATTTTCACGTGGGAATCGTCGAAAGAAGAGAGGTTGCAGCTTCTCCCGATCATTGGCTACTTGCTTCCTCTTCCGCCTCTGCTCATTTCTCCATCTGACATAATGAGGCAATCGCTCGAGACTCCTGATTTCGTTTCCCTCGTGGACCTCTTTTGTCCGCACAACCTCCGCAGCCAGGGCTGAGCTCATTCGGCATCCGAACCGTGGCGAGTCACGTGTCGCGTCACCTTGGACATCGACAAAAGAGTTTCTTTTTTTAAGCTCACCTTTCATTAAAAGAAAATAAATGGATGATTTTGGAAACCAGCAAGCGAACAGCAAAGGCCGAATATGGAACTTATTGGAAGATAACCGAATTAAGTGAGATAACTACACTTTTTTTTTTGCCGTTCTTCAGATAAAATTGTTTAGAAAGGAATTATTTTTAGTTCTTCGTCATCCAAAGTCTATTGCAGTGTCTCGCAAACCGTGTGCCGCGAGAGATTTTCAAATTGACACTAGATATTCCAAAGATTTCATTTTGACTTGACTTGTGTTATCGACGTGCTTTAATATCGACGTGCTTTAATAAAAATCTTTCAGATTTTATCAACTGGGATCTTGTAAGTATTTATCAAGCTTTTTCCAAATTTTGGTATTAATTTTTGATTATTTCAAGCCAATGGACAAATATTTAAAACAAACACCGAGTTATGAATTAAAGAACGAGAGCAAATCTTCAAGTAAAACCAGGCTGATGACTTCAACAAAGCGCAAATATAATGACGATTATATAGAGTTTGTTTTTATTCTTTTTTAGGTGTGCCGCGGGAAAAAAAATAGATTCAGTGTGCCGCGGAAAAAAAATTTGATTCAGTGTGCCGCAGAGTAAAAACGTTTGCGAGACACTGGTCTATTGTAATAAATTTGAAGTATATTGTAATTTGGTATAAAAGCAAGATCAACAGATATTCGTGATAAGCTCCATTTCTGGCGACCGAGCAAGATGTCGTCGATATTCTAACGAAAAGCAGCACATTTCTTGATCCAGTCTTTTGAATCTTTTGCGCGAAGTACTCCTCTTATAAAAAATTTAAATTTTTTAGGCTGCATGTCTCCTTTCGTGGAGTCTTCTGGAAAAATTAAAAAAAAGAAACAAGGAAATGGAAAACGGAGAGATTCGTGATTGTCGTAAATAAATCGGAAATTTCGTTAACACATCCACTGAAGGGGATCGATGGCATCATCCAGGTGCAAAAATGGCATTGGATTCTTCACCACGTGAATCGGAACCCATGTGTCGACAGCTACCATCATTTAGCATTTTCAAAACCAATGAATGTACTTCAACAACCAGAGGTACTTCAGTTGCATTTGGCCACAGAATGAAGCAATCTCGACTTCTGTAAAGAATCTCTTCAATCGATATCGATATCACTGAATAGCGATGAGATGATCACTGCTCTGGCCTCTGGAATAAGGCGGCGGATCATTGAATTGATTGAAAATACGGTTTTGATGATCTAGAACGTTCACAACTCTTCAAAACAAGTGCGAGAGATGAATCCCTTAAACCGTTGGAAAAGATTAAAATTGTTTGCAGTTAGTATTTTTATATTTCTTTGCTTCATCTTCTGACAAAGTATTCCTCAGTATCATTAAAGTTAAAGCTCCATAATTCGCAACCTGATAGTACGTAACTTCTGGAAACGAACTTTCACTTTACTTTTTAATTACAAAATAAGTAGAGAGAAAAAAAATCTTTTTGCATCTACGAAATCGATTCAATGAATAATTAAAGAGTTACAGGTTATAGCAAAGAATTCATAATGATAATTTGCTTGATTCCGTTGATGCCGCTTCACTTGATGCGGAAGACATTCGGTGACGTAGAGAGGACTGATAGGAAACTGTCGCCATGTCATGTTTCGTAAACGGGACCTCTGCCGACGAGGCTTTCTCAGCGTGTTGGAATACTTATTCCGAGGGTGCAACGAACTCTTTGTGCGAAACAATTTCTGTTGCATCTTCCTTTCTCAAAGCCCCTAGAGACACAATTTCGTTGCCATCCTATATTCACTATGGAAAATCATTGTCGGCCACAATCCAACCCTGAGCTTACTCATCAATTTCAAACCGAAGTTTCAATAGCACACATCCTCGGATTTATATCTGACCTCTCTCTCGACCTTTAAAAAAGTTGAGAATCCACACAACTAACAGTTGCTCAATTCCGGTGGGGGCGGAAATCGAGAATTTCGGGGAAAAAAAAAGTCTTTGAAAGTTTTAATGGAGATGAAGAAGACAACCTTCAAGCGGGGCGGGTCCTCATATTCTGCGGAGAAGTCTTCTTGCAAGGAGAGATAGAAAAGTTTTTCAGTGATGTTTTCATATCAAAAGTTTCGGATATTTTTGCGAATTTTTTTTTTTACAAAGATTGTTTCCTGTTGTGTTTTTTTCTCTAGATATGACGAAAAAGATTTGATTTAGACAGAAAACTCAATGGCATCTCTATATATGTTTTGATCCCAATTTTGGTATTGCCATTTGACAATAATATTCTTAATGTAAATTCGTGTACAAGTTTTTTTCATTTTCGTGAGCAATGTTTTCCTTTGATCTTCGTAAATTTTACAGTTTAATAATATCTCTTCATGTGCGACACAATTCTACAATCTCTGTAAATGTAGAACAATCAATTGAATTTATAATTTGAAATATAAACAATTTTGTCATTCAACAAGCCATGTTCTCTTCTTAATCTGCATATTTTTATTTGCTGTTCTCTTGATAAAATATCTCATCCAAGACTTAATTGTTTATCATTTATTTGTATTGTTATTTCTATTGATTCAGAAAAACGTTCTTCTATCATATTTCAAAAAAAAAAAAAATTATTTTTCCTCCCTACATACACGTTTATGGAAAATGAGGACTCTGCACAAAGATTATTCTTTCAATGTCCTTACAAAGGAATTTCAGCACTCTAACCTTGCTACCTCTGGTCATGCAATACACTAGATGGACAGGTAGGGTCAGATTCTTAAAATTTATTTTAAATTTCTCTTTACAGGGAGGGAGGATGGAAAGCATCTCCAAGGCGTAGATTTCCTTCTCAGTAGACAGGCTAGTGATGCTCTTCTAGAATATGAGTGCATTAATGTAAGGTTTCTCACAGCTAAATTTCAGAGAAGCATTAAAGACGTGAATGTTATCTGTTTTTATGCCGCCACAGAGGACCCTGATGAGAGAATGAGAAAGATAGGTTTTACTGACAACTTCAGGATATTTTGAATTCGTTCAACAAAGGAGATGAGTGCAGGTGGCTCCAGTGTTGAAGTTGGTACTTAGTATGATCTTTGGGTAGGGGTTGGGTTGGGGTGTTTTACCTCTGAGCGGCACTTTTTTGCACACAATGGGCTAAATGGCCAGGTCACATGGACCCCGAAGGCTCAGAGAAGGTTGGGGAGGGGACTCACTGGAACAGCTGTTGGGAGACAGATGGTAGCCTCCCGTCAAGGCCATCCAGCGTGTTCTTTAACGTGCATAGGGTATGGCTCTCCCGCACACGGGGCCACGGCTTAACGTCCCATCCGACGGACGGCGGCCTTTCCAAGCCCATCGGTATCCCCTAGTGACCGTGGGCAGGGCGGGGAATTTTGTGGAGATAAATCTCAACGCTGACCCAGCTGGGACTCGAACCTGGGAAGTACAGATTACGAGCCTGGCGCGCTACCGACTGAGCCACCTCCGCCCCTTGGATAGGGGTGATAGGTCCTTTGGTATTGGTAGTTGCAATGACAATGGAGAACATCTCCTACACTTAAGCAAGCAATGGTTTGTGAATAACTAAATGGTTGCATAGAAATAGGACTGATTATATATTAATCAAAAGTAAATGAGCTAGTTCTGTTAGGAATACCAGGTCTTATAGAGGAGTCGAAATTGGGTCTAAATAATTCCTTCTCAAAAATGTCTTGCAGCTGATGTTTAAAAATATTTTGTTTAGGTAAATGAATTACCTTTAACACTAAAGCTGTGAAAGACCCAGTTATAGCCAAAGCTTGCCATGATGGGTTGCTTAGTAAGTTTCGAAATCGTGGTTAACTTACTACCGAAGTTGGGGAAATATGGAATCATTTTAAAATGGCTGTTCCTGAAACTAAAAATATTCTTTTGGGTAAAACGGATCATGGGAGACAGAGCTATTTGAATGATAAAGCTATGCAGCTTATTTCTGATGGAAGGAATCGAAAAAATAAATTGAATCAACACCCTACTAGTCCCAACAGGCAGCTTTGCAAAAAGCTTAAAAACATGTAAAGAATCAGTTTAGCGGATAAGCTGAGAAGAATCTTTGGCTTGATAGCTTGGCTGCCAAAGCGGAGGAAGCAGTTAGACAGTGTAAGAGAAGAGAGTGCACCAGAGAGTTAATATTTTGTGTGGGAAGAAACAGGTATTGAAGTATTGAGGGATAAACATGGTAAGGTTATTAAGGTGAGGATTCTTTCGTAGCTAGATGGGCTGAGCCCTTTCAGAGATGTTTTAAATGATATAGTTAGTTGTACTTTTGCAATGAGGACAGATGCATTATCATTGGCTTTAATGTTGGACGTATATCACAATCAGGCAACGTCACCTCCATTTCTAAATTTAAACGAAGAACGCATATCGCTTCTGGCGCATATGGGAATCTCGTTTTCAAAGAGAAGGAAGTTTTTCCTTTACCTACTTTTTCACTCCTTAAAAGTTTCAATTTAAGCGAAGGGATGATAATGCAAATATTAATATTTTATTGGTAAATATACAATTAAAATTGTCTTTTATTTCTTAAATTTAAAAAGTTTTTCTCAGACGCCTATGAGAAAAGGGAACGGATTTATTGTTGTCAAGAGAATACTTTTTGACACTGTCACCGAAATTTCAAATTTCTACGCTAAACTGATCACTTGCACCTTTCGCTAAAAGTTTTATCCGTTCCATATTAAGTGATCTCTAACGATATAAATTAGAACTATGTAAGTATTCGAAAAATGAGAATTAAAATATTTTGTTAGTATGAATCCAATTGAAAAGAGTTTTCCAATTATCTCTTGGAACACCCATCCAACGTAGGCGTAAGGGCTATCAGTGGAACCTTCATGACCTTCATAGTCCACCAACAAAATTTCAAATTTCAAGCCTGAATACATCATTTGCAATATTCGTTAAAAATTTTAGAATTTTCCATTTTTCCACCGTTAGAGGCTGCAATTGTAGTTTTTGGGAGGTTCGCCAAGTGCGAATCGTAAGAGTTCAACACCTATCCGACCCAAAAATTAGTTGTGATTTATCTCTAAAGACAAACAATTATCTCTTAAAATCAAAAGTTGTATCCCCTCCCCCGCTGGGTCTAAGGGGTCAACTCATTGTTGCCAATAGAAACTTCGTGGCCTTCAATGGCCACCGCCAAAACTTCATATTTCTAGCATAACTACATCGCTTGCAACATTATTTCGAAATTTTGGAATTTTCATCTTTTTCCACCGTTAGAGGGCGCAATTACAGTTATAGGAAGGTTCGGAAAGTGCGAATCGTAATATTAATTCAATACCTGTATAACACTAAAATGTTTTTTTTATCTCTATAAACTATAAAGTTTGATGTCTGCAGACGGACAGATAGCGAAACTATTATATCGTTGTCTATTGTTTTAAAAACGAGATAAACTATATAAATCTTCTGCTGTAACTGAAATTGCTTCCGAAATGCTTAGAGCTGGGAATATTTCTATTCTCACATGAGAGATTGAAATTTCGAATATTTTTCATGATAAAGTGTCGTTCTTAAGGATTTTATCAATGCTATTATTTTTCTTAGTTTTAAAAAGGCGATCAGAGTTCTTGGGATCCTAATAGGGGAATTAGTCTACTTTCAGTTGCAGGTGAAGTCCTTTGCCTTGTTGTGCTCAATAGAATTAAGAATTTTTTTGATGGACAACTGCGTGATCAGTAATAGGTATTCAAAGTGCTAGGGAATGTATGTATATATATAGAGCCGTGACTGGTGTATTGGTTAGAGAACCTGACTGCTAACTAGAGGTCATGTCCTTAGACAAGTGTATCATTACAAATTTTACTAGCAAACTGCGCGTGAATTCAAAAATGAACAATCAAATTGTAAACGAACTAATTCAATTACAAAGGTAATGAGATCACCTATAAAACATATCCACCAATTCACCTTCCGTCGGTTGGAGTTTGTCCATGATTATTAAATCATCTAAAGAACCTTTCACATTTGATAACTATTTTACAAATATTTGTATTGCGCAAATCTTACAATCTCTACTCAACGTAAAAATATTATTTTATCGAAACGTTTAATAAGCACCGACACAGAAACTTTGTATATATACCTATAAGTTTGTTTCACTTACCAACACTAAACTGAACACTTAGCTCAGTAATAAAATATCTCTTTATTTCGGGGTGGGGGGCGGGTCCCGAAGGACCCGCCCCCCATGGGGAAAGCACGTATTCCGTCTCACGACACTACACGTGAGTAATAAAGTATCAGAGGAAAAAGTAGTCCTTCAGGCAAGAAACACCTGAAATAATTAGTTGAAAAAAATTGTTGTCCTGAGTGGGAACCGAACCCACGCCTCCCAGAAGCATGCCGGGCGTCCTGATCTGGACCATCAGAAACTGACACTCTTTTTAACAAGTGACGTTAAATGCATTCCCGCATATTTTTGCTGATTCGCCATTGGCAGGAAATGGACCAGCCAAGCCGCCACATTTAATGGTGGCAATAAGTTTTTATCTATTACTCAGGCTCATCACATTTAGTTGAAATATTTCATTGTCTTGTTCGAGTTGACATAATCCACATCAGCTGAATTATTTCGTTCTCGTATTCGAGTTGACATAATTCACACCAGCTAAATTATTTCGTTCTCGTATCCGAGTTGACATAATCCACATCAGCTGAATTATTTCGTTCTCGTATTCGAGTTGACATAATCCACATCAGCTGAATCATTTCGTCCTTTTATTCGAGTTGACATCAATTCAGCTCATTTCAGCTGAATCATTTCGTTTTCTTGGTCGAGTTAACATAATCTACTGCAACTGAATCATTTCGTTTTCTTGATCGAGTGTATTATTTCTTTGTTCTGTTCAAGTTGACCTAATTAACGTCAGGTGAATCATTTCGTTCTCTTGTTCGAATTGACATAATCCACTTCAGCTGAATCATTTCGTTCTCTTGTCCGAGTTGACATAATCCACTTCAGCTGAATCATTTCGTTCTCTTTTCCGAGTTCAGATAATCCACTTCAGCTGAATCATTTCTTTGTCCTGTTCGAGTTGACATAATCCACACCAGTTGAATCATTTCGTTCTCTTGTCCGAGTTGACATAATCCACTTCAGCTGAATCATTTCGTTCCTTTGTCGGAGTTGACATAATCCACTTCAGCTGAATCATTTCGTTCTCTTTCCGAGTTCAGATAATCCACTTCAGCTGAATCATTTCTTTGTCCTGTTAGAGTTGACGTAATCCAGCTCAGTTGAATCATTTTGCTGTCCGCTTTGAATTGAGAGTGACAAACGTAAAGACATTCGGAATTAAGGATTTGTCGTAGTAAGAAGGTGCAAGTTCGGACTCAGGGCGTCGGCTGAAGGATTGAAGATGGAAACGCACTCTAACACCGAAAGAGTTTCCGAGCGATGCTTTCTGAAAGTCGTCTCAGCGAGAGAAAAACGTAACAGAGCGTATGACAGTCTGCTCTCTGAATCTCCATGTCCAATGGTAAAGGTCATCCAATGAGGTCACCCATTACCTGTTATCCGACTGCATTTTGCGATGACTGACGCATGCGCATAATAAACGGTCCGCGATTGGTTATCTGCTCTCCTCGTTCGCTCTCATTTTACCAGAGCCGCAGACAACGTCCGGCTTAAGCGAGGAGATCTCGTGCGCGGAGAGCAGCGGAAGTGTGCCGACGGAAACTGTCGACAGTGGAATGGGAATCACGTGTTTGTTGTGACGACCGAGAATAAAGATGGCGCTAAGGCATATCTCCAACAAGTCGTAGTGAACAAGAGCCAGAAGAATAGGAGGCCTTTGCTGATGCGCCTGAAGATAAGGTAGGATGATGCCTCTTCTATTTCACTTATTAGAAATGATGATCGAGGATTCGTTTCCTCTCACAAAGCAGTCGTTGTCCATTCCACTGCAACTCTCTGAATTTTTAACGCGTGGACTTCCATTTACACTGTTTTCCTTTTAATTTAATTTCGCCTCACAAAAAAAAGCCCCACATACTTTATAGATAAAGGAAAAATTTTGACGAATCGGTTTTAATAATTTAAATGTCGACTTATATCCCACTTTTTCTTTGCAATGTGTTCTCTCCCATTTACCTTTCCCCCCCTTCTAATTCCCTGGTTAAGCATATCAGGGAAAGCTCTATTCATTCCCCCCCTCCTTCACCTGACATATGCTCAGCGGGTCTCCTTACAATGAGCTTTCAGATTCACTTAATCTCACCCTTTGGATGAATAACGCAGTGAAATGAAAAAGGCAGATTCCTCTTCTAGGCAGCCCGGTTGCCATGGAAGCCTCACAGGAGGCTGTCAGTGTGCCATAAGGCAAGCACCTATGAATGAGGCGAGACCACAGCAGATTGACAAATACGTCTGAAGCAGGTGAAACCTCAACAAAAAGTCAAAACCCACTGAAACAAACGAGAGCACAACAAAAAGCAATCGCCTCTGAAGATTCCGAGACCTCCGCAGGATGACAAACAACTCTGAGAGCTCAGAAAAATGGCAAACACCTCTGAGGCCTCAGAAAAATGGCAAACACCAATGAAAATTATATCAACTTGACGTCGACTCTTGAGTTAAGGGATCTCCTTCGCATCTTTGACTCTTGCATTGCGGAATATCTACTTGACGTCTGCTCTTGTGTTATTTACTTTGATCGTCGACTCTATCTCTTAAATCAAGAGATGTCTCCTTGATATCGACTATTGTGTTAAGAGACCTCTTTCGAGCCTCTGCTCCTTATATCGGGGGATATTTCCCTGATGTTGACTCTAGTGTTGAGGGATCTCCTTCGAGTCTCGGACTTTGTCTCTTGAACCGAGGAACGTCTCCTTCACGTCAACTCCTATTTTATCTCTTTCGAGCCTTTGACTTTGCCTCTTGAATCGAGTGATATCTCCCGGAATTCTATTGCAGTGTTAATGATCTCCCCGTAACCTATTACTCTTCTCTTATTTCCTTTCATCTTCTGCCTCTTCTACCAAAAGATATCGACCTGCCGTTGACACTTTCGTTAAGTGATCTCCTTTCAGCTTCCGACTTTGTCTCTTTTATTGAGGGATATCTTATTGACGTCGAATCTAGTGTAGACGGATCCCCACTGAGCACCTCACTTTGCCTCTTGTATCGAGGGATATCTTCCTGATATCGACTCTAGACAAGCATTAACGACTTGAATGTTATCTGATGTTATGCCCCACTGAGGATGCTCATGAGTATGAGAAGAATAGGTTTTATGGACAACTTCAGGATATTTTGAATTCTGTCAAGAAAGAAGATATTACCCTTGTTCTAGGTGACTTCAATGCCAAAGCTGGTACTGACTCTGACCTGTGGGGAGGGGTGATAGGCCCTTTTGGTATTGGTAGCTAAAATGGCAATGGGCAACGTCTCCTACAGGTAAGTAAACTCAATGGTTTTAGAATAACTAACACTTATTACAAACACCGCGACATACATAAATACACATGGGTTTCACCTGATGGGCTGCATAAGAATATGATTGATTATATATTAATTTACAGCAAATGGGCTAGTTCTGTTAGGAATATCAGGGCATATAGGGGAGCTGAAATTGGATCTGACCATTACCTTGTTAAAAGTGTGTTGCAACTTAAACTTAAAAAGTGTTGTGCTAGGGTTAAAAAATTTACCTTTAATACTGAAGCTCTGAAAGATCCAGTTATAGCTAAAGCTTACCATGATAGTTACTTAGCCATTATGACAGTCATGGTTTGCTTACTACTGAAGTTGAGGAAGAATGGGGCAATTTAAAAAACAGGCTTTTTTGGAAACCAACAGTACTCTTTTAGGAAAAAAGGAGCAGAAGAGACAGAATTATCTGAGTGATAAGGCACTTGAGCTTATTTCGGAAAGAAAGAACTGCAGGAATGTCCTTAATCAATACCCTACTAGTCCTAATAGAAAGCATTACAGAGAGCTTAATAAACGTGTAAAGGATCAGTTAACTGCTGATAACAATCTTTGGCTTGATGGCTTGGCTGACAAAGCCGAGGAAGCAGTTAGACAGCACAACAGCAGAGAGCTGTACCAGATAGTTAATGTTTTGTGTGGTAGAAAACGAACAGGTATACAGGGATTGAAGGATAAACAAGGTAAGGTAATAGGAGGTGAGGATTCTGTCATGGCTAGGTAGGCTGAGCATTTCAGTGATGTTCTAAACAATGCGGGTAGTTCTACTCCCATTGTTTGCAATGATGACAGATGCATTGGTGGCTTTAATGTTGGCCCTATAACACAATCTGAAGTTATTTTGGCTATTTCTAAACTTAAACTTCATAAATCCCCAGGTGTAGATGAAATTAATATGGAAAGGCTTAGAGCTGGGAATGTTTCAGTTACCACTTGGATGACTGAAATTCTGAGTATTTTTATGATAAAGGCATGGTTCGTAAGGATTTTACCAGAGCCATTATTATCCCTATTTTCAAAAAAGGTGATTGCAGTTCTTGTGATAACTATAGGGGTATCAGCCTACTCTCTATTCCAGGGAAAGTTATTTACATGATTGTGCTTCATAGATTTAAGAATCTGGGTGATGGGCAATTGTGTGATGAGCAGCGTGGATTAAGAAGCGGTAAGGGATGTAGATAAGATTTTTAAACATAGGCAGATTCTTGAAAAATATGTAGAATTTCAGAAACCTCTGGTTGCTAGCTTTGTCGATTTCAAAAAGGCTTTTGACTCTGTTAATCGTCATTATTTGTGGTTGATTTGTGAGATCAAATAGTATATCAGACAAGTTAGTTAACATAATGAAAGCTCTCTATAATAACACTGAGTCGTGTGTGAGGGTTTGGTAAGGCTTGTAGCAATTGGTTTAGCATTACGTCTGGTGTTCGACAAGGGTGCATTTTGTTTCCTTTTCTCTTTAGTTTGGTTATTGATTATGTTATGCGAAATTCATTGCAAGGGAAAGATTTTGACCTTAAATGGTCGGGTGATACTAAAATTTCTGATTTAGATTATGCTGATGATTTAGCCCTTTTAACAAATGATGATGATGAGATGAACTCTTTCATTCAAGCTGTTGATGAGACTGGTAGTAGAGTAGGTTTGGTTATAAACAGAGAGAAAACTAAACTGATGAAAATTAGTCAGGCAGGCTGCGATTCTGTTAATCTGATTAGTTCCATTGGTGATATGCAGCATGAGATTAACAGACGTATAAGGATTGCTGCGGGACTTTTAAGAATCTATAGAGAGTGTGGAGAAATAGGTGTATACACCTAAAGACTAAAATTAGACTGTATAATAGTTTGGTTCTTTCTAGGGTTAGTTATGGTAGTGAAACGTGGACACTTTGTAAACAAGATAACAGGAAACTAGATGCTTTTGATTCTAGATGCTTACGCAGTATCTTGGGCATTAGGTGGTTCAATTTCATAGGAATTGTGTCGTTAGGCAAAGGAGTCGGCAACCTCCTTTAAGAAGCATATTGTGCAGAGAGAGACTCGGCTGGTTTGGCCATGTTGCCCGTATGGATAATTATAGATTGGCGAATAGGGTTATGAACAGTGTGCCTAAAGGCTTCAGAAAGAGGGGAGACCTAGGATGCGGTGGGCAGACAATGTCAAACAGGACCTTGTTAGAATTGGTGTGCAGTGGCCAAATGCAGCAGATGTAGCTCATGACAGATGTGCTTGGAGAACCAAATTGCGTGGTCTGGTTGGACCTCCGTAACCCATGGCTGCTTGAGGATGATGATGATGATGTAGAGGGATCCCTTTTGAACCTCTGACTTTGCCTCTTTTGTCGAGGGATATGTTTGTGACGTCGACTCTAATGTAGGAGGATACCCTTTGAACCCCTGAAGTTGCCCCTTTTATCGAGAATCTTCCTAATGTCGCTTCTATCCACCAATTGTCCTTGGCATCGTCGTGCATGCGAGATGTGGGAGACAGTTCCTGTTCATCGTGGGAATTGGAGCGCGCACGAAGGGCACCCTGTGTCACCTGCAGATGCTTAAAAACGATTCGGTCGGAATGCTGATCTCTCGTGAAATGACTGACTGCGACTAATACGTAACTGAAGAGAATTTCCATGTTGTGGAAGAGCTCGCTCTTTTGCAAACGGCTGCAATTTGAGTTTTTCTCATTTATCCAGATTCAGTTTCGGCTGCATTGTCTCTCTGCTGATTAGAGATTTCCGTGCGCGTGGCATTCCCGAAGATGCCCTTGTGGGCAGGATCGGCGCGGTGCAACAGCCTCCGAGGGATTCGCAGGGAAAGGCTTCTGCATCACCGTTGAGGAAATAAGCGGGAAGAATTTTCCCTATCTCTCGAAAGAATCCTTGCCCGATCCACAGCGATGGCGAATCAGGTACGAAACGAAACGATGAAATTGGCAATTCCCGTTGCTCTGTTGTGAAACAGGTTTTGTTTCATTTTGGTTCAGGTTCACCTTAAAATATTTAAATATTTATTTCGCTTTGTACCGGTGAACATGTCGTTAGTATTTTTTGCTGATGATTTGAAGGATCTAATTTCCTTTCTTTACTAATTCTATAAGAGTGAGTCTTGTGTTTCATCTCGAGCGGCATTTTTATTCTTTTCTGAAATTTTCGTAAAAGCTAGTTGCCACTTAACGTTACCATTTACCTAGTTGGTTCAAAGGACATCGTTCGCGATGTATCGGAATATAGCTTCGGCTTCAATCCCGCTTAAGCATCGCCTTTCTCATCATTTCCTCCTCTGCGTGATATTTCTTTTTAAAAACTTCCTCTTTTTCCTTTGGGACATTTTTTTTATTTCCTGGTATTCGGTTAATGTCCAATACACGACATTATCACCTAAAAGTTCCAATTAATCGTGAAGCCAGAGTACGCAAAAATATGACCTCTGAAAAATTTCCTTTGGTTGCATTCCCTACCGACCTTCACATTTGTTTTCCTGTGGTTTTTGCATCCATAGGTGTGGGATGAAAACAAATGCACGCCGCTGAGTGCTGCTTGGAGACTTTATGCTAAATCACACCAAGTGCTCCGATATCCGTTTTTTTTTAAAAGAAAAATTTTGTTTTTCTTTCCTTCTTCTGCGTGTTCGGCTTCCCCTTCTTCCGAAGCAGTAACGTGTAAGCGATTCGTGGGATAATCTCCAAGGCTCAGGATTGTGCATGCATCTGTGATCATGAAGAGGAGAGAGGATCTATCTGACTGATGTCCAACCCGATAGCCACGCTCTAAATGGTTTTCTCTCTGGGCCGAAACCGAGCATTGTGTCGGACACTGAGGAGCCTTGGCGAAGGTCATCGGCGATCTCTGTCGGGGTCGCTCTCTTGCCCCGCCCATCCCTGCTGCCAGCGACGCCCTTTCTTTCGTGATGCAGAATGAAATCTGATTTCGACTTTCGATGCAGTGACGACGAGAGCTGGATCCCACATCTGACGGTATGTGTCTGTTTTTCCCCTGCACTCTGTTAATGAAATGTATTCGATGAAAACAAGGAGGAGACTAGACAACACCGGCCGGTGTTTTAAGGTGTCATTAATAATTTATGAAACAATATCTTCCTTCCCGTGTATACATAATTAAATAGAAATTATCGTAGTCGCTCCGAGAGCATGAATGCTTAATTTCGGTCCTGATTGCAACCATGTTTGTATTAAAGCATTTTATCAATTTCTGTTCGTTCACAATTTTCTCACGAACCAATTTTGATTTCTAATTAGCAAATAACTTTTACTTTGTAATGCGGAAATTTGATTAATTTATTTTTACCTCCATCAAGGCTCTCTCTCTCTTCTAATGTTTTTAGCACCAGTCTCCCCCCCCCCTCTCGCTTTCCCTTTAGGGAATATTGCAGGGCATTATTAACATCACTGACGTCTGCCGTTCACACATACTTTTACCTCCAGCATTAGAGTGAACTTTTACGAACTGTGGTTGGGCTACAAAAGTTGGATAAACGCGGGAAATCTGATGTTAGCTTGTTTGACTGGAAAAAAATCTGTTTCTTATATTTTCCATCGAAACAGACCCGAAAGTTTAATTACTTTGGATATTGCTTAGAGACAGAAATAATATTACTGATCTGAAGGTGAAATGTTTTCTAGTGGTTTCTTGAATAATTCCTTTTAAGCACTTAAATTATTATTATTCACTTTAGTCGGCTAAGTGCAGTTGGGACAACTCACTTTAATTCGAATTGAAAAAAAAAACAAAACAAAAAAAAAAAAACTAGAAACTCTGTGATTGAAGAGATCAGATAAATGCGTCCGATGGATTTTGCGCGAGACCATTTATTATAGGAGAGTGATGCGGACTTTTTTTCAAAAGAATGGAAATGCAAGTGAGCATAAACTCGTGAACCGATACCTGCACTGTCTTTCATTACACTTCGAAACCAAACTAGGACTCTGAACTGAGGAGGCGTATCCAACCGAACTCTATTGTTGCTAGCTCTCACAAAGGTGTAGGCGGGTCTTGTATTAAATTATGAACAGCTTAGAGTTCTTAGCTCTCCTAAATTTATAGGACTGACTTATGGCTTAAAAATAGAAAAGATCCTACCTGGTCTAGTGGTTAGCATATCTGACTACTAAGACCAGCAGGGCATGATGTTTGAGTGTTTTTATGTCGTATGAGAAATCAGGACAAGCCTAAAATAGCTTCTAGGTTATCCTCTTCGTTTGTGTAGGGAAAGACCTTCTTCCTTTAAATTAGATACATCTTGGAAAGAGCACATTAATCAACTCTGAACGATGGGAAGGATACGATTGATCTCTGGTGAAATGGTGAAATGTTCACTCTTCTTCCTGAGTTCCATCTTGCGATCAACATCACTGTCTTGCAACATCTTAGAAGGAAGAGAGTGGAGGTGATAAATTTGGAGATGAAAGAATTGGATGGGATACAGAGCCTTGCGGAAACGAAAAACGAATCGGTTCAGTTTCACTAATACGAAATATAATGCAATATCTATTATTCTGCGCAACTTAAACTCGAATAAATTATATCCAGTTGTCTTTCATGCAGCATATTCACGTGCAAAAAGTAATCGTAACCATCTAAGAGCAGATTATTCGTTTCAGTTTTAATGAAAACTATAAGATACCTGTAACATTGTTTCAGACTGACATCTAATTCAGATGTGAATCTGAATTAGGTGTTAATCTGAATTAGATGTTAATCTCAATTAGGTGTTAGCATGAATTAGATGTTAAGGTGGAATTAGATGTTAATCTCAATTAGGTGTTAACATGAATTAGGTGTTAATCTGAATTAGGTGTTAATCCGAATTAGGTATTAATATGAATTAGGTATTAATATGAATTAGGTGTTAATCTGAATTAGGTGTTAATCTGAATTAGATGTTAACAGGAATTAGATATGAATAGGAATTAGATGTTAATCTGAATTAGATCTGAATCTGAATTAGGTGTTAATCTGAATTAGGAATTAATCTGATAAGGAATTTCCTTGAAACTTTTGAGCAAAATCAAAAGAATTTTCTGCTTCTGAGTTTATTTTTATTGGAAATAATCTCACATTTTAATTACTGCACTAAAATGAACTTCATTAAATTGAAGTAAAAAAAAATACTTATTCACCTTTTCATTTGGTGCAAATTATTATTATTATTATTATTATTATTATTATTATTATTATTATTATTTAATAACATTGACCTTTATTGTGGTCAAGTTCAGAAGGCATCCTTGGCATTCTTGCATTCTTAAGTAGTTGGCACGCTTCATGGCGGAGAATGCTTTTGGGAACGGGAGTGAGGACTTTAATATATTACCCCGTTTGTTACCTATTAAGTTGAAACGCAAAAAAAAATCACATGTTAAAAGATAAAGTCAGCAGCAATAAGATCTCAGCCATCATCACATCTGGGTAGTAGCATCCGTTATACCAAAAGACAGGAAATGTGCATGACTACACTGATTAGGTCACCGAGCATCACGTTCTGTGTCGTCGTCGTACATTCAGTTGGAAGTATTTCCCCTCATCCTTGGACTCATCTCCAAAAGTGACCATCATATGTCCACAATAAAAGCCATTAAGTATTACGTACATCGAAAGTTGTTTTTCTGATTGGCTGTCTAAGCATCTACGTATAAAGACAGTTTGATAAATCCAGAACACGGTAGTTCTTCTTGAACATTTTCTTCTTCTCCTGTCTAACATGAGATCGATATTAGAATGTTTCATTTTTTAACAAGTTGTAACGTCATTCGCAAAACGTAAGGGGACTTAATCATTTTGTTTCATTGCTTTCCCTTCAATTCATTTTCCCTAGAACTGTTGAGAGAAGAGCAGAATGAATGAGAATTCATCATTTCTCAGAAGATTACTGAAACAGGAAGAGGTGCTATTTAAGGAGACGGAAAGCAATCTGAAGAGAAAAATTAGCTGTTTTTAACTGACTTCTTCTGACTTGACATTGGAGAATTGGAAAATGAACCTGACTTGACATTGGAATTGACTTCTTCTGACATTGGAGAATGAGAATAATTGATCGAGGTCTTTAATGTAAAAAAAAAACTTCTTCCACTTTTTCCATTGAAAATGAAATCTCTCTCAGAAGATGCCAGACAGCCTAATTTTGAACAATTTCCGTTTTCATCTTCTCTGGATGCGATTTTTTTGCCCCCTTCATTCACTTCATCTCTCGCGCAGCATTCTTTCCTCCCCCTTTCCCCTCGTTCTTCCTTCCTCATGCAGTGTCTGTTTCTTCCTTTGAAAAACGGAGGCGCGTGGAACCCCGGATGTGGTTGCTCTTTTCGAGTTGCGGGGGAAGTCGCGTGAACAATTTGCGTTGAACAATTTGCTCGCGCCCTGTGCAAAGCGCTCCGTGTTCATTAATACAGTTATTGACCTGTGCACTTGAAAACCCGTTTGACCTTTTGCCAGAGCATTGATCTTCCGACCCAAATGATGGTTCCGCAACCACCCGCTGAATGGCGCGGCGGCAGCTGTTTCTATTGCCTTACGTCATTGTCCACTGGAATTAATTTCCTCCTCCACCGTCGGCAGAGTGGATGGATCTGCAGGCTGTTATGCGACCACAATTATCGCCACAGGGATGCTGGGGATGTAGAATGCGGACTTTGCTGAAGTGGACGATGCAGTGGATGACGTGAGAAGAAGATCGCTTTCATTGGAGGGATGAATCTTTTTCATTCGGATGAGTGTTAGGACAAAAGACATGGCAGACTTAGTCATCATCATGATCCTGAGGGAGATGCAGACATATGGATGAATTCAGTTCTCAAAGGAAGGTAAGCATAAGCAAATAGAATTTATTGTAATGAAGTTTTTTTTCTTCTCGTTTTAAGATTGAGCGATGTTCTTTGCAGAATGGATCGGAATACAGATTGAGTGGAGATTGAAAGGGAACATTTTCTTTCATAAATCTCTGTGCTCTGATCTTAGCGAACAAGACACAAAATAGAAAGGAAAAGTTGATCATCGATCTGGTGCAAAGCGGACAAATCTCATTTCAATTTCCTTTGCCAAATCCGTTCGTTGCGGAATTCGAGATGCAGAAATTTGAATCAGATTTTGCATCTTCTTTTTGAGAAGTATTTTTCTTTTTCGCCTTTCCTCGACAGATTTCATTTCTCTCTCTGCGAGTCGAAGAGGACGATTCACTCGTTGAATCATTCCTTCGTCACAGAGTCTTTTTCCCATCGGAGCCAATCAGACGGTCATGTCTCAGAGAGGAGAGAATCCGAACGCCCTCAGCTCGCCGATCAGCTGAAATGATTCCGAAATTAAAGAACGACGAAATCAGCATGCACGAAAACCGGTTGGAATATTTCCACGAAAATTAACACGAACGCGCCACGTGAAACAATGCAGTCCGTCGTCTTAGAGAGAGGCAATTGGCGCCAACTTTCTCTTTCGCATTTTGAATTGATGTTGGAACCATCGATGCAAAACAACTCTAACAAGAAATGTTCAAAGAGGCAGTTGCTTCCGTATCTCGATCCAAATCTCTTCGACATCTCGGGATGGGATATCATCATCAAAATAAATAAATATAGATCATCTAATCCCCTATCAACCAGAGATCACCTAAGCTCATATAAATCAATACACAAGATATTTAAAGAGCCTAGTTTCGGCAACATCGACTCTGAGCATTACATAAATGAAAAGGAAGTATCGAGTGAGAGAATCGCTCTTTACGTTGAGGTTAGGTTGTCTTACCTCTAAGGGACACTGTTTTGCACACCATTGCTAAACGGCCAGGTCACAAGGACCCCGAGGGCTCAGAGAAGGTTGGCGAAGGGGACTCGCCGGACAGTTGTTAGGAAACAGACGTACTCTGCCATCAACGCCATCCAGCGTGTTCTTTAACTTGCACAGGGAATGGCTCTCCTGCACACGAGGCCACGGTTTAATGTCGCATTTGACGGACGATGGGCATTCCAAGCCCATCGATGTCTCTACTGACCGAGGGCACGGCGGGGATAAATTTGCGGAGATAAATCTGAACGCTGGCCCAGCTGGGACTCGAACCTGGGAACTGCCGTTTACGACCCTGTCGCGCTACCGACTGAGTTACCCTCACCCGACCTATGTTGAGGAAAAACAATTGCACATAAAAAGAATTAAAACGAAACGAGCCATTTCCATGTGATTTCAGTTTCTGCTGTTTCCTTCGCAGCTTCTTCTCCTCTTAATCTCGTCGAAAGGAATCAGGGAAATGACGGGTTGGGTTGTTTTACCTCTGAGCGGCACTTTTTTGCACACCATAGGCTAAATGGCTAGGTCACATGGACCCCGAAGGCTCAGAGAAGGTTGGGGGAGAGGACCCACTGGAACAGCTGTTGGGAGACAGATGGTAGCCTCTCGTCAAGGCCATCCAGCGTGTTCTTTAACGTGTACAGGGTATGGCTCTCCCGCACACGGGGCCACGGCTTAACGTCCCATCCGACGGACGGCGGCCTTTCCAAGCCCATCGGTGTCCCCTACTGACCGTGGACAGGGCGGGGAATTTTGCGAAGATAAATCTCAACGCTGACCCAGCTGGGACTCGAACCTGGGAACTACAGATTACGAGCCTGGCGTGCTACCGACTGAGCCACCCCCGCCTCGGGGAAATGACGGAATGAGGCATCTACGGTCAGTTGAGGTAGTAACTGAGGAGACGTGCGGTAAGTGTGGCTCTCCCCCCCACCTCCGGGATCGGAATCACTCAAAATGGGACGTTTTTTAATCATTCGGGGTGCAGACGAATAACCTCTACTGTAAAGATTCTGGATTTCTTATGTGTTTAAAGCGAGATATCGGAAAATATTAGTCGGCAGATAAATGACGATTCTCGGAGCAACCATTTGCTTTCAGATTTTCAACAACGTCCTGCCGTCCTTTCTTTCCTTCTTTCCTTCTTCCCGTTGATCTAGATTAGAATGTCTCCTTGGAAAATATTTATTCTTTCCATATATTTTCTCATCATTCTCTTTATTATTTCAAGGTATCATTTATACAATAAACATTTCACTCTTTTCCGATGTATAAATCAATAAATATCTCCTCAAGCAGCTGCTTGCCTGTCAGTTTATACGCCATAATCGAAGGATGTCGGGACCTCAGCAGAAAGACAACACAGACATGCTTGCCTTACCGGGGCTCGAGCCCCAAGTCTCTCTGATCAATATTCAAGCAGACTAACTACTCGGCCACTGGATGTCTATATATAAAACAGATATATATTTTGTATAAGTTGCAAAAACGGCATTTCTGCAGCGTTTATTTCCCTCAGGGATTTTCTTTTCTTCCAGAAACCCATGACTCAGATCATTTTGCTACAGTCATAAATTTTTAGAATATGAGCAATATTTCTTTTCCTGTTTTCGCTTTCCGTGTTCTTTTAATTCTGCTACAAACATTTAGTCATTAACTTATTTAGATCTGAATTTGCTACAAATGTTATGTTTCAGTCAAGGAAAAATTAAAACGGGGCTTGATCTGGAATATTGTTTTCAAAAACTGTTGGCTAGTTTTACCTCCGAGTGCCACTTTTTTACCCACTTGTTGTAAGCTAACTGGTCAGGTGACAACAACTTCAAAGTCTCGGAGACAGGTGAGGAGAAGTGGACACAATGGAGAACACTCAGGAGAAGTGGACCCAATGGAGAGCACTCAGGAGAAGTGGACCCAATGGAGAGCACTCAGGAGTCTCGCCATCAAACCCAACCAGCGTTCCTTCAACTGGCTCAGGGGACGGCTCTCGTGTACAGAGCGGCGCGACTTAATGCCCCCTCCGACGGAAGGAGACATTTCCAAGCCCATCGCTGTTTTGCAAAATTTGCGTTTTGAATGCCATCACATCAGTTCATGCTTACGATAGTGTTAGATTGTAACCATTACAGAGTTCATGTAGTTGGGAAACAGAACTTTTTTCAGTTCACTTTGATTTTCTTGGCAGTTGGTTTAAACAAATAAGGTATTGTATTTGATGTCGTACACTTCCCACAGTTGTTTAAAACTTTTGACATTTAAAAAGAAGAATTGTATTATGGTCTTAATGGTCCAGTAATTATTTCTTTCTAATTACTATTAAGAAAGTATTTTAAAAGGACTCGCTATTTGTAAAGATTACGAAATGAGAGGATGCCTAAGTACTAATGGAGTTGCCCTTCAAAGGAATGAAATCTTTAAGTGATAAGCTACTGAAGGATCAGAATTTCTCGTTTTCATTGCATTTGCGATACTCTACTAGTTGAGACTGAAATTGTCACATTTGCTAGCCAAGCATAATTTATATCATCATCATCATCATCCTCAAGCAGCAATGAACTACGGAGGTCCAACCATACCGTGTAATTTAGTTCTCCAAGCATATCTGTTCTGAGCTACATCTGCTCTCCGGCCACTGCACACCAATTTTAACAAGGTCCTGTTTGATATTGTCTCCCCCTCTTTCTGAGGCCTTTAGGTACACTATTCATAACTATATTCGCTAATCTATAATTATCCATACGGCAACATGGCCAAACCAACAGAGTCTTTCTCTGCACAATATGCTGCTTAAAGAAGGTTGCCGACTCATTGCCCAACCTCAACATTACTTGCACAGTTGAACCACTTAATGTCCAAGATATTGTGTAAGCATCTAGAATAAAAAGCATCAAGTTTCCTGTCTACAAAGCGTCCTGGTTTCACTACCATAACTTACCCTAGAAAAAAACCAAGCTATTTTTGCAGTCTAATTTTAGTCTTTAGATGCATATGCCTATTTCTCCACACTCTCCATATATTTTTAAAAGTCCCGGCAACTATCCCTATTCGTCTGTTAATCTCATGCCGCACATCACCAGTATCTGTTATGTAGCTCCCAAGACAATTAAACTAAGACACTTGCTCAAGAGTGGAACTATTCAGATTAACTGAACCACAGCCTGCCTGACCAGATTTCATCAATTTAGTTTTCTCTCTATCACCAAACCTGCTTTACTAACAGTCTCATTAACAGCTCGAATGAAAAAGTTCATATCATGAATATCATTAGCCAACAAGGCCAAATCATCTGCATAATGTATATCAGAAATTTTCAGATCTCCAGATCATTTAACATCAAAATCTTTCCCTTGCAAAAGATTTCGCATAACATAATCAATAACCCAACAAAAGAGAAAAGGAAACAAATGCACTTTTGTCGAACACCAAAAGTAATGCTAAACCAATTGCACAAGCCTTACCAACTCTCACACACGACTCAGTGTTATTATAGAGAGCTTTCATTATGTCAACTAACTTGACTGGTATGCCATACGATCTCACAATCAACCACAAAATATGGCAATCAACAAAGTCAAAAGCCTGTTTGAAATCAACAAACTAGCAACCAAAGATTTCTGAAATTTTAAACATTTCTGAAGAATCCGCCTAAGTGAAAACATCTGATCCACACATCCCCTACCACTTCTGAATCCACATTGCTCATCACGCAATTGCCGTCAACCAGATTCTTAATTCTATTCATCACAATT
Source organism: Ryuthela nishihirai (assembly GCA_038380435.1). Classification (NCBI taxonomy): domain Eukaryota; kingdom Metazoa; phylum Arthropoda; class Arachnida; order Araneae; family Heptathelidae; genus Ryuthela; species Ryuthela nishihirai. The sequence goes on along the minus strand of JAWZYU010000019.1, from coordinate 58,236,589 downwards.
ATGCAAAGAACTTTACCTGGAACAGAGAGTAGGTTGATACCCCTGTATTTTAAAAATAACTGCGATAACCATTTTTTAAAAATAGGGATAATAATAGCTCTAGTAAAATCCTCAGAAACAATGCCTTTATTATGAAAGATATTCAAAATTTCAGTCATCCATGTGGCAACTGAAACATTTCCAGCTCTAAGCATTTCAGTAGAAATTTCATCTACCTCTGGGGATTAATGTAGTTTAAGTTTAGAAATAGCCAAAATAACTTCAGACTGTGATATAGGATCAACATTAAAGCAGTAATGCATCTACATCATTGCAAACAATGGGAGTAGAACTAGACATATTGTTCAGAACATCACTGAAATGCTCAGCCCACCTAGCTATGGCAGAATCCTTACCGTCTATAAACCTTACCTTGTTTATCCTTCAATCCCTGTATACCTGTCCGTTTTCTACCACACAAAACATTAACTATCTGGTACAGCTCTCTGCTGTTGTGCTGTCTAACTGCTTCCTCGGCTTTGTCAGCCAAGCCATCAAGCCAAAGATTCTTATCAGCAGCAAACTGATCCTTTATATGTTAATTAAATCTGTAATGCTTTCTATTAGGATCTGTAATGCTTTCTATTAGGACTAGTAGGGTATTGATGTTGTAGTTCTTTCTTTCTTTCTGAAATAAGCACAAGTGCCTTACCACTCAAAAAATTTTGTCTCCTCTGCGCCTTTTTTCCTAAAAGGGTACTGTTAGTGTCCAAAAAAGCCTGTTTAAAATGATCCCATTCTTCCTTAACTTCAGTAGTAAGCAAACCATGACTGTCATAATGACTAAGTAACCTATCATGGTAAGCTTTAGCTATAACTGGTCTTTCAGAGCTTCAGTATTAAAGGTAAATTTTTTAACCCTAGCACAACACTTTTTAAGTTTAAGTTGCAACACACTTTTAACAAGGTAATGGTCAGATCCAATTTCAGTTCCCCTATATGACCTGGTATTTCTAACAGAACTATCCCATTTGCTGTTAATTAAAATATAATCAATCGTATTCTTATGCAGTCAATCTGGTGAAACCCATGTGTATTTATGCACATATATCGCAGTGTTCCTAATAAGTGTTAGTTTTTCTGAAACCATTGAGTTTACTTACCTGTAGGAGACGTTGTCCATTGTCATTGCAGCTACCAATACCAAAAGGGTACCAATACCAAAGGTTAGAGTCAGTACCAACTTTGGCATTGAAGTCACCTAGAACAAGGGTAATATCTCCTTTCTTGACAGAATTCAAAATATCCTGAAGTTGTCCGTAAAACCTATCCTTCTCATCCTCATCGGCATCCTCAGTGGGGGCATAACAGCAGATAACATTCAAGTCTTTAATGCTTGTTTGAAATTTTGCTGTAAGAAACCTTTCATTAATGCACTCATATCCTGGAAGAGCATCACTAGCGTGTCTAATGAGAAGCAGACCCACGCCTTGGTGATGCTTATTATCTTCCCTCTCTGAAAAGAGAAATTTAAGATAACTTTTAAGAATCGGACCTTTATCTGTCGATCTGGTTTCTTGCAAGCCGAGAATATCTAAATTATAACGATGTAATTCTTGTGTCAGGACATCAAGGGAATAAGCTCTATACAGAGTCCTCACATTCCAATTACCTAAAGAGGGAAAATGGTTAGTGGGATGTTTGAAGAAACTATTTTTATTGAAAATCTGTGAATCTATTCACTTGGGGCTGTCAACCCACAAACAAACAAAAAACACAGCGGCAGACTTTCTCTGTATAAAAGCCCACCAAGGGCAGCAAACTCAGAATCCATAATCAAGCTGATAGCCATTATTCGATTAAGGTTGGTATATATGGTGAGCACCAGGACCCTGTGTGGTTGACCACTCCTCAGCAGGGTAGAAAAAAAAGAAAAGTAGCCATAGTTGTCCAGATCAGCAGGCCACACAAATCTGGCAGCCCTCTCCTTCTGTTCACTTCCACAAGAGAGTATCTCTTTTGAAAGATGCTAACAGCCTACACCACGAGAAGGCGGGGTCGGACATTAAGTACTAGGCCTGGCCGGTTCTGTGCATCATCACAGGGGATTGGTGCATAGCTCTCCTTCCAGTGACTACCTAGCTAACATTTACAATGCATACTTTATATTTTGAACTATATTTGAAACGTATAGATATATGTAATCCAAAAATTATGTAACGTATAAACTAAATAATATTTGACAATTGAATTTATATATGTGTTTGAAAAACGCAAATATACGAGAATATATTTGTATTTTCAAACACATGTATAATTTATAATGTTTCGATTCGCTTAACTGTAATTTCTTGCTCTTTTCTGAATATGTCGGTTGCATCGAAAGTTGTATCAAAATAGCCAGAAATAGTTTTAGTTTTGTAATGTTCAATAGCATCCCAGCCACGGTGATTAAGGGGGAGGGGGTGGCTCAATCGGTAGCGCGCCAGGCTTGTAACCTGTAGTTCCCAGGTTCGAGTCCCAGCTGGGTCAGCGTTGAGATTTATCTCCGCAAAATTCCCCGCCCTGCCCACGGTCAGTAAGAGACATCGATGGGCTTGGAAAGGCCGCCGTCCGTCGGATGGGACGTTAAGCCGTGGCCCCGTGTGTGGGAGAGCCATACCCTGTGCACGTTAAAGAACACGCTGGATGGCCTTGGCGGGAGGCTTCCAACAGCTGCTTACAGTGGGTCCCCTTCCTGCAACCTTCTCTGAGCCTTCGGGGTCCATGGAGCCTGGCTATTTAGCCCATGGTGTGGAAAAAAGTGCCGCTCAGAGGTAAAACAACCCAACCCAACGGTGATTAGGATCATCGATTATTGTTTAATAAAAGTTTATGCCAAAAGTTGTAAAATAATTTTTTTCTGTGGAATGAAAACACATTTTCTTTTTTCCCCGAGTTTATAAATACGAGGCTCTTTTTAGAACAACCTGTGATTTTGTTAAACCATTCTGTTCTGGTATTGTTTTCTATATTATGATTTACGCAATCAGATCTGTATGATCAGTGTAACTATAAAGGTGGAGCTCTTTAGGGTTCGTTATGCCATTTATTAGGTAAGGAAGAAACATAGAACCTGGAATTGAACTTTGGGGGATCCAGAAGAATTCTTTTATTCCTAAAAGCATCATCAATTTTTGTTGCATAGTACATGCAACAAAAAATGACTCTCCTGATCCAACGCATCATGTCGAGGGAAGAGTGGCTCAGTCGGTAGCGTCCCAAGCCCGTAATCTGCAGTTCCCAGGTTCGAGTTACAACTGCACCAATGTTGAGATTTATCTCCCCACCCCTGTCCTCGGGGAGAACGGTGCTTTGTTCTTCATATTAAATTTGTTAATGATAAAATGAGATTATTAGTATTAATAATATGGCGAATGAATTGCCAACTTCGTTTTTGGTTTCTTTGCAAGACTCATACTGTTTCGAGTAATATTTTTTCTTCTGCAACTTAGTGTGCACGTGACAGGGTTTCACAATTTTGTACATGCTACATTTAGAGTTTATGTTTCCTTGTTATTTTTGTATTTAATGAGAATCGAATCTCATTCATATTTATTAATTTTCCTAGCAAATCCAAACTTTATTAAACTTACGTTCTTTTAATTGTCCAATGGTCCAGTTATCTTTTTATTATTGTTAAAAATTGTCTTATTGCTAAATACATTTACATCTACAAATAAATTATTAATGCATATTTTATAAAGTAAGTCGGTAGTTGCTGAATTTGGCCTTTTATTTCCAATGACACGAGCGCTGCAAATTGCATGGTTGGCAACCTTAATTTAAGATCTATTTTATTTAAAAGTGCATTAAAAATTAAATGAATTGCTGTTATTAAACAAATTGAAATTAGAAATTGTTGTTAAAATAGTGCATTAATGTGATTGGATGAATTTCCAGTTCCCTCACCATCCAGAGTTAAGCATTTTCTGTTGAAAGGAGGATGAAAAATATTCAGTGAGGCAAAGCTGATCCTCCTCTGCTTTAAGAACGCAGCCTCCAGCTGATAGACAATAATAATGGCACGTGCCTAGCCACAGCACTCGGGCACTACTGCTCGGTTGTTTTACCTCTGAGCTGCACTTCTTTTGAACACAATGGGCTAAATGGCCAGGTGAGAAGGACCCCGAGTGCTCAGAGAAGGTTGTGGGGACGGGATCAACTGGACGGATGTTAGTAGATAGCCTTTCGTCAATGTCATGCAGCATGTTCTTTAACGTGCGTAGGGTATGATACACTCTCCTGCACGCGGGGCGCGGCTTAACACCTCCATCCGACAGACGGCGGCCTTTTCCAAACCCTCCTTCCTCTGTGTGTCTCCTCTCCCCACCGACTTCATAATGGATCGAGTTAGCTCAGATAGATCTCAATGCTTTCAGATTTGGGACTCTCACTGGAAACTGGAGATTTACGAGTCTGGCCGCAACGGCACTGGGTGTCAAGTGATAATTGATATCGGAGGTCATTCACTGTACCAATAACTCCTATCACTGACTACGGTCAAAATAAACGAGGGTTTGGCGAGATGAGTGGACTCTTACCTTCTCTCAACGATCTTGCTTCTCAAAAGCGGTAATTTTAATGCACGTTGTTTAAAAACGTTCATTTTACCTTACATCATTGCTTACACATTTAGTATTCAAATTTCTCGTCAAATCCAAGAGGATTGTTCAGAATCTTCCTTTGACCAAATCCTTCATTATAGGTATCTCATTTCAACTCCCGCCTGATTCATGCATCTCACTCTAACTAATACTTCTAATGCCCTGCCAGTGTAAGCGTGGGATTTATTTTCTTAAACTGATTTCTATTTCACTATCCATCAGTTGTCTTCGGGAATTTCTTACCCTTTTCTATCTGTACCTTTCCTGCTCATTTATCACCTCATCGATTCCTTTCTTCATCGGAAAAGCCATCGCAACGCTTGTGTCGTATTTCTCCTCCTCATCCTCTAATCCCAGCAACATCCACTGCGCAATCGCTCCCCGACAGCGACCGCCGATGCGAGCGAAGTCTTCAAGCCACCAGAACTGAAAAGGGGAGCAGGTTCCTCCGATTCGATCTGCATCCGGTCGAATTGACCTGATTCTGTCACCGAACCGGAAATAGGCGAACGGGGCAACGGAAACTACTATAACTAGATCAATGACATTCCGCTGTATCCGGTGCCGTGCGCGGATGTTATCACCTTTTGACCCTTGCACTGACAACGGGTTTCATACACGAGTGAGGAGGGGCGCGAGGACCAGGAGGAGGAGGAGGCGGGGAGAAAGTGACATCTGAATGAAGGAGAGTGTGAGGAGTATCTGGCATGGGAAGTCTGATGAGCATAGGTGTCGTTGTTGTATCTTTAGCCAACCTTATACAGGCCACGAAATAGCGAAGACAGACCCATTAACAGATTCCAGATGATTATTTACAGGAAGAAGAAATGTTTGTCGATACCTCCCTGTGGCATCCCACTTTGGTAATCGGAGGGAAATGCCCTGATGGGATTCGTGTGCTTGGCAGCAAATCCTCTTTTGCTGACGTGTTACGGCGTCTCGGTAGTGTAAGGACCAGCCATCACGTGGACTTAAAAATAATATGAAATGATCGACATATACAATAGTTGCAAATGACATGGATACTGAACCAATGGCCAACCCAACTCTCCTATTGGTAGCATTCAGCATGCTCAATACAGCTGATTCCGGCAGATTATTCTTATTTTTACTTCATGTAACGTCTGTTGTCAGTTGAAGGCAGATATCTATACGTTCCTCTTTACGCAGAGGGCATGCCAGCCTTCAGGCGGCAGATTCCGGATGTTAAAACTCTCTCCCTGCCATCCTAACAAATACTTAAAAATAAATTACAATATTATTAGGGCTGGCAAAAAAAAAATGCCATCTATCTGTCTCTTATTTTCCAGTTTTTGCATTTCATTCTGCACATTTCTCCTCTTCCATTGCTCCCATTGGTTGCGTGAAATTCTTTTTTTCATCTTTTAGATTTGACGAGATCAGCTCACCAAAGGTCAGAGGTCATGTTCCTGACCATTCTTCTCAGGAATCTTGTGGCGACTGGAATCGTCTGCTTCCTGGTAAGTTGTTTCAACTAAATGTTTTCCAATTAAGATGACAAAATAACTTCAGTTCTGATGTTACGCCTTAAGGTACAATGACAATGTCACAGAGATGAACAGCGAATTGTAAATTGTTTCACGTAATTCAGCCATCGAATCAAGTTTTTTCCTTAAATAAGTATAGATAAAAATATTGTCTTTAGACGGATGTTATACAAACTCACGACTTCCTGATATCATGTCATCTGCTCTGGCCATTGAGCTTCCATTCGCTCTGATCAAGATCTCCTTTTATTGGTGGAGTTAGTCATTCGAAATGCATCGGACTGTAATTGGTGTAGAAGGCTCTTCCGGATGTCAGTGCACGAGGCCATCAGACATCAAGAGGGGCATGGCATCTTCACACCTTTCATCAATTGTAAAGGTGTTATATTGAATAACAGATAATCACAGGTAAACGTCTCTAGGTGATTTAAATTAAGAAAAAATTGTGATTAGTCAGGTGGGATCCGAACCCACGATCTGCTGATAAAATGTCAGCTGCTCTGACCACTGAGCTAGATTTTTCGCTTTCCACCTCCAATTCCTCTCAGCGGCATCATTGATAATTCAATCGATTATTGGTTCCCCTCAGATCTTCGCTTTCACTGATAAAAAATTGGAATTCTACGATTAAATCCATTTTATTATTGGCATTTTATTCGATAAAACAATGCACTCTTTATCATCGACTTAACAACAAAATTTCTTTCGCTTTTGTCTTCTATTCATTTATCATATTGTATTTTCGAGTTTTGCTGCGAATCAATTAAAAAGAATTTCTCTTTAGAGAAAAAAAAAACAAATAAAAAATGCCCATCTTCCTACACGGGCCCTAAAAAGTAGAAAATGAACCTAAAGCATATCAGCAATCGATCACTGAGTTCGTATACACTTCAAAGGAAGATAGAGCGTCAATTTACCCACTCAACAAGATTTCCTATCTTTGTTTGAAATGAATACGAACTCAGTGACTGATTGCACCATCGATTTGGTTTATTTTCTACTTTTTAGGGTCCACTTAAGAAGATAGGTATATTTTAATTTTTTTATATTTTTGTGACTAAAAACACCTCCCTGTGAAACACTTTCATTTGATGTATGACTCATAAACATCGACCACATTTCCCCTCCCTTTTGGAGTCGTGTTTCAAGTAGCCCATGACATTGGAGACGCCACAAGCTTTAATTTGAGATATGACTCGTTAAAGTCTAATCCAGCGAAAATCATCCCCTTCCCGTTTATCAGGGGATGGGAGAATAGTGGGGGCAAAATTCGAAATAGTTTACGAAGATCATTATGTGAGCTTTCATTTGACATATAACTCGTGACTGTAGGCCCTCGCGTTCGAAAGATATAGGAGAACGACTTTCACATTTCCAGTTTTTTAGGGGGGGAAGAAAGTATGGGAGGTCAATTGTTATAGCTTATGACACGCCCCGCGCCACAGGCTTTCATTTGAAGCATGGCTTGTTACATTCCGCACTTGCTTTCAAGATATAGAGTTTTCATATTTTCCCCCTTTTTTAGGGGGGGGATTTTGGGTTGGGTTGTTTTACCTCTGAGCGGCACTTTTTTGCACACCATGGGGGGGGGGGGAAGAGAACATGGACTGTCAATGTTTTACAGCCTGTGACATTCCGCATCAGAAGTTTTCATTTCATGCATAACTTGTTACTTTCGGAACTCGCGTTCTGGAGATATAAGGAAATAATAGTTTTCCTATTTACCCTCTTTTAGGGGGAACGAAAGCACAGAGGGATCAATTTATTATGACCTTTGACACTCTCCGCGTCACAATCTTTCATTTAACACGTAAAGCATTAAGATTCTCCATCGCGTTCGGAGGATATGGGATAACAACTTTTTTGATAAATCGACAAACCGACAAATGTCAAAGCGAAAAGCAACAGGAAGATAAGATATAAAAACTAGAATTTGAATATTTCTCTTCATTAAGAATAATAATCTTTATTCATATGCATGTTAATTATGCAAAAGTTGAAACAAATGACCCGCAAAGCATCTGCTTATCTGTAGGAGAGAAAGAATAACAATGTTACATGGCAATACATAAGATATAGTTTAAAACAATGTCATCGAATTATTTAAAATTTCAGTGAAGTTCCATTGTGGTGGTTCAAATTTTTTTAAACTGATTTTTATGCGTAAGAAAAAAAATTCAGTCTTATTTTTGATTTCTTTAAATTTGTTTAATAAAATAATTTCCCTTGGTAATTGATTAAAACGTAAGTTACTCTATATGTCCTCGTACATTTCCCGTAATTGTTTAATATTTTTGGAAGTTGAAACTAATTTTTGGATTGTAACCTTTTGTTTTTCCCATGAGAGATTTTAGATTTAAATTGATTGTCAAAAAACATTTTAAATTAATTCTGTATTTCTAAAGGTTGTGAAAAGAAATTATGGCTAGATAAGTCAGTCTTCCTTCGCTATGATGAAATGAATTTCTTAAATTGTATGGGATTACATTTTTAGCAAATGGATGATTGAATAGTTTCTATTTTCTTTATATTTGTGGGGTTAGTTGAGCCGTATATTGTCAAACCATAAGCCAATGTAGATTCACAGATAGCTTTGTAAACCAAAATACATGTAGGTGTGCTTGCAGCAAATTGTATTTTGTAAAATTTAGATGCACATAGATTCAATTTCTCTGCTAACTTTTGAATATGTGTATTCCATCGGAAGGTTGTGTCCATGTAAAGTCCAAGATATTTATGGCTGTCAGCACGCTCAATAACATCACAGCCGCAGCAGTCAGGTCATGAGTTATCATGTTATGAGGACACAAGGGTTCGTGGTTTTTAATTGCATAAGATGAAAAATCATAATATCCTGGTGAATCAAAGTTCATCCATTTGGTTTTATCCGAATTTATGCAAATATGATTAATGTGAGACCAATTAATAATTTTGTTAAAACCATCCTGTGTATCTTGGAGTGCGTCTGCTCATCAGCGTATATATAAGGAGAGCCCTTCAGTTTAAGGTTTGTTAGATCATTAATATAAATAATGATTAAGAGCAGACTTGAAATTGAACCATGTGGAACACCAACGTACACTGTTCTCTTTTCACTAAAAACGCCATTAATTTTAGTAATGTGCACTTTGTTTTTTAAATAATTTTCAAATCATTTAAGGGTAATACCTCGGATACCATAAGTATGCATTTTTTGAAGTAGAATACCGTGATCTAACTTATCAAATGCCTTACGAAAGTTCAGAAAGAAAGCAGATGCTTTTTTCCGTTGTTTAAAATTTTGTTAATGACGTCAGAAAACTCCTTTAAAAGTTTAATTCCATTTTTACCTTTTTGGAAATATATTGCTTTTCACTAATAATGTTACTTTTTTCAAGAAATTGGTTAGAATATTAGCTATATATCTTTCAATGATTTTGTGTAGAACAGGTAAGATGGCAATGGGACTATAGTTAGTTCAATCGGATTTAGTTCCACTTTTGTAAATTGGCCTTAAAATGGCAATTTTAAGTTTCTCAGGGATGTTTCCTGTAGATATACATTGTATGTGCTAGTAGATCCTGTAAATATGCATTGATTAAAGTTCATCACGAGATCAGCTAAAGTGTTTTTGCATGCTTTAATGTGCTACATTGCATGCTCGTATCCACATGATTTTCCTTCATTTAAGTCACTTAAAATTTCTAAAGTTTCTTGTTTTGAGATGGGAGGTATGAAAATTGAAGGAATAGTAGGTTGTATATATGTTTAGGAACTGTACGGATATTCTGTATACGGTTTTCATCTCTAAGATTGACAATAATGTCTGCAAGAGGAGGAGAAGGTATAGTGACTCAAAAGGTGTTGTTAAAGTTCTCTGAAGCTTGAGTTTCAGAACATACCTTGTGGCATATTCTTCATGATAAAATCATCAGTGGAAGTTATAAGTTTATTATTGATAATTTGGTTGATTAGTTCCCGATTTCGCTTAGGATTGTTTTTGCAAGACACAAATTGTTTGTACTAATATTTTTTCTTTTCCTGCCTAATAAAGGGACGTGATTGTGTTTCTTAAGTTTGTGTAATTTAAAATTTATATTTCTCTTGTTATTTTTGTAATCAATCCACACCGAGTCTCTTTTTCGTATTAAGTTTATTATTACCTGATTTATCCAGTCTTTGCTACAATTGCGTTATTTAATTTTTGAGCCATCCGATAGTTTATTAATTTTGTTATTGTTAACAATCACCGTATATTTTTTATGAATGCTTCATAAAGTTGGGTAATTTATGGGGTTTTGTTTCTAGTGCCTCTGTCCAGACAGTTTGTTAGGCGTACTTCTTTGCATATGTTTTTATGATCTAAGATAGGTTGACTTGATGCTGAACTTCATCGCAAACTTTTTATCTTCTTGTACTTTTCGTGTTCCTATCGGCAACACTTTGTCGCATCTTTTCCTCCAAGAACAGGGGGTGCTACAAGGCTGCGTTCTGAGTGTAAAGTTTTCTCTGTCAAGATCAATTCTATTACACAGTAACTTCCTCCCACTGCAGGCAATGCCCTCTATGTCGACGACTTTAGCATCTTTTGCTCGTCGTCCAGCATGAGGGTCATTGAACGACAACTGCAAACTGCCCTGAATAATCTATCGGTTTGGGCGACGGTCAATGGGTTTCGATTCTCCCCACAGAAGACCACTTTTGCCGCAAGCTTAATCTTCATCTGGACCCCGAGCTGTGGCTCGAGGGTAACATCATTCCAGTTGTGGAGGAGACCAAGTTCCTCGGTCTCATCTTCGGCCGGAAAGTGAATTTTTACCACATTTACGACATCCACATTACGACCATCGAACATTCTCAAGATCCTCTCCTCCCTCTCTTGGGGGGCAGACTGATGTTCATTGCTCCACCTCTACCGTGCACTTGTCCGGTCGAAACCCGACTACGGATCCAGGTGTTTTACTCCTCCTGTGATTAGGTGGTGAAGGTTCTGGACCCCCTGCACCATCAACCCTCTGTGTTTGCACGCGGGCCTTCCGCACTTCACCGGTCCAGAGTCTCTATGTTGAGACCGATGAACCATCTTTATCTTCCCACCGTCAGCAGTTGTCCCTGCAATATCCAACGAAATTGAGATCCCTGCCAGGCCATCCCACTTGGGACTGCGTTTTCAATCCCCTGTGGAAAATGTTTTACCAGAATTGGCCGATTGCCATTCCTCCTTTCGATTTGTGTGTCCCAGGGTACCTGCGAGACATTAACAGCAGTCTCAATAGCATCTCACAGTCTACAGCTCAGCCACTTTCACCGTGGCTGGCTGTTTCCCCTTCGTACGATTTCTCTCTTTACAGGACGGGGAAGGCCTTTACACCCGACTGTGTGTTTCGGCAACTCTTTGCCAGTCATCTTGCTGAGCAGCCGGACTTCTTGTCTGTCTTCACAGATGGCTCGAAGTCCGGCACATCAGTGGGATTAGCCATGTCTGCTGTGATGTAATCATTGAAGACCAGATCCCATAACAGCGTTCCATCTTCACTGCAGAGTTTCAGGCTATCAGTCTCGCGTTGGACCACATAGCTGGTGAGCGTCATCGTTGGTGTGTCCTCTGTAACGACTCGCTTAGTTAGCTAAAGGCTCGCTTAGTAATCTCGGTGAGGCGTCGGTCTCACCCTATTCTGTCCAAGATCCGCCAGCAACACCATCATTTGGCAGCCACTACCACGATTTTCTTCTATTGGTCGTCGGGATCACGGGCAATGACTTGGCAGATACTGCTGCCAAGTCAGCCACACCCATATCCGACTCTCCACTGTTCCATACTTGGACTTCCGGCAGTGATTTTCTATCGAGCTCTGGGCACAGTGGCAAAGATTTTGGTCTGAACAGGTTGGCAACAGGCTTTTCGAGATCGAGCCCATTGTCAAACCGTGACAGTCTTGCTTTCGCAGGAATCGCAAGGAGGAAGTTGTACTTGCTGGAATCCGCTTAGGTCATTCGTTTCTTACACATTCATTTCTTTTTCAGGCGGACGACGAACCCAAGTGCGACTTTTGTGACAACATTTTAACCGTTAAGCATATTTCAATCTCATGTCTAGTTTTTAACCTTGAACGGCGCTTTTATTTTAACTTTCATGATTTTGCGTCTGAGCTCCTTACACTCGGACATCTTTTATCTGATGACTCTCTTTTAACTCCTGTCTTTGCTTTTTTACGTTTTTCTGGTTATAATACTCGTCTCTGAAATTTTTACATTGTATTCTAGATTTATTCTTGTTTCTGATTTTAAATGGGTCCTATACACCCATTTTTCTTGTTGACTTATCCACTTGTTGATTCTTTTTATTCCTATTTTTATACTCATCTTTATTATGCCGTTTTGTTTCTGTCAAATTTAACTTTGGTTGTGGGTTAAATGACTTTTATCCCTTTTTGTCTTTTTGTTTGGCGCAATATATACTCAGCTGCTCTTCCGCCATAAAACCTTAAACAACCAATCTAAATCGTTTGCTTGCTTCGTTAAGTGTAGTCTCACAAAAACTCTCAAGCATCTGGAATTATCACGCAATTGGCATAAATTCAAAATGAACATTTGAACTTGGTACGGTAAATTTTATTGCAAGTGGAAGTTCTCCCGGATGCCACATACGTCACTTTTTACGTATTGTTATGCATGAAGGCATAAAAAATATATTGAAGAAAAACTAAACCTAATTTTACGTCTTCTCAACCCTCGATATCATCTGCTGCTCAAGAATCAAATGCAAGTTCAGTGAATGACCCTGATGAAATGTCATCCGAATTTCTAGAACATAGCCAGTAAACTACACTGCACCTACATATGCATAAGTAATTGCGTTTTTTTTTTTTTTGAAATTAAGGTTTAGATTAGTTTTATTATTCTGGTGTGTCTAGGAGAGTATTTTTTTTTGTCTTGGGTATGCTTTTTTACATACTTTACCTTTCAAAAATTCTCTTTCACATTTCGATATTAGGAAAATACGTTAGTCAGCGTCATCCGACTGCCAAATTACAACTCCTTCCAAAAAAAGAAATGAAGTATAATGCTTTTAATAAAAATGTCAGCGTCATCTGACTGCCAAATTACAACTCCTTCAAAAAAAAAGAAGTATAATGCTTTTAATAAAAATGTCAGCGTCATCCGACTGCCAAATTACAACTCCTTCCAAAAAAGAAATGAAGTATAATGCTTTTAATAAAAATGTCAGCGTCATCCGACTGCCAAATTACAACTCCTTCCAAAAAAAGAAATGAGGTATAATGCTTTTAATAAAAATGTCAGTGTCATCTGACTGCCAAATTACAACTCCTTCCAAAAAAAAAAGAAATGAAGTATAATGCTTTTAATAAAAATGTCAGCGTCATCCGACTGCCAAATTACAACTCCTTCCAAAAAAAGAAATGAGGTATAATGCTTTTAATAAAAATGTCAGCGTCATCTGACTGCCAAATTACAACTCCTTCAAAAAAAAAGAAGTATAATGCTTTTAATAAAAATGTCAGCGTCATCCGACTGCCAAATTACAACTCCTTCCAAAAAAGAAATGAAGTATAATGCTTTTAATAAAAATGTCAGCGTCATCCGACTGCCAAATTACAACTCCTTCCAAAAAAAGAAATGAGGTATAATGCTTTTAATAAAAATGTCAGTGTCATCTGACTGCCAAATTACAACTCCTTCCAAAAAAAAAAGAAATGAAGTATAATGCTTTTAATAAAAATGTCAGCGTCATCCGACTGCCAAATTACAACTCCTTCCAAAAAAAGAAATGAAGTATAATGCTTTTAATAAAAATGTCAGCGTCATCCGACTGCCAAATTACAACTCCTTCCAAAAAAAGAAATGAAGTATAATGCTTTTAATAAAAATGTCAGCGTCATCCGACTGCCAAATTACAACTCCTTCCAAAAAAAAAAGAAATGAAGTATAATGCTTTTAATAAAAATGTCAGCGTCATCCGACTGCCAAATTACAACTCCTTCCATGATGGATTTCAGCGAAACAGTTTCCGAAAGTTTTGTTAAGTTTACGAATTTAGACATCATTAAATGTGAAAATACGTATAAAAATACATTTTAGATATTGACATTTGTATTAAAAGCAATATACTTCATTTTTGTTATCATTGTTTTTAACGGCGTTTTTATTTTAACCAAGGCTTGAATAAAAAATTGTTATTTGGTATCTATAAAAATATTTCTCATGCCACTGGCCCCCCCCATTCCTCATAAATGCCAGATAAGTGGGAGTTTTCTGTATTAAGTTTGACTTCCATCAATTAGTGTCATGTCGAAGTTTTAGTTTTAAGAAGGTATTCGTAATGCAGAGGCCATGATTTATGAAATGCTTCGATTAACGCGATTTCTAAGTGAGAGATTTTGCTTGAAAATCTTTTCCTACTAACATCTTATACTTTCTTGTTTTCAGTTGGAGCCTACTACAGTGAAGATGGCTTTTAACGATGGTAAGTCCATTCTTTTTCGCAGAGGAGAGAGCCCAGATAGGAGAGGTGGGTGGTGCGTGTGGTGGTGTGTGGGGTCAACAATCATTGTGTGGGGTCAACAATCAATCTCAAACAAATGTAAATAATGTTTCAACTGTAAACAGTATGAATTGTTTTTGTTATATAATTTATAATCAGAGCCATATCTAGTCTATGGCCAATATGGCAACAACTATAGGAGTCATGAATTTTAGGCGCCAAATTACGTTACTTCATTTATATGTAAATATACATACGGATAGATTGGGAAAAATACTCCTAATGGATAGATTGGGAAAATGTAAATAATAATGTATTATTAGCCCTAGACAGCACAAAAACTTCATTTATCTCTTAAAATGAAAACGCTGCGTTTTTTCACCCTATACTCATTATTACAGCCGCTTCCTGGATGCAGATTTCCGCATTTAAAAGCATTAAAAGATTTCCGCATTTAAGCGCTCCGCTGATAAATGATTAATGTTAACGTGGAGAGCTGATCAAATCAAGGTTAAAAATATTGATGTTAACGCGGATATGATGAAATATGCAAGAACATGGGCAAATATTTCTGCATTGTTGATGGCTGACATCAATGAAAAAAAAAACTACGACTTGAGATAACAAAAATATATTATTTTAAATTTCAATGATGATATTCACTTTGGAAGGAATGAAAAAGCGCATTTCAGGTGAAACAAAAAAAAAAAAGCAAAATTGTCGATGACTGCATTAAGAAGTAAAATTAACTCAGAAGAATTTTTTAAAATTAGAGTTGGGTAAATTTTATTCTAATATATATTTAGTGAGGTAGAGGACCTCAAGTGTTCGCAAAAGTTTAATGTTACAAGAAATTCTACAATAAATTTAATAACATATAAACAACTCAAAAGTTGACTAGATTATTTTAGTTCATATACATTAACAAGAGAAAAGTGAATTCAAAGTCAATTTTAGGAATTTATAATAATAACGATAATTAATTAACGGACAAAAATGATAATTAATTAACTGATATTTTCCTCGATGATTGTTAAGTAGCCGATACACGCGGATGCTAATAAAGATTTCCGGATAGAATATTTTTTATACATCCAGGGTTCTATTTATTATCACCTATTTGATGAGAGGGGCGGGGATGGCTCAGTCGGTAGTGCGTCAGGCTCGTATTCTTTAGTTCCTGGTTCGAGTCCCAGTTGCGCCAGTGTTGAGATTTATCTCCGCAAAACTCCCAGTCCTGCTCTCGGTCAGCAGGGGACACCGATGGGCTTGGAAAGGCCGCCGTCCGTCGTTAAATCGTGGCCCAGTGTGAAGGATAGCCATACCCTGTGCAGTTTAAGGAACATGCTGGATGGCCTTGACGGGAGGCCACCATCTGTCTCCTAACAGCTGTTCCAGTGGGTCCCCTTCCCGAACATTCTCTGAGTCTTCGGGTCCTTGTGACTTGGCCATTTAGGCCATTGTGTGTAAAAAAAGTGCCGCTCAATAGTAAATCAACCCTACTTGATAAGATCGATCTGTTCTTGTTCAGATGGCAAAACCAAAAGGGGAAAAACTTAGGGAAATATATGTGTATTTTGAGTGATTCAGTTCTTTAAAATTTAACTACTATTTAGTTTAAAATAATATTACTTTTTACTTAAGCTATTTAATTCAAAACGATATAAATTTTTATTACTATATTAAATAGCTTTAAAATTTTATGTAAATTTTAAAGTTTTTAAAAATAAGAGCAACCGGTAGAATTTTTTCCAATAGTAATTTCAATAGAACACCCTCCAAACGATGTAAATTAAAGCCTTTTGGTGGATTTGAAATATATGAATTATAATATTTCATTATTACCATTTGAACTCAAAAATTGTTTTCATTTATATCTTAAAGAATAGATTGTGCCTCCCCCCATAAAAATATTTTTTATATTATTATATTCCCTTTTAAACATAACTATATCGCTTGCAACAAAGCTGAATCTAGGGAGGGGGGGAGAGAAGGGGGCCATTTGGGCTCCACTTCTTCCTTTCAGAATGCTAGTAAACGATAATAGAGACAAAAATTCTTCAACATATTTCATGCACTTTAAGAAAATTTTTTAAAGTTCTCTAAAGAATGGAAATTCAGTCTCTGCGCATCATCGGTTTCTTTTTTCCTTTCTGCTCGATTAAGTTTCTTCTCCCCATTTTTATTCTTCTGGATCTGGGCCTGGCTTCCAATATTCGTTTAATATTTTGTCAATTCCAAATTTCAACTTTTTCCAATGTTAAAGTGAAAATTAAATTATAGCTTTTGGAGGTTCAGAAAATGTGAAACCTAATATGCATTTCGTCAAATTCATCCAATACAAAAAATCTTTAATTTATCTCTTAAAACAAAAAAAGCTGAAAGTTTACAAACAGACAGGCCTATATAAAGACAGACAAAAGGGTGAAAACAGTAGCTGGTTTTTTTTTTTGAAAACGGGTTAAAAATAAAAAACTTTCCCATATCATTTTTATTTCTTGAAATTACTTTTTTTCATGAAGCAAAATTTGATGATGTCAAAAACGCTTTTTTCAACATAAAGAAAATTTTACTTGAAAAAAAAATCCTCTTTTTAATGTAATGTTTTTTTTATATATATAAGAATAATCATTACAAATCTATGTATAACTTTTTTTCATGTAATACCGTATTATTACTTTTAATTTTTTCCTATAAAAAACTCTGCATTTTAATATTTAAAGTTGACATTTTAACTATAAAAAAACGCATTTCTTATAATTTTGTCATAGGTGCCACCAAAACTTGCATTCGACTCTGTTTATAATTATATAACAAACTTACTCCTTCTTATCATTCATCGAAAAGTTTAGGTAGAAACCAAAACAGGTCTAAGCCCCCCTTTAAAAACTAAAGAAAAAATAACCTGATAATTGCTGTAGCAAAGATTTCTCTTGACTTTCGCTTCAACGAACCAAGTTCCAGATTTCTGATAAAAATCATTGACACTCTTCAATGGGATCCCTTAAACACAGAAAGAGCTAGACTCATTTTAAAAAGTAAAATTGAAGGGTTGACAACATTTAATTGCTGTTGACATAGCCAAGTGTCTTATAAATTCTGAAAGCTGTTTCATCCCTCCGCAGCGTTCACCAATTACACCCTCGGACCGTGCAATTTCAGCGACGGGCAAGGATTCCTCGCTCCTTGTTACTTCGACATGGAATTCCCTGAGACGAACGTCAGCATGTTCAACTGGAATTTGGGGTGCGGAGAAGGAGCTTACTGGATGGGAGGACCCCCCGTCGACAACAACGGAACAGCGAAAGGTAGGTGGAAGGAGCAGAAATGTTTTCTCGGCAATCGATTTGTAAATGAAGATTTCTGTCATTTAAATTTCGAACAGATCTTCGAAAGGCAGTCACAAGTCGGATTTAAACTCTCCAGATCTGGCAATGGGTTAAGGGAAATGTTGTTTTCATTCCTCTGAAACTGCTACTGGGGCAGTTGATGTTCACTGAGTTGATTCCTCTGAAACTGCTTCTGGGGCAATTGATGTTCACTGAGTTGATTCCTCTGAAACTGCTTCTGGGGCAGTTGATGTTCACTGAGTTGATTCCTCTGAAACTGTTACTGGGGCAGTTGATGTTCACTGAGTTGATTCCTCTGAAACTGCTACTGGGGCAGTTGATGTTCACTGAGTTGATTCCTCTGAAACTGCTACTGGGGCAGTTGATGTTCACTGAGTTGATTCCTCTGAAACTGCTTCTGGGGCAGTTGATGTTCACTGAGTTTATTCCTCTGAAACTGCTATTGGGGCAGTTGATGTTCACTGAGTTGATTCCTCTCAAACTGTTACTGGGGCAGTTGATGTTCACTGAGCTGATTCCTCTGAAACTGCTACTTGGGGCAGTTGATGTTCACTGAGTTGATTCCTCTGAAACTGCTACTGGGGCAGTTGATGTTCACTGAGTTGATTCCTCTGAAACTGCTTCTGGGGCAGTTGATGTTCACTGAGTTGATTCCTCTGAAACTGCTTCTGGGGCAGTTGATGTTCACTGAGTTGATTCCTCTGAAACTGCTTCTGGGGCAGTTGATGTTCACTGAGTTGATTCCTCTGAAACTGCTACTGGGGCAGTTGATGTTCACTGAGTTGATTCCTCTGAAACTGCTTCTGGGGCAGTTGATGTTCACTGAGTGGATTCCTCTGAAACTGCTACTGGGGCAGTTGATGTTCACTGAGTTGATTCCTCTGAAACTGCTTCTGGGGCAGTTGATGTTCACTGAGTTTATTCCTCTGAAACTGCTATTGGGGCAGTTGATGTTCACTGAGTTGATTCCTCTCAAACTGTTACTGGGGCAGTTGATGTTCACTGAGCTGATTCCTCTGAAACTGCTACTTGGGGCAGTTGATGTTCACTGAGTTGATTCCTCTGAAACTGCTACTGGGGCAGTTGATGTTCACTGAGTTGATTCCTCTGAAACTGCTTCTGGGGCAGTTGATGTTCACTGAGTTGATTCCTCTGAAACTGCTTCTGGGGCAGTTGATGTTCACTGAGTTGATTCCTCTGAAACTGCTACTGGGGCAGTTGATGTTCACTGAGTTGATTCCTCTGAAACTGCTTCTGGGGCAGTTGATGTTCACTGAGTGGATTCCTCTGAAACTGCTACTGGGGCAGTTGATGTTCACTGAGTTGATTCCTCTCAAACTGTTACTGGGGCAGTTGATGTTCACTGAGTTGATTCCTCTGAAACTGCTACTGGGGCAGTTGATGTTCACTGAGTTGATTCCTCTCAAACTGTTACTGGGGCAGTTGATGTTCACTGAGTTGATTCCTCTGAAACTGCTACTGGGGCAGTTGATGTTCACTGAGTTGATTCCTCTCAAACTGTTACTGGGGCAGTTGATGTTCACTGAGTTGATTCCTCTGAAACTGCTACTTGGGGCAGTTGATGTTCACTGAGTTGATTCCTCTGAAACTGCTACTGGGGCAGTTGATGTTCACTGAGTTGATTCCTCTGAAACTGCTACTGGGGCAGTTGATGTTCACTGAGTTGATTCCTCTGAAACTGCTACTTGGGGCAGTTGATGTTCACTGAGTTGATTCCTCTCAAACTGTTACTGGGGCAGTTGATGTTCACTGAGTTGATTCCTCTCAAACTGTTACTGGGGCAGTTGATGTTCACTGAGTTGATTCCTCTGAAACTGCTACTGGGGCAGTTGATGTTCACTGAGTTGATTCCTCTCAAACTGTTACTGGGGCAGTTGATGTTCACTGAGTTGATTCCTCTGAAACTGCTACTTGGAGCAGTTGATGTTCACTGAGTTGATTCCTCTGAAACTGCTACTGGGGCAGTTGATGTTCACTGAGTTGATTCCTCTGAAACTGCTTCTGGGGCAGTTGATGTTCACTGAGTTGATTCCTCTGAAACTGCTTCTGGGGCAGTTGATGTTCACTGAGTTGATTCCTCTGAAACTGCTTCTGGTGCAGTTGATGTTCACTGAGTTGATTCCTCTGAAACTGCTTCTGGGGCAGTTGATGTTCACTGAGTTGATTCCTCTGAAACTGCTTCTGGGGCAGTTGATGTTCACTGAGTTGATTCCTCTGAAACTGCTACTGGGGCAGTTGATGTTCACTGAGTTGATTCCTCTGAAACTGTTACTGGGGCAGTTGATGTTCACTGAGTTGATTCCTCTGAAACTGCTACTTGGGGCAGTTGATGTTCACTGAGTTGATTCCTCTGAAACTGCTTCTGGGGCAGTTGATGTTCACTGAGTTGATTCCTCTGAAACTGCTTCTGGGGCAGTTGATGTTCACTGAGTTGATTCCTCTGAAACTGCTTCTGGGGCAGTTGATGTTCACTGAGTTGATTCCTCTGAAACTGCTTCTGGGGCAGTTGATGTTCACTGAGTTGATTCCTTTGAAACTGCTACTGGGGCAGTTGATGTTCACTGAGTTGATTCCTCTGAAACTGCTTCTGGGGCAGTTGATGTTCACTGAGTTGATTCCTCTGAAACTGCTACTGGGGCAGTTGATGTTCACTGAGTTGATTCCTCTCAAACTGTTACTGGGGCAGTTGATGTTCACTGAGTTGATTCCTCTGAAACTGCTACTTGGGGCAGTTGATGTTCACTGAGTTGATTCCTCTGAAACTGCTACTGGGGCAGTTGATGTTAACTGAGTTGATTCCTCTGAAACTACTTCTGGGGCAGTTGATGTTCACTGAGTTGATTCCTCTGAAACTGCTTCTGGGGCAGTTGATGTTCACTGAGTTGATTCCTCTGAAACTGCTTGTGGGGCAGTTGATGTTCAGGAAAAAATTAATGTCATTGTTTCCTTACCGAAATCATGCCTTTTTTTTTACGTTTTCTTTTGTTTTCGAAAGCATATAATTTATTTTTATTGATTAATAAGAAAGTCGCATTTTCAGTAATAAGTCGCATTTTCAGTAATAAGTTTCTCATATTTTCGTTTCAGTTTTTGAACATCCCCTGTTGTATTATGTTATGATTTCTGCCTGATTGCTGCATTAGCAACTCAGCTCATTAACGAATAGTTTTCCAAATTTCAAAATATAGCAGATACTTTTCTAGTAAACATTTACAGGGTTACCACGGAACCATCAAGGAAACGAAATTATGAGGTTGCCCCCTTTAGGGATAAAGTAGGAAAAAAAAAGTCTGAGAAGAATGGTTTTTTCACAAATTTTATAAAAGGGCAAAGGAGAGATGTGATGTACATATCGTCTGATGTGAAAACACAAAAGGTTTGAGTGCAGGTCCAGTTTATTAAGGAACTTTTAAGACTGCATTTGACATTTGCCTGAAAATTTAAGACTTCTTATCACTGAAAATTTTCCATTGTCGAATAGTGCTCTCTTTTCAAGAAGGGATTAAAATGCACAACAACTTTTATTGATTCACGGAATTTTTACTTCCTTTCCGATTTGATTCTTGAATGAAAGAACAAAATAATCGTTTCATAAAAATAAATTCCGCGTACTTTCATTCTTTAACCTTTCTGGCTCTTAGAGCGAATAAAACCCGAAGCGAAAGTCTTTAATCCCACTTTTTCTCTCCCCTCCCCCTCTTCTTCCTAGGTGGATACGCTTTCATGGATCTTTCTCGAATGGCGAGCGATGGATCTGACCTCGTGCAGCGAGCTTGGCTGCCCACGGATCTGCTGAACGCCACCTCGCCGAAGGGCAAGTGCTTCCACTTCAGCTACAGCATTAAAGGCCTCTCGGTGGCGGGCATGAGAGTGCTGGTGAACGCCACGGACGTCACCTACACGATCTGGGAGAGTCTCGACTCCACCGAAGGAGAGTGGCATGACGGGAAGGTGACGTTCACTTGCGAAACTCCATTTCGGGTAAGTACGGAAATCCATTTTCAATACCTGCTAATGAAATGTTCGAACGTTTTCACTTCCAAGAAGAAAAAAGTTCCCATTGCAGCGATACAAAGCATATTCCTCCCTCATACATTAGTGAAGATACTTTACTTTCCTCTTACCAAAGATACACAGTCGTATCAGAATAATATGACCGCCTACCATACATATACTATGGTAGGTGGTCATATTATTCTGATACGACTGTGTATGTATACTCAACGTAAATTAAAATCTGCCTTTCTGATTTTTTTCAGGACTTGAATGAAATATTTTTGTAAAACTTATGACGCAGATTCTCAACGAAAGTTGATCATTTTGGTTTCCACTATTACTGTTTCAACTGATACCTACCCTATTCATTTCAATTCTATTTTGAATCTAGTTAAAGATGTCAGTTTCATCTGTAACAATGAAAATTAGATTTGAAAATCTCTACTGCCCGAAAAAAAATACTCAATTGAATTATCTCTAAGAAAACAGGGCATATTGATCTTATCTCTAAGAAAGAAGGACAAATTGATCATAACTCAAAGAAAGAAGTGCACATTGATCTTATCTGTAATAAAGGACATTTTGATCTTATAGATACTAAATGGATAGATTTTTTATTCACTACTTTCAACACCAGTACAATTCAATACAAAAATCCGCAACAAAAAACATACTTTTACATAAAAGTTTTACAGTTCAAAAGTTCATATAGATGAACTGATTAACACAAATGATATTGTAAAGTATAAATTATAATCTATTTTATAGGTAGTTTTTTTAAACAAACAAACTGAACAAACTGAACAATATGAAAGAAGTAAATAAAATAAGAGAACTCTACTTGAGTCCGAGCTCTCGTGTGTGGAGAAGTTCACGAATATAACGTTTACAGAATTAGTTGCAACAGTGTTATAAAAATTAAATATTTAAGCTAAAGTTTTATCTCTATAGATATTTCTCTACATCATCACAATCACACATCATATAACCAATCCCATATTAATCTTTTAAAAGCATAAATGTTTCTTTCATTTTTAATGTTAGCCGGCAGAGCATTAAAAAGTTTTGGTGCCAGATTAAAGTAGTGTTTTTGGATGATAGTTTTTTAGGAAACGGTATGGATAAATGATTAGCAGATGATAAACGTGTATATTTGAGAAAGATTTTAACATTAGACTCATCCCAATTTTGAATATTGTATAATAATAGGTGATAAATATATAATTTTCTAACTGGTAAGACATTTAATTTTTTATAATTTTTTTTATACTATCAAATTTCTTTTTCTTTAGCATACATCTTATTACGTAATTTTGAGAACCTTGTAATGGCTTCAGATTTGTCTCATATAGACCTCACCAAGATATAATGCTATATTTCAAATAAGATTTTATCCACGAATTTTAAATAATTTTTAACATTGTCAGATCTAAAAAATTTTTTATGTAATAAAATCTTAAAACGATAATATTTAGGTTCTTAATTATATAATTTATATGCGTTTTCCAAGAATTTTTTTGTCTAGGTAGACATCCAAATATCTGAAGCAATCAACACCCTAAATAGCTGAACATTTACAGTATATCTCATTGCAGTTTAGATCATGATAGAAGAGTTTACAAGAAAATCAGATGACTTTTTCAATAATCTAAAATTTATGTACTTCGATTTGGCAACATTTAAAACTAATTTATTTTGAATAAACCAATTTTTTATTTTTTTTAGATCATCATTGATTTGCACTATTAATTTCTCAGTTTTTCCTGCATAAGTTAAAGATATATCATCTGCAAAACTTATATTGCTGCCGTAAAATTTTAAGTCACAAAGATCATTAAAATAAATAAAAAATAATAAAAGACCCAAAACAGAATCTTGAAGAACACCGAAGTTTATCTTAGCATTGGAAATGAAACAATTTTTTATTTTAACCTTTTGGCTTCTACCTGTCAGATAGCTAGAGAGCCAAGATAGCATTTCACCTCTCATTCCAGCTGCTCCCAATTTATGCAATACAATTAAATGTGGGACAGAGTCAAATGCTTTTTTAACATCAAGGAATAAAACTACGACTTTAAAATTTTGATTAATGGTTTTTATATGGTTGATGTCATTTTTAGAATTGCATCATCTGTTCCCGTGTTTTTTCGAAACCTATATTTATTTTTAGAAAAAAAATTATATTTATTCAAAAATTTAACATTTTAGATTTGGCTATTTTTTCTATTATTTTGGAAAACACAGACAAGATGGATATTGGTCTATAATTTTCAATTTTCTTATCACAGCCACCTTAATACACTGGTATAAATGGTATTATCTCTACGAAAGAACGGCATATTGATCTTATCTCTATGAAAGGTCATCTATGAAAGGGCATATTGATCTTTCTCTAAGGAAGAAGGGCGTATTGATCTTATCTCTGAGAATGAAGGGCATATTGATCTTATCTCTGTGAAAGAAGAGCATATTGATCTTATCTCCATGAAAGAAAGGCATATTGATCTTATCTCTGTGAAAGAAGGGCATATTGATTTTATATCTAATAAAGAAGGACCTTTTGATCTTATCTGCAATAAAGAATGGCACATTAATCTTATTTCTGAGAATGAAGGGCATATTGATCTTATCTCTAAGGAAGAAGGGCGTATTGATCTTATCTCTGAGAATGAAGGGCATATTGATCATATCTCTGTGAAAGAAGGGCATATTGATCTTATCTCTATGAAAGAAAGGCATATTGATCTTATCTCTGTGAAAGAAGGGCATATTGATTTTATATCTAATAAAGAAAACCTTTTGATCTTATCTGCAGTAAAGAATGGCACATTAATCTTATTTCTGAGAATGAAGAGCATATTGAGCTTATCTCTAAGGAAAAAAGGCATAATGATCTTATCTCCAAGAAAGAAGGGCTCTTTGATCTTAGCTCTGAGAAAGAAGGGCGCATTAACCTTATCTCTAAGACAGAAGGGCATATTGATTTTATCTCTGAGGAAGAAGTGCATATTGATTTTACCTCTAAGAAAGAAGGACAAGATGATCTTATCTGTAATAAAGAAGGGCATACTGATAATAACTCTAAGAAAGAAGGTCGCATTAATCTTATCTGTAATAAAGAAGTGCGTATTGATTTTATCTCTAAGAAAGAAGGACAAATTGATCTTAGCAACAGCATAGCTAAAGTCTTCATAAATGAATATTTGTCTAAATGCATAAAATAACTGTTTTACAAAGCCAAGCAATTTAAAATTTTACATGGATACCAATTTCTTTCGGTGAAAGAAGGTAAAATCTTTCTGAGGAAAGATGCCAGTTCAAAGATATGTAGAAATAGAAGAGAAAAGGATGTATTACTTTTGTAGTTTAATGAATGATTTGTTTTCCTTTAATGATGACCAACTGGTCTTAAATGTTAATTTTAATGACTTATCAGAATATTCTATTTATAGTAGAAGTATTAGTATACGTTTTATTCATTTCAACATTAGAAGCTTGAGACACAATTACAATGAATTGCTTTATACACTTGAAATGTCCTGGAAAAGATTTTGATTTGATTTTACTTTCTGAGATAAAACATGAAGAGGTGTCTCTTCGCAATATTAATGAGTATAATATGTTTTATAATTTCAGAGACACAAACGCATCAGGGGCTGTTTTAATCTATGCTAAAGAGGGAAAATTTGATTTGGAACAAATTTAGTTTGATTTACATAGCTCAGAGGCATTGAATCTTTATGAATGCAAGTTTAATTTTATTCTATATTAGTTTATAGATCAAAAAATAATTCAATAGAATATTTTAATCATGAATGGAAACAAAAGGTAAAATATGTTAAAAGGAAAATGTATATTTTATTGCTGATGTCAATATTAATTTGCTGCAAAACACTCAAAATATAGCTGAATATTTAAACATCATGAATAAATTTGGTTTTAAAAAACGTATTGATATTCCAACTAGATAGTCTAACAGTAGTGTTAGCTTCTTAGATCACTTTTTTTTGCTATAACAAATTCTCATAACCCAGAAGGTTTTCTTATACACTCTAATTTTATATACTAATCATAAATATATCAACTATTGATCTTATCTCTATGAAAAAAGGCATATTTATTTTGTTTCTAATAATAAAGAAAATGTTGATTTTTATCTCTATGAAAAAAGGACAAATTGATCTTATCTGTTTAATAGAAAGGCTTATTAATCATAACTCTAAGAAAGAAGAGCACATTGATCTTATACGTAATAAAGGACATTTCGATCTTATCTCTACGAAAGAAGGGCATATTGAAATTATGTCTGCGAAAGAAGAGCATATTGATCTTATCTCTGTGAAAGAAGGTTATATTGATTTTATCTCTAAGAAAGAAGGGCTGATCTTATCTGGAGGAAGGGCATATTGATCATATCTCTGAGAAAGAAGGATGGACTGATCTTATTTCTGATATAGAAGGGCATATTGATCTTTTCTCTATGAAAGAAGGACATATTGACCTTATCTCTATGAAAGAAAGGCATATTGATCTTATCAGTAATAAAGAGGGACATATTGATCTTATCTCTAATAAAGAGGATATATTGATCTGATGTCTATGAAATAAGGACATATTGATTTTATTTCTATGAAACAATAGCGCATTGATTTATCTGCAAGAAGGGCATATTGATCAGATCTCTGAGAAAAAAGGGCTCACTGATCTTATCTGTAATAAAGAAGGACAAATTGGTCTTATCTCTAAGAAAGAAGAGCATATTGATCTTATATCTATGATAGAAGGGCATATTGATCTTTTCTCTATGAAAGAAGGACATATTGACCTTATCTCTATGAAAGAAAGGCATATTGATCTTATCAGTAATAAAGAGGGACATATTGATCTTATCTCTAATAAAGAGGATATATTGATCTGATGTCTATGAAATAAGGACATACTGATTTTATTTCTATGAAACAATAGCGCATTGATTTATCTGCAAGAAGGGCATATTGATCAGATCTCTGAGAAAAAAGGGCTCACTGATCTTATCTGTAATAAAGAAGGACAAATTGGTCTTATCTCTAAGAAAGAAGAGCATATTGATCTTATCTCTATGATAGAAGGGCATATTGATCTTATCTGTAACAAAGAATGGGCATATTAATCTTATCTGTAATAAAGAAGGACATGTTGATCTTATATAATAAAGAAGGGCGCATTGATCTTATCTCTAAGAAAAAAGGGAAATTGATCTTATCTATAATAAAGAAGGGCATATTAATCTTTTCTCTAAGAAAGAACGACGTATTTATCTTATGTGTAATAAAGAAGGACATATTGATCTGATCTCTAAGAAAGAAGGGCATATTGATATGATCTCTAAGAAAGAAGGGCGTATTGATCAGATCTCTAAGAAAGAAGGGCATATTGATCTGATCTCTAAGAAAGAAGGGCATATTGATCTGATCTCTAAGAAAGAAGGGCATATTGATCTGATCTCTAAGAAAGAAGGGCATATTGATCTGATCTCTAAGAAAGAAGGGCATATTGATCTGATCTCTAAGAAAGAAGGGCATATTGATCAGATCTCTAAGAAAGAAGGGCGTATTGATATGATCTCTAAGAAAGAAGAGCGTATTGATCTGATCTCTAAGAAAGAAGGGCGTATTGATCTGATCTCTAAGAAAGAAGGGCGTATTGATCTGATCTCTAAGAAAGAAGGGCATATTGATATGATCTCTAAGAAACAAGGGCGTATTGATCAGATCTCTAAGAAAGAAGGGCATATTGATCTGATCCCCAAGAAAGAAAGGCGTATTGATCAGATCTCTAAGAAAGAAGGGCGTATTGATCTGATCTCTAAGAAAGAAGGGCATATTGATATGATCTCTAAGAAAGAAGGGCGTATTGATCAGATCTCTAAGAAAGAAGGGCGCATTGATCTTATCTCTAAGAAAGAAGGGCATATTGATATGATCTCTAAGAAAGAAGGGCATATTGATCAGATCTCTAAGAAAGAAGGGCATATTGATCTGATCTCTAAGAAAGAAGGGCGTATTGATCTGATCTCTAAGAAAGAAGGGCATATTGATCTGATCTCTAAGAAAGAAGGGCGTATTGATCTGATCTCTAAGAAAGAAGTTATATTGATCTGATCTCTAAGAAAGAAGGGCATATTGATCTGATCTCTAAGAAAGAAGGGCGTATTGATCAGATCTCTAAGAAAGAAGGGCGCATTGATCAGATCTCTAAGAAAGAAGGGCATATTGATCAGATCTCTAAGAAAGAAGGGCGTATTGATCAGATCTCTAAGAAAGAAGGGCATATTGATCAGATCTCTAAGAAAGAAGAGCGTATTGATCTGATCTCTAAGAAAGAAGGGCATATTGACCTGATCTCTAAGAAAGAAGGGCTTATTGATCTGATCTCTAAGAAAGAAGGGCGTGTTGATCTGATCTCTAAGAAAGAAGGGCATATTGATATGATCTTTAAGAAAGAAGGGCGTATTGATCAGATCTCTAAGAAAGAAGGGCGTATTGATCAGATCTCTAAGAAAGAAGGGCGTATTGATCAGATCTCTAAGAAAGAAGAGCGTATTGATCGATCTCTAAGAAAGAAGGGCATATTGACCTGATCTCTAAGAAAGAAGGGCGTATTGATCTGATCTCTAAGAAAGAAGGGCGTATTGATCAGATCTCTAAGAAAGAAGGGCGTATTGATCTGATCTCTAAGAAAGAAGGGCATATTGATCTGATCTCTAAGAAAGAAGGGCGTATTGATCTGATCTCTAAGAAAGAAGGGCATATTGATCTGATCTCTATAAGAAAGAACGACGTATTTATCTTATGTGTAATAAAGAAGGTCATATTATTTATTACACATAAGATAAATACGTCGTTCTTTCTTCGAGTAATTCTTTATTACAGATCTTATCTGTAATAAAGAATGGGCATATTAATCTTATACGTAATAAAGAAGGACATATTGATCTTATCTAATAAAGAAGGGCGCATTGATCTTATCTCTAAGAAAAAGGAGAAATTGATCTTATCTATAATAAAGAAGGGAATATTGATCTTTTCTCTAAGAAAGAACGACGTATTTATCTTATGTGTAATAAAGAAGGTCATATTCATCTGATCTCTAAGAAAGAAGGGCATATTGATATGATCTCTAAGAAAGAAGGGCGTATTGATCAGATCTCTAAGAAAGAAGGGCATATTGATCTGATCTCTAAGAAAGAAGGGCATATTGATCTGATCTCTAAGAAAGAAGGGCATATTGATCTGATCTCTAAGAAAGAAGGGCATATTGATCTGATCTCTAAGAAAGAAGGGCATATTGATCTGATCTCTAAGAAAGAAGGGCATATTGATCAGATCTCTAAGAAAGAAGGGCGTATTGATATGATCTCTAAGAAAGAAGAGCGTATTGATCTGATCTCTAAGAAAGAAGGGCGTATTGATCTGATCTCTAAGAAAGAAGGGCGTATTGATCTGATCTCTAAGAAAGAAGGGCATATTGATATGATCTCTAAGAAACAAGGGCGTATTGATCAGATCTCTAAGAAAGAAGGGCATATTGATCTGATCCCCAAGAAAGAAAGGCGTATTGATCAGATCTCTAAGAAAGAAGGGCGTATTGATCTGATCTCTAAGAAAGAAGGGCATATTGATATGATCTCTAAGAAAGAAGGGCGTATTGATCAGATCTCTAAGAAAGAAGGGCGCATTGATCTTATCTCTAAGAAAGAAGGGCATATTGATATGATCTCTAAGAAAGAAGGGCATATTGATCAGATCTCTAAGAAAGAAGGGCATATTGATCTGATCTCTAAGAAAGAAGGGCGTATTGATCTGATCTCTAAGAAAGAAGGGCATATTGATCTGATCTCTAAGAAAGAAGGGCGTATTGATCTGATCTCTAAGAAAGAAGTTATATTGATCTGATCTCTAAGAAAGAAGGGCATATTGATCTGATCTCTAAGAAAGAAGGGCGTATTGATCAGATCTCTAAGAAAGAAGGGCGCATTGATCAGATCTCTAAGAAAGAAGGGCATATTGATCAGATCTCTAAGAAAGAAGGGCGTATTGATCAGATCTCTAAGAAAGAAGGGCATATTGATCAGATCTCTAAGAAAGAAGAGCGTATTGATCTGATCTCTAAGAAAGAAGGGCATATTGACCTGATCTCTAAGAAAGAAGGGCTTATTGATCTGATCTCTAAGAAAGAAGGGCGTGTTGATCTGATCTCTAAGAAAGAAGGGCATATTGATATGATCTTTAAGAAAGAAGGGCGTATTGATCAGATCTCTAAGAAAGAAGGGCGTATTGATCAGATCTCTAAGAAAGAAGGGCGTATTGATCAGATCTCTAAGAAAGAAGAGCGTATTGATCGATCTCTAAGAAAGAAGGGCATATTGACCTGATCTCTAAGAAAGAAGGGCGTATTGATCTGATCTCTAAGAAAGAAGGGCGTATTGATCAGATCTCTAAGAAAGAAGGGCGTATTGATCTGATCTCTAAGAAAGAAGGGCATATTGATCTGATCTCTAAGAAAGAAGGGCGTATTGATCTGATCTCTAAGAAAGAAGGGCATATTGATCTGATCTCTATAAGAAAGAACGACGTATTTATCTTATGTGTAATAAAGAAGGTCATATTATTTATTACACATAAGATAAATACGTCGTTCTTTCTTCGAGTAATTCTTTATTACAGATCTTATCTGTAATAAAGAATGGGCATATTAATCTTATACGTAATAAAGAAGGACATATTGATCTTATCTAATAAAGAAGGGCGCATTGATCTTATCTCTAAGAAAAAGGAGAAATTGATCTTATCTATAATAAAGAAGGGAATATTGATCTTTTCTCTAAGAAAGAACGACGTATTTATCTTATGTGTAATAAAGAAGGTCATATTCATCTGATCTCTAAGAAAGAAGGGCATATTGATCTGATCTCTAAGAAAGAAGGGCATATTGATATGATCTCTAAGAAAGAAGGGCATATTGATCTGATCTCTAAGAGAGAAGGGCATATTGATATGATCTTTAAGAAAGAAGGGTGAATTGATCAGATCTCTAAGAAAGAAGGGCATATTGATCTGATCTCTAAGAAAGAACGGCGTATTGATCAGATCTCTAAGAAAGAAGGTCGTATTGATCAGATCTCTAAGAAAGAAGGGCGTATTGATCTGATCTCTAAGAAAGAAGGGCATATTGATCTGATCTCTAAGAAAGAAGGGCATATTGATCTAATCTCTAAGAAAGAAGGGCATATTGATCTGATCTCTAAGAAAGAAGGGCATATTGATCTGATCTCTAAGAAAGAAGGGCATATTGATCTGATCTCTAAGAAAGAAGGGCATATTGATCTGATCTCTAAGAAAGAAGGGCATATTGATCTGATCTCTAAGAAAGAAGGGCGTATTGATCTGATCTCTAAGAAAGAAGGGCATATTGATATGATCTCTAAGAAAGAAGGGCATATTGATATGATCTTTAAGAAAGAAGGGCATATTGATCAGATCTCTAAGAAAGAAGGGCATATTGATCTGAAATCTAAGAAAGAACGGCGTATTGATCAGATCTCTAAGAAAGAAGGGCGTATTGATCAGATCTCTAAGAAAGAAGGGCGTATTGATCAAATCTCTAAGAAAGAAGGGCGTATTGATCTGATCTCTAAGAAAGAAGGGCGTATTCATCAGATCTCTAAGAAAGAAGGGCATATTGATATGATCTCTAAGAAAGAAGGGCGTATTGATCAGATCTCTATGAAAGAAGGGCGTATGGATCAGATCTCTAAGAAAGAAGGGCGTATTGATCAGATCTCTAAGAAAGAAGGGCGCATTGATCTTATCTCTAAGAAAAAGGAGAAATTGATCCTATCTATAATGAAGGGAATATTGATCTTTTCTCTAAGAAAGAAGGGCGTATTGATCTGATCTCTAAGAAAGAAGGGCGTATTGATCTGATCTCTAAGAAAGAAGGGCATATTGATCTGATCTCTAAGAAAGAAGGGCATATTGATCTAATCTCTAAGAAAGAAGGGCATATTGATCTGATCTCTAAGAAAGAAGGGCATATTGATCTGATCTCTAAGAAAGAAGGGCATATTGATCTGATCTCTAAGAAAGAAGGGCATATTGATCTGATCTCTAAGAAAGAAGGGCGTATTGATTTGATCTCTAAGAAAGAAGGGCGTATTGATCTGATCTCTAAGAAAGAAGGGCATATTGATATGATCTCTAAGAAAGAAGGGCATATTGATATGATCTTTAAGAAAGAAGGGCATATTGATCAGATCTCTAAGAAAGAAGGGCATATTGATCTGATCTCTAAGAAAGAACGGCGTATTGATCAGATCTCTAAGAAAGAAGTGCGTATTGATCAGATCTCTAAGAAAGAAGGGCGTATTCATCAGATCTCTAAGAAAGAAGGGCGTATTGATCTGATCTCTAAGAAAGAAGGGCATATTGATATGATCTCTAAGAAAGAAGGGCGTATTGATCAGATCTCTATGAAAGAAGGGCGTATGGATCAGATCTCTAAGAAAGAAGGGCGTATTGATCAGATCTCTAAGAAAGAAGGGCGCATTGATCTTATCTCTAAGAAAAAGGAGAAATTGATCCTGTCTATAATGAAGGGAATATTGATCTTTTCTCTAAGAAAGAAGGGCGTATTGATCTGATCTCTAAGAAAGAAGGGCGTATTGATCTGATCTCTAAGAAAGAAGGGCATATTGATCTGATCTCTAAGAAAGAAGGGCATATTGATCTAATCTCTAAGAAAGAAGGGCATATTGATCTGATCTCTAAGAAAGAAGGGCATATTGATCTGATCTCTAAGAAAGAAGGGCATATTGATCTGATCTCTAAGAAAGAAGGGCATATTGATCTGATCTCTAAGAAAGAAGGGCATATTGATCTGATCTCTAAGAAAGAAGGGCGTATTGATCTGATCTCTAAGAAAGAAGGGCATATTGATATGATCTCTAAGAAAGAAGGGCATATTGATATGATCTTTAAGAAAGAAGGGCATATTGATCAGATCTCTAAGAAAGAAGGGCATATTGATCTGATCTCTAAGAAAGAACGGCGTATTGATCAGATCTCTAAGAAAGAAGGGCGTATTGATCAGATCTCTAAGAAAGAAGGGCGTATTGATCAAATCTCTAAGAAAGAAGGGCGTATTGATCTGATCTCTAAGAAAGAAGGGCGTATTCATCAGATCTCTAAGAAAGAAGGGCGTATTGATCTGATCTCTAAGAAAGAAGGGCATATTGATATGATCTCTAAGAAAGAAGGGCGTATTGATCAGATCTCTATGAAAGAAGGGCGTATGGATCAGATCTCTAAGAAAGAAGGGCGTATTGATCAGATCTCTAAGAAAGAAGGGCGCATTGATCTTATCTCTAAGAAAAAGGAGAAATTGATCCTATCTATAATGAAGGGAATATTGATCTTTTCTCTAAGAAAGAAGGGCGTATTGATCTGATCTCTAAGAAAGAAGGGCGTATTGATCTGATCTCTAAGAAAGAAGGGCATATTGATATGATCTCTAAGAAAGAAGGGCGTATTGATCAGATCTCTAAGAAAGAAGGGCATATTGATCTGATCTCTAAGAAAGAAGGGCGTATTGATCTGATCTCTAAGAAAGAAGGGCGTATTGATCAGATCTCTAAGAAAGAAGGGCGTATTGATCTGATCTCTAAGAAAGAAGGGCATATTGATCTGATCTCTAAGAAAGAAGGGCATATTGATCTGATCTCTAAGAAAGAAGGGCATATTGATCTGATCTCTAAGAAAGAAGGGCATATTGATCTGATCTCTAAGAAAGAAGGGCATATTGATCTGATGTCTAAGAAAGAAGGGCATATTGATCTGATCTCTAAGAAAGAAGGGCATATTGATCTGATCTCTAAGAAAGAAGGGCATATTGATCTGATCTCTAAGAAAGAAGGGCATATTGATCTGATCTCTAAGAAAGAAGGACGTATTGATCTGATCTCTAAGAAAGAAGGGCATATTGATATGATCTCTAAGAAAGAAGGGCGTATTGATCAAATCTCTATGAAAGAAGGGCGTATTGATCAGATCTCTAAGAAAGAAGGGCGTATTGATCAGATCTCTAAGAAAGAAGGGCGCATTGATCTTATCTCTAAGAAAAAGGACAAATTGATCCTATCTATAATGAAGGGAATATTGATCTTTTCTCTAAGAAAGAAGGGCGTATTGATCTGATCTCTAAGAAAGAAAGGCGTATTGATCTGATCTCTAAGAAGGAAGGGCATATTGATATGATCTCTAAGAAAGAAGGGCGTATTGATCAGATCTCTAAGAAAGAAGGGCATATTGATCTGATCTCTAAGAAAGAAGGGCGTATTGATCTGATCTCTAAGAAAGAAGGGCGTATTGATCTGATCTCTAAGAAAGAAGGGCATATTGATCTGATCTCTATAAGAAAGAACGACGTATTTATCTTATGTGTAATAAAGAAGGTCATATTCTTTATTACACATAAGATAAATACGTCGTTCTTTCTTCGAGTAATTCTTTATTACAGATCTTATCTGTAATAAAGAATGGGCATATTAATATTATATGTAATAAAGGACATATTGATCTTATCTAATAAAGAAAGGCGCATTGTTCTTATCTCTAAGAAAAAGGAGAAATTGATCTTATCTATAATAAAGAAGGGAATATTGATCTTTTCTCTAAGAAAGAACGACGTATTTATCTTATGTGTAATAAAGAAGGTCATATTCATCTGATCTCTAAGAAAGAAGGGCATATTGATCTGATCTCTAAGAAAGAAGGGCATATTGATCTGATCTCTAAGAAAGAAGGGCATATTGATATGATCTCTAAGAAAGAAGGGCATATTGATCTGATCTCTAAGAGAGAAGGCATATTGATATGATCTTTAAGAAAGAAGGGCGTATTGATCAGATCTCTAAGAAAGAAGGGCATATTGATCTGATCTCTAAGAAAGAACGGCGTATTGATCAGATCTCTAAGAAAGAAGGTCGTATTGATCAGATCTCTAAGAAAGAAGGGCGTATTGATCTGATCTCTAAGAAAGAAGGGCGTATTGATCAGATCTCTAAGAAAGAAGGGCGTATTGATCTGATCTCTAAGAAAGAAGGGCATATTGATATGATCTCTAAGAAAGAAGAGCATATTGATATGATCTTTAAGAAAGAAGGGCGTATTGATCAGATCTCTAAGAAAGAAGGGCATATTGATCTGATCTCTAAGAAAGAACGGCGTATTGATCAGATCTCTAAGAAAGAAGGGCGTATTGATCAGATCTCTAAGAAAGAAGGGCGTATTGATCTGATCTCTAAGAAAGAAGGGCATATTGATCTGATCTCTAAGAAAGAAGGGCATATTGATCTGATCTCTAAGAAAGAAGGGCGTATTGATCTGATCTCTAAGAAAGAAGGGCATATTGATATGATCTCTAAGAAAGAAGGGCGCATTGATCAGATCTCTAAGAAAGAAGGGCGCATTGATCAGATCTCTAAGAAAGAAGGGCATATTGACCTGATCTCTAAGAAAGAAGGGCGTATTGATCAGATCTCTAAGAAAGAAGGGCGTATTGATCAGATCTCTAAGAAAGAAGGGCGTATTGATCAGATCTCTAAGAAAGAAGGGCATATTGACCTGATCTCTAAGAAAGAAGGGCGTATTGATCAGTTGTCTAAGAAAGAAGGGCGCATTGATCTTATCTCTAAGAAAAAGGAGAAATTGATCCTATCTATAATGAAGGGAATATTGATCTTTTCTCTAAGAAAGAACAGCGTATTGATCAGATCTCTAAGAAAGAAGGGCATATTGATCAGATCTCTAAGAAAGAAGGGCATATTGACCTGATCTCTAAGAAAGAAGGGCGTATTGATATGATCTCTAAGAGAGAAGGGCATATTGATATGATCTTTAAGAAAGAAGGGCGTATTGATCAGATCTCTAAGAAAGAAGGGCATATTGATCTGATCTCTAAGAAAGAACGGCGTATTGATCAGATCTCTAAGAAAGAAGGGCGTATTGATCAGATCTCTAAGAAAGAAGGGCGTATTGATGTGATCTCTAAGAAAGAACGGCGTATTGATCAGATCTCTAAGAAAGAAAGGCGTATTGATCAGATCTCTAAGAAAGAAGGGCGTATTGATCAGATCTCTAAGAAAGAAGGGCGTATTGATCTGATCTCTAAGAAGGAAGGGCGTATTGATCTGATCTCTAAGAAAGAAGGGCGTATTTATCAGATCTCTAAGAAAGAAGGGCGTATTGATCTGATCTCTAAGAAAGAAGGGCGTATTGATATGATCTCTAAGAAAGAAGGGCATATTGATATGATCTCTAAGAAAGAACGGCGTATTGATCAGATCTCTAAGAAAGAAGGGCATATTGATCTGATCTCTAAGAAAGAAGGGCGTATTGATCAGATCTCTAAGAAAGAAGGGCATATTGATCAGATCTCTAAGAAAGAAGGGCGTATTGATCAGATCTCTAAGAAAGAAGGGCATATTGATCTGATCTCTAAGAAAGAAGGGCGTATTGATCAGATCTGGAAGAAAGAAGGGCGTATTGATCTGATCTCTAAGAAAGAAGGACGTATTGATCAGATCTCTAAGAAAGAAGGGCATATTGATCTTATCTGTAAGAAAGAAGCACGTGTTTATCTTATCTGTAATAAAGAAGGGCGTATTGATATTGGAGCCATCCCGTGGACGATTGGTTAGTGCGCTTGGCTGCTGATCAAAGGGACTTATGTTTGAGCTCCGGGTAAAGCATCGATGCTCGTGTTGTGTTTCTGCTGACGTCCCGCCATCCTCACAGACCTTCTACTATGGCGTATTAAAGTGACAGGCTCCTGTCAGACCTCTGTGGTAAGCAGTTGTTTGAGGGGGTGTTTATATTATTTTTTATATTGATCTTATCTCTAAGAAATAAGGGTGCATTTATCTTATCTGTAAGGAGGGCATATTGGTAATATCTCTGAGAAAGAATGGCATATTGATATCATCTGCAATGAAGAAGGGCATATTGACATCATCTGTAATGAAGAAGGGCATATTGACATCATCTGTAATGAAGAAGGGCATATTGACATCATCTGTAATGAAGAAGGGCATATTGACATCATCTGTAATGAAGAAGGGCATATTGATATCATCTGCAATGAAGAAGGGCATATTGATATCATCTGCAATGAAGAAGGGCATATTGATATCATCTGTAATGAAGAAGGGCATATTGATATCATCTGTAATGAAGGAGGGCATATTGATATCATCTGTAATGAAGGAGGGCATATTGATATCATCTGTAATGAAGGAGGGCATATTGATATCATCTGTAATGAAGGAGGGCATATTGATATCATCTGTAATGAAGGAGGGCATATTGATATCATCTGTAATGAAGGAGGGCATATTGATATCATCTGTAATGAAGGAGGGCATATTGATATCATCTGTAATGAAGGAGGGCATATTGATATCATCTGTAATGAAGAAGGCCATATTGATATCATCTGTAATGAAGAAGGGCATATTGATATCATCTGTAATGAAGAAGGGCATATTGATATCATCTGTAATGAAGAAGGGTTGGGTTGTTTTACCTCTGAGCGGCACTTTTTTGCACACCATGGGCTAAATGGCCAGGTCACAGGGATCCCGAAGGCTCAGAGAAGGTTGGCGGAGAGGACCCACTGGAACAGCTGTTGGGAGACAGATGGTAGCCTCCCGTCAAGGCCATCCAGCGTGTTCTTTAACGTGCACAGGGTATGGCTCTCCCGCACACGGGGCCACGGCTTAACGTGGAACTGCAGATTACGAGCCTGGCGCGCTACCGAGAGCCACCCCCGCTCATAATGAAGAAGGGCATATTGATCTTATAGTAAGTTTATTTTCTGTTTTATGTACACATACAGTGCATGGTTGATATAAAGTAATGATTAAAATAATAACTCTTTGCTCTATACTACAAACAAGCTTGAATATAATGGTATATGAAAAACTCCTTTGATTATTGCAAACAATTGTTTTCCGTTTATTTTGAAATCGAATGGGAAGAAACATTTCCTTTCATAATCGTATCGACCGCCTCAATGCACTTGGTTTTTGTCTTGGGTGAATGAAAGATCCTTTCCACCCCACTGCTCTCATTAATCTAATTTCTTCGAATGGAAATAATTTTTTTTTCTCCGTTCTGTTGGCTCCATCAAGATATTTTTCTTTCTATTAAAACAAAAATAAATACCCCCTCAAGAGTTGCTTGCCACAGAGGTCTGACAGGAGCCTGTCAGTTTATATGCCACAGTAGAAGGTCTGAGAGGATGGCAGGACCTCAGCAGAAAAACGACACAAACAGCCATGCCTTAAACCGGGGCTCAAACCCAGGTCCCGTAGATCAGTAGCCAAGCGCGTTAACCATTAACCAAACGTAAATTAAATTATCTCCTATAAGATTAAATAGAAAGAAAGACCACCAACATCAGTGAGTTTGGTGCCTTTCTCTGCGTCCATAGAGCAAAACTATTTACGCTCAATGGACGAATTATTATATACACCTACCATATAACCCGTTGCTCCACCTCTTGCCCTTACAACAGCAGAAGACGTCTTGGTAAGGACTCAATGAGGTGTTTGAATCACCGGGGTGGTATTGCTGCCCATGAAGGAGGGTCGCTTGTCGTAAAGCATCCACAGTTGCTAGTGGGAGTTGGCGGGCTCGGACAGATCTTTCCAATTCGTCCCACAAATTCTCAATGGGGTCGAGGTCTGGCGATCGAGGGGGTCATTCGAGTGTACTAACTCGAATATAACTCACTTCAATGCTATGGAGCCAATTGGTCGGCACTCGGGAAGTATGCGGTGTGGCGTTCTCCTGTTGAAAGATGACGTCATGGTGTGGAAAGAGAGGATTAATTTAAGATAATTTAATTATCCTCATAATTAAATCACCGATGGGCTTGGAAAGGCCGCTGTCCGTCGGATGGGACGTTAAGCCGTGGCACCGCGTGCGGGAGAGACATAGCCTGTGCACGTTAAAGAACACGATGGATAGCCTTGACGGGGGGGCTGCCGTCTGTCTCCCAACAGCTGTTCCAGTGGGTCCCCTCCCCCAACCTTCTCTGATCCTTCGGAGTCCGTGTGACCTGGCCACTTAGCCCATGGTGTGCAAAAAACTGCCGCTCAGAGGTAAAACAACCCAACCCAACTTATAATTAAATTATCTTGGGAGCTATGTAACAAATAATGGTGATGTGCGGCCTGAGATTAACAGACGAATAGGGATTGCTGCCGGGACTTTTAAGAATCTATGGAGAGTGTGAAGAAATAGGCGTATACACCTAAAGACTAAGATAAGACTGTATAATAGTTTAGTTCTTTCTAGGGTTAGTTATGGTAGTGAAACTTGATAACAGGAAACTAGATGCTTTTGATTCCAGATGCTTACGCAGTATCTTGGGCATTAGGTGGTTCAAATTTGTAACTAATGATGAGGTTAGGCAAAGGAGTTTGCAACCTCCTCTGAGCAATATATTGTGCGGAGAGAGACTCCGTTGGTTGGTCCATGTTGCCCGTATGAATATTTATAGATTGGCGAATAGGGTTATGAACAGTGTGCCTAAAGGCCTCAGAAAGAAGGGGAGACCTAGGATGCGGTGGGCAGACAATGTCAAACAGGACCTTGTTAGATTTAGTGTGCAGTGGCCAGATGCAGTAGATGTAGCTCAGGACAGACTTGCTTGGAGAACTAAATTGCACAGTCTGGTTGGACCTCCGTAGCCCATGGCTGCTTGATGATGATGATGATGATGTTACGGTAATTTAATCTCAGTACAATGGCTCAATTTTTTATCTTACTTTATTTGCAACAGCAGTCCCATAACTGGCGATCTTGCCCATACACTTTAGCACTCTCCACGTCGTCTTAAAATTGGTGAGCAGTAAATTATTAATTCTGCAGAATATTAAGACATCGCATGAAGACAGCCCCCAACACGACGTTTCCAACCACCAGTAAATAGAGGAAATAAAAAAACAGAAACAACGCAAAATTTCTTCGTGTCATCGGTTAATCGTTTTCCTATGCGGATATGACATTGATCAATTCCACTCGTCGGGTCATCATCGCTAGTGAGGTTGGATGGGCTACGAAACGCAATCCCCGCTGCTGGTTTTCGTGAAGTGGATTCGGGTCAAGTTCGGATAACCGAGTCGACTTGCTCAGACATTGCCGAGCAACTCACCGTGAAATTGTGCGCCATTGTCACATTCAGTTGACCGTAGCTGTAGTGAGTCTGGAGGTTGGAGTCTCTCGTGAGGCGCCACACTTCCTGCACGGTCTCGTTGGTGAGCGTCTTCACGCTGAGGCTCGCTCCTTCCTCCGCCTCGAGGCCCAGGTACCAGAAGCTGAGGCAGTAAGTTAGGTTTGCGTTGCCCGTCTGAATGGAGCTCTGAAGGGTGCTGCTGACGGGCTGAGGGGAGGAGAAGACGTCCATGTACACGAATCCGTCTGCAAAGAACAAATGGAAAAAAGCTCTTAAAAAATTCGCTCTCACAGAGGGAATAAATATTGGATTTGCTTAAGCTGAGACATTACTTAAATATTTTAAAAATGATGGCATACACGAGCCTTTATGGATCGAGGAGAATGGATCTGCGTTTGAAAATTATTATTATCATTTATTGCAAAAAGTGTGCGAGGAAGAAGACAGCAACGTTATTAACTTAATCTGAGTATGATTGATTGAAAAGAACCATCTGTATAAGGCAAAGTTGTACGGTGCTTTGCTATCTAGAAATCAGCTACAGAACGTGCTGCTAAGGATAAATTCTAGGGATTAACAAGCTGAAATGATCTGAAAGAAGTAAATCTTAACGTCAGTGGCGCGTGCTGTTCCATATCGGTTAAAATAATGTTCATCACTATTCTAAATACTGCGGTAAAATCTATTCTTCGTCGAAGTTCCATTTCCTTTCCTTTAAAGAGAATAAAAAAATATTTAACCTACCTCCCAGCACTTGATATGTGTGATCTTTCACAGTGGCTGGTTTTGTGTTTCCTGAAGGCAGACGCCATTTGGGACCATTTGCCGAAGAGTTCACCACCTGCCAACCACACATCTCCCTGTCGAAGGAGCAGTCCCCTGGGAAAATACGTCACAACTTAACGAAATCAACAACAAAAAAATATGATTTCACAAAATGTATATTTTAATTTTTTCATACTTTAAATTTTGCGACTTTCACGCAGTTCATTTTGCTTCCGATTTTTGATAGAAGCCGAGGAGCCAACATAATTGCAAAGATATTATCTCGAAAACATTTCTTTTCTCTCGATCGAAAGAGATTTCAAATACGATGAAAAATCGACTGACTCTGGACCCAAACGAAATTTCTGCAAATGAGAGGCCTCTAAATAGGAGCTAGGCATACACTGGAAGGAGAGCCCTGTACCAGTCCCCGCTGATGGTGCATAGAACCAGCCAGGTCTAACATCTAATGTCCGACCGCGCCTTCTCCTGGTGCGCAGGCCGTTCTGGAAAGGATTGGAAAGGGAAGGCTGCCAGATCACTGTGGCCATTCAACTAGATTTCTGTCGACACTTTCTCTTTGATTTTTTTCCCTACTGTGCTGAGTGGTCAGCTTCACAGGATCTTGGTGCTGACCATATAAATCAACCTGAATGGAATAATTGCTCTGAGCTGGAATATGGATTCTGAACTTGCCACACTGCAAGGTTTCTGCCAATCGAAAAGCTACTGCTGTGTTGGCTGTTTCCTTGAGGGTTGCCAGCAGTTGTCGCTCATAAAGAGATATTTGGAGGAATCAGTTGCACAGTCTAGTTTGACCTCCGTAGTCCATGGCTGTTCGGCGATTAATTGTGTGCGAGACAGAAGGAGAAAAGAAGAATTATTTCATTTGACGTCGAACGAAAATTACTTTGTCTACGGCCACACGATGGAGATGGGAAATCGCGCAAACTTTTCCCCACGGCATGCTGATCACATTGGGATGAACTGACGTCGCTCACATCCACCGAATCTCGATGCTCAGCTCGAGGGATGATCGACACGCGAGGTGCAATGATTGATGAGGAGGGGCATTCTCTTGAACATTAAATCGAAGTAGGAAGGTTGACAATTTGGTATCTCTGATACTGAGTTAGGTTTAAATACTCATTTCACTTAACAAATGTCATTTGATTTTAATTTCCAACATATAGGACAGAGAAGAATCCTAGAAGCTACTCCTAACTTTTTCAGGAATTCTCGTCCAAAGGTATGCCCTACTGTCAAATGAAATACCATTCCAAATTGCAAATGCTCTTATTGAGCTGTCTTCGTGAGTTGTTCCCCTTTTTCAAATTCCATTGCCTTTTATTTAGGTCTTGTTCCCGGTGACATTGAACTCAATTTTTACCTCTACCCCTTGCGACTGATACAAAGTCGTATTGAAATCCTCCTTGCCATCACAAATGCTTTGTGTTTGAATAAATATTCCGAAACCATTTTTTTGAACCATTTGTGAGCAGCGGTATTTTTAAACTCATTTTTGTCGCATTGAAAAGATAAGAGCCCTGCCTCTTCTTTAATAAAATTGGTTTTAAAAACGCAATATATAAAGAAGAATGTTTATTTTTCCACTTATGCGCTCAGCCCCTAGAAAAGCTAGAGGCACTAAACCAGGTCTGAATTTTTCTAAATCTCCATGGACTGAACACGAACGGTTAAAATACCGGCCTCGCTCATACATTACAGTATCAGCAGTTAATCAAAAACACGTGGGGAATAACATCTACTACAACTTTGGAATGATATCGAAGGTGGAGGGGGGGGGGGAGTTTTATGTCAAATGAAAGTTTCCGGCCTGGAGAGTGCCATCTATTATATGTATACTTTAGAATAGGGGTTCTTAACGTGGGGTTCGCCGTGAGAGCTCAAAGGTCGCTAGATATATGTTATATACACTGCTCACAAAAATTAGGGGGCATTTCAAAATTAATATGAAGCGATAAAAAAAGTAGCATTTGAATTTTTTTATTAAACAAGAACGTCAGAAAAGCAAACGACAAGTCACAGAAAGTTGTTCGATTATGCAAATGAGATGCAAAATCAATTGTCGTGATTGAGTAGCAAGTGACGTATTGGTGGGGTGAACAGAAGCATGTCAAACTGGACGAGAGTGGCACACATTGACTGTTCAGTAGGGTGTATGGTCACCCAAGACTGCCAAAACACACTGACAGCGATGGAGCATGGACAGGATCAGAATGTCCAGCAGTTCTTGTGGGATCCTCTGCCTCTCTTGCTCCAGGGCAACTTCCAGCTCAAGAAGTGTTGTGGGAGGCATTGGACGGTTTGCCAGACGTCTTCCTAGTGCATCCCAAGCATGTTCAATGGGATTCAGATCTGGAGAACGTGAAGGCCAGTCCATGGGTTCGATTCCTGCCTCCAGAAGCATGTTGTTGACGAGATGCGCACGGTGGGGCCTTGCATTATCGTCCATGAAAAGAAAGTTGTTTCCAACTGCTCTAGCATAGGGTACCACTATAGAGTGCAGGACCTCATCTCAATATCTGACAGCAGTCAGCGATCCTTTTCTAATGACGTGGAGGTCGATACGACCACCAATGCTGATGCCAGCCCACACCATGATTCCACCACCACCGAAGGGGTCCCTTTCTCGCATGAAACGTGGATTCTCCCGTGTTCCTCGTTCACGCCGGATCAGGACACGATGATTGTCAGGCTGAAGACTGAACCGTGACTCATCAGAGAAGAGGACAGTTGACCACTCATCACGGTCCAATGACGATGCTCATCAGCCCCCCTTCTACGGGTTCTACGGTGTTCAGCAGATAATGGAATGCATACCATTGGTCGCCAGGCATGCAGTCCAGCACGACGGAGCCGATTTCGTATGGTCTGGGTGCATATCCGTCGTCTAGTTGCAGCAAGAAACTGTTCCCGCAGCTCTGTTGCATTGTTGCGTCTGTTCCTTCTTGCCAA
Organism: Ryuthela nishihirai; assembly: GCA_038380435.1. Classification (NCBI taxonomy): domain Eukaryota; kingdom Metazoa; phylum Arthropoda; class Arachnida; order Araneae; family Heptathelidae; genus Ryuthela; species Ryuthela nishihirai. The sequence goes on along the minus strand of JAWZYU010000019.1, from coordinate 58,192,584 downwards.
TAAGGTCAAGTAGCGGTCATCTCTTGCTGTTGTGGCAGATGGGCGACCCTGCCCTCGTCTTCTTCGTACTGTGCCAGTCTCTTGTAAAGTGCCAGTCTTCTTGTAAAGTGCTTCGTACTGTGCCAGTCTCTCCAGCTTCAAGACGTCCTATGGCTCTCCAGGCTTCGCATTCGGGCAAATCGTGCTGCAGGGGCATTGCAAGGGCTGGGAAATTGCAGGATGTGCTCTTTCAAGATCAGGAAACGTGCTGATACTGCAGCCTTTTGTATAGTGCATTTTCACCAATGACATCAAAGTTGGTTTTGCATCTCATTTGCATAATCGAACAACTTTCTTTGACTTGTTGTTTGCTTTTCTGATGTATTTGTTTAATAAAAACAATTCAAATGCTTCTTCTTTTTATCGCTTCATATTCATTTTGAAATATCCCCTAATTTTTGTGAGCAAACGAAATATAATTTATATTTTTCGAATCCTACAGAAGTTTTAATTTTTATCATTGGACGCTAAATTTGAAAATGGCGAAATGTTTAACTATTATTGCAAAGGATAATTTTATGCTAAAAATCTGTAATTTTTGAAGTGGATTGCGACGGCCAAGATGTTTCAAACGAGAGAAAGGGATCTTCCTCCTTCATCCCACAACACGCAATTTATTTGTTTCAAGAGATGAATGGATAATTCTTTTTGCATTTTACAGGTACCAATAAAATATTAATCTTTCGCATTTTTCCAATCATGTTGTTACGACAGATGAACGTGCTGCAGTGACTTTATGATAAACGTGACGTGAATGCTCGTGTATGCTTCTGCGAAAGATTTATGTAACAAACGAATCTGAACATAGAACCGATCTAAAAATTAAGAATGAGAGAACTACAATGTTTAAAGTTGTGGAGATTCCGGAAAGAAGACATAAAATAGTCTTCGTCAGTGCACGATAGTCAAAAAGAAGCTAAGTTTTTGTGTGGTGAGTGCGCGGGTGGTTATTTAGTTTTATTAGTGTAAAAATATAGTGAGATAAAAGGATTGTTTGCACCTAAAGTAAAGGTATCCAAGAGACATGGCAATGAAAGTGAAGAAGCAATAATTTGGTCGAGCAGACAGAGCTGGTCTTAACTGTTCTGTAGGAAAATGTTCTTACTTTTATGGACGACAGTATTTAGTTTATAAGTTATTTCATCCATACTTTTGTAATTATTTACATTGTATTGTAATTTGTATTGTAAAATATATTTATTTATACTCACGCTCAGTGCTCATCCGTTTTAAATTTGCAACAATATATTAGTACGAATTTTCAAATGTTAATGGGTCGGAAAACGAAAAAAACAAACAAACAAACAAAATACTGTTTGAAAATTTTCATCGTAGATCGCCATTCTCTAGAGTGGCGATATTTATCCTCTTTCAAATAAATAGCATGAAGGATTGATTTACAATAACTGATTTAAGTTTTTACATTTCCCAAACCTAACACTCTCTAAAAACAAAAATTAAAACAAGTGGAGAATTCGAAAAATGAAAATTTTCTAAATTTCTTCAAAATTCTAAGGATCTTTCTTTTTAATGCCAAAAAGAGTGGAATTTAGGACCTATCTTTAATTCATTGTTTCCGTTGGAGCCATTAGAGCGAGCGCTGACCCTGTGCCCCGGAACAGTCTCTCGTTCGGAACAGTGCAGGATTCAGTCTCTCTCCGAAATATCACTTTCACTTGTATACCGAATTCATTTCACTGAAAGGAGTTAATCGCCATCTGGCGAACACTCTTTACTTGGATGACCTTCACTAAACAGATTTACATTTCCCGAGACAACTCATGCGCCAGTTTTTGTTTCTTTTTCTGACTCAGATTTCGTGACCTTTTTTTACCCTATTGAAAAAGGATGTTCGGTGGATTTCGTGTTTCCCGTCTCTCGTTCGAAACGCATCACGAGGACAATCTGTTGTCACCGTGAATGCATCAGTAGCCTCTTCCTGTACATCGCATCCTTCTCGCGCCTTCCGATGATATCTGGGATAGATTTCCTTTCGGAGGGAAAGCGAAAACGATCAAGATCTCACACAACGGCACGAGAAAGGGAAAAAAAAACGACAAAGGGATTAAGCCAAGGGAAAAGCAAAAAATTGGGATGGCGGAATATGAAATCTTTTATTTTTTTTTAGGAGGAGGAAGGTTAACAAGTGGAAAGGACTTCCTATGTTATTCCTCGAAGCAGAATCGGTCCACGATCCTCCCACTCTTTACGTTAGAGGATGTTGGATATCTCCGAAATATATCGAGGAACATATCTCCGAAATATATCGAGGACAATTCATATGGAAGCGATCACCTCCCCGTGGTGTGCACCATCTTCAGTGGGGGACCTTGCAGCCCTTCACGTGTATCCCGATGCAGGCTCGATCGGGCTGACTGGAGTGACTTTGAGTTCGATGAACAATGTCAGCCAGGAGCCAATCGATTTTGCAGTGGCGGAGATGACGGACTGCATCGTCCATGCAGCTGCCTCTACCATTCCTCAGACCTCGACTCGGTTTTCACGGTTCCCACAACCGTGGTGGAATTCTGACTGCACCACAGCTCGTAAGGCTCAGAACAAGGCTTGGGGTTGTTTCGGAGATATCCAACATCCCTCCAACCTTGAAGCATTCAAACGCGCCAGGGCGAAAGCCTGTTTTGTCCAGCGCCAGAGCCAGAAGGAATCTTGGATCAAATTACGTCTTCTATCACCCGCATGACCAGTTCTAAGGTCGTGTGGGATAAAGTTCGGAAGATGGGTGTGAAGTACACCTCCCACTCATCCTGGAGCGTAATAGACAGGTCATTATCGATCCTGGAGCACAATGGACAGGCAATTGCCGACACTCTGTGGGAGTCATTCTCCTCCATCTCCTCTTTATCTTCATACTCCCCCGAGTTTATGGCCCTGAAGAGCAAGGCCAAGCGCTCTCTGCTGTCCTTCCATTCGAATGGCCTGGAGCCTTACAACAGGCCATTCACAGAGGAGGAGCTTCGCCTTGCTCTGCACACTTCTCGTGTATCTGCTGTCGGGCCAGATAATGTCCATTATGCTGTGCTCCAACATCTCTCACCATCGAGTCGGCGTCAGCCTCGAATCGGCGATCAGGAATTCGTTTTTAGGTCGAGAGCATCTGATTTCCATTTCCTTTGACATCGGAAAAGCGTATGTCGGCGTGGAGATTCGGCATTCTTCGTGACCTCTATAGTTTCGGCTTGGGAGGTCACATGCTGAACTTCATCGCACACTTTTTATCTTCTTGTACTTTTCGTGTCCGTGTCGGCATCAATTTGTCGCAGTCTTTCCCCCAAGAACAGGAGGTGCCATAAGGCTGTGTCCTGAGTGTTACGCTTTTCGCTGTCAAGATAAATTCCATTACACGGCAACTTCCTCCAACTGTAGGCAATGCCCTCTATGTTGACGACTTTAGCATCTATTGCTCGTTGTCCAGCATGAAGGTCATTGAACGACAACTGCAAACTGTCCTGAAGGATCTCTCGGTTTGGGCAGACGGCCAATGGGTTTTGGTGCTCCCCACAGACCACTTGTCTGCACTTTTGCTGCAAGTGTAATCTTCATCTGGACCCCGAGCTGTGGCTCGGGGGTAACACCATTCCAGTTGTAGCGAAGACCAAGTTTCTTGGTCTAATCTTTGACCGGAAATTGACCTTTTTACCACATATACGACATCTCACGTCCAAGTGCAGGCAACCATCGAATATCCTCAAAATCTTCTCCTCCCTCTCTTGGGGGGCAGACTGATGTTTATTGTTCTACCTCTACCATGCGCTTGTCCAGTCGAAACTGGACTACAGATCCCAGGTGTATGACTCCGCCTGGGATTCGGTGGTGAAAGTGCTGAACCCCCTGCACCATCAGCCCTCCATGTTTGCACACTGGCCTTCCGCACTCCACCGGTCCAGAGTCTCTACTTTGAGACCGACGAACCATACTTATATACCCGCCGTCAGGAGTTGTCTCTGCAATATGCAACGAAATTAAGATCCCTTCCAGGCCATCCCACTTGGGACTGCATTTTCAGTCCCCAGTGGGAAGTATTATACCAGAATAGGCCGACTGCCATTTTTCCTTTCGGTTTGCGTGTCCAAGGTTACCTGCGAGACATTAACACCAGTCTTGATAACATCTCCCAGTCGACAGTCAGATGCTAATGCGCCATAAAACCCTAAACAACCAACCAACCAACCAACCCAGTCGACAGCCGAGCCACTTCCACCGTAGCTGGCTGTTTCCCCTTCCTGAGACTTCTCTCTTTGCAGGACGGGGAAAGCCTTTGCACCCGACTGTCTGTTTCGCTAACTCTTTGCCAACTATCGTGCTGAGCACCTGGACTTCTTGCATGTCTTCACAGATGGCTCGAAGTCTGACACACCAGTGGGATCAGCCATGGTCTGCTGTGATGTAATCATTGCAGACTAGATCCCATAGCAGTGTTCCATCTTCACTACAGAGTTGCAGTCTATCAGCCTCGCCTTGGACCACATAGCTGGTAAGCGTCATCGTCAGTGTGCCCTCTACAACGACTCGCTTAGTTCGCTACAAGTTTTGATCTCGGTGAGGCTTTGGCCACACTCTGTTCTCTCCAAGATCCGCCAATATCTCCATCATCATGCAGCCACCACCACGATTTTCTTCTGTTGGGTGTCCGGTGACGTCGGGATGAGAGGCAATGACGGCAGATTCTCTTGCCAAGTCAGCCACGCCCCTATCCAACTCTCTGTTGCCGGTTCCATATTTGGATTTCCGGAAGCATTTTTCCATCGAGCTCCGGGCACAGTGGGAGAGATCTTGATCTGAACAAGTTGGCAACAAGCATTTTGAGATGAAGCCCATTGTCAAACCATGACAGTCTTGTTTACGCAGGAATCGCAAGGAGGAAGTTGTACTTGCTCGGCTCCGCTTAGGCCAATCGTTTCTTACACATTCATTTGTCCTTCGGTCAGATGACGAACCTACGTGCTGGTTTTGTCACAAGATTTCAACAATCAGACATATTTTAATCTCACGTCCTACTTTTAACTTCGAAAGTAGAACGTATTTTAGCTTTCATGATTTTACGTCCGGGCGCCTTACCCTCAGACAAGAAGTCCGAGGGTAAGGCGCCCGGACGTAAAGTCATAAATGATTCTTTTTATCCTCGGTTTTCGGATTTCGGTTTTCGGTTTTCGGAAGTTCTGTTAAACAGGTTATTTTAATCGATTGTAATTTTATTGGGTTGTCATTTGTACTGTCCAACCTGAGTCTTTTACACCTCGGTTGGTTTTACCTTTCTATTTTAATCTGTATTGCTCTACTCATATTTCTTGGTTTTATATCTGTTGGTTTTATCTTTTACTGTCTCGACTTTTAACTTTGGTTGTGGGTTTCTGTGTCTTTTACCCTTTTTTTTGGTCTAGCTTGGTGCATTATGTCCTTAGCTGCCAATGCGCCAAAAAATCTCAACTAATTAAATTAAAAACTTAATCACTATCCGAGCTGTTTTATTATCGTTTTAGTAACAAAATAATAAAACATCTCGGATAGTGATTAAGTTTTTAGATGTCAGTTTCTATTTTGATTGTGATTCTTGAAAAGTTTCACATGAAAAGTTGGTGCCTGAAGTTCCCACCAGCATTGGTGGTTAAATCTATTGCAGTGAGGAAACAGGTGTTTGTCTCATGCCTGCGATAAGGGGACTGTTTGATATTGTGAGCCCTACCTCTCTCCATAAACCTTGTTTTTTAAACAAATCTTACTAACTATGTTCTTTCCACAGCTGCATGGAATGTGTGGACGTTGCATAAAGATTATTCTCTTGATATCGTCACACAGGAATTACAGTGTTATTTCCTGGATATTATGGGTTTGAAAAATGGGCGGGTAAAGGTGAGGTACTTGAAAATAATTTTAAAATTCTCTTTTCAGAGAAGGAAGATGGAAAGCAACTCCAAGGTGTAGGTACGTTTCAAAAGAGGTATTCTCTTGCGTTGGGTATCGCTAATCCTATACTGGAGTAATGTGTCTCAGGGAGGTCAGTTTATGGTTATTGAAGCGCTCCACTTGAAAAAGTGGTGCCTGAAGTTCCTACCAGCACCGGTGGCTTCAGTCTTTAGCAGTCGTGGCAGTGGTCTTTACTCCACGCCTGCGATTCGGGGGCTGTGTGATATTGTTGGCAATAGCTCTCCCAAGAAACCTAGTTCATTTAAAAATCCTACTAATAATTTTCTCTTTTCAGGAACATGGAAGGTAGGCACATTACATAGAGATTATTTTCTTCATGTCCTCACATGGGATATATAGATATTCTGGATTTGAAGTCAGGTACTTAAAAATAATTTTAAATTTCTCTTTTCAGGGAGGGAGGATGGAAAGCATCTCCAAAGTGTAGGCTTGCTTCTCAGCAGACACGACAGTGGTGTCCTTCTAGTATATGACTGCATTAATGATAGAATTCTTACACTTAAATTTAAAACAAGGATTTAAAGCCTTGAATATTATCCGCTGTCATTCCCTCACTTAGGACTCCGATGAGGAGGAGACAATTAGGCAGGAGCAATCGGCTGTTTTGACATTTATAGCTCAATAACGTTGTGGTACGTCTCGTACAGTTAACATAATGGTTTGGGAATAATTAACTCTACAAACACCGGTATTTTCCTAAATACAGATGAGTTTCATCTGATGGGTTGCGTAGGAATATGATCCATTATGGTTTAATTGACAGGAAATGGAATAGCGTACAGAGTAGCAGCAGAGGGCTGTACCAGATAGTTAATGTTTTGTGTAGGAAAAGATAGACAGGTACACAGGGACTGAGGGATAAAAATGATAAGATTGTTGAAGATGATTTTTCTGTCCTGTCTAGATGGGCCGAGAATTTTAGAGGAGTTCTAAACAATGTGATTGTTTCTACTCCCATTGTTTGTAATGAGGATAGATGCATTACTGGATTTAATGTTGGCGCTGTAACACAACCTGAAGTTATTTTGGCGATTTCTATAAGTAGTTCTCTTCCATCGTGGTAGATGAAATTACTACTGAATTGCTTATAGCTGGGAATGTTTCTGTTAAGACATGCTGACAGAAAGTTTGAATATTTTTTATGAAAGGTATTGTTCCTGTCTTTTACCACAGCTATTATTGTCCCTATTTTTAAAAAAGGTGATGGCAATTCTTTGAAAACTATAGGGGAATTAGTTTACTTTCTGTTCCAGGTAAATTTCTTTGCATGATTGTGCTTAATAGAATTCAGAATCTGGTTGTTTGAAAAACAATGGTAGGAGATATATAGATCAAATGTTTTCACTTAGGCATATTGACGCAATCATAAAGAATACCTTATAAGTTAGTGTAATGAAGGCTCTCTATCAGAACACTCAGTCGTGTGTGAGAATTGGTAAGGCTTGCAGCGATTGCTTTAGCATTGCTGGTGGAGTTAGACAAGCATGTATTTTGTCTCCTATTATTTTTGGTTATCGATTATGTTATGCGTAATTCTTTGCAAGGGAAAGATTTTGGGCTTAAATAGTCTAGAGATTTCAAATTTCTGATTAGGTTATGCTGATGATTTGGCTCTGTTGGTTAATGATGTTGACGAAACTGATTCTTTCATTGGGGCTGTTGATGAGACGGTAATAGAGTAGGTTGGTAATAAACAGAGAAAAAACTAAAGTGATGAAAATTGGTCAAGGCAGATGGTGCTTCAGTTGCTTTGAATGGCTGTACGCTTGAGCAAGTGTCTCAGTTTAATTTTCTTGGGAGTTATGTAACAGATGCTGGTGAGGTGCGACATGAGATAAATAGAAAAATATGGATTGCTGCTGAAACCTTTAAGAATCTTCGGAGATTGTGGAGAAATAGGCGTATACACATAAAGATTAAAATTAGGCTATGTAATAATTCGGTTCTTTCTAAAGTTAGTTATGATAGTGAAATTTGGACCCTTTGTGAGAAAGATAACAGAAACTTAATGCCTTTTGTTCTAGATGCTTGCGCAGTGTCATGGGCATTAGGTGGTTTCACTTTGTAAGTAATGATGAGGTTAAGCAAAGAAGTAGGCAACCTCTTTTGAACATCATATTGCACAGAGATAGATTGCGTTGGTTTGGCCATGTGGCCCGTATGCATAAGTTCAGATTGTCGAATAGGGTTATGAACAGTTTGCCTAAGGGCGTCAGGAAAAGGGGGAGACCTATGAGGCATTGGGCAGATAAAGTCAAACAGAATCTTGCTAGAATTGCCTACAGTGGCCAAATGCAGCAGGAAATGTAGATCAGGACAGACGTGTTTGGAGAATTCTATCTAAAAACAAAAGTATGAATGTCTACAGAAGGACAGTGGAAATATTAAGTAGTTTTATTGAAACGAGCTAAAAAATAAAGTGTTGAAAGGAAAGGGATAGCAAGTGGGAGAATGGAATTATGTACAAGGAAAGGGGTAGCAAATGGAGAATGAGGCTGTGGAAGGGAAATGGATAGCAAATTTTAAAATGTTTAAAGGAACGCCATAGTAAATGTGAAATTGAAAGTGAGGATGGGGAAGTAATATTAAATCAAAAAATGAAAGTGTGGGAAGGGGAGACATACCAAATGGGAAGAACGAAGTATTTAAGGAGAAGGGATACCAAAGAAGAAAATGAAAGTGTGGGAAGGGGAGACATACCAAATGGGAAGAACGAAGTATTTAAGGAGAAGGGATACCAAAGAAGAAAATGAAAGTGTGGGAAGGGGAGACATACCAAATGGGAAGAACGAAGTATTTAAGGAGAAGGGATACCAAAGAAGAAAATGAAAGTGTGGGAAGGGGAGACATACCAAATGGGAAGAACGAAGTATTTAAGGAGAAGGGATACCAAAGAAGAAAATGAAAGTGTGGGAAGGGGAGACATACCAAATGGGAAGAACGAAGTATTTAAGGAGAAGGGATACCAAAGAAGAAAATGAAAGTGTGGGAAGGGGAGACATACCAAATGGGAAGAACGAAGTATTTAAGGAGAAGGGATACCAAAGAAGAAAATGAAAGTGTGGGAAGGGGAGACATACCAAATGGGAAGAACGAAGTATTTAAGGAGAAGGGATACCAAAGAAGAAAATGAAAGCATGGAAGGGGAAAGCATAGAAAATGGGGGAAATGGAAGTACCGAAGGAAAAGGGATAGCAAATGAAAAAATGAAAGTGTGGAAAGGGAAAGCATAGAAAATGGGAAGAACGAAGTATTTAAGGAGAAGGGATACCAAAGAAGAAAATGAAAGTGTGGGAAGGGGAGACATACCAAATGGGAAGAACGAAGTATTTAAGGAGAAGGGATACCAAAGAAGAAAATGAAAGCATGGAAGGGGAAAGCATAGAAAATGGGGGAAATGGAAGTACCGAAGGAAAAGGGATAGCAAATGAAAAAATGAAAGTGTGGAAAGGGAAAGCATAGAAAATGGGAAGAACGAAGTATTTAAGGAGAAGGGATACCAAAGAAGAAAATGAAAGTGTGGGAAGGGGAGACATACCAAATGGGAAGAACGAAGTATTTAAGGAGAAGGGATACCAAAGAAGAAAATGAAAGTGTGGGAAGGGGAGACATACCAAATGGGAAGAAAGAAGTATTTAAGGAGAAGGGATACCAAAGAAGAAAATGAAAGTGTGGGAAGGGGAGACATACCAAATGGGAAGAACGAAGTATTTAAGGAGAAGGGATACCAAAGAAGAAAATGAAAGTGTGGGAAGGGGAGACATACCAAATGGGAAGAACGAAGTATTTAAGGAGAAGGGATGCCAAAGAAGAAAATGAAAGTGTGGGAAGGGGAGACATACCAAATGGGAAGAACGAAGTATTTAAGGAGAAGGGATATCAAAGAAGAAAATGAAAGTGTGGGAAGGGGAGACATACCAAATGGGAAGAACGAAGTATTTAAGGAGAAGGGATACCAAAGAAGAAAATGAAAGTGTGGGAAGGGGAGACATACCAAATGGGAAGAACGAAGTATTTAAGGAGAAGGGATATCAAAGAAGAAAATGAAAGTGTGGGAAGGGGAGACATACCAAATGGGAAGAACGAAGTATTTAAGGAGAAGGGATACCAAAGAAGAAAATGAAAGTGTGGGAAGGGGAGACATACCAAATGGGAAGAACGAAGTATTTAAGGAGAAGGGATACCAAAGAAGAAAATGAAAGTGTGGGAAGGGGAGACATACCAAATGGGAAGAACGAAGTATTTAAGGAGAAGGGATATCAAAGAAGAAAATGAAAGTGTGGGAAGGGTTGGTTGGTTGGTTGTTTGGGGTTTTTTGGCGCAATAGCAACTAAGGCTATATTGCGCCAAACAAACGATAAAAAGGGTAAAAGACATGAAAACCCACAACCGAATTTAAAACAGACACAAATAACGCATAATAAAAACGAGATGTAGAAAAAGAGTAAAAGAGAGCAACAAGTGTAAAATCAACAAGTATAAAATCAACAATAGCAACGGGTGTATAGGACCCATGTAAAATACAACAGGTAAAACACAGGTAAAAACCCAGTAAAAAAGAGAAAATTCATAAACGAGTAAAATAACCGGTAAAGCGTAAAAAGTCGAAAACAGTAGTTAAAAGTGAATCATCGGATAAAAGATGTCCGAGTGTAAGGGGCTCGGACGTAAAATCGTGAAAGGTAAAAAACAAACGTCGTTCAAGGTTAAAAGCTGGACAAGAAATTAAAATATGTTTAACTGTTAAAATGGTGTCACAAAACTCGCACTTAGGTACTGCGTCCGCCTTAAGAAGAAAAGAGTGTGTTAAAAACGAGTGACCTAAGCGGAGCCGAGCAAGGACAACTTCCTCCTTACGATTCCTGCGAAAACAAGACTGCCACGGTTTGACAATGGGCTTGATCTCGAAGAGCTTGTTAGCAACCTGTTCAGACCAAGATCTCTGCCACTGTGCCCGGAGCTCGATGGTGAAACGCTGCCGGAAATCCACATATGGAACCGGCAACGGAGAGTCGGACAGGGGCGTGGCTGACCTGGCAGCAGAATCTGCCAAATCATTGCCCCTGATTCCGACATGACCGGGCACCCAACAGAAGAGAATTGTGGTGGTGGCTGCCAGACGATGGAGCTGCTGGCGGATCTTGGAGAGAACAGGGTGAGGCCGATGCCTCACTGAGATCAAAGCCTGTAGCGAGCTAAGCGAGTCGGTGTAAAGCACACACCGACGATGATGCTTAGCTGCTATATGGTCCAAGGCAATGCTGATAGCATGCAACTCAGCAGTGAAGATGGAACACTGCAGTGGGATCTGGTCTGCAATGATTACATCACAGCAGACCATGGCTGATCCCACAGAAGTGCCGGACTTCGAGCCATCTGTGAAGACAGGCAAGAAGTCCGGGTGCGCAGCACGATGGCTGGCAAAGAGTTGCCGGTACACACAGTCGGGTGTAAAGGCCTTCCCCGTCCTGCACAGGGAAAAATCGCAGGAAGGGGAAACAGCGAGCCAAGGTGGAAGTGGCTCAGCTGTCGACTGTGCGATGCTATCGAGACTGGTGTTGATGTCTCGCAGGTAACCTCGGACACGCAAACCGAAAGGACGAATGGCAGTCGGCCGATTCTGGTATAACATTTCCCACCTGGGACTGAAAACGCAGTCCCAAGTGGGATGGCCTGGCAGGGATCGCAATTTTGATGCATACTGTAGGGACAACTGCTGACGGCGAATAGATCAAGATGGTTCATCGGTCTCAACGTAGAGACTCTGGACCGGTGAAGTGCGGAAGGCCCCCGTGCACACACGGAGGGCCTGATGATGGAGTGGGTCCAGCACTTTCACCACCGAATCCCGGGCGGAGTCATACACCTGGGATCCGTAGTCCAGTTTCGACCGGACAAGTGCACGGTAAAGGCGGAGCAAAGAACATCGGTCCGCCCCCCAAGAGAGGGAGGAGAGGACCTTGATGATGTTCAATGCCCACGTGCACTTGGACCTGAGATGTCGAATATGAGATAAAAAGGTCAATTTCCGGTCGAAGATGAGACCGAGAAACTTGGTCTCCGCCACAACTGGAATGATGTTACCCCCGAGCCGCAGCTCGGGGTCCAGATGAAGATTACGCCTGCGGCAAAAGTGCACGCAAGCGGTCTTCTGTGGGGAGAACCGGAACCCATTTACCGTCGCCCAAACCGAGAGATTGTTCAGGGCAGTTTGCAGTTGTCGTTCAATGACCCTCATGCTGGACGATGAGCAAAAGATGCTAAAGTCATCAACATAAAGGGCATTGCCTACAGTCGGAGGAAGTTGCCGTGTAATGGAATTTATCTTGACAGCGAAAAGCGTAACACTCAGGACGCAGCCTTGTGGCACCCCCTGTTCTTGGGGGAAAGGCCGCGAGAGTGTTGCCGACACGAACTCGAAAATCACGAGAAGATAAAAAGTTTGCAATGAAGATCGGCATGTGACCTCGCAAGCCGAAGCTGTGAAGGTCATGAAGAATGCCGAATCTCCATGCCGTGTCGTACGCTTTTTCGATGTCGAAGAAAACTGACACCAGGTGCTCTCGTCTTAAAAAAGAATTCCTGATCGCCGATTCGAGGCGGATCAGGTGGTCTAAAGTAGACCGGTGCCTGCGAAAGCCACACTGGGTGTTGGAAAGAAGGCCGTGATGTTCCAAATACCAGGCCAGCCTGGTATTTACCATCCTTTCCAACACCTTGCAGACGCAGCTCGTCAATGCAATCGGACGATAATTGGAAGGAATCTTGGGATCTTTGCCTGGCTTAGGGAAGGCCAAGACGATGGCCTCCCGCCAGGAGTCCGGAAACTGCTCCTCGATGAAAATACGGTTGAAGATTCGGAGCAGTCGATCCTTACTCGATGGTGAGAGATGTTGGAGCATGGCATAATGGACATTGTCTGGCCCCACAGCAGATGCACGAGAAGTGTGCAGAGCATGGCGAAGCTCCTCCGCTGTGAATGGCCTGTTGTAAGACTCCAGGCCATTCGAATGGAAGGACAGCGGAGAGCGTTCGGCCCTGCTCTTCTGGGCCAGAAACTCGGGGGAGTAGGAAGAGAGAGAAGAGATGGTGGAGAATGACTCCCCCAGAATGTCGGCAATTGCTCGAGGATCAGCAATTGCCTGTCCATTGTGCTCCAGGATCGATAATGAGTGGGACGTGTACTTCCCACCCATCTTCCGGACCTTATCCCACACGACCTTAGAACTGGTCGTGCGGGTGATAGAAGATGTATATTTCATCCAAGATTCCTTCTGGCTCTGGCGCAGGACGAAACGGGCTTTCGCCCTGGCGCGTTTGAATGCTTCGAGGTTGGGGGACGTCGGATATCTCCGAAACACCCCCCAAGCCTTGTTCTGAGCCTTACGAGCTGCGGTGCAGTCGGGATTCCACCACGGTTTTGGGAACCGCGGAAACCGAGTCGAGGTCTGAGGAATAGTAGAGGCAGCTGCATGGACGATGCAGTCCGTCAATTCCGCCACTGCAACATTGATGGGCTCCTGGCTGACAGAGTGCTCATCGAGCTCAGACAAGAGCTCGAAGCCACTCCAATCAGCCCGATCAAGCCTCCACCGGGAGACCCGCGAAGGGCTGCAGGGCCCCCCACGAGAGATGGTGCACACCACGGGGAGGTGATCGCTTCCATAGGGATTGTCCTCGACCTCCCATGTAAAGAGTGGAAGGATCGAGGAGGAGCAGATGGTGAGGTCAATGGCAGTGAAAGAGCGGGTTGGGGAATGAAAGTAAGTACTGACACCGGTGTTCAACAGGGAGAGAGACGGATCCAGGAGCCACTGCTCCAGGACCCGGCCCCTCCCGTTGGTGTCAGCACTGCCCCAAAGTGGACTGTGTCCGTTGAAGTCCCCCATGATGAGGAAGGGGGACGGCAGCTGCGAGACGAGGTCATCAAGGTCGTCCCGGAAAACGATGCGTCCGGGTGGGAGGTAGACAGAACAGACAGTCAACGAAAATCCCACAAAGAGGCGGATGGCTACCGCCTCTAAGTTCGTAGTAAGGGGAATGACCTGGAATGGAGAATGGTTGCTCACGAGGATGGCAACACCTCCGTGGGCTGGACCATCTCCATCCCGGTCCTGGCGAACGAGAGAAAAGTGCCGGATAGTGGGATTGTTGGCTGTCTGTAAGAATGACTCCTGAAGGCACACGCAGAGGGGTTCGTGTGCCCTCAGGAGGACCTTGATGTCGTCAATATTCCTCTGGAATCCACGACAGTTCCATTGAAGGAGTGTGGCCATCTCAGGTCTTTGAAGAATTGGCGGACGTCTTTCGATTTATTTTAACCGTCGCCAGCGACGGTTTAGGAAAATTAGGGCGGTCGGTGTCCATGTCCTCGGAGTCGTCCGAGCAACATGGATCCGATACCGCCGAACGAGGAGGTAAAATTTTCTTTTTGGGCCCCGGCGGGGGCCCCTTCGGTTTCGTAGGTCTTGCTGTCTGTGGGCGGGGTGGAGGGGGCCTTCCGGAGGTGGATGTGGAAGGCGCAGACACGGGAATAGAAACCGGTGTCGATGTCGAGGTTGACACCAACGTCGGCTTCGCCTGCGTCAAGAGGTACTTGGCAGCAGGCGAGAAAGATTCAGCTGGTGGAACGCTGATGTCGGTCTGCACCGCCACGGAAGCCATCTGAACGGTGGGCTTTCCGGCAACCGCACCGGCATAGGAGACCTTGCCAGGTGGGGCAGGCGGTGCAGCGAGCTTTCTCGCCTCTGGATAGCTGATGTTGTGGAGGGTCTTCAGGCGCTGTACCTCTTTCTCCTCCAGCCACTTCGGACAGTCGCGGGAGTACGCCGGATGCTCACCACGGCAGTTGACACAGCATGCCTTTTCTGCTGTGCAGTCAGGTTCAAGATGATCCTGACTGCCACAACGAGCACAGGTGGGCTTGCCCCGGCATGCGGTGCGGGCATGGCCAAACCTCTGGCATTGGAAACAACGCAGAGGGTTTGGTATAAATGGCCGCACCTCGCACTTTAAGTATCCTGCCTTGATGGAAGTAGGCAGGTGTGGTGAGTTGAAAGTTAGAATGAGTACCCGGCTGGGCTCTAACTTTCCATTACGGCGTGACGAAACCCGGTGGACTGCTATCACTCCCTGGGCTGAAAGCTCCGAGAGGATTTCCTCCTCAGAAACCTTGAGGAGGCCCCACTCGGAGATCACGCCCCGGGAGGAATTGAGCGTCTTGTGTGGAGTGACTTCGACTGCCACTCCACCAATCGCTGTAACCTTTAACAGAAGCTCCGAATGTTTGGAGCATGCAGTCTCCACCTGCAAGTCACCGGATCTTAGGCGCTTGACAGATTTCGGTTCTCCCGCAAGACCTTGAATACCCTTGTGTATAAAAAAGGGGGACATGTCCCCAAGTACCTGATCACCCGTAGAGTGGATGATCAGGAACTTCGGAGACGGAGACACACACGAAGACGAAGGCAAAGACAGAGAAGTAGGGGGTTCATGGCGAGCCCTCTTCGCGGCATTGTTCGTATTTTTATGAGTTGGAGAACTCATGGTTGTTTTTAAAAAATTCAGTGCCCGTTGTCCCCACCCACCATGGAGTCCAACAAGGGGACGCCCAGTTGGGCGCCAGGGCTGCCCGGGCACCATACCCACACAGCCAGTGAGCCAAGCCCTCACTACAAAACAGAAAGGAAAAGTAAAAGAGAAATGGTGGGAAACTCGTCGGAGTTCCCACAAAATAAAAGAAGCAACAAAGCAATAAAGTGTGAGGCAAGAGCTGGCCTCACAAAAGAAAGAAAACTACAAAATTAGTAAATGTGTGGGGAAACTCGCAAACCGTTGTCCGGACGGTGGACAAGGTTACTCACTGATCAGCATAGTTGACCCTAGCAGGACCAGCCCACCAGCCGATTGATCCTGAGGGGGCCACCCCAGGACCTCCCGTTTACCTGAAGCAGAGGCCAAAGCAGTGTATAGCAGCGGCCCCGGAATTCGCTGCCCAGCCCCGCGACAGACAGGCTCCCCAATGGCAAAACGGCCAAAGGGGACCCCACCAGTCATGAGCCGGGGAGAGAAGACGGGGACCCCTGAGCAACTGCCAGGATCCTCCTTTCCAGGGACACGGGTCTCCGCGCACGGCAAACACGCGGGCGAGCGTTTAGGACCCTGCGAAGGTAACCGAGCCAGCGGGAACCTTCACAGGGTGGTCCCCCTCACCACGTACAGGCGCTCACACCGAGGGGGTGTGGGAAGGGGAGACATACCAAATGGGAAGAACGAAGTATTTAAGGAGAAGGGATACCAAAGAAGAAAATGAAAGTGTGGGAAGGGGAGACATACCAAATGGGAAGAACGAAGTATTTAAGGAGAAGGGATACCAAAGAAGAAAATGAAAGTGTGGGAAGGGGAGACATACCAAATGGGAAGAACGAAGTATTTAAGGAGAAGGGATATCAAAGAAGAAAATGAAAGTGTGGGAAGGGAAGACATACCAAATGGGAAGAACGAAGTATTTAAGGAGAAGGGATATCAAAGAAGAAAATGAAAGTGTGGGAAGGGGAGACATACCAAATGGGAAGAACGAAGTATTTAAGGAGAAGGGATACCAAAGAAGAAAATGAAAGTGTGGGAAGGGGAGACATACCAAATGGGAAGAACGAAGTATTTAAGGAGAAGGGATACCAAAGAAGAAAATGAAAGTGTGGGAAGGGGAGACATACCAAATGGGAAGAACGAAGTATTTAAGGAGAAGGGATACCAAAGAAGAAAATGAAAGTGTGGGAAGGGGAGACATACCAAATGGGAAGAACGAAGTATTTAAGGAGAAGGGATACCAAAGAAGAAAATGAAAGTGTGGGAAGGGGAGACATACCAAATGGGAAGAACGAAGTATTTAAGGAGAAGGGATACCAAAGAAGAAAATGAAAGTGTGGGAAGGGGAGACATACCAAATGGGAAGAACGAAGTATTTAAGGAGAAGGGATACCAAAGAAGAAAATGAAAGTGTGGGGTGGGGAGACATACCAAATGGGAAGAACGAAGTATTTAAGGAGAAGGGATACCAAAGAAGAAAATGAAAGTGTGGGAAGGGGAGACATACCAAATGGGAAGAACGAAGTATTTAAGGAGAAGGGATACCAAAGAAGAAAATGAAAGTGTGGGAAGGGGAGACATACCAAATGGGAAGAACGAAGTATTTAAGGAGAAGGGATACCAAAGAAGAAAATGAAAGTGTGGGAAGGGGAGACATACCAAATGGGAAGAACGAAGTATTTAAGGAGAAGGGATACCAAAGAAGAAAATGAAAGTGTGGGAAGGGGAGACATACCAAATGGGAAGAACGAAGTATTTAAGGAGAAGGGATACCAAAGAAGAAAATGAAAGTGTGGGAAGGGGAGACATACCAAATGGGAAGAACGAAGTATTTAAGGAGAAGGGATACCAAAGAAGAAAATGAAAGTGTGGGAAGGGGAGACATACCAAATGGGAAGAACGAAGTATTTAAGGAGAAGGGATACCAAAGAAGAAAATGAAAGTGTGGGAAGGGGAGACATACCAAATGGGAAGAACGAAGTATTTAAGGAGAAGGGATACCAAAGAAGAAAATGAAAGTGTGGGAAGGGGAGACATACCAAATGGGAAGAACGAAGTATTTAAGGAGAAGGGATACCAAAGAAGAAAATGAAAGTGTGGGAAGGGGAGACATACCAAATGGGAAGAACGAAGTATTTAAGGAGAAGGGATACCAAAGAAGAAAATGAAAGTGTGGGAAGGGGAGACATACCAAATGGGAAGAACGAAGTATTTAAGGAGAAGGGATACCAAAGAAGAAAATGAAAGTGTGGGAAGGGGAGACATACCAAATGGGAAGAACGAAGTATTTAAGGAGAAGGGATACCAAAGAAGAAAATGAAAGTGTGGGAAGGGGAGACATACCAAATGGGAAGAACGAAGTATTTAAGGAGAAGGGATACCAAAGAAGAAAATGAAAGTGTGGGAAGGGGAGACATACCAAATGGGAAGAACGAAGTATTTAAGGAGAAGGGATACCAAAGAAGAAAATGAAAGTGTGGGAAGGGGAGACATACCAAATGGGAAGAACGAAGTATTTAAGGAGAAGGGATACCAAAGAAGAAAATGAAAGTGTGGGAAGGGGAGACATACCAAATGGGAAGAACGAAGTATTTAAGGAGAAGGGATACCAAAGAAGAAAATGAAAGTGTGGGAAGGGGAGACATACCAAATGGGAAGAACGAAGTATTTAAGGAGAAGGGATACCAAAGAAGAAAATGAAAGTGTGGGAAGGGGAGACATACCAAATGGGAAGAACGAAGTATTTAAGGAGAAGGGATACCAAAGAAGAAAATGAAAGTGTGGGAAGGGGAGACATACCAAATGGGAAGAACGAAGTATTTAAGGAGAAGGGATACCAAAGAAGAAAATGAAAGTGTGGGAAGGGGAGACATACCAAATGGGAAGAACGAAGTATTTAAGGAGAAGGGATACCAAAGAAGAAAATGAAAGTGTGGGAAGGGGAGACATAGCAAATGGGAAGAAAGAAGTATTTAAGGAGAAGGGATACCAAAGAAGAAAATGAAAGTGTGGGAAGGGGAGACATACCAAATGGGAAGAACGAAGTATTTAAGGAGAAGGGATACCAAAGAAGAAAATGAAAGTGTGGGAAGGGGAGACATACCAAATGGGAAGAACGAAGTATTTAAGGAGAAGGGATACCAAAGAAGAAAATGAAAGTGTGGGAAGGGGAGACATACCAAATGGGAAGAACGAAGTATTTAAGGAGAAGGGATACCAAAGAAGAAAATGAAAGTGTGGGAAGGGGAGACATACCAAATGGGAAGAACGAAGTATTTAAGGAGAAGGGATACCAAAGAAGAAAATGAAAGTGTGGGAAGGGGAGACATAGCAAATGGGAAGAAAGAAGTATTTAAGGAGAAGGGATACCAAAGAAGAAAATGAAAGTGTGGGAAGGGGAGACATACCAAATGGGAAGAACGAAGTATTTAAGGAGAAGGGATACCAAAGAAGAAAATGAAAGTGTGGGAAGGGGAGACATACCAAATGGGAAGAACGAAGTATTTAAGGAGAAGGGATACCAAAGAAGAAAATGAAAGTGTGGGAAGGGGAGACATACCAAATGGGAAGAACGAAGTATTTAAGGAGAAGGGATATCAAAGAAGAAAATGAAAGCATGGAAGGGGAAAGCATAGAAAATGGGGGAAATGGAAGTACCGAAGGAAAAGGGATAGCAAATGAAAAAATGAAAGTGTGGAAAGGGAAAGCATAGAAAATGGGAAAATGGAAGAATCGAATGGTAAGCGATAGCAAATGAGGAAATGAAAGTGTGGAAAGTGAAAGCATAGGAAATGCGAAAATGGAAGCATCGAAGGAGAAGAGAAAGCAAATGACAAAATGAAAGCGTAGAAACGGAAAGCATAGCAAATGGGAAAACGGAAGTATCGAAGGAGGAGGGATAGCAAATGACAAAATGAAAGCGTAGAAACGGAAAGCATAGCAAATGGAGAAACGGAAGTATCGAAGGAGGAGGGATAGCAAATGACAAAATGAAAGTGTGGAAAAGAAAAGCATAGCAAATGGGAAAACGGAAGTATCGAAGGAGGAGGGATGGCAAATGATAAAATGAAAGTTTGGAAAAGAAAAGCATAGCAAATGGGAAAACGGAAGTATCGAAGGAGGAGGGATGGCAAATGATAAAATGAAAGTTTGGAAAAGAAAAGCATAGCAAATGGGAAAACGGAAGTATCGAAGGAGGAGGGATAGCAAATGACAAAATGAAAGTGTGGAAAAGAAAAGCATAGCAAATGGAAAAGGAAGTATCGAAGGAGGAGGGATGGCAAATGACAAAATGAAAGTGCGGAAAAGAAAAGCATGGCAAATGGGGGAAATGGAAGTGACAAAGGAGAAGAGAGAGCAAATGATAAAATGAAAGTGTGGAAAGAGAAAGCATAGCAAATGAGAAAATGAGAGTGTGGAAAAGGAAAGCATGGGAAAAGGGAAAAATGCGAATATCGATGGAGACAGGATAGCGAACGAGAAAAATGAAAGTTCGGAAAGAGAAAGCATAGCAAATGGGAAAATGAAAGTTCGGAAAGAGAAAGCATAGCAAATGGGAAAATGAAAGTATCGAAAGAGAAGGGATAGCAAATGAAAGTATGGAAAGGGAAAGCATAGCAAGTGTGAAAATGGAAATATCGAAGAAGAAGGGATAGCAAATGAAAAACCGGAAGTGCAGAAAGGAAAAGCATAGAAAATGAGTCTTAGTGGGGCATGTCCTTATATGAGAAGGTAAAAGTATAAAGCTAGGAGTATGAAAACAGTGAGCTGTGTCTTATGTGTTGCAAATGAAAGAAAATTGTACAATTTGGCAGTACCTCCTTAATGTTTATTAACTTGAGGTTTTTTTGTGGTGGATATGACAAAAAAAACAGGATTAGGAAGCTGAATAACAAATATTTTACAGCTGCCACAAAAACCCTTGAATAAGATGGATGCATCTGCTATCCGTATGACTGGGATAACGCCAGGTTCATTTCTATCGTATTGCCATTAACAGATACTTTCTTTATCGTCTATTAACATATCTCTTTTCCATTTCTTCCGAATAGTTGGTGATGGAAGCATTTCCGAAAGAACCGTATCTGAGGCGTCGAGGCTACGTCGCAGTGGACGATGTCTTCCTGATGGATGGACCTTGCCCAGGTGAAGGATTAGAAGTAACTTTAATGCTCACATACCTCAAATTGAAGGATATACGAAACAATAAGAGAAAGAATCACTTTTGTAATGTAACCTTCCAAATAGCTGCAAAGGAATCATTGAAATCAAACGTCGAATACTTAATTATCGTTGGGAAATTTAATTACCTAAATTATTGTTCAATGTAAGAGATATTTTTAAAGTATCGCCAAGCAGCATTTAAAATATTAGATTCATTATTGAAAAGTCTTCAGCGATTTTTATCTGCAGTAAGAACAGATGAGACCACGAACTTCAATAAAAAGAAAGTGGACATTAAGAAAAGCATCAGTTTTAGAAATTATAGATTTTTACTCAATTATGCATAACGAACATTTTAATTATATATTATGAGAGAGGGCCTCACATATGAGAGACATTTTAATTATAGGTTATGAGAGAGGGCCTCACATATGAGAGACATTTTTATCGGGATGAAGGTGTGATGAGGGGAGAGCATAGCTTAGAAATATGATCCCACTTCCGGTTTGAATGTTTACACCTCATTCTTAGAATTACTTTACATGCTTCCAAAGTGTAGAATCACCCTTAAATTGGGTTATTTGCCAGTGATATGACTTTTTTTATGTTTTTTATTTGCATCACTTTCTGAACAGCTAGCTGCTTATTACTCGAGATCTGTTCATCAAATTGGAATCTGTGAAAACGCGATTATTTTTATTTTGAATTTCAATCCGAACATTATTTTTGACCTTACTGATGTCGTCTTTAGATTTTACTGTAAGGTTGTTTTACCTCAAAGCGGCATTTTTTCCCTCACAATGGGGTAAATGGCCAGGTTACAAGGACCCCGAGGGCTCAGAGAAGATTGTAGGAAGAGGACCCACTGAACAAGAGTTAGGAGACAGATGGTAGCTTCCCAACAAGGCCATCCAGCGTGTTCTTTAACGTGTACAGGTGTACAGATGGTTGCTCTCCCACACATGGGGCAACGGCTTAAAGTCCCATGCGACGGACGGTGGCCTTTTCAAGCTCTTCAGTTTCCCCTACTGACCGTAGGCAGGGCGGGGAGTTTTGCGGAGATAAATCTCAATGCTGACCCAGCTGAGACTAGAACCTGGGAACTACAGATTACGAGCTTGGCGCTCTACCGACCAAGTCAACCCCGCCCCATTTTCGGTGAGAGATTTTCGATTCTCTTTACACTTAATGTTCCTTTAAAATGCGTGAAATGCGATACTGACATCAAATGTGATGTACACTTTCGGCCAAAATTAGAGGTAGAAACACAAAATCTGAAATATTATGAAAGATATCTGACGGAATTCTAGGAAATATGGCTTATTATTATATGACTCGGTGCCATTGATATAAAAGAGAAATATATTCCGCGAAAATGATGCAACAGGATTAGGATTCCACAGGGAAAGAAGGTGATAGATTTGATGTGTCTGAAATGGATTCATCAGAGGGAAACGTTTCTCACGGCGAAACCTCGATCTAACAATGCTGTTCTTAGAAACTGAAGTCAGTTCCGCTCCTGCACGAGAGATGTTCCAAATACCTGGAGAATTCTGGGAAGGGTTGTAACGAGTTCGAATCCTCGAAATTTATTTAAATAATTCAACTTTATTTTTATTCGTTAGGACTGTAAAAGATGCCCTTATCAATTTCCCACCATTGCATTCAGTCAGAATGGAAATCCAAAAATATTGACTTTCGCACTTAATATCCGATGTGTAAATAGTAGAAAATCTGCAACGAATCTTAAAATTATCGATTGGATCACATGCTACGAAAATGCAAAATTTTGGGACAAACCATCGCTGGAAGGAACGTCCTCATCCCAGGTTAGAATGAAGTATCGTTGTTAAAATGCACGCTTTTAAAACCCGCTGAATTTGCATGATCAGGAGCTTTATGCAAATTTCAATATCATATTCAGATCTTTCATATTTGCGTTGGTTAAGACTCCACATTTTATTCCACTACATAAAATTTAATTTTTTTAAATTCAAATAAATGTTGTTGTGCCTTTTAATTTTGTGCTCCGAAATAATTAATTACCTATTTGTTCAGCGCATGTATGAAATCTCATCCGTGGCAGTTTTCCAAATTCCAATCTTACGACACTTTTTTCTTGAACATCATTTCCAAACAGAATTTTACTTCTAGAAAGAATTTAGGTATCATGTTAACTAAAAGTCGAATTCTAATCTGTTCTTAATTAGAAGATTTAGCGCTCTTTGCGAAAATGAGGAGATCGCTTCAAAATAACAACGAAAGCGATCGTTTATGCTACTGTGCTTGATCGTATTTTGACGTTGTTGCAGAAGTAAAATCAGGTGATATTCCATTGGAGGGGGGGAGGGGGAGCAGCATCTGAAATTTCATTTCTGACAATATTCTTTCAGCATTTAAATTTACCGAAGCTGCAATAGCGTACATAGCTCGTTCTAAAGAAATTTAAAATTGATGCCAGTTGAGTCAGGAAAGAAACTTCTCAAATTGTACCTGTATTTTAGGAAGTAGTTGGGTGCAACAGTTATTATTTTCAAATTAACTTTCGAGATAATTACAACGGAGGTGTTACATGCTACAACTTTAGCAGTTCTTAAGAACTAACAGAATATTGTTAGAAATCCAAATTTCAATTTAATTTAGACCATTTAAATTCTGATTTTTCCTATTTAAAAAGATGGCGAGTTGTCGATTTGCTTTTGCATGAAATTAACACTCAAGTGTCCGAATATTTTCTACATGGACTGTATATCTAACCAGTTCTAAAAGACAATCTTTTTTGTGTTTATTTTGGAGACATTTTTTTAAAAGAGTCAATATTTTTTCTCGTAGGGGACTGCACTTTCGAACACGACTTCTGTAACTGGACCAATTCGAATGCAAGTGACGAATTCGACTGGGAAATGGGCCGAGGCAGTAGCAGCTCTGTGACGGGCCCGTCCCGAGATCACGGCAGCAGCGTCACCTGGAGAGAAACAGGTAAAAAACGATCTCTTCGTCTTTCATTTCCAACTACTGACAGTTGCTCATTTTCTTAGCACATCTTTTCAACGACAAAGAGATTGTTGCTCATTGTAACTCATGCTTCTACTCAATGAGCGAGAAACGGTTAATGGTTTCGATTACTTCTTCCTACGGATGACTAAAAAATTGTTGTTTCTTGCTATCACATGCTTCGATTTAATGAGTGAGAAATTGTTAATGGTTGCGATTCATGCTTCCGATTAATGAGTGAGGAACTGTTGCTCATCGTGATTCATACTTTCATTAATATAGTAAGAATTTTTGCTGGCTCTGATTCATGCTTCGATTTAATGAGTGAGAAATTGTTGATGGTTGCTATCCATGCTTCTATTTAATGAGTGAGGAACTGTTGCTGATCATGATTTATACCTTCATTCAATTAGTAAGAAATTTTGCTGGCTCTGATTCATGCTTCGATTTAATGAGTGAGAAATTGTTGATGGTTGCTATTCATGCTTCCATTTAATGAGTGAGGAACTGTTGCTCATCGTGATTCATACTTTCATTAATATAGTAAGAATTTTTGCTGGCTCTGATTCATGCTTCGTTTTAATGAGTGAGAAATTGTTGATGGTTGCTATTCATGCTTCCATTTAATGAGTGAGGAACTGTTGCTGATCATGATTTATACTTTCATTCAATTAGTAAGAATTTTTGCTGGCTCTGATTCATGCTTCGATTTAATGAGTGAGAAATTGTTGATGGTTGCTATTCATGCTTCCATTTAATGAGTGAGGAACTGTTGCTCATCGTGATTCATACTTTCATTAATATAGTAAGAATTTTTGCTGGCTCTGATTCATGCTTCGTTTTAATGAGTGAGAAATTGTTGATGGTTGCTATTCATGCTTCCATTTAATGAGTGAGGAACTGTTGCTGATCATGATTTATACTTTCATTCAATTAGTAAGAATTTTTGCTGGCTCTGATTCATGCTTCGATTTAATGAGTGAGAAATTGTTGATGGTTGCTATTCATGCTTCCATTTAATGAGTGAGGAACTGTTGCTCATCGTGATTCCATACTTTCATTAATATAGTAAGAATTTTTGCTGGCTCTGATTCATGCTTCGATTTAATGAGTGAGAAATTGTTGATGGTTGCTATTCATGCTTCCATTTAATGAGTGAGGAACTGTTGCTGATCATGATTTATACTTTCATTCAATTAGTAAGAATTTTTGCTGGCTCTGATTCATGCTTCGATTTAATGCGTGAGAAATTGTTGATGGTTGCTATTCATGCTTCCATTTAATGAGTGAGGAACTGTTGCTCATCGTGATTCCATACTTTCATTAATATAGTAAGAATTTTTGCTGGCTCTGATTCATGCTTCGATTTAATGAGTGAGAAATTGTTGATGGTTGCTATTCATGCTTCCATTTAATGAGTGAGGAACTGTTGCTGATCATGATTTATACTTTCATTCAATTAGTAAGAATTTTTGATGGCTCTGATTCATGTTTCGATTTAATGAGTGAGAAATTGTTAATGGTTGCTATTCATGCTTCCATTTAATGAGTGAGGAACTGTTGCTCATCGTGATTTATACTTTCATTCAATTAGTAAGAATTTTTGCTGGCTCTGATTCATGCTTCGTTTTAATGAGTGAGAAATTGTTGATGGTTGCTATTCATGCTTCCATTTAATGAGTGAGGAACTGTTGCTTATCGTGATTCCATACTTTCATTAATATAGTAAGAATTTTTGCTGGCTCTGATTCATGCTTCGATTTAATGAGTGAGAAATTGTTGATGGTTGCTATTCATGCTTCCATTTAATGAGTGAGGAACTGTTGCTCATCGTGATTCATACTTTCATTAATTTAGTAAGAATTTTTACTGGCTCTGATTCATGCTTCGTTTTAATGAGTGAGAAATTGTTAATGGTTGCTATTCATGCTTCCATTTAATGAGTGAGGAACTGTTGCTGATCATGATTTATACTTTCATTCAATTAGTAAGAATTTTTGCTGGCTCTGATTCATGCTTCCATTTAATGAGTGAGAAATTGTTGATGGTTGCTATTCATGCTTCCATTTAATGAGTGAGGAACTGTTGCTCATCGTGATTTATACTTTCATTCAATTAGTAAGAATTTTTGCTGGCTCTGATTCATGCTTCGTTTTAATGAGTGAGAAATTGTTGATGGTTGCTATTCATGCTTCCATTTAATGAGTGAGGAACTGTTGCTTATCGTGATTCCATACTTTCATTAATATAGTAAGAATTTTTGCTGGCTCTGATTCATGCTTCGATTTAATGAGTGAGAAATTGTTGATGGTTGCTATTCATGCTTCCATTTAATGAGTGAGGAACTGTTGCTGATCATGATTTATACTTTCATTCAATTAGTAAGAATTTTTGATGGCTCTGATTCATGTTTCGATTTAATGAGTGAGAAATTGTTAATGGTTGCTATTCATGCTTCCATTTAATGAGTGAGGAACTGTTGCTCATCGTGATTTATACTTTCATTCAATTAGTAAGAATTTTTGCTGGCTCTGATTCATGCTTCGTTTTAATGAGTGAGAAATTGTTGATGGTTGCTATTCATGCTTCCATTTAATGAGTGAGGAACTGTTGCTTATCGTGATTCCATATTTTCATTAATATAGTAAGAATTTTTGCTGGCTCTGATTCATGCTTCGATTTAATGAGTGAGAAATTGTTGATGGTTGCTATTCATGCTTCCATTTAATGAGTGAGGAACTGTTGCTCATCGTGATTCATACTTTCATTAATTTAGTAAGAATTTTTACTGGCTCTGATTCATGCTTCGTTTTAATGAGTGAGAAATTGTTAATGGTTGCTATTCATGCTTCCATTTAATGAGTGAGGAACTGTTGCTGATCATGATTTATACTTTCATTCAATTAGTAAGAATTTTTGCTGGCTCTGATTCATGCTTCCATTTAATGAGTGAGAAATTGTTGATGGTTGCTATTCATGCTTCCATTTAATGAGTGAGGAACTGTTGCTCATCGTGATTTATACTTTCATTCAATTAGTAAGAATTTTTGCTGGCTCTGATTCATGCTTCGTTTTAATGAGTGAGAAATTGTTGATGGTTGCTATTCATGCTTCCATTTAATGAGTGAGGAACTGTTGCTTATCGTGATTCCATACTTTCATTAATATAGTAAGAATTTTTGCTGGCTCTGATTCATGCTTCGATTTAATGAGTGAGAAATTGTTGATGGTTGCTATTCATGCTTCCATTTAATGAGTGAGGAACTGTTGCTGATCATGATTTATACTTTCATTCAATTAGTAAGAATTTTTGCTGGCTCTGATTCATGCCTCGATTTAATGAGTGAGAAATTGTTGATGGTTGCTATTCATGCTTCCATTTAATGAGTGAGGAACTGTTGCTGATCATGATTTATACTTTCATTCAATTAATAAGAATTTTTGCTGACTCTGATTCATGCTTCGATTTAATGAGTGAGAAATTGTTGATGGTTGCTATTCATGCTTCCATTTAATGAGTGAGGAACTGTTGCTCATCGTGATTTATACTTTCATTCAATTAGTAAGAATTTTTGCTGGCTCTGATTCATGCTTGGTTTTAATGAGTGAGAAATTGTTAATGGTTGCTGTTCATGCTTCCATTTAATGAGTGAGGAACTGTTGCTCATCGTGATTCATACTTCTATTCAGTTAGTAAGACAATAATTATCGGTACGACACTGGTATAAAAAAAGGCACAGAGGCAATGTGGTACTTCAGACATGTTAGAATACATAATATTTGTTGGAAATGATATTGTTCTCTTAGAATAGTTTTAATATTGTGACAATATGCTTATTTTTGTAATACTTTTATGTACAGTCAACCAAAGTTAGACGGTGGAAAATTCGAAATGGCGCTCTAAAAAGAATAAAGAAAAGTGGTTCGAGGTTTCGAATCATGTTGTGATATATGTATGCAAGGACTTGAAGTTTTAAAGCAACATATTTCCTGTTGGAATGAGGAACCCCTGGAACGTTACTTTAGATCAAGGGTGTTGTGACATTGTCAGCGCAACGTGGGATTACCCCTGAAGAAAAAGATGAAAATGTGGCAACGAACTAATGCAGAAGAAACAAAATCATTGGTTTCCTTTTTTAAAATATTTTACCTCATTACCAATGAAGGTGAGGCAGGTGTCTGAAGTTCCACACTACCTGTACCTCAGTTTCTGGACGTGAAGAGGACTCACTTGTGTCTTCTCCTTTTCTCAATGCAGTGTATGTGAAACAAAATTCCCCTTTCCTCCGACAGGTGGTTACGCCTTCATCGATTCTTCTTTTCCCAACAAGCCCGGAGACAAAGCCCAACTTTGGAGCCCCGTGCTCAATCCACTAGGTGAGTTTCTCTCCTTTCTGGTGAATGCCATTCTCTTAATCTTTCTTCTTCATCCCTTCGAAAGAGATAAAAGAAAGAAAAACTTTCTTTCCGTTATGTGTGGAAGATAAAGAAAAGATGTTTCGCTTCTTGTTTCTTTTGTCCCTCAACCTGTAAACAAAATTCGATCTTTTATTTAATATGCAAATGAATTTATGAAATAATTACAAGAAAAGTCTCATTATTATAATCTTGCTCTTCTGTTGCCAGGAAACGGAAGTGCTTTGTGCCTCAGTTTCTGGACGTCCCTCTACGGCGCAGGTGTTGGTGCTCTGAGGATTTATCTGTACGATAACACGACAAATGCCACAGGGAATCCGATCTGGGAGTTGTACACAGGCACCTTGACACCGGATCAGTGGTACAAAGGAGAAGTGCCTCTCTCTCTGCCCGTGCCTTTCAGGGTAAGCAGATCCCTCAAGTGACTTGGATGCATCGTCCTACGAATAGGGAACTTCCACCTTGTAAAGGCTTTATGCCGAGATTCCCGATGCTGACATAGCATTTGATTAACAGGTTGTTTCATTATTGATGTTCTAATGGTTATTGAATACGAGGAAGTTAAGCGAAGGAGTTTTCAACCGCCTTTAACCGTTTGACGCACCGAAAAATTGCACATACACGTGAAACAATCGTTGGCGATAAACGTCTGAGCAGACTACGCAATTTGGTTCTCCACAGATATCTGTTCTCATCAACGGCTTTTCCATTTCGCTACTAGATATTATTAATAACAAGATTCTGCCTGACACTGGTACATCGCATGCATCATTGTATTTGCTAATAGATACTTCATGCAGGCAATCTCTCAATACACAATCTGCTGCTCAAAGGTATCTTCTGATGAGTTCTTCGTCTAACCTCGTCATCATTTACGTAGTCAAATACCTAATACCGAAAACAGTGGGTAAAAATCTAGACTTAAAACAATTAAATTTTCTATTTTCTTGCTTACAAAGTGAACAAGTAGGAGCACCGTAATAAATTGAAACTAAAGCTCTACCAACTATCCATCGTTTTTTTTTATTTACAGGTATACCCGGTGGGCTTCTGTGGAGGGAAAATCTTCCGCTGTGTTTTCTGTTTGTTTGTGGGTTGACAGCCCCAAGTGAATAGATTCACAGGATATGTTTATCAGCTGGTGGATAATCCTGAGCAGAAGTCATCGCAGGCACCTGAACTCTTTGCTTCTATTGGCATCGTCAAATTCTACGTTGGAGGAAATCTTCCAGTGTTGATGGCTTCAGCCTTTAGTAGTGGGGGAACGGGTCTTTGCCCCATGTCTGCGATTAGGGGGCTGTTTGATATTGTCGGCATTCCCTCTCTCAATAAACATAGTTTCTTTAAACATCCCACTAACCATTTTCTCTCCATAGGTAGTTCGAATGTGAGGACTCTGCACAGAGCTTTTTCTCTTGATGTCCTCACACAAGAATTCCATCATTATAATTTAGATATTCTTGGCTTGCAAGAGACCAGATGGACAGATAAAGGTCAGATTCTTAAAAATAATCTTAAATTTCTCTTTTCAGGGAGGGACGACAATAAGCATCACCAAGGCGTGGGTCTGCTTCTCAGCAGACACGCTAGCGATGCTCTTCTAGGATATGAGTGCATTAATGAAAGGTTTCTTACAGCAAAATTTCAGACAAGCTTTAAAGACTTGAATGTTATCTGCTGTTATGCTCCCACTGAGGATGCCGATGAGGATGAGAAGGATAGGTTTTATGAACAACTTCAGGATATTTTGAATTCTGTCAAGAAAGGAGATATTACCCTTGTTCTTGGTGACTTCAATGCCAAAGTTGGTACTGACTCTGACCTTTGGGGAGGAGTAATAGGCCCTTTTGGTATTGGTAGCTGCAACGGCAATGGGCAACGTCTCCTACAGGTAAGTAAACTCAATGGATTCAGAATAACTACACTTATTACAAACACCGTGACATACATAAGTACACATGGGTTTCACCTGATGGGCTGCATAAGAATATGATTGATTACATATTAATTAACAGCAAATGGGCTAGTTCTGTTAGGAATACCAGGGCATATAGGGGAGCTGAAATTGGATCTGACCATTACCTTGTTAAAAGTGTGTTGCAACTTAAACTTAAAAAGTGTTGTGCTAGGGTTAAAAAATTTACTTTTAATACTGAAGCTCTGAAAGATCCAGTTATAGCCAAAGCTTACCATGATAGGTTACTTAGTCATTATGACAGTCATGGTTTGCTTACTACTGAAGTTGAGGAAGAATGGGATCATTTTAAACAGGCTTTTTTGTACACTAACAGTACTCTTTTAGGAAAAAAGGAGCAGAAGAGACAGAATTATCTGAGTGATAAGGCACTTGAGCTTATTTCGGAAAGAAAGAACTGCAGGAATGTCTTTAATCAATACCCTACTAGTCCTAATAGAAAGCATTACAGAGAATGTAATAAACGTGTAAAAGATCAGTTAGCTGCTGATAAGAATCTTTGGCTTGATGGTTTGGCTGACAAAGCCGAGGAAGCAGTTAGACAGCACAACAGCAGAGAGCTGTACCAGATAGTTAATGTTTTATGTGGTAGAAAACGGACAGGCATACAAGGATTGAAGGATAAACAAGGTAAGGTTATAGAAGGGGAGGATTCTGTCATGGCTAGGTGGGCTGAGCATTTCAGTGATGTTCTAAACAATGTAGTTGGTTCTGCTCCCATTGTTTGCAGTGATGATGGATGCATTGGTGGCTTTAATGTTGGCCCTATAACACAATCTGAAGTTATTTTGGCTGTTTCTAAACTTAAACTACATAAATCCCCAGGGGTAGATGAAATTACCACTGAAATGCTTAGAGCTGGGAATGTTTCGGTTACCACTTGGATGATTGAAATTCTGAATATCTTTTATGATAAAGGCCATGGTTCCTAAGGATTTTACCAGAGCTATTATTATCCCTATTTTCAAAAAAGGTGATCGCAGTTCTTGTGATAATTATATGGGTATCAGCCTACTCTCTGTTCCAGGTAAAGTTCTTTCCATGATTGTGCTTAATAGAATTAAGAATCTGGTTGACAGTCAATTGCGTGATGAGCAATGTGGATTCAGAAGTGGTAGGGGATGTGTGGATCTGATATTTTCACTTAGGCAGATTCTTGAGAAATGTTTAGAGTTTCAGAAACCTTTGGTTGCTAGCTTTGTTGATTTCAAAAAGGCTTTCGACTCTGTTGATCGTCATAATTTGTGGTTGATTGTGAGATAATATGGTATACCTGACAAGTTAGTTAACATAATGAAAGCTCTCTATAATAACACTGAGTCGTGTGTGAGAGTTGGTAAGGCTTGTAGCAATTGGTTTAGCATTACTTCTGGTGTTCGACAAGGGTGCATTTTGTCTCCTTTTCTCTTTAGCTTGGTTATTGATTATGTTATGCGAAATTCACTTCAAGGGAAAGATTTTGGCCTTAAATGGGCTGGAGATACGAACATTTCTGATTTAGATTATGCTGATGATTTAGCCCGTTTGGCAAATGATGTTGATGAGATGAACTCTTTCATTCGAGTCGTTGATGAGACTGGTAGTAGAGTAGGTTTGGTTATAAACAGAGAGAAAACTAAAGTGATGAAAATTGGTCAGGCAGGTTGTGATTCAGTTAATCTGAATGGTTGCAGTCTTGAGCAGGTGTCACAGTTTAATTATCTTGGGAGCTATGTAACAGATAATGGTGATGTGCGGCATGAGATTAACAGACGAATAGGGATTGCTGCCGGGACTTTTAAGAATCTATGGAGAGTGTGGAGAAATAGGCGTATACACCTAAAGACTAAAATTAGACTGTATAATAGTTTGGTTCTTTCTAGGGTTTGTTATGGTAGTGAAACGTGGACACTTTGTAAATAAGATAACAGGAAACTAGATGCTTTTGATTCCAGATGCTTACGCAGTATCTTGGGCATTAGGTGGTTCAACTTTGTAACTAATGATGAGGTTAGGCAAAGGAGTTTGCAACCTCCTTTAAGCAGCATATTGTGCAGAGAGAGACTCCGTTGGTTTGGCCATGTTGCCCGTATGAATAATTATAGGTTGGCGAATAGGGTTATGAAGAGTGTGCCTAAAGGCCTCAGAAAGAAGGGGAGACCTAGGATGCGGTGGGCAGACAATGTCAAACAGGACCTTGTTAGAATTGGTGTGCAGTGGCCAGATGCAGTAGATGTAGCTCAGGATAGACTTTCTTGGAGAACTAAATTGCACGGTCTGGTTGGACCTCCGTAGCCCATGGCTGCTTGAGGATGATGATGATGATGATACCCGAGTTACGCGAACCTCGCATCAACATTTATCTACATAAACACAGATGGGCTAGCCAATCGCCGTCAGAGTTTCTCTACTTTAAACGTCGAATAAAAACTGAAAAATAGCAAGATCATTTGTGTCACACCAAAATATTAAGATTCTCAAAAATAACTGAAGGTAAATTAAACTATTAAAATATTAGTAATTAAAATGCCATTAACAAAGGCTTTAAAAATGAGCGTTTAGATGCTACATCGACAGATCTATGTTTTTCATCAGATTTATTCCCACGTGATCAGCAAGGAGATTCAAAAATGGAAATTAGTAACATTATTCAAAAATAAATAGAAATGGGAGATTTTCGTACAGAGAAGTGAATGCCGACAAAACTTTTCGTATAAAGCCATCTACGTTTCTAAACCTATTGCGAACGAGAAAAGAATGTTAGACCTCCGTCCTTTCCTGTTACGTCAGCACTCTTGAGAATGCACTGTTGCGTAAGCCGGAGAATGCTTCGGCAAAATATTTTTATAATGAGTGTTTGCTGTCGCAGCGTCGTCACTCAGGTGACGCCTTTTAGCAGAAAAGTGTATCGCGAAACTCTTAACCAATTGAGACAAATTGTCTCAGTGGTTCCCAAATTTTTTACTTCAACTTCCCCTTTTATTAAGCATTTTTCACTGACGTCCTCTTTGCGGAAATAAAACTAATTTTACTCGTAAACACTAAATGGCGAGAGCGCCCCCCCCCCCCCCCCCCCCCCGTTGGCATATCCTATCTGAATATGAAAGTGTGTGTTTTGGAGGGGGGAGGGGGAAGTATTCGTTTCGATGGAATGAGCTTCTAATCTCCTGATTCGTTGCAGGTGATCTTCGAGGCCGAAATCAACTTGCCCGGAGAGAGTGACATCGCCATCGATGACATCGCTCTCAACAACGGAACGTGTCCGAGTAAGTTTCCTATTCTTCATTCATTTAATCGTGGCACATTGGAAACGATCATTACAGACACACACAGAGTCTTTAAGCAGTCGCGGGCTAACAGACCTCTATGACCCATGGCTGCTATTAAACAATCTAGTTCTTCTAATCACCCTTGTCGTGAGCTATTGCTGCTGCATTAGGACAATTCTATCAAGGTTTCTGTTCGACATTCTCTTCCCCTTCTAAATCCTTCAGACACACTCCATTTGCTAACCTCTAGTTACTTATATGGGCAACACGGCCAAATCAATGCAGACTCTCTCTGCTCGCGATGCTGCTCCAAGGTGGTTGATGACTCCTTCATCAAACCTCATCGTTAGCTAAAAAATCAAACCACTAAAATACTTCAAAATAGCGCTGAAGCACCTTGATTCGAAGGCACAACTGTCTTGTTGCCTAAGACGTCCGAGTTTCGCTACCATAAAACGTTTTGAACAGAAAACTTAAAACTGGTGTTTAAGATTTCTCGATAGATTTCATTTCTCGAGAAAAGAAAAATTTACCTCTTATTTCTCGAGAAATCTCGAGAATTCTCATTTAATATAAAAATAACATTTGCTCGCTTAAATTCAGTTTAAAAGGTTAAGATAACAATGAAATATCACTCTTTAATACTAAATTCATATATTTTATTTATTATTTTAACCCAAAATACAATACGAAGATTAAAAAATTTAATGCGTTTATTGTTCAACTTTGAAATAATTTTTCAAAAAAAATCATCATCATCATCATCATCATCCTCAAGCAGCCATGGGTTACGGCGGTCTAACCAGACCGTGCAATTTAGTTCTCCAAGCAAGTCTATCCTGAGCTGCATCTACTGCATCTGGCCACTGCACACCAATTCTAACAAGGTCCTGTTTGACATTGTCTGCCCACTGCATCCTAGGTCTCCCCTTCTTTCTGAGGCCTTTAGGCACACTGTTCATAACCCTATTCGCCAACCTATAATTATTCATACGGGCAACATGGCCAAACCAACGGAGTCTCTCTCTGCACAATATGCTGCTTAAAGGAGGTTGCAAACTCCTTTGCGTAACCTCATCATTAGTTACAAAGTTGAACCACCTAATGCCCAAGATACTGCGTAAGCATCTGGAATCAAAAGCATCTAGTTTCCTGTTATCTTGTTTACAAAGTGTCCAAGTTTCACTACCATAACAAACCCTAGAAAGAACCAAACTATTATACAGTCTAATTTTAGTCTTTAGGTGTATACGCCTATTTCTCCACACTCTCCATAGATTCTTAAAAGTCCCGGCAGCAATCCCTATTCGTCTGTTAATCTCATGCCGCACATCACCATTATCTGTTACATAGCTCCCAAGATAATTAAACTGTGACACCTGCTCAAGACTGCAACCATTCAGATTAACTGAATCACAACCTGCCTGACCAATTTTCATCACTTTAGTTTTCTCTCTGTTTATAACCAAACCTACTCTACTACCAGTCTCATCAACGACTCGAATGAAAGAGTTCATCTCATCAACATCATTTGCCAAAAGGGCTAAAGCATCAGCATAATCTAAATCAGAAATGTTCGTATCTGCAGCCCATTTAAGGCCAAAATCTTTCCCTTGAAGTGAATTTCGCATAACATAATCAATAACCAAACTAAAGAGAAAAGGAGACAAAATGCACCCTTGTCGAACACCAGAAGTAATGCTAAACCAATTGCTACAAACCTTACCAACTCTCACACACGACTCAGTGTTATTATAGAGAGCTTTCATTATGTTAACTAACGTCTGATATACCATATGATCTCACAATCAACCACAAACTATGACGATCAACAGAGTCGAAAGCCTTTTTGAAATCAACAAAGCTAGCAACCAAAGGTTTCTGAAGCTCTAAACATTTCTCAAGAATCTGCCTAAGTGAAAATATTTGTCCACACATCCCCTACCACTTCTGAATCCACATTGCTCATCACGCAATTGACTGTCAACCAGATTCTTAAATCTATTAAGCACAATCATGGAAATAACTTTACCTGGAACAGAGAGTAGGCTGATACCCCTATAGTTATCACAAGAACTGCGATCACCTTTTTTGAAAATAGGGATAACAATAGCTCTGGTAAAATCCTTAGGAACCATGCCTTTATCATAAAAGATATTCAGAATTTCAGTCATCCAAGTGGTAACCGAAACATTTCCAGCTCTAAGCATTTCTGTAGTAATTTCATCTACCCCTGGGGATTTATGAAGTTTAAGTTTAGAAACAGCCAAAATAACTTCGGATTGTGTTATAGGGCCAACATTAAAGCCACCAATGCATCTATCATCATTGCAAACAATGGGAATAGAACTAACCGCATTGTTTAGAACATCACTGAAATGCTCAGCCCACCTAGCCATGACAGAATCCTCACCTTCTATAACCTTACCTTGTTTATCCTTCAATCCCTATATACCTGTCCGTTTTATACCACATAAAACATTAACTATCTGGTACAGCTCTCTGCTGTTGTGCTGTCTTAACTGCTTCCTCGGCTTTGTCAGCCAAACCATCAAGCCAAAGATTCTTATCAGCAGCTAACTGATCTTTTACACGTTTATGAAGGTCTCTGTAATGCTTTCTATTAGGACTAGTAGGATATTGATTAAGGACATTCCTACAGTTCTTTCTTTCCGAAATAAGCTCAAGTGCCTTATCACTCAGATAATTCTGCCTCTTCTGCTCCTTTTTTCCTAAAAGAGTACTGTTAGTTTCCAAAAAAGCCTCTTTAAAATGATCCCATTCTTCCTCAACTTCAGTGGTAAGCAAACCATGACTGTCATAATGACTAAGTAACCTATCATGGTAAGCTTTGGCTATAACTGGGTCTTTCAGAGCTTCAGTATTAAAAGCAAATTTTTTAACCCTAGCACAACACTTTTTAAGTTTAAATTGCAAGACACTCTTAACTAGGTAATGGTCAGATCCAATTTCAGCTCCCCTATATGCCCTGGTATTTCTAACAGAACTAGCCCATTTGCTATTAATTAATATATAATCAATCGTATTCCTATGCAGCCCATCAGGTGAAATCCATGTGTACTTATGTATGTCACGGTGTTTGTAATATGTGTTAGTTATTCTGAAACCATTGAGTTTACTTACCTGTAGGAGACGTTGCCCATTGCCATTGCAGCTACCAATACCAAAAGGGCCAATCACCCCTCCCCAAAGGACAGAGTCAGTACCAACTTTGGCATTGAAGTCACCAAGAACAAGGGTAATATCTCCTTTCTTGACAGAATTCAAAATATCCTGAAGTTGTTCATAAAACCTATCCTTCTCATCCTCATCGGCATCCTCAGTGGGGGCATAACAGCAGATAACATTCAGGTCTTTAACGCTTGTCTGAAATTTTGCTGTAAGAAACCTTTCATTAATGCACTCATATCCTAGAAGAGCGTCACTAGCGTGTCTGCTGAGAAGCAGACCCACGCCTTGGTGATGCTTATTGTCGTCCCTCCGTGAAAAGAGAAATTTAAGATTATTTTTAAGAATCTGATCTTTATCTGTCCATCTGGTCTCTTGCAAGCCAAGAATATCTAAATTATAATGGTGGAATTCTTGTATGAGGACATCAAGAGAAAAAGCTGTGTGCAGAGTCCTCACATTCCAATTACCTATGGAGAGAAAATGGTTAGTAGGATGTTTAAAGAAACTATGTTTATTGAGAGAGGGAATGCCGACAATATCAAACAGCCCCCTAATCGCAGACATGGGGCAAAGACCCGTTCCCCCACCACTAAAGGCTGAAGCCATCTACACTGGAAGACTTCCTCCAATGTAGAATTTGACGATGCCAATAGAAGCAAAGAGTTCAGGTGCCTGCGATGACCTCTGCTCAGGATTATCCACCAACTGATAAACATATCCTGTGAATCTATTCACTTGGGGCTGTCAACCCACAAACAAACAGAAAACACAGCGGAAGATTTTCCCTCCACAGAAGCCCACCAGTGCAGCAAAATCAGGATCAATAATCAAGCTCAGAGCCATATATCTGTCCAGTCCAGTGGGTTTATATGGTCAGCACCAGTACCCTGTGTGGTTGACCACTCCTCAGCAGGGTAGAAAAAAAAGAAAAGTAGCCATAGTTGTCCAGATCAGCAGGCCGCACAAATCTGGCAGCCCTCTCCCGTTCACTTCCACAAGAGAGTATCTCTTTTGAAAGATGCTAACAGCCTACACCACGAGAAGGCGGGGTCGGACATTAGGTGCTAGGCCTGGCCGGTTCTATGCTTCATCACAGGGGATTGGTGCATAGCTCTCCTTCCAGTGACTACCTAGCTACCATTGCGCATGCAAAATAGTATTGGACAATCGATTTCTCTTCTTCGTAACAAAATCGTTAGCAATAGAAAAATTACATTCATGTTGTGTAGACGTAGGCTTTATTGTGAACAAAGCATCTCTACATAGTTCCAAATTTGTTGTTCTTGTACCCGTTGTTTGAAATATATGAAATTCTTGTTTAATAGTCTGATATTTGTCAAGTAACACCAGGTTTCACTTCTCTCACACTTCCTATTATAGATAAATTTAATTGTTGTTGATGAGACAATTCTTCATTTCCATTGATTGGAACTTCATTAACATCTTCTTCGTCAGTATCAAACTGTTGACATCTAGCAAATAATCTATTTAACATTTCTTTAGCAATTTTGTAAATTTCATTTTTCGAGATTAATCTAAAAAATGTATCTGTTTCTTCGCAAGCGGGATTTTGTAAAAATTTATAAAGAGATGTTATTGTTTCTTCTTTTACTTATTTCTTCTTTAATTGCAATAAGAAGCTCCTTATTTAGTTCACTGTTAAACTTCTCTAATTTCGAAAACAAAAATTTTAAGGTTCCTTCTGCAGTTAACAATGCAGAATCTTCTCTTATTCGAACGGGCTCTAATAGAGTTAATAATGTTTCAGCGATGTTCACGAAATCTTCCCTCCACATAGTATCCATGTTCAGTTCACTTAGTGCCATTTTTACAGGCTTTTTAATTCGTAAAAAGCGTTTCATCATAATCTCCATGGTATTCCACCTTGTCTTACAATCCAAAAGTAGTGACAGTTCCTTTTGTTCATATTTTTGTACATATTTTTTACAAAACTCTATTTTTGACAGGATATTTTTTTGAATATTTTTACAATTTTCCTTATACCTAAAATTGTATCTTCCATAACATTTTGCATTTGCAGCTCTCTGTTTATCACTGGTTCAAATTCAAAATCGGATTCATGTTCTGAAAAACAATCTTCATCTTCACTATCACTATTATTTTCTTCGAATTCGTCACTTTCTTTCTGCTTCTCAATGTAAAAAGTTTTCAAAATAGCCAAATGCAAACCGTGATAGTTGCTGATGCGCAGGAGACAAACTTCCAAATTTCTCCATAACGGCAGCGCCATCACTCATTACAGATACAATACCTTTTTCAAGAGAAATACCAAAACCATTTATTTTTTGTGTTAGCAACTCTAAAGATTTTTCGGCAGAACAACTACCATTAATCGAAACCAACCCAAGATTGAACGAATCTTTAGAATTTCTATATATGTGAATATCCATGTGTCTTTTATTTTTAGTACTAATCCATTCGTCAATAGATACACTAAATTTTTTTCATCTTTTAGTTTCGTTATGGTCTGAACTAACTCCTCCTTTTAACAATAATAAAATTCCATCATCAGTTGCCTCACTTCTGCAGGATCACGTGGCAGATGGGATCCCCTTGAGGTCATGCTCTGTCTTATAAATTCACTTTTAGTAATTTTATTAAATGAGAATCCATCGACTGCTGCCAATTTAGATATTAATTTCGCCACAGTTGGATGTTTTATAAACATTAAAATTGTTTGATCATTGCTACCGGGACCTTCCAATCGCCGTTTGACTTGTTGGGAAGAGGAACTCTTTGGCTCGATATCTGATTCTTCGCTCTCATAGTGCGAAGACCAATTGTTGCTGAACCTTTACAAGACGAAGTCTTATTGCAAAGATTGCAAGTTGCCAAATCCTTATGATTACTTTTCTTCTTGAAATGCGACCAGCAGTTCTTATAAAATTTGCTCATCTTTATGGGCTAAAAACAAAAAACGAAATGAATTAAATTTAAATATTTAAAAAGGAACTAAAGAACAAAAACAAACTGCGCAACTGCACTGAACAACGCAGCTGCGCATGGTTTTAAGTATTTATTACTTAAGAAGTTATAAATAAAATTATATTTATAAATTTTACAGGTATTGCAGTAAAAACAATAAACCTGGACCGTTGCAAATTGTTGATAAAAACAACAATAATTTCGATATCGATTACAAGAAATAAATTTCTGGAGAAGTGAGAAAAACAAATTATATTTATTTCTCGAGAAGAAACACCACTTAAAATGTATTTTCAGTCCTTAGGTGCAGGTAGGGTGTTCGATAGGGAGATTAATTAATCCTTTATCATAAAAGAAATCAAAATATCAGTGAGCCCTCTGACAACAGAAACATTCCTATCTCTAAGCATTTCAGTAGTAATTTCATCTACAGCCAAAGATTTATGCAGTTTCAAATTTGTCATAGCGAAAGTGATTCAGAACATGTTATAGGACCCACATCAGAGTAAGCAATGCACGACGCTAAATCAGAAGGTAACCTCCTCTGTTTAATTTCTTGAGAAAATAGGTAATTACACCAAAGACGATATAGAGCAAGTGATCCGACAAACGTGTATTCATTTTGGACATAGTCATGACACTTGTGTGATACTTCTCATATCATTCGATCAGCTTATCAAAGTTCTACAGATAGAAAGATTCTTTCTGCCACTTTGGGATTTCCTCTTTGGTGACATCATCCTCAGAAATGATTCTTCAGATTCCCAAATTTGTGAAAATTCGACCCGCCGTATCTGTTGTTATTGTTTTTTCGTAATGATCCCCATGCTAGGAAGGTATAATGGACTGTATGATGGGTGGACTGTAGGACACTCATCTCCGTCGTAGAGCGAGCAGTGTGCAGGCGAAGGAAGTTTTGTGCAGCAGGAGCACTTCCTGCAACAGCCATCGCGTGTTGAACTCACAAGGCATTCGAGCTGTGCACAGCTTCAACGTACCAGTCGAGTCCCTGTGCCTACATGAAACCGAAATACTGCCTGGATCTCCATCTTCAGCTACAGCAACCTTTTGTCACTCTGAGTCTTCTGCTCTCAGCACCGGTGTGTAACATTGAAGACTTCTGCCATTTAATGACACTATTTGGTACTAACTTCATGTGGTGGCACATCCCCACACGTTTGTTAGTTGGGCGTGGAAAAAAAGATCAGAAACCTTCGTTTGCGACTGAGCCTTGTATCTATTCTCATACTGAACAATGGGAGTACCAGGGACTTTCAAAAAGTTCTTAGCACGTATCTGCAGATTTGCACTCGTCCCTACGAAGTGAACGAGCTACGACTTGTTTCAAAGCTGTTGTTAAAAGCAAAGGCCGTATCGTCATCATTTCTCTCTTCGCTGGTGGCGCGTGAAGTTCGGTCTGCCAAATCTGTACGTTATTACTATGGAGCCTACTAAAGACGGGGAAATATTTTATTTTCAAGAGGATGAAGCCTGGGGACGACGCGAAAATAATTCATTCCGATTTATCACAAGTATTTGGGGATCATGCCTGTTCTTATGGCACGGTTTCGGGACGGAAGCGCAGATTCAGGGGACGCCAGAGTTTCGAAGACCTCCCTCGTGCAGGAAGATTGGAGGAGGCCGTGAACGATAAAACCATCGCTGCTGTTCGTGAAATCATTAAGGCGATCCCACACATCACCGTACGGATAATACGTTTAGATGCTAGTGTGGAAAATGGACTTCGTTGGCAGTGTGGAAACAATTATTCATCAACATTTAAA
Organism: Ryuthela nishihirai; assembly: GCA_038380435.1. Taxonomy (NCBI): domain Eukaryota; kingdom Metazoa; phylum Arthropoda; class Arachnida; order Araneae; family Heptathelidae; genus Ryuthela; species Ryuthela nishihirai. The sequence goes on along the minus strand of JAWZYU010000019.1, from coordinate 58,151,296 downwards.
GTTCCGAAAGATCTGTGCCAAATGGGTATCCCACAAACTGACATAACAGCAAAAAAGGCTACAGTCGACTCGTGCAAGGAGATGGTGGCAATGTTGGAACCTAGTGACCCCAAACTGTTAACAGATATCGTCACAGGTGATGAGACGTGGTTTTATTACTGTACAATTCCCAACAGTTCCCCATTCTGAGTATTCACCCGATCTTGTAACAAATTTGGGGGCGAAGCAATCGAGTATTTGGAAGTCACAGGGAGAATGAGTCGGGGGTGGGGGTTAGAATGAAATAAACGATGAACTGCAAAATCACGGCAAAAAGTGGTGCAAGTATCTGAATCGGGTAATGAAATTTTCAACGTCACACAAGGAAAGCTCGTTATAAATTGGGAGGTGCAGGGAAGTGTTTTTTTTTAATTTCAAGGGATCCAGATCTAATAAAAAACCAAACTCTTCATTATTCAATGAAGCGGCGGCATTTCCATTGGTTGTGTCCCGTTGAAAATCTGCCAAGGATACTTCTATATGCATTGTTGCCGTATTGTTGGAAAAAAACATTGTTGCAGGGTCAATTTTCAGCAACAGAAAAACTTTCCAGGACTTGAACGTCTTAATCTTTTTTTTAAAAAAAACCGAAAGCAATGTTAAAATCTAAGCAAAACTGTGGAATCCTCACTCAATGAGCAATATTTTAAGAGATCTCTAGTTACAAGGGATCGGCGCACATGCCTTCATACATACAAAATGAAGAATTTTCTCAATACAAGTAAGTGCTTATAATTGGTTGAGGAGAGATTGTGGAACAATTGATTTGAGAAAACGAAAACCACGAAATGAGAAAAGAGAAGAAATGTTGAAAATTCCTCAACACTTCTCCTAAACAACAGCAAACAGTCCCTAAAGTATCTCACTAAAACAATTCGAAAATTGAAGTCTTCATCGAAATTAAAATTGCACTTTGAACTATTATTTAACCTTTAACTACTTCGATTGTTGTTCACGTAACTATTATGCAATTTTTTATATATTTTCCAAAAATACTAAATCAAATACTTTCCCTCTATTCCAGGTATTCCCAGAGAGGCCAGCAGATCAGGTGAGTGAGATTAGTACTGTTGCCAGTTATTATTATTATTATCGTATTTGTTACAGCAGTCAGGTATTCCGATTCCATGCCAATAAAAACAAATTCTTTTGGGATGTCGATAAATAATTATAATTTGCTAACAATCGCTTAGAGGTTTTAGTTTTCATTTTATTACAAGAAAACGACAGATAAAGAAGTAGCCGTTACATACGCTTGCATGCCTAGAAGGAAGTCCTTTCATGGTATCTACATCACATGAAGAAATTCTCCACTGTCCAATGAAAAATGAGAAAAGGATTCCTTCAACCAAGAGCACTCGTAGTGCAGCCAACCTTTCCTTTTTGAAACTAAGCTTATTTTAGAAGATCCCTGAACAGCTTTTAGAGAAATATTTTCATTTTTGGTGGTAGTAATACGATCAATCAGCTGATCTGATAGAACTCTCAAGTTTCAAGAATCCAATGTCATCGTTTGTTTGACAGTTTAGTTAAATCCTCAGAAACATTTATCCGAAGATGAAAACGATCTGCAAAGATGAACGTTATTTCCGTTTCGATAAATAGCGACACAATTCAGAGATGTTGAAATGCATTTCACTGCCACCAGAGTTTTGTAAACCTCAAACTTGTTGCCTTAAAAGCAGACTTTTTGCTACATACCAAAAAAAAAAAACCCCTTAAATATTCCTAATGCAAATTGAGTTAGTACATTGATTATAAATCATCGAAGGTTCTAATCAAACTGCATCATGCTTTGGAAAGCAGAACACCGAATTTAACTTTTCTCTGCAAAATATTTTACCGATTATCCCCTGTGATGATGCCTAGAAGCGCCAGGCCTACCACCTAATGTCCGACCCCGCCTTCTCGTGATGCAGACCGTTAGTACCTTATAAAAAAAATAATCTCTTCTGGAAGGGAACGGAAGAGGGAGGGCTTCCAGGTCAGTGTGGCCTACGGATCTAGACAACTATGGCTATTTTGCCTTTTTTCTACCCTGCGGAGGAGTGGTCAACCACAGAGGGTCCTGGTGCTGACAATATATACCAAGCTGAATCGAAAAAAGGCTTTGAGCTTGATTATGGATCCTGAATTTTCAAGCCTAGTGGGCTTCTATCGAGGGAAAAACATCCGCCGTGTTTTCTGTTTGTTTGAGGTTAAAACATATTGTTTGTTTGTGGGAAAGAACATATTCTGTAAACATATTCACTCGGGGCGTCATAACCTCTCCAAGTGAATAGATTTACATGATATGTTTATCATCATCATCAAGCAGCCATGGGCTACGGAGGTCCAACCAGACCGTGCAGTTTAATTCTCCAAGCATATCTGTCCTGAGCTACATCTGCTGCATCCTGCCACTGCACACCAATTCTAACAAGGTCCTGTTTGACATTGTGTGCCCACCGCATCCTAGGTCTCCCCCTCCTTCTGAGGCCTCTAGGCACACTGTTCATAACCCTATTCGCCAATCTATAATTATCCATACGGGCAACATGGCCAAACCAGTGGAGTCTCTCTCTGCACAATATGCTGCTTAAAGGAGGTTGCACACTCCTTTGCCTAACCTCATCATTAGTTACAAAGTTAAACCACCTAATACCCAAGATACTACGTAAGCATCTAGAATCAAAAGCATCTAGTTTCCTGTTATCTTGTTTACACAGCGTCCAAGTTTCACTACCATAACTAACCCTAGAAAGAACCAAACTATTATACAGTCTAATTTTATTCTTTAGGTGTATACGCCTATTTCTCCACAATCTCCATAGATTTTTAAAAGTCCCGGCAGCAATACCTATTCGTCTGTTAATCTCATGCCGCATATCACCAGTATCTGTTACATAGTTCCCAAGGTAATTAAACTGTGACACCTGGTCAAGACTGCAACCATTCAGATTAACTGAATCACAACCTGCCTTACCAACATCATCACCAACAGCTCGAATGAAAGAGTTCATCTCATCAACATCATTTGCCAAAAGGGCTAAATCATCAGCATAATCTGAATCAAAACTTTTCGTATCTCCAGTCCATTTAAGGCCAAAATCTTTTCCTTGAAGTGAATTTCGCATAACATAATCAATAACCAAACTAAAGAGAAAAGGGGACAAAATGCACCCTTATCGAACACCAGAAGTAATGCTAAACCAATTGCTACAAGCCTTACCAACTCTCACACACGACTCAGTGTTATTATAGAGAGCTTTCATTATGTTAACTAACGTCTGATATACCATATGATCACACAATCAACCACAAACTATGACAATCAACAGAGTCGAAAGCCTTTTTGAAATCAACAAAGCTAGCAACCAAAGGTTTCTGAAATTTTATATATTTCTCAAGAATCTGCTTAAGTGAAAATATGTGATCTACACATCCCCTACCACTTCTGAATTCACATTGCTCATTATGCAATTGCTTGTCAAGCAGATTCTTAATTGTATTGAGCACAATCATGCAAAGTACTTTATCTGGAACAGAGAGTAGGCTGATACCCCTATAGTTATCACAAGAACTGCGATCACCTTTTTTGAAAATAGGGATAATAATAGCTCTGGTAAAATCCTTAGGAACCATGCCTTTATCATAAAAGATATTCAAAATTTCAGTCATCAAAGTGGTAACAGAAACATTCCTAGCTCTAAGCATTTTCGCAGTAATTTCATCTGCACCTGGGGATTTATGAAGTTTAAGTTTAGAAATAGCCAAAATAACTTCAGATTGTGTTACAGGGCCAACATTAAAGCCACCAGTGCAAACAATGGGAGTAGAACTAACCACATTGTTTGGAACATCACTGAAATGCTCAGCCCACTTCTGTAAACTTATACAGGGATTGAAGGATAAACTAGATACCTCTTTGTTTCCAACAACACAAAACATTAACTATCTGGTACAGCTCTCTACTGTTGTGCTGTTAACTGCTCCCTCAGCTTTGTCAGCAAAGACATCAAGCCAAAGATTCTTATCAGCAGCTAACTGATCTTTTACACGTTTATTAAGTTCTCTGTAATGCTTTCTATTAGGACTAACAGGGTATTGATTAAGGACATTCCTGCCGTTCTTTCTTTCAGAAATAAGCTCAAGTGCCTTATCACTCCAATAATTCTGCCTCCTCTGCTCCTTTTTTCCTAAAAGAGTACTGTTAGTTTCCAAAAAAGCCTGTTTAAAATTGCCCCATTCTTCCTCAATTTCAGTAGTAAGCAAACCATGACTGCCATAATGATTAAGTAACCTATCATGGTAAGCTTTAGCTATAACTGGGTCTTTCAGAGCTTCAGTCCCCTCGATGCGAGAGCCTGTCCGTGGTGAGGGGACCACCCTGTGAAGGTTCCGCTGGCTCGGTTACCTTCACAGGGTCCTAAACGCTCGCCCGCGTGTTTGCCGTGCGCGGAGACCCGTGTCCCTGGAAAGGAGGATCCTGGCAGTTGCTCAGGGGTCCCCGTCTTCTCTCCCCAGCTCATGACTGGTGGGGTCCCCTTTGGCCGTTTTGCCATTGGGGAGCCTGTCTGTCGCGGGGCTGGGCAGCGACTTACGGGGCCGCTGCTATACACTGCTTTGGCCTCTGCTTCAGGTAAACGGGAGGTCCTGGGGCGGCCCCCTCAGGATCAATCGGCTGGTGGGCTGGTCCTGCTAGGGTCAACTATGCTGTTCAGTGAGTAACCTTGTCCACCGTCCGGACAACGGTTTGCGAGTTTCCCCACACATTTACTAATTTTGTAGTTTTCTTTCTTTTGTGAGGCCAGCTCTTGCCTCACACTTCATTGCTTTGTTGCTTCTTTTCTTTTGTGGGAACTCCGACGAGTTTCCCACCATTTCTCTTTTCCTTTTCCTTTCTGTTTTGTAGTGAGGGCTTGGCTCACTGGCTGTGTGGGTATGGTGCCCGGGCAGCCCTGGCGCCCAACTGGGCGTCCCCTTGTTGGACTCCATGGTGGGTGGGGACAACGGGCACTGAATATTTTAAAAACAACCATGAGTTCTCCAACTCATAAAAATACGAACAATGCCGCGAAGAGGGCGCGCCATGAACCCCCTACTTCTCTGTCTTTGCCTTCGTCTTCGTGTGTGTCTCCGTCTCCGAAGTTCCTGATCATCCACTCTACGGGTGATCAGGTACTTGGGGACATGTCCCCCTTTTTTATACACAAGGGTATTCAAGGTCTTGCGGGAGAACCGAAATCTGTCAAGCGCCTAAGATCCGGTGACTTGCAGGTGGAGACTGCATGCTCCAAACATTCGGAGCTTCTGTTAAAGGTTACAGCGATTGGTGGAGTGGCAGTCGAAGTCACTCCACACAAGACGCTCAATTCCTCCCGGGGCGTGATCTCCGAGTGGGGCCTCCTCAAGGTTTCTGAGGAGGAAATCCTCTCGGAGCTTTCAGCCCAGGGAGTGATAGCAGTCCACCGGGTTTCGTCACGCCGTAATGGAAAGTTAGAGCCCAGCCGGGTACTCATTCTAACTTTCAACTCACCACACCTGCCTACTTCTATCAAAGCAGGATACTTAAAGTGCGAGGTGCGGCCATTTATACCAAACCCTCTGCGTTGTTTCCAATGCCAGAGGTTTGGCCATGCCCGCACCGCATGCCGGGGCAAGCCCACCTGTGCTCGTTGTGGCAGTCAGGATCATCTCGAACCTGACTGCACAGCAGAAAAGTCATGCTGTGTCAACTGCCGTGGTGAGCATCCAGCGTACTCCCGCGACTGTCCGAAGTGGCTGGAGGAGAAAGAGGTACAGCGCCTGAAGACCCTCCACAACATCAGCTATCCAGAGGCGAGAAAGCTCGCTGCACCGCCTGCCCCACCTGGCAAGGTCTCCTATGCCGGTGCGGTGGTCGGAAAGCCCGTCGTTAAGATGGCTTCCGTGGCGGTGCAGACCGACATCAGCGTTCCACCAGCTGAATCTTTCTCGCCTGCTGCTAAGTACCTCTTGACGCAGGCGAAGCCGACGTCGGTGTCAATCTCGACATCAACACCGGTTTCTATTCCTGTGTCTGTGCCTTCCACTTCCACCTCCGGAAGGCCCCCTCCACCCCGCCCACAGACAGCAAGACCTACAAAACCCAAGGGGCCCCCGCCGGGGCCCAAAAAGAAAATTTTACCTCCTCGTTCGGCGGTCTCTGATCCATGTTGCTCGGACGACTCCGAGGACATGGACACCGACCGCCCCAATTTTCCTAAACCGTCGCTGGCGACGGTTAAAATAAATCGAAAGTCGTCCGCCAATTCTTCAAAGACCTGAGATGGCCACACTCCTTCAATGGAACTGTCGTGGATTCCAGAGGAATATTGACGACATCAAGGTCCTCCTGAGGGCACACGAACCACTCTGCGTGTGCCTTCAAGAGACATTTTTACAGACAGCCAACAATCCCACTATCCGGCACTTTTCTCTTGTTCGCCGGGACCGGGATGGAGATGGTCCAGCCCACGGAGGTGTTGCCATCCTTGTGAGCAACCATTCTCCATTCCAGGTCATTCCCCTCACCACAAATTTAGAGGCGGTAGCCATCCGCCTCTTTGTGGGATTTTCGTTGACTGTCTGTTCTGTCTATCTCCCACCCGGAAGCATCGTTTTCCGGGATGACCTTGATGACCTCGTCTCGCAGCTGCCGTCCCCCTTCCTCATCATGGGGGACTTCAACGGCCACAGTCCGCTCTGGGGCAGTGCTGACACCAACGGGAGGGGCCGGGTCTTGGAGCAGTGTCTCCTGGATCCATCGCTCTCCCTGTTGAACACCGGTGTCAGTACCTACTTTCACACCCCAACCCGCACATTCACTGCCATTGACCTCACCATCTGCTCCTCCTCGATCCTTCCACTCTTTACATGGGAGGTCGAGGACAATCCCTACGGAAGCGATCACCTCCCCGTGGTGTGTACCATCTCTCGTGGGGGGGCCTTGCAGCCCTTCGGGTGTCTCCCGGTGGAGGCTTGATTCTGCTGACTGGAGTGGCTTCGAGCTCTTGTCTGAGCTCAATGAGCACTCTGTCAGCCAGGAGCCCATCAATGTCGCAGTGGCGGAGTTGACGGACTGTATCGTCCATGCAGCTGCCTCTACTATTCCTCAGACCTCGACTCGGTTTCCACGGTTCCCAAAACCGTGGTGGAATCCCGACTGCACCGCAGCTCGTAAGGCTCAGAACAAGGTTTGGGGGGTGTTTCGCAGATATCCGACGTCCCCCAACCTCGAAGAATTCAAACGCGCCAGGGCGAAAGCCCGTTTCGTCCGGCGCCAGAGCCAGAAGGAATCTTGGATGAAATATACATCTTCTATCACCCGCACGACCAGTTCTAAGGTTGTGTGGGATAAGGTCCGGAAGATGGGTGGGAAGTACACGTCCCACTCATTATCGATCCTGGAGCACAATGGACAGGCAATTGCTGATCCTCGTGCAATTGCCGACACTCTGGGGGAGTCATTCTCCTCCATCTCCTCATCTTCCTCGTACTCCCCCGAGTTTCTGGCCCAGAAGAGCAGGGCTGAACGCTCTCCGCTGTCGTTCCATTCGAATGGCCTGGAGTCTTACAACAGGCCATTCACAGCGGAGGAGCTTCGCCGTGCTCTGCACACTTCTCGTGCATCTGCTGTGGGGCCAGACAATGTCCATTATGCCATGCTCCAACATCTCTCACCATTGGGTAAGGATCGACTGCTCCGACTCTTCAACCGTATTTTCATCGAGGAGCAGTTTCCGGACTCCTGGCGGGAGGCCATCGTCTTGGCCTTCCCTAAGCCGGGCAAAGATCCCAAGATTCCTTCGAATTATCGTCCAATTGCATTTACGAGCTGCGTCTGCAAGGTGTTGGAAAGGATGGTAAATACCAGGCTGGCCTGGTATTTGGAACATCACGGCCTTCTTTCCAACACCCAGTGTGGCTTTCGCAGGCATCGGTCTACTGTAGACCACCTGATCCGCCTCGAATCGGCGATCAGGAATTCTTTTTTACGTCGAGAGCACCTGGTGTCCATTTTCTTCGACATCGAAAAAGCGTACGACACGGCATGGAGATTCGGCATTCTTCGTGACCTTCACAGCTTCGGCTTGCGAGGTCACATGACGATCTTCATTGCAAACTTTTTATCTTCTCGTGTTTTTCGAGTTTGTGTCGGCAACACTCTGTCGCGGCCTTTCCCCCAAGAACAGGGGGTGCCTCAAGGCTGCGTCCTGAGTGTTACGCTTTTTGCTGTCAAGATAAATTCCATTACGCGGTAACTTCCTCCGACTGTAGGCAATGCCCTTTATGTTGATGACTTTAGCATCTTTTGCTCATCGTCCAGCATGAGGGTCATTGAACGACAACTGCAAACTGCCCTGAACAATCTCTCGGTTTGGGCGACGGCCAATGGGTTCTGGTTCTCACCACAGAAGACCGCTTGTGTGCACTTTTGCCGCAAGCATAATCTTCATCTGGACCCCGAGCTGCGGCTCGGGGGTAACATCATTCCAGTTGTGGCGGAGACCAAGTTTCTCGGTCTCATCTTCGACCGGAAATTGACCTTTTTATCTCATATTCGACATCTCAGGTCCAAGTGCACGCGGGCATTGAACATCATCAAGGTACTCTCCTCCCTCTCTTGGGGGGTGGACCGATGTTCTTTGCTCCGCCTTTACCGTGCACTTGTCCGGTCGAAGCTGGACTACGGATCCCAGGTGTATGACTCCGCCCGGGATTCGGTGGTGAAAGTGCTGGACCCACTCCATCATCAGGCCCTCCGTGTGTGCACGGGGGCCTTCCGCACTTCACCGGTCCAGAGTCTCTACGTTGAGACCGATGAACCATCTTGATCTATTCGCCGTCAGCAGTTGTCCCTACAGTATGCATCAAAATTGCGATCCCTGCCAGGCCATCCCACTTGGGACTGCGTTTTCAGTCCCAGGTGGGAAATGTTATACCAGAATCGGCCGACTGCCATTCGTCCTTTCGGTTTGCGTGTCCGAGGTTACCTGCGAGACATCAACACCAGTCTCGATAGCATCGCACAGTCGACAGCTGAGCCACTTCCACCTTGGCTCGCTGTTTCCCCTTCCTGCGATTTTTCCCTGTGCAGGATGGGGAAGGCCTTTACACCCGACTGTGTGTACCGGCAACTCTTTGCCAGCCATCGTGCTGCGCACCCGGACTTCTTGCCTGTCTTCACAGATGGCTCGAAGTCCGGCACTTCTGTGGGATCAGCCATGGTCTGCTGTGATGTAATCATTGCAGACCAGATCCCACAGCAGTGTTCCATCTTCACTGCTGAGTTGCATGCTATCAGCATTGCCTTGGACCATATAGCAGCTAAGCATCATCGTCGGTGTGTGCTTTACACCGACTCGCTTAGCTCGCTACAGGCTTTGATCTCAGTGAGGCATCGGCCTCACCCTGTTCTCTCCAAGATCCGCCAGCAGCTCCATCGTCTGGCAGCCACCACCACGATTCTCTTCTGTTGGGTGCCCGGTCATGTTGGAATCAGGGGCAATGATTTGGCAGATTCTGCTGCCAGATCAGCCACGCCCCTGTCCGACTCTCCGTTGCCGGTTCCATGTGTGAATTTCCGGCAGCGTTTCACCATCGAGCTCCGGGCACAGTGGCAGAGATCTTGGTCTGAACAGGTTGCTAACAAGCTCTTCGAGATCAAGCCCATTGTAAAACCGTGGCAGTCTTGTTTTCGCAGGAATCGTAAGGAGGAAGTTGTCCTTGCTCGGCTCCGCTTAGGTCACTCGTTTTTAACACACTCTTTTCTTCTTAAGGCGGACGCAGTACCTAAGTGCGAGTTTTGTGACACCGTTTTAACTGTGAAGCATATTTTAATTGACTGTGTTTGTTTTAACCTTGAAAGACGTATGTTTTTTAACTTTCACGATTTTACGTCCGAGCCCCTTACACTCGGACATCTTTTATCTGATGATTCACTTTTAACTACTGTTTTCGAATTTTTACGCTTTACCGGATATTATACTCGTTTATGAATTTTCTCTTTTTTAGTAGATTTTTACCTGTTTTTTACATGGGTCCTATACACCCCTTGTAATTGTTGACTTTTTACGTTTTACTGGATATTTTATACGTTTATGAACCTTTTTACTTTGTTACGTTGATTTTACGCTTGTTTCTGTTTTTTACTGGGTCCTATACACCCATTTTATTGTCGATTTTACACGTGTTGTTACTTTTTGTGATTTTTACTTATTTTTTTTTGTTCTGGTTATGATTCTGTGTGTTTTTAACTTTGGTTGTGGGTTCCAATGACTTTTATCCATTTATATCTTTTTGTTTGGCGCAATATAGCCCTGTTGCTCTTGCGCCAAAAAACCCCAAACAACCAACCAACCAACCAGAGCTTCAGTATTAAAGGTAAATTTTTTAACATTAGCACACTTTTTAAGTTTAAGTTGCAAGACACTTTTAACAAGGTAATGGTCAGATCCAACTTCAGCTCCCTATATGCCCTGGTATTCCTAACAGAACTAGCCCATTTGCTGTTAATTAATATATAATCAATCATATTCTTATGCAGCCCATCAGGTGAAACCCATGTGTATTTATGTATGTCGCGGTGTTTGTAATAAGTGTTAGTTATTCTGAAACCATTGAGTTTACTTACCTGTAGGAGACATTGCCCATTGCCATTTTAGCTACCAATACCAAAAGGGCCAATCACCCCTCCCCACAGGTCAGAGTCAGTACCAGCTTTGGCATTGAAGTCACCTAGAACAAGGGTAATATCTCCTTTCTTGACAGAATTCAAAATATCCTGAAGTTGTCCGTAAACCCTATTCTTCTCATCCTCATCGGCATCTTCAGTGGGGGCATAACAGCAGATAACATCCAAGTCTTTAATGCTCGTCTCAAATTTTGCTGTAAGAAACCTTTCATTAATGCACTCATATCCTAGAAGAGCATCACTAACATGTCTGCTGAGCAGCAGACCCATGCCTTGGTGATGCTTTCCATCCTCCCTCCCTGTAAAGAGAAATTTAAAGTTATTTTTAAGTATCTCACCTTTACCTGTCCATCTGGTCTCTTGCAAGACGAGAACATCTAGTTTATAGCGCTGGAATTCCTGCGTGAGGACATCAAGAGAATAATCTCTATGTAATGTCCTCACGTTCCACGTTCCTGCAGAGAGAAAATGATTAGTAGGATTTTTAAAGAAATTAGGTTTATTGAGATTGGTAGGGCCAACAATATCAAACAGCCCCCTGACCGCAGGCATGGGGCAAAGACCAGTTCCTCCTCCGCTAAAAGCTGAAGTCACCGATGCTGGTAGGAACTTCAGGCACCACCTATTCAAGTGGACTTTTCCAAGAGCTATATGGCCTGCCTTAGACACATTACTCCAATTTAGGCTTGACGATGCCCAACTAGCTAAGTAAGGTTCAGGTACCTGCGATGGCCTCTGATTAGGATTATCCACCAGTTGATATAAGGTATCCCATGCCTCTGTGCATTAAAGCATTAAAGATTTGAATTGTCTTAAATATTTTACCTTTAATACTGAAGCTCTGAAAGACCCAGTTATAGCTAAAGCTTATCGTGATAGGTTACTTAGTCATTATGACAGTCATGGTTTGCTTACTACTGAAGTTGAGGAAGAATGGGACCATTTTAAACAGGCTTTTTTGGAAACTAACAGTCTCTCTTAGGGCTGGTAACCCAGAAGCAAACAGAAAACTCAGCGGCAGATTCTCCCTCAACATTGGCCCACCAGTGCAGCAAGTCCAGGATCCATAATCAAGCTCAAATCCATAAACTAGTCCAGTCTAGTATGTATAAATTGTCAGCACCAGGACTCTGTGAAGTTGACCCCTCCTCAGCAGGGTTGAAAAAAAAAGTGGCCATAGATGACCAGATCAGTAGGTCATACTGAACTGGCAGCCCTCCCTTTCCATTCCCTTCCAAAAGAGAAATATCTCTTTTGAAAGGTCTAGAGTTTTGAAACCACGAGAAGGCAGGGTCGGACATTAGGTGCTAGCCCTGGCCGGTTCTGTGCATCATCACTAGGGATTGGTACACAGCTCTCCTTTCAGTTTATGCTTAGCTACCATTTACAGGCTTGTTTTTCAGCTGGTGGATAATCCTGAGCAGAGGTCATCGCAGGCACCTGAACTCATTGCTTCTATTGGCATCGTCAAATTCTACGTTGGAGGAAGTCTTCCAGGGTAGATGGCTTCAGCCTTTAGTAGTGGGGGAACGGGTCTTTGCCCCAATTCTGCGATTAGGGGGCTCTTTGATATTGTCGGCATTCCCTCTCTCAATAAATATAGTTTCTTTAAACATCCCACTAACCATTTTCTCTCCATAGGTAGTTGGAATGTGAGGACTGTGCACAGAGCTTTTTCTCTTGATGTCCTCGCACAAGAATTCCACCGTTATAATTCAGGTATTCTCGGCTTGCAAGAGACCATAAGGACAAAGGTCAGATTCTTAAATGGGGCGGGGATGGCTCAGTCGGTAGCGCGCCAGGCTCGTAATCTGTAGTTCCCAGGTTCGAGTCCCAGCTGTGTCAGCGTTGAGATTTATCTCCGCAAAATTCCCCCCGCTCTGCCCACGGTCAGTAGGGGACACAGATGGGCTTGGAAAGGCCGCCGTCCGTCGGATGGGACGTTAAGCCGTGGCTCCGTGTGCGGGAGAGCCATACCCTGTGCACGTTAAAGAACACGCTGGATGGCCTTGACGGGAGGCTACCATCTGTCTCCCAACAGCTGTTCCAGTGGGTCCCCTCCCCCAACCTTCTCTGAGCCTTCGGGGTCCATGTGACCTGGCCATTTAACCCATGGTGTGCAAAAAAGTGCCGCTCAGAGGTAAAACAACCCAACTCAGATTCTTAAAAATAATCTTAAGTTTCTCTTTTCAGGAGGGAACATAAAAAGAATCTCCAAGGCGTATATTTGCTTCTCAGCAGACACGCTAGTGATGCTCTTCTAGGATGTGAATGAATTAATAAAAAATTAATGAAAGGTTTCTTACTGTAAAATTTCAGACAAGCATTAAAGATTTGAATGTTATCTGCTGTTATGCCCCCATGAGGATGCCGATGAGGATGAGAAGGATAGGCTTTACGGACAACTTCAGAATATTTTGAATTCTGTCAAGAAAGGAGATATTACCCTTGTTCTTATTAAATCAATATAAAATCAATATATAAGTCAGAGTCAGTACCAACTTTGGCATTGAAGGTGACTTCAATGCCAAAGTTGGTACTGACTCTGACCTTTGGGGAGGGGTGATAGGCCAATTTTGGTATTGGTAGCTGCAATGGCAGTGGGATGATGAATCTGCATAATGGGCTGCATAAGAATATGATTGATTATATATTAAGTAACACCAAATGGGCTAGGTCTGTTAGGAATACCAAGGCATATAGGGGAGTTGAAATTGGGTCTAACAATTCAGCATGGGGTTAGCAATTCATACATTACCTTGTTAAAAGTGTCTTGCAACTTAAACTTAAAAAGTGTTGTGCTAGGATTAAATATTTTACCTTTAATACTGAAGCTCTGAAAGACCCAGTTATAGCTAAAGCTTATCATGATAGGTTACTTAGTCATTATGACAGTCATGGTTTGCTTACTACTGAAGTTGAGGAAGAATGGGACCATTTTAAACAGGCTTTTTTGGAAACTAACAGTACTCTTTTAGGAAAAAAGGAGCAGAGGAGACAGAATTATTTGAGTGATAAGGCACTTGAGCTTATTTCAGAAAGAAAGACCTGCAGGAATGTCCTTAATCAATACCCTACTAGTCCTAATAGAAAGCATTACAGAGAACTTAATAAACGTGCAAAAGATCAGTTAGCTGCTGATAAGAATCTTTGGCTTGATGGTTTGGCTGACAAAGCCGAGGAAGCAGTTAGACAGCACAACAGCAGACAGCTGTACCAGATAGTTAATGTTTTGTGTGGTAGAAAACGGACAGGTATACAGGGACTGAAGGATAAACAAGGTAAGGTTATAGAAGGTGAGGATTCTGTCAAGGCTAGGTGGGCTGAGCATTTAAGTGATATTCTAAACAATGTGGTTAGTTCTACTCCCATTGTTTGCAATGATGATAGATGCATTGGTGGCTTTAATGTTGGCCCTATAACAAAATCTGAAGTTATTTTGGCTATTTCTAAACTTAAACTTCATAAATCCCCAGGTGTAGATGAAATTTATATGGAAAGGCTTAGAGCTGGGAATGTTTCTGTTACCACTTGGATGATTGAAATTTTGAATATCTTTTATGATAAAGGCATGGTTCCTAAGGATTTTAGCAGAGCTATTGTTATCCCTCTTTTCAAAAAAGGTGATCGCAGTTCTTCTGATAACTATAGTGGTATCAGCCTACTCTCTATTCCAGGTAAAGTTCTTTCCATGAAGGGATGTAGATAAGATTTTTAAACATAGACAGATTCTTGAAAAATATATAGAATTTCAGAAACCTGTGGTTGCTAACTTTGTTGATTTCAAAAAGGCTTTCGACACTCTGTTGATCGTCATAATTTGTGGTTGATTGTGAGATCATATGGCATACCAGAGAAGTTAGTTAACATAATGAATGCTCTCAAATAACACTGAGACGTGTGTGAGAGCCGGTAAGGCTTGAATGTTAATGTTTCCGCAATTGGTTTAGCATTACTTCTGATGTTCGACAAGGGTGCATTTGTCTCCTTTTCCCTTTAGTTTGGTTATTGATTATGTTATGCGAAATCACTTCAAGGGAAAGATTTTGGCCTTAAATGGGCTGGAGATACGAAACTTTCTGATTTAGATTATGCTGATGATTTAGCCCTTTTGGGAATTGATGTTGATGAGATGAACTCTTTCATTCGAGCTGTTGAGGAAACTGGTACTAGAGTAGGTTTGGCTATAAACAGAGGGAAAACTAAAGTGATGAAAATTGGTCAGGCAGGCTGTGATTCAATTAATCTGAATGCTTGCAGTCTTCAGTAGGTGTCATAGTTTAATTATCTTGGGAGCCATGTAACAGATATTGATTGATATGCGGTATGAGATTAACAGACGAATAGGGATTACTGCTGGGACTTTTAAGAATCTATGGAGAGTGTGGAGAAATAGGCGTATACACCTAAAGACTAAAATTAGACTATGTAATAGTTTGCTTCTTTCTAGGGTGAATTATGGTTCTAGATGTTTACGCAGTATTTTGGGTATTAGATGGTTCAACGTTGTAAGTAATGAAGAAGTTAGGCAAAGGAGTCGGCAACCTCGTTTGAGTAGAATATTGTGCAGAGAGAGACTGCGTTGTTTTGGCCATGTTGCCCGTATGAATAATTATAGATTGGCGAATAGGGTTATGAACAGTGTGCCTAAAGGCTTCAGAAAGAGGGGGAGACCTAGGATGCGGTGGGCAGACAATGTCAAACAGGACCTTGTTAGACTTGGTGTGCAGTTGCGAGATGCAGCAGATGTAGCTCAGAGAACTAAATTGCACGGTCTGGTTGGACCTCCGTAGCCCATGACTGCTTGAGGATTTTTCTTTTTGTTCTCAGCTTTCACAAACACTCGAGTAGATGTCTTTTAGAGTGGTTAATTAGTTGCATCTGTTTTGCTCTGCAAATCAATGACTATTGTAGTAATAGTGTTGCAATGTATGTTACATATACATATTTTACTTTAATACCTTATAAGATTTTTTGTTTTAATATTAATGCCCAATTATCTGGATTTTTCATAGTCTAAGCAACCCATACGTCCAATTATTACTGTGAATCACGATCTTTACTAAAGTTCTAAATCTCATTTTGTAAAACTGAAAACAGCAACTGCGAATATTGATACACAATCAAGTATAAGCAAGAGGTTTGGTCGACAGAGCGATATTCAAAATTTTTAAAATAAATCATAATGCTTTTGAAACATTTTCCGTACAGAGGACCGAATTTGTTAAAGTTTGGTAATAAATATCGAATTAGTTCATTGATTATGAAAATATGCTGTTTTATGCATTTCTATACCTGATGTTACCAAGACAAACATGTTCAAATTCCAAACAGCACAGAAAGTTAAACTATTAGGAATGTAAATTTTTTTGAAAATATCGTGAAAAGGGAAATTTCATTTCATTGCGGATTCTTTTGTCCTTGTCGTATTTAACCATCTTTTCCCCCTGCACGAGATTCTGCCTTTCATTGTCGATTCTTTCCCTTAGATCTTTGTGTGGCTGACAGTTTTTCAGTTTCTTCAATGTGGATTCTTTCATTAATTCATTTCTGTCGTCCTTCTTTCTTCCTCATTTCAAGGAGACTGTGCCTTCATTGTGGATTCTTGCGGATGGAAGGAGACCGACACGAAAACGAGACCAGAGAGTCCACCCTTGTGGGGCCGAGTGGCTGGAGAAGGGACACTTCTCAGTCCCGACGGGCATTCCTCTATGGCGGGGGTCTCAAGGCAAGGTAAGGAATAGTTTATTACAAGAGAGAGCAGGCATTTCGGTATTTATGTACTCAACGACTTCTATATGTTGAAACATTGTCCACACATGCCGTTGCGACATAAAATGAAATATATACTGCTCACAAAAATTAGGGGATATTTTCATAATGAATATGAAGCGATGAAATATCCCCTAATTTTTGTGAGCAGTGTATTTTCATAATTATAACTTTCATATTCTTCTAGGAAAAAATTCTATAAAACGTACCGAAATATTTTTAAATGTTTTTTTTTCGTTTCCTCTTCTGTTTTTAGCTCTTACTGCCTTTAAAATGAGCGATACTCAAAGGAAAACACGTTTTAAAATGTCACCCTACACAAATGTTGACTATAAAAATGTCACTATTTGCACTATCCATGTTGCAACGAGTGATGCACTCCCTATTCTTCAGAGATCAAATTGTCCAGTCCCTGTTTTTCAGAGGTGAAATAGCCCAGTCCCTGTTTTTCAGAGGTGAAATAGCCCAGTCCCCATTCTTCAAAGGCGAAATTGCACAGTCCCTATTCCTCAATGGCGAAATTGCACAGTCCCTATTCCTCAATGGCGAAATTGCACAGTCCCTATTCCTCAATGGCGAAATTGCACAATCCCTATTTCAAGTCCCTACTCTTCAGAGGCGAAATTTCCCAGTTCATATTCCTCAGATGTGAAATTGCGCATTCCTTATTACTCTGAGAGAGGGGCGGGGGGGGGGGGCAATTGGTAGCCCGCCAGACTCGTAATCTGCAGTTCCCAGGTTCGAATATGCAGTTCCCAGGTTCGTAATCTGCAGTTCCCAGCTGTGTCAGCGTTGAGATTTATCTCCGAAGAACTCCCCGCCCTGCCCACGGTCAGTAGGGGACACCGATGGGCTTGGAAAAGGCGTCGTCAGTTGGATGGGACGTTAAGCCGTGGCCCCGTGTGCGGCAAAGCCCATAACCTGTGCACGTTAAAGAACACACTGGATGGCCTTATAGGAGGCTACCATCTGTCTCCCAACAGCTGTTTCAGTGGGTCCCCTCCCCCAACCTTCTCTGAGCCTTTGGGGTCCTTGTGACCTGGCCGTTTAGCCCATGGTGTGCAAAAAAGTGTCGCTCAGAAGTAAAACAACCCAACAGCCTCTGAGAGAGGTGATCAGACTTCTTATTATCCCTCGATCTGTGTTCCACTCTGGGATGTCATATCATTGTGACCTTTTCAGGGATTTTTTGTAAATTGTCAATGTGAGTTTTCTTAAATTGTAAATATTTTCATGGAACTTTTGTTACACTTAAAAATATTGATTCAAAGGACATTTCTACACCTTTGTCCTGGACGATTGCTAGAGCGATATTTGTTTTAGAATGTTTTTCTTAAAATCCCCTTTAAATTGGAGATATGCATATCTGCTGAAATGAATTTGTCGAAGGTTTTGAGTTTTAGTTTTTCTCTTCAGATTCTTACATGATGTTCAACACTGCTAGTTACCAGCATGCGCCTTTGGACAAGGGTCAGCTCGTGAGTCCCCCCCTTCCGCTCACCAACTACACCTATTGCTTCTCCTTCTGGACGTATATGTACGCCAGTACTGCAGGAGTGCCCATCGGAGGGCTTCAGGTCAAAGTGCGGGGATCAGATAACTCGACCGTGACATTATGGAGATTGGACAATCATCAGGCTTCCCATTGGTTCATTTCACAATTGCCATTGCCAACGAAGATGAACGTCACAGATACGGTGAGTACTAATTAATAAATAAAAAAAGTAATAATTCGTCGTAATCTAAACGATAATTAACAAAGTATTTTTTTTTAAACTAATCTTTGTTTTATCTATGTACACACATGCGCAGAGCGGAGCATGGAAGAGCTTCTCTGCAATTTAAAAATATCCGCGAAACTAGATGCAGTTTATCCCGATGAAACTTTATTCAAATTAAATAATTTCACCCATTTATTTGAAGTCGTACATTAGCATTCATGCATCTGAAGTTCTGAAATATATGCAAAAATCAAATAGATATGAAAATGATAGAAAATAAAAAGTTCTCTCTTTTCATCTCTGCCCCATTCGACGAATTCCTTCTGTTCGTTGAAAAGTACTTTTCTGCGGAAGTGATGGCGAATAAATTTAGCGAAGAAAGAGGATCATTCTGCTCTTGACTATTAAAAAGCAATTATTGGTCTCAGTTTTAAGTTTGGATAACGTTATAATGGATAACAGTTCTCTAGGTAATGAGTTAAAATCGAAACTGTAATTTATGAGGTAACGCTGTTACAAATGACTTTGTTTTCAAAAATGTAATAGTTTTTAAATAATATCATTTTGCAACTATTTATTCGAAGAGTGTTCTTATTGCACTGATGCAAAAGTAATGGGGAAAAAAGCGAATCACGATTTTGCGATTTTCAGGAAATGGGCAGTGGTTTTCTAAACAACGTAAAAGACAACGCATGCGTAGCTCCGTTATCTAATGACATTTTGTACCTACATTTAGTCGGCACCAAGGCATTTCACAATGGGGAATCAAGACGTGTGCAATTGTTCCACCGTATTGTACGAATTCAGAAATGGTGTCAATGTCGAGGAATGTTTGCCTAAACTGTGCAAAGCTTATGGGGACAAAGTCATGTCTAAAAGCACTTGTTACTTGTGGTATCTCTAATTACCAGAAATGGCACTTTCAGCTTGTAAAGGAACTTCGAGCGGCCAGCTGGTAGAATTGAATGATCACTGTTGAAAGGAACTGCTGAATGAAAATCCACGTTGGACATCCAGGGAATTGGCACAGCTACCGAACAGCAATCGGTTCTCTGTCTAATCGACACCTGCAAAAGCTGGGTATGTGTCAATGGATTGGATTCCACATCAGTCGCAGCAGAATGTGGTGGCTCGCTATGCGTTTCCTTCACAGAATGATTACTGGGGATGAAAAATGGATCGTTCATGATAATGTTGTCCATAAAAGATCATGGTGTCAAGCAGGAGAATTGTCCCAGGCTACGGCAAAACCGGAACTGCATTCTCGTAACTCTCTGTTGTTGGTGGGATTGAAGGGGGGGGGGGGGGTATCATCGACTATGAGCTTTTGAAACAGTCCCAAACCATCAACTCGGATCTCTACTGTGAGCAGTTGGACCGCTTAAATACAGCACTGAAAGCCAAATGCTCGGCGTTGGTAAACAGAAAAGTTGTGTTCCAACAGGACAACGCAAAGCCTCGTGTTGCATTAGGGACACAACGGAAGCTGCATTAATTGGGCTGGGAAATATTGCCGACTTTGTTGCCACAAAGGAAAAGAGTTTCTATAGGAATGGCATTTACAAACTTGTAGATCGCTCGAACATGGTCATATCTGCTAATGCTAATTACGTTCTCGATTAAATAACACATTGGTTAATCATGGGAATGATTATTCTTGCATGTCTCGTGTTTTACCATTACTTTTGCATCAACCCAATATTTCGTATTTATTTTCTTTTTATGAAATTAATGCTCATTCAAAATGTTAACAAATCTCACGAGATCAAAGATTGTCATTTTCGATTTTCCTATGAAGCCGAGGTGGTGATGATGATGACTTGTATTCATTGCAGGTGGTCATCGAAGCCATCAAGGGAGGGGATACCCGAGCGGTGATTGCCGTGGATGATGTCACCTTCACCACCCCTTCTAACTGCACAGGTAAAGAGTACTCTTCCTAGCATCACATCATATTTTCTATTGCCTGTCCTCTTCCCCACCTTTCTTGCAATTCATCCAACATCGTTTGACCACTTGCGACTGAAACGTGACGTAATAAAGGTTCTTCAGTTCTGCTCCGTTTCTTCGAATCTAATATTTATCTTTTTTAAATTTCGTGATTTATTTTTCATTATTGAAAAATTAAGCAAATGTGAATTTTTCTCCTTTATTTATTCTCTGAGCATCATCATTCAGCCCCTCGGTGCGAGCTCCTGTCCGCGGTGAGGGGGACCAACCTGTGAAGGTTCCGCTGGCTCGGGTACCTTCACAGGGTCCTGAACGCTCGCCCGCGTGTTTGCCGGAAAAGGAGGATCCCGGTAGTTGCTCGGGGCCCCAGTCTTCTCTCCTCTGCTCATGACTGGCAGGGTCCCCTTCGGCCGCTTTGGCATTGGGAAGCCTGTTTGTCGCGGGGCTGGGCAGCGAATTCTGGGGTCTCTACTACACACTGCTTTGGCCTCTGCTTCCGGTAAACGGGGGAGCTCCTGGGGTGCCCCCCAGGAGCAATCGGCTGGTGGGCAGGACCTGCTAGGGTCAATTGTGCAGAGCGGTGAGTGACCTTGCCCACGTGCGGGTACAGGTTAGCGTTTGGTTCATCACAATTTTATTATTTTTCATTTAGTTCCTTTTGTGAAGAAATTCTTTTTATATATTTCTATTTCATTTTCCTTTTCCTTTTATTTATTTGTGAGGGTTTGGCTCATTGTCTGTGAGGGTATAGTGCCTGCTCAGCCCTGGCGCCCTACTGGGCGTCCCCTTGTTGGGATCCGTGGAGGGTGGGGACAGCGGACACTGAACCACACAAAACCAATCATGAGAGTTGATGAAGAAATCGATACGATCAATGCCAACAAGAAGGCTCGACGTGAGCCCCATCTTCCTCGTTGTCTCTGTTATCTATGTCATCGTCTTCTTTGTCTGTGTCTTCGTTCCGGAGAATGCCCCCATTTTCTCTCAACAAAGGTTGAAAAAGTCTTGAGGGAGAACCGAAATCCGTCAAGCGTTTACGATCTGGCGACTTGCAGGTTGAGACCTCGTGTTCGAAATACTCGGAATTGCTCCTGAAAGTTAGGGCGATTGGTGGGGTGGCTGTCGAGGTCACTCAACACAAAACTTTGAATTCTTCTCGGGGTGTGATCACTGAGCGGGGCCTTCTCAAAGTCACTATGGAGGAAATCCTCTCAGTGCTCACTTCCCGAGGAGTAACATGGTCTACCCGGTTTCGACGCGTCATGATGGTAAATTGGTACCACCCACCCGGGTACTAATTATAACCTTCAATACGCCACTCCTGCCTACTTCCATCAAGGCAGGTTATTTGCATTGTGAGGTATGGCCTTATATACCGAACCCTCTGTGCTGTTTTCAGTGCCAGATATACGGTCATGCCCGCACATCTTGCCGGGGCAAACCCACCTGTGCTCGCTGTGGCAGCAAGGATCTCCTTGATCCTGACTGCACAGCAGAAAAGGCAAGCTGTGTGAACTGTAGTGGGGAACATCCGGCATATTCCCGCGACTGTCCCAAATGGAAGGAGGAAAAGGAGGTGTCCCCTCACCTGGCAAGGTATCCTATGCTAGTGCAGTCATTGGAAAGCCCATCGTTCCAATGACGTCGGTTGCGGTGCAGACTGACATCAGTGTACCACCTACTGAGTATTTCTCGCCCACAGCTAAATACCTCCTGATGCAGGCGAAACCGACGTTGGTGTCGACTTCTACATCAACCCTGGTTTCCATTCCTGCAACTCCACCTCCACTGGAAGGCCTCCTCCTTCCCGTCCTCAGACAGCTAGACCTTCCAAACCGAAGGGGCCCCACTAAGGCCAAAAAAGAAAACTAAAAAAATCCATGCCACTCGGACGATTCCGAGGACATGGATACAGACTTCAGACGTCATCGAGTTCCTCTCTGAGCTCAATGACCACTCTATCAGCCAGGAGCCTATCAATGTGGCAGTAGCAGAAATCACGGACTGTATCATAGATGCAGCTGCATCAACAATTTCTCAAACTTTGACACGTTTTCCTCGTTTTCTAAAACCGTGGTGGAATTCAGATTGCACCGCAGCTCGTAAGGCTCAGAACAAGGCTTGGGGGTGTTTCTGAGATATCCGACGTCCCCCAACCTTGAAACGTTCAAACACACCAGGGCAAAAGCTCGTTTCATCTGGTGCAAGAACCAGAAGGAATCTTGGATCAAATATACGTCTTCTATCACCTGTATGACCAGTTCTAAGGTCGTGTGGGATAAAGTCTGGAAGATGGGTGGGAACTACACGTCCCGCTAGTTAACGATCCTGCAGCACAATGGACAGGCAATTGCTGATCCCAAAGCAATTGCCGACACTCTGGGGAGTCATTCTCCTCCATCTCTTCTTCGTATTCTTACTTCCCCGAGTTTCAGACCCAGAAGAGCAAGGTGGAACGCTTTCCTTCCACTCGAATGGCCTGGAGTCTTACAACAGGTCATTCACCACGGAGGAGCTTCGCCTTGCTCTGCACACCTCTCGTGCATCTGCTGTCTGGCCAGACAACGTCCATTATGCCATGCTCCAACATCTCTCACATCGAGTAAGGATCGGCTGCTCCATCCTTTCAATCGCATTTTTCTCGAGGAGCAGTTTCCGGACTCGTGGGGGAGGCCATCGTCTTGGCCTTCCCGAAGCCAGGAAAGGATTCCAAGATTCCTTCTAATTATCGTCCCAATGTGTTGACGAGCTGCGTGTGCAAGGTGTTGGAAAGAATGGTAAATGCCAGACTCATCTGGTATTTTGAACACCACAACCTTCTTTCCAACACCCAGTGTGGCTTTCGCAGGCAACGGTCAACTGTTGAACATGTGATACGCCTTGAATCGGCTATCAGAAATTCATTTCTACGTAGAGAGCACCTGGTGTAAATTTTCTTCGACATCGAAAAAGCGTACGACACGGCATGGAGATTCGGCATTCTTCGTGACCTCCACAGCTTCGGCTTGAGAGGTCACATGCCGATCTTCATCTCCAACTTCTTATCGACACGTTCTTTTCGTGTCTGTGTCGGCAACACTCTGTCGTAGCCGTACCCTCAAGAACAGGGTGTGCCATAAGGCTGCGTTCTGAGTGTTACGCCTTTCACTGTCAAGATTAATTCTGTTACTCGACAACTTCCTCCCACTGTAGTCAATGCCCTCTATGTTGACGATTTTAGCATCTTTTGGTCTTCGTCCAGCATGAATGTCACTGAAAGACAACTGCAAATTGCCCTGAATAATCTTTCAGTGTGGGCGACTGCCAACGGATTTCTGTTCTCCCCACAGAAGATCGCTTGCGTGCACTTTGACCACAAGCGTAATCTTCACCTGGATCCCGAGCTGCGACTGGGGGTTAACACCATTCCAGCTGTGGCGGAGACCAAGTCTCTCGGTCTCATTTTCGACCGGAAATTAACCTTTTTTACCACCCATACGTCATCTCAGGTCCAAGTGCACGCAGGCATTGAACATCATCAAGGTCCTCTCCTGGGTATGTGTCCGTGGTGAGGGGACCACCCTGTGAAGGTTCCGCTGGCTCGGTTACCTTCACAGGGTCCTAAACGCTCGCCCACGTGTTTGCCGTGCGCGGAGACCCGTGTCCCTGGAAAGGAGGATCCTGGCAGTTGCTCAGGGGTCCCCGTCTTCTCTCCCCAGCTCATGACTGGTGCGGTCCCCTTTGGCTGTATTGCCATTGGGGAGCCTGTCTGTCGCGGGGCTGGGCAGCGACTTCCGGGGCCGCTGCTATACACTGCTTTGGCCTCTGCTTCAGGTAAACGGGAGGTCCTGGGGCGGCCCCCTCAGGATCAATCGGCTGGGGGGCTGGTCCTGCTAGGGTCAACTATGCTGATCAGTGAGTAACCTTGTCCACCGTCCGGACAACGGTTTGCGAGTTTCCCCACACATTTACTAATTTTGTAGTTTTCTTTCTTTTGTGAGGCCAGCTCTTGCCTCACACTTTATTGCTTTGTTGCTTCTTTTCTTTTGTGGGAACTCCGACGAGTTTCCCACCATTTCTCTTTTCCTTTTCCTTTTTGTTTCGTAGTGAGGGCTTGGCTCACTGGCTGTGTGGGTATGGTGCCCGGGCAGCCCTGGCGCCCAACTGGGCGTCCCCTTGTTAGACTCCATGGTGGGTGGGGACAACGGGCATTGAAATTTTTAAAAACAAACATGAGTTCTCCAACTCATAAAAATCCGATCAATGCCGCCAAGAGGGCTCGCCATGAACCCCCAAATTCTCTGTCTTTGCCTTCGTCTTCGTGTGTGTCTCTGTCTCCGAAGTTCCTGATCATCCACTCTACGGGTGATCAGGTTCTTGGGGACATGTCTCCGTTTTTTATACACAAGGGTATTCAAGGTCTTGCGGGAGAACCGAAATCTGTCAAGCGCCTAAGATCCGGTGACTTGCAGGTGGAGACTGCATGCTCCAAACATTCGGAGCTTCTATTAAAGGTTACAGCGATTGGTGGAGTGGCAGTCGAAGTCACTCTACACAAGACGCTCAATTCCTCCCGGGGCGTAATCTCCGAGTGGGGCCTCCTCCAGGTTTCTGAGGAGGAAATCCTCTCGGAGCTTTCAGCCCAGGGAGTGATAGCAGTCCACCGGGTTTCGTCACGCCGTAATGGAAAGTTAGAGCCCAGCCGGGTACTCATTCTAACTTTCAACTCACCACACCTGCCTACTTCTATCAAGGCAGGATACTTAAAGTGCGAGGTGCGGTCATTTATACCAAACCCTCTGCGTTGTTTCCAATGCCAGAGGTTTGGCCATGCCCGCACCGCATGGCGGGGGCAAGCCCACCTGTGCTCGTTGTGGCAGTCAGGATCACCTTGAACCTGACTGCACAGCAGAAAAGGCATGCTGTGTCAACTGCCGTGGTGAGCATCCGGCGTACTCCCGCGACTGTCCGAAGTGGCTGGAGGAGAAAGAGGTACAGCGCCTGAAGACCCTCCACAACATCAACTATCCACAGGCGAGAAAGCTCGCTGCACCGCCTGCCCCACCTGGCAAGGTCTCCTATGCCGGTGCGGTTGCCGGAAAGCCCATCGTTCAGATGGCTTCCGTGGTGGTGCAGAGTGACATCAGCGTTCCACCAGCTGAATCTTTCTCGCCTGCTGCCAAGTACCTCTTGACGCAGGCGAAGCCGACGTTGGTGTCAACCTCGACATCGACACCGGTTTCTATTCCTGTGTCTGTGCCTTCCACATCCACCTCCGGAAGGCCCCCTCCACCCCGCCCACAGACAGCAAGACCTACGAAACCCAAGGGGCCCCCGCCGGGGCCCAAAAAGAAAATTTTACCTCCTCGTTCGGCGGTCTCTGATCCATGTTGCTCGGACGACTCCGAGGACATGGACACCGACCGCCCTAATTTTCCTAAACCGTCGCTGGCGACGGTTAAAATAAATCGAAAGACGTCCACCAATTCTTCCAAGACCTGAGATGGCCACACTCCTTCAATGGAACTGTCGTGGATTCCAGAGGAATATTGACGACATCAAGGTCCTCCTGAGGGCACACGAACCCCTCTGCATGTGCCTGCAGGAGACATTTTTGCAGACGGTCAACAGTCCCACAATCCGGCACTTTTCTCTTGTTCGCCGGGACCGGGATGGAGATGGTCCAGCTCACGGAGGTGTTGCCATCCTCGTGAGCAACCACTCCCCATTCCAGGTCATTCCCCTCACCACCGACTTAGAGGCGGTTGCCATCCGCCTCTTTGTGGGATTTTCGTTGACTGTCTGTTCTGTCTATCTCCCGCCCGGAAGCGTCATTTTCCGGGATGACCTTGATGACCTCGTCTCGCAGCTGCAGTCCCCCTTCCTCATCATGGGGGACTTCAACGGCCACAGTCCGCTCTGGGGCAGTGCTGACACCAACGGGAGGGGCCGGGTCTTGGAGCAGTGTCTCCTGGATCCATCGCTCTCCCTGTTGAACACCGGTGTCAGTACCTACTTTCACACCCCAACCCGCACATTCACTGCCACTGACCTCACCATCTGCTCCTCCTCGATCCTTCCACTCTTTACATGGGAGGTCGAGGACAATCCCTACGGAAGCGATCACCTCCCCGTGGTGTGTACCATCTCTCGTGGGGGGCCTTGCAGCCCTTCGCGTGTCACCCGGTGGAGGCTTGATCGGGCTGATTGGAGTGGCTTCGAGCTCCTGTCTGAGCTCGATGAGCACTCTGTCAGCCAGGAGCCCATCAATGTTGCAGTGGCGGAGTTGACGGACTGCATCGTCCATGCAGCTGCCTCTACTATTCCTCAGACCTCGACTCGGTTTCCACGGTTCCCAAAACCGTGGTGGAATCCCGACTGCACCGCAGCTCGTAAGGCTCAGAACAAGGCTTGGGGGGTGTTTCGGAGATATCCGACGTCCCCCAACCTCGAAGCATTCAAACGCGCCAGGGCGAAAGCCCGTTTCGTCTGGCGCCAGAGCCAGAAGGAATCTTGGATGAAATATACATCTTCTATCACCCGCACGACCAGTTCTAAGGTCATGTGGGATAAGGTCCAGAAGATGGGTGGGAAATACACGTCCCACTCATTATCGATCCTGGAGCACAATGGACAGGCAATTGCTGAGCCTCGAGCAATTGCCGACATTCTGGGGGAGTCATTCTACACCATCTCTTCTCTGTCCTCCTACTCCCCCGAGTTTCTGGCCCAGAAGAGCAGGGCCGAACGCTCTCCGCTGTCCTTCCATTCGAATGGCCTGGAGTCTTACAACAGGCCATTCACAGCGGAGGAGCTTCGCCGTGCTCTGCACACTTCTCGTGCATCTGCTGTGGGGCCAGATAATGTCCATTATGCCATGCTCCAACATCTCTCACCATCGAGTAAGGATCGACTGCTTCGACTCTTCAACCGTATTTTCATCGAGGAGCAGTTTCCGGACTCCTGGCGGGAGGCCATCGTCTTGGCCTTCCCTAAGCCAGGCAAAGATCCCAAGATTCCTTCCAATTATCGTCCAATTGCGTTGACGAGCTGCGTCTGCAAGGTGTTGGAAAGGATGGTAAATATCAGGCGGGCCTGGTATTTGGAACATCACGGCCTTCTTTCCAACACCCAGTGTGGCTTTCGCAGGCACCGGTCTACTTTAGACCACCTGATCCGCCTCGAATCGGCGATCAGGAATTCCTTTTTACGACGAGAGCACCTGGTATCAGTTTTCTTCGACATCGACAAAGCATACGACACGGCATGGAGATTCGGCATTCTTCGTGACCTTCACAGCTTCGGCTTGCGAGGTCACATGCCAATCTTCATCACGAACTTTTTATCTTCTCGTGTTTTTCGAGTCCGTGTCGGCAACACTCTGTCGCGGCCTTTCCCCCAAGAACAGGGGGTGCCTCAAGGCTGCGTCCTGAGTGTTACGCTTTTCGCTGTCAAGATAAATTCCATTACACGGCAACTTCCTCCGACTGTAGGCAATGCCCTCTATGTTGACGACTTTAGCATCTTTTGCTCATCGTCCAGCATGAGGGTCATTGAACGACAACTGCAAACTGCCCTGAACAATCTCTCGGTTTGGGTGACGGCCAATGGGTTCTGGTTCTCCCCACAGAAGACCGCTTGTGTGCACTTTTGCCGCAAGCGTAATCTTCATCTGGACCCCAAGCTGCGGCTCGGGGGTACCATCATTCCAGTTGTGGCGGAGACCTAGTTTCTCGGTCTCATCTTCGACCGGAAATTGACCTTTTTATCACATATTCGACATCTCAGGTCCAAGTGCACGCGGGAATTGAACATCATCAAGGTCCTCTCCTCCCTATCTTGGGGGGCGGACCGATGTTCTTTGCTCCGCCTTTACCGTGCACTTGTCCGGTCGAAACTGGACTACGGATCCCAGGTGTATGACTCCGCCCGGGATTCGGTGGTGAAAGTGCTGGACCCACTCCATCATCAGGCCCTCCGTGTGTGCACGGGGGCCTTCCGCACTTCGCCGGTCCAGAGTCTCTACGTTGAGACCGATGAACCATCTTTATCTATTCGCCGTCAGCAGTTGTCCCTACAGTATGCGTCAAAATTGCGATCCCTGCCAGGCCATCCCACTTGGGACTGCGTTTTCAGTCCCAGGTGGGAAATGTTATACCAGAATCGGCCGACTGCCATTCGTCCTTTCGGTTTGCGTGTCCGAGGCTACCTCAGAGACATCAACACCAGTCTCGATAGCATCGCACAGTCGACAGCTGAGCCACTTCCACCTTGGCTCGCTGTTTCCCCTTCCTGCGATTTTTCCCTGTGCAGGACGGGGAAGGCCTTTACACCCGACTGTGTGTACCGGCAACTCTTTGCCAGCCATCGTGCTGCGCACCCGGACTTTTTGCCTATCTTCACAGATGGCTCGAAGTCCGGCACTTCTGTGGGATCAACCATGGTCTGCTGTGATGTAATCATTGCAGACCAGATCCCACGGCAGTGTTCCATCTTCACTGCTGAGTTGCATGCTATCAGTATTGCCTTGGACCATATAGCAGCTAAGCATCATCGTCGGTGTGTGCTTTACACCGACTCGCTTAGCTCGCTACAGGCTTTGATCTCAGTGAGGCATCGGCCTCACCCTGTTCTCTCCAAGATCCGCCAGCAGCTCCATCGTCTGGCAGCCACCACCACGATTCTCTTCTGTTGAGTGCCCGGTCATGTCGGAATCAGGGGCAATGATTTGGCAGATTCTGTTGCCAGGTCAGCCACGCTCCTGTCCGACTCTCCGTTGCCGGTTCCATATGTGGATTTCCGGCAGCGTTTCACCATCGAGCTCCGGGCACAGTGGCAGAGATCTTGGTCTGAACAGGTTGCTAACAAGCTCTTCGAGATCAAGCCCATTGTCAAACCGTGGCAGTCTTGTTTTCGCAGGAATCGTAAGGAGGAAGTTGTCCTTGCTCGGCTCCGCTTAGGTCACTCGTTTTTAACCCACTCTTTTCTCCTTAAGGCGGACGCAGTACCTAAGTGCAGTAACCCAGGTCGCTTACACCTGGGTGCTTTTTATATTTATTATACATTTATACCTTTGTTTCTTGTTAACTATGTTTCCTTTTATTGTTTTACATTGTTTTTTCTATATACATGTAGTAAATTTTTAACTTTGGTTGTGGGTGTGATGACTTTTAGCTTTTATTTAGACATTCGTTTGGCGCATTATAGCCTGAGTTGCTAATGCGCCATTAAACCCAAAACAACCAACCAACCAACTCCTGGGTATCTAACCGATTACACCTAGGATTATTTTATTTTGTATTTATCTTGTTATTTTTACACTTATTCTTTGTTTGTTTACCATTTTACTGTTTAGTGTTTATATTTTAACCTTGGTTGCGGGTTTATATGTCTTTTATCTTTTATATTGTCTTTTGTTTGGCGCATTATGGCCTAGTCGCCCTTGCGCCATAAAACCCCAAACAACCGACCAATCGTCATTCACACCAATTCCTTTAAGACCGGATGCGAAAAGATTTTTAACCTTTCTGCTTAGTTAAAGATTATAAAAGTCTCTTCACTCTCCCATCTCCAGTTTCCACCCTCCTTTTTTTTTTCACT
Source organism: Ryuthela nishihirai (assembly GCA_038380435.1). Taxonomy (NCBI): domain Eukaryota; kingdom Metazoa; phylum Arthropoda; class Arachnida; order Araneae; family Heptathelidae; genus Ryuthela; species Ryuthela nishihirai. The sequence goes on along the minus strand of JAWZYU010000019.1, from coordinate 58,121,539 downwards.
ACTCCTCATACAATGAGATGCGCACGCATCGCGAAAAGAAAAAGTGACACTGAAATATAACAACGATGTCTAGGGCAGCATGGTTATCAACTGTTTCTCTCCAAATAATCAGCGACGGCAATCGAATACAATTATTACAGAGCTCACGTAAACTTCGAAAAGAAAGGAGACTTAAGAAAACACGTCTGTTGTGATGGTATTCAGTTCTTCTGTCCCATTATCTTGAATGTCTCGAGAATTGGTGACGTTTCAATCTCAGTGTCAGCCTGGAAAACAGGTCAGGGAAATTTTTTGAGTCAGAAACACCCTTCCGTTGATCGCTGTGTAAGTGGGTTGGGTTGTTTTGCTTCTGAAAGGAACTTGTTTTGCACACAATGGGCTAAATGGCCAGGTCGCAAGGACCGCGAGGGCTCAGAGAAGGTTGGAGGAGGGGACCCACTGGAACAGCTATTAGGAGACAGATGGCAACCTCCCGTCAAGGCCATGAGGCGTGGGTCATTCGGTACTGCGCCAGGCTCGCAATCTGCGTTCCCAAGTTCAAGTCCCCCGCTGAGTCAGCGTTGGGATCTATCACCGAAGAACTTTCCACCCTACCCACGGTTTTCCGCCCTACCACGGTCTTTTACTACATCCCACACGGTATGTCTTTTACTACATCCCAAACGGAATGTCCTTTACTACATCCCACACAGTATGTCTTTAACTACATCCCACACGGTACGTCTTTTGCTACATCCCACACGGTACATCTTTTACTACATCCCACACGGTATTTCTTTTACTACATTCCCACATGATACGTCTTTTACTACATCCCACATGGTACATCTTTTATTACATCCCACACGGTATGTCTTTTACTACATCCCAAACGGAATGTCTTTTACTACATCCCAAACGGAATGTCTTTTACTACATCCCACACGGTATGTCTTTTATACATCCTACACGGTATACTACATCTCATACATTATGCCTTTTACTACATCCCACACGGTAAGCCTTTTACTACATCCCGCACGGTATGCCTTTTACTACATCCCACACAGTATGCCTTTTACTACATCCCACATGGTATGCCTTTTACTACATCCCACACGTTATGCCTTTTAGTACATCCCACATGGTATGTCTTTTACTACATCCCACACGGTATGTCTTTTACTACATCCCACATGGTATGTCTTTTACTACATCCCACATGGTATGTCTTTTACTACATCCCACACGGTATGTCTTTTACTACATCCCACACGGTATGTCTTTTACTACATACCACATCAGTTTTACTCTTGCTATGTCCCTCAGTAGTATTTCTCTCCCCTAGATCCACATCAGTTTTACTCTTGCTATGTCCCTCAGTAGTATTTCTCTCCCCTAGATCCACATCAGTTTTACTCTTGCTATGTCCCTCAGTAGTATTTCTCTCCCCTAGATCCACATCAGTTTTACTCTTGCTATGTCCCTCAGTAGTATTTCTCTCCCCTAGATCCACATCAGTTTTACTGTTGCTATGTCCCTCAGTAGTATTTCTCTCCCCTAGATCCACATCAGTTTTACTCTTGCTATGTCCCTCAGTAGTATTTCTCTCCCCTAGATCCACATCAGTTTTACTCTTGCTATGTCCCTCAGTAGTATTTCTCTCCCCTAGATCCACATCAGTTTTACTCTTGCTATGTCCCTCAGTAGTATTTCTCTCCCCTAGATCCACATCAGTTTTACTCTTGCTATGTCCCTCAGTAGTATTTCTCTCCCCTAGATCCACATCAGTTTTACTCTTGCTATGTCCCTCAGTAGTATTTCTCTCCCCTAGATCCACATCAGTTTTACTCTTGATATGTCCCTCAGTAGTATTTCTCTCCCCTAGATCCACATCAGTTTTACTCTTGCTATGTCCCTCAGTAGTATTTCTCTCCCCTAGATCCACATCAGTTTTACTCTTGCTATGTCCCTCAGTAGTATTTCTCTCCCCTAGATCCACATCAGTTTTACTCTTGCTATGTCCCTCAGTAGTATTTCTCTCCCCTAGATCCACATCAGTTTTACTCTTGCTATGTCCCTCAGTAGTATTTCTCTCCCCTAGATCCACATCAGTTTTACTCTTGATATGTCCCTCAGTAGTATTTCTCTCCCCTAGATCCACATCAGTTTTACTCTTGCTATGTCCCTCAGTAGTATTTCTCTCCCCTAGATCCACATCAGTTTTACTCTTGCTATGTCCCTCAGTAGTATTTCTCTCCCCTAGATCCACATCAGTTTTACTCTTGCTATGTCCCTCAGTAGTATTTCTCTCCCCTAGATCCACATCAGTTTTACTCTTGCTATGTCCCTCAGTAGTATTTCTCTCCCCTAGATCCACATCAGTTTTACTCTTGCTATGTCCCTCAGTAGTATTTCTCTCCCCTAGATCCACATCAGTTTTACTCTTGCTATGTCCCTCAGTAGTATTTCTCTCCCCTAGATCCACATCAGTTTTACTCTTGCTATGTCCCTCAGTAGTATTTCTCTCCCCTAGATCCACATCAGAGTTACTCTTGCTATGTCCCTCAGTAGTATTTCTCTCCCCTAGATCCACATCAGTGTTACTCTTGCTATGTCCCTCAGTAGTATTTCTCTCCCCTAGATCCACATCAGTGTTACTCTTGCTATGTCCCTCAGTAGTATTTCTCTCCCCTAGATCCACATCAGTGTTACTCTTGCTATGTCCCTCAGTAGTATTTCTCTCCCCTAGATCCACATCAGTTTTACTCTTGCTATGTCCCTCAGTAGTATTTCTCTCCCCTAGATCCACATCAGTTTTACTCTTGCTATGTCCCTCAGTAGTATTTCTCTCCCCTAGATCCACATCAGTTTTACTCTTGCTATGTCCCTCAGTAGTATTTCTCTCCCCTAGATCCACATCAGTTTTACTCTTGCTATGTCCCTCAGTAGTATTTCTCTCCCCTAGATCCACATCAGTTTTACTCTTGCTATGTCCCTCAGTAGTATTTCTCTCCCCTAGATCCACATCAGTTTTACTCTTGCTATGTCCCTCAGTAGTATTTCTCTCCCCTAGATCCACATCAGTTTTACTCTTGCTATGTCCCTCAGTAGTATTTCTCTCCCCTAGATCCACATCAGTTTTACTCTTGCTATGTCCCTCAGTAGTATTTCTCTCCCCTAGATCCACATCAGTTTTACTCTTGCTATGTCCCTCAGTAGTATTTCTCTCCCCTAGATCCACATCAGTTTTACTCTTGCTATGTCCCTCAGTAGTATTTCTCTCCCCTAGATCCACATCAGTTTTACTCTTGCTATGTCCCTCAGTAGTATTTCTCTCCCCTAGATCCACATCAGTTTTACTCTTGCTATGTCCCTCAGTAGTATTTCTCTCCCCTAGATCCACATCAGAGTTACTCTTGCTATGTCCCTCAGTAGTATTTCTCTCCCCTAGATCCACATCAGTTTTACTCTTGCTATGTCCCTCAGTAGTATTTCTCTCCCCTAGATTCACATCAGTTTTACTCTTGCTATGTCCCTCAGTAGTATTTCTCTCCCCTAGATCCACATCAGTTTTACTCTTGCTATGTCCCTCAGTAGTATTTCTCTCCCCTAGATTCACATCAGTTTTACTCTTGCTATGTCCCTCAGTAGTATTTCTCTCCCCTAGATCCACATCAGTTTTACTCTTGCTATGTCCCTCAGTAGTATTTCTCTCCCCTAGATCCACATCAGTTTTACTCTTGCTATGTCCCTCAGTAGTATTTCTCTCCCCTAGATCCACATCAGTTTTACTCTTGCTATGTCCCTCAGTAGTATTTCTCTCCCCTAGATCCACATCAGTTTTACTCTTGCTATGTCCCTCAGTAGTATTTCTCTCCCCTAGATTCACATCAGTTTTACTCTTGCTATGTCCCTCAGTAGTATTTCTCTCCCCTAGATCCACATCAGTTTTACTCTTGCTATGTCCCTCAGTAGTATTTCTCTCCCCTAGATCCACATCAGTTTTACTCTTGCTATGTCCCTCAGTAGTATTTCTCTCCCCTAGATCCACATCAGTTTTACTCTTGCTATGTCCCTCAGTAGTATTTCTCTCCCCTAGATCCACATCAGTTTTACTCTTGCTATGTCCCTCAGTAGTATTTCTCTCCCCTAGATCCACATCAGTTTTACTCTTGCTATGTCCCTCAGTAGTATTTCTCTCCCCTAGATCCACATCAGTTTTACTCTTGCTATGTCCCTCAGTAGTATTTCTCTCCCCTAGATCCACATCAGTTTTACTCTTGCTATGTCCCTCAGTAGTATTTCTCTCCCCTAGATCCACATCAGTTTTACTCTTGCTATGTCCCTCAGTAGTATTTCTCTCCCCTAGATCCACAGCAGTATTTCTCTTGCTATGTCCTACAGCAGAATTTCTCAAATAGCAACAACATATTGTTGAACAGTTATTTTCTCCATCAAATAGAGCAGTCGTGCCAGAAACATATTCCAGCATCTTTTCTATGAAGCTCCTCTCATCAGGAAAAATGCACTCGCGCCTCATTTCATGAGATGCGTCAGCTCGTTTCAAAGTGAGAAAGGGAAATTTTTCTTTCTTTTGCAGTCCAATTGCTTTTACTTTCTTTTTTATTCAGTTATGTTTATTCATCAACCAAGAAAATTAAATCTTTGTTTTTCGTTTCTCTTTCAGTGAAACCTCCAAGAGCTGCCGTCCATGAAGGTAAAAAATCTTTGTTTATTTTTAATTATGTTCATGCTCATCAGTGATATTTTGCCTTACAAAAAATTCAAATTTCTATATCTATTCAAATAATGGTTTCCTAACGGTATCGATGATGCTTTGTTTCAGAAACGAGGCTTTGCGGAGTTAAGCCCATTGATCTGTTAATGATTTAGTTATTTTGAAGAGGGAAGGCGCATCATTTGGAAAAATGCCAAAATGGTTATACCATTGTTTCTTTGCGCTTCTCATGGAACTGATATGTCTCATTTTTATGGTTGACGAGCAAAATTAAAATAATTAGATGAAAAATATTGGTTGCCCTGAGTGGTTGCCAGGTACTGTGCTGGGGCCTTTGAAACCCTCTAAAGCAGTGGTTCTCAACCTTTTATGCTTCACGTACCCTCTGGAAATGTATATGTAACTGGTGTACCCCTTGTATAGATAGATAAAACTATAGTTATAGTATAATAATGAGAATAAAATAAAACATATATATATATTTATATAACATATATCTAGCGACCTTTGAGCTCTCACGGCGAACCCCACGTTAAGAACCCCTATTCTAAAGTATACGTATAATAGATGGCACTCTCCACGCCGGAAACTTTCATTTGACATAAAACTCCCCCCCCCCCTCCGCCTTCGATATCATTCCAAAGTTGTAGTAGATGTTATTCCCCACGTGATTTTGATTAACTGCTGATACTGTAATGTATGAGCGAGGCCGGTATTTTAACCGTTCGTGTTCAGTCCATGGAGATTTAGAAAAATTCAGACCTGGTTTAGTGCCTCTAGCTTTTCTAGGGGCTGAGCGCATAAGTGGAAAAATAAACATTCTTCTTTATATATTGCGTTTTTAAAACCAATTTTATTAAAGAAGAGGCAGGGCTCTTATCTTTTCAATGCGACAAAAATGAGTTTAAAAATACCGCTGCTCACAAATGGTTCAAAAAAATGGTTTCGGAATATTTATTCAAACACAAAGCATTTGTGATGGCAAGGAGGATTTCAATACGACTTTGTATCAGTCGCAAGGGGTAGAGGTAAAAATTGAGTTCAATGTCACCGGGAACAAGACCTAAATAAAAGGCAATGGAATTTGAAAAAGGGGAACAACTCACGAAGACAGCTCAATAAGAGCATTTGCAATTTGGAATGGTATTTCATTTGACAGTAGGGCATACCTTTGGACGAGAATTCCTGAAAAAGTTAGGAGTAGCTTCTAGGATTCTTCTCTGTCCTATATGTTGGAAATTAAAATCAAATGACATTTGTTAAGTGAAATGAGTATTTAAACCTAACTCAGTATCAGAGATACCAAATTGTCAACCTTCCTACTTCGATTTAATGTTCAAGAGAATGCCCCTCCTCATCAATCATTGCACCTCGCGTGAGATTTGAAATCTCTTTCGATCGAGAGAAAAGAAGTGTTTTCGAGATAATATCTTTGCAATTATGTTGGCTCCTCGGCTTCTATCAAAAATCGAAAGCAAAATGAACTGCGTGAAAGTCGCAAAATTTAAAGTATGAAAAAATTAAAATATACATTTTGTGAAATCATATTTTTTTGTTGTTGATTTCGTTAAGTTGTGACGTATTTTCCCAGGGGACTGCTCCTTCGACAGGGAGATGTGTGGTTGGCAGGTGGTGAACTCTTCGGCAAATGGTCCCAAATGGCGTCTGCCTTCAGGAAACACAAAGCCAGCCACTGTGAAAGATCACACATATCAAGTGTTGGGAGGTAGGTTAAATATTTTTTTATTCTCTTTAAAGGAAAGGAAATGAAACTTCAACCAAGGATAGATTTTACCGCAGTATTTAGAATAGTGATGAACATTATTTTAACCGATATGGAACAGCACGCTCCACTGACGTTAGGATTTATTTCTTTCAGATCATTTCAGCTTGTTAATCCCTAGAATTTATCCTTAGCAGCACGTTCTGTAGCTGATTTCTAGATGACAAAGCACCGTACAACTTTGCCTTATACAGATGGTTCTTTTCAATCAATCATACTCAGATTAAGTTAATAACGTTGCTGTCTTCTTCCTCGCACACTTTTTGCAATAAATGATAATAATAATTTTCAAACGCAGATCCATTCTCCTCGATCCATAAAGGCTCGTGTATGCCATCATTTTTAAAATATTTAAGTAATGTCTCAGCTTAAGCAAATCCAATATTTATTCCCTCTGTGAGAGCGAATTTTTTAAGAGCTTTTTTCCATTTGTTCTTTGCAGACGGATTCGTGTACATGGACGTCTTCTCCTCCCCTCAGCCCGTCAGCAGCACCCTTCAGAGCTCCATTCAGACGGGCAACGCAAACCTAACTTACTGCCTCAGCTTCTGGTACCTGGGCCTCGAGGCGGAGGAAGGAGCGAGCCTCAGCGTGAGGACGCTCACCAACGAGACCGTGCAGGAAGTGTGGCGCCTCACGAGAGACTCCAACCTCCAGACTCACTACAGCTACGGTCAACTGAATGTGACAATGGCGCACAATTTCACGGTGAGTTGCTCGGCAATGTCTGAGCAAGTCGACTCGGTTATCCGAACTTGACCCGAATCCACTTCACGAAAACCAGCAGCGGGGATTGCGTTTCGTAGCCCATCCAACCTCACTAGCGATGATGACCCGACGAGTGGAATTGATCAATGTCATATCCGCATAGGAAAACGATTAACCGATGACACGAAGAAATTTTGCGTTGTTTCTGTTTTTTTATTTCCTCTATTTACTGGTGGTTGGAAACGTCGTGTTGGGGGCTGTCTTCATGCGATGTCTTAATATTCTGCAGAATTAATAATTTATTGCTCACCAATTTTAAGACGACGTGGAGAGTGCTAAAGTGTATGGGCAAGATCGCCAGTTATGGGACTGCTGTTGCAAATAAAGTAAGATAAAAAATTGAGCCATTGTACTGAGATTAAATTACCGTAACATCATCATCATCATCATCAAGCAGCCATGGGCTACGGAGGTCCAACCAGACCGTGCAATTTAGTTCTCCATGCAAGTCTGTCCTGAGCTACATCTACTGCATCTGGTCACTGCACACCAATTCTAACAAGGTCCTGTTTGACATTGTCTGTCCACCGCATCCTAGGTCTCCCCCTCTTTCTGAGGCCTTTAGGCACACTGTTCATAACCCTATTCGCCAATCTATAATTATTCAAACGGGCAACGTGGTCAAACCAACGGAGACTCTCTCTGCACAATATGCTGCTCAGAGGAGGTTGCAAACTCCTTTGCCCAACCTCATCATTAGTTACAAATTTGAACCACCTAATGCCCAAGATACTGCGTAAGCATCTGGAATCAAAAGCATCTAGTTTCCTGTTATCAAGTTTCACTACCATAACTAACCCTAGAAAGAAATAAACTATTATACAGTCTTATCTTAGTCTTTAGGTGTATACGCCTATTTCTTCACACTCTCCATAGATTCTTAAAAGTCCCGGTAGCAATCCCTATTCATCTGTTAATCTCAGGCCGCACATCACCATTATCTGTTACCTAGCTCCCAAGATAATTAAATTATGACACCTGCTCAAGACTGCAACCATTCAGATGAACTGAATCACTGCCTGCCTGACCAATTTTCATCACTTTAGTTTTCTCTCTGTTTATAACCAAACTTACTCTACTACCAGTCTCATCAACAGCTCGAATGAAAGAGTTCATCTCATCAACATCATTTGCCAAAAGTGCTAAATCATTAGCATAATCTATATCAGAAATTTTAATGTCTCCAGACCATTTAATCCAAACTCTTTCCCTTGCAATGAATTTCTCATAACGTAATCAATAACCAAAGTAAAGAGAAAAGGAGAGAAAATGCACCGTTGTCGAACACCAGAAGTAATGCTAAACCAATTGCTACAAGCCTTACCAACTCTCACACACGATTCAGTATTATTATAGAGAGCTTTCATTATGTTAACTAACTTGTCAGGTATACAATATTATCTCACAATCAACCACAATCTATGACGATCAACAGAGTCGAAAGCCTTTTTGAAATTAACAAAGCTAGCAACCAAAGATTTCTGAAACTCTAAACATTTTTGAAGAATCCGCCTAAGTGAAAATATCTGATCTACACATCCCCTACCACTTCTGAATCCACATTGCTCATCACGCAATTGACTGTCAACCAGATACTTAATTCTATTAAGCACAATCATGGAAAGAACTTTACCTGTAACAGTGAGCAGGCTGATACCCCTATAGTTATCACAAGAACTGTGATCACCTTTTTTAAAAATAGGGATAACAATAGCTCTGGTAAAATCCTAAGAAACCATGCCTTTATCATATAAGATATTCAGAATTTCAGTCATCTAAGTGATAACAGAAACATTTACAGCTCTAAGCGTTTCCATAGTAATTTTATCTACCCCTCGTGATTTATGTAGTTTAAGTTTAAAACTAGTTAAAATAACTTCAAACTGTGATATAGGGTCAACATTAAATCCAATAATGCATCTACATCATTACAATGGAAGTAGAACTAACCACATTGTTTAGAACATCACTTAAATGCTCAGCCCACCTAGCCATGACAGAAACCTCCCCTTCTATAACCTTACCTTGTTTATCCTTCAATCCCTGTCTACCTGTCCTTTGTCTACCAAACAAAACATTAACTATCTGGTACAGCTGGCTGCTGTTGTGCTGTCTAACTGCTTCCTCGGCTTTGTAAGCCAAACCATCAAGCCGAAGATTCTTATCAGCAGCTAACTGATCCTTTACACGTTTATTATGCTCTCTGTAATTCTTTCTATTAGGACTATTAGGACTAGTACCTATTAAGGACATTCCTGCAGTTCTTTCTTTCAGAAATAAGCTCAAGTGCCTTATCACTCCAATAATTCTGCCTCCTCTGCTCCTTTTTTCCTAAAAGAGTACTGTTAATTTCCAAAAAAGCCTATTTAAAATTGCCCCATTCTTCCTCAATTTCAGTAGTAAGCAAACCATGACTGCCATAATGATTAAGTAACCTATCATGGTAAGCTTTATCTATAACTGGGTCTTTCAGAGCTTCAGTATTAAAGGTAAATTTTTTAACATTAGCACACTTTTTAAGTTTAAGTTGCAAGACACTTTTAACAAGGTAATGGTCAGATTAAACTTCAGCCCCCTTATATGCCCTGGTATTACTAACAGAACTAGCCCATTTGCTGTTAATTAATATATAATCAATCATATTTTTATGCAGCCCATCAGGTGAAACCCATGTGTACTTATGTATGTCACGGTGTTTATAATAAGTGTTAGTTATTCTGAAACAATTGAGTTTATTTACCTGTAGGAAACGTTGCCCATTGTCATTGCAGCTACCAATACCAAAAGGGCCTATTACTCCTCCCCAAAGGTCAGAGTCGGTACAAACTTTGGCATTAAAGTCACCAAGAACAAGGGTAATATCTCCTTTCTTGACAGAATTCAGAATATCCTGAAGTTGTTCATAAAACCTATCCTTCTCATCCTCATCGGCATCCTCAGTGGGAGCATAACAGCAGATAACATTCAAGTCTTTAAAGCTTGTCTGAAATTTTGCTGTAAGAAACCTTTCATTAATGCACTCATATCCTAGAAGAGCATCACTAGCGTGTCTGCTGAGAAGCAGACCCACGCCTTGGTGATGCTTATTGTCGTCCCTCCCTGAAAAGAGAAATTTAAGATTATTTTTAAGAGTCTGACCTTTATCTGTCCATCTGGTCTTTTGCAAGCCGAGAATATCTAAATTATAATGGTGGAATTCTTGTGTGAGGACATCAAGAGAAAAAGCTCTGTGCAGAGTCCTCACATTCCAACTACCTATGGAGAGAAAATGGTTAGTAGGATGTTTAAAGAAACTACGTTTATTGAGAGAGGGAATGCCGACAATATCAAACAGCCCCCTAATCGCAGACATGGGGCAAAGACCCGTTCCCCCACCACTAAAGGCTGAAGCCATCTACACTGGAAGACTTCCTCCAATGTAGAATTTGACGATGCCATTAGAAGCAAAGAGTTCAGGTGCCTGCGATGACCTCTGCTCAGGATTATCCACTTGCTGATAAACATATCCTGTGAATCTATTCACTTGTGGCTGTCAACCCACAAACAAACAGAAAACACAGCGGAAGATTTTCCCTCCACAGAAGCCCACCAGTGCAGCAAAATCAGGATCCATAGTCAAGCTCAGAGCCATATATCTGTCCAGTCCAGTGGGTTTATATGGTCAGCACCAGGACCCTGTGTGGTTGACCACTCCTCAGCAGGGTAAAAAAAAAAGAAAAGTAGCTATAGTTGTCCAGATCAGTAGGCCACACTAATCTGGCAGCCCTCCCCTTCCGTTCACTTCCACAAGAGAGTATCTCTTTTGAAAGGTACTATCGGTCTGCACCACGAGAAGGCGGGGTCGGACATTAGGTGCTAGGCCTGGCCGGTTCTGTGCATCATCACAGGGGATTGGTGCATAGCTCTCCTTCCAATGACTACCTAGCTACTATTTACAGACCATTTACCGTAACATTTTCTGTTAAAACGAGTTTAATGCTTCTAAAAGTTATGGTAAATTGAAAGAAACATTTAATTTAATATTTTCGAAACAAAATTTCTTATATTTGCATTTTTTGAGAAATGAGAATAAGGGTTGGGTTGGGTTGTTTTACCTTTGAGCGGCACTTTTTTGCACACCATGGGCTAAATGGCCAGGTCACATGGACCCCGAAGGCTCAGAGAATGTTGGGGGAGGGGACCCACTGGAACAGCTGTTGGGAGACAGATGGTAGCCTCCCGTCAAGGCCATCCAGCGTGTTCTTTAACGTGCACAGGGTATGGCTCTCCGGCACACAGGGCCACGGCTTAACGTCCCATCCGACGGACGGCGGTCTTTCCAAGCCCATCGGTGTCCCCTACTGACCGTGGGCAGGGCGAAGAAAATTGCGGAGATAAATCTCAACGCTGACCCAGCTAGGACTCGAACCTGGGAATTACAGATTACGAGCCTGGCGCGCTACCGACTGAGCCACCCCGACCCCAATGAGAATAAGATGAGCTGCAATTTCATCATCTATACCTTTGTGTATGAAACAGAAAAAAGGAAATAATGTTTGAGCATCTACATTTAGGTGTACAAAATTGTCTATTTTTTTTATTTCTGTTTTCCTTATCATGCTGCTGAATATGAAAGTAAATTGTTTTATTTTAAGTATTAAGGTTCTGCCTGGTACTTGAATCTTCTATCATTAGTACATTGCTGAACACTTCACCTTTTTGTCGTTCCTGATGTAGTTGTTTGCTGTTTTATTCAGTTTCTTGGAAAACAAGACACAAATCAATTTCTATGATTTAAGCCTGACAGCTTTTCAAATGCTCCTCAGCAGAATCTATTGCCAGATGGAAGAGAAGGAAAGAAAGCAGAGTCCAAGGATTTATCAACATCCAACATCCTCCTTTAGAGTGTTTTCGAGAGGGAGAGTTTCTATCCTTGGCCTTGAATCTGTTATGCGAATGAAAACAGTTTTTAGTTAAGTTCAGCCTTTCTCTTTGCGATAATAAATATCTTTCTCTTCTTTACTTGGTTGGCCTTTCGTCACAGAATTCTTAGGCCAATTCAAACTCGTGCAAAAGTCAGAAGAGGGTTGTCTCTCCAGGGGGGAGGGTGAATGCCCCGTTGCATCCCCTGCGGAAGCCTGAGCACAATCCTCACATAATAACCTAAGAAACGAGCACAGAGAATCCAAGGAATTGGAGCACCTCTCATCGGAACAATTTTCATCGCTTCTTCTCTCTAACACAAATCCTAAGACAATCCAAGGAATTGGAGCACCTCTCATCGGAACAATTTTCATCGCTTCTTCTCTCTAACACAAATCCTAAGACAATCCAAGGAATTGGAGCACCTCTCATCGGAACAATTTTCATCGCTTCTTCTCTCTAACACAAATCCTAAGACAATCCAAGGAATTGGAGCACCTCTCATCGGAACAATTTTCATCGCTTCTTCTCTCTAACACAAATCCTAAGACAATCCAAGGAATTGGAGCACCTCTCATCGGAACAATTTTCATCGCTTCTTCTCTCTAACACAAATCCTAAGACAATCCAAGGAATTGGAGCACCTCTCATCGGAACAATTTTCATCGCTTCTTCTCTCTAACACAAATCCTAAGACAATCCAAGGAATTGGAGCACCTCTCATCGGAACAATTTTCATCGCTTCTTCTCTCTAACACAAATCCTAAGACAATCCAAGGAATTGGAGCACCTCTCATCGGAACAATTTTCATCGCTTCTTCTCTCTAACACAAATCCTAAGACAATCCAAGGAATTGGAGCACCTCTCATCGGAACAATTTTCATCGCTTCTTCTCTCTAACACAAATCCTAAGACAATCCAAGGAATTGGAGCACCTCTCATCGGAACAATTTTCATCGCTTCTTCTCTCTAACACAAATCCTAAGACAATCCAAGGAATTGGAGCACCTCTCATCGGAACAATTTTCATCGCTTCTTCTCTCTAACACAAATCCTAAGACAATCCAAGGAATTGGAGCACCTCTCATCGGAACAATTTTCATCGCTTCTTCTCTCTAACACAAATCCTAAGACAATCCAAGGAATTGGAGCACCTCTCATCGGAACAATTTTCATCGCTTCTTCTCTCTAACACAAATCCTAAGACAATCCAAGGAATTGGAGCACCTCTCATCGGAACAATTTTCATCGCTTCTTCTCTCTAACACAAATCCTAAGACAATCCAAGGAATTGGAGCACCTCTCATCGGAACAATTTTCATCGCTTCTTCTCTCTAACACAAATCCTAAGACAATCCAAGGAATTGGAGCACCTCTCATCGGAACAATTTTCATCGCTTCTTCTCTCTAACACAAATCCTAAGACAATCCAAGGAATTGGAGCACCTCTCATCGGAACAATTTTCATCGCTTCTTCTCTCTAACACAAATCCTAAGACAATCCAAGGAATTGGAGCACCTCTCATCGGAACAATTTTCATCGCTTCTTCTCTCTAACACAAATCCTAAGACAATCCAAGGAATTGGAGCACCTCTCATCGGAACAATTTTCATCGCTTCTTCTCTCTAACACAAATCCTAAGACAATCCAAGGAATTGGAGCACCTCTCATCGGAACAATTTTCATCGCTTCTTCTCTCTAACACAAATCCTAAGACAATCCAAGGAATTGGAGCACCTCTCATCGGAACAATTTTCATCGCTTCTTCTCTCTAACACAAATCCTAAGACATTGCTAGTCACATCAAGAGCTTTAATTGAAGAGTTGGATTTTTTCTCAATGCATGTAACATGTCCTGCCGCCAACGACTTACGGCTAGGTTCTTAATCCAGAGTCTACCGTGTGCGAGAGTTGTACGTAGAAGGGCACTCGTTTCCAACTTGTCAGAATGCCACTGGCTAGATGGTTGCCGTTAAAAAAAAGTCACCAACTCGGATTTGGGTTGGGTTGTTTTACCTCTGAGCGGCACTTTTTTGCACACCATGGGCTAAATGGCCAGGTCACATGGACCCCGAAGGCTCAGAGGAAGTTGGGGGAGGGGACCCACTGGAACAGCTGTTGGGAGACAGATGGTAGCCTCCCGTCAAGACCATCCAGTGTGTTCTTTAACGTGCACAGGTTATGGGCTCTGTCGCACACGGGGCCACGGCTTAACGTCCCATCCGACGGAAGGCGGCCTTTCCAAGCCCATCGGTGTCCCCTACTGACCGTGGGCAGGGCGGGGAATTTTGCGGAGATAAATTCAACGCTGACCCAGCTGGGACTCGAACCTGGGAACTACAGATTACGAGCCTGGCGCGCTACCGACTGAGCCACCCCCGCCCCCACCAACTCGGATATATTGTTACCTCGTAAATATGTTGTTCTGTTGCTAGACGAAAAGTAGCCTAGTGCCAAAATGGCGGTCTTGGCTCTCTCTCCCTTTCTGTCCTAGCTGACCGAGTCACTACAACAATATCAACAAACATTTTCGATAATGCATATAATGTTAAAATTGATAACGAAGAAAAGATGACAGATTGAGAGAAGATGTTGCTTTTAAACTGCCAAGATATCAGATATAATTACCGAAAATACGTAAGCAATAATAAAATACCTGTCAATTTGATAACTTGAAATACTACCTGTCCATAGTTATTGTACAATGACAAATATATCGGCGCATCATGGCCTTAGTTGCCTTTGAGCCATTAATCCCCAAACAACTAACCAACCGACAAATATATAAAAAAAAGTTAATATATAATATTGTATATACTTTTGCATATGAGGTAATTCAAATATTTTCATACAATAAATTATTAAATGTTGTGGATAGAATTTTAATGGCCAGAATTGAAGTGTCCTATTGTAAAACCGAATTTGCTCTTCGGCTTTATGTTATACATTATTAATGATAAATGCAGTTTTACATCTTTTTTTTCCGCTTCAAGAATTATTACATTTTAACGGATGTAGGAGTGATTCGATTCTTTCAGCTTTGCTGACAGGTATGTTCTCTAAAACTGTTAATTTAATATTTTCGAGGATTTTTGTGAGGAATTTTGTGAGGAAGACTAAAGAGTATATTTTAAACAATTGCTCCTTTTTTTATTTCACACAGGTGGCTTTCGTGAGCACAGTGCAGAAGTCCGGCTGGGTACTGGACGACATCCACTTCTCGACGACTGCCATCTCCAACAGCACAACTTGCGCTTGTAAGTATCACCGATTCCAGCTCTTTTCGCCGATTCGGAGCTTTACATGGATCGTCCGAAAATTCAACGCAAAAGCAAAACTCTCCAAAAAGCTTTTGGTTTATGTTACTCGATTAAGAATTCAAGTCTCCGTTTTTTTTTAGCAAACTCTGACACACTGAAGAACTTGAAAAGTGCAAAATAACTCTCTTGACGGAATTTTTTCAGATCAAAACAAATCCTTTCCCCAGCAGGCACTTGTGACACAGCCATGTTGGTGATGCTGAGAATCATGCAAGAACCTGCAGATACTATTTTATAAAATCATCCAATTTTCGATAACAAAGGTGCAGGTTTTACCTACATAACAAGATTATCTATCTTCCTTTGAAGTGAATACGAAACTCAATGACTGATTGCACCGTCGATATGCTATAGGTTTATTTTCTACTTATTTATTTATTGAGAGGAAGGTACAAAAATATACGCTAACACTACTCAAGACATCAAAAATAGAGAAATATTTCGAATACCACAACAAGTGTGAACAATGTGATTAACATTTGTTGTGGTTTACACTATGGTTAACACTTTGAGAACATATAATCACGTGCATAACAAAAGTTAAAACTTGACACATTTCAGAAATTTGGCCAATTCGACAGGATTTAGTCGATCTTTGAAAATTCGCAAAGCTGGAGACAACACAACATCAGGAGGTAGAGAGTTCCAAACACGACCAACTCGGCACATGAAGGAATGATATTTACAGTTTGTTCTCGCATGAGGAATACGTCTGCACTGAGGATGCCTCCTTCTTCTGCTAGAGTTCAAGACACGAATTAATGGCTCGACCGGATTTGAATAGATGAGGTCGTTAATGATCTTATAACAGATTTTTAGATCGTGAACCAACCTTCTCCGTTCCAAGGAGGGAATATTGAGCACTTCGGAGTCTCTCCTCTTAGCTTCAGTGGGACAGTCTAGGAAGTCTCTTACTAAACCATCTGAGTGCACATTCAACTAAAGTGATGTCAGAGATCATGTGGGGGTGCATAGTCAAGAATAGGCAGAATAAAAGTAGAGAAGAGTGGACCTTTTGCATTTTTTGTAGCAGCGCAAAATCATGAAGGCGCCAATGTTGACTTTTTTTGGTGATGTTTTGGCAGTGTAAAGAAGATGAGAGGTTAGGAGAAATGGTAACACCCAAATCCAATTGAGATGATACACTGATGATTGCGGAGCCATTGATAACATAATTTTGCTTCTGATTGCGGAGCCATTGATAACATAATTTTGCTTCTGATTGCTGCGTCCCAAGTGCATGATAGTTGCTTTGTCGGCAGAAATTGGTTAACTGGTGTGATTAAACTCGAGTCTTCGATGCTGTCGCATGCAAGCTGAATGGAACGACAAATGTCAAAAGGAGCAGAATTGGCAGAAAATTTAATGTCATCAGCATATAGGAAGATAGGTATTTTAAAATTTTTTCAATTTATTTAGAATTTTTCACTTTGATCTTAAAAGACTGCTAACGATCGATTAATTTTTTTAATTTTAGAACTTCTCTCAATAATTGACTTGACTGAATTCAAACTCCATCTTTTGGTTTCTCGTTTGAAATGTTTGCAGATGAAGCATGGTAGTTTTGTTCGAACTTTGATTTTTATAAATTACCTCCGAAAAAGTGTACAGTTCTGCTGTTAATATCCCTGAGTTTCTGCCACTGATTGCCCATTTATTTTGCCTAACCCCCCGATAGGAGCGCTCACATTTTCGACATAGCTAAAATGTCAGAACTGAAGAATCTTGTTAGAAGAGTCCATTTCGTTTTCCAGTCCTGATCAAAATCAGAAAAACGACGTTATTGAAATCGAACCTTCCATCGCACGAGAGAAAACGAAAATCCCAATTAATCCGCCAAACATTTTACAAAAAAATTGAACCATCAATAACGTAAATCAGCTGTCTGTTGCTATGAGCGTAATCGATACTGCAAGTGAGCCCAGAGCATTTCGAAAGAGGAAAAGCGGCAAACATTATTTCTTGGTTACTTCCCTCTTCAGCCCCCCCCCCTCCCCCCTCAGATATTCCTTTTCATCTAAGAAGCAACGCATCCGGCATTTCAATATCTCAATGAGAAAATGATGTTTTTGTATCGATCGTTTTACCATCAACTGATGAACCCATCTGGACGGAAGTGTTGCATTGGAAAAGATCGTGTCATTTTTAGGCCTAAGGAGCCTAATTTCAAACTGAGAAATATTCCCATACGGCAGCTGGCAAAATTAACTAAAGTTTGATTAAAAGGAGATGAACCGTTTTTTAATTCATTAATTTAAAATTTCCCATTCACCCTTGGAAAAAATAATTGCGTTCCGTTATTTATTGATCTCAGTCTTTAAAGAATTTTTCTTTTTCTTTCCCAGATCGTCCAGCCAAAGCCAAGTTATGAGATTCCTAGATTTCGTCTCCCTGATTCCTTCGCTTAAAAATGACGTCACGTCCGCAAAGAATCGGACGCTTCCCACGCGCAGACTCACCGATGTAGATTTGTGAAATTCGGCGTCTGGCAACAGCGAGCGGATCATCGCAGGTGGCGACGTCTGCCAATCGCTGAAGAGACTGAGTGAAAGGGAGAATTTTCAAATGAGAAGACGTCAAATGATGAAGAAGTTGAAAGTGTTTCAGAAAAGTTGAAAACAAGAAAAGAAAATGAGGAATTTTGCTCAACTATTATTTCATTTGTCAATTCTAATCGTACAGATAATTTAAAACTCTCCACTCCTAAGGTGTGATTCTAATTGGGGTCTGAAAGGAAATAAAATATGGTGAAGGAGACATTTTTTCAACAAATATGTTTCTTCAGTGTTAGTGTTGTAGAAAAAATTATCTGGCAAAACTATTCAACTCTTCAATTCAGTATTTTTATCGGACTTTTTAACTGAATGAGGTTCGCACTCTTGCCGAAGAGGATTTCGAAACCTTTATCGAAGGGAAAGACTTCCTCAGAGTGAAAGAATGGGACTCGAAATTTGAACTGGAAATGATTATCAAGAGTGTAAACGATTGCTGAAACGGAAGGAATTAAATAAGATATTGAATTTGAGATATAATTATCTATCGGTTGTAATCCTGTGAATGGAATAAGAGGAGGAAATATAAGGAAATTGGATGTACAGTGGTTGGATAAAATGTGAATTATATGTGCAAAAGTTACGTGGATGTAGTTTAATCCTTAAACATTGATGCCCTAATTAAGGACGCGCTGCCACAGAGACAGGGACCCCCCCCCCCTTAAAAACCAGTCGTTTTATACGAAATCTCAGGCTTGTCTAGCTACTTTGAAATTCAAGGGAGGTGTCTTTGTATAATTTTATTTTATTCCCATAGTATGTGTCCGACACTGAAAATAAATAAAAAAAAAACTATAACATTTTATTCTATAGAGAATATTATTTTAATTTTACCTCCCCGGAAGA
This sequence comes from Ryuthela nishihirai, assembly GCA_038380435.1. NCBI lineage: Eukaryota > Metazoa > Arthropoda > Arachnida > Araneae > Heptathelidae > Ryuthela > Ryuthela nishihirai. The sequence goes on along the minus strand of JAWZYU010000019.1, from coordinate 58,102,646 downwards.
ATATTTTAGTAATTGGGAAACTCTATTCAATTCTTATTCTCAGACACCCAAAATTAAATTCTCGGACCCCTCATCCCCGAAACTAAATCCTTCCCCATGACATATTTCTATCACGCAAAGTGCGAGTTTTGTATTGACCAATGATAGTTGTAGAATAGAGCCTTCTACAACTATAACGATTCTATAACATTTTCGACATAGCTAAAATGTCAGAACTGAAGAATCTTGTTAGAAGAGTCCATTTCGTTTTCCAGTCCTGATCAAAATCAGAAAAACGACGTTTATTAAAATCGAACCTTCCATCGCACGAGAGAAAAACTAGAAACCCAATTAATCGTTGTCCAAACTAGGGATCATAACAAATGCGTTGCAGACTTATAATAAGGAGAAAAGGAAAATTAGAGAAAAAAAAAACTGAAAGGTGCCAGAAATTATTAGTTGAAGTTTTGGCGGGTTGAAAATTTCCTGCAGTCTCATAGACCGTACGATAAGGGTTAAATAACCGAAAATTAAGAAAATGCAAAATGGGAGAAAAAGAATTTGTAAATCAAATATAAGTGAAAAAATGGTAAATGTTTTTAAAAAATTATAAAAGTTGTTATTCAAAATATTTTTTAGTTCGTTTTGCAAACAGTGAGGAATTGCTTTCACTTCGCCGTCAGTCTGTAGTCATTAAAAATTTTGTCTTTACAGGAAAATTAAAAAAATATTTTTGAACTGGATAGGTTTTAATGGAATATTAGGAGTCGCATTTGGAAATGGGAAAATTTGAAACAACTGTTTTTAAGAAACGATCACTTCATGGTGCAACTTTGGAATTTGGTTGGTAAAAGGGGGAGGGGGGGGGATCGAAAGGTGTGACCTTATCTCCAGAGGAGGTAAAAGGGGAGGGGGATCGAATGGTGTGACCTTATCTCCAGAAGAGGTAAAAGGGGGAGGGGGATCGAATCGTGTGACCTTATCTCCAGCGGAGGTAAAAGAGGGAGGGGAGATCGAAAGATGTGACCTTATCTCCAGCGGAGGTGGGGAAAATGCAAACGCTGTTCTGTCTTAAGGGATAAATAAAAAAATATTTTTGAGTTGGGTTGTTTTACCTCTGAGCGGCACTTTTTTTGTATACACAGTGGGTTAAATCACCAGGTCACAAGGGCCCTGCGGGCTCAGAGAAAGTTGGGAAGGTAGGGACCCACTGGACAGCTGTTAGGAGACAGATGGTAGCCTGCTCGTCAAGCCCATCCAGTGTGTTCTTTAACGTGCACAGGGTATGGTTCTCCTTCACATTGAGCCACGGCTTAACGTCCCATCCGATGGTCTTTTCGAGCCCATCGGTGTCCCATACTCACCGATGGCAAGGTGGGGAAGGTAATATTAGATTCTTAAATTTATCTCCAAATAAATAATCTTATCTTAAAGACTTCCATAGAAGAATTAAAAATAATATCTTCATGATATAGTAAACCCTTGGTTATCTAGTATTCAAGGATCTGGGATTCTTTTGCAACTGGCATCAATTTCAAATTGAGCATTTGAACTTGCTACGGCATTTTTCCGCGAGAAAAGTAAAGTATGCAAACAGGCAGACTGGAGAAATTTATTCAAGAAAACTACTAAACCTAATGTTACGTCTTCTCAACCCCCGATATCATCTGCTGCTCAAGAATCAAATGCAAGTTCAGTGAATGACCCTGATGAAATGTCATCCGAATTTCTAGAACATAGCCAGTAAACTACACTGCACCTACATATGCATAAGTAATTGCGTTTTTTTTTTGAAATTAAGGTTTAGATTAGTTTTATTATTCTGGTGTGTCTAGGAGAGTATTTTTTTTGTCTTGGGTATGCTTTTTTATATACTTTACCTTTCAAAAATTCTCTTTCACATTTCGATATTAGGAAAATACGTTAGTCAGCATCATCCGACTGCCAAATTACAACTCCTTCCAAAAAAAGAAATGAAGTATAATGCTTTTAATAAAAATGTCAGCGTCATCCGACTGCCAAATTACAACTCCTTCCAAAAAAAGAAATGAGGTATAATGCTTTTAATAAAAATGTCAGCGTCATCCGACTGCCAAATTACAACTCCTTCCAAAAAAAAAAGAAATGAAGTATAATGCTTTTAATAAAAATGTCAGCGTCATCCGACTGCCAAATTACAACTCCTTCCAAAAAAAGAAATGAAGTATAATGCTTTTAATAAAAATGTCAGCGTCATCCGACTGCCAAATTACAACTCCTTCCAAAAAAAGAAATGAGGTATAATGCTTTTAATAAAAATGTCAGCGTCATCCGACTGCCAAATTACAACTCCTTCCAAAAAAAGAAATGAAGTATAATGCTTTTAATAAAAATGTCAGCGTCATCCGACTGCCAAATTACAACTCCTTCCAAAAAAAGAAATGAAGTATAATGCTTTTAATAAAAATGTCAGTGTCATCTGACTGCCAAATTACAACTCCTTCCAAAAAAAGAAATGAAGTATAATGCTTTTAATAAAAATGTCAGCGTCATCCGACTGCCAAATTACAACTCCTTCCAAAAAAAGAAATGAGGTATAATGCTTTTAATAAAAATGTCAGCGTCATCCGACTGCCAAATTACAACTCCTTCCAAAAAAAAAAGAAATGAAGTATAATGCTTTTAATAAAAATGTCAGCGTCATCTGACTGCCAAATTACAACTCCTTCCAAAAAAAAAAGAAATGAAGTATAATGCTTTTAATAAAAATGTCAGCGTCATCCGACTGCCAAATTACAACTCCTTCCATGATGGATTTCAGCGAAACAGTTTCCGAAAGTTTTGTTAAGTTTACGAATTTAGACATCATTAAATGTGAAAATACGTATAAAAATTATATTTTAGATATTGACATTTGTATTAAAAGCATTATACTTCATTTTTGTAATCATTGTTTATAACTGGGTTTTTATTTTAACCAAGGCTTGAATAAAAGATTGTAATATACTTCTGATGCAACCGGCATTCCCCGTTAAATGCCCGATAACCGGGAGTCGACATATATTTTTTCTGTAACCGGGCTAGACCTCAGTAATTATTGAAATTGGAGCCTAGATGGGCACGGGCTAGAACATTTGATCCGGAATTTTTCTCTAGAATGCGATCGAAGTGAGGATTTTGTGAAATGCGGATTTCTGTGAATGAAAGCACTCGCTGAGCCGCACTTACACAAGAAACAAATGAGTTTATTGATTACGAAGAAAGAGTCGACATATGTACATCATTGATAATGCAGAATCCACAGAAGAGAGGTACGGGACAACACAGCTGAAGTTGAAGGTCAATCCATCGATGTGCAGGGGACTCTAGGGGCGATGACATCCCTCGGGAACATCGACGGTGCTTTCGTAGTCGCGGCTCTTCCTGCGCACCTCGTGCAGCACTCGCAGTTGCTGAAGGCGTAGGAGACTGCGCGTGGAGTCGTCTTTCGCTGGCAGGCAGTGGAAGCCGAGGGTGCGAGACACATAGCCGCGAGGGACGCAGTGCGAGGAGCATTCGAGAACCGGCTCAGTAGAGAAGCACGTCTTGGCCTGCTTGCCTCTCGTCACGTGCAACACCTGGGTGCGAGGCTCGGTGCAGCCAGTCTCCCCTGAAAAGAAACAAATCGATCACTGCAAGGAGGAACAGATCCAGGAGAAACGAAACGAGCAAATGTTTCATTACGTTCAGAAATGTATAGATATGCGAATTTGTTTCTGCTGCGGAAATATGCATAACGAATCCTACTACATACCAGCTACAGCGCACCAATGAAACGAGCTTCTCCTCCTGCAGATTTGTCCATTGCTAACTTTCGCAATTGACAGACGAGAAAGCCGTGGCCACCACCGTTGCCAGATCCTCAACATTCACAAAGGAATTCGAGTCTCAGTACAATTGGGGACTAGATTTTTTTTAACACCACGCGGGTCCACACAGACGGAGCCTGCGCACGAAATCTGGGACCATCCGGTCAAGTATCTGGTGAACAACAGGGCATCGAAATCTCCGGAAGCGGAAACGAAATTCTCTCGATAACTTTAGTAGAAACGAAGTTACCGGTAACAAGAGTCTGGGATGACGTCGGCACGCCCTAGAAGAAACACGTGCGCGGTGGCCGTTCGGTTATTTATGATGAAGACTGGAAGAAATTTATACCACGAAGTTTTAAAAATTAAGGAGCATTGTTATAATTTAGGTATTTAAATCCATCTCTATGGACTAACGGTAAACAGAAATTTTAGCCCCGGAAATGAAGTTATGATTCAGAAGTTTTGAAAACTGGTAGAACACATACAATCAGAACATTCATCGGGAGACACGTGATATTATGCAAAAAAAGTATCCACTCTTACTAGAGATTGAAAGGGATATTAAAATCGTTAAAAATAATTCACATACTTTGGCTAACATGTGATATTTTACCTTTGAATGGCACTTTTTTGCCCAAAATGGGCTAAATGGCCAGATCACAAGAACCCCGAAGGCTCAGAGAACGTTGGGGGAGTGGACCCACTGGAATGGCTGTTGGGAGACAGATGGAATCCTCCGGTGAAGGCCATCCAGTTTGTTCTTTAACGTGCACAGGGTATGGCTCTCCCACACATGGGACCATGGCTTTACGTCCCATCCTATAGACAGGAGCTTTTCGAAGCCCAACGGCGTCCCCTTTTTGACTGAAGACAGGGTGACGGTTTTTTCAACACTCGCACGAGTAAGACTCGAACCTAGGAACTACAGTTTACCATGACTGGAGCGCTACCGACTTAGCCAACCGCCACTTCTTGGCGAACTTGTCGAGACTCTTAGGTCATACAATATTCAACCAATTAAAATCAGAAATGTGGCGTTGTTCATCTTTCAACGGCAACCGATAAGAAAGGCAGATTTCTAAGAATAAATTTCCAACGCAAACTGTTTAGCAAATTGCAAAATGCTCTTTGCATAGTTCTCTTAAATTTGTTTATCACGAAAAAATCTTAAATGTCGAATTATAAATAAAAATAAATACTCTCTCAAGCAGCTGCTTGTCACAGAGGTCTGACAGTAGTAACCTGTCAGTTTATATGCCATAGTAGAAGGTCTGTGAGGATGGCAGGACCTCAGCAGAAAAACAACACGAACATCTATACCTTATCCGGGGCTCAACCCAGGTAAACTTCTGATAATATGCTGTTTTTACATTGAAAAAAAAAATAAATAAAGATGGATATTTATTTTCAGTTTTTAATTTTTGAAAGGAAATATTCGTTCAAAGGCAAGTGGAGGGAGGGTTTAGGGGGGGGGGGGGAGAGGCACCTAAAGACAAAGTAAGATCAGAATCACAAGGAACTAGTTTAAACAATCAGTTAAAGAAGAGAAATATGATACGGATTTTTAAGTTGAAATAATTTCATTGTGATTTTAATGAACAGAAAAAATTCCTTTCGAATTTTTGAAAAAAAACAAAACATGGAATCTACACAGACAGTGCTCTTTTAAACAGGTGGGAGTGTGTGTATGGGGGGGGGGGGGCGAAGAGCGAAAGTTCGAAATATGAAGAACTAAGGTTAGAGTTCCTGAATGTGCTTGCATTCAGATTGACTCGGTTCAACCCCTACATTGCCATCAGTGAGAAAGGGGACGCCGATGGATGGGTTTGGAAAGACAGCCGTCCGTCGGATGGGACGTTAAGCTGTGGATTGTGCATTAAAGTCATATATTGTGCATGCTAAAGAGTGCGAGGGATGATCTTGACGAAAGGCTTCCTCCATCAGTGTACTGATGACAGCTGTCCATCTTCCTCAATCTTCTCTAAGCTTTTGTGGTCATTATCTGACCATTTAGCCCGTTGTGTTCCAGAGTGTACCGTTTAGAGGTAAAAGAACCAATGGGAAGCACATATTACGGCTTTGAGCTTTGCTGCTGAACTAAAAACTAAAAAAAAAATACCCCCTCAAGCAGCTGCTTGCCACAGAAATCTGACAGGAGCCTGCAGTTTATATGCCATAGTAGAAGGTCTGTGAGGATGGCACGCCCTCAGCAGACTACCCCACTGATATTTGGGCTTGAAACGATGCTTTGCACCTTTCATCTCCTATCAAGTATCATCGAAATGTAAAAAAAAAAACTCTTTCCTCAATGTATTAAAGTGATCTTCAGAGAAATGTCCTTTCGTGGGCAAACGAGACTGAAATGTCGATGCCGCAAGGAATTCCTGCACGATTTGCATCTGGTTTACAAAAGGCATTAGCGTTTCAGTTGGACACGAAATACTTTTCCTTTATTGAAGTATTTTCGTATATATAGCATTAAAAAGCATGCAAGGATTTTAAAGAAAATCGAGTAATCTAAACAAGATTTGCAGCGACATAGGGGAACATTACGAAAGCTAGCATTTCTTTCACAACCATTGGGATGTGGGCTACTAATACCTTGCATTATTTTAAATAAAATTATGCATATTTTTAACTTGAGGAAAATTTTTTATTGGTGAGAACAATACTATACTCAAAGATCGATGGCATAAGATCTGTGCTCTTTTTTCTGTTTCAATTGAGATGGCACGAGGAGGGGGGGGGGAGGAGAAAATCTTTAAGTTCCCCAGAATTGCTCAATGCTGCCCTCTTCGGAACGCATCAAATGGAAGCTTAAAATAAAAAAAAATCAGCTTTCGATGATTTATTGAGGCAACGAATAAAAAAATGGCGCTACTCACTCTCGCCACTGCAAGGATTCTGTCTCTTGGGCACGGTGCACGTGGCTGTGGGGATGGTGTAGCTGTAAGCGAAAGCCTCCGCGTCCTGATGGACACAACCGTCGGGATTGTCGAAGCCGTCGTTGCCGTGGCCATTGTAGTTGCCACACAGACCACAGAGCTTGGCTCGGTAATAAGGAGACACCTGGAAGAGAAAGATTTCAGGTAAGCACAATGAGATTTGTTTCAGTGATTACAGTCATAGAAGAATATTATGTGAAGCAGAGAATTTGCGTAAATCACGAAATGACTTTAAGCCTAATCTTATACCGAAACATTCCGTAGAATGGTACATATTAATCACAAATATGGAAATTGAAAAAAAAAGACACTTTTGCCTATTCCTTCCTCATTTGCATCAATTCCTCTGATCTGTTTCCTTCCGGGTGTGGCATTTGAGATTTATTCTTATCGGCTATTGATAAAAGTCGCTCGAGATCAGCCACACGTATATCAACGCCATGAAGATAAAAAATTATACAAATCAGGGATTCACCAATTTCGTAAATTTTTGACATTTTATCGATTCGTGAAAAGGCTCCTAAGCTTTTGTCGCTTCAGGCAGTGGACCTGTTAGCTGCGGTCACTTCCTTCCTGATGACACTGAAAGGTTTCAAAGAATGAGTTCAGTCAGTTTCAAAGAATGAGTCAGTGAGTTCTGTCAGTTCACATGCCATAGTAGAGGGTCTGAGAGGAATGCAGGCCCTCAGCAGAAAAACGACACAAACAGCCATGCTTTACCTGGGGTTCGAACCATGGTCCGTTTAGATCAGTAGCCAAGCGCGCTAACCACTCGGCCATGGAAAAATCGTAAAATGACATTGAAAATCGTCAGGAATATTTTCATTTGGTCTGCAGATATTCAATTTTTTTGTTTACGAAATATTTGTTCTGTACGATGGGCAGCAATGAAACATTTAGGATTCTCCATTTGTCGAATTTCTCAACAGTTTTAACTTACGCCATTAGAAGGCATTATGAGATCTCTTTTTTACTACTTGGAGATATTGTAAAGGAGAACTAGATAATGTACGCTACGAGATCTCTTTTTACCACCTGTAGATGTAGTAAAGGCAAACTAGACAATGTACTCTACGATATCTTTTTTTTTCTACCTGAAGATGTAGTAAAGGGGAACTAGATAGTTTACGCTACGAGATCTTTTTTTACCATCTGTGGATGTTGTAAAGGAGAACTAGATAGTGTACGCTACGAGATCTCTTTTTACCTCCTGTAGACATGTAGTAAAGGAGAACTAGATAGTGTACGCTACGAAATCTCTTTTTATCACCTGTAGAAGTAGTAAAGGAGAACTAGATAGTGTACGCTAAGAGATCTCTTTTTACCCCCTGTAGATGTAGTAAAGGTAAACTAGATAATGTACTCTACGATATCTTTTTTTTTTCTACCTGAAGATGTAGTAAAGGGGAACTAGATAGTGTACGCTACGAGATCTCTTTTTACCACCAGGCAAACCAGATAATGTACGCTACGATATCTTTTTTTCTACCTGAAGATGTAGTAAAGGGGAACTAGATAGTTGACGCTACGAGATCTTTTTTTTACCACCTGTAGATGTTGTAAAGCAGAACTAGATAGTGTACGCTACGAGATCTCTTTTTACCACCTGTAGATGTAGTAAAGGGAAACTAGATAATGTACTCTACGATATCTTTTTTTTTTCTACCTGAAGATGTAGTAAAGGGGAACTAGATAGTTTACGCTACGAAATCTTTTTTTATCACCTGTAGATGTTGTAAAGGAGAACTAGATAGTGTACGCTACGAGATCTCTTTTTACCTCCTGTAGTTGTAGTAAAGGAGAACTAGATTGTTGACGCTACGAGATCTCTTTTTACCTCCTGTAGATGTAGTAAAGGAGAACTAGATAGTGTACGCTACGAGATCTCTTTTTACTCCCTGTAGATGTGGTTAGCGCGCTTGGCTACTGATCTAAGGGACCTGGGTTCGAGCCCGGGTAAGGCATGGCTGTTTGTGTGATTTTTCTGCTGAGGGCCTACCATCCTCTCAGACCTTCTACTATGGCATATAAACTGACAGGCTCCTGTCAGACCTCTGTGGCAAGCAGCTGCTTGAGGGGGTATTCATTCATTCATTCAGATGTAGTAAAGGAGAACTAGATAATGTACGCTACGAGATCTCTTTTTACCCCCTGTAAATGTAGTAAAGGGGAACTAGATAGTGTACGCTACGAGATCTCTTTTTACCACCTATAGATGTAGTAAAGGAGAACTATATAGTACAACCTACGAGATCTCTTTTTACCACCCGTAGATGTAGCAAAGGGGAACTAGATACCAGCTTTTTTCTCGTGGCAACTTGAAAGAAACCTTTTATAACCGTGAGCCCAGTTCGTCCCCAAAATGGCAGTTTTCTAGTTCGTATAAGCGTTTGTGTTCGCATTATAATTTGCGAGTTTCGTTTCGGTATCGTTATTGAAGCGCCTTTCAATGTTTCGGTTCGTCAGCAAGATGCTGAAATCTCGCGCTTTCGTTCATTTCTCCAATAGCAGTGTGGATGGATGAAATGAAGCTTTTTAAATGTAAGTACTCCGGTTATATTTTGCTCTTCAGAAATCCACTTTTTGACTAATATCCGATTTTTATTTCGGCTATAATGAAATAGAATGAAACAAACTGCAAAAAAGAAAAATATAAATTGACACAAGAAACCGTAAGCAGCAAAGAAATTGGTTTTGTCTTTCGACAGGATTAGAATCTACGTCTCCCAGCAACATGCTAGGCGTTATTGGGAGACGTGGGTTCGATTCCCACTCAGGTGAAAAGCATTTTTTTTATCTAACCATTTCATGAGTTTCATGTCTACAAGATATCTGCTGTGATACTTTAATACTGAATTATAATTATTAAATTTTACCTAATTCATTGTTTCCGTCGGTATGCGGGCTCAGTCGGTAGCCTGCCAGGTTTGTAATCTGTAGTTCCCAGGTTTGTAATCTGTAGTTCCCAGGTTCAAGTCCCAGCTGGGTCAGCATTGAGATTTTTCTCTGCACAACTCCCCGCCCTGTCCACAGTCAGTAGGGGACACCAATGGGCATGGAAAGTCCGCCGTTCTTCGGACGTTAAACCGTGGTCTCGTGTGCAGGAGAGCCATACCCTGTGCACGTTAAAGAACACACTGGATGGCTTTGACGGGAGGTTACCATCTGTTTCCTAACAGCTGTTCCAGTGGGTCCCCTTCCCCAACCTTCTCTGAGCCTTCGGGGTCCTTGTAACCTGGCCATTTAGCCCATGGTGTGCAAAAAAAGTGCTGCTCACAGGTAAAGCAATCCCCAACCTAAGTCATTTCCATTCTGAGAATTCCTTTCGTAAGCATTTCAAGAGTAAATCTACTAAAGGACTATGCAACCTTTTCTATTCCCTTTTATTTTTTTTTCATTCCCATCTGATTAATACAGTAAGAAAATATTGGGAATCAATCTCCGTGAGATCTGTTTCATTTTAATGGCAATTCAATAATATTGTTACGACAGATGGAACGAGCAACAATGAAACCATGATGTGCTGTATCATTTTGATGCTCGCGTGTGAATTACGTCACTAGTCGATTGGAACCATAAGATGTCGAACTATAACGATGCTTTAAGAGGAATGAAAAAGTTAGTAGAGCTTGAATGTGCATTTGTACTAAGTGAATTAGCATAAAATTAATGTTAGGAAAGTTTCTCAAGATACTTGGAGATTAGGCCAAGGACGTGAAATGTTAGTCGAACAAGTAGAGCTGACTTCAGCTTTTCTGTACGAAGAGTTCATCGTCTGATGCTTGGTGATCAACGTCTGGAAAGAATTAGTTCTGAAAGCCCAATATACTTAGCTGCAGTTTTGGAGTACTTGAAGGCTGAAATTCCAGAAGAAAATCATTTAATATGTGGTTAATTTTGGCTTGTGTAAAGAATTGGTAAGATTATTCTTGGTAGTTTACAGGTTTATTCGCAAATATGGTTGGGCCACTTATTGAGCATTGTAAATAGTCTTATGTTTTGAGTGTAAGAATTGTAAAGAAACGACTGTATTGTAGTAATAGTGAAAAGGTGAAATATTCTTCTGATTTTCATACCGATGAAGATAAAGATTTGTGTTGAATCTATTTTATATTTGTGTTTTTATTCATATTTTTGTAATAAATTAGTCATTTATAAAATTTTGTCGCTAAATATTCTTTTCAACTCACGCTCAAGAATTTCCTCTTAAAACATAGCAATATTTAAAATTGGTCAATAAATAGGAATTGCGCGCATTTCTGTCAGCAAAATGGCGATCGCTAGCGAAGTACGCTGGGGTAAAGGTTTTTGTTGCCCATGCACTATCTTCTTTACTATTTATGGTAAAGCCACTTTGTTTCATATGTTTGTCACAAAGTGGTGCATAAATCTGATCCCCGTGGGTCCCGAGCATTTGTAGAAAGGTGCTTATTCTGGATGCCAGGAAATTGCACAGCTTGGAGAGTCGTAAATCACACAAGTCCGTACACGCTCCGTACAACGAAACTTATTCCTCTTCTGCCGTCCCCAAAAGCCTCGCTCTAATAACAGCCAAAATTGGCCTATCACTAGCCTCGGCTGAAAAGTCTCTGTCGGCTGAAATCTTAACCAGAACGGAGTCTGAACTTTCCGTTCTTTCAATAGAGAATCGAAACGCACAAGGAGAGGTGGGCGGGGGGGGGGAGCGAGATAAAATCGTCTTTCCCGCTTTTCAACTCGATCACATAAGAGTTTAATATGAAAGCAACAAGCCAATCCAGTGTTTTGCTCTCGCTACAATATTAATGACGACATTTTGTTTTCCATATTTTCTATATTCCCTCTCAAGCTTTGATCGCCGGCATCAGCGGAAAAGAATCCCATTTCAATTAACTACTGCAGACGATCTATTCACGCAGGCACTCAGCCCACGCGAAAAATTTAAAAGGGGGAAACATATTGGAAGGTTAACCATTTAAGAAGCGAATATTTTACTTCGTAGCCTTTAAACCATTTACTACTCCTAATTGTGTATTTTATCAAAAGGAAATAAAAGATTTTTCACACATAAAATATTTGCTTCCACCACCAGAGTTTTTGCTCACAACCCTCGCTCCGAAAATACTTTGGTACTATGTGCTTGAATTTATGCCAAAAATTTGGATGATAGACTATGATGGTTATGAGGCATATATCTGGTAATGGTTAATTTCTCCCTTATCCCCGGGGGTGTGGGGTAAAGTGCAACTTTTTTTCGTTCTCAGTGATAAATGAAAAATTCGTTTTTGGTTGCATAGAAACTAATCAAGCATATGCATTTTGCGAATCATCCAATGGTTAAAATTTCCACCGTTAGAGGGTGGAAAAAGTTCAAAACTGACTTTTGAAAGAGGAAGAAATTCTCTTTGAAATAGAATGAAGTTTGTGAGGAGGGATATGTTACTCTTCCGGATCGGCGGTTTTTTCTGACTTGGTCGTTATTTATACCTTTTGCTGTTTTTACTTTATTTGTCTTTGTTTCTTTATTCAATTTCTAGCTTAAACAAACAAGTAATCAATCAATCAACCGCCTGCTCTTTCAATGATCAAAGTGATTGGGCTGTTTTACCTCTGAGCTGCTCTTTGGCGCAATCAATGGGCTAAATGGCCTGATCACGAGGAACCTCCAAAGGTTCAGAGAAGGTTGGGGAAAGTGGTCCCACTGGGCAGCAGTGAGCAGACAGATCGAAGGATAAGGCCATCGAACGTGTTTTATAACTTGGAAAGGGTGTGGGTTTTTTCTCTTTCTGCCCACGGAGCCACGGCTTCATTCCGAAGCCCATCGACCTCCTCTTTCCCACCCAGGCAGAGTACGGAGTTAGCGGAGAAAATCTCAACACGGACAAAATTGAGACTCGGAACGTTAGATTATGAGCCCGGCGCTCTACCGACGACCCGAACTCACCGTAGCCTAAAACAGGAATTGGTCTGAATATAATCATAAAAATATAAAGCTCTCATAACTCCAAATGCCACGAAATAGTTTCGTATTACCTGAACACTGATGACATTCCCGTCGTACTCTACGATGACTCCGAAGTGTTCGGAGTGTAAGGCATAGTAGATTTCGCGGTGAGTGACGTAGAAAAGGGGCTCCTTGTACTCGGGCTCGTAGTGGAAGTAAGGCTCGTTCTCGGTGACAGGAACCTTGGTACCATCCACACGAATGATGATGTCAGAATCATCTGAGACGGGAAGAGCCTCGATCTTGTGCTTGCCCAGGAAGACTTTCAGGGCCTGCGGAAATAAAGAGAAATCAAATTGGCCTGAAATTTAAATGCAAAATTAACTTCCGATGTAGAATGAAGCTCACTTTACCTTGAAGTGGATAATTTGGTATTTCGCAAGAAATAGACAGGTAGAATGTAAGATAAAAATTTTGAAAAGTGGCTAAAGCAGCACTTGTATTTTTTGACGACATTTTGAATCGTCGTTTTTTAATTGGTAAGCTTTTTTTTTGTATTGAAACTGAAGAATTATTGAGCAGACGACGACCCAAAGACGAATCTATGTCGCTCATGGTCACAGGGCTCGATTCAAAGCGAGATCGATAATAAAGCTCAGTGACCATCGTCATGAATATTTGTTTTTTTCGCTGATGAAGCATTTCTATTCTTAGATTCTCTATTCGGCATCCAAAATTGGGTTACATCGATTTGGAAACTCTTTTTGTGCGTGTAACATTGGCGGGAAAGAATCTGGACTGAAAAAAATCCCACTTCTCGATTGTGGCCAAAAGGAATGAATCGGGATTAAGAACGTGTGAAGTGGACACAGAGAATCGATCCGCTCTCTCGTGGAAGTGCAAATGCAAGGCAGGGGTTATCTGTTTAGCAAAAGGGACATTAGTGGGGAGGGGAAGCAGATTTTGAGTCTGAAAATAATATTAGGATTCTTTTATTGGAGCAATTGCATTTCTGCAAGCTCTCCCAAAAAGTCCAAATCGACAGAAGAAATGCTGTTGCTGTCTTAAAGCACAAATATTTAATTATGACTTTCTAATAGAAAAGTTCAAATGTTAAACAAGAGCCATTACTTTTGAGAAAGCGCAAGGCAATACATCCAAGAGATTTCGTTTCCTTTCAAAGCCCAGTTGAAGTTTTAGGTCTCTTCCTTACCTTGCTGAAGCGTGGGTGAGTGATCTTCGTTCCAAGAACAATGAAGTGCTCATTGGGCGAGCAATCCTTGGCCAGCACTTTGTAGCAGTTGATGGAGGGGAGGGTGTAGCTGACTTGGTCGAAGGTCTGGATGTGGTCACCTTCCAAGACGCAGTAATCTGGGGAGAGAAAAAAAAAATGAAACTCTTCCAATAGCTGCGGCTTCTAAAAACATTAAAAAATTGAATTTTAAAAAGAGTAACAAAGGAAGCCTCAATAATTGTATTCTTAATTTCTCTAACACAAACGAGGTCTCAGTTTTACATTTGATACGTTGCACCCCATTCAGATCGGTATGATTTCGATAAAATAAATAAATGAGAATCCAAGTGTGTGAAATGTCTCGAAGGAAATTTATCAGAGTAAGGTTCCGTCTGCAACCAGGGATCAGACTCTGATCCTCTGGGACACTTCCAGCGCCACCTCCTTTGCAAGTGTCAAAGGAAATTATAGTCGGAAGAACGTAACAGGAGGGCCACAACTCGATCTCGCTACTAAGTGCACTACTAAGGGATTGCCACTTCTCGTTCGCCACTAAGTGCATCACGGCCGCTTCTTCATTTCCGATGCAATGAAGTGGTCATCACCTGATCGATCGGGGCGGGGGTGGCTCAGTTGGTAGCGCGCCAGGCTCGTAATCTGTAGTTCCCAGGTTCGAGTCCCAGCTGGGTCAGCGTTGAGATTTATCTCCGCAAAATCCCCCGCCCTGCCCACGGTCAGTAGGGGACACCGATGGGCTTGGAAAGGCCGCCGTCCGTCGGATGGGACGTTAAGTCGTGGCCCCGTGTGCGGGAGAGCCATACCCTGTGCACGTTAAAGAACACTCTGGATGGCCTTGACGGGAGGCTACCATCTGTCTCCCAACAGCTGTTCCAGTGAGTCCCCTCCCCCAACTTTCTCTGAGACTTTGGGGTCCATGTGACCTAGCCATTTATTCCATGGTGTGCAAAAAAAAAGTGCCACTCAGATGTAAAACAACCCAACCCATCACATGATCGAAAGACCTCCCAACTTCTTCAAAGACCGAAATCTTCTCAATGTGGTTGGAATACAGAATGCAGTAATGGCTCGCGAACAAGAAGGCCCATATCAGCAATTGATAAATGGATAATCCCTTTCACCAACCGAGGTTATCTGGACTTCCGTTATCAGCGGCTGATAAACGGATAATCCCTTTCACCAACCGAGGTATCTGGCTTTCCATTATCACGGTTGATAAATTGATAATCCCTTTCACATACCGAGGTATCTGGCTTTCCATTATCACGGTTGATAAACGGATAATCCCTTTCACCAACCGAGGAATCTGGCCTTCCATTATCAGCGATTGTACTTTTTCCCTAATGTACTCGCACTTTATTAATATATACATATAATTTATGGAAGTGAGCAATTAAAAATGCTGTTTTCCATTTCGTAATATTGCAAAACAGAAAATGAAGCACAATTTCTTTTAAAATGGTAATTGCCCGGTGTTGCTCAGGGTCGTTGCGATGTCAACGCATGCCATCATAGCCCGTGGCTTCGTCTCGGCGCAAATTATCGAAAGTGTTATTTCCGTTTCGGCATATTTTGGTCCCCTTAATTCCCAAGATACTTTATCGAATGATCTCAATTTTTCATAAGCAGGTTCCCCCTTTCTGGCACATCTATTTACTAAAGTTAAAATTCTAAATGTCTGTAATAATTAGAAATTAAAGATGTCGGAGATTTTGTGTTTCATGAGATTGAAACTTTTAAATCTATTCAATATTATCGTCGTCTTTTGGATATTCATAATTACGAAACACGTCTGAGACAGTCTGAATATACCTGAGCATCGATTTTCAATTGGACAGAGATCTATGAAATATAATACAGTAAAAATTTGGTCTAAACTTCCAGATGGTGTTAAAATGGAAATTATCTTAAAACAAATGTAGAGAACGTTTCTTCTTACAAAGCAATGAATCCTTCTTTTATATATGAGTGTAATATGTCTCATAACCATCGGATCTTTTATTATTATTATTATTATTATTATTATTATTATTATTGTTGACATAAATGAACCTTAAAGGACATAGGGACGAGCATTAAGTGAAGCGTCATCGTACTATACCCTCCTTTTTTTTGTTTCGCCTTTCCTTCTGATCACTAACATTTTAATCTGTTTGCTATTTCCCTTTTCTGATGTAATTGATATTTCTCAACTATTTCATTTCTCGGTTATTTTCATGTATGTATCAATTGTTATTTGCAAATAATGCTACGTAAATGTATATTGCACTGACTGGCAGAATAAAGATATTATTATATACAAATCTCACGTGATAGAAATGGGCGATGATCTGTGTGACCGAGCGTTAGGATCTTCTCTCCAAATTAAGGACTTCAGTGGTTAAGACTTATAAAGAAGACATTGGCGATTGAAATGATGCTTGGGGGCAGTAGAGGATATTTTTCTTTTCTTTAAACGTTTTCGCTATAAGCTATAATGGGGCGGGGATGGCTCAGTCGGTAACGCGCCAGGTTCGACTCCCAGTTGGGTCAGCATCAAGATTTATCTCCGCAAAACTCCCCACCCTACCCACAGTGAGTAGGGGACACCGATGGGCTTGGAAAGGCCGCCATCCGTCGGGAGGCTACCATCTGACTCGCAACAACTGTTCCAGTGGATCCCCTCCCCCAACCTTACTACCTAGCCATTTATCCCATTGTGTGAAAAAAAAATGCTGCTCAAGTAGAACAACCCAACCTGTAACTTATAATACAAATATTAAAATAACTAGGGGCTCCGGATCCTGACCCCCCCCCCCCATTTCTGATTAGCTTCGCTCGCTCCTTCCATAGAAGCGATACTCATCAAACAAGCCATATCAGAATTTGCCATTATGGATGATGCAACATAGGGCAAAGCTGCTTCTGTAACTGCCAATAGGGTTACGTGCACTCGTTCACAAATCTACGAAACTACATAGACAGGTGCTAAGGTCCATGAAATACACAATTGCTGTATCGTTGCAAAATAATCATAAACTCAGTGGAAAAACTGTAGCCCAAAAAACGTAAGGTTTTCTAGGATATAAACATTTAAAGCATTTCACTCTATTAGAACCATGAGAATGTAACTATATATACTATGATGATGCAGCCAAGTTGCCATTCAATGAAAACTAATCTTCTGATAATCGAGTAAAATACATTTCGACTTGTAGGATAAGCATCAATTAAGAATGGATTAGAAGATGTGAGCTCTGTTCCACTCTGCTGAATCATTAATTTGAATTTGACTTTTCAACATCTCCTTGATAAGGTAGAAGGATTTTTTTTCCCCTTCGCAGTTTCAAAAAGCATCTCTATTAATAGGGTATTCGGAATTTTACGATGATCGCACGCAAACGCCTGAGGATGTTGCTCGCAACGATTAACATCGGCTTTTTGAAAAGCTTTCTCTGGAGTAAATGTAGTGCACGAGATGAGTTGTTGTTTTGCCTCTGAACGGCACTTCTTTTGCACACCATGGGCTAAATGGCCAGATCATAAGGACCCCGTGTAGTCAGAGAAAGTTTGGGGGAAGGAATCCACTGGAACAGCTGTTGGGAGACATATGGTAGCCTCCGGTCAAGGTCACACAGCCTGTTCTTTAACGTGCACAGGGTAGGGTTCTCAGGCTCACGGGGACCACGGCTTTTACGTCCCATCCGAAGGACGGCGGCCCTTCCAAACCCATCGGTGTCCGTTACTGACCGAGGGCACGGCGGGGAGTTTTGCGGAGATAAATCTCAACGCTAGCCAAGGTGGGACTCGAACCTCGGAACTGCAGATTACGAGCCTGCATGAGACGATGAAATTGAAACTAGGAATTGCTTTGTGTCTTTCGGTAAACCATATGAGTAATATTTTTAACTTCGTTACAGATAGCATTTTTACTGCGTTAAGGAGAATGTCGTTTAGTGCGAAGTGAAAGCAAAAGGAATTCGTTTTTTGCGTCTGTTTTATGAATCGTTGCAAGAGTTGACGGCGGACAGGAGGTAGCAGCACTTACGGTGGGTGAGAGTGTTCTTCACGTGGGCATCCTCATACCAAGGATAGGAACTAAATGGCTCGTAGTGTGGCATGTGCACGTGCGTGTAGTGGCTCACGGAGTGGGGCTTCGTCACGCGGAGATCCATCACGGGGTAGATGACGGAGAAATTGGCCTCCACGTGCAACTTGTCCTCTGGATTGTTGACATCGAAGACGTTGAGGTCAGAATGGTCGTACAGGAGGTGCATCGCGTGGCGACCCAGCTTGTAGGTGTAGTTGAGGAACCTTGGGGTCAGCTAATCAAAAGAAACGAAAGCAGGATCACTAATCAGTACTTCAACATTTGATTTCAAAATTATTCTTTTTATCGTGAAACGTTAAACATAATTTATAATAGCTGAATGCTGTAAGGTTTTGAAAAAAAAATTCTGCATTCATGGAATAGTTTTTGCTGAAAAAAGACCGATATATTTTCATTTGAATGAAGGCGCCTTAACCTTCAACTGCCGACCTTATCGTCGAGTGACTTTAATGGGAGCTTTTCTTCCAGCTATTAAATGATGCAAAAAGTTTCGAAATTTAAGCTAAAGTATTAACATCTTTTTCTTGCCTAGAATTATTTGGCAAACCTCAAAGAAAACGAGTTCCAAACTTTAAATAATTTGTTCAGTCAATTTCACCTGGAAATTTACTTTTTCTAAGTAAAATTCTGTTTACTGTGGCCGAGAGCGGGCCCCGGGAAAACAATAATCCTGGCCCGATGACAGAAAAAAAAAACTGCATGTAGATAGAAATGTCTTTATTTTTTCTGTAATATAATAATACGAAAATTGAATAATAGTGATACAATATTGGGTATATACAAAATAATAGTTGTTTAATAAAATATTTCCACCCTTATAATAAGGTTAATCTCAGTAAACTATCCTATCAGATCACAAAGTCAAAAAATCACAGCTTGAGTCTCGGATTTAGATTAAATCACAAAGGTACTTTGCGAACCTTTACGACTTGCAAATCAATCTATTTTGAAAAATCACCATGTTTGGCTATCTCAGTCTCGACTGATAATAATCCCAAAAGACGAAAGTCGGTTTTCACACATAGTTGATCGTAACACATTTTTAATCCTTGATCGTAGCACATTTTTAATCCTTGATAGGTAACTCAAAGATCGTTCTGCTTGAGCCACAGTCACTGACAAAGAGATTAAAGAATTTATGAGACAAAATCACAAATAATAAAATTGGATTGTGATTTGTAAAAAAAGAATCCAGATCCGAGCCCTGCAGGCTGCACGGGCCCGGGATTTTGTCCCGGCTTACCCCCCCCCCCCTCTTCTCGTCGGGCCTGACTGTGGGTCCTGAGAACGCATAGATCAACATTAAAGGGTTAAGCGCCAACATTTATGTCTTCATACACGAAAGGGATAACGAGACTAACAACTCGTTACCTCCTTCGTAGTGTAAAGTAACGTTTAACTTTCAAATAAAGGAAGGGATACATCGGGTTACGCTGACGCAAAACACTTTGCCACGTCGAAAGGACTTCTTTCAAAACACTCTGCAAACGTCTCTCCGACATATTGGACAGAATTTTCGCAACCTCTGGTTGCGAAAACTTCAAACCTCGGACGATTAATTTTTTCGTCATAAGAATTCACTTTTCAATGAAGTTAAAAGTTATCATTGGAGGCAAATATGAATGATCCTTGCTGCTTAGGGTCATTTGTAAGCAAAACGATGAACAAAGAGGAAAACTGTTGCCATGGAAACTAGAACAAATTTCAAAGAGATGGTTTGAGACCAACTCCACGAGCGAAGAATTCTCGTCTTCTGCGCATCCATCGAAATTCAGCTTTGAATGGTAGAATTAAGATACTTAAACAATGCCAGATTCCAAAATTGTAGCACTCCAGGATCGCAATCTGCACTTCCATGGTTCACTAACCTCCAATTCTTTGCTAACCTCCAGTCACTCTCTGAGATACAGAACACTCAGGTTCAGCACACTCTGAGATAGGAAAGACCAATGGGCTTGGGGGGGTGGGGGGACGACGTCTGTCGGATGGAAAGCCAAGCAATAGCAATTTTGCATCACAGACATACATTGTGCACGGTAGAGAACGCACTGGATGACCTTGACGACAAGGTTTCCATCCATCTCCTAACCGTGGATCTCCTTCCTCAACCTACTCTGAGCCCTTGGGGGTCTTCATGGCTCACTATTCAGTGCCTCTCAGAGGTAAAATAAATCAACCAACTGAAAAAACAACAGATCGCCTCTGATGAAAATGAAATGCTCATTTTCAAAGAGAATGAAGTTTTTTATTTTCTGCATTTAGCGCACTTTAAAAGTGAAAGTTCGAACTAACTGATAATTGGGAAAATGGAAATGCAATCTACTCCAGATTCAATGGGACGAAAAAAAGTCACGGATAACCCAGAATCGCGGTTAAAACATAAATAGTTGAAACGCGAAACAAAATGGTTTTTATGTGAACTTATTTAATTAAAATTCCCTCCAGTATTTAGGCACACATTTATCGTTCTAGAGACGCCATTCAAAAGTGTAGAAATAATACAATAGTTTAGAAATAGGAAGCATCTTAGGCCAGGGCTATTATTACTTTTTTTTTACGAAGATTAATCCTTAAAAGTGCTGATCAGACCCCGGATATTCAATAGTTGGCTGTAGCAACATTTTATTAGCATGCATAAAACGCAAAAAAAGAAAAAAAAAATTCGTTTATATATTTAAAAGAGACTTTTTCTTCACACCCTCTGAAGATAAAGGGAGGGGGGGGGATAATTGCTGCCAACGTAAACTTCTTGACTCTGACACTTCACCGTCCAAATTTCAAACTTCTAGCATTAATAGATCGTTTGCATTGTTCATTGAAAGACTTTGCATTTTCCACCTTTTTTCCCAGTTAGAAAGCGCTATTAAACCTGTTGGAAGATTAGGAAAAGAGAATCATCGTAATATATCAACAATACTTACCCAACTGAAAAAGGATTTTTAATTTTTCATCAGAAACGAAGACAAAAAAAAAATGCTGAATATCTGTAGGAAGAAGTGACGACAAAGTGAAAACTTTTCCTCTTTTTCTTTTAAACAAGATAAAAATGAATATCTTTTGTAGCAGAGGAAAGAAAATGAATGCTACACCATTCTGAAAAATTCGTTGAAAACATGATTCGGCATTTAGAAACGGACAAAAAAGATATTTGAGCTTTAAAGAAGAGAATGAATAAATTTCTAAGAAACGAAATCTTTCACTTCCAAAGCGATCAAGTTTGTCTTCAAGCGAAAGGAAAGGAAATGAACTTACGTTTTCATGCTGAACGTCGAAGCTGTATTTGTGAATGTTGGTCATCAGGTGGAGGTAGTCCATGCAGTTGTGGCCGTAAGTGATTCCTCGGTGCCGCTCCTCTTGACACTTGTGATAGTAGCGCGAGTAAGGATTGTAGTGCTCCGGGGTGTCGGCTTCTTCGCGCTTCCTCTCGAGCTGCCTCTGCTCCTCGGTGGCCTCGAATTTTCCTCGGATGGTGATCTGAAAGGAAATCAGAAAAGATGAAGAAGAGGAAAGACGTCGGAGTTGCGGTTTATTTTTCACCGAGGAGGAATAACTTGGAATATTAGAGAGGAAATATTGAACGCATTTGAAAAGATCAAGGTTAATAAGAGATGTTAAATTGGAGAACGATTCTGATCGAAGCGAATATATAATGCTATTGAAACTTATCAGTTGATTCTAAGGTTTTTCTTTATTTTTTAATACCTCAATTTCATCTTTTTCAACTGATCTGAGAAAATCCTTCAAATTGCGAAGTCATCCAGCAAGAGGAACTGAGGACCATTTTTTGTCATAGTATAAATATCCGACTAGAGAAAAAAAAAGTAAGAAAAAACTCCTTTTCACGTCACCTTTTTGTCTTCTTTGCAATCTTTTCCAAAGTGCACTTTGACCTCCGTCTCCACAGTGTGGTCCATGTCGATAGTGTCTAGTTCATAAATCTTCTTGAGGTCGAATTTCGGGTATTTCAGATATCCGCTAAGGCACACCTGAGGCAGAGAAACAAAATAAATTGAAACAATCGCAAACTCTGATCGCTTGCACTTTAAAAAAGTATTATGGTAGAAAGCTCGCAGCTAATTTGACCACTTTATTTTTCACGATGGGATTATCTGCTTTCTAAAGCGGTTGTAGGAGTCTCTCGCATGATTGAAAATGTTTTATTTTCTCTCAAAAGCAACGATTTCCAACTCTGATCTGCATTTACACCCTCTATTCAGAAGAGACATTCCATCGGTATTTGATCCTGGAATGAAACCCTTTTTATGACTTTTAAAGAAAATTTATTAAGTTGTTTGTTTTAAATTATTGTTAACATTTTTATTTGAATCGTCTACTAATGTCAAGTATCATTCCCCACAAGAGGATCGCTCAATATTCTTGAAGAATTAAATGATGACGCAATTACTAAATAAATAATTATTCCCTTGTTTTTATTTTTTGCCATTTAATAATCGAAGACATTCGATGATGATGATCATCATCCTCAAGCAACAATGGGCTACGGAGGTCCAACCAGACCGTGCAATTTAGTTCTGCAAGCAAGTCTATCCTGAGCTGCATCTGCTGCATCTAGCCATTGCACACCAATTCTAATAAGGTCCTGTTTGACATTGTCTGCCAACCGCATCCTAGGTCTCTCCTCTTTCTGAAGCCTTTAGGCACACTGTTCATAACCCTATTCGCCAATCTATAATTATCCACAAGGGCAACATGGCCAAACCAACGGAGTCTCTCTCTGCACAATATGCTGCTTAAAGGAGGTTGCAAACTCCTTTGCCTAACCTCATCATTAGTTACAAAGTTGAACCACCTAATGCCTAAGATACTGCGTAAGCATCTAGAATCAAAAGCATATAGTTTCCTGTTATCTTGTTACAAAGTGTCCAAGTTTCACTACCATAACTAACCCTAGAAGAACCAAACTATTACACAGTCAAATTTTAGTCTTTAGGTGTATACGCCTATTTCTCCATAGATTTTTAAAAGTCCCGGCAGCAATCCCTATCCGTCTGTTAATCTCATACCGCACATCACCAGCATCTGTTACATATCTCCCAAAATAATTAAACTGTGACACCTGTTCAAGATTGCAACCATTCAGATTAACTGAATCACAGCCTGCCTGACCAATTTTCATCACTTTAGTTTTCTCTCTGTTTATAACCAAACCTACTCTACTACCAGTTTCATCAACAGCTCAAATGAAAGAGTTAATCTCATCAACATCATTTGCCAAAAGGGCTAAATCATCAGCATAATGTAAATCGGAAATTTTCGTATCTTCAGCCCATTTAAGGCCAAAATCTTTCCCATGAAGTGAGTTTCGCATAACATGATCAATAACCAAACTAAAGAGAAAAGTAGACAAAATGCATCCTTGTGGAACATCAGAAGTAATGCTAAACCAATTGCTACAAGCCTTACCAACTCTCACACACGACTCAGTGTTATTATAGAGAGCTTTCATTATGTTAACTAACTTGTCTGGTATACCATATGATCTCACAATCAGCCACAAACTATGACGATCAACAGAGTCGAAAGCCTTTTTGAAATCAACAAAGCTAGCAACCAAAGGTTTCTGAAATTCTGTATATTTCTCAAGAATCTGCCTAAGTGAAAATATGTGATCTACACATCCCCTACCACTTCTGAATCCACATTGCTCATTATGCAATTGCATGTCAGGCAGATTCTTAATTGTATTGAGCACAATCATGGAAAGAACTTTACCTGGAACAGAGAGTAGGCTGATACCCCTATAGTTATCACAAGAACTGCGATCACCTTTTTTGTAAATAGAGATAACAATAGCTCTGGGGTAAAATCCTTAGGAACCATGCCTTTATCATAAAAGATATTCAAAATTTCAGTCATCCAAGTGGTAACAGAAACATTCCCAGCTCTAAGCATTTCGGCAGTAATTTCATCTACCCCTGGGGATTTATGAAGTTTAAGTTTAGAAACAGCCAAAATAACTTCAGATTGTGTTATAGTGCCAACATTAAAGCCACCAATGCATCTATCATAATTGGAAACAATGGGAGTAGAACTAACCACATTGTTTTGAACATCATTGAAATGCTCAGCCCACCTAGCCATGAGAGAATCCTCACCTTCTATAACCTCACCTTGTTTATCCTTCAATCCCTTTATGCCTGTCTGTTTTCTGCCACACGAAACATTAATTATTTCGATGATATTCCTCTAGTATTTCCCATAGTGCATTTGTTGAGCAACAAGATGAACATTTGCCTAAAATTAGTTAAAGACAAAGAGAATATTTTTAAATTGACATCTTTCTGAAATGTTTTTCGAATATTTTTTGAAGATTCTTCAAATGCACTTTTGTTACCGGTGGAGAAAAGAACCAATGAAAGGCGACTTACCTTCATGTGATCGCTTTCCTCTGCAGTGAATGGAGTCCTGTCATAATAGATGTTGAATTTGTGGTAGGTCTGCTTCAAGTCGTGAGTGTAGGTGACCTCTCCTTGGACCTTACGCTCTTTCTGACCTTTAGCGGTGAACTCTCCAGTTACAACGCTGGTATAGAACTTGCGACCGGAGCGGGGCCGGACATACTCTTCGAAGCCGTCATCGGAGAAGTGTGTTGTCGTTTGGGGTCTGTTGTCATCGCCGTGGTAGGTGTAGCTGAACTCTGCCATCACCTGCAAGGAATTGGATTCTTTAGGTGGGAAAAGGAAAATCGTCGAGTTACTCTTCCGCTACTCTAAACGTTTGGGGAGGAGAGTTTTCCAACATTGGAAACGCATGACAGTTCCGAGACTAGAAATGGCATAGTCCTGTAAATCATATGGAAAGACAAGATGATGCCATTCAGGGGAAGTTAAATATTTCATTCATTTGAAAGAAGAACGTTTCTCGACTTTGCAATTTCGGAGAAATTTATTTACTTACGCTAAATCTATTCCGTTCCTTAATTTCTTTGATTTTTTTTTGAATGAAAAATAATTAAAGCCAAACTGAACGAAAATTCCTCGTATATAGCAGTGATTGATGTTGGTTGGATGTAAGAAATTTTGGGTCATTTTAGGGAAATAAAATCGATTTAAAGATTACTTTTTCTTTGCGCCGCAGAAATAAAGAATGCGAAATGTTCTAATACAAATTATTTCGATGTGCTCTCAAAAAATGAAATTGCATCGCTCAGTTTCATCCGATTTTGAAATCAAAACTCATTTCAGATATTTAAATGAGAAAAACGATACAGCAGAAAAGGGATTTTCTTAATCCGCTTCTCCTGTGGGTGAAATCTCCGGTGAATCATCACTTAAGAAGCAAAAGAAAACTTTAAGAAGAAAGTCTTACCTCATTGGTGACATCATGGTCGGCGGGGGTGAGGGTGATGTCGATGTGGTAAGGCTCGAAGTGAGGATTGGCGTAGAGGTAGTAGAACTTCTGGCGATAATCCTTCTCCGTGAGGAAATGAAACCAGGAGCCGTAATCGTTCCAGTCGTTCTCGTAATCTCCCTTAATGCGGAAGCCGAGACCGAGGGCGTCGTGGAAATAATTGTGCTCGAACTGTAAATAGAGAAAGAATAAGACATTTCAGTTGGAGAAGCAAGCAAGTGAAAATGAAATCTTGAAACGATCTCCCTTTCATTATTCCTAAATGAATTTCAATATACAATTTAAAAGCAAGTCTTTCCAGTAAACATTGATCCATTAAAATAAAGGTGAGCCCAAGTCACAAATTTTAAAGTAACTTGCCAAAGGAAGAGAAACTTCTCATACACGATCCCTGACTACGTAGCAGGGCCGGATCTACAGAGGAGGAGGGGGAATGCAATTACTTATGTTTCGTGTAGTTTTCAAGAAGTTTTTTAAAGACATGCAAAAATGGAGCCGTAAATTGGAGCCATTTTACATTTTTCCTGCTCGCGTGTGTTTCTTGTTCCTCTCCCTCGCCTCCCTAGAATTTTTTCCAGATCCGGGGATACTGCCTTGGAATGAGATTAAACCTTTTTTATGGCTTTTAAAGAACACTTATTAAGTTGTTTGTTTTAAATCATTCTTACATTTTTTTACTACTGGGGATTTCTCCGACGAACGGAAGCCTGAACCTACCTTGTGGTTGTGTTCCCTCCTGTGCAGGGGCGAGTAGGTTTCTTCGTAAGTGACGGGCAGCTCGTTGGAGTAAGAGTCGATGTAGGTGTAAGGCTCGTAATGGAAGTGGTAGATCTCATGTGGTTGGACGGGGATCCATTTCACCTTCAACTTCGGCTTCTTCAGGTCGAGGTTGAGGTCAACCTTCAGAGGAAGGGACACGGTCGAGCGACGATTGATGCCAGCGCCAAAAGAGATTTCGTCGAAAGGGACAACCACCCCCATGGTGGCGAAGAGATTCTTGTCAAATCTGAAACAAGGAAACATTGACATTTTTCTTTTACGTTTTCATAAACGAAACTAGGAAAGAATTCGGAATTTTGTTTAAAACGAGAAGATTTTGGCGCAGAAAAGCTACACTGTGTTACCAAAATGTTTGGACAGTTCCATGTCCTTTGAATGGAATTTCCTATTCAAGGCTCTCTACAGCCGAAAATAAATTATTGGCAGGAAAATATACCTGGAGATAGAACTCAAGATCTCGCTGAAATCTCTCATAATCTGGATTTTTGAAAAGTCCAGAATTATAAATCTCTGTGTAAAATATTCCTATATGCAGACGTTGTTAATGTGTTCCGTAGGAATTCTTTCATTTTCATCAATTCTGAAGAAAAGTATTAAGGACGAACCCAACATTAACATCCGATATTTAGACTTCCAACTTCGATGGCTCTTTAAACATTAAATTGACTTTTTCAGAGATTTCTGTGAAAATCTTCATCTCCAATGATATTTTCCCATAAAAAACTTATTTCAAAAGGTTAGAGTAACACTTTGGGTAACGTAGTGTATTCATCAATCTCTAAGCTGACTTCAGAGCCGAAAATATTTTCACCATAAATTTAAAAAGTTTTCAATTGCAACTACTTAAAAAGAGTTTTTGTTTCTAAGAAGAAAATTGATTGAACAAAGTTAAGAGCTCAGTATACACAGGACGAAGAAAAGTTGTTGAAATTCAATTCCGTCTGAAGAACGAGAAACCTTTTATCGATCATATTAAAACGCACTCCACGAAACAGCGCAAGTACTTAACTGATAGAAAGGACAGAAATTGATTATTTGCATTTAATTTTTAAATTTAAACAAATTTAATTTCGTATCAGATGATCGTGGAATGAAATGAAAAAAAATCGTTAATTTCTATTTGAACAGAAATAAATCGATTAATGACTCAACTAATCAATTGAATAGCATTTAAAATTAAGTTCTTCAATATTAGTTAAACCAAAATTTCAAATCATTTTCTTAATATTTAGACAAGTTACTTATTTTTCGCTATTAAAATTCTAGCGTGGTTTAAAGCTTTACACCTGTATTAGATAAATACCTAGTTATAAATACCATTACCGTTATTATGGAATTTATGCCAAAGTTCAGTTCTTAAGAGTGTCGGTGGTTTTGCTATGAAAAACTGGACTTTAACGCTATTTTTGAATATTTTCCAGAGGTATTTATAACTATATACCGGGTGATCCAAAAGTAACAGAAAAAGTAAAATTACAATAATTCGAAAAGTATAGACAGTAGCACGATGCGGTTTTCACAAAAATGCACAGAAAGACATGGGATTTTTTTTAATAAAGAAAAATTTTATTGCCATAATAGTTATATTTGCCACCGACAGGTGGCGCTTCAGTTTTGTCAGTAGTTTGTACAGTGGCGCAGCACAGTTCACAGCGCACCTAGGATTACAAATGTTCAATGTGACGGCCGTCATTCATGAGAATGTCCGCCAGACGTGGCACGACACTGCACAGCATCGAAGAGGGTTTCAGCTGTAAGTCCTGTCACATGATGGCGAATAGCTTCTTTCAACATGGCCAATGACGTCGGCCGACTTCTGTACACCGCTACAGCGCCACTTGTCGGTGACAAATGTAACTATTCTGGCAATAAACATTTTCATTATTAAAAAAAAACATGTTTTTCTGTGCATTTCTGTGAAAACCGCATCGTGCTACTGTCTATACTTTTCGAATTATTGCATTTTTACTTTTTCTGTTACTTTTGGATCACCCGGTATTTAACCAATGCAGGTGTATACCTTTAAACATGCTGCATTAATACAATACAGAATTTTTCGTTTACACGAAATGTCCATTAGCGGGACAAAAGACCGTTTCTCTTACACTAAATGTCCATTAACAATGGAAGAGCCCCTTTCGCTTACACCAAATGTCCATGGAAGAGACTCTTTCGCTTATACCAAATGCCGATTATGGGAGTAGTGACGGTTTCGCTTACACCAAATGTCCATTAGGAGTAGAAGTGACTCTTTCGTTTACACCAAATATCCATGGAAGAGAATTTTTCACTTACACCGAATGACCATTAGCAGTAGAAGAGATCGTTTTGCATAATAAAATGACCATGGGAAGGACCCTTTCGCTTACATCAATTATCCACTAATAACAGAAGTGACCCTTTCGTTAAAAAAAATTTTAAATGGAAGAGACCCTTTCGCTTACATTCATTATCGACTAACAATAGAAGAGATCCTATTGTTAAACAAAATGTCCATGTAAGAGAGCCTTTCGCTTACATTCATTATCGACTAACAATAGAAGAGATCCTATTGTTAAACAAAATGTCCATGTAAGAGAGCCTTTCGCTTACATCAATTATCCACCAATAATAGAAGTAAATCTTTTTTAAACAAAACGTCAATGGGAGAGACCATTTCGCTTACATCAATTATCCCCTAACAATAGAAGAGATCCTATTGTTAAACAAAATATCCAAAAAAAAGACACCCTTTCGCTTACATCCATTATCCACGAACAATAGAAGAGACCCTTTTTTAAACAAAATGTTCATGGAAAAGACCACTTCGATTACATCAATTATCCACTAACAATAGAAGAGACCATTTTTTAAACAAAATGTTCATGGAAAAGACCATTTCGTTTATATCCGTTATCCATGAACAATAGAAGAGATCCTATTGTTAAACAAAATATCCATGGAAGAACACCCTTTCGCTTACATCCATTATACACGAACAATAGAAGAGATCCCATTGTTAAACAAAATGTTCATGGAAGAGATCCTTTCGCTTACACCAATTATCCATGAGCAATAGAAGAGATCCTATTGTTAAACAAAATATCCATAGAAGAACACCCTTTCGCTTACATCCATTATACGAGAGCAATAGAAGAGATCCTATTGTTAAACAAAATGTCCATGGGAGATACCATTTCGCTCACATCAGTTATCCATGAACAATAGAAGTGATCCTTTAAACAAAATTCCAATGGAAGAGATCCTTTTTGCTTACATCAATTATCAATGAACAATAGAAGAGTTCCTATTGTTAAACGAAATGTCCATGGAAGAGACCTTTTGCTTACATCAATGAACAGTAGAAGAGATACTATTTTAAAACAAAATGTCAATAGAAGAGACCCTTTGGCTTACATTAATTATCCACTAACAATAGAAGAGACCCTTTGGCTTACATCAATTATCCACTAACAATAGAAGAGACCCTTTGGCTTACATCAATTATCCACTAACAATAGAAGAGACCCTTTTTTAAACAAAATGTTCATGGAAAAGACCATTTCGTTTATATCCGTTATCCATGAACAATAGAAGAGTTCCTATTGTTGAACAAAATGTCCATGGGAGATACCGTTTTGTTCACATCAATTATCCACGAAGAATAGCAGATATCCTATTGTTAAACAAAATATCCATGGGAGAAACCCTTTCCCTTACATCAATTATCCACTAACAATAGACGAGTCCCTTTTTTAGACAAAATGTTCAGTGGAAGAAACCCTTTCGCTTACACCAATTATCCATTAAGAATGGAAGAGACCCTATTGTTAAACAAAATATCCATGGAAGATACCGTTTCGCTTACATTAATTATCCACTAACAATAGAACTTACCCTTTTGTTAAACGAAATGGCCTTGGAAGAGACTCTTTCGCTTACATCAATTATCCATTCGCAATTGAAGTGACCCTTTTGTTAAACAAAATATCCATGGGAAAGACCGTTTCGCTTACCTCAATTATCCATAAAAATAGAAGAGATCCTTTTGTTAAACAAAATGTCCATGGAAGAGACCCTTTCGCTTACATCAATTATCCATGAACAATAAAAGAGATCCTATTGTTAAACTAAATGTCCATGGGAGATACACTTTCGCTTACATCAATTATCCATGAACAATAAAAGAGATCCTATTGTTAAACAAAATGTCCATGGGAGATACCCTTTCGCTTACATCAATTATCCACTAAAAATAGAAGTGACCCTGTTATTAAACAAAATGCCAACTGGAGGGACCCTTTGGCTAACATCAATTATCCCCTAACAATAGAAGAGATCCTATTGTTAAACAAAATGTTCATGGGGCAGACCGTTTCGCTTACATCTATTATGCACTAAGAATTGAAGAGACCTTTTTTTAAACAAAATATCCATGGGAGAGAACCTTTCCGTTACATCATTTTTACACTAAGAATAGAAGAGTTCCTATATTAATCAAAATGTCCATGGGTGAACCCTTTCTCTTACATCAGTTATCCACTATAAATAGAAGTGATCGATTTGTTAAACAAAATGTCCATAAGAAAGACCCTTTCGGTTACATCAATTTTACACCACAATGGAAGAGATCTTATTGTTAAACAAAATGTCCATGAGAGATACCCTTTTGCTTACATCAGTTATCCACTATCAATAGAAATGACCCTTTTGTTAAACAAAATGTCCATGGGAGAGATCCTTTCGGTTACATCAATTTTACACTAGCAATAGAAGAGATCCTTTTACTTACACCAAATGTCGATAAAAGAGAATTGGGTTGTTTTACCTCAAAGCGGCACTTTGTGCACAAAATTGGCTAAATGACCATGTCACAAGGACCCCGAAGGTTCAGAGAAGGTTGAGGGAGGGGATCCACTGGAACAGCTGTTAGGAGACAGATGGTAGCCTCCCGTCAAGACCATTCAGCACGTTCTTTCATGTGCACATGGTGTAGCTCTCCCAGACACAGGGCCACGACTTAACGTCCAATCCGATGGACGGAGGCTTTTCCAAACCCATTGGTGTCCCTACTCACCCATGGAAGAGATCCTTTCACTTACATGAAATGTCCGTCGACATGCATTTTGGTATCACTCGGCTCTTGCGATTCCCTGTCTTCTGGGAAGAAGCTGGGATTCACCTCGAGTTTCAGGTCTTTGTTTTTGTAGAAGATGTACGTTGGCTGCTTGTAATCGAAGAGGATGGGCAGTCCGATCTCGCTGGGGATCAGGTAAGTCTTGTCGACTGCGAGCAGGAATTTCTTGTGCACGAATTGGGGCAGCTGGCGATATTTGGCTGGCAAGTTGGGAATGTCAAATACACCTAGAAGTATTAAAAAGGTAAAACCATTAAAAAATATAAAATTTCACATAAAAGTATAAAATTCGTGTAACAGATGCTTTTGAAATTCCTTTATTATCGGATGTCAGATACACTTGTAATCAAAAGTGAAGCAGCAAACACAGAAACGCGAATTACAAACAAGTCCTTCGTTGGATTTCAATGAAACGTACAGGTGAAGTCAACGATCCATTATCCCACTGATACCCGAAAAACAAACGAATTACCTTGAATGTTTAATGAGATATTCAAATTAGAAAATCATTACCTCAAAATGGCATATTTAATATAAATGAATAACATATTTTTAATAATAGTGTGTGATCACCTCGGACAGCGATGCAGGCTGCACAACGTCTCCGTGCTGCTGCTAACCAGGGTGTCAATGAAGGTTTGAGGGAGTAATTGCCATTCATTGCATGAGTGCAGACCAGAGCTACTGGAGGGTCCTGGGAAGTGGATTGCGACCGGAGACCGTCCCTAGCATGTTGTGCTGTTGGATTTAGGTCAGGTGATCGGGAAGGCCAGTCCACACGGCTTATGGTTTCACTTTCAAGGAAAATTAACACTGAATCACGACCCATTGCAGCGAGAAGTGGACGAACATAAGGTTTGGAGGTCTCATTGCGATACTTTGCAGCTGTTACAGTCCCTTCTGGGGAGACATGAAGGTGACATGACAGGAAGAGAGTGATGGCTCCCACACCAACGCACCACCAGCTGCAAAACCGTCTCCTTCACGCATGTTAATAGGATGATATCTTGTTCCAGGCGTCGGGAATAGGTTTTCAGACTAAATCGGGATTCGTCAGTGAACAGAGCATTGCCTCATTGACTTTAATTCCAGAGGGGGCTTATAACGCTACGATTCACATTTAGCCACCTGGCTACCTCAGAATGACGTTGTCGGACCTCGAGCCTCCGATTGCTCGTCACCTCATTTCGTCACTCAAAAGATTTCTTCCGGCCATTATATAACGGTTGGCTAGGTATGGCTACGTCCATAACGGTATGTCGTACGTCAAGACTCTAACACGAGCTGACGTGCACGTTCAAATGAGATGCTTTTCTATACTGACCTGTTACGCAGGCGCGACTGTGTTTAATGTAATTTTTTTCTTATATTGACCTGTTACGCATGCACAACTGTGTTTTTCGCGTGCAGAAATTAACTCTGCATCGATTTTTAAGCAAAAAAACTGACTTTTTTCATTTACTGTCAATTATCGCAGAAGATATCTGGATTTTTGCTTTTATTGCTTAACTTTTGAGTACCAGTGTAGTTTGAAAAAATAATTTTGTTCTTGAATGTAATCGAGACTAAAGGGTCATTGTAACGAGTATACATTAAATGCGAGTGTGCATCATCCATGAGAAAGAACACCGTACTGACCTAGAGGAAAATACAGGAGGGAGGCAATTCGATTGGACAAGACAGAGAATAAAAAGAGCATAATTGAAATAAGAACGATTTCAACTTTCAAAGTGTCCGTCATCGGAAATAAAAACCGAAGAGAGAGAAATTGCTCCTGAAGCAACGATCAGTTTGCCGCAAGAGATGGAGGGTGAGCAAGAAGCCTAATTAGGGAAGAGAAATCCGCCCACAAAAAGAAAATCTCGATCCCCTCTCATGCGGAATTCGAAGCGAGTACCTTTCGTTTCGCTGCCCATCTTATTCTGCCGATCTATTCAAGCAGTCGTTTTCTGCTTCTCACTCTTGTTTTAACTAATTTTACTAACTTCAGCTTTTACAGTTGTGATGTATTAACTCACGAAACGTTGCAGTCACTATTGGTAAGCTTTTTTATCTCCTTTAAGCGTGCGATTCAACAGTTTCAGAAGAATTGGAAATTCTCGTCTTTCTTTGTGTCTTAACTCATCTGTGGCTGACATATCTGCGGCTGCAGCTTCGCCAACCTTGACCTTGAAGGAGAGGACTCCAACCGATCACGCCTCAGGCATCTAGCACTCCCCGCCTCAGGCATCTAGTTCTCCATCATAGCCGCCGTGTACTACCTTCTCTTGGTCGGTCTTTGCCTGCTTTCCCCCTGCAAACACTAGATGATCAGCCAAGCCACTTGCACATAACGTCAGGTGAATTAAGATTCGACTCTTACTTTCCAAGAGCTTATGGCCCGGATTGATATATGAATGCAATCTTTGTTCGCATTTCTGAGAAAAATTCTGCTAGCCAGATTGATAAAAGTGCATTTTATATTACGAAATACCAGGCAACCTCTCATTTTAAATCTCTTTTACAAGAACGTACAACTAATTATTCTCAGCAATCTGCTGCAAGTGTTTCACCAAATATAATGGACACTATTGCCAAACTGAGCAGTAATCTTGATGCAAACAATAACCATCTATTAGCTAAGATAGAAGAACTAAATCTGGAGATCAATACCATCAAACATCAGCAGCATGCGAATCATTCCAGCCTGCCCATTCAACACGGTCATTCCCAATTACGCCCTGTTGAAAACAGCTCAACCTCATCTGAATCCCCCAAAACTATGCCATGATTGCTAAAAGGAATACTCCTCTCAGCGCATCTGCTAACCATGTCATCGCCGATACAAGTAGCAGTTCAGAGATCCCCCACCATTCGACTGCAAACCGCAATGAGGCCACAATCTGCTCGAAAAAGTGTTTCATGGACACCCGAGATCCTCCAAGCATCGATATTGTCAACGTTCCTAGGTAAAAACGCATCTTGGTTAACAGATTTGATGTTAATACCTCGGCAGAGGATAATGTCAATATGCTAGGATCCAAACATTTCTCCTATGAGTGTGTGAAGATTCAGATTAAGAATGTCGACTTATATTCATCTTTCGTTATATCGTTTAACAACGCACACACGAACGAAATGATGGAACCGGCATTATATGGCTTAAAGGAACCTTCATCACAGAATTCAGAGGAGCTCCAAGACACATCATTGCAACTCCAGCTCTCTCTTCTGTTACTAATGGAGATTGTAATATGCAACCTGCTAATAAACAGAATAAAGTTAACAATCAACAACATCAAGTACCCTCAACATCACAATATATTAATTCCGTCAAAAATAATTATTGACTTTCTCAGAACATTAACAAATGTAACGTTGCATTCATGAATTTACGAAGCAAATAATGTCTTGTTGTATTCATCAACCCACATATTATCTGCAATAAACTTCAGCTTTTACATTCCAACATCGAACCCCATGACATTGACGTGCTGTGTATTGCTGAATCTTGGCTTGAGCAAAATACTGAGAATTCGTATATCTGCCCTAGCAAATATATTGCCTTCCAAAAAGATCGCTGCGATTGTAAAGGAAGTAGAGTTTTTATCATAGTAAAAAATTCCCATCCAATGTTCATTGATATTTGTTCCTGATGGTCCTTACGAAGTTATTGGAACTGATATCTTCGATAAAAATATCTCTCAAATGCAAATTGATAACAGTTTATATTCCGCCATATCAGTCCAATAAGTATGAATACATCTCCAACTTCTTTCACAGTATTAGTGCCACAGTGCGTCGCTGCGTCACCTCTGGAATTCCTATATTCTTCGTCCTGTCCAATGTACAGCATAGCAGATGATATTAATTTCTTTTCTACATTCAACAATGAAGTATAATACAGTTCATTACAAACTGCTTGTGGTGCCATTTTCCAATGGAGCCTAAAGTACGAACTACCTGTATCAAAAGACAAATCAAGTGTTCTGTACCTTGGAAGCAAAAATCCTCATTACAAATGCAACTTCTCAAATGATCCAGTTACAAATGTACAGATTCAGAAAAACTTAGGAGTGCTATTCTCAACACAGTTAACTTTTGGTGACCACTATAATAACATTGTCTCGAAGGCTAATCGCACCATTTACTTAATTCTGAAATGTTATGGTAAATGAGAATGGAATCACTCGCTCTAACGCAGGTACTCTGATATTCAACTTTTTCAAACAGAAGAATAAGTTATCAGAAGAAACTCTTTGTCGAATTCAGTGGTCCTAGCTCCTTCCTTGAAACGTTTTTCCCTCCTTTTTGAGGGGGGAAAAAGGTTCTTTTTGGGAGGTGAAAGAAAGTGAAGTAGCCAAAACATCTTATGATAATAGGCTCTTATGATAAAGAGGAGCTGTACACCGAGTTTGATAATAATGTTTAGGGAAAGTTTTTTTTTTTTCTGAGGAGGGGAAACATTCTTACCAAAGGACTCCATCAGCTCTTACCATTCGCCTCTTTATCCATTTCCGGACTTTCGCACAAGCTAACTAAGTCACAGCTTAGGGACTCGCAATATAAAGAACTTAAAAAAAATATAAATAAATTAAATTAAATTAAGAAATACCTATCTTCCTACATAGGCCCTAAAAAGTAGAAAATAAACCTAAAACATATCGATGGTGCCATCAGTCGCTGAGTTCGTATTCACTTCAGAGGAAGATATGGCGCCGATTCACCTACTCAACAAAATTTCCTATCTCCCTTTGAAATGAATACGTACTCAGCGACTGATTGCACCATCGGTATGTTTTAGGTTTATTTTCTACCTTTTAGGACTCTATAGGAAGATAGGTATTATTACACCTGTACCCACTTATTTACACCTTTTATAGATTCGCGCACACACGCACACATATATGTACATTATGGGAATGTATTGGTTCTGTAGTCTTAGCTCTGCTTAACACTCTGCTGAATGAAATGGCTTATTTTGATGCACGTTCAAGACTTTCTGCAACCAGCCTAACATAGCTTGAATGCTGCTTTGATTTTACCCATATTCACTTCAGTAGTGTATTTTGAAAATTAGTTTAGGGAGAGGGATTTAATTTTTTAAACATTAAAACACAGGTAATTAATACGTAAATATGTTTAAAAAAGGGAAACTAATAAGTAAATGAAAACCAGTGGTACATTTTGCATAAATGCTTAATAGTTGCTAACTGTTTCAGTTTTTGCAGTTTTCTTTGCATAAAAAAAGATTTTTGAGCATATGCATTTGGAGGGGGGGGGGGGGGGGGGTTTGACCCTCCAAATCTTCCACTTAAATACGTCACTAATTCACTTACTGAGGCGGAAATTTGCACTTTCACGTACATAAATCACTTTACAGATCTCCGAACAGAGCGAAAAGATAAATACTCTGGTTGACCTTATAACCGAACCCTGTTCCTTTAAGGGTTCCGAGAAACAGCTACGTCACTTTTGACGCGCTAAACGAACGTGAACTTTTTAGTGTTCCTCAGATAATCTCTTTCTGATTTCGTTATTTCTGCATCTTATCGTCCCCCCCCCCTCTCGGCGACTCCCACACTAACCCCTTCCACTAAACGAACAGAGTCGAGCCACGAGGTGCAATAAAACGGTTTGCCGACGCTGACTTCCGCAAGAATCTGGAGATCTACACAACTAAACCACGAATGGCAACTAATGAGCAAACATCTAAGACACTTCTGAAAATACAAACCCTTTCCGACCACGTCCTTCGATGGGTGAACTCCTGCTTCCCTCGTAACATTACGATCACATGAAGCTGCAGACGAAGATTGGCGGTCCTAGCTCTCACCGTTCAGGTGGAGTTCTCGATCAAACAGAGAGAAACTCTCCAACATATGGAATAGATAAACGAGCGAGCGTTACAAAAATCTTAACTCTTCCCGAAAGTTCAGACACGCCGATATCGGATCGAGGGACGGGTAGGTGGGTGGGATAGTGTGAAGGGCGCCCCCCTCCCTTAATTATCCATCTTCCTATTGCGTTTCGTTTGTTCTTTGTGAGTTTCTCAGTTTGTCGGTTTATATAAAAAAAAATACCCCCTCAAGCAGCTGCTTGAGGTCTGACAGGAGCCTGTCAGTTTATATGCCATAGTAGAAGGTCTGAGAGGATGGCAGGACCTCAGCAGAAAAACGACACAAACAGCCATGCCTTACCCGGGTCTCGAACCCAGGTCCCTTAGATCAGTAGCCAAGCGCGCTAACCACTCGGCCATGGGACGACAAAACAAAATCAGGAAATTAAATAAATTAGAGGGACACGACACCCCTTTATTTTTTTTCTCTATCCAGGCTTGATCATCATTGTACACCAATGCCAGTATATTGTTTTCAAGACATCAGTTTCTTGTTTTGTTTTTAAATGTTCTCTTTTCGTATGTTTTCAATAAGATCTGTATCTCTATACATTTTCTGAAACGAATTCTGAATAAATGAATATTATCTTTCATGATGTGGATTATAAAATATCAAATTATTTTTAAAATTGGATTTATTTACTTTAATAAATAAAAAATCTAAAAACAAATTATTCTTTCAAAAAAATGTATTATTTTTAGATATTTCCAATTCGTATATTAATTACATAGATACACATAACGAATTTTTACTCTTGATTTGATTCTTTAAAGATCTATTTGAATATGGTTTTATAATAACAAAATATCATAAATTTAATTATTTCCAGTGCAATGGTTTAAAAATAATTCTATTAAAGGTTTTTTTATTTTGCAAAACTCCATCAACAAAACTTTCAGCATTAAGACTCGATGTCAAGTTCTCTCTTCGGATTCTGCGGCTTAAATAAAATGGTCTTTGCTTTTTTTTCACCTTGAAATGAAAGGTGAACGAGACAACTTCATGAAAGTGAAGCAAAAGTAACGAGACTTCGCAGAAGAAGCAAACACTATTTAAAAACAGAAAGGCTCCTACTTACCGTCTTTTAAGAAGCTCTGAAAGGTGGACTCGTCAAAGTGAAGGAAAGAAATGTGATTTCCCATGTACTTGAAGAAGATCTCTCCGTGAATGGGGTCGTAGTCTCTATGCGTGACGTTCAGCTGAAATGGAAAACAGAATCGTCATTTTCGACGAT
Organism: Ryuthela nishihirai; assembly: GCA_038380435.1. Lineage (NCBI taxonomy): Eukaryota > Metazoa > Arthropoda > Arachnida > Araneae > Heptathelidae > Ryuthela > Ryuthela nishihirai. The sequence continues at coordinate 58,064,247 of JAWZYU010000019.1, read as the reverse complement.
GAGCAGACACGAGCTATCACTGTCTGCAAACAGGACACCGTGCGTGATATAGGGGGGGGGGGGGAGTTCAGTTCGTGATGTCACTCACCTTCTCTTTGATCTCCCGCAACTCCTTCTCCACGTTATCCACATCTCGAGAAGATCGTCTCCTGAAATAATCGAAGAAAGATTTCTTGTATAATTCGCTCTCGGGGCCGTAAATCTTGTCGACGAATTTCTCCAGTCCGTATTGCTTAAAGCCAAAGCCGAAGGTGTCAAAGGAGTGACCTCCTACGTAGTCATTGAGGGCGAAGTAGAAGTTCCTCGGAATGTAGCCACTGTCGCTGGCAACGTAGGCAAGACGACTGAAGCCTCCGTAGTCGTATTCCTCTGCGGAAGAGAGAGATGGAATAAGCACGTGGAATCTCATTATGTGGAATCCACAGGAGAGAAAAAAACTATGAATGCAATAATAGTGTGAAAGAAAGATTCAGTGGGAAGAATATTAAGAAAGGAGAAGGATGAAGAGAAGTGTAGGAGAGTCGAGAGGAAAATGAAGATGAGAAAGGAAATGAAATCTTCATTCCTTTTCAGATGAAGAAAGGGAGGTGGGGGAGGGGATAAATAATGTGTTCATTTCTTTTCAGGCGAAAAGGGTGAAAAGAAATGTTCATCCCTTTTGAGATGGCGAGGGAGAAAAGGTCTTCATTCCTTTTCATACGGAGAGGAGGGACAATTTGAATTATTTCTTTTCCTTCTCTAAACCAAGAAACCTAAGCAAAGTTCGCTTATGAGATTTACATAGCGCTGAAGAGAACGTAGAAATGTGATGTAAAATTATCATCCAAACTGAAACTAGCGATTTTCTTCGTCTGCTTTTGGAATACATTAAGATCTAATTCCTGGCGATTCTTTCAGCGAAATCAAAAGTTGTATCTTTAGCATTTCACTCTACGTAGAAATCTAACGGTGAACATGCTTCAAGGATATTCCAGAGTGTATGTAAAGGAAAAGGAAAAAAAAAAGCAATTTGGTGCTAATTTTGAATAAAACGACTCAAAAGTAAGTAGGTTACAGTGCTTTTATATGCATTAACGAAATGTGCCCAAGATTCTCCTTCCGCATCGGACAAGCGCCAGTTATTGTTTCAAGAATACAAATTAGTCTACTGAAAGCATTGTGTAATTCAGAAGTTAAAAATTCCCTTACAAGAAAAGATGGTATATTTAGTTTGTTTAAAATTTTACCTATTGAAAGTTTATATGTGTTTCTTTGTGTTATGAATAACTTCTTTAATAATATCTATAAACAAAATATTTCCTACCATAAGTTTACTAGACAAAAGGCTAAGGTTTTTTTGAAACAACGAAAAATTTATAATAATTACGGAAGAAATTCCAAAGAATATCAAATTCCCTCTCTATTTAACTTGCTTCCTAGAGAAATCGTTAACTTAAAAATAATTTGTGATGTTAAAGGAAAATTATTTCAGTGGTTGATGAAAAAGTGATGATTTTATTCGGAATCATTTATCATTTAATTGGTTTTTTTCTTTTTCATTTATTCTTTTTTTTCTCTCCTTCATTTTATGTAATGATACTGATTTAATCTAGATCATATCTGCTAAAGCCATATGCATACATTCTCGCTGATAAGCTTTCGGCTTAGTGGGATTTTTTTATGTAAAATAATTATAGAGAGTACTTATTGAAAATGAATTTGAATTGAATTTCTTTTCCTTCTGTAAACCAAGAAACGGAAGTTGACCTTTTCAAATCGCACTCTCTTCACCCAAACATTTCTACCGCTCTTGTTCCAACGGAGACGTCTGTTGATGGACTCCAATACGGAAGCAAGCAAAGTTCGCTTCTTCATCATTTGATGCATCGTCCATTGCCCACGCGTCCCTTCCACTGAACCCTCCCAGCTGTGCACTTGAGAGGAATTGGAACACACGGACAAAAGGAGAAGGGTTCGTCCAATTGAATCTAAAAATTATGATTTTATGCCGATTTTGTTCCGACTGATATTTTTCAAATATTTTTGTTGGAAACGTTTTTTGAAATCTATTTTAGTTCATGCATATTAACTTTTTTGATCATCAGAATATTTTCCCAATTACGAAACTGCAGCATCTTTAATTTGTCTCCCGAAACTAGCAAACATAATTAATGGCAACTTTTACTGAATGCCAGCTCTTGTCTGAAAAACTCCCAACAAGGCTTAATTTGGGAGAAAGAAGTTTTGAGACGAAACAACTTGTTCCAAGTAAGACGAAATCTTGGTGTTTTCCAAACGACAAAAAATGCTTCTGCAGTTACGTTTGGTTTCAAAGAATGAATTATAGATGAGGTCTTTGAAAATGAAATTGCACTTGATAGGAGGAAACAAAAATAGGAAGAATGCTTACTCTCATAACCGGAAGTAAAGAACTGGTGAGAATAGCTGTAGTCATACTCGTCGAAGTGATGATCGTAATGGTCCAGAATGCTGAGCACATAGTGGATGTCTTTAGCACTGAAAAGATAGAAAAATAGAGGTTGTTATTTTCCCTCTGAAAAGTAATGAACAGTATTCTAAACAATTAAATCGTAATCGAAAGGTTTTATTATCTTCTTGAGGAATAATAACCTTATTTCGCAGAGAGATAAAATTGCCTTTTTATTCATTGAAGATCGTGGAAGATATTTAAAAAAATTCCGTTATCGATTTCGATTAGAAAACTTTTTGAAAAGACTGAGCCTTCGTAAGATACCGTTTTAATATCTTTTAGAAAAAACTACTTTTTCTCTTAAATTCATACATTTTTAGGATTCTATAGATTAGTGAGACTGATGTCTTGACTAGTTTTTTACGAAATCTTTCTGAGAAAATCAAGAGCTTAATTAAACCTTCAGGAGATTTTCTTACAATTGGTTGCCGGTATGAATATTTATAGATTGGCGAAGGTTATGAAGAGTGTGCCTAAAGGCCTCAGAAAGAAGGGGAGACCTAGGATGTGGGGGGCAGACAATGTCAAACAGGACCTTGTTAGAATTGGTGTGCAGTGGCCAGATGCAGTAGATGTAGCTCAGGATAGACTTGCTTGGAGAACTAAATTGCACGGTCTGGTTGGACCTCCGTAGCCTTGGCTGCTGCTTGAGGATGATGATGATGATGATGCTAAGTTTATTGACTGAAAAATATTTTTGAAAAATCATCCTTCAGCCATTTTAAATTTTTCAGAACCTCTGCTTTAAAAGATAAATATCCATTCTTCTCCGCCCTTCCAGACCTTGACATACCATTCCTTATTGCTTTTCAGATGATCTACTTTCACCTTTCCAATCCTTCGCTTCGCAACGATATTTTCAAAACAACTCTCTTGCATCGCTTTCATTGAAGTAACGACATTATTCAAAGCCAATTCTCTTGCATCTCCTTCATTGAAGTAACGACATTATTCAAAGCCAATTCTCTTGCATCTCCTTCATTGAAGTAACGACATTATTCAAAGCCAATTCTCTTACATCTCCTTCATTGAAGTAACGACATTATTCAAATCCAATTCTCTCACATCTCCTTCATTGAAGTAACGACATTATTCAAAGCCAATTCTCTTACATCTCCTTCATTGAAGTAACGACATTATTCAAATCCAATTCTCTCACATCTCCTTCATTGAAGTAACGACATTATTCAAAGCCAATTCTCTTACATCTCCTTCATTGAAGTAACGACATTATTCAAAGCCAATTCTCTTGCATCTCCTTCATTGAAGTAACGACATTATTCAAAGCCAATTCTCTTGCATCTCCTTCATTGAAGTAACGACATTATTCAAAGCCAATTCTCTTACATCTCCTTCATTGAAGTAACGACATTATTCAAATCCAATTCTCTCACATCTCCTTCATTGAAGTAACGACATTATTCAAAGCCAATTCTCTTACATCTCCTTCATTGAAGTAACGACATTATTCAAAGCCAATTCTCTTACATCTCCTTCATTGAAGTAACGACATTATTCAAAGCCAATTCTCTTACATCTCTTTCATTGGGTTGGGTTGTTTTACCTCTGAGCGGCACTTTTTTGCACACCATGGGCTAAATGGCCAGGTCACATGGACCCCGAAGGCTCAGAGAAGGTTGAGGGAGGGGACCCACTGGAACAGCTGTTGGGAGACAGATGGTAGCCTCCCGTCAAGGCCATCCAGCGTGTTCTTTAACGTGCACAGGGTATGTCTCTCCCGCACACGGGGCCACGGCTTAACTTCCCATCCGACGGACGGCGGCCTTTCCAAGCCCATCGGTGTCCCCTACTGACCGTGGGCAGGGCGGGGAATTTTGCGGAGATAAATCTCAACGCTGGCCCAGCTGGGACTCGAACCTGGGAACTACATATTACGAGCCTGGCGCGCTACCGACTGAGCCACCCCCGCCCCTCTCTTTCATTGAAGTAACGATATCTTTCAAAGTCAACTCTCTTGCATCGCCTTCATTGAAGCAATGATATCTGTCAAAACCAACTGGATGTTGTGATTTGACCATTTATCCAATTTTGTGAAAAAAAGTGCCTCTTACAGGTAAAACAATCCAACCCAGTTGCAACTCTTCGAAGGAAGTTAACTCCTCTACTTACATGAAACTCAAAGCAAAAATGAAATCCCCAAAATATCCTTTAGATGAAGAAAAAAGACTACTCGTATTATTTATTGAGATAATTAATTTTGAATAAGTTGCAGAGAATGAGTAACCAAGACAAGCTGATCGAGACAAAAACGAAATTCGTCACTAAACACCACGGTACTCCAGTCAGTTTTGTCTGAGGCGACACCACTGAAGATGTGCTTGCATGTAAGCAGATGTGAGGGGGTGCCGGATGATGAGCTGTAATGAAACTGTAAAAACCTGTTGTTTACCGTAGTTAAAGAGAGATTCCTTTCAGAAAAAAAATTTCAGAGAATTAACCGCTAAATCTTTAGCGGTTTAGAACAATTTCTACAACGTTATGTCAGCCAAAACCGGCAACCTGTTGCCGGTTTTGTTGCAGTTGCGTTGTAGTCTCGAATCTGTCACGCAATGCCATGCGTCGCAAATGGCGGTCCTGTCGTTCCGTGGTCACACGTCGTCTTTCTGATCCTTGTCAGCGTGTACTGGATCCTTCTTGAACCCACTGGCGCCATATATGTATGATATTGCTAGGATTGCGGCCAACAAGGTTGGCCACATCTCTGTACGACAAACCAGCTTCTCTAAGGTCGATGATTCTTCCACGCTCGAAGTCTGTTAACTGTTGGAACGGCTGTCGACGTCTGCGTAAGGGCATCTTTAGCGGTTTAGAACAATTTCCACAGCGTTATGTCAACCAGAGATCTTTGGTTGCCTTTATCTGTGTTTGACGGCTCCGCACCTGTAATATCAGCTGGCGCTTATCCAATCGTTTCGATCATCCTGCAAACCTAATCATTTCCATGCATTTTCATCTACTACCTCCTCCCTAAATATTCTGACATTTGCATAACTTCTTGCAAATGTGTTGCATTTTTTATTTCCTATAGTGTATAACGTAATACTGTATGCTGTTGAGGAAAGTGATGGTACGACCTGAATTGAAAATTCCTCTATTGAAATAAAGAGTTAATGTTACCACACAAAATATGTGAATGCATTCAAGTTTAAACAACCATCTGTTTCATAATTAGTTAACTGTGATATCAGTTTTTATCATTACTTAACACTTCTTCTCCAACTCTGACCACCGCCATATTCACCATCATATCTGGTCACATCAAAGCTTTCTGTTTTTCAAAAAGAATCCATGGGACGCGAATTATTAACGCGAATTAATTCCGGTATCATGGGACGCGAATTATTAACTGGAAAAGCGAAACCCTGAAGATTGAAATTTTTGCCAAGATCTTATAGATCAAGATCCAAGATTTTATAGATCATTCTTAAAAAGTGTTGGAAGAGGATATTGGGTCTCCTTAGAGAAAGAGGTTCCAGATTGGCTTCAACAAGAAGCGAGACAGTAGGACAAGGAGGGAGTTGGGTCAGACAGATCCTTACGGCTCTATTTTGGATTTTTTCCATTTTTTTAAAATAAGGTGTAGCTAGCATTTTTCAAAAGAAATCCTCCATATTCCAGTCTGGATCTTATTACGACTATAAATGTTTAACATCTGTTGAATGGAGGTTCCTCGTTTTCTCGGAGCCAGACATCGCAGGATATTTACGAAGGGTCTTGTAGTTTCTTCCATGAATTCGAGGTATTTTGACCATTTCAGTTCTGAATCTAGTACAATTACTTCCGGTATCATCTTCATGCTGAACAATATATAACTTGGTAAAAATTTCGATCTTCAGGGTTTCGCTTTTCCAGAGTTTACTGTTAATCATTCGCGTCCCATGGATTCTTTTTGAAAAAAGAAAGCTTTGATGTGACCAGATATGATGGTGAATATGGCGGTGGTCAGAGTTGGAGAAGAAGTGTTAAGTAATGATAAAAACTGATATCACAGTTAACTAATTATGCAACAGATGGTTGTTTAAACTTGAATGCATTCACATAGTTTGTGTGGTAACAGTAACTCTTTATTTCAATAGAGGAATTTTCAATTTAGGTCGTACCGTCACTTTCCTCAACAGCATACAGTATTACGTTATACACTATAAGAAATAAAAAATGCAACACATTTGCAAGAAGTTATGCAAATGTCAGAATATTTAGGGAGGAGGTAGTAGATGAAAATGCATGGAAATGATTAGGTTTGCAGGATGATCGAAACAATTGGATAAGCACGAGCTGATATCACAGGTGCGGAGTCGTCAAACACAGATAAAGACAACCAAAGATCTCTGGTTGACATAACGCTGTGGAAATTGTTCTAAACCGTTATTTAAAGATGCCCTTACGCAGACGTCGACATTAGGAAAATCAAGATGTCTATGTACTCAAGAATTTAGCTGAAACTTTAATTGAGGCAAAGTATGCTTCCTTTAAAAAACTATTTACGGATGGCTTTCTGAACAAGGATGAGGAAAGAGCTGCTGCTGCAGTTTCGATCCCCGATCAGAATATTCATTTAGCAGTTAGACCACCGGACCAAACAGAAGTATTCACAACTAAATTAGTAGCCATAGAAATGGCCCTTAAGTGGGCTCCTATGCCCTGTGACAAAGTTGTTATTCTGTCTGATTGCCGATCAGTTATTCAATTTTTACAAGGAGATCCGGGAAGATCTAAATAAAATGATGAAAAGTGGTATTGAGTTGAACGTGCAGTGCATTCCCAGCCACGTTGGCGTTATAGGAAATGAAATTGTTGACAAAATTGATAAGGAAGCGTTATTACGTGAAAACTGGCTCAATATTCCAAGAGGTCTCAATTATTATAAAAGCAAAAATAAGCAAATTTTAAAACGAAATTTTCTGCATTATTTTAAAGTTCATTCTTCCTCACATCTGAATCATAGGAGTTTGGTTAGTCAAACCATTGATCCATTTCAAGATTTCGGACTGACTAAAAACGACATAGTGACCATTACCAGGCTAAGAATAGGGACCACAAGACTGAATGATCAAATGCATAAGATGAACAGAGCTGAGTCATCTTCCTGTGATACATGTAGAACAAAAGAAACAGTCTCTCATGTGTTACTTAATTGTAGCAAATTTGATACTCATAGTGATCAAATGTTTCACTCACTGGAAGAAATTGGAATTAACACTCTAAGATCTACTCGGACATCAGAATTTGATAAAAAGAAAATATACTTTTAAATTAATTTTACAATTTTTAAAGGATAGTAATTTGATTGACAGAATTTGATTTAGTGCCCAAATAGTGTCACGATGTTTCTGTATTAGGAGATTGAACGCTTTTAAAATTTTAATAATGTTAATCAAAAACTTTCAGTTTCTACTGAACTACCTCCTTCCTTCAGAGAACTCTGGAATGTTTATGGAATGTTTATTTGACCTCCAATCTAAGACTACTGGCAATTTTATGGTTTTGTTTTTGAAATTTTGGTTTTCCAGACTCAGTTGGGAGAACTCTCCGACATAGTGCACGGACTTTTCTTAAAAGAATTTCCGTACGAGAGGGGCGAAAGGCCCCGAGTGATTTCCGGAATAATAGTTTATGTTGAAGAAGAAGAAGATACCGGAAGTCCTACACACCAGAAATGTATCACTCCGCCGCCTAAACGGAAGGAGGTGATACGAGTGTCGAAAGGTGAGGAGCAGGATTGGAAATGGCGCAGAGGCTGTACGTGATGCTTAATATGCCTGCAAAAACACGTTTGAGAACTTATTTTGCTGTTATGTAGGGAGAGGTATGACACGCGCTTCTTTAGCTACGATATCAGCCATGCACGCAGTTAGAATTGAAGAAACGTGAAGTTATATATTTTCGCCATCACTCTCATAGATACGGATTTTTGCAAGGTCCGAATGACCTTTGGGCCCATGCCATTCGGAATTTCAAGATCATCTGTCTTAATATTAATACTAACCCTTTTACAGATTTTTGAATCGGATATTTCCATGTAATCGTTCTATATTACACCTCCCCGGTGATTATCAGATTGTGATCATTGTTATTATTATTGTTATCATATCGCCTCCATCATATTAATTCTTAAAGAATAAATTCGCATTCTTCATCCAAGGAAGGAGGCAATGAGACGAAAAGTCGCAGTTCATTTTTTTTTCTTGGTGATACTGCTGGATAGATTTAAGGAGTAAAGGTGTGTATAAGAGAGAGAGAATAGCGCATGGAATTATAGTTTCTGCAATGAATGAGAAAGAGAGTTTGCTTACAGCTTCTGATAGCAGGGATGAGTGGCGTTCACCAGAGTGTGGAAGGTGCTGTACACGTAAGATCTGACTTGATGGTCTGGTTCGTGCACCAGGGATCGTCCAAGGGTCTCGAGTTGGTAGAGGCTCGGATTCTGCTGCAGGAGGACGTTGAAGGCCGCCAGACGGAGCTCGTGGGACTCGCTCGTGTTGAAGTACAATGGCACCAGCAGTTCGCTTACCTGAAGAGAAACCAAAAGAAAAAGAACATTTCAATGAGAGGCACAAATTAATTACTGAAAAGAAATCAAGCTAAAACAACTGACGCCGCTTGTTTTATTCGAGCATTCCGCTGTTTCTTTTCTATGAGTTTCATTACATAAAATATACTACTAATAATAATAATTAGAACAACTGAAGTAATCGATGGAACATCATAATTGAAACAACTGAAGTAATCGATGGTTCATCAAGCTGTTCTGGAATCTTCTGGAAAGCAAACGGGAAGCTGCTGCTTTCCCCTCTTTAAAATTGCAGAGGATATAAAGGACTTTTAAAATACCTAAAGTTGACTTTGGTATAAATCCTGAACAATAATGTGGATTTATTAAATGAATATTTTTACTTCATTTAATAATGATTTATTATTTATTAATGAATTCATGAATGGAATGGAAGGAATGGATTTATTAACTGAATTTTTTTTACTGACTTCCTCGCTCTGAACTGTGTAGCTACTTGCTTGTTGATAGCTGAATCGAAGAAGATTCTCTTTTGCTATTCATGTGTTCGCCGTTTCTATTTTTTTTAAACTTATGTCATACGATTTCGAACTGTTTGCTGATCGGACAGAACTTTTCCACCTCCGTTAATGGAGTTCACTTTTCCAGCAGACTCCAAGTGTTATGGAGTTTACTTTTCCAGCAGACTTCAAGTGTTATGGAGTTCACCCCGTTACAATATGTATTATCAGAAAATGGCAGTTCCTCTCGCTCTCTTCATGCTCTTATATATTTCTCTCTCTCCCCTCCACGAAGAAATGGAATTTCTGTTGTGACCTCATCACGAACAAGTGATTTCCCCTATGTCACAATTTGATTTAGCAGTTCCCCTCAAAATCGCACATTACAAAATGAAACAGAATTTCTAAAAGAGAAATTCGTGTGAAAGAAAAGGATCGAGAGATGATTTGCGGAATTAGAGGGTGTCGAGGGTATGATTTATGGAAGGAAAGAATCGATGGAATGATTTGGGGAAGGGAAGAATCGATGGAATGGTTTGAAGAAAGAAAGAATCGATGGAATGATTTGAAGAAAGAAAGAATCGATGGAATGATTTGAAGAAAGAAAGAATCGATGGAATGATTTACGGAAGGAAAGAATCGATGGAATGATTTGAGGAAGGGAAGAATCGATGGAATGGTCTGAAGAAGGAAAGAATCGATGGAATGATTTGAAGAAAGAAAGAATCGATGGAATGATTTGAGGAAGGAAAGAATCGATGGAATGATTTGAGGAAGGAAAGAATCAATGGAATGATTTGAAGAAAGAAAGAATCGATGGAATGATTTGAGGAAGGAAAGAATCAATGGAATGATTTGAAGAAAGAAAGAATCGATGGAATGATTTGAAGAGAGAAAGAATCGATGGAATGATTTGAGGAAGGGAAGAATCGATGGAATGGTTTGAAGAAGGAAAGAATAGATGCAATGGTTTGAAGAAGGAAAGAATCGATGCAATGATTTGAGGAAGAAAATAATCGATGGAATGATTTGAAGAAGGAAAGAATCGATGCAATGATTTTGAGGAAGAAAATAATCGATGGAATGATTTGAGGAAGGAAAGAATCGATGGAATGGTTTGAAGAAGGAAAGAATTGATGGAATGGTTTGAGGAAGGAAAGAATCGATGGAATGATTTGAGGAAGGGAAGAATCGATGGAATGATTTGAGGAAGGAAAGAATCGATGGAATGATTTGAGGAAGGGAAGAATCGATGGAATGGTTTGAAGAAGGAAACAATCGATGGAATTGTTTGAGGAAGGAAAGAATCAATGGAATGATTTGAGGAAGGGAAGAATCGATGGAATGATTTGAAGAAGGAAAGAATCGATGGAATGATCTATTAAAGGAAACGATCGAGGGCATGATTTTCTAAAAAAAAAAAAACGTTTCGGTAAGAGTTGAACATAAGAGGATGATTTTTGGCGCTCACCTTTTCGGGATAACGTCTGCCTACCCGTCGTAAGGCGTAGATCGCTGTGGTGCGGAGGTGGCGGTGCTGGTGGCGGCTGCTGCCTTCAACGTAAGGTCTCAGGTATCGTAAGGAGCCCTTCACTCCGAGGTTGCCGGCTGCTTTGATGTAGGCGAGCTTGTGATACTCGTCCTCGCTCTGATCCAGGTGGCTGGCGATGTACTGGAAGAGGAAACATTCTTACAGGCAACGAAACGATTCTTAGGAGCAGAGTAAGCACACGCATCATTTATATACAGATTTTTAATTAGACTTTGCATAAGATTAATTATACTCTTTAAATGGCGCAGTTAAACGAAAATAAATACGAAACTGGGGAGCTGGGATCGTTAAAATCGATTTAGTCGAAACTTTTAATAGCAATTTGTAAATATTGTTTCCTTTACGTAAAGACGCAATTATCAGGAAACAGAGTTACGGTTCCGTTGCAAAGCGTGGTATCTTTCGCCTCCTCAGTCCAATGGACAGTCCCATTTGAGAGCAACTGAAGAAGCGCTCATTCCATTCATCCAAATGTTGTATGGAGTCGCAAAAAATTGCAAGTCAAAGTCGAGATTTGGGTTTTCGGAGCACAATGCCTCTGCGTTTATCCATGAACTGCCATTCCAAGCACAGGCGATGATTTCTTCTATAAAAAGAAAAGAAACTTTTTGTCACATTTTCCAGCATCCAAAACTGCAAGCGCATTGCTTGAAACTCGAACAATTGTTATTAAATGATTCAGAAACCGGATATCCGATGGACAGACACCAAAAGCGTCGCTTCGTTAAAAGACAACTGATGAAACCCTCGCCATTTTTCGCGCTTCACAAAATATGACCCCCCCCCCCCATCTCTCCCACCACCAAAAATAATATTTCAGCTTTATTTTTTAAGAACGCCTGGAAATGATCTATTTTTGTCTTCTCACAGGACCAATGCTGACTTGTCGAAAGGAGGTGACCCAGTCGGTAGCGAAACACGTTCTTCCTAATCTGCAGTTGACAGGTTCCAATCCAAACAGCGATTCCTTTTCCTTTATCGTTTCCTCTCGTGAAGAATCTCCTCGAGTTACTTCACTCGCACAAATCGTAAACAATTGAGAGAAACTCTGAAAATGTAACTGGGGGGGGGGACTTGCGAACTTTCATTGTCGCTTTTTCTCAGTCCTGGGAAGTCGAGAAAAGTCTCAGATGAGGACAGAGAGAGTTCGCTGAGATTTATCTCCGTTAACTCCCCGACACAGGTGAGCCATATCTTACACGTTAAAGAACACGCTGGATGGCCCTGACGGGAGGTTTCCATCTGTTTCCTAACAGCGATTCCGTGGGTCCTCTTCCCCAAACATTCTTTGAGGCTTTAGGTTACAAAGACTTGGCCACTTAGTCCACAGTGTACAAAAAAGTGTTGTTCAGGGATGAAAAGACACAAACAACAGTGTCTTTCTTAATTTGGGTCCCCCCCTCCCATTTTCGTTTCTCCTCTTCCCTCAGCCAACAGAAACGAATGAACATTTTTGTCGCATCGAAGTTTTTCAGAAGAGTTGGATGGCAACGATTCCGTTTTTACAATTTACCTTTCTGGCATCTGATGCAGTTTCATGAGAACTCACATTTAGAGATCGGAAAACTCCTTAAAATAGTCTCCATGGTGTTAACTCCAAAGGGAAAACATTCATTAAAATTCTGATTTTTTTTTTCTAAGTGACATCACGAACATATTTTTCAGTTTGTCTTCTCAGATAAATCACCTGACACAAGGGAGATGTTAGAGGAACTTGTTAGCAGCTGAGAAGGTCTGACTGGAACTTGTCAGTCTGCAGGTGAGAAGGTCTGACGGGAACTTGTCAGTCTGCAGTTGAGAAGGTCTGACGGGAACTTGTCAGTCTGCAGTTGAGAAGATCTGACGGGAACTTTCAGTCTGCAGTTGAGAAGGTCTGACGGGAACTTGTCAGTCTGCAGTTGAGAAGGTCTGACGGGAACTTGTCAGTCTGCAGTTGAGAAGGTCTGACGGGAACTTGTCAGTCTGCAGTTGAGAAGATCTGACGGGAACTAATTGATTCTATTTCCATTTCTCTCAAAGTGGTTATTAGAATTGAAATGGGTGTGATAATGAGCAGTGTGTGCATGAAAGGGTTCTAAGTTGCTAAAAACGCTCCGACTTTTTGTGCATAAAATAGCTAATGCAATGGGACAAGAAATATAACTTACGTTGAAGTATTTTTCAGCTGCTTCTTTGGGGCAAGTCGATTCGTCTGGCACTATTCCTCCTTCTGGGTGGTATTGGGCCACGCAGTGATCGTGGACGATGTTGCTGAGGGTGAAGTAGCAGGCCACGTGCAAAATGTCGTGGTCCTTCACGTACCTGTGTTCGCATAGGCGCTGCAATGACAATGAAAAAGGATGCATCAGTTACTCATCCTAGTAAGGAATTAATAGCTCATCCTAGTAAGGCATTAATTACTTTTAGCAATCAAGAAATATGCATCTATTTATAATCTTTGTATGAAGTGGCGAAAAGATGCATCGTCAGTCATCTCAGTAAGAAAAAAGATTCCTCACTCATTCTAGAAAAGAGGAAAAAGAATGTATCAGTCATTCCGTCCAGTAAGAAAGAAAATAATCACTCATCCGGTAAAGAAAAAAAAGGCATCTATTACTCATCCTAGTAAGGAAACACAAGTCACTCAAAAAGAATTCCTTTTTCCCCAACAGAATTCCATTCCCTCTTCGCGATGATGTGCTTTAAAAGATCATTTCCCTTTTCCTGATCTGTAAGCCGAGCAACTAGGAATGGTTGAAACGACATTTCGAGCATCTTCGTATTGATTCATTTCACAATGTATCATTTATAGCACATTGAACTATTATTTTTACGATGTGCCATTTATATCACGATGTACCATTTATTACACGACGTACCATTCAACAACCTCACAGAGAAATATAAATCTTTGAAAGGTACATAACCGATTTTTAAAATAGAGTTTAACTGCTGTGCTCTACAATGGCGAGATGTAGCTCGGAAGAGATGTGTTTGGAGAACTAAATTGCACAATCGGTTGATCCTCCGTAGCCCATGCCTGTTGATTGCAATTGAAGACTCGGGTCCAGAAAGCACTTTCCAGTTTAGTGCACACGGTGAGACAGCATCAAATGGCATGGTATTTTTTTTTTTGGGGGGGGGGGGGGTCTAGCGGAAATGCTTTTTTTTTTTCTTTTTGGTAGCGCCGGACGGTATTTTCAGCGGCGGCCGGTAGTTTCTATTTTCATATAAATATGTGTATTCCGGTCCGTATAAATACGGAATAGAATTCAACAAATGTTGTCAGAGTGTTCCTCGGTTAGTTCAATCAAGAGTGAGCCGAATATTTTTTGTGCACAACTTCTTTAGTAAGAATAGTGCTTGCTCTTATTCGCGTTAGTTTTACGAGAATTATTTCAAATAAAGATCCCATTTTTTCACTTTATCATCAGGCCTAACTGCGGCGATGGTTTTCCGTTGAAGACTTCAATTATTTCTTTACCAGCAACTGAATAGATAAATTATTTTTCATTTCCAACGGAATGCTGGATCTGCTCATCTCAGTGAGATAATAATCGAAGTCGTTAAATAAATTGCCTAAAATTTTCGTAAAAATAAAGGGTTTTTGAGGGTTTTTTATTATTCGAGTCACGCTAAGGATACAAAAATTTAATACAGACTAAGTTAGTATTAATGAGAATATAAATGCTAAAATTTTTATTTCAGTTTTTCATTGTATTCAAAAATAAATCGCGAGCAGAATTGAACATTATTGAGGGCTGCATTTGGCTCGTGAGCCCATCACTGCTGTGGAATACAAAAAAGCTATTTATAGTACTTGATTTTAGGAGGTTTCCTTGCCTTTGTTTTTACTCGATAGAAATTTTTAGAGGTTTGATTAGCAATCCGCTTTTTTTATTCTCCTCACGTGAAATGTCGCGTGCATCTGCTTGGCACGTGGCAAAATAATTAAAGTATGGGACTGGCTTAAAAGCAGCATCAAAAGATCGAATCATCCCCCACTTGACCGGCTGCCATCTCTCCCAGCGAATGATGAGCTCTAAGAGAAAGAATTCGAAAATCTCTCTGTATGAACTGTAGTATCCCTCGCATAATTGAATGGAAATTTTGTATACATATATATATTTTTTTATAAGTGCTACGTGGTGGATATTGATAATTTAATGATAATTCTATTTTTTATTTGTACATAATTATAGTATATGTCTAATTTGTTCTTGTGATATGGTTATGCCTGTGGCTATTTCTGTTGCCTGGGAGCGTCAGTTGATGACACTGCACCTAGCGTAGGGAGGTCATCGAATGTGTGAGAGCCTAGGAGGTGATCTCCTTGCTATGATGATAGGAAAGGAAGCCGCTGTCATTGCGGGCGGCCTTAATCAGGAACCCTTCCCCCACCTTCCCTTGTGCACGGGCAAGGCGTTGGTCACAGTGCCGGCTCACCGGATGACATTGTGGCACTGCTGGGCGATGCGCGGGGCTGTTGCCATCGTGTGACCTTGTTGACCTTTGGGGATGAGCGGGTGAATAAAGGTAGACTCGTATCGGACGCCAGGGAAAGAAGAGTTGCGTTTCTTGGGAGCCTGGGATACTGTAGGTCTCAGGGTAGGGTTAGGTGGATTGAACCCTAAAATATAGTCTGCAGACTTAGAAGAATTAGAAGTCTGTATGACTTAGAAGAACTAGGGGTCTGTGTGACCATATATAATATATATCAAAGGTCTGTGTGACCTTCTGAATTAAAAATCTGTGTGACTGAAAGATAACGAATCACTAGAAACGATAGCAACCTCTGCAGACGTATCCCAGCAAAAGAAAGGCAACACCGATAAAGAAGGAAAGAATAAAGCTCAATGTTAAGTTTGCAACGAGTGTCTTCTCTTTATCCGTCGATCTCAGGCAGCGTAGTATTGAGCGAATTATCAACGGGAGCGACACTCAGACACTGGCACTGGATTTGCCCTTTAACCCACATAACGGCCCAAAACGGCAGAAATTTTGAAATGGACTTGCCCAAATAGTGCAATTCCTTCGTCTTTAATACCCTCTACCCTTTTCTGCAATTTCCTGGGCATTAAAGTATTAAACAATTCTCGAACTTTAGTAGGAATTTTAAGTGTTGAACGTCCCCTACCCTTACCACTGAAGGCCAGCGAAGTGTTATACATCAACTGACAACGATAGAGCAAGGGAACGTGACCTGTACTTCCGAGGATCTTGCGCAACATTTCGATTTATTCCTTCACCATTTCCTCTCGTGAGGAAGAATCCTCGAATTACGTCACTCGCACAAATTGTGGAAAATTGAGAGAAACGCTTATAGTGTTGAAAAAAAAATTTCACTTTGGACAGAGGGGGTGTCAGGCTAGAGGCCTTTTTAAATATTGCTTTTGTTCATGTTTTGTATGTTGTTTTGGATGTCACCAAAAAGGCATATGCTACGTGGGAGGCCCTCTGTCCCAGCATCTGGAATGTTAATTAAAGTAGCAGTGTCTGGGGGACGGAGGTCACCCATGGCTGGCGTCTGCTGACAAGTGACCCGGGGGCCAGCGGCCTTGCCAGATGGCCGAAGAAGAGAGGGAAGGGAAGAGGAGCGTTGGCAACGACGAGGAGGGGAGAGCTAGTCGAAGGACGAGCGCGGAAAGACGCAAAATTGAAAAGCTCGTGAGTGCCGACTGGTATTAGCGGTACACGGGCTCTCGTGAAAACAGTTGAACGGGGATAGTAAGCTGGTTTTGTAATGCATAGTAAATGAGTGACGAGTGTGTTTTTCCTCACCAGTCAATGTAATTCATATCAATAAAGGTTTGTTGTTTTACCAAGGACTAAGTTGAACCATTTATTTGGGGAGGAGCCTCAGTATTGAGTCCCTTCAATTGCAATAAGAACTTTGATTTTTGTTTTGAAAGACCCTTTCACCCGTCGCGTATTGCGATCGAACCGGAGGGACATTCCTAAGTGATCCCCATAGACAGACAACCGAAGGATCAACATCACAGGGGGGGGGGCTTTTTTTTAATCTTGCGCTATTTCAATTTCGCTGTTTTCTCAGTCCTGGGAAATGAAGAAAAAGTCCCGGATGCAAAGTACAGGGATTTCACAACATAAACTCTCCGCTTTGTAATTAAATGCAGTGGGTGACAATTTTGCAATTGCAACCTTCGATCTTTGAGAAAAAAAAAAAAGAAAAATTCCATTTCGCTTAAGATAGTATTAAGGGAACAATAGCTTAAGAAAAATGTCTTTCTGGCTGAAAGCAAATATATTTATAATATCGGATTAGAAATTCCACGGAAGCGAGCTTAGCAAATGGTTTTATTGCACTTCGTCGCTCGACTCCCATTGTATAGCCGGAAGTGTTAGGGTGTGAGTCATCAAGAGGAGAGATGAGGAGAGGCAGAAAGAGGGGTGACTTAGGAACGGAGGAGTCACGTTCGTTTAGCGCGTCAGCATGACGTAGTTCTTTCTCAGAAACCCTAAAGGAGCAGGGTTCGGTTCCTTGTGAATCAGGTTATGTAGGCAGGGATTAGGATATCCTCTCGCCGAGTTCTGAGGTCTGTAAAGGGATTTCTATACGGAAAGTACAGATTTCCACCTCATTAAGTGAAAGTCTGCAAAAGCAAAGCAGCATTCAAGCTACGATAAACCGATGGAGAAAGTCTCCATAGCATATCAAATTAAGCCATTTCTATCAGCAGTGTTGAGCACAACTAAGTGCCACAGAATCAAGCTCATGGCGCAGATCAAGTCTGAAGCCCATCGATTGGGGACCACCAATCGAGAGAGTTCATGACGGGGGGGGGGGGGATGATTGCATTCTTTCATATACGAAAAACCTCCGAAGATGGAATCATCTCGTTTGCATCGAAGGGACGGGTGGGGTGGCGCGGGATAGGGGAGGGTAAGACACTTACGTAGATCTCGTCGAGAAGAACTTCGGTGATTTCTTTCACGTGATACTGGAGTTGTTGGATGTAATGCAGAGCCACTTCCGGGGTGACTCTTTCGCTCTGGATCAGATGCTTGGCATATAAAATGGCGGGGTTGGTGCCTGTGGACACGAGGACATCGTAAAAGAGAGTCCTGAAAAGAAATTTCGATTTATATATAAGTCTTGAGATAACAGACATAAAGCAAAAGAACTTTTTTAAAAGAGAGCAGAAGTTAAATGAATCTTGTTCGTAAATGAAGTCATTCGATGTTAATATATACATATGTTTTATGCAAGAAAAGTAAAAATATGATAAAGTTTAATCTATCTCACAAAGACCGATATTCTCTCAATTTCCTTTGAATATTAAATTGTGTACTTTAATTAAAGTTGGGTCCCAAGAATTAAGAGTTTTTTTTGAGAGAGCCTTTACGTCTAAAAGGAATATAAAAGAATAAAGTTGAGCATCGCACACATAAAAGAGAGTGAAAAATTCCAGAAGCAGCATACAAGCTTTAACTGGCATAGTAATTAGGGAGATTGGTTCTCTTCCAGGATTCAAAATTTGTGTACTATGTCACCTCTATCTGAGGCAGTGGTCAACAGTGATTTCTTGATATTGATTCTTGAATATACAAGCATAGTCTTCTCCACTCCAAGGAATGCATCGAGAGCCTTGTCGATCTTTGTTCATGTGACATAAAACCCAGGAAGTCTTTTTGTAAACCATCTCTTGGTACGTCCAATATTTTTGATATCTGATGTTAGAGTATCCATACAGGTGAGGCATATGCTGGTGAAGGTCTAGAGCATATTTGTTTAATGTTATCATAATCCCTCTCTCCCTCCAGAAAAAGATATATCTGTTGTAAGGATCGTAACAGAAGAACGCCATCACTCACTTGTATCTCCTCTGTTCTGGTGTAGCGCCTTCTTCCGGAAAATCTGCATATGTTTTGTACACCTCATCGATGTCATCGTAACCGAGAGTAGAGAAGTCTCGAACCAGTTCCGAGAATTTCACTGGGTAGTTGTTCTCCTTCGCTTGTGTGGCGTAAGTTTCGTCATCGTAAACGGGGATCAGCTCTCCCAGCTTGGTGCCAATCTGAAAAAAGAAAAGATGCGATTGAGAAATAAAAAAAAAGTCTTCTCACCTCTTGACGAGACAAAAGAAACGTCAGAGCAGAAGATCCACTCACCTGGTTCACCGATTCTTTTCTTCCGTACACGTAGTAGAGGTAATGAGGTTTCTTCAGATCGACAAGATCCTTGTAGCTGTGCTTGTGATGGAAATCGTAAGCGAGGGAACTGTAGGTGACGACATTACTGCTCACTTGGTATTCATCTTGAAACTCTCGCTCTTGCAACAGGTGAAGAGTACGACTAAGATAATAAAGAGGAAAAGAAAATGAAAGAAGCATCAAAGGAAGCAAATATTAAGGGAGGCATGAGTGCAATCTTTGGGAAATTGATGAGCAGTTTCATTTATTATTAAGAGAAAGAATGAGTAGAACTAAATCTTCAGGGAAGCATGAGTAGAGACAAATATTTAGGGACGCAAAGAGTTCGATACGTAAATTTATAAAATAATGAATGGAAGCAAATCTCAAGAAAAGCATGAGCGGAGGCTATTTTGTTTCTTTTTTAAATAATAAATGAATCTTTATTTTCTCATAATAATGTGCTACAGAACGATTTACAGTTGTCCCACAAAGCTAAATAGCTTGTCTGTAGGAAATATGACGGTTACAATATTTATTGAGATTAAATAATTTGAGGGAAAAAAAAGATAATAAAACAAATAAAAGCAAAATTAAACCAAAGGCTACTAGAATCATCTGGTTACATTGTTCACAAAGCCAGAAAGCAAAGCAATGGATGATATTAAACACTGGTGTCGCATATCAATAGGCAGAAACGAAAATGCCAAATGACAAACTATAAAAATAAAACTAATTCGAAAGCGATTTAAAAACAGCACTATTATATAACGTTAGTAAGAAAATCTTAAGAAAGCAATCTTAAGAAAAGCAAGGGATTCGATATGTTAGTGAAAGAATGAATTGGTGATAAAAAACGATAATTATTAAAATAACTGTTGGAAACAATAAAATTATATAAGTTACGATACTCCGGGAATAAAGAAATATGTATTTTATTATGCAGTGAAATATGTCAGTGTTAAACTCTCCTATTCATGGACTAACTAACGCATCAGATATAAAGGAGATAAGAAATATTTAATCAGCAGCAAAAGTAATATTAAAAACGAATCTTCAGAGAATGAAACAAACCCTTATATCCGGGATTCGAACCTAGCTCCATTCGTGTAGGTAAGAGCGATAATCACTCGACCAGCGGAAGGGCTCGTTTAAACATAACAGAGCGATAAATGAAAATTTTGATAATACATGCAAGATAAAAAAAAATTAAAAAAATCGTAGATTGAAAAAACAAATAAGTGATAATATAAAATACCGGAAAAGAAATTATGGAAAATGCTGAAACAACTATAAAATTCCTTACGTTTGCAATTTAATATCGAAAAATATGTTAAATGCGATTAATTATAGAAGTTTAGAAAATAAATCTAAAGGAAGTTGTAAAGCGAAAACAAATCGAAAGTAGCATTCTATAAAATGTTTTATAAACGCAGCTGTGTGGCCGGAAAAGGGAAACCAAAGCAATTTAAATTTAAGTTTCAACATTTCATTCAATTTTTGCTGATGAAAGACCTGAGAAACGAAATAAGTTGAACGGGCTAAAATGGGTTTCGAAACTACCCTAAAGATGTAGAAATCAGAATGGACCACTTACTTGATGTAGACCTCTACAGTCTGTCCCTCAATCGGGTAGGGGGAGTACGCCACTTCGCCTTCGGTGCTCACGTGCTCGATGACGTAATGGTGTCGGTCTCCGCGGATGTCGTAGTGGTAGAAAGCGGCTCCATGGAGGGTGTGCTAAGGAAAAGAGAAACGAAGCGTTGGCAAAGGAGTAGCGAGAAACGAAATTCATCCGATTGCCGAAGAGTAAGGAAGATGCCAAAAGCAAAGAAGGCTCGAAATGTGCGAACGATACATCATATTAGGCGGATGGTTGCGATGGGAGGGTTAATACATGGAAAGGTAGTTGTAACGAAGAATTGAAAAGAGGCATCAAAGCAAATATTCAGATTTGATTTCGCTGAATCAGAAAATCTGATTAATGCGAGGTCTCATTTCTGGCATTTGGCGATATCGGAACACTTGAATCGATCATTTGCGAATGAGCTGTGATAGTGAGAGATAAAAATAAACTCGTTAGAGAGCATTACTTCCTCTAAAGATTCCACTTTTAGCATATTCTTAAGTCATCGGAAAATGTCTTCATTGCGAGAAAAGTTTTCGTTTTTGAAGTTTCATTTCTGCTAATATTAACGTTTAACTAGCCCCGTGATTTTTACATTCAGCAACTGATAATAACGTGCTGGCCGTCTCGACCTTTGTTGCTTTTTTTCTTCATTTTTGACTTTATAAATAACGTATAATGAAACGATGTTTTTATTTCTCGTTTACTGAAAACAAGTCAACTGTTTTCCTTGATGTGATCCTTGAAAGCTGACATATGCGTACACCCTACTACCTGGAATTGGATCCCAGTTGGAGCAAGGAGTTGAAATGAAAGCAACGTTGCTTCGATTATAATTCGCCTTTTATTGTGTTCGTTCGCACACTTCAAATGATCGGGTTATAAAACGGAAGTGAGTGTGATTTTCTCTCTTACCGCCTTCTCCATTTCACATTCAGCGCATTCCACTCCGTAGAAAGTGGAGAACACTTGGTTCGGGGTGGTGATGCAGTTGTGGTAATTCCTCGACTTGGTGACGTTGAGCACGATGTTATTCTCGGGAGAGTGGTGGTAAGGCTCGTGCTCTATCACGTACTGGGTCTCGCAGTTGCCTAAAACTCCATCCTGAAAAGAGGAAATAAAAAATCATTTCCAACGAAGACAGTTTTATCAGAGTTCAAATATAATGAATAGCGGTTTTCAGTTCTTGTTTCCTATGTGCCTGAGATCTTAACCTCCGCGTATATTCGCCAATAATTATGTCATAATGTCAACACTCGTTGCTTAAATAACTGGAGACTCTACTAATATGCATATTATACCCATATATACACTTTTATTTAACGCTTCAAACAATACAGGGCAGAATTATATATTTACAAACTACAGCGGCTGCCCGGCAAGTCACTAAACACAAAAGACAGTAGGATTCTCAATCCTATATTAAGAGACTATGCCCAAGCCTTCTGTTTCCAACACCGACACAAAGAAAAGTAGTTAAATATGGACAGGACGACGGGTTCCGCAACCGTCTCCCTTCAAGAGTCCAGACGTAACTGTCGTTTTTCGAATTTCTTTCTCCTGTCCGAAATTACCGCCAATGCTGTCACGTGATATACTTCGGGCTGTAAGGTTCCCTCGATCCAATCAAGTACGCCCATGTTCGATTCTAGAGGACGACTTTCCAGCAATGCAATTCTGAGCGCGGGACTTGATTAAACACATATGTTGTTTTTCACTCGACCCGGAGCTCCTGGGGCGGGGGTGGCTCAGCCGGTAGCGCGCCAGGCTCGTAATCTGTAGTTCCCAGGTTCGAGTCCCAGCTGGGTCAGCGTTGAGATTTATCTCCGCAAAATTCCCCGCCCTGCCCACGGTCAGTAGGGGACACCGATGGGCTTGGAAAGGCCGCCGTCCGTCGGATGGGACGTTAAGCCCTGGTCCAGTGTGCGGGAGAGCCATACCTTGCGCACGTTAAAGAACACGCTCGATGGCCTTGACGGGAGGCTACCTTCTGTCTCCCAACAGCTGTTCCAGTGGGTCCCCTCCCCCAACCTTCTCTGGGCCTTCGGGGTCCATGTGACCTGGCCATTTAGCCCATGGTGTGCAAAAAAGTGCCGTTCAGAGGTAAAACAACCCAACCCGGAGCTGCTATTCTTCTTTCTAGGCAAAGCTCTGAAGGAAAATGGCGCTCCTGCCTTTCCCTAGCCGATCGAGCCTTACATAACGAAAGAAAAAAAGAGTTTCTGAGAGTCGACTGAGGCCGAAACAGGAAAATTTCGCTGCATCAGTTGAATGCATCAAAATATCGGAAATTGGAAAAAATGGGATTGATTGCAGAAATAGGTTAAATATACAGAATTAATTTTTCCGTTTAATTTTGCGTGGCAGATGGCGATTTCGCGTTTTCAAAGATCTCGAGGGAAGAAATTTTAATGGCCACAAAGAAAAGTCTTTTGCGATGATTCTGCAGAAGATGCTGAACAAAGATTTCTTGACACACAAATTACAGACGCAATCGGTGATTAGTTCGTTCTACGAAGTGTTCGGACAGTTATGGGGACAACTGCCTCTCCCTCAAATGGGAAGTGATCAAGAAGTCATCAAGTGCTTGTTGAGTTAAGGGGACAACCTCCTTCCACTCAAATGGTAAGTGATCAAGAAATCATCAAGTGCTGATTGAGTTAAAGGGACAACCCCCTCCCACTCAAATGCTAAGTGATCAAGAAGTCATCAAGTGGTAATTGAGTCAAGAGGACAACCCCCCTCACTGTCAAATTCTAAGTTATCAAGAAATAATCAAGTGCTTCTTGAGTTAGGGAGACAATCTCCTCCCACTCAAGTGCTAAGTGATCAAGAAATCATCAAGTGCTAATTGAGTTAAGGGAAGAAACCTCTCCCACTCAAATGCTAAGTGATCAAGAAATCATCAAGTGCTGATTGAGTTAAAGGGACAACTCCCCCCCTGTCAAATGCTAAGTGATCAAGAAGTCATCAAGTGCTTGTTGAGTTAAGGGGAGAACCCCCTCCCACTCAAATGGTAAGTGATCAAGAAGTCATCAAGTGCTGATTGAGTTAAGGGGACAACCCCCCTCCGTGTCAAATTCTAAGTTATCAAGAAATAATCAAGTGCTTGTTGAGTTAGGGAGACAATCCCCTCCCACTCAAATGGTAAGTGATCAAGAAGTCATCAAGTGCTAATTGAGTTAAGGGGACAACCCCCTCCCTGTCAAATGCTAAGTGATCAAGAAGTCATCTAGTGCTTGTTGAGTTAAGGGGAGAACACCCTCCCACTCAAATGGTAAGTGATCAAGAAATCATCAAGTGCTGATTGAGTTAAAGGGACAACCCCCTCCCACTCAAATGCTAAGTGATCAAGAAGTCATCAAGTGCTGATTGAGTCAAGAGGACAACCCCCTCACTGTCAAATTCTAAGTTATCAAGAAATAATCAAGTGCTTCTTGAGTTAGGGAGACAATCCCACTCAGTGATCAAGAAATCATCAAGTGCTAATTGAGTTAAGGGAAGAAACCTCTCCCACTCAAATGCTAAGTGATCAAGAAATCATCAAGTGCTAATTGAGTTAAGGGAAGAAACCTCTCCCACTCAAATGCTAAGTGATCAAGAAATCATCAAGTGCTGATTGAGTTAAAGGGACAACCCCCTCCCTGTCAAATAGTAAGTGATCAAGAAGTCATCACGTCCTTGTTGAGTTAAGGGGAGAACCCCCTCCCACTCAAATGGTAAGTGATCAAGAAGTCATCAAGTGCTGATTGAGTTAAGGGGACAACCCTCTTCCACTCAAATGGTAAGTGATCAAGAAGTCATCAAGTGCTGATTGAGTTAAAGAGACAACCCCCTCCCTGTCAAATAGTAAGTGATCAAGAAGTCATCAAGTCCTTGTTGAGTTAAGGGGAGAACCCCCTCCCACTCAAATGGTAAGTGATCAAGAAGTCATCAAGTGCTGATTGAGTTAAGGGGAGAACCCTGTCCCACTCAAATGGTAAGTGATCAAGAAGTCATCAAGTGCTGATTGAGTTAAGGGAACAACCCCTCCCTGTCAAATGCTAAGTGATCAAGAAGTCATCAAGTGCTTGTTGAGTTAAGGGGAGAACCCCCCTCCCACTCAAATGCTAAGTGATCAAGAAGTCATCAAGTGCTGATTGAGTTAAGGAGACAACCCCCTTCCACTCAAATGGTAAGTGATCAAGAAGTCATCAAGTGCTGATTGAGTTAAGGGGACAACCCCCCTCCGTGTCAAATGCTAAGTGATCAAGAAGTCATCAAGTGCTGATTGAGTTAAGGGGACAACCCCCTCCGTGTCAAATTCTAAGTTATTAAGAAATAATCAAGTGCTTGTTGAGTTAGGGAGACAATCCCCTCCCACTCAAATGGTAAGTGATCAAGAAGTCATCAAGTGCTGATTGAGTTAAGGGGACAACCCCCCTCCGTGTCAAATTCTAAGTTATCAAAAAATAATCAAGTGCTTGTTGAGTTAAGGAGACATTCCCCTCCCACTCAAATGGTAAGTGATCAAGAAGTCATCAAGTCCTTGTTGAGTTAAGGGGAGAACCCTGTCCCACTCAAATGGTAAGTGATCAAGAAGTCATCAAGTGCTGATTGAGTTAAGGGAACAACCCCTCCCTGTCAAATGCTAAGTGATCAAGAAGTCATCAAGTGCTTGTTGAGTTAAGGGGAGAACCCCCCTCCCACTCAAATGCTAAGTGATCAAGAAGTCATCAAGTGCTGATTGAGTTAAGGGGACAACCCCCTCCCTGTCAAATGCTAAGTGATCAAGAAGTCATCAAGTGCTGATTGAGTTAAGGGGACAACCCCCTCCGTGTCAAATTCTAAGTTATTAAGAAATAATCAAGTGCTTGTTGAGTTAGGGAGACAATCCCCTCCCACTCAAATGGTAAGTGATCAAGAAGTCATCAAGTCCTTGTTGAGTTAAGGGGAGAACCCTGTCCCACTCAAATGGTAAGTGATCAAGAAGTCATCAAGTGCTGATTGAGTTAAGGGAACAACCCCTCCCTGTCAAATGCTAAGTGATCAAGAAGTCATCAAGTGCTTGTTGAGTTAAGGGGAGAACCCCCCTCCCACTCAAATGCTAAGTGATCAAGAAGTCATCAAGTGCTGATTGAGTTAAGGGGACAACCCCCTTCCACTCAAATGGTAAGTGATCAAGAAGTCATCAAGTGCTGATTGAGTTAAGGGGACAACCCCCCTCCGTGTCAAATTCTAAGTTATCAAAAAATAATCAAGTGCTTGTTGAGTTAAGGAGACATTCCCCTCCCACTCAAATGCTAAGTGATCAAGAAACCATCAAGTGCGGATTGAGTTAAGGGGACAACCCCCTCCCCCCAAATGTTAAGTGTTGAATGTAATCAAGTGCTGGAGGAGTTAAGGCACTGGTTCCCAACGTTTTTTGTTCCGAGAATCCTTTCAATCAAAAAATGTGTTGCGCACCCCCAGGGCAATAATGACTTAAAAGAAGCTTAAAATTAAAATTTACATTATATAATTATAATTATAAATTATAAAACTTTACTACCTATAATTATGAAACCTCAAAATTTTGTGCCTAAATATAAAATCATAACACTCTAATTATAAATATTTGCAAGACTTCATATATTTTCTTTATTGCCCAAATTTTTTGAATTTTGTCGAATCGCTATAGAAACAAACCTATACAGTACTGTGCGAATTAGTTGGGATAAGCATCATGAAGCTGCATAAGGAGACAGGGTCCGTGGACACGTCCCGTAAAGGACATTGTGGAAGAAAAAGTGAAACCACCCCTAGGGATGATAGTCTAATTCGAAGAATTAGTATCATAGACCCGAAGAAGACCAGTGGAGACATCAAAAGGGAGATTGCGTCTTATGAGGTTAATAGGTTAATATAGATGCTTCCACCGTACGTCGTCGCCTTCTGGAGTGTGGCTACCGGGCTCGACGCCCCTCCAAAAAGCAACTTTTGACACCAGCTATGAAGCAAAAAGGGCTATCCTGGGCAAAGAAACATCGAGACTGGACTGTGGAGAATTTGGGAAAAAGTGATATTTTCCGACGAAACCCACTTTGAGGTGCATGGCTACAGGTCAAATTTCGTCCGCCGCTCGCCTGGAGAACCTCTTCGATCCGGCCACATCCAGCAATCCCCCAAACACCCACCCAAGGTCATGTTTTGGGGATGTTTCACAGCTTCCAGGCCACAGACGCTTCATCCCATTGAAGGAATGATGGACAGCAAAAAATGCATAAGCGTTCTGGAGGCGAAAATGGTCCTAACACTGCAGAAGCTGTTTCCTAACGGCGATGGGGTATTTCAACAGGATCTGGCTCCATGCCACAATTCTAAGCTTGCTAAGAGCTTCTTTACCCAGCAACATTTGAAAATATTGGAGTGGCCAGGAAGTTCACCCGATCTAAACCCCATTGAAAATTTGTGGGCCATTATTAAAGCGTGCATATCTAAGATGTATTGCACGACGAAAACCAAAATGATAGAAAGTGTCATGAAAGAGTGGTGCCACGACCCTGAAGTGAAGGAGATGTGTGGAAAGCTAGTGGCCATCAATGGTTGAGAGGGTGAAAGAAGTAATTAAAGCTAAGGGGGGTCACATTCACTATTAACTACACTATTAAACAAATAAATATTTTAGTTGTCTTTGTTACTCCATTTTCCTATTGTCCCGACTAATTTGCACAGTACTGTAATGCTTGAAACGTGCACATTCTTGTTGTCATTGAGGAAAAGTATATTTGTAACATAATTGGACAATTCGTTATTGCTTAAGGCGTCATTAATTTTAGTGCGACCCCTTGGACCATCGTCGACCTCTAAATGGGAACCATTGAGTTAAGGACACCCCCCCCCCTCTCAAATACTGAAGGACTAAAGAAGCCATGGCTGTGGGTGGCAATAAAACACGAGAATCCTGCCTCGGTTGGGTTGGGTTGTTTTACCTCTGAGCGGCACTTTTTTGCACACCATAGGCTAAATGGCCAGGTCACAAGGACCCCGAAGGCTCAGAGAAGGTTGAAGGAGGGGACCCACTGGAACAGCTGTTGGGAGACAGATGGTAGCCTCCCGTCAAGGCCATCCAATATGCTCTTTAACGTGCGCAGGGTATGGCTCTCCCACACACGGGGCCACGACTTAACGTCCCATCCGACGGACGGCGGCCTTTCCAAGCCCATCAGTGTCCCCTACTGACCGTGGGAAGGGCGGGGAATTTTGCGGAGATAAATCCTGGCTCGGTGTACCGCAGATTTTGCGGCGATATTTTTGTTGAGGAGACTACGTCGTCTAGTCTCTTTTAGTCTATTGTTCGGCGTTGAGTCGTCGTAAAACCATAAACAACCAATCAGGAGTCACAGTTTATGTTCCGTGGGGTTACTGTGACCTTTGAAAGATATTTTGTTTTACTTTCCATTCCTTTAAAACCCTTTTAATTTTTTTCTGTTAAAAATTAAAAACTGACTGTGAAAGATGTTAGAAAGTATCAAATGGGAAAAATAGAATAAAAATCTGAAGTTTCTCAATAGAAAAAACTAACAGAAATTTTAATGATTTATTTATTTAGAAATCGTCACTTCACCGTTCGACTCACACAAGAATGTTCTTTCCCCCCCGTCCCGTCCCCTCCTCCGGGTTGTATTAAGAAGGAAATTTGTTGTAATTTTTAGCTGCCGCTGAGAGAAAATAAAGAAATTTGTGCATAAAGACTCAAAATTCCACAGATCTGTTACTTTGCGTATGGAAATTTCTAGATCTTCTTGATCCAAATGTCTGCAAGAAACAGAAATACTGTATCTTTTTTTCCAACGTGTGCTGCGCAGCTTACAGCAAAACGTGTTGTACAGGGGATATCTGACTGTGTTTTCCCCGCCCCCCCGTTCGCAAGATTAAGCGACACAGCCACTGAGGAAGTGCTAGCTGGTGCAGGAGAGACCTCGTCCTCATGCAGGTTGAAGAATTATCTTACTGGCCTTGCCTCGAGGCTTGTCATATACCACTAACAACTTTCCATTGCCATTTATTTTGCTTAATAAATTTGCATATATTTGCATATTTATGCAAATGAACAATGAATGTGCATATTTCTATGCGAAGTATTTTTTTATAAACCAAAGAGTAATAGTTCATCCAGTTTAAAATAGTGGGTATTTAAGTTTATCTTCAAAGCAACATTAAAAATAATGACCAATTTATTGACCAAATAGAAGTAAAAATTGAAAATGATAAACTTCACTTTTTTAAATATAATGAGAAAGTGCTACACATTACTAATGTTTCAAAGATAATTTTAAGTAGATTCTTAAATGTAATAGGATTTGATGGATTTGCAATATTTAATGGTAATGAATTAAAAATCTTTCGACCAAGAAAGTAAAAGTGGATTTGCATAATTTATTTTTTTTCTACCATTGGAATTTTTTATCTTTGAAGAGGACTTAAGCTTTTTAATTTGCTGGCCACAAAGGCGATTGTCCAAGGCTGGACGGTGGGGGAGAAGAATGGCCATTTCACAAGATCTTTTCCATTTAGGGGCTTAAATAATACTGCCCTATATCAAGAGTATATAGCATTTCCATGAAAGGGTTTTAATAGTGAAATGTCAGTATAACGAAATATCAGTTGAACGAAATGAAATTTTATCCTGATACCAATAAATGACCAGTATAAAACGAAACTTTTGAAAACAAAAACCCTTAACATGTGCAATGCATATTCAGCACCTAGCAACGCTGCAATGATTTAATCAATCTATGAAGTATCTCTAATCAATCCCAGAGTTATGAATTGTGCTATTGCACAACACCCACACGCCGTGTTGCCGATCTCCATGCGTGACATTGATGATGCTCTCTACACGTGCCAGCATAATTCTTTAAAGCGACGTTGCCACATTTTCTAGCATAAAAGAAAATTTTCAAACTTGGAAATCTACGCGATTGACTGCAATGCATTGCAAGTAATAGCAGCGTCAGTATAAAGGTCTTTCAAAGCAGTTCCAATACAAGCGTTTCATTATTATCGTTCGTTAGATTTCGGTTGTTAAATTTAAATATTTGTTCGTTATTATTGTTTAAGTTATGGCGCGAAGCCTTCTCCTTTCGTAATGACACGGAAAGATATCCCGAACAATGTGTTGCAGAGTTTAAACAGCATTCAAGTATTGAGCCTCTCAGAAGCCAAACTGATCAACTCCACTTTTTGTAAATTTTGCAATTTTAATACCCAAGCACGTTATTTTTATATATTTTTACATCTTGTAATGTAGAACCTATAATAGTATTACTCTACATAATATTTCGCTGTTCGTATATTTCAAGCAAAGTTTTAAAATTAAATCTAAGAGAATCATCAATTTTCTCCACTTTTTTATTTTATAGAGTTGATCAGTTTGGCTTCTGAGAGGCTCAATTTACGAAGAGATATTTGTTGGAATAGACAATTGAAAAATTGCCGATATTTTTTAAGAAGTAAACTCTAAAGCACTGTAAATTTCTTTCATACTGATTATTTTGTAGTATGTAACTCTCAGTACGTTTTTAATTGAATTTCGGTGTAACGAAATTTCGGTTCAACGAATATATTTTGCTCGCCCGGTCGATTTCATTATATTGACAATTCTTGTATCTGGCATTGAAATTCGCTGGGAATATCGATTACGATTAAAATGTTGATTGGATAATTTAAAGAAATTATTTATTTGAATTAAAAATAGAGGAAAAACATTTAAAATAATAAGTGAATAGAAAACATCTTTCAAAATAAAGCAATATTTTTTGCGTTTCAATGTGTAATGAGAACTTATGGCCTGCTTTTTACTCGGCAAATTCATTTGTCTTAACCAGAATTTGAATTTTCCAAGTCGTCGTTTGCTTCGAGGACCGTATTACTAACCTTTGCGGGCGAAATCTGACCCGACAGTCGTAGTTTGCATACCCCTGTCTTAGAACAATAAATTAACTATTATAACAAAATTATTTTATAATCGCCATTGAACTATTAGAATAGAAAGAGAGAGTATCATTTTAAAATGTAAAAATAAGTGTAGAAAAAGAGTAACTTTAAATATTTTCTTAATTGCATTGAATTGCAGTCTTACTCTGTGTTACGAAGTTAATTATTCTGCTTTGAGGAGAAACAATATTTTCTAAGTTTGTAATATATGTAACTGCTTCCCCAACACAAAATATCATGTTGTTTAACCAATTGTACCCGTGGAAAATAAGGCATTTGACGCACATCACAATCCATTTTGCAAGACCCTCCCATTGACTTCTTTCCCCCATATGAGCAGTGGGACTTGCCGTCGTCTGACAACTGAGCTCTTCGTAAACAGAGAAAGAGAAATGCCTGCAATTGGGAAGATGAATAATTTTCGAACATTTAATGAATCGAAAAGAGGTTTTTGAAAGAATGGTCCTTTCAAGATTTTTTTTTCTCATCTTCGGTTTCGCCTATTTGCATTCTACACATCGATTTTGAAATTTATTAACGTTCAGAAATTCAAATTTTTGCATCGATTTTATTGAATTGATTGTATTAATCACAAAAAATCGCAAGACTTATGGAAACTTCGAAGATAAAGAGAAAAGGCTGATTTTTGTACAATTAAAATAATCATTAATCACGTTATCCCTGTTCGGAAGCATTAAACAAACTTGACTCGTAGGGATAGAAATAATGCTGCGTTAAATTTTCCGTGATGGCCGACATAATGAGAGCGATTTCTTTTGCGAACCTCATTCACCAGAGGGCGTGATCTAGGCGAGGAAGGAACTGAAACGATTCATCGGAAACAAACTACAACAATCAAACTGAACAAATCGATGAGGGAGAAAAAAAGAGAAAAACCATTTTTGTCTAAAATCGCAAACGATATTGCCTAAGTTCAAAGATTTTTTTCTGTTTCCAGAAAATCTGAGGAATGATATGTAAAAATTGGCCCGGAGAGATGGGGGGGGGGGGGGGGCGATAGAATAGCATGAAACCATTCCAGTGGCCTATGCATTTTAGATTTTAATCTTATGGGCGCTGATAGCAAACTAGCATCGATGCTCCCCAGTGGAACTCACTACATGGCACTGATATCAAACTACCATCGATGCTCCCCAGTCGAACTCACTACATGGCACTGATATCAAACTACCATCGATGCTCCCCAGTCGAACTCACTACATGGCACTGATAGCAAACTACCATCGATGCTCCAAAATGGAACTCGCTACATGGCACTGAGAGCAAACTACCATCGATGCTCTAAAATGGAACTCACTACATGGCGCAGATAGCAAACTAGCATCGATGTTCCAAAATGGAACTCACTACATGGCGCTGATAGCAAACTAGCATCGATGCTCCAAAATGGAACTCACTACATGGCGCAGATAGCAAACTAGCATCGATGCTCCAAAATGGAACTCACTACATGGCGCAGATAGCAAACTAGCATCGATGCTCCAAAATGGAACTCGCTACATATCGTTGATAGCAAACTAGCATCCATGCTTCCCAATGGAATTCACTACATGGCGCTGGTAGCAGACTAGCATCCATGCTACAAAATGAAACTCTTACCTCATAGACCTTGTAGTAGTGCCTTGTTGCGTCGGGCTTGCGGAGGTATCCGTCATCGCTTCCAGCATACACGGAGTCTGATTGGTCGAAGTTCAGATGGAACAAAGTGATGAGGCCTCTCTTCAAGTTGACGGAGTAATCGGGCTCTTCTCGATTCACTTGGAAATGAGTTATCTGGCAAGGAAGAAACTTTCTAAACACTCATTCACATAAAAGGAGAAATGAACGTTATGATAAGGTTTATTGAATATTTCATATAAAGGATTAATTATATCGTTTAAGCGAATCTAAATGAACCGTTTTTGACACTTAAAATGAATAGCCTTCGTTTGATTGGCTTTGTTTATTTTTCCCCCATCTTTTGGCTAAACCATTCTTTCGCAATCTGATTAACAACAAAAATAAGTCATCAATTTCAACGAATTCGTAGAGCAACCTTCTCAGCTTTAACAACTTCCGAAGTGCCTTGCTCAAACAAGGCCTCAAAATCAGGATCTATTGCCTTAATACCCATATTTTGTCATGTTATAATCTGGCTTCCCAAGGAAATATCCAAAATAAACTGTCTTTTACTTCAAATTGCTTCTTAATCAGAAGTGCCACCTGAATCAGACTGCAAACTAAAGCCTTCACCCATACAACGAAATAATTGTCATTCAAACTGGAGAAGTTTTCTTTTATAGGCTTACCAAAAAAAAATGAATGCAAATAATTACAACTCACCAATCCGTTCTTAAAGTACACTTTGAAAGGTTTGGTGACGTATTCGCTGATGGTGGGCACAGTGCGGTAGTTGTACGGGAAGTTATAAAAGTCGTAAAGCTCCTGGTTCAATCTGTCGAATTTCAGGTTCTCCAGCTGAAAAGAGAAGTAACGATTAGTCATAACAAAAATAAGCTTTTTGCTAATGATGTAAATGAAAATTAAGAGATTTAACTTACCATATAAATGGGTAAAAATTTCTCCCTAAAAAAATATTTCGTGATCTTAAACCACAAAAGCGAGGAAAATATAGGAAAAGATTTTTGATCATTTTTCAAACATTAAGCTTTGCTTATTCAATAATATGGAGAAGAATTTCTCATATTGCCCTCGGGGCGAATGGAAATCCGTCCGTCAAATGGAAAGTTTACTCGAGGCGCTGGATGGGCAGCAGAGAAAATCAAAATACGCACATCTCAAATACTCACTACATGGCATTGATAGCAGACTAGCATCGATGCTTAAAAATGGAACTCACTGCAAGGCACTGATAGCAAACTACCATCGATGCTCCAAAATGGAACTCACTATATGGCACTGATAGCAAACTAGCATCCATGCTCCAAAATGGAACTCAATACATGGCACTGATAGCAAACTAGCATCGATGCTTAAAAATGGAACTCACTGCAAGGCACTGATAGCAAACTACCATCGATGCTCCAAAATGAAACTCACTATATGGCACTGATATCAAACTAGCATCCATGCTACCCAGTGGAACTCACTACTTGGAACTGATAGCAAACTACCATCGATGCTCCAAAATGGAATCACTATATGGCACTGATAGCAAACTAGCATCCATGCTTCAAAATGAAACTCATTACATGGCACTGATAGCAAACTAGCATCGATACTACCCAGTGGATTGGGTTGGGTTGTTGGGTTGTTTTACCTCTGAGCGGCACTTTTTTGCACACCATGCGCTAAATGGCCAGGTCACATGGACCCCGAAGGCTCAGAGAAGGTTGGGGGAGGGAACCCACTGGAACAGCTGTTAGGAAACAGATGGTAGCCTCCCGTCAAGGCCATCCAGCGTGTTCTTTAACGTGCACAGAGTATGGCTCTCCCGCACACGGGACCACGGCTTAACGTCCCATTCGACGGACGGCGGCCTTTCCAAGCCCATCGGTGTCCCCTACTGACCGTGGGCAGGGCGGGGAATTTTGCGGAGATAAATCTCAACGCTGACCCAGCTGGGACTCGAACCTGGGAACTACAGATTACGAGCCTGGCGCTTACCGACTGAGCCACCCCGCCCCTACCCAATGGAACTCACTACTTGGAACTGATAGCAAACTGCCATCGATGCTCCAAAATGGAATCACTATATGGCACTGATAGCAAACTAGCATCCATGCTCCAAAATGGAACTCGCAATATGGCACTGATAACAAACTAGCATCGATGCTCCAAAATGGAACTCAGTGTATGGCACTGGTAGCAAACTAGCATCGATGTTCCAAAATGGAACTCACTACATGGCACTGATAGCAAACTAGCATACATGCTTCCCAGTGGAACTCACTACATGGCACTGATAGCAAACTAGCATACATGCTTCCCAGTGGAACTCACTACATGGCACTGATAGCAAACTACCATCGATGCTCCAAAATGGAATCACTATATGGCACTGATAGCAAACTAGCATCCATGCTCCAAAATGGAACTCGCAATATGGCACTGATAACAAACTAGCATCGATGCTGCAAAATGGAACTCACTACATGGTACTGACAGCAAACTACCATCGATGCTCCAAAATGGAACTCAGTGTATGGCACTGGTAGCAAACTAGCATCGATGTTCCAAAATGGAACTCACTACATGGCACTGATAGCAAACTAGCATACATGCTTCCCAGTGGAACTCACTACATGGCACTGATAGCAAACTAGCATCCATGTTCCAAAATGGAACTAACTACATGGCATTGATAGCAAACTAGCATCCATGTTTCCCAATGGAACTCACTACTTGGAACTGATAGCAAACTAGCATACATGCTTCCCAGTGGAACTCAATACATGGCACTGATAGCAAACTAGCATCGATGCTCCAAAATGGAACTCACTACATGGCACTGATAGCAAACTAGCATCCATGTTCCAAAATGGAACTCATTACTTTGCACTGATAGCAAACTAGCATCCATGCTTTCTAATGCTCCAAACTTTTCCAACCATGCTCCAAAATGGAACTCACTACATAGCACTGATAGCAAACTAGCATCCATGCTTCCTAATAGAACTCACTACATGGTCCTGATATCAGATTAGCATCCATGCTTCCCAATATATCCTCTTCTACAACGCTGTCGTTAACTTTGGGGTGTTCGTTACCTCACCAAATCGCACATTCTGCAGCCAAAAAAAGAAATTCCTTTCATAAGTATAGCAAAGCAACAGGGAATTAATCTGTGAAAAATGTTTCCTACCAGAAATAGTTCATCGATTATAAAAGCAAAAATCAATAAACTTATAGACATATTTACAGTGGAAATGAAGTTAATTCGCTAGTTCGTCTTTTTAAAAAAAATTGTTTTCTACTATCAAATCAAGAGGAATAACAAATCGCCTGTGGTGAATTCGGAATTCGTGATTTCAAAGAGAATGATGTGTCATTTTTCGACTGTAGCACGCTCTAGCGGTGAAAATTGGAAGCAATGAATGATTAAGATAATACGAAAAATGTTATTTTATTAGTAGGTATCGCCACCCAGTGCCCAAAAGAATCATTGCATCCATCACAACCAGTGGCAAAAACGTTTCTGGTTTTCATCGCTACCCACCACAAAATCGCACCACAAAAAGGATTCTTGCCTCAATAACCACCCACTGATAAGAGATCCTTTCCTCCTTCACAACTCACTGGTAAAACTAAACATAGGTTCCATCCCACCTACTGGTAAAGTTTACTGATTATAGATCAATACTCCTCATTGCTACAGGGGTGGGGGCGGGGGTGGCTCAGTAGGTAGCGTGCCAGGCTCGTAATCTGAAGTTGCTAGTTTCGTGTCCCAGCTGTGTCAGCTTTGAGATTATCTGCGATTCAAGATTAGCACTGGCGAATAATTCAATTTCGATTCGAAATCTGGGAATGCAGACGATAATTCAGCACTTGTTTTGGAAAGTAAATCTCTTTTTAATGCGACATCTCGTGATCTATTTTATCGTGATTATTTCGAAGAGAACATTTCACTTCATCCACTGACGAACATCTTTTCTCTCTGATTAAATAAACAACGACAACAACAACAACTTGATTTCGTTTCAAGAAAAGGCAAAATT
Organism: Ryuthela nishihirai; assembly: GCA_038380435.1. NCBI lineage: Eukaryota > Metazoa > Arthropoda > Arachnida > Araneae > Heptathelidae > Ryuthela > Ryuthela nishihirai. Next base: position 58,027,798 of record JAWZYU010000019.1, on the reverse strand, counting down.
CACATCCGGCACAAAACGAGGAACAAAAGAAAGAAAAGAAAAATTTCATTTCTCACCTTGAAAACTCCGTAGCTTCCGTGGGATTGGATGTGGAGGTCAGAGGTGAAGGCGAACCCCGCATACTGGGGTTTGATGTCCGGATAGCCAGCGTAGACGGTGCCGTAATAACGATAGACATATTCTCTTCCGGAGATATACGCTGCGAAAAATAAAAAAGGCAAAACTCATTTAGGAGTCGCATATTAACTAACAAAAGTAGCTCATCATTTGCTGTCTCCAATCTAAATATGAACAGCCATTTAATATCCATGCATTAAAAGAGTTTTACAAGAGAAATGTACTTCGTCAAGACAAACGACATCAGTACGCTCATTAACTAATGGTCTCTGGACTTCGCCCACACAATCGCTTGCCACCAAATAGGGGCGGGAGTGGTTCCTTTGGTTGCGCACTCTCTCATAATCCTTAGTTCCCAGGTTCGAGTCCCACCACCGATATTTATCTCCGCTGAACACCCACCCTGCCGTCGATCAGAAAATTGCAACACCAATGGGCTCGGAAAAATCGCCGTCCGTCGGATGGGACGTAAAGACGTGGCCCCATATTTAGGAGAGCCATATCCTGTGTACGTTAAAGAACACGCTGGATGTATAGATGTCCTGACGGGAGACCATCGTGTGTCTTCTAACAGCTGTCCAGTGTGTTTCCTTCCCCAAACCTTCTCTGAGCCCTATGGTTCCTTGTGACGTGGCTGTTTAGCGGCGCTTTTCGTACACAATGGGCTAAGGAGTAAGACAGCCTAACGTTCTTGGATTTCTTTATTAAGCGAAATATTCGCTCACATACTAAACTGCAGAAAACTCCCACTTATCTGGCATTTATGAGGAATGGGGGTGGCCAGTGGCATGAGAAATAATTTTATAGATACCAAATAACAATCTTTTGTTCAAACCTTGGTTAAAATAAAAACGCCGTTAAAAACAATGATAACAAAAATGAAGTATAATGCTTTTAATACAAATGTCAATATCTAAAATATAATTTTTATACGTATTTTCACATTTAATGATGTCTAAATTCGTAAACTTAACAAAACTTTCGGAAACTGTTTCGCTGAAATCCATCATGGAAGGAGTTGTAATTTGGCAGTCGAATGACGCTGACATTTTTATTAAAAGCATTATACTTCATTTCTTTTTTGGAAGGAGTTGTAATTTGGCAGTCGAATGACGCTGACATTTTTATTAAAAGCATTATACTTCATTTCTTTTTTGGAAGGAGTTGTAATTTGGCAGTCGGATGATGCTGACTAACGTATTTTCCTAATATCGAAATGTGAAAGAGAATTTTTGAAAGGTAAAGTATGTAAAAAAGCATACCCAAGACAAAAAAAAAATACTCTCCTAGACACACCAGAATAATAAAACTAAACCTTAATTTCAGAAAAAAAAAACGCAATTACTTATGCATATGTATGTGCAGTGTAATTTACTGGCTATGTTCTAGAAATTCGGATGACATTTCATCAGGGTCATTCACTGAACTTGCATTTGATTCTTGAGCAGCAGATGATATCGAGGGTTGAGAAGACGTAAAATTAGGTTTAGTTTTTCTTCAATAAATTTTTTATGCCTGCATGCATAACAATACGTGAAAAGTGACACCTGTGGCATCCGGGAGAACTTCCACTTGCAATAAAATTTACCATACCAAGTTCAATTTGAATTTATGTCGGTTGCATGATAATTCCGGATGCTTGAGTAGCGGATAACCGGGAGTTAATGACATTTCTCCTTTTTTATAGCCTTGATGATTATGAGTGGTTAAAAACTTCACTTACATTGCATTTTGCTCCGAAAAGTAAACAGTTTATTATGCATGTACAAAACTGTAGAACTATCTGGGCAATGCAACCGAAATCTTTATAAACTTATAAGTCAGAATGTTCGAATTCTGAAAGTTATTAATATGGCGATTGCAGTTTTATTTCTTAGCAACAGCAATGAAGTGCCTTTTGGAATAATGTACATATGCGATTGCTTAGTTACTTGCATTTATAAGGGTACTTCGGTGTCGATAGAAATCCAACAGATGAAAGTGAACATGAGGAAATGCTGATCTGGTTTAGGATGTCCTTTTTCTGTGAATCCTCTTCGTTTCGACATGCCAACTGGAACTCGTCCTGTGATGAAGAACTTCTGCTTGCACGACATCAAATCTTATCTATGCTAAAATGGAACTTTATCACCATCATGGATTTTTTTCTTTCCCTTTTTTATTCCTTTTGCTGAAGTCAATCAGTTTGCTTTACTGCAGAACCAGTCCCCTGGGTGCAGAGGACATTCGTCATTGGCTGGCTGGGACAAGGCATCAGCTCGATCATTGGCAGCTGAAGCCTTAACTGTTTCCTTTGGCAAAGGGATCAGCACTCCGTTGGTCGAGAGAAAAGAGTAAGGAGGAGGAGAGTCATTTCTGCCCCCACAAGTGAAGACAGGCAAATGGAGACAGTTTTAAGATACTGATGTAAGCGGAACAAATTGATTGGCTGAATAAAAGTTTTAGATTAAAATTTTGTGGCATTAATAAATTTCATTCTACTCTTTTGGAATAAAGATTTCGAAATGCTTCTTCTGGGGACATATTTGCATTATCAGCATTTAATGTCAGCAGCGACTTCATCAGCTGGGATGAGGAACAATTCTTGCAAACACTAACTAAAGAAAGCAAATTAAACTCGTGTCTAAATCCCCGAACTGACAAAATTGCCTTTTTTGGCGATTAGTTTTAGCTTTATTAACTATTGTCTGTCTGCAGTCCACTTTCCGACAGATTCTGGCCAACTGACGTGCTTGCGCCACGTGAGTTTAGTGCTATTCCTAAATTATGATTCTGATGTTTCAAGTAGAGTTGGATGCAGGTTGAAGTTTAGTAAATTCATTTTAAAAAACGATGATAAAATGAAAAAGTGAACGAATTAAAAGTAAAAAGAATTTTGCTTTGCTTTCATATGGAAATAGAGAAAGAAAGACAAACAACTGAAAGACTTACCGCTGCTGGCTGCTGCAGAAGCTGAAAAAAGAAAAAAAAAATATTATCAGGCAGAGGAAACATTCCTGTTATTCTCAACAGCATCACAACAATGACTCTATGCTGCGTAAGAAAGAACTTTTCGAAGAGAACGTTTTCTCATCGATATCCGACGAGCTAAAAGGATTCGTCTTTTCAGTTAAACGTTACAAAATCGCTTTGCAACTTTAGGTGGAAGGGTTAGGGATTAAAAATTCAGCAAGGGGTCAGTGCAAAAAGTGAGTCGATTACACTTCCCCCGTAGCCAAGTTGTTAGCGCGCTTGTCTACTGATCTAAGGGACATGGGTTCGAGCCCAGGGCCAAGGCATGGACTATTGTATTGTTTTTCTGCTGAGGTCACGCCATCCTCTCAGACCTTCTACCGTGACGTATAAATTGACATGCTCCTCTCAGATCTCTGTGGCAAGAACTGCTTGAAGGATTATTTATTTTATTTTTTAAATTTTTAGCCAAGAACTGCTCAGATTATGTCTAAGACAGACAATTGTTTTCAATCTGTTTTACAGACTGAGAGCAAAAGTTGCTGAAGCAGTTTTGGTGATACCTCACAAAAATATCAATTATCCTTAAAGTAACTGCTTGCCAGAGAGGTCTGACATAAAACTGTGAATATAAAATGCCTTAGAGAAGATCTTGTGAGGAAGGTGAAACTTCAGCAGAAATACAAAACAAGAAATTTCGATGCCATTCCCGGTATCAATACAACACACATTTCCATAACCACCAATAAAAACTTTAACACAATATTCAAATTCATTTTCAATAAGTACTGTCTATAATTATTTTACATAAAAAAATCCCACTAAGCCGAAAGCTTATCAGCGAGAATGTACGCATATGGCTTTAGCAGATATGATCTAGATTAAATCAGTATCATTACATAAAATGAAGGAGAGAAAAAAAGAATAAATGAAAAAGAAAAAAACCAATTAAATGATAAATGATTCCGAATAAAATCATCACTTTTTCATCAACCACTGAAATAATTTTCCTTTAACATCACAAATTATTTTTAAGTTAACGATTTCTCTAGGAAGCAAGTTAAATAGAGAGGGAATTTGATATTCTTTGGAATTTCTTCCGTAATTATTATAAAATTTTCGTTGTTTCAAAAAAACCTTAGCCTTTTGTCTAGTAAACTTATGGTAGGAAATATTTTGTTTATAGATATTATTATAGAAGTTATTCATAACACAAATAAACACATATAAACTTTCAATAGGTAAAATTTTGAACAAACTAAATATACCATCTTTTCTTGTAAGGGAATTTTTAACTTCTGAATTACACAATGCTTTCAGTAGACTGTATTCTTTTAATTTTATTTAATTCTCTCTTATAGACTGTCCCATAAACTGTTTTTCCATGCTTAATTAAAGATTCAAAAAGTGTTCTTTATCCTAAAATAGTTAAATGTGTATCAACAAACAAGTTAAGTTTCCTAATTTCAAATGCTACAAATCGTAATCTGGAACACATCCAGTCAATATGTTTATTCCATTCCCTTTTTGAATTTATTTTCAAAACTCGTTAATTTATTTCGTTTACTTCTTCTATATTAGGACAATTGCATATATCGAGTAAAAATCATCCAACTTAGAAGAACTGTTTCGATATTTAGTAATACTTCTATTAAGTATAGGTTGTTGAAAACCAATACACTTAAATGTAGTTTTTTTTCTCGTTTACACTCAGTTTGTTAAGAGCAAACCATTTAACTGCTTTATTAAAATAATTTTGTAGATTGCAAATAGCGTATTCTAAATCTGAGTGGAAGTTGATTAATACTGTATCGTCAGCATACCTATATAATTTATTATTGAAATTAATATTAGCTAAATAATTTCTGTGTATTTGAAGTAGCCTAGTGCCGAGAATAGATCCTTGTTGAACTCCAAATTTGATCTGAAATTTATCACTATAATTATCATTTCATAACTATTTCTCTCTGTAATAAGTAGCTTTTAAACCATTCAAAAATATCCCCTCTAATACCAAGTAAATACAATTTCTGTAGCAAGATGTCAATGCCAACGGAATCAAATGCTTTATTTAAGTCCATAAATAGTTCAACGCGTTTCTTTCCTATATTTAAATTTATATTTATATCATAAATAAAATCTTCTAAAAGGCTTTGAGTTCCCATACCTTTACGAAACCCAAATTGCTGACTTGACAAAAAATTTATTTATTCAAAAAGTTTTGCAGGCGATCTCCAACGTATTTTTCCATTACCTTATCAAAAATTGTTAATAGAGTGATTGGTTTATAATTATTAATCCTCTTTTTTGATCTACTTTTTTATACCGGACAATAATTCCAATTTTCATAGCTATTGGGATTTGAGAGTTTTTCAAAATTTTATTTATAAGAATTGTATATTACATGCACGAAATTGCATTTACTTTCCTTTATGTATTTTGGTTCATTGCTGTCAAATCCAGAAAATGAGTTATATTTTAAGTAATTTATAACATTGGCAACATCGAAGTTACTAGCTAGTGGGAAATGCACAGAATTCTTATTTATGTAACATAATTCGTAAACCTTATCTGATTCATCGTCGCAAATTCTGTTGCATCTCACTAATAATTGTTACAAAACACTTAAAATTATTTAAAATTTCTTTTGGAGTATTTTCTTTAATGAAGTATCTTTCAACATTTTCGTCGATTGACATCTTTTTATCAACAATAATATCATTAAATAATTCCTACAACCTCGTATTCTTATCTTTATTAATTGCTAATTTATTTGAATAAAATATGCGTTTTTGGTTCCTTTATAATGGTGTTTAACCTATTTCTTTCTATTTTATATAAATCATAATTTTTTTATTATTAACATTATCTTTATATCTTTTCCATAATTATTAATTGCTATTAATTATTAATTAATATAAGTTATTAATTGCTAAAATAATGTCATCAGTAATCCACTCTTTCCTTATTCTCTTAGTTTTACAATTATGAATTTGATGAAAACAACAAGAATTTTCCCGAATTTCATCAATTTTACATAATAATTTCTGATATTATGATTCTGTGCTCATTTCTTCATCAACTATATCATTCCACTGTGTCATTTGCAATTTTTGAATAATAAGAGTATCATTGTAAAAAAAATTTAAAACCTAGGTTTGAATCCTCTTTGAAAAATGTAACCTCGTTAGAACTAAAATTCTTTTTCAATATCTTAATTAAGATACCATAATGGTCTGCAAATTTATTTCTATATACTTTATTTTTAGCATCAAAACTGCTTGTTTTAACCAAAACGTGATCAATTAAAGTCCTTGTAAATTTAGTTAAGGATTTTACTAGAGAAGACGAAACATTAACAATTTCTTCTAAACCAAATTCAATCAAAGCATTTGAATTACATGTCACAACCATATTTATTAGCATTTGCCACATCAATATTAATATCACCTACAAAAATTAAATTTTCAATTCCTGCCTTTAATAAATATTCAGAAATTTTTTTAAGAACTAGTTAATATTTTTACTAGGTGATCTGTATAATGGGATGATATTACTTTCAATATTATTAATTAATAATTTAGTAATTATTGCTTCTGCTGATTATCCAACAGTTTCATCCAGTTGTACTAAATTAATTTTCTCTAGATAAAAAATAATTACAGATATTAAAAAATAAATTACAGATATATTGTGACATTATTCTGTGTATACCCTGTATTTGAAAAAGAATCCTCTTTTACAGGTGTATGAACAGTTCATGATATGTATAATCGATCATCGAGAAGGTTTTCGTCGATCGAGATTCGGCGAATACTTTATAGAAAACAATTGCAGATATTAAAAAATAATTGCAAATTTTAAAAATATTTTACAGTTTTAAAACATGTATGTTATTGGTATTGAAGGATGGTTATATATTTTCTATCAAAGAATTATAAAGCTTTCGAGCAAAAAATTAAAATGTTTTTGCATCCCAATACTTTTAGTAAAGAAACCAAATAATCTTTAAATATCTAGTTTTTAATTTTTCGTTGCAGAATCTCTGTAACCCGTTCATTAAATCCTCATTAATTTCCCAAAACTAGAAAGAAATGCGTCAGGTGACCAGAGTCCTAAACGAAGTGGGTTTTGTCGGCGTGAACTAAGTTCTTTGTTATTTGATAAATTCTCTTTGCTCTTTAATCAATCTCTTAATAAGTTATCTTAATAGTAGCTCTTAATAAGTTATTGCTCTTTAATCTTTTAGGAGATCTTAAAGAGGAGATACACGAGGTCAGTGCAACCTCATTTAATTCACAATGCTCTCCATAAACTTAAAATATTCGCCGAATCGCGATCGACGAAAACCTTCTCGATGATCGATTATATATATCGTGAACTTTTCATACACCTGTAAAAGAGGATTCTTTTTCAAATACAGGGTATACACAGAATAATGTCACAATATTAAACCTTAATAACTCGTGAAGTAATGAACATATCTTCTTTATACTTATTGCTGTTACAAAGTTACAATAGGTGGAAAGTTTTAATGCAAGAATTACCACACGAGTGCCATTCGTTGTACGGCCAATATTCAATCGATAATCGATTGATCGTCGAAGCATATCTGGCGGAATGGTGGTGGAAATGCTCTTACGAAGTCACAAAAGATGGGATTTGTTTCGACGACTTGAGAGTGGGGCACCCACACACTGATTTCGTCTCGTGAGAAACACTCTCGTGGATGGAGAATTTTTTAAGCGTTGGATTGGTCATGATGGGCCAATCGCTTTGACTTCGACGTTCCTATAATTAACTCTCCCGACTTTTCCCCCCTCTGGTGCAAGATATCGTGTTCGCTATTCCTGTTACTGACCTTCCAAACTTGCGAAACAGGATTTCAAATGTCATTTCTATGATCTCGCCAGATATTCTTCAACACTGACCGAGATTGGAGATTGTTCGTAAAATGAATGGTGCTGATGTGGAAGTTGTTGCGCAAAGACTTCTTTGTAACAATAATCAGTATAAAGATATGTTCATTGCTTCATCACGAGATAGTAGTGTTTAATTTCGTGCACATCCTGTGCTTTAATACTGCAACTACCCAAAATAATTTAGAAATTAAAAAGTCATACGTCTCACGTGCACTTTCAGTCTTTCTCATTTTTTCCATTCATCTAATTAGATAACTTTAAATGAGATAAAGAAACATCGGACCATGATAACAATCCGTATTTTGATGAGATTTCAACAAAAGAAGAAGAAATAATTTTTACCAACGAAACATTAAAAGAAATTTATAACCAAATTTTGGATTTATAAATCAATTTCTTTAATTGCCTCATTTATATGTATTTTCCATGATCGAATCTTGGATAATACATAGTCTCTTTGGCGATTCATCGTAATCGACTTTACGCTGAATAGAAAGTTTCGACGGAAGCACAAGAATCGCGTGACAAGAGCATCTTCCTTTAATATCTAGAAGACTCTTCAAATGACGTATTCAGCTGGGCTTGCTGAGACGATGATGGGCGAATATTTCTCTTAGAGATGAAGCAGCAGAAAAATCAGCGGTATTTTAATACCTTTGAGGCAGATGTATCATTCACAGAATGGATCCTTAATGGATCTCTTACGTAAAAGAGATCTTTGGAAGATGAACTTCGGTTTCGAGTCAGTGGTTGTTAGGATATAGCTTCAACTGCAAGAGAAAATGTTAAGAATGAAAGAGACTGGAAGTCACGAGAAAGTCTTAATAATTTCTTGTCCCTTAGCCACAATCGTTGGAAAGAAAAAGAAGCAGATGCCCTATACTTACCAGCCAAGGCAGCTACACACAGAGTGAGCAGAATCATGTCTCGATCCAACTCCTCGAGGGAGGCTCAACTGTCTCGCTTTATACTCCCACACCGGCGGGACTTTGAACTGAACACGTGGCAATGGGGGGGGGGGGAATAGACGTCTTGCGTTCGTTCCTAAAAGGCCGATTCGAATCTGAAGTTCAGGCTCGCCTGACCTCTCCCTTTTCGGATAGGCGTTGTCGGATCGATCTTAGATACGCGCATCGCTTATCTGGGCGGGGTTGGAGCATACGCACACATGCTCGCGACATGTGGCTTCAGGGCCATGCAGGGAAACTTTTCCACGAGGAATGTGATTCTTAGTCGGCCCGGAAGTTTCTCTATCATGTCGCATTTCGGTTTCATCTTAACGTCACGCGACGGGTAAAGATGAAACAAATTGCTCGCTCAACTCTCTCATCTGAATAGTCAATTTCATTGACATTACTCATTCAATGTTATTTACTAATATATTTAAGCAATATTTGATCAAAGTTAGGTTATTTTAAATTTAATATATTAATATTTTATATTAAAAATTGTAATTATTATAATAATAATCGGATTTATTGTTTGATTAAATTTAGAAATTTTATTTGTATTAATATAAAATGAGTTATTGTTTTAAGTGATATTCAAATATGCAATATATAGTGCTCTTTCGGTTTGAATAAGATAATATTATGTCAGACCAAAAGAGATTTTAATAGAATAAAAGAAAAATAGAATTCAGTTATATATTTATATTTGAGATAGGTTGGATGTTTAAATATTAGCAATTAAGTAAAACTATATTCTCTTTCGGTTCGCATAAATTAGGTCAGGCCAAGAGAGAAAAATAAGTGTAAATAAGATAAAAATAATGTTTATTTAATTGGTAATAAAATATAATTTTAAGTAAGAAAATTTAGATTAGTAACATTACAAGAAAAATGATTAATTTATGATATCATAAATTACTGCTAAAATTCAATTTAATTGGTTAATTATAAAATAGAAGACATGACGTATTTCCGGTATAATATTAATGTTGAATTTACCCGAAGAGCTGTCTCCTGGGCCCGAAATAAAAGTAAAAGTTTAGCACACAATTTGATATGTCTAAGAAAGGAGAGGATATAAAAATATATTTTTTGATTTTAACTTTTCGGGAGGATCTAAAAGAGAATTAAGAGTGAAGTTTTTGAAAAAGTATTTGTCTTCAGGAGTAAATAAAGAACAATTTAATAAGATATGAGTTATATTATGAGGTAGATTACAACAGTTATTGCAATTAGGAGAAGTTATCTTTTTACACTTACATAAATATTGGTTAGTAAAGGCGTCCCTTGGCCGAGTGGTTAGCGCGCTTGGCTTCTGATCTAAGGGACCAGCGATGTTTCGTTTAAAATTTTTAGAGTAGTTAAACGCAGGGCAATTAAAAGCACCAGAAGCAGTTTATTATTATTACTATTATTTATTCCATGAATGGAGTTACAGTAAATCCAAGGTACGGGTAATTTTAGATATTAGTTTAAATGTCCAAATGGCTTGAGATGATTGGCTTAAGTGATCAGTTTCCAGCACGCAAATAACCTGACCACCGGACGGATGCTGTCATCTAAACAAATGTAAATTTAAAAATGATTTCAAACTCGAACCTAGTTTTGTTACAGGTACTGACTTCGATTTTTAATGCAACACAGAGTACATAGTGAAACCTGTGGGAGAAATTTATTAGCAATAAAATCAGGGCCTTGTTAAAACAGGGGCATTGAGGTATCTTCCCCCAGCGCAAATCAAACCCAGGGTGCAATTTCCAATTACTACATGGTCAATTTTCATTATATGAAAAAAAACCTATTGAATAGGTTAATAAATAACTTCCTCGGGAGCCAACATCTCTGCTCGTTTCCACAGGAGCAAAATTGCCAAAGCACGGCCACGAATACAATACATTGATATTTTCATTTATTGTAAAATTTTAAAACACACGCCATCAGAAATGATACAATAAATATGATAAATTAATAAATTCTAAGTGAAAAGAGTTGGTATATGCAAAGGGTTGCACACACCAACATTTATTATATATATTTAGAGATCCGTCGGTATATATTCTTATGAAATCTTTATAACTGTTGTGAATGTATGGAAACAATTTGCTGACCGAAATGGAAAATAAAAAGAATCGTCAACACAAAACTCTCTGGTTCGAAAACACTCGCGCACTGCACGTCTCCTGCTGTTCATGATAAGAGCTCGTGGCTTTAGCATTGTCCACTTGAGGAAATTTTCCTTCAGGAAGGATTTCAATTTTCATAATTCCGTTTTACCTATAAAGTCATTATTTGTTATTCCCCCCAGCCTCTTTCAGGGGGGAAAACTGCTTAACATGAAATAACATCACTAAAATATCATAAATATACGATACAATAAATAGGAAACAATAATAATATTAAGAACAATACAATAATAATAGCGTTATTTCAAAAGCAATCAATAGATTCGCTAGGCAGGATTCTCTAACTTTTGTCTCTGCGCCTTCCTTCACTCCTAGAATTTCTGTTGCGCCTCCCTTGACTCTAGAATTTCTATTGCGCCTCCCTTGATCCTAGAATTTCTATTGGGTCTTCCTTGACTCTTAGAATTTCTATTGCGCCTCCCTTGGCTCCTAGAATTTCTATTGCGCCTCCCTTGACTCCTAGAATTTCTATTCGGTCTTCCCTGACTCTTAGAATTTCTATTGCCACTCCCTTGACTCCTAGAATTTATTTTGCTCCTCCCTTGACTCCTAGAATTTCTATTCGGTCTTCCTTGACTCTTAGAATTTCTTTTGTTCCTCCCTTGACTCCTAGAATTTCTATTGCGCCTCCCTTGACTCTAGAATTTCCGTTGCACCTTCCTTGACTCTTAGAGTTTCTATTGCGCCTCCCTTGACTCTAAAATTTCTATTGCGCCTCACTTGACTCCTAGAATTTCTATTGCGCCTTCCTTGACCCTAGAATTTCTATTGCGCCTTCCTTGACCCAAGAATTTCTATTGCACCTTCCTTGACTCCTCGAGTTTCTATTGCGCCTCACATGACTCCTAGAATTTCTATTGCGCCTCCCTTGACTCCTAGAATTTCTATTGCGCCTCCCTTGACTCCTAAATTTCTATTGCGCCTCCCCTGACTCCTAGAATTTCTATTGCGCCTCCCTTGACTCTTAGAATTCCTATTGCGCCTCCCTTGACTCCTAGAATTTCTATTGCGCATCCCTTGACTCCTAGAATTTCCATTGCGCCTCCCTTGACTCTAGAATTTCTATTGCGCTTCCCTTGACTCCTTCCCTCGGTGCGAGTGCTTGTCCGTGATGAAGGGACCACCCTGTGAAGGTTCCGCTGGCTCGGTTACCTTCACAGGGTCCTAAACGCTGGCCCGCTTGTTTGCTGTGCGCGGTGACCCGTGTCCCTGGAATGGAGGATCCTGGCAGTTGCTCAGAGGTCCCCGTCTTCTCTCCCCAGCTCATGACTGGTGGGGTCCCCTTTGGCCGTTTTGCCATTGGGGAGCCTGTCTGTCGTGGGGCTGGGCAGCGGACTGGACCGCTGCTATACACTGCTTTGGCCTCTGCTTCAGGTAAATGGACTGGACCGCTGCTCAGGTAAATGGACCGGACCGCTGCTATACACTGCTTTGGCCTCTGCTTCAGGTAAACGGGAGGTCCTGGGGAGGCCCCCTCAGGATCAATCGGCTGGTGGACTGGTCCTGCTAGGGTCAACTGTGCAGATCGGTGAGTAACCTTGTCCACGTCCGGCCAACGGTTTGCAAGTTTCCCCACACATTCACTAATTTTGTAGTTTTCTTTCTTTTGTGAGGCCAGTTCTTACCTCACACTTTATGGATTTATTGCTTATTTTCTTTTGTGGGAACTCAGACGAGTTTCTCACCAATTCTCTTTTTCTTTTCCTTTTTGTTGTGAGGGCTTGGCTCACTGGCCCCCTCGGTGTGAGCGCCTGTACGCGGTGAGGGGGACCACCATGTGAAGGTTCCGCTGGCTCGATTACCTTCACAGGGTCCTAAACGCTCGCCCGCGTGTTTGCTGTGCGCGGTGACCCGTGTCCCTGGAAAGGAGGATCCTGGCAGTTGCACAGGGGTCCCCGTCTTCTCTCCCCAGCTCATGACTGGTGGGGTCCCCTTTGGCCGTTTTGCCATTGGGGAGCCTGTCTGTCGTGGGGCTGGGCAGCGACTTCCGGGGCCGCTGCTATACACTGCTTTGGCCTCTGCTTCAGGTAAACGGGAGGTCCTGGGGCGGCCCCCTCACCCCCTCAGGATCAATCGGTTGGTGGGCTGGTCCTGCTAGGATCAACTGTGCAGATCGGTGAGTAACCTTGTCCACGTCTGGCCAACGGTTTGCGAGTTTCCCCACACATTCACTAATTTTGTAGTTTTCTTTCTTTTATGAGGCCAGCTCTTACCTCACACTTTATTGATTTGTTGCTTCTTTTCTTTTGTGGGAACTCAGACGAGTTTCTCACCAATTCTCTTTTTCTTTTCCTTTTTGTTTTGTTGTGCGGGATTGGCTCACTTGGCTCATTGTCTGTGTGGGTATGGTGCTCGGGCAGCCCTGGCGCCCAACTGGGCGTCCCCTTGTTGGACTCCGTGGTGGGTGGGGACAACAGGCAGTGAAACTTATTAAACAAACATGAAAACAAACAAAAAAGAAAATTCACCGGAGAATGCCGCAAAAAGAGCTCGCCATGAGCCTCCATCTTCTGTGTCTTCTTTGTCGTCATCGCCGTCGTCTTCGTGTCTTCCATCGTTCCCGAAGTTCCTGATCATCCACTCTACGGGTGATCAGGTTCTTGGGGACATGTCCCCCTTTTTTATAAACAAGGGTTTGAAAGGTCTTGCGGGAGAACCGAAATCTGCAAAACGCCTTAGATCTGGTGACATGCAGGTGGAGACTGCATGCTCCAAGCATTCGGAGCTTCTATTAAAGGTTACAGCGATCGGTGGAGTGGCAGTCGAAGTCACTCCACACAAGACGCTCAATTTCTCCCGGGGCGTGATCTCAGAGTGGGGCCTCTTCAAGGTTTCTGAGGAGGAAATCCTCTCAGAGCTTTTCAGCCCAGGGAGTGATAGCAGTCCACTGGGTTTCGTCACGCCGTGATGGAAAGTTAGAGCCCAGCCGGGTACTTCATTCTAACTTTCAACACACCACACCTGCCTACTTCCATCAAGGCAGGATACTTACACTGCGAGGTGTACACAAGCGAAGCCGACGTCAATCTCGACATCGACATTGGTTTCTATTTCTGTGCTTGTGCCTTCCACATCCACATCCACCTCCGGAAGGCCCCCTCCACCCCGCCCACAGACAGCAAGACCTACCAAACGCAAGGGGTCCTCGCCGAGGCCCAAAAGGAAAATTTTACCCTTCTCGTTCGGCGGTCTCTGATCCATGTTGCTCGGACGACTCCGAGAACATGGACACAGACCGCCCCATTTTTCCAAAACCGTCGCTGGCGACGGTTAAAATAAATAGTTAGTCGTCCGCCAATTCTTCCAAGACCTGAGATGGCCACACTCCTTCAATGGAACTGTCGTGGATTCCAGAGGAATATTGACAACATTAAGGCCCTCCTGAGGGCACACGAACCCATCTGCGTGTGCCTTCAGGAGACATTCTTGCAGACAGCCAACAATCCCACTATCCGGCACTTTTCTCTCATTCGCCGGGACCGGGATGGAGATGGTCCAACTCACGGAGGTGTTGCCATCCTCGTGAGCAACCATTTCCCATTCCAGGTCATTCCCCTCACCACGCACTTAGAGGCGGTTGCCATCCCCCTCTTTGTGGGATTTTCGTTGACTGTCTGTCCTGTCTATCTCTCACCCGGAAGCATCGTTTACTGGGATGACCTGGATGACCTCGTCTCGCAGCTGCCGTCCCCCTTCCTCATCATGGGGGACTTCAACGGACACAGTCCGCTCTGGGGCAGTGCTGACACCAACGGGAGGGGCCGGTTCCTGGAGCAGTGTCTCCTGGATCCATCGCTCTCCCTGTTGAACACCGGTGTCAGTACCTACTTTCACACCCCAAACCGCACATTCACTGCCATTGACTTCGCCATTTGCTTCTTCTCGATCCTTCCACTTTTTACATGGGAAATCGAGGACAATCCATATGGAAGCGATCACCTCCCCGTGGTGTGTACCATCTCTCGTGGGGGGCCTTGCAGCCCTTCGCGTGTCTCCCAGTGGAGGCTTGATCGGGCTGACTGGAGTGGCTTCGAGCTCTTGTCTGAGCTCGATGAGCACTCTGTCAGCCAGGAGCCCATCAATGTTGCAGTGGCGGAGTTGACGGACTGCATCGTCCATGCAGCTGCCTCTACTATTCCTCAGACCTCGACTCGGTTTCCACGGTTCCCTAAACCGTGGTGGAATCCCGACTGCACCGCAGCTCGTAAGGCTCAGAACAAGGCTTGGGGGGTGTTTCAGAGATATCCGACGTCCCCTAACCTAGAAGCATTGAAACGCGCCAGGGCGAAAGCCCGTTTCGTCTGGCGCCAGAGCCAGAAGGAATCTTGGATGAAATATACGTCTTCTATCGCTCGCACGACCAGTTCTAAGGTCGTGTGGGATAAGGTCCGGAAGATGGGTTGGAAGTACACGTCCCACTCATTATCGATCCTGGAGCACAATGGACGGGCAATTGCTGATCCTCGAGCAATTGCCGACACTCTGGGGAGTCATTCTCCACCATCTCTTCTCTGTCCTCCTACTCCCCCGAGTTTCTGGCCCAGAAGAGCAGGGCCGAATGCTCTCCGCTGTCCTTCCATTCGAATGGCCTGGAGTCTTACAACAGGCCATTCACAGCGGAGGAGCTTCGACTTGCTCTGCACTCTTCTCGTGCCTCTGCTGTAGGGCCGGACAATGTCCATTATGCCATGCTCCAACATCTCTCACCATCGGGTAAGGATCGACTGCTCCGACTCTTCAACCGTATTTTCATCGATTAGCAGTTATTGACTCTAGAATTTCCATTGCACATTCCTTAACTCCTAGAATTTCTATTGTGCTTCCCTTGACTCTAGAATTTCTATTGCGCCTCCCTTGACTCCTAGAATTTCTATTGCACCTTCCTTACTCCTTTGACTCCTATAATTTCTATTGCGCCTCCCTTGACTCCTAGAATTTCTATTGCGCCTCCCTTGACTCCTAGAATTTCTATTGCGCCTCCCTTGACTCTATAATATCTATTGCGCCTCCCTTGACTCCTAGAATTTCTATTGCGTCTCCCTTGACTACTAGAATTTCTATTACGCCTCCCTTGACTCTAGAATTTCTATTGCGCCTCCCTTGACTCCTAGAATTTCTATTGCGCCTCCCTTGACTGTTAGAATTTCTAATGTACCTCCCTTAAACCAAACCTATGGCAATAATAGGTATCGACAGCAAGGACTTGCCCCATTTGGGTAACTGTAATGGCTATGGCAATAATAGGCATCGGCAGCAATGACTTGCCCCATTTGGGTAACTGTGAATGTTATGGCAATAATTGGCATCGACAGCAATGACTTGCCCCACTTGGGTAACTGTGATGGTTATGGCAATAGGCATCGACAGCAATGACTTGCCCCATTTGGGTAACTGTGATGGCTATGGCAAAAATAGGCATCGACAGCAATGACTTGCCCCACTTGGGTAACTGTGATGGCTATGGCAATAATAGGCATCGACAGCAATGACTTGCCCCATTTGGGTAACTGTGATGGCTATGGCAATAATTGGCATCGACAGCAATGACTTGCCCCACTTGGGTAACTGTGATGGCTATGGCAATAATAGGCATCGACAGCAATGACTTGCCCCACTTGGGTAACTGTGATGGCTATGGCAATAGGCATCGACAGCAATGACTTGCCCCCTTTGGGTAACTGTGATGGTTATGGCAAAAATAGGCATCGACAGCAAAGACTTGCCCCACTTGGGTAACTGTGATGGCTATGGCAATAATAGGCATCGACAGCAATGACTTGCCCCATTTGGGTAACTGTGATGGCTATGGCAATAATTGGCATCGACAGCAATTACTTGCCCCACTTGGGTAACTGTGATGGCTATGGCAATAGGCATCGACAGCAATGACTTCCCCCATTTGGGTAACTGTGATGGCTATGGCAAAAATAGGCATCGACAGCAATGACTTGCCCCATTTGGGTAACTGTGATGGCTATGGCAAAAATAGGCATCGACAGCAATGACTTGCCCCACTTGGGTAACTGTGATGGCTATGGCAATAATAGGCATCGACAGCAATGACTTTACCGACTTGGGTAACTGTGATGGCTATGGCAATAGGCATCGACAGCAATTACTTGCCCCATTTGGGTAACTGTGATGGCTATGGCAAAAATAGGCATCGACAGCAATGATTTGCCCCATTTGGGTAACGATGTGTGAAGGCTGTGACAGTGTTAGGCATTGAGAACAATGACTTGCTCCAGGGAATGGAAAACGGTAACTTTTTTGTTTCAACAGATAAATGAATAATTCTTTCCGATTTCAATAGGTATTCATAAAATATTAAAATTCATATTTTTCAAATCGTCCAAGACATTTTAATTTATATAGAGCCCAAAGAGTGGAAATTGCGTTCCTTTAAACAAACATTTCAAATGAACTATTTATGAGAAGAATTTAAATTTTCTATGGTAGATTATGATGGTGAATATATTAACATTGACATTAACAACTTTCCCCCTTAGTCTCAAAAGGGACTTGGGAAAGCAAAGTTTTTTATACTTTAAGGGATAAGACTTTTTGCGTTATATAAAATAATATAAAATAAATACCCCCTCAAGCAGCTGCTTGCCACAGAGGTCTGACAGGAGCCTGTCAGTTTTATAGGTACTAATAAAATATTGCTGTTTGCGTTTTCCACATCATCCAATCAGTCAGAATTTCCAATGTTAAACGATGCAAAAGTCGGAAAACGAAAAATTCTAGCCTCTTTGAAAATGAAGATCCCATATTTACCAGAGGCGATATCGTCTGCATTTCTAGCTAGACAGACGAAGCAACTGCAGCCGAAAATGTAAATATTCCGACAACATTTTTGCTGTTGCCATTTCGTTTTCTATACCGCTTATATGAATCTTGACCGTAAATCTCCCGTAATGCAGGAGAGGGTTATTAGATTTTTCTTAAATTCCTACTTTCATTGCAAAAAGAACAGAAAACGAGTCTTCATACCTTTTATGAATTTAACTTTGATTTCATGGCTAAAAAATAAGATCCGTTCCTGAAATATCCTCTGCCTCTGCAAAGGCAAAGCAGGAGTTGGCGGAGAAAATCTCGTCGCAGACAGGGTTGGGATTCGAACTCTAGATCATACGAGCCTTGCGCGGCGCTACCCACTGACAACCCTCCCCCCCCCCCCCCCTTATGAGGACCGAATTCTCTCGTAGTTCCTCGGATATCGGTTAGTTACTTGCAATGTTGTCGATTTAATCATTTCACTCCTCAGTTGATGATCTTTTTCGGAGAGTGGCATCAGAACGTCTCTGGTCGTTACACCTCTGCTACCCTAACAAGACTTCGATTTCACTCCTTTGAGTTTCGTGATCGCATCATTTCGTTCTGATTTTTTTCGTTTAACGCGTCTTTCCATGCTTTTAAATCCTCCTTTTCAGAGAACACTTTAATTGGAAGCTGAACCATTGCTTTGAGATTCACTTCGTTGCTCTCTCAAGAAACAAACTTCTTCCATCCTTTCTGTTACCATAACTTTCGTTTTCTCTCTTCACCTGACGCCGGTTTCAACTTTAACAAAATCTTCCCGATTTTCGAGCAGCATCGCTTTTGCCACCTGAGATTGAATTCGATGATTGAAGAGACAGAAATAACTTCCTCGTCGTAGGACGAAGTGGCGTGAAAAGTCTCGGTAAACAGAGTGCGTGAGGAATGTCTCGAGTGGATCTTGCGCTATCGCTCTCTCGCCACTCGTAACGGGCATTCCCCTATCGGTCGGTCAACTGCCGCCGCCGCTGCCCTCCCCCACTTGACCGTGAACACCTTACGCAAGGCACTCCTGTAATGTATAGATAACCCCTGTTGCTGGGCTTACGGGCTGCAGAAGACACATGTTGCCTAGGGACGAAAAGTGTCAGTTCTCCTGCACGTGGACCGTCTTTAGGTCAATGCAAGGTCATGGCCTACTAGGGGTTTGCCAGTAAACAAAATACAATTTGCCTTTTGTAATACGATCCAAGTTTGATCTATGGCTGCAGTCCACATATCTTTACTTTTCAGTGGAAAAATTCATAAAAAATGACTGCAACCAAGGCAACAAGATGACATTCCACATATTTTGCATTAATTAAAAGAAGCTCTTAAGAATAACACATATTGTAAAATGAATATACCCCCTCAAGCAGCTGCTTGTCACAGAGGTCTGACAGGAGCACACCAGTTTAATATGCCATAGTATAAGGTCTGTGAGGATGGCAGGACTTCAGCAGAAAAACAACCCGAACATCCGTACCTTACCGGGGGCTCGAACCCAGGTCCCTTAGATCAGTAGCTAATCGCGCCATCTACTGTTCTAGGAATGTACATATAATTTACAGATTCGCAGTTCTAGTTTGTTTGATTACGTTATAGATCACAGAGAAATAATGACATGTTGACTCTGAAGATACGCACCTTAGGTACGGATAGGCTCGTCGGCATGCAGTTAGACGCGAGGTAATTCGTAAACGAGGTAATTCGTAATTTTTGTAAAATAACTTGTATCCATAACTCGCAAATAAAGAGTTTCAGGATTTTTTTTTCTTTTGGACCCTATAATGCTTTCCTGAATCTGCATTTCCTTTGGAAGGTACTAAGAATCTGGAGAAGTCAGATCATTCCTTCAACTGCCCTTAGGACGAAAGATGTGTGTTTTGGAATATTGCCCATTTCTTTGATTGCCATTAAGAAGAAAGAATGTCTGTTTTGAAAGGCAACAATATAACCCATTTTCAGATTACCATTAAGAAGAAAGAAGGTCTCCTTTTTAAGGTGCTAATAACCAGTCTTGTCTTGATGGAATATTATAGATCTGTAGCTGCTTGGCTTTTTATCAAATTCAGTAGAAAGTTTTATGGTATCAAATTTAAAAACAATGGCTAACAAAAGACTATATTTGCGACAAGCCATAAGGCTTAGTGGGGTAATCTATGTATATAACCATACTAAGGCTTAATAAAGATATTATTATTATTAAGATAAAGATGGAAGGTGGAACGAATTTAAACTGCATTTGAGAAGTTTTCAGAATCTATGAGAGAGTCTGATATAGTATTCAATCTTCGGAATGAATATATTTTCTGGAAAGGAGAATAAATCGAACATATGTATGGAGCATAAATTTTCAGTTGCGATGAAGAAAGTTAGCTTAGGAGCCTTTACTTATATTTTCCAGGCTTGGGCAATGGAGAAGGAAACAATCAATAGTTTCACGTTGCCCACAATTGGAAAAGTCGCTGTTGTTGGCTAGATGACGTCAATGGAGGAATGCTTGCAATGATTCAACATCAAGACATAAGCGGGTTATTAAGGTTCCCATATTTCGTGATATGGGTTGTCTTTACAGGGAATCGAATTAGATGTGGTAACATATTCGATAGAGCAGATTATTCCCATTTTATCTCGAAATATTTGTATAATTCCTTGCGTCATAAATTGATGATATCCTCTGCTTACAATGCAGATTTTAGATGTAAATTTGGAAGAGTTGTCTGACTCGTTGATCTCTAATTTCCAGTATCCAGGAACCGAAAGCAAAGAAATGGATGAAACTCTGAACATTGCTTGTTGAAGAGAACGATGGTAGATCGAGTATAGTCGAGTGTGATTTTTGTCGATATGTTACTAAGTGCTAAGAGCACCGATTTTCATTTAGAAAATGAAAGAGAATGATTATTTTCTTGAATAACAGAGTTGGTGGCTCTGATAAATGCTGTAGCTTCAGCTGAAAACATTGCTGCTCCTTTTGGTAATTTTGCACATGTGAAAATTGCTCGTGAAAGACAGGCGATGCCAATTGCAGTTCGTTGTTTAGATACCGAAGCATCAGTTCCGATCCAGACAGCTTCTGGCCATTTTAATTTTATTTTCAGAGTAAAAATGTGATCTAATACTGGCAGTAGGCTGTGAAGATAGCTTCTGAGAGAATCAGTAAGAATTCTGTAAGGCGGACAATTCCATGGCAGAATTGCAGGCTGTTGTCTGATTCATATGTAATGATTCCAATTGACCATGTGCTAATATTGGGAAGGGTTTTTCCTCTCGATTCCAACGATGAAACTGCAAAACTTGTGGCTGACGGCAGATTCTTCGTAGATCCGATGGTAACCGTGATGTCATTTCTCATAACCAGCAGAAGGCTTAATCAAGATATTATCTTAATTCCTTAAAAATATAGTGCGTTTATGCCCCCACTGAGGATGCCAAGGAGGATGAGAAGGATAGGTTTTAGGGAAAGCTTCAGGATATTTTGAATTCTATCAAGAAAGGAGATATTACCCTTGTTCTAAGTGATTCAATGCCAAAGTTGGTACTGACTCTGACCTTTGGAGAGTTGTGATAGGCCCTTTTGGTATTGGTAGCTGCAATGGGCAACGTCTCCTACAGGTAAGTAAACTCAATGGTTTCAGAATAACTAACATTTATTATAAACATCGTGACATACATAAGTACACATGGGTTTCACCTGATGGGCTGCATAAGACTATGATTGATTATATATTAATTTACAGCAAATGGGTTAGTTCTGTTAGGAATACCAGGGCATATAGGGGAGCTGAAATTGGATCTGACCATTACCTTGTTGAAAGTGACTTGCAACTTAAACTTAAAAAGTGTTGTGCTAAAGTTAAAAAATTTACCTTTAATACTGAAGTTCTGAAAGACCCAGCTATAGTTAAAGTGTACCATGATAGATTACTTAGTCATTATGACAGTCACGATTTGCTTACTACTGAAGTTGAGGAAGAATGGGACCATTTTAAACAGGCTTTTCTTGAAAATAAGTACTCTTCTAGGAAAAAATGGAGCTGAGGAGACAGAATTATTTGAGTGATAAGGCACTTGAACTTGCACTTGATTTTAGAAAGAAAGAACTGCAGTAATGTCCTTAATCAATACACTACTAGTCCTGATAGAAAGCATTACAGAGAGTTTAATAAAAGTGTAAAAGATCATTTAGCTGCTGATAACAATCTTTGGCTTGATGACTTGGCTGACAAGGCAGATGAAGCAATTAGATAGTACAACAGCAGAGAGCTGTACTAGATGGTTAATGTTTCGTATGGTAGAAAATGGACAGGTATACCGGGATTGAAGGATAAACAAGGTAAGGTTATAGAAGGTGAGGATTCTGTCATGGCTAGGTAAGCTGAGCATTTTACTGATGTTCTAAACAATGTGGTTAGTTCTACTCCCATTGTTTGCAATGATGATAAATGCATTACTGGCTTTAATGTTAAAGTATCTGAGTGATAAGGCACTTGGATTATTTGAGAAAATAATAAGCATCAATCCCTGTATATTTAAATTGAATAAGCACAGAATTATTTGAGTGATAAGGCACTTGAACTTATTTTAGAAAGAAAGAACTGCAGGAATGTCCTTAATCAATACACTGCTAGTCCTAATAGAAAGCATTATAGAGAGCTTAATAAACGTGTAAAGGATCAGTTAGCTGCTGATAAGAATCTTTGGCTTGATGGTTTGGCTGACAAGGCAGAGGAAGCAATGTGGTTACTCCAATTGTTTGCAAGATTTCAAAATTTCTGATTAGATTATGCAGATTATTTGGCCTTAATGTTGGCCCTACAACGCAGTCTGAAGTTATTTTGGCTATTTCTAAACTTAAACTTCATAAATTCCCAGGGGTAGATGAAATTACTACAGAAATGCTTAGAGCTGGGAATGTTTCGTTTACCACATGGATGACTGAAATTTTGAATATCTTTTATGATAAAGGCAAGGATTTACCAGAGCTATAATTATCCCTATTTTTCGAAAAGGTGATCTGTGTGGTTGATTGTGAGATCATGTGGTACACCAGACAAGTTAGTTAACATACTGAAAGCTCTCTATAATAACACTGAGTCGTGTGTGAGAGTTGGTGAGGCATGTAGCAATGCTTTGTATTGCTTCTGGTGCTCGACAAGGGTGCATTTTGTCCCCTTTTCTATTTAGTTTGGCCATTGATTATATTATGTAAAATTGTTTGCAATGGAAATATTTTGGCCTTAAATGGTTTAGAGCAGGCGTGTCCAACCCGCGACCATGGACAGCTAGTAATGCGACCCGCAAAATCGTAAAGATTACGTGTTTACGACATAAGCTTTCAACATGATTATTTGATTTTCAGCGAGTTTTTGACATCCAACTAGTTTTATGTTGCCATTTTTTTAATTTTATAATAAAAAAATAAGAAAATAAATGAAGTTTTATTATTCATATAAATTAATTATATTATATATTTTATGTGCGGCCCAAAACAATTAATCTTCACTCAATGTGGCCCAGGGAAGTCAAAAGATTGGACACGCCTGGTTCAGAGATTTCAAAATTTCTGATTTAGATTATGCTGATGATTTAGCCCCTTTTGGCAAATGATGTTGATGAGATGAACTCTTTCATTCGAGCTGTTGATGAGACTGGTAGTAGAGTAGGTTTGGTTATAAACAGAGAGAAAACTAAAGTGATGAAAATTGGTCAGGCAGGCTGTGATTCAGTTAATCTGAATGGTTGCAGTCTTGAGCAGGTGTCACAGTTTAATTATCTTGGGAGCTATGTAACAGATAATGGTGATGTGCGGCATGAGATTAACAGACGAATAGGGATTGCTGCCGGGACTTTTAAGAATCTATGGACATTGTGGAGAAAAGGGCGTATACACCTAAAGATTAAAATTAGACTGTATAATAGTTTGGTTCTTTCTAGGGTTAGTTATGGTAGTGAAACGTGGACGCTGTGTAAACAAGATAACAGGAAACTAGATGCTTTTGATTCTAGATGTTTACGTAGTATCTTGGGTATTAGGTGGTTTAACTTTGTAACTAATGATGAGGTTAGGCAAAGGAGTCTGCAACCTCCTTTGAGCAGCATATTGTGCAGAGAGAGACTCCGTTGGTTTGGCCATGTTGCCCGTATAGATAATTATAGATTGTCGAATAGGATTATGAACAGTGTGCCTAAAGGCTTCAGAAAGAGGGGAGACCTAGAATGCGGTGGGCAGATAATATCAAAGAGGACCGTGGTGGAATTGGTGTACAGAGGTCCGATGCAACAGATGTAGCTCAGAACAGATATGATTGAAGAACTAAATTGTGCGTTCTCGTTGAACCTTCGTAGCCCGTTGGCTGCTTGGATGATGATGATGCATACATCAACATGAGTTAATACCAATGCGCCATGGAGGCATAGTTGTTGTTTTTTCACCTCTGAGCGTTACTTCTGCGCACACAATGTGCTCAATGGACACCCAAGTGCTCAGACAAAGTTTGGCAATGGGAATCTACTGCATAGCTGTTAGAAGCCTTTCCTAAAGACCGTCCATTAGAGGTCTCCTGCGCACGGAGCCAAGGCTTAAAATCCCATCGGGCGGACGGTACCCTTCCCAAGGCTGACGTGCCCTTATTCTCACCAAGACACTATAGGGTTAACGGTGAAAATTCTCAACGCAGGTCCAGATGGAATTGAAACCTGGGAACATCAGAATATGAATCTGGCGACTGAGTGAGCTGCAACCGCCACCTCTTCTTCTTTCCATGTTATCGCATCATGATCAAAATTACAAAAGTATGATCGATGGAGTTTCGATCAGAACTCTTTGCTCTTTTAACTCTCACCTTATCCTGCTCTTTTTCTAACGTACACCGCCATATTACTTCTGCACACACATGAGAAATTGGTTTAATTGAATAATATTTTTTATGCTTCTGACATAGAATCATATATTTTGTTATTTCAGGTATAAATATTTAAAACAAATCATTATAAATAATAGAAATATATAACAGTGAATTAATTGCTGATTCATGTTTTACAAATGATAATTTTGCATAATGTTCATTACAAATATTCAGACCACAAAGACTTGAAAACACGGCTTATATTTGACAATCGTAAGTGTCAGTGGAGTCAAATCTTTATTGTCGCAGTTTCCTCCATGTTCGGTGATGATTTCGCCAACACTTCCTTTATTAAGATGATATGAATTTCAACAGGAATGTTGTCGCTTTGCTTTGCCTGTTGGGAATAACCATATCTTTAAAAACTCTCTCGCAAACAATTTAAGGCTAACGTTTTTTCCGAATTGTTCCAATCGGGATACATATTTAGACAGACGACTTTTGCAGACTACTCCAACTTCCACTAAGTTGTACAAATGTGAAATAAGACTTCTGCATTCTCAATTACTTTAATAAAAGACAATTTTTTAATTCATATGAGCTCATGCTAACAAACTTTAATGAAAACGATACCTTTTATTCTGAAATAGGTCACTTGTTCATTTTCTGTTTAATCGAGTGGGCACCTGGCAATCGATCCAACGCGCCTACCCCGTCTTTCGTAGAATTAAATACAAGTTCATTGTAGACTTGTTTTTTTCATCAACGCTGCAATGCCAATAAACAGAACAACTTTTGGTAATAGCTCACAAGAGTCATTTTCTTACGCAAACCGGCTGTGTCGCTCTTAATGGCATCGTAGTACTTACAGTCAGTAATTTATATGAGAGACTGCAGAAATGAAACAAACAAAAAAATGATAATGATGTTTATTTATGCAGAAATATAAAACATTTAGAACACACAAAGTGTCATTGCAAAATAAATTTATTAAGAGCAATGATAGTTATTGAAACTTCAAATTTGTTTTCAAGTTATAGGTCGGTAGGATTAATTGAATTCCAATTTTTAACCACTTCTACTTTCTTTAGAGTTTCGTAGATTGAGTTCCAATAAATTTACAAACATGGTTTTTTTTAAACAAGTATCCTTTTGTCGATTTCTAAAATGCTGAAAATTATCTCATTAGAATTTAATACTTGACTGATTCATAAGTCTGTGCGTTTTTCGCCGTGCAAAATATGTACGATGAAAACATCACCGTGTTGCATTTGCATACCTCTTAACGTAGTACTAAGGGAAAGAATATAAAATATAAAAGTCAATAATATATTTTTATATAATTATATGTAGAATAGTATAAAAGTCCATAACTGTTACAAGTATCTGGGTCTTGGTTTCCACCAGGTGTGTCCAACCCACGGTCCACAAAATCGTAAAGTTTACGTGTTTACGACATAAGCCTTCAACATGATCATGTGATTTTCAGCGAGTTTTTGATATTTTACTAGTTTCATGTTGCTCTTTTTTTATTTTATACTAAAAAACATAAGAAAATAAATGAAGTTTTATTATTTACACACATTAACTATATTATATATTTTTTGTGCGGCCCAAAACAATTCATCTTCACTCAATGTAGCCCAGGGAAGTCAAAAGGTTGGACACGTCTGGTTTCCACTGTTAGAAATGTTGTACAATGAGTGAGTTAAATATTGAAATTCGTGCAGTTTTACGTCATTAATGGAAAGGAAGATTAAAAATTACCGAAGCGGCCGAGAAATATGCGACTGGAAGTAGAGAGGAATTCTTCATTCATGCCGCTCAAGCTTGGTTCCAGAAAGTCAGAGGTGGTGATAGAAGTAAGCCGCGAGTACGGGGCGACCAATGTATTAGTAGATCGCAACATTCTGTGCGATCTACTGTTCAAGCTGATCGATTGACAAGCACTCGCAGGCTCTCGTCTGAACTTGGTTGCTCAGAAACGACTCGAATGCAGCATCTGCAATGCATCGGTAAGGTAGGCATGAACTTTGGTACTTACTGAACAGGCAGGAAACTCCACGCCACCACAGTTTCATGAAACGAATTGTGCGATGAAAAATGGATCTTTATCAACAATCCGAACAGCCAAAAGCAGTTGCTTGAACTCAGGCGAGCTCGCACTTCCTGTCCCAAAGAGGGGAAGATTCAAAACGAGGGCAATGTTGTGTGTTTGGTGAAATTTTGAGGGTTCGAACTGGTTCCCGTTGGACGCGCCATCAATGCCGACATCTACTCAACATAACTGGAAAGCGTGCATTCAGTGATGCTTCAACGCTACCCAGGATTGGTAAACATACATCAGACATATCCTCCAACAAGACAACGTAAACCCAAACACCGTACCTCAGACCAAAGAAAAACAATAAGAACTGGAATTTGAGCTTGTCTTTAAACGAGTGTACAGTCCGTACCTAGATCCATCCGACTATCACCTTTTTCGCTCCGTGACTCATTTACTTCGAGGTAGTAGGTTCAAGCATTACAGGAAGTTGAAACCGGATTCTTCATCTCGAAGGAGGGGCGGGGGTGGCTCAGTCGGTAGCGCGCCAGGCTCGTAATCTGTAGTTCCCAGGTTCGAGTCCCAGCTGGGTCAGCGTTGAGATTTATCTCCGCAAAATTCCCCGCCCTGCCCACGGTCTGTAGGGGACACCGATGGGCTTGGAAAGGCCGCCGTCCGTCGGATGGGACGTTATATAAGGTGGCCCGTGTGCGGGAGAGACATACCCTGTGCACGTTAAAGAACACGCTGGATGGCCTTGACGGGAGGCTACCATCTGTCTCCCAACAGCTGTTCCAGTGGGCCCCCTCTCCCAACCTTCTCTGAGCCTTCGGGGTCCATGTGACCTGGCCATTTAGTCCATGGTTGCAAAAAAGTGCCGCTCAGAAGTAAAACAACCCAACCCAACTCATCTCCAAGGACCAAGCATGGAATCGAACATCTTACCGACAGATGGCTACGAACTATTAAAAATAATGGTTTATATTTCGCAGAGTAAGGTTCAAGTAGACGATAAAACGCACAGACTTACAGATAGTACCTCTTTTGATGTATCTATCGCACATTGTTTTTTTTATCCAAAACCGAAAATAAAAATAATTAAAATTTGCGAAAATAAATTAAAATTTGTGTACATTAAAGCTCTCTCTCCTGTATTAGGTAGCCTTACCTCCAAGGAAGAGCTCATTCTCTCCTGTATGAAGGATCCTACCTTCAAGATAGAGCCCTTTCTCTGCTGCATAAAGATTTTTAAGGTAGAGTTCTTTCTGCTACGTAATTGAGACAACCTTAAAGGCACTGCTCTTTATCTCCTGTATAAAGGAACATACCTTCAAGGTAGAGCTCTCTCTCCCAACATAAAAGAGCCTACTTTCAAGGTAGAACTAAATCTGCTGCATAAAGGAGACTGCATTCAAGGTAGAACTAAATCTGCTGCATAAAGGAGACTGCATTCTAGGTAGAACTAAATCTGCTGCATAAAGGAGACTGCATTCAAGGTAGAACTAAATCTGCTGCATAAAGGAGACTGCATTCAAGGTAGAGATCTCACTCCTGTATAAAGGAACCTACCTTCAAGTTATAGCTCTTTCTCTCATAAATAAAAGAGCTACCTTCAAGGCAAAGCAATTTGCTCTGTATAAAGAAGCTTTCTCCCCTGCATAAAAAAGCCTACTTTTTTCTTCAAAATATTATTTTTTATCTCCTGAACAAAGTAAACTCCTTTCAAGGACTTTCGCACAAAGGAGCTTTTTTCTAAGTTCTAAGTAGAATTCTCCCTCTCTCTCGCACAAAGGGATCTCCCTTCAAGCTAAAACTTCCCTCTCTCCTGCAGAAAGGAACCTTTTGTCGAGGTAGGACTCTAGTTTATGAAGAAGGTAGCCAGTCTTAATTCACTATGGAGTGTAGTGCGTGGGAGAGTAAGAGGACCAAATTTTAAAATCGAAATTTTGGATCACGAGCCAAATCACTTTACCTAAATGAACCATTCGAAATTGTGACGAAAATAATTTGTCGAATATCTGAGAATTCGTCTCTTAAATGTTTTTGATGAAATCCGACGGTGCACTTCCTTATTTTCTTATTTTGAAGGAGGTCCTTGGACTCGGGTGCACTTTGCCCTACGCTCCTTGGTACCCGACGGCCGAACCCTCCCTACTTCACTTTTCCGCTAACACCAACAACATGGTCGGATCAAAAGGTGCTCTGCGTCGCTATGGAAACTGTGGAGAACGTTCCATAGCTTAGATAGCTGCTGTTGTTGATGCCTGCTTCGCGGCTAAGGTTGCACCTTGACCTGGGTGACTGACACGAGTGTCCGATGTGGGACAGGTAGAGAGAAGGCAGGAGAAACCTGTGCTGCTTAGGAAACGATTTCGCTGTACTGATAAGCAACAGGATTTTTGCAAATCTCGGGAAATAATTTTTTTCCTCCGTTTTGGTGGCTTTTAAAAACTTTTCCAGCAAAATGAGTTTAATATATAGAGTTATTATCACCCCCAATTTACTAGCAGTCGTTTCGCTTCAATTGTAAAGTTCATTTCACTGCAATCAACACCTCGATTATCCGATTATTTATATAACTGAACAAAAGCAGGGAAGTTTCAATAAAGGAGCAGGCTTGCTCCAAGCTATATCTCACGTGACGTCAATAGCAAGGGCTCGCGCTTCGAATGTTCGTACCCTCCGTATTTCAATTGTACTTTTCCGTCTTCTTCATGATAAATTTCTTGCAGGTAAATTTAAGTTTAGAATTTTTTGTTCAGTTGGTCAAAGAAAAGGAGCTACTTATTTGATACTACATTTTACAACAATTATTTTTACTGAAATACAAAGGGGCGGGGATGGCTCAGTCGGTAGCGCGCCTGGCTCGTAATCTGTAGTTCCCAGGTTCGAGTCCCAGCTGGGTCAGCGTTGAGATTTATCTCCGCAAAATTTCCCGCTCTGCCCACGGTCAGTAGGAGACACCGATGGCCCGCTCTGCCCACGGTCAGTAGAGACACCAATGGGCTTGGAAAGGCCGCCGTCCGTCGGATGGGACGTTAAGCCGTGGCCCCGTGTGCGGGAGAGACATACCCTGTGCACGTTAAAGAACACGCTGGATGGCCTTGACGGGAGGCTACCATCTGTCTCCCAACAGCTGTTCCAGTGTGTCCCCTCCCCCAACCTTCTCTGAGCCTTCGGGGTCCATATGACCTGGCCATTTAGCCCATTGTGTGCAAAAAAGTGCCGCTCAGGGGTAAAACAACCCAACCCAACTGAAATACAAGTATCTGTGATTCTTTTTCGTACTGAATTAGTCATCCTTAATTTTGCATGACTGTTAGTATGTTAAACTGCACATAAATCTGCTTCAATGCATTTTTAATGGGAGCATGATACATATTCATTACATTTTGATTCTTATTCATAATCTTAGTTTATTAAGCCTTAATAACAAATTTTTATCCATGAAGTACTTTGATAAGCATATTTTCGATCATAATGATCATATATTATTACCAGTTGCATATTAAATTAACCGTGCATACAGAAAACAATATTTTAAAGTTTATAAACAAGAGAATAACAATCATATTCGATATTTCAGTGAGTTCAGTTTTCTCAAAGGAGAATTTATGTTCAAACATTAAATTAGGTATTTTTTCTGTTTCGAAAGCAATATTTTTAATATAAATAATTCTGCGATGTATTAAGCAGATGAATCATGTTAATTAATAGTAAATACACAGATTATCTGTTGACTTAGAATTCAAGAAATATTTTTGTTGCTGAAAAAAATGAGCTTTTGCCTTGAGTGGGACACAAATCCATTCTCTCGGTTCCCTGCCGGTTATTCTTACCCCTGATATGAACAGTTAATTCATTCCTCTTCTAATTCTGACTTTAAATCTTTCCAACCTTGCGCTCATGGCGACATCATTAACAACAACAAAAAACTTTTTCTTTCATTTAAATCTTTTTGCCAAATTTTGTAAAAAAAATAATTTTTTTATTACTCCGTTTGATTTTTAGTTCATTTCTTTCGCATTTCAAATTTTTAAAGTTTAATTCTTTTTCAATATGCAAAGCATTTTTGTTTAAAATATCAATAGAAAAATATTTTAAATTTGCGAGATGCTTTTAAACAATAAGTTCAGACATTAATTGAAAAGAAATAGTAGAATAAATAAAATAATATATATTTAAAAATGACCTCTGAATGATGTTCATTCGCACATTGAATAGAGGAAGAAATATGCTAATTCATTGTGGAATGTTTTCGGCAATAATTTAAATTACCAGTTCAATAGAAACAATACAACTAGTATCATCATTAATATTTGTTGTAAAATTATCTGTTAGATGAACTGAACTCTGATACAGCTATCAATAGTAAAGTTTTTGAAATTATATCTCGTAATATATTAAAGCAGTGGTTCTCAACCTTTTATGCTTCACGCACCCCCTGGAAATGTGTATGTAACTGGCGTACCCCTTGTACAGGTAGATAAACTATCGTTATAGTATAACAATGGGAATAAAATAAAACATATATCTATATATACACATTAAATTTTGCATTCATAAATTACATATATCGATAAACACAAAAAATGACATTTTTCCACAGCAGTGTTGCCAACTTAGCGACTTGACTAGATCTAGCGACTTTTGAGCTCTCGCGGCGTACCCCAAAAAAATTTTACCGCGTACCCCACGTTGAGAATGGAAGGAACAAAATAGATCTTACACTAAATCTACGGAGTTGTCATTCTACAGCTATCAGTAGCAAACGCTTTAAAATTGCATTTGTAGAATAAAACGCTATTGAAAAAAGAATATACATTTATTTAATTCAATAGCTAACTAGTGAAAGTTTTGAAATCATACCCCACACACGGCTCAGTTAGGCTTGGAGGCATTTGCTCAGTTCGCTTACGTATCTTCGGTGTGAACGATTTACGGTAACGCAACCTTGATGAATTGTTATGTTGCACTGCCATAGTTTGTGCAATCGGTCAAGTAAGAAATCAAGATGCAAGTGGACAAGAACAGATATTGAAAAGACATGTAATTCTTAATTTAACCTTGCGAGAAATTGAAGTTTTATACAGGGTGGCCACTGAAAGACTGAAGGGTTTGAAAAAGTCATAACTTGTTCATTTTCAATCTTTTTTATTTTCTTTTTTACAGGTTATAGAGCATCCCTTGGAGATTGAAATGGCTGCGTATGATGTCCAGCAACGAGTAAAACTCATTGTAATTCCCTGGGATTCTCAGTACCCCAAAATCTGCAGTTTTGTTTGTTGATGTTCCCGTTTATGAAAATGGGCCTCATCACTCATTATCAAGTTGTTCAAAAAGTTGTTGTTATCTCTGGCTAGGTGTTGAAATCGAATGGCGTAATGCAGGCGCTACTGAGTATCTTGTGGTAGTAAAGCTTGGATCATTTGGATCTTGTATGGAAACATTTATAAATCCAGTTTCAGAATCTTCTGAAGCGATGTTCTGGCGATGCCTACAGTTTTACTCGTTGCTGGACATCATACGCAGCCATTTCAATCTCCAAGGGATGCTCTATAACCTGTAAAAAAAGAAAATAAAAAAGATTGAAAATGAACAAGTTATGACTTTTTCAAACCCCTCAGTCTTTCAGCGGCCACCCTGTACATTAAAATCACACGTATATTTATAGTGCAGGTAAAAAGTTAACCAATGAAATGTTTATTACGACACAGAGAATAAATTTCGCGATAAAATAGCTTCATGTAAAACTCTCAAATGGGAGATTAATTTCTCAACCTGCACTCTGATCATAACCTATTACTTGAAATCTTATTCTTGCCGGACTGTTAAAGTTCTAATTTGTTTCCTACGTTGTAATACCATCTTTATCTAATATACAACGAAGAAAGTTTGTTTGCCTATCCGCCTTATGCACTCGGCTCCCAGAAGAGCTAGAGGCTCCAAACTTTGCATGAACATTCCCTTCACCCAGGGAAAGAATATGGGTTATTTGCGAACCCTCTGGGGTCAACCGAATTTGGGTTGAGTGGGTTTAGTTTCTCAAAATTCCCATAGACTTAACATTAACGGTTGAAATTTATTTAAAATAACTGTTTCCACTAATAAATTTGACAAAAGGAATACACCAAACGAAACTAATATCTGATTTCGCGTGATTAAACACTAAAAGTTCTTCAAGATAACTGTTGCAACCAATAAATTTGAAATAATGAATGTATCAAACTAATTTCTTTCTGATTTCGCGTGATAAACTCGTTGTTCAGTTTGCTGGATCAAGAGCACGAGCGTTCGTAGATATTGAAGTTGTTCTAAATAAGCACGTACGGAACACGAGATACTTTGTTGAAATGAAGGCTTCAAATCCTAAATTCGTGTAGGAAATTAAAATCATTAATTTAATATGAAATATATGCAAAAGGTAATAAAAGTATATACAAATAATTAATAAGCGTTTTAAATATTATGTTAAGTAATAAACAATTTTGTTCAATAATAATAATGTTTCACTATTTTTACATTTTTTTATGTACCTCAAACCACAAATTTCTTTTACTATAAAGTTACATATGCCTGGTAAATCGTATCCGAGGAACCAGTGGTACCAAGTGATTTGAAAAGTTCGATTATTTGAACAAGGAAATTCCGTTTTTTTTTTGGTCTAGGAACTTCTGACCTAGTTCGAGCTACTCATAATCCTCCCCATGTCCATTTCATTTCTCCCCAAAAAGCGGAGGAGAAAATTTTAACTGGAGGGGCGGATTGGGTTGTTTTACCTTCGAGAGGCAATTTTTTGCAGAGAATGGGCTAAATGGCCAAGTCACAAGGACCCCGAAGGCTCAGAGAAGGTTGGGGGAGGGGACCCACTGGAACAACTGTTGGGGAACAGATCGTAGCCTCCCCGTCAAGGCCATCCAGCGTGTTATTTAACGTGCACGGCATCCAGCGTATTCTTTAACGTGCACGGCTCTCCCGCACACGGAGCCACGGCTTAACGCCCCATCCGACGGTCGGCGGTCTTTCCAAGGCCATCGGTGTCACCTACTAACCGTTGAGCAGGGCAGGGAGTTTTACGGAGATAAATCTCAACGCTGACTCCGCTTGGACGCGAACCTCAGAACTACAGATTACGATTTTAGGGATCTACTGACTGAGCCCCCCCCCCCCCCCCACACACACACACACCTCTCCCCGCCCCCCGGAGTGGGAGGAGATCGAGTGTAATGATATTAATGCCAAATGAAAGCTTGTGACGTGGGGAGTGCCATCTACTCTACATTTTAGAAAACTTCAGACCCGACCAACACCGGGCAAATCTACTAGTTAACTATAAGAAAGCAAATCACTTCAGAGCAATGTTGCAAGATTGAGGGTTTCCCCCTAAATATAGTGACTTTTTCAGCATCTGCATTTTTGAGATGAAAGTTTAGGAACCTTTTTAAATCTGTTGGGGATATTTTGGGCGTCTATTTAAAATGTGGTTTATATGCCCAGTTCTTGTAACAAATTAAAATAAGTGTAATTGCGTGGGGAAAAATAGTGTAAACTCGACTAATGACAACCTGCATTTGTAAAATTGTACCTTAACCGCAATTACCATAATGATCATCATTGTTTGGCAGTTGAGCGTACAGTACTGTGCGAATTAGTTGGGACAAGCGAAGGAATGCTAAGTCTCTTCCACTGCAGAGTCTAAACTGCTACAAGTCTAAACTTGTTCGTAACCTTCTGCTGCAAGTCTAAACTTTCGCGTGTCCCTGCAATGGACATGGGCAAATTTAGATTGCAGCAGAGCGATATCTGCAAGTCTAGAATTGTCTGTTGTGTTACTCCGCTATTATTTACACTTCCACTTTAGTTGGAATTGATATTTCATAGGCTGAGGACGTGATTATGTAAGTAGTTCACAATTTTCATTGGAAACTTTTTTATTAAATACATCATGGACATCACGCCTCGTAAACGAGCTAAAATAATCGCTTTAGGCGATAACACTTCACTTACTGCTAGGCAGATAGCAAAAGCAGTTGGCGTCGGGAAATCCAGCGTTTCACGGATCATGAAGCTGCATAAGGAGACAGAGTCCGTGGACACGTCACATAAAGGACATTGTGGAAGGAAAAGAAAAACTACCCCTAGAGATGATAGTTTAATTCGAAGAATTAGTATCATAGACCCGAAGAAGACCAGTGGAGACATCAAAAGGGAGATTGCGTCTCATGGGGTTAACATGGATGCTTCCACCGTATGTCGTCGCCTTCTGGAGTGTGGCTGCCGGGCTCGACGCCCCTCCAAAAAGCAGCTTATGACACCCGGTATGAAGCAAAAAAGGCTATCCTGGGCAAAGAAATATCGAGACTGGACTGTGGAGAATTGGGAAAAAGTGATATTTTCTGACGAAACCCACGTTGAGTTGCATGGCTACAGGTCAAATTTCATCCGCTGCTCGCCTGGAGAACCTCTTCGATCTGGCCACATCCAGCAATCCCCCAAACACCCACCCAAGGTCATGTTTTGGGGATGTTTCACAGCTTCCAGGCCACAGACGCTTCACCCCATTGAAGGTATGATGGACAGCAAAAAACACATGAGCGTTCTGGAGGCGAAAATGGTCCTAACACTGCAGAAGCTGTTTCCTAACGGCGATGGGGTATTTCAACAGGATCTAGCTCCATGCCACAATTCTAAGCTTGCTAAGAGCTTCTTTACCCAGCAACATTTGAAAATATTGGAGTGGCCAGGAAGTTCACCCGATCTAAACCCCATTAAAATTTGTGGGCCATTATTAAAGCGTGCATATCTAAGGTGAATTGCACGACGAAAACCAAAATGATAGAAAGTGTCATGAAAGTGTGGTACCACGACCCTGAAGTGAAGGAGATGTGTGGAAAGCTAGTGGCATCAATGGTTGAGAGGGTGGAAGAAGTAATTAAAGCTAAGGGGGGTCACATTCACTATTAACTATGTACACTATTAAATAAATAAATATTTTAGTTGTGTCTTTGTTACTGCATTTTCCTGTTGTCCCAACTAATTTGCACAGTACTGTATGTAGAAATAAGGTTCAAAAAAGAGCAGTTCTTTCGATTTTGAGGAATATCTTAATACACTGCACAGCATTAATTGGGATATTCATTTAATTAAGCTTCAGCTAGGCATTGCGAGTACTGATTTTATATCTATTAAAAAGTTGCAAGCGTTTTCTTTTTCTTCGAATTACGAAAAGAACTGTAGTGTCGTTTGCCATATAATATCGAAGTATTAGAGGAATTAACCTTGCTTTCTCCATAAAATACACCCAGCCAGGCGAAAAACGATATTACTATTATCCTTCTTGAATTCAAATGTGTGTGTGAAAATAGAGATGATGCATTAAAAGAATAGAAGATGGGATGAAAGAAAATCTCTACTATTTTCTGTGATGAAACGATAGCCAATTATATGGTGGAGGAAACAACAAATACAGAAATATCTCCGGACTGGCATTTAACATTGCGCAGTTACCATTTTCAAATGCGTCTGTGGAGAGAACATTTTCCCTCGTAAATATCATCAAAAATAAGTTAAAAACACTTCAGAATAACTGTGAATAGAGTTGATGAACTGGTTCAAGTGAGGTACAATTAAGAAAAAGGTTGTGATGATTTTTTGCCTCTCACTGACTACGTTAAAAGTCTTCAATTTAGAAACCATGTATAAAAAATGTGACAATGAGGATGATAGGATTTTCAGAAGCATTTAAAAAACAAAATTAATGTAATGCAAAGTTCGCAATATTTATTGATGTTTTCACAATTGCTAATAAAAAAACTTCGAAAGAAATAATTTCATTAATGTTATTCATGATCGCATTATTACTGTTGTAACGAAACGGAAAATTTTATCTAGTTCAATTAAAATGGTTACTAATATTATAATAACTATTTAAATATATCGAACGGGATAACAATTTACAGGTAAAGAG
Organism: Ryuthela nishihirai; assembly: GCA_038380435.1. Lineage (NCBI taxonomy): Eukaryota > Metazoa > Arthropoda > Arachnida > Araneae > Heptathelidae > Ryuthela > Ryuthela nishihirai. The sequence goes on along the minus strand of JAWZYU010000019.1, from coordinate 57,991,011 downwards.
CAAAGCTGGGTGCTAAATTTGCTCAAATTCCCATTTTTGGTACCTATGATTCAGTAAACACTTGTCTGTTTCTACTTATGTTGCTTGCTATAAAAATCTTTCATTTAAGGAGAAGCTGATTTTTTTTAATTAATTTTTATGAAAATCGTCAGTTTTAAGAGAATTTTTTTTCAATTTGACAACATTTAGTTCTTTCTGTTAACTTTTAACTTTGCGTGCAAGTTGAAACACGTTGCGATACGTTCGCAAGTAACAGCAGAACAGTATGCAGGAGTGTTGCCAGATTGGAACCTCCCCACGAGATCTATATAGTATTGATCACGGGCGTAGCGAAGGAACCTTTTTTTGGTCTCAAAAACTCGGAAACCAAATTTTGCCAACTGAAGAAATAAGTACTTTTCCTATCTCTGTCAACAGACGTACCTAGAATTTCGTTCCGTGGGGAAGCATTTTAAACCTGGTCATGATTTAACAAAAAAACTTTCTTTTTTACATCTGACCAGAAATTTACAAAGTCACTTAGAATTTTGCCAACTCTCGAAGATTTTGCCAAGTTTCTCGATTTCGCAAACTCTCCTTAACTTTACTAAATCTATCACAATTTTCACAACTCGCAGGTATTTTACCAAATGGCTTCAAATTTTGCCAACTACCCTGCATTTTTTCAGGTTGCCTAGATTTTGCTAACTTCCATAGATTTTGTCAAGTTGCGTCGATTTTGGCAACTTGGAAAAGATTGTCCTAGATTCTGCTAACTCCCCTCAGTTTTACTAACAAAAAATATCAATTTCACAACTCAACTGGATTTTACAAAATCGCTTCGAATTTTGGCAACTCCTATTTACTTTAAGGGGGAGCCTTCCCCCCACCAAAGTAAATTACCACTGGTATGGATATATGTATACTTGGACCTTTATTTAGTTGAAATTGCAGTATTTCTTTCATTCTAAGCTGTAATTTTTCAAAGTTAACTCTCTGGAGAAAATTTATTGCATCGTGGGATTCAAATTATAATATTTTATTGCAAAAAAATTGCAGTTTTGAAAACATTGAAGAAAACTACTTTCGGAATTTAGGGCTTTTTTTTGAAAATCGTTAAATTTAGGGGGATTTTGCCCTTATCTAGGAGGAAAACGAAGAATCAATCTGGCACACTGCTTCAGCAATAAAAGCATACTCACTTTCAAAGAGAATGTAGTTTATATTTTTGCGACTTTAATATCCAATAATAATAGTAGTTTCAATTAATCGTATGCAAAGTGTAATATAATTAGTATCTATAAAACACAGAGAGAATTATTTATTTCTCAAAACCAAAATAAGCTAAATGTCTGCAGAAGAAAAAGTGGAAATAATAACTTTTTAATAAAATTAGCTATAGTAAGTATCCATATTTTATAAGGCATTGAATAAGTCCCTCGCTGTCCGCATTTGTCGGCTGCAACAGTAAAAGTGATCGTTTTCTATCAGCGTCACTGAAATTTTAATTTATTTCATAAATTTTTAGTACATTATGGAGACCCCAAAATTTCCCAGAAGTATGTCTGTTCGATCCAAAAATTTCCGTATGGAGTCCCTTGGGCATTGCCATATTGCTTTCGAAAATGAAGTCTCTGTCTTTGGTGGAATCCAAGATAGAGTTTCAGACGACACTTTTTCTTCCCATTCTCCTGTCTACAGCTGCAATAGAACCCGAGTTTGATTTTAAGACTGCCGAATGAAATATGCGTTTCCATCCCTCCAAATGATGGCGGGTTATGTACTAATTAAATTCATAATTTGCAATTAAAACTTTTTGAATTAATAAATCGGCATTAACCTTTCAGCTTCTGTTTTCACCTCATCGTTTTAGCTGTCTTACATACTGCATGACGAACTCGTGGGATCTTTCGCACACTGGGTCATCTTCACAAAAACACCAACCAATGAATGTAGGCAACAGCACACAAGATTGATGTGTACGCCACGAAAACTTGAGCGGATTGAGGATCGGCCTGCGGGTAGCGCCACAAACCTCCGATGACACTTTAGGTCAGGCGGCTTGATCAATCGATCTTCTGCCATTCCGAAAGTGTATACCTATTCCTCATGCGAAAACAAACTGTAAATATCATTCCTTCATGTGCCGAGTTGGTCATGTTTGTAACTCACTACCTCATGATGTTGTGTTGTCTCCAACTTTGCGAATTTTCAAAGATCGACTAAATACAGTCGAATTGGCCAAGTTTCTGAAATGTTTCAAGTTTTAACCTTTTTTATGTATATAATTATATGTTCTCAAAGTGTTAACCATAGTGTAAACCACATCAAGTGTTAACCACATTGTAAATATTTCTCTATTTCTGATGTCTTAAGCGGTGTTAGCGTATATTTTTGTACCTTCCTGTCAATAAATAAATAAAAATGTACGGAAACCGGATCAATCGTGGACTGTTCAGTTAGGCCTGAAGGTGCGACCCCCTTAAGACGACGTCGATTGACCGAAAGCTCAGAAAGAGGCTTGTCACATGATTTAGCTGTTGTAGAACTATATGGTGCTCATCGTGGACCGAACACACTGTCAAGTTTTTGAATTTCAATTTACAATTCAGTAGTTACATACAGTATGCCATCTAGCTATATCCAGTTTCTGTTAGAAGTGTGATAAAAACAGTAATAGGAGTATTTTTTCACGAAATATCATTAAATGGTTCATTTCAGCTATCGATTGAATGTTCTCCGTGCCCATATTTAGCACCTGTCAACTTGATGTGTTTTATTCTATTGTCATTTGTTTGCTTTCCGTGGAGCAAATATTCATAATATTAAATAATTCTTTTAATCATAATTTAAAAGGGCTGCCAGTTTCATTATGCTGATGATACAGTAATTGTTTAACGAAATGGAAGTCACCGAAATTTAATTTCGAATATCTCTAGTAATTTAAATATTATTATAAATTGGTTTAAAAGAAAATTAAAACAAACGCTGATAAAGCACTTGTTCTGTGTCTTTCACTCACCTCTACAGAGTTTTTCAGTAAATTGCATTTTCGCAATGCACATTGTGTCAACATCGTTCCTTTTCAGTGTTCAATTCTGAGCCTTTGGAGTCTTGTTACGTGGCCATTTAGTTCTTTGTGCAGATAAAAGTGCCGCTCTGAGGTAAAACAAACAATGCTACTAAACACGAACCACGACTTACCGACTGACGACGACCTTTCGAAGCCAGTGTCCCGTTTCTCACATGCGATATATCGGGAGTTGTCAAACAGCAAGCCGAGTGGTAATATGATTAATGACAAGATCCAGATGTTCCGCAATAATGCACTACATCTATTGGGATAATGCCATGTTTTACCACTATCGCGGCTGAACAGTACTATAGAAGTGAAGTCTAACCTTTTGCAAAACTTAACTTTAATATTCGTCCTGGGTCGCCACACACAAGGATATTGAGAATCCAAGTTGACTCGGCGCCCGACTTCGTTTGAGCCCCAGTTAAGGCATGGATCTTTGTGTTCATTTTCTTCTGATGTCCCTGCGACTTCACAGACCTTCGATTATGGCGTATAAACTGATAGACTCTTGTCAGATCTCTGTGACAAGCGGCAACCTCAGAGGTTATTTGTTTTTATTTTTTATGTATACTTATCAGTTAAGACTGCCTAGAAATCAAGCACATTGAATCTACAAAATATTTAGGAGTTTTAATGGATAATAATTTGAAATGAAATCGGAAAGAAATATACCGTTTAGCATGATGCACTTTTTAAGCATATATAATTAAACACTCTTTAAGCATGATATGCCATTTCTGAAAGATTTCAAAAACTCGAAAACATCCAAAAATATTTCTGGCACTTCCTTCGAAATTAATCTGATTTTGGAAAGTGATATTAGTCAAAGGCACATTTATTTTTTATTTCTGACATTTTAAAATACATAAACTCAATTGGTAGCGCGCCAGGCTCGTAATCTGCAGTTCCCAGGTTCGAGTCCCAGCTGGGTCAGCGTTGAGATTTATCTCCGCAAAACTCCCCGCCCTGCCCACGGTCAGCAAAGGACACCGATGGGCTTGGAAAGGCCGCCGTCCGTCGGATGGGACGTTAAGCCGTGGCTCCGTATGCGGGAGAGCCATACCCTGTGCACGTACGTTAAAGAACGTGCTGGGTGGCTACCATCTGTTCCAACACCTGTTCCAGTGGATCCCCTCTCCCAACCTTCTCTGAGACTTCGGGGTCCTTGTGATCTGGCCATTTAGCCCATTGTATGCAAAAAATGTGCTGCTCAGATGACAAACAACCAAACTTTAGAATACGTAAAAGAGATTGATTTTTTTTTTTACACTTTTCCCTTCTATTAGAAGAGCGCATTTGATTTTTAAGCTAAAGCTAAGAATCGTCAGATTAATGAAATAGTAGTGTTCAGTGTCACTTAACTGACTGAATCTGAGATCTACATATTTCCGAAGGCACTTCCAGGGTTTAATTTTCCTTCTGGCATCTGAGGTCACAACATCTGACGTCTGAGATTTTTTTCTTCCTCCATCTGTTAATCTATCGGTCCGTGCCCTATTGCGTCGTAGTCGTTAACTTCTTCAAAGAGAACGTTACACGAATATGAATTGCAAAGATAGTGATTGCCACGCAAAGATAGTGAATGTCAAGGAATGTTCAAAGGTAGTTCCGCCGGGATGAGCAGAGAGAGAAAGTGTTAGAAAAATCCGTCAAACTGAAGACTAATCGTGTCACAACCTGGAGTGTTACGAATTTTCTCTTTCTAACAATACCAACAAATGGAATTCTTCGTACGCAGCAATTAAAGGAGAAAGATTCAGTATGTACAAAGAAAGAGATGGGACCAAGTTAATTCATCTACGAAACGTGCATATTTATAGAATTAATCATCAACGGAAGACTCTCGAAGGAGGCAGGTAAACGATGTCGGGCTCTTTCGCCTGGGAAGCATCAAAGTCTCTTCTGGCTCACCCCACTCGCCCTTCGCTCCCGGTTGCACTTCGCATAATTTCGAACATTTTCATCTTATCATCCACAATCCCCCACTAGAAGATGAATATCATGTCGGATATCATAATGTTATCATGGCGAAATGCAAACATTGATTTTTTTGCTTTGGATGTCCTTAATATTCTGAAATATATGTGGAATTAAAAATCAAAAATTCAATTTCTTACATGATATCAGGTGGTGAATATGCAAATCAGGAGCCAAAACTGCTTCAGAGGCTCAAAACATGCAAATCAACTATCAGCAAAAAAATCGTTTTCTAATAGTTCTGGGCATTGCCCATAAAGTGCATGTATTCGTCATTGTTTTCTTACTAATTGCAAATTCAAGATTGTTATTTCGTTAAAATTTGCACAAAAACCCTGTTCAGAAAATTCCTTAAGGTGGCTTACAACGAAAGAATAGGGGTTAGTCAGTCTGAAGCCAATGTAGCCAGATGGCCGAATGTGCTTCGATGGTTGTCTCCATGTTCCGGAGACAATTTCAGGATACAGGTGATGTCACCAGAATGCCAGCACGAGATAATGCAAAAGCCACTTCTCGAGATGGCAGTATCCGGTTTTAACTGCCAGGATTCATAGAACACTGACATCTCCCGACTTGCCTCGTCCACAAAGAGAATTTCAAAGACAGTAGTCATCCTTCGAATATCAGGAAAAGAGACCAATTTGGGGAAGAAAGTGGGGGACGATTACATCTTTATATTATCAGGAAAAGTGACCAATAATTGCAAACGTGGGAGATATAATCTTTCTATAATCAGAAAACGAGACCAATATAGTGGCGAACGTGAAAGACGATGTCATCCTTCTGATATCAGGAAAGACGATGTCATCCTTCTGATATCATCCTTCTATAATCAGGAAACGACACCAATATGGGGGCGAACGTTGGAGTCGATATCATCCTTCTAATATCAGGAAAAGAGATCAATGTGAAGAACAACGTAGGAATGATATCATTCTTTTAATATCGGAAAAAAAAGACCAATATGAAGGCGAATGTATGAGATGATGTCATCTTTCTAAATTCAGGAAAAGAGACCAATATGAAGGCGAACGTGAAAGACGATGCATTATTCTAATATCAGGAAAAGAGACCAATATCAAGGCCAACGTAGGAGACGATATCATTCTTCTAATATCGGGAAAAAAGACCAATATGAAGGCGAACGTAGGAGATGATATCATCCTTCTAAAGTCAGGAAAAGAGACGAATACGAAGGCCAACGTGAAAGACGATATCATCCTTATAATATCAGGAAAATAGACCAATATCAAGGCGAACATCGGAAACTATATCATCCATTATAAGGAAAGAGACTAATAGGGGGTCTAACGTGCAAGGCGATATCATTCTTCTAATATCAGGAAAAAGACCAATATGAAGGCGAACATGAAAGACGATGTCATCCTTCTATTATAAGGAAACGAGACCAATATGGGGGGGCGAACATGCAAGGCGATATCATTCTTCTAATATCAGGGGGGGGGGGGGAAATGCCAATATCAAGGCGAACGTAGGAGACGATGTCATCCTTCTAATGCCAGGAAAAGAGATCAATGTGAAGATGAACGTGAAAGACGATGTCATCCTTCTAATATCAGAAAAAAGAGACCAATATGGGGTCGAACGTGCAAATCGATATCATTCTTCTAATATCAGGGAATTTAGACCAATATCAAGGCGAACGTAGGAGACGATGTCATCCTTCTAAAGTCAGGAAAAGAGACGAATACGAAGGCCAACGTGAAAGACGATATCATCCTTATAATATCAGGAAAAGAGACCAATATCAAGGCGAACATCGGAAACTATATCATCCATTATAAGGAAAGAGACTAATATGGGGTCTAACGTGCTAGGCGATATCATTCTTCTAATATCAGGAAAAAAGACCAATATGAAGGCGAACATGAAAGACGATGTCATCCTTCTATTATAAGGAAACGAGACCAATATGGGGGGGCGAACATGCAAGGCGATATCATTCTTCTAATATCAGGGGGGAGGGAAATACCAATATCAAGGCGAACGTAGGAGACGATGTCATCCTTCTAATGCCAGGAAAAGAGATCAATATGAAGGTGAACGTGAAAGACGATGTCATCCTTCTAATATCAGAAAAAAGAGACCAATATGGGGTCGAACGTGCAAATCGATATCATTCTTCTAATATTAGGGAATTTAGACCAATATCAAGGCGAACGTCCTGTCCGACTCTCCGTTGCCGGTTCCCTATCTGGATTTCCGGCAGCGTTTTACCACCGAGCTCCGGGCACAGTGGCAGAGATCTTGGTCGGAACAGCTTACGAACAAGCTCTTTGAGATCAAACCTATCATCAAACCATGGCAGTGTTGTTACCGCAGGAATCGCAAGGAGGAAGTTGTACTTGCTCGGCTCCGCTTAGGTCACTCGTTTATTACTCATTCGTTTCTTTTCCGGGCGGACGACGTACCTAAGTGCGAGTTTTGTGACACCATTTTAACTATTAAACATATTTTAGTCGAATGTCCGTGTTTTAATTTCAAACGTCAATGTTATTTTAGCTTTCATAATTTTATGTCCGAGCCTCTTACACTCGGACATCTTTTATCTGATCATTGCATTTTATCTCCAGTTTTTAGCTATTTGAAATATTGTGGATATTTTAACCGAATTTGATTTTACCTTAATATATGCATTATTTACCCCAGGTCTCTTACACCTGGGATTATTTTATTTAATATTTCTACACTTGTTTTACTCTATTCATATACACTTGTTTTCTGTTGTTTTACCACTGTACAATGTTGAAAATGTATTTTAAATTTTGGTTGCGGGGTTCTATGTCTTTTATCTTTTATATTGTCTTTTGTTTGGCCCATTATGGCCTTGTTGCCGATGCGCCATTAAACCCCAAACAACCAACCAACCAACCAAGGCGAACGTAGGAGACGATGTCATCCTTCTAAAGTCAGGAAAAGAGACGAATACGAAGGCCAACGTGAAAGACGATATCATCCTTATAATATCAGGAAAAGAGACCAATATCAAGGCGAACATCGGAAACTATATCATCCATTATAAGGAAAGAGACTAATAGGGGGTCTAACGTGCAAGGCGATATCATTCTTCTAATATCAGGAAAAAAGACCAATATGAAGGCGAACATGAAAGACGATGTCATCCTTCTATTATAAGGAAACGAGACCAATATGGGGGGGCGAACATGCAAGGCGATATCATTCTTCTAATATCAGGGGGGGGAAAATACCAATATCAAGGCGAACGTAGGAGACGATTTCATCCTTCTAATGCCAGGAAAAGAGATCATTATGAAGGTGAACGTGAAAGACGATGTCATCCTTCTAATATCAGAAAAAAGAGACCAATATGGGGTCGAACGTGCAAATCGATATCATTCTTCTAATATCAGGGAATTTAGACCAATATCAAGGCGAACGTAGGAGACGATGTCATCCTTCTAAAGTCAGAAAAAGAGACAAATATGCAGGTGATTGTGATAGACGATGTCCTACTACCAGCGTGAGAAATGTGAAGGTAAATGTCCAATTCTCTCCCACATCGTTACAAGAAATCGCACAAATAACGACGGAATTGAATGAGGGCGCGTCCACAAGCTATGCACAAAGACCATTCTTCTTCTAATCATCTAATATCAGGAAAAGAAACCAATATCAAGGCGAACATTGGAAACTATATCATCCTTCTAATATCAGGAAAAAAAGATCAATATGAAGGCGAACATGGGAGAGGTTATCATCCTTATAATCTGAATGGACGAATTATTATATACACCTACCTAATAACCTATTGCTCCACCTTTTGCCCTCACAACAGCAGAAGAAGTCTTGGTAAAGACTCAATGAGGTGTTTGAAACACCGAGGTGGTATTGCTGCCCATGAAGGAGGGTCGCTTGTCGTAAAGCATCCACAGTTGCCAGTGGGAGTTGGCGGGCTCGGACAGATCTTTCCAATTCGTCCCACAAATTCTCAATGGGGTCGAGGTCTGGCGATCGAGGGGGTCATTCGAGTGTGCTAAACTCACTTCAATGCTCTGGAGCCAATTGGTCGCCACTCGGGAAGTATGCGGTGTGGCGTTCTCCTGTTGAAAGATGACGTCATGGTGTGGAAAGAGAATCTTTACGAACGGACAGTGCAGAGGGTCGGCGAGAATGTTCACATAACTTGTGCCTGTGACGGAGGTTTCGATGGGTACGAGAAGTGCCAAGGAAGCCCATGTAAATGCACCCCAAACTGTTACACCGCTTCTACCTGCCTGTATGACCCCAACTTGGCAAGCTGGGTCCATCACTTTGTGAAGTTTTCCCCAAACACGAACCTTTTCATCGGCGTGATAGAGTTGAAACCGTGATTCGTCACAGCAGATTCCAGTCCTCGGCACTCCAGTTGCGATAGAACTTTGCAAACTGCAGCCTAATCTTTCAGTGCTTTCCAGTTAATAAGGGGACACGATGTGGACGTCAAATGCCATAGTTTATTTTTTCCATGGTACGATGGATAGTCTTTGTGCATAAGCTTGTGAGCGCGCCCTCATTCAATTCCGACGTTATCTGCTCCACGGTATTGTGCGATTCCTTATAACGATGTGGGAGAGTCTGTACTCATCCCGAGAGTTAATTGCACGTTTACGTCCCCATTTCTCCCACTGGTTGTAAGTTTTCTATATTTCACGTAGTCTTGGTATACACATCCGACAGTCAGACGTGGAAATCCCAACATTTCAAGAGTTGCAGTGATTGAACAACCAGTCTTCCTCCTTCCTCGCACCTGCTATCTGGCCACGGTCAAACTCACTTACGTCACTTCCTTTACCCATCATTACTTTTCCGTAACTGGTTTCGATGCTTAGAGACCTGCTCTATTTTTAGGCATTGCCAGCTTCAATGTCTCACGTGACTGGACGCGATATTTCTGCTTTGTATATTATTATCGGGGTGTATATAATAATTTGTCCATTCAATGTATATTCCACAGGATTGCAAGAGCAGTAAATTCACAGAGATCTGTTTGAGCAGTCGGCCTTTGTAATTATTGCATTCGTTTCCAGTTATGGAATCATAACAATAGAAATGAATCGGTGTTTCCTCTATCCATTCGTTTGGCAGCCTGCTGTATTCATTCCATTTTGTCTGATGTTATTTCCCTTTATTTTGCTATCATTTATCATTGCTTTTGTATTTCGCTACAGTTTTTCATTTTTCTCCTGTCACTGTTATTAAAGCTAAAATCGTTTCATTTATTAGCTATTTAAATTGCCCTTTTCTAAATTTTCTTATGCTCTCAATCACTCATAAATGAGTTTCGAGCCAATATCTAAAAGATCTGTTTTGATCTCACTATTCGCGTAGTTGCCTCAGATTTTCCGAAAGGCCTTGACCGTGTCCATGGCTTCCTTTCAAGGACTCTGCTAATCGAAGCTCTGATCCGAAATAGAGTACAGGTATCAGCAATGGGTTCAGCTTCCAATCAGCAAGTGAAGTGGATATTTATTCCTCGCTTCTCTTAGTGGTGTTTGGGGGTTTAGCAAAGGCAAATTGTCAAGGTCAGGAACAGCTCAGATAACCTTCGTAGTACGGAATCAGAGATCACTTGGCACTTGTTCCGAAGGGTAAATATATTCCTCATTCTTAAAACAGCTTCAAAAATGCAATGAATGGAGCGGGAGAAACTTTACGATACGTTGTCATCTCATGGAATAATGTTTACAATAGACTGAAAGGTTAAATACATTCATGAGAGAAAATTCCGTCGCTCTCTCTTTGAATGGCATTTCCCATTAGCTCTTCGTTTCCGATACCAACAAGGGGAAGTGATGACGACCAGTGTAAACCGAAAGAGCCAAGCATCGCTATTAAGATTCCAAACAACCGATTCAGCGCCTGTCGCTTCTGATTTTGACTCTTCAAATGAACAGCGAGAAGAGCTTCAAAGCAGCCCCACTTCCTCCGACTGCTGCTTCTCAAATAATTATTTCCTTCATCTTATAAGGCGTCAAGAGAAGCTTCGAAGCACCGCCACTTTTCCAACTGCCATTTCGTCCTTGATAATTGCCATTGCCTGATTTCTTTCGTCATGAGAATCCCTCGAAGCAGTCCAATTCATCCAGATGCTTCTTCTCAAATGATTGCCATTGCCAGAATTCCATGCGATGTTTTTCTCTCGACTTCAGCCGTGGCTTCGTTTTTGTTTCAGGTGCAAGAAAGGGAAAGTTTTTTCGTTTGTTCATCTTTTGAATATCATATTTCAGTCTTCCTTTCAACAGAAGAGGATAAAAATCTTCTTTTTGAAGTTTTTAAAGTTTCTGTTTTGCTTTATAAGGAGAGGTATTTTAAAATATTTATTTCTGTAACTTAAATCAGCAATACCTGATACCTTTAGGAAATGGATAGCTACAAACAGTGGGATGGGGAGCTCTAGAGGGATGGGGAATAAATGGATAACTATAGAAGGGGGAGGAGAAAATGAATTGATACAGAGGGAGAGAAGGAAATGGATAGCTACAGTGAGACGGAAATGAATAGACATAGAGAGAATAAAATGGATAGCTACAGTGAGACGGAAACGAATAGCCATAGAGAGAATAAAATGGATAGCTACAGAGAAGAGACTTAAAGGAGTTATATGCCCATTTTAAAACGAAAGCAGAACGAAAATAAATTGAATATCTCGGCAAGTGACTGCATTTCATAAAATAACAAATATTTTAACGTTTCTTGATATTGTTGATAACAACTTATATGAATCATAAAATGCATATAAATACGTGCAATCTAATGAAAGGAACTTTGGTGTCATGAACACGATGAAAGGCTGAAATGCTGAACGGAAGCAGCAATAACTCGAAGAAATAACTACGACGATATTTAGGACATCGAAGGATTAAAGAACATTGGAAAGTGTTCATCATAAGCAAGTAGCGCAATGAGCATCATATTTTATGTAATCCAGCAAGACACTCAGCTCCAAAGTGCTTTTGCTCGATCGACCACCATGTGAAACTGATATCGCAGCTAGGAAAATGGAGATACCTTATCCATTTCTGTAGTTTTATAAGTGGCTATCAATGTTCGCAGGGAGTCAGTTTGAGTACAGTTGTGAATTGTGTTGATGAAAGATTGTGTTGTTTCGTGGCGGGAATCTCTCCCTTCCTCGATTTATTTTTCGAATCGTCCTTTCCCCCAACTGATTCTTTCGTTATCGAAGTGCCAGGAACACGCCCCCTTTCCCATCCCACCTCTTCCTCTCTGGGCTAAACAATTGTTATCAACATTAACTAGCAATTGGAAATTGAAATACTCAAACAAAAAAGGCCAATTTAAAATTCAAATAATTCCAATCCATTTAATTGCTTACAGAAGTCATCTTGCTAAACAATTTGTTGAGTTGACTATTTTCTTCGGATTTGTACGTTTGCAAATGAAAGGACCGAAAACGTTTGCAGCTGAGGCACGGCTGCTCCGTCCTAACTTCCGATCACGTGTCTCTGAAAATCGGTTTGTTCTGCGATGTTCCTCGGTTGTGACGGCATCCGATTCAAGTGCACCATCAAAAGAAATCCATGCAGGTCTGAGCACAACATTTAAAGTGTTTGGCATTAACACGGTCACTTCTCCTTTCAACATCTGCTCTTCAGTTTCGGGGAAATGCTTTCCAGTTTCAGGAATATTTCTGCACAGACAGATAATACCTCTAAGAATAACAGCGAAACATCTCCGTGTTTTTTGCTTTCTCTGATCGGACCAATGGCAATAAGGACGAGGGAGCGAAAATTTTCTCCAAAATTGAAGCTTCGGGTTAATTCAAATGCAAAAGAACGAACTTCGCTACCTTTTCATCGGGTGCAGAAGAAACAACTTTGCCAATCTGTTCGGAAAACAGGAAATATGTTCGATTCCAGATTGATTTAACAAAGGCAATAAATTCTTGCCTTCAAGATGATCTACAGCGCCCCCCCCCCACCTCCATTGACCTCTCTGCGAGTAAGATGTTGCCAGCAGGCGAGAGCTTTTGGAAGAAATGGCCGACACATTCGGCTCAGTCCTTTTCCTGCTGCAAACGAAGGCAGGGGGTCACTTCATGGAACGTCCAGAGCCGAATGGCGGCAAACTCTCCGTGATGGTGGAAGCCGCGTCCTCTTGGTATCGCGTCCTGTCCCTCCGGCTCAGCAGCAGACACGTGGCACAAGCAGCCAGGAGACCCAATTGGAGGAAAATGGCACCGAGGATGGAAACGACGATTACAGTCTTCGTGGTGCACACCAGCTCTCCGTCTTTCAAAGATTCTGAAAAAGAAAATGGAAAAACTTTAAGTTTAAGCTTTCTTTCAATTTCTGGCAAGTGAATTATTTAGAATTTAAATGAAGTGAATGTATCCACAGAAGACAGAAACTTTCAATGATGAAAAGATTTCATTTCAATCGGAAAACATCCAGCAAAGTGTAGTCACCTAACAAGTTGATAGCATTGCTGATGAGAGCGGAAGGAGGTGGATCAGTGAATCTGTGTCTTGAAAACATGGCTGACAAGAGTAGAGGAAGCTGCTAGAGAAGACAACAGCAGAGAGTTGCATCACGTATTAAATATTTATTTCGTGTAAGAAAAAAATAGCATACAGGATTGGGGATAGCAATGACAAGATTATTAAAAATGAGGTTTCTATCATGCCTCGATTGCTTGACAATGTCGCTATTGTACTCAGATTGTTTGTAATGATAAATGGCTCTATTTGTAGTTCTAATAACGGTTCTGTTTCAAGACCTGAAGTTACTCTGGCTGTTTCTAAATTAAAACCACACAGGTTTCCAGAGGTTATATGAAATCAGAGCGGAAATTCTCAGAGCAAATAATTATTATTATTACAAAAATGACCAGAAGGTGCTATATCAGCACACTGATACCGGACAATAGAAAGTGCATCAAAATTTGAACCATTTGATAGATAGTGATAAGTCAAATCTCTTCAGTCTAAAAGTAAAACAACAATATTCGTTGAAGTGACATCTCGCTGGGAAGGGAGTTCCATACTCTTCCAACACGACACACAAACTATTCGCGAAAGGAATGGTACCGACAGTTCTTTCGACCAAAAGGCATATCGATCATGTGAGAATGAGCTCTTGTTCTTCTGTTTGACAAAGTTGAATATCGGAGTACCTGCGTTAGAATGCCCATTCACATTTACCATAACATTTCAGAATTAAGTAAACGGTGCGATTAGCCTTCCTGACAATGTTATTATAGTGGTCACCAAAAGTTAACTGTGTTGAGAATAGCACTCCTAAGTTTTTCTGAATCTGTACATTTGTAAGTAATGTGTCTTACTGAATAAAAGTTAGGTTTCCCCCTCCCTGCGTGTTTGTTGGAAGCCTAGATGGCCTGAGGGGGCGCGTGGCTACAGTTTTTTTTGTGGTGTATTGTTTACTCCCCTATCTATTTCCCCCCCTAAGCTTTTAGCATAGGAATAGGCTAGGTTAAGGGGTCGTGGGATGCAGCCCTTCGATACCCGCCGTTACCCCTTTCGTTTCGGTATCTGGTTGGTTGTTACCCCTTTAATCTCTAGGATTGATTGGTAATTAACCTCTTCGCCCTAAATTTCATATTGGTCGATCTCATTTTTCCTGCATTGTGGTTGAACGTGTTGCTCATTGGTGGAGGGTTCGAATGAACAGCTGCTGCAGCGGAGCGGGAGCCACAGTCATGGCTTTTGCAGACCTTCTAGAATCTGTGCAGCAGTATTGGTGTGCACTGCCTGATGAACAATTAGTACAGTCGCTCAAAAAAGTATCCGAACACCATGGTTGATTATAGAATTCAGAAAAAATATCTGGCAACGATTTTTTTCAGAAATTAGTGATCTGGCAACCTTCGTCTCACGTGACCCGAAGGTTGTCAGATCACTAATTTCTAAAAAAATCGTTGCCAGATATTTTTTCTGAATTCTGTAATCAACCACAGTGTTCGGATACTTTTTTGAGCGACTGTACCTGTATTTCCCGGGTTGGGTTGTTTTACCTCTGAGCGCCACTTTTTTGCACATCATGGGCTAAATGGCCAGGTCACATGGACCCCGAAGGCTCAGAGAAGGTTGGGGGAGGGGACCCACTGGAACAGCTGTTGGGAGACAGATGGTAGACTCCCGTCAAGGCCATCCAATGTGTTCTTTAACGTGCACAGGGTATGTCTCTCCTGTACACGGGGTCACGACTTAACGTCCCATCCGATGGATGTCGGCTTTTGCTAGCTCTCGGTGTCCCCTACTGACCGTGGGCAGGGTAAGGAGTTTTGCGGAGATAAATCTCAACGCTGATGCAGCTGGGACTCTAACTTGGGAACTGCAGATTACGAGCCTGGCGCGCTGCCGACTGGGCCACCCCCGCCCCTATATTTCCCGGACTCCAGGAACAATTAGTGTGCGATAGCATCGTCAGTCAATTGTCCGACCCTACTGTGGAGAAAGTGCCACTCGTCTTCACGTTGAAAGCTCACAAATACGTGTACCCAGTTTTAGAAGGACTGGAATGAATCGACTTCGAAGACATGAAAGAAGGTGAAGGTGGCCAACGACCTCTCCCAGTGACCTCTACCCGGGACTGTTGGTCATTTTGACCTGTAATCTACCGTCAGGAACATAAACTGCCAATTTTTGGAAGAAAAGGGATCGTTTTAATTTATCGAAGGACTTTCCAAAGGCCAGGAAAATGACATCAATAAGGAAATTATCAAAAAGTGGTCCACTTTTTATGCTGCAGGGGGAAGGCACTGACCGAGGGCAGGGTGGGGAATTTTTCAAATTATGGAGTAGCTGAATAATTGTAGAACGGTTAAGCAAGAATCCGAACTGTTCTTTAGGTATAATATTTCGCAATTTTAAGAAAGGTAAGAGCTTATATAATACGCATCTTCCCATGAGCTTAGGTATTATATTGGTGAGTGAAATGGGGCGATAGTTGCGAGGATTTGAATCTTCGCTATTTCACTTAAAAACAGGCACAACTATTGCATGACCCTAATCCTGTGGGATATTGCTACTCTTTAAACAAATATTGAAGAGGTTGGTTGGGTTGTTTTACCTCTGAACGACACTGTTTTCTGAACACAATAGGCTAAATGGCCAGGTCACAAGGACTCCAAAGGTTCAGAGAAGGTTGGGGGAAGGAACCCACTGAACAGCTGTTACAAGACAGTGTCTTCTTTAAGGTGCACAGGGTATGGCTCTCCCACACACGGAGCCACGGATTAATGTCCCATCCGACGGACAGCGGACTTTCTAAGCCCATCGATGCCCCCTACTGACTGAGGGCAGGGTGGGGGAATTTTTCAGAGATAAGTCTCAAAGTTGGCCCGGCTGAGACTCGAACCTAAGAACTACAGATTACGATGCTAGCGACAGACTGAGGCCCCCCCCCCGCCCCTAACCCATCAGGTCCTGGGGCAGAAATAGTAGGAGTTTGATTAACGGCTTTCGAAATACACTGCTCGATATGGAAAGTGCCCCACCCAGAAGGACATGTCGCACAAACATGCAAATAGAACAGTGGGTGTGCGCAGTTGAGATATGCAAATGATGATAACCCGGAGCCAATGACGTGTGTGGCTCAAAAGATAAAAGGTGCAAGAAGGAACAGGGATGGTATTGTGCTTATGCAGGTGGAAGTCATGCGAATGGTTGAGATTAGGTGGTTCTGCTTAGAAATTGTTCAGTGAAGGCCGAAAATACCTGGTACACGCCGTCGGCAGGTTTATCATCATTTGGATGCTTTTGAAAGAGGGAGAATTATAGGCCTATGTGAAGCTGCCCATGTTCATCAGGATGCACGAACT
The DNA here is from genome assembly GCA_038380435.1 of Ryuthela nishihirai. Taxonomy (NCBI): domain Eukaryota; kingdom Metazoa; phylum Arthropoda; class Arachnida; order Araneae; family Heptathelidae; genus Ryuthela; species Ryuthela nishihirai. The sequence goes on along the minus strand of JAWZYU010000019.1, from coordinate 57,974,156 downwards.
GTTGAACGCTGTTGGCAACATTGGCGAAATGAAAGTTGTGGCGTGCGTCACAGAGGGAGTGGTGCTGTCCGACAGACGTCAGCACGGCTTGTTAGGTACAGTGTTCAACATGCTCGTTCGTCACCATAGAGCACTGCAGGCGATATTTGAACGGCTATGTTAGCAGCCATGGACGTCCCCATAATGACCCGAATGGTAAACTGAAGGTTGCACAAGGCACACCTGTGCTCTAGGCAACCGTTACGTCGACTGCAAACCATCGCAACGCTCGTGTGACTTGGTGCCGAAGTCGTGCGAACTGGGGTCACGAATGGAACACTGTTGTGTTTAATGATGAATCCCGTTTCTGTCTGGGTGCTGACGATCGATGGGTCTGTGTATGGCGACAACCTGCGAAAGAACGGATCCAGCTTTTGTTCGCGACCGGCACCTTGCCTGTTAGCCAGGCATAATGGTATGGGGTGCTATTGGTTATGACAGCAGATCACCTCTCGTCTGCATTACGGGAACACTGACAGCTGCACAATATGTTAGTGCGGTTCTGCAGCCCGTTTTGTTACCATTCCTGGGAGACCAGGCCCGAACATTTCGCCAGAGTCTAGTTGTGACGTCACGCACCGAGTCTACTTCAGAGCTATCTGTACGGTTGTAGTATGTAGTCTGTGCTAAGTGTTTTTTTTTTAATGTGTATTTCAAACCTAAAAGGATTATATTATTCAAAGGTAAGTTAGTTATTATTTTGAGTCTCTACATCTTAGTTTTCGCTAATAATATAATTTATTTTAATACTTTAGCTGTGTTTTCGATTAGCAGTTACCACACCTTAAGTTAGGCCTAATTTTAAGAATGAGCGGTAGATTTAAATTTTTAAACCACGAACCATTCAGTTATATTTACTGATTAATAAATGAAAGTGGTGAGAACAGCTGTAGAAAATATCTGTAAGGACCATAAATATTTAAACTTTTATTCAAAACCAGCATAAATGCTATATTATAAAATACAGTATTCGCCAGTAAATCAAGTCTCATGTATACATAAGGAAATTGCTTATGTTTATTGAATATTATGCTATGTGTGTATATAAATATGCGTTTCTTAATTATTTATCAAATATGTTGGTTTCGTGAATTTGGAGATTTCTAATTGTTAGCTATTTGGCTCAGATTATGTTTTGATTTTATGCATTGTTGTAAAATAAATACACAACAGATATGTATGTGTAACTTTACTCTCATAAGGTTTGTTTTTATCATAAGTTTATCATATGAATCAGATATGAATTTTTATCAAATAAGTTTCAAATAAGCAAGCCAATATGATCAGTGCCACTGAAGAAAGTGACTTATGATATGCTGAGAATTCTGCATTTTGCTACATACCGCCATAGCATTATGGAATTCAATGCTATGGTGGTACATAAAAATATATACTTAAACCTATTTTTGACATAAAAAAAAGTATAACCAATCCCAGAAGTAATAATGCAAATGTATCTAATACATATTAAATATGTTTGTTTTGATGTATCCATACAAGTTCATGGTTTTGAATTTCAATCATAAATTAATAAATACCCCTATATGGCAAAAAATTAAATATCCCACAAACCCTATATTTATATAACTTGCATTCAAAATATTTATTTCTCTACCACATGGTCTTAGAAATGATAAATATTAAAATTAGAAAGCAAAACTTAGAAGGTAATCTAAACATAACTGATATGAAGTCTAAATTCCTCATCCATTCAAGATATACAATTCTGCTTTCACATATTAAGAAAAAAAAAGGGTGAGTTTACATTAAAATGAATTTATTGGAAATTGTTCTGAAATTGCTATTTGTGACAGAATGAGTACTGACATTGATAAAGATTTTGAACATGTTATTGAGGAGTCTGAAGTTGTATGTATTACAGATGAGACTAAACAGATATTGGTTTTTATCAGTGGCTATGTAGCATATTACATAGGCAAGACTTTCAAATGTGCAAATTGTAAAATTCTCTTGATGTGTGAAACTGCTTTTTTGACGTTGATTCTCCACATGTAATATACAAATATTTGTTTGAAATCAGCAAAGGTGGTATGAAACGGCCAAAAGATTTTCTTGTATATTTAAGTATTACAGCATTCCAAATTTTAAAAGCAATAATTAGCAAACGATTTGAAGATAAATTTATATGTTCAAAAATTCAGCATTTCATTTTAAAAACTTTATAGGTACTTTTGCTCAGGGGTAGTACTCAAAAATTACTAGTACTACTTTGCAAAAATTACTTTTTGCAGGTCGAATTTGAAACGCTTTTTTCCCCTCGATGCGAGAGCCTGTCCATGGTGAGGGGACCACCCTGTGAAGGTTCCGCTGGCTCGGTTACCTTCACAGGGTCCTAAACGCTCGCCCGAGTGTTTGCCGTGCGCGGAGACCCGTGTCTCTGGAAAGGAGGATCCTGGAAGTTGCTCAGGGGTCCCCTTCTTCTCTCCCCAGCTCATGACTGGTGGGGTCCCCTTTGGCCGTTTTGCCATTGGGGAGCCTGTCTGTTGCGAGGTTGGGCAGCGACTTCCGGGCCGCTGTTATACACTGCTTTGGCCTCTGCTTCAGGTAAACGGGAGGTCCTGGGGCGGCCCCTTCAGGATCAATCGGCTGGTGGACTGGTCCTGCTAGGGTCAACTATGCAGATCGGTGACTAACCTTGTCCACGTCCGGACAACGGTTTGCTAGTTTCCCCACACATTCACTAATTTTGTAGTTTTCTTTCTTTTCTTCACTTTATTGATCTGTTGCTTCTTTTCTTTTGTGGGAACTCAGACGAGTTTCTCACCATTTCTCTTTTTTCTTTTCCTTTTTGTTTTGTTGTGCGGGGTTGGCTCACTGTCTGTGTGGGTATGGTGCCCGGGCAGCCCTGGCGCCCAACTGGGCGTCCCCTTGTTGGACTCCATGGTGGGTGGGGACAACGGGCACTGAATCCCTCAAAACCAAACATGAGTACAACTCATAATTCAACGATCAATACCGCCAAGAGGGCTCGCCATGAACCCCCAACTTCTTTGTCTTTGCCTTCGTCTTCGTGTGTGTCTCCGTCTGCGAGGTTCCTGATCATCCACTCTACGGGTGATCAGGTGCTTGGAGACATGTCTCCGTTTTTTATTCATAAAGGTATTCAAGGTCTTGCGGGAGAACCGAAATCTGTAAAGCGCCTTAGATCTGGTGACTTGCAGGTGGAGACTGCACGCTCCAAGCATTCGGAGCTTCTATTAAAGGTTACAGAGATTGGTGGAGTGGCAGTCGAAGTCACTTCACACAAGACGCTCAATTCCTCAAGGGGCGATCTCAGAGTGGGGCCTCCTCAAGGTTTCTGAGGAGGAAATCCTCTCGGAGCTTTCAGCCCAGGGAGTGATAGCAGTCCACCAGGTTTCGTCACGCCGTAATGGAAAGTTAGAGCCCAGCAGGGTACTAATCCTAACTTTCAATACACCACACCTGCCTAACTCCATCGAGGCAGGATACTTATACTGCGAGGTGCGGCCATTTATACCCAACCCTCTGCGTTGTTTTCAATGCCAGAGGTTCGGCCATGCCCGAACTGCATGCCGGGGCAAGCCCACCTGTGCTCGTTGTGGCAGTCAGGATCATCTTGAACCTGACTGCACAGCAGAAAAGGCATGCTGTGTAAACTGCCGTGGAGAACATCCGGCGTACTCCAGCGACTGTCCGAAGTGGCTGGAGGAGAAAGAGCTACAGCGCCTGAAGACCCTCCGCAACATCAGCTATACAGAGGCGAGAAAGCTTGCTGCACCGCCTGCCCCACCTGGCAAGGTCTCCTATGCCGGTGCGGTCGTCGGAAAGCCTGTCATTAAGATGGCTTCCGTGGCAGTGCAGACCGACATCAGCGTTCCACCAGCTGAATCTTTCTCGCCTGCTGCCAAGTACCTCTTGACACAGGCGAAGCCAACGTCGGTGTCAACCTCGACATCGACACTGGTTTCTATTCATGTGTCTGTGCCTTCCATATCCACCTCCGGAAGGCCCCCTCCACCCTGCCCACAGACAGCAAGACCTACCAAGCCCAAGGGGCCCCCGCCGGGGCCAAAAAAGGAAACTTTTACCTCCTCGTTCAGCGGTCTCTTATCCATGTTGCTCGGACGACTCCGAGGGCATGGACAACGATCGCCCCATTTTTCCAAAACCGTCGCTGGCGACGGTTAAAATAAATCGTAAGTCGTCCGCCAATTCTTCCAAGACCTGAGATGGCCACACTCCTTCAATGGAATGTCGTGGATTCCAGAGGAATATTGATGACATCAAGGTCCTCCTGAGGGCACACGAACCCGTCTGCGTATGCCTTCAGGAGACATTCTTGCAGACAGCCAACAATCCCACAATCCGGCACTTTTCTCTCGTTCGCCGGGACTGGGATGGAGATGGTCGAACTCACGGGGGTGTTGCCATCCTCGTGAGCAACCATTCTCCATTCCAGGTCATTCCCCTCACCTCACATTTAGAGGCGGTTGCCATCCGCCTCTTTGTGGGATTTTCGTTGACTCTCTATTCTGTCCACCGATGGGCTTGGAAAGGCCGCCGTCCGTCGGATGGGACGTTAAACCGTGGCCCCGTGTGCGGGAGAGCCATACCCTGTGCACGTTAAAGAACACGCTGGATGGCCTTGACGGGAGGCTACCATCTGTCTCCCAACAGCTGTTCCAGTGGGTCCCCTCCCCCAACCTTCTCTGAGCCTTCGGGGTCCATGTGACCTGGCCATTTAGCCCATGGTGTGCAAAAAAGTGCCGCTCAGAGGTAAAACAACCCAACCCAACTCTATTCTGTCTATCTCTCACCCGGAAGCACGTTTACTGGGATGACCTGGATGACCTCGTCTCGCAGCTGCCGTCCCCCTTCCTCATCATGGGGGACTTCAACGGACACAGTCCGCTCTGGGGCAGTGCTGACATCAACGGGAGGGGCCGGTTCCTGGAGCAGTGTCTCCTGGATCCATCGCTCTCCCTGTTGAACACCGGTGTCAGTACTTACTTTCACAACCCAACCCGCACATTCACTGCCATTGATTTCACCATTTGCTCCTTCTCGATCCTTCCACTTTTTACATGGGAAATCGAGGACAATCCATATGGAAGCGATCATCTCCCCGTGGTGTGTACCATCTCGAGTGGGGGTGCCTTGCAGCCCTTCGCGTGTCTCCCAGTTGAGGTTTGATCGGGCTGACTGGAGTGGCTTCGAGTTCTTGTCTGAGGTGGATGAGCACTCTGTCAGCCAGGAGCCCATCAATGTTGCAGTGGCGGAGTTGACGGACTGCATCGTCCATGCAGCTGCCTCTACTATTCCTCAGACCTCGACTCGGTTTCCACGGTTCCCAAAACCGTGGTGGAATCCCGACTGCACCGCAGCTCGTAAGGCTCAGAACAAGGCTTGGGGGGTGTTTCGGAGATATCCGACGTCCCCTAACCTAGAAGCATTCAATCCTAGAATTCATTCTGCTGGCTCGGTTACGCGCCAGGGCGAAAGCCCATTTCGTCTGGCGCCAGAGCCAGAAGGAATCTTGGGTGAAATATACGTTTTCTATCACTCGCACAACCAGTTCTAAGGTCGTGTGGCATAAGGTCCGAAAGATAGGTGGGAAGTACACGTCCCACTCATTATCGATATTGGAGCACAATGGACAGGCAATTGCTGATCCTCGAGCAATTGCCGACACTCTGGGGGAGTCATTCTCCACCATCTCTTCTCTGTCCTCCTACTCCCCCGAGTTCATGGCCCAGAAGAGCAGGGCCGAACGCTCTCCACTGTCCTTCCATTCGAATGGCCTGGAGTTTTACAACAGGCCATTCACAGCGGAGGAGCTTCGCCTTGCTCTGCACAATTCTCGTGCATCTGCTGTGGGGCCAGACAATGTCCATTATGCCATGCTCCAACATCTCTCACCATCGAGTAAGGATCGACTGCTCCGACTCTTCAACCGTTTTTTCACCGAGGAGCAGTTTCCGGACTCCTGGCGGGAGGCCATCGTCTTGGCCTTCCCTAAGCCAGGCAAAGATCCTAAGATTCCTTCCAATTATCGTCCAATTGCGTTGTCGAGCTGCGTCTGCAAGGTGTTGGAAAGGATGGTAAATACAAGGCTGGCCTGGTATTTGGAGCATCACGGCCTTCTTTCCAACACCCAGTGTGGCTTTCACAGGCACCGGTCTACTTTAGACCACCTGATCCGCCTCGAATCGGCGATCTGGAATGCGTTTTTACGTCGAGAGCACCTGGTGTCCATTTTCTTCGACATCGAAAAAGCGTATGACACGGCATGGAGATTCGGCATTCTTCGTGACCTTCACAGCTTCGGCTTGTGAGGTCACATGACGATCTTCATCGCAAACTTTTAATCTTCTCGCATTTTTCGAGTTCGTGTCGTCAACACTCTATTGCAGCCTTTCTCCCAAGAACAGGGGGTGCCTCAAGGCTTCGTCCTGAGTGTTACGCTTTTCGCTGTTAAGATAAATTCCATTACACGGCAACTTCCTCCGACTGTAGGCAATGCCCTCTATATTGATGACTTTAGCATCTTTTGCTCATCGTCCAGCATGAGGGTCATTGAACGACAACTGCAAACTGCCCTGAACAATCTCTCGGTTTGGGCGACGGCCAATGGATTCCAGTTCTCCCTACAGAAGACCGCTTGTGCGCACTTTTGCTGCAAGCGTAACCTTCATCTGGACCCCGAGCTGCGGCTCGGGGGTAACATCATTCCAGTTGTGGCGGAGACCAAGTTTCTCGGTGTCATCTTCAACCGGAAATTGACCTTTTTACCTCATATCAGACATTTCAGGTCCAAGTGCACGCGGGCATTGAACATCATAAAGGTCCTCTCCTCCCTCTCTTGGGCCCCCTCGGTGTTAGCGCCTGTACGTGGTGAGGGGGACCACCCGTGAAGGTTCTGCTGGCTCGGTTACCTTCGCAGGGTCCTAAACGCTCGCCCGCGTGTTTGCCGTGCGCGGAGACCCGTGTCCCGGGAAAGGAGGATCCTGGTAGTTGCTCGGGGGTTCCCGTCTTTTCTCCTCATCTCATGACTGGCGTGGTCCCCATTGGCCGTCTTGCCATTGGGGAGCCTGTCTGTCGCGGGGCTGGGCAGCGGATTCTGGGGCCTCTGCTATACATTGCTTTGGCCTCTGCTTCCGGTAAACGGGAGCTCCTGAGGGGGCCACCCCAGGAGCAATCGGCTGGTGGGCAGGTCCTGCTAGGGTCAACCGTGCAGAGCGGTGAGTAACCTTGCCCACGGTCCGGGTACAGGTTTACAAGTTTCCTCACAGATTATTTTCCTTTTGCAGTTATCCTTTCTTTGTGAGGCCAGTTTGGCCATTCACAATTTTTCTTTTTTTACGCTTTGTTTGATTTGTGTAGAATGTTTTGTTCTGCACATTTCTCTTTTTATTTTCCTTATATTTATTTGTGAGGGCTTTACTCACTGTCTGTGTGGGTATAGTGCCTGCGTAGCCCTGGCGCTCGACTGGGCGTCCCCTTGTTGGGCTCCGTGGAGGGTGGGGACAGCGGGCACTGAACCACACAAAAATAAACATGAGAGAGAATGAGGAAAATTCGATCACTGCCAACAAGAGGGCTCGACATGAACCACCGTCTTCTTCGTCTACGTTATCACTGCCGTCGTCTTCTGTATCTGTGTGTTCGTTCCCAAAGTTCCTGATCATCCACTCCACTGGTGATCAGGTACTTGGGGACATGTCCCCATTTTTTGTAAATAAAGGTTTGAAAGGTCTCGCGGGAGAGCCGAAATCCGTAAAGCGCTTACGATCTGGCGACTTACAAGTTGAGACCGCTTGTTCCAAACACTCGGAACTACTCCTGAAAGTCAAGGAAATTGGTGGGGTGGCTGTCGAAGTCACTCCCCATAAAACTTTGAATTCCTCTCGGGGTGTGATTACCGAGTGGGGCCTCCTCAAAGTCACTGAGGAGGAGATCCTCTCGGAGCTCACACCTCAAGGAGTAACAGCGGTCCACCGGGTTTCGACACGCCGTGATGGGAAATTGACACCCACCAGGGTGCTGATTGTCACCTTTAACTCGCCACGCCTGCCTTCTTCCATCAAGGCAGGTTACTTACATTGTGAGGTACGGCCGTATATACCGAACCCTCTGCGCTGATTTCAGTGTCAGATATACGGTCATGCCCGCACAGCATGCAGGGGCAAGCCCACCTGTGCTCGCTGTGGCAGTAAGGATCATCTCGATCCTGACTGCACAGCAGAAAAGGCATGCTGTGTGAACTGCAGTGGCGAACATCCGGCGTACTCCCGCGACTGTCCAAAGTGGAAGGAGGAAAAGGAGGTACAACGTCTCAAAGTCACGAACAACATCTCGTATGCTGAAGTGAGAAAGCTAGCTTGCTGCACCGCCCGCCCCACCTGGCAAGGTTTCCTATGCCAGTGCAGTCATTGGAAAGCCCATCGTTCCAATGACTTCGGTTGCGGTGCAGACTGATATCAGTGTACCACCTACTGAGTCTTTCTCGCCAGCTGCGAAGTACCTCCTCACGCAGGCGAGACCGAGGGTGGTGTCGACTTCGACATCAACCCCGGTTTCCATTCCTGCAGCTCAGCCTTCCACCTCCACCGGAAGGCCTCCTCCTTCCCGTCCTCAGACAGCAAGACCTTCAAAACCTAAGGGGCCCCCACCGGGGCCCAAAAAGAAAATCACCGCACCTCAAAGGGTGGTCACCGAACCATGCCCCTCGGACGATTCCGAGGACATGGATACCGACCGCCCCCTATTCAGTAAACCGTCCTCCGCGGCGGTAAAGCTGAATAGAAACTTGTCGTCCGCCCATTCTTCTAAGTCCTGAGATGGCCACACTCCTACAATGGAATTGTCGTGGATTCCAGAGGAATCTTGACGACATCAAGGCCCTCCTTCAGGCACACCAGCCCATCTGTGTGTGCCTGCAGGAGACATACTTGCAGCCAGTCACAGATCCCACGATCCGGCACTTTTCACTGGTTCGCTGGGACCGGGAGGGAGATTGCCCAGCTCCCGGGGGTGTCGCCATCCTCGTGAGCAACCACTCTCCATTCCAGGTCGTACCCTTCACCACCAACTTGGAGGCGGTAGCCATCCGTCTCTTCGTGGGGTTCTCGCTGACTGTCTGCTCTGTATATCTTCCACCTGGGAGCATCGTCTTCCAGGAAGACCTTGATGATCTCGTCTCGCAGCTGCCGTCCCCCTTCCTCATTATGGGGGACCTCAACGGACACAGTCCACTTTGGGGCAGTGCTGACACCAACGGGAGGGGCGGGGTCCTGGAGCAGTGGCTCCTGGTCCTTCTCTCTCCCTGTTGAACACCGGTGTCAGTACTTACTTTCACTCCCCAACCCGCTCTTTCACTGCCATTGACCTCACCATCTGCTCCTCCTCGATCCTTCCACTCTTTACATGGGAGGTCGAGGACAACCCTTATGGAAGCGATCACCTCCCTGTGGTGTGCACCATCTCCCGTGGGGGGCCTTGCAGCCTTTCACGCGTCTCACGGTGGAGGCTGGATCGGGCTGACTGGGGTGGTTTCGAGCTTCTCTCAGAGCTCGATGACCACCATTGATGATTGGCTCCTGGCTCTGTCAGCCAGGAGCCAATCAATGTGGCAGTAGCGGAGATAACGGACTGTATCGTAGATGCAGCTGCATCAACAATCCCTCAAACTTCTACACGGTTTCCTCGCTTTCCGAAACCGTGGTGGAATCCAGATTGCACCGCAGCTCGTAAGGCTCAGAACAAGGCTTGGGGGGTGTTTCGGAGATATCCGACGACCCCCAACCTCGAAAATTTCAAACGCCCCAGGGCGAAAGCTCGTTTCGTCCGACTCCAGAGCCAGAAGGAATCTTGGATCAAGTATACATCTTCTATCACCCGCACGACTACTTCTAAGGTCGTGTGGGATAAAGTCCGGAAGATGAGTGGCAACTACACATCCCACTCGTTATCGATCCTGGAGCACAATGGACAGGCAATTGCTGATCCCAAAGCAATTGCCGACACTCTGGGGGAGTCATTCTCTTCCATCTCTTCGTCTTCCTCTTACTCCCCCGAGTTTCTGGCCCAGAAGGGCAGGGCGGAGTGCTCTCCGCTGTCTTTCCACTCGAATGGCCTGGAGCCTTACAACAGGCCATTCACAGCAGAGGAGCTTCGCCTTGCTCTGCAGTCTTCTCGTGCCTCTGCTGTAGGGCCGGACAATGTCCATTATGCCATGCTCCAACATCTTTCACCATCGAGTAAGGATCGGCTGCTCCATCTTTTCAATCGCATTTTTCTCGAGGAGCAGTTTCCGGACTCCTGGCGGGAGGCCATCGTCTTGGCCTTCCCCAAGCCAGGCAAAGATCCCAAGATTCCTTCCAATTATCGTCCCATCGCATTGACGAGCTGCGTGTGCAAGGTGTTGGAAAGAATCGTAAATGCCAGACTCATATGGTATTGAGAACATCACAACCTTCTTTCCAACACCCAGTGTGGCTTTCGCAGGCAACGGTCAACTCTTGACCATCTGATACGCCTCGAATCGGCTATCAGAAATTCATTTTTAAGAAGAGAGCACCTGCTGTCAATTTTCTTCGACATTGAAAAAGCGTACGACACGGCTTGGAGATTCGGCATTCTTCGTGACCTCCACAGCTTCGGCTTGAGACGTCACATGCCGATCTTCATCTCCAACTTCTTATCGACATGCTCTTTTCGTGTCCGTGTCGGTAACACTCTGTCGCGGCCGTACCCCCAAGAACAGGGGGTGCCACAAGGCTGCATTCTGAGTGTTACGCTTTTCGCTGTCAAGATTAATTCTATAACTAGACAACTTCCTCCATCAGTAGGCAATGCCCTCTATGTTGATGACTTTAGCATCTTTTGCTCTTCGTCAAGCATGAGGGTCATTGAAAGACAACTGCAAATTGCCCTGAACAATCTATCGGTTTGGGCGACGGCAAACGGGTTTCGGTTCTCCCCACAGAAGACCGCTTGTGTGCACTTTTGCCACAAGCGTAATCTTCATCTGGATCCCGAGCTGCGGCTCGGGGGTAACATCATTCCAGTTGTGGTGGAGACCGAGTTTCTCGGTCTCATATTCGATCGGAAATTGACCTTTTTACCACACATACGTCATCTCAGGTCCAAGTGCACGTGGGCATTGAACATCGTGAAGGTCCTCTCCTACCTCTCTTGGGGGGCGGACCGATGTTCTTTGATCCGCCTGTACCGTGCGCTTGTCTGATCGAAACTGGACTACGGATCCCAGGTGTACGACTCGGCACGGGATTCGGTGGTGAAGGTGCTGGACCCCCTCCATCATCAGGCCCTCCGTGTTTGCACGGGAGCCTTCCGCACTTCACTGGTCCAGAGTCTTTACGTTGAGACCGACGAACCTTCTTTATCTCTTCGCCGTCAGCAGTTGTCCCTACAATATGCTTCTAAATTGCGATCCCTGCCTGGCCATCCCACTTGGGATTGCGTTTTCAGTCCGAAGTGGGAAATGCTTTACACAAATCGTCCGACTGCCATTCGTCCTTTTGGTTTGCGTGTCCGAGGCTACCTCAGAGACATCAACACCAGTCTCGATAGCGTTGCACAGTCGACAGCTGAGCCACTTCCACCATGGCTCGCTGTTTCCCCTTCCTGCGATTTTTCCCTGTGCAGGACGGGGAAGGCCTTTACACCCGACTGTGTGTACCGGCAACTCTTTGTCAGCCTTCTTGCTGAGCACCCAGACTTCTTGCCTGTCTTTACAGATGGCTCGAAGTCCGGCACATCGGTGGGATCAGCCATGGTCTGCTGTGATGTAATCAGTGCAGACCAGATCGCACTGAAATGTTCCATCTTCACTGCAGAGTTGTACGCTATCAGCCTCGCCTTGGACCACGTGGCGACTAAGCATCATCGTCGGTGTGTGCTTTACACTGACTCGCTTAGCTCGCTACAGGCTTTGATCTTGGTGAGGCATCGGCCTCACCCTGTTCTTACTAAGATCCGCCAGCAGCTACATCGTCTGGCAGCCACCACCACCATCCATTTCTGTTGGGTGCCCGGTCAAGTCGGAATCAGGGGTAATGATCTGGCAGATTCTGCTGCCAGGTCAGCCACGCCCCTGTCTGACTCTCTGTTGCCGGTTCCATATCTGGATTTCCGGCAGCGTTTTACCATCGAGCTCCGGGCACGGTGGCAGATATCTTGGTCAGAACAGCTTACGAACAAGCTCTTTGAGATCAAACCTATTATCGAACCATGGCAGTCTTGTTACCGCAGGAATCGCAAGGAGGAAGTTGTACTTGCTCGGCTCTGCTTAGGTCATTCGTTTATTACTCATTCGTTTCTCTTACGGGCGGACGACGTACCTAAGTGTGAGTTTTGTGACACCATTTTAACCATCAAACACATTTTAATATCGTGTCCATGTTTTAACTTTGAACGGCGTTTGTTTTTTAATTTTCATAATTTTACGTCCGAGCCCCTTACACTCGGACATTTGTTAGCTGATCATTGTTGTTTTAACGCTGTCTTTCAATTTTTACAATTTACAGGTTATTTTACTCGTCTATAATTTTACTCTACTGATTGTTTACACATGGTTATTTTTACAAAATATTTCTACATTTGTTTATTGTTATTCACTGCTTGTTATTTTATTATTCTACATTTGTCTCGTTAAATTCCTAGTTTATTTTTAAAAATTGGTTGAGGGTTCCATGACTTTTATCTTTTTACATCTTGGACATTCGTTTGGCGCATTATAGCCTTAGTTGCTAATGCGCCATTAAACCCTAAACAACCAACCAACCAACCTCTCTTGGGGGGCAGACCGATGTTCTTTGCTCCGTCTGTACCGTGCACTTGTCCGGTCGAAACTGCACTATGGATCCCAGGTGTATGGCTCCGCCCGGGATTCGGTGGTGAAGGTGCTGGACCCACTCCATCATCAGGCCCTCCGTGTGTGCACGGGGGCCTTCCGCACTTCACCGGTCCAGAGTCTCTATGTTGAGACCGACAAACCTTCATTATCTATTGGTCCAAAGTCAGCAGTTGTCCCTGCAGTATGCAGCAAAATTGCAATCCCTGCCAGGCCATCCCACTTGGAACTGCGTTTTCAGTCCCAGGTGGGAAACGTTATACCAGAATCGGCCGACTGCCATTCGTCCTTTCGGTTTGCGTGTCCGAGGTTACCTGCAAGACATTAACACCAGTCTCGATAGCATCGCACAGCCGACAGCTGAGCCACTTCCACCATGGCTCGCTGTTTCCCCTTCCTGCGATTTTTCCCTGTGCAGGACGGGGAAGGCCTTTACACCCGGCTGTGTGTACCGGCAACTCTTTGCCAGCCATCGTGCTGCGCACCCGGACTTCTTGCCAGTCTTCACAGATGGCTCGAAGTCCGGCAATTCAGTGGGATCAGCCATGGTCTGCTGTGATGTAATCATTGCAGACCAGATCCCACAGCAGTGTTCCATCTTCACTGCTGAGTTGCATGCTATCAGCATTGCCTTGGACCATATAGCAGCTAAGCATCATCGTTGGTGTTTGCTTTACACCGACTCACTTAGCTCGCTACAGGCTTTGATCTCGGTGAGGAATCGGCCTCACCCTGTTCTCTCCAAGATCCGCCAGCAGCTCCATTGTCTGGCAGCCACCACCACGATTCTCTTCTGTTGGGTGCCCGGTCATGTCGGAATCAGGGGCAACGATTTGGCAGATTCTGCTGCCAGGTCAGCCACGCCCCTGTCCGACTATCTGTTGCCGGTTCCATATGTGGATTTCCGGCAGCGTTTCACCATCGAGCTCCGGGCACAGTGGCAGAGATCTTGGTCTAAACAGGTTGCTAACAAGCTCTTCGAGATCAAGCCCATTGTCAAACCGTGGCAGTCTTGTTTTCGCAGGAATAATAATAATAATAATCTTTATTCATATTCATGTTAGTTATACAAAATTTTAAACAAATGACCCGCAATGCATTTGCTTATCTGCAGGAGAGAAGAATAATAACGTTACATGAAAATACATAAGATATAGTTTAAAACAATGTCATCAAATTATATGAATTTCAGTGGAAGCTCCATTGTAGTGGTTGAAATTTTTATTTAAAATTTAGTGCCTAGAAGAAAATTTTTTGTCTTATTTTTGATTTCTTTAAAATTGTTTAATAAAATAATTTCCCTTGGCAGTTGATTGAACACGTAAGGTATTGTATATGCCCTTGTACATTTCCCGTAATTGTTTAATATTTTTGGAAGTTGGAAATAATTTTTGGATTGTAACCTTGTGTTTTTCCCATGAGAGATTTTATATTTAAATTGATTATCAAAAAAATATTTTAAAGTGATGCTGTATTTGTAAAGGTTGTGAAAAGAGAGTATGCCTAGATAATTTAGTCTTTCTTCGCTATGATAAAATGAATTTCTTAAGTTGTATGGGATTATATTTTTAGCAATGGATGATTGAATAGTTTCTATTTTCTTTATATTTGTGAGGTTAGTTGAGCCGTATATTGTCAAACCATAGGTCAATATAGATTCACAGATAGCTTTGTAAACCAAAATACATGTATGTGTGCTTGCAACAAATTGTAGTTTATAAAGTTTAGATGCACATAGACGCAATTTCCCTGCTAACTTTTGAATATGTGTATTCCATCGGAAGGTTGTGTCCATGTAGAGTCCAAGATATTTATGGCTCTCAACACGCTCAATAACATCACAGTCGCAGCAGTCAGGGTCATGAGTTATCATGTTGTGGGGACACAAGGGTTCGTGGTTTTTAATTGCATAAGATGAGAGATCATAGTATCCTGGTGAATGAAAGCTCATCCATTTGGTGTTTTCTGAATTTATGTAAATACGATTAATGTTAGACCAGTAAATAATTTTGTTAAAATCATCCTGTGTATCTCGGACTGCGTCTCCTATATTGTGATTCACGTTAACCAAGGAGGTGTCATCAGCATATATATAAAGAGAGCCCTTCAGTTTAAGGTTAGCTAGATCATTAATATAAATAATGAATAAAAGCGGACCTAAAATTGAACCTTGTGGAACACCAGTGTACACTGTTCTCTTCTCACTAAAAACGCCATTAATTTTGGTAACATGTACTGTATTTTTTAAATAATTTTCAAACCATTTAAGGGTAATACCTCGGACACCATAAGTATACAATTTTTGAAGCAAAATATCGTGATCCAACGTGTCAAATGCCTTACGAAAGTCGAGAAAGAGAGCTGATGCTTTTTTTCCGTTGTTTAAAGTTCCGTTAATGACATCAGAAAACTCCGTTAAAAGTGTAATTGTATTTTTACCTTTTTGGAAACCATATTGCTTTTCACTAATAATGTTATGTTTTTTCAAGAAATTGGCTAGAACGTTAGCTACATATCTTTCAAGTATTTTGTGAAGGACGGGTAAGATGGCAATGGGCCTATAGTTAGTGCAATCGGATTTAGTTCCACTTTTGTAAATTGGTTTTAGAATAGCAATTTTGAGTTTATTAGGGATGTTTCCTGTAGATATGCTTTTATTGATAAAGTTTGTCACGAGATCAGCTAAGGAGGTTTTGCATGCTTTAATGTGCTTTATGTGTACCTGATCGTATCCACATGATTTTCTTTCATTTAAGTCACTTAGAATTTTGAGAGTTTCTTGTTTTGAGATGGGAGGAATAAAAATTGAGGGGACAGAAGGTTGGATATGTTTAGGAACTGTAGAGAGATTCTGTATACGGTTATCGTCTCTGAGATTGACAATAATGTCTGCAAAGGTGTTGTTAAATTTCTCTGCTGTTTGAGTTTCAGACATACCTTGTGGCATATTCTTCATGATAAAATCGTCAATGGCAGTTTTAGGTTTATTGTTGATAATTTGGTTGATGAGTTCCCAATTTTGTTTTGGTTTATTTTTACATGACTCAAATTGTTTGAAGTAATATTTTTTCTTTTCCTGCCTAATAACGGACGTGACTGTGTTTCTTAAGTTTGTGTATAGTAATTTAAAATTTCTGTTTCTCTTGTTATTTTTGTAATCAATCCAAGCCGAGTCTCTTTTACGTATTAAGTTTATTATTTCCTGATTTATCCAGTCTTTGCTACAATTTCGTTGTTTCATTTTTGAGCCATCCGATAGTTTATTAATTTTGTTATTGTTGACAATCGCCATATATTTTTTTATGAATGTTTCATAAAGTACGTCTATTAGTTCTGAATTTGGGGTTTCGTTTCCAGTGCCTCTGTCCAGCCAGTCTGTTAGACTTATTTCTTTGCATATGTTTTTATGATCTAAGATAGTTTTCGTGTTAAAATTGCTGTCTAGCTTTTTAGTGTGATTGGACGAATTCCCAAGTTTTTTCCCCCCGCAAATTGCCGCGATTAAGTAGTGGTCTGCGATCCTACTGCCAAAAATCATTGAATTTGTGTCGAGTTTAATGTCAAGTCGGACGTTAATGTGATCAATGCATGTCTGAGAAAGAGAGTCACCAATGATGTCTTCCCTGGTGATACCAGTAATAATAGGTGAGAAACCAAAACTCGGTTAACAATTCTACGTATTTGGCAACTCCGTGTTTTTTGATATTTTTGATATCTAAATTAAAGTCTCCAACTAGTATTTGATTGCGATGTTTATCAGTTGTTTCGAACCAATTTTTGAGATTAGAAAGAAAAGTGTTAATGTTCGAGCTTGGTGATCTGTAAATAGCAAGTAAATTGAAAGTTAAATTACCCTTGTAGATATTTATATTCAGTGTTTCAGCAGGGATTACAAGTGAAGGTATCGTTTTGACTAATAATGTGTCGCGGAAGAAAAGTAGAATCCCATGTTCAAACGCACCAGGAGTTCTCGTAAAAAGTTGATTAAAATTTTCTAGATTGAACAATGGAGCATCCGTGCTGAGGATGTTAGTTTCTGTTAATATAATAATATCTAAGAAATTCAAGATATCTTTAAGATAAACACAGAGAGTATCCCAGTTTTTTTTCAGACTTCGAATGTTCACATGCAGAAAGCTTAAATGTTCATCAGATTCATAACATAATTTACTAGTTGTCCTTGCTCGGCTCCGCTTAGGTCACTCGTTTTTAACCCACTCTTTTCTTCTTAAGGCGGACGCAGTACCTAAGTGCGAGTTTTGTGACACCGTTTTAACAGTTAAACATAGTTTAATTGAATGTCCTTGTTTTAACCTTGAACGACGTATGTTTTTTAACTTCCACGATTTTACGTCCGAGCCCTTTACACTCGGACATCTTTTATCTGATGATTCACTTTTAACTACTGTTTTCGACTTTTTACGCTTTACCGGTTATTTTACTCGTTTATGAATTTTCTCTTTTTTACTGGTTTTTTCCCTGTGTTTTACCTGTTGTTTTTTTACATGGGTCCTATACACCCATTGTTATTGTTGATTTTCTACTTGTTGATTTTACACTTGTTGCTTTCTTTTACTCTTTTTATACATCTCGTTTTTATGCTGTGTTATTTGTGTCTCTTTTAAATTTGGTTTTGGGTTCCATGTCTTTTACCATTTTTATCGTTTGTTTGGCGCAATATAGCCTTAGTTGCTATTGCGCCAAAAAACCTCAAACAACCAACCAATGAACCTAAGTGCGAGTTTTGTGACACCATTTTAACTATCAAACATATTTTAATTCATTGTCCAGCTTTTAACCTTGAACGCAAAATGTATTTTACCTTCCACAATTTTACGGCTGAACCTTTTACACTCGGCCATCGTTTATCTGATGAATCGTTTTTAACTCCTCTTTTTGACTTTTTACGTTTTACTGGTTATTTTACACGTATCTGATTGTTACTATGTTTCCTAGTTTTACTCTTGTTTGTGATTTTAAATAGGTCCTATACACCCATTTTTATTGTTAACTTTTACACTTGTTGCTTCTTTTTATTCTTGTATACTTATCATTTTTGTGCTATTTGTTTGTGTTCGTTTTAACTTTGGTTGTGGATTATGAGACTTTTATCCCTTTTTATCGTTTGTTTGGCGCAATATAGCCTTAGTTACTGTTGCGCCAATAAACCCCCAAACAACCAACCTTGAAACGTTTTCTGCTCACAGAAGGAAAATTTTATATTAAACGTTTTGCATCTTGCTGAAGTAAGAACACTTCCTAAATTTGCTTCTGGGAGAACTGAGAAGTTTTTTAATGCAACTGGTTCAGAATTATCCTTCGTCGATTCAGAGGAGAGTCGCGGACATCAGTCACTTAGCCAATCAGGATAACGAAGTGGGGGTCAGGTGATGGGGTGACGTCAGAGGACAAAAAACAAGATTTATCAGACTAATGATTGAAGAGCATATGTAGAGCACAGATCGAATTACTTGATTAAGAATCGAAGGGCAAAATTGTGTAGAAAATCTGTTTCGATCGTTTGATTATCCGAGATTTGTTACCAACTCGTTGAAAGCAATTAGCGAGGTAGTGCGTTCCATACACACACAAAAAAATATTTCGACCATCGTGTTTCACAAACGAATATCTACCAGAGAGGGGCGGGGGTGGCTCAGTCGGTAGCGTGCCAGGCTCGTAATCTGTAGTTCCCAGGTTCGAGTCCCAGCTGGGTCAGTGTTGAGATTTATCTCCGAAAAACTCCCCGCTCTGCCCACGGTCAGTAGGGGACACTGATGAGCTTGGAAAGACCGCCGTCCATCGAATGGGACGTTAATCCGCGGTCCCGTGTGTGGCAGAGCTATACCCTGTGTGTGTTAAAGAATACGCTGGATGGCCTTGACGGGAGGCTACCATCTGCCATTGAAGTGGATTTCCTCCACCAACCTTCTCTGAGCCTTAGGGGTCCTTGTGATCTGGCGATTTAGCCCATTGTGTGCAAAAAACGTGCCGCTCAGATGTAAACCAACCAATCAAATTAAGATTGATTCTTCACATGTAATACAAATATTTGCTTGAAAACAGCATAGGTGGTCTGAAATTGCCAAAAGATTTTTTTGTATGTTTAAGTATTACAGCATTCCAAAATTTCTAAGCAATAATTTGTGAAGAATATGAAGATAAATTTATATGTTCAAAAAAATCAGCATTTCGTTTTAAGAATTTTATGTTTGAATAGCTTTGAGTCTCAGTACTTATATTTAGATGATTTTTGCACCTGTGGATCAACATTAAGAAAACTTGCTGAGAAAGCACTAAATGTGTTTTATAACATTCTGCTCGTTTTTCAAACGAAGTTTTAAAATAAATTATTTACTGGTTTTCAGTTAGCTCGTTTTACTTTTGCAGCCGATTGCACTTCTGATGGATGTTTCATGGAAAAAAATATTCATTAATTTATTTCTTTGAAATTTTTACACCCAAATGCAGCGTAGTGAGGCATTCATAAAATATGACATCTTTTGTAGGCAAAATAAGTGGTAGAAATGTATAAAACTACAGCAACTGAGAGGTTTTTACTTGGTACACACACTAACTCATAGGCTTTCGTCTCACGGTACGACAAAACATGGCGCCCTAAACCACGTGACTCAATCAACCAATGGCAGTGAATCACAGAGATGGCCAGCCTCTATATGCTCACCCACTGCTCACTTTGCCCGTGGACCTGATGATAAGAGGGCCGAGGCCCTCTTTACAAAGAGGTCCAGAAACTTGAAGGATGTGAAAGAAGAAGAAGAAGGCCAGCCTCTACCTTTTGCACTCACCGAAGAATCTGGCTTGTGGTCCTGATGATAAGAGGGCCGAGGCCCACTTTACAAATAGGACCAGTTCAACGACGGATGTACAAGAAGAAGAAGAAGGCCAGCCTCTAACTATAAAGGACCTCTAGTATGTGCGAGTTGGTAAAGCTTGCAGTGATTGGTGTAGCATTACTACTCGAGTTAGACAAGGCGGAATTTTGTCACCTTTTCTGTACAGTATAGTTATTGATTATGTTACGTGGAATTTATTTCAAGGGAAAGACTATGAAAATATTTGGCAGTTGGTGCTGAAAATTTGGCCCTTTTGGCAAACGATGTTGATGAATCGAACATTTTCATTTGGGCTGTTGCTGAGACTGCTAATACAATAGGTGTGGTGATAAAATGAGAGAAAACAAAAGTAATGAAACTGATCAGGTGAACGGTTCTTCAACTTCTCAAAATCATACTCTTCGACATGTTTAAAAGTTCAATTATTTTTGGTGTGTTGTGACAGATACTGGTGGTGAGATGAATGAGAAAAACGTTAAAAAAGGATTGCTGATGTGACTTTTAAGAATCTGTGGATATTGTGATAAAAGAGGCATATATATCTGAAGACTAAAATTTAGCAGAAAAAATTACCTGAAGACTAACTTTAGCCCTTTCTAAAAGTTAATGTAAATGGTAGCTAGGTGATAACTGGAAGGCGAGCTATGCACCAATCCCTGTGATGATGCATAGAACCGGCCAGGCCTAGCACCTAATGTTCGACAGCGCCTTCTCATAATGCAGGCCGTTAGTACCTTTACAAAGAGATACTCTCTTGTGGAAGTGAACGGAGGAAGAGGGCAACCACATTAGTGTGCTCTACTGATCTGGACAACTATGGCTACTTCTCTTCCTAACCTGCTGAAGAATGGTCAACCACACAGGGTTGTGGTGCTGACGATATAAACTTACTGGATTGGATTAAGGCTCTGAGCTTGATTATGGATCCTGGATTTGCTGCACTGGTGAGCTTCTGTAGAGGAAGAATCTTCCGTTGTGTTTTCAGTTTGTTTGTGAGTTGACAGCTCACAAGATGTGTTTTATAAGCTGGTGGATAATCCTAAGCAGAGGTCATCACAGGCACCTGAACTCTTGCTTCTACGGGCATCGTCAATTTGTGCATTGGAGAAAGTCTTCCGGTGTAGATGGCTTCAGCCTTTAGTGGTGGTGGAACGGGTCTTTGTCCCATGCCTGTGATTAGGGGGCTGATTGATATTGTCGACATTCCCTTTCTCAATAAACATAGTTTCTTTAAACATCCCACTAACATTTTCTCTTCATAGGTAGTTGGAATATGAGGACTTTGCACAGAGCTTTTTCTCTTGATGTCCTCACACAAGAATTCCACCGATATAATTTAAATATTCTCGTCTTGCAAGAGACCAGATGGACAGGTAAAGGTGAGATACTTAAAAATAACTTTAAATTTCTCTTTACAGGGAGGGAGGATGGAAAGCATCACCAAGGCGTGGGTCTGCTGCTCAGCAGACATGCTAGTGATGCTCTTCTAGGATATGAGTGCATTAATGAAAGGTTTCTTACAGCAGAATTTCAAACAAGCATTAAAGACTTGAATGTTATCTACTGTTATGCCCCCACTGAGGATGAGAAGAATAGGTTTTACGGACAACTTTAGGATATTTTGAATTCTGCCAAGAAAGGAGATATTACCCTTGTCCTAGGTGACTTCAATGCCAAAGTTGGTACTGACTCTGACCTTTGGGGAGGGGTGATAGGCCCTTTTGGTATTGGTAGCCTCAATGGCAATAGGCAACGTCTCCTACAGGTAAGTAAACTCGATGGTTTCAGAATAACCAACACGTATTGCAAACACCGCGACATACATAAATACACATGGGTTTCACCTGATGGGCTGCATAAGAATATGAGTGATTATATATTAATTAACAGCAAATGGTCTAGTTCTGTTAGGAATACCAGGGCATATAGGGGAGCTGAAATTGGATCTGACCATTACCTTGTTGAAAGTGTCTTGCAACTTAAAAAGTGTTGTGCTAGGGTTAAAAAATTTGCTTTTAATACTGAAGCTCTGAAAGACCCAGTTATAGCCAAAACTTACCATGATAGGTTACTTAACCATTATGACAGCCATGGTATGCTTACTACTGATGTTGAGTAAGAATGGGACCATTTTAAACAGGCTTTTTCGGAAATTAAGAGTATTCTTTTAGGAAAAAAGGAGCAGAGGAGACAGAATTATTTAAGTGATAAGGCACTTGAGCTTATTTCTGAAAAAAGAACTGCAGGAATGTCTTTAATCAATACCCTACCAGTCCTAATAGAAAGGATTACAGAGAGCTTAATAAACGTGTAAAGGATCAGTTAGCTGTTGATAAGAATCTTTGGCTTGATGGCTTGGCTGACAAAGCTGAGGAAGCAGTTAGACAGCACAACAGCAGAGAGCTGTACCAGATAGTTCATGTTTTGTTTGGTAGAAAACGAACAGGTATACAGGGATTGAAGGATAAACAAGGTAACGTTATAGAAGGTGAGGATTCTGTCATGGCTGGGTGGACTAAGCATTTCAGTGATGTTCTAAACAATGTGGTTAGTTCTACTCCCATTGTAATGATGATTAATGTATTGGGAGCTTTAATGTTGGCTCTATAACACAATCTGAAGTTATGTCGGCTATTTCTATACTTAAACTTCATAAATCCCCAGGGGTGGATGAAATTACTATGGAAATGCTTAGAGCTGGGAATGTTATGGTTACCACACGGATGACTGAAATTTTGAATATCTTTTATGATAAAGGCATGGTTCCCAAGGATTTTACCAGAACTTTTATTATTCCTATTTTTAAAAAAGGTGATTGCAGTTCTTATGATAACTATAGGGGTATCAGCCTACTTTCGGTTCCAAGTAAAGTTCTTTGCATGATTGTGCTTAATAGAATTAAGTGTCTGGTTGACAGGCAATTGCATGATGAACAATGTGAATTCAGAAGTCATAGGGGATATGTAGATAAGATATTTTCACTCGCAGATTCTTGAGAAATGTTCAGAATTTCAGAAACCTTTGGTTGCTAGCTTTGCTGATTTTAGAAAGACTTTCGACTCTGTTGATCGTCATAATTTGTGGTTGATTGTGAGATCGTATGGCATACCAGACACGTTGGTTAGCATAATGAAAGCTCTCTACAGTATAATAACACTGAGTCGTATGTGAGAGTTGATAAGGCTTGTAGCAATTGGTTTGTATTGTTTCTGATGTTCGAGAAGGGTGCATTTTGTCCCCTTTCCTCTTTAGTTTCGTTATTGATTATGTTATGCAAAATTATTTGCAACAGAAAGATTTTGGCCTTCTAGGGTTAGTTATGGTTTGGAGATTTTAAATTTTCTGATTTAGATTATGCAGATGATTTGGCCTTGTTGGCAAATGATGTTGATGAGATGAATTCTTTCCCTAAGACTGTTGATGAGACTGGTAGTTAGAGTAGGTTTGGTTATAAACAGAGAGAAAACTAATGTGATGAAAATTGGTCAGGCAGGCTGTGGTTTAGTAAATTTGAACTGTTCCACTCTTGAGCATGTGTCTTAGTTTAATTATCTTGGGAACTATGTAACAGATACTGGTGATGTACGGCATGAGATTAACAGACGAATAGGGATTGCTGCCGGGACTTTTAGGAATCTATGGAAAGTGTGGAGAAATAAGCTTATACATCTAAAGACCAAACTTCGATTATATAATAGATTGGTTCTTTCTAGGGTTATTTTCTAGGTTATGGTAATGAAATTTGGACACTTTGTAAACAATATAACAGGAAACATGATACATTTGATTCTAGTTGCTTACGCAGTATCTTGGGCATTAGGTAGTTCAACTTTGTAACTAATGGTGAGGTTAGGCAAAGGAGTCGGGCACCTCCTCTGAGCAATATATTGTGCGGAGAGAGACTCCATTGGTTTGGCCATGTTGCCCGTGTGGGTAATTATAGATTAGGCATACTGTTCATAACCCTATTCACTAAAGGCCCCAGAAAGAAGGGGAGACCTAGGATGCAGTGGGCAGACAATGTCAAACAGGACCTTGTTAGAATTCGCGTGCAGTGGCGAGATGCAGTAGATATAGCTCAGGACAGATATGCTTGGAGAACTAAATTGCGCGGTCTAGTTGGACCTCCATATCCCATGGCTGCTTGAGGTTGATGATGATGATGGAAGTTTGCTACGACTACTGACTCCATTCTTGGGCATCTATTATCGAGTTAATCTCGCAAACTTGCCTACCTGAAATTGTAGTACCTTAATTAAAGAAATTTAGGAAAGTTAAAAGCATTTGCTTGGTAATAGAAAGTATATTTATTAGTATTTGTTTTGGGTTTTCAACTCGGGAAGTAAACAACTATTCGCCTTGCGTTGGTCGTGCTGGTGCTATACAGGGACGTTTCATTGCAGTGGAGGTGTAAATTGCCATTATTTTGCCTGAAATCAAAGCTACAGCGTTTTCGAATAGAATTTTTTTACATGATATATTTTTCATCTATTTAGGTTTTAAATATATCGTTTGCGTTGAAAGACCTTTTATTTTTAGTTAGGGCCGATTTGTGAACTTATCTGATGGCTTGTTATGTTCTTCTTCACGACTTCGTACCGCTCTCCTCCCTCTTATATTTTATATGATTTATTTTTTTTAGGTGGAGTTGTTTATAGTTCATAGTTTGCTTCTTGATTCATGGGCTTTGAGGCTAGATCCTGTTTCATTGGCCTGCTGCTTTAAGGTATTTTTTTTATTTCATGGTTGACTTTGTTTCTGGTTTTTGCAATTGGGTGATTTAGGATATCCTCAACGGTTGTAATCTGTTATTCCAAATTTCGATATAGCATTAAAAAAAATTAACTATCACTCTGGTAGGGTTCACAGTTTAGGAGTATATGGTTTACTATTTCAGTTGATTGAGAGTGTATACATTTATCTGTAATTGATTTTTTTTAATTATGAGCATTTTATCATTTAACTTGGTGTGTCCAATTCTTATCCTTATCATTTTATTTTCTCTTTTGGTACTGAATGTATATATTTTATTCGATAGCTTTGCAGTTACTAGTCTTATGTGGTTATACTTGTAGATATGTCTTTTGGAGATCTATTAGAGATAATACCCTGAATTTTCTTTTCAACTGTGTTATTGATGGCTGACCTTGTAAGGTGAGGGTGTTGGTATCGTTAGATTTAGTTAAGTTGTCTGGCATATCATTACCTGCAAGTCCTATATAGCTCAGTACCCTTACAGGGTAATTATACTCTTGTTGAGTATTATTGTTAGGCGTGTTTGGGTTGGGTTGTTTTACCTCTGAGCGGCACTTTTTTGCACACCATGGGCTAAATGGCCAGGTCACATGGACCCCGAAGGCTCAGAGAAGGTGGGGGAGGGGACCCACTGGAACAGCTGTTGGGAGACAGATGGTAGCCTCCCGTCAAGGCCATCAAGCGTGTTCTTTAACGTGCACAGGGTATGTCTCTCACGCACACGGGGCCACGGCTTAACGTCCCATCCGACGGACGGCGGCCTTTCCAAGCCCATCGGTGTCCCCTACTGACCGTGGGCAGGGCGGGGAATTTTGCGGAGATAAATCTCAACGCTGACCCAGCTGGGACTCGAATCTGGGAACTACAGATTACGAGCCTGGCGCGCTACCGACTGAGCCACCCCCGCCCTTTGTTAGGCGTGTGTTAAGTATTTCCTGAATTAGGTGAGGTTCCAATCTTTTTGAAAGTTCTTTGTTGATAGCCAGTAATGCTGCTTTACTGTCAGAGTATATTACTATTTTTCTTCTTTTTCACAGGCTGCCCTTTTTAATGCTTGTGAAATGGCCATCAGTTCAGCATCGGTTGAGTTGTGGCAGTCTTAGATAGCGAAATGTATCTTCTGTACAGTTGATGGGATGTAGAAAGCTCCTGTGGCAGTATCAGTCTCCTTATATAGTGCTCCATCTGTTTAAATATTTATGTGATTGCTATAATATTCTTTCATATGTGAGAGGATTAGTTGCAGTATTTCTTCTGTTGGTATTTTGATTTAGGTTCCTGAATACGTTTTATGTTTGTTCTAACTTGAGGTATGGAAGCTTCCAATCTGGTTCTTTATTTATCCATGTGAATTTTTCTTTATGAGTTAATATCTCTTCGATGGATGTGTGTGTTCAGTTTTATGTTATCAGTGAGATGCCCTCTTAGTGGGGGCGGGAGTGGTTCAGTTGGTAGCCCGCCAGGCTCATAATCTGCAGTTCCCAGGTTCGAGTCCCAGCTGGGTCAGCGTTGAGATTTATCTCCGCAAAATTCCCTGCTCACGGTCAGTAGGAGACACCGATGGGCTTGGAAAGGCCGCCGTCCATCGGGTGGGACGTTAAGCCGAGTACGGAGAGCCACACCCTGTGCACGTTAAAGAACACGCTGGATGGCCTTGACGGGAGGCTACCATCTGTCTTCCAACAGCTGTTCCAGTGCGTCCCATCCTCCAACCTTCTCTGAACCTTCGGGGTCCTTGTGACCTGGCCATTTAGCCCATGGTGTACAAAAAAGTGCCGCTCAGAGGTAAAACAACCCAAACCTTCTTAGTGGATCATCAGTGATTTTTCCTTATAAGTTGGTTATTTTCATGCTTCGTGGCAAACCGTAGCAAGTTGCAATTTAGGATTTCTTTCATTCTTGTTTCAAAACTAGTGGTTGATGTTTCTGCCATTAATGAAATGTTAGGGCAGGTGGTTAATTCGCCAGTACAGAATTTCGGTATTTTGATTTGAGCAAATTCTATTTTATTTTTTGTTTCTGTCTCTCCAGTGATGAAGTCTCAAGTGATGACTAGCCCGTATTCGATTTTGGGTCTCAGGATAGATTTATAGAGGACAAATAGAATTTTGGGCCTGCCTCCCCATGTAGAGCCTGCTGTGTATTTTAGTAGTTAACTGTGTTTTCTACTTGCAGCATTAAGTATGTTAGTTGTAGTGGTCTTTTCATGTGAAGTACCAGTTAAAGTGATTCCTAAGAATTCAAATGTTGTAATTTGTTTTAATTGGCTGAGTTTATTTTCATAATGTATATTGGTATGCGCCTTTTCCATTTTACTATGGGCATTATTACTGATTTATGTGCAACTAGTTTGATGTGCCACATTTTGCGGTATTCCAGTATAATGTTGAATGTTTCTTTAAGGTTATCCTCAAGCTTGTAGATGATGACTCCAGAAGGCCAGGTCATCCGCATATAGGAAGAATTTTTACGAGATGGTAAGAATTTGGGTAGATCACGTAAAAAAAATGCTGAATAGGATAGGGGAGGTCAGGCTTCCTTGTATGACTCTGTAGAGAGCTTTCTTATGTTTGAAAATACGTCAACTTGGGTGCTTTTAAGTAAGATAACAGGAAACGTGATAACTTTGATTATAGATGCTTACATTGTATCTCAGGCGTTAGACGAAGTCATCAATCGCCATTGAGCAGCATCCCGTGTAGGGAGAAACTTATTTCTCCTCATACAGTATTACAGATTAACGAATAGAGTTATGAAGAATGTACCTAAAGGTCCAGAAAAAGAAGCAAACCTAGAATGCGACGGGTGGCAATAGGAAGCTAGACTTCTTCAGAATGGGCCTCCAATGGCAGCAGTAGTAGACATGGTTGGAGAATTAAATTGCACATTGTGGTTGAACCTCCGTAGTCCATGTCATCATGCATGCATAGGCCATGTAAATGGTTGGGTTGGGTTGTTTTACCTCTGCACCACGTTTTTGAACACAATGGGCTAAATGGCCAGGTCACATGGACCCCAAAGGCTCAGAGAAGGTTGTGGGAGGGGACCCACTGAAGCAGCTGTTGGGAGACAGGTGGTAGCCTCCCGTCAAGGCCATCCAGCGTGTTCTTTAACGTGCACAGGGTATGGCTCTCCCGCACACGGGCCACGGCTTAACGTCCCATCCGACGGACGGCGGCCTTTCCAAGCCCATCGGTGTCCCCTATTGACCGTGGGCAGGGCAGGGAATTTTTGCGGAGATAAATCTCAACGCTGACCCAGTTGGGACTCGAACCTGGGAACTACAGATTACGAGCCTGGCGCGCTACCGACTGAGCCTCCCCCGCCCTTATAGGTAAATGGTAATAGGTAAGTAGGTAATATCATTTCACTTCGTTCAGGATGATGATGATAGTAAGATCTCACTTCCTTCAGCCAGTGATGACGATAAGTAAGATCTCACTTCCTTCAGCCAGTGATGATGAGAAATAAGGTCTCACTTGCTTTAGAATGAGGATAAGATCCCACTTTCTTAAGAATGAGGATGAAGAATTAGGTCTCACTTCTACCAGAGTAACTGTGAGCATCAAAATCCTTTCCCTTCAAGAGCCCTTCAGATATCTGCCGAGCACACGCATTCTCCGGCACATCGATGTGAGAGCCAGATTTAAAAAGTTATTGCATGATTTGAACGCTCTCTTTTGAACAGTGATTGCTACATTTCGATGCGTGCTCTCAGACACTCTTCACATCCAGATTCAGGATCCTGCTGTCAGTTGAAAAAGCGAATGAAAAAGTAAGTGAGCTCACCTGTCTCCGGATTCTCTGTGGATTCATTGAGCGGCGTCACTCGACCTCCATCGACGATGATCGCTGTCACGAGAGGATAGTCAGGCACGATGGGCACATCTGTCGCCGCTTGTCGCCTCCTACGTCGGCCCCATGACGTCACGCCTCCCGGGCATTGGACGGGCTCGCACTCCTCGAGGCAGAAGTGCACGTTCACCTCGAATCGAACGACTGGATCCTCGGAGAATTTGAATGCCTGGAATTGCGACTGCAGAGATTTGGTGCCAGGAATTCTCTCAAATGCTGGAAATATCCTGTAGTTTGTTGGACATCTGCAAACACATGTGCACATGGGAAGATCAGTGGCGTCAAAACATCGCAATACTTCGGGAAACACATTACATTACTAAAAATGCTGGGACACTTCCATATGATGGGAATGGAAAGCTGTATTCAAAGCTCCTTTGAGTATTGAAATTTCGAAAGATTTGACGCAAATCTTTCGAATCCTTTAAAATTTAAAGAGTTATTGAAATAGGATACGAAGGGCGTTCAAAAAGTTCTTGACTTGCATCTGCAGAAGAAAACTCATTTGCACTACCTCAACCAAATTTTTACTGTCCTTCAAAGTACTCCCTTCCAGCATCTATGCAAAGTTGTAGAAGTCTACGCCGATTCTAGAACACTTAGTGGTACTCCCGTTGGGGAATACTCCGCAACTCTGAATGAACGTGTTTTGCAATGTCTTGCAAAATACTTGAAAAAGGTTACCCAACACGTTTCTTTTTAACGTTTGGAAACAACCAAAAATTGCATGGTGCAAGTTGCATTATGCAACCACATATTGCATGCAACGTTTGCACCATGCAACCACATATTGCATGGTGCAAATATACAGGATGGGTTAGCAATTTTTTTTCTGTTCCAGATATGCCATAACTACCCAGTTTTGTGAACACTGGCATTGTCATGAATAAGAAGAATTCTAGACAAGCCTGTTGTTGGATGCTGCTCCTTCATCTCCTTAACCATTTTGAGCAAAATAATGTTGGTGTAGTTTTGGCCATTTATAGTCATTTTTTTCAGGTAAGGGTTGGGTTGGGTTGTTTTACCTCTGAGCGGCACTTTTTTGCACACCATGGGCTAAATGGCCAGGTCACATGGACCCCGAAGGCTCAGAGAAGGTTGGGGGAGGGGACCCACTGGAACAGCTGTTGGGAGACAGATGGTAGCCTCCCGTCAAGGCCATCCAGCGTGTTCTTTAACGTGCACAGGGTATGGCTCTCCCGCACACGGGGCCACGGCTTAACGTCCCATCCGACGGACGGCGGCCTTTCCAAGCCCATCGGTGTCCCCTACTGACCGTGGGCAGGGCAAGGAATTTTGCGGAGATAAATCTCAACGCTGACCCAGCTGGGACTCGAACCTGGGAACTACAGATTACGAGCCTGGCGCGCTACCGACTGAGCCACCCCCGCCCCTTTTCAGGTAAGGTGTCCAATGGCTGCCGCTTGAGAATTGAAAAATATTGCGAACTTTCTCTTCTTGAATATGGCAACGGTGGTGTGAGTGTGGTAAGTTACTATTTCAATGTACAAAATGTTTGATCGATTTTACCTAGTTTACTTTGCTTGTTTGATTTAGTTTGTAACGTAGAGGAGGTATAAGTGACCTCTCTCGTGATGTACTGAGTTGTACTCATGAAAAGTGAACTGATAGTTTTGGAATAATAGTCTTAAGTGCCTCTTGCGATCTGAGTAATGTCGTAGTAAAGTATGTAATGTCGTAGTAAAATATTGATATGCATGTATAACAGATAATGTGCTGCCATCTGATGAGCTAACATAGTATATAAAAATTCTGGATGCTAATGCCTGTTAAATGTTAAGTAATATTAACGTGTTTGAAAAATACCTAGATTAAATTATAATGAGTAGTGATAGATTGTGCAGTATGAATTGTGATAAATGGCATGAACGGATACAGGCTGAAAATGAATCTATCCAATGTAGTGGAATTTGTAAGGAAAATCTCCATTTCTATTGTGTTGGTTTTACTGAAAAACATTTTCGGAAGCTCAGTAAGGAGCGAAAAGCAAAATGGCTTTGTTCCAAGTGTCAGTTTGTTTGGCGCATTATGGCCTAGTCGCCCATGCGCCATAAAACCCAAAACAACCAACCAAACATCCAAGTGTCAGAAGGGTGAAACTGAACAACCCTGTGAACAACAGATTAATGTGGAAGCCACAGGAAATAAAGGGAATCTTGAGTTGGATTCAACTGATGAAGTAATAACAAAAAAAGATTTGGAGACATGGTACGAAAACATGAAAACTGAAATAACTGTGAGTATAAAAAAAAGAACTGAGTGAGGTTGTGAAATCATTACAATTTAACTCAGGAAATGTATCAGACCTTACGAAAGAACCAAAAGCTTTGAAAACGGAAATTTTGCAGTGAAAAGAACATAATAGTTGTTTTATTAAACAAACAACAGATTTGAAGTGTGCAGTACAAGACAGACCTGTAAATGGTAGCTAGGCGTAAACTGGAAGGAGAGCTGTGTACCAATCCCTAGTGATGATGCACAGAACCGGCCAGGTCTAGCACCTAATGTCCGACCCCGCCTTCTCGTGGTGCAGGCCGTTAGTACCTTTCAAAAGAGATATTCTCCTTTTGAAGGGAACGGAAGGGGAGGGCTGCCAGTTCAGTATGGCCTACTGATCTGGTCATCTATGGCCACTTTTTTCTTTTATTTCAACCCTGCTGAAGAGTGGTCAACTTCACATGGTCCTGGTGCTGACCATTTATACCTACTAGACTGGACTAGTTTATGGATTTGAGCTTGATTATGGATCCTGGATTTGCTGCACAGGTGGGCCTCTGTTGAGGGAGAATCTGCTGCTGTGTTTTCTGTTTGCTTCAGGGTTGCCAGCCCTAAGTGAACCAGAGGCATGGGATACCTTATATCAGCTGGTGGATAATTCTAATCAGAGGCCATTGCAGGTACCTGAACCATACTTAGCTAGTTGGGCATCGTCAAGCCTAAACTGGAGTAATGTGTCTCAGGCAGGCCATATGGCTCTTGAAAAAGTCCACTTGAAAAGGTGGTGCATGAAGTTCCTACCAGCATCGGTGATTTCAGCCTTTAGCGGAGGAGGAACGGGTCTTTGCCCCATGCCTGCGATCAGGGGGCTGTTTGATATTGTTGGCCCTACCAATCTCAATAAACCTAATTTCTTTAAAAATCCTACTAATCATCTTCTCTCTGCAGGAACGTGGAACGTGAGGACATTACATAGAGATTATTCTCTTGATGTCCTCATGCAGGAATTCCAGCGCTATAACCTAGATATTCTAGGCTTGCAAGAGACCAGATGGACAGGTAAAGGTGAGATACTTAAAAATAACTTTAAATTTCTCTTTACAGGGTGGGAGGATGAAAAGCATCACCAAGGCGTGGGTCTTGCTGCTCAGCAGACATGCTAGTGATGCTCTTCTAGGAGATGAGTGCATTAATGAAAGATTTCTTACAGAAAAATTTGAGACAAGCATTAAAGACTTGAATGTTATCTGCTGTTATGCCCCGCCTCGATGCGAGAGCCTGTCCGTGGTGAGGGGACCACCCTGTGAAGGTTCCGCTGGCTCGGTTACCTTCACAGGGTCCTAAACGCTCGCCCGCATGTTTGCCGTGCGCGGAGACCCGTGTCCCTGGAAAGGAGGATCCTGGCAGTTGCTCAGGGGTCAACGTCTTCTCTCCCCAGCTCATGACTGGTGGGGTCCCCTTTGGCCGTATTGCCATTGGGGAGCCTGTCTGTCGCGGGGCTGGGCAGCGACTTCCGGGGCCGCTGCTATACACTGCTTTGGCCTCTGCTTCAGGTAAACGGGAGGTCCTGGGGCGGCCCCCTCAGGATCAATCGGCTGGTGGGCTGGTCCTGCTAGGGTCAACTATGCTGATCAGTGAGTAACCTTGTCCACCGTCCGGACAACGGTTTGCGAGTTTCCCCACACATTTACTAATTTTGTAGTTTTCTTTCTTTTGTGAGGCCATCTCTTGCCTCACACTTTATTGCTTTGTTGCTTCTTTTCTTTTGTGGGAACTCCGACGAGTTTCCCACCATTTCTCCTTTCCTTTTCCTTTTTGTTTTGTAGTGAGGGATTGGCTCACTGGCTGTGTGGGTATGGTCCCCGGGCAGCCCTGGCGCCCAACTGGGCGTCCCCTTGTTGGACTCCATGGTGGGTGGGGACAACGGGCACTGAATTTTTTAAAAACAACCATGAGTTCTCCAGCTCATAAAAATTCGATCAATGCCGCCAAGAGGGCTCGCCATGAACCCCCAACTTCTCTGTCTTTGCCTTCGTCTTCGTGTGTGTCTCCGTCTCCGAAGTTCCTGATCATCCACTCTACGGGTGATCAGGTGCTTGGAGACATGTCCCCGTTTTTTATACACAAGGGTATTCAAGGTCTTGCGGGAGAACCGAAATCTGTCAAGAGCCTAAGATCTGGTGACTTGCAGGTGGAGACTGCATGCTCCAAACATTCGGAGCTTCTATTAAAGGTTACAGCGATTGGTGGAGTGGCAGTCGAAGTCACTCCACACAAGACGCTCAATTCCTCCCGGGGCGTGATCTCCGAGTGGGGCCTCCTCAAGGTTTCTGAGGAGGAAATCCTCTCGGAGCTTTCAGCCCAGGGAGTGATAGCAGTCCACCGGGTTTCGTCACGCCGTAATGGTAAGTTAGAGCCCAGCCGGGTACTCATTCTAACTTTCAACTCACCACACCTGCCTACTTCCATCAAGGCAGGATACTTAAAGTGTGAGGTGTGGCCATTTATACCCAACCCTCTGCGTTGTTTCCAATGCCAGAGGTTTGGCCATTCCCGCATCGCATGCCGGGGCAAGCCCACCTGTGCTCGTTGTGGCAGTCAGGATCATCTCGAACCTGACTGCACAGCAGAAAAGTCATGCTGTGTCAACTGCCGTGGTGAGCATCCGGCGTACTCCCGCGACTGTCCGAAGTGGCTGGAGGAAAAAGAGGTACAGCGCCTGAAGACCCTCCACAACATCAGCTATCCAGAGGCGAGAAAGCTCGCTGCACCGCCTGCCCCACCTGGCAAGGTCTCCTATGCCGGTGCGGTCGTCGGAAAGCCCGTCGTTACGACGGCTTCCGTGGCAGTGCAGACCAACATCAGCGTTCCACCAGCTGAATCTTTCTCGCCTGCTGCTAGGTACCTCTTGACACAGGCGAAGCCGACGTCGGTGTCCATCTCGACATCGACACCGGTTTCTATTCCTGTGTCTGTGCCTTCCACTTCCACCTCCGGAAGGCCCCCTCCACCCCGCCCACAGACAGCAAGACCTACAAAACCCAAGGGGCCCCCGCCGGGTCCCAAAAAGAAAATTTTACCTCCTTCGCGTTCGGCGGTCTCTGATCCATGTTGCTCGGACGACTCCGAGAACATGGACACCGACCGCCCTAATTTTCCAAAACCGTCGCTGGCGACGGTTAAAATAAATCGTAAGTCGTCCGCCACTTCTTCCAAGACCTGAGATGGCCACACTCCTTTAATGGAACTGTCGTGGATTCCAGAGGAATATTGACGACATCAAGGTCCTCCTGAGGGCACACCAACCCCTTTGCGTGGGCCTTCAGGAGACATTCTTGCAGACAGCCAACAATCCCACTATACGGCACTTTTCTCTCGTTCGCCGGGACCGGGATGGAGATGGTCCAGCTCACGGGGGTGTTGCCATCCTCGTGAGCAACCATTCTCCATTCCAGGTCATTCCCCTCACCACAAATTTAGAGGCGGTTGCCATCCGCCTCTTTGTGGGATTTTCGTTGACTGTCTGTTCTGTCTATCTCCCACCCGGAAGCATCGTTTTCCGGGATGACCTTGATGACCTCGTCTCGCAGCTGCCGTCCCCCTTCCTCATCATGGGGGACTTCAACGGCCACAGTCCGCTCTGGGGCAGTGCTGACACCAATGGGAGGGGCCGGGTCTTGGAGCAGTGTCTCCTGGATCCATCGCTATTCCTGTTGAACACCGGTGTCAGTACCTACTTTCACACCCCAACCCGCACATTCACTGCCATTGACCTCACCATCTGCTCCTCCTCGATCCTTCCACTCTTTACATGGGAGGTCGAGGACAATCCCTACGGTAGCGATCATCTCCCCGTGGTGTGTACCATCTCTCGTGGGGGGCCTTGCAGCCCTTCGCATGTCTCCCGGTGGAGGCTTGATCGGGCTGATTGGAGTGGCTTCGAGCTCTTGTCTGAGCTCGATGAGCACTCTGTCAGCCAGGAGCCCATTAATGTTGCAGTGGTGGAGTTGACGGACTGCATCGTCCATGCAGCTGCCTCTACTATTCCTCAGACCTCGACTCGGTTTCCACGGTTCCCAAAACCGTGGTGGAATCCCGACTGCACCGCAGCTCGTAAGGCTCAGAACAAGGCTTGGGGGGTGTTTCGGAGACATCCGACGTCCCCCAACCTCGAAGCATTCAAACGCGCCAGGGCGAAAGTACGTTTCGTCCGGCGCCAGAGCCAGAAGGAATCTTGGATGAAATATACATCTTCTATCACCCGCACGACCAGTTCTAAGGTCATGTGGGATAAGGTCCGGAAGATGGGTGGGAAATACACGTCCCACTCATTATCGATCCTGGAGCACAATGGACAGGCAATTGCTGAGCCTCAAGCAATTGCCGACATTCTGGGGGAGTCATTCTCCACCATCTCTTCTCTGTCCTCCTACTCCCCCGAGTTTCTGGCCCAGAAGAGCAGGGCCGAATGCTCTCCGCTGTCCTTCCATTCGAATGGCCTGGAGTCTTACAACAGGCCATTCACAGCGGAGGAGCTTCGCCGTGCTCTGCACACTTCTCGTGCATCTGCTGTGGGGCCAGACAATGTCCATTATTCCATGCTCCAACATCTCTCACCATCGAGTAAGGATCGACTGCTCCGAATCTTCAACCGTATTTTCATCGAGGAGCAGTTTCCGGACTCCTGGTGGGAGGCCATCGTCTTGGCCTTCCCTAAGCCAGGAAAAGATCCCAAGATTCCTTCGAATTATCGTCCAATTGCGTTGACGAGCTGCGTCTGCAAGGTGTTGGAAAGGATGGTAAATACCAGGCTGGCCTGGTATTTGGAGCATCACGGCCTTCTTTCCAACACCCAGTGTGGCTTTCGCAGGCACCGGTCTACTTTAGACCACCTGATCCGCCTCGAATCGGCGATCAGGAATTCGTTTTTACGTCGAGAGCACCTGGTGTCCATTTTCTTCGACATCGAAAAAGCGTACGACACGGCATGGAGATTCGGCATTCTTCGTGCCCTTCACAGCTTTGGCTTGCGAGGTCACATGCCGATCTTCATTGCAAACTTTTTATCTTCTCGTATTTTTCGAGTTCGGGTCGGCAACAGTCTATCGCGGCCTTTCCCCCAAGAACAGGGGGTGCCACAAGGCTGCGTCCTGAGTGTTACGCTTTTCGCTGTCAAGATAAATTCCATTACACGGCAACTTCCTCCGACTGTAGGCAATGCCCTCTATGTTGATGACTTTAGCATCTTTTGCTCATCATCCAGCATGAGGGTCATTGAACGACAACTGCAAACTGCCCTGAACAATCTCTCGGTTTGGGTGACGGCCAATGGGTTCCGGTTCTCCCCACAGAAGACCGCTTGTGTGCACTTTTGCCACAAGCGTAATCTTCATCTTGACCCCGAGCTGCGGCTCGGGGGTAACATCATTCCTGTTGTGGCGGAGACCAAGTTTCTCGGTCTCATCTTCGACCGGAAATTGACCTTTTTATCTCATATTCGACATCTCAGGTCCAAGTGCACGCGGGCATTGAACATCATCAAGGTCCTCTCCTCCCTCTCTTGGGGGGCGGACCGATGTTCTTTGCTCCGCCTTTACCATGCACTTGTCCGGTCGAAACTGGACTACGGATCCCAGGTGTATGACTCCGCCTGGGATTCGGTGGTGAAGGTGCTGGACCCACTCGATCATCAGGCCCTCCGTGTGTGCACGGGGGCCTTCCGCACTTCACCCGTCCAGAGTCTCTACGTTGAGACCGATGAACCATCTTTATCTATTCGCCGTCAGCAGTTGTCCCTACAGTATGCATCAAAATTGCGATCCCTGCCAGGCCATCCCACTTGGGACTGCGTTTTCAGTCCCAGGTGGGAAATGTTATACCAGAATCGGCCGACTGCCATTCGTCCTTTCGGTTTGCGTGTCCGAGGTTACCTGCGAGACATCAACACCAGTCTCGATAGCATCGCACAGTCGACAGCTGAGCCACTTCCACCTTGGCTCGCTGTTTCCCCTTCCTGCGATTTTTCCCTGTGCAGGACGGGGAAGGCCTTTACACCCGGCTGTGTGTACCGGCAACTCTTTGCCAGCCATCGTGCTGCGCACCCGGACTTCTTGCCTGTCTTCACAGATGGCTCGAAGTCCGGCACTTCTGTGGGATCAGCCATGGTCTGCTGTGATGTAATCATTGCAGACCAGATCCCACAGCAGTGTTCCATCTTCACTGCTGAGTTGCCTGCTATCAGCATTGCGTTGGACCATATAGCAGCTAAGCATCATCGTCGGTGTGTGCTTTACACCGACTCGCTTAGCTCGCTACAGGCTTTGATCTCAGTGAGGCATCGGCCTCACCCTGTTCTCTCCAAGATCCGCCAGCAGCTCCATCGTCTGGCAGCCACCACCACAATTCTCTTCTGTTGCCCGGTCATGTCGGGATTGGGTGCCCGGTCATGGTGGAATCAGGGGCAATGATTTGGCAGATTCTGCTGCCAGGTCAGCCACGCCCCTGTCCGACTCTCTGTTGCCGGTTCCATATGTGGATTTCCGGCAGCGTTTCACCATCGAGCTCCGGGCACAGTGGCAGAGATCTTGGTCTGAACAGGTTGCTAACAAGCTCTTCGAGATCAAGCCCATTGTCAAACCGTGGCAGTCTTGTTTTCGCAGGAATCGTAAGGAGGAAGTTGTCCTTGCTCGGCTCCGCTTAGATCACTCGTTTTTAACACACTCTTTTCTTCTGAAGGCGGACGCAGTACCTAAGTGCGAGTTTTGTGACACCGTTTTAACTGTGAAGCATATTTTAATTGACTGTGTTTGTTTTAACCTTGAAAGACGTATGTTTTTTAACTTTCACGATTTTATGTCCGAGTCCCTTACACTCGGACATCTTTTATAAGATCATTGCTATTTTAACACTGTTTTCGACTTTTTAAAATATACTGGATATTTTACTCGTCTATAGTTTTATTCGAATGTATAACCCAGTTCACTTACACCTGGGTTCTTTTTATATTTATTACATATTTATACATTTGTTTCTTGTTACCAATGTTTCCTTTTATTGTTTTACCTTTTTTGTGTATGTGTATTGTACATTTTTAATTTTGGTTGTGGGCCTTATGACTTTTAGCATTTATTTTGACATTTGTTTGGCGCATTATAGCCTGAGATGCTAATGCGCCATTAAACCCAAAACAACCAACCAACTGCTGTTATGCCCCCACTGAGGATCTGATGAGGATGAGAAGGATAGGATTTACGAACAACTTCAGGATATTTTCAATTCTGTCAAGAAAGGAGATATTACCCTTGTTCTAGGTGACTTCAATGCCAAAGTTGGTACTGACTCTGACCTTTGGGGAGGGGTGATAGACCCTTTTGGTATTGGTAGCTGCAATGGCAATGGGCAACGTCACCTACAGGTAAGTAAACTCAATGGTTTCAGAATAACTAACACATATTACAAACACCGCGACATACATAAATACACATGGGTTTCACCTGATGGGCTGCATAGGAATATGATTGATTATATATTAATTAACAGCAAATGGGCTAGTTCTGTTAGAAATACCAGGGCATATAGGGGAGCTGAAATTGGATCTGACCATTACCTTGTTAAAAGTATCTTGCAACTTAAACTTAAAATGTGTTGTGCTAGGGTTAAAAAATTTACCTTTAATACTGAAGCTCTGAAAGACCCAGTTATAGCTAAAGCTTACCATGATAGGTTACTTAGTCATTATGACAGTCATGGTTTGCTTAATACTGAAGTTGAGAAAGAATGGGGCCATTTTAAACAGGCTTTTCTGGAAACTAACAGTACTCTTTTAGGAAAAAAGGAGCAGAGGAGACAGAATTATTTAAGTGATAAGGCACTTGAGCTTATTTCAGAAAGAACGAACTGTAGGAATGTCCTTAATCAGTACCCTACTAGTCCTAATAGAAAGGATTACAGAGAGCTTAATAAACGTGTAAAGGATCAGTTAGCTGCTGAGAAGAATCTTTGGCTTAATGGTTTGGCTGACAAAGCCGAGGAAGCAGTTAGACAGCACAACAGCAGAGAGTTGTACCAGATAGTTAATGTTTTATGTGGTAGAAAACCGTCAGGCCTACAAGGATTGCAGGATAAACAAGGTAAGGTTATAGAAGGGGAGGATTCTGTCATGGCTAGGTGGGCTGAGAATTTCAGTGATGTTCTAAACAATGTGGTTAGTTCTACTCCCATTATTTGCAATGATGATAGATGCATTGTCAGCTTTAATGTTGGCCCTATAATACAATCTGAAGTTATTTTGGCTATCTCTAAACTTAAACTTCATAAATCCCCAGGGGTAGATGAAATTACTACAGAAATGCTCAGAGCTGGGAATGTTTCGGTTACCACTTGGATGACTGAAATTTTGAATAATTTTTATGATAAAGGCATGGTTCCTAAAGATTTTACCAGAGCTATTATTATCCTTATTTTCAAAAAAGGTGATCGCAGTTCTTGTGATAACTATAGGGGTATCAGCCTACTCTCTGTTCCAGGTAAAGTTCTTTCCATGATTGTGCTTAATAGAATTAAGAATCTGGTTGACAGGAAATTGCGTGATGAGCAATGTGGATTCAGAAGTGGTAGGGGATGTGTAGATCAGATATTTTCACTTAGGCAGATTCTTGAGAAATATATAGAATTTCAGAAACCTTTGGTTGCTAGCTTTGTTGATTTCAAAAAGGCTTTCGACTCTGTTGATCGTCATAATTTGTGTTGATTGTGAGATCATATGGTATACCAGACAAGTTAGTTAACATAATGAAAGCTCTCTGTAATAACACTGAGTCGTGTGTGAGAGTTGGTAAGGCTTCTAGCAATTGGTTTAGCATTACGTCTGGTGTTCGACAAGGGTGCATTTTGTCTCCTTTTCTCTTTAGTTTGGTTGTTGATTATGTATGCGAAACTCACTTCAAGGGAAAGATTTTGGCCTTAAATGGGCTGGAGATACTAAAATTTCTGATTTAGATTATGCTGATGATTTAGCTCTTTTTGCAAATGATGTTGATGAGATGAACTCTTTCATTCGAGCTGTTGATGAGTGGTAGTAGAGTAGGTTTGGTTATAAACAGAGAGAAAACTAAAGTGATGAAAATTGGTCAGGCAGGCTGTTATTCAGTTAATCTGAATGGTTGCAGTCTTGAGCAGGTGTCACAGTTAAATTACCTTGGGAGCTATGTAACTGATATTGGTGATGTGCGGCATGAGATTAACAGACGAATAGGTATTGCTGCCGGGACTTTTAAGAATCTATGGAGATTGTGGAGAAATAGGCGTATACACCTAAAGATTAAAATTAGACTGTATAATAGTTTGGTTCTTTCTAGAGTTAGTTATGGTAGTGAAACGTGGACGCTGTGTAAACAAGATAACAGGAAACTAGATGCTTTTGATTCTAGATGCTTACGCAGTATCTTGGGTATTAGGTGGTTTAACTTTGTAACTAATGATGAGGTTAGGCAAAGGAGTGTGCAACCTCCTTTAAGCAGCATATTGTGCAGAGAGAGACTCCGCTGGTTTGTCCATGTTGACTGTATGGATAAATATAGATTGGCGAATAGGGTTATGAACAGTGTGCCAAGAGGCCTCAAAAGGAGGGGGAGACCTAGGATGTGGTGGGCAGACAATGTCAAACAGGACCTTGTTAGAATTGGTGTGCAGTGGCCGAATGCAGCAGATGTAGCTCAGGACAGATATGCTTGGAGAATTAAACTGCGTGGTCTGGTTGGACCTCCGTAGCCCATGGCTGCTTGGGGATGATGATGATGATGAGTACAAGACAAATGAACACAGGATAAATGAATTAGAAAACTATTCCCATCGAATTAACATAGAAATCAGCAGTGTCCCGGAATCTTCGGCAGAAAAATTAAACGAAATTGTAAATAATATTTCAAAAACTTTAAAAGTGGATAACACGGATATTGTCACTGCGCATAGAGTACCAACTTCGAAAGGTATAAAACAATAACAGTGATAATTCAGTTTACAAATAGAGCAAAACGCGATGAATGGATGAAAGCTTTTAAACTGAAGAGAACAGTTGCTGCTGATGAAATAAGTAAGAGATTTGAAACCACCAAAATTTGAGCATATTTGCAGATATTACAAGAAATAGTTCTTTGAAGCCAAACAGATTGAGCCATAAAAATTTGTAATTTTTTTTATTTTAAAGATAATAATGAATGAATAATGATGAATTAAGTAATAATTTGAATTTACTGCATGTTAGTATCAGGAATATGCGCAAACATTTTGATGAAGTTCTTATGTTACTATATAATATAAATTATGTTATTGATGTCCTTGTTTTGAGTGAAACATGGATTAATGACTATGAAGTGGATAATTTTAAGATTTTTGGATATAGTTGTTTCATTAATGGGAGAGAAAAACCATAATTTACTTTAAAAATAATTTATCAATGGACGAAAATAAACTTAGCCGAAAATTCACTACTGCTGAGATTTTAGAGGTGTATGATAAATTAAATGATTTATGCTTCATTTCTATTTATAGGTCTCATAAATACACTGTAAAGGCTTTTTTAGATGAATTGGAATATTATTTAGACAAGGTAAAATATAAGAATGTATATGTAATTGGTGATATGAATTTGGATCTGAATAGTAAGAATAATGGCGTTTACAGATATTTAGGTATGACCACATATGGGTTTATATCATATATAAACGAAATGACTAGGGTTACATCAACAACAGCAACTTTGTGGGAGTTATAATAAAACAACATCTCATCACCTGTGACAATGTGTGTTAATCGTTTGGGGTCACTAGGTTCAAATATTACCAGCATCTCCTTGCACGAGTCAATTCCAGCCTTTTTTGCCGTTCTGTCAGTTTGTTGGTAACCATTTGTTACAGATCATTCGGAACTTTATATGTTGATGAATAATTATTTCCACACTACCAATCGATACACCGACACCTAAACTTATTACCTGAACGGTAATATGTGCCCCATGTACTTGTGATACATCGGCATGAATTTTTTCACGTCGTTCCCAAGCTGCATCCTTGTGAAAATGTAAAATTTTTCCCCCGTCTTTAGTTGGTTCCATAGCAACAACTCACAGATTTCGCAGACCGAACTTTAACACCACCAGAGAAGAGAGAAATGATGATACGCCCTTTGTTTTTAACACGCAATGACAACTTTAGACTAGCGTTCAAATACGTCGCAGCTCTTTAACTTCGAACGAATGAGTGCAAATCTACAGACACGTCAATAACTTGAAAGAATGAATTGAAAAAAATTAGTTGTCCTGATTGGTATTCGAACCCAGATCTCCCAGAAGCAAGTGGGGCGTCTTATCCGTTAAACCACAGAGCAGATGCCCAACTCTTCAACTAAGTGGCATATAAACCTTCCTGTTTGATTCACAGTGGTGCCAGAATTGGGCAGCCAAGCGTGGTAACTTGGCTATCCAACTCCTGATAATTGATCACACCACTGGTGAATCAAACAGGAAGTTGCACCATTATTATTAAATGATCTTTGGACCATTTTTTAAATTTAATTCTTTTCTGTAAGGTGTTTGCAACAATTATTGTCTTTTAGTGAGCTTCTGATGTGTAATTGTTATGATTAGCGTCATCATGATCACCCTCAAGCAGCCTGTCCGTGGTGAGGGGACCACCCTGTGAAGGTTCCGCTGGCTCGGTTACTTTCACAGGGTCCTAAACGCTCGCCCGCGTGTTTGGCGTTCGCGGAGACCCGTGTCCCTGGAAAGGAGGATCCTGGCAGTTGCTCAGGGGTCCCCTTCTTCTCTCCCCAGCTCATGACTGGTGGGGTCCCCTTTGGCCGTTTTGCCATTGGGGAGCCTGTCTGTTGCGGGGCTGGGCAGCGACTTCCGGGGCCGCTTTATACACTGCTTTGGCCTCTGCTTCAGGTAAACGGGAGGTCCTGGGGCGGCCCCCTCAGGATCAATCGGCTGGTGGACTGGTCCTGCTAGGGTCAACTATGCAGATCAGTGACTAACCTTGTCCACGTCCGGACAACGGTTTGCGAGTTTCC
Organism: Ryuthela nishihirai; assembly: GCA_038380435.1. Lineage (NCBI taxonomy): Eukaryota > Metazoa > Arthropoda > Arachnida > Araneae > Heptathelidae > Ryuthela > Ryuthela nishihirai. The sequence goes on along the minus strand of JAWZYU010000019.1, from coordinate 57,931,490 downwards.
CCACACATTCACTAATTTTGTAGTTTTCTTTCTTTTGTGAGGCCAGCTCTTACCTCACACTTTATTGATCTGTTGCTTCTTTTCTTTTGTGGGAACTCAGACGAGTTTCTCACCGTTTCTCTTTTTCTTTTCCTTTTTGTTTTGTTGTGCGGGCTTGGCTCACTGTCTGTGTGGGTATGGTGCCCGAGCAGCCCTGGCGCCCAACTGGGCGTCCCCTTGTTGGACTCCATGGTGGGTGGGGACAACGGGCACTGAATCCCTCAAAACCAAACATGAGTACAACAACTCATAATTCAACGATCAATACCGCCAAGAGGGCTCGCCATGAACCCCCAACTTCTTTGTCTTTGCCTTCGTCTTCGTGTGTGTCTCCATCTCCGAGGTTCTTGATCATCCACTCTACGGGTGATCGGGTTCTTGGGGACATGTCCCCTTTTTTTATAAACAAGGGTTTGAAAGGTCTTGCGGGAGAGCCGAAATCTGTCAAGCGCCTAAGATCTGGTGACTTGCAGGTGGAGACTGCATGCTCCAAACATTCGGAGCTCCTTTTGAAAGTAACAGCGATTGTTGGAGTGGCAGTCGAAGTCACTCCACAAATTTTTCCCACAGTGTGGCTTTCGCAGGCACCGGTCTACTTTAGACCACCTGATCCGCCTCGAATCGGCGATCAGGAATGCGTTTTTACATCGAGAGCACCTGGTGTCCATTTTCTTCGACGTCGAAAAAGCGTACGACACGGCATGGAGATTCGGCATTCTTCGTGACCTTCACAGCTTCGGCTTGCGAGGTCACATGCCGATCTTCACTGCAAACTTTTTATCTTCTCGTATTTTTCGAGTTCGTGTTGGCAACATTCTGTCGCAGCCTTTCCCCCAAGAACAGGGGCTGCCTCAAGTGTTCTGAGTGTTACGCTTTTCGCTGTCAAGATAAATTCCATTACACGGCAACTTCCTCCGACTGTAGGCAATGCCCTCTATGTTGATGACTTTAGCATCTTTTGCTCATCGTCCAGCATGAGGGTCATTGAACGACAACTGCAAACTGCCCTGAACAATCTCTCGGTTTGGGCGATGGCCAATGGGTTCCGGTTCTCCCCACAGAAGACCGCTTGTGTGCACTTTTGCCGCAAGCGTAATCTTCATCTTGACCCCGAGCTGCGGCTCGGGGGTAACATCATTCCAGTTGTGGCGGAGACCAAGTTTCTCGGTCTCATCTTCGACCGGAAATTGACCTTTTCACCTCATATTCGCCATTTCAGGTCCAAGTGCATGCGGGCATTGAACTTCATCAAGGTCCTCTCCTCCCTCTCTTGGGGGGCGGACCGATGTTCTTTGCTCCGCTTGTACTGTGCACTTGTCCGATCGAAACTGGACTACGGATCCCAGGTGTATGACTCTGCCTGGGATTCGGTGGTGAAGGTGCTGGACCCACTCCATCATCAGGCCCTACGTGTGTGCACGGGGGCTTTCCGCACTTCACCGGTCCAGAGTCTCTACGTTGAGACCGACGAACCATCTTTATCTCTTCGCCGTCAGCAGTTGTCCCTGCAGTATGCAGCAAAATTGCGATCCCTGCCAGGCCATTCCACTTGGGACTGCGTTTTCAGTCCCAGTTTGGAAACGTTATACCAGAATCAGCCGACTGCCATTCGTCTTTTGGGTTTGCGTGTCCGAGGTTACCTGCGAGACATCAACACCAGTCTCAATAGCATCGCACAGCCGACAGCTGAGCCACTTCCACCTTGGCTCGCTGTTTCCCCTTCCTGTGATTTTTCCCTGTGCAGGACGGGGAAGGCCTTTACACCCGGCTGTGTGTACCGGCAACTCTTTGCCAGCCATCGTGCTGAGCACCCGGAATTATTGCCTGTCTTCACAGATGGCTCGAAGTCCGGCACTTCAGTGGGATCAGCCATGGTCTGCTGTGATGTAATCATTGCAGACCAGATCCCACAGCAGTGTTCCATCTTCACTGCTGAGTTGCATGCTATCAGCATTGCCTTGGACCATATAGCAGCTAAGCATCATCGTCGGTGTGTGCTTTACACCGACTCGCTTAGCTCGCTACAGGCTTTGATCTCAGTAAGGCATCGGCCTCACCCTGTTCTCTCCAAGATCCGCCAGCAGCTCCATCGTCTGGCAGCCACCACCACGATTCTCTTCTGTTGGGTGCCCAGTCATGTCGGAATCAGGGGCAATGATTTGGCAGATTCTGCTGCCAGGTCAGCCACGCCCCTGTCCGACTCTCCGTTGCCGGTTCCCTATCTGTATTTCCGGCAGCGTTTTACCACCGAGCTCCGGGCACGGTGGCAGAGATCTTGGTCGGAACAGCTTACGAACAAGCTCTTTGAGATCAAACCTATCATCAAACCATGGCAGTCTTGTTACCGCAGGAATCGCAAGGAGGAAGTTGTACTTGCTCGGCTCCGCTTAGGTCACTCGTTTATTACACATTCGTTTCTTCTTCGGGCGGACGACGTACCTAAGTGTGAGTTTTGTGACACCATTTTAACAATCAAACATATTTTAATTGAATGTCCCTGTTTTAACCTGGAACGACGTTTGTATTTTAATTTTCACAATTTTACGTCCGAGCCACTTACACTCGGACATCTTTTATCTGATAGTACCATTTTATCTCCAATTTTTGCCTTTTTACAGTATACAGGATATTTTACCAGATTATAATTTTATTCAATTGTAATTTTTTCACCTTCTGCCTAGGTCATTTACACCTGGGCTAGTTTTATCCTTTGTCTCTACTGTATTTATTTATCTACACATTTGTTATTTTACACATTACTTTTTATTTCTGTTATATATATATATCTTGTTGGTTTTATTTTTTACCTTTTCCAGCATTTGTTTTTTAAGTTTGGTTGCGGAGTATTTGTCTTTTAGCATATTTTTACCTTGTTTGGCGCATTATAGCCTAAGTTGCTCATGCGCCATAAAACTCCAAACAACCAACCAACCAACAGCTATCAGCATTGCCTTGGACCATATAGCAGCTAAGCATCATCATCGGTGTGTGCTTTACACCGACTCGCTTAGCTCGCTACAGGCTTTGATCTCAGTGAAGCATCGGCCTCACCCTGTTCTCTCCAAGATCCGCCAGCAGCTCCATCGTCTGACAGCCACCACCACGATTCTCTTCTGTTGGGTGCCCGGGCATGTCGGAATCAGGGGCAATGATTTGGCAGATTCTGCTGCCAGGTCAGCCACGCCCCTCTCCGACTCTCCGTTACCGGTTCCATATGTGGATTTCCGGCAGCGTTTGAGCATCGAGCTCCGGGCACAGTGGCAGAGATCTTGGTCTGAACAGGTTGCTAACAAGCTCTTCGAGATCAAACCCATTGTCAAACCGTGGCAGTCTTGTTTTCGCAGGAATCGTAAGGAGGAAGTTGTCCTTGCTCGCCTCCGCTTAGGTCATTTGTTTATAACTCATTCATTTCTTCTCAAGGCGGACACTGAACCTAAGTGCGAGTTTTGTGACACCATTTTAACGATCAAACATATTTTACTTTCATGTCCCGCTTTTAACTTTGAACGTCGCCTCTATTTTAACTTTCACGATTTTACGTCCGAGCCACTTATACTCGGGCATCTTTTATCCGATCATTGTTGTTTTAACGCTGTTTTTCAATTTTTAAAATATACTGGATATTTTACTCGTCTATAGTTTTATTCGAATGTATAACCCCGGTCACTTACACCTGGGTGCTTTTTATATTTATTATACATTTATACATTTGTTTTTTGTTAACTATGTTTCCTTTTATTGTTTTACATTTTTTGTATGTGTGTATAGTCGATTTTTAAATTTGGTTGTGGGTCTTATGACTTTTAGCATTTATTTAGACATTCGTTTGGCGCATTATAGCCTGAGATGCTAATGCGCCATTAAACCCAAAACAACCAACCAACCCTCAAGTAGTCATGAACTACGGAGGTCCAACCAGACCATGCAGTTTAATTCTCCAAGCATATCTGTCGTGAGCTACATTTGTTGTATCCTGCCACTGCACACCAATTCTAACAAGGTCCTGTTTGACATTGTGTGCCCACCGCATCCTAGGTCTCCACCTGTTTCTGAGGCCTTTAGGCACACTGTTCATACCCCTATTCGCCAATCTATAATTATCCATAGGGGCAACATGGCTAAACCAGCGGAGTCTCTCTCTGCACAATATGCTGCTTAAAGGATGTTGCTGACTCCTTTACCTAACCTCATCATTAGCTACAAAGTTGAACCACCTAATGCCCAAGATACTACGTAAGCATCTAGAATCAAAAGCATCTAGTTTCCTGTTATCTTGTTTACACAGCGTCCAAGTTTCATTACCATAACTGACCGTAGAAAGAACCAAACTATTATACAGTCAAATTTTAGTCTTTAGGTGTATACACCTATTTCTCCACACTCTCCATAGATTCTTAAAAGTCCCGGCTGCAATCCCTATCCGTCTTTAATCTCGTGCCGCACATCACCAGTATCTGTTACATAACTCCCAAGGTAATTAAACTGTGACACCTGCTCAAGACTGCAACCATTCAGAGTAACTGAATCACAACCTGCCTGACCAATTTTTATCATTTTAGTTTTCTCTCTGTTTATAACCAAACCTACTCTACTACCAGTCACATCAACAGCTCGAATAAAAGAGTTCATCTCATCAACATCATTTACCAAAAGGGCTAAATCATCAGCATAATCTAAATCAGAAATTTTTGATATCTCCAGCCCATATAAGGATAATCAATAACCAATCTAAAGAGAAAAGGAGAAAAAATGCACCGTTGTCGAACATCAGTAGTAATGCTAAACCAATTACTACAAGCCTTACCAACTGTTACACACGGCTCAAAGTTATTATAGAGAGCTTTTATTATGTTAACTAACTGTCTGGTATATCATATGAATTCACAATCAACCAAAATTATAACGATCAACAAAGTCGAAAGCCTTTTTGAAATCAGCAAAGCTAGCAACCAGAGGTTTCTGAAACTAAACATTTTTCAAGAATTTGCCTAAATGAAAATATCTGATCCACACATCCCGTACCACTTCTGAATCTACATTGCTCATCACGCAATTGCCTGTCAACCAGATACTTAATTTTATTAAGCACAATCATGCAAAGAACTTTACTTTTAACAGAGAGTAGGCTGATATCCCTATAGTTATCACTAGAACAGCCATCACCTTTTTAAAAATAGGAATAATAATAGCTCTGGTAAAATCCTTAGGAACCATGCCTTTATCATAAAAGTTATTCAAAATTTCGGTCATCAAAGTGGCAACCGAAACATTCCCAACTATAAGCATTTCCATAGTACTTTCATCTACCTCTGGGGATTTATGAAGTTTAAGTTCAGAAATAGCCGAAATAACTTCATATTGTGTTATAGGGCCAACATTAAAGCCACCAATGCATCTATTATCATTACAAACAATGGGAGTAGAACTAACCTCATGTTTAAAACATAACTGAAACGGTCAGCCCATCTAGCCATGACAGAATTCTCACCTTCTATAACCTTACCTTGTTTATCCTTCAATTCCTGTATACCTGTACATTATCTACCACATAAAACATTAACTATCTGGTACAGCTCTCTGCTGTTGTGCTGCTTAACCGCTTCCTCCACCTTGTCAGCCAAGCCATCAAATCAAAGGTTCTTATCAGCAGCTAACTGATCCCTTACACGATTATTAAGCTAAGCTCTCTGTAATTCTTTCCATTAGGACTAGTAGGGTATTGAATAAGGACATTCCTGCAGTTCTTTCTTTATGAAATAAGCTCAAGTGCCTTATCACTCAAATAACTTTGTATCCTCTGCTCCGTTTTTCCTAAAAAAGTACTGTTAATTTAAAAAAAGCCTGTTTAAAATTGTCCCATTCTTCCTCAACTTCAGCAGTAGGCAAACCATGACTGTTATAATGACTAAGTAACCTATCATGGTATGCTTTAGCTATAAATGAGTCTTTAAAAGCGTTAGTATTAAAGGTAAAATTTTTAACCTTAGGACAACGCTTTTTAAGTTTAATTTGCAAGACATTTTTAAATGGTAATGGTCAGATCCAATTTCAGTTCCCCTGTACGCCCTAGTATTTCTAACAGAACTAGCCCATTTGTTGTTAATTAATAAATAATCATATTCTTATGCAGCCCATCAGGTGAAACCCATGTGTATTTATGTATGTCGCGGTGTTTGCAATACGTGTTAGTTATTCTGAACCCATTTAGTTTACTTACCTGTAGGAGACGTTGCCCATTGTCATTGTAGCTACCAATACAAAAGGGCCTATAACCCCTCCCCAAAGGTCAGAGTCAGTACCAACTTTGGCATTGAAGTCTCCTAGATCCAAGGTAATATCTCCTTTCTTGACAGAATTCACAATATCCTGAAGTTGTCCGTAAAAACCTATCCTTCTCATCCTCATCGGCATCCTAATTGGGGCAGCAGATGACATTGAAGTCTTGAATAAAAATAAATAAATAAATAAATACCCCCTTCAAGCAGCTGCTTGCCACAGAGGTCTGGCAGGAGTCTGTCAGTTTATATGCCATAGTAGAAGGTCTGTGAAGATGGCAGGACCTCAGCAGAAAAATGACACAAACGTCCATGCCTTATCCGGGGCTCGAACCCAGGTTCCTTAGATCAGTAGCCAAGCATGCTAACCACTCGGCCATGGACGGCTATTGTGTACCTGTGGAAGAAAATTATTAATGAGATTTTTAAAGAAACTAAGTTTATTGAGAGTGGTCAAGCCAACATCAAACAGCCCCTTAATTGCAAGCATGGGACAAAGACACATTTCCCCCAGTGCATAAGACTTAAGCCACCAATGCTGGTAGGAACTTCCAGTACTACTTTCACACTAAACGTTTTCAAGAACCAGAAGACAAAGGGAAAGTGACTTGCCTGAGACACATTACTCCAGAAAGGGGTTAGCAATGCCTTAGAACAAGGGTTCAGGTATCTCTGATAGCTTCTGATTAGAATTATTCATCATCTTATATAAAACATTCTGAGCTTCTTTTCACTTGTGGCTGACACATACAAAGAAGCAGAAAACACAGTAGTAGATTCTTTCCTCAACAGAAGCCCACCAGTGAAGCACGTTCAGGGTCTGCAATCATGCTCAAAGACATTAGACAGTCCAGTGAGTAGAAATGGTTAACACCAGACCTTGTGACTACCTCAGAAGGGTAGAAAAAATAAGAAGTGAAAACTGTCCTCTAGCTTTATGTAATAATATTAAGTACATCCAGAAGCATCACTGCATGATTAAAACATTATAACAACAGCAAACATTTGTAGGTATACTTAATATGCTTTGCCCTAGCATCTAATATTTATACATTTCTATCCATTATTTTTGCACTATCGTATTACCCATTTCTTCATTTCATTGAGGTACATTACTTTTTTTCTCATTGCAAAGGAAAGACTTAATGTCAAGCACAAAACCCTATTTTGCTTTGGTGTAGGAAGACCCATATTAGAGCCTAATTTCACCATTTGCTTGAACTTTAAACCCTATTTTTTCCATTCCTTTGCCAAATAATTAAACTACTTATGCATATAATTCTCACCTAGATAAATACTTAAACTTTATGTAAATAATTAATTGGTCTCTGTAAATTATATGTATAATTGCATTAAGCTGGGAGAAGCAAAAATTCTTTGGAAAAAAAAAACTATTACACCACAGATTTATTTTCAGGTAGCATTATGTAAATATTAATATGGTTCATATCAATTCTCTATGATGAAGACTGTTTTAACAAATTTGGAAAGCTCTTATAGTACCTGTACATAGTCTCAGCTTCCACTTCCCCAAACCACACTTTGAGACTTGGAGTGAAATTCTCCCCTGTTAATTCCAACATTGCAACATCTCCACCACCATTCAGATGCAGACTATGCACTAGTCTTGAATGCTTGTCTGAAATTTTGCTGTAAGAAACCTTTCATTAATGCACTCATATCCTTCAATAGCATCACTAGCGTGTCTGCTGAAAAGCAAACTTACGTCTTGGAGATTCTTATTATCATCCCTCTCTGTAAAGAGAAATTTAAGATTATTTTTGAGAATCTCACCTTTACCTGTCCGTCTGTTCTCTTGCAAACCTAGAATATCTAGGTTATAGCGCTGGAATTCTTGCGTATGGACATCAAGAGAATAAGGTCTTTGTAAAGTCCTCACGTTCCCGTTCCTGCAGAGAGAAAATGATTAGTAGAATTTTTAAAGAAACTAGATTTATTGAGATAGGTAGGACCAACAATATCAGACAGCCCCCTGATTTCAGGCATGGGGCAAAGACCTATCTCAAATCCATAAACAAGTCCAGTCTAGTAGGTATAAATGGTCAGCACCAGGACCCTGTGAAGTTGACCGACCACTCCTTAGCAGGGTAAAAAAAAAGGCCATACTGAACTGGCAGCTCTCCCTTTCCGTTCCCTTCCAAAAGAGAATATCTCTTTTGAAAGCTATTAACAAGCCTGCACCACGAGAAGGCGAGGTCAGACATTAGGTGCTAGACCTGGCTGATTCTGTGCATCATCACTAGGGATTGGTGAACAGCTCTCCTTCCAGTTTATGCCTAGCTACCATTTACAGGCTATATGACTAGCGACGATGATGTAAAGAAACATAACTCTTTAAATATCAGACGAATACGCTTGAAAATTAAAATTTAAAGAGATTTTAATGAGAGCTTTATTTATTTCCACTGATATTTTTACATAGAAAAGTTATCTTCAAAGTTAGGGATCTTTGGGTGTAGTTTTCCATTCGAATAACTGAGAATATTCGAACACCTTTTTACACCAATTTAGTGTAAATTCTACAGGAAAAGAAAAATAGGAAAAACGTGTGATAATAAGCAACAGATTAACTGAAGAATAAACTAATAAATTTGTAGACAGGCTCCTTCTCTGCCTGTCTGAGGCTGGGTTGTTTTCTGACTATGTGTGTGAGAGCGTTTGCAGAAGGGTACCTGTCCCTATCTCGTCAGGATGATTTATTCAGGTGGCCGAATACACAAACTCGGTTATTTCATCTATTTACATTTATTTACAATTTAAACTATATATATATATACAGTTACTGCCCACCCAGTACAGTCACTGGCCAAATACAACATAGGCTATAATGAGCCTCAGCGGTCCCACTTCTAGATACAGAACAAAGCTTAAGCGAGCCACAGACAATCCGTCTGACATCCGGAAGGTCTCGTGGTCCGCGCGCGTCTCGGTTTGAACAACCCTGTCAGATGACGTCACGTGTTCTTCGGGGTTGGGTTGTTTTACCTCTGAGCGGCACTTTTTTGCACACCATGGGCTAAATGGCCAGGTCACATGGACCCCGAAGGCTCAGAGAAGGTTGGGGGTGGGGACCCACTGGAACAACTGTTGGGAGACAGATGGTAGCCTCCCGTCAAGGCCATCCAGCGTGTTCTTTAACATGCACAGGGTATGGCTCTCCCGCACACGGGGCCATGGCTTAACGTACCATCCGACGGACGGCGGTCTTTCCAAGCCCATCGGTGTCCCCTACTGACCGTGGGCAGAGCGGGGAATTTTGCGGAGATAAATATCAACGCTGACCCAGCTGGGACTCGAACCTGGGAATTACAGATTACGAGCCTGGCGTGCTACCGATTAAGCCACCCCCGCCCCCCTTCGGGGACGTTAGGGTGTGTTCGGCCAATAGGGTACGGACACGGTCGCCTTGCCAGGTCAACTCTTATCGCCTTTCTTCACCTTGCTCCCAAAACTGGATCCGCTGCCGGCACTCTGAAGGCCCTGCCGCGAAAATGGCGATTCTGGCCTTCACTCCTTCCGTCCTAGCTGCCGAGTCCCTACAAAATTAATCTAAGTTTAATAAATATAGGAGTCAAGCACATTGCCATACCGAAATAGAGAAGTCCTATATTTCGTCAGGGGGGAATCGCACTTCGAAATTCTAAAATTTCTAAAAAAGCATTTAATGAAAAAAAGGTGACTGAAGATAGATTTAAATATGATGTTTAATTTATTTCAAACACGAATTTAAAAAAAAATTCACTTAGTTATTAGAGTTAAAAAAGCTGGAATATTTAACAATTAATTATATTTAATAAAAATCATTCATAATTGTCTAATACTGAAAAAATCATTAAGCTAACTTCTAAAATGTATATTTATTTTATCAAATGTTACAAAACAATGTTTAATAATTTTTAATTAATATATCATGTAATTCCATGATGCATTACTTTTGTGAAGCATTCCAGCTGCCATAACTCTTTAATACTGAACAAATTTTGTTGATAATAGGGATTCAAATATATTTATTGCACCTGTATTATTTTTAATCACCTGTGGGGATGAATGCAAATCTCATTTATCCGTTATCATCTATGAGGATGAAAACAAAACTCACTCACCCGTTCTCATCTATGAGAGTAATGTTCTGATCTCCTCGGCCGTTCCGTGCTACCAGGTCACGTGCCAGAATCCCAAATACACCTGCAAAATGAAAAAAATCATGAAATGGCATGTTGAAGTTGGAGGAAGGAACGCTTTTTCGTCAGAAATGATTATTGCAAGTATTAGTTAAAGGATTCCCCCCCCACACACACACAATCACATCTTTTCTCAGTAAGTGAGAAACTCCACTCTAATTATTCAGAAGCAGGCACCCGTTGATCGAAGAATATTTCTATCACACGATACGAACTTAGAAAAGATGGAGGCACTTTTCTCAAAGAAATTTTTTCCCACTAATCTCGATGTCTTCTTCGATCAAGTGGCATTCATTGGTTTCACTTTCTCACTTAGGAAACTGAATTTACTTGGCGGGCTGCAACGAGGACCGTTCTCAGTGACGGTTCCTTTTACCCTTCTATCAAACAGACTGAATACATGACATAGAGTGTTTTATCATCATCATCATCCTCCTCCTCAAGCAGCCACGAGCTACGGAGGTCCAACCAGACCGTGCAATGTAGTTCTCCAAGCATATCTGACCTGAGCAACATCTGGTCACTGCACACAAATTCTAACAAGGTCCAGTTTGACATTGTCTGCCTACCGCATCCTAGGTCTCCTTTTCTTTCTGAAGCCTTTAGGCACACTGTTCATAACCCTATTCGCCAATCTATAATTATCCATACGGGCAACATGGCCAAACCAACGAAGTCGCTCTCTGCACAATATGCTACTTAGAGGAGGATGCCGATTCCTTTGTCTAATCTTATCATCAGTTACAAAGTTGAACCACCTAATGCCCAAGATACTGCCTGAAAAGAGAAATTTAAGATTATTTTTAAGAATCTGACCTTTATCTGCCCATCTGGTCTCTTGCAAGCCGAGAATATCTAAATTATAACGGTGGAATTTTTGCGTGAGGACATCAAGAGAATAAGCTCTGTGCAAAGTCCTCACATCTCAACTACCTATGGAGGGAAAATGGTTAGTGGGATGTTTAAAGAAACTATGTTTATTGAGAGAGGAAATGCCGACAATATCAAGCAGCCCCCTAATCGCAGACATGGGGCTAAGACCGTTCCCCCACCACTAAAGGCTGAAGCCATCTACACTGGAAGACTTCCCCCAATGTAGAATTTGACGATGTCAGTAGAAGCAAAGAGTTCAGGTGCCTGCGATGACCTCTATTCAGGATTATCCACCAGCTGATAAAAATATCCTGTGAATCTATTCACTTGGGGCTGTCAATCCACAAATAAACCGAAACATAGCGGAAGATTTTCCCTCACAGAAGCCCCCCAGTGCAGCAAATTCGGGATCCATAATCAAGCTCCGAGCCTTATTTCAGTCCAGTAGGTTTATATGGTCAGCACCAGGACCCTGTGAAGTTGACCAATCCTCAGCAGGATAGAAATAAAAAGTAGCCATGGTTGTTCAGATCAGTAGGCCACAGTAATCTGGCAACCCTCCCTTTCCGTTCACTTCCACAAGAGAGTATCACTGTTGAAAGGTACTAACGGCTTGCACCACGAGAAGGCGGGGTCGGATATTAGGTTCTAGGCCTGGCCAGTTCTATGCATTATCACAGGATCAACAGAGGTGGTTTCGTAATTCATTCTGCTTGAGACAATTTTCAATCTTTGAATCTTAAAAAGGAGTAATATAATTTATGACAAAACCTGATGCTTCGCAACTCGAAGATGCTTTACATCGTTAGGGAGATGCCACGTTTACGTTGTACTATCCATCGTTGCCACGTTTACTTGGCCTATCCATCGTCGGTGCTGAACAGAACTATAGAAGTAAAATCCAGCACTCGCCAAAACCTAACTATAATCTTGGTTCTGGTTCGCCGCAAACAAGGATATTGAAATCCAAGTTGCTCCAACGTCCGTGACACCTCTGAAAACGAAGTGTGATATATTTGTAGCAGAAAATTACATCATTTTATAGGATAATATGAATATTCAGAAAGAGGAGCATTTTCAACTCACTGCTGTCGTTGATCTCAATGCGGAAGAAAAGATCTTCTCCGATCTTGGCTCCTTGAATGTTGTCCCTATCGGTATTAGTGATCCTGAGGCGGATGTTCGGCGTCGGAGCGGTGGCGTTCACGAAAGCAGTGGCGGTCGCTTCTCCTCTGTAAAACAAAACGATAACATGATTACAACCAACAAATTTCGTGCAGAGAAAGCATTCGTAAAATCGGGATTTCTATTACTTTAGATCAAATGTGTCCTAAATCTTGATTTGAATAAATATTCGCTCAAGTTGAGCTGTTCTGGGAGCAGAAATATTTCTTGGAACGTCATTCATGGCCACAGTTTTCTTTTAAAACGTAAAAAATATTCTTTTATGAAACGATTTACTAAATTAATACAGTTTTTATAAATTTCTGTAAATATTATTTAGTGTTCATAAACCCCTCGGTGCGAGCTCCTGTCCGTAGTGAGAGGACCATCCTGTGAAGGTTCTGCTGGCTTGGGTACCTTCGCAGTGTCCTTAATACTCGCCCACGTGTTTGCCGTGTGCCAAGACCCATGTCCCTGGAAAGGAGGATCCTGTCAGTTGATCAGAGGTCCCCCGTCTTCTCTCCTCAGCTCATGACTGATGGGGTCCCCTTTAGCCAATCTGCCATTGGGGAGCATGTCCATAAACAGGGCTGGGCAGCGAATTCTGGAGCCGCTGCTATACACTGCTTTGGCCACTGGTTCAGGTAAACAGGAGGTCCTGGGGTGGCCCCCTCAAGATCAATCGGCTGGTCCTGCTAGGATCAACCGTGCAGAGCGGTGAGTAACATTGCTCACGTTCGGGCAACGGTTTGCGACTTTCCCCACACGTTTTCTAATTTTATAGTTTTCTTTCATTTGTAAGAACGAATTGTTTCTCACTTTTCTTTATTTTTACGGTACTTTTCCTTTGTGAGACCTCAGATGATATCCCCACATTTCTCTTTTATTTTTTTTTTAGTTCTGAGGGCTTGGCTCACTCGCTGTGTGGGTATGGTGCCTGGGCAGCCCTGACATCTGATTGGGCGTCTCCTTGTTGGACTCCATGCTAGGTGGGGACAACGGGTACTGAACCACAAAAATAACCATGAATCCCAAAAATGAAAATTTATTGGCGAATGCCGCGAAAAGAGCTCTGCACGATCCCCCCCCCCCCCCCTCTTCAGTGTCATTGTTGCCTCCGTGCGTTTCTCCATCCCCAATGGTTCCTGGTCATCCACTCTGTGGGTGATCAGGTGATTGGGGACATGTCTCTGTTTTTATTAACAAAGGTTTCAACGGTATTGCGGGATAACCAAAATCTGTCAAGTGCCTAAAATCTGTTGACTTGCAGGTGGAAACTGCCTGCTCAAAACATTCAGAGCAACTCTTGAAAGTCATAGTGATGGTGGGGTGGCAGTCACCGTCGTTTCACACAAGAGGATTAACTCCTCCAGGTGCGTGATTTCCGAGTGGCGCCTCCTCAAAGTTTCTGAGGAGGAAATCCTCTCGGAGCTTTCATCCCAGGGAGTGACAGCAATCTACCGGGTTTTGCAACACTGTGATGGAAAGTTAGTACCCACCAGCACCTCCTCCAGTGGTTCGGCCATGCCTCCACAGCATGCCAGAACAAACCCACCTGTGCTCGTGGTGGCAGTCAGGATCATCTTGAACCTGACTGCACAGCAGACAATGCATACTGTGTAAATTGTAGTGGCGAATATCCAGCCTACTCCCGCGACTGTCCAAAGTAGCTGGAGGAGAAAGAGGTATAGCACCTCAAAACGTAGCAGAGCATCTCTTATCCAGAGGTGAGAAAGCTTGCTGCACCTCGTGCCCTACATGTCAAGGTCTCCTAAGCTGGGGCATTGAGCAGAAAGCCCATCGTTGTTGCGATGGCTTACGTGGCAGTGCAGACTGATATCAGCACACCACCAACTGAATGTTTCTCGCTCGCAGCGAACTACCTCTTGACAGGCGAAGCCAAAGTTGGTGTCGATCACGACAGTGGCTCCGGTTTCTATTCCTGCATCAGTGCCTTCTGCACCAACCTCCAAAAGGCCACCTCCTTCCCGCCTACAGACTGCAAGACCTTTCAAACATAAGAGGTCCCCACTGGGGCGCAAAAAGAAATTTTTAAACCCACCTTGTTCGGCGGTCTCTCATCCGTGCCACTCGGACGACTCCAAGGACATGGATACAGACCGCCCTGTTTTTCCAAAACCGCCGCTGGCGACGGTTAAAATAAATCGTACATCATTAGCACAAACTCCAAAGACCTGAGACGGCCACATACCTACAATGGAATTATTGTGGATTCCAGAGAAATATTTATGATATCTAGGTCCTCCAGAAGGCACACAAAACCAATCTGTGTGTGCCTGCAGGAGATTTACCTGCAGACATTCAACAATTTCACTATCCGGCACTTCTCTCTCGTTCGCTGGAACCGGGATAGAGATGGTTCATCTAGCGGGTGTGTATCCATCCTTGTCACCAACCATTCTCCATTCCAGGTCATGACCCTCACCACAAATTTAGATGCGGCAGCCATCCGCCTCTTTGTTGGCTTTTCGTTGACTGTCTGCTCTGTCTACCTACCACCCGGGAGTCTTTTCTTCTGGGAAGACTTTGATGCCCTTGTCTCGCAGCTGCCATCCCCCTTCCTCATTATTGGGGAATTCAATGGACACAAACCTCTCTGGGGAACTGCTGATATCAATGGGAGGGATGAGGTCCTGCAGCAGTGGCTCCTTGATCCATCGCTCTCCCTGTTGAACACGGTGTCAGCACCTACTTCCACCCGCCAATCCGCACATTCACTGCCATTGATCTCATCATCTGCTCCTCCTCTGTTCTCCCACTCTTTACATGGGATGTCCAGGACAATCCATATGGAAGTGATCACCTCTCTGTGTGTGCACCATCTATCGTGTGGGGCCTTGCAGACCGTCATGTGTATTCCAGTGGAGGCTTCATCAGGCTAACTGGAGTGGCTTCGAACTCCTCTCTGAGCTCGATGAGCCCTCTGTCAGCCAGGAGCCAATCAATGTTGTACTATTCCTCAGACCTCGACTGGGTTTCCACAGTTCCAAAACCGTGGTGGAATCCTGACTGCAACGCAGCTCATAAGGCTCAGAACAAGGCTTGGGGATTGTTTTGGAGCTATCCGACGTCCCCCAACCTTGAAGCATTCAAATGCACCAGGGCGAAAACCTGTTTTGTCCAGCGCCAGAAGGAATCTTGGATCACATATACATCTTCGATAACCTGCACGACCAGTTCTAAGGTCGTGTGGGATAACGTCCAGAAGATGGATGGAAAGTACATAACGTCCAGAAGATGGATGGAGATACAACCCATTATCGATCCTGAAGCACAATAGCACAATGGTTGGCCTCCCCCAAGCCAGGTAAAGATCCAAGATTCCTTCCAATTATTGTCCAATTGCGTTGACGAGCTGCATCTGCAAGGTGTTGGAAAGAATGGTAAATACCAGGCTGACCTGGTATTTGGAATATCACGTCCTTCTTTCCAATACCCAGTGTGGCTTTCGCAATCACAGGTCTACTGTAGACCACCTGATCCGCCTCGAATCGGCGATCAGAAATTCGTTTTTACTTCAATAGCACCTGGTGTTCATTTTCCTTGACATTGATAAATAATGAGATAAACTCGACTGTTCAACATCCACTAATAAATCAGCACTTTGGCGTCGAATCTAATTTTAGAGGAAAAATTGTCTTGAGCCAGGTGGGATACAACCCCACGACCTCCTGATAACATGTCTGGTGCTCTGGACCACTGAGCTTACCGGCCGCCGATCAAGATCTCTAATTAACGCTATGAACATTCCTTTTATGTCACATATAGGCACTATTCAGGCAATTTTAGCCACAAGCGGCTTTCCATTTGCCATATAGATGGAAAGCATATCTTACAAGTATGCTAATGATGATAAATAATGAGATAAACTCGACTGTTCAACATCCACTAATAAATCAGCACAGTGACATAAAAGGAATGTTCATAGCGTTAATTAGAGGAGATCTTGATAGGCGACTGGTAGCTCAGTGGTCCAGAGCACCTGACATGTTATCAGGAGGTCGTGGGGTCGTATCCCACCGGCTCAAGACAATTTTTCCTCTAAAATTAGATTCGACGTCAAAGTGCTGATTTATTAGTTCCTTGACATTGAAAAAGCTTACGTCACAGCGTGAAGATTCGGCATTCTTCTTGACTTCCATAGCTTCGGTTTGAGAGGTCACATTCTGATCTTCATTGCAAACTTTTTGTCCTCTCATACCTTTCGAGTTCGTGTCGGCAACACTTTGTCGTGGCTTTCCCCCAAGAACAGGGGGTGCCACAAGGCTACGTCCTGAGTGTTATGCTTTTTGCTGTCAAGATAAAATTCAATTACATGGCAACTTCCTCCAACTGTAGGCAATGCCCTCTATGTTGATGACTTTAGCATCTTTTACTCGTCGTCCAGCATGAGAGTCATTGAAGAACAACTGCAAACTGCCCTGAAGAATCTCTCGGTTTGGGCAACGGACAGTGGGTTTCGGTTCTCCCCACAGAAAACCGCTTGAGCGCACTTTTTCCACAAGCCTAATCTTCATCTGGACCTCAAGCTGCGACTCAAGGGTAACATCATTCCAGTTGTGGCGGAGACCAAGTTTCTCAGTCTCATCTTCGACCGGAAATTGATCTTTTTACCTCATAGTCGACATCTTAGGTCCAAGTGCACATGTGCAATGAGCATCCTCAAGGTCCTCTCCTCTCTCTCATGGGTGCCAGACCGATGTTCCTTGCTCCCCCTCTACCATGCACTTGTTTGGTCGAAACGACTATGGATCTCAGGTGTACGACTCTGCTCGGAATTCGGTGGTGAAGGAGGCGACCCTTCCATCATCAGGCCCTCTGTGTTCGAATGGGGAACTTTCCACACCTCACCGGTCCAGAGTCTGTACTTTGAGTCAACAGTTATCCCTGCAGTAAGCTGCAAAATTGCGATCCCTGCCTGGCCATTCCACTTGGGACTGCGTTTCGAATCTCCAGTACGAAATGTTACACCAGAATGGGCCGACTGCCATTCGTCCTTTCGGTTTGTGTGTCCCTGGTTACCTACGAGACATCAATATGAGTTTCAATAGCATCTCACAGTCTATAGCTGAGCCACTTCCACCATGGCTCTTTGCAGGACGGGAAAGGCCTTTACACCCAATTGTTTCGGCAACTCTTTGCCAGCCATCATGCTGAGCACCCGGATTTCTTGCCTGTCTTCACAGATAGCTCGAGGTCCGGCACATCGGTGGGATCAGCCATGGTCTGCTGTGATGTAATCATTGCAGACCAGATCCCACAGCAGTGTTCCATCTTCACTGCAGAGTTGCAGGCTATCATCCTCACCTTGGACACATAGCTGGTCAGCGTCATCGTCGGTGTATCCTCAACTCGCTTAGTTTGCTACAGGCTTTTATCTCAGTGAGGTGTCAGCCTCATTCTGTTCTCTCCAAGATCCATCAGCACTTCCATCGTCTGGCAGCCACCAGCACCATTCTCTTCTGTTAGGTGCTGGTCACATCGGGATCAGAGGCAATGTCTTGGCAGATGCTGCTGCCAGGTCAGCCATGCCCCTCTCTGACTCTCCACAGCCAATTTCATACTTGGACTTCTGACAGTGTTTTTCCATTAAGTCCCGGACACAGTGGCAGAGATCTTGGTCTGAACAAGTAGGCAACAAGCTTTTGGAGATCAAGCCCATTGTCAAACTGTGGCAGTCTTGTTTTTGCAGGAATCGCAAGGAGGAAGTCGTACTCGTTTATCACTCGTTCCTTTCTTCTCCGGGCGGATGACGAACCTAAGTGTGAGTTTTGTGACACCATTTTAACCATTAAAACATTTTAATTTCTTGTCCTGCTTTTACCCTTGAATGTCGTTTATATTTTACCTTCCATAATATTGGGGTGGGGGTGGCTCAGTCGGTAGCGCGTCAGGCTCGTAATCTGTAGTTCCCAGGTTCGAGTCCCAGCTGGGTCAGCGTTGAGATTTATCTCCGCAAAATTCCCCGCCTGCCCATGGTCAGTAGGGGACACCGATGGACTTGGAAAGGCCTCTGTCCGTCGGATGGGACGTTAAGCCGTGGTCCCGTGTGCGGGAGAGCCACACCCTGTGCACGTTAAAGAACACGCTGGATGGCCTTGACGGTCTTCATCTGTCTTCCAACAGCCATACCAGTGGGTCCCCTCCCGCAACCTTCTCTGAGCCTTCGGGTTCATGTGACCTGGCCATTTAGCCCATTGTGTGCAAAAAAGTGCCGTTCAGAGGTAAAACAACCCAAACAACAATTCCATAATTTTACGGCCAAGCCTCTTACACTCGGCCATCTTTTATCTGATGATTCTTTTTTTTATCTTCTGTCTTTGCCGTTTTCGTTATACAGGTTATTTTAGCAGACTGTAGTTTTATGGCTTTATCCTTTTTACCTTGATCATCCTGGGTTTTTTACACCGGGGTTTGTTTTATCTTTTTATACTTTTATATGTGTATTGGTTTTTTCCTTTACATTTACACTTTTTAGCTTTCGACTTTGGTTGTGGGTTTGTTTGTTTTTTACTCTGTTTTTTTTTATCTTGTTTGGGGCATTATGGCCCTGTTTGCATATGCGCCATTAAACCCAAAACAACCAACCAAGTCAGGATCAGGGGCAATGACTTGCAGATGCTGCTGACAAGTTAGCCACGCCACTATCCGACTCTTCACTGCCGATTCCGTACTTGGACTTCTGACAGCGTTTTCCACCGAGCTCCGGGCACAGTGGAAGAGATCTTGGTCTGAACAAGTTGGTAACAAGCTTTTCGAGATCTAGCCCATTGTCAAACCGTGGCAGTCTTGATTTCATAGGAATCGAAAGGAGGAAGTTGTACTTGCTCGGCTCTGCTTAGATCATTCATTTATCACTCATTCCTTTCTTCTTCAAGAGGACGACAAACCTAAGTGCGAGTTTTGTGACACTATTTTAACGATGAAACATATTTTAATCGGTAGTAAAGAATCACAGGATAAATCCTGTAGACATAGAACTCATGAAATGATGAGCTGAAAAGAATTTGGTTTTGCCATAAGTGGGATTCGAACCCACGTCTCCATAACAGGCATGTTTTCTTGAGACGTGGGTTCGAATCCCACTTATGGTAAAACCAAATTTTTTTCAGTTCATCATTTCATGAGTTCCGTGTCTACAGGACTTAGCCTGGGATTCTTTACTACTGATTTATTGATTTTAACGCCCTGAGCGTGAGTGACAAATATTAATTCCACCTCTAATGAGACAACAGAATTGTCCACTTCCCGGATAGATGGCGCCACTAGTGCGAATCAAATAAATAAAATTCGCAAAGCTTATAAGGTCACTAAGCTGAGAAAAGGTTAGCTATTGATGGTGTAGTGGTCGAGCATACAGGCATGTTTCCTGGAGACGTGGGTTCGAATCCCACTCATGGCAAAACCAAATTTTTTTCATCTCATCATTTCATGATATTTTAATCGTTTGTTCCGCTTTTCCCCTTGAACGACGTATATATTTTAACTTCCATAATTTACGGCCGAGCCGCTTACATTCGGCCTCTTTTTTTATCTGATGATTCTTATTTACCATCAGTCTTTGCAATATTACGTTATGCTGGTTCTTTTAGCAGATTTTGATTTTATGGCTTTATCATTTTTACATTGATCATCCTGGGTCTTTTACACCCGGGTTCGTTTTATCTTTTAGTATTTCTGTATTATTTATGTGTGTTGGTTTTGTCTTTTAAATTTTTAAATTTTTGTTCTTAACTTTGGTGGTACTTACTTTTATTCTCTTTTTTTTTTATCTCATTTGGCGCATTACGGCCTCTGTTGCCCATGCGCCATAAAACCCCAAACAATTAACCAACCAATAGTGTTCATAGATTATTTGCAGAAATTTTGTTTTTGGTAGAAAAGTCAAAGGAAATAAATTCGTTTTTCTATCAGTCCACTTTAAAAAAATAAAAGTCTCTGTGTTAATGTGCCACTAATTATTATTGAGCATCCAAGAGAGAATGGATTGTGTTGGAGGAACTAATAAGAGGAAAGCAATCCAATTTACTGACCCAGATTCGACTCGCAAAGATTTGGTGATTGTCCGATTCGATTCCTCCAAGTTGCAGAAGAGTTTGATGATTCGATCTCCTTTCTGCTGAATCAGAGGATGATGCTGGATCACGATCGTGTTAATCAGATGACCTTCACCCTAGCAACGAAAGAGAATCAAGTTAAAACATCTTGCAATTTCACGAGATATAATTTAACCAAATATAAATTTTTTAACCAAATATAAATTAATCATCCTAAATCAGAGTTCTTCTCATTGTTGCCTTCATATTACATCATTATAAATTCACGCGCTTCTCTGCGTATAAGGGGAGCTTTTTATGCGTTGAAGGATACTCATTTACTACCTAGTCAGGATAATGCTATATCGGTGGCCGGTAATTCACATTCTTCACATCTTCTCTGAGCCCTCGCCATTTTGCCCATTATGTGCAAAAAACTGCCGCTCAGAGGTAAGACAACCCAATAATAGAGTAAAATACATTACGGCGTACTGTTGAATATATACAACGTAATAATGCGTGACAATCCCGGTGTACCGCAGTACGGCGACTGCATACCACCTTGAGGGAGTTGCCACTGAAACCACAATCCACTAGCTAGAGTACATCAGTTAGATCTTGCCTTCTTAGATCTGCCTTACTGCGGGAGAAGATCTGTAGAAGAGAGAAACACTGCTTATCATAGCAAGCCTGTCTCTTGAAATAATCATCGAGGTGCGGTGAGTAGGATCTTTTATATACGAGAGTAAATGGGAAAATAAGATTCTCAGTTCTCAGACCCAAACAGTAGAAATCAATTGGCACGTTCTGGCTGTCCTATCAGTGCAACATGTGAGGAAATGGTTCCATGGAATGAATGAGGTGTACAAAATGGCGACTGTAGTGGATGTCGACAGACTGCTGTCACAAGGAGAGTTGTTCACCACTCGCCAAGTAGTACGGAACTGGCACCGTCGAATTTTCATTTGTTCTGGAAACCTGAAGAAGCATACCGATGCCTTCCATTGGATGACGTCTTCAGAGAGGGTCATAAAGGGACTAAAGTATAAAACGGATTTAGGTTGGGTTGTTTTACCTCTGAGCGGCACTTTTTTGCACACCATGGGCTAAATGGCCAGGTCGCATGGACCCCGAAGGCTCAGAGAAGGTTGGGGGTGGGGACCCACTGGAACAACTGTTGGGAGACAGATGGTAGCCTCCCGTCAAGGCCATCCAGCGTGTTCTTTAACATGCACAGGGTATGGCTCTCCCGCACACGGGGCCATGGCTTAACGTACCATCCGACGGACGGCGGTCTTTCCAAGCCCATCGGTGTCCCCTACTGACCGTGGGCAGGGCGGGGAATTTTGCGGAGATAAATCTCAACGCTGACCCAGCTGGGACTCGAACCTGGGAACTAAAGATTACGAGCCTAGCGCGCTACCGACTGAGCCACCCCCGCCCCTATAAAACGGAGGGGCAAATATTATAATGCATTGGAAATCCAGTCACTTGCCACCACCCCTACTCATTTTTGCATTTTTTCTGATCGATTATGTTTCCTGCCCCTTCCCCCTGATTTTTTTTTACATCCGGATCTGCTCTGGGGGCTGCCTTGATCTTTCTTCTAGAGCATATTCAAGTGTTTTGAAAACATCTCCATAGTCTGGAAAGTACTCTTTCCGACACATTCATGAATCGGTCAACCTCTTTATGTGATTGTCCTGCTCCCATTCTCTGACCATCATCCGTAGTTACCTCCTTTGAAATTTAATAATCCCAAACGTTAGCTAAACCCGTTCTTAATCGAAATCAGGGGCTCCCGTTCCTGAAGTTCCTTTTTTCGTGAGATTAATTCGTACATCGCGGAGTCTTTCGCATTGAGAAATGCAAATTAAATAGAAAATAAATGTGAGTGATTTGACGCAAAATATCCTCTGACATTTTCGGTAAATTTCTAAAAGGAGTTATTGAGATATTTGCAATTTTGTTCAACCTCTTTAAATTATGAACAATAGTGTATTTTCGGTAACGAAATGTTCTTTCTAAGAACTTTAATATAATTAATCCCAGTCTTAAGAAAGAGGAATCAATAGTTCCTGTGATAATTAGATAGCCATCAGCAGGGGCGTAGCGAAGGACTATGATTGGGGGGGGGGGGGGGATATCAAAAATTTTCCAACTCGGAATTCAAATTTCCCCAACTGAGCAAACTTGCTTAGATTTTAGATTTTTCGCTCCGTGTGTGTGTGGGGGGGGAGAGGGGCGTAATGCAATTTTCACAACTCTCCTGCATTTTGCCATTTGACTTCCAATTTTACCAACTAGCTATATTTTCGCAGAAATAATTCCAATCCCAATCTTTATATCTCTCCTAAATTTGCCATATCACTCGAACTTCTCATCAAACTGCCAAAGATTTTGCCAAATTTTCTCGATTTTAGTCAACTGTCCTGAATTCAAACCCAATCCCAATCATCACAACTCGCCCGTATTTTCAAAGTGGATTCGAAAATTGCCAACTGCCCTACATTTTGTTAAGTTTCCTCTATAATTTGTCCAACACTCCTTAATTTCACAAAACAAATCTCAATTTCCACAACTCGCCCATATTTTACCAAGTGGATTCGAATTTTCCCAACTCCTCTAGATTTTGCTAACTCGCCGTAATTTTATAGAAAAAAAATCGCAATTTTTTCATCTTCCTTGAATTTCCCAAGTCACTTCGAATTTTATCAACTCTCCTTAATTGCACAAGAAAGGCCCAATTTTCACAACTCCCCTGTATTTTACCAAGTGGCTTCGAATTTTGCCAACTCCACCAGATTTTGCCAAGAGTTTTTGGTTTTTCCAACTCTCCTTAATATCACTAAACCAATCCCAATTTTTACAACTCGCCTGTACTTTTTGCCAAGTGATTTCCAGTTTTGCCAACTTCCCTCGATTTTGCGAAGTTTTCTCGATTTTATCAACTCTCCTTAATTTCACAAAAACAATCCCAATTTTCACAAATCGCCCGTATTTTACCAAGTGGATTCGAATTTTGCCAACTGCCCTAGATTTTGCCAAGTTTCCTCGGTTTTGCCATCTCGCCACAATTTTGCAGAAACAAAATCCCAATTTTACATCACACCTGATTTTCGCAAAGCCATTCTGAATTTTACCAACTACCCCAAGATTTGTCTACTCTCCTAGATATGGCGAAGTTACCTCGATTTTGCCAACACGCCATAATTTTACAGAAAAAGAATTGCAATTTTTACATATCGCCTGAATTTTGTCAACCCTCCACGATTTTGCCAAGTCACTCCGAATTTTACCAACTGCCCCTAGATTTTGCCAACTCGCCATAATTTTACAGAAAAAATTCCAAATTTTCACATCTCACCGGAATTTTGCCAGCTCCCCACGATTTTGCCAAACCACTCCGAATTTTGCCAATTGTCCCTATTTTTTGCCAACTTTCCAAAGATTTGCAACTCGCCATAATTTTACAGAAAAAATCCTAATTTTTACATCTCACCTGAATCTTGCCAACTCCCCACGATTTTGCCGTCACTCCGAATTTTGCCAACTCCACAAGATTTTGCCAAGTTATCCCGATTTGCAAACTGCTCTAAATTTTGCCGTCTCTCCATTTTCCAAACTGCCTTAGATTTGCCAGGTTGCCTCGATTTTGACAACTCCACTTAATTTTCCAAAAAAAAAATTACAAATTTTCACAACTCACCTCTAGATTATACGAAGTCGCTTCGAATTTTGCCAACTCCGAGTTACTTTGGGGGGGAGACTCCCCCCCCCCCCCCTCATCCCCCCATGGCTACGCCCCTGGCCATCAGTTTGTTTTTGCTCCGGGTAAATTCTTTGTTCATACTGAAGAGAGGCATATCTGTTGTTCGAGAGAGATTGAAACTCCAGAAAATGATTTGAATGCAAGGGTGAATAGCTCGGTTATCGCAAATTATTGAAGTTTTAAAGCCAGAATATTTGTAAAGGAGAAGCAAATATGGAAATAGAAATTTTGTCCGATCGGACTTGTGTTCTCGATTCCTTCGTATCCACTTACCTGAATCACGATACCGCATCTCCCCCTGATGGCCATCACGAATCGAGTGACTGTCTCTTTCTGGCCGTATACTTGGCACGTGTGAGGTTGGCTCTGCGAGTAGATTCGCCCCGTGAACGGCTGCAGCGTATTGAGGGTCAACTGCATCCCTTGCGGCGAGCACACGAGCTTCACTGCAAAAGAGAACATGACAGCGTTCACAAAGATCGTCTGCTACAAAGAAAACACGATACGAAAAACACTGTTCCATATATGGACCTTTTTGCCATCTGATCATTTTTGTAAACCTTTTTACAGAGATTAACAAATAATATCACACTATTGGAGAAATTACTTCCGATTGGGTCTTAAGTAATATATTAGGGATTTTTAATTATTAACCGTTACTTAGGGATAAATGTGCTAGAATTAGTTTTTGCGCTGGGATAGCTAACAGCTCATCAGCAGATTGAAAAAATTGTCTGAAAGCATTCCGTAAAATCAGTCAGACATTGCAATAATTATTTTAACGAAAAATATCGAAGAAAGAAATGTATAAGAGATATTTATAAAACAAAAACGAAAGAGTTCTGAACAAAGATTAACCATTTCAGAATTTCATGTGATTTTCTTCCTAATTAAATTATTTATTATCCTTTTAATGTCAGAAGAATCAAACCGATGACTTGATTTGAAGAAATATATTTTTCGACTGTTCCGAACCAACTTTATGATATTCATTGGACAACAACTCCCACCCTCAAATTTAAATTTGTCGCAATGAAGTATTACAATTACTGCACTATTATCTGTTAGCATAATCAGGAACGTGTTCTGCAGCTTCTGCGTTTCCTTTCATTGGAGTTCATTTGCCAATTCTCAGATGCAGAAAGACTCGCATAATTCTGGAGTCTCCTCTGATAATTCTGCAATGTTGGAAACAATTTTACAATTCTGAACTCTGCTGTAACGTGGATAAGGTAGGAGCAGTTTATTTGGTATCCCATTGGGAAAATGAAATGAAGGGGGAGGGCTTCATTAAGCCCTGCATAGGAAGGGCGAATTTTCTTCTCCACAGATGGCCACTCTCTGCGAAAAATGGCGAATGAAAATTCGCTTGAAAAGGGGGAACAAAAAACGAAAATGAAATGATTCAAATTCCTTCAGCTGCAACAACTGGAAAGTGAATAAATAACTTATAACAATGTTCAAACAGAGATTTTTTTAAGGCTTTAGGAATAGTTCAATTTATGCATTTTATAGGGGTGGAGATTTTGAAAATAAACTTTCATAGCCCCACACAAACACCACTTGGGATGTAATGTCTTTAACTAAGAGTAGTTAAATGATGCGACTAAAGTAGGACTAATGTTCTCTGTGAGGAATCAGAGAATGACTCTCAATCCTTCTCTTAAGTGATCTTTTAGCGAAAGAATCCCTTGTGATCTCCGTAGCTGCGGAATGAAAGTTTTTTTATTTAACCAGTGAGTTTGCAGAAATTATTTCGTGCAGGAGAATGTTTGCTGAGAATGTGGCACTTACTCTGAATGTGGCTCCGTGATAATCAGATGCTAGCAAAGAATTACTGCAAACCATTTCACAACCACTTTCGCCAGCATTTTTAACAGCACATCGCATCATTTATTCCGCAATTTCTTTAATAATTAAAATCTCTCGTTCCCAAGCCTTGTCGCGAGTGAAACAGAGGTCGCCACTAGATAACATAGAACGGAAAATTGCATTTTCTTGCCCTTGACCTGAAGGCTTAATAACGTTAAAAAGTTTCAATATGTTATACGCGTCTGAACGATAACTTTGCAAGTTAACCCTTCCAAAAGGAACTTTTACTAGCAAACAAACTTCTCAAAAAAAAGCACTAGCAAACAAACTTTTCAAAATTACTTTTGCAGGTCGAATTTGAAACGTTTTCTGCTCACAGAAGGAAAATTTTATATTAAACATTTTGCATCTTGCTGAAGGAAGAACACTTCCTAAATTTGCTTCTGGGAGAATTGAGAAGTTTTTTAATGCAACTTGGTTCAGAATTATCCTTCGTCGATTCAGAGGAGAGTCGCGGACATCAGTCACTTAGCCAATCAGGATAACGCAGTGGGGGTCAGGTGATGGGGTGACGCCAGAGGACAAAAATCAAGATTTATCAGACTAATGATTGAAGAGCATATGTAGAGCACAGATCGAATTACTTGATTAAGAATCGAAGGGCAAAATTGTGTAGAAAATCAGTTTCGATCGTTTGATTATCCGAGATTTGTTACCAACTCGTTGAAAGCAATTAGCGAGGTAGTGCGTTCCATACACACACAAAAAATATTTCGACCATCATGTTTCACAAACGAATATCTACCAGAGAGGGGCGGGGGTGGTTCAGTCGGTAGCGTGCCAGGCTCGTAATCTGTAGTTCCCAGGTTCGAGTCCCAGCTGGGTCAGTGTTGAGATTTATCTCCGAAAAACTCCCCGCCCTGCCCACGGTCAGTAGGGGACACTGATGAGCTTGGAAAGGCCGCCGTCCATCGAATGGGACATTAAGCCGTGGCCCCGTGTGAGGGAGAGCCATACCCTGTGCACGTTAAAGAACACGCTGGATGGCCTTGACGGGAGGCTACCATCTGTCTCCCAACAGCTGTTCCAATTTGTGGGAGGCCTCCTCCCACAACCTTCTCTGAGCCTTCGGCTTCTTTGTGACCTGGCTATTTAGCCCATTGTGTGCAAAAAAGTGCCGCTCAGAGGTAAACCCAACCCAAATCTACCAGAAAAGAAGGACGTTTTAGAAAAGGATAGCAACAAGCTCATGACGTGGGAATTATAAAAGGGTAACTGGCCTGTAAATGGTAGCTAGGCATAAACTGGAAGGAGAGCTGTGTACCAATCCCTAGTGATGACGCACAGAACCGGCCAGGTCTAGCACCTAATGTCCGACCCTGCCTTCTCGTGGTGCAAGCCGTTAGTACCTTTCAAAAGAGATATTCTCTTTTGGAAGGGAATGGAAGGAGAGAGCTGCCAGTTCAGTATGGCCTACTGATCTGGTCATCTATGGCCACTTTTTTCTTTTATTTCAACCCTGCTGAAGAGTGGTCAACTTCACATGGTCCTGGTGCTGACCATTTATACCTACTAGACTGGACTAGTTTATGGATTTGAGCTTGATTATGGATCCTGGATTTGCTGCACAGGTGGGCCTCTGTTGAGGGAGAATCTGCTGCTGTGTTTTCTGTTTGCTTCAGTTGCCAGCTCTAAGTGAACAGAGGCATGGGATGCCTTATATCAGCTGGTGGATAATCCTAATCAGAGGCCATCGCAGGTACCTGAACCTTACTTAGCTAGATGGGCATCGTCAAGGCTAAACTGGAGTAATGTGTCTCAGGCAGGCCATATGGCTCTTGAAAAAGTCCACTTGAAAAGGTGTTGCCTGAAGTTCCTACCAGCATCGGTGACTTCAGCCTTTAGCGGAGGAGGAACAGGTCTTTGCCCCATGCCTGCGATCAGGGCGCTGTTTGATGTTGTTGGTCCTACCAATCTCAATAAACCTAATTTCTTTAAAAATCCTACTAATCATCTTCTCTCTGCAGGAACGTGGAACGTGAGGACATTACATAGAGATTATTCTCTTGATGTCCTCATGCAGGAATTCCAGCGCTATAACCTAGATATTCTAGGCTTGCAAGAGACCAGATGGACAGGTAAAGGTGAGATACTTAAAAATAACTTTAAATTTCTCGTTACAGGGAGGGAGGATGGAAAGCATCACCAAGGCGTGGGTCTGCTGCTCAGCAGACATGCTAGTGATGCTCTTCTCGGATATGAGTGCATTAATGAAAGGTTTCTTACAGCAGAATTTCAAACAAGCATTAAAGACTTGAATGTTATCTGCTGTTATGCCCCACACTGAGGATTAGAAGGATAGGTTTTACGGACATCTTCAGGATATTTTGAATTCTGTCAAGAAAGGAGATATTACCCTTGTTCTAGGTGACTTCAATGCCAAAGTTGGTACTGACTCTGACCTTTGGGGAGGGGTGATAGACCCTTTTGGTATTGGTAGCTGCAATGGCAATGGGCAACGTCACCTACAGGTAAGTAAACTCAATGGTTTCAGAATAACTAACACATATTACAAACACCGCAACATACATAAATACACATGGGTTTCACCTGATGGACTGCATAAGAATATGATTGATTATATATTAATTAACAGCAAATGGGCTAGTTCTGTTAGGAATACCAGGGCATATAGGGGAGCTGTCAGTCAGCGGTCAGTAGGGGACACCGATGGGCTTGGAAAGGCCGCCGTCCGTCGGATGGGACGTTAAGCCGTGGCCCCGTGTGCGGGAGAGCCATACCCTGTGCACGTTAAAGAACACGCTGGATGGCCTTGACGGGAGGCTACCATCTGTCTCCCAACAGCTGTTCCAGTGGGTCCCCTCCCCCAACCTTCTCTGAGCCTTCGGGGTCCATGTGACCTGGCCATTTAGCCCATGGTGTGCAAAAAAGTGCCGCTCAGAGGTAAAACAACCCAACCCAACAGTCATGGTTTGCTTACTACTGAAGTTGAGGAAGAATGGGGCCGTTTTAAACAGGCTTTTTTGGACACTAACAGTACTCTTTTAGGAAAAAAGGAGCAGAGGAGACAGAATTATCTGAATGATAGGCACTTGAGACTTATTTCGGAAAGAAAGAACTGCAGGAATGTCCTTAATCAATACCCTACTAGTCCTAATAGAAAGCATTACAGAGACCTTCATAAACGTGTAAAAGATCAGTTAGCTGCTGATAAGAATCTTTGGCTTGATGGTTTGGCTGACAAAGCCGAGGAAGCAGTTAGACAGCACAACAGCAGAGAGCTGTACCAGATAGTTAATGTTTTGTGTGGTAGAAAACGGACAGGTATACAGGGATTGAAGGATAAACAAGGTAAGATTATAGAAGGTGAGGATTCTGTCATGGCTAGGTGGGCTGAGCATTTCAGTGATGTTGTAAACAATGTGGTTAGTTCTACTCCCATTATTTGCAATGATGATAGATGCATTGATGGCTTTAATGTTGGCCGTATAACACAATCTGAAGTTATTTTGGCTGTTTCTAAACTTAAACTTCATAAATCCCCAGGGGTAGATGAAATTACTACCGAAATGCGTAGAGCTGGGAATGTTTCGGTTACCACTTGGATGACTGAAATTCTGAGTAATTTTTATGATAAAGGCATGGTTCCTAAAGATTGCACCAGAGCTATTATTTTCCCTATTTTTCAAAAAGGTGATCGCAGTTCTTGTGATAACTAGGGGTATCAGCCTACTCTCCGTTCCAGGTAAAGTTCTTTCCATGATTGTGCTTAATAGAATTAAGTATCTGGTTGACAGTCAATTGCGTGATGAGCAATGTGGATTCAGAAGTGGTAGGGGATGTGTAGATCAGATATTTTCACTTAGGCAGATTCTTCAGAAATGTTTAGAGTTTCAGAAACCTTCGGTTGCTAGCTTTGTTGATTTCAAAAATGCTTTCGACTCTGTTGATCGTCATTATTTGTGGTTGATTGTGAGATCATATGGTATACCAGACAAGTTAGTTAACATAATGAAAGCTCTCTGTAATAACACTGAGTCGTGTGTGAGAGTTGGTAAGTCTTGTAGCAATTGGTTTAGCATTACTTCTGGTGTTAGACAAGAGTGCATTTTGTCTCCTTTTCTCTTTAGTTTGGTTATTGATTATGTTATGCGAAATTCACTTCAAGGGAAAGATTTTGGCCTTAAATGGGCTGGAGATACGAACATTTCTGATTTAGATTATGCTGATGATTTAGCCCTTTTGGCAAATGATGTTGATGAGATGAACTCTTTCATTCGAGCTGTTGATGAAACTGGTAGTAGAGTAGGTTTGATTATAAACAGAGAGAAAACTAAAGTGATGAAAATTGGTCAGGCATGTTGTGATTCAGTTCATCTGAATGGTTGCAGTCTTGAGCAGGTGTCACAATTTAATTACCTTGGGAGCTATGTAACAGATACTGATGATGTGCGGCATGAGATTAACAGACGAATAGGGATTGCTGCCGGGACTTTTAAGAATCTATGGAAATTGTGGAGAAAAAGGCGTATACACCTAAAGATTAAAATTAGACTGTATAATAGTTTGGTTCTTTCTAGGGTTAGTTATGGTAGTGAAACTTGGACGCTGTGTAAACAAGATAACAAGATAACAGGAAACTAGATGCTTTTGATTCTAGATGCTTACGTAGTATCTTGGGTATTAGGTGGTTTAACTTTTAACTAATGATGAGGTTAGGCAAAGGAGTCTGCAACCTCCTTTAAACAGCATATTGTGCAGAGAGAGACTCCACTGGTTTGGCCATGTTGCCCGTATGAATAATTATAGATTGGCGAATAGGGTTATGAACAGTGTGCCTAGAGGCCTCAGAAGGAGGGGGAGACCTAGGATGCGGTGAGCACACAATGTCAAACAGGACCTTGTTAGAATTGGTGTGCAGTGACAGGATGCAGCAGATGTAGCTCAGGACAGATATGCTTGGAGAATTAAACTGCACGGTCTGGTTGGACCTCCGTAGCCCATGGCTGCTTGAGGAGGAGGAGGATGATGATGATGGCACAAAACGAGTGAGTTTTACGAAAGGATAGCAACTTGCGAAAGAGTAAATTCTACGAAAAGGATAGCAACCAGCGAAGCAGTTTCCCAAAAGTAAAGCTAGAGATGTTTTTTTTTAGAAAAGAATACAACCAGCGAAAGAGTAGGGTTTCAGAAAGGTACAGTTACAGGCGAAAGAGAAAGTTTTGCAAATAGATAGTGACCAGCTAAGGAGTGAGCTTTACAAATGGAACCCAGCAGAGAAGGAGTGGGTTACATAACAGGATAGCAACCAGAGAAGAAATGAGTTGTTTAAAAGTATAGCACAAAATGTACTGCAGATTGCATTTAGCTTTACCTAACGAAATTGGAAATGAATGCTCCCCTTGTATGCTTCCGTCTGCTAGCTATCCCTTTGAAAATGGGAGCATTCATTCGCAATCAATAAAATTAGGTATGATTCAGTTTCGAATATTTTTCTAGAGGAATGAATTAGAACCAGAGTTGTCATTGGTCTCTAATAGCTCATGAAATATATTCGAATAAAAGTAAAAGAAGAGAATATCTAAATCAGGTGAGTTATAAAAAAATCTAGAAGAACGCATCTGGCGTATATGGGAATCTCGTTTTCAAAGAGAAGGAAGTTTTTCCTTTACCTACTTTTTCACTTCTTAAAAGTTTTAATTTGAGCTGAGGGATGATAATGCAATAGTAATATTTTATTGGTAATTATACAATTAAAATTGCCTTTTATTTCCTAAATTTAAAAAGTTTCTTTTCTCAGACGCCTCTGAGAAAAGTGTCAGTGGACAATCTCTTCACACTCTACCATCACAATTTCAAATTTCTAAAATAACAGATCACTTGCAGCATTCGTTAAAAGTTTTGCCGTTAAATATTTAGCCATCTCTAATTAAATTAAAACCATCTAAGTATTGGAAAACTGCGAATTATAATATTTGTTAGTATCAATCCAACTAAAGAATAGTTTTCCAGTTATCTCTTAAACGAAACCGTTTCGTTTCCCACTCACCCTGGGGGAAAGGAGTCAACTGATCTTCACATTTATCACTAAAATTTCTGGCATAAATACATCATTTGCAATATTCTTAAAACATTTGGAATTTTTGATTTTTTTCTAACGTTGGAGGGCGCAATTATAACATTTGGAATAGTCGGAAACTGCAAAACGTAATAGTTCATTAACATCTATCCCACCGAAAAAGAATAGTTAATTGTTCGTTTTTAGAAATCATTTATCTCTTAAACACAAGCGATGCGTTCCGCTAAAGGTAAAGAAAAGGTTTTCATTGTTGCCAATGTAAGCTTCATGGCCTTCACATTCCATCAACAAAATTTATAATTTCTGGAATAAATACATCGTTTGTAATATTCGCTTTAAATTTTGGAATTTTCAACTTTCCCACCGTTAGAGAGCGCATTTTTACCTTTTGAGAGATTCAGAAAGTTCAAACAGTAATACTGCATTAACGCTTATCCAACCTAACCTAAAAAAGAAATTTTAATTTACCTCCAAAGCAAACAAATATCTCTGAAAAAAAAAAAGCTGCGTCCCCCCCCCCTTGTGTCTAAGAGGTCAACACATTGTTGCCTATGAAAACTTCCTTTAGAAAACTTCGTGACTTTTGCATTCCACCATTAAAATTTGAAATTTATAGCATATATACACCGAAGAGCCAAACCATTATGACTTTTATGCAAATCGAATCAACTGCAGGTAAACGACGGCGCGTGTGAAGGTCATGAAACGGTATAAATAACACCTGATACTGAGCTCTGTTAATCAGTGTTATTCTTGTTCTTCAGATGAGAAAGGCAGCAGACTTAAGTGAGTTTAACAAAGGCCAAATTATAATGGCCAGACGACTGGGTCAGAGCATTTCCGAGATGGCAAGGCTTGTGGGGTGGGGCATGGTCAGCCGTGGTTATTACCTTCAAAAAGTGGTCCGAGGAGGGAAACACAACGAACCGCCCGCAAGGTGTGGGCCCACCACGGCTCATCGATGCTAGAAGTGAGCGAAGGCTATCCCATGTGGTACGAGCCAACAGAAGAGATAGTGTGGCGCAACTCGCCCGTAATTTGAATGCTGATGGGAATAATGTGTCACAACACACAGTACATCGAACCTTGCTGAAAATGGCGCTATAGCCGTAGACCGCTCCAAATGCCTCTTTGAATGCCTCTCCAACTTTGATTTACTATCGAAAGCGCCTACAATGGGCACGCGAACATCAGAACTGAACCTTGAATGATTAAAAGGTAGTCTGGTCCGATGAATCTCTGTTGCACCATGAGGACGGCCAGATATGTGTGCGTCGTTTACCTGGGGAAGTGTTGACACTAGGATGCACCGTGGGACGAAAACAAGCCAGTGGAGGAAGTGTAATGCTTTAGGCAATGTTCTGCTGGGAAACCCTGGGTCCAGTCATTCATGTGCAGGAAATTATGACGTCTACCATCTACCTAAATATCATTGCAGACCAGGTACATCCTTTCATGACAACGGTATTCCCCTCTAGTAGTGCCTTCTTTCAGCAGGATAATGCAGCATGCCACACTGCACGAATTGTTCGAGAATGGTTCGTGGAACATGAGAAAGATTTTCAGGTATTGCCCTGGCCCCCAAATTCCCCAGACATCAATGCAATCGATTGTGTTGGAATAGCATATCCGATCTGCGGCGGCTCAACCGTGTAATTTATAAGAGTTAAAGGATCTGCTGGTAACGTGTTGGTACCAGATATCACAAGACACCTTTAGAAATCTTATAGCGTCCATATCTCGCCGGGTAAGAACTGTTTTGGCGGCATGTGGAGGACCAACATCATATTAGACAGATGTCATAATGTTTTGGCTCTTCGGTGTATATCGTTTGCAATATTGGTTTGGAATTTTCGATTTTTCAAAATTTCCATCAATAAAGGGCGCCATAAAAGTAGAATTCGTTCGTGTGAATCGCAATATTTCATCAATACCTATTAAATCCGAAAATAATTTTCAATTTATCTCTACAAACAAAAAACCACAAGTGGGTTAAATTAAGCTCGATTCGAAGAGTGGGTTAAATTAAGAGAGTAGTTCCGATTCGAAGAGCAGATTAAAAGGAGATCCTTGATTGCAACAGCTGACTAATTTAAGAGAGTAGGTTAAATTAAAATAGTAAGCTTGATTGCAACAGCTGACTAAATTAAGAGGGTATGCTGGATTCGAAGAGTGGGTTAAATTAAAAGAGTGTGCTTGATGGCAACAGTGGCCTAAATAAAGAGAGTATGATCGATTCGAAGAGTGGACGAAATCAAGAGAGTATGCTTGATTAGAACAGTGGGTTAAATTAGGACGATATACTCCATTCGAATACTGAGCTAAATTAAGAGGGTACGCACGATTGGAACATTAGGTTAAATTAAGAGAGTAATTTTGCACATAATGGGCTAAATGGTCAGGTCACAAAAACCCCGAAGTCTCACAGAAAATTGGGGGAGTGTACCTATTAGAACAACTGCTAAGAGACAGGTGGTAGCTCCAGTGAAGGCCATCTAGTGTGCACAGGGTATGTCTCTCCGGAACCATGGCTTAACTTCCCATCCGACGAACGGCGGCCTTTCCAAGCCCATCGGTGTCCGCTACTGATTATGGGCAGGGAGTTTTGCGAGATAAATCTCAACGCTAGCCAAGTGGAATTCGAACCTGGGAACTGCAGAATAGGAGCCTGAGCCACCTCCGACCCACTAAATTAAGAGGATTCGCTCGATTAGAACAATGGGGTAAATTAAGAGAGTATGCTTGGTGGAAACAGTTGGTTAAATTAGGAGTGTATGCTCGATTTGAAGAGCGGTTTAAATTAAGAGGGTATGCTTGGTTACAACATGGCTAATTTTAAGAGAGCGTGCACGATTCGAAGAGTGGGTAAATCAAGAGGGTATGCTTGATTGGAAAAGTGGGTTAAGTTAAGCGGGTATGCTCCATTGGTACATTATGTTATATTCTCTAGCATATCCTCCAGAATGAGGATATGCTCCATTCGAAGATGGGGTTAAATTAAAAGGGTATGCTTTGTTGGAATATTGGGTTAAATTAAGAGGATATGCTCGATTCGAAGAGTGGTTAATTTAAGAGGTTATGCTCGAATTGTGCAGCGAGTTAAATTACGAGGATATGGTCGATTCGAAGAGTGATTTAAATTACGTGAGTATATTCGATTGAAATATTGGGTTAAATTAGAAAGGTAAAGACGATTCGAATAGAGGTATAAATTCAGAGTGTATGCCTTACTGCAGCAGAAGGTGAAATCCCTAAATGCTAGTCCGGATAAGGCCTTTTTGAAAAGGAAGCAGAGTTCCTCAACACAAAGGCAGAAAAAAAATTCAGAAGCGTTTAGTTTTATAGTTTTTGATAGTTTCTTCTGCAGAAAACATATGCGGAAGGACATGGCATTGTAATCAAGATTCGTTAACAACTAATACAATTAGGAGAATTTTTTGCATCGTCAAATTTATGTCGTTTCTTTTTTTAGCTTGTTTTCACTCTATCGCCTTTAAGTATTCAACTTTTTTTGGTTTTAAGAGATAATTGGATAATCCTTTTTGGGTTAGATAAGTAATAAAAAATATTACTCTTTGGAGAGGTGAACTTGGATTGATTTTCTGAACCTTAAATTAATTTGAATTTTCGCCTTTGGAGTACACTACGTTTGAAAAACGACAAGGGCCAGTCGCTTTGAAGACGCCCATTGGATATTAGCCTGAGCCCACTTGTTTCAGATGAAGTCTTCGCATATCAGAAAGATCGGAAAAGAAGGATTTGATCGATGTGATGATCATCCTGATACTCACAATCAAGGCAGTTTGACCTCTGGAAGTATTCGCTGCCCTGTTGCCGTGAGAGTGCCTCGAGCCCGAGGTTGAAGGTGTCGTCACTGCTCTGTAGGCAGAGAGACGAAGTCTGCTGAAAACTGAATGAGCGGCACAGGAACTCGTGGCTCGCGTCGCACTGCTCCCGACATTGCTCCCAGGAAGTGGCTCGGCTCCGGCCGTCCGACTGTTTCACTTTGACGCTCTCGCGGCGTTCGTAATCACAGCTTCCACTGCCATCTGAAAGATCAAAATGATCAGCGTTTTAGAAACTTAGAGGGTATGCTTGGTTACAACATGAAAAATTTTGAAACATTAACGTTACAACATAGAAACTTCGTGATTCATTGAAAAGAAAACTTTATTTAAAATTAGCCTTTCAGTTACAGATAATTTATTCTTCAAACATTTACCCTACAAATAGTGTGAGAACGAAATTTCAGTTACATCCTCTTTTTGCTCATGGAATGGGAACTATTTCTGTTATGAATTAATTTGACAGGAGGAAAACAAACATTCTATCATCTGGAAATCATCAACGAAAGAAAACAAGAGACAAGATAACGGCGTGTAGGATGATGAAAAGACGATAAAAGTGCTATTAGAGGATCATATTATTAGAATCAGAATCTACATACAGAAATAATTTGAAGGAAAAAAAGGAGAAAAAATTGGGAAAGAGAATGCATGGAATTCAGTACATAGAAAATTGAATGTGTATAGCATCTATTACATAAAGAAAGTTCATTCAATCATAATTTCTAACGTAACATTTCACTCCATATCTATTTTTTCCGACAATCTGTTGGGAATGGCCACTCGCTAGATAGAAAGTGTCCATCAGAGGAAGCTCAAAAGGTGCAGAGTTTGAATTTCTTAAACCCTATAGGATAAAAAACATTTAAGTTGTAAGGCAGTCGTTGTTAGTAGAGGAGGCATCCTCATCACCTTTTAAGAAAAATTATGCCTTGCGTTGTAGATGTAAAGTATAAAAATTATTTGTGATATCAATTATTTCTAATATAGATGAACAATAAGTAACATACATGAATGACTAACAATAACTGAAACCGTTTATTTATTTAGACAGGTTAAGCACAAGATTCAAAAAGAAGGCATTAGAAGTGGAGCTGCCTTTCTCAATAGATCTGATTGGCATGCTGCTTCCACAAAAAAGCCTTGAGAACATCGATTATACTTTATTCCTTATTTCCTAAGTTAGATTGATGGGAACCCCTATGATCAAAATCTAGATTGACACAGAATACTGATACACCTTTTATTCTGTGCATAATATATGACCATTATTTTCTCTTCCTTCCATTTCGGCCCACCTTGGTGGTCGGACACCTAAGGCAGGGCTAAAGGTCGCCGATGATCATCTCTCATCAACTCACAGGTAAAATGGGGATTGGACATGGGAAGATAATCATCAACGGATTCAGAAGCGACGTCCTGCAATTACTCGGTAAATATTTGGACTATAAGGGACGGGGACGAAAACGTCGCGCAGATCCTGTCTGTTCGACTTCTCCACCTGAAGGAACGGGCGAAGGAAGGAGATTCTTTTTGGCGTTGCTTGGAGTCGAGGCTGCGTTAGCATCTTCTTTAGTAGAACAACAGATTATGCCTATAATCTTTATATCTTTAGCTATACA
This sequence comes from Ryuthela nishihirai, assembly GCA_038380435.1. Taxonomy (NCBI): domain Eukaryota; kingdom Metazoa; phylum Arthropoda; class Arachnida; order Araneae; family Heptathelidae; genus Ryuthela; species Ryuthela nishihirai. The sequence goes on along the minus strand of JAWZYU010000019.1, from coordinate 57,893,729 downwards.
TCCTGCCAGCCTTGAGAAGAGCCTTAAAACACACACACACACCCTATGTATATCAGTTCATAAAATATAACCCATAGCACTGCACGTGACTTTCAGAGGATGGTGGGGGGTTAGACACTTTCATTTTATGAAATGTAGAGTCATGATCTGATCGAAAATCCCCTCGTTGAGATTCGTTGTGAGTGGAGGCCAAGGGCGCTGACTACTTAAACATAAAATGAGGAATTCTTCAAATAATTCATCTGTCTCATACGTTAAACCAAGAACGCCATGAAGCCATGTCACCTAATGCTTTTCATTTCACCTAGTGCTATTTTTTCTATAATGGGTGATCAGATAGTATTCCTTTTTTCATTAATAAATGTTTGGAAGGGCTAGCGAGAGGTTCCGAAATATATCAAGAGCCTAGACTGCAGCAACATGTTGGAAACTGCTTGTTCATAACATTTCGAGCTGCTGCTTAAGACATATTCTCATAGGAAATGGGGGACGGGGGTGGCTCAGTCGGTAGCGCGGCAGGCTCGTAATCTGCAGTTCCCAGGTTCGATCTCAGCTGGGTCAGCGTTGAGATTTATCTCCGCAAAACTCCCCGCCCTGTCCACGGTCAGTTGGGGACACCGATGGGCTTGGAAAGACCGCTGTCCGTCGAATGGGACGTTAAGCCGTGGCCCCCATATGTGGGAGAGCCACAACCTGTGTATGTTAAAGAACACGCTGGATGGCCTTGACGGGAGGCTACCATTTGTCTCCCAACAGATGTTCCAGTGGGATTTCCCCCAACCTTCTCTGAGCCTTCGAGGTCCTGGTGATGACCTGGCCATTTAGCCCATTGTGTGCAAAACAATGTCGCTCAGAGGTAAAACAACCGAACACATAGGAAATGCCTCAAGATGGCGGTGCTTATGCCTCCAAGCATATCTGTCACGTAATAATAATAATTTATTTCATGCAAGGGGTTACAGTAAAGCCAAGGTACAGGTAATTTTGGATATTAATTTAAACGTTCAAGTGGCTTGATGCCCCAGTACATTTCATAAATTAAAAAGAAATATTGATGATAGTACAAAACGACAAACATATTTACAGGAATTGCATAATTCTTTGATACATATAAACAAAAAGACAAGTTACACAGATGAAGACAAACATATAATATGAAATATGATAAAAAAAAGGAAACTTAGGGGGAAGAAAAGGAAGGTTTAATACAACAGAGAGTAATATTAAATGAATGAATAGAGAAAATCGTCGAATTTGTCGGGATAATCCCGACAAAGGGCAAAGATGGGGAGTGGGAATAGGGGTGAGGAGATGTTGTTGGTCAAAGGTTTCAATATTCTAATAGGAGTGGAGTAATATTGTTTTGAATTTTTTTTTAGAATTTAAAGAAGTGATATTGCTCGGTAGAGAGTTCCAAGTTGAGATTGCTTGAAAGGCAAAAGAAATTTTACCAACTTCGCTTTGAAATCTTAGGAGTAGAAAATATTTTATTATCAGAGCAAAGGATGCAGCGATGTCGTAATCGAATATAGGGTGTAAGAATCGAATGGTGTGAGACTTGTTATAGTGTCGTGAATAAGGGTAATAAACCGCAGCTATCTTCTAGATTCAAGAGAGGGAATTTGGTAGTTGGAACTAATATCAGTAAGTGTTAGACATTCTTGTTTGTTAAAATAGATTTTGCTGATGATTTTGAGAGCTTCATTTTGAACTTTTTCTAATTTATAACAGTTCTTTTCATTAATACCAAAAAGAGTGGAAGCACAGTATTCGAGTTTCGGTCGGATGTAAATTTTATAGAACATTGGGGCATAGGAGGATATATAGTTTCGAATGTACCTCAATATTTAAGTTCTTTTAGAAGCTGAAGCGACGGTTTTATTAATATGGGTTCCAAAGTCAAGATTATTATTTATCGTCATACCTAAGTACTTCATGGAAGTGGAAACTGCAATATGGGTGTTATTAATTTTAATGTTTGTGTCAGGCGGGGGAGAATTTGAAGTTGAAAGAAAAACAATATTGTTTTTTTTTTTATATTAACAGTGAATCCATTTTTAGTATACCATTGAAGCACATCATGAATATTGTTTTCCATTTCTTGTTTTAGAGAAGTGAAAGAACTTGATGTAAAAGAAAGAAGACAATCGTCTGCATACATAAAAATATTGTAGTTGGTGGAGGATTCTAGATCATTAAAAAAAAGGTTGAAGAGAAGTCGGCTAAGAATGGATCCTTGAGGTACTCTCCGATTGATTAAGAGGTGTAGAGATCTCATTGGTGCTTAATTTAGTTCGGATAACACGGTCGTTGATGTAATTTTTAAACTAGGAAAGAGCTGAGGGCGATAGATTAAGATTATAGCATAGTTTTTGCAAGATAAGTTTGTGTTCAACTGAATCCAATGCCTTTGAGATGTCAAGGGAAACCAGACCCACAACCGTTTTCACTTTGCTGTCTAAAGCCAATCTCCATTGATGAGTGTCATGAGAGTTTCAGTTGACCGATTTTTCCTAAACCCGAATTGTCTGCACGAAAGTAAATTAAAATTTTCAACAAAAGTCGATAACTATCTCTCGACACTTTTTCTAAAATTTTGCTTAAAGCACATGTAACTGAAATAGGTCGATAGTCCAGAGAGTTAGAAGGATTTGAAATTTTAGGTATAGGTGAGATGATGGCTTCTTTCCATAGAATTGAGAATTCATTAGTATTAAATGAACAATTAATTAGATCACAAAGGGGTGCACAAATTAATGGGGAAAGAATTTTTAGGATAATGACAAGGGATTCCATCTGGTCCGGCACTGCGAGTGTTTTTTAGCGAATTTATGAGGTTAAGAACTTCGATTTCGGTAACATTTTGGAGTTTAAAGGTTTCCAGATTATTAAATGATTTACTGGAATAGGATAATGACACATTTGCGTTTGCATAATTTTCTGTAGAAGTGCAGGATTTACAGAATACATTATTTAAAACATTAGCAATATCTTTAGGATCATAGAAGGAGTTGTCGTTGTAAACTATCTTATTAATTTTGGTTTGGTTTCTTAAGTTACCAGTAATAGAATCGAAAATTCGAAATACTTCATTGCCATTTGGATTAATAAAGGAAAGTCGGTTAAGAAAATATAGACGCTTGGCATTTTTAATACTACTGTTGACCAGATTACGGAAAGTTTTATAGTTCTCCCATGTGTATAGGTGATTAGAGTTAATAGCATTCTTAAAGTGTTTGTTTTTCAATGTGATCATTTTCAGAAGCTATTTTGTAATCCAAGGCTTTCGAGAAGGGCGAACTCTGAAAGTTTTATAAGGAGCATAGGTGTCAAGTGCAAAATTGATTAAACAGGAGAGATGTTGTGCTTCTGAGGTAGGAGTTGTGCATTCGGAAATACTCTTGTGAAAAGGGAGATATTTTGCAAACTCAAAAAACTCATTGTTGTTGAAATTTTTAGAGTCTTTTTGAAATTAACACTTTCACGAGGTGAACAATACAATACACATGTGCTAATAATAAAATAATCACTAATGTCTTCGAAGAGAGTAAGTGTATGTTTGTGAAATGTAGGTCTATTGGAGAAAATCATATCAATGAGAGATTCTCTGTGATCAGTAATGCGAGTGGGCAATTTGTTTAAACAAAAATGTCCCAATGTTTATAGGCAGATTTCAAGCTTGGAATATGCAGAATTATGTTTTAGAGCATCTATATTAAAATCTCCCATAAGAATGGAAGTAATGTTGCAAGGGAAACTTTCAAGGACTGAGTACAATGAATTAATAAAATCTTCAATATTGATGTTCGGAGGACGGTAATGTGTGCCGATAATAAGAGCAGGGTTTTGTTTATTGATAAGGGAGATTTTGACCCAGAGACCTTCGAAACAAGAAGGAATAGGCATTGCTTCGACATTAAATGTTTCCCTCACATATAGTGCAAGTCCTCCTCCTGTCCCAATAGATCTGTCGATGCGGAATAGTTTATATCCTTCGAGTTCAAAAAGATCATCTGGAAGATATTGAGCCATGTCTCTGTAAGAGCAATTACATCAAATTTCAAAATGTCAGAACTCAGTAGATAGGAGTGTTTAGATTTAAGAGAACGAATATTGAGATGACAAAGGTTTAACCAACAATGATCTTGGGGAAAAGATATATCTGAGAGAGTTGGATATAAATTAAGAAAAATATTTTTGTTAGCGGTAGATAGGGACATGAAGTTATATAAATGTACAAATGAAAGACGAATACAGAATAAGAATAGGTAAATAAAAGGACTAATGGGTTTCAAAAAGTCGTAAAAAGTACTCGTAGTAGAAGAGTTTTTACTGAAAACGACAAACTATGTGCAGTTTAGCAACAATAGAAGTTAAGAGAAAGGATTGTGTAAAGTGCGTTACAGATCACAAAATATCTTTATAAACATGGGTAAATATATATATAAATAAATATACAGGTATACAAAGAAAGGTTTTTAAAACTAATTTTAAAGTTCATTTAACTCATTCTTTGATTTAATAAAGCGCTTGTTATTGTTTTTCATTTCTACCACTATTAATCCATCTTGAGTCCAAACATTGCACTGACCAAATTTCTCAATAGCCGAATGAAGCACTTTAAGTCATTCTGACGTTAGATCTTCATGAATAGTGATTCCACTGCCTTTAAGTTTACTTTTAGCACGGAACACAGCATTTCCTTTCCGATATGAACAGAATTTTACAATGATCGATCGGGGCTTGCCGTTCCGACCAATCCCCACACCATGACTACGGTCAATGTCATTTATGGAAATGTCAACGTTCAATTTTTCATTGAAAATTTTAATGGCAAGGTCATCAGTAGGTGTATCTACTTCTTCCACTCCAAAAATCCTGATAGAGTTTCTGCGCTGATACTGTTCAAGTTTATTGCACTTCAAAGAAGTCTCAGAACGTAGTTCATTTATTACTACATATTTCCCTTTAAGTTGATCTCTCTTAGCTCATGTATAGCCTCCGTAGAAAACTCAACAGTTCTTTCTTAGCGAGCTGCATTCTTTAGCGAGGTTGCCATCTTGTTTTTAGGCGCCATGATCTTAACAATAATTGCGAGGAGATTAGATTAAAAGTACAATACCTGCAGTGTTTTAAAGAGAGGCACGAAGCTTATAAAGAAGGAACACAGCTTTTCAAGATACTAAAACTGCTAAACGCCTACAAAAAATAAAACTCTAAGGAATACAAACAAACCAGTTGTTATATTACCGCTTTGCGGTTACGTTTTCTAGATGACTATGCTTATGCCTCTAGATCTGGGTTCCCAAAAATTTTCGGCATCACATCTCTTTCCATTTATGAGAACCCTTATGTCACCTTATCTCTATTTTATCATCGTCTATCTCCTTTTAACAATATTTTCCATTTATAATTAAAAATAAACCATTTTCCCAGAAAAGAAATGCTTGCAGATGGCTGTGCTTATGTCTCCAAACGGACTGTTTTCCACACACGAAATGCCTCTAGATGTCTGTGTTTACACCTCCAAATGGACTATCTTCACCACAGGAAACGCATTCCTCACTGTGCTTATGCCTTCAAATGGAATATTCTCCTCAGGGGAAATGCGTTCAAATGGCTGTTCCTATGCTTTCAGACGGACTATTTTTCATACAGGAAATGCCTCTAGATGGCTGTGTTTATACCTCCAAATGGACTATCTTCCCCCAAAAGAAACACATTCCTCACTGTGCTTATGCCTCCAAATGGAATTTTTCCCCCAGAGAAATGCCTCCAAATGGTTGTGCTTATGCTTTTACACGGATTATTTTTCACACAAGAACCCCTCAGTGGGAACTCCTGTCCATGGTGAGGGGACCACCTTGTGAAGGTTCTGCTGGCTCGGATACCTTTACAGGTCCCGAATGCTCGCCCTCGTGTTTGCCATGTGTGGAACCCATGTCCCTGGAAAGGAGGATCCTGGCAGTTGCTTGGGAGTCCCAGTCGTCTCTCCTCAGCCCCTCGATGCGAGAGCCTGTCCGTGGTGAGGGGACCACCCTGTGAAGGTTCCGCTGGCTCGGTTACCTTCACAGGGTCCTAAACGCTCGCCCGCGTGTTTGCCGTGCGCGGAGACCCGTGTCCCTGGAAAGGAGGATCCTGGCAGTTGCTCAGGGGTCCCCGTCTTCTCTCCCCAGCTCATGACTGGTGGGGTCCCCTTTGGCCGTTTTGCCATTGGGGAGCCTGTCTGTCGCGGGGCTGGGCAGCGACTTCCAGGGCCGCTGCTATACACTGCTTTGGCCTCTGCTTCAGGTAAACGGGAGGTCCTGGGGCGGCCCCCTCAGGATCAATCGGCTGGTGGGCTGGTCCTGCTAGGGTCAACTATGCTGTTCAGTGAGTAACCTTGTCCACCGTCCGGACAACGGTTTGCGAGTTTCCCCACACATTTACTAATTTTGTAGTTTTCTTTCTTTTGTGAGGCCAGCTCTTGCCTCACACTTTATTGCTTTGTTGCTTCTTTTCTTTTGTGGGAACTCCGACGAGTTTCCCACCATTTCTCTTTTACTTTTCCTTTCTGTTTTGTAGTGAGGGCTTGGCTCATTGGCTGTGTGGGTATGGTGCCCGGGCAGCCCTGGCGCCCAACTGGGCGTCCCCTTGTTGGACTCCATGGTGGGTGGGGACAACGGGCACTGAATATTTTAAAAACAACCATGAGTTCTCCAACTCATAAAAATACGAACAATGCCGCGAAGAGGGCGCGCCATGAACCCCCTACTTCTCTGTCTTTGCCTTCGTCTTCGTGTGTGTCTCCGTCTCCGAAGTTCCTGATCATCCACTCTACGGGTGATCAGGTACTTGGGGACATGTCCCCCTTTTTTATACACAAGGGTATTCAAGGTCTTGCGGGAGAACCGAAATCTGTCAAGCGCCTAAGATCCGGTGACTTGCAGGTGGAGACTGCATGCTCCAAACATTCGGAGCTTCTGTTAAAGGTTACAGCGATTGGTGGAGTGGCAGTCGAAGTCACTCCACACAAGACGCTCAATTCCTCCCGGGGCGTGATCTCCGAGTGGGGCCTCCTCAAGGTTTCTGAGGAGGAAATCCTCTCGGAGCTTTCAGCCCAGGGAGTGATAGCAGTCCACCGGGTTTCGTCACGCCGTAATGGAAAGTTAGAGCCCAGCCGGGTACTCATTCTAACTTTCAACTCACCACACCTGCCTACTTCTATCAAAGCAGGATACTTAAAGTGCGAGGTGCGGCCATTTATACCAAACCCTCTGCGTTGTTTCCAATGCCAGAGGTTTGGCCATGCCCGCACCGCATGCCGGGGCAAGCCCACCTGTGCTCGTTGTGGCAGTCAGGATCATCTCGAACCTGACTGCACAGCAGAAAAGTCATGCTGTGTCAACTGCCGTGGTGAGCATCCAGCGTACTCCCGCGACTGTCTGAAGTGGCTGGAGGAGAAAGAGGTACAGCGCCTGAAGACCCTCCACAACATCAGCTATCCAGAGGCGAGAAAGCTCGCTGCACCGCCTGCCCCACCTGGCAAGGTCTCCTATGCCGGTGCGGTGGTCGGAAAGCCCGTCGTTAAGATGGCTTCCGTGGCGGTGCAGACCGACATCAGCGTTCCACCAGCTGAATCTTTCTCGCCTGCTGCTAAGTACCTCTTGACGCAGGCGAAGCCGACGTCGGTGTCAATCTCGACATCAACACCGGTTTCTATTCCTGTGTCTGTGCCTTCCACTTCCACCTCCGGAAGGCCCCCTCCACCCCGCCCACAGACAGCAAGACCTACAAAACCCAAGGGGCCCCCGCCGGGGCCCAAAAAGAAAATTTTACCTCCTCGTTCGGCGGTCTCTGATCCATGTTGCTCGGACGACTCCGAGGACATGGACACCGACCGCCCCAATTTTCCTAAACCGTCGCTGGCGACGGTTAAAATAAATCGAAAGTCGTCCACCAATTCTTCAAAGACCTGAGATGGCCACACTCCTTCAATGGAACTGTCGTGGATTCCAGAGGAATATTGACGACATCAAGGTCCTCCTGAGGGCACACGAACCACTCTGCGTGTGCCTTCAAGAGACATTTTTACAGACAGCCAACAATCCCACTATCCGGCACTTTTCTCTTGTTCGCCGGGACCGGGATGGAGATGGTCCAGCCCACGGAGGTGTTGCCATCCTTGTGAGCAACCATTCTCCATTCCAGGTCATTCCCCTCACCACAAATTTAGAGGCGGTAGCCATCCGCCTCTTTGTGGGATTTTCGTTGACTGTCTGTTCTGTCTATCTCCCACCCGGAAGCATCGTTTTCCGGGATGACCTTGATGACCTCGTCTCGCAGCTGCCGTCCCCCTTCCTCATCATGGGGGACTTCAACGGCCACAGTCCGCTCTGGGGCAGTGCTGACACCAACGGGAGGGGCCGGGTCTTGGAGCAGTGTCTCCTGGATCCATCGCTCTCCCTGTTGAACACCGGTGTCAGTACCTACTTTCACACCCCAACCCGCACATTCACTGCCATTGACCTCACCATCTGCTCCTCCTCGATCCTTCCACTCTTTACATGGGAGGTCGAGGACAATCCCTACGGAAGCGATCACCTCCCCGTGGTGTGTACCATCTCTCGTGGGGGGCCTTGCAGTCCTTCGCGTGTCTCCCGGTGGAGGCTTGATCGGGCTGATTGGAGTGGCTTCGAGCTCTTGTCTGAGCTCGATGAGCACTCTGTCAGCCAGGAGCCCATCAATGTCGCAGTGGCGGAGTTGACGGACTGTATCGTCCATGCAGCTGCCTCTACTATTCCTCAGACCTCGACTCGGTTTCCACGGTTCCCAAAACCGTGGTGGAATCCCGACTGCACCGCAGCTCGTAAGGCTCAGAACAAGGCTTGGGGGGTGTTTCGGAGATATCCGACGTCCCCCAACCTCGAAGCATTCAAACGCGCCAGGGCGAAAGCCCGTTTCGTCCGGCGCCAGAGCCAGAAGGAATCTTGGATGAAATATACATCTTCTATCACCCGCACGACCAGTTCTAAGGTTGTGTGGGATAAGGTCCGGAAGATGGGTGGGAAGTACACGTCCCACTCATTATCGATCCTGGAGCACAATGGACAGGCAATTGCTGATCCTCGTGCAATTGCCGACACTCTGGAGGAGTCATTCTCCTCCATCTCCTCATCTTCCTCGTACTCCCCCGAGTTTCTGGCCCAGAAGAGCAGGGCTGAACGCTCTCCGCTGTCCTTCCATTCGAATGGCCTGGAGTCTTACAACAGGCCATTCACAGCGGAGGAGCTTCGCCGTGCTCTGCACACTTCTCGTGCATCTGCTGTGGGGCCAGACAATGTCCATTATGCCATGCTCCAACATCTCTCACCATTGGGTAAGGATCGACTGCTCCGACTCTTCAACCGTATTTTCATCGAGGAGCAGTTTCCGGACTCCTGGCGGGAGGCCATCGTCTTGGCCTTCCCTAAGCCGGGCAAAGATCCCAAGATTCCTTCGAATTATCGTCCAATTGCATTGACGAGCTGCGTCTGCAAGGTGTTGGAAAGGATGGTAAATACCAGGCTGGCCTGGTATTTGGAACATCACGGCCTTCTTTCCAACACCCAGTGTGGCTTTCGCAGGCATCGGTCTACTGTAGACCACCTGATCCGCCTCGAATCGGCGATCAGGAATTCTTTTTTACGTCGAGAGCACCTGGTGTCAGTTTTCTTCGACATCGAAAAAGCGTACGACACGGCATGGAGATTCGGCATTCTTCGTGACCTTCACAGCTTCGGCTTGCGAGGTCACATGCCGATCTTCATTGCAAACTTTTTATCTTCTCGTGTTTTTCGAGTTCGTGTCGGCAACACTCTGTCGCGGCCTTTCCCCCAAGAACAGGGGGTGCCTCAAGGCTGCGTCCTGAGTGTTACGCTTTTTGCTGTCAAGATAAATTCCATTACACGGCAACTTCCTCCGACTGTAGGCAATGCCCTTTATGTTGATGACTTTAGCATCTTTTGCTCATCGTCCAGCATGAGGGTCATTGAACGACAACTGCAAACTGCCCTGAACAATCTCTCGGTTTGGGCGACGGCCAATGGGTTCCGGTTCTCCCCACAGAAGACCGCTTGTGTGCACTTTTGCCACAAGCGTAATCTTCATCTGGATCCCGAGCTGCGGCTCGGGGGTAACATCATTCCAGTTGTGGCGGAGACCAAGTTTCTCGGTCTCATCTTCGACCGGAAATTGACCTTTTTATCTCATATTCGACATCTCAGGTCCAAGTGCACGCGAGCATTGAACATCATCAAGGTCCTCTCCTCCCTCTCTTGGGGGGCGGACCGATGTTCTTTGCTCCGCCTTTACCGTGCACTTGTCCGGTCGAAACTGGACTACGGATCCCAGGTGTATGACTCCGCCCGGGATTCGGTGGTGAAAGTGCTGGACCCACTCCATCATCAGGCCCTCCGTGTGTGCACGGGGGCCTTCCGCACTTCACCGGTCCAGAGTCTCTACGTTGAGACCGATGAACCATCTTTATCTATTCGCCGTCAGCAGTTGTCCCTACAGTATGCATCAAAATTGCGATCCCTGCCAGGCCATCCCACTTGGGACTGCGTTTTCAGTCCCAGGTGGGAAATGTTATACCAGAATCGGCCGACTGCCATTCGTCCTTTCGGTTTGCGTGTCCGAGGTTACCTGCGAGACATCAACACCAGTCTCGATAGCATCGCACAGTCGACAGCTGAGCCACTTCCACCTTGGCTCGCTGTTTCCCCTTCCTGCGATTTTTCCCTGTGCAGGATGGGGAAGGCCTTTACACCCGACTGTGTGTACCGGCAACTCTTTGCCAGCCATCGTGCTGCGCACCCGAACTTCTTGCCTGTCTTCACAGATGGCTCGAAGTCCGGCACTTCTGTGGGATCAGCCATGGTCTGCTGTGATGTAATCATTGCAGACCAGATCCCACAGCAGTGTTCCATCTTCACTGCTGAGTTGCATGCTATCAGCATTGCCTTGGACCATATAGCAGCTAAGCATCATCGTCGGTGTGTGCTTTACACCGACTCGCTTAGCTCGCTACAGGCTTTGATCTCAGTGAGGCATCGGCCTCACCCTGTTCTCTCCAAGATCCGCCAGTAGCTCCATCGTCTGGCAGCCACCACCACAATTCTCTTCTGTTGGGTGCCCGGTCATGTCAGAATCAGGGGCAATGATTTGGCAGATTCTGCTGCCAGATCAGCCACGCCCCTGTCCGACTCTCCGTTGCCGGTTCCATATGTGGATTTCCGGCAGCGTTTCACCATCGAGCTCCGGGCACAGTGGCAGAGATCTTGGTCTGAACAGGTTGCTAACAAGCTCTTCGAGATCAAGCCCATTGTCAAACCATGGCAGTCTTGTTTTCGCAGGAATCGTAAGGAGGAAGTTGTCCTTGCTCGGCTCCGCTTAGGTCACTCGTTTTTAACACACTCTTTTCTTCTTAAGGCGGACGCAGTACCTAAGTGCGAGTTTTGTGACACCGTTTTAACTGTGAAGCATATTTTAATTGACTGTGTTTGTTTTAACCTTGAAAGACGTATGTTTTTTAACTTTCACGATTTTACGTCCGAGCCCCTTACACTCGGACATCTTTTATCCGATGATTCACTTTTAACTACTGTTTTCGAATTTTTACGCTTTACCGGATATTATACTCGTTTATGAATTTTCTCTTTTTTAGTGGATTTTTACCTGTTTTTTACATGGGTCCTATACACCCCTTGTAATTGTTGACTTTTTACGTTTTACTGGATATTTTATACGTTTATGAACCTTTTTACTTTGTTACGTTGATTTTACGCTTGTTTCTGTTTTTTACTGGGTCCTATACACCCATTTTATTGTCGATTTTACACGTGTTGTTACTTTTTGTGATTTTTACTTATTTTTTTTTGTTCTGGTTATGATTCTGTGTGTTTTTAACTTTGGTTGTGGGTTCCAGTGACTTTTATCCATTTATATCTTTTTGTTTGGCGCAATATAGCCCTGTTGCTGTTGCGCCAAAAAACCCCAAACAACCAACCAACCAACCAACGTCTCTCCTCAGCTTATGACTGGTGGGGTCCCTTTGGCTGTCCTGCCATGGGGGAGCCTGTCCGTCGCAAGACTGGGCAATGATTTCTAGGTCCGCTGCTATACACTACTTTGGCTTCTGGTTCAGGTAAACGGGAGGTCCTGGGTGGACCCTCAGGATCAGTCGCCTGGTGGGCTGGTCCTGCTAGGGTCAACCGCGCAGAGCCATGAGTAACCTTGCCCATCCAGGCAATGGTGTACGAGTTTCCCACACGTTCACTAATTTTATAGTTTTCTTTCATTTGTGGGGCCAGTTCTTTACTCACACTTCATTATTTTTTCGCTTATTTTGTCAGGACTCGAGTGAGTTTCTCACATTTCTCTTTTGCTTTTCCTTTTATTTAGTTCTGAGGGCTTGGCTCACAGGCTGTGTGAGTATGGTGCCCGTGCAGCCCTGACGCCCGATCGGGCATCCCCTTTTTGGACTCTGTGGTGAGTGGGGACAATGGGCACTGAAACTTAATACCCAAACATGAGTCCCAAAAATGAAAATTTAGAGACGAATGCAGCAAAAAAAGCTCAGCATGAGCCCCCGTCTTCAGTGTCTTCTTTGTCATCATTGCCGTCGTCTTTGTGTCTTCCTTCATCCACGAGGTTTCTGGTCATCTACTCTACGGGTGATTGGGGATATGTCCCCATTTTTTATTAATAAAGGATTGAAAGGTATTGCGGGAGAACCATTATCAGTCAAGCACCTAAGATCTGGTGACTTACAGGTGGAAATGTCTTGCTCAAAATGTGATAATAGTACCCAGCTGGGTACTAATTATCACATTCAACATGCCACACCTGCCTACTTCCATCAAGGCATGTTATCTTCACTGCGAGGTCTGGCCGTACATTCCAAATCCCTGTGCTGCTTTCAGTGTCAGAGGTTCGGTCATACCCGCACAGCATGCCGGGGAAAACCCATCTGTGTTCGTTGTGGCAACCAGGATCACCTTGATCCTGACTACACAGGATTTCTCCTGAGGCATGCTGCGTGAACTGCAGTCGTGAGCATTTGGAGTATTCCAACAACTGTCAAAAGTGGTTTTAGGAGAAAGAGGTACACAGGCTAAAGACCTTAAACAACATCTCCTATGCAGAGGCGAGAAAGTTGACTGCACTGCCTGCCCCACCTGGCAAGGTTTCCAATGCCAGTGCAGTTGCCAGAAAGCGCGTCATTGTGATGGCTTCCATAGTGGTGCAGACCAACATCAGCATTCCACCTGCTGCCAATTACCTCTGGACACAGGCAAAGCGAAGTCGGTGTCGATTTCGACTCCGGTTTCTATTCCTGTGTCTGTGCTCTCTGCTACCACCTCTGGAAGGCCTCTCCTTTCCGCCCACAGAGAGAAAGATCTTCTAACCTAAGGGACCCCCACTGGAGCCTAAAAAGAATCTTTTAACCCCTCCTCGTTCAGTAGTCTCTGATCCGTGTCACTCGAACGACTCTGAGGATAGGGATAGAGACTTCTCCATTTTTCCAAAACCGTCGTTGGCGATGGTTAAAATAAATCCTACATCATCCACACAAACTCCAAAGACCTGAGACGCTCACATTCCTACAATGGGATTGTCGTGGATTCCACAGGAATACTGACGACATCATGGTCCTCCTGAGGGCACACAAAACCAATCTGCATGTGCCTGCAGAAGATTTACCTGCAGACAGTCAACAATCCCACTATCCGGCACTTCTCGTTTGCCGGGACTGAGATGTAGATCGTCCAACTAGTGGGTGTGTTGCCATCCTCATGAGCCATTCTCCATTCCAGGTTGTGCCCCTCACCACAAACTTAGAGGTGGTATCCATCTGCCTCTTTGTGGGTTTTTGGTTGACTGCTGTCTTTGGTTGACCGTCTACCTACTTCCCGGGAATCTTGTCTTCTGAGAAGACCTTGATGCCCTTGTCTCGCAGCTGCGTCCCCCTCCTCATTATGGGGAACTTTAACGGACACAGTCCCCTCTGGGGAAGTAATGACACCAACGGGAGGGGCGGGTTCCTGGAGCAGTGGCTCCTGAATCCATCTCTCTCCCTGTTGAACACCGGTGTAAACACCTACTTCCACTCCCCGACCTGCACATTCATTGCCATTGATCTGGCCATCTGCTCCTCCTCGATCCTTCCACTCTTTACGCTAGAGATTGGGGACAATCCATACGGAAGTGATTACCTCCCTGTGGTGTGCACCATCTCCTGGGGGGGTGGCTTGCAGCTTTTCATGTATCTGACAGTGGAGGCTTGATTGGGTTGACTGGAGTGGCTTCGAGTTCCTCTCTGAGCTCGATGACCAGTCTGTTAGACGGGAGCCAATCAATGTTGCAATGGTGGAGATGACGGACTGCATCGTCCATGCAGCTGCCTCTATTATTCCTCAGACCTCGACTCGGTTTCCACAGTTCCCAAATCCGTGGTGGAATTCTGATTGCACCGCAGCCTGTCAGACTCAGAACAAGGTTGGGGGGGGGGGGGGTGCACCACAGGGGCTGCGTTTTTAGTGTTACACTTTTTGCTGTTAAGATAAATTCCATTACACGGCAACTTCCTCTGACTGTAGGCAATGCCCTCTATGTTGACATCTTTAGCATCGTCCAGCATGAGTTCATCGTCCAGCATGAGGATCATTGACCGACAACTGCAAACTGTCCTGAACAATCTTTCCGTTTGGGCGATGACGAATAGATTTCAGTTCTCCCTAGAGAAAACTGCTTGTATGCACATTTGCCGCAAGCGTAATCTTCAACGGGACCTCGAGCTCCCACAGCAGTGTTTAGCAGTCTGTAGCGAACTAAGCGAGTTAGTGTAGAGGACACACCGACGATGACACTCACCAGCTATATGGTCCAAGGCAAGGCGGATAGCCTGCAACTCTGCAGTGAAGATTCTGGACTGATGAAGTGCTGGTCTGCAATAATTATATCACAGCAGACCACATGCACATTTGCCGCAAGCGTAATCTTCAACGGGACCTCGAGTTCCGTTGAAGCTGTGGCTCTGGGGTAACATCATTCCAGTTGTGGCGGAGACCAAGTTTCTCTGTCTCATTTTCGACTGAAAATTCACCTTTTTTCCACACATCCGACATCTCAGGTATAAGTGCACACGGGCATTGAACATCCTCAAGGTCCTGTCCTCCTTCTCTTGGGGGGGGGGGGGTGTACCAATGTGCTTTGCTCCGCCTTTACTGTGCAGTTGTCTGGTCAAAACTGGACTACGGATCCCAGGTGTGCAACTCAACCCAGGATTCGGTGGTGAAGGTGCTGGACCCTCTACAACATCAGGCCCTCTGTGTTCGCACGAGGGCCTTCCGCACTTCATCAGTCCAGAAACTCTATGTTGAGATCGACAAACCATCTTTATCTATTCGCTGTCAGCAGTTGTTCCTGCAATATGCGGGGAAATTGCGGTCCTGCCAGGCCATCCCACTTGGGACTGCGTTTTTAGGCCCCAGTGGAAAATGTTATACCAGAATCGGCCGACTGCCATTAGTCTTTTCGGTTTGCTTGTCCAAGGTTACCTGCATGACATTAACACCAGTCTCGATAGCATCTCACAGTCTACAGTCGAGCCACTTTCACCTTGGCTCGCTGTTTTCTCTTCCTGTGATTTCTCTCTTTGCAGGACAGGGAAGGGTTTTTACACCGACTGTGTGTTTTGGCAACTCTTTGCCAGCTATCGTGCTGAGCACCCAGACTTCTGGCCGAAACTCAAGGAAAATACCCTCTCATCGAGAACGCGACCTCTCATCGAAACCCATCTATTCAGATGGCTCGAAGTCCGGCACATCAGTCGGATCAGCCATGGTCTGCTGTGATATAATTATTGCAGACCAGCACTTCATCAGTCCAGAATCTTCACTGCAGAGTTGCAGGCTATCAGCCTTGCCTTGGACCATATAGCTGGTGAGTGTCATCGTCGGTGTGTCCTCTATACTAACTCGCTTAGTTCGCTACAGACTGCTAAACACTGCTGTGGGATCTCAGTGAGGCGTTAGCCTCACCCTGTTCTCTCCAAGATCCGCCAGCAGTTCCATCGTCTGGAAGCCATCACCATCGTTCTCTTCTGTTCGGTGTCTGGTCACATCGGGATCAGGGCAATATCTTGGTAGATGTTGCTGCCATGTCAGCCACGCCCCCTATCTGACTCTCTCCACTGCCGGTTCTATACATGGACGTCTGGCAGTGTTTTTCCATCAAACTCTGAGCAAAGTGACAGAGATCTTGGTCTGAACAGGTTGGTAACAAGTTTTTCGAGATCAAGCCCATTGTCAAACCGTGGCAGTCTTGATTTCGCTGGAATTGGAATGAGGAAGTTGTACTTGCTCGGCTCCGCTTAGGTCACTCATTTATCCCTCATTCCTTTCTTCTTCTGGCGGACGACGAACCTAAGTGTCAGTTTTGTGACACTCAGGTTCATCGTCCGCCCGAAGTTGGCTAAGTGTCAGTTTTTTGATACTTGGGTTCGTCGTCCGCCAGATTTTAAACGTTAAGCATATTTTAAACTGTTGTGTAGCTTTTAAACTTGAACGTCAATTTTATTTTACCTTTCATAATTTTACGTCCGAGCCTCTTACACTCGGACATCTTTTATCTGATGACTCCTTTTTACCTACTGTCTTTGCTTTTTTATGTTTTACTGGTTATTTTAACAGATTGTAATTTTACGGCTTTGTCTTTTATACCTTATACATCCTGGGTCTTTTACACATGGGTTAGTTTTACCGTTTCTATTTTCGTATTTTTTTGCTTTACACCTATTTTTTGGTTTTATATCTGTTGGTTTTGTCCTTTACTGTCTTGACTTTTATTTGTCTCGTTTGGCGCATTATGGCCCTAGTTGCCGATGCGCCATAAAAACCCAAACAACCAAACCAAACCACACAGGAAATGCTTCTAGATGGTTGTGCTTATTCCTCCAAATGTACTATCTTCCCACAGGAAGCATTTTCCTCACTGTGCTTATGCCTCGAAATGAAATTTTTCACCCAAAAGGAAATGCCTCGAAATGGCTGTGCTTATACCTTCAAATTGGCTATCTTCCCCACAGGACACGCATTCCTCACTGTATACCATCATCATCATCAATACACATCAAACTTTGAATATTCCTGCAAACACTTAAAACAATGCAGACTCATTCAGTATCACTGTATATATTTCTTCAAACAGAATTTCTTCCCCAGAGGAAATGCCTCCAGTGGCTGTGCTTATGCTTCCAGACGGACTATTTTCCACACAGCAAATACCTCTAGATGGCTATGCTTATACCTTCAAATTGACTATCTTCCCCACAGGAAGCGCATTCCTCACTCTACTTATGCCTCCGAACGAAATTTTTTTTCCCATAGGAAATGCTTCCAAATTGCTGTTCTTATGCTTTCAGACGGACTATTTTCCACACAGAAAATGCCTCTAGATGGCGTGCTTATACCTATAGAAGGACTATCTTACTCTCAGGAAACAAGAACGGCACTAGAAATCATAAATTTTTCTGTTTCTGAGGGTTGTAAATGTGCTGCTGCATACTTATCTAATTTTCTTCATCCATTTTCACGTTCGCAGTCTATTTTATCAGAATTAGCTACCCATAATGAATTTCTCCATATACACACACACCGATTCTGAATGGAAAGTGATGAGTGCTCACAGATTCTCTGTTCCCTTACGGAAGAGTGAAAAAAGTGGGAAGGTGAACTTCTCAAAGCCGATATTTTGACTACAGTTTATTTATCTCCATCATTCCGAGGGCCACAAATAAAAACGTATCTCACAAGACTACGATTACTGGTGTGAATTTTTCTTTAGTTAAACTTCTATATATACATTCTCTACAACTTTCAAACTTATTATATTTATATTGAATTCCGTAGAAAAAATTTATTAAATTATTATGAATCAATTTCCCTTTTTTTTTTAAAGATGATAAGTTTATGCAAAGTTTTTTTTTATCAGATCATCTATCGAAAGCAAAGTTTAATGGACGGCCTGAACAATATTATTCATAATGACTATTATTCATGAACAATAAAGTCAAAGATTGTTCACTCGATATTAATTAATTATCATTTGAATAATTTAATGAGGATAATAGCTAGATTTCAGGCAAATTGACTGGGGATGATATAATTAATTGTTGCCACCAATAATTTATCCGCAAAAATCAGGGTAAGAGCAACGATTGAACTGGTAACGGCGGATGATTTCATGATGACTGAATGTAGGAGGGATGTTGTCTCAGTGAAGTTTTAAGTCTTCACTTTTCACAAGTACAACTTTTGTTGAAATTAGGAAAGTTGTAGGAAAATGAATGCAAGATGGTTAGTCTTAGTTTGAAGCAAGCTCATAGGAAAATTCAATCTCGACTCTTTCAAAAATTATGGGAGGGGGGGGGATTCAACACGACAGAGGGATATTTTCTGAAATCTTCAAGTGTTGCCATGTGGAAAAAATTAAATTTTTTGATTCATAAATAGAAAACTTAAAAATAATTTTATATTAGTTATTCTTTAAATAATTTGAAGGGCACTTAATTTTATATCTATAACCATATCTGATTTTAAAGACACTGAACTTGGAAAAATCCGGAAGATTCAAGTGTTGCCATTGCGAAAACTTTATGCATCAAAGACCATTTTGAAGAGAGATGATTCAAAATGCAGAGTGGGGGAAGAAGACTCCAAAATGGCCACCAGATGTTACTGCCTTCGGAGAACAGGGAATTCAAATTTGCACACGTGTAGCTTTTCCTGAGAAGATGAAGTGAAAGGAATTTAATTCTCGGAAATTATTTTGTCGTCCAAGATGATGGCTCATTAATTATAGAATAATATTCAATTGAATAATTTTAAGGGGAACTTAAATATTTTAGGGATGGTTGAGGAACTTTTAGAAATTGTCAGTGAAAACGTTTAAACGGGACAGAATTTTCGAGGTTCTAGGGAACCTTGAAAATATAAATATTGTGACAAAAATTACTAAATTATTATCTGTTGATACTAATTAATAAATTGTGAATTATAATGGCGACGCATTTGGTGATCCTAGCCTTGATGCTACTTCCTGTTGTGGGGGCTTCGGATAGCACTCCTAGTGGGTGAACCAATGGCGTCACTTCCGGTTCTATAACAAAGTGATGTTACGAAGAGGAAATGATCTAACTGCTATTTGCTCTGAAGGTATCAAAAGCCGAAAAATTGAAATCGCATTTTGTTATTAATGTTGGAAATTTTTCTTCCGAACAGTTAATGTTTCTAATAATCGCTTAAACAAAGAATATTGTAATGGTTTCGATTGAATAATAATTTTTTCTTACTGCGCTCCCAGATTCCTGCCGAATACTCGATTTGACCGGAAGTCTCACTCTGAGCAGGTCGGAAATCATTTGCTTTAATCCACTTACCGGATATGCACTGGTTCTCGAAATAGTCGACACTTCCGATGGATGCTCTGAATGATGACGGCTGGGATCGTCTGTCCTCGGTGCTCAGTCGGCATTGCTGTAACACGTAGTCGAACTCTCCCGAACGGCAAGGGAAAGCCCGTTCCTCGAGGCAGAGGTCTTCGCAATGGAGACGTGAACTCACTCCGGGGATAGTGCGGGAGTCGAAACCGGATAGTTCGTGCCCAAGAACACGTTCAAAGGTCCATAGGCGTTGGCACACGGGAGCTGGGAAAGAAATGAATTGTAATGACAAAAAGAAAGCATAATTTAAGGACTGAAAGTGTACATTTTAAAAGCCAAAAATTATCCAACTGTTTTTTTTTTCCACTCTTGGAAACTTATCTTCCTGCCAAGTAGAGAGAGAAAATTTTCTTCTTTTCCTTCTCTTTCAATTTCCTCTTAGTTTTGGTCATTCGATGGCAGAAATTTTATCTCGTGTGTTGGTGTCGCAGCTCTTTACAGAACATGAAAATAATGAGAGAAAAATCTAACGAAGTAATATTTAGAAAAACCTTTCTTACTAATACATGTTTGAAATATATGCAAAAAGGAAAACCGGAGAAATTTTTATTCTGTTTCAAGTAGTAGTAATTGAAAACAAATTAATAGTACAAATTTTGAAGTTAACATTTTGGAAGCACAGGAATCGGTGGAAAGCAACAGAACGGAGACTATCTGCTTAAAGAAGAGGCTTTGAACAATAGTCGATGACCTTTTTGTGCTCAGGGCCTTACTTAGGACGGAAACATGCCACCTACGGCTCACCGAATGAATGTGAAGGCCATTTATATTTTCCGATGGCTGGGAAATAGTATTCAGTTTAAAGATACGTACTTCTACAGAGAAAGGATGGAGAAATTCTTAAATTAAGTCAGCACGTTTTCGATATAAAATATATGCTCATTTTTCGCAGTATTTGTGCCAAAAAAATTGCCTAGTTATTTCTGGTGTCTTAAGCTACTTGATCAGCAGGGACGACTCGTCCATTAGGTCACCTGGGGCATTGCCTTAACAAAAGTAATTACAAGAAATAATAGACAAATTTCAAATTTAGTATTCATTATTTGTCATAATTGAAAAACATCTCATTTTTGTATTCGATTTCTAATCATTATTTGCCACATTATTTAGACTAAGGGTTCTCAGCGTGGGGTACACGATAAACTATTTTGAGATACGCCGTGAGAGCTCAACTGGTACTCTTGTACCCCCGGCGCAAGTACTAATTCGGGTAAGGGTTCCCCTATAGAAAACTATTTTACGTATATGGAGCCAAATCTAGGGGTTGGAGATCAAGGGACTCATCCCCCCCCCCCTCTTTGAGAATGCTAATTAGGGTAATAGAGGAAAAAAATTATTAAACTTATGTAATGTATAATCCCTTCATTTCTAAAGACCTCTAAAACGGGGGGGGGGGGGGGAATATTATACCGGAATGGAAATTCAGTCCCTCCCCCCCCCCACAATCCCCTGTTTACTTTTTTCCAGCTCGATCGCATCGCCTTTCTCCCTCTCCCTGCCTCCCTTTATTTTTGCTACACATACTCTACGTATACTATGATAAAATTACGCGAACTCCTATAAACCATGCACTCGTATATTGTATGGGCGGGGGTGGCTCAGTCGGTAGCGTGCCAGGCTCGTAATCTGTAGTTCCCAGGTTCGAGTCCCAGCTGGGTCAGCGTTGAGATTTATCTCCGCAAAATTCCCCGCCCAGCCCACAGTCAGTAGGGGACACCGATGGGTTTGGAAAGACCGCCGTCCGTCGGATGGGACGTTAAGCCGTGGCCCCGTGTGCGGGAGAGCCATACCCTGTGCACGTTAAAGAACACGCTGGATAGCCTTGACGGGAGGCTACCATCTGTCTCCCAACAGCTGTTCCAGTGGGTCCCCTCCCCCAACCTTCTCTGAGCCTTCGGGGTCAATGTGACCTGGCCATTTAGCCCATGGTGCGCAAAAAAGTGCCGCTCAGAGGTAAAACAACCCAACCCAACGTATATTGTATATAATCTTTATTTATGCAAATTAAATGTACATCCCATAGCTGAGTGGTTAGCGTGCCTGGTTACTGATAATAAAGGATTGAGTTTCAGCCCCGAGTAAGGCACGGATGTTTGTTTTGCCAAGTCACTTAAATCCCACATCTTCGATTTATAATATTTGGCAAACTTTCAAAAAATTATTAATCAAAAATTTGATCTGATCCTTGGTCTTGGTAGACAGATGGTAACTTCCCGTCAAGCGGGAACTACTTTCTAAAAATATTAACACTAAGCTGTTCAGCCAAAAAAATTTAGAAATTATTAAATAAATAAAAAATAATAAATACCCCCTCAAGCAGCTGCTTGACACAGAGGTCCGACAGGAGCCTGTCTGTTTATATGCCATAGTAGAAGGTCTGAGAGGATGGCAGGACCTCAGCAGAAAAACAACAATCCATGCCTTATCCGGGGCTCGAACCCAGGTCCCTTAGATCAGTAGCCAAGCGTGCTAACCACTCGGCCACTTAACTTTTCTAATTAGCTCTTCGGAAAAAAAATTGCAAACCAGATGTTCATTCTATGGACATGACTTTTATTAGAAAGGAACTAAAATTTGCTCCTGACAGAATCGAACGAAATTCTGTCACTGGCCCTGAAGAAATTCTTAATAAACATATGAAATATCTTCTCCCCTTCTTGGACTCAAAAATTTCATAATATTTTTAATTATGTTTGTCACTCTCATAACTTCCCACTCTCATGGTTTAACGCTTTTATCATTTTTATCCTTAAACCTGGGGGGTGGCTCAGTCGGTAGCGCCAGGCTCGTAATCTGTAGCTCCCAGGTTCGAGTCCCAGCTGAGTCAGCGTTGAGATTTATCTCCGCAAAATTCCCCGCCCTGCCCACGGTCAGTAGAGGACACCGATGGGCTTAGAAAGGCCGCCATCCGTCGGATGGGACGTTAAGCCGTGAATCCCTGTGTGGGAGAGCCATACCCTGTGCACGTTAAAGAACACGCTGGATGGCCTTGACGGGAGGCTACCATCTGTCTCCCAACAGCTGTTCCAGTGGGTCCTCTCCCCCAACCTTCTCTGAGCCTTCGGGGTCCATGTGACCTGGCCATTTAGCCCATGGTGTGCAAAAAAGTGCCGCTCAGAGGTAAAACAACCCAACCCAACCCTTAAACCTGGAAAAGACCCAATCTAAATTCTTTTTGGCCTATCGCTTTACTTTCTAATATTTTAAGCTTTTTTAACGCCTTACCTTTAGACGTCTAAATTGGATTCTTGAAATCAAACTTTCTTTCCTGGAACAATTTAATTGTTTCCGGAGAGCTCATCCTCCTAGAGATTACGTTTTTTCGCTCCTTTGCATTTTCCTTGCTAGGAAGAAAAGGTCGATTTACTGTTGCTGTCTTCCTCGATATTTCTTCCTCCTTTGATATTTCTTCCTCTTTTGATTCAGTTTGAATTAAAGTTTCTTCACAAATTTATCTTTTCTGATGTTAAAGACTACTTTACATTTCCTCTCTACCTCTCTTTATTCGAAATCTTTTCGGGCAAAATTGAACAATAATTTATCTGATGTTTTCAAAATTTACATTGGCCTTCTCCAAGGATCAATTTTATTAGCCCTCCTATTTAATTTTTATATAGCAGATATTGCTTTTCCCTTTGATCAAAACATCCATTTTACAGACTTTGCGGATGATTTAGCTTTTTCGACATCAGAAAAAAACTTGGACAAAATTCAAAGTTCTCTTCAAAAGCAAATTAACAAAATCATTAAATAGTGTCGTACTTGGGATCTAACTATCAATCCTTCCAAGATTTATTCTGTTCCATTTGTTGGCTCACGTTCCTCCCCCCCCCCCCGAAATTATTCTAAATAGTAACGATATACAAATCCAACAATTTAATAAATTTAAATATCTTATAATTTATTTAAACTCGTGGATAAATTGATTTCTCACTTTCATAATCAAATTTTAAAAGGAGAAAAGTAATAAATTTCTTTAAATATCATACTTCCATAAACTGGAAAGTTCCTCCTAGTCATATGCTTAAATAATAAAAAAATAAATACCCTCCTCAAGCAGCTGCTTTGCTCCAGAAGTCTGACAGGAGCCTGTCAGTTTATATGCCATAGTAGAAGGTCTGTGAGGGTGGCAGGACCTCAGCAAAACCCAGGTCCCTTAGAGCAGTAGCCAAGCGCGATAACCACTCGGCCACGGACTTTATATAAAAATCTCCTCCGTTCCAAATTTGAATTTTGCATTGAATTTCTCTTGGGAATCCCTGATTTTAAATTTAAAAAATTTATTCAAAAACAGTGTATCAAAATAACTTTGGGCCTTTTAAATTTACTCCCACACTTTCAATTCCGGCCGAAACGTAATCCCCTTTTTAAATTCGATTAAAAATCTTAATGATAAAATATCTTACAAGATTTCATTTAAAATTCCCAATAACCCACTTATTCAAAACTTTAAAAATCCTCAACCTTTTAAAATCAATTAAAACCATTTTAAATGAAGATAATTTCTTAACTACCATTTTTCACTTCAGCTTAAGGAAGACATTTCAGAGAATATACCTGCCTGATGTTACTAGACCAACTATTTGCACAAGTATCCCATTTACTGAGTCAAAAAAAAAAAGGCTTTCCATCCAACACCTTTAAAAAATTAGCCAAAATTCACTGTAATCGAAACAATTTCTAATTTTATTGATTTTTATACCGATGGACTGGTTTAACCGAATATTAATCCATCTTCAGCAGCTTTCCTCTTATCTAGTCAGCAATTTTCTAAATCATTTAAATTTCCTAATTGTACAGCCGTTTCTACACGCAGAAAGTTTTGCCATTATTGAAGTTTTAAAGTGGTCCAAACTTAATTTTTTTAATATAAAAATTATCATTTTTTGCTGGTTCTAACACAGCGCTCCAAACTCTCCTACAAGACTTTTATTATTGCAACTACAAAATCCTTATATATCAAACTTTATTGAAAATAAAAACGAAATTCACATCCAATGGATTCCAAGCCATTCGGATATTAAAGAAACGAACAAGTGGGTCTTGCTAAAAATGTTGCTTATTTGGATGCTAATCGAAACTTTCGCTTTTTATTCACAACAAAAATTCATCAACACATGAATTCTCGTTATTACCTCTGGCCTAAATCCATTTTTATTTAAAATGTAAAAAATCTACTATTCCTAATTGTTTAAATTGCAATACAGTTGAATTAGTTCACCATGTTCTTCCATATTGTTCTTTTTATTCCAATGCACGCCTAACCTTAATACTCTACAAAATTTAAACATAACTGAATTAACAATAGCAAATTTAAACTTTCCAAAATTACCTCTTAGACAAAAAAGTCTTCAATGCAATTGAAACTTTCCTTTCTCAAACCGAACTTTGGAATCATATTTAATCCTATAATTTTCTTTACTTTTTAATCACTGTTAAAATTCCTTTGCAATTAAATGTTTGAATGTACTTTATTATAAATCCTGTTTGAAATTCATTTTGGGAAAGGAAGAGAGACCTCCCAGAGAATACAACGCTAAATAAATAAACAGATAAATAATCTTTATGATGAGGTCTCGTCTTCCTCACAGACCTTATCTATGGCGTATAAACTGGCAGGTTGCTGTGAAACCTCGATGACAAGCAGCTGCTTAAAGGACAATTTATTCTATTTATATAAATCTTAAAGTATAAATTTTATAAAACACTGTACTTGAACATCATAATTTTTTATTCCTGATACTTTTACTCCGACCCATCAATAGATAGATGATCGTCGGGTTCAACTTCGCTTTCAGTTTTGATAGGCGTTTGGTCATTGATCTCACGACTTTTTTCGTTCAGGCGACGAAACAGGATTGTACAAGAAAGTTCTGCAATAGGAGACTGCTATCGCAGAGGATGGAGATGGCGTTCTTTGCGGTGCCTTCTTGATGAACATGATGCTTTTTATTGTGCTAGAGTTCCTTGAACATCTCTCTTAACGAGAAGAAACATTTGTTTACTTCTCACGTGATCCTTAAACTCCTTTTCATCGAAGGATCGTACTCCTGCACTGATCGTATTCTGCACTCTCAACAAGTTCTAGTAAATCTTCTGTTAACTCGACTCCATCTCCATTCAGTAATTCTTCTTCATTGTCCTTTGCCATGTCGTTGAATCCTTCATCGTCTACTCGACAGAAATCTTAACAATCCTCTTGGGTGTCAGCCGCTTCTCTAAGTTCCTGCACTTTGAGACCCTACTTTGTATTGTATTTTGAGAAGTTTGGTAAATAATAATTGTATCTGACAGATTATTTAATTTCTTAATTTCAACATTCATGTAAAGGTATGTACAATTTAACCAACCCTAACTTTTAATGTTCGAGCAATTTCGATTACATTTAAAACAGCAGATAGTACAGAGGACGTTCAAAAAGTTATTGACACGTTCAGTAATAAATTATCTCAGGAAAAATTCCTATAGACAAGGAACACTTGAAAAAATTAGTTGAAAAAAAAATTGGTTGTCCTAACTGGGATTCGAACCTAGGTCTCCCAGAAGCATGCCGGGCGTCTTAACCGCTGGACCACCGAAGAATTGACCTTTTCTTCAACTAAATGACATATACACAGTCGTACCAGAATAATATGACCACCACCCCCCATTCCCATTGTTAGGTAGGTGGTAATATTATTCTGATACGACTGTATATCTTCCTGTTTGATTCACCAGTGGTGCCATCTATTATTAGGAGTTGGACAGCCAAGTCATCATGCATGGCTCCCCAACTCCTGATAATAGATTTTCATAATTTCATAATCTCTTCACTGTAAAAATGCATAAACTGAAAATCTTGCTTTTTCATTTTTATATCGTTGAATCTTCCATGTATTTTCAGCTGATTGACTTTCTCAAATCGACATTAAAGTATAAATAAAAATTCATTGATTGTAAAATAATAGTCGATTATGTTAACCACTATGATTAGTTACATTGTTTAAAAACTAAAGTGCACACAAATTGTGTGCTCTTTAGTGCAATCAATAGAAGTTGTTCTGAAGAAGGAATTTTTTTTATCACGAAGAGAGTTGCGCTGATAGAATAAGCAGTCAATAAACGCGATGCTGATGAAGCTATGTGGATCCTCACCCTGATCCACAAAACTTTATCAGCATCGCGTTTATTGACTATTTTTTACCATCGTAGATGCACAAGTACTTGAGGAATAAAGTATGATTCCGAGTAAAAGAAATCACTCTAATGGTTTATTAATGACTAACAATTAACCGAAAAAATATACTGTGATAAAAAGCATGTATTTTATATAGACAGACAGACAGACAGACAGACAGGCAGACTCACTCATGCAGCCATGAGCTACAGAAGTCCAACCAGATGCAATTCAGTTCTCTAAACTTGTCTGTCCTCAGCTGCAGCTTCTGCTTTTGACCATATAAGCCAATTCTAGCAATGTTCACTATTATCTGCCCATCGCATCCTAGCTCTTCCTCTTTTTCTTAGGCCTTTAGGCATACTGTTCATAACACTTTTTTTACTCTATAGTTATGCATACGGGTAACATGGCCAAACCAACAACCACACTCTTCATAGAGTCTTAAAAATCCCAACAGCAATCCGTAGTCTTCTATTTATCTCGTGCTGTACATCACTAGTGTCGGTTACTTAGCTCCCGAGATAATCTGAGACACTTGCTCAAGAGTGCAATCATTCAGAGTGGGCGGGGGTGCTCAGTCGGTAGCGCGCCAGGCTCGTAATCTGCATTTCATAGGTTCGAGTCCTAACTGGGCTAGCGGTGAGATTTACTCCACAAAACTCATCAGCCTGCCCTCGGCCAGTAGGGGACACCGATGGACTTTGAAAGGCTGCAATCCGTCGGATGGTACGTTAAGCCTTGCCCCCATGTGCAACATAAAGAACACACTGGACGGCCTTAACGGGAGGCTACCATCTGTCTCCCAACAGCTGTCCAGTGGGTCCCCTTCCCCAACCTTTTCTGAGCCTTCAGGGTTCTTGTGACCCGACTGTTCAGCTCATTGTGAGCAAAAAAAGTGCCACTCTGAAGTAAAACTGCTTAACCCAACTCATTCCAAGTAACTGAGCCACAACTACCTGCCCTATTTTCAGGGTTGTGTTTTACCTCTGAGCGGCACTTTTTTGCACACCATGGGCTAAATGGCCAAGTCACATGGACCTCGAAGGCTCAGAGAAGGTTGGGGGAGGGGAACCACTGGAACAGCTGTTGGGAGACAGATGGTAGCCTCCCGTCAAGGCCATCCAGCGTGTTCTTTAACGTGCACAGGGTATGGCTCTCCCACACACGGGTCACGGCTTAACGTCCCATCCGACGGACGGCGGCCTTTCCAAGCCCATCGGTGTCCCCTACTGACCGTGGGCAGGGTGTTGAATTTTGCGGAGATAAATCTCAACGCTGACCCAGCTGGGACTCGAACCTGGGAACTACAGATTACGAGTCTGGCGCGCTACCAACTGAGCCCCCCCCGCCCCCCTATTTTCAGGACCTTGGTTATCTTTCTGTTATCCTAATGATTTGGCAGACACTGCTGCCAAGTCTGCCAAGCCCTTGTCCAATGCTGGTTTCATATGTGGACTTATGGCTGTGTTTTTCCACCGACCTCCAGACAATGTGGCAGACATCTTGGTCTGAACAGGTTGGTAACAAACTTTTCGTTAAACCGTGGCAGTCACGCTTTCGCAGGAAGTTGTACTTGCTTGTCTCTACTTAGGTCATTCATTTAGTACGAATTGATTGCTTCTACGAGAGAACTTTAGTGCGAGTTTTGTGACACCATTTTAACCATTAGATATATTTTAATTGAGTGTACTCTTTTAACCTTTACCTAGTTTCTATTTTAACTTTCATAGTATTACGTCAGAGTCCCTTACACTAGGACATTTTTTATCTGATGATTCATTTTTAACTCCTATCTATTACTTTTTACGTTTCACTGGTTGGGTTGGGTTGTTGGGTTGTTTTACCTCTGAGCGGCACTTTTTTGCGCACCATGGGCTAAATGGTCAGGTCACATTAACCCCAAAGGCTCAGAGAAGGTTGGGGGAGGGGACCCACTGGAACAGCTGTTGGGCGACAGATGGTAGCCTCCCGTCAAGACCATCCAGTGTGTTCTTTAACGTGCACAGGGTATGGCTCTCCCGCACACGGGGCCACGGCTTAACGTCCAATCCGACGGACTGCGGTCTTTCCAAACCCTTCGGTTTCCCCTACTGACTGTGGGCAGGGCGGGGAATTTTGCGGAGATAAATCTCAACGCTGACCCAGCTGGGACTCGAACCTGGGAACTACAGATTACGAGCCTGGCGCGCTACCGACTGAGCCATCCCCGCCCCATTCACTGGTTATTTTACTCGTATTTAATATTTGTATTTTGATATTTCTACTTGTTTTTGTTCTATACACTCATTCCTACTTTTTCGGATTTACAATTGTTGACTTTTTTTCCCGCCCTGGTTTTTATTCGTATTGTTTGTTGTACACTTTTCTTTCTTGTTGTGTCCATTCCTTTTCCGTTACTTTTAATTTTGGTTGTGGGTTTTGATGTCTTTTACCTTTTCATATACTCTTGTTTTTCGCATTATGGGCAAGTTGCCAATGCGCTATAAACCCCAAACAGCCAAACCAGTCTCATCAATAGCTCGAGTGAAAGAGTTCATCTCATCAACATCATTTGGCAAAAGGGCCAAATCAGCAGCATAATCTAAATGACAAATTTTGAATTCTCTAGATCAGTGGTTCTCAACCTTTTATGCTTCATGTAACCACTTGAAATGTTTCATAAATTACATAAAGTATATAGATAAACACAAAAAATGACATTTTTTCACAGCAGTGTTGCCAACTTAGAGACTTTGCTACTTGATCTAGCGACTTTTGGGCTCTCACAGCATACCCCAAAACGTTTTACCGTGTACCCCACGTTGAGAACCCCAGCTCTAGACTATTTAAGGCCAAAATCTTCCCCTTGCAATGAATTCTGTCTACATAATCAAAAAAAAAATGAAAAAGAGCCAAAATACACCTTTGTCGAATTCCAGTAGCAACGCTGAAGCAATTGCTACACGGCTCAGTGTTACTATAGACAGCTTTTATTATGCTAACTTGTCAGGTATGCCATATGATATCACAAGCACTCACAAATTATGATGTGTGAAGCACTCACAAATTCAAACCCTTTTTGAAATCTATAAAGGTAGTAACCACAATTTTCTGAAACTCTAGGATCTGCCTAGGACTACAGAATCTGCCTAGGTGAAAAAAATCTTATTTATACATCCTCTTATACTTTTAAATCCGCACTGCTCATCATACAGTTGTCCATCAGTCAAAATCTTAATTCTATTAAAACAACCATGCAAAGAACTTTACCTGGAACAGAAAGTAGATTGAGGTTACAAAACTACTATCGTCATTTTTGAAGATAGGGATATTGCCTTAGGAACAATGCGTTTATTATAAAAAATATTCAAAATTCCAATCAGCCATGTGAAAACAGAAATATTCCCATCTCTAAGTATTTTATTATTAATTTAATCTAACCCTTGGGATTTATGTAGTTTTAGTTTAGAAATAGCCAAAATAACTTCATATGACTATAAGGCCAAGGCCAACATTGCAAACAATGGGAGTAGAACTAGCGACATTGTTTATGATATCTCTTAAATGCTCAGCCTACCTAGAATGACAGAATCCTTACCTTCAATAACCTTACCAAGTTTATCCCTCAATCCCTGTACTTTTCTCTGTTTTGTCCCATACAAAAGATTAACAATCTGGTACAACTCTCTGCTGTTGTGCTGTCTAGCTTCTCCCTGTGCTTTGCCAGCTAAGCTGTCAAATCAAAATTATTATCAGCCTTCAACTGATCATTTACACACCTATTAATCTCTCCATAATGCTGCCTTTTAGGATTACTATGGTAGTGATTAAGGTTATTCCTGCATCTGTATGATAAAAATAATAATACCTTTACTTTTTGATTTTTTTAAATTTTCTGGTAGCACTTGATAATCACTGAGCTAGACAATCCATTTAGTACTTTGAATATTCCCCATCAATAACTGATGTACCCGCCACTGCTTCCTTTGTTCATCTTACTTACTTGACAAACAAATCTTTTCAAAATAATTCATGGCAGGAAATTGGACGATATCACTTTTCTTTCCGTCTGACGTCACCTGTGACGTCAGACAAGTAGCACTGCTGTAGTTAAGAAGAAAGCTTTGGCAAGAGGGCATGGCTCGACATCTGGTGATGCATTCGTGAGTCACAGCAGCTTCCTCTTCACCTTTGAAGATTGGCACCAAATTCACCCCTCGTAGTGTGGCACCGGCGACTTTCTCAAAGGTCACAGATCCACCATCACAGCGAGCTAAAGAAAGAAATTTCCTGTCACTATATTAAATCACGAAAAATTTATTTTATTGTGTTAACTTTTCTGTTAACCTTACGAAAAGCTTGGCAAAATAGATGCGGATTTCTTTTATGCGAAAACCTGTAAAAATATCTTTCCAATTTCGCTGATAATTCCCTTCAATGTATGAATGTAATTCGCAAAGGGAAAATGTAATCTTATTAAATAAGTTTTATTTTCCATTTCTAAGTACTATCAGGACTGACTGACCAGGCAGTTGCCCGAGGCGCTGTGGCCAAAAGGATGCCAAGTTCTCGAAGAAAATATTAATGTTAAGTGTTTTAAAAATGTTAATGATATTCAATAATAAAAAGACAAAACTGCTTTATATTATATATACATTATACCTCACTCTCGCAGCGACTATAGCAATAGCAGTGATAATGGGGGGCACTGAAAGGAAGCTTCGACCGGAGGCCCTGATTACAATATATACTGCTCACAAAAATTAGGGGATATTTCATCGCTTCATATTCATTTTGAAAAATCCCCTAATTTTTGTGAGCAGTATATTAAGTTACACTGTTTCTCAGCTTTCAATACTAACTATTGACACTCACAAACAGCCTAGGAACATAATTTACATTTAGATACCAGATTGCAGTTTGTGGCAGAGGAAAGAAAATCTAATTATACTAATCAGCTAAGTTGATCGAGAATCTTCTGACAGCGCAGTCTCGAGCACTCTGAAGCTTACCTTGACATAGTTGAAAAGGAGACCACCAGAGGGAGACACCACACAGAAGAAGATAGAATATGCCAGGTTTGTAATCAGTCCATCGCCTGCCACTCATCCTGCAATAAGACGGACACTTCCACATCAAAATTATCCACATCAAAAATAAAAACATGTCTATGTTATGTACTTGTTGATCTGTTAAAAGGTAAACAGACCAGGAAAAACAGGGGAATGCAAGTCAAAGGAGGAGAAAAAAATGCTAAAACAAGGCACAAAATTGAAAGCATGCTAAATATACAGTATACATCGTCTTAAAATGGCTTTTAATTCGAGTTAATGTTTGGCTCAAATACACAGAAAATAAAATAGAAAATTAATAAATCGCTTCTTCCGTTAATTTATTTTATGCTCGTTTTCAAAGTGAATGAAGATTTTTCTTTTCCGTCTTTAGGACTCTCTAAAAAGGGAGGTTGAACTAATAGACAATTGCGAAAATTGCAAATAGTAAAAATTTATTAAAACCTATAAACGCAAAAATTATTTTTCATTAAATTCTTAAAGCAAAATCATTTTCACAACTCTTACCCCCACCCCTGCCGGAGTTAAGTGGACAAATTATCTCTGGCAATGTAAACCTCTTGACAAATTATCTCTGGAAATGTAAACCTCTTGGCAAATTATCTCTGGCAATGTAAACCTATTGACAAATTATCTCTGGCAATGTAAACCTCTTGACAAATTATCTCTGGCAATGTAAACCTCTTGACAAATTATCTCTGGCAATGTAAACCTCTTGACAAATTATCTCTGGCAATGTAAACCTCTTGACAAATTATCTCTGGCAATGTAAACCTCTTGACCGTCACACTTTACCATGAAAATTTAGAATTTCTGTCGTATGTAGATCGTTTGCAATATCTGCTAAATTTTTAGCGTTTTCCAACTTTTTCTACCGTTAAAGGGGGCTATTCAAGTTTCTTATTTTATGCCTTTAGTGCCCTCTAACGATAGAAATTCGAAGTAATGGATGATTGTTGAGAGAGAAATATCTTTTTTAGTACTATACAACAATTTTCTTTTCTCATTTACGTACGTATCTCTCAAAATGACAAAGTTGAATGTCTACAGGCGAACAGATAGATGGACGACCAAGTGAAAAAATTAGCTCTTTTTTTTTCTGAAACGATCTAAAAATTGGGATCGTGGAATTCCTCCTGGATATTCTGAATACAATTGAATTTCCTTGTTACGGAAATTCCTCTTATTAAGGAAAATTCTCGAAATGCAATTCTTTGCTCAAACGGACTCTTCGGCTTTAAATCGCCTAATACCAAGCTAAATACCGCCTAATACTGCATGAGAATCTAGAATCAAAGGTATCAAGTTTACTATTAATTTGGTTATAAAGGGATCAAATTTCACTACCATAGCAAAATTTAGGCAGGCTGTTTTACAGGCTAAATATGAACTTCTAATATATATATATAACGAAAACCCGTGGTCTAGTGGTTAGCACGCTTGGCTACTGATCTAAGGGACCTGGGTTCGAGCCCCGGATTTAGGCATGGATGTGTGTGTCTTTTTTTCTGCTGATGTCCTGCCATCCTCTCAGATCTCCTACTGTGGCATATAAACTGACAGGCTCCTGTCAGACCTCTGTGGCAAGCAGCTGCTTGAGGGGGTATTTATTGTTATTTTATTTTATATTTTTCGACAACCTCCACAAAAAGGTCCCAGCAGCAATGCCTATTCTGTCTATCTCGTGTCCACCACCTGATACGATTTAGGTGTGTACTACCATTATCTGTTATACTTATTCCAGAGATAAACTAATTGAGAAAATTGCTCAAGAAAGTAGACATTCAACAGAACTGAAGCACCTCCTTCCTAACTCTCTCTTCTTTAGTTTCATCTCTATTAACATTTTCATCAAAAGCCCTAATAAACGAGTTCATCTCATCAGCATCATTTTCCGAAAGCCCGGTGCAATCGCACATGCGGTAGCATCGTCTCTTTATGAATACATTTTTACAAATAAAAAAATCAGTGATAATGCTAGAAACGAAACAGGGCTGAAAGACAAGTTCTATTTCAATTAATGATAAGCATAGAAGTAAAAATTTTTAAAAATACGTATCTTCCTATATTCGTCCTCAAAAGTAGAAAATCACCTAAAGCATATCGATGATGCAATCAGTCACTGAGTTTCATATTCATTTTAAAGGAAGATAGGGCGCCGATTTACCTACGAACAAGATTGCCGGCGCCCTTTCTTCTTTTGAAGCGAATACAAACTCAGTAACCGATTGCACGATCGATACGATTTAGGTTTATTTTCTACTTTTTTGCGGCCCATATAGGAATATAGGTATTTTTTTTAGATCTGGGCCTGCTTTGCACTATGTTAGTTACGCCATTGCAGCTATCGTTTCGCTGATTATTTTTTTCTCACTGATTTAAGCACGTGATCAGAAGGTCGTGTGAGCAAACCCAACTCTGCTGAAAACCCAATTTTCCTGCTTACTCTGCACTCGAGCAGGCTCAACGCGACATATCCTCGCGAGTTACAGTAACTGCTCGCTTTGGTTTTGCTTCTGCATGAAGGGGAATGCATATCTACTATGGATGAGAATTCCAACGAAGCACATCACTGCCTTCAGAAAATCGCAAACGAAATGGCCGGAGCAATATCAGCAATTGTGATAAATTATGCAGGGCAATTTTACTTGTTGCCACCTAGTAAAGAAATAAGTAGTGCTTCGTACATCGTAACTGTTACACATTTTTTATGAATCATTACATAGTTCGAAAAAATATTCCTTCTCGATTAATAAAGAATCATTTTAACTTAACCGCGAGAAGCGACAAAGGCGGAGATTTCGTGACCAGGATTTCTAAAGCGGATATATCCATAAACCGGTATCCGCGGATAATAGGACTCATATCCGTATCCTATATCGTAGCGAAAGTTTCGTATCGTTTTTTTTTTTTTGCTTTTTTTGTAAATTTAAAACGACTGTAACGAAATTATCGGCATGCAGTAAAAAAATGCCATCTGAAATTTTTTCTCCTGTTCAGTATGAAAAGGAAAAGAAAGCAGGATTAATTAAGACTACAGAAGAAAAAACTAGGTCGTAAGGGCAATATTAAACAGTGACCAGTTTAAGATGACGAAGAGGATACAATATAACGAAGAAAATTAAAATGCTTTATTCTTGGTCTTGTATATATTCACAGTCATAAAAGTTTATGGATAAAAGTCATCTTCTTCAATTCAAAAAAAAAAAACAAATTAAAAGTTTTGAAAGTGATATTGTGCTTATATGGAAGATGAATCTATGATGCTAAAATATGGAAGAGACTGGCAAGCTCAGTTTATCTTTTGTTTGAATTACTCAATTATGTACATATCAATATGATATTATGATTACTTTTATAGAAAATGAGCATTAGTAGATATATCACTGCTAATAAAAATGGATGAAATACAAGAAGTTTACAATAAAGATGATTTTGACGATTCATTTCACGATGAAGTAGATGTAGAGGAATATGACGAAGCAAACAAATATTTTTGCCAGCTACAATTAATAAAAGTCGTTTCATATTCTAGATATTCTCTTAAACTTAATAACATTCGAGAAGTTTTATGTCAAAAAAGAACATGGACATGAATATGATCAGGTGTTCTTCTTAACCTGGGGTACGGGGAGTCCAGGGTTTGCGAGATAAACATTTGGAAGTCGGAATTTTTCATCCGAAACTTCACTTCTTAAAGCTCTGAAAGATTTAGACTCTCTTCATTTGATTGAAAAAAGAAATCAATTTTAGCTATTGGAACTCTGAACAATTCTCTCAACCTACTAAAGTGGTAATTGAAAACTTTAAGTCGAAAATATGCAAATCTCTCTGGATCTGAACGAGTTTTGATTCTTTGAAACAGAAACTTAGAGGATTAAATTGCGACATGTTACAATGTACTCGAGTCAATTTAAAACTACCTCGGAAAACGAAAAAAAAATATGAAAATGCTACAGCTTTAATCAAATGCCTTGTTGATCCATCACATGCTGAGTTTCCTAGAACTCTCATGAAGTATCTCTATTCTAAAAAATTCAGGGTACTACATTCCGATGAAGAAATACGAAATGAAAATTCCTGTTATTCGTTATATCGAAATCTCGCTTAGAGCTGAAATAAATTCCTATATTTCATAGGGAATGCCTGTAAAAAGCACAATGAGTGTAACACATCAAAACAAAAAATTAATCCTTTCAAGAAAGCAGGTAAAAGAACACCAAACTTTAATTACGGTAAAACGCAATGAAAACAGCGAAACCTAATTCAACGGATGAGGAATGAACTTGTTTCAGCCAATTTCTGCACCAAGATTAGGTTTCGCCTTTGTGATCTTTCCGTTAAAGTGGCGGCACTTCTTAAATGAACAGAAATTATGAATAATAATATATTAAATTGAAATTTATTTGCTATAATCATTAACTGAATGGTTTTATTGGGTCAGTTTGAATGAACAATTTCAACCATTACTTTTTTTAATAATTATTCTTACTGGTTAGCTGATATCCTGCGGATGTAAAAAATTTACTATCCGATAACTGCGAATATCAAAAGTCCGGATATTTGGAAACTCTATTCCTGACATAGTATGCATGCCAAGAATCAATTAATTGAAACGAATGAATTGAAGAAGAATGAAGTTCTCTCAGACATGTGACACTTAAAAGGGTCATGGTTAGCAGTTTGTGATTATTACCAATCATATCAGTTTCAAGTAG
This sequence comes from Ryuthela nishihirai, assembly GCA_038380435.1. NCBI lineage: Eukaryota > Metazoa > Arthropoda > Arachnida > Araneae > Heptathelidae > Ryuthela > Ryuthela nishihirai. The sequence goes on along the minus strand of JAWZYU010000019.1, from coordinate 57,857,276 downwards.
CTCATAAATCGTTGTAACTCATTAATTCCTCAACCAACGGAAGAAATGGGCATAAAAAGCGAAAAATCTCTTCCCGAAATAAATATTTGAGCTTTGTCTTCAGATTAGTCGTAAGTTGACTCCTCTTTCTCTTTAAGCAAAGCAACGTGGCAGTGGAGTTTGGTTGCTATACCTCTGAACTGCCCTTTTTTTGCACACAGTGGGTTAAATGGCCAGGTCACAAGGACCCCGAGGGCTCAGAGAAGGTTAGACGAGGAGACAAATGGTAGCCTCCCGTCAAGGTCATTCAAAGTGTTCTTTAGTGTGAACAGGGTATGGCTCTCCCGCACACAAGGCCACGACTTAATGTCTCATCCAACGGACGGTGGCTTTCCAAGTCCATCGGTGACCCCTAGTGGCCGAAGGCAGGGAGGAGAGTTTTGCGGAGATAAATCTCGATGCTGGCCTAGGTGGTATTTGAACTTGGTAATTGCAGATTACGAGCCTGGCGCGCTACCGACTGAGCCACCCCCGTAGCAGAGTTGAGTTCGCTGTAAAATTTCCCACCAAGTGTACTGGGGAAAACAAACAGCGGTCTAAAATTTTTAATTCGAATTCTAAATGCAAAATATAGTGTTTTCGGAGTGTATTCTTATTAGACGACGAGTTAGGATTTTTAACTCACCTTTGTATTCTCTTCGGAATCCTCTTGCCACGTAACAAGTAGTTGTCGCAGTAACTCCTACGGCGATGATGCTTCATGTCAACCTGTGTTCTGAGGAGCGAAGGGGAGAGGACACTCCTCTTCTTCTAGTAGGGACTGGAAAAGCTGACTCATCGGCTGCCACACACAGAACAATAGAGGCGCTAAACGTCTTCTTAAGGGCCTGCTTCCTTCCATCAGTTCATAACAATGCAGCATCAAAGGACTTTTATGCTCAGAATTCGACAGATTCAAACATCGCAAATAATTGATACTTGTTTCCCTCCCCCATTCGGCTCCAGTTACAGTCATTGTTTAGTTCCTGCATTACCAACTAAACAAAAAGAAATGTCACCGGTCCAGTGAAGCCTCTCTTTTCACACACATGATCGATTAACCACAAGAAAAAATATTTCAACGGTAAGAGTTTTTAGTTCAGTTTTCACTGTAAAACTTTACGCCCAGCCACCACAGGTACTGGTGCAAGCCTGAGTGAGACGACGCAGCTCCCAGTGACCCGATGACCTCCTTAGCAAGCCCGTCCCCCTCATACGGGATATGCAATGTCAGAGGGCAGATGATGATGTTGGCAGACGCAGAAATAATTTGTTTTTTCCTTCTACATGTCCGGTCAAAATGAGGGCATCGACAGACTTCAAAAGGCGAATCATCCATCGTCCACCGCTCATATACATTCATTTATTGTCTTCAGATGACTTTGAAGTTTTCTCTATTGATCACCAAGCTTATTCTAATGCCATCGAATGTACTAAGAACTCATTTCCCAACATCGTTTACTGAAATAACAAGATCGTCACAAAATTCCGAGATCCTCGAACTAAGTAGGGAAGGGTTGAGTTGTTTTACCTCTGAGCGGCACTTTTTTGCACACCATGGACTAAATGACCAGGTTACATGGACCCCGAATGCTCAGAGAAAGCTGGGGGAGGGGACCTACTGGAACAGCTGTTGAGAGACAGATGGTAATCTCCCGTCAAGAAGTAGGGAAGGAAATTTCTTTGATTCCTGTTGCAATGCAAAACCTAATCACTAAAATCTTTACCAAACCTGAGAGATCACCCAGTATTACATATGCAATATCAGATTATCGAACATGCCACTTGACCTGTAAGGCGATGACCGTACAGGGGCATCGCAGTCTGCTCAAGTAGTATGGATTTCGTGATTTTTATACAATATAAAGGGCCTCGAATAATATCCGAGACATGAATGTAAAACTCGAATAATATCCGGGTATAGGTCCCCAGCGCACCATAATCCGGTGATGATCTACGTTAAAAAAGTTATTTACCTCTTACATACAAAACTCCAAGCAGTCGAGGGATACGGAAGTCCACCAAACTGTGCAATTTAGTTCTCGAAACGCATCTGTCCTTAGCTACAACTACTGCATTTGGCCACTGTAGGCCAATTCCAGAAAGGTCCTGTTTCACATAACCTTTCCATCGCATCCTAGGTCGCCTATTTTTTCTGAGGACTTTAGGCATGCTGTTCATAATTATTAGGCTAATATATCATTTTGCTTACGGGCAATATGGCCAAACCAACGCAGTGTCCCTCTTCAAAATATGCTGCTTATAAGGTTTTGATGTTATTTTGATGTATCTTTTTGTCATTTATATATATTCTACCTGGGCTTGCTCTTGAAAAAAAAAAAGGTAGTTGCGTGAAATATGTGTGAAGTGTGTCTTGCTGCAATTAGCAAGGCAGCTTTATTGCCTCTGATCGTTGGCTATCGTCAGCTTTTGGCCGTGGACCCTTTCATCTTGGAGCGAAGGCGGCAGACGAAATGGCGTCCCATGGGACCGGGAGAATGGCTTGCAAGAGGAACGCCAGATGTCCTGTAGCAAAGATCAGGCAGTTCCGGTAGTATTGGTTGGCATGGTAAGCTAACGAAAACCTGTGTTCGCGCTCGGTGAATTGCTCTTATAACTAAGTATATCCTTCAAAGGCGAACGCCCAATATCAGAACGAACCAAAACATATTTCCTTATCTGTTGGATTATTAAACTCGCAACCCTCAGATAATCGACACTGCTCAAGGAGATTGCCACTCCTTCGCCTAACCTCATCATTACTTGAAATGTCAAACTATCTAATGCTTAAGATATTGCGTAAATATCTAGAATCAAAAGAGTTAATTTCCCATTATCTAATTTACAAAGGACACTGTTTTACTGTTAAACATACTTTTATTTATTGTCCACGTTTAAGTTTGAACGACCTATGTATTTTAGCCTTCACGATTTTACGTCTAATCCTCTTACACTGGGACTTCTCGTATCTGATCGTTCGGTTTTAACCTTGTTTTTGTGTTTTTACAATATACTGGATATTTTAATAGACTAGAGTCTATTCAGAAATATTAAGAAATACAGAAAGACATGAATGTAAAACTATTCTGTATTTCTAACCCGGTTTTTTAACATTGGTTGATTTTATTTTGTATTTTCTATCGTTGTTTAACATGTTATTCATGCACACGTTCTTTGTGGTTTTACCTTTTTACTATATTCGTGATTTTGTCTTTAGTGTTGATATTTTAAATTATAGTTGTGAGTTTTCGTGTCTTTTATCGTTTATTTTCTGTTTGATCCATTATGGCCTAAGTTGCCAAGGCACCATAAAACCTCAAACAACCAAGCTAAACACGGATCAGTCTTATCAATAGGTCGAGTGAAAGAGTTCATATCATCATCATTTGATAAAAGGGCCAAACCATCAGCATAATCTAAATATGAAATTTTGAAATCTCTAGATCATTTAAGGTCAAAATCTGCAATTTTGCAGTGAATTCCTCATTAAAAATTGACAATAGCCAAACTAAAGGGAAAACGAGAGAAAATGCACAATGGTAGAACTCCAGCAGTAACGTTAAATCAATTGTTACAAGCCTTACCAATTCTCACAGATGACTCAGTTTTATTATAGACAGCTTTTATTATGCTGACGTGCAGGGACGTAGTTATGGGGGGTGGAGAGGAAGGCTCACCCCAAAGTAAATCGTAGTTGACAAAATTCGAAATGACTTGGTAAACTCCAGACGAGTTCTAAAATTGATCTTTTTTCCTCATTAACGGAAGTTCGCAAAGTGTAGGAAACTTCGCGATTCGAAAACACTTGGTATAATCCAGGTAACTTGTGAACATTGGGATTGTTTTTGTGAAATTAAGGAGAGTTGGCAAATTGAGGCAACTTGGCAAAATCTAGAAAACTTGGTAAAATCTACGGAAGTTGTGAAAATTAGGATAGTTTCTGTGAAATTAAGGAGAGTTAGCAAAATGAAGTTAACTTGGCAAATCCAGGGAAGTGGTAAAACACAGATGCACTGTGATGGAGGTGTGAACTCTCCATTGGAAGAAATCTTCCAGTGCAAATGGCTTCAGTCTTTAGTAGTGGGCAAACAGGTCTTTGTTTGCCCACTACCAAAGCCTGCCTGCAATTAGGGGGTTGTTTGATATTGTCGGCATTTCCTCTCCCAATAAACATAGTTTCTTTAAACATCCCACTACCCATTTTCTTTCTCGACGGGTTGGAATGTGAGGACTCTGCACAGAAATTATGCTCTTGATTTCCTTCCACAATAATTACACCAATATAACTTAGATATTCTCGGTTTACAAGAGACCAGATGGGCCGAAAAAGGTCAGATATTTAAAAGAATTCTTAAATTTCACTTTTCAGGGAGTGAAGATGGAAAGCATCTTTAAGGCGTAGGTTTGCTTCTCAGCAGACAAGCTAGGGATGCTTTACTAGGATATGAATGCATTAATGAAAGGATTCTCACAGCTAAATTTCCGACAAGCATTAAGTACTTGAATGTTATCTGTTCTTATGTCCCCACTGAGAATGTCGATGAGGATGAGAAGGATAGGTTTTACGGACAACTTCAGGATATTTTGAATTCTGCGAAGAAACGAGATATTACTATTGTTCTACGTGACTTCAATGACAAAGTTGGTACTGACTCTGACCTTTGGTGGCGGAGGGTGATAGGTCCTTTTGGTTTTGGTAGCTGCAATGATAACGTCTCCTACAGATAAGTAAACTCAATGGTTTGAGAATAACTAACACTTTTTACAAACACCGTGACATATGTACATAAGTATACATGGGTTTCACCAGATTGGCTGCATAAGAATATGATTGATTATGCATTTATTAACAGCAAATGGGCAAGTTCTGTTAGGAATACAGGTCAGACAGGGGAGCTGAAATTGGATGTGCCCTTTACCTTATTAAAAGTGTCTTGAACTTAAACTTAAAAAGTGTTGTGCTAAGGTTAAAAAATTTACCTTTAATTCTGAAGCTCTGAAAGACCCAGTTATAGCTAAAGCTTACCATGATAGGTTACTTAGTCATTATGATAGTGTAGTTCCCAGGTTCGAGTCCCAGCTGGGTCAGCGTTGAGATTTATCTCCGCAAAATTCCCCGCCCTGTCCACGGTCAGTAGGGGACACCGATGGGCTTGGAAAGGCCGCCGTCCGTCGGATGGGACGTTAAGCCGTGGCCCCGTGTGCGGGAGAGACATACCCTGTGCACGTTAAAGAACACGCTGGATGGCCTTGACGGGAGGCTACCAATCTGTCTCCCAACAGCTGTTCCAGTGGGTCCCCTCCCCCAACCTTCTCTGAGCCTTCGGGGTCCATGTGACCTGGCCATTTAGCCCATGGTGTGCAAAAAAGTGCCGTTCAGAGGTAAAACAACCCAACCCAACATTATGATAGTCATGGTTTGCTTACTACTGAAATTGAGGAACAATGGTACCGTTTTAAACAGACTTTTCTTGAAACTAACAATACTCTTTTGGGTAAAAAGGAGCAGAGGAGACAAAATTATTTGAGTGATAAGACACTAGAGCTTATTTTGGAAATAAATAACTGCAGAAATGTTCTTAATCAATAACCTACTAGTCCTAATAGGAAGCGTTACAAAAGAGCTTAAGAAACCTGTAAAGGATCAGTTAGCAGTTGATAAGAATCTCTGGTTAGATGGTTTGGCTGACAAATCTGAGGAAGCAGCTATACAGCCTAATAGCAGAGTTCTACCAGATAGTTAACGTTTTGTGTGGTAGAAAACGTACAGGTATACAGGGATTGAAGGATGAACAAGGTAAGGTTATAGAAGGTTAAGATTCTGTCATTCTAGGTGGGCTGAGCATTTAAGAGATATCATAAACAATGTGATTAGTTCTACTCCCATTGTTTGTAATGATGATAGATGCATTAGTGGCTTTAATGTTGGCCCTATAACACAGTCTGAAGTTATTTTGGCTATTTCTAAACTTAAACTACATAAATTCCCAGGGGTGGATGAAATTACTACTGAAATGCTTAGAGTTGTGAATGTTTCGGTTACCACATGGATGACTGAAAATTTGAATATCTTTTATGATAAAGTCATGGTCCCTAAGAATTTTACCAGAGCTATTATTATCCCTATTTTTAAAAAAAGATTATGGCAATACTTGTGATAACAATAGGGGCATCTGCCTACTTTCTGTTCCAGGTAAAGTTCTTTGCACGATTGTGCTTAATAAAATTAAAAATCTAGTAGACAAGCAATTGCGTGATGAGCAATGTGGATTCAGAAGTGATAGGGGATGTGTAGATCAGATATTTTCACTCAGGCAGATCCTTGAGAAATGTTTAAAATTTCAGAAACCTGTGGTTACTAGCTTTATAGATTTCAATTGTTAAATTTCAAAATTTTAAAATATCTATCTTCCTATATGGCGTTAAAAAGTAGAAAATAAACCTAAAATAGTATATTGATGGTGTAATCAGTCTCTGAATTCGTATTCCCTTCAAAGAAAGATAGGGTGCCGGCAATTAATTGTGTTTCTACTTTTTAGGGCCCATATAAGAAGATAGGTATATTTTAATTTTAATATATTTTATATTTTTGTCACTAAAAACACCTACCTTCAAAGACTTTTATCTGATATATGACTTATAAACATCGACCACATTTTTCCTCTCTCTTGGAGTCGGGTTTCAGGTAGCCCATGACATTGGAGACGTCACAAGCTTAATTTGAGATATGACTCGTTAAATTCTAACCACGGGAAAATCCTACACTCACCTCTTTTATCAGGGGGGGTAGGAGAATAGTGGGGTAAAAGTCGAAATAGTTTATGACAATCATTATATGCGCTGTCATTTGACACCAAACTCGTAACTGCAGGTCTCCCGTTAGGAAGATATAATGGAACGACTTTGACATTTCCTCATTTTTAGGGGGGGAAGAAAGCACAGAGGTCACTTTTATAGCCTATGACACTGCTCGCGTCACAAACTTTCACATGACGCATAGCTTGTTACTCTTTGCACTCGCGTTCAGTGGATATAGGGGAACAATCTTTTTCATATTTCCCCCTTTTTAGGGGGGAAGAAAGCATAAGAGGGCAATTTTTTATAGCCTGTGACATTCGTCGCATCACTAGCTTTCATTTGACTTATAGTTTGTTACTTTCGGAACTCGTATTTTGATGATATAGCGGAAAAATAATTTTCATATTTCCTCTTTTTTACGGGGGAAAAAAGCATTGGGGTGTCATTTTTTTTAGCCTATGGCACTCCCCGTATTACAAGCTTCATTTGACACATAAATCATTACATATTTTCATCGCATTCGAAAGATATGGGGTAACAACTATTTTGGCAAACCCACAAACCTACAAATGTCAAATTGAGCAGGTGTCCCAGTTTAATTACCTTGGGATCTATGTAACAGATATTGGTGATGTGCGGCATGAGATAAACAGAAAAATAGGGATTGCTCTCTGGAAGTTTTAAGAATCTGTGGAGAGTGTGGAAAAATAGGAGTATGCACCTAAAGACTAAAATTAGACTGTATAATAGTTTGGTTCTCTCTAGGGTTAGTTATGGAAGTGAAACCTGGATGCTTTCTAAACAAGAAAACAGGAAACTAGATGCTTTTGATTCTAGATGCTTACGCAATATCTTGGGCACTAGGTGGTTCGACTTTGTAAGTAATGAAGAGGTTAGGCAAAGGAGTCGGGCACTTCCTTTAAGCAACACATTGCGCAGAGAGAGACTCCGTTGGTTTGGCCATGTTGCCCGTATGGATAATTATAGATTAGTGAATAGGGGTATGAACAGTGTGCTTAAAGGCCTAAGAAGGGGAGACCTAAGATGCATTGGGCAAACAATGTCAAACAGGACCTTGTTAGAATTACGCTACATTGGCCAGGTGCAGCAGATGTAGCTCAGGACAGACGTGTTTGGAGAACTGAATTGCACAATCTGGTTAGATCTCTGTAGCCCATGGCTACTTGAGAATGATTATGAAGAATGTTAGTAATTTTTTTAGAAACGTTTGCTCAGAATGAAAATATATTATAGTAAAATTTGTGTTTGTCGCATGCTTTAGCGGTTTCCCAAAATGATGCCCTTAATTTTCATTAAAAGTCAATTTCAAAGCTCTGTTTCTAATAATTTTCAGGAGAAAAGTGACCATAAAAGCTACAGATTCAGTAACCTGCTAGAAATATTCATTTCGTATTCTTCCTTAATGATAAATACCATTATGATAAATATGATTCCAATAATGATAAATGATAAATACAATAATACAAATGATCGTAGAGAAATAGTGGATAAATAGTGTTCGAACGATAAGTCGTAAGCCAGACTTGCTTAAAATTGTGTCTGTATAATTGGCATTAGTCGGGGATTGGGTGTACTTTAAGTGCTACGATTTATTAAATAATTAAATAACAAAAGTGATTATGTGTCTAAAATGTCAAGAAATGGGATTTTTTTATCACATGTAATGTTGTCTCGAGCAAATTTCTAAGTCGCTGAACTCTCGATATCAGGAGCAGTAAACGTAAATTCAAACAATATTGAAAGAAATTTCAATTTCTAATTTTTTCGCAATGGAAAAAATACACTAATTTTAAATTCAATTCCTTAAACTTTTGCACCTCTTATAATTTCCTTACAGGTGGATTCCTGGCTTGCCTAACTCTTGCCATCTCTGTATAAGCTCACATCATTGCACTTATATTCCAAGCAAATCTATATTTGTAGATTAATGTTAGTTAAGCCAACAACTATCGTGAATATTGTCAAAAGTTTTATAATAGAAGCTACACATATTCTGTTTTGTTAAGTTTTATCGGCAATCGGTACGAAACAATAGCATGAAAAATCCATGCATCGTGTATCAGAATAGCAGGAATTCTTTGTTTTCAGATTTACATGCCAATGTTCCCTAATGACTTGTCGCCCACGATTCAATGAGAGGAAACTGTGAGTACAGGATGCCTCGAAAGTTGTCAAAGGTAGCAAAAACAACAGGAATCCACAGACCGCCAGATGGTCGAAGGGTTTTCGATGACACCGTGTGACTGACATCGAGGAGATGGTCGCAAAGCAATCGTTATGCAATCGAGGCACGAGATAGCAGCAATGATGACTGTCGTTTTGTAAGAGGTCAGATGAAGGTATCCTTCCTTACCTGAGTGAGAGGCGATTCCTCCTCCACGCACTCCCGGGGCTGTGGCCCGCATGTGGTGCGTCGCATGCCACGAAGATAGGGAAAGTGAACGGACCACGTGATGTAAAGGTTGTGGCCGTGGGAGCGTGCAGTGTCGAGTCACGTTCGGCAGGTACGGGTAGTACTGAGGAACGAGACTGGCAAATGGCGAACTCACGCCAAGCGACATATTTCCTCCGAAGGACGCGGTTGAAAACTACTCGTTTCGCCAAATTAATGACTCGTAGCAGACGAATGTCTACAGAGAAAGCAGATGAATTCCCAGAGCACATCCTTCATGGTGCCACATGATGATGTCACTCCGAGCTTGTTCAAACAGACGACAATCGAAGGATAGCAAACGTTTCCCTTGACAGACATTCTCACTTCGTTTCCGGTTAGAAATCAATGGCGTAATCAGAATTTGGGGGGAGGGCACTCTCAATCAACACATTAAGTAAGCATTAACACGATTTTAAAACGCAAATTAAATTGGGAACAGGAGAAGAGGGTTACTTTCTGTGTGGATGCCTTTCCCGTGGTTCTGTGTTCTAATTGGTCATTTCTCTTTGGGGCGAGGATTGGCCCTTAGTCGGTAGCGATCCAGGCATGTAATCTTATGATTTCCGTTTAGAGTCTTCATTCCGCCTGTGATGCACTTTTCACCATTGACCTCGACTTTGGCGAGAACGGAACCACCGACAAGCCTTGAAATAGGTCTCCTTCCGTCGGATGGGATCTTAAGCCTGACTACTTATTCAGAACAGCCACGCCTTTTTACGTTAAAAGAAGGTTGGATGGCCTTGACGAGAGGCTTTCATCTGCTCCTAAATGTGTTCTAATGAATCCCTTCTCCTACTAGCTCTGAGATTTGGAGTCCTTATGACCTGACTATTTAACCCATTGTGTGCAAAAAAGTGCAGTTCAGAGGTAAAACCAGCCCGACCATTCCTCTTTCCCTCGATAATGTTTCGACAGGAGGGAGACTCAGACCTCTGTGGTAAGCAGCTGCTTAAGCGAGTATTTATTAATTATTAAAAAAGTCTCACAAGTGAAGTTGTACAGGGAACAGTGCTTGGCACATTACTTTTGTTTTGTTTTTCACGTGTGACATTTCAGATATTCTTCGCTCAATCACAAATAACATATTTTTTTTCGCAATAAAATAAAAATTTACAATAACTCTAAGAAACATAATTTTGGTCTCTACAATTGAGAACCAAGGGACAACTGTCCGTCCAGGTTCTGCTGAACATTACCAATGGAAATTTCGGCGGCAGCACACGGTATCACATGGTAAGCAACACAATAAATTTTCTACATTAGAAATATTTAAAACAAATAAGCATAAATATCTTTAAATACCATAGGGTTATTTTCATTCTAATTTCTGAAGGTAAAGAATTAAACACTGACGGTGCAAGATATGAGAAATGTCTCTGTAAAATATTTCTTTTTGCTAAAAGAACTTTTATAGTAATCCAGTTTGGCTCGAGTTAAAAGTAACAATTTTTCTGAGGTATTCAATTTTTTTGCTGGTATAGAAATAAAATAATTTTATAAAAAATAAACTTGTGTAATATTATGAAAATATCTTAGAGGAAATGAAATATTGGAATATACAATTCTAAATACAATTTTGAAAATTATTTTATGTATTAAATACAAATTATTTAAATTATGTTGGTAATCTCCACCCCAACTAAAGATTCCATATCGTATATTTTAATATCCCATGCAAAATATAGTGTAATAAGAAAATTTCTTGGAACCAACTTTTTAACAAAATAAAATTTATTTGAAATATGCCTAAGTTTACTTGTAGGTTTTTCTTCGTGGGATTTCCATTTTAAATTGGAATTAGCACAACACCCAAATAGTTGAAAGTGTATACCCTTTCAATAAATGGACAAGTGCAGTCAATGCTATTTTTGAAATTTAAATCATGATATTTAATATTAATATAGGCGTTAGTAGTTTTTAACTAAAAAAGTATAGATTTAATTTTCTGAACATTAAGAGAGAATTTATTCAAAATGAACCATTTATGAATTTCTTTTAAATTACTTTCCATAGAAATCCTCAAATCAAAATTTTTTTCCAGCACATTTCAAGTGTATAAGCAATTCATTGTAATTGTGTCTCAAGCTTCTAATGTTGAAATGAATAAAACGTATACTAATACTTCTACTATAAAAAGAATATTCTGATAAGTCATTAAAAAGAACATTTAAGTTGAACATTGAAGACCTTATTATTGCCAAAGTCTTTATTAATCATGTCTGCCTTTAGATCTTTCTTTTCCTTGGCCTTTTTGATCCATTTGTCTAGAAATTTAACAATTTATTTACTGTTGGTACTCTGTGCATATTTATGATTTCATCTTTTTCTTGTATTTTTAAGATATCTGCAAGCCTCTGTACAATAGTAGGTAAATTTTCATTAGGTTGTTCTGGTATACCAGAGATTTCAACATTTTGAGTTTTTGATCTTATATCCAATTCACTAAGATCATGTCTAAGATCTTCAATATCTTGTTTTAAATGCTCATCTTCTTTAATTACCCTTTTGTAATCTTCTCTCATATTATTGAACGCTTCTTAAAGTTTGTGAAGGATTTAATATGGTCCTTTAAGCAGGTATGGGTGAATTTTAAGGATTGTTTCAATTCCATCATATTATTGTTAGCACTGGTATTAGCATCTTTGATATCCTTTCTTAATTCATTAACATTTGCAGATGACATAAATTTTTTTCAGCTACAGCAATACAACAAGACCAAGACCAATTGCAGACAGCGTATAACAACATTCTAGAATGGAGCACACTTACTCCCTTCTCGACAACCAACCTTCATGGACCTCTCGCGAGTGTCCATGAACTTTCTGATCTTCGGGTCACGTTCAACGACATTACGTCATTCTCACCTCAATGCAAGAAAGTTGCTACCAAAACCCTTCACATTGCCAGCATGATCATAAGAAGCTATCGAAAGTGCAATAATGTTACCCTCGTTAATGCCTTCATCACCTATGTTCATCAACCCATACTGGAATATACTACGCCAGTGTGGTGTCCTCACATGGTCTGTGATATTGGAAAGGCCATAGAGATGGTTCACTAAAAGACTACTGGGTTACTTCAGCTTGACAACAAAGGTTGGCAAATCTTAATATCCATTCACTGGAATGGAGAAGAACTGAATTTTAAAACATGACACAAACTCATTTATGGGACAATTCACCAAGACATTCAACCTCCCTTGCTAATAATTTCAAGGAACAACACGAGAAGATACACCATGTGTATCAGCATTCCACTAGCCAAGAAAAATTGCAATACCATTCTTTCGTCTGCAGATCTGGAAGGGTTTGGAACCAACATCCAACGGACGTGGTGCTTTCCCCAACTTTGGAGTTTCGAATAAAATTGAAAGAAGTGGACTTGTCACCATCTTTTCGATGTTTTAGATTTTAAACATCGTAGTGAATTTTTGTTGCTGCACATGAAAATTACTGTATAGTCTTTTATTTAAGAATTTCTAGTTTTTAAGAGTAAGAGTGCAATGCACCATCTGACCGTTCTGTATATTCATTTATACGTAAAATAAGTTATTATTGTTATTATAAAATGCCCCAGTGATTATAGTAAACGTTTGTAATTCTTAAACAATTATGTTTACTTATCTGAAAATGTTTCCCGTTGCTATTGCTACTAACAGTCCCAAAATAATTTATCACTTCTCCCCAATGATCAGAGTCGGTACCAACTTTAGCATTGAAGTCACCCAGCACAAGAGCAATATCTTCGTTTTTCACAGAATTCAAAATATCTTGAATTTGTTCATAAAACTAAACTTTCTTATTTTGATCAGAGTATTCAGTAGGGGCATCTCATCAGATAACATTGAAGTCTTTAATCCCTGATGTAAGTTTTTCTCTAAGAAATCTTTCATTAGTAGCCAAAAAAGCATCAGTGGCATTCCTGCTAAGAAGCATTGCTACCTCTTTTAGGTATTGTTATCTTCACGTCCTGAAAAGAGAAATTTAAGATAATTTCAAAGTATCTAACCTTTATCTCTTCTAATTTCCTGCAGGCCCAAAGTATGCAATTATACTGAGAGGCGGATATACTTTAAGCTCTAGACACAAGAAGTGGCAATGTTTCCTTATGTACGGTCTATTTTTTTATTCCCTTTCAAAACCGTGAAGAAAAGAAATAATGCAATCGAAATGGATGTGAGAATTTTAAGAATAATTCAATTTCGTTGTCAAATACTGTAAAATTTAATGTAATAAATTAACACACTCTTGACAAGATCATAGATTATCCATTATGCATCGACAGATACATATTATTATTCAATAATATTAGGAAGACAGGTCGTCAAATTTAGTTTCATCACAAATAAAATGATGAAGTACAATTAAAATAAAACATAATCTGTACATGTAAATGTAAAACATAATCATAATTGTATAAATTAGTGAAGGGTAGAATATTTAGGTGATTGAACCTGTCTTTAAGGTGTTTTGAAGTGTAAGCGTTTGCTGTAAGGTATAATGTGTTTAGCTATTGTAGATTGGATTCTTTCTCTTTCATTGTTTTTAATGTTTCTTACGTTTTCTGTGCCATATACCGTTATCCCATATGTTATAATTGACTCACATACAGCTTTATAAAATGTAAGACATATGTTTGTGTCTACTATGTATCGTAATTTGTATAATTTTGTTGCGCAGTATGTTAATTTCTTATTATACCTTTTGTGCATGTGTGTTCCAGCGAAACGTGTCGTCGAAGTATAAATCTAAATGTTTTATTATGTCTACACGATCAATTTTGTCAAGTTACATTTACTTTCCTTGTGGATAGTTTATTTATTAGTACAGTTTAACTTGTATGTTTTATATATAGTGTCCCGGTGGCCGAGTGTTTAGTGTGCTTGTCTACTGAACAAAGGGACCTGGATTCCAGCCCCGGATAAGGTATGGATGTTTGTGTTATCTTTGTGCAAGGTCCCAACATCCTCTCAGACCTTCTACGATGGCGTATTAAACTTGCAAGCTCCTGTCAGACCTCTGTAGCAAGTAGCTGCTTGAGGGAATAATTATTATTATTATTGATTTGTACCCTGGTGAGTGGAAAAGCATCTATTTCGTTCTTTTACTATTTAAATAGATTTTGTTATGGTTGAGCCAACATGTAAAAATATTATATTATTCCTCTATTGTTTGCATTGCGAGAAGTGTCTCAGTTTAATTATCTTGGGAGCTGTTTAACAGATACTGGTGATGTGCTTCATGAGACAAATAGAAGGATAAGGAATGCTACTGGGTTGTTGGGTTGTTTTACCTCTGAGCGGCACTTTTTTGCACACCATGGGCTAAATGGCCAGGTCACATGGACCCCGAAGGCTCAGAGAAGGTTGGGGGAGGGGACTCACTGGAAGAGCTGTTGGGAGATAGATGGTAGCCTCCCGTCAAGGCCATCCAGCGTGTTCTTTAACGTGCACAGGGTATGGCTCTCCCGCACACGGGGCCACGACTTAACATCCCATCCGACGGACAGCGGCCTTTCCAAGCCCATCGGTGTCCCCTACTGACCGTGGACAGGGCGGGGAATTTTGCGGAGATAAATCTCAACGCTGACCCAGCTGGGACTCGAACCTGGGAAGTACAGATTACGATCCTGGTGCGCTACCGACTGAGCGACCCCCGCCCCAATGCTACTGGGATTTTAATACTGGATACTAATAATTTGGTCCTTTCTAGGGTTAGTTATGGTAGTGAAACTTGGAAGCTTTGTAAGTAAGATAACAGGAAAGTCGATGCTTTGATTATAGATGCTTACTCAGTTATCTTGGGCATTTAGTGATTCAACTTTGTATATATGAGATTTGACAAATGAGTCGGTACCCACCTTTAAGCAGCATATTGTGCGGAGAGAGACTCCGTTGGTTTGGTCATATTGCCCGTATGCATAACTGCAGATTGGCAAACGGGATTATGAACAGTGTGCATAAAGGCTTCAGGAAAAGTAGACCTAGGATGCGATGAGCAGGCAATTCCAAACAGGACCTTGCTAGAATTAGCCTAGAGTGGGCAAATGCAGCTGTAGCTCAGGACAGACATGTCTAGAATAAAATTGCACAGTCGTGTAGGACCTTCGTAGGGCATGGCTGCATGAGGATTTTATATATATACATGTACTACTGTCGTAACATTTTAAGCATAATACATAATCTTTTTCTATATTTCCTGCAGATAAGTTCTTAGCTTTGCAGGGAAAATGTAAAAAATCTCTTTCTATCTGTTTTACTTGAGATGTTAACGATGACGAATATCTATATGTCGAAAAATTTCAACTATGCTCTGAGTGTATTAACTATATCTAAGGATAATAATATAAATTTCGTGTTCACTACTCTTTGTTATAGTAATCTGACAAGCGTTGCGCTTCATTAAATTTTCTCTTTTGAGCTCTGTAAATATTTCCTCGTTGTCCTGTTTCAACTTCGTAAATGTCGATTTATTTTCCAGCGCTGAGTCGAGGCGCCAGCAACGCATTGAACAGAGTATATGCAACACAACTGAAGGGCGTTTCTCGTCTGCATGGACAGGGACTCCACCCAGGTTACCGAGGACACAGGCGAGGTCACTGGGTCAGTAGGAAGTTCGGCTGCAGCGGAACGAGAGGAAACGGACAGAAATCGGGAGAAAGAGCTTCCGTGCAAAACGAGTTACTGCAATAAGTGCATTCCACCTGTCCAGTAGTCGACCCTTTCGAAAGCCACGAGCGGCACGTGCATTTCAATAAGTGGTCCCCACTTGAATAAAGGCTCCTAGGTAACTAGAAAGTACAACGAGGTGTGACCACATTGCTCTTAAAACACATAACATCTGACTCATCTTGCAAAGAATCATCTGAAGTTCCACCTACATTCGTAAAGTTCTGTCTACTCGATCAGACTTCAAATTCCCCTTTTTTTGTAGTTGATTCCTTAACACCGTCTCTCCATTTCTTCTTTTCCCTTCTTCTTCTTACATTGGGTTTCCATGTCCAATCTCGCGTGATGATGAACAGAACCGGCTAGGCCTAGCATTTAAAGTTCAAACTCACTTCTCGTGGTTTCAGGGCATTAGAACCTTTCAAAACATATTCTATAGGGAAGGAAAGGAAGGGGAGGCTGCCAGACCATTTTGGCCTATTAAGTTGGTCATATATGACCACCTTTTCTTTTCTCTTTTTCTTCCCTGCTGAGGGGTGGTCAGCCACAGGGTCCTGGTACTGACCATGTAAATCCACAGGAACGGCTTATGACTTTGAACTCAATTACATATCCTAAACTTGCTGCACTGTTGGGTCTTTGTTGAGAGAAAATCTTGTGCTGTGTTTTCGGTCTGCCTGTGGTTGCCAGCCCTGAGTTTTGGTTTGGTTTACCTCTATATGGGCCCTAAAGAGTAGAACATAAACCTAAAGTGTATCGATGGTACAATCAGTCATTGAGTTCGTATTCACTTCAAAGGAAGATAGGGCGCTGGCAATCTTGCTGAGTACGTAAATCGACGGCCTATCTTCCTTCGAAGCGAATACGAACTCAGTAACTGATTGCACCATCGATATGCTTTAGGTTTATTTCCTACTTTTTGAGGCCCATAAAGGAGAGGTATTTAAAAAAATTAATTTATTATTTTGCCACTAAAAACACCTATTTTTAAAAACTTTCATTTGATATTGATTCATCGACCACATTTTCCCTCCCTTTTAGAGTCGTGTTTGAGGTATCCCATGACATTGGAGACTACACAAGCTTTAATTTGGGATATGACTCGTTAAAGTCTAACCCCCAGGAAAATCCGCCCCCTTTTATCAGGGAGATTTTTAGTGGGGGTAAAAGTCGAAATAATTTACGACGGTCATTATATAAGCTTCCATTTGTCACCTAACTCGTAACTGTAGGTAGTCCAATTCGGAAGATAGTAGAACGACTTTCACATTTCCCATTTTTCAGGGGGGAAGAAAACATGAGCGACCAATATTTTATAGCTTATGACATTCCCCGCGACAGAAACTGTTATTTGACACGTAAATCATTAAGTTTCTCCATCGCAGCGGCACTGCAATTCTGAGCGGCACTTTTTTGCACACAATGGGCTAAATGACCTGGTCACAAGGACCCCGAAGGCTCAGAGAAGGTTGGGGAGGGGACTCACTGGAACTGCTGTTGGGAAACAGATCATAGCCTTCCGTCAAGGCATCCAGCGTGTTCTTTAACGTGCACAGGGTAAGGCTCTCCCACACACGGAACCACTGCTTAACGTTCCATCCGACGGACACGGTCTTCCCAAGCCCATTGGTATCCCCTACGATTGTGGGCAGAGCGGAGAGTTTTGCGGAGATAAATTTCAACACTGACCCAACTGGGACTCGAACCTGGGAACTGCAGATTACGAGCCTGGCGTGCTACCAACTGAGCCAGCTCCACTACCCCAGCTTTGAGTAAACAGATCCTTGAGATACCTTATGTGATCTGTTAGATAAGCCTGATCAGAAGCCATCGCAGGTACCGAAACCTTTACTTCAACAGGCATCGCCATATGAGTCTGAAGTCATGTATCACAAGTAGCTCAGTTTCTATTTTAATTCTGGTTCTTGAAAGTCTGAAGTTCCTATCAACATTGGTGGCCTATGCCTTTAGCGATAGGGGAACGGTGTTTGCCCAATGTCTGTGATTAGGGGGCTGTTTGATATTTTTGGCCCTACCTCTCTCAATAAACCTACTTTCTTTAAAAATCCTGCTAATCATTATTTCTCCTCTGGTACATGGAATGTAAGGTTGGTGCATAGAAATTATTCACTTGATGTTCTCAATAGGAATTTCAGCGTTATAGCCTAGATATTCTGGATTTAGAAGACACCAGATAGACAGGTAAATGTCAGATGCTTAAAAATAATTGATAAATAAATTTGATAAATAAAAAAATTTATACCAGATAGTTAATGTTTTGTGGGGAAGAAACAGGCAGGATAAACATGGCCAGGTTATTGAAAGTGAAGATTCTGTCATGGCAAGGTGAGACGAGCATTTTAGTGATGATTTAAACCAGGGATGAGGAAACTTTTTTTCTCTGCGAGCCACTAAAAAAAGTAAGACATTAAGAGGACGTATTGAAAATCCTATGAAACCATATATTGTATACATAACTACAGCGATAATAGAGAAGTAATTATATCGATCTTGAAATAATATATTTATTAAACAATGGTAAGAAAATTTCCATTTAAAGAACATACATAATTAAACTCATGTTTTAATACGATGTATGCAGCTGCATTCATTTTCCCGACGATTTCACAAAATTTTATTGTGTACTGGATGTCCATACTCTGTGGTCAATAATAATATTCTTTACTTGCTGGCGGGCCACAAAAGTTCATCTCACGGGCTGGAGATTCTCCATCCCTGATCTGAACAATGCCGTTGGTTTTACTCCCATTTGTAATTGTATCCCCATTGCAGGCTTCAATATTGTACCTGTATCACAGTGTGTAGTTACTTTGTCTATCACTAAATTGAAGCTTCGTAAATTCCTAGATACAGATGAAATTATCAAGAGCTGGGAATATTGCTGTTGTCGCATGGCTGACTGAAATTTTGAACTTCATATTTGATAAATGCATTTGTTCCTAAGGATTTCAGCAGAGCTATTATTATTTCTATATATATGCTTACCTATCTTCCTGTTGCTTTTTTGCTTTGACATTTTTGCCGGTTTGTGTATTTGTCAAAATAGTTGTTCCACCATATCTTTCAAATGCGATGGAGAAACTTAATGATTTACGTGTCAAATAACAGTTTGTGTCGCGGGGAATGTCATAAGCTATAAAAAATTGGTCGCTCATGTTTTCTTCCCCCCTGAAAAATGTAAAATGTAAAAGTCGTTCTACTATCTTCCGAATTGGACTACCTACAGTTACGGGTTAGGTGACAAATGGAAGCTTAAATAATGACCGTCGTAAATTATTTCGACTTTTACCCCCACTAAAAATCTCCCTGATAAAAGGAGGCGGATTTTCCTGGGGGTTAGACTTTAACGAGTCATATCCCAAATTAAAGCTTGTGTAGTCTCCAATGTCATGGGATACCTCAAACACGACTCTAAAACGGAGGGAAAATGTGGTCGATGAATCAATATCAAATGAAAGTTTCTAAAAATAGGTGTTTTTAGTGGCAAAATAATAATTTAATTTTTTTTTAAATACCTCTCTTTTATGGGCCTCAAAAAGTGGAAAGCATATCGATGGTGCAATCAGTTACTGAGTTCGTATTCGCTTCGAAGGAAGATAGGCCGTCGATTTACGTACTCAGCAAGATTGCCGGCGCCCTATCTTCCTTTGAAGTGAATACGAACTCAATGACTGATTGTACCATCGAGACACTTTAGGTTTATGTTCTACTCTTTAGGGTCCATATAGGAAGTGAGGTATTTTAAAAAAAATTAATTTATTTATGTTAAATAAAGGGGGATCACAGTTCTTGTGATACCTCTAGGGATATCAATCTACTCTCTGTTCCAGGTAAAGTTCTTTGCATGATTGTACATAACAGAACTAAGAATACGGTTGGTGGGTTGGGTTGTTGGGTTGTACACAAAAGTACACAAACGTTTGGTCCTATCTAAAGTTAATTATTGTAGTGAGATCTGTTTCTTAACATTTGTTCAATGGCTGTCCTTCCCCATTCTGAGTATTTGGAGTAATTTTGACTTGGTCATTTAGTCCATTGTGTGCAAAAAGTGCCGTTCAGAGGAAAAATAATCAAATCAATTTGAATATATTAGGAACGGATCTGGGGGGAGTCAATGGGGCCGTAAAAATAAATATATATAGATTGCATACTTTTTTCAAGAATTGATTTTACAAGCCATTAAAACAGAGGGGAAAATATTATACTGCAACTGCCATCCAGTTATTTAGTTGTTGTTTTTTTTCTCAGCTTCGTCCATGCACTCCCACCTCACCTATGTTTTTTTTAGATCTGAACCTGGTATGAAAAAACAGGTTTCCTTTCACTAAATCATAGATTCCCAACGGGGGCGATACCGCCCCCCAGTGGGCGCTGGAGCCTTCCATGGGGACGGTAGCGGATCCAGAGGCAAATGGGGGGCGTTGAGGCAGTCAAGAGGGGCGGTCAAATAAATAAATAAATTGAATGAAATTTTCTGTGACAACCTTTCTTTCTCTTCTATTCTGTGATGTCTTCCTGGTGATTCTGGTCATCCACTACCTCATCCGTCATGTACAGCTTTTCAACTGCAGCTTGGACAATAAGTTCCCTGCTACCGCCTACTAGCGTACTGGTACGTCTGAAGTCGACTGAGATGCTCTCAAAAGTTCTCATCAAGATCACAGATTGGATATAAGCTTCAATATGTTTTCCCACTCCAAGTCGCTTTGAGTATGCTTTATGGTACGTAGTTACAATACCATCCCACGTGAGAACATAAGGTATAATATTAACATTACACTTGTGAATTAGGCTCAACTCATTAGCCAGCAGATCATACTTCCTCTTCTTTTCAACCTCTACTGTCTGCAGGTTATCCTGAGATGTTATTCCTACTTCAATAATTGTAATCTCATTCAGTACCTTAACATGCACTACTATATCAGGCTTATTATGTTTGACATGTGTGTCCGTCCTGATAGGCAAATCAACCTTGATGCAATACTAATATAATAATAATAAATTTATTATATTTAATATTTTTTTATAAATTTTTTAATATAATAAAATGCTTTGAAAATACCTGTTTTCATGAATAAATATTTTATCTAGCTATGTAAATTATCTTATTGTTATCGCGTTAATAAGCATTTTTAAATTAGCATTAGGTATACCTATACCTAATTTGTTTTAGTTTAGAATAGATTGACGGTGACAAGTCCTTGCAAGTTGGTAGGCAAACACGCGGTTCATGCAATTTAACATGTTTCGACAAGAATATGGGAGCTTGAAATGACTTGTTTACGGAGCAAGTGCGCCGGCATCGCAAACATACAAGTTAATGCGTGCACAAAATCAAATCTATAAAAGCGATAGCTCAAGGAATGTTTTATTATTTTATGTGCTTCGCCGCGATAAATAGTCGTGAGTGATAAGTGTTAGAAGTCATTATAAACATTATTTTTTTAACTATCTATAAATCTGTTGAGAAGTTAATTTGTATTTGAAAATGTCTGAATCTACATCTAAAAAGAAATGCCGGCAGTACAGTATTGAGTATTTGAAATATGGATTTACGTACTCTCCTACAAACCAATCATTACTTATGTGTTTAATTTGCCGAAAAGTTTTTTCAAATGAAGCTATGAAACCTTCTAGGCTACAAGAGCATTTAAATAAAATGCATGCTGATAAGAAGAACAAAGATTTATCCTATTTTCAAGAACTGGAAAAGCAATATTTAAAACAGCCAACTATGTCAAACCTTTTTTGCGTCGTCTTCTAAACAAGATGATGATGGACTACGAGCCTCATATAACGTTTCATTGTTAATCGCAAAAGCAGGAAAACCACACACAATTGGCAAGGAATTAATTTTGCCGGCAGTCAAAGAGATATTAAAAACTGTTCTTCATCATAAGACACCGTCAGATATCATCAAAAAAATTCCTCTCAGTAATAATTCAGTGCAAAGAAGAATAGATGAAATGGCAAAAGACGTTGAAATACCATTATGTGATTGCTTAAAGACTTGCAAATTTTCCATTCAACTCGATGAATCAACTCTACCAAATAACGAAGCTCTACTATTATCATACGTACGATTTATAAAAGAAGAAAACATTCATGAAGAGTTATTATTTGCTAAAAATTTGGAATCTGATACAAAGGGAGAATCTATATTTAATACCATGCAAAAGTTTTTTCAAGAGAAAGAAATTCCTATTTGCAATATTTTGTCTGCTGCTACTGATGGTGCTCCAGCAATGAGAGGGCGTCATAAGGGTTTCATAGCGCATTTGAAACAAGCAGTACCAAATGTACTCGCTGTACATTGTATTATTCATCGTCAGCATTTGGTTGCAAAAAATTTGAATGAACGTCTGCATACGTCGCTCCATTACGTTATTAAAGCAATCAATAAGATTAGAAGCAATTCATTGAATGACCGATTATTTGGTAAGCTTTGTAATGAAAATGATGAAGATTACAATCACTTGCTGCTGCACACAGAAGTACGTTGGCTCTCTAAAGGTGTTTGTCTGAATCGTTTTCTCAATCTATTTGACTCAGTACTGGACTTCCTTGAAGATAGAGACGAAAAATTGCGCGAAAACCTGATTACGTCAAAAAATGGCATCGCTTATTTGACAGACCTGTTTAAAATATTTAATCAAGTTAATTTACAATTGCAAGGTGATGAGTTGAATTTAATTAAAACAATAAACGTCATAGCTGCTTTTGCGGGAAAACTTCTTCTATTCAAACGAAATCTAGGTAGAGGTGAATACAACTACTTTCCCACATTATCCCCTCGATGCGAGAGCCTGTCCGTGGTGAGGGGACCACCCTGTGAAGGTTCCGCTGGCTCGGTTACCTTCACAGGATCCTAAACGCTCGCCCGCGTGTTTGCCGTGCGCGGAGACCCGTGTCCCGGGAAAGGAGGATCCTGGTAGTTGCTCGGAGGTCCCCGTCTTCTCTCCTCAGCTCATGACTGGCGGGGTCGCCATTGGCCGTCTTGCCATTGGGGAGCCTGTCTGTCGCGGGGCTGGGCAGCGGATTCCGGGGCCTCTGCTATACACTGCTTTGGCCTCTGCTTCCGGTAAACGGGAGCTCCTGGGGTGGCCCCCCCAGGAGCAATCGGCTGGTGGGCAGGTCCTGCTAGGGTTAACCGTGCAGAGCGGTGAGTAACCTTGCCCACGGTCCGGGTACAGGTTTACAAGTTTCCTCACAACTTATTTTCTTTTTGTAGTTATCATTTCTTTGTGAGGCCAGTTTGGCCATTCACAATTTTTCTTATTTTACGCTTTGTTTGATTTGTGTAGAATGTTTTGTTCTGCACATTTCTCTTTTTATTTTCCTTATATTTATTTGTGAGGGCTTGGCTCACTGTCTGTGTGGGTATAGTGCCTGCGTAGCCCTGGCGCCCGATTGGGCGTCCCCTTGTTGGGCTCCGTGGAGGGTGGGGACAGCGGGCACTGAACCACACAAAACAAACCATGAGAGAGAGTGAAGTAAATAATGCGATCGTCGCCAACAAGAGGGCTCGACATGAGCCCCCATCTTCCTCGTTGTCTGCGTTATCTCTGCCGTCGTCTTCTGTGTCTGTGTCTTCGTTCCCAAAGTTTCTGATCATCCACTCCACGGGTGTTCAGGTGCTTGGGGACATGTCCCCTTTTTTCGTCAACAAAGGTTTAAAAGGTCTTGCGGGAGAGCCGAAATCTGTCAAGCGCTTACGATCTGGCGACTTGCAGGTTGAGACCGCTTGTTCCAAACACTCGGAACTACTCCTGAAAGTCAAGGAAATTGGTGGGGTGGCTGTTGAAGTCACTCCCCATAAAACTTTGAATTCCTCTCGGGGTGTGATCACCGAGTGGGGCCTCCTCAAAGTCCCTGAGGAGGAGATCCTCTCGGAGCTCACACCTCAAGGAGTAACAGCGGTCCACCGGGTTTCGACACGCCGTGATGGGAAATTGACACCCACCCGGGTGTTGATTGTTACATTCAACACGCCACGCCTGCCTTCTTCCATCAAGGCAGGTTATTTACATTGTGAGGTAAGGCCGTATATACCGAACCCTCTGCGCTGTTTTCAGTGTCAGGTATACGGTCATGCCCGCACAGCATGCAGGGGCAAGCCCACCTGTGCTCGCTGTGGCAGTAAGGATCATCTCGATCCTGACTGCACAGCAGAAAAGGCATGCTGTGTGAACTGCAGTGGCGAACATCCGGCGTACTCCCGCGACTGTCCGAAGTGGAAGGAGGAAAAGGAGGTACAACGCCTCAAAGTCATCAACAACATCTCGTATCCTGAAGCGAGAAAGCTTGCTGCACCGCCCGCCCCACCTGGCAAGGTTTCCTATGCCAGTGCAGTCATTGGAAAGCCCATCGTTCCACTGACTTCGGTTGCGGTGCAGACTGATATCAGTGTACCACCTGCTGAGTCTTTCTCGCCAGCTGCGAAGTACCTCCTCACGCAGGCGAGACCGAGGGTGGTGTCGACTTCGACATCAACCCCGGTTTCCATTCCTGCAGCTCAGCCTTCCACCTCCACCGGAAGGCCTCCTCCTTCCCGTCCTCAGACAGCAAGACCTTCCAAACCGAAGGGGCCCCCACCGGGGCCTAAAAAGAAAATAACAGCACCACAAAGGGCGGTCACCGATCCATGCCCCTCGGACGATTCCGAGGACATGGATACCGACCGTCCCCTATTCACTAAACCGTCCTCTGCGGCGGTTAAGTTGAATAGGAACACGTCGTCCGCCCACTCTTCTGAGATGGCCACACTCCTACAATGGAATTGTCGTGGATTCCAGAGGAATCTTGACGACATCAAGGCCCTCCTTCAGGCACACCAGCCCATCTGTGTGTGCCTGAAGGAGACGTACTTGCAGCCAGTCACAGATCCCACGATCCGGCACTTTTCACTAGTTCGCCGGGACCGGGATGGAGATGGTCCAGCTCGCGGGGGTGTCGCCATTCTCGTGAGCAACCACTCTCCATTCCAGGTCGTACCCCTCACCACCAACTTGGAGGCAGTAGCCATCCGTCTCTTCGTGGGGTTCTCGCTGACTGTCTGCTCTGTATATCTTCCACCTGGGAGCATCGTCTTCCAGGAAGACCTTGATGATCTCGTCTCGCAGCTGCCGTCCCCCTTCCTCATTATGGGGGACCTCAACGGACACAGTCCACTTTGGGGCAGTGCTGACACCAACGGGAGGGGCGGGGTCCTGGAGCAGTGGCTCCTGGATCCTTCTCTCTCCCTGTTGAACACCGGTGTCAGTACTTACTTTCACTCCCCAACCCGCTCTTTCACTGCCATTGATCTCACCATCTGCTCCTCCTCGATCCTTCCACTCTTTACATGGGAGGTCGAGGACAACCCTTATGGAAGCGATCACCTCCCCGTGGTGTGCACCATCTCGCGTGGGGGGCCTTGCAGCCCTTCACGCGTCTCGCGGTGGAGGCTCGATCGGGCTGACTGGGGTGGTTTCGAGCTGCTCTCTGAGCTCGACGACCACTCTGTCAGCCAGGAGCCAATCAATGTGGCAGTAGCGGAGATAACGGACTGTATCGTAGATGCAGCTGCATCAACAATTCCTCAAACTTCTACACGGTTTCCTCGCTTTCCGAAACCGTGGTGGAATCCAGAATGCACCGCAGCTCGTAAGGCTCAGAACAAGGCTTGGGGGGTGTTTCGGAGATATCCGACAACCCCCAACCTCGAAAATTTCAAACGCGCCAGGGCGAAAGCTCGTTTCGTCCGACGCCAGAGCCAGAAAGAATCTTGGATCAAGTATACATCTTCTATCACCCGCACGACTACTTCTAAGGTCGTGTGGGATAAAGTCCGGAAGATGAGTGGGAACTACACGTCCCACTCGTTATCGATCCTGGAGCACAATGGACAGGCAATTGCTGATCCCAAAGCAATTGCCGACACTTTGGGGGAGTCATTCTCTTCCATCTCTTCGTCTTCCTCTTACTCCCCCGAGTTTCTGGCCCAGAAGGGCAGGGCAGAGCGCTCTCCGCTGTCTTTCCACTCGAATGGCCTGGAGCCTTACAACAGGCCATTCACAGCGGAGGAGCTTCGCCTTGCTCTGCACTCTTCTCGTGCCTCTGCTGTTGGGCCGGACAATGTCCATTATGCCATGCTCCAACATCTTTCACCATCGAGTAAGGATCGGCTGCTCCATCTCTTCAATCGCATTTTTCTCGAGGAGCATTTTCCGGACTCCTGGCGGGAGGCCATCGTCTTGGCCTTCCCCAAGCCAGGCAAAGATCCAAAGATTCCTTCCAATTATCGTCCCATCGCATTGACGAGCTGCGTGTGCAAGGTGTTGGAAAGAATGGTGAATGCCAGACTCATCTGGTATTTAGAACATCACAACCTTCTTTCCAACACCCAGTGTGGCTTTCGCAGGCAACGGTCAACTCTTGACCATCTGATACGCCTCGAATCGGCTATCAGAAACTCATTTTTACGTAGAGAGCACCAGGTGTCAATTTTCTTCGACATTGAAAAAGCGTACGACACGGCTTGGAGATTCGGCATTCTTCGTGACCTCCACAGTTTCGGCTTCAGAGGTCACATGCCGATCTTCATCTCCAACTTCTTATCGACACGCTCTTTTCGTGTCCGTGTCGGTAACACTCTGTCGCGGCCGTACCCCCAAGAACAGGGGGTGCCACAAGGCTGCGTTCTGAGTGTTACGCTTTTCGCTGTCAAGATTAATTCCATAACTAGACAACTTCCTCCATCAGTAGGCAATGCCCTCTATGTTGATGACTTTAGCATCTTTTGCTCTTCATCAAGCATGAGGGTCATTGAAAGACAACTGCAAATTGCCCTGAACAATCTATCTGTTTGGGCGACGGCAAACGGGTTTCGGTTCTCCCCACAGAAGACCGCTTGTGTGCACTTTTGCCACAAGCGTAATCTTCACCTGGATCCCGAGCTGCGGCTCGGGGGTAACATCATTCCAGTTGTGGCGGAGACCAAGTTTCTCGGTCTTGTATTCGATCGGAAATTGACCTTTTTACCACACATACGTCATCTCAGGTCCAAGTGCACACGGGCATTGAACATCGTCAAGGTCCTCTCCTCCCTCTCTTGGGGAGCGGACCGATGTTCTTTGCTCCGCCTGTACCGTGCGCTTGTCCGATCGAAACTGGACTACGGATCCCAGGTGTACGACTCGGCCCGGGATTCGGTGGTGAAGGTGCTGGACCCTCTCCATCACCAGGCCCTCCGTGTTTGCACGGGAGCCTTCCGCACCTCACCGGTCCAGAGTCTTTACGTTGAGACCGACGAACCTTCTTTATCTCTTCTCCGTCAGCAGTTGTCCCTACAATATGCTTCTAAATTGCGATCCCTGCCTGGCCATCCCACTTGGGACTGCGTTTTCAGTCCGAAGTGGGAAATGCTTTACAATAATCGGCCGACTGCCATTCGTCCTTTTGGTTTGCGTGTCCGAGGCTACCTCAGAGACATCAACACCAGTCTCGATAGCGTTGCACAGTCGACAGCTGAGCCACTTCCACCATGGCTCGCTGTTTCCCCTTCCTGCGATTTTTCCCTGTGCAGGACGGGGAAGGCCTTTACACCCGACTGTGTGTACCGGCAACTCTTTGCCAGCCATCGTGCTGAGCACCCGGACTTCTTGCCTGTCTTTACAGATGGCTCGAAGTCCGGCACATCGGTGGGATCGGCCATGGTCTGCTGTGATGTAATCATTGCAGACCAGATCCCACTGCAGTGTTCCATCTTCACTGCAGAGTTGCACGCTATCAGCCTCGCCTTGGACCACGTGGCGACTAAGCATCATCGTCGGTGTGTGCTTTACACCGACTCGCTTAGCTCGCTACAGGCTTTGATCTCGGTGAGGCATCGGCCTCACCCTGTTCTTACTAAGATCCGCCAGCAGCTACATCGACTGGCAGCCACCACCACCATCCATTTCTGTTGGGTGCCCGGTCACGTCGGAATCAGGGGTAATGATTTGGCAGATTCTGCTGCCAGGTCAGCCACCCCCTGTCCGACTCTCCGTTGCCGGTTCCCTATTTGGATTTCCGGCAACGTTTTACCATCGAGCTACGGGCACAGTGGCAGAGATCTTGGTCGGAACAGCTCACGAACAAGCTCTTTGAGATCAAACCTATCATCAAACCATGGCAGTCTTGTTACTGCAGGAATCGCAAGGAGGAAGTTGTACTTGCTCTGCTCCGCTTAGGTCACTCGTTTATTACACATTCGTTTCTTCTTCGGGCGGACGACGTACCTAAGTGCGAGTTTTGTGACACCATTTTAACAATCAAACATATTTTAATTGAATGTCCCTGTTTTAACCTGGAACGACGTTTGTATTTTAATTTTCACAATTTTACGTCCGAGCCACTTACACTCGGACATCTTTTATCTGATAGTACCATTTTATCTCCAATTTTTGCCTTTTTACAGTATACAGGATATTTTACCAGATTATAATTTTATTCAATTGTAATTTTTTCACCTTCTGCCTAGGTCATTTACACCTGGGCTAGTTTTATCCTTTGTCTCTACTGTATTTATTTATCTACACATTTGTTATTTTACACATTACTTTTTATTTCTGTTATATATATATATCTTGTTGGTCTTATTTTTTACCTTTTCCAGCATTTGTTTTTTAAGTTTGGTTGCGGAGTATTTGTCTTTTAGCATATTTTTACCTTGTTTGGCGCATTATAGCCTAAGTTGCTCATGCGCCATAAAACTCCAAACAACCAACCAACCAACCAATTCCCACATTATCAGCAGTCTCTGCAAAACCGGAAGTTTTACTTACTCACTGCCAACACTTGGAAGTTCTTCATGTTGATTTTACGGAGCGTTTCCAAGATATTTTAAACATGAATATACCGAGTTGGGTTTTAGATCCTTTCGCAAACACAGATACTGAAGAATCATCAAATTTGGAGGAGGAACTCTTAGAACTCACGACTAACGAAGTACTCAAAGTAAAATTCAAACATGGATACCAAGAGTTCTGGCTTCAAACATCAATACCAGTTCTCTACCCTGGATTGTGGGCAATAGTACAAGAGTTTTTAATCTCATTTCCTTCGTCCTATGTGGCTGAGCGTGGATTCAGTGCAGTAGCTAATTTACTGTCAAAGAAGAGGAACAGACTACACATCACTGAACGTGGCGATCTTCGATTGATGTTAACGAAATTGGAACCCGACATTAACAAATTGTTAACACTCCACCAGCCTCAACCATCTCACTATTTTTTTTTATTTATTATTAATTTTGTGTTTATCTCATTATTTTTTATTTCTTATTGATTCTGTGTTTATTTTTAAAATTTTAATAAACAATTGTACATTTGGTTGTCGTTTTATTAATTTCTGCTTTATGATTTTTAATAGATAAATAAACAGATAAATTAGGTACAGATAATATGCAACAATATTTTAATATTTGATATAAAATTAACTCTTCTAAAGGGGGCGATGGTCCAGAAAAGGTTGGGAATCACTACACTAAATAAAAGTTACTAAATCTTAGAACATTTTACATTATTTCAGCTAACTATTCCTTATCTTATATGTCGATAAATTGAATTATAGCAATTTTAAACAAAAAGTATCCAAAACAGATAAAAAAAATTACTCGTATACATTTCGTTTAAATTGAAGAGATTTTTTCTAAGTATTTCATGAAGTATCAAGAAAGATAGCACTCTGAATTTAACGTCGATCAATTTTAGAGGAGATCATTTTATCAGGAGGGCGTGGGTTCGTATTCCACCCAGCTCAAGACAATGTTTCCCCTAATATTTGTCGACGTTAAATTCAGAGTGATATGTTCTTTGATAAACAGTTCGTTTTCAGAGTAATGGACATCATCAGTGCATTCCCTACACTTGTAAAAGAATGTATTCTGAAATTGCTGAATTAAATGGAAATGCCTTTAAAGCAAATATTTTATGCGCCTTAATCAGGAACATCAAAAAATCTCAATTACTAAAGAAAAATATTTATTTAGAGATTTCTCATCATCATCATCATCATCATCATCATCATCATCATCATCATCATCATCATCATCATCATCATCATCAAGCAGCCATGGGCTACAGAGGTCCAACCAAACTGTGCAATTCAGTTCTCCAAGCAAATCTGTCCTGAGCTACATCTGCTGCATCTGGCCAATGCACACCAATTCTAATAAGGTCCTGTTTGGCATTGTCTGCCCACCGCATCCTAGGTCTCCCCTCTTTCTGAAGCCTTTAAGCACACTGTTAATAACCCTATTCGCCAATCTATAATTATCTATACAGGCAACATGGCCAAACTAACGGAGTCTCTCTCTGCACAATATGCTGCTTAAAGGAGGTTGCCGACTCCTTTGCCTAAACTCATCATTAGTTACAAAGTTGAACCACCTAATTCCCAAGACACTGCATAAGCACCTAGTTTCCTGTTATCTTGTTTACAAAGTGTCCAAGTTTCACTACCATAACTAACCCTAGAAAGAACCAAACAATATACAGTCTAATTTTAGTCTTTAGGTGTATACGCCTATTTCTCCACACTCTCCATAGATTCTTAAAAGTCCCGGCAGAATCCCTGTTCTTCTGTTAATCTCATGCCGCATATCACCAATATCTGTTACATAGCTCCAAGATAATTAAACTGAGACACTTGCTCAAGGGCGCAACCATTCAGAGCGACTGAAGCACCAAGTGCCTGACCAATTTTCATCACTTTAGTTTTATATCTGTTGATCACCAAACCAACTCTGTTATCAGTCTCATCAACAGCCTTAATGATAGAATTCATCTCATCAACATTATTAGCCAACAAGGCCAAATAATCTGCATAATCTAAATCAGAAATTTTGAAACCTCTAAACCATTTAAGGCCAAAAAATTTCCTTTGCAAACAATTTTACATAATATAATCAATGACCAAACTAAAGAGAAAAGGGGACAAAATGCACCCTTGTCGAGCATCAGAAGCAATACAAACCATTGCTACATGCCTTACCAACTCTCACACACGACTCAGTGTTATTATAGAGAGCTTTCAGTATGTTACCTAACTTGTCTGGTATGCCATTCCATCTCACAATCAACCACAAATTATGATGATCAACAGAGTCGAAAGCCTTTTTGAAATCATCAAAATTAGTAACCAAGGGTTTCTGAATTTCTAAACATTTCTAACGAATCTGCCTAAGTAAAAATATCCTATTTACACATCCCCTACCAGTTTTGAATCCACATTGCTTATCACGCAATTACCTGACGACCAGATTCTTAATAATGTTAATCATGCAAAGAGTAATTAATAATGTTAATCATGCAATCATGCAAAGAACTTTCCCTGGAACAGAGAGTAGGCTGATACCCCTATAGTTATCACAAGAACTGCGATCACCTTTTTTGAAAATAGGAATAATAATAGCTCTGGTAAAATCCTTAGGAACCATGGCTTTATCATAAAAGATATTCAAAATTTCAGTCATCCAAGTCGTAGAAGAACATTCCCAGCTCTAAGCATTTCCGTAGTAATTTCATCTACCCCTGGGGATTTATTTAGTTTAAGTTTAGAAACAGCCAAAATAACTTCAGATTGTGTTATAGGGCCAACATTAAAGCCACCAATGAATCTATCCTCATTGCAAACAATGGGAGTAGAACTAACCACATTGTTTAGAACATCACTGAAATGCTCAACCCACCTAGCCATGATAGAATCCTCACCTTCTATAACCTTACCTTGTTTATCCTTCAATCCCTGTATAACTGTCCGTTTTCTACCATACAGAACATTAACTATCTGGTAGACGTCTCTGCTATTAGGTTGTATAGCTGGTTCCTCAGATTTGTCAGCCAAACCATCTAACCAGAGATTCTTATCAACTGCTAACTGATCCTTTACAGGTTTATTAAGCTCTTTTGTAACACTTTCTATTAGGACTAGTAGGGTATTTGATTAAAGACATTTCTGCAATTCATTCTTTCTAAAATAAGCTCAAGTACCTTAGCACTCAAATAATTCTGTCTCTTTTGCTCCTTTTTTCCTAAAAGAGTACTGTTAGTTTCCAAAACCACCTGTTTAAAATGGTCCAATTCTTCCTCAACTTCAGCAGTAAGCAAACCATGACTGTCATAATGACTAAGTAACCTATCATGGTAAGCTTTAGCTATAACTGGGTCTTTCAGAGCTTCAGTATTAAAGTAAATTTTTTAACTCTAGCACAACACTTTTTAAGTTTAAGTTGCAAGACACTTTTAACAAGGTAATGGTCAGATCCAATTTCAGCTCTCCTATATGCCCTGGTATTCCTAACAGAACTAGCCCATTTGCTGTTAATTAACATAAAATCAATCAAATTCTTATGCAGCCCATCAGGTGAAACCCACGTGTACTTATGTATGTCACGGTGTTTATAATAAGTGTTAGTTATTCTGAAACAATTGAGTTTACTTACCTGTAGAAAACGTTGCCCATTGCCATTTCAGCTACCAATACCAAAAAGGCCTATCACCCCTTTCCAAAGATCAGAGTCAATATCAACTTTGGCATTGAAGTTACCTAGAACAAGGGTAATATCTCCTTTCTTGACAGAATGCAAAATATCCTGAAGTTGTCCATAAAACGTATCCTTCTCATCCTCATCGGCATCCTCAGTGGGGGCATAACAGCAGATAACATTCAAGTCTTTAACGCTTGTCTGAAATTTTGCTGTAAGAAACCTTTCATTAATGCACTCATCTCCTAATCCAAACCTCCTGCGCTGCTTTCAGCGTCAGAGGTTTCGCCATACCTGCACAGCATGCCGGGGCAAACACACTTGTGCTCGTTGTGGCAGTCACGATCATCTCGATCCTGACTGCACAGCAAACGAGGCATGCTGCGTAAACTGTAATGGCGAACATCCGGCCTACGCCTGCGACTGTCCAATGTGGCTGAAGGAGAAGGTGGTACAGTGCCTCAAAACGTTGCCCATCTCTTATCTGGAGGTGAGAAAGCTCGCTGCACCACCTGTAATGCCCAGCAAGGTCTCCTGTACTGGGGCGGGGAGCAGATAACCCATTGTTGTTGCAATGGCTTCCGTTGCAGTGCAGACGGATATCAGTGTACAACCGATTCTTTCTCGCCTGAAGAGAAGTACCTTTTGACACAGGCGAAGCCGAAGTTGGTGTCGATCTCGACATCAATACCAGTTTCTATTCCTGCATCTGTGCCTTTTTCCCCCACCTCCAGAAGGCCCCCCTCCTTCCCACCAACATGACAACAGCATGACCTTTTGGAACAACAGCATGACCTTCCAAAATTATAAGGCTCCCACCGGGGCCTAAAAAGAAACTTTTAACCGTGCCTCATTCGGCGGTCTCTCATCCGTGTCACTCAGATGACTCCAAGGACATGGACACAGACCACCCCATTTTTCCGAAACCGTCGCTGGCGATGGTTAAAATAAATCTTACATCATTAGCACAAACTCCAAAGACCTGAGACAGCCCACTCCTACAAAAGAATTGTCGTGGATTCCAGAGGAATATTGACGACATCAATGTCTTCCTGAGGGCACACAAAAGCAATCTGCGTGTGCCTGCAGTGGACTTACCTGCAGACAGTCAACAATCCCACTCTCCGGCACCGGTATGGAGATGGTCCAGTTAGCGGGTGTGTTGCCATCCTCGTGAGCAATTATTCTCCATTCCAGGTCGTGCCCCACACCACCAACTTAGAGGCAGTAGCCATCTGCCTCTTTGTGGGCTTTTCGTTGACTGTCTTCTCTGTCTACCTACAACTAAGGAGTCTTGTCTTCTGGGATAACCTTGATGACCTTGTCTCGCAGTTGCCATTCCCCTTCCTCATTATAGGGGACTTCAATCGACAAAGTACTCTCTGGGGACATTCTGACACCAACGGGAGAGGTGAGGGTTCTGGAGCAGTGGCTCCTGGATCCATCGCTCTCCCTGTTGAAAACCGGTGTCATCACCTACTTCCACTCCCCCGACCCGCATATTCACTGCCATTGATCTGACCATCTGCTCCTCCTCTATCCTTTCACCCTTTACATGGGAGGTCGAGGACAATCCATACAGTAGTGATTATCTCCCCGTGGTGTGCACCATCTCCCATGGGAGGCTTTACAGCCCTTCACATGTCTCACAGTAGAGGCTTCATCAGCTGCCTATACTATTCCTCAGACCTTCAATCGGTTTCCAAAACTGTGATGAAATTCCGACTGCACTGTGGCTCGTAAGGCTCAGAACAAAGTTTGTGTGTTGTTTCAGAGATATCCGACATCCCCCAACCTTGAATCATTCAAACGTCCCAGGGAGAAAGCCCGTTTCATCTGGCGTTAGAGCTAGAAGAAATCTTCGTTGAAATATACGTTTTCTATCACCCGCAAGATTAATTCTAAGGTCGTGTGGGATAAAGTCTGGAAGATCGGTGGGAAGTACATGTTCCATTCATTATCGACCTTGGAAAACAATGGACAGGCCATTGCTGATCCCAAAACAATTGCTCTCTTTCTCTTCCATCTCATCTTTATCTTCATACTCCCCTGACGTCCCACTCGTTATCGATCGTGGAGCACAATGGATAGGCAATTGCTGATCCCAAAGCAATTGCCGACACTCTAAGGGAGTCATTCTCCTCCATCTTTTCTTCTTCTTACTCCTCTGGGTTTCTGGCCCAGAAGAGCAGGGCCGAATGCTCCCCACTGTCCTTCCATTCAAATGGCCTAGAGCCTTACAACAGGCCATTCACAACAGAGGAGATTCGACTTGCTCTGCACACTTCTCATGCATTTGCTGTTCCATTATTCTATGCTCCTACATCTCTCACAATCGAGTAAGGATCGGCTGCTCCAACTCTTCGACCGCATTTTCATCGAGGAGCACTTCCCAGACTCCTGGCGAGAGGCCTTTGTCTTGGCCTTCCACAAGTCAGCAAAGATTCCAAGATTCCTTCGAATTATCGTCCAATTGCATCGACAAGCTGCGTCTGCAAGGTGTTGGAAAGAATGGTAAATACGAGGCCATTCTTTCCAAATACCAGCCTGGTATTTGGAAACAGACTGCAAGACCTTCCCAACCTAATAGACCACCACTGGGGCGGAAAAAGAAACTTTTAACCCCTCCTTGTTCGGCAGTCTCTGATCCGTGTAACTCAGACGACTCCAAGGACATGGATACAGACCGCCCTATTTTTCCAAAACCGTCGCTGGCGAAGGTTAAAATAAATCGTACATCATTGACACAAACTCCAAAGATCTGTGAGATGACCACATTCCTACAATGGAATCATTGTGGATTCCAGAGAAATATTTACGACATCTAGGTCCTCCAGAGGGCACACAAAACCAATCTGGGTGTGCCTGCAGGAGATTTACCTGCATACAGTCAACAATCCCACTATCCGGCACTTATTTCTCATTCGCTGGAACTGGGATAGGGATGGTTCATCTAGCGGGTGTGTAGCCATCCTTGTCACCAACCATTCTCCTTTCCAGGTCGTGACCCTCACCACAAATTTAGAGGCGGCAGCCATCCGCCTCTTTGTTGGCTTTTCGTTGACTGTCTGCTCTGTCTACCTACCACCCGGGAGTCTTTTCTTCTGGGAAGACTTTGATGCCCTTGTCTCGCAGCTGCCATCCCCTTCCTCATTATAGGGGAATTCAATGGATACAAACCTCTCTGAGGAATTGCTGACATTAACGGGAGGGATGAGGTCCTGCAGCAATGGCTCCTTGATCCATCACTCTCCCTGTTGATCACGGTATCAGCACCTACTTTCACTCCCCAATCTGCACATTCACTGCCATTGATCTCATCATCTGCTCCTTCTCGATCCTTCCACTCTTTACATGGGATGTCCAGGACAATCCAAATGGAAGGGATCACCTCCCTGTGGTGTGCACCATTTATCGTGTACACCACAGGCAGACCTGTGGTGTACACGATACCTGTGGATTTATTGTGTACACCTTGCAGACCGTCATGTGTATCCCAGTGGAGGCTTCATCAGGCTAACTGGAGTGGCTTCGAGCTCCTCTCTGAGCTCGATGAGCCCTCTGTCAACCAGGAGCCAATCAATGTTGCAGTTGCAGAAATGACGGACTGCATCGTCCATGCAGCTGCCTGTACTATTCCTCAGACCTCGACTCGGTTTCTACAGTTCAAAAACCGTGGTGGAATCTGACTGCAATGCAGCTCGTAAGGCTCATAACAAGGCTTGGGGATTGTTTCAGAGTTATCCGACGTCCCCCAACCTTGAAGCATTCAAATGCACCAGGGCGAAAGCTTGTTTAGTCCAGCGCCAGAAGGAATCTTGGATCACATATACATCTTCGATAACCTGCACGACCACTTCTAAGGTCGTGTGGTATAACGTCCAGAAGATGGATGGGAAGTACATGTCCCACTCATTATCGATCCTGGAGCACAAGAGCACAACGGTTGGCCTCCCCCAAGCCAGGCAAAGATCCAAGATTCCTTTCAATTATTATCCAATTGCGTTGACGAGCTGCATCTGCAAGGTGTTGGAAAGAATGGTAAATACCAGGCTTACCTGGTATTTGGAACATCACATCCTTCTTTCCAATACCCAGTATGCCTTTCGCAATCATAGGTCTACTTTAGACCACCTGATCCGCCTCGAATCGGCGATCAGAAATTCGTTTTTACATCGATAGTACCTGGTGTTCATTTTCCTTGACATTGAAAAAGCTTACATCACAGTGTGGAGATTCAGCATTCTTCTTGACTTCCATAGCTTCGGTTTGAGAGGTCACATGCTGATCTTCATCACAAACTTTTTGTCCTCTCATACCTTTCGCGTTCTTATAGGCAACAGTTTGTCGTGGCTTTCCCCCAAGAACAGGGGGTGCCACAAGGTTGCTTTCTGAGTGTTATGCTTTTTGCTGTCAAGATAAATTCCATTACATGGCAACTTCCTCCAACTGTAGGCAATGCCCTCTATGTTGATGACTTTAGTATCTTTTGCTCGTCGTCCAGCATGAGGGTCACTGAACGACAACTGCAAACTGCCCTGAAGAATCTCTCGGTTTGGGCGACGGACAGTGGGTTTCGGTTCTCCCCACAGAAAACCGCTTGTGTGCACTTTTTCCGCAAGCCTAATTCAACTCATCTGGTCCTCGAGCTGCGATTCAGGGGTAATATCCTTCCGGTTGTGGTGGAGACCTAGTTTCTCAGTCTCATCTTCGACTGGAAATTGGTCTTCTTACCTCATAGTCGACATCTTAAGTCCAAGTGCACATGGGCATTGAACATCCTCAAGGTCCTCTCCTCCCTCTCATGGGTGTCAGACTGATGTTCCTTGCTCCCCCTCTACCATGAACTTATTCGGTCGAAACTGAATTATGGATTCCAGGTGTGCGACTCCATCCAAGATTCGGTGGTAAAAGTGCTGGACCCCTCCATCATCAGGCCCTCCATGTTTGCATGGTGGCCTTCTGCACTTCACCAGTCCATGTCTTTATGTTGAGACTGACAAACCATCCTTATCTATTTGCCGTCAGCAAAGTTGTCCTTGCAATATGCAGCGAAATTGCGATCCCTGCCAGGACATCCCACTAGGGACTGCATTATCAGTCCCCAGTGGGAAATGTTATAGCAAAATGGGCTGACTGCCATTCGTCCTTTCGGTTTGCATGTCAAAGGTTACCTGCGAGACATTAAGACTAGTCTCGATAGCATCTCGCTATCGACAGTCGAGTCACTTCCGCCTTGGCTCACTGTTTCCCCTTCCTGTGATTTCTCTCTTTGCCGGATGAGAAAGTCCTTTACACCCCACTGTGTATATCGGTAACTCTTTGCCATCCATTGTGCCGAGCACCCAGACTTCTTGCCTGTCTTCATAGATGGCTCGAATTCGACACATCGGTGGGATCAGCCATGGTCTGCTGTGATGTAATCATTGCAGACCAGATCCCACAGCAGTGTTCCATCTTCACTGCAGAGTTGCACGATATGAGCCTTGCCTTGGACCACATAGGAGCTAAGCGTCATCATCGGTGTGTCCTTTACACCAACTCACTTAGTTCACTACAGGCTTTGATCTCGGTGAGGCATCGGCCTCACCCTGTTCTCTCCAAGATCCACCAGCAGCTCCATCATCAGGAGACCACTACCACCGTTTTCTTCTGTTGGGTTCCTGGTCAATGTCAGGGTCAGGGGCAATGACTTGACAGATGCTGCTGCCAAGTCAGATGTACCCCTATCCGACTCTCCTCTGCCAGTTCCTTACTTAGACTTCTGGAGTATTTTTCCATTGAGCTCTGGGCACAGTGGCAGAGACCTTGGTGTCAACAGGTTGACAACAAGCTTTTCGAGATCAAGCCCATTGTCAAACCGTGGCAGTCTTGTTTTCACTGGAATCGCAAGGAGGAAGTTGTACTTGCTCGGCTACACTTAGATCATTTGTTTACTACTCATTCATTTCTTGTTCGGGTGGACAACGAACCTAAGTGCGAGTTTTGTCACACCATTTTAACTGTTAAGCATATTTTAATATCATGTCCTGCTTTTAACCTTGAATGCCGCTTGTATTTTAACTTTCATGATTTTACGTCCGGACATCATTTATCCGATCATTTTCATGATTTTACGTTTCGGACATCTTTTATCCGATGACTCTGTTTTCTCCGCTGTTTTTTCATTTTACTGGCTATTTTAACCGTCTCTGATTTTTGCCTTTTGACATTGTTTTTTATATGGATCCTATACACCCATTTTTTTTTTGTCTTTTAGGTCGATTTTTTTTTCGTTTGTTGTTTTAGTGTTTTACATATATTGTCTTTTCTATTGACTTTTTACTTTTAATATTAGTTGTGGGTTTCCTTGACTTTTTGATCTTTCTTCTTACCCTTTACACCTCGTTTGGCACATCATGGCCTTGGTTGCCTTTGCACCATTAAATTCCAAACAATCAGCCAACCGAAATTAGAGCTAATGTGTCGAATAGAGCAACATGGCGCCATCTGTGATCGGAAGAGGCAATTTTATCCAGTATTGCTCTGAATGAGATGTGCATTAGGAAGACATTCACGCTAAAGGGCACAGTAGTATCTCGGCAAAACTCCCTGTCCTTAGTTATTATGGGATGCCGATGGGCTTGAAAAGGCCACCGTCCAACGGATGGGGCATTAGACCATGGACCCTGTGTGTTGGAGAGCCATACCCTGTGTACGTTAAAGAAGACGTTGGATGGCCTTGACAGGAGGCTACCATCTGTCTCCTAACAGCTGTCCAATGGGTCCACTCCCCCCAACCTTCTCTGAGCCCTCGGGGTCCATGTGACCTGTGTTTTAGCCCATTTTGCGCAAAAAAGTGACTCTCATAGGTAAAACAACCCAACTCACACTAAAGCATTTTCATGAAATAATCATTAGTAAATACACAGATTACCTGTTGACAGGTATGTAACTGGCAGATGTGGGTTCGATAATTTAAATTAAGCTTGTATTAAAATTCTGGAATGTTTGATATTCGCATTCGAAATGTGCTATTGGAATGTTTCAAAATATGAGTTAAATTTAACTGTTATAGAAGAGAACGGGATCTGGGTGGCAAGGGACAATGTACCTCGTCTGATGCCATGGTATGTTAACCAATAGCAAAATTTATGAGCAGGTGCAGCATACACATCAAAATGAAATTGGATAATTATGCAAAACAGATTCGGTAAGGCAATGAGTTTCGTTTGAGTACTGTAAAAATAAATATGTTTTAAATATTCAATTATTTGCAGAAAATTTTTTATAATATAATATATACACTATGATATTTAAATATATGGTTGTAGAAAATGCATCTCACACATAATTAGATAAGATAATTTTTTTTTCAGATAATGTTTAACAGCATACAAAAACTTTTGAGGTCTCACAAGAGTAGACTCGTTCGTGAGATCTCCATACAGAAACAATTTCAATTGAAAACATCAGTCGTCATATTGAATATAATACACAAAAAAAGAAAACAACTCAAAACAAAAAATTTCTAGTAATCCAGAAAGTGTGAAAGTCAGAAAGGATGAAACATTGAATATCTATGTTACATATAAACAGTTCTAGTAGTTTAATGTAAAAAAATTTCGTATCATCCAGTTTCAAAATGTAATTCTTGAGAACTTTAGAAAACAATAGAAAATTCTTGATATTTTTCATGCTGACCAGGAGAGAGGAAAGGAGTTTTGGTGCTAAGTACAAATAATAGTGCATAAAAATTTCCTTATGTAATGCAGGAATTTCCTAATTTATGTTTTTATCCCCTCTTAATTGGTAATTATTCGTATCAGTTTTTATGCTTTCATTTCTCAAGTAAAAGTATTTAATAATTTCGAAAAAATAATCGTAGCGTAAAGGCAAAATTCCTGTTTCCCGAACCAAAGGTAATGAAGGTTGCAATTTTGGGATTTTAGTTAATAAGTGAATAAATCTCTTTTGCAGCAGTAAAAGCTGTTTAAAATTATTTAAATATATGTACCCCCCTGCGATGTCCTCCCTTTTGCAATCTAGGGAGACTGAGCCAAATGTGATGCACTCCCTTTTGGAATACGATGGGACTGGGCCAAATGTCGTGGCCACTGGAGGACGGTGATATAATTGCTCAATTAAT
Source organism: Ryuthela nishihirai (assembly GCA_038380435.1). NCBI lineage: Eukaryota > Metazoa > Arthropoda > Arachnida > Araneae > Heptathelidae > Ryuthela > Ryuthela nishihirai. The sequence goes on along the minus strand of JAWZYU010000019.1, from coordinate 57,816,682 downwards.
CTTCACCCTCACTTCGGTGAAAAGACACATTTGCGGGTTTTTACGCCCGTAGCACTGTACGCCTCATATTCGCTATGTTGAATAAAAATAGTCCATCAATTAACTGCACGAGAGTTGGATAGGGACGACACAGTTTATTTACACTTTATACACTCAAGTGCTGGGGTTGCACTCAACTCTGGTAGCCTTTACTGTTTTCCTGCTGCAAACGTTAACAATGATGTGGAGAACCTCACACTCTGCAAGTTCTCACTTTACAGACTTCGCACTCGGCGAAAGGATAATCAACCTTTGCCTAAATTGTAGTTCACTCTGAATCCACTAGACTGTTATCAGATTCACCCAGAACTCGATTCCCTTTATAATCGCACCTTCCCTTCAAGGGTTACTTCGAGTCTGACGACGTCCTTTTGACGCATCGAAAAACTACTTCCTCGTTCGACAGCTCGCGCCAAAACTGTGCTTTCAATCTCCTCACTCTAGCCTCCTCCTGCACCGACTGCGCGCCCTAGGCTAGTCGTATACGGCCATAAACGAATTCTGGAACTGATCTCAATGCAAGCAGACAACTTCAGACCCGAAAACAACATCCTATGAGTCACGCAACCCAAATAATCTACAATCATAAAAATACAATAAAAATACATCAATAAATAAATAAAATTAAATTACAGGGACACGACACCCTCCCCCAAGATTTTATGCCTACGATAATTAAGAACGTATTAGTGCATAATATAGTGTGCACATAAATTTAAATGTAACTAAATGTTTACGAGATATTAACCCATGTATGTTTCAAGTTAGGCATGCATCAATCCAAATGCCTAAATATGTATTTCACTGAGGCACAAAAGAAATTTGAGGACAATTACAATGACTTTTCGATGAACAATTACTATCATGATATTTCAATTTATTGCGGTGCAAAATATCTGTAATAGAACTATTTTTCTTTAAATAGAAATAATGGCAAGGGGGGAATGTTACCGATTCTATGTAATTCTTTTTCAGATTTATTGTTAAAAAATGCTTGTGGACCAGTTGAAAAAGCAAATATTATCGAAAAAGCTTTAAAGATAATGCATGCTTTAAAATAAATTGAAATATCAATTCTCTTTATTTCTTTTACGTTTACCACCAACAATCAGGAATCACTGAATTAGGACCCCTCCTTGTTATGTCTATGGGAAATTAAATTCGGAGCTCTGTAACTCATTCTACTTCTAAAATAAGCATTTTTAATGAAAGTCCTCAACCAAGATCGATTTTTATCGATTTTCTAGAATATTAGATTAGTAGATATTAGGGAAGACTTGAAATGCTAACAACAGCAGCGCCAAACAAAAATTTGCCAGAAAAAAATTACAATTTGAATAAAGAGTATTTTAAACCATAAAATACAGGGGTATATTTGCGTACATAATTCTTTCAATATTTTTAAGTGTTCTTAGGACTTGCATTGTTTTTACTAAATATTCAAACATTCCATAACTCTTTAAATATTGAATGAATATTGCTGTAAAGGGAGAATTGAAAGTTTTCAGCAAGTCTATCTGTCAAAATTACTCGTACTTCTAAAACGTTCATTTCGGAAGTTATAGAGCTACTCAGGGGTGGGCAAATAGCGGCCCGCGGGCCACATTCGGCCTGCTAAGAGTTTTTTGTGGCCCGCCAAGACAGAAAAATCCGCCTTGAACCAAGATTTCCTTCCCGTGCGCGACCGAAGATTCGTCTCGTATTTTCCACTAGGACGGCCATGTCAATACGCATGCGCAGTGTAGATACGAAAACAATTGCCCACCCCTGGAGCTACTAATTTAGCTTCCCATTGATATAATATGGAAAGAATAGTAGTAATCAATTGATTTTGGTTTTAACTTTAAGAAATAACATTTGACACCAAATAAAATATAACATTTTTTTTATTCCTACAATCACATTACATCTAAGGGAAAAAAATATTTTTCTCGTTTAATACATATATCAGTGAGTTACAAGAAATCACCTAATAAACTAAACTTGGAAGGCAAATTACCAACAAAAATGTTACTAAATGATATGAATATTTCAAATAATATGAATGACAACCAATTATATGAATACAGACTCTATCATCTAGGATAAGGCATTCATTAAAATGCACCAGAATTATTTATACATGAAATTCACACTATTCTATGTATAAAAGGGGGGTAAGAAGTAATATGATTATTCTCCCTCTAAGTATTTTTTTTTTGTATCTATTATTTTTAAGCGTACATTGGATTATTTTTCTAAGCATCCATTGGCCGTGATATTTAATTTCTATCTGAACAAATAGCTCACATTGACAGGCAAAATAAAGCCAATCTCTCTCATCACATAAATGAAACAATTTAATGATGAGATAACATTACAATACCGAGGAGGTGTATTAGGATCATAAATATATCTATTACTCTCCTGGACTAGAGCTCATGCTTGCTCTTACAATTGAATGAATTTTCCTTTTACAAAAACTTGTTAAAATTATTGGAAACTTCTTTCCAGCCCACATCTATTGAGTCAGCGACCAACAGTTATTAACGCTACCTTTTCTGAGAGCAGATCGGATTTAACTAATATGCAAACTTTCTAGTTTATAAAGGAAAACATGGTTGTTACACACCTTTTACTATCGTTGGCGACCTCTGGCATTACAAGAATAGGAAGCACGGGGCATAACACAATTGTCTTTGTTGGGCACTTCGCTTATATCGATTGAAACATCATGGTCCCGTGTGACGGCAAACGAAGAGATGACGTGGGACATCCGCGGCGGCTGGCACGAAAAATCATCGGCAGTGAGACGAATATTTTCTTGATTAGCGGAGAAAGTCCTTTCAAGCTCAAATGTCCATCAAGTAGCACTCGGCATTCTTTAGCGGCTCTTATTCACAATCGCTCCAAATCTTCAAAAGTGAGAAGATATTGCTCAACATTCTACAGTAAGTTTTTGAAGAGGTTTGCATCTGTTCCGAAGGTGACCGTCTCTCAGCTTGCTCTCCTCCTATCTCTCTCCTACTCGACTGTCTGACTTTCTTTTTTTTATCCGCGACCAAAGTTTTTTTGAAGCATCAATATTTTGGCGGACCTTTGTGGGCCCTCCCTTATTTTCATTGGTCGCCCCCGGGTCCCGTTGTCTTGCGATTCTGGGGTGCCAGTATCGTGGCTCCTTCACATGAAATTTGTTTCCTTTCTTGCGCTTATTGTTCCCAGAAGAGTGTGGGCAGCCGTTAAAGGGCTACCTGGACACCAGGGGCGGTCGGCGTCTTGTTTCTCCCGCGCACTAATGGTAGACTTTTCGACAGGCACCGTCCCACAGGGAATTCGTGCGACGAGGACCGTGGTTCATGGCGGCGGTGGTCTCCGTTGAAGTGCGGATGCGTCTACAGTTTTATGGCCTGTTCACATTGTTCCTTTGATAGAACGCTGCACTTAACTGCATACTGGTGGAGGGTGGGGGGGTGGAGCACATCAATGGCTGTTTCAAGCCCCCTCTTGGGGCAAGAGATTTGTCGCGCTCTTGCAGTCTCTTCTTAAGAACGAAGGCGACTCACCAAGGTCATGCGATGCGCTGACGAAATCTGCAGCTTTTGGAGAAACGTTTTCATTAAGTTATGAACAGATTGGGATCTGCTCATAACAGTATTCTGATATGTGATGAAAAATGCTACATTGATGACATTACTTATACACTAACATAAGATTTTTTTTTTCGCTGTATGCTTCATGATGCAATTAATCAAGACTAAATTGAGAATAAAAAGAGTGTTTATGCAGAAGCTAACGCACTTAACCAAATGAAACGTTTATAGGCTTCCCAATAGTTGAGAAAATAGATAAAATGTCAGTTGAAGAGGACTGATGGATCAAAATAATTAATGCTATAAAAGATTACTTTTACCCTAATACACTTCCAAAAATGATCTGATTATAGTTTGCTTGATGCTTATAGGAATACTCAAAATTCAGTGCTACATAAGTAAAAAAAACTGATGCAAGTAAATTATTTCTAATAAACCAACCAGTGCTGTGAAATGATTGAGTTGTTTGGGTTGTTTTACCTCTGAGCGGCACTTTTTTGCACACCATGGGCTAAATGGCCAGGTCACATGGACCCCGGAGGCTCAGAGAAGGTTGGGGGAGGGGATCCACTGTAACAGCTGTTGGGAGACAGATGGTAGCCTCCCGTCAAGGCCATCCAGCGTGTTCTTTAACATGCACAGGGTATGGCTCTCCCGCACACGGGCCACGGCTTAACGTCCCATCCGACGGACGACGGCCTTTCTCAAGCCCATCGGTGTCCCCTACTGACCGTGGGCAGGGCGGGGAAATTTTGCGGACATAAATCTCAACGCTGACCCAGCTGGGACTCGAACCTGGGAACTACAGAATACGAGCCTGGCCCGTTACCGACTGAGCCACCCCCGCCCCAACCTGTGAAATGAACTTTCTTCTATGGAAGAAAGCATATAACCAATAAATCAATTAATACTATGAAATAAGATACAGTGGACCTATATTAGAGCAATAGAGTTAGCAAAATATAATTATTGACTATTTTATGCTGTAGAAATCCCCCAAATAAAATGCAAGATAATGTTGGTAAATGATTTGAATCATACAAATTAATGCTATCAAATATGACACATGATCTCTATTACAGCAATGCACTTGGCAAAATTTGATTCTTGACTACTTAATACTTTAGAAATACTCAAATTAGAATGCTGTATGATGTAGAAAAGAGACACAGGTAAATGATTTGTATTTAACTAATTGATATTATGAAATATGGCACATGACCTCTATTACAGCAATGCACTTAGAAAAATATGATTATTTACTCTTTAATGCTTTAAAAATACTCAAAACCAAACGACTGTTATCTCGGGAAACAACGAAATGATTTTTGAAATAAGAAACCGGTCTTTCTGAAAACTACGACAGTGTATCCAATAAAAAATAGCATTATCTCAGATAATTGATAATTTAAATATCTTGGCTTATTTTGTACTGTTTCACGGGAATAAAAACTTATGTCAGTGCATCATAATCTATGCACCCCCGCACTGCCCACCGTCAATAGGGGACACCGATGGGTTTCAAAGGCCACCGTCAATAGGGGACACCGATGGGTTTCAAAGGCCGCCGTCCGTCGGATGGAACGTTAAGCCGTGGACCGTGTGTGGGAGAGCCGTACATTTGCACTTTAAATAACACACTGGATAGCCTAGATGGCAGGTTACCATCTGTCTCCCAACAGCTGTTACAGTGGGTTCCTTCCCCCAACCTTCTCTTAATCTTCGGTGTCCTTGTGACCTGGCCATTTAACCCATTGTGTGTAAAAAAGTGCCGCTCAGAGGTAAGACAATCCAATCCAACATAGTCTGTGCATTAGAAAATTACAGCAGTAGTTTCAAATAATTTTTTTAAAATGAAATAACCAGAGTTAAAAATATCTGCGTTGCAAACAAGATTAAAATAAAAGAAAAATAGTTGAATATACATAAATAAATTTTGATACAGCAGAATCAGTAAGTCAGTACCAACTTTGGCATTGAAGTCACCTAGAACAAGGATAATATATTCTTTCTTGACAGAATTCAAAATATTCTGAAGTTTTCCCTAAAATCTATCCTTCTCATCCTCATCAGCATCCTCAGTGGGGGCACAACAGCAGATAACATTAAAGTCTTTAATGCTCTGAAATTTTGCGGTAAGAAACATTTCATTAATGCACTCATAACCTAGAAGAGCATCACTAGTGTGTCTGCTGAGAAGCAGACCTACGCCTTGGAAATTCTTGTTATCTTCACTCCCTGAAAAGAAATTTTTAAAATTATTTTAAGGAATCTGACCTTTATCCGTCCATCTGGTCTTTGCAAGCCGAAAATATCTAAATTGAAACGGTGGAAGTCTTCCCCCAATGTCAACTCTCAACATATACCGAAGAGCCAGCTAGTTCGCCGGGACCGGGATGGAGATGGTCCAGCTCGCGGGGGTGTCGCCATCCTCGTGAGCAACCATTCTCCATTCCAGGTCGTACCCCTCACCACCAACTTAGAGGCGGTAGCCATCCGTCTCTTCGTGGGGTTCTCGCTGACTGTCTGCTCTGTATATCTTCCACCTGTGAGCATCGTCTTCCAGGAAGACCTTGATGATCTCGTCTCGCAGCTGCCGTCCCCCTTCCTCATTATGGGGGACCTCAACAGACACAGTCCAATTTGGGGCAGTGCTGACACCAACGGGAGGGGCGGGGTCCTGGAGCAGTGGCTCCTGGATCCTTCTCTCTCCCTGTTGAACACCGGTGTCAGTACTTACTTTCACTCCCCAACCCGCACTTTCACTGCCATTGACCTTACCATCTGCTCCTCCTCGATCCTTCCACTCTTTACATGGGAGGTCGAGGACAACCCGTATGGAAGCGATCACCTCCCCGTGGTATGCACCATCTCCCGTGGGGGGTCTTGCAGCCCTTCACGCGTCTCACGGTGGAAGCTTACGCGTCTCACGGTGGAAGCTTGATCGCGCTGACTGGGGTGGTTTCGAGCTTCTCTCAGAGCTCGATGACCACTCTGTCACCCAGGAGCCCATCAATGTGGCAGTAGCGGAGATAATGGACTGTATCGTAGATGCAGCTGCATCAACCATACCTCAAACTTCTACACGGTTTCCTCGCTTTCCGAAACCGTTGTGGAATCCAGATTGCACCGCAGCTCGTAAGGCTCAGAACAAGGCTTGGGGGGTGTTTTGGAGATATCCGACGACCCCCAACCTCGAAAATTTCAAACGCGCCAGGGCGAAAGCTCGTTTCGTCCGACGCCAGAGCCAGAAGGAATCTTGGATCAAGTATACATCTTCTATCACCTGCACGACTAGTTCTAAGGTCGTGTGGGATAAAGTCCAGATGATGAGTGGGAACTATACGTCCCACTCGTTATCGATCCTGGAGCACAATGGACAGGCAATTGCTGATCCCAAAGCAATTGCCGACACTCTGGGGGAGTCATTCTCTTCCATCTCTTCGTCTTCCTCTTACTCCCCCGAGTATCTGGCCCAGAAGGGCAGGGCGGAGCGCTCTCCGCTGTCTTTACACTCGAATGGCCTGGAGCCTTACAACAGGCCATTCACAGCGGAGGAGCTTCGCCTTGCTCTGCACTCGTCTCGTGCATCTGCTGTCGGGCCGGACAATATCCATTATTCCATGCTCCAACATCTCTCATCATCGAGTAAGGATCGGCTGCTCCAACTCTTCAATCGAATTTTTCTCGAGGAGCAGTTTCCGGACTCCTGGCGGGAGGCCATCGTCTTGGCCTTCCCCAAGCCAGGCAAAGATCCCAAGATTCCTTCCAATTATCGTCCCATCGCATTGACGAGCTGCGTGCGCAAGGTGTTGGAAAGAATGGTAAATGCCAAACTCATCTGGTATTTAGAACATCACAACCTTCTTTCCAACACCCAGTGTGGCTTTCGCAGGCAATGGTCAACTCTTGACCATCTGATACGCCTCGAATCGGCTATCAGAAATTCTTTTTACGTAGAGAGCACCTGGTGTCAATTTTCTTCGACATCGAAAAAGCGTACGACACGGCTTGGAGATTCGGCATTCTTCGTGACCTCCACAGCTTCGGCTTGAGAGGTCACATGCCGATCTTCATCTCCAACTTCTTATCGACACGCTCTTTTCGTGTCCGCGTCGGTAACACTCTGTCGCGGCCGTACCCCCAAGAACAGGGGGTGCCACAAGGCTGCGTTCTGAGTGTTACGCTTTTCGCTATCAAGATTAATTCTATAACTAGACCACTTCCTCCATCAGTAGGCAATGCCCTCTATGTTGATGACTTTAGCATCTTTTGCTCATCGTCCAGCATGAGGGTCATTGAAAGACAACTGCAAATTGCCCTGAACAATCTTCCGGTTTGGGCGACGGCAAACGGGTTTCGGTTCTCCCCACAGAAGACCGCTTGTGTGCACTTTTGCCACAAGCGTAATCTTGATCTGGATCCCGAGCTGCAGCTCGGGGGTAACATCATTCCAGTTGTGGTGGAGACCAAGTTTCTCGGTCTCATATTCGATCGGAAATTGACCTTTTTACCTCACATACGTCATCTCAGGTCCAAGTGCACGCGGGCATTGAACATCGTCAAGGTCCTCTCCTCCCTCTCTTGGGGGGTGGACCGATGTTCTTTGCTCCGCCTGTACTGTGCACTTGTCCGATCGAAACTGGACTACGGATCCCAGGCGTACGACTCGGCCCGGGATTCGGTGGTGAATGTGCTGGACCCCTCCATCATCAGGCCCTCTGTGTTTGCATGGGAGCCTTCCGCACCTCGCCGGTCCAGAGTCTTTGTGTTGAGACCAACGAACCATCTTTATCTCCTTGCCGTCAGCAGTTGTCCCTACAATATGCTTCTAAATTGCGATCCCTGCCTGGCCATCCCACTTGGGACTGCGTTTTCAGTCCAAAGTGGGAAATGCTATACACAAATCAGCCGACTGCCATTCGTCCTTTTGGTTTGTGTGTCCGAGGCTACCTCAGAGACATCAACACCAGTCTCGATAGCGTTGCACAGTCGACAGTTGAGCCACTTCCACCATGGCTCGCTGTTTCCCCTTCCTGCGATTTTTCCCTGTGCAGGATGGGGAAGGCCTTTACACCCGACTGTGTGTACCGGCAACTCTTTGCCAGCCATCGTGCTGAGCACCCGGACTTCTTGCCTGTCTTTACAGATGGCTCGAAGTCCTGCAATTCAGTGGGATCGGCCATGGTCTGCTGTGATGTAATCATTGCAGACCAGATCCCACTGCAGTGTTCCATCTTCACTGCAGAGTTGCACGCTATCAGCCTCGCCTTGGACCACGTGGCGACTAAGCATCATCGTCGGTGTGTGCTTTACACCGACTTGCTTAGCTCGCTGCAGGCTTTGATCTCGGTGAGGCATCGGCCTCACCCTGTTCTCTCCAAGATCCGCCAGCAGCTCCATCGTCTGGCAGCCACCACCACGATTCTCTTCTGTTGGGTGCCCGGTCACGTCGCAATCAGGGGTAATGATTTGGCAGATTCTGCTGCCAGGTCAGCCACGCCCCTGTCCGACTCTCCGTTGTCGGTTCCCTATCTGGATTTCCGGCAGCGTTTTTCCACCGAGCTCCGGGCACAGTGGCAGAGATCTTGGTCGGAACAGCTTACCAACAAGCTCTTTGAGATCAAACCTATCATCAAACCATGGCAGTCTTGTTACCGCAGGAACCGCAAGGAGGAAGTTGTACTTGCTCGGCTCCGCTTAGGTCATTCGTTTCTTACTCATTCGTTTCTTTTACGGGTGGACGACGAACCTAAGTGTGAGTTTTGTGACACCTTTTTAACGATCAAACATATTCTAATTGAATGTCGATGTTTTAACTTTGAAAGACGAATGTTTTTTAACTCTCAAATATTTTACGTCCGAGCCTCTTACACTCGGACATCTTTTATCCGATGAATCGTTTTTAACTCCTGTTTATGACTTTTTCCGTTTTACTGGATATTTTATGCGTTTATGAACCTTTTTACTCTGTTACCTTGATTTTACGCTTGTTTCTGTTTTTTACTGGGTCCTATACGCCCATTTTATTGTCGATTTTACACGTGTTGTTAATTTTTGCCATTTTTACTTATCTTTCTTGTTCTGGTTATGTTTCTGTGTGTTTTTAACTTTAGTTGTGGGTTCAATGACTTTTATCAATTTATATCTTTTTGTTTGGCGCAATATAGCCCTGTTGCTCTTGCGCCAAAAAACCCCAACCAACCAACCAACCAACTGAAGAGCCAGAACGTTATGACCAGCTCGTCTTTATGAAAATCGAAGCAACTGCAGGTAAACGACTGCGCATGTCAAGGTCATGAAACGGTACAAATAACACCTGATACTGAGCTCTGTTAATCAGTGTTATTCTTGTTCTTCAGATGGGAAAGGCAGATGACTTAACCAGTAGTAAAGTAAGTTTGACAAAGGCCAAATTGTAATGGCCAGATGACTGGGTCAACGTAATAATGCGTGAAAATCCCGGTGCACTGCAGTACTGAGACTGCATATCACCTTGTGGGAGTTGTCACTGAAACCACTATCGACTAGCCAGGTTCTTGACTGTCTTAACTGCCTTACTTTGAATCTGCCTTACTGCGGGAGAAGACCTCGTGAAGAGAAAAACTCTGCTTTTCTTTATTGCCTGTCTGATGAGATAATCATCGAGGTGCAGTGAGAGTGGGATCTTTTGGGATTTTTGAATTCATGGCCTAGGAATTTGCCCAGCAGTCACTGGATTTTGTCCAAAATACTTTGCCAAAAAATGAGAAGGTATCTTTTGAATTTAGGGCCAGAAAATATAATATGATGTTCTAACTTTTTGCATGGGGAAGCTAACATGATGGAGAGTCTTCAGGCTCTCCCATCGATAAGTCACACTTAATAGGGCTGCAGTCCCGTTCTGCATGACCTTCAATTTTGTCCTCTCCCTGGACACCAACCGACGGTCTCCCCAGCAATACCTCGAGCCAGACTTCGCTGCAGCGGAGCAGACAACCCACATGACCAGGGACTCCAATCCTGGTCTGCAGGCCCCACAAGGCCACTCCATCCCAACTCCATGACACCCCAGACTTCGCTGGGGCGATAAAGGAGCCCACTCGACTGGGAACCCATTCCGGTCGGCAGGCCCTCAGTAAAGCCTCTCCATTGGGACCCCAAGACGACCTATGACTTCGCAGGGGCCGACCAATAAGTCCACTAGACTCGGGACTTTTGTCCCAGTCGGCAGACCCTCGGCCAGCCCCTACATCGAGGCCGCAAAGCACACCAGAAACACCGACGAGCCGGCACCCAGTTTCACAGAGGCACCTTCAAATTCTCCACCATGTCTTATAATTATCCTGTACTTGGAAGCCTAAAGAGTTACTGGAGACTCTTAGTTTGGCTTTTCCATCGATAAGCCCGTCAACTGGGGTCACCACTCCCAGTCGTGAGCCTTCAACTTCAGCCTCTCCATTGTGAACGGGCCGAAGCCACCCAGAGAACAATATTCCAACCCCGATATCACAGAGACAACATCAGAATCCACTGGACCGGGTCACCACTCCGTTCCACAAAAACTCAACACAGCCCCTCAACCAGGGCTGCAGCTCTTAGTTTCTCAGGGACATCCCGGAACTGCAGGCTCTCTTACCGTTCTCGAGTAGTTCAATGCCCCTTCACCAGAACTACAAGAAGTCGTGAACCCCGGAGAACCAGCGATTCGAACCCAACTTCTCAGAGGCACCGTAAGCCCCCCCCCCTCGACAAGGAGGTCCCACATTTACGAAACGGCAAGGCTTGTGGGGTGATCACGGTTAGTACCTTCAAAAAGCGGTTTGAGGAGGGAAAAACCACGAACTGCCGGCAAGGTGTGGGTCGACTACTGCTCATCGATGCTAAAGATGATCGAAGGCTATTCCATATGGTACGAGCCAACAGAAGGGATACTGTGGCGCAACTCGCCCATAATTTGAATGCTGGTGACGGGGGTAATATGTCACAACACACAGTACATCGAAACCTGTTGAAAATGGGTCTGCATAGTCGTAGGCTTCTCTGAGTGCCCATGCTAACCTCGGTTCGCCATCGAAAGCGCCTACAGTGGGCATACGAGCATCATGCACCTTGAATGCTTGGAAGAAAGTCGTCTGGTCTGATGACTCTCATTTCCTGTTGCACCATGTGGATGACCAGGTACGTGTGTGTCGTTTACATGGGGAAGTATTGGCACCCGGATGCACCATGGGATGAAAACAAGCCAGTGGGGGAACTGTAATGTTTGTGTAATGTTCTGCTGGGAAACCTTGGTCCACTCAGTCATGTGCAGGAAGCTATAACGTCTACAAGCTAGTTGGGTTGGGTTGTTTTAACTCTGAGCGGCACTTTTTTGCATTCAATGGGCTAAGTGGCCAGGTCACAAGGGCCCCGAAGGCTCAGAGAAGGTTGGAAGAGGGAACCAACTGGAACAGCTGTTGGGAGACAGAAGGTAGCCTCCCATGAAGGCCATCCAGCGTGTTCTTTAACGTGCACAGAGTATGGCTCTCCAGCACACGGAGACATGGCTTAACGTCCCATCCGACGGACGGCGCCCTTTCCAAGCCCATCGGTGTCCCCTACTGACTGTGGGTAGGGCAAGGAGTTTTGCGGAGATAAATCTCAACGCTGACCCAGCTGGGACTCGAACCCTGGGAACTGCAGATTACGAGCCTGGCGCACTACCGACTGAGTCACCTAGTAAACATCATTGCAGATCAGGTACATCCTTTCATGACAACGGTATAACCCTCTAGTAGTGCCTTCTTTCAGCAGGATAATGCTCTATGCCATACTGCCCGGATTGTTCGAGAATGGTTCGCAGAACACGGGGAAGACTTCCAGGTATTGCCCTGGCATCCAAATTCCCCAGACATCAATCCAATCGAGCATCTGTGGTTTGTGTTGGAACAGCATATCCGATCTGCGGCGGTTCAACCAACGTAACTTACAAGAGTTAAAGGATCTGCTGGTAACGTGTTGGTACCAGATACCCCAAGACACCTTTAGAAATATTATGGTATCCATGATTCGCATGGTAAAAGCTGTTTTGGCGGCACATGGAGGACCACAATCATATTAGACGTACACAATCATATTAGGTCGTAAAGTTTTAGTTCTTCGGTGTATCTTTAAACGTCCATTTCATTAGGTATAGTTCCACATTATGTTAATATTAACACAGATATAGGACTTATTAATTCCTTAAATAATATTTTTATGCAAATATGTAACTGAAAATAATTTTAGGAACATAATAAGATCTATTTAAATCTCAATTTCTGATAATATGCTTTCAGTATTTCAAGAGTTAAGGAAATAGGATTTATAGAAGCTGAAACAATTTCCATAACTCCTATTTCCATCACGCTTAGGAAGTTAGCTCTTTCTGCCAAATATCATTCAGAATTATCGAAAATTAATTTAATTTTCACGTGAACTACTGAAAACACTTTTAGACGTAATTAGTATTTAGTATAACAGTTATTGCTTTAGTTTTAACTTGTTTTTATTACCTTTTGAGAGCAATTACTTAAATTGGAATTATTGCTGCTAAGTATTCCAATTTCCTTAACTCTGAATAGAGAACGAATATTGTTTAAAAATCTACGTTGAAATAGATTTCAGATCTTTAAATTGTGTTTAGTCCCACTTTTTCAAAAAATGATTATGTAAGATGTTACAGAGTTCTGTATCTCAGTTACTATTGACATATCACGGAGCTCTACTTAATAACGTGGCTACTGAGTGTCTATCTATACAAATAAATATTCCCTGATCGCTAGATTAGACCTCAGACAGTTAAAAAAAACTGAAATTGTAATTTTACACTTTTTCTGCCAATATAATTCTATATTAGCTTACGCTTCTTATAAACTTTGTTTACCGTCATCTTTCGACTGTAACGTAAAAAAAGGACTAGCCAATGACCGTCAAGAAACGCTTCCTAGTGGCACCAGGGGCGTAGCGAAGGACTATGGTTGTGGTGGGGAGAAATCAAAAATTTTCCAACTCGAAAATCAAATTTTGCCAACTGAGCAAATAATGTCTAAAATAATTTAATAATTTACCTTAGATTTTAGCTCCGTGGGATGGGGGGGGGAAGGAAATTTTCACAACACACCTGCATTTTGCCATTTGACTTCCAATTTTGCTAACTAACCATAATTTCACAGAATCCAATAATAATCCCAATATTTACATCTCGCCCGAATTGTAGCAAGTCAGTGTGAATTTTCCCTTGATTTGGTCAACTCTCCTTATTGCACAAAACCAATCCCAATTTTTACATCTCTCCTAAATTTCCCAAGTCATTTCAGAATTTTCAAACTCCCCGAGATTTTGCCAAGTTTTTTCGATTTTGTCAACTCTCCTTAATTTCACAAACCCAATCCCAATTATCAACCCGTATTTTCCAAGTGGATTCGAATTTTACCAATTGCCGTACATTTTGTTAAGTTTTCCCGATTTGTCCAACAGTCCTTAATTTCACAAAACAAAGTCCAATTTTCACAAATCGCCTATATCTTACCAAGTGGATTCGAATTTGCCAACTACTTTAGATTTTTCCAACTCGCCGCAATTTTAGAGAAAAAAAATCGCAATTTTTACATCTTCCCTTAATTTGCCAAGTCACTTTGAATTTTATCAACTCTCTTTAATTGCACAAGAAAGGCACAATTTTCACAACTACCTGGATTTTACCAAGTGGCTTCGAATTTTGCCAACTCCCCTAAATTTTGCCAAGAGTTCTTGGTTTTTCCAACTCTCATTAATTTCACAAAACCAATTCCAATTTTTACAACTCACCTGTACTTTACCAAGTGGTTTCCAGTTTTGCCAACTTCCCTAGATTTTGCACAGTTGCCTCGATTTTACCACCTCTTTAATTTCGCGAAACAATCTCAATTTTTACATCTCACCTGAATTTTCCAAGTCACTTCAAATTTTTCAAACTCCCCAAAATTTTGACAAGTTTTTTTCGATTTTGTCATCTCCTTAATTTCACAAAAACAATCCCAATTTTCACAAATCGCCCGTATTTTACCAAGTGGATTCGAATTTTGCCCACTGCCCTAGATTTTACCAAGTGGATTCGAATTTTGCCCACTGCCCTAGATTTTCACAAATTTCCTCGATCTCCCCACAATTTTACAGAAAAAAATCCCAGTTTTTACATCTCACCTGATTTTTCCAAAGTAACTCTGAATTTTGCCAACTCCCTCAAGATTTGCCAACTCTCCTAGATATTGCAAAGTTGCCTCGATTTTGCCATCACGCCATAATTTTACAGAAAAAAAGACTGCAATTTTTACATCTGACCTGAATTCTGTTAACTCTCCACGATTTTGCCAAGACACTCCGAATTTTGCCAACTGCTCTTAGATTTTGTCAATTGCCCCTAGATTTTGCCAACTCGCCATAATTTTACAGAAAAAATCCCAAATTTCGCATCCCACCTGAATTTTGCCAACTCCCCATGATTTTGACAAGTCACTTCGAATTTTGCCAATTGGCCCTAGATTTTGCAAACTCCCTAAGTTTTGCCAACTCGCCATAATTTTACAGAAAAAAATCCCAATTTTTACATCTTAGCTGAATTTTGCCAAATCCCCACGATTTTGACAAGTCATTCCGAATTCTGTCAACTTCCCTAGATTTTGCCAAGTCACTCCGAATTTTGCCAACTACCCAAGATTTTACCAAGTCTCTCCGAATTTTGCCAACTCCCCAAGATTTTGCCAACTCACCGGTATTTTACTAAGTTGCTTCGAATTTTGACAACTGCTCTAAATTTTGCCGTCTCTCCATTTTCCAAACTGCCCTAGATTTGCCAAGTTGCCTCGATTTTAACAACTCCCCTTAATTTTACAAAAAAAAAAAGGATTACAAATTTTCACAACTCACCTAGATTTAACAAAATCGCTTCGAATTTTGCCAACTCCGAGTTATTTTGGGGGGAGCCTCCCCTCATAGCTACGCCCCTGAGTGGCACCACCCTTCCTTCATTCGCCCTGATGGGGGGCTCCTCGAGAATGCTAATAATGGAAATGGAAGATAAAAATTATTAAACTTGTGCATGTTAAACATATTTTTTAATAATTTTTGTTAGAAATCTCTAAAACGTAGGAGAAAAATGTTGCACTGAAATGAAATTCTAGTCCACAGAGTTCTATTTACGCATACGAGAGGCAAAACTCATATCGAATGAGTCATTGGACGCCATGAATGAGTAAGAAGGCGTGGTAGTATCATGGTACTACTTAACACAGAAATATATTTAACATGTTCCTACTGCTTCTGCATGCCGTTTGTCAAAGCAGATGTTTTGATCAACTTCGTAACTTAGGAATCAATCGGAAAGTTGTTCTGCATCAAATGAAAGTTTGTGAGGTGAGGAGTAGAAAATCTAATTAAACTTTTCTCATTTCCTCCTGCGTACACCAACAAAAAAAACTGATCAATTTTTATCGTTTTATGTCTTCCATATATGGCTGCCATTCGTAGTTATGTGTCAAATAAAAACTTATGTTCTGGATATTGCCATAGGATATAAAATATGATTATCCTCTGTCTTCCTTTCCCCTCCCTCTACATAGCGTAGAGATAAATCACCACTGTTTTCATCAGTGCTCAAACATCTTGATAATTTTTTTCCAAAACAAGCGAAAGACACATAATTAATAAAAACTAGCAGATTTGCCCGGCGTTGCTCGGGTCTGAAACTCTTTAGAATATGGAGTAGATGGCACTCACCACGTCGCAAGCTTTCATTTGGCATAAAAATCATTACGAACAATTACCTCCGGTTTAATTTTTCTCCCTCTCGTAGCGAAGAAAGAAATGGAACTATTTCGAGGCACCGTATGACACTTACCACGTCAGAAGTTCAAATCATTTCGTACCCACCAGAGTTAGTTTAGTTTGATGTATTCCTTTTTTGAAATTTATTGGTGGCAACAATTATTTTGAACAACTTTTCACCGTTAATGCTAGGTCTATGGGGATTTTGAGAAATTCAAACCCGCCCACCCAATTTTTGGCTGAACCCAGCGGGTTCACAAATAGCCTATATTCTTACCCTGGATGAAGGGAACGTTCATGCAAAGTTTGGGACCTCTAGCTCTTAGGGGGGGGGGGGGGCATCAGCGGACAGACACACAAACAAACAAACAAACTTTCTTTATATATTAGATAAAATATATAATAAATATCCCCTCAAGCAGCTGCTTGTCCCAGAGGTCTGATAGGAGCCTGTCATAGTTGAAGGTCTTTGAGGATGGCAGGACCTCAGCGGAAAGACAATACAAACATCCATCCATACTAAATGCATAGATTAGCAGATATAGAATTCAATAAATGCTCAGGTGAAGAAAATTATTGCGACGGGGTGGGAATCGAACCCGCAAATTTCCAGGTACATGCCAGAGCGCTCTCCCTTGAAACCACCCATCGGACGATAATTTGTTTCCACGATATGACCTAAAAAACTTTCACTGAATGTGGCGGACCTTGCACCAACTATACTCGGGTAATGCAACTTATTTTCCAATTGTTGCTAATGATTCAGATATTAATTCATTGACGCTTAAGCGTAATTTATGAAACATCCATCCATAGTAAATACACAGATTACCTGTAGATACAGAATTCAATAAATACTCATGTGAAAAAATTATTGCAGAAGGGGCGGGAATCGAATCCGCAACTTATCGTCGGTTTAATGGTAGAGCGCTCTGGAACATTAAACGACAACTACAAACTGCCATGAACAATCGCTTGATTTGGGCGACGGCCAATGGGTTTCAGTTCTCCTCGCAGAAGACCACTTTCGTGCACTTTTACCGCAAGTGTAATCTTCACCTGGACCCTGAGCCACAGCTCGGGGGTAACATCGTTCCAGTTGTAGCAGAGGTCACGTTTTTGGTCTCATCTTCGGCCAGAAATTGAAGTTTTAACCACATATACGACATCTCAGGTCCAAGTGCACATGGGCATTGAACATCCTCAATGTCCTCTGATCCCTCTCTTGGGTGGCGGGCCAGTGTTCATTGCTCTGCCTCTACTGTGCACTTGTCGGGTCGAAACTGAACACAGATCCCAGGTTATCTGTTCACATCAGCAGTTTTTTCTGTTATATGCAGAGAAATTGCAACCCCTGCCAGACCATCCCCTGGGACTGCGTTTTGAATCCTCAGTAGGAAATGCTACACCAGAATCGGGCGACTGCCATTCGTTCTTTCGGTTTACATGTCCAAGGTTACCTGCGAGACATTAACACCAGTCTCTATAACATCTCACAATTATTAGGCAAGCCACTTCCATCGTGGCTCACTATTTCCCCTTCCTGTGATTTCTCTCTTTGCAGGACGGGAAAGGCCTTTACATCTGATTGTGTGTATCAGCAACTCTTTGTCAGCCATCGTGCTCAGCACCCAGACTTCCTGCCTGTTTTCACAGATGGCTCAAAATCCGTACATCTGTGGGATCGGCCATGGTCTGCTGTGATGTGATCATTGCAGACCAGATCCCACAGCAGTGTTCCATCTTCACTGAAGAGTTGCACGCTATCAGCCTTGCCTTGGACCACATAGCAACTAAGCGTCATCGTCGGTGTGTCCCCTACACTGACTCGCTTAACTCCTTACAGGTTTTGATCTCAGTGAGGCATTGGCCTCACCCTGTTCCCTTCAAGATCCGCCAGCAGCTCTATCATCTGGCAGCCACCATCATGATTTTTTTCTGTTGGGTGCCTGGTGATGTCAGAATCAGAGGCAATGACTTGGCAGACACTTCTGCCAGGTGAGCCACGCCCCTATCTGACTCTCCGCTGACGGTCGCATACTTGGACTTCTGGCACCGTTTTACCTTCAAGCTCTGGGCACAGTGGCAGAGAATTTGGTCTGAACAGGTTGATAATAAACGTTTCGAGGTCAATCTCGTTGTCAAACCATGGCAGTCTTGTTTTCGCTGGAATCGCAAGGAGGAAGGGTTTTTTTTGTCAATTTTTATCATTTAAAAAGGAAGGAGGAAACAAGGCCTCGGCAGTTAAGTACAAGAGGCAAGTAGAAGCTGTGAAGAAGCTTGTGCACGAAAACTTGGAGAACGTTTCGGAAATAATTAGAGAAATGTGGAGGAGATATATCGAGAACATAAAAGTGACCACATCTGAGAAATTGGTCGATCTGGATGAATGGCAGTAATCCATTCCAGTAATCTAAAAAGGTTCCTAGTGCAGTTCTCCCAAACATAGATGATTCTTGGGAAGAATCATGGCGTGGAGAAGCGATTTATTGGCTCTGTTCTCGGGGGGGGGGGGAGCATTTCTTGGCGGATGAAAATGTATTATGTCCCACCTGATCGACAAACGAGCTGAGATGCAGAATTGTGTCATCACCACAAGGGTGCCTGGTAGAATGGAGTTCTGCAAGGGGTGGCAGCTAAGTGATAGAGTCATGATGCGGATTTAATAACAAGTTGGTTCGACAATAACCTAATAAGTTAAATATTGAGAAAACCAAATTTATATATTTTTAACTAAGAAAGATAGATTCTTTTCCGTATAATCAATGTATACATGATAAAATATGCTAAAAACAGATCATGTTCATGTAAAGCTATTGAGCAAATTACAACAATCACCTTCCTTGGAATGCATAGACAGTGATTCAAATTTAAAGTAGCAGACATACAATATATCAATATGTTGACCAAAAAATAAAATACTATTTATGTAAATTATATGATATAAGAAAGAGAATATCAGATGCATTTATGCTGAAGTAGTGCTATGCATGGATTCAATCTGCTATAGAGTATGGCTTAATTGCTTGGGAAGCAACCTATTTAACATCAGACAGTGGTATTGAAATTTTTAAAGGAAGTTCTTAAATGTAAAGACGTAGTATTATAACAAAGACAGAAGAAACAAACTGTTTGAAAACAATAAGAAAATGAATTCGAGAAAGTTGTATAAATATCGAATAATGTATCTAGTATTTAGAAAACCTAATACTTTAAGGAAAAAAGGACACATGCTGTAATCTGTAAAATGGAGAATATAAATTATTCCATAGGCTAAAAAGGAAATTTCACAGAGGCATTTTTTGTTTTATGGGCCGAGAATCTATAATTCATTGCCCATAAACATAAGAATGAAAAAAACATAATAATTAGTTTAGAATGGCTTAAAGACTTACATTATAGAAATAGAAGATAGCGAATTACTACTAAAATAATTAAATCATAAGCAAAAGCAGTGGGAGGGATACTAAAACAACGTTAAAAATATTAATAATCAGAGTAAATTTTTTGTTTCTTTGTATGTGTTTATTTCTATGGGTATTTTCTTAGTTTTTCAAGTTTTTATTTTCATACAAAAATGGAATAAAGAGGAATGAATTGCTTCAGGACAAAAAGAGACTGATGTCTCATTGTACCTGCCAATATGGAAATATCTCCAAGAATCTATATCTATTGTATTTGTGTTGTTGATTACTGTTATTGTTAAAGATTTAATACATTTTTGTATGTTCAATAAACTTACTAGTTTGGGTTTGCCGTGCGCGGACACCCGTGTCCCTGGAAAGGAGGATCCAGGCAGTTGCTCAGGGGTCCCCATCTTCTCTCCCCGGCTCATGACTGGTGGGGTCCCTTTGACCGTTTTGCCATTGGGGAGCCTGTCTGGCGTGGGGCTGGGCAGCGACTTCCGGGGCCGCTGCTATACACTGCTTTGGCTTCTACTTCAGGTAAACGGGAGGTCCTGGGGTGGCCCCCTCAGGATCAATCGGCTGGTGGGCTGGTCCTGCTAGGATCAACTATGCAGATCGGTGAATAACCTTGCCCACGTCCGGACAATGGTTTGCGAGTTTCCCCACAAATTCACTAATTTTGTAGTTTTCTTTCTTTTGTGAGGCCAGCTCTAACCTCACACTTTATTGATTTGTTGCTTATTTTCTTTTGTGGGAACTCAGACGAGTTTCTCACCATTTCTCTTTTTCTTTTCCTTTTTGTTTTGTTGTGCGGGCTTGGCTCACTGTCTGTGTGGGTATAGTGCCCTGGCGCCCAACTGGGCGTCCCCTTGTTGGACTCCATGGTGGTTGGGGACAACGGCCACTAAATCCCTCAAAAACAACCATGAGTACTACAACTCGTAATTCACCGATCAATGCCACCAAGAGGGCTCGCCATGAACCCCCAACTTCTTTGTCTTTGCCTTCGTCTTCGTGTGTGTCTCCGTCTGCGAGGTTCCTGATCATCTACTCTATGGGTGATCAGGTGCTTGGAGACATGTCCCCGTTTTTTATTCATAAAGGTTTTCAAGGTCTTGCGGGAGAACCGAAATCTGTAAAGCGCCTTAGATCTGGTGACTTGCAGGTGGAGACTGCATGCTCCACGCATTCGGAACTTCTATTAAAGGTTACAGCGATTGGTGGAGTGGCAGTCGAAGTCACTCCACACAAGACGCGAGGTGCAGTCATTTATACCCAACCCTCTGCGTTGTTTTCAATGCCAGAGGTTTGGCCAAGCCCGCACTGCATGCTGGGGCAAACCCACCTGTGCTCGTTGTGGCAGTCAGCATCATCTTGAACCTGACTGCACAGCAGAAAAGGCATGCTGTGTAAACTGCCGTGGTGAGCATCCGGCGTACTCCCGCGACTGTCCGAAGTGGCTGGAGGAGAAAAAGGTACAGCGCCTGAAGACCCTCCATAGCATCAGCTATCCAGAGGCTAGAAAACTTGCTACACCGCCTGCCCCACCTGGCAAGGTCTCCGATGCCGGTGCGGTCGTCGGAAAGTCCGTCGTTAAGATGGCTTCCGTGGCGGTGCAGACCGATATCAGTGTTCCACCAGCTGAATCTTTCTCGCCTGCTGCTAAGTATCTCTTGACGCAGGCGAAGCCGACGTCGGTGTCAATCTCGACATCGACACCGTCCACTCCGCCCACGCACAACCCCCTCCACTCCGCCCACGCACAATGGTCAGGCAATTGCTGATCCTCGAGCAATCTTGGATGAAAATCTATTCCTGTGTCTGTGCTTTCCACATCCACCTCTGGAAGACCCCCTCCACTCCGCTCACAGACAGCAAGACCTACCAAACCGAAAGGGCCCCCGCCGGGGCCCAAAAAGAAAATTTTACCTCCTTATCGTTCGGTGGTCTCTGATCCATGTTGCTCGGACGACTCCGAGGACATGGACACTGACCGCCCTATTTTTCCAAACCCGTCGCTGGCGACGGTTAAAATAAATCGTAAGTCGTCTGCCAATTCTTCCAAGACCTGAGATGGCCACACTCCTTCAATGGAATTGTCGTGGATTCCAGAGGAATATTGACGACATCGAGGTCCTCTTGAGGGCACACGAATCCCTCTGCGTGTGCCTTCAGGAGACATTCTTGAAGACATCCAACAATCCCACTATCCAGCACTTTTCTCTCGTTCGCCAGGACTGGGATGGGGATGGTCCAGCTCACAGAGGTGTTGCCATTCTCGTGAGAAACCATTCCCCATTCCAGGTCATTCCCCTCACCACACACTTAGAGGCGGTTGCCATCCGCCTCCTTATGGGATTTTCGTTGACTTTGTGTTCTGTCTATCTCCCACCCAGAAGCATCATTTTCCGGGATGACCTTGATGACTTTGTCTCGCAGCTGCCATCTCCCTTCCTCATCATGGGGGACTTCAACGGACACAGTCCGCTTTGGGGCAGTGCCGACACCAATGGGAGGGGCCTGGTCCTGGAGCAGTGTCTCCTGGATCTATCGATCTCCCTGTTGAACACCGGTGTCAGTACCTACTTTCACACCCCAACCCCCACATTCACTGCCATTGACCTCACCATCTGCTCCTCCTCGATCCTTCCACTCTTTACATGGGAGGTCGAAGACAATCCATATGGAAGCGATCACCTCCCCGTGGTGTGTACCATCTCTCGTGGGGGGCCTTGCAGCCCTTCACGTGTCTCCCGGTGGAGGCTGACTGGAGTGACTTCGAGCTCTTTTCTGATCTCGATGAGCACTCTGTCAGCCAGGAGCCCATCAATGTTGGAGTGGCGGAGTTGACAGACTGCATCGTCCATGCAGCTGCCTCTACTATTCCTCAGACCTCGCTCGTTCTCGATCCTGGAGCACAATGGACAGGCAATTGCTGATCCCAAAGCAATTGCCAACACTCTGGGGGAGTCATTCTCTTCCATCTCTTCGTCTTCCTCTTACTCCCCCGAGTTTCTGGCCCAGGAGGGCAGGGCGGAGCGCTCTCCGCTGTCTTTCCACTCGAATGGCCTGGAGCCTTACAACAGGCCATTCACAGCGGAGGAGCTTCGCCTTGCTCTGCACACTTCTCGTGCATCTGCTGTCGGGCCAGACAATGTCCATTATGCCATGCTCCAACATCTTTCAACATCGAGTAAGGATCGGGTGCTCCATCTCTTCAATCGCATTTTTCTCGAGGAGCAGTTTCCGGACTCCTGGCGGGAGGCCATCGTCTTGGCCTTCCCCAAGCCAGGCAAAGATCCCAAGATTCCTTCCAATTATCGTCCCATCGCGTTGACGAGCTGCGTGTGCAAGGTGTTGGAAAGAATGGTAAATGCCAGACTCATCTGGTATTTAGAACACCACAACCTTCTTTCCAACACCCAGTGTGGCTTTCGCAGGCAACGGTCAACTCTTGACCATCTGATACGCCTCGAATCGGCTATCAGAAATTCCTTTTTAAGAAGAGAGAACCTGGTGTCAATATTCTTCGACATCGAAAAAGCGTACGACACGGCTTGGAGATTCGGCATTCTTCGTGACCTCCACTGTTTTCGGCTTGAGAGGTCACATGCCGATCTTCATCTCCAATTTCTTATCGACACATTCTTTTCGTGTCCGTGTCGGTAACACTCTGTCGCGGCCATACCCCCAAGAACAGGGGGGTGCCACAAGGCTGCGTTCTGAGTGTTACGCTTTCGCTGTCAAGATTAATTCTATAACTAGACAACTTCCACCATCAGTAAGAAATGCCCTCTATGTTGATGACTTTAGCATCTTTTGCTCATCGTCCAGCATGAGGGTCATTGAAAGACAACTGCAAATTGCCCTGAACAATCTTTCTGTTTGGGTGACGGCAAACGGGTTTCGGTTCTCCCCACAGAAGACCACTTGTGTGCACTTTTGCCACAAGCGTAATCTTCACCTGGATCCCGAGCTGCGTCTCGGGGGTAACATCATTCCAGTTGTGGTGGAGACCAAGTTTCTCGGTCTCATAGAAGATCGGAAATTGACCTTTTTTACCTCACATACGTCATCTCAGGTCCAAGTGCACGCGGGCATTGAACATCGTCAAGGTCCTCTCCTCCCTTTCTTGGCCCCTCGATGCGAGAGCCTGTCCGTGGTGAGGGGACCACCCTGTGAAGGTTCCGCTGGCTCGGTTACCTTCACAGGGTCCTAAACGCTCGCCTGCGTGTTTGCCATGCGCGGAGACCCGCGTCCCTGGAAAGGAGGATCCTGGTAGTTGCTCAGGGGTCCCTGTCTTCTCTCCCCAGCTCATGACTGGTGTGGTCCCCTTTGGCTGTTTTGCCATTGGGGAGCCTGTCTGTCACAGGGCTGGGCAGCGACTTCCGGGGCCGCTGCTATACACTGCTTTGGCCTCTGCTTCAGGTAAACGGGAGGTCCTGGGACGGCCCCCTCAGGATCAATCGGCTGGTGGGCTGGTCCTGCTAGGGTCAACTATTCCAATCGGTGAGTAACCTTGTCCACCGTCCGGACAACGGTTTGCGAGTTTCACCACACATTTACTAATTTTGTAGTTTTCTTTCTTTTGTGAGGCCAGCTCTTGTCTCACACTTTATTGCTTTGTTGCTTCTTTTCTTTTGTGGGAACTCCGACGAGTTTCCCACCATTTCTCTTTTCCTTTTCCTTTTTGTTTTGTTGTGTGGGCTTGGCTCACTGTCTGTGTGGGTATAGTGCCCTGGCGCCCAACTGGGCGTCCCCTTGTTGGACTCCATGGTGGGTGGGGACAACAGGCACTGAATCCCTCAAAAACAGCCATGAGTACTAGAACTCGTAATTCACTGATCAATGCCACCAAGAGGGCTTGCCATGAACCCCCAACTTCTTTGTCTTTGCCTTCGTCTTCGTGTATGTCTCCGTCTCCGAAGTTCCTGATCATCCACTCAATGGGTGATCAGGTTCTTGGGGACATGTCCCCTTTTTTTATAAACAAGGGTATTCAAGGTCTTGCGGGAGAGCCGAAATCTGTCAAGCTCCTACGATCTGGTGACTTGCAGGTAGAGACTGCATGATCCAAGCACTCGGAGCTTTTATTAAATGTTACAGTGATTGGTGGAGTGGCAGTCGAAGTCACTCCACACAAAACGCTCAATTCCTCCCGGGGCGTGATCTCCGAGTGGGGCCTCCTCAAGGTTTCTGAGGAGGAAATCCTCTCAGACCTTTCAGCCCAGGGGGTGATCGCAGTCCACCGGGTTTCGTCACGCCGTAATGGAAAGTTAGAGGCCACCAGTGTACTAATCCTAACTTTCAACACACCACCCCTGCCTACTTCCATCAAGGCAGGATACTTACACTGCGAGGTGCGGCCATTTATACCCAACCCTCTGCGTTGCTTTCAATGCCAGAGGTTTGGCCATGCCCGCACCGCATGCTGGGGCAAGCCCACCTGTGCTCGTTGTGGCAATCAGGATCATCTCGAACCTGACTGCACAGCAGAAAAGGCATGCTGTGTAAACTGCCGTGGTGAACATCCGGTGTACTCCCGCGACTGTCCGAAGTGGCTGGAGGAGAAAGAGGTACAGCGCCACAAGACCCTTCATAACATCAGTTATCCAGAGGCGAGAAAGCTCGCTGCACCGCCTGCCCCACCTGGCAAGGTCTCCTATGCTGGTGCGGTTGTCGGAAAGTCCATCGTTAAGATGGCTTCCGTGGCGGTGCAGACCGACATCAGCGTTCCACCAGCTGAATCTTTCTCGCCTGCTGCCAAGTACCTCTTGACGTAGGCGAAGTCGACGTTGGTGTCAACCTCGACATCGACACCGGTTTCTATTCCTGTGTCTGTGCCTTCCACATCCACCTCCGGAAGGCCCCCTCCACCCCGCCCACAGACAGCAAGACCTACAAAACCCAAGGGGCCCCCGCCGGGGCCCAAAAAGAAAATTTTACCTCCTCGTTCGGCGGTCTCTGATCCATGTTGCTCGGACGCCTCCGAGGACATGGACACCGACCGCCCTAATTTTCCAAAACCGTCGCTGGCGACGGTTAAAATAAATCGAAAGTCGTCTGCTAATTCTTCTAAGACCTGAGATGGCCACACTCCTTCAATCGAACTGTCGTGGATTCCAGAGGAATATTGACGACATCAAGGTCCTCCTGAGGGCACACCAACCCCTTTGCAGACAGCCAACAATCCCACTATCCGGCACTTTTCTCTCGTTCGCCGGGACCAGTATGGAGATGGTCCAGCTCACGGGGGTGTTGCCATCCTCGTGAGCAACCATTCTCCATTCCAGGTCATTCCCCTCATCTCACATTTAGAGGCGGTTGCCATCCGCCTCTTTGTGGGATTTTCGTTGACTGTCTGTTCTGTCTATCTCCCACCCGGAAGCATCATTTTCCGGGATGACCTTTTTGACCTCGTCTCGCAGCTGCCTTCCCCCTTCCTCATCATGGGGGACTTCAATGGCCACAGTCCGCTCTGGGGCAGTGCTGACACCAACGGGAGGGGCTGGGTCTTGGAGCAGTGTCTCCTGGATCCATCGCTCTCCCTGTTGAACACTGGTGTCAGTACCTACTTTCACACCCCAACCCGCACATTCACTGCCATTGACCTCACCATCTGCTCCTCCTCGATCCTTCCACTCTTTACATGGGAGGTCGAGGACAATCCATATGGAAGCGATTACCTCCCCGTGGTGTGCACCATCTCTCGTGGGGGGCCTTGCAGCCCTTCGCGTGTCTCCCGGTGGAGGCTTGATTGGGCTGATTGGAGTGGCTTCGAGCACTTGTCTGAGCTCGATGAGCACTCTGTCAGCCAGGAGCCCATCAATGTTGCAGTGGCGGAGTTGACGGACTGCATCGTCCATGCAGCTGCCTCTACTATTCCTCAGACCTCGACTCGGTTTCCACGGTTCCCAAAACCGTGGTGGAATCCCGACTGCACCGCAGCTCGTAAGGCTCAGAACAAGGCTTGGGGGGTGTTTCGGAGATATCCGACGTCCCCCAACCTCGAAGCATTCAAACGCATCAGGGCGAAAGCCCGTTTCGTCCGGCGCCAGAGCCAGAAGGAATATTGGATGAAATATACATCATCTATCACCCGCACGACCAGTTCTAAGGTCGTGTGGGATAAGGTCCGGAAGATGGGTGGGAAGTACACGTCCCACTCATTATCGATCCTGGAGCACAATGGACAGGCAATTGCTGATCCTCGAGCAATTGCCGACATTCTGGGGGAGTCATTCTCCACCATCTCTTCTCTATCCTCCTACTCCCCCGAGTTTCTGGCCCAGAAGAGCAGGGCTGAACGCTCTCCGCTGTCCTTCCATTCGAATGGCCTGGAGTCTTACAACAGGCCATTCACAGCGGAGGAGCTTCGCCTTGCTCTGCACACTTCTCGTGCATCTGCTGTGGGGCCAGACAATGTCCATTATCCCATGCTCCAACTTCTCTCACCATCGAGTAAGGATCGACTGCTCCAACTCTTCAACTGTATTTTCATCGAGAAGCAGTTTCCGGACTCCTGGCGGGAGGCCATCGTCTTGGCCTTCCCTAAGCCAGGCAAAGATCCCAAGATTCCTTCCAATTATCGTCCAATTGAGTTGACGAGCTGCGTCTGCAAGGTGTTGGAAAGAATGGTAAATACCAGGCTGGCCTGGTATTTGGAACATCACGGCCTTCTTTCCAACACCCAGTGTGGATTTCACAGGCACCGGTCTACTTTAGACCACCTGATCCGCCTCGAATCGGCGATCAGGAATTCCTTTTTACGACGAGAGCACCTGGTGTCAGTTTTCTTCGACATCGAAAAAGCGTACGACACGGCATGGAGATTCAGGACCTTCACAGCTTCCGCTTGCGAGGTCACATGCTGATCTTAATCGCGAACTTTTTATCTTCTCGTGTTTTTCCAGTCCGTGTCGGCAACATTCTATCGCGTCCTTTCTCCCAAGAAAAGGGGGTGCCTCAAGGCTGCGTGCTGAGTGTTACGCTTTTCGCTGTCAAGATAAATTCCATTACACGGCAACTTCCTCCGACTGTAGGCAATGCCCTCTATGTTGATGACTTTAGCATCTTTTGCTCGTCGTCCAGCATGAGGGTCATTGAACGACAACTGCAAACTGCCCCGAACAATCTTTCGGTTTGGGCGACGGCAGATGGGTTTCGGTTCCCCCCACAGAAGACCGCTTGTGTGCACTTTTGCCACAAGCGTAATCTTCACCTGGACCCCGAGCTACGGCTCGAGGGTAACATCATTCCAGTTGTGGCGGAGACCAAGTTTCTTGGTCTCATCTTCGACCAGAAATTCACCTTTTTACCTCATAGTCGACATCTCAGGTCCAAGTGCATGCGGGCATTGAACATCATCAAGGTCCTCTCCTCCATCTCTTGGGGGGCAGACCGATGTTCTTTGCTCCGCCTGTAACGTGCACTTGTCCAATAGAAACTGGATACGAATCCCAGGTGTATGACTCGGCCCGGGATTCGGTGGTGAAGGTGCTGGACCCACTCCATCATCAGGCCCTCCGTGTGTGCACGGGGACCTTCCGCATTTCACTGGTCCACAGTCTCTACGTTGAGACCGACGAACCTTCATTATCTGTTCGCCGTCAGCAGTTGTCCCTGCAGTATGCAGCAAAATTGCGATCCCATCCAGGCCATTCCACTTGGGACTGCGTTTTCAGTCCCAGGTGGGAAACGTTATACCAGAATCAGCCGACTGCCATTCGTGTTTTCAGTTTGGGTTTCCGAGGTTACATGCGAGACATCAACACCAGTCTCGATAGCATCGCACAGTCGACAGCTGAGCCACTTCCACCTTGGCTCGCTGTTTCCCCTTCCTGCGATTTTTCCCTGTGCAGGACGGGGAAGGCCTTTACACCCGGCTGTGTGTACCGGCAACTCTTTGCCAGCCATCGTGCTGAGCACCCGGACTTCTTGCCTGTCTTCACAGATGGCTCGAAGTCCGGCACTTCAGTGGGATCAGCCATGGTCTGCTGTGATGTAATCATTGCAGACCAGATCCCACTACAGTGTTCCATCTTCACTGCAGAGTTGCACGCTATCAGCCTCGCCTTGGACCACGTGGCGACCCCTCGATGCGAGAGCCTGTCCGTGGTGAGGGGACCACCCTGTGAAGGTTCCGCTGGCACGGTTACCTTCACAGGGTCCTAAACGCTCGCCCGCGTGTTTGCCGTGCGCGGAGACCCGTGTCCCTGGAAAAGAGGATCCTGGCAGTTGCTCAGGGGTCCCCGTCTTCTCTCCCCAGCTCATGACTGGTGGGGTCCCCTTTGGCCGTTTTGCCATTGGGGAGCCTGTCTGTCGCGGGGCTGGGCAGCGACTTCCGGGGCCGCTGCTATACACTGCTTTGGCCTCTGCTTCAGGTAAACGGGAGGTCCTGGGGCGGCCCCCTCAGGATCAATCGGCTGGTGGGCTGGTCCTGCTAGGGTCAACTATGCTGATCAGTGAGTAACCTTGTCCACCGTCCGGACAACGGTTTGCGAGTTTCCCCACACATTTACTAGTTTTGTAGTTTTCTTTCTTTTGTGAGGCCAGCTCTTGCCTCACACTTTATTGCTTTGTTGCTTCTTTTCTTTTGTGGGAACTCCGTCGAGTTTCCCACCATTTCTCTTTTCCTTTTCCTTTTTGTTTTGTAGTGAGGGCTTGGCTCACTGGCTGTGTGGGTATGGTGCCCGGGCAGCCCTGGCGCCCAACTGGGCGTCCCCTTGTTGGACTCCATGGTGGGTGGGGACAACGGGCACTGAATTTTTTAAACACAACCATGAGTACACCTACTCATAATTCTTCGAACAATGCCGCGAAGAGGGCGCGCCATGAACCCCCTACTTCTCTGTCTTTGCCTTCGTCTTCGTGTGTGTCTCCGTCTCCGAAGTTCCTGATCATCCACTCTACAGGTGATCAGGTACTTGGGGACATGTCCCCCTTTTTTATACACAAGGGTATTCAAGGTCTTGCGGGAGAACCGAAATCTGTCAAGCGCCTAAGATCCGGTGACTTGCAGGTGGAGACTGCATGCTCCAAACATTCGGAGCTTCTGTTAAAGGTTACAGCGATTGGTGGAGTGGCAGTCGAAGTCACTCCACACAAGACGCTCAATTCCTCCCGGGGCGTGATCTCCGAGTGGGGCCTCCTCAAGGTTTCTGAGGAGGAAATCCTCTCGGAGCTTTCAGCCCAGGGAGTGATAGCAGTCCACCGGGTTTCGTCACGCCGTAATGGAAAGTTAGAGCCCAGCCGGGTACTCATTCTAACTTTCAACTCACCACACCTGCCTACTTCTATCAAGGCAGGATACTTAAAGTGCGAGGTGCGGCCATTTATACCAAACCCTCTGCGTTGTTTCCAATGCCAGAGGTTTGGCCATGCCCGCACCGCATGCCGGGGCAAGCCCACCTGTGCTCGTTGTGGCAGTCAGGATCATCTCGAACCTGACTGCACAGCAGATAAGGCATGCTGTGTAAACTGCCGTGGTGAACATCCGGCGTACTCCCGCGACTGTCCGAAGTGGCTGGAGGAGAAAGAGGTACAGCGCCTCAAGACCCTACATAACATCAGCTATCCAGAGGCGAGAAAGCTCGCTGCACCGCCTGCCCCACCTGGCAAGGTCTCCTATGCCGGTGCGGTTGCCGGAAAGCCCATCGTTAAGATGGCTTCTGTGGCGGTGCAGACCGACATCAGCGTTCCACCAGCTGAATCTTTCTCGCCTGCTGCTAAGTACCTCTTGACGCAGGCGAAGCCGACGTCGGTGTCCATCTCGACATCGACACCGGTTTCTATTCCTGTGTCTGTGCCTTCCACCTCTGGAAGGCCCCCTCCTCCCCGCCCACAGACAGCAAGACCTACAAAACCTAAGGGGCCCCCGCCGGGGCCCAAAAAGAAGATTTTACCTCCTCGTTCGGCGGTCTCTGATCCGTGTTGCTCGGACGACTCCGAGGACATGGACACTGACCGCCCCAATTTTCCTAAACCGTCGCTGGCGACGGTTAAAATAAATCGCAAGTCGTCCGCCACTTCTTCTAAGACCTGAGATGGCCACACTCCTTCAATGGAACTGTCGTGGATTCCAGAGGAATATTGACGACATCAAGGTCCTCCTGAGGGCACACGAACCCCTCTGCGTGTGCCTTCAAGAGACATTCTTACAGACAGCCAACAATCCCACTATCCGGCACTTTTCTCTCGTTCGCCGGGACCGGGATGGAGATGGTCCAGCCCACGGAGGTGTTGCCATCCTCGTGAGCAACCATTCTCCATTCCAGGTCATTCCCCTCACCACCGACTTAGAGGCGGTCGCCATCCGCCTCTTTGTGGGATTTTCGTTGACTGTCTGTTCTGTCTATCTCCCACCCGGAAGCATCGTTTTCCGGGACGACCTTGATGACCTCGTCTCGCAGCTGCCGTCCCCCTTCCTCATCATGGGGGACTTCAACGGACACAGTCCACTTTGGGGCAGTGCTGACACCAACGGGAGGGGCCGGGTCCTGGAGCAGTGGCTCCTGGATCCGTCTCTCTCCCTGTTGAACACCGGTGTCAGTACTTACTTTCATTCCCCAACCCGCTCTTTCACTGCCATTGACCTCACCATCTGCTCCTCCTCGATCCTTCCACTCTTTACATGGGAGGTCGAGGACAATCCATATGGAAGCGATCACCTCCCCGTGGTGTGCACCATCTCTCGTGGGGGGCCCTGCAGCCCTTCACGTGTCTCCCGGTGGAGGCTTGATCGGGCTGATTGGAGTGGCTTCGAGCTCTTGTCTGAGCTGGATGATCACTCTGTCAGCAAGGAGCCCATCAATGTCGCAGTGGCGGAGTTGACGGACTGCATCGTCCATGCAGCTGCCTCTACTATTCCTCAGACCTCGACTCGGTTTCCACGGTTCCCAAAACCGTGGTGGAATCCCGACTGCACCGCAGCTCGTAAGGCTCAGAACAAGGCTTGGGGGGTGTTTCGGAGATATCCGACGTCCCCCAACCTCGAAGCATTCAAACGCGCCAGGGCGAAAGCCCGTTTCGTCCGGCGCCAGAGCCAGAAGGAATCTTGGAAGAAATATACATCTTCCATCACACGCACGACCAGTTCTAAGGTCGTGTGGGATAAGGTCCGGAAGATGGGTGGGAAGTACACGTCCCACTCATTATCGATCCTGGAGCACAATGGACAGGCAATTGCTGAGCCTCGAGCAATTGCCGACATACTGGGGGAGTCATTCTCCACCATCTCTTCTCTGTCCTCCTACTCCCCCGAGTTTCTGGCCCAGAAGAGCAGGGCTGAACGCTCTCCGCTGTCCTTCCATTCGAATGGCCTGGAGTCTTACAACAGGCCATTCACAGCGGAGGAGCTTCGCCGTGCTCTGCACACTTCTCGTGCATCTGCTGTGGGGCCAGACAATGTCCATTATGCCATGCTCCAACATCTCTCACCATCGAGTAAGGATCGACTGCTCCGAATCTTCAACCGTATTTTCATCGAGGAGCAGTTTCCGGACTCCTGGCGGGAGGCCATCGTCTTGGCCTTCCCTAAGCCAGGCAAAGATCCCAAGATTCCTTCCAATTATCGTCCTATTGCATTGACGAGCTGCGTCTGCAAGGTGTTGGAAAGGATGGTAAATACCAGGCTGGCCTGGTATTTGGAACATCACGGCCTTCTTTCCAACACCCAGTGTGGCTTTCGCAGGCACCGGTCTACTTTAGACCACCTGATCCGCCTCGAATCGGCGATCAGGAATTCTTTTTTAAGACGAGAGCACCTGGTGTCAGTTTTCTTCGACATCGAAAAAGCGTACGACACGGCATGGAGATTCGGCATTCTTCGTGACCTTCACAGCTTCGGCTTGCGAGGTCACATGCCGATCTTCATTGCGAACTTTTTATCTTCTCGTATTTTTCGAGTCCGTGTCGGCAACACTCTGTCGCGGCCTTTCCCCCAAGAACAGGGGGTGCCACAAGGCTGCGTCCTGAGTGTTACGCTTTTCGCTGTCAAGATAAATTCCATTACTCGGCAACTTCCTCCGACTGTAGGAAATGCCCTCTATGTTGATGACTTTAGCATCTTTTGCTCATCGTCCAGCATGAGGGTCATTGAACGACAACTGCAAACTGCCCTGAACAATCTCTCGGTTTGGGCGACGGCCAATGGGTTTCGGTTCTCCCCACAGAAGACCGCTTGCGTGCACTTTTGCCGCAAGCGTAATCTTCATCTGGACCCCGAGCTGCGGCTCGGGGGTAACATCATTCCAGTTGTGGCGGAGACCAAGTTTCTCGGTCTCATCTTCGACCGGAAATTGACCTTTTTTCCACATATTCGACATCTCAGGTCCAAGTGCACGCGGGCATTGAATATCATCAAGGTCCTCTCCTCCCTCTCTTGGGGGGCGGACCGATGTTCTTTGCTCCGCCTGTACCGTGCACTTGTCCGGTCGAAACTGGACTACGGATCCCAGGTGTATGACTCTGCCCGGGATTCGGTGGTGAAGGTGCTGGACCCACTCCATCATCAGGCCCTCCGTGTGTGCACGGGGGCCTTCCGCACTTCACCGGTCCAGAGTCTCTACGTTGAGACCGATGAACCATCTTTATCTATTCGCCGTCAGCAGTTGTCCCTACAGTATGCATCAAAATTGCGATCCCTGCCAGGCCATCCCACTTGGGACTGCGTTTTCAGTCCCAGGTGGGAAATGTTATACCAGAATCGGCCGACTGCCATTCGTCCTTTCGGTTTGCGTGTCCGAGGCTACCTCAGAGACATCAACACCAGTCTCGATAGCATCGCACAGTCGACAGCTGAGCCACTTCCACCTTGGCTCGCTGTTTCCCCTTCCTGCGATTTTTCCCTGTGCAGGACGGGGAAGGCCTTTACACCTGACTGTGTGTACCGGCAACTCTTTGCCAGCCATCGTGCTGAGCACCCGGACTTCTTGCCTGTCTTCACAGATGGCTCGAAGTCCGGCACTTCAGTGGGATCAGCCATGGTCTGCTGTGATGTAATCATTGCAGACCAGATCCCACAGCAGTGTTCCATCTTCACTGCTGAGTTGCATGCTATCAGCATTGCCTTGGACCATATAGCAGCTAAGCATCATCGTCGGTGTGTGCTTTACACCGACTCGCTTAGCTCGCTACAGGCTTTGATCTCGGTGAGGCATCGGCCTCACCCTGTTCTCTCCAAGATCCGCCAGCAGCTCCATCGTCTGGCAGCCACCACCACGATTCTCTTCTGTTGGGTGCCCGGTCATGTCGGAATCAGGGGCAATGATTTGGCAGATTCTGCTGCCAGGTCAGCAACGCCCCTGTCCGACCCTCCGTTGCCGGTTCCATATGTGGATTTCCGGCAGCGTTTCACCATCGAGCTCCGGGCACAGTGGCAGAGATCTTGGTCAGAACAGCTTACCAACAAGCTCTTTGAGATCAAACCTATCGTCAAACCATGGCAGTCTTGTTACCGCAGGAATCGTAAGGAGGAAGTTGTCCTTGCTCGGCTCCGCTTAGGTCACTCGTTTTTAACCCACTCTTTTCTACTTAAGGCGGACGCAGTACCTAAGTGCGAGTTTTGTGACACCGTTTTAACTGTGAAGCATATTTTAATTGACTGTGTTTGTTTTAACCTTGAACGAAGAATGTTTTTTAACTTTCACGATTTTCCGTCCGAGCCCCTTACACTCGGACATCTTTTATCAGATAATTGCTGTTTTAACACTGTTTTCGACTTTTTAAAATATACTGGATATTTTACTCGTCTATAGTTTTATTCACATGTATAACCCAGGTCACTTACACCTGGGTTCTTTTTATATTTATACATTTGTTTCTTGTTACCAATGTTTCCTTTTATTGTTTTACCTTTTTTGTGTATGTGTATTGTACTTTTTAAATTTGGTTGTGGGCCTTATGATTTTTAGCATTTATTTTGACATTTGTTTGGCGCATTATAGCCTGAGATGCTAATGCGCCATTAAACCCAAAACAACCAACCAACCAACCAACCACGTGGCGACTAAGCATCATCGTCGGTGTGTGCTTTACACCGACTCGCTTAGCTCGCTACATGCTTTGATCTCAGTGAGGCATCAGCCTCACCCAGTTCTTACTAAGATCCGCCAGCAACTCCATCGTCTGGCAGCCACCACCACGATTTTCTGCTGTTGGGTGCCCAGTCGGAATCAGGGGAATGATTTGGCAGATTCTGCTGCCAGGTCAGCCACGCCCCTGTCCAACTCTCCGTTGCCGGTTCCCTATCTGGATTTCCGGCAACGTTTTACCACCGAGCTCGGGCACAGTGACAGAGATCTTGGTCGGAACAGCTTACAAACAAGCTTTTTGAGATCAAACCAATCATCAAACCATGGCAGTCTTGTTACCACAGGAATCGCAAGGAGGAAGTTGTACTTGATCGGCTCCGCTTGGGTCACTCGTTTATTACTCATTCGTTTCTTCTACCGGTGGACGACGTACCCAAGTGCGAGTTTTGTGACACCTTTTTAACCATTAAACATATTTTAATTGAATGTGTAGCTTTTAATCTTGAATGAAAATTTTATTTTACCTTTCATGATTTTGCGTCCGAGCCTCTTACACTCTAACATCTTTTAACTGATCATTGCTTTTTGCCCTCAGTTTTTTCCTTTTTAAAATATTGTGGTTATTTTAATAGATTGTGATTTTACCTAATATTTTGTATAGCCCAGGTCTTTTACACCTGGGGTTGTTTTAACTTCTATTTTTCAAGTGGATATTTTACTGGATTTTGATTTTACCACCTTATACATTGTGTATATATCCCAGGTCACTTACACCTGGTATTCTATTGTTTTACTCTGTATTTTTACACTTGTTCTTTGTTGTTTTACCATTCTACAATTTAGCTCATTTGTTTTAAATTTGGTTGTGGGTTACATGTCTTTTATTTTTTATATTGTCTTTTGTTTGGCGCATTATGGCCTAGTTGCCCATGCGCGATAAAACCCAAAACAACCAAACCAAACCAATCTCAGACATCGACTCGGTTTCCACGGTTCTCAAAACCGTGGTGGAATCCCGACTGAACCGCAGCTCATAAGGGTCAGTACAAGGCTTGGGGGGGTGTTTCGTAGATATCTGACATCCCCAAACCTAGAAGCATTCAAATGCGCCAGGGCGAAAGCCCGTTTCATCCTGCGCCAGAGCCAGAAGGAATCTTGGATGAAATATACATATTCTATCACCCGTGGGACCAGTTCTAAGATCGTGTGGGATAAGGTCCGGAAGATGGGTGTGAAGTACACGTCCCACTCATTATTGATCCTCTAGCACAATGGACAGGCAATTGCTGATAATCGAGCAATTGCCGACACTCTGGTGGAGTCATTCTCCACCATCTCTTCTCTGTCCTCCTACTCCCCCGAGTTTCTGGCCCAGAAGAGCAAGGCCGAACGCTCTCCACTGTTCTTCCATTCGAATGGCCTGGAGTCTTACAACAGGCCATTCGCAGCTGAGGAGCTTTGCCTTGCTCTGCGCACTTCTCGTGCATCTGCTGTGGGGCCAGACAATGTCCATTATGCCATGCTCCAACATCTCTCACCGTCGAGTAAGGATCGACTGCTTCAACTCTTCAACCATATTTTCATCGAGGAGCATTTTCCGGACTCCTGGTGGGAGGCCATCGACTTGGCCTTCCCTAAGCCAGGCAAAGATCCCAAGTTTCCTTCCAATTATCGTCCAATTGCGTTGACGAGCTGCATCTGCAACGTGTTAGAAAGGATGGTAAATACCAGGCTGGCCTGGTATTTGGAACATCACGGCCATCTTTCCAATACCCAGTGTGGCTTTCGCAGGCACCGGTCTAGTTTAGACCACCTGATCCGCCTCGAATCAGCGATCAGGCATGCGTTTTTACGTACAGAGCACCTGGTGTCAATTTTCTTTGACATCAAAAAAGCTTTCGACACGGCTTGGAAATTCGGCATTCTTCGTGACCTCCACAGTTTCGGCTTGAGAGGTCACATGCCGATCTTCATCTCCACCTTCTTATCGACAAGTTCTTTTCGTGTCCGTGTCGGTAGCACTCTGTCGCAGCCATACCCCCAAAAACATTGGGTGCCACAAGGCTGCGTTTTGAGCGTTACACTTTTCGCAGTCAAGATTAATTCTATCACGACAACTTCCTCCATCAGTAGGCAATGCCCTCTATGTTGATGACTTTAGCATCTTTTGCTCTTCGTCCAGCATGAGGGTCATTGAACGACAACTGCCCCGAACAATCTTTCGGTTTGGGCGACGGCAGATGGGTTTCGGTTCCCCCCACAGAAGACCGCTTGTGTGCACTTTTGCCACAAGCGTAATCTTCACCTGGACCCCGAGCTACGGCTCGAGGGTAACATCATTCCAGTTGTGGCGGAGACCAAGTTTCTTGGTCTCATCTTCGACCAGAAATTCACCTTTTTACCTCATAGTCGACATCTCAGGTCCAAGTGCATGCGGGCATTGAACATCATCAAGGTCCTCTCCTCCATCTCTTGGGGGGCAGACCGATGTTCTTTGCTCCGCCTGTAACGTGCACTTGTCCAATAGAAACTGGATACGAATCCCAGGTGTATGACTCGGCCCGGGATTCGGTGGTGAAGGTGCTGGACCCACTCCATCATCAGGCCCTCCGTGTGTGCACGGGGACCTTCCGCATTTCACTGGTCCACAGTCTCTACGTTGAGACCGACGAACCTTCATTATCTGTTCGCCGTCAGCAGTTGTCCCTGCAGTATGCAGCAAAATTGCGATCCCATCCAGGCCATTCCACTTGGGACTGCGTTTTCAGTCCCAGGTGGGAAACGTTATACCAGAATCAGCCGACTGCCATTCGTGTTTTCAGTTTGGGTTTCCGAGGTTACATGCGAGACATCAACACCAGTCTCGATAGCATCGCACAGTCGACAGCTGAGCCACTTCCACCTTGGCTCGCTGTTTCCCCTTCCTGCGATTTTTCCCTGTGCAGGACGGGGAAGGCCTTTACACCCGGCTGTGTGTACCGGCAACTCTTTGCCAGCCATCGTGCTGAGCACCCGGACTTCTTGCCTGTCTTCACAGATGGCTCGAAGTCCGGCACTTCAGTGGGATCAGCCATGGTCTGCTGTGATGTAATCATTGCAGACCAGATCCCACTACAGTGTTCCATCTTCACTGCAGAGTTGCACGCTATCAGCCTCGCCTTGGACCACGTGGCGACTAAGCATCATCGTCGGTGTGTGCTTTACACCGACTCGCTTAGCTCGCTACATGCTTTGATCTCAGTGAGGCATCAGCCTCACCCAGTTCTTACTAAGATCCGCCAGCAACTCCATCGTCTGGCAGCCACCACCACGATTTTCTGCTGTTGGGTGCCCAGTCGGAATCAGGGGAATGATTTGGCAGATTCTGCTGCCAGGTCAGCCACGCCCCTGTCCAACTCTCCGTTGCCGGTTCCCTATCTGGATTTCCGGCAACGTTTTACCACCGAGCTCGGGCACAGTGACAGAGATCTTGGTCGGAACAGCTTACAAACAAGCTTTTTGAGATCAAACCAATCATCAAACCATGGCAGTCTTGTTACCACAGGAATCGCAAGGAGGAAGTTGTACTTGATCGGCTCCGCTTGGGTCACTCGTTTATTACTCATTCGTTTCTTCTACCGGTGGACGACGTACCCAAGTGCGAGTTTTGTGACACCTTTTTAACCATTAAACATATTTTAATTGAATGTGTAGCTTTTAATCTTGAATGAAAATTTTATTTTACCTTTCATGATTTTGCGTCCGAGCCTCTTACACTCTAACATCTTTTAACTGATCATTGCTTTTTGCCCTCAGTTTTTTCCTTTTTAAAATATTGTGGTTATTTTAATAGATTGTGATTTTACCTAATATTTTGTATAGCCCAGGTCTTTTACACCTGGGGTTGTTTTAACTTCTATTTTTCAAGTGGATATTTTACTGGATTTTGATTTTACCACCTTATACATTGTGTATATATCCCAGGTCACTTACACCTGGTATTCTATTGTTTTACTCTGTATTTTTACACTTGTTCTTTGTTGTTTTACCATTCTACAATTTAGCTCATTTGTTTTAAATTTGGTTGTGGGTTACATGTCTTTTATTTTTTATATTGTCTTTTGTTTGGCGCATTATGGCCTAGTTGCCCATACGCGATAAAACCCAAAACAACCAAACCAAACCAATCTCAGACATCGACTCGGTTTCCACGGTTCTCAAAACCGTGGTGGAATCCCGACTGAACCGCAGCTCATAAGGGTCAGTACAAGGCTTGGGGGGGTGTTTCGTAGATATCTGACATCCCCAAACCTAGAAGCATTCAAATGCGCCAGGGCGAAAGCCCGTTTCATCCTGCGCCAGAGCCAGAAGGAATCTTGGATGAAATATACATATTCTATCACCCGTGGGACCAGTTCTAAGATCGTGTGGGATAAGGTCCGGAAGATGGGTGTGAAGT
Organism: Ryuthela nishihirai; assembly: GCA_038380435.1. Classification (NCBI taxonomy): domain Eukaryota; kingdom Metazoa; phylum Arthropoda; class Arachnida; order Araneae; family Heptathelidae; genus Ryuthela; species Ryuthela nishihirai. The sequence goes on along the minus strand of JAWZYU010000019.1, from coordinate 57,777,393 downwards.
ACACGTCCCACTCATTATTGATCCTCTAGCACAATGGACAGGCAATTGCTGATAATCGAGCAATTGCCGACACTCTGGTGGAGTCATTCTCCACCATCTCTTCTCTGTCCTCCTACTCCCCCGAGTTTCTGGCCCAGAAGAGCAAGGCCGAACGCTCTCCACTGTTCTTCCATTCGAATGGCCTGGAGTCTTACAACAGGCCATTCGCAGCTGAGGAGCTTTGCCTTGCTCTGCGCACTTCTCGTGCATCTGCTGTGGGGCCAGACAATGTCCATTATGCCATGCTCCAACATCTCTCACCGTCGAGTAAGGATCGACTGCTTCAACTCTTCAACCGTATTTTCATCGAGGAGCATTTTCCGGACTCCTGGTGGGAGGCCATCGACTTGGCCTTCCCTAAGCCAGGCAAAGATCCCAAGTTTCCTTCCAATTATCGTCCAATTGCGTTGACGAGCTGCATCTGCAACGTGTTACAAAGGATGGTAAATACCAGGCTGGCCTGGTATTTGGAACATCACGGCCATCTTTCCAATACCCAGTGTGGCTTTCGCAGGCACCGGTCTAGTTTAGACCACCTGATCCGCCTCGAATCAGCGATCAGGCATGCGTTTTTACGTACAGAGCACCTGGTGTCAATTTTCTTTGACATCAAAAAAGCTTTCGACACGGCTTGGAAATTCGGCATTCTTCGTGACCTCCACAGTTTCGGCTTGAGAGGTCACATGCCGATCTTCATCTCCACCTTCTTATCGACAAGTTCTTTTCGTGTCCGTGTCGGTAGCACTCTGTCGCAGCCATACCCCCAAAAACATTGGGTGCCACAAGGCTGCGTTTTGAGCGTTACACTTTTCGCAGTCAAGATTAATTCTATCACGACAACTTCCTCCATCAGTAGGCAATGCCCTCTATGTTGATGACTTTAGCATCTTTTGCTCTTCGTCCAGCATGAGGGTCATTGAACGACAACTGCCCCGAACAATCTTTCGGTTTGGGCGACGGCAGATGGGTTTCGGTTCCCCCCACAGAAGACCGCTTGTGTGCACTTTTGCCACAAGCGTAATCTTCACCTGGACCCCGAGCTACGGCTCGAGGGTAACATCATTCCAGTTGTGGCGGAGACCAAGTTTCTTGGTCTCATCTTCGACCAGAAATTCACCTTTTTACCTCATAGTCGACATCTCAGGTCCAAGTGCATGCGGGCATTGAACATCATCAAGGTCCTCTCCTCCATCTCTTGGGGGGCAGACCGATGTTCTTTGCTCCGCCTGTAACGTGCACTTGTCCAATAGAAACTGGATACGAATCCCAGGTGTATGACTCGGCCCGGGATTCGGTGGTGAAGGTGCTGGACCCACTCCATCATCAGGCCCTCCGTGTGTGCACGGGGACCTTCCGCATTTCACTGGTCCACAGTCTCTACGTTGAGACCGACGAACCTTCATTATCTGTTCGCCGTCAGCAGTTGTCCCTGCAGTATGCAGCAAAATTGCGATCCCATCCAGGCCATTCCACTTGGGACTGCGTTTTCAGTCCCAGGTGGGAAACGTTATACCAGAATCAGCCGACTGCCATTCGTGTTTTCAGTTTGGGTTTCCGAGGTTACATGCGAGACATCAACACCAGTCTCGATAGCATCGCACAGTCGACAGCTGAGCCACTTCCACCTTGGCTCGCTGTTTCCCCTTCCTGCGATTTTTCCCTGTGCAGGACGGGGAAGGCCTTTACACCCGGCTGTGTGTACCGGCAACTCTTTGCCAGCCATCGTGCTGAGCACCCGGACTTCTTGCCTGTCTTCACAGATGGCTCGAAGTCCGGCACTTCAGTGGGATCAGCCATGGTCTGCTGTGATGTAATCATTGCAGACCAGATCCCACTACAGTGTTCCATCTTCACTGCAGAGTTGCACGCTATCAGCCTCGCCTTGGACCACGTGGCGACTAAGCATCATCGTCGGTGTGTGCTTTACACCGACTCGCTTAGCTCGCTACATGCTTTGATCTCAGTGAGGCATCAGCCTCACCCAGTTCTTACTAAGATCCGCCAGCAACTCCATCGTCTGGCAGCCACCACCACGATTTTCTGCTGTTGGGTGCCCAGTCGGAATCAGGGGAATGATTTGGCAGATTCTGCTGCCAGGTCAGCCACGCCCCTGTCCAACTCTCCGTTGCCGGTTCCCTATCTGGATTTCCGGCAACGTTTTACCACCGAGCTCGGGCACAGTGACAGAGATCTTGGTCGGAACAGCTTACAAACAAGCTTTTTGAGATCAAACCAATCATCAAACCATGGCAGTCTTGTTACCACAGGAATCGCAAGGAGGAAGTTGTACTTGATCGGCTCCGCTTGGGTCACTCGTTTATTACTCATTCGTTTCTTCTACCGGTGGACGACGTACCCAAGTGCGAGTTTTGTGACACCATTTTAACTGTTAAACATATATTACTCAATTGCCCAGCTTTTAACCTTCACCGACGTTTGTTTTTTACCTTTCACGATTTTACGTCCGAGCCCCTTACACTCAAACATCTTTTATCTGATGATTCACTTTTAACTCCTGTTTTGGAATTTTTACGCTTTACCGGTTACTTTACTCGTTTATCAATTTTCTCTTTTTTACTGGATTTTTTACCTGTGTTTTACCTGTTGTTTTTTACATGGGTCCTATACACCCATTGTTATTGTTGATTTTACACTTGTTGCTTTCTTTTATTCTTTTTTATACTCCTCGTTTTTGTGCCGAATTGTTTGTGTCTATTTTAAATTTGGTTGTGGGTTTCATGTCTTTTACCCTTTTTATCATTTGTTTGGCGCAATATGGCCTTAGTTGCTATTGTGCCAAAAATCCCCAAACAACCAACCAACCAACCCAGAAAAAGAAAGATTCTGCACTAGGGAATGCTTCTGCACTTTCGAGGTTGGGAATATCCACTGAGGCAGACTAGTGGGGACGACACAGGCCAGGGGGGGGGGGAGGAAGTACACAGGACAGGGTGTCTGTTGGGCTCCTATCGGCTTACAGCTCGAAGGGCTTGGGTTGAGCTGCAGTCCCAAGGCAATAAACTCCTCCTAGCATTTGTCGTTACAACCACCTTCCTTATTCCGTGGTTTCAACCAGATTGATACAAATTGCTGACTCTTCTGGATACACATTAATGCAAAGTGTTTTTGTGAAATAATTTGTGTCATCAGTTATTTGTGCACTATCAACTTTTGTTGTTGCGAACATTTAGATGAATTTTACAGTTCGATGAACAGTAACTGACATTCAGGAAGGATGGATTCTAGTCCCTGAGTGATTGAATTAGAAATTGAGACAGGGGACTTCTGCCTCGAATTTTTTAAATATGGAGAGGCATGCAGGGACTCATTCAGCTAGGGTGGAACAGGAGAGAGCCAGGATTGCCATTTTGGTAACAGAAGCCTTTCTGCTAGCAACAGAGTGCCAGCTGTAGATCCAGTTTATGGGGGGGGGGGGTGAAGAAATGCAACATATGCCTTTGGATAAAGCCCAGTACGTCCTTTCATGGGAACAAAAGTCGACACTGCACATGGAATCGTGTCCAAATCCCATTGGTCGAGATATCCTAGCGTCACCCGAAGAAAATATCACATGACCACATCTGACAGTTCTTTCAAACTTGAGAACAGTTTTGGAACTGCGACAGTTGCTTTTCATCAACGAGAACTTCCACATGCCAAGCAGGTTGCCTAAGGCTTGATTTAGTCATTTTGTTCTTTAATTCAGCAGTGTGATTACTGAAGCTCCTTGCAGCCCACTGTTAACAAAGTGAGTGACTATACTGGCTGGGCAGTCACTAATTTCTTGTATATATCATAAATTTTTGATCTTCAGTGTAAATAAAGTATACATATAATAGTATATTTGAGTTTATGTTTATCGGCCACCTATAAAGTAGTAACATCCTGACATGGAAGAAATAAGTACCCTTCTGCACACACTCTAACACACAGTAGGTTAGAAAAGAACCTAGCCCAGACAAGTCGGGAAGGTTGTCTGAGGGAAGACGCTGTCAATAGTACGTTGAGGAGAAAAAATCCTAGAAAATTTGAAGATCACTGTGAAAAATTAAAAATCAAAATTGCCCCAGAAGTCTGCAATTTTTCCCTACTTCAGACCACAAACTAATAAATCCCGAACTACTAACTGAAAAATCCATAATCATCAAATCAAAAAATTTTTAGGGAGAAGCACTTGGGGAAGCCACCCTTCCTAGACTATGGCATAACAGTCATGTCTAATTTATCAAAAATTAATCTTAAACAACTGGACACTATTCAAAATTATTTCCTGAGAGCCTGCATAGGTATTCTAAAATCTACTCCCATTATATTCATTCTCGCAGAAACATATGCAAGTAACTTCACTCTAAAAAGGCTGAATCTACTCATCAAGTACCGTACGCCATTAACTATGGCCATAAACCCCCCTTCAAGCAGCTACTTGCCACAGAGGTCTGACAGGAGCCTGTCAGTTTATATGCCAGAGTAGAAGGTCTGAGAGGATGTCAGGACCTCAGTAGAAAACGACACGAACATCCATGCCTTATCCGGGGCTCGAACCCAGGTCCCGTAGATCAGTAGCCAAGCGCGTTCAGAATGAACATGGAAGTGTCACATGGAAGAAGTGTCACATTGTGGCTAACCAGGAATTGTTGGATGATGCATGACTCATGTTGTCGAGCATTCTCCTGTTGGTAAGTGGCTACAGAGAGACTTTGAAGATAAAGTACGACCACAGGCTCCAACACCTCTGTGATGTAATGCTGCCTGTTCAAAGTACCGATAATGCGTACGAGGCACATGCGTTAACCACCCACACCCCCATAAACACACCATATCAAGAAAAAAAATTAAAACCAAAACCTAGCCATAGTAATTGGTCTGGGGTAGCACCCTTCAATGCCTACCCCAGACCAAAGATTAAAAAAAACCTATGGAAGAAATTAAAAGCCTAACTCTGATAGTAATTAAACAAAACTACACTTACACTAAACAAATATACTGCATCTACATTGGTGGCTCTTCATTTCAGAAAGTGAACTAGCCACTGGGGCAATATATACCTGAAGAAATTTAAAGAGAAACCTTTTACTACAGAATCGTACTGCTATAATCACAACGGAACTTGTAGTCATTCATAAAGCGATAAGTGGACAATATATGAAAAAAATTAAAACATTCCTTTTCCTATCAAATAGGAGATCTGACTTTGACTCACTACTCTCTAAATGTACAATAAACCCAACACTAATGAATGATTTCAATTAAAAAATCTATCTTCTTAGTTAAATAATAATCGATATAACCTTCAATGGATACCCAATCATTATGATATCCCAAGAAATGAAACTACAGATCAATAAGCAAAGCTTTTGCAAACCCAATTAATACCCATTCCGACTCATCCATGATAAAAGGAAAATACAATCTTATTTAAATAAAAATAAAAAAAGACAGATTCATCTCGACAACCAGCAATAGATATAATTACAGAAGGAATATAGAAAGCAAAATCACTAATATACTGCTGGCCATTGAAAGTGCAACACCAGGAAATACAAGAGATATCAAAGCCATATTTAGTGAATACACAGCTTATGTTACAAGGATAAATGCAACTCGGTTAGACTTGTGGAATACAAAGAAATCAGCATCTTGTGTAGCCACCATGGGTGGCAATAACCGCTGCTACACGGTTCCGACATTGAGAGGATGAGCGTCGGATGTGTGTTTGGGGAATGTCTGTCCATGCAGTTTCGATATGTAGTCAAAGTTCTTCTGTTGTAGCAGCTACTGGTGTCTGGTGCATTAGTTGTGGTGAGATCATGGACCAGACATGTTCAATTGGGGACAGATCCGGTGAATGCGCAGACCAAAGCAGAAGTGTCACATGGTGGCTAACCAGGAATTGTTGGATGATGCATGACGCATGTTGTCGAGCATTCTCCTGTTGGTAAGTGGCTACAGAGAGACTTTGAAGATAAAGTACGACCATAGGCTCCAACACCTCTGTGATGTAATGCTGCCTGTTCAAAGTACCGATAACGCGTACGAGGCGCATGCGTGAGTGGAGTCCAATGGCACCCCATACCATAACACCAGGGGCCAGACCTGTATAGTACTGCATCATGCATGTCTCACTGAGCCTCTCGCCACAGTATTTCCAGATACGGATTTCTCCATCATGATACTACATACTGAAGTGGGATTCGTCTGAAAAGAAGATGCGATGCCATTCACACATCCATAAGCGACGTTCTTGGCACCATGGCAGTCGCATACGTCTGTGTTGCAGAGTCAATGATTACTGAAGCAATGGCCACCTACCAAAGATGCCCGATACTGTAAACGACGTCGAACCATATGTGTGGATATATACCTACAACAGTTAGGGATGTGGAACACACCCTAACTGTTGAGCTAAGGTGCTTAATGCTGCTGTACGATCATTCACAGCCATGCGCACGAGATGCCTGTCCTCTCGTTTGTTTGCGTGACAGAGCAGTTGAGATCCCTCACGTCAGTAAATTCATTCCTCTTCTACCCACTGATGCCATATTCTCATCACTGTGACAGCATTCCGTCCAACATGAGCACCGATGTCTCGGTACGATAATCTGCCTTCCCCGTAATCCCACAATTCACCCTCGATCAAAGTCGGAAACCTGGTTGTATGGATGCCATGTTCTTCAACGGGGCATACTTGATCCTTTAATGCTCGAAAACTGCGAGCAAACACAATTCCAGTGTTTTACACCCACTCTTTGTAATCTTCTCTTATAACACTTCCAGAAGGCGTTACTGTCACACATAATGTGCGTATATGCTGCACTTTGAATCATTTACATGCTCTTCCATGGGGTACCATCTTGCATATTTCGGGACAATCTGATGACTTTTTCCTGCTGTTGCAATTTTAATGGCCAGCAGTGTATTAGACCCAACTTCCTAATCAGAAGACAACGATTAACGGTTGGATACTGTATCCTTGATATAAACTTTACCTTTAATATAATAATTTCTCCAAATTGTAGCCATTGCAACTGCAGAGAAAACATACCACAGGTTATTCTAAATTGTCCTCAATGCTAAGAAGAAGGAGGGGAATATTCTCAGTTAAATAAATTGAAAATTCAAAATGTCCTCAAAGTGAACTTAAAAATGTCCTTGCAAATGAAGACAAAAAAATAGGAAAAACTGTTTTCAAAGGTGATCAGATGCTTCCAGGACATTTCAATTCTACACCATATATAGGTGTTTACACTGGACCTTCATTTTTTAAATTTTGTCATAGTATCTTTTATATATTTTGGTAACGAACATAAAAAAAAAGGATCAAAATGTGTCGGAAAAATCACCAAATTCCTCCAGGGCATCAAAATTCTATATCGAATAGAGTTAACTGGATTTCTATTCTACTAAGTATCAAAATAATTGTATTTAAATTTCCACTAAAAAAAACTCTGATAATCTCAATTGAACCTTTTCAAGTTACCCCTGGTAGACTTCACGACCAAAGTTCCCAACAGTTACTGGAGCGATAAATGCACTTATTTGCTTCTTTCTTCCCCCCCCTGCCTTTTCATGCTCTGTGCCGTCCCGTGGCCGAGTGGTTAGCACAGTTGACTACTGATCTAAGGGACCTGGGTTCCAGTCCCGGGAGAAGGAATGGACGTTTGTGTTGTTTTTCTGCAGAAGTCCTACCATCCTCACAGACCTTCTACTATGGTATATAAACTGACAGGCTCCTGTCAGACCTCTGTGGCAAAAAGCTGCTTGTGGGGGTATTTATTTATTTATTATTTATTTCATGCTCTTCGCTTTTATTTTACCAACGATCATTCTGCTGGTGTTCCGCTATCCTCACAGACCTTCTACTATGGCATATAAACTGACAGACCCCTGTCAGACATCTGTGGCAAGCAGCTGCTTGAGGGGGTATTTATATACATATACAAAGAATATATAATTTTTATATCTCATATTTCTCTGTGTGGACTCTTGAATTCTTTTTCATATGGGTTTCTTAGCTACATCCAGCTACAACAGTAGCCAGATAAAACTAGACGTCCTATGTAGCAAGAGGCTGGCCATCTCGGTGATTCACTGCCATTGGTTGATTGAGTCACGTGGTTTATGGACGCCATGTTTTGTCGTACCGTGAGCCCGAAAGCCTATGAGTTAGTGTATGTACCAAGTTAAAACTTCTCAGTTGTTACAGTTTTATATATTTCTACCACTTTTTTGTCTATAAAAGCTGTTATATTTTATGAAAGCCTCACTGCGCTGCATTTTGTTGTAAAAATTTCACTCAAAGAAATAATTTAATGATTATTCCCCCCCCCCCCCGAGAAACTCTATCAGAAGATGGCATATGGCTGCAAAAGTGAAACGAGTTAACTGAAAATCAACGAATAATTTCTTTTAAGGTTCGTTTGAAAAACGAGCTAATGTTTTCACTTTGTCGTCTGCCTATGCCAGCATCTCTTCGTCTGTCTGTCCGTCTCTCTATTAACTGTTGTTTGTCCATCTGTCTTTCCACCTGTCTGTCCCTCTATAAACAATCATTTTTTTTTTTACTTTTAGAGCTAAATAAAAAATTCTTTTGGGGTTGGATAGATGTCGAACAAATATTGTAATTAGCAATTTTGAAAATTTTCAATAGCTTTAATAGCGCCCTCTAGTGGTGGGAAAAGATGGAAAATGCTAAAATTTCAAACGAATATTACAAGCAAATTAAAAAATATATACACTGGAAATCTGAAATTTTGGTAGTAGAGTGTTATGGTCAGAAGGTTTACAACGGCACAAAGGTTTTGCCATTTTAGCCAAAAGGGGGGGGGGGATGTACGAAAATGAAATTTTTTTAAGAGATAAACGAAACAATGTTTTTTTCTTTCTTTTACAGACACTAACAAAATATTAATGATTTAAACAATATTTGATAATTTCAACATTATCTGTAGACGTTTAAACATCTATAAATCAATAAATTTTTTTGTGAAAAATGCCGGCTTCAGTTCAACAGGTTAGACTGTTCTGGCATATTTCTGGAGAGCTGCAGGTTCGAATCCCGTATGTTGGCGAATTTTTTTTCCACAAAAATATTAATATTTACGTTTTTGGAATCCCCATCAGCTGCAATTTCCAGTATTAGAGAGTGCTAAAGAGGGTAAATAAAAACTCGAAAGGCGACCTCTAGCGGAGGAAGAAGTTGGAAAATACCTAATATTTAAATAAATATTGCAAACGATCTATTTTTGCTACAAACTTAAGTTTTTGGTCATAGAGTATAATGATCAAGTGGTTTACCCTAATGGTAATGATTTGTCCCATTGGTAAAATGCAACTCTTCTGCTTTAAGAGATAATTGAAAAACTTTTTTTTTTGCACATTACAGGTACTAATAAAATATAAATTGTTTATTTTGCCGAAATTTCTTCCATAAAAAGATCACTTGAAACATTCGTTAAAAGTTTTGAAGTTCCAATATTTAGTGATCTCTAATAACATAAATTAAAACTACCTTTGAAAATGCTAATTACATTTCATTAGTAACCAACTAAAAAAGAGATTTCTAATTATTTCTTAAAACAAAACCGTTTCGTTTCTTCCCTACCTTGGACTTATGGTCAACTGATTGTTGATAATGGAATTTCAACACTGTCACATTCCACGACCAAAATTTTAAATTTCTAGCATAACTACATCGTTTGCAATATTCGTTTTAAATTTTTGGTATTTTTCGATTTTTTTCCACTGTTGGAGGGCGCAGTTTTAGCTTTTGGGAAATTCGCAAAATGCAAATTGTAATATTTCATCAATACCTGACCAACCCAAAAAGAATTTTTAATTTATCTCTAAAAACATACACTTTTCTTTTAAAATAAAAAAAAAGTTGCATTCACCTCCACCCTGAGTTTAAAGGGTCAAGTGATTGTTGCCAATGGTAACTTCGTAACCTTCACATTTCAACACCAAATTTTTAAACTTCTAACATAACTACATCGTTTGATATTTTGGAATTTTAAAATTTTTTCACCGTTAGAGGGCACAGTTATAACTTTTGGGAGATTCGGAAAATGCAAATCGTAATATATCATTAATTCCTCTCTAACACAAAAAGAATTTTTTATTTATCTGTATAAACAAAAAAGTTCGATGTCTACAGACGGACAAGACAACAAAACGAAATTATATCTTTTTTTTTAAAGAAAACAAAATCCGTAAAATTTACTTTTTTCTTTTTTTAGCCGTTTTCTAAAGTGCTTTCAATCACGAACACTGAAATCTGTATCAATATTACCCTACATTTTCATGAATCCATAAGTATTCGTGCAATACCATTCAGCTATGCAAGCTAAACAATCTGAGCGACGACAAAACATGGCGTCCAATTTTGAGATGGCCAACCTCTACCTATATAGGGCCTCTAGATAAAACTAAAAGTCCTGTATAGTTAGAAGTGGCCTTCTTCTTCTTCTTGTACATCCCTCGTTGAACTGGTCCTATTTGTAAAGCAGGTCTCGGCCTGCTTATCATCAGGACCACGAGCCAATATCATCTGTGGGTGATAGAGTGAGGGAGAAGGTGTTTAAAATTGGAATTTTAATTTTAGAGGCAAGAGTGGAAGGGAAGGCCGAAAGTTTGCTCAGGTCTTATTTTGCTCCATGGTTGGTAAGTGCCGTGGAAATCGTGGATGGAGAGCGAGAAATGGGGGGAAATGTTTATAATTTAGTGATAATTTAGTGTGTAGGAGAGTAAACATTAAAATTGGGGGCGGTGGAGCTTTAATTTGAAGGGGGGGGGGGAGAAAATAAACCGAAAAGTAGCGTCAGAGCAGCGAGACGATGGAAACCGATCGCCGAAGGCTCAGCCAATGGGAATGCAGGAATTTTGGGATTGGCTGAGAGCGGGAGCTGGAGTGGTCGAGTGGGCAAGAGAGGTCTCAGCCAATGAGGGTAAAGGAATTTTGGGATTGGCTGAGAGTGAGAAATGGAGTGGAGGCAGAATTTTGATCGCTAAGTGAATAAAAAAATGGGAAAAGGACTAATTTTGAGAAGGAAATTAATTTAAAATCGGAAGAATTTCGAATTATTTAAATAAAGGGAGGAGATTCTTAACTAATTGGAGGAAGTCCCAAATAGAAAAGCAATCTCTTTGCGGACATTTGCCTAAAGCAGAGAGGTAGAGGTCTCGATACTTCGGCAAAATGAATCCATCTTTAGAAAGCGTTTTTTTAAGAGATTTAAGGTGGGTGGGAATTTCCCATTCGGAGGAAGCTAATTTAGAGTTGGCGAGAAATTTTTAGGAAGTCGAGGATGTCCTCAAAGGTCTCAAGAAATTCGGGGGGTCGGAATTTAGAGAGAGGGGGGTGGGTGGAACAATCAATAATAAAGTTTTGGATATTACCAATTAGTGAGGAAGGCGAGGCTGGAGCTGGCGGTTTCTTCTTCAGTTGAGCTGGAACTGTAGGCTCAGAGGCAGAAGGTGAAACAGACGGAGAGGAGATGTGTTTTCTTTTTTGTTGAAGGGGAGTGGAAGGTGCCGTCTCTTCAGGTGCGGAAAGTAGAGTTGAAGGGGCCTGTGCTTCTTCTCTTTGAGTGATGACTGGTGCCAGCTGTTGCGGAGGGTTTTGGATCGGGATGGAGTACGAATTTATGGCCGAATTTGGTGCTGGTGGCGACAGAAATGGTAGGTTCTTCTTAGCGAAGGCTTCACAGTCCTTTATGATGTGGCCTGGGAGCCTGCACCACTTGCAAAGTGGGATCATGCCTGGGTAATTTATGGTAGCCGAAAAGGTAGAGATGTGGAGGAAGTTGGGTACCATTTTCTTCATCTCCATGTGGACTACCCTCGTACCCGTCCGGATGGATTCCAAGCCCAGGAGATTCAGGAACTCATCAGTGATGCATGATACATTGCCGTATGGCTTGAGGGCGTCCACGATGTCGCTGTTTGGGATGAAGAATGGTAGTTTCATGATGGTGACTTTTTTGTGAGGCATCCGAGGCGCTTGAATGAGATATTCTGGTCCGTGAGAAAGTCCCAGGTTCGGATCAGCGGCAAAATCATCCGCAGCGTCTTCAGTGGCAAAAGTGATAATCGTTATGTCCTTAGTAATGCTTTGTGCGACTTCAATAGTGACTGGGTCCTTATTGTTGGCCAGAATAGTCACAAATGTCTCGTAGCTGAGATCCCGATGAAGAAACTTAAAACAACGATTTAATCAGAGTCCTTGTTGATATCCATTTGCTGAGAGCACTAAAAATCACGTGGAAAACAGAAAGCACTAGAAAACACGTCTTACTAGCTTGAAGTCCGAGGTTGGAATCTTAGAAGTGGCCATCTCGGTGATTCACTGCTATTGGTTGATTGAATCACGTGGTTTATGGGCGCCATGTTTTGTGGAACTCTGAAACGAAAGTCGATATGTTTCTATGTGTGCTTAGCAAATCTCCTTAGTTGATGTAATTTTATTCATTTTGTACTCCTTTTTTTGCGTTCAAAAAAGTTTATATTTTAGTCATGCCTCACTGTGTCGCCTTTGGGTGCAATAATTGCACTGAGAAAGGAAAATTAATGAAGATTTTTCCTAGAGAGATTATTAAAAGAAAGCTATGGGCGGCAAAAGTGAAAAGAAACAACTGGAAAGCAACAAATACTTCCCTTTTATGTGAAGTAATGTTTAGTTTGTATTAAAATGTATGTCATTTATTTCATTATAGTGATTTTATTTACAGTGTGAAGTTATATTTGCGCTGAAATCTAACATTTTAACTAAACGCACACTCAGAGAATATGCAAGATTTTTCAAGATATTTAATATGATATACAAAGTAAATTTAATCATAAATAGAAATTACACAGTGGTTTTAAAACTTATTTCGTACCCAGGGAAAATTATTTTATAGAAATTAATGTTTTAAACTGAAGATGACGGTTGCAAAATTGCTAACATTAATTCTGTCTCTCGGTGTTCACGAAACAGACACTTTAATAGTTTATATATGTTTAAATGTATGAATAATATTGAATTTTTTTAAATTTTCAATATTATTCATATTGATCGATGAATCATGGATGACAAAACATGGATGAATACATGGATAATCATATTAAATTACTAATTTGAATGAAATGCAATTAAATGTTTTAAGTATTCAACTTGTGTAACAGAAAACTTTCGAAAATATTTTAAGATTTAATATACTTTTGATCAAAATTTTATACTTTTGCTCTCATAATATCTGAGTTTGTTTTAGATCTCTCATTCTGTATCATTGAAGGAAGTTTTAAAGAAATCAAACCTGACTTTTCAAAGAACAATTACACAAAGGTAACTGCCATATCGTTTGGTCATACTGAGACAAGAAGACAGCAATTACCATGTGTGTCGGTAAAAATACAAAATTTAAAGGAAAATCAAATATAATATCAACAGATATTAAATGTTGATTTAAATGGACCAAATTCCACTCCATGATATTTTAAATATTGCCTTTGCATATACGGAGTAAAATGTTTTCATGCTAATGTAATGATTAGTTATAATTAAATGTGCAATGATTAGTCTTAGTTAAAAACAACTGTTCATCATTTAGTGGAGAGAGGAGTACATTCTTAAATATTAAGGGAAAACATTAAAATTGTGAAATATGCTTAATCAAAAATTAGTTGAAATTCATATTTTTAATGTACTATTTCTTTTATCTACTCTACTGTAATCACTATTTAATGAGGGGCAATTGTTATCAAACATCAATGTTATCAAAACTCTGTGCTGAAACGTTGATAAAGTAAAAGTAACATTAACTTATATGTGTAACATTAAGTTCATAGAGTAACATAATATTACGTATATATATATATTCCCTTAAATATATGACTTCTATTCACTAAATGATGAATAATTGTCAACCAGCTAATTTTTACAATACCTCTGCCGAAAACATTTAAATGCATGATTTACAGCATTTCGCCTTAGTATTGCACAAGTATGGTTCACTTTACTGAGTGACTATGGTTCAACATGGATCTCTTCAAAAATTTTTCCACTGCACCAGTTGGGGAGGTGGGCAGTATTTTTTACAATGGTGCAAAATTTAAACGATTTAGAGGAAAAGTTGGATACAAGGGTGTACATCGGTTTTTTTTCTTTCAGGTTGGGGAAAAAGAAGGAATTTGTGCAAACAGTAAAATATAACAAATCGTTATTTATCATAGTTTCAAAGATTACTGTTTCGAGAACATTCTTGGAACAGAAAATTCTTGTATGCTACATTTTACTTACTTTTCCTATAGCAGAAATTTCTGCTCTAGTGTATATCATGTATGGCTGGTTTAATAAAATCTGTATGTGTTTGCAATATAAAAAGGTACGGTTCAAAGTAAGGGTAATTGTGTTTTTAACAGGGGCTTACTGCCTTTGTTTATGCAGAAAACAGTAGAAATTATGCTCATATGTTGCACAGCTTTGCATCGATTGTAAAATTTTAGTCTATTTTTAGGACCATTTTGATGAATCACAATAGGAAAAACTCCGTGTGGATGGTAAGAGGAAACTTAAATGTACAGCTCTGCCCACCATCTTTTCTCATATTCCACCAGTTAAAAAGCGCCGATATTTGACCTACAGTTAAAAATCGCCGATATTACTCAAGATGTTAAAACGTTTCGTTATTTTTAGACTACGGATTTGGAGTGCAGAGAAAAAAAGGCAATTAAGAAAAGAAAAAAAAGAAGTGAAAAAGGCAGTAAAAGCATTGTAATGAGGATTCAAGTAAAAAAAAAACGATTTAATGTGCTTGCTTTCACATAAAAAAACATAACTAAGCGCCAATTTGTATAGCCTTGATAGATTGAAAAATGACCCTTAACTTTGAATAACCGCCGGATTCAAAATTTCTATCTTTTTTGATATTTGCAATTCAAAACACCTTTACAAAAAAATTTTTACGTTTCCAGAACCTGTTGTTCAAGATTTGATCTCTACGTGAACTGTATTTGACCTTAAGGGACATATCGGAGGTCAGATTTCTATTTTTTTTTATGGAATCTACGAAATGCATTACGCCCGGGTTCATATGTTCAGGGTTCTAGAACTTCATAAGTGGAATTACCGTAATACCTCCCCTCTCCCTCTCCCCCCACATACACAATCATCTGTATACTATATATAGGGCAGCATCTAGGCGGTACTTTCCCCTAGATCTGACATCTGAGGAAAAGATTATTAAACTTTTGTATATTTGATGCATTTTTCAAGTAATTGTTTTTAAACATTTCTAAAACGTAGGGGGGAAAATGTTATACTGTAATAGAATTCCAGTCTATAACCCCCTCCCTCTTTTTTTTCCAGCTCGATTACGTCGATTGACCTCACATCTTTTTTTTTTATATATATCCAGCCTTTCTAAATATATATTTCATATATCACTTGTTACTATCGACCACTGTTTTGGAGGTACACTGGAAGAACCGTTTTGATCAATCCACTGAAAAAAAATTCTGAAATCCGCAAATGGCAAATGGAAAAACCTAGTGAAATCAAGAAAGTATCGAAAAAGATTTTCTTTAAATATTTACTTCATCCGTAACAATATTTTCTGATAAAAGTTAGGTGCTCCGGAACTTTTAATTTGTTTTGTAGTTGAAACAATGTGAAAGCAATAGCATTTTGTTCAAAATTATATTAAAAAATATGCCATGAAATTTGCTCTTAGTTCTTCGTTCTCTTCTATAGTGTTTCCAATCGTGAGCACTGAAATCGTAATCAAATATTAATTTGTGCTTTTCCCGAATTCATAAGCAATAGTTCAATACCTACCATTCAGTTCGGACGCCTAACAATCGGAGGACGACAAAACATGGTGTCCAATTTTGAGATGGCCAACCTCTACCTATAAAGAGTCTAGATATAACCGAACTTGGGAACTGTTTTTTTACACTATGAATAAGCGGTAACCGCTTTGATTAGAGGCAGATAAAAACAACTATGGATTAGCGGTATAGCGAATGGCATGGAATATATTCTTTTTAACGCCACAATGTGCAAAAGTGTTGAAAAATATTATGAAGTTAGCTTTTTAATTTGTGATACTGTTTTTCGATTGTTTAATGTTATGCTTACGAAAAAATAATAAGGTACATACTTTTATTTGCTTCTATGGTAATGTATTAGCACGTGTCGGATTAGTATATTTGAAAGAGGGACCATAACTAGAGTGTCCAGATTTGGAGTGAACATTGGGATATTTGAGTACAAACAGTTAGTTTGTGAAACAGAGAGTAAAGTATCCCGATTTCAGTTTACTGAAACCGGAACATTTCTTATAAGCATAACACACAGAAAACTAAATTTTGTTAAGGCAGTCGTACAATAGATAGAAAAATATCAGTAGTGGGAGGAATAATAATCGCCTACTACTAAGATCCTCGAGCACAGATTGCATAATTATTTTGCTTAGATTGAGAGCATATGTCTCGCAGAGATGTGACTCGTGTTCCTGGGAGCGTCGAGTAAGTTTCAGAGGTCACATTGCTCTATCATCTTTAGGACTGATATAGGGAGTCCCACTTAGGAGGCTAATTTCACCATCGCTGCATTTTTATCTAAACCGTGTTGGAGAGGTGTGACTTTTCTCGTGGCATAGCAAACTTGTAATCCTCGTGCGATGTGACAATGCTCCATTACGTCAAATGTTTACACACGTCTTTGGTGACAATACATCACTAACAATCACCGTAGGTTTGTTGCTCAATGTAACCAGCATTATTCCACAAAAAATGGCCGTAAATTAAAATAAAAAGGCTTAAATATGGTGGCCGAGTTATTTCAAAATCATCTTAATGGAAATCATGTAAATCGATAAGCGACTGCACATTGTCAAAAAAAAAGGGACTTATAGGTGTCTCAATAATTTTTGGGGGATACCAGAGCAGTTCTCTAAAAACGAACAAATCCGGGAAAACCTGGACGGGTTATTTTTGCACTTTGGATTGTTTTGGAAACTAGGTTCCAGTTTAGGCTACGTTCTTTCCCAGTTAACGGGCTTTGGACAATACCGATGCAGAATTTCCAAATAAATCGCCTGCAGCGTTATAAAAAAAACAACTAAAAACAATTGATTTATTTTTTATGGGGCTTTTTTTTTTTTATATAATGAGGCAGTTGGATAATTGTTGAAATCAATGAGGGCCTTGAAATATATAAATTGACGTTCACAAAAAATGCAAAATGGCCGCTATCAGCTGTTTTTTATATTCCTACCGATTTTTGCATTTCAAAGATACAGCCCATGACATTATATAAAAAAAAATCCCAGAATTATATACTTTATTTCGTTATGGTGTTTTTTTTTATAATATGGATGGCGAATCGGCTACAGTCCAGAGGAGTATTGCAATGAGGTCTGTTAACTGGGAAAGGACATAGCCTAAAGTGGAACCTATAGTTTCCACAAAACCCAAAGTGCAAAGTAATCATTTTAGTTGGTGCAGCCACAACAAAAAGCTTGTGCCACATTACCATTCACAAGAAAATATCTCCTTAGAACAATTGATCAAGAAGTACTTAATATCTATCCTTATGGGTTACGTTTGATATATTAATCAGGGCGTGACCCTTTTGTTTCTGTTACTCGCATCCAATCTTTTAGCTGCCACCTGGTGCCATTTTAATTAAATGATACAGGGATGTTGTAAATGTCCCACCCCCATCCTTTGAGAATGCTAGAAATGGAGGGGGGAAAATATTAGACGTATAACTAGTTTTACAAGAAATTTTTGAAATTACTAAAGTCGAGGAAAAAAAAGTATATGTAAGAATGGTGTTCCAGTTCATTCAGATTGTCCAGTGCTTCAAAATGTCCAAGATTCCAAATTTTCTTCACTAAAGTATCTATGTTTTACTTGTTTAGTTGGGCCAAAGAATATATAATGCATGAAGAAGGGGTGGCTCCAAAGAGATAATGTAAATAAAACACTCTTGACTGTGAAATTCACAATGTGTATTACACAAAACCAACAGTGCAATGGCCCTGGTTTGGTTGGTGCACTGGCTTTGCGATGTTCAGTTCCAGTCGTGTTCTTTGATGCTAAGTTACCAAATAAGGAGCTTGAAGATGTCCCTCAATAAGAGACTGGTGGCTTGATACTTGCACTAAAGAAAGTTTTGAGCCCATCTCGTGTGATATTTATGATTGTGTTTTGATAAAAAAATTTTAGTATCCATTTGGGGAAAACAGTTTTAAAGAAAATGAATATGCAAGTGTCTAAGAAACGTATTTTCAAAGGAGAAAAAAACCTTGCATGACACTTCTGCCCCAGTAGAGTTTTTCTCAATGATGGGCAATATTTGATTTGCTGAACACAGTCATCTGCAAGTTTGTGTCATAAAAGACTTGCTAAATATAAAAATTAATTCAGTTTTACAGTTGTACCCATATTTTTTTCATGAAGTAACCAATATTCTAAAGAAAGTTTTGTCATCAGAAAAATGTGTTTCTTTGGAAGCCAAATTGATTTTTTTTGCAACATGCCTTTCCATTACCTTTTCAATTGCTGGCAGTATAGAAATAAGTCTATAAGTGTTAAACTGCTTCTTTGATCCTGACTTATAAATTAGTCTAATCATTGATGTTTTAAATTCAATAGGAATTATGTGGGCAACATAAATTCTATATTTAGTAATTTAGAAAGCTGCTCAAGAGGGTCAACCCACAAAGTTGGAGATCTGAATACCTAACATTATCAACGCCAGAAGATTTTTTAAAATCGAAACTCATAATAATGAGTACTTCCAAAGGTGTTGTATCAGGAAGGAAGATTGTTTGTGGGCACATGCTAAATATGTGAGGAGATCTAATACAGGAATTGAAATTTAATGGTGACTTGAAGCTTAGGTAAAACATTTGAAAAATAATGGTTAAAGCCATTAGCAATATCTTTGGTGAAATTTTAGAGCTTAATGTTATGCATAATTGCATCATTAACAGACACTTTATGCTTGTGACCAGTGATTTTGTTAATCATTTTCCATGTTGAATGTATTCATTGTTTAGGGCTTTATAGTGTAACAGCTACTAAGGCCACATTGCACCTGTTGAATTCATTGAGTCACTGCATTGATTAATTTTATTTGAATAAAAGTTTTTCTTTGCTCTGCAAATCTCATTTGTGACTTCATTTCTCAGCATTATATAAACTGTCCTGTATTGATCATTAGTTTTGCTTTTAACCTTTAACTATGCTTGGTCTCTTTTCTTGATTAGGTCCTTTATTTCTGTTGTAATCCATTCTTTGTTGCATCTTTTATATTTTTCCCACTTAATGGGAGTAGTATATTGAATTTTTGAGAATTGCTTAATTTATTTTTCTTACCATTGGATTATAAATCTCAGTTGGACAATTTAAATGTCCTTTAATTGTTTTCCAATCAATACCCTGCAATTCCCTTTTGTTTTTTTCCTCATTAAAATAATAGGGCACTGTTTATTATGATCATGTTG
Organism: Ryuthela nishihirai; assembly: GCA_038380435.1. Classification (NCBI taxonomy): domain Eukaryota; kingdom Metazoa; phylum Arthropoda; class Arachnida; order Araneae; family Heptathelidae; genus Ryuthela; species Ryuthela nishihirai. The sequence goes on along the minus strand of JAWZYU010000019.1, from coordinate 57,757,861 downwards.
TTTTTATCCTTTTCTGTGTTTTAATTTTTTGATACTTTGTCTAATATTGCCATAACAGGATAATGATCAGCATTTTTTGTTTAGTAGATGAGTGTTATCAAGGAAATATTAGTAATTTTAGCATTAATGTGATCAATGCATGTTCATACTACTTTAATATACTTTGTTATTTGAAAATTCCCCAAATTTTTACATTTCTGTTATACTTTTAAATTTTTTTCCTAATAAGTGAAACAACAATAAATTAACCATAATTTTTCATAGGAATCAGTGTTAAATATTTTAATTTGTTATGAAACCTCTTGCTTAAAAAACCACCAGGCTTGTAATCTGTAGTTCCCAGGTTTTAGTCCCAGCTAGGTCAGCACTGAGATTTATCTCTGCAAAACTTCCTGCCCATAGTCAGTAGGAACATCGATGGGTGTGGAAAGGCTGCTGTCCATTGGATTGGATTTTAAGCTGTGGCCCTGTGTGTGGGAGAGCCATACCCTTTGCATGTTAAAGAACACTGGATGACCTTGATGGGAGGCTACCATCTGTCTCCCAACAGTTGTTCCAATGGTCCCCTCCCCCAACCTTCTCTGAGCCTTTGGGGTCCTTGTGACCTGCTATTTAGCCTATTGTGTACAAAAAAGTGCCACTGGGGTAAAATAACCCAACTCTTACTCAAAATAGATATTTTATTTACTTTAGGTCTGTCTCCTATCAGTTATTCATTAGATCCCCTTCCACAGCCATCTCTGAGTTCTTATGACAGCCATAAAAAGAGGATACTTTGAGGCAAAACCTCCCAATAAGATGGTAATAATTTTAACTTGTTTAGTGTAAAGTACTGAGTATAATAATTTAGAATTTTTGCTCTCTTTGCTTTCAGATGATTCATCGTTTAAAGTATATATCCTTAGCTATTCTTGTAGTACAGACAACTGCAATTGTGTTAGTGCTGAGATATTCTCGTACAGTACCCCAATCTGGGCCTCGATATCTATCGTCTACAACTGTAGTAATTGCTGAATTTATCAAAATTGCAGTTTGTTTGGCTGTATTATGTTTTCAGTGTGGTAAGTAATTTTTTTTATTATAATAAGGTTATTTCATTAAATTTCTGTATCCACTACTGCGAGTAATGTACATTTTCCTATTGTAGCATTTAGTAGATGTTTAGTAAAGCTAAATATGATAGTTTCAGAGGAAAAAAAATGTACTTTGTATGTAAACATAGACTTTAGTATTCATATCTTTACACTTACTACTACAATCTTTTTCCCTCATTATAGGCACCTATATGTGGTGAGGGAACTACCCAGTATGGGTCCAGCTTTTTTAGCTACCTCCCTAAATCCTAAATAACCAAATGTTTTCCAGAAATGGAGACCCACATCCCTGGAAGAAAAAAAAAAGTCCCCTTCCCAGCTTGTTTTGCTCTCAGCTCTTATCAGATGCAGATCCTTTCAGTCTCCCTACAATTGAGAAGACTGCTGATTGCTAGTTTCAGGGCTGTCTGAAATACCACTTTGTCTTCCGCTTCAGAGAATTGGGCTGCCTTGGGATTCTTGCAGAATCAGTAAGCCAGTGGGTTTTTTGGAGCCAGGGTCTTTGACCTTGGCTCCTCTTAGTTTCATGACCTTTCATCATTCTTAATATCATGTTTTTTAACAGTTTTAATCACAATAAAAAAATTAAACATAGTCCAATTGAATTAAATCTGTTTCATTTACTTTTTGCTCGGGTGGGGGTGGCTCAGTCGGTAGCGCACCATGCTCATAATCTGCAGTTTCCAGGTTCGAGTCCCAGTTGGGTTAGTGTTGAGATTTATCTCTGCAAAACTCCCTGCCCTCAGTCAGTAGGGGACACTGATTGGCTTGGAAAGACTGCCGACCATTGAATGGAACATTAAGCCATGGTACTGTGTGTGGAACCACACCCTGTGTACATTAAAGAACATGCTGGATAGCTCTGACAGGAAACTACCATCTCTCTCTCAACAGTTGTTCCAGTGGGTCCCCCCCCCCAACCTTCTCTGAGTCTTCGGGGTTGTTGTGACCTAGTCATTTAGCCCATTGTGTGCAAAAAAATGCTGCTCAGAAGTAAACTAACTCAGCTTTTTGCTCATGATTTAGAACAAAGCACATAGCAGAAGTTTGAAATTGAAAGTTATCAGCAAGTAGAAATTATGAAAATGTCATCAATAGTAATATAAAACAGATTTTTTTGCATAAGATCAAATTATATGAATATCCCTTGCAATTTGCAAAAGACAGAATTTAAAATTCAAAACTCTCTATTCATACTTAGGAAGTGAAAAGCTTCTATAAAGTCATTATTCACTGAAGATATGAGATGAACTTCAGAGCTGCAGACAGTTACTCATCACTGGCCCCCTCGATGCGAGAGCCTGTCCGTGGTGAGGGGACCACCCTGTGAAGGTTCCGCTGGCTCGGTTACCATCACAGGGTCCTAAACGCTCGCCCGCGTGTTTGCCGTGCGCGGAGACCCGTGTCCCTGGAAAGGAGAATCCTGGCAGTTGCTCAGGGGTCCCCGTCTTCTCTCCCCAGCTCATGACTGGTGGGGTCCCCTTTGGCCATTTTGCCATTGGGGAGCCTGTCTGTCGCGGGGCTGGGCAGCGACTTCCGGGGCCGCTGCTATACACTGCTTTGGCCTCTGCTTCAGGTAAACGGGAGGTCCTGGGGCGGCCCCCTCAGGATCAATCGGCTGGTGGGCTGGTCCTGCTAGGGTCAACTATACTGATCAGTGAGTAACCTTGTCCACCGTCCGGACAACGGTTTGCGAGTTTCCCCACACATTTACTAATTTTGTAGTTTTCTTTCTTTTGTGAGGCCAGCTCTTGCCTCACACTTTATTGCTTTGTTGCTTCTTTTCTTTTGTTGGAACTCCGACGAGTTTCCCACCATTTCTCTTTTCCTTTTCCTTTTTGTTTTGTAGTGAGGGCTTGGCTCACTGGCTGTGTGGGTATGGTGCCCGGGCAGCCCTGGCGCCCAACTGGGCGTCCCCTTGTTGGACTCCATGGTGGGTGGGGACAATGGGCACTGAATTTTTTAAAAACAAACATGAGTTCTCCAACTCATAAAAATTCGATCAATGCTGCGAAGAGGGCTCGCCATGAACCCCCAACTTCTCTGTCTTTGCCTTCGTCTTCGTGTGTGTCTCCGTCTCCGAAGTTCCTGATCATCCACTCTACGGGTGATCAGGTACTTGGGGACATGTCCCCCTTTTTTATACACAAGGGTCAAGGTCTTGCGGGAGAACCGAAATCTGTCAAGCGCCTAAGATCCGGTGACTTGCAGGTGGAGACTGCATGCTCCAAACATTCGGAGCTTCTATTAAAGGTTACAGCGATTGGTGGAGTGGCAGTCGAAGTCACTCCACACAAGACGCTCAATTCCTCCCGGGGCGTGATCTCCGAGTGGGGCCTCCTCAAGGTTTCTGAGGAGGAAATCCTCTCGGAGCTTTTGGCCCAGTGAGTGATCGCAGTCCACCGGGTTTCGTCACGCCATAATGGAAAGTTAGAACCCACCCGGGTACTTATTCTAACTTTCAACACACCACGCATGCCTACTTCCATCAAGGCAGGATACTTACACTGCGAGGTGCGGCCATTTATCCCGAACCCTCTGCGTTGCTTTCAATGCCAGAGGTTTGGCCATGCCCGCACCGCATGCCGGGGCAAGCCCACCTGTGCTCGTTGTGGCAGTCAGGATCATCTCGAACCTGACTGCACAGCAGAAAAGGCATGCTGTGTAAACTGCCGTGGTGAACATCCGGCGTACTCCCGCGACTGTCCGAAGTGGCTGGAGGAGAAAGAGGTACAGCGCCTCAAGACCCTTCATAACATCAGCTATCCAGAGGCGAGAAAGCTCGCTGCACCGCCTGCCCCACCTGGCAAGGTCTCCTATGCCAGTGCGGTTGCCGGAAAGCCCATCATTAAGATGGCTTCTGTGGCGGTGCAGACCGACATCAGCGTTCCACCTGCTGAATCTTTCTCGCCTGCTGCCAAGTACCTCTTGACGCAGGCGAAGCCGACGTCGGTGTCCATCTCGACATCGACACCGGTTTCTATTCCTGTGTCTGTGCCTTCCACATCCACCTCTGGAAGGCCCCCTCCACCCTGCCCACAGACAGCAAGACCTACGAAACCCAAGGGGCCCCCGCCGGGGCCCAAAAAGAAAATTTTACCTCCTTTAAGTTCGGCGGTCTCTGATCCATGTTGCTCGGATGACTCCGAGGACATGGACACCGACCGCCCCATTTTTCCAAAACCGTCGCTGGCTACGGTTAAAATAAATCGAAAGTCGTCCGCCAATTCTTCAAAGACCTAAGATGGCCACACTTCTTCAATGGAACTGTCGTGGATTCCAGAGGAATATTGACAACATCAAGGTCCTCCTGAGGGCACACGAACCCCTCTGCGTGTGCCTTCAGGAGACATTCTTACAGACAGCCAACAATCCCACTATCCAGCACTTTTCTCTCATTTGCCGGGACCGGGATGGAGATGGTCCAGCCCACGGAGGTGTTGCCATCCTCGTGAGCAACCATTCTCCATTCCAATTCATTCCCCTTAATACGAACTTAGAGGTGGTAGCCATCCGCCTCTTTGTGGGATTTTCGTTGACTGTCTGTTCTGTCTACCTCCCACCCGGAAGCATCGTTTTCCGGGACGACCTTGATGACCTCGTCTCGCAGCTGCCGTCCCCCTTCCTCATCATGGGGGACTTCAATGGACACAGTCCACTTTGGGGCAGTGCTGACACCAACGGGAGGGGCCGGGTCCTGGAGCAGTGGCTCCTGGATCCTTCTCTCTCCCTGTTGAACACCGGTGTCAGTACTTACTTTCATTCCCCAACCCGCTCTTTCACTGCCATTGACCTCACCATCTGCTCCTCCTCGATCCTTCCACTCTTTACATGGGAGGTCGAGGACAATCCATATGGAAGCGATCACCTCCCCGTGGTGTGCACCATCTCTCGTGGGGGGCCCTGCAGCCCTTCGCGTGTCTCCCGGTGGAGGCTTGATCGGGCTGACTGGAGTGGCTTCAAGCTCTTGTCTGAGCTTGATGATCACTCTGTCAGCCAGGAGCCCATCAATGTGGCAGTGGCGGAGTTGACGGACTGCATCGTCCATGCAGCTGCCTCTACTATTCCTCAGACCTCGACTCGGTTTCCACGGTTCCTAAAACCGTGGTGGAATCCCGACTGCACCGCAGCTCGTAAGGCTCAGAACAAGGCTTGGGGGGTGTTTCGGAGATATCCGACGTCCCCCAACCTCGAAGCATTCAAACGCGCCAGGGCGAAAGCCCGTTTCGTCCGGCGCCAGAGCCAGAAGGAATCTTGGATGAAATATACGTCTTCTATCACCTGCACGACCAGCTCTAAGGTTGTGTGGGATAAGGTCCGGAAGATGGGTGGGAAGTACACATCCCACTCATTATCGATCCTGGAGCAAAATGGATAGGCAATTGCTGATCCTCGTGCAATTGCCGACACTCTGGGGGAGTCATTCTCCTCCATCTCCTCATCTTCCACGTACTCCCCCGAGTTTCTGGCCCAGAAGAGCAGGGCCGAACGCTCTCCGCTGTCCTTCCATTCGAATGGCCTGGAGTCTTACAACAGGCCATTCACAGTGGAGGAGCTTCACCTTGCTCTGCACACTTCTCGTGCATCTGCTGTGGGGCCAGACAATGTCCATTATGCCATGCTCCAACATCTCTCACCATCGAGTAAGGATCGACTGCTCCGCCTCTTCAACCGTATTTTCATTGAGGAGCAGTTTCCGGACTCCTGGCGGGAGGCCATCGTCTTGGCCTTCCCTAAGTCAGGAAAAGATCCCAAGATTACTTCGAATTATCGTCCAATTGCGTTGACGAGCTGCGTCTGCGAGGTGTTGGAAAGGATGGTAAATACCAGGCTGGCCTGGTATTTGGAGCATCACGGCCTTCTTTCCAACACCCAGTGTGGCTATCGCAGGCACCGGTCTACTTTAGACCACCTGATCCGCCTCGAATCGGTGATCAGGAATTCTTTTTTACGTGAAGAGCACCTGGTGTCCATTTTCTTCGACATCGAAAAAGTGTACGACACGGCATGGAGATTCGGCATTCTTCGTGACCTTCACAGCTTTGGCTTGCGAGGTCACATGCTGATCTTCATTGCAAACTTTTTATCTTCTCGTATTTTTCGAGTTCGTGTCGGCAACACTCTATCGCGGCCTTTCCCCCAAGAACAGGGGGTGCCACAAGGCTGCGTCCTGAGTGTTACGCTTTTCGCTGTCAAGATAAATTCCATTGCACGGCAACTTCCTCCGACTGTAGGCAATGCCCTCTATGTTGATGACTTTAGCATCTTTTGCTCATCGTCCAGCATGAGGGTCATTGAACATCAATTGCAAACTGCCCTGAACAATCTCTCGGTTTGGGCGACGGCCAATGGGTTCTGGTTCTCCCCACAGAAGACCGCTTGCGTGCACTTTTGCCGCAAGCGTAATCTTCATCTGGACCCCGAGCTGCAGCTCGGGGGTAACATCATTCCAGTTGTGGCGGAGACCAAGTTTCTCGGTCTCATCTTCGACCGGAAATTGACCTTTTTATCTCATATTCGACATCTCAGGTCCAAGTGCACACGGGCATTGAACATCATCAAGGTCCTCTCCTCCCTCTCTTGGGAGGCGGACCGATGTTCTTTGCTCCGCCTTTACCGTGCACTTGTCCGGTCGAAACTGGACTATGGATCCCAGGTGTATGACTCCGCCCAGGATTCGGTGGTGAAAGTGCTGGACCCACTCCATCATCAGGCCCTCCATGTGTGCACGGGGGCCTTCCGCACTTCACCGGTCCAGAGTCTCTACGTTGAGACCGATGAACCATCTTTATCTATTCGCCGTCAGCAGTTGTCCTTACAGTATGCATCAAAATTGCGATCCCTGCCAGGCCATCCCACTTGGGACGGCGTTTTCAGTCCCAGGTGGGAAATGTTATACCAGAATCGGCCGACTGCCATTCGTCCTTTCGGTTTGCGTGTCCGAGGTTACCTGCGAGACATCAACACCAGTCTCGATAGCATCGCACAGTCGACAGCTGAGCCACTTCCACCTTGGCTCGCTGTTTCCCCTTCCTGCGATTTTTCCCTGTGCAGGACGGGGAAGGCCTTTACACCCAACTGTGTGTACCGGCAACTCTTTGCCAGCCATCGTGCTGCGCACCCGGACTTCTTGTCTGTCTTCACAGATGGCTCGAAGTCCGGCAATTCAGTGGGATCAGCCATGGTCTGCTGTGATGTAATCATTGCAGACCAGATCCCACAGCAGTGTTCCATCTTCACTGCTGAGTTGCATGCTATCAGCATTGCCTTGGACCATATAGCAGCTACACATCATCGTCGGTGTGTGCTTTACACCGACTCGCTTAGCTCGCTACAGGCTTTGATCTCAGTGAGGCATCGGCCTCACCCTGTTCTCTCCAAGATCCGCCAGCAGCTCCATCGTCTGGCAGCCACCACCACAATTCTCTTCTGTTGGGTGCCCGGTCATGTCGGAATCAGGGGCAATGATTTGGCAGATTCTGCTGCCAGGTCAGCCATGCCCCTGTTCGACTCCGTTGCCGGTTCCATATGTGGATTTCCGGCAGCGTTTCACCATCGAGCTCCGGGCACAGTGGCAGAGATCTTAGTCTGAACAGGTTGCTAACAAGCTCTTCGAGATCAAGCCCATTGTCAAACCGTGGCAGTCTTGTTTTCGCAGGAATCGTAAGGAGGAAGTTGTCCTTGCTCGGCTCCGCTTAGGTCACTCGTTTTTAACACACTCTTTTCTTCTTAAGGCGACGCAGTACCTAAGTGCGAGTTTTGTGACACCGTTTTAACTGTGAAGCATATTTTAATTGACTGTGTTTGTTTTAACCTTGAAAGACGTATGTTTTTTAACTTTCACGATTTTACGTCCGAGCCCCTTACACTGGGACATCTTTTATCAGATCATTGCTATTTTAACACTGTTTTTGACTTTTTAAAATATACTGGATATTTTACTCGTCTATAGTTTTATTCGAATGTATAACCCAGGTCACTTACACCTGGGTTCTTTTTATATTTATTACATATTTATACATTTGTTTCTTGTTACCAATGTTTCCTTTTATTGTTTTACCTTTTTTGTGTATGTGTATTGTACATTTTTAAATTTGGTTGTGGGCCTTATGACTTTTAGCATTTATTTTGACATTTGTTTGGCGCATTATAGCCTGAGATGCTAATGCGCCATTAAACCCAAAACAACCAACCAACCAACATCACTGGCATGTGAAGGAGTTGAACATGTTACAACTAACAATTATATTTATGAAATTGTACAATTTCAAATGCACCCATCCTTTGATCTTACTTGGTAGATAGGTTTTGGGAAATCATGTAAATCAAAGCCATTCAAATCGAAACCAACAGTTTATTTAAAAGAGGATAGATTCTGATAAAATCCTCTTTGGGACTAAAACATACATTGAAAGTTTCATCTCTTCATATTTATCTCAAATTTCAGTTGAGCAGTAATAATCAATGACCTAGAATACACAGAATGCTTATATAGTGGCCATTGTGAGACAATACCATCCAGGCCTAGCACCTAATGTCCGACCCCGCCTTCTCGTGGTGCAGACCGTTAGTATCTTTCAAAAGAGATACTCTCTTGCAGAAGTGAACAGAAGGGGAGGGCTGCCAGATTAGTGTGGCCTACTGATCTGGATAACTATGGCTACTTTTTTTTTTCTACCCTTCTGAGGAGTGGTCAACCACACAAGGTCCTGGTGCTGACCATATATACCAACCTGAACAGAATTATGGCTCTGAGCTTGATTATGGATCCTGGTTTTGCTGCACTGGTGTGCTTCTGTGGAGGGAAAATCTTCCGATGTGTTTTCTCTTTGTTTGTGGGTTGACAGCCCCAAGTGAATAGATTCACAGGATATGTTTATCAGCTGGTGGATAATACTGAGCAGAGGTCATTGCAGGCACCTGAACTCTTTGCTTCTGTTGGCATCATCAAATTCTACAATGGAGGAAGTCTTCCATTGTAGATGGCTTCAGCCTTTAGTGGTGGGGGAACGGGCCCTTGCCCCATGTCTGTGATTAGGGGGCTATTTGATATTGTCGGCATTCCCTCTCTCAATAAACATAGTTTCTTTAAACAACCCACTAACCATTTTCTCTCGATAGGTAGTTGGATTGTGAGGACTCTGCACAGAGCTTTTTCTCTTGATGTCCTCACACAAGAATTCCACCATTATAATTTAGATATTCTCGGCTTGCAAGAGACCAGATGGACAGATAAAGGTCAGATTCTTGAAAATAATCTTAAATTTCTCTTTTCAGGAAGGAAAGACAATAAGCATCACCAAGGCGTGGGTCTGCTTCTCAGCAGACACGCTAGTGATGCTCTTCTAGGATATGAGAGAATTAATGAAAGGTTACAGCAAAATATCAGACAAGCATTAAAGACTTGAATGTTATCTGCTGTTACGGCCCCACTGAGGATGCCGATGAGGATGAGAAGGATAGGTTTTACGGACAACTTCAGGATATTTTGAATTATGTCAAAAAAGGAGATATTACCCTTGTTCTAGGTGACTTCAATGCCAAAGTTCATACTGACTCTGACCTTTGGGGAGGAGTAATAGGCCCTTTTGATATTGTTACGACAGAAGGAATATGGCATCCGAAAGCAAAAAGTATCAGCCAACGAATAAGAACTTTGGGAGAATATGAAGAAGAACAGTGGAGTGTGTAACGGTCGAGAGTTCGAAAATGGACGGTTAGCTGTTCTGAGACAGTGCACGTTAAGTATAAAGAATTATCTTTATGTGATGTGTACACGGGAAGTATAAAAGTGGTATCTTTTATGTGATGTGTACGTGGACGGTCGTATCGTTCTGCTAGTGTGAATTAGCGAACTAGCACAGGACGATTTTGTTTGTGTATGAAGATTTCAAGCGACATGGTAATCAAGTAAAAAGGTAATATTTAGTGGAATAGACAGAGCTAATGTTGTGTGCTCTGCGCAGGAAGGTTGATGACTTGTGTATGTATAATAGTTGATTTGTTTATAAGATACTTCATCCATATTTTCATTGTAACAATTTACCTTGTATTGAATTTGGTTTTAAAATATAGTTTTTAATACTCACGCTCAGTGGCTATCCATTTTTGTAATCCGCAACAATATTGATAGCTGCAATGGCAATGGGCAACATCTCCTACAGGTAAGTAAACTCAATGGTTTCAGAATAACCAACACGTATTGCAAACACTGCGACATACATAAGTACACATGGGTTTCACCTGATGGGCTGCATAAGAATTTGATTTATTATATATTAATTAACAGCAAATGGGTTAGTTCTGTTATGAATACCAGGTCATATAGGGGAGCTGAAATTGGATCTGACCATTACCTTGTTAAAAGTGTCTTGCAACTTATACTTAAAAAGTGTTGTGCTAGGGTTAAAAAAGTTACTTTTAATACTGAAGCTCTGCAAGATCCAGTTATAGCCAAAACTTACCGTGATAGGTTACTTAGTGATTATGAGAGTCATGGTATGCTTACTACTGAAGTTGAGGAAGAATGGGACCATTTTAAACATGCTTTTTTGGACACTAACAGTAGTCTTTTAGGAAAAAAGAAGCAGAGGAGGCAGGATTATTTGAGTGATAAAGCACTTGACCTTATTTCAGAAAGAAAGAACTGCAGGAATGTCCTTAATCAATACCCTACTAGTCCTAATAGAAAGCAATACAGAGAGCTTAATAAATGTGTAAAAAGATCAGTTAGCTGCTGATGAGAATCTTTGGCTTGATGGCTTGGCTGACAAAGCTGAGGAAGCCGTTAGACAGCACAACAGCAGAGAGCTGTACCGGATAGTTAATGTTTTGTGTTGTAGAAAACGGACAGGTATACAGGGATTGAAGGATAAACAAGGTAAGGTTATAGAAGGTGAGGATTCTGTCATGGCTAGGTGGGTTGAGCATTTCAGTGATGTTCTAAACAATGTGGTTAGTTCTACTCCCATTATTTGCAATGAGGATAGATTCATTGGTGGCTTTAATGTTGGCCCTATAACACAATCTGAAGTTATTTTGGATGTTTCTAAACTTAAACTACATAAATCCCCAGGGGTAGATGAAATTACTATGGAAATGCTTAGAGCTGGGAATGTTCTTCTACCACTTTGATGACTGAATTTCTGAATATCTTTTATGATAAAGCCATGGTTCCTAAGGATTTTACCAGAACTATTATTATTCCTATTTTCAAAAAAGGTGATCGCAGTTCTTGTGATAACTATAGGGGTATCAGCCTACTCTCTGTTCCAGAGAAAGTTCTTTCCATGATTGTGCTTAATAGAATTAAGAATCTGGTTGACAGTCAATTGTGAATGAGTAATGTGGATTCAGAAGTGGTAGGAGATGTGTGGATCAGATATTTTCACTTAGGCGGATTCTTGAGAAATGTTTAGAGTTTCAGAAACCTTTGGTTGCTAGCTTTGTTGATTTCAAAAAGGCTTTCAACTCTGTTGATCATCATAATTTGTGGTTGATTGTGAGATCATATGGTATACCAGACAAGTTAGTTAACATAAAGAAAACTCTCTATAATAACACCGAGTCGTGTGTGAGAGTTGGTAAGTCTTGTAGCAATTGGTTTAGCATTACTTCTGGTGTTCGACAAGGGTGCATTTTGTCTCCTTTTCTCTTTAGTTTGGTTATTGATTATGTTATGCGAAATTCATTGCAAGGGAAAGATTTTTGCCTTAAATGGTCTGGAGATATGAAAATTTCTGATTTAGATTATGCTTGATGATTTAGCCCTTTTGGCAAATGATGTTGATGATTTCATTTGAGCTGTTGATGAGCTGGTAGTAGAGTAGGTTTCGTTATAAACAGAGAGAAAACTAAAGTGATGAAAATTGGTCAGGCAGGTTGTGATTCAGTTAGTCTGAATGGTTGCAGTCTTGAGCAGGTGTCACAGTTTAATTACTTTGGGAGCTATGTAACAGATACTGGTGATGTGTGGCATGAGATTAACAGTGGAATAGGGATTACTGTCGGGACTTTTAAGAATCTATGGAGAGTGTGGAGAAATAGGCGTATACACCTAAAGATTAAAATTAGACTGTATAATAGTTTGGTTCTTTCTAGAGTTAATTATGTTAGTGAAACTTGGACACTTTGTAAACAAGATGGCAGGAAACTAGATGCTTTTGATTCCAGATGCTTATGCAGTATCTTGGGTATTAGGTGATTCAACATTGCAACTAATGATGAGGTTATGCAAAGGAGTTTGCAACCTCCTTTAAGCAGCATATTGTGTAGAGAGAGACTGCGTTGGTTTGGCCATGTTGCCCGTATGAATAATTATAGATTGGTGAATAGGATTATGAAGTGTGCCTAAAGGCTACAGAAAGAGGGGAGACCTAGAATGCGGTGGACAGACAATGTCAAACAGGACCTTATTAGAATTGGTGTGCAGTGGCCCGTTACAGTAGATATATCTCAGGACAGACTTTCTTGGACAACTGAATTGTATGGTCTGGTTGGACTTCCGTAGCCCATGGTTGGTTGAGGATGATGATGATGTGAGACAATTTGAAAGCTTTGGTGGCCATGTTCATTTAAGGCAAAACACCAGCACCATCTAGCATTGGTAGAAGCAGTTACTTTGGCAGTATTGTATTCAAGTGGTTTTAAATGATTTCTTTAAATATATATATAATTTATTACTCATTTACATTATGAAAAACAATGATATACCTATGTCTCAATAGATATACATGTTTGATAAGACTCCTGCCGAGAAACTGTAAGTGTAGTATTTTGTATACATTTAAATTTTGAAGTCATAAATTGTACATTTGATAATGGGCTGTAAATAAGTTCAGGGTAAAACTGAACTATCCATTGGATAATTTTAGCATCTATAATGATATAAAAAAATAAAATAAATAAATACCCCCTCAAGCAGCTGCTTGCCACAGAGGTCTGACAGGAGCCTGTCAGTTTATATGCCATAGTAGGAGATCTGAGAGGATACCACATTTGTTTTAGATTACCTAGAAAAGAAAATGAATCATTTAGCACTATCCTCCTTACTTTTTTTCCCAGAATGATCATATCACTGACATATTCATGTTCATTATTCTCATAATACCTACCTGATAATGACAATATAAAATAATGTTCTGTAGCTTTCACTACTTGAAAAGTTATATCACTGGGAACATATTTATTTTAAAATAATAATTTAAACAGTGCAAAATAATTTAATCTGCAAGAAATATGGAATTGGAAGAATCATTAGACATTCGTTTTTATTTCTCAGAAGTTCAATAAAGCATATTTCTTGCATGTAAAATATGACATGATACTTTGAGGAAATGGTCATTGAATTATAATCATCCCACTTCATGGTATATTGTCATAGAGTTACAAAAGTAGCTTCTCATTAACTTTTAACATAAATCTTTTATAGGAAAATGTGGCTGAAAAAAAAAAACTTTCCCAATCAAATCAATTTAAATATCAATTTTTAACAATATTCATCCAATATTTAAATGGCTATAATATTTAAAACTTTTACCAGCAAAAGCATTTTAAGAAAATTATAAAAACAGTGATGAATATTGAAATTATCTTCTTTTTTGTTAATTTCTAATAGTTCTAATACATTATTTTTGTTGAATATACAAACTTCCATGACTGTCTAAATATACAATATATTGCTGAAAAAAAAATCAAAATTTCTAAGCTTTGATAATAAAAAAAACTAAATCATGTGAATATCTTTGTCTGCATATTCATCTAAAGTACTTATTTTAGAAGTAAAAAGCTTCAGTATTAGCTTCCCATTAACATGGCATCAGGTGGTTAAAATTCAATGGCCACTGACTGTTATGCAATATTGAAAGTGATATATATATTTGAAAAACAACATTTCTCAAGATTCTATATAGTGTGTTACTGTGTAATTGTATTTGTTATGATCTGATATTACTTATCTTTATACTGAAATAAAGATTACTGATAACAATATTTGCCCCTAAATAATATATAGAGGATATTCCAAAGGCTAAGGCATATATATATAGTACACCACTCAGATATGATAAAAATGTTTTACTATGAATATTATTGCCTTTTAAATAGAATTTTGTGTAAATCTCTGCCTTACTAATAGAAATATTAGCTCATAAATAATATACACAGGATATTCCAAAGCTGAGGTATATACACACACTGGCCACTGAATTAGAAACCTTTATTCAGATGGCCGCAAGTGACATTTATGTAACGTCATTTGCGGCCTATATGCAAAATATGTGGTCACGTGCATCATCATGTGATCTAGGCAACTATTTAAGACTGCTGCTTGTCAGTAGTGTTGATCACAATGGGAAAAACAAAGAATCTTTGGAAGAACCTCCCTCCTCATTGTCTGAATTGATGAAAAATTCTTTTGGAGGCTCAGGAACGGGAAGGCCTTCGCCATGAAGAACTGGACGGAGAGCAGATTGTATATTCAGGTACGCTATTGTCCACTTCTTTTTCCTTATGATGTCTCCAGAAACAGGTGGAACCATGCAGAAGTAGCAGTCATTTGTGTGATTGCGTGGCTCTCTCCAAACCATAGGAATAGCAAATGGCATTGCCACTTTTTCACCTTTCAGCAACTTCAGAAGATTTCTTGCAAACATACTGCAGCATGTGTGGGGCCCAGGCTTTGTCCTGGTCCCCAATCTTGCATCCAAAGTAAAACTCATATGCTGCTTTCACTATTGGAGTGATGGCCCTTTTTTGGTTTCCAAACATCACTTCCCCGCAAATGTAACAAAATGTATTTGCACTATTAACACAGTTATGAGGCATCACTACTGCTGGATTAAAACTGCAAGGATCATTTATGTTGTATTTATAACTTAGGGGTAAATGGGAGTCACTCAAAAGACTTGCTTACCCTAAGAGATGTTGCTTACAGCTAACAATTGCATCATCTTTTGTCCACGATCATAAAGTCGCGATGTCATGACTCAACTGCATTGCATCAGACAATGATGCAATACCTCCGGGGTTTGTGTGTATGACTGGCTGATGCAATACAATGCAATATGTTGCAATCTGGAGTTCAAAATACAGCATTGCAAAATGGTTACCTATGTACTCAATGAGAACTGAGTTGTTTATACATGACCATCTCTGTCTCTCCTCAACAAGAGCCAATCGACAAATTTTATTGTCATTTTCATGTTCAGCACCTCGAAATTAGTAAAGATTGGCTATTTTTATTTCAAAGCCTTTTTGTGTGTTGCCCAGTGTAATTAGATAAAATGCAATTTATATGAATGTTAAAATATCTTTTTTCCCATTATTTAATGATTATTAATTTTAAAATTCATGATTCAGTAATTCTAAAAATAATATACTTAGCAATGCTATAGTAATTGTAGTGGAGTTTGACTGACACTAGTGTGTCAGCTTTGTAACCCGGTTCTAGTCTCAACTGTGCATGCATTGAGATTTTTGCCTGCTAATCCCTGCTCTGCCTCAGTTAGAAGGGATTGACCAATTTTTATGAATCAAAAGGGATGACCAATTTTTATGAATCTAATTTTCAATGAAAAAAAGATTGGCTGATAAACAATATATGCTTAATCTATAAGTTAGTTAATTAGCAGAAATTGAAATATAGTCAGCATACAGCAAAGTAATGATCAAAGATTATCCCATCTGAAGAAGAGGCGTGCCATCCTTAATGGGAGAATGTAGCATTGGCTTTGCCAATGATCATATTTATATCCTTCATTGTATAAATGCCATAGAAAAATTTAGTATTTGGAGGATAACATTTAGACAGTAAATAATAAATGCAAAAACTGATGCTATTCATTTTCTTTTATTTTCTCAATGCATTAACCATAGTGGATGCATAATTCTTTTCTTCCAAGAATAATGGCACCAAAACTAAAGGTATTCAAAGATTAATGTGCAAAGGAATTTTCTACAAAAATATTGTCACAAAAAATTTCACCCATTTCTTGGTGAATCAGATAAAGAAGTCAAACCAAAAGTTTCAATTTAAATATACAAAGCAGAATGCAGTTGACAGCCCAAAATGCACTCCGTGTAGAAAATGTGCCCTGTGTAGTATTACTTAATACAACAGTTAAAAGTTGAAATATGTTTATTCACAGCAATATAGAATATGTTTTATTTTCCATGATTTTTGCTGTATTTACAATGAAGGTTTTACTTGAGTAAGGCTTAAATTGATATTACTGTTCACTTTGATGGTGATAGCTATCAGACATTGCATTCTCGGCTCTGTGTAATGATCTTTTTTTCCTGCACTGGGATTGAAACTACCAAGTATGTGTGTGAAACAAAAGTGATCATAATGCAATCTACTTTCACAAGCAAGCTTTGCAGTATAGACTAGTATTGAAGCAGCAATAACATCGGACTGTTCCTAACCTGTAAAACAGTTTCAATACCGTTGTGATCTGGCCATTTAGCTCATTGTGTGCAAAAAACAGTGCTGTTCAGAGGTAAAACAACCCAACCTAACCTCAAGCAGTTAGACAGCACACAGTTAGACAGATACATCAATTGTACCAGATTGTTAATGTTTTGTGTGGGAAGAAACAGGCAGGTATATGGGGGATTGAGTGATAAACATGGTAAGGTGGATGAAGGTGAGGATTCTGTAATGGCTAGATGGGCTGAGTATTTCAGAGATGTTGTATAAACCATTAATCCATAGTGAATGCACAGTATTCCCTGTTAAGATAGACATCAAACATTAATTAATAGATTCTGAAAAAAAAAAAATTCACCATGTGATTATTTCTGCTCCTATTGTTTGTAATGAGAATAGCTACATTACAGGCTTTAATGATGGTCCTATATCACATTCCAAAGTCATTTGGCTATCTCTACATTTAAACTGTATAAATCCCTAGAGGTGGATGAAATCACCACTGATTGTCATCATTTTACCATTTCAGTCATAGCTGACTGAAATTTTGAATATTTTTTATGATGAAGGTATTGTTCCTAAGGATTTTACCAGAGCTATTATTATCCTGATTTTTAAAAAAGGTGATTGCAGTTGTTGTGATAATTATAGGGGGATTAGTTTTCTTTCTGTTCCAGGTAAAGTCCCTTGCATGATTATACTTAATAGAATTAATAATTTGGTTGATAGACAACTGCGTGATGAACAGTGTGGATTCAGAAGTGGTAGGAGATATATTGATCAGATTTCATTTAGGCAGATTCTTGAGAAATGTTCAGAGTTTCAGAAACCTGTGATTAGTAGCTTTATAGATTTCAAAAAGGCTTTTGACTCTGTTGGTGTAATGAAAACTTTCTATAATAACACTGAGTTGTGTGTGAGAGTTGGTAAGGCTTGTAGTGATTGGTTTAGCATTGCTAGTGGAGTTAGGCAAGGGTGTGTTTGTCTCCTTTTCTCATTAGTGTGGTTATTGATTATGTTATGAGAAATTCTTTGCAAGGTGAAGATTTTGGTTTTAAATGGTCTAGAGATTTCGAAATTTCTGTATTAGATTATGCAGATAATTTGGCCTTGTTGGCTATGATATAGATGAGATTCACTCTTGAGCAAGTGTCTCAGTTTAATTATCTTGAGAGCTATGTAACAGATACTGGTGATGTGCGGCATGAGATAAATAGAAGAATAGGGATTACCGCAGAGACTCTTAAGAATCTATAGAGAGCATGGAAAAATAGGTGTGTACACCTAAAGACTCAAATTAGGCTGTATAATAGTTTGTTTCTTTCTAAGGCTAGTTATGGTAGTGAAACATGGACCCTTTGTAAGCAGGATAACAAGAAACTTGATGCCTTTGATTCTAGATGCTTGTGCAGTATCTTGGGCATTAGGTGGTTTGACTTTTTAAATAACGATGAGGTTAGATGAAGGAGTCCTCAACCACTTTTGTGCAATATTTTGTGCAGAAAGAGACTGTCTTGGTTTGGCCACATTGTATGCATAGCTGCAGTTTGGCAAACAGAATTATGAATAGCGTGTGTAAAGGCCTCGGGAAAAGGAGACCTAGGATGTGATGGGCAGACAATATGAATCAGGATTGTACTAGAATTGGCCTACAGTGGCTAAATGCAACAGCTGTAGCTCAGAACAGACATATCTGGAGAGCAAAATTACACATTGTGGTAGGACCTCCATAACCCATAGCAGCACGAGGATTTTGTATGTATGTATATGTATGAGTATCACATCATTATGTGTATTGAATAATTAGTTATTTTTCTATTTCTGCCTTTTAATTTTCACTTAACAAGTTCTCATTTTAATTTTTCTAGCATGCACTTCTTGACCAACCCTGTATAATGCACCCATATGTTAACAGTAATAAAAATCAGTGCAGGGTTTACATGGTTCTCATGTGACTGTTGATGAAGTTCGGTAGCATGTCTTCACATGTTGATCACGAAGGAGGTTACCATGAGTATAGAGAGCATATATGAAATATCTAAAAGGGCTAATTTTTATTTATTATTATTTTTTTTATTTTTTTTCACTGTTCTGTTTTTTAAGCAAGCAATTTAAACTTTAAAATATTGCAAAATTAGCTGAAAGTTTATAGCTGTTCCTTTGATTTGATCAATTCCAAGTTGGTATGGGAGGGAGCTTCCTCTCAAAGTTATTCCAATAGCCCTTGATTAATTTGTTTCTCATTTCGACCCCCTCGGTGTGAGCACCTGTACGCGGTGAGGGGAACCACCCTGTGAAGGTTCCTCTGGCTCGGTTACCTTCACAGGGTCCTAAATGTTTGCTTGCGTGTTTGCCGTGTGCGGAGACCCATGTCCTGGGAAAGGAGGATCCTGGTAGTTGCTCGGGGGTCCCCATCTTCTCTCCTCAGCTCATGACTGGCGTGGTCCCCATTGGCCGTCTTGCCATTGGGGAGCGTGTCTGTCACGGGGCTGGGCAGCGGATTCTGGGGCCTCTGCTATACACTTCTTTGGCCTCTGCTTCCGGTAAACGGGAGCTCCTGGGGTGGCCCCCCAGGAGCAATCAGCTGGTGGGCAGGTCCTGCTAGGGTCAACCATGCAGAGCGGTGAGTAACCTTGCCCACGGTCCGGGTACAGGTTTGCAAGTTTCCTCACAGATTATTTTCCTTTTGTCGTTATCCTTTCTTTGTGAGGCCAGTTTGGCCATTCACAATTTTGTTATTTTACACTTCGTTTCATTTGTGTAGAATGTTTTTGTTCTGCACATTTCTCTTTTTATTTTCCTTCTATTTATTTGTGAGGGCTTGGCTCACTGTCTGTGTGGGTACAGTGCCTGTGTAGCCCTGGCGCCCGACTGGGCGTTCCTTGTTGGGCTCCGTGGAGGGTGGGGACAGCGGGCGCTGAACCACACAAAACTAAACATGAGAGAGAATGATGAAAATGCGATCACTGCCAACAAGAGGGCTCGACATGAGCCCCCATCTTCCTCGTCTTTGTTATCACCGCCGTCGTCTTCTTTGTCTGTGTCTTCGCTCCCGAAGTTCTTGATCATCCACTCCACGGATGATCAGGTACTTGGGGACATGTCCCCTTTTTTTGTCAACAACGGTTTGAAAGGTCTTGCGGGAGAGCCGAAATCTGTCAAGCGCCTACGATCTGGCGACTTGCGGGTTGAGACCGCTTGTTCTAAACACTCTGAACTACTCCTAAAAGTCAAAGAAATTGGTGGGGTGGCTGTCGAAGTCACTCCCCATAAAATTTTGAATTCCTCTCGGGGTGTGATCACCAAGTGGGGCCTCCTCAAAGTCACTGAGGAGGAAATACTCTCGGAGTAACAGCGGTCCACCGGTTTCGACACGCCGTGATGGGAAATTAGCACCCACCCGGGTGCTGATTGTGACATTTAACACGCCACGCCTGCCTTCTTCCATCAAAGCAGGCTACTTGCATTGTGAGGTACAGCCGTATATGCCGAACCCTCTATGCTGTTTTCAGTGTCAGATATACGGTCATGCCCGCACAGCATGCAGGGGCAAGCCCACCTGTGCTCGCTGTGGCAGTAAGGATCATCTCGATCCTGACTGCACAGCAGAAAAGGCATGCTGTGTGAACTGCAGTGGCGAACATCTGGTGTACTCCCGCGACTGTCCGAAGTGGAAGGAGGAAAAGTAGGTGCAACGCTTGAAAGTAGTAAACAACATCTCTTATACTGAGGCGAGAAAGCTTGCTGCACCGCCCGCCACGCATGGCAAGGTTTCCTATGCCAGTGCAGTCATTGGAAAGACCATCGTTCCAATGACTTCGGTGGCGGTGCAGACCTTCATAAGTGTACCACTTACTGAGTCTCTCTCGCCCGCGGCAAAGTACCTCCTCATGCAGGCGAAACCGAGGGTGGTGTCGACTTCGACATCTACCCCAGTTTCCATTCCAGCAACACAGCCTTCCACCTCCACCAGAAGGCCTCCTCCTCCCCGTCCTCAGACAGCAAGACCTTCCAAATCTAAAGGCCCCCACCGAGAATTCATCATCCGCCCACTCTTCTAAGTCCTGAGATGGCCACACTCCTACAATCAAATTGTCGTGGATTTCGGAGGAATCTTGACGACATCAAGGCCCTCCTTCAGGCACACCAGCACAACGGTGTGTGCCTGCAGGAGACATACTTGCAGCCAGTCACAGATCCCACGATCCGGCACTTTTCACTAGTTCGCTGGGACCGGGATGGAGATGGTCCAGCTTGCGGGGGTGTCGCCATCCTCGTGAGCAACCATTCTCCATTCTGGGTCGTACCCCTCACAACCAACTTGGAGGTGGTAGCTATCCGTCTCTTCGTGGGGTTCTCGCTGACTGTCTGCTCTGTATATCTTCCACCTGGGAACATCATCTTCCAGGAAGACCTTGATGATCTCGTCTCACAGCTGCCGTCCCCCTTCCTCATTATGGGGGACCTCAACGGACACAGTCAACTTTGGGGCAGTGCTGACACCAATGGGAGGGGCGGGATCCTGGAGCAGTGGCTCCTGGATCCTTCTCTCTCCCTGTTGAACACCGGTGTCAGTACTTACTTTCACTCCCCAACCCGCACTTTCACTGCCATTGACCTTACCATCTGCTCCTCCTCGATCCTTCCACTCTTTACATGGGAGGTCGAGGACAACCCTTATGGAAGCGATCACCTCCCAGTGGTGTGCACCATCTCCCGTGGGGGGCCTTGCAACCCTTCACGCGTCTCGCGGTGGAGGCTCGATCGGGCTGACTGGGGTGGTTTCGAGCTGCTCTCTGAGCTCGATGACCACTCTGCCAGCCAGGAGCCCATCAATGTGGCAGTAGCGGAGATAACGGACTGTATCGTAGATGCAGCTGCATCAACAATTCCTCAAACTTCGACATGGTTTCCTCGCTTTCCGAAACCGTGGTGGAATCCAGATTGCACCGTACCTCGTAAGGCTTAGAACAAAAAGTTTGGGGGGTGTTTCGGAGATATCCGACGACCCCCAACCTTGAAAAGTTCAAACGCGCCAGGGTGAAAGCTCATTTCGTCCGACGCCAGAGCCAGAAGGAATCTTGGATCAAGTATACATCTTCTATCACCCGCACTACCAGTTCTAAGGTCGTGTGGGATAAAGTCCGGAAGATGGGTGGGAACTACACGTCCCACTTGTTATTGATCCTGGAGCACAATGGGTAGGCAATTGCTGATCCCAGAGCAATTGCCGACACTCTGGGGGAGTCATTCTCCTCCATCTCTTCATCTTCCTCTTACTCCCCCGAGTTTCTGGCCCAGAAGGGCAGGGCGGAACACTCTCTGCTGTCTTTCCACTCGAATGGCCTGGAGCCTTACAACAGGCCATTCACAGCGGAGGAGCTTCGCCTTGCTCTGCACTCTTCTCGTGCCTCTGCTGTAGGACCGGACAATGTCCATTTTGCCATGCTCCATCGCTTCAATCGCATTTTTCTCGAGGAGCAGTTTCCGGACTCCTGGCATGAGGCCATTGTCTTGGCCTTCCCCAAGCCAGGCAAAGATCCCAAGATTCCTTCCAATTGTCATCCCATCGTGTTGACGAGCTGCGTGTGCAAGGTGTTGGAAAGAATGGTAAATGCCAGACTCATCGGGTATTTAGAACATCACAACCTTCTTTCCAACACCCAGTGTGGCTTTTGCAGGCAACGGTCAACTCTTGACCATCTGATACACCTCGAATCGGCTATCAGAAATTCATTTTTACAAAGAGAGCACCTGGTGTCAGTTTTCTTTGACATCGAAAAAGCTTACGCGATGGCTTGGAGATTTGGCATTCTTTGTGACCTCCACAGTTTCGGCTTGAGAGGTCACATACCGATCTTCATTTCCAACTTCTTATCTACACGTTCTTTTCGTGTCCGTGTCGGTAACACTCTGTCGCGGCCGTACCCTCAAGAACAGGGGGGGCCACAAGGCTGCGTTTTGAGTGTTACGCTTTTCGCTGTCAAGATTAATTCTATTACTAGACAACTTCCTCCATCAGTAGGCAATGCCCTCTATGTCCCTTTCTTGGGGGGCGAACCGATGTTCTTTGCTCCGCCTATACTGTGCACTTGTCCAATCGAAACTGGATATGGATCCCAGGTGTATGACTCGGCCCGGGATTCGGTGGTGAAGGTGCTGGACCCCCTCCATCATCAGGCCCTCTGTGTTTGCTGGGAGCCTTCCGCACCTCACCAGTCCAGAGTCTTTACGTTGAGACTGACGAACCATCTTTATCTCTTCTCCGTCAGCAGTTGTCCCTACAATATGCATCAAAATTGCGATCCCTGCCTGGCCATCCCATTTGGGACTGCGTTTTCAGTCTGAAGTGGGAAATGCTTTACACAAATTGGCCGATTGCCATTCGTCCTTTTGGTTTGCGTGTCCGAGGTTACCTCAGAGACATTAACATCAGTCTCGATAGCATCGCACAGTCGACAGCTGAGCCACTTCCACCATGGCTCACTGTTTCCTCTTCCTGTGATTTTTCCTTGTGCAGGACGGGGAAGGCTTTTACACCCGACTGTGTGTACCTGCAACTCTTTGCCAGCCATCGTGCCGAGTACCCAGACTTCTTGCCTGTCTTCACAGATGGCTCGAAGTCCAGCACATCAGTGGGATCGGCCATGGTCTGCTGTGATGTAATCATTGCAGACCAGATCCCACTGCAGTGTTCCATCTTCACTGCAGAGTTGCACGCTATCAGCCTCGCCTTGGACCACGTGGCGACTAAGCATCATCGTCGGTGTGTGCTTTACACCGACTCACTTAGCTCGCTACAGGCTTTGATCTCGGTGAGGCATCAGCCTCACCCAGTTCTTACTAATATCTGCCAGCAACTACATCATCTGGCAGCCACCACCACCATCCATTTCTGTTGGGTGCCCGGTCATGTCGGGATCAGGGGCAATGACTTGGCAGACGCTGCTACCAAGTCAGCCACGCCCCTGTCCGACTCTCCGTTGCCGGTTCCATATCTGGATTTCCGGCAGCGTTTTACCACCGAGCTCCGGGCACAGTGGCAGAGATCTTGGTCAGAATAGCTTACGAACAAGCTCTCTGAAATCAAACTTATCATCAAACCATGGCAGTCTTGTTACCGCAGGAATCACAAGGAGGAAGTTGTACTTGCTCGGCTCTGCTTAGGTCATTCGTTTATTACTCATTCGTTTCTTCTACAGGCGGATGATGTACCTAAGTGTGAGTTGTGCGACACCATTTTATCAATCAAACACATTTTATTCTTATGTCCATGTTTTAACTTCGAACGGCGTTTGTTTTTTAATTTTCATGATTTTACGTCCGAGCCCCTTACACTCAGACATTTGTTATCAGATCATTGTTGTTTTAACGCTGTCTTTCAATTTTTACAATTTACAGGTTATTTTACTCGTTTATAGCCATTGTATATACCGTATATATATATATATAAAACTATTTGTTGTTTTACACAAATTTTTATTCTTGTTGTTTTTTATATATATATTTTGTTGATTTTGTCTTTCCTTGTTTTACACTTCTTGCTCTTTTTGTATTGTATTTTATCACATTTTGATGTTGCTTTTAACTCGTTGTAGGTTTACACGATTTTTATTTCTTATTTACTATTTGTCTTTGTCTGGCGCATTATGGCCTCAGTTGCTGATGCGCCAATAAACCTCAAACAACCAAACCAAACTTCTCATTTCGACACTCTGTAATTGATTATTATTTCCTAGTATTAATATTCAATTTCCCAATTGAATGTTGAAAATAAAGCATATTTTTGAACAAAATTATTCTATTAGATTGTGAAAATGTTTCATTTCTTTTTAGGATGGTCAATTTCATCTATAAAAATGCTTCTCTGCAAAGAAGTGTGGGAAAAGCCAAATGAAACTTTAAAACTTGTTGTTCCTGCTGGTTTGTATACTATACAGAATAACTTGCTATTCTTAGCATTGTCAAATCTGGATGCTGCAACATATCAGGTATAGTTCAAAGAATATTTATTTAAATATTATATTTGATGATGCATAGATAGTTGCCTGATTTCATTGCATATTTAACTCATTTGGTGCAAGGAATTCTCATTATGTAATCAACAAAATTGTTCATCTATAGAAGATTTAGTATGCAATGGAGAATGTATCTCTACTTAACATAAAGAGGCCTTAACTGGCTGTCCTTTTAGTATAATTCATTAGCATCATTTGTAAAATGCTTCAGTTGTCAGTTATATTCCCAGAAGGGTCATAGTATCAAGTGCATTCTTCCCTGAACAGAGCTGCCAATGGCAAGATTTGTTTCAGAAGTGAATTTGCAGTCAATTTCTAACAATGTACTCTTTGCCCTCCCATCACATTCTAACTATCACACCATTTTGAAACCTTTAGACACACTGCTCAGAATTGTATTCTTTAATCTGTAGTTTTGCATGCAGGCAGTGTTACCAAATCAATGTTATTGTTTTACATAAAATGCTTCTTAAATCTTCCAGTGCCATAAGAGCAGTATGGGGTCTAAAAAATGTTGAAGATTGGGAGTATAGGTACCTTCCTTTCTATTATATACAACCTATGCCCAAAAAGTTCCAACACTGATGGTATAAACGTGAGTATGGTGTACTTTGGTGCTAAGGATCTCCTTCGAAATAATTTCCTCCTGCATCAATACACTGATTCCAGCATTTCTGGAGTCTTTGAAGCAGTCATGGAAAGCACTTTCTGGAATGTTGTGGAGCTGTTCTGTATAGCTGTCTGAATGGCCTTAATTGTTTGTGGGTCATACTGTAGGCACCACATTTCATCTCCAGCAATGATGGAACAGCAGAATGTGTCATCCTTGATTGCAGTTTCCAAAAGAATTCCACAAAACTTAATGTCACCTTTTGCTCATCCATTGGTGTGGCTAAACTGTCTGAGGAAATGTCTTACATAACATAATTGAGAGCCATTGCAGCAAGCAGTGGTACATGTCTAAACATGTCAAAACCTGCACATTAGTAGGGGAATAATCCTACTTTACTGCCACAAAACAGAACTGGCTTGTTGTTCCTGGTTTATCTTCAATAAATTCAATCTCGGAACTTTCCGACATAGGTTATACTTTCTGTACTACACTGAAATGCCATTGAATTAGGGATAGGAGACATTATCCAAATTCAGTACTGCAAGTCCTGCATTTGCGTACATGTGTGACTGAAACTTGGGTCATATATAGCTGTCAGCTTTGACTTCCCCAAGAATTCGTTGTGAGAACCGTAATGGGAAAGGCATGGGATTTTGATGCATTTGACAGAGGGCAGATCAGCAGATCATAGGTGCTCAATGGATGGAACACTCGATATCCAAAATTGTCAACGAACTTGGATTTTCTCGTACTACAGTTTCAAGAGTGTTCTGGAAATATGAAATTTCCAACAGAAAAACAAGTATCCGAACAAACTGCAAAGGACAACAAGCCCTGAATGATAGTGGGCTTCACCGTCTGACCCACATCATATGAACTGATAGGGGCTAGACATTATCTGAAATTACCTCCCATCTGAATGCAGGTTCCAGCCAGGAAGTCAGTGCACGGACCTTACAACGCTCACTTCATCATCTCAGCTTCAGGAACCACCGACCAATGAGAGTCCCACTTCTAACAGCATGACACTGGGCTCAATGCCATGCCTGGGCTAAAGAACATCAAAACTGGATGATCGAAAATTGGCAGCGGATAGCCTGGAGTGATGAATCCCGATTTAAACTTCATCATGCTAATGGGAGACTGAGAGTATGGCACCAACCCTACGAAGCCATGGATCCTGCATGTCAGGTCAGAACAGTACAAGCTAGTGGTGGTGCCATGATGGCCTGGGGTGACTTCAGTTGGATGTGGGACCTTTGGTACGTGTACCGATGACTCATTGCATCCCGGTATGTAGAACTCATGGCTGACCATTTACACCCATTTATGGCCATCATGCATCCCAATGGAGATGGTGTCTAGCATCAAGACAACTGTGGGGCGGGGGTGGCTCAGTCGGTAGCGCGCCAGGCTCGTAATCTGTAGTTCCAAGGTTCGAGTCCCAGCTGGGTCAGCGTTGAGATTTATCTCCGCAAAATTCCCCGTCCTGCCCACGGTCAGTAGGGGACACCGATGGGCTTGGAAAGGCCTCCGTCCGTCGGATGGGACGTTAAGCCGTGGCCCCGTGTGCAGGAGAGCCATACCCTGTGCACGTTAAAGAACACGCTGGATGGCCTTGACGGGAGGCTACCATCTGTCTCCCAACAGCTGTTCCAGTGGGTCCCCCTCCCCCAACCTTCTCTGAGCCTTCGGGGTCCATGTGACCTGGCCATTTAGCCCATGGTGTGCAAAAAAGTGCCGCTCAGAGGTAAAACAACCCAACCCAACCCAAGACAACTGTTCATCTCACAGGTCCAAGTTGGCTATTGCATGGTTCCAGGAGCATTCTGCTGACTTTGAAATAATGAATTAGCCACCTAGAAGCCCAAATTTAAATCCTATCAAAAATCTTTGGGATACCATCGAGCAGAGTGTTCGGGCTTGTGTCCCATCAGCGATGACCTCGAGAGAATTGTGGACAGCTGTGGAGGATTCATGGGTCGCCATACCTGTGGAACATTTATGCAAGCTTGTGGAGTCCTTGCCTCATCGTGTGGTGGCCATTATAAGGGCCAGAGGGTTCAACACATTACTGGGTTGCTATCGCTAATTCAATGGCACTTCAGTGTATACATATTATAAATTGGTTGATTGTTGTTGTTTTTTAATAGATGTTTATTTGAATGACCAGATTTTTTTTTTACTGTATCACTTTGAAAAAGATGAAATATATTTTTAATTTCAATTCAAAATTTATTTTCATAAAATACAGAATTTAATGCTGTTTGCTCTAGTGTATATCAGGAGCTATTTCTGTTCATTAGTTATTTGGCAAAAAAGTTCTAAAGTTAATTTTTTTGGCTGAGCACAGTGCAAAATTGTTTGGTTCTGAGATTAATTCTAGCTTTTCAGGCTGGGCACTCAAAGGGTTAAAGATTATTTTGTCTAGCTTGTCATTATTTACCTACTCATTACTAATCCTCAAGATACTACATAAAATAAATACCCCTTCAAGCAGCTGCTTGCCATAGAGGTCTGACAGGAGCCTGTCAGTTTATATGGCAAGTAGAAAGTCAGAGGATGGCGGGACCTCAGCTGAAAAGCGACACATACATCCATGCCTTACTCAGGGCTCGAACCCAGGTTCCTTATATCAGTAGCCAAGTGTGCTAACCACTTTTCCTTACAAAGAGTCCAAGTTCCACTATCACAGCAAATTTTAGAAAGTATCAAACTATCATAAGCCTAATTTTAGTCTTTCGGTGTATATATTCCTATTTTTCCACAATTTCCATAAAATTCTTAAGAGTCCCAGTAACAACCCATAATCATTAGTTGAGAAAATCAAATTTCAATTAAATAGGATACAAATTCATGATCACCTGATAAATATGTCAGGTGATCTGACTGCTGAGCTATCTTGGCTAGCTCATTTTCAGCTAATTGTAATGTAAACCCTCGCTCAGTCAGGGCACTTGGGGGGTAGCGCGCCAGGCTCGTAATCTGTAGTTCCCAGGTTCGAGTCCCAGCAGGGTCAGCGTTGAGATTTATCTCCGCAAAATTCCCCGCCCTGCCCACGGTCAGTAGGGGACACCGATGGGCTTGGAAAGGCTGCCGTCCGTCGGATGGGACGTTAAGCCGTGGCCCCGTGTGCGGGAGAGCCATATCCTGTGCACGTTAAAGAACACGCTGGATGGCCTTGACGGGAGGCTACCATCTGTGTCCCAACAGCTGTTCCAGTGGGTCCCCTCCCCCAACCTTCTCTGAGCCTTCGGGGTCCATGTGACCTGGCCATTTAGCCCATGGTGTGCAAAAAAGTGCCGCTCAGAGGTAAAACAACCCAACCCAGGGCACTTGGTACATTATCAGGAGGTTGTGAGTTCTTATCCCACTTGTGATGAAACTCAGTATTTTTAGCTAACTATTCATGAGTTCCATGTTTAAAGGAACATTACCTATGTTTTTTTATTCTGTTATTAAAATATATTTCTGCAAAAGGAAATATTTCCATTTTCATTCCAAGAATGTTAGTTGTTATTCTGACAATACCTACAAAATTAATCGTGTTGATTATGGAACAAATAAAAAAAAAATTGTCAAGCATCTGGCATGTTTTATCAGGAGGTTGTGGGTTTATATTCCACTAATGGTGAAATTTGTGAAATGGACAATTTTTTCAGCTATCTGTTCATAAGCCATGTTTATAGGAACATTACTGTAATTATGTCTGTTATTAAAATATTTATATTTATGCAAAAACAAAACTAAAGATATCCCTTTTCATTCAAAAAATGCTAATTGCTATTCTGACAATACCTACAAAACTAATCACATTGATTATGATGATATTGTACTGCACATATGACACTGTTAAGTCACTTTACTCCTCTTTTTACCTATCTTACTGGAGCAGTGGTGATTCAGTTGGTAGTGTGCCAATCAGCGGTTCCCAGGTTTGAGTACCAGCTGGGCCATAGTTGAGATTTATATCTGCAAAACTCCATGTCCTAAGTCACTAGGGGATACCGATGCACTTGGAAAGGCTGTCATCCCTGATGGGAGTTAAGCTGTGGCTCCATGTGTAGAAGAACCATACCCTGTGCACATTAAGGAACGCACTGGATAGCCTTGACGATACCAATGGGCTTGGAACCTGGGAACAGAAGAGTTCGCAGAGCTTCAAACTAAAAACTACTTTTTTGAGGCTACCATCTGTTTCCTAACAGCTGTCCAGTGGGCTCCCTCTCTGAGCTCTCGGGTCCTTGTGATTGCCATTTAGCCCATTGTGCACAAAAAAGTGTCACTCAGAGGTAAAACAACCCAACCCATTTTCCTATTGCTTTCTGCTTGTCATTTGTTGGTTTGGCAGTTTGTGGATTTGTTAAAACATTTCCTTCACTATATCTTTCAAATATCACAGCCAAACTTAATAATTTATGTGCCAAATGAAAGCTTGTGAAGCAGCTTTCATTTGGCACATAAAAAATTAAATCATTTGGTAATCATTTGCCCCCCCCCCCCAAAGAAAGGGGAAATATATGAAAACGATTGTTCTGCTACACTTTAACTGTTGAAATGCAACACCAAGAAGGCCACCTCCTTTATGATCACAGACAGCCAGACCTTCCAACCATAAGGGGTGCCCACTGAGACCGAAGAAAAAGATAACCCCTTCTCGAATGGTGGTCTCTTATCCATGTTTTTCAGGTGATTCGAAAGACATGGACCCAAACAGTCCTATTTTTAATAAACCTGCATCTGCAATGGTCAAATTAAACAGAGAAATGTCATTCACCCAATCACTTAAGACATGAAATGGGCACACTCCTAAAATATAATTGTGGATTCCAGAGCAATCTCGACAGCATCAAGGTTCATCTTCAGGCACATGAGCCCATCAGCATGTACCTGCAGAAAATGTACTTGTGTACAGTTGCTGATCTGATAATCTGGCATTTCTCGTTCATTCACCAGGACTGGGATGGAGATATCAATATCTATCCTAAAATATGTTTTACAAAGGAGGAGAAAAATTGCAGTACCATCCCCTATTTAGATGTTTTTATCCAAAAAGATAATGCAGAAGCTTGGCAATGTCAGTTTACTGAAATCCTACCTACATCCCCTCCATCATATGTGCAGACTCATGCATCCTACAGGTATACAAAATTGCAGCTTTCCATTCTCTCATCCACAGGGCCTTCATCGTATCATCGAAAAAGCATTTGCTGAAAAAGAAATTAAAAGCATGCAATCCATTGCTGTGTTCCATGGCTCCCATCCAACAACAATAGCAAAGCTAATTAGTAAATATAGAAATGACAACAGAAGAGATTTGGTTCTCCTCCCAATCACCAACTCTGAGCAGGCAGCCTTTGCCAATCTATTTTTTACATTCCTGTCCTATGTGAATCAGTCCACAACTTACTTAGAGCCCAAAAAATCAAAATTGTTTTCAGCCCAGCTTCAGATTTGAGGAAAATTATTGAAAGGGCAAATTTAGCCCCCTTTTAAAATCAGGTGTATGCAGATTTTCCATACATTTGCAGGATAATTCTATTGTCTATTATATCAGAAAAACCATAAGTTCTCTACAGGAGAAGTTCACAGAGCATCAAATAGATGTTAGCTAAAACAAGCTAATGACTGCTGCTGCAGAGCTTGCAATACAACACACAGCAACCATAGACTGGGTGCATCTACTTACTACAGGACCATAGTCCACAAGGCAATTGAAATAATGACCTTGCCTGTCCCCACCTGCAACTGAGACACTGTAATCACCTTTTACAACATATGGAAAGAAGTTCTCAACAGCCCTAACATCATCATATAGTGTCACTTCATTGAAGATGGAGTGCTGTTGTTTGTTCAAAAGTTTCTGAGTTTTCTCCTAAAAACTTTTAATATGCAAATAGTTTGAAAGATAAACTTAAAAATTTTATTGCTCAGTAACAGAGAATTTTAATAATGTTAATTTATTTTAGATCTTTTTGCTTACTGTGCAATCCCCTTACCCTTGAATACCTTTTATCTGATTACTTATTTTTGACCTGTTTTTGACTTTTTACAATTTACTGGTTATTTTACATCTATTTAATGTTTCTTACCATTTTGATATTTAGACTTGTTGCTTTTTTTTATATGGGTCCTACACATCCATTGTTGCATTTTGTATTTTACATTTCTTTTTGCATGGGTCTATTTTACTCATTGTTGTGATACTGTTTTTACTTTGTGTGCTTTTTTGATGTTATCAAAATAGCACACAAATTTTGATTTTTATTTTGTTGTCATCTGATTTTAACTTTGGTTGTGGGTTTAGATGAATTGTATATTTTTGCTCTATACACCTTAGTTGTGCCTGTGCGATAAAACCTCAAACAAGAACTTGGACAGGTGTGAGCTGATATCACAGGTGCAGACAGTCAAACTCAGATAAAGGCAACCAAAGCTCCCTGGTTGACAAAACATTGTGGAAATTGTTCTAAACCAACCAATAGAACATGACTCCAGAAGGGGTATTGAGTCATATATGAAATGAAAGTTTCTGAAGATATGTGTTTTTAGTAACAAAGAAAAAAATATAAATAAATTAAATTTTTAAAAAAATACCTATTTTCCTATAGGACCCTAAAAGTAGAAAATGAAACTAAAGCATATCAATGGTACGATTGGTCATTGAATTTGTATTCATTTCAAAGGAAGATAGGTGCCAATTGACCTACTCAACATGATTGCGATCTTCCTTTGAAGTGAATACATATTCAATGACTGATTGCACCATTGATTTGCTTTAGTTTTATTTTCTACTTTTAGGGCCCTATAGGAAGATAGCTATTTTTTAATTTATTTATACATTACAGGAAATAAAAAATGCAACATTTGAAAGACATTATGCAAATGTGATGAAATTTAAGGGGGCGGTCGTATGGAAATGCATGGATATGATTAGGTTTGCAGGACAATCGAAACGATTGGACAGACGTGAGCTGATGTCACAGGTACAGACAGTCAAACACAGATAAAGGCAACCAAAGCACCCTGGTTGACAAAACATTGTGGAAATTATTCTAAACCACTAAAGATGCACTTATGCAGACATCGACAGCTGTTCCAACAGTTAACAGACTTTGAGCATGGTGTAATGCTCCAAAAGTATGGTAAACTTCTTCTCTTTGGACCTTTTGACTGATTATAATTCATCATTATAAATTCAAATTCAAATTTATTTTCAATAAGTATTATCTATAATTATTTTACATAAAAAATCCCACTAATCCAAAGCTTATCAGCAGGATTAGCCAAATTAAATTAAAACTCCGGATAGCATATCGAGCACCAGGCAATATTAACTTGCCAAATAAAGTGAAATGAGGGTTCGTTAGGTATATGGCATTACTTATTGCGTAAGAAATCGAAAGATTGTCAAATTTTTAAAGTTATATCTTAATCAAAAGCAATTATCGATGCTCAAGAGAAAAAAATAGCAAAGTCAAAATATTTATATAATAAACAAAGTTTATTTCCAAAAAATTCACGACTCACCAGATAAACTGGATGAATACAATAGTAGTCTAAGTAAATAAAAACTCATTTAAACATCTCCAAAACTGACAAATTTCTCAGCTAACATTGTTCTCATTACTCTCTCATACTGACTACTCCACTATAATCACTCTACTATCATCACTACCTTCCTACTAACTACATGACTAACTCCACTTAGTACACATGTGGCATACAACTGACATGTGTTGCACGCAGCTTTTTGAGATCAAGCTCATTATTAAACCATGGCAGTCATGTTTTCGCAGAAATACCAAGAAAGAAGTTGTACTTGCTTGACTCCATTTAGGTCATTTGTTTATTACTCATTCGTTTCTTCTTCAGGTAGACGACGAATCTAAGTGTGAGTTTTGTGACACCATTTTCACAATTAAACATATTCTAATTTGTTAAAAGTGTCTTGCAACTTAAACTTAAAAAGTGATGTGCTAAGGTTAAAAATTTACCTTGAATTCTGAAACTCTGAAAGACCCAGTTTATAGCTATATTACAATGATAGGTTAGTTAGTCATTATGACAGTCATGGTTTGCTTACTACTGAAGTTGAGAAAGAATGGGACCATTTTAAACAGGCATTTCTTGAAACTAACAATACTCTTTTAGGAAAAAAGAGCAGAGGAGGCAAAATTATTTGAGTGATAAGGCACTTGAGCTTATTTCAGAAAGAAAGAACTGCAACATCAATGCACTACTAATCCTAATTGAAAGCATTACAGAGAGCTTAATAAATGTGTAAAGGATCAGTTACCTGCTGATAAGAATCTTTGGCTTGATGGCTGACAAAGCCGAGGAAGCACTTAGACAGCACAACAGCAGAGAACTGTACCAGATAGTTAAATGTTTTGTGTGGTAGAAAATGGACAGGTATACAGAGATTGAAGGATAAACCAGGTAAGGTTCTAGAAAGTGAGGATTCTGTCATGGTTAGGTGGGCTGCACATTTCAGTGATGTTCTAAACAATGTGGTTAGTTCTACTTCCATTGTAATGATGTAGATGCATTAGTGGCTTTAATGTTGACCCTATATCACAGTTTGAAGTTATTTTAGCTAGTTTTAAACTTAACTACATAAATCTCCAGGGGTAGATGAAATTACAACAGAAATGCTTAGAGCTGGGAATGTTTCAGTTACCACATGGATGACTGAAATTTTGAATATCTTTTATGATAAAGGCATGGTCCCTAAGGATTTTACCAGAGCTATTATTATCCCTGTTTTTAAGAAAAGGTGATTACAGTTTTTGTGATAACTATAGGGGTATCAGCCTACTCTGTGTTCCAGGTGAAGTTCTTTTGCATTATTGTGCTTAATAGAAGTAAGAATCTAGTTGGTAGGCAATTGCATGATGAGCAATGTGGATTCAGAAGTGGTAGGGGATGTATAGATGAGATATTTTCACTCAGGCAGATTGTTCAGAAATGTTTAGAATTTCAGAAACCTTTAGTTGTTAGCTTTGTTGATTTCAAAAAGGCTTTTGACTCTGTTGATCAGCATAATTTGTGGTTGATTGTGAGATCATATGGCATACCAGACAAGTTAATTAACATAATGAAAGCTCTCTATAATAACACTGAGTCATTTGTTAGAGATTACTATTTAGCAGATACTGGTGATGTGCTGCATGAGATTAACAGACGAATAGGAATTTATTTTTATTTAAAAATAGCCAGACTTCTAAGAATCTATAGAGAGCATGGAAAAATAGGTGCATACACCTAAAGACTAATATGCTGTATAATAGTTTTTTTTTTCTAAGGCTAGTTATGATAGTGAAAATTGAATGCTTTTTAAACCATAACAGGAAACTTGATGCTATTGATTCTAGATGCTTATGCAATGTCTTGGGCATTAGGTGGTTCAACTTTGTAAATAATGGTGAGGTTAAGCAAAGGAGTCGACAACTAACTTTGAGCAGCATATTGTGCTGAGACTTGGTTGGTTTGGCCATGTTACCCATATGGATAATTATAAATTAGCAAATAAGGTTATGAACAGTGTGCCTAAAGGCCTTGGATGGAGGGAGTGACCTAGGATGTGGTGAGCAGACAATGTCAAACTGGACTTTGTTAGAATTGGTGTGCAGTGGCGAGATGCAGCAGATATAGCTCGGGACAGATATGCTTGAAGAACTAAATTGCATGGTCTGGTTGGACCTCAGTAGTCCATGGCTGCTTGAGGATGATGATGAAAATGTGAAATGGATGGCAAAGAGGCTGGATTTCCATTGCAGTTTAATGCCCCCTCTCCCCTCCATTTTACAAGTCTTTAAAAAATTTCTTGTAAAATGCATGAACAATAAATAAGTGTAATAATTTTTCCTCTATTACCTTATTAGCATTCTGAAAGGGGGGCATGGCCCCCTTGCTTCCCCCTCCCTAGGGGTGGGGATGGCTCAGTCGGTAGTGCACCTGTCTCATAATCTGTAGTTTCCAGGTTCGAGTCCCAGCTGGGTCAGCGTTGAGATTTATCTCCTCAAAATTCCCCGCCTTCCCACGGTCAGGTATACAGGGATACCACCTCCATTTTACAAGTCTTTAAAAATTTTCTTGGAAAATGCGTGAGCAATAAATAAGTGTAATAATTTTTTCCTCTATTACCTTATTAGCATTCTGAAAGGGGGGCATGACCCCCTTGCTTCCCCCTCCCTAGGGGTGGAGATGGCTCAGTCGGTAGTGCACCAGTCTCGTAATCTGTAATTCCCAGGTTCGAGTCCCAGCTGGGTCAGCATTGAGATTTATCTCTGCAAAATTCCCCGCCCTCCCACGGTCAGGTATACAGGGATACCCCCTCCATTTTACAAGTCTTTAAAAATTTTCTTGAAAAATGCATGAACAATAAATAAGTGTAATAATTTTTTCCTCTATTACCTTATTAGCATTCTGAAAGGGGGGCATGACTCCCTTGCTTCCCCCTCCCTAGGGGTGGAGATGGCTCAGTCGGTAGTGCACCAGTCTCGTAATCTGTAGTTCCCAGATTCGAGTCCCAGCTGGGTCAGCGTTGAGATTTATATCCGCAAAATTCCCCGCCCTGCCCATGGTCAGTAGGGGACACCGATGGGCTTGGAAAGGCCGCCGTCCATCAGATGGGACGTTAAGCCTTGGCCCCGAGTGCGGGAGAGCCATACCCTGTGCACGTTAAAGAATACGCTGGATGGCCTTGACGGGAGGCTACCATCTGTCTCACAACAGCTGTTCCAGTGGGTCCCCTCCCCCAACTTTCTCTGAGCCTTCAGGGTCCTTGGACCTGACCATTTAGCCATGGTGTGCAAAAAAAAGTGCAGCTTGGAGGTAAAACAACCCAACCCCTTTCCTAGATCTGGTGCTGCTTAGATCTCCTGTACATTGAAGCTTTAGTTCAAAGGTAAAGGGTGGGGAGGTCATGCTCACAGTTTGTAAAGCTTCCCTTATCTGTAAGCTATGGTTTGACATGACTGTCTTTACTAAATTATTTCATTATTTAAAAATAAATAGTTCATAATATTTCTATTATTAATTAAATTTTTGCAACATTTTTTCTAAACTTTTTAATTATGCAAATAACACATTGTGTATGCTTGGAATTTTGGTGATCGACAAATTCAAGACTAAGGAAATTGTGTCCCCAAAAAATCATCTTGCTTTAACAGAAAAATAATTTAAAAACTGAAATTAGATAAAGAGCTATGAAAAAATAAAAAATATTTTAAAGCATATTAATTTCAATTAAGGCATGAAATTGAGAACGAATCATGTTTGGTTCAAGAAAAGTTAATTGCAAACAATGATATACATTTCATTTTTTTATTGCTAGCCATGAAATTATTCTCAGTTAGATAAAAATATCACTAAAGTTATCATTTTAAAAATCGAATTTTTCAACATAATCCATAAACAATGTCATTTGAGACCTGTGTTTTGAGGACAATTTCTGAAATGTAATTTATTATGACATATAAATTGACAGGCTTTTGTTAGAACCTCTATGGCAAGCATCTGTTTGACGAAATATTTTTTTAACATAGTCTAGTTTCATTTCAAATAGTTTCAAAAGAATTATTGTTCATTTTAATCACAGTATATATTTGAGGTGCAATAAAAAAAATAACACCAGAAGCAGCAAAGTGGAAAAAAAAAAGAACCAGTTTAAAAATCAGTGTATTAAAATATTTACTGGAAGAGTTGTATATAGTTGCTTGATAATTAACTTTTCAATCAGTAATAAATTAAAATCAATATCTTATGTCAAAAATTGAGAAAGCAGTACAACTTTGCTACATGAATAAAGTAGATCAATTCATAGAATTCAAATAGTCAATAATCCATGTATAGTACAGAAGAGGAAAGGCATGGACTAATGCATTGTTGCTTCTTGTTACTTTTGGTGACTTGAGCCATAAGTGTGATGGGCACACAAGTGGATTATTTTGCACTTCATTTTTTTCAAGCTGTTCACACAAGTAAAAAATTATGGATTGCATTTTATTTTTGATATTTGATTAAAAGCAATAAAAAATATTACAACCTTGTGCTACGCGAACATTTTATTTTCAGGTCACTAGAATTGGGAAAGAATTAATCACCCCCCCCCCCTCTCCATCACATGCAAAGGGTTAATAATCAGTTAAACTAAGTATTGTGTAAATTAACACTAAATAACAGAAAGAATGTTAAGAAATATTAAATCCCGCAGAAACTTTTACAAAAGTGTCTTAACTAATTAAGCACTTTTTCCATTAATTTCATATTAAAATGTTATATCCAGCAATGATTGCATCTGTAAATATTAGGCAATACTTTAAAATAGAGATCTTTTAAAATTATATTTTTATAGAGATAATTTTTCTTAAGAAACTTAAATTTGTGGTTTAGTGATTTGCAAAAATAATAAAAAGAGTTATATTTACAGGTAACCTGCCAACTAAAAATTCTTACCACAGCAATGTTTTCTGTGATGCTTCTTCATAAGCGTCTAGAAGTCTCACAGTGGTTAGCTTTAGTCCTTTTGATGATTGGTGTAGCAACAGTTCAGGTAGGGTGACATTTAATTTTACTT
Source organism: Ryuthela nishihirai (assembly GCA_038380435.1). NCBI lineage: Eukaryota > Metazoa > Arthropoda > Arachnida > Araneae > Heptathelidae > Ryuthela > Ryuthela nishihirai. The sequence continues at coordinate 57,720,123 of JAWZYU010000019.1, read as the reverse complement.
ATGCTGTTATTAGTGATTAAAATTACACTTTTCTATAGAGTAATATACCCAGAAATGTTTAGCACATTTGAGTCTTATGTAATGTATTTCAGTTTGATTTTTCAAGAACTTGCTTAGAAAATATATGCTATTGTAGCTTCAATGGGATGTGAATGGTTATAACCTCAAAGCACTCTACCCCTTGGGTCCTATGCTACTGTTCTTACATGCTCTGGGTAAAAAAAGAGATAATTTCTATAATATGTCACTTGGAGACTGAATTCAAATCTCTATTGTGTAAAATGAAATATCAAAATCATGAATTTCAAAAATCTTTTTAGTATTTAAATACTCCTAGAAGCTGGAACATTTAGCAGCAGCAGCATTGCCAATCATAAAAATTTCTTATAACTAGACTTGTAATATAAATAATAACTGTCAAAGATTTGTTAAAATAAGTGTATTTTTAAAAATTCTAAAGGATTTGATTAGTGTTGGGTTGTTTTACCTCTGAGTGGCACTTTTTTGCACACAATGGGCTAAATGCTAGGTCACAAGGACCCTGGGGGTTCAGAGAATTTTCGGTAAGGGGACCTGCTGAAACAGCTGTTGGGTTAGAGATGGTAGTCTCCCATCGAGGACAACCAGAGTGCTATTTAACATGCACAGGGTTTGGCTCTCCCACACAGGGGACTACAACTTAATGTCCCATTGTAACACTCCAAAATGTATGTTTAAAGTTTGCCAGATAGCTCGAGCATGTCAATTTCTCTTACCAATTTAATTACATAAAGGTTTTTTTTTTTATCAATGTCATTACTGAAGAAAAGAACTTAAAGGCTGTCAATTAAATAAATAACTTTAAAATAATCAAATATTAATGTAACTCTGCTCAAGAGAAAAAATTAAAAAGTCAAAACTATTTCATAAAACAGATAATGTTTATTTGAAATTCTAGACTTACCAAAAATCTGTTTCATAAAAAAGCAACTCTTTACAAAACTAAACTTCTTACAGTAACAGCCTCACACTAACTATTCACAACTCTAACTCTCAATTGTGTCTCTACACTGCAGAACTCCATAACCTAATGTCACCTGCCATACATCTCTGGTGTGTGCAAACTGACATGAGTGCAGCACTCTGGTTGAAGTCACATATGCATAAAATAATGATCACATATTCGCTCTGTGATGCAAGAGGGACATATCCTTATGTGCGCATTAGCGGCTATCAAATCAAAAAGGTTGCACATGCATGTGCAACTCCTCTAGCGGACCAGAAGAGAATGATGGATCAAATTAAATGAAAAGCACCAAAATTATAATTATAATGTAAATAAGGTAAAACTGGTTAAGGAAAAGTGAATGGGTGAACCATCCGATGGACAGCAGCCTTTCCAATTCCATTGCGATTTGCTTAGTTATGGAGACCATTTTTGCAGGTTGACCAGCACTGATATTAAATATTCCAGCTGCTAAATTTTTAAATATTAAATGACTGTTTTTGGAATGTCTGTAAATAGATTTAATTGAGATCTCTTGTTCATTTTCAGTATTATTTGGTGATATATCTTATTTTCAAAAATGCAGCTCTGAATTTCAATTTCTACTGCCATAGAATTTTTCTGATTTTTTTGTTCAGAGAATGCAGTATTGTTACTGTAATGTAATCATCTAAAGCTGTGTATAATCCTACATATCATATATTTTTATGCACTATAAAGAGTAACTTGGAAACAGCTGGAATGAGAGTCATGCACAATGGGGGCTGTCCATAGATTTTTACTACTCTTAGGAGGTAAAAGCTGTTTTCAGAACTGATGCACATAAGCATACAATATTAAATGATGAAACTTTTTTTTAATATAAATTAACAATAATTTGTTGGTGGTTTTTACATATTTTCGTATTCTTTTGGCTTTGACATTTGCCAGTTGGTTGGTTTGTGGATTTGACAAAACATTGTTTCCTCATATCTTTCAAACGTGATGGAGAAAATGATTTATGTGCCAAATGAAAGTTTGTGATGTGGGGAGTGTCATAGGCTGTAAAAAAATGACCCCCTATGCTTTCTTTCTCACCCCCCTCACATTTCTCTAAAAAGGGAAATGTGAAAACCATTCTTAAGCTATATCTCCAGAACACGAAAACCAAAAGTAACAAGCAATACATCAAATAAATGCTTCTGATGCAGGGAATGTCATAGCTATAAAACATTGATACCTCCGTACTTTCTTCCCCCCCCCCCCCTAAAAATATCTTACTTACAAATAGTGATGCAGGCCATTAGTACCTTTCAAAAGAGATATTCTTTTTTGGAACAGAAAGGAAGGGGAGGGCTTCCAGATCAGTGTGGCCTACTGAACTGTCATCTATGTCCACTTTCTTTTTTTCCACCCTGCTGAGGAGTGTTCAACTTTACAGGATCCTGGTGCTTACCATTTATACCTACTAGACTAGACTGACTGTTGGTTGCCAGTCCTAAGTGAACAGAGGCACGGGATATCTTATATCAGCTGGTGGATAATCCTGATCAGAGGCCATCACAGGTACCTGTGATGTATGTTTCTTAGGCATGTCATATGGCTCTTGAAAAGGTGGTGCCTGAAGTTCCTACCAGCATGGGTGACTTCAGTCTGTAGCAGTGGGGAAACAGGTCTTTTACCCCATGCCTGTGATCAGGGAGCTGTTTGATATTATTGGCCTACCTTTCTCATTAAACCTAGTTCTTTAAAAATCCTATTAATAATTTTCTCTCTGTAGGTATGTGGAATGTGAGGACATTACATAGAAATTATTCTCTTGATGTCCTCACACAGTAATTCCAGCATTATAACATAGATTTTCTATGCTTGCAAGAGACTAGATGGACAGGTAAAGGTGAAATATTTAAAAATAACTTTAAATTTCTCTTCTCAGGGAGGGAGGATGAAAGCATCTCCAAGGTGTAGATTTACTTCTCAGCAACTTACACCTTTAATAGTGTGCTCTTTTAGATGATTAGTGCATAAATAAAAGATTTCTCTTAAAAGATCATCTGTTGTTATCCTCACACAGAGGACTCTGATCAAACAAGAGGGATATGTTTTACAGATTGCTTCAGGATATTTTGAATTCTCAAGAAAGGAGATATTTCTCTTGTGATAAGTGACTTCAATATTAACTTTGGTACTGATCACTGTGGAAAGTCTTGTTAAAATTAATGTTTGTAAATTTTTTATTTTCATAAAATTTGGAGTAAATTTTGTGTAATTTGGTATATAAAATGACTTTTTTTTTCTTTTTGAGTTTATTTTTTAATCTAAAGGGGACTTGTTTATTTGACTCAGTGCAGTTGGTGAAAAGCCTGGAGTTTTCTCAAAGTATAGTACCAAGAAAAAAAGAATAATTTCTTGTTTCAAGTAAAAATTTATTTTCCTCAAATTCAGGGGCGGGGGTGGCTCAGTCGGTAGCGCGTCAGGCTCGTAATCTGTAGTTCCCAGGTTCGAGTCCCAGCTGGATCAGCGTTGAGATTTATCTCCGCAAAATTCCCCGCCCTGCCCACGGTCAGTAGGGGACACCGATGGGCTTGGAAAGGCCTCCGTCCGTCGGATGGGACGTTAAGCCGTAGCCCCGTGTGCAGGAGAGCCATACCCTGTGCACGTTAAAGAACACGCTGGATGGCCTTGACGGGAGGCTACCATCTGTCTCCCAACAGCTGTTCCAGTGGGTCCCCTCCCCCAAACTTCTCTGAGCCTTCGGGGTCCATGTGACCTGGCCATTTAGCCCATGGTGTGCAGAAAAGTGCCGCTCAGAGGTAAAACAACAACAACAACAATCCTCAAATTCAAAAATAGCCCTTTTATTGATATGCATTATAATTACTTTTGTCTATTTTTTTTATAAATTTTTATTTGCATCATTAAATGCATTTTTTTACTACATGACTCTAAAAAAATGCTCTATTTAAATTAAACTTGCCATTTTTGTTAAATACTTTCATAGAATTCCAGAATTAAAAGTTGATTAATTTGGCATATGACATGCCATAATTCCTTTCATTAGTTATTTGGCAAAATAGTTCTAAAGTTATTTTTTTTTTGGTTGATCACAGTGAAAAAATAGTTTGCTCTATGTTTACAAATCAGTTTTTCAAGCTTGGCACTAAAAGAGTTTATTCTATGGGGCAACTCTGCTGTTCCTCTGCTTTGTCAATGAAACTCTCATGCCAAAGATTCCTATCAGCTGTTAACTGATCCTCTGATGTTTATTAGGCTTTTGGTAATGCTGTCTGTTAGGACTAGTAGGGTGTTGATTCAGTTTATCCCTACAGTTCTTTCAAAAATAGGCCCCAATAGCTTTGTAATTCAAATGACTCTGTATTGTTACCCAACAGAGTACTTTTAATATAAAAAAAAGCTTATTTAAACTGATCCCATTCTTCTTCAACTACAGTAATAAGGAAATGATTATTGTCATAATGACTAAGTACCTATCATGGTAAGCCTTGACCTTTTAGAACATCAAATGTTTAGGTGTTGAATCCTAGTTTTGAAAAATACTATGTGGAATTTGTCTGTTAGAAATCTTATTAATGCAGTCTTATTCTAGAGAATCATTATTGGTGTGTGCTGAAAAGCAGTACAGTGCCTTGCAGATGCTTTCTGTCTTCCATTCCTGAAAAACGAAATTTAAAATTATTTTTGAAGTTTTTTCTCCTAGGTTATAATCTCCCTTCTAGGTTATAATGGGGACATTTTTGTGGGAGGACATCAAGAGAAAAATCTCCATTAAGTGCCCTCACGTTCCTTGTACTTGTGGAAAGGAAATGTTTATTGAGATTTTTAAAGAAACTGTATATTGAGGGAGCTAATCATCATAGGGGATTGATATATGACTCTCCTTCCAGTGTATACCATTACCTTTCAGATATTTATTTTCTAGAGATATAATCTTCCTAAAAGAAAAGTATTTTCTCTGAGATAAAATGGAAAGTAAGTCTCAACCCGTATAGATTGTAGAATCTAAGTTTGAGATAATGTATTTGATCTCATCTGACTATGACGGTCTAATGTAGCTGTGGATTCAGCTTAGTGATTGTCACATCAGATACAGATATATACAAAATTTAGACACAGAAATTATACTGGCAGAACTTTGCATTTAAAGATTAAAAAAGAAGAATTGACCTATAAGGTGCTAGCAATTTATAGATCCGCCAGCACAGATATAAATCTATTTTTACAAAATATAGCTAACTGGCTCGATTTTAATGATAGAACAAGAAATCAGATATTGATTGGAGACTTCAACATTGACACTATGAACAACAAAAAACAAGGTGTAGAGAGATATATAAATATATTAAAAGAATCAGGTATGACCAGTTACTGGCATCACTCGAGAAGACGTTGTTATGGATCGTTTGTACCAAACCTGTATTGATCATTTAAATGTTAAATTAGAAAAAAGAATTTCATTTAATTCAATGATATTATGCAGTAAAATAGCAGATCATTATATCATTGCGGCCGCAATCGGACTTAAGGATCACAAAGTACACAATAAAAACACTGTTGAGATAATTAATACAGTAGAAAACAGTCTTACATATAACCACAAATACATTAACAAAGACATAACATTAATTAATTGGACACCACCTTATTACAACATCAACAATGCTAATGATAGCGATAATAAAAACAAGCGTTGGGTTGTTTTACCTCTGAGCAGCACGTTTTTGCACACTATGGGCTAAATGACCACATATGGACCCTGAAGGCTCAGAGAAGGTTGGGGGAGGGGACCCACTGGAATAGCTGTTCGTAGACAGATGGTAGCCTCCCGTTAAGGCCATCCAGTGTGTTCTTTAACATGCACATGGTATGGCTTTCCTACACATGGGGCAACAACTTAACGTCCCATCTGATGGGTGGCGGCCTTTCCAAGCCCATCAGTGTCCCCTACTGACCGTGGGCAGGGTGGGGAATTTTGCAGAGATAAATCTCAACACCAACCCAGCTGGGACTCAAACCTGGGAACTACAGATTACGAGTCTGGTGCGCTACCGAGTCCCCCCCCCCCAATAAAAGCAGTACGATGAATGAAACTTACAAAAACCTATATAAAAACCTACAAAACCAAGTTACTGCTGGAATCAGAATTCAAAAATGAAACTTTTACAGAAAACAATTACTATTGAATAGAAAAGATATGCAACAAACCTGTGACTTAATTCACCAAATGTTAGAAGATAAGGAGGCAAATATATTGATGATATAATTACTAAAAATACACCAAAATATTTATCAACAGTACAAATTGCAAACAAATTTAATACTGAATACAATGCTATGATATCAGAGATTAGAGAAAAAACCAAGAACAAGACGAAAATTATACAAAAAACTGTAAATTTATGAACACCAAGTCATTATTTTAATCCCCTGCTGAAACAACAGATATAATAAAAATAATTTAAACAATAATTGATAATCTCAGCATTACCTGTATCAATTTAAAAATTACCTGTAGATGTTTAAACCTCTATAAATCAATAAATGTTTTTGTGGAAAAAATTTTGCCAACATATGGTAAATGTTTCCCACAAAAACATTAATAAAAATAATTAAATCATTAAATGTAGAAGCAGTGACTGATATAATAACAAAAATAGTTAGCCAAAGCATTTTAACAGGTCAAATTCCAACAGATCTAAAAATTTCAATACCGAGACCAATTTACAAAGGAGGTGATAAATCCAATACTGCTGATTATTGACATGTCACAATTCTCTCTATAATACATAAGATTCTAGAAAAATACATGCATAACATCCTATACACATTTTTCACAAAACATAAAATGCTAAGTCATAAATAATATGACTTCCAAAAGGGGGAAAGCACTATAAAATTGCTAACAAATTTCACAAACACTCTATGAAGCTTTGAATCAGGGTAATAAGATAGCAGCATTGTTCCCTGACTTACAAAAAGCATTTGACACAACAGACCATAACATTTTATTAGATAAATTAGAGAACTTTTTAGGGTTAGGTGATTTTGAGAATTTGAGAGATTCTTAGGGTTAGAGGTATCCCACTACTCTGGTTCCCGAACTACTTAAAAATGGGATCTTTATAACAAAAATAGGTAAAATTTTTAGTTCTAGACTATGTCAATATAAAATTAAACACTGTGTATCCCAAGGACCTATTTTAGGGCCTTTACTCTTTTGATATACATTAATGACCTGGTGGACACTAATATAAAATGTCACTTATTTATGTATGCAGACAATATAGTAATGGTCACTTCGAATAAAAACCAAGAGAAAGCGGTGCAAGTTTTACAAGAAGATATACATTATTTACTGTTATACATTGGCTTAATTGTAATAAAATTTATTTAAACATTAAAAAAAGAAGTGGATGCTTTTTTACTCTCCAGGAACTCGCATCAATAACCATATACATATAAAAACACATAAAATCGACTGTGTCTACAAGAAAAGCGTTCTTAATGCTACAGACTGTAACTGTACTGAAATAGAATGAGTAGAAACTATAACATACTTAGATCTACACTTCAATAGCATATTATGCTGGAAGACATATGAAAGGAATCTGTGGAAGTTTAAAATTCTGCACTTTGAAATTGCATAAATTAAGATATATTTTAAAAACCGAAACGTTTAATAGTCTACAAAGCTATCTGTGAATCGATCATAAACTATGGTATAACAATTTATGGCACAACAAACTTAGCAAACATTAGAAAGATTCAAGGAATTTGATCCTCAATCACCAAAATCTTAATACCTGTCAAATACCACACACATCTAACTACAGTTAAAGAAAGATTTGATTATACAATCTAACAGTTAATAATTTTTTGATGATAAACATAAAGTAAAAATTCAACATGAAAAAAAGACAAGACTAAAACAAAAAAAAAATTATTAGTTACCAACTTTTAGAAACAACTATGGAAAATATAAAAGCAATTACAAAATACCACATACTTTTAACCTGTTACCAAGAGAAATATTTTCCATAAACTCTTTTACTTTACTGAAACCCAAATTAAAAGATATCCTAAAAATTAAACAACAAGAAGAAACAAACAAAAACATTTACTATAACCAACTGCTCAGCCCCAAGAAATTGTACATAACTGAAGTAAAAATATGAGATTTATTGTATTTTACCTGAAAAAGGTTTTCTATAGCGTAAAATAGATTATTGTTAAACAAGAAACACTGTAAATGTGAAATACCCTATATATATATACCATGAAATTCACTTTTGAATTAGAAATTTTATTTTACTATCAACGTTCTATGTCAATATAATTCATTTCTCTGCTAAATATTATAAATGTCACATTTCAATGTCAATATTACATTCATCAAATGCCAATGTCAAACGATATTAATGTCACATCAGATGAAAGAAGGCTAAACGTACTGTTGTAACAAATTATAAATGTAATTATTCTATATCCTGCAGACAAGCTTTTGGCTTTGTGGATCACCTATAGCGATAAAATTTATTTGTACTATGATCAAAGAGTAATAAACAAAAAAAAACAACAGAATTTCAAGTAATTTGAGTGCTTTGGTGATTTATTGAACTTTTTTTATATACTGAAATTATTTTGTTGGTATCCATTAGGCTTTCAGTATCTCTTGGCAGTCAAGACAAGCTGGCATTAGTTCAACTGGAAGAATACTCAGGCATGTTTCTGGAGAGATGCAGGTTCACATCCCATATGTTGGCAAAAAATTTTTCTGCAAAATATTTATTGAGTCATTGTCAAGGCAGCACAAAGTTCCTGGGGATACATTTCATTTATGGTGAAAAGACGAAACAGAATTATACTTATTAGTGATCTTGAGCACATTTCAATTTTTTGGTAAAAAAAAGTCCCCTAAAAAGTAAGCATCTCAAAGTGTACAGTAAATATAGGGAAGAAAGAAACACCATTTTGAAAAAATCTTATGGTAGGAAGGTTATTCTTCAACAAGAGATGGAGAAGCATGATGAGAGTTGTGCTCACAAATAGATCCACTAGCATACAAAACAGAAAGAACTTTTACCCAGCCATCAAATATCCCATTTCTGCCCAACTAAGCCCATGAAACTAGAACATGTGAGGTTTAGCAGAGATATATCCATCCAGAAGAGCTAGGGTTTGACAAATAATAATAATAATTTGAACTACATAGCAAAATATTTAAAAATATATTTAATTCACGATTATTCTAGAACTGATTTAGGGAGCAGCAATCATGTTTAGATGAGTTGAGCTACACATTCGTTTTTGCTGCTAATGGAGTAAAATATAGCATTAGGTTTGTGAAATTATGGATTATCATGTCTCATTGCCACCACTTGAAACAACTTGAATTATGTATTAATGAGAAGCATTGGCTACTGGTATGGATTAGGTCCACTTAACCACTGTCAATTTTGGTTGGACTGCCAATGTTTAAGAGAATATATATTTTCTTTAAATAATTATAGACAAAAAATTATCATTTGCTGGGTGGGATCCAAACTCACTACCTCCTGATGGTATGCCAGTGATCTGACCACTGAGCTACCGGCCAACGAACAATCATCCTTTATTGGTGGCTTTAAGCATTGTACCATAGTAAATCAATAAATATTTTGCAGAAAAAATTTCTCCGACATACTGACTTGAACCTGCATCTCTCCAGAAACATGCCAGAGTATTCTACCATTGAACTAATGCCAGTTCTGTCTTTTTTCAACTAATTTAAGACTAAAATCTTCACCGAGGTTTTCAGGACAACTGTTGGTGCCATCTATGATCTCGGGTGGCAACTATTACTTTTTATGTTGCACTGAGTAAGATGGAAATATATAAAGTCTCATCATACTATTTAGCATTATTAATGAGTTAAACATAGATGACAATCACAGTGTTACCTGCTGACTTTTTGATGTTGCTAAATCAAATATTTTGCGGAAGAAATTTCTCCGACATTTGGGACTTGAACAGGCATCTCTCTAGAAACATGTCAGAGTATTCTACCATTGAACTAATGCGAGCTCTGCCTTTTTTCCACTAATTTAAGACTAAACCCTTCACCGAGATTTTCGGGCTAACTGTTGACGCTATCTATGATCATGGGTGGCAACTATTTTTATATTGCACTGAGTAAGATGGAAATTAATAATAAAGTCTCATCATGCTATTTAGTGTTATTAATGATTTAAACATAGATGACAATTACAGCATTACCTGCTGACTTTTTGACACTGATAAGTCAATAAATATTTTGCAGAAAACATTTCTCCAACATATGGGACTTGACATATGGGACTTCCCATGTGTCGGAGAAATTTTTTCCGCAAAATATTTATTGATTTATCAACGTCAAAAAGTCAGCGGGTAACACTGTGATTGTCATCTGTGTTTAAATCATTAATAACACTAAATAGCATGATGAGACTTTATTATTCATTTCCATCTTACTCAGTGCAATATAAAAATAGTTGCCACCCAAGATTATAGATAGCGCCAACAGTTGGCCCTAAAATCTTGGTGAAGAGTTTAGTCTTAAATTAGGAAAAAAGACAAAACTGGCATTAGTTCAATAGTAGAATACTCTGGCATGTTTCTGGAGAGATGAGGGTTCAAGTGCTATGTGTCGGAGGAATTTTTTCCACAAAATATTTATTGATTTATCAATGTCAAAAAGTCAGCAGGTGACACTGTGATTGTCATATATGTTTAAATTCTACCATGGAGTTAGTAATTGGGCTCTATCTAACTTTAATCAAAGACTGTGGTCTAGAAGGCACCTTCCAGGTTAGTGCAATGACCAGTCACATCCAGGGCTGGAAATGTGGGGAGGGGAATACCCATAGGCACCGTTCCCCTAGTTCCAGAGTTTTGTTTTTTATCCCATATATTTGGCAACAGGAAATTAATCCACTGTATGACCACTCGTTTATGATATTGTCAGTCATAATTCCTGTGCTTTTAACAATTTTTTTTATATATTGCTTAACATCACCATGTCAACTATGCAGTCTCTTTTCAACTGATTCTGGAGCTTCCATCTAGTTCTGAAAACCCATTTCCACCCCTGGCCACATCAAATGTCAAGAGACATGGTATCTTTCTCAATGTAACATTAAAAGTAATGTTGCCTTCCCTGATCATAGATGGCATCAGGAGCAACAATGACAGGAGATTGATAGGTCACATTAGTGAAAAAAAAAGATGGAGCCAGTGTTAGTTTAGTGGTCTCAGAACACTGTGGCATGAATCTGGAGAGATGTGGGTTCAAATCCCCCATTCATGTTGGCAAAACTCATTTTTTCCACAAAAACTATTTATTGGAGCATAAGGATGCTATGTTGAATAATAGACAATCACAGGTAAGCACCTGTGGGAGATATACATTAAATAATTATAGAAGAAAAATTGTCATTAACCAAGTGGCATCCAAACCCATGACCTCCTGATAACATGTCAGGTGCTCTGACTGTTGAGCTATCAGCTACCAAATAGTCATCCTCTATTGGCTTTAAGCATTATGCCATGGAGTTAGTCATTGAAATCTACCTGAATTTAATTGAAGACTGGCCTAGAAGGCACCTTCTAGGCCAGTCTTCAATTAAATGAATGTTAGCACACACAACCAGCCCCATCAATGACATGGTATTTTTTTTTTAACCAGCATGCTTTTTATCAAGTGTAAGGATGCTATGTTGAATAATAGAGATCACAGATAAGCACTTGTAGGGAGATATACATTAATATATTTTGTTGTAAAAGTTAGTTTAATTGGAAAAAAAAAAATCTGTTTTCAAAATCTATTATTAATTTTATTGTTACACTTTTATGTGATAATTTGTGTATTAGGATAATTTTTTTTATTGAACTATGTATATTCTGTGGATCTGTTTGTTCCTTGTGCAACTAAAAATTTTTATTATGTGGTGGCCCATGGCATTCTGTGAAAATTAGAAGTAGCTCTTGGCCTGCAAAAATCTGCCCAGGCCTAATCTGAGGCATATCTTGGTGTTATATCATGAAGTAAACAGACTTTATGCATCCAGCAATGGTTCACTTTTACTACAGGTTTAAAGAACACAAGTGGGAATATCAGCATTGCCCTGTTCCCCACATACACTTCAAACCCCAGATTAAGATGTTTGTCAAGACATTCATCAGTGCGAGTGGTCATTTACATGGGTGAGACATGCACAACTTTTCTGAATTAACATAGCATTCTTATTTACACTGTTTATTCTGTATACATCTATGTACATTTACTGCTCTGACATAATTCATTCTCAGGTACATAATACTCCCTTGGCTCAGCAGTTACAAACTGCTCCAAATAATATTAGCTGGCCTAATTTCATGGCCCCAGTTAGGACACAGTTCTAGTTCAGCTGGTTCTCTCTCCTGAGCCTTGTCATAAGCATCCCCTCCTCACGACATTCACAGAGGGACCCTTTTCTTCCCACTCTTTCCATATTGTCGAGTGAAACATCACATTGAGGGTTCAGTTCTCACTTCTTGTCGCAATGATGCTAGGTGTGGCCCAATAGCTCACGCTGACACTAACGACCTTCATTAGGAGTGCAGCATCCAGGAACACAAGAAACTGCCCATCGTCCACACTATCAAACTGACATAAAACAGTCAGCTCCTCCACTTGTGAACAGAGCTGCACGTGCATGCTGTTGCAGCTTGGATGGCAAGAAACGGTGGTCTATCAGTTGAGAGGGGGGGGGGGGCTCACGTCAGAAACATTCAATCATGTCAGTGTTGGTGATTCTTTTCTGTGTTGCCTTTCTGCAGAGGTCTCACCTTTTTCAAAGATCTCTGTGGCATATAAAAGTGACAGGCTCCTGTCAGCCCTCTCTGGCAAGCAACTTGCATTTGGGGAAATTTATTTTAACTTTTTTATGTATCAAATATCAAAAAACTATTATTTTAGTGTGTGATAATGTTGAAGCCATTGATGGTTTAAAAAATGCAGCATACAAATTATCTAATCCCGTGTTATTTTTCCATTTGTATTTGATTCATTTAGTAATGTGAATTTTAAATTCTAGATAAGTTTTTTTCTACATTTCAGCTGGCTTCTGCAAATAATAAAGATATCAATAACAGTAATGATCACAGCATCTCATCACAGTTCATTGGCTTGCTTGCTGTATTAGCTGCTTGCTTTTCTAGTGGTTTTAGTGGTGTTTATTTTGAAAAACTAGTGAAGAGTTCTCCTCAGTCATTATGGATCCGTAACATACAATTAGGTAAGAAGTATAGTCGTGTAAACTGTTTAACTTATCAGGTAACCAAAAACGTTTGTGCGGTTTTGAGGGTTAAATGAAACCATAAGTAAAAAGTGAATATATTTTTTTCAGGAAAGGAAGCACCAGCACAATCTATAATTTCTCAATAAGATACAAGTTTGTAAATACTACTCCGGTTGAATTGCCAATCTTTAGAAGTGAAGAAAACAGCCAACTCTGTTTTCAGAGTTTCTCAGTTTCGAAACTGTCAGTTGTGCATGATTGTCTACTTCCAAGAAAAAATGGGATGGCATGATATCTAGAGAATATGGAGCATAAAGGTAGAATTTCACAACCAAGGCTGTGTAGCTTGTCTGGGGTCACTTGCACTGTTTGAGGGTGTGCATTGTCCTGAAGGACCACAATGCCTTTGCGATGAACAAGTGCAAATTGTTTTTAGAGCAGTGCATCTGTAACCTGTTTTACCTATGCTGAGTAGACATCCACAGTGATTGTTTGACCAGTGGCCAGAAGCTCTTAATAGACAATACCAGCTGTAGTTCACCAGACACACAACAAAATTTTCTGTTGGTGGATCCTAGGCTTTTGTATGTGCGGTATCAACAACCAATGATACAAACGTTTGGTGTTCCTATAGATAATCTATTTCTCATTGTACTTCAACAGTCTGTCCAAAAATGACTCGTTCTTGTGGTGTGAGAGCAGATCATAAGCTGCTGGAGTTTGTTGTGGCAGTCTGTTCATGTGGACCTATTTGTTCAGCTTCCAGACATTTCCTAGGTGATGTAAACACAAACAAATGGTTTCGTTACTTACATGGAACCTTTCTGCAAGTTCGTGGCATGTTTGACATGAATCCAACTTAAAAGTGGCCTTTGGTTCATTGTCATCAGTGATGGTCTGTCTTCCCTCGTAGGTTGCATCTTCAAGTGTCTCATCACCTGACGCAAAATTTCTGAACCACTTTTGTACTATCTGTTTGTTCACCATATTCTCGCCAAATGCTGTACATAATGCTTGCAGGTTGCTTGCATCACTTTAGTTCCCAGTTTAAATTTGTAAACTAAGCACGTTTTAATAACTGATGCAGGCATGTTTTCATGACCCCAATTTCCCCAAACTGCTTCTCTCCCTTAATATACGTTAACTGATTCAGCATGCCACGTGCTTTCAATTGCATATTGATGCATGCGCACCACTTGCAATTGTGCATATGTACTTTCTGTTGAAATGATAACATGAAAAACCACATGAACTTATTTGGTTACCTGATATTTAGTCTTTAACTACTTATGTGCAGGGTGGGAAACTACATAATAGTAATGTACAATTTTTTAATTATTCCTTGGCAAGTGGCAAAAAGGCATAAACAATAGAAAAATAAAACATATAATCCAAAAATGGTTTATATGTTTTATTTTTCTATTTTTAGTTGTTTTTTTTTTAAGATATTTGAATTTTAAAGTGATGTAGTAATTATTCAACAGTATTAACTTCTGCTCAGCCACCAGGTCTTTGAGTTTCCTTAAGTTATGCATCTGTAATTAAGGGTTAATATTTAAATTTGTTGTTTGTATTAGCATAGAAAAAGCTGTTTTTGTATGTAATTTTTCACTGAACTAAACATAGTGAAAGACAAACCTACCCCTAGTAGGAAAATAACTGCAGTCCAAGTCTCAAGATGTATTTAGATGTTCAAACTGCAATTTCAATGGTAGATTGAGTACTAAATCGTATATTGTCTTCAAGCCACTATATGAGTGATTACTAAACCTCCAGTTTGATGTAATTGGCTCATATTAAAATATACCCCTTACCATTAGTACAATCAGTCTTCACTATAATGAACTCATAGAACCAAAGAGGGGCGGGGGTGGCTCAGTCAGTAGCGCTCCAGGCTTGTAATCTGCAGTTCCCAGGTTCAAGTCCCAGCTGAATCAGCATTGAGACTTATCTCTGCAAAAATTTCCCACCCTGCCCACAGTAAGTAAGGACCCGATGGGCTTGGAAAGGCCGCCGTCTGTCGGATGGGATGTTAAGCCATGGTCCCATGTGTGGGAGAGCCATACCCTGTGCACATTAAAGAACACGTTGGATGGCCTTGATGGGAGGCTACCATCTGTCTCCCAACAGCTGTTCCAGTGGGTCCCCTCCCCCAACCTTCTCTGAGCCTTCGGGGTCCTTGTGACCTGGCCATTTAGCCCATGGTGTGCAAAAAAGTGCTGCTCAGAGGTAAAACGACCCACAGAACCAAATACACTCAATAATATGTAATTTCTCTATACCAAAACTTATATTGTTTTGTACATTCATGGGAAGGAGTAATACATTATTTAATAATAATCTCCTGTTGAGCTGGTCAGTTCCTAAGAGATAAATGAAAATGGCAATTGTAAAAAAGTAATGAATAAAACTTGTTATATTGGAAAAGAAAAATTCTACTAAAGAATAAATATTACGTTAACTATACAGTCTGCAAATAGTAACTATATTAAACTAAGAAGTAGAGTTGGGCACCATTCCCCTAAGTTCTTCAAATAGTTAAAAACACTAACACTGTACTGTATAATGGTTTAACTAGATGACATAGCGAATATCTACAGCATGGAGTGACATATATAGCAGATTCTTTATGCTAACACAATCCATTAGCCATGGTAATGGAGGTAGTTTAAAATTATCTGTAATCTTTAAGTGCTAAAGTCTATTGGCCAACTTTATGATAGCAACTTAGTAGCATATTGTCACTGATAAATTGTCTGTTGAAGATTGCAGTAAATGCAGGAGATTGTGCACTCCAAAAGTATGTTAAACTTCTTCTCTTTGGACCTTTTGATCCAAATTAAACTAAACTTCCAGATAGCATCGGGCACCAGGCAATATTAACTTGCTAAATAAAGTTAAATGAGGGTTCACTAAGTATATGGGTATTACTTATTGTGTAAGAAATCAAAAGATTGTCATATTATTAACGTTAAATCTTAATAAAAAAATAAATTATTGTTGCTCAAGAGAAAAAATGGCGAAGTCAGAATATTTCATATAACAAACAAAGTTTATTTCCAAAAAATTCAAGATTCACCATTTAAACTGATGAATACAAAAGTCCGAGCAACTAAAAGCTCCATCTCTATCAACATTCTTCCTCTATTGACATATCCTCATTACTATCTTGCTACTGACTCCGTGACCTAACGTCACTTAGCATACATGCAGAGTGCAACTGACATGCATGTTGCATGCTGGGAAAAACATTTGCATAAACTTATGATTATGTGCTATCTATGACACAAGAAGGGGCATGTCCTTATGCGTGCATCAGCGGCTGTGAATCAAAAGTCTTTAGCTAATCAGGATGAGGAAAAATGATGCCCAAATAAAAATAATCACCGAAATGATAAATATAATGTAAATCAAGTAAAGTGTTTAAGGAAAAGCAAAAGTGAATGGGTGGACCATCACAATATTAAATGAAAAACTTTGTTTAGTTGGCACTTCTGATATTAAACTACATGCAATCTTTGTGGAGGTCACATAGTAGATACTGTACACTTGTCATCAGTTTTATAGATCACTTGATCTCAAGAGATTCAAATGAAAACACTGCCAGATGAAGTAGCAAGCTTGTGTTGCTGTGAAACAATTTGCCACATTAATTATTTTACTTATCTACATACATTTGTTGTATCCCCCAATATTTGTACAATCCCCCCAATCTGCCCACTTATAAATTCTGGAATGATACAAAGAAAAGAATATAGAGGTTATATGCAGACAGATGCTGCAAGTCTGAAATCTAATTTGTAACTACTAGATGAAAAGGCAGTGTGGTTATAACAGACATCTATATACATTATGAATTCAAAATCCAGTGCTGTAACTTTCAAGGTTGAGCTAGACTGATGTGAAAAGCATTTTGGTCTCCATTCTATCTAAAACTATAATAAATATATGGTTGGGACTTATCTGAAAAGTGTAATGTTGGTATATATGTCAATATCACATGGACCAAAATATTAATGCATGCAGGGTCCAGTGTAAGGGGTAACAAAGAAAAGAAAAAGCTGGTGGTCATTCTTCACTTGGTTGCTTGATGTTGCTATTCAAAATGCATGGCAACTTTCCTGTATGCAAAGAGAAAATAATTGCCAATTGAATTTTGACATCCAAATTGCTATGGCATACCTAAAATCTCTCAAGGATCATCCAAATGCACTACAAAGAAAGCCACGTTTGTCAGCAGGGTAAATAAAAATGCAATATGATGGCCAAGAGCTTTATGTTCATCCTAATAGGGGCAAAAAACTGCAATAGTCATATAAGCATTATAATTCAGTTAAGAAAAGTGAATGCAAAAAGTGTAATGTTTGTCTTTATTTCAATATTTGAGAAATTATCACACCACTAATTGAATTATGAAATTGATTTTTTTTCCTGTTAATTTTATTCCTTTTTTATGTTAATTTTTTCTTCTTTTTCATGGATGGAATAAAGTTTTTGCATATAATAGCTGTTTTATTTATGTACACCCAGTGCAAATAATAAGTTGTTTTCAAACAAATCATATCGAAATCTTTAATTAAATCTTTATTTTGTTTTTATTCATTTAAACATTTTTTATTTTATAAACTTATAAAGATAATTATAAGTACATATATAAATTAAAGCCTGTAAATGGTAGCTAGTCGTAAACTGGAAGGAGAGCTGTGTACCAATCCATAGTGATGATGCATAGAACCGGCCAGGTCTAGCACCTAATGTCCGAACCCACCTTCTCGTGGTGCAGGCCGTTAGTACCTTTCAAAAGAGATATTCTCTTTTGGAAGGGAACGGAAAGGGAGGGCTGCCAGTTCAGTATGGCCTACTGATCTGGTCATCTATGGCCACTTTTTTTCTTTTTTTTTTTCTTCAACCCTGCTGAGGAGTGGTCAACTTCACAGGGTCCTGGTGCTGACCATTTATACCTACTAGACTGGACTTGTTTATGGATTTGAGCTTGATTATGGATCCTGGACTTGCTGCACTGGTGGCCTCTGTTGAGGGAGAATCTGCCGCTGTGTTTTCTGTTTGCTTCTGGGTTGCCAGCTCTAAGTGAACAGAGGCATGGGATACCTTATATCAGCTGGGGATAATCCTAATCAGAGGCCATCGCAGGTACCTGAACCTTACTTAGCTAGTTGGGCATCGTCAAGCCTAAACTGGAGTAATGTGTCTCAGGCAGGCCATATGGCTCTTGAAAAAGTCCACTTGAAAAGGTGGTGCCTGAAGTTCCTACCAGCATCGGTGACTTCAGCCTTTAGCGGAGGAGGAACAGGTCTTTGCCCCATGCCTGCGATCAGGGGGCTATTTGATATTGTTGGCCCTACCAATCTCAATAAACCTAATTTCTTTAAAAATCCTACTAATCATTTTCTCTCTGCAGGAACGTGGAACGTGAGGACAGTACATAGAGATTATTCTCTTGATGTCCTCATGCAGGAATTCCAGTGCTATAACCTATATATTCTAGGCTTGCAAGAGACCAGATGGACAGGTAAAGGTGAGATACTTAAAAATAACTTTAAATTTCTCTTTACAGGGAGGGAGGATGGAAAGCATCACCAAGGCGTGGGTCTGCTGCTCAGCAGACATGCTACTGATGCTCTTCAAGGATATGAGTGCATTAATGAAAGGTTTCTTACAGCAAAATTTCAAACAAGCATTAAAGACTTGAATGTTATCTGCTGTTATGCCCCACTGAGGATTCTGATGAGGATGAGAAGGATAGGTTTTACGGACAACTTCAGGATATTTTGAATTCTGTCAAGAAAGGAGATATTACCCTTGTTCTTGGTGACTTCAATGCCAAAGTTGGTACCGACTCTGACCTTTGGGGAGGAGTAATAGGCCCTTTTGGTATTGGTAGCTGCAATGGCAATGGGCAACGTCTCCTACAGGTAAGTAAACTCAATGGTTTCAGAATAACTAACACATATTACAAACACCGCGACATACATAAATACACATGGGTTTCACCTGATGGGTTGCATAGGAATATGATTGATTATATATTAATTAACAACAAATGGGCTAGTTCTGTTAGAAATACCAGGGCATATAGGGGAGCTGAAATTGGATCTGACCATTACCTTGTTAAAAGTGTCTTGCAACTTAAACTTAAAAAGTGTTGTGCTAGGGTTAAAAAATTTACCTTTAATACTGAAGCTCTGAAAGACCCGGTTATAGCTAAAGCTTACCATGATAGGTTACTTAGTCATTATGACAGTCATGGTTTGCTTAATGCTGAAGTTGAGGAAGAATGGGGCCATTTTAAACAGGCTTTTTTGGAAACTAACAGTACTCTTTTAGGGAAAAAGGAGCAGAGGAGACAGAATTATTTAAGTGATAAGGCACTTGAGCTTATTTCAGAAAGAAGGAACTGCAGGAATGTCCTTAATCAGTACCCTACTAGTCCTAATAGAAAGCATTACAAAGAACTTAATAAAAAAAGGTCTTATGTCAATAAAAGGTCTTATGTGTAAAGGATCAGTTAGCTATTGATAAAAAATGTGTAAAGGATCAGTTAGCCTAATAAAAAAAGGTCTTATGTGTAAAGGATCAGTTAGCTACTGATAAGAATCTTTGGCTTGATGGCCTGGCTGACAAAGCTGAGGAAGCAGTTAGACAGCACAACAGCATAGAGCTGTACCAGATAGTTCATGTTTTATGTGGTAGAAAACGGAGAAGTATACAGGGATTGAAGGATAAACAAGGTAAGGTTATAGAAGGTGAGGATTCTGTCATGGCTAGGTGGGCTGAGCATTTTAGTGATGTTCTAAACAATGTGGTTAATTCTACTCCCATTGTTTGCAATGATGATAGATGCATTGTTGGCTTTAATGTTGGCCCTATAACACAATCTGAAGTTAGTTTGGCTATTTGTAAACTTAAACTTCATAAATCCCCAGGGGTGAATGAAATTACTACGGAAATGCTTAGAGCTGGGAATGTTTCAGTTACCATTTGGATGACTGAAATTTTGAATAACTTTTATGATAAAGGCATGGTTCCTAAAGATTTTACCAGAGCTATTATTATCCCTTTTTTCAAAAAAGGTGATCGCAGTTCTTGTGATAACTATAGGGGTATCAGCCTACTCTCTGTTCCAGGTAAAGTTCTTTCCATGATTGTGCTTAATAGAATTAAGAATCTGGTTGACAGTCAATTGCGTGATGAGCAATGTGGATTCAGAAGTGGTAGGGGATGTGTAGATCAGATATTTTCACTTAGGCAGATTCTTGAGAAATGTTTAAAGTTTCAGAAACCTTTGGTTGCTAGCTTTGTTGATTTCAAAAAGGCTTTCGACTCTGTTGATCGTCATAATTTGTGGTTGATTGTGAGATCATATGGTATACCAGACAAGTTAGCTAACATAATGAAAGCTCTCTATAATAACACTGAGTCGTGTGAGAGTTGGTAGGTCTTGTAGCAATTGGTTTAGCATTACTTCTGGTGTTCAACAAGGGTGCATTTTGTCTCCTTTTCTCTTTAGTTTGGTTGTTGATTATGTTATGCGAAATTCACTTCAAGGGAAAGCTTTTGGCCTTAAATGGGCTGGAGATACGAAAATTTCTGATTTAGATTATGCTGATGATTTAGCCCTTTTGGCAAACGATGTTGATGAGATGAACTCTTTCATTCAAGCTGTTGATGAGACTGGTAGTAAAGTAGGTTTGGTTATGAACAGAGAGAAAATTAAAGTGATGAAAATTGGTCAGGCAGGTTGTGATTCAGTTACTCTGAATGGTTGCAGTCTTGAGCAGGTGTCACAGTTTAATTACCTTGGGAGCTATGTAACAGATACTGGTGATGTGCGGCATGAGATTAACAGACGAATAGGTATTGCTGCCGGGACTTTTAAGAATCTATGGAGATTGTGGAGAAATAGGCGTATACACCTAAAGACTAAAATTAGACTGCTTATATATTCGTAATGCCATCTGTTTGATGGTATTTCCATCTAGAGGTATTCTTTTTTTGCAAGTTATCTTCTATCCACATTACTAGTGCCTTTTCCATCTTCACTCTTACAATATCTCCCATGTATGATGATGACTTGGCACTAATTTTTTTTCCAAAAAGCACAGAATTTCAAATACAACTTCATTTTTCTTGATGGTTTTTATGGTAGCTTCGTTCAAACCAAAATATTTACCTATGGATGTTGAACCTTCTCCAGTTGCAAGACAATCTAAAATTTGAATCTTAGTATCCAAAGTGATAGCTTTCCTTTTCTGCCTTTTTAGCTGAATTATCCGTCATCGTGGTAAGGCTTGCGAAAAATATTTGAATTGTAGTTAATAAATCATATGATGAAAAATTGTAAATTACCTATCAGCAAAATTTAATAAATTTATATTACACACACCAAATTTCAAAAAACCAAATTTTTTTCGATTTCTTCTATTAAACATCTAAACACTTCTAACTTTAAACCTGAAATGAGAGATTAAGACTAACGTATGTACTGAAGATAAAATTGTGGGGAATTCCCGGAACTCAATGTTGCCACTTTATTCCGAATAAAGTAGGTTTTGTACAATTTTTCCATAAAATAGAGAAAACTTGTTGTGTAGTTATGTTAGTGTAGTTTTTATTTTGAGGATTTTAGTGTACAAAATGTATCTATAGTACATTTTCAAAGTTAAAACTACTTCGAAAAATGTGACCATAAATGCTGCATCTTTGTTATAAATGTAAAATCTGGGAATTTTTTTCTTGAATAGGAATATTTTTTCAGAATTAAATTTAAATGGGGATTTTTAAAAAGTCATCGTTTGAACCATGTTATATCAAAATTAATCGTGTAAAAAGAGAATTGGAATTGTTTTCTAAACTGAAAATCATGTAAACAAAATCCGTGTAGAAACAGAATTGGGTGTACTCTCATTCTCCCTGTGTGTCCATATGGCAACACCCAATATTTCAGAAGTCTTTGAATAGATCATTACAAAATTTTATTTTTCAAACTCTGGTATGCTCCTTGGTTCTTACACAAAAAATTATGAGTATCTGATAACATTTTTCAATTCAGGAGATAAAGTGTTAAGACAGCTCCTAAATTGTGTAGTTAACAGTAAAAAGATAGTGTATTAAATCAACAGATGATTTCATAGCATCGTAATCAATGTTTATCAAAAGAAGCATTTTATTGTACCAGTTAAAATTATTGATGAAAAGATTAACTTAAGCTCAAAGATGTGCTTGTTTGCATTGTCAGCAATTATTGTAGATATCAGCTGTTTTAGTTGGTATCCATATGACTATACTTGAGATCATGGGCATCCGCAGAGGGAGGCAAACTGGGCACTTGCCTCCCACCTGGGATGGAGTAAATAATTCCACAAATTATAATCATAACATTTTAAACGTAATTAATTTATATACATTATGTATGGCCGTCCCGTGGCCGAGTGGTTACCGCGCTTGGCTACTGATCTAAGGGACCTGGGTTCGAGCCCCAGATAAGGCATGGATGTATGTGGCGTTTTTCTGCTGAGGTCCTGCCATCCTCTCAGACCTTCTACTGTGGCATATAAACTGACAGGCTCCTGTCAGACCTCTGTGGCAAGCAGCAGCTTGAGGGGGTATTTATTTTGTCCGACGCATGGTGCAAATGGTTAGCGCGCTCTGGCATGAATCTGGAGAGATGCGGGTTCGATTCCCGCCGTGGCGGCGATGGTGCCGTCCCGTGGCCGAGTGGTTAGCACGCTTGGCTACTGATCTAAGGGACCTGGGTTCGAGCCCCGGATTAGGCATGGATGTGTGTGTCGTTTTTCTGCTGAGGTCCTGCCATCCTCTCAGATCTCTTACTGTGGCATATTAAACTGACAGGCTCCTGTCAGACCTCTGTGGCAAGCAGCTGCTTGAGGGGGTATTTATTTATTTTTATTTTTTTTTTATGTATGAGTTTTTGTATTGATGCAATACTGTATTCTATAATATACTTGTGAAAAAGAAAAACCCTAAAAAATCAAATAAAAATTTATTGATGTAATTATTTGTCTCCAAGCTTTGCCCCCCCCTCCCCCCCTGGAAAGTTTTCTGTGGATGCCCATGCTTGAGATGTCTGATGAAAGTTTTAAAAATTGACAAGTAGCTGTACTGTTTCCACTGAAGCTTGCTGCTTTGAGATAGAAAGATGTCATCACTATTTTTATAGTGTTGAATCTTATTCAATGTTGCTGAAGAAATTGCAGTTCATAAACATGATAAAGTCATTTGTTATCTCGCAAGACCATATTGACGATGATTTGACAATATAAACTATTTCACAACTGATGAATATGCAAGTTTCAGGGAGTTCACAGCAGCAGTGAATATGATTTAACTGCCAAGTGAGATCATAATTCAAAATTTTGACATTTGTAAAGGCATTATGAGCATTAAAAACGGCATTTAAACTGTAGTCATGTGGCTATCAATAGAAGCAGCCAACATTGATCTACAATAATTGCCAACAGTGAGAAGTGGATGCAGAGTTGCATGCTGTAATGGACTCAAGTTCCTGTGCTGCCTTATGTAGTATGAGTCATTATGCAGCAGTGTGGTTGTTAAAAGCACAATATAGGAGCTTAACTTTATACTATGTTAATTATGTTAAATCCAAAGTCCTGTGGTTTTTAAACTTAAAATCACAATCTGGTTGGACCTCTGCAGCCTTTACTGTTAGAGTATTTTATATATATTTGTATGTGTGTGTGTGTGTAGATAGATTGGCATAGCACCTATCAATATTATAAGGAGATAATATTGCAAATACATGATGAACATTTTAATTTGCTTGCATGTGTGTCATACAGCAGTAATTCTAATGTATAAGTTTTACCAGATAATTGTGCTTATCAAAATGGAAATTGAAACATCCCCAAGGTTTATGATTTGTCATCCTGTCTGATGTATAACTAAAGGACCTGATGCATAGTTACTAACAAAGATATAGCTATATATTTTTAGTATATACCATGCATCTGAATATTTTGCAAATGCAGCATGAAAGTGACACATTTTTATTCACTTAATAATTGCAATGACTGATGATAATGTTTCTCCGCAGCAATGTTCAGTGTTTTATCTGGAGTTTCAGCTGTTGTTCTTCAAGACTTTCATTCTGTGATGAAAAATGGATTCTTTCAAGGCTACAATGAAACGACTTGGATTGTCATCTTTCTTCAGGTAGCTTTTTCCTTTTTAAATGTAAAAATCACTTTATTTGTAAAAATAATATAAAATTCTCTTTTATGGTGTATGTAGTGAGAGAACCACTCTGTTAAGGTTCCACTGGCTTGTGTACCTTTGGAAGGTTCTAAATGCTTGCCTGTATGGTGATCTATGTCCCTGTAAGGGAGAATCCTGGTAATTGCTTGAGTGTCCTCTTTTATTCTCCTCAGTTCATGACTAGTAGGGTCCCCTTTGGCTTATCTTTCTATTGGGGAATCTATTCACCTGCAGATGATCCTCTTTATTTTGTTCAGGATTAGACTCATTGTGTGTATGGTGCCTGATTTGTTGTCCCTTTGCTGGGCTCTGTGTTGGTTGGGGACCATGGGCACAGAATCTTATATAATGAAATATAGCCCCAAAACTTTTCATTTTCCTCGAGTACAAACATGGCATGTCATAATAAATAATGATGTCATGTTCGTCCATTGTCTACAGCTGCTTTACCATCTTCCTCTTTTCACCATCACCTCATTCTTCTGTTCCTCAGTTTCTCATCATCCATTCCTCGGGAGATCAGGTAAATGGGGTCGTCCTCTTTTTTCATTAGCAAAGGTTTTGTAGGTCTAGCAGGAGCAAAGAAATATGAGATTTGGTGACTTACTTGTTGAGCCTGCATGCTCAAAACAGCTGCTCCTTAACATTACAAAGATTGGTGGGGCTGTGGTCACTGTGTCACCCCACAGATCACTGAATTTCTTCCCTGGTGTGATCTCAAGTGTGACCTCCTTAAGTTTTCCGAGGAAAAAATCCTCTCATAGCTCTCTATCCAAGGAATAATATCAGCCCACCAGGCTTTGCAGCTCTGTGATGGTTAGTATCCACTTGGTTACTAATACTTTCAACACACCATGACTGCTGACTGTGTCATCAAAGCAGAATACATTCACTATGAGGTATGGCCACATTTCTCAAACCCTCTGCATTGTTTTAAATGCCAGAGATATGGCCATGCCTGCATGGATTGCCAAGGCAAACTTACCTGTGTTTGCTCTACTGCCTGGCAATGTATATGCTGATGTGGTCATTGGAAAGCCCATCGTTCCAGTGACTTCTCCTGGCAGTGCAGACAGTTTTCAGTGTCATGTCTACTGAATCTTTCTCACTTTCTTCAAAGTACCTCCTACAGCAGGCAAAACTGAAGTTGGTATCTACTTAGACATCAACATCAGTTTCCATACCTGCTATACAGCCTTCCAGTACCACTTCTGGAAGGCCTTTCTATGCTCAGATAGCTAGGCCTTTCAAGCCAAATGCACCTAAAATAAAAAAAATAAAAAAACCTCAAGCAGCTGCTTGCCATAGAGGTTTGACAGGAGCCTGTCAGTTTATATGCCATAATTGAAGGTCTGTGAGGATGGTGGGACTACTGGGGTGAAAAAACACACTGCCCCCTCTTCAAAAGGCAATCTGTGTGTAATAAATATTCATGGCAATTCTTTCAAATCAAAAATGTTCATCCACTCTTCTGACACTTGAGATAGTAACACTCCTATCAATTGTCATGTATTCCCAGAGAAATCTATATGATGTCAAGGTCTTCCTTCAGTCATATGAGCCCATCTGTATGTGCCTGCAGGTAACATACTTTCAGAGAGTCACTGATCCCACTATCTGGCACTTTTCACTTATTCACTGGGACTGATATGGAGATGGACCAACTTATAGGGGTGTTGCCATCCTCATGATCTGCCATTCTTCATTCCAGGTCATACCCTTCACCACCACTCTTGAGGTGGTTGCCATCTGCCTCTTTGTGGGAGTTTTGTTGATTGTGTATATAAGCAAAGAAATATCTTCCAGAATGACTTCGTCTTGCAGCTGCCATCCCTCTCTCTTATCGTAGAGGTACTTAATGGACACAGCCCTCTTTTGGGACAGTACTGACACAAATGGGAGAAGTGGGGTCCTCAAACAATCGCTCGTGGATCCCTTGTTCTCTCTGTTGAATATTGGTGTCATACACCTTCACTGCAATTAACCTTTTTACCTACAATTAAATCTAACACAGCTACAGAGTATATTAGTTTAATACACGATTTAAGCAGTAATACATTCTAAAGTTCATTAAAATATTCACTCAAAGAATGAGGTGTGTATGAACAAGGTTCGGTACATATGCCATGCTATTAAACCCAATGGCCAGAACCACCGCATTTACCATAACCTAGGTAGTAAATACCCAGCCTACCTTAACTCATATTTATAAACCTTTGAGATTATTCAAAGGAAATGGAGAGTAATGACAAAATATAGTTACCAGATGTAGTTAGCTGGCACAATGGCATTAAATGTCAACCTTTGCTGGATGCTACAGTCAATAGTTCTGGTCATTGGGCTTAATAGCATGGCATATGTACCAAACCTTGTTCATGCACACCTCATTCTTTGATTGAATATTTTAATGAACTCTGGAATATATTACAGCTTAAATCATGTATTAAACTAATACTTTCTACCTACTTCTACTCCTTCCACTCTTTACTTGGAAGATTGAGGACAACCCTTATAGAAGTCATCACCTTCTCATGGTAGTCCTTTTGACACTTCACACATATCATGATGGAGGATTGAGTGGGCTGACTGAATTCCAACCAATTCTAGGGTGAACATTTGAGTGGGACATGATAGAAATGAAATTCTAACATGTCCTACTCAATGTCGATCTTGGAGCACAATGAACAAGCAATTGCCAACACTCTGGGAGGATCATTTTCTTCTATCTTTGTATTCCGCTGAGTTTTTGGCCTTGGTGAGAGGCTATTGTCTTGGCCTTTCCCAAGCAAGGAAAGGATGCTAAGATTCTTTCAAATTATCATACTATTCTACTGATGAGCTGTGTATGTAAAGCAATGGAAAGAATGGTTAATGCCAGACTCCTTTGTTGCAGGGGTGGTTAAGATGGTAGCACATCAGGCTTGTAATCTGCGGTTCTCAGGTTTGAATCCCAGCTGGGCCAGCATTGAGATTTATCTCCACAAAACTCCCCATCCTGCCCTCGGTCAGTAGAGAAGATTGATGGGCTTGTAAAGGCCTCCATCCATTGGATGGGATGTTAAGCCATAGCTCCGTGTGCAAGCCATACCCTATGTATATTAAAGAACACACCAGATGACCTTGACGAGAAACCACCATCTGTCTCCCAACAGCTGTCCAGTGGGTGCCCTCACCCAATCTCTGAGCCTTTGGGGTCCTTATGACCTGACCATTTAATCCATTGTGTGCAAAAAAGTGCCGCTCAGAGATAAAACAACCCAACCCAAATTGTAAGACTTCAAACTACCTTGAAATCTTGTTGGCTAAAATGAATTTTAAAAGTTGGTGTAATGATTCAGTTTTCATTTAGTTAGAAGGAAAATATTTATGGCAATTGTAACAGCAGTATCTGTAGTTAAATGTTCTAACTTACTAACTCCTGAAATACAAGGGTTATGAAGAAAGTAATATCTGTAGAGCTGTAATATAACAATAGCTGTGTATTTATGCACTTCATAAGATATGTAAATTGCACCTTATGTCGTATAATCTTTTCAACAGATCAGTGTTGAACTCTGGATGTGAACTAAAACAAACAGCTGTCATTGAGATCCTGACAAAGGAGGGCTTCAGCATTTCCACCATTCATGTCAGGTTAACCAAGGTGTGGTGAGCAGACAATTGAAGTCAGCAGTGTACAAAGGTGGGTGAAGAAGTTTACCAAAGGGAAAACAAACATCAGGGACAAACCAGGAAGTAGGAGGTTGCCAAACTGTAGCCACTGATGACAATGGTGCATAATTCATGCAAACAGGTGCATTACTGTCAGGAGATCATTGATTACTTGCATTCACAGTGCCATGGAAGCAATCATCAGAGACATGCTATTAGAAAGTGTGCCAAATGGACTCCTTGTCAGCTGACATCTGATTTAAAAACCCAACAGGCCAGAGGTGTGCACTTCCTTTTTGGCAACTTTTGACAACCAAGAAGACATCTTTTCTTTAAATGTTGTGAACAGGAGATGAGACATGGTCATCTGAATGATCCAGAGGCTAAAAATTGGTTAATTCAGTGATGGTGCAGCACCTCACCCTGGTCTAAGTAGTTCCAAACTCGATGATCAGTACAAAAACTTATATTCACAGTTGTTTGGGGTGACAAGGGTTAATCATGCATTTACTGCAGCATGGTGCAATATTGAACAGTGCCTGCCATACTATGACACTCAAGAAGCTTTGGGAAGCCATCAGAAGAGCCACAAAAAGATCTCAAATTCAACTGCTACACCATGACAATGCCAGACCTCACATCTTTTGCCACAAATTAGGCAGTTTCAAAGATGGCCTGTTATACCAAATCCACCTTACAACCCAGATTTGACACCATTGACTTTCCTTCTATTCTGCCCAGTGAAAAGTGGCATCCAGGGACAAAGATTGATGATGTGGATATCAAAGTCTCCTTGAGGGATTGCACATTGCTCATCACAATGTTTCTAAACAGGATTGCAGTCTTGAGTTCAGTGGTGGTGCATGTGCTGGAAATTGCTTCAAAGGGTAGTTTTGTGTAGTGCAACAATGGATGTACTTACAAGTGTAACTGGAACATTCTGTTCATTTGAATGAAGATATTATTTAACAGATATTAATTTCGGTACACCCTAAATATTAAATGACTACTATTGAAAATCAAGCTTTAGAAAACATTCAGACAAAGTTTCTAAATTATCTCCAATGACCAGGGCTGGATTTTCCATAAGGGAGGTTAGGCATGCCAGCATTCAAGTGTTACATTATGTTTAAGTATCAACAAAAGTAATGCCTTTTCAATTCTTAAAATGATAATAAAAAAATTCCCCTCAAGCAACTGCTTGCCACAAAGGTCTGACAGGAGTGTGTAAGTTTCTATACCATAGTAGAAGGTCTGTGAGGATGGTAGGACATCAACAAAAAAAAATACAAACATCCATATTTAACCAGGGCTCGAGAGAAACAACACAAACATCCATTCTTAACTAGGGCTCAAACCCAGGCCCCTTTGATCAGATAGCCAAGCACGCTAACCATTTGGTCATGGGACTGTGTCAATTCTTATGAGGAATAAAAAACTGGCTGCAAATATCCATGATTCAAGAGCATTTCAAATAATTCTCTCTCCTGTGAATCAAAAGTGGACATTTTAATATGTTTTGTGGATGGAAGGCCACATTATAAAATTCCATAACTTTAAAATAAGCCTATTAGAGAATAAATGTCATGGGAGATAAATTATAGATCTCATTCAAATTTATCCAAATCATGACTTTAACCCTTTAATTCCCAAAATGGCTGAAATTTTGAAATGGTAAAAATAAATACATAGGAAAAACATATAGACAATATGAGACATGGATGCACGAACATTTTACAGATATAAGTAAAAAGAACCCTACAACAGCGTTATCAAAAATAATAGTTGAAAACAATATTAAAATTGACAAAATTAATTTTAAACCTTGTATAGCCCCAAAAACAAAATTCCGATTGCAATATGCTGAGACATTACGCATTCACAAGCATCTTTACGAAGCCTGCAGTACCGAGATTCCCACCCTTTCTGTCGGCGTGGCATCTCAAGTTGCAGTGTTCATCATGAACTGCGCGCGCAACACTGATCACGCATTGGGCTGGGTCGGACTTACAGCAGCTACTTAAAACATCAACTCGTTACCATCTCCCTTGCCTGAGGATGCCACGTGTTATGAGTTTGTGGTGAAACGCATAGCGTATGAACCTGTGCGGTTCTCGTTTTAGATGTTTTTAAAGTTTCTTAACATTTTGAAAGCAGTGGCGTTACCTATGTTAAACAATGGATTATAATGACATTTGCTGACTTCCAGTAACTGAATTACTAAGATCCTGTTCAAGCAGGGGAAAAATGCTAATCACCGTATGTCAACTGTTTGTTTATTACCTTACGTTAATGGATGTGCAACAGAAGATACCATTTCCTTGTATGTTTTCAATGTGTAATAATTATGCAAGTATGTGGTGAAAAGTACTGCAGTAACAACATCTGGCATAAAAGATTGAACTGATAAAAACCATGAACAACTGGCAGTATAATTGCATTTCAAGCACCAGTGTTGAAAGAAGTTTTTGACCTGAATGTGGAATGTAAAGAAGTACTTCAGTTCACATCATATATGCACATATTGTAAAACTACAGGAGGACTGGTAGCATTTATATTCACCAACTGCAGCATGACATCGTCACTGATAATGCAATTGTACCAGCAATTTGGTAAATATGTTCATTTTTATATGTAACTCTAGTTGGTCTCTGATGTTGGAAGGGTTAACCTTGAGTATGAATATAAAAATTGGGGTAATTTTAAGTTGTTTTAAGTATATTCCATTATAGTTAATTGTAATGTGCAGCACTTTCCTGGGCTTGAAAGTTTGGACAAGAGCCTGTGAGTGCTTGTTGATGGATCAGCTTCAACATTATGGTATGGAATGTGAGCTACCTATTTGGCCATCCCAATTGTGGCTTACTTTCAAGGCTCATGTCACCACCTTTGAACTTATTGAACCAACCTTGAGTGGCAAAAATGGAGACATGCAAAGTGGAAGGTGAGGAATATATATACATGCTATGTACAATATTAATTTATTGCATATATTTTTAAGTATTTGGTAAAAAATTTGTATTACTTATCATGAAAATTTCCACATCTACTTCGATTACATTTTTTCATGGTTGTAAAAGAAAAATATTTGATATTTTTTATAGAAAATAAAATAAAGATTGCAATAAGTGTGCACTACTACTTTATGCATCTACAGCTGTATGTGGTGTAAATCCAACTTTGCTAGTAGCATTTTCCCATCAAAAGATTATTTCAAAGGTAGGTAAGCATTGAATGCAGCTTTCCATTCAAATAATGTGGGAGTATTTTAATACTCGTGGTAGTGTTGTATACTCAACATCTAGTTTTAAAATGTTTATTGAAAGTATATAAGAATTTGTCTCTTAGGTGACACAATGAGTTGTATACTGCCAGTATGAAGGTTCATTTCCTAAAATAAAAATCTTGTTTGGCAGCTGGAAAATTTTGTATTGTAACCAATTTAAAAAAAAGTGGGAAATGGTTTCACCTACACAATGGACAGAACTAACTAGAAGATTAATGCTGCTTATCTGTTTCTCATGCAATGTACAAACACATCCACATGGACACACCTAATTGTGTAATAGTCAGGTATGCTAACCACTAGGTAGGACCAAAATTTTCCTCTAAAACTGTTATTGTGATACTAATATATAAAAATATATAGTTTTTAAGACTTTAACAGTGAAAAAAAAATTATTTTTGTTTGTGATTAAACTAATTTTCTGTTTATAGGCTTTTGGTGGACTTGTTGTATCAACAGTAATTAAATATGCTGATAATATACTGAAAGGATTTGCAACATCAGTTTCAATAGTGCTTTCTGCACTTTGTTCATACTATTATTTGAGTGACTTCAGACCATCAAAGTAAGTTAAATCAGTTCTCTCTGTGATGCTCCAAAGTATGTTAAACTTTACATTGCCAAATAGCTTAAAGTTGGGTGCCAGGCAGTTAACCTTGTCAAGAAATTAAATAAGGGTTCTTTAGTTAATAGTGTTAGATTATTTGTTTCCAACAAATTAGTTACATTAATACTTCTTAACCAAAACTCTGCTCAAGAGAAAAAAATAAGGAATTACAAACACAAATTTAGTTAAATAAAATTTTTTTCAAATTCTAGACTCACCAATAAACAAGTTGTATCAAAAAGTGAAGACAAACACCTCACCACAACTAACACAAACTTCCTCTACATTTCCTCTCTAACTATGTGACCTACTGTCACTTAGTCATACACTCTGGCTTGCAAACTGGCACATGTGACACACAGTGGAAGCCACATTTGCATCTGGCGATTGGATACTGAAGATGACATAACTTGCTCAGCACAGTTAGTGGGTGTCAATCAAAATGAAGTTGCACAATCGGCAACTCTATGGGCAGGGAGAATTGATGATTCAAAGTAATGCCCCAAAATAATAATTATAACTTGAATCAAGTAAAACTGGTTAAACAAAAGTGCATGGGTTGTTGGGAGACAGATGGTAGCCTCCTGTCAAGGCCATCCAGCGTGTTCTTTAACGTGCACAGAGTATGGCTCTCCCGCACACGGGGCCACGGCTTAACGTCCCATCTGATGGATGGCTGCCTTTCCAAGCCCATCGGTGTCCCCTACTGATCGTAGGCAGGGAATTTTGCGGAGATAAATCTCAACGCTGACCCAGCTGGGACTCGAACCTGGGAACTACAGATTACGAGCCTGGTGCGCTACCGACTGAGCCACCCCCGCCCCTAAAGACTGCATGCACTGTATAAATAGTTTGTTTGTGTAAGTTGTAACTTTTAGTTTTGAACAGGGAAACCTTAATGATGTTCGGTTGGATATTAGGTAAGTGCAGAAAAATCATCCAGTTATTGGAATATGCACAGAGAATGGCTTGATTATGTATGTGTCTGCCGTTCGTAACCATATTGGTGGCTAAAAGAAGGTTAAAGAGAAATCTGTTAGCATTCTTGGCTACTAAAAGGATATAATCAGGGTATGTATACAACTTGAACCTACCTCCATTCTGGACAACTAATCACAAATTGGATTATTCCCTTCAACTCATTATTTCAAGGCAGAGCTTACCTTGAAACTTCAGGAAATTTCTCGGTAGTTGGGTAAATTTGACCATTTTGTTGTAAAGAACAGAAGGATAAAAGAAAACGAAAGCTACATCCGGAAATTTTCACAAAAGATTTTAGCTCCAGTAAAAAATAGCTGCACCAGGCACCTTCAGCTTTGGTCCAGTCCCAAAGCCCTGATTCTAAGAGTAAGGTTCTTGCTACCAAGGTTACAAGAGTTGAAGACAGAAATTGAGGGTTATTGCAACAATCAGTACAGGCATGCTGACTCACACATGACAAGAATTGGAATTTTGACTGGATGTTCTCTGTGCAACAAAGGGTGCCTACATTTAAGTGCATTGAGTGTATAAAAATATGTGTGCATTCACGAAATAAAATTAGTTTTGCATTTTTCTAAACATTATGAACATTTTTCTTTGGTCATTGAATTTTGGGAAACTTGGCTAAGTGCACTGGATGCTGGAATGGAATGAATAAAATTTGCAACTTAGATGCAGAAATTCGTAACTTAGATGCGGAAATTCGTTCTCATGTTGGTTCCACCAAGGAAGCAAATCAAGAGTTGCAGCCTGGACCTTTACGGATATGTATGCATCCATATCCGAATGCTTCATCTCTGTGTGAAGCTGAAGCCCAATGGTTCTCTCTGCAGAGGCTTCCTCATTGGATGAATCCTCAAACTCTTCGAAATTTCCTGTTCTTGTTTTTTTCTTTCTTGGAGGTTCACTTTCATTTTTATGCTCTTCAGAGTTAATCTTTATTAGCCTTCTTTCTTCTGGTTCTTTTAATAGGTCTGTAAGAAATTTCGAGTCCTTGTGTTTTGGGCGTAAAAAAGTTACTAGTACTAGTTTATAGATTAATATTATGGCCCATTTTTCTCTCAAATTTTTTATAGCTTTCTTCTTTGAAATTTCGGAGAAATTTTGTGTCTCTTGATTTAGTCTTCAAAGTCCCATGACTGTGAAAAGAACTGATCACATCCTTTATATCGTTATTTTCATTACCAATTGCACTTCATGTCATATGATGCATCACAGTACTGAAAATGTCAGTGGAACAACCAACTTTTGAAAACTGGCGAAGTGCAGCCAAAACATTTGCCCCTCTGTCTGTCACAAACATAATTTTACTCAATTCTTCATATAGGTCGAATGATCTCAAAATTCGACTTAATTCAGATCTCATATTTTGTACTGTTTTATTAATCTTATTTCCAAATTTCCAATGTTCTTAAAACACAATCGTGAAGTTTTCCATTTGTAATGTAGTTCACACTTACTCCCAAATAATTGATTTTTCTGTAGGAATCACTCCACAAATCCAATGTTATGGTTGCACCTACATCACTGGAAATCTTTTTCACTTCACATGAAACACTTTGTCAGAGACATGTAAAGGTGTCTTTTAATGTTCTTGACATTGTAGTTGGACGTCGTAAAATTTCTTGGCATTTACTGCACCATGGTTAACTCATGTCAATAAGAAACTGCCTTCTGCACAAACCATCCCCAGATGCAATACAATGGGTATAATTCTCTTGGTCACAAAATTCGCTAAGTGTTTTGTAGTGGATGATTTCGATATTGCAGACTTTTTATTTTTATTCCAGTTTCATCGTTGCGTAACTGGTTATGCTCTTTTGTTGCCCCATATCATATTTGTGCTAGATAAGGTTCAATGTCCCAGAATTATGTCCACTGTGAGTGTAAACTTTTCTACATCTGAAACAACCAACCGCATTTTTCACTGTATCATCAATGTTAAAAATGTAGCCAAATGTTTGCCATATTACTGACTTGTTGTTTCATGCACAAACACATAAATCACCTTATTTCAGTTTGTGATATTTTTTCCATTGTTAACTTTGCCTAAAATCTTATAAAAATATTGATATCCATATTGTTTTTTTTTTCCTAAAAGAAGCAGCAAAAAAAAAGTTTATAAATTGGACTGCCAGGATTTGCAAACTGTGGTACGACTGATAAATAAAAATTAAATCTGACTAAATAAAGTCACTAAAAATATTATTATTTACTGTTAGAATATGTTATATTATTATCGGAATTATAAAGTATTATTGGAACTATTAATTCACATTGCTTTTGATTGGCTGCCTACTGAAACATATCAAAGAGGCTGTCCACTGAGAGAAGAAAGAGTTGATTCTTTTATTTCAATTTGAGTGATGGCTTTTAGAAAAGTTGCCTTCTTAGACACCGCTTTGAATGCAATAGTTCCCTCCTGTCAGTGCTCGTATACATATGAACACAATGTTACCATTTTTATGTGCATAATTTGTAATCTAGACATTTGTTCAGAGAACAAAAGCTTCAAACAAGAAACATTGCATCAAACACCAACCAAAGGTGTTACTCAAGAGAAGCAGCACCAGATTAAAGTAGCTTTTCTATCAGAATTTGGTTATTCCAGTGCCATTTGATTGGCACATATAAGAAACAGTCTGCCATAAGCAAGAAGCACATGTTTCTTACAGTTTCCTAGAAATTTGTGCTTTTCATATACTGCTTAGAGTGTGTCAGTTTTGTAACTGAAACAGTTAATTCATGATAGTACATAATTTTAATTTTAATTTAGATTTTAATTCTAGATAAAAAAAACTGTCTTCACCAAGTTACATAATTATATTTATTTCATTGCAGCAATGCAGACTTTTGTATCTATTTTTACTGTCAATTTTAATTATATTTACATATCTGATATAAGTTTGTAATCTGGAAAAATTTCCAAGGTAATTAAATAACATTATTACCACTATTACTGTATTGTGTGTAGCTTGTATGACATGGAATGTTTGTTTAAAATTCTAATTTAAACATATATTACTATGCATCCCATGGTTGAGTGGTTTGCATGCTTAGCATTTGATAGAAAGGGACCTGGTGTGAATTTAGAGTAAGGAAGTATTGTTTTTTTTTATCATTCTGCTTAGGTCAACATTTCTAATAGATTATCTATGGCATAATGAACTGAGAGGCTCTTGTGATTATATCCATGGTTGGTTGAGGAAGGATTTAAAAAAAATAAATTGGAGCATTTGACTACATAAAAAGTGAAAATAATTTTATTCAGTGGAAAAGTAAGACATCACAGAGTGAAATGAAGTTTATTCTAATAATTCAACTCTGTTATCGCTGTTAAGGTTTCAAAAAGCTTCAGTTAGTTCACATTGCAGTGGCATGCTCTAATATCTCCAACAAAAGAAAATATATCTTACATTAATAAATATAACAAAACTTTTTTTTCCCCCTCAGGTTTTAGTTCTGTACAATTTTGATAAAATCATGGCCTCAAATTTATTAAATCAAAGGACGAATTTAGACCATTGAACTCAGTAATCTTGTTGACAACACTAAGGGGTCTTAGTCCATTTTCATCTTATTCCTTAAAGCTAACATTAGAAAAAATTCCATTTCACAATGGTGTGTCCACTTTCAGTAAGTAAATATTTTAAATCATAGAGTTTAATGTTGGTAATTGGTTAATTTGGTTTAATGTGGTAGAAGGATTTGTTAGTGGCGCCGAGCGAAGTGTAAAGCGAAGCTATTGCTGTTCAGGATGATAAGTTCGCAAAGTAGACTGGTTGTAATCATGACATGCATAGGTTTAAGCAAATGAAATATGATTTAAACTCTGCTCTGTCAGCTGTAGTATTTTCATCAATGGATGTACTACTGGCACATTTAATATGGAGCAGTGCAGTTCTAGCCATGCTATCGGTACTCTGGAGCAATTCTTGATAGACGTCCTTTTTCAATAGCAAAGTTATTATCAAATTCCAAGTTGTTGATATATGGGTAAATATTTTGGACAAAGCTTTTTTATTTATATATATCATAAATTATTTCAAAAATGTGTAAACAGAAAGGCATTATACATGCATGTAACAAAAAGCATAAAGGCAGAATGTAAAGATATTTTACAATTTTCGGTTTCAGCAAAAATGCACGAAAACTATATATAAAAATATAAAAATAATTTACAAGCTTATAATACATCAAATATTTTCATAGACTTATCTAAACTTAATCTAAGAGACCTTCCACATAGAATGTTATACAGAGCATTGTGATATTACATAACATAGATGGCACATATAGCAATAGGTAGTTAGTCCACAGAATACTGTGGCCTAATCATTTGCCCACAAACAATGGCAATGTGGAGGAGCCCTTGTTACTTTGATCTTTGAGGTATTTAAAGAAATTTTTCTGGAAATCGAAGGATTGTTATCGATGTGTAATGTGACAATAATACACAAATACTTCACATACTGAATTTCTGTTTAGTGAAAACCACATTTAGTGGCTTGTTATCATATTCACGATTTTATCTGCATTGACATAAACTTTTTTACCCGCAGTTTTATCTGTGTTAACATTTTTTTTTTCCATGAAGCACGGGGCGGGGGTGGCTCAGTCGGTAGCGTGCCAGGCTCGTAATCTGTAGTTCCCAGGTTCGAGTCCCAGCTAGGTCAGCGTTGAGATTTATCTACGCAAAATTCCCCGCCCTGCCCACGGTCAGTAGGGGACACCGATGGGCTTGAAAAGGCCGCCGTCTGTCGGATGGGACGTTAAGCCGTGGCCCCGTGTGCGGGAGAGCCATACCCTGTGCACGTTAAAGAACACGCTGGATGGCCTTGACGGGAGGCTACCATCTGTCTCCCAACAGCTGTTCCAGTGGGTCCCCTCCCCCCAACCTTCTCTGAGCTTTCAGGGTCCATGTGACCTGGCCATTTAGCCCATTGTGTGCAAAAAAGTGCCGCTCAGAGGTAAAACAACCCAACCCAATCCATGAAGCACTTTTAAATGTAGATATCTTAAATTCACGCAAGGCTTATACAGTTTAGCTGATCAAGACCACCATTGGCACTTAGTCAGATGACCTCATAGTATATCCTTGAGTTTCATCACACAACACAATTGGGACAGTGGAAATTGGATTAAAAAAAGAAATAGCACGTGTTATTTAAATCTTGTGTAGCTGTAAGAGCAGCTCATTGAATGGAAGACTCCTAGTTTCATTTTTGGGCAAAGTCGTTACTTAGAGCATCAATACCAGCATTTTTGATTCTTCATTTCTCTCAAAATAATCCTAATGACTCATGGACAGTAGAACTCAGAAATGTTAAGAATTTTCAGATTTGGTGTCATGTTCAAGGACAAATAGGGATCAGAGTGATAGTCAAGAGGTGCAGAAAGCACTGATTGATTTACAATTTGACATGCAACTCATTATGATTGACCCCATGAAATTTAACTTCTTTTTTAAGGGGACAGAAAGGAGGAGTTATAATGTTAGGTAAGCCATGATTATCTTCATGTCAGAAGCTTTATGATATAAATCTGTAGTAATTTACACATTATCATTATCTACAGAAACTTTGGAGGAAAGTGCTTTTTTTTATTTTAACAGAATTGAATACCCTCTAGTTTTGCAAATTTCATGCAAGGTTTCCACATGTTATATTAAAATCTACAGTTCCTACTTATACATTGCTGGCCATTAAAAGTGCAACACCAGGAAAGACAAGAGATATCAAAGCCATATTTAGCGAATACATAGCTTATGTTACAAGGAATAAATGATTACAAATACAACTCGGTTAGACTTGTAGAATACAAAGAAATCAGTATCTTGTGTAGCCACCATGAGTGGCAATAAGCACTGCTATATGGTCCGACATTGAGAGGATGAGATGTCGGATGTGTGTTTGGGGAATGTCAGTCCGTGCAGTTTTGATATGTAGCCAAAGTTCATCTGTTTTAGCATCTACTGGTGTCTGGTGCACTAGTCGTCATGAGATCATGGACCAGACGTTCAATTGGGGACAGATCCGGTGAGTGTGAGGCCAAGGCAGAAGTGTCACATGGTGGCTATCCAGGAATTGTTGGACGATGCATGCCACATGTGGTCGGGCATTGTCCTGTTGGTAAATGGCATCAGAGAGCCCCTGAAGATAAGGTACAACCACAGGCTCCAATATTTCAGTGATGTAACACTGGCTGTTCAAAATACTGGTAATGCATACGAGATGTGTGAGTGGAGTCCAATGGCACCCCATACTGTAACACAAAGGGCCGGACCTGTCTGGCACTGCATCATACATGTCTCACGGAGCCTGTTATTGTGGTACCACCAGATATGGATTTGTCCATCATGGTGCTGCATACTGAAGGGGGATTCATCTGAAAAAGACAATGTAATGCCTTCTCACACCCCTGCGCGATATTCTTGGCACCATTGCAATCACACATGCCTGTGTTGTAGAGTCAATGGTAGCTGAAGCAATGGCTACCTAGCAAAGATGCTCTGATGCGGCATTTGCATCGATGCATTTCAATGCTGAAGTCGAACCATACGTGCAGTCACTGGTTGATGTGCAACACACCCAAACTGTTGAACTAAGGTGTTTGATGTGGCTGTACGACCCCTCAGTGCGAGTTCCTGTATGCAGTGAGGGGACCACCCTGTGAAGGTTCCGCTAGCTCGGTTACCTTCACAGGGTCCTAAACGCTCACCCGCGTGTTTGCCGTGCGCGAAGACCCTTGTCCCTGGAAAGGAGGATCCTGGCTCATGATTGGTGGGGTCCCCTTTGGCCGTTTTGCCGTTGGGGAGCCTGTCTGTCACGGGGCTGGGCAGCGGATTCTGGGGCCTCTGCTTCCGGTAAACGGGAGCTCCTGGGGTGGCCCCCCCAGGAGCAATCAGCTG
Organism: Ryuthela nishihirai; assembly: GCA_038380435.1. Lineage (NCBI taxonomy): Eukaryota > Metazoa > Arthropoda > Arachnida > Araneae > Heptathelidae > Ryuthela > Ryuthela nishihirai. Next base: position 57,680,156 of record JAWZYU010000019.1, on the reverse strand, counting down.
GTGGGCAGGTCCTGCTAGGGTCAATCATGCAGAGCGGTGAGTAACCTTGCCCATGGTCCTGGTACAGGTTTGCAAGTTTCCTCACAGATTATTTTCCTTTTGTGTCGTTATCCTTTCTTTGTGAGGCCAGTTTGGCCATTCACAATTTTGTTATTTTACACTTCGTTTCATTTGTGTAGAATGTTTTTGTTCTGCACATTTCTCTTTTTATTTTCCTTCTATTTATTTGTGAGGGCTTGGCTCACTGTCTGTGTGGGTACAGTGCCTGCGTAGCCCTGGCGCCCGACTGGGCGTCCCCTTGTTGGGCTCCGTGGAGGGTGGGGACAGCGGGCGCTGAACCACACAAAACTAAACATGAGAGAGAATGATGAAAATGCGATCACTGCCAACAAGAGGGCTCGACATGAGAGCTCGACTTTGGCCTCTGCTTCAGGTAAACGGGAGGTCCTGGGGTGGCCCTCTCAGGATCAATCGGCTGGTGGGCTGGTCCTGCTAGGGTCAACCGTGCAGAATGGTGAGTAACCTTGTCCACGTCCGGACAACGGTTTACGAGTTTCCTTGCATTTTATCTAATTTTCTAGTTTCCTTTCTTTTGTGAGAACGAGTTGCTTCTCACTTTTCCTTCTTTTGCTCCCTTTTTTCTTTTCTGAGTCCTCAGATGAGATTCTCACATTTCTCTTTTACTTTTCATTTTGTTTAGTTGTGAGGGCTTGGCTCACTGGCTGTGGGGGTATGGTGCCTGGGCAGCCCTGGCGCCCAATTGGGCGTCCCCTTGTTGGACTCTGTGGTGGGTGGGGACAACGGGCACTGAAACTTATTAAAAAAACATGAGCCCCAAAAAAGAAAATTCACCGGAGAATGCCACAAAAAGAGCTCGTCACGAGCCTCCGTCTTCTGTGTCTTCTTTGTCCTCATCGCCATCGTCTTCGTGTCTTCCTTTGTTCCCGAAGTTCCTGATCATCCACTCTATGGGTGATCAGGTTCTTGGGGACATGTCCCCCTTTTTTTATAAATAAGGGTTTGAAAGGTCTTGCGGGAGAGCCGAAATCTGTCAAGCGCCTAAGATCTGGTCACTTGCAGGTGGAGATTGCATGCTCCAAACATTCGGAGCTTCTTTTGAAAGTAACAGCGATTGGTGAAGTGGCAGTCGAAGTCACTCCACACAAGATGCTCAATTCCTCCCGGGGCGTGATCTCTGAGTGGGGCCTTGTCAAGGTTTCTGAGGAGGAAATCCTCTCGGAGCTTTCAGCCCAAGGAGTGATAGCAGTCCACCGGGTTTCGTCATGCCATGATGGAAAGTTAGAGCCCAGCTGGGTACTCAACTTTCAACACACCACACCTGCCTACTTCCATCAAGGCAGGATACTTACACTGCGAGGTGCAGCCATTTATACCCAACCCTCTGTGTTGTTTTCAATGCCAGAGGTTTGGCCATGCCCGCACCACATGCTGGGGCAAGCCCACCTGTGCTTGTTGTGGCAGTCAGGATCATCTTGAAACTGACTGCACAGCAGAAAAGGCATGCTATGTAAACTGCCGTGGTGAACATCCAGCGTACTCTCGCGACTGTCCGAAGTGGCTAGAGGATAAAGAGGTACAGCGCCTGAAGACCCTCCACAACATCAGCTATCCAGAGGTGAGAAAGCTCGCTGCACCGCCTGCCCCACCTGGCAAGGTCTCCTATGCTGGTGCGGTGGCTGAAAAGCCCGTTGTTAAGATGGCTTCCGTGGCAGTGCAGGCCGACATCAGCGTTCCACCAGCTGAATCTTTCTCGCCTGCTGCTAAGTACCTCTTGACGCAAGCGAAGCTGATGTCAGTGTCAAACTCGACATCGACACCGGTTTCTATTCCTACATCTGTGCCTTCCACATCCACCTCCGGAAGGCCCCCTCCACCCCATCCACAGACAACAAGACCTATCAAACCCAAGGGGCCCCCACCGGGGCCAAAAAAGAAAATTTTACTTCCTTCTCGGTCGGCGGTCTCTGATCCATGTTGCTCGGACGACTCCGAAGACATGGACACCGACCGCCCTATTTTTCCAAAACCGTCGCTGGCAACGATTAAAATAAATCGTAAGTTGTCCACCAATTCTTCCAAGATCTGAGATGGCCACAATCCTTCAATGGAATTGTTGTGGATTACAGAGGAATATTGGCGACATCAAGGTCATCCTGAGGGCACATGAACCCCTCTGCATGTGCCTTCAGGAGACATTCTTGCAGACAGCCAACAATCCCACTATCCGGCACTTTTCTCTCGTTTGCCAGGATGGAGATGGTCCAGCTCACGGAGGTGTTGCCATCCTCGTGAGCAACCATTCCCCATTCCAGGTCATTCCCCTCACCACGCACTTAGAGGCGGTTGCCATCCGCCTCTTTGTGGGATTTTCGTTGACTGTCTGTTCTGTCTATCTCCCACCTGGAAGCATCATTTTCCGGGATGACCTTGATGACTTCGTCTCACAGCTGCCGTCCCCCTTCCTCATCATGGGGGACTTCAACGGACAGTCCGCTTTGGGGCAGTGCCAACACCAATGGGAGGGGCCGGGTCCTGGAGCAGTGTCTCCTGGATCCATCGCTCTCCCTGTTGAACACCGGTGTCAGTACCAACTTTCACACCCCAACCCACACATTCACTGCCATTGACCTCACCATCTGCTCCTCCTCGATCCTTCCACTCTTTACATGGGAGGTCGAGGACAATCCTGACTGGAGTGACTTCGAGCTCTTGTCTGATCTCGATGAGCACTCTGTCAGCCAGGAGCCCATCAATGTTTCGGTGGTGGAGTTGACGGACTGCATCGTCCATGCAGCTGCCTCTACTATTCCTCAGACCTCGACTCGGTTTCCACAGTTACCAAAACCGTGGTGGAATCCCGACTGCACCGCAGCTCGTAAGGCTCAGAACAAGGCTTGGAGGGTGTCTGTTTTTTTGGGGAAAGCCTGTTTCATCCGGCGCCAGAGCCAGAAGGAATCTTGGATGAAATATACATCTTCTATAAACCGCACGACCAGTTCTAAGGTCATGTGGGATAAGGTCCGGAAGATGGGTGGGAAGTACATGTCCCACTCATTATCGATCCTGGAGCACAATGGGCAGGCAATTGCTGATCCTCGAGCAATTGCCGACACACTGGGGGAGTCGTTCTCCACCATCTCTTCTCTGTCCTCCTACTCCCTCGAGATTCTGGGCCAGAAGAGCAGGGCCGAACGCTCTCCGCTATCCTTCCATTCGAATGGCCTGGAATCTTACAACAGGCCATTCACAGTGGAGGAGCTTTGCCTTGCTCTGCACACTTCTCGTGCATCTGCTGTGGGGCCAGACAATGTCCATTATGCCATGCTCCAACATCTCTCAGCATCGAGTAAGGATCGACTGCTCCGACTCTTCAACCGCATTTTCATCGAGGAGCAGTTTTCGGACTCCGGGCAGGAGGATATTGTCTTGGCCTTCCCTAAGCCAGGCAAAGATCCCAAGATTCCTTCCAATTATCGTCCAATTGTGTTGACGAGCTGCATCAGCAAGGTGTTGGAAAGGATGGTAAATACCAGGCTGGCCTGGTATTTGGAACATCATGGCCTTTTTTCCAACACCCAGTGTGGCTTTCGCAGGCACCGGTCTACTTTAGATCACCTGATCCGCCTCGAATCGGCGATCAGGCATGCGTTTTTACGTCGAGAACACCTGGTGTCAATTTTCTTCGACATCGAAAAAGAGTACGATACAGCATGGAGACTCGGCATTCTTCGTGAACTTCACAACTTCGGCTTGCGAGATCAAATGCCGATCTTCACTGCAAACTTTTTATCTTCTCGTATTTTTCGAGTTCGTGTTGGCAACATTCTATCGCAGCCTTTCCCCCAAGAACAGGGGGTGACTCGAGGCTGCGTTCTGAGTGTTACGCTTTTCGCTGTCAAGATAAATTCCATTACACGGCAACTTCCTCCGACTGTAGGCAATGCCCTCTATGTTGATGACTTTAGCATCTTTTGCTCATCATCCAGCATGAGGGTCATTGAACGACAACTGCAAACTGCCCTGAACAATCTCTCGGTTTGGGCGATGGCCAATGGGTTCCGGTTCTCCCCACAGAAGACCGCTTGCGTGCACTTTTGCCGCAAGCTGCATCTTCATCTGGACCCCGAGCTGTGTCTTGGAGGTAACATCATTCCAGTTGTGGCGGAGACTGAGTTTCTCGGTTTCATCTTCGACCGGAAATTGACCTTTTCACCTCATATTCGCCATTTCAGGTCCAAGTGCATGCGGGCATTGAACTTCATCAAGGTCCTCTCCTCCCTCTCTTGGGGGGTGGACCGATGTTCTTTGCTCCGCCTGTACTGTGCACTTGTCCGATCGAAACTGAACTACGGATCCCAGGTGTATGACTGGGCCCGGGATTCAGTGGTAAGGTGCTGGACCCCTTCCATCATCAGGCCCGCCGTGTTTGCCGGGAGCCTTCCGCACCTCACCAGTCCAGAGTCTTTACATTGAGACCGACGAACCATCTTTATCTCTTCGCCGTCAGCAGTTGTCCCTACAATATGCATCAAAATTGCGATCCCTGCCTGGCCATCCCACTTGGAACTGCGTTTTCAGTCCGAAGTGGGAAATGCTTTACACAAATCGACCGACTGCCATTCGTCCTTTTGATTTGCATGTGTGGTCAGCGTGTCAGTGTGTGCTTTACACCGACTTGCTTAGCTTGCTACAGGCTTTGATCTCGGTGAGGCATCAGCCTCACCCAGTTTTTACTAAGATCCGCCAGCAACTACATCGTCTGGCAGCCACCACCACCATCCATTTCTGTTGGGTGCCCGGTCATGTTGGGATCAGGGGCAACAACTTGGTAGACGCTGCTGCCAAGTCAGCCACGCCCCTGTCCGACTCTCCGTTGCCGGTTCCATATCTGGATTTCTGGCAGCGTTTTAGCATCGAGCTCCGGGCACAGTGGCAGAGATCTTGGTCTGAACAGGTTGCTAACAAGCTCTTCGAGATCAAGCCCATTGTCAAACCGTGGCAGTCTTGTTTTCGCAGGAATCGCAAGGAAGAAGTTGTACTTGCTTGGCTCTGCTTAGGTCATTCGTTTATAACTCATTCATTTCTTCTCAAGGCGGACGCTGAACCTAAGTGTGAGTTTTGTGACACCATTTTAACGATCAAACATATTTTACTTTCATGTCCCGCTTTTAACTTTTAATGTCGCCTCTATTTTAACTTGCACGATTTTACGTCCGAGCCTCTTACACTCGGACATCTTTTATCAGATCATTGTTGTTTTAACGCTGTTTTTCAATTTTTTAAATATACTGGATATTTTACTTGTCTGTAGTTTTATTCGAATGTATAACCCAAGTCGCTTACACCTGGGTGCTTTTTATATCTATTATACATTTATACATTTGTTTCTTGTTAACTATGTTTCCTTTTATTGTTTTACATTTTTTTCTATGTATGTATAGTAAATTTTTAAATTTGGTTGTGGGTCATGACTTTTAGTATTTATTTAGATATTCATTTGGCGCATTATAGCCTGAGATGCTAATGCGCCATTAAACCCAAAACTACCAACCAACCAGCCATCGTGCTGCACACCCGGACTTCTTGCCTGTCTTCACAGATGACTCGAAGTCCGGCACTTCAGTAGGATCAGCCATTGTCTGCTGTGATGTAATCATTGCAGACCAGATCCCACAGCAGTGTTCCATCTTTACTGCTGAGTTGTATGCTATCAGCATTGCCCTGGACCATATAGCAGCTAAGCATCATCATCGGTGTGTGCTTTACACCGACTCGCTTAGCTCGCTACAGGCTTTGATCTCGGTGAGGCATCGGCCTCACCCTGTTCTCTCCAAGGTCCGCCAGCAGCTCCATTGTCTAGCAGCCACCACCACGATTCTCTTCTGTTGGGTGCTCGGTCATGTCGGAATCAGGGGCAATGATTTGGCAGATTCTGCTGCCAGGTCAGCCATGCCCCTGTTCGATTCTCCATTGCCGGTTCCATATGTGGATTTCTGGCAGCGTCTCACCATCGAGCTCCGGGCACAGTGGCAGAGATCTTGGTCTGAACAGGTTGCTAATAAGCTCTTCGAGATCAAGCCCATTGTCAAACCGTGGCAGTCTTGTTTTTGCAGGAATCGCAAGGAGGAAGTTGTACTTGCACGGCTCCGCTTAGGTCATTCGTTTATAACACATTCATTTCTTCTCAAAGCGGACGCTGAACCTAAGTGCGAGTTTTGTGACACCCTTTTAACGATCAAACATATTTTACTTTCATGTCCCGCTTTTAACTTTGAACGTCGACTCTATTTTAACTTTCACGATTTTAAGTCCGAGCCACTTACACTCAGACATCTTTTATCAGATCATTGTTGTTTTAACGCTGTTTTTTAATTTTTAAATTTTACTGGATGTTTTACTCGTCTATAGTTTTATTCAAATGTATAACGCAGGTCATTTACACCTGGGTTCTTTTTATATCTATTATACATTTATACATTTGTTTCTTGTTAACTATGTTTCCTTTTATTGTTTTACATTTTTTGTATGTGTGTATAGTCGATTTTTAAATTTGGTTGTGGGTCTTATGACTTTTAGCATTTATTTAGACATTCGTTTGGCGCATTATAGCCTGAGATGCTAATGCGCCATTAAACCCAAAACAACCAACCAACCAATGTGGCTGTACGATCATTCAAAGTAATGTGCACGAGATATCTGTCCTCATTTGTTTGTGTGACAGGGCCATTGAGATCCCTTATGTCGGTGAGTTCATTACTCTACCCACTGATGCCATATTCTTATCACTGTGGCAGCAGTCCATCCAACATGAGCACCAGTGTCTTGGTATGATAATCTGCCTTCCCATAATCCCACAATTCTCCCTCGATCAAAGTCGGAAACCTGGTCGTATGGATGCCATGTTCTTCAAAGGGCCCTACTTGATCCTTTAGTGCACAAGAACTGCGAGCAAACACAATTTCAGTGCTTTACACCAGCTCTTTGTAATCTCTTATACCACTTCCAGGGGCATTACTGTCACACACGATGTGCATATGTGCTGTGCTTTGAATCATTTACATGTTATCCCATGGGCTACCCATCTCAATATTAAACCATTTCAGCATTAAACCATTAAATTTTGATGGACTGTTCACTAATATATGAGATAAAAATTTTATAGCCCTCTTTTAGGGGAAGTCTGAAACTCTCTGAAGTATATAGTAAATGGCACTCCCTGTGTTGCAAGTAGGGGACACTGATAGACTTGGAAAGACTGTCGGATGGGACATGAATCCTATATGAAGTCGTAGCCCATGTGTGGGAGACCACCATCTATCTCCTAGCAACTGTCCAGTGAGTCTCCTACTCCACCCCAACCTCTGAGCCCTTGGGGCCTGGCCATTTAGCCTACTGTGTGCAAAAAGTACTGCTTAGAGGTAAAACAAACAATCAACTCATGTTGCAAGCTTTCATTTGGTATAAAACATATTAAAATCAATTCTGCAGTTGGTATAATTCTTAATCTCTTTAGGGGGAAGTCTGAAACACTAAAGTTGTAGTAGATAGCACTCCAAATAATTTTGAATAACTGCTAGTTCTACCTCTGTGAGAGATACTGGTTTTTAACTGCTAGTGTTAAATCTATGAGGATTTCAAACCTGCTCACCCCCAGTTTTGGTTTTCACCAATAGTTTCCAACAGAGCCTATAATCTTCCCCTGGATGATCATTCATACAAAGTTTGGGACTTGTAGCTTTTCTGGGGGCTGAGTGCATAAGTATACAGTCACATACACAATCCCAACGTTCTTTATGTATTAGATTAGGCAATATGGTAACTCATATTTTTACTGCTGTAAATTTTTTAAAAATTTTTCAAGTCATACACAAAATAAAGTGTTCATTTATGATATGCGTGTAAGAGCTCACTTTGTGTGAATTAGAAAATATCTGAGTTATAGAAATATATATAAAAAAAATCCCTTAAGCAGCTGCTTGCAATAGAGGTCGGACAAGATCCTGTCTTTTTATACTCCATAGTAGAAGGTCTGTGAGGATGGCGGGACCTTTTTGAAAAGTATGAATATATTATGTATTTGATAGTTTTTATTCTCTTTATAGTGGTTGTTATGTTTCATCTAATAGTTTAGTTTTATGTGCTGTGATTTTAATACTTTTTATTAATTGTTAATTCTTGAAACTTCGATTTGCTATGGTATTAATTCAAAACTTGTTCCTGTTCTTGTTTTTTCTGATAGCTATTTCTTTATTGGTGCTACAATTGTTATTGCTGCAACAATGCTATATGGATATCCAGGAAGAATTTCAGATCGTTATTCTTCACAGGTCACTGGAAAGAATGCAGAAAAATTTGACTCATAATATGTTTATTATATGGTTAATTTCCCCTTTATTTTAAAGGAGTGTATAGTAAGCATTTAAGTTATGAACATTAAAAGCTTTATTTAAAGAAGAAATAATTTAGTGCTCAAGGAGATAGAAATTAATTTTTTCCATAAATTGCAAACACACACACAAGATTATTAAGTAATGCAGAGGTTTATCATGAGAAATGGTTGTATCATTATACTTAGAACTAATATGTCATATACTTAATAAAAAGTCAGTCCTTTAGAATTTGGAGAACGAATCATTACCCGATATGAGTAGTATTGTGTTAAACTTTTGAAAGTACATTAGGCATTTCCAGCAAACTTATTGTATCAGAAGTAACTAAACTCAAAATAATCTTTTACTGCCTTCACACAAGATTCTCTGTATATAGATGGATGCTCTTGTAGAAGTGAATGGAAGCGGAGGGCTGCCAGATTAGTGTGGCCTACTAATCTGGACAACTATAGCTGCTTTTTTTTTCTACTCTGCTGAGGAGTGGTCAACCACACAGGGTCCTCGTGCTGACCATATATAGCAAATATACATATATACCAACCTGAACGGAATTATGACTCTAAGCTTGATTATGGATCCTGATTTTGCTGCACTGGTGGTCTTCTGTGGAGGGAAATTTTTCTGCTGTGTTTTCTGTTTGTGGATTGACAGCCCCAAGTGAATAGATTCACAGGATATGTTTATCAGCTGGTGGATAATCCTGAGCAGAGGTCATCGCAAGCACCTGAACTCTTTGCTTCTATTGGCATCGTCAAATTCTACATTGGGGGAAGTCCTCCAGTGTAGATGGCTTCAGCCTTTAGTGGTGGGGGAACGGGTCTTTGCCCCATGTCTGTGATTAGGGGGCTGTTTGATATTGTCACCATTCCCTCTCTCAGTAAACATAGTTTCTTTAAACATCCCGCTAACCATTTTCTCTCCCTAGGTAGTTGGAATGTGAGAACTCTGCACAGAGCTTTTTCTCTTGATGTCCTCACACAAGAATTACACCATTTTAATTTAGATATTCTCGGCTTGCAAGAGACCAGATGGACAGATAAATGTCAGATTCTTAAAAATAATTTTAAATTTCTCTTTTCAGGGAGGGACGACAATAAGCATCACCAACGTGTCGGTCTGCTTCTTGGCAGACGCGCTAGTGATGCTCTTCTGGGATACGAGTGCATTAATAAAAGGTTTCTTACGGGAAACGTCTTCTACAAGTAAGTAAACTCAATGGTTTCAGAATAACACTTATTACAAACACCACAACATATATAAGTACACATGGTTTCACCTGATGTGCTGCATAAGAGTATGATTGATTATATATTAATTAAGAGCAAATGGGTTAGTTCTGTTAGGAAAACCAGGTATATAGGGGAGCTGGAATTGGATCTGACCATTACCTTGTCAAAAGTGTCTTGCAACTTAAAAAGTGTGCTATGGTTAAAAAATTTACTTTTAATACTGAAGCTCTGAAAGACCCAGTTATAGCCAAAGCTTACCATGATAGGTTACTTAGTCATTATGACAGTCATGGTATGCTTACTACTGAAGATGAGGAAGAATGGGATCATTTTAAACAGGCTTTTTTGGTCACTAATAGTACTCTTTTCGGAAAAAAGGAGCAGAAGAGACAGAATTATCTGAGTGATAAGGCACTTGAGCCTATTTCGGAAAGAAAGAACTGCAGCAATGTCCTTAATCAATACCCTACTAGTCCTAATAGAAAGCATTACAGAGAACTTTATAAACGTGTAAAAGATCAGTTAGCTGCTGATAAGAATCTTTGGCTTGATGGCTTGGCTGACAAAGCCGAGGAAGCAGTTAGACAATACAACAGCATAGAGCTGTTCCAGATAGTTAATGTGTTGTGTGGTAGAAAACGGACAGGTATACAGGGATTGAAGGATAAGCAAGGTAAGGTTATAGAAGGTGAAGATTCTGTCATGGCTAGGTGGACTGAGCATTTCAGTGATGTTCTAAATAATGTGGTTGGTCCTACTCCCATTGTTTGCAATGATGATAGATGCATTGGTGGCTTTAATGTTGACCCTATAACACATTCTGAAGTTATTTTGGCTATTTCTAAACTTAAACTTCATAAATCCCCAGGGGTAGATGAAATTACTACAGAAATGCTTAGAGATGGGAATGTTTCTGTTACCACTTGGATGATTGAAATTTTAAATATCTTTTATGATAAAGGCATGGTTCCTAAGGATTTTACTAGAGCTATTGTTATCCCTATTTTCAAAAAAGGTGATCGCAGTTCTTGTGATAACTATAGGGATATCAGCTTACTCTCTGTTCCAGGTAAAGTTCTTTCCATGATTGTGCTTAATAGAATTAAGAATCTGGTTGACAGGCAATTGCGTGATGAGAAATGTGGATTCAGAAGTGGTAGGGGATGTGTGAATCAGATATTTTCACTTAGCAGATTCTTGAGAAATGTTTAGTGTTTCAGAAACCTTTGGTTGCTAACTTTGTTGATTTCAAAAAGGCTTTCGACTCTGTTGATCGTCATAATTTGTGGTTGATTGTTAAATCATATGGTATACCAGAGAAGTTAGTTAACATAATGAAAGCTCTCTATAATAACACTGAGTCGTGTGCGAGAATTGGTAAGACTTGTAGCAATTGATTTAGCATTACTTCTGGTGTTCGACAAGGGTACATTTTGTCTCCTTTTCTCTTTAGTTTGGTTATTGATTATGTTATGCAAAATTCACTTCAAGGGAAAGATTTTGGCCTTAAATGGGCTGGAGATACGAAAATTTCTGATTTAGATTATGCTGATGATTTAGCCCTTTTGGCAAATGATGTTGATGAGATGAACTCTTTCATTCGAGCTGTTGATGAGACTGGTAGTAGAGTAGGTTTGGTTATAAACAGAGAGAAAACTAAAGTGATGAAAATTAGTCAAGCAGGCTGTGATTCAGTTAATCTGGATGGTTGCAGTCTTGAGCAGGTGTCACAGTTTAATTACCTTGGGAGCTATGTAACTTTTAAGAAACTATGGAGAGTGTGAAGAAATAGGCGTATACACCTAAAGACTAAAATTAGATTGTATAATAGTTTGGTTCTTTCTAGGGTTAGTTATGGTAGTGAAACTTGGACACTTTGTAAACAAGATGGCAGGAAACTAGATGCTTTTGATTCCAGATGCTTACGCAATATCTTGGGCATTAGGTGATTCAACATTGTAACTAATGATGAGGTTATGCAAAGGAGTTTGCAACCTCTAAGCAGCATATTGTGCAGAGAGAGATTCCGTTGGTTTGGCCATATTTCCCATATGAATAATTATAGATTGGCGAATGTGTGTGCCTAGAGGCCTCAAAAGGAAGGGGAGACCGAGGATGCGGTGGGCAGACAATGTCAAACAGGACCATATTAGAATTGGTGTGCAGTGGCCAGATGCAGTAGATGTAGCTCAGGACAGACTTGCTTGGAGAACTAAATTGCATGGTCTGGTAGGAACCTCCGTAGCCCATGGCTGCTTGAAGATGATTATTGTACTGACAGTCTTATTTATATTAAGGCAATGTGGAAAATTGTGAGGTTCCAATATGTATGCCATTCTAGATGGTAGAGGATAATTCATTCTTCAGATCTCAACACTGTGTTTGCTAATGATTTCAGAAAAACAGATCAAGTTTGCTGAGCCTGCAAATAAAATTATAAAAAAATAAATACCCCCTCAATCAGGTGCTTGCCACAGAGGTCTGGCAGGAGCCTGTCAGTTTATATGCCATAGCAGCAGGTCTGAGAAGATGGTAGGACTTCAGGAGAAAAACAACACAAACGTCCATGCCTTTTCCGGGGTTCGAACCCAGGTCCCTTAGATCTGTAGCCAAGTGCGCTAACCACTCGGCCAATTGCTAGTGCAAAATCAATTACTTGACTGTGAACTACTTGGAGCAGTTTGCTGCATTCTGCGAACAGAATGTAAAATTCTTTCTGGATGTTATATTGCAAAATGAAAATATTTTGTTAGTGTGATTTTTGGGATGTATATATGTGACTTTCTCAACAACAGCCTTCACTGCAACACTTATAAAAGCACAGCTATAATACATCAATGTTCAACAGGATAGCCTTACCTTGTATGCACATTAAAGAATATGCTGGATAGCCTTAATGGAAGGCTACCACTCTCCTAAGAGCTGTCTAGTGAGTTGCCTCCCCATAACTTTTGCTGATCTCTCGGGCTGTCTTTATGATAGCCATTTAACCTACTGTGTATGGGGGAAAATCTTGCTTAAAGGTTAAGCAACCGAACTCTTTATCTCTTTATTGCAACATGGCCTTCCTTACCCATGTGCCAGAACCCCTCCTCCCCCCAAAGAATCAAAGTATTGAAAATGTTTTAGCAAAAGTTTTAAACAAGTAATAGCTAAATTAATGTCCCCTCGACAGTGCACGACACGCGATCGGTGCGAGTACCTGTCCGTGGTGAAGGGACCACCCTGTGAAGGTTCCGCTGGTTCGGTTACCTTCACAGGGTCCTAAACGCTCGCCCACTTGTTTGCCGTGTGCGGTGACCCGTGTCCCGGGAAAGGAGGATCCTGGTAGTTGCTCGGGGGTCCCCGTCTTCTCTCCTTAGCTCATGACTGGCGTGGTCCCCATTGGCCGTCTCGCCATTGGGGAGCATGTCTGTAGCGGGGCTCGGCAGCGGATTCCGGGGCCTCTGCTATACACTGTTTTGGCCTCTGCTTCCGGTAAACGGGAGCTCCTGGGGTGCCCCCCCCCCCCCCCCCCAAGGAGCAATCGGCTGGTGGGCAGGGCCTGCTAGGGTCAACCGTGCAGAGTGGTGAGTAACCTTGCCCACGGTCCGGGTACAGATTTGCAAGTTTCCTCACAACCTATTTTCCTTTTGTAGTTATCCTTTCTTTGTGAGGCCAGTTTGGCCATTCACAATTTTGATATTTTTCGCTTTGTTTCTTTTGTGTAGAACGTTTTTGTTCTGCACAATTCTCTTTTTATTTTCCTTCTATTTATTTGTGAGGGCTTGGCTCACTGTCTGTGTGGGTACAGTGCCTGCGTAGCCCTGGCGCCCTACTGGGCATCCCCTTGTTGGACTCCGTGGAGGGTGGGGACAGCGGGCACTGAACCACACAAAAAAAAATGAGAGAGAATGAAGAAATTAATGCGATCACTGACAACAAGAGGGCTAGACATGAGCCCCCGTCTTCCTCGTCTACGTTATCACTGCCATCGTCTTCTGTGTCTGTGTCTTCGCTCCCGAAGTTCTTGATCATCCACTCCATGGGTGATCAGGTACTTGGGGACATGTCCTTTTTTTGTCAACAAAGGTTTGAAAGGTCTTGCGGGAGAGCCGAAATCCGTCAAGCGCTTACGATCTGGCAACTTGCAGGTTGAGATCGCTTGTTCTAAACACTCCGAACTACTACTGAAAGTCGAAGAAATTGGTGGGGTGGCTGTCGAAGTCACTCCCCATAAAACTTTGAATTCCTTTCGGGGTGTAATCACCGTGTGGGGCCTCCTCAAAGTCACTGAGGAGGAGATCCTCTCAGAGCTCACACCTCAAGGAGTAACAGCGGTCCACCGGTTTCGACACGCCGTGATGGGAAATTAGCACCCACCCGGGTGCTGATTGTGACATTTAACACGCCACGCCTACCTTCTTCCATCAAGGCAGGCTACTTGCATTGTGAGGTACGACCGTATATACCGAAATCTCTGCGCTGTTTTCAGTGTCAGATATATGGTCATGCCCGCACAGCATGCAGGGGTAAGCCCACCTGTGTTCGCTGTGGCAGTAAGGATCATCTCGATCCTGACTGCACAGCAGAAAAGGCATGCTGTGTGAACTGCAGTGGCGAACATCCGGCTTACTCCCGCGACTGTCCAAAGTGGAATGAGGAAAAGGAGGTACAACGCCTCAAAGTCATGAATAACGTCTCTTATGCTGAGGCGAGAAAGCTTGCTGCACCGCCCGCCCCACCTGGCCAGGTTTCCTATGCCAGTGCAGTCATTGGAAAGCCCATCGTTCCAATGACTTCGGTTGCGGTGCAGACTGACATCAGTGTACCACCTACTGAGTCTTTCTTGCCAGCTGCGAAGTACCTCCTCACGCAGGCGAAACCTAGGGTGGTGTCGATTTCGACATCAATCCCGGTTTCCATTCCTGCAGCAAAGCCTTCCACCTCCACCGGAAGGCCTCCTCCTCCCCGTCTTCAGACAGCAAGACCTTCAAAACCTAAGGGGCCCCTACCGGGGCCCAAAAAGAAAATCACTGCACCACAAAGGGCGGTCACCGATCCATGCCCCTCGGATGATTCCGAGGACATGGATACTGACCACCCCCTATTCACTAAACCGTCCTCTGCGGGGGTTAAGTTGAATAGGAATTCGTCGTCCACCCACTCTTCTAAGTCCTTAGATGGCCACACTCCTACAATGGAATTGTCGTGGATTCCAGAGGAATGTTGATGACATCAAGGCCCTCCTTCAGGCACACTGGCCCATCTGTGTGTGCCTGCAGGGGACATACTTGTAGCCAATCGGAGATTCCACGATCCGGCACTTTTCACTAGTTCGCCGGGACCGGATGGAGATGGTCCAGCTCGCGGGGGTGTCGCCATCCTCGTGAGCAACCATTCTCCATTCCAGGTCGTACCACCTCACCACCAACTTAGAGGCGGTAGCCATCCATCTCTTCATGGGGTTCTCGCTGACTGTCTGTTCTATATATCCACCTGGGAACATCGTCTTCCAGGAAGACCTTGATGATCTCGTCTTGCAGCTGCCGTCCCCCTTCCTCATTATGGGGGACCTCAACAGACACAGTCCACTTTGGGGCAGTGCTGACACCAACGGGAGGGGCAGGATCCTAGAGCAGTGGTTTCTGGATCCTTCTCTCTCCCTGTTGAACGCCGGTGTCTGTACTTACTTTCACTCCCCAACCCACCACTGCCATTTTTCACTGCCATTGACCAACTTTCACTGCCAACTTTCATTTTCATTTCACTGCCATTTTTCACTGCCAAATTTCACTGCCAACCACCAACTTTCACTGCCATTGACCTTACCATCTGCTCCTCCTCGATCCTTCCACTCTTTACATGGGAGGTCGATGACAACCCTTATGGAAGCGATCACCTCCCCGTGGTGTGCACCATCTCCCGTGGGGGGCCTTGCAGCCCTTCACGCGTCTCGCAGTGGAGGCTCGATCGGGCTGACTGGGGTGGTTTCGAGCTGCTCTCTGAGCTCGATGATCACTCTGTCAGCCAGGAGCCAATCAATGTGGCAGTAGCGGAGATAACGGATCTTATCGTAGATGCAGCTGCATCAACGATTCCTCAAACTTCGACACGGTTTCCTTGCTTTCCGAAACCGTGGTGGAATCCAGATTGCACCGCAGCTCGTAAGGCTTAGAACAAGGCTTAGGGGGTGTTTCGGAGATATCCGAAGACCCCTAACCTGGAAAAGTTCAAACACGCCAGGGCGAAAGCTCGTTTCATCCAACGCCAGAGCCAGAAGGAATCTTGGATCAAGTATACATCTTCTATCACCCGCACTACCAGTTCTAAGGTCGTGTGGGATAAAGTCCGGAAGATGGGTGGGAACTACACGTCCCACTCGTTATCGATCCTGGAGCACAATGGACAGGCAATTGCTGATCCCAAAGCAATTGCCGACACTCTGGGGGAGTCATTCTCCTCCATCTCGTCATCTTCCTCTTACTCCCCCGAGTTTCTGGCCCAGAAGGGCAGGGCAGAACGCTCTCAGCTGTCTTTCTACTCGAATGGCCTGGAGCCTTACAACAGGCCATTCACAGCGGAGGAGCTTCGCTTTGCTCTGCACTCTTCTCGTGCCTCTTCTGTAGGACCGGACAATGTCCATTATGCCATGCTCCAACACCTTTCACTATCGAGTAAGGATTGGCTGCTCCATCTCTGCAATTGCATTTTTCTCGAGGAGCAGTTTCCGGACTCCTGGCAGGAGGCCATTGTCTTGGCCATCCCCAAGCCAGGCAAAGATCCCAAGATTCCTTCCAATTATTGTCCCATCGCATTGACGAGCTGCGTGTGCAAGGTGTTGGAAAGAATGGTAAATGCCAGACTCATCTCGTATTTATAACAACACAACCTTCTTTCCAACACCCAGTGTGGCTTTTGCAGGCAACGCTCAACTCTTGACCATCTGATACGCCTCGAATCGGCTATCAGAAATTCATTTTTACGAAGAGAGCACCTGGTATCAATTTTCTTCGACATCGAAAAAGCTTACACGATGGCTTGGAGATTCGGCATTCTTTGTGACCTACACAGTTTCGGCTTGAGAGGTCACGTGCCGATCTTCATCTCCAACTTCTCATCTACACGTTCTTTTCGTGTCCGTGTCGGTAACACTCTGTTGCGGCCATACCCCCAAGAACAGGGGGTGCCACAAGGCTGCGTTTTGATTGTTACACTTTTCGCTGTCAAGATTAATTCTATCACTAGACAACTTCCTCCAGCAGTAGGCAATGCCCTCTATGTTGATGACTTTAGCATCTTTTGCTCTTCGTCCAGCATAAGGGTCATTGAAAGACAACTGCAAATTGCCCTGAACAATCTCAGTTTGGGCGACGGCAAACGGGTTTCGGTTCTCCCCACAGAAGACCGCTTGTGTGCACTTTTGCCACAAGCGTAATCTTCATCTGGATCCCAAGCTGCGGCTCAGTGGTAACATCATTCCAGTTGTGGCGGAGACCAAGTTTTTCGGTCTCATATTCGATCGGAAATTGACCTTTTTACCACACATACGTCATCTCAGGTCCAAGTGCACGCGGACATTGAACATCGTCAAGGTCCTCTCCTCCCTTTCTTGGGGGGCAGACCGATGTTCTTTGCTCTGCCTATACTGTGCACTTGTCCAATCGAAACTGGATACGGATCCCAGGTGTATGACTCGGCCCGGGATTCGGTGGTGAAGGTGCTGGACCACCTCTATCATCAGGCTCTCCGTGTTTGCCGGGAGCCTTCCACACCTCACCAGTCCACAGTCTTTTCGTTGAGACCGACGAACCATTTTTATCTCTTCTCCGTCAGCAGTTGTCCCTACAATATGCATCAAAATTACGATCCCTGCCTGGCCATCCCACTTAGGACTGTGTTTTCAGTCTGAAGTGGGAAATGCTTTACACAAATCGGCCGTCTGCCATTTGTCCTTTTGGTTTGCGTGTCCGAGGTTACCTCAGAGACATTAACATCAGTCTCGATAGCATCGCACAGTCGACAGCTGAGCCACTTCCACCATGGCTCGCTGTTTCTCCTTCCTGTGATTTTTCCTTGTACAGGATGGGGAAGGCTTTTACACCCGACTGTGTGTACCTGCAACTCTTTGCCAGCCATCGTGCCGAGTACCCGAACTTCTTGCCTGTCTTCACAGATGGCTCGAAGTCCCTCACATCAGTGGGATCGGCCATGGTCTGCTGTGATGTAATCATTGCAGACCAGATCCCACTGCAGTGTTCGATCTTCACTGCAGAGTTGCGTGCTATCAGCCTTGCCTTGGACCACGTGGTGACTAAGCATCATCGTCGATGTGTGCTTTACACCGACTCGCTTAGCTCGCTACAGGCTTTGATCTCGGTGAGGCGTCGGCCTTACCCAGTTCTTACTAAGATCCGCCAGCAACTACATCGTCTGGCAGCTACCACCACCATCCATTTCTGTTGGGTGCCCAGTCACGTCGGGATCAGGGGCAACGACTTGGCAGACGCTGCTGCCAAGTCGGCCACACCCCTGTCCGACTCTCCGTTGCCGGTTCCCTATCTGGATTTCCGGAAGCGTTTTACCATCGAGCTCCAGGCACAGTGGCAGAGACCTTGGTCAGAACAGCTTACGACAAAGCTCTTTGAGATCAAACCTATTATCAAACCATGGCAGTCTTGTTATCGCAAGGAGGAAGTTGTACTTGCTCGGCTCCGCTTAGGTCATTCGTTTGTTACTCATTCGTTTCTTCTACGGGCAGATGACGTACCTAAGTGAATGTTTTGTGACACCGTTTTAACAATCAAACATATTTTAATCTCATGCCCCGCTTTTAACTTTGAACGACATATGATTTTTAATTTCCATAATTTTATGTCCGAGCCTCTTACACTCGGACATCTTTTTTCTGATCATTGCATTTTATCTCCAGTTTTTACCTTTTTTGAAATATTGTGGATATTTTAATCGAATTTGATTTTACCTTAACTTTGTGCATTATTTGCCTCAGGTCTCTTACACCTGGGATTATGTTATTTAATATTTCTACAGTTGTTTTACTCTGTTTATATACACTTGTTTTTGTTGTTTTACCACTTTACAATGTTGAAAAACTATTTTAACTTTTGGTTGTGGGGTTCTATGTCTTTTATCTTTTATATTGTCTTTTGTTTGGCGCATTATGGCCTTGTTGCCGATGCGCCAGTAAACCCCAAACAACCAACCAACCAACCCTTTCGTCTCGTTTGACGCATTATGGCCTCAACTGCGCCATTAAACCCCAAACAACCAACCAACGTAATGGGATAAAGAAATGATTTTTGCGTAGCATTAACGGAATTTCAAAATATTTATAACAATAAAACGTAACGAATAATGGAAAAAAATAATTTAATTGTTTTTGTGTTGATACATTTCAAATTTTTCTTTTATAAGATATTAGCAGATTTACCCAGCATTGCTCGGGTCTAAAACTGTAGAATATAGAGTAGATGGCACTCCCCATGTCGCAAGCTTTCATTTGGTATAAATACTGTAACAATTGATCTCCCCACCTTTGGTTAAAATTTTCTCCCTTTCTTATACGGGAGGAAAGACATGGACATATTTCGACGTACCATATGATCCTCCCATGTCAGAAGTTTCTAACTGGAATTTCCTCACTCAGATAATCGAACTTTTCAAATCATCTCTAACCCACCAGAGTTCCTCAGATTCAATTTGCCAGGCATATGTAACTATACAGCAAAAGAAAATTAACTCTGGTCTGAGATGCATACAAAACATAAAGCTATTAAAAAATTATTAAACAAAAATTGTTTATTATTTAACATAATATTTAAAACATTTATTTATTATATGTATATACTTTTATAGCTTTGGTATATTTTTCAAAATTAATTTAATGATTTGAACTTCCAATACAAATTTAGTTTTTGACAAAAACTATTTAACAAAGAATTTCGTGTTCCACTCGTCCTTAATTGGAACGACTGCAATATCTACAGACGCTCATGCTCTTGATCCAGCAAATTGAGCAATGAATTTATCATGCGAAATTTGTTTGATGTATTCATTACTTAAAATTTATTGGTGGTAACACTTATTTTGAATAACTTTCAGCCATTAATGTAAGTCTATGGGGATTTTGAGAAATTCAAACTCGCCCTTCCCGATTTTGTTTGACTCCATCAGGTTTACAAATAGCCTATATCTTCCTCCTCGGTGAAGGGAACATTTCATGCAAAGTTTGAAGCTTCGAACCCTTCTAGGGTCCGAGTGCATAAGCAGACAGACACACAAACTTTCTTTATATATATTATAAACTTGTGTGAAGCAGATGTAAAATTTACTTTCATGATCTACAAAGTGTTTCAGCGACTGCTCAATGATACATTCTGAAAGAATTTAGGCAGCAGCTGTCTTTCATCTTCCTTGTAATTGGCATTCAGAGAAAGGGATTTTGATAGCCCAATAAGTGGTGCAGTTGAAAAGAAAGGGAGAGTCTCCAGATATATTACATTCCCTATGATCCGCCTGCCATCCCATGGCCGAGTGGTTAGCATGCTTGGCGACTGATCTAAGGGACCTGGGTTCGAGCCCCGGGTAAGGCATGGTTGTGTGTGTGTGTTGTTTTTCTGCTGAGGTCCTGCCATCCTCTCAGACCCTCCACTATGACATATAAACTGACAGGCTCCTGTCAGACCTCTGTGACAAGCAGCTGCTTGAGGAGGTTTTTATTTTTTTATGATCCGCCTAAACTGAGAAGGAATTATATATGTGGAGTAATTTGGGTTTAAGATATAGAGAATTGGAGGAATGGACCACTAATCTTGAAGATAATCGAAATCTTTTTGTACACAGTGGAAACCCAGAAACATTTCCATTTTGGAATTTTCCAAATCCGTTAACCCTTTCAGGACCATAAGGTTTCTAAGAGTAAATATTAATATGTAACTGTTTATTTTAGTTTGTTTAGACGTAAAATAAATAAAAATCATAAGAAAAATACATAACAATGTGCTGAGGTCCTGCCATCCTCTCAGATCTCCTACTGTGGCATATGAACTGACAGTCTCCTGTCAGACCTCTGTGGCAAGCAGCTGCTTGAGTGGGTATTTATTTTTATTTTTATATCATTAGCCACAAAACTGCTAGCAAAAGGAACAACTACTGTTGGAACCATCCGTGAAAACAAGCGAGAATTGCCAAACACGTGAAAGATAATATGGCACGCTTTACAACAAAACTATATAAATCAGGTTATATTACTCTAACAATTTATAAAAGTAAACTAAATAAAAAAGTGGTTGTACTAAGTTCAATGCATAACTCAAAAGACACTGAAAAAAGTGACAAGCGTATACCAGAAACGATTAAATTCTATAATAGCACAAAATTCGGTCTAGATGTGACGGATCAAATGGCAAGAAAATACAGCGTGATATCGAAAACTTGGAGATGGCCCCTCAAGTATTTTTCAATATTCTTGACAGCTGGAATAAATTCATGGGTTTTATATAAAGAAACAATAGGGAAAAAATTTTAAGGCGGGAATTTTTATTCCAGTTAGCTGAAGAACTTGCCGCTGAATATCAAGGAGAAAGAAAAAGGAAATATAAGTTCAGTTTCACATGTACAAAAAACTTGCCAAGTAAGATATTGCAAAGACAACAAAACTACGAAAATCTGTTTGAAATGTAAAAAATATGTGTGCGGCAAATATACATTTGAGAACTCAATAATTTGTAAAAAATGCATTGAAGATGAATTAGATGTGTATTATTTATTTATAAATGCAAGAAACTATAGAACTACCGTTCATTTTCTTTTCATGTTTATAATTAAAATGAAACAAAAAAAATTTTGTGTTTCGTTTTGTGAAAGTTGTTTCATTTATTATTTAATTAAGTACCAAATTGATTTATTATCTGCATTCATTCGTAAAAAAATATAACCTTTTTTTAAGGATCGGTCATTTGACCAGTCACGGTAGGAATAGAAGTGTCGGAAGGTTTAGTGTTAAGAACAGACTACTTAAAGTTAAATAGGTAATGTTTTCAATTTCTTTACTTTTATTTATTTATTAGATTATTTTTATGTTATTTGAAGTCTATTTCAGCGAAAAACTCGTGTAATTATTTTACATGTGTACATTCGAAAGTACAGCAGATATCTACAGAAAAGCATTGATAAAATTTGTTCAGTGTCATTAAAAGACTCATCAAATGATTTGCCGGAATCTCTTCAAACCAAAAAACCAAAAAACAGGAGGCAAAAGAAAATATAATTTCAATTTTGTTAAATGAATTTGAGAGAGCAAAGATAATTTCTACAAAAGAGAATATTTTTACTACTGGAAATAGGAAGACAAAGCATTGCAAGAATTGTTCTATCAGTACCTGCAACTCTGGAAATGTGTCGTAATTTAATGAATAAATATCTGCCGAGAGTTTTTTTCTATGCATAAAGGCATTTTATCCAACAAAAAAAATCAAAACAAACAATTTGGATTAAAAATTGTTAGAAAACGTTTTGTTTAGAGGCCCGAATAAAATAGAATAATATAGATAGCATTAAGATATCAATATTTTGATGAATTTCTTTTTTTTTTTTGTTACCCCATTAAATACCGGTGTCTCATATAGACTGCATTAGCAATTATTCAAAATCACATGCGGATCATCTGCTGGAACTTCAAAAAGTTTCAGACTTCTAAAGGGGAAGAAAAAAAATTTATACCTATCTTAGAACCTATTCTATGATAGGAAAAAAAATTATTCCAATAGTCCAGTGCAAGGTTTAATCAGTAGAGCTCTCTCTGGCATGTATCTGGGGAGTTATGGGTTCGATTCCCGCCATGTCGTAGATAATTTTTTAACATAAATATTTGGTGTGTGTGGATGAATCGGTTGTAATGAGTTTTATGCCAAAGGAAAGCTTGCAAAATAGGGAGTGCCTTCTACTCTATAGAGAGTTTCAGACTTCCCCTAGTAGAGGATATAATTTTAGAAGTTTCGGACCTCTCCTTACTATGTAGTACCATTTTTTTTTTATTTTCTGAAGTCATTTTAGAAATTGTTTCAAAAATATTAATATGTGCACAAAAATCATTATAGTACTAAGAATTGTGAATTCTCAAAAAACTTTTTCTGAAACATTTTTATTAATAATGCTCCATTTTATTTATAAAAATTTTATAACTAAAGAACCATGAAGAATGAAATTTTAAGTTTTTCCTTTGTAATTATAAACAATTATAACTAAATTCAAACAGTATGCTGAACATTTCTAGAAATTTGATGTAAATCTCTTCAGTAGCTAAGTAGTCATTGGAAGGAGAACTATATGCCAATCCCCTGTGATGATGCATAGAACCGGCCAGGCCTAGCACCTAATGTCTGCCCCCGCCCACTCGTGGTGCAGACCATTAGAACCTTTTTAAAGGAATTTGCTACATTTGAGGAACAAGGTGACGCTGGAATTGTTCGGTTAACGTCACGGTGACGTGAAAGTTTACTGATAAATATGCACCATTTTTACTGATAAATATGCAACCAGTTAAAGAAAACAACGGAATTTAAACTTTTGTTCAGATCCTACTTTGAATGCTCAAGAGTGCGTCTACTCAAGAGTCGGTGTAGAAATTTCACTCAAATAAATTAATTAATATTTTTTTTCCGAGAAACTCCATCAGAAGACGGCAGTCGGCTGCAAAAGTGAACGAGCTAATTGAAAACAAAAAATTTCTTTTACGGTTCGTTTGAAAACGAGCTAATGTTTTCACTTTCTCATTTGCCTATGCCATTGAGGGCCTATGTCAATATTTGTTCGTCTGTCTGTTCTTCTCTCTGTTAACTGTTGTCTGTCCATCTGTTTTTCCACCTGTCTGTACACCTATAGACAATCATTTTTTTTTTTGCCTTTAGAGCCAAATAAAAATTTTTTTGGGGTTGGCTAGGTGTGGAACATATATTACGATTAGCAATTTTGAAAATTTTTAATAGCGCCCTCTAGCGACGGGAAAAGATGGAAAATGCTAAAATTTCAAACGGATATTGCAAACTATTTACACTGGAAATCTGAAATTTTGATACTGGAGTGTTATGGTCAGAAGGTTTACAATGGCAATAAGGTTCTGTCGTCTTAGCCAAAAAGGGGGTGCGAAAATAAAACTTTTTTTAAGAGATAAACAAAACAATATATAATTTTTTTTGTTTTACAGGCACTAACAAAATAGTAATGATTTAAACAATATTTGATAATCTCAGCGTTATCTGTAGACGTTTAAACGTCTATAAATCAATAAATGTCTATTGTGAAAAAATCCAGCGTTAGTTCAACAGGTTAAAATACTATGACATGTTGCTGGAGAGATGCGGGTTCGAATCCCGTATGTCAGCAAAATTGTTTTCCCCAAAAATATTAATGTTTACATTTTTCGAATCCCCTTCAATGGAATTTCCAGTGTTAGAGAGTGCTAAAGGCGGTATATAAAATCTTGAAAGGCGACCTCTAGCTGTGGAAAAAAAACCAGGAAAATACCAAATCTTTAAATAATATTATAAATGATCTATTTTTGCTCACAGAGTGTAATGATCAAGTTGTTTACCCTAATAGTAATGATTTGGCCTGTTGGTAAAATGCAACTTTTCTGCTTTAAGAGATAAACGAAAAAATTTTTTGCACTTTACAGGTACTTAATAAAATATTAATAGTTTATTTTCTCAATTTTACAGTAGTTTGAATTTTCACTATCAGAGGGTACTGAAAGTGTAAAATAAATAGAAGAACGTATATCGCCTCTAGCACATATGTGAATCTCATTTTCGAAGAGAATGAAGTTCTTTAACTACTTTTTCACTCCTGAAAAGTTTTAATTATGGACGTTTTTGTTTTTCTGCTGAAGTCCCGCCATCCTTATGGACCTTCTACTATGGCAGATAAATAGATAGGCTTCTCTCAGACCTCTGTACAAGCAGCTGCTTAAGGGGTTATTTATTTATTTTTTAATGTATGATGGGGAAATGCACATAGCAGTATTTTATTAGTATTTATAAAACATAAAAAGTATTTGTATTTTAGATCTTAAATTTAAAAAGTTGCTTTTCTTTCGCTTCTCTGAAAATAGCGGGCAGATAATTGTAGTCAGTGGACTTTCTACCATAACACAACTCTACACGCAGAAATTTCTACCATGAACAGATCATTTGAAACATTCGTTTAAAGTTCCAATTCACCAAAATTTCAAATTTCTAACACAACTTCATCGTTTGCAAAACTCATTATAAATTTTGGGATTATTCGTTTTTTTTCCACCGTTAACTATAGGGGTATCAGCTTACTCTCTGTTCCAGGTAAAGTTCTTTCCATGATTGTGCTGAATAGAATTAAGAATCTGGTTGACAGTCAATTGCGCGATGAGCAGTGTGGATTCAGAAGTGGTAGGGATGTGTGGATCAGATATTTTCTCTTAGGCAGATTCTTGAGAAATGTTTAGAGTTTCAGAAACCTTTGGTTGCTAGCTTTGTTGATTTCAAAAAGGCTTTCGACTGTTGATCGTAATAATTTCTGGTTGATTGTGAGATCATATGGTATACCAGACAATTTAGTTAACCTAATGAAAACTCTCTACAAAAACACTGAGTCGTGTGTGAGCTTTGGTAAGGCTTGTAGCAATTGAATTAGCATTACTTCTGGTGTTCGACAAGGGTGCATTTTGTCTCCTTTTCTCTTTAGTTCGGTTATTGATTACGTTATGCGAAATTCATTGCAAGGGAAAGATTTTGGCCTTAAATGGTCTGGAGATATGAAAATTTCTGATTTAGATTATGCTGATGATTTAGCCCTTTTGGCAAATGATGTTGATGAGATGAACTCTTTTCATTCGAGCTGTTGATGAGACTGGTAGTAGAGTAGGTTTGGTTATAAACAGAGAGAAAACTAAAGTGATGAAAATTGGTCAGGCAGGCTAGATTCAGTTAGTCTGAATGGTTGCAGTCTTGAGCAGGTGTCACAGTTTAATTACCTTGGGAACCATGTAACAGACACTGATGATGTGTGGCATGAGATTAACAGAGGAATAGGGATTGCTGTCGGGACTTTTAAGAATCTATGGAGAGTGTGGAGAAATAGGCATATACTCCTAAAGACTAAAATTAGGCTGTATAATAGTTTGGTTCTTTCTAGGGTTTGTTATGGTAGTGAAACTTGGACACTTTGTAAACAAGATGGCAGGAAACTAGATGCTTTTGATTCCAGATGCTTATGCAGTATCTTGAGCATTAGGTGATTCAACGTTGTAACTAATGATGAGGTTAGGCAAAGGAGTTTGCAACCTCCTTTAAGCAGCATATTGTGCAGAGAGAGACTCTGTTGGTTTGGCCATGTTGCCCCTATGGATAATTATAGATTGGCGAAGAGGGTTATGAACAGTGTGCCTAAAGGCCTCAGAAGGAAGTGGAGACCTAGGATGCAGTGGGCAGACAATGTCAAACAGGACCATATTAGAATTGGTGTGCAGTGGCCAGATGCAGTAGATGTAGCTCAGGACAGACTTGCTTGGAGAACCAAATTGCACGGTCTGGTTGGATCTCCATAGCCCATGGCTGCTTGAGGATGATGGTGAGAGGGCGCAATTGTAGCGTTTGGGAAAGTCGCAAATTCAAATTGTAATATTTCATCACTACCTGTCTAACCCAAAAAGAATTTTTATCTCTAAAAATATACACTTTTCTGTTAAAACAAAAAAAGGTTGCATTTACCTACCTGCCTGGGTCTGAATGGTCAAGTGATTGTTGCCAATGGTAACTTCGTAACCTTCACATTTCAACACCAAAATTTCAAACTTCTAACATAACTACATCGTTTGGAATATTCGTTTGATATTTCGGAATATTCAACTTTTTCCACCGTTAGAGGGCGCAGTTTTAACTTTTGGGAGATTTAAAAAACCCAAATCGTAATATATCATTAATACCTATCTAACACAAAAAGAATTTTTTATTTATCTGTATAAACAAAAAAATTCGATGTCTGTAGAAGGACAGACAACAAAGTGAAATTATATACCTTTTTTAAAAAAAATAAAGCCCCAAAATTTACTTTTCCTATTTTAGCCGTTTTCTAAAGAGCTTGCAATCATGAACACTGAAATCTGTATCAAATATTACCCTACCCTTTTCCGGAATCCATAAGTACCGTGCAATACCATTCAGCTATGCACGCTAAACAATCCGAGCGACGACAAAACGGCGTCCAAATTTGAGATAGCAACCTCTACCTATAAATGGTCTCTACCTCTACCTATATAGGGCCTCTAGACAAAGAACGTATAAGGAAAAGAAGTTCAGCTTTGACAAAGCGTAAGTGGCGACCTCAAGTGGTGTTTCGATTCGTATCGTGCATTTGTTTAAGCTGGGAAGCAAACAATAAGGGGCAAAGGAATTATGCATAAAAAATTTATATTTTAAAAAAGGAAAAAAAAAAATAACTGCACTTTGTATTTGAAAAAAATAATATCATGATTTTAATAAAGGTTTATTTTCTCCATTGGAATTATTTTTCGTTGAACCAACAATTATAAATTGAACGGAAAGAGAAGATTTGAAATTAGCCTGATGTTAATTTATAAAATAAATTATTACAATTAAGAGCTTTCTTGGTTGCATAGAAACAGGGACCAGAACTGATATTAATATACTCTGTAGGATATCAATGGGAAATTACTACATAGGAAAGCGAAGAGAATGGAAGTTGACAGTAACATGTAATTACAAAAGCGTTCGTCCCCTGTAATGTTCGTTTCGCCTCTACGCCAAATGCACGATACTCGATTTTACATTACTCTCTATGGAAGCTTAACTTTTTCTCCTTCTACATTCTTTGCTCTAGATAGGGCCATGGCTTAATGTCCCCATCTGATGAACAGTGGCCTTTCCAAGCCAATCGATGTCAATGTGCATCTGAGTTAGGATGAACTGTAGCGATGAATTTAGTAAGAAACAATGTTCATATACGCTATGGCGTTCAGATGTCCGTCAATGATATCAAGGGGCCTGACGTGTGCCAGGAAAACATTTCCACCCTGTCACACAGCCACTACCGGCCTGTACTCTAGACACCAGATAAGATGGCTCCATGGCCTCATGTTGATTGCACCAAATTCTGATCCATCAGCATGATGCAAAACAAACCTTCATTCATCCAACCAGGCTACTTTTTTTTTCATGGTCCAGAGTCGATGCTCCTACTCCCATTGGTGATGTGCTTTCGTGTTTTTCACTGAGAACATCGGCACTCGACATTGCCAGTGGATGTGATTTGCCAGGTTGTGGCCTACGACCTAGAACCAATGCGTTGCTCGTACAGATCGCACACAGAGGCTATCAATAATTTTGGAGCAAAGCAATTCTCTTTTGAATCGTAATCGTAGAACTTGCGTTTTGTGGAATTATACCCGGTTGAAGTTTGTTTATCTGTATGTATAGAATTAAGGATTCATCTAGTTATATTTAATTAAAATCTTCATTGTTTAGTTTTGAATATGGATTTAGAATCTGATAAATTTAAGAGAAGAGCAAATAAAAGGATTGCAGAAGCGAAAGCTAAAGCGAGACCAGGTGTGTAATTATCGAAAGTTTATACTCGGAAATACATTACATTGCTTTTATACAAATAATTATATATTTCCTTAAAATACAGTTCCGATTATGTTGATATTTCAAGGTTCAAGGTACGGTAAGATTATGGTGAAATTAGCTTTCAATAAGGGCTCCTTACATCAGAGTATTCTTATGTGGTAAAGAGATGTCAATGTGTTATTCTTCCTACCTATTTTCCCATCTGTTAGGCCAAGGGTTCATTATCGGTTCTCTTGTTGCTGCAGGCGTTTCATACTGAATGCTTTTGTATGCGGGCAATACCACAGATAAACAGGTAACTAATTTAAATTGTTGTGCAGCGCCACCTGACCCAAATTACTCATTTTCTCTATAAAATAAATAATAAATTTTTCTAATAAATCAAGTTCCGTATACAAAAATTAACCTAAATAATCTCTGCCATTTTTCTATACCAACAATTCTACAATACTGAAAATTTTTATACACAGAAAAAAAAGTTGCCAAATGCTTCCAGATATTAACAATAAATCATATTAATAACTTTAAAGGCACCTAAATATCTAAAAAATTTATATATCGCTATAAATAAAATAAATTCCCCCTCAAGCAGCTGCTTGCCACAGAGGTCTGACAGGAGTCTGTCAGTTTATATGCCATAGTAGATGGTCTGAGAGGATGGCAGGCCCTCAGCAGAAAAACGACACAAACAGCCATGCCTTACCCGGGGCTCGAACCCAGGTCCCTTAGATCAGTAGCCAAGCGCGCTAACCATTCAGCCATGGGACGGCTTATATATCACTATAACACTAATAAATTCATCGGCACCACGGCAGGAATCGAACCCGCATCTCTCCAGATTCATGCCAGATCTGGAGAGATGCGGGTTTGATTCCCGCCGTGGAGGCGATGAATTTTTTTTTCAGAATCTATTAATTGATGTTTGATGTCTATCTTAACAGGGAATACTGTGCATTCACTTTGGATTGATTTTTAACACTAATAAATACTATACCATTCATAACTGTTCACCCAATTTATCTCAAACTAATCTAATGAAATACATGTGTTCATTACTACAGCCATGTTCAGTCCCACATGCAAAAACTTCCAACATTCCCCCAGGCATACTCCACTCCCCATCCCCTTACTACATTAGAATTCTCTGAAAACTCAGTATACATGTTTTACTAAACACTATTATCCTAAAACCCTAACACCCCTTAAAACTTTCTCATTTTTACCACTTAATTTCCCCACATTCTAAATTTTTTTGCCATTTTTTCCACTCTTACAACAAAACACATACTAAACACAAAAGAAATTTAAAATAGTTTTAACTGTTTCTAATCACTCTTCCCTTCCCCTTCAAATGCCCCTCACTCCAAAGAACTTATGAAACACATCCCCCCCACATATAGCCACGGAAAGCTACCAAACTCCCACTTCCAAAGGATGTGACCATAACATTACAAAACAGTTGACTAACATTTTACAACAACCCTCCTAATATTAAATAATTTCAATTCCTAAATGTATTTACCTCTGTTCTGCCTATCATTAAAACCCTCTCATTAAATATATATTATACATATCCACTTAGCTGTGACTACATCGGCATATTATCCCAAGGAGTTATCCAGCAAGAATGACAAAAAAAAAGCAAACCTAATGTCACATTCACTTCAAATCGCACATGTCACTTCGCATTACCTATCCAAAAGAAAGAAATCATAGAACCATAGGCTACCAACAACCCATGGTTACATTTGTACATTGCACTTTAAGCTTCGATGTCATACGTTTGCTGAGCAGTGTCATCTGTTGGCTGAGGACTGTGAACAATACACTGACCAACCCTCCCTAAATTACTGCCATAAAAAATTAACACTAAATATGAACCAAAATGAAATTAAATCTATTAATAGCACATTACAAATGATATTCAACAAATGTTTACATATAATGGCCTAAATCTTGCATTACGAGCTAGTGAAGGCATTGTAAAGTGAGAATGCACCGAAAAGAATATAATGATAAAGGTTTACTTTTAAGCCAAATTTTTTGTTTTGTAAATACGAGCAAAGATAACTGTTTAATGCATTTTTTTCTTAACTGGTCATATCGCTAAACAATAAACATCACCTTAAGCACTTTAAAAATGTCAAACAAAGCCACATCTTTCATTAAAATATACCACTAAACCAATAAATAAATGCCCTTTCTGCACTTAATGAAAAGCTCCAAAAGATATATAATTTCATCGCACAACTATTTTTCCTCAAGCATGTCATTAAACAACAATTTTCATTTCGCACTAAAAAGAAAGCCCCTAAAAATATATAATTCCATCAAACTAACTATTTTGACTCAAGCATATTGTTAAACAACCAATTTTCATTCCACATCCCCCCCCCCCACCACCACCACCACCAAAAAAAAATGTATAATTTATTCAAACACAACTATTTTGACTAGAGAATATAGCTAAACAACAAATTTTACTCAGCACATAAAAAAATTTGTCCAAAAATAGCCTCATTGAAGGCAAGTATTTTAACCTGAACATATATTGCTAAACAACAGATTTTTCACTCTGCACTTGAAAAAAGCCACCAAAAATAAATTTCAATGGAGACAACAAATTAAACCATAGTTTACTGATAAACAACAAATTTTCATTTGAATGTAAAAAAAATGCTCCCCAGAATAAATAATGTTATTGGAAGTGACTAACTTTTTTTGGCTTCACTCTTGAAAACCCAAAAATAACTTGTTAAAAAAAATAAAAGTTAGAGAAAACAAAGATAAAATCAGAGGATGAACACATAAAAGCCATACCTGTAAATCCCTAAAACTCCACAAATTTTGGTTGGTAGGGGTCAGGGTACATTGTCTGCTTAATAAAAGGTTTCCAATTTACAGTATGCATAAAATTTGCACAATTCAAATTTCCCTCACATGATAGCTTAAAGAAACTCATAAATATTCATTTCATACCCAAGACTTTTTATAAACCTAAAAAATATCAAAGTGCAGGATTCAGAGGCCACCACAAATTTCAATAGCAGATGACATTTGCCATTCAAGTCTGGAAAAACCTCCAAACATTGTATTATTCACTACGTTGCATTTAGTCATGTATTCTCAACTTACTTTCTGCTGATCTATGCACCTTCTACTTATGTTTTTCATGATGTGTCTTGCCGTCCCCTGGCCGAGTGGTTAGCACGCTTGGCTACTGATCTAAGGGACCTGGGTTCGAGCCCCGGATTAGGCATGGATGTGTGTGTCGTTTTTCTGCTGAGGTCCTGCCATCCTCTCAGATCTCCTACTGTGGCATATAAACTGACAGGCTCCTGTCAGACCTCTGTGGCAAGCAGCTGCTTGAGGGGGTATTTATTTTTTTATTATTGTGTTGTAACCATGAATTTCAGTCTAACCAATTTTAAAAAAAAATTACCAGTTCATATTAGTAATAATAAAATCCACTTTAAAGAATAACATTAGTTTAATATAAATTTTACTATTGTGATAGGTTTCACAGTTTTTGAAAGATTGGTTGTTAAATTATATAACAGTGAACTTGATATAAGTTGGCACCACAAACTGATACTGTTCAGGATATTAAAACAATGCAGCATTCCTTGCAGGAATGTGTATTATCATAAAACTATTTGAGGTTTATCAAAATGAAAATGAGACTCATAAACTTTTTGAAAAGTTACAGAAATCAAAGGTTATTTCCATCAAAGTGTTCCTTTTGTCCCTAACACACTTTTTCATTCAATGCTTTAAAACATTTTTGGAAGTTCTCTTTGGAAATACTTTTTAGAGACTGTTATATACATCTTTATGTGCTCCATATCAAAATTGGCCCCAGAGTTGATATTTGGTTTTGATAGGGTAATCATACAACCCTGTTTTCCAGTGACAGTCCTTGGATGAAATGCTCTGCCCCCAAGGAATAAACATCTTTGGAAGTGTTCCCAAAGCACCATAAAAAATCAGACTAAACAAGTGTTGAAACCATTTGATTCTTGAGGCAGTTTTAAGTCATATTTGTATCTTTTTTTTTTTGCTGCACCTCATATACTAGATGGTAGTTGTGACTTGCTGCATTGGTAAGTTTTAGATCAAGAGTACAGACAAGTATCCATATTATGGATCAACTAAACTGAGTTCTGTTTAAAGCTATGAAAAAAGCATGTTCTGCAATTAAAACCAAAAAGTTGCATTTTCCCACACCCTTGGGTCTAAGGAGTTAACTCATTGTTCCCAATGGAAACTTTGTGATCTTCACATTCCACTACCAAAAATTTTTAATTTCTATGACTACATCGTTTGCAATATTCATTTGAAATATTAGAATTTTTAAGTGTTTCCACTGTTAGAGGGCATAGTTATAGATTTCAGGAGCTTCAGAAAGTGCATATTGTAATATTTCAACAATACCTATTCAACACAAAAAAAATTTGTAATTTATCTCTATAAACAAAAATGTCCATTCCATGGCTGAGTGGTTAAGTGTGCTTGGCTACTGATCAAAGGGACCTGGGTTTAAACTATGGGTAAGATATGGAAATTTGTGTTGTCTTTCTGCTGAGGTCCCACCATCCTCACATACCTTTTACTATTGCATGGATGAGGAAACTCCAGCCCTTGGGCCATTTGTGGCCCACTGGCGAGGAAAGAATATTATTATTGACCACAGTCAGTGTGCCAACATCCAGTACACAATTTCGGTGAAATCGTCGGGAAAATGCAATTGTATTCATCTCATTAAAACATGAGTGTAATTATGTATGTTCTTTAAATGTAATATTTCTTACCATTGTTTAATAAAGAGTATTATTTCAAGATCGATATATTCACTTCTTCACTATTTCCGGTAGTTATGTATTCATAGGATTTTCAATACAGCCCTCTTAACGTCTACTTTTTTTTAGTCTCCCGCAGAGAAAAAGTTTCCTCACCCTGTATTATGGCTTATAACACAGGCTCCTGTCAGACCTCTGTGGCAAGCAGCTGCTTGAGAGTTTTTTCCCCTACTGACAGACAAGCAGATAGACAGATGACAATGGGAGATTATTTTCTTGTTTTTTTTTTAAAAAACGAGGTAAAAAGTGCATTTTCTCCATCCCATTTTACAGTAATATTAGAATTACAATATATATACATTTCCCATTTTCGTTGTCAATTTTATTCAGCCAATTGTAATACTTTGGATTATGAGCCATTCATTATTGAATATTTCATATTTTCTCTTTTTTGGTCTGGTTAATATTTTAATTTTTTTCAATAGTGAAAGTGGGTATAGCTGCATGGCCTGTAAATGGTAGCTAGGCGTAAACTGGAAGGAGAGCTGTGTACCAATCCCTAGTGATAATGCACAGAACCGGCCAGGTCTAGCACCTAATGTCCGACCCCGCCTTCTCGTGGTGCAGGCCGTTAGTACCTTTCAAAAGAGATATTCTCTTTAGGAAGGGAACGGAAGGGGAGGGGCTGCCAGTTCAGTATGGCCTGCTGATCTGGTCATCTACGGCCACTTTTTTCTTTTTTTTCGACCCTGCTGAGGAGTGGTCAACTTCACAGGGTCCTGGTGCTGACCATTTATACCTACTAGACTGGACTTGTTTATGGATTTGAGCTTGATTATGGATCCTGGACTTCCTGCACTGGTGGGCCTCTGTTGAGGGAGAGTCTGCCGCTGTGTTTTCTGTTTGCTTCTGGGTTGCCAGCTCTAAGTGAACAGAGGCATGGGATACCTTATATCAGCTGGTGGATAATCCTAATCAGAGGCCATCGCAGGTACCTGAACCTTACTTAGCTAGTTGGGCATCTTCAAGCCTAAACTGGAGTAATGCGTCTCAGGCAGGCCATGTGGCTCTTAAAAAAGTCCACTTGAAAAGGTGGTGCCTGAAGTTCCTACCAGCATCGGTGACTTCAGCCTTTAGCGGAGGAGGAATGGGTCTTTGCCCCATGCCTGCGATCAGGAGCCTGTTTGATATTGTTGGCCCTACCAATCTCAATAAACCTAATTTCTTTAAAAATCCTACTAATCATTTTCTTTCTGCAGGAACGTGGAACGTGAGGACATTACATAGAGATTATTCTCTTGATGTCCTCATGCAGGAATTCCAGCGCTATAACCTAGATATTCTAGGCTTGCAAGAGACCAGATGGACAGGTAAAGGTGAGATACTTAAAAATAACTTTAAATTTCTCTTTACAGGGAGGGAGGATGGAAAGCATCACCAAGGTGTGGGTCTGCTGCTCAGCAGACATGCTAGTATTGCTCTTCTAAGATATGAATGCATTAATGAAAGGTTTCTTACAGCAAAATTTCAGACAAGCATTAAAAACTTGAATGTTATCTGCTGTTATGCCCCCACTGAGGGTGCTGATGAGGATGAGAAGAATAGGTTTTACGGACAACTTCAGGATATTTTGAATTCTGTCAAGAAAGGAGATATTACCCTTGTTCTTGGTGACTTCAATGCCAAAGTTGGTACCGACTCTGACCTGTGGGGAGGGGTGATAGGCCCTTTTGGTATTGGTAGCTGCAATGGGCAACGTCTCCTACAGGTAAGTAAACTCAATGGTTTCAGAATAACTAACACATATTACAAACACCGCGACATACATAAATACACATGGGTTTCACCTGATGGGCTGCATAGGAATATGATTGATTATATATTAATTAACAGCAAATGGGCTAGTTCTGTTAGAAATACCAGGGCATATAGGGGAGCTGAAATTGGATCTGACCATTACCTTGTTAAAAGTGTTTCCTCGCCAGTGGGCCACAAATGGCCCAAGGGCTGGAGTTTCCTCATCCATGCAATAGTAAAAGGTATGTGAGGATGGTGGGACCTCAGCAGAAAGACAACACAAATTTCCATATCTTACCCATAGTTTAAACCCAGGTCCCTTTGATCAGTAGCCAAGCACACTTAACCACTCAGCCATGGAATGGACATTTTTGTTTATAGAGATAAATTACAAATTTTTTTTGTGTTGAATAGGTATTGTTGAAATATTACAATATGCACTTTCTGAAGCTCCTGAAATCTATAACTATGCCCTCTAACAGTGGAAACACTTAAAAATTCTAATATTTCAAATGAATATTGCAAACGATGTAGTCATAGAAATTAAAAATTTTTGGTAGTGGAATGTGAAGATCACAAAGTTTCCATTGGGAACAATGAGTTAACTCCTTAGACCCAAGGGTGTGGGAAAATGCAACTTTTTGGTTTTAATTGCAGAACATGCTTTTTCCATAGCTTTAAACAGAACTCAGTTTAGTTGATCCATAATATGGATACTTGTCTGTACTCTTGATCTAAAACTTACCAATGCAGCAAGTCACAACTACCATCTAGTATATGAGGTGCAGCAAAAAAAAAAAAGATACAAATATGACTTAAAACTGCCTCAACAATCAAATGGATTCAACACTTGTTTAGTCTGATTTTTTATGGTGCTTTGGGAACACTTCCAAAGATGTTTATTCCTTGGGGGCAGAGCATTTCATCCAAGGACTGTCACTGGAAAACAGGGTTGTATGATTACCCTATCAAAACCAAATATCAACTCTGGGGCCAATTTTGATATGGAGCACATAAAGATGTATATAACAGAGTCTCTAAAAAGTATTTCCAAAGAGAACTTCCAAAAATGTTTTAAAGCATTGAATGAAAAAGTGTGTTAGGGACAAAAGGAACACTTTGATGGAAATAACCTTTGATTTCTGTAACTTTTCAAAAAGTTTATGAGTCTCATTTTCATTTTGATAAACCTCAAATAGTTTTATGAATAATACACATTCCTGCAAGGAATGCTGCATTGTTTTAACATATCCTGAACAGTATCAGTTTGTGGTGCCAACTTATATCAAGTTCACTGTTATATAATTTAACAACCAATCTTTCAAAAACTGTGAAACTTATCACAATAGTAAAATTTATATTAAACTAATGTTATTCTTTAAAGTGGATTTTATTATTACTAATATGAACTGGTAATTTTTTTTAAAAATTGGTTAGACTGAAATTCATGGTTACAACACAATAATAAAAAAATAAATACCCCCTCAAGCAGCTGCTTGCCACAGAGGTCTGACAGGAGCCTGTCAGTTTATATGCCACAGTAGGAGATCTGAGAGGATGGCAGGACCTCAGCAGAAAAACGACACACACATCCATGCCTAATCCGGGGCTCGAACCCAGGTCCCTTAGATCAGTAGCCAAGCGTGCTAACCACTCGGCCAGGGGACGGCAAGACACATCATGAAAAACATAAGTAGAAGGTGCATAGATCAGCAGAAAGTAAGTTGAGAATACATGACTAAATGCAACGTAGTGAATAATACAATGTTTGGAGGTTTTTCCAGACTTGAATGGCAAATGTCATCTGCTATTGAAATTTGTGGTGGCCTCTGAATCCTGCACTTTGATATTTTTTAGGTTTATAAAAAGTCTTGGGTATGAAATGAATATTTATGAGTTTCTTTAAGCTATCATGTGAGGGAAATTTGAATTGTGCAAATTTTATGCATACTGTAAATTGGAAACCTTTTATTAAGCAGACAATGTACCCTGACCCCTACCAACCAAAATTTGTGGAGTTTTAGGGATTTACAGGTATGGCTTTTATGTGTTCATCCTCTGATTTTATCTTTGTTTTCTCTAACTTTTATTTTTTTTAACAAGTTATTTTTGGGTTTTCAAGAGTGAAGCCAAAAAAAGTTAGTCACTTCCAATAACATTATTTATTCTGGGGAGCATTTTTTTTACATTCAAATGAAAATTTGTTGTTTATCAGTAAACTATGGTTTAATTTGTTGTCTCCATTGAAATTTATTTTTGGTGGCTTTTTTCAAGTGCAGAGTGAAAATCTGTTGTTTAGCAATATATGTTCAGGTTAAAATACTTGCCTTCAATGAGGCTATTTTTGGACAAATTTTTTTATGTGCTGAGTAAAATTTTTTGTTTAGCTATATTCTCTAGTCAAAATAGTTGTGTTTGAATAAATTATACATTTTTTTTTGGTGGTGGTGGTGGGGGGGGGGATGTGGAATGAAAATTGGTTGTTTAACAATATGCTTGAGTCAAAATAGTTAGTTTGATGGAATTATATATTTTTAGGGGCTTTCTTTTTAGTGCGAAATGAAAATTGTTGTTTAATGACATGCTTGAGGAAAAATAGTTGTGCGATGAAATTATATATCTTTTGGAGCTTTTCATTAAGTGCAGAAAGGGCATTTATTTATTGGTTTAGTGGTATATTTTAATGAAAGATGTGGCTTTGTTTGACATTTTTAAAGTGCTTAAGGTGATGTTTATTGTTTAGCGATATGACCAGTTAAGAAAAAAATGCATTAAACAGTTATCTTTGCTCGTATTTACAAAACAAAAAATTTGGCTTAAAAGTAAACCTTTATCATTATATTCTTTTCGGTGCATTCTCACTTTACAATGCCTTCACTAGCTCGTAATGCAAGATTTAGGCCATTATATGTAAACATTTGTTGAATATCATTTGTAATGTGCTATTAATAGATTTAATTTCATTTTGGTTCATATTTAGTGTTAATTTTTTATGGCAGTAATTTAGGGAGGGTTGGTCAGTGTATTGTTCACAGTCCTCAGCCAACAGATGACACTGCTCAGCAAACGTATGACATCGAAGCTTAAAGTGCAATGTACAAATGTAACCATGGGTTGTTGGTAGCCTATGGTTCTATGATTTCTTTCTTTTGGATAGGTAATGCGAAGTGACATGTGCGATTTGAAGTGAATGTGACATTAGGTTTGCTTTTTTTTTGTCATTCTTGCTGGATAACTCCTTGGGATAATATGCCGATGTAGTCACAGCTAAGTGGATATGTATAATATATATTTAATGAGAGGGTTTTAATGATAGGCAGAACAGAGGTAAATACATTTAGGAATTGAAATTATTTAATATTAGGAGGGTTGTTGTAAAATGTTAGTCAACTGTTTTGTAATGTTATGGTCACATCCTTTGGAAGTGGGAGTTTGGTAGCTTTCCGTGGCTATATGTGGGGGGGATGTGTTTCATAAGTTCTTTGGAGTGAGGGGCATTTGAAGGGGAAGGGAAGAGTGATTAGAAACAGTTAAAACTATTTTAAATTTCTTTTGTGTTTAGTATGTGTTTTGTTGTAAGAGTGGAAAAAATGGCAAAAAAATTTAGAATGTGGGGAAATTAAGTGGTAAAAATGAGAAAGTTTTAAGGGGTGTTAGGGTTTTAGGATAATAGTGTTTAGTAAAACATGTATACTGAGTTTTCAGAGAATTCTAATGTAGTAAGGGGATGGGGAGTGGAGTATGCCTGGGGGAATGTTGGAAGTTTTTGCATGTGGGACTGAACATGGCTGTAGTAATGAACACATGTATTTCATTAGATTAGTTTGAGATAAATTGGGTGAACAGTTATGAATGGTATAGTATTTATTAGTGTTAAAAATCAATCCAAAGTGAATGCACAGTATTCCCTGTTAAGATAGACATCAAACATCAATTAATAGATTCTGAAAAAAAAATTCATCGCCTCCACGGCGGGAATCAAACCCGCATCTCTCCAGATCTGGCATGAATCTGGAGAGATGCGGGTTCGATTCCTGCCGTGGTGCCGATGAATTTATTAGTGTTATAGTGATATATAAGCCGTCCCATGGCTGAATGGTTAGCGCGCTTGGCTACTGATCTAAGGGACCTGGGTTCGAGCCCCGGGTAAGGCATGGCTGTTTGTGTCGTTTTTCTGCTGAGGGCCTGCCATCCTCTCAGACCATCTACTATGGCATATAAACTGACAGACTCCTGTCAGACCTCTGTGGCAAGCAGCTGCTTGAGGGGGAATTTATTTTATTTATAGCGATATATAAATTTTTTAGATATTTAGGTGCCTTTAAAGTTATTAATATGATTTATTGTTAATATCTGGAAGCATTTGGCAACTTTTTTTTCTGTGTATAAAAATTTTCAGTATTGTAGAATTGTTGGTATAGAAAAATGGCAGAGATTATTTAGGTTAATTTTTGTATACGGAACTTGATTTATTAGAAAAATTTATTATTTATTTTATAGAGAAAATGAGTAATTTGGGTCAGGTGGCGCTGCACAACAATTTAAATTAGTTACCTGTTTATCTGTGGTATTGCCCGCATACAAAAGCATTCAGTATGAAACGCCTGCAGCAACAAGAGAACCGATAATGAACCCTTGGCCTAACAGATGGGAAAATAGGTAGGAAGAATAACACATTGACATCTCTTTACCACATAAGAATACTCTGATGTAAGGAGCCCTTATTGAAAGCTAATTTCACCATAATCTTACCGTACCTTGAACCTTGAAATATCAACATAATCGGAACTGTATTTTAAGGAAATATATAATTATTTGTATAAAAGCAATGTAATGTATTTCCGAGTATAAACTTTCGATAATTACACACCTGGTCTCGCTTTAGCTTTCGCTTCTGCAATCCTTTTATTTGCTCTTCTCTTAAATTTATCAGATTCTAAATCCATATTCAAAACTAAACAATGAAGATTTTAATTAAATATAACTAGATGAATCCTTAATTCTATACATACAGATAAACAAACTTCAACCGGGTATAATTCCACAAAACGCAAGTTCTACGATTACGATTCAAAAGAGAATTGCTTTGCTCCAAAATTATTGATAGCCTCTGTGTGCGATCTGTACGAGCAACGCATTGGTTCTAGGTCGTAGGCCACAACCTGGCAAATCACATCCACTGGCAATGTCG
The DNA here is from genome assembly GCA_038380435.1 of Ryuthela nishihirai. Lineage (NCBI taxonomy): Eukaryota > Metazoa > Arthropoda > Arachnida > Araneae > Heptathelidae > Ryuthela > Ryuthela nishihirai. Next base: position 57,640,109 of record JAWZYU010000019.1, on the reverse strand, counting down.
AGTGCCGATGTTCTCAGTGAAAAACACGAAAGCACATCACCAATGGGAGTAGGAGCATCGACTCTGGACCATGAAAAAAAAAGTAGCCTGGTTGGATGAATGAAGGTTTGTTTTGCATCATGCTGATGGATCAGAATTTGGTGCAATCAACATGAGGCCATGGAGCCATCTTATCTGGTGTCTAGAGTACAGGCCGGTAGTGGCTGTGTGACAGGGTGGAAATGTTTTCCTGGCACACGTCAGGCCCCTTGATACCATCGACGGACATCTGAACGCCATAGCGTATATGAACATTGTTTCTTACTAAATTCATCGCTACAGTTCATCCTAACTCAGATGCACATTGACATCGATTGGCTTGGAAAGGCCACTGTTCATCAGATGGGGACATTAAGCCATGGCCCTATCTAGAGCAAAGAATGTAGAAGGAGAAAAAGTTAAGCTTCCATAGAGAGTAATGTAAAATCGAGTATCGTGCATTTGGCGTAGAGGCGAAACGAACATTACAGGGGACGAACGCTTTTGTAATTACATGTTACTGTCAACTTCCATTCTCTTCGCTTTCCTATGTAGTAATTTCCCATTGATATCCTACAGAGTATATTAATATCAGTTCTGGTCCCTGTTTCTATGCAACCAAGAAAGCTCTTAATTGTAATAATTTATTTTATAAATTAACATCAGGCTAATTTCAAATCTTCTCTTTCCGTTCAATTTATAATTGTTGGTTCAACGAAAAATAATTCCAATGGAGAAAATAAACCTTTATTAAAATCATGATATTATTTTTTTCAAATACAAAGTGCAGTTATTTTTTTTTTCCTTTTTTAAAATATAAATTTTTTATGCATAATTCCTTTGCCCCTTATTGTTTGCTTCCCAGCTTAAACAAATGCACGATACGAATCGAAACACCACTTGAGGTCGCCACTTACGCTTTGTCAAAGCTGAACTTCTTTTCCTTATACGTTCTTTGTCTAGAGGCCCTATATAGGTAGAGGTAGAGACCATTTATAGGTAGAGGTTGCTATCTCAAATTTGGACGCCGTTTTGTCGTCGCTCGGATTGTTTAGCGTGCATAGCTGAATGGTATTGCACGGTACTTATGGATTCCGGAAAAGGGTAGGGTAATATTTGATACAGATTTCAGTGTTCATGATTGCAAGCTCTTTAGAAAACGGCTAAAATAGGAAAAGTAAATTTTGGGGCTTTATTTTTTTTAAAAAAGGTATATAATTTCACTTTGTTGTCTGTCCTTCTACATACATCGAATTTTTTTGTTTATACAGATAAATAAAGAATTCTTTTTGTGTTAGATAGGTATTAATGATATATTACGATTTGGGTTTTTTAAATCTCCCAAAAGTTAAAACTGCGCCCTCTAACGGTGGAAAAAGTTGAATATTCCGAAATATCAAACGAATATTCCAAACGATGTAGTTATGTAAGAAGTTTGAAATTTTGGTGTTGAAATGTGAAGGTTACGAAGTTACCATTGGCAACAATCACTTGACCATTCAGACCCAGGCAGGTAGGTAAATGCAACCTTTTTTTGTTTTAACAGAAAAGTGTATATTTTTAGAGATAAAAATTCTTTTTGGGTTAGACAGGTAGTGATGAAATATTACAATTTGAATTTGCGACTTTCCCAAACGCTACAATTGCGCCCTCTCATCATCATCCTCAAGCAGCCATGGGCTATGGAGATCCAACCAGACCGTGCAATTTGGTTCTCCAAGCAAGTCTGTCCTGAGCTACATCTACTGCATCTGGCCACTGCACACCAATTCTAATATGGTCCTGTTTGACATTGTCTGCCCACTGCATCCTAGGTCTCCCCTTCCTTCTGAGGCCTTTAGGCACACTGTTCATAACCCTCTTCGCCAATCTATAATTATCCATAGGGGCAACATGGCCAAACCAACAGAGTCTCTCTCTGCACAATATGCTGCTTAAAGGAGGTTGCAAACTCCTTTGCCTAACCTCATCATTAGTTACAACGTTGAATCATCTAATGCTCAAGATACTGCATAAGCATCTGGAATCAAAAGCATCTAGTTTCCTGCCATCTTGTTTACAAAGTGTCCAAGTTTCACTACCATAACAAACCCTAGAAAGAACCAAACTATTATACAGCCTAATTTTAGTCTTTAGGAGTATATGCCTATTTCTCCACACTCTCCATATTAAGTACCTGTAAAGTGCAAAAAATTTTTTCGTTTATCTCTTAAAGCAGAAAAGTTGCATTTTACCAACAGGCCAAATCATTACTATTAGGGTAAACAACTTGATCATTACACTCTGTGAGCAAAAATAGATCATTTATAATATTTATTTAAAGATTTGGTATTTTCCTGGTTTTTTTTCCACAGCTAGAGGTCGCCTTTCAAGATTTTATATACCGCCTTTAGCACTCTCTAACATTGGAAATTCCATTGAAGGGGATTCGAAAAATGTAAACATTAATATTTTTGGGGAAAACAATTTTGCTGACATACGGGATTCGAACCCGCATCTCTCCAGCAACATGTCATAGTATTTTAACCTGTTGAACTAATGCTGGATTTTTTCACAATAGACATTTATTGATTTATAGACGTTTAAACGTCTACAGATAACGCTGAGATTATCAAATATTGTTTAAATCATTACTATTTTGTTAGTGCCTGTAAAACAAAAAAAATTATATATTGTTTTGTTTATCTCTTAAAAAAAGTTTTATTTTCGCACCCCCTTTTTGGCTAAGACGACAGAACCTTATTGCCATTGTAAACCTTCTGACCATAACACTCCAGTATCAAAATTTCAGATTTCCAGTGTAAATAGTTTGCAATATCCGTTTGAAATTTTAGCATTTTCCATCTTTTCCCGTCGCTAGAGGGCGCTATTAAAAATTTTCAAAATTGCTAATCGTAATATATGTTCCACACCTAGCCAACCCCAAAAAAATTTTTATTTGGCTCTAAAAGCAAAAAAAAAATGATTGTCTATAGGTGTACAGACAGGTGGAAAAACAGATGGACAGACAACAGTTAACAGAGAGAAGAACAGACAGACGAACAAATATTGACATAGGCCCTCAATGGCATAGGCAAATGAGAAAGTGAAAACATTAGCTCGTTTTCAAACGAACCGTAAAAGAAATTTTTTGTTTTCAATTAGCTCGTTCACTTTTGCAGCCGACTGCCGTCTTCTGATGGAGTTTCTCGGAAAAAAAATATTAATTAATTTATTTGAGTGAAATTTCTACACCGACTCTTGAGTAGACGCACTCTTGAGCATTCAAAGTAGGATCTGAACAAAAGTTTAAATTCCGTTGTTTTCTTTAACTGGTTGCATATTTATCAGTAAAAATGGTGCATATTTATCAGTAAACTTTCACGTCACCGTGACGTTAACCGAACAATTCCAGCGTCACCTTGTTCCTCAAATGTAGCAAATTCCTTTAAAAAGGTTCTAATGGTCTGCACCACGAGTGGGCGGGGGCAGACATTAGGTGCTAGGCCTGGCCGGTTCTATGCATCATCACAGGGAATTGGCATATAGTTCTCCTTCCAATGACTACTTAGCTACTGAAGAGATTTACATCAAATTTCTAGAAATGTTCAGCATACTGTTTGAATTTAGTTATAATTGTTTATAATTACAAAGGAAAAACTTAAAATTTCATTCTTCATGGTTCTTTAGTTATAAAATTTTTATAAATAAAATGGAGCATTATTAATAAAAATGTTTCAGAAAAAGTTTTTTGAGAATTCACAATTCTTAGTACTATAATGATTTTTGTGCACATATTAATATTTTTGAAACAATTTCTAAAATGACTTCAGAAAATAAAAAAAAAAATGGTACTACATAGTAAGGAGAGGTCCGAAACTTCTAAAATTATATCCTCTACTAGGGGAAGTCTGAAACTCTCTATAGAGTAGAAGGCACTCCCTATTTTGCAAGCTTTCCTTTGGCATAAAACTCATTACAACCGATTCATCCACACACACCAAATATTTATGTTAAAAAATTATCTACGACATGGCGGGAATCGAACCCATAACTCCCCAGATACATGCCAGAGAGAGCTCTACTGATTAAACCTTGCACTGGACTATTGGAATAATTTTTTTTCCTATCATAGAATAGGTTCTAAGATAGGTATAAATTTTTTTTCTTCCCCTTTAGAAGTCTGAAACTTTTTGAAGTTCCAGCAGATGATCCGCATGTGATTTTGAATAATTGCTAATGCAGTCTATATGAGACACCGGTATTTAATGGGGTAACAAAAAAAAAAAAGAAATTCATCAAAATATTGATATCTTAATGCTATCTATATTATTCTATTTTATTCGGGCCTCTAAACAAAACGTTTTCTAACAATTTTTAATCCAAATTGTTTGTTTTGATTTTTTTGTTGGATAAAATGCCTTTATGCATAGAAAAAAACTCTCGGCAGATATTTATTCATTAAATTACGACACATTTCCAGAGTTGCAGGTACTGATAGAACAATTCTTGCAATGCTTTGTCTTCCTATTTCCAGTAGTAAAAATATTCTCTTTTGTAGAAATTATCTTTGCTCTCTCAAATTCATTTAACAAAATTGAAATTATATTTTCTTTTGCCTCCTGTTTTTTGGTTTTTTGGTTTGAAGAGATTCCGGCAAATCATTTGATGAGTCTTTTAATGACACTGAACAAATTTTATCAATGCTTTTCTGTAGATATCTGCTGTACTTTCGAATGTACACATGTAAAATAATTACACGAGTTTTTCGCTGAAATAGACTTCAAATAACATAAAAATAATCTAATAAATAAATAAAAGTAAAGAAATTGAAAACATTACCTATTTAACTTTAAGTAGTCTGTTCTTAACACTAAACCTTCCGACACTTCTATTCCTACCGTGACTGGTCAAATGACCGATCCTTAAAAAAAGGTTATATTTTTTTACGAATGAATGCATATAATAAATCAATTTGGTACTTAATTAAATAATAAATGAAACAACTTTCACAAAACGAAACACAAAATTTTTTTTGTTTCATTTTAATTATAAACATGAAAAGAAAATGAACGGTAGTTCTATAGTTTCTTGCATTTATAAATAAATAATACACATCTAATTCATCTTCAATGCATTTTTTACAAATTATTGAGTTCTCAAATGTATATTTGCCGCACACATATTTTTTACATTTCAAACAGATTTTCGTAGTTTTGTTGTCTTTGCAATATCTTACTTGGAAGATTTTTGTACATGTGAAACTGAACTTATATTTCCTTTTTCTTTCTCCTTGATATTCAGCGGCAAGTTCTTCAGCTAACTGGAATAAAAATTCCCGCCTTAAAATTTTTTCCCTATTGTTTCTTTATATAAAACCCATGAATTTATTCCAGCTGTCAAGAATATTGAAAAATACTTGAGGGGCCATCTCCAAGTTTTCGATATCACGCTGTATTTTCTTGCCATTTGATCCGTCACATCTAGACCGAATTTTGTGCTATTATAGAATTTAATCGTTTCCGGTATACGCTTGTCACTTTTTTCAGTGTCTTTTGAGTTATGCATTGAACTTAGTAGAACCACTTTTTTATTTAGTTTACTTTTATAAATTGTTAGAGTAATATAACCTGATTTATATAGTTTTGTTGTAAAGCGTGCCATATTATCTTTCACGTGTTTGGCAATTCTCGCTTGTTTTCACGGATGGTTCCAACAGTAGTGGTTCCTTTTGCTAGCAGTTTTGTGGCTAATGATATAAAAATAAAAATAAATACCCACTCAAGCAGCTGCTTGCCACAGAGGTCTGACAGGAGACTGTCAGTTCATATGCCACAGTAGGAGATCTGAGAGGATGGCAGGACCTCAGCACATTGTTATGTATTTTTCTTATGATTTTTATTTATTTTACGTCTAAACAAACTAAAATAAACAGTTACATATTAATATTTACTCTTAGAAACCTTATGGTCCTGAAAGGGTTAACGGATTTGGAAAATTCCAAAATGGAAATGTTTCTGGGTTTCCACTGTGTACAAAAAGATTTCGATTATCTTCAAGATTAGTGGTCCATTCCTCCAATTCTCTATATCTTAAACCCAAATTACTCCACATATATAATTCCTTCTCAGTTTAGGCGGATCATAAAAAAATAAAAACCTCCTCAAGCAGCTGCTTGTCACAGAGGTCTGACAGGAGCCTGTCAGTTTATATGTCATAGTGGAGGGTCTGAGAGGATGGCAGGACCTCAGCAGAAAAACAACACACACACACAACCATGCCTTACCCGGGGCTCGAACCCAGGTCCCTTAGATCAGTCGCCAAGCATGCTAACCACTCGGCCATGGGATGGCAGGCGGATCATAGGGAATGTAATATATCTGGAGACTCTCCCTTTCTTTTCAACTGCACCACTTATTGGGCTATCAAAATCCCTTTCTCTGAATGCCAATTACAAGGAAGATGAAAGACAGCTGCTGCCTAAATTCTTTCAGAATGTATCATTGAGCAGTCGCTGAAACACTTTGTAGATCATGAAAGTAAATTTTACATCTGCTTCACACAAGTTTATAATATATATAAAGAAAGTTTGTGTGTCTGTCTGCTTATGCACTCGGACCCTAGAAGGGTTCGAAGCTTCAAACTTTGCATGAAATGTTCCCTTCACCGAGGAGGAAGATATAGGCTATTTGTAAACCTGATGGAGTCAAACAAAATCGGGAAGGGCGAGTTTGAATTTCTCAAAATCCCCATAGACTTACATTAATGGCTGAAAGTTATTCAAAATAAGTGTTACCACCAATAAATTTTAAGTAATGTATACATCAAACAAATTTCGCATGATAAATTCATTGCTCAATTTGCTGGATCAAGAGCATGGGCGTCTGTAGATATTGCAGTCGTTCCAATTAAGGACGAGTGGAACACGAAATTCTTTGTTAAATAGTTTTTGTCAAAAACTAAATTTGTATTGGAAGTTCAAATCATTAAATTAATTTTGAAAAATATACCAAAGCTATAAAAGTATATACATATAATAAATAAATGTTTTAAATATTATGTTAAATAATAAACAATTTTTGTTTAATAATTTTTTAATAGCTTTATGTTTTGTATGCATCTCAGACCAGAGTTAATTTTCTTTTGCTGTATAGTTACATATGCCTGGCAAATTGAATCTGAGGAACTCTGGTGGGTTAGAGATGATTTGAAAAGTTCGATTATCTGAGTGAGGAAATTCCAGTTAGAAACTTCTGACATGGGAGGATCATATGGTACGTCGAAATATGTCCATGTCTTTCCTCCCGTATAAGAAAGGGGGAAAATTTTAACCAAAGGTGGGGAGATCAATTGTTACAGTATTTATACCAAATGAAAGCTTGCGACATGGGGAGTGCCATCTACTCTATATTCTACAGTTTTAGACCCGAGCAATGCTGGGTAAATCTGCTAATATCTTATAAAAGAAAAATTTGAAATGTATCAACACAAAAACAATTAAATTATTTTTTTCCATTATTCGTTACGTTTTATTGTTATAAATATTTTGAAATTCCGTTAATGCTACGCAAAAATCATTTCTTTATCCCATTACGTTGGTTGGTTGTTTGGGGTTTAATGGCGCAGTTGAGGCCATAATGCGTCAAACGAGACGAAAGGGTTGGTTGGTTGGTTGTTTGGGGTTTACTGGCGCATCGGCAACAAGGCCATAATGCGCCAAACAAAAGACAATATAAAAGATAAAAGACATAGAACCCCACAACCAAAAGTTAAAATAGTTTTTCAACATTGTAAAGTGGTAAAACAACAAAAACAAGTGTATATAAACAGAGTAAAACAACTGTAGAAATATTAAATAACATAATCCCAGGTGTAAGAGACCTGAGGCAAATAATGCACAAAGTTAAGGTAAAATCAAATTCGATTAAAATATCCACAATATTTCAAAAAAGGTAAAAACTGGAGATAAAATGCAATGATCAGAAAAAAGATGTCCGAGTGTAAGAGGCTCGGACATAAAATTATGGAAATTAAAAATCATATGTCGTTCAAAGTTAAAAGCGGGGCATGAGATTAAAATATGTTTGATTGTTAAAACGGTGTCACAAAACATTCACTTAGGTACGTCATCTGCCCGTAGAAGAAACGAATGAGTAACAAACGAATGACCTAAGCGGAGCCGAGCAAGTACAACTTCCTCCTTGCGATAACAAGACTGCCATGGTTTGATAATAGGTTTGATCTCAAAGAGCTTTGTCGTAAGCTGTTCTGACCAAGGTCTCTGCCACTGTGCCTGGAGCTCGATGGTAAAACGCTTCCAGAAATCCAGATAGGGAACCGGCAACGGAGAGTCGGACAGGGGTGTGGCCGACTTGGCAGCAGCGTCTGCCAAGTCGTTGCCCCTGATCCCGACGTGACTGGGCACCCAACAGAAATGGATGGTGGTGGTAGCTGCCAGACGATGTAGTTGCTGGCGGATCTTAGTAAGAACTGGGTAAGGCCGACGCCTCACCGAGATCAAAGCCTGTAGCGAGCTAAGCGAGTCGGTGTAAAGCACACATCGACGATGATGCTTAGTCACTACGTGGTCCAAGGCAAGGCTGATAGCACGCAACTCTGCAGTGAAGATCGAACACTGCAGTGGGATCTGGTCTGCAATGATTACATCACAGCAGACCATGGCCGATCCCACTGATGTGAGGGACTTCGAGCCATCTGTGAAGACAGGCAAGAAGTTCGGGTACTCGGCACGATGGCTGGCAAAGAGTTGCAGGTACACACAGTCGGGTGTAAAAGCCTTCCCCATCCTGTACAAGGAAAAATCACAGGAAGGAGAAACAGCGAGCCATGGTGGAAGTGGCTCAGCTGTCGACTGTGCGATGCTATCGAGACTGATGTTAATGTCTCTGAGGTAACCTCGGACACGCAAACCAAAAGGACAAATGGCAGACGGCCGATTTGTGTAAAGCATTTCCCACTTCAGACTGAAAACACAGTCCTAAGTGGGATGGCCAGGCAGGGATCGTAATTTTGATGCATATTGTAGGGACAACTGCTGACGGAGAAGAGATAAAGATGGTTCGTCGGTCTCAACGAAAAGACTGTGGACTGGTGAGGTGTGGAAGGCTCCCGGCAAACATGGAGAGCCTGATGATGGAGGTGGTCCAGCACCTTCACCACCGAATCCCGGGCCGAGTCATACACCTGGGATCCGTATCCAGTTTCGATTGGACAAGTGCACAGTATAGGCAGAGCAAAGAACATCGGTCTGCCCCCCAAGAAAGGGAGGAGAGGACCTTGACGATGTTCAATGTCCGCGTGCACTTGGACCTGAGATGACGTATGTGTGGTAAAAAGGTCAATTTCCGATCGAATATGAGACCGAAAAACTTGGTCTCCGCCACAACTGGAATGATGTTACCACTGAGCCGCAGCTTGGGATCCAGATGAAGATTACGCTTGTGGCAAAAGTGCACACAAGCGGTCTTCTGTGGGGAGAACCGAAACCCGTTTGCCGTCGCCCAAACTGAGATTGTTCAGGGCAATTTGCAGTTGTCTTTCAATGACCCTTATGCTGGACGAAGAGCAAAAGATGCTAAAGTCATCAACATAGAGGGCATTGCCTACTGCTGGAGGAAGTTGTCTAGTGATAGAATTAATCTTGACAGCGAAAAGTGTAACAATCAAAACGCAGCCTTGTGGCACCCCCTGTTCTTGGGGGTATGGCCGCAACAGAGTGTTACCGACACGGACACGAAAAGAACGTGTAGATGAGAAGTTGGAGATGAAGATCGGCACGTGACCTCTCAAGCCGAAACTGTGTAGGTCACAAAGAATGCCGAATCTCCAAGCCATCGTGTAAGCTTTTTCGATGTCGAAGAAAATTGATACCAGGTGCTCTCTTCGTAAAAATGAATTTCTGATAGCCGATTCGAGGCGTATCAGATGGTCAAGAGTTGAGCGTTGCCTGCAAAAGCCACACTGGGTGTTGGAAAGAAGGTTGTGATGTTATAAATACGAGATGAGTCTGGCATTTACCATTCTTTCCAACACCTTGCACACGCAGCTCGTCAATGCGATGGGACAATAATTGGAAGGAATCTTGGGATCTTTGCCTGGCTTGGGGATGGCCAAGACAATGGCCTCCTGCCAGGAGTCCGGAAACTGCTCCTCGAGAAAAATGCGATTGCAGAGATGGAGCAGCCGATCCTTACTCGATAGTGAAAGATGTTGGAGCATGGCATAATGGACATTGTCCGGTCCTACAGAAGAGGCACGAGAAGAGTGCAGAGCAAAGCAAAGCTCCTCCGCTGTGAATGGCCTGTTGTAAGGCTCCAGGCCATTCGAGTAGAAAGACAGCTGAGAGCGTTCTGCCCTGCCCTTCTGGGCCAGAAACTCGGGGGAGTAAGAGGAAGATGACGAGATGGAGGAGAATGACTCCCCCAGAGTGTCGGCAATTGCTTTGGGATCAGCAATTGCCTGTCCATTGTGCTCCAGGATCGATAACGAGTGGGACGTGTAGTTCCCACCCATCTTCCGGACTTTATCCCACACGACCTTAGAACTGGTAGTGCGGGTGATAGAAGATGTATACTTGATCCAAGATTCCTTCTGGCTCTGGCGTTGGATGAAACGAGCTTTCGCCCTGGCGTGTTTGAACTTTTCCAGGTTAGGGGTCTTCGGATATCTCCGAAACTCCCCCTAAGCCTTGTTCTAAGCCTTACGAGCTGCGGTGCGATCTGGATTCCACCACGGTTTCGGAAAGCAAGGAAACCGTGTCGAAGTTTGAGGAATTGTTGATGCAGCTGCATCTACGATAAGATCCGTTATCTCCGCTACTGCCACATTGATTGGCTCCTGGCTGACAGAGTGATCATCGAGCTCAGAGAGCAGCTCGAAACCACCCCAGTCAGCCCAATCGAGCCTCCACTGCGAGACGCGTGAAGGGCTGCAAGGCCCCCCACGGGAGATGGTGCACACCACGGGGAGGTGATCGCTTCCATAAGGGTTGTCATCGACCTCCCATGTAAAGAGTGGAAGGATCGAGGAGGAGCAGATGGTAAGGTCAATGGCAGTGAAAATGCGGGTTGGGGAGTGAAAGTAAGTACAGACACCGGCGTTCAACAGGGAGAGAGAAGGATCCAGAAACCACTGCTCTAGGACCCCGCCCCTCCCGTTGGTGTCAGCACTGCCCCAAAGTGGACTGTGTCTGTTGAGGTCCCCCATAATGAGGAAGGGGGACGGCAGCTGCAAGACGAGATCATCAAGGTCTTCCTGGAAGACGATGCTCCCAGGTGGATATATAGAACAGACAGTCAGCGAGAACCCCATGAAGAGATGGATGGCTACCGCCTCTAAGTTGGTGGTGAGGGGGTACGACCTGGAATGGAGAATGGTTGCTCACGAGGATGGCGACACCCCCGCGAGCTGGACCATCTCCATCCGGTCCCGGCGAACTAGTGAAAAGTGCCGGATCGTGGAATCTCCGATTGGCTACAAGTATGTCCCCTGCAGGCACACACAGATGGGCCAGTGTGCCTGAAGGAGAACCTTGATGTCATCAACATTCCTCTGGAATCCACGACAATTCCATTGTAGGAGTGTGGCCATCTAAGGACTTAGAAGAGTGGGTGGACGACGAATTCCTATTCAACTTAACCCCCGCAGAGGACGGTTTAGTGAATAGGGGGTGGTCAGTATCCATGTCCTCGGAATCATCCGAGGGGCATGGATCGGTGACCGCCCTTTGTGGTGCAGTGATTTTCTTTTTGGGCCCCGGTAGGGGCCCCTTAGGTTTTGAAGGTCTTGCTGTCTGAAGACGGGGAGGAGGAGGCCTTCCGGTGGAGGTGGAAGGCTTTGCTGCAGGAATGGAAACCGGGATTGATGTCGAAATCGACACCACCCTAGGTTTCGCCTGCGTGAGGAGGTACTTCGCAGCTGGCAAGAAAGACTCAGTAGGTGGTACACTGATGTCAGTCTGCACTGCAACCGAAGTCATTGGAACGATGGGCTTTCCAATGACTGCACTGGCATAGGAAACCTGGCCAGGTGGGGCGGGCGGTGCAGCAAGCTTTCTCGCCTCAGCATAAGAGACGTTATTCATGACTTTGAGGCGTTGTACCTCCTCTTCCTCATTCCACTTTGGACAGTCGCGGGAGTAAGCCGGATGTTCGCCACTGCAGTTCACACAGCATGCCTTTTCTGCTGTGCAGTCAGGATCGAGATGATCCTTACTGCCACAGCGAACACAGGTGGGCTTACCCCTGCATGCTGTGCGGGCATGACCATATATCTGACACTGAAAACAGCGCAGAGATTTCGGTATATACGGTCGTACCTCACAATGCAAGTAGCCTGCCTTGATGGAAGAAGGTAGGCGTGGCGTGTTAAATGTCACAATCAGCACCCGGGTGGGTGCTAATTTCCCATCACGGCGTGTCGAAACCGGTGGACCGCTGTTACTCCTTGAGGTGTGAGCTCTGAGAGGATCTCCTCCTCAGTGACTTCGAGGAGGCCCCACACGGTGATTACACCCCGAAAGGAATTCAAAGTTTTATGGGGAGTGACTTCGACAGCCATCCCACCAATTTCTTCGACTTTCAGTAGTAGTTCGGAGTGTTTAGAACAAGCGATCTCAACCTGCAAGTTGCCAGATCGTAAGCGCTTGACGGATTTCGGCTCTCCCGCAAGACCTTTCAAACCTTTGTTGACAAAAAAAGGACATGTCCCCAAGTACCTGATCACCCATGGAGTGGATGATCAAGAACTTCGGGAGCGAAGACACAGACACAGAAGACGATGGCAGTGATAACGTAGACGAGGAAGACGGGGGCTCATGTCTAGCCCTCTTGTTGTCAGTGATCGCATTAATTTCTTCATTCTCTCTCATTTTTTTTTGTGTGGTTCAGTGCCCGCTGTCCCCACCCTCCACGGAGTCCAACAAGGGGATGCCCAGTAGGGCGCCAGGGCTACGCAGGCACTGTACCCACACAGACAGTGAGCCAAGCCCTCACAAATAAATAGAAGGAAAATAAAAAGAGAATTGTGCAGAACAAAAACGTTCTACACAAAAGAAACAAAGCGAAAAATATCAAAATTGTGAATGGCCAAACTGGCCTCACAAAGAAAGGATAACTACAAAAGGAAAATAGGTTGTGAGGAAACTTGCAAATCTGTACCCGGACCGTGGGCAAGGTTACTCACCACTCTGCACGGTTGACCCTAGCAGGCCCTGCCCACCAGCCGATTGCTCCTTGGGGGGGGGCACCCCAGGAGCTCCCGTTTACCGGAAGCAGAGGCCAAAACAGTGTATAGCAGAGGCCCCGGAATCCGCTGCCGAGCCCCGCTACAGACATGCTCCCCAATGGCGAGACGGCCAATGGGGACCACGCCAGTCATGAGCTAAGGAGAGAAGACGGGGACCCCCGAGCAACTACCAGGATCCTCCTTTCCCGGGACACGGGTCACCGCACACGGCAAACAAGTGGGCGAGCGTTTAGGACCCTGTGAAGGTAACCGAACCAGCGGAACCTTCACAGGGTGGTCCCTTCACCACGGACAGGTACTCGCACCGATCGCGTGTCGTGCACTGTCGAGGGGACATTAATTTAGCTATTACTTGTTTAAAACTTTTGCTAAAACATTTTCAATACTTTGATTCTTTGGGGGGAGGAGGGGTTCTGGCACATGGGTAAGGAAGGCCATGTTGCAATAAAGAGATAAAGAGTTCGGTTGCTTAACCTTTAAGCAAGATTTTCCCCCATACACAGTAGGTTAAATGGCTATCATAAAGACAGCCCGAGAGATCAGCAAAAGTTATGGGGAGGCAACTCACTAGACAGCTCTTAGGAGAGTGGTAGCCTTCCATTAAGGCTATCCAGCATATTCTTTAATGTGCATACAAGGTAAGGCTATCCTGTTGAACATTGATGTATTATAGCTGTGCTTTTATAAGTGTTGCAGTGAAGGCTGTTGTTGAGAAAGTCACATATATACATCCCAAAAATCACACTAACAAAATATTTTCATTTTGCAATATAACATCCAGAAAGAATTTTACATTCTGTTCGCAGAATGCAGCAAACTGCTCCAAGTAGTTCACAGTCAAGTAATTGATTTTGCACTAGCAATTGGCCGAGTGGTTAGCGCACTTGGCTACAGATCTAAGGGACCTGGGTTCGAACCCCGGAAAAGGCATGGACGTTTGTGTTGTTTTTCTCCTGAAGTCCTACCATCTTCTCAGACCTGCTGCTATGGCATATAAACTGACAGGCTCCTGCCAGACCTCTGTGGCAAGCACCTGATTGAGGGGGTATTTATTTTTTTATAATTTTATTTGCAGGCTCAGCAAACTTGATCTGTTTTTCTGAAATCATTAGCAAACACAGTGTTGAGATCTGAAGAATGAATTATCCTCTACCATCTAGAATGGCATACATATTGGAACCTCACAATTTTCCACATTGCCTTAATATAAATAAGACTGTCAGTACAATAATCATCTTCAAGCAGCCATGGGCTACGGAGGTTCCTACCAGACCATGCAATTTAGTTCTCCAAGCAAGTCTGTCCTGAGCTACATCTACTGCATCTGGCCACTGCACACCAATTCTAATATGGTCCTGTTTGACATTGTCTGCCCACCGCATCCTCGGTCTCCCCTTCCTTTTGAGGCCTCTAGGCACACACATTCGCCAATCTATAATTATTCATATGGGAAATATGGCCAAACCAACGGAATCTCTCTCTGCACAATATGCTGCTTAGAGGTTGCAAACTCCTTTGCATAACCTCATCATTAGTTACAATGTTGAATCACCTAATGCCCAAGATATTGCGTAAGCATCTGGAATCAAAAGCATCTAGTTTCCTGCCATCTTGTTTACAAAGTGTCCAAGTTTCACTACCATAACTAACCCTAGAAAGAACCAAACTATTATACAATCTAATTTTAGTCTTTAGGTGTATACGCCTATTTCTTCACACTCTCCATAGTTTCTTAAAAGTTACATAGCTCCCAAGGTAATTAAACTGTGACACCTGCTCAAGACTGCAACCATCCAGATTAACTGAATCACAGCCTGCTTGACTAATTTTCATCACTTTAGTTTTCTCTCTGTTTATAACCAAACCTACTCTACTACCAGTCTCATCAACAGCTCGAATGAAAGAGTTCATCTCATCAACATCATTTGCCAAAAGGGCTAAATCATCAGCATAATCTAAATCAGAAATTTTCGTATCTCCAGCCCATTTAAGGCCAAAATCTTTCCCTTGAAGTGAATTTTGCATAACATAATCAATAACCAAACTAAAGAGAAAAGGAGACAAAATGTACCCTTGTCGAACACCAGAAGTAATGCTAAATCAATTGCTACAAGTCTTACCAATTCTCGCACACGACTCAGTGTTATTATAGAGAGCTTTCATTATGTTAACTAACTTCTCTGGTATACCATATGATTTAACAATCAACCACAAATTATGACGATCAACAGAGTCGAAAGCCTTTTTGAAATCAACAAAGTTAGCAACCAAAGGTTTCTGAAACACTAAACATTTCTCAAGAATCTGCCTAAGTGAAAATATCTGATCTACACATCCCCTACCACTTCTGAATCCACATTTCTCATCACGCAATTGCCTGTCAACCAGATTCTTAATTCTATTAAGCACAATCATGGAAAGAACTTTACCTGGAACAGAGAGTAAGCTGATATCCCTATAGTTATCACAAGAACTGCGATCACCTTTTTTGAAAATAGGGATAACAATAGCTCTAGTAAAATCCTTAGGAACCATGCCTTTATCATAAAAGATATTTAAAATTTCAATCATCCAAGTGGTAACAGAAACATTCCCATCTCTAAGCATTTCTGTAGTAATTTCATCTACCCCTGGGGATTTATGAAGTTTAAGTTTAGAAATAGCCAAAATAACTTCAGAATGTGTTATAGGGTCAACATTAAAGCCACCAATGCATCTATCATCATTGCAAACAATGGGAGTAGGACCAACCACATTATTTAGAACATCACTGAAATGCTCAGTCCACCTAGCCATGACAGAATCTTCATCTTCTATAACCTTACCTTGCTTATCCTTCAATCCCTGTATACCTGTCCGTTTTCTACCACACAACACATTAACTATCTGGAACAGCTCTATGCTGTTGTGCTGTCTAACTGCTTCCTCGGCTTTGTCAGCCAAACCATCAAGCCAAAGATTCTTATCAACAGCTAACTGATCCTTTACAAGTTTATTAAGGTCTCTGTAATGCTTTCTATTAGGAGTAGTAGGGTATTGATTAAGGGCATTCCTGCAGTTCTTTCTTTCCGAAATAAGCTCAAGTGCCTTATCATTCAGATAATTTTGCCTCTTCTGCTCCTTTTTTCCTAAAAGAATACTGTTAGTGTCCAAAAAAGCCTGTTTAAAATGATCCCATTCTTCCTCATCTTCAGTAGTAAGCATACCATGACTGTCATAATGACTAAGTAACCTATCATGGTAAGCTTTGGCTATAACTGGGTCTTTCAGAGCTTCAGTATTAAAAGTAAATTTTTTAACCATAGCACACTTTTTAAGTTGCAAGACACTTTTGACAAGGTAATGGTCAGATCCAATTCCAGCTCCCCTATATACCTGGTTTTCCTAACAGAACTAACCCATTTGCTCTTAATTAATATATAATCAATCATACTCTTATGCAGCACATCAGGTGAAACCATGTGTACTTATATATGTTGTGGTGTTTGTAATAAGTGTTATTCTGAAACCATTGAGTTTACTTACTTGTAGAAGACGTTTCCCGTAAGAAACCTTTTATTAATGCACTCGTATCCCAGAAGAGCATCACTAGCGCGTCTGCCAAGAAGCAGACCGACACGTTGGTGATGCTTATTGTCGTCCCTCCCTGAAAAGAGAAATTTAAAATTATTTTTAAGAATCTGACATTTATCTGTCCATCTGGTCTCTTGCAAGCCGAGAATATCTAAATTAAAATGGTGTAATTCTTGTGTGAGGACATCAAGAGAAAAAGCTCTGTGCAGAGTTCTCACATTCCAACTACCTAGGGAGAGAAAATGGTTAGCGGGATGTTTAAAGAAACTATGTTTATTGAGAGAGGGAATGGTGACAATATCAAACAGCCCCCTAATCACAGACATGGGGCAAAGACCCGTTCCCCCACCACTAAAGGCTGAAGCCATCTACACTGGAGGACTTCCCCCAATGTAGAATTTGACGATGCCAATAGAAGCAAAGAGTTCAGGTGCTTGCGATGACCTCTGCTCAGGATTATCCACCAGCTGATAAACATATCCTGTGAATCTATTCACTTGGGGCTGTCAATCCACAAACAGAAAACACAGCAGAAAAATTTCCCTCCACAGAAGACCACCAGTGCAGCAAAATCAGGATCCATAATCAAGCTTAGAGTCATAATTCCGTTCAGGTTGGTATATATATATATTTGCTATATATGGTCAGCACGAGGACCCTGTGTGGTTGACCACTCCTCAGCAGAGTAGAAAAAAAAAGCAGCTATAGTTGTCCAGATTAGTAGGCCACACTAATCTGGCAGCCCTCCGCTTCCATTCACTTCTACAAGAGCATCCATCTATATACAGAGAATCTTGTGTGAAGGCAGTAAAAGATTATTTTGAGTTTAGTTACTTCTGATACAATAAGTTTGCTGGAAATGCCTAATGTACTTTCAAAAGTTTAACACAATACTACTCATATCAGGTAATGATTCGTTCTCCAAATTCTAAAGGACTGACTTTTTATTAAGTATATGACATATTAGTTCTAAGTATAATGATACAACCATTTCTCATGATAAACCTCTGCATTACTTAATAATCTTGTGTGTGTGTGTTTGCAATTTATGGAAAAAATTAATTTCTATCTCCTTGAGCACTAAATTATTTCTTCTTTAAATAAAGCTTTTAATGTTCATAACTTAAATGCTTACTATACACTCCTTTAAAAAAAAGGGGAAATTAACCATATAATAAACATATTATGAGTCAAATTTTTCTGCATTCTTTCCAGTGACCTGTGAAGAATAACGATCTGAAATTCTTCCTGGATATCCATATAGCATTGTTGCAGCAATAACAATTGTAGCACCAATAAAGAAATAGCTATCAGAAAAAACAAGAACAGGAACAAGTTTTGAATTAATACCATAGCAAATCGAAGTTTCAAGAATTAACAATTAATAAAAAGTATTAAAATCACAGCACATAAAACTAAACTATTAGATGAAACATAACAACCACTATAAAGAGAATAAAAACTATCAAATACATAATATATTCATACTTTTCAAAAAGGTCCCGCCATCCTCACAGACCTACTATGGAGTATAAAAAGACAGGATCTTGTCCGACCTCTATTGCAAGCAGCTGCTTAAGGGATTTTTTTTTATATATATTTCTATAACTCAGATATTTTCTAATTCACACAAAGTGAGCTCTTACATGCATATCATAAATGAACACTTTATTTTGTGTATGACTTGAAAAATTTTTAAAAAATTTACAGCAGTAAAAATATGAGTTACCATATTGCCTAATCTAATACATAAAGAACGTTGGGATTGTGTATGTGACTTCTGATCCATCAGCATGATGCAAAACAAACCTTCATTCATCCAACCAGGCTACTTTTTTTTTCATGGTCCAGAGTCGATGCTCCTACTCCCATTGGTGATGTGCTTTCGTGTTTTTCACTGAGAACATCGGCACTCGACATTGCCAGTGGATGTGATTTGCCAGGTTGTGGCCTACGACCTAGAACCAATGCGTTGCTCGTACAGATCGCACACAGAGGCTATCAATAATTTTGGAGCAAAGCAATTCTCTTTTGAATCGTAATCGTAGAACTTGCGTTTTGTGGAATTATACCCGGTTGAAGTTTGTTTATCTGTATGTATAGAATTAAGGATTCATCTAGTTATATTTAATTAAAATCTTCATTGTTTAGTTTTGAATATGGATTTAGAATCTGATAAATTTAAGAGAAGAGCAAATAAAAGGATTGCAGAAGCGAAAGCTAAAGCGAGACCAGGTGTGTAATTATCGAAAGTTTATACTCGGAAATACATTACATTGCTTTTATACAAATAATTATATATTTCCTTAAAATACAGTTCCGATTATGTTGATATTTCAAGGTTCAAGGTACGGTAAGATTATGGTGAAATTAGCTTTCAATAAGGGCTCCTTACATCAGAGTATTCTTATGTGGTAAAGAGATGTCAATGTGTTATTCTTCCTACCTATTTTCCCATCTGTTAGGCCAAGGGTTCATTATCGGTTCTCTTGTTGCTGCAGGCGTTTCATACTGAATGCTTTTGTATGCGGGCAATACCACAGATAAACAGGTAACTAATTTAAATTGTTGTGCAGCGCCACCTGACCCAAATTACTCATTTTCTCTATAAAATAAATAATAAATTTTTCTAATAAATCAAGTTACGTATACAAAAATTAACCTAAATAATCTCTGCCATTTTTCTATACCAACAATTCTACAATACTAAAAATTTTTATACACAGAAAAAAAAGTTGCCAAATGCTTCCAGATATTAACAATAAATCATATTAATAACTTTAAAGGCACCTAAATATCTAAAAAATTTATATATCGCTATAAATAAAATAAATTCCCCCTCAAGCAGCTGCTTGCCACAGAGGTCTGACAGGAGCCTGTCAGTTTATATGCCATAGTAGATGGTCTGAGAGGATGGCAGGCCCTCAGCAGAAAAACGACACAAACAGCCATGCCTTACCCGGGGCTCGAACCCAGGTCCCTTAGATCAGTAGCCAAGCACGCTAACCATTCAGCCATGGGACGGCTTATATATCACTATAACACTAATAAATTCATCGGCACCATGGCAGGAATCGAACCCGCATCTCTCCAGATTCATGCCAGATCTGGAGAGATGCGGGTTTGATTCCCGCCGTGGAGGCGATGAATTTTTTTTCAGAATCTATTAATTGATGTTTGATGTCTACCTTAACAGGGAATACTGTGCATTCCCTTGGGATTGATTTTTAACACTAATAAATACTATACCATTCATAACATTTAACCCAATTTATCTCAAACTAATCTAATGAAATACATGTGTTCATTACTACAGCCATGTTCAGTCCCACATGCAAAAACTTCCAACATTCCCCCAGGCATACTCCACTCCCCATCCCCCTACTACATTAGAATTCTCTGAAAACTCACTATACATGTTTTACTAAACACTATTATCCTAAAACCCTAACACCCCTTAAAACTTTCTCATTTTTACCACTTAATTTCCCCACATTCTAAATTTTTTTGCCATTTTTTCCACTCTTACAACAAAACACATACTAAACACAAAAGAAATTTAAAATAGTTTTAACTGTTTCTAATCACTCTTCCCTTCCCCTTCAAATGCCCCTCACTCCAAAGAACTTATGAAACACATCCCCCCCACATATAGCCACGGAAAGCTACCAAACTCCCACTTCCAAAGGATGTGACCATAACATTACAAAACAGTTGACTAACATTTTACAACAACCCTCCTAATATTAAATAATTTCAATTCCTAAATGTATTTACCTCTGTTCTGCCTATCATTAAAACCCTCTCATTAAATATATATTATACATATCCACTTAGCTGTGACTACATCGGCATATTATCCCAAGGAGTTATCCAGCAAGAATGACAAAAAAAAAGCAAACCTAATATCACATTCACTTCAAATCGCACATGTCACTTCGCGTTACCTACCCAAAAGAAAGAAATCATAGAACCATAGGCTACCAACAACCCATGGTTACATTTGTACATTGCACTTTAAGCTTCGATGTCATACGTTTGCTGAGCAGTGTCATCTGTTGGCTGAGGACTGTGAACAATACACTGACCAACCCTCCCTAAATTACTGCCATAAAAAATTAACACTAAATATGAACCAAAATGAAATTAAATCTATTAATAGCACATTACAAATGATATTCAACAAATGTTTACATATAATGGCCTAAATCTTGCATTACGAGCTAGTGAAGGCATTGTAAAGCGAGAATGCACCGAAAAGAATATAATGATAAAGGTTTACTTTTAAGCCAAATGTTTTGTTTTGTAAATACGAGCAAAGATAACTGTTTAATGCATTTTTTTCTTAACTGGTCATATCGCTAAACAATAAACATCACCTTAAGCACTTTAAAAATGTCAAACAAAGCCACATCTTTCATTAAAATATACCACTAAACCAATAAATAAATGCCCTTTCTGCACTTAATGAAAAGCTCCAAAAGATATATAATTTCATCGCACAACTATTTTTCCTCAAGCATGTCATTAACAACAATTTTCATTTCGCACTAAAAAGAAAGCCCCTAAAAATATATAATTCCATCAAACTAACTATTTTGACTCAAGCATATTGTTAAACAACCAATTTTCATTCCACATCCCCCCCCCCCCACCAAAAAAAAATGTATAATTTATTCAAACACAACTATTTTGACTAGAGAATATAGGGCAGTAGTACAGTTCACGGTCCTCAGCCGCCATTTTGTTTTTGACGCAACGTAACAAAACGGCCCTTTTAGTTCATTCCCCCAACTCCCGAGACCCTAACCCAAACAGGGGTTTCTAGAAAAAAGATTGTTTTTTTCGTTACCATAGTAACGAAAAACCCGAGTTTACGTCAAACGCAACGCACCGTAACCATAGTAACAAACACAAACAAACGTAAAAAAAATTAAATTACCGCAAAAAAAACCTCGTAACCGTCAATTACAGAATGAAAGCTCATAAAAGTGCCAAATCCAACAAAAAATGAAACGATTGCCTTCCTACATACAGTAAACCACTTCCACCATTACCCCTCCCCTCTTTTCAAAACACAATACACCGCCGACCGAATTATAAAAAAGCCCCAAAACTAAATAATGTCCTCCAAGACAACACAAACCAAAAAACATGAAAATCGGAAACAGTGCACCGCCGACCGCATTATAAAAAAGCCCCAAAACTAAATAATGTCCTCCAAGTCAACACACAACGGAAAACCATGAAAATCGGAAACAGTACACCCCCGACCGAATTATAAAAAAAAAGCCCCAAAACAAAATCTGACAAAAAAACATCTTACCGCTCAAATAACCCTTCCCTAAATTACATTGTCATTTTACCTCTGAGCCTCCATGTTTTTCCCACACCATGGGCTAAATGTCGAGATCACATCAACCCCGAAGGCTCACAGAAGGTACGGAACCCACTAGAACAGCTGTTGGCAGACAGAAACTTCCTGTCAAGGCCATCCAGCGTGTTCTTTAACGTACACAGTAACTCTCCCATACACAGGACCACGGCTTAATATCCTAACCGACGGACGGCGGCCTTTCCAAGCCCATCGGTGTCCCCTACTAACTATGAACCGAGTTCGAAAATTTGCCGATACAAATCTAAACGCTGACATAGCTCGGACTCGAACTTTGGAACTACAGAATACAAGCCTGGCGCGCTACCAACTCCGCCACTCTCACCCCACCTCTAAATTTTTCATTCTTTCCCGACTCCATCAAAAAACTGCCGTTTTTTCACACACTGACAATTCTACAATACCCAGAATTACTACATCAAAAAAGTCGCCAGACGCTTCCACATGTTAACGATAAATCATATAACTATTTTTAAAAGACTCCTAAATATACAACAAAATTAATAAATCACTATAATACATTAATAATTACCATACTACACGTAACTACTAAAAAAACATTCAATTCACCCCCAAACTATTCTAACAAAATACATGTGTTCTTTACTATCGCCATTTTCAATCCCACACGCAAAAACTTGCATACTCCCCCACTACATGGGCCCCTAAATATCTTTAATAACTAATTACAAACCATATCCAAACCAATTTTTTAAAAAAAAAGCTAGAACATATTAATTATTCCTATCCTACCTATCACTGAACCCCCCCCCCCCCCCCCACATATTAAATATATAATACACACGAACTTACCTCTTACCATATAGGTATGTTATCCAAAGAAGTCATCAAGCGAAAATGGCGAAAAAAACCAAACGTAACTTCACACTCTCGTCAAATCACACACATAACACGTGATTCTATATTACCTACCCAAAAGAAACAAATCAAAGAGCCATAGGCCACCAATAACCAACAGTTACATTTTTACGTCATACTTTACAAAACAACATCATACTTTACACTTCGACGTCACACGCCACTTGAGCAGTGCCATCTATCGGCTGAGGACCGTAATCACTACACGGGCCGAATATAGCTAAACAACAAATTTTACTCAGCACATAAAAAACTTTGTCCAAAAATAGCCTCATTGAAGGCAAGTATTTTAACCTGAACATATATTGCTAAACAACAGATTTTCACTCTGCACTTGAAAAAAGCCACCAAAAATAAATTTCAATGGAGACAACAAATTAAACCATAGTTTACTGATAAACAACAAATTTTCATTTGAATGTAAAAAAAAATGCTCCCCAGAATAAATAATGTTATTGGAAGTGACTAACTTTTTTTGGCTTCACTCTTGAAAACCCAAAAATAACTTGTTAAAAAAAATAAAAGTTAGAGAAAACAAAGATAAAATCAGAGGATGAACACATAAAAGCCATACCTGTAAATCCCTAAAACTCCACAAATTTTGGTTGATAGGGGTCAGGGTACATTGTCTGCTTAATAAAAAGTTTCCAATTTACACTATGCATAAAATTTGCACAATTCAAATTTCCCTCACATGATAGCTTAAAGAAACTCATAAATATTCATTTCATACCCAAGACTTTTTATAAACCTAAAAAATATCAAAGTGCAGGATTCAGAGGCCACCACAAATTTCAATAGCAGATGACATTTGCCATTCAAGTCTGGAAAAACCTCCAAACATTGTATTATTCACTACGTTGCATTTAGTCATGTATTCTCAACTTACTTTCTGCTGATCTATGCACCTTCTACTTATGTTTTTCATGATGTGTCTTGCCGTCCCCTGGCCGAGTGGTTAGCACGCTTGGCTACTGATCTAAGGGACCTGGGTTCGAGCCCCGGATTAGGCATGGATGTGTGTGTCGTTTTTCTGCTGAGGTCCTGCCATCCTCTCAGATCTCCTACTGTGGCATATAAACTGACAGGCTCCTGTCAGACCTCTGTGGCAAGCAGCTGCTTGAGGGGGTATTTATTTTTTTATTATTGTGTTGTAACCATGAATTTCAGTCTAACCAATTTTTAAAAAAAATTACCAGTTCATATTAGTAATAATAAAATCCACTTTAAAGAATAACATTAGTTTAATATAAATTTTACTATTGTGATAGGTTTCACAGTTTTTGAAAGATTGGTTGTTAAATTATATAACAGTGAACTTGATATAAGTTGGCACCACAAACTGATACTGTTCAGGATATGTTAAAACAATGCAGCATTCCTTGCAGGAATGTGTATTATTCATAAAACTATTTGAGGTTTATCAAAATGAAAATGAGACTCATAAACTTTTTGAAAAGTTACAGAAATCAAAGGTTATTTCCATCAAAGTGTTCCTTTTGTCCCTAACACACTTTTTCATTCAATGCTTTAAAACATTTTTGGAAGTTCTCTTTGGAAATACTTTTTAGAGACTCTGTTATATACATCTTTATGTGCTCCATATCAAAATTGGCCCCAGAGTTGATATTTGGTTTTGATAGGGTAATCATACAACCCTGTTTTCCAGTGACAGTCCTTGGATGAAATGCTCTGCCCCCAAGGAATAAACATCTTTGGAAGTGTTCCCAAAGCACCATAAAAAATCAGACTAAACAAGTGTTGAATCCATTTGATTGTTGAGGCAGTTTTAAGTCATATTTGTATCTTTTTTTTTTTGCTGCACCTCATATACTAGATGGTAGTTGTGACTTGCTGCATTGGTAAGTTTTAGATCAAGAGTACAGACAAGTATCCATATTATGGATCAACTAAACTGAGTTCTGTTTAAAGCTATGGAAAAAGCATGTTCTGCAATTAAAACCAAAAAGTTGCATTTTCCCACACCCTTGGGTCTAAGGAGTTAACTCATTGTTCCCAATGGAAACTTTGTGATCTTCACATTCCACTACCAAAAATTTTTAATTTCTATGACTACATCGTTTGCAATATTCATTTGAAATATTAGAATTTTTAAGTGTTTCCACTGTTAGAGGGCATAGTTATAGATTTCAGGAGCTTCAGAAAGTGCATATTGTAATATTTCAACAATACCTATTCAACACAAAAAAAATTTGTAATTTATCTCTATAAACAAAAATGTCCATTCCATGGCTGAGTGGTTAAGTGTGCTTGGCTACTGATCAAAGGGACCTGGGTTTAAACTATGGGTAAGATATGGAAATTTGTGTTGTCTTTCTGCTGAGGTCCCACCATCCTCACATACCTTTTACTATTGCATGGATGAGGAAACTCCAGCCCTTGGGCCATTTGTGGCCCACTGGCGAGGAAAGAATATTATTATTGACCACAGTCAGTGTGCCAACATCCAGTACACAATTTCGGTGAAATCGTCGGGAAAATGCAATTGCATTCATCTCATTAAAACATGAGTGTAATTATGTATGTTCTTTAAATGTAATATTTCATACCATTGTTTAATAAATAGTATTATTTCAAGATCGATATATTCACTTCTTCACTATTTCCGGTAGATATGTATTCATAGGATTTTCAATACAGCCCTCTTAACGTCTACTTTTTTTTAGTCTCCCGCAGAGAAAAAGTTTCCTCACCGTGTATTATGGCTTATAACACAGGCTCCTGTCAGACCTCTGTGGCAAGCAGCTGCTTGAGAGTTTTTTTCCCTACTGACAGACAAGCAGATAGACAGATGACAATGGGAGATTATTTTCTTGTTTTTTTTTTAAAAAACGAGGTAAAAAGTGCATTTTCTCCATCCCATTTTACAGTAATATTAGAATTACAATATATATACATTTCCCATTTTCGTTGTCAATTTTATTCAGCCAATTGTAATACTTTGGATTATGAGCCATTCATTATTGAATATTTCATATTTTCTCTTTTTTGGTCTGGTTAATATTTTAATTTTTTTCAATAGTGAAAGTGGGTATAGCTGCATGGCCTGTAAATGGTAGCTAGGCGTAAACTGGAAGGAGAGCTGTGTACCAATCCGTAGTGATGACGCACAGAACCGGCCAGGTCTAGCACCTAATGTCCGAACCCGCCTTCTCGTGGTGCAGGCCGTTAGTACCTTTCAAAAGAGAAATTCTCTTTTGGAAGGGAACGGAAGGGGAGGGGCTGCCAGTTCAGTATGGCCTGCTGATCTGGTCATCTACGGCCACTTTTTTCTTTTTTTTCGACCCTGCTGAGGAGTGGTCAACTTCACAGGGTCCTGGTGCTGACCATTTATACCTACTAGACTGGACTTGTTTATGGATTTGAGCTTGATTATGGATCCTGGACTTCCTGCACTGGTGGGCCTCTGTTGAGGGAGAGTCTGCCGCTGTGTTTTCTGTTTGCTTCTGGGTTGCCAGCTCTAAGGGAACAGAGGCATGGGATACCTTATATCAGCTGGTGGATAATCCTAATCAGAGGCCATCGCAGGTACCTGAACCTTACTTAGCTAGTTGGGCATCTTCAAGCCTAAACTGGAGTAATGCGTCTCAGGCAGGCCATGTGGCTCTTAAAAAAGTCCAATTGAAAAGGTGGTGCCTGAAGTTCCTACCAGCATCGGTGACTTCAGCCTTTAGCGGAGGAGGAATGGGTCTTTGCCCCATGCCTGCGATCAGGAGCCTGTTTGATATTGTTGGCCCTACCAATCTCAATAAACCTAATTTCTTTAAAAATCCTACTAATCATTTTCTTTCTGCAGGAACGTGGAACGTGAGGACATTACATAGAGATTATTCTCTTGATGTCCTCATGCAGGAATTCCAGCGCTATAACCTAGATATTCTAGGCTTGCAAGAGACCAGATGGACAGGTAAAGGTGAGATACTGAAAAATAACTTTAAATTTCTCTTTACAGGGAGGGAGGATGGAAAGCATCACCAAGGTGTGGGTCTGCTGCTCAGCAGACATGCTAGTGATGCTCTTCTAAGATATGAATGCATTAATGAAAGGTTTCTTACAGCAAAATTTCAGACAAGCATTAAAAACTTGAATGTTATCTGCTGTTATGCCCCCACTGAGGGTGCTGATGAGGATGAGAAGAATAGGTTTTACGGACAACTTCAGGATATTTTGAATTCTGTCAAGAAAGGAGATATTACCCTTGTTCTTGGTGACTTCAATGCCAAAGTTGGTACCGACTCTGACCTGTGGGGAGGGGTGATAGGCCCTTTTGGTATTGGTAGCTGCAATGGGCAACGTCTCCTACAGGTAAGTAAACTCAATGGTTTCAGAATAACTAACACATATTACAAACACCGTGACATACATAAATACACATGGGTTTCACCTGATGGGCTGCATAGGAATATGATTGATTATATATTAATTAACAGCAAATGGGCTAGTTCTGTTAGAAATACCAGGGCATATAGGGGAGCTGAAATTGGATCTGACCATTACCTTGTTAAAAGTGTCTTGCAACTTAAACTTAAAAAGTGTTGTGCTAGAGTTAAAAAATTTACCTTTAATACTGAAGCTTTGAATGACCCAGTTATAGCTAAAGCTTACCATGATAGGTTACTTAGTCATTATGACAGTCATGGTTTGCTTAATTCTGAAGTTGAGGAAGAATGGGGCCATTTTAAACAGGCTTTTTTGGAAACTAACAGTACTCTTTTAGGAAAAAAGTAGCAGAGGAGGCAGAATTATTTAAGTGACAAGGCAATTGAGCTTATTTCAGAAAGAAGGAATTGCAGGAATGTCCTTAATCAGTACCCTGCTAGTCCTAATAGAAAAGATTACAGAGAGCTTAATAAACGTGTAAAGGATCAGTTAGCTACTGATAAAAAACTTTGGCTTGATAGCTTGGCTGACAAAGCTGAGGAAGCAGTTAGGCAGCACAACAGCAGAGAGCTGTACCAGATAGTTAATGTTTTATGTGGTAGAAAACGGACAGGCATACAGGGATTGAAGGATAAACAAGGTAAGGTTATAGAAGGTGAGGATTCTCTCATGGCTAGGTGGGCTGAGCATTTCAGTGATGTTCTAAACAATGTGGTTAGTTCTACTCCCATTGTTTGTAATGATGATAGATGCATTGGCAGCTTTAATGTTGGCTCTATAACACAATCTCAAGTTATTTTGACTATCTCTAAACTGAAACTTCATAAATCTCCAGGGGTAGATGAAATTACTACAGAAATGCTCAGAGCTGGAAATGTTTTGGTTATCACTTGGATGACTGAAATTTTGAATAACTTTTATGATAAAGGCATGGTTCCTAAAGATTTTACCAGAGCTATTATTATCCCTATTTTCAAAAAAGGTGATCGCAGTTCTTGTGATAACTATAGGGGTATCAGCCTACTCTCTGTTCCAGGTAAAGTTCTTTCCATGATTGTGCTTAATAGAATTAAGAATCTGGTTGACAGGCAATTGCGTGATGAGCAATGTGGATTCAGAAGTGGTATAGGATGTGTAGATCAGATATTTTCACTTAGGCAGATTCTTGAGAAATGTTTAGAGTTTCAGAAACCTTTGGTTGCTAGCTTTGTTGATTTCAAAAAGGCTTTCGACTCTGTTGATCGTCATAATTTGTGGTTGATTGTGCGATCATATGGTATACCAGACAAGTTAGTTAACATAATGAAAGCTCTCTATAATAACACTGAGTCATGTGTGAGAGTTTGTAAGTCTTGTAGCAATTGGTTTAGCATTGCTTCTGGTGTTCGACAAGGGTGCATTTTGTCTCCTTTTCTCTTTAGTTTGGTTGTTGATTATGTTATGCGAAATTCACTTCGAGGGAAAGATTTTGGCCTTAAATGGGCTGGAGATACGAAAATTTCTGATTTAGATTATGCTGATGATTTAGCCCTTTTGGCAAATGATGTTGATGAGATGAACTCTTTCATTCGAGCTGTTGATGAGACTGGTAGTAGAGTAGGTTTGGTTATAAACAGAGAGAAAACTAAAGTGATGAAAATTGGTCAGGCAGGTTGTGATTCAGTTAATCTGAATGGTTGCAGTCTTGAGCAGGTGTCACAGTTTAATTATCTCGGGAGCTATGTAACTGATACTGGTGATGTGCTTCATGAGATTAACAGACGAATAGGTATTGCTGCCGGGACTTTTAAGAATCTATGGAGATTGTGGAGAAATAGGCGTATACACCTAAAGACTAAAATTAGACTGTATAATAGTTTGGTTCTTTCTAGGGTTAGTTATGGTAGTGAAACTTGGACGCTGTGTAAACAAGATAACAGGAAACTAGATGCTTTTGATTCTAGATGCTTACGCAGTATCTTGGGTATTAGGTGGTTTAACTTTATAACTAATGATGAGGTTAGGCAAAGGAGTCAGCAACCTCCTTTAAGCAGCATATTGTGCAGAGAGAGACTCCGCTGGTTTGGCCATGTTGCCCGTATGAATAATTATAGATTGGCGAATAGGGTTATGAACAGTGTGCCTGGAGACTTCAGAAGGAGGGGGAGACCTAGGATGCGGTGGGCAGACAATGTCAAACAGGACCTTGTTAGAATTGGTGTGCAGTGGCCGGATGCAGCAGATGTAGCTCAGGACAGATATGCTTGGAGAATTAAACTGCGTGGTCTGGTTGGACCTCCATAGCCCATGGCTGCTTGAGGATGATGATGATGATAGCTGCATTGCAAAGTTATCTAAGTTACAAATGAATTAAAAAAAAAATTCAGTCCTCCTTTTTAATAATATTTTATTTTGAAATCAGAGAAAAGTAAGCAGTTTGATCTTCTGATAGCTCATATGAATGATGAGTAGAGATGGGTAAAAGGGAATTTCATTGACATAATCTCCATCTACTGGCCTACCATAGAATCAGCATTGACAGAGTTCCATAAAATTTCAGCTGATGTAGGGGGGAAGTTGGTGGAAAATTTAAAATTAAAAGAATAGAAATTTGGCTTTTTTATTAACATTCTGGCAGTTTTGAAAAATATTTTTAGCATTGATTTCTAAGAGTGTGAATTTTTGAGCAAATGCATACACTCTACTGTTCCACACACTTCATGACCTTCATAGGGATAGTACAGATGGTAGAATCTCTTTTGATCATTTCCAAACCATAGTGGTAAAAATTGGGGATTTGCCTTTAAAAGTAAGAGTCTGGAGATAGATAACAAAATTTGAAGTATTCAGATGAAAATTTGAGAGGTGGCAGCTGGGATCTGCTGGCTGTATTGAAAATCCTAAGATCACACCCAACAATTTTTATATATTTCAGTCTTCGAAAACTCCACATTTATCCCTCATAAATAATGACAAAGGGAAAACAAAATGATAAAGTAAAGTAATGCAAAGATAAATTACCTCCATAATAAAATTCTGAGAACCATCCAGTAATTTCAGTTGGTACCAGTCTGGCTATGTGTATAAAGTGTAGTAACAAATTCACAGTATTTAAAAAAAATGTTAAGTTCTTCCCCCTATATATTATATGTGAAAAAACAATGCAGAAATAACTGTTTTTAAATCTAAAACTTTTCAAAATACTAGAAGCTGATGATACATTAATTGACCCCTTTTGTCATACATTACATTCTCCTTACATTTATCTTAGGTTTCTTCATGTGATGCCCCCACATTCACTTTTACTTTACCTTAGCCAGTTTTGCTTAATTTACGTTATATTTATCATTTTGGGGATTTTTTAATTTCATTTTTGGCATCACAACGCTCGTTTCCAAGAGTTCGGAGTTGCTCATACGCAACTCCGAACTTTCGATTGTCACCCGCTAAAGCATGTGTACAAGGACATGCCCTTCTTGCGTCATAGCTTGCACCGCTTGTCAATTTATGCAAATGTCTTTCCCGGCATGCAAGATGACACCTGCGGGCTCTGTAGCCTTCTGTTATAACCTGGTGACTTGTAAGTCACAGTTAGTGTGGTAGTAAGCACAGAAGATAGTACAGAAAGTAGTAGAGCACAGCACAGTTTAGAGATCAGTTTTAGTTTGGAGTTTGTTGAAGATGTTTGTAGTAAGAAATGATGTAGTATCTTTTTTATTGAAGTTTTAGTGAGTGCTTTTTGGAAATAAATTGTTTGTTATTTAAACCTTTTGAATCTTTACTAATTTTTTTCTCTTGAGCAACGTTAGTTGGTTTTGATTAGCATTAACATGAAATTTTGACAATAGTTTAATATTTTTTAATTTTTACTCATTAACGCTGGCTGGTATTTCAAACCCTAATTAAACTTTATTTTTGGCAGTTTGTCAATTATTGCCTGGCGCCCGACTCAGCTATCCAGAGCATAAAAATAATTGGATCAGACAAAGGGTCCAAAACTAAATAAACTTTAAAAGTATATAATTCTTTGGAGTGTTACATTCACTTCTAGGTACACCATGTTTCTTCATGTATCGTCTACTTACATTATGTTATTCACATAGTACCATGTTGTAGCTGTAAACTGCAGGCTAACCCAATGTAAAAGTATAAAACAGGAGGAAAAAAGGAAAAAAGAAGCTTAAAAAGTAACTTTAAATATGAAAAAGGTGCAGATAAAAAGATACTTAAATTGCAAAAATGTTTATTAAATCTTGGTAAAAAAATAAGGCCAGTGCACAAAAAGGAATAATTTTCCTAGTAGTAATGGCATTGAAACTAAGATCAGGGAAAAAACTATGTTCTGCCAAATAGAATCTACTCAAATCATGGACCGCTTAGGCACAACTCATGAGCTTACAAGGGTGTGCAGACTCCCAATTGAGAAATTGATTTAAATAATAAGAATAAAATGTGTGGTTTTATATATTTCTTAAAAGTAAATTAAAATATTTCCTGTGATGAATATTGAATGTTTATTTTCAAAGAAAACAGTTTGCCATTTTCTGATTTTTTTGCACTCTCTAATGGTGAAAATTTGAAATTAATAGATGATTCAAAAAATGCAAATAGTAATATTTCATTAGTGTTTATAAAACCCAAAAGAGATTTCTTTCATTTATCTCTTAAGACAGAAATGTTGCATACCTTAACTTTTGCCATTTGTCGGATGGGATGTTAAGCCGTGGCCCCGTGTGTGGGAGAGCCATACACTGTGCATGATAAATAATGAGATAAACTTGACTGTTCAACATCCACTAATAAATCAGCACTTTGACGTCGATTCTAATTTTAGAGGAAAAATTGTCTTGAACCGGGTGTGATACGAACCCACGACCTCCTGATAACATGTCAGGTGCTCTGGACCACTGAGCTACCAGCTGCTGATCAAGATTTCGTCTGATTAACGCTATGAACATTCCTTTTAGGTCACATATAGACGCTATTCATGCAATTTAAGCCACAAGCGGCTTTCTATTTGCCATATAGATGGAAAGCATGTCTTACAAGTATGCTAATGATGATAAATAATGAGATTAACTCGACTGTTCAACATCCACTAATAAATCAGCACTTTGATGTCGATTCTAATTTTAGAAGAAAAATTGTCTTCGGCTGGGTGGGATATGAATCTATGACCTCCTGATAACATGTCAGGTACTCTGGACCACTGAGCTACCAGCTACCGATCAAGATCTCTTCTAATTAACGCTATGAACATTCCTTTTATGTCACTGTGCTGATTTATTAGTGGATGTTGAACAGTCGAGTTTATCTCATTATTTATCATCATTAGCATATTTATAAGACATGCTTTCCATCTATATGGCAAATAGAAAGCCGCTTGTGTCTAAAATTGCCTGAATAGTGCCTATATGTGACATAAAAGGAATGTTCATAGCGTTAATTAGAGGAGATCTTGATCGGCGGCTGGTAGCTCAGTGGTCTAGAGCACCTGACATGTTATCAGGAGATCGTGGGTTCATATCCCACCCGGCTCAAGACAATTTTTCCTCTAAAATTAGAATCGACGTCAAAGTGCTGATTTATTAGTGGATGTTGAATAGTCGAGCTTATCTCATTATTTATCATCATTAGCATACTTGTAAGACATGCTTTCCATTTATATGGCAAATAGAATGCCGCTTGTGGCTAAAATTTCCTGAATAGCGCCTATATGTGACATAAAAGGAATGTTCATAGAGTTAATTAGAGGAGATCTTGATCGGCAGCCGGTAGTTCAGTGATCCAGAGCACCTGACATGTTATCAGGATGTTGTGGGTTCGTATCCCACCCGGCTCAAGACAATTTTTCCTCTAAAATTAGAATTGACGTTAAAGTGCTGATTTATTAGTGGATACCCTGTGCATGTTAAAGAACAAGCTGGATGGCCTTGACGGGAGGCTACCATCTGTCTCCCAACAGCTGTTCCAGTGGGTCCCCTCCCCCAATCTTCTTTGAGCCTTCGGGGTCCTTGTGGCCTGGCCATTTAGCCCATTGTGTGCAAAAAAGTGCTGCTCAGAGGTAAAACAACCCAACCCTCAACTTTATGGAGTTAAGAGAGCAAGTAGCTGCTGTCAAGTAAACCCCTTAACCTTTAAAGTACTGAATTATTTATCATTTCTGCTGAATATGAAAATTCAAAGAGCTGTGGAATTTTATTCTGTAATAAGTATTCGACAGAATGTGGTCATATTATTATACATAATGTAATTTGTTAATTTTCATGTTTAATTTAGAAATGCTTTTGAAATGGAAAGTATAGCTCTAAAATTTGTTAAACAGTGAGTTGCTATTAATTTGTATGGCATTTCATCTCTCTATATTTCATATATCTTCCTCTTTTTAATTCATAAGAAATTGAATAATTGCTTCTCTTTCTTCCATGGATGCTTTGCCACTGATGAATTTGATGTCCCTCAGGAAAGTTTCATATTTGCCTGGTATTTGGAGAGAGCAGTGTATCATTTCATACTTTTAGGGTGCTGAAATGTGTATTATGT
Organism: Ryuthela nishihirai; assembly: GCA_038380435.1. NCBI lineage: Eukaryota > Metazoa > Arthropoda > Arachnida > Araneae > Heptathelidae > Ryuthela > Ryuthela nishihirai. The sequence continues at coordinate 57,606,076 of JAWZYU010000019.1, read as the reverse complement.
CCTTATATGCATCATTTGATTTTTATGTAGTCATTGCTTAAATGCATTTTCTTTTCAGAATTAATTGATAAAGATAATGTTGGGTGGACAAAGCTGGATTATGTTTCATCCTTTGATCTTGATATTACAAAGGTAAACAACAACATGGAACGCATCGATGAACACAGAGTTACACAAGATCAATTTGTTGAGAAGTATGAAAAGCTGTATAAGCCTGTCGTTATTAAAGGGAGCACTGACCACTGGAAGGCTCGTTATAAATGGACTTTACCTGTAGGTGATGTATTAATTAAAATAATTATCCTATTTTTAAAGCAGTCAAATATTTTTGTCTGAGACGAAAAGAAACACATAACCACCCTCAATTATTATATACTAGCTGGCATATAAGTAGTTAATGTGTAGTTCAAGTCACAGCTGATCAGAAAAGTTTTTTACTGCTTTGAATAGTTCTTTATTCATCAGAACAAATATCATGAGTGCTAATATTAATATGATGTACTGCAGTAGTGCCCAAGCTTTTGTATAAGTGGGTCACACTGAATCATCAAGCTTGCAATAAAGGCCATAGAGAAGAACCTAAATATGAATTTATTCAAATTGATCCCCAGGTAAGGCATGGATGTTTGTGATGTTTTTCTGCTGAGGTCCCGCCATCCTCACAGACTTACTATGGTGTATTGAACTGGCAGGTTCCTCTCGGACCTCTGTGACAAACAGCTGCTTGAAGGGATTTTTTTTTCATATATTGCAATAACATTTATACAACACTCCTAAGTTCCCAAGTTCAAGCCATCTAGGCCAGCATCGAGATTCATCTCTGCAAAACTCGCTGCCCTTCCCTCGGTCAGTAGGGAACACCAATGGACTTGGAAAAGCAGCCGTCCATCAGATGGGACATTGAGCTGTGGTCCCATTTGTGGAAGAGCCATACCCTGTGCACATTAAAGAACATGTTAGATAGCCTTGACAGGTTATCATATCTCCCAACAGTTGTCTAGTGAGTCCCCTCCCTCCAACTTTCTCTGAGTCCTCAGGGTCCTTGTGATCTAGCCATTTAGCCCATTGTGTACAAAAAGTTTCACTCAGAGGTTAAACAACCAAACAACACTTCTATTTCGTTAACCCTTCAAGGGTCTAGCCTGAAACTAGTTTACATCCAGAGGCCAGCTATTGTTTTCTCTATGCTCAGCCAAAAAACCTGGAATTTTTTTTGCCAAATACAGAATAAAGGGAATTATGGCATGTTATATGTCAAATTGCTAAGTATTTTATTCTGGATTTTCTGAAAATAAAATGATCTACTTCGCAGATTGTATGCATGTGAGTTGTTGTGCGGCTGCACCATATGGTTTGCAGCGGGTGGCACTATTGCGGTTCGTGATCCTGCCCATGTGCCTCGGGTAGGGGTGGCGGTGTGGATGCTTTAGCAGTGCTGTGCTGATCCAGGAGCAGTTTCAATGGATGGGCTGGGTGGTAGATTTCTTCGTTGCAGCACGCTTCTCTATTTTGGTATATCACCAGTTGTTCACCGAGATCCAATTGAAATTTAGTCAGGGGAGCACAAATAATTTTGGTGAGGTCAAATTGTGGGGTCATTCCGGTATTACAGACCACTCTTGCCAATGAAGTGGTTTGTTTTTTTTAACTGTACATCTCTTTCGTGTTCTTTTATTCTAGTTCGGCAGGTTCTTTTCGTTTTGCCATAGTAAGGTTTATTGTTTACTCCTCCTGTTTTCCCATTCTGGTCCCGATTGAGGTTTTAATTTAATTATAGTGTTGCTGGTTTTAATTGGCACTCTGTAATTGCAAGGTTGCATTGCATTATTCAAAGAATGTGCTAACCATGGGATGTTTGGAATCCCTGTGGTGAACTTATTTTTTGGGGTTGCTGCGCTGGTGTCGGTTGGGATATTTTTTTCCCCAAGTTTGTCTTGCCATATTTTCGGCAAGTTTCAATATTTTTAGTGGGTAACCTGCATTTTGAGCATCCGAGTATATTTTTCTTTTTCCTTTTTCATAAAACTGTGGTGTGGAAGCATATCTCACGTTTCTTAGGAATGCAGTTTTTAGTGCACTTTTTTTGCGGGCTAGTGGCTGTTGGGAGCCATATGGGATGATAATGGATGGTGCTATAGTCTTATGGTAGACTTCAATTTCCAGTTTTTGCTCCTGCTGATGTAGTAGCATATCCAAAAATGGTAATTGTTTGTCCTTTTTCTTTTCAGTGGTTGCTTTAATGGTTGGATAGATGTCATTAATTTGTGCTTTCAACTCTTGTAAAATTTCTGAATCTTGTCTGTATATAAATATGATATCATCTGCATATCTTTTATATTTTAATTGCTGGAGTGAGTTTTTAATAACAGTTTCTACAATATGCTGGAGTGCTATGTCGGCCAGTAGTGGGGATAAGGTGGATCCCATAGGCACCCCTTGCTTTTGTTGGTAGATTTGTTTATTTATTTTGAACATTGATTTGTTATTATATTATCATTATATTGAACATTGATTTGTTTATTTATTTTCTGTGACAAACTATATTGTTTTGATCAAGCAACAAGTTATGGGTGAGGGACCTCTGTTTTGGCATTCTAATTTATCTTGGATTATGCTTAGGACTTCTTGTACAGGGGTATTGGGGAATAGTGATACTACATCTAATGATGCTAGTCTATCTTGAGGATGCAAGTAAAAACGTTTTAGTTGTTCCAAAGCTTCGCACTGTGATTTGAGGGTGTGGTCTGTGGGTTGGAAGAAATTCTTAAGGTAGGTTAGAGTGCTTTCTCCAGGTTGATTGTTGGGGCTCGTTGTTTTGCGACTAGTGGTCTTAATGGTATGCCTGGTTTATGGGTATTTGCTTTGACGAAGAGTTGCGGAACACACGGGTACATAGGCGGAAGGCATGCATTCTGTATTGATTGCGGTAGGTGTTCATGATTTTTTATCTTGGCTGTTTGCACTAGGAGCTTATCTGTAGGGTCATGATCTATTTTCACACAATTTTATTCTTGAACCCGCATTTTGAGCATCCGAGTATATTTTTCTTTTTTCTTTTTCATAAAACTGTGGTGTGGAAGCATATCTTAGGTTTCTACGGAATGCAGTTTTTAGAGCATTTTTTTGTGGTCTAATGGCTGTTGGGAGCCGTATGGGATGATAATGGATGGCACTGTAGGCTTATGGTAGACTTCAATTTCCAGTTTTTGCTCCTGCTAATATAGTAGCATATCTAAAAATGGTAATTGTTCGTCCTTTTCCTTTTCAGTGGTTTCAGTACTCTTCGTCAAAGCAAAGACCCATAAACCAGGCATACCATTAAGACCACTAGTCACAAAACAACAAGCCCCAATAATCAACCTGGAGAAAGCACTCTACACCTACCTTAAGAATTTCTTCCATCCCACTGACCACACCCTCAAATCACTGTGTGAAACTTTGGAACAACTAAAAAGTCTTCACTTGCATCCTCAAGATAGACTAGCATCACTAGATGAGTGTCACTATTCCCCTGCACCGCAGCTTGTAAGGCTCAGAACAAGGCTTGGGGGGTGTTTCGGAGATATCCGACGTCCCCCAACCTCGAAGCATTCAAACACGCCAGGGCGAAAGCCCGTTTCATCCGGCGCCAGAGCCAGAAGGAATCTTGGATGAAATATACATCTTCTATCACCCACACGACCAGTTCTAAGGTAGTGTGGGATAAGGTCCGGAAGATGGGTGGGAAATACACGTCCCACTCATTATCGATCCTGGAGCACAATGGACAGGCAATTGCTGAGCCTCAAGCAATTGCCGACATTCTGGGGGAGTCATTCTCCACCATCTCTTCTCTGTCCTCCTACTCCCCCGAGTTTCTGGCCCAGAAGAGCAGGGCCGAACGCTCTCCGCTGTCCTTCCATTCGAATGGCCTGGAGTCTTACAACAGGCCATTCACAGCGGAGGAGCTTCGCCGTGCTCTGCACACTTCTCGTGCATCTGCTGTGGGGCCAGACAATGTCCATTATTCCATGCTCCAACATCTCTCACCATCGAGTAAGGATCGACTGCTCCGAATCTTCAACCGTATTTTCATCGAGGAGCAGTTTCCGGACTCCTGGCGGGAGGCCATCGTCTTGGCCTTCCCTAAGCCAGGAAAAGATCCCAAGATTCCTTCGAATTATCGTCCAATTGCGTTGACGAGCTGCGTCTGCAAGGTGTTGGAAAGGATGGTAAATACCAGGCTGGCCTGGTATTTGGAGCATCACGGCCTTGTTTCCAACACCCAGTGTGGCTTTCGCAGGCACCGGTCTACTTTAGACCACCTGATCCGCCTCGAATCGGCGATCAGGAATTCTTTTTTACGTCGAGAGCACCTGGTGTCCATTTTCTTCGACATCGAAAAAGCGTACGGCACGGCATGGAGATTCGGCATTCTTCGTGACCTTCACAGCTTTGGCTTGCGAGGTCACATGCCGATCTTCATTGCAAACTTTTTATCTTCTCGTATTTTTCGAGTTCGTGTCGGCAACACTCTATCGCGGCCTTTCCCCCAAGAACAGGGGGTGCCACAAGGCTGCGTCCTGAGTGTTACGCTTTTTGCTGTCAAGATAAATTCCATTACACGGCAACTTCCTCCGACTGTAGGCAATGCCCTCTATGTTGATGACTTTAGCATCTTTTGCTCATCATCCAGCATGAGGGTCATTGAACGACAACTGCAAACTGCCCTGAACAATCTCTCGGTTTGGGTGACGGCCAATGGGTTCCGGTTCTCCCCACAGAAGACCGACTGTGTGCACTTTTGCCGCAAGCGTAATCTTCATCTGGACCCCGAGCTGCGGCTCGGGGGTAACATCATTCCAGTTGTGGCGGAGACCAAGTTTCTCGGTCTCATCTTCGACCGGAAATTGACCTTTTTATCTCATATTTGACATCTCAGGTCCAAGTGCACGCGGGCATTGAACATCATCAAGGTCCTCTCCTCCCTCTCTTGGGGGGCGGACCGATGTTCTTTGCTCCGCCTTTACCGTGCACTTGTCCGGTCGAAACTGGACTACGGATCCCAGGTGTATGACTCCGCCCGGGATTCGGTGGTGAAAGTGCTGGACCCACTCCATCATCAGGCCCTCCGTGTGTGCACGGGGGCCTTCTGTACTTCACCCGTCCAGAGTCTCTACGTTGAGACCGATGAACCATCTTTATCTATTCGCCATCAGCAGTTGTCCCTACAGTATGCATCAAAATTGCGATCCCTGCCAGGCCATCCCACTTGGGACTGCGTTTTCAGTCCCAGGTATGAAATGTTATACCAGAATCGGCCGACTGCCATTCGTCCTTTCGGTTTGCGTGTCCGAGGTTACCTGCGAGACATCAACACCAGTCTCGATAGCATCGCACAGTCGACAGGTGAGCCACTTCCATCTTGGCTCGCTGTTTCCCCTTCCCGCGATTTTTCCCTGTGCAGGACGGGGAAGGCCTTTACACCCGACTGTGTGTACCGGCAACTCTTTGCCAGCCATCGTGCTGCGCACCCGGACTTCTTGCCTGTCTTCACAGATGGCTCGAAGTCCGGCACTTCTGTGGGATCAGCCATGGTCTGCTGTGATGTAATCATTGCAGACCAGATCCCACAGCAGTGTTCCATCTTCACTGCTGAGTTGCATGCTATCAGCATTGCCTTGGACCATATAGCAGCTAAGCATCATCGTCGGTGTGTGCTTTACACCGACTCGCTTAGCTCGCTACAGGCTTTGATCTCAGTGAGGCATCGGCCTCACCCTGTTCTCTCCAAGATCCGCCAGCAGCTCCATCGTCTGGCAGCCACCACCACAATTCTCTTCTGTTGGGTGCCCGGTCATGTCGGAATCAGGGGCAATGATTTGGCAGATTCTGCTGCCAGGTCAGCCATGCCCCTGTCCGACTCTCCATTGCCGGTTCCATATGTGGATTTCCGGCAGCGTTTCACCATCGAGCTCCGGGCACAGTGGCAGAGATCTTGGTCTGAACAGGTTGCTAACAAGCTCTTCGAGATCAAGCCCATTGTCAAACCGTGGCAGTCTTGTTTTCGCAGGAATCATAAGGAGGAAGTTGTCCTTGCTCGGCTCCGCTTAGGTCACTCGTTTTTAACACACTCTTTTCTTCTTAAGGCGGACGCAGTACCTGCGTGCGAGTTTTGTGACACCGTTTTAACTGTGAAGCATATTTTAATTGACTGTGTTTGTTTTAACCTTGAAAGACGTATGTTTTTTTAACTTTCACGATTTTATGTCCGAGCCCCTTACACTCGGACATCTTTTATCAGATCATTGCTATTTTAACACTGTTTTCGACTTTTTAAAATATACTGGTATTTTACTCGTCTATAGTTTTATTCGAATGTATAACCCAGTTCACTTACACCTGGGTTCTTTTTATATTTATTACATATTTATACATTTGTTTCTTGTTACCAATGTTTCCTTTTATTGTTTTACCTTTTTTGTGTATGTGTATTGTACATTTTTAAATTTGGTTGTGGGCCTTATGACTTTTAGCATTTATTTTGACATTTGCTTGGCGCATTATAGCCTGAGATGCTAATGCGCCATTAAACCCAAAACAACCAACCAATCACTATTCCCCAATACCCCTGTACAAGAAGTCCTAAGCATAATCCAAGATAAATTAGAATGGCAAAACACAGAGGTCCCTCACCCATAACTTGCGGCGTGATCAAAACAATATAGTTTGTCACAGAAAATAATTTCTTCAAAATAAATAAACAAATCTACCGACAAAAGCAAGGAGTACCTATGGGATCCACCTTATCCCCACTACTGGCAGACATAGCACTCCAGCATATTGAAGAAACTGTTATTAAAAATTCACTCCAGCAATTAAAATATTATAAAAGATATGTAGATGATATCATATTTATATACAGACAAGATTCAGAAATTTTACAAGAGTTGCAAGCACAAATTAATGACATCTATCCAACCATTAAAGTAACCACTGAAAAGGAAAAGGACAAACAATTACCATTTTTGGATATGCTACTACATCGGCAGGAGCAAAAACTGGAAATTGAAGTGTACCATAACCCTACAGTGCCATCCATTATCATCCCATATGGCTCCCAACAGCCACTAGCCCACGAAAAAAGTGCACTAAAAACTGCATTCCTAAGAAACATGAGATATGCTTCCACACCACAGTTTTATGAAAAAGGAAAAAGAAAAATATCCTCGGATGCTCAAAATGCGGGTTACCCGCTAAAAATATTGAAACTTGCCAAAAATATGGCAAGATAAACTTCAAAAAAAATATCCCAACCGACACCAGCGCAGCAACCCCAAAAAAATAAGTTCACCACAGGGTTTCCAAACATCCCATGGCTAGCACATTCTTTGAATAATGCAATGCAACCTTACAATTCATCATCATCATCCTCAAGAAGCCATGGGCTATGGAGGTCTAACCAGACCGTGCAGTTTAATTCTCCAAGCATATCTGTCCTGAGCTACATCTGCTGCATTCGGCCACTGCACTCCCATTTTAACAAGGTCCTGTTTGACATTGTCTGCCCACCGCATCCTAGGTCTCCCCTTCCTTCTGAGACCTCTAGGCACACTGTTCATAAACCTATTCGCCAATCTATAATTATCCATACAGGCAACATGGCCAAACCAGCGGAGTCTCTCTCTGCACAATATGCTGCTTAAAGGAGGTTGTAGACTCCTTTGCCTAGCCTCGTCATTAGTTACAATGTTGAATCACCTAATGCCCAAGATACTGTGTAAGCATCTGGAATCAAAAGCATCTAGTTTCCTGCCATCTTGTTTACAAAGTGTCCAAGTTTCACTACCATAACTAACCCTAGAAAGAACTAAACTATTATAAATCTAATTTTAGTCTTTAGGTGTATATGCCTATTTCTTCACACTCTCCATAGATTCTTAAAAGTCCTGACAGCAATTCCTATTCCTCTGTTAATCTCATGCCGCATATCACCAGTATCTGTTATATAGCTCCCAAGGTAATTAAACTGTGACACCTGCTCAAGACTGCAACCATTCAGACTAACTGAATCTAGCCTGCCTGACCAATTTTCATCACTTTAGTTTTCTCTCTGTTTATAACGAAACCTACTCTACTACCAGTTTCATCAACAGCTCGAATGAAAGAGTTCATCTCATCAACATCATTTGCCAAAAAGGCTAAATCATGAAGCATAATCTAAATCAGAAATTTTCGTATCTCCAGACCATTTAAGGCCAAAATCTTTCCCTTGAAGTGAATTTCGCATAACATAATCAGTAACCAAGATAAAGAGAAAAGGAGACGAAATGCACCCTTGTCGAACACCAGAAGTAATGCTAAACCAATTGCTACAAGCCTCACCAACTCTCACACATGACTCAGTGTTATTAAAGACAGCTTTCATTATGCTAACTAACTTGTCTGGTATACCATATGATTTCACAATCAACCACAAATTATGATGATCAACAGAGTTGAAAGCCTTTTTGAAATCAACAAAGCTAGCAACCAAAGGTTCCCGAAACTCTAAACATTTCTCAAGAATCTGCCTAAGTGAAAATATCTGATCCACACATCCCCTACCACTTCTGAATCCACATTGCTCATCATGCAATTGACTGTCAACCAGATTCTTAATTCTATTAAGCACAATCATGGAAAGAACTTTCCATGGAACAGAGAGTAGGCTGATACCCCTATAGTTATCACAAGAACTGCGATCACCTTTTTTGAAAATAGGGATAATAATACCTCTGCTAAAATCTTTAGGAAAAATGCCTTTATCATGAAAGATATTCAAAATTTCAGTCATCCAAGTGGTAACTGAAATATTCCCAGCTCTAAGCATTTCTGTTGTAATTTCATCAACCCTGGGGATTTATGAAGTTTAAGTTTAGAAATAGCTAAAATAACTTCAGATTGTGTTATAGGGCCAACATTAAAGCCACCAATGCATCTATCATCATTACAAACAATGAGAGTAGAACTAACCACATTGTTTAGAACATCACTGAAATGCTCAGCCCACCTAGCCATGACAGAATCCTAACCTTCTATAACCTTACCTTGTTTATCCTTCAATCCCTGTATACTTCTCCGTTTTCTACCACATAAAACATGAACTATCTGGTACAGCTCTATGCTGTTGTGCTGTCTAACTGCTTCCTCAGCTTTGTCAGCCAAGCAATCAAGCCAAAGATTCGTATCAGCAGCTAACTGATCTTTTACATGTTTATTAAGTTCTCTGTAATGCTTTCTATTAGGACTAGTAGGGTATTGATTAAGGACATTCCTGCAGTTCTTTCTTTCCGAAATAAGCTCAAGTGCCTTATCACTCAGATAATTCTGCCTCCTCTGCCCCTTTTTTCCTAAAAGAGTACTGTTAGTGTCCCAAAAAAGCCTGTTTAAAATGATCCCATTCTTCCTCAACTTCACTAGTAAGCATACCATGACTGTCATAATGATTAAGTAACCTCTCATGGTAAGCTTTGGCTATAGCTGGGACTTTCAGAGCTTCAGTATTAAAAGTAAATTCTTTAACCCTAGCACAACACTTTTTAAATTTAAGTTGCAAGATACTTTTAACAAGGTAATGGTCAGATCCAAATTCAGCTCCCCTATATGCCTTGGTATTCCTAACAGAACTAGCCCATTTGCTGCTAATTAATCATATTCTTATGCAGCCCATCAGGTGAAATATATGTAATCAATCATATTCTTATGCAGCCTATCAGGTGAAACCCATGTGTACTTATGTATGTCACAGTGTTTGTAATAAGTGTTAGTTATTCTGAAACCATTTAGTTTACTTACCTGTAGGAGATGGTGCTCATTGCCATTGCAGCTACCAATACCAAAAGGGCCTATCACCCCTCCCCAAAGGTTAGAGTCAGTACCAACTTTGGCATTGAAGTCACCTAGAACAAGGGTAATATCTCCTTTCTTGACAGAATTCAAAATATCCTAAAGTTGTCCGTAAAACCTATCCTTCTCATCCTCATCGGCATCCTCATTGGGAGAATAACAGCAGATAACATTCAAGTCTTTAATGCTTGTTTGAAATTTTGCTGTAAGAAATCTTTCATTAATGCACTCATATCCTAGAAGAGCATCACTAGCATGTCTGCTGAGCAGCAGACCCATGCCTTGGTGATGCTTTCCATCCTCCCTCCCAGTAAAGAGAAATTTAAAGTTATTTTTTAGTATCTCACCTTTACCTCTCCATCTGGTCTCTTGCAAGCCCAGAATATCTAGGTTATAGTGCTGGAATTCCTGCATGAGGACATCAAGAGAATAAACTGTAAATAATATCCTCACGTCCCATGTTCTGCAGAGAGAAAATGATTAGTAGGATTTTTAAAGAAACTAGGTTTATTGAGATAGGTAGGGCCAAAAATATCAAACAGGCCCCTGATCGTAGGCATGGAGCAAAGACCTGTTCCTCCTCCGCTAAAGGCTGAAGTCACTGATGCTGGTAGGAACCTCAGGCACCACCTTTTCAATTGGACTTTTTCAAGAGCCATATGGCCTGCCTGAGACACATTACTCCAGTTTAGGCTTGACGATGCCCAACTAGCTAAGTAAGGTTCAGGTACCTGCGATGGCCTCTGATTAGGATTATCCACCAGCTGATATAAGGTATCTCATGCCTCTGTTCACTTAGAGCTGGCAACCCAGAAGCAAACAGAAAACAGCGGCAGATTCTCCCTTAACAGAGGCCCACCAGTGCAGCAAGTTCAGGATCCATAATCAAGCTCAAATCCATAAACTAGTCCAGTCTAGTAGATATAAATGGTCAGCACCAGGACCATGTGAAGTCGACCACTCCTCAGCAGGGTTGAAAAAAAAGAAAAAAAGTGGCCATAGATGACCAGATCAGTAGGCCATACTGAACTGGCAGCCCTCCCCTTCCGTTCCCTTCCAAAAGAGAATATCTCTTTTGAAAGGTACTAATGGCCTGCACCACGAAAAGGTGGGGTCAGACATTAGGTGCTAGACCTGGCCGGTTCTGTGCATCATCACTAGGGATTGGTACACAGCTCTCCTTCCAGTTTATGCCTAGCTACCATTTACAGACCACCTTACAATTATAGAGTGTCAATTAAAACCAGCAACACTATAATTAATTTAATTAAAACCTCGATTGGGACCAGAATGGGAAAACAGGAGGAGTAAACAATAAACCTTACTATGGCAAAACGAAAAGAACCTGCCGAACTAGAATAAAAGAACACGAAAGGGATGTACGGTTAAAAAAAACAAACCACTTCATTGGCAAGAGTGGTCTGTAATACCGTAATGACCCCACAATTTGACCTCACCAAAATTATTTGTGCTCCCCCGACTAAATTTCAATTGGATCTTGCTGAACAACTGGTGATATACCAAAATAGAGAAGCGTGCTTCAGCGAAGAAATCTGCCATCCACCCCATCCATTGAAACTGCTCCTGGATCAGCACAGCACTGCTAAAGCATCCACACCGCCACCCCTACCTGAGGCACATGGGCAGGATCACGAACCGCAATAGTGCCACCCGCTGCAAACCATATGGCGCAGCCGCACAACAACTCACATGCATATAATCTCTGAAGTAGAACTGTTTACCCAACTTCTGAAGATGATGTTAATAGTCGAAACATGTCAAGTTACGGTGCTCTAAATATCATTGTGTGATCCATGCAGCAGGAAAGGACTTACTTCAAATATTTCGACAAGAAGTGAATAACATCCCTACTATCCTGTATTCACCAATCAAAATGCTATTTTGATCTACTTTAACAATAATAAAACAGCTTGGATAGTGATTAAGATATTACTGTATTTTTTTCTTTGAATGTTGCATTTTGGAGATCTTAGCAAAGGGCTGTAAGTGGCACACTGAGGCTAAAGAAACATCCATATCCTCAGAGTGGCACTGTCAAGATATGGGGACGGGGAATAAAATGCCCTCAGGATAGTGGCAGAGAAGGGAGTTATAACACACTTTGCAATTTCCCCCCACCAACCAATAGGACTAATTGCTGCCTTTTTGCTTCCATATCCAAGACATTGATTTAAGAAACCAATAAAAGATCAGTTTTATGACTGGAAAAAATAAGAAGTAATAAAAAGGAAAGATATAATATAATGAGATGCTGAAAAAAAATGCTACTTTGCTAATTATGACAATGGCCAGCATTAAAAAGTAAGCTGGCTATTGTCAAAAATTGCAATGTGATATAACTATGAAAGATTGATAATGACATTTAAATCTATGGAAATAAAATCAAAATAGATCTGTAAGAATTTAGATGAAAGTTTAATTGTAAAAGTATAAATAAAATAGTAACTGAATTGAAATATCTAATGTTAATGATGTTATATGCAGCACACTGCACACATGCCCACTAATTTCTGCCATCTGTTGAGCCATCACCTAGTTTATATAGCAAATTGCACAGATTATGGTTTTGGTTTCAGTAGCTGTATTTTTTCATTTTGAAAATCTTGTTACCCTACTGTAGGATGGCTGACTTTTGCTGATATATATATGATACATGTTATGCAGATTTCAACATTTTTGTGAAGTAAGTCTTGTTACTTTTCATGTTAGCATATGCTTCTAAAGATTTTGCAAATTGATATTTTTAAGCTTAAGAAAATTAAAATATAAAATTTTTCTAGCGTTTAGCCAGAAAATACCGAAATCAAAAGTTCAAATGTGGAGAAGACAATGAAGGATATAGTGTAAAGTTGAAGATGAAGTACTTTGTTTTCTACATGAAGCATAACAAAGATGATAGTCCCTTGTATATATTTGATAGTAGTTTTGGTGAGGTAAGTTGTTGATATCTTGGAACATTTACATTAACTTAGTTTTTGCATTTCTGAAGTTTGTTAGGTTCTGAACTTGAACTTTATAACAAGATAATGAGAAGCTTGATGCTTTGGATTCCAGATATTCATGTAGCATTTTAAGTTTTAGACAGTTTGCTTATGTAAATAATGGTGAGATCAATCACTTTTAAAATAGCATTTTATTTAGGGAGAGACAGTGTCAGTTTTGCCTTCATGCAGAATTACAGATTAGTGAAAGAGGTGGAGAAAAATCTTTAATGGAACCAATTGTATTGGATTTTGTGTAAAATAGAAGCATACCTCTACTTCAACACCTTTCTCATTATCAACTTGTTTCTCTAAATCTTAATCATTTAAACTGATAGGAAATTTTACAGTTTCTTCCTGAACACTCTGCTTTGTACTACAAGATAAGTTTGAAAGTTCACTGTACCATGGTTGTAATTTCAATTCACAATTTTCATTAATTTCATCTAAAACTTTCTCATTTAGACATGCAAGATCAGCTCTTGTATCGTTGTGATCTATTAATTAACTTTTTTAATGACCAAGCTTCACAAAAGGTAATTCTAAAACATTATGTGTACCAACAGTGACAAGACTTAACCTATGAGAGGGCTTTTCTTGAGAAACTTTGGCCTCTTGCTTCAAAGATCCTAATGTAAGTTTCCTGAATTGCTATTTGTTCTGTAGCAATATTGCTCCCTGTGCCTTAATCGGCCACAAAAATTACATCTGAAAGTCTCTATTATTTGTAGCAAAAGATTTTGATCTAGATGCATCATTATAAACTTGATGAGGAACATTAACTCTACTTCTTTCATTCTGCATCGTTGTAGGTGCGTTCGGTGCAAATTGTCGGGACTGTGCAACTTCCGGTCATGCAGGAGTTGTTTTGCGAGACAACCTTGTATCACTGCTTTGGCATGGATTGCTCCATTGTTGATTTAATGCCATTTTTGCAGATTCTATTCTTGCTGTATATTGCCGAGCCAATTTAACTAAAATTGAAATTATGCAGTTATGTCAATTTTGGTGGCATCAGCATTGTACAGCTAGTATAATTCTGCTGTATCCCAGATGAATGTTTCTATATCATCTCCTTCCTTTTGTCTTTCTGAAAAAAAGTTCTGTAGCTAGATGTGTAAAATCATTGTAAGGTGGATAGATTTCCAACAGTTCACTTTTAAAATCTCCCCAAAATTCTATTCCATGATGACATCCTATGTTATTCCACCATTGCTTAGCACACCCATTTAAGCAAGATACTGTGCAAACCACTTTTTTATTGCCAGTCACTTCATGTAAACGGAAATGCTCTTCCATGGACATGACAAATGTCCATGATGGACATTTTGAACCTTATCTCAGGCACAGGCCAATTAACATACAAACTACAGTTAATAAATGAATTGGCAACTCGTCATTGAGGCAGTTGATAATACTCTGTTCTATCACTTACTTCCAACGGAAAAAAAAATGGAAATTTATGTTCAAAGTTTATTGGTTCATAATCTGACAAAGTATTGTCAGCAAATTTAGGGATTGTTATTATTCCTCTTTTCTCCCAAGGATCTTTAAGCAGATTCATTAACATCTCTGCTTCATTCATCACATCCTGCAACCCATCCTGTACCTTTACTAAGTCGTAAGTCATAATGGGGCAATCGGCCATATTACTAGCTGACATGTTTAATGATATACCAAAATTTCGAATTTATGAAATTTTGAAACTTTTTTTTTATCTTCAGCAGCACTCAAAGGTAGTGATATACAACAATACAGTACTAAAGTCAGGGCTGGACTTACATATAAGCTAACTAAGCTATAGCTTAGGGCCTCACAATGTGAGGGGCCTCAAAGAAATGCATTTCAAGTTTTACTGTGTTAAGAAAAAAGTTTTAATATTTAATCTGTTGTGCAAACGCTATTCAACTTTGTTTATCAATGCTAGAATAATGTTTCTACCACATAAATTTTGTGTTTACTTTTTAATGTTCCTTTCAATCAGAATAAATATATGTATATTTCGACTTTTGCATTTTTTGGGCCTCTTAAATGGGCCATAGCTTAGGGCCTCAGAAGATCAAAGTCTGGCCCTGACTAAAGCTATATTAAGCTTGCAATAAACTTGCTTATCAAAAAGTTTATCTATTGTGTGTGTGTGTGTGTCCAGACACTTCTAATCTTTGCATAAATACAATAAAGATCTTAATTATCAGTAATGACTGTGCTGAAACTTCAGTTACCTTTGACTAATGCAATAAAGTTAAACTTCTTGCTCAACAAAATTTTTTGGCTGAAGCTGCCGTTAAATCTATGATCTAATGAGCTCAAAAATTTATTAACTTTGACAATCACATTAAATGGCATACAATTTATATTTATATATACAGCCCCTCTTCAGGCACCACTTTCTGTTCTGCACACATTAGCAGCTGTTAATCAAAAATCAGAGTTGCGCATGTGCAACTTTAGTGTGTCCTTTAGTGGTCTTGGGGAAGGAAAAGTAATGATGCCAACTTAAAGAATATCCCCAAACTAATAAATATAATGTTAATAAAGTAAAAACTAGTTTAGGAAAGGTAAAAGTGAATGGGTGTACCATCACACCATGTCGCAGCATGAAAAAATGTTTTCATCTTTCGAATTCTAGTGATTGGAGATGCAAGTTTGCTACTGTTGTACAAGGTTATGAAAAAAAAAAATTTTTTTTGAATAGAAAATTGAACTTTGTTCACTTGTTGCTAATCAAATATCAGAAATAACATTTAATGCTAAAAAATTTTTATTTGATTTTTTTGCCTGTTGATTCCACTTGAAAAAAGTATGATAAAATTTAAAAATAAATCTGTTTGAGTCTGTAGTGAACATATGTGCATGTTCAGTCATGGTAAGTAGCATCAGCTAGCAATGAGTTAGTTTATGCCTTTACTCTGCTCTATCATGCTTATATTATCGATTGATTGCATTTCCTTGTTTTCTGCACTATTTATTGCTCTACTGGAGTTGTAATGCTTTCTAAACTTTTAACATAAAGATATTGATTTTATTACTCCAGAAATTGCATCATCTAAGAACTACGCACATTGGCTTTTAATCAATATTTTAGCAGACTTTTTATTTTAATGCTTCTAAAATTAATTTTCGTTGCTTCTCAAATGGATGCTGTGATTATAAACAATAATTAATTAGAAATGATTGAAAACTAAACTGCTAGTGATGTAAAATGGCTGCAATCAGAACAACATTAGGATTATTCAAAGCAGGATTTTTAAAAGGTAGGACTTTATTTATAAATACTTTTAATTAGATTTCAACTAAGTAAATTAATTAATTTCAGGAAATTGTGATTTTTAACCAAAGTTTTTACTGTAATTTTAGAATTAAACTTTTCCATAACAGTTATGCTGCTTCATAATAAGTGATTCATTCTCAAATTTAATGTTTCAGTTAAACTTTAAATGCTTTGAAACATTTTATCGAATTTTTTTCATAATTCTTTATTGTGTTTGTGATATATTTTTCAATTTTTATTTAAATTATCTTGTTTTTAAAGCAACATTATTTTTATGACACTGCTTTTCTTAGGTTTAGAGTTTGCTGATCATCAAAATTCTAAGAAATATGCATATTTTAATTTAGTCTAAGAATATGCATTGCATACATAAATGATTAAATGATTTAGAAAAAACAAAATAAATGAAAGATTTAAGCAATAATAGAAATATTATGAACTGTTTATATTAATAAAATAACATAGAAAAAAATGGGGGAAAATATATTTTTGAAATTTTATTAAAGATAGAGTGGAAGAAAAAAACAGTTAAATTTTGCAGTGTTTTAAAAAATGCTTAAAAAATTTAACCTACCATTTTTTTTTCTTCGAATTTTTGCCATTTTATTAAGCACAATTAAATGCTCTTCCTTTTGATATATAATGTGATATATTTCCTTTTATTAGTTATTTCAGGACCCTCAGTACGAGCTCCTGTACGCAGTCAGGGGATCACTCTGTGAAGGTTCCGCTGGTTCGGGTACCTTCACAGGGTCCTGAACATTCGCCCACGCGTTTGCTGTGCATGGAGACCCATGTCCTGGGAAAGGAGGATCCTGGTAGTTGCTTGGGGGTTCCCGTCTTCTCTCAGCTCATGAGTGGGAGAGTCCCTTTGGCCGCCTTGCCATTGGGGAGCCTGTTGTCGTGGGGCTGGGCAGTGGATTCTGGGGTTGGGATTCTGCTTTGGCCTCTGCTTCCAGTAAACGGGAGCTCCTGGTGTTGCCCCCCCCCCCCCCCCCCAGGAGCAGTCGGCTGGTGGGTAGGTCTTACAAGGGGCAACTGTGCAGAGTGGTGAGTAACATTGCCCACATATGGGTACAGGTTTGTGAGTTTCCTCACAAATTATTTTCTTTTCGTAGTTATAATTTCTTTGTGAGGCCCATTTGGTTGTTCACAATTTTGTTATTTTACAGTTGTTCCTTTTGTGTAGAAAGTTTATATCTGCACATTTCTCTTTTCATTTTCCTTCTATTTATTTGTGAGGGCTTGGCTCACTGTCTGTGTGGGTATAGTGCCTGTGTAGCCCTGGCACCTGACTGGGCATCCCCTTGTTGGGGTCTGTGGAAGGTGGGGACAGCGGGCATTGAACCACACAAAAATAAATATGAGAGTTCAAGATGAAATTGAATCAATCAATGCCAACAAGAGGACTTGACGTGAGCCCCCCAACTTCCTCGTGTCTGTTATCTCTGCCATTGTCTTCGTTCCCGAGATTCCTGATCATCCACTCCATGGTGATCAGGTACTTGGGGATATGTCCCCATTTTTTGTCAACAAAGGTTTGAAAGGTCTTGTGGGAGAGCCAAAATCCGTCAAGCGCTTAAGATCTGGTGACTTGCAGGTTGAGACCGCTTGTTCCAAACACTCGGAACTGCTCCTGAAAGTCAGAGATTGGTGGGGTGGCTGTCAAGGTCACTTCTGACAAAACTTTGAATTCCTCTCGGGATGTGATCACTGAATGGGGCCTCTTCAAAGTCACCGAGGAGGAAATCCTCTCAGAGCTCACTCCCCAAGGAGTAACAACAGTCCACTGGGTTTCTACCTTGATGGTTAATTGGTACTCAACCAGGTACTGATTGTGACATTTAACATGCCATACCTGCCTTCTTCCATCAAGGCAGGTTATTTACATTGTGAGGTATGACCGTATATACCGAACACTCTGCGCTGTTTTCAGTGTCAGATATACGGTCATGCCTGCACAGCTTGCCGGGGCAAACCCACCTGTGCTCACTGTGGCAGTAAGGATCACCTTGATCCTGACTGCACAGCAGAAAAGGCAAGCTGTGTGAACTGTAGTGGCGAACATCTGGCATACCTCTGCGACTGTCCAAAGTGGAAGGAGGAAAAGGAGGTGCAACACTTGAAAGTAATGAATAACATCTCATACACCGAGGCAAGAAAGCTCGCTGCACCTCCGGCCCCACCTGGCAAGGTATCCTATACCAGTGCAGTCTTGGAAAGCCCATCATTCCAATGACTTCGGTGGCGGTGCAGACTGACATCAGTATACTACCTACTGAGTCTTTCTTGCCCGCAGCAAGGTACCTCCTGACATAGGCGAAACCTAGGGTGGTGTCGACTTCGACATCAACCTCTGCTTCCATTCGTGCAACTCAGCCTTCCACCTCCATTGGAAGGCCTCCTTCCTGTCCTCAGACAGCTAGACCTTCCAAACCAAAGGGGCACCCACTGGGGATAAAAAAGAAATTAATCACTCCAACACAGAGCGGTCACCGATCCATGCCCCTCGGATGATTCCGAGGACATGGATACTGACTGCCCCCTATTCACTAAACCGTCCTCTGCGGTGGTTAAGCTGAATAGGAATTCATTTTCCACCCACTCTTCTAAGTCCTGAGATGGCCACATTCCTACAGTGGAATTGTCGTGGATTCCAGAGGAATATTGACGACATCAAGGCCCTCCTTCAGGCACACTGGCCCATCTGTGTGTGCCTACAGGAGACATACTTGCAGCCAGTCACAGATCCCATGATCCGGCACTTTTCACTAGTTCGCCGGGACCGGGATGGCGATCGTCCAGCTTGCGGGGGTGTCGCCATCCTCATGAGCAACCATTCTCCATTCCAGGTCGTACCCCTTACCACCAACTTAGAGGCGGTTGCCATCCATCTCTTTGTGGGGTTCTCGCTGACTGTCTGCTCTGTATATCTTCCATCTGGGAGCATTATCTTGCAGGAAGACCTTGATGATCTCGTCTCACAGCTGCCGTCCCCCTTCCTCATAATGGGGGACTTCAACAGACACAGTCCACTTTGGGGCAGTGCTGACACCAACGAGATGGGTGGGGTCCTGGAGCAGTGGCTCCTGGATCCTTCTCTCTCCCTGTTGAACACCGGTGTTAGTACATACTTCCACTCCCCAACCCGCACTTTCACTACCATTGACCTTTCCATCTGCTCTTCCTCGATCCTTCCATTCTTTGCATGGAGGTCGAGGACAACCCGTATGGAAGCAATCACCTCCCTGTGGTGTGCACCATCTCCCATGGGGTGCCTTGTAGCCCTTCATGCGTCTCATTGTGGAGGCTTGATTGGGCTGACTGGAGTGGTTTCGAGCTGCTCTCTGAGCTTGATGACCACTCTGTCAGCCAGGAGCCCATCAATGTGGCAGTAGTGGAGATAATAGACTGTATCGTAGATGCAGCTGCATCAACAATTCCTCAAACTTCGACACAGTTTCCTTGTTTTCTGAAACCGTGGTATAATCCAGATTGCACCGCAGCTCGTATAGCTCAGAACAAGGCTTGTGGGGTGTTTCAGAGATATCTGACTTCCCCCAACCTTGAAACGTTCAAAGTGCCAGGGCAAAAGTTTGTTTTTTCCAGCACCAGAGCCAGAAGGAATCTTGGATCAAATATACGTTTTCTTTCACCCGCACAACTAGTTCTGAGGTCATGTGGGAGAAAGTCCGGAAGATGGGTGGATGGGAACTACATGTCCCACTCATTATTGATCCTGGAGCGCAATGGACAGGCAGTTGCTGATCCCAAAGCAATTGCCGATACTGGACGAGACATTCTCCTCCATCTCTTCTTCTTCTTACTCCCCCGAGTTTCTGGCCCAGAAGAGCAGGGTGGAATGCTCTCTGCTATCCTTCTACTTGAATGGCCTGGAGTCTTAAAACAGGCCATTCACAGCAGAGGAGCTTCGCCTTGCTCTGCACACTTCTCATGCATTCGCTTTCGGGCCAGACAATGTCCATTATGCAATGCTCCAACATCTCTGACCATTGAGTAAGTATCGGCTGCTCCGACTCTTCAACTGCATTTTCATCTAGGATTAGTTTCCAGACTCCTGGCGGCAGATTTTCCTTGTGCAGGATGGGGAATGCCTTTACACCCGACTGTGTGTACCGGCAACTCTTTGCCAGCCATCGTGCTGAGTACCCGGACTTCTTGCCTGTCTTCACAGATGGCTCGAAGTCCGGCACATCGGTGGGATCGGCCATGGTCTGCTGTGATGTAATCATTGCAGACCAGATCCCACTGCAGTGTTCCATCTTCACTGCAGAGTTGCACGCTATCAGCCTCGCCTTGGACCACGTGGCGACTAAGCATCATCGTCGGTGTGTGCTTTACACCGACTCGCTTAGCTCGCTACAGGCTTTGATCTCGGTGAGGCATCGGCCTCACCCTGTTCTTACTAAGATCCGCCAGCAGCTACATCGTCTGGCAGCCACCACCACCATCCATTTCTGTTGGGTGCCCGGTCACGTTGGTATCAGGGGCAATGACTTGGCAGATGCTGCTGCCAAGTCAGCCATGCCCCTGTCCGACTCTCCGTTGCCGGTTCCCTATCTGGATTTCCGGCAGCGTTTTGCCACCGAGCTCCGGGCACAGTGGCAGAGATCTTGGTCAGAACAGCTTACAAACAAGCTCTTTGAGATCAAACCTATCGTCAAACCATGGCAGTCTTGTTACCGCAGGAATCGCAAGGAGGAAGTTGTACTTGCTCGGCTCCACTTGGGTCATTCGTTTAGTACACATTCGTTTCTTATACGGGCGGACGATGAACCCAAGTGTGAGTTTTGTGACACCTTTTTAACGATCAAACATATTTTAATTTCATGTCATTGTTTTAACATCGAACGTCGTATGTTTTTTAACTTTCATGATTTTACGTCCGAGCCCCTTACACTCGGACATCTTTTATCAGATCATTGTTGTTTTAACGCTGTTTTTCAATTTTTAAAATTTACTGGATATTTTAATCGAATTTGATATACTGTTTATACTGTATGTTTTAATCGCATTATTTACCCCAGGTCTCTTACACCTGGGATTATTTTATTTAGTATTTCTACAGTAGTTTTACTCTGTTTATATGCACCTGTTTTTCGTTGTTTTACCCATTTACACTGTTGAAAATGTATTTTAAATTTTGTTTGCGGGTTTCTATGTCTTTTATCTTTTATTTTGTCTTTTGTTTGGCGCATTATGGCCTTGTTGCCGATGCGCCATTAAACCCCAAACAACCAACCAACCTGGCGGCAGGCCATTGTCTTGGCCATCCCGAAGCCAGGAAAAGATTCCAAGATTCCTTCTAATTATCGGCCCATTATGTTGACAAGCCCTGGAAAGGAGGATCCTGGCAGTTGCTCAGGGGTCCCCGTCTTCTCTCCCCAGCTCATGACTGGTGGGGTCCCCTTTGGCCGTTTTGCCATTGGGGAGCCTGTCTGTCGCGGGGCTGGGCAGCGACTTCCGGGGCCGCTGCTATACACTGCTTTGGCCTCTGCTTCAGGTAAACGGGAGGTCCTGGGGCGGCCCCCCCCTCAGGATCAATCGGCTGGTGGGCTGGTCCTGCTAGGGTCAACTATGCTGTTCAGTGAGTAACCTTGTCCACCGTCTGGACAACGGTTTGCGAGTTTCCCCACACATTTTCTAATTTTGTAGTTTTCTTTCTTTTGTGAGGCCAGCTCTTGCCTCACACTTTATTGCTTTGTTGCTTCTTTTCTTTTGTGGGAACTCCGACGAGTTTCCCACCATTTCTCTTTTACTTTTCCTTTTCGTTTTGTAGTGAGGGCTTGGCTCACTGGCTGTGTGGGTATGGTGCCCGGGCAGCCCTGGCGCCCAACTGGGCGTCCCCTTGTTGGACTCCATGGGGGTGGGGACAACGGGCACTGAATTTCTTAAAAACAAACATGAGTTCTCCAACTCATAAAAATCCGATCAATGCTGTGAAGAGGGCTCGCCATGAACCCCCAACTTCTCTGTCTTTGCCTTCGTCTTCGTGTGTGTCTCCGTCTCCGAAGTTCCTGATCATCCACTCTACGGGTGATCAGGTTCTTGGGGACATGTCCCCATTTTTTATACACGAGGGTATTCAAGGTCTTGCGGGAGAACCGAAATCTGTCAAGCGCCTAAGATCTGGTGACTTGCAGGTGGAGACTGCGTGCTCCAAGCATTCGGAGCTTCTATTAAAGGTTACAGCGATTGGTGGAGTGGCAGTCGAAGTCACTCCACACAAGACGCTCAATTCCTCCCGGGGCGTGATCTCCGAGTGGGGCCTCCTCAAGGTTTCTGAGGAGGAAATCCTCTCGGAGCTTTCGGCCCAGGGAGTGATAGCAGTCCACCGGGTTTCTTCACGCCGTAATGGAAAGTTAGAGCCCACCAGGGTACTTATTCTAACTTTCAACACATCACACCTGCCTACTTCCATCAAGGCAGGCTACTTACACTGCGAGGTGCGGCCATTTATCCCCAACCCTCTGCGTTGCTTTCAATGCCAGAAGTTTGGTCATGCCCGCACCGCATGCCGGGGCAAGCCCACCTGTGCTCGTTGTGGCAGTCAGGATCATCTCGAACCTGACTGCATAGCAGAAAAGGCATGCTGTGTAAACTGCCGTGGTGAACATCTGGCGTACTCCCGCGACTGTCCGAAGTGGCTGGAGGAGAAAGAGGTACAGCGCCTCAAGACCCTTCATAACATCAGCTATCCAGAGGCGAGAAAGCTCGCTGCACCGCCTGCCCTACCTGGCAAGGTCTCCTATGCCGGTGCGGTTGCCGGAAAGCCCATCGTTAAGATGGCTTCCGTGGCGGTGCAGACCGACATCAGCGTTCCACCAGCTGAATCTTTCTCGCCTGCTGCCAAGTACCTCTTGACGCAGGCGAAGCCGACGTTGGTGTCAACCTCGACATCGACACCGGTTTCTATTCCTGTGTCTGTGCCTTCCACTTCCACCTCTGGAAGGCCCCCTCCTCCCCGCCCACAGACAGCAAGACCTACAAAACCCAAGGGGCCCCCGCCAGGGCCCAAAAAGAAAATTTTACCTCCTCGTTCGGCGGTCTCTGATCCATGTTGCTCGGACGACTCCGAGGACATGGACACTGACCGCCCTAATTTTCCAAAACCGTCGCTGGCGACGGTTAAAATAAATCGAAAGTCGTCCGCCAATTCTTCTAAGACCTGAGATGGCCACACTCCTTCAATGGAACTGTCGTGGATTCCAGAGGAATATTGACGACATCAAGGTCCTCCTGAGGGCGCACCAACCCCTCTGCGTGTGCCTTCAGGAGACATTTTTGCAGACAGCCAACAATCCCACTATCCGGCACTTTTCTCTCGTTCGCCGGGACCGGGATGGAGATAGTCCAGCTCACGGAGGTGTTGCCATCCTCGTGAGCAACCACTCCCCATTCCAGGTCATTCCCCTCACCACCGACTTAGAGGCGGTTGCCATCCGCCTCTTTGTGGGATTTTCGTTGACTGTCTGTTCTGTCTATCTCCCGCCCGGAAGCGTCATTTTCCGGGATGACCTTGATGACCTCGTCTCGCAGCTGCCGTCCCCCTTCCTCATCATGGGGGACTTCAACGGCCACAGTCCGCTCTGGGGCAGTGCTGACACCAACGGGAGGGGCCGGGTCTTGGAGCAGTGTCTCCTGGATCCATCGCTCTCCCTGTTGAACACCGGTGTCAGTACCTACTTTCACACCCCAACCCGCACATTCACTGCCATTGACCTCACCATCTGCTCCTCCTCGATCCTTCCACTCTTTACATGGGAGGTCGAGGACAATCCCTACAGAAGCGATCACCTCCCCGTGGTGTGTACCATCTCTCGTGGGGGGCCTTGCAGCCCTTCGCGTGTCTCCCGGTGGAGGCTTGATCGGGCTGATTGGAGTGGCTTCGAGCTCTTGTCTGAGCTCAATGAGCACTCTGTCAGCCAGGAGCCCATCAATGTTGCAGTGGCGGAGTTGACGGACTGCATTGTCCATGCAGCTGCCTCTACTATTCCTCAGACCTCGACTCGGTTTCCACGGTTCCCAAAACCGTGGTGGGATCCCGACTGCACCGCAGCTCGTAAGGCTCAGAACAAGGCTTGTGGGGTGTTTCGGAGATATCCGATGTCCCCCAACCTCGAAGCGTTCAAACGCGCCAGGGCGAAAGCCCGTTTCATCCGTCGCCAGAGCCAGAAGGAATCTTGGATGAAATATACATCTTCTATCACCCGCACGACCAGTTCTAAGGTCGTGTGGGATTTGGTCCGGAAGATGGGTGGGAAATACACGTCCCACTTATTATCGATCCTGGAGCACAATGGACAGGCAATTGCTGAGCCTCAAGCAATTGCCGACATTCTGGGGGAGTCATTCTCCACCATCTCTTCTCTGTCCTCCTACTCCCCCGAGTTTCTGGCCCAGAAGAGCAGGGCCGAACGCTCTCCGCTGTCCTTCCATTCGAATGGCCTGGAGTCTTACAACAGGCCATTCACAGCGGAGGAGCTTCGCCGTGCTCTGCTCACTTCTCGTGCATCTGCTGTTAGGCCAGACAATGTCCATTATGCCATGCTCCAACATCTCTCACCATCGAGTAAGGATCGACTGCTCCGACTTTTCAACCGTATTTTCATCGACGAGCAGTTTCCGGACTCCTGGCGGGAGGCCATCGTCTTGGCCTTCCCTAAGCCTGGCAAAGATCCCAAGATTCCTTCCAATTATCGTCCAATTGCGTTGACGAGCTGCGTCTGTAAGGTGTTGGAAAGGATGGTAAATACCAGGCTGGCCTGGTATTTGGAACATCACGGCCTTCTTTCCAACACCCAGTGTGGCTTTCGCAGGCACCGGTCTACTTTAGACCACCTGATCCGCCTCGAATCGGCGATCAGGAATTCTTTTTTACGACGAGAGCACCTGGTGTCAGTTTTCTTCGACATCGAAAAATCATACGACACGGCATGGAGATTCGGCATTCTTCGTGACCTTCACAGCTTCGGCTTGCGAGGTCACATGCCGATCTTCATCGCGAACTTTTTATCTTCTCGTGTTTTTCGAGTCCGTGTCGGCAACACTCTATCGCGGCCTTTCCCCCAAGAACAGGGGGTGCCTCAAGGCTGCGTCCTGAGTGTTACGCTTTTCGCTGTCAAAATCAATTCCATTACATGGCAACTTCCTCCGACTGTAGGCAATGCCCTCTATGTTGATGACTTTAGCATCTTTTGCTCATCGTCCAGCATGAGGGTCATTGAACGACAACTGCAAACTGCCCTGAACAATCTCTCGGTTTGGGCGACGGCCAATGGGTTCCGGTTCTCCCCACAGAAGACCGCTTGCGTGCAGTTTTGCCGCAAGCGTAATCTTCATTTGGACCCCGAGCTGCGGCTCGGGGGTAACATCATTCCAGTTGTGGCGGAGACCAAGTTTCTCGGTCTCATCTTCGACCGGAAATTGACCTTTTTTCCACATATTCGACATCTCAGGTCCAAGTGCACGCGGGCATTGAACATCATCAAGGTCCTCTCCTCTCTCTCTTGGGGGGTGGACCGATGTTCTTTGCTCCGCCTGTACCGTGCACTTGTCCGGTCGAAACTGGACTACGGATCCCAGGTGTATGACTCCGCCCGGGATTCGGTGGTGAAGGTG
Source organism: Ryuthela nishihirai (assembly GCA_038380435.1). NCBI lineage: Eukaryota > Metazoa > Arthropoda > Arachnida > Araneae > Heptathelidae > Ryuthela > Ryuthela nishihirai. The sequence continues at coordinate 57,580,294 of JAWZYU010000019.1, read as the reverse complement.
CTGGACCCACTCCATCATCAAGCCCTCCGTGTGTGCACGGGGGCCTTCCGCACTTCACCGGTCCAGAGTCTCTACGTTGAGACCGATGAACCATCTTTATCTATTCGCCATCAGCAGTTGTCCCTACAGTATGCATCAAAATTGCGATCCCTGCCAGGCCATCCCACTTGGGACTGCGTTTTCAGTCCCAGGTATGAAATGTTATACCAGAATCGGCCGACTGCCATTCGTCCTTTCGGTTTGCGTGTCCGAGGTTACCTGCGAGACATCAACACCAGTCTTGATAGCATCGCACAGTCGACAGCTGAGCCACTTCCACCTTGGCTCGCTGTTTCCCCTTCCTGCGATTTTTCCCTGTGCAGGACGGGGAAGGCCTTTACACCCGACTGTGTGTACCGGCAACTCTTTTCCAGCCATCGTGCTGCGCACCCGGACTTCTTGCCTGTCTTCACAGATGGCTCGAAGTCCGGCACTTCAGTGGGATCAGCCATGGTCTGCTGTGATGTAATCATTGCAGACCAGATCCCACAGCAGTGTTCCATCTTCACTGCTGAGTTGCATGCTATCAGCATTGCCTTGGACCATATAGCAGCTAAGCATCATCGTCGGTGTGTGCTTTACACCGACTCGCTTAGCTTGCTACAGGCTTTGATCTCAGTGAGGCATCGGCCTCACCCTGTTCTCTCCAAGATCCGCCAGCAGCTCCATCGTCTGGCAGCCACCACCACGATTCTCTTCTGTTGGGTGCCCGGTCATGTCGGGATCAGGGGCAATGACTTGGCAGATGCTGCTGCCCAGTCAGCCACGCCCCTGTCCGACTCTCCGTTGCCGGTTCCATATGTGGATTTCCGGCAGCGTTTCACCATCGAGCTCCGAGCACAGTGGCAGAGATCTTGGTCTGAACAGGTTGCTAACAAGCTCTTCGAGATCAAGCCCATTGTCAAACCGTGGCAGTCTTGTTTTCGCAGGAATCGTAAGGAGGAAGTTGTCCTTGCTCGGCTCCGCTTAGGTCACTCGTTTTTAACACACTCTTTTCTTCTTAAGGGGACGCAGTACCTGCGTGCGAGTTTTGTGACACCGTTTTAACTGTGAAGCATATTTTAATTGACTGTGTTTGTTTTAACCTTGAAAGACGTATGTTTTTTAACTTTCACGATTTTACATCCGAGCCCCTTACACTCGGACATCTTTTATCAGATCATTGCTATTTTAACAGTGTTTTCGACTTTTTACGCTTTACCGGTTATTTTACTCGTTTATGAATTTTCTCTTTTTTGCTGGTTTTTTACCTGTGTTTTACCTGTTGTTTTTTACATGGGTCCTATACACCCATTGTTAGTGTTGATTTTATACTTGTTGATTTTACACTTGTTGCTCTCTTTTACTCTTTTTCTACATCTCGTTTTTATTATGTGTTATTTGTGTCTCTTTTAAATTTGGTTGTGGGTTTCATGTCTTTTACCCTTTTTATCGTTTGTTTGGCGCAATATAGCCGTAGTTGCTATTGCGCCAAAAAACCCCAAACAACCAACCAACCAACCATGTTGACAAGCTGTGTGTTCAAGGTGTTGGAAAGAATGGTAAATGCCAGATTCATCTGGTATTTAGAACACCACAACCTTCTTTCCAACACCCAGTGTGGCTTTCACAGGCAATGGTCAACTCTTGATCATATGATAGGCCTCGAATTGGATATCAGAAATTAATTTTTATGTAGAGAGCACCTGGTGTCAATTTTCTTCAACATCAAAAAAGCGTACGACACGGCTTGGAGATTCTGCATTTTTTGTGACCTCTATAGCTTCGGCTTGAGATGCTGACTTCATCTCCAACTTCTTATTGTCACATTCTTTTTGTGTCCGTGTCGGCAACACTCTGTTGCAGCCATACCCCCAAGAACAGGGGGTGCCACAAGTCTGTGTTCTGAATGTGATGCTTTTCGCTGTCAAGATTAATTCTATTACTAGACAACTTCCACCATTTACAGGCAATGCCCTCTATGTTGATAATTTTAACATCTTTTGCTCTTCGTTCGGCATGAGGGTCATTGAAAGACAACTGCAAATTGCTCTGAACAATCTTTCGGTTTGGGCGACGGCAAACAGGTTTCGTTTCTCCCCACAGAAGACTGCTTGTGTACACTTTTGCCACAAACATAATCTTCATCTGGATCCCGAGCTACAGCTCAGAGGTAATATCATTCCAGTTGTGACAGAGACCAAGTTTCCCTTTCTCATCTTCGATCGGAAATTGACCTTTTTACCACACATACGTCATCTTAGGTCCAAGTGCATGCGGCATCGAACATCATCAAGGTCCTCTCCTCTGTCTTGTGGGGAGCTGACTGATGTTCTCTGCTCCGCCTGTACCATGCACTTGTCCGTTCGAAACTGGACTATGGATCCCAGGTGTACAACTCCACCTAGGATTCAGCGGTGAAGGTGCTCGACCCCCTCCATCATCAGGCTCCATCATCAGTGTTTGCACGGGAGCCTTCTGCACCTCACAGGTCCAGAGTCTTTATGTTGAGACCAATGAACCGCCTTTATCTGTTCACTATCAGCAGTTGTCCCTACATTATGCATCTAAATTGCGATCCCTGCCTGGCCATCGCACTTGGGACTGCATTTTCAGTCCAAAGTGGGAAATGCTTTGCACAAATCAGTCGACTGCCTGGGTGGGGGTGGCTCAGTAGGTTGCCGCCAGGCTCGTAATCTGTGGTTCCCAGGTTCGAGTCCCAGCTGGGTCAGTGTTGAGACTTATCTCCGCAAAATTCCCCGCTCTGCCCATGGTCAGTAGGGGACACCGATGGGCTTGGAAAAGCCGCCTTCCGTCGGATGGGACGTTAAGCCGTGGCCTCGTGTTCAGGAGAGCCATACCCTGTGCACGTTAAAGAACACACTGGATGGCCTTGACGGGAGGCTACCATCTGTCTCCCGACAGCTGTTCCAGTGGGTCCCCTCCCCCAATCTTCTCTGAGCCTTCGGGGTCCACATGACCTGACCACTTAGCCCATGGTGTGCAAAAAAGTGCCGCTCAGAGGTAAAACAACCCAACCCAACCCGGTCTACTGCCATTCATCCTTTTGGTTTGCGAGTCCGAGGGTACCTAAGAGACATCAACACCAGTCTCGATAGCATCGCACAGTCAACAACTGAGCCACTTCCACCGTGACTTGCTGCTCCTTTTCCTGTGATTTTTCCATGTTCAGGACTGGGAATTCCTTTACACCTGACCCTGTGTACCAGCAACTCTTTGCCAGCCATTGTGCTGAGTACCCAGACTTCTTGCCTGTCTTCATAGATGGCTCGAAGTCCAGCACATCAGTGGGATCAGCCATGGTCTGCTGTGATGTAATCGTTGCAGGCCAGATCCCACTGCAGTGTTCCATCTTCACTGCAAAGTTGCATGCTATCAGTCTCGCCTTGGACCACATGGCGGCTAAGCATTGTCATTAGTGTGTGCTTTACACCGACTCGCTTAGCTCACTACAGGCTTTGATCTCGGTGAAGCATCGACCTCACCCAGTTCTTTCTAAGATCTGCCAGCAGCTACATCATCTGGAAACCACAACCACCATCCATTTTTGTTGGGTGCCCTGTCACGTCAGTATCAGGGGCAATGACTTGGTAGATGCTGCTGCCAAGTCATCCACGTCCCTGTCCAGCTCTCCATTGCTGGTTCCATATCTGGATTTCCGGAAGCATTTTACCATCGAGCTCCGGACAGTGGCATAGATCTTGGTCAGAACAGTACCAACAAGCTCTTTCAGATCAAACCTATCATCAAACCATGGCAGTCTTGTTACCACAGGAATCACAAGGAGAAAGTTGTACTTGCTCGGCTCTGCTTAGGTCATTCATTTCTTCTATGGGCGGACGACAAACCTAAGTGTGAGTTATGTGACACCATTTTAACTATTAAACACATTTTAATCAATTGCCCAGCTTTTACACTAGACAGACGTTTATTTTTTACCTTTCATGATTTTACGTCTGAGCCCCCCACATCTTTTATTTGATGGCTCTGTTTTCACTGTTTTTGCGTGTTTACCAACCAACTAGTTATTTCAGGATGAGATTCTAAAGCTGTTTATTTTATTTTCTGAAAACATTTTGAAATAAATCCAGCCACTACAGTGAGTTCAGTTTTAGAAACCTGACACTGTAAGAGTTAATTTTAATGGAGCATATAAAAATATGCCAGTTACTAGAACTTTCCAATTATCTAATGCCTGGATAAGAAAATTTTTTCTTTTTAAAAAATTAAACTAAAAATCCAGATGGTCAAAATCTGGATTATCAAAGTTCTTCTGTAAATACTTTTGTATAATGTTTTTACACTATATTTTCCAGCATCCACGAAGAAAGAAGCTTTTAGATGATTATGAGATTCCCATGTATTTTCGAGATGACCTATTTCAGTATGCTGGTGAAGAAAAGCGACCACCATATCGTTGGTTTGTGATGGGTTCAGCAAGATCTGGAACAGGTATCCACATTGATCCTTTAGGAACAAGTGCATGGAATTCCCTCCTTATTGGACATAAAAGGCAAGTGTAAAAACACCTGAAGCTTAGTTATTAACCCTTCCAGGGTCCAGCCTGAAAAACTGATTTACATCCAGAGGTCTAGCTATTTTTTCACTCTCATCAGGCAAAAAAAATTAACTTTAGAATTTTTTGCAAATAACTATTAAAAGGAATTATGGCATGTTGCCTGCCAAATTAATCAGGATTTAATTCTGGTTTTTCTAAAAATAAAATATTTAACAAAAAAATGACTAGTTTTATTTTAATAGGACTTTTTTTAGAGTCACATAGTAAAAAAATGCATCTGGCAAAAAAAAATTATTAAAAAAACCTAATGGACAGGAATGATTGCAATGCACATGAATAGAATGGCTATATATTTCTAAATAGCAAAAAAAAAAATTAATTTTCTTCTTTGAAGTAAATATTTTTTCCATTTTGTAATTTTTTTCTTGGTACCATACTTTGAGAAAATTCCAGGCTTTTAGCCAATTGTGCTGAGTCAGATAAACAAGCCAATGTAGAATTTTTTTTTGAAAATAACCAATCAACAGAAATAAGTCATGTTGTATACCAAGTTAAATAGAATTTAATTTCAAATTTTACAAAAATAAATAATTGAACAAATTTACAAGCGATATCTTTTTCAATATGATATGGTAAAAAAAGATCACACTATACAATTAAGGCTTAATTTTGGAAAACCTCATGAATAAAAATAGTTAAATTATGTAATAATCGAAAGGAAATTTCCTCCCAATTAATATATTCAACATGAAATAAGATTTTTGTTTGTGGCTTACTGATCTGGACAACTACAGCTACTTTTCCTTTTTTTTTTCTACCCTGCTGAGGAATGGTCAACTACACAGGGCCCTGATGCTGACCATGCACCTACTGGACTGGACTGGAATAACACTCTGAGCTTGATTATGGATCCTGAATTTGCTGCACTAGTGGGCTTTTGTGGAGGGAAAATCTTCCACTGTGCTTTCTGTTGTTGTCGGTTGACAGCCCCAAGTGAATAGATTAACAGGATATGTTTTATCAGCTGGTGGATAATCCTGAGCAGAAGTCATTGTAGGCTCCTGAACACTTGCTTCTACGGGCATCATCAAATTCTACATTGGAGGAAATCTTCTAGTGTAGATGGCTTCAGCATTTAGTGGTGGGGGAACGGGTCTTTGCCCCATGTCTGCGATTGGGGGACTGTTTGATATTGTCGGCATTCCCTCTCTCAAGAAACATAATTTCTTTAAACATCCCACAAACCATTTTCTCTCCATAGGTAGTTGGAATGTGAGGACTCTGCACAGAGCTTTTTCTCTTGATGTCCTCACACAAGAATTCCACCATTATAATTTAGATATTCTTGACTTGCAAGAGACCAGATGGACAGATAAAGGTCAGATTCTTAAAAATAATCTTAAATTTCTCTTTCAGGTATGTAAGGTAAAAAGCATATGCAAGGCCTAGGTTTGCTTCTCAGCGAAAATGCTGGTGATGCTCTTCTAGGATATGAGTGCATTAATGAAAGTTTCTTACAGCAAAATTTCAGACAAGCGTTAAAGACTTGAATATTATCTGCTGTTATGCCCCCACTGAGGATGCTGATGAGGATGAGAAAGATAGGTTTTACGGACAACTTCAGGATATTTTGAATTCTGTCAAGAAATGAGATATTACCCTTGTTCTAGGTGACTTCAATGCCAAAGTTGGTACTAACTCTGACCTTTGGGAAGGGGTGATAGACCCTTTTGGTATTGGTAGCTGCAATAGGCAACACGTCTGTAAATGGTAGCTAGGTAGTCACTGGAAGGAGAGCTATGCACCAATCCCCTGTGATGATGCATAGAACCGGCCAGGCCTAGCACCTAATGTCCAACCCCGCCTTCTCGTGGTGCGGACCGTTAGTAACTTTCAAAAGAGATACTCTCTTGTGGAAGTGAACGGAAGGGGAGGGCTGCCAGATTAGTGTGGCCTACTGATCTGGACAACTATGGCTACTTTTCTTTTTTTTCTACCCTGCTGAGGAGTGGTCAACCACACAGGGTCCTGGTGCTGACCATATAAACCTACTGGACTGGACAGATATATGGCTCTGAGCTTGATTATGGATCCCGATTTTGCTGCACTGGTGGGCTTCTGTGGAGGGAAAATCTTCCGCTGTGTTTTCTTTTTGTTTGTGGGTTGACAGCCCCAAGTGAATAGATCCACAGGATATGTTTATCAGCTGGTGGATAATCCTGAGCAGAAGTCATCGCAGGCACCTGAACTCTTTGCTTCTATTGGCATCGTCAAATTCTACATTGGAGGAAGTCTTCCAGTGTAGATGGCTTCAGCCTTTAGTAGTGGGGGAACGGGTCTTTGCCCCATGTCTGCGATTAGGGGGCTGTTTGATATTGTCGGCATTCCCTCTCTCAATAAACATAGTTTCTTTAAACATCCCACTAACCATTTTCTCTCCATAGGTAGTTGGAATGTGAGGACTCTGCACAGAGCTTTTTCTCTTGATGTCCTCACACAAGAATTCCACCGTTATAATTTAGATATTCTCGGCTTGCAAGAGACCAGATGGACAGATAAAGGTCAGATTCTTAAAAATAATCTTAAATTTCTCTTTTCAGGGAGGAACGACAAAAAGCATCACCAAGGCGTGGGTCTGCTTCTCAGCAGACACGCTAGTGATGCTCTTCTAGGATATGAGTGCATTAATGAAAGGTTTCTTACAGCAAAATTTCAGACAAGCGTTAAAGACTTGAATGTTATCTGCTGTTATGCCCCCACTGAGGATGCTGATGAGGATGAGAAGGATAGGTTTTATGAACAACTTCAGGATATTTTGAATTCTGTCAAGAAAGGAGATATTACCCTTGTTCTTGGTGACTTCAATGCCAAAGTTGGTACTGACTCTGACCTTTGGGGAGGAGTAATAGGCCCTTTTGGTATTGGTAGCTGCAATGGCAATGGGCAACGTCTCCTACAGGTAAGTAAACTCAATGGATTCAGAATAACTAACACTTATTACAAACACTGCGACATACATAAGTACACATGGGTTTCACCTGATGGGCTGCATAAAAATATGATTGATTACATATTAATTAACAGCAAATGGACTAGTTCTGTTAGGAATACCAGGGCATATAGGGGAGCTGAAATTGGATCTGACCATTACCTTGTTAAAAGTGTGTTGCAACTTAAACTTAAAAAGTGTTGCGCTAGGGTTAAAAAATTTACTTTTAATACTGAAGCTCTGAAAGATCCAGTTATAGCCAAAGCTTACCATGATAGGTTACTTAGTCATTATGACAGTCATGGTTTGCTTACTACTGAAGTTGAGGAAGAATGGGATCATTTTAAACAGGCTTTTTTGGACACTAACAGTATTCTTTTAGGAAAAAAGGAGCAGAAGAGGCAAAATTATCTGAATGATAAGGCACTTGAGCTTATTTCGGAAAGAAAGAACTGCAGGAATGCCCTTAATCAATACCCTACTACTCCTAATAGAAAGCATTACAGAGACCTTAATAAACTTGTAAAGGATCAGTTAGCTGTTGATAAGAATCTTTGGCTTGATGGTTTGGCTGACAAAGCCGAGGAAGCAGTTAGACAGCACAACAGCAGAGAGCTGTACCAGATAGTTAATGTTTTGTGTGGTAGAAAACGGACAGGCATACAAGGATTGAAGGATAAACAAGGTAAGGTTATAGAAGGGGAGGATTCTGTCATGGCTAGGTGGGCTGAGCATTTCAGTGATGTTCTAAACAATGTAGTTAGTTCTACTCCCATTGTTTGCAATGATGATAGATGCATTGGTGGCTTTAATGTTGGCCCTATAACACAATCTGAAGTTATTTTGGCTGTTTCTAAACTTAAACTTCATAAATCCCCAGGGGTAGATGAAATTACTACGGAAATGCTTAGAGCTGGGAATGTTTCGGTTACCACTTGGATGACTGAAATTCTGAATCTCTTTTATGATAAAGGCATGGTTCCTAAGGATTTTACCAGAGCTATTGTTATCCCTATTTTCAAAAAAGGTGATCGCAGTTCTTGTGATAACTATAGGGGTATCAGCCTACTCTCTGTTCCAGGTAAAGTTCTTTCCATGATTGTGCTTAATAGAATTAAGAATCTGGTTGACAGGCAATTGTGTGATGAGCAATGTGGATTCAGAAGTGGTAGGGGATGTGTAGATCAGATATTTTCACTTAGGCAGATTCTTGAGAAATGTTTAGAGTTTCAGAAACCTTTGGTTGCTAGCTTTGTTGATTTCAAAAAGGCTTTCGACTCTGTTGATCGTCATAATTTGTGGTTGATTGTGTGATCATATGGTATACCAGACAAGTTAGTTAACATTATGAAAGCTCTCTATAATAACACGGAGTCGTGTGTGAGAGTTGGTAAGGCTTGTAGCAATTGGTTTAGCATTACTTCTGGTGTTCGACAAGGGTGTTTTGTCTCCTTTTCTCTTTAGCTTGGTTATTGATTATGTTATGCGAAATTCACTTCAAGGGAAAGATTTTGGCCTTAAATGGGCTGGAGATAGGAAAATTTCTGATTTAGATTATGCTGATGATTTAGCCCTTTTGGCAAATGATGTTGATGAGATGAACTCTTTCATTCGAGCCGTTGATGAGACTGGTAGTAGAGTAGGTTTGGTTATAAACAGAGAGAAAACTAAAGTGATGAAAATTGGTCAGGCAGGCTGTGATTCAGTTAATCTGAATGGTTGCAGTCTTGAGCAGGTGTCACAGTTTAATTATCTTGGGAGCTATGTAACAGATAATGGTGATGTGCGGCATGAGATTAACAGACGAATAGGGATTGCTGCTGGGACTTTTAAGAATCTATGGAGAGTGTGGAGAAATAGGCGTATACACCTAAAGACTAAAATTAGACTGTATAATAGTTTGGTTCTTTCTAGGGTTAGTTATGGTAGTGAAACTTGGACACTTTGTAAACAAGATAACAGGAAACTAGATGCTTTTGATTCCAGATGCTTACGCAGTATCTTGGGCATTAGGTGGTTCAACTTTGTAACTAATGATGAGAATAGGAAAAGGAGTTTGCAACCTCCTTTAAGCAGCATATTGTGCAGAGAGAGACTCCGTTGGTTTGGCCATGTTGCCCGTATGAATAATTATAGATTGGTGAATAGGGTTATGAACAGTGTGCCTAAAGGCCTCAGAAAGAAGGGGAGACCTAGGATGCGGTGGGCTGACAATGTCAAACAGGACCTTGTTAGAATTGGTGTGCAGTGGCCAGATATACTTGCTTGGAGAACTAAAATTCATCAGGATAGACTTGCTTGGAGAACTAAATTGCACGGTCTGGTTGGACCTCTGTAGCCCATGGCTGCTTGAGGATGATGATGATGATGATGATGAATAGGCAACATCTACAGGTAAGTAAACTCAATGGTTTCAGAATAACTAACACTTATTACAAACATCGCGACATACATAAGTACACATGTGTTTCACCTGATGGGCTGCATAAGAATATGATTGATTATATATTAATTAACAGCAAATGGGCTAGTTCTGTTAGGAATACCAGGGCATATAGGGGAGTTGAATTTGGATCTGACCAATACCTTGTTAAACGTGTCTTGCAAATTAAACTTATGAAGTGTTATGCTAAGATTAACAAGTTTACCTTTAATTTTGAAGCTATGAAAGACCAAGTTATAACTAAAGCTTACCATGATAGGTTACTTAGTCATTATGACAATCATGGTTTGTTTACTACTGAAGTTGAGGAAGAATGGGGCCATTTTAAACAGACGTTTTTTGGAAACTAACAGTACTCATTTAGGAAAAAAGGAGATGAGTAGGCACAATTATTTGAGTGATAAGGCATTTGAGCTTATTTCAGAAAGACAGAACTGCAGGAATGTTCTTAATCAATACCCTACTAGTCCTAATAGAAAGCATTACAGAGAACTTAATAAACGTGTAAAAGATCAGTTAGCTGCTGATACGAATGTTTGGCTGGATCGCTTGGCTGACAAAGCCGAGGAAGCAGTTAGGTAGCACAACAGCATAGAGCTGTACCAGATAGTTAATGTTTTATGTGGCAGAAAACGGACAGGTATACAGGGATTGAAGGATAAACAAGGTAAGGTTATAGAAGGTGAGGATTCTGTCATGGCTAGGTAGGCTGAGCATTTCAGTGATGTTCTAAACAATGTGGTTATTTCTACTCCCATTGTTTGTAATGATGATAGATGCTTTGGTGGCTTTAATGTTGGTCCTATATCACAATCTGAAGTTATTTTGGCTATTTCTAAACTTCATAAATCCCCAGCGGTTGATGAAATTATTACAGAAATGTGTAGAGTTGGGAATGTTTTGTTTGCTATATAGATGACTGAAATTTTGAATATCTTTTATGATAAAGGCATGGTTCCTAAGGACATGACCAGAGCTATTATTATCCCTATTTTTAAAAAAAAACTGATTGCAGTTCTTTTGATAACTATGGGGGCATCAACTTATTTCTGTTCCAGATAAAGTTCTTTGCATGATTGTGCTTAATAGAATTAAGAATCTGGTTGACAGTCAATTGCGTGATGAGCAATGTGAATTCAGAAGTGGTAGGGGATGTGTACATCAGATATTTTCACTCAGATATATTCTTGAGATATGAAGAAAAATCCAAGACCTCATAAGAAAATGATAACAGATCAAAGTTTTTTTTTTTACTGAAAAAGTAATAAATAAAAAACTTAAATAAAATATCCCCAGCAACCCATGGATAGGAGGAGAAGGTCTGCCACCACTGGATGGTCTTCTCATACCCATCCTCAGATAGCTAGACATTCCAAACCAAAGGGGCCCCCACCAGGTGAAAGAACAAAATTTTATCACCTCCACTAAAGGTGGTAACAGATCCATGTCATTCGGGCAATTCCTAGGACATCAATACAGTCTGCTCTCTGTTCTAAAACCATCTACAGTTGCGGTTAAATTTAACAGGAATTCATCATCAGCCCATTCTTCTAAGTCCTGAGATGGCCACACTTCTACAATGGAATTGTCGTAGCTTCCAGAAGAATTTTGACAATAACGAGGTCCTCTTTCAGGCACAATTGCCCATCTGTGTGTGCCTACAGCAGACACTTGATCACATGATCCTTGGTCACAGATCCCATGATCTGGCACTTTTCACTAGTTCACCAGGACCGGGATGGAGATTTTCCAGCTCGCGGGGTGTCACCATTCTCGTGAGCAACCATTCTCCATTCCAGGTCATTCCCCTCACCATGAACTTAGAAGCGGTTGCCATCCACCTCTTTGTGGGATTTTCGTTGACTGTCTGTTCTGTCTATCTACCACCTGGAAGCATTGTCTTCTGGGATGACCTTGATGACCTCGTCTCGCAGCTGCTGTTCTCCTTCCTCAAACTTTGAAACGGTTTCCTTGTTTTCCAAAACCTTAGTGGAATTCAAAATTGCACAGCATTCAAACATGCCAGAGCAAAAGCTGTTTTGTCCAGTTCCAGAGTCAGAAGGAATCTTGGATTAAATATGTGTCTTTTATCACCCACATGACCTGTTCTAAAGTTGTGTGAATAAAGTTCTGAAGATGAGTGGGAACTATATGTTCCACTTACTATCGACCCTGGAGCACAATGGACAGACAATTGCCGACAGTCTGGGGGAATTGTTTTCCTCCATCTCTTCATCATCATCTTATTCCCCCACTAGAATTTGAATTATTTTCCTCTATTTCTTCATCATCGTATTCTCCCAAGTTTCTGCCCCAGAAGAGCAAGGCAGAACACTCTCTGCTGTCCTTCCACTCTGAGTTGCCTGGAGCCTTACAACAGGTCATTTATAAAGGAAGAGCTTCACCTTGCTCTATTATCATTATGTACTCCTCTCATGACACAGCTTGGAGATTCAGCATTCTTCGTTAACCTCCATGGCTTCAGCTTGAGAGGTCAGAAGCCACCTGTCAGGCCAGACAATATCCATTATGCCATGCTCCAACATCTCTCACTATCGAGTAAGGATTGGTTGCCCTATCTTTTCAACTGCATTTTTCTTAAGGAGTAGTTTCTAAACTCTTGGTGGGAGGCTATCGTCTTGGCCTTCCCCAAGCCAGGAAAGAGTCCCAAGATTCATTATAAATATTGTTCCATTGCATTGATGAGCTGCATGGAAAGAATGATAACTGTCAGACATCTGGTATTTAGAACACCACAGACTTCTTTCTAACACTAAGTGTGTCTTTCGTAGGCAATGGTCAACTCTTGACCATCTGATATGCCTTGAATTGGCTACCAGAAATTCATTTTTAAAATGAGAGCACCTGGTGTCCATTTTCTTTGACATCAAAAAAGCATACGATATGGTATGGAGATTCAGCATTCTTTGTGACCTCCATACCTTTGGCTTAAGAGGTCACATACTGATCTTCATCTCAAACTTCTTATCATGATGTTCTTTTTGTGTTTGTGTAGATAACACTCTGTTGTGGCCTTACCCCCCAAAACAGGGAATGCCATAAGGCTCCATCTTAAGTGCTATGCTTTTTGCTGTAAGAATTAATTCTATTAATAGACAGCATCCTCCAACTGTTGGCAATGCCCTCTGTGTTGATGATTTTAACATTTTTTGCTCTTCCAGCATGAGGATCATTGAGTGGCCACTGCAAATTATCCTGAACAATCTGTTTGGGCAGGGGTGGGGGTGGCTCAATCGGTAGCGTGCCAGGCTCATAATCTGCAGTTCTCAGGTTCGAGTCCCAGCAGGGTCAGCTTTGGATTTATCTCCCCCAAGCTCCTTGCTCTGCCCTTGGTCAGTAGGGGACACCGATGGGCTTGAAAAGGTCACTGTTCGTTGGAAGGGACTTTAAGCATGGTGCCATGTGTGGGAGAGCCATACCCTGTGTGTGTTAAAGAACACACAGGATGGCCTTGACGGGAAGCTACCATCTGTCTCCCAACATCTGTTCCAGTGGGTCCCCTCCCCCAACCTTCTCTGAGCTTTCAGGGTTTTTTGTTCTGCCTGTACTGTGCACTTCCCTGGTCGAAACTGGATTATAGATCCCAGGTTTACCACTCTGTCTGTATTCAGTGGTGAAGGTACCAAATCCTCTCCACCAACAGTCCATCTTTGTTTGCATGGGGCCTTCTGCACCTCACTGGTCAAGAGTCTTTATGTTGGGACTGACAAACTGTCTTATCTATTCACCACCAGCAGTTGTTCCTGCAGTATGCATCTAAATTGTGATCCCTGTCAGGCCATCCCACTTGGGACTGCATTTTCTCTCTGAAGTGGAAAATGCTTTACACCAGTAGGCCGACTGCCATTTGTTCTTTCAGTTTGCTTGTCTAAGGTTACCTGCAAGATATTAACACCAGTCTCGATAGCATCTCACCATTGACAGCTGAGCCACTTCCACCTTTGCTGTTTCCCCTACCTGTGACTTTTCCCTTTGCATGACAGGAAATGCCTTAATACCTGGCTGTGTGTATTGTCAACTGTTTGCCAGCCATTGTGCTGAGCACCCAGACTTCTTGCTTGTTTTCACTGATGGCTCAAAGTCCGGCACATTATTGGGATCACCCATGATCTGCTGTAAATGTAATCATTGCAGACCAGATCCCACTGCAGTGTTCCATCTGCACTGCAGAGTTGCATGCTATCAACATCACCTTGAACCATGTGACAGCTAAGCATCATCGTTGGTATGTCCTCATCCTGTTCTTTCCAAGACACATGTATCTTGGAACATGTGTCCTGTACATGTTAAAGAACATACTGGATGGTCTGACTGGAGGCTACCATCTGTCTCCCAAAAGCTGTCCAGTGGGTCTGCTCCCTCTACCTTCTCTGACCTCTCAGATTCCTCGTGACCTGCCATTTAGCCCATTGTGTGCAAAAAAAGTGCCCCTCATAGGTAAAACAACCCAACCATTCTAGGATCCAGCCTGAAAATGTGTACATCCAGAGGCCCAGCTATATTTTCACTATGCGCAACAAAAAAAACTTCAGAACATTTTTGACAAATAAATAATAAAAGGAAGTACATTTAAATGCCAAATTAATCAGCATTTAATACTGGATTTTATTGAAATAAAATATTTAGCAAAAATTGTGATTAGTTGTATTTTAATAAGGCTTTTTTAAAGTCATGTAGTAAAAAAAGAAGCATCTGGCAATGCAAATAAAATTTATTTAAAAAAGCTCAATAGTCAAAAATAATTATAATGCATATGAATATAAAGGCTATTTATTTATTTCTGAATAGCAGAAAAATAAAATTTTACATGAGACAAGAAAATTGCTCTCTCTTTGTAATTTTTTTCTCAGTACTCTATCTTGAGAAAAATCCAGGCTTTTTGCCAACTGTGTTGAGTCAAATAAACAAGTTGTTTTAGAATTTTTGAGACAAATAACTATCAACAGAAATAGGTCATATTATATACCAATTAAACAGAATTTAATTATCAATTTTATAAAAAAAAATAAAAAAAAAATTAAACAAATTCCCAAATGTGTTTGCAGTCTAAAAAAACACCTTTTTAACTCTGTAGTTTCATCCCTATCCTAAAGGTCACATATAGTATCTGCATATCTCCATACCCAACACTTGGAGGAAGCAAGAACTAATTGGATAGTGTGCCATCAGTTAATATCATCAGGGAATATATCTCGACTGCACTTGGAGGAAGCAGAAACCAAATGAACCTACTGTAACTTGAAGCATAGAGGAGCCCAACTCTTATGTTTTACTAGATCCAAGCTTAGGGAAAGCCAACATGGCATGACAAGCTGAAATGAAAGGTCTTATATAGTTTTATACCATTCTTTATTTCCTAATCTTAAGTAATGAATCGATTTAGAGATATGAGGATATTATAAGTGCCTTTATGAATAGGGATGAAATTACATGGTTAAAAACTCTTTCTAGACTATAAATTGAACTAAAAACTGTGTGTATTTTAATATTTTAGTGTGCCAAACTTATTAATTTTAATGACTTTTTCATGGTGATATAGTAAAAGAATAGATCTCCAGTGTCATGACAATAAATTGTTAAAAACATATCACAAGCAGGGCCAGCCCAACAGCTCAAGTTATTCAAACAGTTGCTTGAGACAGCAAAATTTTAAGGACATCATGCTAGTAATTGGTTGGGCTTGCTATGTTTTCAACTCAAATAAGAGTGTCATGAATTAAAATGCTAAGGTCTTTACATAACTATGTGGGCATTATAATTTTGAAACCACTTATTAATGATTTAGCTTGGATTTTATTCAGATACAGATGCAGAAAAGTATACTCAGAGCCACAAAAACAGTAAGATCATTTGAGATGACAAAAATCATAGTCACTGGAGGCAGCACAAATTAAATTCAGTTATGCCAAAAATATTTCTCTTGCAGTGTCAAAGCAATTTTTTGGGGAGGGAGGGGGGACAAAAAAGGAAAGTTATTTTTAGCTGCAAAAGGTAAATGTATTTGAGGGTGGCGAAAAGTATAAATGTATTTGAGGGTGGCGAAAAGTAAATTAACTTGAGGTGACAAAATATTTTGGCCGACACTAATTCAAGTATATCAGTCGTCAAGATTAAAGATCTGATGATGATTCAACGAAAACACTCTTGAACATCAAGCTCAAAGTTAGAGTAAATTTTATCTTAAGCCAACTGATTCAGTAGGTGTTTATAATATATAAGTGTCATTTCTGTTTCTGTTCTGATTGGGCGTCCCCTTGTTTGACTCCATGGTGTGTGGAGACAGCGGGAACTGAACCACAGACCACAACCATGAGTTCTAAAAATGAAAATTCATCGGCAAATGCTGCAAAAAGAGCTCGGCACAAGACCCTGTCTTCTGAGTCTTCGTTGTTATCATCACCATCATCATCTTGTGTTTACCCAAGGTTCCTGGTCATCCATTCTATGGGTGATCAGGTGATTGGGGACGTCCCCATTTTTTATCAGTAAGGGATTGAAAGGTCTTGTGAGAGAATCATTATCAGTCAAGTGCCTAAGATGTGATGACTTGCAGATGGAAACTGCTTGCTCAAATCATTCTGAGCTCCTCTTGATGGTAACAGCGATTGGTGGAGTGGCAGGCAATGTCACTCCACACAAGATGCTTAATTCCTCCGAGGGTGAGGTCTCCAAGTGGGGCCTCCTCAAGGTTTTTGAGGAAGAAATCCTCTCGGAGCTGTCACCCCAAAGAGTGATAGCAGTCCACCGGGTTTCACAATGCCATGATGGGAAATTAGTACCCATCCGGGTACTAATTATCACATTCAACATGCCACACCTGCCTACTTCCATCAAGGCAGGTTACCTTCACTGCGAGGTATGACCATAGATTACAAACCCCCTGTGCTGCTTTCAGTGCCAGAGGTTTGGCATACCCGCACAGCATGCTGGGGCAAATCCACCTCTGCTTGTTGTGACAGCCAGGATCACCTTGATCCTGACTGCACAGCAGAAAAGACACTGCGTGAATTGTAGTGGCGAGCATCTGACGTACTCCCATGAATGCCCTAAGTGTCTGGAGGAGAAAGAGGTTCAGAGTCTAAAGACCCTAAACAACATCTCCTGTGCAGAAGTGAGAAAGTTGGATTCACCGCCTGCTCTACCTGGCAAGGTTTCCTTGTGCCGGTGCGATCACCAGAAAGCATGTCATTGCGATGTCTTCCGTGGTGGTGCAGACTGACAACAGCTTTCCACCTGCTGAACCTTTCTTGCCAAGTACCTCTTGATACAGGCAAAGCTGAAGTCATTGTCGATCTCGACATCAACTCCAGCTTCTGTTCCTGCATATCTGCCTATGCTCTCACCTCCAGAAGTTCTTCCCACCCACAGACAGCAAGACCGCCTCTTTGTGGGATTTTCGTTGCCTGTCTGTTCTGTCTATCTAACACTCAGTAGTCTCGTCTTCTGGGAAGATCTTGATGACCTTGTATCGTATCGCAGCTGCCATCCCCCTTTCTCATCATGGTAGATTTAAATGGACACAGTCTGCTTTGGGGCTTTGGGGCAGTGCTGACACCAAGGGGAAGGTTGGGGTCTTGGAGCAGTGGCTCTTGGATCCTTCACTCTCCCTATTGATCACAGGTGTCAGCACCTACTTCCATTCCCAGACCCTTCACTGCCATTGATCTGACTACCTGCTCCTCTATCCTTCCACCCATTACTGTCAGCTGGAACCAATCAATGTTGCAGTGGTAAAGGTGACGGACTGTATCATTGATGCAGCTGCCTCTACTATTCCTCAGACCTCGACTCAGTTTCCACGGTTTCCAAAACTGCGGTGGAATCCTGACTGCAGCTCAGCTCGTAAAGCTCAGAAGAAGGCTTGGGTGTTGTTTCAGAGATATCTGACATCCCCCAACCTTGAAGCATTCAAATGTGCCAGGGCAAAAGCCCGTTTCGTCTGGTGCTAGGTCCAGAAGGAATCTTGAATTAAATATACATCTTCGTTGTGTGGAATAAAGTTCGGAAGATGGGTGGGAAGTACATGTCCCACTCATTATCGATCCTGGAGCACAATGGACAGGTCATTGCTGATCCCAAAGCAATTGCCAATACTCTGGGGGATTCTTTCCCTTCCATCTCTTCTTTATCTTCATACTCCCCAGAATTTCTGGCCCAGATGAGCAAGGCCGAATGCTCTCCGCTGTCCTTCCTTTCAAATGGCCTGGAATATTGCAACAGGCCATTCACAGTGGAGGAGCTTCGCCTTGCTTTGCATACTTCTTGTTCATCTGCTGTCAGGCCAGACAATGTCCATTATGCAATGCTCCAACATCTCTCATCATCTAGTAAGGATCAGCTGTTCTGACTCTTCAACTGTATTTTCATTGAGGAGCAATTTCTGGACTCCTGGTGGGAGGCTATCATCTTGGCCTTCCCCAAGCCAGGGAAAGATCGCAAGATTCCTTCGAATTATCGTCTGATTGTGCTGACAAGCTGCCTCTGCAAGGTGTTGGAAAGAATGATAAATAACAGGCTGGCCTGGTATTTGGATATCACGGCCTTCTTTCCAACACCCAGTGTGGCTTTTGCAGACACAGGTTTACTTTAGACCACCTGATCTGCCTTGAATTGGCGATCAGGTATTCTTTTTTATGTCGAGAGCACCTGGTGTCCATTTTCTTTGACATCGAAAAAGCGTATGACACGGCATAGAGATTCGCATTCTTTGTGACCTACATAGCTTCAGCTTGAGAGATCACATGCCGATCTTCATCGCAAACTTTTTATCCTCTCCTACCTTTCGAGTTCGTGTTGGCAACACTTTGTTGTGACCTTTCCCCAAGAAACAGGGAGTGCCACAAGGCTGCATCCTGAGTATTATGCTTTTCGCTCTCAAGATAAATTCCATTACATGACAACTTTCTCCAACTGTAGGCAATGCCCTCTATATTGACAACTTTAGCATCTTTTGTTCGTCGGCCAGCATGAAGGTCATTCATTGAACAACAACTGCCCTGGCCAATCTCTTGGTTTGGGTGACAGCCAATGGGTTTTGGTTCTCCTCACAGAAGACCACTGTGTGCACTTTTGCCACAGTGTAATCTTCATCTGGACCCCAAGCTGCAGGTTGGGGGTTAACATCATTCAATTTGTTACAGAGACCAAGTTTCTCAGTCTCATCTTTGACTGTAAATTGGCCTTTTTAACACATATCTGACATCTCAGGTCCAAGTGCACACAGTTGTTGAACATCCTCAAGGTCCTGTCCTTTCTCTCTTGGGGGGCAGACCATTGTTCTTGCTCCGACTCTACTGTGCACTTGTCTGTTTGAAACTGGAAGATGGATCCCAGGTGTATGACTCCGCCTGGGATTTGGTGGTGAAGATACTGCACCCCTCCCCACCATCTGGCCCTCCATGTTTGCATGGGAGCCTTTCGCACTTCACCGATTCAGAGTCTGTATGTTGAGACTGACAAACCTTCATTATTTATTTCCCATCAGCAATTGCTCCTGCAGCATGCTGCAAAATTGTGAGCCCTACCTGATCACCCCACTTGGGACTGTGTCTTCAGTTCCCAGTGGGAAATGTTTTACTAGAATTGGTCTACTGCCATTTCCCTTTTCAGTTTGCATGTCCAAGGTTTCCTGTGGGACATTAAGACCAGTCTCGATAGCATCTCACAGTCGACAGCTGAGCCACTTCCACCATGGCCCACTGTTTCCCTTTCCTGTGATTTTTCACTTTGCAGCACGGGAAAGTCCTTTACACACGACTGTGTGTATCAGCAACTCTTTGTCAGCCATCATGCTGAGCACCCAGACTTCTTGCCTGTCTTCACAGATGGTTCAAAGTCCAACACATCAGTGGCATCAGCCATGGCCTGCTGTGATATAATCATTGCAGACCAAATTCCACAGCAGTGTTCTGTCTTCACTGCAGAGTTGCATGCTATCAGTCTTACCTTGGACCACATAGCAGCTAAGCGTCATCGTCGGTGTATCCTCTACACCAACACACTTAGTTCGCTACAGGCTTTGATCTAGTAGAGAACAGGGTGAGGCTGATGCCTCACCCTGTTCTCTACTAGATCTGCCAGCAGCTCCATAATCTAGCTGCCACCACCACCACCAACCATTCTCTTCTGTTGGGTGCCCAGTCATGTCGGGATTAGGGGCAATGATTTGGCAGATGCTACTGCCAAGATTCCACAGCAGATGTATAATCTAGGAAACACAGTAAAAAATCATAAACGTGTAAAATAACCAGTAAACTGCAAAAACAGTGATTAAAACAGGGATCATTGGATAAAAGATGTCTGAGTGTAAGGGGCTTCTCCACTGCTGGTTGAAGGAAGTTGTCATGTAATGGTATTTATCTTGACAGTGAAAAGCGTAACATTCAGGATGCAGCCTTGTGGCATCCCCTGTTTCTTGGGGAAAGGCTGCAACAAAGTGTTGCCGACATGAAAAATGGACACCAGATGCTTCGACTCTCTGCTGCCGGTTCCATACTTTGACTTCCAGCAGTATTTTTTTATCGAGCTTCGGGCATAGTGGCAGAGATCTTGTCCTGAACAGGTCAGTAACAAGCTTTTTGAGATCAAGCCCATTGTCAAATCATGGTAGTCTTATTTTCGCAGGAATCACAAGGAAGAAGTTGTACTTGCTTGGCTCCACTTAGATCATTCGTTTATTACACACTCGTTTCTTCTTTGGGTGGATATCAAACCTAAGTCTGAGTTTTGCAACACCATTTTAACAATCAAACATATTTTAATTTCATGTCCTGCTTTTAACTTTGAATGACGTATGTTTTTTAGCTTTCGTGATTTTATGTCCAAGCCCCTTATACTCAGACATCTTTTATCCAATGACCCCTGTTTTAATCACCGTTTTTGCGGTTTAATGATTATTTTTTTTTTATGATTTTTTTTACTGTTTCCTAGATTATACACTTGTTTGTGATTTTCAATGGTCCTATACACCCATTTTTACTGTTGAGTTATACACTTGTTTCTTTTTCTTCTTTTTTAATACTCGTCTTTATTGTGATGTTTTGTTTCTGTCAATATTAACTTTGGTTGTGGATTAACTGACTTTTATCCCTTTATTTCATTGTTTGGCAGAATATAGCCTTAGCAGTAAAAAAAACCCCAAACAGCCAACCAACCAACCAATGACAATTAACCTACAACTGGTACAATTCAAACAATTATTCACTGACATTATTTATGACATAAACTGAAATTATGCCACCATTGTTTATTTTTTGCATTTAGGTGAAACAAACCAATTGCATGTCAATCATGCAATATAGATTTTCTACGGATATTTTCTTTCCACATTGCACCCAGGCAGTATATTTGTAAGTTTTTTTTAATCTAGTTACAAACAATTTTGAATGAGTTCCATCTTGCAAATAGCAGTTTAATCACTGCTCTATAAAAAATAAAATAAACTTTTCCTCAAGCAACTTACTTGCTAAAAAGGTCTGGTAGGAGCATCTGTCAGTATAATGCACTGTACAGGAGAAAGGCTGTGAGGAAGGTGAGACCTCAGCAGAAAGACAACACAAGAAATTTTTATGCCTTCTCCAAGGCCATTTTTATACATTCTCAGGTCCCTTTAGCAGGTTTTAACTAAATTGCACAAAATTTTCAAAGAAATACTGATTAAAAAAAAATTAATTTCTCTCTTTGTTTTATCTGTCAAGTTATCAAGCCAATAATTTTTGTATCAGTTTTAAACTGTTCTTTTTATTTCATAGTTGCATAAAGATGTTGAATTTGAAACTTAACTGTATTAATACATCTATTATATTTTATAATTTTCAGGTGGTGCCTTTTCCCTACTCATACTCCTCGAGAGTTGATTAAGGTGCGTCCAGAGGAGGGTGGCAAGCAGGGAGATGAAGCCATAACATGGTTTAAATATATATACCCTAAAACACAATTACCTGACTGGCCACAGAACTGCAAGCCAGTGAGTATTTTATGAATGAAAAGCAATAATGTAACAGTAATATCCTACTACCTACCTTCCTGTTATTTGTCAGTTCAAAGTCCTGTCTTCAGCCTATTATACTTTTTTTTAAAACCTTTTTCATGTACTGATTTCCATTTGAAACTTTTAATCTTCATAAATTAAAATTAGAGTACACAGTGCTAGTTATTTAATAATTTAATCCCAATCTACACTGTTAAAAATGGCTTTTCACATGCCTTTAGTTAATGCTCATAAGCTTATTCTAACCTACATTGTTGCAACCTACAACATGTAGTAATATTAGCTTGCATTCAGTAGAACAATATTACTTTTACAAAGAAAAGTTCTAAGTACAGGACTTATTGATACTTATCTGAGTAAGTTCTTATTGATATTCATATATGTAGTATGAAGTTTCAGAAGTTACACTTATTAGTGTATGTCCGTTGAAATAGATGTTTGAATGTTATAACTAGGGATGTAAATTTTTTGCATGAAAAAAAGATGAAATTTGCAGAGCAATTGCACTAAAAAAATGGCAAAATTTGCAGGAATTTTGCAGTGGAAATTTTCGAAATTTGCACATCATTTAGGTTCATAAATCATAAAAATTTCACTTCAGTGGCATGCACATAAGCAAGATAATGATACACTTCAAATAATTCATTGAAAAATTGGTTGCCCTGAGTGGGACTCAAACCCATGCCTCCCAGAAACATGCCAGGCATCCTAACTACTAGACCATCAGAAACTGCAATTTTTCAGCAAAGTGACATTATATGCATTCCTGCAATTTCTGCTGATTCGCCAGTGGTGCCATCTTTATTAAGGGAATGGGGCAACCAAGCTATCACATTAGATGGTGGTAATAACTATCACTCATGCTCACAGTGTTATATAAATAATGATAGTTTGAGAAAGAACAAAAAATAAATATAAAATAATTGGGTTTATAGGTTCAACTCATATGATGCATGTCAAGCATCAACGATGAATTCTGATACAGTATATTGCCCTCTTTTATAATCTGACGATCATCTCACACATCGCTGTATTTAGAAAGAGATGATTCTGAATTAACACTGTTTGTTGAGACAGATAAATATCAGAGACATTGAGAAATCATTCCTTTTGAAACAACCAGAAAAGAATTAAATTGTTGGTGTTATTTAATTCTTTCACAGTATTGCTAGGTGACTTTTAAGCTATTGCCTCTGAGCATGGACACACTGTTCAAAATTATATTATGAATATCATTTGCAGAAATATTAAAACACTTCAGTTAATCGGGATCGAAAATTTAACATGCTTTAAAAAACACAGGTGATGAAATCTACAATTTTTTTCATCACAGATATATTGCTCAATTTTTTTCTGAACATGAAAGGAGTTGTTTTTTTTGTGAGTGTTGATCATACTTTTGACTTCTGCTGAGTAATTTTACTGTCAAGTCATTCATTTCATTACAGACTTTATGTGCTGATATTTAAGGATGTCAAACAACTTAACAGATTGGAAATATTCGACCCATATCTTTTTATTTAAGTCACTTTGAAGTAATCATTTATATACATTTCAAAGATATCTTTAAATATAACTGCTGGAGCTGATTCCTATTTTCTGCTCGAAAACTCACTAAATGTTCTATACAAATTCAATGATAGAGTGCAGCTTGGAAACAAATCTTCTGCCTCGTTTGAAAGGGAACTAGTGCTTCATTAGATTTGTCTCTGTTTTCTTGAAGGAATGTTAAAATGAGCTTTATGTGTAGGACAAATGGTGAATCTGAATTTAACTACTGCAACCAAATGATTTTGAATTCTCATCAATATCTCACAAACAAGGTGAGCATTGCACTTGACATGAATTGCATTTATAAAAACAACTTTGACTTTTATTCCAATGCTTGGAACATGTATGAAGCATTGTCGATAACAGAAGCTGTGACAACAGAATGCAATGATTTAAATTTGTACGTAGAATAATTTGCTGCAATGAAGAGCAGTACTTTGGAGAAATGTGAAATTCCAAAACTGAATTCAATATTTTCCCAATGCATTACTCTATTAATTAAAAGAGTCATGTAGAGGGAAGAGAAGTTTAGTTGTAGAAACTAGTTACTGAGGAAATGTAAAGATTATGATAGTAAGAGTCACACCTTTACATCAGTTACTCAAAACATGTTTTCATGCATTTCAGACAAAATAGCATTAGAAATACATGAAAAGTCAGAAATTTACCCAAACTAACTATTCTCTTTTGTGACTTATCAGAATTTTAACAATTTGAAAATTTAAAAAAATCTAATGAGTCAGATAATTGAAATCCAAAGTGAATGCACAGTATTCCCTGTTAAGAAACAATAATTAATAGATTCTGAAAAAAATTCATCGCCGCCACGGCGGGAATCGAACCCGCATCTCTCCAGATTCATGCCAGAGCGCGCTACCATTGCACCACGCGTCGGACAACGAATATTTTCAGAATATGACCTTTTAAGTTTTTCTTCTTGAGACGTGACTGAGACAGCGCCATCTATACTCAAGGAGATGCAACGTTTTACAGTCGTTGCATTTGATTATCAGATGTTAATGAGAAGGTCGCTAACGCTACCGCGTTAAATATATAATTGAAATCCAAAGTGAATGCACAGTATTTAAAAGGTCATATTCTGAAAATATTCGTTGTCCGACGCGTGGTGCAATGGTAGCGCGCTCTGGCATGAATCTGGAGAGATGCGGGTTCGATTCCCGCCATGGCGGCGATGAATTTTTTTCAGAATCTATTAATTATTGTTTCTTAACAGGGAATACTGTGCATTCACTTTGGATTTCAATTATATATTTAACGCGGTAGTGTTAGCGACCTTCTCATTAACATCTGATAATCAAATGCAACGACTGTAAAACGTTGCATCTCCTTGAGTATAGATGGCGCTGTCTCAGTCACGTCTCAAGAAGAAAAACTTAAAAGGTCATATTCTGAAAATATTCGTTGTCCGACGCGTGGTGCAATGGTAGCGCGCTCTGGCATGAATCTGGAGAGATGCGGGTTCGATTCCCGCCGTGGCGGCGATGAATTTTTTTCAGAATCTATTAATTATTGTTTCTTAACAGGGAATACTGTGCATTCACTTTGGATTTCAATTATATATTTAACGCGGTAGCGTTAGCGACCTTCTCATTAACATCTGATAATCAAATGCAACGACTGTAAAACGTTGCATCTCCTTGAGTATAGATGGCGCTGTCTCAGTCACGTCTCAAGAAGAAAAACTTAAAAGGTCATATTCTGAAAATATTCGTTGTCCGACGCGTGGTGCAATGGTAGCGCGCTCTGGCATGAATCTGGAGAGATGCGGGTTCGATTCCCGCCGTGGCGGCGATGAATTTTTTTCAGAATCTATTAATTATTGTTTCTTAACAGGGAATACTGTGCATTCACTTTGGATTTCAATTATATATTTAACGCGGTAGCGTTAGCGACCTTCTCATTAACATCTGATAATCAAATGCAACGACTGTAAAACGTTGCATCTCCTTGAGTATAGATGGCGCTGTCTCAGTCACGTCTCAAGAAGAAAAACTTAAAAGGTCATATTCTGAAAATATTCGTTGTCCGACGCGTGGTGCAATGGTAGCGCGCTCTGGCATGAATCTGGAGAGATGCGGGTTCGATTCCCGCCGTGGCGGCGATGAATTTTTTTCAGAATCTATTAATAATGAGTCAGATAACTTTAGTGAAAAAAAAACATTATAAATTATGGAATCATGAAAAAATTTGCACACGAAAACTGTAGAAATGTGCTGGTACATTCAACACTATATAGAGGGTGTCTCAAAAATATAGGTACAAACTTTTAGGGGAGGTAGACAACATCTAAAGGAATGAGAATTGCATAGGAACCCATAACCGGAAACGTCACAGTAAGTCAATAGGCGGTGCTTTTCATCAGTGCGCTAGAGGGGAAATTTCGGCTTTCCTCATTTGAGCAGTAGTCGGCTTACGAAGAGCATGCAAAGGTATTCGAACAGGGAGCTAGCAGACATGCACTTAGTGTATGGAATAGCTGAGGGCAACAGACGAGCCGCTCAACGAATGTATCAAGAACGCTTCCCACACAGACATGTACCGAGCCACCGTTTGTTTGCGTGTGCGCATCAAAATTTGTGCGATTATGTGTCATTAAGAGGTAGATCTTGTACCTCTGCTACCACTTTCCCATGATGTTTCTGGTTATGGGTTCCTATGCAATTCTCATTCCTTTAGATGTTATGTACCTCCCCTAAAAGTTTGTACCTATATTTTTGAGATACCCTGTACAGTAGGTGGTCTCTGATGAACACAATCCATGTAGTTTGAAAATTTTTGGTGCATATTGGTTCTCAAGGAATAGCTCTGCAGTAATTTTCTTTTCAGCTGGTACACTCAACACTAGATGCTTGAGATGATGTCATCAGTGGAGAAGCACAGTCTGTTAAGTCGCCGAGGAGGAAATACTCTCCGAGCTCACTCCCCAGAGAGTAACAAAGGTCCACCAGGTTTCGACACGCCGTGATGGTTAATTGGTACCCACCCAGGTACTGATTGTGACATTTAACATGCCATGTCTGCCTTCTTCCATCAAGCAGGTTATTTATATTGTGAGGTATGACCGTATATACCGAACCGTCTGTGCTGTTTTCAGTGTCAGATATATGGTCATGCCAGCACAGCTTGCCGGGGCAAACCCACCTGTGCTCACTGTGCAGTAGGGATCATCTTGATCCTGACTGCACAGCAAAAAAGGCAAGCTGTGTTAATTGTAGTGGCGAACATCCGGCATACTTCTGCGACTGTCCAAAGTGGAAGGAGGAAAAGGGGGTGAAGCACTTGAAAGTAATGAATAACATCTCATACACTGAGGCAAGAAAGCTTGCTGCACCTCCGGCCCCACCTGGCAAGGTATCCTATACCAGTGCAGTCATTGGAAAGCCCATCATTCCAATGACTTTGGTGGCGGTGCAGACTGACATCAGTATACTACCTACTGAGTCTTTCTTGCCCGCAGCAAGGTACCTCCTGACATAGGCAAAACCGAGGGTGGTGTCGACTTCGACATCAACCTCTGTTTCCATTCCTGCAACTCAGCCTTCCACCTCCACTGGAAGGCATCCTCCTTCCCGCCGTCCTCAGATAGCTAGACCTTCCAAACCAAAGGGGCCCCCACTGGGGCTAAAAAAGAAATTAATCACTCCAACACAAAGAGCGGTCACCGATCCATGCCCCTCGGATGATTCCGAGGATATGGATACCGACTGCCCCCTATTCACTAAACCGTCCTCTGCAGTGGTTAAGCTGAATAGGAATTCGTTTTCCACCCACTCTTCTAAGTCCTGAGATGACCACACTCCTACAATGGAATTGTCGTGGATTCCAGAGGAATATTGACGACATCAAGGCACACTGGCCTCCTTCAGGCACACTGGCCCATCTGTGTGTGTGCCTACAGGAGACATGCTTGCAGCCAGTCACAGATCCCACATCCGGCACTTTTCACTAGTTCGCCGGGACCGGGATGGCGATCGTCCAGCTTGCGGGGGTGTCGCCATCCTCATGAGCAACCATTCTCCATTCCAGGTCATAC
Organism: Ryuthela nishihirai; assembly: GCA_038380435.1. Taxonomy (NCBI): domain Eukaryota; kingdom Metazoa; phylum Arthropoda; class Arachnida; order Araneae; family Heptathelidae; genus Ryuthela; species Ryuthela nishihirai. The sequence goes on along the minus strand of JAWZYU010000019.1, from coordinate 57,552,689 downwards.
CCCTTACCACCAACTTAGAGGCGGTTGCCATCCACCTCTTCATGGGGTTCTCGTTGACTGTCTGCTCTGTATATCTTCCACCTGGGAGCATTATCTTGCAGGAAGACCTTGATGATCTTGTCTCACAGCTGCCGTTCCCCTTCCTCATAATGGGGGACTTCAATGGACACAGTCCACTTTGGGGCAGTGCTGACACCAACGGGATGGGTGGGGTCCTGGAGCAGTGGCTCCTGGATCCTTCTCTTTCCCTGTTGAACACCAGTGTCAGTACATACTTCCACTCCCCAACCTGCACTTTCATTACCATTGACCTTTCCATCTGCTCCTCCTCGATCCTTCCACTCTTTACATGGGAGGTCGAGGACAACCCGTATGGAAGCAATCACCTCCCTGTGGTGTGCACCATCTCTTGTGGGGGCCTTGCAACCCTTCACACGTCTGACGGTGGAGGCTCAATCAGGCTGACTAGGGTGGTTTTGAGCTGCTCTCTGAGCTCAAGATCCACTCTGTCAGCCAGGAGCCCATGAATGTGGCAGTTGTACTGTATTGTAGATTCAGCTGCATCAACAATTCCTCAAACTTCGACACGGTTTCCTTGTTTTCCGAAACTGTGGTGGAATCCAGATTGCACTGCAGCTCGTAAAGCTCAGAACAAGGCTTGTGGGGTGTTTCGGAGATATCTGACGTCCCCCAACCTAGAAGTATTCAAACACGCCAGGGCAAAAGCTCGTTTCATTCGACACCAGAGCCAGAAGGAATCTTGGATCAAATATACGTCTTCTATGACCCGCATGACCAGTTCTAAGGTCATGTGGGACAAAGTTCGAAAGATGGGTGGGAACTACATGTCCCACTCGTTATCAATCCTGGAGCACAATGGACAGGCAATTGCCGACACTCTGGGGGAGTAATTCTCCTCCATCTCTTCTCCTTTCTCCCCCGAGTTTCTGCCCCAGAAGGGTAGGGCTTAAATATGATTGAATGATGCCATCCGACATTCCACTATACAGGGCAGTACTGCATCATACGGATGGCACCAAAAGCCACCTTTGTGTGCTGGTTGAGGCCTATCGGAATGCTTACATTGAGGCTGTGAAGCAGCTGAGAGAGTACCTATCATCTGCATTACTTTATATTATCGGAATCTCCTGTTTATTCATATCTCTAATTTGGTACTTTCGAATTTTGAGCCTTTTGTGCTGGTTGATGTCTATCAGAACGCTGACATTAAGGCTGCAGAGCAGCTGGGAGAATACCTATCGTCTACATTAGATTAATATTATTGAAATCAATTAGTTCATTCATATCTTTGATTATGAAACTTCGAAATTTGAACCGTGCCGATGATTTATTACCAGTATGGTTAGGTAGCATTATGGTCTAATTTTACTGCAGCTCTGTACATGAATGTGTCGAAAGTCTACCATTTTTAAGGGTAAATTCGAGCTCTTTTAAATTTTTAAAACATGATATTCGCTACTTAAATATCAGTTATTTGGGACAGATGTCCAAGTTCGAAGCTCTTGTAGTTTTGTGGATGGTTGGGTGAGGGGACTCACTGGACAGCTGTTAGGAAAAGGGTGTCAGCCTCCCGTCAAGATCATCCAGCGTGTTCTTTAACGTGCGCGGGTGTGTCTCTCCCACACACAGGAGAAGGGTAGGGCGGAGCACTCTCTGCTGTCCTTCCAATCGAATGGACTGGAGCCTTATAACAGGCCATTCACAGTGGAGGAGCTTCGCCTTGCTCTGCACTCGTCTCGTGTATCTGCTGTCGGGCCGGACAATATCCATTATTCCATGCTCCAACATCTCTCATCATCGAGTAAGGATCGACTGCTCCGACTCTTCAATCGTATTTTTCTCGAGGAGTAGTTTCCAGACTCCTGGCAGGAGGCCATCGTCTTGGCCTTCCCGAAGTCAGGAAAGGATTCCAAGATTCCTTCGAATTATCGTCCCATTGCTTTGATGAGCTGCGTGTGCAAGGTGTTGGAAAGAATGGTAAATGCCAGACTCGTCTGGTATTTAGAACACAACAACCTTATTTCCAACACCCAGCCCCCTCACTGTGAGCGCCTGTACGCGGTGAGGGGGACCACCCTGTGAAGGTTCCGCTGGCTCGGTTACCTTCGCAGGGTCCTAAACGCTCACCCGTGTTTTTGCCGTGCGCGGTGACCCGTGTCCCTGGAAAGGAGGATCCTGGCAGTTGCTCAGAGGTCCCCGTCTTCTCTCCCCAGCTCATGACTGGTGGGGTCCCCTTTGGCCGTATTGCCATTGGGGAGCCTGTCTGTCGCGGGGCTGGGCAGCGACTTCCGGGGCCGCTGCTATACACTGCTTTGGCCTCTGCTTCAGGTAAACGGGAGGTCCTGGGGCGGCCCCCTCAGGATCAATCGGCTGGTGGGCTGGTCCTGCTAGGGTCAACTATGCAGATCGGTGAGTAACCTTGTCCACCGTCCGGACAACGGTTTGCAAGTTTCCCCACACATTTCCTAATTTTGTAGTTTTCTTTCTTTTGTGAGGCCAGCTCTTACCTCACACTTTATTGATTTGTTGCTTATTTTCTTTTGTGGGAACTCAGACGAGTTTCTCACCATTTCTCTTTTTCTTTTCCTTTTTGTTTTGTTGTGCGGGCTTGGCTCACTGCCTGTGTGGGTATGGTGCCCGGGCAGCCCTGGCGCCCAACTGGGCGTCCCCTTGTTGGACTCCATGGTGGGTAGGGACAACGGGCACTGAATTTTTTAAAACAAACATGAGTTCCACAACTCAAAATTCATCGGTTAATGCCGCCAAGAGGGCTCGCCATGAACCCCCAAATTCTTTGTCTTTGCCTTCATCTTCGTGTGTGTCTCCGTCTCCGAAGTTCCCGATCATCCACTCTACGGGTGACCAGGTTCTTGGAGACATGTCCTCCTTTTTTATAAACTAGGGTTTGCAAGGTCTTGCGGGAGAGCCGAAATCTGTCATGCGCCTAAGATCTGGTGACTTGCAGGTGGAGACTGCGTGCTCAAAGCATTCGGAGCTTCTATTAAAGGTTACAGCGATTGGTGGAGTGGCTGTCGAAGTCACTCCGCACAAGATGCTCAATTCCTCCCGGAGTGTGATCTCCGAGTGGGGCCTCCTCAAGGTTTCTGAGGAGGAAATCCTCTCGGAGCTTTCAGCCCAGGGGGTGATAGCAGTCCACCGGGTTTCGTCACGCCGTAATGGAAAGTTAGAGCCCAGCAGTGTACTAATCCTAACTTTCAACACACCACGCCTGCCTACTTCCATCAAGGCAGGATACTTACACTGCGAGGTGCGGCCATTTATACCCAACCCTCTGCGTTGCTTTCAATGCCAGAGGTTTGGCCATGCCGGCACCGCATGCCGGGGCAAGCCCACCTGTGCTCGTTGTGGCAGTCAGGATCATCTTGAACCCTTGAATCAAGCCCATTGTCAAACTGTGGCAGTCTTGTTTTCGCAGGAATCGTAAGGAGGAAGTTGTCCTTGCTCGGCTCCGCTTAGGTCACTCGTTTTTAACACACTCTTTTCTTCTTGAGGCGGACGCAGTACCTAAGTGCGAGTTTTGTGACACCATTTTAACTGTTAAACATATTTTAATTCATTGTGCAGCTTTTAATCTTGAACGCAAAATGTATTTTACCTTCCACAATTTTATGGCTGAGCCTCTTACACTCGGCCATCTTTTATCTGATGAATCGTTTTTAACTCCTGTTTTCGACTTTTTACGTTTTACTGGTTATTTTACACGTATTTGATTTTTACTCTGTTTCTTAGTTTTTACTCTTGTTTGTGATTTTAAATAGGTCCTATACACCCATTTTTATTGTTAACTTCTACACTTGTTGTTACTTTTTAGTCTTTCTTACTTACCATTTTTGTGCCGTTTTGTTTGTATTCATTTTAACTTTGGTTGTGGGTTATGAGACTTTTATCCCTTTTTATCGTTTGTTTGGCGCAATATAGCCTTAGTTGCTGTTGCGCCATTAAACCCCAAACAACCAACCAACCAACACCCAGTGTGGCTTTTGCAGGCAATGGTCAACTCTTGACCATCTGATACACCTCGAATCGGATATCAGAAATTCATTTTTACATAGAGAGCACCTGGTGTCCATTTTCTTCAACATCGAAAAAGCTTACGACACAAATATGAGATTCGGCATTCTTCGTGGCCTTCAGAGCTTCGGCTTGTGAGGTCACATGCCGATCTTCATCTCCAACTTCTTATCGACACATTCTTTTTGTGTCCGTGTCGGTAACACTCTGTCATGGCCGTACCCCCAAGAACAGGAAAATGGGGCAATGGATTTGCTCATTTTCCTGTTCTTGAGTCATTTTCCTGTTGAAGAGTTGGAGCAGTCGATCCTTACTCGATGATGAGAGAGCAGGAAAATGGGGCAATGGATTTCGTTTGGGCGACGGCAAACAGGTTTCGGTTCTCCCCACAGAAGACCGCTTGTGTGCACTTTTGCCGCAAGCGTTATCTTCACCTGGATCCCGAGCTCTGGCTCAGGGGTAACATCATTCCAGTTGTGGTGGAGACCAAGTTTCTTGGTCTCATATTCGATCGGAAATTGACCTTTTTACCAGACATACGTCATCTCAGGTCCAAGTGCACGCGGGCATTGAACATTGTCAAGGTCCTCTCCTCCTTTCTTGGGGGGCGGACTGATGTTCTTTGCTCTGCCTCTACCGTACACTTGTCCGATTGAAACTGAACTATGGATCCCAGGTGTATGACTCCACCCGGGATTCGGTAGTGAAGGTACTGGACCCCCTCCATCCCAGGCCCTCTGTGTTTGCACGGGAGCCTTCCGCACTTCACCGGTCCAGAGTCTTTACGTTGAGACCGATGAACCTTCTTTATATCTTCGCCGTCAGCAGTTGTCCCTACAGTATGCTTCGAAATTGTGATCCCTGCCAGGCCATCCCACTTGGGACTGCGTTTTCAGTCCAAAGTGCGAAATGCTTTACACAAATTGGCCGACTGCCATTCATCCTTTTGGTTTGTGTGTCCGAGGCTACTTCAGAGACATTAACATCAGTCTCAATAGCATCGCACAGTCAACAGCTGAGCCGCATCCACCTTGTCTCGCTGTTTCCCCTTCCTGTGATTTTTCCCTGTGCAGGATGGGGAAGGCCTTTACACCCGACTGTGTGTACCGGCAACTCTTTGCCAACCATCGTGCTGAGTACCCGGACTTCTTGCCTGTCTTCACCTTGGTGATGCTTTCCATCCTCTTTCCCTGTAAAGAGAAATTTAAAGTTATTTTTAAGTATCTCACCTTTACCTGTCCATCTGGTCTCTTGCAAGCCTAGAATATCTAGGTTATAGCGCTGGAATTCTTGCGTAAGGACATCAAGAAAATAATCTCTATATAATGTTCTCATTTTTTCATGTTCCTGCAGAGGGAAAATGATTAGTAGGATTTTTAAAGAAATTAGGTTTATTGAGACAGGTAGTGCCAACAATATCAAACAGCCCCCTGATCGCAGGCATGGGGCAAAGACCTGTTCCTCCTACGCTAAAGGCTGAAGTCACCGATGCTGGTAGGAACTTCAGACACAACCTTTTCAAGTGGACCTTTTCAAGAGCCATATGGCTTGCCTGAGACAAATTACACCAGTTTACATCAATCCTAAGACGATACCCAACTAGCTAAGTGAAAATTCAGGTCCCTGTGATGGTCTCTGATCAGGATTATCCACCAGCTGATATAAGGTATCCCATGCTTCTGTTGACTTAGGGCTGGCAACCCACAAGCAAACAGAAAACACAGCAGCAGATTCTCGCTCACAGTGGCCCACACAGTGGCCCTCACAGTGGCCTCAGCAGCAGATTCTCCCTCACAGAGGCCCACACAGTGCAGCAAGTCCAGGATCCATAATCAAGGTCAAATTCATAAACTAGTCCAGTCTAGTGGGTATGAAATGTGGACCCTGTGAAGTTGACCACCTCAGCAGGGTTGGAAAAAAGAAAAAGTGGGCACAGATAATCAGATCAGTAGACCACACTGAGCGGGGAAGCCCTTCCATTCCCTTCCAAAAGAGAATATCTCTTTTGAAAGGTACTAATGGCCTGCACCATGAGAAGGCAGGGTCGGACGTTAGGTGCTAGACCTGGCCGGTTCTGTGCATCATCACTGGGGATTGGTACGCAGCTCTCTTTCTAGTTTATGCCTAGCTACCATTTACAGACCAACAAGTATTATTGTATAATGCTTTTAAAATGGCTTGAAAATGATAGGTGATGTGCCCTGGGAAAAGAGCTTGTACGAATTCCTTATGATGATACACAGAATCAAACCAAACCTAGTGCCTAAAATCTGATCCTGCTTTTCCATGGTGCCACTTGGAGTGAGCTCCTGTATGTGAAAAATCTTGGTTCAGAAACATATGAAGATTTAAAAATGAGATGCCAAAGTACAAAAACTTAGTTTAGCTTTTTAAATATGAAAAACATCTGTTTGAAAATAACTAAATAATCAAGAATTTTGTTACATTTCAAAGTCACAAATATTATCTTATGTAAGAGATGTAATGCAAAGGATTTTTATTAATTAATATCCAATAACTAAATGGTGGTTCTGAGGTTCAAGATGAAACACCATCAAGTTTTCAAATCTTGACATTTATGGTAGTGGAATCTCCTAATCTAGCTCAAGAGACACATTAGAACATATCAATTTTAGCCATTTCTGAAGTGCTGATGAGTGAGTTCTGTGCTTCAAAATGATTTAAAGTTAGTCTGAAAGTAGTGGCATTTGAATGCTTAATTTGGAGAATTTTTTCACTCAATTGCAAGAGTTCAGCCTCTTCTACAACCAGTGAACAAATTTTTTCTGTGGACAATAATTTTTTAACCATAATTTTTAATTATATGAAATGTGAAATGCTCTGGTATTTCTGAAATATTATTTTTTAAAATATATTTTTTTTCTTGTATGATTTGTGCTTTTATGCATAATTAAACATTGTTTATAAAGCATTATTTTAAAAATCATACAGAATAACTTGATTTTGATGTATTCCACTAAATTTTGTTTTACTAAACATTAAATGGCTTGACTTTCTTAACTATTATGTTTTACAGCAAACACCAAGTAGTTTTTCCTGTACTGTTTTGATTGTCTTTTTAATAAATGTGTCTGAAAAATAAAGGTTTCTATTTTTACCTGTTAATTACTGGTTAGTAGATGATCTTATAACCTTAATAAACTGGTTAGTGAAATTTTGTTTAATTGGAAGTTTTATACACTATGAATCCCAAAGATCATTTATTGTACTTTTATATTTCAAACTATGCCAATTGCATTCATAAAGATCACAGATGATTTATGTAAAAATTAATTTGTTAATTAAAAATTAAAATTAAATTGTTTTTAAAAATAAAAAGTTAAATTGTTGAAAAAAAATCAAAAAATATTTTTTAAATTCAAAATTGCAAAAAAAAAAAATGAATAGGAAATTTGTGAATTTGAAAAATTGTTAAAGTGAATTCTGAATGTGAATCTCACAAGTGACATAGCCATGAATGTGGTGTGTTTACTGTATTGGACATCATCAAAGCACACTCCATGTCTCTTAGAGAGCAGACTTTTATATATATATGTTTTTTCTTTACATCTACCATACACTTTATCTGATTGAGCTTGGGATTTAGTGGTGTGTTCTGATGTTATCTTAACAGACCAGATCCTACCTGATCCCCAGGCCCCAACTATCATTTTAGCCTTGGATCACATTCTAGAGCTAGCATCATTATCTAATAATAGGTTTATTCTGAAGAAATAGGCAGAGAATGGTCACTGATGAATAACCCTACTACTGTAGTGACATCAACATGTGCACTAGCTTTAATGTATTATGCAAACTAAGGAACTTAATAATTAATATTGACATATAATTTCAATGCATTCTAATTCTTCAGTTATTCGATTGAATAGTCAAATTATATATTAGGTTTCCCTTGTATGCCCGCATGATAGGTGAAAGAATCAGGTGCCTACTTGTATTAGGAAGGGATTAATTCTTTTGTGAATGTTGGTATTCTAGGGGTGCTATACCTTAGCTGTGTTAAAGTTATTAATGGAGAATTGCACACCAAACCTTTGGTGGGAAAAGTTATCAGGGAGAGAGATGAGCCGAGCTTTTGGCAGGAAAAGTTATTAATAGAGAGTAGTATGTTTTGCACCAAATTTTGGTGGCTGTACCTAGGTGTGCAATATTAACTCTTCATCATAAAATGTAAGCTTGTAACCCTTTTGATGGTAGTAATTTTATCATCTATATGCACCTGTATGATATCATCTATATTATGAAACTCAGAGACTACCAACTGAATATGTATAAAAAAAAGTAGCAAACTCCTTCCAATATGGGGGCAGGGGTGGCTCAGTCTGCAGCACACCATGCTTGTAATCTGCAGTTCCCAGGTTCAAGTTGTACCTGGTCAATTTTGAGATTTATCTCTAGAAAACTATGCCTTGCCCTTAGTCAGTAGGGGACATCAAAGGGTTCAGAAAGGCCACTGTCCATTGGATGGGACATTAAGCCATAGCCCTGTGTGTGGGAGACAATATCCTGTGCATGTTAAAGAACATGCTGGATGGCCCAATATCTGTCTTCTTACAGCTGTCCAGTGGGTTCCCTTCCCCCAACCTTCTCTGAGCCCTTAGGGTTCTTGTGAACTGGCCATTTAGCCCATTGTGTGCAAAAAGTGCTGCTCAGAGGTAAATCAACCCAATCGTCCAAGATATTCATATAACAGCTTGCATCATCTACAATAGCCTTGGAACATATCACCTATGGAAGTAGGTATATATTTGAAAGGGTAGGCTTAGTGTTAGTTGAAAAGTAATCATTTCTGCATAATCTTCTGCCTTTCAATTTTATACAGTGTCAAAAGTTATTTATAATGCACTGTGATTTAGTTGAATTTTAATCATAGTCATGATAGTGTGTATAGTCATATTTTAATAGAACCATTACCCTATTTGTTCTTTTTAGCTGGAAATTTTGCAGAATCCTGGTGAAACAGTTTTTGTTCCAGGAGGCTGGTGGCATGTTGTCCTAAATATGGATTGCACTATTGCTATTACCCAAAATTTTTGTAGCCTTACCAATTTTCCCATTGTGTGGCATAAAACTGTGCGAGGTAGGCCGAAGCTATCTAAAAAGTGGTACAGAGTTCTAAAGGTGGGTGTTCTTGCTGTTTATAATTATTTTGTCTTGTATCTTATTGTGGATGAGTTTGTGATTTATTTGAAAATCAGAAACAAATGCAGTATGAAAAATGAGTTTCTGAAACTATTTTTTTTACCAGAAGGAATGAAGCTCACTACAGTGTTATTCATTTGTAGTAATTATCCACCCAATCACCTCCTGGCCTCAAACTGAGTATCTCCTGGTTGCTCTGCAGTTGATCTTCCTTTTGAGCTAAGGCCAGGGCAATTCATCCTTGCTTAGCAGATTGACAAACAGGATTATGAACAGGGTGACTAAAGGCTTCACGGAAAAGGTGGGAGACTAGGCAGGTAGGCAGACAGTGTCAAACAGAACCTTGCTAGAATTGGCCTACAGTGGCCAAATGCAGCAGTTATGGCTGTTACATTTGACCACTGTATACCACACCAGAGACCACATTTGTAAACCACACTGTTTGGTCACACCAGACAGTGTGGTGTAATTTTCCTCTCCAGACATGTCTGGAGAGGAAAATTACAGTCTGGTAAGATCTTCATAGCTCATGGCTGCATGAGGATTTTGTAATGTGTGTGTGTGTAGGCAGACAGGCAGGTGGGTGAGCAGGTGGGCATCATGGTTTTACAATAGGCTAGATCTCAAAAACTTTATTACCAGTTGAAATCAAGATCATAGCCACTATGCCCAGATCTCAATGAATGGAAAAATGCTGCCAGAAGTCCAAGTATGGAACCGGCAATGGAGGGTCGCACAGAGGCAAGATCAATGATGTGGCAGCATCATCTGCTAAATCATTGCTCCTGATTTTGGTGAATGATTTAACTGTGAATGTTGTATTTATTTTAGTTCTTATCTCTTACCATCCAAGGAATCATGAGCACCCCACAAGTCTTGTTCTCTCGTAAATGTTCTGACCCGGTCTGGCCATTATAATTTGGCCTTTGTAAAACTCACTTAAGTCCACTGCCTTTCTCATCTGAAGAACAAAAATAACACTGATTAACAGAGCTCAGTATCAGGTGTTATTTATACCATTTCATAACCTTCACACGTGCTGTCATTTACCTGGAGTTGCTTCAATTTGCTTATAGACAAGCTGGTCATAATGTTTTGGCGCGCTTGGCTACTGATCTACGGGACCTGGGTTCGAGCCCCGGGTAAGGCATGGATGTTCGTGTTGTTTTTCTGCTGAGGTCCTGCCATTCTCTCAGACCTTCTACTCTGGCATATAAACTGACAGGTTCCTGTCAGACCTCTGTGGCAAGCAGCTGCTTGAGGGGATATTTATATATTATATTATATATGGTATTTGGATCTTTTACCACAATGCCTTCAGCTTGAGCAGTCACATGCCAATCTCCATTTCCAACTTTTTATCTTCTCGTTCTTTTTGTGTCCATGTTGCCAATACTGTTGAAAATTCTATCACTAGACAGCTTCTTCTGACTGTAGGCAGGCTTTGATGATTTTAACATTTTTCCCCCCTCTTCCAGCATGTGGGTCATTGAATTGAAACTTCAAATTGCCCTGAACAGTCTCAGTTTGGCAGTGGCCGGTGGGTTTTGGTTCCCCTACAGAAGATTGGTTGTATGCACTTTTGCCACAAGTGTAATCATCAGGACCCTGAGCTGCAGCTAGGGTATACCATCATTCCATTTGTAGCAGAGACCAGGTTTCTTGGTCTAATCTTTGATTGGAAATTGACCTACCTTATGTCATCTCATGTTCAAGTGTATGCAGGCATGAATCAAGGGGCTCTCTGCTGCCAGTTCTGTATCTTAACTTCCAGTAGTGTAACATACACAATTGTAGACAAGTGTATGAGGGTTGTGCCATTCCCAAGCACTGTATATATGAGTGGTGAGAAAATGAATTCATATCTTCAGAGTAGTTTTTTTTTTTTTGGGGGGGGGGGGGGGGTTGCCATAAAATCGATGTATTTTTGCCTTACCTCTAGTTCAAAAAGCGAATTTCCAATATGAACTCAACCAAATGTATAACTACACAATCCTGTATAAATCATACTCATGCCCTTACAACAATTCAGGTCCCAAGTAGTAAGAGTGTTTGATTTCTTAAAACTTCAGTGTTATATTTAAAATGCATTTATTTTTGGAATAAAAATGATTTCGACAAAAAATGAGGTGGTGGAGCATAAAATAGTTACCCAGGAGAGCCAGTCCAGGTTTACTACCCCTCTAGTACAGTTCACTAGTATTAATAGCAAATTTCCCTTTCAGTAGACCTCATGAATATCCCTCTCATCCTGTTCGAGTCCCAGCTGGGTCAGCGTTGAGATTTATCTCCGCAAAAATTCCCCGCCCTGCCCACGGTCAGTAGGGGACACCGATGGGCTTGGAAAGGCTGCCGTCCGTCGGATGGGACATTAAGCTGTGGCCCCATGTGCGGGAGAGCCATACCCTGTGCACGTTAAAGAACACGCTGGATGGCCTTGACGGGAGGCTACCATCTGTCTCCCAACAGCTGTTCCAGTGGGTCCCCTCCCCCAACCTTCTCTGAGTCTTCGGGGTCTATGTGACCTGGCCATTTAGCCCATGGTGTGCAAAAAAGTGCTGCTCAGAGGTAAAACAACCCAAATCCCTCTCATCCTGCAACTAAGCAAGTGTAAAAATAAAAATGGTTTTAAATTCCAACAAGTTTTGTTATTGGTAGAAACTCAATATTTTATTCCAACATGGGATTCATGGTGGGAAAACTGAAAAATTCAGGAGTAATTGAAAATTTTGATAATTTCACCAAATGCAAAATTTTGATACAATAACTATAAAAATTATAAATATTATGAAAAGAATAAATTATATATAGATATACCAAATGAAAAAGTTTGGTGTATGCAGTCCTTTCTGCTGCTGAACATACCACATTTATAAAGAAACTGAGATAACATAAACCACAATATGTGGTGAGGGGACTACCCTGTGAAGGTTCCACTGGCTCAGTTACCTTCACAGGGTCCTAAATGCTCACCCGCGTGTTTGTCGTGCATGGTGACCCGTGTCCGTGGAAAGGAGGATCCTGGCAGTTGCTCAGGTGTCCACATCTTCTCTCCCCAGCTCATGACTGGTGGGGTCCCCTTTGGCTGTTTTGCCATTGGGGAGCCTGTCTGTCGCGGGGCTGGGCAGTAACTTCCGGGGCCGCTGCTATACACTGCTTTGGCCTCTGCTTCAGGTAAACGGGAGGTCCTGGGGCAGCCCCCTCAGGATTAATCGGCTGCTGGGCTGGTCCTGCTAGGGTAAACCATGCAGAATGGTGAGTAACCTTGTCCATGTCCGGACAACGGTTTACGAGTTTCCTTACACGTTATCTAATTTTCTAGTTTCCTTTTGTGAGAACGAGTTGCTTCTCACTTTTCCTTCTTTTGCTCCCTTTTTTCTTTTGTGAGTCCTCAGGTGAGAGTCTCACATTTCTCTTTTACTTTTCATTTTGTTTAGTTGTGAGGGCTTGGCTCACTGGCTTTGGGGGTATGGTGCCCGGGCAGCCCTGGTGCCCAATTGGGCATCCCCTTATTGGACTCCATGGTGGGTGGGGACAACGGGCACTGAAACTTATTAAACAAACATGAGCCCCAAAAAAGAAAATTCACCGGAGAATGCCACAAAAAGAGCTCGTCATGAGCCTCCGTCTTCTGTGTCTTCTTTGTTGTCATCGCCGTCGTCTTTGTGTCTTCCTTCGTTCCCGAAGTTCCTGATCATCCACTCTACGGGTGATCAGGTTCTTGGGGACATGTCCCCCTTTTTTATAAATAAGGGTTTGAAAGGTCTTGCAGTAGAGCCAAAATATGCCAAACGCCTAAGATCTGGTGACTTGCAGGTGGAGACTGCATGCTCCAAACATTCGGAGCTTCTTTTGAAAGTAACAGCGATTGGTGGAGTGGCAGTCGAAGTCACTACACACAAGACGCTCAATTCCTCCCGGGGTGTGATCTCCGAGTGGGGCCTCGTCAAGGTTTCTGAGGAGGAAATCCTCTCGGAGCTTTCAGCCCAGGGAGTGATAGCAGTCCACCGGGTTTCGTCACGCCGTGATGGAAAGTTAGAGCCCAGCCGGGTACTCATCTTAACTTTCAACACACCACACCTGCCTACTTCCATCAAGGCAGGATACTTACACTGCGAGGTGTGGCCATTTATACCCAACCCTCTGCATTGTTTTCAATGCCAGAGGTTTGGCCATGCCCGCACCGCATGCTGGGGCAAGCCCACCTGTGCTCGTTGTGGCAGTCAGGATCATCTTGAACCTGACTGCACAGCAGAAAAGGCATGCTGTGTAAACTGCCGTGGTGAACATCCGGCGTACTCCCGCCTGGTCTCCTGGCAAGATCTCCTATGCCAGTGCAGTGGTCGGAAAGCCCGTCGTTAAGATGGCTTCCGTGGCAGTGCAGACCAATATCAGCGTTCCACCAGCTGAATCTTTCTCGCCTGCTGCTAAGTACCTCTTGATGCAAGCGAAGCTGATGTCGGTGTCAACCTCGACATCGACACCAGTTTCTATTCCTGTGTCTGTGCCTTCCACATCCACCTCCGGAAGGCCCCCACCACCCTGTCCACAGACAGCAAGACCTATCAAACCCAAGGGGGCCCCCACTGGGGCCAAAAAAGAAAATTTTACCTCCTTCTCGTTCGGCGGTCTCTGATCCATGTTGCTCGGACGACTCCGAGGACATGGACACCGACCGCCCAATTTTCCAAAACCGTCGCTGGCGACGGTTGAAATAAATTGTAAGGTCCGCCAATTCTTCCAAGACCTGAGATGGCCACACTCCTTCAGTGGAATTGTCATGGATTCCAGAGGAATATTGACGACATAAAGGTCTTCCTGAGGGCACATGAACCTCTCTGCATGTGCCTTCAGGAGACATTCTTGCAGACAGCCAACAATCCCACTATCCGGCACTTTTCTCTTGTTTGCCAGGATCGAGATGGTCCAGCTCACGGAGGTGTTGTCATCCTCGTGAGCAACCATTCCCCATTCCAGGTAATTCCCCTCACCACGCACTTAGAGGCGGTTGCCATCTGCCTCTTTGTGGGATTTTCGTTGACTGTCTGTTCTGTCTATCTCCCATCCGGAAACATTGTTTTCCAGGATGACCTTGATGACCTCGTCTTGCAGCTTCCGTCCCCCTTCCTCATCATGGGCGACTTCAACGGACATAGTCCACTTTGGGGCAGTGCCGACACCAATGGGATGGGCCAAGTCCTGGAGCAGTCTCCTGGATCCATCGCTCTCCCTGTTGAACACCGGTGTAAGTACCTACTTTCACACCCCAATCCGCACATTCACTGCCATTGACCTCACCATCTGCTCCTCCTCGATCCTTCCACTCTTTACATGGGAGGTCGAGAACAATCCATATGGAAGCGATCACCTCCCTGTGGTGTGTACCACCTCTCATGGGGGGCCTTGCAGCCATTCGCGTGTCTCCCGGTGGAGGCTTGATCGGGCTGACTGGAGTGGCTTCGAGCTCTTGTCTGATCTCGATGAGCACTCTGTCAGCCAGGAGCCCATCAATGTTGCAGTGGCGGAGTTGCATATAGTAGAGGCAGCTGCATGGACTGCATTGTCCATGCAGCTGCCTCTACTATTCCTCAGACCTTGACTCGGTTTCCACGGTTCCCAAAACCGTGGTGGAATCCCGACTGCACCGCAGCTCGTAAGGCTCAGAACAAGGCTTGGGGGGGGGGGGGGGGGTTCGGAGATATCCAACGTCCCCCAACTTAGAAGCATTCAAACGTGCCAGGGCGAAAGCCCGTTTCTTCTGGCACCAGAGCCAGAAGGAATCTTGGATGCAATATACATCTTCTATCACCCGCACAACCAGTTCTAAGGTCGTGTGGGATAAGGTCCAGAAGATATGTGGGAAGTACACGTCCCACTCATTATCGATCCTGGAGCACAATGGACAGGCAATTGCTGATCCTCGAGCAATTGCCAACACTCTGGGAGAGTCATTCTCCACCATCTCTTCTCTGTCCTCCTACTCCCCCGAGTTTCTGGCCCAGAAGAGCAGGGCCAAACGCTCTCCACTCTCCTTCCATTCGAATGGCTTGGAGTCTTACAACAGGCCATTTACAGTGGAGGAGCTTCACCTTGCTCTGCACACTTCTCATGCATCTGCTGTTGGGCCAGACAATGTCCATTATGCCATGCTCCAACATCTCTCACCATCAAGTAAGGATCAACTGCTCCGACTCTTCAACCGTATTTTCATTGAGGAGCAGTTTTCGGACTCCTGGTGGGAGGCCATCGTCTTGGCCTTCCTCAAGCCAGGCAAAGATCCCAAGATTCCTTCCAATTATTGTCCAATTGCGTTGATGAGCTGCGTCTACAAGGTGTTGGAAAGGATGGTAAATACCAGGCTGGCTTGGTATTTGGAACATCATGGCCTTCTTTGCAATACCCAGTGTAGCTTTCGCAGGCACCGGTCTACTTTAGACCACCTGATCTGCCTCGAATCGGCAATCAGGAATGTGTTTTTACGTCGAGAGCACCTGGTGTCAATTTTCTTCGACATCGAAAAAGCGTACAACACGGCATGGAGATTCGGCATTCTTCGTGACCTTCACAGCTTCATCTTGCGAGGTCAGATGCCGATATTCATTGCAAACTTTTTATCTTCTCATATTTTTCAAGTTTGTGTCGCCAACACTCTGTAGTGGCCTTTCCCCCAAGAACAGGGGGTGCCACAAAGCTGTGTCCTGAGTGTTACGCTTTTCGCTGTCGAGATAAATTCCATTACATGGCAACTTCCTCCAACTGTAGGCAATGCCCTCTATGTTGATGACTTTAGCATCTTTTGCTCATCATCCAGCATGAGGGTCATTGAATGACAACTGCAAACTGCCCTGAACAATCTCTCAGTTTGGGCGACTGCCTATTGGTTCCGGTTCTCCCCACAGAAGACCGCTTGCGTGCACTTTGGCCGCAAGTGTAATCTTCATCTGGACCCCAAGCTGTGGCTCAGGGATAACATCATTCCAGTTGTGGCGGAGACCAAGTTTCTCAGTCTCATCTTCGACCGGAAATTGACCTTTTTACCTCATATTCGCCATTTCAGGTCCAAGTGCACGCGGGCGTTGAACATCATCAAGGTCCTCTCCTCCCTCTCTTGGGGGGTGAACCGATGTTCTTTGTTCTGCCTTTATCATGCACTTGTCCGGTCGAAACTGGACTACCGATCTCAGGTGTATGACTCTGCCTGGGATTCGGTGGTGAAGGTGCTGGACCCCCTCCATCATCAGGCCCTCCGTGTTTGCACGGGGGCCTTCCGCAGTTCACCGGTCCAGAGTATCTATGTTGAGACCGATGAACCATCATTATCTATTCGCCGTCAGCAGTTGTCCCTACAGTATGCAGCAAAATTGCAATCCCTGCCTGGTCATTCCACTTGGGACTGCGATTTTAGTCCTCGGTGGGAAATGTTATACCAGAATCGGCCGACTGCCATTCATCCTTTCGGTTTGCGTGTCCAAGGTTACCTGCAAGATATCAACACCAGTCTCGATAGCATCGCACAGTCGACAGCTGAGCCACTTCCACCTTGGCTCGCTGTTTCCTCTTCCTGTGAATTTTCCCTGTGCAGGACGCGGAAGGCCATTACACCCGACTCTGTGTACCGGCAACTCTTTGCTAGCCATCGTTCTGCGCACCCGGACTTCTTGCCTGTATTTACAGATGGCTCGAAGTCCGGCACATCAGTGGGATCAGCTATGGTCTGCTGTGATGTAATCATTGCAGACCAGATCCCACAGCAGTGTTCCATCTTTACTGCAAAGTTGCATGCTATCTGCATTGCCTTGGACCACATAGCAGATAAGCATCATCGTTGGTGTGTGCTTTACACTGACTCGCTCAGTTCGCTACAGGCTTTGATCTCAGTGAGGCATCGGTCTCACCTTGTTCTCTCCATGATCTGCCAGCAGCTCCATCGTCTGGCAGCCACCACCAAGATTCTCTTCTGTTGGGTGCCCGGTCATGTCGGAATCAGGGGCAAAGACTTGGCAGACGCTGCTGCCAAGTCAAGCCATGCCCTTTTCCGACTCTCCGCTGCAGGTTCCATAAGTGGACTTCCGGAAGCGTTTTTCTACCCAGCTCCGGGCACTGTGGCAGAGATCGTGGTCTGAACAGGTTGCTAACAAGCTTTTCGAGATCGAGCCCATTGTCAAACCATGGCAGTCTTGTTTTCGCAGGAATTGCAAGGAGGAAGTTGTACTTGCTCGGCTCCGCTTAGGTCATTCGTTTATAACTCATTCATTTCTTCTCAAGGCGGACGACGAACCTAAGTTCGTCGTCCGCCTTGAGAAGAGAGTTTTGTGACACCATTTTAACTATTAAACATATTTTAGTCAAATGTCCGTGTTTTAATTTTGAACGTCAATGTTATTTTAGCTTTCATAATGTTATGTCCGAGCCTCTTACACTCGGACATCTTTTATCTGATCATTGTGTTTTACCACCAGTTTTTACCTTTTTGAAGCATTGTGGCTATTTTAATCGACCTTGATTTTACCTTGTATTTTTTATGTGTAACCCAGGCTTTACACCTGGGTTGTTTTTTACTATATACATCTTGTTGTTTTTGTTATATTTACATCTTGTTTTTATTGTTTTTCAGTTATATCTCTATACATCTTGTTGGTTTTATCTTTTGCCTTTTACAGCACTTGGTTTTAACTTTGGTTAAGGGGTACTTGATTTTTAGCTTCTCTTTATCTCGTTTGGCACATTATAGCCTCAGTAGCTCATGCGCCAAAAAACCCCAAACAACCAACCAGCCAACTAAACCACAATATACAGTATGTATTTGTAAAAGGTTTATTACAGACATATATTCTTTTCAAAGCCAATCAATGTTCCTTCTCTCACTGAAAGAAGAGTTGGGGTTATCGAAAAAAATCAAAGTTCAAGCTCAAGCCGGGATTCAAACCTGGAAGTATCAAATTGCCCATTTGGTGCACTACTATCTGAGTCATCACCACCCCTGCATAGTTAGTTTCTCTGTATATATTAATATACTGGCTCCACCTATTCAAAACCTCATGAGCCATTATTGATAAAAGAATATATTAAAACAAAATATTACATTCAGTGAAGGAAAAGAAGCAAAATAATGCTACTAATATGCATTTAATAAGCATATGTGAAAACACCTAACCTTTGCTAATATGAAAGATGAGAGTGCTTCTTATTTTTCAGCTTATCAAGTCATGTCATGATTCAGGACAGTTACCCTCACAATAGAGAACAATTATCCATATTGTTCCTCTGCTTTGTCTTAATGACTAGTGCCCTTCATGGATAACAAAGGCCCTACTGCACCCGCATCCTCTAAAATTTATCAGCATCCACATACATTTGCTACGTAGTAACAGTTGAGGTTTTGAAAATATTAGAAGTCTGATTATGTTTATGAGTAAAAGACATCAGACTAATGGTTTATTTACTGGAAAAAAAATTTCCATGATAAGAAAAAAAGTCATCCAAATGGTAACCGAAACATTCCCAGCTCTAAGCATTTCCATAGTAATTTCATCTACCCCTGGGGATTTATGTAGTTTAAGTTTAGAAACAGCCAAGATAACTTCAGAATGTGTTATAGGGCCAACATTAAAGCCACCAATGCATCTATCATCATTGCAAACAATGGGAATATAACTAACCGCATTGTTTAGAATATCACTGAAATGCTCAGCCCACCTAGCCATGACAGAATACTCACCTTCTATAACCTTACCTTGTTTAGCCTTCAATCCCTGTATATCTGTCCGTTTTCTACCACACAAAACTTTAACTATCTGGTACAGCTCTCTGCTGTTGTGCTGTCTAACTGCTTCCTCGGCTTTGTCAGCCAAACCATCAAGCGAAAGATTCTTATCAGCAGCTAACTGATCTTTTACACGTTTTTTGACTGATGGCTTGCCATCTTCTATCAGGTTTTACTATATATATGAAAAAAAATAAAAATAATAAACATCTCCTCAAGCAGCTGCTTCCTACAGAGGCCTGATCTGTAAGTTTATACACTATAGCAGATCTGTGTGGTTGGTGGAACCTCAGCAGAGAAATGACACAAACATCCATGCTTTATCCTGGTTTAAAATCGGATCCCTTTGATCAATAGCCAAATGAGCTAACCACTTGATCTTATGAAAAAATTAAACTTGATTATATTAAAAAATTTACTAGATCGAAACAAGAAAATGAAAAAAATAATAATAACATTTCAATTGATGAATGGATCAGTCATCGGCTACCTACACTTTAATGAAGTTCATTTAATCTTGGTTTGATTTGAATTCATGGAAGCTATCCAGCAGAAAAATCTTTTTCTTTAGTAAAAGAAAAATTACTGTCATTGAACTTCTCTTTGAAAAGAGATGTAGTTTTAACTATTAGTAATGGAGCTGCAGTTATGGGAAAATTCATAAAACTATTCAGTGCTTTTCAGCAGTTTGATTACAAATGTACACTTCATCTTGGCAGGAAGAATTTTTAAAGAATTCAGAAATGCAGTGCAAGGGAGAATACAGAGACTATAGTAAACACAATCACCGAAACAGAAGCTGACTAAGTTTAAAAAATGAACTAGAAGAGGCAATATCTACAGTGAATTGCCACTTCCATCTGTTGAAAATTTTACATAATGACAAAGGAGTTCAACTTCTCTGAAATGCCTACAAAGTAGCACCAAACAAAAAACTGCCTTTCGTGCTCTTTTAACTATAAGACCAACATCAACATGAAGCGAAAGAAATTTCTCATCTTCAGTAATATTTTTTCTAAGCAAAGGACAAGATCAAGCACAAATTAACAAAAATTAACATAAAAGTAAACACAAATAATAAACAGCTGTTTTATATATGAATCTTGAATTAAAAACTAAACATAAAACAGGCAATGATATATTTTTGTTTTATAAGGAAAAAAAAATGTTTATTTTATAATTGCAACAAGCAATGACATATTTTTGTTGTATAATAAAAAAATATTTATTTTAGAATTGCAATTTTGTTGTTTAGTTAATAAGTTATTTTGTTATTAATTATTATTTTACTAAAAGATTTGAGAAAACTCTAAGAAAATACAATTTTTTTTGCATACAATTAAAATTTTCGGGAATTTTGAAGAATTTTTGGGAATTCACATTTTAATTTCTAATTCTCAAGAATTATAAATTGCCGAGAAATCAGAAAACCTAATTTTAATTGTAAAGCAATAGAATATACAGAAAAGTTATTTTTTTTTAGGATCAACGCCCAGAATTAGCAGCAATTGCTGACCAGATAGATGTAGGTGCAAAAACAGGAGTGGCATCTGACAGTTCGAGTGGATCTAGTTCATCATCATCATCATCAGAATCATCTTGCTGCTCGAGCTCGGCATCTGGAAGTGAAGATGAAGACTCTGGGAAAGAAAGTATTAGTGATCGCAAAAGGAAAAGGTAAGTGGGTTAAAAGTACTGTGAAAATCATTGTCAGATTACTGATTCATATAATAAGCTTGTTATTTGTGCAGGTAAATGCATTGTATATAGTTACAAGGATGTACCTGTTCTTCTCTCTTTAAGTATTGTAGGTGACTAAAACAAAATGTTTTTCTTGGTGCAGTAGTGCTATCTGTTTCATGACACTTAAAAAGTAAACATGACTATGGGTCAGGAGAGAAAGATGCTGGAGCATTACATCCCCATAAGACTGTACAGTATCAGTTGTGAATCTCACCCCACCTAGCACAACATCTGACTGAATGGATATAATTGTGATGAAGGGAGAGGAAAACAAGAGATTAATCTGAGAATTCCAGATGAAAATTTCACTGTATGCAAGCAATTCTAACTCATCAGCATCCCTCATCACTTCTGAAGAATCCAGAAAGAATTAAGTTTTTTTAACTGAAAAACTAAGAAATAATAAAAATTAAGAAATAACAAAGTGATGTTTAAAAAAGATCCACAACAACAAGTTGTAAAACTTGTAATTCAGAAAAAAATGGTAAAGATGTATGATGATTAACTTTAAAGATCAATACATACGAAATCCACATGCAGCCATGGGCACGGAGGTCTACCAGACTGTATAATTTTGCTTTCCACACCTGTCTTTCCTGAGCTACAGCTGCTGCATTTGGCCACTGTAGGTCTGTTCTAATAAGGTCCTGTTTGACATTGTCTGCCCATCATATCCTAGGTCTCTCCCTTTTTTTTGAAACTTTAGGCACACGGTTCATAATCTTATTTGCTAATCTGCAGCTCTGCATATGGGTAACATGACCAAACCAATACAGTCTCCCTCTGTACAAATGTTGCTCAGAGGAGGTTGATGACTGTATGTAATGCTCCAAAGAAATGAATTACTTTTAAAGTTTGGACCCTTTATCTGATCCAATTTTTTTATGCTCCGGATAGTTGAGTCAGGTGCCAGGCAATAATTAACAAATTGCCAAAAAAAAAAAAGTTAGGGTTCAAAATACCAGTGAGCATTAATGAGTAAGAATTCAAAAATATTAAATGATTGTCAAAATGTAAAGATAATTTCTAATCCAAAACACTTAACGTTGCTCAAGAGAAAAAAATTAGTAAAGAATCAAAAGGTTTAAATAACAAACAAATTTATTTCCAAAAATCACTCACCAAAACTTCAATGAAGAAGGTACATCATTTCTCAACTCTGACCATGCACACTGCACTAAATGTGCTCTTCCGTGCTTACTACCACACTCTCTTCTGTCTGTCTGTCTGTCTGTCTGTCTGTCTACTAACTATTGTGACTAGCATGTCACCGGCGGTTATAACAAGAGGCTTACAGTGCCCACACGTGTCATGTTGCACGCCAGGAAAGACATTTGCATAAATTGACAAGCGACGCAAGCTATGATGCAGGAGGGGCGTGTCCTTGTGCACGCGCTTTAGCGGGTGACAGTCGGAAGTTCGGAGTTGCGCATGCGCATCTCCTAACTCTTGGAAACGAGCGCTGTGATGCCAAAAAGGAAATAAAAATCCCCAAAATGATAAATATAATGTAAATTAAGCAAAACTGGTTAAGGTAAAGTTAAAGTGAATGATGGAGCATCACATCTAACCTCATCATTACTTACAAAGTCAAACCACCTAATGCCCAAGATATTGCGTAAGTATCTAAAATCAAAGGCATCAAGTTTCTTGTTATCCCTCTTTATAAAGAGATGTTTCGCTACCATAACTAACCATAGAAAGAACAAACTATTATACAGCCTAATTTAGTCTTCAGGAGTATGCGCCCATTTTTCCATACTCTCCATAGATTCTTAAAAGCTCCAACGGGCAATCCCTACTATTTATCTCGTGCCACACATCACCAGCTCTCAAGATAATTAAACTGAGACACCAAAAAGTACAGCCATTCAAAGCAACTGAAACACCAACTGCCTGACCAATTTTCATCACTTTAGTTTTATTCTCTTTTTATCACCAAACTTGCTCTATTACCAGTCTCATCAACAAGCCCTCATGAAAGAATTCATCTCATCAACATCATTAACCAACAGTTCCAAATCATCCACATAATCTAATAAAAAAATTTGATATCTCTAGACCATTTAAGGTCAAAATATTTCCCTTGCAAAGAATTTTGCCTAACATAATCACTGGCCAAACTAAAGAGAAAAGGAGACAAAATGCACCCTTGTCTAACTCCACTAGTCTGCATGCAAAACCACTCGCTGAAAGACATACTAATTTTCACATATGACTCAGTGTTATTCATCATGCAGTTGTCCATCAACCAAATTATTAATTCTATTAAGTATAATCATGCAAAGAACTTTACCTGGAACAGAAAGTAAACTAATTCCCCTATAAGTATCACAAGAACATGATCACTTTTTAAAAAAAATAGGGATAATAATAGCTCTAGTAAAATCCTTAGTAACAACACCTATATCATAAAAAAAAATTTAAATTTCAGTTAGCCATGTGACAAATGCAAGTGTTCCCAGTTGTAAGCATTTCAGTAGTGATTTCATCCACCCCAAGGGGATTCATGCAGTTTTAATTTAGAGATAGCCAAAGTGACTTCAGAATGTGATATATGGTCAACATTAAAGCCAGTAATGCATTTATCCTCATTGCAAAAGATGGGAGTAGAAATAATCACATTGTTTAGAACATATCTGAAATGCTCAGCCCACTTAGCCATCACAACCTTCAATCATCTTACCATGTTTAACTCTCAATCCCTGTGTACCTGTCTGTTTCTTTCCACACAAAACACTAACTATCTGGTACAATCCCTGATGTGCTGTCTAACTGCTTCCTCTGCTTTGTCAGCCAAGCTATTAAGCCAAAGATTCTTATCAGCTGTTAACCGATCCTTTACATGTTTATTAAGCTCATTGTAATGCAGTCTGTTAGAACTAGTATGGTGTTGATTCATATTAATCCTGTACTTCCTTCTTTCAGAAATAAATTCCATAGCCTTATCACTCAAATAATTTTGTTTCTTCTGTTCTCTTTTTTTACCCAAAAGAGCATTGTTGGTTTCAAGACAAGCCTGTTTAAACTTATCCCATTCTTTCTCATCTTCAGCAGTAAACAAACCACGATTGTCATATTAGCTTATCAGGTATGCTTTGGCTACATCTGGATTTTTTAAAGTTTCAGTGTTAAAAGTAATTTTCTTAACCTTGGCACATTTCTTAAGCTTCAGTTGCAAGGTACTTTTGACCAGGTAATGGTCAGAGTGAATTTCAGCTCTCCTGTATGTTCTGCTATTCCTAAGCGAATTAGCCCATTCACTGTTAATTTAAATATTGTTATGAATTAAATGGATGAAAACTGAGTGTGAGTTCAAAATTATAGTATATAACAATTATAATTCTAAAACAATGTAATTTATTACAAAAGTATGGATGAAATCATTTATATAAACTAAAGTCAATCAGCAGCATTTCTACATCAGTATAAAAATAGATCTTCAAAAGAACTTAGTATCTTATTACTATTTACACTCAAATCATAAAATAAGGCTCATATGAGTCGATGAGCAGTACAATCATGTTTTTTTTAATTAATACTATTCACAGTAGGATATATTCAATTTAATTACCACGAATAATTACTGTACATAAAAATCTAATCATGTTCACTAGCCACTAAGTACTGATGGACAACCAACATCATTATGGAAACAGCATAATGGAAGAGTCATCAACAGCATAAGGCCTGAGGCAAGACATGCTATTGGATTCAAGACATATATTGTGATGTCAACATAATATCCGGTCAACTTTAATGTTTGCTGTGTCATCCATACCGATGATAATTACAAATTTGGACTGGTCGCATTGTTCACGTAAACAGACGCTTATTTATGCTCTGTTGAACAAGATCATATGATGCAGTTGTACCAGCAATTTTGTAAGTCAATATACTCTTCTATTTTTTTTTTGTAAGCATTACTAAGCTTGTGATTTTAAATAGGTTTGAAGATTATTTTATTATAGATAGTAGTAGTGTGTAAGTAACATCTGAATAACTATATAGACCTCCGGAGGTATAGCGATCTAGAACACTATTTTTAATAGTTATTGGAGATTGTTGCGGTTCATGTATGCAGATTGTTCTTTGACTTAGGATACTCTACTGGTGTTTAGTGGCTAGCGAACATGATTAGATTGTTATGTACAGTAATTATCCGTGGTGATTAAATTAAAAAATTTTACAATCATGTTTGTAAACAAATCTGCGATCTATCGAGAATAACCTTACCAATTCTTGTAAACAAACTAATTTTAACTATACACCAATTGATGAACTCTTCCTACAGAAAAGTTAAGTCCAGCTCTGTCTGTTTGACTGTATAAAATATCAGTATACTAAAACATTCTTATATTTCTTGTCAGTCCACTAATAGAATCAACACTAATAACTTATTTAATCTCCCACGCACACACCACATAAAACATTTCTTCTGTAGATTATCTTATCGGTACAAACTGAGACTATGTTTCCTTTCATACTCCAACTCCTCTTCATACAATTCTTTCTTCCTTATTCTTCAGTTAAGTTCTTTGTTTGAAGTCATTGGTGACGTAATTGTGACCCTGTGAAGTTGACCACTCCTCAACAGTGCAGAAATAAAAAAAAGAGAAAGTGGCCATAGATGACCAGTTTAGTAGGTTACACTGATCTGGTTGCCCTCTCCTTCCATTCTCTTCCAAAAGAGAATATCTCCTTCCATTCTCTTCCAAAAGAGAATATCTCCTTCCATTCTCTTCCAAAAGAGAATGTCTCCTTTGAAAGGTACTAATGGCCTGCACCACGAGAAGGTGGGGTTCGACATTAGGTGTTAGGCGTGGCTGGTTCTGTGCATCATCACTGGGGATTGGTACACAGCTCTCCTTCCAGTTTATGCCTAGATACCATTTATAGGCCAAAGATCAATAATGATTTATAAATCTATTGCAATAAAATCAAAATATATTGTTAGAAATAAAAGGTAGAAAATAAATGGAGAGCAGTATTTCTTTATGTATCTATGGAATCCACTGGAAGAAATTATTTATGATATCTTAATCAAATGTTCACCAAATGGGAAAGGTAAGTATTATTTCTGAAGCTTGAATTATCTACTTTTATGAGATATATGTAAAAAGCATTTAAAAATTTTTAAAAAGCATTTTAAATATTTATATTCTTAAGAATTGAAATTTCATTCAAAATTAATATCTTTAATTCTTTATGAGAAGTTAAAAGTTTTAAAACACTGCTGTAAACTATCTGTGCTACCTAGTATCAATAGTAATGAACGAGATTTAATATATTGTAGAGGTGATGAGTGAGAGGATCTTCATTGATGATAGTGAGTGATAAGTTCATATTATAAAGTCCTTGCTGACAAGTAATGAGTCACAGCCGATTTGAAATGGAGATGATGATGAGCTACACTGATAGGTTAGAATTGGCTGCATACAGTGAAATTTTCTTCAACTGATTGAAGTTTCGTGACTTGTGTCATATTAGTAATAACTGATGATACTTTTGGTAGCATAGAATGCTTATAAATTTCAAAATCCATGATGTGAGTTTCATGCCCTTACTGTGGGTGCATTGTCATGTCACTTTGAAGCAAGTTTGGTGTGTTTCACATCGTGAACACAATAATTTCTGTCAGCACGATTTATTTGTGCATCAGGCATATTCCCCAAAAACCCAAAACTTTAATGATGGTTGTTAAGCATTCGTATGAGACCAGGTGAAATTGAGATACCAGAAGGGCCAGGAAAACGATAGCACTGATAAGTGCTATCATTTTCTGAACTGATTACCGTGCACTGATTACCAGAAACCAGCTATATGCCATCATTAGGAAAGCCTCTGAAGTTGACTCTGGACCTACTGGCCTTTGATGGGTAGACTTTGAGGAGAGCTGGGACATTTTCAGCTACAGATCCTCCCATGGTGAGGTAAAGAGAAAGGATGACAAGACTATACAGTCTCCAGAAGCATTTCTTATGCACGTATTTCATCTAGGTGTGGTCATATGCACAGAGGTCACTTACACTTGGTACTCTATTGTTTTACTTTGTATTTTTACACTTGTTCTTTGTTGTTTTACCTTTTTACAATTTTCCTGATTTGTTTTAAATGTGGTTGTGGGTTACACGTTTTTTATCATTTATATTGTCTTTTGTTTGGCGCATTATGGCCTAGTTGCCTATGCGCCATAAAACCCAAAACAACCAACCAACCAACATATGCACAGTGACTGAACAGTGTATTGACTTGTTTATGTTCAGTTCATTCATCTGTGTCTTCATTCAAATGAAGTCATGTCTCAAGGGAATGTTTTCTTTTATTGGATGAGTTCAAGGATTTCCACAAAAACTCAACCATGCATTTTTTCTTTATTTTAGATGTTTTCTGATTTAAAATTGTTTTAATGTTGCTAAATATTTTTATCTATTATCAGATATACTTTATGAAATGAATATAAAGGATAAAAGCTATATTTTCATGATGTGATCAGCAACATGATATGTATTTTTACTGATACTTTATTTACTCTAGTTTTAAAAAGTTCAGGGGCGGGGGTGGCTCAGTCGGTAGCGCGCCAGGCTCGTAATCTGTAGTTCCCAGGTTCGAGTTCCAGCTGGGTCAGCGTTGAGATTTATCTCCGCAAAATTCCCCGCCCTGCCCACGGTCAGTAGGGGACACCGATGGGCTTGAAAAGGCCGCCGTCCGTCTGATGGGACGTTAAGCCGTGGCCCCGTGTGCGGGAGAGCCATACCCTGTGCACGTTAAAGAACACGCTGGATGGCCTTGACGGGAGGCTACCATCTGTCTCCCAACAGCTGTTCCAGTGGGTCCCCTCCCCCAACCTTCTCTGAGCCTTCGGGGTCCATGTGACCTGGCCATTTAGCCCATGGTGTGCAAAAAAGTGCCGCTCAGAGGTAAAACAACCCAACCCTTTAAAAAGTTCATAAAAATTTCAGAGTGATGTTTTGCATAAAGATCTGAAAAATTGCTTTTTTTTTTCTGGAAATATTTTGTTGTTTTTGATTAATTTTTAGGCTTTCTCGATTCAGAAATAATTTCATAAGTGTAATTAAAAAATAATTTGATAAATGTCATTAAGAAATTGTGATTTTTCTAATGAAAATTTGCTTTTGTTTCGAAATTCAACTTTTTCATAGCAACCTTTTCATAGTAGCAGTATTTAATGCAAATTGATCTGGAATTGTTGAATCTCCATTTCAGTGCTTTAAACTTAATATTTGAAATATTTTTATTAAAATTTTTACTGCTTTATACCTTATTTTATTTAAAATATCTTGTTTCTAAAGAAAAATTTATATTTTTGGCACTACTATTGTTGACTGGTTTTATTGATTACCTGAAAATCCAAGCTTATGCATTATGTGTTGTACACCCAATTCTGTTTTTACATGGTAGATAGTTCCCCCCCCCCCAAAAAAAAAAAAAAAAAAACACGTGTAAAAAAAAATATGCAGTGTATATGAAAAAATAGGAGATTGGTTCCAGACATGAAAAACCAGTACAAATAATAAGTTGTTTCAAACAAATCATATCAAACTCTTTAATTAAATCTGTATTTGATTTTTTTTCATTTAAACACATTTTTTATTTTATAAACTTATAAAGATAATTATATGTATATATATATAAAATAAATTATCCTTCTTAAAGAAAATAATATGTCACTAATTCAAGAATACAAAAGTGCAAAAAAATATGATTTACATGTGCTTGTTAATTAGATTTTATTCGTTGTCACTTTCTGACAATTGATGCATTCGTTTTGTGTAAGACGAATTAAATCACTTTCATCACTTGAAACATTTTGGTCGTTATGTTATATTCTTGTATATCTATGTATAATTCTTGATAACATGCCATACATGACTTCAGTTCACGTTTAAACTCCTCAGCTCCTTCAACAATGGGATCGTGTAAGAAAATGACTTTCCAATTTACTAGCCATTTGAATCCCTTCTTTAAATTAAACCTGCAGTCAGTGGAACCTCTTCATCACCATCACTTTTTTCTTTTTCATCAAGAGTCTCAAGGACAACTTCTACTATTTCATCTTCACTAAGAACTTTGTCAACCAGCAATTCATCAATATCTGCAAATGATAAATCATCGAATCCTTCTCCACCAACTGTATTATGCTAAAGTGATGATATTAGGATATTCAGTCGTATTTGGGGGTACAGGATCTTTGCATTTTACACATTCTGGCCAAATGGCTTTCCTGCATGCATTTAAAGTTGATGACACATATAGATTTCTATATAATATTGTTAAATACATTTTCCTGTTTCAGGCACAGGTCAGCAAGTCATGATCACGAAGAGAGAGAAAGTCACCGTTATAGAAGATAACACTAGTGCTACAGTAGTCAAAATTGTTTTAAATTAATGAAGTGCTTGAATTATTTTGCCTTATTGAGAATGCATTGAAAGCCAGACTCAAACTATCACCAAAGTGCACCTCAAGCACTGTATTTTACGTGCTTTTTTCATCATGTGCCTGAGTTTTCATCTTGTTTCTATAAGCTAGAGAATCTAGCTCAGTTTCATGTTCCAGATTTAAATGACATTGCTAATGTTTGAAATATTTGCATATTCAGAAATTCATTAATATGTTTTAGACATATGCTTGTAGGTCAAAGGACAACTTTAAGTTTACAAAAAAATTTTCTTTAGCTTGGTGAGATACAAAACCAAAACATCCCAGTAAAATATCAGATGTACTGATGTGCTATCAGGTTTCATTGGATCATATTTCCACTGGCTAAAGACACTTTTTCTACTAAGAGTTATTCAGAAAATGACCATTATTTGTAAAAGTGTGAGCAATTATGATACTATTGAATAATGATCTATCAAATATACACCAGATATTTAACATACTCATACATAAATGTTTATTATGTATATAAAATATTTCATAGTTATTTAATGTTTGTGAAATAAATAAAATAATTGAATTAGTGTGTTTCTTTTTTTGCAAAATGAACCTCAAATCCAAATAACACTTTAAAATATATTAATTGGCAATTGCCATTTGTTTACAAAGTTTAAGTTTCTTAGTCTTTCCTAAAATGTAGGATTTGCAAACTGTTTGATATTATAATGATGTTGTTATTAATAGAAAAAGTTTTTTTTCTAAAAAAAAAAACTCATTAATTTGAAATTTAATGGGTTTAAATATGATTAACTTAAAATTAAATTATGAATAATACAGCTGTTATATTTCTGACTGAATTCCAATTCTGTTATAGTTTTCAGAAAGGAAAACTTCCATTACAAATAATTGAAATAAAGTTTTAACTAAGGTGTGGAAATGTGTCAGAATTGATAAGATGACTGAATTGATAAGATGACTGAATTGATAAATTGACAATTGATTGCATACTTCAGTTGGAAGTATGCAGTCAATTGTATCATGCATGAATACAATCAGTGATTTACTACTATTTGATCACTTTGGCTCCTAATGTACTTTGCACTCATAATACACTATCGACATTTTATCAAAGTAGGCTATGAATAATTTCCAGCAGTAAATTATGATTGCTCGTTAAACTTGGAGTTTGTGTATACTGGCTGAAAATGATACACTAACTGACCCAAGGGATTTTAAACAACTCCAATTGCAGGTATCAGTGAGCTATTCAACTGTGAACCATATGTTGTTTGCTTTATAGAATTTTAACTATGCTTATTACCAGTTATTCAACTGGTTATTGTGCTTACTACATTTAACATATGGAGCGAAGTGTTGAGTACAGTTTTTATTCTGTTCTGATTATTGGAAGTTGATCATAAATTCTTAAAATTTCTTTTTCCTATCAATTCATACACTCGTTTTTATCCCACAAGAAAAGATCTTTTATGGGTGGACACCCACCACTTATTAACATTTAGATTTTTCTTTGACCAAATATTTGAAACAAAGCAATCACAAATGTTTTTCTAAATTAAACATTAAAAAGTATATTTTTTATTTCCATTCTTACATTGCTATTAGTACGTTTCATTGTACAGCGTTATAATTGTTTTGCATTCCTAATAAGTGATTGAAAGATACATGTGCATTCTTAACCTTATGATACATAATCTGTGTCAGATTGACCGAATGGTATTCAAAATTAATATTTTCATAAATGTGACTAATGATAAAAAGAATTATATATTTGATTGTTTCTTGTGTCGTAGTTTGCTTTTGAAAAGATGTCGTAGTGTTGCTTTTGAAAACTTAAAAATATAATTGTTGGAAAAAACCAAAGACGGTTTTACATTGTCATTCCACTGTTATATTTTCTGATAGCATTGCACACTCTAAATATATTTTGCAAATAGCATCAGTGATGGTGCATGTATGTAGAAAAGGTAAAATACTCTGTGGAAAAAAAGAAAACAAAAAATGAGTGGAAGAGACTTTTATTTTTTTGCATCTTTAGACACTATATTGGGAAAAAAAATTTATTCGCCTTAAATATTTATTTCACAAAACCGTATGTAGCAAGAATATTAATGGGATTTTTGTGGTATACAAAATTATGCTGGATTTTTACATCATGATTTAACAATACTGTTTTCATGTAACAAGCAAAATTGTGAGCTTTCACATTACAGATCAATGATTCTCAAACATCTTTTTGCACACAATACACAATTTTTCGCTGTGAATACACACATCACATTTAACACTTAAAATGGTGTGACTGTGGAAAAAAAGTTTCCCTTCAACAATAGCCATTTCTGTGGAGTTCGTAAATGCAGAGTTATTCTGTTCAAGTTCTGACGTGTATTGAGGTTAGTGCTTATGCTGTACTGTTATATAGGCATGTTTTAATTTTGGTTTTAAAATTAGATTTAATATGGATAAGTTATTGATTAAATGGGAAAAGTTAAATGACTCAGTGGCAGAAAGTAGCAATGAAATGGTATATAAATTTCTTATCTGTAATATCCTAAATTTCACAACACACACTTTGAGAAACCACTTGTGGAGTGTCTTGTAATGGCTATATTGTATTTTCATTATCGTTTGGTATTCAACCATTGAAGAATTTCCCAAAATTATTTTAGAAAATTTTCCTGTGGATTTTAGGCTTTTCTGCTCATTTAGATTAATGCCTTCAGCCACAGCGGTATTAAGGTCCTTATAAACTGTAGGCAACTTCTGCTTCTTAAGCCCATTGGCAGATATATCTTCATGGATGTATCAGTTTTTAATGAGTAGATGGGTATTCAAAGCAAAATCTTGAATTGTTTCTTTTGGATAGAAGAACGATATGTAACAGGCATTAACATCTGATTTAATTACTATTATTTCAACAAGAGATCCTTGTTTCAGTTTTTATCATGAAAAAAAAAAAAGAAATATGGTCAGAAAATATTTAGAGGCCCTGGGCTCATTGTTATTGGATAATATGGCCCTGCCTTCAGAACTGATTTGTGTGTGTGTACTATTGAAATGCCATTAAAAATGGATTTTTATTTAAATCAGGAAAATTCTTTTAGTGTCATATTTGTTATTTGCAAGTTTTGGAACGTTCATAATTAAAATTTTTTTTATCTGTACTTGTCACATGAAATGGAGTTATCTGCTGCTAAGTTTTCATTGATCAGTTTAAAACCGTGTAATAATAATGCTACACTATGTGTGTGTATGAACCTATGATTTAATAAAAATGTAGTGTTCAAAAAGCACATATCTTGTTTTTATATGTGGGAGGAAAAAATGTGTTTTAATGTGAGGGAAAGTTTTTGCAAAAAAATTTTCCCAAAAAAACCCCCTATACATTATGAATATAGGGTATTTGTGTACAAAGTTTCGTCTCTACCACATTTCCTTCATATAGAAGAATTTGGGATTTCACTTTTTTGGGGGTCTCTCTTGACACCCTTACAGGGGACTTTTGGTTATTTTTTTTCTTATCTTTTTTCAATCCGGACTTTATTCTTCAATGACAAGAGCCCAATATCAGAACGAACCAAAAGCATATTTCCTTACCTGTGGTGCACTGGAAATAATTCAATACGACAGTCCCCATAACCGACACACCCATTTGGGACAGCATTTTCAGTCCTTAGTGGGAAATGCTTTATATGAAACTTGTCATTTGTCCTTTCGGTTTGTGTATGTCCGAGGCTATCACAGATACCTCAACAGCCGTCTCTATAACATCGCAGAGTCAACAACCAAGTCGCATCTACCGTGGTACGCGTTTCCTGTGATTTTTCCCGTTGCAGGATAGGAAAGGCACTGCATTCTGTCTACTGAGAATTCTGCCAGCCATTAGTGCTTAGTAGCTGGACATTTTGACGTCTGGCACATCAGTGGTATCGGCCATCGTATACTCTGATATTATCCTTGCAGACCTGATCTCACTGCAGAGTTGCATGCTATTCGCCTCGAATTGAAACACATAGCTTTCGTGGTTGGTTATTCAATTTACCTTATTATTCTGTAAAATACGTATTTCAGCTTTAAAAGAGCTTTCCACTGACACTAACACGGGTGCTCTAGCTCAATTAGGGAACGACTTCACATGCAGAATTTTGTAACACGTTTTTGGCTTTTTCTCGTGAACCAGAGGTCGGATGACCTTTCTGTAAAGTACGTATCACTCGGTTTTAAATGGGCTTTCCAACGACTCCAATGCGGGTGCTCTAGCTCAATTAGGGAACGACTTCACATGAAGCATATTGTTACACGTTTTTGGCTTTTTGTCGTGAACCAGAGATCGGATGACCATTCTGTAAAGTACGTATCACTCGGCTTTCCAACGGCCCCAATGCGGGTGCTCTAGCTCAATTAGGGAACGACTTCACAGGCAGAATTTTGTTACACGTTTTTGGCTTTTTCTCGTGAACCAGAGGTCGGATGACCTTTCTGTAAACTACGTATTTCTCGGCTTTAAAAGGTCTTTCCAGCGACCCCAACGCGGGTGCTCCAGCTGAATTAGGGAACGACTTCACATGCAGAATTTTTTTACACCTTTGGCTTTTTCTCGTGAACCAGAGGTCGGATGACCTTTCTGTCAAGTACGTATTGCTCGGCTTTAAAAGGGGTTTCCAGCGACCCCAATGCGGGTGCTCCAGCTCAATTAGGGAACGACTTCACATGCAGAATTTTTTACACCTTTTTTGGCTTTTTCTCGTGAACCAGAGGTCGGATGACCTTTCTGTAAATTACGTATTGCTCAGCTTTAAAAGGGCTTTCCAATTACCCCAACACGGGTGATCTATGTCTATTAGGGAACCACTTCACATGCAGAATTTCGTTACACGTTTTTGGCTTCTCGTGAACCACAGGGCGAATGACCTTTCTGTAAAATACGTATTACTCAGCTTTAAAAGAGCTTTCCAACGCGTGTGATCTAGGTTAATTAGTGAATGACTTCCAATGCAGGATTTTGTTACACTCGTTTGACTTTTTCTCGTAAACCAGAAGTTGGATAACCTTTCTGTAAAATACGTATTACTCGACTTTAAAAGCGCTTTCCAACGGGGTGCTCTTGGTGCAATAGGGGACGACTTCATAAGCAGAATTTTGCTACACGTTTTTGGCTTTTTCTCATGAACCAGAGGTCGAATGACCTTTCTGTAAAATACGTATTACTCGGCTTTAAAACGGCTTTTCAACGACACCAGGGGGCTCTAGCTGAATTTGGAAAGAATGTCACGTGTAAAAATCTTGTTACACGTTTTTGGCTTTTTCTCGTGAACCAGAGGTCGGATAACCTTCCTGTAAAATATGTATTACTCAGCTTTAAAAGGGCTTTCCAATGACACTAATGCGCATCCCGGGGCGCGCCGGCGGGGCTTTGCGCCCGGTGGGTTTCCCGGGGCGTACCGGTGGGGTCTTTGCGACCAGTGGGTTTCCAGGAGCATGCACTGGCCCGCAGGTTTGGGGGCTTACGCCCTGCGGCGTGTGCTGGGCCGCAGGTTTGGGGCTTTTGCCCCGAGGTGTGCACGCGTGTTTGGGGGCTTTTGCCCCGGGGCGTGCGTGCGGGTTTGGGGGCTTTTCCACGGACATGCGGGTCTGGGGGCTTTTCCTCGGGGCGTGCGCGCAGGTTTGGGGGCTTTTCCCTGGGGTGTTGCATGCACGCGGGTTTGGGGGCTTTTGCCCTGAGGCATGGGAGCGAGTTTGGGGGCTTTTACCCTGGGGCGTGCGTGCGGGTTTGGGGGCATTTGCCCTGGGCGGTGGGAGCGGGTTTTAGGGCTTTTCTACGGACATGTGGGTCTGGGGGCTTTTCCCCGTGGGGGTTTGGGGCTTTACGTTGGGGCGTGTGCGCAGGTTTGGGGGTTTTCCCCAGGGTGTGTGCATGGGTTTGGTGGTCTCCGGGGTGCGGGTTTGGGGGCTTTTCCCCGGGGTGATGTGTGCACGGGTTTGGAGCTTTTGCCCCGGGACGTCGACGCGGGTTTGGCGGCTTTTCCCCGGGGTATATATGGGGGTTTGGGGCTTAATGTTGGGGCATGTGCGCAGGTTTGGGAGTTTTCCCAAGGCGTGCAGGTTTGGGGGCTTTTACCCGGGATGTGTACGCCAGTTTGGGGGCTTTTGCCCTGAGGCGGATTTGGGTGTTTTTGCCCTGGGGCGTGTGCGTGGGTTTGGTGGCTTTTGCCCTGTGGCATGGGAGCGGGTTTGGGGGCTTTTCCATGGGCATGCGGGTCTGGGGGTTTTCCCCCAGGGTGTGTGCGCGGGTTTGGGGGCTTTCCCCCGGGGTGTTGTGTGCGCGGGTTTGGAAGATTTTGCCCCGGGACGTGGACGCGGGTTTGGGGGCTTTTCCCCGGGGCGTATGTGGGGGTTTGGGGCTTTACGTTGGGGCGTGTGCGCAGGTTTGGGGGTTTTCCCCAGGGTGTGTGCATGGGTTTGGTGGTCTTCTCCAGGGTGCGGGTTTGGGGGCTTTTCCCCGGGGTGATGTGTGCACGGGTTTGGAGCTTTTGCCGCGGGACGTCGACGCGGGTTTGGGGGCTTTTCCCCGGGGTATATGTGGGGGTTTGTGGCTTTATGTTGGGGCATGTGTGCAGGTTTGGGGGCTTTTACCCGGGATGTGTATGCCAGTTTGGGGGCTTTTGCCCTGAGGCGGATTTGGGTGTTTTTGCCCTGGGGCGTGGGTTTGGTGGCTTTTGCCCTGTGGCATGGGAGCGGGTTTGGGGGCTTTTCCACGGGCATGCGGGTCTGGGGGTTTTCCCCCAGGGTGTGTGTGCGGGTTTGGGGGCTTTCCCCCGGGGTGTTGTGTGCGCGGGTTTGGAAGATTTTGCCCCGGGACGTGGACGCGGGTTTGGGGGCTTTTCCCCGGGGCGTATGTGGGGGTTTGGGGCTTTACGTTGGGGCATGTGCGCAGGTTTGGGGGTTTTCCCCAGGGTGTGTGCATGGGTTTGGTGGTCTTCTCCAGGGTGCGGGTTTGGGGGCTTTTCCCCGGGGTGATGTGTGCACGGGTTTGGAGCTTTTGCCGCGGGACGTCGACGCGGGTTTGGGGGCTTTTCCCCGGGGTATATGTGGGGGTTTGTGGCTTTATGTTGGGGCATGTGTGCAGGTTTGGGGGCTTTTACCCGGGATGTGTATGCCAGTTTGGGGGCTTTTGCCCTGAGGCGGATTTGGGTGTTTTTGCCCTGGGGCGTGTGCGTGGGTTTGGTGGCTTTTGCCCTGTGGCATGGGAGCGGGTTTGGGGGCTTTTCCATGGGCATGCGGGTCTGGGGGTTTCCCCCCAGGGTGTGTGCGCGGGTTTGGGGGCTTTCCCCCGGGGTGTTGTGTGCGCGGGTTTGGAAGATTTTGCCCCGGGACGTGGACGCGGGTTTGGGGGCTTTTCCCCGGGGCGTATGTGGGGGTTTGGGGCTTTACGTTGGGGCGTGTGCGCAGGTTTGGGGGTTTTCCCCAGGGTGTGTGCATGGGTTTGGTGGTCTTCTCCAGGGTGCGGGTTTGGGGGCTTTTCCCCGGGGTGATGTGTGCACGGGTTTGGAGCTTTTGCCGCGGGACGTCGACGCGGGTTTGGGGGCTTTTCCCCGGGGTATATGTGGGGGTTTGTGGCTTTATGTTGGGGCATGTGTGCAGGTTTGGGGGCTTTTACCCGGGATGTGTATGCCAGTTTGGGGGCTTTTGCCCTGAGGCGGATTTGGGTGTTTTTGCCCTGGGGCGTGTGCGTGGGTTTGGTGGCTTTTGCCCTGTGGCATGGGAGCGGGTTTGGGGGCTTTTCCACGGGCATGCGGGTCTGGGGGTTTTCCCCCAGGGTGTGTGTGCGGGTTTGGGGGCTTTCCCCCGGGGTGTTGTGTGCGCGGGTTTGGAAGATTTTGCCCCGGGACGTGGACGCGGGTTTGGGGGCTTTTCCCCGGGGCGTATGTGGGGGTTTGGGGCTTTACGTTGGGGCATGTGCGCAGGTTTGGGGGTTTTCCCCAGGGTGTGTGCATGGGTTTGGTGGTCTTCTCCAGGGTGCGGGTTTGGGGGCTTTTCCCCGGGGTGATGTGTGCACGGGTTTGGAGCTTTTGCCGCGGGACGTCGACGCGGGTTTGGGGGCTTTTCCCCGGGGTATATGTGGGGGTTTGTGGCTTTATGTTGGGGCATGTGTGCAGGTTTGGGGGCTTTTACCCGGGATGTGTATGCCAGTTTGGGGGCTTTTGCCCTGAGGCGGATTTGGGTGTTTTTGCCCTGGGGCGTGTGCGTGGGTTTGGTGGCTTTTGCCCTGTGGCATGGGAGCGGGTTTGGGGGCTTTTCCATGGGCATGCGGGTCTGGGGGTTTCCCCCCAGGGTGTGTGCACGGGTTTGGGGGCTTTCCCCCGGGGTGTTGTGTGCGCGGGTTTGGAAGATTTTGCCCCGGGACGTGGACGCGGGTTTGGGGGCTTTTCCCCGGGGCGTATGTGGGGGTTTGGGGCTTTACGTTGGGGCGTGTGCGCAGGTTTGGGGGTTTTCCCCAGGGTGTGTGCATGGGTTTGGTGGTCTTCTCCAGGGTGCGGGTTTGGGGGCTTTTCCCCGGGGTGATGTGTGCACGGGTTTGGAGCTTTTGCCGCGGGACGTCGACGCGGGTTTGGGGGCTTTTCCCCGGGGTATATGTGGGGGTTTGTGGCTTTATGTTGGGGCATGTGTGCAGGTTTGGGGGCTTTTACCCGGGATGTGTATGCCAGTTTGGGGGCTTTTGCCCTGAGGCGGATTTGGGTGTTTTTGCCCTGGGGCGTGTGCGTGGGTTTGGTGGCTTTTGCCCTGTGGCATGGGAGCGGGTTTGGGGGCTTTTCCACGGGCATGCGGGTCTGGGGGTTTTCCCCCAGGGTGTGTGTGCGGGTTTGGGGGCTTTCCCCCGGGGTGTTGTGTGCGCGGGTTTGGAAGATTTTGCCCCGGGACGTGGACGCGGGTTTGGGGGCTTTTCCCCGGGGCGTATGTGGGGGTTTGGGGCTTTACGTTGGGGCATGTGCGCAGGTTTGGGGGTTTTCCCCAGGGTGTGTGCATGGGTTTGGTGGTCTTCTCCAGGGTGCGGGTTTGGGGGCTTTTCCCCGGGGTGATGTGTGCACGGGTTTGGAGCTTTTGCCGCGGGACGTCGACGCGGGTTTGGGGGCTTTTCCCCGGGGTATATGTGGGGGTTTGTGGCTTTATGTTGGGGCATGTGTGCAGGTTTGGGGGCTTTTACCCGGGATGTGTATGCCAGTTTGGGGGCTTTTGCCCTGAGGCGGATTTGGGTGTTTTTGCCCTGGGGCGTGTGCGTGGGTTTGGTGGCTTTTGCCCTGTGGCATGGGAGCGGGTTTGGGGGCTTTTCCATGGGCATGCGGGTCTGGGGGTTTCCCCCCAGGGTGTGTGCGCGGGTTTGGGGGCTTTCCCCCGGGGTGTTGTGTGCGCGGGTTTGGAAGATTTTGCCCCGGGACGTGGACGCGGGTTTGGGGGCTTTTCCCCGGGGCGTATGTGGGGGTTTGGGGCTTTACGTTGGGGCGTGTGCGCAGGTTTGGGGGTTTTCCCCAGGGTGTGTGCATGGGTTTGGTGGTCTTCTCCAGGGTGCGGGTTTGGGGGCTTTTCCCCGGGGTGATGTGTGCACGGGTTTGGAGCTTTTGCCGCGGGACGTCGACGCGGGTTTGGGGGCTTTTCCCCGGGGTATATGTGGGGGTTTGTGGCTTTATGTTGGGGCATGTGTGCAGGTTTGGGGGCTTTTACCCGGGATGTGTATGCCAGTTTGGGGGCTTTTGCCCTGAGGCGGATTTGGGTGTTTTTGCCCTGGGGCGTGTGCGTGGGTTTGGTGGCTTTTGCCCTGTGGCATGGGAGCGGGTTTGGGGGCTTTTCCACGGGCATGCGGGTCTGGGGGTTTTCCCCCAGGGTGTGTGTGCGGGTTTGGGGGCTTTCCCCCGGGGTGTTGTGTGCGCGGGTTTGGAAGATTTTGCCCCGGGATGTGGACGCGGGTTTGGGGGCTTTTCCCCGGGGCGTATGTGGGGGTTTGGGGCTTTACGTTGGGGCATGTGCGCAGGTTTGGGGGTTTTCCCCAGGGTGTGTGCATGGGTTTGGTGGTCTTCTCCAGGGTGCGGGTTTGGGGGCTTTTCCCCGGGGTGATGTGTGCACGGGTTTGGAGCTTTTGCCGCGGGACGTCGACGCGGG
The DNA here is from genome assembly GCA_038380435.1 of Ryuthela nishihirai. Taxonomy (NCBI): domain Eukaryota; kingdom Metazoa; phylum Arthropoda; class Arachnida; order Araneae; family Heptathelidae; genus Ryuthela; species Ryuthela nishihirai. The sequence goes on along the minus strand of JAWZYU010000019.1, from coordinate 57,513,394 downwards.
TTTGGGGGCTTTTCCCCGGGGTATATGTGGGGGTTTGTGGCTTTATGTTGGGGCATGTGTGCAGGTTTGGGGGCTTTTACCCGGGATGTGTATGCCAGTTTGGGGGCTTTTGCCCTGAGGCGGATTTGGGTGTTTTTGCCCTGGGGCGTGTGCGTGGGTTTGGTGGCTTTTGCCCTGTGGCATGGGAGCGGGTTTGGGGGCTTTTCCACGGGCATGCGGGTCTGGGGGTTTTCCCCCAGGGTGTGTGTGCGGGTTTGGGGGCTTTCCCCCGGGGTGTTGTGTGCGCGGGTTTGGAAGATTTTGCCCCGGGACGTGGACGCGGGTTTGGGGGCTTTTCCCCGGGGCGTATGTGGGGGTTTGGGGCTTTACGTTGGGGCATGTGCGCAGGTTTGGGGGTTTTCCCCAGGGTGTGTGCATGGGTTTGGTGGTCTTCTCCAGGGTGCGGGTTTGGGGGCTTTTCCCCGGGGTGATGTGTGCACGGGTTTGGAGCTTTTGCCGCGGGACGTCGACGCGGGTTTGGGGGCTTTTCCCCGGGGTATATGTGGGGGTTTGTGGCTTTATGTTGGGGCATGTGTGCAGGTTTGGGGGCTTTTACCCGGGATGTGTATGCCAGTTTGGGGGCTTTTGCCCTGAGGCGGATTTGGGTGTTTTTGCCCTGGGGCGTGTGCGTGGGTTTGGTGGCTTTTGCCCTGTGGCATGGGAGCGGGTTTGGGGGCTTTTCCACGGGCATGCGGGTCTGGGGGTTTTCCCCCAGGGTGTGTGTGCGGGTTTGGGGGCTTTCCCCCGGGGTGTTGTGTGCGCGGGTTTGGAAGATTTTGCCCCGGGACGTGGACGCGGGTTTGGGGGCTTTTCCCCGGGGCGTATGTGGGGGTTTGGGGCTTTACGTTGGGGCATGTGCGCAGGTTTGGGGGTTTTCCCCAGGGTGTGTGCATGGGTTTGGTGGTCTTCTCCAGGGTGCGGGTTTGGGGGCTTTTCCCCGGGGTGATGTGTGCACGGGTTTGGAGCTTTTGCCGCGGGACGTCGACGCGGGTTTGGGGGCTTTTCCCCGGGGTATATGTGGGGGTTTGTGGCTTTATGTTGGGGCATGTGTGCAGGTTTGGGGGCTTTTACCCGGGATGTGTATGCCAGTTTGGGGGCTTTTGCCCTGAGGCGGATTTGGGTGTTTTTGCCCTGGGGCGTGTGCGTGGGTTTGGTGGCTTTTGCCCTGTGGCATGGGAGCGGGTTTGGGGGCTTTTCCATGGGCATGCGGGTCTGGGGGTTTCCCCCCAGGGTGTGTGCGCGGGTTTGGGGGCTTTCCCCCGGGGTGTTGTGTGCGCGGGTTTGGAAGATTTTGCCCCGGGACGTGGACGCGGGTTTGGGGGCTTTTCCCCGGGGCGTATGTGGGGGTTTGGGGCTTTACGTTGGGGCGTGTGCGCAGGTTTGGGGGTTTTCCCCAGGGTGTGTGCATGGGTTTGGTGGTCTTCTCCAGGGTGCGGGTTTGGGGGCTTTTCCCCGGGGTGATGTGTGCACGGGTTTGGAGCTTTTGCCGCGGGACGTCGACGCGGGTTTGGGGGCTTTTCCCCGGGGTATATGTGGGGGTTTGTGGCTTTATGTTGGGGCATGTGTGCAGGTTTGGGGGCTTTTACCCGGGATGTGTATGCCAGTTTGGGGGCTTTTGCCCTGAGGCGGATTTGGGTGTTTTTGCCCTGGGGCGTGTGCGTGGGTTTGGTGGCTTTTGCCCTGTGGCATGGGAGCGGGTTTGGGGGCTTTTCCACGGGCATGCGGGTCTGGGGGTTTTCCCCCAGGGTGTGTGTGCGGGTTTGGGGGCTTTCCCCCGGGGTGTTGTGTGCGCGGGTTTGGAAGATTTTGCCCCGGGACGTGGACGCGGGTTTGGGGGCTTTTCCCCGGGGCGTATGTGGGGGTTTGGGGCTTTACGTTGGGGCATGTGCGCAGGTTTGGGGGTTTTCCCCAGGGTGTGTGCATGGGTTTGGTGGTCTTCTCCAGGGTGCGGGTTTGGGGGCTTTTCCCCGGGGTGATGTGTGCACGGGTTTGGAGCTTTTGCCGCGGGACGTCGACGCGGGTTTGGGGGCTTTTCCCCGGGGTATATGTGGGGGTTTGTGGCTTTATGTTGGGGCATGTGTGCAGGTTTGGGGGCTTTTACCCGGGATGTGTATGCCAGTTTGGGGGCTTTTGCCCTGAGGCGGATTTGGGTGTTTTTGCCCTGGGGCGTGTGCGTGGGTTTGGTGGCTTTTGCCCTGTGGCATGGGAGCGGGTTTGGGGGCTTTTCCACGGGCATGCGGGTCTGGGGGTTTTCCCCCAGGGTGTGTGTGCGGGTTTGGGGGCTTTCCCCCGGGGTGTTGTGTGCGCGGGTTTGGAAGATTTTGCCCCGGGACGTGGACGCGGGTTTGGGGGCTTTTCCCCGGGGCGTATGTGGGGGTTTGGGGCTTTACGTTGGGGCATGTGCGCAGGTTTGGGGGTTTTCCCCAGGGTGTGTGCATGGGTTTGGTGGTCTTCTCCAGGGTGCGGGTTTGGGGGCTTTTCCCCGGGGTGATGTGTGCACGGGTTTGGAGCTTTTGCCGCGGGACGTCGACGCGGGTTTGGGGGCTTTTCCCCGGGGTATATGTGGGGGTTTGTGGCTTTATGTTGGGGCATGTGTGCAGGTTTGGGGGCTTTTACCCGGGATGTGTATGCCAGTTTGGGGGCTTTTGCCCTGAGGCGGATTTGGGTGTTTTTGCCCTGGGGCGTGTGCGTGGGTTTGGTGGCTTTTGCCCTGTGGCATGGGAGCGGGTTTGGGGGCTTTTCCATGGGCATGCGGGTCTGGGGGTTTCCCCCCAGGGTGTGTGCGCGGGTTTGGGGGCTTTCCCCCGGGGTGTTGTGTGCGCGGGTTTGGAAGATTTTGCCCCGGGACGTGGACGCGGGTTTGGGGGCTTTTCCCCGGGGCGTATGTGGGGGTTTGGGGCTTTACGTTGGGGCGTGTGCGCAGGTTTGGGGGTTTTCCCCAGGGTGTGTGCATGGGTTTGGTGGTCTTCTCCAGGGTGCGGGTTTGGGGGCTTTTCCCCGGGGTGATGTGTGCACGGGTTTGGAGCTTTTGCCGCGGGACGTCGACGCGGGTTTGGGGGCTTTTCCCCGGGGTATATGTGGGGGTTTGTGGCTTTATGTTGGGGCATGTGTGCAGGTTTGGGGGCTTTTACCCGGGATGTGTATGCCAGTTTGGGGGCTTTTGCCCTGAGGCGGATTTGGGTGTTTTTGCCCTGGGGCGTGTGCGTGGGTTTGGTGGCTTTTGCCCTGTGGCATGGGAGCGGGTTTGGGGGCTTTTCCATGGGCATGCGGGTCTGGGGGTTTCCCCCCAGGGTGTGTGCGCGGGTTTGGGGGCTTTCCCCCGGGGTGTTGTGTGCGCGGGTTTGGAAGATTTTGCCCCGGGACGTGGACGCGGGTTTGGGGGCTTTTCCCCGGGGCGTATGTGGGGGTTTGGGGCTTTACGTTGGGGCGTGTGCGCAGGTTTGGGGGTTTTCCCCAGGGTGTGTGCATGGGTTTGGTGGTCTTCTCCAGGGTGCGGGTTTGGGGGCTTTTCCCCGGGGTGATGTGTGCACGGGTTTGGAGCTTTTGCCGCGGGACGTCGACGCGGGTTTGGGGGCTTTTCCCCGGGGTATATGTGGGGGTTTGTGGCTTTATGTTGGGGCATGTGTGCAGGTTTGGGGGCTTTTACCCGGGATGTGTATGCCAGTTTGGGGGCTTTTGCCCTGAGGCGGATTTGGGTGTTTTTGCCCTGGGGCGTGTGCGTGGGTTTGGTGGCTTTTGCCCTGTGGCATGGGAGCGGGTTTGGGGGCTTTTCCACGGGCATGCGGGTCTGGGGGTTTTCCCCCAGGGTGTGTGTGCGGGTTTGGGGGCTTTCCCCCGGGGTGTTGTGTGCGCGGGTTTGGAAGATTTTGCCCCGGGACGTGGACGCGGGTTTGGGGGCTTTTCCCCGGGGCGTATGTGGGGGTTTGGGGCTTTACGTTGGGGCGTGTGCGCAGGTTTGGGGGTTTTCCCCAGGGTGTGTGCATGGGTTTGGTGGTCTTCTCCAGGGTGCGGGTTTGGGGGCTTTTCCCCGGGGTGATGTGTGCACGGGTTTGGAGCTTTTGCCGCGGGACGTCGACGCGGGTTTGGGGGCTTTTCCCCGGGGTATATGTGGGGGTTTGTGGCTTTATGTTGGGGCATGTGTGCAGGTTTGGGGGCTTTTACCCGGGATGTGTATGCCAGTTTGGGGGCTTTTGCCCTGAGGCGGATTTGGGTGTTTTTGCCCTGGGGCGTGTGCGTGGGTTTGGTGGCTTTTGCCCTGTGGCATGGGAGCGGGTTTGGGGGCTTTTCCACGGGCATGCGGGTCTGGGGGTTTTCCCCCAGGGTGTGTGTGCGGGTTTGGGGGCTTTCCCCCAGGGTGTTGTGTGCGCGGGTTTGGAAGATTTTGCCCCGGGACGTGGACGCGGGTTTGGGGGCTTTTCCCCGGGGCGTATGTGGGGGTTTGGGGCTTTACGTTGGGGCATGTGCGCAGGTTTGGGGGTTTTCCCCAGGGTGTGTGCATGGGTTTGGTGGTCTTCTCCAGGGTGCGGGTTTGGGGGCTTTTCCCCGGGGTGATGTGTGCACGGGTTTGGAGCTTTTGCCGCGGGACGTCGACGCGGGTTTGGGGGCTTTTCCCCGGGGTATATGTGGGGGTTTGTGGCTTTATGTTGGGGCATGTGTGCAGGTTTGGGGGCTTTTACCCGGGATGTGTATGCCAGTTTGGGGGCTTTTGCCCTGAGGCGGATTTGGGTGTTTTTGCCCTGGGGCGTGTGCGTGGGTTTGGTGGCTTTTGCCCTGTGGCATGGGAGCGGGTTTGGGGGCTTTTCCACGGGCATGCGGGTCTGGGGGTTTTCCCCCAGGGTGTGTGTGCGGGTTTGGGGGCTTTCCCCCGGGGTGTTGTGTGCGCGGGTTTGGAAGATTTTGCCCCGGGACGTGGACGCGGGTTTGGGGGCTTTTCCCCGGGGCGTATGTGGGGGTTTGGGGCTTTACGTTGGGGCATGTGCGCAGGTTTGGGGGTTTTCCCCAGGGTGTGTGCATGGGTTTGGTGGTCTTCTCCAGGGTGCGGGTTTGGGGGCTTTTCCCCGGGGTGATGTGTGCACGGGTTTGGAGCTTTTGCCGCGGGACGTCGACGCGGGTTTGGGGGCTTTTCCCCGGGGTATATGTGGGGGTTTGTGGCTTTATGTTGGGGCATGTGTGCAGGTTTGGGGGCTTTTACCCGGGATGTGTATGCCAGTTTGGGGGCTTTTGCCCTGAGGCGGATTTGGGTGTTTTTGCCCTGGGGCGTGTGCGTGGGTTTGGTGGCTTTTGCCCTGTGGCATGGGAGCGGGTTTGGGGGCTTTTCCATGGGCATGCGGGTCTGGGGGTTTCCCCCCAGGGTGTGTGCGCGGGTTTGGGGGCTTTCCCCCGGGGTGTTGTGTGCGCGGGTTTGGAAGATTTTGCCCCGGGACGTGGACGCGGGTTTGGGGGCTTTTCCCCGGGGCGTATGTGGGGGTTTGGGGCTTTACGTTGGGGCGTGTGCGCAGGTTTGGGGGTTTTCCCCAGGGTGTGTGCATGGGTTTGGTGGTCTTCTCCAGGGTGCGGGTTTGGGGGCTTTTCCCCGGGGTGATGTGTGCACGGGTTTGGAGCTTTTGCCGCGGGACGTCGACGCGGGTTTGGGGGCTTTTCCCCGGGGTATATGTGGGGGTTTGTGGCTTTATGTTGGGGCATGTGTGCAGGTTTGGGGGCTTTTACCCGGGATGTGTATGCCAGTTTGGGGGCTTTTGCCCTGAGGCGGATTTGGGTGTTTTTGCCCTGGGGCGTGTGCGTGGGTTTGGTGGCTTTTGCCCTGTGGCATGGGAGCGGGTTTGGGGGCTTTTCCATGGGCATGCGGGTCTGGGGGTTTCCCCCCAGGGTGTGTGCGCGGGTTTGGGGGCTTTCCCCCGGGGTGTTGTGTGCGCGGGTTTGGAAGATTTTGCCCCGGGACGTGGACGCGGGTTTGGGGGCTTTTCCCCGGGGCGTATGTGGGGGTTTGGGGCTTTACGTTGGGGCGTGTGCGCAGGTTTGGGGGTTTTCCCCAGGGTGTGTGCATGGGTTTGGTGGTCTTCTCCAGGGTGCGGGTTTGGGGGCTTTTCCCCGGGGTGATGTGTGCACGGGTTTGGAGCTTTTGCCGCGGGACGTCGACGCGGGTTTGGGGGCTTTTCCCCGGGGTATATGTGGGGGTTTGTGGCTTTATGTTGGGGCATGTGTGCAGGTTTGGGGGCTTTTACCCGGGATGTGTATGCCAGTTTGGGGGCTTTTGCCCTGAGGCGGATTTGGGTGTTTTTGCCCTGGGGCGTGTGCGTGGGTTTGGTGGCTTTTGCCCTGTGGCATGGGAGCGGGTTTGGGGGCTTTTCCACGGGCATGCGGGTCTGGGGGTTTTCCCCCAGGGTGTGTGTGCGGGTTTGGGGGCTTTCCCCCGGGGTGTTGTGTGCGCGGGTTTGGAAGATTTTGCCCCGGGACGTGGACGCGGGTTTGGGGGCTTTTCCCCGGGGCGTATGTGGGGGTTTGGGGCTTTACGTTGGGGCATGTGCGCAGGTTTGGGGGTTTTCCCCAGGGTGTGTGCATGGGTTTGGTGGTCTTCTCCAGGGTGCGGGTTTGGGGGCTTTTCCCCGGGGTGATGTGTGCACGGGTTTGGAGCTTTTGCCGCGGGACGTCGACGCGGGTTTGGGGGCTTTTCCCCGGGGTATATGTGGGGGTTTGTGGCTTTATGTTGGGGCATGTGTGCAGGTTTGGGGGCTTTTACCCGGGATGTGTATGCCAGTTTGGGGGCTTTTGCCCTGAGGCGGATTTGGGTGTTTTTGCCCTGGGGCGTGTGCGTGGGTTTGGTGGCTTTTGCCCTGTGGCATGGGAGCGGGTTTGGGGGCTTTTCCACGGGCATGCGGGTCTGGGGGTTTTCCCCCAGGGTGTGTGTGCGGGTTTGGGGGCTTTCCCCCGGGGTGTTGTGTGCGCGGGTTTGGAAGATTTTGCCCCGGGACGTGGACGCGGGTTTGGGGGCTTTTCCCCGGGGCGTATGTGGGGGTTTGGGGCTTTACGTTGGGGCATGTGCGCAGGTTTGGGGGTTTTCCCCAGGGTGTGTGCATGGGTTTGGTGGTCTTCTCCAGGGTGCGGGTTTGGGGGCTTTTCCCCGGGGTGATGTGTGCACGGGTTTGGAGCTTTTGCCGCGGGACGTCGACGCGGGTTTGGGGGCTTTTCCCCGGGGTATATGTGGGGGTTTGTGGCTTTATGTTGGGGCATGTGTGCAGGTTTGGGGGCTTTTACCCGGGATGTGTATGCCAGTTTGGGGGCTTTTGCCCTGAGGCGGATTTGGGTGTTTTTGCCCTGGGGCGTGTGCGTGGGTTTGGTGGCTTTTGCCCTGTGGCATGGGAGCGGGTTTGGGGGCTTTTCCACGGGCATGCGGGTCTGGGGGTTTTCCCCCAGGGTGTGTGTGCGGGTTTGGGGGCTTTCCCCCGGGGTGTTGTGTGCGCGGGTTTGGAAGATTTTGCCCCGGGACGTGGACGCGGGTTTGGGGGCTTTTCCCCGGGGCGTATGTGGGGGTTTGGGGCTTTACGTTGGGGCATGTGCGCAGGTTTGGGGGTTTTCCCCAGGGTGTGTGCATGGGTTTGGTGGTCTTCTCCAGGGTGCGGGTTTGGGGGCTTTTCCCCGGGGTGATGTGTGCACGGGTTTGGAGCTTTTGCCGCGGGACGTCGACGCGGGTTTGGGGGCTTTTCCCCGGGGTATATGTGGGGGTTTGTGGCTTTATGTTGGGGCATGTGTGCAGGTTTGGGGGCTTTTACCCGGGATGTGTATGCCAGTTTGGGGGCTTTTGCCCTGAGGCGGATTTGGGTGTTTTTGCCCTGGGGCGTGTGCGTGGGTTTGGTGGCTTTTGCCCTGTGGCATGGGAGCGGGTTTGGGGGCTTTTCCATGGGCATGCGGGTCTGGGGGTTTCCCCCCAGGGTGTGTGCGCGGGTTTGGGGGCTTTCCCCCGGGGTGTTGTGTGCGCGGGTTTGGAAGATTTTGCCCCGGGACGTGGACGCGGGTTTGGGGGCTTTTCCCCGGGGCGTATGTGGGGGTTTGGGGCTTTACGTTGGGGCGTGTGCGCAGGTTTGGGGGTTTTCCCCAGGGTGTGTGCATGGGTTTGGTGGTCTTCTCCAGGGTGCGGGTTTGGGGGCTTTTCCCCGGGGTGATGTGTGCACGGGTTTGGAGCTTTTGCCGCGGGACGTCGACGCGGGTTTGGGGGCTTTTCCCCGGGGTATATGTGGGGGTTTGTGGCTTTATGTTGGGGCATGTGTGCAGGTTTGGGGGCTTTTACCCGGGATGTGTATGCCAGTTTGGGGGCTTTTGCCCTGAGGCGGATTTGGGTGTTTTTGCCCTGGGGCGTGTGCGTGGGTTTGGTGGCTTTTGCCCTGTGGCATGGGAGCGGGTTTGGGGGCTTTTCCACGGGCATGCGGGTCTGGGGGTTTTCCCCCAGGGTGTGTGTGCGGGTTTGGGGGCTTTCCCCCGGGGTGTTGTGTGCGCGGGTTTGGAAGATTTTGCCCCGGGACGTGGACGCGGGTTTGGGGGCTTTTCCCCGGGGCGTATGTGGGGGTTTGGGGCTTTACGTTGGGGCATGTGCGCAGGTTTGGGGGTTTTCCCCAGGGTGTGTGCATGGGTTTGGTGGTCTTCTCCAGGGTGCGGGTTTGGGGGCTTTTCCCCGGGGTGATGTGTGCACGGGTTTGGAGCTTTTGCCGCGGGACGTCGACGCGGGTTTGGGGGCTTTTCCCCGGGGTATATGTGGGGGTTTGTGGCTTTATGTTGGGGCATGTGTGCAGGTTTGGGGGCTTTTACCCGGGATGTGTATGCCAGTTTGGGGGCTTTTGCCCTGAGGCGGATTTGGGTGTTTTTGCCCTGGGGCGTGTGCGTGGGTTTGGTGGCTTTTGCCCTGTGGCATGGGAGCGGGTTTGGGGGCTTTTCCACGGGCATGCGGGTCTGGGGGTTTTCCCCCAGGGTGTGTGTGCGGGTTTGGGGGCTTTCCCCCGGGGTGTTGTGTGCGCGGGTTTGGAAGATTTTGCCCCGGGACGTGGACGCGGGTTTGGGGGCTTTTCCCCGGGGCGTATGTGGGGGTTTGGGGCTTTACGTTGGGGCATGTGCGCAGGTTTGGGGGTTTTCCCCAGGGTGTGTGCATGGGTTTGGTGGTCTTCTCCAGGGTGCGGGTTTGGGGGCTTTTCCCCGGGGTGATGTGTGCACGGGTTTGGAGCTTTTGCCGCGGGACGTCGACGCGGGTTTGGGGGCTTTTCCCCGGGGTATATGTGGGGGTTTGTGGCTTTATGTTGGGGCATGTGTGCAGGTTTGGGGGCTTTTACCCGGGATGTGTATGCCAGTTTGGGGGCTTTTGCCCTGAGGCGGATTTGGGTGTTTTTGCCCTGGGGCGTGTGCGTGGGTTTGGTGGCTTTTGCCCTGTGGCATGGGAGCGGGTTTGGGGGCTTTTCCATGGGCATGCGGGTCTGGGGGTTTCCCCCCAGGGTGTGTGCGCGGGTTTGGGGGCTTTCCCCCGGGGTGTTGTGTGCGCGGGTTTGGAAGATTTTGCCCCGGGACGTGGACGCGGGTTTGGGGGCTTTTCCCCGGGGCGTATGTGGGGGTTTGGGGCTTTACGTTGGGGCGTGTGCGCAGGTTTGGGGGTTTTCCCCAGGGTGTGTGCATGGGTTTGGTGGTCTTCTCCAGGGTGCGGGTTTGGGGGCTTTTCCCCGGGGTGATGTGTGCACGGGTTTGGAGCTTTTGCCGCGGGACGTCGACGCGGGTTTGGGGGCTTTTCCCCGGGGTATATGTGGGGGTTTGTGGCTTTATGTTGGGGCATGTGTGCAGGTTTGGGGGCTTTTACCCGGGATGTGTATGCCAGTTTGGGGGCTTTTGCCCTGAGGCGGATTTGGGTGTTTTTGCCCTGGGGCGTGTGCGTGGGTTTGGTGGCTTTTGCCCTGTGGCATGGGAGCGGGTTTGGGGGCTTTTCCATGGGCATGCGGGTCTGGGGGTTTCCCCCCAGGGTGTGTGCGCGGGTTTGGGGGCTTTCCCCCGGGGTGTTGTGTGCGCGGGTTTGGAAGATTTTGCCCCGGGACGTGGACGCGGGTTTGGGGGCTTTTCCCCGGGGCGTATGTGGGGGTTTGGGGCTTTACGTTGGGGCGTGTGCGCAGGTTTGGGGGTTTTCCCCAGGGTGTGTGCATGGGTTTGGTGGTCTTCTCCAGGGTGCGGGTTTGGGGGCTTTTCCCCGGGGTGATGTGTGCACGGGTTTGGAGCTTTTGCCGCGGGACGTCGACGCGGGTTTGGGGGCTTTTCCCCGGGGTATATGTGGGGGTTTGTGGCTTTATGTTGGGGCATGTGTGCAGGTTTGGGGGCTTTTACCCGGGATGTGTATGCCAGTTTGGGGGCTTTTGCCCTGAGGCGGATTTGGGTGTTTTTGCCCTGGGGCGTGTGCGTGGGTTTGGTGGCTTTTGCCCTGTGGCATGGGAGCGGGTTTGGGGGCTTTTCCACGGGCATGCGGGTCTGGGGGTTTTCCCCCAGGGTGTGTGTGCGGGTTTGGGGGCTTTCCCCCAGGGTGTTGTGTGCGCGGGTTTGGAAGATTTTGCCCCGGGACGTGGACGCGGGTTTGGGGGCTTTTCCCCGGGGCGTATGTGGGGGTTTGGGGCTTTACGTTGGGGCATGTGCGCAGGTTTGGGGGTTTTCCCCAGGGTGTGTGCATGGGTTTGGTGGTCTTCTCCAGGGTGCGGGTTTGGGGGCTTTTCCCCGGGGTGATGTGTGCACGGGTTTGGAGCTTTTGCCGCGGGACGTCGACGCGGGTTTGGGGGCTTTTCCCCGGGGTATATGTGGGGGTTTGTGGCTTTATGTTGGGGCATGTGTGCAGGTTTGGGGGCTTTTACCCGGGATGTGTATGCCAGTTTGGGGGCTTTTGCCCTGAGGCGGATTTGGGTGTTTTTGCCCTGGGGCGTGTGCGTGGGTTTGGTGGCTTTTGCCCTGTGGCATGGGAGCGGGTTTGGGGGCTTTTCCATGGGCATGCGGGTCTGGGGGTTTCCCCCCAGGGTGTGTGCGCGGGTTTGGGGGCTTTCCCCCGGGGTGTTGTGTGCGCGGGTTTGGAAGATTTTGCCCCGGGACGTGGACGCGGGTTTGGGGGCTTTTCCCCGGGGCGTATGTGGGGGTTTGGGGCTTTACGTTGGGGCATGTGCGCAGGTTTGGGGGTTTTCCCCAGGGTGTGTGCATGGGTTTGGTGGTCTTCTCCAGGGTGCGGGTTTGGGGGCTTTTCCCCGGGGTGATGTGTGCACGGGTTTGGAGCTTTTGCCGCGGGACGTCGACGCGGGTTTGGGGGCTTTTCCCCGGGGTATATGTGGGGGTTTGTGGCTTTATGTTGGGGCATGTGTGCAGGTTTGGGGGCTTTTACCCGGGATGTGTATGCCAGTTTGGGGGCTTTTGCCCTGAGGCGGATTTGGGTGTTTTTGCCCTGGGGCGTGTGCGTGGGTTTGGTGGCTTTTGCCCTGTGGCATGGGAGCGGGTTTGGGGGCTTTTCCACGGGCATGCGGGTCTGGGGGTTTTCCCCCAGGGTGTGTGTGCGGGTTTGGGGGCTTTCCCCCGGGGTGTTGTGTGCGCGGGTTTGGAAGATTTTGCCCCGGGACGTGGACGCGGGTTTGGGGGCTTTTCCCCGGGGCGTATGTGGGGGTTTGGGGCTTTACGTTGGGGCATGTGCGCAGGTTTGGGGGTTTTCCCCAGGGTGTGTGCATGGGTTTGGTGGTCTTCTCCAGGGTGCGGGTTTGGGGGCTTTTCCCCGGGGTGATGTGTGCACGGGTTTGGAGCTTTTGCCGCGGGACGTCGACGCGGGTTTGGGGGCTTTTCCCCGGGGTATATGTGGGGGTTTGTGGCTTTATGTTGGGGCATGTGTGCAGGTTTGGGGGCTTTTACCCGGGATGTGTATGCCAGTTTGGGGGCTTTTGCCCTGAGGCGGATTTGGGTGTTTTTGCCCTGGGGCGTGTGCGTGGGTTTGGTGGCTTTTGCCCTGTGGCATGGGAGCGGGTTTGGGGGCTTTTCCACGGGCATGCGGGTCTGGGGGTTTTCCCCCAGGGTGTGTGTGCGGGTTTGGGGGCTTTCCCCCGGGGTGTTGTGTGCGCGGGTTTGGAAGATTTTGCCCCGGGACGTGGACGCGGGTTTGGGGGCTTTTCCCCGGGGCGTATGTGGGGGTTTGGGGCTTTACGTTGGGGCATGTGCGCAGGTTTGGGGGTTTTCCCCAGGGTGTGTGCATGGGTTTGGTGGTCTTCTCCAGGGTGCGGGTTTGGGGGCTTTTCCCCGGGGTGATGTGTGCACGGGTTTGGAGCTTTTGCCGCGGGACGTCGACGCGGGTTTGGGGGCTTTTCCCCGGGGTATATGTGGGGGTTTGTGGCTTTATGTTGGGGCATGTGTGCAGGTTTGGGGGCTTTTACCCGGGATGTGTATGCCAGTTTGGGGGCTTTTGCCCTGAGGCGGATTTGGGTGTTTTTGCCCTGGGGCGTGTGCGTGGGTTTGGTGGCTTTTGCCCTGTGGCATGGGAGCGGGTTTGGGGGCTTTTCCACGGGCATGCGGGTCTGGGGGTTTTCCCCCAGGGTGTGTGTGCGGGTTTGGGGGCTTTCCCCCGGGGTGTTGTGTGCGCGGGTTTGGAAGATTTTGCCCCGGGACGTGGACGCGGGTTTGGGGGCTTTTCCCCGGGGCGTATGTGGGGGTTTGGGGCTTTACGTTGGGGCATGTGCGCAGGTTTGGGGGTTTTCCCCAGGGTGTGTGCATGGGTTTGGTGGTCTTCTCCAGGGTGCGGGTTTGGGGGCTTTTCCCCGGGGTGATGTGTGCACGGGTTTGGAGCTTTTGCCGCGGGACGTCGACGCGGGTTTGGGGGCTTTTCCCCGGGGTATATGTGGGGGTTTGTGGCTTTATGTTGGGGCATGTGTGCAGGTTTGGGGGCTTTTACCCGGGATGTGTATGCCAGTTTGGGGGCTTTTGCCCTGAGGCGGATTTGGGTGTTTTTGCCCTGGGGCGTGTGCGTGGGTTTGGTGGCTTTTGCCCTGTGGCATGGGAGCGGGTTTGGGGGCTTTTCCACGGGCATGCGGGTCTGGGGGTTTTCCCCCAGGGTGTGTGTGCGGGTTTGGGGGCTTTCCCCCGGGGTGTTGTGTGCGCGGGTTTGGAAGATTTTGCCCCGGGACGTGGACGCGGGTTTGGGGGCTTTTCCCCGGGGCGTATGTGGGGGTTTGGGGCTTTACGTTGGGGCATGTGCGCAGGTTTGGGGGTTTTCCCCAGGGTGTGTGCATGGGTTTGGTGGTCTTCTCCAGGGTGCGGGTTTGGGGGCTTTTCCCCGGGGTGATGTGTGCACGGGTTTGGAGCTTTTGCCGCGGGACGTCGACGCGGGTTTGGGGGCTTTTCCCCGGGGTATATGTGGGGGTTTGTGGCTTTATGTTGGGGCATGTGTGCAGGTTTGGGGGCTTTTACCCGGGATGTGTATGCCAGTTTGGGGGCTTTTGCCCTGAGGCGGATTTGGGTGTTTTTGCCCTGGGGCGTGTGCGTGGGTTTGGTGGCTTTTGCCCTGTGGCATGGGAGCGGGTTTGGGGGCTTTTCCATGGGCATGCGGGTCTGGGGGTTTCCCCCCAGGGTGTGTGCGCGGGTTTGGGGGCTTTCCCCCGGGGTGTTGTGTGCGCGGGTTTGGAAGATTTTGCCCCGGGACGTGGACGCGGGTTTGGGGGCTTTTCCCCGGGGCGTATGTGGGGGTTTGGGGCTTTACGTTGGGGCGTGTGCGCAGGTTTGGGGGTTTTCCCCAGGGTGTGTGCATGGGTTTGGTGGTCTTCTCCAGGGTGCGGGTTTGGGGGCTTTTCCCCGGGGTGATGTGTGCACGGGTTTGGAGCTTTTGCCGCGGGACGTCGACGCGGGTTTGGGGGCTTTTCCCCGGGGTATATGTGGGGGTTTGTGGCTTTATGTTGGGGCATGTGTGCAGGTTTGGGGGCTTTTACCCGGGATGTGTATGCCAGTTTGGGGGCTTTTGCCCTGAGGCGGATTTGGGTGTTTTTGCCCTGGGGCGTGTGCGTGGGTTTGGTGGCTTTTGCCCTGTGGCATGGGAGCGGGTTTGGGGGCTTTTCCACGGGCATGCGGGTCTGGGGGTTTTCCCCCAGGGTGTGTGTGCGGGTTTGGGGGCTTTCCCCCGGGGTGTTGTGTGCGCGGGTTTGGAAGATTTTGCCCCGGGACGTGGACGCGGGTTTGGGGGCTTTTCCCCGGGGCGTATGTGGGGGTTTGGGGCTTTACGTTGGGGCGTGTGCGCAGGTTTGGGGGTTTTCCCCAGGGTGTGTGCATGGGTTTGGTGGTCTTCTCCAGGGTGCGGGTTTGGGGGCTTTTCCCCGGGGTGATGTGTGCACGGGTTTGGAGCTTTTGCCGCGGGACGTCGACGCGGGTTTGGGGGCTTTTCCCCGGGGTATATGTGGGGGTTTGTGGCTTTATGTTGGGGCATGTGTGCAGGTTTGGGGGCTTTTACCCGGGATGTGTATGCCAGTTTGGGGGCTTTTGCCCTGAGGCGGATTTGGGTGTTTTTGCCCTGGGGCGTGTGCGTGGGTTTGGTGGCTTTTGCCCTGTGGCATGGGAGCGGGTTTGGGGGCTTTTCCACGGGCATGCGGGTCTGGGGGTTTTCCCCCAGGGTGTGTGTGCGGGTTTGGGGGCTTTCCCCCGGGGTGTTGTGTGCGCGGGTTTGGAAGATTTTGCCCCGGGACGTGGACGCGGGTTTGGGGGCTTTTCCCCGGGGCGTATGTGGGGGTTTGGGGCTTTACGTTGGGGCATGTGCGCAGGTTTGGGGGTTTTCCCCAGGGTGTGTGCATGGGTTTGGTGGTCTTCTCCAGGGTGCGGGTTTGGGGGCTTTTCCCCGGGGTGATGTGTGCACGGGTTTGGAGCTTTTGCCGCGGGACGTCGACGCGGGTTTGGGGGCTTTTCCCCGGGGTATATGTGGGGGTTTGTGGCTTTATGTTGGGGCATGTGTGCAGGTTTGGGGGCTTTTACCCGGGATGTGTATGCCAGTTTGGGGGCTTTTGCCCTGAGGCGGATTTGGGTGTTTTTGCCCTGGGGCGTGTGCGTGGGTTTGGTGGCTTTTGCCCTGTGGCATGGGAGCGGGTTTGGGGGCTTTTCCACGGGCATGCGGGTCTGGGGGTTTTCCCCCAGGGTGTGTGTGCGGGTTTGGGGGCTTTCCCCCGGGGTGTTGTGTGCGCGGGTTTGGAAGATTTTGCCCCGGGACGTGGACGCGGGTTTGGGGGCTTTTCCCCGGGGCGTATGTGGGGGTTTGGGGCTTTACGTTGGGGCGTGTGCGCAGGTTTGGGGGTTTTCCCCAGGGTGTGTGCATGGGTTTGGTGGTCTTCTCCAGGGTGCGGGTTTGGGGGCTTTTCCCCGGGGTGATGTGTGCACGGGTTTGGAGCTTTTGCCGCGGGACGTCGACGCGGGTTTGGGGGCTTTTCCCCGGGGTATATGTGGGGGTTTGTGGCTTTATGTTGGGGCATGTGTGCAGGTTTGGGGGCTTTTACCCGGGATGTGTATGCCAGTTTGGGGGCTTTTGCCCTGAGGCGGATTTGGGTGTTTTTGCCCTGGGGCGTGTGCGTGGGTTTGGTGGCTTTTGCCCTGTGGCATGGGAGCGGGTTTGGGGGCTTTTCCACGGGCATGCGGGTCTGGGGGTTTTCCCCCAGGGTGTGTGTGCGGGTTTGGGGGCTTTCCCCCGGGGTGTTGTGTGCGCGGGTTTGGAAGATTTTGCCCCGGGACGTGGACGCGGGTTTGGGGGCTTTTCCCCGGGGCGTATGTGGGGGTTTGGGGCTTTACGTTGGGGCATGTGCGCAGGTTTGGGGGTTTTCCCCAGGGTGTGTGCATGGGTTTGGTGGTCTTCTCCAGGGTGCGGGTTTGGGGGCTTTTCCCCGGGGTGATGTGTGCACGGGTTTGGAGCTTTTGCCGCGGGACGTCGACGCGGGTTTGGGGGCTTTTCCCCGGGGTATATGTGGGGGTTTGTGGCTTTATGTTGGGGCATGTGTGCAGGTTTGGGGGCTTTTACCCGGGATGTGTATGCCAGTTTGGGGGCTTTTGCCCTGAGGCGGATTTGGGTGTTTTTGCCCTGGGGCGTGTGCGTGGGTTTGGTGGCTTTTGCCCTGTGGCATGGGAGCGGGTTTGGGGGCTTTTCCATGGGCATGCGGGTCTGGGGGTTTCCCCCCAGGGTGTGTGCGCGGGTTTGGGGGCTTTCCCCCGGGGTGTTGTGTGCGCGGGTTTGGAAGATTTTGCCCCGGGACGTGGACGCGGGTTTGGGGGCTTTTCCCCGGGGCGTATGTGGGGGTTTGGGGCTTTACGTTGGGGCGTGTGCGCAGGTTTGGGGGTTTTCCCCAGGGTGTGTGCATGGGTTTGGTGGTCTTCTCCAGGGTGCGGGTTTGGGGGCTTTTCCCCGGGGTGATGTGTGCACGGGTTTGGAGCTTTTGCCGCGGGACGTCGACGCGGGTTTGGGGGCTTTTCCCCGGGGTATATGTGGGGGTTTGTGGCTTTATGTTGGGGCATGTGTGCAGGTTTGGGGGCTTTTACCCGGGATGTGTATGCCAGTTTGGGGGCTTTTGCCCTGAGGCGGATTTGGGTGTTTTTGCCCTGGGGCGTGTGCGTGGGTTTGGTGGCTTTTGCCCTGTGGCATGGGAGCGGGTTTGGGGGCTTTTCCACGGGCATGCGGGTCTGGGGGTTTTCCCCCAGGGTGTGTGTGCGGGTTTGGGGGCTTTCCCCCGGGGTGTTGTGTGCGCGGGTT